>JAQAHW010000012.1:0-10000000 GCA_027580185.1 Tuta absoluta
CATCATTATTTGTTGATATATAGGTAACGCGCAACCATTAACGCATCTATTTTAGGTAGATTATCCGATTGCCCTTTTTCGAATCCTTCATCCATTTTATGAATCGAATAATATTTACTATTAAATAAAAGACTATTAACGTAATACCTACACGGATGCAAACACAAACAAAATACTGTACAAGCTATTACACCTACTAAACCGCTGCTGGTGACTTGAGATTGAGACCTACCATTGGACCTACTAAGCGGAGCACGGCGCGCGTTGTGATATGACGTCACAAGCGGTCACGTGGCTGTTTGCGGGACTCGATATTTTTTGAAACTTTGAATGCCTATAAAATCAAAACTACTAGGTATTTTTGACTACTACAAAAACTAGTGTATTTGTATACATACAAGCTTTACCGAGACAAAATTTCAAGCGATTTGGAATACCTAGTAACATTCTTCATTCCTACGTTTCGAGCTCTTTACAGAGCCCGTGGTCACGGATGACTAAGGTGTTAGACGTCATTATTTAGAATATAAATTATTTTTGTTCTATCGCCATCTATTGATAATTATACTTTATTTTCAGCTTTCTGTAGAGGCGGACACAGGTGTGATAGTGTCGGTGGACAGCGAGGAGGCAGCGCTACTGTTCCAGGCGGAATGTCGCGACAAGTTAGTGGGGCTGCCCGTGGCCTCGCTCATCCCCTCCATACAGCTGCCGCCCGCTGACACGCAAACACATGCCGTGTCCAAGCAGAAAGCCACTGGTAAACTTAATAAATATAAACTATATGAAAAGTTATTTTATATAATTCGACAAACTATCCCTATAGATGAAGCCACGCCACACGTTGCGTTCAGACAGCCCGCGGCCCGCCTCGCGAGGCAAATGCTCATGTGCGAGTAAGGCAAGTTCGGTTGGATCAAATTACAGAGCGACGCTGCCTCGCCCGAGCAGCGCAAGCCATTTGACAGCTAAAACAAAATGACGCCTTTGTTTCAGCTTATGATTATATTTTGCCACTATTTTACCAACTGGTTTAATAACTAATAGATCTCTACCATTACTCAGTCAATAATATTATCGTAAAGACCGACAGTTTTTTGTATCTATTTTTTCGATCGACCGCGCCAATAAAACAACAATACATGACGTCCATACCGCGCGCGGCGAACTACTGAGGCGCCTTTGAGCAAACCGTTTTACCATTTAGCTCGGTCGCTCGCTAGCTCGGCCGAGCATGCGGCTGCCTCGGCCGCAGCACGTCCCTGCTTGCCACGCTTTGGTTCGGCGCATGCCTCGCGAGGCGGGCCGCGGGCGAGGCTGCTCGGCCTGTCTGGACGCGGCTTTTGGCAATATGATGCATAATTTCACCAACGACAGGTTAGCCGCGGTAGCCCAGTCGGAAGAGGCATCGTCGGTAGCACCGATACCGAAAGTCGTAGGTTCAAATTTTGCCTGCGGTACAATTCTGCAAGTTATCAAAATGTTTATACCTAACACGTTGAAGTGTTTTAAAATTTTGTACACTGTATACAGATGAGAATTATTTATTTTAAGATTTATATTAAGATGAGAATTATTTATTATGATACCCTGCACATATTCACAACGAAATGATTTTTACTTTTAATTGCAAATAAAAATTAACTTGGTGAATGCAAAAACTGCAATTCTCTGTCAAATCTGTAACGGATAGGATCGTTTGATTGTGTGGTTTCAGTGCGCATTGTGCGTGTTTCAGGAAGAACGTTAGACGGCGGTTCTTTCCCGCTGTGTCTGTGGATATCAAAGTCAGACGGCGCGGAAACAGCCCCGTGGTCCAAAATACCTAGAGATAAGCCAGTTTTTGATGTCAATGTTAGGGTAAGTATGCACAAATGGTCTATTTATAAATACAAGTTATTGTTAGTTTAAGAATTCTACGTCGGTGTTCTATATTACATTCATATAGTTTATTGGCTGGCAGGCTTTATTTTCGGACACCTCCCCTCAACTACCTGAGACGGCTATAAATCGATGTTTGCGCATGCAATGAAGTACACACACACATATCACGCCTATAATACCTTGCGGGTTAGGCAGAGCGTAAACAGCCATAAAAAACGTCCATTTACGCCACGTTTGACAAGTATTTGAGGGTCATTAGGAAAATTGTGTATCGCCATAGTGACAGGTCGTCAAACCATCGCCTATAATTGCAATACACACCCTCGAGTTCCATAGTCGCGTTTTACGACTCCCACGGGAAAGAAATGGGGTGATGCTATTCTAAGCCAGCATCACACGGCGCTGTACAGTTATTGTTAGTTTTAGAATTCCACGTCGGTGTTCTATATTACATTTAAATTGTTTGGCAGGTTTTTTTAGTGGCCTATGGGTTCAACTTCCCCCTCAAATAGCTTGTTTTAAGTGCGACGTCAGAACAATACAAATTAAATAACTTATTTGCTCTACAAGTTACAGTAAACATTACTCATAGAACGTTTAGGTACATAATGTCAAATTCCCAAAATGTCCAACGCCCACAATGTCCAATTCCCACAATGCCCAATTAAATCTCATCAGTTGGGCTTTGGGCGTCCTGAGACGGGTACAAATCGAAGTTTGCGCTTGCAACAGAGTACATTTTCCTAGAAAACATTAAGCTGTCGGATATTACACTGTTATTCAGGGATCAACCTCTGAATCCACTTAAATGAGAAAGATTAATCATTTATTAAAGAAACATTACAAAGCAAACAATTTAATTGGGGCCGTCAAACTTTCAAAGTGTGTCTCGGCACCATAATCAAAACAGTATTACAAAATTTCAAAGTTATACTAAAACTAAACAATACAAAATTAGGTCATGACCAAACTTTGCGAAAACGAAAAGTATATTGTATATCTACTAGAAGAAACAGTATCCCGTGTGATGTCGGCTTAGAATAACATCACCTCATTTCTTTCCCGTGGGAGTCGTAGAAGGCGACGAAGGGACTCGAGGGTGTGTATTGCAATTTTAGGCGATAGGCTGACAACCTGTCACTATGGCGATGCACAGTTTTCCAAATAGCCCTCAAATATTTGTCAAACGTGGTGTAAATCGTTCGCTCTGCCTACACCGCAAGGGGTTATAGGCGTGATATGTGTGTGTGTGTGTGTGTGTGTGTGTAGAAACAGTATCCGAAACTAAAACTCTTTAGGTAACGTACAACGTAAGCGGTCTGCTGGTAGTGGACGAGACCGGTATCATCACCGCCTGCAACCAGCACTTCGCAATGCTCACCTTCGGGAAACCACACTCCGAGGTCATCGGCCACCATATAGAGGACGTCATAGCTGACTTCTGTAGACCAGCTGACCTGGTGAAACCCAACGAGAGGAACAGGAATATGACGCTGTCACCCGTCAATAATGGAGACGGATCAGGTAAGTTCTTTCGTAGGTTTAAAAGATGTAGCGGCGCGGATTGCAAAGAAATATGAACACAGAATGTGCTGACCTCGCTGTGGTGGAGGAGCTCGCGGAGGATACTGGCATACCGGACTGACCTTGGTCGCCGGCTGGTGGTGCGCTGTCGCCTTGATAGCGCTCACCAGTCGGCGGCCCCCACTAGACTGACCCCGACCCGACTTTGACTCTTGCCGGCTGAGCGGGTCCGTTTCGGGCCAAGCTCGCCGGCCAAACCGGAGGTAACATTTCGCCGCCAGGCTGGAAGGCACTCACTGGGCCTCCCTGAACAGGGTCCCACCCGGTGGGTGACTCGCCGGCGGTGCACCGGACAAGACTGCTTCGACCGCAAATTGACTCTTCGGGCCGTGGCGAAGTGTTCCCACACTCACCACGGCCCCCAACCCCGTGACCCGCCCGCTTTCGCGGGCGGCGGCAGAAACTACGCCCAGGAGGCTCTGCCTCGATGGCGTCTCCCCGACGGCCTCACGGCCGTCGAGAAGAAAACCTGGATGGATGGTCCAGTTGGGCCGCGGTCCCTCACCGGGTGAGCTCCTGCTCCCCACCATACAGTCAGGTGTAGATTTCGTAACCCCGGGGCTAAAATTGTAGAGTCCATAAAAAATGGGCCGCGGTCCCCGAGCTGAACACCTCGCTCGGCGGGAGTTCCTATTTACCATCATGCAGCATTGAGCCTACTGGCTACAACCCATCAATCTTCTTTAGAAAGCCAATATTTTCATGACCCTCGTAATGCTTTACTTCGGGAAAATACATTCCAAGGATATAGAATACCATAGAGAATGTCATAGCTGACTCCTGTAGAACAGCTGACATGGTGATATCATTCGCCATGATAGGGACAGGAAAAAGCGTCATATTCCTGTCCCTATCATGGTGAATGATAGGGACAGGAATATGATGAGTATGCGGATTAAAATATCTAGGGTTCATCAGGTTTTTTGTCGACTCGGTCGATGTGGCGCAGTGGTGGTGTGACTGCCTGCGGCGCAACAGTTTTAGGTTCGATTCCCGGTGGGGCACTCAAAAAGTTGATATTATCTCTGTGTGATTTGTTTCCAGTCGGGTTAGAACATAGCAGGCTGTACCACCTGACCTGAATGTCCGTGAGTAAGATGGTTCCGTGCTTAGGAAGGCACGTTAAGCAGTCGGGCCCGGATGCTGTCTATGATTATTTAGCCGGCGGTCGTTACACAACCATGTCAGAGGCCCACTACTAGTAGTAGGTGGTTGAAAAGCTCTGACACCAGGGTTCATCGAACCCACACGAAAAGAACAAGAAGAAGAAGAATGTTGTATTAGTTCATCATCATCTGCCTGCCGTTATCCCAATTTATTTGGGGGTCGGCGCAACATGCTTTTTTCTTCCATTCATCTCTATCAGCTGTCAAATCTTCGTTTACACCCTTTTCCTTCATATCATCTTTTATACAATCTATCCAAACCTTTTTAGATCTTCCTCTCATTCTGCATCCATCCACATTCATATTCAATACTTTTTTGTCACATGGGTTTCATCCCTTCTCATAACATGTCCATATTATTGTGTATTAGTTAGATGGATAGATAGAGTAATCATTTATTAAAGAAACATTATAAAGTAAACAATTTGATCGGGGCCGTTAAACTTTCAAAGTTTGTCTCGGCACCATCCCGCAACAGACATTTTTAATATATAGGTTGGTAGGTACAATAATCAAAACTTTATGCGCTGTTATTGCAAGGATAATTGTTTGTAGCTTCAGACACAGACGAAGACTCGTGTGGCTTGTTCAACGGCAGCCAGAAGTCTGCCTGCATGTCTCTGAACGTGGCGGCGTCGCACTCCGCCCGCGAGCCGAGCTCCAGCGCGCTGGCTCTCGACAACCACACGCCCACACCCACACAGGCAAGATCATTCTATTAACCAGCTCCCTTCTACCGTCGGACGTCCAGACGCACCGCCGGATACCATCCGTACCTGGTAGCCATTCCACCAATTCGGACCAAGCGCTTCCAGTCATCATTTATAATGCGCACTGCTAAACAGTGGAACTCACTACCTGCGTCTGTGTTTCCAAACGCATACAACCTTAATCTCTTCAAAGTAAGAGTGAACAGGCTTCTTCTGGGTGAACTCGTTCCATCTTCGACTCTGTCTCTGTCCTATGACCTAGACTAGAGTCAAGAGGAAACCCATCATTAATAAAAAAAATATATTAAGGCGAGTGTACTCGTGAACGACCTCGACAGTGGCGCAACTTCACAAAAATAAAGTTTTTTCTGTATACAAACAATCGATCAGAATGTCCGTTGCCCAAGTTTTTAGTATTATCCTTAAGTAAAATTAGAACCTGCAAACTCAACGAAATATTCGCTGCAATTAATGTTACGGAAAAAAGTGCCTAAAAACGGCCCCTTTTGGTATTAATTGCCATAACTTTAATTACAGCGAATATTTCATTAAGTTTGGAGGTTCTCATTCTTAAGTGTGTTAGGTATACAATTTTTGAAAACGTGCAAAATTGTCAAGCATTTGCGGGCAGGATTTGAACCTGCGGCTTTCATCATTACTAGTGACGACGCCTCTTCCACGCGTTACTGCCATTAAATACACTTGCAAAATTGACGGGAAAGAAACGAGTTGCGGTAGACCAGTGGCCTGTGCTATCATTGAACAACTACAATTCTACAGGTGTAAAAGTGGCAACATCGCGCCAAAATTAATATTTAAATAGCAACACTGATGAAAATTACAACTACAGGCGTTTTTTGAAGCTACAGGTTTACAATTTTACAAGTCACAGCTACAGGCACCTGTAGATTTCCATCGACAAACCATAGGGTAGATTTTGCTTTTAAAAACACAATCGAGCAAGTTTTTACAGGTGTACATCAAAAGACTTGTAAACTACAACTGTAAAAACTTACAACTTGTGAATAATTTTACAGGTCGTCTGACCTAGGTAATTATTTTACAAGTGCAAGATTTCTGCATAAAAATCTATTCAATATGTTCAAAAGTACTCAAAATGCGTTACTTGCCAAATTATTTTGCTCGAGGCGTTAAATAAAGCAAAACTTTATCGTCAATTGTGGATTATTATTATTAATTCACAACAGTACTTTTTTAACGTACTCTATCAATAATATGATTTTAATTAGAAATATTGTTGATTTCATTTCTGTAATTTCCTTTTTATTAAAATAATAATTCTCAGTGTAATGCCTTATATATTTAGCAAAGTGTTTACATACTTTCACATTATTTAATCTGTGCTATAACATTGACGTTGAATTTGAGTGAATGAAATGAATGAATCGATAGTGTTGTACATCGACTTCTAAAATTTACCTGTAGTCGAGATTTTGGAGCGGTACTGACAATGGTAGCTTTACAAGTGTCTTCATAAAACGCCTGTAACCTGTAAATTGTAACTACAAGTGCGCTTCAGGCAGATTTTCGCCTGTAAATGTGGACCTGTACCTGTACAATGATAATACATGGCACTGATGGAAGAGGCGTCGTCACTAGTAATGACGAAATACGCAGGTTCAAATCCTGCCCGCGCTTGAAAACTTTGCACGTTTTCAAAAAATGTATACCTAACACGGGAAGTGTTTTAAAATTTGTATATTAAAACACTTCCCGTATTATAATTGGTATTATCCGTATTGCAGGACATGGTATCGAGCATCAGCACAACGGAGCAACGCAACGACGTGTCCGCGCTGCCGGATGTCACATCGGGCATGTCTGGTATCTCCATCGACGACGACAACTACGGCGCCAGCAGGTCAGTCAGTCCTTGCTAATGCCGGGAAAATACATCTGTTAAAGCACGTTCACATACATACATATATCACACGTTTATCCCTTGCGGGGTAGGCAGAGCGTAAACGGACAATTACGCCACGTCTGACAAACATTTGAGGGTTGTCAGCCCATCGCCTAAAAATGCAATACACACCCTCGAGTCCCTTAGTCGCCTCTTACGACTCCCACGGGAAAGAAATGGGGTGTCAGTGTTGCCGTTAGGGTACATTTTACACATTTGACGTACCTTTTTGGGCTTCCATGTGTAATGTGTAATCTTGCCAGTACATGTGTAATTTCCTTGAACTCACCGCCAAAATATCTCAATCAAAGAAATAAATGAGCGCTGATGAAAAAAAACTTAAAGAAAGCTAACACATTTTATCTCCCTTGCTCTTACAGAACTCTATATTAAAGTATCTCTTTCACTCACCACAGATACATACTTTTTTTAGCTTGAATATTAGTTTAGAATACACTGCTGGATGTCTGTTAAGCCCGCTTCACAATCCCGCGTGTAGGCCATGATACTGAGTCGATCCATATCGCGTATTAATTTCGTCATCGCACTAGGTAATAGTCCCGGGGAATCCCGGTCCCGAAAGTCCGAAAAGTTTTTTGATTTTATATTAGACTAAAGAATTGATACATAAGTGGTTATATGTTTGTACCATGGCGAAAAGAGGCGCTACACCATCCGTTTACGCTACCTTTTCTAGGAGTTATTAAGTCTATCCTTTTACATACAGATTAAAAAAAAAAGTAATGGCTTTTCCAATCCAAAAAATATTACTATTAGGCGAGAAGAATATGTACAGAAAAGCTGTTATGAGTGATTTGCAAATAAAAATGGTCATGTACACTTTTATCACAATATGTACACTTTTAGCGGCGGATATGTGTATTTTAGGACCTCGGTTGCGGCAACACTGTGGGGTGTATTCTAAGCCGGCATCACGCGGCCTTGCAAATGCCGGAAAATCCATCTATTATGGGCCTGCCTCGAACTTTTAAACGTCCCTTTCCCACTAATGCAAATCCTGTGTCACACACAGTACAGAGCGGAATCGCCCATATTTAGACGATTTTTCACTGTTTTGGAAATTTCTCGCTAAATAAACAAGTAATCAAAAAACTGTACGACAAAAATCTAGTCATGTACCTACAAGACGTATCGTATTCGCAAATAAAAACCAGTTCAAAAACTAACACCCGACTACTGAGATATCGTGCTCTAAAAAGTAAGAAACAAGAAATCTGGAATATTAACTACAAACAATTTAATATCTATAGTCCACGAAATTTATACGAAGATATGACATATAATTATATATTTAAATGAATATTAAATAAAAAATTATTTTGGTTTATAGGTGATAGCCGTGGACGTATGCCAGTTTGCCTTACCTAATTATGTTGTGCAAGTTTATGATATCACCTAATAAGTACTAGAGTAGGTGGCATACGACCACGGCTATCACCTATAAACCAAAATAATTTTTTATTTAATATTCATTTAAATATATAATTATATGTCATATCTTCGTATAAATTTCGTGGACTATAGATATTAAATTGTTTGTAGTTAATATTCCAGATTTCTTGTTTCTTACTTTTTAGAGCACGATATCTCAGTAGTCGGGTGTTAGTTTTTGAACTGGTTTTTATTTTAATTATTTTGGGGTTAAAGGTAAGTTTAACACGGTATATATATTTTTTTCTGGATAGAAATGCAGCTCAATTCACAATTCAAACATCACTCGTTAATTAAACAAAATACACTCATCCATCATAATCTTATCTTTGTATGGTATGTTTGACCATGCATAACAGGGTAGGAGCCAACATGCAGCTTTGGCAAACACCTCTACGAACGGCTCGGATGTATTGCCGTTAAATACAACAGAGTCTTTCATGTCCATATGGAAGGATTTAACGAGGCTCAGAAGTTTTGGCGGGCACCCGATGTTTACAAGTGCAGTGTAAAGGCCCTCTCTGCTAACGGTGTCGAAGGTTTTGTTAAGGTCTTCGAACGCCACAAACATAGAGGTGTTCTCTGCTCTCTACACTTTTCCTGAAGTTGGCGAAGTGTAAAGATCATATCTGTTGTGGAACGCTGGGCGCGGAATCCACATTGCGATTCGGGATATACACGATCAGCTAGTTTCTGGAGTCTTAATAAGACTAACCGAGCAAATAATTTACCTACTATACTTAAAAGGGAAATACCACGATAACAGTTACAGTCACCGCGGTCACCTTTGCCTTTGTATAGGGTAACGATGTTAGCATCGCGCATATCTTGTGGTATATATCCCGCTTCCCAACATTTACACAACAGATTGTGCAGGATGGGTAATATGCACTTGAGCCTGGTGATTTCGGCATGGGTACCATCACTTCCAGGAGACTTTCCGGTCTTAAGCTGCTTAACAGCCTTGTGGTATTCCCTTATGGTAGGAAGGTCATCTAACTCGGCCCAGGTAGCTAGTTTTGGCATGCAGTCTGCAGCTTCCGGCATTATATTAACTGGTTCCGAATAGAGATCGATATAATGTTCTACCCATCGTTCGAGTTGGCGTTGGGCATCTGTGATAACAGTGCCATCCACTTCTTTAAGGGGGGCTGTTTTTTTAGGCAAAGGACCAAGGGCCTTTTTACTGCCAGCATACACACCACCAAAATTTCCTACATCAGCGCACGATTGGATACTTTGGCAAAGCTCGGTCTAGTATGCATTAGTAAAGTACCGTGATGTGCGTTGTAATACAGCTTTTGCATTCGCTAAATCGACACGCGACTTTTCGGAAGGGTTAAGGCGATGAGTAAGCGCAGATTGCCGTTTGGACTCGAGCAGGGGTGTTATGTGTTCGAGTATTTTCAGCGAACCAGTCCTGGTTTCTGACTTTCTGGTGGCCGAAAGCCGTACCAGCCACATCTGTTAGAAACTTTTTTACTTTGCCCCAGTCTTCCTCTATAGAAGCGTCTACGTCCCAGGTGGCAGTTTCATCGCGTACCAACTCTTCAAACTTTCGGACAAGCTCATCATCCCTGGTTTTGGGAAGATCGATCTTCTTCCTTCCGGGCAGTTTGGACGAGTGGATCTTTTTGTGAGTTATAGCAACGTGCGAAGCCACCAAGGAGTGATCTGTGTCACAATCAGCGCTATGAAATGTACGCGTGTGTAGGGTCTCGCTGAGATTTTTCTTTTTGGTTAGGATAAGGTCCAGTTGATGCCAGTGACCAGAACGAGGGTGTTTCCAGGATTCTTTGCGAGATGATTTGCCTTTGAAGTAGGTATTGGTAACACACAGTAGGTGTTTAGAGCATAGCTCTAATAAACGTTGGCCGTTTTCGTTTAACTTCCCTATACCGTGTTTACCTATACAATCAGGCCAAGCTACGTTGTCCTGTCCAACCCTTGTGTTAAAATCGCCCAGATTGTATAAGCGGTCAGATGGTCTTTACCCGCGTAGAGACTGGTCGAGCTGGTCATAAAACTGTGTTTTGGCTTCATCCATTGAGGATAATGTAAGTGCGTAAGCAGAAATAAGTGTTACGTATCCATGATTCGTATTTAACCGCACCAACATAATGTGTTCCGATATGCCGCAAGGAGCCTCTATTGATGTTAAGAGATCGTTGCGGATAGCCAAGCCTACACCATGCTCACACACAGCGCTGCTGTCCTTTCTTTTCCAAAAGAATGTGTAATGTGTCTCACGCAAGGAACCCTCGTCAGGGAGTCTGGTCTCTTGTAAGGCACAAACAGCGATGTTCAGCCTGTTGAGTTCGGCGTCGATAATGGCAGTTTTACGCAGATCTTGTGCGTCAGTAGAAGTGTAGAAGAGACTACACAGGTGTCAGGGAGGCTTGTCCTCATAGTACGGACATTCCATGTTACAAATCGCATGGATAAGCGGTGTTGGGAATTGTTTCTATTATGCCTTTTAGTCGCAGGTGTAAAATGTAACGGCGCCGATTGTCCAGTTGAGGCTGGTGCTCTCTACACCCTAAAAGAGCAAACCAGCACCGGGGCGGAACAGTACCTTATTGGTCGGGGGCTGCCCAACTTGGAGCAGGTGGTAACTGATCAGTGGGTCTACGATGGACCCTTCCACTGCCGGAAGCGACCCCTGGCGCCCGCACTTACGCCCATATGTGCGGACTTATAACCGATCACTGCCACTTCCCGTGTTGGTTTCCGCGTGACGCGGGTGAAGTGTCCCCTCCACAGACACTGCGTTGCCTGGGACGCAATTATGGAAAACGCAGGGCTGCCCAGGACCTGCGCCAACCTCTCGGCCTTCCTGGCTGGATACGGGAAGAGATGGGGTGGTGCTATTCTACTCTGCCGGCACCACACGGCTTACCGACCGATTTGAATAGTTTTTATAATACCGCCTGTTCTATTTGGATCGTTTGGTATGTGCTCTTGCTTAGGTATTTGTTTATATGTTTTAGACTCTGTTGAAGTGTCTATTGCATTGATCGTATAGATTTTTGTTCGTAATGCCAAGCGCTCTGACGTTTTTTTGTTAAATTGGTCTACATTTTTTAAAGTTGGAAATAATGTACAATGTATTCAATTGTGTCGTTTACAATTCTTCTTGTGTCTAATATTGCTAATTGCTCCATTGTCAACTTCCCAATTCTGATGCTGTTCAACAGATCAACGAAACTGTTGTCATTTACTTGTCGCATATTTTGACCCAATTCGCAGAAACTGAACATTCTTCATAAATGTGGTTCAGCTGCATAAATGTCAGGTTGTTTGTAACAATATGCGCCTACACGAGTTGCAGATACGGGTGGTAATTGCATTAAGTCATCAAAGACTAATAGGTTAACCCTTAAAATCGTGTTTCACTTAAGTGACAGGTTGTCAGCTGTCGCCTAATTGTAATACCTTCACATGAACTCCTCGTGTCCCTTAGTCGCCTAATACGACACCCGTCGCGTCCCGTTATCCCGTAGTCGCCTCATACGACACCCACGGAAAAGAAATGGGGTGGTGCTATTCTTAGCTGGCATCACACGGCAACTATTTTTTGAACTGTGCTTATTAAGCCCTTTCATTTGATACCCAACACGACATTACTAGTAGTATAAACTTTTTCAATTCTTAGCTCTATGCGCCCTATGTAATGTATAGTGACATAACGTAGCCTATAACCAGCGGACTGCTTAGACGCTTCAAATGATACCTCATTTATCAAATTCTGATAAGTTGTTTAGAAGTTAGGACGGAACAAACGTTTTCGTTTCCACATACATACATACATACATACATACATACATACATACCTACATACAGGTCAAAATCATAACCCTCCTTTTTGCTTTGCCGTAGTCGGGTAAAAATAATGTGTTATGTTCATAAGATTGCTATTGACATTACGCAAAAAAGTGTAAAAATAGACGAAACTTTGAAAATAAATCTATCGAGCAAACTTTCTTTAATCGTGTTTTTCTGCGACAGAAATCGAATGAAAAATCATGATACATATAGATAAGGTGTTTATCGTATTTACCAACAAAATTGCGTGCATTCAAAAATACCCATTTTTCTCACGGCCCGCCCTTAAAGCACGTTCAAACAATGCCAATATGGGCAAGGAAATAGTAAGGGAAGTAGGCAGCGCGAATGTGTTACTCGCGCTGCTACTCGTCATGCCGCTGCCACTTCCCGTGCTCCCGCCAATGTAGGCTTTTCGTGCACGAGTCAAAGGAACGGCAACACGAACGCGTGTGGAATGTATTGCTATCTCGCTCACTCGTATTGGTGCGAGAAGAGTATAACGGCAGCGTGTGAACACTCACTCGCGTTGATACTTCCGCGGAAGTATTTTGGGCAATATTCGCGACAGCGGCAGGAGCAGGAGCATGTGCATGGTGTGAACGTGGAATTAAATTTTATCTACGCCGTGTGATGCTAGCTTAGAATAGCATCACCCCATTTATTTCCCGTGGGAGTCGGAGGAGGCGATTAAGGGTTTCGAGGTTGTGTATTTCAATTTTAGGCGATGGGCTGACAACCTATCCTTTCCGAATGCCCCTTAAATGTTTATCAGACGTGGCGTGAATGTCCGTTTTTTGCGGTTGTTTATGCTCTGCATTACCCGGCAGAGGCGTGATATGTGTTTGATATGAGTGTGTGTACATTTTATTTCATTTAAAATAATCGTTTCAGCATCTCCAAATCGCGTTCCGAGAACATCCTGCGCTCCGAGCACAGCAACGTGAGCAAACCACCGCACAAGCCTAACGAGAAATCAGGTGAGCCTGTACTGTGCTGTACTTTCCACAAATACACAGTACGTAGCGTATATTCTATGACCTCAATTACTAAGCATAGTGATGGTAACTATCAACTCTCCGAAAGAAACTTAAGAAGGCCGAATTCGCTCAAAGCATTCAAACTTTTACTTGCTTTGGTGATAATTTCTTAGTCCAAAAATTTATCATATCTATTTTGTTGATACAGTAGACTTAGCTCGGATTTCATATTGTTTGTCAATCAATAAAAAAAATATTATGATGACGGCCGATGTAGCGTAGTAGTGCGACTGCCTGCGACGCAAATGTTCCGGGTTCGATTCTCGGTGGGACATTCCCAAAGATGTTATTTATCATTGCAGGGTGAACCACCATATTGTCTGAAAAGAAATAGTACCGTGCTTCGGAGGGCACGTTAAGCCGTCGGTCCCGGTTGCTGTCTATGATTAGTTAGACGGCGGTCGTTACACAACCATGTCAGAAGCCTACTACTAGTAGCAGGCGGTTGAAAAAGCTCTGACACCTGGGTGCATCGTGTCGTTGGACGACTCGGTGTCCCACACGAAAACAGAACATTATGATGTAGGCTTACGCGACTTACTTGTTTATTGTGTGCTAATACAAGTAAGTCGCGTAAACCTGCATCCATAAGTGATACGTTTGTTTAATAATACAATTTTCATTATCACCAGATTCAATTTACTACACCTCGCAACACTCGCAAGAAGTGACACCTACGGGTACCACGCCGCGAATCCGAACCAGCGATCCGTCATTGCGTCTGTCCTTCGACTCGAGCAAATACAGATCTTTGAAAGCCCAAGCGAAAGACGACAAGAGCTCGATATCCTTAGGTAGGTATTCTTTGTCGTAACACAAGAAATATATTAGAATTATAATAAGAAGATAAAGAAGTAAAATAATTAGAAGTCGGCTGAATGACCTGATTGTCCGTAAGAAAGATGGTTCCATGTTTCCGTTAGGCCGTCGGTCCCGGTTGCTGTCTATGATTACTTAGATGGCGGTCGTAACACAACCATGTCAGAAAAAACCGACACCAGGTTTTATCGGTGTCCTACATGAAAATATGAAGAAGAAGAAAACCAACTTATACATGGTTTTATTACATTCTTGTAAATTATTTTAATGTAACTTCATTGTGACTGTCTCAAATAAAATTCTGAAAAATTTCTACTTAGAAATTAAAGACTTATATTGTGTATTTATTTGTAGACTTCTGTGATTCAAACGAGACGAGTGCAGATTTCCTGACGCCTATAAACGAGATGCCGCCGTCAGGTTGCGAAATAGAAGAGTTGCCCACACATAACGGCAACGAGAGTGTGGACAGTCTCAGCAATGACATCGACCTCGAGACTCAGACTGAATCCGCGCCCAGGAAGTTGTTTGAAGGTGATGAATCTGCTTTGTTTTTTAAACTGATATCTTTAGTATGTATGATCTGTGACAGTATTTAACGTATTGTTACACTGAACAGCTGTCTCTGAAGATATACATCGAAATCTATTTATAAAGTTGACATACCAACCGGAAAGTTCTTTTGACTCACTTTTAAAATATGTGAGGTTCTTTTTTAAATATTTAATTTCGAAGTTTAAAAAACAGTTTCAGAGGCTATTTTACTCAAATATTGTTGCTAGCAGCTTTTCAATTTCGTGTGTCATTGCACAATAATTCCAGCTGATGTCCACAATATTTGTCTGTGTAAAATAACGTTTCATATTAATTTTAGATGATGGCCCAGAAACGCCTTGCGTGGCGAAACGTCTCCTCAGGACCCACGTGACCACCTCGACCCCGACACAAGCGCGACTCAAACCCGACACCTGTGAGTGCGTGTCGGAGTGCCGGCACAGAGACGGCACCTACCGCGGCAGAGTCATACATAGAGACGGCACAGAGCTAAGTAAGTAGAATAGATCATACCCACGAAAGTATGAATGCCCGTCCTATTATGAAAATCTGAAGAACAACTGAATAACATCTGAACAACATCGGTACAACTACTGAACAACAACCGAACAATTACCGTACAACAATATCTGGCAGGCGCGGCGAAAGATTGCAATTTGAGTATTGGCAAAAAGAACTTCGTTTCATTTCTCAATTTTATCGAATTGAAAGTCTTCTCATTCATTCATTCATTATGACATTACGCTTCAGCGTTTGAGAAGAAACTGTAATATCTATAGGCAAGATGATCTTTAAACAACTGTTTTCGAGTTCATAATTCGAACATTATGAGACACCTGGCAGATGTTGTACGGTTGCTGTTCAGTTGTTTTGTTAGGTTTTTGTTCAGTTGTTTTGTTAGGTTTTTGTTTAGTTGTTTTGTTAGGTTTTTGTTCAGTTGTTTTGTGAGGTTTTTGTTCAGTTGTTGTTGAGATGTTGTTCAATTGTTGTTCAGGTGGTGTTTAGTTGTTAGTCAGATGTTGTTCAGTTGTTTAGTTAAGTTTTTGACTCGATATCTGAACAACTGCTGAAGTAGATAATTTAAAAAAAAACAATGTCATAACAATAACACAAATTTAACCGGATTCAAGTTGTGCTTATGTCGAATTTTTACAATTCCTACGAAGAATTAATGCGAAGTTGTACAGGCTGTAAAAGACAGCCCTCCGAATATTTATAGGGTGCATTCAGACCATGCAACTGAACAATTTTCTTCTACGAACATATGTGACTTGTTTTTTATAATTAATCAAATTAATAAAAATTCAGAACAAGATCAGATGACTGTAGTTTCCTGAAATATTTTTTCATGGTAAGTTGCGGAATGTGCCGTTACCATTTTAGTAGCTAAGTTTCCGGGATATTCCAACAAAAAATCTTACAGCGAAAAATTAATTTTTATTTTCAATGTTTGTTTCCGGGGCATATTCCTCGGGCCCGGGAAAGTTACTGGAAATATTTCCAATGTTACCGGAAACGGCACATTGCTAGTCCGAATGCACCCTATCAGTATTCAGAGGGCTGTCTCTTAAACACTGTACCATTAAAATGTCGGTATTACAATATTTTCATGTTGTGGTTCAGTGGAGGAACGATAAAAATTTGAATGTTAAGTTTTTTGACAAATCTTACGAAAAAAAAAGGAAAAATGATGATTCGATTTTTAATCATTGTAATTTCAATGTCATACTTAAAAACCATACTTTTAACGACTCTCAAAATGTTAACTACTTACATATTGCTTCCAAAGGCCGAAAAATTGATACTGTAAAAGCTATAGAAATAAATATCCTAGACATAAAATGAAATTCAATATCTTAAATGACCAGATATGTTTCTATAGTTCTTAATTATTTCAATTCATGTTAATGTACATTATGTACTCAACTATTACATTTATTTAATTTTTAGGTAGGTATGACATTGAATTTATAATTATTATAAATTTACAGGAGTGGATGACGGTATTGACGGTGGCATTAGACTGAAAAGAATGGAAGATTGCGGGGAAGGCGTTTGCCCAGCAGTGGGATCAAGCAGGCTCATTATAAATAAATAAATAAAATAAATTTAATATTATTATTTTATCGACATAATCAATATAATTTTATTCCGTAATATTTGACTACAAACTTGACATTCAAATTTAGATCGATCCTCCACTGAACCGCAACATGAAAATATTGTAATACCGACATTTTAATAATATTATATTGTTTTGTTTTGAATAACTGCCCGATGATGATGATCGAATCGGTCGTATTTCGTTTGATATCAAATTAAACAAATGTATTTATTCTTTATTTATTAGTGGAACTAGTGATAAAGTGTTTTATTAGTAAAATATACACTACCTTAATCCGTTTCATTGAGAATTTATATCAAATATTACGTTCTCGTATTGAATTTGACCTTGTATTGGACCTTTAAATCGCTGGTGCGGAAGTTTGGAAAATGTATTAGTGAGTTATTTTTGTAGTGTAGATAAAATAGTGTATCCAACTGCATTTAATTAGGCATTATATGACAGTTGCATAAACTATTATTATATTCCCAGTGGACAGCTACTTAGGATCAACATTTTTTATAGATGTCCTGTACACGGTATCGACGATGCAACTCGGCAATGGGTCGTTGGTACGCTGCGTGTGGCTCGGCGTGGCTTTGGAAGACTCAAACCGACACACCACACTTGCCTCAAGTCGCGCGTCTACCGCCGACAACTCTTTAGTATTTGTAAGTAAACTTATATGAGTCAAAATGGTGAATGTTATATTCAGGGATGTGGGGTGAAATTTTCCTAGTGACCGATAGCGAAATCTCAAGACGTGTTGGTGATTAGGAACAACTTTGCCCAAGGAACATAGGTTGAAATATGACAAAAATATTTTGAGTTTCCACAGTAACTTGAACTTGAGTTTTCGCTATCGGTCACTAGTAAAATTTCCTATTAAAATTAGTGCAAATATTTTTAGGGTAAGTTCTACTCGCAAAACTTAACAACTTTTGCCAATAAACAAAGGGGGAAATATGAAAAAAAAATTACCACCCATACAAACATGTAAAAAAATGTGTCACTTTGTATGGGAGGTCCATTTTTTCATATTTCGACCTTAGAACACCATAAAAATATTTGCACTAGATTTAATAGTACCTTAAATTATTAATGGATAGGTTTGCATTTAAACGATGAAACTGAACAACTTCCCATAAGAAAATATATCAGGAAACTTTTTTTTTTCCCATAGTAAATGGAGTCAGCTCATCGTGATATTGTATGGGAGGTCGTTTTTTTGTCAGTTTCTGACATATGTTCCTAAGGTCAGGTTGTTTAATTTCATGGTCTGCATGCATCCTATCAGTATTCGTAGAGCTGTCCCTTAACCCTAGTATATTATATCACCTAAAAATGAGAAAATGGCAGAAAAGGAGATAGCTTATGATCGGCACATATGTAGGGCCTTCGACGCATACTGGTTGCAGTAGCAACTTGAAAATGAACTTTGTGATTAGAATAAGTTGCAATTTCTAGGGGTAACACGTTTTACCTAAACCTGAGTCGTATAGTGTTTGTCGGAACTACTTTTTCTTGTCGTGTTTATAATATTTTCCGTATATTATCAGGGCAATAAATCAGCAAGCAGTAGACCTCACTCGATGTCGCTGATGAGCCAATGCGGAGAGGAGCAGGTAGCGGGCGACTACAGCAAACACTACGTCACTCTCAAACAAATCGGTAAAGTATCTTATTCGAACTACTTCTTGTGTAGAGTCTGTATGGAAAGAGAATAGGCGTGGGCAAATAGTGAATAATTTTTTCATACTGAGGCAAAGAGGCGCCTTCAATTCCAACGCCTATTCTCTTACCGCACATACTACTATTATCTAATCTAGCAATGCAAACTGGGAAACTAAGGTTAAATAAAAACTTGTGGCGCCACTCTCGACTGATCCATTTTCCTGTGTTTGGTCGAAAATGTGTCAAAGTTGAGTTAGTTATTATTGGTGCGTTTCGCGCCTGCTGCCACCTGCAATAAGCCTTTAGTTTTCGTCCCCAGTAAAATATGTATTTTTTCCAATTTTAATTCACCTCATAATTTTACCACCGGAAGTAGTAACTTTTGTGCAAATTGACGATGGTCTGGAAAGGAATGGGGGCCAGAACCTTCTCAACGAATCATGGAATAGCCTCCAATCGGGCAAACCGAAGACCTTGTTTACCTCTAGTATACCCACTATTGTGATGTTTTTTCATAGGTTTTTAACTTTAAGTGAGGATAGTAAGGTTCAAAATGACTGGTGCACACATACCTACATACCTACCTGGGTAGATGAGGGCTTGATGTTGCGGGCAGCTTTTGGATGCAGTCGACTCAATATCCGTCGGCCTATTGCCTGCAATAGAAGACTATAAATTATAGCAATGATAATTGCATCGGGTCGTTCATCAACTCGGTGTCCCACACGAAACAAAAATAATATATAATAATTGATAATTTGGGGTTTTTGTGTGCAGGTAAAGGCGCATACGGCTGTGTCAAGATGGCGTACCGTCGCTCTGACCGACTATTAGCAGTCGCCAAGTTTATACTCAAGGAAAAAGTAGGCGCGCAGTTCTGGGTGGACGGCCCTGATGGACGCCGGCTGCCGCTGGAACTCAGTCTACTCACTACGCTCAAACATCCCAACATTGTGAGTATGTGTAGGGAATAGTATCTAGTTATTAACAGGTTTGGAGAATCGGTCGATCCCACGTTCGATTTTGTCTCTCTAATGGTTTCTAACATGGCCACATTTTGTCTTTCCAGTGAATTTTAACATGATCACATTCCTTCTCGCAAGTGGGTGCTTGCCAATACGTTCACATTATTTATCATAAGTGGGTTCTAACATTTCGCATGCTATATTTTTTTGTATGTGCTAAAATGTACGTTCACATTATTTATCATAAGTGGGTTCTAACATTTCGCATGCTATATTTTCTTGTATGTGCTAAAATGTTTACATTCTGTCTCAAGTGAATGTTAACATGTTTACATTCCTTCTCTCAAGTGGGTGCTTGATAATACATTCACGGCGTCGCCACAAGTAATGCCGAAAGTCGCAGGTTCAAATACTGCCCGCGCTTAAAAATTTTGCTAGTTTAAAAAAATATATTATACCTTATGCATGAAGTGTTTTTAAAATTTACATTATTTCTCTAAAGTGGGTTCTGACATTTCGCAAGCTATACAGGATGTAAAAATAATAGCTACAAATATTTTGAGTGAACCACATGAATCTGAACTACTTTCTTTAAGGAATAAAGGTTGAATTATGAAAAAAATTGGACCTCCCATACAAAATATTCCAGACGATCAAGACTATTTGTATTCAGCCTGATCCGTTCTTCCAAGAACAACTCCTAGCCCAGTCGCGCCCTCACCACAAACTTCTCCGGTTGATTCCTGCTCCCCACCAATCAGTCAGATGTAGGTTTCGAAGCCTCGGGGCTGAAATCGAAGAGTGTTTGTTGTCTTTAAACAGGAATCATTTGAATGGGAGGGATTCCAAATTTTTTATTTATTGAATACCATTGAAAATTTTGCATGTTTTAATTTTTTTTTATTATATTTTATCTACGTTCCTTGGGGAAAGTTGTTCAGTTGAATGGATTCGTTCACCCCTTAAAATATTTGCAACTCATATACTTACACCCGGTATTTAAAGTGGGTGCTAACTTTATCATATTTTGCCAAATATTGTTTGTGCATTCACGCCTAAATAACTTGACTTTTCTTGTATCAGGTGAGCGTGATCGACGTATTCGAGAACGACAAATACTTCCAGATGGTGATGGAGAAACATGGCGCTGGCATGGATCTATTCGAGTTCATCGAGAGGAGACCGAGGCTTGATGAGCCCTTACTCAGCTATATCTTCAGACAGGTTACTTTTTCAAAAATATAACACGACTGTGCAAATTATAGTTGTTATATTAGTTGCTAAGAGGAAATGGGTACTAAAAGACATTGCAGAAATACTGAATTATTTACCAAATTCTCTTCGCCATATAAGAATTACTATTTGGCGACTTAAAATGAATAACGCAGCTGGCGATGCGTTTACGGCACCCGCAAGTATATTATTGTGCTACAGCATGAAGTTTAGTATGCTATACATAACTAAACTTTATCACTTCGTTTCCACGTCAAAGTAATGATCACCCAGTTTGATCTTCTGTTATGACTATAGTCAAACTGAAATGCACAACAAAAGTATTGGGTGAAGTTTTACTATCGACTGACACTGAAAACTCAATACGTCGAAATATGCAAGAGTTACCCCTTCTTTATAAAATGCACCAGCTGACCGAGACATTTCGACCTACCTATCTTATTTGAGGAAAGTTGTTCTCTTTCGAGTTTTCGGTGGTCACAAAAATTTCATCCTATGTATCATTTTAATAATATAAGTTATTGCTGGAATACAGACATCTCTAACCTAAAATTCCCGATTGCAGATAGGCTTAGCCGTAGAATACCTTCACTCCCTGAACATCCTACACCGAGACATCAAGGATGAGAACGTGATCATAGACAACAAGTTCCACGTGAAGCTTATAGACTTCGGCTCAGCGACGTTCATGAGCAAGGACACGCTGTTTTCTACCTTCTATGGAACTACGGAGTACTGCAGTCCGGAAGTACTTGCCGGGAATAAGTAAGTGATATTCTGACCTTTCGTTAGTTAAAAAAAAATGAAGTGAATGTCTATACACAATTAGATTATACACATACATACCATTCCTATCTATACAGGAATCTTCATTCTTAGTTTAGGATATGGCCAAGCCTTACAACTATTTTATATAAGTGTAGGTACCTATTTGAAATTAAGTTTACAAGTTTAAGTTTTGGAAGTCGTAAGGGGCAACTAAGGGACTCGAGGGTGTGTATTGCAATTTTAGGAGATGGGCCGACAACATGTTGCCATGGCGATACACAATTTTCCGAATGACCTTCAAATATTTTTCCGACGTGGCGTAAATGGCCGTTTTTGCGGCCATCTACGCTCTGCCTACCCCGCAAGGGATAATGGGCGAGATATGTGTGTTGAACGAGGGGTAGATAAAACTTATGATGACCCATTCCTAATACTACAATATTATTCTATTGTTCATTGCGGGAATTCACAGAAGCGACACAGAGTTACCTATCGAGATACGAGGGATTTTATTGACAAAGTATTTATTATAATATAACTTGTTGTCGTCTTGGTTTTTAACAGTAAAAATAATGTCTGTTTATGAAATAAATAAATAATAACGATTCATATTGCAAAAGTAGATAGATACAGAGCAAATATTTGTGATTGTAATGGTATATGTATGTGTCAGGTACCTGGGCCCAGAGCTGGAGATGTGGTCGATGGGGATAACGCTGTACGTGCTGACGTTCTTCGTTAACCCCTTCTCCGACATCGAGGACACCATACAGGGGCCGCTCTCCTTCCCGCAACGCGTCTCCGAAGGTAGGCAGTCGCTTTTTACGATACACAAAAGCAGATTTAAGGTGGCGCTATTATTATAAAACGGCATAAAGAACGAAGGTTATTTATGCCAGTCCTGCTTGCGCTACAACGAAATTTAGGCACATAATGTCAAATTCCCAAAATGTCCAACGCGGTAAAACTGTCCATTGCCTACAATGTCCAATTCCCACAAAGTCCAAATCCCACAAATTTTAATTCCTACAATGTCCAATTCCCACAACGTCCAATTTGGACCAATTCCTAAAATTACCAATCAAGTTTCAATGCAAGTTTAGTTCAGTTTTTGAAACTGAACAAGTTTTCCCTTGGAACATAGGTTGTCTGATATTAAAATTAATTTTGCTTTCCCATAGTAGCTCTGCTGGTCGATTTCGTCATTTTCCTAAACTTGACACTTTCTTATCTTGGCGCTTTTATAACCCACCATTGGTCTCTTTCCTAATCTCGTATTTATTCTAATCTCAGGGTTACTCGCAATTTTCACAAATCGACTCTTTCCATACTCGTCCTAACTTCAAATCTATTTTTTTATTAGAAAAAAAGATTTTTCCACGAGTAATTGTATTTCAAATTACTGAACTCACCGTATTAAGAGGAATTAAAGTATTCAGACGACACCTGTCTAACTAAAACCTTATTTATCTCGCAAATTATGCATGCTAAAATATAAGTTTGTTTGGAAAAGTTGTAGGCTTTGACGAGATCTACAGTTTAGGGTTACGTACCCAAAGGGTAATAACGGAAACCCTTTTTCTGAGGCTCGGCTGTCCGTCTGTCTGTCCGTCCGTCCGTCCTACAGTTACGAGGCTGTATCTCCTGAACCGTTATACCTAGACAGTTGAAATTTTCACAGATGATGTATTTCTGTTGCCGCTATAACAACAAATACTAAAAATTAGAATAAAGTAAATATTAAAGGGGGCTCCCACTCCCATACAAAACACGTGCTTTTTTGCGCGTTTTTATCGATAATTGTTTGGAGGCTGTATCTCATGAACCGCGAAAGTTAGACAGTTGAAAATTTTGGTTGGATTTTTTTCTCAAACATGCTAGTGAATCTGTTAATGTCTGCCATAGAAATTTACCCTTTGGCTAGGAAACCTATTTTTGTTTAACTGAACTGAACTAAACTTGCACGTACACTTGATTGAACATTTTGGGAATTGGACATTGTGGGCATTGGACATTCCGGGAATTGAACTCTGGACATTATGTACCCAAACGCACAACGATTTAGTAAGTTTTCTAACGTCGACCTAACACGGTTAAAGTCCGTGTGTGCCTTCGCTTCAAATTTAAGTTTCTTTTAAAATTGAAGATTTGGAGCAATTGCTGCGCTGGATGCTGTGCAAGGAGCCGGCGACGCGCTGCTCGGTGCCGCAGCTGATGGCGCACCCCTGGATACGACAACCTGTCAACATACACAACTACTTGTTCCATGAGATTGTGGATTGCGGTCAGTGTATAATTTGTTCAGCTTCGTTTTGACCGTTACTTGTGTCCTACTAGTCAAACGAGCTACTTTTTTGGTATTATATAAAAAATAAATATACAGGGTGTAAAGGACAGCCCTCCGAATACTGATAGGGTGCATGCAGACCATGGAACTGAACCACTTTCCTGTAGGAACATATGTCAGGAAAATGCAAAAAAGAATTACCTCCCATACAAAATTCATATCAGCTGACCACAACTACTATGGAAAGTAAATTTTTTTTGCGTTTCCCATTTATAAAAACACGGGCGGGTCAACACTTTTATCAAACAAGGTGGCATTCGAACTCTTCGAAGAAACGTTGTCCGCCGTTTTTCCATTTCTATACCCGATCCTGGGTGATTTATGAATGAAAAATTATATAAAATCAACCCTAAACGGTCTTCAAAATTTCACTATCAAAAGTAAACAATAACGCCACGAACAAAACCACATCACGAGGCGCCATCTATTTACTATCGAGTAGGGACATTAGGAACTACAATCTGCGCTGCGAACTTCAGGCTACCATGCAAGCTTCGCTCAGCCACGCTCAGCGGTAAGACCGAAACCTAGATGGCGCTACCCGGAATATGCGCGAGCGTGCGAGCGAGCCACGCCGTGCCGCTGAAACTGAACGACAAAACGCCGCCTTCGCCGCAACGCAACTCCACACGAGAGGGCGCTAAAATCCTCCTGATAAGTGATAATTTCACAAACAAAACTTTGTTCCAATAGATCCTGTGCTCGCTAATACTTATTATTCTGTGCTAATACTTAGAAAAGTTCGGTAGACGTGTATAGACTTTTGTAAATTATTTACATTCGAAATGTTTAAATTGTGTTGTAATTTTTTAATATTTATATTAGTAATGTACATTTAGGTAGTTATTTGTAGATATAATTTTATTTTGTTGCAGTTGTACAAATAGGTTAATAGCGTGTATTAATTATGTCACTGTCGCTTCCTGCTCCAGCTCCCCCAGACTCGGTGCAAATAGTGGAGGATACGATACATTTAACGGGCTTTGACAATCATAATTATTTGAAGTGTGACTTATGTATTCCTCCAGGTTACTTCAGGGGTAAGAGGGGTCTCAAAATACATACAACCAGGATCCACAAATCAACTTCCTCCGATGCAACAGTTCAAGCGGCGGCGGCCACACCCAGTTTCATTACTGCCTCGGCATCTGCGCCAGCTACCCAAATTGACCAGCCATTGTGGAAGTCTCTTGGAATTTATAAGACCAACCTTCCTTTAGTGAAGAGAATTCCAAGGGGTGCCAGATTCACCGTAGCAGGGGCTCTTAAAAAAACAATAGACAAGGTAGTGTCCTTAAATAACGTGGCTAGTTGGAAACTCTTACTGACTTTTTCCTTTTGCGTTTTACATGTCCGCAAAGATGTCGAAAGCCCCTTGTCTCTAACACAACGAATAAAAAACAACTGTGACGATTTCGCACCAAATAGCGTACTATACAAACCTGGGCCTAGACAGCAAAAACCTTTTAACGTCAAAAAGAAGATTGAAAGCAAAGTTAACGACGGGGATTTAAAGGGAGCTGCACAGTTAATTTTTTCACAGGATAGTTTGGCCCCAGACTGCCCTGAAACCTTGGCGGCTCTAGAATCGAAACATCCTTCTCCTCTACCATCACTTCAACTGCCAGACCCTCCATCTGACCCAGTTTCTCCTCCTTCAGTCACCGCGGACGATGTGCTCGCAGTTTTAAATTCATTCAAAACTGGTTCTGCTAGTGGTTTAGATGGATTGTCACCACAACATTTAAAAGACCTTGTTTCTGTGACCACGGGCGATACCGGCAGAGCTCTATTGGCAAGTTTGTCATCTTTAGTCAACCTGATGCTGTCTGGTAAAGTTCCTAGGGAAATAACACAGGTTCTTTACGGTGCAAATTTATGCGCACTAAAAAAAAAGGACGATGGAATCAGGCCGATCGCCATAGGAAATACCTTGCGCCGTTTGGTTTCAAAGCTTTGCTGCCGTAATATTTTGGCCAGTTTAAGCGGACGTTTTCAACCGAAACAGGTAGGGTTTGGTTCAAAAGGCGGATGCGAAGCATCTGTACACGCTGCTCGAACTTTTTTAAATTCAGACTACGCCCAAGTCCTACTTAAAGTAGACATTAAAAATGCTTTTAATACAGTGGACAGGGGTGCACTACTAAAAGAAGTTAAAGAGCAGGTTCCCTCGATTTACCCTTATGCGTGGCAATGCTACAGCGAACCTTCAAAACTAATATACAGGGACCATTACTTGAATTCGTCTTCCGGTTGCCAACAGGGGGATCCTCTCGGCCCAGCCATCTTCAGTCTTGCTATTCATCCAGTGGTAGCGGAACTTAAGTCAAGGTTTAACGTGTGGTATTTAGACGACGGTACTATGGGAGGTCAGTCGTCTGAAGTGCTCGAGGATTTGAAGACCTTGATTTCTGCTTTTGCTGCCATTGGATTGGAGCTAAATTTTTCAAAATGTGAACTTTTTATTCACCCGTCTGTCTCACACTCTTTAAAAGAAGATATAATTACAAAATTCAATGAACTGGCACCTAACATCAAAATCGAAGACGAAAATTCACTGCGGCTTTTAGGGGCACCAGTTTTGGACGCATCAATACCACTGTATGTAGAGGAACAAATTGACAAATTTCAACAATCTTCAGCCCGGCTTTTTCAAATAAACGCTCATATGGCTTTGTTTATAATACGGTTCTGCCTATTCGTTCCTAAATTCACCTACGTTCTGCGTTGTACGCAGTTTTGGAAATATAGCAACCATTTACGGAATTTAGATAATATAATAAAGGAAACGCTCGTTAAGATATTGAACTGTTCTTTGGAGGAGTCAGCATGGGTACAGGCATCGCTGCCCGTCCGCCTAGGCGGACTGGGCGTCAGACGAGCTTCAGATGTTGCACTGCCAGCTTTTCTATCCTCCGTTCACGCCTTAAGCCCTCTTATCGGAAGTATACTTAACCCGGCATTGGGTACCGTGGAGGCTTTGGGTTTGACGGATGCTGGAAATGCATGGCGCACTTTAAGTTCAGAGGAGTTTCCAACTCATAGTCACTCACAAAGACAATGGGATGAACCTTTAGCCAAAATACACCAAAAAAGTTTAATTGCCTCGTCTTCCAGTGCTGCTGATCGCGCACGACTATTGGCGGTCTCCGAGAAGGAGTCTGGTATGTGGCTCCATGCCTATCCGTCTTCCCACATAGGGACGCTTTTGGACAATTGCAGTTTGTCCATAGCTGTAAGACTTCGTTTAGGGTCCAAAACAAACGAAAGTCATCGCTGCCAGTGTGGGGAGATGGTAGGCCAGCTGGGGCATCATGGTCTTTCCTGCCAGAAAAGTGCAGGTCGCATCCCACGCCATTCGAACTTAAATGACATCGTCAGAAGGGCTTTAGTTACAGCCAATGTACCTGCTGTACTGGAGCCAAAAGGAATAATTAGGACCGACGGCAAACGCCCTGATGGCCGTAGTACCGTGGAAGAATGGAAAATGCCTGGTTTGGGATGCCACCTGCACAGATACCCTGGCTCCATCCCATTTAAGCACAACTTCACTGCGAGCTGGTGCCGCCGCTAGCGCTGCCGAAATATTGAAGACAAGGAAATATTCTAGTCTGGGGGAGTTGTTTATCTTTGTTCCCCTGGCGTTTAAAACAATGGGTCCTTGGGGCCCATTAGCTAAAGACTTTATAAAAGATCTTTCAGGGCGTCTCATTGAGGCAACGGGTGACCCAAGAGCTGGCAGTTATTTAGGTCAAAGAATTAGCTTGACCATCCAAAGAGGCAATGCTGCCAGTCTTTTGGGAACTTTGCCTCGGTGCGCCGCTCTGGGAGAAATATTTTATTTATAGAATGTAAGATTAAATATTGTAAATAAAAATTATAATAATAAAAAAATACTGTACAAATGAAAACACGGGAAGTTGTTCCGTTTCATAGTCTCAATGCACTCTATAAGTATTCGGAGAGCTGTCTCTAACACGCTGTATGTTATGTTGTGACGTCTCTATACACTTTAAGAAATGAAGAGACCTGAGGGTTTAATGCTTAAAAGAATTTCTGTAATCTGTCATATATATTTTCTTGCTCTAACTATTTATTTTAATTAATCAATTAACCACCATTCCAACCCATTCAATAAATATTTGCCTTGTGATGCCGGCCTAGAATAGTATCAACCCATATCTAACCGTAGGTGTCGTAAGAACCGACTAAGTGATGAATCCAAGGAATGGGCAGCAGCGTTCTCTGTGAATACAACACCTTGCACTGCGCTTGCCACTCCACCTGCCAAGCGTGGTGAGTATAGCAACTACCAGCCCCAACCCAACAGGGGCAGGCCCTTGTGGACTGTTGTGGTTGTTTTAGTTATAGTTTATCAACCAACCAGACAAACAATCAATCAATCAATTAACTTACCAACCGACAATATTCAATTTTAAACAGCAGAATAAACCAATCTGATTCCGTAAATATGGAATGATATGAAGTACGTTTTCTCCTTAGATCGTCACGAAGCAAACCCGGAGATGTATTACAGCGGCAGCTCCCCTCGAAGCGGCTCGCTCGTGTCGCTCGCTGATCCACTTGCTAAAGGTACCTTCTAATTTGTTTCTAAAGGGTGAAATTAAAGTGAGCGATACTAAAAACTCGGTACGGACTGGTGATAAGAAACAACTTTTCTCAAGGAACATAGGTTCAAATGTGAAAAAGAAATATATTAGTTTACGACCTATGTTTCTTGGGCAAAATTGTTTCTTATCACCAGCCTATACTGAGTTTTCTGTAACTAGTCCTATTTCACAGTTTATATTGACTACCCACTTAATAAAAAAACTGGTGTATGGTGGTGTCAAGAGTTTTGTAACACCAGTTAATAACAGCAGGCTTTCGGTAATGCTGTTTAATACTACCATAAAAAAAAAACTATTGTGTTAGAAAAGAGTTTGTATACCTATCTACTGCATTGAAGATTGATGACAAAGATAAAACATATACATAGATCTTTTAGAAAATATGTATGATACAATATTGACGAAGTATCGTTATTTAGGTGTTCGAGCCTCCGCTCGACCCACTGTGAGACTACCCCTTGAATTTTAAGCGGTGGCAGTGTTAATCTTATGTCATTTGCCATGACATTCAACTGAGTTTGTCTGTGGTATGTCTATGGTCAACGTGACGCAGTGGCGTGCACAGGGTTTCACGACTGGGTAGGCAGTACAAACAAAGGCGGTTCTCACACGAACCTCATCTTTTTCAATGTTTTGTCGTATCCGGTTTTTAGGGGAAAATAGTTTACGAGATCCCATACAAAATTTGGATAGGTATCATTAGTACACGTTACCGCATCAAATTGCGGCTGTCACAAGATGCCATGTGTGCGGGGGCTGTCACCAAAGATGTAAAGAACCGCAGTATTGTCCGGTGGTGGTGGTCCAATGCGTGCGATTCACGAAGATGATTGTTCATCTCTTTCAATGTTTGCACACAACAATCTGACAAAATTAAATTTTCAAGTATGACCTATTGTTACCTTTTATTTGCGTAATTTCCAATTGTTGATCTGCATTTTATCACACATAATATCAACTTAGGTATTGAAAACAGTACTTTAACTTTTGTAAACACACAACACAAATCTCATTACAGTTGTTTATCGCGCACATTAGAAGGTATGATAGAAGTTCTGTAATTTTTCATTCTATTCTATCACAGAACACCAACTGAACTACGTTTTCACTATTAAACTTTAAAGCTTTACTTGAAAAACCTAACCTAAAATAAACAACACGGGTAAACAACAATGGAGGAATTTGCAATGTCTTCTAAAGTAAAATACTGTCAAGCAAAATTGCACCTCATTATTATGCAAATAGTTCAAAAGAAAGGTATCACAAATTGGTCGGATTATACGCACCGCCCCTCCCACACCTCAACCCGCGCGCTTTTTTCTATAGTTTTTGCGTTTGGTTACTAGATTTTTGACCAACCATCACTGCACGACGTTGATTATGCACAACACGATTGCGCCGGACAACGTTTTGTACAACATGACTGTGTACGACACAGTCATAGGATCGTCTTCAAGGGGCTTTAGGGGGCGAATCCCATTAAAACTAAACATTTTTGACACAGATTTAATACAGTAGGTTAGGTTAGAGTTGTAACCCCCTGGAGTGAATGAAGCGAGCGATCAAGCCACAATTGCCACTGTCGTGCAGGCTTGGGACATGCAATGCTGCATGCAAGGCTGTGTCGGCCATGATTTTGCTGTGCAAAACACTGTTATGCAGTATAGGGACTCGCCGTGTGTATGCAGTCGTTTTTTTTTTTTAATAAGCAGCACCTTTGGAGGATGATGTTTGGATCTGTTAGCGCTACTAGTTTGAACCGGTTTGAACACGTAGTAATAGTCTATTTCATTCATAAAAGCAGGCAGCGGTCGAGGCGCCTAAGCTCGATTGACAATGGTAATGTTCGAGTTCAATATGGGCGCGAAAGTTTTGAAAATGACGTTCCTTTTTACGAATGGGTATCGTTCTTCAAATAATAATTTTATTAAATATTTATAATTTTGTGTGGATTAAAATATCAGGGTAGGCAGTGCTTTTGTGCCTGTATGGACTGCACGCCCCTGACGTGACGTCATCGCAGGTGGTCTGATCATAAACGTAGTAAATATCCTACTAAATAGACAGTTTTTATGTTTGTTTGATACTTCTTCACGCAAAAACTACTGAACCGATTGTAATGAAATTTGGCACACATATAGAAGGTAACGTGGATAATTTTAATTTTATGTGGGTAACAACTAGTACTGCATTATTTTTAAATGGACCTTTGTATTTTTAACACTTTTAAACAAATTATTAGCAAAGTGGATCATGATTCTGATGATTTTACAAAAAGTCTCAACATTTCAGAACGATCGCACCCTTCGGAGGTAGCAATAAGGTCTGACGGCAAAGTGTCGCGGTCGGAGCCCAAACGCAGCTCTATTCCCCCGCTCGCGCTCTCCGCTGCCGAGAGAGAACTGCACTCAGACAACTACAGCTTGCGATCCTCCGCTGATGTGAGTATCACACTTGTCTAACCAACAGTTTGGAGCCCAAACGCAGCTCCATTCCCCCGCTCGCGCTCTCCGCTGCCGAGAGAGAACTGCACTCAGACAACTACAGCTTGCGATCCTCCGCTGATGTGAGTATCACACTTGTCTAACCAACAGTTTGGAGCCCAAACGCAGCTCCATTCCCCCGCTCGCGCTCTCCGCTGCCGAGAGAGAACTGCACTCAGACAACTACAGCTTGCGATCCTCCGCTGATGTGAGTATCACACTTGTCTAACCAACAGTTTGGAGCCCAAACGCAGCTCCATTCCCCCGCTCGCGCTCTCCGCTGCCGAGAGAGAACTGCACTCAGACAACTACAGCTTGCGATCCTCCGCTGATGTGAGTATCACACTTGTCTAACCAACAGTTTGGAGCCCAAACGCAGCTCCATTCCCCCGCTCGCGCTCTCCGCTGCCGAGAGAGAACTGCACTCAGACAACTACAGCTTGCGATCCTCCGCTGATGTGAGTATCACACTTGTCTAACCAACAGTTTGGAGCCCAAACGCAGCTCCATTCCCCCGCTCGCGCTCTCCGCTGCCGAGAGAGAACTGCACTCAGACAACTACAGCTTGCGATCCTCCGCTGATGTGAGTATCACACTTGTCTAACCAACAGTTTGGAGCCCAAACGCAGCTCTATTCCCCCGCTCGCGCTCTCCGCTGCCGAGAGAGAACTGCACTCAGACAACTACAGCTTGCGATCCTCCGCTGATGTGAGTATCACACTTGTCTAACCAACAGTTTGGAGCCTAAACGCAGCTCCATTCCCCCGCTCGCGCTCTCCGCTGCCGAGAGAGAACTGCACTCAGACAACTACAGCTTGCGATCCTCCGCTGATGTGAGTATCACACTTGTCTAACCAACAGTTTGGAGCCCAAACGCAGCTCCATTCCCCCGCTCGCGCTCTCCGCTGCCGAGAGAGAACTGCACTCAGACAACTACAGCTTGCGATCCTCCGCTGATGTGAGTATCACACTTGTCTAACCAACAGTTTGGAGCCCAAACGCAGCTCCATTCCCCCGCTCGCGCTCTCCGCTGCCGAGAGAGAACTGCACTCAGACAACTACAGCTTGCGATCCTCCGCTGATGTGAGTATCACACTTGTCTAACCAACAGTTTGGAGCCCAAACGCAGCTCTATTCCCCCGCTCGCGCTCTCCGCTGCCGAGAGAGAACTGCACTCAGACAACTACAGCTTGCGATCCTCCGCTGATGTGAGTATCACACTTGTCTAACCAACAGTTTGGAGCCCAAACGCAGCTCCATTCCCCCGCTCGCGCTCTCCGCTGCCGAGAGAGAACTGCACTCAGACAACTACAGCTTGCGATCCTCCGCTGATGTGAGTATCACACTTGTCTAACCAACAGTTTGGAGCCCAAACGCAGCTCCATTCCCCCGCTCGCGCTCTCCGCTGCCGAGAGAGAACTGCACTCAGACAACTACAGCTTGCGATCCTCCGCTGATGTGAGTGTCACACTTTTCTAACCACCATTTTTCAAACCGTGTCATGCCGGCTTAGAATGGCATCACCCCATTTCTTTCCCGTGGGAGTTGTAAGAGGCGACTGAGGGACTTGAGGGTGTGTATTGCAGTTTTAGGCGATGGGCTGACAACCTATTACTATGGCGATACACAATTTTCCGAATGACCCTCAATATATGTCAAACGTGGCGTAAATGTCCGTTTTCGCTCTGCCTACCCCGCAAGGGATAATAGGCTTGATATATATATGTATTTTTTAAACTATATTATGAAAGTTATTCTGTATGTACCCTGTGTCACTTTTGTTTACCAGATGTTGGCTAATGCAGTAATCCTCGAAAGCTACTCTCGTTTTTGATGATGTTCATTTCAGGTTTTTTTAGTTACAAATCTTGGCATTTTCTATTACCCGTGTTATTCTTGTTTGTGATCATAGCCATTTTTGTAACCTGTGATAGTTATACGCTGCGCATTTTGATCGTGGGAAACCATTTTACTCTTGTTTCAAATATTGGATATTTTTTTAATCCCTATTATTATGCTTAGAATAACATCATCCAAATTCTAACCGCGTAGGTGTCGTAAAAAGTGACTAAGTGATAATCATCCAGGGAATGGGCAGCAGCGTTCCCTGGGAATGAAACATCTTGCACTGCGCTCGCCCATCCATCTGCCAAGCGTAGTGAGTATGGCAACAGTGAGGCCCATGTCCAACAGTGAAATGTACATACACACACATATCACGCCTATAATCCCTTGCGGGATAGACAGAGCGTAAACGGCCGCAAAATGCGGTCATGTACGCCACGTCAGACAAATATTTGAGGGTCATTCAGAAAGTTGTGCATCGCCATTGTGACAGGTTGTCAGCTTACCGCCTAGAACTGCAATACACACCCTCGAGTCCCTTAGTTGCCAGTAGAATGTTGTGATTGTTAATGTATTATTGTTCACCAGATCTTGGACATCTCCTCAAAACCCGTGTCAGAGGCGGCTCTGACGGACATAAGCTCTGACGCGACCGGTCACGCGGCCTGCGACATCGACTACGACTGCGACCACTACGAGTGCGACAGCTGGGACGAGTGCGAGCAGGACAGCTTCTCGTAGATACTCTCGCTCTAACCAATACACAAACAAATGACAAAATCCTGACAGGTGGCGCGGAATGTCGCGACACTTGTCGGACAAACTAGTCGTTTACAACCGACTTTCTCAATCAAAGACAATGCCCTTAATTCGGGATATAAATTCTCTAAACTTACCTTAAATTAGTGCTGTCACTTTCCGTCGAAATACGTTTAGAAAAGGATAGGAGATATCCTTGTCCTGTCATTCGCAATTTAAAGTCAATTTAGTTGCTATTGTTTCCGTCGTCGCATTATTTTGACAGATAAGATATATTTTGCGTCAAATTATAAGACATGACATGACTAAAATATCTCCAATCCTTTTCTAAACCTATTTGACGGAAAGTGACAGCACTAAAAGGTAAGTTAAGACAATTTATCCCGAATTGAAGCCAATATCGATCAATGATTATGAAAATTGTAAATACCTATTCGTATGCGAAAACTAGTTGAATGATTTTATTCATCTCTAATGCCATTCGAAATACATCGTTGACGACATGTTAATTCTACTGTAAGCTGTCAGTGGCCTGATATGACTTGGCTTCTACCGAGGCTTCTTGCTATCTAAAAACTGAAATAATAACTAGCTGTGAATATTAGGTATAGTTTCAAAGTATTCTTGAAATCAATTTAATTAACGCTTTAATCTGAGGCTGACACTTGATCTTAAAACGTAGACACAGCCATGTCTTAGTCGATAATTGAATACAGGTATTTAGGATTAGCCATAAAAAAACTACGCAATTTCGAGGTAGCAAAATTCGTCCTTACTGACCAAGTTTAGTAAAAAACAAAACATTAAGAAGGACTTATGAGTAGTGGATTTTCATTCGTATTTTTATTTAAATATGCATCTTACTCTGAATTTGCATTAAGGCGAATGTAGCGGTCAACGACCTCGACAGTGGCGCCACTTCACAAAAAATAAGTTATCTCTTTATACAAACAATCTATCAGAATATCCGTTGCCCAAGTTTTTAGTATTATCCTTAAGTAAAATTAGAACCTGCAAACTCAATATTACTCTTACTGTCTTTCTATATATACTCGCTGTTATTAAAGTTGTGGCAATTAATACCAAAAGTGACCTTTTTCCATAACTTTAATTGCATCGAATATATCATTGAGTGTGCAGGTTTTAATTTAACTTAAGGATAATACTCAAAACTTGGGCAACGGATATTCTGATAGATTTTTTGTATAAAGAGTTTTTTTTTTTTTGTGAAGTGACGCCACTGTCGAAGTCGTTGACGGGTACACTCGCCTTAACTTATTTAAGTAGTACAATTAGATATGTTTGCCATAATTATAGCATAATTGATAATTGAAAAGTACAGTATTATAACTTCCTTACGGACACCGAAACATTTTTGATCTCACTTTTATAGGGTTAATATTTTTCCTTAGCACTAATTTATAACTTAATGAAAATGTTGAAATGTGAAGAACCTAGTTTTTATTCCTAATATTCTAAGTACTTAGCTTTTCTGTACAATTTTTTAAACATGGCAGGACAAAAAATATAATTGAAAATATTGTAAACAAATAACTTTAAAAAAAAAACGCATGCCAAAAGCAACTAAACATTGAACTACTTATAAATACAATTTCGAACAAAAACACTCATCGCTCATTTCTTCCATTTTGACAATCTGTACTGGTAAATTGTGATAAATTATTATAGCTTTACTTAACTATACATAAGAAAAATAAGCTTATGAATCAGCTCTAAGGACTTACAATGCAAGTATTTTAACTAAGCACTATAACGTAAGTTTCCATATTGAATAATTCTTGGATGTTAAGCACTAACAGAACTGTGGTAGTCTTCTCAACTGTTTTTAATATTGACATCTTTATAAAAAACACTAGGTAACTTTAAATTACTCTCTGTTTTAATATTCTCAAATCATTTCGGCTTTCTGATCATTAGTTGTTTTTACACAAATCGAAGTATTAGCAAGGTTTTATTTTATATTTTATTTTTATAAAAATTTCTTACTTACAGCGGTAAAACTAAAACTGATAATGTTAGTTGGGATTTTATTCATAAATCCCAAAATAATCAAATAAGACAGTAATATGGTACATTTTTCTTAAAATATTACTTTTTGATTTATGAAAATTATCTTACTTTTTATTTATTCTTATAAGGTCCCTTGTCTGGAGCAGGGGATGGTGAATTACCTCATTGTAAATATCATTACTAATTTAATTATATTTAGTCCTAAAAATACGTGCGACATATCTATGTTGGGTTCAATTTTATATAATAATATGTATTTTATGCTTTATGAATCGTAAGTTCACACACAGACGTGACGCAAGTACGCAACGTCAAATAATATATTGCGTTGAGATGACGACGACGCCTCGTTCTTTAACCAGCGCAGCTATAATTTAAGTGCAACTCGTCTCGGTGTGAACTGACCTTAGTCGTTTTTTAAAACAACAAATAATTACTGTTTTGTGTTTAGTTGGCACTTTACTTGGCTTATTTGTTTTTCTCTATCTATTTCAGAGTAACGTTACCACGGTTCCAAAAAAGAGATAGAGAAACGCAAATAGGTTAAGTAAAGTCCATTAGACCTAGCGAAGAGACCTTACAAAAATGCTGACTGACCGAATTTGTCAAACTTCGCTTGTCTATAATTATTTTATTTAACTTGAGAGAGCGTGTATTGAAAGTGTAGTCAATATATTTTTGTAGTGATCATGATAAGTATTTAGGTATTTACTGTAAATTATTTCTTTCGGCGCGTCCGTGTAATAATAGTGCCTTACGGCGGACGGCGTTACGTTGCGCGTAGGACGCTCGTCGTGATCGTAAATAAATTATTATTCAACAATATACCTACTTGTTTTATTTTTGTAGGGTTCAATATTAGTTCCACTACCTTTTGACCGCCGCCAGTCAAGACAACTACAAACGATTACGACCAACGCTTACTTCCGGGTCGAAACGAGACGCAGGAACGCGTTTCTCGAAGACTACTTATGAATGACAGCCCGGCAGCACGGGTCGGTCCCATAATATAATACACATTGAGAATAACCATGAACGGTAATAGTGGCAGGTTTTTTAAACACGCTGGCATACTGAGAACATTTTGACAGCGAAATGCGGGCGGGCTGCATGCGCGGACCGGCAAAATACCCCTTCGTGCACTTTCGTAACCAGAATTTGGTAACTAGCTACGAAAAAACACATTTTAGTCACTGGTTACGAATGAACACTATTTTTTTCCACGTTCGTAACTTTTCGTAACTAGCTACCAAATGACACTATTAAATCACTATTTCGTAACTACTAACTGTGGATGCTAGACTATTTGCTTGTTTGGGAAAGTTGCATGGCTTGACGAGCCCTACATTTAAGATGACAGCTGTCAAAATAAAAAACCGTTTATCTCGTAAACCTTGCATGCTAGACTATTAGTTTGTTTGGGAAAGTTGCATGGCTTGACGAGCCCTACATTTTAGATGACAGCTGACAACTTCCCCAAAGAAACTAGTAGTCTAGCATGCATAGTTTCCGAGATAAACAGGAATTGAGTTTGACAGCTGTCACTAAAAATGTGGCAAGATCTAGACCTACAAGATACGGAAGATATACCAGTGTCCGAGGTGTGGTGTGGACGTGTTTTTGGCTATTCGAATAATAATTTATTTCATTTAATGTGACTAGGTCAACGTTAACTCAGTGTCAGCACTTGTGAACTATGTCGACGGCGACAAAATAAAATTGTGTTACTGTGTGATAAATAAATATTGCATAATTATATAATGCTATAAAAAGTAAATATATACTTTACTATGGCAACTAGGGTTGATCCTCTTTCACCCCCAGTTGGGAAAAACATAACATTGCCGGATCTGAACATAGCCACGACTCCAGAAATCCATAGATGGCTCACGAAAATTGAAGATGCCATTTCCGACGTTTGCACAATCGTACGTGAAGCCACAAGTAAGCTAAACTCCGAACAAAAGCAAAAAATCTCAGCCCTGTGTACTAATGTGTTGGGTGCATCTTCGCATATGGCTTTAAATTACCAGATGATTAAGCAGAAATATATATCGGCTAATTCAGAAATGGAAGTCATGTACAATGATAATGTACGTGATAATGTTATAGCAACTCAATTCGAGGATATTAAAAATTGTGTCAAGGCAGTAACCAGCGCAGCTACGTCAGTTCAAAATGCGTCTTATTCCGGCATAGTGAAAAAAGGAAAAGATTCTGTTATTTTCCCTCCTAGCACTGCAACTATTGCAATTTACCCAGAAAACAAAGAACAACAAAGCGAGCAAACCAAGAAAATTGTTCAAGAAATAATCAAGCCGGAAAAAATGCAACTTCACATCCGCGGAGTTTGGAACACCAAGAACGGTGGTGTCATTATTAGCTCTGACCAAAAAAATGATATCGAGAAACTAAAGAAATCGGAACAGCTAATCGCATCTGGCTTGAAAGTTGAAGAGACCACGAAAAGGAGACCAAAAATAATTCTAATGGGTGTACCCTCTGACATCTCTGAACTTGATCTATATGAATGCCTGTACGAGCAGAATATTGCAGGAAAAAAATTGAGCATTGATCGTGAGCTGTTTAAGAAGTCAGTGAGATTGAGTCACAAATCTGGACGAAAAGAAGTCCCTTATTGCAATTACATCCTAGAAGTGACAGCCGAGATTAGAAAAATGCTTATACTGCAAGATCGTGTGTTCATCAATTGGTCATCCTGTCGCGTACGAGATTATACTCATATAACGAGGTGCTTCCAGTGTCAGCAATATGGGCACTCGGCAAAACACTGCCGTGACGCTGACCCCACTTGTGGCCATTGTGGGTCCTTGGGACATCCTATGAAGGATTGCATTGCAAAGGCAGAACCAGCAAAATGCGCAACATGCACACGCTTTAAAAAGCCAAGCAATCACAAGACAGGGGATGAAAAATGTCCCGCGAGAAAAATTGCCGAGGACCGATACTTGCGCTCTACCGATTATGCCTAAAGAAAAGTTTATGGACCAGTCTGATTATTATAGGAAATTGTATGTGACCATTGTAGCATGATTCGTAACTTCTACGTTTTGTTGTTTGACATAGTTCTAAGTTGCGTTAATTTGAAAAATAAGCAAAAAATCCGATTTGGTATTTTATTTTTGTCGCGTCCAAAGATATGCTGTATTTGCAATAATGTAATGATAAAGTAGGACACGTTCATACATCAATAATATTGGCAATATTGCACGCCAAATGATTATTTAAATTTGCACTAGTACGTAATTAGTTATAGATTTTAATATTGTATAGTTTATTTAAGTTTATTTGTTTTGTATAGTATAGTATTTTTAATTATAATATTATAGTAATGTCGGCTATACATTTACCTGAGATACAGGAATTCACATTCTTAGTTCAGGAAATGGACAAGCCACATTACTATTTTGTATAAGTTTACCTATTTGTAATTATGTTTATTAATAAAGAATTATCTTATCTTATCTTATCTTATTACAACTTCCCCAAAGAAACAAATAGTCTAGCATGCGTAGCTTCCGAGATAAACGACTTTTTAGTTTGACAGCTGTCATCTGTCATGTAGATTTCGTTGAGGCCTACAACTTCCGGACCATAAAGTTGAATTTTAGTTTACGAGATAAACGAGCTACACGTTTGACAGCTGTCACTTAAAATGTGAACAAAGGGATCTCACACACTTAAAATCTAAGTAAGATTTCAAAAACAAATAGTTTGTTAAGGTGCATTGTTGATAGCATAATCAATGTACAGCGAACACGAGTGGTGGCTGGGAATTTTTGTCCCATTCGTCACTAGTGGCCATCAAAGTGGAGACAAATGGGAACACAAGTTCTATTGGTACATAGCTGAGCAGATTTTTTTTAGATAAAATTTTTATAAATAGTGTTTATTCGTAACCAGTTACGAAACAGTGACTAAAAAGTGTTTTTTCGTAGCTAGTTACCAAATTCTGGTTACGAAAGTGCACGAAGGGCAAAATACACGAGCAGCGCTGCGTGATGCGGTTCGCCCAGCCCTCCTCTTGCGCAGCTCGCTTGACGCAGCGTCGGCGCTTATAGCTCGTGGTGGTCAGTATGCATCAGCCGAAATACTAACGTAGGCTGTCATATACACTAATATTATAATAGAGGAAAGATTTGATTGTTTATTTGAATTAAATAGGCTCTGAAACTACCGGCCCAATTTAAAAACTTCTTTTACCATTAGAATCATAAAATATCCCTGATGAATATAGGCTAATATTCAAATGACTTATTCCCGCGGCAAAAATAATGGGACCGACCCGCGGACTGCCTGCGCGCGTGCTAGTTTTGGCAAAATACAAGAGTAGCGCTGTGAGACGCGTGTTGCCCAACCGTACGAACACGAAGTTGACGTTGAGTTAGTACTATTATATATTCTGTGGTTGAGGTGAGTTCTAATGGCATTTTTAGTTTTAGTTTAGTCCAATGAATAAATTGCTAAGCCATCTATGACACATCCAATGAATTAATTTGGAATACTGTCACAACTTTTGGTGTCTATTGCTCTGATAAATCTACACTCGGTCACTAGATGGCGCTAGTATAATAATTAAAAACATACCTTTAGCATTGTTTTACCATAAAATTAAAGATAAATAATTTGTTGTAATATATTTAAAAAAAGTGCGACAGTCACATAAAAATTACTAAAAGATATATTTTGGCGATTTGAACACGGCGCTTCTTGAAAGCCATCAATATTTTCGTCGCTCCATTCGACTGGGTGCGTGGCGTCACCTGTAATCCGGCTACTCGGAGGTCGGGACCGGAGGATGGTTTGAGGTCGGGAGTTCTGTTGTTGAGTGGCCCATGTTGACTGGACGTCCGCACTAAGCCCGGTATTAATATGGATCCCCCGGAGGAGTCTGGGGGATGCAGGTTAACTAAGGAGGGGCGAACCGGGCCAGGGGGGAAACCCAGCAGCCAAAAGTCCCCGTATCGGGCAGTAGTGGGATAGCGGCCGGGAGTGGGTGCTCAGTAACAGCCCGACCAATACAATCAGACCCGTTTCTTTTTGCACTTTTTTCCAAATTTTAATTTTGTTAGACGGGCGGTTACTTCTGTTAGGTACGCAAAGGCTGTCCTCGTTTTAACTGAGAAACTATCACCTTTTAATATATGTATGTATGTATTAATCACTACATAGTATAAAATAAAGTCGCTTCCCGTTTGGTGTCTCCTTATATCTTTAGAATTACCCAACGGATTTTGATGCGGTTTTTTTTATTAGATAGAGTAACTTGAGAGGAAGGTTTATAAGTATAATTTATTCCGGGAAATTGTCACATTCCCATGGGAAAACGGGTAGCCCAACTATTAGGAAACTTTTGACACCCTTTTGACACCTTAAAAGAGTAAAATTTCAAAAATGCTGAAACACGTATTTAATTAGTTTAAGTTATGAGTCTAATCAGAAATATTGAAACAGATCACATTTAAGATAAAAAACTTTCATACAATCTTTTAACCCCCTTTTCACCCATTTAAGGGTTAAAATTTCAAAAATGCTGAAACACGTGTTTAATTATTTTAAGTTATTAGTCTAATCACAAATTTTGAAACAGATCACATTCATTTAAAAAACGAACTTTCATACAAACTTTTAACCCCCTTTTGACCCTATTAAGGGTTAAAATTTTAAATATGCTGAAACACGTGTTTAACTATTTTAAGTCCTAAGTCTAATCACTAATTTTGAAACGGATCACACTTAGGACAATGAACTTTCATACAAACTTTTAACCCCCTGTTCATCCCTTGGGGGATTTTAAAAACGGAATTTTATCTTTAATAGTTGCTCCATTACATAAAAAACTTCAAGTCCAAGTTTTATCTCTCTAGCTTCAGTAGTTTAACATATATACTATCACGAAAACTGAGAAAAGTAATATTTTAGTTCCATAATACAAACATAGATGTCGCTGTTAGTTTTCAACGCACTATCGTGATGTGTTTATTCAAAAACTATAAAATTTGTATTTGTTGTTATAGCAGCAACAGATATACAACATCTGTAAAAATTTCAACTGTCTAGGTATAACGGTTCAGGAGATACAGCTTCGTAACTGTAGGAAGGACGGACGGACAGACAGACGGACAGCCGAGCCTCAGTAATAGGGTTTTCGTTATTACCCTTTGGGTACTGAAGTCTAAAAAATATTTTGAGATAATAAATACCTAAGTGTATATAATAGTAGCTGTAGGTAAGGATAAAAAATATATTATAATAAAAAACCTCCAATGTGAAAAAAGGGTGTAAAATTTAAAGTGCATTTATGTAAAAAATAATTGTCCACCCGTGCAAAGCCGGGACGGACCGCTAGTTCATTATATTTTAACAAAGTTTATTTAATTGTAATTACATTCATTATTAATACCTGCTGTATAGTATTGTGAGAATTTGGTTTCTGTAACTTGATGAATTTAAGAAATTGACACCGTATTAACCCTTTCACCGTCATAGTCCAGTCCTCCTTTGATGACTCTCAATATTGCCGTCACAACGTTCTTTCTACCACTAATTCATTATTTAAGTGAAGATGAAATAAAGGAAATCATGTTATGTTTAACTTTTATTGTGTCCTTACATAATGTTACTAACAGCACGAACTTTTTTCAGTTGGGACCTGCTCCATCCACATTACAATAAAATATTAGTTACTTACAACAAAATAAATAAAACGCTTCTTAATGCCCGTGCGGCGTATTTTATATCCAATAGTTACCTATTTTATTTCTCTCTGTTCAGTTACTTATGCAACTTCTAACATTGAGAAATTCATTTTCATTGGCCTCGATTTAAAATCGTTTTAACGAATACAAAATAAGTAAGACATGTCTTCGGCGGTTTACATAAACCTACTTATAGGTAAGTTTACAAACAGTTGCGATAACGTTTTACTTAGTGTAAAAGCGATCGACTTGACGAGTAAACTACTCGTGTACAAACTGCGCAACAATCCGACACAGGGTAATTAATATATTCCCTTTTCTTATCTCAAATAGTACCGTACGTACTACTGTAGTTGTATTATATTATCTGTGTCTCAAGCAAGGCCAGCAAGAACTAACTACCAGGATTGAAGACGGTTATTTTTCTTTGATCAAACATTCAGTATGCTTTCGATAATTTCAATAATCGCATTCAAATAGCTACGGCTGTCTCGTCTTGTTGGCTTTACTTTATCCCGTTTTATTAAAGTAAACGTTTAAGATATGAGTACGGGTTGTTGCGTAGTCGACAAACCAATGATGAAAGACCTTTAAACAATCTAGAAACATCTTCCACCAGAGCTTAGTTAATAATAAAGGACCCATTACAATGAAATGTACAATCAATGAGGTACAATACAAACCGTACAACTGATCGGTTCGGGGCCCCCTTCGGGTGATACATTTATAACGTTCAAGCTTACAGTAAACCTACACTTTACCGATCAATTGTAACCACACACTTAGAATAACACCTAGAAACATCGTGTTATAAACGAGATTAGACAAACGCTATATAAATAGTTTAGAGGATACATGCAATAGATACGATTATAGTGATTTAGGCGCATCGGCACACATCAAGCAACCTTCTTAGCCTAAGTCTATCTATAAGATATAATTGCTAGTCGAATTTGCTTATGTCATGCGGAGTCGAAGTCTACAATTACACATTTCATAGCTTAGGGTCTGTTTGTAAACGCTCACTCACTAGAGTGGTTTAAAATCGAGGCCACACGCGCTAACCGCCGCACCCCCCGCGCCCCTCGCGCCCCCCGCACCCCCTGCACCACCCGCAGCAAATACACGCACTACAAACTTGACTAAATTGTTCTGGGTTAGCCTAACAGTCAATCAATTACTTTGTAATCTTTATTTTGAAACAAATCGACACCCTTTAGATATAAGACAAAATGCAAACATTTATTGTCAGTAATATACTGACTTGACACCAACCTTCGGTCATTCACATATACTATTGCTTTACAAAAATAAGGCACGACATTATTCACTCGTCAAACTTGGTTTTCAAATATGTATAAGATGGTTTTGTAAAACATTGAATGCCATTGCATAAGGTAACCATTATTAATAAAAATGTTGTTACATTATTTACTGATAAACTCGATTTTAAACAATCTTCAAGATATTTGCTACTAAGGTTTTCAAGGAACCGTCTGTTATCCTTGTACTAAATAGGGCGTGTGACTAGACATAGGCTTGACGGCTTGTGTCCTACTAGAAGTCAAACGAGCAGATTTTGAAACGATATTTTGTATATTTGTATGTATTTTTGGTATTGTGACGTCACTATACACTACTGAGTACGTCAAAATAGAAACTTTTAAATTGATACTCAGTTTCATAGATTCTGTCTTGTATATTTGATGCATGAGATGTCTACTTTTGTATACTCATTTTAAACATACAAGTCACAATCTTATTTGTTACAGGACACAACCCAATAAGGCGCGTGTGTGTGCGGTGCGTGTGAAGGACGCTCGTAGGCGCGGCGCGGTGTGCGGCGGTTACAATGTATGCTAGTCTAGACTAAACGAGACACCATGGCCGCATGATGTAACTTTTAGCGTTCGTCGGGACCGCAGCGGCCACACAATGCGGTAAGACTTATCAATTATCTAAATCACCCGACCCGTAAAGCAATTCTGTTGGGGTACATACTAGAACGCCCAAATCGTCACGTGTGATCTGAGCAACTCGGCTTACGCTAGTTGTAATAAAAAATCCTGGCATTCAGCGAAACTTAACCTCTACACGTTACACGATAGCGCGTCAAGTCAAGGTACTGGATGCCGAGACATTTGCTTTATTACTGTATAAGCTGAAACACTATCCACCGATGCGTGTGTCGCTACAGACTGCGCAAGCGAGCGAGCACAAGCATGGCGGCGGCGGCGGCCGCGCGGTCCCAATCAAACTGTTTTGGTTTGGCTTCACAGCCTCAGTTTCGTAAGAATATTCGTTTCTACATAATTTATCTGATATACCATTGTCCGATTACCCACTATAAAACGATGTCAGCTACAATAATAAACATTTTAACCGATCATTATAAATGTGGTGGGTACATACATATACTATGATTATTGGTTTATAATTATAACAAAACTATGCCTATGATTATTTGCGATGGCCGTGCGACGTCATTACGCTGATCGTGCTCGTCTCATTTCTTCTCGTTTCGTTCATAAATAATAATAATAACAAAAAGAAAACAAATAAATGTCTAGTTTGTGAGCGGCAGTTTTCTGCTGACAATAAAAAAAGGGTTTGAGAAAAATTAACTAAATAGCGACCTATCGTAGGAAATAACAAAAAATATACATTTGTATTCTAATAAAATAGGAAAAAATCGTTTCGAATAAAAAGGAAACAAATTGTTTGCAAGACCCGAGATCAAAATACAAAAGAATGTCACAGTGAATATGTCATAGCTTGAAACGTATAAAACCATGAACAGAATAGAACGTCCCGAACATATTCTGCGCTGTGAAATATTCACGACAAGAAGATAGGATAATATTATTGCTTGAAACAAATAAGAAGTAAATAAGGGTGAAGAAGCGCGTCTACTCCGCGATACCGTTACTGATGACGCCCGCCTTCCCCCCGCCCGCGCCCCCGCCCCCGCCCGCGCCCCCGCCCCCTCCCGCGCCCGCGCCGCTCGACGCTTGAAGTCTGAAAACCAAAACGATTTAAAAAACTTTTAAAATAGGCCTCTATAGGTAGGTCACTTCCATAGTTCCTACTGTCCTTCTCGTTTTGAATCCATTCCAGCTTTCACGCAACAGTTCACGTAAACATAATGAAAAGAATTACAAAAAGAACACGTATTGCGCAATAAATAAAATATCAGAATCGCATGCGATCAATAACAAATCTTCAAGTTGCAGAACCTCAGGCGCAAAAATTCAACGTTAAATGGCAAAAAACCAAATTAGCGAAAATTCAACGTTGATAAAAAAAAGGTAGAAAGAAAAATAACAAATTCGCAACACGCTATGCAAGATTTTAAATATATGAAATACAAAATAAAAATGCCAAATCGTAGAACCTTGCGGCTAAACTACATGTATATTTGATCTTCTGATTTGTCAACAGTTATTTTGTGTCAGTCGAGGTGTATGGCAACATATTTTTATTTGCAGTGGATAATAACAACTCAAAGTGGGTATTCACATTGTGTAAACCGTCACAGACAATACTAGAATATTTTATAATATTAATTTAATTAAAGGCACTTAAAAATGTAATTTAAATGAGCTACCTATTCATTGAATCGAAGATTTATGACACAAAATGTAATAATTGCTTTACAGACAGACAACGCAATCATACAAAAAATTAAGCGACATTAGAATTTTTTTAAGTTATACACACACACACACACACACACATATATCACGCCTATTATCCCTTGCGGGGTAGGCAGAGCATTATCGACCATTTACGCCACGTCTGACAATTATTCAAGTCATTAGGAAAATCGTGTATCGCCATAGAGACAGGTTGTCAGCACATCGCCTAAAATTGCAATACACACCCTCGAGCCCCTAAGTCGCCTCTAACGACTCCCAAGAGAAAGAAATGGGGTGATGCTATTCTAAGCCTGCATTACATTTGTAAGTTGACGGCCGATGTGGCGCAGTGGTAGTGCAACTGCCTGCTACGCAAAAGTTCCGGGCTCGATTCTCGGTGGGACACTCACAAAGTTGATATTTATCACTTTGTGATTTTGTTCCCAGTCTGGTTAGGACATTGCAGGGTGAACCAACTGAGTGTCCGAAAATAAATGGTTCCGTGCTTCGGAGGGCACGTTAAGCCGTCGGTCCCGGTTGCTGTCTATGATTTCATAGACGGCGGTCGTAACAAAACCATGTCAGAGGCCTACTAGTGGTAGTAGGCGGTTGAAAAACTCTGACACCAGGGTTCATCGGGTCGTTGGACGACTCGGTGTCCCACACGAAAAGAGAGATATTTGTAAGTTATGCTCCTCAAGTAATGCCAGCCGCGCTGGACTAGTCACCAACTCACCCTTTGTTGGTCGCGGCGGTGTTGGCGGTGGCGAGGGTGGCGGTGGCGGTGTTGGCGGGCGCGTCGAGCCCCATGAGCGCGAGCGCCCGCAGCGCGGCGCGGGAGCACTGCTCGTGCGAGTGCGCGGTGGAGGGGCCGCCGCCGTGGCACATCACCGGCGGCTCCGTCGACAGCGACACCAGCGACAGGTACTCGCCGTGGTTGCGCTGCGACAACAGATTGCGGGTTATAACTCCATTTTTCACAACTGTGCGTATGGAGCTGTCAAAATATCTCCATGTTGGCAGCATTGGGAGCGTCAACAACACTATTTTACTGAGATTTAAAAACAGGTGTTTATTTACGCATAAGTAAATAATATTGAAGCTTAGACGACATAATGTTGGTTACTATGTTTAAATCCAATTTTGGAATCGATTTTAATTTGACTGTGTAAAATTCAAATTGAGATTATGTAACAAATTTGAAGAAATCAATCTTTAAATAAATTAATTAGGAGTTACTAGCAAATAATTTAAATTCAAATCAAAATATTGCTAAAAGTATAGGCTATTTACCTAAGAGTAAAAAATATAAATAAAATCGTTAGATTATTAGTACAAGCAAAAGTAATTTTCCCCGAGGCTTACATAGTGCTTTTCTCAAAAAAAGGCTAGGAAATGAAAGATTGTACTTCTTATAAAAGTTAGCTAGCGACCACAACACAACGAAACAAATAAAAATTTTCAATTTTCCCACCAATTGTAATTTTTTTAAACAAATTTGCCTGTAAGGCACAGTATTACGTAATATTCAGCCATACTAAATGTTTAGTTCATTCTTTTCTTTTTTAATTCTGCACAGGCAAGGGTCTTCACATCATACAGCCTCGTCTTTAGTTACCTGTTTCATACAAAATTACGTTCCGTTTCTATGAGAGTCATCGAGATAATTTTGAAATCAAATTATGTGGGTTTAGCGTATAACGAATTTATCTTAATGGACACCAGCAAAGGATTTCCATACAACTTTGCTGGCGTGATCTGAGACGTGACAAACAATGTGAAACTTCGCGGTTTCTTTTTTTGAATGAAATAAACACATTTCCTAGCATGTTTGAGAAAAAAAATTTGTGTACGCTGTACTATAAGGTGACGGCGGGTGCATAAACGGGAGGTTGAATTCAATACTGCCAACCTAATAGTTTTGACAGCTCCATACGCACAGTTGTAAAAATTTAGGTATACGGGGTAGGCTTCAAATAGAATTCATGGAAACTACATTTAAAAAAACTTTGTTTACATTAGTACCGAAATTTAATTCAATAGATACTGCCATAAAAGCAGTCAATCCACATCAATGTAGGGTGAAATTTTTCTAGTGGCCGATAGCGAAAACCCAAGACGGACTGGTGTCAAGTAACAACTTTCCCCAAGGAAAATGGGTCAATACGAAAAAAAAAAATAGTTACTATGAAAACTCTAAATATTTTTGACATTTGACAGGGTGTAAGGAAAATAACTGCGTTCCTTTTAAGTGATGAACCAGTCCAAGAAACTGAAAAACTTTCCTCAAGGAACATAGACCAATATATGTTAAAAAATGAGACCTCACATACAACCAGACTTGGTTGGCTGCTACATTTTGTATGGGAGGATTTTTTTTATTATATTTTGAATTAGATTTCTTGAGGAAAGTTTTTCAGTCTCATGGGCCGGTTCATTCCTCGAAAGGAACGCAGTACATTTTCTTACATGTTTATTAACTCAACCTATGTTCCTTGGGGAATGTTGTTCCTTATAACCAGCCCATCTTGAGATTTCTCTATCGGTCACTAGTGAAATATCACCCCCATGTTGCCCACTCACCTTGGGGAAGTCTGAGAACTGCACGGTGAATCCAAGCAGCTGTGATAGGTACATGAGCTGATCCTTCGCGCCCGGCGTGTTGCCGCCCGCCCCGCTCGCGCCACTTGCCCCACTCGCCCCGCCCGTGCTGCTCGTCTCGCTCACACCTGGAAAATATTATTAGTATTACATACATACATACACATATCACGCCTACAATCCCTTGCGGGGTAGGCAGAGCGTAAACAGCCGCAAAAAGTAGCCATTTACACCACGTCTGACAAACGTTTGAGGGTTATTCGGAATATTGTGTATCGCTATAGTGACAGGTTGTCAGCCCATCGCCCAAAATTGCAATACACACCCTCGAGGCCCTTAGTCGCCTCTTGCAACTCCCATGGGAAAGAAATGGGGTGATGCTATTCTAAGCCGGCATATCACGGCAATAAATTATTAGTATTAGCTTGTGATAATCCTAGCCGTGGGTAGAATAGCATCATCCCAATTCTATCCATTGGCGTCATAAGTAAATAAGGTATACTCGACCAGGGATCAGGCAGAAGCGTTCCCTGTGAATGCAACATCTTTTTGCCCAATCCGCCTGCCAAGCGTGGTGAGTATGGCAATACCTCCCGATAGAGAGAAGCACATGTCCAGCAGTGGACTTATTGGTTAATGTAATGAAAATCCTACTCACACCACAAGTTACAAATTCAACTGAAGAATGATGTTATCCCGTCATCACGCTCGGCGTACTAGATGTTCATGCCCGTGTCAGAAAATCGTGTCAAGGACTGCTGCACGGTTGTAATTTTCATTTAAGTTAGTTGACATCTCACACGCTTCACATTTCCAAGGGGCGAATATTAATCATGATGATGTTGATCCCGTGTGATGCCGGCTTAGAATAGCATCATCCCATTTCTTTCCCGTGGATGTCGTAAGAAGCGACTAAGGGACTCGAGGGTGTGTATTGCTATTTTAGGCGATGGGCTGACAACCTGTCACTATAGTGATACACAGTTATCTGATTCACCCTCGAACTTTTGTCAGACGTGGCGTAAATTACCGTTTTTCACGGCCATTTATGCTCTGCGTACCCCGCAAGGGACTATAGGCATAATATATGTATGTATGTATGATTGCCGTGTGATGCCGGCTTAGAATAGCATCACTCCATTTCTTACCCGTGGGAGTCGTAAGGGGCGACGAAGGGACTCGAGGGTGTGTATAGCAATTTTAGGCGATGGGCTGACAACCTGTCACTATGGCGATACACAATTTTCCCAATGACCCTCAAACGTTTGTCAGACGTGGCGTAAGTGGCCGTTTTTTCGGTCGTTTACGCTCTGCCTACCCCGCAAGGGATAAAGGCGTGATATATGTATGTATGTATGTATGATGATGCCGTGTGTTGCCGGCTGAGAATAGCATCACCCCATTTCTTGCCCGTGGGAGTCGTAAGAGGCGACTTAGGGACTTGAGGGTGTGTATTGCAATTTTAGGCGATAGGCTGACAACCTGTCACTATAGCGATACACAATTTTCAGAATTTCCCTCAAATATTTGTCAGATGTGGCGAAAATGTCCGTTTTTGCGGCCATTTACGCTCTGCCTACCCCGCAAGGGATTATAGGCGTGATATATGTATGTATGCATGTATGTATGATGTTGATGCATTCGTGGAAACCAACAAATAACTTGTTAGTCTCGAATTTTGCGCGTCAATGTTTGTATGCGACTTCTTTTCCTACATCGTGTTTATGTTACCGTTAGGTTGCGTGGGCTGCCCGGAGCGCTGGTGGTAGTCCATGAGCAGCACGCCCGGGACAGGTTGCCGCACGTCCGCAGCACCCCCCGCCACACCCGCACCCCCACCCCCACCCGCCTCGCCCTCCTAGAAAATAATAAAAATGCTATTATTAATGGCCCGAGCCGGTTTTCTATTAGGACTATACAAAATTGTTATAGAAAAAAGAAAATTGCGTTATACAAATTTCTTTTTTTTTACAATGACGGATCATGACGTCAATAAGTGATAATACTATACTACATTGAATAAAGTTATTTCATTTTAATATTTTAATTTTCATATTCAATGGCGATACACAATTTTCCGAATGAACCTCAAATATTTGTCAGATGTGGTGTAAATGGCCGTTTTTTTGCGGCCGTTTACGCTCTGCCTACCCCGCAAGGGATAATAGGCGTGATATGTGTGTGTGTGTTATTATTAAGAGCCGTGTCATCCCGGCCGCTCTTCGACCGAAAATGGCATGGAATACCTATCATGAGGTTTCTAAGCAGGTTTTTGGGAGGTTTCTCCTGTTCAGGGGGTCCAGTTACATGTAAATAACACGATTTGCAAATCTTAACTTCAATTTTAAACAAATATCGATTTCAGATGGTGGTGGCGTAAAGTAACAAGCCTTGTCATTAACCTGGCCAGCCCCGAGGCAGTGCATTTATTTTTATTTTTCTATTTTTATAAAAATTGATTGGGGTGGAAGGGGTTCCATACAACATCTTTCGGGGCCCAAGTCAACCTCACCTGCTCGCGGTACACCCTGCTGACTGACGGACGAGGCTCTGGCCACCCGCCAACCTGCATTGGACCAGCATGGCGGGTTTCGGTCCAAACCCCCTCTAAAAATATGGCAAACACCATACAACAACGGCCCCAAGTGCCCGGCGGTCCCGGTCGCTCTGACGGTCTACGCGGAGATCTGATTAGCACTGGGCTCAGGGGTGCGAAGAATCTCCGGGTGAGATCCTCTAACCGCGTTACGACCACGGCGAATGATAAAAAGGACTTTGACTCATTGAACATTCTTACCTACAATGTACGTACAATAATGAAAGAAGAAAGGTTGATAGAATTGGAAAATGCTCTAACAGATATAAAATGGGACATTATAGGGTTATCCGAAATTAGAAGAGGAGGAGAAGAAATATTAGAGAGAGAAAACAATATCTTATATTACATAGGTGAAACAAACGGATCTTACGGGGTAGGATTTTTAGTTGCAAAAAGATGGAAAGATCATATTTTAGAATTTGTAGGATATTCGGAGAGAGTAGCAGTTTTAAAATTTAAAGTAAATAATACAAAAATTCTGACCATTGTACAAGCATACGCGCCAACATCATCTCACAGCGACGACATTGTAGAAAATTTTTACGACACTCTCAACAAAGCTTGTGAAGAAAACCGAGGCGCCTGGACTCTCGTTCTCGGCGATTTCAACGCAAAAATTGGCAAGCGCCAAGAACAAGACAATGAAACAGTACAGTCACTGGCCCTCATGGACTCGGAACACGAAATGAACGTGGTGCCCGTTTGCTACAGTTCGGTTTTGGACAGAATCTTAAAATTAGCAATACCTTTTTCAGTAAAAAACCTCAACGTCGTTGGACATGGGTATCACCAGATAATAAGACTAAAAATGAAATAGACTTCATTCTTACATCCCATAAAGACATAGTTAAGGATGTCGGAATTATCAGTACGATAAAATTTAGCTCTGACCATCGGCCTTTAAGAGCAAAAATAACGCTGAATACTAAAATACACAGAAAACAACAATTTCGCAGTAAAATTAGAAAATTAGACAAGCACACGTTATTTAATCATGAACAACAATTCAATATAGAGGTAAAAAACAGTTTTGATAGACTAAAGACAGAAGAAGATCTAAACGTAAATACAGCATATAAAAATATTATTAACTGCATTAAAATAGCTAGTAGGAAGATTAAGCCAGAGAAAAATAAAACCGACAAACTAAGGAAAGAAACTAAACTACTAATAGAAAAGAGAGAACACCTAAGACACAATAACTCTGATTATAGAATCGTAGATAGACAAGTAAAAAGAAGCATTCGTAAAGATATAAGAGATTTCAAAACCCATTCTGTCAAAGTCGCCCTCGAGCAAAACACCTCTCTCCGAAATTCTAGACAAGGTATAACAAAAGGAAAGACTTGGATTACGACTATGAAAGATGAAAATAATATAAAACAGCGAAATAGGGATATAATTCTTCATATTTGTACCAGATTTTATGAAAATTTATACTCAAACCCATCTGATTTTAATTATAACAACAATACAGAATATTCGTGTGGCGATTCGATTCCTCCTATTATGGAACGCGAAGTTCATCTTGCCTTAACAGGCATGAAATATAACAAATCTCCTGGTAAGGATGGAATAACCGCTGAAGTTCTTAAAGTTGGAGAACCAGTTCTTCTTCCACATATAACAAAATTTTTCAACAGTATTCTCCAAACCGGTAACATACCGGAAGATTTTTGCCACTCCAACATCGTCCTTCTTCACAAAAAGGGGGACAGGCATGAAATTGGAAATTACCTTCCTATTAGTTTAATTTCACATCTGTATAAAGTATTCATTAAAATCATAGAAAGACGAATCTCTGGCAAACTGGATCTCCATCAGCCTCCCGAACAAGCCGGTTTTCGGCCCTCCTTTTCTACAACAGACCACCTTCATACACTTAATCAGATAATAGAAAAATTCAACGAGTTCAATAAACCACTATACTTAGCTTTTATAGATTATGCCAAAGCCTTCGACAGCATTAACCATCACTCAATATTTACAGCATTAGAAGCCCAGAACATCGATCCCACTTACATAAATCTTCTTAAATTAATTTATAAACATAGTACGGCTAACATACAATTACAGACATTTGGACCCTCATTTCAAATCCGCCGAGGAGTCAAGCAGGGTGATCCGCTTTCACCAAAACTTTTCACAGCAGCTCTGGAAGAAATCTTCAAAAAACTTTCACCATCGTGGTCTTCTAAAGGCATATATATTGGCGATAAGCACCTGACAAACCTTCGTTTTGCTGACGACATCGTCCTGTTCTCTACTTCAGCCGCGGAACTTGAGACTATGCTACTGGAAATAAGCGTGGCGAGCCTTGATGTTGGACTTAAAATGAACATGACTAAGACTCAACTTATGTGCAACAGCGTCAAACATAAAGTAGAAATAGACGGGCAAATGATACATTATGTCGACGAATACACTTACTTGGGCCAGATAGCATCCTTCGAAAACAGGCAGGATAAAGAGATTGAAAGACGAATCCAGAACGCCTGGAAGAGCTACTGGTCCATGAAAGAGCTTATGAAAGGAGACCTTCCACTGTCACTAAAGCGAAAACTTGTCGACATGTGTATTCTGCCCGTCTTAACCTATGGCGCGCAAGTATGGTCGTTAACAGAAGCACAAAAGTCCAAACTCAAGGTTTGCCAACGCGCCATGGAGCGCAGCATATTAGGTGTGAAACGGATCGACCGAGTAAGAAACACAACCCTGCGCTCCAAAAACTGGCATCATTGATGTAGGGAAAAAGTCCGCGAAACTGAAGTGGGACTGGGCGGGACATGTCTGTCGCATGCATCCTGACAGGTGGGCTATAATAGCTACACAGTGGGTGCCAGAGAGTGGTCGCCGACGACGAGGCCGGCCTCGAAGAAGATGGCGAGACGATTTAGTCGCATTTAGTAGTGACTGGCAATCAGAAACCGGAGACCGAGCAGAGTGGCGTAAAAGAGGGGAGGCCTTTGCCCAGCAGTGGGACACAGAAGAGGCTATATAAAAAAAAAAAAAATTGATTATTGTGTTATACAAATTGTTATTTTTTTACAATGACGGATATTTTTTACATAACTAGGGAATTAAGTAGTGGAGGGATCAAAATTGTAATTATAGGGCACAACGCGGACAAATTACATAACCAGTTTATAGATTCCCTGTATATTTTAATAATATAAATAATACTAAAAACAATATGAATATCACTATTAGAAATAATCTGAACATTCAGCCAGAGTTGGATCTATCTTGAATACATCATTTGATCACTGTTAGCGCGCAGCCGCCAATACTTACTTTGTGACTGTTATTCTCGTTCATTGAAAAGACCTAAATATAACTCAAAATACTGCCTATATTGGTAGTTTATCAATTTTAATGTGAGCTTGAGCTACTCATCTTACCTTTCGTGTAGGGTCCGTGTTCTTGTTGGCGACATCGGTGCCGTTGTTGCTGGCGTCGGCGGCGGGCGCGGCGGTCGGCGCGCCTTCCGGGGAAGTGGCCATCTCCATTGCTAGCAGGACATCTGAAACAGATTATTATAAAAAGGCTGTTATTTAAGCGAAAAGCAAATAATTCGTATTTTGGTAAGCAAAATAAAGTTATTGGTAATCTGAAATTGTTTTTTGGGCAGCAATTCGTGCACATCAAAGAATTTATTTTAGTGAGCAAAATAATATATTTGGTAAGCTGAGATAGCTTTTTGGGTAGCAACTCGTAGTCACAATATATATTCTAAATCAATCTGCAATTTATATAATGTCGCGGCACCCCTTACTCCGCTCACTCGGCTCGTGTGTTGTGGTCAAAGTTCCAACATCTTTACATGTTGTTTAGCTATTTTTGCTTGTAAGTGCCATTTGCTTGGTCATGGTTTTGTTTACAGGCACATAATCGTGGTCCTGGTAACGTACGCAACCCAACTATTTGTGTTCCAATCAAAAAGCTCATTATAGAAATGTTTTTCTACTGTCGCGACTGCCTATTAAATTATTTTGCTGCCCATATAATGATTTCGCTGCCCAAATAATTATTTTGCTGACCAAATGATTATAAGGTGTTTTTTTTGTTTACCAAATTTTATAATTGTGTTACGAAATAATGACTTCTCTTATAATAAAAGTAAAACAGACAGGGAATAAGTAAGGTTTATTCCTCAGTTAAGGAGCTCAAGATGATAATTTTCACTGTGTATTTTTTATTTTATTATAAATGATGGGTTTGCTTTTGACTCTAGTCTAGGTCATAGGACAGAGACAGAGTCTAAGATGGAGCGAGTTCACCCAGAAGAAGCCTGTTCACTCTTACTTTGAAGAGATTAGGGTTGTATGCGTTTAGAAACACAGACGCAGGTAGTGAGTTCCACTCTTTAGCAGTGCGCATTATAAATGATGACTGGAAGCGCTTAGTCCGAATTGGTGGAATGGCTACCAGGTACGGATGGTATCCGGCGGTGCGTCTGGATGTCCGATGGTAGAAGGGAGCTGGTGGAACAAGGTCGTGAAGCTCTTGAGCACACTTTCCGAAGTACAATCTATAAAATACCGACAAGCAGGCAACCTTGCGGCGATGTGCCAGGCTATGTAGCTTGGTGTCCACCAGTTTTATGTCGCCTATGAGCCTCTTGGCCCTGCGTTCCACCGAGTCAAGAGCGGCAAGTTGGTATTTGAGCGGCAACTATTTGTGTTCTAACCATAAAGCTGATTATAGAAATGTTTTTCTGCTGTTGCTATTGCTACTGCCCACGAAACTATTTCGCTGCCCATATAATGATTTCGCAGCACAAATAATTATTTTGCTGACCAAATGATTATAAGGTGTTCTTTTCGTTTACCAAATTTTATAATTGTGTAACCAAACAATTACTTCTCTCATAATAAAATTAAAACAGACGGGGAATAAGTAAGGTTTATTCCTCAGTTGAGGAGTTCGAGATAATAATTTCCACTGTGTATTTTTTTATTAATGATGGGTTTGCTCTTGACTCTAGTCTAGGTCATAGGACAGAGACAGAGTCTAAGATGGAACGAGCTCACCCAGAAGAAGCCTGTTCACTCTTACTTTGAAGAGATTAAGGTTGTATGCGTTTGGAAACACAGACGCAGGTAGTGAGTTCCACTCTTTAGCAGTGCGCATTATAAATGATGACTGGAAGCGCTCAGTCCGAATTGGTGGAATGGCTACCAGGTACGGATGGTATCCGGCGGTGCGTCTTTTATTTTTGCTTGTAAGTGCCATTTGCTTGGTCATGGTTTTGTTGACAGGCACATAATCGTGGTCCTGGTTACGTACGCAACCCAACTATTTGTGTTTCAATCAAAAAGCTGATTATAGAAATATTTTTCTGCTGTCGCGACTGCCCACGAAACTATTTCGCTGCCCATATCATGATTTCGCTGACCGAATGATTTATAATGCTTTATTTTTGCTAAACCAAATTTTATAATTGTCTTACTAAATAATTATTTCTCAAATAATATTAAAACAATGGTAATAAGTTAGCTTTATTCCTCAGTTGAGGAGCTCGAGGCGACCATTTCCAGTGTGTATTATGAATGTGTACGTACTGTGCGCGGCGCGCCGCTTGGCGGTCTTCTTGTTGGGCCCGAGGCCGGTGGCGTGGTGCGGCGGCGCGTCGCACTGCACCAGGAACTCCCTGCGCCGCGCGGCGCCGCGCTCCTCCAGCACGCGGTACTGCGGGCTGCGCGCGCGCGCCGCGTGCCGCGCCACCGCCAGCCGCGAGATCGGGTTGTCCACGCCGCCGCCTTCCGAGCAAGACACGCCGCCCTCCTGGGAACGTTACAACGATACACAATTCATAGTCAGGGACAGGCAAGCGACAAAGGTAAGACTAAGCAACTAAGTTTATCACGAGGATAGCGATGCTTATTACTTTTTCACCTCTCCAGCTTGAAAAGAACAGTTTTGCCGCGTAAATTCAGTGGCGAAAAGTCGTTTTTATCCACTCGATGGAGAAAAGTGATTTGAATTTCGAACATCTCATTTTATCAAAACTAATCGTGACAATGGCGGCGGTGCGTTCTGAAAACTATTTCAGCCAGTTATTTATTTCTTTTTGTAAGCATTTTGTTGTATCACCCTTAGACTAAGGAAAAAAGAGTGGACTCGGCATTAAAAGAAGACAACTAAGACATATCTGCGTCTCTTTTTAACTTATGGGTATTACAGTATGAAAAAAAGGACAACTAATGTTTTATCATTACCATAAATAGCAACACTGCGGCCGGCCGCCATGTTTAGTCCCTGTCAGATGAAAGTACGTCAGTTGTCATCCCGCGTGTAAATATCGAGGAATTTTTAAGAATATTTGTGTTTTATGTGAAATTTGAGCTTATTCAAAGTGATAAAACTTGGAAGAATATAGTATTAATATGGGTAGGCGCAGTGTGCTGGGATGCCCCATGAAAAGCAACAATAAACATCAAAAGATAACGTTGCACAGGTAAGTAACCGATTTGATTTAAAATATGTTGTATTTCCTGTTATTTTGTAAGATTGTGGTAACTGTGAGAAACTTTTTAAAGAAACGCTTACGTTTTTATAATCATCTGCTGCTATACAAAAGATATTCCGAGATTTTTTGCGAAAATCATTCATCATAGTATATAGAGTTGGGGTACGGCATTTTCAATTTATCGATATCATATTTGAATAAGTGAAACAATTGTGATCCCCTTTATTGCTTACTTTTGAATCGTGCCCACGCATACATTCGAAGTTTTTCGTATGAAGTTTAGTGTCATAAATGCGGGCACACTTAAAGCCGAATTGTTTTATGATTATAGATTGCCAAGGCGTCAAGAACAAAGAAAGCAGTGGCCGAAAGAAAGAAGATATACTTGGGGTCGAAAATTTAAATATTATGACCAAAGATATTTTCATTTGTTCCCTGCATTTCAAAGATAAATGGTTTAACCGAACATTAAATGTAACAAGACGATGCTTTGCCTTCAAGTGAGTTGTTGGTAAGTATTGCTTTTAAAATTCATTCATTCATAGCGCGCCCACTCTAGGGTTAAGTAAATAACCAATAGATTACCAATATAATGATATTACAATTGGTATTAATTAGCATTTATCAATAAGTAGGCTATTATGATTTTTGAAAAATAAAATTATATATTTAAAAAAAAATATATTTAGATCTTAATTACAATTAGAACAATTGTATTAGTTGTATAAACTTTGCTATTATTTGTATATAGGTACTGATTCTAATAAATCTATCATAAAATATGGATTTCTTGTTTTATTGATATCAAGCCTACGTCTGCCTACCCCACAAGATACTAGGCGTGATATGCATATGTATATAGCGGTTCGCCAGACCCTCATTGACCAGCAGGAGCAGCCTGTCGTGATGAACATTTTTTTCTAAAATACCTTAAATCGTATCTCATCTTATAAGTACAGGGTTGTTTTTTATTCACCCAGGAAAATTTGCAGGGTGAATCTACTCATGATTCTGAACAACTGTTACTATAGGACCGCCTGCGAAATAGCGAAAAAAAGCAGCTGTTCCATACAAAAATGAATACCTACACGATCAAAATGTATGGAACAGCTGATTTTTTGAAGCGATTTCGCAAACGGCCCCATAGTAAAAGTTGTTCAGAATTATGAGTAGAATCACCCTGCAAATTTTCCTGGGTTAATAAAAAATAGCCCTGTAAAGTTAAGTTGTGCACCTGGTGCCCTCTGTCAGGAATTCCAGATCCTCAATTTCCGACATTAATTTGTCCATGTACGTCTCTAATATGCTAGAAATAGTGGGTTGGTTATCCACAGGTCCCGGGTTCAAGCCCCGGCAGGCAACGAAATTTTTTCAATCTCTTATTTTCATTTATGTCAGAAATGTGGCAAAGATGTGGTTCGGCTAATTTGGGTAATACCATGTAATACCTGCTATTTTTTTTGCGACTTCCCGGTTTCCATGCTGTTAACTGTTTTCCCGTGGGAATAAGATATTTTCCTATGGTAAAAAGTAGCCATGTTACTCTGGAATGTTGTAACTCTCATATAAAATTAATAATTGGTCTAGCAGTTTCAGTGTTTATCGATTACATAGGTACAGACAAAAATACATATCTTTAATGTTTATTATGTGTAGATGTACATATTGCAGAATTTTAGATGATCGAGTTCAATAAGTTCCGACTGCTGTAAGCACCGCACATACAACTATCGATAAGTTTTTATCCAAGATCCATAGGTAATAATGAGTGCAGCACTATGGCATGCCGCCATATTTGTGACAGATCGAGTGTAGGTATGCACGTTTTTTTCGTAGGTATTTCAAGTCCACTCTTTTTTCCCTAGTCTAAGGTATCACCTAAATATTTCTGACATTTCTGAATATTAGTACATATTATGTAATATTTCTGAACGAATCTTAAAAAAATAATATACGGCAATTTTTATTTTGTCTGAGGCACTCGAGCTGGCTGAATTTTCTCACTGGTAGAGGTGAAAAGTAGTGTGTACCACACGAGAGCAAATTCATTCGCATCTCGTGCTATTGAATCCCTCACTGAGCTCAGGATACAACTTTTGAATCACTCGCTACGCTCGTGATTCAATTTTAGTATCCTTCGCTACCTCGGGATTCAAAATAAGCACTCGAAGCAAAAATGACCTTTGCCCTCTTGTTGTACAAATAACTATTACTATTCTGTTCCGAAACTTTAAAACATACACCCAACTATTTGGTGCTCCTCAGAATATAATTTTGTGGAGATTTTAGTATACACAGGAACGTTATATTTACATGTAAGAAATATAGTGGATTGAATTTTAGAATGAGTCGAACTGTGATTGCGCAACTGTATCGATATGTGGTCCAATAATGTTACAACGCCCGTAGCCATCCGACATTCAGGGTGCGACTATGGGGACCTTACCACAAAAAAGTTAGACCAAAAACAAAGTTAGACGGTAGTGTTATTATTGCTAGTGTGCTTATTTATTCTACGGTTAGACACTGTTTAAGCCCTTTGACAACATCAAATCGTTAGAAAAATATTTTAAACACTGTCTAAACGCGTGTCTAACTTTTTGAGGTTAGGCCCTAGATCGTTTAGTGAGCGGATGTCAGGCGGCTGTGGTATACCTTGATGAGGTTGCGGGGCTTCTTCTTGGCGGGCTGCGGCTTGCGCTTGTCCGCGGGCGGGCGCGCGCGCAGCAGGGCGGGCGGCGGAGCATGTGTATGGTGTGACGTGGTGTTAGTGTAGCGAGCTCCTGTGGTATACCTTGATGAGGTTGCGGGGCTTCTTCTTGGCGGGCTGCGGCTTGCGCTTGTCCGCGGGCGGGCGCGCGCGCAGCAGGGCGGGCGGCGGAGCATGTGTATGGTGTGACGTGGTGTTAGTGTAGCGAGCTCCTGTGGTATACCTTGATGAGGTTGCGGGGCTTCTTCTTGGCGGGCTGCGGCTTGCGCTTGTCCGCGGGCGGGCGCGCGCGCAGCAGGGCGGGCGGCCAGCGGCGCCGCATCTCGTCCAGCATGCGCTCGGCGGCGCGTCGCTTCGACACCTTCTTCCCGTTGCCCTCGCCCTCTGTCTCCATGTCGCCCACCGTGCACAACGTTATGAACACCTCCAATTGACAAATGGAAATAAATCAATATCCTGGCCAATTCGCACAGCGCCACCTAGCCCCAAACTATAATGGGACTAGATATTTGATATTGCCATCAATCCGGGTTATAAATTCAGTTAACTTACCCTAAATTAGTGCTGTCACTTTTCGTTAAATAGGATTAGAAAAGGATAGGAGATAAGTAAGTCCTGTCATGTTTAAAAATGTCAATAGCCGCGTCCACATAGGCTAAGCAGCCTCGGCCGCGGCACAATGCGCGCGGCATGCGCCGAACCGCGCGGTCTGTGTGGACGTGCCGCGGGCGAGGCAGCCGCATGCTCGCTCTCGGGCGAGCGCGCGCGCGACTGAGCCAAACGGTGTCGGCAAAACGATTTGCTCAAAGGCGCCTCAGCCGTTTGCCGCGCGCCGTGTGGACGGCGCATTTTTTGTTGTTTTCCTTGCGCGCTCAATTCGTTTGTTTACCAATATGAACAAAAGTGACTGTCGGCGATTAATAAGTTTATACGCGTAATAATTGGCTGTGGGATGCGAGAGACCCTAATTATACCAATAGGGGGTTGAGAGAGGATTCCTGGCTGAAAATCAGTCAGGAAATGAATATTCCGGTCCCTTGTTATAGGATCAGGTAAGAATGTTTTGAGGTTATAAATGACAGTGGGCAAAATTGTATGGAACTTGGTCCAAGAACCTCCACTATTGAGACTTATTGGAAATGGAAGAACACACTTATCAGATTATCTGAGACAAGTATTACCGAAATCTGCACCGGGGTTTTTTTTTTATAGTCACTTGAAGTTACTATAAAAATATTCTTAAAAAATGATTTTAACAGGAGCGTGATATTTATTTTGACAGATTTTATTGATATTGCGTGTCTCTCGAATGTGCCACAATGTAAACTCCATGTAACGACACTCCACATAACGTCAAACTCCCCAAAACATTAAAATAACATGACTTTGGTTTGAAAAAAGTGGTCCAAGACCTTCCACTGTTGAGACTTATTTGAAATGGAAGTACATACTTGTCTGTGTCACATTAATATTGATATTGCGTGTCAGTCGAATGTAAAACAGTGTAAATTCCATGTAACGACACTCCACTCCATATAACGTCAAACTCCCCAAAACATTCAAATAACATGACTTTGGTTTGAAAAAAGTTGGCCAAGACCTTCCATTGTTGAGACTTATTGGAAGTGGAAGTACATACTTGTCTGTGACACATTAATATTAAGATTGCAAGGTTCTTGGACCACTTTTTCAAACCATGTTATTTGAATGTTTTTGTGAGTTTTGTTTTATGTGGAGTATCGTTTCATGGAGTTTACACTGTATTACATTCGACTGACACGAAATATCAATATAAATGTGTCACAGACAAGTATGTACTTCCATTTCCAATAAGTCTCAACGGTGGAGGTTCTTGGACCACTTTTTTCAAACCAAAGTCATGTTATTTGAATGTTTTGGGGAGTTTGACGTTATGTGGAGTGTCGTTACATGGAGTTTACATTGTGGCACATTGGAGAGACACGCAATATCAATAAAATCTTTCAAAATAAATAGCTCGCTCCAGTTAAAATAATTTTTGAACAATATTTTTATAGTAACTTCAAGTGACTATAAAAAAAAATCCCAGTCTAGATTTCGGTAATACTTGTCTCGGATAATCTGATAAGTGTGTTCTTCCATTTCCAATAAGTCTCAATGGTGGAGGTTCTTGGACCACTTTTGCCCACTGTCCTTTTATAAAGGCGATTTCCGTAACAGAATCTGTTTTTGTACATGTTCTGACCCAATATCTTCTCCTTTTTAAATCATTTCTTCGCTTTTTAATATTATTTATCAAAATAAAAGCATAAGCGTGCGTACGTACGGCGCCATTTTGTTTAATCTGTCAACTGACCGAGCAAATTGGCTCGCGTTGTGCGGCCGAGGCTGCCTCGCTCTATCATTTGATCCAAACGAATTGCCTCAGGCGCACATGAGCATTTTGCCGCGCGAGGCGGGCCGCGGGCGAGGCTGCTCAGCCTATGTGGACCCGCCTAATGGGTTCTTCGCAATTTCTAGTCAATATAGTCGCCATTGTTTTCATCGTCGCCTTCGCGTCATCTTTTGACAGATTACACGTCAAATTATAAGACATGACACGACTAAAATATCTCCTATCCTTTTCTAAACTTATTTGACGGAAAGTGACAGCACTAATTTAAGGATAGTTAAGAAAATTTATATCCCGAATTGAGGCCATCAATAGTTACATACTTTTTCCTAAGTAAATACATATACCTACATAGAAAACACCCAATCTAAATAAAAATGTATGAAAATGTTCTTAACAAATATTTGTATCTTGTGGGGATCGAACCCACGACCCTCGGCGTAGCAGGCAGGGGTACTATCCGTTACGCCATCGAGCCAGTCAGTCAAATGCTATTGAACATATAAATGAATTTTCAAAAATCAGGAGAGTATTCTGAAAAGTAATGTCATTGAACGATGGTTTTTCCTGAAACAAATCGCGTGAAAACCCAAGAAGCACCTTAATTTATAAAATTATAATGGACCATGCTGCTGTCATATGAGGGTAAAGGTCTATTGAATTACAAATTGCACTTTAGACAATACTCGCGTTTCAGAATATAGGGTGCACTATTACTGTTCACCAATACCAAAAACTCAGGACAGCCTAGTAATCTAAGGAACAACTTTCCCCAAGAAATAAGGTCGAAAAATGAAAAACAAATTGGACCTGCTAAACAAATTGACATGGTCGGGTAGTAAACTTTTAAGTCCTTTTTTATTATTCGATCTTTTTTCGATATTCGGTATTTTTCATTAGTATAATTTCACCTATATGAACTTGAATGAAGACACGAGATGAACCGTGACAGTGTTGTGTGCGGGTGCGCACAATATGCGACAAAAATTGTTCAAACGAAAATATGCGGCACAAAATGTGCAGCAAATATTTTGCATTATGACAAGGATTGTTCTAGAAATCTATCTATCCTTGTCACACTAAGGCGAGTTTCATATTTGTATCTGCTCTCAGTTGACACTCGTCAATTGACGCGTAATATTTGCTGCACATTTTGTGTTGAACAATTTTTGTCGCATATTGTGCGCACCCTTGTGTGCAACGTACCCTCATGTGCGGCGGGCCGCGCTCGCTCTTGACGGTGAACTGCACGGAGAGGTTCCGCTTGAGCGCCAGCTCGTGCACCAGCGACACCGGGGACTTCACCTCCGAGCTCAGCAGGTCCGCGCCGGCGTCGCCTGCACACCACACACATGTAAATCATCAACTTAGTATAAGGTGACATTTTTGAGAATTAAAATATGTTTAGTACTCCAAGTACTTTATATATAGCGTTGAACTGACTATGTTAATAGATGCCAAAGCCAAAAGGCATGGAGAATAAAGTTATTGTTCTTTCCGAATATATCCTCGTATTTTGCGCTTTGTTTTTAATTAAACTCTGTGTCAGGGATCGTTTTAGGTTAAGGTACAGGGTTAAGCTACCGGTATAATAACGGTACCGGTATACTTTTTAAAGGTAGACGGACAAAGGTTATGATAAAGGTTATGGTACCGGTAAAAAATTACGGTACCTTAATTTTATACCTGTAGCGTTATAAATTTATTTAACCTTTATTAACCAGTATTAATTTTGATATCGAAAAATGAAGTGCGCGCGATGTATTAAGCGACGTTGTCAGACCTAAGTTCCACGCGGTTTTAACGTTTCCTTTGTTTCTATGTTGTCGTGTTCGCTTTCACCTTTGGCGTTGGCCCCACGTGCTTCGCTTGTCAAAGTGAAGTGATGTTTCATGTGCTGTTTGGCAGGTGTCACTGATACCTGTCAATTGTGTCGTGGGCCTCCCCTGACATATCTTACCCCCCTGCACCCCCTTCCAGTTCAAAATTTCACATCCCCTTAAACATCCCGGACTATTTTTTTTTGGCAGGGCATGTTGCCCCCCACCTCGTCTCCCCTCTACCAAAATTTTTGATCGGCCATAACTTTTGAACCGCTTGTTACATTTTGACCGGGTTTTCACTGAAACTCTTTAAAAAAAGGTGTGTGTCGAACCTCTCCCCCTTGCCCCCCCGTTCCCCCTGCCGAATTTTTGACCCCTAAATTCTTGGGAACGGCTGGTCCTATTCACACCGCGTTTTCTTCAACGGCTGCGCCAAAACAAGAAAAACTCATTTCATACATCACAAACCACCTTGCCCCCCCCTTTTTGTTGCCGCGTCCCAAAAACCCCCTTTTTGGGGACAAACTTTAGAAGCGTATTTCTCGGGATCGTAGAGGCATATGGACCAACGGTTTACATCCCAGTTTTGAACAGGATACCCAGTAATATGTATATTGACGCCTCAAATCGCCCTCCTCCCCCATCAAGTTTAAAATTTTCAACTTTTCCGGATTTTATGAGCACGACAAGCGTGCAGGGTTGATAATCAGCACCTATTATGACTAAGCTATCTGTCTAGCGCCTCGGCACGGACCGCTTAGTCATGTCAGATGACGAGATTGCTGAAAGCAGTGTCATAACTGAGGTTTTGGCCCAGAAAGAGGCTGAGCTGCAGTTGCTGCAGGCGATGGCTGCCTCTTCTTACTAATGTCTCGGTAACCGAGAAAACGACGGTGCTAACGGCTATGAGTGATGGAACCCTGCGCTAGACAGCGCGCCATAACTGGCAGAGTGCAAAAAAGCGACGCAGCCCTAATCATGGAGCATTTACTCACCATTCTTCGGGCTAAAAGAGGTCAGTACAAAAATGCAATGAGGCTCGCTGAATTCAATCATTTTCTGGGAATGAAGACACATGGGGGCTAGCGTATTGGGCGGACTCCTGAAGGTCGCACCCATGAATGTGCTCCATTGTGTAGGCCTGCTTCAGGCCTACACCACTACTGCGGACGGAACAATGTCTGGATTGTTGACGGCACGCTGCCCGGATGATGACCCCTCTAGGGATACGGCCTACCATCGCGCGATCCGCGTCACTGCCGCGTGTGCATCATATGACGACTCCAGAACGTCAAATCTTAAGACGCTCGAGAACATCATCAAGGAACTCCCGAACACTGCACCTGGTACGGACGCCCGACAGCCCATACAGCCCGAATCATCAAGCACGCCTGGAAGGTTAGTAGCAGTGAGATGCTGCTCATGTACACGCGTTGCTTGCAGGTTGGTTCTTCCCAAACGCATGGAAGGTTAGCCAACTTGATGTTCTTCCCAAAGGAAACGGCAAGCCCCCATCTGATCCGAAAGCCTACAGACCCAATAAAGTTTAAAACCGTTTGTAATAGTTAGTTGCGAAAGGTCAAACCTGTTAAGTATTGTGTTGTCATTATTTGATGAGGTTGAGGTAAGCCAGGGTCAAATGGTAACTCCGAAATATTGCATGTGTTGTATAGAGCAATGAATTTCCCTTCTAAAGATCCCTATTCAAAGACCAAAAATTACAAGATTTTACAGATGGAAATGGATTTAAAAAGCTTAATCGAAGAAGCAAGCCTTAAATAGTGCTCTTGATTTTTATATTCTCTCAGTCAAGTAAAAAGGTGTCACCGAAATATACCATATTAGTTTGATAATGCAGTTATTTACCTGATGCAAGTGATTTTCTTCAAACGGTGGCGGCACAGGGTAACTGAGCGGAGTAGTGCGTTAGAAAGAGTGAAAGTAGAAAATTTGCAAGATAAAGAGGTAAAAAAGGAGTATATTAAAAGATTGAAAGAGAAATTTAATGACCTAGAGGAGATGTCTGACATTGAAAAAGGATGGAAAGGATTTAAAAAAGGTGTTGTGGATGTCGCGATAGAAGTGTGTGGAGTTTCCAAAAGGATGAAAGGGAAAACACAACGGAGTGCGTGGATGACCAAAGAGGTACAACAAGTTGTGCAGAAGAAGAAGAAAGCATGGTTGGATTGGTTAGCTACTAAAGCTAACCGAAGAATGTTAAAAGCGACGGATGAAGATGTAGAGAAAGCACGAAAGGAGTATAAAAGTGTGAAGGATGTAGTTAAAAAGACAGAAAGGTTGATAGAATGAAGGATAAGAATAAGGATGAATTTGACAGGAGGCTATCGGAAAACTTTCGTTCCAACTTGAAAGTTTTCTGGAAATCCATAAGGACAGCTCGAAATAAAACCACGTCGTCCGAGTTGAGTAGGATTCGAAGCCAGGATGGTAGTGTAATAAAAGGTGAGGAATGTGTGTTGAAAAGATGGAAGGAATATTTTGAAAGCTTATTTGAGAAAGAAGATCTAGCGCAAGAAATAACTACTGCAGAAGTGGATGAAATTGAGAACGAAAGTGAGATTGTGAAAGCGTTAAAAAGTATGAAATCTGGTAAAGCTGCAGGGTATGATAGGGTGTCGGTCGAAATGCTGAAGGCTGGCGAAGGCGTTGTGGCTAGTCAGCTGTACCTCCTTTTTAACCTTTGTTGGAGAAGCGGTCGAGTGCCAAGTGATTGGTGCAAAGCTGTAATAGTGCCATTATACAAAGGAAAAGGGTCACAGCTGGACTCCAAAAATTACCGCGGTATAAGCCTCCTCAGTGTCGTCGGCAAACTGTATGCAAAGGTGTTGATTGAAAGAGTGATGAAAGAAACGGATGAGAAAGTATGGGATGCTCAGGCAGGATTTCGTAAGGGGATGGGATGTTCGGATCAGGTCTTTTCCTTGCGCTGCATAGCTGAAAAATTCCTGGCCAAAAACCAGAAAGTCTATTGCGCGTTCGTAGATTTGGAAAAGGCCTATGACAGAGTGGTGAGGAATGAATTGTGGTCGGCACTATCCATGCATGGGGTGAGCAGTATCTTGATACGAGCACTGAAATCCTTATATAAGGATTCCAGTGCTTGTGTCAGGATAAACGGGGCGTACACTGAACTTTTTAACATCGAGAAAGGTGTTAGACAGGGATGTGTTGCGTCACCGTGGCTGTTCAATCTGTTCATGGATAGTTGTTTGGAAGATTTGAAAGAGAGTGAATGTGGTCTGAGAATGAATGGTTTACTCGTCAAATGTCTTCTCTATGCTGACGACCAAGTTATCCTTGCGTCGTCGGCTGAAGGGTTGCAGGAGATGGTAAATATTATGAATGAGGCTTTGAAAAAGAAAGGAATGAAAGTGAATGTAAGTAAGACGAAAGCAATGGTTTTTGAGAAAGAGGAAAATATGACAGAGTGTAAAATTATGATAGAAGAAGAGAGGGTGGAACAAGTGAAAGAGTTTGTGTATTTGGGCTCCATGTTCACATCAGATGGAAAGTGTGAAAGTGACATCGAAAGAAGGGTGAATGCCGGCAACATGGTGAATGGAGCGTTGCACGCTTTTATGAACAGCCAGAAAGTCTCTGATAAGGCTCGTCTGGCTGTCCATAGAGGGGTGTTAGTTCCGACACTTATGTATGGGAGTGAAAGTTGGGTATGGCAGAAAAAGCATGAAAGTAGAATAAATGCAGTACAATTGAGAGCGTTAAGAAGTATGGTTGACGTAAAATTGAGTGACAGGATAAGGAATAGCGTGATAAGGGAACGTTGTGGTATAAAAGAAGACGTAGTGACTGGTGTAGAAAAGGGTATGCTTAAATGGTTTAGTCATGTAGAGAGGATGAACGAAAGAAGATTAACGAAACAGGTGTATATGGCAAGTGTGGATGGAAACGTCGGAAGGGGAAGACCTCGACGAACGTACCTCGATCAAATCGGGGACGTGCTAAAGAAAGGTCAGGTCAAGAGTACCCTAAACCGACGAGCATGCATGAAGAGATTGATGAATGTGGAGGAGGCGAAAGAAGTATGCCAGGATCGTAGTAAGTGGAAGGAAGTAGTCTCTGCCTACCCCTCCGGGAAAGAGGCGTGATTTATGTATGTATGTATGTATGTATGCAAGTGATTTTAAACTTTGTGGGAGGGGGAGAGGTAGAGAAAGGGTATGGCAAGGCGGAGCGGTTTATTTGGGGAATATGGGGAATGAGCGAAGCAAGGAGAACGGTGAGTAACGTGGGAGCAATGAAAGTAAAAATTATGTATGAAATTTTCGATCATTTTAAGGTCAAGGTCAACCTAAGGTCAAAAAAATTACGGAGTTAGTAATTAAGGAGGTTTGAAAGGGGTTTTGAAAATCTTGTTATTTCGAGATAATTGCACTTACTTTTATTTTGTTGTTTATTTCTACCACCTAGTATTGAAAATCGGCTGTATGATGCAGGTTTAGAATAGAATTACCTCATTCCTTTCTCACGGGTGTCATAAGAGATGACTAAGGGACTGTATTATAATTTAAGGCGACAGACTGACAACCTGTCACTATACACGTGTCTAAAAAACTTTTTTTCTGAAACGGCACACAAATATTTGTCAGACGTGGCGATAGCGACCGTATTTTACAGCCGCTAACACTCTACCTATCCCGCAAAGGATAAAGGCGTGATATGTGTATGTATGTAGTATTGAAAATAGCAATTTTTCTGTGACATTATTAATATCCTCAGTCCAGTCCATTCATTATAATTATAGCCCCAGGTCACCATACACTACACCGCAGAGCCACCGGAGTTCGACCCAACCGCTCTAAATAATTCGTTGCATACATTTTTTGTAAGTAAAGTCGCACAGTGCCGGCACGCGCTGCACGGTCGCGACTGCCGCCGCCTCAGCCGCTTGGAAACTTTGACCGCGCCGCGCGCAAAACAATTCGTTGCATACATTTCCTTGTAAACTCGCGACCCTTAGGAGTGGCACCGATTATCGGTGAGACAGTAAGAAAGGACATAGACAATTTTTTTACGCAGGAATATTAACAAAATACACATTTCATTTAAAGTATGGCATTTTCGGTGATACCTGAATGAGAAAATTTCAAAATCAAGAGGACTTCAAAGGCTTGCCTGTACTACTAAGGTTTTAAATCCATTTCCATCTGCTTAATCTTGGAATTTTTGTTCCTCAAATAGGGATCCTTAGAAGGGAAATTCATTGCTCTATACAACGCATGCTATATTTCGAAGTCACCATTTGACCCTCACTTACCTTAACCTCATCAAATTATGGCGACATAATATTAAACAGATTCAACCTTTCCCAATTAACTATTACAAATGATTTTTAAATTTATTGACATTCATTTGGTGGCACTTTAGTCAAAATATAACCTTTCAATTTACAGCCAATCTAAATCTTCCGACCTAGTGCCACTTTAGAACTTTAAACTCAAATGATCCCACTTATTTATTTACTATTTGATCTGACCGAAAATCATGTACGTTGATCGATGACAAGTTTTGATGCACACGACCGTACGCACGCTTAATTAAAGTACCCGTACGAAACGAACACGACGACTTCTTGCCCTACCAAGCTACCCAGGCACGACGCGCCTTTTTAATTCAAAAGGGTTAGAAGAATGGCGGCTCTGTCAATTCAACACGCGCGGGCAAGCGATCTGCTTGATGCGGCATTCACCCTTCCATCGCATGCACGGAACGGCAACGCAGCGTAGGTTACGGTGGCCGACTTGTCGGAGATGACCTTGCAAAACCCTTTTGATAGCGGTTTTGGTACCATAAAAATACCGGTACCGGTAAATTTGCGGTAGCAACAAATTTCCGGTTCCGACACTTTATGGTATCGTGATATTTCGGTATGACGTCATACCGTTTACCGTTTCAACCGAAAAAATTTCGGTTATACAATCCCTGCTCTGTGTTGCTTGTACGTGTTTTTCGTTGTGGTTATAGTTAATATGCAGGGAAACCCATAAAAGTAAATATTTTTGTGATGCGAGTGATGTAACGATGATTAGTTACGTTTCGTTTTACGACCTCATATCAACATCCAATTGAAAAAAAAACGAAACATTCCGTTCCGTGCGTTAACGTGCCAAGTACAGCGCCATCTATCTAGCGTCTAGGGAAGAGCTAAAATAAAATAAAAATAAAACTCCCTATTGACCCCGTTTAGCTGTATCTATTTGTGTACTCACTCGCCGTGTGATGCCGGCTTAGAACAGCATCACCCCATTTTTTACCCGTGGGAGTCGTTAGTGGCGACTAAGGGACTTGAGTATACAATACACACCGTATTGCAATTTTAGGCGATGGGCTGACAACCTGTCACTATGGCGATACACAATTTTCCGCATGTCCCTCAAATATATGTGAGACGTGGCGTAAATGTCTGTTTTGCGGCCGTTTACGCTCTGTCTACCCCGCAAGTATGTTTGTATGTACTGACCGCTATCCCGGTTGTCAGCGGCAGCGGGCGGGGTGCCGGCGCTGGCGGTGGGCTGGTGGCCGGCCTGCTCGGGGGGGCGCAGCTCCTGCAGCGCGCGCGCCGCCGCGTCGTGGCGCGCGGCTTGCGGCGTACTGCCCTCGCCGAGCCACGCGCGGCCCCCGACACACACTCGCACCCTAAACAAAACAATATTTTATTTACTAAAACATAATTTGACAGCATAACTGCATTAAGCCAAGGCACTGGCAAACTTTAACTAGATTAAGGCCGGCCACATACATACCGACTTTCGAATCGGAATCCCGTTTTGGAAAATCGATTAGGAATTACGAACGCAGCAAATCCATACAAATGAATGACTTTGTCACATTAAGAAACGTACGGAAAACTACTTTACGTGTGTGACAAAGTCATTCATTTGTATGGATTTGCTGTGAAACGGGATTCCGATTCGAAATTCCGTATGTATGTGGCCGACCTAATAGTATGTACAAAATTATTCAATAATTTCACAATACAATGAGATAGTACGGCACAATTGATCCCAAGGATCAGCAAACGAGTCGCAGTCTGGTGTTATAGCGAGCAAGTTATTAAGCTGCGTCCGGACATTCACGAGTGGAGATACACTATGCGCCGCCGTGCGCGCTCCCTCCTCAGCCAGTAGCCGATGGTTACGACCCCTGAGATATACAGGTACAGGTACTCGAGTTTCAAAATAATGCTGTTTCAGCGTGACCTTTAGCGGGGTTGTAAGCAAAGAGCCTCAACTTTGCTCATCAAGGTAGAGGCTCACCAAGAGTGGAAAATATACATGAAAGTACTTCTTAATGTAATGATCAAAACTGGGGGTGGTGCCAAATGGTGTCAAGTGAAGAGGGATGGTGCGTTTTGATTTTGATCAGCAGTCTAGAAGTAACTTTGTAGTGGTAACTAGATATTCTGTGCGCGTGGGACAGCGACACGCCGCATAGACAGTTGCCCTTAGACCCCGAACCCGTGATCTTGTGTTTCGATCGGTTGGCGTAAATAGTACACCAGATTTTATATTACCGATTTTTATTCCCTGACCTCTGAGGAAACCCTACACAATTAATTATACACACATGCGATCACACATAACTTTATACCTTCATGCCGATTTTTAGCTCTTTACCTCGATGTGGGTACTTAGGGTATTTTTTCTAGTGACTGGTACCGAAAGCTTAGGACGGGCTAAGGAACTTTGGTAGAAATACGAATAAAAATATGGCCTCTAAAACACAAAATTCGCCAGCCGACCAGATCAACCTACGTTTTTTGGGGAAGTTGTTCCTTTTTACAAAATATCGGTACATAAACATGGAAAGTCAGTATGAGACTCACCTGTATATGAGCGGCGGGCTGAGCATCCTCTGGTAGTTGGGCATGAAGGGGGGCAGCCGGTAGGGGGGGGCACGCGGGCGCACGCCGGGGGGGCGCGGGGGCGCGGCCACGGGGGGGATGCTCGTGTACACTGCCGGCTGGCACAGCTTCATTGCCAGGGCGTTTAGTTCCACTGTTGGCATTACTGCTCCTGAGAAACAATATCATATTGTAAATATTAGATTTCCGCCCAGCGATTTCACCCGCTGCCACTCATTTTCCCGTGGTAATAGTTGTTTTCCTGCGGTAAAAAGCTGTGTTATTCCATATTTTTTTCATTTCATCCAAATCGGTCAAGCCGTTTGAGCTTGAAGAGGTAATAAACATACAAACATCCATACACACACACAATCACAAACTCTTAGATTTATAATATTAAGTACGTATTACAGGTTCACATAAGAAGTACTCAGTCCTCACATCGCGCCTTACGGGGTCGTTATCACAATGTCTGGTAAATATTTGTGGGGCATATCTGAAAAAGCTCCTTACCTTACGTAAAAAAAGATATGGCCGTTTATGCTGTAGCAACTACGTGTTTTGACCCACTCAATGACATTAAAATTCATAGCGTAATCTTAGAACTATGAAATTTGGCAAGTTGTTCGTTTTAAAGTACAAATTTAGAATAAAAAAATTAATTTTTACAAAAATATGTTTTTTTCGAGGGAAATTTTTAATTGGGGCTAGTAGTTCAAGGGAGTATCATATAAAAGGGCTTCATGTGCAGGTCACGGATCGGTGGGCGAGTCCTACTTAATGTTTTTTTCTAAGACTAAACCTTGCGATTTTAGCCCCGGGGCTTTGAAACCTATACCTGACTGGTTGGTGGGCCTATGGCGGGTGACAGGAAGTGATGCCAACAGGCAGAATGGAGGGTTCCAGGTGGTGTCGGGAAAAGGGTAGCTACCCTGCCTGGCCGGGTGTTGTGTCCAGGGGACCGACTGGTCCACCTGGATAGAATTGGAAGTTGTATACATGCGTTGCACGGTGAAACACTTCGATACCGCGTTTCAGTCTCTTTGTTCTGTCACGTGGCGCCATCCTGCAGACATGTTGGAAATTCTGTTGCGTCTTGCTTTCTCGTGAACCACTTTGAGTGAGCTTCTTGTCGTAGCTCCCAGAGGTCGCTGCAGGCCCTTTAACTTTGCTGACCTGAATGTCTGTGGTGCATGGTGGGGGCGTGGTGCGGGGCGTGCGCGCGGGGCGGGGGCGGCGGGAAGCTGGTCGCGCCTAGCGCCGCGCTCGCCGCCGCGTGCTGCGCGCGCTTTATTGACGAGCCCTGGAATGAACAATTTTTTTTTTTTCAATTTGTTTATTTCTGAGCAAAGGACATTGCGTTGAAAATTACATAAATTATGCCAAGCTTAAAAAATAACACTAAAACTAAAAACATTTGCTTAATCAAAATAAAATTAAATAAAAATTAGGTCAACAATCAAATAATTAATCAGTCATGTAAATATGTTAGAAATTATAAAAACTTAAAACAAGAATAATAGGATAGAATGTAAAGTTATAATTTAAAATGCCTATCATTTAATGACAACCAGGGATCGTATAACCGATATTTTTTCGGTTGAATCGGTAAACGGTATGACGTCATACCGAAATATTACGATACCATAAAGTTCCGGAACCGGAAATTTGTTGCTACCGCAAATTTACCGGTACCGGTATTTTTATGGTACCAAAACCGCTATCAAAAGGGTTTTGCAAGGTATCTTCGACAATTTGGCCACCGTAGCCTACGCTGCGTTGCCGTTCCGTGCATGCGGTGGAAGGGTGAATGCCGCATCGAGCAAATTGCCCGCGCGTGTTGACTTGACAGAGCCGCCATTCTTCTAACCTTTTTGAATTAAAAAGGCGCATCGTTCCTAGGTAGCTTGGTAGGGCAAGAAGTCTTCGTGTTCGTTTCGTACGGGTTGTACTACTTTAATTAAGCGTGCGTACGGTCGTGTGCATCATAACTTGTCATCGATCAACGTACATGTTATTCTCGTCTGATTTTCGGTCAGATCAAATAGTAAATAAGTTGGATCATTTGAGGCTCAGGTTCCTAAGGTTCTAAAGTGGCACTAGATTTAGATTGGCTGTAAATTGAATGATTCTATTTTGACTGAAGTGCCACCAAATGAATGTCAATAAAGTTAAAAATCGTTTGTAATAGTTAATTGGGAAAGGTTGAATCTGTTTAATATTATGTCGTCATAATTTGATGAGGTTAAGGTAAGCCAGGGTCAAATGGTAACTTCGAAATATAGCATGTGTTGTACAGGGCAATGAATTCCCCTTCTAAGGATCCCTATTTGAGGACCAAAAATTCCAAGATTTTGCAGATGGAAATAGGTTTAAAACCTTAGTCGAACAGGCAAGCCTTTAAAGTCCTCTTGACTTTGAAATTTTCTCATTCAGGTATCACCGAAAATACCATACTATACATGAAATGTGTAGTTTGATAATATTTTCACGTCAAAAAATTTTCATGTCCTTGCTTACTGTCTAACCTATGTTTGTGCCAAATCCCATTTAAATCGGTGCCACTATTAAGGGTCGCGAGTTTACAAGGAAATGTATGCAACGAATTATGTTACGCGCGGCGCGGTCGAAATTTCCAAGCGGCTGAGGTGGCAGCAGCCACGACCGCGCCGCGCGTGCCGGCGCTGTGAGCCGCTGTGCATCTTTATTTAAAATGTCAAACCTTTCAGTATGTTTGGTATGGTATAGAGCGTAGGCTATAATTATAATGAATGTACTGGACTGAGGATATTAATAATATCACATAAATTGGCATTTTCAATACTACATACATACACATATCACGCCTTTATCCTTTGCGGGGTGGGCAGAGTTTTAACGGCTGTAAAATACGGTCGCTATCGCCACGTCTGACAAATATTTGTGTGCCGTTTCAGAAAAAAACGTGTATCATAATAGTGGCAGGTTGTCAGTCTGTCACTAGAATTGTAATACAGTCCCTTAGTCACCTCTTATGACACCCGTGAGAAAGGAATGAGGTAATTCTATTCTAAACCGGCATCATACAGCCGATTTTTAATACTAGGTGGTAGTAAAATAAACAACAAAATAAAGGCAAGTGCAAGTATTTTGAAAACGTCGCAGCGAAAAAATAACAAGATTTTCAAAACCCCTTTAAAACCCGTAAACTTATTAATTTCTTAATTTTTTTGACCTTAGGTTGACCTTGACCTTAAAATGATCGAAAATTTCATACATATTTTTTACTTTCATTGCTCCCACGTTGCTCTCCGTTCTCCCTGCTGCGCTCGTTCCCAAATAAACCGCTCCGCCTTTCTATACCCTTTCCCTACCTCCCCCCTCCCACAAAATTAAAAATCACTTGCATCAGGTAAATAACTGCATTATTGAACTAATATGGTATATTTCGGTGATACCTTTTAACTTGACTGAGAGAATTTTAAAATCAAGAGCACTATTTAAGGCTTGCCTCTTCGATTAAGGTTTTTAAATCCATTTCCATCTGAAAAATCCTGTAATTTTTGGTCTTCAAATAGGGATCTTTAGAAGGGAAATTCATTGCTCTATACAACACATGCGATATTTCGGAGTTACCATTTGACCCTGGCTTACCTCAACCTCATCAAATAATGACAACATAATACTTAACAGATTTGACCTTTCCCAACTAAATATTACAAACGATTTTAAACTTTATTGGGTCTATAGGCTTTCTGATCAGATGGGGGCTTGCCGTTTACTTTGGGAAAAACAAGAAGTTGACTGACCTTCCGTGCGTCTGGGAAGAACCAACCTTCAAGCGCGTGTACTTGAGCAGCATCTCACTGCTACTAACCCTCTAGGCGTGCTTGATGATTCGGGCTGTATGGACTGTCGGGCGTCCGTACCAACCAGGTGCAGTGTTCGGGAGTTCCTTGATGATGTTCTCGAGCGTCTTGAAATTTGACGATCTGGAGTCGTCACTTGATGAAGCACACGCGGCGGTGACGCAGATCACGCGATCATAGGCCGTGTCCCTAGAGGGGAAGTCATCCGGGCAGCGTGCCGTCAATAATCCAGCCAGACATTGTTCCGTCCGCAGTAGTGATGTAGACCTGAACAAGGTCCACACAATGGAGCACATTCATGGGTGGACGCGACCTTCCGGAGTCCGCCTAATATGCTAACTCCCAATTGTTTTCGTTCCCAAAATCTGCCACCGAGCGAAAATGGTTGATTTCAGGGAGCTTCATTGCATTTTTGTACTGACCTCTTTTAGCCCGAAGAATGGTTAGTTAATGCTCCATGATTAGGGCTGCGTCGCTTTCTTGCACTCTGCCAGTTACGGCGCGCTGCTGCGACTCCCCTACGCACGCGGTCTAGCGCAGGGTTCCACCACTCATAGCCGTTAGCACCGTCGTTTTTTCGGGTACCGAGATATTTGTAAGAAGACGGGTTCCTTGCAGCCATCTTCTGCAGCAACTGCAGCTCAGCCTCCTTCTGGGCCAAAACCTCTGTTATGGCCCTGCTTTCAGCATCCTCGTCATCTGACATGGCTAAGCGGTCCGTGCCGAGGCGCTAGACCGATAGCTTAGTCGTACTAGGTGCTGATTAACAACCCTGCACGCTTTTCGTGCGCATAAAATCCGGAAAAGTTGAAAATTTAAAACTTGATGGGGGAGGAGGGTGATTTGAGGCGTCAATATACATATTACTGGGTATCCTGTTCAAAACTGGGATGTAAACCGTTAGTCTGTATGCCTCTACGATCCCGAGAAATACGCTTCTAAAGTTTGACCCCAAAAAGGGGGTTTTTGGGACGCGGCAACAAGGGGGGGGGGGGGGGGGGGCAGGGTGGTTTGTGATGCATGAAATGAGTTCTTCTTGTTTTGGCGCAGCCGTTGAAGAAAACGCGGTGTGAATCGGACCAGCCGTTCCCAGGAACTTAGGGGTCAAAAATTCGGCAGGGGGAACGGGGGGGCAAGGGGGAGAGGTTCGACGCACACCCTTTTTTTAAAGAGTTTCAGTGAAAACCCGGTCAAAATGTAACAAGCGGTTCAAAAGTTATGGCCGATCAAAAATTTTGGTAGAAGGGGAGACGAGGTGGGGGGCAACTTGCCCTGCCAAAAAAAATAGTCCGGGATGTTTAAGGGGGGTGAAATTTTGAACTGGAAGGGGGTGCAGGGGGGTAAGATATGTCAGGGGAGGCCCACGACACAATTGACAGGTATCAGTGACACCTGCCAAACAGCACATGAAACATCAGTACACTTTGACAAGCGAAGCACGTGGGGCCAACGCCAAAGGTGAAAGCGAACACGACAACATAGAAACAAAGGAAACGTTTAAACCGCGTGGAACTTAGGTCTGACAACGTCGCTTAATACATCGCGCGCACTTCATTTTTCGATATCAAAATTAATACTGGTTAATAAAGGCTAAAAAAAAATATAACGGTACCTACAGGTATAAAATAAAGGTACCTTAATTTTTTACCGGTACCATAACCTTTATCATAACCTTTATCCGTCTACCTTTAAAAAGTATACCGGTACCGTTATTATACCGGTAGCTTAACCCTGTACCTTAACCTAAAACGATCCCTGATGACAACTACAGTTAATATTTAATAAACAGATAATTTGCAACACATTATTAAATATAAATAAATTTAAAACACTATGTTGCAACGTTTTTTATTTTATTTATTTATTTATTGTGTACTTAAAGATATTACAATAATTTACTTTAATATTCTCGCCAAACTGCGAAAACAGTTTGTTGACAAGATAGCACTCTTAACATACAATTGTAATGGCCACAATTCGGGATGTACATTCTCCTTACTTGCCTTAAATTAGTGCTGTCATTTTCCGTTAAATAGGTTTAGAAAAGGATAGGAGATATTTTAGTCGTGTCATGTCTTATAATTTCATGCAAAATACGTGTTATCTGTCAAAATAAGGCGACGATCAAAACAATGGCGACTAAATTGACTAGGAAAGGCGAAAAAACCCTTGACGTTTTTAAAAATGTCTGGACTTAGATATCTTCTATTCTTTTCTAAACCTATTTGACGGAAAGTGACAGCACTAATTTAAGGCAAGTAAGGAAAATTTAAATCCCGAATTGACCTCAATATCTAACTTAATTAAATAACTAACCTATGCATGCAACCTTACAAACTATTTATTGCCTACTGTGTACTGTCTAACTCAAGTATGGTATATATTCTAGCCTAACTGGAGTAATGGACATTTGAGTTGTTTCTTAAGAGTAGTTTTACACATTTTTATATTTTACATACATACATACATAAATCACGCCTATATCCCTTACGGGGTAAGCAGAGCGTTAACGGCCGTAAAATGGATATTAACACCACATCTGACAAAAGTTTGAGGGTCAATCAGATAACTGTGTATCACTATAGTGACAGGTTGTCAGCCCATTGCCTAAAATTGCAATACACAACCCTCGAGTCCCTTAGTCGCTTCTTACGACTCCCACGGGTAAGACATGGGGTGATGCTATTCTAAGCCGGCATCACACGGCGCCTTGTAAAATCCAGCCTGTTAAATACTTTTACGAGGGACACGTGGCGCTAGCTGGCTCAGCTTATGCCGGAAAGCTGAGATACCCGCGCCACGTTTCCGCGAAACACAGCAGAAGATCTATATGACGATAGGTAGTCTACTCACGCTATACAAATATTGCACGTCACATGCTTTTGCAATTTGGAAGCATTTAAGATATTATATTATATTCTAGAAGCATAAATGCGTTGCCGACTGCATTCATTTTTTGCGCCAAGCTGTGTCGCTGGCTAAATTCGGCAAAATACAAGAGCGGCGCTGTGTAACGCGGATCCGCCAACACGCGGCGTAGGCGCACTTAGCACAACACGTTCAAACATGACACCTTGCCGTATTACTGCTACTTACGCACGCACGATGCGTTTTTTTTACTACTTTTTTGTATTTGATTTGCCTATCCTTAAGTTATGTACGAATGATTACCCTGTTAAAAAAAGTAATAGGTGGTTGGTTATGTAATGCGTACCTCTGCAGTGTATTCCTCAGTATCACCCAGGCGGAGTGTTACTGTGAATACTTTCTTGTGCGCGGGTCCCGTCTCTGATGTGAGGCGATATTGATGCTTAATCTGAAAATAAAGGTTTTTATCGCGATGTCTTATACATATAGACTGAAATTTTTCTAGTGACCGATAGCAAAAACTCATGACGGACTGGTGGTATGGAACAACTTTCCTCAAGGGACATAGGTCGAAATTAAATGAAAAAAATTGCCGATCACATACATAATTGCCGGTCAGCTGGATTGGGGTCATTACGGAAAGTTAAAATATTTTTGTCATATTTCGACCTATGTTCCTTGGGGAATTCCGTATCACAAGCCCATCTTCTGTTTTCAGTATCGGTCATCAGTAAAATTACACTCATTTAAAGAACTTTAATAAAAAGTAAGTAAAAGAAAATGGGGCGAAATAAACAATATTAAGTTTTTTTGCCGGTAGTAATCTCGTCTACAAGATACAGGCCAAATACAAAGGTGTGTGTAGCCAAGTGGCCATATTCAAACACCTGAATAGCTGAATAAATGGTGAAATTATTTGCAGATGTGACGACGCAAAGAAGCCGACAATAAGGTAGCAAACAATATAATAATTCAACATTATGTTCCGGAACGACTACTCCCGACTGTGCCTTTTTTCTGTGATTGGTCTGTGTCAATGTCAAAGTTCTTTTACTTTTTATCGGTAATCGCGCCTGCTGCCATCTGCAATAAGCTTTGAGTTTCCCTCCCTATTTTGCCGATAGCTCAATTAAATAAAGTTCTAGAAAGTTCATCGAAATTCGCAGGTTCTAATTTCGCTTGTGTTTCGTACTAACCTTATTGTACCTGGCCAGCTCGTTGACCAGGCACATGGGCGTCTTCTCTTTACTGTTGGCCTGCGGCGAGGGGCGAGGCGCCTCGCTGTCGCCCCCGGCCGGCTCCGCGTCGCCGCCCCCCGCGCCCGCCTCGCCGCCCCCAGCCTCCGCCCCGCTCGCCGGGACGGGGACCGATGCTGATGGCGGAGGGACGACTGCATAAAACGGCATAAGTGACTTTGAGCCTTTACACAAAAAGTTACAAATATATTTATTTCGCATCACATCTTAGGCACAACAATCAATAAATTCAGTACAAATATACAACATGAGCTGAAATGGGTGTATGCACAGCACACTGCTGGTTTTTAGCTTAAGTTACACACGTGTTTGAATGAAAGCTCCATGCAAAAAACGTCATACACACGTTCAACGCATGTCTAACTTTTTTGTGGTAAAGCCAGTGGCAAAAAAACCAGAGTCTACTACTTAAAACAGAAACTAGCACTACTATCTGTCACGAATGGACATATGAAAGGTGATAGGAAAATACAGCAAAACTTAAAATATAGGTATGTAATAGCTAATCCAAGACAGTTTTTTGTTCTACCTACAACTAAAAACAATTCACAAAATAAGGTGCAATTTTCTTGTTATCTATTTAACATTTTACCCCAGACATCTTACATAAAACAATATAACATTATATTTATTTACTACTCCAATCCCTTTTCTAATTAATTATATACCATGCAATAATAAAAACTACACTACTATAGAAAACTTCAACTTAATCTCATAAAACATAATACACGAAATTACTGCCTATAAATAAATACAAATTAAAATAAAACTAACAACTATAAATTAGAGTAACATATTTATAGATAAATAGGGACGGACATAGAATATCTATAAAAATAACTAACCAAAATCAGAGCTTAGCTTTGATTGCGGCGTTTTGATTGGTGGTGATGTCGGTCGGCACAGACCTAGATATACAACCAATTTAGGGTTAGTTTATTAGTATACCTAGACCTACGAACCTAGGCCAGACACCTGGCATCATGAACTAGTCATACTAAATCCTATCTTGTAGGTTGTAGGCAATTAGGAAAAATAATATGCGGTTCATTGAAGCATATGGCCGTTACAATTATGATTGATAAGCAATGCTGAAATTATTAATTTATGTACGGTTCTGCTACATAAACAACTTCACACTCACGCACGTGCATTGCACTACAAGACGGAAACATTTCTTCGTGTTTACGAAATTATTGAAGATCGAACACAATTACATATCGGTGTTGATATCGTTAAGGCCTACGCTGCGTTCAAAATATAGTAAAGTTGTAGACCACAGACCAAAGATCTCGTGCGCTAAGTTCAAGTGATCTGTGTTATAGTGTTGTATGTATGTCCATAATTGCTTGTTACTTTGTGGATGAGTGTGGACGTGGAGTAATCTCGAGAGCTCAATAAGTTATCTATCCTCTTCGCTCAGTCGAATTTCGCACCTATGAGATTTGAAAGAGACTTAGAGGACACATGTGTCCTTTTACGAGCCGAAGGGATGCGATTATACTAGGTAAAGGCGAGTGTAGCCGTCAACGACATTGACAGCGGCGCCACTTCACAAAAAAGTACTTTTTCCCATAACTTTAATTGCAGCAAATATTTCATTGAGTTTGCAGGTTCTAATTTTACTTAAGGATAATACTAAAAACTTGGGCATCGGATATTCTGATAGATTGTTTGTATAAAGAGAAAACTTTTTTGTGGAGTGGCGCCACTGTCGAGGTCGTTGACGGCTACACTCACCTTAATTCAATTTCTTCATTTTATGGCGTTTTCGTTTGATTTCGCCAGTGTCAAGTTAATACTAGGTTAGAGGTGGTCACCTGTGTGTGCGGGCTGCGGCTCGGGCTGATGTTGTTCAGGCTGGGCGTACACCGGCGGCATGTGGCCGCCGCCGCCGTACGACCCGCCACCCAGGTACGGCCGCCGTATCGACTTCATTTGTTGCTGTGCAAACAACGTTACGTTTAAAACTGTTAATTCAAATAGGTCACAATTTTTACAGTTATGCTGTGTTGCTTCTGTTAAGAGATTATTCTTTAGATAAATAAAGATATCTTCTTTATATAGTGAAGATTAGTAACGTGAGGTTCCACGATGGTAAATCAAAGTTCAACTATAAATACGCCTTACTAGCACCAGGCGGGGTTCGAACCTGCGTAGGCTTTATTACTGAGTTAGATAGTTCAATGATCATACAGATTACAACATAGGAACATGCGGCCGTAATAACCTCAAACAGTTAAGCAAATCTATCTCACCGGTGGCACAGAGTGGTGCTGTGGTTGCGGATGATGCGGCATAGCGCGGATAGGGTGCGGCGGGCGCTGCGGCGCATGGTGCAGGGACATGCCCCCCAGCCCCCCGTGACCGCCGTGCCCCCCCAGGCCGTGGCCCACGCCGCCGACGCCGCCCACGCCGTGCGCCGTGTGACCCCCCTGCGACGGACCCAGCGGCACCCTTCACGACAAACAGAATACATCACTTACAGAGTTATGGGATCCTGGTACATCTTGGTGAAATGTTGCACAATTCCGCACTATGAAGTCTGTCTTCACAATTACTTTTGAAAGCACATGTAGAGCTTGAACGGTCGAAAATTCAGTTACACGAAAACTTTCCCAACAAAGCACATGTGAGATTTTAAGAGCACTTTCTTTGCAGGGGTCAGGAGCCCTGATCGCGGCGAGACTGTTATTCCAACTGGCCGTCCCATTCAACGCTTTGATATATTAGTCTGGGCGGCGAAAGAAAGCTGGATCTTACATTCACTGGACATCCCCGCGCATCAATAAAGACGTCGTCATATGTTCCATTGTGCTCCCTATTCACGACCAGTTCTAGCGACAAAGAGCGCCGCAAAGAACCCTCGACGTATCAACAAACTACACAACATTTGCATATGAAAGAATTTTCAGTGCTCATAAAACAGACGTTTTATTAAACAGTGTCAATGTTTGAGTGACCAACTTATGTGGATATTGTCCCTTTTGTGGCATGTCACATGATAGTATTGGCAGTTTAATAGGTTCAGTTGGTGATAATTTTGTAGGGTATTTTCTTATGGTAACAAAATGCATGCAAGTCGCTTCATTCTTTAGATCATTTTAAGGTCTTTGAACTCTGCCGCATCACATTTTAGTGGTACATAAGTTATTGCATGCATATACAGGGCAAAAATTTGAAGGCGGATTTTGGTAGTACATAAGAATAAACAATTTAATAAAGTAATTTATACAAAATGAATAAACAGTTTGATGAACACCATCAATCTGTATTTTCAATAATAAAGTAAAAAGAGGGAAACATTCCCCTGCTCATCTATGTAAATCTATCTACCTCATACTTACAGGTATTGTGATATTAACAAACTGGAAATGGTTTTTATAATGTCTGACAGAGTACCACAAAGAAAATATGTAATCTGCTATAATATGCAAACAATGAATTTTTTTCAGTTTTATTTTATGTTGGTATCATTCTACTTACCTAATAATTAATAGGTAAAAAAAAATTTATCTAAAAACTAGTCCATGAATATGTCCCACTAAATTAACGTCTACAAAATTGCACTATCTGTGATACTTCATCAACATTTTAGACAGTCCATTGCTGGACATGGGCATCTCCCTTTTAGGAGGTTGCTTGCTATAGTCTCCACATTAGGATGACGGGTCAGAAAGTGTAATATTCACAGGAAATACTGCTGCTCATTCTCTGGATTTCTCCTCTAGTTTTACTGCACCAATGGATAGAAATGGGGGTAAGCCTTCACATCATGGCATAAAACCATCACCACACTATGGTTTGGTTGGAGTCACTTAGTACCCTAAAAGACAGTCATTCATAAGACCCAGATACTATGACTCTAGGTTTCAAAATTCCTCTCAGAACAAGCATTATAAATATCACAGAAAATATTAATGGTAAATTATTTGTTAAATTTGTACTATGAATGTATTATTAACCTGCAGTGGCAAAGGGTTAAGTTACTCAAAATCAAAGACCAAAATAAAAATTTATTTTTGTATTCCACTTTAATTTGACAATACACCAATAACACCCAAGACTCCCACAACTCGTCACAATCCGGCTTTTAGCGCGTTTACTTCGCGCTCAGTCCCAACCAGACAACAAAGACAGAGATAACGCGCGGCGTAAGAAAGAGATAGACTATAACGCGCCGGGAAGCGGATTTTTCCGAGTTCTTTACCTAGTAACTCTTTATGAAATGATTGCACTTGTATTGTATACTATTAGCGTAAGTGTTTACACTCATTTATTTCATCACTCAGGTATTTTTCATTTTGAAATAGTCTTAGAAGTATAAGACTTCAGCTTGGGCTAAAACTGAGGCAAATGCACTGGGTAATGGGTAAAAAGTCACAATCATCACTTGACAACAAACTTCTATTGTACAAATGTACCCTCTAACCTATTTGGGACTATGGTATTCAATTATGGGGCAGTGCTGCTAACTCAAACCTAGAAATACTCCAAAGGTTCCAGAATAAGACACTGCGACAAATAACTGGAGCCTCATGGTTTGTGAAAAATGAAACATAGAATGACCTACATATAAGAACTGAATGAGGAAGTCAAAATCACCATTGAAAAATACCGCACAAAGCTTATTCATCATCCGAATCATCTGGCAACAAATTTGATGATCCCAATGTCGGGCAAATGCAGACTAAAGTGTAACAGGCCCTGTGATCTCTAGCTTGTGAACATCAAAGGAAGTTTGCAAGACACAATCCAACTAGCCCCACAAGTTGCTAAATGTCCAAAAAGTGACAGTCGCAAGATAATGTGGTTAAAAAAAAATATAAGAAGTATAAGTGTTATATAGAAATTGAAATAAGTCACTATATCGCTATATTTCAAAAGGTCAGCCGATGGGATTGGTGTTGTTTGGACCCTTCGCCACTGTTAGCCTATCACCTGACCATGCTTGGCAGGCAGTGTGGTAAACAGAGTGCAGGATATGTTGTATTGTATTTTATAAGAGCTCTCTGTTCTACATGTAGACTCAAAAGGTCCTTTATGCATCAGGTGGGATGGTTGCCTATGGAAACCCACCCAGATCCTCCAAGAAGCACAGAAGTCTCTTGGGACATTCACAGACTTCTTGAAACATCCCTACTGAGGATTTGTGAGTATTTGGGTACAATGTAAACTCCCCAATATTTTTCTGTATAATAATCTGGTCTCAATATTTATAGATATGTTTTTGTTGACATTTAGTTTATGTAAAATCATTTCTTTAGGATAAAAGGTACTTCCAACTGATTGCTCTTACTAAGTGATATATCTTATAAGATTTGTAACACCAAAATAACCTGCAGATAGACAAATGATCACGGCGAATGAAAAACTAACAAGGCAATGGTAAAATTAGCTGTAACATAAATGATATTGTCTTACAAGGAATGTCACCGTTTATTGTTGACATGGAAATCATTCCAAGGCAGCAACTACCAGAAATAGCTGCATAAATTGGCTTGTTAAACTAACAATGTTACACTACTTCCGTACGAAACTAGGGCGTAAAACTAAGGCAAATAAATAATGAAAAGCTGAACGTTACTCTACCTAGTGAGAGTTACGTGCCTGTTCTCCCGATGCATTTGATGTGGCGGCATCTGGTGCTGGTGGTGTGCCGGCATGCCCTGGTGCGCCGGCATGTGCTGCGGCGGGTGCCCCGACATCGCTTGATGATGCATGTTCGGGTGATGCATCATTTTCTGCAAAAATCAAAACAAACTTCGGAGGTTTCACAAACGATATCCTCACTCGAAAAACACTGATTTTCATAAGCACCACAGCAAAAATCTTACCGTAAATTTGTGTCGAGGATAATGTGAAACCTCTGCTATGCGATCAACATAAATCCGCTCTCGAATCAATCGAAAATTATTTTATTTTGGCAAACAGTAAAGAAAATCGTTTCGTTCAACATGCGGCCATGTTAAAAATGTTGCCAGGTTTGGTACAAATAATTCGACCAAACTCATTTTTTACAAATTTCTACTAATAATACTATAAACTTAGCACCATATTCTTACCTATTTGGTAGATTTCTAAAACTACCCCAGGGCGCGGCGGCGTATAAAATTTTCAGTATTATAAAATTCTGCACCTTGTACATGCATTTTTTAAATTCAATTCTGACGCACTTTGTAGCAGGCCTCAGAAGGTTTGTCTCAAGTTCGCAATAGTGCTTGCGTGCTCTATTATAAAATAAAGTGAAATGAAAAGTCGGGCTCGCTTCGCTCTTAAGAAGGGACATAGGCTACTTTTTACCGCGGGAAAACAAACAAACTAAACACGACCAGCTTGCAGCCCGCGCACCACCTAAACATCTAGTAATATTGTGTTAAATATTCAAATATTTTAACGTGAAACGTAGCACCCGTCTAGGCCTAACGCTCCGTTAAGCGAGCAGCACACGCACAAAATAGAGAATGTACAGAAGAATCACTCGGCCCTTTTTTCGAATCTTTCCGCTTTCGGTAAGGGCTGCCACAGTTTTCTTACCGATTTTATTCAATGGAGTAGGTACCTAAACATACAGGGAGTAACAGAAAGGCTATATCAAGCCGAAAAGGTGCTCATGAAACTGAACAACTTTCCCCATTTCCCCACTTTTGACCTCCTTTTGGCTTAATATACCCTTTCTATTACTCCCTGTATTTACATTACGTATACTACCTACATAGCACAATTATTATGAAATGGGGAATGACGAGTAGGTAGATATCTGCTCTGGGGCTGTTGAGACTGAGCATGACCCCATTTCTTTCCCGTGGGAGTCGTAAAAGGCAACTAAGGGACTTGAGGGTGTGTATTGCAATTTTAGGCGATGGGCTGGCAACCAGTCAAAATTTTCCGAATGACCCTCAAATGTTTGTCAGACGTGGCGTAAATATCTGTTTTTGCAGCCGTTTATGCTCTGCCTACCCCGCAAGGGATAATAAACGTGATTTGTGTATGTACGTACATCAAAAATGAAAAGTTGCCTTTATTTAAGTAGAAACTCAAATTACATTATAAAAAAATATACTGATTAGAGTTATTAATCTTGTTTGTTCTTTTATGAAAGCAAGTTTTTATTTAAGTTGGTATAAAATATTAAGCCATTTTGCACGTCCGCACCAAATGCGGTTGACACTCGACTGCAAGTGTGTTTGGATTGGTTTGGATTTCCTTGTAAACGGCGGCGTGTCAAATTGTGGAGAGTTTCGTGACGTTTGCTTGAAGTGAGCTCTCTGTATTCGGCGCGCAGCCGCCAATACTTACTTTGTGGCACACGCGTCTTGTCTTGACAATATTATCCGTCCGTAAAAGTATATCGTGCCCGCAACTGCAACACGGCAAAGTGTTCAGACGGTCACGGGTTGTACTTACCGCGTCCGCGCATCGTGTTGGCGGACTCGCAGCGCGGGCGGCTAGGCGAGCGTGCTGCCCGCTCGACACAGCGTTGGTGCTTAATTCATTATTTTAACGATATACGTGACGTACTCGCTTAGCTTAGCTAGTAATAAGTAGCAGCCGAGAGCATCGTTAATCGGATCCGCGCCCGCCACCCGCGCGCGGTTTACGCGGCGGACGAGACCCGTCGCGGCAACCGCTTCACGATGCGGCGCCAGTATTAATTTGTGTTTCTGGGGTACAGTCGTGTCACGCGCGCGCTGTGTCCGGTACAAAGTTGTAAAATGGAGGCATTACTGCTTTATTTGATAAATCAACGACGACGCCGACGTCAACGCAAAAGACCGCTTTCGAGCCCTTATTGCGAGTCAAGGTTCGTTAGTGGGGAATTTGCCACTAAATTTTCCAAACTAAGAGCGGATCCAAGGAGATTTTTTTAGAGAAATAGTAAAAAAGAATTTAAAAAATCAATTTATTTTCCTTAAAAATACAACATCAATCAATCTCCACAATTTACAACTCAGTTTGACAAATGTAAAGGAACACAACAGATAAAAAGTGGAAGTAGTCCTCGTCATTGTTTATCTGGACATCAGTGAGGTTGGAATATGCGGGCTCTATTTCCTCTATGGAGCTATCGAGACTCTCGTCACTGTCCCTGGTGGTCTCAGCCCAGGAGACCCGCTTGGAGCTGCGGGATTCCTTCTTCTTGTCCTGGGTGGGGGTGGAATGGGAGACGGGGGAGGGCGGGCCTTTGGTCGGGGTCTGTGCGCACTTGTCCAGGTAATGTTTGCGCAGGATGTACTCGCGCATGGAGTCGTTGGAGATCCGCTTGGGCGGGGGAGGGGCGGGGGGCTGGGAGCGGTCTTCCTCATCCGTGCTCATTGTAGCAGGTCCGTTCTTGCGGGCTTCCTCTATTTTGGTGAGTTCGTTCTCGTCTGCGGCGAGCGGCCAGGCGCCGAGTTTATTCCTGTAGAGTAAAACTGTTTTTAGTTTTTATCTTATTTACAGTCACGTAATAGCCTCAATTTCATGTTACATCTGCGAAATGGCGCGGATATCATGGACTACATAAGACATGACATGATATGATATCTACTATCCTTTTCTAAACTTATTTGAAGGAGAGTGCTATTTATAATTAGCCGTTTTCGTCAGTAACGTGGAAACGACACCAATGATTTTCTTTAATATTGGTCACCAAAGTTACCAACGCTGTACAGAGCTGGCGTCGAAGAATGCAATGCGGTTACAACAAGTTTCAATTATGTGTAGGTACTTCTACCAAGTAGGTATTATTTGTATGAATCTAGTCTTGCCGAAATATAAATGTGTACCTACCTGACGAGGTGTGGCCGTGCGTGCGCGGCGCACAGGATGCGCTTGCGCACGAACTCGTGGAACATCGTCAGCTCGGAGCTCAGCTCGCGACGGATCAGCTGTTTGTGTCGCGACGGCACGTTCGGGTCGCGCACGGCTAGTAGAGCCTGTGATAAACAAAATATTAGTTCATGCAACTGTCATTTGATGGGGATCATTAGAATGCGAGTGTCTGTTTATCACACGAGGCGTAGCTGAGTGTGATAATAATTTGACACGTGAAAATAGCATTATCACTTATTGACGTCACGATCCTAATAGAAAACCGGCTCGCAGTGCAGTTGCATACACTATTTTTATCCACACCCTTCAAAAATAAACTTAGTTATACACTTTTCCGAACGTCCGCACTAGCGGCGATTGCAAAGTCCAATACGAAGTCAAATTCAATACGAGAACGTAATGTGGCTTGAAGTGAATTTTTGAAAATTCTTCACTTCAGCAGTTGTTAAGGTGTCGAGTCAGCAACTGATGAACAACTTAACAACTGAACAACATCTGAGTAACAACTGAACAACATCGGAACATAAACTAAACAACATCTGAACAACATCGGTACAACAATTGAACAACACCTGAACAACGTCTGAATAACATCTGAACAACATTTCAACAACATCTCAACAACAACTGAAAAACAATCTAATAAAACAACTAAATAACAACCAATCAATAACCATACAACAACAACTGACAGATGCGGCGGAAGATGGCGATATGAGTATTGGCAAACAAAAACTTCGTTTCATTTCTCAACTTTATCGAAGTAAGAGCCTTCTCATTAAGGCATTACGCGTCTGTAATTTCCATTATATATACTGTAATTTATTTAGGCAGAATGCATAAAGTAGGTCTTCAATATTCATAAATTCAGTGGTATACAACTGTTTTCGAATTCATAATTCGAACATTATGAGACGAGTGTAGATAAACGTAATTTATATAATCAACTGCTGAATTAAAAATGGCAGGCTTGAATCGTATAACTGTCGGCCGGTTGTTACCTGTGACGCGAGCAGCGTAGCGGCGGCCTGCGTAGCGCCCGCTACGAGCCGCTCGTTGGGCCAGGGCGCGGGCTGACACACTGTCTCACCTGTGACGCGAGCAGCGTAGCGGCGGCCTGCGTAGCGCCCGCTACGAGCCGCTCGTTGGGCCAGGGCGCGGGCTGACACACTGTCTCACCTGTGACGCGAGCAGCGTAGCGGCGGCCTGCGTAGCGCCCGCTACGAGCCGCTCGTTGGGCCAGGGCGCGGGCTGACACACTGTCTCACCTGTGACGCGAGCAGCGTAGCGGCGGCCTGCGTAGCGCCCGCTACGAGCCGCTCGTTGGGCCAGGGCGCGGGCTGACACACTGTCTCACCTGTGACGCGAGCAGCGTAGCGGCGGCCTGCGTAGCGCCCGCTACGAGCCGCTCGTTGGGCCAGGGCGCGGGCTGACACACTGTCTCACCTGTGACGCGAGCAGCGTAGCGGCGGCCTGCGTAGCGCCCGCTACGAGCCGCTCGTTGGGCCAGGGCGCGGGCTGACACACTGTCTCACCTGTGACGCGAGCAGCGTAGCGGCGGCCTGCGTAGCGCCCGCTACGAGCCGCTCGTTGGGCCAGGGCGCGGGCTGACACACTGTCTCACCTGTGACGCGAGCAGCGTAGCGGCGGCCTGCGTAGCGCCCGCTACGAGCCGCTCGTTGGGCCAGGGCGCGGGCTGACACACTGTCTCACCTGTGACGCGAGCAGCGTAGCGGCGGCCTGCGTAGCGCCCGCTACGAGCCGCTCGTTGGGCCAGGGCGCGGGCTGACACACTGTCTCACCTGTGACGCGAGCAGCGTAGCGGCGGCCTGCGTAGCGCCCGCTACGAGCCGCTCGTTGGGCCAGGGCGCGGGCTGACACACTGTCTCACCTGTGACGCGAGCAGCGTAGCGGCGGCCTGCGTAGCGCCCGCTACGAGCCGCTCGTTGGGCCAGGGCACGGAGCTAGCAGCTGACGATATGCTGGTCAAGGACTCGCTCCGATTGGCTCGGCGGGACTCCCCCGGGCTGCCGCACGAACACGCGCGACGCCTCCCCGCGCGAGGCGAACGGGAACCACTGCCTTCCTCCGCGTGGTAAGCCTTAACGATGACAAGAAAAAGATAATCACGGATTGCTGCAGTCAATCCTCGAAACGAGCCGCTAATCTTGAATAAGTAAGCCAAAAACACTTCCTTCACACCAAAGCAGCAAAAAAAATTGGGCAAGGACAAATTTAAAAGTTAAAGTTCACAATAACCTCATTGCCGAGATACCTTTTGGGATGAAGAGATTAAAGAAAACGGGCCAAAGCTTGAATTAGTAAACACTGTATTTATACCCTACTTACGTGATTAAGAGATCTAGTCAGCAGACAGATGGCAGCCAGCAAAGTCCCAAAGGTCAGCTGGGGGAAAGGTTCGTAGGTGATCTTGGGGGCTCCGAAGTGCAGCTCCACGAGCGGCTGCCAGCGCTCTAAGTCCAGCCCTGGGTCAGCCAGTAGCGATAACAGGTCTGGACTGAACGCTAGCAGGCAGAGAGTCGCCATGTGCAGAATTTCCAGCGTTCTACAAAGAAAATTACACCTAAATTTTAAGTAATATTGTACATACATACATAAATCAGGCCTATATCACATACGGGGTAGGCAGAGTGTCAACGGCCGTAAAACTGATATTAACACCACGTCTGACAAAAGCTTGAGGGTCAACTAGATAACTGTGAAAAACTATAGTGACAGGTTGTCAGCCCATCGCCTAAAATTGCAATACACATCCCTCGAGTCCCTTAGTCAGCTCTTACGACACCCATGGGTTAGAAATGGGGTGATGCTATTCTAAGCCGGCATCACACGGCAGAATATTGTAATATAGTTGAATTTTTTTTTTTTTTAACATGATACAACGAGGTCGCTTTGCTCGCAATATGTAGGTATTGTGTTAATGTAGCGCGGTGTGGCACCCTCCTCAATTATTTTTACGTGAAACTCTCGCTCGCTTCGCTCACAGCACTTTCGAAACCTTAATACTATTGCCAAACCTGTGGAGCACTGGCGCGTGATTGGCTGCTTCCTCGCTGGATTGCAAACTCGGGTCGGACGAGCGGCGCGCGCGCATCATGAGTGTCACACATTGATACAAGCACGCACTAATACTGCGCTGTAGGGGAATAAAAACTAGGTTAAAATCTTGTGGTAGCTTATAAACAGCCACGACAGAAGTCAATCATAGGAAGCAATCTGCACGAAGATAAAGTTGTCGGAAAATACGAAACCACTTAAGTTACTTGACTGTAAAATTAGTGGCATTTTGTCAACAAAGAGGTTAATAATGGTTGTATGCGCGTAGAATCAATCAACCACAAAAATATAACTTTAATACTTAAGATGGGACTTACCATAATACCGATCAAGGAATTGATATTCTGCAGCCGCCAGCGAGCTTCGAACTCTACCAACTGCACCACAAGGTTCAAAGCTGAAGCGCACAGGTTCAAGGAATCCAGGTTTGCGATCTGACGCGGCATCAGCACGGCTTCTACCAGATGGTCCAAATGTACTCCCACGAAAGTAATAGCATCGCTGGCAAAGAACTGACCGTGACGCATCACCATCATTGATATGAAATCCAAACTGTAGGAATACACTCTCCACCATTCCTGAGGCTTCCATACTAACGCCCCGCCTTTAGGGTCGATCTTCGGCGGTAACAACTGCAGCCATAGAAACTGGTCCACGTCGATGTGTAACAAGTCTTTCGAGAACGGCCCTCTAGCGTAAGCTGTCAAACATCGCAATGCGGCTAAAGATGTTTGGTAATGCCGACGGTTTTGCAAACAGATCTGCAAGCAGCCGAGCAGCTTGTTTACGAAGTGGCTGGATTGGAACCACTGCCCTAGTCCCGAAAACAAATCATCGTACAGTTCCAGACATTGCTCCAACATTGCTAAAGAAAGTACGACGGGTGGAATTTCTTCGCGAACCAGATGCCCGTTAGCCACGGGTTCTACTTTAGGGTCGTCTTTAATGAAGTCTATTAGTTTCTCCAGTTCAAGACTGTTGATGTTCGTCACAGATCTGATGATACTTTGAGCTGTGATACTGTTCGCTTTGATCTCGTAATCCAAACTGCTGATTGCGACGGTCGCTATGGAGAGTGTAGCGCGAATAGCGCGCGGGTGTAAGCACTCGTATATTATAGCTGTATTACTCAATAATCCATCAATTGACTTAGCACTGTTTTTTCTGTTATCGAAACAGTCATCTTTCCAATTAGCCAGCATTATGACGTAAAGCTCCGAAAGGATGACGATCAGTCGACTGTCTTTGTGGTCGTCCAGCTCATTCAGGAGTGCGGTAACACAAGGCGCTACCATCTTCGCTTTGTGCGCGATGTTGAGAGGTACCGGCGAACACTTGCAGAAGATCGTCGTGAAATCTTTCCACGAGGTCAACAACCCCAACCACACGGGAACCTTGTCCACGGCTTCGACTTGCTCCTCCCTACCGTGAAACGAAAATATGTATTTGATCCAGTTGCCCAAATAAGGCTTGCTCACGTCGAAGAATTGTGCCAGCATTTCCTTTAGACACGGATCGGGGTTGTCTCTAAATGTGAACAGTTCTATTCCGAGAACGTTGAATATTTGCGTGTACGTTCGTAAGCCGGGTTGGATCTCACTGAACAGTGGACTGGTCAGATGTTCCCAGAATTTTGGATTTTCCCGAAGTTTTTGTACTAAGATCTGCATGTTGTTTTTCCATAAAGCGTGGAACAGACTCATCATGCAGCCCAAAAGTGGACTGTGAAGCGATTTAGCGTCCTGAAATAATTTTTAACATTTTTAACAATAGAGGAATCAATGGTGAACCCTGTTGGACTTACATAAATAATTGAACAATTTGCACATTACTTACAGCTCTCACAGTGCTCAGGTAGTCAGCCAAGTATCCCAAGATTCCTTCGAAGCTGCAATCGCATTCCGCTTGCTTTTCCTTGTCAGTCTTTTCTTTATCTATTTCTTCCTGCTTGGCTTTGACATGGTTCATCATGAAGAAAGCTTCAGTGAGGCCAGGCTGCTTGCCGATACAAGTGGCGACGAACTCGAGAATGGCTACTTTCAGGTCTATTGTTTCATATTCGTCTCTCAGGCGGTCGAGGAACATTACTCGAACTTGATAAGCAGTCATGTCGAGCGAGGAAAACAGGGACATTTGGAAATCCTAAAATAAATAAAAAAAGAATTAGCAAAATTTTAGATCGATTAAATAAGGAAAACTCAGAGCTGGGTATAGTTTCTTGAAACCGGAAAGTTTGGAACAAAAATAGAGCTTCGAAACTTACTTCAGCAAATCTCTTCAAAAGCCGACAGCACAACACCGGCAGACTCTTATTGAACGCGTGGTTTATGTAGCTCGCAACTTTCGGAACGACTTTTAGCGAATCGTTCTGCTTGTTCTGCGCGAATATCAGATGTTCGAGTGGCGTGAGTTCAGTGCGTTCGCAGACGAGGGGCTTGAGGCGGAGTGCAAACATGATGACGGCCACGCAGCGCTGTATGGTGGACAGGAATTGTGAGCCGGTGCCCGATATCCAGTCGGTTTCGTCGTGGATCATGCGTTCGAGCTGGTCGTTTCCTGAAACATAGAAACTTGTAAACCACCGAGTTATTGTGTCAGTCTATAAAACGATGCCATGTAAAATGCCTCAGCGAGATATTTATTCGACTATGATTGCTAAAGATATCATATTGCAAACAAAATACACACAAACGGTAGGACACAATAAAATATGTTACAACTGTGGTAAATGGGGTCACACCAATGACAAATATCGCACAAGTTACAACTGTGGTCAAATGGGTCACACACAACCCAATGTCGCACCTTGTTACAGCTAAGATTTCCTTGATTAAGTAAATGTACAAATATTTGGTAATGGCGGGATAAACTTACCGACAGAAATAATCTTCAACAACTCCAAAGCGTTTTCTGTATACAACAAACTGTAGATACACGTCTTTTTCAGCAGCACGCCTTTACTATTCTCTCTCGACTGTTGCAGTACTAATGTCAGAAATGTTGCGCAACGTTTGATGAGCTCCCGTCGCTTGCTGCTGTGGCCGTAGCGCCAGCCGTACACGTTGGGAAATACTTCGCGAAGGGTCAAAACTAGGCCCGGGAGGATTATGTCTGAGGTGACGCGTTCTTCTGTGGACGCCTGAAAAGCATTGGTTTATGAGTGGCTAGCTTCCGATTATAAGGGAATCATATTATAAGCGATACCCTAGGGAAGAGATGGTACTACTCTACTCTTCAATAATATAGATTGAAAAACCCATGTTAAAAGATTTCATTTTGGACTCTATTTTAATGGCCCAAGTAACATAATGGATTCCATCTATTCTATCTCTCCAAGTTATAAAATGCGTATAATTTTCACACATTTTAGATAATTAACCGGGTCAATTGCGATAGTTATGAGGTAAATATATATGTGTGAAAATGATACATACATACATACATATATCACGCCTATAATCCCTTGCGGGGTAGGCAGAGCGTAAACGGCTGCAAAACGGTAATTTACGCCACGTATGACAAATATTTGAGGGTCATTTGGAAAATTGTGTATCGCTGTAGTGACAGGTTGTCAGCCCATCGCCTAAAATTGCAATACACACACTCAAAGTCCCTTAGTTGCCTCTTACAACTCCCACGGGAAAGAAATGGGGTGATGCTATTCCAAGCCGGCATCACACGGCCCAAGTGAAAATGATCAAGAGTGCTGAAAAATTGTACTTTGATGATGGGTGAATGAATGGTGATCAATCAGTGCACTTAGTTAGGGGCCAGGTTTTCTTAATGGCAGCTTATCTTACCTCATGAAAAGCACACAGCATATCGATGTAGGCTCCCAGGAAGTCATAAGATCCGCTCGGCTGTTCGATCGTTACCAGGTATGACCCGACCGCCGCTGAATCAAACGAAGCGCCATTCGCGTACTCCGTATGGGATAACTGGTGGTTTATTATACGGGGAAGAAGGCCAGTGTTTATTAACCTAATGGAAAATAGAAAAATACGATTATTAGAATTTATCAAAATTAATATTCTCCCCAAGTTGAGGATACGACACCATTTATTAAGTAAAATGCGGACATCGCAAGCTACACAATAAACTTCAAATCAAATCTATATCCCTTACCTCAAATGTATTTCTTTAGTAAAAGCCGGTATCAGAGCAGTACAAACTTCCAAACATTCAACTAGTAGCGGCAACGGCGGCGCTTCAGCTCGCATAAACCTCACCAGTACATCAAAAACTCCTTCACTCGGCGCTACCAAAATCTTAGGAATCTCTTTATCCTCAACCAGCGTCTTCAACACGCCTTTCAGAACCTTCGTTCCTGCGTACACTCTTTGTAAAGTATCGGTCATATTGTGCGAATGCTGCTTTCTATCTAAGGCCTTTTCTATTTCGCTGTTAAATATCGTCCAGTAAGCATATGGTGTGCGGAAATGTATCATAGTACCCTCCTTTCGTTCCATTACTGTGGCTTTGGAACCGCAATCGATGCGATAAGAAGGGTCGCCGAGAGGAAAGTACTCTCGGCCCACTACCGCGTCGTCAGCTGATTGCGATGCCATTATAGGTACGGCGTTCGGATTGTATATTTCTGTGTAGACTGGTAGGCATTTTAGTTCGGCTATTAGCTGAAATTAGAGGATTCATAATAATAAAAAAATGGCAGACTGAAATTCATTCATCGGATAGCAGAATATTCTACTACTTTGCTTACATTTCGAACACTAGATTTTCCTCCTTGCGCCAATCCGGCAGCTAACGTCGATAGTGCATTAAAGTTGAAAGGAAAGTATTCCAGCGCCGTATTCCACAAAGAAACTACTCCACATCCTTCTTCAAGCTGATGCAGTGTCCAGAACTCATTAGCTATCTCCGGAGATGACAGCAGGTCAGCGCAAAGCTCCATCACTCCACTTTGATGACTGATCGTGCCGTCGCCGTCGAATTTATCACAGAGTTCGTTTAAAAGACGGAAGATACGCTTTCGCGCGACTAGGGCGCATTTAGATTTATCCTGCATTGGAAATACAAATAAAATATTTAATTCTTGGGTATCAAAATCAAATATTTAACAAATAGCAATGGTCACAAAGTTCATCCTTGTGGGATACACTGTCATGAAGTATCATACTCACAGAAAACACAGAATTATTGAGCATTTGCTGGAAAAACTCAAAGACGCGCAGCCGAAGTGCTGTTGCGCCGTAGTGCTGATACTGATTTTCAAACAATCTCACATGTGTTTCACTCTGTAACAAAGCAAATGCTTTTGAATAAACTGCTCTAGTTTAGTTGAAAACAAATATTTATTGATCTTATGACGAAAACCAAATAACCAAATAAGACGAAAGGAAAATAAATAAAAGACAGTAAAATTAAAAGAAGTAAGAAGAAAACCAAGTTATTCTGCTGCTTCGTCATCCTATCTTACTTTTAGTGTCAACAGCATCCAAGACATGAGCATAGCACTATGTTCAGAACTCTTGTGGAGCTTTGTGAGTTCATATTCCACTGATTCCTTAGTGGCTTCTATCCATGATGACAGGTTGTTGCTAAAAACATGAATAAAAAAAGAGATATTAAAGATTTCAATACATTTAGAATAATATTGTGAAAAACTACCAATAAGAGTCAAAGATTAGAAAGTTTATTTAAAATAATACAATAACAGTCTTGTTTAGATCACTATCAAACAAAATTTATATTTTCTATAAAAAGTTACAATATTGAATTCTATTTTATATGCATGCAAATGGTAAGTCAACTACTTACATTTTTCTATCATCTAAAATGACCATAAATAGACACACTTCCATGTACATGATTCTCATGCAAGCTTCTCTGTGCCTCTCCTCTAGCAACTCTTGATAGCCCTGGTTCTTTCCAAAGTTGTGCTTTCTGAACAGACCAAACAACTTAACAAAATCTGTCTCAGTAAATGTACTTTCATTGGCAATGAGAAGCAGAATTTGCAATATAGCCAACTGCTCTCTCAAGTTGGATTCAGCCCATTCTTTCCTCACCGCTTCACTCCCAAAGTCACTTTGGATCTTTCTAGATGGAGGAGTTGCTGATAAAAGTTTGTCAAACTGTGATATTAGTGATTTTTTCAAGTTTTCTAAACCAATATTTGAAATTATCCTTGAAAATTGTTCTTGATATTTATGATTTGAGTTATCTTTGAATTGAATTATATACTGCAATAGTTTCAGTAAAATCAGTCTTTCTGATAGGTAAAAGTTCCAAATGTTTGGTAAAAGGAACTGTGGTCTGGTATCGACAAAAGCCACATTTTTAAGAGCATTTGCTGGTGTTCCATATGAAATGTCACAGAGATAGTGCTTGATAATCTCCCATATTTGAAAGCAGTCAACATCCTGAAAGACATATTGGTTGATTGTTAATTATTTTTTACTACTACTACTATAGACTAATTAAAACTGTAGGTAAGTAGTAAATGGACTTACAATGTAATGCTGTAAAGTCTGAACCACACTCAATAGCTTGGTCTGGTCTGGGTGTTTGGATTGCAACTGTGTATAAGCTTGAGCTTTCAATGGCTTGTAACTGGCTAAGCCGTCGCGCAGAGCGTCAGCTACCTCCTTGCTGCCAAGCACCTTGTCTATCTCCTCTTTGGTGAGAGTTTCTGATGTAGTCCAACGCCACAGGCGCTTCCAATAACTGCAAAAATAATGCATTCAATAAATCAACTCTGCAAGAAAGATAGCCAAGATATTGAGTAGCGAATACCGCAATAACTTACTTTACGTTTGTAGTCATAGCGCCAGTTTAAATTAAAATACACTTTTCAGTTAATTATGAAAATAAAAAAGGTTTTCATCACAAATACACTATTTACCGCCACATTTGTAGGTTATGTTCTTGTAACTGTCAAAATGTTTTTTTTTTTTACAGAGATTCGTGCTTGGTTTTTCTATAGCTATCTCTGTAAATGTTGATCTTTGTATCACTGGCGTGTTTTATGTGCAGCAATATTAATTCATAGCTTAGTGTGCAGCAATCAAAGACAAAGGTGACAGGACGGAATCCGATCTGTGATTCAAACCAAGCGTTATTTTAAAACAATTTCTACTCTGGAAAAGAGGCAGACGACAAATTTAAGAGTTAATTGAATTTTTAGATCAAAATAAAGGAGGGGAAAAAACTGTGCAGAAAGAAGAAGGAAACAAATTTTTCTTAAATACATTATTATTTTTATTGCTGTCTCTTAAGTTTAAATAAATAAATAAGTTAGATATAATTAAACTATGCTTCGAGTATCTTAGAATGGCGTTGCCAGAACCGCTTGAGATTATCGCACCCACATGCCTTCTGCTTAGTGTGAGTCTGGCACTTACGCTTCGAATATCTTAGAATGTCGCTGCCTGCGCTTCGGCGGCAAGCCCTCGTGTATAGTGCGCACGTGCTCCTGCATGTTGGCTCGCTGCGTGAACCGCTTGTGGCAGATCTCACACTCATACGCCTTCTCTTTTGTATGAGTCTGTAAACAAGATCACACAAATTAGGTACAGACAGGTAAGTTAATTAAGAATAATGAATAAGTTGGCCCAATATACGGGGTGTAAGGGACGGTGTACCGAAAATTTTGCAGGCATGATCAGATCATGAAAGTGAACAACTTTTTCTATGGAGACTAAAGTGAACAACTTTTTCTATGGAGACTATGTTGGTAAACGAGTTGGACAAAATTCCCGATCAGCTGACTGACTTTCAATGGAAACTCGAAAAAAAACCAACATAGCCACCATAGTAAGAGTTATTAAGTTTCATGGTCTGATCATGCCCGCAAAGTTATCGGTACACCATGCCTTAAACCCTGTATTTCAGCAAGTAAGTATTTGTTATTCTGTGCCCACACTTTACCAGATACAAATATGCAACCGTCATTATTCTTTAACAACAGGAGAAATCGTGTCAACATCCATTTCGTGGTAATAAGAAGTTTAAACTGTGGACAGGGAGCTTATCAAGGATTTTACAGGTACTCCTAAGTCGTATATACTAGTTCCATGGGGCTTATAAACTGTTAAGAGAAGATAAAACTAACTTTACACTTAAATTTTACACTATGAATGAAGAGCTTATAAACTTACCGGCAAGTGCGACTTCAAATGCGGAGGTTGCCTGAAAGCCCGCGGGCAGTACGGACACTTGTACGACCGTTCGCCTGTGTGTATCGCTGAATGCAACTGGAATATTAATAATACAAATTAGTTTTGGGGTTGTAGTTAGATTACATTACATAATAAATAGGGAGTTTTCATATTTATTTAACTGTCCCTTTGTCGCTGTACTTAGTACGTTAATATAAGGAACGGAACACATAACTATTCGTTTTTTTCACTTGGATGTATGATATCGTAAAACGAAACGTAACATAACTAATCATTGTTACATCACTTGCGTCACAAAAATATTTACTTTCATGTGGTTCCCTGCATATTAACGATAACCACAACGAAAACAACGTACAAACAAAACAGAGTAATAAATTAAAAATAATTATTTACAAAGCGCTAAAAATGAAGGTAGATTCGGAATGAAAAATTATATAGTAACTTAGGCATCTAGTAACGTGGTTAGTTCAACGCTATCTGCAGAGTTTTTAGAATACAAAACGTTATTTATTCTTAAAAAACTCTTATAATAAGAAATGAAAATTACTATTAAATCGAGGTAAAAGCAAAGCATATGAAAACTTGATTTAAACTATCTTTTATTAGTTTATTACCTTCAAATCAGATCTCATTCTGAACGTCTTCTGGCATATTTCGCACGTGTACGGTCTCTCTCCTGTGTGTATGCGTTGATGTATTTTGAGGGTTGCAACACACTGGAAACATTACATTATATCTTAAAAATAATAGGTGCACTTTAGAAAAGGTTACAATTATGTCAATTTTAAAAAATATAGGTGCACTTTTTATAAACTATAATAAATTTTAGGGAGCGAGTTTTCTTTTAATTTTTTTAGTCCCGTATTAAGTATGTGAAAAAATTTGCAAGTTTTGTAAGAAAAACGTTTTATTTTATGACTTTCCTGAAACGTTTTGAAACACTACTTTCTACAATGGTGATGTTTCTAAGAACCACCTAATATGTTATACTTTGGTGTTAGTGTATATTCGAATATTGACAAAATCATTGAGTTTTATAACTTACTGTGAAATTATTTTTGCCACAAACTTCACAAATGATATCCTTGTTGTACAGCCTCGATCTTCTTTTTGGCACTTTCATTTTCCCCTTCACCAGATTGTGATTGTACTTGAAGTGGACGCAAATCTTCCCAGATTCAAATGTTATTTTACACTGCAAACAAATATACAATCCATTATAACTCGATTTTTACAACTGTGCGTATGGAGCTGTCAAAATATCTCCATGTTGGCAGCATTCGGAGCGTCAGCAACACGATTTGACTGAGATTTAAAAACAGGTGTTTCTTTACGCCTAAGTAAAAAATATTAAAGCTAAGATGACATTATGTTCAGTATTGGCTACTATGTATAAATCCAATTTTGGAATCGATTCAAATTCGACTGTGTAAAATTCAAATTGAGATTATATAACAAATATGAAGAAATCACTCCTTAAATAAATAAAATAGGACTAACTAGCAAATAATTTACCTTCAAATGATAATATTGCTAAAAGAGTAGGCTATTTAACTAAGAGTAAAAAATAAAAATAAAATCGTTAGATTAACAATTTGTGTGTACAATGTACTCGAAGGTGAAGGTGAATTCAATACTGCCAACCGAACAGTTTTGGCAGCTCCATACGCACAGTTGTAAAAATGGAGTTATATAACTAAGAATACTGAAACGGGATTCTTACCGCGATACGTATTTTTGTTGAATTGTCCGATATTCCATCCCATATCAATAAGTATCGCGGTTAAAACCCGTTTCAGTATTTTGAGTTAATAAGTGTGACCGCGAAAGTTAAAAATAAATACACAATCCATTGTTGATACCGTTTCAAAATTTGTGTGATTGTTATGTCAAAAAAAACAAAGTAAGTGAAAATTTTGAGTATATAGTACCCAAGTCGGGTCTATACTCTAAGGTGAAAACTGTAAGTATAAAGTTATTACCTCAGCACACTTGTACATAGGGTGTAGCTGCTTATGATGCTCGAGCATGGTGTCCAAGTTATCGAAGTTGGCGCCACACATCGGACACGCACTAAAACCACAAGATAATACGGCATTTAGTACGATGAAGTAGCTAAATGGAACCCATTATTAATTTACAGAAAAGCTGAATTTTATGTAACGTTCACACAATGCCAATATGGGTTAGTAAAAAGTTACGGAAGTGGGCAGTGCGAGCATGTAAACAGGTTACTCGCGCTGCTACTCGTCATGCCCCTGCCACTTCTCGTGTTCCCGCGTATGTCGGATTAACGTGCGCGAGTCAAAGGAACGGCAGCACGAGTATAATGTAGTGCTATCTCGCTCACTCGTATTGGTGCGAGCGAGACTCAGTGCGAGAAGATCATGACGGCAGTGTGTGAACACTCACTCGCGTTGATACTTCCGCGGAAGTATTCCGAGCAATATTCGCGGCAGCGGCAGGAGTAGGAGCATGGTGTGAACGTGATAATAGTTTTTATTTTTCATTTTTTAGCAAAAGATAAGATTGCACTGTTTGTATATTTATCAATTATCATTTTAAAAACCTTACCTATGATGTGGCTGACAGCCGCCCGATTCAGGTCGTGTGTGGACTGCAAGGATATCTGCACTTTCGAACCAAACACCACACGAGTGACATTGAGTTGCCTGAAAAAAATAATTATATTAATATTATTTACTTTAGTTCTTAATAAATAAATAAACGTGCCCTGGGTAGTGGGTAGCTATATTCTATCAGCTGTCCTATGAAAGTGTATAAATTTCTAAAAAAATAATTCAGGATTCATACTAATAGTGCAAAAAAGGCTTTATTGCTGGAAGAGTTTATGCCGCTTTGATCAGTGATACTAGGGGCCATTGTGAATGATTCCATCCGAGGAAATGAAAATTACATCCATTAGATTTTAAGAGTCCCTAGCAATTAAGCTTCCGGTTAAAAGTGACCGTAAGACCAAGGCTAGAATTGGTGAACCCGCCTATTAAACTGAGGCCGTATTCAGCTATTTGAAAAGGGTCAATTTGTGTTACAATGGAGTGTCAGTTGCATGATTTTGGCCGTTTCGCATTCCGCTAACAGTTTAAAGTGTAGACGATCACAATGGCAATAGAATTAAAATTCAGACATTGACTAAAAAATTAACTAATCTAGGCCCTGAACGACTGGTCCACACCTATTATTCATTAGATACATCGTTAAAACGAGTGTCACCTGTTTATGAATACATCTGATGTGTATCCGCAGTCCCTCCTCGCCGTTGTAAGTGTCCCCGCAGAGCAGACACATCACCACTTCCAACTCTGACCGGTGCTTCGCCCGGAGGTGCATTGATAACGACTTTTTCCTCCTGAAACAAGTCGGATTTATACCCGTTGCCACTCATTTTCCTGTGGTAATAGTTGTTTTCCTGCGGTGGTCTATTTGTTATTCCAGGTAATACTCTACCTGTGTTTCAAATTTCATCCAAATCGGTCAATCCGTTTGAGCGTGAAGAGGTAACATACATACACACTCACAAACTCTCTCTCAGATTTATAATATTAGTACGGATTAACAAACACAGCTGGACATGGGCCTCCCCCTATTGGGGGGTATTGCTATACTCACCACGCTTGGCCAGCGGATTGGCGAGTGCAGTGCAAGATATTGCTTTCACAGGAAATGCTGCTGCACTTTCCCTGGACGAGTTTATCCTTCAGTCTCAATTGAACAAAACTCCAAATACACCCTCTCCATTTTCAGAACATGTAGATGTAGGTATTGTAGCTACATATTAGTTAATTTTACAAATTTTAACAGACCAGGTCAATAATGTTTTATTCTTTAAGAAAGCTTTGGTGAATTAATCAGAAATGTCCGTTTACGATCTGCCTACCCCGCAATGGATTATAGGCGTGATATGTATTTGTATGTGTATTAATCAGATGGTTTATATTATTTTAGGCAAGTCGAGTTGCTGATCGATGTTTCAACTTTGGTCAGTACTTTAGTTTTTGAAAGGAATTTCCAAGAGGTTTAATATTTTTATCAAATCAATATACTCACGTAAACGTTTGATTGCAAATCGTGCAAGTGTGCACGACGCCACGGTGACATTCTGCATGCTTTTTCGCGTCGCACCTGAAATACAAATTGTCCGCAGTCAACAACCACGGTTTTTAAAATGGCTTCAGTGGTGCGAGACTGAAATTAGTATAAGAATAATTGGAAATGCCAATATAATAAGATAAAATACCCTCACCATTTGCTGGGGATGAGAGCATTGCAATCCTGGCATTTGATTATACGAGCGTGCATCATTATATGCGCTAGGAAGTCACGTTGTGTCTTAAATCTATATCGGCAAATATCACATTCTATTTCCCAATCAGGCTGAAACAATATAAAGGGGAATTTAAATCACACTGTAAAGAAATGAGTAAGAAAATACAGTGATTAAAAGAATAGGTTCACAAAATCCTTACTTACGTTATGATTTCGATTCATATGCCGTTTATATGTTTCCAGGAAGTTATACTGTTTACAGCAGTGTTCACATCCATGGTCTTCAACTTTATATTTTCCAGAGTTTCTTTTCTCTTCCATTTCTTTTCTCAGATCTTCCAGCCTGACAAACTCAGTATCCACTCTGTAGAGTGAAGATAACTTTTGCACAAGCTCCACTGAAAACAATTTAATATATAAAAGCTCTAGTTAAATTTTTATTGTATAAATTACAATTGCTAAATATAATTAAATATCTACTTACAAAATAACCTGATTTTATGAATATCTTCACTCTGACTGTCCTTGATGCTTTTACTTTCTGCCGATTTAAAAATACTTTCTTCTTTCTTATGTTTAAAATTTAAACTTTCATTATAAATTCTTTCAAATAGCTGATACATATCTTTGTTTTTATTCTTTTTCCAAATGCTTCTTAGTGTTGCAGCTATTTTAGTAGATAAAACATAATCTTCTTCTTGTACTTTTTTAGGTTTCTTTTCAGGTTTAACAATTTCTTCATCTTCAGATGTGTCTCTTTCCACCTTTACTCTTTTCGTTTTTCTATATGATTTTTTTGGTTTATCCTTTTTTTCTCTTTTTACTTTTCGCTTCTTTAATGTTTCGGATTTTGGTTTACTGATATTGTTTTTCAAAGAGGCTAACTTTGTAAGAACTGTATTATCATCACTATCACTATAATCATTCTGATCTTGCCAAGGGAAGTCATTTTCCTCAGTATTTTTAGTGATGGTCTCATTATTTTCCACAAGATCAACATTATTGTCATTATGTTCAATGAAACCAGGATCTTCAAAATCATCTTGCTTAATATGTCCAATATCAATATCATCTTTGGTAATAAATTCACCAATTAGTGAGTTAGAGTCATGCTGCTCTTCCTTAGTCTTGATGAAGACACCATTATCATCTGCTAATAAGGGAATATTGTATTCTGGTGGGAAGTCTGTATGAAATGGTACAGTTGTAGTTAGGCTTGGCTCAAGATCACTAAATAGTTTTCTGTCTATAAGATTTATCACAGTTCCATTATCCTGTAAGTAAAATAAAATTCTTTCAAGAAACAGGTAATAAGAAATATTCTGCAAGCAGCCCATGATATGTTTGATGAAACTAATTAAAAATCTTTCTGATATATGAATATAAAGTTTGACGACCAATGACAAAATTATTATACATATAAACAACTGTTAATATTTTAACCTTTGTATAATTGTTTCATTTTCCTAATGTCTAGCCCATTATATATTTTAAGTTTTTATGAAATCTTTTGCTATTAAAATAAAGAAATATAAAATCTTACATTCTGTACTTCATGTAATACAGAATCGGCATCGTGACAGCGCAGGCGGAATGCTTGAAATTTTCGTAACAGATGCAAACATACACAGCATACCACCCCATTGGAAACCTGAAATAAATGATAATTGTTTGTGGGTTTGGCATGGATAACTTCTAGAGCGCGTCCAGGGAAACAAAGGGTTGAGTGGTCATAGCATACATAACACAGAAAAACATAAAAGTTTTGTTCCTCACCAGAATACCAGTAAGTTCAGTGAAGGCTTGGTCTCGCCGCTTTTCATGAAGACTAAATAGCTTAATATCTGTAGCTAGACAGCCACGGCACACATTTGTATTCTCTCTCACTACAGCTCCAGGTTTTCTTATTATTGTATTTAATACAGGAAAACTCATTGTGTCAATAAAAGCTAAAAAAATCAATTCATATTCACTGAAAATCAATTTCTTTACGCACACTAGTCAACAAACGCAAACGAAATGTCAAAGTCAATAAAAAATATAAGCACAAAAATCTTTTGTGCTTGGTATTTGTACAACTGTATTTGTAAATGTAACGCCAACACCATAATAGAAACGTGTGGTAGAAAGATAGAATTGTTAAAATAGCAACACTGGAAATTCGTTTTTGACACATGTTTTTGACGTTTATCGATCAACGTCACCAACGAGTCTTCGAGCCGACCGACACAACACATGTATTCCGGTCCATATCAAATCTCTTGCCGTAATCAAGTTAATTTGCTTGATACAGTTTAATTTAGATTAGAATAGACAGTGCACGTGACGGTCCCGTCGGTAGTGACCTGTAGATTACCTATTACCATACCTATAGGCGTTGTACAGGCGTCGGTTCATAGGTTACTTTTAAACTTGGTCGAAGGTCGTATTATACTTCGATATGGCTCCAGCAGCGGCGGCAGTGAGGCCTAAACCTGATGATGATCCTATCGGCATTCGGGCGGTGTTGTTGGGTCCGCCGGGGTCGGGAAAAGGCACTCAGGTAAGCTACGGCTTCGACTTTTTTGACCTTCTCAGATCAGAGGAAATCTAATTCTAGAAGTAATAATTTACTTATTCATGAATTAAAGATGATGTTACTACTATGCGAAGTTACATAATTTATTTTGTCTTTGTAAATAAATAATGAGTTTATGTTTTTTTCGTAGGCACCGCGTCTGAAAGAAAAGTACTGTGTATGTCACCTCTCCACTGGCGATATGCTCCGCGCGGAAGTGGCGTCGGGCTCTGAGCTTGGCCGCCGCCTCAAGAAGGTGATGGACGACGGCAAGCTTGTCTCTGATGAGATGGTTGTTGACATGATTGACAAGAATTTGGATCAACCTGAGTGCAAGAATGGTTTCCTGCTTGATGGCTTCCCCAGGACTGTTCCTCAGGCAGAAAAGGTATATTTTTTATGTTATGTTTTATTAAATTTGTTTTTTACTATTTGTGTTTAGAACTCTATGAACACACTTAAAAATGCTTCTTATATTATTATTAGTAATGTTCTATATAATAATCCCCCACTATTTTCCGTTTCAGCTTGATGATTTGCTCGCCAAGAGAAAAACTGAACTGGATGCTGTGATTGAATTCTCAATTCAGGACAGTCTGCTGGTTCGTAGGATAACTGGCAGACTGATCCATCCCCCCAGTGGTCGTAGCTACCATGAAGAGTTCCACCCTCCAAAGAAAGCTATGAAAGATGATATCACTGGTGAGCCTCTAATCAAGAGGTCAGATGACAATGTTGAAGCTTTAAAGAAACGGTTAGCGACTTACCATTCGCAAACTGTTCCCCTGGTAGATTACTACATGAGAAAAGGGCTTCACTACAAAGTTGATGCAGCGAAAGCGGCTGAAGATGTCTTCAGTAAAATTGACAACATCTTCAAAAGCCGGATTTTCAGTAGACAGAAGGGAACTCTGTAAAAACCTGCATTGAATCATAAGCTAAAATGGTAGTAGCATGTACAAACCTACATTATACTAATTCCTTTAAAAAATTGTGATGATTTGACTGTTATTTGATTTTAAGAAACTTTCTACTGTTCTACTTTATAAATACTATTTTCTTAGGCAAATACAGTGGTTTGGATTTGATGCAGGTGTTTTTTAATTTCTTACTTGTATTTTTGATAACATGCAGTAAACATATTCTTATCAAATTTGTATATAGTACCCATTTTATCACTGTTATGTAAATAGAGATGTTGTAATATAAACTCGCAGAATATTTTAATCTGGTTGCACAAACAATTCAAAAACAAATTTAGTTTTACATATTTTATTGATGAAGTTTTAAACATTTACAGTTACATGAAGTAAAATTATTTGATGTTGTTTGTAAGCTCGAATAAAGGCAAGTCATACTTGTTTCTGACTAAAACAACCAACTAGATAAAATGCTGTAGAAGCATATAAATCTCGAGTAAGTATACACATTGAAGTAGATTTTACTGTTTTCCTCTATTTTCTCTTATTTTAAATAATTTGAGGTAAAGTATGCACCCTACACCTTTGCCGTGTGATGCGGGCTTAGAATAGGATTACCCCCATTCTACCCGTGGGTGTCGTAAAAAGGTATTAAGAGATAAATTCGTCCAGGGAACAGCAGCGTTACCTGTAAATGGCTTGCCCGCTGCCAATGTACACCCAATAGGGCAGGCCCATATCCAACAGTGGACTATTGCGGCTGTTAATGTTGTGCACTCTATATGTATATGACAAGAGCTAAATCTAATTTTGAAGAATTAGATCAGAATAAGAAAACTTATTGTCATTTCAAAAGAGGAAAACCAGTAAATTTTCTTAGGTAGGTATATTTGCGTGACTTCAATATTTATTAAAAATACTGATCGAAATATTGTAATATCAAACTTCTACAAATTCTTTGTTAATACAATGCTAGTGCTACAATTTGTTGAAATTCTTAATAGTTATTTGGTTATTATTATATGAGGTACCTACTTGAGGTCAATGACACAACCTAAACATCGAAGTTGGGACAACATTATTTGAATGATACTATGTAAAACGAGATGTAAAGTGTTAGGTAATTAATTACATTAGTACTTGTTGATTATAGTATTGTATGAACCTACTCTTTGCTGGTAAATATTTACCTAGAAGGACACGGTGGCCGGTGATTGAATGAGTTTATCATAGGAGCATAGTATGAGTAGGCGTGGTCGCTAAGTGAAAGATTGTTATGTTTTACGCAGTCAAATTACCTTTACAATGGTTATGTACTAACTAGCACAAACCATAATTGGTCAATGTTACTAGTATAACAAACTACTTTTATAAATAAGCGTGAAATAGCACATTCATTATGGTGTCAAGATGATGGAATCAAAACAAAAAAAGATTAGTGTATTGTTTTTCTGTATAACACTTCTTAATTCGAATAGTTTGAATAATATTTTTAAGATAAACAATAATTTACGTAATAGTATGGCACAGAGAGGAAAGAAATATGTATTTGTTGTTATCAAAAACATTCATTGGTAACTTGCAAAGGTGTGCTGATTGATTATTTATTATTATTACGATAAATATGTTCGCTTATAAAATACGTCTTACATTATCTTGATTAGGAATTACTTCATGTGTAAAGGTATTTATTTAATTACTACAATAGAGCAATATAAACTTAATAAGGGTTTATTAATAGTATAGGTATGAAGTGTATAAATGTAGATAAAGAGAGAGGGATAAAACGTAAGAGATAGCTAAATATTAAAAATTTCTACAGCCTACTATGCTCAGGATTAGAACAAGAAACGTTCCTAAAATTCATCACTTAGAATTTCACAGCCGTTAATAATTATTTGCACTTTAACCTAAACATTCCAAGTATTTTCCTTCACGGTGCTCTACCATTCATACTTTCTCAATAAGAGCATCCTGTTGTCTTCGTACATAGGTAGAAAAGGTTATAGATATTTTTAGTAAGAATCGGTAAATGAATTTTCCTGGCCCCAAAGTAATTAATTCACAACATTACGGCCGTGCTGTGGTGAGCCGTACTGTCTACGACTGTTTAATCTGACCAATTTTCTTTTCGTTTGTCACATCGAATCGACGTACGCCCCGACGACGAACACGTTCTGTAGTTATGTAGCTGTATATATATATAGCTATAGTATCTGTATTCAGAGTATTGTACCTTTTTTCATACTTCAGAGCAGAAATTGAAAATTCATATGAAAAGATGAAGGTAAAACTAAATAAAACACAACATAAAATAGTCGAATTCTGTGTAATTGTGGTCAGCTAGAAAATAAACAAGATTTTATACAAAACGCTGATGAGATGAAAGTACCAAAATAATACATTTATACAACGAGGGAACAGGTACTGTGGTGGTAGATGATAAAGGTGACCGAGCACTTGACATTTCCATTCAAGCGTTTAACTCTCTACACATTAACATTTTGCATTGCAATATTTACAGCTCTAGTGGACGGTCACCCTAATGGATACTTGTAAATAATATAGCGCGATACAATGATATGATTTTGATGATGTTTGATTATGACTAGCATAGCAATAACTACATAATTTCATTTTATAAATCTTTGAGTTAAGTCAATCAATTACGTTTGGTATCGACTTTCAATGATAATTTGATAACAATTTATGTGATATGAATTAAGTTTAGTTGATTTTAAACCAATCAAGGTTATAAAAAATTATACCTAGGGTAATAATTTTTTTTCGTAATGTGATGTTCTAACACAGCAATGCAGCCAAGCTAAAAAAACAATGTGATAGACAGCACAAACAACATTCTAAGAAGGATGCTGTTATACAAGAGAAAATGATACCTACACACCAACTGTCTTTATCTTTTAATAAAATAACTGTTATTCTATTCAAGGATAACGATAGTTAGTATGTATTCTTTTATTATAACATCATCCGTAAACAAGTTTAAAATTGGACCTAAGTAACTAGAGTTGTACGAAACTACCCACAGTATCTGTCATGGAGAGCTGAGACGCGCACACGAAACACCGAAAGCTCAACTAGCATCGAAATAAATAACTATAATTAAATAATTATGTACAGAATACGGAATCAACTGCTACTAAGTATGGCAAGGTAAAAGTAATATCGATGTAAGTAAACAAAAGTTTTATTGTGTCAACAACTATAAGACCCAGTCTTAACTTTTTCTTGGGACATTTTGTATGAACATTCTGTGTTACCTTGCCAAACCGTACAACTCCCTACGGGTCTACATTTAGCTTTGGATAATCGCAACCACATCGTAACGATAACACGAGTCTATAGCTAAGACTAATTTACAATAAAGCTTCATTTAGAACAACAATTACATACACTAACAAATATTATTGTTCGACATTAACAACAAGTGGGGTGTCTGGTGCGAATTTTCATATTGAGGTGTTCACAAACATTTCTTTGGGTCCTAAAAATTTATCTACTTTATACGCCAAAGTAATATAATTGTGACAAAAATGGGCGTCTAACCTAAGTCATACTGTTAGCGATAAACTGGCCGATCAATACTTTCTAAATTCACAACAACAATTTTTACTCCTGAGCCGATATCTCAAAAACTCAGACGTTCTGATAACGAACAGCGAGCAGAATGTTCATCAAAACAACATAATTTTCACTTTTCTATATCTCGGATAGGTAGAAATTGATTTATCGTAAGTAGAGTTGCCAGGAATTATAGTTCAGAAGCTGGATAGGCCAGGCTTGATAACGCGTCCGTTTTATCCGGACAACTCTATGCTCGGTATGTATGAAAGTCACGCATTGTGGAGTATTCAGTGGTCGTGCAGGCGGTCGTGCGAGCGACTTGATGAGCGCGACGTCTTGCGCTGGTCCAGGTACGCGGCCGGCGCCCAGCCCTCGCCCTTACCTCCTAGAAGGTAAAAATATCATTAATTAGGGTCTAGATCGACTATTATAAACTTCAACAAATTATAACAGAGAGTTTATTCAAATGCGCCTATTAAATTAACAGACACAGCAGTCCACTACTGTACATAATTATGCAAGATTAAATAAACATGAAACATGTTAATACAGCATGTTTAAAAAATACACAGTATTCATGAAACACTGCCAAGTTTATACAGAATATAAGAAAAACGCTCGAAGTTAATGCAGAATATTTAAGAAAATAATTTACAATTTTTAAGTCTTATTTTCAATGCCAGTTGCTTGAAACCAATCACTCTGAAAAATTATAATGATTAATTTGAACGCTAGATTGTTAACCTACCTGCGAGCCTCACGTACCACCAGCCGGCGCAGCCCACCTTGAGCAGCTCGGCATGCTGTCCCTCTCTCAGCGACACCTCACTCGCTCCCACCGCTGTGTAGTCCGACAGCGCCATGAGGGCGCACCCCACCGCCTGTTTATACCCGTGTATGAGTCAAATGATCGTGTTAATTAGTTTAACATGAGTGCATGGTACGTTGTTGATAAAAATGGGATATCCTGTAAGCCAATGCTTGCGTTGTTGACGTCTTGGACACATAGCAAAGTTTTGCAAAATTTGCCAAGAATGCTCGGTTTGTAGATATTAAGATGTATACAAAGAATATTACAAAAACCTTGGAGAAGCAGTGAAGTGAAAGATCAAGTGAAATATTTATTAATGTATCATCTCACCTAAACCTAACCTTACAATTTTAATTAAAAATAGCTCGGAATTCATAAATTTTCGCAGTCTCACTCACATTCACATCAATCATAGCAACTTATTAATATATCAATTTTTTTTATCAACGACGTGCCATGAACATGATCGGACAACAAAATTATATAAATCAACATAAATGCTGTTTTGTGTAAACTGATCAAAGTATCTCTCATTAATACAGGCCATTTTTTAAATTATACTTAAACTTATCATAATTACTTAAACAAGAGGTAATTTGATCATGATTATATCCGTTCCATCATACAATGACAATTTATTTTTTACATGCTGTATGAAAGTTATGGTTTAAAGCAGGGTTTTTTAACCTTTTTGCAGTAGTGGACCTCCTTTTGAATTCGAAACACTCCATGGACCCCTAACATTAAAAATATAAGAGCTTTTCACGCTACATACGAATGAAGAGCCTTAGTTAGCTAACTAATGTTCGTCGGTGATTAGTTGCAAAACTAACCCGGTAGATGGAGCCATGCCAAGCGTTACTGGCATTAAAATACACTTGCAAAATTGGCGGGCAGGAAATGAGCTGCGGTAGCCCAGATGGAAGAGGCGTCGCCACTAGTAATGCGAAAGTCGCAGGTTCAAATCCTGCCCGCGCTTGAAAATTTTGCAAGTTTTCAAAAAAAAAAAAAATAACTAATGTTCATTTGAACCCACAGAAACACAGGGGTCCATGGACCACTGGTTAAAAAACCCTGGTTTAGAGTAATTTGTAACGAATGTTTCTAGCAATTTTGAAAAACATAGAACCTTTACGATACATTTAGGTATAATTCATAATACTGTAGTAGATATACCACCCAGACAGATCACGATAGTAACATGCGACATTTTCCTTCACCATTTTGTTTTTGCATGCAATTGAACCCTTTACAAGTTAGTAGAGAATGCGTTTTAACTTTATGGATTTCTGGCGCCAGAATACACTGACATGTTTTTAAACTGCCGTCTTTTTTATGTACTTACGTAAATATAAGTATTCAGCGAGTCTAGCCAATAAAATACCGCAAAATTCCTAAAGATTTTCAAACATTCTCTGTTAACTCGGAGACTCCATTTGTGCCTATAAAATGTCGTCATGCATGTTAGTAGAAGCACACACCATTATTATAATTACACGAATAGTAGCTTTGTATAAATATATTACGCCATTGATTGTATAAACTATTGAAATATTATTGGTATGGATAGGTACATAGTTGTGTATTGTGAAGTTGATAGTATTCATTTGGTTGTTTGCCGGTATATAAGTACTTATTTATATAGTGGTGTACTTTATCAAACGTCCTTTAGTCCTCATAAGTGCAAGTCTATACTTATTTTCAATCAAAGTTGTGCTGCTAAGGCATGAAGATAGCCGCATAGGTAAAGCTGTTGAATATTCGGATTGTAGATAGTTGTGAATGCAAGCTGAAATGCAGTGCTGAGACGAGTAAATACATTTTAATACTATTATAATATTATGAATCAAATTTAGAAGTGGCCTAGGCTTAAATTCTCTACTGATAGATAAGTTTATAAGATATCGATCGTAAGTGTCGCAGTTCACGTTACGTGTGATGTAAAATAGGTATATTGATTAGGCTAAATGATTTACGTGTACATAAATAATAATAATGATGTTCATAGGTAGATGTAACACGTATTAAAGCAAGCGCATAATCAAACAAAAAGCACACTGACAATGAGGGACAAAACAAACAAAAAAACATGACTTACACGATAGTTAATGTTCGACACAATATATCCACTTTCGCTGTCTAATTCTTTGGTTACAAAACTTTGGATATTAACTCAGTCTCTTTCATCGTATGTACAAGCCTCTTATCTCGTAAGTGTTATTAATACTGTGACACGTAAAACGTGGATGTGGCATGCGCCGAGCCCGATACAGAAAAGAACTGTACCATTCTGTGTATGGTACCGTTGAGACCGACGGCCTCCGTCACCTGTTGAACAACACAGCTTAAGTGGTGGCCATCTTGTTAGCAGAACGCAACAGAATGGCGTCCATAAAACAACCATTTCAAATTTGCAATCTTTGAAATTTAAATATTAGTTCAGTGAGGTGCCACGTGAAATGTGCATAAACAAATTCATCGAGGCTTCGTGTCGCTTAAACCTTAAAAAATATCAAAAGAACCAAAGCAATGATCGAGTGTTCGGCCAAAATTGATGCAGTGGCGGCGTGATCTCTATCGGACTGGGTTAGGACGTTGTGATTTCTTTGCATTTTTACATAACATGATTTCGGAAAGAGAATTTGTAATAGACAAGTATCACAAAACATGATTATGATTTTTACGAATTCTCTGTCCCAAAGCGCCCAATATTAAACGCCCATGGTTACCTCGCGCCTGCTAAGCATTAGGTAGTGTCGTCAGCCTAACATGCGCTACCCGTGCCTAGAGCCCGCATTCCTTTTGAATTACTCTGTACACTTACATAGAGAACGGACTGACTTCACTCAACACTGCAAACCCAAAAAATTAGTTGGCATTAATCTTAAGTCCCGGATTTAGTAAGCTACCCCGCTTGAAGCACTAAAATACTTGTTAAATTAGTATTTGGTTTCTAAACATTGTATGATAATTTAGTAACTTCACATCACGTATGGAACAGGTGACTATTTTACAAGGCCCTAACTTAATTCTGATTAAAAATACATAACAATTAAATATTTTATTACAACAACAAAACACGATTTTATAAAACAAAATATCACACCAAACCACAAAATTATCATTAACTAATAGCTGATTCTTACAATCTAAGGTTAGAACCTTACAAATATGTTTGCCAATTTAACACAGACTCCTCAATGCACATTTATAGTTTTTAACCTAACAGTCATAATTTTATTTGACATTGGTATCCTTTTGACATTATGTGTAACAAAAATCTAAAACACCACCAGCCCAGACTAAACCGTATGCAAAATTATCGAGATTGCAACCATCTATCGATTTCAACAAGTGCGACAAATTTTTACAAATCATATTTGTACAATAGTTACTGCAATAGACAGACAGATTCAATATAAAGATTTTTATTTTCGTGTTGCATGTTAATCAATCTAATGAAGAAAATTGCATTAATTTTATTACCGTTTACTAACCCCACCTAAGTTAAGTTAGTAGAGATATTTTATCTCACGAGAACCGGCCAGCCAAATTTGTATGCGTTAATGTACATGCACCATTGTCTTGGACCAAAACTGACCCCTTTCAAACATACGCACAATACAATGTGTATGTACATCACACACACAAGCATAGCCCAGCGGTAATCATGAGATAAAATAGCTGTAAGTACCTCCCTTACACCGATTGTAGTCGACTAAGCCGGGCTTTACTAAATTCCATTTATATAAGGATGACTAACAATGTAAACAAACTTTGTATGTAACTGACAGCTCGCAACTGTCAGTCACATACAAAGTTTGTTTACATAATTAGTCATTCCAAAATAAATGGAGCATGCATAATACATGATTCCGGTTGTAGTAGACTACGATGGAGCTTTCTACGTTTTATCGTTCTCTAATGGGGTGTAATCTCTATGGACATACCGGCGTGTGTTCAGGTTCGTCGTCGTCGTCGTCGGAGGGGTCGGTGGACCAGCACGGCTCGTCGTGGCTGTCGCAGGAGGCGGTGCGCGCGGGGTTGGCCGCGGGGGGCGGGGGGCGTGGCGTGGGGCCGGTGGGAGGGCCTAAGTCCCACGAGCTCGCTTGTATCAGCGTTCTGCAAGTGGAGGACTGGTTAAATTGAGTCTTCAATGGACTCGCTCCGGAATACCTTCAAGCTGTGTTTAGTCCATACCACCTAACTACATGGTTATAAAGAGAACCTACCTACTCTTTATATCTGCACGTAATATCATAATATTAACTATTCAATGTGCTAACTCTTGCTTGTGACAAGTGCTTCTTTTTTTAGTTTCAGAAGAGAGTAGGTATGGATGCGCTCGGACCAGATTCCAGACCATTTGAAATACCACAGTGGTTGTAAACCCTTTGCTCCTATCACATTCAAACGTTGGTCAGATTTTTTGGATGACATAGATATGCCATGGTTTTCTTATGTCTAATCTGATAAGCATTGAACAGCCTTTCTGTGCCACACCGGTTCCCTATTCAGTTCCTTCTGCCTTACCGGTTCCCTATTACTAGTCCAGCAGCACTCGCTTGATTCTCTCCACCCACACCCGCTTAACCTCCACTGTGGGCGCAGTAATGTATAGACAGCTAATCTAATACAACCTACCTGTGAGCTCCATACTGCCTGACTCGCTCCCCCTTTAGTTCCTTGAGTTGGTCCAGCAACACTCGCTTGATTCTCTCCACCCACACCCGCTTAACCTCCTCTGTGGGCGCAGTAGTGTACAGACAGCCAATTCTAATACAATCTACCTGTGAGCTCCATACTGCCTGACTCGCTCCCCCTTTAGTTCCTTGAGTTGGTCCAGCAACACTCGCTTGATTCTCTCCACCCACACCCGCTTAACCTCCACTGTGGGCGCAGTGATTGTGTGGACCTCGGCTCGTCCCTGCCGCCACACTTCGAACTTGCGCGGGTCGCCTTTCACTGATTCCGTGAGACCGATTTGTGACATCTGGAGGGAAAAAAATCATGTCAATGTGGATATGAAAATGCTTTATGCTATATAAAAGTTTAATCAGTTACCCGCATAGCTATTGACGCCTGAGCAGATTTTACCGGCTGATCCCGTTTTCTGATACCACGACGACAGAAGAGCTTAGCCATACCACAGATAATATAATACTACTGTGTGTGTAGTAGGTTGTTGGAAGGCTCTTGAACAAGTCATCTAAATAAGTTTGAAGTAATTGTTACGTGGCATTATGCGTAGCCATCTTGCAGAAAACCATTTCCGTCTCGTAGAACAAGACGTGGCGGTGGCGACGCGGCCATATCCACAAGCGACTATCATCTTTGTTTTCAAAAATCAAACGAGTAAACCCTGCTTTGTAATAGCTTTGGGTAACTTACCTGTAGATCAGTTTTAAAGTGATACGTGGCCTTATTATGGCTGTTTTTAGTGGCAGGTTTGCAGAAGAGCATAGCCTTCTCGTAGAGAAAGATGTGTCGGCGCCGCGGCCGTATCCGTAACCGAATATCCCGCTTGTTTTCAGATACCACGAGGAATGAACCCTGCATGAGCAGCTCGCCTTGCTGGGCTAGGTCCACCTGGAGAGGACCAAGAACGAGGTTAGTTAGGAAGAGCCGATAATTATTTAAATAAATTACCATTCAAAGACATACTTCCAAAGAGTAGTGATTTTGAGCCTCTGAAGCCCATGAGACCGAACAACTTTTCCCAAGGACAATGATGACGCAATAAAAAAAATGAAATTCCCATACAAAATTTACATAGGTAGGCAGAGCGTAAACGGCCGCAAAAACGGACATTTACGCCACGTCTGACATATATTTGAGGGTAAATCAGAAAATTGTGTACATACAAAATTTCTTGGTCGAATAACTCATTTCGTACCTACTTGAAAAATTTGTTTATCAATAATTTTATTGGTATTTGAAAGAATACAGGAAAGAAAGGTCCATTTTAGTCCGCTCCCTTTTCTTGGGGCAAGTTCTTCAGTTTCGTGGGTAACACTTGCAATATTTTCAGTCTTAAAAATATTTAGCTTGAAGAATGAGAACATAAGGAAGTCACTTACATCCAACGTATACCTACTTATTCAAAAGCGTTGAACCGAACTAAACTTGAGAAAGTGTCTGCGAGATTGACATGTGATAGAGCCATAAAACATGTCGCATGACCAAGATCAATTTCACTGTGTACGGCATCACGTAATTACTGAGATCACATCAATCTCAATCGTGGTTGGATATTAATCTTTGTGAGAGAGCTGCCAGTTAAAAATTGCTAAGATGTAAAGCGAGGAGATGCCTATGTACAGTATAGAAGGTTATGACCATTACATTTACGCAAGAGAAACAAAGAAAGGAGGAGGAGTTCTCGTATATTACAAAAAAGGTATCTTAATGGATATAAAAACTTTAAATACAACTGCGTCTGAATCTTTACACTGTAAACTTATGTTGGGAACTAAAATTGTGAATATTATTGCTATATATCGATCACCTGGAAAGAATAAAAAACAGTTCACAGAACAGCTAGAAATCACCCTAAAGTACAACATACCAGATAATGAGGATCTTATCGTTATTGGGGACATCAATATGGACTTGCGTGAAAGTAAACAAGACGTCCATATTTCGAACTACAAAACCATTCTGTGTGAGCGCGGCCTGCAGTCTACGATTCCCGGTACGGAGATTACGCGGCAAGCTATTGTCAACGGCCGGCTCGACCAATCGTGCATCGACCACCTATGGGTGCGAGGGAGATCGCATGGAGGCGAGAGCGTCACTGCAGCGTCGTCGTCGTTTCTACTGGAGTCCAGTATGTCAGATCATCACATTATAGGTATCACGTTAAATACGAGTTGTAGTACAACTAACAGACGGACTTGTTATAAGAAGAAAATTATTAATGAGAAGTTAGTGCAATCAAAATTAAATACGTATGATTGGGTAAAGTTATTATCTATTATGTGTCCATTGTTACTTTATCAGCAATTGTTTACTGTGTTTAACAACATATATGAGGAATGCAAAATTGAGGTGACCGTTAGAAACAAACGGGATACACAGCCATGGGTGACTAAAGAGTTATATAAAATGCTTATGAAAAGGGATAGGTTATTCCGAGCGTGGAAATCGGCACCTTCTAATATGAATATAAGGCTAGAGTACACAAGATTTCGAAATAAGGTTAATAAGTTGATTAATGAGGCTAAAAATAAACATAGACGAAAAGAAATACATGACTGTGAGGGGGACATCAGGAAAGTATGGACACATATAAATAACTGGCTAGGTGGTGTGTATGTGTACGCGCTCGCCGGCCACCGCCCGACTATGATTCAGTAATAAACCAGTCGCTAAACGTAACACCTGTGTTTCTATCCGAATATACCCCAGTGGCGCGAGGTCTGTTTACCCACAATAATAAAAAATAAAAAATGTCTTCGACGTCGTCGTTAATTGGAAATCTCGGCGTGTTCGATCATAATTCTCAAGATTGGGAAATATACTATGGTCGTTTACAACAATTTCTCAAGCTCAATAAGGATATCAAGGAGGAAACAAGGAGCGCGTTATTGTTAACGCATCTCGGGGATGACACCTACCGCCTAGCGCGTAATTTGGTTCACCCAAAGGAGCTCGACGCTGTTACGTATGCTGAGTTGGTTGCTGCTTTCAACGATCACTTTACGCCCAAAAAGAGTACATATGCTGATTGCGCTAAGTTTTATGAGGCGGTACGAGGGTCAGCAGAAAGTGTAGAAGATTGGGCTGCACGGTTGAGAGGATTGGCTATACACTGCAGTTTTGATGCAGCGCTTGATAGGATGCTGACAGATCGTTTCGTGCTTGGTATGAACGCGGGGCCAGAGCGCGATCGACTCTTCGAGAAAGACATGGAGACGCTAACGTTCGCGAAAGCAATCGAGGTGGCGCGGCAGGCTGCCCGCGCGCGTCAGGCGCGTGACCTGCTACCGGTGAAGCAGGAGCCCGTTTACAAGATAGGTCAAACAGCCGGTGCGGGTCGTGCCTCTGCTGGACAAGGTCGTTTCACTGCAGGGCCTCGCTGTGAAATATGTGGAATGAAAAGTCACCAAGCAGAGACATGCCGCTACAGAAATTACCGTTGCCGTTCTTGCGGGGTCAAAGGTCATTTGGTGAAAGTATGCAAGAACAAAGGTTCAGTGCGTGTAAACAATATTGAGGTCTCAGCTGCGGCATCAGGTGCTGATCAAAATGACGTTCACGAGTGTAAGGAATGCGAACTATTCAACTTCAGGTCGGTGAATTATGATCCTATATTTCTTTCAGTGAAAATAAATAACTGTGAGTTGCAAGTGGAACTAGATACTGGTTCGGGATCAACAGTTATTAGCGATAATTTATATTATAAATTATTTAAAAATGAACCGTTACATGATAGTGATTTAAAAATGTGCCTTTATACTGGACATAAAATTACACCCCTAGGGTATTTTGAGGCAAAAATTACTTACTCAACTGTAGTTAAGTTACTAAAAATCTATGTTATTAAAAATGGTGGGCCACCACTTGTGGGTCGTGATTTTATGGCCGTATTTGATTTTTATTTCGCAACGCGCATTAATCAAAACTATAAAATTGCAACGGAATTTTCTAGTTCAAATGAGATACAGCAATTGATGTGTGAATACTCAGAGTTATTTAGGGACGAACTGGGCCGATTTAATCAATTTCAGGTTGAATTGCATTTGAAAGAGGGGGTGGAGCCTAAGTTTTTCAAAGCACGTACAGTTCCCTTTGCATTAAAAGATAAGGTAGAGGAGGAAATAGATAGATTAGTAAGTTTAGGTATACTAGTACCGGTGAACCATTCGGCTTACGCCACGCCCATCGTGCCTGTTCTAAAAGAAAACGGGAAGGTACGTATAGCAGGAGATTTTTCTGTTACGCTTAATAAAGACATGTATATCGATAAATATCCTTTGCCTCGCATCGAGGAAGTGTTCGCGAAAATCGGCGGTGGTGAGTGTTATAGTAAATTAGACATTAGCAACGCCTATAATCAGTTTGAATTATCAGAATCGTCACAAATGCTCACTACAATAAATACAAGTAAAGGATTATTTAAATATACACGTCTCGTATACGGATTAGCGAACGCGCCGGCTATTTTTCAACGTACTATGGAAACGTTATTAGCAGGTATCGAAGGGGTCAGCTGTTGGCTTGATGACGTATGCGTAACCGGTCCGACTAAACAAACTCATTTATCCCGACTGCGGCAAGTATTAGGTAGGTTAAGAGACGCCGGTTTGAGGTTACAGAAGGATAAATGTTCCTTTTTCCAAAAAAGTGTTACATATCTTGGCTACGTAATAGATATGAATGGTTTAAAAACCTGCCCTAAGAAAATAGAAGCTATTATGCTAGCTCCAAGGCCGACAAATGTTATGGAAGTAAAAAGGTTTCTTGGAGTTATAAATTACTATCGTAATTTTGTTCCGAACGCATCGAGTATTTTACACCCCCTGCACGAGTTATTACGAGCAGGTGTTGAGTGGCAGTGGGGCGCGCGACAACAACATGCGTTTGATTGCATAAAGCGGGAGTTGTCGTCGGAGCGCGTGCTGACTCATTTCCAGAAGGACGCTCAGCTGATTTTGTCAGTAGACGCGAGTCCTTATGGTCTTGGGTGTGTATTGGCACAGCGCGGTGACGATGGTGTTGAACGCCCTTTGGCGTTTGCTTCGCGTACGTTGTCATCAAGCGAAAGGAATTACAGCCAAATACAAAAAGAGGCTACTGCTATTGTTTTTGGGGTAAAGCATTTCCACCAATATCTCTATGGTAGGCAAGAACCGTTCGTGCTTAAGACCGATCATAGGCCGTTATTATCTATTTTTGGAAAGAAGGTAGGTATACCCATTATGACAGCTTCAAGACTTCAAAGGTATGCTTTATTGTTATCAGCATACAATTATGAGGTACAATATATATCAAGCGATAACAATATAGTAGCAGATTTTTTTTCACGTGCCCCGATTCACACACCACCGGATAGAATGGAATGCTCCAAGGACTCGACTAATTCTAATTTAAAATTTTTAGATGCGAATGTCGCGCCGATAACGTTTGATAGTATTAAAGATGCTTCAGCGAAGGATACAGTCATTCAAACGGTTATTAAATATATGCATAAAGGATGGCCACGTAAATTGAAATGTAAAGAAATATTGCCCTATTTTTATTGCAAATCGGACTTAGAAATTGAGAATGGTTGCCTGTTTCGGGGACATAGAATAGTAATTCCGTTATTGCACAGGAATTATTTATTAAAAGAACTACACAAAGGACATTTAGGTATAGTAAAAACTAAAAGCAATGCACGTAGTCGCATGTGGTGGCCAGGGATCGACAATGATATTGAGAAGTGGGTCGGTTCGTGCGAGGTTTGCGCGGGAGTGCGTAGTAGTGCGCCGCGGGTTCCTCCAGCGCCCTGGATACGGCCGACTGGACCCTGGGAACGATTACATTTAGACTATATGTCCATTGGTCAGCGTATTTACCTAGTCGTAGTTGACGCCTACAGTAAATGGCTCGAGTGTTTACACATGAATTGCGGTACTTCCACTCATGCACTAATAGATAAATTAAAATATTTATTTTCAAGACACGGTTTGCCCGTTACTATTGTGTCTGACAATGACGTTAAAATTAACTCAATAGAATTTCGTAACTTTTGTCAAAATAACGGCATAAAATATGTCACTTCTCCGATTTATCATCCATGCAGTAACGGACAAGCCGAAAATTCGGTAAAAACTTGTAAGAAGATGCTAAAATGTATTATTTCGGAAAATACTGTTTTGAGTGAAATTGATCATAAGTTAGCGGGGTTTTTGTTTAATTATCGTAATACGATTCACTGTGCTACCGGAGAAACCCCGGCTAAACTTATGTTAGGTCGTGAATTTCGTTCAACATTGGATTTAGTTTTACCTAGTAAAACTAATGTGTCAGAGGAGCAGTCAAAATTGCCAAAAAATAGACAGTTTAATGTTAATGATTCTATTTGGTTAAAGTGGTATGTTGCTAAGAAAGATGTATGGACTTTAGGTACTATTGTCCGTAAAATAGGTAATAGAATGTATGAAGTTTATGTAAATGACTACAAAGTAAAATGTAGACGACATATCGACCAACTTCGTAAATATACGGGTACTAATACCTATATTCCATTAGTTAATGATGACAAGATTCCAGTAGCGTGTAATAATGACTCAAACTGCGTTTCTTCGTCACCACTGACCTCCACAGAACCTTCTTCTCCTGTCAACTCGCCTGCAGCACAAACTGATGAGTTGAATATAACCTTGATGCCGGGAAATAATACTAGTAATGTCGAAACTGCAGAGAGTGAGATATGGGAGGAGGCGGTTGATGATAATTCTCAAGTTGATGGTGAAGGTTCAGGGTCTTTAACACGTAATGAGGGTCCCTCAAATATGAGGGTTACTGAGACCGAAGACCCCTCGTCTCTTGTACCACGTCAACTTCGCCCTAGGGATAAGATTATAGATTATAAGAAATATTTTTGATTATTTTGTTTGTTATTAGATTACAAAATTAAGGAGGAAGAATTGGTGTGTATGTGTACGCGCTCGCCGGCCACCGCCCGACTATGATTCAGTAATAAACCAGTCGCTAAACGTAACACCTGTGTTTCTATCCGAATATACCCCACTAGGACGTAAAAAAGGTAGCTTGGATGATGTTATAAACAAGTACTTGGGAAAAAAGGATAATTTATTAAATGTATGTAGTAATTTTTCTAAAACGTTTACGAAAGAAATATTAGACATAAAGCATGTATGCAACACAAAGTTCCTTAATAGAAGTACCTATATTAAAAATAGCAATTTATCTTTTAGATTTGTAAATGTTAGCTCAAGTCAAGTAGAAAAAATTATTTCTAGTGTAAGTTCCAGTAAATCGCCAGGAATTGACCAAATTAGGGTTAAAGATTTAAAATATATTAAAGATAAAATTAGTTCTGTGCTTGCACATTTTATAAATAGAAGCTTAGCATTAGGTATATATCCAGACTATTTAAAGAAGTCAATTATACGACCAATTTATAAAAGTGGGAGTCACTATGACTATACCAACTATAGGCCGATCGCCATACTCTCAACAATCAATAAAATTGTAGAAAAGGTAGTAGTGGGACAAATTACTGGTTTTTTAGAAAAACATTCTATCTTGACCGACTGTCAGCATGGATTCAGACGAGGACACAGTACTACCTCAGCCTTGGAATATTTCTCAGAGATAATTAATTGCAGTCTAGATAGTGGTAAGCAAGTCCTAGGCCTATTTATAGACTACAAAAAGGCCTTTGATACCTTAGACCATAATGTCCTTTTGCTAGCTATGGAAGAGTGTGGCATCGGCGGGCCAACAAACGCATGGTTCCGAAACTACCTAACAAACCGGACGATTAGAACAGTTGTAAGTGGAACTGAGGGCGAAGAGGCATGCGTCACGCTCGGGGTGCCAACCGGTTCTGTGTTTGGCCCAATAGGCTACATTATGCTGGTAAACAGTGTCGTTAATGTAGTACAGAAATGCAAAGTGTTGATGTACGCCGACGATATGTGTCTTATGTACGAATGCAAAGATATAAATGAAGCTAAATCAGAATTGCAGAAAGACTTTAATAATATTATTCAATGGGCCCATGACAACGGCATCATAATAAATGTTAACAAAACTAAATGCGTGCACATATATTCGCCATACAATAAAATAGCCAAAGAGACTGATTATAGTCAGATTGGAATTAAGGGTCATACATACGACTGTTTCCACAGACATAACATAGCATGTGATTGCCCCGAAATAGAATTTGTTAGTAAGTTTAAGTACTTAGGCCTTCTAATAGATTGTAACTTTAGCTTTAAATTTCATATCGAAGAGTTGTGTCAAAAATTAAGAAGTGTACTAGGTCAGTTTTATCATCTCAAGGCGATCGTGAGCAGACACACTTTGCTGGTAGTGTATTATGCGTTGGCGGACTCCTTAATAAGTTATGCGTTAAGTACCTACGGTCGCACCTTCTGTACGTACCTAAAAGACGTCAGAAACTTACAGACAAGGCTTATTAAGTACCTAGTGGATGGAAGGATTAAAAATAATTGTAGTAATTACGACGAACTGTATCCTTTATGTAAAATCTTGCCTGTGGACTTAAAAGTAAAATACCTACTTGCAATAGCGCATTATTACAGCGATGAACATAAAACACTGGTTACAAATAATTACAACACCAGAAGGATGCGGGAAAGAAAACTTATGCAACCAAGATGCGTAAATTATTATGGAGGGAGAACAAACAAATTTATTGTACCTAGATTATATAATGAAATAGATTGGCTAAAGACTGAGGACAAGTTGAGCAAACCTGTTTTGAAAACAAAATTAAAAAAGCACCTGTTAGAGAGCATAAGATTAGATTAGGTTTTGCATGTAATATTGTATAAGTTAGGTTGAGGCAGGTACATAAGTTGTGCCTTAGCATGTTGAGCGCAAAGCTCGCCAACAAACTGACTATCAGTTTGGCGAGATGTAATTTATTTGTAAAATTTATGTACCTTTTAATAAATAAATTAAAAAAAAAAAAAAAAAAAATAATTGTGTTGGATGACCGGTGGAGAGATGTTCAGTACTAAGAGATTCAATGAGTACCTAAATACCGAATTGCAATAAATCAAATTGTCTGCATGTGGTTAACAAAGAATATACTAATAATCGATTAGCAATCTTTTTAAGCCCTCTCGTCAATTTGGGATACCTATACACATGTACACAACATGAATTTTGTACAAGACGTCATGTTTAATTGATGAATACTGTCTCCAAAAGAGTTTTCTCACACACTATTATGCAAAAAAATATGCAACGAACAATAAATAAAACATTAAGATTATGAATAGTCAATGTAATGTCAAATGTCTTCAATATGTCTCCTCCTCCCATTTTAGTAAGAGGTACAGAGCCAAAGGGTGACATAATAGGTGGTACTGACCGGAACTCCAGTGATCGCGATCTGGTGCATGGAGTCGTTGACGCACTTAAGCACGACGAGCATGCAGTCCAACGCCTCTTGAAGACCATTGCTCATGGAGCCACATTCACTATACCGGAGTAAGTCCTGCAACGTAAACGCAGTATTCGAAGCTTGTCTTGCATTGTTGTAGAGTCAATAGACAAATAGATAAAACGGTTTTCGGTTTCTGGTTTCAGAGATTTTAAGAAACTAACTTATAGTGCCTATCTTATACATTTCTAAGAAAAGTGTGACGGACGACCACTTTCATAATCTGGATACCAAAACCGAATAACGTGCCCAGATCAAAGATGAAAATAATTGTAAAAATTAGTTGATGGAAACAGCCAATAATCTAACAAAGTGATAAAATCTGTTGTAACCACGAACTCCCGAGTTGGAGCCCATAGCTTCGAAGAGTCGTTAACTTGACTGGTCTTGACTTGACTTGTTTATGAGCATTTTTATGACTAAAAGATTTGTATGAAACTGTTATGTTGTAAACTTACATATCGATAAATAAATACAAATTGACAATAACATACATACAGTTATCAGCTTTCACTTTTGCATGTAAGTTGGTTTACGTTTATTACTAAAGCTTTAGCCACTGCAATCATCTTGTAGCTTCAACACGGCTAATAGTTTAATTTCTGGTATTATTGCTTAGCAGATATTGGCTACCGGCTTTTACGGCATGTTTTCAATTAGCACCATTACGGTCTTAAGCCTCAATGAGCATTGCATATTTGTTGGAATGATGAAATTTCATATTAGCGGTAGGACCAAAAGCACTAACTATCTGATTAGTTTTCAAAAAGAAGGCTCTTCTCTGCGAACGTCCTTCGTCAAATTTCACCTGCTATATGTTTGAACTGGGTCAGACTCATCATCTAGACCAGGCATAAGGTGATAACCTTTGAATGGTGAGTGGTTTTAGTAGTAAAAAGCCAATTGGCCTGGCCATATCATCCAACTATAGCAGATTAGCAGCCCGGCATTAAAGAGTCCGATGTGTCGTCAGAGCGTACCAGTTCTTTTTAGCGCCTTTGTGAACTCGCTGCATTGTCAACCCTATCCAAGCTTTATCATTAGACTTGGATTGCGACATATAACAACAACAAAAGCCTAAACAGTCCACTGCTGGACATGGCCTCCTGCAGGGACCTGTAGCGTATTAACGGGTTATTTGCTTCTTGTTGGTTTTTTTACAATGCTTGGCTGGCTGATAAGTAAGCGAAGTGCAAGGTGTTGTGTTCACGACGCTACTGCCCATTCCTGGATTTAATCCTAACTCGTCTTTTACTATACCCACGGCTAGAAATAGGGTTATAGTCTACATAAAAAGTTAATCTGTGGATGCTACTCTAAGCCGGCACCACACGGCGGACGAAACATATCGATAAATCAAAACTATTCAGGAGAAGAAAAATTACAAACCTTAAGTAGCAGCTGATATTTGGTGATTCTCTGTACAGGCTTGAGCAAATACGCTGCCAACGGTAGTTTGTGCCCGAGTCGTAACTGACAGGCTTGCAGGAAGAGGTGGGTGTCCACCAGCGTCTCCCGCAGTCGTTCTGACCGAGGGATGTTCTGGCAGTAGTAGCTGTACAGTCGAAAGAATGTCTCCCTCTGTGGACAACAACAAGGAATTGTTTATTAAATATCCTCACGAATAAAATAATTCTTGATCAGTTTGTTTTGTCATCTATCTTTCAAAGATAGGTGATAGATAAAATGCCGCGACGCGACCGCATTTTTTTTGGAGACTGGCTATGATAGATCAACTAATAGGTACTCAATTCAATTAATTGATTTCGAAAACGATTCGGCATTTCAATTTAAATGTCAGTTGATCTACAACAATATCAAATATTATATGTTGATATAATTTATATTATTATATAATACAATTGAATACACAGATATTATGTGTTCTGTGATATTAAATCATTAAAATAATGTGATAATTGTGTATGCTGTAAAATTGCGTTTCATTATTGAATATTTCGTGAGTTCGAATTCATTTTAAAATAAATCTTACCTTTTCAACAAAACACAATGCAACAAGTTCAGTCGCTGATATGGACCTCTCCAGATCTTTGAGGAAGACATCTTGGTGGAAGGTGAAGAGCTCGTGAAGGTTTCCAAATAACACGTCAGCCTGGCCGACTAAAGCTGCTGGTATCAGGTGTTGGTTTTCCGGCTTCTCGATCTCTTCTTTGTAACCCTGCAACAATGGATTTATTTATCAGAGGTCGGTCAATTGATATGATAAAGATAAAGAAAGGGTTCAAATTTAAACGGCTTTTGATTCAGACCAATGCGGAATCAAGTAGTAGTAGTAGTTAATGAAGTTACCGAAGAGTTACGAGCAGGTATTCGTAAATGAACAATCCTACTAATTGCCTGGATTTCTGAAACGTAACTGCGATTACGGATGCATCTTATTTATATGGTACTTATTCATAAATTCCTTTATAATCAGACTTTCACGATAGTCACCCTACAGCTTTCGAAGTTTCTCAGCCTGGTTTAATGCCGTTGATGGCGGTATTGAAAATGCACTTAAACTTTTATTACTGAAGTAAATTCCTTAAGTAACGCACAGCATATGTATCTACTCATGTTTCAGATCAGAACAGAACCCATATTGCCGAACTGGAAGGCGTAGGCATCTCTTTCTTATTAATAATCAAAATAATATCTGTTCTTTTTTAAATACATTACCGAGGTTAGTAACGAGGAGCATTGGCTGATCGTATCGCACCACTGCTGTAATCTCTTGTCGTAATCTTTATAAATGGTTTCTAAACATTCACACTCCGATGGGGTCAGACTATTGTTTATTTTCCAGAACTGCGTCTTTTTCTTGAGTTTCTGTAGAGTCGACGACCAATTACTGAACGTGTGAGTTCTCTCAAGGGTTTGGGTCTTTCTTTCCTCAACTGAATGTTGACTTCGTTTGCAATGTCGCGTGGTGTAAGCATAGCTGTAGTATTTGTTGCTGACAGTTCTAAGACACCTGCTTGGTTTACGGCAAGACAATGTGGAATGCAAGCTTCGAACGTAACTGTCTGTATTACTTTTCCGGCACATAGTGGAACCTCTTTTGCTGCCGTGGGAAATGGACGAGTAATGATCGTGGATGGTGTTGTTCCACTCGTTCATTATCTTTTTGTAGTCTTTCAAGATAGTTGAAAGTACTCCCTCGGCTTGCTTGCTGCTGCACATCGTTTTTCTCAATTCCGTGCAGCTCGAAGATTTTAGCTGCGAGTCTTTAGATGTTAAAGCTGAATTGGTGGGTGTTGCTATCTGCACATCAGCTTCAATACAACCATACAGCGGATTCTTCACTAATTCTGGAACATCAACAACTGTAGGAGCTATGGTTGTTAGTGACTCTGCAGTATTGTCCTCTGAAGCAGTAACAATATCAGAATCGGGTAAGTAAGAAATTTTTTCCTCGGTTTTGTCCGCGTCTTCATAACCAGGTAGCGGCTTACCATAATAAAAATTTCCAATAAAAGGTTCCATATGGACTGGTTTGATCGCACGTGGATTGTATTTGAGACGAGTATTTCTGCCGACATCACTCACTGTCTTCTTGCACTTTCTTCCTGATTTATCCTTCTCGAACATCGATATTTGATTAGCGTAATCACTGAACAGAGTGGAATCGGAGGCAGCTCGGGCCAGGCGTTTCTTTTTCCGCGTCGGGTTGGTTGGGTTGTCGTTTTTTCTGTAGTACCACGAGTAGGAAGTGCCGACACTAACGTTCGCGGAGGATTTATGGAGGTCGTATTTTCCATATTTCATGTTGGTGAGTATGAGGCGGGCGAGGTGCAGCACGCGACCGAGAGCCTGCAGCGGGGTGCAGCGGGCGAGTGCAGTGCTGGTGCGTGCATCGTGTTTCGGTCCGCTGCGCGCGCGCCGGCGCGAGGCTCGCGTGAGCCGCATTCGATGCAACGCGTGCACCAGTATGCGCTGCGGCCGCTCCGTGACTGTCGGCCGGGAACGTATACAAGTAGACCACGCACCACTTACATGGTAATGGCATATTTAATTTTCAGAGCGCGTAGTGGTACGACGCGAAGATATCGCGCATCATTGAGCCAGCGGAGTGTGACGTAAAGGACGTTGCCGCAATAGTAGGCTCGTACTAGGATGTGATTGATCAATGTTGATTTGTTGACAAATTACATGGCGTAAACAATAGCTACTACGCTGATGATGTATGTATTTATGTTACTTACAGTGAGTATGGAGCCGAGCTCCTGCACGTAGAGTCGCTCGGTCTGCAGCAGTTCAGCCAACACATGGCCTCGCCGTGACCGCCGCGCCTCTGCATCTTCTCCGCCAGAGCTCTCTGAACCCCCTGATGTTTCCATCTGTTGGCAATAAAGAATTAAATAGGTTAGATGAATGGAATAATTGACTTAAGACGAGACTTATCCAATTTATATTATGGATAAATAGAGCACATGACGATATCTGCCAAGTTCCGTTTCCACCAAAATAATTCGGATAAAAGATAACATTAATCAAAATTGTTTTTTTTTTATCGCACTCACAGAAATACTTCAATTTGGTAGGATAAAATTTTCGGAGCAGTATTTGAGATTACTGTCTTTTGAACAGTTAACAGAACAATAGTTTCTGTGTATTGCATCCTATTGTACCTATAGCTATAGTTTAGTTACTATATTTTTTGTCATCCATCAAGCAAGTGCACAGGAACAGGATATCTACGACACACGTGTTCCTCTTCAACTAACACTTCGGTACATTTTAATGGTTATTTTACAGGTGCTTCCGTTGCGGACTGGGGCGCTTATCAGTTTTTTGGGGTAAACAAGCCACACGCATGGCACAATTATAAATATGATCAGCTGGTTTTGCGTAAACTGCGATTGAATAGGTAGAGTAAGATATTGGTATGAGAGAGATATTCAAAGGATTTAAATAGTAGAGCTGTTTAATCTTCTTCCTCTATGTTGGGTACTTGCTTAGTTCTTCCATAACTTATGACCGGATGTTTATTGTTGACATTGCACAATGTAAATGACAATTTTTTCTACTATTTTTCGATTATCTACAAACGGTATTATACCCGTTTTTAATGGTTTTTACCTCATCATGCTGTTTGCGATCATTGTAGAATTGTGTCTTAGAGTATGTTGGACTTGATTTCGGACGAATTTCTTCTAAAAAGGACAAACTTCTTTTTCTAAACTGGGAAATATTCTTCATTCTATGTGCATTCTATAAAACAGTCTGCAGTTATTGGTTTATTCTTGATCAATAGTAGTGTTTTAGTATAAGCAGAAGATCATTTTCTTTATTTCAAGTAGGATACGATAAATTCTGCTGACTTATTATTTTATTACAATAACTTTGGGCTATTTGTGATGTTTTTGTATATTTGTTTGTGACAAGGTCAAAAAGTTTGTGACCACAGAGTACTCTTTGTTAGTGACACAGAATGTCATATAGGACACAGAATGCCTGAGAAGGAAGAAGGTCTCAATTTTTCTTCTTTTTCGTGCGGGACACCGAATCATCCAAAGACCCGATGAACCCTATATTTAAACTTTCACGATATAGCTCTTTGATTGTTCTTTCTTGTTTTTCATTAGACGTTGGCAGGAATATCCCCTAACTAAAGGGTTGATTATTGCCATGAAAAAAAAAAAAAACCCTGGTGTCGGGGGTTTTTGAACCGCTTGTTGTGTAACGACCGCCGTCTAAGTAATCATAGTTAGCAACCGGTCTCCGTCAAAAAATAGGTAGGCTGTGCGGCCTGTGCTTTTTATTCAGATTTAATAATATTAATATGGAAGGCACTCATATTGAATTTAGAAGTTCTTACTGCGGTACATCGATTTTGATGAATTTATTGTCCGATAGAATTATTACGGTAAGAACCCTGTTTTAGTGTTTCGAGTTGTTATGTGTCACCGCAAAATCTTACTCATTGCCTGTTGAATTCTTTTATCATTTACTCAGAGGTTTTAAGGTATTAAATAATCTCATAGAAACGGAAACTTACAGGCTTGCTGTGGTGCTCAGTTAAATCCTTCAAAAAATTGTATCCAGTTCTTAGCACCACATTTATTGCATCCATTTCGATTACAACTGCTTAGTCACGAATCACAATCACATTTCGTCAAGTGTAGTTAAACTATGACATAAATCACTGCACGTCTTTTCAAAAATAACGTTCAAAATTCACATAAGGATGCACGCACAAGACAAGCACTGAGATTTTTGGGGATATTTATTTTCAAAAATAGCTTTGACCGTGGCGGTGCGCGGCGTGGAGCACATGCCGCGTCTGGTGGGTTAAGAATAAGGAACTGGCTGGCAGGGGCGCGGGAATACGTTGGGGCCGTAAAAAAACTGTAGCCTCCTCTGAACCGGCTCGACGGCTGCTCCACTTCACCCGCGCGGCTAAACTGTGACACCACACAAAAAATAACCAATTCCGATAGCACTGACTTGGACAGAATCTCGAACCCGTTGACTTACTTGCGAATCTTGTTCTGCATTTCGAGACGACGAATCGAAGCGAGTTTTTTCGTCATCCATATTCATGATCACATTATTGCTTTCTTCAAAAAAGACGAAAGTTAATGAATATGGAGTACACGTTTTGTGTTTTTCATTGTGCCAATTTCCATCGTAATTAGGTGAATTGGTTGTTTGGACATTACTGAGTCCAAACTCAGTCTGGTAGTATCCATTGACACTTGCAGGTAATTAATCGCATTATTGGACGCACGGAATCACGGCAGGAATGAGGAACGATGTCGTCCACGTAGCATTTACCTACTAGGACAAGCTAAATCCGGATAATCGTCTGTGAATTTGGAACTGTAGTTAATTTTGACAACTGGGACATTTCTAATCTTGAGGAAGCTCTACAGCTTGTAGCTGAATGTAAGACTACCTGGCTGTTCTGTTTGTTTTTAGGTACGATGAAATTAATTAATCATGAACGTTTTAACCGGGTTTTGCCGTGTGTTGCCGGCTCAGAATAGCATCACCCCATTTCTTACCCGTGGGAGTCGTAAGAGGCGACTGAGAGACTTGAGGGTGTGTATTGCAATTTTAGGCGATTTTGCTATAGTGACAACCTGTCACTATAGCGATACACAATTTTCAGAATGTCCCTCAAATATTTGTCAGACGTGGTGTAAATGTCCGTTTTTGAGGCCATTTACGCTCTGCCTTCCCCGCAAGGGATTATAGGCGTGATATATGTATGTGTATGTATGTATGTTTTAACCGGGGCCTTTTCCAAGCAATCATGCTACACACAACTCGTGCGTATCGTTAGTGATGATTAGATGAGGTGGGAGGCAAATTGGCACTTTAGGATCTTATTAGTTTGTCACATCGAATTAATTAGAGTAACGTGGTATGCAAATTATTATGAGGTATCTCAATTTTTACGCACTAAAATTTCAGCGTCTGGATTAAGTCTCGAAGCAATTTCACGTCAACATTGAATTTTCCTCGCTAAAGTATTCTAGAATTCAGAAATTCATTATTCTGATCATATTTCAAGGCTGAAATGTAGAGCACCTTACCCTAAAGTTCACCATGAACGGTATAAAGGGCGGCCGCGCTACGTGTAGCCGCATCGCCACACGAAGCACGTTGTAACTTCAATTTTATGTGTGTGTGTGTGTGTGTCTTGGTGATGTTAGTAGAGCACACCTGCTCTTACCTTCGTCAGTATGTATGGGCTAAGAGCTGAGGAATATTACAGATGGCCAGTGTCAAGGTAGAGAAATGAAAAATCGGTAGGTAAACCTTACACTGCCAGGAATGATCTTCTGGAAGAAAATATTGGGTTTAGTTTTTTTCTCTTGTCGACAAGGACACTATAACAGCATACCTTGAACCACTTTTAAGAGCTCCCATCACGGAAACAATAAACTTGTTATCATTATCAGTTTACTGTAGGGTAAGGTCTTTATTGTTTTACAAGCTCAGGTAGAGTCGATAAATCTCTTCCTATCTTGATGTCCGGCTCTGCGACTATAGCAGTCCCTTCGAATAAGGGATTCTTTAGACCTTTAGGCTCATTTCTTATTCAAAGTTCAAATCGACGGTGCAAGGGCTCGTATTGATCTCAGACGGTTGTCCGAACCCGGGTGCATTGTTCTTTTGTTTACCTTTTTCTAAGAAACATCTGTGTCTCTTGGATCAAATAACATTTAAGAGAGATCTCTCGAACAATCCGAATGAGGTCTATTCTGAAACTCATTGAAATTCACGAAATCAAAATATGTAAGGTTCTAAAAATTAGGTGCAATTATATTTTTGTATGAGTTCTAATCGTGAAACTGAACTGTACTTTCCCAAGGAACATAGAAGGAACATTAGGTCGAAATAGGAAAAAAAATATGTGTTATTTTTGAACACATTGGGAGATACAATTTCATTTTTCGCCCAATATTTCATGGGAAAGTTGTTCAATTTCACACGAATTTAATGGGACCTTTTAGGTTGTGTTTGACTTGAATAGCTAGCGTACCTACATTAAATTTGAATAAAACGATTTTTTCACGGCTTCCTTTTTATTGTTTTTACACTTGGGTCCTTTGACATGTTTATTTTCTCTAAGTCGTCTCTTGTATTTTGGAAATGAGCGTCTAAGCACGTGCTTCGTCTCACGGCAACGAAAAAGAATTCCTTAACGATGGGAATAGAGGAATACATCGACATGGTCTCGTTGTTTTACATCAATAATTATGCAGGAATGTTTGGCTATTACAACATCTATGACTGTACAGTTGCTTTTCGTTCCGCCAGCGCTTCTTCCATAATTTAAGTATTGGTGCGCGGTGCTTCCAGTTTCCAGGAACTCTTCCAGTTTGTCTGTGTGTGTTTAATGGGCTAGCTAACTAGGGCCATTACATTACAGACCTAAATAATCTTTATTTAAATATTAATTTAATTACAATAGGTTTTGTGAATTACGTAAATATTGAAGAATATATGCAAAACGGTAATAATATGTAAAACTGTAATTTTTAATAAGATTGCTAGCTTATTTAAGATTTTTATCCAAATTGCGATACCCTAGCAGGGTGCATGTTTGTGTCCATTTAAATTTTCAGATTTTTTTACAACATGTAAGCAGAAATAAAGAATTGAGAATTGAGCTTCTTCACTTATAGAATTAAGGGCTTGCGTTGCGCCTGCGCACATTTACCGGCTTTTGAAGAGTGCTGATGTCAGTTTTTAAAAACAAATCTTATTTGTCGTGTGAAGCCGGCTTAGAATAATATCACCCCATTTGTACGCGTTGGTGTCGTAAAAGGCGACTAAGGTATGAATCCGGGGAAAAGGCAGAAGCGTTTATCTATAACACCTTGCACTGCGCTCGCCATTTCGCCTGCCAAGCGTGGTAAGTATGGCAAATACCCCTGAAATACGGGGAGGGTCATGTCCAGCAGTGGACTGTTGTAGTTGTAGTAATGTTATTACAGTTGATATTGGTCTGGTCCAAGATAGGTATTACCATTACTCATGCGTCGGACCAGCCAATATATATTTTAAAGAGTTCATACTCAATTTGCTTTAGATATGCGCCGGCCGAAACTCTCCTTCAAACAGACTCTACTCTGACTTTTCAATTTCCCCATTGCTTACGACACAGATAACATAATACTCCTAAGCAATGTGCTGACAACCGGTCACTATTGTGATGCACAGTTATCTGATTAACCCTCAAACTTTGGTCAGAAATTGTGTTAATGTCCGTTTTACGGCCGTTAATGCTCTGCCTACCCCGTAAGGAATATAGGCGTGATGTGTGTATGTATGTATGTACAGTCAAGATCAGGCTCGGTTAGACACTTTGGACTTTGGATCGTTCGGCGCGCATAAGACTTACATTGGCAGTTTGAGTGTCTAACCCAGTCTGATCTTGACTGTACGTCGTGTTAATATGTAAATAGTGCAGTCAAACCCTCATAAATAAAAATTGTTTTAATGACAAAAAACACCTATGTGTTTTATTGTATTTATATATTTTAGGCAAAAAGAAACTACATCAACATCGTTGTTTTTCCCATTACCACCCATTGCTCATTCAGTTTGTGACACCATTTTATCTTATCAGACGATTCAGTGTCCAGTTACAAATCATGTTGCTTCCGCTGTAAAACTTATTTCGGTATGTATACGAGTATACTAGATAAGCCCTGGGTATTCGCAAAAGCCCAAGGATTTCGATACTCAGAAATATTTTTGACGTTTCTCTGACCTGTCTTCTAGCAAAGTTAAGGCCTGTATAGTAACTGATCAACTAGGAAAATGTGATTATTTTATAGCTAGTCTGTTATGTTAAAATTTTACAGCAATGTCAATTTCTAAGAGAATTACTAAATATGTAGGTGAATTAAGAATGGGCGGACTTCTCATCATGAATCAATGACTTACTCATCTGTTTTAAAAGACCCAATCCAAGTCACATGCATACATACATATATCACGCCTATATCCCATGCGGGGAAGGCAGAGCGTAAAAAACTAACATTTACGCCACATCTGACAAACATTTGAGGGTCATTTAGAAAATTGGGTATCACTGTAGTGACAGGTTGTCAGCCCATCGCCTAAAATTGCAATACACATGTAACCCGTGAGTCCCTTAGTCACCTTTTACCACAGCCACGAGAAAGAAATGGGGTGATGCTTTTCTAAGCCGACATCACACGGCATCCAATTCACACAGACCTATAAACCTTATAATAGCGGATTGCATTAAACATGGCCCCGACACATGCACTTGAACTGATTGACCATTTATGAAAAAAGCAAATTGCTCGCCGTGGGTGCGCCGGTGCAGGCGACAAATCAAAGCGCAATTGTGAACTCTATGTCGACGGCATAAGAGTTGGGAGTGACGCCGGTGATGAGTCATCCGTACCAGGAATATAGGAGCATTCAGGATATTGGTAGAGATTGATAAGCTCTGAAGGTCGTAAAGCAAAAAGTGATGAGCAAGACGTAGTAGTGAAAATATTTAGGAAGGTACATTTCAGGTGGCGCAAAAAAGGTGATCAACTTTCGCAATTTTCTGCTTCTTTTTCTCTGTGTTTACCCTCTCTGGTTACCCGGTAAAGAATGCCGCGTTGTATTACAATAAATGTATTTCAACAATGTGCAATAAAGTATACCTAAATAAATAAGGGATGAATACCGAACTTTTAAAACACTTCCCGTGTTAGATACACAAATATCGAAATCTTGCAAATTTTTCTACTGTGGTTAATTTTTAATGGGATTATTTTAAGTCAGTAAAGCCAGTAATCAAACTCTGCGAAGAGATATTATGCTCAGTATGACCAACATTTACAATGACAACACCTGCAAAATCTACAACAGCTGTTCAATACATTTAGATGCATCTACAACCACACATTACAAAAGCAACCCTGTGCTTGGCACTAAAAATAAAGATGATATCCTTGAAATATAACGCCAGGTGCAGTGCAGTATGAGTCCAGAAACATAATTTTGTTTTGCGTCTGCGCATGTTGATGGGACGCAGGTGCATCTGCAAGCTGATATCATAAGCCGGGATCAGCCATTATGATTTTATGAATACCTCACAAGTACCGACACTTCGTGCCTAAGTACCAGGAGGCACAGACCGGCCTCTCTTGAAACAGTTTATACCTATAGCACTTGTTGTCAGTGTCTTGTTTCTTATTGAAGAACTTCCCGACCGTTTCTGGAGGGCATAATCCGCACTAGAAAAGGCCTCCCGCAAAATATATTATAGATATATACTTACAATATTTTATATCAAAATAAATTTAAGTGATCATCCATTATCATCGTCAACAGCCGTTAAACAAAGTTCCTATACAATATGTTTAGGTAAAAAACATTGTACAACCCATTCACAACAAAATGACGCCAACTCATATAATTAAGGTAGGTAGGTCTTAATTTCCCAGAGCTGCCGCCGCCGTCGCCTAGCCTGCATTAACATTCCCGAGCAGTGCTCATAACCTCAGGGGTGGCAAAGAACAGTTGCCCGCAGAAGCGGCACTCTCCTCGCTCCCGTTACCTACAACCGTTATTGCTGCAATATGTTGCACTTGGAATTGAATGCTACTGGCATTGATTGGTCTGATGAGAGCCTGCGGTATAGGTCAGGCGGGTTATTGGGTGCGAGATTGGAGAAAATTGTTTGGAAGCATGCTATATGTATGCTGTACTTGTTTTCATAGTGAAGATGGAAGATGCTCGAATTTATCAAAAATTATGCAAAATTAGGTTTACACAGTTTTACCTAGTCTTATTGTTATAGAAAATAAACCACGAAGTTTTAAATAATTTAGTTCACCAATTTATATTGAGGTCGTAGGGCCAAGGACAAAAATAAAGTACTTATACTGATTAACCTTTAAACTTGCTTGCATGCTAAGTGCAATGCTCAAAACATGTGAATAGATAATTTACGTTTGTTAAATATATAAACTTAATAGTCTTAAATTGTTTTAATATTTTAGTTGTAGGTACTTGTAGAAACTAATCGGCAGCAGGTGGAATACTTTTAATGTGTACATGGAAAAATATAAATAAGGTTACCAATAAATAATTTGGTTCGAATTACAGTTTAGTTACCACAAAACATAGATATTTCTACTAAGGTAAACAACTTACGGAATCCATCTTCCACTGCAGCTCCGTCATGACCTGTGCCCAGCCCATCTGGACGCTCTTGACCCTGGGCTGGATGCTCTCAATCCGTTGAACCCTGCATTGAACGGAGTCCTCATCGCATCGGGTGATCTTCTTTCTCGATGGCGACGAGCTTGCAGCAGACTTCGAACTTCTCATAGAGCTCATCCTGATCAAGGTCCTCCCAATTTTGAAGGTCAAACTATTCGATTGCTGGACACTTTTAATTCTATCCGATAGTTCTTTCTCTTTGATCGACGCCATGTTGTTAAATGGATTGCACGTGATATTCCGCACTTCTTCCGTTTTAGTCATTATTGGAAAGTCTATACACAGTTAGGTTTTAAAGTTAATTACGTATACGTTTTAAGGTTGATGTGGTATGGTGTGAACATGTTTCAGCTTTTTCTTTTCTTTTCGTGTAATTTTTAACCATTCAGCTTAAATAGTAAAATGAGCTTCAAGATTTGTGTGAAATCTTACTTGTGCTGGTTTTGGAAACAAAATATGATTCGAATTTAATGATGGACAAATGTGTAGATAATTCTAATCATTATAATGTTTGGTTATTAAAATGCAGGTCAAAACAGGGTCAGAATGCAGTTCCGGCAACATTGAACGATATGAGACTGATAACGAGTAAGTATATAGATAAATACCTTTACTAGTTTTCAAATGCACCAGTTCCCTAAAATGCATATTGATTTACAAAGTCTGCCAAAAATAATGTAACATATAAAAATTATTTTATAAAAAAAAAACAATGAATCAAACAAGAAATCTTCAATTCACCAGCAAACACTGCCTAACAGTTAACAATGGGTTGACAAAGCGTTTAACAACCGTGAAGACGCTTACGTCATTTGCTAATTGTAAGTGGATATAGAGCAAATTAACATGTCATTTAGTAATGACGATGTTGCTCCTGATGGATTAGCTAGCAGTGAGATATACGGGACAGCCCTCCGACCTGAAACATGAAACCATGAAACAGAACAACTTTCCCCTGGAAATATTTGTCAGGAAACGTCAAAAAATATTAACCATACAAAATCACAATCTGATGACTGTATTTACTATGGGAGGTCAAATTCTTTTCGAAGTTTCCTGAAATATTATTTTATAAGATGTTGTTTAGTTTGTCCCTTACACGCTGTATATTATTATTTGACAAAATTTGCTGAGGTAACTGATTACTATACCTATTCTTTTATTTTAGGTCACTTGAAGTATACGTGTTTAAGTGACTTAGGGTAAAGATATTTTCCTACTTTTATATCATGTTATATTTTTGTTTAAATTATATAAGAAAGAATTTTTGAAATCGTAGCATTAATCGATCATAAACATTCAAAATGGCCATTACAACGCAGATGTTCGTGAATAATGATCAATTTCTAACAACCTGTTTTGAGAGTTTTGGTTGAGATTTCTTTTGATAATAGATTTGAGCTTTGAGTTATTGGACGTAACAAGGGAATACATATACATACATACTGATATGTTTAAATGTAACAAAATATTGATGATGTTAATAAAATGTACGATATCCAAGACTTATAGATTACTTAATAGTATACAAGCATTTTTTTAAGTTCTGGATAGGGTCTTAAAATCTACATGTTTGGTGGGAAGCAGGAGCTCACCCGGATACAAGCAATGAGACGATGATGGTTCAAGGAATAACATTAGCAAAAAATAATCTATTGCTGGATGGACATTATGTCAGACTGCAAAATCCGTGTTTTCTTGAAGATAGAATGGTGAAAGTCATACAAAAAGTCATGATTAAACTTCTTAAGTACCTATTTGATTGTTCATTGTCGTTTGTAAGCATTAAAAATATGATTCTTGATATTGAAGAATAAAAATTGGACAGTTAAGTATTGTTTTACAATTATTCTCTTATTGAAATTGAAATGACCAAGGGACTCGAGGGTGTGTATTGCAATTTTAGGCGATGGGCTGACAACCTGTCATTATGGCGATACACAATTTTCCGAATAACCCTCAAAAATTTGTCAGACGTGGCGATATAGACCGTTTTTTGCGACCGTTTACGCTCTGCCTACCCCGCAAGCGATTATAGGCGTGTTATGTGTGTGTTATTTTAATACACAATGAATTGCCATCCTACCCACCCACGATACGATATTCGACAACAGTATCAGAACCTTGGTATCCAAAATATCGAAGTATCGCGGGCGCATGCGGCACGAAACACAACATCATCTTAGAAACCTGAGGTAGAAACTTTATCGAGACTTGTTTCCAGTTTCCGAAACAGGTCCACTAAACGACCTTCGAAAAGTGAAATTTATATTTTTCGACCTTCAGACACAGAATAAATAACTAGCTACAGATGGAGTGAAAACAACATATTAAAACAACATTCTCGAACCTTGTAATTGTGACCAATTATTAACGGGAAAAAATTACTTAGGCTTTATCTCCAGTTATCAATAATCAGTATTATAATTTACCTCTATTTAGGTAAATGTGCTGTTTCAGTTTACCAATTTAGTAACGTACAAATAGGGACGCAAATAAGGCGGTTCAAATGTAAAGTAGTTTATATCCATTCAGACTGACATCTAAGTGCATGACGAAAATGTAATATCGTGATAGTTCAATAACTGCAATCCCATGTTGCAATCAGACGATGGACCATAATTACAAAATCTCAGTATATACCTACTTCAATAAAATCATCATCATCCTAAACAACCACAACAGTACACTGCTGGACATGGGCCTTAAGCGATTAATTGGCGAGCGCAGTGCAAGATATTGCTTTCACAGGGAACGCTGCTGCCCATTCCCTGTATGAATTAATCCCTCAGTCGCTATTTATGACACTACGAGTAGTACTGGGGAGATACTATTCTAAGCCTGCACACACTGCATCCAAGAAATACGTGACGTAATTTTTTAAATAAATTCATAAATTACGAAAAATTATCCTACAAATAAAATTTTCTTACATAATATTTATCAGAAATACATACATACATCAATCACGCCTATATCCCTTACGGGGTAGGCAGAGCGTTAACGGCCGTTCAACGGATATTAACACCACGTCTGACAAAAGTTTGAGGGTCAATCAGATAACTGTGTATCACTATGGTGACAGGTTGTCAGCCCGTCGCCTAAAATTGCCAACACACCCTCGAGTCCCTTAGTCGCCTCTTACAACACCCATGGGTAAGAAATGGGGTGATGTTATTCTAAGCCGGCATCACACGGCAAATGTCTTATTAAATACTTATTGTTTGCAATTTATAAGGATTTTCAGGAACGAACAATTGAATTAGGATGGCCAATATGCGTAGATGTTTTTTGTGCAAATATAATATTATCCGTAAAATCAATTTCATAGGTCAGAAGCTAAGTTCACATCGAAGTGAGATTGATGAGCCATAAACGCATGATTGATAAGACATTATAACTTTACTATGACGACAAGGAAGTAGTGTAAATGTATATGCTCATTAAGGTGTAACCCATAAATTGCATGTCATACATGTGCATACAATATTTCATACAAGCTTTAAGAATTTCGTTAAGAAACAGATTATGTATGTACCTACTATGGTTTATTTTACACTCGCAGTGGTATACATTTTCATTTATGAATACAAAAAATTTAAAAATGTTAGCGTCAGCTCGGCATTGAACCCGGGCCTGTGGAGCACCGTCCCACCCCGCTGCCACTGAGCTACCGGCGCCTCGAACGAAAACTTCCAAATTTTTTGCCTCGTTATACCAACTCGTATTAAAGCGACGTACAATCGACGTCTTGTGTAATTACTTTAACTAATACTATGGTTAGTCCTCATAACAGTAGGAATTCAAACCATACGATGAAGCTTTACTTCCCCGGCCGACGCAATCATTTCTTCAATTTCTTACTTAAATTTATTTATGAAACAGATTATGGTAACAAAGGTGAACGATGCACCATAAACATAGTTTAGTTTTTAGTAAGTAAACATTCGTGGAGATGACTTTACTCGAAGAAGTCACAAAAGTAGTTTACAGAAACCATAGGATTAATAACATTAGGTAGTAAGGATAAGAATTCCACCGGTTACATCATCATCAGCTCTGCTAGCAAACTACATCCCTCATGACCCCTGGCCTCTGTCATGACATCACCGGCACCAATGAAACACTTTCACTCTTCGGAAGGCTTACGACCAAACAGGTCATATTAACAATATTTAAAGTTTAATTACTGATAGTGCTGGAACGGTAGAGGGCGTGACGGAAGATTTATCGGAGAATCTTGACTTGCAGGTAAAATTATGATAAACTGTTTTTATGGTTATGTATAGTTAGTCGGCGCTGTGGGAAAGATATAACAACAGAAAATAGATAAAATGGATAGAGTCTTCCAATGAGTCGATATGTCTATAATGTGTTTTTAATTAATAAACTAATTTTTATACATCTATAGGTAACTGAATAATGTTGTTCTAGACTGATGTATTTCTTGGTGTATTTCTTTTGATTCTTAGTTAAAATGCCACTCTCTCTATCCGCGAAAGAAAAAAAGCAAATGTAGAAACCTTCTATTGACGTTACAAACTTATGTATCTTAATGGTTTTTTTTTCAATTTTAAGCTGTTGGTTGCTCTGATTAGGATGAAATAAAAATAAAAGATATCGACAACTTATGATAAGAACAACCAGTTCGGAGGCACCTATAAGGAAGACTAAAACGAACTTAGGTTAGTTCTTTAGATACGAACGTTTGGGTATTTCCCGGTGCAATAAGTCGTACCTATAAAGTAAATGAGGGACAAAAAAGTAATTTTAATTGAAGACGCATCTACAAGCGCTAACGCTGCGGCGAGCGGGCTGCACGCGTAGGCCGGCGTGCAGGATAAATTTGGTAAAATACACGAGCAGCGCTGCGTAACGCGGGTCGCCCAGTCTGCGCTGCTCTTGTATTTAACCTAATCGGTCTCTAGAAAAAGTTCACCGCATATATTGTACAAATACTAATGTTATGTTCTAACGGGGTGTAAGGGACAGCCCTCTAAATACTGATAGGATACCTTCATTGTAACTGCTCTGTGGTACCTTCAGACCATGAAACTGAACGAATTCTCATAAGAATATATTTCAGGAACCGTAAAAAAATATTGATTTCCCATAGTAAATGCAATCAGCTGATCGAGATTTTGTTTGGGAAAACGTTTTTTTGTTGTTTCCTAACATGAGTTCCCAAGGTAAAGTTGTTCAGTTTCATGGTCTGCACGCAACCAATCAGTATTCGGAGGGCTGTCCCTTACACCCCGTATAATATTTTATTTTAAGAGCCCGCTCGACGCAGCGTTGGCGCTTACTCCCATTAATGGAATGTAATATCGCTTTGCCGTGTGATGTCGGCTTAGAATAGCATCACTCCATTTCTTACCCGTGGGAGTCGTAAGAGGCGACGAAGGGACTCGAGGGCGTGTAAAGCAATTCTAGGCGATGGGCTGACAACCTGTCACTATGGCGATACACAATTTTCCGAATGACCCTCAAACGTTTGTCAGACGTGGCGTAAATGTCCGTTTTTTCGGCCGTTTATGCTCTGCCTACCCCGCAAGGGATAAAGGCGTGATATATGTATGTATGTATGTATGTATGTAATATCGCTTTTAATGGACTTGAAGAAAAAAACAAACTCAATGTGAAAAAGAATAATAAAAAATATTAATTTTAAAAGCAGTTTAGTATCACAAACGAGAGTAAAATAATTGGATCAGTCGTAAAACTTTCACATTTCAAGGACATTTGAACAAGTAATCTTGGAAGTACTTTTATGGCTTCTGGATACAGGAATCAACTTTGTTCCGGGAAATATAGTTTACATGCCCATATTCCATAAAAAACTATATCAACGATAGGAAAAGTAACTTCAGCTTGTTCTGCAACTTCTACGGGAAATGTTTACCATAAATCAACTTATGCCATCGAAGCAAAACAAAAAGTAAACTTGTAATTAGTTTGTTTAATTCTGTTGCGATAAAACGACGTTGAATAGTTAAGCCAATTACTTGTTCCAAAGTTTACGTAACATGAGTTCACACGTATTGTAGAACATACTTGTTTTAAACTAACTTGAAGAAAAATAGCTCAAAGACATGTTTCAGTCATTTGCTACTGGCTTTCCAAGTTTCGAGACACGATACACGCATTAGCGCTTTAAGTTTCACTTACAAACGAAACTACTGAATGAATCGATCCTTGTATAGAGTGAAACTGTGTTGTAAATGGAAATGCTGTTTAAGTGGCTCTTTTGTATGTTTGAATTTATGGAGCAGTCGAACTTGGCAGTGATGATATCATTTGATAAAGATACTATAAAATACCTAGTTGTTTGTATGTACGTCTAAGAGCATAGAAGCTAAACATGAAATGACCATTAATAAACCAGACACATTACTTAAACGTCGTAAAGCCATGGTAAAGATTTCAAAACAATAGCTTAACAGACGAATGATGACAAAACTTCACTTGTACTAGGCTTTAAACAACAATGACCTCCATCAACACTACGACATTGAGCAGAGCTATGGCTGCAACCATATCCTGAGCACAAATTTCCACTTCGAGAAAAGACAATGCAATGGTTTCCATGTCGTGGTAAAGCGTAAACCATTGTGTGCAGGGAATTGGTTCTCGCGTGTGATCTACTCTAGATTTATTTCGAATAAGAAATATTCATCAAGAAACATAGCAGCATTTATTTTAATTGAATATTGTAAAGCCTGCTTAGTAAAGCAAGTTGAATGGACCATCAGTCAGTCAGATATCATAACGATATTTATCTAAACGAATCATTTCAATTTCATTAGCCACAAAAGTTAATTAAGTTAATAAAATAAACAACGGAGGAAATCACTTAGATGCTTATTACGTAATACAGATACAAGTAAGACAAGTGTATAAAGAAATAACATATAGTTGAGAACTCTAACTGAATTATAACTTTCAAAAGGAAACGACTGATATTTCCGGTTCAGCATAAAAAGGAATACGTGGATCAAAAAGAAAATAAAACTGACCACCGTAACGATCAGCTGTTAGCTGTTAGACAAGCGATCAACCTCGACCCTGCGGAACAGCATACACCATCAGACGGCACATAATGACACCAGTTTCGTCGGACTCACTTTCACTGATTCATTTCGTGTTACCAACACGAGGCGAGAAATCGGAGGTCCCAATTAACTCCATCTAACCTAATGCCATTGTAAGATGCAATAACTTTTGCCATGAAGAGCTCGCAGACAGGAGAAGAAAAATCTTATCAAATGAAAAATTTAAAAATAAGAACGATTGAAAAAACCGGCCAAGTGCGAGTCGGTCGGTTCATGAGATACTGTATCACAAAAAACTATTTTTTTTGTATGGGAGCCCCTTTAAATATTTTTTTTTCTAATTTTTAGTACCTATTAGTTGTTATAGCGGCAACAGAAATACATCATCTGTGAAAATTTCAACTGTCTAGGTATAATGGTTCAGGAGATATAGCCTCGTAACTGTAGGACGGACAGACGGACAGACAGACGGACAGCCGAGCCTCAGTAATAGGGTTTCCGTTATTACCCTTTGGGTAAGGAACCCTAAAAACTTATCAAAAAGATTATAGGTAAGTGCGATTGAAAAAAGGAAAGTAACGTAAGCAAATGAAGTAAACAAAGATATGTAAAGACGACGAACATTTGAAACCAATGGTATTAGGTCAATGTTAAAAATACAGTTATAATAAAATAATGGCTTGCGCAAACATATAAAAACACTTATAACAATACGTGAAGGTTCAACGATTTCTATAACTATGCAATATTTCGTGCATTTATTAGATAGGTAGGTATGGTATTTTGTCTACTCTACGATTACAAGTAAATGATAAAACTATTTAAGTTACCTACCATCAATAAAGTATTTCGTTCGAATGATTGCATTACATTTTGTAACTTTAATTTTACTTCTCTAATAGGAGTAGCATTTGCTTAAACCGTAATGTACAACTAAAACGTTATATGGAATAACAGATTTCGAATGCAATTTCTTAAAAACGTTTCGAAACATAAACATTCGGTTCATCTATGTCAGTCAACTAACGCAATAGTTTAATTACGAATATCTATGATGGATTCCATTTCAGTTGCACATGACCACATGTATGAGTTTTAATCGCCACTAAACGTGCGTCCATTTTGAAACAGTTTGAGAATGTTAGCAGTTATGTATTAAAGACGTAATTATTGGTAATTAGACGGTCAGAATGTTTGTTTGTATGTTATGTATGAAAATTGTCTCAGAAGTTTTAAGCGCAACGGACGGCCTTGACGCATGTGCACATTCTGATTTCTGATGCGATCTAATAAATTTCGATAGGGAGAACTTTGGATGTTAAAATAACTCAGGGAGTAAAATTTATAAAATTTGAATAATATCTTAAAGAACAGAAAATTGTGCCAAAATTATGAAGACTATGAAATACATGTAAATTAAAAACTGACAACCTAAATGTTACCTAATCCATGAAGAAAAGGTGAAAAAAAAGGAAGGGGTGTAAGACGATGAAAGAATGCAGACCAAAACCACATCCTACACCGTGCTGCTGCAAATGAGTCTGGAACGAGTTAAACATAACCAAGGGGAGGATTTCAGGGCCGAATCCAGACTAAACTATAATATACCTAAATAATATATTTGATGTACTTACTTTTCACTTGCATGCTATAAGTTTATTTTTATGTTTATGTAATTTATATGTAGTTGATATATATCTTAGGTCATATCTGACACAAAACTCTTGCCGTAAGTGTGATTTAACGTGAAGGCTTAGAAATTAGGTGTATAAAACTGTCATTAAAGCCAATAGAAACCTATTGTATTTTTCTTTATCTTGATTTGTACTATTAGTTAAAATAGTCAAGTTATAGTAATAGATATTAGTGCAAGTAGATTAACATTTACTGGCTCTTCTTATAAACGGTATGAAGAACCAGTTTAAATTGATCCCTTAAAAGGGTAGGTTGATTTTCTGCTGATAGTACCTTATAAAGATCTATAAATAACATATACAACTTTTTGACATAAATTACGACTGTTCTTTCGTAACATAAGTTATAAATTACTATGTAAGTGTGTTATAGCACGAAAGGTTCTGTAACAATCAGCAAAAAGTTCAAAGTTCAATTCTTAGGATTTTCTAATCTAAATAAATATTAAGGAAAGCATTTTGGCATGGTACATCTGCTTGTTTCTATAAAATGGCTACGAGTATTATATGGCTACGCTACGGCTGTCTATCAACTATTTTTCAAAAATACACTAGACTTGAAAATAAACACATGTAATGCAGTTCAACATATTATATGATAAACGATTACGAGATTACTATTATGTTTGAGAAACATGACTTTGATTGACGTAATAAATTAACACGCAGATACATATAAGTTTAGTCTGCAAGATCTCTACTGAGATAAGATCTCTTGCCTACATGTGCATACGCAGGTATTCAAATTTTACGGACGTTTTCAAGGTGAACTGAAGGTTAGAATACTTTATTTATTGCGGTTTCCCTTGTCAAGGCAAATGAACGTTAAACAGTGCATTTTTTTACATTTGCATATTGAGATATTATCTCTAGAAACCCTTTTCCTACGTTTTGTAATATTTATTTTCCATTAAAAAGGTGTCTTCATATAATAAGTTTCCAACCCCCTATCCTAGATGCTTCCCTGGCTAGTCGGAGAGAACTAACTAACTAATGGTCTGAAAGGTGCAACGACCGAAGATGCGCGTCAATAAACATCGTCTCCTCTGAGTGCAACAATGTCGTCTACGTAGATTATATTAAATGTTATTTATAATATAATCTACTTTATAATGATTATAACTGTTCTTAGAGGAAGAAAATAAATGAAATAATACTAAATTTAAAAAATAAAACATTTTTAGAAGTAAGACGTTTTTTTTCGTATTTACTATTCAAGTATAAAAGGGTGGCGTCTAAAGACAAAATTCGAATGCCTTATACGGAGAGGTATCCGAATCACCCCCATGCATGAGTAGCGAATTTTTGTAGTTTCCAAGTTATTCAACTTTTGAAGTTGTATGGAAAAATTCGACTGGCAGGCTTCTTTCCTGCTTTTTTACCATCCGAAAAACGGCTTTTAGAGCGGTTGTTTTTGTAGCAGTATCTTCATCATTTGTACTTTATAGCACACAAAAAAAACCCTGCAAGTAGAATTTTTTCATACAACTTTGAATGCCGAATAGCTCGGAAACAACAGATCGTGGAACATAAATGGAGGTGATTTTGATACCCCTCAGTATATTGCATTCTTATTTTGTCATTAGACGTCACTATTCGGGCCACCCTGTATGTTTACACTAGTAATCAAGTAAACGATTGTTGTGGTTACATAATTACTTGCGTCTGAAGCTGTAGTTACATCTAATAAATTTGCTGCCTATGCTTAGAATTTAATCACGATTTTAATGAAGTCTTCATGTTTGTAATTAACTGTTTAAGCATCATAAGAATCTTAAGAATTTGATCAAATAGCGAACCTAATTAATACGGACGAGTAGGTATGAAAAGTCAGAACAAATAGCATACCATGGTACAGTTAATGCAAAATATTTACATACTTTGCTGAATTATACATAATCAAAAACAACTAAACAAATCCAGATTTAGATGTGAACAGCATACATAATATAAGACAATTAGGGTACGTGTTGAGAAAACAAGAAATGTATAAAACATCTACTAAAACTCATGATGCATAAAGATTTGTTTACGGTTTCAAAAGTTTGAATGAATGAATGAATGAATTTATTTATTAATCAATTAAGTTTTCTTATAGCACCACAAAACCACTATTCTTTGTGGGATCTTCGAGTCTCTATAAAATTTGTGTATACCTAGGTAGTAGTGGGGATAAGCGGGATTTGGACCACTCGTGACCCCCCTATCGAGGCTGTTTGGGGGTGCTTGGCAAAAAGCTCGTCACATATGATTCTTGATCCGCGATTTGATATCCAATTTATCCGCGTATGTAATAAAATTGATCCGCGGTTTGATATCAAATTAATTCGCGGTTTGATATCAAATTCATTCGCGGTTTCATATCAAATTAAGTCGCGGTTTGATATCAAATTAATTCGCGGTTTGATATCAAATTAATTCGCGGTTTTTGTACAAACTACTTGCTCATTGAATAACTTATCATGTTACATATTTTGATATCGCTATCAATTTCACTTTATACCTACATTTATACCTATCAATTATCAACATAACTTAACCTAACCTAACCTAACACCTCTACACCCATTTACCTGCTGCTACCTTCGTAATGAAATGTTAATCAATACCTATCGCATATCATATTTTGATATTGCTATCAATTTCACTTTATACGTACTTTTATACCTATCAATTATCAACATAACTTAACCTAACCTAACCTAACACCTCAACACCGATTTACCTGCTTCTGCGTCATTAAATGTTAATCAATACCAATCACATATCATATTTTGATATCGCTATCAATTTACTTTATACCTACTTTTATACCTAACACCTTAACGCATGTTTACTCTACTAAGCATGTCGCTACAAGTTACTTCTTTTGAATTGGGAACAATGGCTTAGCCTGCCGCCGGTCTCTTTATCTCTTTGACTATTTCAACAACAAAGCATTTTTAAGTGTTTGCCCTGCCTTTCTTTTGCACGCACCGCCTGTTGTGAATATTTCAAAATTTATTTCTATGTAAATGCAATTTTGAAATGTTTTTATTATCCTTTGATTGTAAAACCTTCCTTTCATAAAGCCGTCTTCCGCTTAGGCATACAATGGACACGATTTTAACTTGTCGATACATGCTTACTAGTGTATCAGGCTCGGTGGCGGTTAACAGTATTACAAAAAAATGCCACCGCGGGCGGTGGTCTTGCTATATAAGCGGAACTTACGCGTCAGTCTTCACAAGTTGTTTCGAGTTGTGACGTATAGTATTAAAAAATTTATCTAGTGTTTGTGAACGGCGATTATAGTATAAAAATAAACCTAGTGTTCGTGTTCGGAGTGAAGACTTCTACCAAACGCCATGTCCCGGTCTACAGCTAGCTGCATAGGAAAAATCGAGGTAAGAATAGTTTTATTTTATTTCTCTTATTTGTTTTATACTGTTTCAAATTTATCTAACATGCGTAGTACTTATATGTAAGGTAAATATTGAGGGCTACGTCCATCAGAGGACTGCTACTGGCTGTTGTGATGTGTGTGACGTGACATACTTATTTACAGTTGTTCAGGAGAAATATTGTTGTAATTATGTGATGATTTTGTCTAAATAATATAGATATAATATTTTCTTCAGTTTGCGCAACTATTACTCATAATTAAAAGTCTTTTTATAAAATTCCAAATAAACAAAGCTTTAAATCCGTATTTTTTTTATTAATTTTATTATAATATAGATATGTCAGCGTAAGTCATTAACCTGAGTTTTTTTAAAGTAAATTTTATTTCAGCATTGTTCTCGTTACCATCAATAACATATATCCGTGTTTTGTTTTAGGGATCGACAATTAACGTTGATGACTTACCAAACACATTCAAGAATTACTACTTTGCCGCATCAAGCGATGATGAAACTGAGAATGCATTTACTATTGTCGAATCCGATCAAAAATCACCAAAGCGAGCAGGCAGCGATAATGGCATCGATCAATTTTTCGACACACCGAAAATCAAAAAACAAAAGAAAGTGCAATCTTCCACAGTTGGGATGGCGCGAAACGGTGGTGTATCTTATATATCATCAAACACTAATGACGCAGCAAACGCAACCCATCTGGTTAAAGTGGAAATCTACGATCTCAAGAAATTAGCCAAAGTGTCGTCAAACAACCACTGGAAGCATGCAGATGTTCGTGCCAAATACTACACAAAGGTCACGGACAATGTTTACGATCGCAGCAAGGAATTAATATACGACATCACGAAAAACGTTTCGCAATCACAAGATTGTAAAAAATACTTTTTTGATAACTAATTTCATAATTCTCAAGCAGCTAAAATAGAAAAAACAGTAATCACCAACACGCTTAACAATAGAGCAAATCCCTTTCTACCTGAGGCATATTTTCGGCGTTCACGAACACAGGATTTTAATACTTTATTACGCATGACAATGGGTTCACAATGCTCCTTAAATCAAGGATGGAAATGACAAAAGAGTCGAATTCACTACTTAAGCGAGTGATTTCAAGCTTCGCAAAACAGTCAGTATCAGACTTGTGCTTGTGCAGTACACATTTATAACCAAAAATGTCTTTTCTTACTAAGAAAATCATCTCAACGATACCAAAAGATGTCATTCTCGCCGAATACGCAAGATACATCAGGTTTTGGTATATAAATAATCAATTACCCGAAGCATTAATTGAAGACAGTGATATCAAAATGTTTTACACCCCGTGCGAAGGACATTCTAAAAAGTTCAGTGAAGTGTCAGAAGATACGATTGATGGAGTATTTCGCATGAAGGCGTATTGTGGAGAGTGTCATATGTCATACTCGAAACCTGTAGAGACATGTAGTGACACCATACATCCACTCAAAATAGATTGGAGCTACGAGGAAGAGAAAGAACTTGAAGAAATAATGAATAGCGCCCAATCGGATGACTATGTTTTACCATCATCGACATATTCACCTACCTTGCAATAATTTTTCTGTTTTTTTTTTTTCGTATTTTAGTTAGGCTTCTTAGTTTGTATTATTCTTAGTTTGTATTATTCTCAATAAATTTAATTGAATTATTATTTTATGTCTCTTGTTTTCTTTCTCTTTTTTCTAAAACACTACATGTTACTTCTCACTTAATGCTAATAAAATAAAAGACCTGTTTATAAGCATATACCATTTATTTCATAAAACACACATTGACATAGCCGTTTCTTAAAGCTAGATACAATTTAGTCTTATTAGCTAAATTATAATGGTAACATTCAACTCAAAATACTACTTGAACGAGACTTTAAAGATTTCGTTTAATAAAAAATCATTGTCAAATGAATCCTTAGTAAACATGTTATTAAAATCTTTAAGACTTAGGCCTCTGTATTTTAAATACAAATACACTAAACAATATTCACCACATAAAGATGAAAAAATGCTTTGAATAGCTTTATGGTTGTATTCCCATCTGCGTGAATTTCTTTTTAAATAATTTAAATGATAACCTTCAGGTTTACGACCATAGCTGTCGAAATATTCACCAACACCATTTGAATGAATAACAATTGCTACCCAGTGCGAACCCGGTTTTGTATCAGGATCTAAATTACTTATCAAATACACCGGTGAAGTCATAAAAATAGGTAGACGATTAGCGGGGAACACATTATCAGCCAAAGAATGATGAATCATTCGCAAGTATTTTTTTATGGCCAAAGTATTCATATTAAAGTCTAATTTACACAAAAATAAAAATGCATCTGAGAGATATTGACAGTCCATCATCTTATATACTACTTAACTACTAAAGTCTACACTAACATTTCTGTTCTTATCTATTTCAATTAAATTATCAAACTCAGCATACACAATACAATTAATTGTTTCAGTTAAGGCGTTTTCAAACCTTACTTCTAATCTGACACTTCCATGTTTAATCAAGTTCCAATGTGATGAAGAATTAGCACATAAATCGGGTGTTAAGTCAAAAGCCATCAAACAATAACCTTTTGCATATCTATCCTTATTTATGCCATTTCCTTCATTTAAAAAATGAATACCAGTTCCAGAAAAAAGTGTATGATACATAACAGTATGCAACCCACTACTGAATTGTGGTTGTAATGCTTTAGAAGGAATTTGGATTCCGTCAATATACAAACTAAACGTATTTAAACCATAGTTGTCGAAATCATACGGATTTTTGCTAAAACTACCATTAAAAGCTGTATTATTCACAAATCCTATAATACAGCGTTTAGGTATTTGACCTAGAAAAACATTATCTAGCGTTTTGCCTTGAATACCAGACGGAATGGTTAAAACTTTTACTTCAGCCCGTGTGATCGGATATTTAGCAGTTGTAGTAGCTAATACTTTTTGATGAGCGAGAAGTACACTTGGATTTATTCGAGCTTTACGCAACATTAACGTAGCATCAGTGATAGCTACTTTGACTTTGATATCATTTGTTGGTGCCATCAAGTTAAATGATTCCCTGGAACGTATTAGTTTGATACACATGTCAACACCATTAATTAAAAACTTTTCTTGATTAAAAATATCCCCGTGTAAGTGCCCTATCATTTCTACCTCTTTGCTATCTTTAGTATATTTCAGCCTAGATGAGTATCCTTTATTATTTTCATCAGTGTTATTCATTTTTCCTGCAGTGTCTTCATACCACATGGCACATGTAAGATGGGACTCTTTTGCTGCAGGCGCATAATTCAATAATGTTTCAATGTATGCACGATATCCATATGTGTTATTTGGTGGAGATATGAGCTTTTGATTTAGATATACATCTAACTGACTGAACATTGAATGAAGCCAGTTATTTACTGGTGCTACTGGTGTTTTTTCAGTTTCAATATTAGACAAATCTTGATTTAATATTTTAGCCTTCACATGAAGCAATGTATGTGATAAGTCAATATAATCATCTCCGGAACCAGGGATTTGAAATTCTATAGGTCCATCGTCGCTAAGAGATGAGATGGGTTTGTAATAAATCCATTGACCACTTTCTATACTTGTTTGTGTCGATGGTAAAGCGAATAAATCTAATTCTGATTTTGCACATTCACATGAATGATTATGTAAAAATGACATCGTTTATATTATTTTTAAGAGAAAATATCATTAACGGATGAACTTTTACTTTTCCTCCCCTTTTTCACTGTTCTTCCTTTCAAATTCTCTGAGTGAATGAGAGCTTTAAGGTTTCGTTTTCTATTTTTATACCCCGAGCCACTCATAGCTCTCACAATTTTATCATCAGCTTTTCTTTTGAGATTAGAAGTGGCTTCTTTAAAACGGTTTGTTAGAGATTCTTCTAAAGGCTTGGCACTCACTATATCTGATAAAAGCCCTACCCCCGCACTCAAAGCTTCTTTTCCAACAACTTTGGCTCCATTCGACAAAAGTGGTAGGACAGATCTAAACAAACCACCTAAAAAGCTTCCTATACCATGACCACGTTGATGTGATACTCCTTTATAAATTACCCCGATTCCAGTTCCTGCTTGATGAGAATAGTAATGTTGATATGGGCATAATGAATTATTTTGTTTTATGTACATACTGTTTTATCTTTTCATAAAATGTAGTTTAACACAGCTCGTTCCAAATTGGAATGGTACTTTATCTCCTGTGTTCGATCTTATATCTATTTCAATTGTATCAAACTCTCTACGCATGACTGGTACATAATGCGGTGGTGAAAAAATATGCATTTTGTTTGATCCATATACATATTTCACAGGATCTAATGATGTTATTCTCAATAAAGGGCACATGACATCTCCAACCATCTGAGGTTCCACAATATCACAATATATGTATAGTTGTGATGGTAATCCAAGGTATAAATTAGCTGGAAACTTTCCAGTTGTTTGTGTTGCAACGTTTGTATTAGGATCAAAACCAAGTTGAAGGCTTAAAACAGGCGAAAACTTCAAAGATATCAGATTATTCACATCGCCTGTGAGTGAGACCAATTTCGTTAATTTGTCATGTCTTAATTTGAAGCTTTCTCTTGAATTTAGTGCAGTTATAACATCGTTAATGTTTTCATAGCTGGAAGTAGGTATGTGACTTTTGTATGTTACTGTACTAAGTTCTGGTTGGTCGGGTACTTTCATACGTTTTGTTATATACATTATATTATTATTATCCTGAACAGTAAACATAGTGCATGGATACTGAAATTCAACTAATCCTACTGACCATTCCCCATCCAACTTTATTGATTTTGGTAGTTTTGTGGAAAAGTTAGTGGTTTTGTTACTTGGAAAATATGTAAACGAGCTATTACTAGGTAAAGTTAAGTAAAAATTTTCGGTCCTCATGACTTCTCTAAATAAGATGCTAAAATCCAACTATTAAATTTATCAGGATAACCTTTCCACTTCACTAATAGTTCTTTTCTGCGACCTGAATAGCGGGTGCGCAATATTTTATCTATTTTGTATGTAGCGGTGGGGTCATATGTCACTTTCTGTAGTTCTTTTTCATAAAAAGTTCCAATTACATTTTCATTCTGCAAATCTTTTATTGTGTATACAACCCATGGTGATCTGTCTATAATCGAAGTTATTAAAAATATTTCATCACTCCAATTTGTTTCATAACCTTTTTGAAAAATGTGTTTGTACTTAGTAATTCTAACATGATCACCAACTTTAAACTTGGGTTTGCTTTTAATGTAAGTTTCTTTATTATTTTTTCGTTCATACAAATTGCGCCAAACTGTCATAATATTATTAAAATTAACATCGCAAGGACGCATTTTAATACTTCTATGAAAGCTGTTATTATATGAATTAAGTAAATCCTGCAAAATATCTATATATCGATACGTATTATTATGAGTAAAATATCTCCACATTTTCATTTTAAGTGTACGCTGGAATCTTTCAACTATGCTTGCTTTAATATCAGGATTATTGGTGGTGTAATAGTTTATACCGTTACTTTGGAGAAAAGATTGAACATCTTTTGCTATAAATTCAGTACCTTTATCTGATTGTAAATGTCTCGGTGTAGCTTTAGCTTCTAAAAATATGTCCCTAAAATTTTCTTTTATAGTTGCCGAATCTTTCTTTTTAATAGGTCTAGCAAAAGCATACTTACTAAAAACATCAATTACACATAAAATGTATTTAAAACCGTCATTATATTCGCTGTAAGTCCGCATATCGCTTAAATCAGCTTGCCAAAGTTCATTAAAATTTGATAAAATGTACTTATTTCTAGGGAAGCGACGACGCACTGGTTTATGTAGGGTGTATGTTTCTTGAGATTCCAACCATTTCTTTGTTTCTTCTTTAGTCATTTTATTTTTCATAGCTGCTGTCAATTTACTGAGACTGCTGTAACCGGCTGGGTTAGATACATCGTAATAAATATTATGAATTTCTAGTAAGGGGTCCATTTCTCCCAATTAATTTTTTTGGCTGGTTTTACTTTTGATCCACTGCTAGTTAATTTTGGCGTGCTAAAATAATCAGGAGTACTGTTTTCTGCCTCTTTTGAAACGTCTTTTGTTGTTCTAGCATTAGCTGGGCTCTGAGATAAAACTCTTATGTATGTGGCTCTTTTTGGATTGCCAATAAAGCTTAAGGGGACTGATAGATCTTTGAGCACATGAGCAAAATCTTCCCAACCATATGGTGAACTGTTTTTTAGAGGTCTCAAGATGTCACTCAAAAGGTCAACGATATTACTTTTACGCACTTCTCTATTGCGGACGAACACAGTGCCTTTTTCATTCCAGGATATTTTATCTTTATTTTTCAAAAGTATATCTATTAACAATTCACCTCTTAATTTGTATGTCTTTGGAATAAAAGCAAGTAACTCTGATTTTGTATAACCATTATAGGTTGTCTCAGTAGACGTCTCTTCGTTATCTGAAGCTTTCTCTGACTTTACTGTTTCTTTTATTTCATTTTCTTTTTCATCAAAAGGTAGTATAGGTATCTGTAACGGTTTTCGATCTTCTCCAATGAAATGAAGATATCTCTGCAATGTTTGCAAATAAAGTGGCCACTTTTCCCTGTCATCTATTTTAGTGTTTATTACTTTATGCATTTCTTCATCTAAACGTGATAAATTTTTAGTACTTGCATTATCGGATTTCAGTCTTTCTATGACTTCAGGCTCAATGAGTATCATTTTCTTTGCGCTTTCCATATTTATTTTATTAATGAACCTAACAATGTGCTAAGAACAGACCCTAGAATAATAGGTAAAAAAGCCCCACCTCTTTGCACGAAAATTTGTTTCCTTTCTTTACTTTTTCCTTTCAAAACAATTTTCCTCAATAAATCTTTATGTTTTTTTAATTTACGTCTCGATTTATCATCTAAGGGTACTTTTCCTCTTAAAACATTGAAAATACATTCAGTTATACAGTTGATTTCATCATCTCCACAATTTTTTAACAATGCTTCTCTATGTTTTGGTTTTAATGTTAATATTGCTCTTAATAAATCTTTATGAGGCGTTATTCTTTTAATCATTTTTTTTAACGTTAGGACGTTACGATCTGATATTCGATTTTGTTCAATGCATTTACAAACTAAACAGCATCAGATGAAACGAAACAGTTAAATTTACATATATTAAACACAGATTCGTTGTTTTCTTTTATATGAATTTTTTCTTTAAAAACGTTTATTATACACTCACAAATTTGTTTTATCTCATCATCATTACAGCATTCTAACAAGGCTTCACGATATTGTTCTTTTATGATACTTAAAGCTTTTAAAAAGTTGTTTTTTTTAGATGTTTCTACTTCAGACATTATTTGTAACTGACATAAATTATTTGCTGGGCATCGTATTTATACCCCTTTTTAGGGACATAAATTGTACACTGCTCATCGAATGGAAAAATTTTACTTTTAAATCGACATATTTCATTTGTGTTTTGCTTAAGATCAATGAATAGATATCCATGAGCTTTTGTCGTTGCATCCTTGTAAGCTTCTTCAACGAATTTAGCATTTTCTGGATAAACCTGACGAGCTAAATGTCGTATTTGTGTTCTGTCTCGAGGGTTTTTAAAATAAATTATATAACTCGAATTTAGAGAAATATCTCTTTGACCTTTTCCTTGATGAAATATGTTTTGAGTTATGTAAAATACACTGAGATTTCTATGATGGCTTCCCTTTGTAAAAATATCAACGATACGACCATCTGACTCTCTCATAAGATCATCGATTATAAGTAGTCTAGGACATTTTCCATCAAACATACTTAAATCAGGGATACCTTGATTGTAATTAACATCACTCAAATTGTACAAGGGTTGCATTTCATCATAGCACCATATGATTTCGGAAAATTCTTGACTGCATATTACTTTACAGTGCTTTAAAAAATTTGTAACAAAATTTGATTTTCCACACCCGCTAGGACCTGCTACGATTGCAGTAAAAGGGTGAATAAAATGAATCATTGCGACGTGCAAGTTTGAGCTGGTAGTATAAACGAATGAAAGGAAACACTGATATTTGTCATTATATACAAATTAATATATTCAGATTATAATATGTACAATAAAAACAGCATGCATTTAAAAATCATAATCACTATAAACCTAACAAATACATATTATTTTTAAAACACGTTCTTATGTTTAAATATCCGCAGAACTGAAGTTACTAAAATGAAGTGATTGAACATATTATAAAAAGTAAAATTCATAATATTTACAATAAAAATACAGTTTCATTTTATGACAATCTTACTTAAATACACACATAAGTAGAAAAATTATTAAAATTATGCTATCTTAAAAACGATATGATTCCAATAATACTTTTATGTAAATATACAGGTAGATGTAAAACAACCTTACACCTTATAGTATCCTGAATCTTACAACTATTATTTTAATTATTTCTTATGCTATAATGCCCCCATGCTAAGGTGTCAGTGGAGTTTGGTAAAATGTATCTCTTACTATCACTATCAGACAGACTTACTTTATTCAGTTTTTGTGTAAAAACCACATGTTTAATCGATCTAAATCTATACATTGAAGCAAGCTGTACATTTTTGTTAAGCAAACAAGATTTGTAATCCTCGATTTTCATTTTCTTCGTAACATTTTTGTTGACACCCTTAGCTTTTGCAATTACTGTATCTTCCACCTGAATTGCATACATTTTTGATCGCAGACCGACAAATTCTTTAAAAATTCGACCGTTATTTTCATCTTTAAAATACCCAATCTTTTTTTTATTTACATTAGGATAATTGAATATATTGTTTATGGGATAATCTGAAGTGTCAAAGTATTTTTCTAAATCAGGTCTTATATCATCATAATAATCATCAGTAAATATCTGATAAATGAAACTATCAGTATCAGTATACAACAATTTTGCATTGTCATTGAATTTTTTTTTAATATAATTATAATGAAAATCGTACATCAAGGTTTTTGAAATGTCTAAAATGCAAAATCCTAAGTAGATAGGTTTATCGTAAAATAGTTTAGTCTTATTTAATTGAACAGCTACTAAATTTTCGGAAAATACAGATAAACTGTGAAAATTCGGACGAGCTATTAAACTTTGTGCCCCCTCAACTTTACCATGATTTTCCCAATGCGTTCGTAGTTTTACATTTACACGTTTTTCTATATTCTCCATAGTTTTGCCGAAGACAGCATTATTCATGAGCTTATAAAAATCTTTTTCGAAATCTGTCTTTGCTTTTGTTCTTAACTGTGTGTTTAGCTCAATATATTTTCGCATCCAACAACTTTGCTTAAATTCCAAAACTCGATGAATTTTTACCAGTTTCATGCCTTTTTCTAAACACTGCATTAGGTTTCTATAATGAATAATGTACTTTCTTTTATTGTTTAGGTTTGGTACTAGCTTAGGTTGTGTACTTCCTCCAGTGCATATATTTTCCGGACAAAATGGTAGATCAGAATGCAAGTCATGCAAATTATCTGGATAATCAAGATCTACTTCTAGGATATACCCTATATCTGATGTGGGGGAGACTTGAAAATTTACAGTCGGTTCAACCCATTTAAAACCACCGTATGGGAGATACTGCGACTGCGCCCAACCATACATATTATTCGCATCCAAGTAAGCTAAAAAAGATTTGCGATCCTTTGCATTGTAATCACATAAATATTTATTATTAGCTTTCGCATGTCGGTTGCTACATACGGACACTCCACCTCTTATACCTGATTTAATAAACGCTATCATATCAAAATCTACCAACAAATCTAATTCAATTTTTGTGCACTTCAACATAGCATCCCAGCTTAGACCAGGTGCAGTATAATAATGTGCTGGGTCTAATCCATATGTTTTTAAACATACATCTCTGAAATTTTCAAAGATGTCAGCCAATAGTAAAACATCAGTTTTTAAATAAAGGTTCGAATAATCTCTCATATTCTGACATTGAAAATGCTGCCAGACATCTTGTGCATGTTTATAGTCTTCATCAGAAACATGCGATCCTGTTAAAGAGCTATAAAAATCCGATTGGTTTGGTAAAAATGTAGCATTTAGTGATTCATGTGATTGAATAAATTCATAGGGAAAAATACCTTTTCTGATCAGACGGTTAAAATCGTCAACTTTAGACACTTGTTTTTTTAACTCTCTAAGTTGATCAACTTGGAGATTTTTGGACAGGTTGTCTAAACTACTTGACAAAAATCTGAAAGAATCTAAAAATCTTAATTGCACATTATGTCCATTAACATTTATGTTTTTGGAGAATGATATATATTTTTCTTTATTTTGAGGAATAATTTCTATTTCCCCTTCTTTTAGATGCAAAGAATGTACAAGAAAATGAGCATCATAGTTACTCAGATTGTGCAGAAAAACCGGAACAAAAAATGGAGTTCTAAATTTAGATTTGCAGACTGGATGTGCCACCCCTCTAAAGAAACCCGTATGCCAGTCAAAATCTAAAGCTGATTCTGACTCGAGGTCTTTTAAACAAATATGGCATGTTTTTGTTTGAACAACATCAGCCTCTTGCCAATCTTTTAGAGGAACCGGTGGTTTCTGTATACAATTTTTTTTATGAATTTCCCTAACATCTTTACACAGATTATCCATAAAACTTTGAGTGCAATCAGTCCCTGTATATGTTTTATAAGTTGATAAATTATCGTCAAATGAGCATTTAATGTAATAACCATAACTATAAATTTCATGTTCATGTACATTAATTGTATGTGACTTATTTGGATCCGCATCACAGCTAGAAATAGGCTTGAGAAGTGCTTCTGTGTCAGCATAAACTACAAAAGGCACCCTCATCTGTTTATGATAATTGTTAAACCGTATTTTATCCGTACGTTCATTATTACCAAACCAATCTTTTTTAGTTTTTGATGGGCTGGGCAATTCTGTAAAAACATGACTACAGTCGAACTTTTGGTGGTTATCCAACCTCGCTTTTGTGGTGAAATGCAATAAGCACTCATCACATAAAAAAACAGCCTGATTTTTCCTCGATAGCTGCTTACTTACTAATCGCGATAAGTTTTTAATAAAACAATAATGCCCATTGCTGCCATTAGAAATATACAGCAAATTAACGTGTTTTTCACGTTTATTTTTAGACCAATAAAGTGGTCCCACTACTGAATTCTTTCTAGATATCTCGTCATATTCTAACCCAAAAACATTAATGCTAATATTGTTGTTTTCCTCAACCTTGACAATGTCCTTTAACTTAACTGGAAAAGGAACATTATCAAAATTCAGTTTGTTTTGATGTCTAGAATAAGATGAAACCCTATCTTTATGGTAGTTTACAGGATATAAAGCAGAGAGTAATGCCCACTTCAAACATTCATGATCATTATTTTTCACGTTTATTAAAGCTCTTTTGTTTTGGATATCTTTTGGCAATTTTACATACGTTGACCCTTGAAGAGGGTTAAACTTATTAACGTTCATTTCCAAATGACGAACAGATTTAAATGACCACCCGCTGTCTTTTTTTTCGAATTCACTCATTTTTGTGGAAATAGTTTCACATAATGTTTTGAAGTATGCATCCAACTCATCACCCATACAAATGTTAAAATTTGATGTTTTGAAAATCGAAAATATTATGCAAATTTTTTGTCTCTTGCACAAACTCAGCATGGATTATGAAATTTATTTTGATTATTGTGAGCTGTTTTAGATTCTCATTTATCAAAGTGGAAATCGTACCTTTAACTGAGTTGAAGAATTCAACAGGTGTTTGTAGAGTTTCGTCGTTATTCGGTGAAGTAATTTTGTAAGTTATTATTCTACAACCAAATGCAGTATTTATCACACTTACATTATTATCCCTACTTAAATTTAAAACCTTACTTTTATGCGTAGAGCTCCGAATATGATTAGAAAAATATCTACGGCTTACCAGTATTTGACAAGCATCGCACTTAATCATATCATTACTTGATGCAATGAGATCATTAGTAGATGATGAAGGTCCAGGGACAGCTTCCGCGTAGGAGTCACCATCATGTGATAATTTTCTTTTCAGGCCTCTCCCAGTTTGCAGCACATTCCTTAATAAAAAAATAGAATAAAATACAACCATAAATTTTAATATTAAATCAGGAATAAATAAAACAGGAATGTTAATTTATCAAAATATCCATAACATAATATTTTGTTTGTAAACTTACGTTTGCTGATGCTTCATGTCGAAAGAGTTTTTAATAATTGCGCCATCATTTTGATTTTCGATCTCCTTTTCTCTCCCAGTTTGTATCGCATTTCTGAATAATAGCAAAGAAAATGTTAGAACAATTATATATAATATGTTATCAAACAAAATTACACATAAAAATTTGTAAGAAATAGTTTGATGATAAACTTACATTAGCTGATGTTCTATCTTAGATGCAATAGCACATAAAGCACCATCATTTTCGGATGAAAAACTATTTACTGTTAAGTTGAGCATGTCAGCATTATTCTGTTCTAATATTTCACATTGTTCCAACACTTCACTGTTGAAGAAATCACTAAACGGAAAGTCTTGTTCACTATTTTTGAAGAAATGACTAACAACACGTTCTTCTCCCATTTTTTATAGAAATAATCGAAATATTTTCGAAACTCTTTTTTCAACTGATTGGCGAGCATAAGTTATCCGAGCTCCAGTCTTGAGCTGACTGTTTTGCGAAGCTTGGTATGGTTGGTTTAAGTAGTGAATTCGGGTTTATTGATGTACACGTTTTTAGTTAACGAGCATTATGAACCCATTGTAGCGGTGCATCATATAGTAGAGTTTGCGAAAATATGGTTCAGGTAGAAAGGGTAGTTGCTCTGTTGTTGAGTGGCGGGCGTGGTAGTTTTTTGTTTTGTTTTAGCTGCTTGAGAATTATGAAATTAGTTATCAAAAAAGTATTTTTTACAATCTTGTGATTGCGAAACGTTTTTCGTGATGTCGTATATTAATTCCTTGCTGCGATCGTAAACATTGTCCGTGACCTTTGTGTAGTATTTGGCACGAACATCTGCATGCTTCCAGTGGTTGTTTGACGACACTTTGGCTAATTTCTTGAGATCGTAGATTTCCACTTTAACCAGATGGGTTGCGTTTGCTGCGTCATTAGTGTTTGATGATATATAAGATACACCACCGTTTCGCGCCATCCCAACTGTGGAAGATTGCACTTTCTTTTGTTTTTTGATTTTCGGTGTGTCGAAAAATTGATCGATGCCATTATCGCTGCCTGCTCGCTTTGGTGATTTTTGATCGGATTCGACAATAGTAAATGCATTCTCAGTTTCATCATCGCTTGATGCGGCAAAGTAGTAATTCTTGAATGTGTTTGGTAAGTCATCAACGTTAATTGTCGATCCCTAAAACAAAACACGGATATATGTTATTGATGGTAACGAGAACAATGCTGAAATAAAATTTACTTTAAAAAAACTCAGGTTAATGACTTACGCTGACATATCTATATTATAATAAAATTAATAAAAAAAATACGGATTTAAAGCTTTGTTTATTTGGAATTTTATAAAAAGACTTTTAATTATGAGTAATAGTTGCGCAAACTGAAGAAAATATTATATCTATATTATTTAGACAAAATCATCACATAATTACAACAATATTTCTCCTGAACAACTGTAAATAAGTATGTCACGTCACACACATCACAACAGCCAGTAGCAGTCCTCTGATGGACGTAGCCCTCAATATTTACCTTACATATAAGTACTACGCATGTTAGATAAATTTGAAACAGTATAAAACAAATAAGAGAAATAAAATAAAACTATTCTTACCTCCATTTTTCCTATGCAGCTAGCTGTAGACCGGGACATGGCGTTTGGTAGAAGTCTTCACTCCGAACACGAACACTAGGTTTATTTTTATACTATAATCGCCGTTCACAAACACTAGATAAATTTTTTAATACTATACGTCACAACTCGAAACAACTTGTGAAGACTGACGCGTAAGTTCCGCTTATATAGCAAGACCACCGCCCGCGGTGGCATTTTTTTGTAATACTGTTAACCGCCACCGAGCCTGATACACTAGTAAGCATGTATCGACAAGTTAAAATCGTGTCCATTGTATGCCTAAGCGGAAGACGGCTTTATGAAAGGAAGGTTTTACAATCAAAGGATAATAAAAACATTTCAAAATTGCATTTACATAGAAATAAATTTTGAAATATTCACAACAGGCGGTGCGTGCAAAAGAAAGGCAGGGCAAACACTTAAAAATGCTTTGTTGTTGAAATAGTCAAAGAGATAAAGAGACCGGCGGCAGGCTAAGCCATTGTTCCCAATTCAAAAGAAGTAACTTGTAGCGACATGCTTAGTAGAGTAAACATGCGTTAAGGTGTTAGGTATAAAAGTAGGTATAAAGTAAATTGATAGCGATATCAAAATATGATATGTGATTGGTATTGATTAACATTTAATGACGCAGAAGCAGGTAAATCGGTGTTGAGGTGTTAGGTTAGGTTAGGTTAAGTTATGTTGATAATTGATAGGTATAAAAGTACGTATAAAGTGAAATTGATAGCAATATCAAAATATGATATGCGATAGGTATTGATTAACATTTCATTACGAAGGTAGCAGCAGGTAAATGGGTGTAGAGGTGTTAGGTTAGGTTAGGTTAAGTTATGTTGATAATTGATAGGTATAAATGTAGGTATAAAGTGAAATTGATAGCGATATCAAAATATGTAACATGATAAGTTATTCAATGAGCAAGTAGTTTGTACAAAAACCGCGAATTAATTTGATATCAAACCGCGAATTAATTTGATATCAAACCGCGACTTAATTTGATATGAAACCGCGAATGAATTTGATATCAAACCGCGAATTAATTTGATATCAAACCGCGGATCAATTTTATTACATACGCGGATAAATTGGATATCAAATCGCGGATCAAGAATCATATGTGACGAGCTTTTTGCCAAGCACCCCCAAACAGCCTCGATAGGGGGGTCACGAGTGGTCCAAATCCCGCTTATCCCCACTACTCTAGGTAGGTATTCTAATCAATATCTAGCTATGTAAGGTACAATATAAATGTAATTATCAGTTTACAAGCTATTAAACAAATACTTTTTAAGTTTGGATGCAAACCTATTTTTATTAGTTTCTTGTCTTATATCTGTAGGCATAGTATGAATGTTTCAAGTTATAAATGTTTTAAGTTGAATGAGTCTCATCATATATTTCAATACATTACAAAACAGATAAAACCTAATTACAACGAAAAGGTGTTTTCCACACATAAATACATACACATATCACGCCTATATCCCTTGAGGGGTAGGCAGGGCGTTGACGGCTGTAAAAATACGGTCGCTATGGCCACGTCTGACAAATATTTGAGGGCCGTTTCAGAAAATCGTGTATCACTATAGTGACAGTTTGTCAGCCTGTCGCCTAAAGTTGTAACACATGAAACCATCGAGTCTCTTAGTCTCATCTTACGACATCCACAGGAAAAAATGGGGCGATGCTATTCTAAGCCGGCATCACAGGGTACACTACGTTTAAGTTTCTGATACCATATTAAATCAACGTTAAAAAACCGGATTAACACCTTTTAAGGTTCAAAATATTCCTTCATTTATTTACCTACAGACAGATAGATAGCTTCCAAGACAAAATTTTAGATGTCAAAGATATTGGTGTGTTAAAAATACATACATATCACGCATTTAATCCCTTACGGGGTAGGCATAGCGTAAACAGCCGTAAAAAACGTCTATTTACACCACGTCTAACAAATGTTTGAGGGTCATTTGAAAAATTGTGTTATGTGTTAAAAATATATAAATGAAGAAGAAAGAATTAATCAAGCAAGTTTGTAAGAAGGTTCAATATCTCTCGCAACTCAAAGTGTACAGGAATCTACATACATACATACACATATCACGCCTATAATCCCTTGCGGGGTAGGCAGAGCGTAAACGGCCGCAAGAAACGGACATTTATGCCACGTCTGACAAACAATTGAGAGTTATTCGGAAAATTGTGTATCGCCATAGTAACAGGTTGTCAGCCCATCGCCTAAAATTGCAATACACACCCTCGAGTCCCTCAGTCGCCTCTTACGACTCCCACGGGAAAGAAATGGGGTGATGCTATTCTAAGCCGGCATCACACGGTAAAGGAATCTGGTTATTCTTAATGAGGATTATCTAAGGAAGTGCCTGTCAGAACTCTGCTAAGACTAATAATAGAGCCAGAACGTAATTCTAAGACCCCATTTGACTACTTAAGATGGTTAAAATTTAAAAATAATATGCCAATGTTAGAGAAACATCTAGAAACCATACCAGTTTGTAATTTATTTATAAGGGATATGTATGTGATTTATACTTTTTAGAACACATCACTACACTACGCAACACTTTCACCCACAAAACATGACACTTATATTTCTCATACTTATATTTCTATTTACAAATAAGAATATATATTTTAAAATATGTTAAAATTATATAAAACACGTTCTCTTGACACAATTTAAAGGAAAACTAATGCTGAAACTAATGTAACGCGTAAAACTGTCAATCGATTTATTAATATCTTTCCTCCATATTACAATGGTAATTTTCTGAACCATTATGATATTTGTAGGTAAAGTATTTTAATTATTTTAGAAATACTACCAAAGTAGCAGTCTAAGGGTCTTTAATGATTTAATTGACGTAATTAATAGCTCGGTTGGATACTTACTAAATATATGCAATTTTTCGTGCATTTGAGCGTATTAAATAAATAAATATCCTGGACAATTCTTCAAATATCCATACTTACCTACTTTTCTGTAAATAATTACATATTATTCATAGAAAACACACAGACTAAACACAAATACTTGAAAATGGACTTAACAAATATAAGTGTCTTGTGGGGATTGAACCCACGACCCTCGGCGTAGCAGGCAGCTACGCAATCGGGCCAGTCAATTAATGACTGCATGAGTATTTTTGACACTAGGTACACTGCTGCTATTATGAAAAAAATAATACTTAATTCAGTAAATGTGGTTACAATATGGCTAAATTAATTGACTCATAAAAATATGTATTTATACAAATGTCAAGCCTTATCCCTTGCGGGGTAGGCAGAGGTTGAGTTACAATGGAATCTTCCAAAATATTTTTGTATCATTTCAATCTATGTTCCTTGGGGAAACTTTGTTCTTTATCGCCAGCCCGTCTTGAGATTTCGCTCTCGGTCACTAGTAAAATTTCTCCCTATAATTGTACAAATACTTACTAATGTTATGTATTATATTATATTTATGATTATTTTTGATTAACACTGAGGTGTTGTAACTGTAACTTGATCGTAAAGTAATAGGAAGTAATAGTTACATATTGTATCAGACTGACGTTGATTGCATACAAAACACATACAAAAGAGGAAAGAGGATCTAGAAGTATACAATCAATCAGAGCATAAACAGTTGTATCGAGAATCGCGTGAGTTATCCAATGCTGAGATCGAGAAAGGCCGTCCGACATATGTTAATGTGACTATTAGAAATCGGAAAACGGCACTGACCGTTTTGACGACTCCCGGCACGACACCGGAACGAATGACTAATCAGGTGGAAACAGACAAAAAACACGATAAAAACAAGAATAATTGGAACTAACTATCAATTCGGTACGAAAAAGTTTTTTTTTTTCTGTGCTACCGAACCATTTTAAGAAAATATTTTGATTTTTGTTTATTTGATGATCTGTAAATTTATAAACAACTCCACTCGTAAAAAAATAAATTAAATCAGACTATTAAATATATTTGACACTGAACGTTGACTGACGCACTAGGATGTATAGTTTCTAAAGTCTATGGTTATCTTGAAGGGAATCATGAAAGAGATTCGTTTTATTCTTGGTCAGTATGACGTCACACAGGTCAAATGAAGTTTTTTTTTTTTTCATAAATAAGAGTAGTCTTTACTCTTCTATCTATCTTCCAGCTAAGCTTCAAATACCGTATTGCTAAGGACTGATATAATAAACAAGGAAGAAAGCTATAAACGTGACAGGAACACAGTTATAGGCGAATGAAATTCAAAAACAAATGACATAAAGTTACGAGTAAGGGTAATAAAGTTTACGGGATGAAGAAATTCACTTGCAAGACATGAATAAGTCCCATCAAGCTAGCAGCTTTGAGACGGAAATGAGTGAGCTTGAATTGAATAGCTTGTAGTGCTGAGCTAGAATTGAATAGCTTGTATAGGAAGTCAAAGCTTCGTTTGAAGATGAGTCAAAACAAAGCCAGTATCCACAGCCTACGCTAAAATACGCACATTCTGAATCATCAAGTAGTTATTATTCAATGAACACAAGTCAATAGCTTATGTAACACGCGGCATCAAAACTTATGGTAAATCGTGACACCCTGACCTGACACAAATGATAATCTGTAATAAACCTAGTGATTATTTTAAGTTACGTATTTTTCTAACGTCTTGTCACAAGGCCAAGTAAAAAGGCAATGCAAACGATGTAGCGATTAGATAAAAATGTGCTTTGACACTTTCACTAGCCGCTTCAAGATTGTGTTTGTGGTTTTCGTTTTGTATTACGTGACAAGATGAACATCTCTGAAACTAAGTATCATTACCCCACGGCAGCCAGAAGAGCAGAAACATGGTTAAAGGCTGATATTATTATACTTATTACCGTGACAACACGTCAATGCGTGTGAACTTGGTGGTAAGGCGGTGCTCCCACTTGTCATCCTAATCCTATTCTTGACAGCTACATAAAAAACTTGAAAGTTTAGCAGAATCTAGGTAGCTGTAGGAGTAAGCCGGTTCTTCTACTTTTCGTCCGTCGCTGCTTTTTTAACGCACCGGAACGCTTGGATCTGCCGGACAAAAGGACAATGCGACTTCCGACCTTATTCTTTTACGGTGTCGTTTGTTAATTGACTTGACAGACGCATCCGTAACGCACCGTAAACGCACCGTAGCCGTATTGGAATGAAAATAAGATCGGAATTCGCAATTTTCAGTGTTACGGTGCATAATAAATACGCAGCGACGGACGACAAGTGGGTAACCCGCTTAACTCCTTCAGCTATCTAGATTCTGCTAAACTTTCAAGTTTTTTATAAAGCTGTCAAGAATAGGATTGCATGTCCGCGGGTTGCGCAGAGGTCATTTAACTGTAAGTGCAGACGACGGCTCGTCGGGGGCGATGGGGGCTTGTACCGTTCCACCCATTCACTCTTACTCCAAATTACTCAAATAATCTTCGGATTGAGTTCAAATGACTTAAACGATCTGGGAGACACAAATTGCTGTAACGGGTATCACATATTTCCGGCGAGAATTCAAAAGAAATGCTCCCGAGTGTGAGAGATCTTGCGGTCTTAATCGAAATGTCGTACACATATTTTATTTAATGTTTCAAGGCGGGGTCGAATCACGGAAACGAAGATTTTGAATTTCCTACTTATCAATAAACATAATCACATTATAGCGAAGACAGAGAGAGTTCACGCTACACACATTCACAACCAGTCGAACATTGAATAAAAAATAATAATAGAGAAACAGAACATCAATCATACACTTGTAGAACAATCAGTGAAACGAATGATCGAATCGAGAAATCAATGGGTATTGTTGTAAATTATGAGCAATTAGACCGAGAATAACTGCTGCTGATGCAGAGACAAGGCATTATTTTTGAAAAAAAGACAAGATACCGACGTGCTATGTAACGTACAAATTTAAGTATTAAATTCTTTATAAACCATCTTGTACTAAAATGAATTGAAAAGATCAATGATAAAATTTGGCGTAGGATACCGGCTTAAAATGGCATTACCCCGTTACATTCCCATAGGTGTCGTAAGAGGCGACCAAGGCACTCGAGGGTTTCGAATGTGTATTACAATTTTAAGCGACAAGCTGACAACCTATCACTATGGTACAACAAGATTTTTCTGAAACGGCCCTCAAATGTATGTCTTCAACGCTCTGCCTACCCGACAATGTGAGTGTGTATTTATGCAATGATAAAATTTTGCTCTCATCACACCAATTATAATTTTATTAACAAGTTTGAATTTGAAAAATAAAAACAATCTCTCATCAACCTGCCTTTACCGGCTCAAATTACCTACATATCTACCTACAGGTCATGCGACATAAAATTGCTAAATCCACCTTTTGCTAAATACGAAAACGTGTTCCACAGGACGTTTCAACACTAAGCGATAATGTGTACGGCTAAAATACGATCTGGAAACCTAAATTCTATTTCAGCGAGCAAAAGTAACGTAATGCGGAGTCGCTAGTGTGTAGAAAATTACATAAATCTTGCACGTATCGTATACCCTCGGGGCACAGTTATCCGATAACTACAGAGTAAGGTTCTCAGCATTATCATTGAGCCGATAAACGATATGTTATACGTACATAAAAGCTTTCCCACGTAAGAAAATACTTTGTTCCAACGGGGATCAGAACAAAAGACTGGGGAAGAAAAAACTCCCTGCTAGAGTTTCACTTTCCTCACATAAAGACGAACACTATTGTGAGGCATAAAAGTAGTGTTGGCGGACGCCTTTTTTGTCGCGGGTTTCTTTACAGGACCTTTCTATCCGACATCTTTTAAAAGTCCATCGACTTTAGAGTGCTTTTTGCGGAGAAATTGGAAAGGGTTGAATACCCGCATACAAAGCGTTGCACCGAGCTCTCGTGAAAAATATACAGCACACAACTCATTGCCAGACACATGATTTTATGCGCCATATGTATGGTATGGCTCATTATAACTGGAAATTTGGACAGCAATAAACATTTCATTCAATTTGGTCAGAGTTTGCTATATTTGGCGTAACGTTAATATTGGTGTTTAAATTTACAAAACCTTTATAGGTATGCCTTACGATACTTTTGTATGTTCGGATGATATATCAGTATAATTTAAACACGTTTATACCAAGAACCTGTATCTGAGACGAAAGTGTTGAGAATATCCACACAATCACGTTCGCAAGTGCTAAATGATAGTGCAAGGCCATCGTATGCTCATCACTCATAGAGCAAAGGTGACTTGTCTCTATACCTGTCATTACGATGGATGAAAGTAGGAAACCGATGATGATGATAGACAGCTATTGGAAGAGAAATGTGGCTCTAAATAATGATCAAAGCTGTCGTAATGGTTGAGTGAAAGAGTTACTGGCAAGATAATTTTGGAAGGTCGCCGGGCCTTGAATTTAAAAATCAGCAAATATTTAAACGTGCTAAGATAAGCAAATTTATTCAAGCACGTCACTTTATCAGTGATAATAATGAATGATCCTTTCTCCTTTCGACGTTGCGTACAGTACCGAGACCGTGTTGTACTTTCCAACATCGAATATCCGTAGTAAATATTTTCAATGTTTACCTTTTAAGGGTTCCTCGGTAATCGATAACATGCCGGTTCCCAAGTACCGTTGTTTTGAAACAGCATTATCCTTAGAAGGACACCGATGGCAAACTTTAAGTTATTGATAACCGGAAATGAATCGCATGCAAGGATTTTTGATGTTTATACCTTTTCGCTAGAGCTACAGACGCAAACGTAGTTAGGGTTGCAGTAGGCGCAGTCACAGTCGGCGCACTCGCTCCAGAAGATCTCGCCGTTGCAGCCGAGCCGCCCGCCCTTTTCCACGTCCACCCACGTCGACCGCTTCATCGGGATGACCTCCTAGTACCACACGCTATTATCGACACAGTCAGAAACTCTGAAATCCAAGCATCACAAGTCCGACACAATCCTCAGATACACCAAAACACTACTTTTAAAGTCACTCACTTTGCAACAGTTCAACAACTTCAGGCTGTTCAAGTTAGTAATCACGATTCAAAACAAAGGATTTGGCTCTAGTTCAATTTTCATTCGAATTGGGGCCACGATAATTAAATGTGTGAAAATTCGCGGGATAAACACAACTCAGGGACTGCGCTCCGAATCGAGTACCAGGAGAGTATGAATCGCGCGGAGTTGGTAGTCGCGGGCGGCAGGACCGCCACGCTACGGCTCATCGGACAGACTGCTCCACGCTGCGTAGCGGCGGAGCGGCGCGGCCGGCGCAAGGCCTATAGACAGAGTACACGGCCACTGCAGACCCCAGCATTCGCCGCCGCTAGGAAATCCTTCATCAACTCTAACTTCACCAGCATATACATTTTATTGCACACAAAGTTATGCAAATCAAAACAATACCCAAAGTAAACTGAGAAGAAAGATGACACCCGAGATAATAATACGTGAGAATGAGTTTGTCAACCTCGATTTATGAAACTAGACCAGACAATTTTATGCGAAACGCTACAATATGGCGTAATCATGGAGATTAGCTTAAACCTAAACGAGTTCTAGAGTTGAAAATATGTATTCACAAGTTGAAACGTAAGTAGGTTAGCTTGTTTAGCTAAAAATAATTTAAGAAGTGCCCCAGCAGTCCATGAAAATTATCAACTTTTCGAAAGGAATAAAGTTGGAAAATCGAATGGAAAGAATGGTTTCCCTTTCCAATTAATACCCTGGGTCTAACAGCTTTTGTATATGAGAAACAAATATTTTTTCTAATATTGATTGAAGAAAGTTGTTTAGTTTCGACGGCTGGTTCACCTTTGAAATTATTGTAAGAAGCATTATTACATCCTTTACAGTACAGTATGTTACAGATAATATAATAGACTATGTAAAACAAACGTAAGTAGTGAGGGCACATCCTTGGTGACGTGATGATGCAACTAGCTTCTACAGTACACATTTAAGGGCACTAAACACTCCATAAACCACTATTTCATCAACTGAATGTCCACTGCGGCGCGTTTACGAAACTGGTAGGTACATCGGGTCCTACATAATATCTATCGTAGTAAGAAACCGGCATTAAGTTAACTGAGACTTTTGGTGCACCGGGTGCCAGGCGCGACTGCGGCAAACCATGTACTGGGCGGGTTGTAAGTGTAAACACCGCGATTCAAATAGAGTTTGTTGACAAATATCCACATAAACACGCATTCCTCGTCTAATTGTTACGCAAATCGGGGTTACTGCGTCACATTCACAAAATTCTAGAAAATACACAAACGTATGAAAAGTTTAAACTAATCTATTACCTATGTATAAAATACATTTTTACATCCAAATTTTATTGCGTTTTTATATATATATATATTTTGTACTATACCTTTTTTTTACTAAATATTTGTATTTTATTGAAAGTTAGTGTGTAGGTACTTTACCAATTATTATTCTGTATTTAAGCCTGCAAAATTTTCTAATATCTTCAATTATTCATGTACCTAATTGAAAGGGATTAGAAAAAAGTTCATACTCGTGGAATTAAAGAATGCATTTTTATATTTCATTGATGCATTTCCATATCATGTCAATATACATAAATATACTTTTATTTTCTCAAGAGTTGAGTTCAAATAAAACAATGCTTTGATACAATTACTCAACGTTAATCTAATTTTAACAAAGCGTTGAGCAATTATCATAACAAGTTGTAATTGCTGTTAAGAATTTAATACTTTTTGCGTTTTGGGGACGTAACAATGAAGAAATTAATTCAGTAGTCTGTCATTAAAATGCCAACACAATTAATTTCAGACAGAGTGTTTATTTTGTCGAGGAAAAACATAATCTAATTTACTTATATATGTGAAAACTCACTGCGGAAATTGTTTTTTTTTACCATGTTTTATATTTTGCTCCGTGTGATGCCGGCTTAGAATAGCATCACCCCATTTCTTTCCCGTGGGAGTCGTAAGAGGCGACTAAAGGACTTGAGGGTGTGTATTGCAATTTTAGGCGATGGGCTGACAACCTGTCAATTTGGCGATACACAATTTTCCGAATGACCCTCAAATATATGTCAGACGTGGCGTAAATGTCCGTTTTTGCGGCCGTTTACGCTCTGCCTACCCCGCAAGAGATAATAGGCGTGATATGTGTATGTGTTTATGTTTTCTATTTTTCTCAGCGTCGGTGGGAGGATGTTTAACATGTATGAGTTTGCTAATCCTGTAACCACTATGCGGAGATTTCACGATCCAGTACCTCCATGAGCTGCTTACAGATATAATCCCCTCTCGGAACTCATGTTTTTGTATTTGGGTTAGTGGAATGGCGCTTTTTGTGCAATTTGCAAGAGCAATGTCTGATGAACGTTGATTTTTCTAATGCGATTCTGATGTTGGCATCAATCTTGGGATACAACTGTAATTTTATAGACAGCTCGAGAAGTTCCGCTTAAGCAATGTTTCCTAGGAATCATGCGGATGATTTATTCCTTCTTCAAGTAGGTGATATAGGTGTTGGAATAGAGCATATATATAAAACATCATCATCATCATGTCGTCCAAACCGTGTCCGGTGACGGCGACTCCTATATATTATGAACTTTACTGGTCTTCGAGCGAAGTCCTGCGGCGATGGAGGGCTGATGGTGGGGGGAGGATCGGTGTGTCCGAACCTTAGTTGGCATCTGCACGTAGGCGGTTTTCTGGTATATATAAAACAAAACATGTGCCGAAGCAAACTCTTATTTTTATTCAAATTTTTATAAGAATGTAGATGTGATGTGATGTACTCGCAATCGTTTTTAATGACCTTCAAGTTCACGATCAGAAATTATGTTTCCGTGAACAGGTGTGGGGTGTGGCAAATTATAATCGAAATTTCGAAATGTTCAAAAAGAACTTTCAATTTCTATGACGTGTTGTCAGAGAGATCTTGAGAGACACAGCTGAGTAGGGCGATTCCGTGATCCAATGTTTAAATTATTCAGTAAATCGGCAGCTAGATTGTGCACACGATCTGAGAGTTTTGTACATTTTGGGGCAACACAAAACGTGCTTAGAAAAACTATCTGATGCAAAAACGCGTGATTAATTTCTTCACAAATGAAAGTGTTAGTACCTAACCTACAATAAAATGTTAGACTTTCGTTGGATTTCTCAACACACATCAGTCCTGTTTTTTATAGAAGCTTTGGCGAAGTATGCGGTAATGAAATACTGGTCCTGTGAAACTGGTTCTAATCCAAAGCAAGTGAGTTCGCTATGCAAGGTGACTGGAGCTTGCAAATTGACTGTATACCGGGGAGGTACTAGTAGTAATAGACAAACGTAACTAATGAACTTAATTAACAATGCAGATACTAATAAGCAAGAAGACGCTCTCGTCAAAAAGAAAGTACGTGGTTACCAAATAAGCACAATCACCCAAGCTGCAAACATTGAAGCTCTTCGCAAAATTTATATTATTTACACCACTCTGTATAGATTTAAACGGCGTCGGCAGCAATAATGCTTAAGCTACCGCAACCGGCGTCAACTCAGTTGTCCGGATAGTACATCTACGTACTATCTGGGTGTAAGGGACGGTGTATCGAACACTTTGCAGTAGCTGGCGTGATCAAACTATGAAACTGAACAACTATGGAGCCTATGTTGCGAAACAAAAAAAGTTTAGCGAGTTTCTATAGAAATTCGGTCAGCTTATCGGATTTTTTCAAGGGAGGCTGAAATTCAAAAGTTCAGTTTCATGGTCTGATCATGCCTGCAAAGTTTCGGTACACCGTCCCATATGCATACGTACGTATATCCCGTATATATTTAGATCCCATAGAAAAAATCTGCAAAAGACACCGGCAAAAGAAGTAAAATATGCCAACAAACTGTCGACCTTGATCATCAAAAAAATACTTATGCAAAATATTCCATTGATCATGATAGAAAATCTCAAATAATAGCAGCGCGGTAGTGGGCCATACTACTCAATTCGACCGACGAATTCAATAGTCAATACTTTATAATGATCATGCGTTTTTTTCTTTTATAGAAAAGACTGCTCAGTCATCGTTTACGTTTTTATATAGCAGCATTGAACTTGGCTCTTCGCAATTCCAAATTAATTATAGTCAGTAGAGTGAAGAAATTTCTATATGAACATGTGGAATTTTTTGATGAAGTGGAAAAGTTTGAATCGGTCTTTCTTCTAGCTAAAGTTGCGCGTGAGCACGCTATCTATTTAAACTTTAAAAAAATAAACAATTAAAACTACAATTCCATGCCACATTAAATCATTCCAAAAAATCAATCTTTTTGAATTTTAGGTACTCTATATGGGACTACTACTCTATTTGAATCAAGATCATCCATTTAATCTTCTTCTTTTCGTGTGGGACACCAAGTGGTGTCAGAGATTTTCAACTTAGATGATTTAAATAAAATAACAAATTTTAGTACTAGGTTTATGTACATCCTATATTTATTGAGCTATTATTCTATCTACAAGTCTAGAGTGAACTGTATTTAATTATAGTGCAATTCAAAGTAGATACCTACTCTACAATATGTTCAGTCAGAAGCGCTGTATACGCACCCGGATTTAGAACTGCCCATGATTATACAGTAGACGAAACGAAACTTGCCTCTTTTGGTATTTGAATGGATCCACAATCAAGAATATTATTTCTATTAGGCGTTGGTACCTATGCTATTGATATGACGACGTTAAAACTCAAGATAAATCTTTTGAGTTTCGAATAATAAATATGATTTAAAATGGATTAGGTAGATGTGAACCAGATTTTTTTAAATACATTTAGGTATCCCATTATCTACATTACAGACTTTAGAAAGAAGGAAGTGTCACAAAACCTACGTTTTGGCGATTTGCCTATAAGGACAATGTATGCAAATTGATTCCTGCACCAGTATCGAGAGAACGATAGTGTGGGTGGATGGAACCAAACCACAACGAAAGAGCAACGGTTAATTCACAATCACAACATAACGCTACTTTGTTATTAATAATTGCTTTCATTGATTAAACTGGGCTCGCTTACTGTACCTGAATAATTAAAGATGTACGCTATGAATCTGTTAGTATCTTTTATACGTATACATGCTTATAAAATACTCCAACCAAAGCCTTATAGAAAATTAATTTCGTAATTTAATATCAGCAGCTTAAAATATTTTTTACTTCACAATCATAAGAACTTTGTCATTTTTGAATAAGCAGTCCAGGGCCAAAGACCCTTCCAAATAAGGCCAGCGGTGGGCGAACAGCATTTGGGCTGACGACTAACATTTTGCGACGAGACTGACCATTACCACTTATATGGCAGGACGAGGACTAGATTTCTGAGATTTAAGGCAAAAATATGCGTAGGTTATAATATTTTAATTTAAGTAGTCATATAAAAGTGTTGGAACTTACCGCCACGAATCAACTACGCTGCAAGTCGATACAACTCCAAAGCTCTCTCTCCTACCCGGTGATTAAAATCGTCAACGTAGAAAATCAAACACATGTTTTGCAAAGATACCACAACCTTTGTTCCGCCACACAACGAGCAATTATAACCGAAGAGATTTGTTGATTCCCATACAAGCATGTTTCTCATGAGAAAAGCAATATAATAGATCACTGATGTAGGACCACCGGTGTTCAACAAAGATGTTCTACAACGGGATGGAGACAAAAAATATAACAATAGAGTAAATGAGTACTATGTGATAGAGGTGTGTATTAACGAGGTCTTTATTAGCAAGGAAGCAACGTATAACTAAATAGCCGTGAAGTCAACGCTTTAACGATGTAAGCTCTTATTACCGCACCGATAGGACTCTAAGATATCGACAAAATCACCTAGACCTCCCTAAGCTAGAATCTCCTACACTGCTCGTAACGTCTCACAAAGGACGAGGAAGAAACTGCGGGTCTTTGCATAGTGGTTTTGAGGAGCAGACAACACTTAGTGGTTACGAGTAGCCATCGATAAGTATGTTCCCATGATGATGCGATCGCTTTGCGAAGTGGTGCGGAAAACGTGAGAGGACGTGGACACATTGTACTTGTCAGTATTGTGTTGTACTGTGCACTGCACATGACAATAGGGAACGGGTAGGGTGGTATGCGGCAACGGAAGCATGCAAGCTGGAAGCAGGTCAACATACCTATTGTATACTTTATTCTCTATCATAATATCGTTATGACGTACGGTTTGGTCAGGCAGACAGCCGGTCGTAAAACTAAGCGAATTCCTATTGCAACATGATTTTGACAACAATGTTGCTCCGAGTCCAGATGATATTACAGGTTGATGATGTTTACCATGCTAAAAACATTTACGGCGACAACTCAAATATTTAGTATTTTATACATTTTATTGTAAATTCTGTATACAACAATTTTTTTGAACCGCTAACAATAATAAAGGTCTCAATAGTTATCATAATCTTATAATTGATATTTCAATATGTTGATGAGTTTTCGGTCAAATTCCCAGCGCTTGTGGGGCACAATAGTCTATTGTTGATCATGACATAAGCGATTTACGTTCTACGATTAAAAAAGATGTGAGATAACAGTCACTCACCTTGAGGAAAGAATGCCGCGTTTAACAACTTATGTTCAAGTTATTACCCGACAGTGCAAAGTAAAGATCAAGTCTTTCGTAAGAATGCAAGTTGTTCAGTTTGGTGGTTAGAATCAAGGGGTTTCAGTTCATGCTCACCTGTGCGACACCCTATATATCGGGTGAAATTTTACTAGTTATACTAAAAACAGAGGAAAGACTGGTGATAATTAACAACTTTCGCCATGAAACAGGTCGAAATATGTCAAAAATATTTTGAGCGTCCATAGCAACCCAAATCAGCTGATTGGCAATTTTGTATAGGAGGTTCAAATTATTGTTCTATATTTCGACCAATGTTCCTTGGGGAAAATTATTCCATATCACCAGCCCATCTTGAGTTTAAGCTATCGATCGCTTGTAATATTTCACTCTATAAATTTAACTTATTACCACCAATACTCGTAGTCCATCTTGTGCTATCTAAAAGCAAATTTTTAGATGACGCGCCAAAAACAATTTCAAAAATACATTCAAATTCGTTCCCTCGGTACATCCGCATATATTGAAAAACTGACTAAATTATCGTTCGTTTTTTCGTTTATGTTTTGATATTCCTCAAATGTATAAAGGAAACTAAACTGTGTATCCTCTGCGGGGAAAGTTTGTGGTCCTCTTCGACAAAGTTCATTGACTTTGTTGTTTTTGTTTCCAACTTGAATCGGTTTTTAATTGAAAACGTATTCTTTTGTACTTTTATATTGCTGTAAATATTCCTGTTTCCCAGTCCTACAGGTTCTGACGTAAAAAACTAGCTACATTACTCACATAAGCGGATGTCATTAAAAGCTTTCCTTATACTTAGAGCCAATCATTTTATTCAATTGGATTCTAGTGGGATTCTAAGCACGAGCTACAATTCAATTAAAATTCCATAGGAGCTTGATGCCAGGAAGAAAATTGTTCTAGAGGATCTTAAACCTCGTTCTAAAAACATCATTCAAAAGCCGACGACGGAGCAAAACGAAGGCTATTATATGTTTTATTCTCTGCACGCGCAATATTTCAATACAAAAAAGGCTCTAAAAATTATTTGGTAAAAATACATTTTATTTTACGCTGAAGTTTTTTGCAAGAAAAGGCTGCAGTTGGATGGAATCGCATAAAAAGTCTTTAATCTCCTACTCTTGACGACTGCCATTTTTTTATTGAAATACGGCAAATCTCATTAAATTACATGACTTGAGGTGCAGCGCCCATCAATATATGAGTCAGTAAAAAGTTGTCAATTGACTTCTGATGGAAGGTTCCTGTAAGTATGTACGTACCTACATACAGACAACGTTGTTTTCTATGTAAAAAAATTATAGTATATACAAACATGCTATTAGAACAAGATATAATACACTGTGATACGATATGACACTTGTAGGAGATAATTTAAATAGAATAACTTTTGATAGAATTCCCAAATAGCAATCTGCTAATTTTATGTAGAGTAAAAAAAAGTTCAGTTATATAGCCACAGAAATAAAATAATAGATCTATAAAAAGTCGGAGAAGCATAAAACTGGCATAGGGAAGGCTTACGTTCAGCAGTGGACAGCTACAACATAATTTAAAATTCTGTAACCATTTTAGACAGTGATGGTTTTTAATGTACTGCTATGACGACAGTTTAATTAAATCCGTATTGAGGAACGATAAATCTTACATTGCGAAATGGCTTGAGTTTCTGGACGTACGTAGGTAGCGAGAGGAATGAATAATTCATGTGACACAGAAAGCTAAGTTCGTGGGACATAGGCGGGTTGTAGTCCAGGAGCTAAGTACACAGGTACTAAGTTAGGCTTCAAGATAATAATGATAATGAACTCAGATATATGTCTGGCAATTGTCTATTGGTACCATATCGAGATATATCTAAAAACTTTGTAGCTATCAAATATTATTGTAGGTATGTTTTACAAACTACGAATGCACTTTCTGAAAAAAGAACTGTTTGCAAATCAATTCGTAATGTTATTCTATCAATTATCTTTAAGAATAAATTAATTAAGAAGTTTAATAGCTCAATTAGTTGCAAAGTTTACAAGACTTAATTTCTTGTTTCGAGAAGTTGTTTTTCAATTTCCTAACTTAAACGTCTATTTAAAGAAGCCAAGGTTTTACCTTCCAAAACGAAGTTCGAAAGTCCAATTTTCAAGTTTTCGATTGACGCAATCACAGTTTCGTAGATCGTAGATGGAGGATATCTTAGCTTTTTTTGCACTAAAAGTAATATTATATAGTATAAGAAAATATAGAAACCGAAATTAAGTATTCGAATCCAATACCGTCTTGATCTCTTGACGATCTAACTACTGAGTTGTCGTGTTTCATACTCGATCGGTGAAGAACACGTGAAGAAGCATTATAAATAAAAAAATGAAAATGAAATTACTTTATTCAATGTAGGATAGTATCATCACTTATTGACAGCATGATTCGTCACAGAAAAAAAAATTGTATAACACAATTTTCTTTTTTTATAACTATTTTGTATTGTCCTAATAGAAAACCGGCTCGGGCGGGATATATAAATAAAAATATCGGCACTGCCTCGGGGCTGGCCAGGTTAATTACAAGGCATGTAACTTTACGCCACCACCATCTGTAAACTAATTTTTTTGCGCTATTATCTTAACCGAATATGTAATGGAGAACAATGCCATCAAATATGACATAGAACCTATCCAATTAGTCAAACAAATAACGACAAAGACACAAGGTTTTGACATTGATCTCATATTAACACACCCACTTAGATAAAGAAAACGCCTACGCTATCATAAATATGAATGCTCGTATTGATATTGAGTTATTCGATCGTTTGGCATTTCGTCGGAGGGTCAGCCTGTCACCTGTCACCGCTCGCCTTGATAGTAGCATTCCTTAGGAGCGGGAAGCTTCGAGCACAGAATACGTAATAGTGCATATAGGTCTTTAGGAAAGGAGCCGTTATTAATAAAGATTACGTCTAGTGCTGTCACAGGTTCTTTCGACAAATGAAGAATATCTGCACATTTCGACACTGCTCTTAAGGGACAGTAATTCCTTATCACTATTAAATGACGGCCGATGTGGCGCAGTGGTTGTGCGACTGCCTGCGACGCAAAGGTTCCGGGTTCGATTCTCGGTGGGACACTCACAAAGTTGATATTTATCACTTCGTGAATTTGTTCCCGATCTGGTTAGGACATTGCAGGGTGATCCACCTGAATGTCCGAAAAGAAATGGTTTCGTGCTTCGGAGGGCACGTTAAGCCGACGGTCCCGGTTGCTGTCTATGATAACTTTGACGGCGGTCGTTACACAAACATGTCAGAGGCCTACTTTTAGTAGTAGGCGGTTGAAAAACTCTGATACCAGAGTTCATTGTGTGGTTGAACGACTCGGTGTCCCACAAGAAATGAGAGAGAGAGACTAATAACATCTAGCTTGACTTTTAAGTATTAAACTCTTAGTAAAATTTTAGAAAAAAAAAACGATAAAGACCGAATCGTAGTCTCAGTCGGTTAGTAGTGCACATAAGCACAGTGCTTCAAATCGCATACTCTGCCGTATCCGTGATTATCGGTGAAAGTTATTTACTTTCGTGAACACAATGTAAAATCAGCATGCAGCGGCAATACAAAACTTATTCGTTTTGATTTGATACAGCTTTAAAAATAATTATTCTTACCGCTTTGTTAGCTTTTACTACTTGTTACGAAATCATCCTCCATGGGGTCAACGCCCGATAGCCTACTATTTGTCAACGTAATCTACTACGCTCCTGCGCTGATGAGAGGTCGTCGACCTTTGCCCTGCACCTCCAGTATGGCGCTTAATTCAATTGCCCTGATTGGCTGGGCAGCTGCCGAGCGAAATCAATTTGGCACCTTTTGTTCTACCTGCAGTTCGACTTACTTTACGTGCGAGAATTTGTTGTAATCATGTCCTTAGTATTTTTTAGGAGAAAGGTAGACCAGAGCTTTAGGAAACATACATGAAAAATGCTGGTAAAGAACCTGAACCATCAAAGCGTTTGTCAACTAAGACACGAGTTATGTAGAGCTAGTTGGCTGATAAATAATACTTCAACTTCACTTCAACAGCCACAAAAGGACGTGGGCTTCCCCCAATCGGGGGTATTTGCCATACTCACCACGCTTGGCAGGCAGATTGGCGAGCGCAGTGCAAGGTGATGTATTCACAGGGAAAGGGATGAACCCATTCCCTGGATTCTATCCCTTAGTCGCCTCTTACATTACCTACGGGTGGAAATGGGATGACGCTATTCTAAGCCGGCACCACACGGCAAATAATAATGCAAGAAAAAATTAAATGAATTGTTGGCGGACGGAGTTAGAATCCAATCCACTACTGCTATACAACCAAACAGAATATTATCTAACAGATTCAAAAATGTCAAAACCTGTTACTCTGCTTTGTATTCAGTTTAAGCAAGCGCATTACTAAAGTACCGCCGTTCCAATAAGTCGTATTTGACAGCTGTCAGATTTATGATAATACTATGGCAGAGGGTAATTTTTTTTCTATGTTGACATCTGTTTTAGTATGGAGATGACAGCTGTCAAATACGACTTATTGGAACGGCGGTCCTTTAAACTACAAGTATTTGTATTTGTCGATGGTAATGATATACAGTTTGAACGTTTTATGCATAACGCCCAACAGGCGAAGGTAGTCGACCAAATCAAATTAGCATTCATTTTGCTAATTATACTTGTTGCAATGTGCATAACATAATCCGGTCGGGTTTTGCGGATGCGGTGTTGCGTCGTCGAAGACGGGGAGTGGTATAAAGTATAATGTAGTTGGCACTGACATTGACATAGGTACCTAATTGTACCTATATCGGACATGTCAACTTTTTTATTGTGACTTTGAGGTCCTCTATAGTTTCAGGCAGGTAATGTATCCGGAGACGAAATAGCAATAGCTAATCTGGGTGAGCTTTAGCTCTAGCTCTCCATCAAGAAGTCAGGTGTAGGTCTCTTCTTCTCTTCGTGTGGGACCCTGAGTCGTCCAACGACCCGATTATAAAAAATGTAAACCATTAGGGATAAAAAAATACATAATCTGTACTAATATTATAAATCTGACAGTTTGTGTGTGTGTGTGTACGTATTTTAGTTACCTCTTTACTCTAAAACGGCTTTACCGATTTGGATGAAATTAGGAAGACAGGCATAACACATAGGCTACTTTTTACCGTAGGAAAACAACTTTTACCACGGGAAAAGGAGTGGCAGTGGGTGAAACCGCTGGGCAGATCTAGTTTTCTATATAGTACTTCCTTTAAGTTCATGGTATGTTACCACTTTCGCTTCTGCCATGCTAGCCATACATTATGGAGACCCTGTCACCATAAACATGGCCAAGCGGTCGCTTTGAAATGCACGCCTTCGGTGTCGTTAAAGAAAATCACTCTGCATACGACTGTTATTGAAGTGTCAAGAAAATTGTATATTATTACGACTGGTTTTATTGCAATTATTGCTACGCTTAGTCCGAGGTTTCACTTATGTAGTCAAGCCATCCCGTGGGAATCGCATTTTGAATTGTATCTTTTTGCAATAAACAGTGTTACGTGACGATTTTATTTTTCTGCTACTGCAATTCCAGCGATACACAGCTGCCATTCCATTCCATTGCCACTTTAACACACCTTGACTCAGACTGTTGAAAAATACTAAATGGCCAAAAGCATCCAACTGACACTCTTTCAAACTCGCAATACGAGAAGCTTATTCTGACCTAAGCCCAGGCAGGCCCAGGCAAGCAGTCTTGTTTTCAGTCATATCCTCTAGCACATAACAAAGAAAAATTTGTCGCTGCTAAGGCACGATTTTCAGACTACATAAAGCCCTTGGGAAATTTTGCTATAAAACTTTTCATTTCGAGTCGTCGTCAGCTCGGTTTAACGACCGGTTATTAAAATTGGGAAAATGAAACGGGTCGACCCAAAACGTACGTAATGCGATTGTAAGAATTACTTTTTAAGTAAGTAAGCAAACAAATATTACATCACTTTTAATAAGATTTCCCATCGCGGCTTTGGAAGTTCTTACTGTGGTGATCTAGTTTATGGTAAATAATAAACATATAATTTATCTCTATAAAATTGTATGTCGCTAATAATAATTTATTAGTTGGTTAGTAAGTTTTCAGCAAATTTATATTTCTAGAGCTATAGGTTAACAAAGAAAGTACTTGAAAACCCAAAAACACGTGTCAATGTTAAGTGGTTACACGTTTTTAAATTATTCCACATTTGAGATTGCATAACATCGTCGTATGTGCCCCATTTTAAGTCGTTTATTTATGAAAAGAGTGAACTAAAATGTCATATCTCTCGACCTTATTTCTTCTGTCGAGTGACAAAAGCAAATATTTATTGAGATTGAACGTCCAAAAAATATGATCAAACATTTCATTTGTCGTTTTCAATGACGCGTAATATAAGGCTTGCAGCCTTAAGATAAAGTATTTGCATATTAACGTGTTTTATTTTACATGAATTGAGGAGGTCTATGTCAATAGTGATAAGATTTGACCAAGATTTATTTTAGAGTGGATGATCTTGATTTGAAAAACCTGTTTTTCACAAAGTAAGACCAGGAAGAAGTTGTGAGTAGTTGGTTGAATAGTAGTTTAGTATGATGTATCTCATAATCATACTAGACAGTCATTTTTTTGCTTAAACAAGAAAAAACAAAACAGTACAGAAAACTTTAAACTGAAAGTAAGCAAAGACGGCCTTAACACTTGCAGCGATCACTTCCATCCCTGATTTATGTATATAGATACGTATATGCCGTTCTCATAGTTCTTCGTCTTAATTTTTTCCACGTTTCTTCGGTACGTACTACAGTAAATGATACGTGCGTATGATTTAACATAATTTTAAGATCTCTTGTGTAAGTCTATAGGTAACTCATTTATAAAAGGATTACACACAACTTATTAGGGTCAGACGTGCCGTGATGGTAAAACGCATACATTTAAAATGTTGCGTGTTTTGAAGATAGATTTATTTAAGGCGAGTGTAGTAGTGAATGGCCTCGACAGTGGCGCAACTTCAAAAAAAAATTTTTTTTTATACAAACAATCTTTCAGAATGTCCGTTGCTCAAGTTTTTAGTATTACGAGTATCCCGCAAGCTTAATGAAATTCGCTGTATTTTAAGTTACGGCAAATAGTGCCTAAAAACGGCAGCTTTTGGTATTAATTGCGAATATTTAATTGAGTTTGTAAGTTCTAATTTTACTTAAGGCTAATTCAAAAAACTTGAGCAGTGGACATTCCGATAGATTGTTTGTATTAAGAGATTTGATTTGTGAAGTAGCGCCACTGTCGAAGCCGTTTACGACTACATTCGCCTTAAACCACAGGCTTAGAAGGTTAATTGTTTTTAAGCTTGAGTGAGATCCGGTACAGTGTCAGTAAGTAAAACGCTTAATTGCACAATCAAAACACAAACGCATGTCAAGAAAATAAGGATATTCGTTTTCTTTAGACCTGACAATACAGGCAAAGTTTTTCTTGCAAAAAGCGTGAAACATGAAAACTTTTCACTCTACAACTTTTACTCTCTAGGAAATTCTCTGAAAGAAAAGGGTCTACAGGGTCTTTGCCCTTTGCGCTCGTTTTCTTTCATCCCTGTCTCTTGGGGGGCTTCGGCTTGGAACATTTTATGCGATTTTCACCCTTCCGTGTTAAGTAAAACTCGCTAAAATATAAACTTAAACTTCTCACCCTTTTGTGTAAGACTTCCGGGCTTAGCTACGTATTCTTCAGGATAGAGTAACAAAGTTATGAAAGGGTTATTATGAGGTAAATTCTTAGTATTTGTAGTATTAGAATATATTTTGTTGAAAATTCTAATGCGTGCTTTAACAAATTAAAATTTAGTATGTTATAAAGTACACATATAGCAACATATTAATAGGGACATTTATAGTTACTTTTATTAGCTTTTACATATTCGAGTTAAAAAGTACGCAACGCAATACGAACAAGAAAATTATATTCAAACAGTGAGAGTTTACATATTTTATAAAACTAATCAAAACACATACTAGAAATATAAAACCTACATAAACATTTACTATGGTCGATCACGCATACGTGACAATAATTTCACGTTGATAGCTACGGAACCACGTATGGGTTCAACAAGTGGCAGGTGGGGGCAATAAAACAATAGAAAGTCCTTTCCTATAATAAATACAAATAAGGCAACAGGTCAACCTAATTAGCGAATGCTTTCTCCTTGCGCATGCGCTGCGCCAGTGACGTCAGCGGCGCCGGCACAAGGAAAAAGATGGTAGAGATCATTGAATATACCTAAGTATATGAATTACAGACAGAGAGACAGACATTACAAAATTTATTAAAAAAAAAAAAATGGTGTTATAAAAAATCTTTTTTTTTACAGTGACTGATCTCGTCAATCCGTACTATAATATTATAAATCTGAAAGTTTGTGTGTGTGTGTATGTATGTATGTTTGTTACCTTTTCACGCTCAAACGGCTCGACCGATTTGGATGAAATTTGGAACACAGGTAGAGTATAACCCGAAATAACACATAGGTCACTTTTTACAGCGGGAAAACCACTATTACCACGGGTAAATGAGTGGCAGCGGGTGAAACCGCTAGGCGGAAATCTAGTAAGTGATAATACTATCCTACATTGAATAAAGAATTTCAATTTGAATGAGCCGTTATTTTGTCTTATCAGTCCGATGAATTAGCTCGTGAAACTGAACGATTTTCCCCAAACCAAGGAACTAGGTTGAAAAAGAGAAGCATTAAATCTCACAAACAAGCATTTTTTTTTATACGACTGCTTTCTAAGATGATTCCTATTCGAATCTGTTCAGTGGTTAACGAGTTGCAGTACTTTAAAAATTGCACATAATAATAAATTACACTCCATTTTTGGTTGGGCAGTCGTGTAAATAATACAAAAACATTAAATAACACAAAGAGATACATTATTTACAGGTCGTTTGAATTTTTTACAAAAGTAAATAATTAGGTCTTGGAATAGGATTTGGTTATATTTTTTGTGATTAGGATAAGTAAATCAAACTTTAGATGCAAATAAATCTTGTGAACAAACGTAAGGTCGTTTAAACGAGCAATGAAGCGAACATCGTATGGCGTATCATACAATTCTCGGAGTCAAACGAAAGCGTGTACTCTGACACGCAGCAGCGTATATGCCCGTGACCTCGCGACTCCCGCGCGCTTTCTAGATAACTCAGTTTTTGCGCGATTGCGCATTGTAACCGGAGAGTTAGGCATGGGTAATTCTAGTAGGTAGTAAGCTTATCTAAGGGCAGTCCTGGTGCCGTTTAATATCTTTATACATACATACATACACATATCACGCCTATAATCCCTTGCGGGGTAGGCAGAGCGTAAACGACCACAAAAACGGCCATTTACACCACGTCTGACAAATGTTTGAGGGATATTTGGAATATTGTGTATCATCTCAATCATCTAGTGACAGGTTGTCAGCCCATCGCCTAAAATTGCAATACACACCCTCGAGTCCCTTAGTCGCCTTAATATCTTTATAATCGAAGTATATCCAAATTGGTTTTACGCGTCTAGCGTTTGGTCGTTCTAGCGAGTGTGACTCAGACTCAGGTGATTAATACAGGCGGTCATCAGGTCTTTCGTCGACTCGGTGTCTAACACGATAACAATGCAATAAAAAGACAAACACTTGCCGAACCCGCAGGGGATATAGGCGTGACGTGATATAGTATGTATGTACTAAAAGTTAAACCAAATTTCGTTGCTCGTCAGAACATAAGGCTTTAGACGTAGTCGGCTCTTAGCACCAACTGTTGCGTACCTACCACGACATATGGTACGCGTATCTACCTCTCTTTTAATTAGAGAGAGAGGTCCTCTGGCTTACATGGAAATTTATTTATTCCATGGAAAACTCCGAGATTATATTTATTAAGATTCAAGTTTGAAGCAAAAGTTCAAGATTTTCCTCTAATTAAAGTTTATGAGGAAGAAAAGTAGACGGTTGCTTAACGATTCAGTAGGTAGAGGTCGTTTAGACACGTGGTTTTGTTTACGATCGATTGAGATTCTGATGGGTCGATAATGATCTTGGTTTTCTATAGCGATTATCGTATATAATTTTTAAATTATTTATCTTATATCTTGATCGATACGCAACCTGCGTATTTTTCGATATTAAAGAAGAAAAATCTGCAATCAATGATAAGTTTTTTGTAATTTCTGAATTCTCATATCATGAACTTTGAAAGCGGAATTCATCGGGCCATTCGACAACTAGGTACCTATTTCACACAACAAGAGAAGAAAGCAGTAGTAGGTGGTAGTATCAATAATTTGTCGTCACAGTAAAAAAAATACTGCACTAGGGATAAATGCTGGTCACGAAAATCTAGTTAAGAATATCTTTAAGCGAATGTCCTCTTACTTTCTTGATTACAAACATGTAGGTAATTACAAGAGAGACCATCAAATCGAATCTGTTTAATATTCTGATGAGCTTCAAGATACCTACTACACCCGTTGCATAGCAAGAAGGACACACTTGAACGCGCAAATAAAGACATGTACCTCGTGCATGCTAAGCGTAAGAAAGTTGTCATGCTAGTGTCATTAGTCAGCTGCTATCTGCTGTACTGGTAGTTGCTTAGAATAGGTAGTAATTTAAACATGTTGTCCAGGGTACCTTGTAATAGAGATAATATTATTGCTGCAATTTGTAGCGACTGAGAGTAAAAGGTAACATGGTAAAGTGACATAGCGAATATAATAATAACATAAGAGTTCATTACTTACAGTTTAAAAAGACAGAAAAATCCTTGATGAAAACTAGTTAAACGCACTTAACTCACACAATGTTATTTGTAAAAAAAAATCTCAGCTTACATTTTTTTTTTCGTGTGGGACACCGAGTCATCCAACGACCAGATGAACCCTGGTCTCAGAGTTTTTTCAACCGCCTACTAACTAGTAGTAGGCCTCTGACATGGTTGTGTAACGACCGCCGTCTTAGTAATCATCTAATCATAGAGAGCAACCGAGACCGACGGCTTAACGTACCCTCCAAAGCTTAACATTTGAGCATGCTTCACAAAAACTCTAAACCAGTATTTTATCATCTGTATTTTATCAATCAAACTAGTATTTTATCATCTGCTGCATCTCTGCTGGAAGGAAACCTAAGACTAACCTGATGTTGTCAGTCGACGGCACTGATAGCGCTGGTCTAGCTGTTTTGGCAGCCGCACTCATCGCTTCATCAAGTTAGCTTGGTTATTGCACTGACCTGGTGGTTGGCAGGTGGCGCGGCGGTCTGCGGAGGCACCGACTGCACTGGTCTAGCTGGCTTGGCAGCCGCGCGCTGCAGCGAGGCTCGCTTCACGGACACCATCAGCCACACGTCTTCCACTCTTTGTGCCACCTGTCAGGGAAATTTACAGCTGGTTAATATTAAGTTAACACTCCGTAATTTAAGACTGGCGATTGCCCCGGTAGTGGCTTATGGTAGAGAAGGAAACTCGTAGTAAAAACCTGCCGTATGATGCCAGCTTAGAATAGCATCACCCCATTTTTTCCCGCGGGTGTCGTAAGAGTCAACTCGAGGGTTTCATGTGTATTACAATTTTAGGCAACTAGCCGTCACTTTAGTGATACACGATTTTCCTGAAACGGCCTTCAAATATTTGTCAGACGTGGTGATAGCGATAGTATTTTACGGCTGTTAACGCTCTGCCTACCCCGCTAGGGATAAAGGCGTGATGTGTGTGTGTGTGTGTGAGGAAACTCATACCAGTCGATATCAAGATAATCAAGAGCATCAGTGATCCATCTAGACTCTAGCAATAAGTAGAAAAGTTTCGCATACGCGACCATAACTATCAAATTGCATTACACTTAATCGGTAAGATCTATAGGGCATATTCTGTAATGAGGAATGGTGGTCAAAACAAAACACAGCATTTATGAAGATACTGTAAATTGCCATGAATTGAGTGTGGGAGCTCGCACCTTTAAAATTGGTTGTATTTCACTAGTTTCATTGACTTCAAAACGTGGGCATTATAGATAACTTTGTAAATAGCCCAAATTCAACAACCGCGTTTCGGTAGGCATTAGGAGAGGGCTCTATCGCTGCTACGTACTGTACTGTTGCATTGAAAAGACATCAACGCGATTACATATCCAGTACTTTTACAAAATAAGAATTATTGTTTTTTTTTTCTACAAGAGTTTCCGCCCGCTGCTGTTCACATGCGGACTCTTTTTTCGTACGGAATATGTAGGTACTTTATTATTATGTCTAGCCAAATCATAATTTTTGAAATAGATCATATTTAAAAACCATGTATTTGCTTACAAAGTTTTTATCTCCTTTTTACCCCTTTAGGGGCAAAAGTTTAGAAAATGTTGAATCGCGTATTTGATAACTGTAGTACCAAAATCGAGTTCAGTCGAGGAATTTTAAATATCATAATAGTTAATTTGTGTTTAAATAGTAAGTATGAAAAATAAATAAAGTGCAAAATATTCTTGTCATAATAGATGTCATATCCATACAATTTTTCAACTGTACGCAACATGTAGACTGTATGGGTATGGTAAGTTCTTAGAAGTTATCATTATTTTATATATTTCTTGTAAATACAGTGCTTGCACTTACAATATGTGAAGTTTTGTGGGACACTGTATTAGTGTCCCACAAACCTGCACACACAGTACGACTGTGAGATCAGACGATACTTGCTTTTTACTTACATAAATATTTCCTTTGTGGTAAAAACCTTAAACTAATTAACTTGAAGTGCCTTAATATAAATAATTAAGATAGTTATTTTTAGGACTGACCAACTCGCTAATTAAGACGGCGGCGTGTAGAGTAGTGTTCAAACTAAGTGCAAACATTGTCAGCCATTACCTGTGTGACGAGTGCTCTGGTCTCCTGCGTGGCTGTCAGCATCAGCATATCCCGGAACTGCTCAGGAGAAGTCAAGCCGAAGCTCTGAGCATCCTCCAGTAACTTGTCGACGGCGAGCAGGCCGCCCTCGCCCGCCAGGATCTCTACGCCAGTCGTGCACCATTCGTTTGCCTGGAAGAATAATAAGTTGGTTAATGTTTTGTCAAATTCTTCTTCTTCGTCGAGTCAATGGAAACAGGATCACAGTAATTTGGACCAATGTGTTGCTACGGCGATAATGTGTTTGTCAAATAGTAATAATAAGCTTCCAATGTAATAAATAATGTTTATTTACGTGTCGTAACACACTTTCCTATGCTTTAGTTGCGATGTGTCCTAGTGTTTGAATAGGACATCAGTGATTTTGCTCACGAGTTGTCATATCGCATAATATCTAAAAATTCCGCCAACCATCTAAAATAATGAATATTGTTTGCTTCTGTGTATAATAATGGCACCTCTATATAGAAATATCCGTTTTTTGATTTAATGTAAAATTTTCAAGTGCGGGTATGATTTGAAACTGCGACTTTCGCCGTCCCCAGTGGCGACGCTTCTTCCATCTGGGTTACCGCAGCTCGTCCCTTGCCCGCAAATTTTTCAAGTGTATCTTGATGCCAATAACGCGTGGCACAGCTCCATCTACCGGGTAAGGTTAGGTTACAATGATATTTTATCTTTCCAAGTTTGTACAGAATGTTCCTTATGATGTAAGAACTAAAATAATCTAAAGTATATAATATATAAGAATTTCTTTTAAGGTACCTACTACACTTTATTTAAATGTAGGTATATTTTTTATTGTAAGTTTATTTAGGTATATTTAATCTATTCGTGTGTAGGTTTATTTTTATCTTATTATATTCTATTGTGCACGCCTAATCCGCCTGTCTAATAAAGTCTCACTCTACGTAAGTCAGCTGGAAGAAATTCCTGAGTAGAAATAAGTTGTCCTGTTGTGTCGTTATTCTTTGTATGTGTTTCTTTTGTAATGTTTTGTGTACAATAAACGGTGAAGAAGAACCTTGTCTATCCTGTCCATCAGCTCTCTTGCTTTCGCCAGCATAGTGTTCCGTTTGCTGATGGTGTCCATGAGCATGGCGCTGGTTCGCCGCAGCTCCTCGCATTTCGACTCGATGTGGTCCACTGAGCTCAGCGGGTCTTGCATTAGTTTCTCACCTGTGGACAAGAAGGATTTTTTAGCAAGGTCGTAATTTGTTCATAGGTCATCAAAAGCTAAAATCCACTAGGAGTGCAATATATTGAGTAAGTGGACACATCGCATTATACAAATATTGACGCTGCTGGCCTTTCCCTGGTTTTTTCCTTAGGTCACGTTTTACGACTACCACTGATAGAAAAATATGGTGATGCTTTTCTAATCTGCAATCATATGTTAGGTACTTTTAGCAGCATCGACTTCTCCGTTTAATTAAAGGATCAAAATAAGTTGGACTTAAAACCAGTATAGATTGAACATTTAAATAATTTGAAGTATCGGGTCGTTGGACGACTCAGTGTCCCATACGAAAAGAGAGAGAGAAGAGGAAATGTTAAGCAGAGTAGCGGCCAATGCAATAGGTATGTTATACCACATACCATCCTCTATAACTGAGGAAGCTGTGTTGAGATCGCAGTTACAAAGTTGCTCGAAGTCGCCAGCTTCTTGTATGAGACTGTCCACCCGGCTGGCCGTCTCGCCGACCTCCGTCATACCGCATGCGGTCTTTAGATGATTGTCTAAAGTTGCCTGGAAGGAAAAATAACATGTTAAAGATTTTTATTCATTATCGAGCATAAATTATACAGAGAAAATATTTTAACATTAATAAACCTATCCGATCTGAGATTTTGATACTTAATTTTCTTACAAACTTTTTAAAGGCAGATGCGTACGAACTCTTTGCTTCAGATCTCTATTCTATGCTTCAAATATTAAAAAGTAAATAGGTATCAAAGCTCTTTGCTTCAGGTCTCTTTGATATAAATACTAGTAAGCAGTAGCAAATACTAGCCTGGTATTTGTACGATAAAATACTTAGTTTTACAAAAGACTGGCCATTTTCTTGGAAAATATTTGACAGAAAAAGCCATTTAATGAATATAAAAAATAAATTCAATTGACATTTGACTTAACCTCAAAGTCTGGTTTGTTGTTGAATTTTGAAATTATTACTATTACGATAAATATCTTCAAGAAATAAAGAAAAATGTCCGTGGAAATGGTATGTAATTTTCGCAAATGCCGAAAAGCTTTGACAAGCCAAGCGTGGGTGACAACATGTTCGCATGCGTTTTGTGTTGAACACGGGAAACGAGAATTCAAAAGAAACGCAGAAAATTCCCTAACATGCCCCGCTTGTGGAAGTGAATTACGAGATAAATTCGACGTTATTCAAGCGGATCTCAAACCAGGTGAGACATTCAAATCAATTGTTTTGGCGGGAATGAAACCGGACACTATAATGGACATCGCAATGAGAGCGATATCTTTCTGGTCGTATCAAGTAGAGCAAGAGACACTTTACCAAGAGAGTATGGCGAAACACGCACGAGAAAAGCTTCAATGCTTGGAAGAAATCAATGATCTGAACTTGCAAAAGGTAAAAGCTGAGCTAGAGACGTGCAAACGTAAGATTGCTTCGCTACAAGAGCAGTTCACTAAGAAAAGAAAGCAAGCTGAGGAACTGACGGCGCGTTTAGAAGAAAAGACAAGGAAAGTACAGAAACTGACATTCCAGCTTGATGCTACGAGACGTAAAGGTATTCGAATTGATAATTTCGACAACTCTTCAAAGAATCAGAGAAGTGAAGAGAAGTGCATGGATATTTCGGAGCTGGTTGGTAAAAAAGCGACGTCTGATGTGTTCATATTCAAACCCACGAAAGATAATGAAGAATCGCATGCAATATGTTCACCAAAAACGCCTATGTTTGATTTCCGACAAAGAAATAGGCAGCAGTCACATTTTCAATTTAGGCCTATACAATCGTAAAGCAAAAAAAAGTATTGTAAGAAAAATACTCTTCTGAAATAAGAACAAAACTCTACCCACATAATGAGGTATTGCGTTTATCTGTAGATTAATTTGCTGCATGTTTAAGTTATATTTACACCGTTCAAATGGTTTTAAAGATTGGATTTTTCTAGGATATCTGTACAGATGTTAAGATTAATTATATAAATTAAGGATATAATCACCTGCATCTGCTTGAAATTCAATAAAAACGTCCTAAACTTCAGCCAGTGGTTTAATTTCGTGGAATGTTTCTGCCAAAAGTTGTCGAATTGTCGTTCAGTCTCTTCAAGTTGCACTAGTAGCCTGAAACAATAGAAAAAAAAATGCATCTTTTATGTGTTAGAGCACAGTCTTTGTTAACTTGGGAGCCCAAAAATAGTATTAATGTTGTTGTGTGTTGTAATGTTGAGCTTCTGGCCAATGTAGGTAGATAATCAGTAGGTACCTGCACTAGGGATTATCAGTAGGTACGCCGTGTGATGCCGGCTTAGAATAGCATCACCTCATTTCTATCCCGTGGGTGTCGTGAGAGGCGACTAAGGGGCTCGAGGGTTACATGTGTATTGCAATTTTAGGCAATGGGCTAACAACCTGTCACTATGGTGATACATTGCTTCCTGAATGTTCCTCAAATGTTTGTCAGACGTGGCGTAAATGTCCGTCTCCACGGCCATTTGCGCTCTGCAGGGGGCAAGGGACAGCCCTTCGAATACGGATAGGGTGCATTCAGACCATGAAACTGAACAACTTCCCATTAAAAAGACTTCCAATAGTAAATGCAGACAGCTGATTGTGATTTTGTATGTGAGGTAGTTTTTTTGTCGTTTCCTGACATACGTTTTTAGGGGAAAGTTATTAAGTTGCATGGTCTAGTATTCGGAGGGCAGTCCCTTACACCCCGTATATAGGCATGATGTATGGATGAAGGTTAGGTAATTACCTCTCGACGGCGGCCACATGACTAATAATATTGTAGGTGAGGTTCGGTTTCCGCACTTGTGTGAGCAACTCCTCGCCCTGAGTCGTCGCTGACGACAGCTCGCTTTTTAAAGCTTTATACCTGGAACGAACAAAACATTGGGGAATTAGTATGTTGCCCTGTGGTACCATGCGTAAAAGGCGACTATGGCAACAACGTTCCTCGTGAATACAACACCTTGCATTTCACTCGCCAATCCGCCTGCCAAGCGTGGTGAAAACCCTCGCCAATTTAAACAGGCCCATATTCAAATCAGCAGTGAACCATTGTCGATGCCAATGTTGTACCTAGACGTTAGTAGGCACGAAAACTCGCGGCCTATGGAGGTGTCTAGGAGAGGCCTTTTTCCAGCAGTAGGCGTCCAATTCAAAATGTACTAACTGAGTTATTTTGTAGAGGAGGTCCAAAAACAATTCCACGTGTTCTCACCTAGATTCCTGTGTGTCTAATAGCTCTTTGGTTTGTGTGGGGTCGTTGCCCATGTCACAGTCCACGATCTCGTGCATGAAGTCGTCCAGTCTGCTCGAGATCTCTTTCATCAGCGTCGAGAACTTCTCCAGAGCCTGAAATACAAAAACAAAGCATTTATTACCAAAATAAAGTCGGTACACACACATCACGCTTATAGTCCCTTGCGGGGTAGGCAGACCGTAAACGGCCGCAAAAACGGACATTTACACCATGTCTGACATATATTTGAGGGTCATTTGGAAAATTGTGTATCGCCATAGTGACAGGTTCTCAGCCCATCGATTAAAACTGCAATACACACCCTCGAGTCCCTTAGTCGCTTCTTACGACTCCCACGGTAAAGAAATGGAGTGATGCTGGTCTAAGCCAGCATCACACGGCTGGTCGTTGAAGTGAAATGAAGTCGGTATATTCTTATAATATCTGCAGGAAGGTTTCCAAATGTTGTAATGAATATTATAAATTGATAGATAGATGTAATGTAGTAGGTATGTAGGTATAACTTAACGCAGCTTATCATCACAACAGTCTGTGTTAACTTGGATTTTATGCTATGTTCTATGTTGCTCTAATAAGACATTGTATAACTTTTTGTTGAGGCTACTGTTATTTATTATGACTTGCAGATCTAACAGAGCATCATAATGAGAATCCCATTAATATTTAATAAGATATGCTCGTTCGTACCTAATTCATTATGCGGATAATCGTTTATCAATCGCTCTTTAGTTCTCACGCGACGTTTTTGTGACTTATCTGTTGAAGCGGGACTCTTTGTGATATTCGATTCGGAATTATGTATCAAGACGGTTATTAACGTTTTCAAGCCTGGCCACCTTCCAATCACGCATGTATTTTTTACTTTTTTTCGGATCGTGAATTCGCTGTTTAGGTATTTGTCCAAAAAAAAAAACATCATCTAGGGGTCTACTACCTACCTACTTTATTTCCATTATTAATGTGAGCTACTCACTATCCGTTGCTGTATCCACTCGGCATGCGAGTACTGCAGCTCGCCTCCAAGGTCAGGAGTCAGCTGTGACCGGTCGAAGTGTTCATACAACTCCTCGACAGACGAGCAGACCAGCACGCGGAACCTGAACTCCTCCTTGAACAACTTGCTGCTCACTTCGGAGAGTGCCTTCTGCAGGAAACTGGCTGGCCGGAGCACGTACACTGTGTGGATTACACCGGGGAAGAACTCCTGAAACGTGAGGGGAAGAAATGCTTTTAATTATCTTAATCGAAAAAAGCGCGGTGCGGCTTGACCTTAAGTTAGTGTTGTCGGCAGCCATTAGATGCAGTCTTTCTAAAATCGTGATTTATAGATGCGCCTTGAAGATTGCTATTTTCAACAGTCAGCGTCTCATGAATCGAGATACATACACAATGGCACCTACTCAAGATGCCAGCAACTTTAGCCGACGCCCGACTATGATGAATTTCTTCTGAAGACAGCGCGGTGGCATAGTTTAGGTAGGTAGGACTAAAGGCAATAAGATAACGTTAGTTAGTTACTTACTGATATCCTCAGTAACACGGTCTTGACTGAATTCCATCTGTCCTTTCTTCTGTCAATAATTATGTGAAACCCCATTTCAGCCTCCAGCATCCTGAAATTAAATAATAAACACTCTTGAAGAGATGCAGCGTATCGAGAAAAATTGGTCGCTGGACCATTCAATGGTGCATGTTAATAATAAATAAATAAATATCCTGATCAATTCACACAGCGCCATGTAGCCCCAAACTAAGCAAAGCTTGGACTATGGCAACTACATAGCTGATACTAATACTTATGTACTTTTTTTGTAAATAAATACATACTATACATGCATAGAATACACCCAGATATAAACACAAATATCTGAAAATTTACTTGAAGAATATTTCTGTATGGTGGGGATCGAAGCAGGCAAGGGCAGTATCCGCTATGCCATCGGGCCAGTCAAAATGTAATTAAAGGATTTTGTATTAGAGCTCAAGTTCCAAGACCAGCGTTTCAAGTTTTGTTTCAGAAGAAGGGAAAGAAGGTGATACTCACGAAGGAACGGAGGTGAGATAAAGCAGCAGCCTCCGGTACTCCCCAGCGGACAGTAGGTGGAAGTTGTTGTTGTCTGGGAAGCTGATAAGTGGCCTGTGGTCCTTGGCCAGCCCACCGGTGGCCAGCGCGTACTGCGGCAGCAGCAGCTCGCCCACGTTCCGGCCTTCGTCGCTTTCGCCACAGCCGTCGCATTCTGCTTCTGCAATAGGTAGAGAAAGAATTATCTTAAATGGCATAACTACTCAATAAACTTTAATATAGAAGGATAGCATCCGTAAAGAAGATCGTTAACGTGCCTCACGATATGGTGACTTTTTGACAGCTAGCAAGCAAATGACAGTCTCACGGCGATGCGGCGTCGCGTCGTTTACTATGATATGAGACATTTCTAACCGATTTCATGCAATACCTTTCCTCAATAAAACCGGACCGCAAAATACCGCAATATTGTGCGATTCATGTAAGAACCACTATTTTAAATCAAAAGTGAGCAATCTTTGACTCATCACCCTCATTAATCATGTGTGGAAACTTTCCTGGCGAAGATAGTCGTGACTCTGTGCTAACGACGGAACTTATCCCTTGACGACTTTGTTTCAACTAGCAGTTAGATAGTTTTCAGATACAACTCTCTCGAATACGTATTTGGCAACGGTGTGTGGATTCTACTATTTGTCATTTGGCAAACCGTTTTATGGGAAACTGGGGCTTCGGGAAACACGTAGGTAGAGACTTATGTATAACACCGATTTCAATATCCAAGTACCTAAGTAGTGTAAGACAGGACCTAGATGTTTTCTTGTTCTGAGCTTCCTTTGGGAATAAAATAAAATATGACGATAGCAAAAAAGGGAAAGGAGTAAATTAAACTATTTACACTAACGTCTTCAGAAATAATAATAAGAATAAATTCCTCATACTCCACTTGTTTTACACTTATTCTTCGCGGTTTTGAGTCTGACAAAGTAAGATAAGTGCTCCGGTTAGATTCACGCTGCGATTTACATTACATTAAGTAAACAAATATCATCCCTTTCATCTTCTCTCTGAAATCATGAAACGTGAAACTGCCACTAATTATTGTATACCTACATTTATTTTTGGTATGTAGGTACGTAACCTGATCCTTACCCGATGCATTTTACTTTTACCAAAAGAAATAACTTCGAAAATGGAACTATTCGTAGGTACGCCGATCGATGTAAAATTACAGTACAAATACTTTATTGCACAAAGAGGAACAAAATCTTACAAAATAAGTGAAAAAACAAAAAAAAAAACAATTTTACAAGACGGTCTTATTTTATTTTTTTAACTTTATGCATATCTGAATTTTAGCGGACTTAACACCGGCGGCGTGATCTCCCAGTCTATATTATGGCTTTATTGCTCAGGTAGCCATATGTTCCAGGCAACCATATAGTAAGAATTAGATTTAAAAACTAGTTACACCTAGACTCCATAGATCGTGTATTTTATAGTCTTGTTTACAAGTGTTCAGTGCACATTTATCACCGACGGCATACCTGCAGCCGGTCACAGCGAGACGTTAATAAAACGTCGCTTCGCGTGCTTGTCACACATTAATATTGAGAAAACAGGATATGGAGCACTAATCTGCTTTGCCGTGGTTATGCAGACAAACAACTATTTGTATTCGTGAGCGGATTCGTTCGGATTTGTTTGATAGATGTTAGGTATAGGGCAGTGTACCTTTATCAGCGCGAACATGAGAAAAGACAAATTGAACTAAGCACTGTAAAAAATACTTAAAAATATTAGAAATATCAATGATATCTTATTAAAATTTGGTAAGGTAATAGTTACCCCTTTCAAACAAAAAAATATTACTACGTTGGGAGCATGTGCGCTATTACATCACAGTTCCGTGCAAATATTGCCAATATTGTTAATATTCTGTAACTGTTCTTTTAAATGTGTCTGGTGGTACAATATAGTAGTTTATGCAACTGTCGTATAATGGGGGTCATTAGAATGCGAGTGTCTGTTTATCACACGAGGCGCAGCCGAGTGTGATAATAGTTTGACACGAGCATTCTAATGCCTAATTATAGCAGTTGCATACACTATTTTATCTACACTCTCCAAAAAAACTCAGAAACACTTTTCTAAACGTACGCACCGGCCATTGCAAGGCCCGATACAAGGACAAATTCAATACGAGAACGTAATATGGCTTGATATGAATTTTTAAAAATCTATACTTATCAGTTGTTAAGATGTGGAGTCTTAACAATAACTTAACTAAACAACTGAACAACATCTGAACAACATCTGAACAACAACTGAACAACAACTGAACAACATCTGAACAACATCGAAACAACAACTGAACAACATCTGTACAACAACTGAACAACATCTGAAAAATTACCGTACAACAACAACTGTCAGGTGCGGCGGAAGATACGATTTGAGTATTGGAAAAAAAAACTTCGTTTCATTTCTCAACTTTATCGTATTTAGAGTTTTCTCATTAAGTCATTACGCTTCTGTAATTTATAGTAAACCCTAGTTTTTATAGGCAGAATGCATAAAGTAGGTCATTATGCATCTGTTTTCGAATTCATAATTCGAACATTAGGAGACGAGTGTATATAAAAGTTATTACATACATACCTACATACATATTTCCCGCGGCTCAGGTTCCAAATTTTTCACAACGGATCGTGCCCTACATCCATCTCACACACAGAATAACCCCTCTCATTCGTTCCTGTCAGTACCAATATCAATAACTGCACAAAAGGTTTTCATTTCCCGTCCATCGGCAAACGTAAACATACTCTATACAACCAGTAACTGGTAGCCAAGAGAATAATGTTGTTCAGATTAGAGGGAACCCAAACATAGAAACCACAGATTTAGACACTAATATCTGTGATAGAAATATATTCCATTTACTTAGATTTACAGCGTACCTATAATTAATTACGGCTAACACAATAAATGGTTGATCTACCTATCTATCTAATGGTTTTAGAAAACTTGCTAACTGTTTTAGAAAACGCATTTTTTTTACCACAGGCACCTTTTGACACAGGAAGTGTTTTAAAAATTTGGTATCCTATCTAAAGATACAAAAGAAGAGAAGAATATTCTCATTGAGTACCTATACTTGCCACAAGGAGTAGGTATTTACGAGTAGGTACTTGAGTATTAACCTTTGTGTTTTTACTGTACTCGCATGGCTCACTCTAAACACAAATCCTTTGCTCTACTGCTCCACTGGCAGTATAGAGTTCAGGGTTGTTCGGTAGCAATGGCTGAATGCGCTTGCATCCATTGCCGGGTGACAATGGACACCGGACATGTGCTAGTTGGATAGTTGGCATAGCTCACCGGAGCTGAACATTGGCTCAACTGGTATTTAGTGGGATCTACTAGTTTAGGTTAGAATTACAATGCTAGTCTGTTATGGCACTTTAGGCAATAGACGCATCAAATGATATGTAAAAGCACTAAAGCCATAGCTACTCATACAATAACAGCCACAACAGCACACTGCTGGACATGGGCCTCTTTCTATTGGCTTGTATATAGCCATGCTCACCACGCTTGGCAAGCTTTTGGCGAGCACAGTGCGAGATATTACAATAAAGGTACTACTGGTTCTGCACATGCCGCGGCGGCCGACGTCGGCCGTTGCGGGTGCTATTCCGAACCGAGCGGCCGACTGCACATGCCGCTCGGTTCGGAATAGCACCTTAACAGGGAACGCTGCTGCCCATTCTCCAGGCGAATTTCTCCCATAGTCGCTTTTATGCGCCGGCAGCACACGGTACAACTTTGCTACTCGACTCTCGAGGCTATGCCTGATAAAGTCGAAAGTTCGTAACCATGAGGGTACGTTCCTTTTGTGATCAGAAATGCTGTTCAGGAAAAACGTAGTAATAACAAGCTCTTTTATATCTTGATTCAATTTACATTGCAAAAGCTAATAAAACCATGGAAACCCTGCTGAAAACTTTTGCCAAGCCACTTTGCCTGCTATTAAGAAACTTTTTTTTAGACATTACTATTTTAACATTAGTTTCAGTGCATTTCTGTAACTTTAACCACATTATTGTTTCTAGATTGTTCATTCGAGTTAATGTGAACTTGATTACCAGTTAAGAAAAGAATGTACGAGTACCTATTAATCTATTGAGATGTCGCATTGCTAATTCTGTCTCGAGAACAATACCCTGTTTTTGTACACGATAAGTACGGCGGCTTCGCAGTATTGTCAAATGAGGCCTATAATGTTCGTTTTATACTTACCTATAAGTAATAAAGAATTAATAAAATTACTAGGGTATTAGTGTATTAATAAGGTAGCTATAACTATAAAATGAAATAGGTAGGTACCTACGTTGGGGTCACTGAGTGTGTGACAAATGATATTATTTTACTTGAATTGTTGCTGGGTTCTATGACCGTTTGATGGTTTGCAAAGGTTAGGAAGTGACGTAATTAATTGAAAGAAATATAAGCTAGAGTCTTTATTATTTCTATAGCTAATATTCTATTGTACAAGAAACCGTACAAAAACGGTAGCTTGCTAGCTTGTATCCAACCGCATTATATGTTAAGGTAATCTTTCCATTACCTACATTTTTGTATAATAGATAGAGTGTGTGTTTTAATAGTTTGTAGGTATGGCTATGGTATTGGCTTGGACAAAAGCAAAGATACGGAAAGGAATATGACAACTCACTCGAAAAATATTGTATGTCATATCAAGCAAAACATGTCGAAAATCAGGTGTGTTACGACTCTAACGGAACTAATGCAAAAGTAGCAGGAAAGTAGTAAGAAAAAGGGAATTGAATACCAAAAATTTTAAAACACTTCCTGTAGGTATACAATTTTTGAAAACTTGTAAAATTTTCGAGTGCGGGCGGTGCAAAATTTTGCAAGTTTTCAATAAAAGGAAAAGGGAAGCTACCCGTTTGGTCGGGTGTTGTGACCAGGGGAATGACTGATGTTGTATATACAGCGATCGGCGGAAACACTTCGATACCGCAGCGCACGTTTCAGGTCTTGTATGTGGAGTTACCTACCTCACGTATAGTAAGAAAAGAACAAAACTAATTTATAACATGACTACCAACTAATTTACTATCATTATACGATAATCATCATTGAATATTCTCAGAAACAGTTATGTACCATAAGTCACTGAAAAATGCCCCGGAACAGCTGGTTACATAAACTTGACCATGACAATGACAGGCTGATGTGAACCGACAGTAATGTGTAATTGTGTGTGTAATTTACAAACACGCTCTTGCTACTATCAACAGCACCTCGAGCTATCCATTTAAGGAGTCTGTTTAAAATGAATTTTTATACAGTTAATAAGTAAATGTAGCCGCTGAACAGAGAGAGCCATGACAGGGGGTAAGGGACAGCCCTCCAGATACTTATAGACTAGGCTGCTCTTGAAAATGAACAAGTTTCCCTCAGGAATACGGTTTCGTTACATAGCAGATCGTTTATTTCCTTATTTCTTGACATATGTTCCAAGGGAAAGTTGTTCAGTTTCATGGTCTGCAGGCAGCGTATAAGTATAAAACATGGCCAGACGGTTGAATATTTATCAAGATTAAATACAGCTGCTAAGTTCAGTCGCGGATTTACGGACTATTTGAAGATGACGTCAAACATTTTTTGCATGAGTTGTCATATTGCGACTAGACTATTTGAATATACAAAGAGTAACAAAAAGGATACAAACCGAAAAGGGACAAGGTACTTAAGAAACTGAACAACTTTCCCAATGGATTATTAGCCGAAATATAAAAAACATGGACCTCCCATAATAAATTAACCAGCTGATCGGCTATTTGTATGGGAGACCCAATTTTTTATATTTCGGGGAAAGTTGTTCAGTGTCAGAGTACCTTGACTTCCTTTCGGCTTGTAATTCCCTGTATATGGATATTCATGTAGCTCAAAGAACATATTACTATGATGTAAGTACCTTTTTCATCACCTGTAATTGTGACTATGTTTTGTAAACATGGATTAACAAGTAAACATATAGCGTTAAGAAAATTGGCTACAATTTGTGGCATAAAGGGCTGACAAGGTCGTCTTACGCGTGACTGAGCAGGTATAGCAATATTTGCGCGCTTTGTATGCATATCACTTAGCCTTTATCAAAGGAAGAAAAATATACGCAGGTATTTTACTAAAGAAACCACTTTTATACTATATACAGAAAACACAGGTTGGTAGGTGAAATTGTATTGCCGATCGATCGATCGACGAATTCCGATCTTATTTCCATACAAATACGAAAACGGGGCGCACCGTAACGCAACGTAAATATGGGAATAAAATTGCAATTCGCAATTTCCATTCGTCTGACAGACGACGCTTGAATAACGTTGCGTTAAAATACGCAGTAGCTGACGACAAGTGGAAGAACCGCCATTGACAAAAATAATCAAGCTTTTTTAGCCTAAAAAAACTTACAGGAGATTTTTGAAAAGTCAGTGCAGGAAGAGAATAGGCGTAGACATAATATCATTTTGTCATAGGTTGCTAATGTACCGCCGCTGAGAGAAGTCGGTTTTGACAGCTGTCAGATTCGTATTCGTAATACTATGGCAGAGGGTTCATTTTACTTTGTTGACATCTCGACAGCTGTCAAAACCGACTTCTCTCAGCGGCGCCTTTAATAACATTTCTAATACTGAGGCACAGAGGCGGTCCCGCATCTATTCTTTTTCCGCACAGACTCTAGTAGCAAAAAAAAATTGCAGGGAGACGTGGTAAGTTCCGGCACTTTTTCTAGCGAATCTTTTTGTGACCAAGTTTTGATTAGTCTACAAATACCTGAATAACCCGAGACATGCAATACTGCCCGTGCTTATTAGTTATGCTATAAATAACAGAATAACTGGCAGGAATTATTTCCGTAACGTGAATCTCTATGTACTTATAGAGGTAGATATAGGGTGAAATGATACTAGTGATTGATACTGAAAACTTTGAAATCTCTAAATATAGTTGTCTTATTTCGACCTATGTTCTTTGGGGCAAGTTGTTCCTTATCACCAGCCAAATCTGAGTTTTCGCTGTGGGGCACAAGTAAAACTTCACCCTAAATAAAGTGCAAAAAGAAAATCTGCAATTATTTCAAATGAGACCTTATCCAGTCCATGAATCTGAACTTTCCCCAAGAAACATTTTCATGACATGGCTCCAAAAAATATGGACTTCCCATACACAATTTTCGAGCCAACCGGGTTAATTTGTATGGGCAAAGCGGACCAATTTTTTTTTCGTTTTTGGATTTATGCTCCTGGGGGGCAGTTGTTCAGTTTCATGGGCTGGTTCTCCTCTTAAATTTTTTGCACTTTATACTTATATTTCTACATCCTGTACCTATAGATCCATAAGCAGTATCTCATTTTCAGATGCCGGGAGTCGGGATGCGATGCGACTAGTCCACTGCATCTTGAACTTTATATATAACGCCTTTATCCCATGCGGGGTAGGCAGAGGAAAATACGGTCGCTATCGCCACGTCTGACAAATATTTTGTAGGCCGATTCAGAAAAATCGTGTATCACTATAGTGACAGGTTGTCAGTCTGTCGCCTAAAATTGTAAAACACATGAAATCCTCGAGTCTCTTAGTCGCCACTTACGACAACCTCGGAAATGAAATGGAGTGATGCTATTCTAAGCCGGCATCACACGACAAGTTCTAGCCCAGCATCATGCTTCGCTCTTCCTCATTAATCATTCATAATTTACAAGACTAAATCTTTGGAGATTGGGGTACTCTATCTTACTTAGACTTTATAAAGATATAATAAACCCAGCCCCAATCTAGAACTTTCTAATCCCATTGATGCCAATCCGAGAAAACTGGCTCACGTAAAAAGCGAATGAGTTGTTACACTTCCTTTCCTTTCGCAGTTAATCTCAATAACGGTCGGACCAGTCAGCAAAAAACAACTCTAGCCTCAATCTGCACTAATATCATAAAGAGGAAAGATTTGATTGTTTGTTTGAATTGAAGGGGCTCCAAAACTACTTGACCGATTCAAATAAATATTTTACCATTAGAATTTAGAATACCTACATTATATCTGATGAACATAGGCTATATTAAGGGCCAGCCTAGAACTTTTGAACGTCTCATTCCCACTAATAGCAAATCATGTGTGTGAGAACAGAGCGGAATCGCCATATTTACTCTTTTGGAAATTTCTCGTCAAATAAGCAAGTAATCAAAAAACTGTACGACAAGAATCTATTGTACAAGATGTATCGTATTCGGAAAAGATAAGGTGTTTGTTCATAGGATTGCTCTACACTATGCAAAAAAGTGTAAAAATACACCAAAATTGAGAAAATAAATCTATCGAGCAAACTTTCTATTTTAATCGTGTTTTCGTGCGACTTGAAATAAATAAAATAATGAAAAATAATTATACATAAAAATAAGGTGTTTATCGTGTTCACCAACGAAATTTCGTGCATGCAAAAATACCCATTTGTCTCATGGCCCGCCTTTAAAACGTCTGATTCCCGCGGGAAACGGTTAGCAGCGGAGGAAACCGCTGGGCAGGCCGCTTGTCTACTATATTAGTATGCGGGAAGCAAACTACTTTGCCAGATAGCTTTTGGGTTCGCTTAGTTTAGTACGCTACTTTGATTGTTGCGCTCTCGGACTTATACTCCAAGTTGTGGAATAGTTTAGCAGCCAGCAAGTTCATAATGGAGTTGTATGAAGCTTCTAAACATCGGGTGGGTAACATAATATATTATATTGGTTTAGTTGAGAAGCCATAAGTACTTAATTTTACGGAAAATACAAATAATAATAATAATGTGCGTTTTTTTGGGTAGGTAAGCTACTTTTGGGGTAAAGTACTTAAGGGATTTCTTGTCCATGAGGACCGGTTATACGCACCTTTTGAAGATCATGACCTGAATTTGAAACAAATGTCGATTGCTGTTGGTGGAGGTGTAAAGTTACATGCCGTGTGATTAACTTGGCCATCCCCAAGACAGTGCTTTTATTTTTATTTAAGTATCCCTAATATAGAAATAGTAATAAAAAATTTTAAAAAATGTGTTTCTTATACCATTTTCTTGTTTTTATTTAAATGGCGGACCATGACGTCATTAATAACAAAGTATCATAGACTGATAAAAAAAGAATGAAAACCTGAAGTAAAAAAACATATTTAAATCATAAGTAACCAAAAAGATCCTACCGTGTCGTTAACAATGCCTGTGTCAATTTTCAGTAGAGTCGTCATAAATTATTGCCAGATACTAGATTGCAAGAGTGGATTATAGTACCTGCAACTAGAGTGCTTTACTTTAAATCCATCTTTCTCTTCCATTCATGTACTATGAATGGAAAAGAAAGATGGATTTTTCTCTTGCACAGACTAGTTTTCCACCAAATCAAAACACAACAGTGTACTCAGAGCACTATCGCTGCACAATAATACTGCAAAAGTACTGCTTGGGTCTGAATATGTCGTCAGCAATGGCTCAATTTCCCTACAACGCTCGAGGACCCTACATTGGTATGCAATCCTCGGTTTGCCCATCGAACCTTTCACTGGATTTGGATCAGAAGGGGTTTGTATAAGCGAATGTTGTTTACATAGGAAAACATGGAAACGATATTGATTTGGGAAACTTGTCCTTGCGTGAAGGACACGACAGTGAAGAATCGGAACTGCGTGTAGTTCAGTCATTGATAAGATTGTACGAGATATAAAATATGCGCAGAAAATATTTCGTAAATATATAGGGTGAAATTTTACTAGTGGTTACTGGTCACGGCTGGCAGGTTGAAGGTTAAAATTTGAAATTTCTTTTTGAGTTTCCATAGTAATAAGCTGATCGGCAATTTTTTATGGGAGGCCCAATTTTTTTTTCGTATTTTAACCTACATTCCTTTGGGAAAAATGTTCCTTATCACCAGCCCGTCTTGAGTTTTCGCTATCGGTCACTGGTACAATTTCATTTCATTTATATACGGGGTGTAAGGGACAGCCCTCCGAACAGTGATAGATGACTGTCCCTTACAACCTGTATAGTGTCTGAACACAGGTGTGTTTTGTCCAAAGTTATTATTTTCAGCTTCCGACACGAAATAGGTACATATTATACAATTCAAAGCAGATATTCCATAACATTTTTATGTGTTTTTGTTCAGTGAGAGAAACAAATTGAAAGAAGCATGTTAGATAGAAACAAACGAAGAACAAACATAATAAACAAACGATATGTATGATAAACATCTGTTACGTGTTTAGGTAGCTATTTTCGTAAAATAAATAGTTATTTTTGTATCTTTAGGAAGTTCTTTGGCGGAATTTACAATTTATATGGAATATGATTTATATATAATTAAAGAACTATGCTGACGGCCGATGTGGCGCAGTGGTAATGCGACTGCCTGCGACGCAAAGGTTCCGGGTTCGATTCTTCGGTGGGACACTCAAAAAGTTGATATTTTTTCACTTTGTGAATTTGTTACCAGTCTGATTAGAACATTTCAGGTGAACCAACTGATTGTCCCAAAAGAAATAGTTCCGTGCTTCGGAGGGCACGTTAAGCCGTCGGTCCCGGTTGCTGTCTATGATTACTTAGACGGCGGTCGTAACACAACCATGTCAGAGGCCTACTAGTGGTAGTAGGCGGTTGAAAAACTCTGACACCAGGGTTCATCGGGTCGTTGGACGACTCGGTGTCCCACACGAAAAGAGAAGAGAAGAGAGAAAGAGCTATGTGCGATGTGTGCAATTCTAACCAATGGTGTCGTAAATAAAAAGCGATTTAGGGATAATCATCCAGTAAATGAGCAGAGCAGCAGCGTTCCCTGTGAATGCAACATCTTGAACTGCGCTCACCAACCCGCCTGTCAAGCGTGAGTAAGGCGATACCCCCCGATAAGGCAAGGCCCATGTCCAGCAGTGGACTGTTGTGGGTGTTAATGTATATTTAAGATGAAAAACGATGCAATCTGAAATTCCTCAACTGAACTTTCCACAAAAAATATATTTTCAGCCAATCAAACGTAATGGCGCAGTTTTTCTAACGGAGAGGGAATTTATTATCCAATTTCTTTTAAGAACGTTGAAAACGAACGAAACCATTTCCAACATGTAGGAATAAAACAAGTAATATGAGTAAAAGAAATACTTGATATACCTATATTGTTTCTACTACGAAATAAGTAAAAGTAAGTAAAAGAAACAAACATTTCCTACATTATTAAGAAAAATTAGGTTGAAATTTTACTAGCAACCGATAGCGAAAATTTAAGACGCGATAGAGATAAGGTACATTTTTCCCAAGGAACATAGGAAGCTCAAAATATTTTTGTCTTATTTCGATCTATGCTCCTTGGGAAAATTGTTCCTTTTTATCAGTCCGTAGGTACAGGCTGGTCCACCTCTTAAAATACCTATTTGTAGCTAATGTTTTTACATCCTGTATTATCAGTAAATAGTATAAAATGAAGTCGCTTCCCGTGTTCCTTTGTCCCTATATATACTTTGATCTTTAAAAGTACGTACGCAACAGATGTTGGGTTTTCAGATTGGTTCAAGAGCAAAGACTTATAATTCATGCCGGGAATAGGTCTTTTTCCCGCGGGAAAACGGTTAGCAGCGGGTGAAACCGCTGGGCAGGCCGCTAGTGTAGAATAAATCGCACACGGACTTCATTAAGTTTCCGCTCGCTTCTATCAACCTGATTCGATAACAAGATTGCGAGATAACTCGCAGATGGACTCTGATTTGGTTTTCCCCACTTTTCACCCCTCATCGGGTCTCTCCACTCCTGTTAAAATATTCTGCTTGAATTTGTTTACATTAATTATTCTCTCAGTCTAGCAAAGTGGATTTATTCAGAAAAATCTTTTTACGAATCTTATCGCTAAGTAATTCCTTTGCTTCAGTAACTATAGGATTTCTTTGGTTGACAATGCAATAAATTTGTTTATTCCTTAATAAGATATATACATCAGCCTATTGCAGTATACTGCTTGACGTAGGTGGAAGGATTTTTAAACCATCAAATCAGCTTTTATAAAATGATTCTTTTCTAGAAAAACCCAAGGAAATAATTATGATTATGAATTAGGATAAAACGACAAAAGGCAAGGATTTTCGGACTACAACGGACTAATTAACATTTTCCATATTTAAAACACAATAAAAAGGCGTCAAGCCGTGCCTGGAAAAAGCGGGGATAGGATTTCATTTAGGCTCAGGCAAAACCCTTCTGTTTTTAAGCAAAATATTATTTTAAACATCATCTATGAGAATAAAGTACCTTTTAAGCATCATTTTTTTATGAAACTAATTTTTACACAGCTGCCCAACCCAAAAAGGAGTGTACATAATGTTTTTAGAGTTAATTTATATATGTATGCAGGTAATGTACCTATATATGTGCGATTCTTTAAAGGACTGAAACTTGTTAACCACTGAACAAAGTCGAATGGGAATTGTCGGAAGAATCCTTACATAATCCCGAGTGTCAAAGGCTAGGTTTTATCTCAGAGTAGTCGTGTTTTAATTTTTTACAAATATATTATGCTTGTTAAAAAGGGTAGCAATAAAACGGACGTTACTGAAAAATCAAACCGCAAAACACATAAGAATCTATCTGAACGTGAACTGTGAACAAATTTAGAAAAGTATAGGAGATATCAATGTCGTCGCCATTGTTTTCATCGTTAAGTTAAACCTATTTGACGAAAAGTGACAGCGCTAATTTAAGGTAAGTTATGAGACAACAGAGATACTGGATGGGGAATCTCATCAACTTGGACTCCGCTGATTACACAGCGGAAGAACCAGATCTAACATACTGTGAGATCTGCTGCACAGGATACCGTTTCAACATTTTGCGTGGACCCGGGACGTTATGCTAGGCAATTAAGAAATAGATGACGGTAGAACAAAAATATTTTAATTCTAAATAATGACGTCTAACACCTTAGTCATCCCGTCATCCGTGACCACGGGCTCTGTAAAGAGCTCGAAACGTATGAATTGTAAAATCCAAAATAAACACAACTTAAATCCGTTTCAAATTGTTTTATTGTGATGAGTAAGGGCTGTGCAAACTCAAGAAAATATTATAAGTTAAGAGATTTATTTCCCGAATTGAGGCCATTATTAGCTACTAAGACATGGACCTTGATCACTCTGCGGTTAATAACTCTAATGCGTATCGGTATTGGCTTAACCTATTTACTAAGTTATATGTACAAGATAAAATGTACAAACACTTCCTTACAATAGGCTAAGAATTATTAAGTACCTACTTAATAATTAGCACTTGAGGTGCCGTGTGATGCTAGCTTAGAATAGCATCACCCCATTTTTTACTTGCGGCTAGCTTTTTTTTTGTATTAAAATACCAGGCGACAGGCTGATAACCTATCACTAAAGTTATACATGATTTTTCTGAAACAACTCTCGAATTTTTTGGCTTGACTGAAACGGCACTCAAATTTTTGGTTTGTTGGCTACCTTATTTTTGCAGCCGTTAACGCTCTATCTACCCCGCAAGGGATAAATGCGTGATATTTGTATGTTGGCTTAATCTATTTTACTTAGTTTTATGTACAAGATAAAATATACACAGTACACACACGACACACCTTCTTACAATAGGCTAAGGAATGATTAAATAGGTACCTACATGAGGTGTATTGTTACACTACTACAAGCTTTGTAATCAATACTGGAATTGGTTCATGTGTGTCTTGGATATCAGTAAGTATCGGCTTATATTGTTACCTATCTATCCTTAGAAGCACAAGGCTACTGACAGGAAAATGTTCTATTCCCAGAAATTATTACCACCAAATTACGAGCTACGCGCGAGGTATTTTTGATATTGCTTTGATTATACAGGCTAAACTTTACTATATACCTGGTTTGATTACATCTCGTGAGAAAGGACATTGACCCATCATACAAACTGACATGACACATCATGATTTGCGTCAGTTTGTATAAGGAGTTGATGTCTTTATCCCAAGAAATCAAACCAGTGCCGGATATTGTCAATATACAGGCTACAATTAAACAGGTGAATTCGATGTTCATTGCGTAGTCGGTTAATATTCCTGGTATCAGAATGGCTAACCGACGAATTGTACCTGTAAAATTGTAACCTTTAGTTTGATAATATCGAGCACTGCCTGGTTGAGCCGGGCCTAACTCCGGTAAGACATTTGCATATTTCCGCAACTTAATAACTTGCCGTCCTGGGTTTATTAAAATAAGATTACATTGACCCGATAACTACCTTCAGTTCCTTTGTTTTCATTAGGTCAGATTTTCATATCGTCAGATTTTCAAATGGTCAGCTTTTCAAATCGTCATTCTTTCAAATGGTCAGCGTGCAGTCAGAAAGATAAACTCTAAGTGGCCATTGTTTTAATCATTTTACAAAAGAGGTTTGTTATCAATTTATCAGTATACTAGCACCATTAATTTTATACTTTAGTTTAATGAATCCATACTTCATTATCCATCCACACTAATATTATAAATCCGAAAATAACTCTAGCGTAACACGCTTGCATGCTTACTGATTTTGATAAAAGGCATAAAGATAGATAAAGAAAGGACACAGCCTTATGACATAAGACTTTTACCGCGGGAAAATACCTCATTTCCACGAGAAACAAAGAGGGTACTAAAATCGGAAGAAGAGCACCGCTGCTGCGTGCACCGTACTCTTTGAATCCACTGGTGTCATGGTAGGTAATTTCCATTAGTAACGTTGCTTTTTACCAAGAAACAAGAAAAAGATTGCTGAGAGTGCGTTTTCTTCGTTGGCGATTTTATCAGTAATGGTACTTTTTACCGCGGGAAAATTTACCATTACCATGGGAAAAAGTATAAAAAAGGAAAGAAAAGCAACGCTGGCAGTGCGCTTTTTTCGTATGTAATTTTCTTTTGTTATGCTATTTTTTACCACGGGAAAATAACTCATACCCATGGGAAACTATAATTAATATATTTACTTAATTTCTAAACAATTTGAAATAAAACAACACTTAAATTGTAAACATAAGTCTGATTCTGCTACCACAGGTATGAAATAGTGTAGGATACTTATAGCATCTACTTAGGGAAGCAATTGATAGAATATTGAGATTCTAGCAAAAACATTTAAGAATTTTTTATAACGATTGTACTAAAGCTGACTAATTGACTGTCTGACCACTTGAACATCTGACCATTTCGAAATCTGACGATATGAAAATCTGACCTTATGAAAACAAAGGCTTCAGTTTTGTTGTCTGGAAGAGATCGCTATAAGCGATAAGGCCGCCTTTGCGCATTGTAGCTAAAGATGTTCGTGTTACTTGTATTGTTTAATTTTGTGCATTTATTATTGTTTTTACTTACTTACTTTACCTTCAATAAACCGGATTTTGAAAAACTCTACAAGAGGGTGCTTCTAAATCTAGTTGTTTAATATTTAGCGTTGTTATGCTGGGGTGAGTTAGGTATTAATGACGGTCTATGAATGCGGCGCGGTGCTCGATCGCACGCGTCGCTCTGGGCGTGTGTTGTCCCTTTCTCACTCGCAGGGCGAGACTGGCGACGTGCGCGCAGACCGCCTGACGGCGCCACGCGGTGATTTCTGCACCGCACTCAGTCACTCAACACCGTTCGGACGGGAGGGTATCTATCGCGTATCGTGCGGATTTCCCGCCACGCGTTTTGTGATGCCGCGTGTAATGGACGATTCAATTTGAGATCGCGCGTGTTGATGCATCGTATTATTGCGGTTCTCCTGGGTTATACTAGAATACCAGGCTTAGTGATTGTTGGATGTCTCGACGTCTTCCACGTGAGCGTCGCGTTGAATAGGCATCAAGTGGCCATATCGGCTCGCGTTTGTACGACCCAAATTCGGGTTGGGTCACGCGTAATGACTAATATCAAAGTGAAATACGAACAGAAGCTGTGAGTGGTTTGAAGTGAATAACGCGCCAAGGCTGTAGTGGAATGCTGGGTGTCGATATCTTTTCCACCCAGCCCTGTAAGTACCCACGGAATTCCTCTTTGATCCATTCCCTGTACTTCCTTTCTCCGTTGGGTATTTTATGCATTTGGACCGGCACGTTGACTGTAAGTAAACCTAGTTGTTTTAGTATAAAACTGTTTCTTTGTGTTAATGGTGTGTTCCCTTTAGTCATATTTGTTGTACCATATCATTGTGACTCCTTAGTACGAATTGCGGAATTCGTGGAGTGATATAATTTGGAGGTACTTACTTATAATCTAGTGCTTATAAGTGTGACGTAACGCCAGATCGGCAGACGGTATTTACTACAGAATTGAGTTATGTAAAGGTCAGAACACATCATTTGCCAATTTCACTCAACTTAGTTAATTAAGTTAAATAGATTTAGGTTCACGTTTAATTCATAGTATGCGCTGCTATATTGTGCAGCGTATGCTATTTAGCGCTGCGTAACGCGGCCATTGTCTGCCTTCAGTTGAACTCCTGGTATTTTACTAGAAATTTACCTGTGTAAATCGCTTCCACTGCGGGAGTTTAGCTTGGAATTAGACAATTTTTGGTAGCAGAGCGTGGTTCAGAAAACCACTAGATTTAAGATTATTTTAGTATAAGATTTTTAATCTACCTACATAAAAAAAATATATTTATTGTGATTGTAGTGTGTGCCCTGTGTAGAATATCCTATCGGTAGGATCAGGGCCAATCAATTAGTGAATTGCTTTATTATCGTTGTGTTTACCCTGTGCGGATATCCTAGCGGTAGGATCAGGGCCGATTGTTTATTATTGTTTTTTTTTTTATTGTAAGGTTCGGTGTTACTTTGAGTTGGCACCATGGCTCCCACAATTACACAGCTTCAGGCAAAAATTAGAACGCACCTAATTTGGTTCGCGACTAAGCAGGCGATGGTCGGTCGCGGGGACCGAGAGGACGCACTCATCGCTTGTGCGCAACGGATTGACGAACGGGTCGCGGAGGTGTTGGATTGCCTCACTGGATGCGAGGAGTTATTTGATGGGACGCCTGATGAGGAGGCCAAACTTATGGTCCGGGCGAATGTGACCCAGTGCCTGGAGATGGGGCAGGAGATCCAGCAGGCGGCTGCTGTGATCACCAGGCGTAGGGCTGGGGAGCCGGACCCATCCCATGGTCCGCGGGGACCGGGGGTGCAAGTGCCCCTGCCGGCTGTGGCTATTCCGGTCTTCCACGGGGACTACACGGATTGGACCCGATTCCAGGATCTGTTTGACAGTGTGATTCATAACCGCACTGACTTGCAGCCGGCATATAAAATGGCACAATTGATGGCCAAGCTGCAAGGTGAGCCCCATGAGCTGGTAAAGCATCTACCAGTCGATGATGCAAGTTACGAGACGGCTCGCGGTTTGCTGATCGAGAGATACAGCAACAAACGTCTCATGATTGACCAACTCCTGGAACAGTGGCTCACCGTGCCGACCATCACACGAGGGACGGACCTCAGGGCCAAGGTCCTCAACCCTGTCTGCGTTGCAGTGAACGCTCTTGAGAGACAGGGGATGCCGGTGTCAGGCTATGATTATATCCTGGTCCACACGTTGTTGCGCCGCCTGCCGAGCGACATGGCCGCTCGTTTTGAACAGTCACACGGAGGTAAGACATCTGATTACCTCCCGACCTTCGAGGAGCTCAAGTCCTTCCTCGAGGCCGAGTGCAGGCGGGTAGATGCCCAATTTGGAGAGTCGCCTCACGCGGAGTCTGCGGCCGCTCGCCGCCCGGAACGGCCGGGTGCACAGGCGCGAGACGGTAAGAGTAGGCCACCCAGGCGATACAATGTCGCTAATTTGGAATCGAGGTGTGCCTACTGCAGAGAGGCGGGGCATCAGGTGACTGCGTGTGAGGAGTTCGCTGCACAGCGGGTGCAGAAACGTCGTGGTGTGGTGCAGCAACGGCGTTGGTGCTTTAGGTGTATGGGGCCGCATCAGGTGCGAGAGTGCCCATCAAACACCAACTGCAGGTACTGCCAGGGTGCCCACCATCAGCTCCTATGCATGAACCGCAGCGGAGATTACGGAGGCAGAGCTGACGCGGGTCAGCGGACGGAGTCTGCCCTACCTAGACGGGAGCAACGCTCCCCACCCCCTCCAAGGAGGAGTCCTCTTCCACCAGGGTTTCAGGGACGAGGCCAGGGACATCAGCAGGTGATGCCCCCTTCACCACGCGCGAGACAATCACCACCTCGGCAGCAGGTGCCGGAACAGGGTAGGTGGTCACAGGTCCAAGGTCAGGGGCACCCATCACAAGTACGTGATGCTACGGGCGGGTGCCAACACCAGGGCCAGTACATGCAGTACTCGGCGGGTCTGAACAACATGGTGAGTTCCCATGACCCACGCATGCCTCTCCCCTTGGCTGAGCACCCGCGGCTACAGGCGCATCCACGGTACGCGCGCCTGCCGCAGGGTTACTATAGGCTGCCAGCCATGGCGTACAGGACCAGAGGTCCCTATCAGCAGGAGTGGGACCCACTCGAAGGTGTACGGAGAGAGGGGACCCCCCCGCAGGACGCGGACACTCCGCGCTTAGGTTCCTGCTAGGTAATCGCCGCCTACACGCCAGCTTCGGCCCCCCGGCCAATTACGGTATTGTTGCCTACGGCAATGATTTGGGTATGGGGATACGGTCGCCGCAGCATACAGGTAAGAGCCTTGTTAGATACAGGGGCTCAGGGTTGTATTGTGTCTAGTAAGCTGGTGAGTAGGCTACGCTTAAATATAAGGCCCACAACGGATGGGGCTGTAGGTATTGGAGGTGTAGATGTGCCTGACGTTCGGGGTCAGGTGAACTTCGAGTTCACATTAGGTAATACAGGTACAGGGGTCAGCTATCATGCCTCAGCAGTGGTGCTGGATGATGTGGTAGGGAAACTTCCTCAGGTTCGGTTACCGTCAACGGTACGAGGGTTAACCACAGGCTTAGAGTTAGCTGATCCTGAATTTGATACTCCTGGTACGGTGGACGTTCTCCTCGGGTCAGACGTCCTCGGGAGATTCTGGTGTGGCAGAAAACGAGTACTTCAGCAAACTGGTTTAGTGGCCGTTGATACCACAGGGGGGTATGTTATTTTTGGCCCAGTTTGGAGACCTCAGGACCTACCAGAGGGCGATACGGTTCTCTATGGTAGTGTGTTGTCGGAGGTGCTGCAGAGGTTTTGGGAGTCTGAGGAGCCACCCACAGCGGATAGACGGAAGCCAGAGGATGACGAGTGCGAGCTGTTCTATCAGTACAACACTGCACGAAGTTCGTCAGGTAGGTTTGTTACCAGGCTGCCATTTCTCCCAAACCGCCCCTCCTTAGGTAGTTCGCGACAGATCGCGGAACGGAGACTACTGGCTATGGATAGAAAGATGAAGCGAGATGCAGCACTTCGGCAGAAGTATATCGAATTCATGAGGGAGTACCTAGAGTTAGGCCACATGTCGGTGTCCAGCATAGATTGGAGGTGTGTCGAGCATTACTATATACCACACCTGGCTGTTTTGAAGTCACCGGAGGCGAAGATACGGGTAGTGTTTGACGGTTCTGCTCCTACATCGAATGGTGTGTCTGTGAACCAGTGTCTGCACGCGGGTCCCAAGTTGAACCGGGACATTGTGGACATCCTCACAGATTTTCGGTTGCACCAAGTAGCGTTCGTCGCAGACGTCAAAATGATGTTTCGCCAAACAATTATACACCCAGATGACCGTCGGTACCAGCTGATTTTGTGGCGTGAGAGCCCTGACGAGCCGATGGTCACTTATGAGCTTAACACGGTAACGTATGGTCTGAAGCCAAGTCCGTTTTGGCAGTACGCACGCTGCGAGAGTTGGCCGCACAGGAAAGGGTAAGATTCCCTCGAGCCGCAGCAGTACTGGATCGCGACGTCTACGTGGATGACATCTGCACGGGTGCAGATAGCGTGCAACAAGCACTGCTACTACGAGACGAGCTGATCGCGATCATGGAATCAGGAGGTTATGAGTTGCGGAAATGGCTGTCCAGCTGTCCAGAGCTCCTGGCCGGGTTGCCAGGTGAGTTCCAGCAGGACCCGCACCTTTTCGAGAACCCGGACAATCCAAATACGTTGAGCATCCTAGGGGTGCAATATAGGCCAACGCATGATGTCTTTACGTATCAGATCGAGCCAGACCTTTTGCAGAAGACTTGGACGAAGCGTTCGGTATTATCGACGATCGCCAGAACGTTCGATCCTAACGGGTGGATCGCACCGGTGACGTTCATGGCGAAGTGCTTCTTGCAAAGGTTGTGGATAGCAAACTTGGGTTGGGACGACCAGCTCTCCGGAGAGCTGTTGAATGATTGGACCAAGTTTGTGTCCACCTTACCAGGGATCGTACGCATCGCCATACCTCGCAAATTGCTCCCATCGGTGGGATGTAAGGCTACCCTACATGGGTTTTGTGATGCCTCGGAGCGAGGGTACGCGGCAGCTGTCTATTTGCGGACAGTCAGTTCAACGGGAACTGTAGACGTGCGTCTAGTTATGGCCAAGAGTAAGGTGGCTCCGGTTAGGACAAGATGGACCATTCCAAAGTTGGAATTGGCGGGAGCAGCGCTTCTCACGCGCTTGCTACATCATGTCGCTAGTAATCTACGCGGTACCATCACTTTGGATGAAACGGTGTACGCATGGACCGACAGTAGGATAGTTCTGTGCTGGTTACAGACGTCGGTACATACTCTTGAGGTTTTCGTGGCAAATCGGGTGTCACAGATTAAAGGATCGGAAACTCCGTTGGTATGGAGACACGTACCGGGAGAACAGAACCCAGCGGACTGCGCCTCACGGGGATGTAGGGCCCCTGATTTGGTAGGTCACTCACTGTGGTGGGGACCTCAGTGGCTGACTGAGTCACCTGAGAGATGGCCATACAATGAGTGCGGGTCGCCGCTTGGGCCACCTGATCGAGGTTTGCGAGTGAACGTAGGGCAGATCGTACCTAAGCCTAGTGCGGCTTTCTTGCTGGAACGATACAGCTCCCTCGACAAACTTCTAGGGGTGACAGGTTGGATCAAACGGTTCGTGAACAACTGTAGAAAAGCTCAAGCAGAACGGAACTTGGCACCTGTCCTCTCGCCTGCGGAGCGGAATGCGGCTCTAAGTTTATTGGTTAGGGTCGTCCAGGCGGAACATTTTGAGGAAGAGGTCAGGCTGCTCAGGGATGGCCGTGGAAAGCTGAAGGGAGGTCTTGTGCGCCTCAACCCGTTCGTGGACGAGCATGGAATGCTCCGGGTTGGAGGTAGACTTCGGAACGCTAACCTGCCCTTTTCAGCACGGCATCCGCTGTTACTCCCAAAGAAGGGACCTTTGGTAGAACTTATAGTTAGGGATCGTCACCAGAAAAACTCGCATGCGGGCTGCAATGCACTTTTGGCTATTCTGCAGCGCGAGTTTTGGATCTTGTCTGGACGACGTACGGTACGGAGCATTGTGTTTCGGTGCTTGCCTTGCTATCGGTTGAAGGCAGCCACAATGCAACCTCAGATGGGAGACCTCCCACCGGACCGGGTGACGGAAGCCTGGACGTTTGCGGGTGTGGGAACGGACTTTGCGGGGCCTTTTATGGTAAAGGCATCACGCCTTCGCAACGCGAAGTCAATCAAGGCGTATTTGTGCGTGTTTGTGTGCCTAGCAACCAAGGCCGTCCACTTGGAACTCGTGGCCGACCTCACTACGGAGGCTTTCTTAGCAGCTTTAGATAGATTTGTGTCGCGAAGAGGGCGACCAGCGCTGATCAGGTCGGACTGTGGTACCAACTTTAAGGGCGCTGATCGATGTATGAAAGAAATTATAACGTTTTTATCGGAAAACGAGGAAGCTATCGGCACGAGCCTCTCCCGTCAGGGCATTAACTGGGTGTTCGATCCACCAGGATGCCCCCACTGGGGTGGTATATTTGAAGCGGTTGTAAAGTCCGCTAAGACGCATTTGATGCGCGTTATAGGTTTAACGATATTAACCTTTGAGGAGCTAGCGACCGTGTTTTGTAAAATTGAGGCCGTTCTCAATTCACGTCCTTTGTGTCCGCTTAGCTCAGATCCGAATGATCTGGAGGCCCTGACACCAGGGCATTTCTTAATTGGCCGACCACTTAACGCCTTGCCAGAGTACCCCTACACAGAGGTCAGTAGCAATCGTTTGACGCGTTATGAGTTGCTGCAGCAAATGTCTCAGAATTTTTGGAAGCGATGGTCGCTTGAGTATTTGCACATTCTGCAGCAACGCCTTAAGTGGACGGACAGAACTGAACCCCCTCGCATCGGAGATCTCGTTCTGGTTAAGGATGCCAACCTGCCGCCACTGCGATGGCGCAGAGGGCGCATTCTCAACTTGTTCCCAGGTAGTGATGGCACTCCTCGAGTCGCGACAGTTCAGGTAGGGGATTCAGTTCTTAAGCGAGCAATAGCAACGCTATCTCGTCTCCTCAGTAGTGAATAGGCCTAAGGGATTCGGCCTAGGGCGGGTGAATGTTTAATATTTAGCGTTGTTATGCTGGGGTGAGTTAGGTATTAATGACGGTCTATGAATGCGGCGCGGTGCTCGATCGCACGCGTCGCTCTGGGCGTGTGTTGTCCCTTTCTCACTCGCAGGGCGAGACTGGCGACGTGCGCGCAGACCGCCTGACGGCGCCACGCGGTGATTTCTGCACCGCACTCAGTCACTCAACACCGTTCGGACGGGAGGGTATCGCGTATCATGCGGATTTCCCGCCACGCGTTATGTGATGCCGCGTGTAATGGACGATTCAATTTGAGATCGCGCGTGTTGATGCATCGTATTATTGCGGTTCTCCTGGGTTATACTAGAATACCAGGCTTAGTGATTGTTGGATGTCTCGACGTCTTCCACGTGAGCGTCGCGTTGAATAGGCATCAAGTGGCCATATCGGCTCGCGTTTGTACGACCCAAATTCGGGTTGGGTCACGCGTAATGACTAATATCAAAGTGAAATACGAACAGAAGCTGTGAGTGGTTTGAAGTGAATAACGCGCCAAGGCTGTAGTGGAATGCTGGGTGTCGATATCTTTTCCACCCAGCCCTGTAAGTACCCACGGAATTCCTCTTTGATCCATTCCCTTTACTTCCTTTCTCCGTTGGGTATTTTATGCATTTGGACCGGCACGTTGACTGTAAGTAAACCTAGTTGTTTTAGTATAAAACTGTTTCTTTGTGTTAATGGTGTGTTCCCTTTAGTCATATTTGTTGTACCATATCATTGTGACTCCTTAGTACGAATTGCGGAATTCGTGGGGTGATATAATTTGGAGGTACTTACTTATAATCTAGTGCTTATAAGTGTGACGTAACGCCAGATCGGCAGACGGTATTTACTACAGAATTGAGTTATGTAAAGGTCAGAACACATCATTTGCCAATTTCACTCAACTTAGTTAATTAAGTTAAATAGATTTAGGTTCACGTTTAATTCATAGTATGCGCTGCTATATTGTGCAGCGTATGCTATTTAGCGCTGCGTAACGCGGCCATTGTCTGCCTTCAGTTGAACTCCTGGTATTTTACTAGAAATTTACCTGTGTAAATCGCTTCCACTGCGGGAGTTTAGCTTGGAATTAGACACTAGTATTTACTAAAATATTTTCACAAAATAACGAGTAATCACGTTCTTACTTACCCAGGTCGTCGGTAGAATTATGCTCAAAATATTTATTTATATGTTTTTTGTCGTTTGATGGGTTTTCTCTCTTTCGCCAGTTTTTATTTTGACATAAAAAAAGCATTAAACCTAATTAACATGAATAAACTGGTCACATCATTGTCACGAGTACAATTTGCAAATTGCATTCAGGAGAAAAGAAAAATGTCCAAGACAGCACCAAAGTAGGTAATTTCCCTCGGCGCAAATCTAACTGACTAACTGAACATTGCAATTTCTGTGTCTCGTCTACCGGTCTATCGTTGAGTTTAGGTTAAATAAAGTCATCATTTTAATTTATTCTGCGACAGCGACAGATATAAATTAGATACCGCAAAACACTCTCTGGTGTTTTCCTTCTTTTAGCTGCCGCCGCCTGTTTCACTTTCAAGAAAAAAGATCATTTAACTGAAACATTGACAAAATCTGAACTTCATCAGGTAGGTATTTAAATATATGTTAGGTACGATTAGAGTCACGAAGATCGTATATTTCAAAGCCTCCAGCTTACATATTTTTTTTATATTTATTTATTGGCATTTATGTTCAATAATTATTAAATAAAGGTCATAAAATTATAGATACCGATTGCATTACGGTTGTGCATATTTCTCGGTCAACTGAAAACAGATTAATAATAATAACTGACACCTTTGTATTAATTAATGCACATTCTTTCAATCACTAGTAGTGCCTTAGTGCAAGAAAATTTAAAATTATCGAAGTCAATATATTTCATTGGCGTAGATATAAAATCCATGGCTTTTCTCCAGTAAAGTACAAATTTTCACTCCTTGTAATAAAACAGCAGTAATCCACTTGCCTAGCCGCTGGCTCGCTGGCTTGGTGAAGAAGAAACTCAGTCGCATGTGGACTATCCCCGCGCGGTACTTGAGACGGCACATCGGCGCGCGTGCGTCTAACCGTGCGCACTGGCGCGATTGCACTGCTGTGATGCGCTGCGCTTGCGCGGGCGACACAAGAATCGCTAGCGCAGCATCGCGAATAAAGTGCATGTACAGTCAGTAGAAGCTTGAGGATAAATAATGTTTATTATAAGATATCTATGAAATTGTGGCCAAATATATGATCGTGGGAACCTCCGCTATTTGCTTCATTAAGTTTCGTATCCTACTAGAAAATTAAAAGAATATTTATGTTAAATCTTAATAATCCATTTTTTTTTTTCATTTCATTTTCTTGTCTTTACGACACATGCGGTGCATAAAATAACGTGTAAAACAGTCATCCACGGACTTGCAAACAGAAGTTAATTTTATATCGACTCGCAGTGCCATATTATTAGCAACAGCAAATAGAAAGAGACCTCCCCGATAGAATATAATTAGTTGCGTAGAGCAAAACCTATATAAGCTCTTATTAAATTCAGTGCACATATTTTTGGGGTGAGTTCTACTCGTGAAACTGAACAAATTTCTCCAATGAACATTGGTCGAAATATGAAAACGAAATTGGACCTATACAATGTGACTATTTTTTATCATACTTGTATGGGAGGTCTTATTTATTTTTACCTATGAACCTGAGAGAATCTTTTTCAGTTCAACGAGTAGAACTCACCTGAAAGATATTCACACTGAATTTAGAACCTTATGTAAACAAGCCGCAGCAGTACCTATTTTGAGACAGCCTATGATCCTACATAAAGCACGTACGAATTAACAATTCATTTTATACCCTGAACAGTTATTACTGAACGTCACCGATCTCCCGCGATCGTTTAATATTTACTCGAGCTGAACCGCTGTAGGTACCAAAAGTTAAAAATAAGCGAGAAATCGATTTTACGCACCGCTAGATGCCCATCAAACTCAAGTAGCAAGCAATGGAATAAAACATGCGATTTAGTATCCCTACGACATTAAATGGAGGCAGGTGAGGACGGTAGATAGATAAGTAGGTACTTAGACTACTTAGGTTATAAGATTTATCTCGATGATAACTTGTCCTACTTCTCCACAAACCATGTCCTATAAAGACGTCGTGTCATGGTATCAAAAATACTTTGTTTCAGAAGTTTTCTAAGATAATACGAGATGTACCTTTGGCTCTACCAGTATTTGTATCGCAGTAGCTATTTAAACCTTTGACTTGAACTAACAAGTATTAAATTTCCATAAATGGAATGCAACATTATAACAACAAAGATGAAATAAAATATCTGTTCAATTAGGATTACCCCTGTTACGTACCACTGATTGAAATTGGACGTTTTAAAAATATGAAAAGGCTGACAAAGTTTACACTTCAAAACTCTACCAATATTAAAATAAATAGTTTGTTTAATAAAGTAAGGGCAAGTCATCAAAGACCGTTTTCATTTTTCGTAATACTCTAGAACTCTTATATTTTTCTGTGATAGTACGAGGTCTACCTTTGGCCATACCAGTATTTGTATTGTTATCGCAAACATATAATATCCGAGATTTAACCTTTGGAATGCACCACTAAAACTACGAAGATGAGATAAAATATTTGTTCATTTAGGATTACCCGTGTTACGTTACACTGATTGAAAGTGGATATTTAAAATCATTAAAGTTTATGCCGCAAACGCTGAGCACTTGGAAACACCTCCATAGTAACATAGTAAAATATATAGTTTGTTTTAGAGAATAAGGGCAAGTCAATAATGACCTTTTACATTTTACGTTATACCCTAGAACTCTTATATTTTACTATGATAGTACGAGGTCTATCTTTGGCCCTACCAGTATTTGTATTCATATCGCAGAAGCATAATATCCGATGAACCTTTGACTTTAACTAATAAGTAGTTACCTATTATATTTTGTTAAACGGAATGCGCCACTCACAGATGAGGCAGAATATTATGTTCGATTAGGATTATTTATTATCCTTGTTACATTACACATCATGAAAAGGCTGGCTAAGTTTGCAGTGTGATGCCGGCTTAGAATAGCATCACCCCGTTCTTACCCGTGGATGTCGTAAGAGGTGACTAAGGGACTCGAGGGTTACATGTGTATTGCAATTTTAGACGATGGGCTGACATCCTGTCACTATGGTAATACAAAAATTTCTAAATGACCCTTAAATATTTGTCAGATGTGGTGTAAATGTCTGTTTTTAAAGACCGTTTATGCTCTGCCTACCCCGCAAGGGATATAGGCGTGATATATGTATGTAAGTTTACGCTGCTGTACACTCTATCGATGGTAAAATATAGTACCTTTGAATCCGAAGCACCTCATGGTGCGTCTGACGCGGCAGCACGCGCCAGGCGGCACGACCACGCTCACTGATTGGCTGTCACGCTCCGACATCACGACCATCACCTTACGACCTTCGGTTCCACTACATCGCAAGGACACAAGATGCACAATGATCCAATCCAATCGCACCGATACCTACTAAGGCCAGCAATAAACCAGGACAATACGCGACGCGCTCACCCGCGGTTGCGGATCTGAAATATCAGCACTCAGCCGGCTTATCGCACTCCTTGACAATCGAGATAAACGTCGATTCGAGCGAGATGAATCCGATATCGGAGGTTTTCGATTGGACGAGCAAATAGGCTCATTCGTGCGGTAATTGGTAATTAAATTCCGGTATTTAGGTTGACTGTGGAGTGGACGGAAAAGAAACAGACCTAATGAAACAGGGGCGCGAAGAGTAAACAAACAATTGGAGCTGTCATTCATTATGTAACACCATCGAAAACTACTTACTTACTCAAGAAAATCTACGTGGTTACGTTACTGACACTGCACAAATGACACAGCTAATTTAAAGAGATACTTTGTTACATAATAGTGTAGGTTTAAACGATGACGATGATGATGACAGTGTTTAAATAGGTATTAACTTAATAAAAATCAAAATAGCAATATTAATCGAGTAATCAGTCTGATGCCGTATAATGCCGGCTTAGAACAGCATCACCCCATTTCTTTCCCGTGGGAGTCGTAAGAGCCGATCAAGGGACCAGAGGGTGTGTATTGCAATTTTAGGCGATGGGCTGACAACCTATCACTATGGCGATACACAATTTTCCAAATGACCCTCAACTATTTGTCGGACGTGACGTAAATGTCCGTTTTTGCGATTGTTTACGCTCTGCCTTCCCCCAAGGGATTATAGGCGTGATATGTGTATGTGTAATCAGTCTAAGCAATACCAAACAGAAGAACTAGCAGAATCATAAACTGTGCCATAGCCCGTAAGTTAACGACAGTTCTAGAACAAACGTGATAAGTTTATTTACGATCAAGCCACTAAGCTGTACCGGCAGCGTTTATGGCGCAACACAGGTGAACTATGTTTAAGAAACACGGAAAAATAAACTATTAAGTAAGATGTTCACACGGAAGAATGAGAAACAGTTGTAAATATTCGATACCGAATAGTTTTGATCGGGGCCAGCGCTCTGCCGGCAAACAGAGTGGAACTAGACTTAAATCCACTGGATAAAGACGTCTATTTCAGATCTTCAGATCATACTGGACAGAAGTGGGTGATCGAACGGAATTCACTCGCAACAAATTAATCGCTAGATGTTCCTATTTCGATTTACTAGAAACGTTAGACGAAAAGTTACATGCCGTGTCATTTACATGTCCAAACACGAGGCAATGCCTTTATTTCAAGGTTTTAAATTTTTTTATAAAGAGAAGAAAATTGTGTTAAAATAATATATTTTCGGATCATGACGTCAATGAGTTATGGTACCTACTACCCTTCATTGAATATAGTTAATTTTATTTCATTTCATTTGCCTACACACACACAGATTTAGTCGAAACAATATCTATTCGCAAACTAGTTTATTTTCAGTACAATCATAGGATCGCGACAATTGGCTACGGTCTCGGCTCTGAGCGAACATGAAAGTGAACACGTATGAATATTCAATGAATGGCTGAAGTAAGAGAGCCTACACACACGCGAGCTAAGGTCACTCCGTGGGCCGGATGACCCAGAATCACAGCGATTGGAGCGAACTGTCAACTTCAGTGGATGGATGAGCGCAATACAAATGAATTCGCTGTCTCTCCGGCTCGTTACATTCTATCTATCTATAAGTAGGTATCTAATACCTATAAAAGAGCAATTTCAGTATATTTATTTATTTACAACCGGGGTCTCGGAAACAGCGTCAACGATGTGCATGAAATTTTGTATGAAAGCAGGCGTAGTGCAAGATTTTACATTCACAAGGAACGCTGCTGCCCATTCCCTGGGCGAATTTATCCCTTAATCGCTTTTTACGACACCCATGGGTGGAATAGGGGTGGTAATTATGGCAATACCCCCCAATAGGAGGAGGCTTATGTCCACCAGCGGACTGTTATGGCCTTTAATGTTAATGTCGTATAGAGAAAGTCGGGGACGATAAATCGATCAAGCTAAGTTTCATTTTCCACTAAATGACTTTAAAAAAAAAGTCGAGAGAGAGAGAGAGAGAGAGAGATCTGTATTTCTTCTCTTTAAAACACCGGAGAGTGAAAAAGACTCTTACTTATTTACATACGAATTCCAAGCAAAGCGTTTTGTAATCACGTTTGAATAGACATTGTAACTGGATCAGGGTATGGAAGACTGCGGCTGATTCCCAAGTAGGTACATTTTGGAGATATAATACTCCTTTATTAGGGTGACACATATTTAGGTCTTCTCACATTACTGTAACTACGTTACCAGAGCTTTTAGCATGGTCCTTCAATTTCGGTCGGGTAATTACTTACATCTTTAGATTACCGTGTGATGTTGGCTTAGAATAGCATCACCCTATTTCATTTCCGTGGGTGTCGTAACCGTAAGACTCGACATAGGGATTTGAGGTTTACGTGTGTATTGCAAAGGGCATGCCACTATAGCGATACGCAATTTTCAGAATGACCATCAGAAAATTTTCTTTCTTGAAATTAAATTATGTATCTTTAGCATAGTATTTTTCTAGGCAAAGGGAAATTCGTGCAATGAAGAGAAACTTAAGGGCGCGTTCTGTTTTAAACATGAAGTCGTTTGATGCAACCGCCAATCATGTTTAACAAATTAGTAGCCACATTCGTGAATTTAAAGCAGTTTTTCCTTAAAAGAACTGTTTGTTTACCGTTTGATGATAATAACCGATAGTCATGCAAATGTATGACCATAAGTGTACCTTCATGTCAACAAAGAAGGAAAAGTGTAAAAGAAAAATTAAAAATCGTGGGATACAGTAATTTAAAACAAAAAATAGCAAAAGTAGGCACTCTAGTTCGACAAAGATACGCAGCGGTACCGGTTTTATGACAAATAAGAGCAACCCTAAATTACCTTACAAATATGTAATAAAGAAAATATGCTTTCTTATGAAAATATGACGGATAAATTTTCTGAAAGGAAAGTACATTTACGGCAAGGTTAGGTTTATTAGGTTTGCATCAGAGAAGGCTTTCAGACGGAGCTGTTGCGTGCTTGTAATCAAATTACTGATTTACACGATACGAGAAAATGTAAATAGGTACGCTTTTGTAAGTTTATTATGCAGATTAGAGGCAAGGCGGTCCACTTGTCGTACGGCGCTGCGTATTTTTAACGCACCGTAACGCATGCGTCTGTCAGACAAAAGGAAATTCGTCGTTTGAATTTTCTTTCGAATTATTTTTTGAGTCACCGGCGGAATAATATGCCGATTTTTGCATTTGTATGAAATAAGATATAGACATAAAATGTTAAGACGGAAAACCAATTAGAGTAAAAACAAACTCCGTTGGTAAAATATTATATGAACTGACGGTGGTGGTCTGACGAGCAGACCAAATGACCAATCCCTAAAACTTCGGTCCTTAGAACTTCGGTCGTGTTATTTTGCAGTTTGTCATATATTTACGTAAGGATCTTGATTAATTTTCTCAGCTCCTACTTCCTTCTTCGGGGCAATGGCAGTCAACCCTTAATTACAGCTGGAATCAGTGCATAATTAGAAAAAAATAATTAGTAAATGGCTTGACCACGTCCAGACTAACTTTGACGCTTTGACCTTAACAAAAATCTAAGGCTAATCGTCATTTTTATTTTTAAATTTGTTCCAAACTTAAAATTTCCTCTTCAGGCGTTGGGAAAACATTAGGCAAGGGAGAACATGGAGTGAGCAAGGTTCTCGTACCTTGCTTAGTCTTCATCACGACCGCCGGTAACCTATCCTGGCGGCGTGTCAAGTATGACAGCCGTACGCCGGCGCCTATTGTTTGGTCCTACGACCTTCAGCCACTAACACAAACACTACGCACGTCATCATACCATTCGCTGATAGATTTTGCATGCCGCTTAATTTTAACATAAATATTTATTGTGTCTCAAACTTCTGCCACAGTCTGAAAGCGAAGTATCTTCCTCTTCCTTAAGGTGTGACGTTTTTCATTCAAAAGTAAAATGGACTTACGTCAAAAACTCCATGTGAAGTCCCGTGTTGATAAAACACTTTGGCAAAATAATAAAAATGAATTGTAAACCATACCAATAGGTATAGCTACTGCTGCAAAAATGCATACATACATACATAAATCACGCCTATATCCCTTATGGGGTAGGCAGAGCGCTAACGGCCGTTCAAAGGACATTAACACCACGTCTGACAAAAGTTTGAGGGTCAATCAGATAATTGTGTATCACTATAGTGACAGGTTGTCAATCCGTCGCCTAAAATTGCAATACACACCCTCGAGTCCCTTAGTCGCCTCTTACGACACCCACGGGTAAGAAACGGGTTGATGCTATTCTAAGCCGGCATCACACAGAAAAGAAACTGCAAAAATGAGTTTTATTTTATTCTCTTTTCGTGTGGGACACCGTGTCGTCCAACGACCCGATGAACCCTGGTGTCAGAGTTTTTCAACCGCCTACTACAACTAGTAGGCCTCTGACATGGTTGTGTTACGACCGCCGTCTAAGTAATCATAGACAGCAACCGGGACCGACGGCTTAACGTGCCCTCCGAAGCACGGAACCATTTCTTTTCGGACAATCAGTTGGTTCACCCTGCAATGTCCTAACCAGACCGGGAACAAATTCACAAAGTGATAAATATCAACTTTGTGAGTGTCCCACCGAGAATCGAACCCGGAACCTTTGCGTAGCAGGCAGTCGCACTACCACTGCGCCACATCGGCCGTTTATTTTATTGTGGACGCAATACTCTTTATCTTTCAACCAAAACTAGTTTTCGCCAAATTTAAGTGTGCCTTCATCATTCCGCATAAACATTTGTTAAAAATTTATCTTCATCGCATGTTTAAGTTCATTGAATTTCTGTTTTCCATTTGTATATAAAACGTCCCACCTTAAGGCTTGTTTGCAAGAAAACTTCAAATGACCTCACCCCTAAACAAAATGATTGTTTATTTAATACCCGCTACTGTTACTCTAAACTCCATTCAGTGTGAAGCGACATGTTATTCAAACTCTGTTTAGGATTCAATCGAATTGATCTACAATATTTTCATTCCGATCTACCATCATCATCGAACACAACAGTCCACTGCTGGACATCGGCCTGCCTCTATTGGAGGGTATTGCAGTACTCACGCTGGGCGGGCGAATTTGCGAGCGCAGTGCAAGATGCTGCATTGAGAATAACTCTACTATTAATTTCCTAGATTAATTTATCCCATAGGCACCTACAACCGTGATAACCTCGTAAGGCAAGGTATGCTCAGAGATTTCGGAATCCCGGCTTAGCATGATTTTTTAAAGTAGCATTAGCAATTTTTTGTTACCGACTTGAATCAATACATACCTATATAAAGAAAGCTTTTGCGAAATTTACCTTTTTTAGGGAGAATTGGCTTTAGTTGGAGCACTATTCTATTCACACTCGGCACTCCATTCAAATGCCGATTACTAAACCTTATCTAGGCACTAGCAGCTCATTGTATCCAACCGCACTAAGATATTGGCATACAGGGTGAGTTTATTAGGATTAAGAAATATAATATAATGGATACAATCACAAAAAACGTGATACTTGAAAATATGTCTCTGAAATCTGACTCTACCTTAATTTATTTTATTAGAATATTAATATTGAATATCGTATTTTTTTACTGTGCATTAAAAATGAAATTATTCTGTGGTATTTTCCCCTACGCATCTTGAGATTAGATCGAAAAAGGGAGCTGCATTGAGTGCGTTTTTAACGTTGTCGTGGTTATCGACTCTACCATATCGTTGCTTATTCATGGAGGTTAATATTTAAATCTAATTATTTAAGAGTCAACACCGAGATTAGGTATCTTTTTATACCTAAACATGTCTTTTGTTAGGGAGTGAACTGTCTGTTACCTAGTACTGTATGTAGTCTTTTTGGTGTTGTGTTGTGTGGACCGAAATATATTAAAAATAAATTTAAAAAAATTAAAATTTCAAATGGTCAAACTCTTGTTGGTTGAGCACCAACGCACATAAAAAAAAACATGGCACCATCCTGTATCAGAGCAGCACAATCGAACCACTATCTAGTTAGTGCGGAATGATGGGACATTGGTTTGTGGTGCGGCATGCCGCATGCCGCCGGCTCGGTGGATATTTCCGACAATCGACAATCGGACACCGCTCGGCGCGCGAGCTCCGAACATTTCAAATTGTTCTATTAGTCAGTTTTTTGTTGGCACTTTTGTATGGAAGATATTGGAAACATATGTTTTTTTATGTAGAGCCAAACCAGTATAGTATGGGTAATCTGTAAGTTCACCTGAGCCTATATCACCCGGTAGACACTGGCTACCCCGCGCCAGGTGGGGGGGAGGGGGGGTCAAAGTGCAGTGCGTCCGGCGCTCAGAAAAAAAATTCTATGGGATTGGTTTGGACCTTTGAGATAAGTTTGGTGTCGTTTTCAGGTAAATAAATGATGCTGAATTCATTCCCCATACCAGTTTTTTAGGGTTCCCAAGCAAAATAAGTCGCAATCCTTAAAATAATAAAATTTTAGTCGAAACGAAATGTAAACAAACCCACATATTTTAATAATTTTGTATGAAACTTTGTTTAAAAAAAATACTTTTCAAAAGCTCATTAAATGCATATTATAAAAACATTAACATTGTATATACATAATACTACTTTTCAACTAAAATAAAATAAAATTGCACGTACCTTTCTCATTCGTGTGGACGGCCTGCGGACGTCACTCGGTTTTCTATTCAGAGTTGGAACGAGATTTTGTAGTAAAACATTGCCATTTAAGTACTAATGATATACACGCCCATTTAAATCCATATCGGCCGGTAGGAAGTTTCTAGTGGTGAGACAGATATCCGGTAACTAGCCGGTATCCGCCCTTACTTTTACTATCCGGCCGGATACCGGATAGCACATTACTATGTATACCGGAACGTAAAAAAGAGAGATAATCGCATTATTTTACAGAAGGAAAATCATATACCAATAATTTATGGACACTTTTAAATTTTTCTCCGTCATTAATTATTATTTTACACATATATTTAGTATTCATAGTTCACAAAAGGGCAAATTGTGGCGAAAATGAATTACTTTTCCGCTTTTGTTGGTAAAAATAACAGATCACTTTAGGCCGAATATCGCCATCATTCAGACATCACTTCCGAAAAAAATAGGTTTGTGTCTGGGATAAAATCTCTTATTTTGACTAATTTTTTTTATTATTAATGATGGGTTTGCTCTTGACTCTAGTCTAGGTCATAGGACAGAGACAGAGTCTAAGATGGAGCGAGCTCACTCAGAAGAAGCCTGTTCACTCTTACTTTAAAAAGATTAGGAAACCATGACGCAGGTAGTGAGTTCCACTCTTTAGCAGTACGCATTATGAATGATGACTGGAAACTTTTAGTCCGAATTGGTGAAATGGCAACCAGGTATGGATGGTATCCGGCGGTGCGTCTGGATGTCCGATGGTAGAAGGCAGCTGGTGGAACAAGGTCGTGAAGCTCTTGAGCACACTCTCCGAAGTACAATCCGTAAAAAACCGACAAGCAGGCAACCTTGCGGCGATGTGCTAGGCTATGTAGCTTGGTGTCCACCAGTTTTATGTCGCCTTTGAGCCTCATGGCCCTGCGTTCCACCGAGTCAAGAGCGGCAAGTTGGTATTTGGCTGAGCCATCCCAAAGGTGACTGCAATACTCCATGCAGGATCGGACTTGTGCTTTGTAAAGAGTTAAAAGCTGTCCAGGCGTAAAGTATCGCTTCACTCTATTCAGGTTGCCCAGCTTCTTAGCCGCCGTTTGAGCCTTGTACTCGATGGTCGCGCCGATGTTTAGATTTAATGTCAACTCCATGCCTAGAAGCTCAAGCCTGTCAGTGACAGACTGTCGTCGCCCCAATAGGAGACAAGACTTAAGGTCGGATCTATTCGCTCTTCCATTGCCTTTCTTAACGAACATATTTCATCCTCACTGGTTTTTTGCACCTGTCAAGTATTTCTTTGAAACGGTAAAGAGTTGCAGAGAGAACAGTCCCCTGAGGAACTCCGGCATCAATGGCCATAAGGTTAGAGGAGCAGCCGTCAATGACTACTCTGATGGACCATTCACTAAGGAAGTCTGAAATCCAAGTACAAAAATCAGCTGGGATGCAATAAGCAGGAAGCTTGCTGAGCAAACTTGCATGCCAGACACGGCAAATGTTTCGCCGTTTTTCTCAATGGCTTCGCCCCAGCAGTGCGTGACATACATAAGAAGATCACCAATAGACCGCCCCCGGCGAGGGCCATATTGACGGTCACTGAGAAGATCATTGTCTTCAAGGTAGATCAGCAACTTAGTGTTCAGTACCCTCTCCATGACCTTGCATAGGATGGAGGTAATGGCAATTGAACGGTAATGGGCAGGGTCAGCACGATTGAGACAGCGGGAAATCCTTTTCTCGAAAACTCTTCTGAATTGTACAACATTAATACGAAAATGGTGGCGCCTATTGAAGTGGTTCAGACAGTAAAACAAATTGAAAGCAAAGGAAAATAATTTTACCAAAATTTTTGCAAAGAATGATTTATTGAAGGCAAAAGTATACACGACCCATTACCTCAGAACATATTCTCTCTTTTACATAATATAAATAAAAAACGAGAATCTAAAGCCAAATCTAAAATATGTTCCCTTAAAAACGACTCAGTTTAGTAAACTTTATATTGCAACCTGAGAACATAGAGCAAGAGACGTTGATACATTCTTTTCGCATGAAAATCAAAGCAGTCCTCCTGCTCTATCAGCTTTAGGTTTGATGAGATCTAGTGTGAAATCTGACATGCTGAATGTCAGATTTCACACTAGATGAAGAGTTGGATAATGTTGAAAGACTGGACGTGGTTTGTGATACATACAAGAAAGACAGTTTCAAAAATTCAACCCGAAAAAAACGAGGTACTGGCACACGTGTGTTAGTTGGTGAACAAACAAGAATTCCAAAAGGCTGGTGAAACTTCCTTCGCGAAACATCAAATAAAGGAGAGCTTTACAACCTTTTGTCATCTCATTTTCACTCAGAGATAGACTTACAAATGGGTAAAGAGTTCATCATAACCGATGGCGAAGAAGCTCTAAGTAAAACCACTCCAATTGAAAATTTGGCACCGTGCAACCACGAGGAAGCCGACACACGGATAATGCTTCATCTTGCTGATTCCGTGCTGAAAGGACACGACAAAATCATAGTACGAACAAAATCATTTAAATGGGCGTGTATATCATTAGTACTTAAATGGCAATGTTTTACTACAAAATCTCGTTCCAACTCTGAATAGAAAACAGAGTGACGTCCGCAGGCCGTCCGCAAGAATGAGAAAGGTACGTGCAATTTTATTTTATTTTAGTTCAAAAGTAGTATTATGTATATTCAATGTTAATGTTTTTATAATGTGCATTAAATGAGCTTTTGAAAAATATTTTTTTTAAACAAAGTTTCATACAAAATTATTAAAATATGTGGGTTTGTTTACATTTTGTTTCGACAAAAATTTTATTATTTCAAGGATTGCGACTTATTTTGCTAGGGAACCCTAAAAAACTGGTATGGGGAATGAATTCAGCATCATTTATTTACCTGAAAACGATACCAAACTTATCTTAAAGGTCCAAACTAATCCGGTAGATTTTTTTTTCTGAGCGCCGGACGCGCTGCACTTTGAGCCCCCCCTCCCCCCACCTGGCGCGGGGTAGCCAGTGTCTACCGGGTGATCTGGGTTCATGTAGGCGTATATTACATTTGTTCCAAATGGCATTGCTCTACATAAAAAAAACAATGTTTCTCTACATAGAAAACCAGCTATATGATATTGTCTGTTGTGGCGGTTAAGAATATTGCCACCCCAAGTCGGGGTGTTTCGTCAAAGAGTGACGTCGAGTTATTTGACCTTGGTTGAATATAAAGCCAACCTTGGACCAAGAATTTATTTATAAGAAAATTAAACGATATAAGGGTGAAATTTTATTAGTGACCGTTTGCGAAAACCCAAGATGGGCATGTGATAAGGAACAACTTTTCCCAAGGAACATAGGTCGAAATACGAAAATAAAATTTAGACCTCTCATACCAAATTGCTGATCAGCTTTTACGAGTAATATGGATACTCAAAATATTTTTGTCATATTGTTCAACCTTTGTTCCTTGGGGAAAGATATTCCTTATCACCAGGCCGACTTGAAATTTCGCTATCGGTCACTAGTAAAACTTCACTCTATAGTATTATTCATTTCAATGCCAAAGATATGAGTTTCAATGTTATACCCATAGAGTTGTGAAGAATGATAGTATAAAGCTATTGTTAACAGTGGGTAGAGCGTAGCAAAACAAGTCTTAATAATATGTAGGTAAGTATATAATATAAGTAAACAAGTAGATAGATTGGTACAGGTAAGTAGCTACAAACAATGCATAACTTCTACTAAAAATAACCCCACGTTTATGCCTTTATGGGTAGGAATTAGTGAGCATATAAACAGGTTACTAGCGCTGCTACTCGCCATGCCGCTGCCACTTCCTGTGCTACCGCTGCTAGTGTCGGCTTTTCGTGCGCGAGTCAAAAGAACGGCAGCACGAGCGCGAGTGGAATCTATTGCTATCTCGCTATCTCGTGTTGCTGAGGGAAGATATGACGGCTGTGTGTGAACACTTACTCGCGTTGATACTTCCGCAGAAGTATTTCGGGCAATATTCGCGGCAGCGGCAGGAGCACAGTGTGAACGTAGCTTTAAAGAAATGTAAGAGAAATGGTTAAAAATAAAAGTGGCGACGGACGTAAAAGAAAAGGAAAGGGAAAAGAAAGACCGTTGGCGGAGACAGCGACATCTCTCAACGGATATTAAACTACCTTTCCGTGAAGCCTATATATATACCAACTACCATGTTATAATATAAGTTACCGTATTTCCTATACAGGATGTTAGGAAAAGTACTGCGTTCCTTTCAAGGAATGAACCAGCCCAAGAAACTGAAAAACTTTCCCCAAGAAACATAAAGCGATATATGAAAAAAATTGAGACTTCCCATACAACCAGTCTTGGATGGCTGCAACATTTTGTATGGGAGGTCTAATTTTTTTTTCATATGTCGACGTATGTTTATATTTCTTGGGGAAAGGTTTTTAGTTTCATGTGTGTATAGTTCATTCCTTGAAAGGAACGCAGTACTTTTGCTAACAGCTTGTATATTAAATGTAGAGAAAATATTTTAGGGTGAGTTCTACTCATGAAACTGATCAGTTTTCCCCGAGGAACATAGGCCGAAATATAAAAAAATTTTGGACCTCCCATACAAGAATGTTCAAAACATGTGTAACTTTGTATGGGGCCAAATTTTATTTCTAATTGCGACCTATGTTACTTGAGGAAAGTTGTTCAGTTTGACGAGTAGAACTCACCCTAAAATATTTGCACTGAATTTAATAGGACCTTATATACTTGGTATCGGGTATATTTAATAGATATCTATTTTTAATAACAACAAAATAAAGCTATTAACAGCCTCAACATTTTTAAAACTTATTTAGGTAATACTTACAAATTCATTAAAATCTATCTATTGTTCAGAGTTTTCTGAAACGTAGTCTTCTATTTATATTAAAATACCTAACTAATACGAACTTGAATAAATTTTAAAGTATCCAAATTTATAATTATTATCTTTTTGTTATTGCCAACTTATTAAATGGTTATTCGGCCTCAGAACGACCGTTAGGTTTTTTCGAATTCAATTTGCGAAATGGACTTGGATTAGAAAGAAAACTTGTCGATGTATTCGTCATATTTGTTAGTACCTATAATATAAACAACGTTCATATATTCTTTTTGGAATCTGCCCTGATGCTTATCTCGCTTAATCAATATTTTAAATTTTCTCTGCTGCTATTATAGTACAAACTTTATCTATGTAGGTAGTAGGTACGTACATGTGTCTATTTGCCTACTCCATGCGTGATATTGTAATCTTGTTATTGTCTCTTTGTAGTCTTCTGCGGTTAGCTGGCAGGTAGGTAGTTAGATTTTTCTATATTTATAATGAAGCAACCTTTAAATATTATTTCACGCTAAAAGTGACAGGTACTATTCCTGAAATTTAAGTAGGTATCTATGCTTTTATTACGTTGGTCTATTTCCGGTATTTTAGTTTACTGCACCTAAACTCATTTTACAAATATCATTTGACGTAGAATATGTACGTACGACGTACCTAGGTAGAAAACTAAATAAATCCAACTCTACCTCTTCCAAAAAAGATCTCCAACTTGTTGGGCACTTCAAAACGTATTCGCATATCACTTCCTTTATCACATCTAGCACGAAAACGGTCTAATTTCAGAACTGACCGAATTTCGATGTCGAAACGAAAACGTTTGAAAAAAGAACGCGCGTGGCGGATGGCGCGAAAGGTTAGACTAGCGACGACCGACCGGCGTGAGGCGTCCTTCCGCAGTGGGTTGGCGGCTGGCGGGCTCCCGCCGCGCCGGCCTACATCTACATACCAATTATAACCTGAACTATACCAATAACCAGCCAACTCTTCAGTACTACTCGCGCTGATGAGGAAGCTGATAGCTCTTGTTAAACTGGGTGAGTAGAGCGCGATACAATGCGACGCGATGTGATGTAATCTGCATGTGACGGAGTAAACAAGCAAGCAGATTAACACTTTGATAACACGTCACGAAACAGCTGACGCAGGTGCCTTCGGTCGCTAGCTGTGCCGGCAATCGAAACCTAACAAGGAATAAAATGTAGATTTTGATTGAAGCGAAATAAGTGAGGATACATGGTGTACATAACTAAAGTGAATTTTGTGAACATTTAACTTCTGTAATAATATTGTACAAGTAGAATTATCTACCACTAACGGCCTCTGGCCACCTATCCTAAGAAGCCTAAAGTTCACGGTGCCGCATACTTTAATAAATGTAGAGCTTTGTGAATTTGTGCGTAAAAAGGACTCTACCTTGTTTATAAGTCACAGAGTTCGAAAGTTTTAGTTTATTAAATAGTTAAAATAAAGTTAGCTCAGAAGGGTAAATTTGTGGTTAGTATGTGCTTTTTATTGTAACGAAATATAAAATTGTATTATTATGGGATCATAGCTGTTACACCCAACCCAAGTTAACAGAATTGATACAAACCTGAAATTCTGAGATTTTGAGACCTAGCCGTCCGCAGGTGTGTTCCGACCCTGACTATTAAAATTTACAACGCGGCACGAAAGCAACCAAGTGGACGTTTATTTCAGCAAAATTTTCAGCTACAATGGGCACGAACGAGCGCGTCCACGATTCAAAATGTTTGGGCAGCCACGTGAATAAATCTTGCTTGCTGGAACGATAACATTTTCAAACGATATTTTAAAGCAATGCAGGAACCTCTTTCGCGGGAGCACGAGTAGCAGCGCGAGTTACCTGTTTACATGCTCGCGTTGCCCACTTTCCTTACTATTTTCCTGCCCATGAGGCATAGTGTGAACGTGGGGTTACAAAAAATGATGTAAGAAATGAAAGAAAAAAAAAGTTTTTTAATGGCTGCACGTCAAAGATTTTCATCGAAACCAGCCAGGTTTGCAATTAGGTCTTTCATGAGGTCTAATAATATTCAGAAATAATAGTTAATAACAGGTACCTATTAAGTTATTTTGACGTTGGTAATTTTTTTTACTCCATGTTCGGCACAACAAAACAACCCTATCAACCACGTAGTTTTGAGCGTCTATCGGTTTTAAGTAGTTGTTGCGAGGTTGTTGCTTGCTTTGATTTTCACCAAAAAGTTTAATTTCTAAACCGCCGCTTTAGCAAGTAACAAACACATTGCATGTATTTATAGAATAACGACGTCGGGCGATGCATTCTACACCTTTGCTTCTATTAGCTTTAGCTCACATGTATCCAAGGAGCGGTTAGACGACCAGGCTTATCGAATTACACGTCTGAGCAAGTGTCTAAATTGACATCAGGTATTTTGAGAGTAATGTTACACAGGACTTACTTGTAATTTGGTAGAGAGTTTAGCAGCCGAAACGTAGAGGGCTAAACTCTCTAAAAAATTGTTAACAAGTAGGTATTTAATTTAAGTCGCGTAGACCTAAAATGAGTGATGTGATACTTGTTCGTTTAATAATTCAATTTTTACAGTATTCAAGAGAAAATATACGTACTTATGTTATGCCATAAATGGTTTCGTACATAGGTGAACACTTTGCATACCTCAACGCTTAGTTTAACTAATGGAAAAAGTTGGTTCGCCAGTTCTATTAAAATTGATCCAACCCAGGCCGTGATTCATAATTTAATAACAAAGCAAAGTGTTAAACAAAAATATAAGGTATTGTTAGGTCAGGTTCAAAGTCATTGTTTTTGACAGAGTTTTGATGCATTTGCATTTCTTAAAACCAGCTTTAGACCTGCTATAGTAGACATTGCTTTAGCGAGAGGGAATATAAAATTTGTAAGCGTTATTAGGCTTAGGATACTACGCGGGGTTAAAATAGGCTAGGTAAGTACTTTATTTTTCTCTCAAAGCAAGTAGCTACTCACACCTCCATCGATAAGGTATAAACAAACCATCAGCAAAATCCTTTGTGCGATCTGCTAGGGCGTTACATGCATAAACAAACCAAGTGCTGCAAGTTAAGAGTGCAAATAAACGAACTGTCATGTGTTCATGAGAACCACTTGAGGATAAGTACCTAAGTACCTTCAGTTGAGAGTGTACTGAACTCTGCCAAATTGTGATCTGAGGTCCCTTGAAAGACTGAAGGATGAATTAAAGAATGCGGTATAAGGCCGCGGATTTTCCCACTAAGTAACATAAAGTAACGCAGATACTTCTACGTTACGGTAACGTAGGCATAGATACTTAGTTTTTCCAGCGTCAGTACAGAAGTTTAGGTAACATTTACGAGGTCATACATTAAAATAGCGATAAATTCATGAAATTAGCTTGTTTTTAATGTCTTTGCTACGTCTTCGTGTGGGACACCGAGTCGTCCAACGAACTGATGACCCTGTCGTCAGAGTTTTGCAACGGCCTACTACTACTACTAGTAGTAGGCATGTACTACTACTACTAGTAGTAGGCCTCTGACATGGTTGTGTAACGAACGACCGCCGTTCGAAGTAATCATAGAGAGCTACCGGGACCGACGACGGCTTAACGTGCCTTACGAATCAACAGAACGACAATCAGTTGGTTCAGCCTGCAACGTTTTAACCAGACAGGGAACAAATTTACAAAGTGAAAAATATCAACTTTGTGAGTCCCCCACCGAGTACCGAACCCGGAACCCTTGAGTCACAGGCAGTCGCACAACCACTGCGCCACATCGACCGTCAGATTTTATTTTGAGTGTTTGGGTTCATCAAAACGACAGCCTGTTCTTTTCAAAATTTGAGGGAGTTGTAAGTCTAGTAAGTTAACTCTTTGTAGTTAGTACTCTAACGATAATCAAAATAACTTTGAAAGAACGATGAACCGCGTAGTGAACTAAGAAACGTGATGCAAGTTCTATATTTGTTAAATTTAGTTTTTATAAGCTATCAAAATCTAAAACATTTATTTTACAATTTGTATAATCCGCTACCTCACTCGTGATAGTAATAACAATTTACTCTCTCTACCCGTATTACATGCTTAGTTACTTACAGGGACTAACAAAAAAGGTATCACAAGCCGAACGATAAAACTGAACAACTTTCCCCATGAAGCATAAGTCGAAATATTTAATGAAATTCAGACCTTCTATAAAATGTTGCCAATCAGCTGGTTCATTTATAATGGGAGATCCATTTTTTTTATATTTCGTCTTATGTTCCATGAGAAAAGTTGTACCTTGACCTTCTTTTGGCTTGTTATTCCCTTGTTGTTACTCCTTGTATACGTTATGGGATATGTCACATGGACGTTTCCTATAATTGAGTACCTTTCATATTGGCAGTATAGTTATATTAACATTAAACCGTTAGTAATCCATTACTGTTTTTGAAACTAATCAAGCCATTTGTATGCAAACCTCTTACATTTATCATCCGGCTGACGTCAGACACATCAGAATCAGTGCTGATCAAAACCATGCGCAAACTAGACTTTGAGAACGTTTCAGAAGAGATTATGAGCAAATAGAATGAAGCCTTGAAAAATCGTACAATCTTGCGGGCGCTAAAACACTGCAGTTTCACAAAATAGCAGGGTACCTACACTACCTACCTATAATCTGCTGTTTACAGATTTATTGACTAAAGCACAGACTAAAGTTATTTTGTGCTCTTGAGCAATGAATTTAGTTTCAGCATCGTTTGATTGCGACGAGTTTTTGAAGACTTCAATTTAGTTTAATTCAGCTTCAATCGTGTGGAGGCTTCATGAGGAATCGTATCTCCTGCTTTTGGAGAAGGTCGAGAAGACAATTTTTAGATTTTTTTACAAGAATTCATCTTGGGTATGTCAGAAATAAATTCTAAATCTGGCGCAATTTTGAGAAGGTGTGCGCATCATGTCAGTTATTGCGAGGGGAATCTGACTGCCCGGAAGTGGTCTCCAGGGTGAGCACTCTCTGTATCCCAAATAGATCAACCCGCGACCACAATACATGAAACTGTATTGAAACGTCGGGACACAGGTAAATTACTAATAGTTACCTAAATACTATCGCGATAGACCCGGTCTAATACTTAAAATGAGTGAAAGTGATCGCGAGTGCTTGAAAAGTTATATCCCAAATAGATATCTGCGAGGTCGCAGCGACCGGCTGCTGGAGGAAGAGGTGGTCCGCACGGAGGCGCACATGGCATCTCTTCTTGTAAGAGCACGCATTTAGCTCAATCAGCTTATCTATGTGGCACCAGACTGACCAATTTGCCGACCAATAAAACAAACTTAGAGTCACTATTCTAAAACATTGTGAAACGCAGGATAGTTGCTCTGTTATGTACTAAGCAGTTATTTATATATAGTTATATTGCTGTTGAATTGTGTTTTAAAATAAATAAATTTAGTTGTTTTAGATTCCCTCTGAAACATCCCCGATTGCTACGAGGCGCAGAGCCGTATTCAGTAAAACATGACCATCCTTTCTCTCTGAGGCAGTCTCGTAAAAAGTTAGCAAGGATCGGGACAATAGCTGCAGGACAAAGGACGGTGTCCATGTCGCGAATAGTAATCAGCGAAGAACCATTGGACTGGACTGCGAAGTGTAGGGCACAGAGTGTACGGCGACAAAAAGTCTAAAAATGTCTACATTACATTGCCGAGTAGGTATTTTTAAGTAGGTTAGTACCAGACTAATGTACCTAATCAACCAACTTTAGTATTATCCTATGTCTATGTAATCAACATTTCAAAGGTGTCCTACGATGGCAATACAACGCTAGGTAGGTATACACTACACTAAAGGTTCACCAACATTCAAGTTAGCGACCCGTAAAGCAGTTATTGCAAACACAAATGTTGATTTGCTTCAGAATCAGACCACTCTACATTTGCCGCCTGGTGCAGGCAGAGCAATGAACATGAAACCGTCGTCACAATGAAGATTCATTGCCATTGCTCGTCTGCAATATGGCAGCCTTTATGGACTGCTATACATATCCTTAACGGTTTGGCGTCACCCGCCGATATGGTTGGTGAAGGCATGAGGCAACGCCATGACTTTAGATGAAGTCAGTTTGGGCAGGTGGTATTTTCCTTAAGGTGGATCTTTTGTCCATGACATAGGTAGGTAAAATATTGCAAATTCTTTATTTCTGTTCTGTTTTGTCCTGCGTTCTGTTGATATACTGACTTTCTTACGGTCCAGACCAGACTTAACTATAATTTAAAAAAAGTGTGAATTGGGATCCGATTTCATAGATATATAATCTGCCTTAATGCTAGGTTCCCTTTTTCTTGGAAATCTATTATCATTGCCAACACTTAAATCGCCATTAGTCTAAGTTTGCATAGTTTTCGTCGGGCTATTTTGATCAAATAACCACTCATTATGTATTTGCAGTACAAAAAATTTGGTGATTCCAAAGAATTTGTTATTTGGATTACAAACACGATACCTACGCAGCTAATGCTAGGATTTCCAAGATAAAGTTCAGACAAGTAAGCTTTGCACTTAGGTATCGGATCTCTTTTATTGTTTCTCAGAAATCATTGCCTTGCCTGCCAAATTGCCAATGTAGGAAGAGCATTCGAAATATTTCAGTATTTTGAGTACCTAATTATGTGTGACCGCGAAAGTTTAAAACAGTTTATCAATTTAGGTGTTTTTATCCAAGTAACTACTTAGTTTTTTTTTGCCTGCCTGCCTGCCTTGTTGTTATGAAAACCTTTAGAGACGGCACGTTCTCTCACTCGGCACATAAACGCTCTCGACATTGCCCAAACTTCCAGACTTTGACCGACATCGCAACTTTCCTTTTTAGAGGGAATTGTCTGCATTATACTCAAGTTTGACTTTGAACAAGGATTTTGTAGGCCTGTGAAGGCAGGTGGAACTATAAAGCCTTATTAACTCTTGTGTAAAACTGGGTTAGTAGGTAACAACTACTGCAAATAAATAGTGCCTTGTTGTTATGAAAACCTTTAGAGACGGCACGTTCTCTCACTCGGCACATAAACGCTCTCGACATTGCCCAAACTTCCAGACTTTGACCGACATCGCAACTTTCCTTTTAGAGGGAATTGTCTGCATTATACTCAAGTTTGACTTTGAACAAGGATTTTGTAGGCCTGTGAAGGCAGGTGGAACTATAAAGCCTTATTAACTCTTGTGTAAAACTGGGTTAGTAGGTAACAACTACTGCAAATAAATAGGCTGATATAGGCTGACTTATTTGGAACATTTGTTGGTCTTTCTGGCAGCATTTTAGCGTCAAAGGCCCGATTTACGTACCAATTTTGCTTTAGTCGTATTCTATACAGCATATTCCTGGAAACGAGCCAATATGTAGTTTGATCCACTGAAAGATCGTATCATGATATAGTTCTTTAGCTTATTACTCTGACAAATTGTTAATACTTTCTTTGAGAAAGAATAATCAGATGGAACAAAGGTTTATCGCACATATTGTTTAAGCTCATCAAAGTTGGCACTTGGCTTGACTTGCCATTTCCTCATTACCCTCCCCTTCTAATAAACAAGCTGATAACTGAAACACAAAAGGAAGAAAAACCAACCAGCACGTACGTCAGGACTAATAAAGATTCGCGGTCACGATCCGTAGCTTCATAAATAAGTTTTCTGCTAAGGGAAGACCTAGAGCTAACATGAAAGTCACTGTGTACCTAGTAAGATAAGTTTGGTTAAAATATTATTACGAGTAAGTAGATAGGTAGGTATTTCCTAACAGGCAGGCAAACCTAATTATCCCTGAACGGCTCTACCTACATAAAAGCGTAGTTTCAAACCATCGTTGGCTATATTTTCACTCACCGACTGTGTGAAAACCGACAATTCTTTATGTGATTATAGGATTACCTACCTTTAATATACATACATACATCAATCACGCCTATATCCCTTACGGGGTAGGCAGAGCGTTAACGGCCGTTCAACGGATATTAACACCACGTCTGACAAAAGTTTGAGGGTCAATGAGTTAACTGTGTATCACTATAGTGACAGGTTGTAAGCCCGTCGCGTCGCCTAAAATTGCAATACACACCCTCGAGTCCCTTAGTCGCCTCTTACAGCCGGCATCACTCGGGCACCTTTATTATAATATAATGAAAATCCCTCAACGTTAGGAGCAATGGACCATGTCCATGACATCCAACTGTAGCCTGATGCAAAACCTGACTATCCTAGCACGTAACTTTCAGAATTAATTTAAATGCGGTATGTAGCGATTACGTCGATAACGTAAGTACAAATCTAGTATAAAATCCTACTTAAATACTTGTGAGAAACTAATTTCACAGCTAACTTTATTCGCATTCTTACCTTAAAACAGTTAATAGTTTAAACAATATTACGATGCTAGTCAATTATGTTTTCAGTTGGTGTATGTACTTATGTATGGTATTATAGTTTTTACTGTAGGTACACTTTTCATTTGTTTTCAACATTTACGGCGAGGCAGGTTCCGATAGAAGAACAGATAAGACACGTTTTCTTGACTTGACAAAGGTAGTAGTCTACTGGGCTAGTAAGTGCTAAGTCCTCTACCTACCTACTCCCACAATGTAGTTAGTAGTTACATTGCTAGTTCAAAAATCAACAACCTAAGTTACGTTCAAAACCCCAATTCGATATTTTTATGCAGACGAAACTTTTACCTACCATAACATTCGAAGAAACGTTTAGCTCCAAGATACAGAAAAAATAGACATTTATTTTTAGAAATGTAGAGCAAAAATAGTCGTTTCACTGTAAGTGGCCAAGAAACTATTCCACTTACAGAAAATTTTGAAGAATTCACAGAATTAATATTAAATGGAATTCTAAGTAACGCAAATGATTTATAGATCGGCGTAAGTAAACAATTGGATGCAAGTGGCTCTGATTGAAACTATGGAATATACTGAAGGGTTCATATTTCAAATACGCATTAAATCTTAAAATACATGGCCAGGAGGTTATTGGTTCGGAGCCCTAGAGAAACAGAAGCGGCGCCTACACACTTGATGAAGACAAATTGCAGAAATCGTTAACTGTGAAAGTGGGTTAATTCAACAACGTTTAACTAATATTTAACTGAATTGTCGTATTAAAACAGCAGACTAATCATGATAAATCAATAGAATAATCATTGAGTGAGACGCGACCTTAAAGGCAAGATAAACAGTCGTTTGTCCTTACCAGCGGCGGCTGCACGTCTCTCTCTCCTACTAGAGCACTTCCAGAATTTCATCTTCAGTGTATCGTAAGTTCACAGGTTCACAAGTGGTCGCGCGCGTCAACCGTCGAGGCATCAGGCTGTCGTTCGACTGCTCGCTTGGACCCGAAACAATGAGTTTTGTTTACGAATTGGCGGCGCGGCGGATTTATTAAATTGGCGGCGCGAGACCAATGATGGCTGAAGCATGCGCCCGCGCCGGCTGCCGGCTGACACCCCCGACCAGACACAATCTCCGGTACGATTGTCTCTGCGAGCTATTGGAGGAAGGCGTGGGAGGCTTGATCAGAAAGTCCGGATTAAATTAAATATGGTGGACTTATGAGTCCCAAACTAGAATTCAATTTCTTATATTATTAAAAATATAACAACACATAACATCAAATTTTTTGTGTAAATTCTAGCAGGACACGACTGGGTATAAATTATTATGGTTGAGTATTATAAGTATTATAACAAATAGGTGTGGTGTGGGTCTGTTATACTTAAAATTAAAAATGATTTGTAGCGTAAAAAAGTTTATTTTCTATCACATCATGTCTTCCTACGATAATTTTGGAACATAGATGCCGAATATCATGCTAAGGGCAAATCACTACGATTCGAAGCAAGTATGTCCGAGCAAAAAGAAGAGGCTATTTTACTGGTTTGGTCCAATATTTAGATTAGATACAGGTGTTTTACTCTTTACATATAATGTACAAGTAAATTCCTTATGATATTCGACAAAAGAAATTTCAAGCAAATAAAGTTTCAATTATAGCTGCATACCAATTTACATAGAGTTTTTGGCCTTAATTCTGATAAGACTTTCTTCAAACTTATCTTTTATTGTCACTTTCTTAAATAAGCAAAAGAGAAGAGATAGGAAGCCTACAGCTATCGTCTCTTCTTTTGCTAATTTAAAACAGTAGCTAGAAAAGCTGAGATCCTTTTCAAACCTATAGCAATGTTTGCCAAGGTAGAAACAAATGAAAAATTATGGTTGATGTGAAAGGTATAGCGAAAAGGTTTTTGTAAACTTTGGCCGGTTTTGCTTCGAATCTCACAAGTTATTGCACTATAAAAATACACAGGTAAGCACAATTTCTAGGCACATTTCTGTACTGTCTATAGTAGGTATATTGGTTAAACACTTCTATTCGTTACATAAATTATACTACATCTATCTTAATCAAAAATAAAATGAGATTTTCAAATTACAGCTAAAATTGTTTGGATAAAAGTTGGGTTAAATTAATAATTTGCACTTTTACGTATCCTCAGTGGGTCTTGCGTGAAACGTATACGGTATGAAAATCGTTGGGAAACTGGGTGCGTACAATGCGCGACTAATATTGTTCTAAGAAAGATTGCACAGCGAGAATGTGCAAGATGCAATCGACCGACGGTCGCCAAATATTAGCGGTACATAGCGTTTGGCGATTGCTTGTTGCACATTCTCGCAATGCACATGTAACTTTGAACAATATTTGTTGCGCATGAAGCTCACCCGGGAAGCTTAAAATACTAAACCACGCGTCACACTAAAGATAGGTAAAATTTGAGCATAATTGTATTTACTTTCATCCGAGTAGGGCAACTGAATTTTGTTCTCTTTTATCAAAATATTTGTTTTCAAAGTTGATCAATCTGGGATCTCAATATTATTTTACTGTACTTAATAGTTTTAAAATGCAAAAATAATATTTACAATAAATCATGTGCAGATAGCACGAGGTGACAATTCGATTTATCCTGCTTTGAGGGTATGTGATATGGCATTTCTCATATCATTATTTATATTGAGGAAATGCAATTATTACTTTAAAAGCTAAGTTTAGCGTAATCTCGTGATGCAACTGAAGATACTATAAAGATTGCATTCCTTATATGGTACCAAAAACAGCAATCAGTCGTATATTTCGATTCAAAGAGAATCGAACTAATATTATAGATGAGAGTTACAACAAATCAACTGTACTTATTAATACTAACGCATACTAATTTTGTAGTAACTATAATCGGCAGAACGTAAACGCAATTAGTTTGATTTTGACAGAACACTCTTTTAGCTTGCCACTTTTACGATTATGCAAAAGACAAAAGACAGAAAATACATGGCTATCACTAATTTCTAATTACGTCTCATTTAAAGAATCAATTCTACCCAGTGATGTCGGCTTAGGATATGTCGGATCACCTCATTTATTTCCCGTGGGTGTCGTAAAAGCCGACTAAGGGACTCGAGGGTTACATATTTATTGCAATTTGCAATCACAGCGATACACAATTTTCGGAATAACTCTTCTGAATAACCCTGAAATGTTTGTCAGGCGAGGCGTAACTGTTTGTTTTTTGCGGCCGTTTATGCTCTGCCTACCCCGCAAGGGATATAGGCGTGATATATGTATGTATGTAAAAGAATCAAACATTGCTTTAGGCAACAATAACAGTAACAGACATTCTGTTTCTTTTCTTTTAATTATTTAAAAAAGTGACAAGATTAGCTGAAAATCTTGTAGAATCAAGAATATACTACTTCCTTGATTAACAACAAACAATTGATAATATTGATATGTATTAGAAAATACAAAATAAATTGTGTTTTGTTTACGTGAAAGAAAGAGTTTCTCAGATGTCTGTCTCATTTTGATTCTGACCGATTAATAGACTGAGCTACACCAAAGACATATTTTGTAAATAAAATTTTAGTTACATGTAAAGGGGGATTATACTCTACTAGTATGCCACACTTATCAAAAAAATATAATTTCATTTGATTTATTTGCTCATCATTGCTATTCCATACATCCTCCAACTTCGTACTTCAAAGGCACTGCTTTTTGTCAAATCAAAGTTCCATGCAAAAAATTGTGATGATTAATAAATAGTATAGAAAATTTACACATTCTAATAAAACCGAATTTCGCAAAAATAATTAATTAAAGAGCCAGCACATATCTAGCGCCATTCGGCGCGAGCGTTTTTAAGTAGCTAATAGAAATTGAACTGCGTTATAATATAATTGTATGCCTGAAGTCTCTCAAATAATAAAAGAGACGTTGGTCTGGCAGAGGAGCGGCTCTCCTAGCCGCCTCAGCCTTTCAATTTGCTACCAAAATGGCTCGTACCAAATGGCACTAGATGTGCGTGGGCCCTTAGGGTATAATATAATTACATAGCTATAGCTAACACGATCGTGTGAATACGTTTACACTTAGCGGTAGAAGTAATCAGTTTGTCAACCAATACTGTAAAGGTGTAACCTAAGTATATTCTTGCTAACTTATTGCCAAAGTTTTATTGGCTCACTCGGCGCGAGATCTTACGAGGTTCTAGCAGTTGAACGCTCAAAAACTTGAAAATATCGACTCCAAATTAGGAACCAGTTTGTATCACTCTAAAAACAGGTTATCAAGTGCGTTACCTACGCGAGCACTTTTATACAATCCAGTATACGGAGAGTTTTGCGCACCCGCATTTCAGTAGACCGTATACTGGCGAATTCAAGTGAAGACGGCCGGCAAAGCATCTGCAGACTTGAGCAGCGTGAGCGTTGCCTCGGGTCAATGGCGGTACCAGGCGCCCTGCACGCGCGTCTGGAAGTGCGACACCGGAGTGACGATGTACGCCTGCTGTGGCTGCTGCACGACAGCGAGAGGGATCACTTGTTGCGCCATCTCTACCGTTTGACCACCTTCCTCGCTGACCGTCAGCGGCTGCAAGTGCTGCTGGACTCCAGCCACTTGCTGCACGCCGCCGACCTGCTGAGTAAGCACTTGTTGGTGCTGGGATACTTGAGGAACTAGCTGCATCTGCTGCTGCACGTGTTGCTGCTGCTGCTGGTGTATCACCACGTGCCCGCCGCCCTGCATCTGTTGGTGCTGTTGTACTTGGACCTGCTGCACTTGTTGCTGCTGTTGTACTTGCTGTTGTTGTTGCTGTTGCTGCTGCTGTTGTTGTTGTTGCTGCTGCTGCTGCTGTTGTTGCTGCTGCTGCTGCTGTGCTTGTTGTTGAGCTTGCTGCTGCGCGTGGTGTTGTTCCAGCTCTTCCTCTTTCTTCTTCTGTTCCATGGCAGCTTTCTTTGCGTCTGCTTTCTCTTTCTCCTGCTGTATTCTAATCGGGTCTTTATTCTTGTCGTAGGTCATGCACTTGCCGCTGCGGAATGGTACCATCTCTTTCGGCATTTCTTGTTTCTTGGTCGCGAACTTCACGTGCGGGAACTGATCCTTCATGAACGCCCGGAAGGTAGAGTATCCCATTAATTTCACACCGGGCTCGAGAATTTCCCCATACTCTTTGTAAGCCTCAAATAGGTGCTTCCGTGAATCGCCGGAGATGATGACCGTTTTACTTTGCTTTTTATTACCATCGCCGGCCGGCTGGACATCCTTGGGAGAGCTCGCGTGCGCCTTCAGATATTCCTTGAGGAAATTAGTGGCGTGCTTATAAATATCGAGTGTGAACGTGTTGTATGGCTTCTTGCCAACGTTGCCGTGTATCCGTGGGGCGACGCCGTGCGTCATCACGTGCTGCCGGATCCTTTTCAGTTGATAATGAGTGACATTTTCTAGATATAGGAAAGCTTCGAGGCAAACCTTTCGTCCTTGGTAGACGTAGCAGGCGCGAAGTCTCCTTCTGACCTTGTGGCGGGAGGTTTCCGCGGGGTTCGCTAGACTGGCCATCGTGATGCCCATCAAATACATGTCGTGTTCGCTCTTTGTTAGTTCTGCGATGTTTAGTCTATGGCGGTAGACTGCTTCGGGATTGAGTCCTCTGTAGCAGTTGTCTTTGCAATCGCATCCTCTTAGTAACCTATCATTAACCTGGAACGAGAAAAGTTATGTGATAAATAAGGAGAATAAGGAGAAGAACTTCTTATTTGTACAGCAAATTTCCTTTTTTATTTACTACCTACAAAAAACACAACAGGTTATTCTTATAATATTGAAATAAACAACAGCACATGGTCATACTCATAGTTCAGTAATAGAAAAAAATTAAGTAAGTACTCCTATGTAGCTATCAGCAAATAATTAAATTTTTTATTTCCCACCTATAGCACAAAATTCCAAATTCAAGTGTTTATCATAATCTTTACAAAACGTGAATCGGGGTTGTATTGGGTTTGATGTTTGTAATGTTAAACAAAACTTTACAAAAAAATTGATTTTTAAGGCGTCTTGTCCATCTATCAATATATCTATCATCCATCTAAGTAAAGGTTTCTGAGCAGTCTGGTCTAAATTACATTAAAATGGACAAGGCTTATACAAAAGTTAGGTTGCCCAGCCAACAGCACAGTCCTAAAATAGAAAGCCAACATTTGACTGTAAAACCAAGACCACAACCCCTTTGCAGTTACATTATATTTCTATGATATTTGTCTGTACATATCAACAGTCTACTGCTGGACATAGTCCTTTCCCTAATGGGGAGTGTTTTCCATATATCCATCTGTGCAGTGCACCAGCTCAAAAAGCTCAGTAAACGCAGATGTCACATTGCCTTTACGAGTACACTTAAAAAAATACATTTTATAAAATTTGGTTGAGTGGTTAGTGTCGTGTGATGCCGGCTTAGAATAGCATCACCCCATATCTTTCCCATGGGAGTCGTAAGAGGCGACTAAGGGACTTGAGGGTGTGTATTGCGATGGGCTGACAACCTGTCACTATAGCGATACACAATATTACGAATAACCCTCAAACATTTGTCAGATGTGGTGTAAATGGCGGTTTTTTTCGGCTGTTTACGCTCTGCCTACCCCGCAAGGGATTATAGGCGTGATATGTGTATGTATGGTTAAATTCTCATAAATCTGATTCAAAAAGATTTACAAATAATTACCTGCATAGGATTATCTTCCAGTTTATTATCAAACACATCATCCTCACTATCAGACTCTGTCTTTTTCTTCTTATTTTTAAAAGCCTTCTTTTCCATTTTGGGTTTCATTTCCACTTCCATATCCCCCGGGTCACCTTCAACGGTAGCAAACTGGATGTTGTATGTTTGGGATATACCCTGCATATTGGGGTCCCCATTCTCTACTTGTATTGTATGACCTTGCCAAAGAACCTGAAATTGGAAAGCAGAGCAATTATGTAGTTAGGATTCTTGTATTATCATGATTACCAGGTAGCAGTCTTATTATTTAGCATTATTTGATTTGCTTCTATGGATCTTATTTGTTTGCCAAGATACTTTATTTCTTAAATAAACAAGTTAAAAATTGATTATCGAGCTAGTAAACAATCTACATGATACAAACAAAAGTTAATAAATATCCCTGGGTGAAACACAGCGCTATCAAGCCCCTAAACTAAAACAGTTTATCTTTTGCCTTTATAATAGTAGTAGTGTAAGTTATGTTCACACTTCCACTGCAAGGATAAAATAATAATTTTGAATTCTGCAAAATTAAAAAAGTGTAGCGTAGATTAATGTAAGTAAACACTGCTGCTCTGGCATCTTGCTACATTAAAGTCGGACTCAAATGATATAGTTATTGTCTTGTAAGAAAAATTGAGACCGACCTGTTCCTGATGGCCATTGTAGCTATGCTGCTGCATGTTTTGTCCGGTCATCTCAAAGACAGAATGCTGGCCCATGACAGGGGTGTGCCACTGGGCACTTTCCCCGTACTCGCCGCCACCGTTCTGGTCGGTCGGGATAGCGACGATGATGGCGTCCTTGCTGTCGACGCTGCGCCGCTCCACCGATAGCAGCGAGTGCAGCACCTCGCTCGCCTCCTTCTCCGCCGGGTTCACCACCTCCATCTTCTCGAACGACATCCCGCCAGCCGTCAGCCGCGGCCGCCGCGCGGACCCCACGCTACAACGACCGTGCACGTCAATCACATGTATGTATACGTGTATGTACAATGAACCCGCCCCGATGCCTCGTCCGGCTTTTCTCACATCCTCGGGACTTTACACCAGAAAACCGCGAGATAACTTTTCAAATTCATGTAAATAAACATAACAAAAATCGCGCAATTATTAACCTTAATCGCATTTTTTAAGTTTCATTATCGCATAGCGGATCGAACTCCCGTGGAATATTGGGCCATATAGTCATATCAAAGGAAGAATAAAACTCACCTTTTTCACGGAGAATCTAGGCTTGCGCCGCACAAAAATGCGTTATCCTTGTTAGTTATCCACTGTGGTTTATTTTTGTTCACTTTATTTTCATATTGCATTCATAATTGAAGAGAAAATTGCAATTATTTCACGAAATTCACGGAAGCAATATGGCGATTCACTTTTCCGTGGACAAAATCGGAGGACGACGCCGAGCACAGCATTAGTACGGTGCGCCGCTACCAGGCAGCGCTGGTGTAGCGTTTCCGTATCGACGCAAGCCGCAGTATAGAGCGCGCCAATTTTAAAAAGAAAACTCCAACTTTTGACAAAGGAAAAGGATAATGGAGACTTTTACTTTATTCAGGACCTCAAGTTAATGAAACTAATGTATTTCCATTATATTGCAGCTTACCATCAGTTAGCATACCATACCAAGAGGTTTATTGATTGTTTTTGTAGTAAGACCTGTGCCTATAATAGCTTAGAGCGAAATTAAAAAAAGCTATGCTCTCGGTTAATATAATCTTGTTTGCTTATTTGGCAAAGTTACCTCTAAAATGAAATATTTGCTGCTTATAATAAGAATAATTAAATCGGTCACGGTCCATGCGTTACCGCATCCTTTGTTGGGCTTCCCAGCTTAAGGTAAGTAGCTAAGTAGGTAGGTAAAATAGTGGGTAAGATACCTATTTAAAAACTTAGCCTATTTAACCGGTCTAGCGAACACAAAAGTGTTCTTTCTTTTTACATCATCATTTAGTTACCACTATACTCAAATCAATTATATTATTCGTTTACGCACCTATAGCGAGTTTGTGTACACTACTGTACTTTGCGAAAATTTTAGTGTCATGCAAGATATTAATCTCATTCGCAATGTGTGTAAAATACGATACCTACCTATCTAATCTAGTGCCTATAGCAGGCAATGAAAAAGAGGGTCCGCAGCGACGTGGAACAAAACTGAACATTCAAGAATTACTGCCCCTCGTACATCGCTTTTTTATTAATTCAACAGTAGCACTATGATATAGTGTTTGTATGAATATGATGAGCCGTCCAGTAGGGTCGAACCCCATTGAATCTGTTTCCTGGTACATCCGAGCCATGCTCTCATTTCCGAGTACGATGTCCTGGTTGTACACAGCGACGGCCTCTATTAATACCCCTGCAACGCGACTACATGGAAATATTTTTGTTTATGCCAATGCACTATTAAGCTAAGCAGTATAGTAGTCACCTAGATAGGTACCTACTTGATTTAATGATCCAGATTCCAGCCAGTGCATAGCGTAAGTTTAGGCAGGCGAGAATGAATACTTTTTTCAATACTTGCATTGAACCTGCCTGCGCCTACGGATTTTTATTTGTCATCCAAAGAAAAAACGAAACGTCAAATTCAGAAAATGGCGCGAAAAAAATTTTGTGTGTCAAATCCGCACCGAAAGCAAAGTAATTAATTTTATCCTATTCATTATTATGCTTTTGTTTGATTGACGGCTTAGATTTATTTATAATATCTAATGGATAGTGAAGGTTAATGGTGAATCCTAAATGTAGAGATTAAGATAAAGCGATACGATAATGTCGAAACATATTTACAGGTAAGTAGGTAGGTACAGTTTTCCTTTTTGAGCACATTTTGAGCATTTTGTTAGGTAGGTATCTATCTAAGCTTCGTTTTAAAGCTCGACTTTGCAAATTTTTTAATATCTAATATCTTAATTTCTCTATTTTGCTTTTTTTATTTATTATTTTCTAAGTTTTATATACCATACTTTTATAAAATGCGTCCGTGTTGCGTAGGTATATACACACGCAAGAGCTTTACTTTAATATAAATCCATACCTACGTAATTAGCACCTTATCGTATTTACAATGCTTTCTTGCTTATCAGCTAGGTACGTAATCTTTAGTGCTTTTCTTGCTTACCTACTGCCGCATCCAAGGTAAAGCAGCTACTGCGAGACTTGACCACAGCGCCAGGTGAGGGTCCGTCTGGCCACTCCATCCTTTCCTCCATGGCCCTCGAAGCACTGCGCTTGAACTGCTCCAGGAAACTGTCTATTTGTGTCTCTATACTCGTCGGGGAATTAGCCATAGTTTCCACCGAACCACCAAAAAACAAACACAGCACACCGCCACCCTTCGCGCTACTACATTTTCACTCCCTGCACATTATTTTCAAGACATTTGTTTCAGCATGACTAAGAGTGCTCCAGAAAACTTCACATTGCATAATTACATGGTGTTTTTGCGCCGAATTCGTTCATCGACCCGAGCTTACGCGTGAACTTATCAAAGAATACCGCGAGCACCCGCGGGATGTGAAAGAAACCACCTATTGGTTTGGTTGCAGAGTGATTCTACTACGGATACCGTTATGCTATATACGGCAACGAAAATAAAGCGACACCCACCGACATCTATCGATCTTCTCGAACAGCTGTTCGTAGAAGTTGCCATCGTTTCTATCGTCCACAGTGTTGCAGTAGTTGATAAATAAGGAAATATAAACGTTCATTGGTAATCTTTGTTTTGTGCTTCAGCTTTTCAGCAAATATTTGTCCATATTTAGCTGCTTTATGCATATTTTTCCCTCATTTGTGCAGCCACATTGCTAATAATGTTTGATAACGAAGTACGCGCGTGCGTAATACAGCTCATGTGTGGGTGTCACTGATGATGACGAGACGTATGCATGCGAGTCGGTGTGCGTAGGTATCGGTGTGGCGAGTGGTGAGGTGAGGGGGTCGCGGTAGCCGGTCGCGCACGGTGTCTGCACTTGCTAGTACTGCGCGAGGAGCGCGTGTAGTTTGTGTTAATAACAGAGGTGACTGGAACTGTCACATACACGAGACTACACCCGGCCACAAAATGTCAAGTGAGTCAAACATCAATTTCCTCTAATAACAATTTAAATTACATAACATTAACGCACCCTAGGTTCGTAGTTTCTGGTGAATACCATAGTTGGATAAAGTATGGAGAAATTATAATAAGGAAAGTGCCGGTTGACATTAACGTAACACTTCTGGAGGTTATCGGTGTAAAAATTAGGGTAGAATTAAAAATATTAATAATCTCTGCTTTTTTATCATTATTAACTTGAAAGATATTTTTATTTATTAATCTAACGAACAATACTAAATAATATTAAAAACACTGAAAAATATTTTTTATTTTCATTAATATAGGTACCTACTATAATAATACGTAATAAATCCTCTTAGCTGTTACTGTTTAGCATAGGAACCTACTCTTTACAAACTACATACCTAACGATAAATAGCGACATCAAATAACGAATTTATGATTTAATTTTAGGGATACTTTTATCGCTGCTCAGTAGTTTGAATTAGTTTCCATATATTTCGAATATATGTAAAATAATAGACTTGGTTATGTTCTAATGCTGAATTTGAATCCAAATAAGATACTTTCTAAACTAAACAGGATTTTCTCCAACCTTGAATTTTATTCTCGTCTAGCCGACATCATGTTTGACTAGCTTTGTTTGTCCAGCTCCAGAAGATATACAAACGTCATTTGTCTACGTAGTGTACCTTTTAGCTTGTAAGCATCTAACCGGTTGCTTTTACTATGCGATTTTGCTATCATGTTATCTAATAGCTGTTTTGTTTATATTGTTACCATCTTGTCGTTATCTGTAAGTTCATTAAGAAATACCATCGCTGATATAAACTTAATATCTTGACTTGCGCTATTACTATCTGCAATATTCTTTACCATAAATGTTCATTGCAACATTTAAATTTTGCACATTTCTGTTTATTATTTTTGTACAGAGATAGTTCAAGTGGCAACAAAATTCAATTTAAATAACTAGCATGCCACGCGATACGACAGTTGAGATAATGTTGTTATTTAACGTGAGGCTATGGCTGTGGTTTAGTATCTGATATTCAATACAAGCCACAAAGGTTCATCCGACCTGATTGTGGGTAATCTGGCGCCAATGATACGAATGTACCTACGACGCTTTGAAGTTGCTTTCTCGCATATTTTACGTGCCCATAGAATACACGTACCTACACCTGTCATATATATTATGTAACGTGGTTTCGAAATTTCACCCATTGAAAATATGTATATCCTTGAATATAGCAAGCAAACATTATGTTCAAATCATTTTATATAAATTGCTAACTAGCGACCTTACATTGGTGGTCCAATTTTAAGGCCAACGTGAACACAGAATGACAGCGCGGTAAAAGTACTTACATATAGTTAAGTTTTTATGAATAACTAATAGCAAATAACTATCAATAATTCAATTGTTTCCAGAAATACATAGCTTCGAGTTAGATGTAGAAGAAAATTGCTAAAATTATTAAATCCTAATTGCCTAAGAATATCTAATTCATGGATCTTTAATACCTAATGATTGGATTAGATAAGTTGACGCCTCATTAAACTTAGAAAGTCTTCAGCACGAAAATTAACTGCACGCTTTTTTGTTTTTCGTTTGCATGATCATAGAAAAAGTTTACTCAGCTGCATTCCTTTATTCCGTTTAGCGGTCGACTGCTCGCGTTGTTCCATCCCGTCAGACTGGCTGCACCTAAATAGAAACCACAGGGACATTGCTCCCAAGCGTCTGGTCCTGCGTCATCCTGCCAACAGCCATATTGGGGTGCCTCCTTACAATCCATTCATTCCACGCGTTCAAACTCAATTCGCGATCAATCCCGAACAGTACCTACCATCGAGTTTTAACTCGTGATTTATCTAATTTCTGTTCATGCTTAAATCTCGCCGAAAACTTCCGTCGAAAAATATTGATGTGCCATTAAACGTAACGCAAACAAACTTTCTGTTGATGCAGATTCGACGCTTAAATTTGGCCTTGATGATGGCATTTCCTGGCTTGAGCTATTACTGGATACCGCTTGGTCTGCTGTTTTCTGATCAAACTGTTATTACATGCGTTAAGATCATAAAAATTAAAATGTCAAGCAAGCAAGTAACTGTTAACGATCTAAAAGTTTTATATTGTTTGGGATTGTTCATCGTAATGTGCGATGCGATGCGATGGCATTGGCACTAGTAGGTGAAGAAAGACTTGTATCATCAGTTTAATTGTGGAATAGAGGCGTCAACATATCCCGGCACAGAATATCTGCGCTATCCAGTGGTTTTATTTCGCTTTTATTTGTGTCGCGCTATTTCGGAACAGAACGTACGGCACTTGTCTAATACATGCCGGCGTATGTGATGGCCCGCGCAAGCTGTGCGTCTTGACGAGCTATTCGCGTCTTTGAAATTGTTATATTCACCTAAGAATTGCATATTTTCGATCTGAACTACAGCTGCAAAATTTTTGCAACGCATCCGTCTTTGATAGGATTGGCACAACATAATAATTATTTATTATTCTTTCTACATCTTACACATAGCCGCTCGCCTATTAGCGTCTGACAGTTCGATAGTTATAACAACAATATTACAATTTACAAGGTAATTTTCCAAAAGGATGAAAGGGAAAACACAACGGAGTGCGTGGATGACCAAAGAGGTACAAGAAGTTGTGCAGAAGAAGAAGAAAGCATGGTTGGATTGGTTAGCTACCAAAGCTAACCGAAGAATGTTAAAAGCGACGGATGAAGATGTAGAGAAAGCACGAAAGGAGTATAAAAGTGTGAAGGATGTAGTTAAAAAGACGGTTGATAGAATGAAGGATAAGAATAAGGATGAATTTGACAGGAGGCTATCGGAAAACTTTCGTTCCAACTTGAAAGTTTTCTGGAAATCCATAAGGACAGCTCGAAATAAAACCACGTCGTCCGAGTTGAGTAGGATTCGAAGCCAGGATGGTAGTGTAATAAAAGGTGAGGAATGTGTGTTGAAAAGATGGAAGGAATATTTTGAAAGCTTATTTGAGAAAGAAGATCTAGCGCAAGAAATAACTACCGCAGAAGTGGATGAAATTGAGAACGAAAGTGAGATTGAAATGGATGAGATTGTGAAAGCGTTAAAAAGTATGAAATCTGGTAAAGCTGCAGGGTATGATAGGGTGTCGGTCGAAATGCTGAAGGCTGGCGAAGGCGTTGTGGCTAGTCAGCTGTACCTCCTTTTTAACCTTTGTTGGAGAAGCGGTCGAGTGCCAAGTGATTGGTGCAAGGCTGTAATAGTGCCATTATACAAAGGAAAAGGGTCACAGCTGGACTGCAAAAATTACCGCGGTATAAGCCTCCTCAGTGTCGTCGGCAAACTGTATGCAAAGGTGTTGATTGAAAGAGTGATGAAAGAAACGGATGAGAAAGTATGGGATGCTCAGTCAGGATTTCGTAAGGGGATGGGATGTACGGATCAGGTCTTTTCCTTGCGCTGCATAGCTGAAAAATTCCTGGCCAAAAACCAGAAAGTCTATTGCGCGTTCGTAGATTTGGAAAATGCCTATGACAGAGTGGTGAGGAATGAATTGTGGTCGGCACTATCCATGCATGGGGTGAGCAGTATCTTGATACGAGCACTGAAATCCTTATATAAGGATTCCAGTGCTTGTGTCAGGATAAACGGAGCGTACACTGAACTTTTTAACATCGAGAAAGGTGTTAGACAGGGATGTGTTGCGTCACCGTGGTCCGTGGCTGTTCAATCTGTTCATGGATAGTTGTTTGGAAGATTTGAAAGAGAGTGAATGTGGTCTGAGAATGAATGGTTTACTCGTCAAATGTCTTCTCTAAGCTGACGACCAAGTTATCCTTGCGTCGTCGGCTGAAGGGTTGCAGGAGATGGTAAATATTATGAATGAGGCTTTGAAAAAGAAAGGAATGAAAGTGAATGTAAGTAAGACGAAAGCAATGGTTTTTGAGAAAGAGGAAAATATGACAGAGTGCAAAATTATGATAGAAGAAGAGAGGGTGGAACAAGTGAAAGAGTTTGTATATTTGGGCTCCATGTTCACATCAGATGGAAAGTGTGAAAGTGACATCGAAAGAAGGGTGAATGCCGGCAACATGGTGAATGGAGCGTTGCACGCTTTTATGAACAGCCAGAAAGTGTCTGATAAGGCTCGTCTGGCTGTGCATAGAGGGGTGTTAGTTCCGACACTTATGTATGGGAGTGAAAGTTGGGTATGGCAGAAAAAGCATGAAAGTAGAATAAATGCAGTACAAATGAGAGCGTTAAGAAGTACGATTGACGTAAAATTGAGTGACAGGATAAGGAATAGCGTGATAAGGGAACGTTGTGGTATAAAAGAAGACATAGTGACTGGTGTAGAAAAGGGTATGCTTAGATGGTTTGGTTATGTAGAGAGGATGAATGAAAGAAGATTAACGAAACAGGTGTATATGGCAAGTGTGGATGGGAACGTGGGAAGGGGAAGACCTCGGCGAACGTACCTCGATCAAATCGGGGACGTGCTAAAGAAAGGTCAGGTCAAGAGTACCCTAAACCGACGAGCATGCATGAAGAGATTGATGAATGTGGAGGAGGCGAAAGAAGTATGCCAGGATCGTAGTAAGTGGAAGGAAGTAGTCTCTGCCTACCCCTCCGGGAAAGAGGCGTGATTTATGTATGTATGTATGTAATTTATCAACTGAGTAGAGTAGAAATGTCCATTCATTATCATATCAATCGTGAATGTTTACACGTGTCAATAATACCAGAGACAAATGTCTGCGGAAGCAAGTACACCGTATCTCCGGCGCCAACACCTGCGCACGTGCCAATATAAATCCGACGTAGAGAACTAGCGTACCGTCATCTCGAAAGGCAAAAACTACGCATTTAAAGAGCAAAACTTTACGACAGAACACCCACATCCTATTCCTCCATGGAGTAATGATCTCAAAATATCATCTGCCTGCGCAATTCTCCAGAACTCTTGACTTTCCGGCTATTTTGGATATTTACGTCTTTGGCACGTACAAGTGTGATTAGATTCTATAGTCGAAAATAAATTAGAGATAGACTTTGATTTCGTAATGTGACTGTGAATTCTTCATTATCCACTATAGCATTTGATGACAATTTGAAAGATTTTGTAAAAATATTTTGGCTTGTGGCAACGAAGTGTGCATATTAGTGGAATTAAAAAATATCATTTTAAGCTTACCGATGCATTATAAAGAAACAGAGATAGATAGGATAGGAACAGACAATCTTGGTGACACGAAGATGCAACCTTGCTGTAACTATTTTCTATACGATTTTCTGATTAGCATACATGTGCTGTTCAAATAAATTAAAAACAATGTCGTGACATTGCAAACTAAAGTGGCTAAACTTTTTTCTCCAGATCGAGCATGGGTAACTCTAGCCACAAACGACTCGTACGGTCTCGGCGCCCTGGTGCTGGCACATTCACTGCGCCGGGCGAACACCGCGCATCCTGCCGTGGTCCTCATCACACCCTCCGTCACTGACGCTATGAGGTAAGCAAGGATTTCGTCAGCACCAACCGCCGTGATACGTCCACTACTAGGAATGACCGTCCAACCTTACACCGTTACATTACAATGTCGTCAAAATTGCTAATAAGATGTCGTAGTTGCAACTCATCATCTTCATGCAATTTTGAGACATTCGTGGGCAGGGCATAGCCGCCCCAGACGGATTGTAAAATAAAGGAGCATCGTAATAAAATATATTTGCCCCCAAAAGTGTTTTTCAGTTTCACGGAAAACCTCCCCGTACCGGTTATAGTACATAGTTTCTTATCCAAGTATCAATGCATTCACATAAAAATGTATAAGTACCTGGCTGGCGAATAGCTATTGTATTTGATCATGACCAAGACCGCGGTCAGTGTAACTCACAAATTAACTATATGTAGACTAACTAGTGTAACTATTGCGAAACTCAATAAATCCATATCATGACAACATAACATGAAAGAATCATGAAGGGCGCCTGACGTGAGGGATGTAGAATATTAACTGTACTTATAACACTTTCTTTGTTCTCAGAAACCGCCTGAGTGCGGTATTCGCGGAGGTCATCACAGTGAATGTCTTGGACTCCCAAGATGCAGCGCACTTAGCGTTGCTCCAGAGGCCCGAACTCGGCATCACCTTCACAAAAATACATTGCTGGACCCTCACGCAGTACGAAAAATGCGTCTTCCTAGATGCTGACACATTGGTGAGTTTTATTATAACCAATCCTTTTTAGTAACAAGAGGTACCTACTTTTTTGGACTCCTCGTCCACAAAAGCTTTAATGCTTAGGATAGGGAGGCGAACTCTAACACGAATAATCCAAAAGAGATTCCATCTCCGAAAATAGTAGGAGGAAGAATTGAAGGATAGGAAAAATGACATTCTTCCTTCCTTTACCTACATAAGTACCTACTCGTATTTACATTATGGTTATATTTATTGAAAATTATTTCAATTTGGTACGAGTAGCACCGATCGATGTGGTCTATGCTTACTCGTGCGTGATGCACCTTTGTTTAATCGTGTTTTTATCTGTGTACGTCATTTTTATTACAGACGTCGTAGATTACGAACATTTCTAATAATAGTTTTAACTTGTCCACACTTTGCTGATAACTTGGTTAATATTGACATCAGTCATTTATGATTTGGTACTGAATGAAAAACTTGCGGTGTCACCACCGCGCAGCCGCCAATACTTACTTTGTGGTGTCACCAACGTTTTATTGTAGCACGTAATGAGATAAACGATCACTTGAATAGAATGGTAGTATCATCTATAATTATAATCACTTTCAATTTCAATCATCAAGATCATAGCCACAATTTGCACTTTGTTAGTGTAGATAGATCATATTATCGTGTTGTAAGATGCGTAAATAGTCAAGGGAATTTATTGGCACACCTATCTACCTAAATTGTAGGACCTTTTTCATGATCAAGTTTGGATTCAAAACTCGCATATACTTTGAATACATTACATAAGAGATATGAATACGAACATCATAACAAAAAGTTTATTTTACTACCTATATTGAATGAGGGACGCAAATTAATTATAATAATAACAGCTTCAATATGTACTGACGAACTGTTCAATAAAACAGAAGCTGCTGACATAATTGTTTATACGATAAGAAAGTCAATGTTACCGGACGTTAGCACAGTAACACGAGATGAGATGACGGGACGCATAACCGTGGCCCAAATACTTGCTCCGACTATTTTGGACGTCCTCCAAATCAAACACTTTCATTCTAAATTTTTCTTGACGCAAACAGACACAGAAAATGACAGCAATATTTTATGTCATGTTTAAATAGCAACATTAAACGTTATTATTCAATTGAATGAAAATATGAAGGGCAATAAAATAAGTGAATTCAATTTCGATCCCAACAGCAAACAAGAAGATAGTGTTTTGATGATAGGCTCCATTCATTCGACAAGTAATTTTTTATCGCGGGTTATTGTGTCAACTTAAGCATTCTACTAAGATAGGGGTTCACTCATTTATGATAATTATCATTTTGATAGAACGTGGAATTGATTATGCATTCGCTTAAAGATAGGTTAAGTACTAACCAGAAGACCAGTATCCAGGGCTACTTTGCGCCACGTTTCTAATCCACACCACAATATGTGTTGCACATACACAAAAACACACATACACACACTCACACATACACACACTCATACACAAAAAGTTATTTTCACCTGTTCTTTATTTCTTAAAATTATAATTTTAATTAATGTTTGTATTATTATACTAAACTAGTGTTTGTAATCAACTTCACCCTCGGAAAATATGTTAATTTTAAAAATGAGAAGGTCGGAGCTGAAAATCAGTGCAGACAGGTGGCCTTTGGTAACCTGTTCTGCAATAACAGCTGAGCCTCCCACCTTTTGCTACATAATTATATTTTCATGCTCACGTTTTTTAATGTTCCGATGTTGTGATATTTTATGTACAATAAAGGCTCTTTATTATTATTTATTATTATTATTATATTTATTATTTAACCTACCACTATCTATTATTTATATTAGTTTTATTTGGTAGCTATAATAAGATTTATTAAATCGCGGACGAAAAATCGGACATGTTTTGCAGAATCATTACTTTTTGAAATATAGGTAAAGGATAAACATTCTCGGGATAGTTAATGAAGTCATCAGATAAACGCATCTCCATATTGCGTTTTTTTACAGTTTCTCTTTTAAATGTGGATGGGAGAACTTGGGAGCTTGGAAGCATGTCAAATAAATATTCATAACCCTAAAACTATGAGAAGCATTATGCGCTTCGGCTCTTCGATTGCTCCTAGGGAGATGATTTGAATGAGACATTCGTGTTGCATGTACATAGATGATAATTTCAATGCTTTTCTGTCGGTTGACTGCGTGCGGTACATTAAATGTTAACTATTTTAATCTGCAGATAGTTCAGAACTGTGATGAGTTGTTCAACCGGGAAGAGCTCTCTGCAGCCCCGGACGTCGGCTGGCCCGACTGCTTCAACTCTGGCGTGTTCGTGTTCGTGCCTTCCCAGGACACATACTCCAGGCTAATCACATTCGCGCAGGAGCGTGGAAGTTTTGATGGTGAGCCCTTGTGGAATCGCAGATATTTAGGAGTTTGTATGTCACATCGTGTTGTGCCGGCTTGGAGTTGGATCACCAAGCATCCCGTTTCTACCCGTAGATACCTAAGTGTCGTAAGAGGCAACTATGATAGCTGGGTTCTCTATGATTCTCACATCTTTCACTGCACACCAAAACCGTCTATCCAGCGTGGTGAGTAGGGCAAATACCTCCAAACGGGGACAGCTTTTCTCCAATAATGGACAGTTGTTGGATTCTGTTGATGAAAGAGTTTTTTTAATGCCTAACCCGTTTTTTAGGCCTAAGCCTTATCTACCTCGGTACAGCGTGTGTACTAGTGATTTTGAACCTCACTACCCACACTCAAAGTTAAAAACCTATGAAAAAACATAACTATAGTGGGTATACAACGCGTTAAGACTAATTTGGTGCACATTTAACCAGGTGGGGACCAGGGCCTTCTTAACGCGTTCTTTGCGGACTGGGCGCACGGTGACATCAACAAGCATCTACCCTTCCTTTACAACGTTACATCCGCTGCCTTCTACTCGTATATTCCGGCATTGAAACAGTAAGTGTTTCCTTTTATCATAATTTTGTAAAGTGTCTTCGCTGGTTATTTCCAAGTATGATTATTACTCTTCGATCCAGGTAATATGTTTTTTGTCATAGCAGAAACTTCCACAAGTGAAACACAATTTTTAGTTTCTAACGTCTATAGACATGTGCGCGCAGGCGATGAGCGTTGCAGTTTTTTATACTCCCTAAAGTATCTACTTTGCTGACGCAGAACTCCGCTTATTCCGTTTCCAGCTATGGCCAGGACCTCAAAATCATCCACTTCATAGGCGCAGCCAAACCCTGGCTGCAAACGTTCAACTGGGAATCCCGGTCTGTGGACGCACCTGAGCATCTTCGTCAGTTCCTCCAGCTATGGTGGGATCTGTTCGTAGGACAGGTTCACCCGCAACTAGACTCTGCTATGGTAAGCTCTAGTTTAACTTTGAGTATTCGCGGAATTTGTATAAATATGTACAGTTTCGACCCTGGTATCTTAATTCGTCGCAGGCAGAATACCAACTAGCTTAAGAGGATAAATTAGTTTGGAAGCCGGTCTGTGCTATGAAATATTGCCAGTTTATACCTAATTCTGTTCATGGTATTACACGCAATGGCTGAAACCGAATACCTTTTAAAGAATGGATAGGAATATGATCTTGTTATGTTGTAGGATATAAAATTTGATCCTCTCGCGGTTTATCTAGTCTGATTCATAACCGCAAGATTTCATGGTCGCGTTAGACGCCCCAGTAAACTTATCCATTGTCATATCACTCTTCGATCTGATCGCTACCATTATGTTTCCTACGCATACAATACAGGATTCTGAAATTACAGAGGTGAGATTTACTATAGAAAAAAATAAGTTTTGCCTACTTTTCACGCTAGGGACTTTAGTTTGCTCAGTCGTATTATGCAAAAAGTTTTAATGTTTTTTTTGCTTGTAAATAAAATAGACTGTTTTATATTGCGTGACTAAAATACCCTTGCATTTCAACGCTTGCGCACTATTCCCGCTACTGCTATTCGCACTTCCTTGCACATAGATACTATTGTGATAATATTGTTTCTGTTTCTCCAAAATACTAACATTTCTAATCAAGTATGGTCATTTGGCTGTTGCACGATAATATGTTCAGTTAGTAAGTTTTGTATTCGGGTTGGTGTTGGTATTTTGGTGAAATAGTCACCTCGGCAATTTAATAAACATACGGATGTTTTGTATTACAAAACCCTAAGAATGTCTCGAAATATAGTTAATGTGTTAATTAAAAATTATGACGCAGTATATTAAACAATATTCATCAGTATGTTTGTTTTTTGGCGATTTGATCTGTATAGTATGTAATCCTTGGATATAGCTTTCAACACTTTACTATAACAAAGTTCGTTGGTAAAGCAAGTTCAAGTGTATGTTTGCATGCTTGCCACTAAGCTGTTTGTCCCTTCGACCGATAGGAGTCGGCCGTGGGCGAGGAGCAAGACCCTATTGAAGCTTTTGAACCCCCTCCAGAGAATCCCCCGGAAGATACCGAACATCATTATGAACCAGAAATAACCGCCGAATCAGAATTCCCCTGGCATTGGCCAAAAACGTCAACTCAAGACGCTGAAATTCAAACACAACATGTAAATATGAATGAAATTCATGATCCTTGGAAACATAGTAGAGGAAATATCCCTCCGAATCAAGATTATTCTAGTCAATATTCAAATCATGGACAATCACGTCATGAGGAAGAAGTCAGAAAATATGCAAGAGAATATCTACAATCTTACAAACAAAATACTTGGCAACAAACTTCAGAACAAGAGCACAGTCATAAACAATACACTGATCATCACTCGCACCAACATAATGTACACACACAACACCATGATCATCATTCCTCACACCACGAGCATTCCTCGCATCATGACAAACCACAAAATCAAAATGATAATCCTCATTACCAGCACCAAGAACAAACTTACCGAGAACATCAAAGTCACTACCAACATTCTGGACACCACTGGCCGGATCATTTTAAAAATCACAGTCACGATCATCATGAGGAGGGCTATCATCAACAATCCAAACAACACGATGTTTGGCAGAGCCAACAAAATCAATCACAACACGAACATCAATCTTACGATCAAAAACCTAATCATTCCTTCCAATCACATCAATCCCACAGTACTTTTAGTCAGTTCTATTCCCAAGAATCTCATGAAGGTGATAATGCTGACCATGGCCATGCTCTAAATCAAACTCATTCGCAAAACGAGCATTATGAAAATCATTCTGAAAGCTTTCATCATCAACATAATGGGTATCAACACTCTGTTCCTCACACAAATCGGACGAACGTAGAACAAGTATATCACGTATATTTAGACCACCACCATTTAAGGCGGAGTCAAAGATACAGAAGATTGAGAAATCAGCCAGTGCGATCAAATGGATTTGCAAATGGATATGAATCTTCTGAAAGTGAGGATGAGTTCATTATACCAAGGCATCCGTACGACGGCTTCTTCTTGCGACACAGGCCAACCATAGACTCCCGAGGCCGCAAGATTTGTATACACGAGATCCCTCCGACCCCGATACCCTCTCCGCCGGCCGAAGAGCCCTCCTCGAGAGGGAATTCACCCCTCCCTTCCGAGGAATTTGACACTGCCAGTGAATGTGAAGACCAATACGTAAGTTAACATCACACGCAGTCACATAGGCACACCACAAATGATCTAGATTTTGAATGATCTTTGCGTCAGGTAAATATAGTAAGATAGTGTTCGTGAAGTGATTGTGTCACCTAGTGAAATCTCACGAAATCTGAAACCTTGTAGTCTTGCTTTATTGCATGCTTGCTATCCCTCCGCACGTACGTACCGTTTGCAGTTTGCATTAACGACTTTTAAGAATAACACTTATAACAAATAGCACACTTTTTTTTTGTTATTCCAACAGGCTATAAAAATATTGGATGTCTTTTTCAGAGCGGTGTTGCCGGAAATCTAGCACGCGTTATACCAGGTTCTGGCAGTTACCAGCGCGAAGCTATTGATGAGCTCACACGCCGGCAAGGCTGGGAAGCCGGAAACATCGACTATATGGGCGCTGATTCCTTTGATAACATCTGGGCTAAAATCTCACAAACACTCAGTCAGCAACCACCCAAACAGCCGTCACCACCACGTAAAGAACCGACGCCCCCCATAGAGCCGTCGCCTCCCAAGGCTTTTGAGTCCACGCCTGCACCAGAAGCAGCACCTGCTCCTAGCATAACACCCTCCGAGGCTCTTGAGCATGAGGCACCTAAAACAGAGGTGCCAGCAGCAGCTGAGGTGCCAGTAGAAGCGCCCGCACATGTAGAAGCGCCCAAGCCAGAGGAAGTGCCTAAACCAGTAGAAGAGCCTAAACCAGTAGAAGAGCCTAAACCAGTAGAAGAGCCTAAGCCAGTAGAAGCGCCTAAGCCGGTAGAAACGCCTAAGCCAGTAGAAGCGCCTGCGCCAGCAGAAGCTCCAGTAACAGCGGTAGTAGAAACGCCAGTACAAGCACCAGCACCTGCTGAAGTGCCAAAAGAGCAGTCCGCAGAAAAGACTGAACCAACAGTGCCGCCAACTCCTAAATCTACACCAGAAGCCTCTTCACCAGTCGCTGAAGCGGCGCCTGAAGCACTCAAAGCTGCAGAACCTGCACCAGCATCACCCGCGCCCGCTGCTGAAGTTCCGACCGCGGTAGAGCCTGCCAAATCTGAACCTACTCTAGAAAAACCTCAGGAGTCGTCAGTGACAACCGAAGCTTCTTCTGACAGCCCGCCTCTAGCCAACACACCTTCCAAGGAAGAAGCGCCCGCTGTCTCTCCCTCAAAATGTAAGTATTACATCATTCTTTACTTCCCGATTGCCGGAGACGGCTAACAGCTTTGCACTTTCGAAACACACCGAGTTTATTTTGCAGTTTTTTTAGTCTTCCACTAATATCCTTTAGTTTCGTTGCATCTGTTTTTTGGAATGAGCGATAAGAATTAAAGATGACCGCACCCCACCCAAAAACAGATGCATCCGTGGCTTCCATTTTGTTCTTATTTTGTGCCGTTTTGTGATGTTTGGTGTTATGTTACTTTACTGAGCAAAGTTACACAAATCGTTGTTATTTCATCCAGCTACCGAGGAGGGTGCCAAAGAGACGCGGCTTTGATAGATCAGGTAATAAAATTTTGATACTTGGACTCAACGCAACTGTGCCTTGTCTTACTCATTCTATGGATATGGTGGAGGAAACTATCTATTTTATTTATTACTTATATATTTTAAATTGAGTTTTGTCCTGTAGTTTGAAGCTTTCTCTGTAATTTAAATGTAGAATTGAGACTCTCTGAGGACTACATTGTTGAAATTATGAAATAGTTTCGAGGGGTTTACAAATAATTGTCGCATGATATTTTTTTTATTACGTAAAGTAAATGATTCTTTAATAGCTCGGATAGATTCATACAAAATAATATTGAATGAAGTTCGTTGGGTTGCGTCCAAGTAGATGCCGGTAAGTAGGTAGGGTTTGTAATGCTCATTAATTTATTTCGGGAACATAAAATTTTAGAGACTTGCTGAAATATTTTTAAATAGAGCATTACAGTATCGCAGTCTTTTTGAGCCGATTTTGCATCAGCCATTTGCAACTTGGAATGTGCACGCACTTTCTTCGCCGTGAGGTTGATGCGATTTTAAAAGAAAATGTGTCTCTTTGAAAATTGCAAAAATCTCTATTACTGTTTTGGTTTGTAGCTTTATATGTCACACACACATTGCAAGGAACATTATTCAGCGCTTTAAATTATTTTTGATGCAATTCACAATGCATCAAACATTCAACTTTGTCGTTAATTTTATGTACTTACTAAGAACCAGGTTTTGGCTTTAAATGTTTTCTGAGCCTTTCACACTTGTTTTATCATCAGCCACTTTTAAAACAAAACGATTCATTGACGCAATAGTTTTCCTTGGACTCGTTCTCAGCTTCGGCTCTACTAAACTGACGCTGACCTAACTTTCCGCATGCATCTTCAAATTAACCAAGTAGTTCTGTTTTCCCTCGACTTTGTTCCAGGCCCTAACCGAGCTTGCTCTCTAATGTGACCGCGATACTAACGCCACGTCTAATCGGCCGAGAAATAAAGGCGGGAATGTTGGTATTGTAGCGGAGGAGCGGCGTAAACCCGTGCAGAAGCTGCAGCTGTCCCCCCCGGCGGCGTCCGACGCGCTGGCGCTAGCAACCCCTGACAGCGAGCTGGAGGACGCTGCCACCCTCGCACACGCCATCATCGCCAGCGAACTCAGCACCTCCGTCACCGCGCCTACCCCTTCAGCCGACGTTGCCACGCCGCCAACGCTACAAGAGAAGCGACTTTCAGTAGAAGCACCAGAAATGCCCAGCCCACCGGTCTCGTTAGCACAAATAGGTGTCAAACCTAAAGGTAAACCGACAATCGCAGCACAAATTGTGTCTTCCATTCCGACTGAACAAACGACGCCCGATGTACCTCAAACTCCAGTTGAAGCTAAGGCTGCGGCTCCTCAGACACCAGTAGAAGCGGCGCCTGCCGTCTCTCAAACTTCAGTTGAAGCAAAGGCAGTGGCTCCTCAGACGACAGTAGAAGCGGCGCCTGCCGTCTCTCAAACTTCAGTTGAAGCAAAGGCAGTGGCTCCTCAGACGCCCTTAGAAGCATCGCCTGCTGTCCCTAAAACTCCAGTAGAAGCGAATGCTGCATTCCCGCAAACCCCAGAAGCACCTGCAGTGGCAGCCGCAGCCCCACAGACCCCAGTTTCTCCTGCACCTAAATCTCCAGCCCCGGCCACGCCCACATCCCCCACTACTCCTGCGCCTGCAGGTGAAGGAGGCAAGAAAAAGTCAGTTAAAAAGGCGACGAAAAAGGAGGCGGGCGCTAGCGGTGACGCGCCGACGCCGGTCCCGCCGCCACGCAAGAAGGAAAAGAAACCCAAAGAAAAGTGAGCGCACGCGCCGGCGCGCTTCACTTGACAGTTCCTCTGTGCCATACGTTAGGCTCTCCTATTCTTTTATGTCTCTTTTAATTTTCAAGTATGCTTTTGTATTTCGTAACCTAGTTATGTTAGAATTAATTATTTTATTACTCAACCAACACCAAGTGTCCATTGTCGTATTTGTTATAGTCAAGGAATTTTAATTATTTTTTCGTTTTATTGTAGTTATGTTGCTTTGTGTCACACAATAATTGGAGTTTTAAATGAAAATCACCAAAGGATAAGATGTATTTATTAAAGAATCGTTTTTTATGTAATTTTTGTATTAAAAGTCTATTTTTCAGAAGAATCAGCAGTTGTTTTTCTACTACCATAAGAATAAATAATAACCTACTACTACTACCCAGAATCTACCTACTTACTGACTCAGAATAACCAATAGTATGTATTGATTTGACAAATAAATATTATGAGTATCTTGGACATATCACGCAGTGCCATCCAGCCCCAAAATAAGCAAAGTTTGTACTATGGGAACAAGATAGCTGGTATAATACATACATACCTTTTTGTGAATAAGCACAAAGAAAAAAAGAAAGATATTGCTACATACCTACATACGGAACGGACACTCACCTCCCCGCATAGAGTATATTAAAATATCCTCCCCGCATCCCCGTCAAAAACTTAGTTTTTTTAGCTCTGGACTCTTAGGCCGTTTCCCGTTTCTATAACCCACTTGGAAGGTCGATGAATATCGGGCCGTACAACCAATTTAATATTTTCAGCTTTATCATAAACTCAAAATATTTTTAATTAAAAGCTCTTAGCTCGCCTACACAATCAAAACACGAAAAAATTGCCAGTAAAAATGTAGTTCTCTAAAATGCTCCGTGGTCCGTGGGGTGCTAAAAGTTAAACCTTTGTAGGTCTCCTCCTTACAGCCGCTAATACTTACTTTGTGTCCTTACTACCCCTTACCTCAATATCAAGACACAAAGTGATGGTTTTTAGTGACATCTTATAGTAACATTAGAAACTAGAATGGTGGCCCAGGCAAGTTACGTATGGTTACGTCGCTCTTTAGTTGTGATCATCATCTAGAAACAGTTCTTGTGGCTGTTTCTAGATGGCAGTAGTAAAGTATCTGCCATGGGTATCTGCTAACCAAACTGCCCCAGCTAGCAGTTTATTTTTCCAACTTGTAACGCCATCTAGTAAACAATGTATGCATTTACTCAAGCGTCAAAAACACCTGTCAGGCAAACTCACACTTGCAAACATTTCATATCGGCCGCATCGCATCTTATTTCATTTCACGCACACTAATAAAGAACCAGTTTGACGGAAGCCGTGCGACGGGTAGGTTGTGTCGCGCCCGTGCTTGAAATAACGTTGATATTTTCAATGTTTATAAACAGAAAACATTAAGATAACTTCACTTGCACTTCCATTCATGAATAAAGTGCAAGACTTTAGTACATCAGTGGTCTAATTCGTTAGTTTAACCGAGATTTCTTGTGAATTTGTACGTTTTATTCGAGTGTGTAATCTTGTGTGCCGGGAGAACTCTGTCGGCGGACGGTGGTTAAAAATGTGATACAAATGTGTTGTTATTGAACTTTCGGGACTGATGAGGACTTGTATCTGTAATTTTTAGTGTCTGAAAGGATCTGGAGAGAAGATGAAGTGGTTATTTTTCGTTGTGTTGCTGCCGGCGTGCCTAGCACACCTCAATGTTTACCTGAGTAGCGCCGAAGTTTGGAGGCTTTTGGGTGAGTTTTGAACACACTTTTTATACTATCTACCTTCTGGCGGTATAGGTAGCTCCAATAGCAGCTAGCATAGCATTTTATTATTTCCGAAATTGAGAAAAATTACTTCTTCCATGTTTAATTTATGGCTTCTGCACACAAGCAATTTCAACTAATGCCACATGAATGAAATAAGCCATTGATGGGATACCTACCCTATGTTCTCAACTGATAAAACTTGAAGGTTAGGCATGTAAGTATCGAAGTTGGTATTCAGTTTTAGATCATGTATGAAGTAAGTAAATTATAACATAGAAAGGTCGGATCGGATAATATTGTATACGAAAAACTCATACCCGCCGACCTTATAATATAGGCTTCCTGATCATCTGATACCAGCCCTGACCTGAAGTACCTACCATCCTGCTCTAGTTCTAATAGGTAAAATGGAATGGTAGGTAAACCTAAAAAGCCTCTCATGCACGTAGTTAGTAGATCCTAAGTAGGTACTGTTATTGGTAGATATTATTCGGATTAGGACCTACCTATCCAATCATCTCCGAAATTCTCCAAAGTTGCTAACCTTTCCCTATTTGTCCAGTGATTTGCGTATTTGGAAGGTCATCTGGCTAGTAGGTACCTATGGTTTGATAATAATTCACATGATAATAACCAGAGATAGCTGATAAATAAGATAACAATATACGGATTTGATTAGCTTATCGAGTTGAGTTGCAGTTACCTATTAAGAAACTTTTTAGGTTGTTATGGGGTTGCTTAATCTACCCTAGCACGTCACTTTGCTTGTATATATTTCTAATTGTGTTAATTGGCGAATTGATAATCCATCTAATATAATCGAATCGAAATAATGTGTTTCAATGTCCTGAAAAACAGAAACAGTGTGCCGATTTCTTTATAATTAACTTTCAAACCAACTTTCATCCATGCTGAGTTGGTAGGTAGGTAGGTACGTTTACCAAGACCAAGACCTAGGCATGATGATCAACGGTTCTTTTCTATTTCTTAAGCCACGCACGCACGAGCGATCCTTCTGTTCTTTAGGCATCCAAACTAGGCCACAGCACTAGTCTTTTCTCACGTACCTACCTACGTAGTTGCCTAACCTACCTACTGCCTGTTACGAATAGGTGCCATAATGCTCCTTTCCGGAGTTCCAAAGAATAACTTACCTAATACTGGTTTCATGAGTTTCCTGAAACGGCCCTCAAATACTTGTCAGACGTGGCGATAGATGGTTAACGACCGTTAACGCTCTGCCTACCCCACAAAAGATAAAGGTGTGATATGTGTAACTTACTGGTTCTTGGCCGCGACGGTGTAGTGTCTGCCATCGACACGCTCAAAAGAACTAAGTATTTATTATTAAACTTTATTGCACAGAAAGTACAAAGAGCGAACCTAATGCCACGCGGCATTCTCTACCGGCCAACCAAAACATAAACTGAAAGAGTCAAAGCGGGTGCACATACCTATACATTTTTTTAGGTATGAAAGGTATGTAGATTAACTACCTTAATATGTGTTAGGTAGGTACCTAATCATGTCCACCGATCTGTAAATTTCCAAGAAAATATGGCAAATATAAAGCATGCATAAATCCATTTTATTATCAGCCCATCTAATCACATTTCACAGCAATTTCAGCTGCCAAAATAATCCATTATAAGCCCACTTATAAGCCGCGAACAATCAATGCCATATTTCCAATGTGACTTGTCCAAAATTCTAAAGAAACTTTTATCTGGACGGTGACAAAGGCCACCTTCGGTCCTTACCAAAAATGCTCCCTGCTGCGACGTCTTCCAAGAATATAACAAAAATCTGATGGAATATTTTAAAAGCGACCTTATGGTTTGCAGCAAAGGTTGAATGGACCGAACGCATTGAAATTGCATAAACTTTTATAGACCAAGGTGTACACCATAAATAATGTTGCTTTTGTTTCAGAATGTTTCCAATAAACTAGCATTCTTAAATTTTTATAGCCTTCTGATCTATGTAGGTTTGATCAACCTCAAGATTTAGAGACATCCAAATCACAAATTGTTTTTATCGAATTTCGTTCGATTGATATTCGAGTAATAACTACATTACATAGTGCAAACGTTGTTCGTACGTATGGTCTATCTACTTATATATAAACTCTCATCTTGATAATGAAATTTGAAACATCACAGTAAATTTTTATCTAAAACTAATTGCCTCAAACGGAAAGCTTGAAAACCACAGCCTATTCATAATCACGCGATTAACGAGCTTGATGACTGCCCTATTTTCTAAGAACCATAATCCGGAGATTTAATTAGACACACGTCACAACGAAAGCCCTGCGATCCCTTTTGAGCGTGAGCCAAAGTGACAGATTTACAAGCCTGGCCCTGCGCGGACGCAGGTAGAAAGAAGTACATACTCTAATAGGCTTAGAGATGACAGTGTACAATGAGTGCATTTTTTGTGCTATAGGGCTTTGTCCTCACTACCATACAACGTCATCCATCCTTGTCAACCGCTCCAGCCGGCTATTGTTCTTGCTTAAAAATTAGAATAAAAATGAATACGATTTAAAGGACCAAACGGGACTTTGCCTCGTCCTTAGCGACAATTTGTTAGAGTTTTTTTTGTGTATTAAATCTTAAGCAGAGCCCGCATAATATTAAATCTTATTAAAAAGTCGTCAGATCTATTGCGACAAAATTGAAATTCTTGTCTCAAAATAATTTCATCTTTACTTATCTAACTCGTAAACACTATAAAATATATTTCGAACCAAATTATCTACACTAAAATTAACATATTTCGTATCTTTATGCGTTATCTGTTATTTCGATGGTTGGTCGTATCTTTCGACCTATCGACTCAGCGGGTCGCTAGAAAAGAGATGCATAATTTATTTCAGGTGACATTTATGGTGGTTCTACGAGAGCATACCAATAAAATGAACACCTAAGCGTGGAACCCAACGTTTTATACGAAACACCGTTTGTATCACATCAGACCACGTCGCGAAAATAAATTATAATTTTTAGAGCCTCTCATATTACGACCAATCCTAGGGCTTTTATAGTTGGCGCCCATTTATCCGTAAAAGTAAACTTGTGTAATTATGATCATATAAATTTATATAGAATTCTGCAATTTTCGCCGTTTATTAGCGTAAACCTAAGAATCTACTGGCTGTACAATGATTGCATTCAACGCCGATAATTATATTGCCATTTCGAATTGACCTCTACAATTAATTATTGGCACTTCCTTGTAATTTCCGTGCTCCATCTATAAAACAGTGCTCGTGAAATGATAACGTCCCGTCGGTAGTACCTACTATTATTTATTCTGTGCCGTAATGAAGGCGGTACTCGTCTCCTTATCCTGCAAGCTGGCTACGTAGAAAAAAGCAAAATTGTTTTGAACTACTCATTTCTTTTCATTTGCAATTATAGCCGGTAATAAATGCTATTGAAAACGGTACTGCAGCACAGTCTATAAGATTTTGTTGAGGAGTGCAGTAAAGAATAATGTAATTATATATCTCATTGGTTTGCATTTATAGCTGATAAATAAAGATGTAATTTTGTATTGACCTCTTCGATTAATTATTCTTACTTTCCTCCCCTGAAATGTCCGTGTATCCATAAAGTCCAGTGATAACGTCCCAGCGAGCAGGCGGCGAAGCACTGGCACCCTTATCCCGAGAGTGGCTAGGCTGCGCGGGCGCTGGGCGGCGTCGGACGACAACTTGGTTTATGGCCAAGCGCTATCGTTCATCAGAATTCTTTGAGGTTAGGACGTGGTACAAAGAATTCAAATGTTTGAGCCTTCAGCGTTTCATTGTGTGTGCAGCAATGATGAAAATAAGCTCTGATGGCAGTCGTTCGGAAAACTTTTTGACGCAAAAAATTTTGTAGTTGCTATTCATTGTTCTGTAAAAATTAAAAAATATTTGTCAAAATATGTGTCGAATAAACAGTTTACACTCTTTCCAAACACCGATGTTCATTTCATACAACGACGAGCCTCGCGATTAAATATCCTTCAATCCGCTCATCTCTAAAAATTGCACCACGTTGCGTGAATCTGTTTTCTTAGCTCCTAAACTCAGTCGCGCTGGCGCATTGTTTCACGAACATTCTCCACGACACGGAGTGGGCGAACACCGCTCGTTTCCTTGATACGCGCCCAAGATAGTTCCCGCTAACCCTTCATACAATAAGAACAAAATCGACACTATTTGCTACCTTGCTGTACGCAATAGATTCGTATCCCCATTTATAGATTAGGCACACCAATCGAATTTATCCGCAGACTTCCAAGCTTTACTAGTTACATCTTGAATTCTGATACGATCTTGAAATTAGCTATTGCAGCTTCGAACAAAAAACTAGACCAAGTAACAGCATCCGCTGCGGTAAGGAGATCTCCTAAAGACAGTCTTGAGTTTCATGGCTAGAACTGCGGTGGGTGAAAAAATAATGTAAAAAGTTAACGATGGTAACTTGATACGTGAATGGCGTGTAAGGTTTCGTCTAGACACCGTAACCTTCTCACACGGTTACCGTATGTACCTACCTGAAGCAGGGAGACATGTACTTACATACAAATCTATATTTGTGTCCAGTGATTCCCAAAAAATCACGGGTTGTTTATTTTTCTGACTAGTCACGTTTCCGGCGTGCTATCTCCAGTGTTATCTTGACGACCATCTTGTTTTTTCTCCGACCTATGCCAACATTATCAGTTCCTCGTAACCTTCGCTCACCTACGTGTAAATTGTCCTGCTTCGTGGCTTATCCTTCGCATCCGGACCTTTCCTCGTCATCTCTTCAGATAAGATTTTGTAGAGGTCGGTTAGAGTGACGTCGAGAGCCCAGAATGGAATAATAACGGCGTCTCGAAATAGATTATTGTTATTTTAATAAATAGTATTAATGCTGCATTCATCGCGCCATTCGGATCTCGTTCCCCTCTTAAGGGCAGCTTAGTGCTGAAAAGGAGGCATTTACGGCCTTCCGCCCGTCGCGTAGAAAAGATCGCGCGAGCTAGTCTGCGGTGAACTCACTTGACCCTGCGGTGCGGACCGGGCGGCAAGCGCAGCTTCCACAGCGAGCGCACGCGTTACAGTATACAAAACTATGGCAGTAGGTCAATAACTCCCCAAGATATAGATAATAATTTTATTGTTTACGTAATTTACTTAGGAAAAATATGTTGGTACAATTGTAGGATTGATAAAATTAAACATTGAAGATGTGTTTTTATATTATTAATTTTTAATTATTGAATTATATACTAATTAATAATAGTAATATTATTTAAATATAAATTTAAATAATGTTAGTATTATGTAATGTGCAGTTGAATAACTCATTATGATGAGCTTTGTCCTGTAATTCATTTAAAATATGGCGTCCCGTAACAGTTTGAAATTCGTCTTCCTTGGTTTCCGCTTCTACTAGCGGGAGATATCCACCTCAATATCATCACCGTCGGTACATCTGAAATTTTTCATTAGTTACTTATAATCATCGAAACAATGAAAATCGAAGGACAATGACAAATAATCCTTACTATCCGTACTAATTTTATATATAGTGTGTGTGAAGAGTGTGTGCAAAAATGCTATCCATGTCTTAAGGCAGCCTCGAGAAGTAACAGACTCGGGATGAACTCGGACAAAACAAAAGTCAAATTCACTCAACAAATCATCCCCAAGCCAGTCTCCGTCGAAGGTGTAGCCTTTAAAGTTGTTGAAGTATGTGTACTTTGGGCAAACGTTGCAGTTGGGTAGAGACAACTTTGAGGTTGAAAGCACCAGAGGAGTGCAGCTGGGCTGGGCGGCATTTGGGAAGCTGCGTCATATCCTAGAATCATCTTTGCCACAATGCCTCAAGACCATGGTGTTCGATCAATGTGTCCTACCAGTCATCACCTACCTTATCCGCAAAAAAGACCAGTGACGGACATTTTCTGGAAGTGTAGCAAGCTGAAGTGGGAGTGGGCCTTTCCTTGGCAAGCGTAACGTTAGACGTCCTCCGGCCAGAATCCAGATGGACCGATGACTTAAAAAGACGGCTGGTAACGACTGACTGGCGAAAACGGGAGATCGTGCCTTATGGCATACCGAGGGGGAAGCCTACGTCAAGCAGTGGACTGTAATAGGCTAATGAATGAATTTTCGTTACTTACTTATGAGATTTAGAAGTTTATTGAAATGGAAATGTATGGGAGTCCATAACTTGCAATAAGGGTTGATCATCACATATGCTTGAAGCTCTGAAACATGTTTGAAACATCAATATTCACACAGAGCAGTATTTAAATAACATTAAGAATCGTCATTTCCACTTTTTGTTTATAAAATTACGTATTTCTATCTTGCCTTTTCTGCTTGGGAGGTAATAGCTACATGGTGAGGCTGCTGTATAGAACTACAGTAAAAATGTATGTATAAGTAAGTTAAAATCTATATATAAATATGAAAAATATCATTAATGCTTTCAAAGTCATATTAAAAAACAACTGTTTATTAGCTGAACAATAAAACATTTAATTTTCGTAACTTACTCATTAGACTGGAGAGTTGATTGGCGTGGAGATGTCTTCTTCTTCATCAAAACACTCTTAACAGAGCGGACGTGGTCGTCAATCCGGGTTGGTGGCACGCTTTACAATCCGTCACCATTCCTCACGGATGACTTCTTTTCTGGTGCACTCCGTCACGGAACCTTCTTGTGTAGCAGCTTTAATTTGGTCTGTCTGATCTTCCTCGAGGGCGCGCACCCTCGACCTTCCCTTGGACCACGAGCCGCTCGATAGATATGTCCCCGCGTCGGGCGACGTGTCCAAAGAATGTAAGGATGCGAGCTTGCACGATGGAGGAGAGGCCGAGTTCCTTGAGAATGGAGTCATTGGTGGGGAATTCTATCGATGATATTCTAAGCATTCGCCTCCAGCACCACATTTCCAGTGCGTCTATCTTCTTCTTTTCAATTTCCCGCAAAGTGTTTTGGTGGCTTTCGTGATATTGCGATTTTCCAAACCTTATGAAGCTTGCTCATAGTGGATCTAGTTATCGCCATACGTCTTTTTACCTCGTCTATGCAACCGCCGTTGTTGGAAATCAGCGCTCCCAGATAAACGTAGGATTGGACAACCTCGCAGTTTGCGATATGTTTGACTATGTTGTTTTGGAGATGTATGTGACTCCAGAACTTGCAGAGAAAGTTGGCCATCGTCATGACGGCTTGAAGTCCTGGAACGTTTTTATCAAAAGTACACTAATCTTGAACAGGCTTACCTTTTCTGTTTCACTAAATTATACTTACTTTTCAGTACCTAGTAATTTGTTTGCATGTCTAATAGCTTTGTCTCTTAGTATTGAAGCACTGCAAGGATTAGAAGTCCAAGGTTATCGGTACAATATTTACCGTCTAATTAAATATACTATTACATTACAAACAAATTCAGTGGTTGCACTACTGATTTTGTTTTACTGTGTATGTACTTGATAATTACTTATAGCATGGCTGACTAATAAATAATAAAATTACATTATGTAAAATCGTACATTCTCTTCGTATGATTTGAACTGTGGTTGCACCACTGGTTTCATTTCTACTATGTATGTATTATGATGTTTACTTTTAATATGGCAACAGCTTATGAACTACATAATAAATAAAATGACACTAGATCAAATGGTTGGTACAATGTTAGATACTGTGGTTGCAATACTATTTAATTTTACTGTCTGTTGTTGTTAAACCTAAAACTGCTTCTGGTTTAGTTACCCAGATCAGCTATACAATTTCTTTGTCTACTTACCTATTCACTAAAATTTATACCTATACATACTTACTTCATAGTTGGTAGTTACTTTGGTAGGTCAAAAATTGGTTAGAATTATGTTCAGATACTTACGATATTGTTTGCCGGTCTTTTCGCTTTTGACATATAGGTACCCTCTTGTATTTATTTTTATTTCCCATTTTTACTTATTTACAGACTATGTACACGTTTATTTACAATAAATTAACGAAATATTTACACATTCACAAAATATTTACAGTCAAAAATATACAACACTTATTTAAAACTTAGTAGCAAAGGCGAGCTTGTCCCTTAAGAAGAGATCTCTTCTAGCCAACACATTTGATGTCAGAAAATTCATATCTTATTAATATTACGCGACAAGATGAAAAAAGCAGGTTGCGGAACGCCGCGGTCGAAAAATTGGCATAGGTCCTGCTCCGATGATGCCCGGCGGGCGTCTGAAGCGCAGCGCGCGCGTCGTTTGGTTATATAATGGGAATAATGGGGTTTCAAAAAATCACAAAAAACAATTTAAAAAATCTATCCATTATTTAATTTACATCTTGTAATTTCCTACATTTTGGCATATTTTCATTTTTTTTAGTGTTAATAATCTTTGAGTAATACTTGAAAAATTGTCATAAACTTACGTATCTTTGCATTTTTTTATGATCGAGAAAAGTTATAGATATCGTGTTTTTGTCCATTAAATAATCAAGAACTGTTCATTAACAACAACATATATTTTTTCTGGTTCAAATAAAATAATATATGATGCTTTAAAACTCAACCAAAAATAGGTCGATTCGACATTTTTCACACTAAGACGCCCTTAAAGAGAGGCGTCGTTTAGAGAATTAACAATGAAATATTTCAATAAACAGCCAACGACGGCGCTAGATAAATATGGGCTCACGTCCTTCCCGAAACTATTTTTTATGTAAACAGCGTTGACATGGTGCATGACGTGGTCCTAAATAAATTTAATTTCACGGGTGGTTGGATAGAAGCAGAGTTTTTAATCCGTGGGGGTGTGATGTGTCAACCGCGTGCAGGCGGGCAGGTGCGGCTTAGCCACAACACGATCCGTTCCGTGATGAGAATAAAAGTGGTTAATTAAAATTTGCTTCGCTCGACCAACTCACTTAGCTCAGGAAAATGAGCCTTCATTTTTTAGCAAACAAACAAAAGTTAATTTTGCATATCGCCGCATTTAAAAGCACTAGAGGCAAACAGATGCAGAATGCAGAAATGGGATTAGGCGTGTATGCAGCAGGCGGCGCTGCAGGCGTTAGAGGATTATTATGCACGTTACATGAATATGCAAGTCGTTATTTTCAATTACACTGAGCGCCGCGGCGGGTTGGCTAGAGTGCCTAAAGCTTCGTAAATTCCGCAATCCTCACTCATACAACGCTGCGTCATACTCGTTGCGTTATTGAATTGACAGTTGTCGTTCATTACGTTCATTGCTCATTTATCACGTCGAGATTACTGACAAAAACTTGCCCGTCATCCTGTTCATAACTCTCGACGGCTTGCATGCATTTTTCATGAATGTAAAGTTAAAGTCATAACTCTGCATCATATTTGAACCGGTCGGGACACTTGCCTTTTTCATAATTGGGCGCTTGCAAAATACTTATTTCTCGTGTTCAAGAAGACAAAGCCTTGAGAGAGAGGCCAGTGTCCTGTTTGGCAAATACCCGCTGGGCAGTAATGATGAAACAAACAAACAATAGGCGAGGAAAAAAGCAAATGCTGTGCAAATTGGAGATTTTACGCGGTTTGCCTTTCGATATGCTGTAAAAAAATAAACACTAGTCGCTAGTTGTCTAAGCAGGTACCAGGCAATCATGGCGGCACAGAGATCGAAACGGCGGGAATCCATTAAGGCGTGATAATGGGGATCGAACCGTTTTTCTGGTCTCCGCCTCGCGGTACGTGTTGGATTGCAAAGTGTTTACGACAGATACTATGCTAATTATGAAACACAACATTCAAAGGATTTGAACTAAGTACTTTTTTATCACAAAATATATGTATTTCCCTGAGCTGCCTTTTCCACTCAGCGGCAGACATTTCTCAAACTCGAGACAACTTCTAATGACTAATGTAAGTAGCACTCGAAGTCATTAACTACGAACTAAAAAAAATACTTTCTTTGTAATACGCACTTGACTAGTTAATGAGCTTTTTCTAATGCCTTTTGAATATTGATATTTCTTCGTATCTGTTATATCCTCCGTAAAGGAGTGGTGTGCCTGTCAGTACTTGGAATCCTACATTACTGATAAAACTTGACTTACTAGACTTTCTAGTTTGTGGTAGCTAGTGCTACTTGGCTTTATATCACCTGCATTTTTTTCTATCCAAACTAACCTATTGAAGAATACTGGGCGTCAAATCTGGGTTGCTCACGAAATGTCAGTGACGAGATATAGCACGAGATATGGAAGTTTCTGGCTCAACGACGAAAAAACGCGCTAATATAGAAATACATTGAACATTTTGTACTGAACAATTTAACAAAATGCTTCATAACAATCAACGTATACTAAATTATATTTTTGCAAATGTGTGAGTGATAGAAATCGTAAGTCAAAAAATGCAAATAGTTCATTCAAATTCGAATGAAATATCAGAATACGGACCCAAATATCTGTCAAAATAGGATAGCTTTCCATACCTATTTTATGTCAAATACGAGATATAGCTTTTTGACATAAAATAACAAATCACAACGTAAACAACACAGAATATTTTATAATTATTTGTTTTTTTGGACTTTTCGAAGATATTGGAATGTTTTAGGTGTTTTTCAGTGTGTGTTTCAAGCTTCTGGTGGGAACAAACATCAGGATGTATAGCACAAGCAGCCAATATGGACCCAATTGATCCATCCCAAATACCTTGCCTGCTTTGCCCTAATACTCCGAACAAAACTTACGAAAAGCCATGGTCTGGCCATCCTACTGCCTGGCCTGGCCACACTGGACGTACACACCGCCCCCCTGCTCAAGATGATATCAATAGCACCTACAGCGAATTCACAGTCCCATCCCAGCACAGCTCTTTCCCTGCAGTTTCCTCACTCTTTGACGACCTCGCACATCTCAATCCCTGTGTTTAAGCACATATCAAAAGGTGCTTGATGTTTAGCTGCTGAAAAACGAAGCTCTAAAATAGAGAAATGCATGCTTTTCGCATACACATCATTCAGTGTGCTAGACTAAGTGGTTATTTAACCACCAATGTAAAGCACAACGTAGACAGTGCTCCTCTCTGCTTGGAGGCCTCGTCAATCCAGTTTTTCAAAGACCCATTTCAGTGTAAAAAAGAAATGAAACTAAAATGTATGACGGAGATTTGAGAGGAGCGGTCAGAATCCTTACGTCGGACTACGGAGTGGCTCCAGCAGATTCATTCAGACAAGCACGCACCTACGACCAATTACGATCCCAGACAAGCCAAACCCCACCGCGCTTCACCTTGCTGTGTCCCCCTGATGACGTGATAACCCATCTATGGTCATTTCACTCTGGCTCTGCAGCTGGCCTGGATTAAATGTGCCCTCAGTACCTATGGAGCTCACTATAAATTGAAGGCACGGCGACAGTGCCTCTGGGCCAAGTATAGAGAATATTTAAAGCATAGCAATTGTAAACATGCTAAATTTATTAAATACACATAAAATGGATGCATTGTAGTTTGTATATCAGAAAATTCTAAGTAGCTTGTTCCTTGTTACACAATCCTAAGACCTACACTGAGTTTATGCTTTAACCACTTCGCTCAGGTCGAATTTTGCAACAATAGATTTGTATTGTGCTTCAAGCACACATGTGTGCTTTTACGAGCGGAGTAGGATCGATTTCTGCCTCTAAAACAGTCGTGTTTTTGTAATCATATTTTTTACTTTACGTCACATACATACATTTAAAATTATATTACACATCATCACATCGCATCAGCCTACGGCAGCATTCCACTGCTGGGCATAGGCCTCCCCCAGGGTACGCCATAATGCACGATTTCCCGTTGTTCCCTTGAGTCGCTTCTTTTTCCTCTTTTCGTGTGGGACATCGAGTCGTCCAACGACCCAATGAACGAGTCGCTACCAGCCGCCGTCTTTTATTCAATACATCTGGACGGAGGGTGTCCAACGCTACGCTTGCCAAGGCGTTGCCTTAACTCGAGAAACCGTTTGCTTAAAATTAATTTTAATATTTTTTTATTTATTTAACCTCGCAGTGTTAGTGCTACATACATCCGGTGTTGGTGCTACCTAAAACAAGTGGCATTTACAATAAGTGTACTCGATGATTTCCTCTAGGACCACGAGAACCACCAGCACCGTGTAGAACCACCAGTGGTTCTAGTTTAGTGGTATCATCAAACTGGAGTTGCCTATGTGTATCTATTACGGTGGCAACATGTGAAAGTTAAAGTAAAACAAATCGAATTTCAAATTAGTTAATTGTATTTGATAAATTTTCCTAGAATATAACTTTTCAAAGGGATCAATAGTTTAACTTGATATCTTAAAGTGCGGCTGATAACACCTATCCATCTAATAGAAATCATAACTAGTCAATGTATGAAAATCCTGTTTTGGCTGAGAGTTTTTATCGCATCTGATGTGTTCTTCTTGCTCGGCGTGCACTACAATTTTTGCAACGAAACTTTCGGACGAATTACGCTGGCAAATTGTGTGAAAATCGCAATACTTTACACCACTAAAGGGTTTCCTGGAGACAGCTGCGCTGCAATGAAAACATAAAGTAGTTAATATCTGGTAAACATAAGCTTACCATCAAACAAGTGAACCAATATTCCGCCGGAATTTTAGGAAAAATCTGGGATTTAATGAGCCAACACACACAATCACTCCTCCTAAACATTGTAGGAACTAAAATTGTGTGTGATCATCATCAAAGTAAAAAGATATATCGCTCTGCTACCAGTTTTTTTTCTAATAGAAGATGGTAATGCTGAAATGTTGTGCATTGGGAAAGCTTCAAGGCTTTCACTAAGAGCCCTTATGATGCCTTGTTACAGTTTATTCGCCAATATACGTTTATTTAGGCAAAAGAAACACGTAAATTTTTATTTCACGTTTGTTATTGTAGACTATGTCAACGTCAATAGGTAAAATGACAACTGAATAAACGACAGCAACGACATTTTGTGATTCTTTGACATGACATGATTTTACCAAAAAGAATTTGGTAAAATAGTTCCGTTCACGGTTGTTTCTACCTTTTAATAATAAAAATTTATTTCTTTTCAATTTGCCATCACGTTTCCTATTATTATTATTCTATATAGTATAGTAATTCCGATAAGTGTAATATAAGTATGTGATTCTTTGACATGACATGATTTTACCAAAAAGAATTTGGTAAAATAGTTCCGTTCACGGTTGTTTCTAACTTTTAATAATAAAAATTTATATCTTTTCAAGTTACCATCAAGTTTCATATTATTATTATTCTAATATAGTAATTCCGCTAAGTATAATATAAGTATGGCCATACTCAATTTTCAAATGTTCGTCAGACGTGGCGTAAATGTCTGTTTTACGGCCGTTTACGCTCTGCATACCCCACAAGGAATTATAGGCGTGATATATGTATGTATGTAAAGCAACCGACTGTCAAACGTTACAAAATTGAACTGTAATAGTCAACATTCACACAAATCATGTCAATTCCTTCCGGGGGAGGCCGAGCGTTAAAGACCGTAAAAAATGCCCCTTCATCGTCACGTCTGCTAAATACTTTGTTTTTTTCCAGAAAATTGTGTAGAGATGTAGATAAATTGTTGGTCTATAGCCTCCAATGTTATACGTAGTAGCTAGGAACATGAAGCCAGTCCCTTGGTCACCTCTTACGTATCTACTGAATAGTATGAGTTCTTACGTTTGTATCGTGGATTTTTCTATTAAAGAGGTTTATATGTACCAAACCGCAATATTTTTAACTAATCTAGTACTACGCTCTCTAAAAACGATGATAATTTATTGAATTATGATTATTCTTTCAAAGAGAACATACCAATTAAAGACTCATTCTGTTTTTACTTATAATCCTTAATAATGATATAAATCTACTGCTTAGAACTCCTTTGGGTTTAATTTTCAGATTTTAAGTATTTAGAATAAAACTTCTTCTTCGTGTTCAGTTCTATATAATTTTTTGACAAAATTTTGTAAAGGCCACAGCACTCCTAGTTGCCGTATTCAGATCCTCCCTGCTATTGTTTGAGATGGGGCTCCACAGACTCAATTGGTCTGCGTTTTATCCATGAAGCCTCATTTGCCGTGTTCACCCTGCAGTGGCCTACTTGACCGATGGTGTGATGAACCCCACAGGAGCCGGCCAACGGGGGTACCACAATTGGTCTCTGGCTTGCGGCGCATTGTCTGTAGCAGATGTATTCCTCATAAGCTTTTTCGGCTTTTCAAACGAGCGCGAGACATTGAGTAGTTGTCCAGTGGGTGTCGTGTGTCTGTTTCTTGCTTCTGTTACTCCAATGCACAAGCTACTTCTCACCGGACGTCTGGTGGCGCTATGTCTGCTTAAGGATACAGCATATTCAGAGGAATAGGTTTGATGTTCTAGAATAAATAAAGTATCGTAAATCGTAATAGTAACAAACACAGACATTATGCCACTAAACTTTAAAAAATTCGCAAAGATTTCTGGGAACTGCAACGAATGCATAAATAAACCTAGCATAATAGGAGCGATTTTATTAGCGACTGAAAATAGTAAAAAACGTAGTAGGGCTAAGGTATTTGTTAGTACCTTAACCAAATGCATTTGTACAGTTTATCATCTTCTTCTGCAAAAAATACATTATGATGTCTTCTCGGGCCGGCTGGAACATTAGCTAGCCCAAAGCTAGCGGGTTTTTCCAGAAAAAAACAGCCATTCACTCGATTCTTCTTTATTATTATCATTTGTGAAAATTACTTTCCTTTTGTTTGTTTTGATATTTTGTTTACATTCAACATATTGAATGACCGGAATGAACGATATTTGAAACATGAGGCTGAAATGTTTTCTGTTTCTTCTGTTGCCATAAAAACTGAAGGGGATGGAGTAACCAATTTGGTTCAGATACTGGCCAGAATCTCAGAATAGGGCCATATCTCGTTTTTGACATTATCAGCTGATTTTGATTGATATTTAGCCGCTCGCATGTGCGGTTTATAGCTTACAATATAATCCTACATTGCTGGCTCTAAAGAAACCCAGTGTGATTTTGGTAACAAAATCCGTAATGTATAAGGCCAAAAGCGTAACCGAAGCCAGAACCGCTATATCTTGTTCGATATATGGCCTCAGATTTGGCCCCCTGATTGTTAAGCAGACTTGAAGCAAGTGGCTGATATACCGATGCAGCTGCATTGAATACAGCTTCCTATATAGTTAGTTATGGAACAGCAATCGGTTTCTGTTTTATTGGTTTTACTTGATTGAATCGTAACAAATGCGCAGATAAATCTAGCGAAATGTATTCGCATTCAGAGCAAATTTCCCTCCATTTCTCTGTGGAGAGTGAGTTCGCTGTTCTCTCGCATAGATTGCCTCCATACGTTTACAAGAAAAGAAATTTCTCCGAAGTGCGTTCCGAACGAAACCCTTTTCTTTTTTTTTTTCTTGTACGATAATAGCTCCTACGAGATGCGGGTATTACATGTTATTGTTGGCTTTGTGTAGCAATCAGTCAAGCCACCGCGGTCTGATCTCCGTTCGATAAGGAGATAGAAAATACTCTACTTTTTTAAAGTACTTGCTGGTTTTCTCGGCACATGTTCTCGCTCGTCGCTAGTTTTTATCGCACTCCATAGTTAAATAAGCTATACTCGTTTATATCCCTTACTTGGGTGTAAGATGGCATGTGCAACTCTTTGTTGGCATCTAAAACTCGTGTAATAATGTTTTTAGACTTTACATTCCAGAATTTTATAAACATTCTGACGTTAATATTAACAATGATGTTTTTGTAATATTTCCCGTGAGATAAAATAAAAGCTTTATCTAACAATGGCAACATACCAAGAATTCAATACTGAATCCGTCAGGTACAAGTACCTTATGAGGGAGAGGTATTTACAAACATCGAGTTACACGATTAAACATGGACATGGGACGGTAAACGCGCCTGTATCGCATCGGCACAATGACACGTTGGCAGGCTATCCAGGTCACCCAGCTGAATAAATAGATGGTTTATAAATAACGCGAAAGCGAGCGACCGACGAATAAAGGCCAGAACACAGACGGCCAATTTGTTTGTTAAACGATTGTGTCACAACGTAAATTGGGCAGGAATTCCGACCCGTCTGAGGTTTTCTCGATAATGATCCGAATTTATATTTAGCATCTTCCGGTGATTGCATAACAGGAGTTTTACTTCTTCCTGATTTACTTTCATTAGTTTGAAATTTCAGTGAAATAGTAGGTATTTTATGTTCGCCTTTCATCGTACTAAAGTTGTGTACTAACTTCGACTTTCTCCGCATCTATCAAACCGTAACTTAAGACGTTTCCACTAAAATTGACAATGAACGATTTTGATATATGAGAGCAGGAACTATAGACAAAATGTGTAACCGATACATCAACCTCGGCAAGCCACGTAAAGCGAGCTCAATTTTTAAAATTGCTCCATAGTGTGATCGATAGATGGGCATATTCAAAATAATGAGTTCGTTGGAAAGGCTGCAGGCTCTCAATCACACCTCGGGACAAGGGTTTTGTACTCGGCCGGGCAATTTGCCGGGAATGGATGGAGACGTCAGCGCGACAAAAAGCTTCGATCGATCAGCGAGCTGCGCGCGCGCATATGTCACCGGCTCTGTGCGACTTCCAAACTTTTGTTATCCTAATTTTACGTGGGAATGGATATTAAGTGTATTATTATCTCTAGGCAGATTCAATAAACTGAAAGATTTCTTGGTATGCAGAGCTATTAGCTTTTCGACCGTAAGGCGTAAGGTGTACAACAAAATATTTATTCGAATGGAAATATAATGTTGGCGGAGGAATTCAATTCTCTTTTACAGCACCACCGAGACGACACTGGATTTCGATCTCGGATATTACTCTTTCCAATATAAGTTGTCACAGAAATAATCACTTGGAGAGGCGAGCGTGGCGGCGGCGGTGTCCCTCTGGGACCAGACCGTTGTTGGGAAGCGCTGGCGCCGAGACAATACCCAGGAAAAAACGCTCTCGAGATGAACTGCGCCGTGCGGCCCACGCTTCCTCCCCAATATCGTTAACGGTCTTTGGCTTTTACCCTAACAAAAACTTGAAATGGCGTTGTGCAATTTAGGGCGACAAATGAGTTCTACATGTTCCCTGAAATGGATGAAGCAATTCGTAGAAATGTTGCGTTAGTAACAAAAGGCAAGTAGTCAGGTCATAACCCTCTTCACTGGTAGGCTGGCAAGCTGACGCTGACGGGGCGTCACGTCGCGTCCATCACCTGCCATCGCCCAGCGCCGGCGAGCCAGACCGAACCCAGTTTAAGCTCAGTTTAAATCTGACAGCTCCGACCATGATCGATGATGCGAGCAGCCACGCGGATACCAAACTACAAACTTTAAATAGCAACCGACCGAAACATTCGTCAGTTCGCCTCTAATGACATCGCCAGTTCGTTTTTCTCAAACCATGCTGTGTGTTTTGATCTCGGGGTCGTAGATCACCGTGCTATGATCCTAAAATCCCACGTCCATATTAATGTGTACTTAAATAATCCATGAAGCATCTCGCTGTGCGACAGCCAAACCACTAACAATATTAGAGCTCCTGCGGTGATGCCACACGTCCACTATTTTATATATCTCAGTTAATGTTTATTCACCGCTCAAAGCAGTGCCATTAAGGATGATTCTTTGTGACAATTTTGTTTGGCGCGCGCCATAATTGAATGGGATGGGAAACGCGACACGCGACCTCAGAGAAAATGGCCGAATAAAGTGCGTAATAAACCATTATGCGAGTTTCATGGACATTACAAAAACCGCTTCCTGCGGGAGACACAGCTACTAAAAGGCTGTTTTAAGATATGCGCAATGCATTCGCGCTTCTCGAACATTATCTAAATTGTAAAATGCACTTAGAGGCGTGCGAGGAAACATTATGGCAGTGAAGTTTCACACATCATTTCTCTTAAGAGACACTCTCTTGATTGTTATTTTATGGTTCAAGGGTTATGTTTGGTGCGATGGCTTCAATTAAAGCTTTCGTATTCGAGACGCTGACGTGCATTTTGGAAGCTTCTTACTACTCGGTTAGTATTGTCCACCGACAATACCTACATAATACTGTATGATGTATATGTTAGACCACACACACGGCCGCTGGCCCTCCCTACGCAAACACGGTTGGCGTCAGCGCGGACTGGCCTGGCTCTCCCTCTCTCGGGCTGTATGCCCTGCTACTTAGCCACTGTCGGCGCTAATCAGTCCTAAACACGATACTATCATGATGTAATGCCATTCTTTCCCTCGTTAACAGCACGATCACGTTAAGAACTTTCTCGGATCAAAACTCTTTGCTTGTTGATCCTTCTCATCTTGAGCACCAGATTCTTAGTTGTTACACAATACACAAATTTAAAACCAAAATTAAAAAGAGGGGATCTTTAGAATTTATTGTCAATAAAACCATGAATATGTCAAGTTGGCAAAACATTTCCAAATTCGATATCCTTGTAATTAGGAACCGTGAAATATGGCCCACCTCGAGTTTTGATACAATACAGTATTTACTGGGAAGGGCCCAAAAAAATAAACAAACATTGCATACAGTCGTTCGAATAAATATGGTGGCACAATGTTTGGGCCAGCACGTCATAATAAGGCAGTGGCTTTTGTGCTGGTGGCAGTAAATCATACAGTCCTTTGAAGAGAATGGTGAGCCATAAATAATATCCCGAATTTCTATCGTGATGCTCTCCACCGGGACGATTTTGGTGCCTGTAGAGAATTCTAATGGCGAAACAAATTAATCAATAGGGTCGCGACAATACTCCACTTTTTGCCACGAGCCCTTTTGTAATGAACGTTTATGATCGTCGATGCGAGCCAAAAGTTTTGACGTCTCAAAATAGGGTGACCAATTTTAATGTTTCACCATTAACGTATGGTTTTTAGAATGGCAATTAATGACAAGCGTAACATAAACACGCGTGATTAGTAATTGTTCTGGTTTGATACCGTCACGGTTAAAATTAAAGCCGGAGTCGTAATTATTGAACCGCTGGCACTCACAATTTTTATGAGTTCGTAAGAAAGCAATCAAGTCGAGCATTATGATAGTATTGAAGAATTTAACGCGGTCGCCGTAGTTACGGTTACGACTCGACTCGTTTTAATGGTTCAGTGCACCCCTGAATAAACAAGGCTATTGGAAGTTAAATTTGCTTGCACCGGAAATGGCTGCCAGTCGAACGTATCCATCACGCTCCAGACTTGGTCAAAGAGCACCACTTGAGTCGAAACTAGGATTATGCTCCACTAAAGGAGCATACGGGATGGAATGGAAGGTGATGCGGTCAACTCGCTTTACGACCAGTAAATCTTGTCAGTTATGAGCTCCTAAATAATATCATTTTATTGGCCACCGTCGCCCGTACGATTGACGTATGCCTACTTGCGTTTTATTGTCGATGGCGACGCCGACTGGCCCACAATTTATGTGCTCCCATGAAGTTTACTGCTAAATGCAATCGCGTCTATACGCTATATAATAAATTCACAATGGAATTGCAAGAGCTGCAATTTTCCAGACACATCAAAACACCGTTCAAAATACAACGACACATCTAAATCTGTTCTGAATTGGTTGTAAACCTAGATTTATATAACAGCACGAAATTGTCGGTTAGCAGTGTCACTTTAGCAGTCGCTGTTAGTTTTGTTTGCTGGGAACGGAATCCATTAGGTTTTTTGTTTGGTGCAATTTGTGAGGATTGAAATGTTTCCTCGTGTCACGTTTGCGCAGATAACTTGGCATTCTTAGCTTATCGATGGGGCGACCACCATCGTCGCGTCGCCAGCGCACAGCGGGAATTCGGCAAACACAACACTTCCACTGTTATCTTTGCATCCCAGGATGTTGCATTATGTGAACTATGTGTGGGCTTTATTTACAACTCCGAATGCATCCCTGGGGCTTACTGTTGACTAACATAGCCGGTATTTTCAATCAACTGACAAAATCTTTATGTTAAAGGATGTCGTGTATTGATTGAGGTCTGAAGCTGTACAAGTTTCGAAGTGAATTCTTGTGTTTCGCAGCATGGCGTACGGATGGGTCGGTACCGGGACGCTTAGCCTCCCGCGGCGCTAGGCCCTGCAAGGACCCGCATGCCCCCAAATTTACATTCTGAATCTCAATAAGGGTTACTACGATGCGTCCCTGAGCTCCTCTATCCGACTAGATACTGTTTAGTCACTCCCAAATCAATAAAATACACACAAATTTGTCACTCGGATCCCCTGAGAATGATCCCAGCTTTTGTATAGCTCGTCGTTTTGTTTACATAAGACCGAGTTTACGTCTCGTTTCGGTTTCCACACTGAATCTTTATTTGAATTCAAATGTTTATGTATTTTTGTGGCCAATGTGACCGCGGGCGAGACCGGTTGTGATACCTACTTACATATTCGGTGTCGTGTTTCTTGAAATATAGTGTTAAAACGACACCCAAAATTAATTTTCTATGTTTATGGCAGTTGTTATCGAATGCATTGTGAATTAGTTTGTACAAGTTACGGTTGGAATCTTCACCTTTATCGTAAATTTGAAATTTAATCACGTTTTGGGACATTAAGGTGGGATTGATGTTTGCTTTCTTGTGAAGTCTTGTCTGAGCAAACATCGTGACAGCCTCGCGGGCGTCGAACGGTAGACGAAGTTGAAAAAGAAAATACACTTTTGGGAAGCAGTCGTACAGAACAAATATTGGTTGAATCCGTTCGGAGGTGCCCGTCGGCCAATATTTGTTCGCTATACAGCGGTCGTTATTACATGCTGTGTATGTGGTCATTGCGCCAGCTTATCAAACATCTAATGTTCGAAAAAGGCTCTCCCAGTCTTGCCTTATACAGAACACCGGCATAAGAATATATCTAGTGGAGGGTAATTCAGTTGCAGCGAGTGCATCCCGTAGTGGAAGCATTAACTCGGGTGAATGGGTTAACTTATTTCTGGCTGAGTTAACGCCGTCCGGGCACCAATCGTATTAATGGGAGGCTGCGTTTATTTAACCGCTCGTAACTTGCCTCGTTACGACCGCGTGTGGATTTTTAAGCGTTAACGATTGGCTGAACCACCTCGCGTCATTTCTCCTGATGGGTGCATCGTTCGTCAAAACCGGCGCGTCATGTTAACGATTGATTTATGTTGTTCCGCCGAATTCCGACAATGTGGTTAACGAATTCGAGAACACCGCTTTCCATGTTTACAGAACTGGCTCGCAAGACGCCGAACAGAAAAGAAAAAGTTTCGCCAAGTTAGTCTGTTACCTACGGACTCTTGTCTAACATGGGCAAAGATTGTAGATCGTCGGTACGTTAAGACTAACGATGCATAGGGTTGTTAGGTTAATTGTGGCGGTTGATGGCATCTGGGTCCGTGCTCGCATTACCATGAGTGTCCCAACTCGCCACGATCGCATCTCGCCACAGTCGTGATCGGGGGAAATGCTCAATTGTGCGCCGCAGTCACGTTTCTACCTGCGATGAAAGAATACAACACAAATCCATGCAAATAATGCGCAATAAAAGTCAATGGAGAGCGCAGCTGCAGTTTTATTCAAAACTTTTGAAGGATGTAGCTGCATTGCGAGTCTGCGGAAAAGACATTTTACTTACATAGGACGCAGGCACTTACATAGGATGCAGGCACTTAGGTACATGTACATAGGACGGCGCCGTCGCGGTAGGTGTTGTAGGTAATAAAGAGAATTCCAGTACGAGCGAGGTGTGGGCGCTCAACTCCGCGCATACTTTTTACTCCTGCAAATGTAAATTCAATTCCGACTCGGAAATCTTTACCAGGATACATTCACCGACTGGAAATGTTTACTTTATTCTTCAACGCTACATTTTTATTTGCCAGTTCGGAAGTTTCTCGCAAATATAGCGAGGTCGTACGAAACATTAATATTGACCCTACGTATACGGTAAATCTTTATGCTCAACGGAATGGAGAAGTTAAACTAAATTACTGGAATGTGCGGTTTTGTTTGGGAGAGTTCGGGCGCTGGGCAGCTACCGGCGGCGGCGAGCGTTAGAGCTAGCTACTGGCTCGTGTTCGGGACATCAGATAATTCATTAGGGACCTCTCCTGCCGCTACTCTACACGCTACCTCATTAGTGCGAGTTTATAAAATCCGCTCTTTCTTCACGAGAATTGCCTCTATTCCGCTCGCTCGTTTAAACCAACGCAGTTTAAATTTTATTTGCGCGCGTTCATTTGGCTTTTATTTCTCTCTCGTATGTTTTTTGGATTCAACCGTTTTAACTGATCGTAGTTTTGCATCGCGTGGTGCGAATGCGGTTTTTTATATCCCGTCTTCTTGCAATGTCGTGACTTAGGGGACTTTTAACGGCACTAAAAGAACAAAACAGTTCGTGTGTCGTGCCGTTCGGTCTTTATCTTTGGGAGGCCGGTAGCTACTATAAAACTCACAAAAGTGGTCCGTCTAATTGTAATGGTAGCAGTAGCAGCCAGGTGGAATAATACCCTGCCACGCCTGCGGGTTTATAAAAAAGTGGGGCGTGTCGAGTCCAAGGTCCTGTTTGTTTTCGGCTCTACTATAATCGACGCCGAGAACTGAATCCCCTGGTTAGCGTGTTTAATTCTGAATTATAGACACCGCGCCGTGTTCTTATGAAGCTGTGGTTATATCACTCGCGACGGCACACCCCTCCGTTCCCAGCTCATAATATCAATTAACTCATTCATAAATTCATAATCCATGGTTCGATAATTAAAATTCTGGCGTACCATAATTACTTGCATATGTATGAGTGAGATAAGAGCTCACTTTTAAATTAAAGTACTTGTCTGGTGGGTGCAAGATTCACGGAATTATAGTACCTACTTCTGGGGCCGGTAACGACCCATTGTTTTTCATATCGTGCAATCTAGCTTTCATGCAGAAACCACGTACGGTAAATCACCTGTTGGCGAGATCCTTCCAGTGATACGTTACGTTGTTTGTATAACAAGCTCATCTCGAGTAAACTACGGCTTGTTGGCTATTCGTTCCGCGGGAAATTGAAATTGTGGAGTGAGAGTGAGTCGGACAGATCGGCGGTAATTCAAGCTGCGTCCGTCGACCGCAGAGAAACCAAAAATATGTTTAGAGGGAACCCGAGAACAACCAGAGCTAAGCATTGAATAAGTTGGTTTCATTTGATAGACACCCTAAACTATAATTAGGCGGTTTCACCCACTGCTAACTGTTATCCCGCGGAAAAAAGACGTTTTCCCGGCATTATTTATTCATAAAAATCTTTGTCTTGTATCGGTCTATCTACTAAAGGAAACCGCGTCAATATCCGTTGCGTACTGTAAAAGATCTAAACATACATAGGGACACGGGAAACCACTTCATTTTATACTATTTAGTGATGATTATTATTATTAGTGATATCTCTCGCTACATTGGTCTAGATTCCTTCCATAGCAATTTCTTTAAGTGAAACAAAAAGGGCACTTAATCCCTTTAATCTTCCCTTCAATTCAATCATTCGGTCTATTACTTTTTCTCTAGCTTCAGCATTGCGTCGAAAATGCGAGAGACAAAGTGGTTCTTATTCGTTGTTCAAGTTATTTGTTTGGTTCCGTCTAAAAAATAATTCTTGTTTGGTCTAAGGTGAATACGAGCAATCCATCTCGGCAGTCGGCTCCGCGATGATGGATCAGTGATGGAGATCACGACTGGTCTCTTTGTTGTTTTGCTCTGTTGGTAAACGCCGCGCCGCCCGCTTGCCCCGACGTATTAGTACCTTGTTACGTCCGAATAGCCTTGTTACCAGGTTAATTGGTTTCTGTCCGAGTTGATAGTTTTCAAGAGTGGCTTCACGTTTTTTCCCTTCGATTATCACACGAATCTATCTCCTCGGAGAAAGTCAAGCCATAGGTATATCACGAATACTTTGTGTCAAAATATCAGATATCAAATCGTATGTCGTTCGTTAGTATACAATCAAGTCGACGGCGGCGGCGGCGTTATGTGCATTAAGGCGTGTTAATGTTGGTCAATATATTGGTATCCGAAGTTGTGTTATGTTAATGTCATAAGTCGTAAGGTGCGTAGGCTTCAAATGTACAGTCGGATAAGATCGGCTCATGTGTCGTGGTCGTGTTGGAGGGTGTGTGGAGCTTTCACCGCGCGCCTGCGCTGCGTCCGTGGCTGCGTCCGTGGCTGCGTCCGTGGCTGCGTCCGTGGCTGCGTCCGCGCGCCTCGGCCTCGGCTGACGCGAGCCTTCGGGCGCGTGTTGTGACAGCCTCCCACGATAAACTCCATGTTTATATGCACGCGCGCGCCCGCCATGTTTGTTTTATCTCGATCCACCGTGTTAATAAATGTCTTGTATTGGACGAAAGAAACCTTATCTCCCTTTTTCCATCAATATTTTTATGCCGGTCGTATGTTTTATTTAGACATCGGTTATTAATAATAATGGATCCTTGTCGTTAGATCAAAATTTAAGATCGTACGTGTAGTCAGTTTTTGTGGGCCAACTTTTTTGTGGACGTCAGTTGTGTGGGTCTCATTTTTATTGGGGTTTTAACAAGGGACTCGGGTACATGTAGCTGTATTTTATATTCAAAACAGATGTTATCCAACGACGTTGCCTGGGAAATTAATTGAATAAGTTTTGTTTGTTATTCGTTTCGAATCACATGCGTATTTAATTTTCCCACATTCAAGAGTGTACCTGCGCTGTCTACAACAGGTGCTAGCTGACACGTAGGGCGTATTGTAAAGTCGCTGTTGTTGGTTTGAATGTTAATCAGTCAAACTATTTTATGTTGTCGGGCCATATAAAAAAGTAACTACTTTCAAGGTTGATGAGATTAGCTACTGGTGTTGGTCGAGTGCGCATAGCATCACGGGTAGTTAGCGCGGCGCATCGAATCGCGCGCATCGGAGCGACGCGCATTGTACGCGCACAGCCCGGATACTGGCCGCGACGGAAACCGCGGCAACCGAGTAATAGGCCATTAATCATCCCATCGGATACACGTGGTGAACTGGTGAAACAAATCAACGCCAAAACATTGCTAACGAGGACAAAACAAAAGGGAAACGCTGTTTACCGCACAGTCATTTTGCTCCACTAAAGTTGGCTGAAACATCCGCTGTAAACAGAATTTCCACTTGAAAATTCGCTTCCACCTGCAAGCGAGCAGTCTGTTACTTTATGATATTCAAAATTTTATTTTGTAGACTCGAAAAATACGTCGGAGAGCGCAGCGGGGCACCGGAGGGCACGCCGCGCGTACACCGACCATTTACTCTTTTGCTCTTTTTTCCCATTGTTTACTTTACGGACGGCGTATAAAATTTTATGATTTCCATCAGGTCCGACGGCTTAAATTATTTTCTGAACGGCTGCCAACTCGATAATTTCAGGTTGTGCGTGCGATTCTCTTCGATTGCCTCTAATTTATGAGACGGCGTTGCGGCGTTCGATTACATGTTTTAATTTAAGCTGGGACGGCTGTAACTGGATGCGCGAGGTGGTAAGGATTCCGAAGCTCGTTTACATGCGCTAGGAGCTCGTCAGGTGTAAACACGCGGCTGCGACGCTCGTTTTGTTGAAGGGCTCTCTGCGAGGGCTCTCGGCAAACTGCTCTCTTGCAGCCTCGTCACAACACATTTTTTAAAAACACCTCCGTAGGTATTGTATACTCTTGCCTTTTTACTTCCTGGAACACGTATTCAAACACTGCGCTGGTGTTAGAATGTCAGTCCTTTCGAGCCTCATAACGTTTATAAGTTCCAAAGCAAATACGGGTTCGCTTCTGTCACCATGTCTATGTTGGTACAAATCCACGACATAATACAGTGTGGCAGTCGGATAATATTTGGTGAGCCGTGTTTGACAAGCGTGTGCGTGTGTGTTGTTATTGGACACCTCCACTCGACACACAGTTTCTATTTGACTTGCTCGTACTTACCATGGGAGTTTTCAGGAAAAGCTTCTTTGTTGGTATGTATAATGTTTGCACATCTGCTGCCGGGCGACAAATTTTTATTTTTATTAAAGAATGCGGTAGCTGCACCGGCTGCTTGTAATTTGTTCATCCTTATCGAAAGATAAAGGAGACTGAAAATAAATCCCAAACCGGTATGTTACGCGATACGTAATCGATATTTTATTTAGTGGTCGGGCTACCGTGCGATAACCTCTAGGATTGTCGTAATCAGCCAGATAAGAGAGAAATGTCGGTTGTAGGTACGCGGGGAGACTATGTTATTGGATTTAAACTATACAAAGCGGGGAACACACGAGGGTTGTCGTGTGTAATCCCGCAACATTTACAAACACGTCACGACTGGGACGCGACGCGTTTTTTTGTCTCGAGCTGGCGTTTGTCACATCGCACGCACGCAGCCCCACTTGAGCCGGCGAGAGAAATGGGTGCGTTTTTTGTTGAGCTTTTGATTAACATTGCCTATGTTTGTTGAGTTTGGGCAGCAGGTAGACTGTTTGTTTTGAATCTTTCAAGTCACAAATTCTTGATGCTACTGCACTGTGTTTTTCGTTGATCATGATTGCATCTCGCTAAGCAGGCGGCGCGCTGCCCTGTAGTTATGTTGTTTGCGGTCCGCGGGCGACCATGCCGCGGCCGCCCCGCTCGCTAGCTGTAGCCACTGTCACGACTTACAGCGAGGCATTCCACAGCTATTTATTCAATTTTCTTAGAACCAGAGTTAGCGAGCTTGTTAATAAGACTTGGCAACTTCTCGACTAGGTTTCCGAAAACTTGCGTCGTTTGCCCAACTTTGTCAAGAGTCCCGAGAATCGTTATCTTTATCTGTTTCTCCGAGTCCGTCATAAATTACCTGGCAGGGTCCGTACCTCACCTGCCTACTCGACTTGGCACCCCGCTGGCTTCAAATGACTCGAGCATCCTTGACTAGCCTTTGACGTTCTTACACCAGCTGTCAATCCCTACTGAATTCCAGTAAAGTACTTACATTGAAAAAAAAAAAAACAAAGACCGTGGCGTGCCACATCTTTTAATTAATTATCCAGTCGATGCTTGGAAGTGTTATGAAATCATTGTTTGTCTCTTGTAGGGATCGAACCTACGACCCTCGGCGTGGCAGGCATGGGTACTAACCGCTACGCCATCGGGCCAGTCAATACACAAACTATTCACGAATTCCTGAAACACATGGCAGCATTTAATGAAAGTTCATACGCACGAGATAGTTGAGGGTTGACATCCATTTGTCTTAACTCGGCTAAAGCAGTTGGTAGTTTAATTCACCAGGAATGTTGAACTCCGCTGTAGCATACATAACTCTATCAAAGTTAATTTCCGCCCTAGTGCTGTAATACATAGGAATAGTCACAGTTATGTTTGTATATGTTGACAAGGAAAGTGTTAGTCATGAATATTGCTACAGTGTATTAGAAGGAAATGATCAATTTCTTGGGCACAATTATAAAGATGTGACAAAATGGCGAAGATAAAGAAGTATGCTACCATTTAGGTAGGTAGATTGCCGTATGATGTCTCGGCTTAGAGTAGCATCATCCCATTTCTTTCCCGTAGGCGTCGAAAAAGGCTACCAGTGTATTGCAATTTTATGCGATGGGCTATTACTTGTCACTATGTCAATAGTAAATTTTCTAAATGACCCCAAAATTTTTGTCAAACGTGGCGTAGATGTTCCGTTTTACCGCCTTTTACGCTCTGCCTACCCCGCAAGAGATAGGTACAGGCGTGATATATGTATTTTAAGTAGATTTGACTGACTTCAGTTAGATTACCAGCAATTATCCTGCAACCAGGATAAAGTTGTTACCGGCCGCCTCATTGATTGGACCAGCGAAGTTTCTCAAAGCAAATTCGAAGAATTTTTGGAACCTTTGGATATCTACTGAAGATACTTAGTACATAGTAGACCCAGCCAGTGCATTCCATTACACGGAATACCCTCAGCGAAGAAATGAAGTTCCACTAACTTCATACAAGTCATAAACTTCCATTCGATTTAAAGTTCATTCCTTTGCGAGGCGCGAAGAAAAAATCTCGTATGTGTTGTAGTTATAAAATATTGACGTAGACTTTAGTACATACTACACATAATACCTATATACCTTTTGTAAAGTACTTGAGTTGTGTTATTATAACAATATGAAAATCTTAGATAAAACCTAAAAACACATTGTTTTTCTCATTTAAGGATCAAACTACAACTTAATATAAGAATAACCAATTGATGTATGTCCTTAAATGTGTACGTTGATGATAAAATACCTTTTAACAAGTCTATTAATCAAAAATTACATTGTAAGGTACATGTAGGTCATATTATATCACATAATATTATGTGTTGTTGCAATAAAGCAAAAGACAGAGTCCAAAACGTACAAATTCCTAGTTATAAAATGTTTTGTAAAATAAATTAATGAAACTTTGAACGAATGAACTGAACAGTAAGATTCATAAAGTACTTCTATTTTCACGACTCGAACTTGGAAATAGCAGCTATCACCATAAAAGCCGTCTCACTCCACTCAAGTTCATAAATTAACCATAGACTGTGTTATATCCCGAGTACGTTAAGCAGAAGTTTGTATAATATCGCATACATTACAATTAACGTTTGTTTTGTGTATCTTCGCTGGGGCGCGGCAACTTGCGCTTGGAGATATACATTGCTGCTCTAAATTCGATCTTTGAGCAAGAAACACTTTCAGAGGGATTAGTACGAGCAAGCGAAACGAAGCCTTGAAAACTCTTCGCAATCAAATTTGCGCGATTAAATACATCCAACATAATCACAAAATACATTCCACTTTTAAGTATACATAAATACAGTTGAATGCACAAAATCAAACTCAATTCGTTTATTGTAAAATACTAAATACGATAGAATACAGGAAACTAACGAACAAAATGGTACTTCGGCGGTCTTATTGCTGCAGTAGCACTGTTTATGTGGATTTATTTAGATGTGTTTTAGCCACCGTTAAGTCTAATTATTATTCCGACTGTTTTTCATGATTTTATTGTGATCGTTCGTAGGGTTCTCTCTAAATTATTAACTCTTTCTCTTTTGTGATGGATAAAATGTGGAATAAAAGGAGAAATGGACGCTTAAATAATAAGTAGCATCGCTTCAATAAAAGTACTTCATTTGTTTTCATACGCCCCGCTTCATGAAGCTTTATTCTCCTATTATAGCTCAGTGTTTACTTAAGGGGATGCTCTCCATTTTACACGTTTTTAATACAATGTAAACGTTCACCGTAATAACTAGGTGCTTAAGGAAATTATCGGATGTGATTATAGGAAATTGTTTTAGAAACAAACATGATGACCCGAAACAAAAATTAATTTAAATAAATATGCAGTATTTTTTTATTTTGTGTACTAAAGAAATACGAAGACAGAATATCTGTGTCTTTGAAAAATTTTGCTTGTTCTGTTCACATAAGTTACAATAATACAAACCTTTATTTATTAATTTGTTAACCTACCTCAGATCATGGCAAATAAAGAAGTTTTTTCTTACATTCCTACGGAAGAGATATTCCGTTGCATGAGTTTCATGCCCTCCTTTGGGCTTGTTCAACCCTTTTGTTACTCATTGTAAATTTTGTAAGCAAATATTTACTTGTTGATTTATTATCCAATTGTGCTAAATACTAAAATATGGCCCTTAATTCCCTCGCAATAATGCCGGGGCGCCAGGTGCGTCGCAAGCGCAATGGCCGCGCGTTTACGCGCACCAAAAACAGTTCAAACATATTTATTAGGGCGACAGATTTTGTTGGCCTTTCGCAATGTATAGCAGCGACAGGTGTGACCAACGCAAATGATATTGGTTATATTCATTGCAGTATTTCAGCAGGCAGTGCAGTCCAATTTTCGCCAAACGGTTACAGAATCGCTGTCCCAAATTTTCTGAAACAATTACAAAAGCTTGTGCCCAGATCATGACATCAAAGCAAAACAAACAGATTCAGAAGATGTAGATTCAGTTTATACGGCTGTAAGTACTTAATTGTACTTAATAAACGATATGGAACACCATAATATCATATACCACCATAATATTATGTTAATACCTAAAAGGGGTAACGCAGCCGCCAATACTTACTTTGTGGTAATTTTGTCAATGCAGAACACTGGCTTCCACAGTTGTTTGTATTTTATTTATAAGTTTTTATAAAAATGAAGCCGCTCTATTACAGTTGACAAAGTAGCAACTATCTCGATATTTTATCATGTTCATGTCTACATCGAAATATTAAAACAAAGCAGTGTTTGTATTCCCTTCTGGAAGTGACCTAATAAAGCACTTCTTTCATTTTCGCAATTAATTCTCGTGACAGGCAGGTGCATGGTGTGTATGGAAACACTTCCCTTGGTGGGCATAAATCCCTCATCACCAGGCGTGGTGGGCTACAACCAGACTGTGTTTATGTTTCCTGCAACATTCTGATGAGCAAGGGAATGGTTCAAAGGGATTTGTAGAAGAACCAGAGTCAAGCCATGAAAAACTAGATGTGAGCAAACTTGGCGTGAGGCAAACAAAACATGCTAGATTCTGTCAAGTAAAGATGTTTTCTTTATTTTGTGTAATTAAGTGACTTGAGTGAGTGTACTTACTTACGGATTCACGATGTTTCTTTAATGTAGTATTTATGTTTATTGGGGCTTTCGCAGGTCATCGGACTCTTACTGTGCGGCGGCCCTTAAGTAGTGTTTGAGCGCGAGCCAAGTCTGATTGCGATGATATTTTCATTAGGTGCTTCGCTTTAGTTTGAAGTAATAAACCCACCGCCTAGATGACAACTCGCTGTGACGTGAGTTAACTTGCGACTACAACAAATGAAACTATTAAAACGTCAGGGCACGAGTAAATTTTACACCCTAAATATTATCGCGATACCTGGTTTAATACTCAAAATGTGTAAAAAGTTATCGCGAGTGCTTCTATGTTATTTCACTCTAGTTGTTTGTAAAATCCCTCTTATAAAGACTGTGCTCTGAGACAGCAACACTTATTTATTGTATCGTTAACATGCGTAAACGCAGATAATGCCCACACGTAGGTATTTAAATAAACAGTTTTACTGCCTTTATGGAGTAACTGGGTGTAATGAGTAAATAAACGAATATTCTCGACTTCCTTTAAGACCTCATTTTTATTTGAACGTTATTGATATTTCTCTTTATTTAGAGCTCATAAAATGGTCGGTTGAAGTTAAAAAAAGAAGTTATAGTAACTCGGTGTGTTAAGAAACGACAGCATTCCAAAACTATCTTCTGTAAGTTACCACACAAAAAGAACCCCACAAGTCTCTCACATCTTCCCGATTGTTTCAAATAATAAACACATGTTTACACTAACAAAATGATTCAATAGTTCAGTGCCAAAGTTCGCAGTTAATTAGACAAAAGTAGAACATTAATTGAGTCGGTTTCACGTCGCCTCACATAATTAAGGGCGGGGCGTCCCAAACCCAATAAACATCTGTGGATTCGGCGGCAAAAAGTCAGGAAAAGAATCCGCCTGTCAAACTAATTCGGCAGGATTAGCCCGGTCCGGGCACGCTGGCAAAAAGCCGCATCCATCAACGGAACGCGCGGAGACAAACTTATTTTTAAATTGAGTTGAGAAAGGCGTCGATTGTCACGATATGGAACTCCCGAACTTAGAAACGCAGTGTTTTTGATTCACGACATTTATTTGAGGCCAAGGAACATTCGTTGTTTTACTTTATTGGTAGATCCAATGCTGGTCGCATTCAACGGATTTATCGGACACAACCAAAAAACGCAGAAATCTCTAGCGAACGACTCTCGAGAATTCTAATTGCAGTTACAAAATTAGTAAGCAATGAATTAGCCACGATACGTTGCTTCTTGAACAGATATCTTTCCGCAAATAAAGTGGTAAAAATTAACGTCTGGCTAATTTATAAAGAGTGTAAAGGCACGCTTGTCGCACCCATCTGTAATTATTATAATAAATAATTACTCGTTTTTATTTAATCAATTTGTAAAACTGCTTCATCTGATTTTTTGGGTTTTACAAAATCTAAAGATAAGAAAAGTTCATTCAGGCCTATAAAAACGTAAAGGCGATAATCTCATTAGTGCTTGTAAACTCCATTACAGAGAGTCGAGGCGCTGATTAATTCTATAAATTTGTTTAATGAAAGTACGTGTAATTGCATTACCCTGTAATTAAATGCTGAAAAGGGGAGGGCGGGGTAATGGTATGTGTAACAGCGCAGTGGTGAAAGATGGCGGCGATTATTGCGTGCATTATGTTGCCCCTGTTGCCCCTTCTTCCCCTTCACGAGAATCTACTCAGAATCTTATCCCGCGGCACCTTGATTTTCGCTTTTCTGAGATAAAACAGGCGAAACGACCACTTTACTTGATTAATAGTAAACATTTTATTAGACCATGAATGTTGAAAAAGACAGATTTAATTAAGAGAAGGCTATATTTTATTGACTAGTTTTGTTTTCACTGGAAGCTGGATGTCTGGCGCCAGTGCAAGCACAAGTGAGCAAGTTAGCACGCCGTGAATCGTCCGAGACGGGAGGTATTTAATTGCTTTTACCGACGTTCTAATGTCCAGAAACTATGCTGAGTTACAAGCGCAGTATTTTAGTACAATACGAGACCATTATTTACTGCTTCGTTGGGTTCCTTCCTATAAAGAGGTACGTCTCATAAAACAACCACGTTATGACGCATAGAATTTGATATCAACATCAACAGAATTTTAAACTCTAAAATAAAAGAAAGACAAAGAACCGAGCGTCTTCACACCTTTTTATCAAACCTTTATATTTCCCAGTTCTTTGTGCCATTGAAAAACGTTAAAACGCGTGTAAAGGCAAATCTTGTTAGGGACAAAGCTGGGCCGGCGCGGTTTGAGGCTTGGGAGTTGGGGCTTACAGACAGACAGACCCCGATCACGTTACATTTCCGGGACGGTAACTCTGGAAACCGCAGGTTTATACCTCACTACACCTGTGAAGACCTTTTTCCAAATGCTATTACGCAATTTTCTACGGTCGAATTACCTTTTAAAGATGCACACAAGTATCCCAACTTTCGGGTCTACTTTAATTTAACCGCATTACCGTCTGCTTCGCTTTCTATTTTGAATGTTTCTAATTTTCTATAATTATCTGGCTCTTCAATAACAATTTTATAGCCGTTTATTGACGACAAATGTCGGTAGGCTGGCAAGTCTTGTCGTATGTTTACTACAGTCTAATTCCGTGTCGTCGCCTGTTCAGTGTAAACTGGCTAAAGCGTCTTGTATACGATACGAGCCTCTCAAATGGACGATAATGGACATTAAGTATATGCGATTGTAGCTGTATTGTCTAGAGGATTAACTACCGTGATATGCGGCTTCTGTAGTCGAGAAATATGCTTTCTTGCTATCATTTGTTTTAACACTTTATGCGCAAGAGATTGGAAGTAAAAGTTCCCGAATGTCGTCAAATGATGCTATACAATCTGGAAGTGCCGGGCTGTAGAATATATCTGAGTAAAATATACGCCTAATGTTACACCGTTGGCTGATAAACCTGTCGCCATTTCGACATTCAAATACGCGTTTTTATGTATTCCCGAAGATTTTTACGACTCATCCAATGCTTTTCTTAACACATTGTACATTTTATGTTTACTATTATCACCGGTGGGATGTGGTAATGTAGTTAAATGTAAAACAGTTATTTATCTAGCGGTTTCCTGCATTTTTATTTTTGTTCATAACATCAACAATAATGTCGATGTACACCTTTGTTGCTAATATAATCTTTATGGCTGAGGAATAAAGTGTGTTAGGAGGTAAACTCTCCGTGTATAGTAGTAATATAATGCGACGTCATTTTCTCTCAACCCCCGGTCTTCAAGTGGAGTGAATAACTCTGCACACCTTTTGCAGTATTTTTGTTTTATTTTTTATTTCGTCGCCTCGTCCGCATAATTCCTCGACACCTCAACAATACTGCAGGAAAGCTGCCCTCAAATCTTAGCAGTGAAGGGGACTTTCTATACGGCTTCTATATGGTATCACAGCATTGTACGAACTTCTATTTAATTTTTTTATTTGTTCACAAATGGGGTTTTTGTCGAATGTAATGAAGGCTGTGTAAGGAGGTGCGAATTCACAATAGCGTCAATGGAAGCACATGATTTTGTTCGTGCGATATTTGAGCTATTGTTGGAGTTTGAATGAAAAGATCAAATGGTTTTTGATTGAGCTGCGTTTCGTATCAATCAATCTAAAGATAATTTATGGAGGCAATATGCAGTATTTCCGATAGACCAGTAGCGCACCGCACTTCAAAAGCCCCGGTAAAAGCCTGTTCAAGTATGTTCAAGGAATCCGCGATAAGGCATGAAAAGCGCCGTTACTGTCCTCAGAAATTAGTTTGAGTAAGAAAGAAAAAGTGGGCGCCGTTGGGAGCCGGTGCCAGCTATCTCTAGTTATTTGTCGTATCAAGTAGTTCTTTTTGTTTTTGCCGCTTGGGATCAAAGGCGCCGCGCACGGTAGCCGGCAAGGGTCCTTTCTGATTAGCTATGTGGGAATGTAAGAATCCACCTCGTGTCACATCTTTATAGCCTCATCAGAATTCGTAGATGCCTGCGATGCCAGCTCGCGTGGACCAACGAGGTGCCCATTAAATCTTAATCAGATTGAGAATTTGATTTCGTGGAAACAATTTATTAACTTCTCGGAGCATAGATTTAAAAGAAAACTTTCTAAGTTTGCCTTTCTAAAATCAATAACAATTTTATGAGTCACTATTTATTTGTTATCTAAATAAACTTTGAACAACCCTTTATCTGTTGTAATGTTTCTTGTTTAAGTTTATTATCTTTAACAAATGCCCAAACAAGTAGTTTCGATAAGTAAATATTTAAGTACAGCCTCATTTACACTTGCCTGACGATTTGTCGGTGCGGTCTGCGCTGGCGCATGCATATGTTAATTTTAACGCATATTTTATATGTCTCGTTAACTCTAATCGGCGTTATCGTTCTCGAATAAACAAATAACAGTGTTAAAAATGGCGTCAAATTAATAAATTTCATCAGATTTGATCATAATTTGCATAAAGTGATTTTGGTGAGATGGATTTTTTGATTAATATGGTAATCATAGACGTTACTGCTGAACTTGTTACGTTACGATGTCCGCGTACTGCGAATTATCATTTAAATTGAGTCTACCAACGGTTTATCTAACAAGGTGCCACTAAAACAACTTAAGTTAAATAATTCTCTTTTTTATTGCTAATACTAGTAATTTAAGATACTGGTGATACAGTACTTAAATTTACAAGAATATGACTAGTTTGGAGCTTGTTTCATTCCTTTAATAAAAAGAAAATACTGCTTATGCACAGTATTCCTAATCCTTATTATCCGAAAACAAGACTTGGAAATTTACAAGCATGTTTGGATAGGACATTGATGATTTACGATTACGTTACGGGGCGCGTTATGGCGACAAGCCCCGAGACAGGACGATGCCGGGCCATTATTGAAAACCGGTACCATATTTGAGCTGGTACACTTGGAAAAGTGCTCAATGCGCTGCTCGATGTCGGGCTATCGTTTTGAAATCGATGTTTTTATTTCTTTACGAAACGTATCAAATGTACGTACATAATTTGAAAATTTCTTATGTAAAAAGAAACAAACATAACATTTGAATTTTTCAATCTCACTTCGATACAAAACAAACTATGTAGCACGAACATAGTTTGTATGAAAAGTAATTCGGTATTCAAGCAGTAATTTAGCTCTCCCAGTACTGTAATCACATTACCTACTTCGGAGATCATATCAGACTCCGTCTGTGGTTTTACTGAGAATCAATTTGATACCCAATGTGGTCTCGTAACCTTATTTAACGACCAAACCTCATATTTCTGATACATCTGATACTTCATCATCAACATACTTAGTAACTACGGTTTTAATATCAATTACTGATCGTTAAGCGTCGGACAGTTATAACTTAGGTTTTATCTAACTATGTAATTTAATTAAACTAAGGAACCAAATCATTTGGTTTGAGTAAATTTAGTTTATCAGTGTATTTATTGAAATTAGTGTACTTACTGATAATAAGTGTGTTTCTGGAAGAGTTAATAAGTTATATAATTATGTTACAAGACTAACAAGTAGTTTGTATCTTTAGTAGTTTTGATAAAGTTTAATTAGGAACGCTATTAGGAAGTCAGTGCCCTCTTTAAGCTCAACCAAAAACATCATAGCAATTATTGTCATGTTATTATGTTAGATTATAAAAAACTTGTTTAAATTTTACTACTGAGCTTTGCTTTGCTTATACTGGAATTATAGTCTATTGGTAATTAAATAAATATCATTAAACAATTAGCTCGCTTTACTGCTTGAGTTGTTGATAACTTGACGTGTCCTAATTTAGCAGCAAGACTTTGATATCTAATATCAATCATTGCAACCTAATTACCTCTGACCGGATACTGAGAATTATGTCTTTCTCGGTGTATATTATAGAGATTTTCCAATTAGTCTAAGCTGGTCCGTTAAGGTTTTTTGCTAGGCCTTTTTCTAATGAATTATAAATTAGATGCTTACGCCTTTAAACCAGTTCCCATGATTTGTGGACAGGTGGCGTGGCGGCGGCTTCTTTGCGCTTCGCCTTTGATCTCACCGACACATTGTGCGCGTGCGCTTTCAGTTTTTTGCCAAATGATATTGTACGAAATACTTTTTTTTTGCCATTGATGCGTATTGATTTGTGAGAATGGACGGTTTTGTATGGCTCAGTTTACCAGATTCGGGTGTTCTTTGCCAGACTGCCTGGCGTCGTATTTCATACATAACTCATTGTTATTACGTTTAGGAACATTTCGGAAGATCATAAAAGCCTTTGAGAATTTATTGATCAATAAGTTATCAATCTTGGTTTATTACATACCAAGAATAGCAATTCGATGAGCAATATTGTATTCAGTACGAACATTCAGCAAACAAATATATCAAGCTACTGTAAGCTCCGTTGTGTTGGACCAGTTGAACGAACCAATTAATTCCAATTTATGAGTATCGACAGAACAATATTTAGCCTCAATAAATCAGACTAAAGGAGTATCGTGCCAAGATCGCTTACTATGCTCCTCAAGGTTCTTGACACCAACATTATTAGCATTAATCGAGGATGATTCTCAGCATGTGTCATTTGATATTCGCCGCCGATGCCATTAATTTCGAACACCGTGTAAAAGAGCCAATTTTATCGAATTATTAGAATTTTATTAATATATTTACGACACCCATCAATTTATAACCAGATTCTTCACCGTGTGATAATCTCAAAATATTTGCTTACAGATTTTTTATGGTTTCGCAACAATTTATTTGCAAATTCGTTTATAGGGCGTGGCCTTACATTCTTACCAACAAATTATAATTTAATTTCAAATAAGTATACCAATTTGTCACTATCCAGTCGCATCCAGGTACCATTTATAGCACCTTGCGTTCTCTGTAGTTATTCCTAATTTTTCCTTTCATTTAATTGATCCCATAACTCGCACATCTAGTTCCTACCTACCTTCTGTTGAGTTTGTTGTATGATACTTTCTTATATTAAAGTTCTCTTAAATCTAAACATCCTTTTCCTTGTTCCCAGGACTGACTGCAGAATTGTTCTATGTGCGTGATGGCCAGATCAACTTCTACGCGCTCAACTTCGTGGTGCCAGTGCCTGCAACCATCGGCGAGCTGCACTTCACCTGGCAGAGCCTTACGAGAAGACCTGTAAGTTCTACTAACTACCATTATCATAGAAATCAGAGACGTCTACTGCTGGAAATAGGTCTTTCCCAAACGCTTTCTTTCCGTGATTTGGGCCGTCTGCACCCCGCGGCTGTCCGCAATCACCTCTAACACATGTGCACCAAACTAGAGTGCCCATCAAACACCTGCACGCAGGACGACCTAATGCCAATAAACGCAACTGTGTAGTAGGTATCTGCTACCGACAATTTAAGAAGATTTTACTATTACTTAGTTTCGTGGTCTTTACTTCAAGCAATTTGTTTACATCAAGTCAGCATCATTATGAACTATTTAGGCTTTTGTCTAATTGGGTTTTATACCTGGCATTCTCAACTTAACTTAACCATATATATCCCCATCCATGCCGCAAGTTTCTCGATTGGAAATGGTTTATCTAAAGTGGTGTTGTTCAAGAATATTACGACCACTACTCGTTCACTTTTAAAATAGAGACAGGCCTGCGACACTCGCCTATACCTACGGAGTTAAGTACCTACGCCGTCGTGTACCGCGACGGTACACTCGGCCAGAGCCGGATCGCGCTCGCTAGTGGAGCGCGCGCGCATCGATGCGGTGACGTCATTTCACTTGTGACGCGTTCTTTAACGAGACAGTCGTGCAGGTAGTGGAATAAATTGTTTGTGCTGTGCTTCTTTACGAAATTTAAAACCAATAAATGTATTATGATGATGGGAAAAAATAGGACTACGTGTTCTGTGGACGGATGTCTTAATAAAAAGAGTGATTCCAAGTTGTCCTTTTTTACATTACCAAAGTTCCCCCTGTAAGCTTTACGAATTACGTGAAGGAGCTGGAAACATTGTTTTTAAATAATTTTAAAGGAATTATGATGAGAAATCCAGCTAACTCGTTAGTATCGCTGCTGGAGAAAGTTCCACTTCATACACCGTGCTCATGTTTTCCGGCACAATACCTTATGGTATTATTTGTACGATTTCGTATTTTCGCGACAGTTAAGTTTAATAATGTATACTTTCGCGACGGCAAGAAATACATACAACATTATTTTAACGTAAGACAAATTGTAGTCAATTATATTTTTATTTGAAATTTTTTATTATGACTAAGAATATTCACGACTTTTTGAAAAATATTGTAAATACTTACAATAAACACTATAATATATTCTGTGTAAATAGCTAATATACCTACCAAATCAGTTTAGGATTTTATTTTTATATCCTGAATCCGGCCCTGGCGTTTGAGCTCCCGTGTAGGTAGTCAGAGAACGCAAAGGATTTGTGCTCTTATGCGCGTGCATTTGAGTTTAATTTAGATAGCGCACGGTGTCTTGGATGTTACAAAAAAAATTGTAGGCTATTAAAACGGCGGCTTTCTTCAACATCAAAGGAGTGTCGCTTCTGTAGGTACTACTATTATCTATTCTGTGACACAGTTTCTATTTGACTTGCTCGTACTTACCATGGGAGTTTTCAGGAAAAGCTTCTTTGTTGGTATGTATAATGTTTGCACATCTGCTGCCGGGCGACAAATTTTTATTTTTATTAAAGAATGCGGTAGCTGCACCGGCTGCTTGTAATTTGTTCATCCTTATCGAAAGATAAAGGAGACTGAAAATAAATCCCAAACCGGTATGTTACGCGATACGTAATCGATATTTTATTTAGTGGTCGGGCTACCGTGCGATAACCTCTAGGATTGTCGTAATCAGCCAGATAAGAGAGAAATGTCGGTTGTAGGTACGCGGGGAGACTATGTTATTGGATTTAAACTATACAAAGCGGGGAACACACGAGGGTTGTCGTGTGTAATCCCGCAACATTTACAAACACGTCACGACTGGGACGCGACGCGTTTTTTTGTCTCGAGCTGGCGTTTGTCACATCGCACGCACGCAGCCCCACTTGAGCCGGCGAGAGAAATGGGTGCGTTTTTTGTTGAGCTTTTGATTAACATTGCCTATGTTTGTTGAGTTTGGGCAGCAGGTAGACTGTTTGTTTTGAATCTTTCAAGTCACAAATTCTTGATGCTACTGCACTGTGTTTTTCGTTGATCATGATTGCATCTCGCTAAGCAGGCGGCGCGCTGCCCTGTAGTTATGTTGTTTGCGGTCCGCGGGCGACCATGCCGCGGCCGCCCCGCTCGCTAGCTGTAGCCACTGTCACGACTTACAGCGAGGCATTCCACAGCTATTTATTCAATTTTCTTAGAACCAGAGTTAGCGAGCTTGTTAATAAGACTTGGCAACTTCTCGACTAGGTTTCCGAAAACTTGCGTCGTTTGCCCAACTTTGTCAAGAGTCCCGAGAATCGTTATCTTTATCTGTTTCTCCGAGTCCGTCATAAATTACCTGGCAGGGTCCGTACCTCACCTGCCTACTCGACTTGGCACCCCGCTGGCTTCAAATGACTCGAGCATCCTTGACTAGCCTTTGACGTTCTTACACCAGCTGTCAATCCCTACTGAATTCCAGTAAAGTACTTACATTGAAAAAAAAAAAAACAAAGACCGTGGCGTGCCACATCTTTTAATTAATTATCCAGTCGATGCTTGGAAGTGTTATGAAATCATTGTTTGTCTCTTGTAGGGATCGAACCTACGACCCTCGGCGTGGCAGGCATGGGTACTAACCGCTACGCCATCGGGCCAGTCAATACACAAACTATTCACGAATTCCTGAAACACATGGCAGCATTTAATGAAAGTTCATACGCACGAGATAGTTGAGGGTTGACATCCATTTGTCTTAACTCGGCTAAAGCAGTTGGTAGTTTAATTCACCAGGAATGTTGAACTCCGCTGTAGCATACATAACTCTATCAAAGTTAATTTCCGCCCTAGTGCTGTAATACATAGGAATAGTCACAGTTATGTTTGTATATGTTGACAAGGAAAGTGTTAGTCATGAATATTGCTACAGTGTATTAGAAGGAAATGATCAATTTCTTGGGCACAATTATAAAGATGTGACAAAATGGCGAAGATAAAGAAGTATGCTACCATTTAGGTAGGTAGATTGCCGTATGATGTCTCGGCTTAGAGTAGCATCATCCCATTTCTTTCCCGTAGGCGTCGAAAAAGGCTACCAGTGTATTGCAATTTTATGCGATGGGCTATTACTTGTCACTATGTCAATAGTAAATTTTCTAAATGACCCCAAAATTTTTGTCAAACGTGGCGTAGATGTTCCGTTTTACCGCCTTTTACGCTCTGCCTACCCCGCAAGAGATAGGTACAGGCGTGATATATGTATTTTAAGTAGATTTGACTGACTTCAGTTAGATTACCAGCAATTATCCTGCAACCAGGATAAAGTTGTTACCGGCCGCCTCATTGATTGGACCAGCGAAGTTTCTCAAAGCAAATTCGAAGAATTTTTGGAACCTTTGGATATCTACTGAAGATACTTAGTACATAGTAGACCCAGCCAGTGCATTCCATTACACGGAATACCCTCAGCGAAGAAATGAAGTTCCACTAACTTCATACAAGTCATAAACTTCCATTCGATTTAAAGTTCATTCCTTTGCGAGGCGCGAAGAAAAAATCTCGTATGTGTTGTAGTTATAAAATATTGACGTAGACTTTAGTACATACTACACATAATACCTATATACCTTTTGTAAAGTACTTGAGTTGTGTTATTATAACAATATGAAAATCTTAGATAAAACCTAAAAACACATTGTTTTTCTCATTTAAGGATCAAACTACAACTTAATATAAGAATAACCAATTGATGTATGTCCTTAAATGTGTACGTTGATGATAAAATACCTTTTAACAAGTCTATTAATCAAAAATTACATTGTAAGGTACATGTAGGTCATATTATATCACATAATATTATGTGTTGTTGCAATAAAGCAAAAGACAGAGTCCAAAACGTACAAATTCCTAGTTATAAAATGTTTTGTAAAATAAATTAATGAAACTTTGAACGAATGAACTGAACAGTAAGATTCATAAAGTACTTCTATTTTCACGACTCGAACTTGGAAATAGCAGCTATCACCATAAAAGCCGTCTCACTCCACTCAAGTTCATAAATTAACCATAGACTGTGTTATATCCCGAGTACGTTAAGCAGAAGTTTGTATTCTGTGATAGAGACCTAAATGGTAAATAGGCTCCTAAATAGAACGGACATTCCATTAAGTAGTAACTTACTACTTTTACTACCAGTAAGTACCTTGCCTTACTTTGTAGGTTTGTCCTATTACGCTAACCTTACGGCTGAATTAACTTGATAAGTAAGTAGGTAATACCCCGGCCTACGTAAATTGGGATCTCTGTCTGTGCGAAGTGTTACCAAGATACATGTAATTATTAACCGTTATGATTATGTATCATTGCAAAATACATTTGTACCAGCATACTCTCATATACCTACCTACCTATGGCTGGTGTATTATTGCGGGGTGAACGATCTCTCGATTAGTTCGCGTGATAAACTTGTCACCATTAACTTCCTCTAGCTAGTTTTAAGTCTTTGCAACATTATCATAAATTAGTCTTCGTATTTAAATCGTGTGATTTTATCCGTCGTATTTTGCTGTAATCATACAAATCCCAACTAAATGATAATAATAAATTAAATTCTGCATATACATGTTTTACAATGACTTCTTTCTGTGATAAAATGATACAAATATCCCTAAAAGGCAGACAGCCAATAAGTAAATAATAAGTATGCAATAACTTAGATTTTATCAAATAGTTATTATTACCCACTAAGAAATAATTCATTGGCTGGCTAATAATGTTGATTTATTCAGAAAGTTTCTATGAACTCCTAACAACGTGTTATTAGTTCACGAATAGAAATCATAATATTAATTCAGATAGCAACGCAGCTCATTATAACAGGCTCGCGTAGGCACTCAAATTGAACCATATAATAGCCCTATAGCTAGACAATCGTGCTATTATGATAATCCTGTGTATGAGCCGAATGAAAATCGATCGAATACTTGTTTAAAATGCAGATATTATTCAGTCTGGATATTTTTCTTTCCACCAACGGACCGGATCTGCTGAAAGTAACTTGTTTTAAAGAAAAGCTATCCGCAGCAGCATTATGTGGGAGGAATGGGAGTAATTAACTTGGGGAGGAAAGTTTGTTTTTCTAAGAAACATTGAAGGCCCCGCGTTTCCGCAGGCTCGCAAACAAGCCATTCTTATGGAAATGCTCGCTTCGCTTGAATTCAGAGACCTCGTAAAGTAGTTCCCGATAACAGCATTATTATCTTGAAAGTAGTAGTCTTCGCTACCACCCCTTATCGGCTTTAATGCTTGTCTATCGATTCCTATGATTGATTATATCATTCAACGACATAGATACCTTTGCGTTTCCTCCGATATCTTTACTTATCTTGTTTATTCTTTGAAATTAGTGTAGCTACCAGTTGCGGTCGCTTCCTATGCAAATAGTCGTTCGTTCTGCTCACGACGCGACTTATTCGCCGTACATCCTGCGTCAAACCAAATATTATGTGCATTTATTTACTTTACCCGCAGTCGGCATACTCAACTAAGCTGCACCCAAAGAAATCAACCACGATATATTGAATTTCGATTTGGAAACAGGCGACGTTCATTTAACATATTCAACGTCGACTACAGGGGCAGCATCTGAAATGCAAGCAAACAAGTTCGGTGAACTTGTCAATACAACATCTGCTTATTTAGGACGCCATTTGCAAGTCATAACGACTCCGACAATGCGAGATGTTTCTACGTAAATAAATAAGTATAAATAGAGTATTGAATCGTCATGTGAACGTTGGGATAACAGCCGGTAAAACATTCATGTCGGGATCTTGGAAGTGGTTCGGTCGTGCACATTTAAAAAGCAAATGGTGGTGAGAGCGAGTGCGGTGAAGTCGCGATCACGCGCCCAGCCCTTATCAGCATCTCGGCGGCTTTGTGGCGCGTTATCAGATCGCCCCGCGCCCGTCCCGGCCTCCCCTATTCGCCGGCGGCACCTTTGACTACAACAAATATTTGGTAACCGGTTAACTAGCGCCGATGAGCGATCGCGCCACCATTGCATTGTCTGTACTCAGCGACTCCCGAGTGATAATATTTAATTAGCGGGTGTCGCACCTACGCTCTTTAGAAGCGCGCCGCCATGCCAGCGGGATGCCTGATCACTCGGACAAAGGGCCCGCGGCCACAGCATGTTTGTTTTACCATTCCTAGCGCCGCCCGCTGATTAGTCATATCGTAATGACCACATCATGATCATAATATTTAACAACCGAGTTTGTTTATGGGTAATTTCGAACATACTGGGCCCTTGTAACAATACATGTACGTCCATGTCATCCGCTTAAGGTAGCGTACGGTTGCGTTCTAAGTTGTCTATATGCAAATACAGTCCATGTTCGAGGCTGGTATCTAAGCAGCAGTCAGTTATATTGCCGACAGCCGAGATGCATCCCGGAAAGGAACGAGACTCGTGCTCTCACGGTATGGGTTGCAGTCGACATTTGATCCCTGCTGACATGACCGCGGGCGCGGGGCTTGCTGCCGGCCGCCTCGCGTGCCGCCGTCCGTCATTCGCATGCCCTGATACAGTTACATCGTGACCTGATGAGACCCGTTAGGAATTTAACGTACATGACTCACATCCAAACATGGCTTATGGCGTCTAATATTACTCTCTATTTTGTTGCAGTTACCATACAAGCTGGACGTGGAAGTAGTGTCGAACCCAGCGGCGATGCACCCACCGACGTTAAACATAACTAACGAAGGCTTCGTGCCAACGGAGCCGCAAACATGGCGAGTCGACTTGCCTTGTACGCACACCGTCGCCGCCGAGGTGGACATTATTATATCCCTGAACGTGTCCATCGGCTCATCTTCTACCACTTTACATTTCCGACGAAGAAAGATCTGCCTCAAAGACGCGCCAAGACCGGCTGTCAGAGTCGACAGCGTGCCACCTGCGGCAACATCAGCTGATATATTCTACGCGGGAGCTGGTTGCGCTGGCGGGGCACTTCTGATTGCCTGCGTGGCTGCGGCAGCTTGCAGAGCGCGCGCGAGGAAACTTCGACGCGCTCGAAGCGATGAGCAAGACGCTCATGCGTTTCTACCTGACTCCTCTTGCAAGTCCGCCGCCAGCTACACCAGCTACCGCCGACCTACGTCGATACCAGCCGCAGCGGCCGAAGAACGCGCCAGAGACCTTCAACAGAGAATCACTGAGCTGACTATTCAGAGATGTCGCGTCAGACTACGTTCCGTAGCTATGGAAGGGACTTTCGGTCGCGTTTACCGAGGCACTTACGCAGATGAAGAAGCCAGAGAACAAGAAGTCCTTGTTAAGACTGTTGCTGACCATGCCTCTCAAGTTCAGGTAAATATTGCCACGTACTAATCAGTTCGTAATTAAACATTGATTTTTTGATAAACCTCTTACAACAAATATGTATCTTGTCTTAGGTATCACTACTTCTGCAAGAAGGGTGTATGCTCTACGGTCTACACCACGAACGTGTCCTATCAGTACTTGGAGTGAGCATCGAAGACCAAACGGCTCCTTTCCTGCTGTACCCTTGGGGAGCTAGCTGGAGGAATCTCAAACAGTTCCTGCTGTCTTGCCGAGGGGTGGCAGTGGGAGGAGCAGCAGGGGTAGCGCCACCTCCTCCGCCGTTGACGACGCAGCACGTCGTCAGAATGGCACTCCACGCGTTGGATGGCCTGTTATATCTACATTCACAGCATGTTCTGCATAAGGACATTGCTGCAAGAAATTGCGTGTAAGTTGAATTTTCTTTTCTTCTTCGAATCATTTATTTACATGATGTCAACTTGAAATCCAGAAGCTGATCGAACTCTTTATTGCAGTGTCGACGAAAACCTCCGAGTGATGATCGCCGACAACGCGCTATCAAGAGATCTCTTCCCTGCCGACTACCACTGCTTAGGGGACAACGAGAACCGGCCCATCAAGTGGCTGGCCCTGGAAGCCCTCACAAAGAGACAGTTCAGTCCAGCGGCAGACGTGTGGGCACTTGGCGTGCTGCTATGGGAGCTGACCACGCTGGCCCACCAGCCTTACGCTGAAGTGGATCCTTTCGAGGTCGCCGCGTACTTGAGGGATGGTTACCGGTTGCAGCAGCCGGCAAATTGTCCTGATGAACTGTAAGTATTAAAACAAACATTTATAACTTGATGACAGATAAAGATAAAAGATTATAGCTGCGGTGCATCATTGCCATGGTTCTGTGTACCTCTATGGAATGCTACGTCAACTTTTCACTATAAACTTCTAACTCCTAATTCAAGCATTTCCATTTGCTACATAAAGCTCACTTGTTGTTTGTCTCAATGAAAAATCTGACAGTCATCTTCTCTTCACCAGGTTCGCAGTGATGGCGTACTGCTGGGCCATGTCACCCGATGACCGGCCGACGTTGCCCCAACTCCAGATCTTCTTACGAGACTTCCACACGCAACTCACCAGATTCGTGTAGTGTGGACCGACCCTAAAACAATAAGTGACAAATGTGAACCACACTTTGGTGCAGTGTCGATTTTGTGTTTCAAAACTGTTCGTGTTTGTTCAACAGAGGCCTTATCAAAGCACAAGTTACCGATTATGTGAAAGTGATTTGATTATATGACTTTATTGTGGATTCTTGAAGAGACTGATTTAAGCATACATAGACGATGTTTTTACAACCTAATTTCGATATGTTTTGGTTTTTGATCTCGAACGGCTCCTATTAACAACCGATCAAGATGATCTCATACATTTCCGAGAATATGAAAAATGTTTCGTATTTTTTAAAGGAATCCCACAAAATAATCAACCAACAGAAATAGAGTCTACTTTAAAAAGTGCGGAACATTACATAAGTTTCTACAGAATTATACTTCTAATGCTGAACATTATTTCAAAATTTGTTTTACTTTGATCAAATTTCAAAATGTATCAAAACTAGTTCCGCTCTTATTTGTAACGTCGTAACTGCCATATTAGTGAATAAGCAATTTTGTAAATACATAATGATAATTTAACAATTGTAAATGTGATTGTAAATTATAATATGACGTATATTGAATGTGCCTCAGAGTTTATTGACGATATAGATGTTTATAATAGGTGTTTATTACTATTAACTATTGAATAATTTAAGACTGGGTTAAATAAATCTTTGAACCTTAGTAGCCCCAAGGTATTATTAATAAATTTTTCATAAATTATTCTTTTTCACAAATGACTCAAGTGCCAAAATGTATGGCTCTAGTGCCAATAGCAATTATTATGTTTAAAATAGACTGATTAGTCTACTACTATTATGTCAACGAACAAATTAAACATAAAAATGCCCATGTTAATTCAAAGACATAAGGCTGATTTTCTTACAATAAAAGTCATACTCCAACCTTATTAAAAATTCAAACTTCGAACTGTAGGGTAGACTGTTTAAACGGTGTAGGTATTTACAGTATAAATGAGCATTAGGTCGATTCTGTTTTAATTTGAATGAAACCTACCTTTTGGTACTTGTAAATACAAATTAAATAATTAAAATATAAAACAAAATTAAAATACATAAACGTAAATTAAAACCATAGAATTGGTCTTATCATGCATAAAATTTCCTATAACTTTAGACAATCTTACCTAACTACAGTTTTTATAAACTTCTCTGATTTAGGGCTTGTTGTTTGTATATTATGTAAAATATTATGTTTAAGAATAAAAACTGTGAATATACGAGTGAATATTATAACAACATTGATTTTGTTTCCCTCAAAAGTCCTGCCTGCACCACAGAGTAAACAATAGTACTCCTGCACCACCTATACCTATCCCATGGAAAATTATTAAAATTTTTAGCCCGTAGCCTGTCAAGTCTATTAAAATTTAAGCGCGTCCTCAAATCATATTCTTTGAAGATTCATGGTAGCTTTAATCGCACTGTAAATATGTAGATAAGGAATGCCTTGTTTAAAAGAAAACAGCTAAATTATCAAATAAAAAATAAAAAAAGCGATTATACACCATCGCAAGCGAAGGCCCCGACGAGATTCGAACTCGTGATCTCCTGTTTACTAGACAGGCGCTTTAACCAACTAAGCCACGGCGCCGACAACTGACGTGTCGAAATAGCAGTATCATCTCTACAAAAGTTCGCGTGAGTACAGGCGTTGACAAAAATAAAATGTGGTTCGAGTTTTATGAGTAATTTACGTTGGTGATCATTTCATGACATTTAGAGCTCAATAAGTAGGTATTATATATACCAATAACGAGACCTTTAATACAATGGTATAATATGATTGAAATCTAGGTATTTATTTAATTGGATAGCATAATTACATAGGATAAATATCAAATAGAAATAAATTATAGCTAACTAACAATAAAAGAAGATAATATCAACTAGAGGTGGAGTCCTGACTGTACCGTGCCTGGTCCAAAGGTGTCCATGGCACTCACTGCGCTGCCCCGCTGTATTGCTGATGATGATTGATTCAAATTAGGTAAAATACTTAGGTACCTATATTAAAAATTTCCTCGAACAAAATATAAGACTACGTATCGAATACCCAATTAATACCTACCTACCTACGTAAAAGAAGGACAATATTAATTTTATGCAGTGGGTTGGGTCGGTGGGCGGTATTACAAACAAGTCTGACCACCAATGACGATGACGGATGGCGCAAAAAGTGGGGATCATTGGCAATCATCGCTCCAAACAATTATCTTCATTAATGACATCCTCGCCTCGTGACGAACTTATGATTAAATCGGTTAGAGTGTGATGTGTGTGTGATGTAATACATTTATCGACTGTACTTGTGAAAGCCCAAGCGCACGCAGCGAAATTTCGCTACATAATACGTGGGCAGTCGTGGCCGAGCGGTTAAGGCGTCTGACTAGAAATCAGATTCCCTCTGGGAGCGTAGGTTCGAATCCTACCGACTGCGAAACTTTTTGAATTTTTAACAGCTTTTTATTGACCTTAATGGGTAACACGATCGATTATTGCGGATGTTATTGCCCCATCCATTTTTATCAACCCTCTCAAACGCTTTTTATTGCGAACGTAATTCTTTTAAAGATGGATTGCGGGTTTTTATTGCGTGGGTAATGCTGGATATTCAAGTATTGAAAACGGTTATCTGATGTATTCTCACAAAAAGTGGGTGTTTGGGACATGTCGAGGGACCCTTTTTTCCCGCGCGGCAGAAATATGGGGTGCTGCGGACTAATGACGTTGAAAAACCTGGAGCAGCTTTTGTTTGCTTCCGATTAATTAACTTGGGTGAATTAGCGGTCGAAGGGTGTCGCTATGTCCCGGTGATTATTATTGCCACTGGTTTTTACAACAACGACCCAAAAAGGGAAGTAGTTTCACATAAAAGGAAATTGTTAGCAGTAATTGGCTGACCCGCGCGTAGAAACATGGTACGCTGATGTGTTACACTCATTAAAATGTGTTTTGCACCTTTGCTACATAGGGTAGAGGGCTTAGTTGGCACTTAGGTAAGTATTAGCACGCATTAGTTGCGCTCTCCTATCTAAATTGCCCTAGTTTAGTATTTCATGCCGATATTGCCGGCCGACTTCGTACGGCGCATATCAAAAGAGCTTACGCGGCTTAAACGTCGAAGATTACCCAGATTACCCTGCATGTTGAAGTAATCGTTCTTCCACACGTGTTTGGTGCTAACCATATGGAACGAGAGGCGGCTTCAATCCATTGGGCCCGTCGCGAGCCCATCCATCTATCCGTCAGAGGCACGTCAGACTGGGACCAGTCGACCGAAAGAGGTCAGAGGATAACGGTATCCTGGCACGACACTTGTGTGTGGTTTATCGGCTGAGGATTGAGAAGTTTCGTCTTTTTTTTCTGTCACACATGAAGTTCTTTTGTGTTTGAATAAGCTCAGTCAACCGTTAAGCTAACGCTTCGGAAGCTTTCAGTTTCAGCGATTTATATTTTGAGATCTTCCATCATGGCAAGTATGAAACCTTTCAAACAGAGTTAACTTATAGTATGGTTCTAATATTTGTTAGAGACTATGAAGTTAATCTATCCCAACTATTTAGGTAAACTTTATATAGCAGATCGAAATATTACTTTACTGGTGGAACTGGAAATAGTGAAGCATGAACGATTTTTCGAAGTACTTCAAGTCTGAAGTCAGGCAGTCTCCCTAATACTGTTATTTCATAATCCATTAATTTCTACGACAATTGTAAGCAGCCCCAACACTAGCGATCTTGATAACACTCTATCGCCTCTTCAACTAGTTTATTGTTCGAGGGGAGCTCTTCTTTTCAACCATCCAGTGGCGACATAGAAAAGCATACATTGCTGGTACGACTCCGGTTCTCCCAAACAAAGCAATATAAACAACGCAATGGTTTTGAATGTCTTTTGACACTTACAGGGATTTTGTTCTTGCTTCCCCATGCTAGTGGTAATGAAGTTTCGTTCAATAGGGGAAGTAATTACTGATCGCACTCTTTGTGTGGAGATACGCGAGGGTAATCCTCCAGATAACCAGAAGAAATGTCGGTAGGTATTGTTGCGGAGGAATTTACAAGATAGTGAGGGAGGAACAGGAATTTTAAGTGAGGTAGAGATTAGGGGATATAAAAATAGGATTCCTTACCTACTAGAAAATTATCTATTTCCTATAAATGGGTGAAGGGGAAAGTAGATGTTGGTACTGAACTGACTGAGACGAAACATAACTTACTTACACCACAGATAATATAATACTACTACGTACCACTTACACATTCCAAACCTAAAATTATTACAGTTTATTTGTTTTCAAATTTGAAAGATTTTGAGAGAAGAAGCACTATGCATACTTGTGCATGTTCCTCCTAAATTCAACACGTTCGATAAAATCATGATTGCTATAATTCAACAGGTAATGAGTTTTGTCTAAACATTCTCTTTGGATAATAGCAGCGCTGTGTCTGCAAGACCAATTTTGAAGCGTAATATATTGTTCTGTTCTGTAGCGCGGACTCTAGCTTACTAACCGATGAGAGTTTATCTCATTTCCCTTTCATCTTGTTCTATACCTACATATCTTTCACCCTGTCTATAGAATACCTCTACCTACCTCGGTGTCAATCAGATCAATCTACTGTGGCTTTAGCCCGCGTTTAATGGAAAATGAGGGATTCCTGCATCCCCAGGGATTTAAGCCCCTCTATAGTTTTACCGACGTAAATAGTCTGCGGCCAAATCTTTGGGCAGTTTGATTAATGTGAAATGTATCCCCTTAAGTCTTAAAGATTGTAGATAATGCTTTATGGCCTGGAGTGAGCTCAAGAAATATAATGACCAAACTGAATAAGACTTTGGTAAGTGCAAACGGCCTCACAAATACTCATATCTTTATTTACTTATTTTTATAATTTTTTGCTCTTAGTTCAAAAGGCGGGTCTAAAGCTCTACCGGCCAACCAGAGGGTAAACAGAGAGAAAAAAAAGACACGGGTGCACTCGGGTTTGAAATCATCATATTTGTTAACTTTTTTTTTTTCGGCTGAACCCAAGCGATTACTATGAAGACTTCAACGTACCTTTTCATGTTAGGTAGATCGAAATCTTTATTGAAAGAGTATGACTAGGTAACTCCATAAATATTTTGATCAAACGAACCAGCAACTTTCTTGACGTTGTTTACGATGACACAACCAATATGCCATGCCAAACATCTTTTGCAATATTCTCATCAATAAATCTTCCAGCTCCATAGGCCGGAGCTTCAACAAATTGATTAAAACGATCATGACTGATTGCTCCCGCGCTCGATATCAGTATCAGATCGTCAATCATGGCGGGTGTCGTGTCATTGTGATCATCAAGTACCTATCAGCTCTCGGGGTATCAGCTAATGATCATATTTGCTTGGGTAATCAATATTGCGAAATGTGGTAGCTGTTTGGCGAGTTTCATCTTTACATATTACAGTCAAAAAGAATCTAATAGAACTTACAGTGTGTACACTTTCTAGAGTACGGCCATACAAATAAGACAGCTGACGGATTCGTGCTAATGCTATGGGAGAGGGACCATTTTCCTTTGTTGACATCCTTTCTAGTATGCAGTCAAATATGGCTTACTGGAATGGCCTTACTTTAACGTAAGTAATGTTGTTAAAATTGTCCCTCCAAGATCCTGGCCGTGTAATCAAAGAAGTTTTACCTAGTCTTCGTAATTTAAATCTTAATTTCACGTACAAATTACTTTATTGGTGTACTCCAGTGCTCGTAAATAATGATTAACATGACAGAGTTTGTAATTTGAACCTAAGGACAAAATAAAAGGGAGCCAGTCTAGTCTTGGGTTTGATTGGATAGAAGCCAAGCCTACAGATACTTACTTATCATGCCTTCACGCAACAACGTTCTTTGTCTAGTAGGGCGACTCTTGTGTACAACTTCCATAAGCAGGATAAACTTTTCCCTTGATGAATGATGATGAATTTGCCGTTAAATTAATTATCTGAATTTTTATATAAAGCTTTTATCAGCTAAACATCACATTAAACAAAACTTTTTAAAAGTTTACTACAAACATCACAATCAGTCTTTGATATAACAAAGTAAGTTTTATCAGATGAGATGCTTCCAAATTTCGAAGTTGACGGTGACGATATTACTCTAATGACTCTAAGAACGTCTCTTGACGTGTAAATGGAAACGATGACGTCATCAATCAGACGACGACGGGGCAGAAGGATTCAAATTAAATAATCCGTCGCATTCATTCCGAGTTCTTGCTTTTGGAGGACCCAATCGTGGGTTGAATGAAGAACATTTTTTATCAGAGCTTAATACGTGAATTCTAAATGTGGAAGCTTGTGTGCTTGTTATTAGTATTTCTATATACAGGGTGTAAGTGACAGCCCTCCGAATACTGATAGAATGCATACAGACCATAAAACTGAACAACTTTCCCCTAGAAACATAGATCAGGAATCCACCTAAAAACGGCCTGCAATACAAAATCACAATCACCTAACTGCATTTATTATGGGATGTCAAAATTCTTTTTAAGTTTCCTGAAATATTTTTTATGGGAAGTTGTTCGGTTTCTTGGTCTAGCTAAATGCATCCTATCAGTATTCGAAGTGATGTCTCTTACACCCTGTATATTTAAGCTACGCCGCCGCCCGCGTGTTGGTCACCTTTTTCTACAGGTACGTCTAGGGCTCTCTATTGACTAGCATTAAAATACTATTTACATTAATCAATGATAGTTTAAATACGTTCTGTAAATGGTGTGAAGTTTTATTAAACTACGAATGTTGAAAAAAAAACCGTCGGTGAGATTATTGCGAGATAAGAAACAAAAACTCATCGTAAAGTCTATTCCAAATTCCGCGGCAACTAAGAGATTTCAGTAGGAAAAAACGTTACAGCTAAATCGGATAGGTTGGCCCCGTGGGTTGGCCTCACCTAGTTGATAAGAAGTTACTGGGAAATAACCAAAACTAACTCAGTAAGTGTATTATCTAGTTCCCGATCATTCAACTTCGCTTTACTTTTCTTCAGCCGTTGTCGCGACTGCGGCTTACCGTCTCTACTTCTTACGATAAACATGTTTTGTGAGATTATGTGACGATTAAGTGAATATAGTGAACTAGGCGTTGTGAATCCAAGTTAATCCTTTTTTCTTTACTACTGATTGTCACCAAGTTCTCCGGTAAGTTTTTATACGACTGCCCAAAGAAAAAAAATAGTGTATTTTAGAGTTCATGTATGTAATAAATTGTTTTAAACTTTCGAGGTTGCACTTAACAACTCAAAATATTGAAACGGGGTTCTTATCGCGGTAGAACCCTGTTTCAGTATTTTGAGTTATTCATGTATGTATGTATGTGCGATTCTTTAAAGTACTGCAACTCGTAAACCACTGAACAAATTCGAATGGTAATTGTATCGATGAATCCGTAGCTGATCCCGAGTATTGTGTTTTTAAATGTATTATGCTTCTTAATGAAACTTAAAATTTCCTTACTGGAATAGCTTAATCAATTTAGTCGCATAGTTTCAGATTGTTTGAATATGACATAAAAGACTTCTGGTTGAGTTGTCATATTCCACAATTTCCAACAGTATACCTACTATCCAGAACTCCTTCACACGCATAAATAGATACATTAACTTTTACCTCAGAGCAGGTAATTAATAAGCATAAAATTATATTCGGTCGAATTGGTTTAAAATACAAAATACTTTCCGGTAGGACTTTATTCCGTGTCGGAGCTAAAGCGAATGAAATTCCCGTTATTCCGTTTTTCCTCGCGCCGTTATTATTTCGCGAGTCCGTCCGTTTAACTTTATGATTTATTGTTGCGAACTCTCTACAGAATATAAATTTGTTTTTACATCCAACTTGAGCGTTTTATCTCTTCAGAACTGTTTGTACACGAATTTACGGAAGGTTAATTTTTAGGAAGTAATTTTATCAAGCTGGTTGGTTTATGGTCGGCGTTTTTTGTGTTGGTTTTTCTTCTAATTAAAAATGTGAGGAAGTGTCTTTTCTGGAGGGGTCTAAATGAGAAATTCCTTCGCGCGGCAGGTGACAGCCGCAATTTTGTCTCCGCGGCACTTGGGAGTGCTGGTTCTTGCGAAAATTACATTTCTTGAAGATTCGCCAACACTTTTGTTTTTATTTGTTTGCTAAGTATATAAGATAAGATAATTCTTTATGAATAAACTTAATCACAAATACTTAGGTGAAATGATACAAAATAATAATGCATTAGGTAAACATAATTATTATTTTGTATCATATCACGCTTCTTTTTCTGAATCTTACAATTAGAATTCCTGTGTCTTCCTGTGTCTTACGTATAATGATAGCCAACAAAACTATTATTTTAAAAAACTAAGTATATACGGTCGTTCAATATTTCGCGCTACCGTGTTTCAGTTAGATAATAAATGTGGTCTTGACTTTACACACTACTTCGATTTTGGTATCAATTTCGCATAACTCAAAATTAAAGCATTTTTTTTATACAATTATTAAATATTACATTTTGATACAAAATGTCCAAAGCAAAAAATTTTACTGGTAAATTTTTACAAAATTTTATTCGATTAACTATACAGGGTGTAAGGGACGGTGTACCGAAAACTTTGCAGGTATGATCAGACCACGAAACTGAAAAACTTTTACTATCGAGCCTATGTTGGGAAACGAATTTTTTTTTCCAGTTTCCATAGAAAATCAGTCAGTTGTTACCAACATATCTTCCATAGAAAAAGTTGTTCAGTTTCATGGTCTGATCATGCCTGTAAAGTTTTCGGTACACCGTCCCTTACACCTCGTATATCTTTCAAAAGTTGTATGTGTATGTAACACAAAAAAATATCAGGTGGTGTTATGTTAAATGATGAAAACATAAATATTTGGGTAAATATTGCAAAAAACAACTAGAAATAAAATAAAGTGCCGCCTAAATCATCCGGCCAGAATACGTTTTAAGACTATGAAATTTTGAGACTATGTTTTAAGTCTTTTATATGTAAATCTTTTATGATTCTACATAATTTATAGTACTGTACAACAAAGTCTCAAAAAAGTAGACAATATTGTATGTTATGTTTGAGAGTTTGTTATAGTAATTTACTTTCAAGCAGAAAAACTGCTGCGATTTATCTTACTTTCTATATAGGACTATGAGATTTTAAGACTATGTTTTAAGTTTTATAGATGTAAATCTTTTATTATTCTTCATTATGTATGGCACAGTACAAGAAAGTCTGAAAAAAGGCAATATTCAATGTTATACTGGAGAGTTTGTTATGGTAGGTAGGTAATTTACTTTCAAGCAGAAAAACTGCTGCGATTTATCTTACGAGTTTTTCCTTTGAGTGAAATGGCACAATTCATTTACGTTCAAGTCTAGGCTGCCCAACAAGACCTATGCAGATGGAATTACTTTGACAGGCGTGCTTTTCTACATTTTCAACACTATAACTTGTGTTTCATACAGCATCTTAAAATCTCGAATTAAATGCAAAAGCCCAAAACCCTAATTAAATACCTACTTATTAAAGATATGCTTACAAATCCTTACAAATTTACCCCAGCAAACCTACGTGTGAGGAATATCAGCTGTGGCTGTTTACACAACCTCTTTCACCCCTCGCATAATACCGCTCTTAACGGGCCTACTTCCATGAAGTGAGGTGAAATCGAGCTACGAGAATGCATTTTATACATATTCTAAGGAACATCACTGTCAACAAAATTTTGATTTTTATTCTTCAAGATATGAGGAATAAGCCAGGGCAGCGCAAAATCTCATTTTATATTTAATAACGGAGAAATTAAAATTTGAAGTTACCTCTATTTTTCAGTGATGAAGCGTGGCGTAAGAGATTTCTTCCGCCAGTGCTAATCGAACTGTATTGATCTTAGTATGATTATTAATGGCAATTTCACGTTGAACCCGCCCGGGCGGCTATTTTTTGACAAAACAACTTAGTTATTAAGAAATTTAGCAAAACACTTACTGTTTCCGGCTGCTTTCCTTGGGAGTAAAAGGTTTTTGTTTTGATGTTTTTCCTCTGCTGTCAAAACTGACGTGGAATTGATCATAGATAAACGGAATATGATGCAGACGCGACACACTGTACATTTGTTCGATATTTTGACCGTGAAAAATTATTGTAGCTAGAATTTTGCCGTAAAATATATCAACTATCTACAACAACGGCATTCTATCCGCTATGGATAATTTTGCCAATGTCAATACTACGTTGATTGGTACATTGAACGAAACGCAAAATATGAACCGATTAGACGTAGGTATTAAAAATATTTTTACGATCAAATAATAGGATGACGTGGTTGTTAGTGCAGATTAGTATGAAGTAGTAAGGTTCGATTTATATGCAACACTAGACGGCGACACGGCGGCACAAAAGCAGTTTTTTAACCGCGGCGGAAATTTTTAAATGTATTTATGGAGCGCTGCGCATACGGTCACCACCAACCACAGTTTTAGGACAAATTATAAGAAAGCAAGTATTAGTACATTGTTGTCAAGGTATGGAAAATAAGACTTTGCTGGACGAGTATAGTTGTAATTGTACAAGTCAAGCAAAGTAATTTTCCCCGAGGCTTACATAGTGCTTTTCTCAAAAAAAGGCTAGGAAATGAAAGATTATACTTCTTATAAAAGTTAGCTAGCGACCACAACACAACGAATCAAATAAAAATTTACAATTTTCCCACCAATTGTAATTTTTTTAAATAAATTCGCCTGTAAGGCACAGTATTACGTAATATTCTGTCATACTAATGTTTAGTTCATTCTTTTCTTTTTTAATTCTGGACAGGCAAGGGTCTTCACATCATACAGCCTCGTCTTTAGTTACCTGTTTCATACCAAATTACGTTCCGTTTCTATGAGAGTCATCGAGATAATTTTGAAATCAAATTATGTGGGTTTAGCGTATAACGAATTTATCTTCATGGACACCAGCAAAGGATTTCCATACAACTTTGCTGGCGTGATCTGAGACGTGACAAACAGTGTGAAACTTCGCGGTTTCTTTTTTTGAAAGAAATGAACACATTTCCTAACATGTTTGAGAAAAATAATTATGAACATGTACTTACGTACATACATACATACACATATCACGCCCATATCTCTTGAAACTTGCGTACCTAGTATACAAAAGTATTATTTATGTAGTAAAAGATTTTTGTCAGATTTAGTTCAAGAGTGGGATCAATTGATTCGGAAGGTTTTTAGTGTTATGGGGTAGAAAGGTTCTAGAGTGGCACTGGGTCAAGATCTTCATGCTAGGGTAACACTGGGTTGAAAGGTTCTAGACTTATACCTAGCTGGAAAGTCCTAGAGTGTCACCGAACAAAATGCCAATACTAATGTAAAAATAAATTTCCAGGTAGGTACTTATCATTTCGGGAAGGTCGAGGGTATCATTATATTAAAGGTTGTGGTCACCCTGGTTCGTTGGTAACACCGAAATATACCAAACATTGTATAGGGCTATAAATCCCTTTTCTAAAAATACCAATTTCAAGACCAAAAATTATAGGATTATCCAGATAGGAATGGATTAAAAACCTTAGTCAAACAAACAATTAGAAGCACCTTCGATTTTAATTTTTCTTAGTTACTTTAATAGATACCACCAAAATGTATGATAATTTTTAACTATGAAGCAATTCAACTGGTGTCGGTGATTAAAGGAAAAAGATTGTAAAAGGTGTTCGAAGGTATGAAATTTTTAAGGCATGCGGCTCTGTGTTTGTCTGATGGTCAACAAATATTGTTCAAAAACTAATGAACGGTGCGAGAATGCGACCGCTATTTTATATATTATCATATCATAATATCACTCTTGAATATATAATGGCCGTCACTAATTGGTTTTTGCTATTTATATTTTGAACTTACATTTATGTATACTGATTTATGCAATAAACGTTTAAAATTTAAATTGAAATTTAACAGTATTAGTTGCGCTTAAGGTGCACGCAATGACGAAAATGACAAAGAAATATCCAAAAAAAGTTTCTTAATGTCGAAGTTCGCAAAAAAATTTACAATACCAGGATGGACAAAAACGAAACAAAAATATGTTCGCGCAAAGTGCGTAACATGATACTGGCCACTTGCATTTTTAAACCTGAACTAATAAGTTGGCTTTATTTAGTTTAATGACTTTGCTTCTTCTGAAATAACGTAAAACTAAAAAGTTGTAAATATGATTTGAGATGTTATGAAGATAAGTGTTTTGTGAACTGATTAAGCCCTTATTTTTAGACCAATTCTTTTCATGTACTGAAAGTGGAAGAATAACAAACAAACATACAGTACAGTTTATACAGTTCATAATTAATATGGATACTATGCGTTCAGCTAAGTCTTGGCGAATGGTTCAGCTTATTCCAAAATATGGTCCTTATGATATAATGTAGGTTAATATTCCTTCCAAGTTATAATATCAACTTTGTGAGTAGTCCACCGAGAATCGAACCCGGAACCTTAGCGCCGCAGGCAGTCGCACTACCATTAGTCGTCAAGTATTGTATCAGTACCAGTTAGACTAACATTATATGAAATGGTGACACCTCTAAAATATACTCTTTGACATGACTTCCGAATTTCATTTGAATTTCGTTCCTTCCGGCGAAGTAGGACTCTTAATGTGCCTTTGAATATTTCCCAGATTATGCAAAGGGTTAAGGGGTGATACCGAATTTGAGGTTTCCCGTGTTGTCATTAATCACGGAAGCGGTTTGGAGACGACAGCACTCGGTGAATAAAAGCACGCCTGGCTAAAAATTATTCGAAATATGTCTGGAAGGAACAGCATCGGTAGGTACTTGACCGGACTGTCTGTTTTCTTGAATTCTTATTCGAATAACATGATTATAGGATGAGACTCAGTCTCACCATTTTTGATTCCATTGCTATTGAGGAAGAATTTGGGAAAGGATATACTCGTAGGTAGGTTATACCTACTAATACAGGGTAAAATTTTACAAGTGACTGATAGCGAAATCTCAAGACGGGCTGGTGATAAGGAACAAATTTCCACAAGAAACATAGTTTGCAATATGACAAAAATATTTTGAATTGCCATCGTATAGATCAGCAATTTTTGTAGGAGAGGTCCATTTTTTTTGTATTTTGACCTATTTATTAGGGAAAGTTGTTCCTTATCACCAGCCCATCCTGAGTTTTCGCTATCAGTCACAAGTAAAATTTCACCCTATAAGAATATTTGCGTTACAATACCTCATTGTCCCTTGGCACGGTTTTGTAGTATGACATGAAATAAAAGAAGTATACTGCTCTAAATGCTGAAATGATCACTATCTGAGGCACTGCACGGCGTCGGGTAAAAGCCCCTTTTGTCTCCACTCCAACTTTCGTAATATCGAGAGTGAGGCAGTTGTCGTCACCTTCGTTTTGGCGCCAGGTCCATCAACAGCATCGGTCTCTCGGGGGTTGCCATCTGTGCTAAAGATTTTTTTCTTGCGCCTTTAGGAAATCAATTTTGAACACGATAAGGGCTTTTTAACAGATTAAAAAGTTACTCTTTTTGACGCCAATAAGTGTCTGTATCTGTCTCAACTAGCCACGCGAGCCATCGCCTAAAATTGCAATACACATGTATCCCCACCCACAGAAAAGAAATGGGGTGATGTTATTATAAGCGCACATCACACATAGTAGCTGATGTAGCACAGTGATAGTGCAACTGCTTGCGGCGCAAGGATTTTGGATTCAATGCCCGATGGGGCACTCACAACGTTGATATTATCACTTTGTGATTTTTTTTCCAGTCTGGTTAGAACCTCCTGATTGGCATGTTAAGCCGTCTGTCCCGGTTGCTGTCTATGATAACTTTAGACGGCTGTCGTTACTCAACCATGTCAGAGGCCTACTAGTAGTAGTAGGCGGTTGAAAAACTCTGACACTAGGATTCATCGGGGTGTTCGACGACTCGGTGTCCCTAAAAAAAAGAAGATCACACAGCAAAGAAGCTTTTTAACCTAGTTAATATTCTAGGTGCCTTGTACAAGATAACTACCAGTAACTGGTAGATAAGTAGGAGTGCCAAATACAAATACCACCCAAGGCGCAACATCGATGTATTCAGATAGGTATTTATAGAACACCGGAAATGACTCTTTTGTAGTTGGCAACCCCGTCCTCTAGAACCGAAGGAGCAGCTCTCTCACCAGCTCATTAGTGCAAATGCGCCGCTCGACAATCGGAATATCCCGAGCTTTTCAAATTTCGAACAGAATTTCAAAACGAGATCGAATATTAGTTGAATTGCTGGCTAAGAGGTTCGTTGCTGAAACGGTAACGAGACTTCTGTCTGTAAGTTCAAAATGTTTTCTTTTTTTTGTGAGAAAGTAACTGGCACGTTGTAAGTGATAATCTACGTAAGTAGTTTTTAATGAAAATATTGCTGAAGATTCTTGTTTTGGACACTTAGGTGCCGAATAAAAAGTATAAACTCTTTAAAAGATTATAATATTCTTCTTTTAGAACTACTCTTAGGGCTGTACTATGGTTTTTTTTTGCACTCACAGTGCTATATTACTTTCATAAATGAAAATAAGAAATTGAAAAAATGTCAGCGCCCGCCGGGACTTGAACCCGGGACCGTGGAGTACGGGAACGTCAAATAACTTATACTAGATGTCGCTTGTCGTCGCTTCGAGCGAGTACCAAGAGGTTGAAGATTTCGTCAGCTTACGTCGGGGCGCCGGTAGCTCAGTTGGCAGAGCAGTGGAACGGTACTCCACGGTCCCGGGTTCAAGTCCCGGCGGGCGCTGACATTTCTTCAATTTCTTATTTTCATTTATGAAAGTAATATAGCACTGTGAGTGCAAAATAAAACCATAGTACATTTAATTAAGCAAAGCTTCATCGCATGGTTCGAATTTCACTCTTAAGTGGACTGACCATAGTATTAGTTTCAAATAACTTATACTAGATGTCGCTTGTCGTCGCTTCGAGACGAGTACCAAGAGGTTGAAGATTTCGTCAGCTTACGTCGGGGCGCCGGTAGCTCAGTTGGCAGAGCAGTGGAACGGTACTCCACGGTCCCGGGTTCAAGTCCCGGCGGGCGCTGACATTTTTTCAATTTCTTATTTTCATTTACTCTTAGGGCTGGCTGCATTAGCTCAGTAGGCAGCTCAGCGTGTGGGCAAGTGTATGCACTATTAATTAGCTGCTAGCTGGTAGGTAGCTTCCACCTCGTTGGGCTTAAGTACATTTAAGGGTTAACGGCTTTTAAGGGCCATATTAATCTAGCGCTATTTGACGCGAGCGGTTTTTATACAACTCTTTTCGTCACCGGCAAAGTACCGCAACAACGTGCGCCATATGTGAAAGCCCTAAGAGTCCAGGTAGGTACAGTCGAAATCAGGCTTGGTAATACAGTTTGAATTTTAGCTCATGATTCGAGTATCTGACCGGATGTGAGCTTGACTGTACTTTCTACAAAAGGACAAACCTTTTCGTGACGTTTCTGTAAAATTTCTTTCCATTATGTACCATTTCCTTTTCAGAATTCGATTGCTATCCGATCCGCTATCATACGCGTTACAAAGCTGTTCGCAATTTCTCGTCAGCCCCAGACCGACCCACCCTAGACATTATCTATATAGGGTGAAATTTTACTAGTAGCCGATACTGAAAACAGATGACGGGCTAGTGATAAAGAACAAGTTTCCCTAATGAACATAGGTCGAAATATGTCAAAAATATTTTGGGCTTCCATACTAACTCAAACCAGCTGATCGGCAATTTGGTATGAAAGATGCAATGTTTTCTTTCGTATTTCGACCTATGTTGGAGAAAGAGAGATTCCTTATCAAAAGCCCGTCTTGAGTTTTTGCTCTCGTACACTAGTAAAATTTCATCTACACTAATCTACACTAATATTATAAAGAGGAAAGATTTGATTGTTTGTTTGTTTGTTTGCATCGAATAGGCTCCGAAACTACTGGGCCGATTTTAAAAAATCTTTCACCATTAGAATCCTACATTATTCCTGATGAACATAGGCTATATTTTATTCGAGAAAAAAATAGGGATCCGCGTGAAAATTTTGATAATGTAACCCAACGTGTGAAAAATGTACCAAAAAAATATCTTATATCGCGTACGGAAATTATGGACAATAGAGCAAAATGATGTACTACAGTTTTATAGAGGACATCAATATCTATAATAATGTCCCCGATACCATATGTCTAACTATTACAGTTATGCCACAATAACCACATTTTTATTTAAAAATGTACCAACTACGCCACATTATTCGTACCAGTGTAATGATTACATTTAATTATTACTGTATTAAAGGGTGTAATGGATAGCCCTCCGAATACTGATAGGGTACATGCAGACCATGAAACTGAACAACTTTCCCCTAGGAACATATTTCAGGAAACGTAAAAAAATTGACTTCCCATAGTGAATGCAGTCAGCTGATTGTGATTTTGTATGGAAGGTAATTTTTTTGGCGTTTCCTGACACACCCTCAAGTCCCTTAGTCGCCTCTTACGACTCCCACGGGAAAGAAATCGGGTGATGCTATTCTAAGCCGGCATCACACTAAAATAATAATAATATAATATACACTAATATTAGAAACAGGATTTTATTTATTGTTTGTTTGAATTGAATAGGCTCCGAAACTACTGGACCGATTTAAAAAATTCTTTTACCGTTAATTGAAATTGAAATTCTTTATTCAATGTAGGATAGTATTATCACTTATTGACGTCATGAACCGTCATTCTAAAAAAAGAAATTTGTATCACACAATTTTCAATTACAATTTTGTTATGACCTAATAGAAAACCGGCTCGGGCGGGATAAAAAAAATAAAAATATAGGCACTGCCATGGGGCTGGCCAGGTTAATCACACGGCATGTAACTTTACGCCACCACCATCTTAAAACAATATTTGTTTCAAATTGAAGTCAAGATTTTTAGAATCCTACATTATCCCTGATGAACATAGGCTATATTAAACTGTCTTATTCCCGGGGGAAAATTGTTAGCGGCGGGTGAAACCGCTGGGCGGGCTGCTAGTCTTATATAAGTTACAAATTAAAAATGTGGATACTCCGAAACGCAGCCAGACATGTAACCTCATGTAATAATATTTATTTGATACGTTTTCATGTTTGCGGCTCAGTTTGATATTTGCGCCCGTGTGATGCCGGCTTAGAATGGCATCACTATCACCACGTATCGTACCCGCGGGTGTCGTCGGAGGCGACTTTTATGTGCATAATAATTTTAGACGACAGGCTGACAACGTGTCACTGTGGTGATACACGTCTTTTCTGAAACGGCGCTCAAATGTTTGTCAGACTTGGCGATAGTGAACGCTCTGCCTACGCTGCAAGGGATAGAGGCGTGATATGTGCATGTATGGTGTGTATGTTTAGCTTCTGTAAACAACTTGCGAAAAATGGCTCTTGATACCACCAGTAGTGGTGTAACAATTTTGTGTAGGTAGATACATTTATCAAGCGCGTATCACTTACGGGGTAGGCAGAGCATAAACGGCCCTAAAATCTTCATTAACACCACATCTGACAAACATTTGAGGGTCATTCAAAAAGTTACTCAGATTAGTTAAATTTGTTAAATTAATGTTTTTATGTCTTTTATGTGTTGCCGCTGCTATTTACAGTGTGTTATCACAGATAATATAATACTACTACGGTGTTATTAATGTTTTTTCTTAGTGTGCAGGGTTGCCTGGAATCGCTTAAAGCGATAAGGCCGCCTGTTTCCTGTTCGTGTTTCTGTCTGTCTGTCATTCAGGAAATCGTGTATCACCGTAGTAACAGGTTGTCAGTCTGTCGCCTAAAACTGCAAAACACATGTAACCCTCTAGTAGTCCCTTAGTCGCCTCTTATAACACCCATGGGAAAGAAATGGGTTGATGCTATTAAGCCGACATCGCACGGCATATTTGTGTAAGTATACTTTTAGAATCTTTAAAAGCTATCTTTGATCAACGGATGCGATAGTGTGTGGGTGGTGTCTCTGCCCGCGTGGCGTAGTAGGTCTGTGTTCGGTTCCCGGACTAGCCTTTGAAAGGCTTCCGTAAGCCGACACTTCATTTGGAAAGCTTTTTATGCTACGTGTGATGAAAGTACCAAGTGTCGGTAATCTAAGGAAGCACGTGAATGGAGAAAATTGCGTACACGAAATTAGATGCGAAATGTAATATTGAGTAAATGAAGATCTCGTAGGTACGACATGGTTCGATTAGTAGAGTTGACATTGACAATCTGTTAAGTGCTTTATGAATTTGGTCCCAGTTTATTTTATTCATTTTTGGTTTCTTTGGGAAACTTACAGCTTGAATAATAACAGTAGTTAGATACAACAAAAATAAACTTATAGCCAATTTAAAGATTCCACCAGTAGGTGACCATATAAAAAGAATGATGAGTTAAGAATAACATTAACAAATTACATATAGCAAATAACAATTTTGCATTTAGAGAAAAAATAAAGAAATTAACAGTCAAAAGAAGAAATTGTTGTTTGATAAGGATATGGCAGAATCAGTCGAAAACCAAGGTAATTTTGTGCCTCGGATGGCAAGTAAAGGTGGCAAGCTTGCTTTAAAGTCATAATAAGTATAATAAGTAGTTGGTTCTCCCACTTGTCGTCCGTCGCTGCGTATTATTAACGGACCGTAACGCATGCGTCTGTCAGACGAAAGGAGATTGCGAATTTCGATATTTTTCCCATACAAATACGGCAACTGTGCGTTTACGGATGCGTCTGTAAAGTCGTTTGACTGATTTCGTCTGACAGACGCATGCGTTACGGACAACAAGTGGGAGAACCACCGCCGTAGGTACAAGAAAAAATAATACCTAAATTTAACATGAGTGGGATTCAGGTGACATACATTTACAAATACATTTCTGATAATTATTGTTGTTTTATTACGATCTCTCTTGTCGTTTCGTATGGGTTTAAGTACCTAGATAAATAAATAGGGTGAAATTAAAGTAGTGACCGATAGCGAAAACTCAAGTCGACGGGCTGGTCATAAGGAACATTTTTTCCCGAGGAACGTAAGACGACTTATGAAAAAGATTTGGTCCCTCTACACAAATCACCGATCAGCTGATTTGACGTACTATGAAAACTTAAAACTATTTTGTCATAAGTATTTCGACCTATGATCCGTGGGAAAAGTTGTTCCGTATCACCAGCCCGTCTTGAGTTTTTGCTATCGGTCACAAGTAAAATTTCACCCTATATCTATGTTTTGTAGTCATTTTTCTCAACCATATCAGATCAGGCAAAGGTCATGTGTTTTAGGCATTTTTAGTTCAAGTTTTCCTATAATGTATTTGTGTTTTTAATGTGCAATAAAGTGATTTTACTTACTTACTTACTTTAAAAGTTCTGACACCGGGTTTCCTTAGTCCATTCGTTGACTTGAAAATTGCTTTTTCAGTAATTATGTATCGATTATAGCCCCCAATTTAATTTTCTCCGCCAAAACGCCGCCAGCAACCACACCAATTTCTCAGAACCAGAAAATGTTAGAGTGGCAACCATACACGAGCAATCTTTGAAAAACGGACTTACCACTTAATGTATAAGCAGTGTAGTTTTTAATTCCTGAAACATTCCTTTAAGAAACACTCAACTTAAATTAACAATAAATATAAAATTTTGTCAGAACGTACATTTATCTCTGACGCTTGGTGTTTTGTGTGTCTTTAATAATATAAAGAACCTAGTATTTCTTTGCATTTAATTGTGTATAGGTACGCACCAATTCTGATTGCGACGACCAATACGTGGCTTCATTATGGTTGCTCGTAGGGTTTCCTCAAAAACTCCTTGCTCTGATCACCGATCGAGTGTTTTTATAATAACAACAGGGAAGAGTAATTAATCAACGTCGCCGCTATAATTTCCTCCGTGCTTCCGAAACCACGCTCAATTTGGCTTCTTACGCGAAGTAAACAGTTGTTGAGGGAGAACCAGAGATGAAATTACCCAACCCTGTTTGGTAGTCCACAGTTTATTAAGACTGAATAGATACTCCACAGAATATATTTTACTGGATAAAGGCTACCCAAGGATTTTCTATCCCGGGCACTTATCCAGATTATTGACCTGTAGGTTTTACAAGCCACAGGGCTGAGAAGGGAAGTAGGTGTTTGAAGCGCGACTTTTGGGGCCAAGACAAAGAAGTTTCATTTCTACACGGTAGTGGTATCATTTATTCTTTGCCGTTGTCTTGGAAAGAAAGCTGTCGTTTTCAAATAATGTAGAGTTCACTTAGTACAAAACACCGCGCTGATATTAATTTTATGACCAGTTTTAACTTGAAATTTTACACACACACACATATCACGCCCATAATCCCTTACGGGGTAGGCAGAGCGTAAACGGACGCAAAAAACGGACATTCACGCCTCGTCCGACAAACATTTGAGGGTCATTTGGAAAATTGTGTATCGCCATAGTGACAGGTTGTCAGCACATCGCCTAAAATTTCAATACACACCCTCGAGTCCCTTAGTCGCCTCTCACGACTTCCACGGGCAAGAAATGGTTAATTTAAAGAATTTAAAAATAAGAAGTTAAATTTAAACCTATATTATCAACCCTACCTACCCCTTGATATACACCCTATATACGAGTATAATAAATGAAAGGGGAAGGTAGAAAGTACTTGCTGAAAATAGCTCGTTATCAGATAAGATTAGGAAAATTAATGTAATTTGAGGTAATTTTGGCTGAGTTTGGGTTTCAGAAGTGAAAATTTAATTTTTAACGGTCAGTGTTATTGAAAGAGATTTACATAAATCTCAAAGAGGGTTTACATTAATTTTAATATTTTCGCCGGGGAAGAATATTATTAAGATATAATATTACCTACTTTGACTTTAAAACCAACAATTCTATGGATTATCCTAACATAGGCGGTTCTTTTACTTGTCGTCTGTTCCTGCGTATTTTTAGCAGATCTGTAACGCATGCGTCTGTCAGACGAAAATAAATTGCGATTTCTTATCCTATTCCCATATAAAAGTGCGTTGAAAGTGCGATGACGGATGCGTCATTTGCGTCGTTTGACAGACGCATCCGTTAACGCACAGTTTACACAACGTCGCCTTTTTTGTATGGGATTAAGATCGGAATTCGGAATTATTTCCTTTCGTCTGACCGACACGCATGCGTTACGGATGTGCTAAAATACGTAGCAACGGACGTCAAGTGTGATCCCCGCCATAACCATTACCTATAGAAAATTAACTAAAGCGCAGATTTCACTTAGGTACTTAATCTAAAAGATCAAATTAAAGTTTAGTCTTTATTTTAGTCAATTCTTAATTTTCAACTAGCGGACCCAGCAGTTTCACGCGCAGCTGTCCGTTTTCCCGAGGTAACGTGACCCCATCGTCTTAAATCACTCTGTCCATAAATAAAAGCTAAAAAACCTGATGTTAAGAGAACCTTTTCGGGTTTCGTGACGTCATTTAAGAACAAAAATCAATGAAAAAGAAAACCTGCATTATAATCCGTTGCGTAGTTTTTAATATCTAATCAAGCATAGAACAGGACAGCAACCGCCGAAAAGCAACTTTTTTATATATTATGTAGTGATTAAATTCAGTAACAAAACGTAAAAAATACAGCCACAATAGTGAGGTATTATAGGTACTTAACAGCTATTTCAGTTGAGATTATCGTGAAATGTTCAGTCGAATGGCTTCACGAGGAAGTGCAGGCGTTATCGAGTTTAAGAGACAAGTTGTTTGATACAAGTTGGCGAATTCTTGGAAAATGTATTATACATAATTATCATATCTACCTCCTAGCGGTCCACCCCGGGCAACGGCAACACAGGCTTGCCTGTGGATAAGTCCGGCTGAACGATCCCACCAAGCGGTGGAAGGCTCCGTAAGGAGCTGCCTGGCTCGCGACCACCATCCCACCGAAGTCTGGCGCCAAGTAGCTTGCTGCGTTCCGTCAGTGTGTGGGAGTGCCAGTGCCTTAACAGGCTTCTTCTGGGTGAGCTCGCTCCATCTTAGACTCTGTCTCTGTTCTATGACCTAGACTAGAGTCAAGAGCAAACCCATCATTAATAAAAAAAAAAAAAAAAAATATCTGAAGTTATTCATAGAACTGTGAAACATTGAGAATGCCTATGACACAAGAAAGGATTGCCATACAACTGCTGCTTAATACGATGAAGATAGAAGAATTTACAATACTGCCCAACAAAAAAAGGAAGGTAATGTTTTTAGATCTTCGTTTTTTACGGGCGTTTGCATTCTGTCTACCCCGCAAGGGATATGGGCGTGATATGTGTATGTATGTATGTTTTTAGAGTTTAGTACGTATTTATATAATATGTGCGATTTTTTAAAGGACTGAAACTCGTTAACCACTGAACAGATTCGAATGGGAATTATATCGGAAGAATCCTTACATTACCCCGATTGTCAAAGGCTAGGCTTTATCTCAGAAAGCAGTCGCGTGTTTTTTAAAATCCTAAGCTTGTTTACATTTCACGTGTTTTTTTTCCGAATATGGTTAATATGCTTTTTCTCTGAAATCTGATTCTGCTTGATAATATGACATAACAAAACCATATAAATGAAGAGGATTATTTCACTGAATTCAACATAAACGAATGATTCGAATTCTAATCAGGCACCTTCTCCTAATTAAGAAGCAACGTAAATGAGTGTACTGAACCACGTCTCGCTCATTAACAAAGCAAACGGAATGCTGCGAATTAAAAATTAGAGATCCCTCGACGAAATCGAAAGAGATTGTGAAACACCGAAACAACCAACGTTAGTTATAGGTACAATAGTTTCGTAATATTTTGTACCTACTTTAATATAGGTATAGTTATATGTTTGCGTACTTATAAGTAATTGTCTTGAATGCTAAAAAGTGTTTACAAAACAAAGAGGCAGTAGGTAGTTTAATGATCAGTGCACTCTATCAATAGCATTCATGACAAAAGCCAAACAATCTTGTCTGAATTCCTCCGATTGAGCGTCACAAACTGCCACAAATTCGCTCCTAATCCACAAGCAATGTCACTACTAGGCTACAGAATAGACAGCACGAGGGCTGTCAAGCGTCCAGAAAGGTGTAGGTAGCTAGTCTTGGTCCAGCTATTTGATGTCTAGCTCGGTCGGAATGGCGTACGAGTTTTTAGAGCAAACGTATCGGTCCCAACAAGGCACCAATGTTTTTCATTTTGCTATGTTTGGGTTGCTATAGGTCTGTGTTCATCTGTTTATAACATTTTGGCATAAAACTATAAATGGTGTAGCATATTGGAACATATTCGTTTGGCCATATAATAAATATTTGTGTCGGACGTCAGTCAAAGTACAATTCATTGTACGTCGAAGGTGTTATTACAAGAAAGTTAGACGCGCGTTTTGACAGTTTTAACGTTGACAAACAGCTTAAACATGCCTTTATTTATTTTAAACTAGATTTCTGCCCAGCGGTTTCATCCGCTGCCACTCATAATCCTGTGGTAATAGTTGTTTTCCTGCAGTAAAAAGTAGCCTATGTGTTATTTCGGGTTATACTCTACCTGTGATCCAAATTTCAAACCGGTCAAGCCGTTTGAGCTTGAAGAGGTAACAAACATACATACACACACAAACTCTCTGATTTATAATTAGTATTAGGGTACGTAGTAGTATTATATTATCTGTGGTATTAGTACGGAAGTACGGATAACACGAATAGAGTTGCGCCACGAAGAAGATGGTGGAGACGATATTGTACACGTTGCAACCCTACATGCGAGTATTGTGATGGTGATCCCAGATCAGGAGTCTCGTCACGCGCTGCTATCGACCGAGCGGCTCGCGGCTGTCTGTGCGATGCAGCCTCTGCCCCTACTCTTATCTCGTCATTATTTCACTCATTTCAGCTGGCTGTTATCAGCTCTATTAGGGTTGGAAGTAATCTATGTATACTGAAACCTCTTTTTTCCCTAGTTCAAGACTGAAACTAACAAAAAGGGTATAACAAGCCGAAAGGAGGTCAAGCTACTCATGCAACTCAACAACTTTCTGTATGATATTCATTAAAAAATTCAAGCACTCTGAAATTCGTCCTGAATATAATAAAATTAATAAATAAATAAATAATTTTAATAAAATAAACGACAACTTGCGCGAAAAATAGACAATCTGAAAAACTGCCTCCCCCTACAATATAATATACGAAATAAAAAAATAAAAAAATATCCTCCTAAAATTGTGATTTGACATTTCCTATTAAGGATATACTCTTCTAGGTTAGGTAGGTACAATAGTAGCACCCAAGTTGGTAACTGGGTATGGATGCTTAGCATCTAATACTTAGTAAATATCTACCATGTTACCATATAGGTAAGCAAACTTTAGTCTAGCATGTGCTAGGCAGGGGCGTGCAGTCCATATAGGCACAAAAGCACTGCCTACCCTGATATTTTGATCCACACAAAATTATAAATATTTAAAAAAATTATTATTTGAAGAACGATACCCATTCGTAAAAAGGAACGTAATTATCAAAACTTTCGCGCCCCTGGCGAACTCGAACATTACCATTGTCAATCGAGCTTCGGCGCCTCGACCGCTGCCTGCTTTTATGAATGAAATGGACTATTACTACGTGTTTAAACCGGTTCAAACTAGTAGCCAGTCTATCGAACGAAACTTCAAACAAAAAAATTAATGTATGAAACGCAATAGCATTTTCATGGCGGCTATATCTGTTTCACTCATTTCCGTTTTCTTTCTCTTTTGTTTGTCAATAATGTCAACATCATTTGATCTGTTGATCTGTGGACATAATTTGACAGTTCAAGTTTGTTAAAACTAAGTAATTGTTGTTTGTGAAATTATTTTCGAGTTCCTGGTTTATTTTGCTTTGTTTCATTTTCAAAAGTGACAAAACTTTAGTATTTGGCTAAACCAAGGAATAATGAAGTGTAGGAAATGTGAAATTTGTGGATTAAAAGCCGCAAGAAAGAATGGACAGAAACGGCATTTCATGGCTCAGTTTCCTCTGGATGAAGAAAGGTTAGTAAAGATAATCATTATAATGCTTGGAATATGACTCATAAACATCGTAATTATAGCAATAAACATTGATTTGAGTTGATATTATTATTTAGTTGAAGAAGTTGCTGTTATGTAGTGCGACCAAAAATAATGTATAATCGATATCGATACAATGCGTTGTCACTTGTCACAAATTTATTTTTAATGGAGAATGTTTCTAACATTTCCTCACAACCGAGTTCTGGGTTAGAGTACCTATGTTTTTCGGGGCGGGGGGATATTGGAGTAAACGCTTCTGGGCCCTAAGAAACGTCGAAATTTACCATTTGCAAAGCCTTTTCCATCTGCGCTACCGCGGCTCGTACCCTGCCCGCGTAAGATAAGATACACTTGCAAAGTTCACGGGCAGGGGACGATCCGCGGTAGCCCACATAGATGAGGCGTCGCCACTAGTAAAGGAAAAAGTCGCAGGTTCAAATCATGGCCACGGTTGAAAAAAAAGCGGGCTTTCCAAAATTGTATACATAACACGGGAAGTGTTTTAAATTTTGGTATTAAATTAAATGTATTTATTATTTGATAAGATATTATTATATGTTTCAGGTGAAGAATAAATGTACCGCTATATAGTCCTAAACGAATGGTACAAGAAAAAATCTTCGATCTACCCTACAATCAAATTATGTGCAATGATTGAAAATATGGTCAAAGTTTTTGATGAATAAATAGGACCTCATTAATAATAGTAGACGATTAAATGCATGGACATGCTTTTATGAACTCCGCCAAACCAGTTGCTCTGTTTTCCTGTGGAAATGGGGTGTGTGGGACTTTTTTGAAGTAAAAAGTATCCTCTAATGACCAGTTATACAAAATTTGGTAAAAATTCGTCTAGTAGTTTTTGCTTGAAACGTGGAAAAACAGACAGATAGATACAGTATTTTTTTTACTATTGTTTTGAGACCTAACTTGAACGGAATTTTAAGTATTCAAATGTACACACTTGGTTGACTTACTGTTTTATTATATTTATTTAGAATTTTACAAAAGTAATAATTATTGAAATCCTTTAGCTTGTTTTACTTAGAAAAAAGTCCATTAATTATGTTTCGGCAACTTATTGTTATTGAAATATTGAGTTAAAATTGTTTCGATAATATTCAAATACGGGGAGGTTCCGAACGACCGTCTTTTCCGAAAACGCTAAGCTCCACCGGCTAAACTGAACAACTTTCCCCAAGAAGCATTGGTCAAAACTTTAAAAAATTACCTCCCATAGAGTATTATTCGGTCAGCTTAATTTTTGTATGGGAGGTAATTTTTTTAAATGTTGTCTATCACTTTTGATCCTCGGGGAAAGTTGCTAAGTTTGACGGGTTTAGCTGAGGGTCTTAGGAAAAGTCGGTTGTTCGGAACTTACCTGCTAAATTGCTGAAACATAATTATTATAAAAATAAAAATATTATTTTGAGCTGCCGCACCGTTTCGGCAGCTACGTTATCGATATCGATAAATTGCAGGCTGTCGCGTAGGTACATCACTACGTGTGTTCTTTATGTTGGCTATACTAGAATTGTCTTGTTTCGACATGTTGGCAATGATTTGGGAACTGCGTTTTGACATTTTGCGTTGTTCATTTTTTTTCTTCGGAGTCCCAACTCTTAAAACGCTAGTTCTATTATATTCTCTTTGCTAGTAGCGCTAACCTAACAGAGCCAAACAGACCTCCAAAGGTGCTGCTCACAGAAAACAGAAAAGAGTCTCTCTTCTGTTTTCTGTTTTCTGTGGTGCTGCTTATTAAAAAAAAAACGACTGCATACACACGGCGAGTCCCTATACTGCATAACAGTGTTTTGCACAGCAAAATCATGGCCGACACAGCTACGCATGCCCCAAGCCTGCACGACAGTGAAAATTGTGGCTTGATCGCTCGCTTCATTCGCTCGCTCCAGGGGGTCACAACTGTAACCTAACCTACTGTATTGAAACTGTGTCAAAAATGTTTAGTATTAATGGGCTTCGCCCCCTAAAGCCCCTTGAAGACGATCCTATGACTGTGTCGTACACAGTCATGTTGTACAAAACGTTGTCCGGCGCAATCGTGTTGTGCATAATCAACGTCGTGCAGTCATGGTTGGTCAAAAATCTAGTAACCAAACGCAAAAACTATAGAAAAAAGCGCACGGGTTGAGGTGTGGGAGGGGCGGTGCGTATAATCCGACCAATTTGTGACACCTTTCTTATGAACTATTTGCATAATAATGAGGTGCATTTTTGCTTGATAGTATTTTTCTTTAGAAGACATTGCAAATTCCTCCATTGTTGTTTACCCGTGTTGTTTATTTTAGGTTAGGTTTTTCAAGTAAAGCTTTAAAGTTTAATAGTGAAAATGTAGTTCAGTTGGTGTTCTATGATAGAATAGAATGAAAAATTATAGAACTTATTTCATACCTTCTAATGTGCGCGATAAACAACTGTAATAAGATTTGTGTTGTGTGTTTACAAAAGTTAAAGTACTGTTTTCAATACCTAAGTTGATATTATGTGTGATAAAATGCAGATCAACAATTGGAAATTACGCAAATAAAAGGTAACAATAGGTCCTACTTGAAAATTTAATTTTGTTAGATTGTTGAGTGCAAACATTGAAAGAGATGAACAATCATCTTCGTGATTCGCACGCATTGGACCACCACCGGACAATACTGCGGTTCTTTATATCTTTGGTGACAGCCCCCATACACATGGCATCTTGTGACAGCCGCAATTTGATGCGGTAACGTGTACTATGATACCTATCCAAATTTTGTATGGGATCTCGTAAACTATTTTCCCCTAAAAACCGGATACGACAAAACACTGAAAAAGATGAGGTTCGTGTGAGAACCGCCTTTGTTTGTACTGCCTACCCAGTCGTGAAACCCTGTGCACGCCACTGGTGCTAGGCAAGCGAGGGCGGCACTCATTTATTCTCGTAGACGGATATTTAAGAAGGTATCTTTAGAAAACAGGTACCTAGCTAGCTGTATACTTAAACGTAAGTTTTATAGAGCTCTCGCACAGAGACACGACTGAACTGAACAAGGAAACGTGTAAACGCTCATAAACACCTACGTGTCACACCACTCACTGCGCTCACCGTCCCACTCAGAAACAATTAAGTGCCCATTTATTAGGCGCCGGCGCAGACAAAACCGCATAAAGAGAGGACATTAAGTAAAACCCACTGTTCATAACTTATGTATGAATGAGTGTACTTTGTAAAGTACAGCCGGAACGAACGTGCTTTCAGAAGGACAAAAGGCTTGCGGTGGGCGGAGAGCGCTGTGCTGAGACGATTTTGAAACAAGATAGTGACAAGACAAATGTATGAGAATATTTTGTATCTAGTAATGATAGACTTGAAATGGGTAAAAAAATGGAAAGATTTAACAGTAAGATATTGTGTAGGACATAAAATTGCGACTTTTGTTTTGTTACGTATCAGAGTTCATATTTAAGCTAACGCAAAATTTTTGGTTGTAATATGAATATAATAATACCTGTCATTATATAGTTTTTTAATTTTACCTGTGTACTTCCGAGAACCAAATTAAACGTAACCAACTGAAACAAATTAGGTTATGAACTTATCACTCAAAGTTATTTTCTATATATTTCCATGAAGCTTTAGAAATTCTATGCGTAATTTTTAGTTTCTTTTTTATACTTTCTTCTGTCCTCACAGCCACGAGACGATTAGACTAATTGCCCGCCCATAGTTTATCATCTCCTTCGCAGGAAATACTTGACGGTTTCTACAGGGACTTACAAAAAGGGTATACAAGCCGAACGGTCAGTGTACTCATGATACTGAACAACTTTCCCCATGGAACATGGATCGAAATATTGAAGGACCTCCCATACAAAATTGCCGATCAGCTGTTTAATTAAGGTACCACGAGAGGTCAATTTTTTCATATTTCGAGTTTCATAGGGAAAGTTGTTCAGTTTCATGAGTACCTACTTTGATCTCCTTTCAACTTTTATTACCCTTTTTATTACTTGCTGAATACGAAGATACGATAATCTGATGGGAATGGATGCCGCATGTGTAGTAGGTATAGTAGAAGAAATATGATTTGACCCGAATCGTCTTATCATGGTATTGTTCAAAAATATAATACAACAAAAGTTAATAATAAGTCAATAGATATCGAGCCATTTTAAAATTTACCAACTATAATTCTTCTCCTTCCTCGGGTTGGGACGTCTGCGGAGCTGGCAGACGGGTGATCAGCTCCACTTGGTGGGAACCATTTCACCCAATTCCCAGGACACCCAAAGCCAAGTATAGTTAGTAGCTCTTAAATGAAATTATTTTGGGTACCTATGTGAAAATGAAAATGAATGAAAATGAAATAACTTTATTCAATGTAGGATAGTATTATCACTTATTGACGTCATGATCGGTCACTGTAAAAAAAAAATTTGCATAACGCAATTTTCTTTTTTTTATAACAATTTTGTATTGTCCTAATAGAAAACCGGCTCGGCTGTGTACACACCGTATAGGATAGAATTAAAGGCGGTTCTTTCACTTGACATCCGCATTTTAAGTGTAGTGCGCATGACCAGCAACGCATTTGACAATTGCACAGCAACGGACGTCAAATGTGATTCCCGTCATCCCCGTCTTATAGTTGGGCTGTCTGTCATGCATGCGCAAGGTCACACACGAAACATGCATAGAAGAACCTCGACCCTACATTTAAACGTGAAAAAGCTCTTCCCACCTACATTTTTGTTTATTATTTTCATGTCATCTTACTTTTTTTCGTGGGTGCCAAATTTTTCAACCGCTTACTAGCAATAGTAGGCGGCAACAGCATACGCAGCAACAGGAACAAACGTGCCCTGCAAAGCACAGAACCATTTTCTTCCGGAATCAGGTGTTTCAGCTGCAATGTCCTAACCAGACTGAAAACAAATTCACAAAGCGATAATATCAACCGGCCGATGTGACGTGTAGTGCGACTGTCTGCGACGCAAAGGTTCCAGGTTTGATTCTCGGTGGGCACTCACAAGCTACACAACCATGTCAGAAGCCTACTACTAGTAAAAGGCGGTTGAAAAACTCTGACACCAGGGTTCCGGGTCGTTGAAGGGCTCGGTGTCCCGCACGAAAAGAAGAAGACTGCGCCACATCAGCCGGCATGTCATCAAAGACAATGCATAGAAAATAAAAAGCCTGAAGAATTTTACATGCCGTTACTAAAAACTTAGTTTTCAGTACATGGGATGGGAAAGGTTTTGTGTTCGTTACGGCACTAGTACTATTAATTATACTGTGACGGCAGTACGAGTAAATCTGATAAATATTGAAATGTCGACAGAAAATGACACATTTCATTATAATAAACATTATTTAATTAAGTAGCCGCACGAGGGGGGTATTCATTTCGGAACCCGTCAACAAGTCTGCCACGAACACTAATCGACAGTATGGCGGTGATCACACTACGACGACGGTCCGACGGACGAACTTTCAGTCGAAAGGAAATTTTGAATTCACATACAAAAAACGGATATCATCGAACACTGTAACGTTGCGATTTGACCAAGGTGTTTGACAGACGCATCCTTTGACCAAGGTGTTTGACAGACGCATCCTTCAGTCCGTTGTAGTATGGGATTCGACCAAGACCTAGGGTGGAGGTTCCAGTTCTACACCAGACAACAATCATGAGCCAATTTCGCTTATTCATGACAGAGAATTCGAAAATATTGCGCCAATGTTGTTTTCTTAAAGCACGTACTTTCGGCTTCTCTAAATTATTTCAGAACAAAAACCATGTCTTTTATTGGGCATTAGAACAAACTGGTTTGTAATTGGAACGTGGACCTTACTTTCATGAAAATATCAATTTTATTTCACGCGAGATTTCCAGTGTATTAATTTCCATGGTGGGGTGATTTTAATTAATATGCCAGCCTACTGCTCATTGATATTCAAATTGAAATGCGCGAACCGAATTTGATTAAGTAGGTATAATTTCTACCTGTGTATAGGTAGTCCAGTGATTATAATGTTGGGAAATGGCGAAAGACATTATAAAATTACATACACAAACACATATCACGCCTATATCCCTTACGGGGTAGGCAGAGCGTTAACGGCTGTATAACGGATATTAATACCACGTCTGACAATAGTTTGAGGGTCAATCAGATAATTGTGTATCACCACAGTGACAGATTGTCAGCCCATCGCCTAAAATTGCAGAACACAGCCCCAAGTCTCTTACGACTCCCACGGGAAAAAATGGGGAGATGTTATTCTAAGCCGGCATCACACGGCATTAAAAAATTTATTATCATTAACTAGCCGCCCGCCTTGCGGTTTCACCAGCTGATAACCGTTTTACCGCGGGAACATGATATCCCGACATATTTTAGACATATAAACCTTCATCTTGAATAACTACATCTATAAAAGAAAGAATCAAATAATTTGCTTAGTTATAAAAAAAATTACAACATTTCACCCTATATGTTTCGTGTTTGTATTGTAAGCACTAAAGTGTTTCTATCTAGCTATCTATCTGCTTTTGTAAAAGTTTTCAACGCTTATAATATACTACTATTTAGTACGGAACTAGCAGTGTACTTAGTACTTGCAAATATAGGTAAAACAAATATTCTGTGCGGTAACAACAGGGTATGTTCCGTTCGCTGGGAGTTGGGACTGATCGTAAATCCGTAATAAGGCGTCGTAACGAGCCCTATTGTCGGACTGCACAACTGTAGCAGACTGTGTCCATTGTGCTACGATGCTGCTACGACAAATAAACGGATCGGACTGAGCGCCGAGCAATAACAACTGTAGAAGTAGTTGGGCGGGGGGTATCAATACACACGTAATTAGTTATCAGAAAATCCATCTAGACCGTGAATCCATCCTACCGAGAGTGTGGACAATCAATTCCTCCGCTCCCACCCACTTCTTGCCACACTATAGATTTGTTTGGTATGCTAGAATTTGGGACTGTTCGTAAATTCATAATAAGGCGTCGGACTGAACAATCGTAGCATTGCGCTACGATGTAGGTACAAAAACGTTAGTGCGTAACTGTTTATCTGTCTATTTTTAATTTAATTAATATAATTTTCTACACAGTCAGTTTTAAAATAGGATATTTTAATGAATTCGTGATGATCATTTGGTTTCCTACCTGGCGACTACACCCTCCCATCAAAGTCCAGCGCCAAACGGCGTGCTCCTGTCGTTTTGTTTTCATATCCGTGCCCTTTTAATGAGCTCGCTCTATCTTTGATTGTATTGTATCTCGGTCTTAACTGTCCTCCAAAACTACAGTCAAAAGCAAACATTTCATGAAGTGACGATTCTGCCAAAAACAATGGAAACGCGTTCCAAAATCAGTTGTAGCTGGTCACCATAAGCAAGTATTAGCGCGTGCTCCCGGCACGGAACATTGCGTTGGTTACGCCCGCGCTGGCCGGCCGGGTCGCCAGTTCCATTCCCGGGCAGGAACACCTGCGTCATTAGAACTTTAGATGGAAGTCAAGTAAGTGTGCGCCAAAACAATTGTAAATCCAGGAATGCGGTAAGGATAAGGAAGTGTTCTGAGTTGGTTTCTTGGATTTTGTTTTATATTTACGTGAGGTATCAAAGCAGCAAGAATAGATTGTTACAATGCTTATTTTATTCCTGAAAGGAATGTATTTTGCGGAATTAATGGAAGGTTTGCTCAGAAGGTGGGTATAGTCACGATTTGTTAAATATACTTTGAGGCATTGTTGGTGACTAACGTATTGATAGGTCAATTGTACCTACCTTAACATGAACAGCCACAACAGTCCACTGCAGGACATGAGCGTCCCCATTTGGGGGTATAGCCATATTTACCACGATTGGCAAGCGGATTGGCGAACGCAGTGCAAATACTCGTATTTCTTGCACAGGGAACGCTGCTGCCCATTCCCTATATGAATTTATCCCTCAGTCGCTTTTTACGACACCGACGGGTTGTATTTGGGTGATGCTATTCTAAGCCGGCTTCACACGACAGAAACTGGCCCTAAGCGGGTAGAAATACTTTTTATTTTTGTGCCAATTTGCATAAAGGAGGAAATAAACAGTATCTACCCAGTACCTACTACAGATATCAGCTTTCACTAAACTGCCTTGATATTAATTGTAAATACATCTCAGTATTTATAACAGTAATTATATTTTACAAAGGTAATTGCATCATCACAAAGAAATGTAAATAAAGTTACTTGAAAAATTTAGGAAATCAGAAAACCTTGCGGCCTTTGCTCGGAGTTTTAAACCCAATCAAATAAACAGGCAGACGGCCGAAACATAATTACTTATCTCTAGAGTTTACATAACGACAAATTTGATTACAGTTTTGTTGCCATCGGATGATTCCCTCCATGTTCCCCACGCCTCTCGGCATCATGCTGCGAACGGTGGTACGGTCTTGGGTTCGGGGTTAGTGTACATTTTCATACAGGATGAGAGAAAATTTTTAAAAGGGCAGAACTAGCCCATGAAACTGAAAAACTTTCCTCAAGGCTCATAAGCCGAAATATCCAAAAAATAACCTACGATCATAAAAATGTTGCAGACTGAGTCATTTTATTCAGCAGATATAAAAATTCGCTTTTTGACCGGGTCGCTCACACAATAAGAGAGTATTAGGTATGCTTTAAACTGTTGTCCATAAATACTCCATACATCATGCGTTTTTAAAAATATTCGAAATTAGAATTGTTATATAATTATATGAAATTTGTTATATAACTAATATGAAAGTTGGTGTTTTGACATCATCCAAAAAAGTGAAATATGACGTCATATTTTAATATTTAGCCAAGCTACGCAATTGAAACACTCGATTAGAGTGCAAGGATTTCATTAGAAATAGTGGTTTGTTTGAAAACATACGAGAGCAAAATGTTTGGATACCTATACGACGACGTAACTGTCCGACCGACATGAAAAAATTACGATGCAAAATTGGTATACAAAAAAACACAGTAGAAAACCAGTCTCATCGACCGTACAACTAATGTAAATTTGTTTAAGCGGAGAAGAGGCTCATAATTTAGTTTTAACTCGATGAACCGGGTTCCTAACTCAATTTAATGGCGAATAACAAAAGGACGACTATTGTATAGACTCAGTTCGCTTATCAAATGTTATTATGATTTTTTTTGAAAACTTGCAAAATTTTCAAGCGCGGGCAGGATTTGAACCTGCGACTTTCGCATTACTAGTGGCGACGCCTCTTCCATCTGGGCTATCGCAGCTCATTTCTTGCCCGCCAATTTTGCAAGTGTATTTTAATGCCAGTAACGCTTGGCATGGCTCCATCTACCGGGTTAGTTTTGCAACTAATAATCGGCGACTAATTCTATCTTTACAGATTGAATGTAGTCTAAGCGATGAAAACCAGCGATAAATTGAGTACCAAATTTTAAAACACTTCCCGTGTTAGGTATACAATTTTTGAAAACTTGCAAAATTTTCAAGCGCGGGCAGGATTTGAACCTGCGACTTTCGCATTACTAGTGGCGACGCCTCTTACATCTGGGCTATCGCAGCTCATTTCTTGCCCGCCAATTTTGCAAGTGTATTTTAATGCCAGTAACGCTTGGCATGGCTCCATCTACCGGGTTAGTTTTGCAACTAATAATCGGCGACTAATTCTATCTTTACAGATTGAATGTAGTCTAAGCGATGAAAACCAGCGATAAATTGAGTACCAAATTTTAAAACACTTCCCGTGTTAGGTATACAATTTTTGAAAACTTGCAAAATTTTCAAGCGCGGGCAGGATTTGATGGAAGATGGAAGAGGCGTCGCCACTAGTAATGCGAAAGTCGCAGGTTCAAATCCTGCCCGCGCTTGAAAATTTTGCAAGTTTTCAAAAATTGTATACCTAACACGGGAAGTGTTTTAAAATTTGGTACTCAATGTTATTATGATGTTACAAGAGCTTTTTTTTTTTTTTTTTTTTATTAATGATGGGTTTGCTCTTGACTCTAGTCTAGGTCATAGGACAGAGACAGAGTCTAAGATGGAGCGAGCTCACCCAGAAGAAGCCTGTTCACTCTTACTTTGAAGAGATTAGGGTTGTATGCTTTTGGAAACACAGACGCAGGAAGTGAGTTCCACTCTTTAGCAGTGCGCATTATAAATGATGACTGGAAGCGCTTAGTCCGAATTGGTGGAATGGCTACCAGGTACGGATGGTATCCGGCGGTGCGTCTGGATGTCCGATGGTAGAAGGGAGCTGGTGGAACAAGGTCGTGAACCTCTTGAGCACACTCTCCGAAGTACAATCTATAAAATACTGACAAGCAGGCAACCTTGCGGCGATGTGCCAGGCTATGTAGCTTGGTGTCCACCAGTTTTATGTCGCCTATGAGCCTCTTGGCCCTGCGTTCCACCGAGTCAAGAGCGGTAACTTGGTATTTGGCTGAGCCATCCCAAAGGTGACTGCAATACTCCATGCAGGATCGGACTTGTGCTTTGTAAAGAGTTAAAAGCTTGTGGAGAAAGTAGTCTTGGAAACTTGTGCTTAGACAACCCAACTTTATGTGATTAAAGGTCTTTGTATGTAAGTAACTGTTATTTAAAAAAAAATGTGGATTGGAGACATAAGAGAAATTGGTATACTGTATTATGATATCGCTAGCCCCGCTAAATTGTATGTAGGTAAGAACATAAAAAATCGATACTTTAATTAAATCTGGAATAATCTATGCTTGGTTAGATAGCTAATAATAATTATAAAATTTATTGATGATAAATGGTACGATGTACATATTTGCATTTTTGTTCATATTCTTTTATCCTTAAACGTAACACTCCAGGGCCTGCAGTTAGCTAAATGAAAATCGTTTTAGTTGTATATCGAAAGCGTGTCAGTTGGTTGGTTGGTTGGATGGTTTAAGTCGTTTCGTATTATTCTAACAGTTTTAAGTAAGCATACTGGGAACAAAAGTATAGAATATCTGAGTGGCAATAGAATTACAGTTGAGTGGCGCTGGCATTACAAAGGGGCATTGCTAAAATAAGGGGATTCGGGCCCTGTTGTCTCTTACTCTACAAATAGTAAGTATTTTTACTGTGATTCGAGTCCATCGCCCATCCGATTTCAATTTGTAATAAATAATTGTAATGTACAAGTAATGCACCCGTTGCACGCAGTGCATTGTCACCCCCATAGATTCCACTATTGTCCTCAAGTGTATAATTATAATTGCAGTTATACAGGGTGCGTTCGAAAACTATTTTATGTCGAACTGTTTCATCACATTGGTTGGCAGAAAATTGGACCTTCGGTAAGTACTTTGCGAGGTTCCGTAAATTTATCTCTCCGCCGTTTTCTGGAGGGTAGAATTGTAACAACCTACGGTAACTAAGTAGCACATGATCTTATTTTCTGACTTGAATGCAGTGCACCTATTATGACGGACTCATGGACGGAAGGATATTTCGAATTCCCATTCAAAAAAAGGAAAGCCATGGCACACTGTAACGCAAACGATAAGACCAAGGTGTTTGATAAACGCCTCCGTCACTCCTTCATAGTGTGGGATTCAGTAGGCTGTTCTGACGGACAGACAAACGTATTTTTGACGCATCCGCCTGACAGCCGAAAGGTTGAAGTCCAATACGAAAAACGGATGCCATGGCACACTGCAACGCATGTGACTTGACCAAGGTGTTTGATAAACGCAATTGGCAGCTCTGCATAGTATGGGATTTGCTCTAAATAATCAATTTAATAATTTTATTCGTTCTTGTAGTATTTGTATTCGAAAACCTAACTTTACCATACCTGTGTCAACGTATTCAAAAGCGCAGATTGACGTGGCTGAAAGAGGGATCCGTGCTTCGGAGGGCACGTTGAGACGTCGGTCCCGGTTGCTGTCTGATTACTTAGACGTCGTAACACAACTGAGTTACACAAATATATCAGAGGCATACTAGTTGTAGTAGGCGGTTGAAAAACTCTGACACCAGAATTCCTCGGGTCATTAGTCAACTCGGTGCCCCACACGAGCAAAAGAAGAAAACGCATCTTTAGGCATTTGGCAAATAAGTTTTACCCTTTGATTACAATTTCAACTCTAGAAGCTCTTTTGTTCAGTGACAATAATTGCTACGACGCGCTACTAAATTATAACAATAATGAATTCCTTATTTTATTGTTAAGCATCCTCGTAAAGGGCTGGAATTTTTAGTGTCTGGCAAATTTATGGCTTCTTTTCTATTTCAATGATGCTCTTTTTGATGCTAAATGTAAATCAAGCGGAGACTTTCTTTTATCTTTCACGAAGTAGATATTGGTAGGATCGAGAATTCCTTGGAGAGCGTCCAGTGGCTGGCTGGCTGCCAAATCGTTAATGATTTTACAAATTCTCAGCTCCACAAACAGGACTTGCCAAATTTCAATTAGTCACAAAATGGATTATGTATCACACATGCCGTCGATACGGATTGGTGAGTAGGGTGACCATTTTCTCATCTTTTGTTGAGATGTTTTCTCGTCACAGCTACGAACAACATACTAAACTTTTTTGAAAAACTACAAAGTTTTCAAGCCCAGGCAGCATTGAAAAAAAAAACAAGTTTTTCAAAAAAATTGTACCTAACACGGGAAGTGTTTTAAAATTTAGTATTCAACATACTAAAGTTACTAAACGCTATTAGAAATAAATAATAATAGGTAAGTGTATTTATGTAGGTAGGTGTATTTATTTAATTGTGTTATATGTAAGTTTATTTTATAGTTCATACAATATCGTGTAGTTCAGAATATAGAGGTATTTTTATTTTATTTATTGTACTATTCTTGTTTTATTTGCCTAACTTTAGTTGTAGTAAATTATACACGTTAACTGCCTCACTTTATGCCTTCTCACTACCCTAGGTCTGCTGTAAGAGATTTATTTTTAGAAATAAGTTGACTTGTTGTGTATCGTTCTATATGTTATATCCATTGTGTTATATAGTAAACATTAAACGGTATAATAAATAAATTATATCTGTTATGGCAAAACATGCGATTACTTTCAAACCGGGTCTTTCGCGATAGTTTTGAGGAAAATATAAACGATTCTATTTACCTCAAAACTATCGCAACAGACCCGGTGAATCAACTTAAATGTGTAAATTAGTTGAAATAGATTTTTTATTATTAGTTTCAGAATTAATTAACCATGCTCTAATCTCGATTAAAACTTCGTTATTTTTCCTTATTTATATTGATTTTTATTATTAGTTTCAAAATGTATAAACCATGCTTTAATCTCAAATTAAATTTCGTATGTTTTTCCTTATTTCGTGTAACAGTTGCCCCTTATCTCACAATTCCTAAAACAGCTGACCACCCCAATCTGTCAAAATCAATAGCGTGCTAGCTAAACTAGTTAATCCGCGCGACTCGACTCGCTTTGTTGCAGTCCCAGTTCAGCGCGACCGTGGCGACACCTCGCCATATGGCGTCTTACACCATGCGACTATTATTTAATCTGTGCTATGGTACGACTTCAATCGAGCCGACATAAGCCCCTGATTGGAGGGACGTTTCGAGTTCATTGCAGTTTTGTTTGGCTCAGATATAGAAGGTGTAAATAAAATAACTGCAAATATTTCAAAATAGCATTTTTAGTTTTCCTGTAATGTGTTTGTGTTTTGAATGTGCAATTAAGTGTTTTTACTTACTTAATTACTTCAAGCGGTGCAGCAGCCCATGAAACTGAACAACTTTCCTCAAGGAACATGAAAATGTTCCAGCAGACCGGGTCAATTTGTATGGGAGGTCCTTTTTTTTTTTACTTTTCGATATAGGCTGGTGTCCCCTTCAAATTTTTTTGCAGCTAATATTTTCCTATTTCGCAGGATTTGTTCAAGTTTTATGCTTTCTGAACTTTGTTTTACAAGAGTACATATTAACCCACATTGAGTGGTAGATACCACAAAAGTTCAAAAGCCAAGACTTCTCACCAGCAGAGGACTACAGCATGGCCATATTTTGACCATCCCAATAATTTCATGATAATACTATGGCGTAGGGTCCATTTTCTTTTGACAGCATCTCTTTTAGTATGCAGATGACAGCTGTCAAATATGGCTTATTGGAATGACGTTACTTTAATACCTTTCGGCGCCTGATGATGATATGGTGATGTTGTAAACGCATTATTTAGCTTTCTTCTTACAAAGAAGAGATATAAGAGCATAGAACAGATAGAGCATTGTAGTCATACTAGAAGATTTTCACATGGGCATGAGATTTTATTATGAAATTTCACCGACAAGCAGCTGACATAATTTATTTTAATACAGCATAATGCAGTAACAAAATGTAACAAAATCCACACATGGACCGTGTCATGGGGCCCCACATCACTGCCATACAAGTTTATTTAATCTCACAAATTTCATGCTTCAATGGTGCCGACAGCTAAGATTTGCCATAACATAATAGAGATTAGTACAATTCGATGACGTGTGATTTCATGGTCCTTTATGTCGTCTGTCGCACCATGGTCGCTATATTCAATAGTAAAAGTGTTATTTCTTTTACTCCTACTGTGTCAGTTTAAGGTTACAAAGTACAATATTAATATAAAAGGTGTTTATTTAATAGGTGTGTATTATTACGACTATTGTTAAACTTTTATTGATTCGTTCGGCGGCTGGTTTATTGTTATTTCTCGTCGATATTTCGATACGCATTATTTTGTGAACGATAATGAGAATTTTGGTATTCATGAGCGTTCGGTTGGTTTTAATAACGCATTGAAATCTGTAATTTAATGTCGTTATTCGAATTTCTGTGTGATGCCGGCATGGAATAGCATCACCCTACTTCTTTCCCAAGGGTGTCGGTAAGAGGCGACTAAGGGACTTGATGGTGTGTTCTGCAATTTTAGGCGATGTCTACGTCCAGCAGTGGACTGCAATAGGCTGATGATGATGATGATGTATGTTTAAACTGGTTAAAAGCTTGACATTGAAAGACGGTAAGCTCTGTATTGTTTTTTTGTACACACCACAAAACTGCCTCAAGTTCAAAATAGTATTTCTTTTACTTAGGATGTTTAAAGACTTTTTTAAAGACTGGACACTAAGATTTTAGCATCGGGGCTTTGAAACCTACACCTGACTGGTTATTGGGGAGCAAAAGCTGATATATTTAGTGGATTACGACATTATTTGCCACCTTACAGTATTCTTTTCAATTCACATTTTGCCTTAAATAAAATTCAACTCTATTTTCGTACAATAGGGTCATCTTCTCGCTGCAAGCGCAAGCCCGAAAGATGGCCGCCAAGTCTGTGACCAAGACAAGTGACAGTCGGGGGGTTTAAATTCACCTATTGTCGTGTAAATTTGCAGTGGGGTCCACTGATAAAGTAAATGTGTTGAAATTAAATTACTCTTCGGGTGAGAATTTTCTTGAGTATTTTCAGGAAATGTCAACCAGGAAATGTGGACCAAAATCAATCTATGATCGATCGACTATTTGTTTTAGAGTGGTTCTTACACGTACCATACGATTTTGCGTGGTTTAGTGGTTCTGATTTACAGACAAGTAGAGTTGTATAAAATCGCATGGCAACGCAGCATGGATGACATGATATTGCCGTGCAGCTGTCACCAGTTGTTATTTTGCTTGCTGTCAAAAGCCGCAATAACGTGCGGCGCGTGTGCGACATTCTATTACTTACTACCGACCGAGCAAGTCTTGGATTTGATTTCCATCACACACAAACAAATGTATCCTCAATGAAGCTGTCATCAATTTATAATAAGACATCGAGACAAGCGACCATTACATCTTTAAATAAGTAGTGGCACAAGTCAGTTGACGAGGACGAATGAGTAACACTGTTTACAGATTCGCTAATTTTACTATACGATTTGTCTTGTGCTGCATGACGAGTTTATATAAAATGCAGGGGCGGAGATTGGAAGGAGCGACGCAACTGGGACGCCGGCTTAAACAGATGAAATACAAGCGTCCGTCGTCACATTTAGCAAACCTTAGGTATGTTTCAGTATAGCAAAAGGTAGAATGAAAATCTTCACGCGTTTTCTATTTAGAAACCTACCTACAGTATAAGAATCCACAACCTTTTAACTTTTTAACAAGCCTTTTTATACAGGTAATTAGTTTATTCGATTATCACTACATAGTATAAAATAAAGTCGCTTCCCGTTTGGTGTCTCCTTATATCTTTAGAATTACCCAACGGATTTTGATGCGGTTTTTTTTATTAGATAGAGTAACTTGAGAGGAAGGTTTATAAGTATAATTTATTCCGGGAAATTGTCACATTCCCATGGGAAAACGGGTACCCCAACTGGTAGTAAACTTTTGACCCCCTTTTGACACCTTTAAGGATCAAAATTTCAAAAATGCTGAAACACGTATTTAATTATTTTATGTTATGAGTCTAATCAGAAATTTTGAACCAGATTACATTTAAGACAAAAAACTTTCATACAAACTTTTAACCCCCTTTTTACCCATTTTATGGTTAAAATTTCAAAAATGCTGATACACGTGTTTAATTATTTTAAGTTATTAGTCTAATCACAAATTTTGAAACAGATCGAATTGATTTTAAAAAACGAACTTTCATACAAACTTGAAACCCCCGTTTCCGTATTAAGGGTTAAAATTTCAAATATGCTGAAACATGTATTTAGTTATTTTAAGTCATAAGTCTAATCACTAATTTTGAAACGGATCACACTTAAGGCAACGAACTTTCATACAAACGTTTAACCCCCTTTTCATACCTTGGGGGATTATAAAAAAAACGGAATTTAACGTAAAGTCGCTTCCCACGTCTGTCCCTGTCTGTTTGTTTGTTTGTATGCTTAAATCTTCGAAACCACTTAACGGATCTGGATGAAGTTTTTTTAAAAGATAGAGTGATTCAAGAGGAAGGTTTTTTTGTATGATTTATGTCGGGAGAAGGTCTTTTTCCCGTGGGAAATCAGTTAGCAGCGGGTGAAACCGCTGGGCGGGCCGCTAGTATATTCATAATTTTTTTTTCATCTGCGCCCGATATTATTAAAAATGAAAATGAAATAACTATATTCAATGTAGGATAGTATTATCACTTATTGACGTCAAATCGAACAACACTTGTGTCACTTTATAAAAATATTTTTTTCCGCAATACGTACTTCTTATTTATCAAGTAACTAGCGGCCCGCCCAGCGGTTTCACCCGCTGCTAACTGATTTCCCACGGGAAAAAGACCTTCTCCCGACATAAATCATACAAAAAAACCTTCCTCTTGAATCACTCTATCTTTTAAAAAAACTTCATCCAGATCCGTTAAGTGGTTTCGAAGATTTAAGCATACAAACAAACAAACAGACAGGGACAGACGTGGGAAGCGACTTTACGTTAAATTCCGTTTTTTTTATAATCCCCCAAGGTATGAAAAGGGGGTTAAACGTTTGTATGAAAGTTCGTTGCCTTAAGTGTGATCCGTTTCAAAATTAGTGATTAGACTTATGACTTAAAATAACTAAATACATGTTTCAGCATATTTGAAATTTTAACCCTTAATACGGAAACGGGGGTTTCAAGTTTGTATGAAAGTTCGTTTTTTAAAATCAATTCGATCTGTTTCAAAATTTGTGATTAGACTAATAACTTAAAATAATTAAACACGTGTATCAGCATTTTTGAAATTTTAACCATAAAATGGGTAAAAAGGGGGTTAAAAGTTTGTATGAAAGTTTTTTGTCTTAAATGTAATCTGGTTCAAAATTTCTGATTAGACTCATAACATAAAATAATTAAATACGTGTTTCAGCATTTTTGAAATTTTGATCCTTAAAGGTGTCAAAAGGGGGTCAAAAGTTTACTACCAGTTGGGCTACCCGTTTTCCCATGGGAATGTGACAATTTCCCGGAATAAATTATACTTATAAACCTTCCTCTCAAGTTACTCTATCTAATAAAAAAAACCGCATCAAAATCCGTTGGGTAATTCTAAAGATATAAGGAGACACCAAACGGGAAGCGACTTTATTTTACACTATGTAGTGATGCATCCCCAGCTCATTATGTGGTATTCTCTTTTTTGTATCTAACATTATATGAAATGTCGTCCATCCACAGCCAACTTACAGCCCCACTTCGGGAATACAAGTAAGTTAAATAATTCAATTCTGCGACCGACATTGCGCCAAATAAATCCAACTTAAGGCTATCTCTCACTGACAGGGTTGCCTCTTTCCTAATTTTGGAATTTATCTGACCCAGCAAAGACACGGGTACTGTGAACCCCAGTGAAGTGGAAAAAGGTAGAAATGATACTATTGAAATTCCGTAAAGATGTAAAGTACAGTACTTGATAAAGTCCATAATCATTATATTATATTATTTTTATTGTATATATGTCTATAAGGTATCGAATGGAATCAAATCTGTATACTTACCACACGAAAGCTAATAAAAATTATGATTATGGTTAGTATCTACAAGCTATACAAATTGACAAATGAGTTGGATGACTTTTATTATTAAAATTATTAGTATTTAAGTAGTTTTTGTAATTTTTTTAAATTTCATATAAAAAAACAGTTACTCCGAATAATGAAGTTTGTATGTAGGCATCACGTAGGCATGTTTGTCAGAAACGTATTTCGCATGAGAATTTCAAAGATGGCGTCTGTATCTTTCTTAGCCTGTTCTATTTCCTTCGCTATTTATTCTAATATCTAACACGAAGCCCTAAACTGGAATAAATCACGTTTATTGCGCACCCGCTCGCGAAATTCACACAATCCCGCGGACTTTCCCAAATTTTATTAACTTTAATTGCGGAAACGGAAGTCGAGAGGAAATCTAATGTGGAAAAGAAAAAAACTGCATTAACGAAAGTTGGACTCATTAATTAACGGTTGACTAGCTTAATGGGTGGGCCCGAGGATAAATTTGTGTTTAATGTATTTGGTGTTTATTTTGTGGGTGAATTTTATGTTATTACTAATTTAACGAGTATACATTTGTGGTGAAATTGACTGTTAAGATTGAGAAAAGTTAATTTTATAGTATTTATTACTAGCGAAGCAGTTATACATAATAATTACTTATTTAAAAACTGATCAGTTTAATTGAGAAACTCGCAAAAGCCTCACCAATATAACAGCCTTAAAAAACAACAATTTATTTGAAACAAACTAGTTCCAAAGGTACTTCTTCTATAGCATCAGGATAACACACAGTAAAATAAAAACAGTCAACAACCAAATAAGAATTCTTTGCACGTTTTTACCAAACTACATATCCCGTTAAAAAGAGCTTAGATATTCTAAATATAGCGGTAGACTCGATGATATAATATTACGGAACCCCATAAATTGTTAGAGGCCGTAAAAAAGCTTCTGTAGGTCGACGGCGTCTTATATATTGCCAGTAATATGTCAGCAAATTTGCCTACCGGACCCATCTTACTTATATTGGAGAGTTCTTCTACATTGCTCTTTACAAAACCATTTTTTGTCTTTTGAACTTCATTTTACCACACTCCTTATTTATAATGCGCATGTTAATAACACCTTTAAAAAATCTTGACTTCAATTTGAAACAAATGTCGTTTACTGGTATTGGTGGCGTAAAGTTCGAGGCCGCGTGATTAACCTGGCCAGCCCCGAGGCAGTGCCTTTATTATAATTATTTTTTACTTCGCCCGAGCCGGTTTACTATCAGGACAATACAAAATTGTTTCAAAAGAAGAAAATTGTGTTATATTTTTTTCACAATAACGATTTACATAATGTTAATAATATTAATAATTTAATTTAATTTCATTTCCTAAATAGCTTTAGGAATCCGGCCACAATCCGTTTTAGGTGTTATCCTACGAATTTAGTTCCTAGTTAATTCCTTATTTGGTTAGAACGATGGTCATTCTACCATATACTACGATTGTGCCATATTTCAGCATATAAACGTATTCGTAGGAATTTAACCGAACTCCTGATTTTGCCATATTTCAGCGACATATAGATACTTAAGTTGATATATATAGAAAGTTACTGTCATAATTTGATATGGGGGCGGGTGGATGGACAAACCACACGAAATAAAAACTTAATACGAAACGCGACCGTCTGGGCTTAGTCATTCAATATGTTTTCTTTAGGAGTTTCCCTCGGTAATCGAAGATATTCTAGATCACAGTGGCCAAAATCTCTCAGTGTAGGTAACGGTGTCGGGCCCTCACGATCCATCTATCTCGTTCGGCCCTCTGCTTTGCATACGTATTGCATTGCTCAATGCTCATACAACGCTATTCACTTCGCGAATATCCCCTCGCTTCACCCACAACTCACAACACTGGTAAAAATTTAGTATAGCTAAAATTCTATAAAGATTGAACAAAGATTTATTTAAAAAATACTTTTATTAAATGACTGTTATTGTTTATAGTATAACTTTTTAGCGCATGCGTACGATTACTGTCACATATTTTAAGTTTTTATAACCCGGGTCCATCGCGATAATATTTAGGTAAATATTATTGGTGTTATTACTAAAAAAAAGAAATGGTTTAAGCTGTTTGTCAGCGTCAAATCGTATGAAAAAATACTTCAGACACTGCTTAATCGCACGTCTAACTTTTTTTTATAACACTGTACCTAATAATTTACCTGTATCCCGAGGTTACAATACAGTTTCATATGTTGTGGTCACGATAGAGCCGGTTTAATACTTAAATTGATTAAAGTGTTTGCAGAACTTACCTCAATTTTAGGCAAATAGCATATTTTTTTGTCAATATAATAGCGGTGAGTCCTGAAACAATTTAGATTTTTCACGTGCAATGTGAATTGATTTTTGGGATGGTATTGGATCTACCTCCTAGCGGTCCACCCCGGGCAACGGCAATACAGGCTTGCCTGTGGATAAGTCCGGCTGAACGATCCCACTAAGCGGTGGAAGGCTCCGAAAGGGGCCGCCTGGCTCGCGACCACCATCCCACCGAAGTCTGGCGCCAAGTAGCTTGCTGCGTTCCGTCAGTGTGTGGGAGTGCCAGTGCCTTAACAGGCTTCTTCTGGGTGAGCTCACTCCATCTTAGACTCTGTCTCTGTCCTATGACCTAGACTAGAGTCAAGAGCAAACCCTTCATTAATTAAAAAAAAAACATTTAAAAAAGGCGGGTTTTTGCGGTGCGAGAATACTGGGAAATAACAATAATACTCATAGTGTATCAAATTTTCCAAACTGCCTGGGCAGACCAAAACTTTATTAACGCTCAAAAAATCCTAGACTGTCTAAAGCGGTCATATTTCAAAAGAAACAGTATTTAGAATCTCAGGCATCTTGGACAGTGCGTTAAAGCTGCAGTATTTCAGGGCGCTTACGCTTGTCGCCTAAGTCCGGTTCATTTCTCGCATGATTTACAAGGCCTGCGCATTGCTTGATATTATCTTTTATCTACATTCTGGTAATTTTTAAAATCCCATTTTGACAACAGTCAAACACTAGGCCCAGTTTTTTTTGTTAACATATCTTCTAGTATGGTTTTGTCAGCTGTCGAAATGGGTTTTTAAGAGGGCCTAGGTATGCATTGTATTTAGCCTATTTAGGTGACCGTGTTTTTTACAGGGCTCTTGTAGCCTCAGTCCGGTCCATTTCTCGCATGATTAACAAGGCCCGCGCATTGCGCATTGCATAATTCTAAAGTCGCCTTTAAAGCTTATTTTGACATCTGTCAAACACGAACTACCTCTATCGCATTCATTCGATAACATATATTCTATTGTGTATTTGATAACTGTCGAAATGGGTTTAAAAGGGGGCACGATTTTTTGAAAACGTGCAATTTTTTATGTTAGATTTGTGTTTAGGAGCGCGTGTTTTTTTTTTCAGAGCGCGTGTCGTTTAAGTTCGCTACATTTCTCACATGCTTTAAAAGGCGTGTGTGAGGAAGGCGCATCCGGCATCGCACAATGCTACGTTTGGAAAATTGTTCATAAATTTACTTCAAAACTATCGCGATAGATCCGGTAAATCAACTAAAATGTGCTACGTTTGTGTTTAGAAGACCGTGATTCTACTAGTAGTAGGCAGTTGAAAAACCTCTGAAACCAGGGTTCATAAGACCGCTAGTGCCACACGAAAAGAAGAAAAAGAAGACTGTAATTATCAGAAATCGTATTTCTTTGCCCCGCTGTATCATTGCACCCCATTTCAATTATTTTTGTCGTCAGACTTTCCTTTTCCCTATAAATTTTTAGGGGTTGTTAATTGTGAAAAATAATACGTTCGTAAATGAGCCAAAACGACTGGAGATTTGTCTGTGAAAGGAATATTTTAAGGGTCGTTGTAATGAGGGCGGACATTGGCATCTGATTTCTATTGACAAAAGATTCTGATTTTACAATAAAAAAAACACAATTTTAGAATTTGGAAGTCTTATAGTGTTTTGACACAGTGGAAAGCTACGGTGCGTTACGGCGTCTAACTTGACAAGTCATTTGACAGACGCATGCGTTTGGGTGAGTTAAAAATTCGCAGCGAAGGATAACCGCCTATACTCGTGTTAACTTATAGGTAGTTTGACCCCTCTTGAGGTACTGGATAGTAGTTTCATGCGAAATGGTATTTATCTATTTTACCAATCTGAGCAGATTTATAGTATACAGTTTATTTGTTCTTTGACACCTAAAGCCAGCTTCAGACCACAGTAAATTATTAGCAAACAAGCCGAACATTTCTCGGCAAAAACCAATAAAAACCTGAAACATACGGGCGGTGATTTCCAAACAACTGAGTTATTGGACCCGCGGTATGCATGGTGTGAACCGCGTAGGCTGCAACCATACAACGAGCCGTTTGATTTGTGATTACAAAACAAATACATGCAAACAAGCGGCCACCTCCTGCCGAGAGTTTGGCACCATACGGAGCCTTCACAGGGAACATGTATCAGCTGATTTACAACCTAAAAGCTTTGAGGTAGAGTTCAGAGTCTGGTGATAATGATACGCCATGTTCAAGGTTGCGGTCAGGAGCAAGGAATGCCTAATGAGGATCGCGGTTAAGCCAGAGTTTATCGAAGGAGTAATGACTATGCCGCATACGAAAACCGCAAAATAGAGAGCCTATGACTTGCCTATTGAATAGCCATAGTGAATTGGGATGTCCAGTGCGTTTGCTTCGCTGGAAGCTACAAGGTATGTAGGTAAATAATCAAAACATATTTCTTCCTATTGTTCTTCCAAAACTGTTTTACCGCGTATAATTTTTTTAAATTAAATTTTTAGCTTGATTATTCTTCTTCAAGCGGCCGTAGAACTGAATATATGGTTTAAATTTCAACTTCATATATTGACGCGTTCCTGAATATGTATATGTATAATGTGTCCTCACTCACAGACAGACGGACAGACAACAAAGTATTCTTTTTTCCGTATTTTTTCCTTTTTGAGGTACAGAATCCTAAAAACAAGATATATGATTGTGCAGTTAATAGGTACCTACGTTTTGGACTGGAACTTTGAAGACCCATATTTTGCCATTGACCCGACAAGAAGAAGACCAACACGGTAGGTAACACCCAACATGAAGTCAAATTTGGCTTCAAACTGTGTTCCCTCCTTGCATACCTTGACCGCTACAGCCTGGAGCACGTAACAACTCGAGAATTTATGTACCCTCTCCTGCAAGAGGTTGGTACATGCATCAATTTCTCGTACGATGATAAATTAGCTGAGATATGGCCTCCGCCAGCGACGCGCCGAGCTCAACGAGTATGACTAACAGAATCGTTAAACCCATTTATTTGTACAACGTCTCATTTCGTTTTTGTCGATTTTTTTTTATTGATTTCCAATTAAAATTCGTAGACGCTCTTTTGTGATTTTACCGCTACGTAATTTTAACTTATCAGCATAATTAGCGTATGTTGATTAAGTTAGCGGTGTTTTGATAGAAGTGGATAAGATGAAATACAGAAGCACACTTTTTCACTTCGATAATTTAATGCTCTAAATGTTAAACGACTTGACAGACGCATCCGTTACGAACCGTAGATTGTATTTGTATGGAAAAAAGACAGAAATTCGCCATTTCCTTTCGTCTGACAGATGCGTTCGTTACGGTGCGTTAAAAATACCTACGCAGCGACGGATGACAAGTTGGAGAACAGCCTTAGCATAGCAATAATGTGGCTTTCTAAAGCCAAAAGCTATATTTTTTACTTGGTTCAGTAGTTTCGGTATAATGATCAATTGCATAGGTAGGTACAAAATAAAACAATTGGTTCTTCCTCCGAAAGTAAGAAACGGAAATGCAAAAGAGAGCATGCGAAGGTCACCTATAATTAATTTTAAATAATTAATTTTAATTATTTAAATGATGTAAATATTGCCGTGTGATGCCGGCTTAGAATAGCATCAGCCCATTTCTTACCCGTGGGAGTCGTAAGAGGCGACTAAGAGACTCGAGGGTGTGTATTGCAATTTTAGGCGATGGGCTGACAACCTGTCACTATGGCGATACACAAGTTTCCGAATGACCCTCAAATATTTGTCAGCCGTGGCGTAAATGTCCGTTTTCTTGCGGCCGTTTACGCTCTGCCTACCCCGCAAGGGATATTAGGCGTGATATGTGTATGTAAATAATTAATTTAATAATAATAATTGTATGTGCCGTTCGCCTCTCCTTAATTGCTGCGCCCATGTAACAACTTTTTATTCTCTAATGAATGTGACATGCAATAAATAAATAAATAAACCAAATTTTTGGTATAAGGAAATTCATATTTGTCAAAATGAGGCCAACCTCGCAACTTTCGCGCCCAAGCATGATATTGCAGAATCACTTTATCTACGACGTATGCGTGAGCTCATTCATGCTTATTGGCGCCCAACTGAAAAACTGTCGGCTGCGTTTGCTTATGGTGCCTTAAAGGACGTTTAGAGGGCAAAAGCGCAATAATTTTCGTGGGTTTACACGTATGTTTGCCTTATAAAAATATATAACTTTTTCGCTATCAGTTTTAGAAAATGTTGCCATGCTGTATGTTGGATGGGGAGGTACGTCAGCTGATGCAATTCAATGCATCATTTAGATCTTTTATGATATAATTCCATTGCTAAAGTAACTTATTTACAGTACATACATAGATACATATATCACGCCTATAATCTCTTGTGGGGTAGGCAGAGCGTAAACGGCCGCGAAACGGTAATTTACGCCACGTCTGACAAATATTTGAGGGTCATTCGGAAAATTGTCTATAGTGACAAGTTGTCAGCCCATCGCCTAAAATTGCAATACACACCCTCGAGTTCCTTAGTTGCCCCTTACAACTCCCACGGGAAAGAAATGGGGTGATGCTATACTAAGCCGGCATCACACGGCACACTTACAGTACCTACTTAATAAAGAAGAAATCACATTAACACATTAAAAATTAGCACCCACAACAGTCCACTGCTGAACATAAGCCTGTAGGGGGGTATTGCCATACTCACCACGCTTGGCAAGCGTGCAAAGCAGGGCAAGATGTTTTATTTACAGGGACCGCTACTGCCCATGCCCTGGATTAATATGTCGCTCCTTGCGACACCCACAGTTAGAATTGGGACGATGCTTTTCTCGGCTCTTACCTACTTACTGCCGATAAACTTTACTAAAAGTTTGGCAGATGTAACAATAGTCTGGGTTCTTTAAAGTCTAAACTTATTTTTCTTTCATTTTTCATTTCAGTTCAGCTGGCATCACTTAGTTACACCGGTTAGTCCATGTATGGTTCCGTTATTTCTAGTAGGTTCGCTACACATTGAATAGTAGAGCTTTGTAACAGTGTACGGTTCTTTAAAGTCTAAACTTATTTTTCTTTCATTTTTCATTTCAGTTCAGCTGGCATCACTTAGTTGCACCGGTTAGTCCTTCAATGGTCCCGTTTTTTCCAGTAGGTATTCACCACCAATAGTAGAGCTCTGTAACAAGGTACGAGAGGCATGGCACGCGCCGTGTATCTCCCGCTCACATAATTTATCACATCGCAGCCTCGTTCCGGCAGAATTTAGTACACTACTCAATGATTAATGGGTACAGGTAAATTACTTGCGTCGTTTCATGTTTGGGCATTTTCTGAGAGTTTACTAAAATAACAGGACAGGAACAATCGATGTGGTTATGGTTAATGTAGCAAGCTTTCGTACATGCGTAAAAGTAATTCGCACCTCGAGGGCATACCTACAAAGTATAAATAATATTTAGTACTTACGTACTAGAAATATAGAGATTTTGTACGTAAAACGTTAAGTGAAAGACGGTTCACCCACTTGTCCGTTGTTGCGTATTTTTTAACGTACCGTCACGCGAGCGTTTATCAGACGAAACGCAATTTGTGGATTCCGATAGGTATAATTCCCATACAAATACGGCTACTACGGTGCGTAACGGATGCGTCAGGTGATTGCATGCATTTCGATGCGCAGAAATACACAGAAATGGACGACGAGTGGAAGAACCGGCTAAGTACACCCGATATTTCTTTAATTTTATATAAATGTAAGGTACCTATAAATAAACGTAAGTATCTTCAACATTTTCTTTAGTATGTAACAACATTACTTCACATTTAGCGATTTAGCTTTTGGATTCTTGAGGTAAATGTGTAAATAAAAATTCCATTACCGCCATCAACAAAACAGTTGTTGTTATTCGTTCCATTCCGTTTCCCTTGAACTTCTCCACACTGTCGTCAGCCGATCTGTCTGTCACCGACTGCGCGCGCGCCACAAATGTGTCCACAGCGCGTTACAGCTTCCTGACATTTGTTTTACCACACGGTTTATTCTGTTCACTACATGCGTTATTGAGGAAATGACAGTTATTGGAATTTGTAAATGAGGGATATTGAGGTTTTTAGATTAGCGTATATCTGGGTGATGGTTTCCGGCATTCGACTAAAACATTGATGTAGCGTTTGTGTATCTTTTTGATCATTTCTTGGTTATAATTTGGAATGCTACTTTTGATACAGTGACGTAGTAAACGCATTCATTTAAACATTCTCCTCTTTTTGCTACAGACTAAAGAACTCGCGTGAAGTTTGGGTGGTCTGTGTTTTTTTTCAGTAGTATTTCTACAGCCATGCCCTCATCTTCTGAGCCATAAGTCTTGCCAAAGAGTGCAGATTCAGTTAAACCTTCGGATTCCATAACCGTGCCATTAACCGCAGCCGTGGGTTTACCATAATCCCGCAGTTTGTCCGGATGGTCCCAGATAAACCCGGCTCCAAAATGGGGCTTGAGACGTTCGTGTTTCATTGTCATGATGTTTCATAGAGTCAAATATAATCTCTAGGAGTCGAATTAACAGACATAATGTTTGAATTTTTGGGCTAAGAAGTGCTCAGACTAGTTTTACCAAAATGAGAATGTGGAATTAAATCGAGGTGTTGTCAAGATCAGGCTTGACACCAGGATAATCGGCTTGTACTAAGGGAACTAGATAGCTAAAATGATATTTTTTTTTAAATAAATACATGTCCTGCATAGAAAACACCCGGACTAAACACAGATATCTGAAAAATGTATGTATAAGTATTTATATCTTTGGGATCGAACCCACGAACCTCGGCGTACCAGGCAGTGGAACTATCTGCTATGCCATAGGTCCAGTCCAGAGATGGTACCGGCAAACCAAATGTAGTCGTATGGTCGGACCATAAAAATGGTTGTCAATTTGCATCACTATCAGACCCTGTTCCGGCTTCTCCCTTGCGGGGTAGCTGTCATATTTCCCGGCTTATACCCCTTGTGGGATTCACTTTTATCTGTGAGGAGCCCGTGACCCGCAAACCCGGAATTGGTACTGTGGGGAAATAGTTCAATCATCGTAACGTGGGTATTTGTATTTTAAAATTATACCATCTATTTTATGTAGGGATTTTATATTCTTCATACTGAAACATCTGCAACTGAATTTTTTCATAAGTTGTACTACCTATGGTGATAACACTTATTAGGGAGGCGGACACAGTCATAAGATAACTTATCCATGACATGACAAACTATTTTCCAAGACTCAAAATACCTAAATGGCGTTCTTACCGCGATACTTGTTTTCATGTCCCATGCAACTGGGCCGAAAATATCGGACAATTAAATTGAATCAAGTATCGCGGTAAGGACCCCGTTTTATTATTTTGAGCTTTCATGAGTAACCGCAAAAGTTAAAAAGAAAAAAGCAAGGTTGCGCGGCTGATTTCTAACGTGTTAGGCAGGTACAACACCAATGATTACATTTCTATTATGCAGAAATCTTCACTGAAGCATGTATCGTGACTTTCATACGGGAAGTGCACTTACAAATTTCAATACAAAACCCCGTTTGTACACATAGGTAGGTGCCCAAACATATATGTTTTTGCACCTCAGGATCTAGGTTTACAGTTGCAAACATAGTGGTTGAGCAGAAACATCCGTTTACTACCACTCAAACTTACCGTACGACCCACCTGCTTAATATTTTACTCCTGGAAGAACATTTCAAGAACAGTTAAATTTTACAGCGTTAGTGAACTCACAACTCCTACATTTTCTTCTACTTCTTCAGGAAACTCATAAATTGCTAGGGGAATAAACTTTACATAGCATACTTAACACTTCGAAGTATAAACTTGTAATATTTGTAAAAATTATAATACCTCGTACTAACGAATTGTTTTTATTTTGCCCTCCCGGTATTTTGAATTTTTACGCTGTTAGTACAACAATTATACACCACTATGGATAACTGTATTGCATTGTAGATGTAGAAGTGTGGCAGAAGCAGACCAACACGGCTTCTACAAAAGACAACATGTTGTTCTTCGATTTTTATAGCTTGATGATGGTGACATTTGTTGTCTTAGAAAATTTCAGCATCTATCATGCTTGATTATGAATAGATGAATTTTTTTATTTTTTTTTATTAATTTATAATTACAAGGTGAGTTTGACCCGGTTGATCATTTGGTGGTATCAGTGGAGGCTCCAGTAGCTCAGTTGAATGAAAAGTGGATGGTAATTTACGATCCCGGGTTCAAGTCCCAGCTCCAGCCAAGTACATATGAATCATATAAATAAATTTGACAACCCCGGCTTAAAATTCTGAAATTAAATTTGAAAGCAATGGCATTTCTTACAACTGCTACATTCTCACCAGCCGGTACTTACCTAGTTACTTACCACGTGGACCTCATAAATTTATCATAGTGTACTTCCCTATGTCCTCTAGCAAGAACCAAAGAATATACAGGGTGTTGTGTGAATGCACACGTGTCTACACACAAAAAAATAGAAGCCGTGAAGGGCGTTAATTTTATGTGATGAACCTGTTGATAAAACCGAAAAAATGTCTTCAAACATTAACCGAATGAACAGATCTTCATTATCAGTGAAAAAGTAATTTTATTTTAACTTTTTCCTTGGGCAAATTGTTCATTTTAATGGGAACATTCATCCCAAATGATGAACTACTCTTCCTAACACTCTGTATGATGTAGCAGTACGGGAAATGTTTCCGGTCCGACACCGGTGTATTGTCGTGAGAGATGCGTCCGAAGTAAACGCTGGTAACTGCATGAAATATGATGTCTCCTGTCTCTTTTGCTCCTGTTGTATAACGAGTTATGAAGGGAGACGGAATGATATTTAAACTGGAGGCGATGTATTGACGGGTCAGTAGCGGGCGGCGATGGTGATTGTGAATTATGGAGAAGAGGCATAGAAACGGATTACCTACGGTCCTACGGAGGATTGGATGTGGTATGTGGTGTATTATGTCTGTCTCTACCAAACGTAACTGTCCAAACTTTGGTAGTTAGAGATAAAGTCTGTAAAAATGAGGTTTAGGGGTACACTTTTTAAAATTTTCAGCTATTAGAAATGTTTCCTAAAAATCTGTCACATTCAAAAATACATTTCCATCTACAGAAAGTCACTCCGGCTCTGATAAGTTGGTACTACGTGCATTCTTTGCCTATGGGAGACACAAATTTTGTTTATATTTCGCTGTTGTAGTTGTTAAATTTCATAGATCCAAAAATATGTTTAGCTTTTGCATCATTCATAAGTTCGGGTAGGTACATGATTTTTCGAAGTGCCACATCCACATAAAAATCTCGAATCCCAGATCTCTGGCATGAGGCGTCCAAACGAGATGATTAACGATAATTTATATCTTGCATTGAGAACTCATCGCGGCTGTCGCTTCTAAATTCAAACAATGGCGCGTTCCTAATTGTGCGGTATTGATGCGCACGCGGCGGTCGGCCGCCGGCGGCTTCACTCGCGACTTGAGAAAGATATTGGAGCCAAGTTCTCTGGGTGAGCCCTAGCTCCCAGTCAGGTGTAGATTTCGAAGCCCCGGGGCTAAAATTGCAGAGTGGAGCCCCGTAAACAAGGAGACAAGTTCTTTTATTATGCTTTTATGACACGTTTATTTAATTAAAATGGTTTTAATTAGATGTTTTAATACAACATTTTGAGGAAATACCTGCAGGTAAATGGGTGCTTCTAGGGGGCTACCGTTACTACCAACTAATACAAATAATATTGAATTGATCAGAGAAATATGCAGTTAAATTATGGGTCGTTTTTGTATTTACATTTAAATACGAATAGAAACACCTACGTAATAATAAGAATTTTAAGAGGTTAAATCTGTTTCACGTCAGCGTTTTCATTAAATAAAGAAACTTAATAAAAAACAACTTTGACTTAGCTACAACACAACCGTGCGCCCAATAACTTAGCGTTAAATAAAAATATGTTACGACGTGTCAATAAATGCTTAACACCAATTACATGCAGTTTAAAGCAATTATTGTCGGGGCTGGCTTAATTAAGTTAAGGACATGTGAATTTCGGACACGTCATGCCTTGTCAAACGCCCCCGCGTTTTGTACACGCATTTTGTTCAAGTAACTTGGCGCATTTTTTACGTTTATTTCGTTTTCACGTGTCGCATTTGGGGGAGATATTGTATCGTAAATAACACGTTTATGGTTAATTAGGAATATGAATTTGGACAATGTGAAATTTGTGTTGTTTTATTTCGATGGGAATGGGGGTTGGTTGATAAAAAGCTTGTTAAATAACATAAACTCCATAATTTATGGTGTGAAGCAGATTGAATCAACATGAATCCACATTGTGTCTGTTGCCATTAATAAATGAAATTAATTTATTTTTGTATTGTTAGGGATTATAATAATATGGGGGTTTTGAATGAATTGTTGCTAAACAAGCATAATAAATTCGGGTCGTTGGACGACTCGGTGTCCCACATGAAAAAGAAAGAAAAGAATAATAAATTAAAAAATTTAAAAACACAGCTGCTTTCTGAGACAAAGCCCAGCCTATGACACTCGGGAGAATGTAAGGATTCTAACGATAAATCCTATACATGATCTCTAAAAACATTTCACTCGTTTTTTGGCTGGGCAGTAGTGTAATAATAGGCACTTAGATAAAGGTTCTGACTGAAGCAGGTTTATCGAGATGAGACCCTCAAAGTCATCGACAAATGTAAAACAAATTAGGGTAGCCTTCCGTTTCCATAATTTACCGAATCCTTACAATTCTAAACTCCAAATTCTAATCTTTTAACACCCAAGCCATCTGCACCCAACGTGGGCCAAGTGGGTCGTTTTAATGGGTCGTTGTGAGATTAAAAAGACTTGCCCCTGGGTCGTAAGGGGTCTTAATTTTGAAACGCATAGATCTGCTGTCACTGGCAAACATTACGCATTCGCGCTTTGCGATAGACGCTTTAATCCTGCACTTGAAATATGTTGGGGGTTGAGGGGAGGCAAATGGAAATCGAGGGACTGATTTCAAGGCAAAGGAATGCTTCAAAGGGAGCAATACGAGTAAGAATGAAACTAGGTTTTTATCCATGAACACACAAAATACGGCATTTTTCAAGTTGAAGTTTTTTCAAGTGCTTTCAATCTATTTCTACATCCAACTAATATTATAAAAAGGAGAGATTCAATTGTTTTTTTTTCATTTTTATTGAATAGGCTCCGAAACTACTGGTCTGATTTAAAAAAATCTTTTGACATTAGAATTCTAGATTATTTCTGATGAATATATGCTATATTAAAATGCCTTATTCCAACGGTTAGCAGCGGGTGAAACCGGTGGGCAGGCCGCTAGTACAAAATATAGCGAGTTTTAAAAATTGTGTTGCAGTGAGCGCCAAAGTCTGAATGCGGTATTATTTTCTTTGCTTCATTCTGGTTGTTTGAAGGGTTTCCTCCGGATATTTTTTACTCCAAGGGACCGGTAGAGGTAGGAGACACAAGTAACGCAATCTCATTCGGCATGACACTAAACGTATCATCAAATTGAAAAGTATTTTGCTCTTACTTTCTTTTCATGTGGGACACCAAGTCGACGAACGACCCGATGAACCCTGGTGTCAGAGTTTTTCAACCGCCTACTACTTTTAGTAGGACTCTGACGTGTCCGTAAGAAAGATGGTTTTGTGCTTCGGAGGTCACGTCAAGCCGTCGGTCCCGGTTGCTGTCTATGATAACTTAGACGGTGGTGGTCGTTACACAACCATATATTTAGTTTTAGTACTGGGTAGTAGTAGGCTTTTTTTTATTAAGTAGGCTTATCTTTTCTGATTTGATGATTCAGGCAGTTAGAAAAAAGACACCGTTATTCGTAAAGCCCTCTGCCTACTGCAAGTAGCCTACCTACGTCTTAGTAACTATCATAGGAATAAAAAATATTGTACCGAGGGGCATAGAATGGTCCAATTCAGAGATCTTGTAGCTAGAGATTAACGCTTGAACACTTCAGTCTTTTATAGGGGCACAAAGCACTATATTCTTTTACGTAGGGTTCCAATAAAGGGGCCCAAAATGAGACGTCACGTATAGTTTAGAGCTGTTTGGCTTTCTCGTGTGAGGATTTAAACAATGGCCGATCTGAATTGAGGACAATGTTCGTATTAGTGGTAATAAATCACCGAAGATAAGCGGTTTAGCTCAATTGAAAACTTTAAAACGTTGTGAATAGATTCATTTAAAGATGTTGGGTTATGTTGGGATACTGTTCCCTTGCGTCAATTTGGTTGGTACTTGGTAAAAGTTAAATTATTTTTGACCAGTTTTTGGTAACTGTAACATGCCTGTGTCTCTCCCTCAATCTTAGGCGTTTTTCTCACTACGGCGCACTGACGGACAAAAAACAGAAACCATGGCACACTGTAACGCATGAGATTATACAAGGTGTCACACATACACAATACCATTCACAGATACCATTGAAATTAACAAATTATAGTAGTAATAAGTGTGATACGTGTGGTTAGACCAGTCGGTGCGGACTTCCTTGTGCGGAATCGGATACCACTTTTGCGCTTGTTTCGCCTCTTGGCTTACTTACTGAAGCCATCAATTGATACCGCTAGCGTCGGTAGATCGTCAGCTTACGTCGGGGCGCCGGTAGCTCAGTTGGCAGAGCAGTGGAACGGTACTCCACGGTCCCGGGTTCAAGTCCCGGCGGGCGCTGACATTTTTTCAATTTCTTATTTTCATTTATGTCGGTAGATCTTTTTTGATAAAGGGCTTAATTCAAAACAATCTCTGATAGGAATTGGGTTCTTTTTATGTAGAGAAAACTTGACCAGTATCAGTAGCCAGTGTAACTTTAATGTGATATTATAATAAGTATCACACTAAAGGTAACCTATCACACCAACACCAGCTCTGTAAGATCAAATAGAAAACACCGATGGAAAGCGGCGATAGGATAAGTCCCCGCAGGGCAGGGTTACGAAAATTAGACCCCGGGGACCCGACTGCATCCGACCTGCATATGCATTGCATTGGACCGGGGCATGCAATATTGCATTTGGCCGCGTACATTGTAACGAATAGGTACTACATTTTTGGCACTCATAGTGTTGTATGAAATTTACTCAAGATTAAGTATAACGGCTTCCATAAATATTTTTATTGTATCTACCCGCCAATCTATCTACGCTTCACTGACGAGATTAATCCCATTTTGGTTAGAGCCTAACTTTTTCCGTTAGTCTAGTTAGAAAGAGAGATTCTTTTCGGAGTACACGTTAAGCCGTCGATCCCCGTAACACTGTCTATGATTATGATTCTCATTACAGAATAACACCAGTATTGACACCAAGGTTTCTCGGATCATACATAACTTTTCTGAAACATCGAAAATCCGAAACTTTTTGACATCCAAACACAGCCGTTACGAATCTGAACGAACACAATAGCTAAAATTGCATACAAATAAACTTGCAAGTCATTCCTGCATACCACTGTCCTAGTATGCGCATTCGAAATTCGAAATGAAGATCAAGAAATTCAGGGTAGCACCAGGGGGCGCGGGCGAGGAGGCGACAAAAACATAGAATTGCATTACTAGTCGAGGGGGAAAGCGACAAACAGTGAACAATGTGCATAATCCAACTGGATACTCAGAAGGAAATTATTGTTGCGTTGGCATAAAATATGTTTGGCCACCAAAAGTAATGGTCCTTACAAGGTAACATTACCTGCACGGAATTTTAGATAAAAAGTAGTATGTGCTAATTTTAGATAGAAATAATTCGAAAATAACCAAGAAATGAAAATGGTCCCAAAGAAAAGGTCCGATTCAATGTGATTTGATAAGCCAGCTGTATTTTTTTCATTTATGTAGTTATTGGACCTCGGTAATTTTCCGTAATTTAACAAATTAACCCTAACCCAACAATAAAAAAGTCCTGATAGACGACACATGTGTCAATTTCTCCGAGCAAATATTTTCTGTCAACTAGCTGAGGTGCGCGTGTTGAGAGCGGGGAAATGCATGCATGCTGATTGGTTAAAGGTCGCGTCATCTTTTAATGACCCCTAACTAACCAATGCGCGCGATATTACTTCATACTTATAGGTCTGTATGTTGCCAGAAAGTATTCGCCCTTAGTGTGCCGCCTATCAGGGCTATGTAGCCGTTGCCCTAACCTAATTGTTATATTCTAGGCAGATTCTGTTGAATAGGTTAAACGCGCGCCATATTCAACAATCGACTGCTATATTTGACTGCTTATTTAAACTATCTAACTAAGAGTGTCGGGTGCGCATGATAAATGCTCAGTTTGTTCCAGCTACTGGCTTTGTTGTAGCTTTGTCAAGGAATGGGTTTTCGTATCACTGATCCCTTGCAATAGCAGGGAAAAATAGTTACTTTTTTATTCTTAAGGAAATTAAAATACGTATATAAATATAATCGATCATTCCTAATTGCTTAATAGATTATAAACAGTTCTTTTTTTTCCAAAAACTCATAGATATTTTATAATTCTGTTTTGCTTTCCTACCTCTAGGCATATTCTGTTGTACAGTTAAACACGGGCCACATTCACCAATCGACTGTCTTATTCATACAGTTAAAAGTTTAAACTCCCTCTATTGAGTGTCGGGTGCGTATGATGAATGCTCAGTCTGTACCAGTTACCGGCTTTGTTGTAGCTTTGTGAAGGAATGGGTTTTATTATCACTGATCCCTTGCAATGGCAGGGATAAATTGATATTTTTTATGGGGAATTTAAAAAACGTAGATGTTAAAACTGAAGTGATTGATGTATCTGATGAAATGAAGAAAATTGGGTTCTCAATTATAAACTCGAATTTTCAGGTTGTGCAGGTCGGAAATGAAAACGGCTTTAAGCGTTTTGCAAAGGCATAGTGAGATAAGCCGTGTGTTGCCGCCTTAGAATAGCATCACCCCATTTATTTTCGACGAGTTTCGTTAAAGGCGACTAAGGGACTCATGTGTATAAAAGTTTTAGGCAAAAGGTTGTCAACTTGCCACTATAGTGATACACAATGTTTTCTGAAACGGCCATCAAATATATTGTCAAACGTAACGTAAGCTTATTTTGTGACCTACCTTGTAAGGGTAACACACATAGCATGCATATAGGCTGTGTGCGGTGTGTTTGTGTATGTGAGCAAAGCAAATAAGCGCTTTTATAACTACATAAAAAGTAAAATACATTTTTAGGACAACGTACACTTACCCATGACCTAGACGCAACCCTAAAATTTAAACAGCTCACTTCTTTGGAGTACATAAAATGCAAAAACGCTTTCTAATATCCAGGAACATACAACTGCCGTACTAGGCGGTTTTCGCACTTGTCGTTCGTCGCTGCGTATTTTTAACGCACCGAAATGCATGCATCTGTCAGACGAGAGGAAATTGCGAATACCAATCTGCCATACAAATACGGCTACGGTGCGTTTACGGATGCGTCTGAACGACTTGACAAACGCATCCGTCACGCGTAAGTTACGGTGCATTTTAAATACGCAGCGACGGATGACAAGTGGGAGAACCGACTAAATTTCTGTTGACACCTAAGAATTTGCTGTGAATTTGGTAAGAGCAGTTTGAAACTCGCTCCAGATAGCAACTTATCATCACACTTTGTCTGCAAGTGTTCAGTTGAAATTTGCCTCTGTGGTTCAGCAGTCTAACCCTTCAGCCCTCTATCTGGAGGAAGTAGGTTGGATATCCAACACCTCCAACACTTAGTAAAAACACATAGACCAAAATATCATCGCAAGAATTAATATATACCTACCTTGCTTCAGTTAAAGGCCAGTCTTTAAGTTTTATTGAAAAATAAAAAGCTTTATACGTTAGAATGTATAAAGATAAAACTCGAGGCGTAGTAGAACTCTCAACTAATTCGTATTCATCTCGTCTCGTGTCGTTTATAACTTTCGATGCGATCGACGCGACGCCTCGTTGTCGCTCCATGGTTCTACTTATGGCTTCCATATTTGAAAGTTTTATCTAATGTGTGGTGTTTATCACCAGCCAGTATCAGGTCGTAAGAATAATGTTTTTCTAATAAGTTTGAATGTGTTTTCACATAGACTTAATGTTTTACGACGGAATGAGTTTCTGTTGACAGTTCTATTGATAGTTCTGAATTTAAAATAAGAGGGCGCTCTGCTAAACTAAAAATTTGACGTTGCAGTAAGGCTGTCAGCAGCCTTAGTTTTGACACAGGTTCCGTTTCACGTTGTGTTCGTTACTAATTAATTCTGTTAGGTTGATTTGCTACAAAATAAACTTGTCGTCTTGCAAATATATCATTCATGTTATTAAACGATAAATCAACAATCAATTTATGACAGTTCAATAAACACAAAATAAAGACTTATTTATTAAGTGGTTAGGATTTCGTGTAAGGAAACGATATTTCAATGAAGCTCAGCGCCCTCTACATGACACTCGATAACCACTTGAAAATTTCCCATTGGATCACAATATTTACGTTGGAAAATTGCAACCTCATGCGTCTAAAATTTAAAGAGCGTCATAGATTCAAAAGGAAAATATCCGCACACGAGTCACGACTTTAATAATCGTGTCACTGAAACCGGAAAGAGAAAAAGTTCCTCAACTCAAACAAACTGGGAACAAAGTGACCCGGCTGAGGCATTTACACTCTGCTCTAATCAATGCCGTCCTGGCGACGCGCACAAAGGGAATATATTGAGGATGGCTTCAGGGATGGTGTGGTGGTGCAAGTTGGCAATGCCGTCTGAAGGTAAAGAAAAAATCTATGTTGGTGGCTGTTCTTTAAATCACCGTGTATCATCCATCCTCGACATTGCCAGAATTGTCCGTTGACAGAAGCCATAATTATAAAATTGAGTTGAATTTGGTTGGTACCCACGCCAGTGAGTATAGCACAGATGAATAAGATAATGTACTAGGGGAGTATAGTAAAATATAGTATTCTTTGGTTGGTCCGACTGTGTCGTAACAGCCGGCTGCTACTAATAAGAAAAAAACCCGACCGTTGATTTTACTATATATAACTAACTAAAAATATGGACATCATAACCTAAATATTGGATATACAATGTCGGGCCCACAACTGGGCTAAATATTTTCCGGGGCGAAATTACCCATGAAACTGAACCACCTTTCTCAAGATTTTTAGGAGTTTTATTTTAGCGGCCGTTTATTGTTCGATACTTAAATACTTACTAAATGATAATAGAAATAGATCTTCTCCGCTTTTACTTCTTCTTCCTACTGGACACTGAGCCGATGAACGACCCGATGAACTCTGTTGTCAGAACTATTCAGCTATCTACTACTAGTAGGCCTCTGACATGGTTGTGTAACGACCGTCGTCTAAGTAATCACAGACAGCAACCGGGACTTAACGTCCCTTCCGAAGAACTGAACCATATTTCTTACGGACAATCAGGTGGTTATTTCTGGAAACATACATACATACATATATCACGCCTATAATCCCTTTCGGGGTAGGCAGAGCATAAACGGCCGCAAAACAGGTAATTTACGCCACGTCTGACAAATATTTGAGGGTCATTCGGAAAATTGTGTATCGCTATAGTGACAGGTTGTCAGCCCATCGCCTAAAATTGCAATACACACCCTCGAGTCCCTAAGTCGCCTCTTACAACTCCCACGGGAATGAAATGGGGTGATGCTATTCCAAGCCGGCATCACACGGCGGAAACAATATTTATTTTAAATGAGCATGTTCGTCTATAGCTTGCACTCCAAAAGCCGCAACTGCATTCGGATTGCAGAAGTCTTTATTGAATTGTGGCAGAAGTGAGACAGAGCCTGGCTTTGTAGCTGGCTCTATTGACTGAGATATCGTGGAAAAATTGCTTTGTGACACAAAAGGATTTATTACTTCTCGGCGATTAATAATTCTAAGCCTTCTTAGGAAGAAAGAAACCAAACAATTCATACGAGAGTAATTTAAATTGACGACTTTGGGTCGAGTCCGATCCGTTCTCCCCTTTAGTGTGACCCGTTATTCCCACAACAATCACACAAACTTTTCCAGGTGACCCCATGCTCCCTTCCACTAATCAGTCAGGCGTAGGTTTCAAGGCCCCGGGGCTAAAATCAAAGAGTCTTAAAAAACATGACGACTTTCGGTGACGGCACTGAATGCCGTCGCTCCAACCACATATTTTGTGTGTGTAATACTGGTTCAATACAATTAGCGGTATATTTGCGCCATTGCGTGACGTTGTTGGCACTAGTAACTAGAACTGTTTCGCAAAAGTCTTAAATAAGAAAAGCTGTGTGACATTTTGGATTTCTACACACTGTTCAGTTTTATTGAAACTATAGAAAAGAACAGCACCACGGAAAATCAGCTCTCTGAGTCAAAACATAAATTCCAGTTCTCAGTGAAGGTGTCAAAATCTTTTCCCCCGGTTCGTATGATGCTATAAGAATATTCAATGTAATTTTAAAGTCAAAAGGCACTTCCTAAAAGATGAGGACACCTGAGACCTTATTATTCATAATATACATTTTACAGCTTATCGACCGACCAAAAATCAGGGAAAATGGTAGAGAATATTGGTTGTTATCATATATTTAGTATTTTTAACTGTAGAAGGTATCTTATTTTGCCGTGGGTTTCGTGAAAGGGGAGTTAGGGACTCAAAGGTCTTATAAATTTGTATAACAATGACAATCACAATACAATCAAATCATTGATACACAATTTTCAGAACTTACCCTCAAAATTTTTTCACGCGCGTTTTCGTTTAAGCTCAATTTGTTACTTATCCCTTAAATTCGTGATGTGTGTGGTTGTATGGTTTAAACAGAACAATTTTTACATCCCGTAATATAAATACGTTTACGAATCGAAGAAATACGTTTAAACATTATGTCAAAAAAGATGGCAGAAAAAGAGACTATAAAAGTCATTAGGCTGAGCTATAATATCAAAAGCGTCTCAAAAATCTAATATCCTTTTAAGAAAATGGTCGTGCTGTAAATAGGAATCGTCGCCCTAGCGTCCTAGCCGCCGCCGGTTGTTTTTGCCGTAGCAAGCTAAGTGTCAATTTGGAGCAAGGGAAACACTTTGTACGATCCAGTTTTGTAAAAGTCCGTTAAAGTGTCGCCCAGGGAAATGATCCCCTGTTTTTGCCATCATAACTTTAGCGAAGTTTTATCTATACTTTATTTTGTGAGTAGGATAAATAATTGTGTTCTGCGACAGTATGTATTTTAAGTTTAGGTGTATTTTCATGACTTGGAACAGATTTGGTAATTTTATTATTTTTCTTTTAAGTTTTTGTGGGATAACAACATCCTTAAAAACTATTAACATTACATGTGTCTTATACATTTTGTTAGGACTATATAACAGTATTCCACAGATTGAATAAATATACGTATATAAAAGTAGGTATGCATATAAAGCAGTAAAATATAGCATCAAACATAAAAATATAAATATTAATAATTTTACATAAATAGCACACATTGGAATAGTAATACCTACGCGCGTACATGTACAAAACTTCCGTGACTGAATGTAGATGTAGATGATGCAGATTGTTCGCGGCGTACTCAAACGCTTCTCATATTTCTTTCACGGCTTTCCATTTTTTCCCCAATCGTTACTTTGTTTTGCCGCAAAGTTTTATTTCGTAATCTACTTGAAAGGGAAACGCGACGCGACATCTATCTCATAACTTGATTAAAGTTTGATGATAGGAAAAGTTGAAATGAGATCTCAGAATGAAGTTAGACCTATAAGCACCTATAAAATATATAGTATACAGGGTGAAATTTTACTAGCGACCGATTGCGAAAACTAAAGACGGACTGGTGGTAAAGAACCAATTTTCCCAAGGAACATAGGTTGAAGCACGAAAAAATATTTTGGACCTCCCATACTAAATTGCCCATCAGCTGTTTTTATAGTTACTTTGGAAACTCAAAATCTTTTTGTCTGCATTTCAACCTAAGCCCTTTAGGGAAAGTTGTTCCTTATCACCAGCCGGTCTTGAGATTACGCATAGGTACTTAGATTACGCATACATAGATTAGGTATACTTACTACTTGATTCTTAAATTATAGCTAGTACCATCTATGTTACTAAATAAAATACTTACTTGCGTGATAGCTTTTTAATCTAATACCTTTAAATAAAGAAAATAAATACGTACATAATTTTCTAATGATTTTCACGAGCTTCGTATTTAGGGTGGTTCGGAGGCGACAAATCGATAGCTTGGTTCCATTTAAAAATAAGCACTGTATGCCTATGAAAATAAATACCTGACTAATGCTAGGTCACCCAGTACCAAAAAATATTTAAGGGCATAAAGCCTATAAATACCAAAATAATGAAATTCCATGTTCTGAACTGAAATAAAATCATCTACATTCATTACTCAATCGCAACGTGTATTGTATCAGCAACTAATCGCACGCCCACCGCATTGGGACCGATTTGACGTGCAATACCCAATAACTGTCAAAATTCGAGTGTCGATAATCACCAAATGCGGATTGACCCCAACTGACGGCCAGCTCGTTAAAACCCCCTCGGAGTGCACGGTAAGGGAATAAGGGATGCGGAGTCACGTCCGAGTATGAAAATAGGACGGGAGCAGTAGCGATAGTGATGCTTGTGGGCACTAAAATGTTTAAGAACCTATTGTGAGCGGAGTAAAGTTCATTGCAATTTTGTAGCAAATGTTTAGTTCAGACTCGAAATGGATTGTTTGAATTTTAGTTACCTAATTGAAGGTTTTCCGCGGAAGTTCTCATTCCTAAAAAAAATCACGTCTTCAACTGAACGATGCGTAAGTCCATAAACATTAACATAACCGCGTAGCAAAGTTCCTTTTTTAATGATACATACATACTACATCAGTTTCCAGAAAGCTGTGCCATTTTAGCGCCCCTTTGGAAATAAACGTGAGCATCACAGTAAACCCGTGGGCGGCTACCCCTGACCTGGTGACTCAGACGAGACGACTCAATCCGACTGAGCCCTCATTACTGTCAGCCCCCAGTTATTTTAGGGGTTAGCGAGACGTGACAATAAGACAATCGATACCGAATTGTTTGGGCTACTTCAAAAGTTGGCGCATCCAAGTTTGTGCTTTAAGATCTCACTTTGTTTGACTGACTCAGGAAGCTCAATCTATCCATCTTCTCTTTAACCCTGAATTAAGTTACGGAACAAATAGTTTGAAAATCCTGCCCGCGCTTGAAAATTTTGCAAGTTTTCAAAAATTGTATACCTAACACGGGAAGTGTTTTAAAATTTGGTACTCAGTTTGAATGATATTTGTAATTTTGAATGGTTTTAAAGGACAAAACAGTCAGAGAAGTCGCGGAATTAAATTTATTTATCGAACTATATCATAATCATAATCCGGTTAAATACGAAAAATTTGCTCTATAAATAAAATTCTTCTCTCCGATTATTCCAGACTCGTTTCTCCACATTTTGCTGCATCCGAATCACTACTTATAACTTTACCCACATTCTGCAGTACTGTACAACCTTGATAATAAGTAAACTGAATTAGTCACAGATCATATCGTTCCCCAGAAACCAATATAAAGCAAACTAGACCATGAGAGCAATAACAGTGTCCCCATTGTGACAACCAGGGGCTCATACGGACTAACTGCAAAATTATTTCATGAGAATGTTACCGATGCAGCAGTGGCGATAAAGGCAGACAGTGTCAAAACGTTAAAATATTAAAACAAAATATTTAAAGATAATATATGAATTCTTTATTTTACACAATAATAGTGAAAACTTAAATTTAGTTACAAGCGCCAGCTTATTTCTATAAGAAATCTCTTCTAGCCAACCCAGATATACAAACATGTAATGGTATTTTTGCCAAATATGATGGTCATGGTTCTATTAATAAACTTTGATAGCAGCCCGCAGTCCGCAAAATAACTCAAATAATACAAAATTAATAATTAATGCATTGCTTTATACTGACTCTTACATCATACACTTCCTAATAAAATACCATGGCAACATAGAGGTATTTTAGAGTTCTTATAATGCTAAACACATACGTTGAATTTGAAGTCGATTAAAAACAAAAATAGAGAAGTTTTAATGGTGTCGACTGCAAACTTGTCACCTTCTTTGCAGTTCGTCTGAAGTGAACCCTAACATTAGTAGCACGTGATACCGCAAGCGTGATTGGGTTCCGTACTTTTGGCAATAAATAAAATGTCCGATTGAAATGTCTGATTGCTTTTGTTAGACTTCATTTTGGGTGTTCTGTTTCGGGGGCTGAATTTGATATCACACGTGCCAAATCAAATATTATGAGGGAATAAAGCAAAAAAAAAAAGGTTTTATTGATAATTTTCTAATTATTTCCTTACTAGCAGTTACCCGCGGCGCTGCCCGGACCATCGAGTGGTGATAAGAACTATCCTATATGTTAATCCATCCCAACAAACAAAAGTTGCTCTTATTGTGGCTTATATAGCCAAAAATAATATAATTATAGAAGCCGTATTATCGCTAATAAGGGTGTGTTTGGGCACAATTTATAAAGGTTATACCCTTGTACTCCCCTTATAGTTACCTTATTGCTCGCTTTTTCCACTTATACGTGTTATATTATGGCAAGGAACAAGGAAGATAAACTTATAATGGCAAAGAAATATCTTCTATATAACCAATACACTTATTAGAACCAAATGAAAAACGTTATTAAGGGCGATCACCCTTATACGTGTTTTATTATAATCCGATACAAAGAAGTTAAACTCATTGAGGCAAATCAAAGGCTCTTAAAAATCCGTAGGCCCTTATAGCCGTTCGTTTATGATTCTGCAATAAGTGTTTTCGGCGTGGAAAGTGATACATGAACGATTTAACTGAAAAGAGAACGGTAAGTTATTATTTATATTTCTATAGTTTATATTTCTGATTTGTGTGCTCGTTTATAGTGAAAAGTAACTGGGAATTCAAATGCACGGTAAAATGTGGTACGCTGTGTGTTGTGGTGTCGACCCGCCCTCGAATTTATGCTTTTTGAGTGCTAAAAACGTAATAAATTATTTACTCATGTTGTATACAGTGCCGTTAAGAGAGCAAAACGATAAGCACATCGTCTACAAGGGGTCAATGAGAGTGAAGACTTTATTATGGCCACATTTGTTGCTTATATGCTATCGCCATTTTGTGTTATCGCCATTTAACATATTTTTAGGGTTCCTTTGACACGGACAAAATCCCATATGTACTAACTTTAGTTTTTAATTTTTTAATTAATTTATTTTCGTATAATACAGGTATACGAAAAATAAATAAATTTAATATATATATTTTCACAGATATTGGAATGGTTGTGTACAAATAAGCAGATGTTGACAAATTTCTACAAAGAAATGATCTTAATTTACACCATATGCAATGGTCATGGAAGTGGACACATTTTATTCTAAGAAAGGAATGTTTTAATTGTTCATATCCGACCCTTTCCAGTTTACCTTTACATTTTGTGATAGGTCGTGAAAATATAAAGATTTTGCATCAATTTACTTTCATTTTCTGCCAAAATTGTAATGAGTATTTGATTTACGAAAACTAGATTCTGGACATCCTAAGCTACCATAATAGCAAAAAAATCTATATTTGAAGTAAAAAATTAGACCTCGCATACTGGAGCAAAATTAGTAAAGGAGGACCATTTTTTTTTCTACAAATATTAAACATTATTTTTTGGTATTATGGTAGCTTAGGATGTTCAGAAACTAGACTTTTTCTTTGGACCTCTATAACCGGGACACCCTGTATGTTTTATATTTACTAATAGATTAAGTACCATTATTAGCTAGTCTTTAATAATTCCTCAAACAAAAATTATCAAAGACTTGTTGTTGTTAGTTAGTTAGTTCTGTAGAACTAACTTTATTTTTTTTTAGACATCGATAGTTGCGGGGAATAAAGCCAGAGTCGCAAATTCAATCACAATTCAAACTTTATTTCCTACAGCCATTCGGATACGAAAAGTGTTTTTTATTGTAATAATTTTATGATTGTTTAATTATTGCAGTACGTGCGCGAGTTCATGGCCATGGGGGGCCACAAGTTCGGGTAGAAAAAAATCAAGAATTATTTATAAGAAAGTAACAAAAATAAAGAATAGATATGGTTGTTAAGAAACATGATCTTTAATCATATTTTAAACATATATTAATTTTTTATATAACTTTATTCATAAACTTAAATATTCTAACATTTTGTATAACTGTTTTCATATATCAAAACGCATCAGCATTACTGCCTAATCATTGTATTTAATTCATACATTGCGTTTTGATATTACCTAGTTTGCTAGTTTGAACAACTTACATTGACCGTTTTTAGAGGTCACCTTCACTTTTGAATATCTCAACAGATTTCATTCAGCTGCTCTTGTGAACTAGATTCTTTGTTCTTTTAAATTAAACCAGCGTATACAGTTTACACGAATTTTATTCAGTAGTCTAGTTATCCCTACCAATGAAGAGCTAGGGCAATAGATATTTTTACAATGGTTGACCTAATTATATTCATCCTCACTGTTTTCCTTCTCATTTTCAATGAAAAATCCCTCTACGGAACCACTGGCTGATTCGTTGGTAGCCGCTTGGTTATTCTGTAACATTATAGGAGTAGAGGTGGTGGGTGTTATGTTCATAAGCATGTTTTCAAAGACTTTCTTTACTTTTCTTCTGTAACCACCGGTCCTTTTAAACTTCTTTCATTGTTTTGAATTCATATTAATAATGTTATTTCCACTCCGTAATAAATTCGCACAACCTGCTGAGCTTACAAAATGGCGATCTTAGTTACCTATGTAATACATTTTAATATAACCATAAAGAGAACAATATTTTTATAATCGCTGTGTAAGAGAATATGGAATGCATTCATCCTTGTAAAGATTATATAAAATGTCAGAATTTGTTAGCTGTATAGACGTCTTATCAAATGCTCCTATAAGTTGACAAGCATCATAGTAACCTTATGCATGTCTTTTATAAGAATAATTTATCATATTAAAAGCCTTTATATATCTTTGAATATTATAAGGCTGAAAAGCAATGTAGTTAGCCTCTATAAGAAGAACACATTTCGAACCCTTATAGTAGCCATATAATTTGGATTTAATGACGTTTAACCAGCAAAATTATAAGAGTAAAGGTAATATTAGCCAAATCTTCTTATAATGTGCCATTATAAGGAACGTTGACATTATTAATGCTATTTTATGACAAGTATAAGAGTATAGATCTTATAGACTTAATTTTATAAGTTTAATTTGTTTGTTGGGATGTTACCTTCTATAGGTGTGCCAAATTTAATTACAATCGGTTCAGTAGTATTTGCGTGAAGAAGTAACAAAAAAACATACAAACTTATGCATTTATAATATTAGTAGGATACTACTAACGTTCATTAATAGCTTTATTGCTACCCGTTTCGACAGTGGAAGTAACAAACAAACCTACCCTTACATTTAATAAAATACCAATATTTTACGGCTGAATTCTACTCGTGAAACTAAGCAAAATTACGTAGATTTTATTTATAGATAAGTTCACAACTGGATTATCCTTGACATTGTTTTATAGAAAACACGTCCGTTCACTTAACTTCAAATGCTTTCTAAGTAAAGTCACCGCCATTACTCCATAGTTAATGACATGCTGAAAGCCCCAACATTATACTTTTCCAAATTAATCTCCATTAAGGAGCAGTGGATTAAGTTTACAAGTATTTTGTTTACAAAGTCACGAGTTTGTGTGAAGCACGCTAGCGAGTTTCAACTTTTAGAGGTTTGATGAATGCTCCTTTTTTAGTGATGCCAAATTTTGATTGCAGAGATTTTAGCCACATTTTTATGCAAGAAAACGTATAGGAATCTACCATGCTTATACCCAAACCTACTTTTTAAAGTAAGAAAACTTTAGCCTAGATTTTTCTTTAATTACTTTTCTTGTTCCTTCGGATTGATCCGAATTTATCAAACGTTGATTCAATTCTAGGGAAATATACGGGCTGTAAGGGACTGCCCTCCGAATACTGATAGGGTGCATGCAGACCATAAAACTGAACAAATTTGCTCAAGGAACATGTCAGGAAACGACAAAAAAACCTTGACCTCCCATACAAAATTACAATCAGCTGACTGCAATTACTATAATAAAAAATAAAATTACGTTTCTTGAAATATTTTCTCATGGGAAGTTGTTCATTTTCATGGTCTGAATGCACCCTATAAGTATTTGGAAGACTGTCGTTTACACCCTGTATAATAGGAATATTCTCTTAACGAATACCTGATTGATTTTATTTTTAAGTTGTTTTAATTCAAATAATTGTTTACCTACTCATTGGTTTGTATCTACGTTTGCCAACTCAGTGTCCCACCCGCCATACGAAGAAGTTTCAACATTATTTTAGGATAAAATAATTACAGCTACCAGAGATGTCTATCAATATAAAACGTAACCTGAAACCATACGAATACTCAAGCGTCGATCTAAATGAACTGAGTATCACTTTACACGAAGGCGATCATACTATACAGTCCAATTGACTCTTGGCTCTCATATTCAGGTTCTAAGAATAAAATGTAGAATATAAATAGACATTGCGTAAGACAACCTGCCTATGTAGGTACCTATTAATAAATCAAGTGATTAGGGCCCCAATTCTCTTATTTTTTATGTCATTGTAATAACATCAAAACATAATTGTCATTCTATTACCATTGTGATTTTCTATAAGCCGTGTGATGCCAGCTTAGAATAGCATCACCTCTTAACTTTCCCATGGGTGTCGTAAGTGGCGACTAAGGGACTCGAGGGCTATATGTGTATTGCAATTTTAGGCGATGGGCTGACAACCTGTCACTATGGTGATACACAATTTTCTGGATGAGCCTCAAATGTTTGTCTGACGTGGCGTAAATGTCCATTTTTAACGGTCGTTTACGCTCTACCTACCCCGCAAGGGATATAGGCGTGATATATGTATGTATGTATGTATTTTCTGTACTTCCAACTGTTTGCGGAATACTGAATGGCTATAACCATCCAACTGACACTCAATTGAACCACATATGATATACTTTTCAAATTGCGGGATACGGCTCCAGTCAACAAAACTATGTTTCACATCGTGACTTGATTTCGCAACCAAGAAATGAATACCTAGAATATCAAACGAAGAATCAACAATCATGAATTACTTATGAAATAAGAATGTGTAAACTGAAATTTTCAAATCATAAAATCTACATTTAGTTAATGCGTAGTGTAAAATTATCTTAATTTACAACGTTGTAAAGCTGTCACAGGCCATTCATATAACAGCTTATAATAGCAATAGTTATAACCTCCTCGGAGGAGTTTTGATAAATGGTTGTGCGTCGTTTAGACCCGTTCAAAATGCGATTGGTATAAACGGTGTCCAATTAGAATGTTCCTCTTGGTTAGTGCTGAAATTGTCACGCGTATTCTCGGAACGTGTCTGGAGTATTCTAAAATTAGAATTTGCAATGAAGTGCTCTTCTTGTAGAGTGTGGACATGTTGCAACAATGTTTTTATTTCTGGCAATAATTACTGCTTCTTTAAGGTGTACCACCTTCACAATCCAGTCCTCGTAGACTAGCATGCCAAGCCATGGTTTGAAGCGCAGAACTTGTAGACGTATATTTTTGACGTAGTTATAATATCTATGTTGTCATTTGTCGGATTGCTATTTATATAACTTTTAGGTAGAGAAAGTCCTTTCCAGTGCAATTTATACGACATTCCACTAAGCAGGCAGGCAGTCGTACTACCACTGCGCCTCATCGGCCGTCTACTTTAATTAGCTACTGAAATCGGTTAGCACCAAATGTCGCTTGCAGTGCGCCGGCCTTAAGGCGAGTGTAGCAGTCAACAACCTCGACAATGGCGCCACTTAACAAAAAAATGATTTCTCTTTATACCTACAAACAATCTATCAAAATATCCGATGCCCAAGTTTTTGGTATTACCTATCCATAAGTAAAATTAGAACCTGCAAACTCAATAAAATATTCGCTGTTATTAGAGTTATGGCAATTAATACCAAGAGTAGCCATTTTTTCCATAACTTTAATTGCAGCAAATATTTCATTGAGTTTGCAGGTTCTAATTTTACTTATGGATAATAGATTGTTTGTATAAAGAGAAACTATTTTTCCTGTGAAGTGGCGCCACGGTCGAGGTCGTTCACGGGTACACTCGCCTTAAAAGTTAATTGCGAAAACAGTGCGGATTGTATCGGGCGCGCGTGGGCTTGGGTAGTCCCTGGGCGGTGTTGGTTGTACTTATAAATAACGACGTCACATTTGTCTTGCGCGGGCGCCTGTCGCTAACGAGATCGCGGTCGGCGGCGGCGGCGCACGCGCAACGATACAATACTCGTACAATCGTACTACGCGCGCAGACATGCAACAGGGTGTTTATCTACTCACCCAGAGTTAAGAGAACTTTAGGATGGTTTTCAGGAAGCTTTTTTTTTCCAGGCTAGGTTAGCTGTAATCATGTTTAAAGAATGTCACACATTTTGGATATCTGTTAATATCCTACTTGTGCCATGTGAAAAGTAGCAACGTTACCTACATGCTGTCACGTTTACCTGGCTGGCTCTAAAATAGAAAACAGACACAGAAACCACGCGTGAACTAGCAGTCTTTACTGTATGTTATGCAGTCATTTAAGCATGTGTAGGCGCCGTGTGATGCCGGCTTAGAATAGCATCACCCTATTTCATTCCCGATTTAGGGACTCGAGGGTATGTATTGCAATTTTGGCCGATAGGCTGACCACCTGTCTATGGCGATTCACAATATTCCGAATGACCCTCACATATTTGTCAGACGTGGCGTAAATGTCCGTTTTTTGTGGCCGTTTGCGTTCTGTCTACCCAGCATTTGATTATAGGCGTGGTATGTGTAGGTATAAATATAAAAATGAAGTAAGATATTCACCCTTTCATATTATTATGGTTTAATCGGGTCTACGCGCGAGATTTCTAGTAGGTACTAGCTGCCTTTAGCTGCGTCATCAGTTGCACTCGCGACCACAAACGGTGCAACTGCAAGTGCAACCCGCTCGAAACGTAGAGGTAAATAACTGCATGTTTACCAACTAATAAACCCACGCGTAGCGATTTCTTACTTACTTACTTAACAGCCACAACAGCGATTAAAATCATAATAATTATGAAATAAATCCGCTGGCATAACGATTTTCTCATAGGTACACACCAAAGTCACCAACTAACTGTTTCTATCAGTAAGTTAGACCAAAAAAGCCTCAGAGAAAATCAAAGCTCGGTTACGTAGCAATTTGGTGAATAAGAAGATAAAAGCCTCTTCGGCAAACTGGTGACACCCTGTATACTTCTAAGTGTGAACTGCAATTCTGTTTGTCCTGCAGAATGCAAATAGTTGATATACTCCGCGGCAGCGTGTCGTGTCGTGTCGTGTCGCACTGTCGCTGTCGTTTGTGAATAATACGTCGAACGACACAGCGAGCGACTCGCCGAGAGGTGGAGCAAGTTCATGAAATGAGTAATTGTAATCGGGACTTGTTTGTAAAACATAAAAAAGTTCACAATTGAATCACAATTGTAAAGGTATCTACTGATGGACCACTTAGGTCCTTAACCAGCTGTTATACTCGTAACTTATTAGGGTGCCGTGTGATGCCGGCTTAGAATAGCATCACCCTATTTCTGTCCTGTGGGAGTCGTAAGAGGCGACTCAATAATTATAGTGTGTATTGCAATTTTAGGCGATGGGCTGACAACCTGTCACTATGGCGATACACAATTTTCTGATTGCCCCTCAAATATTTGCCATTTACGCTCTGCCTACCCCGCAAGAGATTATAGGCGTGATATGTGTATGTATGCATGTATTAGGGAACAGCCCTATTATAGGAGATATTCCCCATGGAACATAGGTCGAAATATGAAAAAATTATTTGACCCTCCCATACTTAGTGTGTTACCCGGCCGGGATAATTTGTATGGGAAGGCCAATTTTTTTTTCATATTTCGACCTATGTTCCTTGGGGAAATTTGTTCAGTTTCACGTACTGGTTCACCCCTTAAAATATTCTCAGCGAATTTATTTACACCATGTATAGTCTGCCCGCTGACCGTGTTGCTCCCCTTGGCCACCACTCTGGTGACTGCTTATGTCCACCGTCCCTCAAGCCTCCTTGCCACGTGTCCTGCCCACCTCCACCTCAATCTTGTGATTCGCTTTCTTATATCTTCGACTTGAACCTTACAACTAATTATTAAGTGGGCAGGTGTGGGGCTATGGCTCACCTGAAAGTAGCTTTGCGGTAAGGCAAACAACTAGCCCAATCACGCTCTTCTTGGAGGCGGAGCTTGAAGGAAAACCATGTCCAGCAGTGGACTTCTACCGTTATGGCTGTTGTGTGTTTAACTAACTTCATTATAACAGAGTATTTTCTAGGGCTCACATAAAATATGTCCATTTTAATAATCTCTCGCGCGAACATAAATAAACTCCTCTACACATCGTGTAGAGAAAACGAGACGTGTCGTCATGGTGTCATAAATTTGTATCTCTTTATCGCGATAGCGTCGTAACTCGAGAGCCTTTAGCTCTACGGTGATCGATGGCGGTTATCTGTGGCGCCCCCTGGTGATAAATTTATGGGGTTTTTGAAAAATGTTTTAGTGAGGGTTAGAAATATCTGTAGGTTAATAAATGGTCATAGTTTCCCGTTACAAACATGAACCATATTTTTTTATATCCAGAAGCTAGCAGAAGCAAATGAAGCAAAACAAAGTGAAGAATGACTCGTAACCTGGAATCTCTTACTTTCCTTTCCATGAAATTAAATCCTTTCGCCCCAACCAAAAGCGTGCAAGCGAGCGCGGGGGCGTCATTGTATGCAGACAAGCGGCGGCGGCGGCGCGCGCGCAGCCTTCAATGCAACAAGACAATGAGTAAACAAACACTGGCTGCATGCGCCGTCATGCTTACATCCAGCTTTCAACAATTTGAAATTCGAACAATAGCTTACGTGCGGTAAAGATGCTGTTAGTATTTTGTAAGATTGAACCTAGGAAGACAAAGTACTTATCTATTAGGTTCTTAGATAGTTTCATGGCAATCTTACAAAATACTACAAAACAAAAGAGCAAATTCAGACCACCCTCTACCATCCTCTACTTGTTCTTCTTAAAATCGGTATGATAAACGAGTAGATTATGAGTCGATCCTATAAAGGAGCAACAAGTCCTATATTTTTAAGTGAAACCATTCTAAAATGATTCTTTAACGATTTCTCACGACTATCAATATGCAGCCACTTGAAGTGTTAACTTACAAAAGAGCCCATAAAATTAATACAATTGTCCCACGCAATGGTGGTCGTAAAAACGTAGTAAATTGAAACCATCACCAGTTCACACCTCCACTAGTTGTAATATGCATCATGATTTTTTGTCGGACTTTCACGTTAAAATAATAAAAAATTGATAAAAGTTTTTGAACAGTTAGGTATCCAAAAAACTCAGTAATAAACTTTTCCAAACGACGACCGCACCGGCGATTGCAAGGTCTAATACAAGGTCAAATTCCTTTAGCAGTAGTTCAGTTGTCGAGTCAACAACTAGTCAACTGAACAAAGACTAAACTAATCAATTGAACATCATGTAAACAACAACTTAACAACATCGCAACAACAATTGAACAAAAACTAAACAACAACTAAACCACAACCTAACAAAACAACTGAACAACGACCGAACAACATATGACGGGTGCGGCAGAAGGTCGCGATTTGAGTAATGTCTAAAAGGCTTTGTTTCATTTTAGCGATATACCTAGGCAGAATGCATAAAAAAGCAGGTCCATATATAACTGTTTTCGAGTTTGTAATCCGATCAATAAGTGAAGTAGAGCTTCATTATTATGTTAACTTTCTTAATTTAAACTTTTTTCTGAAAACATATTCAAACTCAACCTAAATGAATCATGCATTCGTCCAACAACAAACTTTTGTCATATTGTATGTCTGGTCTATCAAAAAGGCATCAGCCGCCGGTCGGCCGCCTCGTCCACCCTTCACTCGTTCGATCTTTAAAATTCAAATATCGAATATCCTATATGCGTAGGTGCTTGTCAAAGTCTCGTCAGAAGGACGGAAGTGTCTCATGCATAATGTAGGAGTAAAGGCAAAGGATAATCGTACCAATACTGTTTGTTAGGCAAATAAGGCATTGTGCACTGTTGTGCATCTGATAGCTGACTCGTTAGTAGGGGTAACAAGACTAAGGTGGGACTTGATTGGGTTTTCGCTGGTGTGTGCTCCGATCCAAATTAACATGTTACAGAAATAGATTCTGTAAGGTAAAAAGTCAAACCTGTTTCTCGGGAAATTAAGCGAACTGTCACTTTTCGATCACTATTATGTTACAGCTTAAACTTATGTGTAACAATGTTGAGTAAGTGAAACTTAATGTAACTTTGTGAGATACTGGGAGTTTGTACTGGGAGGGACCTGTATTACAAATCACTAGGTAAGAGAGTTGTGACTCTTATGCACAAACGAGTTGTTACCCGCGGCGTTGCCTGCATAAAATTATAACTATCCTATGCGTTAATCCATGTTACCTTCTATATATTATGTGTGCCAAATTTCATTACAAAACAAACATACAAACTTTCGCGTTTATAATATTGGTAGGATCTAAAAAGCTCAGCTTTGTCGTGGGATGAATCCCTGAAACTCCCAGAACTAAGCCTAAGCATCCAACAACGCAGTCAGTTAGCATATTATTTCCAAACGCTTATAAATGTGCATTTTTTTTATTGAAGCAAAATTTAAACATAACTAATACACAAACATATTGCGATAATACTTATTGAAAATTTCGAACTTACATTGAAAATTCATAATTTGAACATTTTAACTTAAATGTGAACCATGGAATAATCACCATTGGCATGGCACCAATTCCACATTACTATTCCATACGACTCTTCTTCAAACAAGCCCACTGATCGATGACTTACGTGAAACCACTGTTGATGCACAAAGTGTGTTTTCTCCCTTTCACGGTGTAGGCAGAGCTTAAACGGCCGCAAAAACACAAAAAATGCCTTTTGAATGACGTTGCGGTCTGACAAGCATTGGAGGGTCATTCGGAAAATTGTGTAATCGTGACTGGGTGTCAGCCCATCGCCTAAAATTGCAATACACACCCTCGAGTTCCTTCGTCCTCTCTTACGACTCCTATGGGAAAGAAATGGGGTGATGCTATTCTAGGCCGGCATCACACATCAGTTTTTTCCATCAACCCAAATTTCACTAACCCTACATCTCATTTAAAATATCGAACCTGTGCTCTTAATCAAAATCTGTCAAAATGCATACAAATGTACATTTAACAATCCTATATCCCTTGCGGGGTGGGCAAAGCGTAAATGACCGTAAAACACGAAAATTTACGACAAACATTTGTATCAGTCAGTTTTCAAAGCCCCGGGGCTAAATCGAAAAGTCTAGTCTGGAAAATATAAAAAATTATAGGCATTTAAAATTTGCCTAAAATTGCAATACACAAGTAACCCTCGAGTCCCTTACTCGTCTGTTACGATAGGTACCCGATTCGTCATGGCAGGGGCACGACCGTGCTCCCAGATACCTTGTGCGAGTCAATCCTCATGATTAAGAACAACATTAGTGAAAACATGTGGACATAGACAGATGTCCTACTAGGAGGTCCTAGGGTCGAGATTTTCCCAATAAAAATTAATGATCGCTATGAGATCCTGCTTCATAATATGTTTAACCCCTATCAAAAGTTTTACGATGACCACCTACATACTCTGCGGAACCCCTACTTCTGCTTAAAAGTTATTCGATACCTAACTAAATACTTAACCTAATTTTTCCTTGCGGACTTCTTACCCTGAAAAAATACAACCTGTACATACGGATCCTTAGTTCTTTATTCTACTGCCGTTTGGCTAACACAATTACCTGTCTTATTGGTTTGCGACTGTATCCGTCATAAATCCTGCGCGTACGGCGGTGCATGCGAATGAGGACTTCTTGGGAAGATGCATTTAAACGTCTCTGCGCAAGTTTGAAGCCTTCCAATAGTAAGCAAACAAACCAATAGCCTAGAGGTATTGCAGTTGCAGGACACAGCGCTTCCAACCAAGGACCAACCTACTACGGGTTTAGCGGGATCCTTAATTATTTAAGTATTTTTTATGAAATTTGCCTTGTGATGCCGGCTTAGAATAGCATCACCCCATTCCTTTCCCGCGGGAGTCGTTAGATGAGACTAAGGGACTCGAGGGTGTGTATTGCAATTTTAGGCAATGGGCTGACAACCTGTCACGATAGCGATACACAATTTTCCAAATTACCCTCAATTAATTGTCAGACGTGGTGTAAATGTCCGTTGTTTGCGGCCGTTTACGCTCTGCCTACCACGCAAGTTTTTATTTTTATTTTTGAAGGTAAGTTAGTAAGTTATTATAGGCGTGATGTGTGTGTGTTTTTTTTTTTTTATGAAACACACACACAAACCTTCGATGATTTTCTGTCCAACTCCCCGCACCCACACCCAATCTCCATCTGATCGTCGGTCCATTTATGGTAACAGTATTCTTACGCTATTCTTAGAGTCAGTTTTATTTAGGTACTCAAGGACAAAAATATCTAAATTTTAATGTAGGTACTATGGTTTATTTTGAACTCACAGTGCTATATTATCTTCATAAATGAAAATAAGTAATTGAAAAAATGTTACCGGCCCACTGCTCTGCCACTGAGCTATCGGTGCCCCGACCGACCACCTCAATTTTCAACCTCTTGATACTCGTCTTGAAGCAACATTTAGTGTAAGTTATTTAAACTAATACTATGGTTAGTCCAGAAGGACTTCAAACCATATGATGAAGCTGTGCTTATTTTAAATCTACTATGGTTTATTTTGCACTCACAGTGCTATATTATTTTCATAAATGATTTGATTGATTTCTACAATTTCTTATTTTCATCTACATATAAGAATATCTAAGTACTACCTTACGTGCTTCAATGAATTTGACATTCAAGAGTTTAAAATATAAACTAAGTTCGAAAAACTGCAGCCACCTGCCTAAATCAGCAAAAAACCGAAAACAAATGATACCAATCGTAAATGTGTTGTTCGTAACATATCTGCTGGAATAACAACATGCCTGAGCAGAACTTATTTATCGTTTTCCAATTTCCTGTGGATACCGAGCTGCTATCGCCACTGCTCCGAAAAAGTTGGAGAAAATAAACTTATCTACCTTCGTTCGTATGGTTCACAAGTGACTGAATCCCAGTTCGTTTAAGAACTACTTACTTTTAAAAAGTAAATTTCAGCTTGAAGATCCAAGCAATACTTCTATTTCACATGATTTCTGTTACCTACTTGACTTTTATTTACGATCGCTGTTATAATTTTTAGATAATGGACAGCGCAATCGTATCATGCATTATTTCTGAGGTGTGCGCACTTGCTACTCCATCGTAGCCGTAGCAAAGGTCTACAGTAAAACGTGTTAAAATAAAAGCGTCATTACACGTAACCTACAACCAACATTTTCCTCACTGCAACCGCTCACACGTAAGCAGTTCAAATAAAATTTTCACCTACTTCAGCGTTCTTACCTCCTTTATGGACACTTCACTAAGAGCCCCTCGTAACCTCCGTATGGGCGTAGAGCCGCCATAAAGCCGGACACTAACTACTAACTACCTTCATCCGCACTTAATTCGCCAAAGAAAACTAGTAATTTATACTACACATTACCCCAATTGCTCAACGTACCCTGCGCTACCCTTTTACTAGTTCTTCCGCCACTGACCTGAAAGAAAACTTCTCTATTAATCCTTAGAGTGGAAATTCGTTCGGTTCACGTGAGAGTTAGTTTAATACCCTAACTATTCTAGCACGGGCCCTCTCGGTCCGGTGAACATCGGGTCTGGGTGCTTAATTACGTGATAGCAGTGGTCCATTTAAGTAACACCCCCTCTTTAACCGTTTTGTGTTGGGCGCTATTGCTAGACACATTGTCACAGAGTAGATGACCACAGAGGCTGAGTTTGGTATACGGCGATATTCTCTCGTAAAATGTAAGATACAAAAGTAACCTACAGGCACTGGAGTTTTAGTGTGTGGTTTGAGAGGCAGCACATTGTGCAAATGTCAAAATAGCTGTTATCCTAACGACTGTTGGTTTGACAATATAATTTAGGGAGGGTTGAAGGGATCCTGCTCTTGCATTAATGTAACTACTGGTATTAGTAATAAATTACTAACGATATGAATCAAAGTTACACGATTAAAAACATTAGATTTTATTACGATTTTTTGAAATAAAAACGAGACATTGAGTTACTATTTCCTAATTCTATGCTTTATTCACACACATTACAAACCAATAATCTCGAGCCAGTAGCTTATAATAGAATTCCATGTTGCAGGGTAATTGAAATAAAATTACATAAATTATTTTGAAAATACGTACACATACATGTACAATTTTAATCAAAGCGTAGTCTGTCGCAAAAACAATTCGAAATTCAAAACTGAAATTACAATGGCTGAACGGAATGAAGTTGTTGGAGCAATCGAAGCGGGTTTGAATACGAACGAAGCGCAATCACAAAGGATTGTGTTCCAAATCCGAATATCTCGACATATCTCAGTCGGTTGACCAATCGAGGACCTTCACTGTTTTACAGACGCACCCCTTGGTGGTCCATTTTTTGGGAGGTGCGAGGGGCAGGGAGGGTTGTCTTAGATCGGACGGGAAGGCGTGAAGGGGTAGCGTGAATGACATTTGCGTAAGCGGACGCACGCCCTAGAGATTAGCCGATGTACGATGCATATCCTTCCTATAGGGATAGATTGGAGCTTAAAACTTAAACAAGCTAGAGGAGATAAGAGACTTTGCTCTCGATCCTTACTTACTTATAAAATTCTTAAATAAACAAAAGAAAAGCTAACTAAACATTTCAAAAAGTGACAGGATTCCATTCCATTTTGCAAGTTTTAAAAAATTGTATACTTACCTAACACGGAAAGTAAATGCGAAAGAGTGAAAATTTTAAATGTATTTTGAAAAAGCGTTTCATCACCATTCAAAATTAAGCAGAACAATAAAACCCGAAACATAGAAACATTCCTTCTTTGGAAAAAAAATTTTATCCTATCAAACCAATCTAATCTAAAGAAAAACATGTTTATAACAAATCCACAAGGACGGCTCCAGTGCTCTGTTTTTTTGCTGCCTTGGCTCGGCGGGACGCAGTTTAAATTGTGTAGAGGCCTAGACGAGCAAGTTGTAATGACGCCCATCAGTCTGAACGGCTCACAGGCCCAAGCTTGTGCTCGTTCCTACATCGCAACCGAATTCTATCAACCTAATACCAAATTTCATTACGGGGATTTCATCAACGCGTGCTTCATTTCATTCAACCAATGTTCCAGCCAAGAATATAAATGAGCCGAAGAAAATTGCCTGTTCCGAAGAATTGGCAGCAAAACGACCTAATTACGTCACTCACAAGAAACACCGACATTGAGAAATGGCATCGATAAAACCTCCCTTACAATCAATTTTCTTGGGATTAATTGGAAACGAATTGTTTCCGGTGATATATTAAAAAAGGTCTATCGGATTGTGAATGTCAACGTTCGTTCGGGAGTATTGGGACAAGACAATATTTTAATGTGGATTTAAGAAGTCGTCTATATAGCGTAATTTGTACGCTCACTGAAAATTAAGGCAATGTCCCGAAATGAAAAACGGTGTTTCAGCGTCGAAGATTATCGTGAAGCCGCATCGGCCAACTTTCATCCGCCGGCTTTTATTTGCTAATTTGTTATGAATTCCACTTACAGCGATGGCTGCGGCAGTTTTTGGAAGGGTTGGGGGTTGTAAAGTTTCCTCGTTAAGCATGTTCTATGTGCTCGGATATATTTTACTGATATTAATGTTTCGTTTTGTTTACTCGATGGGGTGAGTGTATATTCCATTGTTAACATGGTGAATTTTCATGGTTATTAAGAGCGTGGATAGAGTTGCTTTATCTTGAGGAATTTAAATAACATCATTGTTTACAAACATGTCTCATTTAAAGATAACAATAACAATAAGTAGCAGATAGTCTAGTACTTACCTAGGTAGGCTGACAAGCTCAGTCACAGAATATCTGATTATTGGAATATGACATCAAAGATTTTCTGCGCAAATTGTCATATCTACAAGTACTATAAAACGTGGTGCGACTGAATTACACATCCTATATTTTATCTTGCCCATAGCTATTACTATGACTCTGATTCTATCCCCTATTTATTTTGAGCTTATTTTGAGTGCTTTTAAGCTAAAATGTAAAATTATATTTAGGAAAGTTCTATATTAATTTTGCCTAGAGCCAGTGTAGCATCACGGTTGGTACCGGTACCGGCTGCCGAGCTCCCGACGGCTCTAAGTTAATTTCCGCTCAGTCTCGACTCTCGGGATTCCTAATGGAGTTTATCCCGATTCCCTACCGTAAATACGGAACTTTCTAAACTGGCCCAGTTGCACCGCCAGCTGAAATTAAATCAAATAAGATTTTGTTACGCTTACAAACACATTTGTACCCGTTTCAGTTTTTTATATTCAAAATGAAACTTAGTTTTTTATTTTTCCAGTTCTGTGTATCTTCTGCGTACAATTTGGTACGTTGGTACTAAACCTCAAAAAAGTTTTCGGTTTTCCCAGTATAGCCGAAAAGAAAAATGAAAATTCAATTTCCTCACTCATGGGAAACAATCGAAGTGGGGAACAGATAAAGGATGATATTAGTGCTAATAACTCTGGTACCGGGGAGAAACTCGGCCGCTCCCACGTTGTATTGAATCAGACGTGCGGCAACACAATAAACACACAAAATAAATTATCCGTTTCCAATAAAACAACATCCTTGCAACGTTCGCTGAACGCCAAGTGTGTCTGACAGAGATGTTGTTTGACGTTTCCGACTTTACGCGATATGTGCAAGGTCTAATATCGGTTGCAATGGAATCGGTTATGGCACGCGTCGATATCTATGGGGCGTGCGATTTTTCAAAAACCCATCCTCCGCGCTTAATCGAGCGGCGGTAAACAGCGCATTTTTCGCTTCGCGAGGAAAACGTCGATGGGGTAGATACGAATGTAGCGCATTGTAGTCGTCGGAAAGCGACGGCTCCCAGCCACAACTCCCACGGATGAATATGTTTTCGAAGACTGCATCATTAATCATGCATTGAGTGCGAGCACAATGCGGCGCGTAATGGACGCGGGTTTTGTCGCGAGATGGAACCAGAAGCCTACATGACGATACAATAGCGCTTCCAATAGGAGGCTTTGTCTCTCATTTATCATGTTTCATTTATCATCTCCGAGTAATTAATGATCTCCGTTTCATCTGCTACCTTTCTTGGCTACCTTTATTCCGGTGACAATCCTCTATTAACTTTATTAAGAGCAAAACAGGGGAACGAATTTAGACGCCACAAAAATGATATGGAGTTTAATATTTGACAGCGGAACTTGCATTAACATAACTTATATAGTCTTCATTGATAGAGGTAATATCTAAGAGCCACGGAGAACCTGTTTTATACTTTGTTGTTCAATGTTAGAGCTCGTATTCCTCTGATATTGCAAGTATCTTAGAGCTAAAGTTGTTGCTGGCGAGGATGATTAAAAATGGTCCACAGCTATCCATCAAACGAGTCACAGCGACATGCGTCTGATTTGAATATCGGTTCTCAAAGCAAAATTGCCGTGACCATTGCGTTTCCTTTAATAACAATCTGCGGTAAATCCATTAAAACAAATACAAATAATATTTTCTTGAGTTTGCACAACTATTACTCATCACAATAAAATAATTTAAACGGATTTAGGTTAAGGTAAGTAGTACAAATGTTTATATATATGTCAATTATATGTCAATTCCCAGAATAAATATTTGTGCCTAAGATGTGATGCGGAATAAATATATTTGTATTTGATAAATTACCGTGTACCTGTTGGCGAATCTAATAAAATAAATAAAACCTAAGTTTTTAGCTAATTTGGTGAAATCGGGTACTTTCTAATGAAAAAGTGTTCTGCTTGATTCACTTGTTAACTGGTCACTCATGTATTGCAGCTATTTTCAGGAGCTAAAAATACCTGCGATGTTTCTTAAATTGCGGTTTCTTAAATTTCCCGATTGTGGATGGTCATTTCTTTCCATACAACTAGGAAGGCCGGAAGCCACTTATCCTGCACTACAATTTTTATAAGGATTCAATATTCTTCCAGTCCCTTCATCCTGCGGAATATTATAAGCAACCACTTTGTATCCATCTCGGTTTTATACAGGGAGTGTCCACACGAGTGATTGATCGCTGCGTATCGGCGGCGGCGGGGCGGCGGACTGGCGACGCAAATTAGCTCTCATTTTAATATTAGATCCGGGAAATGCAGCGCCCTTTATCAATGTAAGTCGTGTGTGTTTGCGGGATTGATAAAAGTTTATTGTAGTACCTAGGTAGTGTCCAAAATTGCAGTCAATCCAAATGACTAGAAAAGACATTAGGCATCCTGTAGTGGATGTCCTAACGCAGTTGTGAATGATGATGATGCCTTTAGCTTTGCACGTTCAATGTTTATGAAAAAAATGAATATTAAGTTCAAACGCTAGTTAATATCAATTTTTCTTATAATCTAGAGGTATTTAGATTTTAGATTTGTCATTCGTAACAACTAGTCTCTTCTTAAAAACGAATTAAAAAATTCAGATTTTCTGTTCCAATTATTCATTGCTCTACCAACCAACCAATAGTCCTTTTCAATCTAAAATCAGGATTTGATAAACATCCCTTTCAGTAGAGCGGGTAACTAGTAATAGTAAGGTTTTGATTGATGATATCTGTGGCTGGAAGTAGATTATATGCGGACGACATAATAATCATAAGCCCGTGTTTGTACACGCCGTATCGCGCGGCGCAGGCGGCCAGTGTACACCCAGCCTAATTGATCGGTTTGTCAACTGTTTACACTAATTTACAAACTTTGCTTTGCACCTATTTCTACCCTGTATAGTCGAAAACCGACGCCTGCAACTGTATTATTAATTTTGTTTTAGAATAGTTTTTCGCTCTCCTCGTCAAATAAATTGGTATTAATCCATCTTTTTGTGATATTTACTTTGAGCGTTACTTATCATGTTTCGGTGTTTGTTCATTGAAGTAGTTACAACTAGGACATCGGTTTCGTATGTTTGTTCGTTCGTAAAGATTTTAATCTCAACGGTATCATTATTTCATTTATCATTAAAATTACTGGGGAATTAAAATAATTTGCTTGTACAAAATTACTGTGGTCGGTCCATGGCAGTTATTTTGATGAGAAAGAAGCCTTGCAGTATTGGAATAAAAGTATGTTTGTTTAAGTTCTTTTTTCTCGTTTTGGTCTTGGTCAGAAGCTTGTATTACTTGTTTTTTAATACATTAGGTATACATGTTGATGTTCACTTCTTTTCTAATCCTTGTTTCCAATTGGTCCAAATCGATTTAGCAGCAGACAACTCTATCTCACTTTACTTTAATACCTTATATTTCTTTTGTAATTTTATCTACTACACTGACACAAACTTTCTAAAATGTCATAGTACCTACTTTAAACTAATTTGCTTAGTTGATACCGATTTACATGATACCACCGCATAGTGATATAGATAAAGGTATACAAGGAGTAACAAAAGGGTTGGAAAAGCCGATAGGAGGTAAAGATACTCATGAAATTGAACAACTTTCCCCATGGAACATAGGTAGAAATATGAAAAATAGTACGTCACATAGCCGATTAACAAGTTGATCGGCAATTTTTATGGGAGGTAATTTTTTATATATGTCTACCCATGTTCCACGGGAAAAGTTGTTAAATTTCATGAGCACCCTAACCTGTTTTCGGTTTGTATATCCTTTTTGTTAATTTAAAAATTATGGAAGTTACTCAAACAGAAGTATTGATATTTAATATTCACAACCACACTATATAATTATTTTCATAATTTCAATCAAATTGCAGCTCGAATTTTTGCTTTTATTCTTACCCATTTCGATAATTCACAGTTATTACTTAAAAGTCCATGATAAACGACATTTTAATTTACAAATTTCATCGCACGATCGCTAACAAAATTACGTAAAAACATGCTTCACCCGTCAAGCCTTATCGGGTTGGTAAAGTAGGGTAACCGAAGTAGTTTTCTGTAAAAAAGTGAAGAGTCATGGGGTGCAGTCAGGAGGTGAAAGTAGCAAGTCATCGGTTGCAGATATGACAGTTTACCCTACTTAGTTACGCTTTTTGTCCGATTTATTGGAGTCAACAATTTTAGGGTCGTTTAGGTTCGGAACTCATCTGTGTGTCGTTTAGTAGCGAAATTGTAGATAATATGAGATTATGTCAACACAATTTTAAAACACTTCCCGTGTTTTATATAGAACTAGCAGCCCGCCCAGCGGTTTCACCCGCCGCCAACAATTTCCCCCCGGGAATAAGACAGTTTAATATAGCCTATGTTCATCAGGGATAATGTAGGATTCTAAAAATCTTGACTTTAAATTGAAACAAATATCGTTTTCAGATGGTGGTGGCGTAAAGTTACATGCCGTGTGATTAACCTGCCCAGCCCGATTGCAGTGCCTTTATTTTTTTTATTTTAATCCCGCCCGAGCCGGTTTTCTATTAGGTCATAACAAAATTGTAATAAAAAAAAATTGTGTGATACAAATTACTTTTTTTAGAATGACGGTTCATGACGTAAATAAGCGATAATACTATCCTACATTGAATAAAGAATTTCAATTTCAATTAACGGTAAAAGAATTTTTGAAATCGGTTCAGTAGTTTCGGAGCCTATTCAATTCAAACAAACAATAACAAAATCCTGTTTCTAATATTAGTGTAGATTAGAGTAGATTATATTATTATTATTTTAGTTGTGATGAAGGCTTAGAATAGCATCACCCGATTTCTTTCCCGTGGGAGTCGTAGGAGGCGACTTAGGGACTTGAGGGTGTGTATTGCAATTTTAGGCGATGGGCTGACAACCTGTCCCTATGGCGATACACAATTTTCCGAATGACCCTCAAACATATGTCAGACGTGGCGTAAATATCCGTTTTTGCGGCCGTTTAGGATAATAGGCGTGATATGTGTATGTATGTATTATTTTGGTGAAGATTTTTTTAAGGCATTATTTAATGTTTTTTGTCGTCTTTTTTTATACCGAGTAAGGGACAGTGTGCATGAAACAATACTGATAGGGTGCATAAAATATAAAACTGGACAACTTTCCCCTAATATGTCAGGAAACGCCAAAAAATGACCTTGCATACAAAATCACAATCAGCTGACTGCATTCACTATGGGAAGTCAGTTTTTTTACGTTTCCTAAAATATGTTCCTAGGGGAAAGTTGTTCAGTTTCATAGTCTGCATCAGTATTCGGAGGGCTATCCCTTACACCCTTTCATACCGTAATGATTAAATGTTATCATTACACTGGTACGAATAATGTGGCGTAGTTTGTACATTTTTAAATGAAAAAGTAGTTATTGTGGCATAACTATAATAGTTAGACATATGGTATCGCGGACATTATTATAGATATTGATGTCCTCTAAAAAACTGTAGTACATCACTTTGCTCTATTGTCAATAATTTCCACAGCGTACCCGATATAAGATATTTTTTTGGTACATTTGTACATTTTTAAACAAAAAAGTAGTTATTGTGGCTTAACTGTAATAGTTAGAAATATGGTATCGCGGAGATTATTATAGATATTAATGTCTTCTATAAAACTGTAGTACATTACTTTGCTCTATTGTCAATAATTTCCACAGCGTACCCGATATAAGATATTTTTTTGGTACATTTGTACATTTTTAAACGAAAAAGTAGTTATGGTGGCTTAACTGTAATAGTTAGAAATATGGTATCGCGGACATTATTATAGATATTAATGTCTTCTATAAAACTGTAGTACATCACTTTGCTCTATTGTCAATAATTTCCACAGCGTACGCGATATAAGATATTTTTTTGGTACATTTTTCACACGTTGGGTTACATTATCGAAATTTTCACGCGGATCCCTATTTTTTTCTCGTATAAAATATAGCCTATGTTCATCAGGAATAATGTAGGATTCTAATGGTGAAAGAATTTTTAAAATCGGGCCAGTAGTTTCGGAGCCTATTCGATGCAAACAAACAAACAAACAAACAATCAAATCTTTCCTCTTTATAATATTAGTGTAGATTATTGAAAATGGCAAATTTTTCAAGCGCAGGCAGAATTTAGACCTGCGACTTTCGCCATTACTAGTGGCGACGCCTCTTCCATCTAGGCTACCGCGGCTCGTTCCTTGCCCGCGAATTTCGCAAGTCTATCTTAATGCCAGTAACGCGTGGCACGGCTCCATCTACCGGGTTGGTTTTGCAACTAATACCCGGCGACTAATTCTATCTTTACAGATGTAGTCTAAGCGATGAAAACCCGCGATAAATTGAATACCAAATTTCAATAATGATGTCAACCAATTCGCTTGGTCTTGCAACTTGGTCGCTTTGAGGGCTACTACCAGGTAAGCTCACAGAAAGAAAAGCTTTTACATGAATCTACAGTACAGTATACTAACTTTATCATATTTTGATCTTTCATAAGAAAGGGAAATAGGCGTGATACAAGTATGTATTTACAAGTAAACCAGAGCTCCATAGCAATTTATATATACATTATTCTTCTACATAAAAAAAGCTGCTAGGTAAGTACCTAAATGTTAGAAATTATGCAGATAATCATATAATCTCAGGAAACCATATCCTACACCAGTGTTTTCACACGCACTTCCCACGATCCCACTTCTGGTTACATACTTGCATCAAATCCTAGTTATTATGTTCTACCCACGCCCGCTTTGATTAGAATAATTTTACTCAGCGCTACAATTTCCAGGATTGAGTGGATGTGGGTAACATGCGGGTTCCAGGACAACATGCAAATTCTAAGGAAACATGGGAAGCAATACTGGTTTGTAAGGATGTGATAGAAACTTCGTTATACATAGTTTTACGTAACTAATATTTGCGTCACTCAAAAAGCAAGCACATACTAGAAGAAAAATAAACCTTATGTCACAGCAGCATGAGCATGATCTATGGGACTCGGGGGTGTGCATTGCAATTATAGACGATGATGGGCTGACAACCTGTCACTATGACGGTACACAATTTTGCGAATGACCCTCAAATGTTTGTCAAACGCGGCATAAATGTCCGTTTTCTACGACCGTTTACGCTCTGCATACCCTGCAAGGGATATAGGCGTGATGTATGTATGTATGAGCATGATTTTGACAGCTGCTAAAATTGGATTATTGGAGTGACGCGAATGTAGGTTATCGAACATGATATTAATGATTTTCTACGCGAGTTGACATATATCTTATACAATTCAAAACTCTTCGTCTTAAGACCCAGGTGTGTATTTCGATACTTTCAACTTTCGGCATTAATATCATAAAATTTACTCATAAACTTCGTAAATTTAGTGTGTTGTCACGTACGATAAAGTATAGGTACCATACCAGTAGGGCTAAGATGGCAAAATAGTCTTCGAGTCGCTTCGAGTTGTCAAAAAGTTACACAAAGGACTAAAATCTCATACAAACCATAGAGAATATTATCAACTGACTTTCAATTGAAGTTACAAATAGAGTGAATCTGACATTTCGAGTCTCCTATCTAAGCTTGGGCGACTCGATAGACTGAAGCGAGTCTTCTAGTTATCACAAAAAATAAAATGATAAGTCGAGGTAATCGTGACGTAAGTACTATTGATTTCAATGAAATGAAATTATGTTTGTTGATATTGATATTAATATTAAAAATTGCCTATATTCAAAGAATTTATTGCGAGTGCTATTTATCAAATTATTGTAAATGTTTGAATAATTTATTTTTACTCTGTTGATGATGTTGTTAAAGCTGAATAAAGAATATGAATCTAAATCTTAAAAATTTATAAAGTTATATTTTATACAACTTTTTCCTTACTACTTATGAGGAGAGGAAGGCGCGTAAGGTGCAAAGAGGCAGAATTAGAGATATATGCGACCCATTTTCTATCCCGAATAGCGAATTTTAATCTCTATTCCGCATAAATAAGTATATGGGTCGCTATCTCGTAGACACCTTACGCGTTGATCTTGACCCGCATAATGGGGAAGGTATGCCAACGCATATTATAGTGAGTAATAACTCATAAGTACTTAGGCCTACTGCCAATATCATTACCTTTAAATCATCACTAACAGTGCAATTCGACACATACGTCGCTTCCCGCTGTCTCTTTGTCACTATGTAAATATTCTTCGATCTTTCAAACTTCACAACCGATTTTAATGCCTTTTTATATATCGAGTCATTTAAGAGATAGGTTAATATCATTATTTATAATAAACTCTGTGAAAAAGTATTATTCTCACGGGAAAACGCTGGGCTTCTTTACAATAATTACTTTACTTACTTGAATAATGAGTGAGACTGAGTTTTTATTTGTAGATACTGACCTCTGTCCAATTTCTTGCTAATGGAGGGTAACAGCGCCAGTTGGGGCAAGACCATGCCCTTTGTGCTGGCCAAACGACAATGGGCAAATTTCTTGACAAGATTGTTCAAGTGATCTATGCGAGGAATGTCAACATTTTAGTGTGGCTAAAGTATCTCATTATACTTCATGATATATCCCGTTGGATTGCAGTGTTTCCTTGCAAAACAATTTATCCTGTGTGTCTTTCTATATTCATAGTGTACGAAGTTTTATAGATAAAAAATATCTCAATTAGTTTGGTTATCTTATTTTTACGGTAATTTTGATTTAACAGCATACTGTTTTGAATGATGATGATGGTTTTAATAACTTACTATTTTTTTAAACAAGGTACTAGTAAATAAATACACTCTTGAAAAAAGGACATAACATACACTGGGTTCAGCAGTTTACCATCCTTTTTTAAATTTACTTTCTACTTTTAACTTTTTTTCTGTTGGGAACTTTAATTACCTCGTTTTCGGAAAAAATATATCTGAATGATTATTTATCATAACTATAAAAAAGTTCCTTAAGATTATGAAAATTTTAAGTAATAAAAACTTAACTCAATTTATTGGTTGCAATATATTTGATATAATTATTGTATTATTTTACATTAAAGATATGCGTGTCTTTATTATTTTAACCAAAAATGTTGCTTGATTTTAAAAATATGCATGCATGTATTTATTTTAAAAAGGATACGATTCTTTATGCTGTAAAAAGCTCATAGGGTACTTCCCTTAGACCTAGAACTATGAAATTTGGCAAGAACCTTCGTTTCGAAGTACCAGTTAAAGAAAAAAATACTAAATTTTGAACTGTTTAAATAATGTTTTATTTATTTAAATAACAATGAGGCTAGTAGTTTAAGTGGGGTATCATATAAAATGACTAAATGTGCATGTTTCGAACCCTCGGTGGTCGGAACCCAACTCGCACTTGGCCGGTTTTTTGTCGTTATGTTGTCTCAGTGTTGGAAAAAGGTCTTACCACGCTTCTTTACCCAAATTAGGAACATTACTATTATGTATGAATGTATGATATATAAAATGTATTTATAATAAGTATTTAATTGAATCATGGGTAGGTATTAAAAAACTTCTTGCGAAAAGAAATAATTTATTTTACACACAAACACATTACACACATATTTTAGTTCTAAAATAATAATTATATTTGACTGTCTAATATAGATGTATTTGACAAATATGTAGGACCTAAGAAATATATTGTATTGATATAAGTGAAATAATTTCCGGATAAACCCAGAATTTCTTTTTGGCTTTCTTAATTAAATATTAGAAGGCTAACGGAGTAAAATATCTTTGAAAAACAAAGACAGAATAACTTTGTACGCGATCTCGGAGGCTGTAGATAGAAGCAAAACTTACTTATTAAACCCAAATTCAGAATAAAAGCTGCCATATTTTAATTTCTAAGACGAAAACATTACTTACAATTTCAATTATGAAGTAGAAGGGTGTCAATTAAGCATATGAAACATAATCGTGTATCTTATAATATGGCATACACATATCACGCCTATAATCCCTTGCGGGGTAGGCAGAGCGTAAACGGCCGCAAAATACGGAAATTTACGCCACGACTGACAAATATTTGAGGGTCATTTGGAAAATTGTGTGACAGTGACAGGTTCTCAGCCCATCGTCCAAAATTGCAATACTTACACACCGATGCACCAATTGCAATATACCGCGAGTCCCTTAGTCGCCTCTTACGACTCCCATGGGAAAGATATGGGGTGATACTATTCTAAGCCGGCATCACACGGCAAATAATATGACAAATAGGAAATATGAGATATTTGATTCAAAGATAAAAGATATTAATAGAATTAGATATTAGAAATCTCGTAGCAGTTTCTTCAAGTTCGCATTCAAGAAATACGAAATATTTATGTCTAAATATTTATTTTAGTATAGCGAATGAGGTGATTTTGTTCATTAAAAACTTTTTTTTACACAAAATGTCTACAAAAAACTGCTGATAGTACAATCAAGCTCAGCTCAGGTTATTTTAGTATCATTTTCACCTCACGGACGGGACACGCAAAGTTATTATACTATGAGATTGTTTCCAATTTGGTAAGATATATTTTTTAAATTTCTAGTCTGCTTTGGCTTAAATCACGTGATCATATCGCCGGACTTTTGTGTTTCGGAGGGCACGTTAAACTTATAGTTTCTGTATAAAAAATTTACAACTACCAAGCAGGTAATCTATATTATCTACGCTTTAGTATTCTTTTTGCTCTTACTTTGTATGTAGTACCTATCTAACTATAGATATTAGCTTCATACTTACTTATTCTAAGTTGTTATAATGCCCTACAGGCACGTAGGTAACCATTTAAATTTTAGGAAAACACAGTATTTGCGCATAAACGGCAAAAAGAAATGGGAATAAATAAAGTAAGTAGATGAGATAAAGGCGAAATTTCGTAGTGTCTCAGTTATCGAGTGTCATAGCAACAGACTATTGGCTATTCGTATTACTGAGGGCCCTAAATCGTTCCTGGTGTTCAACATATATATGCCTTGTGATGACATTGCCAATCTGACAGAATTTTCTGATTGTATGGCAAGAATATGTGCAATAATTGAAGAGCAAAATATTGCAACGGCCTACATACTAGGTGACTTCAACGCAAAGCCCGGTGCCTTGTTCGGAGAAGAACTTTTGGCTTTCTGCTCCGAGAATGAGCTTGTTTGTGCGGACTTTGAGATCTTAGATCCAACATCACCTGATACCTACACATTCACAAGTCAAGTTAGTGGCAGACGCACCTGGCTTGATCACTGTGTAACCACAGTAGCCGCTCGGAGCTCTGTAGTTGCAATTGACATTTTAGATGGTGTATTTACATCTGACCACCGTCCCATACGTATTTCCTGTGATATTGATTGGCTAAATAATAAATTAAACATTAAAACTACTAATATAAAGACTGATAGTGATAAATGTTTAAATAATAAGATTAAATGGGGCACTCGCGATCCAAATCAGATAGATTTTTATTTTGACTATTGTGTCAGTAAATTACAAAGTGTTAGTGACGTTTTATGTAATGAATGTTTAGACTCTCCTAGTTGTAATCATAATATTAATGTTAAAGGGTTTATTGACCGTCTGTATTCAGACATTGTAAATGTTCTACAAACTGGTGCTATTTTGTCGTCCGGAGTACGCTCTGCGAATAATAAAAGACGGAAGACTATTACAGGCTGGAATCAGCATGTCCAAGACAGTCACCGGACAGCAAAACTGTATTACGACTGCTGGGTGTTAGCAGGCAGACCACCTACAGGCTATATTTTCAATGACATGATTAATAGCAGAAAAAAGTTTAAAAACAAATTAATTTGGTGTGTAAAAAACGAAGATAAAATAAAAATGGATATCTTGGCTACTCAGCACAATAGTAAAAATTTTGTAAAATTTTGGAATTCCCTAAGAAAGTTAAACTCAAAACAAAAGTTGTCCGTGTCTGTGGATGGTCTGCAGCAACCTGAGGAGATTGCCAATATGTTTGCTGATAAATTCAGGAATGAACCTTTACCTCTTAAGTCTGATAATAAACGTATACCCAGGAACAGTTCTCTTCATGACGAAGATATACAGTTCGTGGTCAGTGACGTGACAGCTGCTTTGCGTAAAATGAGTAAGGGTAAATCACCCGGGCACGATAATTTGAGCCTAGAACATCTTTTGTATGGTGGAGGCGAGCTGTTGCATAGGAAACTATGTAAACTTTTCAACGTGTGTTTGAAATACGCATACCTACCGAAAGACTTAATGAGAACAGAGGTAGTTCCAATTGTTAAAAACCGAACGGGTGACCTGAGTTCGGCAAGCAACTATAGGCCAATCTCCTTAGGAACCATTCTAGGTAAGGTGTTTGAACGGTTGTTGCAGCCTAAACTTCTGAAGAATATAGAAATCGATGACGCTCAGTTTGGCTTTCGTCCCGGATTGTCAACGGATTCCGCTATTTTTAGTCTAAAACAGACAGTTAATTATTACAGGGACCGAGGCACGTCAGTTTATGCTTGCTTCCTAGACCTGAGTCGAGCATTTGACCTTGTGAACTATGAAGTTCTCTGGGACAAATTGCTCGATGCGCAGGTACCATCTAAGTTAGTGGATCTGTTGAGGGTCTGGTACGGTGGCCAAACGAATATTGTTAGATGGGGCGACTCAACATCTAATGAGTTTAGATTAGATTGCGGAGTCCGTCAAGGTGGTTTAACTTCTCCTGACCTCTTTAATGTGTATATTAACGATCTGATTGGAGAGCTGAGGAGCACTAGAGTCGGCTGCCACATAGGTGGGGTCTGTGTTAACAATTTAAGTTACGCAGACGACATGGTGCTCCTTAGCCCCTCAATCAATGGACTGAAAAAGCTACTTTTGGTCTGTGAGCATTATGCTAATGCTCATGGACTAAAGTATAATGCAAAGAAAACCGAAATGATGGTTTTTAAAGCAGGAAGAGGTCCGGGGAAGTTACCAGAAGTTTGTTTAGATGGTTCAGTTGTTCGGGTTGTCGACCGATTCAAGTACCTTGGACATGTTTTATCGGGGGACTTGAAAGATGATCACGATATTGAAAGAGAGAGACGGGCACTCTCGGTTCGGTGCAACATGATCGCGCGCAAATTTGCTAAATGCAGTATAGAGGTGAAGATAACACTTTTTAGGTCATACTGTCAGTGTTTTTACACTAGTCAACTGTGGGCTAGCTTCACTCGAGCAGCGATGAGTACCATGAGGGTACAGTACAATGATGCGTTCCGCATCCTCATGAAGTTGCCGCGTTACTGTAGCGCATCGAGCATGTTTGCCGAGGCGGGAGTGCCTGATTTCTTTGCAGTTATCAGGACAAGAGTTAGTTCCTTTTGGAGTCGTGTACGTTGTTCCTCCAACAGTATTATATCAGCTGTTAGTGGTCATCTTTCGAGTCCCTTGTATGCACATTGGCAGTCGTTGCACAGGGATGCTAATCGGAAATGATAGATATGTAATGTACCTAATTTAATTTACATCCATATTATATTTGCATTGTATGTATTTTTTTAACTGGGATTTATGCCTTTTAATAAAGATTTTATTATTATTATTATATTATTATTAACATAAAGGAGTAGGTGAAAAAGAATTTTAAATATTATTTCACACCCCAACACATGAAACGTTACTTGCTTTGTATAAAATTTATTATTTATACCCGTTTATTTAACAGGAAATAGATGGCACAGATTGTTTTTAAAAATCAGTATAAAAATTTGAAGGTGAATGTTAGTTCCTAAACATATTACGTAGTTGACTTTGGGGCTAGATGGCGATGTGTGTTTTATCCCTATATTGATAGGATTTGTAGTTAATACACTTCGTAAATAGTTTTTTTTCTTAAACACGCCTCCATAGGCTAGGTGCTTACGCTTACCCCTTTACTTTAGAATTCTTACATACATACATAAATCACGCCTATATCCCTTACGGGGTAGGCGGAATTCTTACCTCTATAAAAAGGTATTTTATTAAAAACCGGTGGTCCAGAGTAAAGTACAAATACTAAACTGATTCTGTAATAAATTTCAGTATCTGAACTTCGACTCGACCAGCGGAAGGCTTCATCTAGCCTTTAGAAGCGTCTTTAATAAAAGTAATAGTTACGGTCTAATACGCTGCAATGCAAGTCACGAAACCATTTCCCCCGCGCACCTGTAATTATGCTCATATACGCCAGTTGTGCGCTAATTTAAGACAATACATCCCTGTCTGAACAGGCAACGAATCCAAAAATCATCAGGGTATTCAGTCAGGAATAAGCTATTAACTTATCTTTCCATTTATTTTGTCCGTTAGCCATAAATGTTCTATTTTAACTGAAATGGTACAAAAATAAATAAAACAATTGTAGAGCTTAAATTATTATTTATGACACGAGAGAGAGGCCGAATTTTAGCAGAGGCTTGCTGAAGCTGATGAATCATTAGGTATTCTTATCCTCATGTGATAAATATTCAATTACTTTATTGCGGATTACAACAAAATGAAATGGTGGCAGGGTATTCTGAAAAAACAAAAATAATGTTGTTATTTACGAACTGTTATTGTATATTTATGCACAAGAGTCTGACTCTCCATACTCCCACTATAAACTCTTATAAAACCATGGCTAATAAATAAATAACCGTAGCTGTAGGAGAAATATGTTTCATTGTTTTGATGGCATTGCATCACTGCACAAAAAAATCGCCAGTAAATATAATAGGAAGTATGAAACGCAGCACAGCAGATAAGCAGTACCTACCTTCCTTAGTCAGCTCATTAGCAAAGCAGATCCGACAACCACTGCTGATTGAAATATTCTTGAGTCGAAACCGCGAATCCAAAAACGTATTTATAGGCTCAGGCTAGGTAAGCGCGTAGAAAAGCCATCGCGGATCATGCTTAGTGGCGTTCAATACAAGAACTAGATATCCAAGCCAGCAGTGAACGCTGAGGATGATATGATTGATTGATTAATTCATGAAACAGTAAGGTTTTTATGTCCTGTAAAGCTTCTTTCTCTGTAAATATCACAAAATACAAGAGTCGTGAACAAAGTATGTAATCAATAGGTAAAGTAGGTGGATAGGTATAATTGAGAGATGAGGAAATCACACAAAAAATCCATACTTGATAATAAGATCAAAGTTCCTAATAGTGCTATTAGTTACTTACATATTATTGAGCATTTACGTGATTTGAGATCACTTTGAGATATATTATTTTGTAAATCAATGGTATATGACCATTATATAATCACATATTGCAAAAATTATATTTTTTTTTCTTTGTTGTTGTTTTTATTGTTTACAATCATTTTCAAAGAGAATATAATATAACTATAGAACTAGCGTTTTAAGAGTTGGGACTCCGAAGAAAAAAAATGAACGACGCAAAACGTCAAAACGCACTTCCCAAATCATTGCCAACATGACAAAACAAGTCAAGTCTAGTATAGCCAATATAAAGAACACACGTAGTGGTGTAGCTACGCGACAGCCTGCAATTTATCCATATCGACAACGTAGCTGCCAAAACGGCGCGGCAGCTCAAAATAATATTTTTATTCTAATAATAATTATGTTTCAGCAATTTAGCAGCAGGTAAGTTCCGACAACAACCGACTTTCCCGAAGACAATAAGCCCGTCAAACTGAGCAACTTTCACCGAGGATCAAAAGTGATAGACAACATTAAAAAGTAGTACCTCCCATACAAAAATTAAGCTGACCGAATAATACTCGATGGAAGGTAATTTTTTTTTAATTTTTCACCTATGCTTCTTGGGTATAGTTGTTCAGTTTAGCCGGTGGAGCTTAGCGTTTTCGGGAAAGACGGTCGTTCGGAACCTCCCCGTATTTGAATATTATCGAAACAAATTTAACTCAATATTTTAATAACAATAAGTTGCCGAAACATAGCTAATGGACTTTTTTCTAAGTAAAACAAGCTAAAGGATTTCAATAATTATTAATTTTGTAAAATTCTAAATAAATATAATAAAACAGTAACTCAACCAAGTCTGTACATTTGAATACTTAAAATTCCGTTCAAGTTATAGGTCTTAAAACAACAGTAAAAAAATTACCGTTTCTATCTGTCTGTTTGTCCACGTTTCTAGCAAAAACTACTAGACGAATTTTTACCAAATTTTGTATAACTGGTCAACACTTAGAGGATACTTTTACTTTAGAAAAATCTCACACCCCATTCCCACAGGAAAAGAGAGCGACTGGTTTGGCGGAGTTCATACAAGCATGTCCATGCATTTAATCGTCTACAATTTTTAGTGTAGGTCCTATTTCTTCATCAAAAACTTTGACCATATTTTCAATCATTGCACATAATTTCATTGTAGGGTAGATCGAAAATGTTTTGTTGTACCATTCGTTCAGGGCTATATAGCGGTACATTTCTTCTTCACCTGAAACATATAATTATATCTTATCAAAAAATAAATACATTTAATTGATTAAAAATTGTTAAAACACTTCCCGTGTTATGTATAAAATTTTGGAAAATTTTATACATAACTCGATCGATTATATCGATCGATTATATATTATTTTTGGTCGTACTACATAACAGTAACTTCTTAAGCAAAATAAACATATTAACTCAAATTAATGTTTATTGCTATAATAACGATGTTTATGAGTCATATTCTAGGCATTATCATTATAATTATCTTTACTTACCTTTCTTTATCCAGAGGAAACTGAGCCATGAAATACCATTTCTGTCCATCCTTTCTTTCGGTTTCAAATTCACAAATTTCACACTTCCTATACTTCATTATTCCTTTGCTTTTGCCAAATACTATGGTTTTGTTACTTATTTAAAATTATTTGATAAGAAGCAAAGCAAAATAAAAACAGTATTAACTTAAAAACAATTTCTTTGTTTGATGATTGAACTGAGTCCACAGATCAAATGATGTTGACATTATTGCCAACAAAAGAGAAAGAAAACGGAAATAAGTGAAACAGATATAATAGCCGCCATGAAAGTTCTCCTGCGTTTCATACATTAAATTTTTTGTTCAAAGTTTCGATAGTATGATCATTTTGTCCATTGTATAACTTTTTCCTTCAATCCAAGCATTTGACAACGTAAGTAACGTCGTTTTTAGTAGTGCTACCGATGATAGAAAAATTTCAATAGTCTATCGATATCGATTATCAGAGTTTCAAAGTAGTACTTATTTCAGAGTAGTATAATATCGCCCTCAATTCGGGATATAAATTCTCTTAACTTACCTTAAATTAATGCTGTCACTTTCAGACAAATAGGTTTAGAAAAGCATAGGAGATATCTAAGTCATAGATATCTCCTATCCTTCTCTAAACTAATTTTACAGAAAGTAACAGCACTAATTTAAGTTAAGAGAATTTATATACAAATACAAATATATTTATTTCGCATCACATCTTAGGCACAACAATAAATAAATTCAGTACAAATATACAATATGAGCTGAAATGGGTGTAGGCACAGCACACTGCTGGTTTTAATCTAACCCCTAGTCAAAAATGGGTGTTCTTCAATATTTCATTTCATAGAAAGTAAGTAAGGAAGAATAGTTTATTTCTAATATATCCCGAATTGAAGCCATTATTATTCTTAGTTAGCAGTGAATTTCAAAAATTTAAATGCAGGAAAAAACTGCAAGTAGTGCCAGGCGGAATTTGATCACCCATTTCTAGCTCTAGGTGTCCTTAAATCAATGAAGGCAAGTATCAGCAGTAGTAACGAACAGTACAGTTCTCAAATTCTTATTGAATGCAACGCCTTACATTTGGGTCGCCTACAAAGCGTGGTATTATACTCGTAGTACGCCTCAATAAGAAAAGGTTCATGGTTTTATGGTTGTAGCTATTGATGACGATTGGATGGACTTGTTTCCACTGGCGATTTACTTTTGCAATACCCATTAGTTCGCGCCACGAAAGAGGTCACTCAGACGCAGCATTGTCATTCAAATTCTAAAACCACACGGCATGCACCGCGTGAAAGAAATGTAATACAAAAATAACTAATAATTGATTAAATAAATAAAAGTATTATCTCAAATCTCATCTAAAACGGACCTTACATATTTGTGAGACGTGGCGATAGCGATCGTATTTTACGGCCGATAACGCTCTGCCTACCCCGCAAGGAATAAAGCCGCGATATGTGTACCTATATATTCAGGTTATCGATAGTAAATTTTTGTTCAGCTAGGCAACCCTATGAATAACTTTTTGGCAAGTGTCAAATGGTATTTTATTTAAATAGATTATATGGCTTTTAGGATTAGGAACAATGAGGTCGAATTCGGTACGTAAATATTACGTGATAATAAATCACAGTTTTTTGTAGATGATGATGACTATAATAGTAAAATTACAAAGAAAAGGAATAAATAAGTCAAAATCACAGTGTAACGTTACTTCCATTTAAGTGATTTCTTCAAACTTATTACACAATAAGCAAATTTGAAAAAACTACAGTTTTTGAATGGGTGAAAACCTCCGATGAAAATCTTCATGGTCTTGATAGTGATAATCGTCTACGGCAAAATGTCCAGTTTGTAACGCGAAGACTCAATCGAAGACTAGAAGTCGCGCCGTAATGTCAAATCGTATAGAACTTTTGTAGAGTCGTGCTGCCATCTTAGCCCTGCAGGTATGGTACCTATACTTTACCTATGTGACTTTTTTGTCTAACTATACACAAATTGAAGCTATTCTCTTCTGCAGAGTCACCGTGCTTTCTGATGATCACAAGTCACGTTATATTTCATACATTTCATGCCAGCTGGTGTAACTGATGTGTCACTGCTTTTTATTGCAAGTGATATCAAAAAATACTTAGCTAGGCCGCCCATGTGCGTGCAATGAAATTGTGCATATCAGATTCAAGCAATATTGTCATTATTTGTCTATAGCACGTAATAGTTAAAGGACAATACTTACAAACTTTAACTTTTTTGTGAAAGTAACAAATAATTTGTAATCTTTAAAAGTTATTCTATATTGTCGTATTTATGTTATGTATTTTGATTTGTAATGTAATGGACCTATTGTTGTTCTGTTTTTGATTAAAGAAGTGATGAAGTTTCTATAACTATTTTACTTACCTAACCTACTTACGAAGCTTTTAATGGAAAGGGTGGAAAGCTTTATTACAGCAGTAAGTAATATAAGTTCAAAAAAGTTTAAAGATTATTTCAAACAAATAAATTCAACAATTTACAAAACAAATAAATTCAACAATAACTTCCGTTGCGTGCAAAAAATCTAGCAACGTTTATAGTTTACTCATTGGCTTTTTAACCCTCAGATAGCGAGTTCAATGTATTCTTCTTTATTATCATTTTCTTTTTTTATATTACTATTTATTATATTTTATCTTTGTTATTGTTATTTTAGATGGGGATGGTGCTTATTGTATATTTTGATGACAATACTCGAGGGGACACGCGTCACTGTTATGATTAATATTATTGAATAAAAAAATAAGCCATTGATATCGACTGGTTTGGAGATATAAAGCGGTGGACGGCCTTCTACCAGGGGGTTATTTCATAAAGCTAAAAATTGTAATTAAAAATGTCAATTTAATGTACATTGCGTGGTCAGTGAGCCAATTCACAAAGACTTCCTTACAAGCTGCGCAATATATATATCAAATTGCCATTGTTAAATATAGTTGTAAGATTTATGAAATGACCATGCCGTGTGATGCCGGCTTAGAGTTCTGTGTGAGGCCGGCTTAGATGTGACGTGTGATGCCGGCTTAGAGCATCACCCCATTTCTTTCCAATGGGAGTCGTAAGAGGCTACTAAGGAACTCGTGGGTGTGTATTGCAATTTTGCAACAACCTGCGACAATGGCGATACACAATTTTCCGAATTACCCTTAAATATTTGTCAGACGTGGGGAAGATGTCCGTTATTTGCGGCCGTTTACGCTTTGCCTACCCCGCAAGGAAATATAGGCGTGATATAAAACGGGCCCCAGGCGGACCGGCAACAAGAGTTGCAGGCAGGCGTTGGATGCAGTCAACCCAGAATTAATGTCTTTAAGGTGCTATCAAATTCACTGCAAATATTTTTATGGTATGTTAAATTCGTAAAACTGAACAACTTTCGTCAAGGATCATAAGACAAAATAGGGCTCCCATACAAAAATTACAAAAAAATTAAAGCTTTCTATTGGAGATCCAATTATATTTTTCATGTTTCGACCTATGTTCCTTGGCCAAAGTTGTTCAGTTTCACGAGAAGAACTCACCCTAAAAATATTTGCTCAGAATTTCATAGGACCTTATATAGACTGGTGGTATGATGTGGTAGAAGCGGATCTTCGCGAGCTTCTGGCGAGCGATTGGCGAGAAACCACACAAGACCGAGACAAGTGGCAAAATCTCGTATCGGAAGCCAAGACTCACTTTGGGTCGTCGAGCCGGCAAAGTAAGTATAAACCCTAAGGGAAACCTATGTACATTCAGCAGAGAACGTCTCACGCAACTGTTCATGATGATGCATACTCATAGGATATACAAACAATCATTATTTACATGGCTCCCAGGGCAATACTCAGTCAAGGCAAGCACAATAAAAGAAACTGGCAAATTGTTTAGTTAGGGCAACATTATCATAATTGTAGCTGGAACCGGACCTGGTAATCACAGGGTCGGACGTAATTTCTTAAACACACGTACAGAAAGATTGATGCGAAAAACAAACAGAATACTCCTGTTTCATCCAGTTACATGTTGTGTTTGCGAGCTTTGTCAAGTTATGTAAATTTATACCAGTGTGGAATGCCCTTTTAGATCTGTGAAAACTAATTTGGCAGTGGTTGCAACGGTTTTCTTTAATTAAAAGGGCTATTTTGTTGATAATAAAGTATCAAGCATGTACTTATTATCAACTTCGTTCGGCCTACAAAATGTTTATCTGACATCGTACAAAATTCTAAATCATAGTTCTTACCCGAGATACTTGTATTTGGTCAGTTGTTTTGTGATCATGGCCCATGCCACTGGGCCGAAAATATATCGGAAAATTCAACAAAAACTAGTATGGCGCTAAGAACCCCGTTTTAGTATTTTGAGTCATTATATGTGACGGCAAAAGTTTAAAACAGTTTATCGTTATCATTCTTTTCGAAAACATGAAACTTCTTTATCCGTCTTTTTGAGAATAACAGCAAGCATTTTTCCTTGCTCTATATATTTGCTTTCCAATGCACAGATAGCAATGCTATTCACCTACCAAACACCCACTAACACGTAAAAACGTAGCTCTTTTCAGATTTAATAAAACAGTTAGGTGGTTCACTCACTTGTCCTCCGTCGTTCCGTTTGTTTAACGCAATGTAACGCATGCGTCTTTCAGACGACTTAACAGACGCCTCCGTTACGCACCGTAAATCCACCATAGCCGTATTTGTATGGAAATAAGATTGGAATTCGCAATTTCCTATCGTCTGGCATCCGTTACGTTGCGTTAAAAAACGGAACGACGGACGACAAGTGAGTGAACCGACTGACACGAAAAACAAAAAGAAAGTCCGCTATAACTTAAGTGAAAACAGGAATAAACTTGGTCATGTCTGCTCGTTGTCAGGTGAAGCAATTTGCAATTTCCCCGGATCAATATCAGCTAACGAGAGGATGCGTTCGCAAATTGCAGTACGCAAGCGAGATAGTACGAACGCCTAGGAGAAAATACAGAGCAAAGTTTATACATACATATTTATCCAATCTTAAAATTATCCGGCAGATATAGGTTTCGAAGCCCCGGGACCAAAATCGAAGAATCCAGTCACCTAACAAACATATTCAATATTCAACAATTTTACCAACAGAGCAGTTAAATGCTGTTTTAAAATAAACAATAACTTTTTAATCTTAAGTCAATCCTAACTTTTTAAGCACTCGCGATCACTTTCACTCATTTTAAGTATTAGACCGGGTCTATCGCGATAGTATTTAGGTAAATATTAGTAATTTACCTGTGTCCCGACGTTTCAACACAGTTTCATGTATTGTGGTCGCGGGTTGACTGATAAATTACTAATATTTACCTAAATACTATCGCGATAGACCCGGTCTAATACTTAAAATTAAGTCAATCCTTTTTTTAGACCTGCAGAAAGCACAAGGTAGGAACATACACATGAGACCGATGCCTCGCACGCAGATGAGCACCAGTTAGTCCGTATTAAATTCACGACGAAACAGATGCCTTAGTAGGCAGGATAAGGTCAAATAAGTATTAGTCTAATATTCTTTCCGTCTTCCGTTCTTTAGTAGTCTTTTACCAGTTTGCATAAAACTGGACTTAACTACATAAAGTCATAACAATTTGGTGTTAGATACACGAGAATTAAAACAAGTTTTGTTTAGTACAATTTCATTGATATTCTATGTCTCTACTAGTACAATACTTCTTTCTATTATTTTGTGTCTGTACTCAAACTTAATCAGTGTAATAAAAAAAAGTTGCACGTGATTTTAGGCAGTGTTTAAAACATTTTCTTATTCGATTTAACGATGTCAAAAAGCTTCAAACACGTCTAATTTTATTTGTAAAACAACTCTCGGTCTATAAGAATCTACAACATATGTTTATAATAAGAATCAACAACATTTTCCTAACACATGAACACACTCTACACAACTCGCCATTTTATGTGGGTACCATGGATATCTCAATCTTGAACACGGGAGCCCGCACTATAACAGCTGTTTCGCAAGCAAGATGTGAGATTTGCAAGTGGGTGGTATCCGCGGGCCAACTGCAAGCATTATTGGCCTGATGACGAGTGATTGTCCACTTCAGTGCGTATGCGCAAGTTAATATAATAAAAGCACTACAATTGCGGCTTCGCAAGCCTTACCCTAGCCTTGCCTAAATACCTTCACCATTAGGTATATGAAGCTGGCAGAAAGTGAAAGTTCTTTACAGAGATTAGGTTTGCTAAGACTTGACACTGTTTATACAGGATGTAAAAATATTAGCTGCAAATAGTTTAAGGAGTGAAGTGAGTGAGTTCATAATTTCGACCTGTGTTCCTTGTGGAAAGTTGTTCAGTTTCATGGGCTGGTTCACCCCTTTTCTTCTCAGCATTTTATTTACATCCCGTATTTTATATTTGTGCTGCCTACGTGATTTTTAGTCCTTTCGGTTTTCTCGTGTAGTAATAAAATACTCTATGTGAATCTTTCTCTCTAATTGAATGAGAAGGGATTACAATTAATGTACCAATAATTTTTCTGTGTACTATTTTCGAGTAGATAGCTAACTATATTTCTTCTGTTCAACACACTCTTGAAAATACAGCGGCAACAAAAATAAAAACAAAAGAAAACTGTTATCGGCATTCTTATTTTATCAATAAAACATCGAACGCAGGGTTTTTCCGCGTTTTTCCTCGAGTTCATATTACAAAAACACAACGAAAGTTTTCTTTCACATCCTCGCAACTACGGAATATGGAAACAAAATGGCGACTGAAGAAAAACCGTTACGAAAACTTTTAAATCCATTGCAGGTTGTGTTGATATATTATGCTTATTGATTCTAACATTTATTATCAACTAGCTGTTGCCCGCGACTTCGTACGCATGGTGTAGTGACTTGTGAGTTAGTGAAGTTGATGTATGCATATTGTTTAATATTAATATCATGTTTGTATAAAGTTTTTTCTCTTTAAGATGTGCAATGAATAGGTACTGGTTAACTTGTTTTTCGGTTAGGTACTTGGTTTTGATACTATGGACATCAGCTACAAAACATCATTATAAACTACTTTGGTAGTTTTACCATCGGGTGCTTAAACGTACAAATTTTCAGGAGAACTGACTCGAGAGCAAGCGACATATAGCTGCCCGTGTGATAAACAGGGAATCGTAAGACCTACGCCTGCGGCTTTCAGCGTCTGTCCTTGCGATTTGTTTACAGTCATTGCAAAGAAAACGCTGACGGGAAACTGAATGCCCTGAAATTGAAATAAAATGTTGTTGGGAATGAGTGGTATACGCGCCACAACCAGTGAAAATATCCGCCTCGAATACATTCATCTTTAAGCTTAAGATCTTCAGTCAGGTTCCATTGCACAGCTTTGGCGGAGTGAGATTGCAAAGAAGCATGAAAGGAACACCAAGTTTAAGTAATATTTGGTGTGCAGAAAGACCATTCGCACTCAAGGAGTTTAGGAATTCTATTAGGTAGTTAGTGGCTTTGTCTTGATTCATAACAGTGGTAATTGACGCGTATACCACCATATCCCCAGTGATTTGTGACATAATGGTATGGTTTATTGAAGCAGTCTGATCATTTTTGGGTGCAAAAATAGCTCTTCCACGTGGCTACGAATCTTTCTTTTGAAGGAAGGAAGGCTCGCCATACACAGAAGAAATGATTCTCTTTAGACCAGAAACTATTTGGCAAAGCGTTTCAGGCAGACTTACTTGACTGTTATCCTCTGGTAAAGTACCTCTGCCGAGTTTTAATAAAGCTTGTGAAAACTCTTTAGCCCGTGGATTACCTCCGAGACGGGTTCGCATGATCACCGTCATGGTCAGCTTGTGAATTTGTGGCCAAAGAGCCGATAATTTTAGTGAGGCATTCACCTCATCAGCCCTGGTACCTCGAGTAACAACTGGAAGTGTTTGGCGAAAGTCACTGGAAAAAAGAACAGTGATATGGCCCATGGCCCTTTTATCTCTGCGTATGTCTTTCAAAGTCCTATCCATAGCTTCTACCGTTTTTTTGTTGGCCATCGTACACTCGTCACATAACTACCAGACAACAATATCAGAAAACCTTTGCCTTGTAACTATTACGTGATACAGCACATATTGGAGTATCGTTTGTGTCCAAATCGATTGGTATTTTGAAAGTTGTATGCGCCGTTTTCTCTCCTGGAAGCAGTGTGGCAGCGATACTTGAAGATACTACAGCAAGTGCAATCCTACCTTGCCTTCTGATCTCTGCAAAAATGTTTAAGGCGAGTGTAACCGTGAACGACCTCGATAGTGGCGCCACTTCACAAAAAAAGATTTATCTTTAAAGAAAAAATCTATCAGAATATCCGTTGCCCAAGTTTATACTTACATACGTATATCACGCCTATTATCTCTTGCAGGGTAGGCAGAGCGTAAATGTCTGACATATATTTGATGGTCATTCGGAAAATTGTGTATCGCCATGGTGACAGGTTGTCAGCCCATCGCCCATGTGAAAGTCCCTTAGTCACCACTTACGACTCCCACGGAAAAGAAATGGGGTGATGCTATTGCAAGCCGGCATCACACGGCATAGTTTACAATACTATATTATTATAATAACCTGCCGCCTGTCAGTGGCTTTGTTAAATAATTTTGGAGAAAACATTTCATTAGCGGGTTTCACAAAACTAACAGCGACATCTATGAAGTAATTTTAAACAAATTTTACTCTAACATTTTTGATTCTAACTAATGAAGGTATTTATATTTTTTTAGGTTCCGTACATCAAAAAACACGTACAAAAAACGGAACCCTTATACGATCAGTTTGTTGTCCGTCCGTCCGTCCATCCATCTCGTTAGACGCTTTATCTCGGGAATGCGCAGAGATATCGAGTTAAAATAAAAACTATATTGGTAAATAGGTTTTAGGCTGCAATATGGAACCCTTATAGGTTCACTCACTTTGTTGTCCATTTGTCTGTCTTTCAAGACTCACTATCTCGGTTACACGTAGAGATGTCGAGTTAAAATTAAAAGTATTATAACCTTTAACTCAGGCCAACGGCCTCTTGTAGTGGTAAAAAAAATAACTAATTTTAGCCAAATCATAATTTGTCTTCGCAATAAAACAATTTTCAACGGATTTAAGTTGTGTTTATTTTGGATTTCACAATTCCTACGTTTCCACAATAAACACAACTTAATTCCGTTTAAAATTGTTTTATTGTGATGAGTAATAGTTGTGCAAACTCAAGAAAATATCACAATTCATCTGTCTTCCAACACATACCTTGACCATGACCAAAAGTCAAAGTAAAAGTCCGAAACATTTCTGTAATAGTTAGAACGGCCCGCATATATGTCAGACGTGGCGATAGCGATAAAATACTTACGGCCGTTGACGCTCAACCTACCCCGCAAGGATTAAATGTGTGATTGTTTGTTTTTTGTTTGGTTAGGTCGTTTCACGGGGTCGTTTAGATGTTCACATCGTATGTCAGTCAATACGTGGTCAATACCGCGTTTTACAAAACTAACAGCGACATCTATATTATTTTTTAGGAAAAAAATTCGGAACTCGCTTTGCGGAACCAGTTACTGTGTTTTACCATGGGAATGAAAGATTTTTTCGAGGTAAAAAGTATCCTAGACGTTGACCCGGGTAATAAGCTACCACAGTATACAATTTTGTAGAAATCTGTGCAGTAGTTTTTACGTGAAAGAATAACAAACATACCGACAGACAAACAGACAAACAGACAAAAATCAATTTTACTTCTGTTTTGATGTCTGTATCTTGAACACAATTAGAAGCAAAAACCCTTTTTTGAATCTATTTCATGTACAGAATTGGTTTCGTTTCTGTTTTATTGATGTCTGTATCTTGAACACAATTAGAAGCAAAAACCCTTTTTTGAATCTATTTCATGTACAGAATTGGTTTCGTTTCTGTTTTATTATATGTATAGATATGTGCGCTTACTAAATAACAAGAAATTGTATTAATACCAATATATATTTTTAAATACCCTTTGTATGACGCTTATATGAATAAATTCTTTTGCTATAGTTACAAAAAATTATCGTTACTGATTGCCCTGACAATGATAAACTTTTTTTGTGCAGGCAAAGCATTTTAACCCTTTACCAAAACTTGTGACGTTGGAAATATATTAGAAATAGAAATAAATCATAATAATCCGAAATAATGAAATAAGTTTCTTAAACTGACTGATATTTTCAAAACAAACCATAAAAAACGATAAGGCTTACCAAATTGAGGCTTTCACTGAAGTCTTCACAAAAAAGTACTACAGAGGTATGTACATATTTAGGTATGATGTAGGCAGACCAGCAGCCAGGAATGAACTTCAAACTTCTTCCACCATCGCCGCCGAAAAGTTTCCATAAATGGGTTACAAAGAAGTTGGCCCAGTTTTCTTATCGCCATAACAGATAATAATATTTCCTCGATATTCCCTTAAAAGTTTCCTTTACGCCTTTTTGTTTGATGTAGAGCCGTCTCGGGTGCGCTCAATGCTGCAATATTTTCTTATTAAGTCGTATTTTTCTCCCTTCGCAAATTATGATTAAAATTTATGATAACTGTAGAGCTTGGTAGCAAGCAATATGAACCGTGGTTTGCCGAAACGCGAGTTTTGGTTCAATCTCCGGCAAAAATATAGCTGACGACGAAAATATTACAATTTTCGCAGCCAGATTCAGATTCAGGTACAAATAGGTAATGTATGATGATTTTCAATATATATAATGGTTAATAGTTACACAATTTTAAAATTTAATCTAGGATAGCATGAGGCTGTTAAGAATTCTTTTTCGATTGTTGTTGCAAATAGATGCGGGTACACCTATACCTAGGCACACTTCTAGGATTTCGGTAGTAACTACCAATCATCATTAACAGCTACAACACTGGCTGATATTGTTTGGGGTGATGCTATTTAAATTGTAACTCATTGTAAACGCTTCATCGTTATTATTTACAAAGGCATGTCTGTTACATGCATGGAATTATTGTCGTTCACAAATCATCCACTAACACGTTTATAGATCGTTATTTTAATCGAGACAATGTGCAAACATTTTAATAACTACATGCTACTTTTTTCCATTTTTTTGTCCGTAATTTATACGCCATTATTCCACACATACTTGTCCAATAATTGCATCCTTGATAAACCTTTATAGGAAAAAAGATCGACTGAATGAGCTCATATCCATTATTCAAACATCTGGTTTATAAAAACCTCCATAATATTGCCTTTTCGATTTTGTAGTGGCACGTGAAGTTGTTAATAACTTGTTAAATGTTAAATAATTAATAAGCACCCAATAAACTGACATAATTAAACGCTTATGCAAGACACAGTATAAATTGTTGGTTTTGCGGATACATACGTAAGTACCTACCTACTTAATACTAGCTATAGTTTAATAACTTGTATCATTTGTATTACGTAACGAAAAGCGCCCATATAAAATCTTAGTGGTGGAACTCCTTTTATTTTGTCAGATAGAATATCTAATTGTATTTTGCGAAACTGGTCATGCTGTCTTTGTAAACGTAAACGGATACGTCAACACCAATCCCTAATAAGGTTGTAGAGTACTGAATTGAACTGAATATGTATAGCTCATAGAGAAAAGAAGTTGCGCTCATGCCGTTTCGATGCTTTGTGTTTTTTTTTTTATATATAAAAGCTTTACTAAAATAAAAAAAGATACACAATCGTCGAGTACTCCCAGTAAGTATTTAAAACTTGTATAGGAAATAACATAATAGGATTCGCACTTAATTTTTAAAATTGTTCAGTAAATGTATCATCTGTCACCGTTTAAAGATTATTCAGGCCTAAAGCTATTGAAGACATTTGCTAGCACTATTGTCAGGCACTATTAAATAAGACGTCCATCACTCTTGTGTAGTATTATGGGCAAGCAAATAACACACTGATGTGTTCAACGTGCTTGCTCTTCAATTTACCTGTCTCCTGCTAATAACTAGGTACTTTTTAATAATTACTAAGTCCTTTAAATTTCACTACTTAGTTTAGGACACAATACTAGGGTAGGTAACGATACATAGGATACATGTGTATCGCAATTTTATTGGCTGACAATCTGTCACTAAGGTGATGCATAATTTTCTGAACGACCCTCAATTATTTGTCAGACGTGGTGTGTCCGCTTATACTCAAACTGCGCAACACAGCCCCTAGTCTTGAGACTAGATCCTCTGTGTTGTGGACTCTCCCTCGGCGTAATGCCACATTCTTTACTGACAGACCTAAACTTGACCCACAAAACTAACCTTACTTGGCTGGCAAAATACGACTCAAAAGAGCTCTGCCACCTTTAAATAATAATGTAACATAATAATACTACTCAGCAAAGGACATATGCTTGGAATATGTATGTGCGAACATACTATCTCGCTGAAAAAAATATTGTTATTATTTAGAAATCGGCATCTTTGGCCGTCTTGACACTACAATAACATAATTCTGTCTAATTCCGTTCTGCGTTTCTACTTGATAATTTAATCAGAAACTTCTGCATCAGGTGCGATCATACCTACCTGCCTGCCTAATACCACTTTAAGGAATTAGTCCAAGAGGCAAAACTAAACGATAATTTCCCCCGCATTGAAAACACAGTTATCACACTCTAAAACATTTAAATATCATCCTTATTTTCAGTACTTGCAAGATTGAAGGTTCAATGAGCTGGAAATTTATGTTTATCCAGTGCCAGTGGTAGTGCATTTGGCGCAGGTGGTCCTGCTCCCCTCTGTCTTAGCTACAAGATACAGTAGAAGTAAATAACAGCATGTCTTAGTCTAACAACCCACCACACAGAAAAAAGTTTTCAACACCATTGTTTTAAACGTCTTATGGGGTTATATAAATACATTGTCACACAATTTGGTTTCAGCTTCAATTTACAGCTTAGCTTGGGTGTGTTTGCCACTCTTACCGCGCTTGGTAAGCACATTCCATAATTTATTTATTTATTAAACTTTATTGCACAGAAAGTACAAAGGGCGGGCCTAATGCCACGCGTCATTCTCTACCGGCCAACCAAAAGATAAACAGAAAGAGTCAAAGCGGGTGCCCATACACAAAAAAAAACGAAATATAAAGTTCGCACTAAAGGTAGCTATACAATACATAATAAGAAGGAATAAACTAAAATACTTTTTTTTAAAATTAATAGTTTGTTCTGTGTCCCACTGCTGGGCAAAGGCCTCCCCTCTTTTACGCCACTCTGCTCGGTCACCGGTTTCTGATTGCCAGTCACTACTAAATAGCTACACAGTGGGTGCCAAAGGATGGTCGCCGACGACGAGGCCGGCCTCGAAGAAGATGGCGAGACGATTTAGTCGCATTTAGTAGTGACTAAAATACTAATTGTAAATAATAATTGTATTCACGAAAAACTGTAATTTCTTAGATTTACTTAGAGTGATTGATCCCATACAAATATGGCTACGGAGCGTAACGGATGCGTGTATGCGGACTTGACAAACGCATCCGTTACGCACCGTGGACGTATTTGTATGGAAATAAGATTGGAATTCGCAATTTATTTACGTCTGACAGACGCATTCGTTACGGTGCGTTAAAATACGCAGTGACAGACGGGTACGACAAGTGGGTGAACCGCCTAAGATGCCAGTCATTTCATTAGACAACCACTGTGACACTTTCGTCGTTTATCGTTATCCTACTTGCCATGAATAAAAGACACAAGGTGATGCTTTTCTGACACTGTACACACATACACACACAAGCAGACGCAATATCTGTTTTCAATACTGCTCGATCGCCCAAGGTCCCAAGCCCACTGACTACACTAATGAAAGCAGCTAGATATTTTCAGCGTTATTCCGTTACCTACCTACTGTGTCATGTTAGAGCCGCAGGATGTGTACGGATGGAGGCTCCCTCTGAGCACTAAGCAGGTTAATTATTCATACCTCGACAACTCCGGTCTTGCTAGTTTGGGAAGTAATAACACCATTATCCTGAAAGTTGAGGATATGGATACCAATTTTTTTTAGAAAGCTTGCAAAATATTCTACCGCGGCGCAGGCCGGATCAGAACCTGCGACTTTCGCCATCACTAGTAACGACGCATATGCCATCTGGGCTACATAGTGCTTACATTAAAGTTAGATAACTTAAATAAGTATTTCATATAATCTGCGTTCTTCTTCTTCTTTTCGTGTGGGACACCGGGACACCGAGCCGATCAAAGACCCTACGAACCCTGATGTCAGAGTTTGTACCATGTGTTCGATACAATATGTATCCGAACATAACTTCTCCTCTTCCCGTTGTAAGCAATCAATCTGTTTGTTCTATAAAATAACCCAGATAATTTTATAACTATTATAAATATTATAATACAAATAAACTGTAGAACAAGTTTCCTGCATTTCATGGTTTTCATTTATGTCACCAGTGAACACCATGATTTAAGTGATTCTCACCGCGGTTCGTGACTGAAAATTAACATACATACACATATCATGCTTTTATCTCATGCGGGGTAGGCACAGCGCTATGGCCACAAAAATACGGTCGCTATCGCCACGGCTGACAAATATTTGAGGGTCGTTGCAGAAAAATCGTGTACCACTATAGCGACAGGTTGCAAGGGTTATAAATTGGAATACACATGTGAGCCTCGAATCTCTTACGTCACCCGCGGGATAGAAATGGGGTGATGCTATTCTAGCTGGCATAACACGGAAGACTGAAAGTTTAAAACTGTTTAAATTGTACTGCCAGTTAGCTAATGTAATTAAGAGTGGTCTGAATAAAAATTATGCCTTCAGTTCAGACATTTATGTAATTGGAGTAAATCAAAATCACTTACTATTATAATCGTTAATTTGAAGCATTTTGACGTCGTCCGCCCATTGCAGCGTCGTGTGGAAAGACTTGAGTGGTTAGGGTGACAACAATGCGTGGTATTCCTATGCTGAAGTCATCTTCTAGAAAATATAGCATGGACATAAGCATGCACAAATTTCTTCAAATTTTCGCTTGGCTACAACAATCTAAGTAAGTTCAGTACAAGACACGGGAAAAATGCGCCAATCATTGAAATTATGAGCAATGGTCGCTGTGCAGTGTGGTTTAGTAAACTTGTAACAAATATCATGAGTTTTTCCATTTTCTCTGTTTCTTTTCCGTCTATATTACCAAGTAGGTGTTTACAAGGAGTCACAAAAAGGGTATAACAAGCCAAAAGGAAGTCAAGGAACTCAAGAAACTGAAATACCAGATGGATCTACCTAATTAACCAGCTGTGCCATGTGTTATCATTGTACAGGTACAGGTCCACATTTACAGGCGAAAATCTGCCTGTAGCGCACTTGTAGTTACAATTTACAGGTTACAGGTGTTTTATGAAGACACTTGTAAAGCTACCATTGTCAGTACCGCTCCAAAATCTCGACTACAGGTAAATTTTACAAGTCGATGTACAACACTATCGATTCATTCATTTCATTCACTCAAATTCGACGTCAATGTTATAGCACAGATTAAATAACGTGAAAGTATGTAAACACTTTGCTAAATATATAAGACATTACACTGAAAATTATCTATACATATAATAAAACAGAAACGAAACCAATTCTGTACATGAAATAGATTCAAAAAAGGGTTTTTGCTTCTAATTGTGTTAAAGATACAGACATCAAAACAGAAGTAAAATTGATTTTTGTCTGTTTGTCTGTTTGTCTGTTTGTCTGTCGGTATGTTTGTTATTCTTTCACGTAAAAACTACTGCACAGATTTCTACAAAATTTTATACTGGGGTAGCTTATTACCCGGGTCAACATCTAGGATACTTTTTACCTCGAAAAAATCTTTCATTCCCATGGTAAAACACAGTAACTGGTTCCGCAAAGCGAGTTCCGAATTTTTTTCCTAAAAAATAATATAGATGTCGCTGTTAGTTTTGTAAAACGCGGTATTGACCACGTATTGACTGACATACGATCTGAACTTCTAAACGACCCCGTGAAACGACCTAACCAAACAAAAAACAAACAATCACACATTTAATCCTTGCGGGGTAGGTTGAGCGTCAACGGCCGTAAGTATTTTTTCGCTATCGCCACGTCTGACATATTATATGCGGGCCGTTCTAACTATTACAGAAATGTTTCGGACTTTTACTTTGACCTTTGGTCATGGTCAAGGTATGTGATGGAAGACAGATGAATTGTGATATTTTCTTGAGTTTGCACAACTATTACTCATCACAATAAAACAATTTTAAACGGATTTAAGTTGTGTTTATTGTGGAAACGTAGGAATTGTGAAATCCAAAATAAACACAACTTAAATCCGTTGAAAATTGTTTTATTGCGAAGACAAATTATGATTTGGGTAAAATTAGTTAATTTTTTTACCACTACAAGAGGCCGTTGGCCTGAGTTAAAGGTTATAATACTTTTAATTTTAACTCGACATCTCTACGTGTAACCGAGATAGTGAGTCTTGAAAGACAGACAAATGGACAACAAAGTGAGTGAACCTATAAGGGTTTCATATTGCAGCCTAAAACCTATTTACCAATATAGTTTTTATTTTAACTCGATATCTCTGCGCATTCCCGAGATAAAGCGTCTTACGAGACGGATGGACGGACGGACGGACAACAAACTGATCGTATAAGGGTTCCGTTTTTTTGTACGTTTCTTTTTGATATACGGAACCTAAAAAAATATAAATACCTTCATTAGTTAGAATCAAAAATGTTAGAGTAAAATTTGTTTAAAATTACTTCATAGATGTCGCTGTTAGTTTTGTGAAACCCGCTAATGAAATGTTTACTCCAAAATTATATAACAAAGCCACTGACAGGCGGCAGGTTTTCTAAAAAAATAATAATATAGTATTGTAAACTATGCCGTGTGATGCCGGCTTGCAATAGCATCACCCCATTTCTTTTCCGTGGGAGTCGTAAGTGGCGACTAAGGGACTTTCACATGGGCGATGGGCTGACAACCTGTCACCACGATACACAATTTTCCGAATGACCATCAAATATATGTCAGACGGCCGAAAAAACGGACATTTACGCTCTGCCTACCCTGCAAGAGATAATAGGCGTGATATACGTATGTAAGTATAAACTTGGGCAACGGATATTCTGATAGATTGTTTCTTTAAAGATAAAATCTTTTTTTGTGAAGTGTCGCCACTATCGAGGTCGTTCACGGTTACACTCGCCTTAAACATTTTTGCAGAGATCAGAAGGCAAGGAAGGATTGCACTTGCTGTAGTATCGATACTTGATATCGCTGCCACACTGCTTCCAGGAGAGAAAACGGCGCATACAACTTTCAAAATACCAATCGATTTGGACACAAACGATACTCCAATATGTGCTGTATCACGTAATAGTTACAAGGCAAAGGTTTTCTGATATTGTTGTCTGGTAGTTATGTGACGAGTGTACGATGGCCATCAAAAAAACGGTAGAAGCTATGGATAGGACTTTGAAAGACATACGCAGAGATAATAGGGCCATGGGCCATATCACTGTTCTTTTTTCCAGTGACTTTCGCCAAACACTTCCAGTTGTTACTCGAGGTACCAGGGCTGATGAGGTGAATTGAGATGATCAATAACTTTACCTAAACGCGCAATGGACTTCAATAATATGTTAAATGATGGCCCAATTTTAGATAGTACATCTCTATCAGCTTATGCCCTAGACGACTAACACGTCCTGTGACACGGGTAACCTCAGATCTGGCAACACTGTATTATGTTATAGGTAGGTCACCTATCCTTTAGTCTGACACCTAGAGCGTAATGTAATCATAGATAAGTTCAGTAGCATAATTGTAAAATACGTGCATATTTTTTTCCTGGCTCGCATATGTCACTATTTGAAAAGTTTGGACACAAACGATACTCCAATATGTGCTGTATCACGTAATAGTTACAAGGCAAAGGTTTTCTGATATTGTTGTCTGGTAGTTATGTGACGAGTGTACGATGGCCAACAAAAAAACGGTAGAAGCTATGGATAGGACTTTGAAAGACATACGCAGAGATAATAGGGCCATGGGCCATATCACTGTTCTTTTTTCCAGTGACTTTCGCCAAACACTTCCAGTTGTTACTCGAGGTACCAGGGCTGATGAGGTGAATGCCTCACTAAAATCATCGGCTCTTTGGCCACAAATTCACAACCATGGGGACGGGTTCGCATGATCACCGTCATGGTCACATGACGGTGATCATGCGAACCCGTCTCGGAGGTAATCCACGGGCTGAAGAGTTTTCACAAGCTTTATTAAAACTCGGCAGAGGTACTTTACCAGAGGATAACGGTCAAGTAAATCTGCCTGAAACGCTTTGCCAAATAGTTTCTGGTCTAAAGAGAATCATTTCTTCTGTGTATGGCGAGCCTTCCTTCCTTCAAAAGAAAGATTTGTAGCTACGTGGAAGAGCTATTTTTGCACCCAAAAATGATCAGACTGCTTCAATAAACCATACCATTATGTCACAAATCACTGGGGATATGGTGGTATACGCGTCATTTACCACTGTTATGAATCAAGACAAAGCCACTAACTACCTAATAGAATTCCTAAACTCCTTGAGTGCTAATGGTCTTTCTGCACACCAAATATTACTTGGTGTTCCTATCATGCTTCTTTGCAATCTCACTCCGCCAAAGCTGTGCAATGGAACCAGACTGAAGATCTTAAGCTTAAAGATGAATGTATTCGAGGCGGATATTTTCACTGGTTGTGGCGCGTATACCACTCATTCCCAACAACTTTTTATTTAAATTTCAGGGCATTCAGTTTCCCGTCAGCGTTTTCTTTGCAATGACTGTAAACAAATCGCAAGGACAGACGCTGAAAGCCGCAGGCGTAGGTCTTACGATTCCCTGTTTATCACACGGGCAGCTATATGTCGCTTGCTCTCGAGTCAGTTCTCCTGAAAATTTGTACGTTTTAGCACCCGATGGTAAAACTACCAAAGTAGTTTATAATGATGTTTTGTAGCTGATGTCCATAGTATCAAAACCAAGTACCTAACCGAAAAACAAGTTAACCAGTACCTATTCATTGCACATCTTAAAGAGAAAAAACTTTATACAAACATGATATTAATATTAAACAGCATACATCAACTTCACTAACTCACAAGTCACTACACCATGCGTACGAAGTCGCGGGCAACAGCTAGTAAATAACTAAATTTTAACTTTCCATACAAAATTGCTATCATCAGCTGGTTAATTTAATATGGGAGGACATTTCTTTTATCATAACTCGTTCGGCCTAATGTTCCATGGGGAAAGTTGTTCAGTTTCATGAGTACCTAGACCTCCTTTCAGCCTGGTATTGCTCTTTTTGTGACTCTCTATATAATTCCTACTAAAATCCTTTCTACCTTCCCTTTTTTTTCATGTGGTTTCACCAAAGTTTTTACAATCAGGTTTTGTAAGTAGTAAGATATGAATTGGAATTCTGGGAACACCCCAACATCAGCTGTGTTCAGCTGACACGAGGCGACAGGTCATTCGGTGGAAAATAAGGAACATCGTATGTCAGACGTGACATTTCGTGACAAGGAAATTGAATTTTTCCACGCCCTGTATCATAGCAACATACTAGACATATCCAGCCAGAATTATTTCACTAGTATAATAATATGTTAAAGGACTGTACTGGTATAATATTTCAAGGCTTGAACCAGTCTATGAATCTGACTTACTTCTCTCAAGAAACAGGGCCAAGTATAAAAACAAATTTTAGTTTGGACCTCCAAAAAATGTGAAACAAAAATTAAAATATTGGAGAAATTATATTTTGGTTCTGATGTCGTTCTCCCCTTAAAATATTATCAGCATTTTTTACACTTTTCTCTATGTTTTAATAACAGTGACTTAATTTTTGAGAGGAAACCATTAAGACTGTATATTTGTAATTGTTATTCTATTTTCGTTTGTTATATATTATATTGCCTACTTACTAGTAGTGGGAAAAACAACTCACTTAAAAGAGCAGAGCGATTTGAATCTTTCGTACTTAAAGATGTGCATCACTCTTTGCGCTCAGTAACTCTTTTCGCTCAGCGGAGTATTTTGATCTATAGGATGTGTTTTAGCTAATAGAGCTAGCGAATCTACGAGTGACTGATGAGTAAGCGATCTTATGATTAACAGAATGAATTAAAGTTTTTACTTTATAAAATAATAGTAAAAACACAAAAATAATAGTCAAAGGTCGAGGTGACGCTCACGCCCGCGCGCCATAATTATTACTAAAATTAATTACCTTTACAACAATCGTCAATTCCTCACTCATCCAAACAAAAGTTATAGAAAACTTTTATTATTTAATTCATTTATTTACATAGCCAAATTTCGAAAAGAGCTGAAGAGCGCTAGGAGCGCAAGATCTAATATGAATTGCACTGAACGCAAGAGTGAGTTAGCTTTTTGTAAAGAGCGCGCTCTTTTCATTCGTTCATTCGTGAGTTACCCACCGCTACTACTTACCCAATAAGATATGAATTTTCTGACATCAAATGGGTTGGCTGGAAGAGATCTTTTTAAGAGATAAGCTCGCCGTTGTTACTTATTGGATTAAGGAAAAGTGGTGTCTCCTAACACAGGCAAATCAGCTTAAAAGGAGACACCAGCCACTGACTGGAAATGTAAATTTAAGTTACAGAAATAAAGATTTTTGATTTTTACTTATTTTATTGTATTAATATTGTGCAATAAAGGATATATATATATATTGAATTATCGGTTTTCAATTTCTTTGTATGATTTGCTTAAGATGTTTTTAGGTTTAGAGAACTATCATTATTTCCTCTTACTTTTTGCTTTTCATTGTAATACAGCTTGGCGGTGCCTCTACATTTCGGCCCTGTTTGAAGTCGACCACTGTGTTATCTGTGATTGAATTCGTACTGAACTTGTTTTTGCTTGAATCGTGACCGCCTCGAGTTAACCTCTATAAATATATATTTATGTACTCTATATATCTGTATGGCGAACTCGATTCCGATCTACCAACTAAAACGGCTTACAAAAAATTACGTTGTCAAAACATGCATTAATTTCCTGTGGATCTCGGTGGTACATTTTGCACATGACCTCCATTGTTTTTTTAAGCATTTTTTTTCTGCTTGATAATGAACTATATTTAGTACAATCATACATTATATAGGGTAAAATTTAACTTGTGACCGAGAACGAAAGGTCAAGACGGGTGGTGAGTAACCACTTTCCTCAAGGAACATAAGTCGAAATAAAATAAAAATTGGACCTTCCATACAAGTTGCCAAATAGCTGACTTGGGTTACTATGGAAGTTCAAAATATTTTAGAAATATTTCGACCTGTGTTACTTAGGGTAAGTTATTCCTTACCACCAGCCCGTTTTCTGTTTTCAGTATCGGTCACTAGTAAAACTTCACCCTGTTTAAATAATAGTTAGAATTCTCTCCAAGCCTATTTTACAGAAACTGACAGTCCTGTATTTATTTAGTTACTAGCGGCCCACCCAGCGGTTTCACCCGCTGCTAACTGATTTCCCACGGGAAACAGACCTTCTCCCGACATAAATCATACATAAAAACCTTCCTCTTGAGTCACTCTATCTTTTAAGAAAACTTCATCCAGATCCGTTAAGTGGTTTTGAAGATACATACAAACAAATAAACAGACAGTGACAGACGTGGGAAGCGACTTTAATTTAAATTCCGGTTTTTTTTATCCCCCAAGAGATGAAAAGGGGGTTAAAAGTTTGTATGAAAGTTCGTTGTCTTAAGTGTGATCCGTTTCAAAATTAGTAATTAAACTTATGACTTAAAATAATTAAACACGTGTTTCAGCATATTTGAAATTTTCACCCTTAATGGGGTCAAACGGGGGTTAAAAGTTTGCATGAAAGTTCGTTTTTTTAAATGAATGTGATCTGTTTCAAAATTTGTGGTTAGACTAATAACTAAAAATAATTTAACACGTGTTTCAGCATTTTTGAAATTTTAACCTTTAAATGGGTGAAAAGAGGGTTAAAAGTTTGTATGAAAGTTTTTTATCTTAAATGTGATCTGTTTCGAAATTTCTGATTAGACTCATAACTTAAAATAATTAAATACGTGTTTCAGCATTTTTGAAATTTTATTCCTTAAAGGTGTCAAAAGGGGGTCAAAAGTTTACTACCAGTTGGGCTACCCGGTTTCCCATGGGAATGTGACAATTTTCCGGAATAAATTATACTTATAAACCTTCCTCTCAAGTTACTCTATCTAATAAAAAAAACCGCATCAAAATCCGTTGGGTACTTCTAAAGATATAAGGAGACACCAAACGGGAAGCGACTTTATTTTATACTATGTAGTGATTTTAGAAGGTAACATTGAAACGAGTCTAATATTTTTACTTATAAAAACTTTACTAAAGTATGCTTTGTAAGTGCCGCTATTTTTTGTAATCCCTTGTTAGAGTTATGAATAAATCATAGATTTAATTTGTTAGTGTTGTAAATGTATTCAGAAGATCGATTGGAGACTCATTGTTTTGATCTGTGTCATTACGATGTATCTGAGATAATATTAATTAAAACACATCTACACTAATAATATTATAAAGAGGAAAGATTTGATTGTTTGTTTGTTTGTTTGCATCGAATAGGCTCCGAAACTACTGGCCCGATTTTAAAAATTCTTTCACCATTAGAATCCTACATTATTCCTGATGAACATAGGCTATATTTTATACGAGAAAAAAATAGGGATCCGCGTGAAAATTTTGATAATGTAACCCAACGTGTGAAAAATGTACCAAAAAAATATCCATTATCGCGTACGCTGTGGAAATTATTGACAATAGAGCAAAGTGATGTACTACAGTTTTATAGAGGGCATCAATATCTATAATAATGTCCGCGATACCATATGTCTAACTATTACAGTTATGCCACAATAACTACTTTTTTATTAAAAATGTACAAACTACGCCACATTATTCGTACCAGTGTAATGATAACATTTAATCATTACTGTATTAAAGGGTGTCAGGGAAAGCCCTTCGAATACTGATAGGGTACATGCAGACCATGAAACTGAACAACTTTCCCCTAGGAACATATTTCAGGCAACGTAAAAAAACTGACTTCCCATAGTGAATGCAGTCAGCTGATTGTTATTTTGTATGGAAGGTCATTTTTTTGGCGTTTCCTGACATATTATGTTTCTAGGGGAAAGTTGTACAGTTTTATGTTTCATGCACCCTATCAGTATTCGAAGGGCTGTCCCTTACAATACAGGGACAGCCCTGTATTGTAAGGGACAATACAGGGCTTACAATACAGTTACAATGTTTTTTGTCGTCTTATTAAAAAAGACGACAAAAAACATTAAAAAATGCATTAAAAAATCTACACTAAAATAATACATACATTCACAATATCACGCCTATTATCCCTTGCGGGGTAGACAGAGCGTAAACGGCCGCTAAAACGGACATTTACGCCACGTCTGACATATTATGTTTGAGGGTCATTCGGAAAATCGGTCATAGTGACAGGTTGTCAGCCCATCGCCTAAAATTGCTGTACACACCCTCAAGTCCCTTAATCGCCTCCTACAACTCTCACGGGAAAGAAATCGGGTGATGCTATTCTAAGCCGGCATCACACTAAAATAATAATAATTTAATCTACACTAATATTAGAAACAGTATAGGTTAGTAATAGGCTTCGAAACTACTGGGCCGATTTAAAAAAATCTTGAAATTGAAATTCTTTATTCAATGTAGGATAGTATTATCACTTATTGACGTCATGAACCGTCATTCTAAAAAATGACCTAATAGAAAACCGGCTCGGGCGGGATTAAAATAAATAAAAATAAAGGCACTGCCATGGGGCTGGCAAGGTTAATCACACGGCATGTAACTTTACGCCACCACCATCTGAAAACGATATTTGTTTCACCATTAGAATCCTACATTATCCCTGATGAACGTAGGCTATATTAAAAAGTGTCTTATTCCCGGGGGGAAATTGTTAGCGGCGGGTGAAACCGCTGGGCGGGCTGCTAGTCATATAATAAATTACTAGTAAAAAGGTCGTACAAACACAGCTAATGAAGGAATGCCTATTCATAAGCATAGGTATGTTGATTCAAAAGCTTTTTGCTACGCGGCGTAGCACACATACATACATACACATACACATATCACGCCTATAATCCCTTGCGGGGTAGGCAGAGCGTAAACAGCCGCAAAAAACGGCCTATAACACCACGTCTGACAAATGTTTGAGGGTCATTCGGAAAATTGTGTATCGCCATAGTGACAGGTTATCAGCCCATCGCCTAAAATTGCAATACACACCCTCAAGTCCCTTAGTCGCCTCTTACGACTCCCACGGGGAAGAAATGGGGTGATGCTATTCTAAGCCGACATAACTAGTAAATCACCCGTACATACACAGTTAACAAAAGCATACCTATTCATAAGTATAGGTATGTTGATTCAAAAGCTTTTTGCTACGCGGCGTAGCAATTTCACGTTATACAATATCATAGAAATCGCATTGTCTATGCCATGAAGACAATGCGATTTGATATCGATAATAGGATGTTAAAACTTTCTTGAGGTTCAGAATTATTTGGCTTTTAAAATTATTACTTAATTTTTATTTTCAGTGTAGGAAATCGAATGACTAATATTTTAAACTAAAAATTACACCATTTTATCTAGCTACGCTGAAAACATAATCGTAGGTTTTTTGAGTAAGTACCTACCTAGTTATGTTTAGTTGTTCGTACTGTAGGTCCCTATTTTTTCATTCTGTGAGCAATGATAGGTAGGTATCTAATTAATAAAATATAAAAGCCGTGTGATGCAAGCTTAGAGTAGCAGCACCCCAATTCTACCCGTGGGTGTCGTAAAAAGCGACTTAGGGCTAAACCCGTCCAGGGAATGGGCAGCAGCGCATCCTGTGAATGTTGCATGTACATCATGAACTGCGTTCGCCAATCCGCCTGCCAAGCGTGGTGAGTATGGCAATAGTTCTCTATTCGGGGAAACCCATATCCAGCAGTAGACTGTTGTGACTGGTCATGTATACAGAGTGTAGGGACCCGTGGTAGGGACGGTGCACCGAAACATTTTCAGACATGATCAGACCATGAGACTGAACAACTTTTACTATGGAGCCTTTGTTGGGAAACGAGTTTTTTAACGAGCTTTCATAGAAAGTCAGTCAGCTGATCGGGAAATTTGTATGGGGGGGTCCAATGTCTCCATGACCCTAAAAATGTTTTTAAATTATGATTGGTCGCATCGCAGTAGTTGATAGTAGCAAATCTGTGTCTGTTTCCATCAGGCGCTAGCGCCACTCACTGATTGCGAACCGCACCATTAGCACCGCTCCGTTCGCAATGTACAGTGTACACTTGCCTTAAAGCTACGATCAAAAAAGTTGCATTACAGATCTAGAAACTTCTTTACCGTTGTCTGCTTATTCTATCAATCAATATACAAATTGTGAAATTTGGAAATCATAGAATATACGTACCTATCATATTACAATACAGCAACATAATATAGTAACTTGAACTCAGTCGCGAAAGTGAGATACTGAACTTCGAATGATAAAAGTCTGAAAAAGGTCCGTGGTGCGACTGATCTCTAGTCTTAGAAAGTGGCACCTATGATTTAAAATGGACCTGGCACGACGTAGTTATTCAATTCGCATCGTTGTGATTATCTCAATCAACATCAAATGAGAGTTTGTGTGTGTGTATGTATGTTTGTTACCTCTTCACGCTCAAACAGCTTGACCGATTTGGATGAAATTTGGAACACAGGCAGAGTATAACCCGGAATAACACATAGGTCACTTTTACCCGCGGGAAAACAAGTATTACCTCGGGAAAATGAGTGGCAGCGACTGAAACCGCTGGGCGGAAATCTAGTCAACAATAAAAGTGATGAATGAATGACACACCACATTTACCTAGCAGACTGTACAAGTAGGTACAATGAAAGCGTTCAGCGAACTAGTGCACCATCTTGGTAATTTGAAAGCCCCCTCCCCCCGCTACCCTGAAATGCGACCCGCCATATTCCTCTCAACTCACTCAACTGCTAAAAGCAAAAACACTGATTGGTTTTTTAATTTTTCTGCTATTAATGGAACGTGACTTCGCGGGGATGGGAAAAGGGGTTGCTCTTCATGTAAAATGTTTCAAGTTAGGTACGACATATTTCTTTTTTATTGTCGTTAAATACATTTTTGCTTTTCATAGTTATAATTTATACGGGTTATTTTTAATGCGAGTTCCCGGTAAGAACCCGTTCAAATTATAACTAAGATGAATGGTGTAAACAACCGCGAAAGTTTAAAATTTAAAATTTTGCTGTCAATCTAACATGAATTAGATTAGGCACTACTTATATTAATTATACCTTTTAGATAAATATTACATTAGGTACCTTAGAATAAAATTTTCATTATTTTATTATATTTTCGGATTGCCGTGTGATGTCGTCTTAGAATAGAATCACCCCATTTCTTTTCTGTATGTAGGTGTAGTGTAGTATCTAAGAGGCGAGACTGCCAATTATGTGAATTGCAATTTTAGAAGATTGGCTCACTCACAATCTGTCTTTGTAGTTTTCTTTTCGACACGATAAAGTACGTACTGAATTGAAAATTTTGATAAATTACACAAAATTACCACCGCCTCACCGCTTACATTGTATCCGCGCCTTCCACTTTGTATGATTGCCTGCAAGGCTACAATAAGATAGGTTAAACACCTTTTACTTTTTATACACAAACTAAAACATTAATGTTAAATAAATTCTGCATTTGAAACTACTCGCTAAGACTCTTTATCTCAATACAGCCCTATAAGAATCCTACAGCCATCCCACAGGTGTATGTTGTTTGCCTGCATATTGCGCCCGTCAAAGGCCGCGAGATGGACATCTCGCATTCTCAAAGCTCGAGGGATCACGAGCTAACTCAAACGCAAGCTCAGTCTTTACGAATTTTTTAGCAGGATCTAACAGAGCTTAAGAAGTTTCATTTCAAAGCTATCTGAAGGAATCTCGTCGAACTCAGTGGAAGAAATCGGGTCGAGATAGGTACCTCCGTATAGATTCTATATAAATTGTACCTACCGCCGCGTAGTTCTAGTTAGCTTGGCGGAATAGTTAAAGTGCAGGAAGGTATCCGTTATTTCATTTCTTTATGTACAGCCCGGCTAGCTCAGTCGGTAGAGCATGAGACTCTTAATCTCAGGGTCGTGGGTTCGAGCCCCACGTTGGGCGAAAAATTTTTGATCTAAGCAAAATCATATTTTATTGCCAAGATTTAATTTTTGTTTCTTTGATCAATATGATTAAAAAAATGTTTTTTGATTAAGTACATACAAAAACAATAGATAAGAGTAAATTTCAAAATTTGAAAGCTATCACTTCCTGCCATCTGGCGGCCAACACTATAACTAAAAGGACCGGTAAGACAGGTCTAGTCGTCGTGATTATACCTGGCACCTTGCGACCTCGCCTTTCATAATACTCAATATTGTTGTTAGATGGCAGCACTGATTAACAATTCTGCTAAAACTCTTAACCTAAAAATATAATGTACGTACATAAGCTCCGTTTATTTAAGGATGACCAATAATGTAAACAAACTTTGTATGTAACTGACAGTTGTGAACTGTCATTTACATACAAAGTTTGTTTACATTACTGGTCATCCTTAAATAAACGGAGCATACATAGTCACTAACGCTAATGAGGCCCTATTTGCCACTAGTAAAAAAAAATAAGTACGTAAATAATTGATACATGGCGTTAAACATCTGGGGGCATATTTGCTGGAAAGTTTGATTATTCTTCTTTTCGTGTGGGGTACCGAGTCGTTCAACGACCCAATAAACATCCTTAAAAATTTAATAATTTGGAGTTTGATTGAAAGTATGTTTATGCTCTAAGAAAGTATGGAAATACCTACTTGCGGTCCTTTCCAAGCGTTAAAGTAATTTTTGACAGCTGCTGTCCGGTGAATAAATTTTTTAATATGACGTCCTTTTCCGCCAATTTAGATTCCTGTTTGGCCTTCTGCTGCCGAAAATCAAATAAACGCTTGAAAATATTAAAGTGGTGCTTATTTAAGCGTATTTTGATATTGCCAACGATGAATTAACAAGAAAAAGACAGTTAGCTAGGTATTACCTACTAGACGATTTTAATACCTTGCGTTTGCGTGGCTTGTTGAGAATCCCCCAGATGTTTCAAGCATTTCATTATTGGCGTAAACTTATTGCTTATCTATCTTATGATATTAAAATATATCTATGATAATTATCCTATGAGACATGCTTGCTTACGGCACAATATTTTTTGCTCTAACATTGTTACCTACCTCGTTTGTACGAAGGTAGGTACTGAACTGGGCTTTTTCAAAAGATGCTGTTCACGAATTGCATTTTTTATCCTTAGCCTAAACGACACTTGCAATTGGTCAGGGGTATTCACAGCTTAATTTATCGCCAAGTTTAGAAGCAAAGATATAAAGTTTATCTGGATATGGTTAGGTAACTGTGTACTGTCAACCAACACTTCAATTTATGGTACAACTAGCTTTTACCCGCGACTTCGTCCGCGTTAGATAGTTTTTTTTTAGGCAGAAGTTCTAAAGTAGGTATGTGTATACATAGTAAGTGTGACAGTGATATTAGAACAGTTCTTATCTCTACTGTTTAAAGATGACTTGCTTGCTTCTGTTGTTAAAGGGACAATTCAAAATTTGCTATCCGGCCTGAGAGATCAATATTTATAACCAATGAATACAAAAGTCAGTAGATAACAGAGTACTTACTCCAGAGGTGCCGATTTGAGCACACTAAAATGGTTAGCATAAGTAGATTAGACAGATCAAAAGGTAATATAAGTTACTGTTATACATTTTTATACCTCTATATACCACATTTTTTGTTTTTCTGTCCTCGGTAAAGAAGGCAATGTCCTTTCTCAACTTATTCCCATCATACTGAACAACTTTTGTTCTGAAACCATTTCTGTATCTCCAATAAGGTGGGCTCCTGATGGTAGACCTGATGGTCTACATATGGTACTCCAGATCCTCAATGTCCTTGTGAAAAGAAGCGGCCCATCATCATGAACAACTTTTGTTTCGGAACCATTTCTGTATCTCTAATAGTTTACGTGGTCTCCTGATGGTACACCTGGTGACATAAGGTACTCCAGATCCTCAATATCCTTGTGAAAAGAAGCGGCCCATCATACTGAACAACTTTTTTTTTGGAACCATTTCTGTATCTCTAATAGTTTACGTGGGTTCCTGGTGGTACACCTGGTGGTCTACATAAGGTACTCCAGATCCTCAATGTCCTTGTGAAACGAAGCGGCCCATCATACTGAACCACTTTTGTTTTGGAACCATTTCTGTATCTCTAATAGTTCACGTGGGTTCCTGATGGTACACCTGGTGGTCTACATTATGTACTGCAGATCCTTAATGTCCTGGTGAAAAGAGGCGGCCCATCATACTGAACAACTTTTGTTTTGGAACCATGCCTGTATCTCTAATAGTTTAGCTGGGCTCCTGATGGTACACCTGGTGGTCTACATAAGGTACTTCAGATCCTCAATGTCCTTGTGAAAAGAAGCGGCCCATCATACTGAACAACTTCTGTTTTGGAACCATACCTGTATCTCTAATAGTTTATCTGGGCTCCTGATGGTACACCTGGTGGTCTACATAAGGTACTCCAGATCCTCAATGTCCTTGTGAAAAGAAGCGGCCCATCATACCGAACAACTTTTGTTTTGGAACCATGCCTGTATCTCTAATAGTTTAGCTGGCCTCCTGATGGTACACCTGGTGGTCAACATAAGGTACTCCAGATCCTCAACGTCCGTGTGAAAAGAAGCGGCCCATCATACTGAAAAACTTCTGTTTTGGAACCATACCTGTAGCTCTAATAGTTTACGTGGTCCCTGATGGTACACCTGGTGACATAAGGTACTCCAGGTCCTCAATGTCCTTGTAAAAAAAAGCGGCCCATCATACCGAACAACTTTTGTTTTAGAACCATGCCTGTATCTCTAATAGTTTAGCTGGGCTCCTGATGGTACACCTGGTGGTCTACATAAGGTATTCCAGATCTTCAATGTCCTTGTGAAAAGAAGCGACCTATTATACTAAACAACTTTTGTTTTGGAACCATACCTGCATCTCTAATAGTTTAGCTGGGCTCCTGATGGTACACCTGGTGGTCTACATAAGGTACTCCAGATCCTCAATGTCCTCGTGAAAAGAAGCGGCCCATCATACTGAACAACTTTTGTTTCGGAACCATGCCTGTATCTCTAATAGTTTAGCTGGGCTCCTGGTGGTACACCTGGTGGTCTACATAAGGTACTCCAGATCCTCAATGTCCTTGTGAAAAGAAGCGGCCCATCATACTGAACAACTTTTGTTTTGGAACCATGCCTGTATCTCTAATAGTTTAGCTGGGCTCCTGGTGGTACACCTGGTGGTCTACATCTATACTCCAGACCCTCGAATGGTGATAAAAAGTAGTCTATGTCCGTTCTCGGTATGCTAGCAATCTCTGTGCCAAGTTTCATGAAGATCGGTTCAGCGGTTTGGCCGTGAAAGCGTAGCAGACAGACAGACAGACAGACAGACAGACAGAGTTACTTTCGCATTTATAATATTATATATAGTGTGGATGTAGGTATACTGGATATTTATTGAATTATAAAAACAGTATAAATTTGATCCATATTATGAGCACAAGAAGAACCATTCCTTTCGGATAATGACTACTTGTAACTAAATTTTAGAGTAGATACCTAAATATCTACTACTACTACTACTAAGTACTCTTCGGGTCACACATAAAACCACGTCAAGAATTCCTGTACCATTGTTGTATTGAACTGTATAACTTCTTTGATATTTTTTTACTCGTTTATTCCTATTTGTGTAAAGATTGGAATATTTTTAACCCTCCTGCTTCTTCTTTTTGTGATTAAGGACTTAAAGTAGGTAAGTAAATTTTATTTAAACCTAACTGGCAATTGTATTTTAATCAATCTCTTCAAATGACGTGGCAGCGTGAATTATGGCAATAATCCAAGTTTTCCTTAGATCTTTGTCACCATGAGCATCCTCGATTGCACTATTATAGCAATTTACATTGTTTGTATAAAACGCGGGTGACACGCCGGCCGCGGCTTACTTGGTTTGACATCTTGTTGTGATCTTCATCCTAGGAAGATCGAATAGCTCATTCGACGTCAAGACGGCCTTTATTCCGATTGCAATACGGGACACCATCCTGTGCAGTGACGTCATCATGAACCTGATCGTTTGCTTGGCTTTAGCAGGTATAGGTATTTACACGATTATTTTCTAAATTGAGAACTGAGAACTTGGTATAGAAAGTCAAGTTTTCCTTATCGGTACTTATATTCAACTTATTATCTGATTCCCTTAGATATTACTTATATTACAAATTTATATTGTTATAGATAAAAAAATATTCCTTTGAACATTATTTGTATACTTACTAATTGCTATAAAGTTGATATACTTACCGAAAACGTTTTGCGTCAAAATTCGCTAGATGAGCGCCAACTCTTGCATTACTAAGTAATTTACGTATTACTGAATTAAATTTTTATTTTATATTTTCAAACAGCCGCTGTACATTCCAGCCGAGGCGTCTCAACCAAGATGGACTTTGGTGAACCCCCTCCCACATATTATAGTGAAGAGCCAGAGTTTATAGTCTCTAACTCCACTATTATACCTGCCAACAAAGTTGCTAATACCCCTACAAAAACCGAAGACGAGGATGTCGAACTAGAGCATACTATAGTCGTGTCTACTAAACTGAAGAACAATAATAACATTAAAAGAGGATTTACGAGCAACGGAGATAGTAAGTGGCATCATTAACATCGACATCATTATACTCGTAATAGTACCTACCTATTCAATCTGTATTACTCGTTCTCTAATCGACCTAAAAGTATTACCAACAAAAATACAAAAATCCCCTTACACATTTGGAACTCATAGATCTTTGATGAACATTGCCAAAGCCTAATGTAAAACAAACACGTGAATAGCCACGTGATTTTTTTACTCCAATGTTCGTTCATGTGCTCATGTCATGACTAGGATTCTCGTGTAGGTTAGGTATAACTAAAGGTAACCGCAGAGTCGATTAATCTAATTGGAAGACAGATTGGGATCGAAGATGACTTAATGTTTACATTGTTACTCATTTTCCTATGAACTTATTCAACGTATACTCACCAGCATATAAAACTAAAAGAATATTTATTTCCAGCTGATGGCACGCTGACTTACAACATTGGTCAAACGAGAAACCAGAAAAAGAAGGACGATGTTGCTGAAGTGCCTGTAATCAAAAGCTACAAAGGTGTTGAAACTACGGCTATCAGGACGCCAGATACCAGATACAAAACGAAAATCTATCCAGATTCTATTTTTGTCAATCGTAACATACGTGACGAAGGTGATGTATTTCCAAACGTGGTTGTCTATCCATTGAATTGGAAGCCAGCTAGCTTCTACAATAACATCAACTATCGTCACGATGAAGGAAGAGATCCTTACACGATGTCAAGAAGGAGATCTAATCAGGGAAATGTACAAAGGAAAATCAGCGAGGAAGGACAAAGGGAATTTTATTGTAAGAAATGTGCCGAGCTGAGCAGAAATCAGGGGTTCAGAGGTTGTGGTATACAGCAGAGATCATCAAACTCAGATGCACCAAGTTGGAAACCTTTAATCCCCAATATGCCAAACTATAATAGTCATAATGCAGCTAATGGTTGGTACGAGACGACAACGCAAAAGATGAAGATAGATGGTAAATTGGCGAAATTAAACTAATGGTGTTGTTTTATTGTTTTTGTTCATCCCGTGTCGGTAATGCAGCAAAAACTGCGGAGATGTTATCTTAACCTTGGGAGGTGGCCGAGGTTAACTGGCGTATACCGGGTATGAAGACATGTAAATGCCAGAAACTATGTATGTTGTGTACTAAATTTTAAAATACTTCAATGGATTGGGTTACAATTTTTGAGATCTTGCAAACGCAGGCAGGGTTTGAACCTGCGACTTTCGGTATCAGTATTACCGACGCCTCTACCAACTGGGCTTCCGCGGCTTACCTGCTGTCGATACCGAAATGGTTCGAACCCTGTCTGTGGCGCAATTTTGTCAGTTCTAAAAAATTTATGTAGTCTATTAAAGTCATCGACTTTTCTCATGTATGAGACATTTGATGGGAAACGACAAAGAATTTTGACTTCCCATCGAAGTCATTCAGTGAGCTGATCATATATGGGAGATCGGAATATTTTTGTCAGTTTTTCGTTTTTAGTAACTGTTTTTGGAAGGTGTTTACATCCCTTAGACCCCGTATACATATGCTTTGTTATGTTACATATATGGAAGCAGCATCTTGGAAGGCATAAGTTAAAGTCACAAGTTTTAATTGCTTTGTTGTTAGGTTCTCAATTAGCTTCGGATTCTTTCATTGCTAAGTTTAATAATGATTATGTAAGCGTCTACCGGATATTCTTTAATCATTTTTACTACTTTTTGCTATAGTAACAAAAAAATGAGTAAGCAACTACCTTAGTAGTGTAATTTTATCTGATGATAAGTTAAGGGTATTCACCTCAAATTTCTTAAAAGATTCAAATTAGTCTACGAAAAGGATGGATTACTAAACTTAGGACAATGGGATTTTCATGTTAACCAACTTCATATCCATCAATTATGGACTTGAATAATAATATAAATTCAAACAAAAGCATTTATATTAATGGTATTACTAATGTTAATGATGTAGAGGACAATGTCTACCGTTGACTATTTGCAGTTAAACTTCTAACGGTAAGTACTTCGTATCAGATTTGCTTGACATTGACGAATATTTAATAGCATTGGAGTGTTAGATGTCCGTTACACCCGTTTATCAAATCGTTTCTATGTAAGCAAATACAGAAGTTACACACAGTAAGATCGATAGATAAACATTGCAAGTAGGGGAATATAATGACATCACCATAAAATAAAACATGTAATTTTTATCGCCATACAGCCTTTTTGTTATTGGTTGTCCAAGTCCTAGAAGACTTCAGACTACGTTGCGCAGCAGTTACGGTATTGCAGTAAATATAAATATTTTTTAATTTTATTTATTTTCTCTTTTATTTCATATTCACGATTTGATAAATTATAATAATTCAATTATCAGTTTACTCACTAAGACTTGAAACAGTATGTAAAATTTTGAGATCCATGTTTTGTAGGGTCCAGGAACATTTTTCTCTAATTATTGAGCGAGTATTTGGTGATTTTGCCGTTTTCGTTGACTATGGTCTCTCCGCCTTTATTGGTCTTCTGTTGGCCGTTCACATTGGCGGAGGTGACGAAGGAAGACGATTGTACACTGTAGAATTGTGGTGAATTACTTCTGCCGGACTCGGAGAACTTGGTGACGTCAATATTCGGCTGGTTCTAAAATGAGGCGATAAAAGTAAAATATAAGTTTTTTTCCGTATTGCTTAAGTTTTTACTGTTGTATCGAAAATAATCAAATAAATGAGGATGCACTTACAGGATCAGATGGGCTAAGCGCGACCTGTTGATGTCTGTATCCCGGTGCAACTGCGCCGCCGGCAAACGCACTGTTCTCCGCGAAAGAATTCAAGCTTGGCATGGGCAGGGGGAAGTTGCCAAAGTCCGGCATGCCTCCGAAGCGTCCCATGTAGTCAGGCTGAGGGAACTCGAAGTTGGGGAAACCTGGAAATCTACTAAAGCCAGTATCGAAGTTAGGAACGTAGCCAGCGTTGTTTGATGTCAGATCAAAAGCTTTCCTCGCTGCGTTGAGCGCTTTTTTGTGTTGTTCCGCATTTTGAGCAAACGCCCTGAAAAGTTAGAAGAGAAGAAGTTAGACACACACGCGCACACAGAAACAGAAGAGTTGGTATGGAAGGTACTGCAGAGGGAAAGCGACAGATATAGAAAGAAATAAATGTGCCTTTGCTTGGTTAGTATACAAATTTAAGAAGTCGAAAATCACCAGCGTAGGTATAGTTCAGTCGCGGGATTTCGGATTGTCGAAAGATCAGCTTATTCAATTTATTCTCACAAGTTGTCATATGTCAAAACTGTATATATTATATCGTAAAATTCTGTGACTGAAGTATACATAGCAAAATTATTTTGTTAGGTTTATGTCCATTGATAAAGAATACGAAAAACAAATTCTAATCCTCCTCACATTTTCTTCAAAACATCAATTCCACCTAAGATAACTCTACCCAATTACGATTAATACATATTTGCGTAGCATATTAGTATGCAACACGGAGGAAAACAGCAAACTCCAAAAATCAACGTATACAAATACCACTCGAGGTTACCTTCTTGTCTTAAGTGGTTTGAATTTCATGGGTTTGAACTTCAATGGTTTAAACTTCAATGGTTTGAATTCGAATGGTTCGAACTCTACTGGTTCGGTTGGCTCCTTACCCATTCGGCTAGTACTTTGAACGCTATAAATATTAAACTTTTTATTATGTTTAATCCTGGGATTATTTTTAATGTATTCATTTAATGCTGTATTAGTCTGCATTGATTTCTAAAATATATTTATCTCAACGCTCTCTTAGAGTAACTATGTTTTGGGTAAAGTTCATAACAATATTAAGTATGAGAGAAGATGTGCTACCATCACCATTAATGTCTTTTGATGATTAAGTTCAGCTTCATGGATCTACCATGCTAATCACCGAAAGCATTCAGCGCTTAGGAACCTGTATGTATCTTACTCTTGGAGACAACTGTCGAGATTCCTAAAGAAATCGGGGAAGAATGAGTCAATGTCCTGAAAGTTTGTGAAGGGATTTGGCCCGAAGGTAGTTGAGTCGTCTATGTTCTTGCCGTAAACTTGGCCGTCCTTAAGGCCGTATGTACCACCGTACCTATTGCCCGTGGAGTCCTGGTATGCGTAGGCACCTACCCCATCAGGTTTACCTGGAAAAAGTCAAACAATTTCAAGGTGAAAACATTGTAAGTTTTGTGGTACTGATGGCAAAACTTAATTCTTAAAAACCTAGTACCAACCTCATTTATGTTTTTTATTGTAAAATAGGTGTATTTAGTACGCTGTTATGAGTTCATCCGCACTAATTGATGGGGAACTCCAAAGTGCCTATGACGAATTTAGTTGTTTTGATCTTGACTATTTGTGATTGAATAGTTTTGTCGAATATTTGCCGTGTGATGCCGGCTTAGAATAGCATCACCCCAATCCTACCCGTGGGCGTCGAAAAAAAAAGCGACTAAGAGATAAATTCATCCAGGGAATGGGCAGCAGCGTTCCCTGTGAAAGCAATATCTTGCACTGCGCCCGCCGCTTGCCAAATGTAGTAAGTATGGCAATACATTGACAACAGGGCAAGCCCATTTTCAGCAGTGGACTGTTGTGGCCGTTAATGAAACCAAAAAATTAAAGACATTGAGTAAGTTCAGGGTCTTATCCTTTTTTGTCGTGTATAGTTTGGGGCTAGAGTTTGCGCAGCGCAGCCATTTGAAGAGAATATTTGTCGCCACGTGGTATCATATTATGGTATTTGAATTTAAAAGGCACTGTTTTAAGTTTATTTTAACTCCTTTTTATGGCGCCCGACAAATTATCTCGCACTAAAGAGATTTGGCATTTAGAGATTATAACTTTATTATAATTGGCATATTATGGATTGTAAGTTACGGTTATTATTAGCTATAATCATATAGCAGAAATATAAAAGAAAACCCGACTGACCTGTGGAGTTAATGTATTCAAATTGCTAAACAATTTAAAGGTTTGGAAAGATGACTCTTTCCATTATTGTTTCAATACCTGTTTCAAAATAAGTTTTATATTAATTTATTATCTGTCAAATATCTAAGATAAAACAATATCGTTATTATTTTACCTATATATGTATTTACCACGTGACTACAGTCAATATCAGGCTAAGTTAAACAGTTTGGACTTTGGACCGTTCTGATGCTGATCGCATAAGACTTAAATTAGCGATTTGAGTGTCTAACCGCATGTGAGCTTGACTGTACTTATACTTACCTTAAGTTTGCGAAACTGATATTTCATATTAATAAGAGTGTTAGTATTTGGATGGACATTTTCTGCAACAGACTCTCCGTATCATAGAAAACGCTAAGTGCCATTATTTGTTAGTGAAATGCCTTATTTAGCAAAACGACACGGTTAGTAACTGTAAACGTGCAAATTGGTCAAAACGTCTGGTTCAGCCGTAAACATTATTATCCGTACTAATATTATAAAGAAAAAAATCTAGTAACCAAATAAAACGAAGCATATTTTTATGACTTATTTTACTCGTAGGTTTATTCTTGCTTCTAATTATTCACATAAGTGGATATAAATCATCAGGAACCTAATTTGGAAAATAGAATCGTTAAATATCTCGTTAACTAATGGAAAGTTAGCGTTCAATTTATTGACTAGGTAATTTGCAAGTTCCTTTATAAACAACTTTACAAAATCCATTTCATTTTACTTTCTACAATTTTTATTAACAATATCTATCATTCTTTGGCGCTTACTTAATCACTATATAAAAAGATGGCTAATAAGTTATGGATGTGAATGTATTAATTTGTGGGTAAATGAGCGATATAAGACTAGCCAATATGTTGCCTTTACAAACATAATTATAGTCGACGTACCTACACCTTGGCAGTTTTTTTGAATGGTAAACCAAAAGTTCAAGTTTTATTTTTCTTATTCCCATCGATCAACGAACGGTTATCAACCGATTCACAATACAGAGACTGTTCTTTTTTGATATTTACTTAAAATGTTGCTATTCTTTTTAAGCAAAATCGATCAAACTCTTGTGCCTGGTTTCTGAATTTTTTTGTAACGTAGGTCCTTTATTTTACATAAGTATTTAGAAAATTGATCAGTTTCATGGGCCGGTTCACCCTTTGAAATATTTGCAGTAATTTTTTTTAAACCTTATATTTTGCTATTGGCAGGACTCTTTATGTAAACCTGTTATTGTTTGATATTCCTTTGTTATTGCTTAAATTGTGGAAAGTCATGAATTCAAGGTGTGTCTATTTTGTCTTTTAACGGAGCTTAAATTATAAAAGTAGGTTGTATTTTATAGACGATTTATGGCTTTTCCGTTAAACTGTGTGTGGGTAGTGTGATGATTACTTTTATCTTAGTGAATTACGTCATCACCTTTCAAAACATACCATAAACTTACAGATCGATATATGATTGATTTTTTGGTTTGCGTCATTCACGATAAAGAATTCATATACCTATTTACTAGAGGGATGGGTAAGTGATAGAAAAGGATTATCCTTCCTCAAGAAAAGGAGCATTTGATAAATGTGTTTCATCCTTCCATAAGAAATACCGATCAGCTAACTTAATTCAACTAATGGTTCTGTCGGTTAAAAGTAGGTAACTAAACTAAGTAAATAGGTAAACATTGTGTAAGTAGGTATATTAAGTTAACAAAAAGAAAACGCGAATAGCGCCACAACAAGCGAGTCCAGTGTTCAGACTGATTTTATATGCAATTGAGAAATTATTGGCTGATATTAATAGTAATAAGAATCACGGCTAATATTTTCATAATATCTGCCAGATTTAGTCGTATTGCATCTTCATACATTTAGAACGATTATAAGAACATTCGCATAATTTCAGGGCGGAAAAAAGTACTTTCGGAGGAACGTACCATCGATGCATAACAGTTCGCAATAAATTGAAATCGATGGAACGTGTGTTCTTATTTCGAAAATACTACTTTCGCAAAGAAGATTTTCGAATGTTTGTAATTCGAACTTCGATTCCGGACCCGGTGTCAAAACACTTTTAATATTTTTTGAAAAAGTTGTTACGTTTCTCTAGCCTATTAGTTTTTAGGATTACTTTTATAATAGAGAGTCCTTTAGGCATATCGTTAATAGGATAAAATAAAATTTCTGTAACGACCTTTGTTTATTCCAAACTTTTTGTACATTGATTGGCTTTTTTTTTAAATTGTTAAAATTTGTTTCTATATTATAATACTAGATTTCCACCCAGCGGTTTCACCCGCTGCCACTCATTTTACCGTGGTAATAGTTTTTTTCTCGCGGTAAAAAGTAGCCTATGTATTATTCCGGGTTATACTCTACCTGTGTTCCAAATTTCATCCAAATCGGTCAAGCCGTTTGAGCGTGAAGAGGTAACAAACATACATACATACACACACACACAAACTCTCAGATTTATAATATTAAAGTACGGATCTTTCTTTCTTTCTTTTCGTATGGGACACCGAGTCGTCCAACGACCCGTTGAACCCTGGTGTCAGAGTTTTTCAACCGCCTGCTACTAGTAGTAGGCCTCTGACGTGGTTGTGTAACGACCGCCGTCTAAGTAATCATAGACAGCAACCGGGACCGACGGCTTAACGTGCCCTCCGAAGCACGGAACCATTTCTTTTCGGACAATCAGGTGGTTCACCCCGCATTGTCCTAACCAGACCGGGAACAAATTCACAAAGAGATAAATATCAACTTTGTGAGTGTCCCACCGAGAATCGAACCCGGAACCTTTGCGTCGCAGGCAGTCGCACTACCACTGCGCCACATCGGCCGTCAAAGTACGGATGTAACCGTTTTAGTGTCACTCGCCAGGTAGTTAAATTTCACCTTATACAGAGCAGAAGGTAGCATGTGGGTAGATGCAAATAAAACTACCGACCATGTTACCTAAAACGTAAATAATCAAACATGACCTCATCTCGGCATTGCACTATCACTCGACCGAGGACGGTGACCTACTAAGCGAGTCTTAAAACTGATTGCTAGATTTGACAAGTTCTTGGTCATGAGAGTTCTTTGACCTCTGTGGGAATATTCATCCTGAGATTAGAATAGACTGGTCATAGGCACATTTAAACTATTCTCATAGACACGAAAGAAGATTATTATAAATACAGTGTTAGAAAACTTGTTACTTATCGTATACTGTTACGACCCAAAATATTTTATGAACATCATAAATATGAAGTAATTCAAGAATTCGGCGGTTACCACTTGTCGTCCGTTGCTGCGTTTTTGAACACACCGTAACGCATGCGTCTGTCAGACCATATGAAATATCGAATTTCGATCTTATTCACAAACAAATACGGCTACGGTGCGTTGACGGATGCGTCTGTCAAACAGATAGCGTTTGGGAGCGTTTAAAACGCAACGATGGACTACAAGTAAGAGAATAGCTTTCTCACGAATCCAGTCAGTTTGTCCGGCAGGCCCGATATAATTAAATTATTCGGTAAGCTTTTAGTAGTAGGTAAGTATTAAGTTTCTTCTACCTTTAACTAATTTAGTAATACTAGAGTGTTAACTTTTGTGCAGTTGGTTTATTATAAGTACCACAATATATGAATCATAAAGGAAATATAGGATGATATCATCATGATGCACCCAGCTCTTTAACATGCAACTTGTGAGATCTACTGAGACAAGGACTAAAGGTTTGCCAAAAACGTTTAGATTGGATATTAAAGCAGCTTTTCTACTTACAAGGATTAACTTGAATTTATACTCAAATCACATTTGAGGTCAAATAAAACGCATAACACTTGATCTTTAACTTATACGTACATAAACATATCACCCCTATTATCCCTTGCAGGGTATGCAGAGCGTAAACGGCCGGAAATAACTATCATTTACGTCACTTCGACAAATATTTGAGGGTCATTCGGAAAATTGTTTATAGCTATAGTGACAAGTTGTCAGCCCATATCGCCTGAAATCAATCAATCAATCATCAATCAAATAATTTATTTCTAAGTAGGAATTTACAAAATTCTCTTTTAGAAAGTCATATCTAGGTACTTAACATAATACATAAAAAAAAGAATAGTAAACTTACAGTAATGTAAAAAACAAATACATGTCAAAGTTAAACCTATGTCAATGTTATTAAATCTATGTCAAATTGAAGTTTAAATATGATATGTCTATCTACCTGATACATTGTGTTGGAGCTACAGTTGCTACTGACCAGACGTCTTTATCTGTAAGATAATTTTCTGGCTTGTAATATGCCTTTGAACATAAAATATTCTTGATTTTTGTTTTGAATTGATTATCATTCAACTGTAAAATTTCGTCTGGTATTTTATTATAGTAACGTATACAGTTCCCCATACATGATTTTCTGACCTTACTTAATCTGGTTTGCGGCTGTACAATTTTATTTTTATTTCTTGTGTTTCGACAATGAATATCAGTGTTTCTTAAATATGAATTAGAATTCTTACGCACATACATTATGTTATCAAAAACGTACTGCGAAGGAAGCGTAAGAATGCCTATTTCTTTAAACAATTCTCTTAAGGAATCACGACCTCGCAATTTATATATAGCTCTTATAGCCCTTTTTTGTAACACAAATAAAGTTTTAATGTTAGCGGCTTGACCCCATACTAATAATCCATAGGACATTATACTGTGAAAATAACTAAAATACACAAGCCTGGCTGTAGCGATATCGGTCAACTGTCGGATTTTTCGAACAGCGTATGCCGCAGAGCTAAGTTTACCAGCCAATGCTAGTATTTGAGGGTCCCATTGAATATTTGCGTCGAGTGTGATTCCCAAGAAAACTGTTTCAGTTACGTAATCTAGTTTTTCATTATTAAGAACAATATCATGTTTAATACTTTTTACATTAGGAAGAGAGAATTTAATACATTTAGTTTTCTTAGAATTTAATACTAAATTATTAGACGTAAACCATTTATGAATTTGATCAAGTGCAAAATTCACTTCGTTAATATTTTTAGCCTTTCTGTCCACTTTAAATATTAAAGAGGTATCATCTGCAAAAAGAACTATCTTGGCCAGATTCTGTACCATGAAGGGCAAGTCATTTATGTACACCAAAAACAGGAACGGTCCTAAAATTGATCCTTGGGGTACACCAATTTTGACTGTAGATCCCAGTGACTTCGCACCATTTATCTGGACTGTTTGCGTTCTACCTACAAGATAGGATTCAACCAAATCGAGCGCTTTTCCTCTTATCCCGTAATGGTCAAGTTTTAACAATAGTGTCTCATGATCAACGTAGTCAAATGCTTTGGATAAATCGCAGAACACCCCTATCACATCCTGCGATTCCTCCCAAGCATTGTATATATGTTCTAGAAGCTTGACAGCAGCGTCGGTTGTCGAACGCCCTTTAGTGAAGCCGAATTGTTGATCATGTAGTAATTTGTTTAAATTGAAATGTAGGAGCATTTGATTTAGTATAATTTTCTCAAAGACTTTACTCAAAACCGGTAGTACAGACACTGGTCTAAAGTTACTGGGATCCGTTTTATCCCCAGCTTTAAAAAGAGGTATGACTTTACTGTGTTTCATGAGATCAGGAAATATACCATGATCAATACAAGCGTTAAATATACTGGCTAAGTATGGTGCTAATGTATCTATTAAAGAATTACATAGTTTTACTGACATGCCCCATAAATCCTCTGTTGTTTTTGATTTTATATTTTTAAAAGTTTTTATTATTAGATTTGCATTGATGTGCCTAAACTCAAATCCCTTTACACATGTCTGGACATTCGTTTTTAAAAGAGCTGACGCAATGACAGGCGAAGAATTAAGAAACTCAGTAGTTTTAAATGGTATGTTACTGAAAAAGGTTTCAAACTCTTTAGCTATCTCGGTGTCTTTAGTAACAATACCCTGAGTAGTCTTTAAAGAATGTGATTTCTCAATTGGTTTAGTTTTACCAGTCTCTGAATTAACAACTTTCCAAACGGTTTTAATAACATTTTCAGCTGAGTATATTTTATTTTTGGTGTAAATAGCTTTAGCTTGTAAACAAACATTTTTGAAAATTTTCGAATATTTTTTAACATGTTCAACAAAAGTTTCACTGTGATTATAAGACTTTTCGTCATACAGCTCGAATAATTTACTCCTACTTGTTCGAATACCTACAGTTGCCCAGTCACTGAATTTAAATTTAGGATTAATTGTTACTTTCTTTACTTTGAATTTGTCTTCAAATTCATCACGTAGCGTTAAAAAAAGTTTTGTATAAAAGTTATTTGGATTATTAGTATCATAGTCTAGAACTGGTAGTTTTTCTGATAGTGCGTCATGGAGTTTTTCTACTTGGTTGGAATTTATGATTCTTTTACTAATAACAATCTTTTCATCCTTAGGACGACATGGGAAAAGCACAGATTGTCCATTGTGGTCTGATTTGCAACAATTTACTATTTCTTGGTCTGAATAGCCACAATCACAGTAAATATTGTCTAAACAAGTAGCTGTGGTTGCAGTTATTCGAGTAGGTTCTTTAAATATGTTATTAAGGTTAAATGATTTAAACAAACTGACAAACTGACTTCTGAACGTAACATTTTCTAATATATTTATATTGAAATCTCCACAGACTATATGAAATTTATTCTTTGATTTTAGCAATATCTTTAAAACATCTTCCATGATGCGTTCAAAACTCTCATAGTTACTATTTTTAGGGGGCCTGTATACGCACACTATAATATGTTTCTCCAACTCAACGCACGACAGTTCACACACACATTCACTCGAAAGTCCAACAATATCTTTTCGTTCTTTAGCCTTTATATTTTTGTTCACAAGTATAAGCGTGCCTCCACGAGTAGTGGACTTTCGATTGAAGGCACTGACTATTTCATAGTTTTCGTAATTTATGAGCATTTCATAATCTTTCAGCCAATGCTCTGAAATACATAAAATGTCACATTTTCTTGACTCTAGGAACAACTCAATCTCAAGTTCTTTGCCGGGAAAGCCCTGAATATTCTGATGAATAATACTAAGTGGCATTCCCTCTGTCTTTCGGTTTAGTTTAAATGTTGAGATTCATTATTTCTGGATGCAAGAGGGCTAAGTATAATGTTATCTGGTATACAATGTAAAACTAAAACTGAAAACTGAAATTGAAACGAGTCCCTTTGTCGCCTCATACGACTCTCACGGGAGATAAATGGGGTGATGGTATTCTAAGCCGGCATCACACGGCAAATACACTACACTACACTATTTCTCTATTTGAAAAGCGTCTAAGTAGTGTTTTAATAGAGTGTCAGTTGGATAGTTTTGACCGTTTCGTATTCCGATAACAGTTTGAAGTATAGAAAATAACAATGATAATAGAATGACAATCAAGGGACTTGGGTATTGCAATTTTAGGAGATGGGCTGACAACCTGTCACTATGGCGACACACAATTTTCCGATTGACCCTCAAATAAATGTCAGACGTGGCGTAAATGTCCGTTTTTACGCTCTGCCTACCCCGAAAGGGCACAAAGGTAAAAATACGAAAAAAAATGGACCTTCCATACGAAATTGCCGATCAGCTGATTTGAGTTACTATGGAAACTAAAAACATGTTTGTCATATTTCAACCTATATTCCTTGGGGAAAGTTGTTCCTTATCACCAGCCCAACTTGAGATTTCGCTATCGGATATTATACTAGTAAAATTTCACCCTATATGTGTGTATGTATGGACCTACCTAGAGTCAAGAGCAAACCCATCATTAATAAAAAAAAAAAAAAATTGTAGCCATCAATTTTGTAACGATTAGTTTGCTTGTAACTTAAATCTTTTCTTGCAATCACGAACATTCTAAAGTGATTATCAAACGTGCATAGCGAAGTTGATTTAAAATCACTATCTGAGTCACACTTCGTTTGTAAGAAGTGCCATTCTGATTAACTATAGGCAATGGCAAGAAAACAATTCGCTCTACATTCATACATACATACATACCTAAATCATGCCTCTATCCCTTGCAGGCGTAAACGGCCGTAAATACGAATATTAACGCCACGGCTGCTTCGCTCTACCAACTAAAGTATTGATTTAAAGAGGTTATACAGGGCGTATCAAAAACGGTATAACAAGCCGAATGAGGGTCAAGATACTCTCATGAAACAGAACAACTTTCCCCATGAAACATGCAACGACATATTTTTGCCGATCAGCTGGTTAATTTACTATGGGAAGACCAGTTATTATTTTTTGTATTACGACTCATGTTCCATGGGAAAAGTTGTTCAGTTTCATGAGTAGCTTGACCTCTTTTCGGATTATTATACTCTTTTTGTCACTCCTTGTAGATTCCATTTAGGAAAGTTATATTAAAATAACAGTCTCATCAGATTGAAAAATTCAAGCAAGAGATATAGGATCCTAAAAAATTCAAAAGTACTATCTTCCTAGAACTGAGAGACCCATGGAAAACACTCACCGAAGTCAAACCAGAGATATAGTAAATACAATAAATAGTTGCATGAATATTCAAAACAATACACAAAACTTAACACTCATATTCTAAAAGATACAGGTTAAAACAAAAGCATATGTACATGCAGATATCACGTCTTTGAACCTTGTGGGGTAGGCGGTAAGGCCGTCTCAGAGAAAATCGTGTATCACAGGTTGTCAGCCTGTCGCCTAAAATTTTAATATACATGAAACTACGAGTTACTTATTCGCCTTTTGCGACACCCGTGGGAAAGAAAAGGGGTGATGCTATTCTAAGCCGACATCACACGGCAAAGCAGGACGCTATACAAACAAATTGTAATTTTAAGTAAATAATTGAGCAATACTTTTTTTTAGATACGGGAACACTAAATAACGATCTCTCCCTTTCTTAAGGGTCTAATCCGGTGTAAAAAGCCGAGATATAAGAAATCTACAACACTCTTATAATAAACTTCTCCGACATCGTCATCGGCCTGCCCTTATCCTGATTTAATCGTATTGTTTGTAAATAATTCTTTAACAAATGCATACAATAAGGCGGTTCTCCCAATTGCCGTCTGTCGCTGCGTATATTAAACGCATCGTAGTAGCCATATCTGTATAGGAATAAGACCGGAATTTCCAATTTTCTTTCGTCTGACAGACGCATGCGTTACGGTGCGTTGAAAATACGCAGTGACGGACGACAGGTGGGAAAACCGCGTTAAGCAAGTAGGTACACCCAAACAAACACCAATTCCAAAAATTACCTACCATAGCTCCATTGAAGTTGAAGGCAAATGGCACAAACAAAAAATATAGTCTTCATGTTGGCACCACAAACTTGTCTATTTAATATGTACTTGATCTTGGCGGTCTGACTTGAAGTATATTTTATAATTCAATACACACGTCCGTTTGGTAGGTTGTTGGCACTGGAGTGTGGTAGGTGCACGGAACAGTCTAATAAATAGCAACATTAAGCGCTCCTTATCACATTAGCGGGGCTTTGTTTGACAGCGACATAAAAGACTACCTTTAACTGATGTGTTGATACTAAAGCAATACCAGGGTTCATCGGGTCGTTGGACGGCTCGGTGTCCCACACGAAAAGAGAGAATCTGATATGTTGGTACTATAAGCAATACCGTGAGCCAACTATCATTTATACATATACAAGTAGGGATCAACTTCTTGTTCTTGTAGTTTCTTGACTAGGGAAAGTTATTCAGTTTCGTGGTCTGCATGCACCTCTTTAGTATTAGATTTTATGTTTTCCTTTATTATTTTTACTTTTAAAGGTATTTTGGCGTAGCCGTGTTGTCGTATCACCTTCTTGAAACAAAGTATATATTGTAATAGTTTAATCCAATTTAGTTTTTACACGAGCCAGCAATATATGAAATTAGTAATGCATGTCAAAATTGTCATATAAATCAAAATGGTCATAAAAATAAATATAATATGACGTTGTTCTAGCCGCAAAATAAATAAGTTAAAAGTTTATCTTTAATCTATATTGTTTGTGTAAATATTGAGAAAATTATATCATAAAAAGTAAAAAATAATATAATATTTTACTAGAACCATGACCAGCAACGGACTGTTGTGGGTGTTGAGTTGTTGTTCTTCAAGTGCGTTTGATTCGTCAAGTGCGATAAGTTTTTTTCTTCTTAGTTGTAAGTTAAGTAGGTATAAATGAGATGGAAAAAAATTACTGCAAATTTCAAGGGTCATCCTTGAAACCGAACAACAGAACAGATACTGAAAACAGAGAACCGGCTGGCGATAAGAAAAAACTTTCCCCAAGGAACATAGGAACGAAATATGATAGAAATTAGTTACAAGACTATCCCGGTAGTATGAGACATGCCACGCGTAACTGGCATTATGATATACTGGCTTAATTTCGCCAAGGGTAGCTGAACCGAGGTATATAGAATAAAAAATATTCACCAGTATTCTCAGGATTTGTCTTATTTGACAATACTGTTTTCGTTGGAATGGCTCACATCAAGTTTTGGAATATTTCTGTCCGGTTGATGTAACAAGGCTGCCTTGTTTGGCAAATGTCAACATTACGCCGAACTGCTAAATAATTATCCTCTTTTCAAAATAAGAGTACTTCATACCTACTTAACCTAGCAGTATAGGTAGGTAATCATGTTACTAAGTGTAAGAGCAGTACACTTCATATCAGCCTACCTATATCTACCAGTAGCAGATAGTTTAAATAATATTTTTTAATAAAATATCATGGTACTCATAAGTCCTGTACGCTAACGCGTAATTTTTTATGCAACATGACTGTACCTACTGGGTGTAAGGAATTGTGTACCGAAAAGTTTGTAAGCGTGATCAATCCCTGGAACTAAACAACTTTCCTTAAGATACAAAAATAAGAATATATTATACTAGCGATCCGCCTAGCGGTTTCAACCGTTGCTACCTGTTTTCTTCAAGGAACAAATCTTTTTGCGGTAAAAGTTACCTCTTGGATCACGCTTTCTATTAAAAAACCGTATCAAAGTCCGTTGCGTAAATTTAAGATGCGCAAACACACAGAAAGCAATTTATTTTATACTATTTATTTTTTCCTCAACATATTTTTTCTAGGGAAAGTTGTTCAGTTTCATGGGCAAAAAGTATTCGGTAAACTACCCCGGTCGGTCGGTCCCCTAAACTACCTATACCTACCCATTTTTTATATTATCATATCATTAGCAGAGTTGTATAATATGAGGATAAAAACTTAACCAATCAGCGTTTATTCAGCGGTAAAGTGAGATGTGATCATAGTTGTATAATTATTGCTCACAATAATCTATCTTACTTACAATTAATTATTATACAAGTGCATATGGGCGCATGCTCTCGAGATCAAGGTAGAGACGATAGTGATTAATACTAGTAACGATAACAAAATATCAGTAAATTATAGTTTACTTATTATCAGTAAAAAAACATACTTACATGATAATATTGCTCTGCAAAGAATTAATAATATTAATAAAGAGTAAAAACAGCGGAGAGAACAAATTTTCCTAAAAAATAGGTAAAATATTCCCATGCCAAATCACTTTGGCTTAGACACATATTTTCTACAAGCGGTAAAAACAATCGAGTTCTGCTTTAGATAATAATAAATAATAAGAATAAAATTCTTTATTGCACATAAAAAAGCAAATAACATCCTTAACATAGATAGAAATATATGAAGTAGGTACAACAAGTGGCCTTCTTGCTATGGAAGCAAGTTCTACCAGACAAGCTTTGGGTGATAGGAAAGTGCGTAAAGGTATATAATGGTACAATACAATCTTAATTGTTTATATATATTGGCGTAATAAAACCTAAATTGTATATTTTGGCCTCAATTCGGGAAATAAATTAGCGCTGCGGAAAGTGTTCTATAAAGAAGGTTTAGAAAAGGATCGAAGATATCTAAGTCGTAACACGGTCTTATAATTTGACGCAAAATACGCGTTACCTGTCAAATAAGGTGACGATGAAAACAATGCCGATTAAATTGACTAGAATGGCGAAGAACTCACTGACATTTTTAAACATGACAGGGCTGTGATATCTCCTATGCTTTTCTAAACCTATTTAACGGAAAGAAATAGCGTTTATTTATGTATGACCATTACCAATAACTTCTAATGAACAAGCTAATTAAAAAATTCAAAGAAAATGTAATGCGTACCTAGGTAATAACACCAGTCGTGGCGCACGATGGTGTCAGTCATGAGCTCATGAAATGAAGATATCGCAGCCTTGGTTAGAGATATACTACGTATACATAACTGGCTCGATGGCGTAGCGGTACCCCTGCCCGCTACGCCGAGGGTCGTGTGTTCGATTCCCACAAGATACAAATATAGGGTGAAATTTTACTAGTGACCGATACCGAAAACTCAGGAAGGGCTGGTGATAAGGAACATCTTTTTCCAAGAAACATAGGTCAAAATAGGAACCAAGTCCTAGGTTCAAGCCTAACCTTAGATTTGCCTTCTACGTGATGTGATAACAGATTAATAATTTTCCTGCTTATACGCCTATAGTATACATATAATAAGTTGGTATGTGTGATGTGTGATTGTATATAATATATTCAAATCAAGAGTTTGCTCTGAGTTGTTGTATAGGCGTTTCGCGTTATCGCGCCGTCTGCTTTAGGGTTTTTATATTTTCTATGGTTAGAGCAGGAAAATGCAGATAAGTTTGTAATATATTCTTTTGCCGGATACAAAAAACTTTTAAATTTATTTATTTAATTAGGAAATAACACAAAAACGTAACGCAAGGTGTATGTCACAATAAAATAATTATAAACGGATTTAAGTTGTGTCTATTTTGGATTTTACAATGCCAACCTGAACATATATTTTTTAGTTCTAGACTCTCCAATTTTCTAGCCCCGGAGCCTTCAAATCTACACCTGACTGTTTGGTGGGGAGCAGGAGCTCACCCGGATAAATTGAGCTCTTTACAGAGCTCGTGTTCGCGGATGAGTAAGGTGTTAGAATTAATTATTTTAGATATTTTTTCTATCGCCATATATTTCTTAATTACTAAGCATAATATAATGTCCCGGTGAAGTGAGCCTAGCAGTATGTTTGATCTGGTTCTTCCGCTGTATAATCGGTGGAGTCCAAGTTGATTATCCAGTATCTCTGCAAAAATTTGGATGTATTTGCATTTCTATGGCTTCCCGTACCGTATCTCTCCAAGAAAGAATCTCCTTTCTCTGGCTAGGATTCCAGCCTTATCCATCCTGATATAATGGTTCTATGATCTCACACTGTAGACTGTCTATCACGGCGGTTTTTCACATCCGTGATATTTATCTTCGTTTCTCCTATGTATGAGAGTCCACAGTCACAGTCAAGCATATAAACACCAGGGTCTTGGAGAGGGATGTTGCATTTGACTGATGTGATGTACTGGCTGATCCTCCTCGGCGGGTTATAAATGTTCTTGATTGAACCTCGCTTCAGAATTCGACCGAACTTGTCACTTATAAGTGAATCTGTATTTTCTCATTTTTAATTTTGGATCAGGTTAAATATAAAGTAAGAACAAAAACAACAATATATTGTAAGCAATTGTTTATTTTTTGTATTAGTTGGATTATATAAGTAAACTGGATTTTATGTTATTTTTATATCGTGACTCTTCGTGATAAACTGGGTACCTTTCAGTCGCGAGAATGTATGAGATATGAAAGTTCGCGGCTAAAAAAACTTTGATGTCATATTAATACAATACCGTTATTAAAAAAATAAATGCAGATATAGTAGTAGGAGTAGATATATCTTACATTTGATATGTTCTAAATTTGATTTTTTTGATTTCAAGCTTTCAGATATTAGAAGGAACTTTCGTTTTTCTAAAGGAATCTTTAAAAGAACTGACGCACAGCTTGAGTGAAGTTATTAAAAAAAATTATAAAGATAATTTGATGATCAGTCATCAGCCTATAGGCATAAAGAGGAAGAACAATGTTGGCAAATAATGATCGTAATCTTAATCACTATTCTATACCTAATGTATGCTTTTCCGCTAAAAGTATTTTTGGATTCTAGGTGCTTAAATATATTTACTTGAGTTTGCAAGGTAAAAATACGGCAAACATAACGGCTGACCACTATGGTACGTTAGGTAAATAGTTCCTCAATTCTATGATTGGCCAAAACTGCTCTATTAAAAAAGAATATGATGAATGTGTGTTTCTCTTTTACACTTTCAGTAGTCTCTGCGCGGTGCGTCAGCTCCTGTCTCCTTTTCTCTTAGAGCGTGAGCATAGTCGGACATGAGAAAGAACGTACTCATAGTTAGGCTGGTCAATTAGTATAAATCCTGCCACATCATGATTATGACCTCGACGGCTATGCTGGTGGGTCAAGTCACCTTGGCCAGTGCTGTACATTTTCTATGTTGACCAACCTAACCATAAGCCTTACGAGCTGACTTAATGCTCACGCACTTATATCGACAGTGTCTTATACTTTGCTGTAGGGGGCGACGAAAGCTGCTTTCGGCTTGGGCGTGTAGTAGCTGACTTTGCCGTTGTCGTTGATCATGCCAAGGCCTCCCTTGTCTTCGGAGACCTTTCCTTCTCTGTCGGTCATCTTTGATTGGTACTGGTACTCGCTCTGGGAGAACCAGCGGCCTGGAAATTTGCAAGGTAGAGGTAAAACTCCTGTGCTTTGATGTTAACGTCAGTTATTTTTTGGCAGAAGCCGAGAACTTAAATTAGCAATTTATATATTTTTAGACGTCAAATCTCCGTTAGTGGGATAAGTAATGATGATTGTTCCAGACATTGAGAAAGTGTGTAAAATGCCCCAATATTATGTAAGATACTTGCTTTTACTTTTTTCTGCCGTCATATTAATAAAACTTTCAGTGGAGATCAGGGGAGTGGGATTCAGATCGTATTCCGCTATTTGAAAAGCGTCTTAATTGTGTTTCAATAGATTGTTAGTTGGATGGTTTTGCCCGTTTCGTATTTAGCTTACAGTTTGAAGTACAGAAAATCACAGTAGCTATCAAATGACAGTTGTGTGTCGATGGCAAAAAATGAGAGAATCGTGGCCCTGTTTTTGTAAAACATTGCAAAAGGCACTCTGTGCTCACCTCCAGATCCTGATCCATTGGTGCTGAGGTCTCCTGAGAACGACGGAATCTGCACTGAGGCGAACATTGGCGGTATCTGTAACCAAAATCACATTTTAACGGTGCTTTCTGGCCTAACATTACTTGTCCTAATTTATTGTTGCGTAAATGTTCGGCAATGGAAGGAGTTGGGGGCTGTCGCGTAAGATAGAGAAAAGTGCAGTAATCTTCCGAAAACCCTATCTATGTCCCAAGTGAGTGGTTACAAGATTTCAACATCACCATCAAATGTTCGGAAATTTTAGTTGTCATATTTTTTTTGGAATAGTTATTTATATACATTCCTGATACCTAGCTAGCTACCATATGTTTAAATATCCATAACATTGCCAAAAATAATGTGAAACCTCCATAAAGGATACATGATTTTTGGCCAGGTTTCTGGCTTAATTAATTATCCATTATTTTATTACAGTTTATCAGACTGTTCTTTTTTTATTAGTTTGTATTTTAGAAGTAGGCTTGTTGATTTGACTAGGTATTATTCTTTTATTGTAAAAATACAAAAACGTTAAATAGGATATTCACAAACAATACTTATACGAATATTTGAATAATAATGTGAAACGCAAGGATAAGTGATTCTACTGTAGGTATCACTTGACTATTATTTGTTCTCTATTTTACATAAAGGAAATTAGAAACAGATTCGGGTGATAAATTAACATAGTACCTATTTCAATTAGTTAGATAAAATAATGGAATATTATTTTTACAGTAGTTCTTTTATATTTGTTACATACCTGTGGTGAGGAAACCTGGCCTGCAACTAAACTCTTTAATCTGAAAAATAAAAATAGTAAATTCACCATGGCATGGCGACGTTGATATTATACTTATGTTAATATTTTAGGTATGATTTGTATTTTTACTTTGACTTCTGTGACATTCGTGGTCGAATGTATGCGTATCCGACCATCGGGCTGTTCAAATATTATCAACAGCCACAACTGACCACAGCTGGGCATGACCCTCCCCTATCGGGGTTTATACGGTAAAATTTTCAGGCTACAATTTTACAGATGAAATTTGATGTTCATTGCGTAGTCGGTTAGCCATTATGATACCAGGAATATGAACTGGCTACGCAATGTACTAATCACCTGTAGACTTGTAGCCTGTAGTTTCATAACATAGGCACCAGCTGATTTGAGATACCTAGGTACTACGGAAGCTGAAAATATTTTTGTCGTACTTCGACCTTCCTTGGGAAAAATTGTTCATTATCACCAGTCCATCTTCTGATTCCAGTATCGGTTACCAGTATAATCACACCCGATATATTTTAATACTTATAAGGCATAGGCATCATGCTCGCTTGGCAGGTGGAGTGGCGAGTGGGTAGCTTGAGAACGCTGCTGTCCATTCTCTGATTCAACTCATAGCCGAAACAAAAACATTTTCTATTCTAAACCAGCGCGTGTCAATGTGTCAGCAGTGTTTTGATAAGTCAGTAACCCCCAGAAAATTAGAAAAAGTAGTTTTGAAGTAAGCTTACAGCTTGTGGACTCCATCCCAGTCGCCCGCGGCTGCCAGCTTCGAGATATCGCCATCCCGCATCAACGGGCTTGAATAACCTGGAACCACATTATATTTAACAGCTACAGCAGGCTTCTGTTGGACATGGGCCTCCCTCTATCTAGGATGTGTATTGCTATACTCGCCTTTCTTGGCGACAAGGTGTTCTATCACAGGTGCATTTCCAACTTCGGAGGGCACGTTAAGCCGTCGTCGGTCCCGGCTGTTGTCTGTGATTACTTAGACGGTGGTCGTTACACAGCCATGTCAGAGGCGTACTCCTAGTAGTAGGCGGTTAAAAAACTCTGACACCAGGATTTATTGAGTCGTTGGTTGATAGACGGCTGTGCCCATTCTATAGATGAAGTTGTGTGATCCCGGTTTAAAATAGCATCACCCTAATCTTTCCCAAAGATATCTTTAAGAGATTAAAGGATGAGTTTGTATTTTGCGAATTTGGTGAAAGCCTCGTAGAGAAGATGAATTGAATTACTACGTTGCACTCTGGCAAAAAACACCTGTATTTGAAATAGGATAATAATAACGTTCAATCCAATAGAATAGAGCAAAATATACAAACCAACAACAGAGAAGTTTTAATTTGATATCAATATTTTTTTATGTTGGAAGATCTTAAACAGGTAAAACAGCCTTGACCTTATAAATCTCCTGTTTTCCTTAAATACATATCCACTCAGATTAATATTTTTGTTGTAAGAATAAATAAATACTGATTAGATTAGGAATAAATTTGATATATGTGGGTTTTGAATAAAATATTTTAATCGAACATGTACTTGATATACATCAGTGTTTATAAGCTACAAATATACATGTGTATGTATGTATGTATGTATACGTAACCGTGAAAACATAGATGCCGTGCTAAGTGATGCCGGCTTAGAACAGCATCTCTCCAATTCTACCCGTGCATGTCATAAAAAACAACTAAGGGATTAATTCATCAAGGGAATGGGCAGCACCGTGAATGCATTCAAAAGGGAAAATAATGGTGACTGCCACAGACATGCATATATTTTTTTACGGAAGTCCAAGGCTTTCTTTTAAGAGGTGACTAAGGGCCTCGAGGGTGTGTATTGTATTGTATTGCAATTTTAGTTAATTTTAGGCAATGGGCTGACACTATGGCGATACAAAATTTTTCGAATGCGCCTCAAATATTTGTCTTTTGTTTTTCTTTTTTTGCGGCCGTCTGCCTACCCCGCAAGTTATTAAAGGCGTGATATGTGTATGTGTATGTATTATGGGTAGTAAAGGTTCAATTTCAGGTTGGAAGATCCTTGCCATGGGTTTTAATGTCCTTGGCCATGGCCTTTCTTGGTATTTTTGTGTTTATGGGCCCACACATCTAAACACCATACCTTAAGTAGTGTGTGTGTGTGTGTGTGTGTATGTGCACCTATCGCAAAAGAATTAGTGAAGTACTTCGAACCAGCGAGCATTTACTTAGCTATTGTGTGTTTCTAATCGCATCCGGCCCGGAATCGTGACTATTAAAATAAATTGGACTCGTTATAATAGAAATGTTTACAGCTTTAATTTTCTCGCTAGGCTGGGCAGTAGTAGATAGCTGAACTAAACTGTTAAAAAAAATTTAGGAAGGTACTCTACTCAAGCATCTACTATAAAAAACCTACCTACCTATCTACAGTTTGGCGATCTCAAAAAGGTATACTTGACAGCCGGCAGACTCCGTTTCCTTTGTTGACATCTCTTTAATTTGGATCTGACAGCTGTTAAATACGGCTTATTGGGATGGCCTAGTTTAGTGTATTTCTATCACCTGGCGGAAAGTTCAGTCGCAGAGTTTAAAATTTTATAAGTAGGATTTTTGGCGTAGGCTATCGTTTTTTCAAACAAATTGAAAAAACTTCGGGTGTACTTTACGCATGTTCTCACCCAAAAAAACAAATAGATAACAATAAACGGACGTAGGAATAGTGTAAGTAGATGTTTACGTTGCAGATTACAAAAATAGTTTCAATAAATTATAATATTTGATTCCCTTTTTCAGCATTTAGCTACAGCTACGTATATCCGTAGCCCCATTCGTAGACCCTCTACGAATGCTACAGTGTAGCACTAAAACCAAGGGCTCCCGAATCTCTAATCCATAATTATACTGTGTTTAGCCCTTGAATTTCGAACATCAACCTTTTGATTTTACCTATAATCAAAATCTTCAAGATGAGATGATAATATGCACGGATAATGTGTCATGTCAAATCATGCTTTTATTTACCTTGGCAGACAAGCACGGCCACAAACACTGCTATGACCAACTTTGCCATATTGAAGGAACAAATAATGATAATATTCAGAATCACTCGCGAATCGTGTAACCTCGACAGCAAGTCGTGTGATAATGTCAACCTAGCCGCCGGTAGTCACTTATATTATTAGCTAATAATGTCTTTTTTGCGCAAAATATTTGGCGATTCGTCAAGCCTTGTTACGAGTTTGACTATTTGTCGGTACTATTAGATTGTGCTTTGACTAGTGTGTCCGTCTGTTTGAAATTCAGGGCCTTATCGCAAGTGTTAGTAAAGAGAATGCAGCAATTTTTTTTAATGAGGAGTAAGTGTTGTCAAGACGGCCGATGTGGCGCAGTGGTAGTGCGACTGCCTGCTACGCAAAGGTTCCGGGTTCGATTCTCGGTGGGACACTCACAAAGTTGATATTTATCTCTTTGTGAATTTGTTCCCGGTCTGGTTAGGACATTGCAGGGTGAACCAACTGATTGTCCGAAAAGAAATGGTTCCGTGCTTCGGAGGGCACGTTAAGCCGTCGGTCCCGGTTGCTGTCTATGATTACTTAGACGGCGGTCGTAACACAACCATGTCAGAGGCCTACTAGTGGTAGTAGGCGGTTGAAAAACTCTGACACCAGGGTTCATCGGGTCGTTGGACGACTCGGTGTCCCACACGACAAGAGAGAAGAGTGTTGTCATATCAGTACTGACTACAACAAGAAGTTGTAATGGAATACGCGCCGATTGTTATATTTATTAATCAATTTTAGAAACCTTGCAATATTTTCAACCGCAGGCAGGATTTGAACCTGCGATGGTTTCGCTATCACTAGTGGCGACGCCACTTCCATCTGGACTACCGCGGCTCACCCATTGCCCGCCAATTTTGCAAGTGCATTTTGTGGCACGGCCCCGCCTTTCTCTATCTTCGTTAATTTATTCAAAGCCTATAGAAGGCGGTTGAAAAACTCTGACACCAGGGTAAATCGGATCGTTGGACGACTCGGTGTCCCACAAGAGAAGAGAGAATTTATTCAAAATCAAATGTAACATTACTGTTACCTAAGTGATAGTTTAAACATTATCCTTTTTTTTAAATAATGATGGGTTTGCTCTTGACTCTAGTCTAGGTCATAGGACAGAGACAGATGGAGCGAGGTCACCCAGAAGAAGCCTGTTCACTTTTACTGATGATGATTTTGAATGCCCTTTTTTCACACATATATACAATACCACACTAAATCCAGCAACCTTTCTCCCTTGTGGGGTTAGGCATAGGGTCAACGGCCCCGGAAAAATCATTTTCGCCATATCTCACAAATGTTAAGGTCATTTCAGAATGTAATCTTCTTATATTTAGGCAATTCATCGTTTTTCAGTAAACCCTGTAGTAATGACATAATATTTTCATATTATAAAGTTAAGGTTGATATTATGTAATGGCTTTTCCTAAAACTATGGCGTAAAGTTACATGCCGTGTGATTAACCTGGCCATCCCTAAACAGTGCAAAGTGTTATACTCCTAAAAATAAGAAAATTGTGTTGTACAAAATATTGTTTTATACAATGACGGATCATGGTTCTGTGGTACTATCCAAAGAGCATATAACTACTTATGTGTACTATCCTACATTGAATAATGACAATGTGATTTAATTTAATTTTAGGCTCGTACGTCAGTAACATTGTGTAATGTCTTTCACATTATGTTATGATCGTCTTTATGCTCTACAACAACATACCTCATTCAGTCATCACTCATCACATCACTCATAGTTCGTCAATACGAAAATAGCTCTACCTATTTTTATATTTTAGATTGTCCTAATGCTTATAAAGTTAAAATATTTTTTTACCTTGCAAATTATTTGGATTTCGGCAATATGTCAATCATCATCTTCAACAGGCGTCAGACGTTAACTGCTCCTGCTCCCCACCATACAGTCAGGGGAGATTTCATTGCCCCGAGGCTAAAATTGTAGAGCCCAGAACTAAAAAAACAACTGCTGGACATGGCCTCCACCAGGCGCTTCTTCTCCTCCTTAAGTAATTTATCCTGAATGCTGAGGGTGGTGACCTCGTCAAATAATTTTCTTCTGGATTATGTGACGCCATCTTGTTCTGTCTTCGGCGGTATGGATGGCTTCGCAAACTGTGGTGTCTAAAGTTTCCGGTGCCAGACGCTTCTTTTGACCGACATTTTGGGCCGACACTGTAATCAGAGGCATTCACAGTCCCTCTACTTTATTAAAATTGGGGCTCGTGTATTTAAATTTTTATAACCTACTGAAATACTTGAATATTGGTTATTTGTAGTGTTTCAAAGGCGCTCTGAAGCACTTCAAGAGGGGCAATATAATCACAAACGGTCTTATAAAAAAAAGGATAGACGTGGTTTCAGCTTTTAGACAGCTTTAAATTGTATAGAAAATATTATTGAAACACTGACGAAAACATCTTTCTATAACATAGAAAGGACGTAATTTCAAAAAATATTACGTCCCTTGCGAACCATGGAGCCAAAAGCTAGTTGTTGAATAACTTAATTTAATTATAAAAATGGTCAGAGCGCCTGATAAAGAGTTTAAAGCAATTAGATTCTTCTTTCGGTATGAATGGGTTGCGATGCGTCATTCTGTTTCTTTCAAACCAAGCATACTCAAGTAAAGTGGTCCGGAAATAATAGAAATTATAGAATTATCGTGCCAACGGCCATGTGTTATAAACTAGCATTGGATGTGAAAAATTGAGGTGGCACTATTGTTTTTTTTGACAACCGATTGGGCGCATGATAATTATGTTCTACTTTATGTCGTATGTTCCCTGTGGAAAGTTGTTCAGTTCCATGAGTACCTTGACTGCTATTGCTTTAGGTTAGATCTCGTAAGACAGGGTGACGTTATTTACTTGAAATTCTTCACCAACGCGATGGATTATGTCTTCAAGACTCTGCAGTGGATGGTCTAGGCATCAACGTCAACGGCGAATATCTCACACAACATAATGGCTTTAGATATATGTTACACTTTGTGTTGTTACTTCTTGATAGAACTCCATGTTAATTTACTAATAAAAGACATTTTCACTAGTTCCACTAATTAAATAAATTTGTTTAATTTGATATTAAACTAATTCGAACTAAAAGTAACTGCCCGATGATGATGTTCGAAACCGGTCGCATTTAGTTTAATATCAGATTAAACAAATATACAGGGTTATTTTTTAGTCAGTGCGCAAACTTATACCATGATATCAGAATCGTTAATAGGACATTTTAGGCAAATAAAAAAATATGTTTTATTTTTATTATTTTTTTATTTTTGTCTGCCTCATAAAAAATAAATCATGGACACACTACTTTTCAATCGGGGGTGCGTGAAAATGGCAACAGCGCTCGCGCAGCGCAGCGCACCCTTCAGTCAGTTTCAGTTTTCGCTTTGATTCCGTCGCGGGCGGGCGCGCACCTGTGTGACACTACTTTTCCCGCCGATCCCGAATTGATTTCGCGATGTCGAATTTTACGTTTCGCGAGTTTTACGAAATGGTGCGTTCGTACTTTTTAAGTGGGGAAAATACCCGAGCAGCCCAATGAATGTACGCGGACGAAAGTTTACCTCGACTGCGTAATGCTGGCGTTGTTGACCCTCGTGTACCGAACCCAATAACATTCCTCAACGTTATGCAGCGGCTGTGCGGATCACGGGCAGTTTACGGTAAGTAACTGTTAATTAAACGACTATTGTACTTAGCTACCTACTGCCTACCTAGTGTTCTAGGTAAACTTTTCATTTTGACGGTCCTAAGACCGTAAAAGTATGAAGGGTAAATTGGAATCATCTTTTTAAAGGCTCAGCTACACAAGACCGGTGAATGTTGCTACACTGACGTAGTAGCAACATTTCGCTCCACTCTCATAAGCGCACAAAATTGCCGTTTACTTTACTTTAATTGCAGTTGTACTTTAAGGATAATTCGGTTAAAATCATCGAAGGGCAGGCACGCGCAATACGAGCTACCTCATATCATCAGTGTACATAAAGCTTTCTAGCAGTGCAGATGAATTTCCCGCCACGCCGGCGGCGCGGCGCGGGCGGGGCGGTCGGCCGGCCGGCGCGGCGCCGGCGTCAGATTTCTTCTAAAAATTGAACTGTTGGCGCCACTATGTCTGGCGCTGTAAGACGCGGTGACTAATAGCTACGTTGTCAAACCATCACAACCTCTGTTGTATGCAGGTTGTGTAGGCTTTTTAGGTACTATCAGCAACGGCTCCAGTTGCCATTAAAGTCTTTACTGGTTATTTTTAAAGAATATTAGAAAAACCTTTGAATGTTGATCTTTTAAAATGGGTATCAATCTTTTCTGGTTATTCTTGTTAACTGTAAGAAAAACCATTCTTAAGTTGATCACGTAGATGGTTACTCGAGGTGCTGTACAATCCCGAGTTACCGTTATGGATTAAACATTTACATGTCTTGCTTATGCTAGTAGTAGCTGCTAATTCTTAACCAAACTGGGAAAAATGCAACTACGTGATTAACAAAATAATCTTGTCTCTCCGCATAAACTAGAAACAGGGACCATCAAATCAAGAGACCAACTTTCAAACCACTACACTACGGAGGCAGTTTAAGTGTAGGTACTTGTGAGATAGGTACTAAGTTGTTGTAGGTATCACCCGCACGCACCCCGGTACCAATAGCGGTCATTAACCTGGACTGGTCATTGACCTGTGCTGTAGGTAGAAGCTAGAATACAGTCAGCTGATAGGTATAACTGGGCCGCGCGCGACGTTGCCAAACCGTAAGCCACCTAGTGTATCTAATAGGGTGATCCACACTTACGTACGATCTTGGGATAAGTTTAAGTGCGATTATTTCAAATTTTTGTTCTAAGTCAGGTGTAAAAAATTAACACTTTTTTTCTAAAATTTGATAACCATTACGTATGTTGAAGCTGCGCACTGACTAAAAAATAATCCTGTATAATTAGTGGAACGAATGAAAAGTGTTATATTGGCTATAAATTTATTCATTATAGCTGAATCGCTACAAGTTCTCGTTAGTCTCAACGTTGCCTCGGAGGTTATAAACTCGGGATGAACTTGGACAAGACGAAATTCATGTTCATCCACATTCCCCGGACCGGTCTCTGTAGAAGGTGTCCAGAAGTATGAGTAACTTGGGCAAACTTTGCAACTTTGAGACTAAAATCACCAGAAGAGTGCAGCTGGGCTGGCCAGCATTTGGGAAGTTGCATCATAATCTGGAATCACCCTTACATTGCCTCAAGGCCAAGGTGTTGATCGAGTGAGGTGGAGTAAGAGGGTTCTCGAGGTTCTCGAGGTGGGTTCTAAAGGTTGCGTGCACCTACCTTCTAAACTAGCATTGATTTATATAACTTCGAACAATCCTATAATAATAAAATGACATATTTTTTTTATGTACCAGATTTATTTATTTCTGATTATGAACAATTTAATGAAATAAAATAGCTACATTTACAATACAACTAATAAATTTATTTGATTTTACTGAAAAAGGAACATCAATAAAATATAAAGCAGTGAACATAACAATTGATTAAATCGAACTTATTAACCATTTCAAGACAGGTACATCAATTTATTGAGGATCTCCGAATTTGGTTGTTTCCGTTTTTCCATCCTTGTTGACGACTGTTTTCTCCCCTCCGACTTTGTTCTTCAGGACCTTACCATTCTTCATCTCAAAGTCCTGGTAAACAGTTTCATATTCCATGACAGGAGCTGGAATATCCGGGACCTGAAAAGTGTGGTGATGGTTAGAAGTCTTTATACCTACATGCCGCGCGATACTCCGGTATTTTGCCTTCAACATTAGCACAGGGCCGGCAAACACCGCAGCATAGCGCGGAACGTCTGAAGACAACTATTTTTACATATCTATAGTTTTGAATCTTTTACTTATATATATGTACAGTCGCTTGTAGCACATAAGGTATCAGGAGTACTCCAAAAGAACTGAATTATTTGTATCCCCAGTTGATACAAAACAAAAATTTAAAGTTATTCTCATAAAAGAAGTATTTTCTACTTATACATATTCATGTCAAGAAAAATATATTGCTGAGGGCAAAAATAATACAGTTCTTTTGGAGTATCTATGGTACCTTATGTGCTACAACCGACTGTACACTAAACATAGTAAGAATCATCTGTCACAAAAGATGGTAACTAGACCAGTAAATTGTTTACTTTCATAATTTATAAGAAAGAAAAATATCATAACACATTTAGTAGATCGGAAAACGGTTTGATTGCATGGAGTAAACTGTCACATTAAAAAATAGTAACGGATAGCGCAGTGATTTCACACGCTGGCTGGCGACTCATTTTCCCGTAGGAATATGTCATACCGTGGCAAAAGTAGCTAATGGTACTCAGGTGGTTCTCCCACCTGTAGTCTATCGCTGCGTATTTTTAACGCACCGTTTCGCATGCGTCTGTCTGACAGTCTGACGATGTGAGTGGAAGAACCGCCTTAGAGTTAAGCTAAATAAATTATTTTCCTACAAACTTATATATTATTGATTGCAGGTACTTGAATACGTTTTTAAAATCATTTGTTTCTCTACCTCCTTAGTTTCATCATCGAGGGATCTGGGAGCCTCATTTTTAGTTTCAGCAATGACTGAATCATTCTTGGGTATATCCAACTCATTCTCGGGGTCAATATCGTCCGGCAATTGTACATCTCCCAACACACCTGCTTCAACTGAAACTGATACATTTAATACATTAGAAGCTTTCATTTTTTTCGTTTGTGCTAACATGGATGTAACTTTTAAGGATTTGGGCTTAAAATTAACAAAGCTGAAACAGCCTCTAAGAAACAAACTGCAAATTTTCCTATATCACTCAACAATTCTATAATAGAGCAGGGCAATAGCTTTAGATACTTAGGCAGTCCCATCATCCATGACTCCAAGTCTACTAAAAATGCCTTTAAAACCAAAAAAATTTAATGTCCTCTTAAATTTACGAAAACCTTTAGAAGAGACTCATCACAGCGTACATCTGGAGCATAGCACTGTACCCAGAAAAACAGAGAGAGGCTTGAAGCATTTGCGATGTGGTGTTGGGGAAAGATGGATATTATTTAGCTGGATCCCGAAGAAGGCCTTCAGAGAGTAAATGAAAAGAGGAGTTTGTTGAGAATCATAGAAAATAGATGAGGAAAGATGATGGGGCACCTGATACGACACGATCAATTCTTGAAGAACAACGTGGAAAGATAAGAAGAAGGCAAAAGAGTTCGAAACCGGCCAAGACTTTGACCAAATAAAAGAAAAGGTTAATGTCGTATCGTACTAGGAGGTCAAATCACTAGCAAAGAGACGACAAGGATGGTGGTTACTCCACCGACAAGAGCTGAGCTCTTCAATATAAGAAGAAAAAGTGATAACAAGGTGTCGTCGAATGATTTAAACACTTAAGTACCAGAGGAAATGCATGAAATTGGACATGTTGTTTAGAGTATCTTAGCAAACCATTTTTTTCATGGGACCAATGCAGTAAAATTTATAAAGAGCAAACACTAATTCAAGATCAGCTGGCTGACTTTGTTTTGAAGGTACTTTTCTGTCCTGTTTTCTAGCATTAATAGTATTATGTTGAAATTTTTCCGTGCTATGCCCTAAGCAACTCGCCAATTTCATACATTTAATCCGAAACACGGTGTTTTCTATTTCATCAGGGGTCAAATATTTTGTAAACTGGTCCACATAAAAAAATGAAAGTATTTACCTAAGCAGTAACAAGCAATCGATGCCAGGGTAAAGACAATTAAACTCTTCATTTTGCAAGTGATTTTTTTCTTTCGTATCAAGGCAGACACAGCTCAAATCTTGTTAGACTGAACAAACAAAATTTCGATGGTTCTTTTATACTACGATTTCAATTCTGAGTCGAAATTGAAAGAGAATAACTGGGCAAATTGGAACGGTAAGAGCAATATTCAGATCAGACTATATCTGCAGGAACTATACTAACTTATTTATAGTCCACAGTCTAATTGAAGGTATTAAAAATAAAATATATAATATGGTAGTAATTTTTTGTCAGACGTGGCATAAATGTCCGTTTCTTGTGGCCGTTTACGCTCTGCCTACCCCGCAAGGGATTATAGGCGTGATATGTGTGTATGTATATATGGTATATGTAGGGAGGTTCATGTGTAGCAAATTGATGTCTCACAGCCGGCTATGGCTGATCCTCAAATATAAGGTTACATTTAGGTACAAATATTTTCGAATGTGTTCTACGCATAAAAGTAAACAACTAGTCTTGCTAAACAAATTCTTCCCGTACAAAGTATTTCTCGTTTAGTATTTGCTGCCTTAATTTGTATGGTTCTTTCATACAAAGCGACACATTTTTGTACTTAGGTATGAAAGGTAATTTTTTTCATATATCAAAAAATTTATACTAAGAAACGTTTTTCAGTTTTATGAGTAGAACACAAATATTTGTACTTAATTAAATGGAACCTTATACATGCATCAAGGATCTTTTACTTGTCCCCCAGCTATCAGTTTTACTCGTTCCATAATTTTTATGGAAAATATGATGCAGTGGCTGGATGATTAATCGCAATATCAGTTATCTTTTATAATTTTGGGTCGACCTATTATTCAGGCTTTAAGTGAAGTTGTAGTAGTAAAGTAACTTTTTCTTATTGTTTCTGTATCTAGTGTGCCATTCTACCCCATTTTGGAATTTTCCCGAAAAGAACCTAACTAAGTACTTACAATACGAGTACAATTAGTTAGGTTGTGGTTCTGAGTTAGTCATATGATATGATGAATATGTATGGTAATGAGAGCGATTAAGATTACAATGGAAGATGCTTATTTTTCCGACTCCTTGACTGCCTTTGACGGAAGTGTTTCTTTGTGTAATATCAAGAAACATCTCTTGTTTGTTTTGCTATCGGTTACGTCACAAAGTCCTCTTACATACATCCTTTCACGCCTATATCCCTTGCGGAGTAGGCAGAGCGTAAACGGCCGTGAAAACTGTAATTTACGCTACGTGTGACAGGGTCATTCAGAAAATTATGTATCACCTTAGTGACAGGTTGTAAGCCCATCGCCTAAATTGCAATACTCGTGTAGCCTTCGAGTCCCTTAGTCGCCTCTTACGACACCCACGTGAAAGAAGTTATCTTATTGTAAGGAAATGTTATTTTTTTGGTTACATCGCAACTTGGCTATAAATTTTCACATTTTATGTTTTTGGTAGGATATGAATATGACGTCAAAGATATTCCGACTTCATGCTGTCATTATTTGTACAACACTAATTCCATCGCTGGATTGACAGGTGAGTTTAGATCGCTAATATTTTACCTACCTAACTACAAAATAATAATTATAATTCATAAAAAGAAGTTTATACTCCAAAGGGCTTTTTGAATTCCGTCATTAAAAATAATTTCCACCATTTTGTCTGTACACTGAACGCGACAGCCCATCTATCACTATCTTCAAAGAACTAGTCAAAGAACATTATCGTCGTATATATAATTATTTATATTTAATCGTTTATGTATGTGTATATACATAGATATTTATTATACCTTCCTTATTATATATTTTAGATTAATATTTAGATAATAAGTAAGTAAGTAAAAACTCTTTATTACACACAAATACAGGATAAGTAATTAAAACAGAAAATCTTAATCCAAAGTGCGCAAAGGCGGTCTTATCGCTGAAAGCGATCTCTTCCAGACAACCTTTGGGTAAGGGAAATATAGAAAACAGAGCAGTGCATTAGAATTATAGAGTTAAAATTAAAGCTATACATAAATAATATAAATATAATAATTCATACATACTATTGTTTTTAAGTATATTAAATATAAAGATAAATAAATACACGTACATATGCATACATATATACATACCTTTATAAATATATACACATTCATACACTTTATGGACACATAGACAAATTAGAGGATATAATTTAATTATTTATACAATAAAGCATTAGTTTTATAAAACAAGTAATAAGTACCTACATGATAAATATTGTAAATTATTTGACAACCGACTTTGGCATTGAAAGGTAATGTTGATGAATCTTTGCTTTAAAGGAATCTAATGTTTTGCAGTGTCGGATCTCTCGAGGTAGCTCATTTGTAAATGGACCTAATAAGGAAAGATTCCTTGTAGTAACCCGATTTTGTAAAAGGTGCCTTTAAGATGTTGTCGCTCTTTGATCTTACCACTCTATCGTGATCAAAACCCAGGAATTGGAACTGCTCGGACAAGTAGGTGGGCGTGACAGGATTATTCAGAACACTGGTAACAATCGCAGCTGCGTGTGAAGCTCGACGCTGTCTGATCGTTAGCCATTCCAGTTGAGCACGGTAAGAGGAAACATTATCATACTTGCGCAGCCCGAAAATAAACCTAACGCACAAATTTTGAAGACGCTGAAGCTTATCAAGCAGGTCCTCGTTGAGGTCTAAATAGCACGTATCAGCGTAGTTAGATAGATAGATTCTGTTTACTGTCTGCTGAAAGAAAATTCTTATTAGACTTAAGCAGTGCCTGTTGTGTCTGTATTTTTTATGTGTTTGTCTCTTTACTGTTCCTGTGTACAATAAATCGTAAATAAATAATAAATACATTACTTTTATTCTAGTCAATACGGGGTGTAAGGGACACGCCTCAGAATACTGATAGAGTGTATTTAGTTCAGACCATGAAGCTGAGCAACTTTTCCCCAGGAACATATGTCAGAAAATGACCAATAATAATAAATAATAAATGACTCATACAAAATCATGATCAGCTGACTGCCTTCTGGGAAGTCAATTTGTTTTACGTTTCCTGACATAATATGTTCCTAGGAGAAAGTTATTCAGTTCCATGGTTTGAATGCACCCTAAAGGTATTCAGATGGCTGTCCGTATTATCTGGTTGTTACTAAAAAAATACCTCTATATTACAGGAGGCTACTGGCTCCGTTGAAAATAATTTACATAGGAACATCGCAGAAAACAAGACATATCTAGGTATTTAAGATTGACATCTTAGGTACGAAATGTCAATAATTTTTTTTGTCAAATTCTTTGACAAAACAGATAAAGCCAAAACATGAAAAATACGTAACTTTTACAAATTCCTAGTGCGTAATTGTTGTTTTCAAGAGCATCTCACAAAACTTACTGCCTGATAATAATTCTCAGAACTGTACTCGTCTTGTTATGATAAACTTTAGACCCCGTTGTTGTATGTTATAGGTATTATGGGCAAGAAATTACTTTCTTTTTAGTTTTATCTATCCACATTTACAGGATAAGTCAATGATTCTGCATGCTTGTTATACAGGCTGTAAGGAGAAGTACTGCGTTTCTTTCAAGGACTGAACCAGCCCATGACACTGAAAAACTTTCCCCACAAAACATAGGTCGGAATTTTAAAAAATATATAGACCTCCTATACAAATTGTAGCAGCCGACCAAGTCTGGTTGTATGTGAGGTCTAATTTTTTTCCATATATTGGACTATGTTCTTTGAGGAAAGTTTTTCAGTATCATGGGCTGGTTCAATCCTTAAAAGGAATGCAGTTCTTTCCCTTAAACCCTGTATAGATATGCCACTAAAGCTTAACCTTCTTAACTTATAAAAACTGCCAACGATAACGATGACGTTTCTGTTCCTGGTAATTTTGAATAGTTAGCCATAGGCATTTTCGGGCTGCTATTGGACTAAAACACCCATAGATATATCGACTGCTTTTCTGCCATGGTGTTCAAATGGACATTAGGTGAAGTAAAAATAAATTAATTAATTCAATCGGAGTATATAAAAATGGTATGCAAGGGAGACCATTTTTCTATATATTATCTATTTCTTCATTTATTCCTTAAAATTCCTCGATACGACCTTTTTGTTGTTCTCAAATGCAAAAAAAATATTTCTTTGCAGACATGAGTTGGCTCATTTTCCCAGACGTGTTTTTAACGTGTCCGAGCTGAAAATCCTAGTCAGAAGTACAGATACAGCAATAAAAAAAAATATTTCTTTAAATATACGCTTGTTTTTAAATGTGCATATGATAACTAACAATAATAAGTAAATAGAACAAAATAAAAAAAAATGCTAAAGCGCCATTTCCTAATTTTGGTGGCGTGTCCGGAATCCAAATTTGAGAAGAAAACTCTCTATGATTTTTTCCCTCAAGACATGAGATGTTTCCAACTAGCTCAAATGTCTTCCTAGATATGTAAACTAACTCTTAGTTTTATATTTAAGACAACTACCTTAAGTACTATAAAGTTAAACGGGTGAAAAGAAGTGTCCGAAAAAAAAATCAATTTTGGTGGAAAAATTTTGAACGATGGTATCTCATCTCTAATGCATATTCCCAACGCCCTGTTGCCACACCGCGTCCCGGCCACTTGCGCTCAAGCGCTTGTGATGGTTACTTGGGTGCGGCGACGATGCATGTTCCCGCCAAAAACGTAAGTACAGACTTTACGCAATTATCTAAAAAACGGTTGCAATTTTGGTGGTTCGATTATTTCATTACTTTGTGTACAACCATAAACTATTGCTGTGGAATTTGATGTGTCATTTGTCACTCCTTACACTTATAGAATTTATTTTGATCTAAAACTTACACTTATTTTTTTATATTTACAAAAAGGCTTTGTCTCAATTTTGGTGGGCCAATTTTGGTGGATTTGGTGGCATATTAGAGGCCACCAAAATTGGTTCCAACCACCAAAATTGACATCCTTATCTGTTTACATACTAAGCAGTTTAAAATGGTAAAAATAATTATGATTTCTTACCTAAATAGAATGTAAGCTGAACCCTTTTATCATCTGCAGGTATATTTATGCCCTTTCTACTTGCAAATTCAATATAAACTTCATGTTCTTCCATGTTCCTTCTTGGTATATTTATATTTTGTTAGATGCCTACTCCAAGAGATTCCATAGGGTAGTTTATTCATCGGTTCCTAATCTAAAAAGCTGAATACTCACCAAACTACGAATTCCATAGGTAGGTACTCACCTCGATCACTGAACCATCCCCCAGAATTCCGTTAGTACCTACCAAGATTCCCCCAATAATCCCTTTCAGTGCTTAGTTACTAAGATCACTGATAATATTTTCGTATGTCGTAATGTGGCAATCACTGAAAACGCTGCATATTCCGTTAGATACTCTCAAAGATCACCGCACACACCCCTGAACTCCGTTGGGTACTCACAAGGATCACTGCACACACCCCAGAACTCCGTTAGGTACTCACAAGGATCACTGCACATCCCCCAGAATTCCGTTTGGTACTCTCAAGGATCGTTACACATCCAACAAAATTCCGTTAGGTACTCTCAAGGATCACTGCACACACCCCAGAACTCCGTTGGGTACTCACAAGGATCACTGCACACACCCCAGAACTCCGTTAGGTACTCACAAGAATCACTGCACATCCCCCAGAATTCCGTTAGGTATTCTCAAGGATCACTGCACACCTCCCGAAATTTTGGGTCGGCACTCAAAGTTACGAAGATTGTTGCACAGTCCAATCCTTGAAAAATTGTGTAAGGTACACACAATAATTACTGCACACATTCCAAGAATTCTGTTAGTCACTCAGACTCACGATGATTAACGCACACGTCCAAAGAATTCCATTAGGTTCCTATTCACGAACATCGCTACACAACTTTAAAGAATTCTGTAAGATACTCACAAAGATCTTTTTACATCTTCAAGAATTCCGCTTGGTACTCACAAGGGTCAGTGCGCATCCCCCAGAATTCCGTTTAGTACTCACAAGGATCACTGCACATTCCCCAGAATTCCGTTTGGTACTCTCAAGGATCACTACACATCCCCCAGAATTCCGTTAGGTACTCTCAAAGATCACCGCATACACCCCTGAACTCCGTTGGGTACTCACAAGGATCACTGCACACACCCCAGAACTCCGTTAGGTACTCACAAGGATCACTGCACATCCCCCAGAATTCCGTTTGGTACTCTCAAGGATCGTTACACATTCAACAAAATTCCTTTAGGTACTCTCAAGGATCACTGCACACACCCCAGAACTCCGTTGGGTACTCACAAGGATCACTGCACACACCCCAGAACTCCGTTAGGTACTCACAAGAATCACTGCACATCCCCCAGAATTCCGTTAGGTATTCTCAAGGATCACTGCACACACCCCAGAATTCAGTTGGATGCTCACAAAAATCACTAAACATACTCCAGAATTCCGTTTGGTACACACAAGGATCACTGCATACGTATACCCCAGGATTCCGTTGGGTACTCAAAAGAATCACTGCACATCCCCCAGAATTCCGTTTGGTACTAACATGTATCACTGCACATCCCCCAGAATTCCGTTTGGTACTCACAAGGATCACTGCACATTCCCCAGAATTCCGTTAGGTACCCACAAAGGTCATTGCAGATAATTTTCAAATTTTGGTTGCCCCTTTTCTAATTTTGGTGGCATGAGTCAATTTTGGTGGGCAAAATTTCTAATTTTGGTGGCCCTCTGCAATTTTGGTGGACTTAAACTGAAATATCTTAAAAACTAAAATAGCTATAACGAGGCCCTCGATACATGACAACCAAAATGTGATATATTCTTAGAATTTATCAAAATATTATCAAAAAACTAAGAAATAAAAATTGCCACCAAAATTAGACAAATAACAGACTTGTTGAAATTGACCCAGTTGCGTTGGTGCTTGTTTCGTCCATGTTTACTCTTGAATTTTTATTCGTAATTTGAGTTGTCGCTACCGTTTTACATGCTGCATGATAGGCGAATCCCACTCTATGACACACGGATGCATATGTCCAACACCTTAGTCAAATCGTATACGTAAGTGTGCCATGCAACGCATGCGTATCAGTTTTTTAGCATGGGAATTCTAAATTTCCTTTGGCCTGACAGACGGAAAGTAAATAGGTAGGTACGGCCGTCAGTCCTTAATATTCATCCAAATAATACAAATTAATTGCCTCATCTTTTTATTAATACACTCATTTATAAATTGTATGTTTTGCTATTAGTTTTTTGAGATAGTTCTTTAAGTATAAATAACTTGATAGGTACCTTACTTGATCTACAAGTACAATAATAAGTTAGTTTATTAGGTTTTTTGCTCATTTCATGCATGACACATAAAACTCTGACACCAGGGTTCATCGGGTCGTTGGACGACTCGGTGTCCCACACGAAAAGAGAGAAAAGAGTAAGTTCCCGTATTGTGGTCTCCCCCTAGATTTTGGTGACCAGCTTGCCGCCCACGTTCTCTGTGTGGCTGGTCATGGTCTGCGCTATCCCGTCCCGTCTCTCTGTTTCTCTTCTTCTTCTTCTATCTCCTTGATAAGTACCTTTTTCCCCTCTTAAATGCTATTCTGTTACAGAAAATTTGCATTGATGCTTGTTCTTTGCTTAGTTCCTATTTTTGTCCCTACAAGCTTCAGGAAAAAACATAATAAATGCGTGTTTCATAAATTCTTTATTAATCAAATCAACTCATCGCCTTATCTAATAATACCTCAATTTTTATACTTTGTTGTCTGTTTTCCAACAGGAATCTAATAATCTCAATCTTGTAATAGTAACATCAATTCAATTTGTTCAGAAAGAAACAATCTAGGACATGTTGGAGTCTGTTCGTGTGTTGTTCGGAGCATCTAGTTCCCGTATCTCTTCTTCTCAACGTGTCCGTTATGGTTCCAGATGGTCTCGCCATCAGTCTTGGTGACCAGCTTGCCGCCCACGTTTTCTGTGTGGCTGGTCATGGTCTGCGACATGCCGTTCACCACTCCTCCTGGCGCCGGCTGCATGCTCTCCACGTCTTGGGGAGTGATGGGTTTCTGTGGATGTGAGTTTGAAAAGTCAGTACGAGGTGTTTAGTCATAATGCGATTAGTCCCAGTACGCTTTAGATGTCTAAAGCGTACTGGGACTAATCACAGGGCATGTGCCCTACTCAAAAGGTACAGTCAAGCTCAAGTCCGGATAGACACTCGAAACGCCAATCTGAGTCTTAACCACGCGGCATAAGAATGGTTTAAAGTCCAAACTGTCTAACCCAGCCCGAGCTTGACCGTACTAGTAAGCTACATTCTAGCATTATTAAGTTTAGCTTGTTCGTCGGCTTCTGTATTAGGATGCTGTTACGAGCAGAATAGATCGAATAACTATAATAAAGAGGAAAGATTTTTGTTGTTTTTTGATTTGTGAAAACAATAATAAACGAAGTTACAAGAGTGATTTTAAAGATTCTTTTACTGACAAAATGTTTCTGGACTATTGAAAACGTTAATCATTTGGAGAATATTTACTTTAAACTTAACAAAATATTATTTTTATTAATAAGTTATAAACTACGTCCAGCAGTGGACTGCATTAGGCTGATGTACGTATGTATGTAATAAACTTATTAGCTGTAACTTACAGGCATTTGAATGTTGGGCCATTGAATTTGGGGCCACTGGAACTGGGGCCATTGGAACTGGGGCAGTTTCGTCATCTGACCCGTCTGCTGCTGAGGCCATTGAGGAAATTGTCCGCCCCAGGTGTTGCCTCTGTAGCTGGATAACATAAAATGTTGATATAAATAACTAAAAGAAGTTGATAAATAAAGGGAAAAATCACAATTAAAACTAAGCTAAACTAGACTAAATAATTAAGAATAGGTTAATAATTTTACGCGACTTAACTTATATGTCTAAGAATATTTTCATAGTTGAAAGAATGATGAAATTTTATGATAAATCATTACTAAATTAACAAGGAAATGTTACCCATTTTGTGTATTTAAAGCGCCTTCGGAAGATCCACCTGATTCTGATGACAGTGGGTTTGCTGAAAATAAAATAAACAAATCGAAGTTATTGAGATACCGAATTATATATTTTATATTATTACCAGGTTCATATACCTACACAATACTTAAGAAGCCACTATTTTTTTTATATTTAAAATTTCTTTTCTTTTATTTATTATGAGGGAATAATGTTTTAAATTTGTGGTTCCCAGATATCGTTAAAAAGTTATCTAAAAATTTCGTTAACATAATGTGTTTGTTACATGGGTATTATTATATGTATTGGACGACTCGGTGTCCCTCCCACACGAAAAGAAAGAAGAAGATTATAAGTAGACGTAAAATTAAGCAAAAAAAAACTTGACTAAGTAATCCTGAATAAATAAAGTCTTAAATATACCATACCATTCACATAGCAGATAACAGCAAAAACAAAAACAAGGAACTTCACCATTTTTATGGATTGTACTAAATATCTTCTTATTTTCAAGAGTAATGCACGATATCGACTGATAATTGTCAGAACTGTGAACCGTCTTATATGTAGAACCGTAGAACAGATATATTGTTGTTGTCACACATTATACGAGCAGGGGAGACTGGGGTTAAATGACTCAAAAATAATTATAATAAAAAGCAAAATACATACATAACTGCCTTTTTAGATCGTGATCAAGTCACAAAACATGTGCATTGCGTGCAATAAAATGCTCTTGTTGTTAGTTGCAGATATTGAACATGAGTCAGTGAATCGTGGTGAAACAAAGTTGGTAGCTAATAATGATACGCTACTCAAAATAAGTAGGCTAGGTAGGTAGTTAGGATATAACTTTTTTCTTTTTTTCTTTTGACAGGTACATTTTAATTCAGGTTTTTCAAAAATCTGTGTTTACGTACTTAAGCTCGGCGGTGTCAGATTTCATCCGCTAATTTAGAAAACTTGCAAATTTTTCTACCGCGCCGCGGATTTGAAACTGCGACATTCGCCATCACTAGCGGCGACGCCTCTTCCATCTGGTCTACCGCGGCTCATCCATAGGCCGCAAATTTGCAAGTGTATCTTGATGCTAATAACGCGTGGCTCGGCACCATCTACCGGGTTAGTGAGTAACAAAATTTTACTAGTGATGGTGAAAGTGGCAGGTTCCAATCCTGCCCGCGGTAGAAAATTTAGCAAGTTTTCTAAAATTGTATACTTTGCACGGGAAGTGTTTTATAAATTTGGTATTCAATTTCATTGCTGTTAATTTAGTTAGAAGTGTCAAATTACCGCAAGGTTACCAGATATAAGGTTGCTAGAGAAAGAGATCAATAAATAAATAAAAAAATGTACCATTTTACCCCAGCCTCAGCTTCAATCATTTCCCAAAACTGACGACTGTAAAAATTGCGCATCGAGTTTGTTAAACCTATTACTCACATACATTTTCAATGGCTTGTAATCGAACGACAAAGTAACAAAGACTAAATAATCACCAGTTGTTATGACTAATACCTGTAAAATCTTTTCTTTTGTCTGCTTCCTGAAATTTCCGAAGTAAACAAGGTTTCTATATTCCGGGAAATACTCGTATACGTTCTTGTTATTATTCTTTAGTTATTTAGTGATACCGTTATAAAAACATGATATTTTTTCTAGCTCTGGTTTAATCAGTATTTTGTCCAACAGAATAGTTCAGCCGCTGAATTTTAAAACGGTGCGGTGGTATACCTAACTAAAAAGGTAGACACGCGTTTAGACAGTGTTTAAAATATTTTTCCATACCACTTGATGTTGTCAGCTTACCATGTGTAACTTTTTTTGTAATCATATGGTTATTCCCCATTATATTTGCGGATTGTTTAAATATGATATTAAAGACTTTTCGCTCGAGTTGTCATATCCAAAATATGTATTCAAAATTCCAATATTGACTTGTACGCAGGAAATTAATACGAGGACAGTATTTTCTTATGATTTCTCGGTTAGATACTATTTATTGGATTAATTTTAGATACCATAACAAATTGATTCTCTCATTTATTTATTACGCACATGTCCACAGCCGTAAGTGGCTAATTAAAACACCATGTTTCGGAGGAAATACATTAATTGGACATGTTGTTTATGTCGTGGGCTTATCGTTAGATTGGCCAGATCGAGATATGCCCGGGCACTTCTTGAAATGCCGGCACATCGTGATTCAGCCGGGCATGTCGCGATGCGCCAAGGAAAAGGTTGGGCAGATCGACGAGAATAACGTATTTGTCGATATTCCGAGCTAACCGCACGGCAGATCGTGAAGTAGTTGCATTTCGCGCCGATAGTGGCGCTGTCTTCGCGCGCTCCGCTTTGTTTACGCGAGTGGAAGATGGCGGCGTTACAAACAAGTGAATGTGTTGATATTATTAAAATGGACTGTGAAAACGAAACAAAAAATGCATTTAAAGTACAATATTACCATCAGTTACTTGATTTCTATGAGGGACATAAAGATTCCTCGCACAATGTATAATACCATGGACTTCTCTACGTATTTTAGAATGTGTAGGTGATGCGTTTCTCTCATGTCATTATGTATTAAAATTATTAGATTTATTAAGTAACTAATGTTTGTACGCTAAAGTTCCATTTTTTTTAGGTTATTGAACAAATCAAGAGAAGTAGGGTGACAATGCAGCGGGTCTCTTCGGACTATTATTGGAGTTCAAAATATGATGTCATGGAAACTTCTGACAAAGATTACTTTTCATTATTTTTTAACATTTTAATTTAATTCTAGCTGTTGCTCGACCGTGGCGTTCTCTACGTGATGGTTGTGTTAAGATTTTATTAAACTTTACTGTTAATTAGATACTTAATTTGCCTCAAATAGACGTTTTGTTATTTTCTCTCCAAAGAACTGTGATTTTATGTGCCAGATTTTAATATAACAATAATTATTTTAAATTTGAATAAACATTTTAATTCTTAACTTTATTTTTATTTGCTAAAACCTTGGACACCCTACATAATCGATATGCCTAAAGTATCGCTGGCCAAATCGCCAAACGTAAAGCGTTGAACGATATGCCCTGTGTTGGATGGCCAGATCATGATGTGCCGGAGTATCACGTTGTGCCTGGGCATATCTTGATATGGCCAATCTAACGATAAGCCCACGACATTTACATTGGCAATTGGCGTATTGAACAATTTCATTGGCAGACGAATACTGTATATCAGTTTTTTTTTCAACCTCCCATATTAAATTTACGATCAGCTGACTGACTTAGTATGGAAGGTCGAATTTATTTAGCTACTTGTATTCAAGCATTGGTCTCATAGTGAAAATTTTCAATAAGATGATGCCCTAAACAACGTGCCGAGTTTGCATTTCCTCTGAAAAACGTTGTAGTGTATTGTATCAAAATACATTGTTTGAATTAATATCATTTTCATGACCACTTGTCTTGGAGATTGTGGAGCACGTGTGTAATATGTATTTACCTTTGTGTGTTTGTAGGTTTGTGCTTGCATCTCAAAAACTACGTTTGAGTCTCTATTGTATGTGGTCAAATAGTTTTATGGTTTCTATAGTTTTGGACCCGGGGCTATTATATTGGTGGCGAAAATGGGCTCAACTGGAAGAAGTTGTGCAGTTGTTCAGACTATTCACGACCCAAGGCGGGACTAGGCTAACGCCCTAGGAGCGAGACTATCACTAGATATCTTGGTGCTAAGATTTATGCACCTGCCTCGCCCATTTTAAAATATCCTAGGGTAGACTGGTAGATAATGCCGTCGGCTTATGTAAATCATGTGTAAAGTAAGATATAAATAAATAGATCACGGCCGTACGGTGAGACTATCACCCCCTCCCCCCCTTACCCACTTCAATTTAGGTGTTCAAGGTTTTGGGGGTTTTTCCTGTTCAGGGGGGCCGGTTAATTTATACCCATGTAAATAACACGCTTTGGAAATCTTGACAAAAAATTGAAACAAATGTCGTTGACAAATGGTGGTGGCGTAAAGTTACGTGCTGTGTAATTAACCTGGCCAGCTCCGAGGCAGTGCCTTAATTTTATTTTTTTATCCCGCCCAAACCGGTTTTCTATTAGGACAATACAAAATTGTTATAAAAAAAAGAAAATTGCGTTATGCAAATTTCTTTTTTTTACAACGACCGATCATGAAGTCAATAAGTGATAATACAATCCTACATTGAATAAAGTTATTTCATTTTAATTTTTTTTTATTTTCAACTCTTTACAATCTTTTTTTATATATAGAGTGTGATATGCATGTACGTAATACCTATGCGTCCATAGTGATAAGTTACAGGACTAATGTTGATTATTAATTTATTTAAAAACAGCTTGTAGTCATGTATTTAATATAATAAATAAAAATAATTGACATGCAAAAATAAATAATTTATTTCAAAAGTTGATATTAAAAAGATCAGTTTAATATACGATAAATAGGCACAAACAGAATAATATACATTACACTTTATTTAAATATACCATTTATACACATGAAATTGTTGTTCACATTGCAAAATTAATATAAACCTTGTCTCCATTTAAACACGTGCGGTGTTATTACAAAAAAGTTAAACATTGTCTCAGTTGTTTCACAACTTCAAATCTTATGGAAAAGTTATTTAGACAGCGTCTAAATACGCGTCTAACCTTTTTGTAATAAGCGGCAAATATTTATATAATTACTTGGCACTGTTCTTGGGCTTCTTGTCTCCTTGATTAAATCTTACTTTTCTGGCATCGACTTTACCGTTGACGTTACGAACAATATCACTACCACCAGCGGAGTGCTTTACTCCATTATTGTTAACAGATGTGCTGAAACTGCTGCTAGAGTAACCAACAAACTCCTCGTTGCCTTTCGGTACATATTTGTCGATATCTTCAAGGTCAATTTTTGGAAAATCAAATGGTTCGAAAATTGGTTTCTTGACTTTGCGCGCTTTCTTGTAAACAACTTTGGGTCCACCAGGTTTGACTTCATCGCCTTCGTTGAAGTCTACTTTCTGTTCATTAAGTTCTCCGTTATTGTTGGTAACGATGTGTGATCCACCAGCAGCAGACCTGATCCCATTGACCTCTGATTGCTGGCTGAAGGAAGAAGAGTAACTTCCTTGAAAATGAGTGTTTTTGTCCTTTGGTATGTAGTTCCGTAGTTCTTCAACGTCAAGTGGTTTTGGCATAGGTGGCATTTTGATTCTCGGAATCTAGACGTGATAATAAAGGATTAATTTTGTAAAGTATCTGTTCTATTATGTCAGCTTTTTTCGTAGTATATGAAAATATATAAGGGAAAACTATTTTGATATGTGGATCTACAACAGAAACAAGATTTTATTTAGAAGCCAGGCTTCTAGAATCATTAAAGTACCTACACACCTATTGATATATAGTATATCATACTTTACCTCTGGCATGTGGAACTGAAATGAAAAACAAAACCTTTGTAAATTTTGCAACCGACGTAGATGTTATAAGTAATATTTTTTATAATTAATAAATTGATAACAGATAGAGGGAAAGGTAAGACAAAATGTTTACCTCTGGGATGTGGATCTCAGGAAACTGGAACAAGAAGAAACATATGTTAAATGAAATATACTTAATAATGATTAAAAGTTATTACACTACAACAAATCATACCAATATTAGTAATTACTACGTACCTCATCATCAAAATCGGTCATCTAGAACAAAACAGAATAATAAATAAAGCAACAGGCAATAATTATAGATACAGGAATTACAAATGCCTATTCTACAATACATATTTTTTGTGTATTATATTATGATCCCAGTGCTTTTATTTACCTGAAGGTGTAAATATGTGATGTCGTACATACAATATACATAAATAAGTGTAATGTATATTAAAAATAATTGTTATTGTATATTTTAGGTTATTATATTATAATATATGTGATTTCTTAGGAGTATCTGCCTTCGCCTGATAGATATTGATATCTATTTTGCCCCGTTGGAGGTACACTGAAAAAGAAAAGATTACTTTATGTTATTTATGGGATACAGAACAAACTAAATAAAAATAAAAAAAATATTTAATACTGCCACTTAACTAGACAAAACAGGTAGGTGGTAGATATATTTAAGAATAAGAAATATTTATTATAAGCTCATGTTAGTAAACCAAACAATTAAACAAATATATCAAATCTACCTAGGTACGTGTCGGTCCCTTCTCAGAAGTTTATTTTATCCCTTCCAAAAAGTTAAGTACCTACGTTATTCACAATCAGTTGATGACTATGAAAATATATAATTCATACAAAGTCAATATTTTCATTATTCATAATTGCTCTAAACTTACATGACTCGATTCACACCAGGTGGATTATCGCCAACTGAAAGAGGTGATTGCTATAAGTTATCATCGTCATACTTCTAAACCATAAATACTAAATAAAACTGAAGGGCTAAATTTGCAGTGGACTACACGTCCCAAAGAAGCAAATGCAAGTGGCATCGCGGTTGCTACCTGTGACATGTCGGAACAATACGTCGGTACATCCATCACACACCAGTACCTCCTAGTTTTACGTTGAGGTAAGGTGCATTTTATATTTATTTACGACTTATGCTCTGCGGTCATCTAGCACTTTTTATGGTAACTGTGTAGATCCTGTCAAACGCTAATACCATAATTTTCCTTATTCGCAATACGTCAGATTCTAAATTTGCAATTACCAAAGTTTGGCGGATACAAGATTTATTCTGTTGGTGGTGCGTGTGGCCAGGTCAGAATTATATTCTAAAGAAACCTTATAAATCAGTAGTGTCACCTGACACTTGCGTAAGCTTCTGGGTAGTGTCGCCCACTGCAAACTGGTACCTAAACTTCAAAAATACCTGTGCGAACGTTAACGCGGCCATTCTCATTGGTCATGATAGTGGAGCCCCCAGTCTTGATGACTTTTCCATCAGCATCCCTAGAGTAGGAGCTTGAGGACTGGACAGCTATGCCGTTGAAGTACTGGTTAGGCCCAGGTCTGATGCTGGCTATTTGATCGGGCGATGGAACTTGGATGGCGGAGGGAGGGAAGGGGCGGAATGGAGGGAAAGGCAACGGGGCGAACAAACGAGGCATCTGCGAATAGATAATGTTGAACTACGTGTTGTTTATTTATAAAATGTAATGAAATAATGTGTACATAATGTGTTGTGGGTGAAAATTCTTTCTTTTCTTGTGGGACACCTTGTCGTCCAAAGACTGGGATAAAGTATGTATAGAATCGCGCTACTATAAACATGAGCGTGTCCATTAAATGTGAAATGATGTACTTCTATGGTGATCTATACTATTTGTACTACTTAAAAGTATATCTTAAGCATGTATCTATCTTCGAATTGAAAAATCTTTTTTTTTCCTATTTTCGTTTACTATAGAACATTCATTTATTAATTCTTACCCTCAATTGTCTGGAAAAAAAATATTTTTAATTATTTGTCTTTACGTACTTTTTACATTATTTTACAACTATGAATCAAATATTATAATCACTTACCCCCATGGGTCCTGACGAAAGCCTGTCGAAAACCCAAGTATATTTATTAGCGGTTTATGCATCTATAAGTCTAATCACGTCAAAATAGAGGTATATTTATATAGAGAGATTAAAGAGAGAAAGATTACTAACAGAAATATAAGTATTATTTGTTGAAAGGGCAAAATAGACAATTTTATAGAAAAAATATGATAATTTATCAGGATGACAGAAAACCTAAAAACTATTTTAACACGTAGTGTTTGTAAAATACACATAACCTATATACGATAATTGTTAGTTGGATGACATAACTCTTGTAACTTATTGTTATCGATTTTCAATTAACTTTTATTTGACCGAAGGGATTCCATCAGTTATGAAACTACATGCTACAAGTTTACAGGTGCAATTCTTAGTAGGTACATTACGTAGCCGGTTCATATTCCGGGTATCATAATGGCTAACCGACTACCCAATGAACATCGAATTTCACATGTAAAATTATAGCCTGTAGTTTGATAACCTTGGTTACTGTAGTTTGATAACATCAGGCACTCAGGCACGTCCCTCAGCTACTAGGTATTTGCTCAAAACGGGACCGTTTTTTAGATCTAACTGTTTGAAAGATACTTAGTGTTTCTTTTTGATAGAAATTAAGACCCCTTAGTACTGTGACGGAAAAAAAAGTTGCGCTACCTCGCGATTAGCTAGGTTAACCTGACTCACAGTTCCTATGTAAAATACTGTTATATTAACGAGCCTAAAAGTATGTGATGATGTCAAACAATCAATTGTAGCCTTGAAAAATGTGTGCCTCGGAACGACGCACTTTCCCAAAAACGTCTAACCCTTTAAACTAGCGACTTTTCTCAAGGTACGTAGGTCAAAATATTGAAAAATTAACTATACGTCTAATATCCTCCGATGGAAAATAACTCGGTCAGATTTTTTTTTGTATGGGATTGATACGGGAGGTCAATTTAATTTATTTATTGACCTTTGGTCCTCGGGAAAAGTTGTTCAGTTAAATTAATTGAGCTCAGGGTTTTCGGGAAATTCAGTTGTTACAAGGCATCTCGTATACGTCTTTGAAGTGGCAACAAATGCATTTATTTTGCACCTCCCTCGCCCATTTCCACAAGCCCCAAGGTAGACTGGTAGATAACGCATTCGGCATTAAGTCCACCCATGTGTATTTTTTGCATTAAGTTAAATATAAGAGATTAATACTCACCATGCGCGTGCGCCATAGAAATGAAGACAATAATAACAGCGAGGTTGAAAACCGCCATTTTGCGGCGAAAAATCTGGAAAGTATTTCTCGGTTACTCACTGAATGTGTAGTTTCCACGAAACAGGTATTGATACTAAATTTCTTTTGTATAAACACTCGTTTAAGTATTATTCATAAAGTTGTTGTTTCAAAGGCTGCAAACTGTGCAAATAATGAGACTGGTTGTACTGAGAAACCTTTACAAATGTGATCAGGCTGAAATCCATAATATAATGCACAGTAAGTTTCCACATGAAACTGCAATTATGTTAATAAAATAAATTTGTATATACCGTGAATCACGACAGTTTTTAGGAATACCTACGAAAAGTGCACTAACCTTACTTCAGATATCGTTGCTGAAACACTGAAATAAAAAAAGAATAAATCTCTACCAGCGTAGTTGTTTCTTTTGCGTTGCGACATTAGTACCTAAGTATGTCAAATCAGAACATAGGAAAGTTATTATTAAGACTTGTTGACATTTGACGTTGTTATATTTCTTGACGGCCGATGTGGCGCAGTGGAAGTGCGATTGCCCGCGACGGGTTCGGTTCGGGGTTCGATTCTCGGTGGGGCAGATACAAAGTTGTATTTATGACTTTGTGAATTTATTCCCAGTCTGGTTAGGACATTGCAGGCTTAAACACCTGATTGTCCACTAGAAAGATGGTTCCATGCTTCGGAGGACACGTAAGCCGTTGGTCACGATTGCTGTCTATGATTACTTAGACGGTGGTCGTTATACAACCAAGTCAGAGGCCTACTAGTTGTAGTAGGCGTTTGAAAATAAACTCTGACACCAGGTTCCATCGGGTCGTTCGTTGACTCGTAGTCCCACACGAATAAGAAAGATAATGTTGATTCTGTTCTTCTTTCATTTGTTTTTCGGCTATTCTTGTCACTAACTTATTTAAAAAAAGGACTGTCATTTCTCATTTGTTTCCGTAATGTCATCTTAAAGTAAGGCCATCAAAAGCCCGATTTGACAGCTGGCACGTAACTTTAGCAAATTAGCAGGTAAGTGACCGAATGATGGATTGAATGAGATTTCCTGCCCATTCTTAAGCAAATTTACGAGAGGGTTAAAAGTTTGCGATAAAAGGCCCTGTTGGAATGAAGAGTACAAATTACAATTAATGTTTTTCTTAGTATAATATATAACTAGGTAAGCTGTGATAGTATCTTAAAAGATTCATTGTAATGAAATGACTTATGCTTGTGTGCCTATTCACAGCATAAAATGTTGATACAGGTGCTGAAAAGTGACGCATAATTTAATAACAATGATGAAATTATATGTAAAAAATAGAATACCTACCTAACTATATACCTACGGGCAGAAGGCTACTGCATAGGCAAGGTACAAATATATCGAACATGAAAACGAATCGGTTAATAACGAATCCACTTTTATACTTACTGCAGAAAATATTGTGCAAGAGTACTATGTGGTGTTATAGAGTTGAGGAACACTTTAAGAAAAGACAGTTCTGTTTGAAAACTTGAAAAATTTTCGAGTGCGGGCAGGATTTGAACCTGCGACTTTCGCATTACTAGTGGCGACGCCTCTTCCATCTGAAAAATTTTTCAAGTTTTCAAACATTGTATACCTAACACGGGAAGTGTTTTAAAAATTTGGTATTCAAAAGACGGCTCTCTCACTTTTTATCCGTCGCTGCGTATTTAAAACGCATGCGTCTGTCAGACGAAAGGGAATTGCGGCTACGGTGCGTTATTTGTATGGATATGCAATCGGAATTCGCAATTCCCTGTCGTCTGATATATTTTGCTAATATCAAATGCGCATAATATCTTTGACATAATAATTTGCAGTCTGTTAATATTTACCAGTGTTTTTATAATGATTCCATATAGAATGGAATTTTCCTACTGACCGAAAGCGAAAACCCAAGATAGGCTGGTCGTAAGGAACAAGTTTTTTTAAGGAACATACGTCGAAATACAAAAAAAACTGCATTTCCCATACAAAATTTCCAATCAGCTGATTTGAATTACTATGGAAACTCAAAATATGTTTTTCCTATTTCAACATAATTATGTTCCTTGAGGAAGGTTGTTTCTTATCACCAGCCCGTCTTGATATTTTGCTATCGGTCACTAGTAAACACCTTATAGGTACCTATGTGTATGTAGTTCTATTTGTAATTTAATTTAGTAATACAACAAAAAATCTTTTTTGATATTATCTCATCTTATCTTAAGTCTTGTAAACTTAAAATTTACTATTATTTCATTACTTCTCCATTGCGCATGCATGGCCTTAAAGCCGGAAACGGTCATTACTAAAACCACACAGACTTCCGCTTTCACTTTGCTCCATATACTGAAGCTTCCTTTATTTTTATATTACAGCTTTTAAATAACTAGGTACAAACATGTTAGAATTGTAGATATAGGGATTTGTCGTTTCCTGACATATGTTTCTACGGCAAAGTTGTTCAGTTTCATGGTCACAATACACCCTATCAGTATTCGGAGGGCTGTCCCAATACTGATAGGGTGTATTTCACCCTATATACGATTCGTATCTGTTAATATTTATTTGTTAATGAATATGGGTAAAGGAAAGTGTATTTGTTTGTTTGTCCTACATTTGCATCGCAACGAAGTGATTTTATGATACTTTTATTTTTTGTGTGTAGTTAAGTGAGAAGTTAGTCGTGACAAAGGCTTATTTTTACCGCAAGTAAACGTTTTATTACCACGGGAAAAATTTCCTCGTGAGAAAGCTATTAAATAATATTCTTTTTTTTCGTGAAGTTTATAGAAATTTTTCTCCTTAAACTATACTTTATTACAGCTTAAACCTATAGATAAAGAAAGATATAACAGACTACCACATGTTTGTTGCAAGTTCATGCAAAAGTCCCAAGTAAGCATAATTTAGTTGTGAAATTCGCACTTTCTAAGTGTTATTCAATGGTGGTGACAGCATTTTATTTCATTATGAACTCTGTTTTAATAACAATATATCTAACATTTTAATTAGTTTGCGCAACTATTACTCATCACAACAAAACAATTTTAAACGGATTTAAGTTGTTTTTATTTCGGATTTTACGCACAGACTGGAATAAGGAACATATTGCCGATGTGAAAAATAATCGTGTCAGACTGTCTGAAGTGTGTGATCATATCAAGGGTAACCGCATCCATTAGATATAAGGAAGAGATGCATTCCGAGGTACGAAAAGCTATATATTTTAGCAGAGATACTGGATAGGAAGTGTCATCCGCTTGGACTCCACTAATTACACACGATACAGTTTCACCATTCTGCGTAGAACCGGGACGTTACGCGAGGCAATCAAGAAATAGAAGTAGAACAATAATAATTTACATACATACATACATAAATCACGCCTATATCCCTTACGGGGTAGGCAGAGCGTTAACGGCCGTAAAACGGATATTAACTTTTAAAAAAAACGAAATAATGACGTTGAACACCTTAGCTATCCGTGAAACGTAAGAATTGTAAAATCCACACTAATATTATAAATGCGAAAGTAACTCTGTCTGTCTGTCTGTCTGTCTGTCTGTCTGCTACGCTTTCACGGCCAAACCGCTGAACCGATCTTCATGAAACTTGGCACAGAGATTGCTAGCATACCGAGACCGGACATAGGCTACTTTTTATCACCATTCGAGGGTCTGGAGTACAGATGTAGACCACCAGGTGTACCACCAGGAGCCCAGCTAAACTATGAGAGATACAGGCATGGTTCTAAAACAAAAGTTGTTCAGTATGATGGGCCGCTTCTTTTCACAAGGACATTGAGGATCTGGAGTACCTTATGTAGACCACCAGGTATACCATCAGGAGCCCAGCTAAACTATTAGAGATACAGGCATGGTTCTAAAACAAAAGTTGTTCATTATGATGGGCCGCTTCTTTTCACAAGGACATTGAGGATCTGGAGTACATTATGTAGACCACCAGGTGTACCACCAGGAGCCCAGCTAAACTATTAGAGATACAGGCATGGTTCTAAAACAAAAGTTGTTCTGTATGAAAGGCCGCTTCTTTACACAAGGACATTGGGGATCTGGAGTACATTATGTAGACCACCAGGTGTACCATCAGGAGCCCAGCTAAACTATTAGAGATACAGGCATGGTTTTAAAACAAAAGTTGTTCAGTATGATAGGCTGCTTCTTTTCACAAGGACATTGAGGATCTGGAGTACCTTATGTAGACCACGAGGTGTACCATCAGGAGCCCACCTAAACTATAAGAGATACAGAAATGGTTCCGAAACAAAAGTGGTTCAGTATGATGGACTGCTCCTTTTCACAAAGACATAGAGGATCTGGAGTACATTATGTAGACCACCAGGTATACAATCAGGCGCCCAGCTAAACTATTAGAGATACAGGCATGGTTCTAAAACAAAAGTTGTTCAGTATGATGCGCTGCTTCTTTTCACAAGGACATTGAGGATCTGGAGTACCTTATGTAGACTACTAGGTGTACCATCAGGAGCCCACCTAAACTATTAGAGATAGAGATACATCAATGGTTCCAAAACAAAAGTTGTTCAGTATGATGGGAATAAGTTGAAAAAGGATATTGGCAACTTTTTACCGAGGTTTTTTTTTTTTATATACTGACTTTTGTATTCAAAGGTTATAAATATTAATCTCTCAGGGTAGTACATCGGATAGCAAATTTTGAATTGTCCCTTTAACAACAGAAGCAAGCAAGTCATCCTTAAACAGTAGAGATAAGAACTGTTCTAATATCACTGTCATATTTACTATGAATATACATATCTACTTTAGAACCTGTGCCTAAAAAAACTATCTAACGCGGACGAAGTCGCGGGTAAAAGCTAGTCCTAAATAAATACAACTTAAATCCGTTTAAAAATATTTTGTTACACTAGCCGTTACCCGAGGCGTTGAGCGCATAAGTTGTGATAAAAACTATCCTCGAAGGTAGTTAATTTATTTTTTGCATGTAATATTTTCTCTTAGTGCGAGATGTTCCCATAAATGGCAAGCGGTATAATAGAGACAAAATGAACTAGCCTCATTTTAGATTTACAGCCGAAAAGTCTTCATTAAAATTCGGTGGCAGAAACTACTTATAAGAAATTAATACTTTTGTGATTTTCGATTTAGAGAAAAATCAGCGTTGCAAGTACTAAGTAGACGCTCCAAACTTAGAGCTCTCTAAAAGAATAATTAACATAACATGGATATTCTAAGTAGGATTAAGTTCTCAAGTAGCATTCTTAGTAGGCAACTAGTGTTGTCGAACATGATTATGAATTCAATGTATGTGTCAATATTGAGTAATCTTTTCAATGTCATGGCTCGCTACTAACTGTCGTGCGCACGCGTTTCGGTCATCATTTGAACTCAGAATTTGTAGATTTCAAACTTCAGAGTCGATTTTTTAAACGGTTTTATTAATTTTATTTACTTTTCATTAAATACATTTACGAAAAATTAAGAATAATTTATTAAACTAATTCATACATACATACATATATCACGCCTATAATTCCTTGCGCAGTATACAGAGCGCAAACGGCCGCAAAAAACGGATGTGCACGCCACGTCTGACAAACATGTGAGGGTCATTCGGAAAATTGTGTATCGCCATAGTGACAGGTTGTCAGCCCATCGCCTAAATTGCAATACACACTATCGAGTCCCTTAGTCGCTTCTTACGACTCCCACGGGAAAGAAATGGGGTGATGCTATTCTAGGCTACCATCGCACGGAAAATTAAATTAAACTAATAACTAGCTATATATACATATATAGAGGTACACTAACCCAGCAGATCATGCCTGCTCGTACCCGGTCCGATGGTGCCAATAACGCAGGCTGCGTTGCCACGCTAAATGGTAACGGCAATCCAGGTACGAAGAAGATTTACAATAAATTAGAAAGTCAAGTAAATAAATCTATTTAAGAGTATGACAGTTAAAATTTTATTTCTTACCTTATTGAGTTGTAGATATCAACTGTACTTATTATGGGTGAAAAATACAGTATGTCCATAATGCTTAATCAGTTCCGTAGAGTCAGCAAACAAAATGCTTTAACAACGCCAAATGCTTTGCACATTTTTCCAAGCATTTTGTTATGCATCTTCCCTACCCTTTACCCTCATATCCTTTAAAGAACGCTCTTCTGGTGTCAGGATAGTTTTCTTTTTACTTATGGTGGAGGTAGCTATTTCTTTATAACTAATACGTTTACCAATAGAGTTTGAACCTTTTAAGGTCAATGTTTAGGTCAAGATTTTAGTATGCAAATGCAACTAATGTGATTTAAACTGATTGGGCTGGTTGTTTGAATAACCACAAAAACTTCTCCGGGTGAGCTCCTGCTCCCCACCAATCAGTCAGGTGAAGATTTGATGGCCCCGGGGCTAGAAAATTGAAGAGTCCAGAACTAAAAAATAAACTGACAGAAATGAATGTATATGATTCGATCAAGCACTCTTATTCCAGATCTGGCAGCATCAATCAGCCAGTATTTTGGGTACTTTGACTCGCGGGGACGCGTTGGAAGGTTTTTAATATTTGTAATTTTAGTAAGTTTTAAGTTGACATGCTACTTTATATAGTTGTATATTTTACTTTTGTATGTATTTTGGAATGGAAGATTGAGGGGGAGGCCTTTGCCTAGCAGTGGGATCAAGCAGGCTAATCATAAATTAATTAAATAAATAAATAAGTGTTTTACCAAGCACTTGTTTCACTACGAGCACATCAAATTATTTGTTTGCAGTTTCTAAGAACCTTGTTAAGATCTATCAAGCACTTGCTATGTTATGTCTAGCGATTGATTTCTTTTATTACTTCGTTGCACTTATTTATTGATGTCCTCGTATTAAAACAAGTGCTTGATTAAATGAAATATTTATTTTTGGCTACTTACTCATGTGTGTATCTCTATACACTATTATTTCCTAATCAGGATACTAAATCCAGCAGTGGACTGCATTAGGCTGATGTAGGTATGTATGTACAGTCAGTTGTAGCACATAAGGTACCAGGGGTACACCAAAAGAACCGAATTATTGTTATTCAGTTCTTTTGTAATACCCCTGGTACCATATTATGTGCTACAACCGGATGTACACGTAGCACTGGAAATTTGTTCATTGCTAATTTCTACCCCAATATTCCTTGACTGGCTACTGAATGGGGTGATGTCATGAAACACTGACTAACGTGAGCTATTTCTCGTCTCAATCTTATTCAAGTCTCAATAATTCACGGATGTACTAAGAACCCTCTCATTGGTATAAAGTAGGTACGTCATCATACAGGTATATCAGGTAGGAAAACAGAAAATTCATAAGAAAGCCGTACGTAAAAAACTACATAGATGAAAATAGAAATAAAAACAATGAGTTAAGAAAAATACTTTGTTAATATGTATATTGACCTAAGAAGTTACACTGACAATACTATTTTGACCTTTCTTAAACGCTTTCCGGGTCTCTTTGTATGCTTAGATCTTTAAAACTACGCAACGGATTTTTAATAGATAGAGTGACCCAAGATTTTAAGAACTTTTTACCGTGAAAAGCTTTGTTCCTTCAGGAAATCGAGTAGCAGCGGGTGAAACCGCTGGGCAGGTCGCTAGTTTTTAATAATTAAATATAACTCTACTAACTTAAAACTGTGTTTTCAGCAAATAAATATAGTTGAATCTTTGTCGTGATTGAGAATATTCTGCTACATTTTATTACTTTGTTATTTGTATATAAAAATGTTTTCATCCTCCTATTGATAACATAATTTATATTTTTTTCCGAAATTTTTGGGCTCCATATCATATATCGATGTAAGATGTAAAGATGCGATTATAAATCACGATTAACCTGGCCCAATTTGGCATACATTGCTAGTTTTCTTGAATTTTGTTGCAATGTTGCCCATATAACAACCAGCAACGTATACTGCAATTCGCCGCTTAAGTTAACTAGTCTTGCGAGAAGAGTATGTTCCTAAGTGTTGATTTGATTGACCGTGACACAAGACGTGTGGCCCCGGGGTAAACAACGTTTTACCCGTTAAACTGCAATTAGGGCTGATTCGATGATTTCTACCTATTCCTAGAATAATATTCTACAGTAGTTGTACTTTATTGCTCAAAAGTTATTTGCACTTTAAGTACAGTCGCGGCATCTTTAATTATAGATATCCATACTAGCAGCCCGAACAGCGCAGCGGTTTCACTCGCTGCTACCCGTTTTCCCGCGAATAAACATCTTTTTCTCGTCATAAATTATACATAAAAACCTTTCCTCTCGAATCAGTATATAATAAAGAAAACCGTATCCAAATTCGTTGCGCATACATAGGGACATATAGGGACACGAGAAGCGACTTCATTTTATACTATTTAGTAATTTGACGTAACGTAACTAAAAACTTAGGTGAAAAATGTCTTACGTCATATATTCAAACTGTTCTAAATTTCTCGTCTGAATTCTGAATAGGTGAAATCCATGTTTGGACTGAAATCCACAGATCTCTTATATATATGTCCTAAACTGAAATCGGACGAAATCATATTGATGTCTTTCATAGTCAAATCAGTAATCAGTGTTTCATTATTGCTTACGGCATATTATGTTTCACCATTTTAATTGATGATCGCAAGCACCACCTATGCTGTACCTACAATTTAGTGCATTCACGCATGTACTGTCATTTTGCACAACGCAACATCGAACAGGCTTTGACATATTTTGCCTTAGAAATACAGGTGTACAGACCAGAGGTTATGAAAATAAAAAACATACTCAGAGTTTGTAATTTTTCGACCTATTGTTCTTTGGGGAAAAGGTTGCATGGATGGAGAAGTTCATCCCTAAACATATTATAAGTTTGAGGCGTATGATATATTATATTTACACGGTAGAAGCTATGTGTTCAAGTGCACTCTGTTTAAGTTGTTATGAAATTATGATCAGTTTTATTTATTTAATACTAGCTTTTACCCGCGACTTCGTCCGCGTTAGATAGTTTTTTTAGGCAGAAGTTCTAAAGTAGGTATGTGTATTCATAGTAAGTGTGACAGTGATATTAGAATAGTTCTTATCTCTACCGTTTAAAGATGACTTGCTTGCTTCTGTTGTTAAAGGAACAATTCAAAATTTGCTATCCGGGCATTATTTATTTAGTTGCTGTGTATTTTTAATACATATCCATGACGCATGCGTATGTCAGACGAAGGGAAATCGCGAATTTCTATTTTATTCCCTTACAATTACAAAATACGCCGCATCGGACGTCAAATGTGGTCCCCGCCTTAACGTGTCATGTGGATGATACTTTCTAGTATAGAACATGGTAACGTATCACCTAAGTAAATATGCCTAAGTACAATGAAGGTAGCGCATACGAAGCAAACGGCGGCGGCACAGCGGTATATTTCATATAATTTGCTTAATTTCCGAAGTAATGAAAAATATCCTCGGTAAAGAGTAGGCAATGTCCTTTCTCAACTTATTCCTATCATACTGAACAACTTTTGCTTTGGAACCATTTCTGTATCTCCAATAGTTTAGGTGGGCTCCTGATGGTAGACCTGGTGGTCTACATAAGGTACTCCAGATCCTCAATGTCCTTGTAAAAAGAAGCGGCCCATCATACTGAACAACTTTTGTTTTGGAACCATTTCTGTATCTCCAATACTTTAGGTGGGCTCCTGATGGTACACCTGGTGGTCTACATCTATACTCCAGAGCCTCGAATGGTGATAAAGAGTAGCCTATGTCTGTTCTCGGTATGCTAGCAATCTCTGTGCCAAGTTTCATGAAGATCGGTTCAGCGGTTTGGCCGTGAAAGCGTAGCAGACAGACAGACAGACAGACAGACAGAGTTACTTTCGCATTTATAATATTATATAGTGTGTGTAAAAAGAAACAGCCCATCATACTGAACAACTTTTGTTTGAGAACCATTTCTGTATCTCCAATAGTTTAGGTGGGTTCCTTATGGTAGACCTGGTGGTCTACATAAGGTACTCCAGATCCCCAATGTCCTTGTGAAAAGAAGCGGCTCATCATACTGAACAACTTTTGTTTTGGAACCATGCCTGTATCTCTAATAGTTTAGCTGGGCTCCTGATGGTACACCTGGTGGTCTACATAAGGTACTTCAGATCCTCAATGTCCTTGTGAAAAGAAGCGGCCCATCATACTGAACAACTTTTATTTTGGAACCATTTCTGTATCTCCAATACTTTAGGTGGGCTCCTGATGGTACACCTGGTGGTCTACATCTATACTCCAGAGCCTCGAATGGTGATAATAAGTAGCCTATGTCCGTTCTCGGTATGCTAGCAATCTCTGTGCCATGTTTCATGAAGATCGGTTCAGCGGTTTGGCCGTGAAAGCGTAGCAGACAGACAGACAGACAGACAGAGTTACTTTCGCATTTATAATATTAGTGTGGATATTAGCCTAAACTGTCTGACTGCTGGGCAAAGGCCTCCCCTTTCTCTTTCTAGACAGAAAAAACATTACAATAATATTTAATACGGATGCAGTCCTAGTTTAAATTTGTTTGCTCCCAATAAGGTAAGATAATTCTTTATTCATAACTTAATTCAAAAATAAAATTATGAAGTAAGAAAGTAAGAATTATAACTCATGTATCATAAGGAAAAATCTGTTTACCTATCTAGGCGACATAACTACCCATTATATTATCAAAACTATTGTAATATTCTAATAAATATACTCAAAAAGACCTTATAATATAATATTCTAAACCTATTCTAACTATTAAGATTAATACGGTAGCGGCAGCTCTTCTCAGAGTAAGATTCCTTACGGCCAATAATGCAAAGCTTACAGCCCTATTGTGTAATTTTGTAACCTACACCTTTGCAATGAATATGATTTCTTAGGTATAGTAATCATATCTACTTATCGGGTAAACACTTCATTGTCTACAGCAAGAGCAACTGACGTTGGAGGAAGGACAATTAGGGGGAAGGAACGCGGAAATAGGGAACGCGTCAATCCGGTTTGGAAATTGTGACTCTTCATATTTTTGAAGCTTATACTTCGCTGCGTACTTACAATTTTATGATGGTCATTATTGTCTTAATTTACCAATAAATTTTAAAGGAGTGATATTTTTATTATAAGTATGGGGATAAGAAAAAAAATCTGTTAGTAAGGTTTCTTCAGTGGAATCAAAGTATTTGTATCCTTACCTTACTCATAAATATATCCAGATGAAATGCGAGATAAAGTAACCGTAAGTCTAGGTTCTCCCTCAGCTTTTCTGTCACAATGTCACCAGATTCAGTAGGAAGATTCACCAGTATTCACAGATTTTGTTTATTATTTTTCAGAAAGAGCTCATTAATCTTTCATCTCATAGTTTAAAAAAATCAGATGCACCCTAAACCTACCTATTATTTTCCGACTAGAGGTCGCGACCGCCAATACATAATTTGCGTTTCTGTGACTTACAAAACGGCAAGACCGGTCATGATGAGTTACTTAGTGATGGATAGGATTTACTTTCATTTTATATTACTTAAAAGCTCATAAAAATACTGCACCGAAAACAATATAAAAAATAAATTTATTCTGTACAATTTGTATTTTTAAATTAAAGCATTTTCTTATCATGCAGTTAGATTTGCTTTGCTTATTTTTGCAATAGCAAGGGCAATAAGCAAAGTTAAGCTTTCAGTCAACTACATTTACAGAGAGTTCTATGGGACGATGAGAATGCTGATGTTTTTTTATTATTATGTAGCTAAACGTGAATGATAATGCGCCTCATAATACTAGATCCGTCTACAATAGCATGATCAGTATTAACGTGCTTCGATTCCATAAACGCCACCTACTAAAGTAGGACACTTGGGTTTCCCAATCACCTCCGCACCATCTTAGTTTTCCGTGATGACTTATCAAGGAATAATGGTTTTGTTTTGTATGTATTATATAAGGTCCTCGATATTATGTAAGTGTTCATCCTTTTGAGAATGATAAGCTGTTTTTTGTCCACTTAAACCACCTATGATGCTATAGATAATTTATTGTTTTTGTTATATGTCGCATTATGTTGTACAGAATGTTAAGAAAAAACAGCAAAAAATTCTAAAGGTGGATCAGCTCTTGTCTATAATATAATATTGAATTATTTGATATTTTTTGGAGCGAATGACTCTGTATACTAAATAGGAACAATGAGACCGTTACGCTTAAAAGGAAAGGATTGATGGCATTTGGATGTTTACGAGAGGGGGGATGTGGTGAGGCAGGACGCCGGCGCAGGCGCAGCGCAGTGGGTTTTCTGAAGGCTGCGGCACGTGCCGCATGCCAACCAACGTCCGACCGACCTCGCGCGACCCTATTAATACAAGATACCTCGTCAATCGCACATAGTGTCTCCAATATACCCAAGATGATCATCGCGTATTGCGTGTGCGTGCTGGCCGCGCTCAGCGTCACATCCGCCAAGTCGTTCGTGTTCCCGGACGAAGTGCAGCGAAGGGAGAAGAAGCTGGAGCCGATTATCACACCTCCTGTTCTGCCGAGGATAGAACATTTGGAGCGTGATCCGAGCACCCTGCTGCCGAGTGAGAGGAATAACCAACGGGGGCAAGTGAAGCCTCGGTTTGGTTTCGGGGGCGGTTTCAACGTTGCACCTTCGAACGGGGGTTTGACTGCGAGCATTAGCAGTAGTGCTAATGGCGGTGGAGCGAGCCACTCTGCATCTCAGTCGTTCTCGTTCGGATTCAACGAGGGCTTCAGCGCGTCTCACTCTGCCAGCCAGGCCTCGTCGTTCAACGGATTCGGAAGGTCAGTGACACTTGTATTATAATTAGATTCGCTTGACCACTGGCTATTGCTTCTAATAAGGTACATCTACCTTTGTTGGCAAGGTAAAAAAACAAAACCTGTTAGTTGGAAAAGGAGTTAATTATACCAGATTTTATGTAAATACCTTAACGTCGTGTAAAAAAATTAAATAAAATACTGTGACAGAATTTTAATAAATAACGCGTGATGCTCTCGTTTCTTAATGTCAATCATAAATCGTATGAAAATAATTTAAGATGAGACTCTATTTCTTTTCTCGGTATACAAAAGATACTTCACGTTTATGCTGCAATTCAAATCAAATGGCAGAACTATAAACCTTACAGCAACCGATTTGCTTATGAAACAATTGCGTTTACTAGAGGTATACTCGAGTGTATTCGAAACAAACCGGATCAAGGAAAATGCAAGAAGATGCAGTTGCATCAAAGCTCCGTTAGCCATATTGCTCATCTTGACCTGGCTATGGCAACATTCTGCATACAGGGTCTATCTACAAATCCCTTTAAATCATGGTCAGTCTTTATCTTCATTTTAGATCGCCGCAATTTACAAGCAAATCAGTAATTTGATATAGGAGGATTAAATTTTATTTCATCATCTAGATAACCGACGTTACAATTTTAAACGGATTTAAGCTGTGTTTATTTTGTATTTTACAATTCATACATTAAAAACAACTACATTAAAATAAACACAACTTAAATCCGTTTTTATTGTGATGAGTAATAGTTGTGCAAACTCAAGAAAATATTATAAGCGATGTTCTTTTAGAAAATTGTTTGTATCCATGAGGACTGACAGTGCTTAAACGGTTCTGTACCTTTCACAAAACACTCTTTATATCCGTACACTTGGCCTAGTGGACCGGTCTATTCCGCAAGGAATGTAACAGCATGTTTTCCAATAGTTATTCTTATTGGGGGCATTAATCAAAATCTAGTCTCTAGATTCTAGAGGTAGAAGAAATCTAGAAGACCAATTTTAGCTCATTGTTAAGAAGCCTTGCTTGATTAATGTATGTACTTTAATATAATTAATGATGAAGGTTCACGAGACTTACTTGTTTACTATAAATAAATAAATAAATATCTTGGACATTTCACACAGCGCCATCTAGCCCCAAACTAAGCAAAGCTTGTACTATGGGAACTAGATAGCTGATACTATTTCTTATATACTTTTCTTTTTGTAAATAAATACATATTATAAATAGAAACACCCAGACTAAACACAATTATCTGATAATGACTTAACAAATATTTGTGTCTTGTGGGGATCGAACCCACGACCCTCGGCGTAGCAGGCAGGGGTACTATCCGCTACGCCATCGGCTCAGTCAAAGTTTACTGTTTATGTTAGAGAGCTAAACTCTCTACAAAATAAGAAACAAGTAAGTCACGTAAACCTACATCATGAGTGATACATGTAAGAGGCGAAAAAGGGACTCGAGGGTTACATGTGTATGTGCAAATTTAAGGCTATGGTGATTCACAATTTTCTGAGTGACCCTCAAATGTTTGTCAGACGTGGCGTCGATGACCGTTTTTACGGCCGTTTACGCCCTGTCTACCCTGCAAGGGATATAGTCGTGATGTATTTGTCTTTTCCCTATTTTCGTGTGGGTATTGACGAATCGACAAACGACAAGATGAAACCTGGTGATAAAGGTTGTATACATCTTAAGTGGCGCTAGTGTTTTGTTTGCCGAGTGGCTGTTTTAAGTGCAGTCTGATACCGTTTTAATGTCATCAGTGCCGGGAGTAATATTAGTAACAAGTCTATTGGTAACTTGTCATAACAAGGTGTGGACCGAAGTGACATGTCAGTAAATTAAGTGCACTGGGTCAGAGAGCCACCAGTTTGCGTATCAGCATGGGTTGCTAGTGTTGTGCAACCTTTAGACCCTGGCCACGGTGACAGCGGTGGCGAAAAACTATTTGGATTATAATTAAAAATATTTATCTCTATTGAATATTTTTCATATTGTATGTAATTATAGTTTAGCATACTGTATATTGGGAATTGCTATTCTATTTTATTTTGTTATTGTGTAAGTAACCCAAGAAGTTATAAATTTTCTAACAACAAATGGGTCGGCTGGAAGAGATATCTTCATAAGAGACCAGCTCGCCTTGGCTACTTATTTTATGATAAAACTATTGACAACTACTTATTTTGTAATCTGGTGATAGTTATAGAATTCTTTCATCTGACTTTCTTATTCAGCGCGTTTTGAAAAAGTTTACGCAAAACATTATGACAGCATAAGCTTTAATTCAGTCACAGGTGGAATTAAAAAATAAAAATTGTTAAAAAGTTCATATGCGTTCACCGAATTCCTATTATAAAATATTGTTTCCGATCAGTTGAATTACACTCACATACAGGGACTTTTGCTGACGAATACGATTTATTTTTCTCGAATTGAGCGATAGTAGGCGCGTTTCTCTTACACGGTTATCAAATCCGCTCCAACTTCCGCTACAACTAATACCGTAGCGTAGGCCTCGTGAAGTTTGCTCTACCACTTCGCGTGTGGTAAGATTGCTCTACAAATGTACGGGTTTTGTAATTTCCAACACATTACCACTCTATGCTAATATGTTGAACAGTTTGTCAAACCTTGGATACCGCAAACTGCAAATATGAACATAATTTATGAACATTAAATAAATATTGACTGGCCCGATGGCGTAGCGGATAGTAAGTTCGATCCTCCCAAGACACAAATATTTTTTGAAAATTTTCAAGCACGGGCAGAATTTGGACCTGCGACTTTCGTCATTACTAGTAACGACGTCTCTTCCATCTGGGCTACTGCAGCTCGTTCTTTGCCCGCTAATATATGTTAAGTCAATTTTCGGATATTTGTGTTTGGATGTGTTCTATGTTTAATCTGTATTTATTTACAAAAAAGGTATATACGTATTAACATTAGCTATCTAGTTCCTATAGTACAAGCTTTGCTTGGTTTGGGGCTAGATGGCGCTGTGACAAACGTCTAGGTTATTTATTTATATGATGATCTCTGTACCTGTAAACGATTGACTTTTTTAAAAGATTGTCCAAAAATTTATTGTTCTGGTTTTATGTTTAGATGAAAATAAACTAGTAAGTATCCTGTTCATGCTAAAGTATGCTACCCTTTTCTCTTATTTTTGCCACTGTTACTATGACACGTTTAGTTATGCGTAAATTAAAACAGTTACATTATTATTCTGCTAAAAGTTAAATATGGTTTAGAATGACAGCTGAATGACGCTGGAATTTAGAAAATCGGGCCCCAGGCAGGTCGTGACCCGCGCCCCTTGTGGTAATCTGCAACCTGTGATTGTGAAGCTACCAAAAACTAGTTGGGAGTTGCTAAAGCTGTCAGATAATGTAATATGAAGTTGCAAGTAAACAAATATGTAGTAGCAGCATGTAGCAGGTTGTATTTTTGGAATGCTTTTGAACGTGAATTTTGCGTCAGAATTTGAAGAAAGTTTGAGTATACGCGGTGTAAGGGACAGCCCTTCAAATACCGATAGGGTGCATGCAGACCATAGATACTATAAACTAAACTTTAGTTTATAGTATCTATGATGCAGACCATGAAATTGAACAACTTTCCGCTAGATACATATGTCAGGAAACTACGAAAAATGGTCGACCTCCCATTCAAAATCGCGTTCGGAAGTAAAAAAAAATTACGTTAAAGAAATATTTTGTTATAGAAAGTTGTTCAGTTTCATGGTCTTATACAACCCATCAGTATTCGAAGGGCTGTTCTTACACCCTTTATTGTTTTATTTTAATGCCATTTAGTAACAATGTTATAACCCTTAATTCCAGTGGTTTCGGCGGCAGTCAAGCAAGCAGCCAGGCAGCTTCTTTCGGAGGTGGCGGCAACTCAGTGTCCGGTGCTGCCTCGTCTGCTGCGGCCTTCGGAGGGCACGGTGGCAGCGGCAGTCAGAGCGCGAGCCAGGCTTTCGGGTTCAACTCCTTGAACGGCTTCCAGTCTGAAGTGAGTTATTGAGAATGATAGAGTTTGAAATGTGTGAGATAGAGATGAATGAAACAATCAAATAGGTGGAGATGATATTAAGAATGAAATTTTACTAGTGATCGATAACATAAGCTCAGCACGGGCTGGTGATAAAGAACAACTTTCCCCAAGGAAGATAGGACGAAATATTAAAAAATATAACCTGCCTACATTTTGTATGGGAGGTACAAATTTTCTTTTCATATTTCTTCCTTTGTTCATTGACCAACTTGTTCGTTATCACCAGCCCGTACTGAGTTTTCGTAAACGATCCTTAATAATATTCTACCCTTGTATAATTAATTAAGTACAAATAAACAATATTTCACTATCTGTCCTTAAGTATTTTTGCAGTTGGTTGATATTGTTTAAAGACATCACGTGGTACTAGAGACGAACAATGTACATAATAAAACCGCCTGTACCACGTATACGTACACTGTAGAGATACGTCACAAAAGTATTTAGTAAGTGCTAGGAACCTACAACACTAGATAGTATAAAATAAGGTCGCTTCCCGTGTCCCGCTCTTTGAAATATTTAAAACTACACAAACGGATTGATCGGACGATAGAATGATTCAAAAGGAAGTTTTATAGGAATATTTTATGATGGGAAAAAGTTAAATTTCCATGGGAAACTGCTGAATACCACGTATCACAGTATAATTAATAGTACTACGTCGTTGTAATTTTATTCAGTTGACATTTTTATAAATCTTGCAAATATTTCCTGCCGTTTAGTGCTTGAAGTAGGTTCGAATCCTGTCTGGGGCCCAAATTCTGCGAAACGATCATTCATTATCAAACACACCAGCATGCAGTAGTTCAGTCGCGAAATTTCGGATTGTTTAAATATGATATCATATTTATAATAAATTTGTAATGAAATAATGAAAATAGAGTTTCAAAACAATTATACTATTTAAATTTAAGTGAAACAGAACTGTGAGTTCATATCGCGGCTTTTTACTATAACTTTACAGTTTCCAAATGAGTTGCTATTCTTATAATCAAAAATTTGACGAGTGAACTGTATGTGTGTACCTACCTACGTGTTCTCCGACCTTTATGATGCTAATTTTAAATTCCATATATCTATTGCTCTACCAACAGGTGGCTTATCTCAGAAGCAATAAATTCAAACCAATTAACGGACAAAACAAACACCTCGAAAATTTCGAAACATATCTACATAAAAATTATTACACAACTCACGCATATTCAAGTAAAATTAATACGTATTAATGCGTTTTTCCCATTAATGGGCGTTTTGTAAAGGTTTATTTTTATTAAAATTAGCCACGAATTTCTGTCTGACTGGCCCGATGGCGTAGCGGATAGTACTCCTGCCTGCTATGCCGAGGGTCATGGGTTCGAACCCCACAAGACACAAATATTTGTTAAGTCTATTTTCAGATATTTGTAATAAGTCTGGGTGGTTTCTATGTATTATATGTATTTATAAAAAAAACATTATAAGACTTTATATCAGCTATCTAGTTCCCATAGTACAAGCTTTGCTCAGTTTGCGGCTAGATATCTAGGATATTTATTTATTATTATTAATATTTTACTTGCATTTAAAAGCGCTATAACTACTTTTGCTTACGTTACGATGCATTTAAATGTAATGCACCAAACGTAGGTACCTAGATATATTTTTGTAGCTAAGTTGTGTTCAAATAGGTTTGCGTTGATGTCTTTTTAAGGGAATGTGAAATACAATATTTCCGCCTTTTTCAGTCCTGTACTCTATTTGTGAGCAAGTAGTGTTCAATTGAAAATTTTCAGTACACTAATGGCAAATTTGTCCTTATTATTACGAATTTCATAAGTATTTTTACAAACAGATTTTGCCGTGTGATGCCAGCTTGAAATAGCATCACCCCTTTTCTTACCCATAGGTGTCGTAAGAGGCGACTAAGGGACTCGAGAGTTAGATGTGTATTGCAATTTTAGGCGATGGGCTGACATCCTTTCACTATAGTGATACACTCTGATTGACCCTCGAACTTTTGTGGTGTTAATATCCGTTTTACGGCAGTTAACGCTCTGCCTCCCATGTAAGGGATATAGGTGTGATTTATGTATGTAGAAAGAAGAAGATAAGAATAAAGAGAAAAAAAGAGAACACAATGCAAAAAAAGGCCTTGACACATACAGGCACACGCGTCGTGAACATCAGGATCACACTGCATCAGGTCCTATGTAGAAAACAATTAAGAATGGACCCCAAAACCATTGATCTACAACAACCCTAGATTACGCGCGTACGCTCAAAAGGTGGGCCGGTAAAGTAGTGCACAATTTGCAAGCGAGCACTTCTTTCCCACAGTGCGTGGCTGGCCGCGAAACTGTTAACATGACCAAGTACGGGCTAATAAATAAGGCTGAGTTCAATAGATTATGGTGAGGTTCATTGTGATATTTTGAATCAGGCGGACGCAATGAATCTATAAATCGCTATGTATGACTGTATAGTTCAGTAGGTGACAAAATCTTAGCGTAATTTTGTATGAGGCGCTAAATCTAGGGTTGTTGTAGATCAATGCCCAAAACTAATCAACCAGCAAGTCTGGATGACACTAAAAATCACATCATAATAAATCTTACGTCAGGATAGAGAACGAGACGTCGTGGCCGTATACTCGTCGAACCCTGTAGAATACTGCATCACCAAATGCTATCGCTGGCCACTGAAATGATTAAGCACAACGTCGATATCATTACGCAGTCAATTCCCACGGTGAGGCTGTTTCGACCTCATGTGGTCATCGTCAGGCACGGTGTAACCGTACTACAATCGACCTATCTACCAAACCAACCTAAGTACCTTAGACACACGCTGATCCACGTCAACGTGTCTTCACAATACCACGAATACCGATTGACACAAACCTCATTTACTTACCTTACTTACTGTCAATACAAATCTAGGGCTCCGCCATCGCTACACGTTCACAGTCTCCCAAACGCTCCAGGATTCCAAAGATTTTACCAGATTCTAAACCTAACTTCAAAACGACCTCATCGAACGACAGACCAACCGGAACTGTCAAAGTTGTTTACTATGAAGCCCACTTGAGTTCCGTTTCTCCATCACGAACGCAGCCAACAATGAATTTTGAGAACGCACTACAACGCCTCTGATGTCACTCCAGTCTATCTTACAGCCGATAGCTGCGCGTAAACAAAGCGCATCGCCTATTTGAGTGTTGCCAGAAGAATATATTAACTAAACGCGAACTGTCAAATAATTTCAGCCATTACTAACGCTAGTTACTAGTTATTATTCTGTGCCATTACCCACCAGTGTGATCGATGTCTGACATGTATGTAGATTTTTAAGAAGGTTCTTAACTTTGTTCCAGCCAACGTTTGGAGACGGTCTGCTGGACGTGCGTCACCGAGGCGTCCCTGACTTCCCGGTGCCCAGCTTCCCAGGCTTTCAAGGCCGGAGCAAGGGGCTCACAGCCGACTTCCCAATACCATCCTTCACCCAGGGCCGGAGCAAGGGGCTCACTTCCGACTTCCCCATACCATCCTTCACCCAGGGCCGGAGCAAGGGCGTCGCGGCTGGGGCCTTCAGAAGTGGGAAGACCGGCTTCGGCAGCGATATTGACGATTTTATTGGCGTTCTAGTCTCTGATTAGATTTAGATCAGTTTACTATGTCATGAGTAAAGTTTTATCTAAACGTAGGTATTCGCTACGGATACTAACCTGCGCTACGTAGAGTCACAAATATAGTTAATTACATGGTATGTTGGAAGTTTCAATATGACGTCAACGATTTTCCGCGCAAGTGTCATATTTGTATAGCTTCGCAATTGAACTACTTATTTGTAGATATATGACAGCTTGCCTCGGACGAAAAATGTTTGATGTCATCTTCAAACAATCCAATACAATAGGAATCCGACTTATAACTTCGAAGCTGTGTTTCTTTTTTTTAATTTTTTCAACGATTATGTAAATTTTTATTTATTTTTATCACAATTACGGCTTTCGTGCATTTTGTTTCATTGAGTACATTTTTAACCGATGAAAAAGAAACCGAAGGAGGTTCTCTATTCATCGAAGACTTTTATTAATTTAATTCTTTTTCATAGACCACTTCATCAAATATTTGTGTAATTTGAAAACAGTTTCATAATTGTAAGTTTCGTGTAAATACTGTCAGTATTTATTCTTAGTCGTTTAAGTTGTTATTTATAAAAACAATAAAGTCGAACAAGGAAAGTCGAAGGTTAATCGATTATTCCAGTTTACATAAATTTAAGTGCTTTCATTATTACAGCTGTTAAAAATTCATATCATTGTGGTTTAAAATTTAAGCCAATTTTTAGCACAGAATATAATATGTAAGTAATTTATTGTAAGTACCTTGTCTATTTTAATCATCAGCAGCAACTCTAACTGTCATTAAAGGATATCAATATACTTAAACCACACCTCGGACACTCCATACAGCGGACTCTTTATAGACAACTGTCATTTCTACATGTGCATGTGTGGGTGATCACAGATGTGTGAGTGCAGGGTTGGCATGCAGGTTGATTTTGATACCTAACCTGATAAATACATACAGTACTACCAAAGAGGATTTAACAAGCCTAGCACTAGTTTCTACTTAATTCTCCACTGGTGTTTTGACATGTCTCGGGTGAGGGCGGGTCGGGGGCTGGCGTGCGGGGAAGTGAGTGTCCGTTCTGTATGTATAATATATACATACTATTGGTTATTCTGTGCTTATACTGAGGTCCTGCTTGAAATAGTGCATATCTAAAGAACATTGATTAGAATTGATTGATTTGCCGTGTGATGCCGGCTTAGAATAGCATCACCCCATTTCTTACCCGTGGGTGTCGTAAGAGCCGACTGAGGGACTCGAGGGATGTGTATTGCAATTTTAGGCGATGGGCTGACAACCTGTCACTATAGTGATACACAGTTATCTGATTGACCCTCAAGCTTTTGTCAGACGTGGTGTTAATATCCGTTTTACAGCCGTTAACGCTCTGCCTACCCCGAAAGGGATATAGGCGTGATTTATGTATGTATGTATGTATTGATTAGAAAAACAGAACACACACTACCAAAAACAATCCTCAAACCGTCCTTATACATTTGACACCTTAACTTACAAGTTCGGCAACTTACCAGTTGGATACCGTGTATGATTGCTTAGAGACTAGCATCACCCCAATCTACCCGTGGGTGTCGTAAAAACCAATTAAGGAATAAATTTATCCAAGGAATAGGCAACATCGTACTCTGTGAATGCAACATGTTGCACTGCGTTCAATGCTGAAAGGATTCTTCTTGCCACTGGCATTAAATACACTTGCAAAATTGGTGGGCAAGGAACAATATGCAGTAGCCCAGATGGAAGAGGCGTTGTCACTAGTAATGACGAAAGTCGCAGGTTCATATCTTGCCCGCGCTTATGACATACGTAGCAGAGACGTGACAGCTGACAGCGTGTCTTAAGACGTACCCCGAGGGAGGCCTACGTCTAGCTCTGAGCTGCTAGGGGCTGGTATGATAATGATGATGATGCACTGTGCTTGCCAATTCGCTTGCTAAGCGTGGTGGGTATGGCAATACCGCCCAATAGAGGGAGCCCATGTCCAGCAGTGAACTGTTGTGGCTGTTAATGTATGTATGCTGGTCTTATTAAATTGGGTCGGGTAAAACCTAAATAGATGGACATATTTTGTTTCTTTTCTTTTCTTTTATTGAAGACTAGCTGGTGCCCGCAAACTTCGTTTCGCCGACTGAATGTTCTGGTTAGCATACCACCACCGGGCTGCAGGTGTTCCTCATCAGGTGCTTCAGACCCTCGTTGTCTATGTGCCAGCAGAGGCGCCCTTTTTGCTATGTAGAAATTTCTGTATCTGTCAAAAAATAAAAAATATATTCTAATCCTATTTTTACATTACTTACCTAAGATTTATTTTTCGTAAATTAGTTCAATGTACAGACAGACACACGGGTTTTACTATTTTATTAAATGTAGTATGTATAGAGAAGTTAACCAGAATTTCCTGATTTACCACTCTTTCATAATATATTAAGTAGGTAGGTGCTTGACTCTATATATCTATGTCAGAATAATATATATAAACGCTTACTCTACTTAATTTACAATAAATACTATTGACAGTCTTGCTATAAAACTCCCAACAGGCACTTTGGCAACTGGCAACATAAAATAATAAGGTAGAATTTGAGTTCAAGATTAAAAAACTACAAGAAGGGAAGAGCAAGGAGGCCATTGCCCGTAGGATCCTTAGGGACATCGATAAGAAAAGATTGAAAGCTTAAATTTAAGCGTTATATCCATTAAAAATATTTGTTTTCTTTTACCTATTTACTCAGTTTTTAAGACCCCTCATCAAATTCTGAAGTTGTTCGTCGCGCCGTAAGTCTACGTTACTTGAGGTTTTTTTGTGGGCAATGCAAACCTTTTTTTATATTTCAATACCAAGTGAAACACACTCATCTCTTGCGGGGTAGGCAAAGCGTTAAAGTCGGTAAAAAGGGTCGTTATTGCCACGTGAGGGATATAGGCGTGATTGATGTATGGTTATTTTTTATTCACCCCGGAAATTTTACAGGGCGATTCTACTCATGATTCTGAACAACTTTTATTATGGGGTCAACTGCGAAATCGCGAAAAAAAATCCAGCTGTTCCATACATTTTGTTCGAGTAGGTATGAATTTTTCTATGGAGCAGCTGTTTTTTTTTCGCGATTTCGCAGGTGACCCCATAATGAAAGTTGTTCAGAATGATGACTAGAATCACCCTGTAAAATTTCCGGGGTGAATTAAATATAATCCTGTAAATACATTGCCACGTCTGACAAATATTCAAGGGTCGTTTCAGAAATATCATGTATCGCTTGTGACAGGTAGTCAGCCCTCACCTTAAATTGAAATAAAAATAAACCCTAGATTCCCTTAGTCACCTCCTATCCTACGAAATCCGTGGGAAAGATCGGGTTATGCTGTTTTAAGATGCCGGCATCACATGGCAAGTAATAACACGTGTTACCTATGTAGCTAATTGCACGAAAATAAATAAAGCAAGGACCTAGAACATCTTAAGCTAAAGAAAATAGAAAATAAAAAGTGATAGAGTTTTCCTGCTGGTTCACTGCTCGAAATATTCTTTACATTTTTTACACTTTACATATTTATAACAGGTAACGTGTGATGCCGGCTTAGAATAGCATCACCCCATTTCTTGCCTGTGGGTGTCGTAAGAAGCGACTAAAGGACTCGAGGGTGTGTATTGCAAATTTAGGCGATGGGCTGACAACCTGTCACTATAGTGATACACAGTTATCTGATTGACCCTCATACTTTTGTCAGACGTGGCGTAAATTACCGTTTTACGGCTGTTTATGCTCTGCCTACCCCGCAAGGGATTATAGGCGTGATATATGTATACATACATATATCATGTATGCATGTATGTACATATTTATAAATCCCCTGAGTCTGGCTTTGATCGACGCCGACGCAAGTACAAGATGAGCGGATTCGCGCCCGCGCAGAAACCGGTCCCAGATTGTATCAAAACGCTTCATTTGCAAAGCGCCTAGTTCCGTGATGATGAGCTGTAGGTACAGGTTGTAACGGAAAATTATAATGGTTTGCATTCCAGTGGAAACAGCGAACTCACTGAACGTTAGACCTTTGAAGGGCATAGATAGAGTTTGAGTTTTTTCAAAACGAGGACTCATAAGTAGGATCGTTACCTAGTTACGTATGTTCGTGACTACTTTTCACCCTTAGAGCAAGGAAATGCTCAAGAGGGAAACCTACGTTTGCATTAAAAATTAAGCCATAAATGTTTAAAGTAAACTTTGCGCGCGTTGAAACACAACAATCAAATATCCTTATTACACAATATTCTACTCTCTCTACATAGGGTGAAATTTTACTAGTGACCGATAGCGAAAACTCGGACTACCTAGTGGTAAAGAACTACTTTTCCCAAGAGCATAGGTCGAAATGCTCTTCATCGCATGTTTAAGTTTTTCGTTACTATGTAAAACGTCCTACCATAAGGAACAACTTTCCCCGGGGAACATAGGTTTGAAATAAGACAAAAATATTTTGAGCTTCTATAGTAATTCAAATCAGCTGATTGATAATTTTGTTTGGAAGGTCCTATTTTGTTTCCATATTTTTCTACCTATTTTCCTTGGGTAAAGGTGTTTCTTATCACCAGCCCGAAGTGAGTTTTCGCTATCAATCACTCGTAAAATTTCACTCTTTATAATATAAATTAAAAAGTTTACATCTTATACTTTACTGATGTAGTACCCAAATTGTTTTGTCGTCCATCTTGGTGTTATGTTACAGATAACATTATTTGCAATACCTGTGTCCTAATTTAAAAAAAAAAGCTTAAAGAGGTCAACAAACCCATCATTAAAATAAATAAAAAACGGTTGGCCTTGGACGAAGTAATTAACAAATAAAAGTTACGGCCAAATTACCAAATAAGAAATGTCTTCATTAACGTTGAATCATTAACCTAAGGAAAAGTTTCATGGCAACACATTTATTAAAACACTTGCGTAGTATGTATTACAGAAGAGCGAAATCATTAAAAAAAACAGCTCATTGTCGTCTAAAGAAGCCATAAAAGTCATATACCCTGGATTACCATTGAGTCATACAATACCACGCATAGACAGTTGTTTCCCAGATTATAAATGGGCATTATGTTATACTTAGCATAACTTAGCATATAATTGGCAAAGAATAAAATTTAAATCGCATTGGAAGTATTGATGTAAGTAGTTTTATTTAGGGAGATTCGCAAAATGTAAACGACTTTCAGCTTTCAAGTAACGGTATAAACTTTTATAGATTCTTAAAACGTAATAATGTACTAATGTAAAATGAATGTATGTTTTGCTGTAGATAGTATCATACATGAATACCCCGCTATTGACTACTACTACTACTACTAAACAATACTAATTTATTGACTACTAGTACTACGATAACACTATTGACTACTATACCAGCCACAACAGCCCACTGCTGAACATGGACCTCCCCCTAAGCTATTGACTAGTTACTATTATATTTAATAGATAATTAAAATAAAATGTATTTATCTTTTGACAAAATAACGGTATTAAAATCTTATACCTTTCTGGATTTAAAAATTTTTTTGCTCTATCAAACTAGGTAAAAGAATTAGCCGTATTATATTTTGATTTTCGAATAAGTTTAGTAAAACTACTTACGCGACCTCGGTCCTTATAATAATACATTCTATACATAAATCGACACTCATTTCTCTCGGATAATACACACAATAAGTACGGTAAGATGGAATGACAAGCAACTCTTAAGACTAATTATTTTTCCTCTTAAATTAACATGACACATTAAAATAATAATTAAAATAATGTGTCCTTCCGCTACCTAAACGTTTACCTCCCGTGCATAGCTACCATGCATACGTCGTCATAATTAAGTAGGGTTATTCTCTACCATTGGGTACTCCTGTCTTATCACGTGTAAAATATATTTTATTAATAAATGAACTGAACTGAACTGAACTGAATCAATTATGATAACTTTTTATAAAGCCATACATTGGAAATATTGGTCACAGTCTATGAACTTTCAAAATTATAACTTTATTAAATAAGCTCTTTACAGACCCGACAATCATTTTTATAATCAAATCATTCACATGACCTGGCTTGGCTTAGCTGGTAGGAGATGACCGACGGAACTAAAACGTGACAAAGCAAAATAAACCTTATTTGCAGCGCATATTGGTAAATAAAATCAATGCGATACAAATCATAAAACTGAATTTGAATAAATGATGACTAATTAGTTCATCAATGCACTAAACACGGAAAAAATATAAACCAATTAACAAACTGATTGAGATGTATTTGCGAATCTTGTCAGGGTAAACTAGACACATATTAATGATAATTTTATTCTTACACAATGTCAAATCAATTCCTTATGATCGAACACATCATTCTAGTTTAACCGTCTGCTGTAGCTTACCGCATCTCTAGTCAAATATCAAAAAATGAGGGTTATTTTATTGAGTTTAGTTTTTTTAATGGCAGTGGTCTTGGTGACGAGTGTCCAAATATTTCCTCTGCAGAATCCGGATCCTTATACTGCGGAGAAGGTGTACAAGATGAAATACTCTGGACTGACCGCTGGACTGTTGCCAGGCAAGTGATTGTGCTTCTGGGAAAATATTAAGTGGGTTTTGTGAACCTGAATAAACTTAGTTTTATGCGATGGACGTGAAGTAATGTACTCATGTGGGTAAGCTATCTCTGGCTTCCGTGTTGAATATATGACATCAGCTAATTATAAGTTTGAGGACTGGTTTTGACATAAGGTTACAGATAATTGAATATATTTTGTCCAATATCTATGACATGAGTCCGAGCAGTTAACATCAAAACATCTTCATCATAACGTTCATCTTGATGATTATAATAATAGAATTACTTTTGAAACACATTCATAGAACTGTATTTTTGATTAATAAGTAGAGTCAAAGTGTAGACTTTTCGTCAAACATAAAAATAATTGCCGTGTGATTCGGGTTAGATTAGCATCACCACAATTCTATCCGTAGGTGACGTACGAAGCGACTTACAGATAGATTCATCCAGGGAATGGGCAACAGCGTTTCCTGTGATTATAACATCTTGCACTGCGCTGGCCAATCCGCCTGCCAAGCGTGGTGAGTGGACTGTTGTGACTGTTGATGTATAAAACAATCATAGATATTTCTATTTCAGGCGCTAAAGAACCATTAGAGCTACGAGAAGCAGCTGGAGATACCAACCGGGGATCTGTAGCCCCTCTAGCAAAGGACCTGTTACCACCAAAAACTGAGGTAAGTGTTACCAGAGGCTTTATTATAGGAAATAATGCAGTGTTGTTTTAAATCCTATTCTTTCTTGAATTGGGGATATCGAGTTGACGAACGACCTGGTGAAACTTGGTGTCATACTCAGAAAGAGACCTCTAGAGATACTTGATTGAGGTCTACTACTAGTAGTAGTGTCGCGTTGGGGCCAGCTACTGGCCCTCGCAGACACGGAGTGGTGGAGTGGAATGGAAACTCGGGGATGATGATTGAGATCCTGGATATGAACATATAAAATAGGGTGACTATAAACGTAGTACTCGTGTGGAAGGAAACGGGACAACAAGTGTTGTCAATGGGTAAGTACCTGAAACTACATTCAGGCCCTGTTCCCAATAAGTATCGAAGTATTGTGAAATGTCCAGGATATTTATTTATTTATGTATATTTATTCCGGGGTACTGGCAAATAAGAATATGAACTTGTGAAAATTTTGTTATTAGCAAGGAAAATAAAATAACAATAACGGTATTTTGAAAATCGCTGCTTGATCTGTCAGACGATGTGGAATCTAGATTTTGAATTTTGACGTTGAAGGATGAATGTCGTGGTCTCGTGGCTGAGCAGTCTGATGCTGGAAGTACGATGCCAAGGAGGTCGCATCACAGTAGGATGTTTAAAAACGTCTTGATTGCTAACACGGTGTATCACAAGATACTCCTATCTGTAGGGTGCTTAAATCGTCATACAATCATGATTAAAAGTTTTACAATTATGTTTCTTTTTTTTACAGGCAGCAAGACATCCGTAGAAGAATTAACACAAAAAAGATGTTCTCAGAAAAGTCAAACTTCAAGTATAGTGTATTAAAATAGTATAATTTAATCAAGTGTATTTATTTTTACCCAGTCAGTAATAAAACATGCTCTTGACCTTGATTGGGGAATCCCGTGTCAGGTTAAAGTTTGTCTAACACGGTTCAACTTGATCATTATTATATTAAGTAAGAAGTATAAAAAATAATTTATAAAATGTTTGTAACTCTTATTACGTAATTGTTCAAATATGATCTTTTTGCCTTTTCTGTTTCTTAACACAAGTTATATCATGAATTTCATGAGTTGGCAATAAAGTACGGCTGGCATTACTAACAAAAATTATACAGTCGCTTAATTTTTGTACGTTTGCATCATGTGTCTGTAAAGCACATATTACATAGTGTGTGTAAATTTGCCATGTGATGCCGGCTTAAAATAGCATCACCCCATTTCTTTCCCGTGGGTGTTGTAAAAGGCGACAAAGGGACTCGGGGGTGTGTATTGCAATTTTAGGCGATGGGCTGACAACCTGTCACTATAGCGATACACAATTTTCCGAATAACCCTCAAATGCTCGTCAGACGTGGCGTAAATGTCCGTTTTTTGCGGCCGTTTACGCTCTGCCTACCCCGCAAGGGATAAAGGCGTGATATATGTATGTATGTGTGTAAATTTTCGATTCAATGTATAGTAGCTATTTCTTAAAATATAATTGGAAATGTATATAATTATATTACAGAATATACCAGTATTGTATATGCGACAGTATAAACAGCGAAAAAATCCAGATCGAGTCGTTTTTATACACTGCAAAATTGGGTTCGGCCAATGGTCCACAAACTATACACAAAAAGAAACGACTTTAATATTCTTGAAATATGAAAAGCTATAGCCATACCTACTGGTCTGAAAGGGAAGAAAAACAGTCAAACATTGACCAAATCATCATACTTTCATCCTTAGACTGGTTTTGTATTTACATACACACTACAACCTTAACTAGGTACCTTTACGAATAGCATTCGAATGGGTAATCCTTAATAACTTCTTGTTTGAAGAAATGAAAAATGAAATTTATGTAGGTAGGTAGTAATTTAATATTCTCAAGTCCCTAAGTAGGTGAGGAAATCTACTTAAACAAGAAAATGTAGAGAGCAATTTTACACAACCATTTCAATTTCGTATTTTCTTGTAAACAGATACACACACACATCACGCCTATATAACTTGCGGGGTAGGCAGAGCGCAAACGGCCGCAAAACGGACATTTACGCCACGTCTGACAAATATTTGAGGGGTCATTAGGAAAATTGTGCATCGCCATAGTGATAGGTTGTCAGCCCATCGCCTAAAATTGCAATACACACCCTCTAGAAAAAAAAGAAAGAAAAAAAAAGACTAAGTAAAGACTAAGTTTATTTCCGGCTGAAGGCTGATGTGGCGCAGTAGCAGTGCGACTGCCTGCGACGCAAAGGCTCCGGGTTCGAATCCCGGTGGGGCACTCACAAAGTTCATAATTATCTCTTTGTGAATTAGTTCCCAGTCATGTTAGGATATTACAGGCTGAGGCTGAACCACCTGATTGTCCGAAAAGAAATATGGTTTCGTGCTTCGGAGAGCACGTTAAGGCGTCGATCCCGGTTGCTGTCTATATTTACATAAACGGTGGTCGTTACACAACCATGTCAGAGGTCTACTACTAGTAGCAGGTGGTTGAAAAACTCCGACACCAGGGCTCATCAGGTCGTAGGACGACCCGGTGTCCCACACGAAAATAAATCATATCTATTTCCGTACTAATGAGCAAAAACTTGCGGGGCATTACCGTAATACACCGATGATACTAAATCACTGATTATACACACGGTATGTAGGTAATATAATTACAGCGTACAGTCGGTATTTGACCCATCGCAAATGCTTTGTTCCGCTGTGATCTAATGCTGGGATAACCAACTGCCCGACCGGCCGGTAACCGGTCAAACCGCTTACACGATCCGACAATAATAGTACTGCGTTGTTGTTTTGATGAATTTCATACATATATACACATATCACGCCTATAATCCCTTGAGGGGCAGAGCGTAAACGGTTGCAAAAAACAGACATTTACTCCACGTCTGACAAATATTTGAGGGTCATTCGAAAATTGTCAATATCCATAGTGATAGACTGTCAGCTCATCGCCTAAAATTGCAATATACACCCTCGAGTCCCTTTGATGAACTTGTATTGTAATAATGAGGTTCTCAGGTTATATTCGAGTTTGTTATTTTTCTTCGGCCGTGTGATGCCAAGTTAGAATAGTATCACCCGATTTCTAACCCGTGGGTGCCGTGAGAGGCGACGAAGGGACGCGAGGATTACATGTGTATTGCAAGTTTAAGCGATGGGCTGACATAATGTCACTTTGGTGATAAGTTTCTGAATGACACTGAAATGTTTGTCAGACGTCGCGTAAATATCCGCTTTTTACGGGCGCCTATATAGGCATGATATATGTATGTATTATTTTTCTTGGCAACAATTACCTCAGTCGGATGACTAAGTCCGATTAATCATCTCTCGCCGTCCGCTGCGCATTTAAGATTTTGAATTGATGACAAGTAAAATATTATAGTCTCTAGTATAGAATAAGCATACCTAGGCCATTATTATTTTGTATACCAGACATTCCTGCTTAGATCACTGCCTGTACCCATTTTTTTGCTAATTTTCTGCGCCAGTGTGAATTTGTGTGGATCCACAATACCACCAGGGAAACAGCGAAGTGGGCAGTCATTCACAATATATGAAAAAGAGTCTGGGCAGGTGCTGGTGGGTTTGAAAGTTTCGGGCTCAGACCGGCTTGATCTAGGAAGAAATGTCCAAGTGCGGCTTTTAAGAGAGGGCCAATTCTAACTATGAACCATCTAACATCGTATTCTTCTGTACGCCGTTTGTTGATTCCTAAGATTCCCTGTGCAGGAGGTGGTGGTTAGATTTCCTGTGGTTTCATTTCATTTATTGCAAAGTCACAGGTAAAAAAAAGTTCTTACTTAATATAGAAGTACAACCCTTTGATTTCTCCTCCAACCAAAGGTTGTCTGGTAGAGATCGCTTTCAGCGCCTTATCGCTTATGCGCTGCCTATGCGCATTTTTAGTTTAAGTTTTCCTGTTATTTATTTGTGTTTTGAATGTGCAATAAAGTGTTTTTACTTACTTACTTACAAGTGACGCCCTGTAAGGGTACAGCAAAATCAATAAGGGTTTAGCCGTTTTGTCCTGAATCTGTTTAGCTGGGTCCATTTGCTAGGGCACATTGTAAGACCTTCTAATTCTAAGGTTATCTTAAAGGATTAGGAATAAAGAATGTTAAAAGTGAACTAACTAATGTAACTGATAAATTTTGCTCAAGAAACATAAAATCATTTTGGACCACCCATAAAATTACTTGGTCGACTAACACATGCCCTTTGAGAGATCTCAATATATTATGTACCATGCTCCAGTATTTAGTTCATAGGCTGGCCAACCCGTTAAAAATATATATTTTCTAAACTGTGGACCGAATTAATTGTACAATACATTAATCTACAGAAGTGTGATTGTATCATTAGTAGTACTACCTACGTAGAACTTTAAATGCACGTGTAAGATACTATCACAGTAGTAATTGAAATTCATAGCTAGTGTTCGTAGTCTGGTTTTAATTACATACATACATACATAAATCACGCCTCTTTCCCGGAGGGGTAGGCAGAGACTACTTCCTTCCACTTACTACGATCCTGGCATACTTCTTTCGCCTCCTCCACATTCATCAATCTCTTCATGCATGCTCGTCGGTTTAGGGTACTCTTGACCTGACCTTTCTTTAGCACGTCCCCGATTTGATCAAGGTACGTTCGTCGAGGTCTTCCCCTTCCGACGTTCCCATCCACACTTGCCATATACACCTGTTTCGTTAATCTTCTTTCGTTCATCCAATATTTTAATTACTAGCTAGTAAACAAATTATTGTAATAAAATTAAATCCTACATCGTGGTCGTAAGAAAAAAGGTGTAAACAGATTATCTTTGTAAGTAATAAGTATTTCCTATATCTATAGGTAGGATAGGTTCCTATATGCACGTATAATTCATACTATGTAAATGGGAGTGTGCACATTGATTTGTATCTAACTTTCATAGAGTCTGTAAGGAAATAGGTGTGGGCAAAAAGTGACCTAATATTTTTTAATAGGTTGCTATGACATTTCTCATTCTGAGGCATAAAGGCAGCCTCAATTTCCAAGCCTGTTCTCTTTCCATACAGACTTTACTTACTAAACTAGACCTAAACATAATCGTACAATTTGGAATAACGTGACCATAAGAACATACCTTGGTACAGTATAGGTACCTACCTACCAACTTTCTGTAGGTGAGTTTAAATTTGTAGTGCCAACTTACCGTAATTATATTCCATTGTTTTTTGTCTATAAGTAGCATAAATTATACAAGGAAACCTTATAAATACATGTCGCATATTATATTGGCCATTGAAGCGTTATCCTTTAAGGACTAAACATGAGCCGTGCAATACTTTTCGTCCTTTTCACTGTGAGTTTAACGGCTGTGCTTGGAAAAGAGAAGACACTATATCTAGTCGAGGGTGTGGACCTCATAGCTCTGGTAACGGGGCATATTCCCAAGGGAACCAACGTGACCTTGACGAAGGTGGATGATCTGGAGCTGAGCCCGGATGGTGTCTACTTCGAACCGGAAGATGATCTTAATGGACCGCACTTGCAGTTTGTGAAGGTGAGTAATAATAAAGTTATTATACACATGATGATCTATACCTACAGACATTCAGGCTGAACTACATAGTTCTATCTGAGTCAGAGCTAGAATATATTTAACTCCTACTTGAGCTCGACACAATTATCTCGAAACTTCGTGAAATTATTTTGTTTCGTCATATTAATACTTATATATATACCTTAGTTTTACCCGTGGGTGTCCTAAAAAGCGACTAAGGGTTAAATTTGTTCAGGGAATTGGCAGCAGCGTTGCTTATGAATACAACATCTTGCCCTGTGCTCGCCAATCCGCCTACCAAGCGTGGTGAGTATGGCAATACCCCCCTATAGGCGGAGGCCCATGTCCAGTAGTGGATTGTTGTGACTGTTAATTGTGTATCACCATAGTGAAAGGTTGTCAGCCCATCGCCTAAAATTGCAATACACAGGTAACTCTTGAGTCCCTTAGTTGCCTTTTACGACACCCACGGGATATAAATGGGGTTTTGCTTTTCTTAGCCGGCATTATACGACGTCATCATTAACGTTAGAAAGATAAACTTTTTTCTACCCACTATTTACCTTGTTTCAGAATGACACAAGACCTGACGCAGAAGTTAAAAAACCTGACGCAACGATGAACATATCCAACAAAGGAAAAATATTAGCCACTAAGACATTACTTTAATAAGTAGGTCGACGTATGATTTATATTTCCTTTTGTCTATAAGGTGCTATTAGATTCAATGCAAATTTGTTATGGTGAGTTCTACTTGTGAAACTGAACAACTTTCCCTGAGGAACATAATTCGAAATGTGAAAAAAATAAACCGCCTTCCTATATATGGTCAAAAAACGTGTCACTTTGTATGCCAATGGGAGGTCCAATCTTTTTTTATATATTTTGACTTACGTTCCTTGAGGAAAGTTGTTCCTTTTCACGAGTTAAACTCACCGTAAAAATATTGGCACTGAATTTAATAGGACGTCATACGGTGTGTAAGGGACAGCCCTCCTAATACTGATAGGGTGCATTCAGACCATGAAATTGAACAACTTTACCCTAGAAACATATGCCAGGAAACGCCAAAGAAATCGACATCCCATACAAAATCAAAATCAGCTGATTGCATTTACTATTGAAAGTCAAAATAATAACGACGTTACCTGAAAAAAAAAGGTGGAAGTTGTTCAGTTTCATGGCCTGAAAACACTCTTTCAGTATTCGGAGGGCTGTCTCTTACACCCTGTTTAATGTATAAAATAAATCAATTAGTTTTTTACATTTATATTTGAAGAGTCTCTACTCTACCATTTTTTTATTATGTAATTATAATTATGGAACCCAACTCAGTTTTTGTATGATTTCATGCTTGTTTATCAATATACTTGTAAAATTCCGGTGTGTTGTTGATAATTTACTGAATCATGTTGGCAAGAAAAAAGGCAGCAAAAAGTTTTGGATTGAATCTTACAATAGTTCTAAGAAGTACTCTACCATGACTATTTACACCAAAAATATTTGTATTCTCGTATGTATGGAATCCCTAAAAGTATTGAACTGGTTGGTGTAGATATTTTTATAAATCAAATTTTATTTTCTAAAGTTTCCGAAGCACAGAAGCTTGTCTGCTAGTGAAGAACAAGTATATTATTCTTTTACTATCAGTATCACGTCAACCTAACAATTGAAGGGGTCGGGTCACACTGGTTGATGCTCATAACTGTATGGTCAGTTGATTGGTATAGAAGTAAGGAGGTTTATTTATTTTTCTCCTTTTCACAAAACATAGGAAAACTGTTACCGTTATAACCAGAAATGCCTACTTAGCGTAGGTTTCAAATAATATAAGGTACTAATTAGGTAACTCAGTGCAAATACTTTTAGGGTGAGTACTACTGGTAAAAGTGAACAACTTTCCCAGAGGAGTATTGGTCGAAATACAAAAATAAATTTGGATCTCCAATAAAGAGACAGATTTTATTAACATACTTATGGTACATTTTTTTTTCAAATTTACTTATGTTTCAATGTACTTATGGTAGATTTTTTTCATAATTTCTATCCAGGTATAGTCCTTGGGGACAGTTGTTTAATTCCACGAGTACAACTCACCCTAAAATATTTGCACTGAATTTAAAAGGACATTCATTCACTGAGTTAGGGTTAAGTAATAAAAATATATTTAGTACAGCTATTTGTATAGCCCCAAACTAAGCAAAGCTTGTATTTTGGGACCTACAGTACGGCCATCCTAACAAGCCATATTTGACAGTTGTCAGATACGTGCTAATTCTATGGCGGAGGGTCCATTTTCCTTTGTTGACATCTCTTCTGGGAACTTTCATCTGTCAAATATGGCTTACTGGGATGGCCTTACTTGAGATAGCTGATATAATACTCGTATTACTTCCTACAAGTTTAACTGATAAAATGACTAATTCGTTCCTTAATGCGTGAGCGTATACAATTTATTGTCTTAATCAGTGTCAGTCAATTCCAAGTCGTGATGATCTTGAGATCCCATCGTAAGTATAAATAAAGCTTGAGTATCGGTTCCTGCACATTTTGCATCAGCCATGATGAGTCTTGGTCAGGTGCTTGTGAATTCTCTGTTCTTTATTATATTTCTCATATCTCTTGTTGAAAGTGGCGGGAATTCTTCCGAAGAGTTGGTTCTGATATCGCCAGTGTTGGCAGCTTACAATAGGAATTCCAAGGCGTCAAATGTGGAGACAGCGAAGAACTTCCCGACGCTCATGCTACTCACTAGTCCAGCTCTTGTGAAGGAGGCGCAGAATCGGCTACTCACTGAAGACAGGCCAGTCAATCCACAACCAATTTATGTTAAAGTGAGTACAATAACTATCCTACTATAATTTTATAAATGCGAAAGTTTGTATGTTTGTTTGTTTGATACTTCTTCACGCATAAACTACTGAACCGATTGTAATGAAATTTGGCACACATATACCTCTAGAAGGTAACGTGGATTAACACATAGGATAGATTTTATTTCATGCGGGCAACGCTTCGGGTAACAGCTAGTATTTTATATGTGTCTAAATACACCTGCGTTTAGTCGTGAAATTTTAAATATTATTATATATGACAACATGTGCATGGATAGGATATGTCATATTCAATCAAATAATCCGGATATACCTGGCATTCCATCCACCCAAGAACATTTATAAGTAGCGTCTGTGCGGAAGGAGAATAGGAGTGGGCGAAAAGTGACCTTCTAATTTATCCATAGTTTGCGATGACATTTCTCATACTAAGGCACTGAGGCGCCCTCAATTTCGACGCCTATTTTCTTTCCGCACAGACCCTACACTACTGTACCCCTGAGATACTAGTAATTTTTTTAACGAATACTAAGGTGAGTACTACTTAGATCTACTAAGTCTGGTACTTATGATGAAGCTTCTATAATAACACTTCGGTTTTACCTAAGTACATTATATCCGTTTGTACTACATTATCTTTATATTTCTATTAATGTTTAGTGGTTTTGTACTACCTACCAGTACCTACTTAACATGTTCTTAAAACTAAAATAAAGAGGAAAACCACATAGGTATCTTAACTTGTGTTACTGCGAAGAATAATTAATTATCTGCGGTTTCATATTTACCTAATAATGACGTATTGCTTTCTTAAATTATCAATAAAAAAATACTGTCAATTTACCCTGACCAGATCATATTTCCCGATTTAGACAAAACCCAGTAGACGTGTTTTACATACTTATAAAACTAATTGGCACTTATAACATATTTTTAGGATTCGACAGTAGGGTACTTAAAGCAAAAAAAAATAAGTTTAATTAATTGTTTCAGAAACTACAAAACCAACCTCAGCAAAACAGGCACAGAAAAAGAAGTATCTATCTAAAAAAACGCAGATCTTGACCTTGCCAACAAAACCCTTTGACGTAAGAAACATTAAATCTACTGCGTCTATTTTTATATAACAAATTAAACACCTAAGTAAATACATAACGACTTGATGACAACCAAGGAATCTTCAAGTTGTCATGACATAACGCACGTCTGAAGCCAGGTACACCAATTAGGAAATTTTCTGAAAATAATTACTATAGATAAGCCAGATAAACACAAAGGAAAAATTACACTATGACTATAAAAGACTTAGGAACGCATGTATTGTGTCACAAAAGTCTCATAAGTTGCTTGTGAATAGCCTTATATTAGGATCAGTAAAGAAGAAAAATAAGTAAATCCCTGCTGAAGAAGATCTAAGGATTGAAAAGACATGAACTCGAAGACAATTGCAGTTTTGTTGGTGCTGGTGGCGGTGGCCTTCCTTCCGTCTGACGCGGCACCTGCTTCAGAAGTCGTCGTTGTAGGTAAAGAGAATGTTAATCTTCTATATTCGATAATTTATCATCCATCATCATAAACAACAGCTGTGAAAAGTCCACTACTAGACAAAGACCTCCATCGAACACGATTTTGGCAACCCTTCCGAAGTCCCATACATACACACACACGGCCCTCTGACAAATATTTGGGGGCCGTTTCAGAAAATTCATGTATCACTATAGAGTTAGGTTGACAGCCTGTCGCCTAAAATTGTAATACACGTGAACCACCCTCGTGTAAGAAATATTTACACGTGCTTTTTACACGACTGTCCAAACAAAACAGATGTGTAATTGTGCGATTCTTTAAAGTGCTGCAATTCGTTAACCACTGAATAGATTCAAACGGGATTTGTATCGGAAGAATCTTTACATTATCCCGAGTGTTGTAGGCTAGTTTATCTCAGAAAGCAGTCGTGTTTTAATTTTATCATGCTTGTTTCTTTGAGTATTAAGATCGGTATCGGGAAAATTTATACCTAAAAACCTAACTTTTCATTAAATAATAGCCTAATTCATAGTTTTCTTACAGTAACTTAACATTGTGTGCCATCACATCAGTTAATTCCCGGTTCGCAAAACCAATTTGTTGACAAACCTGCGCTAGGTGAAAGGTGCTAGAGTTATAATACTGCTCTTTGGTATATTATGACACGGATCCTTTTATCATGTGGGATAGTGTGCGTACGATCCGTAAAATTGTACTTAAGGAATGTTTATACAAACTCTATTCCAGGCAGACAACCCACCTACGGAGCCTACCCTTATGGGTCCACAATGAGCAGAGGACAATCAACTGTTGTCGTAGTGCCTGGTAAGCAATTTCCTTTAATTTTCATAAATACGATTCAAGATTTCGTAACAGGATTCGTAAAAAATTGCTTATATTTTTCACAATCGATATTTTTCGCTAAAGGTAGAAGCGCACTGAGTCGGGGCGGGCGTCGGCGCGGAAGAAGCGTCGACAGTAACTAATCGGGCGCTGGACGCATAGTATTGGTAGGTACGCGCCCTGTTTTTGTAAATATTGCTCAGAATACTTGAGACGGCAATCCTATGTGGCTCTGTACTAAGTACATATACTATACTAGCTAGAAGATTATAATTAAATAGAACGGTCCCAAATTCGTAATAAAAAAATTGCCTGCGATATGATTCCTTAATTGGGGAGCCAAGGATATACACACAACTACGCAGCAAGAACACCCAGACTTGACGCACTAACACTTCGCCTTATCTGTCGGTCGTCACGACAGGGCTCCGACGTCGCCACGGTGTGCTTTTACCTTTAGATAATTTATTCTAGATTACCAGATAGATCAAAAGGAATAAGATAAATTTTAATAAATAAATTTTAGCCAAAAAATATTTTGTTACAGAAAACCGAATGAACCCATACGGCGGCGGAGTGATGATGAAGAAGTAGAATAACAACCATTTATCTTACTGGGAGTTTTATTTTTATTAATAAACAAATAAAAAATTGTTTCGATATTTTATTGAATTCAAGTTTGAAGTGAATCGGATTGGTAAACTCAGACAACAAATAGCTAGCTTTGTTTAGTCACCGCCACTAAAATATTATCTAAAGTGGTTGAATTTATGGATAATAAAAATCGGTCAAGTGCGAATCGGAGTCAGATTCCGTACCGTTATTTATAAAAAAGGCACAAAAGCATGTTTATAGTAAGAGAGCCCTCTTGAATATTAATTTTAGTAATTGTTGTTTTAATGGAACAGTGATATAAATACATTTACATACACGTATCACGCCTATAATTCCTTGCAGGGTAGGCAGAGCGTAAACGGTCGCAAAAAACGGACACTTACGCCACTTCTGACTCATATTTGAAAGTTAATCGGCAAATCGTAAGTGATATAAATGTTCTGTACAAATATCAACTGTCTAACTATTGCCGTTCATGCCTACGAACCAGTATAGATTAAATCAAGCAAAAAATATGTTTTTTTTATATGGGAGCCCCCCTTAATTTTCATTGTATTAAAACTCTTGTATGTATTATTAAGCCAACGATGATTCATCGGAATGGTCTAACTTAACTGCTGGCGTACCACAAGGCGGTGTGCTCTCACCTTTACTTTTCTCCATTTTTATTAACAATATCTCACGTGTTATTTCTTCTTCCTATCACCTGCATGCAGATGACCTACAAATTTATAGACACTTTTCTCTACTCGAAGTATCTCAAGCTATTGAGGCTGTAAATAAAGATCTGGAATCTGTTCAGACTTGGGCTAAAACCTTTGGGCTACTTGTGAACCCTAGCAAATCACAGGCTTTGATAATTGGTAGTAGTAGGTTGCGATGTAGACTTGATCCTGCAAGTATTCCACTTGTCTATTACGATGGCATATGTATCCCATATACTGACAAGGCTAAGAATTTGGGCGTCATATTTGACTGCCATTTATCTTGGTTATCTCACATTAACGAGGTGAGCAAGCGCATGCACTATTCCTTTCACTCTCTTAAGCGACTCCAGAACTTTCTTCAACTAAAATCATGCTTGCACAAGCACTTCTTTTTCCCATTCTTGACTATGCTGATGTCTGTTATCTGGATGCGACGGAAGAATTACTCAATAAGCTTGAGCGACTACAAAACTTGGCTATTAGATTTATTTTCGGTCTTCGTAAGTTCGATCATGTCTCAGAATTTCGTGCTCAGCTTAAGTGGCTTCCAATTCGCCTTCGCCGCGATGTGCACATCCTATCCACTCTCTATAACATCCTTCACAATCCTGCCACTCCCGACTATCTCCGCTCCCGTTTCCACTTCCTTCCCCCTGATCCCCGCCCTAGGCGCGACTGCATCACTTAGGTGCTGGAGTGTCCAAGAGCGAATACTAGATTTATTTTTAACTCTTTTTCCGTTAAAGCTGCACAGCTCTGGAATGATCTTCCTAAGACTGTACAGGAAAGCCCATCTATTAGGTCCTTACATATGAAATTGGCGTTTTGTATGGGAGGAACAAAAAGTCGATTTTTTTTAATACCGTATATTTATTTAATCAAATTATGAGCCATTGTAATCTATGCACTTTTGCCATCTCATAGGTAGTTCATTGATCCCTTTACTAAAAAAACCATTCGGACGGGAATCAATAAAATCTTTGAAGGCGATTTGGACTGCCCCATCTGAGTTGAATTTTTTCCCTTGCAAGAAGTTATCCAAATTTCGAAAAAAATGGTAATCTGTTGGAGCAAGGTCCGGGGAGTACGGTGGATGCCTTAGACATTCCAATTGAAGCTCTTCTAATTTGCTAGCCGTCTGTTGTGCAGTGTGTGGTCTAGCGTTGTCGTGAAGCAACAGTGGCGTAGAGCGATTGACCAACCTCGGTTGCTTAGCAGCTAGCTTTTCCATCATGGTTTGCAATTGCTGACAGTAGACATCTGCCGTAATCGTCTGGCCAGATTTGAGAAAACTGTAATGAACGACACCGGCGCTAGTCCACCAAACGCTTACAAGTAACTTTTTATTGGTCAATTTTCGCTTGGAGCAGGCTTTGGCTGGCTTGCCAGGGTCCAGCCATTGCGATGAGCGCTTCCGATTATCGTAGAGAATCCACTTTTCATCACAGGTAATGATTCGATTTAAAATCCCTTCGTTATTGTGCCGGTCAAGTAATGTAACGCAGCAGTTGACGCGCGTTTGCCGGTTTGCTTCACTCAATTCGTGAGGAACCCACCTTTCAAGTTTTTTAATCTTTCCAATTTGCTTCAAGTGGATTAAAACAGTTTTATCACTAACACCGAAGCCTGCAGCTAATTCGGACGTGGTTTGCGATGGATCCGCTTCCACAATAGCCTTCAATTCTTCATTATCAACTTGGGTCTCCGGCCGTCCACGGGGCTTGTTTTGCAGGTCGAAATTTCCAGAACGAAAACGTTGGAACCAAAAACGCACTGTGTTTTCTTTTGCGACACAACCGCCATACACATCATTAACCCTTCGAGCCGTTTCCGCAGCACTGGTGCCACGGTGGAACTCGTACTCGTAAATAACGCGATATTTCAAATTTTCCATTTTGTAAATTGGTCGATGCAAACAGAAAAAAGATAAGTAAAAAAACAAATGAATGACGGTTTACGAAACACAACTACATGTGGAAATAGCTGTATAAATTTGAATTTCGAATTCCTAACCAAATAGGAGAAATTTGTGATCAAAGTGGCCAGTACGACAAAACGACAATTTCATATGTAAGGACCTAATATTTCCGTATTTAAAAAGCGAGTAAAAGAGCACTTCATTTCTCAACAACCTTGAAATATTTATGTATGTTTATGTATTTTTATAGTATTTATATAAATTTGTTTATTTATTCATGTAAGTTTATTATTTGTATGCATGTTAAAATATTTTACAGAGTTATATACTTATTCATTTATTTTGTTAAATTTATTTCGTATTGCCTATTTGCCCCAAAAGTTTAAATTCCCTCACAAGACAGGGGTTGGCTGGAAGAGATCTCTTCTTTAGAGATAAGCTCGCCTTTGCGACAAAAATTGAACATTTTTTTTCTGTGTATTGTTTGTGCAATAAAGAATATTATATATATTATAGCAAAAAAAGAAAAACGGCATCTGTCAAACAACTCTAATCAATGAACTTTATAACTCACAGATTACTTAAATTACCTATAACGACCACGGATTTACAAGCTGCTATACCGCCTGTTTACAGACGGAGGGGTGGGAGGGACAGATGGACAGACAGCGAAGTCTCCGTAAAGGTCGTAGCACACATATCAATTCGGAAAGGGATCGTCACCGTATCGCCTCGCCGTCAACCAGGCGTCAACCTATCGTAAGCGCGTCACCGTGCGATCAGTAGCTCCGAATCGACTCGGCTACGGCTAGGCGACGCCGCGCTTACGGCTCGCCGGTCGCTGGTTGACGACGGCTGGGCTATGGTAGGGTAGAGGGACGAAGCTAGGGTACGGAGAGACGTAAGCGCGGGTACGGCAAGTCGACCACGCACCGTACTGCGGTTTGTGAGCTTGTCCCGAGGCGAGGCGATTACGTTACGATTCCGATAAGTGTGCGTTGCAGTAGGGAGTTTCATACAAAGAATACTGAACGGCTCGAGTTGATACGTTTACGTTCCGTTTACGAGTTGATATGTGTGCTACGACTTTAATAGTGACCCGATTTGTACTTTTGCGTACGAAACCCTAAAGATTTATAACAACAAAACTGTAGACCGATTTAAAAGTTTTTGTTACCTATTGGCAGACTTTAATTTATAATAAGGCAAAACATTATTGGAAGATCATTTTTAGATAGCATATTTAGGTTCTACGTTACTAGATATTATTCTGTGGTTCTACTAAGCAATTTACTAAATTGCTCATAAGATAAGACAATCCTCAAAGGTTCGGAACTCACTTACGTACCTATAGTTTGGAATTTTAGGTAAATGTAATTCTTATTTGATAACATATTCACCATGTCCTCTAGATTTTCCACAAGTTGACTGGGGGTGATCCCTTAATGGGATAAGTCCGCCTTTTTGTCTAAACTTTACCTTTTCTGTTACTTATTTGTTTCTATTTGTGATTTATTTGGTGCAATAAAGTAATAACATAAAACATACATATTTAAACTGTCCGTAACTCCGTTTCCAGTTCTCGGTATTGTTTATTTATGTATGTTGTAAGCAATAAAGTGTTCATCTATCTATCTCCGCATCTAAACTGTAGATATAGGTGTGTCCTATGTCTAATCATTCAGTAGGTCACTTTTGAAACATACAACTAAAACATTTTTTGTAAATTACCTTTATAAGAATATTATGCCGTGTAATGCCGGCTTTAAATAGCATCACCCCATTTTTTTCTTTGGGAGTCGTAAGAGGCGACTCAGGGACTCGAACGTGTGTATTGCAATTTTAGGCGATGGGCTGACAACCTGTCACTATGGTAATATTAGTAATACACAATATATTAAGATTAGACATTTGTTGGTAAGTTGCCGCTTACCAACAAATGTCTAATCTAAACATACGTACTTAGCTGTTATGGGTTGTAAGGAATTTCGTAGGTATAACCCTGCATGAGAATATATATTTTTTTTTTATTAATGATGGGTTTGTTTTTGACTCTAGTCTAGGTTATCGCAGTTTTCGCAGCAAATCTAACCTAAATATAATTTTTTCTATCCGTCTGGCACACTGAGAACCTCTGTAAGAGTATGTTTTGAGACCTATTTATGCATCGATCGCTAATCATAGACTGGAACTAGCACTTATGCCATGAAGTGCGCACCGAATCTTGGAATTGTGTCTCTTAGTCAGGTGATTGTATGTGGCATATATCACGCCTGCAATCTCTGGCGGGGTAGGCAGAGCGTAAATGGCCGCAAAAACGGACATTTACTCCACGTCTGACAAATATTTGAGGGACATTCTGAAAATTGTGTATCGCTATAGTGACAGTTTGTCAGCTCATCGCCAAAAATTGCAATACACACCCTCGAGTCCCTTAGTCGCCTCTTACGACTCCCACGAGTAAGAAATGGGGTGATGCTATTCTAATCCGGCATCACATAAGCACATCAGGTGTTTGTCCTAGTCAAAATGTAAACAATGTGATAGATAAGAGTGGATTTCTCAAGCGGAAATTTTTCATGTCCTCGCTGAAAACGAGGTGACGCTTTGCAGCTATGACAATGATAATTTTTTTCAAAATATAAGACACTTGTTCTGATATGAAGACATATAAATAATGTTTGGACAGTTATTATGTTTTTAGAAAAAAAATAGTAAGTGTCGAATTTCAATGTTCGGTGGCTTGTCCCCAATCCGTTTTTCACAACATATTCATCTCTCAGCAAAATTGTGTCCAACATATTAAGTAAAATTTATTTTGATTATGTTAAGGATTAGTGACCCTACGAGAAATTATTAAAAATTGAATTTTTAGACGAAATATTAATGAACTGTGTCAAAACTAGATTTGTCCCAGCAAAAATAGCAATATCGGTGGCAATTTTGTTTCGACGCTCCCTGCTCACACTGTTGAGTATATCCAGACCTAAAACCCCTTCCCCGCTAGGATCAATCGAGCACTCACGCGCAGTGTAAACGGTTGTGCACTACCTCCTTGCGTCTTCCCGCCAAAAATGTTAGTACACCATTTCAGTTTACTCGGAACAAAATTTTGCAATTTCGGTGCTCGGGATCAAAATGTTTCCTCAAGGTTTAAAAATATTACAGTAATGCATTCTAAATAGCCTTTGGGTACACTTTTGAGATACAAGTCGCAAACTGGAATAACCTTGATACTTTTGTATATTTTTTAAATAAATGACTATTTTGCAATTTCGGTGGGCACATTTCGGTGGATGCTAGAAGCCCACCGAAATTGCAAAGCTCCACCGAAATTGCTCAATTGATACAAATTACAAACATATTTAAAAATATCATGCATTCACTCCTTGCGGGGTATACAGATCGAAAAAGGCTGTAAAATGCGGTCGCTTTAGGTCGTTTGTTTGACAAAATTTTGCGTTTGTTTCAGAAAAACTAAAATCTGCGTCGTAAAAGAAGACTAAGGGATAAATTCATTGAAGGAATGGACAACAGCGTTCCCTCTGAATGCAAAATTTTGTGCTGCGCTCGCTGATCCGCCAGCCGAGCGTGTAGAGGATGGCAATACTCCCGATAGGGAGAGGCCCATGTCCAGCAGTGGATTTTTGAGCCAGCCCGACGATCCCTCGTGGTCTTCCTGCTCGGTGATCCCTCGTGGCCCTCCTGCCCGGCGATGCCTTGTTGCCCCTTCAGCCCAGCGCTCCCCGTGGCCCTCCTGCCCGGCGCTCCCGCGAGGACCTCCTGCCCGGCGATCCCTCATGGCCATCCAGCCCGGCGCTCCCGCGAGGTCATCCTGCCTGGCGATCCCTCGTGGCCCTCTAACCCAGCACTCCCGCGGGATCCTCCTGCCTGGCGATCCCTCGTGGCCCTCCAACCCAGCACTCCCGCGAGGTCCTCCTGCCTGGCGATCGCTCGTGGCCCTCTACCCGGCACTCCCGTGAGGTCCTCCTGCCCGGCACTCCCGTGAGGTCCTCCTGCCCGGCGATCCCTCGCGGTCCTCCACCTGACACTCCCGTGAGGCCCTCCTGCCCGGCGCTCCCTCGTGGACCTCTTGCCGGGCGATACCACGTGGCCCTCCAGCCTGGCACTCCTGCGAGGTCCTCCTGCACGGCGATCCCTTGTGGCCCTCCAACCTAGCGCTCCCGCCAGGTCCGCCTGCCCGGCGATCCCTCGTGGCACTCCAGCCCGGCGCTCCCGCGAGGTCCTCCTGCTCAGTCATTGACACCCGTCAGCGATAGCCGAAGACGTGGCTACTATTTGTAGTCGCAGGTATCAGTTGATTTCTCGACCGGCAGGTGCTATCAGGTGTGGACGGCTGCCGCTAACAGAGGTCTACGGCTATCTTCAACACAATGCCACCCATTTGTAAGCAGCCAAACAAGGCATCTGAGGCACAATTGCAGTTTCGGTGGCACAACCCCAATTTCGGTGGCATGAATTCAATTTCGGTGACAAGGCAATTTCGGTGACCCAAATAACTCATCAAATACAATTGTTACATATTTTCCTGTTAATATATTATATTTAAAATGAGTATCTTTTGCTATACAGCTAAAAAAAACATCAAAAAAGCAGAAATTTAAAAAATCCACCGAAATTGACAAAAATATGCAGTTGTTGAAAATGACTCATAAATTAAAAATATCAACGAACCCAGGACTTTCAGATCATCTGAGCACTCATACGACTAAACTAATAATAATAAGGCAGTTCGAAAATAAAAAACGTAAACATCTCTACCACTATTGAGATGTCACCACAGGATATAGGCACAAAATAGAGAATGTACAGAAGGATCACTCGGGCCTTGTTTTGATTATTTCTGCTTTCGGCAAGGGCTGCCACAGTTTTCTTACCGATTTTATTAAATGGTGTAGGTACCTAAACATACAGGGAGTAACAGAAAGGATATATCAAGCCGAAAGGTGCTCATGAAACTGAACAACTTTCCCCATTTCCCCACTTTGACCTCCTTTCGGCTTGTTATACCCTTTATTACTCCCTGTATTTACATGACTTATACTCGTACTACCTACGTAGCACAATTATCATGAAATGGGGAGTGACGAGTAGGTAGATATCTGCCCTGGGGCTGTTGAGATCTTTTTAGCTGGCATGGTGACCCTGGTGATCCTGGCTGGCGGTGGCGGACTTAGTGACACAGACGTGACACATAGACAGACATGACAAGTCGACAAATTGACCTTCTTTTCTATGAATTTGGTTCCGCAGGTTTATAATCATAATAGGTTGATGTACTGAAAAGTACGTAGTAATATTTAGGTATATTAAACAAAACATACATGAAAAATAAGGTGCAGTGTGATTCCGGCTTAGAATAGCATCACCCCATTTCTTTCCCGTGGGAGTCGTAAAAGGCAACTAAGGGACTTGAGGGTGTGTATTGCAATTTTAGGCGATGGGCTGGCAACCTGTCATTAAGGCGATACACAATTTTCCGAAAGATTCTCGAATTTTTGTCACATGTGGCGTAAATATCCGTTTTTGCAGCCGTTTACGCTCTGCCTACCCCGCAAGGGATAATAGACCTGATTATGTGTATGTATGAACATCAAAAATGAAAAGTTGTTTTTAACCTTTATTTAAGTAGAAACTCAAATCACATTATAAAAAAATACACTGAATAGGGTTATTAATCTCGTTTGTTCTTTTATGAAAGCAAGTTTTTATTTAAGTTGGTACAAAATATTATAGGAACATTGTACAAATCACATCGTATACTAATAAACCTATTTATTACCTATTTATATTTGCGTGAAGCCATTTTGCACATCCGCACCAAACGCGGTTGACACTCGACTACAAGTGTGTTTGGATTGGTTTGGATATCCTTGTAACGGTGGCGTGTCAAATTGTGCGAGAGTTTCTGACGTTTGCTTGAAGTGAGCTCTCTGTATTCGGCGCGCAGCCGCCAATACTTACTTTGTGATATAGGTAACACTACATTGCCACAACCAGACCTGTCACACTTCGTATTTATTTAGATCTAGACATAGACATCTTTCTATTAGCCTTAATCAGGTGTACAATGTTGCCAGTAGGCGGCAAGCAGGCTTATTCAGAGGGCTTAAGATTTAACTAGAACGAAACGATATGTCGATAAGGTTTTTTTGACGGAAACAACGAGTGGAAGTTACTGTGTATTTCGATTTGTATGCTGTGTGTCACACCATGTTCGGCAAGCTCAGTACAAGAGAATGGAACAATAAACACCTGACCACAAAAACCAAGATTATTGTTTATCAAACTTGCGTTTTAAGCATACTCTTGTACGGAGCTGCAACCTGGACATCGTATGCAAAACAGGAACGTCGACTCAATACATTTCATATGCGCTGCGTAAGAAATATCTTGCATATAACCTGGCAGGACAGAGTCACAAATGAGCGAGTCCTAGAAATTGCGCAGCTGCCTAGTTTTACCGCCCTGCTTAAGCAGAGACGATTGCGGTGGCTAGGGCATGTGCACCGGATGGAAGCTTCGCGTCTTCCACGGCGTGTTCTGCTTGGCGCTGTAGCAAACGCTAAAAGTTTGTTTGGTTGGAAGACCTATGCTGCCTTTCAAAGATTGCGCCAAGCGGGACATGGCTGCGTTTAACATTGACCATCAAAGCTGGGAGAAGCTTGCTGAGGATAGGGACGAATGGCGTAAGCGTGTGTTTGATGGGCGTAAAACACACGATAATGCCTTGTTTTCTGGTCTCGCTAACAAAAGGCAAAAACGTCATCTAAACATGCATGTGCCAGTCTCAAATTCCACCCTCACTTGTAGAGCGTGCAGAAAATTATGCCGCTCCCGTATTGGCTTATACAGCCATGAAAAGTCTTGCCTCAGACACTGATTAAATCGTCTGTCACAGACGTGTGAGGCCAATGACGGTGATGCTGTGTGTAATTATAAGGGCCAACACTGTGTTGACCGGACTACACGGACGGGCCAACCCGCTCGACACAGAGTTGGAACTAAGTCAGTAAATCAGTCAGTCCGTCATGTAAGCCAGTGAGTGATATGTGAAAAAAAATCTTTATGAAGTTGAGGGTATGACTGATATGACAAGTTAATAAAGATTCGAAATCTATAAATTTTATGAATAAGAATGTAAGTATTTAACTATCATTAGCAATCAAAGTACGCCCTCTGACCTAGCCAGCAGCAGCCTAGCTAAGTAACATTTATACTTACATACATTTATCACGCCTATATCCCTTGCGGGGTAGGCAGAGCGTAAACGGCCGTCAAACAGACATTTTCGCCACGTCTGACAAACATATGAGGGTCATTTAGGTAATTGCATAAGAATAGATAATAATACTGCGTATAGAAACGAAACTCCTTTGTCTGGGCCCCAAAAGCCGCGCTTTAAATACCTACTTCCCCCCGCAGCCCGTAACGCCCCGCACTCTCCCGCGCTTTAAGTCAGGGCTGTCACTTGTCAATATTTTTATTCCAGACTAGCGGCCAGTCAAACGGTTGCCACCGCTGCTAACAGTTTTCCCGTGGGAACAAAATATTTACCCGTTTTTAAGTCTTACCTTACCATTTTATTGTTAATAGGTAGGTACAGAATTTTAAATTAGGTGCAAAACATACGTACGATACGAATGTTCTTATTTATCATTATCAGCTAACAATGATTAGGCACCTAGGTAGTTTAAATTAGAAAATGGAAACTAGGTACCTACGTAAGTAAAAATAGGAGTACACACAACAATTACGTATAATAACGAATGGTAGGTACCTAGGTATTTACTGTAAAATCATCACTTACCTTGACTCATCTTAAGGCAAATTAAAAAAACTTAGATGCGGAGTCTTCCTCGCATCACTTTTGCAGCCATACACACCACAATAATTCGGCATTGCTAAATTTTTCACAAAAAATGCAAATTTGACCCGCACGACGAACGTTTCCGCGGCGAAGCGCACTCCCGACTGAATTGTTCTCTAAGAGACAGCCAGACGGATTGACCTTGAGCGCGTCTGGAGCGGGAGTGTCATCTCTATGTGATTTCTACTCTATGGTAATTGTATAATCACCACATATTCCGTGTAATCCTTATCGGCCACCCACATTGGATATAATTGTTGCCAGCAAGAACGTGCAATCATCTACTGATGAGGCATCGCAGAATCAATCCTCAGCCTCAACGCCGACGTGATAATTGCGAAGATAAATTAAAATGACAAATCACTCTATTATTCCATTACGATAGGAAACTGTAAAAAAATAAAAGCCTATTAAAACTATTAAGCTGCCTGACTAATGAAGTTAATAAACTCAAGTTGAACTATGCGCGACCATTAAGCTCTTGTCTTTTTTCTTATAAGATGAGTATAACCAGTCCGCAAGTCTGGGTCCTGGAATCCCAGTGAACCAGTTTGCAAAACGAGCACCACGACGAAACTTACCGCGTTTCTGTTTACAAATAAAATCGATGTTCATAATCCTACACAAAAAGAAATAAAGTGGCCATTCGAGATGTTATTATGTATCCAAACACTCGAAGCAGCGCATCCGGTTTAAGGGTATAACCAGATACAGATACCTACACGAATAAGCACGTGTATAGAATCCACAAATTGGCAGGCGTACACCATCACGCTTCATAACCATACGTATGTTATTTTAGCACAAAACTGGAAACATCAACGTCAAGAATATAAATTGATGAGATTGAAAATATCATTGATAACGTCATCGTGGGAACGTATTCGGTGAATCCTGCGACTCGCGGCGCTAGGCGGGTCGGTGACGTGTGGCTGAAGGAAAAACTGGCCATATAAATAGGTTGGCATTGTGAGTCCTGCGTCAGTGATCACAATGGGGTACCATAGTGCGGTGGTGGGCGTTTTGGCGCTAGCGGCTTTGGCCAGCGCGTCTATAGGAGACAACTCTTTAGAGAGTGGAGAAAGAGCAGAAAGAGTTGTGCTAGTGTCGCCAGTATTGGCGCCATTTCAAGACTCAGTACCGTCTTCAGTAAGAGCGAGACAGTTCCCTATTCTGGTACTTCTCGCGCAGAGGAACCCAGAATATTCCCGGGAACAGCAAGCTAAGTCTTTAGAGGAGAAATCGCAGCCGATCTATGTCCAGGTAAATTTTCAGTTAATGAAGATTTTGATTGATATTGATTTTGCAAGCTTAAACGCGCCGCATAATTTCAGTTTGAGATATGAAATTGTATGATACTTACTGGTTAAAATAAAGAAATAATCTTATAAAAGCCACAATGGTTAATTAACTGATGATGCATAGGTACAAAAGTTATGTAGATGAGTTATTTTATCATTACCATTCAGCTAAAAAGCACTAGGTAGGATCCAAATTATTTTAACATTTAATGGAAAAACTAGGTACTTAAAATTTTAATTTAATCTTAAGTAAATATTTCATCACAAAATTAAAATTTCCATATTTTTAACTGTATTTTCGAATAATTTTTCCACAGAAATTAGAGGACCAAGTTCAACCCCAGCCCCAACAACAGCCTATTGCTGCACGTAGGCAGCTTAACCGTCAGAGGAGGTCACCGCACCACTTCAAGAAGCACATTTCCTGGGGCGGTGGTGGCGGAGGCTGCTACTCCTGCGGGCAGCAACAGCCTGTGGTCTACACACAGCCACAACATGTCTACGTGCAGCCACAACCAGTCTACGTCCAACATGTCCAACAGCCAGTGTACCACCCGCCACCCGTGCAAAAAACCATCGTCGTGAAATTTGAAGGTGGCGGACACGGCGGTTACGGCGGCGGCCATGGCGGCTACGGTGGCGGCGGCGGCTACGGCGGTGGCTACGGTGGCGGCCACGGCGGCTACGGCGGTGGGTGCGGTGGTAACTGCGGAGGTGGCTACAGTCAATCGTCCGCAACTGCTACGGCCACGGCTACGGCGCACGCTAGCGCGGGAGGGTGAGTTTGCAAAGATTTAAGTTTAATATGTACAGCCCTTGCAGCAAAGGTAAATGACGAGCAAGTCACCACGGTAACAGTCAAGTGATTGGCCACTGCTACGGTGGACGCTAGTTCTTTACCCTTACTTCACTCACACATGCCACCTGGTCGTGCCACTGGTTTCGCAGCCACACTGTCACATGCACACGAAGCTGCAAAACATCAACAGTTTGTCCACGACGTCTTCCTACTGTGTCATAAAGCGGCTGTAAACCTGGTGGCACAGCCCGGCGGTAATATTGAACCGCTTCATTGATTCCAATCCAAAACTTTTGTACAGAAAATTTTATATTTTAACCAGTGTACTGACCTAACGTGGTAAATAAACCAAAAAGTACCCAATTATTTTAGTTTTTTTATTTGCAAGGAATTATTATAATGAGATACAATTTAATCTACCATTAAAAAATACAAAAAAACGTGTTCTCTGACGCGTGAAGTTTATAACAAGATGTTTTCTAAGTCCGGGGCCGTTGTTTTGGAAATAAATTAGTTGTCGTCGTAATTTTTTTAAGTAACCTTTTCAATGGCCACCATCCCACTGCAGGACAAAGGTGTTACCAGAAAACGTTAGATAAATTAGAAAAAACGTAATTTTTATTCAAAATATAAGTTAATAACGACTATTAATTCAATTTTTACATACTGGCAATCAATTCCGGTAATTAAAGCATTTATACGAAATACAGCAGTACCTTAAACTATGTAAAAAACTGTTTACAGTAGGAGATGGAGATTATTATAAAACCATACACTATCATGTCATTGAAAAAATATGACAAAACAAAATGGAATTTTTTAAATGTTATTATTGAGTTTTATAGCTCTGCTGTTGTTACAGTATAATTGTTTCTACTAAGTAATTAACAATAAATATCATTTGTTGCAGATACGGGAAGAAATAGACATGGAAAAGACTATACCTACCTGTGAATATGTGATTATTTCAAGACCTAGACTACCTAGTGATACATTTTTGGCAGTCACTGATTCAAAAATTTATTGTTCTGTGTAGCTGACTTTACAAGAAATAAACTTGTATTTTAAAGTTAGTTAGCGATCACAAAATAACCTAAAAACTCACTTTGAAATACTTATTTTGAATCAGTGTGTGTCGATAAACGTCAGTGGTGTCTGCGCTGGAAACCAAAATAGCTTTAAGTTAACCGATTTCAGAATAAAAACATTGTTTTACCTTACTGTTTGAACAATAAAACATAGTCAAATAGTTTATTAATATCAATGTCTGTTGTTGTGAACAGGTGTGGCCAGTTTACAAACCGTTAATAATAAAAACGTAATAAATGAATATTTTTTACCTAACTGTTATTAATTTCTTAAGAAAAATATTCGGAATATCTGTCTTAATTCAATTTATTTACTTTCATGTCCAAAGTATATGGTATAGGTGTTGGTTACATTTTGCTAGTAAATATACATGAGCCCCGTCAGGGCATTGTTAATTAGAACGCATCGCAAGATAATATTAATAATTTATTCTTTTATTTGATATTATTATATTTTAATTTTACCATTTAGAAATTCTCAGCCATTGACTTGCTTACCTTTTTAACAGCTGTTTAAAAAGAAAATATATTTATTTACTATTTACTGCACACAAAAACATAACAAGAGACAGACATACAAAGAATACAACTTATTTCCACTAAGAAATTTCTTCCAGCTGACCTATGTAAAGTGAGACATTACTTTTTTATATGTGATAGATGGTGTTGGTCATATGGGGGAACTTTTGCTGCAGATTAAGATTTTTCTCCTTTTCTTGTGAAACACCAAGTGGTCCAACGACCCAATGAACATCCTTGAAAATTAATTGAGAAGTTATATTTGGAGTTAGATCGAATGTTTGGAAGTAATATTTGCGATGCTATCGGCGCTTATTTTAAGCGTTTAAGAGCGGGGCACACCGGCTCCGTATCCGTTCCGTATCCAGCTCTCGTCCGTAGTCACGCACGAACTTATGACGTTGTAATGTATGGGACTGTATGAGATACGGCACACCGCACACCGTGCAGCACTTAACGGATACGCAACGCAAGCGGTGTGCCGTATCTCATACAGTCCAATACATTACAACGTCATAAGTTTGTGCGTGACTACGGACGAGAGCTGGATACGGAACGGATACGGAGCCGGTGTGCCCCGCCCTTTAGCTTAGTTTTCGATCTGCCTACCCCGCAAGGGATTATAGGCGTGTTATGTGTATGTATGTATGTAACATCAAATGTAACTAGTTTCCCCCATGCTTATTATTGCTGATCTTTAATATGTACAGATTAGGTACAGTCAAGCTCACGTGCGGCTACACTCAAATTGGCAATGTAAGTCTTATGCGCGCGGCATAACAACGGTCCAAAGTCCAACCAGCCTGACTGTTGCCTGTACACAATTACCTAGTACTGATCAAAATTCTAATAAAATAACGACATGAAGCAACAAAGATGAGATCATTAGATACAATAAAAACATCCTACAACAATAAAAACATATCAAACACGCTTCTTGATAAATTAACAGAAAAACCACAGTTGGAAAAAACACATGGCAACACGTAATTAATTATAAAAATGTAAAGAACAGCTACATAGGTATGTTTACCTGAATAGGTAAAATTAAATATAGAAAATGTTCATAACAAAGTATGACAAAAAATTTAAAAACATTACAAACTTTTTGTAATGATATCTAAAGGTCAACTAATCTAATAGTTAATTCAAAATAAGATAAAAATAATGGCGACTTAATTGACTAGAAATGGTAAAGGCTTGTAAAGAACCCATTGTCATTTTTAAACATGATAGGACATAGATATCATGTTATATCTACTTTTCTAAACATATTTGTCGGCAAGAGACAGCGCGAATTTGAGGTAAGTTATGAGAATTTATTTTCCAAATTGATGCCAATCAATGCATACACCTATGGAAAATGTATAACACAAAATGTGCACCAAATATTACGCGTCAATTTGACGACTGTCATCTGAGAGCAGGACAAAAACATGAAATTTGCCTAAGTGTGATAAGGATAGATAGATTGTCTGGCACAATCCTTGTCAGATGCGTAATATTTGCCGAACATTTTCGTTTGAATATTGTTTGTCGCATATTGTGCGCATCCCACCTATGCACATGAATAAACATTCTAATTTTATTAATAGGTGTTTCTATCTCTTATAAAATAATCTTGTAGTTCATATTCTATACCTACAATAAGTTGTCATATAAATACAACAGATGTCGCTGTTCCAATAACGCACTTACAGCTTTACATTTGCGGTCAGCTGATAAGCGCGGTAGTAGTAGCGGTACGCACAAAGAATCTTATCAGCGCTAAAAATAACGTTGTACATTTTACATCGCGGTGTTGAGATGTCTTCCTATTTTATATGAGTAACTCGAAATTCGCTACGACAGTTATCGCTTCTCGGCCTTTTGGCTAAGATCAAAGTGTAGTATCTGTTCTTTTCAGCTTAATATCTGAAAGTTCCCTCACTGAGGGACCAGTATATTAAACTGATTTTTGTACCTAGACGGGATGTTCGGGGCTCGCTCCACTCCCGTCGCGGGTCGGCCCGGCATTGCAGTGCCGCCGGGATCGGCCCACTTTAAACTCTGTAAAATCCCCAATATTAATAAAAGAATGTGGATAAAGTTAGTTTTCATTTCTTTAAAAATGAACCCGCGTTGAACCCTTCCGGACCATAAAGTTGAATTCCCATTAGTTTGAATTTTTTGAACGTCGGCTTCCCATGAACGCTTGTTAAACTCTGTTATAGAAAAAAAACCCTAATTAGACGGTAACACATCTGTTTAATAGAATTAATACTACGAACGCCTGCGAGTAAATGTTGAGACAACGTTGACACGGATTCTTTGGCTCTACTAAAGCAAATGTGACCATTACATTGACTTATGATTTCAGGTACAGTTGATTAATTTTTGCTGGCTTATCAAATGTAATAACTAATTAGGTACCTGCTACATTAATTTTAGTCAAATAATTTTAAAGTTTTAGAACTACACCGTCAGTGTTACTGCAGCTTCAGTGTTGTGAACTGAACATTTATTTTACTTAATTGCTTATCAAGTTCAGTAAGAAATCTAGTATAATACTCGTATACTTGAATACCAAATTGTTAACACAATTTTAGAAAATCTGCAAAGTTTTCTACCGCAGCCAGGATTTGAACCTGCGACTTTCGCTATTAGACTTTCGCGATGCCTCTTCCATCTGAGCTACCGCGGCTCAATCTTTGCCTGCGAAATTATGCAAGTGTATCTTAATGCCAATAGCGCGCATTATACAGCAAGATATTAAAATAGTCCCAAAAACGTATACGTGCTTATTAGGAGTTATATCTTGTCAGTAGCGTGCTACAGATATACACTCAATTTCCATAGATCTATGCAATTGAGATATTGTAATATAGGATAGTTATAACATGCCTACATAACGTCATTCAATATTATTAAATCTGCTTATGTGGTTAATTTTCATTTATCTTATGACTAGATAGTAATCTAGTCATACAATAGTCGTGAATCGTGATCGGCTGATAGTAGCAGTATTAATAATTTGACTTCATAAATTACATTCTATTTTAAAATTTTACGTCATACTGCACCTTTCGATACATCGTTACAGCACAAATATTTATGTTGCGAACATTATTTAAACGTGGGTCAATCCAAATTTATGTAGTAGGTACACTATTCCACATTTTAAGGCCCTGATGTACCTAAAAAGTTTGTCCCTTTCATTCCCGCTGCGCCAGAGTATATTTTTTATTATATTTAATTTAAGTATAGTTTTTAAATTATAATAAATGTCTGAATAATAAAAGATGTCGGGTTTTTTGCATAGTTAACAGACAATGCAAAACAAGGAAAGGTGACAGGTTATCTCTGCGGGTTGTCATAACTACCTAGGTACCTATTATGTGAACTAACGAACCAAGATGATGTTGACTCACCAAAATGGGAATTTTATTGGTATAAGTACTAACTAAAACAACAACACTGTCTTATCGCTTACTATTATTAGGTTTTCCTGTAGCCTTGTAATAAAATGCTATTTACCTAAGATTTATACTCGAATATGGAAACAATTACAATAAAAGACAAGCTTTCGTTACCATTTCGGTACCAAATTTATTATATTTATTTATTGAGGAAAAGGAAGCTCCGTTTCAATGATTTAACAATTTTTTTATTTATCTCATTTCAATTTGGTTCATGTCGGTAGAAAATCACGGAAATCACTAGTAAAACAAATAATTTGGTATGGTGCCGGCATAGAATAGCATCATTATTTCTACCCATGTCGTAAAAAACGAATATGGGATGAATCCAAGGAATGGACAACAGCGTTTCCTGTGAACATCTATGGCCAAATGCTGCCTTGGGCTGCACGCGCGGGCCTCCTGCACGGGATGCCACGCGGGAAGCTGCGCTGGATGACATTATAATCCGTCCGAATTTAGAAGGCCTGTAGTAGCTGTTTAAGGCAAGATGTACTCATGTTCGTACAGGTTGTACTATCCGTGCCCGCGCCGTGTGTAGGCCGACCCGCGGCGCAGGCTGGGCGTCGCACGTCACACAGCGCTGCTCTCGAGGGATGTGTATTGCAATTTTAGGGGATGGGCTGACAACCTGTCACTATAGTGATACACAGTTATCTGATTGACCCTCAAGCTTTTGTCAGACGTGGTGTTAATATCCGTTTTACGGCCGTTAACGCTCTGCATACCCCGTAAGGGATATAGGCGTGATTTATGTATGTATGTATATCTCAGTTTAATAATTTGCATGACAGAAGAAAAATTACGTGAATTACCAGTAAAACAGATAATTTTATTGTTCCTATAACGCGTTGATGTCTTTTTTATGGCGATTTCTTTCTTTACGTACATTTTTAGGATAATTATCTATTTCAAAATCTGTAAGTCACAACCTACCTACTATGGTAATTGTCCTGCAAATTATAGAAATAAAAGGTACTTAATATGAAATATTTAATCAAATAGAGCCAACAATTACTTATACCAAATTGGTAATTGGTTGGTGTTTGGGATTGAAACGAAGGATTCCTTGGGGTGCGAAGGTTAAGTTATTTTTAAGAAACATATCAACGCGCCTCATTGAGTCAGCTGGTGAACTGAGACCTGGCAACATTTTTGCTCAGCGCATACCTAAGTCTTGCGGTTCAGGGATAACGCTCTCAGCCTTTTGGGTAATATGCCTCGTTGGAAGAAGTGTTGATTGAGTGACTAAAAACACTGTTTTGCACAAAAATAAACTAAAGCGCAAAGGCCTTATCGCTAAAAGCGATCTCTTCCAGACAAACTTTGGGTCGAGATAGAAATAGAAAACAGAGCAGTGCCGGAGCACAGAATAACAGGAATAAAAATAAAAAAAATATATGGTACCTAATATAGCATAAAAAAATTACATTATTTAATACATACCTACTTACCTGCATATAAATAAATATAAACGCAGATACCAAACTATTTTAATTTTTTTACATAAAAACAAACAAATAAAATATTATATTACTCAAAGGATTATTTTTCGTTTATAAGTTGGATTATTTTGTAGTTAATATATCGACGATGCGTGTCGGTGACACAATTTTATGTTTGTTTCTAAATTGTATTTTATTTGGTAATTCAACTCCTCATTTACCCGTGGTATAGCATGTGCTCCAGTGATTTTGAACCTTACTACCCTCACTTTAAGTTCTTAAACCTGTAAAATCATTAAAATAGGTGGTTTTTTTATTTTTGCATGGGACACCGAACCGACAAACGACCTGATGTTGTCAGAGCTTTTAAATCGCCTACTAGTAGTAGACCTCTGACATGGTTGTGTAACGATCGTCGTCTTAGAAATCATAGAGAGCAAACGGGTTAACGTGCCCTCCGAAGTACGGAACCATATTTCTTACGGTAAATGAGATGGGTTCAACCTGTAATGTCTTAACCAGACTGGGAATAAATTTTCAAGGTGATAATATCAACTTTCTGAGTGCTCTACCGGAGATCGCACCCGGAACCTTCACGCCGCAGGCAGTCGTACTACAATTGCGCCACATCAGCCGTCCGCAATAGGTGGTACACTCGTGGGTAAACATTATTGCAACTACAGACAATATTTGACCTCAAACTTGAACTCTTGTACCTAACCTACCTACAGCAAAGCGAGTGAAGCTACTTGAACTCGAATTCGTGCGTTATGAGAGGTTACAGCATCTCATCTTTAAGGTTAAGTTGAACATATGCTGTTAAAATTGATAATATTATTGAAAATATATCCTGAGTCGTTTTTGGCTTCTTAATTTTTATATTTAGCTTGAAATTTAATCTGTAATATTGTGACGCGTCATTAATTTCTATATTATTTGTCACAAACAACGTTATCATGATTATGAGTATTAAAGTAGTATTAACGTATATATACCTATTCTTGTCATTGAAAATAGAACAGGATAGGCACGAAAAGTACGGCCGATGTGCAGTGGTAGTGCGACTGCCTGCGACGCAAAGGTTCCGGGTTCGATTCTCGGTGAGGCACTCACAAAGTTGATATTTATCACTTTGTGAATTTGTTCAAAGTCTGGTTAGTATATTGCAGGCTGCACCACCTGATTGTTCGAAAAGAAAGATGATTCCGTGCTTTAGAGGGCACGTTATGCCGGCGGTCCCGGTTGGTGTCTATGATTACGAAGACGGCAGTCGTGACACTACTACTAGTAGTAGGCGGTTGAAAAACTCTGACACTAGGGTTCATCGGGTCGTTGGAGGTCTCGGTGTCACACAAGAAAAACAGACTACAAGTAAAGCAAGGGAATCGGAGAATAGCAAAAGTTTCGCCGCTTGGTGCAAACTGCTAACATTACAAAGTAATGATATAGTATTGTAGAGTCCGGTTCTGACAGTTTGTCCGATGCGCGGCGCGGACGCAGCTAAAGCGCCGGAGCGGAGCGGTTTATGCAATAAAATATAAGTGCGCGATCATTACGAGATGCTGGGCAACTAAAACGGCGCTTCAGGGACAATTATTAAGATACTATTTACCCGTTGGCGCATGATTAGGTCAACATCAGCCCATTTACCGCCGCCGCCTGCTAAGCGTAGTAAATGTGTCAATACCCCTAAAAAACCACTGCTTGCATGTCCACTGACTGTCTTCTTTCTTTCTTTTTCGTGTGGGACACCAAGTCGCCCAACGACCCGATGAACCCTGGTGTCAGAGTTTTTCAACCGCCTACTACCAGTAGTAGGCCTGTAACATGGTTGTGTACCGACCGCCGTCTAAGTAATCATAGACAGCAACCAGGACAAACAGCTTAACGTGCCCTCCGAAGCACCGAAACCATCTTTCTTTTCGGACAATCTTTTGGTTCAGCCTGCAAGTCCTAAACAAACTGGAAACAAGTTCACAAAGTGATAAATAACAATTTTGTGAATGCCCCACCGAGAATCGAACCCGGAACCTTTGCGTCGCAAGCAGTCGCACTATCACTGCGCTACATCGGCCGTCAACTGACTGTTTTAGCTGTTGATTTGCCATTCAAACAAAGCACGATTAGGAGGGAATACATTGCTTTTTGGCACATTCTCGGCCTGGTATAGTTATCTATCCATAGCATAGTTTAGGAAAACGATTCATTCTATCTCTTTCAAATTCTTCATTTTCTTAAACACACTAGGTATCTATCTGGACGAGCGAAGCCTTTTGTTGGTCGATTCCTCCCAATGTATTTTAAATATAGAACTCTTAGAGAAAGTACCATTTTAGCGTCGCAGTGGTCATCGGTCGAACAGGTCGTCGCCCCAACTCTGGCCTTCCCTCGACCTTGGCCGCTGATGCAACAAAACTCCTTTCCTTGTCAAGAGTCTAAGAAACTCTTGATAAGATAGTCTTGTGAGAAACAGACTGATCGGTAGGTATTCTTGAAAGCTATCGGCGTGTGTGATTCTTTCCGATAAACCCTCGCTGACAACGACTTACGCTTAAACGGGTGACCAATACCTACTGGCATAGGAACCTCCTTATTACCAGCTTTTATACTGTGGCTGGCACATTTTTAGTCGGTAGTAACTCCTGGGCCAGTGCCCATGGCAAGCTTGTTCCAGTTTTTTACACTCTCGGTCATCTTGGCCATTCTCACAAAAAAGACCGAGAATACTTACACTAAATACATACATACATACATAAATCAAGCCTATATCCCTTTAGGGGTAGGCAGAGCGTTAACGGCCGTAAAACGGATATTAACACCACGTCTGACAAAAGTTTGAGGGTCAATCAGATAACTGTGTATTACTATAGTGACAGGTTGTCAGCCCATCGCCTAAAATTGCAATACACATCTAACCCTCGAGTCCCGTAGTCGCTTCTTACGACACCCATAGGTAAGAAATGGGGTGATGCTATATTAGGCCGGCATCACACGGCTAACACTAAATGAACTTATTATTTCATACTGCGTTCCAAGGAGTAGTTTTACAGCTGCTGTTAAGTCCCGGTTCAGGGCAGCAATAAATGAAAAATGTCCGCATGTAAACAATTCGCAGCAGCTATACTCAACTTTAACGGGCCTTCGACATGAGTCAGCTTTTTAAGACTTTACCTCAAAAAAGTTAGACGCTCGTTAAACGCATGTTTTAATAAATCTCAATGCAACAAAAACTTTTAACTAACTTTTTTGTGGTAAGGTAAGGCCCTTAGGGTCAAGGAAATAGGGTTGGATGGGTTTTGGCGAAGATAGCAACTGTCTCTTTTACATATTCTTTACAATAATTAACTTCATGATGTTCACTGTTATGAGATTGCTAGCTTCCGAAAAACACTGATTAGTTGCTAAAGGAGCTCCATTAATCAAATAAGCAGTGACGTGTTCAAATTCTAATAAGAAAAGAAAATTTCATAACCACCATATATAACCCTATACACCAATATGCCCGGCACAGCCCTACAAAAGTCTTTTCAAATAACTAACATTAAATACTACAAATCAATCGCAGTCTACTAACAACGTTTCATTGGAAATAGAAAGGCTTTGTGTATTGCCCGCACAGTCAATACATACAGTTCTAGCAACAATAATTTACGGCGCATACAAGTAAAAGCATGTTGCGACTTTCTCAAGCTTTCAGACCGTGCTTTTGCATATTTATTCAAGACTAGCTTTCCACCTCTGCATATCAAGCAAATATGTCAGAGTAATATAAAATTTTATACAAACTTTCAACCCAATACCGACTCTACTGTCACGTTCAAACTATGCGAACATTGACCGACATACTTCCGCGGAAGTATAAACGCGAGTGAGCGTTCACTGGTGTTCACACACTTCTGTCATACTTTTCTCGCAGCTATACATGTGAGCGAGATAGCAATATATTCCACACATGCTCGTGCTGCGGTTTCTTTGACTCGCGCTCGAAAAGCCGACACTAGCGTGAGCACGAATTGGCAGCGGCATGACGCGTAGCAGCGCGAGTATCCTGTTTACATGGTCGCGTTGCCCATTTCCCTGCCTATAGTGGCTTTGTGTGAATGTTACATAACCATGTGTGCCTATCATATGCAACAGGAAAATGGTAGAAAATACAACATCAGGTATATCTCTCGAGTTTTCCGGAATGAAGAAACTCACAAGACTGCACAGTTAAGCACAAGACTGCACAGTTAAGCACAAGACTGCACAGTTAAGCACAGAATCAGCTACCGACATGTTTGCTGAAATCCATCTTAAGGGGTTTGAGTAGAAAACTGTGGGCTGCTTCTATGGTGTGGGATACCGAGTTGACGAACGACCGCTGAACAAGTAAGTGCCAAACTGCGATGCAAGTTGATCCCATTACTCAGGCAACAAACCGCGTCAGCGAATCCACCAGCCGTGCGAAAACGTGCAGCGTCGCATCATCGTGCAACATGACACCACAGCGGTCAGCTATTACGGACCAAACATGTATGTATGTATTAACTATATTGTACCACAAAACAAATTTACAAAAACAGTAAAGAATGTAAGAAAACAAGAGGCACAAAGGCGGACTTATTCCGCAAAGGGAGATCTTTAAGAGACTCAGAGGATATAGAATAGTAATAAACAACATACAACGGACAATAACATGATTAATTAATTATTTGAATACCGCCTCCGCATCTTCAGAAAGAGGATAATGCGAAATATAGAATCACTTAAGGATATTGCCGACTGATGTCGGCTTAGAATAACATCATATCACATTATATTTCCCGTGGGTACCGTAAGAGGCGATTTAGGGATTAGAGGGTTACATTACATGTGTATTAAAATTTTAGGCGATGGGCTGACAATCTCACAATAGTGAAAACGTGATTTACGGATCATAAAGACATAAAAGATAATGTTTAAGTATTTTAACTACAAGAAGCGATTAGCTAAAGATAGGTTCTTCTATATTTTACGACCATCTCTCTGAGTGCTAAAAGAAAGTTGTCTAGAACTAACTTTCAAGCCATAAACTCTAATGAAGAAATCGTTAGGTATTTGACTGGCCCGCTGGCCTAGTGGATAGTAACCCCTGCCTGCCATGCCAAGGGTCGTGAGTTCGATCCGCATATCCGTTCGCTTAAATATTTGTGAGCTACTTTTCAAATATTTGTGTTGAGTTTGGAAATATCTATGTACAATATGTATTTTATTTTTACGAAGAAAGTATTTATGTATATTGAGGGAGGGACCGTTTCAGAAACATCGTGTATCACTTTTATGACAGATTATCAGCCTATCGCATAAAATTGTAATACACGTGAAACCCTCGAATCCCTTAGTCGCCTCTTAGGAAAATAAATGGGTAATGATATTTTAAGCCGGCATCACACAGCACGGTTTAGTTAAATAGGTAATAGACCCGATTCCACGTTTTAATCATTTTAAGTTTCTAATGCTAAAATCACTAAAATAAAATCCCTAAACTTAGAGGTTTTAAGTGTGGCTATTCCACAAAAGCTATGTTTTGGGAAGTTTTTGACAGGAATATAATTTGATTTTGACAATGCTATTTTTACCAAAATTTAGTGTTGCAAATTTAAAAATATATAAAAGTGTTGCAAGAAAACGAATATTTTTTATACACCACGAAAATGCATTTTTCTATTATTTGGTAAAATTCTTATATTTAACTATAGAAACCGGCCTTTCCCTGCTGAGGCTTTGGGGGAAAATGCTTAACACACCATGCTTGGTAGATGGATTGGCGAGCGCAGTACGCAATAATGCTTTAATGTTTATTTGATGCATTTTTGTGTAAAATCGCCAAAAAGACATGAAATTGATAGATAAATATTCGTTCGGTACCACTCTAGAACTTTCCGACCCGGTGCCACTTAAAAACCTTTCAATCCGGTGCCAGCCTAGAATATTCCGATCCGGTGCCACTTAACAACCTTTCAACCCGGTGCCAGCCTAAAACATTCTGATCAGGTGCCACTTTAGATCTTTCCTACCCGGTAACACTCTAGGACCTCCCAACTCAATTGATCCCACTTTAGAACTCTCCTATCTGACCGAAAATCACACAGAAAACTCCAATATTGCAACCATTTCGATTTGTTTTGACAGTACTATTTTTAAGCGGGACCTTTTTAATGGCCGTTAAGATTAGAAAATTTAATCTTTTTAAATATTTAAATTGCTTAATTTTGCACCTCCTAGAATTGCACTAATCGGCTAAAGCTAAGTTTAATCCTGTCAGTTATTTTTAGAGATTATAATCCTGTCATTTGAGTTTGACAGTTACATGCAGAATAGGAAACGGCTTTAGAAACGTCAAATTAGACTTAGTAATAATAGAAGTGCGTCTGGAATAAGGTCTAGTGACTAGCTAAATTATGTTTATCCGTACAAAGTTACCCAAGATTCTACTCTAAAAATGTAAATACCATGAAAATAATACTGCAGTTCACATGCAATAGGCAGTAGTACGTTCTGGGTTAAATCAATTCTTATGTAAAGCTCAAATAAAGCAGATATATCAGATTTCACTGGACCACAGTGAAACAACAAATAATGTTGAATAAAGTTGTAAATATGATGCTAGTACTGTTATATAATTCAGGATAAGACCAACTGGATAAAAAGATTAAAATTGATTTTGAAATTATTTTGATGTTAGGCTGGAAGATAGTCTAGGGTGAGTCTTTATTAGAACTGATTTCTGATGAATCTCCAATCTAATTTGCTCTCTATTTAGGGGTAAATAGCAAAGCAAGACTTTGCAGTCCACGAACGATTCATAAGATAATTTAAGTTTTAAATTATATAACAAGTAAAGTCAAGTCATACATGACACTGATATTCATTAATCCAACTACCTAAAAATAAATGCAATTCGGTATGCTGGCTCATTTTTAAAGGTTTGTTTTGAAAATAATCGCATTTTTAAGATATTTATTAATTTTCGAAATAACATTATTTATTCCTATTTTTAAGTTTTGATGAAGTGATGTCACCATTTTTGCTAAAGTGTTTGTTGTTGTTGGCCTTCACAAAGAAAAGTTAATCATAGTCAAGACAACTAAATGTCAGTTACGAACTTTTTTTCTATGGAAAAAGTTTTAGTTTTAGTTTTAGTTTGTTTATTCATAAAAATAATATAAATTTTACATGTCAGGGGTTTCTTCAGTACATTGCTTTGGCCAAGGAGTGGTTTTATTTAAAAAAGTCGTTAACCGAATAGTGTGCATCCGTAATCAACTTTTGTTTTAATTTAGTAACAAAAGCATATCTATTAAGCAGCTTAGGGCCTAGAAAGTTTGTTAATTTAGGGTAGGAGCACTTCTGGGCAGGTTTTTTGGGGGGTTTTTCCTGTTCAGGGGGTCCGGTTAATTATACACATGTAAATAACACGCTTTGTAAATCTTGACAAAAATTTGAAACAAATGTCGTTTACAAATAGTGGTGGCGTAAAGTTACGTGCTGTGTAATTAACCTGGCCAGCCCCGAGGCAGTGCCTTTATTTTTATTTTTTATCCCGCCCGAGCCGGTTTTCAAAATTGTTATAAAAAGAAGAAAATTGCGTTATGCAAATTTCTTTTTTTTACAATGACCGATCATGACGTCAATAAGTGATAATGCTATCCTACATTGAATAAAGTTATTTCATTTTCATATTCATTTTCAAGTTTTGAGACGTTATACAAAACCTTTCAAGAGTTCAAGAGTAAAGATATTTTATTGAATATCTGAGTATTAATCCCTCATTATTCTCATAAGTTGATATTGTAAATAAAGCATAATTCTCGAAATGGTTTTGAGATTTCTTGAAATCGACTATCTTAGCATATCCAATTAAATATTCTCAAGAAAAGTGGGCGTTCTTATTTTCAAACTAAGTCCCTAATCTATATCGCCGGCGGTCCCGCTGTAGTTTTTAACCGGCCGGCCTGCGTCCGCGCCGCACTCATACGCCCGCCGCCGCGCTCACCGCCTGCGCCCGCGCATACAATCGACCAATAACTTTTCTTTTTCAATTAAATACTTTTTAATTAAAAAACAAAACATGTTCAAGCATCTGGTGCTACTGTGTGTGGTGATTTGTGTTATCGGTGAGATATTTTATTTTGCATTTTTTGGTTTTTGTAATAGTGAAAATAGAGAAAGATTTGCTAAAGAAAATGTTATCTTAAATTGAATTAACATGGTTTGGTGGTACTTAATTATCTGATAATATCCAATGTAACGGAGCATACCATATAATACTTTATATCTACCTCAGAAATAAATCTTAATTACTGAAAACTGTATACTGTTTGTGATACAAAAACAACTATATGCTCTGTCAATAATACATAATTATGTCTACTTTTTGCTTATTAATCATAATCAATACAACAACTTAAACAATAGAAGTTAATACAAAAAGGATCTTAAAAGCTTTAAAGCCGAAACAAAAACTCGTTGATTTGTTTAATTGATGTGTTTAAACAAAAAAAACAACGGTTCGTAATCACGTTTCACAGTTTGAGTCACGGTGGCGGGTCGATCGTGATTCACACACGTAAGGATATTTTCCGCAATCGTGCTCATAGCCGTACTTTTTTTTTCATACTGAACACCCATACTAATCTTTTTTGAAAATATTATAAACCTCCTCTAATTTACACTTCAATAAATAGTACCTTACTGAAATAAGGAACGAAAATTAATTACATTTTAACAACAGTCCACTACTGGACATAGGCTTCCCCCTATTGGGGGGTATTGCCATACTCACCACGCTTGACAGGCGGATTGGCAAGCGCAGGGCAAGATGTTGCAACCACAGGGAATGCTGCTGCCCATTCCTTGTATGATTATCCCTTAGTCGCTTTTCATGACACCCATTGGTAGAATTGGGGTGATGCTAGTCTAAGCTGGCACCAGACGGCAATAATATGATAGAAATTATATAAAACGCATTCAAATAATTAATATTTTATAGATCACAATAAAGAACTACCCAAATAATGAGTTGATAGACTCTATTATACACTGACTCTTATTTCTAAGTCGGGTAATTTTTTATTTTCAATTTAAGGTCATTGGATATTGAAATGCAAAAAAACTGTTGTTAATTGTAAATGATTGATAACCATGATAAGTTTAACGCCAATTTACTACTATTCATGACTGACCGAAAGCTCAAAGGGTAATAAGCTTTAAGGAAATTGTAAAGCTATTTAAACGGAATAACAACAAAAAACAAATTCTGTGGATATAAAAGGCAACCTACGTTATCCTTAAAATACATACACATACATACATAAATCACGCCTATATCCCTTACGGGGTAGGCAGAGCGTTAACGGCCGTAAAACGGACATTAACACCACGTCTGACAAAAGTTTGAGGGTCAATTAGATCACCTGTGTATCACTATAGTGACAGGTTGTCAGCTCCTGCAAAAAGCTGTCTAAAATTGCAATACACATCTAACCCTCGAGTCCCTTAGTCGCCTCCTACGACACCCATGGGTAAGATATGGGGTGATGCCAATCTAAGCCGGCATCACACGGCTATCCTTAAAATACTTACAACTAATGCCTAGGCAACTATTGGTCATTGCTAAATTGAAGAGCTTATTTTCTTTTAGCGTTTAATATATAATAGTAGCTAGCTTAGCTTTACAAACAAAGACTGTTCATTTACCTTAGATAATATTAAAAGGACTACCGTTTTAGTGATTCAAGCAATCACCAGAATTACGTGATCATCGCCTTTTTTATACTTACATTTAACACAAGATGCTTTGTTTTTATACGATGATGGCTGCGGATCTATTTGAAAGCTTCGTAATGATATCATGTTTATTCTGAGAAAGGTAACCTGCAAAATGAAGAATCAAACCGAACTGACAAAAAACTTAATCGATCTCATCACGAAAGACGAAACTCGCTGAACCTTTACAACTTTATACAATACTGTTGGTATTCATATCGTATGGAAGACAGGTTGGTGTAAGCGCGTAATGTAGAGATGGTTGTGGTAAAGTGTCGTGTATCGGAGGGATGTGAAGTGGAATTTTATAATAATGCAAAAACAAACGCGTTGGACGATGGACTCGTTCCGGCTGGGTTGCAGACCACTGGTGCGGGCATTGACTCACCAGAGCAGACCCCAAGTCTACACTAAGCCTAGTTGATTTGATGGGCTCAAAAGATAGTATAATGTTTATAAACTGTGTCCGGCCGACGACTGTACAAACATTTGGGGCGGGTTCTAGATGTGAAACTGAACAACTTTCTTATCAACTTTTGATAAAAAACTTAAATTTTGGTACGGTCTCGAGCAGCAACAAAATTTGTATGAGAAATACATTTTTTGTATGACTATTTCGAGAAGAGGTACCTACTAAGACAAGTTGTTAGATTTCAGGTCTATAACACGCCCAAAAGGTTTGAACAGCTGTCTTCTGTACACATATACCCTACCTTAAGTCTAAACTATATTACCTAGTTTATGATCTAGAAAGATAGTAATATTAGTTTATTACTTTAGAAATTAACGGGCGGTTTAGTTAATAGATAGTCGATTGATTGCAGTGTGCGTTATTAATTCGAAAAGTAAAGCAACAAGCAATTCAAAGCAATATTGGGTCTGAAATCAACAAAAAAATATTAGTTTAGAACATAACTTAGTTACGAAATAAAATAAGGTTTCATCTTCTTTTGATAAACATATAGCAAGCTAAACATGTTTTTCAAATAAGTATATTTCATTTTATACTTATGTAAGAAGATACGATAGAAGAAAGAAATACCTTTATTATTCTTAGTATTTCTAATCGGTACCTAAGATATACATCCTCCTATCATAGACATCCTCATATTCTACGACCTACTTTCTTAGTTACCCATAACTTTTCTCCCACTAGTAAAACAGGTAACATAGTCAACCAGTTTTTATTCCTTTTAAGATATAAAATGTATTCGAAGAATACGTGCATCAGGTTTCATATTTATGGCGATAACTTATAATGATTTTCACTCACTCCTATAATTATCTTATATGCACCTAGTTACTTAAAACTTTGAAAATTGCTGTTTTAATGCCATGCACAATGAATACGCGTACCTAATGTTATGAAACGAAACACTGAGCGTCTTTCATACAAAATTTTGATTATCAACCGTGGACTGTATTAAATTTTCTTATCAAGATCAGTTCAGCAACACATTGAACACAAAACATAGAAATGTACCAGCAAAAATCGCAACTACACAACCTTATCATAAGAAGCAAAAACAACTTAAATGTCAAATGCAAACTTGCCAAGTCAAATAAAGAATACTTTGTGACTAAAGACGACCCATGATGCATGCACCAATGGGACCAAAAGACCAAAATTATAAAAACAGATGACATAAAAAACTGATAATTTTATTTATAATTTGAAAAAATCATTAATTAGAGGTGCTTGAACAGTAATAGAATTTCAATAGTAATATTGTAACATTTGTAACTTATGTAAATGTATTTAAATATTTTAACATGTAATATTTTTATTATGAAATAAAGAGTATGAGTGTTGATTTCCGACCTTTCACCGTAAGGAAATTTAATAACGACACATTTTTATTAGAAGCCAGTCGCATCGTGACTAAAAAGTAAAAACACTATAAATTACTATTTATACTAGATTACTAGGGTACTATAAATTTACTATAAAAATGCACAGACTCATGACCTAGTAAAACCTAACATGACTTCAGTTGATAGCGCGTCGCTTTGTCTATATTTAGACGGCTATAACTTTGACGATAACCCGTGACAGCAGATTACAAGACAAGATTTGACCCAGCAATGTTGGTGGCGCAGGAAAAAATATTATTAGGATCTCGCAGCTGTGTTTAATTTTTCAAGCCAATTTTATAAAAAAGCTAAGTCTTTGAGAAGATTAAAATAATACATTATGTATGAAAAAAAAAAGACTATTTTTAAAATTTTAGCTAGTAGGTAATGGTAGGTCAACGAACAAGTTAAATAGACTCTATATCGACTCACTTCATATTATAATTTCTCGTAACTGGCCCAGTAGGTAGGTACTTTTACTTATTAAGTTTGTGCCAGTTCAAGTGTAGTGAATCTTGATTCGCAACGAGAATCAACTCAATAATTTATGGTGACGATTATCACAATGTAGCTATAAATTAAATTCGAGATATTTGTAATGCATCGAACTGTAATGTTTATGTTTCCAACCAAGCTTTTTAGGATCACTCTTGTGTCCTTTGTCCAACAAAATATTGTGATTTTATGAATCCTGTCTATAATATTTCATATTCAATAGTTAGTGCTATACAGAATGTAAAAATTACATGGCCTATCTTCAAGGGCTCAAAAAAAGATTTAACAACTCCTATACAAAATGTCCGCCGGTTGTATATTTTAATATAATATTTCGACCTGTTTCTTGGGTTAAAGTTGCTCATTCATAGGTTCAGCTTGAAGTATTAGGTGGGACTTTATTTTGTTACACTTTATGTAGACTGTAGTCTGTGCAGTAGTGTAGCGAAGGTATTCAAAGTGTCTGTCTGTACAACCAGTCGAAGTGGGCGAAGTGAAATGATGAGGTACAGTTAGCATTTTGACGGGCAAAAACACAATCCGGGCTCGAGATTGTTGGCCCGTTATACGGACCGACTCTTGACGAACTCTCAGAGGTAGGTACTCATCCGCTTGAGTGCCCGTAGGAAGGTAGGTAGGTATCTACACCCGTTAAAGTTCTGAGTCAGTGTAATTCTAGAACACTTTGCAAAATTTTCTACCGCGATTTGAATCTGTGACTTTCGCCAATGACAATTTGAGTCACTGCACTTTTTTCTATAAAATCATTGTATAAAACTGGCGTAGCTATTTTTACAGTTCTGTTGATGTTGATGGCATTGCAGCAATATCTTTGCTCAAATTCGAATTCACATGTTCACGTTAAAGTGGTGTTAACTGCACAAATTGAAGCAGGTTTACAAAGTTGAGACAAAAAGAGGCCTAGTTAGTTAAGTCAAGGCACGAATAAAGTCACGAGGAAGTGTTTCCTAAAGCTCTTTTCTCATTCTCACATTAGGCACTTAGTTGGACATGTAGAGCAAAAAATAAATGAGTCAAACTCGGAAGTACAATGTAAACGTGTAAATACTGGATAATATCATATCACATATCACGCCTATAATCCTTTGCGGGGTAGGCAGAGCGTAAACGGCCGCAAATACGGACATTTACGCCTCGTCTGACAAATATTTGAGGGTCATTCAGAAAATTGTTTATTGCCTTAGTGACAGGTTGTCAGCCCATCGCCTAAAACTGCAAGACACTACCTCAAGTCCCTTAGTCGCCTCTTACGACTCCCACGGGAAAGAAATGGGGTAATGCTATTCTAAGCCGGCATCACACGGCCGGATAATATCATAGAAGGGAACTAATACAATAATTAATAACAAGGAACTTGCACTTAATGCATTCTTCAGTTGTCTTCTACTATACTATAACAGCCACCACAACAGTCCGTTGCTGGACTTAGGCCTCCCTCTTTTAGGAGGGTATATGCCATACCACGCTTGGCAGGCAGATTGGCGCAATGCAAGGTGTTATATTCACAGAGAACGCTGCTGACCAATCCCTGAATATCCCTTAGTCGATTTTAACGACACCCACGGGTAGATAAGGGGTGATGCAATTCTAAGCCGGCACACGGCATTTGTATTCAGCTGACTCCAAATTTCAAAATCAGTGATTGATCACACGCGGATCTTGCTTTGCGTAGAGACCGGCATCGAAATTTGCAAATATTTCTTAGCTACGTCGCAGTTCGCACACTTTATTTATCACGAGCACGACACTTAATCTATCCGCAATAGATCGTGAAGCCCGCACGCAGTGACCGCATGCATCATTCATGCGCAGGCGCAGGCAGACGCACGGCTCGCTAGTACATGCAGATCCGATAGTGACAACCAATTTGGACCACTGCAATCCTTATTAGGATAGAAGGTCAGTTAGGTTAGGGGCCTATTGCGACTCTAGAAGTCTGAATATAAGTGGGTTCGTTTTTGAAGTTCCATATAATTACTGTAGCTTTCATAAAGTAATGTAATAGGTAACCAGGTAATTAAACTACCACCTACCAAATAAACGCAATGAATTCGACCACTAATAAGGTCCATCTAAATCCAAAAAACAAGTAGATACTAAGGTTTAGAAAACGGCAGTAAGAAAAGGAACAAAAGCAGGAAAAATTGACAATTATAACTTGTACACAAAAATAACACTAATAATAAAATAAATGATTATATACGATGACTAAGTAGGTATCATTTTAGAGTAATACTAGAGCCTAGACGGCAAAATATCGGCTAGCCCACTAAGTGCAGCTGAGTATGCGATGTGCGGGGTGGCGGTCATTCAACCTGCTTGTCTACATCTAGACTGGATTTTAAACCTATCAACGCGAGGTTTATTTTTGTATACTGTAATATACATGGTGTAAAAAAATTAGCTAAGAATATTTTAAGGGGTGAACCAGTACGTGAAACTGAACAACTTTCCCCAAGAAACATAGGTCGAAATATGAAAAAATAATTTGACCCTCCCATACAAATTATCCCGGCCGGGTAACACACTAAGTATGGGAGGGTCAAATTATTTTTTCATATTTCGACCTATGTTCATTGGGGAAAGTTGTTCAGTTTCACGTACTAGTTCACCCCTTAAAATATTCATAGCTAATTTTTTTACACCTTATATAAAAGCGGTTTTGCTGTAGGTGGGCGACAATTAAACGGCAGAGCTACTTTATCAATATTCGATATGAAGGTATCGATCTGCACAAGATAGTTTACCGAAGGCATGTTTATGTACTTATGTCATTACCAGTAATGACAGGCATAGTCATAGTAAAATTATGATTTAATAGAGAATTCTAGGGTTTTAGTGTTCCCATTTCAGATGGCTAATAAGTAAGTTCTTTTACAGGAAGAGTTATTCCTATTTACGTAGAAAATGTCAATGTTTTCCAAACGTGCTTTTACTGAAAGCATTTTGAAAACCTTAACCTACAAGAAAATATTCCTCTCAGTCCACGTATAGCTTCTATAGAGCTACGGCAAAAATAATTATGGAAAGATACTTACTTACATCTAACTAAATACCTACTTATAAAAGCCAATTGGCCTTAATATACGGATAAGTACAGTTGTAAGATATAGCCGCAGGCCAGACGCAATGCGCAGGTCAAGTCCAAGTTATTTAGTGCGTACAACTAACGAGATAGAGAGATGAACGATGAACCAGTGAAAGGTCAGTTTAGTCCGGTGCAGTTTGACGCAAATTACTCTTATAAAAGTATCACAAGGGAAGTGTAGAAGATGGATAAGCTAACCAGTCAAAGTCAAGATTGTTAATCGTAATGATATATTTAGATGATGTCTTTACGTTTACAATATATACCTTTGGTAAAGTAAGTGTACACAAGTTTGACAGTGTCCCAGTATCCACAACGTCCTGGGTGACGCCCGAACAAGGCTTATTCCAGGTTATTGAACTTTTACAAAATGGTGCGAAAAGTCAGGCTGTATCCCGACCACGACCGACACGGTCACGTTTGTGCAACGAACACGGTGAACAAATTTTTGGACCATTTTTGTAGAGTAATGTTTAGTGCAAAAGTTTTTAAATTAACTGAAAGGGCTGCGTACAAAGTGATCATAACACTCGGTAAGTTCTTAGTAAAATTTTAACTAGGTATCTCCTTGATCTATCAGGTAACCTAAGTAGGTAATGGTTCTTAGTAAGACAAGTTACTAATGTTTTCTTTTCTTACAATAAGACAAATGTTGAGGAATAACCTGCATTTACGTAGAAAAATCTACTTAACCCTACATAAGTAGAAGGCGGTTCTCCTACTTGTCGTTTGTCGTTTACGGTGCTTGACAGACGCATCCGTAAACACACCGTGGCCTTATTTGTATGGCAATATGATCTGATTTCGCAATTTCCTTTCGTCTGACAGACGCAAGCGTTACGGTAAGTTTAAAATACGCAGCGACGGACGAGACGACAAGTAGGCGAACCGCCAAAAGGGTTTGGAAACGTCTCCTGGACTCCTGGTAGGTAAAGGAGGTGACATTGTTTACTTTATCAATGGGCGGGGTTAGGAGGTGGCGAGAAAGATCTCCTGGTAAGTGTAATGAACTCAAAATTGTAATAAATAGTGTTGGGACGTAATTATTAAAAATTTATCGAATTTATTAAAATTAATAGGTTTTCATAATTTTCATACATGACACTACGGCTTTATTTTTTCTGTATACACTCTTTACAGCTGACCCCTCAAGACCCTTTCAGCTTTACTCGTCTTTTTGTAACACCTTGTATATATATTTATTTATATTTATATCGTATATGTATTATTTAGATAGCAATTAAAAACTTTGCCTTGCTTAAACAGTTGCTTACCGTCTCGTCCTCTGATTCAAATTACTAATAGATAGATAGATAGATTAATTCATACCTACTTTGTTTATGCGATGCTTGTAATCTTGAAGTATGTTATGTAATAACCACGTGGATAACTTTAATTGGCTATTTAAGTATTTAAAAACTGCAATTATCATAAGGAATACTGCTGTTGTTATCCCTGAATAAAGAAAAAAAAAAAAAAAAAAAAAAAAAATCCGACAACAATTTTGAAACAGTTTTATTTGTTTTATTACCAATGATTTAAAAGGACTTGTATTGTAGTAACACATTTCTGATATTATTACGCTAAATCACTGAATAGTATAAAATGAAGTCGCTTCCCGTGTCCCATACATATCCCTATGCTTGGATCCTTAAAAATACAACAGATTTTGATGCGGTTTTATTTAGTAAGTAGATAGAGTGATTCAAGAGGAAGGTTTTATGTATAATTCATGCTGGATAAAGATAGCAGCGGTTGGGCCACTAGTTGGTAATACCAATTAAAGAAAGTTGTCGGATACTGAGCACTGACAAACTTGTGTACACTTGCCTTAGTTGCTAATCAACTCCTCCGGTCTATGCCATCACCGTTAAATTTACATTGACAACATATTCTGTGCGGTTTTAAATAATTTATAATATCTGATTTGCATAAACACCAACTATCGTCAATCTAATACCTTCCTGTCCGGGCAATATCAGACAATGGAATCGTGACTTGTAACAAGTAATTTGATATTCATATCTATGTGCCATTTATGTGGTTAAACTTAGGTTCAATCACGATTAAGGATAGTAATTATGGACGTAGAAAAAGGTATTATATCTAGCTAATTATCTTTAGTGCTTAGTTAATGATTAATTTATAGGTAATACATTTCAGTATTGTATGTTCACATTGAAATAAAAAATATTTCCAAATTGTTTAGGACGTATTGTTTGATTAGTACAAGGCTACGCATTTTTATTAAATAAGGACGCCTGCAAACATTCAAAGAATAAAAAAATATATTTCTGGCTCTTGCTCACAAATATCGTAATGGTTTTGAGACCCTGGATATCCGAGCTGGGGCCCTGAAGCTAAAAAAGTTATTTCTGAGCTCTCAATGCGCCTCCACAAGGCATCCGGCGACCGCAGAGCTGGTAGCTTCCTTGCCCAGCGTATTGGGAATGCTGCCAGCAAACTTCTGATTTTCAAACAAAACACATATCACGCCTATTATCCCTTGCGGGGTAGGCAGAGCGTAAACGGCCGCAATAAAAGGTACATTTACGCCACGCCACGTCTGATATACTTGAGGGTCATTCGGAAAATTGTGTATCTCCATTGAGACAAGTTGTCAGCCCATCGCCTAAAATTGCAATACACACCCTCGAGTCCCTTAGTCGCCTCTCACGACTTCCATGGGAAAGAAATGGGGTGATGCTACTCTAAGCCGGCATCACACGGCAAATGATTTTCAAATCGAAAAAATAAATAGAACCATAATTAAATTATATTGTTTAAATACTTGTCCACTTGGAACAAAACTGTAACTTAGCGCAGAAGGAAGAACCCTATCAACTAAGCCACTAAACTCCAATCTCTTTATTTTCCAGAGGCGATGCCGAAATGGCAGTTCCTGCCCCCTCGCGACGGCTACGTGCCAGTCTACATACAGTCCGGCGACACGCCCCTCGAAGAAATCAACCCTGACCTGGCCGAAGCCTTCCACGCGTTGCCAGCCGGTCGCAGCGCTGGCAAGCACCTGGACGCCGCCCCCGACACTCCCGAGCAAGCGGAACAAGCAGAACAAGCGGAGCAAGCGCAAGCAGACCAATCACAGCCCGAATCGCCCGAACCTATCGTCAACCGCCCGTTCGAAAAGAAAGTTGTAGAAAACAAAGCTAAAAAAGCAGCCGAAATCACCAAACCTGAAGAACGTAGGTAGATAAGTTGGAACGGAGATTTAGTTTATAGTTAGCGTTTTCTAAATCGGTTACTTAGGAATACTCTTGAAAAGTTATTTTGAAAATAAAACGAACTTGCTGATTAGTGAACAAAGCTTTATTCTTAGTTATTTATTAAGTACATGTGTAAGTCCGACCGAACAACATGTAAAATGCTTTGTACTCTTTTATTATAAGTGCATTGAATTATAATTTATTTTTATACTCGTTTCTATTATTTTTCCCTGTAAGGTCCACCTCACATCTAGTGCGATCTATTTGACGCTTGTCGATTACTGTACAGAACTGAAAGCGAACTTTTTGTGGTTGCAATTAAGCTAAACTTCCAAGGAGTGATGTGATACGAATTGAATGAACGTCGGAGGATTTTATTATCAGATCATACCAACAAATAAGTAGCGTCTTTCATGATATTCTAATTACAATCAAATTAATTTTTAATTGGTTACTGAAAAGAACGCGCGTTTGCGCACATGTTGTTGCCGGCATTTTACCGGCAGATGTGCGTCGGTCATAACTTATGAGATTATAGGTAATCGAAAAATACAATTTATTGTAAAAATTGTTTTATTTCACTGATAGAGTTTACAACTAAAACACTTAGACAATACTTAATTACTTACACTATGTACACTTATCATATCTCTTTAAAACAGCGATTTTTAACTATTGGTCTCAATTCGTAAAATAAATTCTATAAACAAAAAAATAGCGCTGTTTCTTTCCGTCAAATAGCTTTAGAAAAGGATAGTAGGTATCTAATTCCTGTCGTGTTTAGAAATGTCAATGAGTTTCGCCATTTCTAGTCAATTTGGTTGCCAATTGCCATTGTTTTCATCGTCGAATTAATATGACAGTTAACGCATTTTTTGCATCGAATTATAGGACATGACATGATTTAAATATCTCCTATCCTTTTCTAAACCTATTTGACGGAAAATTGATTAAGGTAAGGTAAGTAAGAGAATTTAATTCCTTAATTGAGGCCATTGTGATAAAACACTACTTACCACTTGTACTGCAGGAGATCATATCACAGGAAGAAATTAAAACTATCTACTAGAGTAAACAAATTACTCAATAGACTGGAATTTATCAATTGAATTTATCTACAAGTAAAAAGGCCGAATACTAACATAGAGATTAAGACCTCCGCATCGTCAACATCACGTTAATTTCCCAAATAATTGTCCGTAAGTTTGTTATCACTTCCTTTAACTGCTTGTTTTTCAACACCACCTGTTAACAAAATAAGTATGTTTTTAGATACAACTAAAAGTAAGACATATAACAGTTGCGTAACATATAGCATCACCCCATTTCATTCCCGTGGATGTAGTAATAGGCGACTAAGTTAGTCGAGGGTGTGTATTGCACTTGAGGCGATAATGACACTCAAATGTTTGTTTGTCAGACGTGGCGGTTTTTGCAGCCGTTTACGCTCTGCCTACCCCGCTAGGAATTATAGGCGTGATATGTGTATGTGTGTATGTAAAAAAAGCTACTTAAATTCTAGTACCACAATACACCAAGTAGCATTAGTTTTACTTCATAAAAACGCCCGGTTTGCGCACTCACACATGCGCACGCCCGACCGACTACATAGAGCCGATTACATAGAATATCGTGCCGCTCGTGTCACAGCAATGTGCAGCCGCCGCGCGTTTTTGTTTGAGTATCGAGAAATCGGGATTTTTTTTACCGAGAAACCTAACTACTCAATAAATAATATAGTTATTCATTGTTATTTTACTGTAACGTTATGGTACTTAAGTGTGACATCACAGAAATTCGAGTTCGCAAAACCAATTTGTTGACATCCATCATCTAATGTAGGTAGATTCAAGGGGCTAGAGTTAAATTACTGCCCCTTGGTATATTGTTCTAGAACTATATCAAACAACACAAAACATGATCGATTTTAAAACAATACACAGAATATAATTTTCCATGATCTCATACTCAAAAGTCTTCAGAGTAATTTAGGGTTTTAAAGAAAATATTGGTTCAGTAGATCGCCTGAACTTATCCGCAAACGAGATACACTGGACATTAGCTGGTTACAGGTAGTCACAGAGAATACATAACATACATACATTGCAGGGTAGGCAGAGCGTAAACAGCCGTAAAAAACTAACATTTACGCCACGTCTGACAAACATTTCAGGGTCATTCTGAAAATTGTGTGCAATAGTGACAGGTTGTCAGCCCATCGCCTAAAATTGCAATACACATGCAACCCTAGTCACTTAGTCAGTTTAGTCACCTCTTTCAACACCCACAGGAAAGACATGGGGTGATGCTATTCTTAGCCGGCATCACACGGCACAGGCACTTTGGCTTAGGGAGGGTCCTGGCATGAACACACAACTTATCAGCAAGCGTGGTGATGATGATGATGATGATGTCCATCAAGCGGGGGCTCTGCTGGTTTGCCAGATCGTGTGCCCTCAATCTTTATCTGTGGTAGCTCGTAATTGGCATATACTGTTACAATTAATTAACTATTAAATATAAATAACTATTAAATAAAATGTGACAAGCGTGGTAGGTAAACCAGAAAATCACAATATATTTTCATGAGTTTTACTGAATATAAACCCAACTAGTATAAAAGTAGGTATGTTCTTCTTTTCGTGTGCGACACCGAGTCGATGAATGACCCGATGAACACTGGTGTCAGAGATTTTTTTTAACTGCCTACTACTATTAGTAGGCCTCTGACATGGTTGTGTCTCGACCGCCGTCTAGAATTCATAGACAGCAACTGGGACCGACGGCTTAGCGTGCCCTCTGAAGCACAGAACCGTCTTTCCTAAGTGATTCCGCCTGCAACGTCCTAACCAGACTAGGAACAAATTCACAAAGTATTCATATTACCTTTGTGAGTGCCCCACCGGGAATCGAACCCTATAGCAGCCTGTTTATAAAATTTTACTCCCGGGCGCCTCGAATTATTATCGGTCTGTATCCCACACGATAAGCAAAAGGAGTACACTATTCTACGAATAAACAAACAAACGTGTATCTCTCGTGTCCTTCAGACTTAAGAGACTCGAGGATTTCATTAATTTTGCAATTTTACGACAGACTGACAACCGTAACTTTCGTGATACACGATTTTTCTGAAACGACCCTCGAATATTTACCAGACCGTATTTTTGCGGCCGTTAACACTACCCCGCAAAGGATAAAGGCGTGATATATGTACCTGTTCAGTAAGTTCCCGGTTCTCATCCAACGCGAGTCTGTATGACTCTGTGTTCCGTCGCTCGTCAAGGGTCTTATTGTCGGCCTCGTCCTTCAGAGGGATCAAACTCTCCATGTGGGTGTACTCCATACCCTGGGAAACGTATATAAAACTGATTAAGTCTATACAAGACAATGCCCTCAATTCGGGATACGAATTCTCTTAAGGGTCGGCTTCGGAGTCGCGCCGTGCGAAGTTTAGGTTTTTAGCGCTACTCTCACAACGATCGAACTTCGCGCGCCGCACACGCACACATGTACGGATGCACAGTGGTTTGGATCAGCGGACTTCGACTCGCCAACTAAATTGTAACTTTGGATTTCGTTACCATATAAAATTATTGTCTGCTAAATTTATTACTAAATAATAATAAAATATTAAATAAAACTTCTGGGGTAACTTTAACATTTTATTATTTAAATAAAATTGATTATATCCAAGAGGACCGTGTTCACTAATATCCTGCAGTTGATTGTAAAGAAAGTCGACGTCCACCAATCTGCGACCTACAAGCAATTCATCTTCATCAGGCTGCAGCTCTGGTTCGATTACTAGTGCCGGAGATACTTCATGATTCTGCAATAAATATAAGATGCTAATAAAATAAAATGCAGACAGACACACATCCATTCACTTACACACGCGTGCATTCAGAGACCATGTGTTTTTACGGTAAGTGTAGGTACTTACTTCTTGATCATTTAAATCACATTGATCAACATTTTCAATTGCGCCAAGAACCACCCTGAAGCAAAAAAGTACATGATACTCGTAGATTATATTTTAAGGTGTAAAAAATATTTGGAAATATTTCAAGGGGTAAAACCAGCTCATGAAATTTATCGCCAAAAAATATCTGAAAACGGTTGTAAGTAAGCCCTTGTCCATTTGCCTACCCCCTAAGGGATACAGGCGTAATTTTTTCTCAAGTTGATATAAGTACCGTATGAAGAATAAGATTCAGCGCGAAAAGATATCGAAAAAGGTTGTAAGTTAGCCCTTGTCCATTTGCCTACCCCGTAAGGGAAACATACGTGATTTTTTTCTAAAGTTGATATGAGTAAAGTGCGTTCGATGCTACCCCCAGATTATGAAGTTGACTTACCGTTTGCGTTTTTTTCTCCAATGCACTTTTTTTCTACAGGCGTATGTACTTTTGTTCTTAGTACTCATTTTAATCTGTAGGTCCTAGGTAGAAAAATAACAATTAGAAATACGTAGGGACAAAAATTTCTCACTATCAAATTCATTGCTTATTCACATACAATAATAAAAGAAATATACTTACTTACTCGTGAAGAAAACGTGAACACTGTGCATTGATTTTGTGTAAGTATACGGTTCGATCGCGATCTCTGGATGCGGCGTAAAGCGACGTGCTCTCTCCCTGGAGGTGCGTGGCTTACTGAAGGACGCGAACGCTCGCACTTGTATTTGAAGGTAGCGCAATGCTCCATAGTAATTCGTATGAAGATTTTGAGCGAAAAAATTGTGTTGGTTTGTGATTTTTTAACGTAAAATAGGTTTGTATTTATTAAAAAATGACGATTGTATCGGCTTCCTTATAGTTTTAACTTTATTATTTAATAAAATTCATTTAATAATTCTTGTTAATTACGACTCAGTTGTTACAGTGCGGGAGTGCGATTTACACGTTTTTAGTGATATTCCGATTTTTTTTCTCAGTTATTCATAAGCTTTAACTTAAATTCAAAAGTTTCATCGGCATGTACCTTTCATTGGCTAGTTGTGTGATTTTTTTCAAGACTATGGAGCTTCGTTTTCTGTATAGTTCTATTACAGTCCCGACCCTCGATTGCCTATAGCTGACCCTTAACTTACCAAATTAGTGCTGTCACTTTCCGTCAAATAGGTTTAGAAAAGGAGAGATATCTAAGTCCTGTCATGTTTATAAATGTCAATGGGTTCTTCGCAATTTCTAGTCAATTTAGTCGCCATTGTTTCCTTCGTCGCCTTATTTTGACAGATAACACGTATTTTTAGTCAAATTATAAGACATGACGTGACCAAGATATCTCCCTTCTTCTAAACCTACTTGACGGAAAGTGGCAGCACTAATTTAAGGTAAGTAAGAGAATTTGTAGACCGAATTGAGGCCAATGTGTTAAAAGAGACTTAAAAGAGGATCAATGTCATGAGTACCTTACTCATGACATTGATAATTTTTTTTTAGCTAAGTATTTCTTTTCTTTTAGTTTTAGACAGGTCGAAATATAAAATCTGGGTAGTGTTTAGTACTCTAACATGCGTGCCATGAGTGCCACGACATATTTTGTCGTCTCATGCGCGCAGTTCTTCAGGATGAATAAAGTGCGGAAATTATTGACAGTGAAGTGAACCGCAAACTATATAATGCGGAGATAGTTTTATCGTGGCATGCATGTTAGCCCAGAAGTTTATCCTTTGATATCTTTTCAGTTATTTCTTTACATTCTATACTGCAGGCGTCAGCACACAATGCTTACGTAGTACCACGGAGCCTGAAGAAGCTTTGAAAAGCAAGCAAGGACAGTCACGTCTATCGGGAATAAGGCATTGACTCAAAACACTGAAACTGGCGATATATTTCGCTTGATATTTCGGCACAGTTGCATGGACTATGATCACAGAACAACTGATGTTTTGCGGGTGGGTAGATGCAGTCTTCAATTTATTGCTATGCATTGCTGCATATTTAAAACAGTTTTTGAGGCACTGATACAGTCTTTTACCACGTTCACACCACGCACATACACCTGCTCCTGCCGCTGTCGCGAATAGTGCTCGAAAGACTTCCAGTATCATCGCGAGTGAGTGTTCACACACTACCGTCATACTCTTCTCGCACCAGCATGAGTGAGCGAGATAGCAATACATTCCATTTTCGTTCGTGCTGCCGTTCCTTTGACTCGCGCACGACAAGCCGACATTCGAGGGAGCACGGGAAGTGGCAGCGGCATGACGAGTAGCAGCGCGAGTAACCTGTTCACACATTCGCGCTGCCCACTTCCCTTACTACTTTCCTGCTCATATTGGCATTGTGTGAACGTGCTATTAGTCAGTACCTCATTAGTCACTAAGAAAAATATAAAATTGTACCTGGCAGGTCTCATTGCATTTCTCGTAAATAAGCCGCAAACGCTTGAACAGCAGTCTGATAGTGCGCAGTTGTTCCTGCATCTTGGCTTTCTTGTCGTTGCTCGCGTTTTCCCCGTGTTGAGTGCCGTTTGGAGGCTGAAATGTACAACAGATTATATTTATAAATACCAGGAGTTACATACAACAATATGCAACCCGCAACGAAGTTCTCAATAAATCCTCACAATCGCCGTACCACTACCAAACTAATGGGCGGGTCTAGACAGAGCGAGCAACCTCTCCCGCGGCCCGCCTCGCGCGGTAATCGCTCTAAGCTCTAAATTATTTTGGACCAAAATGAGAGAGCGCGGTAGCCTCAGCCGAGCAGTGCAATCCATATGATAGATAAATAAAATGGCGAGGTGCGTGCGCACAGCTGTGGCAGCTTATGGTAATGTGTTGCCACTATTTCAGCAACTAGTTTTACTAAAAATAGACTAGCATTACTCAGTCAATTATACTAGCATACAGGTAGACCAACAGACACTTTTATCCGCGCTAAGAAAATAACAACACAAGACGTCTACACCGCACTCGGCAAACGACTGAGGCGCCTTTGAGCAAACCGCGCAACTCGCGAGGCAAGCCGCGGGCGAGGCTGTTCGTCCGGTCTGGAAGCGCCTAACCTAGATGGACCAATCGGTCCGCTTGCCACAACATGTGGCGAAGAAGCTATCATTTTTCTTCGAGCCTTCATTTGAATAACTAGCTTTCACTTTTGCCACCCCCAAAAATAATAAAACATGGCCGCTGTATTGTGGCGCCTTAAATAGCATCACTCCATATCTACCCATGACATCTGATGGTGATGAAGATTATTTGCTTACCTGAATAGCTTTCAGAGTTTGAAACACATCTTGCGTTCTGCTAACAATGTCTTGGACTGTTTCCTGACCAAATCTGAAACATAAAAATACAATTATTAATGACAATCTCCTTTGGTGTGGGACACCGAGTCAACGAACCCTGGTATCAGAGTTTTTCAACCGCCTACTACTAATAGGCTTCCGACATGGTTGTGTAACGACCGCCGTCTAAGTAATTATATGTACAGCAACCGGGACTAACGGCTTCATGAATTATAATGGCTATTTTTATTAAAATAGACACGTGCAAAGTTCAAAATTTGGTAGTCATTGAAATTTTGAGCAATGTATGGATTGGATGGATGGACGGCCGATTTGGCGCAGTAGTAGTGCGACTGCCCGCGACGCAAAGATTCCGGGTTCGATTCTCGGTGGGGCACTCACAGAGTTGATATTTACCACTTTGTGAATTTGTTCCTGGTCTGTTTAGGACATTGTAGGGTGAACCACCTGATTGTCCGCAAAGAAATAGTTCCGTGCTTCGGAGAGCACGTTAAATGACTATGATTATTTAGACAGCGGCCGTTACACAACCATGTCAGAGGCCACCAGCGTTCATCGGGTCGTTGGACGACTCGGTGTCCCACACGAAAAGAGAGACCATGGATTACACCATGATCCAAACTTTTAATTTTGCATGGTTTTGTATTGCTATTGATTAGCTAAGAATAGATTTCAAATATCAAAGCATTAATCACATTAATCACTTACTTAGGCATGCTGGAAATAAAAACTTTTTGGTATAAATAAAGAAACATCTATAGCATTTTTTCTGGAGTATGTGATGCATATTTTAGGTAAAAGAGCAAGTAGCAGGCAAGCAAGCAAGGAGAGCGAAATGTCAAATGAAATGTAGTTTAGTAAACTTTTTATGCACTCGCGATTTAACACACATTTTAGTTGACAAGGTCTATAGACCCGGTTAATTAACTAAAGCGTGTAGTGTAATAATACTAATAAGTTATGGTTCATCAATAAGTCAGTTTTAGACATGAACAACATCATTAGTACGTCCACTGCTGCCCTTGGGTACATTCAATGTGCAATCAATATTGTTTAAATAATATGTGCACATAGTGGGTCGCTGATTGTTTGTGCTTATTCTCGCAGTAAGTATAATCCCATTGAAAACATTATTTCTTAAGGAAGAAAAGTCTCGCAACACAGTCTTTTTTCCGTAAAAAGTTATGAGGTCCTCAAGGCGAGGTGTAAATACCAACATACATACATACATAAATCACGCCTATATCCTTTACGGGGTAGGCAGAGCGTTAAAGGCCGTAAAACGGATATTAACACCACGTCTGACAAAAGCTTGAGCGTCAATCAGATAACTGTGTATTACAATAGTGACAGGTGGTCAGCCCACCGCCTAAAATTGCAATACACATCCCTCGAGTCCCTTAGTCGGCTTTTACGACACCCATGGGTAAGAAATGAGGTGATGCTATTCTAAGCCGGCATCACACGGCGCTGTAAATACAAAGTTGGCATATAAGAAGATTGAATGCCGTGCCCCTAGATTTTAAAAGCTTTTATTTAACTTGCAGTGTATGTAAGTATGTAAGTAAGTAAGTAAGTAAGTAAGTAACAATGTTTGTTCGGTGCAAATCTTGCATGTTTAATTTTAAACCACTTCTCGGTATCCGATTGAGTTGAAATTTTGCATGTTGGTCCAGAACCGATGACAATGCATGTTAATCATAAATTTGACCTGATGCTGCTGCCAGGATCGGCTCCGTACGAGAGATCTCCTCAGCGGTTTATAGCTGGGACACAAAATTTTGTATACGAATTCGTTTATTATAGGCAGTTGGTAGGCCCACCATGAATTAGACGCTACATCCAGGGTTGTCTTCGAACTATGGAACTCCTCAATATTCAACTGCTGGGACTTGCAATTTTGTATTCGAATTCGTTTATTATAGGCAGTTGGTAGGCCTACCATGAATTAGACGCTACATTCAGGGTTGTCTTCGAACTATGGAACTCCTCAATATTCAACTGCTGGGACTTGCAATTTTGTATACGAATTCGTTTATTATAGGCAGTTGGTAGGCCTACTATGAATTAGACGCTACATCCAGGGTTGTCTTCGAACTATGGAACTCCTCAATATTCAACTGCTGGGACTTGCAATTTTGTATACGAATTCGATTGTTATAGGCAGTTGGTAGGCCCACCATGAATTAGACGCTACATCCAGGGTTGTCTTCGAACTATGGAACTCCTCAATATTCAACTGCTGGGACTTGCAATTTTGTATACGAATTCGTTTATTATAGGCAGTTGGTAGGCCTACCATGAATTAGACGCTACATCCAGGGTTGTCTTCGAACTATGGAACTCCTCAATATTCAACTGCTGGGACTTGCAATTTTGTATACGAATTCGTTTATTATAGGCAGTTGGTAGGCCCACCATGAATTAGACGCTACATCCAGGGTTGTCTTCGAACTATGGAACACCTCAATATTCAACTGCTGGGACTTGAGGAAGGAAGGAAAATAGAAGGCCTCCTGATAGAAGAATTAGACTGTTCGAAATTAACTGGGACTCGGCCATGTAATAATGATTGAATTAGATAGCAAGGTATTATTGAATTAGATAGCAAGGTGTTACTGACAGTCAGTGCTCGGAACTCGACTGTCGAACATCTCCTGATGATGCTCCGTGGAGGGGCGAAACACGTGTAGAGTGTAAAACGGTGGAAGTAGTGCGAGTAAAGTGCATCGCTTGTGCATTTGCATTAACTTGCGGTCGTACGCGTGGTGCATTCAACTAGCTGCATTACTAGCCATCATAAGTGCGGAAGAAGCTAAATACCTTGCTATCTAATTCAATCAAGATGGACTTCCGCAAAGTAACGCCTGATACAATTACTTACATGTAATAATGACCCCATCAATGAAATGAAAAGACTAAGACATATTACAAGCTAATTCTTCTATTACGGATGCCGGAGGAGTAGGTACCAACCTACTTCTATAGAATATAATAGAGATAATTATACTTTATCCTAATGTTAGTTTTCCCCGTGCCTTAAGTTTTTCTATTGAAGGTCTCTCCGTTTTATAGAAAGACTTTCGTATTGATCAATAACTATCGTAACATAAACTAAAAAATATAAAATAAAATTATGTAAAAAAAACTTTTAAAACAAGCTTTTATTTAAGTGCTCTGAAAACATGAAAATAAAATTTTGAATGACATTAACCACATTGATTTATGACTTTACAGAAATGAAAATATAATAAAAGCTTGTCGCGAAACTTTCAATTTGTGATTGAAATTTTGTAATAAGGTACGCACCTAACTGTAATTAGGTAGTTTCTTCTAGGCATCGCGACAAGCTTTTATTAAATTATCATTTCTGTAAAGTCATAAATGAATGTGGTTAATGTCATTCAAAATTTTATTTTCATGTTTTCAGAGCACTTAAATAAAAGCTTGTATAAAAGTTTTTTTTACATAATTTTATTTTTAGAACAATATCTGCTGCACAGTGAAATCATTGGTCTTTCTTTGTGACTCACTTGCATAGGGAAGCCGTGTTGAACTCCTTGTTTTGCGGGGGAGGCTGCGCGGCGGGGGCGGAGGGTGGCGCGGCTGTAGCGGCTGAAACCGCACCGGAGGTCTGCATGGTTCCTGAAATAGGTACAGGCTGATAACTTTTTTACTTTTTTTCTATCTTTCTTTTTTTCCTACATAGCAAAAAGTTAGCACTGGCTGTTGATAAGGAGCAACATAGGCCGAAATATGAAATATAAATATTCCTGCCTTACAAATTGACTTGATTGGCTGGTACATTGTGTACGGGAGGTCAAACCATTTTATTCATATTTCGATCTATGTTCCTTAGGGTAAGTTGTTCCGTATCACCAGCCCGTCCTGTGATTTCACTATCGGTCACTAGTAAAATTTCACCCTATATAGTAGGTATATCTCTTGCGGAGTTGGCAGAGCGTTAACGTAAAAATAAGGTCGCGCCCGCCATGTCTGCCAATATTATGGGCCGTTTCAGAAAATTCGTGTACCACTATAATGAGAGGTTGTTAGCCTGACGCCTAAAATTATAATTCACATGGAACCCTAGACTTCCTTAGTCGACTCTTACAACACACATGGAAATGAAAGGGGGTGATGCTATTCTAAGCCGGCAGTACACAGCAATTCGGTTCTTTTCTTCATCAATTAACTTAAAATAACCCAATAAATAAGAGACCATTATTGCCTAATGGAAAAATAAAATATTCTGTATTTTAGAAAACAAGCAAAGAGAAAAAGGAGTTAAACTTAAACATAGGTATGTAGCCACTGGCTTATGTGCCTGGCTTATACTAGCTTGTGTATGTTTCAGTTCATTTTTAAAAGAGTTCACATAGTATAAAATAAAATTGTTTACTGCTGTCCTTGTAGCCTGTTGTATGCTAACATCTTTAAAACTATGCAAAAGATTTTAATGCACTTTTTTGTGCAACAGATTTCAATGTGATTCGAGAGGAAGGTTTAAATATGTGCCAGAAAAAGGTCTTTTTCTCACATTTAAATAGTAAGAAGTGGATGAAACATTTGGACAAGCCAGAACTTTAAAATATTTTAGAAACTAAATGTACCAACCTGACTGTTGAACTTGTGGTGGTCCAAGTCCGGTTCCTGTGCCCCCACCAACTACACCCATTCCCTGAAATTCAAAAATGTAATGTGCTAAGGCAATTCTTAACTGTCAGAACCATTATATCATAAGTTAAATAAAAATCAATTAATCACACTCTGCCTTCCACTAAGATTTCCAAACCCAGAAACGTGCATGAAGAATACATAAAGCCGGGTATTTAAATAAATTTCTTATCCGCTTGTCTGTCACGTACCGGGAGCCGGACAACAATTTTGAACCTTAACTACCCACAATAAAATTCAAAACCAATGAAATTGTTATAGTATGAAGCGACAGACGAGTGATTATCTGTCTTGACTGCCAATTGAGCTGGGTATGTTGGAGTAATCTTACAGAACCTTGGAATTCATTGTGGGAAAAAATAAAATGCCAGTGAAACTTAATGTCATGTCTCACCTGTGGGCCCATGCCCATGGTTCCCATCTGGTTCTGTAGGGCTGCAGCATACGGTGGCACCATGGGGTTGCCCATCCCCACCATACCTCCTGAACTGCCCATGGGACCACCCATAACACCTGCAAATCAAAATGAAGGGATTTTATAGCAACTGGATACAAAATCATGTCAGTTAAATTAGCTTTCCTTTTTCAAAAATAAATACATAATTTTTCTGCAAAGCCTATATTTCTTAGGCATAATATAGTTAATTAAATATTTTAAGTACTTACCCCAAAAAGGATAGTGCATGTATGCATGATTTTTTTAGTTTTGCTCTAGTAATTTTGATGATGATCAATAACAAAGAACAATAAGATAACTTGGTTAGAGTATCAAGTTAAAATCTTTCCTCTCTACAGTGTGATAAACTGTTAATGTAAACAGAAAGTAAGGACCCTGTTATGTTGATTTTCGAGGTTAGAATAGTCCCATATAGACTCTTCTTTAAACGTAAAACCCGAACAGATAGAGGAACATTATCAAGGTAGTTTACCAGCTAGTTGGTTGGGCATTGACTGCATTTGATTGCCCATGGGCCCGCCTCCGAAGCCAGACCTCATAGCGCCGGCGTTAGCCTGGAAATTGCCAGGAAATTGGTGTCCCTGTCCTGCCATTCTACTACAGCTATTAACTAAAAAGCTAAACAATCAATCAAAACAGAAAGAACTGCGGCACTGAATTCAATTTCTTCTTGTTTTCAGTTTTTAGAGAAGTAGTAACACACAAGAATGTCAAGTCAATGGGAACCATCAATGCACAACATAGCAAAGAGAATGTAATAGAACCGCATATTTTTAACAAGGCGACTAGCAAATTAACGGGGACCATCTATTAGCGTCTAAAAATATAACTGGGCAGTGGTCAAATAATTTGGCTTTAAATTATATTTGATAAGCTGCAAATGCAGGGCATCATAAGAAGCTAAATAACGGCTGCGACTTCAAGGTAGTATTATATTTCAAATAGATAATTGAAAATATAGGCGGGGTATCAAAAATCATGGGTTGGCGAATAACATTATTAGTGCGATAACAAATAAAATATTAAGGCTATTGTAGGCTTCTATCTGAAAGAACACTTTCTGGCTCTTATTTACGAGCAGCTGTAAATATTAAAACGGATACTTTAAATACTTATCAACGAATCATTTTTTTTTGTTTTGGAAATCATAATATTATGAAAATAGCGGCGCGGGGGGCGAAACGCTCTATCAGCCAATGGCAAGCAGCAAGTGCACGTCACGGCACTAGCTGTTGCTTGTTGTTGTTTGTTTGTGCAATTCACCGGTAATGGGTGCATACGAACACGTGGAGACCACTCCGCATTTAGAGGCAAAAATGGTCCCAATAGGGCAAAAAAGAAAACGTGGACGCCCCACCAAATCAAGGCCAGCCCTTATTATTTAATAAGTATTTAAGTGCCTATTGAAACGGCTCAGATATTTTGCGGGCGACATGCCTCCTAAGGGATTGAAATACCAAGGTAACAATTATTTTAATTAATTGATAAAAACTATTTTGAAATTTTTTCATGCCCTTTATTTTTCACCATTAAAAGAAATAAAAAAAGTCAAGAAATAGAGCAATATAAACACAATAAAATTATTTAAAGTTAAGTGAGACATAAAAGAAACACAATCACAATATTCACAATATGTAAATTGTATGCAATTTTTATATTTAATATTTACACAATATTAAATTGTATGCTATTTTTTGTTTTATTTGCAGCTCGTAAAATGTCGCATAATATATGTTAATAAGATCTCAATTAAATTAATTATTACCTCAAATCAATTTAAATTAAATCTCTATTTTACAATTTAATAATGCCTATTTTCTAATTTTTTGCTGCTTGCAATTTTTCGCTTATCCATAAATTCAGTAGACAAAAGAAAAACTCGTAGCCAGTTTCAATTAAACCAAACCTTGATACAGATTTTAACGCTGCTACTTTTTACCTAATACTGTACTCCACTGTCGCTGCCAACCTATTATATTTACTATCCACTTTAATTATTTTTTCAACCTTGAATCTGATTAAATAGTCGCCGCGTTAATTACATGCCTAGAACTAGCGTTTTTGCAACATAGATAAAACACAACGCGATCATCACGTCCGACAATGTTTTATACAACATTATTATACAGGGACGCGTTCATGCTGTTTCTCCTAGTCGGTATTTTCTCCGACGACAGGTTATAAAACCGCGTTTTAGCACGACAGTAAGGAGAAATTTTCTACCATGCGCTCCAAAACGCGGTTTTACGAACTGTCAAAGTATAAAAGAGCGACGAAAGATATATTATCCGTGGTCCATTGAACGCGCCCCTGTACGACACAGTCTTCTTCTTCTTCTTTTAATTTATGGCTTTTGCAGACAAGCAATTCAGCCAGTGTCACGTGGAATGAGCTAATCACGTCATAGAGAAAAAGTCATTGGATCGTCTCGGAGTACTGGCTGGCTGGACAATTTTTTTTTTTTTTTTAGTTGTGGACTCTACGATTTTTAGCCCCGGGGCTTTTAATCTACACCTGACTGTATGGTGGGGAGCAGGAGCTCACCCGGAAAAGCTTGTGGTTGTCCAAACAACCAGCTCCAAGGGCGCGATTGGGCTTACGAGTTGTTCTGGGAAGAACGTATTGGACTGAATCTACCCGGCACGTGCCGGTAGTTCCCAAAGTGGGGAGCAAATGAGGGACCTCCGCGCCCCCGCCGGCGGGAGCGTCGGTTGCTTGAGGAGCTTGTGGAGTGTGATCTACTCGCAATGGCTGCAGCAGTGGCTACTGTGATTTCATCATCTTCTTCCGTAAGGATGTGTCTCGGACGGTGTTTAAAACGCGAGGTTGGATGAGGGAAGTAGTTGGACGCAGCAACTTTTAAGGGGTTTTTATAATGGGGAGCGTCGTCGAAGAAGCGACGAGACATTTCCTTCGTATACGTTTTAATGGTGAGAGCCCTAAGTCTATGTGGCGGTTGGCGTTCCGCATGTACCAGGGCGCCCCGGTAGCTTTGCGCATGAAACAGTTTTGGATGACCTGCAGATGTGAATCAAAGGTGAGTGCAAATTGGATTGCCTTTAATAACTGGCCCGGATAAACAATGTACAAGGGTGTTTTTAGAATAAGAACAAAGTGACGTCATAAAGAATAAAGTGTTGAACTAGCGTTAGCTATAATCAACTTATCGGTTGATTATTTGAACATCGCAATATAAGGCAACCAGAGAAGAGCGGCGCAGCCCTCAAAAGCGGGAAAGAAGGTTTGAGGTGCAAAGCCCCCCGCAATTAAAAGATCCAACACAGTAGCTTAGGTTAATTTAGAGTTGTGTACCCCTGGAGCGATAGAAGTGAGCGCCCAATCCACAAGAAAGAATATAAAATGATATAGCGATTAAGTTATAAAAGTATGTAAAATTATCGATCAATTCACATCACTACTATTTGACTACACAGGTTTAAGAATGGTCACATGATGATTACTTCGATGATTGAGTTGTGCACGCGGGGTGTACATAGTTGGTACAGGGATGTTATTGTCGACAGTGTTTTGATTTCATTGTCACTGTCGTACATGCTTGGGTTGTACATAATTATGTCAGCCAAGATAATGCAGTGCAAAACAATGTCGTGCACTAAAAGAACTCTCCGGATGACAGCGCTACGTCCACAGATTGCTTACCTTTTTCTGTTGGTCCATTCTATACAGATCACTATTTGCGGTGGCGCAGACTTAAAACTTTTTAGGATGACTGCTAAAAACAGGAACGACTGACTTTAAAATAAAGATGCCACTACTGTCGACATTGCCCTACGAGTTCTTTGGTCTGTGTTCGCTACAGTCACAGAATAACCAACAATCTAGGTAATGACCTAGGTAGGTACCTAGCTTAGCGTGTTGGTTTGTGGGACTAAAATTGACTTGTAGATGTCTACAAAGCGTAGGTATGGCGTAAATCTCTACATATTTCGTAGCCCCGTAGTACCTAGTAGTACTTAACTTACATCTTAACTTACATAAACTACCTACTTACTGGCAATCTGTAGTAAAAAGAATAGGCAGGTGCTTACTTACTTGCATTGCTTCCGACTTCTGCGCAAAGTTTTTCACAGTGAGAACAATCAAGCTGTGGAATTCTTTGCCTGAAGATGTTCGGCAGGCTCCATCCTTAACTCAAGCCAATATATATTTTTTGACTGGTTAACATCCTCTTACTTATTTTTTTTTATGTAAACTGTTATCTTCCTATCTCTATCTAATATTTCTTAAATCATATAATGGAAATCTTTCCTATGTGCCATAGTTTGTTTATTAATATGTATTAGTTTATCACATTTTATTTATTAGTCTAGCATATTATTTATTACTATGTACAATAATATAAGTACTTTAATACTTTATGTATGTTTATGCACTATCCCGATTAGGTACATAAACGCACTGTCTGTCCCATCACCCAAAGGTTGCCTAGTAGAGATTGCTAATGTAGCAATAAGGCCGCCCTGTTCAGAAACTTTGTTCACAAAATGTTATTCTGTGTTTTCATTACTATGTGCATTAAAAAATTTAGTAGTCTGATCTACCTACTCATCTCGATCGATATTAATGTCGGTGTCTACGAAATTATTATTATTGCTATAGCCGCGTAAGGCCCAGGCCTCTGGGAGCTTTTTACAGATACGGCCTCAGATACCTCTTAAAGTAAAATGAACCTTATATGCTATGCACTTTTTTGTTTTGGAAGCTTGCGGTTCCAGCATATACCTACTGGGTCTACTGATATAAACCATAGCATATGCCTCAGGGAGTTTGAACCATAAAATATTAGTAGACACAGATATTTACTTTAAAATATTACTTAAATAAAGGATAAACATATACCTGACTTTATAGCTGTAAGGTTGCTTTCTAATGTAGATTAAGGTAATATTTGCATAACCTTGGGCTGGTATCACTATAGAGCTATACCTATACCTTTTAAAGGTATCTTGGCGTTCCGAGGATAGGTAAGTATTTCTATATTGGATAGTACCTATAATACACCTTGCTGAAACCATTAGAACCCACGTCGTTCTACGTCTTTTTATTTAAAATATATTTGGAAAGGAGCCAATGGTCGAGCGACAAGCATATTTGACTTGACCCAATTTTTTTTCTACCAGATTTTTACATAGAAACGAGAAAGTCATTAGACTCGCTCAATCACTTGATCCCACAAAACCATCTAAAATCGTTGGGTAATAATAGCACTGTCACTTTTAGCATCTTGGGGAAATCAAGTGGGGCAGAAGATTAATTTTAAGATTTTTTTAAATATTTTAACCTAAAAGTGACACCTAAACCACAGAATAACTAATAGTATGTTGTATATTATATTAAACATACAGAAAGGACACTCACCTCCCCGCACCCCAGCCCTCGACCCGCCCTCAGCCAGTGGAGAATTAAGTAGAAACTAGTGCTAGGCTTGTTAAATCCTCTATGGTAGTAACTGTAGGTATGTAGTCATCAGGTTAGGTATAAAAATCAACCTGCATGCCAAATCGCCAACCCTGCACTCACACATCTGTGATCACCCACACATGCACATGTAGAAATGACAGGTGTCTATAAAAAGTCCGCTGTGCTGTGTGGAGTGTCCGAGGTGTGCATAAACTGAAGTCATTTTCCAGCCACTTTAGCTGTGATTTAAGTTGCTGTTATAAGGTAGCTACTTACTATCTTGGTAGATATCTCTCACGATAACACGACTAAAATTAATATACACTGATTAATTTTTTATTTATAAAGTAAGAGATAAAAAGATTGGTCTTAAAAGAAATACACACTTTGTACCTTAAATTTTTATTTTCATTTTAGAATATCCTAAATTAAGTACATTATAGTAAAATTATAAATTACATATAACAATTATTATGTATGAATTCACATGTATAGTAAGTGGGTATGTGATGTGATACATAAATAATTAAATTGTGCTTAAAATTACTGTGAATGAAATGCACTATCACGGACTGATTGGCGCCGAAAATATTCGCCTTCTGCTGTTTTTTTTAATGATGATATGTGTAATATTATATTTTTATATACTTCTTTTAAGTAAACTATAATAGTCTATTTATTAAGGCAAGATGGCCACGACTATGGCTAACATGATACAATGTTTCATTTGGTATGTTTTTAAAAGTTACATCTACTTTGCTTATAAAATATATATGGTGTATATTTTAATATATTCGACCGAATCAGTTTTTTTTTACTCAGTTAACATGTGGTGCAAGTAGAGATCGATCCGGTCTGTAAAATATTTAACAATTTTTATTACTCTTCCACATAATAAATAGTTATCAACATGTAGATTTACAAATATCAACAAAATAAATTACGAATAACAGCATATTACAATAATTAAAATTAGGCTTACGAGCTAAGTTCAGTGACCTCTAATCTGTCTAACTTGTACTAACTCGCCGGTTACGTCCCTTACTTCTCAACAAAACTACATGACCGAAACAGTCGAACTACCCACATTATGTTGGGATGGTAAAATTATAACGTATAGGTACCTAGGTTTACAGTTACGAGTTAGGGTGGATGTTTTCCATACAAAAGTTAAATGGAATAATGTCTTTAAAGGAGACATACCTACGGCCTTTTTTAAACTCGAAGGAAATTACCGTGATTATATACAATTTTGGAAAATAATAAAAATTTGTTTTAATCCATAAGATTGGCATGTTAACACCAATTCGCCAAAAGATGGAGCTACTGCTGCAAAACAGTTTGATTTTATTGTGGACGAAATTCTCTTACCTATCTTTTATCCATTAGTAAGTTAGTAGTTTTGCATAAAATTTACGTATGCCATCATGATAATAACACATAAGCTTTTCTTTAAAAAAATGCTTTGCATCTATCTCATGTTAAGTCCATTGAGTTTCAGTTTTTGGTTTGTTTAAAAAAACGCAGATCTCATTCGTATTCGTTATAAACAGAGATCTGTTAAACACACTACTGTACGTTACAAAATCAGCCTCATAATGGCATATTATGAACCCAATATATGTTGGTTGGTTGTAGTAGGATTCCAAACTTCGGGTCTAAAAGTACGCGGTTCTTTTCCAGACACATTTTGTAAAATTATAACAAAGGTGTTAATTGCTTGGTGGCTTACTTTCTGCCGAAAGATCTACAATGTGTGTCGCCCACACGACCCTAGACCGTTTCTGTCAAGTAGCTATGTGAGATATTACAAATCTAATAAAAATGTATGGCTGATAGCCAACGTTCAAAAAGTTGGCAATCATACGCATATATAGATCATTAGTAACATCTATTATTAATGGCCTTAACGTGACAATAAAAAGCAAAATTGCCTGAAAACTTCAGCTATTTGGACGATTTATTACTCAGTTACGATCTGAAACGGACGGCCGACGAACGTCTAAATTTCATTAAATTAAAATTACATGGACTAGTAATTGAATTAAACTAACTAGTAAGTACCCTATACCGCCTTGGAGAACAAATACCAAATGGGGCGTATCGTATATTACAAAAAATATGCTTGACATTTAAGTACGTTACTTACTACATTTAAGATAATATTAAAGTGGCCCTTTATATTGCTCTTCCTCAATCTTACACTAAACCAAGTCCATTTTATTAGGACACATTGAGCAATGCGGACATGTGAATATGTAAACCTAAATTATACAAATGTCGATGCCTTCTCATCACCAGATACTGAATATCATACATAACCATGGCCCTAGTGATATCAGATCTTTACAGTGTCTACATAGTGGTCTGATATAGATTTTTCTTTTGTATACAAGGCATCTACCTTAAGTATAAGAATAATGGAGCGTTAGAAATGAATCTTACTTAAAAATAAGTACATATTTATTGCAGGAAGCATAGAGTAAGAGACTGGGAGAAATACTTACAATACAAATTATCTTGGATGATAAATTAAATTAATGTTTACCATAAAAAGTGTTGCTTTTTTTCATAGCTGCCTTATATTAAGATATACATAAATTCTACTTTTCCAGATACTTCTACAGTAAATGAAGACGATCGAAGTTTTACGCGAGTGGTTTGATCACACGGTAGCTCTGTGGAATTAGCGTCAGCGCAGGTCGCGGAGACGTGAGTTCAAATCCCATTCGTGAGAAATTAATAGTTCCTTCATGTACGTTCATGTTGCAAAAATCTATGATGAAGGAAGGTTATGAAGGGGGGACATATTTCTAAGTATAAATAGGGCAGCTACTTTCGCCCAACTTATAGTTATTGTCATAAAACAGCTGTAAGTAGGTAAGTAAGTATCTAATTTTATATTCGAATAAAGGACATCTGCATATTTATTACTTCACCTAACTAAACTATTAAAGTATAAAAAATAGGAAATGTGATGTTAGGAAGTTGAATGAAGGAGGCAAGAAGTTTGTTTAACATAGCTAAGTACGCGAGGAATTATTTTAAATATTGACACATACAATATTGTATATCTGTAGAGTTTATCTTACCATCACCATTTCTTAGACATTAAGTATCAACTGGCCTTAGTCCTAAAAAGCTCTTAGCTTTGGTCAATCCATAACATTTTTGGTTGATAAGACTTTAGGTATTATGTCTAGACGTTTTTTATTTTAGTCTAAATATTTGGCTTTTCTGCGGTAACGAACATAACCATTTCTACCTTAATCTTTAGTGAAGCTTCCTTTGCCTTATGGTTTGGGTGCTATAGGCACTGCACTGGTCATTATTATCTCTCCGTTCAGACTTGATACCGCATTTACTAAACACCCCACGACTGCTAATCTTTCTTATTGGAAGATTTCAGAAAGGCCAAAAGCCTTAAAAGAAACTCCGATTATCTACCCCAGAAAAATACCAAATTTGGTTTCAGATCTAACGAGTCCTGTGTGACGAGCAAGCCGCGCAGCCGCAAGGTGGGGGGTCAAGTTACTGCATCCGCGCCTCCTGCAGCTGCGGGGGGTACGGCAGGGGAGGCAACAGGGGGGCCTGGACGCCACCCCCCTGAAGGGTGTAGTAAGGAGACACGTAGCCTGCTTGACTCGCTGCTGCAGCCGCTGCTGTAACAAAGATCACCATGTAACTATTGCTATAGCGTAAAACACTCCAAGCAAATTTTACGATTGATGTGGTTTTGGCTGATTTCCTGATAGTATCGATAATAGATGATAATTCAATTAGCTGATACACCAAGATAAGCAAAATGTTGAAACTCAAAACCAACACTCCTGTCACCAAAAGAATATAGCAGTAAAAAATAATTCTCAGTGTTTACTTTGGTAGTTCGATGACAGACCTGCAGCTGTTGCATACGGGTCGAAGCCTGCCGCTGCGTACTGCTGCTGGTATGCCGCAGCCTGCTGGCTGGCTGCTTGGTACTCGTAGAGGTGGTTGGCAGCCGCCACGGCAGCAGCATGCTGCAGTTGTGAGGGCATCATGAGGCCGCCGGCTCCCGCACTCACACCGCCGACACTCCCGACCGCTCCCATGTAACTGGGTGTGCCATACACGTAGCCAGGAGACAACCTGCAGATAGACAGCTTGTCAGCGCTTGCCGGCTGCCGGCGTCTACGCATCGGACGTTCAGAGTTCAGGATTTTCTGGCGGTAGCGTAAGGTGTGCTTATATTTGTATTTGAATACAAGATCAAGATAGCCCGCCATTTTGAGTTTCCCTGAACGTCGGATGTCTCAGCACCCGAGATGGCTTTTTCCACAGAAATGCATAATATACATTGTGCAAAAAGCCACCTGCTTGCAAAATTAATACTTTTCAAAACTGTAATCACACTCTAGAAATACCTAGCCCCATTTGCAGCCTCGACAGGCACGAGCAAATCTAGTTTTGTTAGGTTAGTAGACATCGATAAACAGTTATACAATGTAAGTAGGCCTGATCGTATCCTGGTTGTCGCCGTAGGAACCGCTGCCGTGCATCGCTACTACATTTTTATGTTGAAATTTCGTATAGGAATACCAAAATCCGTAACGTCTACCACGTCTCTACTCGACAGAAATATCTCGTATTTTCTTATCATTAAATTCGTCTCGGCGAGGAAACGTCGTCCGATTCGAGATTAAGAGCCGTGTCAATTTCGAAATACTTAACGCATTAGGTAGATTAAAATGCCAGGACGGGCTACTTCTTTCAGTCGGTTATATTTTAAATGAAAATGTAGAGAGTAGTAAAAAGCTTGTTTAAAGCTATTGAAAAAGAACTGACTCATTGAAAGGTGGATGTAATTCACGAGGGGGAAAATTTATTATGAAAAGTGGCGAAAACCGCTGAGTCGGTTGCTCGCCGCGTGAAGGCGGTCAAGTTGCATCGAGAGGACTTCTCTAATGTGCCGCGTCAGCTATCACCGAGAGCCCTCACCACACCGCGCCAGTTTAACTTTCCTATTTTTTAATTATCGCCATCCTCTTTTGTCATGTTGACAGAGACGGGTTGATTGGCGGCGGCGGTGATGAGAGTCTGAAGTCTGACGGGATTAGCGTGGCAGAGGAAGCTACGACGCATGCGTACAGCACGCCCGTCGCTTGCCCCGCCCGCCCTACACGCCCACCTGTGGTCTACTGTCGCCTATTCGCAAACACAATACCTACTTGTTTTCTTTATACCTCACCTATACCTACGTACTCACGCATTGTACTCAGGTCATTGTTAGAACAAAAAGTTCATTAACATCATCAATGCGCAAGTCTCCAGCCGCCCATTAAAACTGCGTTACTCTACATTGCTACTTCAAGTCTGCTAAAAGTATTGGTTTACTGAAGTCTAATAGAAAAAGTGTAAAAAATATTATGTAGTACAAACACGCATAAACACTAAACAGCATAATAAAACTGGCGGAACATCACACATGGAAGCTGCACATAGCTACTCAGAATAACAAACCCGACATTTATTGCTACTGAGGTTTAGGGAGATAGGGATAGTTACGTGGATGATTATATACATCCGACCTATTTTCCTTCGCTCGTGTTTATTATCGTATCGAATAGAATAGAGTATAATAAAAAAAGCGTTACGTACATGCAAAAGTGTAATAAAAAATAAACTAATTCCATTATTGTACCGAACCGATGTAACATGTTAGTAATCTTAATCTAACATCTTTCCAATGATAAATGTTTAGGTTTGTTTGTATTGACATTCGTTCCGAATAAAGTTTATTTGTAACCAGTCACCTAATGACCCACGACGGCTTTAATCGAAACAAAAACACAGGGCAATTAATCGAGCGAAGCTTTCAGGCTTTCACTTTATTTTTTCCATCACTAGTGTACCGATGAATAATAGATGCGTGGTGGTTCAACTGTGAGCATCGATCGGCGTCCGCCTCGCCAATTAGAGTCCCTGTCCCAGCCGATTGAACCCAGCTCGTTAAGCATTGCCGTTTACAGTGAAAGCTTGTGCTGGCGAAAAGTAGTCGCGACAGCAACGTGTTTTAGGGGTTTAGCGATGGAACGAGTGCGCGAATGCAGCAGGCTGGGTGACTGCTCATGTGGAGGCGAGCACGGCGCGGGCGTCGAGCGAGCGCGCACACCTACTCACACACAGCGCACGCTCGACGCACGCGCACGGGCAGTGCGCACGGCGACCGCCGAACACGGCCCACGGACACGACAGCAGTGAGTGTATTAACGAAATCCACCACCAACAAAACTCAATTCAAATCAACAAAAATCTTACACGAACACGGCATAAAACATAAAAGTAAAGAAAACATTGAGTGTCGAGAACGATGCGCATAGTGTCGGCGCGGGCGGTGGGCGGCGCCGCGAACGCGCGCGGTTAGGCGGCCGCGGCGCCGCCCATGCCCCGGATAGCTTTATAAAACGTAAACATTAAAAAACCCAATCGACTAATTCACACCCAAAACGAAAAAAATCCACTCTCACGCTCACGCTTGCCATAGATACCTATGTGAAAATGTTTGATAATTTAGTCTAGGTGTGGTCCTTGGGCCGGCGCGCCGCAACCACCGGGGGACGCCGCTCGCCTCATCTACCGAGACAAAATTCAGCTCAGCAATCAAACTCCACCTATTCGCATCGCTTTCGATGACTCAAGCACCTTATTCTCTTACTCTAAGTCTGGGTAATTTGCCTAAGCATTTCAGTGCAGTTCCCAAAATTATTGGATGCTACTTCTTTCCCTTGATGAATTGATGATCTTCTAAGGCTGTTTACCTATATAAAAAAGTCTTCATATGTATTTTTATCACGTTTCTACACCCTAAAATAATACTAAATAAAAAATTCAATCCATTGCCAATCATCCCTGTTCTTAAAACTATCTAACTTATAAATGTTGACAATCCTACAGTTCTGATTTTTGTCTCGTGAGATGTACTGAGCGCGGCATGCGGCGCCGCAAGTGCTGATAAATATCGAAGTGTAGAACCATTTAACATTGAAACAGATATGAAAGACTCGTAGCAGGCCAGTACTTACCCGTATGGTGACTGTAGCACAGTCGGGTAGCCAGCCCTTACGCCAGCCGCCGCAGCTGCCGCCAAACCAAATCCTGCAACAAACACATACGTATCATTAACAAGTGCCATTAGGTGACAGAAAGAGGACTTTTACAACTACGAAAAAATATATCACCTACTCTTTCATCATCCGCATTCTAGACTAGATATTTTCGTCTTCACTTAACGGAAATGTCTACTGAGATCTCTGAACCGAAATATAACGCGGAGAGATTGGACATCTTCCAAATGACACACGAGTCAACTTAGCGCACAGGCAACGTCAAAGTGTTGATTTCTTTTTATTGCATTGTTAAGGCTGGCGAGGCGGGGACTATTTCCGTCGCTCGGCGTCGCCCGGGCGGCGCAGGCGCAGGGATATGCCGCCTGACAAGAAGACGACAATCTCATGCTATAAATGGCATTCAGCCATTGGCACCGGCGGCCAGTATCGAAAATCCTTCAAGCGTCCATATCGATTGGCAAACGCTAACGCTAAGCAGAAACGACCACCTGGGTTTACCAATCTAAATCATTACGTCCGTCATGTCATGCCACAATGTAAACAGTTGTATCATTTGCTTTGACTTTCCGGATATTTCGAAAATCAAATAACATATAACTCTAGGAAGTATGCAATCATGGAAATTGCGTATAAAAACATAAATCGGTGATTAATGTCTATTGGCCAGAGGAGCGTGACCTCCGCCCAGCTAAAATCATGGTGTGGTATTGTGTGTGGTGAAATTTTTACGGTGATTACAGCGGATCACATCCGGAGCGGACGGTGTCGCGCTTCGGCTGCTGCGCTAATGTCGACCTTCCACCGATGACTGGATAGCGCGACACCGCCAAAATATTGCCAATATCCACGCCGGCACCTCGTGTTCCAAGCGTAATTGACTTCATTAATGTTTTCAACGGTCACTTTAATTGCGCTATCTATCACCGACTTCGCTAGTGCCAACATTACATACTTACTAGAAATTCTTAGGTAGTAATAATATTCAAGGGCAGGTAAAGTTTATCGGAATTGACAGTTTATTGTAGATTCCCTAGTAAATGAGGGGGTTGAACCTGTGGTGGCGTGCAGCGCTGCCCTGACTGCCGCAGTCGATCGATGCGGTGTCATTTGACGGCCGAGGTCGGACGACTGTCCAACACAAAGCTTATCTAGATTCATTATTTTTTCCTCTTTCCTTTTACGTCCATTGTGGAGCAGCCTAAATGCGCAGTCTTTTGTTGCCGTATGTGACCCAGATAAATTTTAGTCGTAATCGATTGTTGGCTTGTTCACAATAGTTCGACATTGGAATGACCAACTTGTGTGCAACTGGCGACGAAGAACAAACATGACGCAGCACTCTCTATCCCGCTTTAAAGTCGCATGACGCACAATTATGTGGAGCTTAGTCACAACACAACTTATTCCCTAAATATATTTCTGGGATTTGGTTAAATACTTTGTTTTGAATAGTTTTGCATGTTGTTTTAGTTCAGGACGAGTCCCGCGGGAGGGTCGTCGAACTGCAAAGCCGTCAGTAAGTGCTTAACGCCGCTTGTAAGGATTCTACGGAAATACGATTTTAGACGCGGGCGCCGACTCTCAGCTCAGGACAGGGCTCGAGTATTATTATACGCCCATATCTCCGGCTCTATCTACTTCCAATCCTGAATGACGAACACGATCGCGGAATGCATAAACTTGTTACTCAAACAATCAAAGCGCGATTCAGCGTAATCGTTAATTTCGTTTATGAGTTCTGAATCTGTACGTACATATGCCGGCTGGCCAAAGCTCAGTAAAAGCGAGGAGAACGTTGATTGGTATGAAAACAAGCTTTGTGAACACATTGTAGCATCAATATGTCGTGCAAGTTTACTGGCACAAGAATAGATGTAGAGCAGTCGTGGCCTAGTTTCGTATGACCAAACCGTGGCTCACGGGCGTTGAGCACAGGTCGCCGTGTCCGACGGCCTTCCTTTGATCTGACCAGTGTCGTCTGCGCCTCCAGTATCCATCAATCCCTCGCGATCAGGAGACCGCACCGCACTCACCAGAACGATTAATTACACCCCTTCCTACCGCGTCAGTACTGGGGACATTTATTTTTAGAGAAAACACGTGCGCGTCGTCAATCCACTGATTTTAATGCTTGGTAGTGTAGGATAGGTTATACTAATGGTATGGTTTCTAAATCAGCTTTAGTAGAAAGAGGAATCAGGCGAAATAAATTCATGCTATATTCAGACAGACGGGCACGTTATGAGGAATGGTGAGCATGTTGTGTCTACCATGTCATTCCGTACATTGTGATAGGCAAGAAGAGAGAAGCACCTGGCGATGGGCCAGAGCCTGTGTCGCGGGCGGCTGCGACGTTCCCAAAACTGCGTATATTTAGACAAAATAAAGAGCGCGCCGAAGACAAAACGAGACGCAACTCTGTTTTATAAATAACCACGTCGTTCGCCGGACGGACTCAGCCTCGCACTCGCTCGACCAACCTCTGCTTGCCAGCTGTTGTACATAAATAATAATTAAGACGCGAAGAAAGCAAAGTCCAGCTTTTCAGAAGCCTGATAATAAATTTGTGGAGAAATACGAGCTGGAGTCATGCGTTTTTCAGGGCGTTGTAAGTTGGTGAAGCTCGCTAAGTGGCTAATCCTAATTCTTGTCTAGTGTCTAGACGGTCGGTTACATTACATGTACACCTAATCTACGATATCGCAGGATTATGGAAGGATGGCAGGGCTTCGCGCGGAAGTCGCGGCTCGGATCGGGTTACGCACACCCCGTCACAAAGGGAACGGAACCTCTACAGTCGAGTGTTCCTGTGCCGGTCGTTGACCGACATTATCCTAGGATCGAATAAATGAGGAATATACGGTTGGTACTTCGGGCGGAACTTGAGACACGCTCTATCTCGATGTCATCGAATTCGTTGAGGTTTTGGGCGGCATGCGCATCCGCATGATGCGGAAGATGCTATCTACTTGGAACTTATTCAAAAAATCTCCGAGGTTATTAGTGTAGTGACATCGTGAATTATTATGTCTGTCTATTCCTTTTAATGATCTGGGAATACATTTAGTGGGATTAACGTGCTCGTGCAACCTCATTTTCTTCCGAGTGACCCAATAAATTTATAGAATTTAATGTTTCGATGACGTCTTTGTGAAATGGATTTCTGTAGATTAGGTACAGTTTTATAGCTTTTACTGATTTTGTGGTCAAATCACAGCTACGATATACAATACAAGCCCGATGTAGGTAATTAATTACATGTTTCCTGGCAGCAGTAAAATAAAGATAACTTTATTATTGTTATATGCACTGTAAAGGCAGATAGTATCGCGTCGCGTGGTTCGCATCGCCAGCTACCATTATGGCTTCGCTTCATACAATTACAACTGCGCCGCGTTATCGATTAGGATATTTGATGCTTCACTTAGATACCTACTTCCAATCTGAAGTCACTGGTAAGTATTTTTAAACCTGGACGTGATAAGTAAAATAAAGCCCCCAAGTATGTGTGTTCACTACCCCTAGCAGCGGTGGGATCGGCAAAGAGTATTATGCATAATGTTATACGCACGTGGCCGAACAATAAATTGGCGTGTTGATATCGATCGGGCGCAAGCGGCGCGTGGGGATCCATCAGTGCATCGCCTAAATCCTGACGTGAAAATAGTCGAGGGGGTGTAAATGGTAAGGCTGCGAGGAGAAGGGCTGGGGGGTGCGCGGGGGCATGCATAAGTAATGCACCGGCGAAGGGCGCACAGCAGCGGCGCACGCGATCGTCCGCAATGTCAAACACATGAGTACTATTAAATCGGGTGCAAGGGTGATGTGCCGAAAACTTTGTAATTCGACCATGAAACTTAACAACTTTAATATGGAGCCTATGGTGGAATACCAGAAATAAGTGACATTCCATGAAAAGTCATCTAACTGACTTCGTATGTGAAATCGAATAATTTTTTGTGTTTACCCATAACATTTCCTGGAAAAAGTTGTTCAGTTTCATGGTCTGATCACGTCTGCAATCTTTTCGGTACACCGTTGCTTACACCCCGTATATTCTGTGGCACGTGGACTGGCCCCAGCACGCCCCAAGCTGCACAAAGAGCCCAAACTCCTTGTAAATCAATGATGAGCATGTATGCTTAGCTTAGGTGCGTAGTTCGCGCTTCAATGATTCAGAAGTGCTGTAAATGTAATTAAGTTAAGTACCCATGCGCTTTGTGTCGCAGGAAAATTAAGGCTGAGTCATATTCTTTGTTTTGTGCAGAATCCCCTTTTTTATCCTTTGAAGCATAAGCCGTGTGATGCCGGCTTAGAATAGCTTCGCCTCATTTCTTTTCCGTGGGTGTCGCTAGAGGAACACTAGAGGGACAGGCTGACAAACTTTCACTATAGCGATACATAATTTTTCCGAAACGGCCCTCAAATATTTGTCAGACGTGGCTTTGGCGACGGTTTTTTTTTTATTAATGATGGGTTTGCTCTTGACTCTAGTCTAGGTCATAGGACAGAGACAGAGTCTAAGATGAAGCGAGCTCACCCAGAAGAAGCCTGTTCACTCTTACTTTGAAGAGATTAGGGTTGTATGCGTTTGAAAACACAGACGCAGGTAGTGAGTTCCACTCTTTAGCAGTGCGCATTATAAATGATGATGTTTTTTACTCTCTGCGTACCTATCCCGCAAGGGATAAAGGCGTGATATACCTAAGTGTGTGTGTGTGAAGCATATCGCCACGTGTGTTATTAAATTTCCAATTTATTTCGTTCTTCGTCCAAACCGAGCCAAACTAGAAGGTGCATTAAGTGTACGAAGTGGTTCGGCAGGTGTGAATCGATTACTACGGCGGTCGCGGCGCTCAATAATTCAACGTGTCCGTCGTACTGTTTGGACAAGTGCTACGGGCGGCCTTCATCAACACTCCCATATAATAAAACTTTAACAATGTTTTCATAATCGACGCCCGCCGTATGAAATCGCTCGTTACCTACTTGTGTACCTACTTGTATACTTACTGTAGCTGTGCTGTGGCTGCCACATCAACATATTTAGAATCTGACATATATTTTGTACCGCAAAATAGCTGTAATAATCTACGAGTAAGCAATTTTATAGATAGGTACGTGGTATATACAGGATGTAAGGGACAGCCCTCCGAATACTGATAGGGTGCATTCATATCATGAAACTGAACAACAACCAATTAAAATTATTTCAGGAAACGTCAAATATTTTTCGACTTCCCATGCAGTCAGCCGATTGTCATTTTGTATGGGAGGTCGGTTTTTTTTTGGCGTTTCCTGACATATAAGTTGTTCAGTTTCATGGTCTGTATGCACCATTTCAGTATTCGAAGGGCTGTCGCGGCCGATTTGTCGGTTTTAATAACGACATTGAATTTTATTACAATAATTTATTTCTATCAGTAACAATCAATCCAGTTCGAAATGAAACCACAACTGTTTTGATTGATAGAAAGTTTATAAAAACGTGTACCTACAGATGCGATTTCTTTCCAAACGTCACCAAAATAATGATTGGCTTAGCCATCTAGTCGGTAGTCGGCTAGTCGGCCAAAACCAGAGTCAGAGCATCTACAATAGTTGTTGTTGTGATGTGGTGTACACTACAAATAGTTTACTGAACAATCATTTGGATCTTTTTTAGTTACACGGAGTTAAATAGAGCTGAAAAATTCGGAATGATAAAATGATAATAAGTAAGTACATTGCCACTGCCAAAGCTTGCATAATCTTGAAAATGACGACTGTTCTGATATCCCAGCATCATTCATTATGTCTCTGAGCAACTTTGTAATAAAGCAAAGCCAATTATATTCCGAAAATCAAGACATTTTAGCACCCAATGAATCTTTAGCTTGCGTCATTAAATCGTTAGTGATGACAACAAAACCCATTAATCTTCAATAAACGTTAGCTCACACCAACAATTCTGGAAACTGGAGTTGCGTATTTGGAAAGAAGCGGCTATCTCTCTGATCACATAGTGGAAACTACAGATTAAAGCTTATTTATTTTGGCTTCGGTTTGATGCGCGCGCGCCGAAGACAGACATGAGTTTACGCCACCATCATCGATAGCGAGTAATATAAATTCCATTAAAAAAACTAAAATTTACATTTCAGTTGTGCTGTTTAAGTTATCGGCATCAATGCATGCGCTACCCTACTTATGCAGTTCATTTGCAATTCTGAATACTTGAGTATAAAAGAGCATATTGTCCTTAGTTTTTTAGAAGGTGAGGATAACGCAGGTACGGGTATTTGTTGGAGCCGGCTGCGCTTGCGACTCATTCACGGCAAATCGAAACACAACCCCTGTAACGGTAAAGTTGGTTGCATTTGAGAAACGGCTGCTGTTTAAAACCGGCCTAGGCGTAACGGACGATTCTTTCAAATATCACACCCATCCAAGGTTAGCTCTTGTATCTTCCCAACATGACTGCAGGACAAGAGAAACTTGAAGGTTACAAGAGTAAATTATATATCAAGCAGAAGAAACATGTATTTCTGCCGATATATTTACGCAGACGCGCGCAAACAAACATAATGTACCGCAGCCGTAAACCCTAATCCAACAAGGCGCACAATCCCGTAGACTAAACACAGTACCTATTCGGCGGCGTAGGATTTAATGCGTTCGAACAACCGATCAAGAATATCAGAGCCGGTCCTCGACCGGAACTAGGAACAACATATACTCTCAACAGTCACTCACAGATGAAAGATCGTTTTCAATTTCTACTTATGCTGAAACAAGGACGGATTTAGAAGTGGTATAAACAGAGCTAGTATGACGAAACAAAGCGCTGCGATCGATATTGTTTCCGCGCGTGGCCCTAAGCGAAAGTTGTACCATACTCGTCGTTTATCTTTGAATCAACGGTCGATGATTGGAACAGAGCAGTGGGGTTGCCACGGATGCGTGGACAATCCACGAAATGTGCGCGTGCGCGGGGGCATATGGCGGAGCCGGTACGGCGCAGGCGCAGCGCGGACCAGGTGCCCGTCATGCGCGCCCGCACCCATTGTGTACACCACTGCTCCCCTCCGGTCCGCTCCCTCGCCTCCCGTGCTCTACACTCGAGATTGCAAACAATGCAAAACCAGCAGCATGCGAATCAACGCATCTTCCCATCCCAAGACTGCTTACAAAACGATCAGCTGTTCAACTCGTTTCGATCGAAACTCACATCGATGTATGTTTATCTTCCTAGTCATTAACTCCAATACATTTCTTAACCCATATATGCAAGAAAGATAAACAACGACTCGTTTATCATGGTTTTAAAATTAGTTCCATGGTTAGTAATGAAGGCATTGTTGAAGTACATCAATTGTAATGCGTATGCACGGAAGCCTCATTATGCCATGTCATTCTTTGGTTACATGGCTACCGCAGATGGCCATGTGATGTTCTGATGGCCAAAGCAATTTTGTTTATGTGTATCATTTCATAGATTTCTAATAGCGCGTTACGTTTCTATACGAGGTGTAAGGGACAGCCCTCCTTTTACTGATACGGTGCACACAGACCATGAAACTGAACAACTTTCCTCTAGGAATATATATCAGGAAACGTCAAAAGTATTTGACCTCCTATACAAAATTACGATCAGCTGACTGCAGTTATAATGGAAAGTCATTTTTTTTTACGTTTCCTGAAATATTTTCTCATAGGAAGTTGTTCAGTTTCATGGTCTGTTAGCATTAGCACTCTATAAGTATTTGGAGGGCTGTCCCTTACACCCTCTATAGAGGAAACGTTTATTTGAAACTCCTCACCAAAATACCAGGATGTTTGGGTTACATAAGGCATATAGTACTTAGTCGATAAGATACTTGCATCATAGATTTGGTACGAGCTCTTTCGGGTCTTGGATATGGGTAGTTGGTACAAGTTAACTTGTTTGTTCAAAATGACTTAAGTTCACAATGCGCAAACTGAAGATATCTGAAGATATCAATTCGAGAACGTTATCCAAATAGGTAGAAGCATGTTGGTATGTCATGCAATATTATGTCCTGCAGAGAACATTCGCAACCCAAAGGTGCGAAGCAATACGTCACAGTAAGGGTTGAGGTGTGGTTCCACTGTGCAGCGTGCGGCGAGGGAGCAATCAATTAGCGCCCTACACCGAGCACTTCCGCTTCCGAGCGTTTAGGACTTCCGGTGGGGGCGGGACACACCGGGACAAAATACACGGTGCCCTCAGAACAATGGGTTTATTTAGAGAGGCTTCTAGGAATAACCAGAATGAAGCCAAGAAAAAAGGTGCATGCAAATCTTCTGAAAACAGATTTTAAAGCACCCTTAAACATGTAGTTACTATTTTTGTAAACGTGCAAATTTTCAGCGCGGGCAGCGTTTGAACCCGCGACCTTCGCCATCACTAGTGGCGATGACGCCTCTTCCATCTAGGCTACCGCGGCTCGTCCTTTGCCCGCGAATTTTTGCAATTGTATCTTGATGCCAATAACGCGTGGCCTGGGACGGCTCTCAGTAGGTACTTGTTTTGTGTTTCTATGCGTTTGTCAGCTGCGCCAAGTCTGATCGAGGTGCGACGAGTTTTCTTATGAATTTGTTGTTCTATTTTATTGAACAGTCGTCTAATCTTGCTCGTAGGGTTCCCTCTGAAACATCCTCTGCTCTAAGACCGGGACAAAACCCACGGGGCCTTGTCGCGTACCGGACGGTGGCAGTCCCGGAACTGCAATCACACACCGGTGTGAATGCACCGCGTGTTGCACCGGTTGCATCCATTGTTTTGTATTACTTGTAGCGTTACTACTACTCGGTACTATACAGGGTGTGAGGAAACATACTGAGTTCTTCTTAAGGGGCGAACCTGCCTATGAAACTGAACAACTTTTCCCAAGAAATAAATAAAAAGTCGAAATAAAAATAAAAGGTCGAAATATAGTGAGGTGATAAAAAATTGACCTTCTATATCTAACCTCCCATACAATCGGTCGGCATAGTTAATAGGCATGGGAAATAATCTTTTTCGACCTATTTGTTTTGGGAAAGTTGTTCAGTTTCACATCTCAAAAGGTCTGCAGTACATTACACCCTATACTGAATACATTAAGCGTGTAGCAAATTTTACAACCTCTTTGTAAGTGGTAACATTGTTTTATTCTAGTTGTATCGTAAATCTTGATTATTTGCAGTATTTATATACATACTACGAGTCGGAAGTAACTGCCTATGTAGTTTACTAACACATCTAAATCTCGTTTTTTCAAGGTTCGCATCAATCATTACATTACATAAGCCATATAGCACCACAGCACGCACAATTTTCCAAATGACCCTCAAATTTTTAACAGACGTGGCGTAAATGTCCGTTTTGTACGGCCGTTAACGCTCTGCCTGTCCCGCAAGGGTTTATACGCGTAAGTGTGTGTGTAATAGCACCACTGATGGATGTAGGTTCCCTCCCCCAGGGTACACGATATCTAACCATAAGGCACCATCTCCCGTTTTCGCCATCCAGTCACTGCCTTTATCAAGGCATTTTCATCAGCTCATAGTTTTATAACTTTTTGTTCCCCTGCAGTTAACTTTATACATTGATAGCGATGTGTAATCTCTATTTATGAAGAGTTTCACACTTCAATAGATAACTCACTAAATTAAATTTTATCAACTGCTTTTGTTCGCTATCTAAACCTATCATTCAATAAAGTGGAACAGTTTGGTAAATATCAATAAAATACTATTTGCAGTTATTAATATTTCATGAAGTGAGTTATTTTTTGTTAGATTTAGGTACTCCACCAATCATGAACATCTTCACCTATTGAGGCGTGGAGGTGTAAGTATTGTCATGTTCATCATGTCAGGCTTGGAAGGTGGATTCCAGACAACGCTGCTGCCCATATCCTGGATGCACGGCACCCACGTTTTATGGTTTCTGTTATTTATTGAATTCTTTCTCACAACCTTGAGGAGGTTTTTCAGATGGTGGTGGCGTAAAGTTACATGCCGCGTGATTAACCTGGCTAGCCCCAAGGAAGTGCCTTTATTTTTATTTTTTACCCCGCCCGGCTCGGTTTTCTATTAGGATATTACAAAATTGTTAACAAAAAAGAAAATTGTGTAATACAATTTTTTTACAATGACGGATCATGACGTCAATAAGTGATAATACTATCATGCATTAATTAAAGAATTTCAACTTCAAAAAATACAATTTACTTTAATATAATTTGGCCAAAAATACAATTTACTTTAATATAATTTGGCCATTCAGCAACTGTTTTCCCTTATTGTGTCGTTCTTTTATACTCCTTAGCCTTAAGATAGGTAGTCCTGCAGAGAAAATCAAGGTAGCCTTTGGTGATGCTAAATTGTTCAGTCGTCTAATCAGTTATGTTTATGATTAGTCATACAACAATCACCTGAAATACTTCAAGCAAAAGTGTTTTTGTGTTATCTAACTTGCTTGTTATGATTAATTCAACATTTAGTATCATGCATTTCTAGTTATATTGATTTTTGCATGCATGTTTTAAAATTATGATACTTCTAACATCTACCGAGGTTAAATCAAATTGATACAGGCTTGCCTCGTGTAAGGATAACTTAAACTAGTGCGACCGGAAATGTACTCTGAACAATTTTAAAATCTTTGATCGTGTTTGTGCGATTTACAAGTTAAAAAAAAATTCTTCTTACTTTTTCATTATGTTCATATTCACACTTTTCTTATTGTAATGGATATTTTCGAGCATATCCGGAAGATAGTGCTATACTCATTGAGTTAAAATTACGTTAGTACATAATAACTCAATAGCTATACTCTGCCGTAGACTTAATCGGCAATGCTGTCCAAGTTTGACAGCGGATCCGACAAAGTCTTTGGCACCATACAAAGGTCTAACGGAATTGCTCATTTGAAAAATAAAATCCACATTCAAGGTTTTTCAAACACCTTGTATAACAAAACGTGCTAATTATCCATCACGAATTATGATGATTGATGGACGTCTCTAGCTTTGTGAAATTTTGTAAATATCACAGAGCAGAAAGGTGATAAACACGCACCATTGTACCACACAAACAAGCCACTGAGAGAAACCAACGGTGTGTATGTAAACGCTCATATTGTAAGTCATAATTTTAAAAATAACAGCCACGCTTTACACTAAACGCGTGCTTCTGTCGTAAAGAACAGAATCACCGGATGGAATATTTAAATCTCTAATGATTTTAATCCTGCGACCTTACTCGTGTTTTTTCATTTGCTTTCATGGTGCAGCTCAATAAAGTGATATTAAGTAAATAAGTTTTAAATGGTGTTTCAATTAAAATTTATAATGTAATGAATTCGGAATAGTAGTTACCTGTGTACACTTAACGGGTTTATTTTGTAATCTCAAAGTCTCAAATACGACGATTTGTATAATGTTCTTCCTTGGGAACTTAATGGCAGAGGAAGTTGTAAAGAAAGAATCAGCTGTATCCAAGGGCCATTATTGACACTATTTGAATAGGACCACGTTTCCAGTTTAAGAATTGCCGAAGATTGTATGAATTGAATCTTTACATCTAAAAACATGTTTGTAACGGCTCAGCTGTTTCTTAAGGGATATTTTTTCTCTCGACTCGAACACATGATACTTTTTGTGCGTCTTCGTTTTCGACGTCGACAGCGTGTCGTCAAGCGGTTGTTAAGCGGCAAAAAAATCGTTATGTAGCAAAAATTAAACCGACTTCATAATTATAAATATTGCTATCGAACTATACCTACATGTAGCTTGAAAACAACTTAACTGATTTTAGGTTAGGTACGACCAATAATACATTTTGAAATTGTTTTTGTTTTTTTGTAATATTAGGGGAGGACAATCATACATAGATAAGAAAGCACAAACGCTTAATATTTTCTTGACATTCACTTCTCATACAATTCAGCATAATTTGCTAGAAGCCTTTAGAGAACACTAACATTTTAACATTACCTATTAGAAAATCGGGGGCGAGATCAGTATTTCAGTATTCAGCTTTTTCTATTAAATAATCATATTGAAATGAAAAGAGGCTATAAGACCATTTGTTTAACTAAGAGTTGAAATTTCCGTATCTGAGGAAAGAGTTGACCACGCGGCGGCGACCAGTCAAAACACCGAAAATATTTTGCGAAAAAAATAAACAGTTTTTTCAGATTCTAGGCTTAATAAGGACTTCTTAGGTCTGGCGGGCGAGAGTGGTTGCACTTAGGAGCAATGAGCTGCTGAAGTGGCAAAAAAACAGATGGAAAGCAAGTGATTTTGCAATTTCATTGCATCCTGGCAAGGTTTAAGCAACAATATACGAGTGTCAACATTTCAACGTGTTTCTGTGTAGTCGCTAACGTGGGTTTTATGCCTACCTTCATATAACCCTTTTTTTTTAAATCGGTTAAGATCCGAGGATCGCAACGTGTGGGACAATGGGTTCACTACAGTACAGCCTCTCTCAGTGGGGGCCACCATGCCAGCATGTGACGCCTAACTTGTGGTAACAAAGTTGAACTTAGTTCTATTTATAACCCACTATCTTTACAACACGTTAACGAGTTTGATTATATCGGAATTTTGAAAGATCGCGATCGCGAACGTCTAGAATTTTGCATTATCATGGAACTATTGCGCAGAACGGATTCGCTAAAAGATGGCGATGCTGACGATGGCTTTCCTTCACTAACTAGAGGCCTGCACTTTTGAGTCCTTACACTGACTAGACGCCAGGAAAAATATATATTATACGAGCTTGTACCTAGTAGGTAAATTTGACGTGATTATTAAGGTCACCTACCAGCCGCTAGGTTCCTTTTAGGTTTGGCTCCAAGGATGGAGAGGATAATGTTGGCTGTCTGGCTGTAAAGATGGGGTTTGCATCCTTACACGCTCTCGAACAACCCGATGAACCCTTAGTAATAATAAGCTACTCACCAGGCGCTAAGTTCCCTCTAGGCTTGGCTCCAAGGATGGAGAGGTTAATGTTGGCTGTCTTGTTGTAAAGATGGGGTTTGCATCCTTACACGTTTTCGAACAGCCCAATGAACCCTAAGTAATAATAAGCTACTCACCAGGTGCTAAGTTCCCTCTAGGCTTGGCTCCAAGGATGGCAAGGTTAACGTTGGCTTTCCGCCCGTCAATGATTGGGTTGGGGTCCTTAAACGCTCTGAAGCGACTCGATGAACCCTGATGTCAGAGGTAATAATAAGCTACTCACCAGGCGCTAGGTTCCCTCTAGGCTTGGCTCCAAGAATGGCGAGGTTAACGTTGGCTATCCTCCCGTCGATGATTTGCTTGAAGTTCTAACACGCTCTAATACGACCCGATGAACCCTGGTGTCAGAGGTAATAGTAAGCTACTCACCAGGCGCTAGGTTCCCTCTAGGCTTGGCTCCAAGGATGGCAAGGTTAACGTTGGCTTTCCGCCCGTCAATGATTGGGTTGGGGTCCTTACACGCTCTCTCCGCCGCCGCCCGATCGCCCATTATTACCTGCAAACAAACAAATTACTAATTCAATACTGTCACACTTGAAAGAATGTTTACAAGGTGAAAAAACGACGAACGACGGCCGATGTGACGCAGTGGTAGTGCGACTGCCTGTGACGCAATCGTTACCTCGGTGGATATTTATCATTTTGTGAATTTGGTCCCAGAAATAAAAAGATCATTCCGTGCTTCGGTTGCTGTGTATGATAATAACGTAAATGATCGTTCACGCTCTGCCTACTCCGCAAGGGATATTGGCGTGATATATTTATGAATGATTAATTATAGGCCTACTTAGATAACGTTGACGACCATCTTTGTGCATTTTGTTCACCGTAAATAGTGATTTTCAGCTTTGGTCCATCGCCGAAAATGGTAATACGATTTCGGATGCTCTATTAGCGTAATCTTTTGTTGGTACCTATATGTATGGTTTCCAAAATATTTACATAATATTAAGGTGACTTAGTAATACCTTGACTTGGGAGCTTGATTCGATTGTTATTTAAATTTTGTTTTCTTCAATTATTCACAACCCAGCATTCGGCTTATTTATATTGAAATAGCCACTGCTAAATACAATGCCAGAAACTGTTTCAATACAAGCGCTGAACAAACGTGATGTGACGTCATCGGTCCACATTACATATTGTAATGCATTCGTGAACCACGGGTCGGCACCTCACTGTCAACCTGACCAACTTTGCCTGACCTACCTCGTCCTCCTTCAGCCCTACGTCAATTGGACAAAAAAGGAAACTACGTAAAAATGCAAAGACCATTTTATTCTGGATCGGAAACCGTAATAGTTCAGCCGTAGACCGATCAAATCGACTTTGGTGAAGCATTCGATGACCTACAGATACGCGGAGGTCTGCCGATAAGCGACGATTGGAAATTCAAATTGGAGGTTTTTACATTAAAACGTATTCATGAATTGCGACCCTGGTTTCCAGAATGGACCTCCCTGAAGAACTTATTTATATATGTACAAGCTCCAAAAAATAAAGACTTAAACATATAATTTGGAAGGATCACGAAAATTCAAAAACCCAAAAGTAAACCAGAGTCCAGCCACACATATTTTTTTCACCAGTTTTTGTACATATTTTCGGAAATATACCTAATATTAAATGTAAAACTGAAATATAAAATCAATCAAATAAAAATCTATCATTCATTCCTACTCTTATAACACAGATGAACTTGAAACCACATTAAACTCAACCTTTGATAAAGTTATTAACTGGCTGGATGGTAACTATCTAAAGCTAAACCTTGAAAAAACTAAATTGATACAATTTAAACCCTATCAAAAAACAGCACTTGAAATCGCATATAAATATGGTAACACACCAATAGAAACAATAAAAAGTGCTACCCTGCTTGGAATAGACTTAGAATCGCATATGAGTTGGAAACCCTACATTCAGAAATTAAAAAAAAGATTATCCTCATTTATTTATGGTCTATATAATCTAAAACAGGTAACTAATCTTAAAACTTCCCTCGCAGCTTACTATGCCTACGCGCATTCAAGGCTCTCTTACGGTATTATTTTGTGGGGAAATTGTTGTGATGTAGATGAAGTATTTATTCTGCAAAAGAAATGCGTACGCATATTAACCTGTATACAAGATTTCGAATCCTGCCGACCCCATTTTATAAAGCATAATATACTTACTCTTACTTCAATCTATATCCTAGAAGCATGCACTTTTGTACGAAAGCATGCAAACCTATACACGGCGTTACTAAATAATAAAAGAAATAACCGAAATATGCACAAACTAAGAGTGCCATTTACGAAACTAAAATTGGTTTCTGATAGCCCTCATTTGATGACGATAAAAATGTACAATCATATTCCTAATTATATTAAGGAAATCCAAAAAGTGTCAGTTTTTGACAAACAATTGAAGACATTACTTATAAAAAAAAATGCTATTATAATCTTAAGGAATTTTTTGATGATAAGCTGCAATAATTAAATCTTCCTTTGTGTTACTATGTTATTGTTATGAAATTGTAATTATTATTAATTTTATTGAGAACTAATGACATGTTAATAGAATTAGAATGCACGTGTTTGTTAATTTATTGTTATTTTTTTGTCAGTAATATCATTTATAAATAAACAAATATAATGTCTATAAATTGCTGTGCCCTTGCAGGGCGTCACATGTATGCCTAGTTTATTTAAGTACCTTCCACCTTTGTAATGATTTAATGTGACTTGCAATAAATAAACTATGAAACTCTTTACGATTAAGTTATCATTTTTCTTAGCCTGCACTAGATCAAGCAGAAATTCCTAGGACAGCACATTATGTAGGTACGTAAAAGTAGATAAGTCCTAAGATGCTCTTTAGAAAAAATCGATTATACACAATAGTACCACATTATGTATAAAAATGGCATAAAAATAACATTTTTTGCATGGGAGCCTCCGTATATATATATATTTTTTTTTTGTTTCTTGTATTTGTTATTATAACGGCAATAGTCATACACTATCAATGCAAATTTCAACTAACTATTACCGTTCATGAGATACAGGCCTCCGAACTATTATAGATAATTTTTTGTATGGAAAAGTTTTAGACTAGAAAATGCACGTAACTATTTTACTTTCATAAAAAAATGTATTTGTTGTCATTGCGGCAACAGAAATACGGCATCTGTGAAAATTTCAGCTCTCTTTCTATCACAGTTTATGAGACACAGCCTATTGTTGACAGACGGATAGACAGCGATTTCTTAGTAATAGGGTCCTGGTTTGACTCTTATTAGGGTACAGAACTCCAAAAATAACAACGCAGGTATAAATGTGCTTACGTGCAATCAACCATTACAATACCGAAATTGTCGATGGGTATTTAGATTAAATTAAATTTACAACAAAAACAAACACTTTGATCAGTTCATTTGGAAGTTTGAAATACCTACCTGTCTACTTTTTAATCTCGGTTGAGGGAGGCAAGTAGTTTGTTTAACCGCGCAAATTGAAATTGGCCACAGCAGCGATAACGACTATTATATATTATGCTTCTAGCAACAATCCGAAACAACACAAGCGTAGGTTATGAAATTACATTTGAAGTAAGAATTATGATTTGTGTAAGCGAACGATCCATTGGACCAATTATTATACATTCTAGAGTAATATTTTTCTAAACGTCCTATTCCCAGATTTAAGGTGTTGAGATAACGGCCATACTTCGGTTTCATAGGAAACCGAGGTCTCGGATTTGATTTACACATACCATTAACACTAGCCCAATGTAATTATTAATTATTTGCGTTCTTGACCAGGTTGTTTTTTAAAGTATTTTAATAATGGTAAATATTTTAACAAAATAATAACCATTCAAGGTAAAATACAGCGCAATTTAAAATAAATCACATCTATTTTAAATAATTGCAATTCACCATGACGACAACGAGACTTTTGCTTTGTGGACTTTACCAAACTTGGTTGCAAATTTTTAAAGTCCAATGACAAAACGATTTTTTAAAGAAAGTGAATGATCGGTTTGGAATATTGCGAGATAATATCGTAAAAGTTTCGATTATGCAATTTAGTAGGTACACCTCAAACTATATGTATTTTATTACATTTCTCCGGCTGTAAGAAACTACGCGTCATAGTCACGTCACGGGTAAAAGAAGTTGTATTCAAGATATTAATAAATTTAGTGAGTATAGGAGAGATACCTATTTAATGCCTTTTCCCAGTTTTTAAGTCCTTTTTATTTTGATTTGCAAACAGACACGGACTTAAAGGCATCGTTGTCGTAAATCAAAATGTGGGAATACTTGTTGGAATTTAGGGAATAAAAACTATTACATAACATATATTATTTATCTACCAACTTTTTTTCGTTCGTGGAGATCAAACAAAAGGAAATGTTAAACATATCGGCTTCCGATCCCAAGTTTATAAACTACCAACAATATCCCACGGTGAAGGATGGATTGCAATGCGATAGCACAGCAAATCTTAATCATCTACCTACAACACATAAGTATTGGATATATAGGGGGAAATTTACTAATGATAATAGCGAACAACTTTCCCCAAGGAACAATTAGTAAAAACAAAAACGTCTTTTTCAAAACAGGGTAAAGAACCTTTTCGTGATTAGGTATTATAATAAATACTTTTAATATCTTCGAATCTCCCTCCTTTCCTACAAAGAAAAGCAAGCTTTAGGTATTAGCTCATGCGCCCTTATGGCAATTAGACGCGAGCACTTGCGCTGTTTATTTATCAAGGCTTGCTTCTTACTAGATACGACTGAAACTTATCACAATAATGTTTGAACTCGATCAGCATCATCTTGAACTTGTTATAAAACAAAATTGAATGCAGATGTACCTTCATATTGCATATTTTCTTAGCAGACATTCACGAAACGTCTCATTTTCAGATTAATAATTGTACCAGCGCCCACCGGTTTCACCTGTTTTTCTTTAGGAATCAAGCTTTTTACCGCGGTAAAAGATACCGGAAAACCTGCCTCTTCAATCACCATAATCCACCTCCTTGACACGGGAAGTAGTCTTTATTTTATACTATGTAGTAGTGATAAATGTAAAACTCAGTAGAGCTTTGCGTTTTTATTTCACTCACATGTCACTCTTATGAATTTTAGGCAATAGGAAAGTTATCTACAAGGTATTATTTGTCCAAAATTATGTTTCTATGTACATCAAGAAATTACTAGAAAATATACATTTAAAAAAAAATAAACATCGGTGACTTAATCAAATAATATCGGAGGACCTACGAGCTTGGTTTTTTTCGCAGTAAAATTTGTACCTGTTAGGAGGCTGAGAACCATGAGCGATCTAACCTGGGATTGCATCATAACTCCAAGAAAAAAATAATATTTAAGGCATTAAAAAAAAGATAACCAATCTCGTAGCAACTATAACTTCCGTCTCGTAGTAATATTCGTAGCGATGTGGCGGTTGGGAGCTACGAACAGTTTACACTGGAATATTTTCGAAGATATGCCTTGAAAACGATCAGAAAAATAACGATACCAAATCTCGTAGCAGCTACGAGTCAAGTCCTCACTCGTAGTTAGCTCCGTAGCAAGGCGCGAGGGAGAGGCGGGTCTACGCTCGATACGCCCAATCATTTACTTTATTCCTCTCCACGCCTCCTTAGTGCGTTTACCGAATTGTTTTTCCGGATCATATCGTAATATTTGTTAACAAGTTACTTATCAAAAGTTCGTAATTATACGTTTAGGATGATAAAATCTCATAAAATATATATTAGCTATCGATACACGTATTTTTATCCATAGCAAGTTGGCAGATTCATAGTTGAAACTATCATACTTATTCTAGATGGGTCAACCTGACTGTTTCCGCAAATGGATTCAGCTAAAATCCCGTTCCATAATCCAATACCGATTTGAAGTTGTCTGTAAGCAAGGCTGTATAATATTTCTACTAGAGACATGAAATAGTATCAGAGGCTTATTTTGTAGTGTTAAAAATACAGCTTGGAATAAAATCCCGTTTCATAATCCAATCCCGGTGTGAAGTTGTCTATAAGCCAGTCTGTGTAATATTTCTACTAGAGACATGAAATAGTTTTATCAGTGACTTATTTTGTAGACTGTTTAAACAGATAGCTTCGACCGATATCCCGTTGCATAATCCAATCCCGGTTTGAAGTTGTCTATAAGCAAGGCTGTGTAACCTCCATTGTCCCAGCCCGCAGCGTATCAGGTTGCTTTTGTGAGACCGAGCACTCAGCACGTCTGAACCAGCTTCATAATAGACAGACGTCGAAGTACGGTCAGACACGAAAATGGTAGCTTTTGGTCATTCACTTGTGTAAGTAAGTATTGCATACCTACTTATTCAAACCTATTACAATATTTTCGTTTTCTAAAAATGACAGATACCTACATACCGTTTGATAACAATACTAAAAGAACAGAATAATATAAATATTTTGTTGTGGTCCCAAAACAGAAAATGTTTTTATACGTAATGGTAGGTACGGAAACTTTCGTACGCGAGTCCGACTCACACTAAGACGATTTTTGAAATCGGCAAAAAGACTCAAATACTTTGCAAAAAGTGCAAATAAGTGATGGTGCACAAATATATTCATTTCTCTATTATTAGAAAACATATTTGAATTATGAGTTGAAATTTTACAATTTAAGTTTTAGTCTTAAAAGATGAAAGGTTTAACTTGGCTAACTTCTAAATCTTAGATGTTATTAGTAATTAGGTATGTACACATGTATACTTAGCAAGGTCGAGCTCAGCTCCGGTAAGACACTTGAACGGCCAATGTAAGTCTTATGCGCATGGCATAAGAACGGTCCAAAGTGTCTAACCCACCCTGAGCTTGAGTGTACCGTGTACCTATTTACAAACAAACCGGTTGAATCAATTGCAAGCTACACACAAATCGCAAGCACTGCTTATAATTCGATGGTAAACACACACAGTTATGGAACAACTTTACATTAGGTAATTTAGGGATTTGAAGATATGGGCATAGGAGTATGGCCATTCATGGCCTCAAAATGTGTCGCGCGACAGAAATCAAATTAAGGTCATACCTCTAATATCGTTAATTTTAACGAAGAATAGCCACGGAAACTGGTGCACAAAACAGGGAAAGTACAAAAAAAAAAGTTCATCAACTGCTAACCATTATCACCGAAGATTTTACTGAGATGTTACACTATTTATACTGAGGAGAACGAATTTAGAACTCAATAAACGAAATAAACTCAAACATCAGCATTTTTGGTTCAACTTTAACATTCAATAATTACAGCATTTCTGTCCTAATTAAATAAGCATCTGTTTTAAAAAGTTGTACATTAATCAGACTCTGTAATAATTTAACTTTGGCTTTGATGCGAGGCCTGCAATTCGTGTTGCAGGGTTGATGCAGAATTGTACGAGCATCCACACTTTCGTGGGCATGATCTTTTAGTAGACCTGTCTTGGTATAGTAGAGGGAGCAGAAATGATAAGCTGGAACAAGATTAAAGTTCAGTATATTTATACGTCTGTACGGCGCGGTGGCTGTTACAAAAAGAGGAGCTTGTATGGAGCTATTCGTTAATCTATGGATTTCATGAAATGCGAATATTTCAATAAATGCTACCAATTCATGAAATGTTCAGCACTTCATTATGCGTGCAATATTACGACGTTCGCATGAAATATACAGCACCTAACTTAAGTGATACATTCAATAAAGTTCTCCTAAAAACGATTATTGGGTCCTGTCGCCGACACGAGGGAGCTACTCCCCCTCTGCCCTCTCCCCTGGCGACCCCTGGCTCCGGGGGTTTGTGATTCATTTCCCACGAACCCCAACAGAAACAAGGACAACCCTGCCTGTATTACGTCACACAAAGTCTGCCATGGTGTATGAAGTACATAAACTGCATCTGTCTCAATAAATTTAATGTATGCGTATTACTTAACCTTCCTTTGTTTTCAAAGGCCGCACGTTAACTTTGTATTTCATCGTGTAAAGTATTATTTATATGAAATGTGTGGCTTTCTTCAGTTGGAAAGTCGTAAAACCCGCAGATATTCAAAACCATACCTTCTTGCCCATGTTCGATTGGATGGTACTCATAAGCAGCAGGTATAAACATAAAATACGTAAACGCACTTTGCTTTTATCTGGAAGCTTGCAACAAACCACTTCTCATGATAACCAACATATTACTGGAGCCGTTCTTAGAAGAGCTCCTTATAACGACTTATGAATTTCACGCTGAATTTAGTCAGGTGGAATAAGACCGTAAAAATCTTCAAATCATGGATTGTTACGAGATCTTCAGGATCAATAATAACAAAAGCAATAGTCCTTCCAGCCGTCCGTGTGCTTATGATATTGATTTTATATTGTAAAATGCCATTGCCAAAAATGTAGCCTTCCATCCGATGATGAAACGTCCTACTTTCCGTGCTTTTAGTGAGTAGCGTTGACAGTTACACCTGTGTTGGTGAACACAACTTCCGTGTTGGATGTAAATTCGCAATATGGGCTCGTGTAAGCCGCGGTTAGGTATCGGCAGTCGCGATAACGCGGTGCGATACGCGGCTAGTTTCAGCAGCACGCCGCGACGCCGCCGCCGCCGCTCCGGTGCGCACGGGCATAAAGGTTTACGTGTCACCATTGTGCTTTTATTGCCAGAAATTAACTGCTATAACGGCTTTCCTGATTAGAAACGCCAGTAATTAAGTCGATAAACTCTGCTATTGTGATACCTAAATGAAAAAAAAATGAAAAACAAACAAACTAAAAGTCCTTACAAATCCATATCCTCTGCTTTTGCTCGTCTGTCTGTCTGTGATGACGACCGCTTCCTCTATGTCTCCGTACACGGCGAAATGTTCCCTTAAGCTCTTGTCGGTCGTGTGGTAAGGTAGTCCTCCGACGAACAGTTTCGTCCAGGTGGTGTCCTTCTGTCCTGGTAGCGCGCCCAGGGCCAGCAGCCCCTCGGGCTCGGCCGGCAGAGCGCCCGCCATCAGCATGCCTTGCACGGTCTCCGTCGCGGCGGCCACCTTTGCACTCTCCGAACACTGTCACTGCCGCTCGCGCTGGTGCGGTCTGGTGTGCGCACGCTGTACTGTAAACACTGGGGTGTGCGTGGCGAGCGTTCGTTGCGGTGGTTGAGCGCGGACTGATGCTCGCTCGAGGCGCACGTGGCGCTCCGGTACTAATTTTAGCCCCCGCCGCGCCCCCCTCGTCACCAGATGCGTCGCAGTCGGCACCGGCGGCGGCCACATGCGTGGCGTGCCCTACTGCCTGCCGCTGCTACCCTCCTCGTATAATGATATGCCTCGTTATCACCGCACTGCTCCTTTCCAATACGCCATAAAACCATTAAAACTGCTTTCGCAGGAATCGGCCGCTAATCGTGACAATGTTTATTTACAACAAGCCGATTAGAGTTGACTTCCTAGCTCAACGTTTCGTATTTTTATCGCACCGATAACGTTGCTTGGTTCAGTTCAGAGGTCGGTTATCAATTTGGTCTTCAACACGGTTAATACTGTCAGACATATCTTTACAACTTTACGAACTAAAGTCGTCTACAGGTAAAGGAGGCAGTATCGCAGTATTCCGTTTCACGCAGCGCAGGCTCGCATAGCGCACAGCAGGCCACGACGCCCGCGCCGTCCGCACCGTTCGGGCGGAAGCGTGCCCCCGCGCAGCGCTGTGGGAAACGCATTGTTCTTGCGCGAAATATTGTGTGGAACCAATCGCTTCCTCCGCCGTTACTCGCCTTTGCTTGTTTACCAATGCCCAAACGTACTCATTCATTCATATCGTGTGGGATCCGACAAACTAGAGTAGGTAGGTAATTATTTATTTACTAAATAGAAGCATCAAACTTCAACAGCCTCAAGAGTTCACAACTCGACATAGACCTGGAGGATATTTCCCATACTCACCACAGTTGTCGTACATATTCATATGGAACGCTGCTCCCCATATTGCCTTTGCATGCATGCTTTTTACGATACCATGCCACTAGTAGAAATGGGGTGATGCTATTCTAAGCCGGCAACACATCGCAAATGTACTAATACCTACGCCTCGACTTTCTCGTTACATAGGCTGTTGGTGGGTGCCTATCTATTACATTTGCTTGTTATCTCGTCTAGTAGGTATGGGATGAAGAAAATTGCAAATGTTAGGCACTGCATAGTTATCCGCTAGCTTGATTATATGGCTGTAGAAAATATTACTCCACTGCCCAACCATACCAACGCGTGGAAACTATCAAAATGGGCTAGGCTGATGACAACTGAGTATGTGCTACTAAAAGTGTTTTTGCCTCACAACATCTCCGCATGTGTAACGAAATCATGGCGATTTGCGTAATTTCTTCTCTCGTAAAGTAACAATAAGGTTCTTTTGTAGGTCTCAAAAAAATATATTGGATCAGCTGTTTCTGTATTTTATGATCAGCTGTTCTTTTAAGTACAATGGGAACGAATATCCCAAAATCCGGCGATAAGGTCTCTTCCGAGCACCCGTTCAAACTCCCTACCTGGTGCGTCTGTACCTGATCGAAGCCTGGTTACACAAAAGTTATTAAACTACTCATCGGTGTGAGTTAACCGACGGTTACTTGTGCCTAAAGGTAAATTTAATTAAAGCAAATAGACTTTGAAGTGAAGGAGCATAAGTTATGAGGCTTTGAATCACTGTTTCATCGAATTAGGGTTCTTCGATATTCAGTATCACGCTCGTTATTTTCAATACTAAATTAATAAGAAATTGGTCCTGCCCGTGGTTTATTAAAATTAAAATGGTGTCGATAATTAAAAAAATATCAATGATGTACCCACCCCATTCTAGCCAAAAGAATTTTATTTCCCAGATAATATGAGTAAAAATAGCAAACGTTTAGTTATACCTAACGGAACTAATAAAACAATGTTGATTTAGTTAATTGACTGAAAGAAACCAAACAGTTCAACAAAAAGAAGCGGGTAATAAATGTAACCATGATTTAACTGAAGCTATAGTTGCCAAAAGCCTAGCTTTGTGTAAGTGTGCCCCGGGGGTAGTAACCAGTACCGCCGCCGGGGCCGGGGGTCGCGGGTTCAATGCTCGGCGCTATTGTGGAGCGTGCGCGCGACAGCTGCGCCGCCTGCGCCGAGCGCCCTACAGCAGATGGCTAGATTTTACACTAACTGTTATAATAGATCCTTCAATCCGTCAACCGGTTTGAGAACATGTTTTGGGTCAGTCTATAAAGGTTCGTTATTTTTTGTCCTTGGTCCTTCGAAAATTATGCAACAAAACAGTACCTTTTCATGTAAGTAGTTCTACAAAAGTATCTAAATAAGAGCGAATTCATGTATTTTCCGTTAATTATTATAATTTGTTCTTACTTACAACCTCACTTCAAAATAATCACAGCAGCATGTGCCTCTCTAATAAATAAACAAGACCGCTAGCAATCATAATAAAAAAAGCTTATGAATAAATCTGTAAAATGGATGTTTAGAAACTAGGACATGTTATGCGCCGAGAAGACGAGCACCCAGTTAAAATGGCTTTACAAATTGACACAGGCAAACAACCCCGACGGCGGCCATTGGCTACTTGGTGGAGAAACCTGGAAAAACTCGCACAGAACATTCCCGTAGGATATAGTGACAGAGCCGAATGGCGAAAACATATTCAGAGGGCCGACCCCAAATGAAATGGGACGAGGCACGGACAAAGAAGAGTGTCCCTCAAGCTGTAATCCTCACCTATGAAAACTTAACGAAAAGCAATGTTGGTTTTGTCAAAAAATAGTACTGAAATAGTGACAAATAGTGACATATGCAAGAAAATTAGTGACTTCATATTTCCCAAGATATGGCTATCGTTTGGTGAGGATTACAGATCGAGGCTCACGCTGTAATCCCAACTCTCGTGTGAGCAAACGGTGGGGTATTTTCACTTGGTCTACATTCCAAAAAATAGTGCCTAATTAGTGACTAATAGTGACAAAAGATGAGAAATAGTCGCTTTATAATTTCAAAGTTATAAAGGCATCTTTGTGAGGATTATACCTATAGCAATTTTTGCTGTAATCCTCACCTCATTTCTGCTAAACGCTTAGGTCTTTTGACTCAAATTTAGTATCAAAAATAGTGCTGAAATAGTGCTCTTAAACTGCATTGATATTTATTTAGTTTATGTAGTAGAAGCAATTAAAAAAACCGTAAGAACTTCTTCATACAAAATGGTCAGGTACAGTCGCGAACAATACTTCGTATTGTGAAGCTCAATATAGAAGGTATGTAAACAAACAAATAGCTTTCTTTTAAGTTTTTCGTTTATATCTATCAGTTTAGTACAAAAATAAATAGATAAAAATGTATAGTTTGGTATTCAATAATAACAACAAACATATTATGTGGTAAAATACATTAAAGCAAGACAAATGCACTAATAAATAAATGTATGTACATAGTTACCGACGACGTACGAGTAGTAATCCACACTAATATTATAAATGCGAAAGTAACTCTGTCTGTCTGTCTGCTACGCTTTCACGGCCAAACCGCTGAACCGATCTTCATGAAACTTGGCACAGAGATTGCTAGCATATCGAGAACGGACATAGGCTACTTTTTATCACCATTCGAGGGTCTGGAGTATAGATGTAGACCACCAGGTGTACCACCAGGAGCCCAGCTAAACTATTAGAGATACAGGCATGGATCCAAAACAAAAGTTGTTCAGTATGATAGGCCGCTTCTTTTCACAAGGACTTTGAGGGTCTGGAGTACCTTATGTAGACCACCAGGTCTACCATCAGGAGCCCACCTAAACTATTGGAGATACAGAAATGATTCTAAAACAAAAGTTGTTCAGTATGATGGGCCGCTTCTTTTCCCAAGGACATAGGGGCTCTGGAGTACCTTATGTAGACCACCAGGTGTACCATCAGGAGCCCAGCTAAACTATTGGAGATACAGAAATGGTTCCAAAACAAAAGTTGTTTAGTATGATGGGCCGCTTCTTTTCACAAGGACATTGAGGATCTGGATTACCTTATGTAGACCACCAGGTGTACCACCAGGAGCCCAGCTAAACTATTAGAGATACAGGCATGGTTCCAAAACAAAAGTTGTTCAGTATGATGGGCCGCTTCTTTTCACAAGGACATTGAGGAACTGGAGTACCTTATGTAGACCACCAGGTCTACCATCAGGAGCCCACCTAAACTATTGGAGATACAGGCATGGTTCCAAAACAAAAGTTGTTCAGTATGATGGGCCGCTTCTTTTCACAAGGACATTGAGGATCTGGAGTACCTTATGTAGACCACCAGGTCTACAATCAGGAGCCCACCTAAACTATTGGAGATACAGAAATGGTTCTAAAACAAAAGTTGTTCAGTATGATGGGCCGCTTCTTTTCACAAGGACATTGAGGCTCTGGAGTACCTTATGTAGACCACCAGGTGTACCATCAGGAGCCCAGCTAAACTATTGGAGATACAGAAATGGTTCCAAAACAAAAGTTGTTTGGTATGATGGGCCGCTTCTTTTCACAAGGACATTGAGGATCTGGATTACCTTATGTAGACCACCAGGTGTACCACCAGGAGCCCAGCTAAACTATTAGAGATACAGGCATGGTTCCAAAACAAAAGTTGTTCAGTATGATAGGCCGCTTCTTTTCACATGGACAGTGGGGCTCTGGAGTACTTTATGTAGACCACCAGGTGTACCACCAGGAGCCCAGCTAAACTATTAGAGATACAGGCATGGTTCCAAAACAAAAATTGTTCAGTATGATGGGCCGCTTCTTTTCACAAGGACATTGAGGATCTGGAGTACCTTATGTAGACCACCAGGTCTACCATCAGGAGCCCACCTAAACTATTGGAGATACAGAAATGGTTCTAAAACAAAATTTGTTCAGTATGATGGACCGCTTCTTTTCACAAGGACATTGAGGCTCTAGAGTACCTTATGTAGACCACCGGGTGTACCATCAGGAGCCCAGCTAAACTATTGGAGATACAGAAATAGTTCCAAAACAAAAGTTGTTTAGTATGATGGGCCGCTTCTTTTCACAAGGACATTGAGGATCTGGATTACCTTATGTAGACCACCAGGTGTACCACCAGAAGCCCATCTAAACTATTAGAGATACAGGCATGGTTCTAAAACAAAAGTTGTTCAATATGATGGGCCGCTTCTTTTCACAAGGACATTGAGGATCTGGAGTACCTTATTTAGACCAACAGGTCTACCATCAGGAGCCCACCTAAACTATTGGAGATACAGAAATGGTTCCAGAACAAAAGTTGTTCAGTATGATGGGAATAAGTTGAGAAAGGACATTGCCTTCTTTACCGAGGACAGAAAAACAAAAAATGTGGTATATTAGAGGTATAAAAATGTATTACAGTAACTTAAATTACCTTTTTATCTGTCTTATCTACTTATGCTGACCATTTTAGTGTGCTCAAATTGGCACTCATGAGTTGTCCCTTTAACAACAGAAGCAAGCAAGTCATCTTTAAACAGTAGAGATAAGAACAATTCTAATATCACTGTCACACTTACTATGAATACACATACCTACTTTAGAACTTCTGCCTAAAAAAACTATCTAACGCGGACGAAGTCGCGGGTAAAAGCTAGTATAATAATAAACATAAGAACCTACCTACAGAAATAAATACTACCGACATAACAAACCAATATTGAGCTTCAAGTACGACAATACGAAGTATTGTTCGCGACTGTACCTGACCATTTTGTATGAAGAAGTTCTTACGGTTTTTTTAATAGCTTCTACTACATAAACTAAATAAATATCAATGCAGTTTAAGAACACTATTTCAGCACTATTTTTTGATACAAAATTTGAGTCAAAAGACCTAAGCGTTTAGCAGAAATGAGGTGAGGATTACAGCCAAAATTGCTATAGGTATAATCCTCACAAAGATGCCTTTATAACTTCGGAATTATAAAGCGACTATTTCTCATCTTTTGTCACTATTAGTCACTAATTAGGCACTATTTTTTGGAATGTAGACCAAGTGAAAATACCCCACCGTTTGCTCACACGAGAGTTGGGATTACAGCGTGAGCCTCGATCTGTAATCCTCACCAAACGATAGCCATATCTTGGGAAATATGAAGTCACTAATTTTCTAGCATATGTCACTATTTGTCACTATTTCAGTACTATTTTGACAAAACCAAAATTGCTTTTCGGTAAGTTTTTATAGGTGAGGATTACAGCTTGAGGGACACAAAGAAGAGGATGTTTAGAAACTAGATATATTCCATCATTCAAAAAACCAAATGAAGACAAAATTGTGCAGTTCCGTAGTCAAAGTATAATCTAATTCATCCTACCCTTCACTTTCTCTTCGTGTGGGACACCGAGTCGACAAACGACTCGTTGAAAGACATAACGCAAGGGTTGTAGTTACCCCTGCGCGTGCGTCATTTTGAACAATGAAAGCGGTCGGTCTATCATGCATTATTTATTATAATGGGAATGGGACCGATACAACCCTAGTATTGATCTGTCGACAGTAAACTATGCTATTATTATTTCGACAACAAAAATTCGTTATCTATGGTGCTTCTTGTTAAGGTAATCCTGTGTGTGAGAACAGAGCGGAATCGCCATATTTAGACGATTTTCACTGTTTTGGAAATAACTCGCGAAATAAACAAGAAAAATAAACTGTTCGACAAAAAGCTAGTCACGTACAAGACGTATCGTATTCGTAAAAATAATGTGTTATGTTCATAAGATTGCTAGGCAAAATAGTGTAAAAATCGAGCAAACTTTCTTTAATCGTGTTTTCCTGCGACAAAAATCGAGATAATATAATGAAAAATCATAACACATAATAATAAGGTATTTATCGTATTCACCAACAAAATTGCGTGCATCTCAAAATACCCATTTTTCTCACGGCCCGCCCTTAACTACGAATACCTAAATGAAAACTTTACATGTTTGTCAATTACATTAAAATTGTTAGTCTTTCGTAGCGTGGTCGTAGCTCGTAACTAAAGTATAGTAAAATATGAAGCTACAAATTTGCTACAATTGAATTATTTTTATACTTATCTTTTACCACCAATTAAGACTGCAGATTATAGTAAGAAAAGAAAGAAAGAAAAATACTTAAAAGAAAGAAAGAAAGATAATTTCCACATTTTGCTACGGCGTAGCAAAAAAAAAAAACTAATGACGCTTCTTCTTCAACCTTGGGTAATGTAATTTATGACAGAAGATTAGGGTGATAAATGTTATATTATAACAAGTAAGTCCAACAGCGCAGCGCCTAAACAATATTTAGTTTAAGAGCAATTTTCCAAAATTCGTAGAACAAAAGTTGTTCAGTTTCATGAGACAAGTAGTCCACGAGAGTTTGCTCACTTTACTAATTATGATGTAAATAATCATAAACTTTGGCTGTTGACTTACACGTATTAAAATTTACTTAAAGCGCCATCTCTACTTTGCACTACGAACCAACATTAGCTCTACCTAGGTGTGAAAGAGAAGAAGAGAGAAATCACATGGAACATTCAGTATGCGGTAGATGGCGTTAAATGTTAGTACATCAAATTTTACCTAGAGGCAAGGACCATATTGGTCCTTGCTAGAGGACAGGAAATTGCAGAAGAAAATTAAAGAATCATAATAGAGTAAATATTTTATCCAACTAAGGTACCATGAAATTTGAAGTCCAAAGCAACATAGTTAGAAATATAATAAAATGGGTAGAGCATCAATCAAAATTACTGTAACAGCTGTAATGGGAGTTCCGTTTTATTATTGACTTAAAGGCCCATTGGTTTCATATAAAAGGAACGCAGGACTCTTCCGAACACCCGGAATGTTTCAAAATGTTGCGCAAGCAAACGAATGAATGAGTTGTAGTACAATAATAGTAATGACGTCATCATCACAACGTACGTTCCTGTTGACAATAATAATAATATTAGTGATGAGGTCATGATTTTGTTTCTAATTGTATAGAATTTCATTAGCAGTGACTCTACCAAATGGTATTTGTTTTATGAAGCGTAGGTACAGCAAAACTCTATTATAGTTCAGGTGATTAAGGTAACAGAGGGTTCCGTAACATGTACATATAGCCCTTCCATATGATATAATGATTCATGTCCCACTTGTACAATTAGTACTAGCCTCGATATTAAATTGAGTTCTTTTCGGATCCCTAAAAAAGATTGTGTGGACCGAAATAAATGTGTTTTCTTTCTTTCTTTCTTTCTATTCATTTTAAATATAAAGGAAAAACTAAAAAAAACATGTTGTTTTTTAGTTTTTCCTTTACATCTACTTCAAAATAACACAAATACAACTATTTGCCAAATTTTATAGTTCTATGAAGGAAGTATGAATTTTAATTTTATTTTAGATTATTCAAAGATGGCTCAACCGACTAGAAAATTCTGAAAGAAGGAAGTATGCATTTTAATTTTATTTTAGATTATTCAAAGATGGCTCAACCGACTAGAAAATACTGAAAGGTTAAAGTTTGCACGTGGGAACATAGTAGATAGTCAAATCAGCATTCGATGAAATCAATTATCGAGAGAGATCTTCACATTCTATAAGCAAAATTAAAATCGGTACCGATAGGTTTTTAAATTTTATTCTACCTTTCGGTTTAATTTAAAGTTGTTCGTCAACTCAATAACCCCTTAGTATAGAAAATTGTGTTCGATGGATAATATAGTCGCTGGTTCAAATCTTGCCTGCGGTAGGAAAAATTTGCAAGTTTCTAAAATTGTATTCCTAATACGGGAAGCTTAAAAAATTTGGTATTCAATTTATCACGGGTTTTCATCGCTTCGGCTACATTGGGTATTAGTTGCAAAATTAACGTGGTAAAAATTCCAATACACTTGCAAAATTTGCGGGCAATGGATGAGCCGCGGTAGCCCACTAGTAAAAATTGCGTAACGTAAGAAGGCGACACTCAGTGGAAGTGCTGATGATAATAATAGTGAATACTTATTGGCGACTGTATAATAAATGGTAAATTAACGACTTTTATAGATCTACTAGCTTTTACCCGCGACTTCATCCGCGTTAGATAGTTTTTTTAGGCAGAAGTTCTAAAGTAGGTATGTGTATTCATAGTAAGTGTGCCAGTGATATTAGAACAGTTCTTATCTCTACTGTTTAAAGATGACTTGCTTGTTTCTGTTGTTAAAGGGACAATTCAAAATTTGCTATCCGGCCTGAGAGATCAATATTTATAACCATTGAATACAAAAGTCAGTAGATAACAGAGTACTTACTCCAGAGGTGCCGATTTGAGCACACTAAAATGGTCAGCATAAGTAGATAAGACAGATAAAGGTAATTTAAGTGACTGTAATTCATTTTTATATACCACATTTTTTGTTTTTCTGTCCTCGGTAAAAAGTAGGCAATGTCCTTTCTTTACTCATCCCATCATACTGAACAACTTTTGTTTTGGAACCATTTCTGTATCTCCAATAGTTTAGCTGGGCTCATGATAGTACACCTGGTGGTCTACATAAGGTACTCCAGATCCTCAATGTCCTTGTGAAAAGAAGCGGCGCATCATACTGATCAACTTTTGTTTTAGAACCATGCCTGTATCTCTAATAGTTTAGCTGAGCTCCTGATGGTACACCTGGTGGTCTACATAAGGTACTCCAGATCCTCAATGTCCTTGTGAAAAGAAGCGGCCCATCATACTGAACAACTTTTGTTTTGGAACCATGCCTGTATCTCTAATAGTTTAGCTGGGCTCCTGATGGTACACCTGGTGGTCTACATCTATACTACAGACCCTCGAATGGTCATAAAAAGTAGCCTATGTCCGTTCTCGGTATGCTAGCAATCTCTGTGCCAAGTTTCATGAAGATCGGTTCAGCGGTTTGGCCGTGAAAGCGTAGCAGACAGACAGACAGACAGACAGACAGAGTTACTTTCGCATTTATAATATTAGTGTGTAGATCTATGAGAAAACTAGTTGGTTTGGAAGCTATTAACTATTATATTATGACATTCTGATTGCAATTTTTTTGTTGGCACACTCTTTAAACCTATACATATTTATCTATTTAGGGAAGCTAAATAAGTTTTTTAATATAAATGTAAATTAATTGTGTATGTAACCGGACTAACATTCCTTTTAAGTATTTATATTGATATAACTTTGACTTATTAGTTATTTAGAATCAGTAGGTATATAAAACTACAATTTAATTTACTAGGCTGTGCCCTATCAGAGACATGTTGATAATTATATTAGTTTTAAGATCTTTTGTTGGTACCCAAACAAGAAAAGCCATAATATATTATTGAGTATTCAGGACATGCTGAAAGAAATTATTACATGGCTTATTTGTAACTATAGTACAAAATATTACGATGTCCTATTATATTCCCAATTCCCAAAGTGCCATAGCTGTGCTTACGTAACACAACCTTGCCCTTTTAGCTTTTAGGTTTGTGGAACTACAATGAAGCCGATTACTTGGTTTTATTTTATCGCTCAGCTTTACAATAGGGGTTGTAATATTTTCATGCTTAGTTTATAGTGGTAGAATGGGAATTTTTCTAGGGATTCTCGAGTGTCATGTAGAGGGCGCTGAGCTTAATTGAAACAACATTTCTTTACACAAAAACGGTACCTACCACTTTATAAATTATTCTTTATTCGTGTTTATTGAATTGTTCTAAATTTATTATTGGTAATTTGTTTACTAAACGAATGACACTCAATATAATAGCAAGGCGATAAGTTTATTTTGTAGTAAATCAAACTAACATAATTTATTTGTAACGAACACAACGTGAAACGGAACCTGTGACAAAACTATGTCTGCCGCCAGCCATATTGAAACCTCACAATTTCAGTTTAGCACAGCGCCCTCTGGTTTGACATTCAGAACTATCAACAGAACTGTCAACAGAAAAACTCCCATTAGGGCAACCTCTTGTTCCAGTCAAAGATAAAGGTCTACGTACGAAAAACCTAGAGTTTTTTTGATATCTTGTTATCACAATTTAGCACAAACATACATTACGTTTTTTTTCCTTGCGCCCGCCGTAAAAATACGTTTTGTTATTGCCACGTTGAGGGCCCCGTTTAAAAAAAAGGAATCGTTCATTATAGTGACTATGATTGTATTAATACTCGTGATTCCCTCGAGTTCCTTAGACGCCTCTTACGACAACCACGGTAAAGAAACGGGGTGATACTAATCTAAGCTGGCATCATACGGTGAATTACACGATCTTTTTAAATTACCTAAATAATTAACTATGCAATATGCAAATCCAAATTTGTACAGACTTACTGATCAAGACAGATACTTTAATGTCCTGTCTGACCTACACAATCGCGGCTTTGCCCTCTAATTGACATTTGCATCTTTATTTGGCATTTCTTATTATTTAAATATGTAAAGGTACTAAAGTCTTCTCTCTCAATGTTGTGCAAGTTCTGAAAGTACAGGGTGGTCCAAACGGGTGGCGAGATATTAACGGTCATGTGAACAAGCAAACCTGTCGATACTAGTGCTAGATTTATCCAAAGCGATTTCATGATCGTTCACTTCATAGACCAAAATTTTCGCGTGTGCTGCAATTTCGGCAAAAACTAATAACGGGTAAATATTATAAAAATAAACAAAAATAATAAAAAAATTTAAAGGTCGATAGTGGCAGCACAGTAACAGTAGTCCACATCGCACTGTATGTTTCTTAAGAAAGTACCGAATCAAACCCCGAACACCTTTTTGGACCACCCTGTCTGTACCATAGTTGACAGTTGCACAAGACCTTGGAACAAAATTTTACTATAATAAAAAGTTGATAATGAACTTACTACTTGATTTTTTTATTTAATAGTAAGTAAAGAAAAATAAAAAAGTCTAGATCTATCTATATTATTAAAACGAAACCTGTTGTGGCCTCTATATGCGCAATTTATCTGGCTGCAAGTGGTCCGTCTGCTCAGTTTGGATTCTTCTTTTGGGGAGAACTATCGTTACAACTGCAACTTTTAGGGAAAAGTTGAAACAGTACACAACATGGGTCGCACCGTGGGTAAGCCTTCAAACAAAACCCTACACAGCTTTCTCATAGGAACTTACATTACGTACGTAAAAAAGGAAATTTCGAAGGCAGGAAAAGTTTCAACCCTTGAAATTGCTTCAGATTTTTTACGCCTCATTTTTACATCACGATGATAATGTATCACGAACATAAAGTGGCCAATATTTTTTGCTCAAATAATTAGAGGTATTACTCGTTTGTTTCCAGAATTACCGTGTGATGCTGACTTAGAATAGCATCACCCCATTTCTTTCCCGTGGGAGTCGTAAGAGGCGACTAAGGGACTCGAGGGTGTGTATTGCAATTTTAGGCGATGATGGGGTGACAACCTGTAACTTACTACTTGATTTTATTACTTAATAGTAAGTAAAGAAAAATAAAAAGTCTAGATCTATCTATATTATTAAAACGAAATCTGTTGTGGCCTCTAAATGCGCATGCATGCGGGGTCGTATGTACGAGGCGACTAAGGGACCCGAGGGTGTGTATTGCAATTTTAGGCGACGGGCTGACAACCTGTCAATTTAGCGATACACAATTTTCCAAATGCCCCTTAAATATTTGTCAGACGTGGCGTAAATGCCTGTTTTTGGACTGTTTACGCTCTGCCTACCCCGCAAGGGATTATAGGCTTGATATGTATGTATGTTTCCAGAATTGAAAACGGAGAACAATGTGGAGTACCAGATGTACCCCGTGGCCAGTGGGTTCATGCGGTTCAGCGTGCGAGCGCCGAAAGACGCCCACCTCGCGCTTACCACGGGACCTCAGGAGGCCGACCCTATTTACGAGGTAGGTACAAATGAATCCGTCCGTACTAATATTATAAATCTGAGAGTTTCTATGTATGTTTGTTACCTCTTCACGCTCAAACGGCTTGACAGATTTGGATGAAATTTGGTACACAGGTAGAGTATAACCTGGAATAACACATAGGCCGCTTTTTACTACGGGACTCTATTATCACGAGAAAATGAGTGGCAGCGGGTAAAACCGCTGGGCGGAAATCTAGTCAAATATATGTGTGACGTGGCGTAAATGTCCGCTTTTGTTGCCGTTTACGCTCTGCCTACCCCGCAAGAGATAATAGGCGTGATATGTGTATGTATGTATGTATGTATGTACATACAAATGAAGTACAATAACTCAAACAACGACGTAATCTAGTTATCATACATCACCAACAACAGAAATGCTTTCCCATGCGTATTAAATAAATAAATATCCTGGACTAAGCATAGCTAGTACTATGGGAACTAGCTGATATTATTACTACACATACACATCCGAAAAAAATACTTTATCATGTGGGCATCGAACCCACGACCCTCAGCGTAAAAGGAAGGGGTACTATCCGCTACGCCATCGGGCCAGTATTGACCGGTCTAAGTCCATTTTCAAGAATGTTTGTGTTTAGTCTGGGTGTTTTCTTTGTATAATTATGTAAAGTATTAAAAAGTAGTAAGTAAAAGCTAGATGGCGCTGTGTGAGTTATACAATTATCCATAGGATACTGCCACGGTTTTCGATAACTGGTACCCACTCTGTAGCTTATCATCCCCTTGAATCATCGAACCACAAAAACGAAGCTCAATTCAATAACAAAGATGAAAAAAAATATAAGTTTGAGTTAATCCTGATAGATCATCGTGGGCGGGTGGAACAACACTAAGAGCGTCATCAGAAAATCCAAAGTCGACAAAAAGGAAGTCGCCACGCGCGATATCCTCAACGCTGGGGAGTTTCGCGATTTCGTGGTGAGGTGGGACGGTGGTGTCATCGGCGTCCACCACGAGGGCGAGCAGGAAGCCTTCATGTCCTGGGAGGACCCGGAGCCGTTCCCCATCACACACGTTGGCTTCTGCACCGGCTGGGGCGCTACCGGCTCGTGGAACTTCGAAAGTAAGGAAATTACGCATGCGAAAGTTTGTATGTTTGTTACTTCTTTACGCAAAAACTAGTGAACCGATTGTAATGAAATTTGGCCCGAATATGGAAGGTAACATAGGATAGTATTTATCACCACTCGAGTATTATACGGGCTACGCCGCGGGTAACAACTAGTTTGATCTTGCCTGACTCCATTAGGAAAAAGGTCACGATAAAGCGGGCTGACGAAAGTCTTCAGAGGAACTTGCATTCACACTATCAAAAAGCTGGATGTCGAATTACCAGGCGGAACCAAAATTACCGGGATTGTAATATATTTCTTCATCTTTAATTTCTGGATAAGTAAATAGTCACAAACATACACTAACCTACATATCGGATCCTTTTTTTAACAAACACATAAAAAAGAAGAAACGGTATAAAATTCGATCTTGTTGTCTCATTGCCGAGTGATGCCGGCTTAGAATAGCAACACTCTAATTCAACCCGTGGATGTCTTAAAAAGCGACTAAGGGATAGATTCAACTAGAAAATGGGCAGCCTGTGAATGCAATAATTTCCTTAACGCTCATCAATCCGCCTGCCAAGCGTGCTAAATATGATAACCCTTCAATAGGGGGAGGTCCATGTCCAGCAGTGGACTGTTGATGTTGATGTTTCTCAATATTGCAGATGGAGACAAGTTCGACACGCCAGACCAACTCGAGTATATATTTCGACCTGTCATGAATGGCTACTTTGATTTCGACTACTGTGGCCCGGACAGTTGTGACATCTGCCTGACAAGTTCCCCGGGAGAGGAGCAGCCCATGTACGAGGTCATACTCGGCGGCTGGGAGAACACCAAGTCAGTCATTCTCAACAAACAGAAGCCAGTGAAGGTATAGAGAAACTTAAAAAGAAGAAGGCGTAGGCTCTAAATTCCCCCACGTCCCTTCCACGCCCGAAATAAACTTTTTTTTACACACACACACTCAAACACACATATCACGCCTTTATCCCTTGCAGGTAGAAAGCGTTAACGGCCGTAAAATGTGGCCGCTATCGCCACGTCTGTCAAATGTTTGAAGGCCATTTCAGAAAAATCGTGTAAGACTAGGTAAAGTGACAAGTTTTCAGCCTGTCGAGCAAAATTGTAAAACACATAAAACCTGCAACACTTAGTCGCCTTACGAAACCCGCGGGAAAGAAATGGGATGATGCTATTCTAAGTTAGCATCACAGTTTTTTGAGGTACAATGTCACTGATGCTCTAGTCGTGGGTAGCTAGTCTACATATAGTTAATTTGTGGTCGTGGGTTAATTTTGTTCAAATGGTGAGCCGTTTTCATTATATCCAAAAATAACAAGTAAAACCAAAATTCTAATTATAAAAAATCCACGTGGATTAACTGCAGCGCCCCCTAGTGAGTTGCTAGCTTAACACCTATCTAAGAACATGCACTAATCAATTGCAAATCCATCACTGAAAACTGCATTAAAATCGGACCAGTGGTTTTGGAGATAAATGGTAAAATTTGTCACAAACACACATATAATTCGTCTCCTTTCCGTCGTGGGTTAATAAAATGACATCTTAGATACCTAAAATTGATATGACATTCGTAGGGACCGCTATCTACACCCGGGATTACAAGTCCGGATAAGTTCAAGAAGTTCCTGCTGGAGTGGAACAACGGGCGCGTAACGTTACGCGACCGAATGGTGAACGAGATGATCCTGGATTGGACAGACCCAGCTCCGCTGCCGGTCGCCTACTTCGGAGTGCGTTCAGGATACGGCGCGCCGGCGCAATGGCGTGTCAACCACTACTTCGAAACTAGTTGAGTATACTAATCACTAGAAACCGGATTATATGCAACCCAAAATGTAGGGTTGGGTGGTGGAAAGAAAACGAGATCTTTATCAAAACACTTTTATATTAATTTTTTACAGTCTTTCACAAGTCTTTCCGCAGCCATCTTTAAATTTTGAGTGTAAGCGAGATAACAACAACCGAGACAGAAAATGTTAAACTAAAGCCTAATATAGGTACATGAACAATATCGTAAGGCAGCTGTTAATGCATCCTACATGCATGAAAATATGCATGGAAAATGTTCGAAATATGCACAAAAAGTGACGAAACCGTGCAAAATATGCATGACTAAATTACAAGTTTTATGCATACAATCAAAATAATAAATCTTTTTGTCACTAAATCAGTGTAGAATATTTGTGCCGTATCTAAAAGATCTAGGATAGTCAGTTATTGACGACAACAGCGTTTTTTTTGGAACGCAAGGTCCGCTAGCAAATTTTTACAGATCAATAAACGCACTTGCCAAAAAATAAGAACAATTAAGGCAAGTCTAGCCGTCAACGACCTCGACAGCGGCGCCACTTCACAAAAAAAAGTTTTCTCTAAATACAAACAATCTATAAGAATATCCGGATCCATTTTTAAAATATCACATCAATCCAAATTAGGTTTTCGTATTGAAATTGAACTCGTATTGGACCTTGCAAGTCCTTGCGGAAGTATGAAAAAGTGTATTACTGAGTTATTTTATTTTGTAGAGTGTAGATAAAATTGTTTAAGCATCTGCGTAAAAGTAGGCATAAAATATACGCGTGTCAAACTATTATCAAACGAGGCTCTAATGCCCCCCATTATTTCACAAACTACTATTATGTTTTCATTTCAGCTGCGCCTCCCAATGTTACCAACCGCAATTTTGAAGATTTCGTCTGGGTTCAAGTAGAAGGTGAGAATACGTGCCCAGTAATTACATGAACTGATATACTAAATAGAAAAATTTAAAACCATTCAAACAGATACAGAACAATAACGAATAGATAAAATAAATTCGTTGCAGAAACATAAGTACACGATCATTGCAGGAATATCTTTAATCCTGAACATCATAACAAGTCTTAAAGATTTTTGTTACTAATGTTAATTATAAGGCCGTGTGATGCCGGCTTAGAATAGCATTACCCCATTTCTTTCCCATGGGTAACGTAAGAGGCGACTAAGGGACTCGAGGGCTGCACGTTTTACTACAATTTTAGGCGATGGCCTAGATGATGGATGATGACCTCGATTATTTTGAAAAGGCCCTCAAATATTTGTCCAACGTGGCGATAGCGACCGCATTTTACGGTCGTTAACGCTCTACCCCGCAAGGGATAAAGGCGTGATATGTGTATGCATTTATGTTGATGATGTTTGCACTTTATTCCCAGATGGCAAGATACCAGCCGGTGCTGTAGTTGGAGGCAAAGACACTTCTGGCGAGCAAATTTTCGTAGCCAGAGCCAAACATAATAAAGACCTGGTTCCTGGCATGGTGATGCCTTCTCATAACCGCGCGTACGTGCCTTGGGATGGAGAGGTGCATAAGAAGGCTATCTTTGAGGTATTGTGCCATTCTACGCGTTATTGGCTTTAAGACAGTTGCATTATTTCCCTAACCAGATGAGCCGCGGCGACCCAGTAAGTAAAATTAGGAAGGTGCACTTGCGATTTAGCTCAGGTAAACAAAAACACTTTTCTATTCCCGTTACAATAATTACGTGGTGTATTGTTGTAAGTAGTGTTACCATTTAAATCCCAGGTAACCCATTCCAAACATTTGGTAATAAAACAGTAGCAGTCCTAGGAGAGTAACTATCAAAAGATGTCCTTCATTCTCAATTTGCGCCTCAAGTCTAGCGAAAGAATGTCTGTGAAAAGCTTCAATGTTAGCCAAAAAAAGGAGAATAAGTATTCGAAACTATGTTTTTAATTCAAACTAGCTTTTGCCCGCGGCTTCGCACGCGTTAATTTCGTAGTAAAACAATTCCCCTAGTGTGAAGAAAATGTGATAATTTCCTACTTTTTATGGAATATCTTCATTGATACTACACCGTGATGCCGGCTTAGAATAGCATCACCCCATTTCTTTCCCGTGGGAGTCGTAAGAGGCGACTAAGGGACTTGAGGGTGTGAATTGCAATTTTAGGCGATAGGCTGACAACCTGTCACTATGGCGAAACACAATTTTCTGAATTCCCTCAAATATATGTCAGACGTGGCATAAATGTCCGTTTTTCTTTGCCTACCCCGCAAAGGATAAAAGGCGTGATATAATAATAATAATAATATCCTGGACAATTCACTCAGCGCCATCTAGCCCCAAACTAAGCAAAGCTTGTACTATGGGAACTAGATAGCTGATATTAATACTTATATACTTTTTTTTTGTAAATAAATACATATAATACATAGAAACACCCAGACTAAACACAAATATTTGAAAATTACTTAACAAATATTTGTGTCTTGTGGGGATCGAACCCACGACCCTCGGCGTAGCAGGCAGGGGTACTATCCGCTACGCCATCGGCCCAGTCATATGTGTGTTTATACTACATCCTTTTTTTTGCTATTTCACTTATTTATTTTTTGACAATTTTACAGTTATTTTCCTCGCTAGAGAGCTCAGATAAACGCGTGCGATTGCTGCAAATCACAAAGTTCTACAGAGAAGGGTGCTTTTTTTGGCAGGACTGCAATTTTGAAACGCATTTAGATCCGTTGGGTGGTTTTGAAGTTTTAAGCATACATACAAACAGACAATGTCGCTCAAACGTCAGGTCTCTCCTGTCTATGCCATCTCACAAGACAGACTTCTACTCCTACTCTTTTACTGTTCATGCCGTCAGATTGTGGAATTCTCTCCCGCACGCTGTGCGCGATAGTCCATCTATTGCTATATTTAAAAAGAGAGTAAAAGAACACTATCTTTCTCTTGCATATCCATAGTAATGTAAGTATGTATGTAGTATATATATAATATATTTATATATTAATAGGTATATAAGTATTCTATCATAAAGGTATTTAAGTATTGTAGTATTCGTATATATACGTTATTTTTTTTTTTTTTTTGCTATTGTGCACGTCATATCCGCGTCTCGAATTATAGAATGTCTCTTATGTAGGTTTGCTGTAAGTAATTTCTTTTTAGAAATAAGTAAACCTGTTGTGTCTTGTCTCATTGTAAAATGTTCCTGTGTATGTTTTTGTGTACAATAAATGGTTAAATAAATAAATAAATAAAGGGAAAGACGCGGGAAGCGACTTTACTCTATACTAGCAGCCCGCCCAGCGGTTTCACCCGCCGCTAACAATTTCCCCCCGGGAATAAGACAGTTTAATATAGCCTATGTTCATCAGGGATAATGTAGGATTCTAAAAATCTTGACTTCAATTTGAAACAAATATCGTTTTCAGATGGTGGTGGCGTAAAGTTACATGCCGTGTGTTTAACCTGGCCAGCCCCATGGCAGTGCCTTTATTTTTATTTTTTTATCCCGCTCGAGCCGGTTTTCTATTAGGTCATAACAAAATTGTAATAAAGAAAAAGAAAATTGTGTGATACAAATTTCTTTTTTTAAAATGACGATTCATGACGTCAATAAGTGATAATACTATCCTACATTGAATAAAGGATTTCAATTTCAATTAACGGTAAAAGATTTTTTTAAATCAGTCCAGTAGTTTCGGAGCCTATTCAATTCAAACAAACAAATATTAGTGTAGATTATATAATTATTATTTTAGTGTGATGCCGGCTTAGAATAGCATCACCCGATTTCTTTCCCGTGGGAGTCGTAGGAGGCGACTAAGAGACTTGAGGGTGGGTATTGCAATTTTAGGCGATGGGCTGACAACCTGTCACTATGGATGGCGATACACAATTTTCCGAATGACCCTCAAACATATGTCAGACGTGGCGTAAATGTCCGTTTTTGCGGCCGTTTACGCTCTGCCTACCCCGCAAGGGATAATAGGCGTGATATGTGTATGTATGTATTATTTTAGTGTAGATTTTTAAATGCATTATTTAATGTTTTTTGTCGTCTTTTTATCCCGAGCAAGGGACAGCCCTTCGAATACTGATAGGGTGTATGAAACATAAAACTGGACAACTTTCCCCTAGAAACATATGTCAGGAAACGACAAAAAAATTACCTTCCATACAAAATCACAATCAGCTGACTGGATTCACTATGATAAGTCAGTTTTTATACGTTTCCTGAAATATGTTCCTATGGGAAAGTTGTTCAGTTTCATGGTCTGCATGTACCCTATTAGTATTCTGAGGGCTATCCCTGACACCCTTTAATACAGTAATGATTAAATGTAATCATTACACTGGTACGAATAATGTGGCATAGTTGGTACATTTTTAAATGAAAAAGTGGTTATTGTGGCATAACTGTAATAGTTAGACATATGGTATCGCGGCCATTATTATAGATATTGATGTCCTCTATAAAAATGTAGAACATCACTTTGCTCTATTGTCAATAATTTTCACAGCGTACGCGATATAAGATATTTTTTTGGTACATTTTTCACACGCTGGGTTACATTATCGAAATTTTCACGCTGATCCCTATTTTTTTTCGAATAAAATATAGCCTATGTTCATCAGGAATAATGTAGCATTCTAATGGTGAAAGAATTTTTAAAATCGGGCCAGTAGTTTCGGAGCCTATTCGATGCAAACAAACAAACAAACAAACATACAAACAAACAATCAAATCTTTCCTCTTTATAATATTAGTGTAGACTATGTAGTGATAAATTATGTATACCCAGTGATTGCCCCTGTCCTGTCCTATTCTACCTACATTTTCTTATTTTAATGCAGGTGTTAGTCGGTGGCCCCACCTCCTGGGTGCCGGCGAGCGACGGCAACGTCCCCCAAAACGCGTACCCAGCTGGCGAGACCAAAGAAGGGGAGACCCTTTTCATTGGTCGCGCCCACCACAAGGGCAGCATCATCACAGGCAAGGTCCATCAGACCCACAAGGTCTGCTACATCACCTACGCCGGGAAGGAGATCCCTGTCAAGGACTATGAAGTCCTGGTAGCTTAGACATTAACTATCCTGTTCATGACTAAGCAACAAGGGTTGTATTATCATGGGCAAAGTCCATGCTATGAAGTCCTGGTTGCTTAGACATTAACTATCCTGTTCATGACTAAGCAACAAGGGCTGTATTATCATGGGCAAGGTCCATGCTATGAAGTCCTGTGTCCGATATTATCAAACTATAGGCTACAATTTCACAAGTGAAATTTGATGTTCATTGCGTAGTCGGTTAGCCATTATGATACCTGGAATATGAACCAGCTACGCAATGTACTAAGAATTTCACCTGTAGACTTGGAGCCTGTAGTTTCATAACATAGGCACCTGGTTGCTTAGACATTAACTATCCTGTTCATGACTAAGCAACAAGGGCTGTATTAGCATGGGCAAAGTCCATGTAGTCCATGCTATGAAGTCCTGGTTGCTTAAACATATTAACTGACTATGTACCTACTTATCTGTATTGAAGTACCTACCCAAATATTTATCGTAAAAAATAAAGAATATGTATTGAATTATGATTGTCATATCTTGTAAATAAAATGATGTAAAAAAAACTTTTCAAACAAGCTTTTATTTAAGTGCTCTGAAAAGATGAAAATAAAATTTTGAATGACATTAACCACATTCATTTATGACTTTACAGAAATGAAAATATAATAAAAGCTTGTCGCGATGCCTAGAAGAAACTACCTAATTACAGTTAGGTGCGTACCTTATTACAAAATTTCAATCACAAATTGAAAGTTTCGCGACAAGCTTTTATTATATTTTAATTTCTGTAAAGTCATAAATGAATGTGGTTAATGTCATTCAAAATTTTATTTTCATCTTTTCAGAGCACTTAAATAAAAGCTTGTTTGAAAAGTTTTTTTTACATCATTTTATTTTATATTTTTTAGTTTATGTTACGATAGTTATTCAATAGAAAAACTTAAGGCACGGGGAAAACTAACATTAGGATAAAGTATAATTATTTTTTTTATATTCTATAGAAGTAGGTTGGTACCTACTCCTCCGGCATCCCTAATAGAAGAATTAGCTTGTAATATGTCTTAGTCTTTTCATTTCATTGATGGCGTCATTATTACATAGCCAAGTCCCAGTTAATTTCGAACAGTCTAATTCTTCTATCAGGAGGCCTTCTACTGACGTGACCCTAATTCATGGTGGGCCTACCAACTGCCTATCATGAACGAATTCGTATACAAAATTGCAAGTCCCAGCAGTTGAATATTGAGGAGTTCCATAGTTCGAAGACAACCCTGGATGTAGCGTCTAATTCATGGTGGGCCTACCAACTGCCTATAATAAACGAATTCGTATACAAAATTGCAAGTCCCAGCAAATGAATATTGAGGAGTTCCATAGTTCGAAGACAACCCTGGATGTAGCGTCTAATTCATGGTAGGCCTACCAACTGCCTATAATAAACGAATTCGTATACAAAATTGCAAGTCCCAGCAGTTGAATATTGAGGAGTTCCATAGTTCGAAGACAACCCTGGATGTAGCGTCTAATTCATGGTGGGCCTACCAACTGCCTATAATAAACGAATTCGTATACAAAATTTTGTGTCCCAGCTATAAACCGCTGAGGAGATCTCTCGTACGGAGCCGATCCTGGCAGCAGCATCAGGTCAAATTTATGATTAACATGCATTGTCATCGGTTCTGGACCAACATGCAAAATTTCAACTCAATCGGATACCGAGAAGTGGTTCAAATTAAACTTGCAAGATTTGCACCGAACAAACATTGTTACTTACTTACATACACTGCAAGTTAAATAAAAGCTTTTAAAAAACGCATGCTTTGTTCTTTGACATTTTGTGTTATATTCAAGTTATAATTCACCGAATTTATAAATTGTTTAAAATATTTTAATGTTATGTTTTGTTGTTTATTATTAAATTCGTTACTATTCTTTCGGACTTTTTATTCATTTTCATGGCTGGATATGGAGAACCCGGCAGAAGATGAAATCACGTTTTAAATCTGAAAAATTCTTTTTATTACATTTTCGGCTTTCGAGCAACGCGATCTTCTCGGAAGGCCGCGTTGATCGAAGTTATTAGCCTAACTTGTATTTGTTTAATTAGGTATAGGATATTCCGTATATCTCCTAACAAATTATGAGATTACAAATCTATCAATTAATCTTAAAATCCTTTAAATTAATCTCGGTTTGTCATCGGAATCAGTCCAAACCTACTACTGTACGAAAAAACAAGGTAGGTATGACGGTACCGAAGACATCAACGCGCTACCTCAGAACTACTACGACCTGCCACAGGACCGCCATAGTAGAATTCTTAATAACCTTTGTAGATATTTATTGCCGCAAATTGATAATTTGATTTCCATATGACTAGCGTGGCTAGAGATTTTTTTTCTATGTGGCGCCACTGGGTTCTCGAACCACCTTAATTTCTTCCACTGTTTAACCGTAAAAGAACAAACACATGTTTTACGTAAGTTATAGGATTTACGTTATTAAGAAGCTGCTTGCTTTTCTAGCCGAAATAAAAAGTTCATTTATCTATACCTACTTATGTTTTTAAGTAGGTACCAAACTGACCCTTGCTCGTGTTTTGCAGCCGAATGACGTGGCTCGAATGACTAATGTAGCTGCGATTACGGCACAATAAGATGACCTTGACCATGCCCAAACTTTGAGAAGGTCAATCAACATGCTGACGCAAGCTGAAGTAAAGCTCTAAGGCGAAATTGGATCGAAGTGGAAAACAACTGTTAAATAGGTTCAGAGATGGGTGAATTATAGCATTGTAAATTGCAGACAGTTTCAATAAAACCTAGGCCATGATAGTATTAAACAGTGAACTTTATAGTCGATCGCTGAGTAAGTAAGTATGACATCATCGGAGCGCTGGGCGTCGCTGTGTCGAGGCCACATTTCCGACGCAATGTTGCCAGCTCAAGAGTCATAGTATATTTATTATGTTTTGATAATCGTTAGCACTGATGTGTCAAAAGTGGAATACTATACTATTGGTGATATACTTACTTATAGCGAATTCTGTAGGGACCTACTGTAAGTAATTTTTCAAGTTATGGTACTACCTACCTAATTATTATTACCATCCTACACCTATCTACTAATGAACGGAAGACTAAAACCAACGTAATAAATTTCAGATTGTCTATTAAATATAAGCACAAGCGCACAACAAGCGGGCCTAATTTAATGCCACACAGAATTTTCTTTCAGTACCTATTTCTCTTCGAACCTTCGAATTGACTTTCAATTATGTTTCTTTAATCGTAAGGAGTTTTTCTCTGAGACTGGTCTGGCATTTCGAAGCTGCGCCGGTCTAGCGCCGGTACCGGTACACTTCTCAGTTTCGAAATAGCATTTGGGCTGACCAGACGTATCGACTCGCGACTCCTAACAGTGAAAAGTTTTATAACAACATGGCCAACGTCATGGGTGAGTTTCCATACTTGTATAATAATTACGAGGCCGACCTAAACTGTTTGCTTCTTGGAATTCGTAAAACATATTTTGTTGTGTTGACAGATTACGTAGCATAATGTTTTTATATGTAATGAAAGTTTTTATTTTATCCGCAAATATATTGAACCGGCGAGTTTTTGGCACGAGGCCAAATCTTGGCGGGGCAAGTGCGGTCACCGAAACTAGAGGAATCAATACAAACCAGCTTTTATTCAACACTTATAGAATATACCATGAGTTTGCTACTCAATGTGGTCTAGTCTAAGCCAGAGAAGGCCAAGTTACAAATGGAGCGGAACTTGATCCAAAAGCCTTAAAAGATTCCGATAGAACACCTAGGAATTCAATACTTAAATATGTAAATAACGTAGGTAGGTACCTACTGGATGAGATAAGCGTCTATTTTTGCCTCAGAAAACTTGGTGATTAAGGATGTGAATCTCAGATAACCATTATTTATTGTTTGTTATTATGTGACTTTGTTTATCGTGGGTATAGACGGTGGCGTGGTAGCTTGTAAGTAGTAGTAGGTACACATGAGGTCATCCCTATTTACAAACTATGTTTCAATCAAGGTGCCAACCCACATACTTAATGGTGCTCTTCTACTAAATCGACTGGCCTGATGGCGTAGCGGATAGTCCCCTGCCTGCTACGCCGAGGGTCGTGGGTTCGATCCCCACAAGACACAAATATGAAGTCCATTTTTAAGTACCTATTTGTGTTTAGTCTGGGTGTTTTCTATGTATATATGTATTTATTTACAAAAAAGTACGTATACATGGTGTAAAAAAATTAGCTGAGAATATTTTAAGGGGTGAACCAGTACGTGAAAATGAACAACTTTTCCCAAGAAACATAGGTCGAAATATGAAAAAAAAATTGGCCCTCCCATACAAATTATCCCGGCCGGGTAACACACTAAGTACCTATGGGAGGGTCAAATTATTTTTTCATATACCGTCCTATGTTCCTTGGGGAAAGTTGTTCAGTTTCACGAACTGGTTCACCCCTTAAAATATTCTTAGCTAATTTTTTTACACCCTGTATAAGTATTTATATCAGCTATCTAGTTCCCATAGTACAAGCTTTGCTTAGTTTGGAGCTTGATGGCGCTGTGTGAATTGTCCTGTACATTTATTTATTTTGTTTTATGTGAGACTGATGGCAAACTTCGTCATTGCTACAACATATTACGATATTACCTACTTTGTACTAAGAGTACAACTATGCATTGGTCTGCATTGTACCTACAGTATTATTTTTGCAGCCATTGATGTCATCCCAAACAATAAGTTTTAACTACTTGGTCTCACATGACCTTACAAAACAAGTCACGTATCACCTACCTAAACAAGTCACTTTACCTAGCGATCCGTGAGTCTAAAAACTAGTTTGCATTTTAATTCAAAAATTTTACATACTTATCTTATTGGAGCGCATGCCACCTGTTACAAAAACAGCTAAAGATAGATGAATCATATCGCTTCTTTCCGTTTGTTTGATGAATAACATTTGTCTCGGAAAACTTTTGAACTATTTTAATTAATGGTAGGTACATTACATTCCACGAAAATATAAGCTTTTTTCGCTTACCGTGGAAAACACGGAAAATCATTTAAAATTTGGTATTTAATTTATCGCGGGTTTTCATCGCTTAGACAACATTCAATCTGTAATGGCTTTGGGTTATGCAGATTTTAGGCGATGATCTGACAGCCTGTCACTAAGGTGATATACAATTATCTGAATGATCCTCAAATGTTGTCAGACGTGGCTTAAACGCCCGATTTTTACGGCTGTTTATGTTTTGCCTACCCCGCAAGGGATAAAGGCGTGATATGTGTCTTACACGGAAATATTGGAAATCAGATCGTCACATAGATAATTTAGATATTTATAAGAAACAGAAAACTATCACCAGAGTAGGCCGTAGGTCACCGACAGAGTCGCAAATGATTACTTATCATCAAAATTTGCCCATGTGACGCTCTGATTACCAATATTTCCAAATAAGACACATAGGTAGGTAGATATCACAAATACGGAATTGGAATTAATGACACATCCTGTAGCTATTTATCAGCGGCCCGCCCGCTGCTAACCGTTTTCCCGTGGGAAAAAGACCTTTTCCCGACATGAATTATACATACAAATTTCCTCTTGAAGCACTCTATCTAGGTATTAAAGAAAACCGCATCAAAATCCGTTGAACACTTTTAAAGTTACATAAGCATACGGACATAGGGATACAGGAAGCGACTGCATTTTATACTATTAAATGAAGAATAGGAGAAGCTACCATTCATAAAAACTTCCTCTTGAAGCACTCTATCTAAGTATTAAAGAAAACCGCATCAAAATCCGTTGAACACTTTTAAAGTTCTAAGCATACATAGGGACACAGGAAGCGACTGCATTTTATACTAATAAACGAAGAATAGGAGAAGCTACCATACATAAAAACTTCCTCTTGAAGCACTCTATCTATTAAAGAAAACCGCATCAAAATCCGTTGAACACTTTTAAAGTTCTAAGCATACATAGGGACATAGGGACACAGGAAGCGACTGCATTTTATACTAATAAACGAAGAATAGGAGAAGCTACCATACATAAAAACTTCCTCTTGAAGCACTCTATCTATTAAAGAAAACCGCATCAAAATCCGTTGAACACTTTTAAAGTTCTAAGCATATGGACATACGGACATATGCGACTGCATTTTATACTATTAAATGAAGAATAGGAGGAGCTACCATAGACATCAAGTAAGCGAAAAAGCTGACGATTTCTTGGAATGCACCATTAATTAAGTAGTTCAAAAGTTTTCATCACCAGAGTATGCCGTAGGTCACCGACACAGTCGCATATGATAAGTAAGCAAATTAGGCGTCCTTCAGCATGACTAATTTGACCTGCCTTGCTTGTGTGTGACACAGTGTGTCTAATCACTAGCAATACGAGCGAGGATGACTACTCTATACTTAAAGCTACATGAATACTACCTGCAAGATCCTATTAAATAATAAATAACTTTAATAACAGCGAATTGTGTTTGCAGGTTCTAATTTTACTTAAGGGTAATACTAAAAACTTGGGAATGGACATTCTGATAGATTGTTTGTATAAAAAGAAAAAAATTTTTTGTGAAGTGGCGCCACCGTCGAGGCCGTTCACGAGAACACTCGCCATATACATTCAACGTAGTTTGACGTGGCTTTGTTATGTCAACTCGACTGTTTCACCTTTATCAGCAAATTAACGATAATATAATTACAAACATCTTTAGTAAGTAGGTACTCGCTACCTACGACCTTTAGTTTCTTGCTTGCAGTAATATTCTTAAGGATCAGTATACGTTAGTTGAGTACGTGTTAATTGCGTATATCACGAACTAACGACCACATTCAAAGGTGTCATGATAGGTAGGTATTGCTCCTACAACTTGTTTCTACTACAAAGTAAACATAGCCGAATCAATATAGGCTCAACAAATAATACCTACATGCTAACAACTCAATTACATTGTCATCGATTAGTCTACAACGGAATTCTAATGGATTACCAAGCCCCAAACTTTGTAAAAACTTAGTAACGTGCGGTTCTATTTACAAACTTTTGTTTTCCCCCTTTTTAAGTATGTTTGAACTACAGATTTCTTATAGGAATCATTTCAAAGAGAAAGAAAAAACATTGGCAGCATTTGGTGTAATATTAGTCCGTGATTAGTACCTACCTGTACAATCTCCGATGGGAAGCGCAGGTACGTTGATGCGATTAGAAGAAGATTTAACTAAGGTGTCAGTGTTCGTTCTGGTGCAATCGAGACCAATAAGATGTTTTAAACCTATTCTTAGGAGGACCATTTGAATGCTATGGCTTATGGACCTAAACAACATATTCAATACATACTAGTTACTGCCCATAGACTAGAATAGAATAGAAAGCATATATTTCAGTGCAACACAAAACTATAAAAGTATAGTTAATATTAACAGGACTTATTATTACTATAAAATAAGTATTACACCAAAAAAGGCAACCACTCAGCATTTTGCTGTAGCATAATTTAAGTACTTCAGTGCTGGTCTTCCGCGCCTATTTGTGATGTGCAGCACAAGCGAGACAACATGATATCTAATAAAAAGTTGTCTAATATTTTTTGAACATAACATAAAGTGACTAAGACCAAATTATTTCTACGCCCTTTATTTATATTCAGCCTCATTAAATAGGCACGTTTATATCTATAGTTTCACGCCTTTATTGTACCTACTGATAGATAGTATCTTCGAGCAACACGGTCTTCCGTCACGGAAGGCCGTCATTGCTCGAAGGGTAGTATAAACACTTTTGACACCTATCAATAACTTGATAATCCTAGACGCTAGTAGAATGTCTTATTCCAAAGAGGCCAACATAAGGTCGCTTCATTGATTTGGCTGGAGCAAGATTGGATGATACGATCAGGCTATTCTGCGCAAGCAATTCAGGCCACACGACACACCTTACAATGCTGCTTCGCCATTTCCAGGCTATAAAACTAGCCATTACCAACTCGCAGTGAAATAGCATAACTCAAGAAAGGCGATGGGTGTGGAGTGCTTGCCCGCATACCGAACCGGCTAAATTTAGACCTGTTGTCAAACCAACCACGTACTACTGTAAGCGACCGCCTAACTAAATAGGAATTGCAGGAAAAGTCCGTCTAACTTTTACGCCTACAGAATTCCAAACAGGGATATTGCGTTATCTGAAGCGTGGATATCAAATTCTTGACATTCTTTACTCTAGATATTATATACTTTTTAATATACTTGATACAAATACTACGTGTTTTGTATTTCCAGAAGTACAAACGGAGGATAACCTCCAATACCAATTCTATCCGGTATCCAGCGGATCAGTGCAGTTCAAGGTGCGAGCGCCGAAAGATGCCCACATCGCGCTTACCATGGGACCCAACGAGTCTGAACCCATGATTGAGGTAGGTCACACATGGGACACAGTAGGTAAGAACAAAATATGAACGTTGATCTAAACCCATGATAGCGGTAGGTACTCCATCGATGTAATAGAGGCGTGCTAATTTGAAATAACATTCATTTTCAAGTTGTTGTACCAGTATCCTCAAAGATGAATTAATGATGCCTGTTATAAAACAAACAATCAATTTAAAAACTCGCTTGCAATATCTATGATTTCATAATGCTAACGAAGTTTAAATGCAACTTTCAGGTGTTCATCGGCGGCTGGGACAACACCAAGAGCGTGATTAGAAAGAACAAGACCAAGCCCGACAAAGTGGAGATCGAAACTCCCGGCATCCTAGACGCGGGAGAGTTCCGCGGCTTCTGGGTGCGGTGGGACGGCGGCATCATCTCCGCCGGCCGCGAGGGCGAGGCCATCCCCTTCATCTCTTGGGAAGACCCTGAGGCCTTCCCCGTCGCCTTCGTCGGCGTCTGCACCGGCTGGGGCGCCACCGGCACATGGAAAATCGAAGGTAATCCACTAACAACCCAACAGACGTGTACCCAACGTTCAAAATTCATCCTCGATTGTTATCGCCACAGATGGAGCCGAATTCAATACGCCTGACAAACTCGAGTATAAATTCGGACCCGCCGCGGCCGGCCAGCTCGAATTCGAATATCGCGGCCCTCACAACTGCCACGTCTGTCTGACAAGCTCGCCTGGAGAGGCGGACCCCATGTACGAGATCATTCTCGGTGGTTGGGAGAACACTAAGTCGGTCATAAGGCTGAACAGGCAGAAGCCGGACAAGGTAGCGTAGCGCTGTCATCATGAGATTAGTAGTTCACCTGACGGGAATAAAGGAATGTTGTTGCGTTGATGGTTTGTAGGTAGAGGTCCCGACGCCCGGGATTATGAATCCAAATGAGTTTAAGAAGTTCCTTCTGGAGTGGCGTTGCGGGCGCGTGGCGGTGCGCGACCGGACGACAGGCGCCGTGCTGCTGGACTGGACGGACCCTGCGCCATTCCCAATCGCGTTCTTCGGCGTGCGCACGGGCTACGGCGCGCGCGGACAGTGGCGCATCAACCACTACTTCAGAACCGGCGCACAGTCCCGTTGAGTGAACAAACATTTGCTGAATGTTATTGCTTTTATTGGATACTAAATTTTCAATTGCGATACGCTATTACAATTTGACTCAAAGCAAATAAATGTTAAACACAAATCACATTATACTAACAAAACTCATGGAAAATGCGAGTGTTCTTCGTTTCAGTGGAGTTGGACATTCTTGTGGTATTAAATCGTTCAATGATTGGTGTGGTACGTTGGGTACATGATGTGATCATTTATATTTTAGAGACCTACTTTTTCTTAAAACTTATTTTTCATAGATTAAGCTATTTCTTATTTCATGCTCTACAGAATTTGTTAAGCTATTTAGGCGAACTATACCCAATTATTCATGTAGGTATGAACAATTATTAACTGTAAGACTAACAACTCACAAACTGAATAAAATTATTGTGACTTGCATGCTGTGTGTTTTTAAATTATCTACATACTTAAGCATGCATGCATACTCTATGCTACCTGTAGGTTAATCCCACGTTACCCCAGAAATCTGCCTATTTGGGAACATATTTCCTTTTCTACGACGCCTTTCCAAACTTATCCCGACGCCTTTCCGAAATATCTTCTACGCCCCTCTGACACTTCTTCAACACCAGAGGTACTTTTCCCGACGCCTTCCCGAAACCTCCTCTTTGACCCTCTAACTAACACCTCTCCAGGAACCAGAGGGACTTTTCCGACGCCTTTTCGAGATCTCTCCTACGCTCCTCTGACGCCTTCCCAACACTTGAACCAGAAATACTTTTTTGACGCCTTTCTGAGACCTCTCCTACGTCACAGTATAATTAATAGTACTAGCGTACAGTATGGTCACTCCCTGCCTCCCCCTACAAGCGCCGCCCACCCGCGCTCGGAGGACGCTCAGACACCGGCTAGCAAGGACGCGACGACGAAGGTCATTTCATACAGCCGCACATTGCATTCCCGATTCGCGAACGCAAAATGGCGGCAACCCTGACGTGTTGTCTCACACACACAAGCATGGTCCGCGTTCACCTACGCGAGCTTAGACTGTGTGCTTAGCAACGCGTTTGATTCATACATTTGAGCGCCAGTGTCCGAGGTGTGCCTACGTCTCTCAAACACCTAAACAAGGGGGATTTTTCCGACGCCTCTCCGAGACCTCTCCTAAACCCCTCTAACACTTCTCAAACATCTCAACCGGAGGGACTTTTCCCGAAGCCTTACCGACGCGTCTTCTACGCCCCTCTGATACTTGGAACAGGTGTAGGATACACCTATTCTAAACCTCTACGTCATCAGGTTTCGGGGACAGGTATTTCCCGATTTCTTTAGGAGCAACCGTAGGCTACGCAGAATACCAAATTATTTCCTTAACGTTTTTTTTTACTATGATTCGGCTACTAAGTATAAGTATCTTTTGAAAGAGAAGCTTTGATACTTGACAATTACTAGATAATTTTAATCACAGCTAATCAGCAATCATTGGCAGCTATTAATAGAGGTAATGTAAGTCGGTGAGTCCGTATATTTACAAACATGCTTTACTAGAAAGTAGATTTAAATTAATACTTTACTTACCAAATCTAATTAATTATAGACTTTACTAAAATATTCCCTTCTTACGTTATTATCTATTCCTATGATCCGACCCTAACGTATAAACAATAAGTTCTGTGTTTTTTAACCTTGTTGCTTCCCGTATTTAAGTAGGCATGAAATGTTTTCCCATCGTAAAAGTAGCCTACATAATTGAATAACGTAGTGTATGTAGCTAACGTAGATTATCTTATTGAGATTTTTTTGTTCTGTAGGCAATTATAGTATTTTATTGTCTTTAATTAAATTTCAACGATGAAAGAGACAAAAATGTCATGCCTATTATTTTAATTACAGTGCCTCCATCTGCACCCGCCAACTACACTGCTCCCCCTGGCTACCCCGCAGGAGGAGCCGGCTACCCTCAAGTCACGCCCATGGCAGGTGGCGCTGGGGTGTGGGTCGATGCTACCGGTAAGCCCAACAAACATTGACAACTTTTAAAATTCGAAAAAAATCACAATAAATTGAATACCAAATTAATTGGAAACACTTCTTCTGTTGGGTATCCAGTGTTTTAAAATTTGGTACTTATCTAATCTGTCGCGGGTTTTCATCGCTTCGACTACATTCAATTTGTAAAGAGAATTAGTCGCTGGGAATTTGTTTCAAAACTATTCTAGTAGATGGAGTCATGCCACGCGTTATTGACATCAATAATAATAATATTGCATAATTTCGCGAGCAACGACTAAGCCGCGGTGGCCGCGGTAGCCCAGACGGAAGAGGCGTCAATAGCACTGATAGCGAAAGTCGCAGGTTCAAATTATGCCTGCAGTAGAAAATTTTACAATTTTTTTAGAATCACAATAAATATGGTCGCTCCAGGAATGTTCCATTTTGTTAACTAGATACCTATTTACTAATTATTTACCTACACTCGTCATATAATGTTCGAATGATGAATTCGAACGTAAGACCTGCTCTATGCATTCTACCTATATAGATTACAGTTTATTGGAAATTACAGACGCGTAATGCCTTAATGAGAAGGCTCTTACTTCGATGAAGTTGAGAAATGAAACGAAGTTTTTTTTGCCAATACTCAAATCGCCATCTTCCGCCGCACCTTTTTCTAGTTCTGGACCCTATGATTTAATAGCCCCGGGGCTATTAAAATCTACACCTGACTGTATGGAGGAGGAGGAGCAGCAGCTCACCCGGAGAAGATTTGTGGTTGTTCAAACAACCAGCTCAATGTCCCCTATATGACCGTTGCATAAACTACTATTATATCTTTCTATGCATTATATTACAGGTGGTCAGCTACCCCCCGGCGCCGTGGTTGGAGGGCAAGACTGCTCCGGCGAACAGATGTTCGTGGCTAGGGCGAGGCATGAGGGCGCGCTGATCCCTGGCAAGTTCGTGCCTTCCCACGGGTGCGCCTACGTGCCCTGGGGCGGGCAGGAACACGGCAAGCCTGAGTACCAGGTACGGCAATAAGGTTATATCATGAAATAGTAGCAATAACTTGACATGGCAACTTGGCATATAGCCTCTAACTAAACCATGAGAGGTTGACTCATGGCTTAGAAACCAGGTCACTTGCCAATCAAATGCAGCTTTCAATTCGACATATAAAGTATTCAATCATTTGCCAGGCAAGTTTTCTATAACGCAGATTTTAAATATACGTTTCATTAAACGAAATACGAATAAAGGTTTCATTAAATAGTCAAAAACGGATTTAGAAATTAATTGGGACTAGGGACAAAGAAGTAAATCAATCCAGGCTTAGTAACTTTTTCTCTAGCTGTGCCTGTGTTATCCCAATGGTAGGCCATATTGCCCTCAATTCGGGATATAAATCCTCCTTACTTGCCTAAAATTAGTGCTGTCACTTATCGTCAAATATTCTAAGTCCTGTCATTTTTAAAAACGTCAATGGTTTTTTCGCCTATTCTAGTCAATTCAGTCGCCATTGTTTTGATCGTCGCCTTATTTTGACAGATAACCGTATTTTGCATGAAATAATAAGACATGACACGACTAAAACATCTCTTATTCTTTTCTAAACCTATTTGACGGAAAGTGACAGCACTAATTAAGGTAAGATAAGATAATTTATATCCCGAATTGAGGCCATTGTCTACTTGCTTTTACCCACGACTTCTTCCGCATTAGATAGTATAACAACTATATATTGCCTGACACAAAAAGCAAAGCAATCCATACACTAATCCTCGTCTGAAGATTCTTCGGCGTTATGCGCTATGTTTCTTATGATTTACTTTGTTTCCCGTGGGATTGATAGATTTTTCTGCGGTAAAAAGTAGCCTATGTCCTTTCTTTAGTTCCTACTCCTTCCTGTCTTTGCTTATGCCAAATTAAATCAAAATCGGTTCAGTGGTTTAGGCGTGATTACTTTCGGATTTATAATATTATGGAATTTATGGATGGAGTGACATTTCTTTACGCTATGTATCGCTCGTTGCAGGTGCTAGTCGGAGGCCCCAACAACTGGGTGCCAACCAACGGGTCCAACCTCCCCCCAAACCCGTTCCCTGGGGGCGAGTCCGAGGACGGAGAGCCTCTATTCATCGGCCGCGTGCACCACGAGGGCAGCGTCACCACCGGCAAGGTCCAGCAGTCGCACGGCGTCTGCTACATATCCTTCGCCGGGCAAGAGCTCAGCTTCCCGGACTATGAAGTCCTAGTCGTTTAAGCATACCTACCTACATTCGTATTTATGACTACGCTGATCTTAAGTCAAATCTCGACATTAGAATCTCGATTATGAAGCAACATCTCAGATACCTACCTCTATCAGAGTAGAGTTTGGTATCGATATAATTATTTTTCTTTTACCACGACACTACCACAAAAATTGGTAGTTTCCTACAAGCGACAAATGAGTTTTCAAATAGGCATTTAAAATGGCTTAAAATTATGTAAAATTTTTTAAGCCTTGAGTATTGATGAAAGTGAACAAAATGTTTATGAAAATATGTTTTTTTATTATGTATGATGCACTGCATAATATTCTAGTTGTATATGAAATATGTTATACTTCGTTATACTTACTTTATTAAATTATTTTTACAAATTATATGTCAGCATTTTTATTCTAAGGAGCAAATCTAGTAAATTCGTTTTTTTTAGAGTATTGTTCAACTAAGTAGTGTACAACGCTGTGGATGTTTCTTACGTGAATAAAAATAAGAAAGGTTTGCTTTGCTAACTGTCTGTACTGGTCAAAGTGTAAGGTTTCCCTTGATCCTTTCCATCAGAACTCAGAACTTCATTTGTAATTATGGGTATAGTATAAAATACAGATAACAGGTTAATTGGGTACACTCCTCCATAATTTGCCATCACAAAATAGCAAACAAATATTTTGGTCTCAAAACTCCTCCTCTGCCTTCAAGCAAAGTAAATCATTTACACATGTTTCTACGCTTATAATGTAACTACTAATATAAATATCCATCCACTATGTCTATCTACCTTTCTACTCAACCACTCCAACTATATACCTGTTATTTAAATAAATATTGCATTTTTGAAAAATGCAATGTCAAGATGACTGACCTAAGTACTAGATTTAGTATTTAATATGCAAACTTACTAACTTTACTACTAAACCTACTAGTTTGTTTACTAAACTGGTTATTTACTAGTTACCCACTTACTTAGTGCGATACATGATCCAAAGAGGATTTAGGCCTCCGCCCTCCATCAAAATGTCGCCAGCTCTCCATTCCGTCTTGAGCTGTTGTTCATCAATCAGTGCTGAAGTCGGAGAATTTCCTTTTTGGCGAGTGATACCTAGGATGACCTCGATCACTTAGTAGAATTGTACTTTATATCTTTTTCAAGTGGTAATGTTCTATAGGTTTAGGTAACTGTAGTTATAATCAGTACCTAACTATGCCTAAAGAGAACTTGCAAAATACTGATTCTACTGCATGCAAGATTTGAAACTGCGACTTTCGCTATCAGTACTAGCGACGCCTCTTTCATCTGGGCTACCGCGGCGCGGCTCAATCGCTGCCTGTGAAATAAATTGCAAGTTGGCTCCATCTACCGGAATAGCTTTGAAACTAATCAGCATGAAACGATTGCGCCGCGGTAGCGAAGATGGAAGAGGCGTCGCTAGTACTCATAGCGAAAGTCGCAGGTTCAAATCCTGCCTGCGATAGAAAATTTTGCTAGTTTTCAATCATTGTTAGACCCAACACAAGAAATGTTTAAAAAATGTTATTCAGTATCTACATCTATTGATTTTGTGACAAACTCAGATGAAACCACCTTTTCATTAAGCGGCTATTACACTATTCTGCTGACCGTGCACGGTTCGGCATACATTGCTGGTAATCTTGAGTTAACATTAACATAAAAACCAGCAATGTATGTCGAACAGCGCACTGTCGGCAGACAAGTGTAATAGCCGCTTTAGCTATTCCGTACCGAAGAGAGGAAATAAAATAGATTGTCATTAAATTAAAACGCGCTAACAGATGTTGGTAATTATAGGTAGATATTATTAATAGCATTATTACAAGATAAATGCGTTTTTATTTTCATAAGAATAAGAATGATAGATATAAGTACATATCATAAACATTTAGTTACTTATTGACTTATTGTTCACTATAAACATTTCGATATCAATTTAGTGTTCTCTAGTTTTTAATCTACCACGTCATATAAATATACCAACTAATACAAATAACTAAATTATTGATTATGACATTGCTTTTAAAATAAATAATAAAAACATCTATAAATTCTTTGAATAAATAACACTTACATACTTACTTTAGTATTATTAGGTACCTACTTAAATATCACTTCTAGTGTTCATTAAATTAATGCATTCACTGCCGATATTGCCACCCAAGGAATTACGATAAAACGACGATCACGTAGCATTTCAAAAGCAAGATCCTTAGGAGCAATAACTCCCTCAACTACAAGGCCATCACTTGGTTCATATCATCATTGCTGTCGTATTCGTACATGTCAACCTCGTCACCCTGCCCACCCCACTCCTGGTCACTGCCATCGTCCTCCTGGTCGGACCCTGGCGGGCTGTACAGCTTCACTTCAGGGAAGTGTGTGTCGTGCGCGCAACGAGGTTTATTCGGTTCGACTAGAATCTCGTAATGTTTCTTAGCGACCTCCATTCCGTTAAATGGTATGTAGCACACTTTGTGTGAGGGTTGGACTTTGCCGGGGATCAGGTGGCCCTGGTGCGAGGCTCGACCGACGTACAGCGTCTCGTGTTCGACCTCTGAGTGGCCTCCCTCGACTGCTCCTACAGGGATTCTGTCACCGTGAGTAGCCATCCAAGTGCAGTCGAAGCCGCAAAGTACCTGAAATTAAGTTTGGCTGAAATCACTAATGGCTTGATCAAACGTAGCGAAAGTCAGCCAGTCAGTGTTTTGTATGGAAACTTTGGCGAGTTGAGTGCGATAGTAGTCTCGCCCTCTACTGTCCACTGTACTCGCTTCGTGTGACCAAGGCATTGACATGAATGTAAATAGACAAGTACTTATCTTTATGTCGCGGCAATTTTAACATACCTTTTTTCATCGGTAGATTATAGTAGGTACATTCTTCTTGCGGAAAGAAAGACACAGATTACTATCGAGGGTGTAGTTTATCAATACACACGAGTTAGTTACCGTACTTTGTTCCAAGTGATAGATAGTGCTTTATACTACACCTACGAGAAAAAAAATCTTATAGAACGTTCACAAAATGCACCTGTTTCTGCTCCTGCCGCTGTCGCGAATATTGCTCGATCGCGAGTGAGTGTTCACACACTGCCGATATACTCTTCTTGCATCAAAATGAGTGAGCGGGATAGCTATACATTCCACACGCGTTCGTGCTGCCGTTCCTTTGACTCGCGCACAAAAAGCCGACACTCGCGGCAGCACGGGAAGTGGCAGACTGGCAGCGGCATGACGAGTAGCAGCGCGAGTAACCTGTTCACACATTCGCGCTGCCCACTTCCCTTACTATTTCCCTGCCCATATTGGCAGCGTGTTAACGTAATTTCAAATTAATGCCACAAAAATTCTAAAGCAAATTTGCGCGTTTTGTAAGCCTACCTACCTACCTATCCAAGGCACACAAAAACATTAGCTGTGATTTCCCTGTAATCCATGAAATTTTCCCACTATTACTCACCTCAAATTCACCTTTTTCATGAGCATTGCCTCCCCATGATATGTATCCCCCTCCCTCCGAAGGCTTAAACTTCCCTGGTGACAATGACCCTCTGTGTTCAGCCCGTATTATGTAGAGAACCTCTTCCTCAAAACCTCCGATCAGCGCTCCGTCAGGAAGCTGGTCATCAGCCTGCACCCATTGTAGCTTCCCTCCTGTTATATGCTTGTTTAGTTGAGTCTTTGGAAGAATTGGTGACACTAAAAAGTCAAATTTAAATAATGTTAAATATATTACTATATCTAAATCTCAATGTAGGCAAAAAATAATGCAACAAAACAGATGAAATCCACAACCTTATACAAGTGTGAACCATCAAGAATCAACTTATAGTTCATAAAATATAGCTTTAAATCTGTCTCAGATTCATACAATATTTATTTTCTTTTGTCCTTTTCACTCTCACTTGGTTTTCTATCTTGCTGCTGCTGTCAAGGGAATCATCCTTTATTTTACAGAGTATAACTATTAAAAAAACAACTTACAATCAAACCTCCAATGAACCGGGTTATATTCATGGAGCACACCAAATGTTATGAATCTAAGATTAGGTATCTTGTTGCAGTAAGACACAATGGGCTTTTGGTCTCCAGATTCGTCGAGACCACGACCAAGGCGGATGGTGCCTGCGTTCCATTGCAGCCAGAATCTTGTGTAGTTATTTGGGTTGATTACATTCTGTATCTTCACAGATTCGCAATGCTCATCTTTTTTAATCCAGCAACGGTTATTGTCGCCAATACAGATCTGCAATGAAATTGCAATATACAAAAAAAAAACTTTATTTCTATAAATATGAAACTAAATTGAAGAATTTCAAATCCAAAAGCATGAATTTACAGGACTTTTGAGGAAGGGGCTGGGGGAGGGCAGTGTACACCCTTTCCTAAAAAATGAATGTATATTTTGTAGGTCTATTTTCTGTCTGTAGGCACAAAATGAGTTTTTATTATTAACCATTTATTTCTTACAAGAAACATTATAATAGTACGGGTCCTATTTGGTAAGTACGATACCATCTGGCAGAAAGCATAAAATTTGGTATATATGTAGCTTACAGATGTGTGCTTCAGGAAAAGAAGGGAACCAGATCGAGGCCCCCCTGGTTCCCCCCCTTCTCCCCCCTTTTATGCCCCATTTTTCAGTTTTTCGGAGTTTTATTTAAAACGACTAAAGATAGAAGAAAACCGTCAAGGCAAAAAATATTCCTTATTAAATTGTCTATATACCAGTCTTTGGAAGTATGTTGATACGATTTATAGTTTTCAAGATATGCTTACATTTATTTTATTATTGCAAGAAATAATGACCATAATATTAAGATGACACCATAAGCGAGCTCCCACGGAGTTGATGGGATGGGGGATGGGGTGGGAGAGTTCAGGTGGAAGGAGGGAATAGGAGGGGGGGGGAGGCGCGCGTTGTGTGTTATGTATGTATGTATTATATGAATATATTATATATATGTTATCATTAAATGTTATTATATTTTGCGAATGCATTGGTATAACGAACGTATTAGTGCTAGGTTTTGAGTGACTAAGTAAAACATAAGTCAAGGATATAAATTTATTACCCTACCAGATCCTTTCGTCCCTATTGCTGAGAGCTTGCCGCCTGGCCATAATTTGCCATGGTCGGTTTGGAAATCTTTAAATAGACTTCGGACTTAGACCGGCCGGAGCAAGGAAAACATGACCAAGTGGGGCTTCTTGAAGGGTTCCGATGTAAACTGTTTGTGTGATGAAGTTTAAACAATGAACCACTTAACATCGTGTCCTGCGTGCCCTAGCACCTGCACGCAGGACGATCTTATGACAGCGTCTCTCAGCGCTGTCATCGTAGCCAAGTTTTGGGCCGCGACGGTGTAGTGTCTGCCATCGACACGCTAAGAAGAAGATTAAATTATAACATATTTATTCAATTAAAATCACAATTATCTCCTACGCACTTGCAAAGGCCAGTACAAGGAAGCCCTGACTTTCTGCATTGGCACCGACCCCTACTGCAGGTAGTCAATTCCTTAAGAGAGGCTGCTGTTTCTTTCATTGTGCTCCATAATGGAGACCAGAGACCATTTTCTTTTATCCAACCCTAATCTTCGAAACTGGGATATTCTGGATTAGGTATGAAACTCTGACCCCAGGTGAAGCCGGCTAGAAAAGACGCCCTTTGTGTGTGCTCTAAAAGAGCACTTGACGTGGGTGGTAACCTATCCATGGCCCGTCCCTTAACAAATCATATCAGCACAGAACACCAATATGTTTAAAAACAAACTTGATAAACACTTAAAAATATAAAATGGAAAGAGATAAAGTGAACTATGAACAGTGTGATACAGGCACCATCAGTTGTTACAATAATAATAATATATAAGGCCTTCCTTGCTTCATTAAGATCTTCTGCTTCACATGTCTTATCATATGTAGAGGTAAAGATAACATATTTCGACAAAAGATCTAAATGACGGGTTTTAATTGCATTTACAGGCTGTGATGATTCTTCGAAGGTTTTTGTGGCTTCAGGGAATGATTTCCACGCATTACAAAATGACTTCTTTCCTTTTCCACTAAAGCCTGAAAACGCATGAAAAAATATAATCCCACTGCATACTTCTGGCCCGAGTGAATTAGCCAGGTCATGGATAATGTTACGTGTAGCTTTTCCGACCCCAAAACAGATCCAAAATTCTTCTAAACAGCAATGATGACTACATCTGTATCTACAGTTCTTACCAAAACCTTGGTATGACCATGCTGCACAGCATGATAAATATGGAGGAGAATTCGGGAATCAGCTTCTTCTTGCTTCGAGTACAGGGAAGCGACGTCTGTGCCATCATTACGTAGAATTTTGTCGCCTTTTGTTTATAAAATCGTCCTTTTGTCATATTGAACTTGCTGGAGCCCATCAGATAGGAAATTAAAATGTTCTATTTTATTGTCAGAACAGCGAAGAAATTCTTGCCAGTTTTTTTGTAGCTTCCCTTCTGCTGTAAACCTCTGTCGAAGTCCTTCTCCTCTCTTTTCTCTAGTAGTATTCTTCAAGCTGTCCCCTTTTGTACACATCAAAAATTACATCAATTCTGTTCCCTTTTTGGTTCTTTACATAATTTATAAAACTACTGCGGTAGTCTTCGAACGTTATATTGGTATCTCCAGAAGTGACGTGAATATTTCCATTTTAATATCATACCTAACTTACATACATATACATATTACGCCTGTAATCCCTTGCGGGGTAGGCAGAGCATAAACGGCCGCAAAAAACGAACATTTGCGCCACGTCTGACAAATATTTGAGGGTCATTGGACAAATTGTGTATCGCTTTAGTCACAGGTTGTCAGCCCATCGCCTAAAACTGCAATAGACACCCTCGAGTCCCTAAGTCGCCTCATACGACTCCCACGGGAAAGAAATGGGGTACCTACTAACCTAACTTACCTACTTAATAAAATAAAATTATATCCACATGCCGTGTCCCAGTGGTCCGGTGGCGCCCCTACGTGTATGCTTAGATCTTCAAAACTACGCAACGGATTTCTATGCGGTTTTTGCTGATAGCTGATGAGATTCAAGAGGAAGGTTTGTATAAAATACATACCAAAACAAAGTCTTATTCCCGCAGGAAAACGGTTAGCAGCGGGAGAAATCGCTAGATGAGCCGCTAATTCCTCACAAAATTGGAGTAAATGTAATCATAACTTGAAAACTATAATTCCTATCAACATACATCAAAATACTGTTATATAGATAATTTTATAAGGAATATTTGTTTCCTTGGCGGTTTTCTCCTATCTTTACCCGTTTTCAATAAAAATTAAAATAACTGAAAATTGGGACATAAAAGGGGGGGTAAGGGGGGGAAACAGGGGGGCCTCGACGTGGTTCCCTTCGTTTATTGAAACACATATATGAAAGCAACATACATGCCAAGTTTCATGCTTTCTGCCAGATGGTATCATACCTCCATACAAAGTCACAAATTGGGACCCGGACTATAAGGTCTTCTTTTGTTTTGATTTTTGATATTATTATTTATTTTATTACTTATTATTTATTGCAACTAAAAATAGAAACATGGGATAGAAGGAAGGCAAAGTTATTTAAGCCAGGTTGGATCAGGTACAAATCTTCTTCTTCTTATTGTATTAATGGGATACGCGCAGATTGTACAAAATCTAAAGCAGCAATTGGTACAAATACAATACAATAAGTTCCAAGTGGGGCTGATCACCCGTCTATGAGCTCCACAGAAGTCCCAACCCAAGGAAGAAGGTGCACGCATCTTAAACAGCAAGAGCCCTGTATTTTGACTCTGTCATTATTTATTAGTTGCTCCTTTCTACTGGATGGCTACTGAATTCAATTTTCAAAAATGTTTGTCTCCAATTCCAGTCATTTGAGCAAATTAAGTTTACCTCCTATCACTCCGAAATTCAGCAATTAGATTTGAAAGTAAACAAAAGTGCTGTTAACACCATGCATAGCTCTTTAGTTTCAGGGCAACATTTGAGGAGCATGCTACAAATTTAGACATACCATGACCATTTTATTCGGTCAGAATATACTTTTCGATTTAATGGGTTTTGGTGGTAATGGGGACTATGAGTGTGATGTGTTTCTTACCCAGTAGTCAACTTTGTTGCCCGGCTTCCTGGCTAGCCCCACAAGTGCATTTCTTTGAGCCTTCACTTCAAATGACAATCCACTACCGCTAACCAAATAGAACAAATTTTGATGCTTCGGCCAAGTCGTTAAGGCTGGAAATTTTATAGAAAACGTTAAAACTTAACTGTGGTGCAATAAATGGCCCGAAAAGAAAGGTTTACTTACATATAGGATCCCCCATCCTGAACTTATAATTGTGGAACTGTCTGCAATGAAAAGTTCTTTTTTGGTGATCGAAGCTGCAAGGAATCGAAGGATATTATATTTTCTTCACCCTCAGTCCACCTCAGTTTGAGTTCCCATCAACACCCAATTTTACCGAATGAGTAATTAATTAATGACAAACCACTATCTATAGCCTATTCACGTAAAAGTTGACAAAAAAAAATGTTATGAAGGTACATTGATGGTTTTGAAAGCACATCATACCGATGCTTCCGAACACATAAAGCAATGTAAGATTTATTTCTATAATCGATCGATTACTATAAGTTGACATCTGAAGTCAACATATTAGTAGTAGTACAACACTACCAAAACATATGATAGGTAACGTCAGTTGCAAAGTAGAGTCCGCGCCACAAAAGGAGGAACGCGGCGAAAATATGAACTAAAAGCTAAAAGTAGATGTACCAAAGATGTACTTTATGTCAATCACATTAGAATGTGATTCTATGCGATTACAGGTACTCTTATTGGACGACAGCGCTGCCTTTGCGATTGAGTGCGAGACTTCTTTCGTGGAGCGGACTCATCAATGTTGTTTTGATCAGTTTTGGTGGGTGGACGTCTTTGGTGGTCACAAAACTATTAGGTGGTTGATAAGCGATTTCGGCTTTTAAAGAGTAGATTATTTAAGTTTATAGTTTGCTGAACAGCCGAATACTCATAAGAAAGATTAAGTATTGTACTCAGGAAGATAAAATGTATCATAACGGTAAGTAGGTATTCTTAAAACTAAACGTGATGAATGAGTGATACACATATTGCACCACATTATTACATACAACTGCAACTAGCTGTTACCGGCAACTTCGTACGCAAGGTGCAGTCACAATATGCCAAGGAGCAGTAGTTTAACTTCGTACCTACGCCCGGTTCTCGCACTCACACATGCACTAGCCCGACTGGCCTATACATACATTACAATACACGTCTACTACATAGAAACGTTTGCCGCGGCGAGTGTAGCCCTCAACGACCTCGACAGTGGCGCCACTTCACAAAAAAAGTTTTCTCTTTATATAATCAATCAGAATATCCTTATTATTAATTCCGTATTATCCTTAAGTAAAATTAGAACCTGTAAACTTACGTAATATTCGCTGCAATTAAAGTTATGTAAAAGAAATCCTAAAATTGGCAACTTTTGGTATTAATTGCCTTATCTTTCATTGCAGCGACTATTTTATTGAGTTTGCATGTTTTATTTTACTTAAGGATAATACTAAAAACTTAGGCGACGGATATTCTGATAGAATGTTTCTATAAAGAGTTTGTTTTCTGTGAAGTGGCGCCACTGTCGAGGTCGTTGACAAGTACACTCGCCTTAAGCTAAAATCACTAAATTAAAATCTCTAAATTAAGCGGTTTAAAGTGTGGTTATTCCACAAAAACCTTATATATTTCTAAAATATATTTTAGTTTTTTATCTCGCATTTTATCTTACAAGATTTATGTATTGTACCTATTATTGGACCGAGTCGTATTTTGTATAGGAGGTAATTTTAGGGCCTCCGCAGACCAAACCGCCGTTTTTGCAAGCGGCAGCTAGAGCAATCCGAAATCCGAAAATCACCCTTACGTAATTGATATATGGGCGATATTATTATTATTTTTGGTGTGGCAAAGCCACTGGCTTCACATCTCGTGAGTTGAGACGTATTTCGCCATTTATGTCAGGTTAGTTAAGTCAAGTCGTTGTAAGGTTATGTTAAGTCGTTTGTAAGGTGATTTGGCATTACGCCGAGGGAGAGTCCACAACACAGAGATCCTAGTCTTACGACTAGGGGCTGTGTTGTGCAGTTTATGTATGTAGAACCAGAAACGTGATAGTAAAATTTCCGGGCCACGTGCTGACCCGCTCGTCACTATACCACAATGTCAAATATATGCTTTAATTGCAATTTCCGATTTAATGTTCAGTTTAAGAATAGTTTGTTGCTTAAAACACTATCAGAATTATTCACCAAACACTCAAATAAACAAGAAAAACAAAATTATAACCAATTCACATCCGCCATTACGGAATAGCAACGAACGAATCTGGGCGATATTGGCCGGTGACAGCTAAATCTGGCAGGTACGCGCGCCATTGTTCGCGCGGATGCTCGCGGTGGCGCACGACTGACGCGCGGGTGCTCGAGCAGTTTATTAATAATATTATTTATAAACTCCAATTAAAGCTGCTCATTGGGTTCCCACGATTCCCACACGAAAATAATAAGAATAAAAGAGCCCACCAAATATTTTGTCCCCCAGATGTTCAACGCCATCTATCGATGATTTTAGTAACGGAGTTTTTAGCCTTACAGTAGTGAGATCTCCTGGAACAAGAGTCTTAAACTAGGGTACTTATAACTACTACTGCTGCCCATAAGGCCAGTGAGTGCAAAAGGGAGCGAAACTGTATACCAGATTGCAAGCATTCATTAACCGGAATATTTTTTTAGAGCCAGGACTTTACGATCTCTACAAGGCAGATACCGGTGCAATAAGATTTAAAGTTCGATATCCTATGAACATAGGATTTGCAGCTTTTACATTAACTTCAAAAAAAGATCTCAATAAAGATCTTTATCGGGTAAGCATACATCAGTGTTGTGGTGCAAAATATTATATAATTTCATAATTCATACAATAAAGCTTAATATACTCAGCAGATTACTTTGACCAAATCCAATAACTTTTTCACATTGCAGGTAAGCTTTGGACCGACATTCAGATTTATGGACATCACTCAGGATGGTATAGAAGAATCACGCATATTCAACTTAACGGAACCCATTGGATCTGAATTCAAAGAGTTCTGGTTAACTTGGCATAACAGCGTCATCTGTTTAGGTATTGCTGGACAGACAGAACCTATTCTAACATACCCTAATGGTAGAATTATGACGATGAACATTGGTTTTATAAAATTCTTTCTCAAATCTGAAATGGATCAACGATACACAGTCGAATGGATTTGTGAAGGTGAATATTATTTATATTTATTATTATTACCTACCCGCACGTAAACGGCCTAGCAGTTTCACCTGCTAGTACCTAATTTTCGTAAAATTTTGCCTATATTAGGCTACCTCTATCTTTTTTCGAGAAAGAAAGAAGGTACACAGATCAAGCACAAGTATGATAGAGTAAAAAGAAAGCGTATTATTTATTTTATTCTATGTCTATGAAAGAAAGGGACCCAACATGGCACCATGACTGTTTTTTTTTATAATGGGGACTTTTGTACTGATAGAACTCGAGCTTGACTTGATTTCATACCAGATGGCGTTGATCTGGGTTGAAATTTTTACATTTGAGGAATAAATACATTTCATATATCTATATTACGTTTCTATGGAAATAAACTTTTTCGGTATAGCTCAGCGCCATCTAAGTACACTTGAAGATTGGCTAGAAAATTTCCCATTATGACTATGAATATGAACGGGATGTTAATAATAATTTTGCAATTTCAGATCCCTTTCTTAGATTAATGACCGCAGTGAATAAAAAAAAGCTGATACCTACTTATTTATGGTTTTTTATTTATTTACAGCATCACCAGTTATACTCGGACCTCCAAAGGAAAAATCTATTGCAGGTGGAAAATTGCATTGGGTTTCTTTAGCTGAGAATAATGGCATTTTACCAGACGATGCCTTGATTGGCGGCTTTCAAGAGGAGCCGTTATACATAATTAGAGCTAACCACAACGGTTCCTTGTGCCCTGGAAAGTACCTTCGTTCTCAAAACTGTGGTTATATCCCTTGGGGAGGAAGAGAATTCGTTAAACAAAACAATGATTGTGAAGTAAGACATCAAATAATTTTCTGCTATGTTAGACGCTAACAGACTTTATCGGTTTGCAAGTTGTTCAAAACAATGGTCGTTTAAGGACCCTAATCAGGGGTCCGTTATATGTCCGTTATATATTAAGATACGATTACTGCTGAACAAAATTGGTTTTGACAACATGAACTTGCGAAATTTGAAATTAATACTATTTTCATTGATTTTCTCCGTTAGATTCGTAGAGAATAACTTAAACACTAGTTTGATCAAGTTAAAAAAGTTTGATAAAATTGGGTGTTAGTCTCGGATTAGTGTACTTAACCATTTATAATTTCACAGGTTTTATGTGGCTACAATGCAAAATGGATTAAAACAAAAGAAAATTGCATACCAGAAAATTCCTTAATAGCTGGTTATTCAGAGGTTCGTCGAGAACCGTTATACGTAGCACGTGCGATGGTCAACTACGTAGCATGGGACAAGGTCAACAGCCATCTGATAGTTGGAAAAGTTCATACTATCTACAGCACATGTTACTTGCCGATTTTTGGCAAGGAAATTGAAGCATATGAATATGAAATACTTGTATCCGGCGACACGAATCCCCGTGGAATATTGAATTTGAAGAGAAAAGAACCCACAGAACGGAATTCTGTACAAAGGCGACAGAGATATATTTTTTAAATAATCTGAAATTAACAAATCAATTAAGAAATTAAAGATATGACATACGCACCGCTATAACCTAGTAGTTTCAGAAATCATGTTATTTTATGGTGAAATTTTATTAGTGGCTGATAGCGAAAACTTAAAACAGGCTGGTTGTAAGGAGCAACTTTCCCCAGGGAACACAGGTCAAATTATGAAAAATATGTATCTTTCATACAATTGAATACCAAATTTTAAAACGATTCCCGTGAAATACTATACAGAATTGTAGATCGGCTATGATAGTTACTATGGAAACTCAAAATATTTTTGTCATATTTCAACCTATGTTCTGTGGGAAAAGTTGTTCTTTATCACCAGCCCGTCTTCAGTTTTTGCTATAGGACACTAGTAAAATTTTCTATAATATAATATTTCCTATATATGTAATGTATTATATCGTTCAAATAAATATAAAGGAAATGCTGCATTATATATAATGTCTGTTTTGTAGGAATCATGATAATCGATTACAAAATAATTGATACAAATGTTATTGAAAATTTGTTTTGTGGTACGATAAAGTTAATACATACAATTTACGTGTATTGTTTTAGTTCTTGCCTACTTTAAAAAGATAACCATGAGAATTTTTAAAATTTTACATTAAAACTAACATTACTGCCCTGAAAACAGTAGGTATAAAATGTCTGTAAATACTGTGGTAACTTCTACTTATTATTCTGGCAACTATTTTATCTTATCCAGGGTGTAAGGGACATTGTACTGAAAACTTTGATCCTCCAAAGAAAAAGTTGTTCAGCTTCATCATGATCATGCCTGCAAAGTTTTCAGTACACTGTCCCTTACACTCCGTATAAGGTGACAATTTGCGTGTGATGCCGGCTTAGAATAGCATCACCCCATTTCTTCCCCGTGGGAGTCGTAAGAAGCGACTAAGGGACTCGAGGGTGTGTATTGTATTTTAGGCGATGGGCTGACAACCTGTCACTATGGCGATACACAATTTTCTGAATGACCCTCAAATATTTGTCAGACGTGGCGTAAATGTTCGTTTTTGCGGCCGTTTACGCTCTGCCTACCCCGCAAGGGATTAAGGCGTGATATGTGTATGTTAATTAAGTAAATATTATAGAGTGAGATTTTTACTAGTTTTCTGGTCTCGCTAACAAAAGGCAAAAACGTCATCTAAACATGCATGTGCCAGTCTCAAATTCCACCTTCACTTGTAGTGTAGTGTAGAGCGTGCGGAAAATTATGCCGCTCCCGTATCGGCTTATACAGCCATGAAAAGTCTTGCCTCAGACACTGATTAAATCGTCTGTCACAGACTCGGAGGCCAATGATAGAGTGAGATTTTACTAGTGGCCAATACCGAAAGCAGAGGACGGCCTTGTAATAAGGAACAGCTTTCTCAAGAAACAATAGGTTGAAATATGACAAAAATATTTCGAGCTTCCTATTTTGATTTTTAGTACCCCAAATCAGCTGATCGGCAATTTTGTATCGGAGGTCAATTATTTTTTTCCATATTTCGACCTGGGAAAAGTTATACTTTATCTATCACCAGCCCGCCTTGAGTTTTGACTCTCAGTCACTAGTAAAATTGCTCACGCTATTTTAAAGATGAGTTCTACTCGTGAAACTGAACAGCGTTCATGAAATATAACATTTAAATTTTAAAAATAACGCGTATTGAACTCACTTTTATTTTTGTTGCGCGTTATCGCGACTTATTCAAATACTCTTTCACTCTGTCCAAATTTTCTGTGGGAGGTCAATTTATATTACATAATATTAAAAAAAAATGTTTCTTAAGGCGAGTGTAGCCGTCAATGACCTCGATAGTGGCGCCACTTCACAAAAAAAGTTTTCTCTTTATACAAACAATCTATTAGAGTATCCTTTGCCCAGCAAATTTAATGAAATATTGGTTGTAATTAAAGTGATGGAATAAAGTGCCTAAAAACAGACACAATTGGATAATATTGATAGGTACATGATAATAATATAGGTAGCTAGGTAGGTACTCACAGTAAGTAGTATAGTAAGATATTTAAATCACATGCACAGATTTAATAAAATATTTGCAAGAAAATACCGGAAACGCAATGTCTACTTACACTATGGGAACCCATATTTTATCCATTCTTCAGATACCAGCAAGAAGACATACTGCTTTGTGGTGATTCAAACACTAGACCAGAAATATACTAATATATTATCCTATATCAAATCTACAAGAGATCGATACATTTTGTCTATAATTTGAAAGCAAGAAAATAAAGTAAATAGCAATTTTATAATCGATCGAATGTCGCTAAAGTCGACACAGGTCAACACAACACTAAATTAATCCCAAGTCGCTGGATAGATGGCGCCATACTTGGTACGTAAACGTCGTCAGCTAATCGCCATCTACAAAGTTCTTGGCATACTATTGTCTTTTAATTCAAGAAAAGAAAACCTTTTTCATCTGTCGTCGAATGTTATATTTTTATTTGTAAGTAATGTACTTATACATTATGAATATTATAATATTTATGTGTTGTAAGGTTTTTTAGTCGGTTTTTACCCAATCTCCCGCCTCGAGACCCTCAAGGAAGGGGATGATCAGGTTCAGTATCCCTGTCTAGAATTTTTTATTTATTATTGTACAATTATGTATTGTATTATTATTATATATTATGTTAATAGGTTTATGTTTATTGTGCACCCCTCCCGCATTACGGCTACTCCCCTATCCTGTACCCTAAGGTTGCCTGGAAGAAATCGCTACCAGCGATAAGGCCGCCTTGTATACACTTGTTTTAATTTATATCTTGTTTTTAATGTATTTCCTGTGTAGGTACAATAAAGCATTTATGAATTGGATTTAATTGAAGAAAATCCCCGTCTGTGTTTTTTCCCGGTTTTTGTATAACAAGTAAGTACCTAACTCGAGAAAAATGCCACAGTTTATTAAACCTAAAATTATTCCTGAAAGTTTAAAAAATATGTATTATCAAGTAAATACCTAAATACCTTACTTGAAAATATCTGAAAATATTTATTATGATACCTTCTCTAGAATACTTCGATCAACGCGGCCTTCTGTACCCGTACCAGAACGAGACGGAAGACAGAGTTGCTTGAAGACTCGAATACAATTATCAGCACATGACACACCTGGCATATGATTATGATACAGGAGTCCGCGGGGCGTAACGGGTTGAGGGGGAAGTAAAGTAAGTATTTTGGGGCTAAGACAAAGGAGTTTCGTTTCCACACGGTAGCGTTATTAATCCTATGGTTGCAGCGCGATGAGGTTGGTTGTTGGCTGGCATCATCCTCTTTTTTCGAACATCTTCAAATTGTAACTGGCTGACAACAGACAAACGACAAGGCCTCCATCCATCATAGAAGAGAAACCTTACTTACGTCAGAAAATGACATTCTTTATTCTAAAAATGCAACTTTCAAGCCAAAGATGCAAGCAATAATGCTTGCTGAAATAAAATCAATTTAACTGAAAGTTTAATTTAAGGAAACTCAAAGACTGTTTCTATAAATTTAGCTACCTTGCTGGTATTTACGCTGTTGGGGACATAAAATGGCTTCAACGCCAACATCGGGTGCGGAGTCGGGGGTGTCGGGTACCCCTCCCTCCTCCGCGCCTTCGGGCATAGAGACCCCAGTGACACATACTGGTCTAGCGAATTCATACCCAGGTGAGTTTAATTTAAATAATAAATATCCTAGACAATCCACACAGCACCATCTAGCCCCAAACTAAGCAAAGCTTGTACTATGGGAACTAGATAGCTGATATTAATACATAATATTACTTTTTTTTTATAAATACATATTATACATAGCAACACCCAGACTAAACACAAATATCTGAAAATGACTTAACAAATATTTGTGTCTTGTGGGGACGGAACCCACGACCATTGGCGTAGCAGGCAGGGGTACTCCGCTACACCATCGGCCCAGTCAAATGCAAAGAGTATGAAAACTAGAGGTTCGCCCAGCGGTGTCATCCGAAGCTACCTGAAAAAGAGCATTTCACTTAGGCTCTTTTTCCACTGCTCCGATCCGTCACCGGATGACGGAAGTAGCCTTCAGTAAAATATCGAAAGACCGGTCAACGCTTTTCCACCTATCCGGTAAAAAACGGACGTTTTTTCATTATCTCGACGGACGTGGTAGAATTCAGTAGGTACCGATTATTAATATTCAGGATATTTATTTTAATTATTCTTCATTCGTGCCATCCGAAATGTGTCCTGCTGTCCTGCCTTCAATCGTGAACAACTTCTAGCGATTTTGTTATATGCTAGGAGACTAAGAAGACGGAAGCGGTATTGGATACATCCTCTGTTTAGGCACAGTATAATTAATAGTACTAGCGTACAGTATGGTCACTCCCTGCCTCCCCCTACATGCGCCGCCCACCCGCGCTCGGAGGACGCTCAGACACCGGCTAGCAAGGATGCGTGAACGAAGGTCATTTCATACTGCCACACCTCGGACACTGGCGCTCAAATGTATGAATCAAACGCGTTGCTACGCACACAGTCTAAGCTCGCGTAGGTGAACGCGTACCATGCTTGTGTGTGTGAGACAACATGTCAGGGTTGCCGCCATTTTGCGTTCGCGAATCGGGAATGCAATGTGCGGCAGTATAAAATGACCTTCGTCGTCGCGTCCTGGCTAGCCGGTGTCTGAGCGTCCTCCGACCGCGGGTGGGCGGCGCTTGTAGGGGGAGGCAGGGAGTGACCATACTGTACGCTAGTACTATTAATTATACTGTGATACTGCCGCACATTGCATTCCCGATTCGCGAACGCAAAATGGCGGCAACCCTGACATGTTGTCTCACACACACAAGCATGGTCCGCGTTCACCTACGCGAGCTTAGACTGTATGCGTAGGCAACGCGTTTGTTTCATACATTTGAGCGCCAGTGTCCGAGGTGTGGTTTAGGAACAGATGCCTAGTAGGAGCATTTTATACTTCTCATGAACAATTGTTGGAAGACGAAAGAAAATTTTACCTTTATTATAGAATGACGCCTGCTACATTCAATTTTGTTTTATATCTCATAAAACCATCAATTGCTCGACATGACACTAACTTTAGGTATTGCATTACTCCTGAAGAAATGCTTTCAGTGACTTTAAGGTAAGTAAATGAATGACACAAAATAGTACAAAATCAACAACATTTATTTTAATAATTATTGGAACAAAGATAGCATCTCTTATAACTAGATAAGTATACATTGTGTTTGTGAATCGACTGGATAAACTTTCAGGATGTGTTCTAATCGTAAAACTGAACAACTTTTCTAAGTAGGTACCATATTTCCAAAAAACTTAAAAAAATGGACTTCCCATACAAAAAGACAATTTTTTTGAACATTTTTGTATGGGAGAAACAAGAATTTTTCGTTTTTCGAAAAAATCGTACTAAGAAATTTTGTTCAGTTTTACGTTTAGAACACACCCTGAGAGTTTGTCCAGTCGATTCACAATAATACACTGTCGATACTCATATATTTCGTTCTTTTTTTCCTCCTCCAGTGTCTCAAAATTTGGTTCTAAAATTGCGCAAACTGCTTTCCAGGCGTTTCTTTTTACTATTTTATCCTTATACTCTGCTAAAGTTTTATCCTACAGGCTGGTATGGTTTTTCACGCATTCTATCAATGTAAACAAATCGTACGGGAACATTTTCTACGAGCCTAACCTCAAAAGCATATACCGGCACTCGTTTGTATCTAACTGGTAAATGCCGGACCGGAAACAGGTAGTGCAAAAGCATGCATAGATTTTGTACGTCTGCCACTTCGGACCGATAAAATACGATTCCGGTTTGGCAAATTACCGTTCCGATAAAAATCGGATACCGGTGCAGTGGAAAAGCGAGTATAGAAGTTTAATAGATTTCTAAATCGGATTGGAAATTACTGTTTCGATAAAAGCCGGTTACCGGAGCAGTGGAAAAAGAGCCTTAGGGTCCCGCTGCTTATACGTACATCATTCTAACAGCGAAAGAATTTTAAAAATGTGTCTAACCTACCTATTTCCGAAGATATATGTATACACTCAAGAACAATATATAAATAAAACTTACCTTTGTAATATAAAAGTCCTTAGGTACTTTTTTTTAATACCTATTTAAACCTACCTGCCTATACCGCACCTACCTATACCTATACAGCCTCGCCGCGCCAATTTAGTGCGGTCACAAGTTTTGATTTATCAAGCTAAAAAAACCCAAACAAAGGTTTACCACCTGCATTTAGCAATCTCCTAGATTTAAGTTGTATATTTTTCTTAGATTCTCAAGTCAGGGCCGCCGTGATGCATCCTCCACCGAAAAAAGTGAAAATGCCAGTTACAATCCCGGACGCAATCACTGCGGGAAAATCATTGCGATTGAAGAAAAAGCCACCGCAAAAATCGGGGAGAGCTGAGCCTAAACCTAAGTATCCAAGGTTTGCTCATTCTTACTAATCCATCCTTCCATCTATATTATCGCTAAGCTGTCTATCTGCTGACAAAAATGATCGTTATTATTATGTAGACTGTGGTTGCTACGGCGTAGACGTAGACGACAGTTACGGCTTAAGGCGAGTGTAACTGTGAACGTCCTCGGCAGTGCCGCCACTTCACTGAAAAAGTTTTCCCTTTATACAAAGCTAGAACCATCAAAAACGGCCAGTACTTGCCACTTTTGGTATTAATTGCCATAACTTTAATTACACCGAATATTTCATTGAGTGAATTTTACTTAAGGTTAATACTAAAACTTGAGCAACGGACATTAAGATAGATTGTTTGTATATAAAGGGAAAATATTGTTTTTGTGAAGTGGCACCACTATCGAGGCCGATCACGAGAACACTCACCTTAAAATAAAAGTTACTTACACGAATTCCCAGATGAGATGCCCTTGATACATTTTTTTCTGCTGCTTTTGTTTGCCTTTTCTACGGATAAAACGATGGCAATAATAGACATAATGCTTACAGAGGGAATACTATAGTATTACCTAGGTATATTATCTGTGCAGAGGGCTGGTTCCAGCCGACCGCGACGTGAAGATGTCTCGGCGCGACATGATACGGCAAGCGCGTTGCCTGGCTAAGCACAACATCGTACTGAGTGACCGCATGGACGACCTGGCCAAGCCCACGCGCCGGCAACTTCTCGATCTGTGGCGGAACTATGCTGACATACTCACGCCTGAACAGGTACTATTAATAAGATAAGACAATTAAGACATACTCATTCACTTCTGAGTACCAGCTGCATAAATTACTACCCAGGCATAAATACTTACTCACGTGCTGATAACCAATCACTGGCGTGTTCCTTAACAATACTAGCCTTAAGCATATAACCACTTACGTTCTAAATACTACCGTATCATGAAAAATTACATTCATAATATCACGCCTATATACCCTTAAGGCAGAGCGTAAACTGCTGTAAAAAACAGACATTTACGCCACGTCTGACAAAAATTTGAGGGTCATTTGGAATATTGTGTATAACGATAGTGACAGGTTGTCAGCCCACCCTCCGAGTCCCTATGTCGCGTCTTACGACACCCATGGGAAATAAATGGGGAGATGCTATTCTCAGCCGGCATCACACGGTCATGAAAAATTGATGTCGTTATGATGTGTCTTCATGATGTCTGGGCTCCGCGCCACTTTTTCTTCTTGTAACAAGTTAATCTGATATTATTTCAGCTCGAAAATTTACAAAATCTTCTAGACGCAGCTGATCCATTCAAGCCAGACCAAGCTTACGAGTACTTTATAAATATGCGCAAACAAAGAAGGAGAGCGCGCGATAAGTATGATTTGCTTCTTCAATTGTTCAAAGATTTAATGCGTAGATACTAGTTGCATTGTTTTTAGAAGACCTATGCTGCGTTTCAAAGTTTACGCCAAGCGGGACATGGCTGCGTTTAACATTGACCATCAAAGCTGGAAGAAGCTTGCTGAGAATAGGGACGAATGGCGTAAGCGTGTGTTTGATGGGCGTAAAACACACGATAATGCCTGGTTTTCTGGTCTCGCTAACAAAAGGCAAAAGCGTCATCTAAACATGCATGTGCCAGTCTCAAATTCCACCTTCACTTGTAGAGCGTGCAGAAAATTATGCCGCTCCCGTATCGGCTTATACAGCCATGAAAAGTCTTGCCTCAGACACTGATTAAATCGTCTGTCACAGGCGTGTGAGGCCAATGATGATGATGTTTTTTGAGATGGGTGATAGATTTTATTAATGGTGAAAGCTAGTGACCGAAAAGCGAACTCACCTATACTAATCTTGTTTTTATGCAATTTAGTCTGCTGACTTTTAGATGTCATACGGTTGATGATGATTATTTTGTATTTTTTTCATCCAGGGATCCGTGCGCGCGAGACAAAAAGAAGGAGTTGAGCGCTCTGTGTGGTGACAGGAAGTTTGCTTGGGTGCGCAGTGCCACCGTCGCTTTCGCGCGCGGCATCCAGCGTCGACTAGGAAGGCCTGGAACATTCAGCTTGGACGGCGGGTTAGTTGTTTTTACAAGCTTTTATTTGACTTGCCGTGTTCATTAGTTTGTACGGGTCAAATCTTGGAAGCAATCAATCGGAAGTCGTTAAGTGGCGAAAATTTTCGCCACTTAACGACTTCCGATTGATCTAAAATTTTGCATAGACATGTAAATTGGGTTACAATGCAATATTATGATGTCAAATGTCAAGCTGATATGATGATGGGGCCGGAAGGTGGTCATAGCATCTCAGTGATGACACTAGGTACCCCTGTCGAGCTTGGGCTTGTTGGAATCGACTTGCCAACCACTCTTCAAATATATGTTAGCCAGGGTCTGATGATGGGACCGGAAGGTGGCCATAGCATCTCAGAGATGAAACTACGTACCCCTATCGAGTTTGGGCTCGTTGGAATCTTATTTTCGTTTTAGTGCACTCAAATAAATAAACTTTTAAAAAACTTTTTTTTTGTTGAAATTTTTAACCTACACCAAAAGCCATCAATCCGTTGCTTCGATCTAAATACAGGCGTAATTACTTCAAATAGATAAGGAAGTTATCTCGAGGCCATTTTTTAACCGCTTTATAATTCATCAGCATGTTACGATTATCGGATATCGTCCTGGATGACATTTGCAGTTTCATCAAAACGAGGGTCCCTTCAAGACGCAGCCGTCACCCCAAAGCGAAGTTTATGTGTGAAATGGCTGACAAGGTATGAAAAAGTTTGTTTAAAATTTGTATCGTACGAGTCGTGCGTACGACTTTTTGTGAACTCTGCCAAACCAAGAACCATGATTGGCAGACCATTACTACAATTTCGGATCCACGACCCTACTTACTGCGTGGGTTATGCAGTAGCTAATATGCCAGTTGAAATTCTGTGATGTGTTTTTGAAAGTTTTGTAGTAGTCGGTATCTATGGCTGGCATTATTTGAGGTATGCCCTTACAAAAAATCTAAAGACGCTTATTTCTTTTATGATTTTGTTTTGTGTAACTGTAAAGCACATTATTACATTTTAATATTTTTGACACTTGTGTAAATTTTCCATTCAATGTATGTAAGCTCATACCTAAAATTATTTTTTAAGTGTATATAATAAAATTAATACAGTATTGGCTATGTGATACCTAGTTTACACAGTGTTAAAACCCAGTTTGATTTTATCCACTGCAAACGAAAGTAGTTTAGCAAATAGGTACCTAAAATGACACAAAGTAATTAATTGGGTTCAGCCAATGGTCCGGAAACTATGAGCCAAAAATAAACGATTTAATATTTTAGAAACATGAAAAGCTGTAGGTTATAGAATTAGCTCGAAATAAGCTCAAACACTTATTAAAAACAGACACTTTGAGCTAACTTCGAAAATATCCAGCGTTTTTTATTTACTCAAATTTACCATATTTGAAATACTTAGATTGCGGTGTGGATCGATGAAATTCTTGCCGAATCCGATGAACGACTCCTGATGATGGACTATGATGAGGACGAAGGTAATTATATTAAATATTTTATTACGTTTTCTTTGAAGAATAATTGCTGCCAGTTTCTGGTCTGCTACTGCAATGGTTGGTCTGCTTGGAAGGTAAGTCAGTGACTGAAAGAGCATGGGATAATTTCGTGTAAATTCTGGTTATCTACAATTTGCGATGAAAAAGAGCTAAAACATGTGCCAATTACATGAAAATATACACAGATTCCCTGTTTATAAAATGACATAAGTGTTAAACCTACCTACTAGTGTTTTTAATATGCTTGCCTTTATGTTGAAAATGATAACAAGAAAAAAAACTTTTTTGCTCTATCATTTTCGACATTTTACCAAAGAGTATTTTCTGTTTGTGTTTTTATGTACTAGAGTCTGTGCGTAAAGAGAATACATACCTATTGTAGTCTGGTGCTGAACGAAGGCCTGCCCCAGGGTACGCCATAGGGCACGATCTCTCGTTCTCATCATCAAGTTGCTACCAACAGCCTTTTTTAAGTCATCAGTCCTATCTGGTGGGAGATCGTCCAACGCTACGCTTGCCGAGGCGTGGCCTCCACTCGAGAACCCGTTTACTCCACCGTCCGTCGGTCGGTTATACGACAGATGTGCCCAGCGCACTGCTTTTTTAGTTTTCTACACTTCCAGACTATGCCCTTTACTTTGGTTTTTATTACGGATAGTCTAATTCCGGATTTTATCCATTACAGAAATACCGATCATAGTTCTCTGAGTGACATGTAGCCGGTGGACCAGTTTTACTTTCAGGTTCCTGTCTCGGCTCCATAGGTCATGACTGGCAGCGGAATGAGAATAGGCGTGGGCGAAAAGTGAACTAATCATTTTTGATAGGTTGCTAAGACATTTCTCATACTGAGGCACAAAAACGACATTAATTTCCACGCCTATTCTCTTTCTGCACAGACTCTATCGATGGGCACATCTTTCATCTCCTAAATTCTTTTTCGTAATTGTAGGTATATCAGTTTGGTCCAATGTTCTTTGTGGCAATTGTTCGTCAAAGCCGTTTGAGACTTGCAAGAAAACGGGCATAAATAAAATTAATGGCAAAAAACGGCGAACAGTTGCCAACAAGTTAAGTTCTTATTCACTTCATTTTGAATTTTGATGTCTCATGCAGTTCAGGAGCCTCCATTTTCTTGCAAGTCGACTTGTACAATATTCAGGTAAAACGAGGACCTTACATATGTTTTCGTCTTTTTCGAGAAGAAGTTCAAGAGGCAACGAGGCATCTTAATGTAAATGTGGGAAGCTCCTCTTCGGGCCCATCAACAGACGGACCAGGAGTAAAGATCGATGATAGTTCTCCATCACCTGGCATATCTGCTACTGCTTCATCAGTTGGTGCAGCAAAACCTGTAAAACCTGGGTCACCTGTCGACGCTGTGGCACCTCCCGGAGCTGCGCTACCACCTGGAGCTGCGCTTCCACTGGGAGCTGCTCAACCACCGCCTGGTGCTGTGCCATCACCTGCTGGAGTGCCCCCTCCTGGTGCTGTGCCTCCATCTGGTTCTGTTTCACCGGCCGCTGGAGTGCCACTTCCTGGTGCTGTGCCTCCAACTGAAGCTGTGCCTCCAGCTGTTGCTGCGCCTCCAGCTAGTGCTGTGCCTCCAGCTGTTGCTGCGCCTCCAGCTAGTGCTGTGCCTCCAGCTGTTGCTGCGCCTCCAGCTAGTGCTGTGCCTCCAGCTGGTGCTCTGCCTCCAGCTGGTGCTGTGCCACCTGCGGGTGCTGTGCCACCTGCGGGTGCAGTGCCACCTGCGGGTGCTGCAACACCTGCAACACCCGCCACACCTGATGGAACTGTGAAACCGACGCCACCACCAAACAAGCCCCCATCATAATCAGAAAAACTGTAAGTTGAACATTCGGATACTGTGCTGTTTTTTTATCTTCAGTTAAAATGGCTCTTTAGTATTTCTAAACGTTAAATTTGAAATTCCGAGCGTTTATTTGATTTTTGACAGCAGGACCGCCATATAGGAATCTAAATTGGCGTAAAAAGACAAAATAAATATTTGAATTCACCTGTCAGCTGTCAAAAATCAATTTAACGTTTAATAACCACAAAATGTGTTTCGCCAATCATGCTGTAGCATGCAATGTCGCCGCTAATGACCTTGGTGTTTAGTTTTTCAATATTATTATCACTCATGAAAATATTCGTAAACTAACGAAAGTGACTGCCATAGAAAATTAAATATCAGCTAGCTCAAATGCCACTAACAAATTAAATATGGTCTGCGCGGAAAGAGAATCGGCGTGGAATTAAAGTGAACTAACATTTTTTCATAGGTTGCTATGACATTTCTCATACTGCGGCACAGAGGCGCCCTCAATTTCCACGCCTCTCTTTCTGCATAGACTATCTATTGGAGTCACATTTTAAACAAGGATACTTAGTTGTTAAGGTTTCTGCAAAATAAAAGAGTATTTAGATAACAAAAAAGATATCTTCTACTTTCACAGAAGTCAAGCATGAGAACACACCGTACATAGATGATTTCCTTAGTATGATGGGTGGAAAAGTAAGCATGTCTTTTGAATTATTATTGTTTGTCTCTTTTTCATTACATTTTATCGTATGATAACGATCTATCGATTCTGACTGACTGATTCTTTGCCTCTTTCATATATATAAGCAATTGAAAAAGCCAAGAAATCTCATTCATACAATACTCTACGTTATAACTTTCTAAAAAGTTGAGTTTCTTATGAGTCAACGTTAACAGGTGGTGATCTTCGTAAACTTCATTCCTCAAGAGAAAAAAATCGGAATAATAACATTGTATAAGGTTGACACTGTAGAAACAGTTTTCGAGGACAGACCTCCATCCACTGCCCCAACATGAAACATTTAACACACTAAAACATAAAAAGTAAAATTCTAGTTACAAAAATGTTACTTATTTACAAACCAATGAAACGTTTTGGTGTTGTAATAAAGATAATTTCTGTCAATACAATTAGAAACTGTTGGTAAAAAATATAGTAAAATGAGAAAAAACCATAATATGTCTTCCTAATAAACGCCTATCCTCTCTTTATGTGAATGTGACGTGTGAGTGAGACTTGCCTGATCTTTTTATCCAGTAACTTTTATTCATTTGTCGCCTGAATGTATGGGCTCGTATGCGTCAAAGGAATATTTTCTAGTCACTCTTCAAGTGTAGGTGATGGCGATGAGAGAAACTGAAAAAGTTTATTTGCAAGGAAATGTATGTAAATAGATGAAATGTGTTTGTTTTAAATGTCAAAATGCCATTTTAATCTTAAAGGTAGAGAGAACTGTCAGATATAAGTTTGGTTTTTTGCAGACTTGTTTAAAATGTTGCTCCTAGAAATGATTTGAGTGTGTGACTAAATTTCGTGTGATGTAGGCTTAACATAGCTTCCATTTGACAGGCGATTCAGCGACTTGAGGGTACCATGTTTATTGCAATTTTATGCGGTGGTCTTACAATATGTCGTCACTATGGCGATACACAATTTTCTAAATGATCCTCAAAGTTTGTGTGTCGTGTCGTGTCAAAGTTTGTAGTCGTGGCGTAAATTTTTGTTTTCACGGTGGTTTACGCTCTTCCTACCCCGCAAGGGATATAGGCGTGATAAATGTATGTAGGTACGTGACTACGAATATGTGTCCTCGAGCGCCAACCGTAACTTTGACCTGACAAATTAACTACTAAACTTTGTATTATAATTGACTAAAACTTTGTATTATAAGTGCGGTATGATAATTTATTCTTAGTGTGGAAAGAGCTGAAATGGTTACAAATAGTAATCGCATTACATTTCAGCTATCTGTTCAACAGAAAGGGAAAAGATTGCGAAAGTCGAATAAATATGAACTTTCAAAGGCTTACACTCGGTTACTACAGAGACAGTTCTAGAAGCATATTTTAGCCTTCAAAAGTTGCGGTCGGCGCTCAGGCATAAACCTGGATTATTCGGCCAACATCTTACAAACAAGTCTGCAGAAAATCAGTCACTCCTGATTTGACACAAACGCCTTGTATAAAGTTACTGTTTCAGTACGTCATTTTCTGACTTTTAAGCTCTTCTGACAAAGAAGCTCTTCAACATTAATGTGATGCAACTTTGTCATTTTACAATTTTCATTTTTTCTCATTTTATCGACCAACTTATTACCGGTACAAATAACAAAAAATATATATATTTGAAATGAACTCGACTCAAGGTAATTTTCATCTTCTTTTCTTTCATGATATCCAAAAATATTATTAATAATTAAAAATATTATTATTCCTCATTTATGTTGCTTTTTTCATTGATTTTGATCTTTCTTCATTTTCCAAATTCCAATTGTTTTGTGGCGAATGCCTTTGACTCGGGTTCATCTTCACTAGAGTGGAGAATGAAGGAAGATCGAAATACACGATTGCTTGTAGTTTCCTTCACTCTCTGCTTCAGTATTTTTATTGTTTTTTATGGACAAGACTTGTTTATAGCACCTTTACAGTCCATTACAGTAACGAGTTAGACATCTTATTTTGGTTTAAAAAGAAGAGTTAACTCTTTACTTTACTTAGTTTATCGATATGTAAATTAGTCTAGAATAAAAGCAAGTTATAACACCAACCTACCTAAAGATATAATTTTGTTTTTCAGGGCACACGTCTAATGCCACGTAAGTATTAAATACTAACTTTTATTAAAACAACTACCTACAAAAATATAAACAATATGAACAGGAAAATATATACAAACATTAACATTAATAAGGCCTTCCGATGCGTTGTCACTAGACATAGTGCTCAGGATACGCAGCAAACTCCTTCCTTGCTGCCAGGGAAAGCGAAGTACGCTATCAGTTCTCTTGCCATCAGAACGAACAATGCCGTTTGACTCCCAACTATTCCGGAACGTTCGCTGAGATAAAAACGCAAAGGATAACGTCATTCAGGGCAGCATGTCGGAAGTTTCGGCCGGTGGTTTTCCGGTAAGAAAGACCGCGGTGACCGAACTAGTTTACATGTGCCCCGAATCCGCAATCGTGTTGGTGATTAGTTTTTAGTCCTAAGTGAAGACCTATCTCACTTAGGACAAGGAGCAACTGTCCAGCAGGGTCCCAATGTTGGCGTATGGCAAAGCAATGAGCCAAACACCAAACACCAAACCCTTTTAAAAGCCGCCAGCAGATGAGCGCGGAATTGAATACGAGCTAGTTGTATATGTTATTTTAACATTAAAGATTCTTAAGACACAGTGTTCACGGAAATTGCTGTAGATAAATTAAATTCAATGGAAGAACAAAAATTTTGAGTGTTTGTAATTTATTTCAGATGATGATATTTCTAGATAAAAAACTTATTTTTGATTACAACTTTACTTTCCGCTTTGTTTCAGCGAAACCTGCATATATGAAGCTTTCAGGTAAATTTCTTTCTATGAATTATTTTATGGGAATATTTTCAAACAAATGACCAATTTACCACGTTTTACTTTTACAGGGGACTTATTAGATGCCTTCAAAATATTGACCGATGCTATGTACCGAAAAGGTCCCGAAAAATTGACCAAAAATGAAAAATTTAATATGAACTACCAAGACGCAGCTGACGAGTAAGTAAAATTCAGTAGAATTAAATTATGGTTTCATAAGGTATTTAAGAATTTTCAGCCTCATGGTACTCCAAGAAACATAGGTCGCTGAAGATTTATTTTTATTTTTAAATTATGTAGGATTGATTTTAACATACATACATACATACATATATCACGCCTATAATCCCTTGCGGGGTAGGCAGAGCGTAAACAGCCGCATAAAACGGACATTTACGCCACGTCTGACAAATATTTGAGGGTTATTTGGAAAATTGTGTATCGCTATAGTGACAGGTTGTCAGCCCATCGCCTAAAATTGCAATACACACCCTCAAGTCCCTAAGTCGCCTCTTACGACTCCCACGGGTAAGAAATGGGGTGATGCTATTCTCAGCCGGCAACACACGGCAAATTGATTTTAAGCAAATGGCAATGTATATAGCAAGTGTGGATGGGAGCGTCGGATTGTGAAAACCTCGATCAAGTCGGGGACGGACGTGCAAAAGAAAGGTCAGGTCAAGAGAACCCTAAACCTACGAGCGTGCATGAAAATATTGATGAATGTAGAGGAGGCGAAAGAAGTATGCCAGGATCGTAGTAGGTGAAAGGAAGTAGTCTCTGTCTACCCCTCCGGGAAAGAGGCGTGATTTATGTATGTATGTCAATAAAGTTAATCAATCACAAGAACGCGTACCGAGCAATCGTAGCATGTTACTGGCCACTTGCGTTTTGCTGGCTTTAAGTATTATTATAGGGTTCTTTCCCTCAAAATAATTTATTGTGTGATGTGATGGACACGTTTTTTGCGGTCGTTTACGCTCTGCCTACCTCGTATGGGATTATAGGCGTGATATATGTATGTATGTATGTATGATGGAACGAACTTTTCTGTTTGATTTGATTACTCCGGTGTATTTTTATTTTTTTCCTTTGGCTACGTCTTATGCCACGTTCACACCATGCTCCTGCTCCTGCCGCTGCCGCGAATATTGCCGGTAATACTTTCGCGGAAGTATTAACGCGATTGAGAGTTTACACACTGCCATTGCACCAACTCTTATCGCAGCAATTCGCAATACATTCCACCGACACTCGTGCTGCAGTTTCTTTGACTCGCGCACAAAAAACCGACAATAACGGGAACACGAAGTGGCAGCGGCATGACGAGTAGCAGCGTGAGTATCATTTTTTCATGCTCGCGCTACCCACTTGCCTTACCATTCCCCAGCCTATTGAGCCATTGTGTAAACGTGACATACTCGATTAAATGCGATGACTAACTCATGTGTATAGGTACACTCTCGTTAGTAAGTAATCAGTCTTGTTCTTCCCTCGAGGCCTCTTGTATAGGTATAATGTACTATTATGTATCAACCATCCTCCGCACAAGACCGACTTCTACGCAAAGTCTTTCATAGTGCGAGCAATCAAGCTGTGGAATTCTATGCCTGAAGTCGTTCGGGCTCCATCCGTAACAACATTTAAAGATCGGGCTAAAAACACATTTCTTGTCTGAAATTGTTTTATAGAAACTTATCTCTCTAACATTGTGCTGAACTGTTATCTGTCTCTTATCTTTGTTTATTATTTATCTGGATTAGCTATCTATATATTCTATCTGCCATCGTAAATTTTATATTTATTAGTCTATCTAAGCTTATTTATTAGTTTATTATAATATATATAGCTTATGAATGTATTAGTGTGTACATCAATCTATGTAGTTTATGTAAGTATATTTCGTGCACTATCGCGCTTATCTAATCGCACTTTCCTATCACCCAAAGGTTGCCTGGTAGAGCTTGCTACCATAGCAAGAAGGCCGCCTAGTTGTACTTTCTTTTTACATTCTTTTTTTATTATTTGTAAACTTACGTTGTGCAATAAATAATTATATTATTATTATGTGTTATTTTTTAGATTGAGAGCAACTGATGATTTGAACAGCGTGGAATACGACCCCGCTGTAGCAAACGCGATCGCAAAAAAACTGGACAACCTCACGAAGGCATCAGCCGTTGGGGAACTTGAACAACCCATGAAAGGTTGGATATACTAGAATACCTAGAAAAGCAGATAAATGTTAAACGAGATGTCACCAAACGAGCTAATGGAAAGCCGATTAAAAATATTTTTATTTCAGATATCATCGACATTGCTTCAAAGTATCTTGCTCAAATTGCAGAACATGAAAGTAAGTTAAATTTTATACCAATACCTTAGATATAGGTTGTGCTCACTGCCAGAATAATTATAAATCCTAAAGCACACATATATCACGACTTTATACCTTGTGGTGTAGGCACAGCGTTAACGACCGTGAAATACGGTTGCTCATCACGTCTGACCAATATTTAAGGGCCGTTTCAGAAGAATCGTGTATCACTATAGTGACAGGTGGTCAGCCTGTCGCCTAAAGTTGTAGTACACATGAAGCCCTTGAGTCCCTTAGTCGCCTCTTACGACACCCGAAAAAAATAAATGGGGTAATGCTATTCTAAGCCGGCATCACACGGTTAAACACCATATACCTAAGTTTCTTGATATTCTTAGATTTATTTTCTTAGTACCTATTCCTAGATCGAGCGCTGTGATTTTCTTTTTATTGAACACATCTATAAACCGTTATACAATATATTAGTTTATTTGAAATCCCCATGTTAATTTTCTTGATCGAGCGCCATGATTTATTTTTATTGAATTATCAAAATAAATAAATTTTGCCGTGTGATGCTGGCTTAGAATTGCATCACCCCATTTCTTTCCCGTGGGAGTCGTAAGAGGCGACTAAGGGACTCGAGGGTGTGAATTGCAATTTTAGGCGATAGGCTGACAACCTGTCACTATAGCGATACACAATATTCTGAATAACCCTCAAACATTTGTCAGACGTGGTGTTAATGGCCGGTTTTTGCGGCTGTTTACGCTCTGCCTACCCCGCAAGGGATTATAGGCGTGATATGTGTATGTATGTATGTAATTATCAAAATATCTGTTTTAGAGGATAAAGGTGATGCGTTCCAATACTTAATTAAGAAAATGCGCGAGCAACCCTCAGAGATACTCACAGCGAAGGGTGATGTAAGGAAAACAATGGGCGACGCAGCGCAAGAGTAAGCATTTTAAAATAATCATAACATCCAGTTACATCCATCCATTGGTCTAATAGACAGTACACAAAATAAAAATACTATCAGGCAGCACATTAGACCTATAAGTCTGATGTAAAATCGCGCGCATTGGACAGTTACTTGTCATTTATCAGATGATTTTTCCTGCCCCCGACCCGCGCTCCTACGCTAGTTGACAGAATATTTGCTTGGAAAAATTCGTTGTATCCCATCCATATTCTAGCAACCAGCCTTTCCACCTTAGCTTGAACTACCTGGTCGTTTAAAGGGCGGGGCAGACCGGCTCCATATGCGTTCCGTATCCAGCTCTCGTCCGTAGTCACGCACGAACTGATGACGTTGTAATGTATAGGATTGTATGAGATACGGCACACCGCTTGCGTTGCGTATTAACACTCTGCCTACCCCGTAAGGGATATAGGCGTGATTTATGTATGTATGTATGTATGTTTACAGACAAGGCTATTTGCATGTTTGTTTCAATATGTTATATGTCCAGAATGTTTTATTTTTAAGGGCGGGGCACACCGGCTCCGTATCCAGCTCTCGTCCGTAGTCACGCACGAACTGATGACGTTGTAATGTATGGGACTGTATGAGATACGGCACACCGCTTGCGTGCAGCACGGAACGGATACGCAACGCAAGCGGTGTGCCGTATCTCATACAGTCCCATACATTACAACGTCATCAGTTCGTGCGTGACTACGGACGAGAGCTGGATACGGAGCCGGTGTGCCCCGCCCTTAAAAATAAAACATTCTGGACATATAACATATTGAAACAAACATGCAAATAGCCTTGTCTGTAAACATACATACATACATACATAAATCACGCCTATATCCCTTACGGGGTAGGCAGAGTGTTAACGGCCGTTCAACGGATATTAACACCACGTCTGACAAAAGTTTGAGGGTCAATCAGATAACTGTGTATCACTATAGTGACAGGTTGTCAGCCCGTCGCCTAAAATTGCAATACACACCCTCGAGTCCCTTAAACATTAATGTATTATTTTGATGAAAAATGTCTTTAAAAGAAGTCCACTGTCATGGTTATATATTTTTGAAGCATGATATCTTCCTCGCTTAAGAAGCCTTTTTGTTATCTCAAATGTTTTTTATTTGTACAATACCAGCTTGGTCGAAGCAAAGGGATTGAACACCACCCACGATGATCCTAAGATGACCCAGAATATCTTCAAGGCTTTACAGCTAATCACGAAAGGACATCCAGAGGACCTTAGAGACGAGATGCCAGAGACCTTGGAGAAGGTTTCCAAGTATCTATCGCAGAAGGTCGCCAATGAACGTATGTTTTTCATACTACTTTACAAACCAATTTCCGCAACGTTCCTACCGCAAAGATGATTATTCAGATTTCACGCTATATAACGCGATATTGAAATGAAGTCAGTGTTAAATGCAACAACTTTCCTGAAGGAACATATAATTTGCATGGTCGGTTGGTACATTTTTTTTTCATATTGCGACCTATGTTCCTTGGGGAAAGTGGTTCCTTATCACCAGCCCATGCTAAGTTTTTGGTTTCGGTCACAAGTAAAATTTCATCCTGTGTATAATATAATTGTACGAACAGCTTTCTTTTTAAACTGTTTTCAAGTCATCTAGGTCAGGTGAAATTTACATTATAGGTTATCAATAAACACGAAATAAATCTGAAAAAAGCGTTCATTTTCACGCAGTTTACCGGTAGTAGCTATCGTCCAAAGTTAAAAAAAGTAATTTTGTTCGCATTAAGGTGAGCGTGGCCCGGCGTTTGACAAGATGATACAGCTGCTGATGAAACATGGTGGCGATCCGGTCAATCCTGAAAGTCCCGCCCTGAGGACTGCCTACGACGCTGCGCACGCGTAAGATTAAGGGCACATTCAGACGTATACGCGTGATGTGTGCGTGTTGAGCGCGTGTTAGTACTATAGTTGAAAAGCGCAGCCTACACGCCGCGCTGCTGGTAGACTTTATACTGATACTCGCTAAACACGCGCAGTCCATGCGTTAAGCCACGTATTAGTCTCCTCTACGGCTTTTTAAAAGTAGCACTGTCACTTTCCATTAAATAAATTTAGAAAAGAATAGTAGATGTCGTAGCCTATTTTAATCATGTAACTTCTTAAATAGTCTATGATTTCTACGCCATTTCGCAGATTTTCTTGTGTTAAACTGACATATTTTTAATCAGCGCTAAATTTTGGCAGATACCGCGTAAAATGCGTAGAATCACACACCTTCTATCCTTGCCTAAGCCTATTAACATAAAGTGACAGTCCACCTTCTATCCTTGTCTAAGCTTATTTACATAAAAGTGACAGTCCACCTTCTATCCTTGTCTAAGCCTTTTGACATAAAAGTGACAGTCCTAGTTTAGTCAGACAGATTTCGGTAACATAGAAATGAGACTATTATTTTTATTTAGATTAAAGAATGCGCCGGGTTTGACGTCTGTGAAGTCAGATCCTGAAAAGTCTCCAATGTACGAACAAGCCATACATAGGATTGTAGATGCCGAAACTCCGAGGGAATATTACGCTGATATGCCTGGTAGGTAGCACATTTCAAAACAAAATAGAGACCAACATACTGTAAGACCTACTACACAAGATACGGTTTCAGCATTTTGCGTGGAACCCGGACGTTACGCTAGGCAATTAAGAAATAGAAGTAGAACAAAAATATTTTTTTTCTAAATAATGACGTCGGGTCAGGACTACATCCACTGACCTCTATACAGGGTGTAAGGGACAGCACTCCGAATACTGATAGAGTGCATGCAGACCATGAAAGTGAATAACGTTCCCCTAGGAACATAATGTCAGGAAACCACAAAAAGAACGATTTCCTATACAAAAACAACGATCAGCTGACTGCATTTGCTATGAGAGGTAAATTTAATTTTACTTTCCCGAAATATATTTTTTCGGGAAGTTGTTCAGTTTCGATGTCTGAATGCAACCTAAAAGTATTCGGAGGGCTATCCCTTACACCCTGTATATACAAGGTCCTATTAAATTCAGTGCTAATATTTGAACAACTTTTCTCAATAAACATAGGTCGTACGTAGGTATATGAAAAATAAAATTGGACCTCCCATAAAAAGCGACGTATTTTTTTTTCTTTTAAGCATCGAATTTTATGATTTGCATTAATTTGTATTGTTATTTTTGTATTACAGAGATAATTAAAAAAAGTGCAGACTATTTATCAGGACTGGACCGTGATCATGGTATGTTAACAGAACATATAAAAGGGGGGATTTGGGGGCGTAGCCCTCCGCAATAAAAATAGACTTTGTCTTTTAGACCTTCTTTAAAACAAGTTAGGTTAGGTTACAGTTGTGACCCCTTGAAGTGAACGAAGTGAGCGACTAAGGCATAATAAAGTATATAACATAATCATAAAAAAATAAAACGATAAATGATATCGAATAAGTAATACAAGTAGTATTATTTCCAGCGACTAAAAGTATAAAATTCCTTTTTATTTTTAGCCAATGCTCAGGAGATACTGAATAAAATTTTAAAAGACAAACCGACAAAAGAAGCTGCTAAGACAAAAGGCGTAGGAATGACATACGGCCAGGCAGCCGACCAGTAAGGAAATAATAAATATACATTGTATTAGCATGTATAGTAAATTCGTATTTAAGTTTATGTTCTTAGTGTTTATCTATTTAAGAAACCTATATGTTATTTTTTGTATACGCTAATGTGGCGTGTACTCTCCAATAACTAAAATAAAAATTAATGTATAAATACATTTAATATTAGTTCTGCAAAATGTGTCAAAGTGGTTATAAAAGCTGGGGCACTACACTCTCGGTCCCTGTATAAGAATGGCTGTGATGCGTAGCTGCAGCTACGAAACCTGCTACGGCGTAGCAAATTTTTCCTTGAACGCGTGTAATAAAAATTCTTCACAAAAAAACGTAAGACACGCGTTTAACGTATATCGGATATCCTACTTTTTTGTGGTAAAGCCTTAATATTTATTTTTGTATAGGTTTTCAAAAGACCCAATCAAGCCTCCACTTCTACCTGTGGCGCCTTTTCAGACGGAAGCGCGTGGTAAAATGGAAGGCGATGTAAACAGCGTAACTCCTCAAGATCTCAAGGGTGCTATGAAAGGTACGTTCATTTACAGCATTCTGGAATGTGCTTACATACATATATATATCACGCCTATAATCCCTTACGGGAAAGGCAGAGCGTACACGGCTGTAAAAAACGGACGAATTCAAACTAAAGAAGTTCGTTGCTGTGCTGAACCTAATCCGTTAATTGAAAGTTGTGCCATCAAACAGTGCTCAAACAGAGTGAAAAAGTACCATTGCTTTTTTACAGCATTAACAAGAGATGCAGCTGGCAGTATATCGCAAAACGTAGCGTTAAAGAGTAAGAATAAAGTTTATTTTACTAAGTACACTGCACATTTCATTACGAACGAATAAAGATGATTCTTGAGCACAAAGCTTCGAATGTCATCCTCGCATCCTCAAAAAACATACAAAACAAGTGTATCACATGATTTACATGAAAGGCTAAAAAGTGCGTCAAAATCTGGAGTAAGCTACTTTTGCTTACCGGATTGATACGCGGTATTATCCTCTTTTCGGCTCTAGTAGCGACGCGTGCGACGATGACATCGCTGTGACGTTTACCCAACGACCACAAAGAGAAATGCGAACATTTTCTGACAACACATCAGATCAAGTCTGATGTAAAATCGTGTGCATTGGTTAGTTAGTGGTCGTTTATGAGATGACGCGACCACTGACCAATCAGCATGCACGCATTACCCCGTCCCCGACCGGCGACCCCAAGCACCCCAGCTAGTGAACAGAACATAATGCTTTGAAATGTACACATTAGGCGTCTAAGGGCTGACGCAGACCAAACGTATATTTATGCGAGCGACAGCTCGAGCACTTTTCATAGAGATTAAAAAAAGAACCGTACATTATTGAACTAAAAGTGACATTTTGCCTAGAATGACAAACGTTAAACTTTACAATTTTTTCAATGACCATAGTTCCTTTTTGAATTTCTAGTCAAAAGTACTAGTAGCTTTCGCTCGCAAACTGCTATTGCTCTGCGGCGGCCCTATCAGGGCTTTGTGGTCGTTGTTTTTATTGGTAATTCCTATTTTAGGTGGGGCGGGTGGTGAGCGGTACCCACGCAACCTGATAGCGGCCGCAGCTGACGCTAAAGGGGACACGCCAATGTTCAAGGTTGGAGCGCTCGGGATGACCTACGCCGAGGCTGCTAACAAGTATGTTACGTTGTCACTATGGCATAGTTCAAGCTGGTTTTTAAGCAACTACCTCAGCGTCAAGCTTTGCATAACTAACTGCTGCAAAACATTAGTTTGATTTTATTGTGGACGAAATACTCTTCATCTATAATCAAACGTCGCTTTGCGCTAAACTTACGAGTGCCTTTTTCTGTTCACATAACAATTTGTTAAAATTTGTGTGTTTGCTCTGCATCTTATGTTAAAATCCATTGAAGTTCAGTTTTTCGTTTGTGTGAAAAAAGCTCCACCTTAAGTGGTTCTCGCCATAAAGGACACCTATTTATGATTCTCCCGTCTTTGTTAAGATAATTATGTCCCGAGGCAATATGTAGGCAGGTCGGTCATATCCGATCTAGTCATATCAGCTCGAATGTATCGGTGGCTCATCTCATATTCTATCTAAATCTATTACACTGTTTCGGATTCAAGCAGTAATACACATATCATAACAACATTTCGCCTGTATTTCGTTTCAGTTTGCGGAACTCAGGAAAATTGGAGGAATCCACCGATCCCAGAGCCGCAGAATTAGCCAACTCAATAAGCATCAGTTTGACACAAGCTGTGGCGGAGAGACTCCCTGAAGATACCGTTAAAATATTAACCCGTACGCATTCTGAATACCTACATTACTAGTTCTTTGGGTGACCGGGCTTCCCCCGCGGGTAGTGTGTGGTTTGTGCCAAATTTTATCAAAATCGGTTTATTGTTTTTATCGTGAAAGTGAAGCAGACAGACTTCACTTTCGAATGCGTACTAATATTAATTCCGATATTTTGCGTGTGTGTATGTATTGTACTTATGTAGGTATGTTATATGTATGAATGTTTAAAATACAAATACAAATCATTTATTTTCCATTACAAAATACACACAGAAATTAAAATACAAAGCACAACATACTAATATTAAACCTAGGCACACAAAAGTAAGTACAGCATGGAAAAAAATGTAATGTTTGTTATCTCTTCACCTTCAGGTATGTTATATGTATGAATGTTTGTTACCTCTTCACGCTCGGGTATGTTATATGTATGAATGTTTGTTACCTCTTCACGCTCAGATATGTTATATGTATGAATGTTTGTTACCTCTTCACGCTCAAATGTATTGACGGATTTGGATGAAATTTGGTACATAGATAGAATATAACCTGAAATAACAAATAGCTTAATTTTTTACCGTGGGAAACACCGAAAAAAGATGCGGGTGAAACCGCGGAGCGAAAATTTTTTAAAAAAAAGAAAAAAGTTCTACCTGTATGGCTAAAATTGCATAAATACTACCATTAATACTATTTTTATATTATATAATTGTTTTGTTTAATAATTTTATAGAGAAAAGAGCATCTTTTATTATTAGTTATCTAATATAATTTGTATTGTTTGTTGTCTCGACTGATGCAACAATCACATGGGAACCACGGAAGACCAGCGCTGAAGTGCTTTAAATAAGTGCTTAAGCATTATGCTGAGTGGTTACCCTTTTCAGTGTACCTAACCTAGTATGTAAGCATTGTATTACCTTTCATTGTAGCACTGAAATAAACAGTTTCTATTCTATTCTATTCTAAAATGTAGTTTATAATATTGGTATGGATTAGTAATAATTATAATATGTATAAAACAACTTTCTAACTAATGTACTCACTTGTTTTGATTTTAGCTGATATACAAGCCGCCTCAAAACATCTAGCTAAACAGGCATTGGAATCAAGTGAGTTGTACTATGTTTATTTTTAAGCAACTAAAGCCACGGTCATGACAAAATATGTACAGGGTTATTTTTTATTCACCCCGGACATTTTACAGGGCGATTCTACTCAAAAATCTGAACAACTTTTATTATGGGGTCACCTACGAAATCGCGAAAGAAATCAGCTGGTCCATACATTTTGATCGAGTAGGTATGATTTTTTCTATAGAGCAGCTGTTGTTTTTTCGCGAATTTGCAGGTGACCCCATACTAAAAGTTGTTTAGAATCATGACTAGAATCACTCTTTAAAATTTCCGGGGTGAATAAAAAATAACCCTGTATTTTAGTCCCTGAGCCACAGGAGTAAGTAAGTAAACGAAAAAAAAACAACCTCCCATGCGACATTTTCGATTAACTGGCTAACCTTAAGGAACTAAGACAACTTAAAAAAATCCTATAGGATCACTAGAACCACCAGTGTTTCTATTGTATTCAAACATCTATATTTCAACATAAGTTTTTTGATAAAATAGTTATTCATGAGAAAAATAATGGCAATATATTTTGTATTTTATGTTTCGATAGAACTGGGTAGTCTGATAAAATACAAAAATTGTTTTTTTTAAGTGACAATATGACAGATTGAAAACTATCAAATTGAGATCTACGTTTCAAGTGACAGCTATCAAACTAAAAGCTCGTTGATCTTGAAAACCATGCATGCTAGTCTGTTTCTTTGTGAAATTTTACGCTTCAACGAATTCTATATTTTAGGTGACAACTGTCAATCTAAAACTTCAAATATCTACCATGCATATTCGACTATTAGATCTACATTGAAGGTGACAGACTGATGTCAAACTGAAAAGTCATATGCATGCGTAACTACCAGTTTCTTAGGGAAAGTTATAGGCAAGATCTACATTTGAGATGACAGATGTCAAAATAAAAACTTTTATTCGTAATATATGAATATTAACTAGACTAGTACTAGTTTCTTAGAGGAAGTTGTAAGTGCATGCTTGTCATTTTGCATTATTGTCATTTTGCGACTTTGACATTTCGCAACTTCGGCATTTTGCATTTTAATCTTTTGCAATATCCGACTGGTATGACTCCACTCTCAAACCGTGATGAACTTAATACATTTATATTCCTGGTGGTTCAAACGGGACACTAGTATGTACCACAAGAACCACTAGTGATAGGTTCTAGTGGTCCTAGGGGGAAAAACTTGTTCGTTTCCCTACATAAGCTCCATAGTAAAATTGATGAGTTTCATGGTCTGATCATGCCTGCAAAGTTTTCGGTACACCGTCCCTTACACCATGTTTTAATATAACCTCTATTTTTTACTTTGTGTCGTATTATTCATTTCTAGGTGACGCATTAACTTTCCTACTGCAGCAGATGGAACAAAAACGTAATGAACCTTTAGCGAAAATACAAGGACTGTATCACACTTATGGAGATTGCGTTGACCAGTATGTTTTTTTATCGAATACTAGGGCCGTAGGGTACCGTTCCACTGCTCCACCAACTGAGCTACTGGCTGGCGCCTCGACTGAATTCACCTTCCAAATATCCAAATTTATTCGTTACAATAACTAACACTAGATGTCGCTTTTACGATGATGCGGTGTAGTAGGGTGACACATCACTCCCTGATATTACCAATAGTTATTATGTAGATATAAACTTCATGGTAGCGTCACTGCGTGAGTTAGTCGCCAATAATTCAGGTTAAGTTTATTCGTTCCAATAACTAACACTAGATGTCACTCGTACGTCGCTTCGAGACGAGTACCAAGAGATTTAAATTAGGAAGTGTCAGTCGTGGGGCCAGTAACTCAGTTGACAGAGCAGTGGGACGGTACCCCACGGTCCCGGGTTAACATCCATTTTAACCCGGGTTCCGTTCCTTACGTTAACGTATCAAGTGCAGCGCCATCTATCGTGATATAGTGACTAGGGAAGAGTTGTAAACTTCCTGTTGTATGTTTTATTCTTTTGTCATTATTGATTTTTTTATAATATATTTTGTCTACTAATCTAGTTACCAGACCATTGTTACAAACCAAATATGGACCAAATAAGTTGTCTGATCAATAAAATATAATAATCATAATATTTTTTTAGAGTTGTTCAAGCGCCGACTCTACAAAATGATAGTGTAGACAAAGGACTGTATGAGGATATAAGATCAAAGCTTAAAGATCTTATAAAACATAATCCACCGCCGCCAGAACTTGCAGCTAAAATGCCATGTACGTATAAAAAATACCGAGGGCTCCGTAACACTGCACATCGTCTTTATGATACTTGCCGCATATATATTTTTGTTCTTTTTCGGCTTGTAATAAAACACGTTTTTTATTTTAATTTGGATGTTTTCAAATTATTCCATGAGATAAAGGGCCGCGACATACGGACGGACAGACGGAAACAAAATGATCCTATAACGGTTCTGTTATTTGACAATTCAATTATTTAGGTAAATAAGAATTTAGTAGCCATGCCACACGTTATTGGCATTAAGATACACTTGCATTATTATGCCAAGGGTAGCTATGCCGCGGTTGCCCAGTTGATCAAGGCGTCTCACACGTAACAGATTCAAGTTTAAAAGAATTGAAGTCATGTCAAAAAAAATGTGCCATAAACAAAAAAGAACTTACTTATATTTTGGTTTCAGCTGTAATCGACAATGTGGCAAAGTTCTTAGCTGTTCCAATGGCCGGTATAGTATATTATGTATAAGTATAATAAATATTATAACAGAATGCAATTTTACAAGTCTGATGACTTATCGATATACCTACCGAAAACTCAGGACGGCCTAGTGATAACAGCTTTACCCACGGCACAAAGATCGAAAATGAAAAGAAAAATTGTACCTCCCGTACAAAGTGTCTGGTACATTTTGCATAGGAGGTCGGCTCTTTTAATAATTTGACCTTTGTTATCACTAGCCGTTTTCGGTAGGTACCGTTCACTAGTAAAATTTAATATATGTAGAAATTGAGTATTTAAACGGTACTTACTGGTAACGCAACACCTAATTAGTAGTTTATGCAACTGTCATATAATGAGGGTCATTAGATGGCGAGTGTGATAATAGTTTGACACGAGCATTCTAATGCCTAATTGTATGCAGTTGCATACACTATTTTATCTGCACTCTCCAAATTATAGCAGTATGGTCATGATTCGTAAACAACATCTCAATACCGCGTTGTAGAAAATTAACACAAATTATGAACAGCGCCATCTCTTAGCAAGTCTTAGAACTAACACTTCTTCAAGTAACTGGAACCATAAAACTAGAACCATCAAGCAAGAACCTTAACACTAATGATATGACAGTTGCATAAAGTACCATTAATAGTTTTGATGCCATTACAAAACCATCAATAAGATGACATACTGCGCTGCCACAGACTAAATCCAAATAATGTCAGAGTTTGATCTAATCCCATATAGTCTAGCAATAGCAACGTACGTCTCTAGAATTGGTTCATAATGTACGAATTATGGATTCGAAAACAGTTCTGTTGTATAAAGACTATGGTAATTGTTCGGTTGTTGTTGGAACAGGGGTACTAGAGGGTCACAATTACCCCAGTTGTACCCCTGGGGTACAAGTCAGGGGTACTAGGGGTCCTGGAGGGTTTTTCAGTTGTTTATTAGGTTGTTGTTGACATAATGTTCAGTTTGTAGCAATGCGACCTCCGGGCATCGCACTATTTTGTCAACACTGTCCACCACCAACTTCTATCTCATCCTTCAAATTTGAATTTTGAATCGCTGTCGTTCCAAGACGCCATTTTCCAGCAGATCAGGCAGTCTAAAGTAAACCTCGGCATGGACTAGCCGTCCGCGCCCTCGTGCTTGCTAGTTGTGCAAGTTTTAGTAAAGCTTTCCGGACCGTCGATTTGAACCCTTAGAGGGTTCTTCCCCTCCACATTAAATATCCATTAACCAAACAAGTGTTTCATTGCCTACCCTGACGATTGCCGCGGTGACGCGACATGTTGTTGTTCCGATGTTGTTCCGATGTTGTTCAGATGTTGTTCAGTTGTTGTTCAGTTGTTGTTCAGTTGTTGTTTAGTATTACTTCAGATGTTGTTTAGTTGCTGTTGTTCTAGTTAAGTTGTTGTTCAGACTCAATATCAGAACAACTGCTGAAGTAAAGAATTTTCAAAAATTTATATTAGCCATATTTTACGTTTATTGGACCTTAGTAGTTTATTACCTTGTATTGGATTTAGCAATCGCCGCCGAAAAAAAACGCCCGCACACGTTTGGAAAAGTGTATTACTGAGTTTTTTTTGGAGAGTGTAGATAAAATTGTGTATGCAACTGCATATAATTAGGCATTGGAATGCTCGTGTCAAACTATTATCACACTCGCATCCTATAACCCCCATTAAATGATAGTTGCATAAACTACTATTATGTACTTTTGTGAGAGACGTGTCGTTAAATTGCAGAATATGGGCCTGGCGGTAGCTATGGACCTGGCGGGATGGGGCCTGGCGGTGGTTATGGCCCTGGCGGGGGCTATGGACCTGGCGGGGGCTATGGACCTGGCGGGGGTTATGGACCTGGCGGGGGCTATGGACCTGGCGGGGGCTATGGCCCTGCCGAAATAGGGCCTGGCGGCGGCTATGGACCTACTAAAATGGGTCCTGCACGTGGACCTGGCGCACCTGGACCTAGCGGATATGGTCCTGGAGGCGCCTATAGGCCTAGTGGCGCCTATAGGCCTAGTGGCGCCTATGGGCCTGATGGCGCCTACGGTCCTGATGGAACTAGACCGACTGGTGCCTTCGGGCCTGGTGGCGCCTTTGGCCCTGATGGAACTAGAACTGGTGGTGCTAGTGGGCCTGTGGGAAACGGGCCTGGTGGAATTGTGACTGGTAGTGCCTATGGGCCTGACGGAACTGGACCTGGTGGTGCTAGTGGGCCTAACGGAACTGGATCTGGTGGTACCTATGTGACTGGTGGAACTGGACCTGGTGGTGTCTATGGGCCTGACAGAACTGGACCTGGTGGTGTTAGTGGGCCTGTTGGAACTGGGCCTGGTGGAATTGTGCCTGGAGGTGCCAGTGGGCCTGGCGGAACTGGACCTAGTGGTGCCTTAGGATCTGGCGGAACTGGGCCTGGAGGAACTGGATCTGGTGGTGCCTTAGGATCTGGCGGAACTGGGCCTGGAGGAACTGGATCTGGTGGTGCCTTAGGATCTGGCGGAACTGGGCCTGGTGGTGCCAGTCGGCCTGGCGGAACTGGACCTGGTGGTGCCTTTGGGTCTGATGAAACTAGACCTGGTGGTGCCCGTGGGCCTATCGGAACTGGACCTGGGGGTGTCAGTGGGCCTGGCGGAAGTGAACCCGGTGGTGCCTATGGGTCTGACGAAACTGGACCTGGTGGCACCCATGGGCCTGTTGGAACTGGACCTGGTAGAACTAGACCTGCTGGTGCCTATGGGCCTGGTGGAACTGGACCTAGGGGCGCCTTTGGGCCTGGTGAAACTAGACCTGGTGGTGCCCATGGGCCTGGTGAAACCGAACCAGGTGGAACAGGACGTGGTGAAACTGTACCTGGCGGAACTGTACCTGGCGGAACTGTACCTGGCGGAACTGTACCTGGCGGAACTGTACCTGGCGGAACTGGATTAGGTGAAACTGGACCTGGTGGTGCCATTGGACCTAGAGTAACTGTACTTGTAGGACAAGGGTCTGGTGGAAGTGGGCCTGGCGAAAGTGGACCTGTGAAAAGCGTTGAATATAGCGGGATTCCTGAAAAAACCTTAGGAATTGGTGGAACTGGTTTTGGGGGATCCTTTGGAGCAGCTAACGTTTTGGCTAGTGACTTTGGGTCTGGCGAAGATCGGCATGGTGGCGACTTTGGGTCTGGTGATGATCGGCATGGTGGTGCCTATGGGCCAGGTGGAACTGGGCTTAGGAATGCTTATGGCCCTGGCAGAACCAGACCTGGTGGTGCCAATGAGCCCGGCAGAACTGGACTTGGTGGTGCCTATAGGCTTGGTGAAAGTAGACCTGGTGGTGCCATCGGGCCTGGCGAAGCTGGGCCTGGTAGTGCCTATGGGCTTGGCGTATCTGGACCTGGCAGCGCCTTTGGATATGGCGGTAACAAGCCTGGTGGTGCCTTTGGGTCTGATGGAACGAGACCTGGTAGTGCCAGTGGGCCTGGCGGTACTGGACCTGGTGGTGCCTATGGGCCTGGCGGAACTGGACCTGGTGGTGCCTATGGGCCTGCCGGAACAAGACCTGGTGGTGCCAGTGGGCCTGGCGGAACTGGTCCTAGTGACGCCTATGGGCCTGGTGGAACTGGACCTGGTGGTGCCTATGGGCCTGCCGGAACTGGTCCTGGTGGTGCCAGTGGGCCTGGTGGAACAAGACCTGGTGGTGCCAGTGGGCCTGGCGGAACTGGTCCTAGTGACGCCTATGGGCCTGGTGGAACTGGACCTGGTGGATCCTATGGGCCTGGCGGTACTGGACCTGGTGGTGCCTATGGGCCTGCCGGAACTGGTCCTGGTGGTGCCAGTGGGCCTGGTGGAACAAGACCTGGTGGTGCCAGTGGGCCTGGCGGAACTGGTCCTAGTGACGCCTATGGGCCTGGCGGAACAGGACCTAGTGGTGCCAGTGGGCCTGGCGGAACTGGTCCTAGTGACGCCTATGGGCCTGGCGGAACAGGACCTAGTGGTGCCAGTGGGCCTGGCGGAACTGGACCTGGTGGCGCCTATGGGCCTGGCGGAACTGGACCTAGTGGTACTTACGGGCCTGGCGGTAGTGGTCCTGGTGGTGCAAGTGGCCCTGGCGGAACTGGACCTGGTGGTGTCTATGGGTCTGGTGGAACTGAGCCTGGTGTAACTGTGGCTGGTAGTGCCTATGGTCCTGACGGAACTAAACCTAGCGCTGTCAATGGACAAAGTGAAACTAGACCTGGTGATGCCAGTGGGCCTGGCAAAACAGGACCTGGAGGTGCCTATGGATCTGGCGGTACTGGACCTAGTGGTGCCAGTGGGCCTGGCGGAACTGGACCTGGGGGTGCCAGTGGGCCTGGCGGAACTGGACCTGGGGGTGCCAGTGGGCCTGGCGGAACTGGACCTGGTGGTGCCAGTGGGCCTGGCGGAACTGGACCTGGTGTAACCGGCCCTGGAGGTGCCTATGGGCCCGGCGGGACCGTTTCTGGAAAAGGCGTTGGATCCGGAAGGATCGTTCCTGGAAAAAGCGTTGGATCTGGTAGGATCGTGCCTGGAAAAACATTTGGAACTGGTAGGATCGTGCCTGGAAAAACTTTTGGAACTGGCGGAACTGGTTTTGGGGGATCTTTTGGAGCTGCTAACATTCGGCCTGGTGACTTTGGGTCTGGTGAAGACCAAGCTCGTGGCGCTTATGGACCTGCCAGAACTGGACCTGGTAGTGCCTATGGGCCTGGTGGCGCCTATAGGCCTGGCGGGACTGAGACTGGTAGTGCCTTTGGGCCTGGTGGCGCCTATAGGCCTGGTGGGACTGAGACTGGTAGTGCCTTTGGGCCTGGTGGCGCCTATAGGCCTGGCGGGACTGAGACTGGTAGTGCCTTTGGGCCTGGTGGCGCCTATAGGCCTGGCGGGACTGAGACTGGTAGTGCCTTTGGGCCTGGTGGCGCCTATAGGCCTGGCGGGACTGAGACTGGTAGTGCCTTTGGGCCTGGTGGCGCCTATAGGCCTGGCGAGACTGAGACTGGTAGTGCCTTTGGGCCTGGTGGCGCCTATAGGCCTGGCGGGACTGAGACTGGTAGTGCCTTTGGGCCTGGTGGCGCCTATAGTCCTGGCAGGACTGGACCTGGTAGTGCCTATGGGCCTGGTGGCGCTTTTGGGCCTGGAGGCGCCTTTGGGCCTGGTGGCGCCTATGGGCCTGGCGGGACTGGACCTGGTGGGACTGGACCTGGTAGTGCCTATGGGCCTGGTGGCGCCTATGGGCATGGTGGCGCCTATGGGCCTGGAGGCGCTTATGGGCCTGCCGGGACTGATCCTGGTGGCGCCTACGGGCCTGGTGGTTCTTATGGACCCGGAGCAGCTGATACCGGGGGTGTCTATGGTCCTGGCAGAACTGCTGATAAAGGTGCTAATGGACCTAGTGGTACACGTCCCGGAGGCTCTTTTAGACCTGGTGAAAGTGGTCCCGGAGGCGCTTTTAGATCTGGCGATAGTGGTCCCGGAGGCAATTATGGGCCTGGTGGGATGGGTCCTGGTGGAATGGGTCCTGGTGCGATGGGTCCGGGTGGGACGGGTCCGGGTGGGACGGGGTCTGGTGGGATGGGTCCTATTGGAATGGGTCCTGGTGGGATGGGTCCGGGTGGGTCGAGTTCTGGTGGGATGGGTCCTGTTGGGATGGGTCCTGGTGGGATGGGTCCTGGTGGGATGGGTTCTGGTGGGATTGGTCCTGGTGGGATGGGTCCTGGTGGGACTGGACCTGGTGGCGCCTACGGGCCTGGTGGTTCTTATGGACTCGGTGGGGCTGATTCTGGGGGTGTCTATGGTCCTGGCAGAACTGCTGATAAAGGTGCTTATGGACCTAGCGGTACACGTCCCGGAGGCTCTTTAAGACCTGGTGAAAGTGGTCCCGGAGGCTCTTTTAGACCTGGTGAAAGTGGTCCCGGAGGCGCTTTTAGATCTGGCGATAGTGGTCCTGGAGGCACTTATGGGCCTGGTGGGATGGGTCCGGGAGGAACGGGTCCGGGTGGGACGGGTCCGGGTGGGACGGGGTCTGGTGGGATGGGTCCTATTGGAATGGGTCCTGGTGGGATGGGTCCGGGTGGGACGGGTCCGGGTGGGACGGGTCCGGGTGGGATGGGTCCTCTTGGGATGGGTCCTGGTGGGATGGGTCTTGGTGGGATGGGTCCTGGTGGAACCGGCCCTGCAAGCTCTTATGGACCTGGCAAAACTGGTCTCGGAAGCGTGGGTCCTGGCGGGATGGGTCCTGGTGGGATGGGCCCTGGTGGGATGGGTCCTGGCGGGATGGGTCCTGGTGGGATGGGCCCTGGTGGGATGGGTCCTGGCGGGATGGGTCCTGGTGGGATTGGTCCTGGCGGGATGGGTCCTGGCGGGATGGGTCCTGGCGGGATGGGTCCTGGCGGGATGGGTCCTGGTGGGATGGGTCCTGGTGGGATGGGTCCTGGCGGGATGGGTCCTGGTGGGATTGGTCCTGGCGGGATGGGTCCTGGTGGGATGGGCCCTGGTGGGATGGGTCCTGGCGGGATGGGTCCTGGTGGGATTGGTCCTGGCGGGATGGGTCCTGGCGGGATGGGTCCTGGCGGGATGGGTCCTGGCGGGATGGGTCCTGGCGGGATGGGTCCTGGTGGGATGGGCCCTGGTGGGATGGGTCCTGGCGGGATGGGTCCTGGTGGGATTGGTCCTGGACGAACAGGCCCTGAAGGCTCTTATGGACCTGGCAAAACTGGTCTCGGAAGCGTGGGTCCTGGCGGGATGGGTCCAGGTGGGTTGGGTCCTGGTGGGATGGGTCCTGATGGGATGGGTCCTCGACCTGGCAAATCTGGTCTCGGAAGCGCAGGTCCTGGCGGGATGGATCCTGGCACAGTGGGTCCTGGCGGAACTGGACCTGGTGGAACCGGCCCTGGAGACGCCTATGCTTTCCCAGCCGTTCCAGAAAATAGCGTTGGATCTGGCAGAGTCGATCCTGGAAAAATCTATGGAACTGGCGGAACTGGTTTCGGGGGATCCTTTGGAGCTGCCAACATTCGGCCTGGCGACTTTGGGTCTGGCAAAGGTCAAACTGGTGGCACGTATGGGCCTGGTGGAACTGGCGCTTATGGACCTGGCGGAACTGGTCCTGGCAAGTACCTTTTAATTGTTTTGAATTTATGTAGACAATAGTGTAAAAGTTAAGAAAAATATTTAGTTTTTTTTTCTTTGCAGCTGTCTGTCCATTAATTTAGGCTTTCCATTATTATTATTTATTATTGTCTTTGTTAGACCTCGTCTCTACTCATTCCTCATTACATGCTCATTGCTCATAACAATCTAAACGATTATTTAACTAAATTAAATTAAATTATTTTGTCCGTCCTGGTCTAAGAATAGCAGTCGAGGCGTCGGTAGCCTAATAAGAAGAGCAGTGAGAGGGAACCGTCCCGATGTGGATTACCGACTCCATGGTTTCGGGTTCAAGTCCTGGTCACCGCTATCATTTTTACCATTACTCATCACAATAAAACAATTTTGAACGGACTTCAGTTGCATTTATTTACGATTTTACTATTCCTGCGTTTCGAGCTTTATGAGCTCGTTGTCACGGATGACTTAGATGGTAACTTTGTCTTGTGAGGATGATGAAGGTTCCGTCTACGTACCTCTCATACATCTACGGCACAGTCGGAGCGTTCTCAATCCCCAAATTTATCTATGAAGACCTTCCATATTTTAACAGAGATAGTGAATGTCATAAACTAAACTAATTACACAGCGAAATTAAAAAATAGATGACGGAAGAACATGAATAATTTTAATTCTGAATATTGACATCTAACACCTTAGTCATCCGTGACCACCTTTTCTTTAAAGAGCTCGAAACGTATAGTAGGTATGAATCGCCATACAAATAATTTTTGGGGGCTACGGGCCGTGGTAAAGTATGGCGGAATGGTGGTAATAATCTGTAGGCTGTCCTTTGGTTATGCTGAGCCGGGGCCCCGTTGTACTATTCTTTATTTTTTGCCCAAAATTTAGTATTTTTGTTAAAATTCAAAAAACGGTTAATGCTACAACAAAACATCGTATCGAAAATATGTTCTATCTACATCGAAAATATCCCTTTGTTCTCAGCTACAACTTTGCCATTAATAACTTTTTTCAAAATCTAATACTTTACCAGTAAAACGTTTCACAACATGGCAGTTTCGGCAGAAAACTCACAAATATCAAAAAAAATTGGTAATTTAGTACTTACTTTGGTAATTTAAAGCACTCCCTGTGTGATTCGACGATGCTTCGGTGTCCTGTCCTGACTTACATTTGGTAACAAGTTTTTCGCCCAGCGGTTTCACCTGCTGATATATTTTCAAGCAAATCTATTCAGTTTCATACAAACTTTCATCCTCTGTTTTACCGCCTTAAGGGATGAGTTATTTCAAATCCTTAGCGTTTATTTGTTCTATTTATTAAATTACCAAAGTAAGTACTAAATTCATATTTTTGCAATTATATTATATTAGATATTTAAAATGTTATTAATGGCAAAGTTTTACATAAACATATGTAGAACATATCTTGAATACAATGTTTTGTTGTAGCATATACCGTTTTTGAGTTATGTCAAAAATAGTAAATTTTAGGCAAAAAATAAGTTTGAGTTAGATTTTTTTTTCTTTGGGTGTACAACGGGGCCCCGGCTCAGCTTAACTAAAGGACGGTGCCGCCAAACTTACGACTGACCTGCCCAGTTGGATTGGCATGCTGACATGGCTATTAACTTATTAAGCATCTGTTATCCAAAAATGTGACAGGCTTTTAGAAGTGCAGGAACTGCCTAGACGCGATATATGTGTTGATATGCGAGGGAGGAGCTCACCAACGGAAGGTTCTGGCGATAAATGTACCGCATGGTATGAATTAGAGTTAGGATTAAGCGAAGCTTTTTCACCTCCACGAAAAGGTTAGGTTAATCGCAAATCTAATCGTGGCGTGGTTATGTAATTAATAGGTAAATACTTCAACAATACAAATGAAAGATTTATAATTTTGGCGTTAATAGATTATGATTTGTTGTAGGTAATGTATTTATTTATATTACAGGTGGTGTCTATGGCCCTGGTGGTACTGGCCCTGGTGGAATCGGTTCTGGTGGAATGGGTCGTGGCCCTGGTGCAATGGGTGGTGGACCTGGCGGAATGGGTACTGGCGCTGGCGTAATGGGTACCGGCGCTGGCGTCATGGGTACTGGCCCTGGTGGAATGGGCACAGGCCCTGGCGGAATGGGTACCGGTCCTGGAGGAATGGGAGCCGGCCCTGGTGGAATGGGCACAGGCCCTGGCGGAATGGGTACCGGTCCTGGCGGAACGGGTACCGGTCCTGGCGGAATGGGTACCGGTCCTGGCGGAATGGGTACCGGTCCTGGCGGGATGGGAGCCGGCCCTGGTGGAATGGGAGCCGGTCCTGGTGGAATGGGCACCGGCACTGTCGGAATGGGTACCGGTCCTGGCGGAATGGGTACCGGTCCTGGCGGAATGGGTACCGGTCCTGGCGGAATGGGTACCGATCCTGGCGGGATGGGAGCCGGTCCTGGTGGAATGGGCACCGGAACTGTCGGAATGGGTACCGGTCCTGGTGGAATGGGTACCGGTCCTGGCGGAATGGGAACCGGTCCTGGCGGAATGGGAACCGGTCCTGGCGGAATGGGTACCGGTCCTGGCGGAATGGGTACCGGTCCTGGCGGAATGGGAACCGGTCCTGGCGGAATGGGTACCGGTCCTGGCGGAATGGGAACCGGTCCTGGCGGGATGGGAGCCGGTCCTGGTGGAATGGGCACCGGCACTGTCGGAATGGGTACCCGTCCTGGCGGAATGGGTACCGGTCCTGGTGGAATGGGTACCGGTCCTGGCGGGATGGGAGCCGGCCCTGGCGGGATGGGAGCCGGCCCTGGTGGAATGGGCACAGGCCCTGGTGGAATGGGCACAGGCCCTGGCGGAATGGGTACCGGTCCTGGTGGAATGGGTACCGGTCCTGGTGGAATGGGTACCGGTCCTGGTGGAATGGGTACCGGTCCTGGTGGAATGGGCACAGGCCCTGGCGGAATGGGTACCGGTCCTGGTGGAATGGGTACCGGTCCTGGTGGAATGGGTACCGGTCCTGGCGGGATGGGAGCCGGCCCTGGCGGGATGGGAGCCGGCCCTGGTGGAATGGGCACAGGCCCTGGCGGAATGGGTACCGGTCCTGGCGGAATGGGTACCGGTCCTGGCGGAATGGGTACCGGTCCTGGTGGAATGGGTACCGGTCCTGGCGGAATGGGCACCGGCCCTGGCGGAATGGGTACCAGTCCTGGCGGAATGGGTACCGGTCCTGGCGGAATGGGAGCCGGCCCTGGTGGAATCGGAGCCGGTCCTGGTGGAATGGGCACAGGCCCTGGCGGAATGGGAGCCGGTCCTGGTGGAATGGGCACAGGCCCTGGCGGAATGGGTACCGGTCCTGGCGGAATGGGTACCGGCGCTGGCGTAATGGGTACTGGCCCTGGTGGAATGGGCACAGGCCCTGGCGGAATGGGTACCGGTCCTGGCGGAATGGGAGCCGGCCCTGGTGGAATGGGAGCCGGCCCTGGTGGAATGGGAGCCGGCCCTGGTGGAATGGGAGCCGGCCCTGGTGGAATGGGCACAGGCCCTGGCGGAATGGGTACTGGCCCTGGTGGAATGGGCACAGGCCTTGGTGGAATGGGTACCGGTCCTGGCGGAATGGGCACCGGCCCTGGTGGAATGGGAGCCGGCCCTGGTGGAATGGGAGCCGGCCCTGGTGGAATGGGAGCCGGCCCTGGTGGAATGGGAGCCGGCCCTGGTGGAATGGGCACAGGCCCTGGCGGAATGGGTACCGGCCCTGGTGGAATGGGCACAGGCCTTGGCGGAATGGGTACCGGTCCTGGCGGAATGGGTCCAGGAGGAATGGGACCTGGAGACACAGCCGCTGGAGGAATGGGATCTGGAGGAACAGCTGCTGGAGGAATGGGACCTGGAGGAACAGCTTCTGGAGGAATGGGACCTGGTGGAATGGGCCCTGGTGGAATGGGCCCTGGTGGAATGGGCCCTGGTGGAATGGGCCCTGGTGGAATAGGACCTGGAGGCACAGCCGCTGGAGGAATGGGACCTGGAGGAACAGCTGCTGGAGGAATGGGTCCAGGAGGAATGGGACCTAGCGGAATGGGTCCTGGTGGAATGGGACCTGGAGGCACAGCTGCTGGAGGAATGGGTCCAGGAGGAATGGGACCTGGTGGGATGGGACCTGGAGGCACAGCCGCTGGAGGAATGGGTCCAGGAAGAATGGGACCTGGTGGGATGGGACCTGGTGGAATGGGACCTGGAGGCACAGCTGCTGGAGGAATGGGTCCAGGAGGAATGGGACCTGGTGGAATGGGACCTGGTGGAATGGGTCCTGGAGGCACAGCCGCTGGAGGAATGGGTCCAGGAGGAATGGGACCTGGTGGAATGGGACCTGGAGGCACAGCTGCTGGAGGAATGGGACCTGGTGGAATGGGTCTTGGGGGCACAGCCGCTGGAGGAATGGGTCCAGCAGGAATGGGACCTGGTGGAATGGGTCCTGGTGGAATGGGACCTGGAGGCACAGCCGCTGGAGGAATGGGTCCAGGAGGAATGGGACCTGGTGGAATGGGTCCTGGTGGAATGGGACCTGGAGGCACAGCTGCTGGAGGAATGGGTCCAGGAGGAATGGGACCTGGTGGGAATGGACCTGGTGAAATGGGTCCTGGAGGCACAGCTGCTGGAGGAATGGGTCCAGGAGCAATTGGACCTGGTGGAATGGGTCCTGGAGGCACATCCGCTGGAGGAATGGGTCCAGGAGGAACGGGACTTGGTGGAATGGGTCCTGGAGCCGCTGGAGGAATGGGTCCAGGAGGAATGGGACCTGGAGGCACAGCCGCTGGAGGAATGGGTCCAGGAGGAACGGGACTTGGTGGAATGGGTCCTGGAGCCGCTGGAGGAATGGGTCCAGGAGGAATGGGACCTGGAGGCACAGCCGCTGGAGGAATGGGTCCAGGAGGAACGGGACTTGGTGGAATGGGTCCTGGAGCCGCTGGAGGAATGGGTCCAGGAGAAATGGGACCTGGTGGAATGGGACCCGGAGGCACAGCCGCTGGAGGAATGGGTCCAGGAGGAATGGGACCTAGCGGAATGGGTCCTGGAGGAATGGGTCCTGGTGAAATGGGACCTGGAGGCACAGCTGCTGGAGGAATGGGTCCAGGAGGAATGGGACCTGGTGGGATGGGACCTGGAGGCACAGCTGCTGGAGGAATGGGTCCAGGAGGAATGGGACCTGGTGGAATGGGTCCTGGAGGCACAGCTGCTGGAGGAATGGGACCTGGTGGAATGGGACCTGGAGGTACAGCCGCTGGAGGGATGGGTCCAGGAGTAATGGGACCTGGTGGAACTGGAACGGGCCCTGGCGGCCTTGGATGGACTCCACTTGGTGCTAGACCGGGTGACACTGATGCTACTGGGACTGGCCCTGGCGGAATGGGTACCGGCCCTGGCGGAATGGGTACCGGCCCTGGCGGAATGGGTGCTGGCCCTGGCGGAATGGGTACCGGCCCTGGCGGAATGGGTACTGGCCCTGGCGGAATGGGTACCGGCCCTGGCGGAATGGGTGCTGGCCCTGGCGGAATGGGTACTGGCCCTGGCGGAATGGGTGCTGGCCCTGGCGGAATGGGTACTGGCCCTGGCGGAATGGGTACCGGCCTTGGTCAAGCTGGCTCTGGTGAAACTGGTGCTGTTGGCACTGGCCCTAGCGGCACTGTTCCTGGAGGAGGCTCCTTTGGGCCTGGAGGTGGAGGTGAAAGGTACGCTTCAAAAATATTTTAATTTACAGGCTCATGTTTTTTTTTTGTTTAAAACAAGCGTACAAATTATTTTACAAATATTTCTTATTTTTGAAAGAAATACCCCTACAAGGATAAGTGATCTTCTAATGCCTTGACATAATACTCCTTGATGAAAGTGGCACTACGAGTAGGTACCTTTGATTTGTGTGTGTATTTCGTTTACCTATGAATCAACAATACATTACCTTGCAGTACAGAGAGTATCCGCGCTAGAAGAGCATCTGAATTAAGAAAGAAACTTGCAGGTTAGTTACCCAATTTAATTCTGCTGTTATCTACATTATATTCTATTGTATAACAGAGCTGTATCGTTTTAATCGTGACAGCCGCTGGGATACAAGCGAGATTTCGCATCGTTAATCTTGAAATTAACCTTGCCGATATTAATTTTTTTTTTTATATTTTTCTAAGCGAAGCAAATCACAGATTTAAAATTTATATTTGAAAATTACACAAATAAAAAATAACCATTAATTTTTTTTTTCAGCTGGTGAGAAAATTGAAGGTTAATATAAATTATGTTATATACCACACCTACATAGAAAGTGCCCTAAAGCTTAATAAAACGTAGAGAGGAACGTGAGTCAGCGGGAGACAATAATCCATACAAATCACTTTGCCCAGTATGGATAGCTTTTCAGGTTTCAAAAATAGTAAAGTCGTTCATTTTTGGCTTATAGTTTCTAGACCATTGGCCGAACCCATTTTATTATTTTGTGTCATTTTAGGTATATGCTAACATACTTTCGTTTGCGGTAGATAAAAACGACTCAAACTGGATTCGTACACTGTGTTAACTGTCTCATTGACAATACCGGTACATTTTATAATGTTTATTTAATTATATACACTTGAATTTTTTATTTATTAAACGAGCTACTATACATTGAATTGAAAATTTAAGCAAGCGTCAAAAGTGACACAAAACGTAATAATATGTGCTTTACGTCTGTTACTCACGCACTACGTAATCGTACAAAAAATAAGCGACTTTAGATTTTTTATAAGTTATGCCCTCAAATAATGCCAGCCGTATCGGACGGGAAGAAAGCATGCAACTGTCAAAACATTCGTAAAACACTACTAACACAAATATTACAGAGAATATTTATGTAGTCAAAATAGTAGACTTGGCTGAATGGACTTAATGCGTTTGCCTTGTACGAAATACATTTAAAAAGTAAATCACTACCGCGCCATTTTGCATTGAAATTTTCGTGAAAATAATTTCAGGTTTATTTAATTGTTTTCTTTTGTATTCCTGTTTTTTCATTCACGTAGGTGTAGTATAAAGCACTATGTATCACTCGGAAGAAAAAGACTCCTTTCTCTCCGCGTGCACAATGTACTATTTATTTTTAATACAGTTATGCAAAGAATATTTTTTTATATTAATCATAATAGGTATTTTGTTTTTTACAGCGCAAGACAAAGAGCACAGAGACGCTAAGGCGCTTTTGATTGGAGAAATGAAGAAGAAAGGCACCGACAATTTGTACAATCAGGGTCCACTAGCCCTCACTAATGCCGAAGGAGCTAACGTGTATGTCATGCATACTATTTATTAGGCCATTACAATTTATTAGTGGACTTCTTGATGTCTTATGACAGTTACACTTCAAATTCGTCAAATTCATATTTCTGTATTTCTGTTCTTTCTAGCTAGATAGGAAACCAAGTGACAGTGAAAATTCCAAAAGATAAATCTATAGAGGGTATAAGGGACGGTTTACCGAAAAATTGGCAGGCATGATCAGACCATGACCATAAGAATAGATAATAATACTGCGTATAGAAACGAAACTCCTTTGTCTGGGCCCCAAAAGCCGCGCTTTAAATACCTACTTCCCCCCGCAGCCCGTAACGCCCCGCACTCTCCCGCGCTTTAAGTCGGGGCTGTCACGTGCCAATAATTTTATTCCAGACTAGCGACCAGTCAAACGGTTGCGATCGCTGCTAACAGTTTTCCCGTGGGAACAAAATATTTACCCGTTTTAAAGTCTTACCTTACCATTTCGTTAATAGGTAGGTACAGAATTTTAAAATAGGTGCAAAACATACCTACGATACGAATGTGCTTATTTATCATTATCAGCTAACAATGATTAGGCACCTAGGTAGTTTAAATTAGAAAATGGAAACTAGGTACTTACGTAAGTAAAAATAGTACACACAACAATTACGTATAATAACGAATGGTAGGTACCTAGGTATTTACTGTAAAATCATCACTTACCTTGGCTCATCTTTAGGCAAATTAAAAAAACTTAGATGCGGAGTCTTCCTCGCATCACTTTTGCAGCCATACACACCACAATAATTCGACATTGCTCAATTTTTCACAAGAAATGAAAATTCGACCCGCACGACGAACGTTTCCGCGGCGAAGCGCACTCCCGACTGAATTGTTCTCTAAGAGACAGCCAGACGGATTGACCTTGAGCGCGTCTGGAGCGGGAGTGTCATCTCTATGTGATTTCTACTCTATGCCATGACACTGAACAACTTTTACTATAGAGCCTATGTTAGGCAACGTTTTTTTTTTCTAGTTGTCATAGAAAGTAGGTCAGCTGATCGGGAATTCTGTATGGGATTTTTTTTCTCTTTAACCAACATATCCTCCATGGAAAAAGTTGTAAGTTTTCAGTACACCGTCCTACACCCCGTATTTTATGAACCATAGCAAATTCATAATGTTTGTCCTGCTATTTGTTATGCTATTGTATAAATAATAAATAAATAAATAATAAATTGAAACGTCAGAGCTCCACTGTAATTTTGCTTCATTTTTACCCGACTACGGCAAAGCAAAAAGGAGGGTTATGATTTTGACCTGTATGTATGTATTTATTTATTAAATATGCGTCAATCTTTTATTGTTTTTCAAACCGCTTAGATTATTTTGCGTCTGGGATCCTGATTCCGCTTAATGATGAGTGTATCATCTTAGTTGTGTGTTGATAGTTCGATAATTTGGCCGTTTCAAATTCCACAAACATTACTGGCCAAAATACAATAGAAAGCTTGTCTTTGTAAGCCTTGAGGTGAGTTCTTCTTTGAGTCTATAATATACTTAATTGTATTGTTTCGTTTTCTGATTCAGTTTGGAGCAGGAACGTAGAGACGCGGATAAGCACATACGCGAGTCAGCTGATACAGATAAGCTGGCTAGAAAGTTGGAGAGGAAGCTTGGTGAATTTATGGAGGGAAAAACTCCAGCCAACATGCAAGATGCCATGTCAGGTGCGTGCATACCTTCTATCCTATTTGCCTACTTAAGGCAAGTGTACTCGTAATCGACTTCAACAGTGGCCCTACTTCAAGAAAAAACTATCAGAATGTCCAATGCCCAAGTTTTTAGTATTATCCTTAAGTAAAGTTAGAACCTGCAAACTTTATTAAATATTCGCTGCATTACAGTTATGGAAAAAAGTGCAAAAACGGCCTCTTTTGGTATTAATTGCCTAAAAGGTTTGTATAAAGAGAAAACAGTTTTTTTGTTAAGTGGCGGCTTAACTAGACAAATGTGTTGAACATAGAGTTGGATGCTTGTTCTGAACTACGATTGCGGGCAGTTGATGTAAATCTGTAGCAATTGACCAGTTGTGTTATAGCCTTATAGCCATGAAAATTAAAATTAAAATGAAATAACTTTATTCAATGTAGGATAGTATTATCACTTATTGACGTCATGATCCGACATTGTAAAAAGAAAAGAAATTTGTATAACTCAATTTTCTATTTTTCAACAATTTTGTATTGTCCCAATAGAAAACCGGCGCGGGTGGGATTAAAAAAATACAAAATAAAAGCACTCCCTCGGGGCTGACCAGGTTAATTGCACAGCATGTAAATCGTTACCTTACCTATACATGGTCTCACAGAAGTTGAATTCAAACCAGAAACCGGTGAAAATGATAAACCAACCTACTATTACAATAGTAAAAAATCTACAACCTTTGAAGTTTTTTCAACCACTATTATCTCTGAACATGGAATTCTAATCAAATGCGCTGGAGTTTTTCCCTCCAAAAGTTTTGAAATTACCTGCCGAACTTACGTAAGTAGGTATATTTTTCTCAGTTCAGTGAATTGATATGGCAAAGCATTTAAAAGGTACTTACTCGGTTGGGTAAAAATTCAATTGTATTCAGTACTGCAGCAGTTGGATTTCACTTTAGGTAACAACATACCTACTTACAGTTGCATTATTTAGGTTTAGGTATATATTCTTTTTTTAATAAAACGTAACGTATAAATCTTTCGTAGGGTGTAGATTTTGGAGTTGGCTTTAACTTTAGGTAAAAACGTACTTACAGTTGCATTATTTAGGTTTAGGTATACATTTTTTTTTATAAAACTAACGTAAAAATCTTTCGTAGGGTGTAGATTTTGGAAATTATTTTTAAATGCCTATCTACATATTATTTTATTTCTCCAACCATTATACCTGTAGTGTATGGTTATTGCGGGTGGACAGAGAAATTGTTAGTCTAAAATAAATCGTTGGCTGAGAAACAGTGCTCGTTTCATTTCTGAGGAATTCCCGGTTCTATTGTGAGACACTACAGTGGCGACGAGGATAATAATTGTGGAGAAATACGCGTGTGATAGTATAAATTATCGGTGTTAAAATGTCTATCGGAAAACTGCGGGAATTTGATGTGAGTGCAGGACAATGGTCGTCGTACGAAGATCGACTCGCGATGTACTTCCAAGTAAATGAGATCGCGGATGATATGAAACTGCCTACTTTAATTGCTATTATGGGGGATGAGGCGTACGAACTTTTAGTGAACCTAGCAAGCCCTAAAAAACCATCCGAATTAACGTTTGATGAGGCATGCAAACTAATGAGTGGCCATTTGCAGCCATCTCCCTCAGCGCTAGCGGAACGGTATCGCTTTAGACAGAGACGGCAACATACCGACGAGAACATTGCAAATTACGCGGCCGAGTTAAAAAAAATGGCTCGTTATTGCAAATTCAAAGATAATTTAACTGAAAATTTACGAGACCAGTTTGTGTGCGGTTTAAGAAGCGATATAATAAGGCAACGATTATTCGCTGAAGAGGACGAGATAACCTTTGCGGAGGCGCTTAAAATTGCAAGTTCCTTGGAGGCGGCGGAACGTGACTCAGCAGCGGTGGAGAAAACAGAGATGATGGCGGTTGCAGGCGGCAGCGGAGCGGGCGCGGTGCATGCGATCAGCGCCGCGGCGCCGGCTAGGCGGTATGGTGCGCGGCCGCGCGGGCAGCCAGCTGGCGGAGCGGGCTCGGCTCCAGCACAGAACCTGCGCAAGCCGGACGTACGCGGGGCTCAGAATGTGTACTGTTCGGGCTGCGGGTCCCACTCACATGCAAGGGATGAATGTAGGTTCCGGAACTACGTATGCAGCAGGTGCCTGGCTACCGGACATTTACGGCGGGTTTGTCCCGAAAGAAGCACAGCAGCGGGAGCATCATCCAGGGGGCCCGCGGGTCAGCGCGGCTCGGGGCGAGCGGTATACTTCGGTGACGTCGATCGTGGGTCAAGTGGCGATGAAAATGATGGAGACGTGGAGGCGGAGTTGCATCACTTATGCTTAAGTGATTACAAGGCATGTAAAATACCTATTATGGTTGATGGAAAAGAGATAAAAATGGAAATAGATACCGGAACAGCCTTAGCTTGTATAAGTAAAGTTACATATGACAAATGTTTTTCCCACATTCCATTGATTAATAATGACTTAATTTTAAGATTTATTAATGGATCGAAGTTGAGGCCGCTAGGTATAATTAAACCATCTGTAAGTTATAAAGGCAGTGGTACTAAACATTTGGAATTATTTGTCATTGAAGGGGGTACAACGTCTTTAATAGGGAGACAGTGGTTAAGGGAGTTAAAAATTGATGTACCAAAATTTTATTGTAATTATGTATCTAATGAGAGAGATGTACAGGTTGATAATGAGATTTCGAAATTGCTCGACAGATATGAGGCGCTGTTCAGCGGCGGGCTGGGACGGTACACGGGTGGTAAGGCGACGCTTCGTGTGCGGGAGGGCGCGGTGCCGGTGTTCCACCGCGCGCGGCCGCTGCCGTACGCGCTGAGGGAGCGTGTCGACGCCGAGCTGGACGCCATGCTGCGCGCCGGCGTCATCGAGCCCGTCGACTGCTCCGATTGGGCTTCGCCGCTGGTGCCAATCAATAAACCAGATGGTACACTTAGAATCTGTGCTGATTACAAGGCTACGGTTAATCCGGCATTACAGGTTGATCGTTACCCACTACCTAAGATAGAGGACGTGTTAGTAGGATTAAATGGGGCCCAATATTTTAGTAAGATAGACTTGACACAAGCTTACAACCAAATTGAACTTGATGACTCTAAAAAGTATACGGTTATAAATACACATCGTGGATTATTTCGGTACAATAGGTTAGTGTATGGACTAGCTTCAAGCGTAGGTATATTCCAGCGTATTATGTGCAATTTGTTTCATGATATACCAAACGTTCATGTATTTCTTGACGATGTAATAATTACTGGGGAGAATAAATCGCAACATATACAAGCTTTAAAAATGGTCTTTGAGCGGCTTTTGAGCAGCGGTTTAAAGTTAAAAAAAAGTAAGTGTCTTTTTGGTGAATGAAGTAACTTACTTAGGTTATGTGGTAACTAAGGAAGGTATAAAGGCGGATAAATCGAAAATAGAGGCAATACTTAAAATGAGCAGGCCAGAAAACGTGTCGGAATTGCGTTCGTTTCTGGGGTTAGTAAATTTTTTTGCTAAGTTTATAAAGAATTTTAGTTCTGTTTTAGCACCTTTATATAATCTATTACGAAAAGGACTTGCATGGCACTGGAGTAATGAGTGTGAGCTCGCTTTTACGGAAGTAAAGAAATTGTTAATTAGTGCTGACGTATTGGTTCATTATGATCCAAAAAAACCTGTGGTGGTAACATGTGACGCGTCGGGGCGGGCTATCGGGTCGGTGCTAGCGCAGCCATAGTATAAAGAAGGGGGGAAGTAGGCCAACTCCGGCCCAATCCGCACTATAATTACCTACTCTCTCAGGGTTGTCACTTTCAACAAAATTTCAATTCAGTGTCTAGGATTTGGCAAGCGTGGAGAAGTTGTTGTTTTGATCCAACCAAGGTGTCTGAGGTCAGTTTTACCTAACCACACGATGATGAAACCTATTTAATGAAAGAAAGAATCTTGTTTGGGAAACATGAGACAATGAGTGGCACCTGGTTGCACGACCGGCAGACGTGCGGGGCGGAGTTGGTTTAGCGTGTCATCTCTGTAAAATATAACTAATTAAATGATGATTGATCATTCATTGATCAATGATCGCTCTTTGCTTTTGCACGCGGTGTCCTTTGTTTGGGAGGCGGCATCCTTTGACAAATGCCGGAACGCGCGATCGCATCTGAGCGAACGGACTTTACCAAGTAAATTTACGTAAACGGCTTAAAACTCTGACAACAGAGTTCATGGGGTCGTTTACGGCTCGGTGCCCCTTCACACGACAAGAAAGGATTTATAATACCTAATGTGAGCAACCGGCAGACTCAACTTGCAGATTAAAAGCACCTATACCTACTAGGAAGAACACCAATAATTACACCATATAGACAACAAAATACAACTAATAAATCTCATCATCGAGTTTAACATTGTGAAATTTATTTATAATAATAAAACAAGTTAATTACTTAGGTACCTATCCTAGTCAGTAGGTAATTTGAAGACACAAATCAGGAATTGATAAATAATTTAGACACAGCAATAGGTAGGTACTTTCTTTTGCTACAATCAACCATTTTACAAATTGTGGTTTCGCAGTCGGTACTGGTAAGCGTGACGCGTGACTCATCGTGCGGTGTCGACTAGCGGCCCCGACGAAGCGCAGTGCGAAACCACCCGAGATGTGTCCGTGTGTGCGTGCGACGACGCATAGATACTATCGCGCACACATACAAGCCGCGCGCGGTGCGTTTGTATGAAGATAACGTACTTCCTTGTTTATACTATGGCGCAGCGGGATGCGGCTGGACGGGAGCGCCCGGTAGCATACGCATCGCGAACCCTTACTCAGGCGGAGAAAAACTATTCACAAATTCATCGAGAGTCATTAGCGATAATATTCAGTATGAAAAAATTTCATCAATATCTTTATGGCCGCCATTTCACCCTTCGTACAGATCACAAGCCTCTTGTGTCAATTTTTGGCCCCAATAAGGGAATTCCAACCATGACAGCAAGCAGGATGCAACGCTGGGCAATAATTTTGTCGGCATATAGCTACGACATTGAATATGTAAAGACGAATGAGAATTGCGCGGATGGGCTGTCGCGCCTACCCATTAGTACGGGAAGTAGCAGTGTAGGTATACCTGAGCAGACATATTTACATTTTGCACAGGATGCGCTCTTTCTGGATTACAACGAGATAAAAAGGCAAACAGCTAGGGATATTATTTTGGGTAGGGTTCTCGGATATTTGCGAGACGGTTGGCCGGATAAATGTGAGATAAACAGCTTGCAGCCTTATTTTAATAGGAAACAGGAATTGTACGAGGAGCTCGGGTGTGTAATGTGGGGGCACCGGGTCGTGATCCCTGAAAAATGTAGGAAAAAGATTTTGGAGATAATTCACGAACCACACATGGGGATAGTGAAGTCAAAAGCAATGGCACGAAGTTACGTGTGGTGGGCCGGCATTGATGAGGCGGTGGAGGCGGTGTGCCGGGCGTGCGCTACCTGCGCGGCGCTGGCCGACGCGCCGCCACGACATACGCCGCAGCCTTGGCAGTGGCCTGCGCGGCCCTGGACTCGTTTACACCTAGATTTTATGGGTCCTATATACAATAAAATGTACTTAGTGGTAGTAGACGCGACATCCAAGTGGCTGGAAATATTTTTGGTTCCTAGTACTAACGCAGCTAGTACTATAAATAAATTGAGCGAGCTGTGGAGTCGTTGGGGAATTCCTAAGCAGATAGTTAGTGACAATGGACCACCTTTTACCAGCACGGAGTTTCAGAATTTCTTGATGAAGGACGGAATTGAGCACGTTTTTACTGCACCTTACCACCCTTCTTCTAACGGGGCAGCGGAAAACGCCGTAAAAACACTAAAAAAAGTAATCAAAAAAACCGTTTTGGAAGGGAAGGAAGTAGAGAAAACTCTGCATACATTTTTATTGCATTATAGGAACACAGAACATTCGTCAACAGGGGAAAGTCCTGCGATGTTGCTGATGGGAAGACGCTTACGTACAAAATTAGATATCATTAAGCCAGATAGGGAAAATAAGGTGCATCAGGCACAAAAACGTCAGGTAGAGTCTGCTGGTGGATCGTCTAGGAATGTTCAAGTAAGTGATGAGGTTTGGTACCGCCAGTTTTTGAAAAGAGAAAAGTGGTTGCCGGGTAGGGTTGCAGGCGCCTTAGGTTCTACTGATTTTCAAGTTGAGGATAGCAGGGGGAATCAAGTTCATAGACACGTAGATCAATTGAGACCACGGTCTAGAAGTTCGCTTGTGTGTCCATGGGGTTCAAGAGAGCCTGAGGTTACTATTACTGACACGTCCGATATCAATAAAACACCTGTCAAATCAAATGTTGTAGCATCAGTGGTAGAACAGTCGGAGAGGTCTGGTGGGCTGGAGTCGCCGACGGGCGGATGGGAATCAGCTGAAGAGGATGATGTAGCAGATGATAGGCATAGAGAACGAGAAGCAGAACAAGTCCCTACCACTCCTGTACCGCCTCAACCTCGCCCTATACGGCAATGTAGATTAAATAAGAAGTGTAGTTATAAGTTTTAGGATAAGTTATTAAATGCATAATAGAAATTAAGTGTGGAGGATTGTAGTGTATGGTTATTGCGGGTGGACAGAGAAATTGTTAGTCTAAAATAAATCGTTGGCTGAGAAACAGTGCTCGTTTCATTTCTGAGGAATTCCCGGTTCTATTGTGAGACACTACAATACCCACTTAGCTTATCACCGGTTTCTGGCATGACGTCCAACTCTGACACCCTGTATACATTCATTCATTTTGACATTTTGTGTTGGCACCCTTATCGTTTCGAGACATGAATATAACTATCTCTATCATATCTACGCAACTTGACATTTTGAACTTTTGTACATGTGCATTGTACCATTTCGCATTTAAGTATGTAATTTTATTTTCATATAAAATTATTTTCAGATGTCGTTATTGAATCAGCTCGTCCACTTGCTGAACACCTGGTTGATAAAGGTAAGCTAGCTACTTTTTTAGACGCGTCCATATGCCGTGTGGTGCCCTCATACATTTTTTTCACCAGATAATAGTGAGTAGGTAGTGTAGATTATAAATGCATAATACAATAATTAAAATATACAGATCAGTGAACAAAATTTCTCCTAACCACAATCGCGCAGCAAGTTATCGGCGACAGCCGATGTGGCGCAGTGGTAGTCCAACTGCCTACGAAGCAGAGGTTCCGGGTTCAAACTGGGGCACTCATAATAGTTGATGGTTATCACTTTGTGAATTTGTTCCTAGTCTGGTCAGGGCATTGCAGGCTGAACCACCTGACTGTCCGTAAGAGAGATGGTTCCGTGCTTCGGATAGCACGTTAAGCCGGCGGTCGCGGGTGCTGTCTGTGATTACTTAGACGGCGGCCGTGAAACAACCACGTCAGAGGCCTACTACTAGTAGTATGCGGTTGGAAAACTCTTGACACTAGGGTTCGCCGGGTCGTTAGACGACTCGGTGTCCCACACGAAAAGAATAAGAAGAAGCAAGTTATCGAGGAATTCAATAATGCAACCCCGAACACCTATTATCTATTAATTTATGTATTTATTTACCGTTTATTGTACACGAAAACAGTACAAGAGAAACACATACAAAGAATAACAACACAACAGGTCAACTTATTTCTACTAAGAAATTTCTTCCAGCTGACCTACTTAAAGTTAGACTTTATAAGATAAAATAAACCTACACACGAATAGATTAAATATACCTTAATAAACTTACAATCAAAAATATACCTACATTTAAATAAATTGTATCTTAAAATAAATCCTTATTTATGTATACATTTATAAACCTACCTATGGAGCCGAGACGTGGAACCTGAAAGTAAAACTGGCCCACCGGTTACATTTCACTCAGAGAGGTATGGAAAGGTCTATGCTCGGTATCTGTATAATGGATAAAATCCGGAATGAGACTATCCGAAAAAAGACCAAAGTTACGGACATAGTCTGGAAGTGTGGCAAACTGAAGTGGCAGTGGGCTGGGCACATCTGTCGTAGAACCGACGGACGTGGGAGTAAACGGGTTCTCTAGTGGAGGTCTCGCCTCGGCAAGCGTAGTGTTGGACGACCTCCGGCCAGATGGACCGATGACTTAAAAAAGGCGGCTGGTAGCGACTGGATCGCGAAAACGAGAGATCGTACCCCATGGCGTACCCTGGGGGAGGCCTACGTGCAGCAGTGGACTGCAATAGGCTGATGTGTGTATGTATAAATATACCTACTCACACATACATAGTCTTGCAATTTACGACAGTGAAAGATAGTATTCTCGTACAATTCCAGCATACAAGACAGCTGTAAAGGAAGCTCTTATTGACGCCATGCAGAGGAAGGACAACGCGGTGCTAGTTGATCAAGACGGGGATAAAGAAACATTCTTCTACGCTGCACAACGGTAGGGATATCGTTTTAAACAGTCCCTCAAACTCGAAAGCCAAGCCAGTATCTCATTTATAAATAACTAGCTGCTACCCGCGGCGTTGCCCGCATAACCCTCGAGTGGTGATAAAAACTATCATTTATGTGTTAATCCACTTATATATGTGTGCCAAATGTCATTAAAATCGGTTCAGTTGTTTTTGCGTGGAGAAGAAACACCAAACAAACATATAAACTTTCGCATTTATAATATTATATTATAATATTATGTCGTGTGATGTCGGCTGAGTGACAGTAGCATCACCTCATTTATTTCCCATGCGTGTTGTAAGAGGCGACTAAGGGACTACATGTATGTTGCAATTTTAGGCGGTGGGGATAACCTGTCACTATAGCAATACACAATTATCAGAATGCCCTCAAATGATTGTCAGACGTGGCGTAACTGTTCGTTTTTGCGCCTGTTTACTCTCTATATATATCTATCTATATGTATGTAGGTAATGAATGTATTGTATATGTAAATAATCCTGATGAATAAATAATACTTAGTTGCTGCAATAGGCCCTAGTGTAGTGATCAATATATTTTCTCATTTATCCCTATCACCTGCCCTACACTTAACCAAAATGAACTGTTTATTATTATTATTCTAGCTTTTGCCTTTTGTTTTACCACATAAACATCTTAGGACTTTTTATGCACTTCAGATTGAAAAAAGCTGAGTCCCTAACCGGAACCGATCCAAATACGAAATTGGCACATGAGATTGTAAAAAAGTTGGAGGACAGTATAAGATTCCGCCCTTTGCCGAGGAAAATGTCTGGTACTATGAAAGGTATTAACATATTTTTTTTCTTAATTCTGAATGGAACTCGATGGAATAAGTAAGCTGATGCAAATCTGCACTGTTCACCAGTAACATACTTTTTTAAATATGCTTTTTTCGGAAAGTGCTAATGTTAATTTGTTTCAGAGCACGTCAAACAAGCTGGTGACTATTTATCGGAGCATGTCACAAATCCAGGTAAATTAAATCATACTTATCATATCTTAAACATCCTTATATTGACTTGAAACTTCAATAATTTGAATCGATTTTATTAAAATTCTAGACCCTGAAATAGATGCTTTAGTAGACTTGCTGTTTGAAATGGAAAACGCTGGCAGCAGACTTCTGGTAGATGGAGATAATCGTAAAACTCATAAGGAAGCTGCTTCATAGTAAGTATAAACTAAACAAAAAAATAAGACTCGACCAAAATCATTTTTTTACTGCTGCCTAATCATAAATTTTAGTTTAACACATAAACAATCGTTTTGTTCTAAAGCCAAAATTTTTTCATAGTCGTAGCACGAGAGATCAAAATAAGTCTAGTTTAAATCGGCAAATGGATACGTCAAAACTTACACAGACAGAATAACGTGTCCCTTTTCAGCTTGAAGACATTGACATCGTTCGAGGATAAGATCGGAAAACATGATCCGCAGTTGCAAGGAGAAATCCAGAGTGAAATGAAGAAATTAATGGAGAAGGTGCCACTTATCGGATACTCGGCCGGAACAAGAAACAGTGAGTTAACTATCTTGGTTACATAGTATCTTTCGTTTCTTTTAAAGTGTGTAACTATGGCTAATGAAATGATAACTACACTCACAGGCACATTTAACCGGCCACTTGCATTAGCATGGAATACTCTTGATTCTTTTGATTATTGTTAATTACAGTGAAAGTAAATTAAAAAGCAGTTAATTAAATGTTAATTAAAGAATTGGTAGCTTAACTACAGTAGGTCTTAAATAAAAAAAAAACATGAAACAAAAAAGTATCAATTTTTCAGAAAGTCTCTTAAGAGGTGAATGTTAACAAAATATTAAAAAAATGAAAATGAGGACAATCTTAATAGTGAGTATTGCCTCCACGAGCTCTTATGACTTCACGCATACGGTCAGCCATCCCGTCTATGACGTCTTGGATATCTGACTGCGGGATATTGTGCCACTCTTCTAAAACCGCACTTGTTAGGTCACGGAGTGTGGTTGGCACTGGATTACGGCTTCTGACTCGTCTTTTTAAGTTGTCCCAAATGTGTTCAATCGGATTAAGGTCCGGACTGCAGGCTGGCCAGGGTAATCTGCGTACACCAACAGCATCGAGGTAATCATTTACTTGGCCGGCAACGTGTGCTCGGGCATTATCGCGCATAAGCACAAAATTTTCTCCAATAAATGGAGCAAATGGTACCACATGGTCTTGAAGCACTTCCTCCACGTATCTTTGAGCGGTCATACTTCCTCTGGAAACGACGACTAGGTCCGTGCGTGCTTCATAAGAAATTGCTCCCCACACCATTATTGAGCCCCCCTGGTAACCAACAGTTTCAACTATAGCACATGAAGCAAACCTCTCAGATCGACGTCGTCTGTAGACCCGCTGGCGACCATCTGGAGCTTTTAAAGCTATTCTGGACTCATCACTGAATATAACGGTCTTCCACTGCTCCGTAGTCCAATGCAAGTGCTCGCGGGCAAATTGTAGTCGAGCTCTTCGATGATGTGCCTCCAATTTAGGAGCTTTGGCAGGTCGACGTGCTAGCAAGTTTTGTTCAGCTAGTCTTCGTCTTACCGTTCTCTCACTTACACTAACGCCACGAACTTCAAAAAGCTGATTACGTGCTTCAACAGCTGTAGAGAAGCGATTTCTCAAAACTTTACTTACGAAAAAACGGTCATCTCTAGCTGAAGTACACCGATGTCGACCTTGCCCAGGCCTTCGAGTATAGAGGCCAGTCTCACGAAATCGTCTGATAGCGTCTTGTATTGTTGTTCGAGGAACACCAAGCATCCGACCTATGCGACGATGGCTAAATCCAGCATCAGCCAGAGCTACTGCTCTTGCTGCTCCAGCAGCATCCAGGGGCATGTCGTATGAAAAAACTGGTTCTCCAATTCACAATTGATCAAAATAATGCAGTGCACATCCAAAACAAATGAATACCGAAACAAAACCATTCGATCCTAAACAATTTGAAACTCAATGATTTTTTACTTTTTCTTTTTATTCATAAAAACACAATTTACAAGTTAACAAATGAGTTCATATGTATAACTTTTTAAGCACTCACGATCACTTTCACTCATTTTAAGTATTAGACCGGGTCTATCGCGATAGTATTTAGGTAAATATTAGTAATTTACCTGTGTGCCGACGTTTCAACAAAGTTTCATGTATTGTGGTGGCGGGTCAAGTCTTAAACTCGAGTACTTTTAGGATGATTGTCTCCTAGCAACCCTAAATCTATTTCTGAAATAAAAGTGGTTTGTCCCTTCCATGTCATCTATACCTGAATTCAAGTATTCATTAACCGGAAAATTAGCTGTAATTTATAAAATTGATTATATTTTTCAGAGGTGATTCAAGAGCAAGCGGGACTGCTTACTTCACACTTACTGCAAAACGGTATTAGACATTCATGTATTTTTATAGGCAATTGGAGGAGAATGAATTTTAATATCACTTAATAGTTTTCATAATGTCGCAGGTCAGAAAAAAGGCGCGTTGAAAGCACTATTGGACACCCTGAACAAAACTCCCGACGCCATGATCCTACGCCACGGCTCTGCGCGCAAAGCATTCTTCGACGCCGCACAAGTGTTAGTAAACTGATCCTTAGGGACCGGATTATATGCAACATAATTGCATGCGAATATGCATGAAACTTGTTTGAAGTATATGCACGAAAAGTAACGAACGGCAAAATATTCATGATCAATTTACAAGTTTTAATGCAAATATGCATGAAAAAATATTGAAGTTGACATGAAAAGTAACGAACGGCAAAATATTCATGATCAATTTACAAGTTGAACTTGACAATGTTAAATATTTTTGCCGTATCTAAATGTACCAGGATAGTCAGTCTTTTTCTGTCTTTGCGTGTGGGACACCGAGTCGTCCAACGTTAGTCAGTTATCTACGAAGACACTGTTTTTTTTTCGGAATTCAATATCCGCCAACAAATTTTGATAGATCAATAAGCGCACTCGCTAATTATGAAAACAATTTTAGCAAAACACGCGTAATAGATGAGAGAGGAGAACAAAGAAAAGAATCTCTGCGCTCGAAAAATATTGATAATGTTCATAGTAATATGCTCATAGCACGAGTATAGAAAAAAAAATGCTATTTGCCATGAAAATGGCCTAAATATGCAAATGCATATAATCCGGTGTCTACTCATCATCATCAACTATAAAACTCAGTCAAAAGCCTGGAGACGTCCACTGCTGGTTAAGCGCCTTTATAGATTGCACACCTACAGCTACTGGTTGCTACATGCTTGTTTGCAGCGCCATCATTTTCCTTCACGAATTATTTGACGTATTATATGAAATTTTCTGCCACTTTTCCTTTGCTTCTGCCTGGAATAGCTAATCTAATAAGACAAGGCATGTTCAGCCAGACTCAGCCAGAGGCATGATCAAAAGCATCGTTATCGACAATAATGTAATTGAAATGTCAAATGTTTTTAGTTTTTGCGATGTGAAATACGGGATGTAAGAAGAGACAGTGTACCGAAAACTTTGCAGCCATGATCAGTCCGCGAAACTAAACAACTTTTTCTATGGAGGATATGTTGGTAAACAAGAAAAAAAATCGATCTCCCAAACAAAATTCCCGATCAACTGACTTCCTAAGGAAACTCTGAAAAAAATCGTTTCCCAACATAGGCTCCATAGTAAAAGTTGTTTAGTTTCATGGTCTAATCATGCCTGCAAGGTTTTTTGTACATCGTCCCTAACCTATTTGAGCCATTATTTAATGTATGAGGCACCCTGTAGTTTTACGCGATATACCAACTTTTTTACAAATATGTATCTTTACAGGTTACATGGGAAGGATCCGGCTCAACTACTAAATGTGAGAAGTGTTGATCCAATTGTTGCTCGGAAGTTACAAATAAGGCTCACTAATATAATGGAAGAATATCTTGACATGCCCTTCATGAGTGGTAATATTAATCATATAATTTATCATAAAAACCCGTGTGATGCCGGCTTAGAATAGTATCACATCACCCAATTTCTTTCCCATGGGAGTCATAAAGGGCGACTAAGGGACTCGAGTCTATTACAATTTAAGTGTATTACAATTTAAGGCGATGGGCTGACAAACTGACAACCTGTCACTATGGTGATACACAGTTTTTATAATGACCCTCAAGTGTTTGTCAGACGTGGCGTAAATATCCGTTTTTTGCGGCCGTTTTTATCTGCCTGCCCCGCAAGGGTTGATAGGCATAGATATATGTATGTGTATGTATGAAACAAGGCATTCTCTCGAAGTTAAAAAAAAAATATTTGCTTCTCGGAAAACAGAAAATTAACACGGAGATTGTTGTGGGTGTTTTTAAAAAGCTTTTGTATTAAAAAAAATCTTGATAGTAATACACATTATCATATCACATGCTTCTGTGTGCTGCCGGCTTAGGATAATGGTGTCGTAAGAGGCGACTAAAGGACTTGACGGTTTTATGTGTCAATTTTAGGCGACAGGCTGACAACCTGTCTCTACAGTGATATGTGTTTTCTAAAACGGCCCTCAAATATTTGTTAAACGAGGCGATTTTTGCGACCATTAACGCTCTCAAATATTTGACAAACGAGGCGATAGCAACCGTATTTTTGTGGCCGTTAACTATCTGCCTATCCCGCAAGGGATAAATTATGAAATGAAATGACTTTTATTGTACGATGAAAATGGGTTACAATAGCAGTTACAGTTGCTTATAATTAGGTCGTTTCACAAAATCCTACCTTAACAGGTGTACGTACACCCATTAAAATAGTTTATATTATTTGTCTGTCTATGTATGTGGAATACACATTTTACAGATTGAAGGCATTTTTTCAATTAACGGTCTATATTTATGTTACTCAGGGGTAATGTAGCTTTCTTAACATGTTATTTGATTTGGTCCAGCGGTTTTGGATTGTAACGATTGTAAATAAAAAACGCGTGCCGCCCAGCGGTTTTAGCCGCTGCCATAAGAAATGCCGCTGCTAACCGCTTTTTTGTGGGAAGCATAGAATCCTTTTCTCTTGAATCACTCAGGTAACAAACATACATACACACACAAACTCTAAAATGTATAATATTAGTACGAATTTAGGCCTCAGCTACCCCGACACAGCATGTGTACCAGTGTATCTATTAAAAACCGCATGGATACAACGAGAAACGGAAACAGCAAAGCTACTTTTTTATACTATCTATGAAGTGATAGTGATTATAATTGTTTTCAGACGTGATTGACGATGCGACCGACTTCTTGGCTGTCCACTTACTATTGCCTCGTAAGTACCTAGCTATACAAAGTACCCATTTTCTAGATTACGAGTGTCGGCGTGGTTTAAAAAAAAGTGTTTCCTAAACTACTTCAAAACGAGGCTACTGACCAGGTAATATAGTTCTGGGTCCACGAGAAGAACCCTATGACATTTGATTACCTACACTGAGAGGGTCAAAAACACGCGTCTTGACGCGCGCGCCGCCGTCGCCAATACTTACTTTGTGTCTTGACTGCATAAACGGCCGTATATTTTTTTAAAGTTAAGGCGAGTGTAGCCGTCAACGACCTCGACAGTATGGTTTATCTCAGTATATTGGGAGATTGTTTGTATAAAGAAAAAATCTTTTTTTTTGTGAAGTGGCGCGCCACTGTCGAGGTCGTTCACGGGTCGCACACTCGCCCTAATTTGGGAACTTGAATTTTTTATATCTTATCGTACAATCGGCCGTGGACTTACGTATGTATATAGTGTCCATTTCATCTACGTGTTCCCGAGAAAAAATCTTTACAGGACAACAAAGTGATCCTATTTTACCATTTTGAGGTACGGAATCCTAAAAACACTAATACCCATCTTTGCATATCAGAGACAATGAGGGTGTGCAAGTGCATGAAGAGCGTGTTTATACAATGCGAGCTGTGGAACGAAGAGATCCTGAGACGCGTCGCGAGACCGAGCTGCACTTGCAGTCAGAGAAGGGTCGCCGAAAGACCCAACATATTCTCCCAGGGGATCAAAATTGATATGAAAGAGGTGAGTTGAAACAATTTTGTAGAGGTATACCTACCAGAACTGTGAATTGATAACTTTGAAATTGCAAGATTTATTGGCCGTTATTTGCGAGTTCGGATATGGCTGCGCGGGGCCTGTAGCAAATTCTTGCGCGGGCGCGGCCTTTGGTTTGTGATTTCACAATTACAATGCAATACCTAGCTAGTCGATTACTTTTAATGTAGTTACACTCATGAACTCATTAGGTACATGATTGTACCCCCTGTCATTTTCATGTCTCTGACACGCACAAAAAATACGTTAGTTAGGAATACGATAAAAAAAATTTAAAGAAAAGGGGTTTGGTCCGCGGGGTCCCTAAAAGCGTGGGGCCCGTAGCATTTGCTACATCTTTATATGGTTAATCTGGTCTTGCCATAGTAATACATGAGTAGAGTAACCCAGCAAAGTTTGCGTACTGTGATAAAAATAACCCTGTAGAATTAATAAGTTGTGCGAAAACAGAACTTTACTTTGATTGACAGTGCCGTATGTGCTTACTCCTTTCGTGGCCAGCTAGAACGGTTTTTGTATATTCCCAGTTTTCCTGTAATCCGTTAATCGCGTATTTACAGTGCCCAACAATGCATACCTACACCAAGGAAGGGCCCTATGATCCTTGTCCGGCGAACGTGATGGGCGAGCCTTGCGAATCCACCATCAACGCTTACGTGCTGCAAACTGAACCGCACTTTGAACCAGCAGTACAGCACATCCCTACCCGGCTGCGCCCTGCATCGGCCAACATACCAATGCTACGTAAGTGTACATACATTTTAAGCACAAAAGCTAAATACCAGATATACTCCGAATGACGGAACCACCCAAACCCTAATAAATACTTCTACTTTTTTGTTTTTGAAAACATGCCAAATTTTCAAGCGCGGGCAAAATTTGAACCTGCGACTTTCGCATTATTAGTTGCGACGCCTCTCCCATCTGGGCTATCGCAGCTCATTCCTTGCCCGCCAATTTTGCAAGTGTATTTTAATGCCAGTAACGCCTGGCACGGCTCCATCTACCGGGATAGTTTTGCAACAAGGTATTACTTGGAAGAGGCGTCGCCACTAGTAATGCGAAAGTCGCAAGTTGAAATCCTGCCCGCGCTTGAATATTTTGCAAATAAAAAAAAATTGCATACACGGGAAGTGTTTTAAAATTTGGTATTCAAATACTTCTATTTTATTATTCCTATCAGGTACTCCAGGCGCGAAGTTAGCAGCGGATTTCATGTCTATAGACGAAAGTACCTGGCATGCCAAAAGTATGCCATGCACACGGTTTGTCGGCGAGCTTGATAATCTTCAGCACCAGCCCTTAAGCACACTAGAACCTGCCGTTGCCTCTACTTCCTACATCACGGGAACCGGCTCCCCAACAGTAGAACCGGCGTGGAATGTGTTCGCTGAGATGCAAAGCCGCCGAACTCGTAGTCCTGCGAAGTCTCCAAAACGAAGTAATAGGATTCGGTCACCAACACTGTCACCTTCCTCTAATGTTAATGATGGTAAGGTCTATATTTTTTATTGATGTTTTTATCTAAATATGTAAATCTTCTTGAGTTTGCACAACTATTACTCATCACAATAAAACAATTTTAAAAGGGTTTAAGTTGTGTTTATTTTGAATTTTACAATCCTTACGTGGTTAAGAATTACTGAGTGATGAGCTCGAAACGTAGGAATTGTAGTTAAATAAACACAACTTAAATCCGTTTAAAATTGTATTATTATAATACCTATGTACATCTATTAGGTAGATCGTTGTGAAACGTAGTAAGCAAGATAATTGGCTTAGTTCGCCAAGAGTGGCAGGTCAAGGTCTATTGCGAAGCTTTGTGGCTTTATTTTCAGTATATTAGTGTAATTTTCTTTGTTATTTTGGAGAGACAATCTTGAACCTTACTCCCTGTTTTGTTACATCCGGAAATGGTATTAGTGATGGCATTCGGACAAATTCGTTATCCGGCCGGATTTTACCGGATGACACCAATCCGGCTGGATCCGGCCGGACCCGATTTGCACTATAGTAAAAAGAAGCATTTTTAAATAATTATTAAGGTAGGAGGCTCTTTTTGTTAACTGAAGTCAAATTGTAACAACACGATGAGAATAACAAAATTGAGGTCTCATCAAGCTAGCACGTCTGTTTGCAGATGTAGCTACTTCATTTGCGTTACGAACTGACGAAAAATAACATCAATATGTATTTTCCATACGGTTTTTTACGTTTTTCGGGACCGGATTGCAATCCCCAGATGGTATTCGAAATAGCTTGCGTGTTTATTTGTACGAGTGAGGTAAGATGTCCGTGTGTGTTGCCAGCACCAGTAGTGACGACCGACCAGATGGCCGACATGTACGCGATGATGGTCAGCCTGATGTGGAACATGCAGGCGTGGCGCAGGTGGCTGCAGGAGATCTTCGACCGGGCACTCGCCTCGCAAATTGCCGATCTCGACTCGCGGCCAGGTCAGGAATTGTATAACCTTAATTATTTCGGTTAAAACGGTAGGGTATGACGTCATACCGAAATATTGCGATATCATAACGTTTACATTTTCTGTTACTGCATCGTTTACAGTATAGTTATACTGAGGCGCCACACACACTGGGAACGCGCCCCGACGCGTAGCGCGGAGCGGCAGATCCCGCCACTGCGCGTTGACGCTTTGTCGGTGTGTAACGCTAGGCGGGTTTTCGATACGTACTGATGTACTTGCATACAACTTTAAAATCTGCGATCCCGCGCTACGCGACGGAGTGCGGTGCAGTAGGAAAGCCTCCTTACGGTACCAAAGCCGCTATCAAAACGATTTTCTAAGTACATCTCCTACAATTTCGCAACTTTGCTTTGATTGATTGATATTTCGATAGCGGTACCACTATTTTCTACCGGTATCATAACCCATATAACAACTTTTTTCCGTTTACCTTTAAAACGTATTCTGGTACCGATATTATACCTGTAGCTTAACCCAGTACCTTAACCAAAAACCTTTCTTGAGGTGGGCAGATTATTTTCAGATGCGGAGAGTCCACTTACCGGGATTTTTGTGGATACTGAGCCGGTTAGGTTTATTTCCGTCAATGTCCTTAAGAAGGTCGTAAGGGCTAAGAAGAAGAATAAAATAGTTTGACTACCCCTAAGAAGCAATGTATTTTTACCAATTTTAGACACTTATTAGTCTGAAACTCAGTTGAGGCTGCACTTCAGGTAACCAAAGTTTTCAAACTACAAAAGAATCGTTCAACTTTTCAGACCAAGCATACGCAGAATGGGTAGCCTTTCACCAGAACGTCATGAAGGAAGCCCTTCAATGGAAACAGTATATCAAATTCAGCAAACAGCTTACTATACGGCTTGAACATCGCTACAAAGACAAACAGGTTTTACAATAATTTAAGTATTAAATAAGGTAGCATTGTATAGCAAAGTTTGCAACATTAGAGGCATCACGTTTACAACCCTGCCTTTGAGTAGTTATATTTGCCGTCCTCTTTGAAGGGCCCAAGGTATGTTGTAGTTGTTTAACGCACGACGTTCCAATTCTTTTATTTGATTTGAAATTTAACATAATTCGAAAAAGAAGAGGTGACATGGAAAAGGATGCCGACGCAGAGTTTTCACTCTGCTACAAAACCAACCAAAGAAACAATCGGTCCGACCGAGGACCGACCATTCAGGTTCACGAGTGTAAGCTATAGTCGCGACATTACTGATAATTACTTACTGCAAGTCAGAAATTTCCGACTTATTTTGCAAATATACTTTTCGACTTTCGTACTCTTTTATCAGATCAGCGTAAAACTAAACTAAACTAAACTACATCAAGTTTAGCAATTGCCCCGCTCGGGTACAAGAAGCTTATCGTAGAGGATGAAACTCATATACGAGTTGTCGTAGCACACTCATGAGACCGATGCCTCGCAGATTAGCAACAGTACTTCATATAGATGAATTTGATAATTATTTGAGATTACTTATTTGCTTTGCATTTATCAGATTGTTTCTCCAACCCGAGCGTCTAATAAGACAGAGGCCTATAAAGACTGCCAGATGGAGATGTTAGAGATCACAGAGATGTTCAACAAATGGACACAGTGGCTTATTGCTGTGGTAAGCTCTTACATAGTGCCTTAACAGGTTTCTACTGGGTGAGTCGCTCCATCTTAGACTCTGTCTCTGTCCTAAGACCTAGACTAGAGTCAAGAGCAAACCCATCATTAATAAAAAGAATATACAGGGTGTAAGGGACGGTGTACCGAAAACTTTGCAGGCATGATCAGACCATGAAACTGAACAGCTTTTACTGGAGCCTATGTTGGGAAACGTAATTTTTTTTTCGAGTTTCCATAGAAAGACAGTCAGCTAATCGGAAATTTTGTATGGGAAGTCGAAAAAAAAATCTCGTTTACCAACATACCTTCCATAGATAAAGTTGTTCAGTTTCATGGTCTGATCATGCCTGCAAAGTTTTCGGTACAACGTCCCTTACACCCCGTATATAAGGTGTAAAAAAATTTGCTGAGAATATTTTAAGGGGTGAACCAGTACGTGAAACTGAACAACTTTCGCCAAGGAAAATAGGTCGAAATATGAAAAAATAATTTGACCCTCCCATACTTAGTGTGTTACCCGGCCGGGATAATTTGTATGGGAGGGCCAATTTTTTTTTCATATTTCGACCTATGTTCCTTGGGGAAAGTTGTTCAGTTTCACGTACTGGTGCACCCCTTAAAATATTCCCAGCTAATTTTTTTACACCATGTATACAAGACTGTCACACCTCTTTCGGTTCTTCAACATGCATCAACCTTTTCATACATGCTTGTCGGTAAGCTCTTGTAGATACGCTACAGCATCAACCGCCACAACTGTCCACTGCTGGACTTGCGCCTCCCCTTAATGGGGGACTGTTTGCCATGATCACCACGCTTGGCCAGCGGGTTGGCGAGCGCAGTACAAGGACTGCCCACTCCCTAGATAAATCCCTTAGTCGCCCGATAACATCTACTGTTCAGTTCAATTTAAGTGTATACTTGCTTTGCGTACGCACTCATTACCACGATAAAGCTTCCTTTTCTGAGTAGCTCCGAAATAAACAAAAAATTGCTAGATTGCTTGGGATAAGCGTTTATAAAGCTAAGTGTTTCTTTTCTTTTTTTATAGTTAAAGGAAAGTCAAGCCAAGAAAAGTTATAACAATACACCGTTACATATCGTGTAAGTTCTTAGAATGTTCGCTGTATTACTTTCAATTTCCGGAGTAGCCAGGTTTCGATTGTTCGTATGCATTGGAACGACGAAGTATGTTTTTATTCAAACATACAGCAATTTTATAGCCACCGCATTTTTTTATTACAAATCTTTTAAGAAAACTTGCGAAATGTTCTAGCGCGGGCATTTTTCAATTGCACGCGAATTTTGCAAGTTTTCTAAAATTGTATAGCTACCAAACACGGGAAGTGTTTTAAAAATTATGGTATTACAAATGTTGTTACGTAGGTGCTGGAAACATTTAAAAGACAAGGTACAGACGAGTTTAATAGATTGGCTTCGATATAACTCGCATCTGAAAACCTGCTGGGAACACAAGTACAAGACGATAATGTCAGGTTAGATGCATTTTTTGTACCGACTTACCTAGAAGCTTTCGTTTTTAGTGGTTAGTTAGTTTTAGTCAATACAAATACAAAACACAAATAGTCACATAGTCAGTACAAAGACTACTTATGTAAAGTTGCAGGCTGATTTTATTCGTCATAATACATACGTACATATATCACGCCTTATCCCTTATTAGCTACTAGCTGTTGCCCGCGACTTCGTACGCATGGTGTAGTGACTTGTGAGTTAGTGAAGTTGATGTATGCCTATTGTTTAATATTAATATCATGTTTGTATAAAGTTTTTTCTCTTTAAGATGTGCAATGAATAGGTACTGGTTAACTTGTTTTTCGGTTAGGTACTTGGTTTTGATACTATGGACATCAGCTACAAAACATCATTATAAACTACTTTGGTAGTTTTACCATCGGGTGCTAAAACGTAAAAATTTTCAGGAGAACTGACTCGAGAGCAAGCGACATATAGCTGCCCGTGTGATAAACAGGGAATCGTAAGACCTACGCGCCTGCGGCTTTCAGCGTCTGTCCTTGCGATTTGTTTACAGTCATTGCAAAGAAAACGCTGACGGGAAACTGAATGTCCTGAAATTGGAATAAAAAGTTGTTGGGAATGAGTGGTATACGCGCCACAACCAGTGAAAATATCCGCCTCGAATACATTCATCTTTAAGCTTAAGATCTTCAGTCTGGTTCCATTGCACAGCTTTGGCGGAGTGAGATTGCAAAGAAGCATGATAGGAACACCAACTTTAAGTAATATTTGGTGTGCAGAAAGACCATTCAATTCAATTCAATTCAGACTCAAGGAGTTTAGGAATTCTATTAGGTAGTTAGTGGCTTTGTCTTGATTCATAACAGTGTTAATTGACGCGTATACCACCATATCCCCAGTGATTTGTGATATAATGGTATGGTTTATTGAAGCAGTCTGATCATTTTTGGGTACAAAAATAGCTCTTCCACGTAGCTACGAATCTTTCTTTTGAAGGAAGCAAGGCTCGCCATACACAGAAGAAATGATTCTCTTTAGACCAGAAACTATTTGGCAAAGCGTTTCAGGCAGACTTACTTGACCGTTATCCTCTGGTAAAGTACCTCTGCCGAGTTTTAATAAAGCTTGTGAAAACTCTTCAGCCCGTGGATTACCTCCGAGACGGGTTCGCATGATCACCGTCATGGTCAGCTTGTGAATTTGTGGCCAAAGAGCCGATAATTTTAGTGAGGCATTCACCTCATCAGCCCTGGTATCTCGAGTAACAACTGGAAGTGTTTGGCGAAAGTCACTGGAAAAAAGAACAGTGATATGGCCCATGGCCCTATTATCTCTGCGTATGTCTTTCAAAGTCCTATCCATAGCTTCTACCGTTTTTTTGTTGGCCGTCGTACACTCGTCACATAACTACCAGACAACAATATCAGAAAACCTTTGCCTTGTAACTATTACGTGATACAGCACATATTGGAGTATCGTTTGTGTCCAAATCGATTGGTATTTTGAAAGTTGTATGCGCCGTTTTTTCTCCTGGAAGCAGTGTGGCAGCGATACTTGAAGATACTACAGCAAGTGCAATCCTTCCTTGCCTTCTGATCTCTGCAAAAATGTTTAAGGCGAGTGTAACCGTGAACGACCTCGATAGTGGCGCCACTTCACAAAAAAAGATTTATCTTTAAAGAAAATCTATCAGAATATCCGTTGCCCAAGTTTATACTTACATACGTATATCACGCCTATTATCTCTTGCAGGGTAGGGAGAGCGTAAATGTCCGTTTTTTCGGCCGTCTGACATATATTTGATGGTCATTCGGAAAATTGTGTATCGCCATGGTGACAGGTTGTCAGCCCATCGCCCATGTGAAAGTCCCTTAGTCGCCACTTACGACTCCCACGGAAAAGAAATGGGGTGATGCTATTGCAAGCCGGCATCACGCGGCATAGTTTACAATACTATATTATTATTTTTTTTACAAAACCTGCCGCCTGTCAGTGGCATTGTTATATAATTTTGGAGAAAACATTTCATTAGCGGGTTTCACAAAACTAACAGCGACATCTATGATGTAATTTGAAACAAATTTTACTGTAACATTTTTGATTCTAACTAATGAAGGTAATTATATTTTTTTAGGTTCCGTACATCAAAAAGAAACGTACAAAAAAACGGAACCCTTATACGATCAGTTTGTTGTCCGTCCGTCCGTCCATCCGTCTCGTAAGACGCTTTATCTCGGGAATGCGCAGAGATATCGAGTTAAAATAAAAACTTTATTGGTAAATAGGTTTTAGGCTGCAATATGGAACCCTTATAGGTTCACTCACTTTGTTGTCCATTTGTCTATCTTTCAAGACTCACTATCTCGGTTACACGTGGAGACGTCGAGTTAAAATTAAAAGTATTATAACCTTTAACTCAGGCCAACGGCCTCTTGTAGTGGTAAAAAAATTAACTAATTTTACCCAAATCATAATTTGTCTTCGCAATAAAACAATTTTCAACGGATTTAAGTTGTGTTTATTTTGGATTTCACAATTCCTACGTTTCCACAATAAACACAACTTAAATCCGTTTAAAATTGTTTTATTGTGATGAGTAATAGTTGTGCAAACTCAAGAAAATATCACAATTCATCTGTCTTTCATCACATACCTTGACCATGACCAAAGTTCAAAGTAAAAGTCCGAAACATTTCTGTAATAGTTAGAACGACCCGCATATTTATGTCAGACGTGGCGATAGCGATAAAATACTTACGGCCGTTGACGCTCAACCTACCCCGCAAGGATTAAATGTGTGATTGTTTGTTTTTTGTTTGGTTAGGTCGTTTCACGGGGTCGTTTAGATGTTCACATCGTATGTCAGTCAATACGTGGTCAATACCGCGTTTTACAAAACTAACAGCGACATCTATATTATTTTTTAGGAAAAAAATTCGGAACTCGCTTTGCGGAACCAGTTACTGTGTTTTACCATGGGAATGAAAGATTTTTTCGAGGTAAAAAGTATCCTAGATGTTGACCCGGGTAATAAGCTACCACAGTATAAAATTTTGTAGAAATCTGTGCAGTAGTTTTTACGTGAAAGAATAACAAACATACCGACAGACAAACAGACAAACAGACAAAAATCAATTTTACTTCTGTTTTGATGTCTGTATCTTGAACACAATTAGAAGCAAAAACCCTTTTTTGAATCTATTTCATGTACAGAATTGGTTTCGTTTCTGTTTTATTATATGTATAGATTATCCCTTACGGGGTAGGCAGAGCGTAAACGGCTGTAAAAAACGGACATTTGCGCCGCGTCTGACAAACATTTGAGGGTCATTTGAAATATTGTGTATCACCATAGTGACAGGTTGTCAGCCCATCGCCTAAATTTGCAATACACATCCTCAAGTCCCTTAGTCGCTTCTTACGACATCCACGGGTTCATCATAATGACGTGATGATAATGGTTTATTATGTTATGAATTAATACTTTTTATATATCCTGTAAAATCCAGCCATCATCAGGAAAAATTCCTACCTACTCGACCGAAACACAATCAAAACAGCAGAATTTTACACGATTACGATATGGCCCCATCCAGTGAATAGAATCACCCTGTAAACGGCTGTTGTATAGGTATTGTATTCTACTTTGATAAAAGTAAAAACTGAATGCATATGGGTTTTCTAATAGCTTAATGAGTATACTTTCCATCAGCGTCACTGTCGAATGTAGCGTGGGACTACGAAGGCCCCGTTTGGGTGATGAGCGCTTGCGGCGCGGTGCCGAGCGGGGCGGTCTCCGCCGGGATACACAACGGCGAAGTAATCTGGGTGGTCAGGACCACACACAAGTACGTAATTTCACTACAAGTCCATTTATAATAAAGCCATAAGTGCGTCTAGGCAGATCATTAAAGCTTAGAACAGTTGACTAAATTGTTTTGATCACAGTTCTATTTCAGCTTTGGTAAACATATTACATAAGGTGTAATTGACGGTGTACCGAAAACTTTGCAGGCATCATCAGACCATGAAACGGTTATTTTTTTACTGTGGAGCGTTGGAAACAAGAGGTAGAAAAAATCCAACATATCCTCCATGGAGAAAGTTGTTCAGTTTCATGGTCTGAGCATGTCTGTGAAGTTTTCGAAAAACCGTCTCTTACACACCGTATCGAGATGCACCGACTTATACGACTGTTTTTCTGTTCGGGATAGTTGTTAACTAGTCGGCTGTATAGCAGATTAGTCGCCTGTAAACCACAGCACTTTTAATTGGTAGATAAGGCCCTAGAAACGTGCTGAGGAACGTCACCAATGTAATGGTCGGTTTAGCCGATTAGTCGGCTTTATTTTTGTAGTTGGCGACTAGAACATTATTAGGATGATTTTTGCGTGATTGCCAATATATGCAGAATAAACGTAACTTTACATCACACACGATTGAACTGAAATGCCGCCTGCAGCAAGCGGCTTTGTGTTTCTAAACACGCCTAATTTGATCGTCCACTGTTTCTGTTGATAGATCTGAGGTTCTCCCAGGAGCATTGGTACCTTCACAGCACAGTTGCCTCATATACGCCGATGGAGCTATTCAGAAGTACAGCAAATATCAGGTAGGAACATATACCTACCTAATGCTTCTTCTTAGCGAATCGATTCTGACAGTTGCTAAATTTGTTTGGACCAGTACCCAGCCACGCGCACAGCGTTGTTTGTGGCTTCATAAAGATCTTCGCGTGTGCTATGGCACGCGGGGCAAGACAATAGATGTGCCATTGACTGCGGAGAAACACCGCACACACAGTCACTCCCCGAGCTAAAGCCCCATTTGCACATATTTTCCTTACTGCGGCCGACTTGGGTCCGGTCCGGAGTCTGTTAAGAGACTTCCACGTCGGCCAAATAAGGTTGTGTCCAGGGGGCAGTGCCTCTGAGAGTGAGGCTATGGTTTCTGAAGGGTATTTCTCCCGCCAGAGAGTACCTAATGCTAATACTTTAACTTAATATTTTGTAACTGATTCAAAAACATTTAAATTAAAGTAACGTGTAAAAAAACTAAAGAGTGTGCTCAACTGTAAATCAACTGAAGCTATTGATCGCTGTTGTACTTTATGAAATTGTCGATCAATCAATCTTTCAAGGTTTGATCAGGTCGTTCTAAATTAAAACGCACCCCAATTCACGGTATGTTGCAGCCGCCAATACTTACTTTGTGGTATGTTCATGAAACGCTATTAGTACTACGGCGTAGCCGTGCCGTAGCTCGTAGACTTGCGTAACTCGCGTAGCTAAGGCCTACAGCTTAGTGCATTTTTATAAATTGTACGTGACCTCCAGATAAGCTCTCATTACTTCTAGCATGTGCTTAATTTTGTTGTATGCAGGTGCTATGCAACGCGGATGTGGAGTGGGTGGCGTGGCGAGCAGGCTTGCGCTACGACGCGACCGCGCACGCGGTGTGCGTCGCGCCCGGAGTCTACGTTGGACGAATCGAGTACCAGACGCACCACCTGGTTAGTTAATGGCTGAGTGAGAATTATACGCAACTCATTACTTAGTTTATTCCAATGCCAAAACATTAATTTGTTAAAAAACAAGATCCGTTTGATGTCGCAATAGCGGCTCCAATTTGCGTCGCGCACGTGAATTAAAAAAAAAAAAAAAAATTATTGAGTAACATAATTACTTATATCTAGTGTTAAGTGCCGAGACCAACCCAGTAAGTATACCAGGATACCTGTAGCGGGAGGACTCGCTCTTCCCCTTAGGGCCGACCAAAATGTTACATATTTTTTATATATTTTTTTATTACTAAGACATTTTTTAAATTTAAGAAAAACTAATTAAAATAGGTGTGGGTGTGATTTACGTGTGATACATAAATATTATGTGTGAGTGTCTAAGTGTCTATATATATAGTGTGTGTCTAAGTGTCTATATATATAGTGTATGTATGAATTGGTATGAAAAAGTTAATATTAACTTTGACATTCCGTTTCATAGAATTTCACAACTTTGGCATTTTGCAACATTCGTCAACAAGCAACTTTGCAAAATCTTTTCACTTGCTCTTGCTATTTTTCTTTCAGTGTACAATAGGAGTTATTTTCATGTCCAGCAGTGGACTGTTGAGCGCAGGATTAAAAGAAGTATTTTCTGCTCTGCTCTTTTCTGCTCTGAAAACGTATTTGGGAAAATAATAAGCTTTCATTATTATTATTGATTGATCCTACGCACACCATGTCCTCTGGATTTCTCAAAGGTTGACTGGGAGAGATCCCTTAATGGGATAAGTCCACCTTTGTGCCTTACCCTTTCTGTTATTTGTGTTTTTTTTGTTATTTATTTGGTGCAATAAAGTTATTATATACATACATACATACATTATTTTCTGGTCAGATCGGCGCCGTGCTAGCGCCCAACTACCGCTGCCACGTGGTCATCCACAAGAGACCCTTCACATTCGACTGCTTCGAATTACTCGTCACAAAGGAGAAAAGCGTCTCCGAAGACAGCGAATCGGACAACTTTCGTACTGCGTCTGAATACGGCTCTAGTCAGGCGAAATTAAATTGATCCAGAAAAACAATATTGGGAGAAAATTACCCTTCGCGTTTTACTATCGAAATTTGATTCAACAGTAGATTTGAAATTGGGAGTCGTTTTGATATGTTCAATAAAGTGCTTTGGAAAAAGGTAGCTAAAGGCTCCAAATTAAATCCTAGCTTATTGATTTATAGTAATTTTCGAAGAACAAAACACTCTTACGAGACAATCAAGGAAAGGGTTATATCGAAATCGGCTTGAGATTAGCAAATTTTATTTAATTGAGAATATTTTTTATACTTGTATTGCGATGTCCTGTTATGTTTTGAATTATTTAGTTTTTGTATTGCGATTTCCGGTTATGTTTTGTATTATTTAGTTGTTTTGCAATTTTTTTTAATGTGTTGTATTATTTAGATTTTAGTTTTGTTATAAAATAAAATACACCATGAATTTTTTTTTTTTTTCATTTTATTACTTAGTTTGCAGGTACCTTAGGTGTTTTGGAAATAACCTTGGTGGATTGGAAAAAAATGACAGTGTATAAAACATTTTATACATACATATATACATACATAAATCACGCCTATATCCCTTACGGGGTAGGCAGAGCGTTAACGGCCGTAAAACGGATATTAACACCACGTCTGACAAAAGTTTGAGGGTCAATCAGATAGCTGTGTATCACTATAGTGACAGGTTGTCACCCTTTCGCCTAAAATTGCAATACACACCCTCGAGTCCCTTAGTCGCCTCTTACGACACCCATGAGTAAGAAATGGGGTGATGCTATTCTAGGCCGGCATCACACGGTATTCAAACTAAATTATCACCAAACATTTTATTTTGGTGATAATTTAGTTTTAATTAGGTACAACACTCAAAAATGGGTGTCATTCAAGCTGTAATCCTCACATAAAACTTAACGAAAAGCAACTATGGTAATGCCAAAAAATATATCTGATAAATAGTGACCTAATGCGAACTGTATTATTCGATGTCTGGGTCACTGGACCGTTTGCAAATTGGACACAATACACCCAACTGCAATAAGTAACGTTCGCGACTGAACCTGAAGATGTATGAAGAAGTTTGACAGTTTTGAACTGCTTCTATCACGTAAATTAAATCTCAAATAATGCAGTTTAAGAACACTATTTCAACACTATTTTCGGACACTAAGCGTTTAGCAGAAGGTGAGGATTATACCAAAACTATAGATATAATTATCACCAAGGTGCCTTTATAACTTCGGAACTACGCATACACATATCATGCCTATAATCCCTTGCGGGGTAGGCAGAGCGCAAACGGGTCCCTTAGTCACCTCTTACGATTCCCAAGGGAAAGAAATGGTGAGTAAAAAAATGTTATTCGAAGCAAAGTTAAAACGTTTTTTAAGATAGCTGCCTTCAACATAGCCAAAAAACAGCCTTATGATCAGACATCACCGTGCGGCCAAACTTTAAGCCGATTGTGATTCCCAAAACTCATCTGTATGGCGTAGTTTTGATAGAAATGAATAAGTAGGTACACATGAATTTAGTTGCAAAAAGTTTAATTAACAATAGTTATAATCTCATTCATTACAAACACTTCACAATTTTCAATAGGTTAGTGTTATTCTGCGCTAGTTTTGTCAGCCTCTGTTTCCGGTGTAACTTGGACCCTCTCAATGAGTCCCTTGGTAGCAGCCAGTCGCACGGTGTCGCCCGTCACGAACGTGTCGGTCGCGTCTGTCGCGCCCACCAGGCATGGCAGGCCGTACTCGCGGGCTATCACCGCGCCTGGGGGGAAACAAACCCTTTAAGCCTCTGAATATCCATGTCTTTATTTACACAACTGATAAATATCCTTCAAAGTGCATACATACATAAATCACGCCTCTTTCCCGTAGGGGTAGGCAGAGACTACTTCCTTCCACTTACTACGATCCTGGCATACTTCTTTCGCCTCCTACATTCATCAATCTCTTCATACAATGTACAATTTATAAAAAAAATGCAATAGAATGTATCAGGATATTACCCTACTCGATGTGAACACGCATGCACCGAAAAATCTTACTCAAGAGGGTTAGATATACAATGGCATCAATTCGGGATTTAAATTCTCCTTACTTGCCTTAAATTAGTGCTGTCACTTTCCGTCAAATAGGTTAAGAAAAAGATAGGAGATATTTTAGTCGTGTCATGTCTTATAATTTCATGCAAAATACGTGTTATTTGTCAAAATAAGGCGACGATCAACACAATCGCGACTAAATGGACTAGAAAAGGCGAAGAAACCATTGACGTTTTTAAAAATGACAGGACTTAGATATCTCCTTTCCTTTTCTAAACATATTTAACGGAAAGTGACAGCACTAATTTAAGGCAAGTAAGGAGAATTTATATCCCGAATTGAGGGCAATGAAGGACTAATCTTATTCTATGTTAGTGATTGTTTGTTTAAAAGAGGCTAAAGAATCCACAAAAATGTCACAAGCAAGTTGGATTTTATTGTATCCAGAGCACATCTTATAAATCGGGGAGTGTTGTTGACCGAGGTTAGTACGACTTATAGCCATATACAGGTTAAAAGGTAATTCTTATTCTGTCTGTTTACCGGCCGGTAGAGAATGCCGCGTGGCATTAGGCCCGCTTTTTGCATTTGCATTAACGTATAAGAATAAATAAAATAATTTGATTCACGAGGGGTAAGTAGGAAGGTCGTTTTCAACATATTCTTGTATAGATGGGTCGGGACTCGGAAATCATTTAATAAAATAGTATTCCTTCTTACCCTCTTCAGGGAATGTATAAATTTCCTTTCACCCTGTAGAATAGCCAAATGTGAGAAAGTTCAAGTCGGAATGTTCTTTCATAATTTCCTAAGTTACGAAAGTATATGCTGCATTGTGGACTCAATTCGGGTAATACAATATCTTAACTTACCTTAAATTAGCGCTGTAATTTTCCGTCAAATAGAGAATTGGTTTCCTGAGTTGAGGCTATTACTAAAATAATGTCATAAGAGCAAAATGTCAGACCATCCAAAAAGTGGTCAAATAACATGTTAAGCGTCATTTTGTACATTGACATTTTACTCGTACGAAATATTACTACTTATCATTTGACAGTCACCCATGCAATGCATGTGATATTTTGCTAGCAGGATGTAACAACATCCTGCTAGCAAAATCTAACAAGATAGACATCTTACCGCCAACACTGCGTCGATCGGGTTGAAAGCGCAGGCCGGCCGCGCGCAGGTTTGATTGGGCAAAATACAAGAGCTGCGCTGTGTGACGCGGGTCCGCCAACACGCGGCGCGGGCACGGTTAATACATACATACCTAAGGTACAAACCGTCCAAACACGACACCTCGCCGAATTACAGCTATTTAGGTAGGATGCGACTTCTATATTCGAACGTATAATAATGTCAATAGCTTTACCGTGTGAAATGAGTCCTCCTAGTTCAGTGACGATCCCTGACAGTAAAGGGAAGTAGGGTGACCAGCCGATGTCTGTGGAGTGTGTGATCAGGACGTCTCCGGGCTGCAGTTGCCCGATCTGAAACACATTCAATATTCCTGCCGTTACATTATCAGGGGTCGTATTCCGCTATTTGAAATCCGTCTCAGTTGTTTTTCAATAGAGTGTCATTTGGATGTTTTTGTCAATTTCTAACAGTTCGAAGTATAGAAAGTGACAATGGCATCGATGGCATAACAATGTCAAAAAATAAGAGAATCGGGACTCTGTTAAGCCGGGGCTTATTGTTACACCCTTGTAGTTAGATCAGTGGATGATGACTTGATAGTTGGTTTTGCCTTCAACACGACGCAATCATGCGCTTCAATGTACATAGCAGATTTGTCTAGCGCACGCTCGAAATGCGAGCGCGCAATTTATTCCTACTCTTCTCTTCCTTTCTTTTTTTGCTTTCCCTCACTTCATCAAATTCAAATATATATTTTTTTAAGTAAGAATTAACAAGATTTTGATTTAGAAAGCTACAGTCTACAGCTACCTACAATTAAAAAAAGAAAAGTGAATTTACAGAAATGTAAAAAGAATCATTAATTTTTAAGCTACGTCAAATTCATGTTTAAATATGATGTAACTCATACATTGTGTTGGATCATCTCCCTCTTTTCTGCCGAGCTCCTTCTCTTACCTCGCTGAGGTCCTTGACGACGCAAGCCCTGGCTACCACCTCCCCTCCGCAGACAGCTGTGGCGTGTAGCCTGACGTCTGCTGAAGTGACTCGAGGGCCGGCGCTCTGTAGCGGCTGCACGTAGCCGATGTTTGTTTCCTCCCCAACAACCCCTTACCTCGCTGAGGTCCTTGACGACGCAAGCCCTGGCTACCACCTCCCCTCCGCAGACAGCTGTGGCGTGTAGCCTGACGTCTGCTGAAGTGACTCGAGGGCCGGCGCTCTGTAGCGGCTGCACGTAGCCGATGTTTGTTTCCTCCCCAACAACCCCTTACCTCGCTGAGGTCCTTGACGACGCAAGCCCTGGCTACCACCTCCCCTCCGCAGACAGCTGTGGCGTGTAGCCTGACGTCTGCTGAAGTGACTCGAGGGCCGGCGCTCTGTAGCGGCTGCACGTAGCCGATGTTTGTTTCCTCCCCAACAACCCCTTACCTCGCTGAGGTCCTTGACGACGCAAGCCCTGGCTACCACCTCCCCTCCGCAGACAGCTGTGGCGTGTAGCCTGACGTCTGCTGAAGTGACTCGAGGGCCGGCGCTCTGTAGCGGCTGCACGTAGCCGATGTTTGTTTCCTCCCCAACAACCCCTTACCTCGCTGAGGTCCTTGACGACGCAAGCCCTGGCTACCACCTCCCCTCCGCAGACAGCTGTGGCGTGTAGCCTGACGTCTGCTGAAGTGACTCGAGGGCCGGCGCTCTGTAGCGGCTGCACGTAGCCGATGTTTGTTTCCTCCCCAACAACCCCTTACCTCGCTGAGGTCCTTGACGACGCAAGCCCTGGCTACCACCTCCCCTCCGCAGACAGCTGTGGCGTGTAGCCTGACGTCTGCTGAAGTGACTCGAGGGCCGGCGCTCTGTAGCGGCTGCACGTAGCCGATGTTTGTTTCAGCGAACTTTAGTTTGCACCACGACGGGTAGTGTTGGCGGCGCTGCGACGCTCTGGAAGAGTTATACACATACATAATACACATATCACGCCCACAATCCCTTGTGGGGTAGGCAGAGCGCAAACAGCCACAAAAAACGGCCATTTACACCACGTCTGACAAATGTTTGAGGGTTATTCGGAATATTGTGTATCGCTATAGTGACAGGTTGTCAGCCTATCGCCTAAAATTGCAATACACACCCTCGAGTCCCTTAGTCGCCTCTTACGACTCCCACGGGAAAGAAATGGGGTGATGCTATTCTAAGCCGGCATCACACGGCGGAGTTAAAGAGTTATGCATATAAATATTGAGACAAATTATTGTTTTATGAAAATAAAGAACTTTTTAATTTCTTTATGGGAAGTTCGTTGATAGAAATACAAGTGCACAAGGGTCTTAGGTAGGATTCATGTAAGTAAGGATTATGGATGCAGTTCGAGCTACTCGTTTGCAAGTGTCCTAATTCTTAGGGCCGCCGCAAAAAAGAGCCGTTTTTGCGACAGCTTGAGCACTTTTGAACAGAAGTTTGAAAATAAACTATCGTAATTGCAATAAAAGGTGATATTAGCTAAAATGACTGACGGCTCTCACAGTCACCCTGCGGCGTTTCTCTTTCTAGGCAATGTCACTTTTATACAAATTACATACGGTCCTTACTCAAATTTCTATAAAAAGTGCTCGAGCTGTCGCTTGCAAAAACTGCTCTTGTCCTGCTTTGGCCCGTCGTGACTTTGTAAACCACTGGAATAAAACTATAACAACGGGCATACTTACTTTTTTAACAAAACAGGATCTCTTGTCTTAAGATACTGCTTGAGCTCGTGCAGGCGGAAGTGGAACACCAGGTCTGCATCAGGCAGGTGCCAGGTGTTCACCAGCAGCTTGCCGACCTGCAGCAAGGCGAGGCGCAGCTTGTGCACGGCGAGTATGAGCTGGGCTTTAGTGTTCTCGCGATGGCGGACCGTGCGCCGGCACAGGGGTAGTACCCAGCGAAGGACTTTTCTGTCAATGTTATTAATATAAATAATAACAAATAATAAATCTTAATTTCTCTCATCACAAAGGTATAATGTAACGATAACATAAGAACTAAAATTACATGCGGATTTCAAATTTTGTATCCTTTGTGGCGAGAGCTGGTGTCTACTAGATTTATCTGTATTACGGATCACCAGGCTCCCTCCTCTTAGGCAAAAGCATTATTATTGTAAGTTAGTTAATATATTTTACTCTTCTTCTTTTCGAGTGAGACACCGAGTCGTCCAACGACTCGATGTCAGAGTTTTTCAACCGCCTTCTACCAGTAGTAGGCCTCTGACATGGTTGTGTTACGACCGCCGTCTAAGTAATCATAGACAGCAACCGGGACCGACGGCTTAACGTGCCCTCCGAAGCACGGAACCATTTCTTTTCGGACAATCAGTTGGTTCACCCTGCAATGTCCTAACCAGACCGGGAACAAATTCACAAAGAGATAAATATCAACTTTTGTGAGTGTCCCACCGAGAATCGAACCCGGAACCTTTGCGTCACAGGCAGTCGCACTACCACTGCGCCACATCGGTCGTCGTGTGATGCCGGCTTAGAATAGCATCACCCCATTTCTTCCCGTGGGAGTCGTAAGAGGCGACTAAGGGACTCGAGGGTATGTATTGTATTTTAGCGATGGGCTGACTACTTGTCACTATGGCGATACACAATTTTTCCGAATGACCCTCAAATATTTGTCAGACGTGGCGTTAATGTTCGTTTTTGCGGCCGTTTACGCTCTGCCTACCCCGCAAGGGATTAAGGCGTGATATGTGTATGATGATGATGTGTATGTGTATGTATGTATAAATTGTTTTTGTCATCTATGAAAAGGAGTATGTATCAGTCGGACCCAAAGATATTAATTCTCAGGCGACGTACACTGAATCCCTCGCTCCTTTAAGCATTCTACTTAAAACCTTTGCTCGCTCGTAATTTTACTCTAGACTGCCTGGTTCCGCTTGTGATTCATAAAATCGCTTTAAATACATTACATCAGGCCCATGTCTTAAAAACTACTATTTAGGAACCGTAGGTTCAAATTATAGTTTTCTACCGTATTTGAAGGGTACCTTGTGTTTGGTTTTTGTGGTGTTTTAAGCGCAGCTATGATTTCCTCGTCACTTTTACCAAGTTTTTGCTGGTGTTCAGTCGCGCGCACGTTCTGCAGAACCTCCATCATTTGTTCGGGGACCAGCGCCCACGGCTTTGTATACAGATCGAACTGGAAGTAAATATCGTATCCTTAGAGTTTCTCAAGGGTGACTGGAAGAGATCCCTTAATGGAATAAGCCCGCCTTTGTGAAATTTCTTGTTTTTGATTTAATATATTATGTGTTGTCTGTATTAGTTTTAAGAATGCACAATAAAGAGATTATTTTTATTTTTATTTTAACAAGAAAACTTACAGCCAATATTTATAACAATAGTACCTACGATAGAAAAACAGAACTGGGCCATTGACAAGTTTTCACCTATGGTAAAAAATTGACAAGCGCTCAAATTTCATAATATCCACTTTTTCTATGACCTTTTCGGAGATTTCTGATTGCGGATTCATAGTGAAAAAGTTTCAAATTTTTCTGTTGAAAATCTAGGAAAAAATAATCAATTTTCTGAAATCGTGCTTGTGACGTCACAATACGATGATTATCCTGCAAAAAAAACACATCCGTTTGTAGACGTAAATTTACAAAAAAAAGCGCATCATGAGCGCCAAAACTGTCAATAACGTCAAAGTACATAGTTGGCTGGGTTGCCAACTGGGTTTTTTTTTTCGTACTGAAGCACTTAAGGCTAGCGCAGACTGTGGCTTGTACGTCTACGCAAATGAAGCACGCGCGTCGACGCACCGGTTGTAATCTATGGAACCAATATGGAACTGGAAGCTTATAAGAAACATGCCATGAACATGCCACACGCCAACAAGTAGGTAACTACCGAAGAGTACCAACTGACTAAGTTACTAGATTAGATGCCAAAGGCAAAACAAAATGCTTATCAATATCAATATCTACCCGGGTGTCGTAAAAGCCGACTAAGGGATGACTCCAGGAAATGGGCAGCAGCGTTGTCAGTGAATACAACACCTTACACTGCGCTCGCCATTCCACCTGCTAAGCGTGGTGAGTATGGCAAATAACCCCTAATAGGGGGAGGCCCATGTCCAGCAGTGTGGTATTCCCACACTTGTGTCTTTCCTGCTGGGGTTTTGACCTCTTAGTACTACACGACTCTACTAAAGTTACGTTAGTCACGACTCGTAGACTCTCCGTTTCTTAATTTGAGTAAAGTTTGTGCGTCTTCGTCTCTCTCTTTTCCCTTCCACCTTCCCATTCTGCAACGTTTTTTACTTCCTAATTAAGGCGGAACTATACTATCTGACGCGTCCATCAGCCGCGTCCGTCAGCCGCGACTTATTTTTATCTGTGTAGTAATTTATGTGAAACTGCAAACTATCTAAGTCGCGCACAGTCTGAGAGAGATATCTAGCCGGTCGGATGCCATAGACAATGTGCACTGGCCTTAAGACTCTGGAGTCGCTTTTAATTTATTTCGTGGACGTAAACACGTAAACGCTTCTTTTTATCTAATTTCTTGGTAGACAATACAATGTGGCCACAGTTAAATAAAAAATTTCGTCCTACTCGTTGCTCGACGTCATTATCGCGACCGCGACCATAGACGAATTTCGTCCGCGGACACTCCGTGCACACTGTCTTAAGCCGCGGCTGATGGACGCGTCAGATAGTATGTTTCCGCCTTTAGACTTCTTTAACATCCAATTTAATCAAAACATTTCAATACGTAAAATCGTTTGCAATCAGCATTTGCAAGCAAAATTATGAAAAATTCCAAAACCTCGTACAGAAGTGAATACTAATACTTGTCCTCGCGTGTCGTACGGGAGACCGTTAGTTTCGTATTCGTATGAGGAACCTTTTATTGCACGGTTGGCAACCCTGGAAATGTATGATAATGTCGCTGTCAATCATCAGTATTGCCATTATATTTTATTATTTTCAAGAATTGTAGTGATACCATTTTAATAATCGTATTCTGACGTCATCATGCACTTACGACCTTTTAGAATGAGCAGTTTTTAATTATTAAAATAAAAAGGGATAAAAGTGTTGTTTTTTCTAAAATGTTATTCGGGGGCTCCACTTGTTCACTAAAGTTTAATTTAAGCTAATAATATCGGTATGTTTACGAAATGAGCGGTCATCAATTATACATACATACATACAGTTTAACAGATACATTACATAAACTAGGTACTATTATATAGGATGAAATTTTACTATTGACCCATAGCGAAATCTCAAGACGAGCTGGTAATAAGGAACAACTTTCCCCAAAAAACAGGTTGAAATATGTCAAACATAAGTTTCCAGCAGCTGATCGGCAATTTTGTATAGGACATTTTTATTTCGTATTCGACTTATGTTCCTTCGGAAAAGTTGATCGTTCTTACCAGCCCGTCTTGGGTTTTCGCTGCCGACCCTGGTAAAAATTCACCCCATATTTCTTAATACACACCAAACTTATACTGGTTTTTCATACAGTTTGGTTTGACCAGCATACCTTAATCCCTTACATGGGTAGGTTGTGTTGCTTGTAATACAAATCAATTAATAAACTATCAATACTGAATTCATCATCATCATCATCCCACATCCACCCACTGCAGGGTATAGGCCTCTTCTCTACAGCGCCAATCCTCACGGTCCTGTGCCAGCCTTGTCCAGTGCCTTCCTGTTACCTTGACGATATCGTCGGACCAACGGGCAGCTGGTCTACCCACTGACCTTTTTGAATTACATCACACACATTTCACATACCTCCATAATAGCTCTATGTCCATGCTCTTCTAAGAACTGAGCAACTTCTTTGTGAACCTCCGGCGCGTTAATTCTCAGCCAATCTAGAGCTTTCTTGGGTTCCTGTTTCTTGAACTCCTCAGTGTGCCCCGAGTGTTCGAGCAGCCTGGCTATTTTAGCGAGCGCTTGAGGTACTTCGGCGGACAGTACGCCACCAGAACTCAGCAGAATGTTCATTTCGGCGCACTGCTCGGCAGTGAAGTCTGAAACGATAAATTACTGGTCAGTGCAAATCCGGGATGAAACGGATTCCACCAATCACCGACAATTTACTACCTAAGCCGCAATTTTAGGAGGCACCCGCGTGCCGTCATTCGGATTTTGTGACCATGCAAAGGATTTTTAGAGAAAACCAACAGCTCTCTTGAAAGTACAACACACACAAATATATTAGGTGTAAAAAAAATTGCTGAGAATATTTTAAGGGGTGAACCAGTACGTGAAACTGAGCAACTTTCCCCAAGGAACATAGGTCAATTTGACCCTCCCATACTTGGTGTGTTACCCGGCCGGGATAATTTGTATGGGAGGGCCATTTTTTTTTCATGTTTCGTCCTATGTTCCTTGGGGAAAGTTGTTCAGTTTCACGTACTGGTTCACCCCTTAAAATATTCTCAGCAAATTTTTTTACACCATGTATATCACGCCTATTATCCCTTGCGGGGTAAGCAAAGCGTAAACGGCCGCAAAAAACGGTCATGTATGCCACGTCTGACAGATATTTGAGGGTCATTCGGAAAATTGTTTATCGCCATAGTGACAGGTTTTCGGCCCATCGCCTAAAATTGCAAAACAAACCCTCAAGTCCCTTAGTTGCCTCTTACGATTCCCACGGGAAAGAAATGGGGTGATGTTATTCTAAGCCGGCATCACACGACATATAAACTCATAATATAAGGTGAAATTTTACTAGTGACCGATAGCGAAAATTTAAGACGGGCTAAATATGAATTGCAAAATTCCCTATCAACTGATCGGAGTTACTATAGAACAAAAAATATTTTATCATATTTCGACCTATGTTCCCTGGGGAAAGTTGTTCCTTATCACCAGACCGTCCTTTGTTTTCAGTATCGGTCAGTAGTAAAGTTTCACCCTATATATTTCTCTTCATTACCATTTTTGATGTAACATACACATGGAATTGCACGTGGTCGCTCAAACAGCGGTACATACATCACAGCTGATGCTTTTGCTATAGTACCCCCCCTTCCCTCAATGACACAAGTCCCTCACCTTCAGCCCCCTCACAGAGCACCATCATGGAGACGAGCTGGCTGGCAGTGCTGGCTGCGGAGGTGGTCGCGTGGTTGCTCGAGCAGCGGTACATCAATGGTGATGCTTCTGCTATAGTACCCCCCCCCCCCTCAATGACACAAGTCCCTCACCCTCAGCCCCCTCACAGAGCACCATCATGGAGACGAGCTGGCTGGCAGTGCTGGCTGCGGAGGTGGTCGCGTGGTTGCTCGAGCACCGGTACATCAGAGCTGATGCTTCTGCTATAGTACCCCCCCCCCCCCCTCAATGACACAAGTCCCTCACCCTCAGCCCCCTCACAGAGCACCATCATGGAGACGATCTGGCTGGCAGTGCTGGCTGCGGAGGTGGTCGCGTGGTTGCTCGAGCAGCGGTACATCAATGGTGATGCTTCTGCTATAGTACCCCCCCCCCCTCAATGACACAAGTCCCTCACCCTCAGCCCCCTCACAGAGCACCATCATGGAGACGAGCTGGCTGGCAGTGCTGGCTGCGGAGGTGGTCGCGTGGTTGCTCGAGCACCGGTACATCAGAGCTGATGCTTCTGCTATAGTACCCCCCCCCCTCAATGACACAAGTCCCTCACCCTCAGCCCCCTCACAGAGCACCATCATGGAGACGAGCTGGCTGGCAGTGCTGGCTGCGGAGGTGGTCGCGTGGAGCAGCGGTACATCAATGGTGATGCTTCTGCTATAGAACCCCCCCCCCCTCAATGACACAAGTCCCTCACCTTCAGCCCCCTCACAGAGCACCATCATGGAGACGAGCTGGCTGGCAGTGCTGGCTGCGGAGGTGGTCGCGTGGTCGCTCGAACACCGGTACATCACAGCTGATGCTTCTGCTATGGTACCCCCCCCCCCCCCTCAATGACACAAGTCCCTCACCTTCAGCCCCCTCACAGAGCACCATCATGGAGACGAGCTGGCTGGCAGTGCTGGCTGCGGAGGTGGTCGCGTGGTCGCTCGAACACCGGTACATCACAGCTGATGCTTCTGCTATGGTACCCCCCCCCCCCCCCCTCAATGACACAAGTCCCTCACCTTCAGCTCCCTCACAGAGCACCATCATGGAGACCAGCTGGCTGGCAGTGCTGGCTGCGGAGGTGGTCGCGTGGTCGCTCGAGCACCGGTACATCACAGCTGATGCTTCTGCTATGGTACCCCCCCCCCCCCCCTCAATGACACAAGTCCCTCACCTTCAGCTCCCTCGCAGAGCACCATCATGGAGACCAGCTGGCTGGCAGTGCTGGCTGCGGAGGTGGTCGCGTGGTCGCTCGAGCACCGGTACATCAGAGGTGATGCTTCTGCTACTTTCTCCAGTAAGCTTTGAGGGTCACTAGTATCCGTGTTTATGTTCAACGCTTTCACTGTCTTGATGGCATCGTCCATACACCATTTCGAGAATAATAGATACTGTAAAAAGAAGTTGGATATATTTCGTGAGTTGTTTCAACACGAAATTTTAATTTAGAACAATGGCTGTTTATTTTAAATTTTTGATTGATATTTTGATACATCTTGTAAGAATTCTAAATAATAAATTATCTTGTAAATCTAGTTCCGCTTAAGCAACACCCCTGACCTGAGCATTCAAAAAAAAACAAAAGATTGAAGTTGTCACATAAGCAAGATACTACACGCAAATCGAGAAATAAATTCTCCTATCTTACCTTAAATTAGCACTGTCATATTCCGTCAAATAGGTTTAAAAAAGGATAGGAGATACCAAGTGACAATGGTGAGTAAATTTACCTTAGAAATTTACTAGAAATAGCAATGAACTCATTGACATATTTAAATATGTCAGGACGTCGTCATTTTTAGTTAATTTACCCGCCATTTTATCATCCTGGCCTTATTTGACGCTTATTTTTGCGTGAAATTATAAGACATGACATGACTTGGATATATCCCAACTATTTGAAGGAAAGTAATAATATAATAAGTATTTTGACGTTGTAATATGGCTGGCGACAGCCATAGTTTTGTCACAGGTTCCGTTTCACGTTGTGTTCGTTATAAATTATGTTAGTTCGATTTACTACGAAATAAACTTTTCGCCTGTCTATTATATTGAGTGTCATTCGTGTAAGTAAACAAATTACCAATAATAAATTTAGAACTATTCAATAAACACAAAATAAATATTATTTGTAAAGTGGTACAGTTTTTGTGTAAAGAAACGTTATTTCAATTAAGCTCTACATGGCACTCGAGAATCCCTAGAAAATTTCCCATTATTTCAGGACCCTACCTTGACAGACTCCACATACTGCTTGGCTTGTTGTAGCCTGCTGTAAGGCCGGCGATGCTTCGCCACACTCAGCATGTGATCGTCCATGACTTTGTGCCCGTATATGGACATTTCCATCATGCGCACCGTTAGGTTGATCTCGTTAGGGATGAAGCGGTATGTACTCTGAAATTCAAACAGCACGTTTCTAGACAAGAATTTAAAAAATACAATTTTACACACACATATCACGCCTATAATCCCTTGAGGGATAGGCACAGTATAAACATCCGCAAAAAACGGATATTAACGCCACGTCTGACAAACAGTTGAGGGACGACACCTCGCCGTATTACAGCTACATAGGCATGACGCGTCTTCTGAATTTCAACGAATAATAATACGACACACACAGCGTTGGCGCTTACATTGCATTCAGAACGTTGCCAGCCAGATATTATCAATATTATCATACAAGAGGCTACATTCGATGTTCATTGCGTAGTCGGTTAGCCATTATGATACCAGGCATATTAAGCAGCCGCGCAATGTAGTAAGAATTTCACCAGTAGACTTCTAGTCTGTAGTGCCATAACGTTAGGGCACTAATTGTCCGTAAAAACGATGATTCCGAGCTTCGAAAGTCACAAAGAACCGAGGATCCCATTTGCTGTCAACAATTCTGACACTAGGGCAAGGACCACTAGGGCGAGGGTTTATCAGTTGACACACACACACTCATAACACTATGATTTCTTGCGGAGTAGGCAGCGCGTAAACGGCTGCAAAAAAGGACATTTATGAGGCGCCTAACAAACTTGTGAGGGTAATTCGAATAAATTGTTTATAGCCATAGTACCAGGTTGTCAGCCCATCGCCTAATATTGTAATACACACCCTCGAGTCCCTTAGTCGTCTCTTACTACTCCCACGGGAAAGAAATGGGGTGATGCTATTCTAAGCCGGCACCACACGGCATCCCAGTGTCCCACACGACAAAAAAAAGGTAAAACGTGCATACATTCTACGTGTCACACTTACATCGTATAGCCGCAGCGTTCCCCGGTGATGTGTGAACGCCATGGTGCGGTCGTGTTGGTGAATACCGTGAATGAGGTTGTCGATTCCGTCTATGAGCGGGTGACACACCAGGTCATAGGTCAACGCCGTTACTGGCTTTGGCAACACCTAGAAAACAAAACAAGCTAATTATTGAAATACAAAAACCCGACTACTAGTTAAAAATATATTTTTTTCATCTAAAATCCACCATTTTAAATATATGATTTTTTCATATAGTGTCACTCGCGCTGCTGAGATGAATCTAACGATACCTCATATTTCAACATCCGTCTAGCCGTTTGGCTTGCAAATAGATTTACGAATTTACGATTACGAATAGATTTTTATATCGTGTATCCAATAGTTTCGGTTACGAGGCTCCTTAACACCCCTGATCATAACCTGGGAACGTCGGAAGGGGAAGACCTCGACGAACGTACCTCGATCAAATCGGAGACGTACTAAAGAAAGATCAGGTCAAGAGTACCCTAAACCGACGAGCATGCATGAAGAGATTGATGAATGTAGAGGAGGCGAAAGAAGTATGCCAGGATCGTAGTAAGTGGAAGGAAGTAGTCTCTGCCTACCCCTCCGGGAAAGAGGCGTGATTTATGTATGTATCATAACCTCACCTCTCCCGTGTTGGCGAAGCTGAGGAGCTCATCATTAGACATGATGGCGGTATCCATCTCATGCAGGAGTTCCTCCTCCGACCAGCGCTCTAGGGAGGTGATCGGTCGCGCTTGCAATAGGTAAATAGCATCCTGTAACGAAATATTTTATCATTGGATTTGACTTGACTGGAATTTACTAGGCTTGATTTGACTTGACTTGGTTTGATTTGGTTTGATTAGAACTGACTTGACATGGCTTGACTTAATTGAATTTTACGGTAAATTTAGATAATTATCTATACGATCTATACCTTAGTAACAGCCCACTCTATATCCCTGCCGGCGCCCCAAGCCTCCTCCTGCGCCACTCCAATCCTCGCCAACTCAAGTATTTCACTGACAGTAAGGCAAGGCAGTTTCCGGTCTTCTTCCTTCACTTCCTCAGTCGTGACAGTGTTGCCAACTGCTGTGATTCTTTGCTTCTTAGAGCCGAGCTCAATCTGCGTAATACTGAGGTCTTTGCCGCGTGACACGGTTATTGAGTCTGGTTCTACTGAGCCTGAGACGACGCTCTGAAAATTATATAAAATTGTATATGTATTTGCCATGTGATGTCGGCTTAGCATAGCTTAATAGCATCACCTTATTGGGGTATCGTAAAAAGCGACACAGGGATTTTTCAAGGAATGGGAGAATAGCGTCACCTTATCGTAAAAAGCGACACAGGGATTTTTCAAGGAATGGGAGAATAGCGTCACCTTATCGTAAAAAGCGACACAGGGATTTTTCAAGGAATGGGAGAATAGCGTCACCTTATCGTAAAAAGCGACACAGGGATTTTTCAAGGAATGGGAGAATAGCGTCACCTTATCGTAAAAAGCGACTCAGGAATTTTACAAGGAATGGGAGAATAGCGTCACCTTATCGTAAAAAGCGACTCAGGGATTTTTCAAGGAATGGGAGAATAGCGTCAACTTATCGTAAAAAGCGACACAGGGATTTTTCAAGGAATGGGAGAATAGTGTCACCTTATCGTAAAAAGCGACTCAGGAATTTTTCAAGGAATGGGAGAATAGCGTCACCTTATCGTAAAAAGCGACTCAGGAATTTTTCAAGGAATGGGAGAATAGCGTCACCTTATCGTAAAAAGCGACACAGGGATTTTTCAAGGAATGGGAGAATAGCGTCACCTTATCGTAAAAAGCGACTCAGGAATTTTTCAAGGAATGGGAGAATAGCGTCACCTTATCGTAAAAAGCGACACAGGGATTTTTCCAAGGAATGGGAAGCAGCTTTCACTTTGAACATCTTGCACTGCGCTCGCCAATCTTCTTGCCAAGCGTGTTACAAAGTATTCCGAAACGTCATTAGGGGCATGGGTGGAGTTTTTTTTTGGTCTGTGCGTGGTGAGTATGTTAATCCCCCGCACCCTCTAGTAGGGGAAGCACCATGTCCAGCAGTGGACTGTTCTAGCTATTAATGTGTATTAGGATAGGATAGGTTCAGCTGATTCTGGACGCCTCGATGGGCGTTAGAGAACCTACATTTGTAAAGTGGGTAAATTGGGAGTTTGGTGAATTGGGAAATAGATTTGTACATACATAGATAAATCACGCCTTTATCCCTTACGGGATAGGCAGAGCGTTAACGGCCGTAAAACGGATATTAACACCACATCTGACAAAAGTTTGAGGATCAATCAGATAACTGTGTATCACTTTAGTGACAGGTTGTCAGCCCATCGCCTAAAATTGCGATACACATCTAACCCTCGAGTCCCTTACTCGCCTCTTACGACATCCATGTGTAAGAAATGGGGTGATGCTATTCTAAGCCGGCATCGCACGGTGCAATAGATTTGTTGGGTTCGCTATTTAGGAAGTTGCCCTCTTAGGAAAGTTGTCTAGATGGTCCGGAAGGATGTAGATGCTGTTGATTACCTCTCCCAAGCCGTAGTTGGCGGTGATAAGCAGTCTGGACGGGTCGCCGGCCGCCGGGTGCCGCGTGAACATCACTCCGGCCGCCCTTGGTGATACTAGCGCTTGTATGACCACGCCGCCGCCGCACAGACATGGCTGCCCGTTCTGGCTACAACGTAGAGGGAGAAACATATACAATATCCTTCACATACTTACTGAAATGCTAGTGCTTTTCGCAAAAATTTAATGACGTTAAGATATTTCTGGTCTTACATAAAAATCAACCCAGTCTGTTTATTCGTCTCCAACTTATATTTGTGGATAACCCAACGAATAAAATGACTGTCTCAAAAATTTTCATTGGGGTTCTTACCATTTAGGTAAGAACGAGTAGACGATTTTCAAATTGCATAAAACCGTATCCGTATGAGACAATGGCCACAATTCGGGACATAAATTCTCTTATCTTACCTTAAATTAGAGCTGTCACTCTCCGTCTAAAAGGCTAAGATAGGGTAGCAGATAAAATATCTCTTATCCTTTTCTAAACCTATGATAACATAAGGTAAGATAAGATAATTTGAATCCCAAATTGAGGGCATTGTATATCCCGAATTGAGGCTACTGTATTGACTAGAAATGCCGAAGAATCCATTGTCATTTTTAAACATGACAGGACATAGATATCTCCTTTCCTTTTCTAAACCTATTAGATGAAAAGAGAGCTGCCTCTTTAATAAATTCTTTCAACTCACCTTAATTTAGCCAGTGCTAATTTAGGGTGAGTTGAGAGAATTTATTTTCTTAAATGTGGACAATATGTAACAACAAAAGCGTGAACATTTCATTTATTGGCCGGATGTCATTTGTTTTGTCCCTTTCACTAAAATACATAATGCAATTGATACAGCGCTCTATTAACTCTTATAGAATCTTAGCTTACACACAGAGTACATGATGAACCTACCGTCTGTAGTGTGCACTTGTGAATGCGAACATGGATCCCCAGCATAGCTGAACCCCGCGCAGTATGTCTGTCTCGCTCACACACCCTAGTATCGTCTCGTTCTGACCTGCAGCCGAGAGCGCTTCACTGTCCTCGCCTACAGCTGGAATTTACATAAACATCTCAGTGAAAGGAATGTTTTAAAGCTGGTCGCAATATTATTTATTTATTTAAGAGCCCGTATTGTCCCACTGCAGGGCAAAGGCCTCTCTCCTCTTTTTCCACGTCTCTCGGTCCAGTGCTAGGCTTTGCCAATAAAAGTCGCAATCAGAAAAACAAAATATTCATGCGCTTTCTATACCCCTCAGTAGGTCAGCCTTCTTCAGTAACTCCTTTACGGTCGGGGCAGCACATCTCTGGGATTCATTGCCACCCGATATCTGGAAAGCTTCTGATCGTGTAGCTTTTATGAAGTTAGTGTACGATCACTATGGCCGGCTTCGTAATCATAATAATTAGGTTTTGTTGTTTGAATGATCAGTCTCCACTTTTTGTTTTAACGAAGGTATACTCGTTAAGCAGGTACTCGCTCGCTTCTCCTTCTTTTCGTGTGGGATCGGATGACTCGGTAGTCATCCAAGGACCCGATGAACCCTAGTGTCAGAGTTTTTCAACCGCCTACTACCACTAGTAGGCCTCTGACATGGTTGTGTTACGACCGCCGTCTAAGTAACCATAGACAGCAACCGGGATCGACGGCTAAACGTGCCCTCCGAAGCACGGAACCATTTTCTTTTCGGACAATCAGTTAGTTCACCCTGCAATGTCCTAACCAGACCGGGAACAAATTCACAAAGAGATAAATGTCATCTTTTGTGAGTGTCCCACCAAGATTCGAACCCGGAACCTTTGCGTCGCAGCAGTCGCAAGCAGTAGCACTGCTTTTTTTATTGCAGCTTGTCACTTACCTGATGATCTGACAGCGAACCGTAGTTCAGGGCCGAGGTTCTGCTCAGTGGCCTTCCTTCTCAACTCAGTGAGGTGGGAGAGGATTTGTTCCCGTACTTCGCCTTGTATCTCCATCTTTGCGAACAACTCCGCTGCTCTATGAAATTAAATTATTTTAAAGTCACTCATATGGGGTTTTCTAAGTTTTTCATTTGTTTAGAAAAGCATATATACTTTTATATACACTCGTCTCATAATGTTCGAATTATGAATTCGAAAACAGATGCATAATGACCTACTTTATGCATTCTGCCTAAACTAGGGTTCACTATAAATTACAGAAGCGTAATGACTTAATGACAAAACTCTTAATACGATAAAGTTGAGAAATGAAACGAAGTTTTTTTTTCCAATACTCAAATCGCTATCTTCCGCCGCACTTGACAGTTGTTGTTGTACGGTAATTTTTAGGATGTTGTTCAGTTGTTTTAATAGGTTTTTGTTCTGTTGTTGTTCAGATGTTGATTAGTTGTGGTTCAGATGTTGATTAGTTGTGGTTCAGATGTTATTCCGATGTTGTTCAGTTGTTGTTCAGTTGTTGTTCAGATGTTGTTCAGTTGTTGTACTGATGTTGTTCAGTTGTTGTTCAGACGTTGTTCAGTTGTTGTTCAGTTGTTGTTCAGATGTTGTTCAGTTGTTTAGTTAAGTTATTGTTAAGACTCCACATCTAAACAACTGCCAAAGTATAGATTTTTAAAAATTCATATCAAGCCATATTACGTTCTCGTATTGAATTTGTCCTTGTATCGGGCCTTGCAATGGCCGGTGCGTACGTTTAGAAAAGTGTTTCTGAGTTTTTTTGGAGAGTGTAGATAAAATAGTGTATGCAACTGCTATAATTAGGCATTAGAATGCTCGTGTCAAACTATTATCACACTCGGCTGCGCCTCATGTGATAAACAGACACTCGCATTCTAATGACCCCCATTATACGACAGTTGCATAAACTACTATATTAGGAAAAAGCAACTTGGTATTCTACAATTAACACGCTTTTGTCCCTTGCCGTGTAATGCCCACTCTACTTCTACCCATGGGTGTCTTAAACAGCGACTAAGAGATAAATTCATCCAGGGAATGGGCAGCAGAGTTTCCCTGTTAATGCAAGATCTGTGGACTGTTGTGGCTGTTGGCGTAGAGTTTGGAGACTAGGGCTAGGCAAAGCGTAAATGGCCGTAGAAACAACCAATACTAGTTTTTCCTAATTCTCGTCTTTTTTTATCTTACTTGTCACATTTCTGTTTGAAGTTGTGTTCGTCGTAGTGTTCGTTGGCCGCTTCAATATCCAAGATGGCGGACTTCAGCTCGGGGTGACATTCGAGATGTTTCTCTAGTGCTTTCGTGGTCAGGCAATAGCCTGGAGGCACTTTGTAACCCTGCAATTATGAATAATTTTGGTAACAAAAAAATAGAAATTTCATACAACCACATGCAAATAATAAACTATTTTCTTCGACAACGGAAATACTTTTTTTAAATAGAGAAGCGCTTTAATCTACGGCTTTAATGAAGTTTTACTAGAGCCGTCCAACATAACACAGAATGTCCAAGTCAACAATAAATAGTGCTGTAGTTTCTCACATTTTTCAAACAAACAGATGCTTTTAAGTAATAATAGTCGACTTACAATGAAGAACAAAAACAAATGTTACCATTTCGTTTTGAACCGAAGCAAGCAAGGCGAGCGATGCACCTTTCCCCCCGACATAGGCAGGGCAAGCCGCGGCGCGGGACTCAAACGGGACGCAGTATTCTACTGAGCCCACTTCGGACTCATTACACCAGCGGAGGGATATCTTTGGTACACTTATAGTTGGGGTTGATTTCGCTGAAATTATAACAATCATCTACTTTATATTGTACTGTAAAATCTTCAAAATGTAGGTGTTCTCGCTAAGTCTACTTACATTACTTTGTAAGTATAAAATTAAAATCAGGTCAAGATCAAAACTATGTAACGGCTGGTGAGGAGAGGAGCTATTGGCTGGCGAAATGAGCAGTGTAAAGCGAAGTGGTGTGGAGCAATGTAATACAAAGAGGTGGGGTGCGGTGAGGTGCGGAGGTGAGGTGAGCATAGACATTTGTGTCTATGGAGGAGAGGAGGCGAGGAGAGCTTAGAGACAAGACAGAAATGACGTTTTGATTCGAATTTGGAGTTCAGTGTGACAGCGGCGTGTTTTTACACTATTTTCGTATAAAATTGAGAAATTGTCTTGCAAAATATTAATCGAATATAAAGCATTGTGATTCCAAGAAACTCTTTTATTCGCTAAAATATCCTGACGATAATAACTATATTAGAAACCTTTACACTTCACCATTTGTAGGGTGAAATTATACGTTTTCTTTTTCCTTGGGGAAAATTGTTCCTCATCACCGGCACCAGTCTTCAGTTTTTGCTATCGGTCACAAATGAAATTTGATCTGTAGGAACTTCTTGTCTCATTATTACACCTTTTCTTATAAGTCGGTGCACTCGGCAGACTGGTCGTTGTCGTTATAGGTGGCACGCTTCACCAGTCGTCGCCATTCATCCCTATGGCACTCATGTAGGGGGCCGCCGAGAGCAGATTTTATCTGGTCACAGTACAACGTGTAGACGACTTTCCCTTTTACGACATTGACGCCTTTCAGCACATCATAACAAATATGCTTCGTAATGAAATTGATATACTAACGTATTTATTTTTCATCTAATTAAAACCGAGGGCAAAAAACCGTTTTACCTGTAACAAGGTAGTTTAGTTCAAGCATCCCCGTGCCCACTTGTCCGTCTATTTCTACATGTATTGTTCGGTAGTGAATCTCTTGTTGGTGTGGAACTCCGCTCAACAGTTTACCGCCGTCAGGGTTGACACGCACTAACAGTTTCACGTCTCGCTTTTTCGCTGAAATTATAAATTAGACCAAATTATTGGAGCAATAGCCACAAATTATTGTTTTTTATGGCTTTATTTCAAAATGCAAAGAGGTAATCGATGAGGTTGTTTAGCCGAAAAGTATGCAATGACAGTAGGTAGGTACGAGAGCCATTTTTCGTAAATTTTTAACAAGTCAATAAACAAAATAGTTTGATCATTACTATAAAGCCGTGTGCCGTGTGATGCCGGCTTAGAATAGCATCACCCAAATAATTCCCAAGAGAGTCGTAAGAGGCGACTAAGGGACTCGAGGGTGTGTATTGCTATTTTAGGCGATGAGCTGACAACTTGTCTCTATGGCGACACACAGTTTTTGCAATGACCCTCAAATATTTGTCAGACGTGGCGTATATGTCCAATTTTTGCGGTCGCTTATGCTCTGCCTACCCTGCAAGTGATTATAAGCGTGATATGAGTATGTATTATTATAATAGTACATTACGTCACAGGCCGAGTATAAAGCAATTTCTGGTGGAGTGGCATTGGAAGGTCGAGACGAAGTCGAGGCCTTCTAAAGTAAACGAGACCAGAAATTGTTATTTCGGCCGTGGATTGTACAATACTTTTCTCTCATTTGCAAGGAAATAACAATAATAATACAGTAATTTAAAATTGGCGCCAAAACAACCTCTCACCGTCGCACCGCGCATGCGCGCGCCCAAGCGCGTTCCATTTTGGTAGAATTTAAAAAATGGAACGCGCGCGGAATAAGTGTTCCTGAACATTGTATCGTGTACCATAAAACACCTAAACACGAAAGTGTGAAGTTAAAGAACCTTTTTTTTCCGGCCTAGTCCGGAAATTTCTATTACAGTCCTCTGCGCCTTGACTACATAAATGAGCCCATTGACGTATTCTTTTTTTAAAGTAATGAAGCCATTTCCGAGCAAATTGGAGAAAATTATTTTACCATTTCACCCTTAGTTTTAAAGTAAGAAAGTAATACATAACAGCGAACTTACTGCTAACATTGATCGAGAATACTTGAGGCACTTCGCCGGGAAGTTCACAGAACTCCGGCAGACTGAAGTCTGTGCCTGTGATGCTTTCTACTGCAGTGTCAGGGAAACGCACACAACCGCTGTATCCACTGAAAAATTATAGCAACATTTTTGTAATCCTCCAAGTAGTTCCGTATTTTATGTTTGTCACGTTACTACCCATAGATATAGAATCTTTTTCATGTTACTACCAACATGAAAAAACTTTAAGAAAAGTGTTTGATTAAAGAAATTACAGTGATCAAGTAACGAAATGTTTTTTTTCTGTTGTTTATTATTATTAGCCTGAGATCTCATTGCTAAGCAAAGGCCTCTCCCGCGGTCTTCCATTTATTGCGATCCAGTGCCATATTCGTCCAGTCTTTTGAGTAGGTAGGTACCTATGTATCAAGATCGTCGCGCCATCTTTTTCCCGTCGTGTTGAGGTTCACACGGTACGGAAACGATTTTGGCCCAACGATCCGGGTGCATCCGACATACATGCTTTCTGTTATATATATTAAAAAAAAACATTCACTGTTAGCTTGGAAAATGTATCATGTAGCGAGATTAGGCAGGTCTCTTTTCTTTCGTTCACGTTAGAAATAGCTCCGTGTAACACTTCAGCAATTAGCCATTACGAATTCCGTAAAGATCATACTTACACAGTCAAAACATCTTTGTACGAGAATGCTCTAAGCTGCACTGCGGTGCCGTCCTTAGCGGCGCCCACCAACGTCACAGCCCTCCTTAGCCCCTGGTACCCGCTGACACTCCAACTGCGTTCCTTCACTCCTCTCGTTCGTAGATAGACACTCTGATCTATGCTCCCCTGGTCGTTGTAACTCTCGAAACGTCCTTGTACTGCACCCCATTGCAACCAGCTACCCTCACCCCATTTGCCTCTGCAAATGAAAATAAAAAAATTACGCAGTTACAAACTTACTTAGGTTCTGTTATCGTTATTTCTATTGTCTGTAACTCTATTGTTTTAATGCACATTTTATGATTTAAGATTGATGCATGTTGAAAAAGCGAAAGAGGTGTGTCAGGATCGTAGCAAGTGGAAAGATGTAGTCTCTGCCTACCCCTATGGGAAAGAGGCGTGATTATATGTATGTTAAGTTATCTATGAAAAAATATCCTAAACCAAATCATTTTGGTACTTAAATAGCAATACAATTATCATTGACTACACGCGCGATGGTTAATGAGAAATTAAATTAGGTTAGCTCGATTTATCATTTAGTAAATAGTTATTGGATCAAAATATTAATCACTGAATACTTGGACGAATAGCATCAGTCAATTTGCTTAACACAAAATTTTGAATTTATTAAGTTTCCTGCGAATAGAGTGACATGACAATCGAGAATAAAGGATTCCTTTATTTAGAAAGATATATACGTCTTACTACGATAACGATACGATTTGGTGCCATGACCAGCATGAGAGTAATATCAAAGAAAGAAAGCAATGTTGATATTAGATACAAGATGTTAATTCAACAGAGTGCACATGGTAAAGCTATATCGACACAGAGAGTCAAGGTAGAATGCGATGCGACAACGGATATGATATGAGTGACGATATTAGTCAATCGAGTAAATAGGTACCTACTTGGAATCGGATGCACTATACTGCTTGTTTGTAAACTTTGAACTCCAGGAAACAACGATAATAATACAACTTACAATAAGCTGGGCCAGTCTCCATCCCGCCAGGGCTCTAGAGCGAGTGCTTGTGCTGCCAGCTCGTTACTCCAGTCTTCTGGGTAGCGAACAGCGGGTGACGCTGATGTCCATCTACAAAATGAAGTGACTCTCATAAACATGCACATAAAACTATCTAATCTGTCCGGGAACTTAAATTTTCAAAGGAAGTTGTAAATGAAAATAAGAAATTGAAAAAATGACAGCGGCCGCCGGGGCTTGAACCCGGGACCGTGGGGTATCGTCCCACTGCTCTGCCAACTGAGCTACCGGCGCCCCGACTGACACTTGCCAATTTTTCAATCTCTTGGTACTCGTCTCGAAGCGACGTACAAGCGACATCTAGTATAAGTTAGCTTAGTTGGCAGAGCAGTGAGACGGTACCCCACGGTCCCGGGTTCAAGTCCCGGCGGGCGCTGACATTTTTTCAATTTCTTATTTTCATTTATTAAATTAATATAGCACTGTGAGTGCATAATAAAATCATAGTGCATGGAAGTGGTAAAGTACTATGTTGCAGGATGCAAATCTGCAACCTTTGCAAATCACGACGCGACGCTCTTGACGAGACAGCCCACGACGAATTTTCACTTACAAAAAGTTGCATCGGCCGTGTTGTATGACACCATCTTCCCTCTTCAACAGTCCGTTGTAGAGTATTCTTAGTCGCATCTGCTCCTCTGTTACGACTATTTTCAGTCCACCTGCACTCCAGTCGGACTCTACATCCTCCCATCGGCCTATTACGGTCTCTGGGTGCTCTGAAAGATATTATGAATCGGGACATAGTATAAAATTAAGTTTTTTTCCCGTGTCCTGTTGTCCCTTTCAGTGTATACTATGCCCCTTGCCAGGCAGAGCGCAGATAGCCGCAAAATACGGATATTTTGCGCCACGTCTGATATTATTTATATTATATTATTGAGGGTCATTCGAAAAATTGTCTATCGCCATAGTGACAGGTTGTCAGCTCATCGCCTAAAATTGCAATACACACCCTCGAGTCCCTTAGTCGCCTCTTACGAATCCCAAGGGAAAGAAATGCGGTGATTCTATTCTAAGCCGGCATAGCCCGGCATGTATGCTTAGATCTTCAAAATTCGTTTTTTAAATAGATGCATTAATTTAAGATGAAAGGTTTCGTATAATTTATGACGACAAAAGGTACCTACGTTCTCACGAGACAATGGGTAACAAGGAAGAAACGAAAGAAATACTAAATCCGATCTTATCGAGATGTCGATAGGAAGATTACGTATATATTACCTACATAGAGTTTCAATAGTAACAAAACAAATAGAATGTTAAATAAATAGAAGCGTAGATTGCAAGTGGATACTTTAACTAGGAGTTGTTGTAACAATTGAAACCTATTAATTTTACTTACGCGGCAATTTATAGCACGTCCCATCGGGCAATTTTATAACAACCGTCACTTCAGCTAGCGCCGGTTTTTCATACAACTTGCGAATGCCCAATATTACGGTAGAGCCGTCGGGTGCCGAGGCTCGTATTGTGATACAGTCCCATCCTTCCTTTTGGCTAGTACGAGGAGTTTCCACTAGTTTAGCTTCGGGTCTACGAGCCTTCCATCGTTTCACCGCAAACCTGGCACTCAAAAGTCTGAACAAATAATTCCATCCTAAAACATATTAACAGTTTGGTATAGAGTTGTTTAAGGGCCGCCGCAGAACAAGAGCAGTTTTTGCGACCGATAGTTCGAGCACTTTTGGCTAAAAAGTCGATAAGGGACTCTATCGTATTTGAAATAAAAGTGACATTGGCTAGAATAACAAACGGCTCTCACGGTCACCCGGCGGCGGTGGAGTTCGTGCTTCGGAGGGCACGCTAAGCCGTCGGTCCCGATTGCTGTCTATGATTAGTTAGACGGCGGTCGTAACACAACCATGTTAGAGGCCTACTAGTGGTAGTAGGCGGTTGAAAAAACTCTGACACCAGGTTTCATCGGATCGTTGGACGACTCCGTGTCCCACACGAAAAGAGAATTTCAATTAAGTACGTACAATTATTTTTAGAATGTATACGAAAAGTGCTCGAGCTGTCGCTCTCAAAAACGTACGTTTGGTCTGCGGCAGCCCTATTAGAGTCGAATCATAACAAACTCAGTTTTTTAAGCGCTCAAATACGTCAAAACAAATTGGTATAAAACCTCGCTACAAGCGGTCAAGGTTGCTTTGTTATGTCACGAAATATGCAAATCAATCTTATCTCTCAGATTTAATAAAACTTTAAAACACGAACTAAATTTAAGTTTGTTTCCGTTCCAAAGAAAATAGTGTACCTGGTTGTCGGTAGTGTCCTTTGAGTTTGCTTGGCGTAGACTTTCTAAAGATCAACAAATAGGCGACGACGGCGGTTGTCACCAAACCAGCTTGCAGAAGTATGTCGAACAAATCCATGTTCGCTACTAAACCACTTTAAAGTTTGTTATGAAAATGTTTGCACGTTGATAAACCGGTGCTCGGAACAAAATGACGCGTTTTTATTTCGCTCTGTGATGAGATTTTTTCTATGGAGCTATTTGTGCGCGTTACTACGCCGAGGCGACGGATTATAATGATTCACTATTACAGCAGGGTCGTCATATCAACAAGTATCTACTTGGTACAGAGCACCATTATCTACTATCAGAATTAAAGTAACTCTGTCTACAGCTGCTCAATAATTTGATTAAATATAGGTAGATTGATATGTTATCATCAATCAGCAGTACCTACAATATTTATCCAAGTAATTAGGTCCATGCAAAATTACTTGAATGGAATACAACAGCCAAGCGAATGATAATTCCAAGATATTGGAAAGTATAGTTTTATTTCACTTATATTTTTGGGATACAGAATGAAATTATATAATTCAGAATCAATCGATTTTAGAGTGCAATGAACTCAAAAAATGTTCAATGCATTCTGAATTCAACTTTGTATTTTATCAAACCTGACCTGTCCAATGGCTTATAAGAAGGCGATTGCATTTTCTGTGGCTGTTACTCATTAATTATTACTAGCGGCCCGCCCAGCGGTTTCACCCGCTGCTAACTGATTTCCCACGGGAAACAGACCTTCTCCCGACATAAATCATACATAGGTACATATATACCCTTTAGGACCCTCTTAAATTACTCTATCTTTTAAAAAAACTTCATCCAGATCCGTTTAGTGGTTGTAAGATCCGTTTAGTGGTTGTAAGATGGAAGTTGGACGTTGTGGAAGAAACGTCTGTCCCTGTCTGTTTGTTAAGCACACAAACAAACAAACAGACAGGGACAGACGTGAGAAGCGACTTTACTTTAAATTCCGTTTTTTTTAATCCCCCAAGGGATGAAAAGGGGGTTAAAAGTTTGTATGAAAGATCGTTGTCTTAAGTGTGATCCGTTTCAAAATTTGTGATTAGACATACGCCTTAAAATAATTAAACACGTGTTTCAGTATATTTGAAATTTTAACCCTTAATAGGGTCAAACGGGGGTTTAGAGTTTGTATGAAAGTTCGTTTTTTTAAATGAATGTGATCTGTTTCAAAATTTGTGATTAGACTAATAACTTAAAATAATCAAACACGTGTTTCAGCATTTTTGAAATTTTAACCTTTAAATGGATGAAAAGGGGGTAAAGAGTTTGTATGAAAGTTTTTTATCTTAAACTAGCGGCCCGTCCAGCGGTTTCACCCGCTTCTAACTGATTTCCCACGGGAAACTGACCTTTTCCCGACATAAATCATACATAAAAACCTTCCTCTTGAATCATTTCATCTTTTAAAAAAATCTTCATCCGGATCCCATAAGTGGTTTGGAGATTTAATACATGCATTGCATACAAACAAACAAACAGACAGGGATGCGGTTTTTTTTTATTAGATGGAGTAACTTGAGACGAAGGTTTATAGGTAAGTATAATTTATTGCCGTGTGATTGCCGGCTTAGAATAGCATCACCCCATTTCTTACCCATGGGTGTCGTAAGAGCCGACTAAGGGACTCGAGGGATGTGTATTGCAATTTTAGGCGATGGGCTGACAACCTGTCACTATAGTGATACACAGTTATCTGATTGACCCTCAAGCTTTTGTCAGACGTGGTGTTAATATCCGTTTTACGGCCGTTAACGCTCTGCCTACCCCGTAAGGGATATAGGCGTGATTTATGTATGTATGTATGTATGTATGTATAATTTATTCCGGGAAATTGTCACATTCCCATGCGAAAACGGGTAGCCCAACTGGTAGTAAACTTTTGACACATTTAAGGATTAAAATCTCAATAATGCTGAAACACGTATTTAATTATTTTAAGTTTAAGTCTAATCAGAAAATTTGAACCAGATCACATTTAAGATAAAAAACTGTCATAAAAACTTTTAACCCCCTTTTCATTCCTTGGGAGATTAAAAAAAAAGGAATTTTATCAGCCTATGAACGGGATTTCCATCTTCACCGAATTTCGCATATCTCTGTTTTGTATTATGGAACAAAAATATTATTATTTCTCAATTTTCGTGATAGTATAAATGAAGCTAGAGAGATAAAACTTGGACATGAAGTTTTTTATGAAATAAAGTTTCGGATTTTTTAATTCCCCAATGATGAAAAGGGGGTTAAATGTTTGTGTGAAAGTTCGTTGTCTTAAGTGTGATCCGTTTCAAAATAAGTGATTAGACTTATGACTTAAAATAATTAAATACGTGTTTCAGCATATTCGAAATTTTAACCCTTAATAGGGTCAAAAGGGGGTTAAAAGTTTGTATGAAAGTTTGTTTTTTAAAATGAATGTGATCCGTTTCAAAATTTGTGATAAGACTAATAACTTAAAATAATTAAATACGTGTTTCAGCATTTTTGAAATTTTAACCCTTAAATGGGTGAAAAGGGGGTTAAAAGTTTGTATGAAAGTTTTTTATCTTAAATGTGATCTCTTTCAAAATTTCTGATTAGACTCATTACTTAAAATAATTAAATACCTACGTGTTTCAGCATTTTTGAAATTTTAATCCTTAAAGGTGTCAAAAAGGGGTCAAAAGTTTACTACCAGTTGGGCTACCCGTTTTCCCATGGGAATGTGACAATTTCCCGGAATTAATTACACTTATAAACCTTCCCCTCAAGTTACTCTATCTAATAAAAAAAACCGCATCAAAATCCGTTGGGTAATTCTAAAGATATAAGGAGACACCAAACGGAAAGCGACTTAATTTTATACTATGTAGTGATGTGATCTGTTTAAAAATTTCTGATTAGACTCATAACTTAAAATAATTAAATACGTGTTTCAGCATTTTTGAAATTTTAGTCCTTAAAGGTGTCAAAAGGGGGTCAAAAATTTTCTACCAGTTGGGCTACCCGTTTTCCCATGGGAACGTGACAATTTCCCGGAATAAATTATACTTAGAAACCTTCCTCTCAAGTTACTCTATCTAATAAAAAAAACCGCATCAAAATCCGTTGGGTAATTCGAAAGATATAAGGAGACACCAAACGGGAAGCGACTTTATTTTATACTATGTAGTGATTATTTAATTGAAGAATTATTATTATTCAAGAAATTCAATAAAACATTAAAAATATATTCTTAAGGCTTTTATTTTTTCCCAGACTTATTAAAATTACTTATTGGTATGCCTCTTTTCTACAAAAAGCAATAAATAAAAAATATATCAATGAGCACGCCTTAGGACCGCCGCACAGTAAGAGCAGTATTTTGCGAGCGATCGCTCACTCTTCACTAGAAATCCGAAAATGAACTCTAACATAATTGAAATAAAGGTGACATTGACTAGAATGGCAAACGGCTCTCACGGTCACCCGACATCAACCGGCGTGGTTTGTCATTCTTGACAATGTCACCTTTATTTCAATTACGTACGGTTCGTTATCGGATTTTTATGAAAAGTGCTCTTGTTTTCGCTCGGAAAAACGTATGTTTAGTCTGCGGCAGCCCTTAGCACGGGAATGTACATACCCAAAATTCAAGTTTTACCTCTTTGGCTAAGCTAAGCCCTGGTAATGCCTCTTTTGTTTATAAATAATTAATAACAATATTATCAGCACGTAGTTACCGATTGCGAAAACTCGAGACAGACTGGTAAAAAGGAACAACTTTCCCCAAAAAACATGGGTAGAAAAAAAGTAGGCCTCCTGTACAAAATTGCCGATCAGCTGATTTGGGTTACTGTGAAAGCACACAATATTTTTTGACCTATATGCTTCGGGGAAAGTTGTTCCTTATCACTAGCCCGTCTTGAGTTTTCGATACCAGTCACTATTAAAATTTCACCCTATACAGGGTGGCCCGTAGAGTGATGTCCAAAGGCAAAATTTGAAAGCCCTGTAGTGAGGGGTACCCCGAATTACTCTCATTTATGTATGCGTTTTTTTGTTATTTTATAACGCACTGAAAGCTTAAAATATCGTGCACTTTTTAAAATTAACCATAAACCATGAAAATTGTGTTTAGCATTAAAAAGGTTCAAAAGAAAACTCGCACTTGATCCTTAGTAACTATATCACATTCGATCGAAAATTCAATAAGTTCCGTTGATGTTGGATGGCTGATTTTTTTAACAATAGAAAGTACAATCCATAAAGACCAAGCTACAAAAAGATTTCAGAAAACCTCATTACAAAAGTAAAAATAAATGAAATTGCGAAGGTAGTCGTTCTTTTTCCAAAAAAAATAATGAGTGCTGAATAACTCGGAAACAACAAAAATCGCGGGACATACAGGGGGTGATTCGGGTACCTCTCACTACAAGGCTTTCAAATTTTACCTTTTGGACGTCACTCGACGGGCCACCCTGTATTTTACTTCAATATAATTAACTATTTTATATAATAAAACAATAATGCACTTGTGGATGTCATAATATATTAATAAAATAACTAAAATATTGTGATAGTTGTGATGTCATGGTTAGACGTGCCTACGTTTCAATTTCGTATGGTAGGCTACGCACAGTGATTATTTTAAATGCATCTTACTATTACAATTATATTACTTTTATCATCAACAGTCTTATCATTATAATTATCTTAACATTATAATTTCTTGTATGTATAGCAACAATCAGATTTGTAAGAGCAGTTTAGCTCGATTAAAACAAGATAAACACGCCAATAATTAATAGAATGCGATCTGCGAATTTAAATTTTCAGTATCAGTACCTACATAACAATAATTCTTCGATGTACAATGATTTTATTATGCACTCACAGTGCTATATTATTTTCTTAAATGAAAATAAGAAATTGAATAATTAATCATAATAAAATCATAGTACATTTAAGTAAGCAAAGTTTCATCGCATGGTTAGAAACCATAGTATTCGTTACAATAACTTATACTAGATGTCGCTTGTACGTCGCTTCGAGACGAGTACCAAGAGATTGAAAAATTGGCAAGTGTCAGTCGGGACGCCGGTAGCTCAGTTGGCAGAGCAGTGGAACGGTACCCCACGGTCCCGGGTTCAAGTCCCGGCGGGCGCTGACATTTTTTCAATTTCTTATTATCATTTATGAAAATAATTCTTCGGTTACTTTAATAATTGGCTACTATCTTGGCAAAAGCATTTCATTGATTCTTGACGATTGAACTTACAGTGCCCGATATTATCAAAGTACAGGCTACAATTTTACAGATGAAATTCGATGTTCATTGCGTAGTTGGTTTAGCCATTATTATACCAGAAATATCAACCGGCTACGCACTGTACTAAGAATTTCACCTGTAGACTTGTAGCCTGTAGTTTCATAACATAGGGCACTGGTCGTTCCTAAGCATTGAATAATAAATAAACCAATATTTATGTCAACATTCACTCACATTTTATACGAATAATTTAACCTCCTTCTGAGGCAGGCACTGGCATTTCATATACATAAATATAAGATGTAAATTACCTTATAAAGATTCATACAAATACATACAATAAAGTATAAAGATTTATAAATTTCAATACTTTTACTGGGGTGGAGATAAATAACGAGAATAAAAAGTATGTTTATTTAAAACCCTGTGAGAAACATAACCGACTTATATAATTACATAGGTTGCTGTAGTTACAGATAGAGAAATTGCTAATTGTGGCAACTTTTAGCACTTTCGCTATCTGTACCTTGATAATTTTTTACAAACAAGACTTTCTGATGTGACGGAAGAGGTTTTTCGATAAATTACGTTTATATCGAGTTATGAATTTTTAAGTGATAGGGGCAGCACCTAGCCTATGTAATACCCTCAACGACTACCAATAATCTTAGCTTGGAATGTAACTTAGGCTTACCTTACTCCATATAAATTATTAAAATTAAATTGATCTTAAATATTATATTCAACAATAATTAAATGCGTAAATACTTTCAACAATTACTGCTTTTGAAATCTATCTTTTCGTGTGGGACACCGAGTCATCCAACGACCCGATGAACCCTGGTGTCAGAGTTTCAACCATCTACTACTAAATAACTAATGTGTTGTGAATAACTAAGAGAATTACTTACATAAAATAACAAATAAATTAACATACAGTCAGTAAATAACATGGAAATCAATTATTAATATTGTAAAAAGTCACAAGGTGCAAAACTTATTTAAATATTGTAAAATGTGACAAGCGCAACATATTGGCGCCACGTTGTAGCATTTTTTTTACCTTTGTGCTTTTGTAACTTTCAAATCTCTCTATTCAATTCAATCCTACATTTGTGATTTCACTTTCATCTTTTTCTTACAAAGTAAGTTGATCGTCATTAAATTTAGGTATATGGATTGGGCATAAAATATAGAGAAGATACATTTATAAAATCAATAATAAATATTTAAAAATAAAAACATTTAGATCAGGGACGCCAATCCATTTTACCAGCCTCGTTGTTTTTTTTTTCTAACTATAATTGAATAACAACTAACAATGACAGTAACTTAAATAAATAAAAATAAAGGTCTCACCATCCCCACCTTTACTTAATCGCCGAATAGAGTTCATACTACAACAGTCATTTGTCACTTTCACTAAGAATAATGTGAAAAATGATTTAAAATGCGCTTTATTAACTCTGTTCGGCGAATAGAGGATAAGTGTCAGAGTCATCAACATAATCATCAATCAATCAATCACCGAAGCTTTGCAATGTCATGCATAAGTGTAAAACGTTTCCGTATTCGCTCAATACAGTTTATACGTCATTTTTCATACAAAGCATAAGCTCGGTTTCCGTCTATGATTTAAATGAAAGTTATGATATCTGTGCTCCAAATATAATAGTCGCACTAGTTCGGTCTAAGGGCTCCCACACATAACGGAAAATAACATCGCATCGCAGATATTCGCAGTTATGTGTGGCAACCCTAAGCTTAATTCACAGAAAAATAAAAGATGAAAGTAGTAACATTGACTAACTCTAGTCGTCCTTGTTCTTTACGGGTGATTGATCCGAGACCTCAACTTCAACTGTCTCGCTCATACTGGCGCCGGTGTCCACGCGAGTTTTGTCCACTGGGTATAACCTGAAATACAGCCAATGTTATTGAAAGTTTGAAACTTATTAATTGCAAAAATAAATTAGTCCACACCAAAAAAACATAAATTCGTCCATAAGATCTTTGTGGATTGGGCTAAAAATAATAGACAGGACTGATAAATCACTAGCCACAACAGTACACTGTAAGACACTAGCTCCCTCTATCTATTGGGAGTAGTCCATACTCCCAAACTTAACAGGCGGGATGGTAAGCGCAGGGTAAAATTTTGTATATACAGGGAGCATTGCTTACCATTCCTTAGATTTATCACTTAGTTGCCGTTTACGACATCACCGAGCAGAAATGAGTTTCTGCTATCCGAACTTGACAACACAAGCCATCATTTGCAATTACGTGGAAATTGAGGGCGCATATGTGCCTCAGTATGAGCAATGTCATAGCATGCATACATACATATATCACGCCTTTATCCCTTGCGGGGTAGGCAGAGCGTAAACGGCCGCAAAAATACGGCCATTAACGCCACGTCTGACTAACATCTGAGGGTCATTCGGAAAATTGTGTATCGCCATAGTGATAGGTTGTTAGCCCATCGCCTAAAATTGCAATACACACCCTCGAGTCCCTTCGTTGCCTCTACGGCTGATGTGGCGCAGTGGTAGTGGGACTGCCTGCGACGCAAAGTTTCCGGGTACGCTTCGCGGTGGGACACCCACAAAGTTGATATTTATCACTTTGTGAATTTGTTCCCGGTCTGGTTAGGACATTGCAGGGTGTAGCACCTGATTGTTCGAAAAAGAAATGATTCCTTGCGTTATGCCGTCGCTCTCGGTTGCTGTCTATGCTTGGTTACTTAGACGGCTGTCGTCACACAACCATGTCAGAGGCCTACTACTAGTAGTAGGCGGTTGAAAAAATCTGACACCAGGGTTCATCGTGTCGTTGGACGACTCGGTGTCCCACACGAAAAGAAGAAGAATATCAACTTGAACTTACCATCTTTGATACAAATAGACTAGAAACACCAGGTCGTCCCTGAAGCACGCCACTCTATGCGCAGTCGGCATCGATATTATGAACGCGAAAACATCGTCTATGAACGTGTTGAACGCCTTGTACATGAACGCCTGCCACGGCAGCGCCGCCACAGAGCGCAGTCGGTAGTTCACGAACAGCTGGGGCAGCATCAGTAGGAAACCGAACGCGTATACGCAGTTCACTATACTGTGGATCGCCCATGAGTACCAGCTGTTGGAAGGAAAGTTTTATATGATTTTATACAATCTGCATTGGGAAAATCCCATTGATACGATAAGAAGAAGAAGAAGAAGATAAGATTTGTATTGACTAGTTTATAGAGAATGTTTAATACATAATTGATAAGCGTGTAGTAATAAAGTGTCGAGATAAATGTGGAATAACTTAAATGGTTCTTTATTTTCTAGATTAAAAAAATCTAAATAGTAATGACTAACTATAATAGAATCTCGGCTGTGCGTAGAACAATATGTTAAAAAAAGCAATGAAATAACTAGTAGCGTTCATTACATATGTAGAGGTAATGCAAGGCTTCTGCATCGCAGCCAGCAGTGTTTTTATCATGACAAGTTAAAGGAGAATCTTCTAGAAATTAATGTCTTCCATAGCTCACCTCTTTTTTGAAGAGTTTCAGATCTTCTCTCTTATGTGTGTTGAGTGAATAAATAACAACAGCAACATGGACATACTTGTCTTGTCTAAGTTAGTATGGATTAAAAAAAAAAGATTTAAAGCTGAAGGGTGTAAACGAAAATTTTACGGCTGATAGAGATAAATAGAAGAAATAAAAAAATTGCGCCGACTCCAAATAAATTAGGGGAAATGGCAGGCAGGATGATGCTCTAGAAAATAGTCTTTCAATGAAAATTTTACAGATCTTACCTTTTATGTGGCTCATATATGAGTTAGATATACTTGTATATACATACTTCCATTACTATTCATAGCTTCTGCGTCGAAACCAGCAGTCAACAAGTCAACAGAGAATGTTCAAGACAATTGTCTTTCAATGAGGGTTTTACAGACCTTACCTCTTATGTGGTTCATAGATGAGTGAATAAATAGAGATAAAAAGCGGTAACAGCAACATGGACATACTTGTATATACATACTTCCATTACTAAACATAGCTTCTGCGTTGAAACCAGCAGTCAACAAGTCAACAGAGAATGTTCTAGAAAATTGTCTTTTAATGATAACTTTACAGGTCTTACCTCTTACGTGGCTCATAGATGAGTGAGACATACTTGTCCATACAAACTTCCAATACTATACATAGCTTTTGCGTCGTAACCAGCAGTCAAAAAGCCAACAGAGAATGTTCTAGAAAATTTACTTTCAATGACAATATTACAGGTCTTACCTCTTATGTGGCTCATAGATGAGTGAGTAGATAGCACCAGCAACGCAGAGCGGGTATAGTAACATGGACAGATAATGCATGGCTTCTCTGTCAAACCCTGCAGTCTTCTTCTCTTCAGCGTCGAGCGAAGTGTCTCGCCAGACGCGCGGCTTCCAACCGGCAAACGATATCCGTAAGTGTAGCACTTTTGTGATCTTCCACATCTGTAATAAATAATACAAGACAAAAAGCTTTATTGACAAAAAATCGGTACAGAGTTTGGTTGAGCCCTCCCAGTAAGTATTTAAAACTTGTGTTGGGAATGACTACTCTCCCCTATAGTTATTTATAGCAAATCAAAATAATTGATAGCTAAATATTTAATAACATTTATTATTAAAATTTAAGGCGGAAAGTTTTTCATACTAAATTATTACGGGACAATGGCCTCAATTCGGGATATAACTTCTTACCTTAACTTACCTTAATTTAGTGCTGTTACTTTCCGTCACATTAGAAAAGGATAGGAGATATTTTAGTCATGTCATTGCTTATAATTTAACGGAAAATACGTGTTAACTGTCAAAATAAGGTGACGATAAAAACAAGGGCGACTAAATTGACTAGAAATTTAAAAAAATCCATTGACGTTTTTAAACATGCAAGTATTTATAGATATCCTATCATTTTCTAAACCCATTTAACGGAAAGTTACAGCACACACTTAAGGTAGGTTAAGGGAATTTATATATCTCGAATTGAAGGCAATACTTTTTTTTAAATCCTCGATGGTAAGTCCCGTGTTTAATTAACATTTCTCAAAATTAATTTTGAATCGTAAGTCGTCCCTGTTAAAACCGATTCGCCACTTTACGTCAACAGATGGAGCTACTGCTGCAAAAAAGTAATTGATATCATTGTGGAGGAAAAGCTTTTTGTCTCATAACCATCGGTGTTTAACATTTCACACAAGCTTTTGTTAAAAAAATGCTTTTCATCTTATATTTAAGTCCATTGAATTTCAGTATTTCGTAAGTATGAAAAACGTATCAGTTTAATCAGCGGTAGGCTGACAACTACAGTAGTGGTACGAAATTTCTACAGTCAGAAGACAACCGTTCTTTATGGCCATTGACGCTCTTTTTACCCCGCAAAGAATGAAGGCGCGGTTGTCTATTTATGTTTACGGTAAAATTGGCCTTGAATATCAAACAAAAATTACAGAGTAGCTTTTAAGAGAAGGCAGAGCTATTTCAAGAAAAACCTCCTTTCATTTTGCAATGTTTAAAGCGGTGGAAGGCTCCGTAAGGGGCCGCCTGGCTCGCGACCACCATCTCACCGAAGTCTGGCGCCAAGTAGCTTGCTGCGTTCCGTCAGTGTGTGGGAGTGCCAGTGCCTTAACAGGCTTCTACTGGGTGAGCTCGCTTCATCTTAGACTCTGCTTCTGTCCTATGACCTAGACTAGAGTCAAGACATCCATCATTAATTTTAAAAAAATGATTCTTCAAAACACCCACCTCGATCACAGTGCTGATTCCAACTGGTACTAAGACGAGCATCGACGTGTTCTCGTCTAGCAGATACAAGAAGATGACGAGCTGAGAGAACGCGCACCAGAGCACCGTGCGCGCCGACAAGCCTGCTAGGGACCGCTTGCGACGCCAGAATGCAATCTCGTTCTTGAACGCCAGGAAGTCAAACAGTAACTGCAATTTCAACGCCGATATATTCATGAGTTTTTATACAATCTGAAGCTTTATAATAATTTTCTCATGCCGTGTGATGCCGGCTTAGAATAGCATCACCCCATTTCTTCCCCGTGGGAGTTGTAATAGGCGATTAAGGGACTCGAGGGTGTATATTGCAATTTTAGGCGATGGGCTGATAATGATAAATGGGCGATACACAATTTTCTGACCCTCAGACACTTGTTAGACGAGGCGAAAATGACCGTTTTTCGCGGCCGTTTACGCTTAGCGTGATGTGTGTGTGTTTGTTCTAATATTAAAAATTCTAAATTCAGAGCGACTTTCTGTAGATCTGTATGCTATGAGTTTACGCTGTAACCACTGAACCAATTGTGATAAAATTTGGCACAAACATAGATAACACAGTTAGAAAGTCATAGACTACTTTTCACCACGGGAAAATAGGCAAACCACACACGACCCCAAAGAAAGAAGAAAGATATGATAATCAGAACTCACATTTGAATAAACATTAAAAATAAAGTAAAACATGACTATAAGAGTTGGACAAGAAATAAAAAACCTTAGTGAGCTATATGGTGGAAATAAATAAAACTAAAATATTGTAACATAGTAAAAAAAAGTCCCTTAGTAGTAGTAAGTGTACTTACATGAATACTAGCAACAGCAACAGTAGCTGACAGTAAATATAGGTTAGTATCAGCAAATATCCCTTTGACATCATCAACATCTTTCTGACTGAAGCCCAGCTCATTCAACTGTGCCAATGCCTGACTTATATGCAACGCCATTCGGAATGTTCCGTAGGAGGCTGGTGCCACGGACATTGTTATGTTGACTTCTGATGTGCTCGCGTTGAGAAGCTGTAGATTCGACATGCGGGCTTTTAATGTGTTGTGCATTATTATAGGTAGGAACTTGCCATTTCTTACCCTGGAAAAAGAGAAACATATTACATTTATTGAATACTAGCGGCCCGCCCAGCGGTTTCACCCGCTGCTAAAGTTTGTATAAAAGTTCGTTGTCTTAAGTGTGATCCGTTTCAAAATTAGTGATTAGACTTCTGACTTAAAATAATTCAACACGTGTTTCAGCATATTTGAAATTTTAACCCTTAATAGGGTCAAAAGGGGGTTAAAAATTTGTATGAAAGTTCGTTTTTTTAAATGAATGTGATCTGTTTCAAAATTTGTGATTAGATTAATAACTTAAAATAATTAAACACGTGTTTCAGCATTTTTGAAATTTTAACCTTTAAGTGGGTGAAAAAGGGGTTAAAAGTTTGTATGAAAGTTTTTTGTCTTAAATGTGATCTGTATCAAAATTTCTGATTAGACTCATAACATAAAATAATTAAATACGTGTTTCAGCATTTTTGAAATTTTAATCTTTAAAGGTGTCAAAAGGGGGTCAAAAGTTTACTACCAGTTGGGCTACCCGTTTTCCCATGGGAATGTGACAATTTCCCGGAATAAATTATACTTATAAACCTTCCTCTTAGCTAAAGTAACCTTAGATAAAGTAACTTGAGAAAGTTACTTTATCTAATAAAAAAAACCGCATCAAAATCCGTTGGGTAATTCTAAAGATATAAGGAGACACCAAACGGGAAGCGACTTTATTTTACACTATGTAGTGATATCTTTAAAACACTTCCCGTGTTAGGTTTAAAAAATATATATTACATTTATACTTATATATATCACGCCTATATCCCTTGCTGGGTAGGCAGAGTGTGAACGGCCATATAAAACGAATATTTACGCCATTCCTGACATAGAAAATTGAGAATTTATTATAAAAAAAATTTGAAAGGTATTTTATTTTTACAAAAAGTAGTCTAAGACCTGCCAAACTGTAGAGTAGCCTTTTTTTCCCGGTGGCTTCCCCCCCGTCACCCACGTGGGTGACTACTGTTCCTAACGGCCACCCCTAAGGCCACCAGGAATAGATGGACACCCCATATGCGGGCGTTTCTACTAAAAGTTCACAGGAATAATGTTGATAATTAAGTAGATTAATTGTTTATTATTGAAATAATGTTATTTTTATTATATTTACGAATATATATATTTTTTTATTTATTTATTTATTTGAACAGGCAGGCAGTTGAAACAACTGATAATGCCTGCATCCTATTATTCACTGTTCAAGTTCGTCACTATATAGCACTTATAGTTCACTTTAGTTATTTATGATAAATTTTTGATTTGCCACGACACTGTTTTTGATGTTCGTCTAGTTTGTTTTTAAATGCATTTATGCTAGTTGCCGAAACTACACTGTGAGGCAGGTCATTCCACGGTTTGACCACTCGGTTAGTCAGAAAGTGTTTGTGCGGAAGATTTTATATAGAGGAAAGATTTTATTAAACAATCATAAATAGGTTCCGAAACTACTGGACCGATTTAAATAAATCTTTTTTACCTTTAGAATCCTACATCATCTTTGATAAACATAAACTATATTAAAATGTTTCATTCCCGCGGGAAAACGGTAAGCAGCTGGTGAAACCAGTGGGCAGGCCCCTAGTGAAAAATATGATAGAAGAGATAAATATGAATGATAAGAAAGACATAACAATTTTTTAATAAACCTGTTCATTCATAACTCTGGATGAAAGTTACATATAATTTTTGATCATAAAAAACGATCCGATTTTTAGCTGACTGTAGTTTGTATGATTAGACAAGGATATTGATAAAAGGTGCTACAGGTCCTTGTAGTTTGTGTACATGTAGTTTGTAGATAATGTAGATGTACATACATATAAACAAAGGTTTGAAATATTATTACAAAACTAAGAAGTAATAATCAAATTCAAATCACTAGTAGAATCAGCCTCCTCGGCGCGCCACGGGGGGGTGGATGGCCCACTATTCCCAATGGCCACCCTATGGATGAGAGAGGGGTAGCCGCTGATAATAAATGAAAGCAGTTTCTATAGAATAGGGCATGGAATACCAAGACCAATAAAAAATACCTAATAACATGGTAGAGTTCTCCTGGTAGTTTGTTGGCTGGTAGATGCAAGTCATCTCCAAGGACAGCCATAGGAACATGAGTGGAGATGTGGGCATATGGAAGTTGTTTCTTTATCGGCTTTGGCTTTTCATCTTCAGCCTGAAATAGATTTTAAAATACATTAATATTCTATTACTGTTGATTATTGGTTTAAACCAAACCGGTGACGACTGATGTGGCGCAGTGGTAGTGCGACTGCCTGCGACGCAAGGGTTCCGGGTTCAATTCTCGGTGGGACACTCACAAAAGTTGATATTTATCTCTTTGTGAATTTGTTCCCGGTCTGGTTAGGACATTGCAGGGTGAACCACCTGATTGTCCGAAAAAGAAATGGTTCTGTGGTTCGGAGGGCACGTTAAGCCGTCGGTCCCGGTTGCTGTCTATGATTACTTAGCCGGCGGTCGTAACACAACCATGTCCGAGGCCTTGTAGTGGTAGTAGGCGGTTGAAAAACTCTGACACCAGGGTTCACACGCAAAAGAAAATTTAAAAGATTGGTTTAAAAATACATTAACCACTTCGCTCAGGTAGAATTTTGCAACAATAGATTTGTATTGTACACATGTGTGCTGTTATGAGCGGAGTAGTTAATACTGTATTACCTCTGCAAAAGAAATTATATTTTATAAGTACTATTGTTCATTATTTTGAGGTATAAATTTTCATACATGTCATTAAAAATACAAGAAGAAGTTGCAATGTTGACATAATTTAAATGTTTAGTTTTCCATTTTTACATACATACACATATCACACCTATAATCCCTTGCCGATTAGGCAGAGCGCAGACGGCCGCAAAAAACGGACATTTACGCCACGTCTGACAAATATTTGAGGGTCATTCGGAAAATTGTGTATCGCCATAATGGCAGGTTGTCAACCCATCGCCTAAAATAGCAATACACACCCTCGACTCGAGTACCGTAGCCTCTTACGACTCCCATGGGAATGAAATGGGGTGATGCTATTCTATGCCGGCATCACACGGCACATGTAATTTTTTGATGATCATTAATCTAATCTTACGTTTTTATACTCATTTTCCATGTCCACATTTAAACTAGTAGACATATTATAATTTTCTATGTTAATGTTTCTGCCTTCTGCGCAAAGATCTCATGCTTGATTTTCAGTTATGGGAAATTTAGCATTTACATAATGTACCCAACTGAATGATAAATAAAATTCCTTTGTTTAGGTTTGGGTGTTCTATGTGAATTCTCTGTACTCTGTCTTACCGAGACATCTAAATTTAACCTTCAAATCTTCATCTCAATTAAGAAAACAAAACTAAAGTGGACCAGCTGTTCCACAATTCTGGATATCTGTAATGTCGCCCCACGGCAAGCCCACAGACAGGCTTTCAGATGCGTATGATTTCATTAATTGTGATTTTCTTTAATTATAGTAGGATTACTGTATGTTTATATTTAAAATAATGGTAATAATTACATACTTTATATATTTCTCCACATATTTTACCATATTAGTACTTGTTTGCCATAGAATTATAGCTACTTAAATGGGTACCTAAAATTTTATTGCATTTCTTGTTATTTTGTATGAAATAACACAATAGTAGCCCTTAAACACATTTCTATGAACTCCTTACTAAGTTCACAATAAAAACTAAATTTAAGAGGATCTCATACATTTTTTTCACACATCATATGTTTACAAAGTTGACGAATTGCATTAGCGGTGTCAGGTTAAGTTTAAAGTGCCAATATTTCTTTTTTTATGGACAAAAGAGTCAAGGCAAATGAGTTCAAAAGACATCCCAAATCACACTTTCATGATTACAACGGCTACAAAATATAACTTCCTAGTTCGACCGCAAAGGGCACGGAAATATAAACTGAAAACCCGGACGGCAGGCCAACAAACAGGGGATTTTTCATTGTGCCGTAGGACAGCACGCCCACAAATGAAAGTGATATACTGATTGTGTACACATATTGGAAATGTATACCTTTCTTATTAAGTACTAACTATATGTTAAAATAAATAAAAAGTACATACATTTTGCTGAAGTAGATTGAATGTAGCAGCCTGTGGTTCGACATGGGCGACTAATGGGAATGTGTGGATAGACTCTGTCCTGATGAGCTCATCAAAATTCTTGTAAAGTTTGTTATCATCCAGTAAAACGACGTGCATGTATAATGTTCCATTTTTGCGTGTTTCCCTTGGCACCTTCAATGCTATATTGCTTGAAAGGAATGGACTTATTATTTTCCGTAATATTTTTATTGATTTTCGTAATTAAGAAAGTAATACATGAATAAAGTTACTTACAATTCAACCGGATTACGGTAATCAAAGTTCTGTTTGGTGTATACTTTCGTGACTGTAGCCGAAGGAGGGCCTCCAAAATAAGGTTGTTCCTTTACGGATGTATAAAGAACAAGGCTCTGTTTAGGATTTGTGGCTAAATAGGACGATAAACATCTCTCGCCACGACTACATACGGGCGGTACGAAAATCTCAACCAATGTCCATATTGTATTTACAACATATACAGTGAAAATTAATGTGATAATCAAACTAACTGATATATATTTCATCACTAATAAATTTGTAGCACTGAAGTGAATGATTATGAAAATAATAATGTGATTCACACCATTCACAGACCGGCAAAGAAATGCGGATATTATATATGATGCAAAATCGCAAGCGAGAGAAACCGACCACAGAAACAGGCTGACCGCAAAAATGACAATGTCAAATTGTCAAACCAAAACAAAACTTCGTTCAGAAATAAAGGCTAAATTACACTACGTCAGTTGATCGTGCGTACTCTGGGCGTAGCGTGTGCTTTGCAGCAATGGCAGCAAAGCATTCAACAAGTAAGGCAAGGTTGTCGTGACTGCAATGAATGGAATAACATTAATAACCTAGGCAGGTGCTCTATTCTATTTTATAGTCAACATCGGTAGCGTTGGACCTGATAATACCAAAGTGTGTCGTCAATGTGAGTGTGTAAAAACCTTTACAGTCTTATTTGAAAAAAATAATGTTGCTAGCTCAGGTCCTAAAAAAGTTGGCCAAATAATAGAGAGATTTCTTTAAACTTATATTAACTCTTCCCTAGTCCCTGGATAGATGGTGCTGTACGTTAATGTAAGGAACGGAACGTTATATATTTTGTCGATTGAAATGATAATGCCCATGCAATTAATCAAATAATTTTAATCTTAAATCAATTTTAAACTGTCCAGCCAGGATTTAAACATAAATCAATAGTAAGTACAGTCGTGGGTAGCACATAATGTACCAGGGGTACTCCAAAAGAACTGAATTATTTTTATCCCCAGTTAATAAATACCATGGACCAATAAATACTTGATACATACACACACATAACACATATTATTGCCGTGTGATGTCGTGTTAGAATAGCATCACCCCATTTCTTTCCCTTGGGTGTAGTATGAGGCGACTAAAAGACTTGAGGATAACATGAGTATTGCATTTTTAGGCGATGGGCTGACAACCTGTAAATATGGTGATACACAATTTTCTGAATTACCCTCAAATTTTTATCAGACGCGGTGTAAATGTACGTTATTTACGGCTGTTTACGCTTTGCCTACCCCGCAAGGGATTATGGGCGTGATATATTTATGTATATATATATGTATGTTAATACATAATAAAAATTGAAACTTTTTCTCATAAAAGAAGTGATTAAATTCTAGAATAAGGAGTTTACTTTTTGAGAATTTATTAAATTGTTTAGTTTCCAAGAACTCCGTAGATGGCGTTGAAGTTACTTCTTTACTAGATGGCATTGCCCAAACGCATGAAAGAAGATGTAATTTTTCCCGAATTCATCCTTGTTTTTCGCGCCTTGTTATGAATTAATACTCTGTTTAGTATGTACGCTGTTTTGCAGGTAGTGAAAATATTTTTGTGATGCAGGCGATGCAATAATGATTAGTTAAGTTTCGTTTTACGATCTCATACACCCAAGTGACAAATTCAAATTCTTTATTTAATAAACATAATTACTAATAGGTAAAACTATACAAAAACAATTATGAGGCTTTACTATTTCCTAAACTAAGAATAGTAATTCCTGTGTCTTAGGTAAACAGTTTACCAACTTAACTGTTCTAAATAATAAAATATAACAATAAAATACGATTAAACAATAAAAATAAACTTAAATACACTTTTAAATATTACTATTCTAAAACCTATTCTAACTTTTTTTTTTTTAAACTTGCAAAATTTTCGAGTGCGGGCAGGATTTGAACCTGCGACTTTCGCATTACTAGTGGCGACGCCTCTTCCATCTGGGCTACCGCAGCTCATTTCTTGCCCACCAATTTTGCAAGTGTATTTTTAATGCCAGTAACGCTTGGCATGGCTCCATCTACCGGGTTAGTTTTGCAACTAATAACCGGCGACTAATTCTATCTTTACAGATTGAATGTAGTCTAAGCGATGAAAACCAGCGATAAATTGAGTACCAAGTTTTTAAAACACTTCCCGTGTTAGGTATACAATTTTTGAAAACTTGCAAAATTTTTGAGTGCGGGCAGGATTTGAACCTGCGACTTTCGCATTACTAGTGGCGACGCCTCTTCCATCTGGGCTACCGCAGCTCATTTCTTGCCCGCCATTGAGCTGATAGTATTCCATACAAATCCATACAAACTGCTGCTCGGTTCGGATAGTATTCCATACAAATCCATACAAACCAGTAGTATATGCTGTCGGCCGTCGGCCGATTGGTTCAGAATAGTAACTTTACGAGGTAGAAAACAGTTCACTACTACTAGAACCCTAAAAATAAATTTTGATGGTCAATTTTTAATACTTACAAAATTTTCAAGGATTTGAACCTGCAATTTTTTCATTACTTTTGGCGACGCCTCTTCCATCTGGGCTACTGCGGCACGTTCCTTGCCCGGATCACAGTCAAGGTACAAGCCCGCGGGTAGAGCAAACATATTATTTTTCACTGGTGCACAATAACCAGACACAAACTTACGAGTATCTAGTGTAGGTAGTACTAAAGAAGAGGGTATCTAGTGTAGAAGTCTTGAAAAAAGAAGGTACGTAACTCAACAATAGGGAAGGATAACTATCCGCTTTGGAAAGATCTCGCAGCGCCTCTGTCGCGAGTTTATGTAACTATTTTACGATATGATCAAACAAGCTTGCCCTTTATCATGAAATGGTCGCTCATTTATTTGATCATATCGACTAACGAGTTTTCATCATTGATCCGGGCAACCCACATCATGAAGTGGTCAATAGAAAATTGGCCTCTTCATAAAATGTGACCATATCATGAAATAATCGAAAATTTCATGATCTGAAAATTCGTCAATATGGCCACGACATATACATGTTTCATGTGCCGAGTGGTGTCGGCAGAATAGGGTATTAAGGGCGATTTAGGGCTTCCGGGAAGTCAGTAGCGCTTCCCGTGTTGATAACATAGTCCAGAACTGGACAATCCACACTAATGTTATAAATGCGAAAGTAACTCTGTCTGTCTGTCTGTCTGCTAAGCTTTCACGGTCAACCGCTGAACCGATCTTCATGAAACTTAGCACAGAGATTGCTAGCATACCGAGAACGGACATAGGCTACTTTTTATCACCATTCGAGGGTCTGGAGTACAGATGTAGACCACCAGGTGTACCACGAGAAGCCCAGCTAAACTATTAGAGATACAATCATGGTTCCGAAACAAAAGTTGTTTAGTATGATGGGCCGCTTCTTTTCACAAGGACATTGAGGATCTGGAGTACCTTATGTAGACCACCAGGTGTACCATCAAGAGCCCATCTAAACTCTTAGAGATACAGGCATGGTTCTAAAACAAAAGTTGTTCATTATGATGGGCCGCTTCTTTTAACAAGGACATTGAGGATCTGGAGTACCTTATGTAGACCACCAGGTGTACCATCAGGAATACAGCTAAACTATTAGAGATACAGGCATGGTTCAAAACAAAAGTTGTTCATTATGATGGGCCGCTTCTTTAAGGCGTACCATCAGGAGCCCAGCTAAATTATTAGAGATACAGGCATGGTTCTAAAACAAAAGTTGTTCAGTATGATGGGCTGCTTCTTTTCATTAGGACATTGAGGATCTGGAGTACCTTATGTAGACCACCAGGTGTACCATCAGGAGCCCAGCTAAACTATTAGAGATACAGGCATGCTTCTTAAACAAAAGTTGTTAATTATGATGGGCCGCTTCTTTTCACAAGGACATTGAGGATCTGGAGTACCTTATGTAGACCACCAGGTGTACCATCAGGAGCCCAGCTAAACTATTAGAGATACAGGCATGGTTCTAAAACAAAAGTTGTTTATTGTGATGGGCCACTTCTTTACACAAGGACATTGGGGACCTGGAGTACCTTATGTAGTCCACCAGGTGTACCATCAGGAGCCCAGCTAAACTATTAGAGATACAGGCATGGTTCTAAAACAAAAGTTGTTCAGTTTGATGTGAATAAGTTGAGAAAGGATATTGGCAACTTTCTACTGAAGATTTTTTTGTTATCTTCTGACTTTTGTATTCAATGGTTATAAATATTGATCTCTCAGGGCAGTACACCGGATAGCAAATTTTGAATTGTCCCTTTAACAACAGAACCAAGCAAATCACCCTTAAACAGTAGAGATAAGAACTGTTATATTATCACTGTCATACTTACTATGAATTTACATATCTACTTTAGAACCTGTGCCTAAAAAACTATCTAACGCGGACGAAGTCGCGGGTAAAAGCTAGTGGTGACTATAAATCTATATCTATAAATCCCGCACGGATAGATTTGAGATAGGTATATACATGAGTCAATGTCAAAGTAGTTTGGAAGCCGTTAAACGCCGTCGCATAAGATAATTTATCAGCGATGACAGCTCGTAAAAACACTTTTTAGAGCGTCGTTTAAATGTCAGTTTGACATGTGCCTGGGGCCTATTTAATAAAACTGACTATGCGACAATTATGTCATGGTTGACAATTCCGACAATTTGACAAGTTTATGTTCAATAATACTTACAGGTGACAAAATTGTCATGGTGGAAAATTTACAAATATGTCCGGATTATCGTGACAATTTGACAATTTTCTGTTTAATAAAACTTTTTGCGCGACAGGTGACAGGTGACAAATTGTCGTGAAAAACTTGTCGATTCTGCTTTATTAAACGGATAATTGTCGCGACATATTGACATATTTGTCGAATTGTCGGATATCATTGACAGGTGCCCTTACCCTGTGTCGCGCAACCAATGAAAGCTTGTAAAGCTTAATTTTTACAAAAAATGTGCTTACGTCTAGCAGCGAGTGTAGTGATGAAGAATACATAGGACAAATACAACCGAGGCGTATATCTAGTGCTCTCAGTTGGTCAGCTATTTCCTTCCACTTATTAATTTTTTTTTTTTGCGTGTCACCTGTTCACTGAACTTGTCAAACAGTAAATCTTTATTTTCAAATATCAGCCCCAAAGTGGTAATTTTATTGTTAATATCCATAATTGAAAGGTATCCAAAAACACAGACAAAACAAGAATTATAGTCACATAAACCTCCTATTCGAATAAACATAAAAAAAAAAAAAATTGTGTACCCTCACACGATTCCATAAATTTAATATTCGTCAATTTTGTAAGTAGCCGACAAATTTGTCACGATTATGCGACAATTTTATCACTGACAATTGTCACGGGCCTCGACCATGGTTTTTGATAATTGTAGAGTTTTATTAAACGCATTTACAATAGCGTCAATTTTTCAATACTTTACCTGTCGATTTGTGACATAATTGTCATTTTTATTAAACGAGTTTACCATGACAATGCGACAGTGTTATCTAGTATTTTTTTGATATATTTCTGTTGTTTATTATGTTGCACCTTAAATAATAGTTTAATATTAAGCTTTTATTTATGAAAATAAGAAGGTGATGACATCTGTCTTTCGTTTATTCACTTCGCCAAACCCCCGAGGTGTGTTAGTTTAAATATTGAGCTAAGGTTATCTTATCTGGAGCACGCTGAACGTACCCTAGTGGAACGACTTTTTATTGGAGCATTTAGGTACAATCGCACATAGCGCCATCTGCAATAAGATTTGAGTTTTCCTTCCAATTTGCTGTGGTGTAATATGTGCTTCAGATATGTGCTGATTTAGCCAGAAAAAAATATTTTGGCAACCCAATTAAACACCTTGGGCGACAAGTGCAGGAACGTAATAAATCGGTGTCTCCTAGGAAATTGTATTGATGTTGTGGAAAAATATAGTAAAACCCGGGTACGTTTTCTTCTTTATGATAAAGAATACAGTTTGCGTTCCTTGAAGCTAAAATTCTACAAGTTGGATGGTGTATGTGGCAGTGTTTTGACAGTTCACTTGACAGAGCATACCTAACACAAGGTGTTGATATTCTTGTTTATTTTCAGGATGAAGAAACATTTGGGGTGAATATATTTACATTACGTCTTGTTATCCTGTTCCCGTGCACATAGATACGTAAAAAAATGGTAACAAGTACGAATATGTGCCGACGTTGCCGTGGCCATGAATGCTAAAGACTTGCGGACAGAAGCTGCACTGGGCGACCGCAGCAACGATGGCAATACAAAGTACGCACAAAGCGGCGGCGCGCTGCCGTGCCACAGAAACAAGACCTATCAGGATATTGGATCTAACACGCTGGCGAAGGTGGACGCTCCGCCATCGCGTCCGTGCGCCGTCATAGGGCCCGATCGCGTGGTGCCGCCGCCCGCTGCCGCGCTCGCGCCTTCTCCTGCTGACTACCACAAGAAAAGCTTGCTAGAGCCATGGCTCACTCCGGAAGGCGCGTATCGACGACCACCGGAGTACCCACACAAGCTTCTGGACTACCAACATCCCTCCAGAAATATATCACCGAGGCAAACATTCCAGGAGAACATGCAGCGCATTATGGTGCCACCTTCATACAATACTGGGAAATTAAAAGAGGACCACAATTTTACAGGAGATCCAAACATCACTCAAATGAGAAACAATAAGTTGAATGTGCCCACTGACTCAAATACCAAATACTGTGATGTGCCTTATACTGTGAATCCTATACCAAATGAGCAAAAAAGTCTTAGGAACTCAGATGGTAGTGTTACAAACATAAATTCTGTGCTTGCGAGGGGGCCTCCACATGGCTGGCCCCCAACTAGTTCCAATATACAACCTCCTAAACCATTTCATCAAGAATTGTGTCAGTATCCGGAGTATCAAAACTGTGCTGCTCCGAGGCCAATGCTGATGACTAGACCGCACAGGCCAGTACATGAAGAACCTGGAGCTATGTACCCTGATGCCTACTATCAACACGGGAACATTCGGTTCAAGCCCTACCCGTCAATGAAGGAGAGGTACCCACAAGCAAGGTATGAATATATTGGTAATTATTCTAACTCATTCCATCCACCTCCTCCTTTTCCAACACATAAGTATGACCCACAAAAGCCATTGCCACCACACCCCTATCCAAATTATCCCCAGGTTCCTCTTAAATACTTGGACACTAGAATGGGTGATCCTATAATTAATGGATACCAAAGAACTTTAAATCAGCAATCACCTTATAATAACATACCTTATCGGAATCCGGTAATACATCCCACATATGGGCCAATGCCTGGGAATTGCTTACCTTCCCCTTCCGGTAAATACTATTCATATCCTCCTGATGCAACTAAGCCAATGGCACCAAACAAATTACCTTATGATCCTACTGGTAAATTATACCCCGATTATGAGAGTAGTAGGAGCAAAAGTTATCCGACTTCAGGTGCATTCTATGTCAATGATCTAGGTAGATCTCATCCCACGAAAGGGCCAGTTTTACCACCTAACTATCCCACAAACATCCATGGTATACCTGCACATAGCACACATCCTTATTACAGGAAAGAACCATTAAAAGGTTATGAGTATAGTCCACATTTTAGAAATATGGATCATATGGTAGGGATTAATGGAAATCTTGTTACGAGATTTCCATCTCAATTTTCACCTTCTGGAATAGCCATATCACCAGTAGATTCTAATGCAAGTAATGATACAAATCAGACTCAAGGAACATGTCAAGAAGATTGTGGATATGTAAGCCAGTCATCTGCAGCAAGTATAAGGAGTATGGATTCTGTCATTAACAGAATGCCACCTGATGTGTACAGAAGATATGACTATAGATATAATAATGTAACGAAAGGGTCTGTTGCTTTTACAAAGCATGAACAAAACTCTGCTAGTAATGTTGGCTCAACAGAAAAAAAAGATATTGATGTGAGACAATTTCTTCAAATGTGGAATGAAGGAGAAGACGAAGGTGGGGAAAACAGTAGTAAAGAAGTAAATATTAAAATTGCCCCAAACAGTGGTAATAGCATAAGTGCTACAAACTATGAGACAGTCAACCAAGAACAACTATATGTGCTTGGGCTTGTCAATGTTCCAAGTGAAGAGCTCAGCAAATATGAACACATACAAAAAGTTTCAAAATTACCAGAAAACATAAAAGGATACAACAGCATTGAACTGCTTCATCAATTCGAAGAGGTTGTTGAATCTTCAAATCTAAACCATTTTAATTCTAAAACCTCAAACCCAAAACAGTATCATGATCAATTGAAATCTGTGCAGATGCATGGTATAAGTATGCCATCTCGTCCAATATCACCCTTAGATGTTGAAGCAAAAATAAGTCAATCAGTAATACATAAAGAAGTTGGATGTAATTTTGAAATAAAACCTTGCAGTCCAAAAATGTTGAATGTTGAAGTTGCAACACCTGTTCAAACTATCACAGATGAAAGAGTCATAGAGAAAGTTTCTAATCCTCTTATAAATCAGTCTCAAATCTTACAAAATGTTAATGAAAGTAGAGATAGTTGCAATGTTTTAGAAAATCAACTTGCAGTCCATGATCATACAAACAACACTAGTTGCAAAATGGTTCATAAACCATATGGAAGTAAAGACCCGAATGTTACTCTAAAGACCAATTATAGTATTCAAGATCTAGAAAGTAATTCAGGAGTTTGTTTAGCCTCCTTACCCAGACTCGACAATGACATTGAATTGAATTTTCCTGAAGTTAATCAACAATTCATTAATGCAAATAAAGTTGAATCAGTTATAACTATGGCTTCAATTAAAGATTTGACCCCTATTGATGTTGATCAAACACACACTACAGATTGTGACACTGAAACAGATGGTACCAATTGTTCTTCAACAAAAAATTCAGAAAAAGATTTTACTAAGCTAAGCAAATATAGAAAACTAAAAAGAAAAAGCCCAGGACCCAACACACCAGATGCAAATGTTCAAGCAATGAGAACAGATAGTGTTATCATTAAAAACCCTGAAAATTGCAAACATGAAAACTTATCTCCTAAAGATACAACAAAAAAAGTGCAAGAAAATCCAATTAATTTGTCAGTAAACACCGAAAATCTCACCACCCAATCGTCAAATTTAGATTCTTACAAAACCATCGATGTTGGATGTAACAATATTGCCATTGACTTCAGTTTAAATTCACATGAAGTAAGTGATGTTGCAAATCTAAATATCAAATCTGCTGAAGTAATTTCCACAAATAACAATCAAGAATCATATAAAGAAACACTAGCTCACGCTGCCATAAGTATGGCTGAAAGTATTCAAAATGAGCAGAATGTTAAAATTTATTTGAAAAGCACTTGTGTTAAGGATAGTAACGTAGCTTGTAACAAAGACTCACTTGATGTGAATGTAATAAAGAGTGATAATACTAATATCGCTGACAATAGTTTAGTTGAACCCAAGTTACTTTCCCAAGCAGAATATTCATGCAACACGGAAAAACATGATAAAGAAACTATGAATAAAAAGTTTTCTTCTTATAACGATTTTTCTTCTCAAGAAAAAGAAGATACTATAAATGAAAAAATGAGAGAGCTGTTTGGAGAAGATTTTTCTACTGTAGAAACAGAACCCTATTTTGAACAGATACATGATACACAAGCTATTCTTGATGATAATTCTGTTGATGGCTTAGGAAAGGAGTATGTGTTTTCTGATGAATCTTCTCAATCACATAATAGACATGAGACGTCTAGGTCAGAAGATCTCGAAATTGAAATAAAAGCTTCAAATATGTGCAACAAAGTACCAAGAGCAAAAAAGAAACAAAACTGGGATTTAGTCTGTAAAGATGCTCTTCTATCTCAAGGTATATATGAAAAAAATGATTCTGAAAACAGCGATGTCGATACTAATAATGAAGCTGTAGTACATTGTAATGATGAAAATATAGATAAACAAGTGATATTCAGTGATAAAAATAGCTGCTCGAGTCCGTTAAAAAGTGAAAAACCGGTAAATATTAGACCAAAAACATATAGTTGCAGAGTCAATAAAGAACTATTATCACCTTGGATGCAGAAACTGATTGTCAACTGTGAAGGATCTTGTTCCAGTACTACTAAAGAACTACTGTTAGTTGTAAATAATAATAAGACCAAAAATGTTTATTCCGATATCAGATTTTCAGAAGCAGATAAAGTCTACTACAATAGTTCAATACCAGAAAATTATGCTTGTTCTGGCAATTTAAAGACAAATAAATTAAACTGTAAAGAAATTACATTAGTGGACAATACCTGGTGTGATCTGGCGAGCATTGAAAGTTGTAAAGTTATTGATGACAATAAACAAGACATGTCTTCAAATGTTTACAAAAAAGAAGATTATAACATAATAATAAATGAAGACTCAAACAATGCTCAAGAGGGAAGTAAACAGCAGTTCGCAGATTTAGATATAAAAAAAATATTTACAGGTTGTGATACATTAAGTGACGATCACTTTGAGAAATTGGAAACAGTCGATAAGCATAAGGTTGGTAACAGCCACAAATATGGCGGATCAGGTGATGAAGAAATAAGGTCAAATGATTGTGACTATAGCTGTAACACTAAAAAAAGTATGGTTTTGGAGACGAGCGAAAATCATGATACATCTTGCAGCCAGCTAAATGAAAAATCAAATAATGATGTTATGGAAGCAGATGTATGTGACAGTAATTGTAAAAATGAGACATGTAAAGTTTTAGAAACAGTCAACGAAGATGAAATGACTATCAGCCAGAGAACTGAAAAATCCAATAATAAAGTTATAGAAGCAGATTTTTGTGACAGTATTTGTAAAATTGAATCCTGTAAAAGTTTAGAGGCAGCAGATGAAATAACTAATATTCAAGGAAATAATAAATCTAATGAAATCATAAATGTAAATGTATGTGACAATAGAAGTGAAACTGAAACATGTCAGATTTTTAAGACGGTCGATGAAGATGAGATCGCTAACATTCAGGAAAATTACAAATCGAATGACGAAGTTTTGGGTGCAGATAGTAAGTGTAATAGTTGTGCAAATGAAACACGCAGGCCCTTGGACACGTTTGATAAACACGAGATCGCTAAAAGTATGGAAAATTACACATCAAATATAGAAAGTGAAGCAGATAATTGTGAAAATACTTTTAAAATAGTAAAAGCTTCTACTTTAAAGTCCCTTGATAAAGACTTTGAAGAAAATACTAAAATCGATAAATTTACTAACAATGATTTGAACATATTAAATGAAAACCAAAGTTTTGAAAATGTTACAAAAAGTTTGAATAACATGCCTGACGGCCAATTTGACGCGGGTAAAAAACATGAAAACACATTGAACAGCAGTATTTTGTTGATGTCCAGTAGAAACAAATGTGAAAAAGTAGTAGGTGATATTGAGAATGTCTTGGACATTGCAAGTAATTATGATAATGTAGATTATCCTCTGACGAATAGTATAATGCAAAGTTCAAATATTACTGACATATTTAAATCAACAGAAATCTTGATAAATGTAGCTTGCGACACTGAAAGGAACAATGTCACAAATTTTTGTAATGAAAAGGACAAGACAGAGACCGATGATAATGTTAAGATTTTTGATGTGGATAATCAACACAAAAGCATAAAATCATTGCATTCTGATTATGAAAACGAAAACTTATCTGACAAATATTTGAATGGGGTAAATTGTCAATCTTATTCCAGTCGTTGGTCTCTTAATCAATCACCGGATCATGTGGGTATTTTGAGTCCCTTGTCATCAGATACAGATTCCGACGATAGTGAAACTATTTTACGTGAGAAAAAATATAAAGCTAGTGTTGATAGTGTTGAAAATAATATACATACAGTGAAACCGATAAAAAGAAAGTATAGTTTTGATAGAAGCAAAAATCAGCTATCTGAATGTCAGCCCAAAATTTCTAAAGAGTTTGTTACCACACCTGCAAACATTTTAAACACAGAACCTATATCGACTTTAAATGAAACATCAATATCTGATTATAATTTAAAAGCTACAAAAACGAACGTGCATGAGAAGTTTTCAGTTCTCGACAAAAAAGACGGTTCTCTCTCTTCAAAAACTTCCGAATCTACAGCAAATGCTTGTTTTTCTGATAGCAAATTGAACAGTGGAAATTCCGATTGTGTAACCGACACCATCCATTTTTTGCCATCTAAAAATGGCAATAAAAATGTTTGTGTAGAAAACAACGCAACAGACACCGGAACTAAAAGTGGGTGCAACAATAAAACGGAGCTTTTAATGGATGAGTCAACCTCATGCTCTGATGCATCTGAAGACACAAGTGCATCAGATGATGATAATAACTCAGAATTTTCAGATTTAATAGTGTCTCAAAATGAAGAATCTTATAAATCAGGTTCAGTCAGTGCTGTTGATAATAATACAGAAACCTGTAAATATAATATAATGAAATCTGTGGCACTTGACAAAAACTTCCCTGATAAGCTAACAAAAAATAATAAATTACAGAATGTTGTTAAGGATTATGTGAGAGAAATCAATAACACACGCGATCAAGATATAACCTCAGAGAACTCAAACTTAGATTTCAAAGTCTCCAGCTATGGCAATACCGTCATTGAACAGACCTATAGCATGACCAATATTATCAGTGAAACTACTTTAAATTACTCTAATGCAGAAGAATATAAAAATGTATCTCTAAATTGCGACGATAATCAACGATGTGATAATGTGCAACATGAATTCGTTGATTATACAATTGAAAATTCACAGGATTCAAAAACGGATTGTGTTCATCTTTCTGAAAATATCTTGCACGATTCTGGTGTAGTATTAGATAAATCACCAGGAAAAACAAGTTTCGAATTGTTAGAAGACACTAGCCCTAACGATATACCACCTCATGAAATCAGCAAAAATGTAATATATGCAACCAATTATTTAACCAAGAGGAGAAAATCACTGAAAAGATCTTTATCAGATTCGGCTCTTGATGATATTAAAGACAATTTTAATGAAGTGCCATCTGAAAACGATTCTCTTCTATGTCCAAATAAACGAAAGAAAGAAGACGATGAACAATTAAATAATTACAACGCGTCGCGCTTTTTGGCAGAAAATATTTGCCAAGTATTACAAAATAACAGAAGGAATTCTATATCCTCCATTCACAATGACGGAAATGTATCATTTTGTATATTGATTGACAATAATTGTATTATATCTGAAGAATGCGATGAGTCTGCTAAGATATGTTTTTCTGAAGAACCAGAAGATTGTATAGATAATATACAAGAAGAATCGCTAAACCAAGAACTCCAATCAGATAAAATGTATTTACCTGAAAAAGATAATAGCTGTGAATATTTGACAACAGAGGATGCGAATTTGTTTCAAAAAGATAAATTAATAGAAGAGACATGGGTGGATGATGTTGCATGTGTCGAAACAGTTGTTAGTGAAGATGTCGGTGAAAATGTTGTTATTGGCGCAGCAATGTCTCCGAAAGGAGACGACGAGGAAACAGAAGACTATGACTTGAACGAGCACACAGATAAATTAAAATGTATATATGGTGATAAAATATACAACGACGATACTCATTTCGTACAAACATTATATCGAACTCCACAAATGAACGTGAATCAAACCCTATATCATAGAGATTATAATATGACAGATGATTCTCAAATAGACTATGGTGGTCGTTATTACGATAAAGAATCATTGGAGAGAGTTCTCTCGGAATCAAACGGCCATGAAGAAAACGATACTCAGTTTGTACCTTTCCCAATTACGGAACCTTTAACAAGCCCTATCGTATCAGCAATACAAACTAATGATAATGAAAACTTTCAACCTCAGAGTTGCACTATTAGTGAACCAAAATCGCCCATATTTCAGAACAATGAGCATCGTGAAGATAATGTTTGTCATGTCGAAAAATTCAAAGATTCTTCAATCAAAAAAAGCATGATCAACTCCTGCGAGTCAAGTGTCGATGATGTGTTTAACTTCGGGAAATGTGGTAAAAATTCTAAGTGTGCTACATCCAGTTCACCAGAAGTGTCGTCAACTACATCAGAAGAGAAAAATGCCGGCATTTTGTTAAAAATCACTAACTACGGCGGCTCAAGAGTATCCCAAGTAAACAATATAAACCCTTTGAATAGCATAAGTTGCAAGTATACGGAAAATAAAGAGTACTCGAGCTCTAGTGGTAACCTGCCTACAAGAACCCTGCTTACAAAAGGTGCTCAGAAATATATCCCACCTTTGAAAGAAAGTATTCGTAATTTAAAAGTTAAATTACCCCTGCCAGAGCAAAGTCTCCTAAAGTTAAAACAACTAAAATTAGCCAAACAAGAAATAAAATTAACTATAGATAGACCATCCAACAATCTAAAGAGAGCAATCCCAAAGAAAATTAAACCTAAGTTTGAAGATGTCCTCAAAAGTATAGATGAATTGCAGTTCCAAAAACATAGAGAAAACAATAAGAAGGCAAGAAAGTCGATACCAAAGGTGGTCATAAAAAAGAATGAGCATGGCTCTCATTATGCCAGTACGTCTATTAAAAACAATTTTAATCCCGATTTAACTGGTATGAAATGGCAACCGTGGGTATTCTTAGAGAAAGATGATTTTATAGATAAAATGGCGCTCCGGAAAAAGACACGAGCTATTTTTAGTTATAGGAAAAATACCTATGTTTTAGCTGAAAAATTTAAAAAATACAAATCTATTTGTAACACGAAATTTGTTATATCTCAACCAAAACATAAAGACACTACATCGGGACAACTGAAATACACAATAAGGCTAAAACACAAAGTCTACTGAGGTAATTTGTTTGTTGTCGTTTAGGAGGATGAGAGTCGTAACAGCTAAAAGAAGATTTAGGTATGCAGCCAATATTATCTCGACATACCTTACGATTCCCAAAAAATATATTATCTATACATTCCTATTATTCCATTTTATTTTGTTTTGTAGTTACCCTTAAATTAGTTCATTATGCTAATATTAAAACCAAATTCTGTACGATAATGTGATATGGAAAAAACAAAGACAATTTTAGTTTTATTATAAAGGGGTAACAATGTTTACCTACCTATTTATTGAAGTGCAATTTGATCTGATGTTTTTGTTATGGAAATTCAGAGTATAATAAAATAAATATTGTATATTTACCTACATTCATCATAAATAAAACACAAAGTGTAATTAATTAAATAGTAAATTTTTTGAAATTGCACTTTTGGCACGATAGCCATAAATAGTATTACTTACATTGTTTTATTTATGTTAGAGAAATATTATAATTATTTATAATTTTACTAAAGTTAACGTTGTTTATCGTTGTTAGTATACCTACATTTAAAATAGAGTATTTATATGCATATTTAATTTTCCCATAAAACATTAAATTGAAGAATTAAAAATATTCTTATGCACGCAAAACTTCGTATTGCGGTGCTTCGGTGAAAAGTTTCGATTATTGTAAATATTTTTTATTTGTATATTAGGTACAATTTCCTTTTTTTTAGTTGATAAGCTTTATTTTAATGGCCATTTGGATTTCCACTTTGGCCTCTGATTGCTCACGTAATTTTAAGCACATGATGTAATTGTTAAACAATGTTATTATAAATGTAATAAGATGTAATATTTCATATAAACCTATATATTAGATTAAAGTACAAAACGTGAAGTGTAAAAATATTAAATGTGGTATGTACTGCGTCCATGTTAAGTTCTAATTAATATTATTAATTATCAATACATCATTAAAAGTTTACAAATAAGGCCATTGAATGATGAAATAAACGTAAGTTCATTTCCTTTTTGTAATCGGTTATTCCCATCGACCCCCGCGAATCGGCCCCCGCGGGGGTCGTTGGGAATTTTTTGTCCCAACGACCCCCGCGGGGGCCGATTCGCGGGGGTCGATGGGAATAACCGTTTGTAACGGTGATATTATATTATTATATTAACGAAACAACCTGGTGTAACCATAAAATATAAGCATGAAATAACCAAAGCCAATACTCCAAAATAATATTATAAGCATTGCTGAAGATTTAAATGAATAAAATTAAAGATTTTAAGTAATGATACCCTATACACCAACAGTAAAAGTTATTTTATTCATATCTAATATGAATAAACTTTGGTAATTTTCTGCTTTTATAAGGATCTACCATGCACATTGTTATCAATAAAGTGCCTTGATAGTAGCACACATGAACCAAATACATCGTATATTGAATATTTTTTGTTTCGGGATATAGATATACACTACTGATCTCATTTGTAAGGCACAAGCCATTAAATATTTGCCTTTTAGTGCCTAAACAATATAAACCTTAATTCACTATTTTTATATCATGTACAGGGTGTCCATAAAACATACCAAATATATGTGCTTTTATCATGCTAACAGCAAATATATACATAGCAAAAGTTGCCTTTGTAAATAGCTAGAAAAATGAATACTGTTTTTGAATGTTGAGTGTTCAGCTGGTATTTACGAGTGGGAACTATTTATTTAAAAATATTGATAATGTATAATTGTTAATGTTTTGAGGACTATATAATGGATGTATAATGTAAACGTAAAGTGTTCTTGTATGAACTAGATGGTCCTGATATTGAGGCTGAACTTTTAGTAGTGTACTGTTATGTGTATATAAGGGTGACTAGTGAGTATATGACTGAGATTTAATTTTCAGATATCTAGGTAATTATATCAATATAATTTGAATTGTTTTCTCGTTTTTAACTTATGAGTGTTGGTATGTTTGTTATGCACTTGAGGTTTTAATTTTGACTGCACTTTGTTGGCCATCATTTATGTGATTGTTTGATTAATAATAAATTATATTTAAGTATGTTTTAAGCACTGTTAGTGTTAAGGGTTATGGAGTTATTGTAAGTTTGTTTTGACGTTTAACTTTTAATGCATATCTTTATGCCAGTAAACGCAGGTGATAGTGTTTCGTGATAGGTGTAATAACAAGACGCGCACGCCTTACGACTTCGATTTTAAGTGGAAAAGTACCGCGTGAGTGATCTCCAAATATTGTTAAAGGGAGTTTTATGTATAAAGTTGTACCTAGTTTTGAAACTGTTCTAAGAATGACCAAATAAATGTGTTCCAAATAAAATCATTTTATTATTTTATTAAAAATTTATTTCGTAATCACAATATGCTTTACACTGGAATAGTCACTTTAACAGCTTCTTGGCGAATAGCGTTTATGAGATCCTGGTTGATGAGAAACACGAAGCGTAGTCCCGCAATCTGTAGAATAAATTATACTTTAAATAAAAGGACATTTACTCAGTAGCAAAAGATTTCTTAGTAACAAAAAACATCATCAATAAGACATTTTCTTCAGTTGTTCTAAAAAAAGTAGCCTGATTTTATTTTGATTTTCCAACCTAAATACACAGGTTAATGTTTAGTAAAAATACATACATTTACTATCCTGTACATGAAAAGATATACACGACAAAGTACATATGAATAAATCTGTTTTTGCCTAGGACTATGGAAATTCTTAAAATTGATGACTCTGAATTCGATATGTTTTTGTAGGTTATAATGTAGATTCTACACGACGGCAAGGATTTGTCAAATGAATTCAAATCCACAATTTATTTAGGGTATAAATCAATAACTTAAGTCAAAAAACTAGGGCAATATCCTACCTCAATGACACTGTTGTGGTTTAGTTTGACTTTGTTGCCCTGAAGAACGGGTCGGCCGTCTACGAATATAGGGCGTTTGCCCTCCGAGGACATAAAGAAGTCGCCGGTGTTGCGCAGTCGGATGGTGGCTTGCTTGCGGGACACCTTCCCAGCCGGCCCTTCCAGGCTCAAGTCCACGTCGATGCTATGGTCCCTCGTACTACGCCCCACGGCAATCTGCGAGCAACATAAACACCATTTACCCAGCTATACTAAACCAAATGATCACAACATATTTTCAACAAAACTTGTTCAAATAAATGTCGAAATAAAGTTAACTAAATCGAAAATATACCTAAATGAATTTCGACTAAAGTCTGCAGCGACCGTCATCGCGAGTTGTGTTGTACTAATTATTTTCACAAGTGTTTGCAGTTGTTAAAATGATACGCCTAATTAAAACGGTTGAACAGGCAAATGATACAAGTCAACCTTGAGCGAACGAGGTTCAAGAAATATATCGCTTTCTACTAACGCGTGGTGGGTGGGTGATATTAATAATTAATCGCGGGGAAAACTTCACGATTCAGAATTAAAAAGTTTGAACATACTGATGTAAGAGTAAAATTATATTAAGTAAAATTGAGTTTCGGTGGAAAAGTTTAACGCCAAACGCCTATGAACATACGTACCTAAAATATGAAATACAAGTTTTTCAGCAGCTACCGTTTGGCGTAAGCACCTATAGTCATTCATAGTCAGTCTATTGTCTAGCACGTGTTTTTCAAAATACATATTTGTTAAGATCATCAACAAATATGTATTTTCGCTGCACTGCCTTGCCAATAAACAGCCAACCGTCCGTGCCGTTTGCGTGAAATATGTGTTAAAAGAACACGCAATTAATTGCTATTGAAATCGGAAACGCATTCAAACGCCCTATTATTATCAAATATTTCAATTATAGCATTTTACATAATTAACTCACTAGCTACCTAGCTAGATATCAGTTCTTACTCTACGATGTACGTACGAGACGCAAAAATAACTTATTTAAAATGCATACATGCATGTACCGAACTACCTACCTACAAATTCATTATGAGACAAACCTCTCATTAAAAAAACATTATTAGAGTTTTATCGATTGTTGCTGACGACCACTACGATTAAGTATCATACTTACAAACAAAAATAGAGAACATCAAAAGAAAACAAACAACTAGCCTTTAACTATAATCTTCATAAATAATTTATACGTGTAAATATAGGTGCTAAATATGTCTACAGCTTGTCATGCTAACGGTACTTTTATATTTACCAATTACAATTGTGGTGTAACAAAACAGATATAGTTGTTGACACGTTAATACAACTGATAACGTTATCAGCTAGCAGCGAGCGAGCAGTGAACGGGACAGCAGTTCGCATCCCCGGCCAGTTCACGCGAATATCTAGTTATGTACGGATAGGTACGTTTGTTTACAGAACAAGGTATTTCTAGGCAAATTATTCAATTTTGTACTGGAAGAAAATTCGTTGGAAAACCTAAGATTCTCAAATTAGATGGATCTTTAACTTATTTGTCTATTTGTTGTAAAACTTTGCCTGCAATTGAGTTAACGTTAATATCTGCTTATTTTTAAACGTAATTACTCGTTACTCTATCAAACGACTATCTTTTCAGTAAAAATAACTTTTATATCGATTGAGGTGCGAGCTTTAACTATTTCGTTTTGTTTTCAGGTTGTGTTTTGTAAAACCTTGTATAAATACTGTACTAATGTGTACTACGAGGTCACAAAACAGAGTAGAATAACGATTTCAATAACATAAGCACCACCAACTGTGGTAACAACATATTGCAGAATGTACCGAGAACAATGTAAATGCGTCAACGCGGAATTCGAACCGCGTATTTTACGGAAAAACGTTTTGAAGGCCACAATTCTACGATAATTTATCGCAACATCTTAAAAAACAAAAAGATAATATTATTATATTGCAGGTGTGCATTCCTGATGGCACAATAGAAGTAATGCAAAATAAATTACACATTTTGTTATTAACGCTATCATACAGATAGAGCACATACGCGGTGTATAGAATCGATTTCTCGCCGACTCACAGCGAATATCGTACAACCGTATATTATACGGTTGTATAGAGGCGAAGGACAATACCTACTAACAGACTTTGAATATCAGGAACGCTTTGTCATCTTTAATTACATAATTAAACTAGCAAATCGATTGATAAATTGGTGAAGATTTTAAAATGTTAACATAAAAAAATATAATCCATTTCCTATTAATCCTATCGCCATTGATAACAACTTATAACATATATTTAATAAATAGTAAATGAAAGAAAAGCAAGATAAGAACACGTGCCTAAAGTAAATAAAAAAAAATAAGAACTACCCACACACAAATAAGATTCGTTTAAAAATAATATTTTCCATCGATATAGCGAGCCGCCGGAGGCTGAACCAAAAGATAAGATTTCCAGTTTCCTACCTAATTGTCCCGTCTGGTCTCACCACACATCTGCGGAGATGTCCGTTTGCCTCAATTGGTCTTTTCCACCTTGTCATGTATGTAAACTGTTATTATAGTACTACCATTGTTTGCTGTATTTTTTGTATCGGCTAATTATGTTGTTGTGAAATTTAGATTCGAGATACCGACTACCGGTTTTCGTAGTAATCGAGGGACAACAAAATAATTTTAAGTATTTCTTTGATGTTTTTATATGCTATTATGGTCGCAAGGGTAAAATCAAACGAAATTTTACTACACATGTCTACCGTTATTGACTCACACAATCTTAACATGTTAACCTCTTTAGCTTTACGCTATCGGGCAGTAATTATGTAAGTATCTAATGTATTTAAATTTATTTATGTACCTACGAATACATAAACATGCGTACATAGGTAGAAACGTCTTCGAGGTCAAATGAAAAATTTACGTCAGTACGAATAATCAGTCTAGCAAGTAGACGTTTTTGAGTATTTACAGTGAAACACAAATCTAAAAACTGCATTTTCGTTGTTAACGCATAACAAAATACTTCCTAAACATTCTTCTTCTTCTTCAAATTTAAGAGTCAAACTCTTGTCGGTGGAGTAACTTCCAATCTTCTCTCCTCTCCGCCAGTGACTTGACCTCTTGATACGACACGACATTGACTTTTTCCTTTATCTGGGTAAAGTAAGTGCGTCTAGGTCTACCTCTGCCTAAACATTATTAGGTACTAAATGCTTCAGAGTGATAATACGTAATATTTTTTTGAGTGTGTGCAACTATAACTCATCACAATAAATCAATTTTAAAAGGATTTAAGCAACGTAGAAATTGTAAAATCCCAAAAAAAAACACAACTTCAATCAGTTCAAAGTTGTTTTGTGATGAGGGTAGGCAATAAATACTCTAAACTCTACTTGTATACTAGAAAACAGGGATTGTATAGCCGAATTATTTCTTTTAAAACGGTAAAAAGTCTGGATTTATCTTCGACGTTTCGATACCAACATTTTCCGTTACGGTACTGGTATTTTGTAGGGTACCTAAACCGCTATCAAAGGAGGTTTCTAAGTAAATTTCCTGCGATTCTGCAACGTCGCCTAATACAACACAATAAATTTATCGATATTGAAACAATAACGGTTCAATAAAGGTAGCGTCAGAGCTATTTTTACCGGGACCTTACCTATATCATTACCTTTTTTTGTCTACTTTTAAATCGTATACCGGTACCGTAATTATTTCGGTAACTCAACCCTGTACCGTAACTGAAAACGATACCTGCTACCTAAATCTACCGGCGTCTGTTCGAAATAAACTCAATTAAAAATATATTTCGTAGGTATCAATATATATTTTTTTATAATTTTGGCTCATAACAGATCCGTCTTCAAGTTCAAACTAATATTGAACAGGTGCGTACTAGGCTTTATTAAATTTCTGATAATTATGCAATCAATTCAATAATATGAGGAGCAAGGTTTATGAATAAATAGTAGCATGATTTCGAAATAACCACTGATACATAAATAAATTGAAAGCATGGTGCAGGTATGTATATCCATTGATTTAGTACCTACCTACTTGCTACTTACAACTTATTACAACGAACATTCTCTACTAAATTGGAAGGGCCATATCAGACATTATCTTAGATTTTTATATTTTTATTGACATTTCCTGAAATATATTCCTAGGGTAAGGTTGTTCAGTATCATGATTTACATATATCAGTATGCGAAGAGCTGTCACCCCGTATTTTACTTACTGTAAATAGACACCTTTAATCTAATCTCTATCAAATAGTGTTTAGTATAATTACTATCAGCTAATGATAATTATGTTATTAACGGAGTTGCGACAAGTGATAATACAATTTTTCCAAGTGTTTCTTATGAATGTTACAGCACAATAATTCTCCTTATCGAGTCAACTTCAGCTATCAAATATTTATTGTTTGTAGTGGTTCTTGAGCAAAATGAACAAATAAGGCTGTAGCTATACGCGAATATGCCAGACTCATTTCCACTACATATTTAAAAATAAAATCGCTTCCCGTGTCCCATTCTATGTTTACATCTTCAAAAGAACGAAACGGTAGGTAGATTGATTCAAGAGATAGGTTTTGATGTATATTTTACTACCGGTAAAGGTCGTAGTCGTAGTCGATATAGTAGAAAACGGGTAGCAGCGGGTGAATCCGCTGGGCGGGCCGCATGATAATTTTAAATTGCAAAACTACAGTCTAATATCATTAAGTAGGTAGGTTTAAACATATGTTTATAGTACACTTTTACTAGGTATACTACTTGTACGATGGGGAACGCTCACACAAAATCCTCAAACAGAACAAATAAATTATTAAAAAAACATACGGATTCCAATGGGGATCTCCTCCATTTACAAGTAAAGTCGATTAATAACATAACAAATAAAATATAGACATCAGCTACAGGGAAATGGGGTTTTATTGATAATGTTTGAGGATATTGAAATAATGGGAGGAAACTATTAAATTTAATAATTGTCACTGTAGCGTTTAGATGTTTGGTCAAATGTTGCAGTTAAGCTTGAAGTTCGTTCTCTACAATTTTTCTGTATTAGTAAGGTAAGGGAAGAAATCTGAAAAAAACGTTCTTAGAAACCGTATAGAAGATTAAAGTTTTCAAACTATACCATTTGTCTACGAAATGTTATCAAAAGTTTGCATTCGACGCAAGGAAGACAAGAATAATTCATGCGACTGAACTGGCCACTTATCTTTGTACGAACCATGCTATATTAGATTTTGCTACGCTTAGGAAAGAATATGTCGGTCCACAGAATACGTTAAGAAATGGACTTTTGTAAAATAACTGTAGCACAAACGGGCGCGATCACTTAGCAAGTTGTAGTTTGCGACACTTATCTAAAGAGTCAATACGACTATTTGCGGAAGAATTAACACGTCCCATAGGTGCACCTTGTGTTGACGGATTCGGGAGCCACAACCTGGCAACCGTTATTTTTTAGTACTACCTACATTACAAACCACAAGTAAAGTTACACGACCTCTCTTCGAGTGCGACACTTACTCAAATGTTTAATTCGTATTGCATAAAAATTTAGGTAATCATAAATTATAATAGTAATAAGTTTATATTAGCATTTATTTCCTTATAATTAAAGTAGGATTGCGGAAATTAATCAATCTCAATTTTTACATAATACCTACAAAAAAAAACAAAATTTTGAGCATTACTTATTTTACTGTTGATAGGATCGTACTAAATTCATATATAAAAAACTATATATTTTAGTTTGTCAAATATAAACCATAATTTTATAACTACAGACCATGAATACCTAGGTATATTAAAATACAATATAAACATCAATATATAGATCTCTATAGATTAATATGTGCGGTTATCTGAAGCGGCAGTGCGTGAAAACTTCCAAACAGTCAAAATTTTAAAACTTATATAATGTATTGAGAAGAGTCGGTATAGGCATACATATAATTTCAACTTGAACTTTATCTTTTTATCATAATAATGACCAGACCCTATCTTACAATAGCAGAATTATTTAAGATATGTAATTCAAAGAATTGATTGTCTTTAACTATGTCTGCTGCAGCGTAGAAGTGGCAAACAAGTTTTTCTATTTTACTTTTATCCCCAAAAATATTAGAAACAAGTTTCATTCGTTTAAGTAAATCGATGTACGAACCTTTATAAATAGACGCTTCGAAAATATAGTTGTGTGTATTTCACTGAACAGCGGTTACCAATAGTTATTAATTCCACGTTGTAAAAGTACTATCAGAATTTAATTTGCTAGATACAAAAGTCTTAAAAATTCTTATCTGACATTGCTGCTACCCAACTACCAATGTGAGGGGTTTTCGTTATCTCGGCAGTAAAACGCGTAACATGCTGAAAATTCGCGTTTAAATTATAGTCAACAACAACGAAAATATAAAACCATTATACTATAATTATTCATGTACAGGAAAAGTGGTACGCAATTTATAAAACACGATAAAATTAATTATGAACACAATCGAATCGACGTCACCACGACTTTTAAACTTGCACATCATTAAAATATATAAGGGCCTTATTAAGCGTACTATATAATTTTAGTAATGAGATAGGTAGATACATAATATTACAGAGCAACGTATTCGCGTATAACACAAGCGACACTGCTTTTGAGCTAGAATATAAGATTGAACTTTATAATGAATAAAGTAAAATGCAAGTAATAAGAAGTTGAAACTACGCAGAGTCACCGGACATTGACGAAGTTCCATAGGATTGGCATCCTCTGCAGACAGTAGATGTTTTGAATACTCGTCTGGTTACCGACACAAAACAATGCCCATGTTTTAAGAGAATGTTGTGTCAACATTGCCCGGCTATAGTGCTCCGTTTTCAAAACAATGACACAATTCGTTTACCTGACTTTACGTTACATGGAACGTGAATTCATTTCAATCAGTATTTTTCTCTCGGTACTTTCATTAATTTAAAACATCTTAACTATTGCCACTTGGGAGCAGAGATAATATCAATCAAGAAGAAAATACTTAAATCGTTAAATAGCTGAGAATTATTCGTAATTTATACCATGAAACAACTTTTATTAACTACTTATATTAGCTGGTTCCATGATATGATTGATTTGTGTATGTAATAGCTATTTGATTTCTAGCATTGCTTTCCTAAGTGTGTAGTGTAAGTAGCAATGCATGCAAATGTAAACGTTTGAATATTTTCCGTTATTTAGTACTTATTACCTATAAATAATAGACACGTGACGGTCCTGAAAAGGGAAAGTAACTAGTATTTACGTCAAATATCATAGATGTTATTCAATGCATTACTTATCCCAAATGAGTTTTAAGTATTTAATCGAATTTTAAATCCATATTCAAGTAGGTATTTGATTTGAGTAACTCGTGGATACTTTCAATAAACAATAAAAACACGAATTTGAAAATTTTACTGCCATAGAGTTTTGCAATAAAAAATATCGGACACATACCTATGGCGAAAACAAATTAATATTGATCCATGAAACAGAGTGCGCGCTACTCAATAAATATTCAATTTAAAATTATACCTCGGCTCACTAATACCGACGATAAGATATGAATATCTTATTTATAAGACGTTTAATCCGTAATTAAACAATTATGTTTCCTATCTATAGATAGCGTATCTTAAGGACATATGGTAGATACTTTGAAACTTTACAATAGAACAGATCGATGCTCTTATACAGGGTGAAGGGACAGCCCTCCGAATACTTATAGGGAGCATTGCAGACCATGAAGCTGAACAACTTCCCATGAAAAAATATATCAGGAAACGCGAAAAAAAATGACTTCCCATAGTGATTGCAGTCAGCTGATCTTGATTTTGTATGGGAGATCAATATTTTTTATAGGCGTTTCCTGACATATGTTTCTAGGGGAAAGTTGTTCAGTTTAATGGTCTGTATGCACCCTATTAGTATTCGGAGGGCTGTCCCTTACACTCCGTATACATACTGGAATGATAGAAAAGTTTATTTTTCCCGCGTGTCCGGTATACCCGGCGGTACTGTCCATAGTCATTATGGCGCATTTTCATTAGTCGATAACTCGTACGGTATACAGCATGCGGGGGACTCCCCGCATGCGAGATAACGACTAATGAAAGTTGCAAGTCGATACGCGTTCGGTACAACGCCTGCGGGACTCCCCGCATGCATTATACCGACCGTGCTATCGACCAATAAAATTCATCAGTCGATATATTGCTTGCGGGTCTTGAGTATATTTCATAAATAGAGCGTTCGTTATTAGTAGCGTTATAAATATGAAACGTTCCAGAAATCTCCCGCACTCCGCATGCGGACCCTATCGACTAGTGAAATCGGTTCCCCGAATGCGGGCCCTGTGGCATGCGTTCCAGAAATCTACCGCACGCCGCATGCGGACCCTATCGACTAGTGAAAATGCGCCATTAGGGTGGTTCGTCCTTGAGCCGCGGGTCGCTAGTCCGTGACACCGATACATTGAAACCGCGCCAGTCGATACCGACATTACCGATCGGAAATAGGTTACCGCATGCGTTGGTGCCCTACAAACTTTACCAATTATGAGCTGCTTTTCAATTACTTTTAATATTATTAAGTAAGTCGAACTTCGAACTTTATTCACTCGTTTATTTCATAGTTTTTGTACAAGTACTTTTTTAGGGTTTCATATTCAAAAATGGGACCCTATTGCTAACACTTCGCAGTCCGTCCTTCTGTGTGTTTGACTGTCATCAGGTTGTTTCTCATAAACCGTGATAGTTAGAGACCGAAAACTTTCACACATGCCGTATTTCTGTGGCCACTTTAACAACTAATACTAAAAACTGAATAAAATTAATGCTTAAGGGGGCTCCCATTTTAAAAACGTATTTTTTTACCCTTTTTATTCATAATGGTTCGGAACCCATCGTATGCGAGTCCGACTCGCACTTGGCCGATTTTGGTGACGCAGTTAAATGTATAATATAATAATTTAACCGCATACAAAATGTTATCGTATTTTGTTTTCAGCACAACAGGAAATGGATCAGCCAATTATTGTTGAATATTAAAATAATTATTTTTATTTTGCAGTTTTATTTTTGCCATTAAGGATAATATCGGTTATATTTAACAATTGAAATGTAGCTCTGTTAGTGCACATATACCGCATTGAAAACATTTTAAATAAAACTTAAAGAAATGTTGTAGTATGCTTATGAATACAAGTTGTAATAATGAAGTATTTGAAATAAAATTAGTTAGAAATATTATTAAAAATAGTTAGTGCTATTTTGTGGTACGTTTTGGATGTCAATGCTAAATCTCATATATACCTGTATTTTTATATTATATTATGCAAACAATACATCAGAACAGAATATCCTTTGCCCAAGTTTTTAGTATTATCATTTAGTCAAATTAAAGCCTGTTTTGCTGTAATTAAAGTTATGGATGAAAGTGCCAAAATGGCCAATTTTAATACTGATTATTACAACTTAACCTAACGCGAATATTTCACCTAGTTTGTAGGGTCTAATTAAATTTTAAGAAATAAACTATAAACTGGGCATTATCGTGTATTGTTTGTATGAAAACATATGTTGTTTTTTTATTGGCACCACTCGCCTTAAGAATAGTCGGTCATCAGATAAATAGAATACTTTCAAACCATAGGTACAAAGGCTGGTACAAAGCTGTGTAAACTTTGAAATGTATGAATAATTTAAATGTAAGCCATTCCAATGTGTAATGCCGGCTTAGAGTAGCATCACCCTATTCCTTTCCCGCGGTTGTCGTAAGAGGCGACTAAGGGCCTTGACGGCTTAATGTGTATTACAATTTTAGGCTACAGGCTGACAACCTGTCACTATAGTGATACACGATTTTTCTGAAACGGCCCTCAAATATTTGTCAGACGTGGTGATAACGCCCTGCCTACCCCGCAAGGGATTAAGGCGTGATATGTATGTATGTAATCCAATGGCAGTTGGGAGCTGAACTTGTCGCATAGCCATGGTGCAAGTTCACCTTGGCTACAAATACGTTATCAGCTCGATCTAAACTAAACTACATGTGCCCGTTATTGGTTGACGATGGATGTCAACAAATGTGGACAAACACACAAGTCTTCAATGCTGGTCGGTAGTCCGGGCGACGGCGGTGACAACAAAATGTACCGTCATCGGACACCAATCGACATCAAATTAATCAGAAGCATCTAGAATGTATAAAACTAAAAGGTTTTTTTATTTCCGATCAACGTGTTAAACTAGGCAATTTATAAATAATTAATTATAGGACAATTTGTTGATGTAAGGTCAACTAGTAAAATAAATGTAATTAATCTGTCATTTGACATATTTTTCTATTTACTTAATACTTAGATGATATATATAGGTATATTTTGATAATTTTGTTCGTTCGTCCTTAGATATATTTTGTTCGTTTATTTATTTGGTAATGAACATACTAAGTAAACGTAAAAAGTAAAGCTTTTTATGAAAAACAAAGCTTTTATGATGTTTAACTAATGAAATGGAGAAGAAAACATGGTTTTTTAAAAATATCAAGAAGAACCACTAATTATTCAGTTACTTCTTGCACCAATTATATGTATACATACATGCAGAATGTACACTGTATGTACTTGAATAACAAGTTGAAGAACCCTTTTTCTTGCTCGATTTACATTACTGATTGTTCGTTTTGGTACTAGCAGCGCCATCTATCGGTAAAGGTATAAACTGTTTCCTTCATCATTCGACTTATAAATTGTAGGTGGCGGTAAAAAGAGAAAGAAACCAATTTCTTTAATAAGTGCTAAAATGTGATCGGATTATCTAAATTTGATCAAATGTAAATTGAAACCACGACCCTCGGCTTTCCTTACCTCTCTGGAGCGCATGAGGTAGCGCACGAGCCGGCCGCGGAGAACTGCTAGAGTATTCTTGTCCAGCTCGGCACCACCACCCGCTACCGACTGCACCAGCACCTAGTGAAAAAAGTCGAGTTATTTATTATTATTATTTGAGAAGTCGGGGTTGGTAAGAGACCAACAGCCACTGCGACCGTTGCAGATCTATTGTAGCTAGCCCTTTCTTTTTAAATTACCTCATCCAGTCTGGCCAACCTAAGGCCACGACTTGTTTGGGGTTAAGAGACTGGACCTCTTTCGGGGACAACAAGGGGCCACCCATAGTCCGGCTCCTAGTTTGTACAAGTGCATCACACCCACATTGCACATTTTTTTTCTATTTTTTTTGCTCTTAAAAATGAAGCGGTGTTTCATTGTCCTCAGCGCAAAATCTACAGGATGCAGGCTTAGAACAGCATCACCCCATTTTTAACCTAAGGTATCGTTAAAAGCGACTAAGGGATAAATTCATTCATATCTTCATCTGTAAATGCAACATCTTAAACTCCGCTCGTTATTCCGCCTGCCAAGCGTGGTGAGCTAGGTACGGTCGGATTCATAAGTGGAGTCATAGTTAGACCACTTGACAGAATGCAATACGGGTTATTATCCTCTGTACTTACTTTACTAACTTACGCACACACGTAAGATTATCGACTGTAAGTAGAAAAGTCCACCTTAAGGCGTAGCATTAAAACTTAAACAGATTACCACCTATAAGCGACATCTATGTAATCTTTGAAATAATTACTCGGTGATAGCCTATTCGCCACTACATCACCACAAAGTATACATCACACTGGTTTGTCTAAAACTGTTTATAGTTATCCTTATTCGTTCACTTGTAGTAAAGCAATAGATTACATATCTTTATTTCGTCGTATTGATCACAAGCTACCGTAGCTTAGCGGTAATAGTTCTTACCTTCTAATCAGAACGGAACCGGGTTCCCATCCGATCTCTGTATGTTGAATAATGTTTTTTAAATGTTTTTACCATATTTTCTCCAGTAATAATTATTTTATATAATATTTTTCAATAAATTCATCTATGTATTATATCTATAAATGTTTATTGTAAATTATGTATCAAAATATTATATCTAAAAACATAAACCTATAATATTGTAATAAAACAAAAAGTAAGGTAAGAAATTATTTTATTGGTAGGTATGGTATCACTTTATGTCATTCTTTATGTAAATAACAAACTGACATGAATGAGATCTTTTGGTAACCATAAGATACGAGTATGTAAAACTACATAAAATACTTGCTGTCGTAATACTTAGTTAATAGTTTTGTTTGAATGATAAAACACAATATTATGTAAAATGATATTAAGTGTTCATTAGCTGAAACATCGATAGGTAATTATTTATAAGATCATAGGAATGATCCAAATCTTAGATTGAATCTTTCAATAAAGTTATTTAAGTAATAATTTCGTTAGTAATTATTTTATTGTTCTATGTTTAACGATGATGCACTTTCCTCGGAAGTAAAAGTAATTGTAATAATAATAAATCAGTTATTTGCCTACATCTCAAGGTTTAAGCTTAAGTACTCGTTTTCGTAATGAAAAGATATTGAAGCAAGGCCTTAAGATAACTGACTAATAATGATCAATCTTATATAAATATATATCGATGTTTTAGCATAATTTAATTGCTAATGTAATGCTCCACAAATACCTACTGCAATAGTAGGCGGGTAAGCAGGTAAACAGAGGTTGAGTGAGCAACGATTTATCGGGCCCGCTTCGGCATACATTGCTGATTATTTTGTGTATATTCATATATTATAATGAAATACACAAGATAATCAGCAATGTATGCTAGATCGGGTCTGATTGGAATCTTAAGTAAAAATCGCCGCTTACATAATTAGTATTTGGTGTTACCTCCGCTGTTTTCAACAACACTTAATAGACTCGATCAAATAAGTGCATATATCTGTTCCTCTGGTACTCTCCCACACTCCCAGGCAGTGAGCCTCTAAAGCTTCTGTAGTTCTTTCATTGCGCATGTCCCACCTTTGCACCATTAAACCCCATAAATTCTCTATGGGATTTAAGTCCGGAGATTTTGCTGGCCAACGAATAACTTGGATATCTGGGTGCTGGCTAAACCAATTATACACCACGGCAGCTCGATGCACTGGACAATTTATCCTGGACAAATGCAAAACGAGGAACTTCACTAGCAGGATAAACAGTTAAACATTTCGCACCGTCGGCGTCGTCGGTAGCATGCTTTCCTGTAGCATATCAACATAATTAGCGGCAGTTGCACGCCCTGTTTCTTGTGCTACTAATTCGCCTGGACCAGCGGCAGAACCATTTTCTTCATATTGTTACACCATCATCCTCCGCTGTGAATCATTAATAAGACGAGTCGAGTTTTTACGCTACCTTCCTCTTCAAAATGTGTAACCCAACGTTTAACAGTCTTCCACTAAAACAAAGTAGCATTATTAATAAAAAAGTTTATACTAATCGGTTCACAGCTACCAACATACTATGAGTCAAAGTTTTTAATATTTAAAATACAATTGTAATGAAATAAAACTATACTTACGGCCAGACCAGTCTGATTAGCAATTTGAGTTAAATTGAATCCAATATCATGCAGCGCCACAGATAATTGCAGCGCAACAATACGCTGCTTAACCTGCAAACTGATAATAGTATGCATTTCGAAGAAATAAACACTGAAGTTTAATAAATAAACTTAGGTTAAAAAAAATCACTTAGCACACGCACTATCTCGCAAACGATCTAGCAACAACTAAAATGTAATTCAAAATTTACTAAATTTTGCTTCATTTGATAAAATAAAAATTACAACTAAGATATCGGGATTCGATCCATTGTCTCCACAATAACGGTCAAGAATTTGCTTGACCGCGCTACTGACCACGCTACCGAAGCTAATGATTCATGTAGTGAAATAGTCAATACTACTCAGCCTATTATACAATGGTAGTTCGTCAAATAATAGTATGTTATACGTCATTTGTGTCATTGTGTGAGTGTAGCCGCGGGTGCGAGCGACTTGTTTTCTGAGGTTTGTGTTAACTATGACTCCACTTTAGAACGCGACCGTACAAACCCCCAATAGGGGGAGACCCGAAAAGACCCATGTCCAGCAGTGGACTCTTGTGGATTTATAGATTATATAGATAGGTAGATTTTTCTTAACATTTTGGAGTCATGTTCCATAATGACCCCCTTTCCGATGACTGTTAAAAGTGGATCTCAGCGCAAGTGATCCGAGCCAATACAACAGAGCACACTGTTTTCTTCATACAATTTGTTCATGTTTCAAAGTGAGATATTTGATTAGCAGGAATCGAGAAAACGATAATTATTATTCTCTTGAGTTTGCACAACTATTACTTATAGCAATGAAATAATTTTAAACGGATTTAAGTTGTGTTTTTTTTACGATTCTTTACAGAGCTCGTAACCACAGATAAATCCGTTTAAAATTGTTTTATTGTGAAAAGGTTAATAATTACCTGCCAGCGCGACAGGGAGTTTTCCAGTAGACGGATGTTTTTCTTCTCCACCCTGTATGGAACAAACAATAAGTAAGAATTAAGCAAAGTGGAAACTGAATGGTGTTTCGTTTCCAAGCTACTGCCATTATTTTGTAGTAGTGGCCAAACACTTCTATGATTATGTACCTTGGGGTACTATAGACATACACATGTAAGAAAAACCTGGTCCCGGGAAATAAAATTTGCGCCACATCTGTAGCAAAAGAACAATAAATACTTCATTCTTCTTCTTATATTTAAGATAGAATTGCTCTTGCTACGAATATTTTATAGAGCATTTATCTTTATTCAGTCAAATCTAATCTTCCTCTTCCTCTTATTGTATCTATAGCCGCGTCCACATAGGCTGAGCAGCCTCGCCCGCGGCCCGCCTCGCGCGGCAAAATGCTCATGTACGCCTGAGGCAATTCGTTTGGATCAAATGATAGAGCGAGGCAGCCTCGGCCGCACAACGCGAGCCAATTTGCTCGGTCAGTTGACAGATTAAACAAAATGGCGCCGTACGTCCGCACAGCTGTGGCAGCTTATGCTTTTATTTTGATAAATATTATTAAAAAGCGAAGAAATGATTTAAAAAGGAGAAGATATTGGGTCAGAACATGTACAAAAACAGATTCTGTTACGGAAATCGCCTTTATAAAATTTATAACCTCAAAACATTCATACTGATCCTATAACAAGGGACCGAAATATTCATTTCCTGACTGATTTTCAGCCAGGAATCCTCTCTCAACCCCCTATTGGTATAATTAGGGTTTCTCGCATCCCACAGCCAATTATTACTTGCGTATAAACTTATTAATAGCCGACAGTCAATTTTGTTCATATTGGTAAACAAACGAATTGAGCGCGCACGGAAAACAACAAAAAATGCGCCGTCCACACGGCGCGCGGCAAACGACTGAGGCGCCTTTGAGCAAATCGTTTTGCCGACACCGTTTGGCTCGGACGCGCGCGCGCTCGCCCGAGCGTGAGCATGCGGCTGCCTCGCCCGCGGCACGTCCACACAGACCGCGCGGTTCGGCGCATGCCGCGCGCATTGTGCCGCGGCCGAGGCTGCTCAGCCTATGTGGACGCGGCTAATAATGGGATACGCCCAATGCAGATTGTACAAAATCTATAGCAGCGATTGCCAATGTTTGGCAACAGCTTTTGCTTTTGAATTGGCCTCTTTTGAATCTAATTATCTCTACTCAAACGTAAAGTCGCTTTAAGCACCCATCCCTATGTCTGTTTGTTTGTATGTATGGTTAAATCTCCAAAACCATTCAATGTATCTGGGTGTTTTTGTAAAGAAAGAGTGATTCAAAAGGAAGGTCTTTATGTATCAGTTATGTCGGAGAAGGTCTGTTTCCCACGGAAAATCAGTAAGCAGCGGGTGAAACCGCTGGGCAGGCTGCTCGTAAGGTTATAAAATCCAAACAATTCTGACCTGTCGGCTAGCTGCAACTCTACATCAATCCCATCCTCTTTGAGGTCCTGTAATTCAGAATCGTGCATAGCTTCCTCCGCGTCAGAAAACGACACCACATTCTCTGGCTGGCCTGAAAAAAATAAACTTTCTCTGTTAGTTTGTAGCTTTTTAGTTTGCTCTACAAAAAATATATTATTAATTTCTGAAAAATTCTTAGGACAAGTGGTCCAATTTATGATAAATAGAGCAGATCTCCATTTAAAATTTTGCAGAGTTTCATTTAGGGTATCATGCAAATATGCAATGGCTTGCCTTGCAAACAATTGTTGGGTCATCTTATAAGATCAATGTAAGTCAGTTAGAGTTACAGGAAGTTAAGGAAATAGCTTTAAATCTCTTGCTATCAAATTGAATAACTCACAAAAATACAAAATATTATCACCCTCTAGGGTATTTCCAAGCAGTTTTTCTATTACTTGTATTGTTTGTTGGTTACCTTTAGTCAGTGGCTGCACAGTCTGGTCCGGCAGTAGCTGGTACTGCTTGAGCAGCTGCCAGTGTGCTTGCAGGGACTTGGCAGTGCGTGACGGGTAGAATACATGAGGATTTGCCTCCAGGAGCTCTTGAAATTTCTCTGGTGGTGGGTGGCTTGTCTGAAAATGTGTAAACATATAAACATTAAATCACAGCTCCTTCATGCTTTAATTTTGGTACACTAAAATTATAACAGGTTAGCTTTCAGGTAGCTATCGGGTTTTAATGTGCAAGCAAAAATGTACTTTATTAATGGCAGGTTTTTATTGCTTCGGCTACATTCAATCTGTAAAGAATGAATTAGTTGTAAAAACTATCCCAGTAGATGGAGCCATGCCATGATACAATACAATTGCATAATTTCGCCAAGGGTAGCTAAGACACGGTGGCCCAGTCAGTACTAGTTGTAGCGAAAGTCCCAGGTTGAAATTTTGCTAGCAGTGCAACTTTGCAAGGGCTCCAAAATTGTATACCAAACATTTTGTTTAAAAGATTTTGTAATGTATATACAATATCACACCTATATCTATTGCAGGGTAGGGAGAGTGTAAGTGTCTGTATAAAATTACATTCACACCATGTCTGAAAAACATCTAATGGTCATGCAGAAAATAGGTCAATCCACACCAAGCAAGCAACTTCACAGCGTATCTGCCTAATTATGTTTTAAAAAAAATTTAACATGACCCTAAAATGTGACAAAATTATATTATGTTTTAAAATATTGGAAGAACACTTACACTAGCTAAGGTTCCCAGCAATTCCTCTTCAGCAGTAGAAAACAATGCTTGCTGCTGGACAGCGGCAACAAGATCAGGATGCAAGTTGCGCATGGCTGCCACTGCAACTCGAGAGATCTCTGTGTTGTACAGCAAAGCATACCACCGGGACTGTAGCTCTCCAATTGTGAACCGGCATGAGAATTTGATACCGCGGTGGACTATACGTAAGTCATTTGTCTGCAAATCAGAAATAAGGTAAATAATTAATGATAAAATATTTATCTAAAACTAATAAAATTATACCAAAATAAACAAAGATAAATAAATGTTAACCCATTTAATATGAACACATACCTGTTGAACACCAATTATCAATGCTAGATCATCAGTAGGCTTCCATCTTCCAAGATCTTTAGTAGACAAATGACTAAGTCGTCCTTTGCGGTGTGACTTTCTTGCAATACTGCCACCACCTAGGGACAGCTTACTGGAACGCCTTCGCTCTTGCTGGGGTATTACGGGAGTAGTAGGCGCACTCGCCACAGCAGCACTCAGATCAGGATATTGACTGGTATACGATAGAGTTCGCATTCGCTTGTCACCGCCCTTGCCCAAAGATGCACCCGACACACCACTGTATTCCACTAGCTCATCGTCAAATCTACGACGTTTTATTGATCTCGACGAACTAGACCAAGGAAATTACTAATTAGTAAAGCCATTTTGCGACAAATGCGAGGTATTTTAGAAAAAAATTGTGCAACAATTTACCTGCGGCGTTTTGTGTTGTCGTGCAAGCCCTCAAAAGGGGATGCCATAGTTCCGGGGTATTCATTACTGTCCGATGCGTTCGAAGGTGTTGCTGGGAAGTCCATTTTGTGTGTATAAAACGATACCTAACACTACTTTTTCAGTAAAATAAACAATTCATATTTCATTTGTAATACAATCGGATGAGAATCGGAATGACGTGAAGCATAGACAAAATATTACAGACTAAAAATACTAGAGCTGTCCTACTTAGTGGCTGAAAGGTCAAAGGTGATTTTCACTACACCGCCGCCGCCACCGTTTCGCCAAGCAAAAATAAAACCGGTATGATGAGAAATGAAAATAATAAAGATGTCTATGATTTGCATGACTATCTGTCAAGCAAAAATTTGAGGTTATGTTATGTTTCGAGTTTGTATTGTATGGTGTAAAATCGATATCTACATAAATTTTGCATAAAATTAAACATACGATAAATTTGAGCTATGGCCTTAGTACGCAGGCTAGCGTTTCGGCCAAAAGATATTATCGCCAGATGCTACAACAAGATTGTAATCACGGACGATGGATCCACCATAGTTGCTCTTCATCGTGACCAAGGATTTCCTTACGAACACTCAAGACCATTGCCCGTGGAGGTAGAAACTGATACATCTGTACTGAAAATGACTGACTACAGCGAAGTTAAGCGAGTGTTCAAAGATATGAAGCCAGAGATGGCTAGGAAACAATTGGCATCCCTCACTCGGACCACTGAACATCGCTGGTTCCCAAGAGCTAGAGACAAGAAGGCTAAGAATAATGATATGAACCGGCCTTATTTGTAAAATTAATTATCATAATTATATGTAAGTAGAATAGTTTAGTTGTACAATAAATTGTTACCTACAATGAGTATTTCAATCTTTTTGTTTCATAACATACTTATGAAAACTGGCAGACAATCCTTAAGGGCGGGACAGACCGGCTCCGTATGCGTTCCGTATCCAGCTCTCGTCCGTAGTCACGCACGAACTGATGACGTTGTAATGTATGGGACTGTATGAGATACGGCACACCGCTTGCGTGCAGCACGGAACGGATACGCAACGCAAGCGGTGTGCCGTATCTCATACAATCCTATACATTACAACGTCATCAGTTCGTGCGTGACTACGGACGAGAGCTGGATACGGAGCCGGTGTGCCCCGCCCTTAAGAATTGAAGAAAATGAGCATTAAAAATACAAATAAGGTACTACAAAATTCAGTGCAAACATTTTTAGTGTGAGTTCTACTGGTAAAACTGAACAGTTTTTCCCAATAAACATAAGCCAAAAATGAAAAAAAATATTGGACTTCCCATAGTAAAATATTCAATTCACAGCATCCAATCCTGCAGATTATTTCTGATCAAAGATTTCAATCCCACGGAACCTCGGTATTTGTGGGATCCTGTAAGTGCAAATCTCCAAACTAAGTGCTATATTGTGAGCTGCTGCATCTTTCATCGTGTGGGATACTGAGTTAAGAACAACCTGATGAAACCAAATTTTTTAACTGTTTTGTACTACATACTAGGATTACTCACATGGTTTGTGTAACTGAGCTGCTAAAAAATATTAAGTTATTGCAGTGTAAAGGGATAGTTTTACGATTCAGTAAAAACATGTTAATTTTTAAACAAAAAATAATTAAAGGCAAGGCAAGTCTCATGGATCCTGCCTGCACAGTGCAGGATTACAAAATGATGCGGGTCTTGGTATACTGGGATTGGATGCCCTAGTCACAGTAATGTATTAATTTTTTTCAAGTACTTACCAGCTAAAAACTTGTTGATGGATTAAAAGAAACATTGATTTTCTGTTTAGTAATGGCATAAAAGTCTACATACAAATTCATTCTAAAACTAATTATGTGTAAAAAAAATTACAGAATGTCTTGGATCCTTGGTTGTAAATGAAACATAAGAAATAAAACATAATTTTCAATAAATAACTTTATTCTCTGAAAAATATAATAGTCATTTAATATTATTAAAGATCTTACTTCTCCTAATGATTATTATATGATTTTAAACAAAAGCTTAGCAGCAGTAGGTACCTACTTCACTTTTGTTTACCTAATTTGTTAAATTACATTTGTTTAGACCAACCTACGTTATTTTTGATATAATAAGTAAGGGTGAATAAATATTCTTTGGTAAAAAATTAAACAGGCCAATCTACACCACAATATTTATCACAGATTTAAAACAATAAATTAAATCATATTGGAAACCATTTCCTTCAGTGCACTTTACAATATTATTTCCCTAGCATGGCTAAACAATGATGCAACAAAAATATATTTTTATATTATTTACACAACAATGATTATGATTTATATATTTGATCTGTTAAACAACACAACATCGATAAGGTACTTATTTCTTGTAAATAACTATAAAAGTTAAAAATTACAGAACAGTGATTAAGATTTTATTGAATTGAATATCACAATATTTTACTTTGGTACTTTGTATATCTACATTGCACTTTCAAGTGGAGACTAGTGTTACATCACATAATTTTGTTTTACCAAAAATACATAGGTAGCTTATAGCTTATATTCAGTAATGGCTAATTAATATCTATCATTAGGTATTATAATAAGAAATGAAGTGCGACAATTAATAACGTTACTATTTGTTGATTAATTGGCTAGCAATTGTTCTATAAGATGGTAGCCCGTTAAATTATATGGAGGTCTTCTGATTTATGCCAATGATATTGATTGATAAGAGACTTGATTTAAAATAGACCACAAAAGGGGCACACACGAGCAGCCAAATGTCACGTGTGCTGGCAACCGTACGCTAGCGACGGACAATGAGTGCTGCTGTGTAACACTGCCCGCGACCGAGACGAGGCAATGACATACATGCTAAGTCTAAATACCTCTACTAAATTAAGCCATCATCACTCAAGTGCCATAATTGCCAGTCTTGAAAAAAGTTAAAGCTACCCACCCAAATCGTCATTTTACAACAAAAAATAGTAATATCTTAATTCACATCTATAAGGCTAGAAATTGTACTATAGTCAAAATAGATATATGTTCTCTAATAATCGATTAGCTGCAACGACTTAAATACTGGACATAATTATCTTTGTATTCTACTACTTACCTATACTACCTACTATGTAGATGGGCTAATTATGAATTATATATATATCGATAGTAATATTATCGTATAGAACAAAATGGCACAGGAGAATATACTTTTCAGAGTATCTTCAAAATATTACGTTCTTCGAAAAAATTTATAATATGGCTTTCTTTTAAGTTTGTAGAGATTTTCTTAGAATCATACAATGTCCTTTACCTTAACCATTTAGAAGTCTATTTATTTTTATCCAAATTTAAAACCTTACCTATTTAATAAGATTCCTTAGTTGGATAAATGCAATACAATCGGTTCACCTGAAAGTGTGAAGTTAAACTGGCCCTTGCCTTTTAAGCATGCGTTTCAGTTTGTCATTGAAATGAGTCAAACATAACCACAGAAGTTATTTTTATATAGTACAGTAAATGTTACCGTTACAACTCTTTGAAACAGATATATCGCAGATATCCAGTTACGCCCTCGATGCTAACTATAAAATAGTCTTTAGTTACAGTTACATGTTAAGTTAGTTAAAGTGTTATCTGCGATAATTCCAATACTGAGAGATCACCTAATATCGGTTAGAGTATGCTCGGTCAAGACTTCGCACGCGGAGTCGCGCTCTCATTTCAAAGGACCAACTGAGCAGAGGATGTCGAGGGGTTAAAGGTCAGCGGATGCGGCAAACACGGAGCTCCCGGTCCAGAGACTGCAGCTGGCGGAGGAAGCCCTCATTCGGGTGAACATCCCGACGGGTTCGCACTGTGGCTAGCGCTTCCGCCAGTGACATACCGCGTTTGATCATCAAGAAAGCGATGGCGCACGTTGCCGACCGCGACACGCCCATGAAACAATGCACGAGGACACGACCTGCAGAAAATAAAAAGGTAGTGTTACGCCCAATATATGTTATTCGATATTGTGCCTGGAGTGTAATTTTTTAATAAATGACAACATTTCACTTACCACCCCTAGAAACGCCTTCGTCGATAAAGTTAGCCGCAATGTAGAAATACTTTGATATATCAGTAGATGGAAGATCCATGAGCTGGAAGCCCTTGTAGCGTATGGAGGGGCAGTCGCGGTAATATAAGTGATCGGTATCGACTTGCGTGTAGCGCTTGCCCTCGGCCGTGTTCAGCACGTAGGTGATGCCCATGCGACGGAGCCATGCTTTGTCTTTGGCTGCGACCCTGTTTGATATTATAATAATTTAATATTTTGATAACATAAACTTCGCAAAATAGATCATCAACAGAGTTGAAAGGGTTACTCAAGCTGCGCTTGGTTTGCAGAGATGGCAAATATCTTTGAGCATCTTTTTTTCAAGTAGCGATTATTGTGTGGGTAGGGTAGGTACTTATAACATCTATACAGGGTGTATGGAAAAGTATTGCGTTCCTTACAAGGAATGAACCAGCCGATGAAACTGAAAAACTTTCCTCAAGAAACATAGGTCGAAATATGAAAAAAAATATTTAGACCTCTAATACAACCAGACTTGGTCGGCTGCTACATTTTGTATGGGAGGTGTAATTTTTTTCATATTTCGAACTACGTTTCTTGTGTAAATTTTCAAGTTTCATGGGCTGGTTCATCCCTTAAAAGGAACACAGTTCTTTTCCTTACACCCTGTATATTATTCATTTACTACACTGCTGGACATACTATTACTCATTTAAATAAACTTACGAATCTCCAACATAGAGGCCCGGATAGACCTCGGTGGCATCTGGTGTGGCGGAGTAGCCGATGTCGGAGAAGCTGGGACGCGACGAGCGGTAAGATGACAGCGAGCTGAGCATCGATGATGACGATCCGAAACTCTACACAGGCAAATCAAATTACTTGGTAAACAACTTTTGTAGACCATCTTGTATATTTGTAGGTTAGTGGTGCAAACTTCGAGAAAAACATAAGTAGGTAGATAGGTATCTTTCATTCGGTTAAAGTTAAACGAAGGTAAACGTAACTAATTTGTTAGGGTGAGTATTCTGAAATATAGAATGATTATTTACGACAATGTGCATATGCGTTTACCAATTTAAACAAGCAATGTACTAATATATTTATTTACAATGGACGAGTGAAAAAAGCTACATTAAATTGCATTATTTTATTGTGTTGTTGCCACTTTCTGTCTGTATTGTAAATTTGTAACACTACAAAACATTTAACATCACATGTCTAACTAGTCTAACGCTAACGCGTTGAAAACAAAAACCTTAGTAAGTAGATACCTACTTGTCCCATATTATGCACAAACTTGCTTCACAACTAGACCGACTCCTATTCAAACCAGCTAGAAAAGTGATCCTCTTACAATGCTTTATACCCGGTGTACACTTTGAAAGGCACTCAGAAGCATACTAAACTTAAAACCTTGTAAACATTGATAAATTTGACGTCATTAATGTAAGATAAGAGTGGTACAAACTTGTTATTTATCAATGTTCCAGTAATCCCTGGGTTAGAGATGTTTTTCAACTATGATCGCTAAGGGGATGCAATGGACTCTGAGAGTACCTGTATTTTATTTACAATAAGGTCGTCGCTCTTAATATAAAACTGTGCTGTGATGTACAAAATATTTGTTTGAAAGTAAAATCTTGGCACAACTGCTGGTATTTAACTGAGACTCAACTTTCAATTTAGTCCATATTAGAAAATAAGAAATTGAAAAAATGTCAGCGCCCGCCGGGACTTGAACCCGGGACCGTGGAGTACCGTTCCACTGCTCTGCCAACTGAGCTACCGGCGCCCCGACGTAAGCCGACGAAATCTTCAACCTCTTGGTACTCGTCTCGAAGCGACGACAAGCGACATCTAGTATAAGTTATTTGAAACGAATACTATGGTCAGTCCACTTAAGAGTGAAATTCGAACCATGCGATGAAGCTTTGCTTAATTAAATGTACTATGGTTTTATTTTGCACTTTTTTCACAGTGCTATATTACTTTCATAAATGAAAATAAGAAATTGAAAAAATGTCAGCGCCCGCCGGGACTTGAACCCGGGACCTGTGACTTGACTGTGAGTGCAAAATAAAACCATAGTACATTTAATTAAGCAAAGCTTCATTGCATGGTTCGAATTTCACTCTTAAGTGGACTGACCATAGTATTCGTTTCAAATAACTTATACTAGATGTCGCTTGTCGTCGCTTCGAGACGAGTACCAAGAGGTTGAAGATTTCGTCGGCTTACGTCGGGGCGCCGGTAGCTCAGTTGGCAGAGCAGTGGAACGGTACTCCACGGTCCCGGGTTCAAGTCCCGGCGGGCGCTGACATTTTTTCAATTTCTTATTTTCATTTATGAAAGTAATATAGCACTGTGAGTGCAAAATAAAACCATAGTACATTTAATTAAGCAAAGCTTCATCGCATGGTTCGAATTTCACTCTTAAGTGGACTGACCATAGTATTCGTTTCAAATAACTTATACTAGATGTCGCTTGTCGTCGCTTCGAGACGAGTACCAAGAGGTTGAAGATTTCGTCGGCTTACGTCGGGGCGCCGGTAGCTCAGTTGGCAGAGCAGTGGAACGGTACTCCACGGTCCCGGGTTCAAGTCCCGGCGGGCGCTGACATTTTTTCAATTTCTTATTTTCATTTATGAAAGTAATATAGCACTGTGAGTGCAAAATAAAACCATAGTACATTTAGTCCATATTGATATTTTCATTGATGCTTCATAACTAGGTACATTACATTACCTATTAAATAAAGCTTCCCGTATCCCGGTGGTCACCCGTTGTATGCTTGGATCTTCAAAAATACGCAACGGCTTTTGATGCGGTTTTCTTTAATAGGTAGACTGATTTTAGAGGAAGGTTTTGATACTTTATGTCTGGAAAATGTCACATTCCTACGACAAAACGGGTAGCAGCGGGAGAAACCGCTGGGCGGGCCTCTAGTAAAAATATCTAAGAGGTTCATTCTTTTCGTCTGTGACACCTACTTAGTTGAACAGGGTGTCACCTCAGAATAGCATCACTACACTCCACATTATCCCCTAATAAAGTAAATATCTAAAATTGCGACACGGAGATATTAATTATTTCGTCCGTATATCCTGTGTAGGTGGCACGTGGCGAATATTGCAAATATACACATTGAGTCAATATGTTTAGTTTGAGTGGCACACACTTTGTTAAGTTAGTGATTAAAAAAAAACACAAACAAGAAAGTAAAGAAGCACACACGAAAAGCAGATAGTAAATACCATGAGGGTCCTGAGGTAGGATCCCACACGCAGCTCATTAGCAGCGCTGTACGAATGAGATCTTGGATAGAGAGATGACTGCCAAAAGATATTCATCCATTGTTATTAAGTAGTAAGCATTACAATTTGATGGCAAGAACATTGAGAGATTAATGTGTTAGATATAGATAATAGTCAAACAATTAATTGTCTGCCAAACTCAGGTAGGGTGGGTGTACCAGTCCCAAACCAGGCACCTGTAGTTGACCACTTACGTGTTCAATTGAATATTTTAAGTAAACGCGGGCATTTTTAAACAAAATACTTCTTTTGTTATGTTGCCTAGACTGTTACCAACCCCACGGAATATTATTTTATGAGTGGGAACGAAAGATATAGTTATTTTACTTATTTTAAGAGATTAGTGTCTCGTTCATTTGCGTTCCAGCAGCCATTATAGCTACAAGTGCGAATGGACATGGTAAGTAAAATATTTGAATTTCACTTGTTGTTTCATAATTATTGTCACCAAATGATATAATGTTTGAAGTTTGGTGTTAGCTTGAGTCCTTTAAGTGATTATTTTTACTAAATAATGTTAATAAGATGTAATTTTAAATGTGGTTAACTACTGGAACACGCTTTGTACTGGGTCCCTATTGTTGACTAAGTGGTTTGTTACTGGTGATCTATGGTATTTACTTTTTTTTCCTTTTTTTTCACAGTGATGCTCTTTATAACAAATTCAGAGCATTAAACTGTCATTTTAATCGTTTAAAAACGTTGTGTTCCAGTAATTGACCACACTGGTTTTCTATTGGTACACAGTACAAAGAGGTGTTCCCAAGAATGACCAGTTGAAGTTGAAACTTTAATTATGTTTGATCTGTGTTCTAGCTTTGGTTTTGCTATTAAATACCTAGTTTTTATTTAAAACTTTTGAAACAGTGTTTTATTCATATAAATAGAAATGTCAACTATTGGTCCAAAAGTGGTCCTTTATTGGAGCGCGCCGGTCAAACTTAGGGGCATTCCCGTTTTTTGTATTGTTCATAAAATAAATAAAAAACTAATAAATATGTGTTGAAGAATTATATCAATAATCCTTTATTATTAACTAATTAACAACTTTATAAATGTTTTTCTGCGTTAATTATACTTAATACTTGTCCAGAAAGTTTCAAAGTCAAAAAGTTCCCTTAAATGGTTTGGGACTGGTACACCCACCCTATTAAACTATACCTAATATTGTTATAAACATAATAAATATCTTATACATAAATTATTCATCTGATAGGTAGGTAGATAAAAGGGAAAAGTTTGTACAGTACAGACATAAACTTTGAGTCATAAGTTTATTATTATGCTAAAATGAAACTAAATTTATATAGGTACTTATATATAGAAGTAGTAACAAAAAGGGTATAACAAGCGGAAAGAGGACGACTTTCTCCATGGAACATAGGTTTAAATACGAAAAAGAAAATAGGACCTTAACCAGCTGATCAGGAATTTTGTATGGGAGGTAATTTTACATACATACATAAATCACGCCAATTTTTTTTATATATTTCAAATTATGTTCCATGGGGAAAGTTGTTTAATTCCATGAGAACCTTGACCTCCTATCTTGTACCTACTACCCTTTATATTACTCCCTGTATTATTAATACAACTTGTTTAAATCATAATTATAATTCTTCATTGCTTATATAAAGTATTACAGGTAGGTACCTACCTACCTATTAAAATCAATTTATACCTTAGATATAGACAATATACCTAAGACCTACTCATGAAATAAGAGTCATACCTACTTTTAATCTCCACTGCATGATTCAATATATGGGTACTTAGTACAGTAGATTAGTAACAAAAACAATAAGACAGAAATAAGAACGTAACCTGATATAGGTATGTTATCTACCTACACAACATCAATGTGTATTAATGTAATTTATTTATTAAATAGTAAAATAAATCTTTATTGCAAGGACTTAAAGTGCTCAAGTAATGGATGTCCTTGTAAATGTAGCACCTAGTAGGTACCTACTATAACTACCTTAGTAGGCATGGTACCTACCAACAACCTACGCAACACAATAGCGCTGTAACAATACTCCTAATTAGGAAATTACTATTTTAAATACAACGCAATAAGAAAAGGACAGGAACTTTTATAAATATAATATGATATAGGTACCAAAGAAATAAATGCATAGAGAGACAAAAATAATGTAAGAGGGACACGCTACCTATATTTATTTTCATACCCGGCCTTGAGCAAAGGAATGAGTAATAATTGTTCCGAAAATAGATCTGGTTCAAATAAATACTTAATGTGACGAAGTGTATTAATATTCCAAGTGCATTTCTGCTTCATGCACATGGACAATATACTTAATAACTTATTTAAAATTTCTAATTTGAACAGCGCAGAAAATAATACTTGTAAAAAAATTACTTACAGTGTCCCTGTAGCTCATTTTGCGTTGTTTTATAAAATTCTTGATGTATATAAAGTTGATACAGATTTTACTGTTGAGTAATGATTAATATTATGTATTTATATTACTGATACTATACGCACAGTTCTGATCACAAAATTTATCAACTACGAGCCATGACACTTGCTTCGACTTCTTGGGGCCTTGGCAAACAGAAGCAGAAGCGTTCACAAGCAGTGGCAGAAAAGGTTCACAACTCCTCCACGAAAAAAAGTTTATTATTGTCTATGGTCAATGTGACACACCACCACTATTACATAAAGTATACACATGTGTGTAAAAACCGGTGTTCAAGGCCAATTTTTTTTTTTTTACGAATTGCAACATTGTGCAACATTGTTCAGTAAAAAATTTACAATATTGTTTTTGGATTACTATATCGCGCCCACGAAAACATATTTTTTTCTTGTTTTCTTGATGATTTTCTCTAATAATGCATTGTTAAGGGTTCATAATTAACATCTCCATTCATTTCTGTGTGAATATTGAAACATGGATGAGAAAGAAGAGTTGCATCTAACCTCGCAGGAGTTACAAGTTTTGTCCGAACTTGACAGGTAAGCTCTTATTTACGTTTACGTACAAGCTTATCAGATCGCATTTCTGCTTTACTAGCCAATATTATTGATGTGTAATTGAAATAAGCTTATGCTCTTGCAATGTCATTGCTCCAAAGCTTGCTTATCAAACCACTGCTAGTGGACGCAAAGTAGTTAGGTAGTTTGTGCGTGTCAGTCATGTATGACAAGTTCTTAGCGCTAAAATTGTCTACTCAACTGGTGCCGCTGCTATTCTACCATCACAGATGAATAATCTACCATGCTCTAATGTTATTGCTTCAGAACAAAATACATTGCAAGCACCTAAGAAACTAGATTTTGCATGCAATAACTCAAATAAGTAAAAAGAAATTCGAATAATTTCAGTCGGCAGTTTGGGTTCCTGAAACTGCGAGGTACTGAACATGGCAGGACCCGCGCGCTTGTTCTCAAAGCCGTCAAGTATCTCGAGGGGATGCTGGTTCAAGTCAAGGTTGGTAAAAATATATATTGTTTTCTGTTTTTTCTTCTTCCACATCACAAGTTTCTGCTTAAAACTTTGTACCACAGACTTGGTACCCTAAGCAGTTTTTAGGAAGTCTTTTATAATGGTGATTTTTGATCTGGTGCCGAACTCTACTCTCCAACCTTTAACATCCTTCATTAGCTGAAGTTACATACATACATACATAAATAACGCCTATATCCCTTACGGGGTAGGCAGAGCGTCTTGGGTTAAAATCAGCCTTGGGTCAGGTTTAAGCACTATGAGTTTAATGCAAGACCTGACCTGAAAGAAATTTTTAAAACACTTTTTGTAGTGCCTTCGTTTTGTTATGTTGAGTGATATTAGTCATTGAAAAATATGTTCTCACCAAAAACAGATTTTTGGTGCCAGGATGCCACAAAAAATATATTTCTATTTTTGTCCATGGCAGCTAGGAGTTGGAGTTGGGCTGTGAATGCCTATATTTCTGTTATAGTTACATACATACACATATCACGCCTATAATCCCTTGCGGGGTAGGCAGATCGTAAACACTCGCAAGAAATGGACATTTATGCCACATGTGACAAATAATTGAGGGTTAATCCGAAAATTGTGTATCACCCTAGTGACAGGTTGTAAGCCCATCGCCTAAAAATGCAATACAATCTGTTATAGTTTGTTTGCTAAAATAGTGTTGCAACCAGCATAACTGCCAGTAACCACCTGTACATGCATGTATCATGTATGAATGTCAAGTTACGCAGGTCGCAACACTATCTAAGCAATTGGGCTTTAAGTCACTCTGTTTTTTGGCATATTTAAGACAGTGTTGATAAGTTATCCAATAATATTTATTACATACTGCTTTTGACAGGTTTTGAGCAGGAGAATAACCTATACTTAGTCTGAACTTATGAACTTTTATATATATTTTGTATTATTTAAATACTTACCCTGTACATAACTGTGGTTTACTTTGCACTCACAGTGCTATATAAATTGAAAAAAAAAAAATGCGTCGGCCAGGGATTGAAATCTGGGACCTGTGACATTTGGGACATTACTCCACAGGTCCCCGGTTCAAACCCTGGCCATTGCAAAAAAAAAAACAATTTCTTACTCTATACCTTATCTTCATTGATGGTATCATAAGTATAAAGTTACCTGGCAAGCTGTCCCATAATTTTAATTTAATTACTTCAAAAAAACGTGTCCCTCAAGCTGTAATCCTCACCTATGAAAACTTAACGAAAAGCAATTTTGGTTTTGTCAAAAAATAGTGCTGAAATAGTGACAAATAGTGACATATGCAAGAAAATTAGTGACTTCATATCTCCCAAGATATGGCTATCGTTTGGTGAGGATTACAGATCGAGGCTCACGCTGTAATCCCAACTCTCGTGTGAGCAAACGGTGGGGTATTTTCACTTGGTCTACATTCCAAAAAATAGTGCCTAATTAGTGACTAATAGTGACAAAAGATGAGAAATAGTCGCTTTATAATTCCGAAGTTATAAAGGCATCTTGGTGAGGATTATACCTATAGCAATTTTTGCTGTAATCCTCACCTCATTTCTGCTAAACGCTTAGGTCTTTTGACTCAAATTTAGTATCAAAAAATAGTGCTGAAATAGTGTTCTGAAACTGCACTGATATTTATTTAGTTTATGTAGTAGAAGCAATTAAAAAACCCGTAAGAACTTCTTCATACAAAATGGTCAGGTACAGTCGCGAACAATACTTCGTATTGTCGTACTTGAAGCTCAATACTGGTTTGTTATGTCGGTAGTAACGTAATCAAACAAATTTATTTCCTTCAAGTATTTTGTTTATATCTGACAGTACACAATATTTCTCAATCAGTCAGACGTGGCGATGATAACGACCGTATTTTTTGCGGCTGTTACTGCTCTGCCTAACCCGTAAGGGATAAAGGTGTGATATATGTTTGTATCTATGTAGTACATAAATAAATACATAAAAGATACAGGTACCTAACTTGTTTGGTAAAAATGGAACAAAAAACATATTTATGTGGTAAAATTAATTGAACTCATAAATAAATAAAAGTAGGTATATAGGGTGAAATCTAATCAGTGACCGATAGCGAAAATCCAGGACGGGCTGGTGATAAGGAACAACTTTCCCCAAGGAACATAAGTAGAAACATGAAAAAAAAATTAGACCTCCCGTACAAAATTGTCGATCAGCTGATTTGGGTTACTATGGGAGTTCCAATTTTTTTTCATATTTCGACATATGTTCCTTGGGGAAAGTTGTTCCTTATCACCAGCCCGTCCTGGGTTTTCGCTATCGGTCACTAAATAGATTTAATCCTATATAGTTAACGACGTTCGAGGCAAGGACTAATACTATAAGTACCTAATTATACCTAAATAATATTTTTTGTTATTTTCAAAACGTGCGTTTTCATTTTAATTTTTCATAATAATCGTAAGGGGCGTATTTGTTATTTAAGATATTTTATATTTGAGTTGTCATAATACTCAATATCGCGTAACGTGATGAAACCAAAAAATACCACGCAGGCGAAGTGCATGCAATAATTTCACTATTGTCTACCCTCTCGCTCACACGCGCGGCGGTCAGTTTTCGAGGCTCGGCCAAACCGGTTTTGTTTAGCGGTGGCTTGAGCGGTGGCGCGACCAAACAGGGCTTTCAGACTTAAGAGAATACGATGTGATTAATTAATGCGATGTGTTGATCTGAAAGATATAGCATAAGTACATATAAACACTTTATTGTTATAAAACCGTTAAAAAGTTCAAGGCGTTAAAAAATAGTCAGCCAAAATACCTACTCATAAAATAGACCAAAATAATGTCAGTGGCTCAACTTATGTTTAAGTTAATACCTACCTCTATTGGCAGAAATGACATTACCTAAATTAAAGCAAAAATCAAGTCTGTATTCTACGAAGTATTGTTCGCGACTGTACCTGACCATTTTGTATGTAGAAGTTCTTACGGTTTTTTTAATTGCTTCTACTACATAAACTAAATAAATATCAATGCAGTTTAAGAACACTATTTCAGCACTATTTTTTGATACTAAATTTGAGTCAAAAGACCTAAGCGTTTAGCAGAAATGAGGTGAGGATTATAGCGAAAATTGCTATAGGTATAATCCTCACCAAGATGCCTTTATAACTTCGGAATTATAAAGCGACTATTTCTCATCTTTTGTCACTATTAGTCACTAATTAGGCACTATTTTTTGGAATGTAGACCAAGTGAAAATACCCCACCGTTTGCTCACACGAGAGTTGGGATTACAGCGTGAGCCTCGATCTGTAATCCTCACCAAACGATAGCCATATCTTGGGAGATATGAAGTCACTAATTTTCTTGCATATGTCACTATTTGTCACTATTTCAGCACTATTTTTTGACAAAACCAAAATTGCTTTTCGTTAAGTTTTCATAGGTGAGGATTACAGCTTGAGGGACACAAAAAAACCTTGTAGATATCTGAGAGTACAATTTAGTATGGATTTGTTGTGGTGGTGTGTCAAGAACAGAGATCAAAACCAATTGGACTATCAACAAAAGGACTAATGAAAAAAACATTGATGAAAGTCTAATGTTTAAAATTTAAAATTAATTAGATCAGATATCATCAATAGAATAAAGGTCATTTAACCTTTTCACCGCCATAGACGGGTATAGCCGACAACCCGCGACTTGCCGTCAGCGCCACGGTCGGGTACAGCCGACAAAACGTCGTTAAAGTTTATGTTCATAAACTAGCATTTTAAAACCGTATCTATCTTTTATTTTTTCGCATATTGCATTTATTGTACCCTCTACTTTGATTTACGAACTTTAGCGCTTAGATATTTATTAGATTTGTAGTATAAATAAGAAAAATACTGATTACGTTTTGAAGCTGTCAGAAGTACCATTCGCACACGCCATCCATAGTCGGCCCCACACGACTGGAAGTGTTGTTCCTTACTAGTACAAATGTGAAATATCGATACATCTATAATATATTTACGGAATATACTATGCCTAGATATTTGTCAAGTTTGTCATAACAATAACATTTTCTTATTATTTTAATGTATATTGAAAATATTCCCGACATCGATTTGTAGAAATACGCCGAGTATTAGGCATTATTTTCTTTGTTTGATTGAGTATCGACAAACCGGTTTCGGCGACTCGTGCACAGCGATAATTGCTTGACCATTGTGAGTGCACTGTACGCCGTAGTCGGGTAAAGACGACACGCTCTGACGTCATTGCAGTAGTGACATAAAAATAGTGATGGGAAAATGAGTGCCGACGAGCTTAATTCAGCAGAACTTCTACAGATTTTAGAAGGCGTAGAGGATGACGTTGATCTGTCGTTTGAACCCGGATTACTCGAAGAAGAAGATTTAGAGGAAAGTAAATACCTAATAATCATAAATAATAATAAATAAATTAGGAGCGTTTGGGAGGGTTTCATGTGAACTTAATTTAACAGGTCAAATTGTAATACAAGATTATTATTAGATAATAAGAGATAAGATAATTATTTATTTAATAAACGTAGAAGTAACTATCCATCTATCAATAGCCTATATTACTGTTGGACATAGGCCTCTTCTGTATAAGTAACTATGAAATGCTAATAAATAACCGCTAATATAAGTACAATACCTTACGAAGGGCGTTATAAAAAGTAAATAGAAACAAACCGAAGAAATAATCAAAGAAACCGGGTAGGAATAGAAAAAAAAATGTTCAAGTATTTAATAATATATCATAAATCTTAAAATAATAGTTATGTCGGTTTCCCATTTGCCTGAGATACAGGAATACATATTCTTAGTTTAGGAAATGGTTAAGCCACAGAATTATTTTATATAAGTGTACCTATTTGTAATTAAGTTTATTAAATAAATAATTATCTTATCTCTTATTATCTAATAATAATCTTGTATCACAATTTGACCCGTTAAATTAAGTGCACATGAAATTTGTGCCATTTAAAATCGTTTTTAATTAATATTCAACGTAAGTTAAATAAAAAAAAGAAATGAAAGAAAACAAATAGTCACAATAAAATATTAAAATAAATACCAGCATAAATCCTATGATGTTCTAATTTTTCTATCGATATTCTATATTACATCCTTATTTGTCCTAAGGGTTTGAGAAAATAGAAATGCCACCGACGCCACAGTCGTCTATAACCGACAACGCGATATAGAGAGACGCGTAATAGAGATGCGCCAGTGCTGATCGAAAACTGAACTAAAAATAAACTTGTTGAATATGCCTAGTGTTGTTTACGAGGCCACCACTACTACCACTATCCTATATTATTATTTTGACCTATATGAAATCAGAACTGAAAAGTAGGGGGCAAAATAATGGTTTTAGATTAATTAAAACTCGGTTTAAAAAGTGAAGATTTATTATCGATATGAACTGTTGGACATCTCTATTTTATTGAGTATTTCTTTACCAAGAAATTGGTGTGGCGCTGGTTGCAATTTTTTACTCGAATGGCTTGGCGGCGAAAAGGTTAAAGATTAAAAAGTTCAAGGCTATTAAAATTCAATGAATTTGATAGGATACTATCGGCCTCCATAATCTGAGTATCACAAGTAGTCTTTTTTATTGTGCTTCCTGTTTTCATTCTGTAGTTCATGTTCAATATAAGATCGTCAGAACTTTAGAAGGACTAATCCACTCCTCATTATAGTATGAACATAATGTTAATTGTTTATATGTAAGGTTTTATAGGTTTGCCGTGTGATGCTGGCTTAGAATAGCATCACACCATTTCTTACCCGTGGGAGTCGTAAGAGGCGACTTAGGGACTCGAGGGTGGGTATTGCAATTTTAGGCGATGGGCTGACAACCTGTCACTATGGCGATACACAATTTTCAGAATGTCCCTCAAATATTTGTCAGACGTGGCGTAAATGTCCTTTTTTGCGGCCATTTACGCTCTGCCTACCCCGCAAGGGATTATTGGCGTGATATATGTATGTATGTTTTATATGAACACGGCGGAAAGTGATGGCCCGCTGCGTGATTTGAGATCCTAAAATCTCTTCATATTTATAACCATGTTTCATACGATAAGTTGCTCAGATACATCGGCTGATGAACCCTTAAATATATATTTTTTGCTACCTGAAATGGACTTCTTTCTCTCTTTTCGTGTGGGACACCAAATCGTCAACATCCCGATGGACTGATGTGCTGTTATAGTAGTAGTAGTCTGAATCTTACGTGTTTTGACAAACACTAATAATAATAATTAACTTAATCATTTAAGTGAACACGGATTAAACTCACTGTTATTTTGTTGCGCGTTATCGCGACGTATTCGGACCAGTCGAGACGAGACGCGCGAGCGTGCAGCGGCACTCAGCCTGAGGAAGGACCACCGACTGGTCCGAATACGTCGCGATAACGCGCAACAAAATAACAGTGAGTTTAATCCGTGTATTCCGTGTTCACTTAAATGATTTAGTTATGTCTCACTTAAGTTTAAATAGTATAATAATTAACTTATTTACATTCAAGGAGGAAGAAAAAGGCAGCTCTCCAGGGGACAGACGGGACATCTGCATCGACCCTAAGACCTTCTGCAAATTGGGGCATTTCCATCTACTCCTAGAAGACTATGCTAAGGGTAAGTACTTTCTTTCATCAAAGTTAGTAAAATAGTAGTGTTCGAAAAAGTAGATCTTGAAGTAGAAGTAAATTGTTGCTGTAAGTTTTAGTTAGATGTATACAATAGTTACTGTTGGAAAATTGCTAATGGTTGTACATATCAACCAGTTAAGATCTTTTTGTGAAATAATACATAAGGTCCCACTTCACAAAAAATAAAAAAGTAATTGTATCAGGCGTTACTTTGCGGAAGTCCATCTTGATTGAATGAGATAGAAAGGTATTTAGCTTCTTCCGCACTTATGATGAGCACTAGTGCTCGGAACTCGACTGTCGAACATCTCCTGATGATGCTCCGTGGAGGGGCGAAACACGTGTAGAGTGTAAAACGGTGGAAGTAGTGCGAGTAAAGTGCATCGCTTGTACATTTGCATTAACTTGCGGTCGTACGCTCGGTGCATTCAACTAGCTGCATTACTAGCCATCATAAGTGCGGAAGAAGCTAAATACCTTTCTATCTAATTCAATCAAAAAATAAAAACTCTTAATACAAACAATCTATCAGAATATCCGTTGCCCAAGTTTTTGGTATTATCCTTACGTTAAATTAGAGCCTGCAAACTCAATGAAATATTTGCTGTTATTAAAGTTATGGCAATGAATACCGAAAGTAGCCGTTTTAGGTACTTTTCTCCATAACTTTAATTACAGAGAATATTTCATTGAGTTTGCAAGTTCTAATGTTACTTAAGGATAAAACTAAAAGCTTGGGCAACGGATATTCTGGTAGATTGTTTGTATTAAGAAAACTTTTTTTGTGTAGTGGCGCCACTGTCGAGGTCGTTGACGGCTACGGCTACACTCGCCTTAAAAATTAATTTATCAAATACATAGATGAAAACATTGTTCTTATCAAAACATGATACATTTCTAACACCAAACAAATCACCTGGTACATAACATATATTTAACTAAATGTGCTACTAAAATGGCGTATTTTGCTAGGGCAGGGCTCTAAAGGTTAGTGAGGGTTTCAACTACCCCACTACTCCTTAGACCGTGTAATACACGCAGGCACTACTGCTACTTTGGAAAATAAAAGTAAGTTTAAAATTTAAAAGCTACGTCTATGATTTCTGTATAGTCACGACAAAAAAAAAACTTAAAACATCTTAGAAACGAGTTCCTTATCAGGGACTTAGGGCTTCACCTTGACGGCGTATGTTTACGTTTTGTTATCAGCGATGTCAGCGTACCAGAAATTCTACGCCCTCGAGCAGGAGAACTGGAAGGACCCGCTGTTTCTCTACGGCCTAGGACTCTGCTACTACCACTACAATGCTTTTGAATGGTGAGTCACCTTGTTTATACGAGATCATTTTTACAAGTCAATACTTAAATCTTGCTGGTTGCTTTTACAAAATTTTACTAAAATTCTTTGGTGGTTTTGCTGTTAAGGGGGTCCGGTTAATTATATGCATGTAAATAACACCATTTGAAAATCTGGACTTCAATTTGACACAAATGTCGTACAGATGGTGGTGGCTTAAAGTTTCATGCCGTGTGATTAACCTGGCCAGCCCCGAGGCAGTGCCTTTATTTTAATTTTTTAACACACACGAGTCGGTTTTCTAGTAGGACAGTACAAAATTTTTAGAAAAGGAATATAATGTCGGATCATGACGGCAATAAGTGATAATACTATCCTACATTGATTAAAGGCAAATTCATTTTCTATTATATGTATGGTGCAGCTGATTTTTTCAATGATTATGCAGATGCCCTATTATAAAAGTTGAGTAGAATGATCGTACAAAGTTTACATGTTGACGAAAATATGGTAATGGTTCCGAAGACCAGGTTTTTTGTGGCTTGACCCTGTCGACAGGGCCCGATTTGGCATACATTGATGATGAATATACTAGGAACTTTAAAATGAACTTTAGGTAACCAGCAATGTATGGCAAATCGGGAGGCAGGGCAGGGTAAGTGGTATTGCCGTTTTTGTACGGGCTAGATGATTCGAGTTTCTACATTTTTTATCAGATATAAAATCAGATGAGGATTAAAAAAAAACCTTCAAAACTAGATTTTAGGGCAACATTTAGTTGCTTTTTTTTAACTTCGTATGTATTTTTAAATTCCTTCTAGAAAATGTAAAGTTCGCAACGTAAAGTAAAAATAATCTAACGGCTATGTCCCGTATCGTATAACCTCATAACTTTTCTTTTCATGAAAAAGTTGGCATCTCAAAGGGTTATGCCTTTTCGAATTTCATTTCGAACTTTACTGTTTGCATAAGCGTTGTTTCGCCAGATCTAATTTTTCCTGTTTGTATAGGGCTTCTTATTTGATTACGTGATTCATTGACGTGATTCTACAAATGCCAAAGACCAAGCACCAAGAAAATTTATTAAATAAATAAAAAGTTAGGTCAGAAGCAAGGTCAAGAAAAGTTTTCAAGTCCTAGTTAGTATTATCATGTATTATGCTTCCCAGTTTTGTATTTCTATGTTGAGGAGTAAGGTGAGTGAGGCAGTGACTGAATTGGGACTTCACCCAATGTGGTACGTTTGTTGCGTGTATCGTTTACGCGTGATTGGATAGATGGCGCTAACATAGCTGTTTCTTGATATATTGTAGGGATCTTCAAATATTTGTTTTGAGCGGTTTATTTATTTAAAAAATAGTAAGGACCTCTATTTTTTCTGGCAAATTGTTATCTGCCAGTTTATCACTTTGCGAGATTGTCTCACAGCATTTTTTTTATCAATAAGCTGTGAGATGGTTCCATGCTTCGGAAGGCACGATAATGCGTCGTTCCCATTTGCTGACTTGATTAGATAGCAGTCACAGCATAAACCACAACAGCGGCACTGTAGTTTTAAACTCTGTCATCAGTTTTTAGGTCTTTCGTTGACTAGTGTGCCACATGACCCTTTAACTAACTTTAACCCTTTCTTGCTATCCCTATCCCTATTTACACTTTTTTAAAGTTGTTTCTTACGTAGATACGAGATATTCGTATTACGTAGAGAGGAGATACCAGAAAATCAATTCCTTAAAAATAGATTAGGTAGGTATATTGTACCTACCTAGCAAGGATAATTGTAACTAGTCAGACAAATCTAATAATGATATTAGTGCTTCGCGTTTCCTCACACCGGATGTACGTTTTTGGGAATGATTTTGGTGGTACTCCAAAAGCGGCCCGTAACGTGTCGACATTTGTGATTCACCGGACGTAGGACGAGCGGTAGGGCGCGGGTGCTCCGCGCGATAGGGCCGCGGGGAGCGGGTTGCGGCGGGGCGGAGGGCGAGGCAGGGGGCCGGGCGCGCGCGGGCGGCGGTGCACGCTGCAGCGAGGTCGTCGCTCGCGCGCGACTCCGCCACCGTCAGTCGGGAGCGGGATGCGGTGACGTAGACTGCACCGGCGCCGGCCGCTAACGTAGTGTAGGACGGGACGTGTCGTGAACGTGTGTACGTGCTTACTCTGCTTGATCTACCCTGTGTGACTGAGTGCTTGTGCTGACGACTCCCCGGTCGACACTACGCGAGCCGCTACGGCTTGAGGCCCACCCTGGATCCGAAGATCTCCAAAATGGTGAGTGCGGTCGAAGCTCCCGATCGTGGTTTGTTTACGTCGGCCCTTATGCCTCCTCTTTCTCTCTCGACCTGCCGCCCGTATCCCTGCGTCGCGCTTGCACGCGACTCTTTCTATTGTGTTTTGTTTCCGAAATACAGACACCTACGTCGACGGTGCCGAAGCTGGGCCCGCCGCCGAGAAGTCTCCGTTTTTTGTTCGTATGTGCATGCATGGTTGGTGCATATTTTTTGTGATGTGTTTTCGCAGGTAGCCGGAGAGGTTTCCATTCATCGCCGTAGCCAGATGGGGTGGTATTGCGAGGGCTGCGTTATGTTTGCTGCGAATAGTAAATAATGAGTGCAGGGCCGCATAAAATGTAGGTCGGTGGTGTGGCCGCAGCTCACGCCGCACGCGATCCGCCGCTCCCTTCGCCTAGCCACTTCCACTTCCACTAGTGCATTAGGCATTATACAGTGCAATTGCATCGACTCATTGTCGTAACTACAGACAGCGAAGGTTCCAGCGCGCGCTCAACTAACGGTACCTAAGTACTCCTAAGACGATGCAATGTGCTGTTACTTCGAGAGAAATGACCCCTTTCTGGGAATTATGTAGTGATTTAGATTTCGAAGAAGGTTCTCGAATTGCTTATGAAATAATACACTTTGACTGTTAACCAACCAATACCTATATCTAAGCTTCAAAGAACATAATAACATCTTTGAACGCAAAATCAATAAACAAGATTTGTAACTCGCAGTAGAAAGTTTTGGCAGGCAACCCTACGTTTACCTGCTCAATGCTGGAGATTATTTCAGGATTACTCATGTTCTAAAAGCTTTGGTACGTAGCATCAGTCACTGACACAGTTGGTACTACAAAAATACTGGAAAACAGTGAGTCAGATTTCGCGCACTTTTGCTCGTACGCGATTGGTCATCAACCGGTACTCGAGACAATCGGACATACATGATGATTACTATTATAGATTATACTTCTCTTACTCCGGGTTCTTACAAAACGTAACACAAAACACCAAAACACGTAAATAACAGTCATTGGTTCCTCTAACCCATGCATGTTATATTTACTCCACTGTTTCCATGAAACGAAGCGTTGGTGTTACGACAGAAATGATAAGCATCGCTTGGAATTCCAATAAGACGCGACAACTACAAATTCCGTACAATTTTAATTCAATGTAACTTTTGAAAACCTGATCTACAGTTCAAGCAACTTCAAACTTATCGCCTTTATCCACGTTATCTAAGAGTACTCGAACGTTGTTGCTATCAGTAAGACTACTTTATTGCATTAGTTCCTTTGACGCTGTTTCCATGGAATATTAATATGCTTCGCAATCAGTTTTGGCTATCACTGCGGTCGTCTATCGCAAACCGGTTGGCGCATTATCCACGCAACGCCGGTAACCGCTAACGGTACCAACTCTCTGGCTCTTTTCAACCCTAGCACGACGGCTAGATTGGACAAGACTGGCTAGATAGCTGATAGACCGCCTTGACTCGCCCGGCCCGTTCTGCGAAACTAGTTAGTTAGCATGCTCGCCCGCTCCTTTCTTGCCTATCACAGCCGGAAATGGTATTCCCGTCGCCAATTATCGCGATTATTTACGGCCCAGCAAAATGTGCCGCTACGTCCACGCTTATCTTTCGTAAGAACTAAGTAAATTCCACAACATGACGTGATTTTTAAAAATACCGGAGGTTTTTCTGACCACGTTTTCACATACATTTATACGTCTTGCGCCTGTTAATACCCACTTTATGTTAGACATGTACGTTTTCCCAGAAACTTGGATTTGTGGAAATCATCTAGCGTTACTATTCAAGGTGCGGTATGGTATGCGAATTCTTGTAACAGTCGTGCATCCGTCTAAGTCGGTTTCTTGTCCATTATGTAACATGAACGTTTGAGAGTCAGCTGCTCGTCTTTTATGGTAGTAGGTAATGTCAAGTCGTTGAATATCGATTGTGGTAATGGTAATGAATGCTTGTAATAGTGAAGCAGCTTGCGGTGGCGCGTGCCACGGGCAGGTGTCGGCCGGCTGTTGCGTCGTCCCACCTGTCGTGCCATCAGCTGCCTTCGACTAGCTTCCTTTGTTTAGTTCTCCTCGAGCACCCCCGGCTCCAGAACTCTCTCACGAACAACCCTCTCGAATCAAAGCGGATACATCTGCCACTACTTGCTTGCATACATTACCGCGACGCTCACTTGCCCCATGAATACGAAATCCAATATGCACATCGGCATATCGTAAAGTATCGAGCCTGGATTTAAAATGTTCGTCACATCTGTTTTTATTTAAAAGGTGTAATCGATTTAAAGCTTCCTTGAAATTTGATCTTGTCTGACCTACGATTGTCTGTGTATTACGTCTGAGTCATGACTTTGGATAAGACATCGTTTTGGATCTGTAGGTCACCTTTTTGTTAACGTTTCAATACATAATCGACAATAGCGATGTCATCGAGTAGGTCGTACTCGTAGGTACATAGTGTAGTAGTATTATCAGAAGGCGTGGAGGTTTGATAGTGCTTACGTTTTACAACTCGTAGTAAACAAAGGCACGCGTAGAAAGCGATAATTTCTCGTGGAGTGCTTGCTCGCCTCGCTTGCTCTGTAATCGCCTTCGATAGTTAATTTCACCATTACCGGCGTACTTTTCCGGTTGGCTCAGCCATGTCCTCAGTTTTCTTTTCGCCATTGCGACAACATAGAAATAAAATGCCATGCTAAGATTTGTTGGTCTTGTCGATTTTCAAAATTATATTTTCATGTTCTGATTGTGTTTGATCAGATTTTTAGTCCTAACACGGGTTTCAAAATCATCATAAGGCAATAACGAAAAAACTCCTCAACTGGTCTTATCAAATCTCTCTTGATGGAGAATTAACTCAGTTACTTCATCAGCTCTTGTCCGGTAACAAGCTTGATCTAATTGAATCCTTCCATGTCTTTGTATTACTGTCCATCCAGTCTAATATCGTAGTTGCTACTAAAGGTGTTACATATTACAAGCTGTCAAGAATACTAAAGGTGTTCAAACAAACTTGCATACCAGGTTTAACCATAGAATCCTGTTTAACCAAGCTAGGGATAGCGCGTGCTATGTTTAAATATAGAGTTTGCACATTAGCAATTACCTTGCACATGCTATGTCACTGAACTTCTAGTTCCTAGAACCGTGTGCAGCTAACTTCGCTTTGTTGAATAGTTTGACTTCCCCACAGTTCTCTATTTCAAATATTTTGGACGATATTCAAGTTGAATAGGTATATTTAATATTCTTTATAAATAAATCATATCGACGGCTGGCCCTCAGGATTATTTTACACGCACCGCTTCGATAACATACGAATACCTACCTACAAATTCAATTCTGGAATGAACTTCGCACCACTCCGATTTATTGGTTTGATAAGTACCTTTTTTATTTTATTTGATACTAAGCATCTAAATGCTTATCTAGGCACAGTGTTTGCTGTAAAAACGATACAAATGCTAATAGTTGCGTGTGTTGATAATAGTATTTAAGGTGCGGTGCGAATTGTTACGTCACAATACCGACAATAATCAAATGGTTCACGCTATTGAAACACGTGAGAGTAGAGTACTCGGACCGCGCTTGGCAACATATTGGTACTAACGGCTGGAAATTATAGCACTTCGCAGGTACTTGCTACCTACTTACTAGAGGATTTACATGGAGTCCCAACTTCGTCTAGCGGGACTTACTCTAGCTCTTGATCTCGTTAATGTAAATTAGCCTGCGACAAGACGGCGCGCTCGGAGTGCGCAGAGGACGCGGTCTCCGACCCTTGCCGAAGAGTGCATCTAAGCGGAGATGTGCGGGAGGGCGGAGGGCCACCCTCCCCCCTGCGCCCCGGCCCTGTGCGCCGCGTCACGTACGCACGGGCCCTTTCACGCACAGGCCAGGCCCGCCGTGCGCACCGCTCAGGCTCTATCGAGTCGCCGTCGAAGGGCGTATGCATTATTAGCTCGCCCCCTCTCCCGACCTCTCGCCGACCCTATCTTCACCCTCCGGCCCGCTTTCGGGCTTACCGCGTCTCTGCGCGTTCTCACACCCCTCCGGCGAGGGAGACTTTTTGATTGTACGGCAAGTCGGACAATGCTATGATATAACCGGAGTTTTTGTTGGAAATAGGTCAGGGCGCAAAATGTAGCTGAATGCCGAGTGCTGAGGGCGCGTGGTGCCGCGGTCGTCGACACTAACGGATCGCTATTTATACCTGCTGTAGCGCACCGGAACACGCTCGCTGCACTCGCTGCATCCGCGACCGTCGCCTCCGCCTCCTCTCTGTCAATGACCTCGTCTCCTACTCAAATGTCGAAACACTCGTTCTCAGAGAAACGTTTTAGCGAAAACAACGCCATAAATCTTGCTATCTGTAATGTTCGTTACTCGTATAATAGAGCTAGTCGTAGGGCTGTTGCGAAATGCTCGTGGAGCAAGCGGGTGCCCTTCGTCTGTAAGTTACGTAAACCACCCACAGCGTAGGGCACGACGCCACCCACGTAGGGCATGAACTGTGTCAAGCTGCCCGACCTAGTTTTTCACTAACTAGAGTTTTTGTATCACACGTGCAAGCAAAAAGTCCTTTGTTTTTATTTTTCTAAAAGAGTCAATAAGTGTTGTGTTTTTTTTCTCATCCAATACAGAACATCGACTTATTGGCTCGCTATGTGCCAACATTTACATGTTCAGATTAATTACTTGTGCCTAATAAAGCAATTTAGTTGGATGCAGTACACAAAGCGTCCATAACTAAACACTGCCCATCTGCTGGTTACATCATCGTTGATAAGAATTGACCCTATGTTACAACTGCGCAAGCGAGATTCACATTCAAAACGATAAGCAAGTCCATTAAAAAGTTAACAAGACATCGACATTCGGTGTTTCAAGTGATGGCGAGCCGCGCGGATTTTCCGCGAAAATGCCGTTACGTCAGGAAGCGTCACGTCACGCCAGCAGCGGTGGGGAGGTGGGGCAGTTGTGTGACGTCACACCAAGGCCGCGAGCTAAGCTACTGAGTAACACCGATACCTAGATTTTTTGTTATCAACTTGTCATTTACTGTACTCTCATTCATAAGCCGCAAAAAATGTCTTTAGAACGTATTTTTGTTGTTAGATTTTCCATGTCCTGAGAGTACATAAAGGGTCGTAGCACTCATAGCAAATAGATTATATATACGATATTGATTATTTCCGAGGTGAAGCCTACGATAACCGAACCATTAGATCACTGAGGAAGTTCTTTTGCCGCCTTTTATGGCTACGATGTCTGCTGATTACGATATCCAACGCCCATTATCGGCCATCAACGTCCATCCATAGCATACCTGGTTATCCCTTTGAATAATAAGTCCTTTTAGCAACTTGTATTTACATGGATGATCTCATTCCGTCAAGTTTTGTTCAGGAAAACCCGATTGCTGAAATAAATCAATAATTTTTTATAAATTAAAAGGAAACCCTTTGTAGCGCGCTACCCAGTAACGACGCGTGTGGTTATTGCTTGGTTATTTGGTTACTCCTAGCGCGCTGTCAAATTTGGACATTAGCATGCGGTTGCTGCTGCTACTCGGACTATGAGTGGAACTTAAATGTGGTTTTCCTTAAGTTTATGGTGATATTATCGATGACGCAAGAAACGTTGATTCATGGTATTCTACTCCTAATCAGAAATACTCAACAAATGTCAATTACGATTTACGCAATTTACGTTTTCCGCATTAAAAAAAACATCGGTTTATTTGACTTGTAAATAGCTGTTAAGTGGTGACGTCTTCAATACCATTCGAGAATATTACAATATAGTTGTTAGTACTACAAAAATTACCGTGACTTACAAATTTTTAATTCTATTGTGTAATTTTTTTTATTATGCAAACTATCTTTATCAATCACTGACCCTGCCTGTGATGTGAATTCGTAATGAATGGCACTCCATTGTAGTTAGTTGTTATTGTATGCCCTAAATTATGATAAATTAATTGGTTCCTGCCTGTACCAAACCAACTAATTGAAAATAATCGCATTTTCAAGAAGAATTCGAAGTAGGTACCTTATTATGCTTCAGTCGCCGAGAGACAAGTACATGCGAGCATACGTAATTAGCGAGCAGCCGAGCGTTCTCACGGATGCCGATGGGTACTTACTTACGATCTAGCCGTCACTTTTGTACGCACAATGGCATTAGAAAGCGACCGGTGACCGCAAAAAGGGAGTACATGAAAGGGCTTCGTTCCGAGATCCGTGCTTGCGAGATGCTGTTACGTCAGTATTGAACGGTCCCCCCTCGCCCCGCTGCTGCCCTGCAAGCCCCAACTTGCGTGTGACTGTAGCTCTATCGTGCACGTATGTGCTAGTGCCCTCACTATTGTTCGATATACAATCTATGACGTCGACGATAGAGCTTTAAAAATTTCCTTAACAAAGGGTTCAACCCTTCTAAATTGTAATAGGATGGGGCAGAGTTTTTAATTCTGCTGCATGTAAATAAGTATTGGACTTGTTACGACACTTGTGAACGATGAATCGTATGGGGTAGTTATCAAGGGCACTCCATCGTCTGTAATGTAATAATACTGCACAATGTTCAGATCGATTTGTGTTAGGGGAACTTTGTTGTGCATGTGATCATGTCATAAATGTCTACCTTGCTACAAGTTATCCGACAGAAATCTGCTTTGTATCAAGAACGTGAAACAGCAGTTGTTGTTAAAGTTGTATCCGTTATTTCTTGACATTAACACCTACATATTTCAAACTACACATGTTTAATTTAACATGTAAAGTGGCTCAAGCGTACAAGAACGAATACTATTTCATCATTAACATGAATTGTAGTCAGGATAAACAAACACAGCTGATTTGGTATCTGTTATCTATTATACAACGTCGGTGAACGTTTCGTATTATCCCGAGTGCGCAAGGCTGAAACCTGTTCCATAATGTATTGCGCATAATGCTCAGTGCATCAGTTTTTGTTACAGTGTCAAGTTGAGTGCGTCGAGTTGCACTGCAAGTATTTGCAGCGAGTGCAGCTGTCGCGGCCGCTCACTTCCGCATATCTGGCGTCCTTGTTACTATATCTAGCCTAGCTAGTTTATTTTTTCTTACTGCACAGTGCACGTTCAAAGTTCTTGGTAGAATCTTTAATGCATCTTCCTGCGTTTGCACATTTGTGTTTATGCTTTTTGCAGTTTATTTATTTTCTTGCCCCTTTGTAATTTATGGGGCCAAGTTACGATCCCTGAGGAACACCCACACAAAATAACAAGTCGAGCTTTGCTAACTCCTATCATGGCCGCCTGCGATCTATTACTTACGTAGGATTGCGCTGGCAGGGCGCGGTAAATAACCATAAAATACCCATTTGAGCGGAGTCCAAAGTAATTTTGTGGTCAACAGTCTCGAAAGCCTTTTCGTGTTCCATGAAGATCTTATTTATTAAACTATCCCTTCTAATACTTGTGAAGTTTATCTAAAGAAATCTGTTCTATTATAATAATATTGCTTTTTACTTGTACGTAACTTGAGCTAAACTTATGACTTTTGACACAGATTGTATAGTCGTTGGCCTAGGCACCTAGGTCTCAAGTACCGTAAGGATGGCCTTTACGCGCTCGCTGCTGCATTGACTAGTGAGTCTAGAACCGGCCTCTTTTATTCGCTGTTTCCTTTTGCATGTAGCTTGTCTAGCGTCAGATTAGCAGTAGGTAGGTACCTTCATCTCGTAGGCACTTTACTTATCTCTGTTTAGATTATTTCACATCTTAGAAGCCTTCTTTCGTAACCAAAAAAACATTGTTATCACAAAGTAAAACAACATTCAAATATAACTCAATACTTAAGATTCCAAAGTTTGGGTTGGACAAGCGTTTGAATTTCAAATGTATGTAAAGTTCATGTTCGGAGTATTGCTTGAATACTGAGAATAGCCGTCACATATCTGAAATTGTTAGATACGATCATGAGATCATTCGTGTGTATACTATAAGTGGTATCGAATGGGACGAAAGTGGGTCAACTAAAATGACGCTAGCGATTAAAGAGCCCTGGCTTCGTCCGTGCATTATCAATTTTGTTAACTCCAACAACTCTATACGTTCTTAGCTCCAGGTATTCCACAAGCACGTTGAAAATAGAGCACGGGTATTCCGATATCGGAAAGCTAACTGCGATAAAGTCGTCGCCAACCTTGTCCCATATTTCTGGGCGTATTTCAGCTTATGGGACAATTCCGTATCAAATCGGGATGTTCTTGATGGTCATCGAAACAATGCAGTACCGACAGAGCTGTAAAACATCTTTGTGTTTATCTGGTCTCCCACTCGATTGTTGCAGGCACGTTTTCAAGAATCACTGGTGATTGCAACAAAATAAACAAAGACTTTTATGACAATAGTTCTCAAGTAGTTTGGGCCCGACGCGACGCTCTTCGAAAGAAAGAATTACTTTTATCGTTGTTAATCCGTATCGTGACTCTCAATTTTTTGCTTTCGAATTTAGTGGTGACTGGTGACAATTTCGTGTTCCATCCAACCAAGAGATCTTTGTTGGAGAAATTCTTGATTTATAGTACTTGATGTACCCACTCTCTTCGTCTGCATTATGTTGCCATGAGTAACGTTTATATTTAGATGCACGAACGATACCTACCTAGGTACATTGTTTAGATATTTACGAGGCACACACAAATGCAGTTTGCATTGCATACTGTTGCCGTGGAACCAAGGCCGTGATGCAATGTAGCTTGGCGAATTACAGGTTTATGTTGAATGCATCGCATGATCGTATCACGTGGCTTTACTAGCTACTATTTTACTATTTACGAATACCCACTCATTTCAGGTATGAGCAAGTCAGCTCATTCAAATGAAAATCTTATGCAAAATAGTAACACGACTTTGACCTCGAAAATCGCATCAAGTGTGTGCGCTGGTCGATCGAGCTTTCCTCGTTATTACTGGGGAAATAGGTTATTATTGCACAGCACTCGTTTCCCTTACTGGGCGTCTGCGTGGGAAAGTAGACGAGCATTATCCGCGGCCGGGGGCGTGGCGGGCGGCGATCCCGTGCGGCGCGGCGCACCTAGCGACTGCTTACTTCAGTTATGTAAAGTGAGTGTGATGCTATGACGACCGAATGAACTCTATAAATAGCGGTCGATCCGTCCTTGAGCCGCCGCGAGTGCGCAGAACTAGGTCAAGCCGAGCTGCCTCATGCCAGCGTCACTCGTCCCCTGCCCCCTGCCCACCTCGCTCCATCGCCCGCATCCATACTCCTCCTAAACAAAGCTAATCAGTCCAATTGCTATGTCGCTGTTTATTTGCTACCGTGACACATTTCCAATTTGCATTCCTACAGAGAGCACCCGCTCTATTTCCGTCTTTAGAAACAGAGGAATCGCAACTCAACATCGCTCCATTTCAAACATTAAATACACCTCTTAATAATTTATGTGAATACCGCGATCTCTCTCTCCATAACAGATGTTCGACCTTCCCAACGACGCATAAAATCGATTCCTTTACGCTACGCGTTTGAATAGCAGCAAAATAAAAGGAAGGTTTCGAATGTATAAACAGGATTTCGTATTGGCGCATAATTTCCCTACCTGAGCGTGTATTAAATGTCTGGTTCGGTTCGAGAGCAGGTAGCGCTCCGGATTATAATCGATCCCAGGAGTTTATTCAGAAAATTTGCATCGCTTTATTAAATGCGATATACCTGAAAATATACCAAAATCTTGGGATAATCCACTGTCTTCCTGCTGATTTGACAAAGAGCAGACATACTATTGCCTGGGATTTTTTCAATGCAGTTGTGTCTTTTCCATTTCTAGTGTCTTTATATTTATTAAGAATTGTTGTTCTTTAAATCCGCAGTTTGTGTGCCTTTGTTGCAAGTACCTACTTCACGATATAATAGTAGTAACTTGTTATCATATGAGCCAAACTAGCTCGTGTTGGTTGTTGTGTTATCTCTATTTACGTGTGTAAGTAGGTACCAATTTTACGATGGGTGTGAACATTGTGAACCGCAAACCCTTATCATATCACAACAGAGTTATATTTTATCAAAGTCTAATGTCCATTCTCGTCGCAGGATATCCAAATTATTTTAAATCGCTTTTGACTTTGATAATTTCATGACGTAAGTCGTCGTCTCGGGGGTAAACAAAGTAATAATGAAATGAGAAACTTGTGAAATCCAATCACAAAGAACTTTTCATTCACAATCCTATTGAATTTGAGTATAGTTTCTCCGTCTCTCGCCGAGAACGGGGAAGTGGTGTCGTAAGGGGTGCGCATACTGCGTACCTACTTTTGAATGTTGCGTGTCAGCCGGCAATCATAGTTCATTCCGCGGAACAAAGTGTACAAGAAGTTATGCCGTGTTTAAAGTATGTATGTCGAGCACTGCTGCGGGCTTGGGTGAAAGCTCCTCGCCCGTGGCCGTGCGTGTGTGTGCGTGTAATCATCATTTTTTTTAAACTTCATTGGAGTAAATACCGGACGCCACCTGTCGCCCTCTTTTGTTCATTACAAATGTCAACGGAGGTCATCTAAATAAAGGCGGCATAGGCGTCCGATTCGGGCCGCGATCGGTGTCTAGACGTTGCGTTGTGCATCGTCCGATCGATTGCACGAACGAGCCTCGAGACGGTCGTCGACCCCGCGGCGCATCGGTGACGTTATGCTTCGGTGATGCGCTGTCCAATAACAACCTTACGGATATTACGGTCGCTACATCCCGACTTTCGTGTAACTTACGCACCTTGACGAGATTAACTCCGCATTCTTTACTTGATTGTTCTTCTGACCGCTCAACCGATTACTAAGTTTATCTGCTTGTACATTATGTTATGTACGGAGGGATGTAACGTTACAAAGTACAAAACATTGTGTTTTTACTTATATATCAGCGCCGCAGACGATGCTTCCATTGAAGCCGTAAGGCGTAATGCAATCAAAGGAAGCATTATAAAAGACGACCGGTTTAAATTTTGGGACGGTCTGTGTGATGGAACGAAATTATAAAAACTAAAATAAAAACGCAGCATTGTCGTGTCCATCCGTCAGAATTTAAAAGGTTCTAAAGAATCCACGGCATACGGATTGAAAAAGCAATGCGCTCTATGCGAGCAAAAAATGGTGAAATAAGCAGCGAAGTTTTATTATCGGGCCTACTCTACACTTATATGGGTCTGTTGTACTCGGCTCGCACTTTTATTATGACAACATCAGTCTTTATTTGTTTACTATCCAACTGACCTTGGAAGCTGGTCAAGTGCGGGCTCTAACTTTGACATTGTTTTCTAGACACAACGTAGAAAGAAACAATAGTCTCGGATGGCTTTTTAAATGTAAACGATAGCTTTATTGCTCGGTCCTTTGTGTTTCTATCGGTTCTGGTGAACAATGCGTTGTGCAATTGCACGCTCGTTCAGAATAATGTTGCTGTTGTTTCGAAGATTGTTGATCTGCCGGCAGGGCGACGAAAGCGCTCCAGATGGCGCTGTACGTGTCGCCAGGGTTTACTCGCGCGGCGGACGCGCATCTTCGGCTGGCGCTCATGTTCAAGGCGCGCCGGCACTGGTCTGCCGCTGCAGTACACTTCAGGCGCGCCCGTCTCACGCCGCATCAGGACGCCACCTTCACTCGCCTCGAGCTGAGCTTCCACGCCGCTCATCTGCTAGAAGCGCGAGGCCTTCGAAAATCCGCGAGAGACGCTTACGAACGACTACTCAAGGAGCCCCAACTCTCTTCGTCGCTCAAAGCTGATGTCTGCAGGCAACTCGGTAAGTCATCATTATAAAACCGAACCATTATCGTCACGTATGGTAGTTATGCAGACGAAATTACACCGTTCCAATACGGACTCATTAAAAATACGGGTTTCTTTCCTTTCATTCACAAATGAATATTTTATTAGATACTTTATGCGAAGAGGGTTGGCTGGAACGAGTTTCCTGTGATCTGACTTTGCTGCACGCAACATTGCAATGCTACTATTCGGAAATGAAAGTAATTTTCCACAAAACCAGTTTCATAATTTCTGTACTTAAGTGGAGAAAAATAATTATTAGAATTTCAATTGCATAGATTTAAGAGGCTGTAGTTTAGTTTCATACGCAATAAATTGAATCTTCAGAAGCACATATCACTACATCCATCACAGGTATGTTATGAATTACGATCCATCAACGAATGAGTGGATCACTACCTACACAGTTTATTTACGGATGCAATATTCGTTCAGTCGATTCATTGTTTATCAAGGATGATATCAATGTCAATTGATATTGGTTATGTATACCTTCCTACCGACTAAAAGTAGACACGTGGTGAATGAATAGTATTTTTCTCCAAAATACCCAGTAAACTAAAAATACGATATGTTTGAAACTCAGTTCTAACACTCTATCAACTGAGTTATTTATTGGTCATGGATTTTTTCTTGACTGGCGTTTAAAATACTTAATTTCAAGCGACATTTGTGTAACTGATCTTTATTCAAAGAGCCAATAATGTAGTCCAACAGAAAATGCAAAAACAGTGTCTGCTACCAACCTTCAAACAAACACATATCACTCCTATTATCCCTTGCGGGGTAGGCAGAGCGTAAACGGCCGCAATAAAAGGTACATTTACGCCACGTCTGACATACTTGAGGGTCATTCGGAAAATTTACCAACCTTCAACGCTAGCATAATTTGGCCCCCTTACAGGTTGGCTGTACCACCGTTGCGCGGGTCTTGGCGAGGCGGCGGGTAGGGCTCGGGCTGCCGTGTGGTGCCTGCAGCGCGCCGTCTTAGCTGAACCGGAGTCCGGAGCTGGCTTGTACCTGCTGGGGCGGTGCTTCGCCGCGCAAGGGAAGGTGCACGACGCCTTCATTGCGTATAGGAACTCAGTTGAGAAGTCTGAGGGAAATGCCGACACTTGGTGCTCGATTGGGTGAGAATTTAGCCGAATAATAGTCCATATAATATTATACTTGTTTCTCTCGCTGCTATTCGTTTTCTAGCGGTAAAACGTAGCTGCATATGTATCTACCTTCCTCTTCATTTCCCCTGATAATAATTTTATCAAATCCTGTTTTAAAAAGCATTTGCAAACATAATGAGCCTTCCTTTGCAACAATGTAATCGGTGTAACCTAGCCCTTGACGTCTCTTAGTAAACAACACACTCAAAACCTGAATCTTGAATATTATGATCGCGAGCGAAACAAGTTCCTCATAAAGAAACATAATAAAAACTTGACTCGTGGAGTGCAACCAATAAATTAATGACCGGTGTAATGATACTGAACTTTCCTTTTTACTATGATATCGACGATAAATAACACGAACACGTTAAGCCGTAATTGATGCCTGTGATGCGTGAGGTATTACAGCAATGCAACGTAGGTAGACTGCGAAAAATGGTTTTACAATACTGACAATGTACACGTATTTTTCAGTTACTATACACTTTTAAAAGTCTTTAATAATGAGCAACGGGTTTATTGGTGTAGTTTCCAAAGGTTTGAAAGTAGGTTACATCGCTTGTTTCTTGTTGCCCAGGGTTCTATACCAGCAGCAAAACCAGCCCATGGACGCTCTCCAAGCCTATATTTGCGCCGTACAACTCGACAAAGGACATTCCGCGGCTTGGACCAACTTGGGCAGTCTATACGAGAGCTGTCAGATGCCTCGGGACGCGTTCGCGTGTTATACTAATGGGGGTGCAGCGGCGACAGCCTCCCATGCAGCCCTGAGGCAGAGGCTGGCCTTCTTGAGGGCTCATTTGGCACACGCTCCTATGCCGTCGGTAACTGGAAAGTAAGTAGTGTCTAGTTTATGTGAAATAACGGAATGTAATAAGATTTGCTGTAAGGCCAAATCTATTTTCCCGACAAACGATCTTGGCGCTCGACACGCTTTTGTAGGCACTATGCTATTTGAGATTCCTTCGGTATTATTTATGGCACTACGTTTGGAAACGGGTTCAGTTGCACGAGCTATTAGAAAACACTCAACTAAGTAGGCGTTTTGTTTACAAGCCAAATATTTTTCTTCATCTTTACATAACATAAATTTTGTAACAGACGGTACCTTTTGCTATCTTTAGCTAGTTGCTGACCAACAATTGGCGTAAACATGTTGCCACCTGAGAATTTACTTTTATATTAATACCTCAGTCATTTAGTTCAGTATTTGTGTAATAAAGCTTTGAGGCTCAACAAGATATTGATCTCCACAGGCGGCGTCAACTGCCATCTATCGAAGAAGCTTGGAACTTGCCAATCTCAGCTGAGATGTCATCTCGTGCGCCCAAGTCCGCTCCCCCGCCATACCCCGGCGCGGGGGGCGCCGCCCCGCCTCCCGCGGCTAAGAGACCTGACGACCCCCCACCGCTGACGCAGCATCAGCTGCAGACGCTGCAGTATCTTCAGAGGAACTCGCATAATCTATCGCCACACCAACAAGTACTTACTCTTTTATGAAACACTAGCTTCCATAAACATATCAGTGATAAAATCTTTCTAATCCCGTATTGACAAGATATAAGATCTCTTGACATTGATAATGAACTTATTTGTCCACAGGCGTTGATGCAACAACTACTATCCCAATATCGCTTAGCCCAAGCGGCGAGGGCGCGAACGGTTTGTACCTTTAGCTTTAAGGTTATTACGGCGGCAGGTCTTAGGTTTCCCCATGTTATAAACCCATATTGCAACATCAATTTGATTAGAATATTTTTTAAACATATGGTTTGTTTTTATTTCATTTTTAGGTGACGAAAAGCGAAAGTTCTGCCGGTGACAGCGCGGAGTCCCTCGCCGAGGACTTGCTGAAAAGGTTCTCAGATTCGCAGCCCGATATCAAGAAAGAACCTGCACGTAAGTATAGTATCACAGATTGCTGGAATGCTAGCAGTAGTGTCGAGTAATTTAGTGATCCTTTTTTGTATCGGCTTTTTTATTCTATTAGTTATTAATTTAGTGTAATGTATAGTTGGTTTCTAACTAACATGGAAAACTAACTCAAGGTCCGTTGTCCACTGCTGTCCTCTTTGCATAAATACAACTTTTTTAAATATATTTTATCTATCAAATAAATCTATGAACATTTTATTGTCAAATTGATGTAAATGTCTTTTGCTGTCCAATTTTGTCAATTATTTCTGTTTCGTCTAGTCACGATCACGTATCACGAAAAATTTAAATATTGTGATAAAATATGAGGAAGAAACGGAGAAGTCAGTGTTTTTGGGAAATTTGAATTTCATATATTGATATTAGTTTATATAAATAATAAATGACAATCTCCAAAAATATTTGCGTCATCTTATTCATAAAAATTATAATTAAAACATATTAGTTTTTTCTATTTGGACATTCTGTAAACCTTTTGGCTAAATTTGTATAAAATTGGTTAGTTTGACAAGGTGTTTGTCCCCATAGAGCTTTAGTCATTTACTGTCGCAGCCACCTTTTTTTGGAAAACGTATAATAGCTTTACACTAATAGCAGTTTTTTAATCTTTCGCATTTTAACCTAGTCTAAAGCAGTTTATAGTATATGTTCATGGTGATATAAAAACCCCTGTGTGAAACAACATCGATCGAACTATAAATATAAACTGGAGCTATTTATGCGAATAGTTAAATCTTTAAGGAATATTAACGTCCTTTTGCAATGGGCACGTCTAATACGCGGCCATTTTGTACCACTATGAACCTAGCTCTCAACACCACTACAGTTTGTAACCTAAACACTTTCTTCAGCAGATAACAATGTGAACAGCGGAAGTAACGAGGCGGTGCTCGGTGGGAGGCAGCCTGTGGTCAAGTTGGAGCCACTCAAGACTGATCCGCTGAAGCCCATAGCCTTCCACATCGGCATGACCAGCAAGCAGATACTGGACACCTGCAAGTGAGTATTGTGTACTACAGCAGAGGTCACTGTGACTGGTGAAAGTAGCCAACAGTAGGAGTTTATCTTACGTTGTTGGATTTTTTCCGAAGGGTTTAATTTTGACTTTAGTATACTCCAGAGATATTCCAGACAGCTCAGTAGTGAACTCACTAAGACTAGTCTATAAGTTAAGTTCTCAAATAATAATCTTTAGATTGGCTCATCATGACCTTCATGATAATAATTCATTAACCTAACAAAACGTGCGTGCGTAAACGGTTATGTAAATAATGATTACAAAATTACGAAATTCTTTTAACTCCACTGATGGATCATGCTATGACGAATGCTTTTATCAAATTATCTTATCAAAGAGTTGCGATAAAATGTCAAGAATCATGACTTAACACGTGAACGTTATGTTCTTTTGCAGGGAAAGTGCCGGGCCCCCAACGGCTTGGTCGGTACTCGGGGACGGTCACGGACCTCCCGAGCCCCCTTCAGTTCCCGGGCCGAAGTTGACTCCTGAACAGTTGGCCCCGCCAGCGCCTTTCGTGTATGTGGAGTCCAAGAGAGACGCCTTCTCGCCGCAACTGCAAGACTTCTGCTTGAAGCATCCGATAGCGGTAGTCCGGGGGTTGACGGCCGCACTCAAGCTGGATTTGGGGTTGTTCTCCACGAAGACTCTGGTGGAAGCCTGGCCGGACCACGCGGTGGAGGTCCGGACGCAGCTCATGCAGTCGGCTGACGAGAACTGGGACCCGACCGGGCGGCGTCGAGTGTGGGCGTGCGCTTCACACCGCTCGCACACTACAGTGAGAAAATACGCTCAATACCAAGCGGGCTCCTTCCAGGATTCCTTGAGGGAGGAGAGGGAACGCGGCGGCGCCGGTCCTCACGCTGCTGGAGGCTTATCCGACTCCGATGGAAATTCGGCAGCCGGAGGCGTCCCGACTAAACGTCGCCGAGGCGCTCGGATGCTGCGCTTCGGAACCAACGTCGACTTATCCGACGAGCGCAAGTGGCGCCCTCAACTCGCCGAGCTCCAGAAACTGCCTGCCTTCGCCAGAGTAGCCTCCGCCGCTAACATGCTGTCCCACGTCGGTCACGTCATCTTGGGCATGAACACCGTCCAGCTGTACATGAAAGTGCCCGGCTCGAGAACTCCTGGACACCAAGAGAACAACAACTTCTGCTCCATCAACATAAACATAGGTCCGGGCGATTGCGAATGGTTCGGCGTGCCCGACGCTTACTGGGGAGGGGTCAATGAGCTGTGCAACCGACACGGGCTATCCTACTTGCACGGCTCGTGGTGGCCCGATCCAGAGGAGTTGCGCGCTCATGGCGTCCCGGTGTACCGGTTCACTCAACGTCCAGGCGACTTGGTTTGGGTGAATGCAGGCTGCGTGCATTGGGTGCAAGCGACCGGCTGGTGCAACAATATCGCGTGGAACGTCGGTCCGCTGACCGCGCGGCAGTACTCCCTCGCCTTGGAACGCTACGAGTGGAACAAAGTCCAGTCCTTCAAGTCGATCGTCCCTATGGTGCATTTGACTTGGAACCTCGCGCGTAATATCCGCGTGTCCGATCCCCGACTGCACCGCGCTATGAGGACTTGCCTGATGCAGACGTTGCGAGCTGCAGCCGGTACATTAGCAGCGGTCAAAGCTAAAGGGGTGCCGATAAGGTTCCACGGGCGAGCGAGAGGGGAGGCGAGTCATTACTGCGGCGCGTGTGAGAGAGAGGTGTGGCACGCGCTGTTAGTACGCGAGCATGAACGTAGGCACGTCGTGCATTGCTTAGCGTGCGCGCGCAGAGCCGCTCCGACTCTTCAAGGATTCTTATGTCTGGAAGAGCATCATATGGATGAGTTGGCGCAAGTGTATGACGCGTTTACCCTCCATCGGCCGCAGCCGCCGCCCCCCTCCCCCGCGCCGGCACTCGCCCCGCCCCCCGCCCCCGCGCCGGCCCTCCCCCCGCCGGCGCCTGTCCCGACACCAGACTGAACTCGGGCCCCCGCGGTAGAGTCGCCGTACCTGTATTTATTCGGTGTGAAAGTGTATGATATTCCGTCGCGGGACGATTAGCCTTAAGCTTTAGCGCGTCCGCTTCGTCGCGATCACGGGGCAGCTTATGCTGGATTCTGAGTAAAATCTAGGCGTCCAGAGAGTAACTTGACCTCCAGGATCTTAAGTGCGCTGAGCTCGAGTTACTCTGGCCGATGCGACATTTCCTCTATTAGGTACTAGCATTTGCTGAGCCGTGATGACATGTGGCTCTGTGGACGTCCTTAGTTTCACCGATTTCGGTTGCCGTTGTCGTTTGTGAGCGTAGTTTAGATTCCGTTTTTTGATACAGTATTAGACGCTAGTTGTTATCCGTAATCTAACCGCGTACTTCGTCTTTTGACCGAAGGGTGGTTGACCCTATATTTTACTAAACACCGTGTGAGTATAAAATTGTCGTGTGAATATTTTCGGTGATAAAAATGTAATTTTGTAATAGAGACGTTTACTATTTACGAGCTCCGCAATCACTTTTGTAATTGTAGGAGATAATTAAATAGAAATAATTAATGTCAATTCAGCGGCGAGTAGTGGCTGATTTTTAGGCGAAAGGTTCATCGGGTCTACTCGCGGGTCGAAGGAGTAGACTATCAGGTCTCAAGAGCTCAGGTGTTCACAACAAAATGTGTTATTTTTGTATAGAGGCATATTTATTTATTTTTCTCATACTGACTTCATACTTAGTTGATTTTCTTAGTGTTAGCGAATTTTAGTAGTAAGTGTATCGCACGGAGTGAGGCCCTGCGTTCTAGCAGGGTTAGTGAATAGTGCTGCAATGTCCCAAAGAATGTTATAATCGTGTAGACAAATCTGGAGAAAATGAATGATGTTATCCTAAGGCTCAGCGCACACCTAATGTACAAAAGCACACTTATCGACAGCCAATTGAAAAATTAATTCCTTCACATCTAGAATAAAGTAGAAATTGACTTGCAATAGAATCGCGCATTTTGCGTCTGAAACTTGCAAGATGATTTCATTTTTATTACAGTTGTATATTTTATTAAAAAATTCACTGCAGAAAAGTGCCCGTTCATATTTTGGACGCTAGGTGTGCGCTGGCCCAAACTGATACTGAATTTTCTGTGCCTGCGTAGTTCTATCTTAATGATTGGGATCTGACCTGTTTAAATTATTATATTTGACATATAAATGGATTGGCTTCGATTCTGGCAGACAAGCTTATTTAACTAAAAGAGAGAAATCGATTACTACAAGATTATGTATATTGTATTTTTGTGTAGTTTTTGATTCTGTACGATTTTGTACCAACTATATGTTCATTGTGTAATTGTGTATGTGCGAAATTGTATAATTAAGTAGTCTTGTTTCTCCTTGTAACATGTATAACTGGTGATTAGAGCTGGTGTAAATCCAGCACCATTTGATACGAGACGTTTTAGACGCAAATAGAAAATTACGTTCATATAAATGGTGCTTTTGTCGGAGTAGGTATTCAAACGAATGTAAACAGTGTTACTATGTCTCAGTGACAACTATTATTTTCTGTCCTATTCTGGCGCAGGGCATAATGTTGTCCTTTTTTATCTAGTTTGTTTACATTATTTTAAATGCCCACTTGAACAGAGTATACTTGTGCATAGTATTGCTTGTTTTAAGCATGTCTGCCAGAATGGATGGTTGTAAAGATAGTAGTAATGAAATTGTTTCTCGACTGGCTGTAGTGTTAGCGAGGAGTAGCGTAACCTCTGTCGGCAGTAGAGCGGCAGCGGGCGGGCTCCGGTCGGCACTGGCTTGATGATCTATTCCATAATGGACACAACCTTAGGAATCACATTAATGCGATTAGAATTACCATGAGATGACAGCTGGCAAATAAATCAACTTTAAGGCCTCATCTATCCCAGTACAGCAAGTGTACAATTGATCAACCTTACTACCCTCACTTAGAAGCTTGAATACCCATTTAAAAACAACATATTGGGTATTCTAGGTTTGATTGAGAATAAACATGTATGGGTTATTTTATTTCTTGCAACTAATTACAAAAGACTTATTCATTTTATATTTTGTTTTTGTCTTCATTTCGTATTTGCTAACCATCGTGTAAACATTTTAAATTGAAAGAAAAGAGCGCTGCAGCAGTGCTAGATCAAAATCTTTCCCTATTTTTCTTAGGGTTTCTTTTGAATAACAGTTGGTTTATTCCGCAGTTCTCAGTAATCGTAATCGCATTATACATCACGTGGACCAAAATTGTTGACGTAGTACGAAAATTGCAGGACGCGTGCCTTATCTTTCTCTAGATGAACCCTTTTGATCGACGTGTCTATAGTCTATCCAGGCTAGCTATGTATTTTTGACAGTTTGGTTTAAACTCTTACTTCTAGCATGATTTCTTACTACATAGTATGCAAATGAAGTATGAGAAAAAGTTAAGAAAATAAAGTCTAAAATATATGGCTAAGTTGGGTAGGATATAGCGACTTTCGTGGTTTTTCTAAATTGTGTCCAATATGTAATAAAGGCTTATGTATATCGTTAGTTATTTATCTTGAAGTTTTATGGACGTGTTAGTGAGATTTCAATGTTGAATGTATTGAGTCGGTGCCGCGCCGCGTCGCCACGTGTCGCGCCGAGTACGGAACGGGAGTTCAATTGTGTATAGCGAATGCCGATATTTATAAGTATTCATAACATCACTGCCATGTATGACCTTACTGTTTATACTGTAATATTAAATTTTTAATAAAGAAAATTAAGTACGGAATAATGAATTTCATTTATACGATAAAAACACCCAATAGTTTTCAGTTTTTTATTTATAAAATCACATTACTTACAATTACATTTTATAACTCATTAGGTATTATAACATATTTTTCATAGAATATATTTTATATTTCACATGATTGTAATATTTGGATGAAATAATGATTTACATATATGTAATTATGTATAAATTGGGGGAAAGACTTAAAGCACTGGAAATTATAACACAAGATTCAAGAATAGATAAAATTATACTTATAAATTAGGGCCATCGCACATTAAGCTAACCTTGCAAATTGGAAAAGAATAATTTTGACTTTATTCAAATTTCATCCCAGTTCATTTTTAATGGGAAATTTTCTAAGGATTCTCGAGTGTCATGTAGAGGGCGCTGAGCTTAGTTGAAATAACGTTTCTTTACACAAAAACTGTACCACTTTATAAATTATTCTTTATTTTGTGCTTAATGAATTGTTCTAAATTTATTATTGGTTATTTGTTTACTTACATGAATGACATTCAATATAATAGCAAAGCGATACGTTTATTTTGTATTTAATCAAACTAACATAATTAATTTGTAACGAACACAACCTGAAACGGAACCTGTGACAAAACTATGGCTGCTGCCAGCCATATTGAAACGTCAAAATTTCAGTTTAGCACAGCGCCCTCTGGTTTGACATTCAGAACTATCAACAGAATTGTCAACAGAAAAACTCCCATTGCTACTGAATACAGCTCTCGTCTAATGGCGCTATTTGTGCGCCGCCGGCCTTTACCTAACTAAATTTCTTTATAAACATAACTACACAATCCTAAAACAGAACAGTCTTAAAAATAACTCGAATAAATGTGATGGTTTATGTACAGATTTCACTATCTACGTATATTTTCACATTAAGCACATTTTAAGTAAACATTTAGCACCTATGTGTTGCGTTATATTATAGTGCAAATCGTAAATGGAATAGAGAGCCTTATTCTATCCTCGGCGAACAGTATTTTGGTATTTTGGAATGAAATCAATTCACGATAGATCGTAAGTTTGGCTTGAATAATTGCACATCTAAAATAATTGTCTCGGCGCATAATGCCAAACTAGTCAAATAAACACTTGAATTAAAAATGACTGAGGACATTATGCGCTGAAAGGTAATATATAATTAGGTAAATAGGATCGTCAAGAGATTATCGAATGGGTTGCTTATTGCAATCGTGACCACACATGATCCTTTTTATTACGAACTTATGTAAGTAAGTTTACGGTGTGTAAGGGACAGCCCTCCGAATACAAATAGGGTGCATGCAGACTATGTAAGGGAACAACTTTCCCCTAGGAACATATGTCAGGAAACGACAAAAAAAACGACTTCCCATACAAAATCACAATTCGCCGACTGCATTTACTATGGAAGGTTTTTTTTTACCTTTCCTGAAATATATTTTTTACAGGAAGTTGTTCAGTTTCATGATCTGAATGCATGCACCCTTTAAGTATTCGGAGGACTGTCTTTTACACCCTGTATAGCTAAATAGCCTTCACACTTAAAATACATTTATTGAAAACTAGTATTTCCTAGACGTTCGAAAATCACATTTCATTGTTATTTTACATTTGACAACAATAAATTTCATGCCTTTGGTAAATAATTAAATACAAAATACAAAAAATACAAAAAGCTTTATTGACAAAAATATCGATACATAAATTGGTTGAGCCCTCCCAGTAAGTATTTAAAACTTGTGTTGGGAAAGACTCCTCTCCCCTATGGTTATATAAAGCAAAGATATTAAAAATAATCGTGAGCTAGGGTAAGAAGTAGAAATATGATATATATATAGTATATATTACATAACATATATATGTATACACACGTACATCCTAACCTAACCTAGATAATTAATCTTAGATTAAAATTAGGGAAATATACCTTTGGAGATGCACTGTGTGTGTATGTGTGTGTGTGTGTATGAGTGTAAGAAAAGATGGGACCTGTATGCCCTGCGGTTTATTGTCCTTGGGGTCGGCACTTAGTCCACATACAGGTACCCATTTCTTGATGATGTCTGCCTGCACATTTGTATGTATGTATGGGTATAAGGTAGAACAAATGGGGGTCTGAATGCCCTACGGAACATTTCCCTTGGGGTCGGCGCATAGTCCACATACAGGTAGCCGTTCCAATATTAACGGTTGTACGTCATGTGGCCCTTGTGAGTAGATTTTCCATCTCATCGTAGCTGAGGGTTTTGAGCCATTCTGTCAGCGATTTCCTGCAATCATGTGAGTGCATGGGATAGATATTTAAGGACGTGTTAACTTTGTTGTAGAGATAAGCGGATTGACAGTTGTACTGCCTACTAGCAAAAGCAGTGCGTGTTGGGTGAGTGGGTGCAGCACGAGTCCTCCTTCTTTGATATTTGGGTTTAGTATATGGTAACGATGTGTGAACATTTAAAATAATATTAAGAACATAAAGTTTCCGAACTGTGAGAAGGTCGCTAACTCTGTACAAAGATTCTGTGGGGAATCTATACGGTTTGGAGTAAATGACTTTGATGAGGGATCGTTGAGCACGCTCTAAGTCAAGAAAGTGAGTTTTAGTAGCTCCTCCCCATACCGAGATACAATACGTAATAACAGATTGCGCCAGAGCAATGTAAATTTTGTTCTTAATTTTGTCAGAGACAACGTGCCGTAAAGATTTAAAAACCCATATCAGTTTTCTAGTACGACCTATCAGTAGATCAATGTGAGAGTGCCAGCTGAGGCGTTGGTCTAGCAAGATACCGAGGTATTTTGTTTGACTGACTTTTTCAATCGGAGGACAGTTGCATATCTGAGTTCCAAAAGATGGACAAGAGTGAATTTTTATATGAAGGTCGTTTCCTGGCTGGGAGTTGATATAAGGAGCAAAACAGATATAGTTTGTCTTTTGAATGTTGAGTGTAAGAAGGTTGTCTCTTAGCCAGGTGGATACCCTAACCAATCCTTTTTCAGCGAGCGCATGCACCTCAGTCCAGTTTTTGCCACTAAAAACAAGAGCAGTATCATCTGCGTAGGAGAATATCCTACCCCCAACCTCCCCCAGATTACACAGCTCATTAATGTAAACCAGAAAGAGGGTTGGGCCAAGAACACTCCCCTGCGGGACTCCGTATGTGACTGTTTCTTTTTCACTTTTAAAGCAATCTATCTTTACCTCCTGGGTCCTGTCTTGAAGGTAGCTTTTGAAGAGTGAGAGAGCAACATCTCTGACGCCTGCGTTCTCCAATCTGTGCACAAGAATTGGGACAGAAACAGTATCGAAAGCCTTTTTTAGGTCTAAGAAAACCGTCAGACATTTGTTACCGTTATCCACTTCTTTAGTTATTGTGGTAGTCAGATCTAAGATGGCGTTCTGGGTCGATAAACCCTTCCTGAAACCGTACTGCGAACTGGATAGTAAGTTATATTTGTTTAGGTAGTTGACTAATCTTTGGTTTAATAGTTTTTCAATGATCTTAGATATTGATGTAAGCACTGAGATAGGCCTATAATTGCTAACGTCTGATCTGTCGCCATTCTTGTACACAGGTGTAACTATGGATCTCTTAAGTGCGCTAGGAAAGACGCCTGTACTGAAGCAAAGGTTTGCGAGCTTGCAAATAAAGGGAACAACACAGTCACGTGAATGTTTTAGAAAACTGGTAGTAATACCGTCCCAACCAGGCGCACTCGCCGAGTCCAGGCTCATCAGTGTACTATCTACTTCTTTGACGTCTGTGTCAATCAGGAAGAAAGACGATGTGTGTGAGTAGTTTGACATAGGGAGAGCTGGCATTTGACAAGAGCCGGGATCAGATTGTTGTAGTATGTTACCTGCAAGGTTTGAGCCAATAGAAGCAAAATAGTGGTTTACGTGATTGACGGAGTCCATGGGTTGCGGCTTACTATTTAGCAATTCAGAGTTTACCGTTTTAGGAGGTTTGTACTGAGTAATGTCATTTACGTTTATCCAAAACTTACGAGGGTTATTTAGTGATTGGGCGATTAGATCACTATTATACTGTCGCTTCAACTTTTTGATAAGATTAGAGCAAAAGTTGCGAAACCGTTTGAATGTTACTTTTAACACAGCGTTGTAAGGGTCAGCACGAAGCTTAAGTTGCATACTGTTCCTAAGCCTGATGCACCTCAGTACTCCTGGAGTTATCCAGGGCTTTAAAATTCTTTTATTATTTTTAATTTTAACTAGTTTTGAATTTGCTTGTATAACTGATTTAATCATACCAATAAACGAGTTTGCATAGACTTCAGGATCGCAGTAAATGTTAAGATAGTAGACGTCACAGGACAACAGAGCTTTATAGGCCTTTTCAAAGTCTAATATTGTTTTGACAGGGGTAATTTTACTAGCTAGCTTTTTTGACATTACTAACAAAACCATGTCATGGTCAGTAATGGAGGTATTTAAAACAGCAACAAAACCGGCGTTCAATTTAGGATCGGATTTGAGTATTACGTGGTCAAGACAAGCATTTGCTCTCGTAGGCAGCATGTGACCGGGCATAAGTCCGTGCAGGGACAACATATTTAAGTAACACAGTCTGTTTCGACGTTCATGAGATTTTTCAGCTAAAGTAGGAAGTAAGTTAATATTTATATCCCCAGTTACAACAATATTTTTCAAGTTTTTTATGATTTCGAGGTGAGTGTTTAGCGAGTCTATAAAATTATCTGCATTTAAGATCGACGGGGAGCGGTAAATACCTAAAAAGGCGAAATTTTGTATTACGATTTGTAATCCCGTGGCCTGAGAAAGTTTGAGTTCAGTAACTTGCGCCTGATATAAGTTTTTGATGTAAACCGCCACCCCATCGTTCTGGTTTTGAACTTTCATTGATTGATAAGCCGAGTAGTTACATAACACAGGTAACTGTTTGTTTACGTTTAGTCTACATTCGGTGAGTATAAGAATGTCCACCTCACAATTTAATTGTGATAATGTTATTTGTAAGTCATCGAAATTCCTATATATACTTCTTATATTCTGTGTTACCACTGTTATTTTACTGCTCGAGGGGCCAGAAAAATGGTTGGTTAGTTCGTGTACATTACATTTTACTGATTGGAATATTTGTAATCGGTCTAATACTTGAAGAGTGTGCGAACTATCCATGTAAATTGGTAAGTAGGTACGGAGTCGTTTGCTGTAGGTAGTTTGAAAGGGGAAGTGATAACGTGTAGGTATATAGGTAAGCATTGTTTAAAGCTGATATGTTATGCGGCTGGCAGTAGGAGTACAGACAACACGGTTTTCTTGTTAGGCATGCGTGCAGATTATTATTTACTAGTTGTATGTAGGAACGTAAACAGTTTGGCAGTGACGTGCGCAGACAAATTATTTGAGGTTGTCTAGTTAAAGTATTTTTTGCTGTTGCGAGCTTCCAATTTAAATGTGCATATGTAAAGTGTGGGTAAAGAATAGTATGTTTTGAGAGCTTGTTTTGTTTGTGTAAGGTTGTGTTTGTGTGAGTGCGTGGATTAAGTATGTCAACAGAGGCTGTGTAGGTTTGTGACGTGTGGATGTGTGCGGTTGTTATAATTAATACATTTTTAAAGAATGGTTGAGTTGTTGCAGTTAGTAACTTAATGGAATAAAGTAGAAAGCGGTAAAAAACTGAAATAACAAAATAAATTTCGTTAAATATTACAGGTAGTCAAATTTCTTGAAGGAGTTGGTGAATCTGGTCTTCATTTTGGACGCAAATTATCTTAGATTGTTCGTTCTTCCTCAAGAAAACTCTTCCGAAGGCGGTCCAGCAGTATTTATAGTTTTTGGTCTTGGCGAGCCCTCTGGCCAGGAAGTACAGACGGGCACCCCTTGAGGTCAGCTGTTCTGATAGGTATACTGGGGTGTCTTCGCTAGTTGTGAAGCTGAGGTGTTTAGCTTGAAGTTTACATTTGTTTCTGATATTAAATTCCTTTGTTTTTTTCAACAAATCTGTTCGCAATATCGTGGAGCCAAGTTCCACTATTATGGGCGGATTTTTGTCATTCTCGTTCCTCGCACGCAGTCTAAATATATCTTTTATATCTCGGGCCCCCAAGTCGAGGTTCACAGTTTTCGAGAGACTGACAACCATATGGACCAGATCCTCTCTTTTTTCAGTTGGTTTACGGGGTACATTTTTTAGTTCGACGCTTGTCTTGCGTGAGGTTCTTTGAAGGTCCTCGATTTTATCCTCAAGGAAGTATATGTACTCACGGTCCTGTTTTACTTGGGCTTCCAAGCTTTCTATCTTCTTACGAAATACTTCATTTTCTGATCTAAGGAAATTTACGTTCTCTTCAATATTGCCTGACGTTTGTTGAAGGGATTTTAAAGTATTGTTTATACTATCGAATTCTTTTTTTTGGGTCTCTTTAAATGACTCCATGACGTTTTGCATTTCTAGTTTGATGTCATGAAGCACTGACGGCGGAATATCTGCTTCTCTTGGCCTTTTACGAAACAAATTGTAGCTGGGAGGCGCTCGACTGTTCAGGTTCAGTTCGGGATCCGATCCATAGCTAGGTCCGGTTTGTTTGCCAAGATTTTTTTCTGCAGATGAGGCTGCGGTAGGCTTTTTGGGGGACATAGCGCAGTTAGCAAGTAGGTGTAGGCCTAAATGAGATGCGAGCCGACGGCAAGTTATTTCGTAGTGAGCGGAGTAAAGAGCTGATGACGCGTGGGTGACGTCAATTAAGCAAACAGAGCGGCCAATAGCGATAGACGGACGGGTGGAGCTACCACCGGGATCTTGCGCAGAAAAAGGACTAGAGCAAAGTATAGTTGTCGATATAATTTTCGAGCGTTTGTCTCACTCACACAGTAGTAGGTGTCACTAATTCACTATGCGTTCGTTCCCGATACACACCACGGCACAAATATTGCAGATTATTTAATCTGAGTTATTTTAGCAAAGAACGCGAAGCGAACTGCGTTGACACGACCGCTCGGCGCGGCGTCCAAGAGGGGAGAGGAAAAATGGTAAATATAAATAATCAAAAAATATATCTGGCTGAAATACAAGTAAATGCATTTGATTTTATAATGGAATACATAATCATTATTACTATAGTAATATATTGAAGAGATTTCATTCAGTAAAAGCATGATATAACATTATAACAGTGCAGTATTGGGGCCTTTCATTCTCAGATCCTTAGTTCAACTAGTTGTACCTACTATACAAGGTAAAATGTAACTAGTGATCGATAGCCAAAACTCAAGACTGGTTGGTGAAAACACAACTTTCCCATAGGAACATAGGTCTAAATAGTAGTCGTGGGTAACTCATGAACGATTGGCTTAAAAGAACTAAGTCCCCTCTTACAGCGCAGTCGTTCATTCGTTCAGCTGAAATAGCTTTAGTTCACAACTCACCGGCTCACTTCACGCAAGCGGCTCCCGCGAGCCGTGAATTTGGCGCGAACGGCCGGCCGGCGGCGCGGCGGCGGCGGCGGGCGCGCGCGCGTTCGCGGGCGCCCGCTCGGCTCGCGGTTCGCGCCACGCGACGCACACAGCCGCACAACACACACTCACGTAAGTAATGAAGACAGAGACAGAAAGAAATCTAATTCCGTAGGAAAGAGTGGGAACGCTATGTTTTTCGAAGTCTGGCTAATTGGCTATCTAAATTACGCGTCTGTACGTCGGGTACAGTTTACTACGGATACATGAAGCAAAAAATAGCGTAAACTGTAAGACAATAGGGTACATTTTTGTTTGATAAATCGGGATAGTTCGCGCGAAATCTTTGTTTTGCACCGTTTTACTTTGTTTCAAAGTAGGTAATTATTCCAAAAAATTAGTTGACCTATAATTGTCGAGATTGTCACTTGCCGTGCGTGACCTTCTTACTACCGGTGCTTTTATTAGTTTGTGTAGTACAAGTTCGTGTGTTTTTGGCCTTTTGCAAGTGAAATTTAATAGAACTTTTTACAAGTTTTCATGTTTTCTGTAAAACTTATGAACTTAGTATAAATAAACTCTGTTGTGTAGTTGTATTGTAAATAGTAGGACAAAATACGTATTAGTGATTATGGTTGTAAATTAATGTAAATTAGTGTAAAACGTGTAATTAAAAATATGAGTGAACTATTATAATAAGTATAGAAATATTTGATTTCATTTAGACAAGATGAGTGTCCAGCTCAGAAAAAAAAGTGATTTGTGGGGACATTTTACTCATCTCGAGGCAAAAAAAGCGAAATGCTTGTACTGCGGTCAGATACTGTCCATAAGCTCAGGAAATGTATCCAACTTAGGCAGACATATGAAATCCAAGCATCCAACAGTATCCATTGTGATTCAAAGACAACCTCATGAAGAAGACGGGGTTGTTGCTGAACCTCCAGTCGTCGATCTATTACAGCCTCCTGCCCAAAATGTAGCGCCGCCGCCGGCGAGTGCATCAACGCCATCAACCTCGGGTAATGTGAGTTTCGTTAACAAACAACCTTCTATCCTCGCATTCGCCAATAACACGAGACCTTTGCCACCTAAACGGACAGAAAAACTAGACGAGCAGCTACTTATAATGGTTGCTCGGGAGTACCACCCATTCAGTGTTGTGGAAGACAAAGAATTCAAAAAGTTTGTGCAAATGCTATGTCCTGCATATCAGCTACCAACCAGAAAAACTTTATCTAATAACTTATTGGACAGGGTACATAGGCAAGTCACAGAACAGGCCAAAAACAAGATTGCGGATGCATTATCAGTTTGTTTGACTACAGATGGCTGGACTTCCGATAACCAGAACAGTTTTATAGGAGTCACTGCTCATTTCATAGTATCATCCTCGTCTGGTGCCCACATTGAAAGTATCTTACTTGGTTGCATCGAATATGATGATCGCCACACAGGTGTGAATATTTGTGAATTTCTGAAAAGTATGATGCTTGAATGGAAGATAGATAACAGGATATCAGCAATAGTCAGTGACAATGCTGCCAATGTATGTTTGGCTGTGAGACTTGGCAACTGGTGCCACATACCGTGCTTTGCGCATACTCTAAACTTGTGTATGCAAGACGCACTGGAAGAAATATGCGAAACAAAAAGCAAAGTAAAGCGAATCGTGGAATTTTTCACCCGAAGCGGCCCAGCGAACAAGAAATTGAACGATTGGCAGAAGCAATTAGATTTACCAATCCTCAAGCTGAAACAAGACGTTTCTACACGCTGGAATTCGACCTATGACATGCTCTCCCGACTAGTCAGGGTAAAAGAAGCAGTAACTGCTACGTTAGCTATTGAGCGTGCCACACTTTTGCTCACCCCTCACGACTGGGCAATTATAGAAAATGTCTTACCGATATTAAAGTTATTTTTTGATGTCACAAATGAGATATGTTCAGAAAAAAATGTGACCTTGTCGAAAGTGATCCCAATGTGTAAAATAATGATACAACATCTCAGGTCACACCAGGCTCACGAAATTCAAGAAGTAGCGAGTTTGACATCAACTCTTACTCGAGTAATGGAACGGCGCTTCTCAAACATCGAATCAACTTATATATATGCGGAATCAACACTACTAGATCCGAGATTTAAGACAAGAGCTTTCCAAAGTCAAAGTTGTTTAGAAAAAGCAATCGCGGACCTTAAACAGAAGATTGGTAACTGCGTCCAAGCACAAACACAGCCACAGATCCCTACAGCAGAAATTCCAAGACCAGCTCCATCTGCAGCCACTCCATCTATTTGGGATGGATTTGATTCAGAAGTGGCGACGTTGTTGACATCTGAAGACCCGACAGCAGCGGCTATAATAGAAGTTGATAAATACTTGCGAGAGCCGATGCTGCCACGCATTCAAGGGAATCCCCTAACTTGGTGGCATGAAAGACGGAGCATTTACCCACATCTATATCAGTTAGCATTCGAACGACTCCATGTCGTGGCCACGTCCGTGCCTTGCGAACGAATTTTTTCCAAGGCAGGTAATATTATTACGGAAAAAAGACGTCGGCTCACGACCAACAAAGTTTCAAAACTGCTGGCAGTAAATTGCAATGCTCCGTAAACGTATGTCTGAAGAAATCGCGTTTCATGCTATGTTAATGTTAATAATGTATATAAGAAAAGAAAAATACCGTAATATAAATAGTGTACATAAATATTATATAAAGTAAGGAAAGATGGAAGATGTAAATAGTGTACATTCAATCAATGTAAATACCAAGATTTTTAAATACGCCAACCTAGGACAAATTAGGTAACTGATCTTGTAAATGATTAGATTTGCAGTAGTAATTTGCACTATTAAATTAACTTAACTAACCTAGGTTGACAGTCCTAAGCCTGTCAAGTATGAAGGAAAATCATGGTAACTAAACTACATTCTATCAGTTAGGTCTTATTCATATTATGTACGTATAAATAAAGTACCAAAGTTCAAAAGTTTTACAATCAAGCGCATTTATTAAAGAAAGAAAATAATAATATAACGTCAAATTAAGAATTCACATATAACTTCGTTAAATCCTTCCTAAAATTTCAGTACATTAAATTGATGCACGAACTAAGTTTCCAACAAAAAGGCCATAAAAACGCGAACTACAACTCTTTACTTACAACACAACGTAATCAATTCAATAGCACTTTAGTTCGTTTGAGCTAAACTCCGTAACCGCTCGCTCGCTTGATCGATCGCTCGTGAGCCGTAGGACGCGTAGGAGCCGTAATGAAGTAGTGAACTAACTGAACGACTGAACTAAGTGAGTGATTCAACTCCGCAGACGCAAAAGATTCAAATCGCTCTGCTCATCTAAGTGAGTGATTTTTCCCATGACTACTAAATAGGAATATAAAAATTCTCTCATACAAAATTGCCGATCAGCTATTTACTCAAAATATTCCTGGCTTTTTTTTTTATTAATGATGGGTTTGCTCGTGACTCTAGTCTAGGTCATAGGACAGAGACAGGGTCTAAGATGGAGCGAGCTCACCCAGAAGAAGCCTGTTCACTCTTACTTTGAAGAGATTAGGGTTGTTTGCGTTTGGAAACACAGACGCAGGTAGCGAGTTCCACTCTTTAGCAGTGCGCATTATAAATGATGACTGGAAGCGCTTAGTCCGAATTGGTGGAATGGCTACCAGGTACGGATGGTATCCGGCGGTGCGTCTGGATGTCCGTCGGTAGAAGGGATTGTTTTTCCTATGTTCCTCGGGGAAAACTTGATCTTTTTATACCTCAGACTTCAGGTTTAGGAGGCGGGCGCTCCAGACCTCAATACCGGCTTGCGTAGCAACAGTGCGGAGTCAGCAGACACGATCGGCAGCTCGTTAGTGCAGTGGTACTTGATCAGGTGTGGGACACTCTCAAACACGCGGTCCTTAGTTCGAACCTGGATTGGAAAAGAATATAGTTATAAATGAACGCATTTATATTACGCAAATATCTAGTTTCTACAAAATTTAAACAAATTGCTTCTAACGGCCAAGGCATACATTTTATCTCAGATGTAAAGTTTGTGAAATGTTAGGGCGTGTAGATTCAGAAGCTTAGCTAGCCTTGAGATCTGATAGGACTAGTGTAGTGTATTGACTATCAGTGTCTCGAGCACATACGTCACCACGGTAGGGTAGGGACAGTAGGAAGTCTGTCCGGCCAGTCTATGCCCGACGGTGGCTTCAATCAAGTCAATCACTAGATGGATCTTATAGCACGTTCACACAATTTCAATATGGGCAGGGAAATAGTAAGGGAAGTGGGCAGCGCGAATATGTGAACAGGTTACTCGCACTGCTACTCGTCATGCCGCTGCCAGTTCCCGTGCTCCCAGGAATGTCGGCTTGTCGTGCGCGAGTCAAAGGAACGGCAGCACGAGCGCTAGTGGAACGTATTGCTATCTCGCTCACTCATATTTGTGCGAGAAGAGTATATCGGCAGTGTGTGAACACTCACTCGCGATGATACTTCCGCGGGAGTATTTCGAGCAATGTTCGCGACTCCCGCACCAGGAACTCCCCCCTGTCACCAACTGTGTACTAGTGACTAGTGTATACTGACCACCCCGTTGGGGTCGACGAGCAGCAGGTGCTTGTGGTGCCCGCGGCGCGCGCCCGTCAGCACGAACTGCCCGGCGCACGCGGCCGACTCCCGCACCAGGAACTCCCCCCTATCACCAACTGTGTACTAGTGACTAGTGTATACTGACCACCCCGTTGGGGTCGACGAGCAGCAGGTGCTTGTGGTGCCCGCGGCGCGCGCCCGTCAGCACGAACTGCCCGGCGCACGCGGCCGACTCCCGCACCAGGAACTCCCCCCTATCACCAACTGTGTACTAGTGACTAGTGTATACTGACCACCCCGTTGGGGTCGACGAGCAGCAGGTGCTTGTGGTGCCCGCGGCGCGCGCCCGTCAGCACGAACTGCCCGGCGCACGCGGCCGACTCCCGCACCAGGAACTCCCCCCTATCACCAACTGTGTACTAGTGACTAGTGTATACTGACCACCCCGTTGGGGTCGACGAGCAGCAGGTGCTTGTGGTGCCCGCGGCGCGCGCCCGTCAGCACGAACTGCCCGGCGCACGCGGCCGACTCCCGCACCAGGAACTCCCCCCTATCACCAACTGTGTACTAGTGACTAGTGTATACTGACCACCCCGTTGGGGTCGACGAGCAGCAGGTGCTTGTGGTGCCCGCGGCGCGCGCCCGTCAGCACGAACTGCCCGGCGCACGCGGCCGACTCCCGCACCAGGAACTCCCCCCTATCACCAACTGTGTACTAGTGACTAGTGTATACTGACCACCCCGTTGGGGTCGACGAGCAGCAGGTGCTTGTGGTGCCCGCGGCGCGCGCCCGTCAGCACGAACTGCCCGGCGCACGCGGCCGACTCCCGCACCAGGAACTCCCCCCTATCACCAACTGTGTACTAGTGACTAGTGTATACTGACCACCCCGTTGGGGTCGACGAGCAGCAGGTGCTTGTGGTGCCCGCGGCGCGCGCCCGTCAGCACGAACTGCCCGGCGCACGCGGCCGACTCCCGCACCAGGAACTCCCCCCTATCACCAACTGTGTACTAGTGACTAGTGTATACTGACCACCCCGTTGGGGTCGACGAGCAGCAGGTGCTTGTGGTGCCCGCGGCGCGCGCCCGTCAGCACGAACTGCCCGGCGCACGCGGCCGACTCCCGCACCAGGAACTCCCCCCTATCACCAACTGTGTACTAGTGACTAGTGTATACTGACCACCCCGTTGGGGTCGACGAGCAGCAGGTGCTTGTGGTGCCCGCGGCGCGCGCCCGTCAGCACGAACTGCCCGGCGCACGCGGCCGACTCCCGCACCAGGAACTCCCCCCTATCACCAACTGTGTACTAGTGACTAGTGTATACTGACCACCCCGTTGGGGTCGACGAGCAGCAGGTGCTTGTGGTGCCCGCGGCGCGCGCCCGTCAGCACGAACTGCCCGGCGCACGCGGCCGACTCCCGCACCAGGAACTCCCCCCTATCACCAACTGTGTACTAGTGACTAGTGTATACTGACCACCCCGTTGGGGTCGACGAGCAGCAGGTGCTTGTGGTGCCCGCGGCGCGCGCCCGTCAGCACGAACTGCCCGGCGCACGCGGCCGACTCCCGCACCAGGAACTCCCCCCTATCACCAACTGTGTACTAGTGACTAGTGTATACTGACCACCCCGTTGGGGTCGACGAGCAGCAGGTGCTTGTGGTGCCCGCGGCGCGCGCCCGTCAGCACGAACTGCCCGGCGCACGCGGCCGACTCCCGCACCAGGAACTCCCCCCTATCACCAACTGTGTACTAGTGACTAGTGTATACTGACCACCCCGTTGGGGTCGACGAGCAGCAGGTGCTTGTGGTGCCCGCGGCGCGCGCCCGTCAGCACGAACTGCCCGGCGCACGCGGCCGACTCCCGCACCAGGAACTCCCCCCTATCACCAACTGTGTACTAGTGACTAGTGTATACTGACCACCCCGTTGGGGTCGACGAGCAGCAGGTGCTTGTGGTGCCCGCGGCGCGCGCCCGTCAGCACGAACTGCCCGGCGCACGCGGCCGACTCCCGCACCAGGAACTCCCCATCCTCCGACACCAACTGCAAATATGGTAATTTCTATTTAAATATACTACTACCTTCAAATGAGCAATAGGTAATTGTAGATTTATTTCTACGGCTTCAATGATTTTCATAAAATTCTGTAAATAGGGGTTTTCGCGGGAGATAAATCTATCTAGGTATCTTAAAAACGCGAATTTATCAACCAGGTTCTTAAACACCTAAGGGGTAGATAAATCGTCTTACTAAACAAACAAGTATCAGACATGATGTAGCTCCACGCGACTTACTTTGAATTTATTATTCGGTATGTAGTTTACCCCTTTACGTTTCGGCTGGTTAAGACGTGTCACTAGCGCCCGCCCGTCACCTGTGATGTGATTGCCGGACACTGATTGGAAGAAGGCTGTCTTAACCAGCCGAAATGTACAGGGCTAAGTTATCTACCAAATAATAATCAAGTAAGTCGCGTAGACCTACATCATGGGTAAGCAAATATTTCATTTTTCTCAAACATGCTAGGAAATGTGTTCATTTCTTTCAAAAAAAGAAACCGCGAAGTTTCACATTGTTTGTCACGTCTCAGATCACGCCAGCAAAGTTGTATGGAAATCCTTTGCTGGTGTCCATTAAGATAAATTCGTTATACGCTAAACCCACATAATTTGATTTCAAAATTATCTCGATGACTCTTATAGAAACGGAACGTAATTTTGTATGAAACAGGTAACTAAAGACGAGGCTGTATGATGTGAAGACCCTTGCCTGTCCAGAATTAAAAAAGAAAAGAATGAACTAAACATTTAGTATGGCTGAATATTACGTAATACTGTGCCTTACAGGCGAATTTATTTTAAAAAATTACAATTGGTGGGAAAATTTTAAATTTTTATTTGTTTCGTTGTGGTCGCTAGCTAACTTTTATAAGAAGTACAATCTTTCATTTCCTAGCCTTTTTTTGAGAAAAGCACTATGTAAGCCTCGGGGAAAATTACTTTGCTTGACTTGTATAATTGAAGTATTTCAAACTATACTCGTCCAGCAAAGTCTTATTTTCCATACCTCGACAACAATGTACTATTAGTAGCGTAGCGCTGTATACCAACCCACCCACTTTTTTAACGTAAAACAAAAAGCGCATTTCGCTCGCAATATGTATTGTATTGGTGTGCAGTTTAACGGCTGTCTCACCTAATTTTAAACTTTCACGATTGTTTTCACTTCCAAAGTTATTATTTTTTTAGATTTCTGGTGCTCAAAATAATAATAATACATACATACATACATATATCACGGCTATAATCCCTTGCGGGGTAGGCAGAGCGTAAACAGCCGCATAAAACGGACATTTACGCCACGTCTGACAAATATTTGAGGGTTATTCGGAAAATTGTGTATCGCTATAGTGACAGGTTGTCAGCCCATCGCCTAAAATTGCAATACACGCTCTCAAGTCCCTAAGTCGCCTCTTACGACTCCCACGGGCAAGAAATGGGGTGATGCTATTCTCAGCCGGCAACACACGGCAAAATAATAATAATTCTTTGCTATATATGGCTATCTCACTTATTTAAACGTCAAGGGAGTAGCACACACACGGTAAAGTGAATTTTATTTGCTATATTTATAAATACGCCACTTCTTTTTTTCTTGTGGGACACCGAGTCGACGAACGATATCCTTATATGAAAAAACAAAAGAAAAATGAACAAATAGTGTAAGCAAAGGCGAGCTTATCTCTAAGAAGCGATCTCTTCCAGCCAACCCGTCGGTAGTGCGAGAATTAATATTTTTGTGGGGGATCATTCAACTTATTAGAAAAGTGTGATGCACTAAAGTTTAGTCATAGGTACCTTTTCAGCGGTACTCCGAGATATAGGTCCATGAAACCAGGGTTCCCTGGCCAGCAATGCCGCTTGTGCTTGAGCCGAAAGTGGCTCAGCTTCTGCTGGTGATGACGCGGATGCTGACGATGACGCGGCTGACGATGACGTCACTGGCGTTGCCGTGAACGGCTCTGGAATGATTAGTGCAGTTGTCTTTAGTTAGCATGCAAAATTTGCGAGTAGATTCTACTGATGATTATGAAAAACTTTCAGTATACATACATTAATCACACATTTAATCCCTTGTGGGGCAGGCACGGACATTCACGCCACGTCTGACAAACTTGTATATTTCATTGTGTTTGCAGGTTCTAATTGAACTTAAGGATAATACTAAAAGCTTGGGCAACGGACATTCTGTTAGAATTCATTTTGTGTAGTGGCGCCACTGTCGAGGTCGTTCACAGCTACACTCGCCTTAAATATCTTTACTCTTCCAAGTACTGTTTGTTACTCACGCATGTCAAATATATCCGTATGATGGTTGGGCAGCAGCGCAGTGGGCGGCGTGCGAGGTGGAGGCGTCTGGTTCACGTAGTGCCGCACACTTTCCTCGCATCTATGGGAAATAAACAATCGCCATTGATAGTATCGATTTATGAAAATAATGTCGTGCCACTTCTGGCGTAAGATTGAACCGCACTAGCGGCAATTGCAGCACGCGCCGCCGCGACATTTCATAAGTTTCGAGGCAAGAAGACAAGCTGTAATTTTTTTTGTTATTTGGGGCGAAATTTTACTAGTGACCGATATCGAAAACTAATAACGAGCTGGTGATAAGGAACCCCTTTCCCCAAGGAACATCGATATATGAGAAATTTGTACCTCCAATACAAAATTGCTAATTGGTTGATTTGGAATACTATGAAAGCTCTCTATTTTTGGCATTTTTCGACCTATGTTCCTTGGGGAAAGTTGTTTCTTATCACCAGCCCATCCATTGTTTTCAGTATCGCTGACTAGTAAAATTTCACCCGATATATATAGATAAGAGTCTTGAGATACAAATAGGGCAAGCAAACCCATACGTAAAACCCAATCAATAACCCCTGACAGGCTTACCAGTCTGGTCCCTGGATAAGACGTTAATTTCGGGTAAAAGTACATTAATGCGGCAACATAATATATCGCCTCCATCGCATCTCATCGTGTGGTGAAGTTATACCGCTATTGCAATTGCACTATTTTATTAAAAAGCGTCACTGAATAACGGTAAAATTGCACTATACCATGCGGTATTACAACGGCACGATAAATAGTCTGAGTGCTTTAGGTTTCGAAGCTGCTTGGCAATGAGTACGCAAGCATCGGCACTAATAATTAAGGCGAGTGTAGCCGTCAACGACCTCGACAGTGGCGCCACTTCACAAAAAATAAGTTTTCTCTTTATACAAACAATCTATCAGAATGTCCGATGCCCAAGTTTTTAGTATTATCCTTGTATAAAATTAGAACCTGCAAACTTATAAAAATATTCGTTGTAATTAAAGTTATGGCAATTTACACCAAAAGTGGCCGTTTTAGGCTTTTTCCATAACTTTAATTGCAGCGAACATTTCATTGAGTTTGCAGTTTCAAAATACTAAAAACTTGGGCATCGGATATTTTGATAGATTAATAGTATAATGAGAAAACTTTATTTTTGTAAAGTGGCGCCACTGTCGAGGTCGTTGACGGCTACACTCGCCTGAGAAGGATGAGTTGATCATGTTTTTGCAGACAGATGGTCAAAATTATGTACTAAGTGTTGAGAGATACGTGAGAGAGTAAAATTATTTTATCCAAGTTATCCTCATGAATTCTTTCGAACATTCTAATTTGTTATAATTTAACTTGTAAATTGATTACAATATGATCTCATTGTTTTATTTACATACATAGATTTAAGGATAACAAGTAACTGTGTAATGTATATAAATAAATAAAATAAATGATCTAATATGGAATGCAGATGATGGAAATGCTTATCTGCGTGATATTATTTGTTTACGAAACAAACTTTGTTGATGAAAGTGGAATCAAGGGCCCTATAAACATGTCAGTTTTACTGAGTGTCAGGCAGGGCTCCCGCGTCAGTGATCGCTTGACGATTATAGTATTTGCAATTGAAATAAAAAATATACTTACGAAAATGTTTCCAAGGATTGGCAAGGATATGAAAATATTTAAATGTAAGTATTACATACATCACTACATAGTATAAAGTAAAGTTACTTTCCGCGTCTGTCCCTATGTCTGTTTGTATGTATGCTTAAATCTTCATTACCACCTAACGGATCTTGACGGTTTTTTAAAAGATAGAGTGTTTCAGGAGGAAGGTTTTAATGTATGATTTATGTCGGCAGAAGGTCTGTTTCCCGTGGTAAGCAGCGGGTGAAACATTACATTACATAAACAGCCACATCAGTCCACTGCTGGACATGGGCCTGAACTACCTTATGCCGGTTTGGCGAGCGCAGTAAAAGATGTTGCATTCACAGGGAACGCTGCTGCCCATTCCCTGTATGAATTTATCAGTTAGTAGCTTTTTACGACACCCACGTGTAGAATAAGGGTGATGCTACTCTGCTGGCATCACACGGCAATGTAAGTATTCTTCTTATCTAGAATACATCGTCTCACTGCTGGGCGAAGGTCTCCCTCTTATTCTTCCATCTAGTTCTGTCCTGGGCGCTCTATGTGCCAGACTTTCGAGAATTTATAAATCTCGTCTCGTCAGTAATGTAAGTTTTACTCTGCTATTTTTAAAACATATACTTTAAATCTACCAATCACATAAATGAAAACTAAGAAGACATGTCATGTTTTTAAAGGTTTTGTGATTTGCTATTCTAATCTGTCACTACTCTGTATCGGCATTAAGATTCAGGTTATTTTGCCATACCTCCTTGTTCTGGTTCCCTGGTTATGCGGTCCGAGTTTGGTTTCGACGCGGAGGTCCATAAATAAAATCGATAATACCGGTTTGGGAAAAAGGCTTTTTTTATAAAGATTTTTTTTGATATGTTTCCCAACATTTTTTTACTGATGCTGATTACTGATGACGCCCGACAAATAGTATTAAAAATATTTTTTTTAATGTTTCCCAACATTTTCGAGGCATAACCATTGAAAATAATATAGTTTGCTCCGACCTGTAACCTGTTTGCAAGCATTTTCTCAAGCAAATCCCTAAAATCTTACTGAAATCGAAAAAATATTGACCGAAAATCATTTTTACTGTTTAATTTAATTTCCTAAAACCGGAATTCCGGGATTGAGCTCTTAACCGGTTTTGAGAACCTCCTGATTTTACATGCCCTAAGTTCGATGCCACACAGTCTTGTATTGTGAGAATCATGATCATTTTCAATCGTTTGCCGTGTGACGTCGGCTTAGAATAGCATCACCCCATTTCTCTTCCGCGGGTGTCGTAAGAGGCGACTCAGGGAATCGCGGGTTTTATTTGTATCACAATTTTAGGCGACAGGCTGACAACCTGTAACTATAGTGATCCTGGACATACATACATACACATATCACGCCTATAATCCCTAGCGAGGTAGGCAGAGCTTAACCGACCGCAAAAAACGATTATTTACGCCACGTCTGACAAAATTGTGTGATCCTGGATACCTCAAAATTTTTACAGACATGGCGATAGCGACCGTATCTTACAGCCATTAAAGTTTCTACCGTTCGAGGTATAAAGGCGTGTTACGTGTGTATGATCTTGACTGTACTCACGAGGATATAGGCTGCAGGGACTGCAGCGGCGGCGGCGGTTGCTTGTGGTGGTGCGCGGGCTCGGGAGGCATCTTATCAGGCATGTCGTTGTAATATTCGCGGTCATCGAACAGTGTCGATGTAGTCTCTACCGAGCTCGTGTTCGAGCAGAGAGATCGCGCGCCGTTCAAGTTTAGCCTGTAAAGATATAAAAGTAACATAACATTAACAGCCACAACAGTCCACTGCTGGACATAGGTTTACCTCTATTGAGGGGTATTGCTATAATCACCACGCTTGGCAGGCGGATTGGCAGTGCAAGATGTTAAATTCACAGGGAACGCTGCTGCCCATTCACTGAACGCATTTTCCCCGCAGTCGCTTTTTACGACACCCCCGGGTACAAAAGGGGGACGCTATTCTAAGCCGGCATCGCACGGCACCAGAAAATATAGAAATAAAAGTAAATTAAATATTATTGATAGTTACTTTGGACTAATATTGTAAAATTTTAAAGGCAAATCATGTTATTGATTAGAATAGCATAGTCCCAATACTACCCGTGGGTGTCGTAAAAAGCGACTGAGGGATACATTCATCCAGGGAATAGACAGCAGCGCTGCCTGTGAAAGCAATATCTTGCACTTATGCTCGCTTGCAAATCCGCTTACCTTCCAATAGGGGGAGGCCCATGTCCAATAGTGGACTGTTCTGGCTACAATAGTCTACTCATACATATACACATTAAGCAATGATCCCTTGCAGAGTAGGCCAAACATAAACAGCCGGTTAATCTGTTTGTTAGATTAGGTAAATAATATTTAGGCTAATAACGTTATTTTATATAGCAAAAATGTCACACATTAACTTAATTTTAGTCGTCATGAGATAACATACTATTAACCTCGATAACTATATATCTGTTCTAAAATTAAATTACAGACTAACATTATTCAGTCAAATACTTTAACTTAATTTTTTTTGCTCTAAGTTGGTCACACAAAAATAACAAGAAGAGAGTTAACAAATACCAGAATTTTATCATGCATTAGTCACAACAAGGAATGTTATTTACTTGTCCAAATTAGGATTATGATTTCACTGACCATATATGTACAGTCACCTTTTCACAAAACTGATAATTGATGACATCATACATGCACAGGAAAAAGATTCCAAAAATTCGAATTTCACTTACGATGGCTTAGTGAGAAACTCCTTGAACCGCAACTCGAAAGCTTGTCCAATGGTAGCAATGACATCTTGCGCTAATCTTCCTCCGCATTCTAGAACATAGCAGGCTCTCCACTCGGAAGGCGGCGCTGTCTTGGCCACGTACGCTACGAAGTCTAGGGAATCCGCGTCGCCTCCCGAAGCGAAGGATACTCTGGGCATCTCATGGCGGGCTACCGTTTCTCCTCCTTCTAAGGCCGCTAGAGTGATAGCTCGGGAGGAGACGGTCAGGGCGACGTTGGACCCGGAATGTGACATGCGCGGTTTGGCCGCTAGGGCGCTGGCGGCCGCTTGGCTGACGCGCCGCTTTTTGTCCGCAGACCGTAGCCCTGCCGCGGCGCAGACACGGGCTATACATTCTCTGTAATAATATGAATGCAGAATGTTGAGTGAATTAAAAACCAAGAGATGAAATGAGAGAGTTAATAAGTAGTGTATCACCAGTAGGGCTTGTGCAAATTGTGGAAGTAAGCTTCATTATGACTGTACATACATATATCACACTCATAATCCCTTGCAGGGTAGGCAGAGCGTAAAGATGGGATATTTACACTATGTCTGACAAACATTTGAGGGTCATTCAGACAAATCAGAAAGACAGAAACACCTTATAAAAATGATTTAAATAGTAAAACTAGTATTATAATGTAATAAAAGGTAAAATGTCTATTATTTCAGCTGTAGTTGCTTATAATCAGTTTCACAATGGTACTATTGTTAACCATGTTCAACATGAATTGAACAATAATAGTTCACATGAGTTGATTGTGATCGACAATAAAAAAATAATCTTTAAGATTTTGTCAAAGTAATACAAATTGTTTGTGGGGCATAGGATAAATTGAAACATAATTCTTATATTTTTCATGAAATGGCAGACGGAAAATAGAATTGTTACTTTTTAACGAGAGGATAAGTAAGCACAAAAATAATAATTGATTTCTTATATCTATTTTGTTCTATTATAATTATAATTTAAATTATGTGCTTTAATCACTTAGGAAGCTGGGTATAGTATTAATTGTTAAATGAAGATTGTATTTTTCAGTTGTACAAGACCAAAACTTAATGCAGTTCAGACAATATATGTATAAGAATGCAATCATGCACCAGCCATTAATCTTGTATTTTATTCAATCTAGCAAAGTACAATAAGACCAAGGATATAAGGATGCTTTGTTGATAGTTGTATAACATGAGATGAATCATCTAAACTGGTAACTCACTTAGCTACTTGTGACCTTGTGTCAAAGTCCAGTTTCTTCATAGATGTCAGGACTTCCATGCATCCAATGTACTGCAAAAAAAAAAAAATTGAATTGAGAACCTCCTCCATTTTCTTGGAAGTCGGTTAAAAACCACACAAAATCGTATTCAGTTTGACATTTTACCCTTGTAGAACAAAAGAGATTTGAAGCAGCCTACTTATTTTGCAAATATACTTTTTGTCTTTCATACTTCAGTACTTATATACCAGTTCAGCGTAAAAACTGAAACTAAACTACATATTGATTTCTAGCACCTTGAGTAATTCTCATACATTGAAATAAAGACTATAATTTCCACTAGCAATTGGTTTGTTAAAGAAGGGTACACCCATAACTTGGGTGTACTCTATGTGATAAGATGATAGTGAAATCATGACATCAGATTCTGGCCAACCATACTCAAAATAGGTGCAAATGTCAAAGAAACAACAGTTTCAACCAAACAGGATGTTTACAGATTGAATGTCGTATCTCATTATCCTAAATCATACCCAGAGTTGCGCAGTTTCTGAAACAATCATGAATTTTTATTTATTCATATACATAACATTTTCGCCAGGGACAGAGTATTCTTCCTTCTCTCATTTTTTGTATAATGTTTAGGTTGTTTGACAGTTTCTATGGTACCTAATTCAGTTTATTTTGAATTAAGCCTGTTTTTCTGTTCCAAGATAAGGATTCCTGGTTTATGCAAAATATTACCCTAAAATGCCGTGTGATGCCGGCTTAGAATAGCATCACCCCATTTCTTGCCCGTGGGTGTCGTAAGAATCGACTAAGGGACTCGAGGGTGTGTATTGCAATTCTAGGCGATGGGCTGACAACCTGTCACTATAGTGATACACAGTTATCTGATTGACCCTCGAACTTTTGTCAGACGTGGCGTAAATTGCTGTTTTTCACGGCCATTTATGCTCTGCCTACCCCGCAAGGGACTATAGGCGTGATATATGTATGTATGTATGTATTACCCTAAAATGGGGTGCTTCGGGATGGCCGGGTGAAGCACAAAACTGGTTATGAAATTTGCTACCAATTTATTTCATAAAAAGGTTATTCTACTGCTTTGAAACATTACTAAGTAGAATACATGTATTATATTTATAAAGTAGAACATTTTACATTGGAAGAATAAGGTTTTTATACAATAAATTGCTAGTAAAGAATATAACCAGTTTTGTCCCTATTCACCTGGTCATCCCGTTGCACCCCGTTTTACCAGTAATTGACAGGCAGACAGGAACATCTGGGCATGGCCTACCCCTATTTGTGGGTGTTTGCCATACTCACCACACTTGGCAGGCAAGTTGGTGAGTGCAATGCATTCCCTATATTTATCCCTAAGTTGGTTTTTGTTCAATACACTAAAAACTTGAATTCTCATTACTATGTTCACAAATTGCCTGTTAATCTTTACACTAATGGAAGAAGTATCTCATGTCAAAGATAATGTCTGGGTGAGGACATGAAAGTGCACCTAACTGCACATGTTGTAACAATATAATAGGTTCACAACATGCATTCTATTATGTTGTGATAGTATGATGGGTTCAAAACAAGCATTCTTGATTCTGGAATAAGTTCCACGGGGTACCAATTCACCCAGTTATACAAAAACAAGAAAGTAGGTACAATAATCAACTGTCATACAAACATTCAATCTGCACAGCTGGTAATAACTGGGCGAAAAGTTGGTTTGCTGTTTGGTTTTAATAATGAAAGCTAAATATCAAACAAGACATACCCTGACGGCATAAGTGACTCCTTCGCTGTCCAGCACGGAGTCGGGGTGCAACCAGCCTCTCGCCGGCTTAGCAACGAACGAGCTATTCTCAGCCATCGCAGTCTCCGCACACTGAGCGCGAGAGACACCGCCGCACGATATTCTTCACACTTCGCCACCTCTCTGCTATTTTAAATGCACTTTCATTGTGATTCAAATCAATTCACGGACGCCGATGTCCACAGTAAACACCTGAGTGAGATACGCCCCCGCCGCGCTCTATTTGACTGCCTCTGGTCTCGAACCGCAACAAACCGTTCAAGCACCGCGTTGTAAAGTAAAAGTACAACAAAACCGTGTGAACACAACACAACAAATAGAATAAACAGTAATTTCTTTCACAAAAAGTTACGATTCACACAACCAACACAACTTTTTTTGACAGAAGCGGACCACAGATTATAAACTACACCAAGTCGAACAAATTTCCTAACAAATTCTCACTTGTAACGACATCTATCATCGAGTAGCGGAAACTTTTGGCATTGTTACTGGCTTACACTCGCGGAGAAAAAAGGGTTCGTACCAGTACGTACAGCCATCACTACATAGTATAAAATAAAGTCGCTTCCCGTTTGGTGTCTCCTTATATCTTTAGAATTACCCAACGGATTTTGATGCGGTTTTTTTTTATTAGATAGAATAACATGAGGGGAAGGTTTATAAGTATAATTTATTCCGGGAAATTGTCACATTCCCATGGGAAAACGGGTAGCCCAACTGGTAGTAAACTTTTGACCCCCTTTTGACACCTTTTAGGATTTAAAATTCAAAAATGCTGAAACACGTATTTAATTATTTTAAGTTATGAGTCAAATCAGAAATTTTGAAACAGATTACACTTAAGATAAAAAACTTTCATACAAACTTTTAACCCCCTTTTCACCCATTTAATGGTTAAAATTTCAAAAATGCTGAAACACGTGTTTAATTATTTTAAGTTATTAGTCTAATCACAAATTTTGAAACAGATCGAATTCATTTTAAAAATCGAACTTTCATACAAACTTTTAACCCCCTTTTCATACCTTGGGGGATTAAAAAAACCCGGAATTTAAAGTAAAGTCGCTTCCCACGTCTGTCCCTGTCTGTTTGTTTGTTTGTATGCTTAAATCTTCAAAACCACTTAACGGATCTGGATGAAGTTTTTTTAAAAGATAGAGTGATTCAAGAGGAAGGTTTTTATGTATGATTAATGTCGGGAGAAGGTCTGTTTCCCGTGGGAAATCAGTTAGCAGCGGGTGAAACCGCTGGGCGGGCCGCTAGTATATTATAAAAATATTTTATCTTTTTTAAATTCCATATTTAAAGGCTACTGATGACAATATTTTTCAGCTATTTTCGGTCAAAAATGAAAACTGAACTTCCTACGTTCCTCCTAACCTTTTTTTTTGTAACATTATACCTCTATTATTTTGCTTGCTCCAACCTCCTACTTTTAAACAATAAATGTAATCCAAGCCAAGAGCATCGAGAGTAGAGTTCTATGCGCTTTTCTAAACATTGAATACTAAAATCATTCTAAAACTGTTGATTACTTCCATAAGCCTGCGGAAACCTTTCAAAAATTGATCTGCATTGTTCCCGTAGCTATAAATTGTCAGAATTTTTTTGTGTTTGTTGCCTTTTCACCATTTTCAGAGCTATCGCACGCACGTAATGCTGACTAAGAAACTGATCACCATCGTGAAGAACTCTAAACGGAACTGAGTGAAATCAGCTAAAACGTGTCTGAAAATTCATGAAAGACGAAATAAAGAAAATGTCATGTTCATGTGAATTTATTTTTTAGGATCCGCTACGCGATTGGGTTGAATGGAAGGATAGGAAAGGCACCCTTGCAGATAAAGCTTTTTTTATACCAGCACTCTTCTGGTGTACGTAAGTAAGTTATCAGCGTATCAGCAGTAGGCAGTAGGTAATTATCTATACTTTGTCTTGTACATAATGGATAATATAAAAAGAAAAAAAATAAAGGCTGGGCACATCTGTCGTAGAACCGATGGACGGTGAAGTAAGCGGGTTTTCGAGCGGAGGCCAAGCCTCGGCAGGCGTAGCATTGGACGACCTCCGGCATGATGACTTTAAAGAGCCGGCTGGTAGCGACTGAATGGCGAAAACGAGAGATCGTGCCCTATGGCGTATCCTGGGGGAGGCCTACGTTCAGCAGTGGACTGCAATAGGCTAATGTATGTATGTACTTTACAGCTAGAACAAATTCAAGCTGAGGAACGCCCTTTTTATATGAAAATATCTTGACAGAAACACTTAACTGCTTTTTTTTTCAAACTTTACTTTTCCCTTAGTTTAACAAGCCCTATTTAACGACCTTCTCAATATTGTAGAAAAGAACCCTTTCCACTTGTATGGGAAAGGGTCCAGAACATATATTATTTATATTTTTGCTGACATTTCAACATTTTAGTAGACTACAAAACCCTAAAAAATTACGATACGTCTACGCTACGGCGTAGCAAACGTAGACAATTTTGTGCTCCCGAAACCGTTGACTACGAAAGTCTAAAAACCGTTCAGATCGATCACTTAGTTAGATGTTTCCAGTGTGAATATTTGCAGGGTTCTTTTCTAAATTCTAGATAAAGACAACTTTGGAGGAACACGGCACCTGCATTCAGCACACGTGCTTGTAATGTGCTAGCAAGTCGTGCCTGGCCAGCGTCTAATGTTATAATACTGCAGGGTGGGTACAAGTCTACAGTTGTTTCGTAGTACATTGAGTAGCTTGGTCATTTTCCTGATGTCATCCTCGCTAAGTGGCCGCGCAATGTACGCTGAATTTCACCTGTAAACTTATAGTCTGTAGTTTTAAAATATTGGGTACAAGTTTTCGTCTTTTACCAGCTCGTGTTAAGCTTAAACTACAGTGAGAGAACGTGAGTTCGAAAGACGTGGGTCTAATGCAGTGTTCAGGTTATAATAGTACACTTTGTATGGGAGGTCCAATTTTTTAGGGTTCCGTACCCAAAGGGTAAGAATGGAAACCCTATTACTGATGCTCGGCTGTCCGTCTGTCTGTCCGTCCGTCTGTCCGTCCGTCTGTCCGTCCGTCTGTCCGTCCGTCTGTCCGTCCTACAGTTACGAGGCTGTATCTCCTGAACCGTTATACCTAGACAGTTGAAATTTTCACAGATGATGTATTTCTGTTGCCGCAATAACAACAAATACAAAAAATAGAATAAAGTAAATATTTAAGGGGGCTCCCATACAAAAAACTTGTTTGAGGCTGTATCTCATGAACCGCGAAAAGGAGACAGTTCAAATTTTTACAGATGTTGTATTTCTGTTGCTGCTATAACAACAAATAAAAAAAATATATTATGGGGGCTGCCCTACAAGACACGTTTTCTTTAGTTTTTTTTTAGATAATGGTATGGAACCCTTCGTGCGCGAGTCCGACTCGCACTTGGCCTTTTTTTTTTCAGACCCGTAGTCCTTATTCTTGTTCAATTGTTAGCGATAAGAAAAAATTGCACCGTAAATATGATTGCCAAACTTTCAATTAAACTCCTAATTATAACTTTTGAATAAATTTTCAAGGAAATTCATGGGGTCGTTGGACGACAAAATGTCCCACTCGGAAAAAAGAATAATCATACTCCCTGGCAAAATTTTCACCCACATGTTTACGCAATCTATCGCAGATATTAGTACTTTTTCCTTTTTAGAAGGCTTTTTTAATTGAAGCTTTTGTTCGGCTTTTGGCTCGCGAACAAACTTACATAGTCTTCTTAGGCAATAAATAATATTTTTATTTTATTTATTTTGTTTTGCTTCTTTTCGTGTGGGACACCGAGTCGTAAAACGTCCCGATGAACCCTGGTGTCTGTTTTTTAACCGCCTACTACTAGTAACAGGGCATCTCTGGCATGGTTGTGTAACGACCGCCGTCCAAGTAATCATAGACAGCAACCGGGTCCGACGGCTTAACGTGCACGGAACCATATTTTTTCGTGCAAACAGGTGATTCAGCCTGCAATATCTAAACTAAACTGAGATAAAATTCACAAAGTGATAAACATCTACTTTGTGAGTGCCCCACCGAGAATCGAACCCGGAACCTTTGCGTCGCAGGCAGTCACACTACCACTGCGTCACAAAGAGATGAATACAATGATTCCACACCCCACCCTCTCTTCAAGATCTCCGTATTTCCATACTGAGTGAGCTCGATTTCTTAAGAATTCGTAATTGAAATACCGCACGCAATGGCACTTTTCGCATGCGTGTATCCCAAAACTGCTATTTTCTAACCGTGAATTTAAATATCTTTCCTAGAGACCAATTTTTGTATTTTTGCTTGGTAAAGTTTGCTACTGATTTGTGCTCGTATTACACATTCTACTAAAGGACGCGCGAGCCAATGCCTACTTAATGTGTGCGTACCAACGATTGCACAAATTCCATGCATGATTTCGAACCCACCGTTTCAGAAATTGAGTCCCTGGATCACAGACACAATAGTTAGCTGCTACACTCGTGGTTTAATAATGAAGATGAACTTTGTTGTTTGCAGTTCTCTTGTCTATCTGTTCCTGTTTCTAACTTTAGTTGCCGGTTTGAGTGAAATGTTCTTATGCACAGCTCACAATAGTTTTGTTTTGTGCCCGATATTATCAAACTACAGGGTACAATATTCGATGTTCATTGCATAGTCGGTTAGCCATTAAGATACCTGTAATATTAACCAGCTTCGCAATGTACTAAGAATTTGATTTGTAGACTTGAAACCTGTAGACTAACATAGAGCACAGGTGGCTTAAGTAGGTAAGTCGTTTGGGAGCAATAATAGATTATTTCTAATTAGGGTTTCGTACCTCAATAAGAAAATAATGGAAACCTTTTAGGATCACGTTGTCCGTCCGTCTGCCTGTCAAGACCCTTTAACTCGGGAACGCATCGTGATATCGAGTTGAAATCAAAACCACATACGCAAGACTACGACCGCTTGTAGTTGGACTTATTCGTAAAATCAACGTCCAAACTTAACGCAAAAGCAAGATAAAAACGCGTCAGTTAAACCCTCTTAAAGGAATCAAAATTTAGAGGGCACTCCCTTGGACCTATAACAATGAAATTTGTCAAGGAGCTTCGTTTTGAAGTACCTACAAGTTTAGTAACTCCAAAAGTAAGTCCATTTTTTTATTTTTTAGGGGCTGTAAAAGTACATAATTTTAAAATTGAGGCTATTAGTTCAAGTTAGGTATCATATGAAAGGGCTTGATGTGCATGTCACGGAACCCTCAGTGGGCAAGACCGATTCGCACTTGGCCGGTCTTTTTAGCAGGTTATTTTTTCAGTTTGCAACTTATGTTTCTTCATATCAATATATTTATCCTTTATTGCATAAACTCAAATGAAAAAAGTAAAAACAGTGTGAGCCAAGGCGAGCTTATCTCTAAGAAGAGATCTCTTCCACCCAACCCGACGGTAGTGCGAGAATTAATATTTTATATGAATCAGTTTCACACGCAGGCAAGTACGGTCGGTTGTAGCACATAAATAAGCTACTCAAAATACTATCCCCAGCAATATTTTCAATACAATATTTATTTAACAGATTAAAAAGTTACGCATTTTAGCCAATAGATGGCGTTAAACATCAGGGGGGATTCTCAACTAGCCACGTAAGGTTATATAACTAACGTTCTAGTAGTTGTGAACTCATTTCTTCCTCGTAACCTTGTTGGCGGTGATTTTTCTTGGCGATGTCAAAATAAACGCCACTAACACTGCAATATACATGTAAACTTTCAATCAAACTCAGATTACAACTTCTATATCATCACTACATAGTATAAAATAAAGTCGCTTCCCGTTTGGTGTCTCCTTATATCTTTAGAAGTACCCAACGGATTTTGATGCGGTTTTTTTTATTAGATAGAGTAACTTGAGAGGAAGGTTTATAAGTATAATTTATTCCTGGAAATTGTCACATTCCCATGGGAAAACGGGTAGCCCAACTGGTAGTAAACTTTTAACCCCCTTTTGACACCTTTAAAGATTAAAATTTCAAAAATGCTGAAACACGTATTTAATTATTTTAAGTTATGAGTCTAATCAGAAATTTTGAAACAGATCACATTTAAGATAAAAAACTTTCATACAAACTTTTAACCCCCTTTTCACTCATTTAAAGGTTAAAATTTCAAAAATGCTGAAACACGTGTTTAATTATTTTTAGTTATTAGTCTAACCACAAATTTTGAAACAGATCACATTCATTTAAAAAAACGAACTTTCATACAAACTTTTAACCCCCGTTTGACCCTATATAGGGTGAAAATTTCAAATATGCTGAAACACGAGTTTAATTATTTTAAGTCATAAGTTAAATTACTAATTTTGAAACGGATCACACTTAAGACAACGAACTTTCATACAAACTTTTAACCCCCTTTTCATCTCTTGGGGGATAAAAAAAAACGGAATTTAAAGTAAAGTCGCTTCCCACGTCTGTCCCTGTCTGTTCGTTTGTATGTATCTTCAAAACCACTTAACGGATCTGGATGAAGTTTTCTTAAAAGATAGAGTGATTCAAGAGGAAGGTTTTTATGTATGATTTATGTCGGGAGAAAGTCTGTTTCCTGTGGGAAATCAGTTAGCAGCGGGTGAAACCGCTGGGCGGGCCGCTAGTAATTATATAATTCGTATTGTACGTATGTAAAGTAAGTAATTAAGGAAATAAAAAAGGCCTCATTTCCTTGAAAACTTGTAGTAGTTGAAAATCACTGTATTTATGAGAATGTATTTACATTTTTAATATTTTTAAACTGGGCACTTAAATAGTTCAGTTCTTTTACAGTGCCTGGTACCTATGTACTACAACCGACTGTACCTCTTTGTATAGGATTTATCTCCAAAGGCATTTGCATCTTATCGGAAACCACTGCAGGTCGGATGGATTAGAATGCGGGACATACGGGCAGATTTGCGTTTTGCGAGACAATTTCAACTATTCCTCACTGACTTTTACGAATTGCCAATAATCCAGCGCCTTGTGACATTTATTTATTTATTTACCAGTTATTATGAACACATACAAAGAATGACGATACAACAGGACAACTTACTTCTACTAAGAAATTTCTTCCAGCTGACCTACGTAAAGTAAGACTTTATTACACAGGCGGATTAGGCGTGCACAATAGACTATAATAAGATAAAATAAACCTACTCACAAATAGATTAAATATACCTAAATAAACTTACAATCAAACATATACCTACATTTAAATAAATTGTACCATATAAGGAATACTTATATTTATAAATATACCTACTTACACATACAAAAATCTTGCAATTTACGACAGTGAAAGATAGTATTTTTTTACTCTCTTTATAAATACAGCGATGGAAAGGTTGTCATGAACAGTGTGTGGTAGTGTATTCCATAGCCTGACCGCATGCACAGTGAAGGAATATGAGTAGAAGTCAGTGCGATGGTGAGGAATATCCAGAACAGTTCTTATATTCGGGCGACATGGTTGGTCCTGTGGACGTGAGAAATTAAAGCGCTCACGCAAGTATTCTGCGCATCATAACAACATCAGTCCACTACTGGATAACAGCCAATTCCCATTTTCTTTATATATATTTTTATTGGGGGTACTTGCCATACTCACCACGCTTGGCATGCCGATTGGCAGTGCAAGTTTGTCATATATGTTCACAGAGAACGCTGGTGCCCATTCCCCGGATACATCCCGTAGTCGCTTTTACGACGAGTGGAAATGGGGTGATGCTATTCTAAACCGGCATCACACCGCCTATCATGTCATCTGAGATTCTAAGGGCGTGTCATCATTAAGTCTTCAACAATCTAGAGTTCTGCGAATGGCCTGTACGCATTGGATGTATCGAATATAGCCCCTACTTTTATTTTGTATTAGCGAGGTAAATTCGAATATACCTGCGTAATAATTTTATTATTTTTCAATACTATGTAAGAAAACCTGCAATATTTTCTACCGCGGGCAGGATTTGACCGTGCGACTTTCGCCACCACTCTTCCCTTGCCCGCGAATTTTGCAAAGTGTACGTTGATGCCAATAACGCGTGGCACGGCTCCATATATGCGGAAGCCCAGATGGAAGAGGCGTCGCCACTAGTAATGGAGAAAGTTGCAGGTTTTGCAAATTTTCAAAAATTTGTTATTTTTCTTACAATATATTCCCATAAAGCAGAATAAGAACATGCCTTCGCTTTTAAGTTGAACGGACACCATATAGTGTTTGTCAGCTATATCTATAAGTAACGGGTTCCCCGCTGTTTTGCCTTTTTTCTCTCACAAGGGTGCAAACACGATAGTGATTGATGGATAACTGGCCGTTGTTCGTGGCCGTTGTGAAAACAGATTACATCACATTTACAGCCAAAACAGTCCACTACTGGACATAGGACTCCAGACGCTTGGCAAGCGGATTCGCGAAAGATATTGTCTTCACAGATAACCCTGCTGCCAATTCCCTGGATGAATTTATCCCTAAGTCACTTTTTACTACACCTACAGGTAGTATTGGAGTGATGCTATTCTAAACCGGCATTACCTAGCAAGCAGATTATCACTTCATAAATTATAATCGTTGCTCGAGTCTATCCCGGTGTCCCTATGTATGCTTTGAAATGTAAAACTATGCAACGGATTTTGATGCGGTATTTTTTAAATAGAACGGTTTTCCTGTGCCAGTGTGAGATTCGCCTTTGGCATTGATAAGTTATTTCCTTGTTAATCACCAATACAAGAGGGTCACAGGACTAAGTCACGCTTTTTTAAAGTAGACATCTTCAGTCTTTATCGATGAATTGCTGTAGAAAATGAATCAACAAAAAAACCTTATATTACCCAACTAACTTCAAGAAAGTCCATAACACTACCTTTGTGCTCTTAAATAAGTAACACCACAAATTGTAGGGATAAATTTATAAAACTCGATAAAGACACTTATTTTATTTGAGCTACCAAAAGTATTCCCTGCACCGGCGTTCAAAGGCAAATTTTTCAAGTTTTGTTCTAAACTGTATCGTATCCTTATTATCGGCCCACTTTATCTTAACAAGGGGCAGTCCACTGTTTCCCGACTTCCTCTTTTTTTATCAGCCCCAAGGGTGTCGATGCGCCTGATTGATGCGAATCTTGCAAAAAAATCAGCTATATTTTTTATAGAATCTTGCATTGTAGAAACGCCTTGAAATTGCTACCTTTTTGCAGCGTAGCCTTTAAGAAACAAGGCAATATGCGCTGTCTGCATCATCACTTACCATCAAGTGAGATAGCAGACAAACGAAATTTGAAATTTGTAAAAATGTAGGTCTGGCGCGATAAACACAAACAACAAACGCTTGCGGAATTTTGCATTGTCTAAATATAAATATGACATCAAAGATTTACCCTAAGTGACTTCCATTCGTTTTTTTTAAAAGAGAACTCTCACTGGTGCAAAAATAAATAACAACACGGTATACGCGTCAAAGGAAAGTACCTCAAAATTTTCCTCCATAGAATGATATAGTCATTAGAAAAATCCACTTTAACTCAACAAACGAGAATCTTAGTTTCCTGTTGCCTCTTTTCCAATCTCAAGGGTACTGTGTTCCTAATTGATGTTGGATTCAGAAGGTTTGATTGTAAAATGAAACGCTTTGATATGAATGTTGGCCATGAAGGAAAATTGCAGTTACCGCTTTTTTCTTTTTCTAGCCATAAGATAAAGTCATTATCAGTCCACTTTATCTGAAAGCGGGTATCCAACTCTCTTCTTTTAAAAATGCCCGAACTTCATGTAATATTCTTTTTTATTATAATAAAGTACATAGCAAATAACAATTCAAAACTTTTGTTGCAATGGCGAGATCTCTTACAGCCAACACATGTGTTATTAAAGACATATTTTTGTTTACATGTATCTAAAATTGTTGTCAAACGAGTCTACTTGTCTTATTTATACTACATTAACATATTTCTAGACGATCTATTTATTATCCAGTCGGTTAACCTATATAAATAAATAAAAATTTATGTCAAATACATACAATTGTGTCCAACTCAGTTTAATTTACCGTGGATGTGTTAATTTGCCGTGCTATTTCTGATTTGTAAATAAAAATAGTAGTATTCTTGTGTATAAATAGGATCATGAAAAGGATCATAATCTTGTGATCATAATATTTTGATGATTTGTATCAATGATCTTTTAAGTTACTAGCGTAATATTGATATCACATGTGCAGGTATGAAAACTGTTGCCAGTTCTCGTCCGAAAGTTAAATCATACCATAATATTGGTAGTGATTATAGCGGTCCACTTAGTGGCATCCCGCTGTTTTTTATTATTTTTTCCTCGTCCCCTCTGGTACTCTCTGGTGCCGATATTCATGATTGATGCGAACTTCGAAAGACGGCGCTTTAATTTTTGCTATAGCGAGCCATAATCGCTCGGGGTGTCAAATCACTTTATCATACCGGCAAACATTGAGATCATTATTCTTGCGATTGTCGTGGGAAACGTAGAGGAAAAGTGGGTGAACATAATATCGGAAATAAAGTATTGCTGGATTGAGAATCGTAGGTATAGTTCGAGAAAGAATAATCTCAAACTAAACGTAAAACTGAAAGGTTACCCACCTGTTAAGAGGACTTAATCACCCATTATTAGCTGCTACAACAAACCGTCTTGGGGCATTTAACATTTTCACTTTGACAGGTAGTCATATGTAGCGGAAGCTACAATCTAGCGTATTTTCACGTAGGGGAATTTAATCATATCTCAATTCCCTACGTGATTTGCGTCATACTTTTACTTAGGTTTAGTTTTCATGACTAAAATAACAATACGCTGATCTATTTGGACTACCTTAGAATAAATTATCACAAAGGATCTATAATTAAAGTCAATGTCACCCTCGCGGGCCAAGTGTTCCAATTTACGAAGAAATAAACAATTTTCAGACCCAAAAATTTATCATAACAATACGCAAAGAAAGTCGCGTAATTTATGAGTTTGGATAAAGTGAAAAAGGTCGAGCCGCAGCGTGTCGTTTAAACCGCGGCATGAATAACAAAGTTGCGACGTTTAGGAGTTTTGTCCTGCATACAGCACAACCGGCGCTACCCCCGGACATTAACGTAATATCCGCCACGAGAATTGAGCTGGATTGGATTTTCTCGTGCCAAGTTTCCTGATAAAAAAAGCAAAAAATATATTTTGTACGTAATTTTCATTGTGTTTACCTCAAGGTAAACTTTACCAATTAAGCAGCTTTCAAAATAACCAATTTGAAAGACAAAAGGGAATTCGGCTTAAAAGTATCAATTTACACGAGAAAAGGGACAGGCGGGGACAAAAAAGAGAATCCCGACTTAATTTAGCGAAAAATTAAGGCACGAATCAAAATAAACAGATTTAATGAGAAAGCCTGTAGGAATATGGCTACGGAGTCCTACAGCCACCCTCCGTAGTGCTACGCGGCGTAGCGTCGTAGCGGGGCGCGTGCGTGCGTCAGTCGGCCCGCGCCGCGCGTCGCTGCAGCACGCGGCATGCGTCGCGTCACACGCACCACCAACCACACGCCTGCACTTCACCGCGCGCCCCTGTGAGTAAACATTACCTATTATTACTTCATCAAATCAGAGACTAGTTTTTATGTTTCGTGCAAGGTTTTATTGAGCAGTTTTTCCCGAACGGATGCAGAGATTTCCGCATCTCCGCACGTGGATCCATACCCGGCTTGCCTCTACTTCCCGTCTGTAACAAATGAGCGGTTCGTTCGATAGCCCACTGCCCCTGTGAGAGGTTTCTGAGTGAGCCCTTCTGAAGGGTCCTGCTGAATTCGGATTAATTTGTATTGAATGTGGAATGATCGTGGTAGCCGTTTAGAGGAATTTGGGAACTCTATTTGTGTGGATTTTATGGAGGTTGATGATTTTATCGTGCGTACGTTTTGTTTGTGTAGTTCTGAATGTGTTTGTTTTTCTCAATATTTTCGCTTTTCTTGTCACCGTATATATAGTAGAGTTGTTTGTCGACCTCTGTGCTGCTAACATTCAGTAAACGAGGTACTTACAAGTTCTTTATAGTCTTATTGTTTAGGCACCTACCTACATCCTAATTATATACATTGCCACTAGTATCAGAATATAAACTGATTTTTGTAGTATGAACTATCTAGAACATTCTTGAGCGCTTTTAAAATCAAAGGCTGTTTTTAATATGACGTTGAATATTATGCAAACCGTAGCGCGCACGTGCGATTGCAGCCTGCGGCGGCAATTAAGCGGAGTACACACGCAGACTGCTCATTCACGCCTTACGCCGCCGTCTGACGCCAGCCTTATGCCACCTGACGTCTGCTGCTTAACACAGACTGGTAAAAGCCTCGAAAATTTTCATGAAAAGCATCGAAAAGGGCAGCCTGAAACTACGTAAAGTTTATAAAGGTTTACCGTTCTTTACCCAAGAATAGTATTGCGTTTAAATACTGCTTTATTAATTTTTTCGACACTAGCACAATCTGCAGAAAATTATATGATAGGTACACAATTTTTAAAGTATAAAGAGAACAAAGATTGTATGAGATCCGAAAGCATACGCGGATGTGTTCGACTCACAACCAAATGTTAATTTCCTAGCGCTTTGGGATTCCGCTAATTGTGAATACATACGCGATCGCAGACTCATTTACGCCTGCTGACGCCGGCTTTATTACAGGCTTTACGCCACATGACGTTTTACAAATTACAGCAAGCGTGGAAACATTCAAAAGGCTGGTGAATTCATTCATACTTATCGTTTGAGAGACGGAGTTGACTAACGACGACAAAACCTGATGTGGTACTGAATAAAAAAGGAAATTTAACTTTGATTCATTCTCAGTGATTTTGGCGACTATGCATTCCATTTGAAATGTAGAATGTAATAGCACGTTCACACCATGCACCTGCTCTCCTGCCGCTGTCGCGAATATTGCTCGAAATACTTCCGTAGAAGTATCATCGAGAGTGAGTGTTCACACACTGCCGTTATACTCTTCTCGCACCAATACCAGTGAACGAGATAGCAATACATTCCACACGCGTTCGTTCTGCCGTTCCTTTGACTCGCGCACGAAAAGCCGTCAATCGAGGGAGCACGGGAAGTGGCAGCGGCATGACGAGTAGCAGCGCGAGTAACCTGTTCACACATTCGCGCTGCCAACTTCCCTGCCCATATTGGCATTGTGTGAACGTGCTATAAGACTGGTAAGATGCGGGTATTATGCCAAATGCTGAATGCGCTCGCCGGCTGTCCATTTACTCGGCGTGATGTCTGTCATCCGTCATAATCAGCAGACGGTACGACCGGCGCGCGTGCCTCAGAATAAGCCTGTCAATGTATCAAGGATCATTGCGTACTTACTCATTCGTGTAACTATAGTATAGCACTATTAGGCCTAAAATGTAACGAAAACATATAGAAACTAGAGAAAGTGCCTGTTTGTTTGATTCCTGATTAATAACTTTTGTTGGAGTGTAGGTTGTTCTGACTGGATACTGTAAGGCGGTTCTTCTACTTGTCGTCGGTCGCTGCGTATTTGTAATACAACGTTACGCATGCGACGGTCAGACGAAAGGAATTTATGAATTTCGATCTTTTTTCTATACAACATACCCTTGACAGATCCGTTACGCACCGTAAACACACCGTAGCCGTATTTTTATGGGAGCCATGCCACGCGTTACTGGCATTAAGATAATAATAATAATAAGCCTTTCATTTCCAATGCCAAAAAATCTAAGTAAAATCTCACTTCAAATGAATTACAATTTCAGTAAGATTAAGCTACACTTTGAAGTGTTATAAATATCAAGTACTTACTCAATACTTACCACCTATTCACTTGCAACACGATAAAAATGTACGATATGGCGTCAATTTACTGTGTCCCTCAAGCTGTAATCCTCACCTATGAAAACTTAACGAAAAGCAATTTTGGTTTTGTCAAAAAATAGTGCTGAAATAGTGACAAATAGTGACATATGCAAGAAAATTAGTGACTTCATATTTCCCAAGATATGGCTATCGTTTGGTGAGGATTACAGATCGAGGCTCACGCTGTAATCCCAACTCTCGTGTGAGCAAACGGTGGGGTATTTTCACTTGGTCTACATTCCAAAAAATAGTGCCTAATTAGTGACTAATAGTGACAAAAGATGAGAAATAGTCGCTTTATAATTCCGAAGTTATAAAGGCATCTTGGTGAGGATTATACCTATAGCAATTTTTGCTGTAATCCTCACCTCATTTCTGCTAAACGCTTAGGTCTTTTGACTCAAATTTAGTATCAAAAAATAGTGCTGAAATAGTGTTCTTAAACTGCATTGATTTTTATTTAGTTCATGTAGTAAAAGCAATAAAAAAAGCCGTAAGAACTTCTTCATACAAAATGGTCAGGTACAGTCGCGAACAATACTTCGTTCGTATTGTCGTACTTGAAGCTCAATACTGGTTTGTTATGTCGGTAGGAACGTAATCAAACAAATTTATTTCCTTCAAGTATTTTGTTTATATCTGACAGTACACAATATTTCTCAATCAGTCAGACGTGGCGATGATAACGACCGTATTTTTTGCGGCTGTTAACGCTCTGCCTAACCCGTAAGGGATAAAGGTGTGATATATGTTTGTATCTATGTAGTACGTAAATAAATACATAAAAGATACAGGTACCTAACTTGTTTGGCAAAAATGGAACAAAAAACATATTTATGTGGTAAAATTCATTTAACTCATAAATAAATGAATGTAGGTAGGTGAAATCTAATCAGTGACCGATAGCGAAAACCCAAGACGGGCTGGTGATAAGGAACAACTTTCCCCAAGGAACATAGGTCAAAACATTAAAAAAAATTAGACCTCCCGTACAAAATTGCCGATCAGCTGATTTGGGTTATTCATATTCATATTAAAAGTTGTTCCTTATCACCAGCCCGTCCTGGGTTTTCGCTATCGGTCACTAAATAGATTTAACACTATATAGTTAACGACGTTCGAGGCGAGGACTAATACTATAAGTACCTAATTATACCTAAATAATATTTTTTGTTATTTTCAAAACGTGCGTTTTCATTTTAATTTTTCATAATAATCGTAAGTGGCGTATTTGTTATTTAAGAAATTTTATATTTGAGTTGTCATTATACTCAATAACACGTAACGTGATGAAACCAAAAAATACCACGCAGGCGAAGTGCATGCAATAATTTCACTATTGTCTACCCTCTCGCTCACACGCGCGGCGGTCAGTTTTCGAGGCTCGGCCAAACCGGTTATTTTAGCGGTGGCTTGAGCGGTGGCGCAACCAAGCAGGGCTTTCAGACTTAAGAGAATACGATGTGATAAATAAATGCGATGTGTTGATCTGAAAGATATTAGCATAAGTAAATATAAATACTTTATTGTTATAAAACCGTTAAAAAGTTCAAGGCGTCGAAAAATAGTTAACCAAAATGTTATACTCATAAAATATACCAAAATAATGTCAGTGGCTCAACTTATATGTTATAGTTAACACCTACCTATATTGGCAGAAATGACATTACCTAAATTAAAGCAAAAATCAAGTCTGTATTCTACGAAGTATTGTTCGCGACTGTACCTGTACCATTTTGTATGGAGAAGTTCTTACGGTTTTTTTAATTGCTTCTACTACATAAACTAAATAAATATCAATGCAGTTTAAGAACACTATTTCAGCACTATTTTTTGATACTAAATTTGAGTCAAAAGACCTAAGCGTTTAGCAGAAATGAGGTGAGGATTACAGCAAAAATTGCTATAGGTATAATCCTCACCAAGATGCCTTTATAACTTCGGAATTATAAAGCGACTATTTCTCATCTTTTGTCACTATTAGTCACTAATTAGGCACTATTTTTTGGAATGTAGACCAAGTGAAAATACCCCACCGTTTGCTCACACGAGAGTTGGGATTACAGCGTGAGCCTCGATCTGTAATCCTCACCAAACGATAGCCATATCTTGGGAAATATGAAGTCACTAATTTTCTTGCATATGTCACTATTTGTCACTATTTCAGCACTATTTTTTGACAAAACCAAAATTGCATTTCGGTAAGTTTTCATAGGTGAGGATTACAGCTTGAGGGACACAATTTACTTGAGTGAGTAGACTGTAGACACGCATGCTGCCCAACCTATAACAAAAATAATAACACAGTCCATTTCTCCAAAGAAAACAGCTATACTATTTTCTGTAGCAATGTTTTGATATTTTTCAGATGTGAAAAGTCTGCCATTTAGGATGTTACAGTGTGAAGAAATGCCTATGTGTTAATATATCACTTTTCCGCTAGCATGTGAATAAAACCTTAACGGGGGTTGGTTGGTACGAGGGCTGCTATTTATGTATCCGGAATGGGGCACTTACAGAATCAAATAAAAAATATACAGGGTGAAATTTAACTTGTGACCGATAGCGAAAACTTTTAGGGCGAATTTTTAAATTTCGCGGCTCAGACCGTCCACAATCAAACTTACTAAACTAGTGAAACACAATGGTTCGACCTTTTTTTTAATTTTTTAAAGTGAAAGTAAGTTGATCAACAGTTTTTGAATTAATTATCACCGAAAATCATGACGAAAATTTTCTTATGTCGTAATGTAAAACAGGCGACAGCCACAAGAAAAAAATTGTGTTCCCTATGCAATAACTTATACTTATGTTTTGAATGCCCTCTCGTTGTCCCACAAGAAAAAAAAGAAGTGCCCTATTTCAGATATAGCAGCCTATGTAGGTAGGAAAAATCAAATTACAATTAGAATCATCCAATCAATATCGTCTTGCATAATAAAATTACTTGTCTCACTGAACTCTAACAACTTGATTGCATGTTCCCGATCCGAAGAAAATCCACATTTTACTCTCACCATAACCATCTTTTGTATGCTGAACATAAATTTCGAATTGAAAGCCTAATGAGCGTAAACCGTCTGCAAGTACCTATTGTAATGGCCTTTCCACAGAACCGGCGATACGATAAAAAAATTAAGTAATTGTAGTCCATAATCAATGTAACACAACACACCACTAGAAATTTTAGATGGTATGTCAAATAACAAGTCGCGTCGATAATGTATTATTTTCAAACTGGAATAGGAATTTTTCTATTGACAGTTCTCTTGATAGTTCTGAATGTCAAACCAGAGGGCGTTGTGCTAAACTGATTTTTTGACGTTTCAATATAATATAATATAAATAACCTGTGACAAAACTGGCGTCAGCCATAGTTTTGTCACAGGTTCCGTTTCACGTTGTGTTCGTTACAAATTAATGATGTTTGTTTGATTTACTACAAAATAAACTTATCGCCTTGTTATTATATTGAGTGTCATACGTTTTAGTAAACAAATAACCAATAATAAATTTAGAATAATTCAATAAACACAAAATAAAGAATAATTTATAAAGTGGTACATTTTTTGTGTAAAGAAACGTTATTTCAATTAAGCTGAGCGCCCTCTACATGATACTCGAGAATCCCTAGAAAAATCCCCATTCCGTTTTTATGATTGACATTGGCATCGATTCGGGATATAAATTCTCCTTACTTGCCTTAAATTAGTGCTGTCACTTTCCATCAATTAGGTTTAGAAAAGGAAAGGAGATATTTTAGTCGTGTCATGTCTTATAATTTCATGCAAAATACGTGTTATCTGTCAAAATAAGGCGACGATCAACACAATCGCGACTAAATGGACTAGAAAAGGCGAAGAAACCATTGACGTTTTTAAAAGTGACAGGACTTAGATATCTCCTTTCCTTTTCTAAACATATTTGACGGAAAGTGACAGCACTAATTTAAGGCAAGTAAGGAGAATTGATATCCAGAATTGAGGGCATATGTATAATTGATCAGATTACATATGACGACTATTCGACTCCTAATTATTCACTTAGAGATTTTTTAGTAATCATCCCGATTAATACAATTAATTATAGCTATTCTATCTGTGTAAATTGTGTTAAATGCTACAATTATTAGTATAGTCTCTGTGTATTTTAGGGTTACACGTGTATTGTTATTTAAGACGATGGGCTTACAGCCGGTCACTATAGCGATACACAATCCTCAGACGTCGCGTACATGGCCGTTTGTTCTGCCTACCCAGCAAGGGAGTATAGGCTGATATAAGTGTTATATCTGTATTTTAAACAGCGATGATGTTTGCTCCAGCTGCTGTAGAAAAATGTAGAGTATCGTGGGGGCGACTTTTCTCTTCGCAACGCGAATCGCGCCGCCTCGGCCGTGGCTCGACCGTAACCCGTCTGCTTTAAGTAATAGTAGAGGAATCCGAGATCACGGCATAAATCTTTTACTCGCTCGGCTATTCCAAAGCTGTTCTATAAGTCTTATAGTATAAGACCAGAGCAAGTTGAAAGCCAGCAATTAGTGCAAGCATTCGCTTCGCTGCGTTTTACAACTTTAAATGAATCTTTTCATGTAATTGAACGATGGTACTTACAGTTACAGTCGAACTAACGCTTAAAACGATTTAAGCCATATAAATTTCTCATTTTTCTTCTGTATGTGACTGATAGGCTAAATCTATACATACATACATACATACATAAATCACGCCTATATCCCTTACGGGGTAGGTAGAGTGTTAACGGCCCTAAAACGGATATTAACACCACGTCTGACAAAAGCTTGAAGGTCAACTAGATAAGTGTGTATGACTATAGTGACAGGTTGTCAGCCCACCGCCTAAAATTGCAATACACATCCCTCGAGTCCCTTAGTCGGCTCTTACGACACCCATGGGTTAGAAATGGGGTGATGCAATTCTAAGCCGGCATCACACGGCAAATCTACATATAATACAATGTGTTCTAAACATATTTTACCGTGAATTATATGGTTGTGGGCTAGCGTTTTTCATTGTAATAATGCTAAAAGTCTTCATAATAATACTGAGACACTGTAGTTTTGCACAGAAAATGACGTAGAAATTGTAGATAAACGCTCCAACTGTAGCCAACATTTATTTAGCTCACATCGTAACTTGTCCTAAAATTCATTTAGTTACCTACTGTGCACTACTCGAGGTTTGTAAACATTTTGAACGGAACGTAAGTATATTTTAGTTAGAAAGCACTTTAGTTAAACTTACACGGTGTATCAAATTATGACTCAGATCAACTTTTGGTTTATGAATTTTGCATACTTGCCACATTTTTGGTGTCCCGTATTTCGTGCTCTACTTATAACAGATATGATAAAACTAATTGTTGACTTCTGAGGGATCTTTCACGTAATTCTATGGAAGGGAAATAAAGTTCTGTACGCAAAGTCCTAAATAAAGGAAATCCTCATTTGTATTCTCGTTCACCATTTCACATTTGCTTGCTCTGCTCGCTTCAAAGTCTCGTGATCGTGTCGTTTTGCGCACGCAGGCGGTCCTGTGACTGTGAATTGCCTTCGAAACTCTGCAATAAGTCTTATCTATACGCCATTGCGACAAGGCACAACCCGACGAATCCTGTTTTGTATTTATCTCGTGGGAATGAGTCGGAATAAGTTTGATACGGGGCACGAATTTCGGGGCTCCAGAGTTGTCATACAAGATGACGAAGGTTGATTCGATTAGCAAGGAGCTTTCCTTCTGGATAGGAAAATGTTTTAACCTAAGTTAGTTCTACTTCTAAATTCTACTGCTTTACATGATATATAACTTGTGGATCTTCTATCGTTGATCTGTTTGATACCGGCCTAACTCTACAGAGGTTTTTTTTAAAGTAGCTTTTATTTATGTCATATTGAAAACTGATCGATAAAACCGTAGCAAAAAACTATTCGATAAGAATCTAGTATTATGTTATTGTATTTCAAATTAAGTATAGACCGTAGATACACAAAATTCGTAGAAAATAAGTTGTACGTATACGTATTCGAAGTAAAAAGTTAATAGTAGCGTAAGGCAGTTCCTCCACTTGTCGTCCGTCGCTGCATATTTTTACGCACAGTAACGCATGCGTCTGTCAGACGAGAAGAAATTCCAAACTCTGATCTTATTCCCATACAAATACGGTGCGTTTACGGTCCTTTATGGGGCGTAACGGATGCGTCATTCAAGTCGTTATGACAAATACGTCTTGTGCGTCTGTCAAAAGACTTCAATTTGCAATTTCCTTTTGTCTGAAGCGACGCAGCGACAGATGAAAAGTGGCAGAACCGCCTAAAGGTACAAACCATACCGTTCTATGATTTCCACATGTTGCTCATTAAGCTGAGCGCATATGTTGTACAATGCTCACCTGCTCTGGTTAATACCTCACTCATTTCCCTGCACATATTTGACGCGAGCACTTCATAAAATCCCTGATGTTTTCATATATTTTTATGTGAGTGCTCTTATATAAAATTCTGCCTCGAATTTTAATAAATGCGCAATATAAAATGTTCTAAAAATTTACTACGTTTAATAAAAATATCCGTATATAATTTAGAAAATATGGTTTGAAATCGTTTTTGATTAGTTTAGCTTAAGTTCATCTAATTAATGAAACTCTACCTAATGCTGGACTTTTTTTTTTATTATATAAGAGCCTGTGTTATCCCAGTACAGGGCAAAAGCGTCACTCTTTTTTTCTTGATTAAGTATTTAGTATTTAGTTATTCACACACAATATTTTTGAAATATTTTGAATCGGTTTGTCTTGGTGTTGCATAAAGCTCTTTACTCTATTCGCTTAAATACTTAAATAAACTAACACAATATTTGATTATTGTAGAGGTAATACTACACTTACAAAAACAAAAATCTATCAACTTTTATGTACTTAAAATATGTTTTGAAATTGCTTATTTCTGAGAAGTATAATTGTAGAGTCGTAACTGCACATTTAGGTTCCACATTTACACTTTTTAATGCCTGCTCCTGCCCATAACAATGCAATAACACAGAATATATAATAGTACTAACGTACAGAAGAATCACTCCCTAAGAAATTACATGTTTAGGTATAAATTAATACCTACGCTCGGTGTACCTAACCGCTCACAAACAAAATTGAAACTTATGAACGCGCACGAACGCTCAATCTCCCTTGCGCATCGCAGTTTTATGACTGAGCCGCCGGCGAACTCCAAGGGTTGTAACTTGTCATCATGTTATTTGTGCACGAAGATTTTTTGTTATTGATTTTGCTATAATATCTTATTTGTTCACTTAATCTACGGAAGGAATTGTAAGATTTGTAAATATTTATAAACCTAAACGAAATTATTAATGACTACTGTTTATATAGAAAAACAATTAATTATTCTTGTGTCTAACTGTTCTTTGTATCGAGTGGGACACCGAGTCGACGACCCGATCGATTTTTTAACGAATAAACGTACTAAAACACAGAAAAAAATCAAGTAAGAGTGCGCGCGAGCAGCACGTGCGTGCGAACAGTGCGGCGGCTAGCGGCACACTGGTGGTCTGGCGACGACAAGTGAGTGACAACCCGCGGAGATTAGTCCCCGTAGGGAACCCGCCGGCGGAACATACCTAAACCGTGGAGTGAGACCCCCCTGGCAATAACACAGACAATATGTTTATTATCACGAGCATTTGCTACTTACTGGGTACTTGCAGACCATTTCCTGAATTAAATGAAGCGTCTAATGTTGCAAAGGGTAGAAATGCAATTTTTTCAGAGCAACTTAAAGCAACCTAAAAAAGAAACATTTTGTTCAGCTTTTGCAACTAAATCTTTTATGCTTTACCTATGAAATATAATGTTTTAAGTTAAGTGGGTACCTACTACTTTCCTCTCCAGTCAGATGAAACATTTTTTTTTATTAAGTTTTATTTTACGTAGGCGTAGGTAGGCTGCCCAGACATCCCGAGCACATATATTATTTCATGGTTTGATACATACGCACATTGTAGAGGAAGTGAATCCTATTCAAACTCGACACAAAGCCGTCTGCAAGCCTCGTAGCTTGAGGCGCTACACATACTCCTTTATATTTAGTGCTGAATACATTAAAAAAGCTACGTCTACGAAATTCGTAGGTAGATAAAATATCACTCATAAATTAAGTTTTATGAGCTATGGAAAGCAGTACCTTTCTTTTGTAATGATTGGCTACGGCGTAGCAGTCGTAGCAATTTTAAGACTGTAGACGCTGATACTCTGTTGTTTGGGTATAGCAATTTTGCTACTCGGCAAATATGGCTACGCCATCACGATCGTAGTCAACTGTTGCTATAATAGAGTAGGTGTTAGTTGGTGGCACTTTCTAGCCTACGTAGACTGCTCATTCAAGCCGTCTGCGTCCTACCACAATCGTCTTTGTCCGCTATTCGTAACTATGCACTTTTCCCCCCGCAATCTCCAGCTCAGAGCCTGCTAAGTTTAAGAAAGGGGTACCTATCACCCTACCTGTCTTGGTAAGCCATACCTATTTTTTCTGTTGTCTTTGGTATTTTTCGATTGATAGATACATAGAGCGTTCAATTTTTACTTTTTGTTTAGGCAACGAACCGAACAAAGTCTTCAAAATTCTGATACCAGTGTTATCGACTTGTTTGTAGCAACTTCTACAAAAAAAGTATCTAAGCCGTAAGCTAAGGGATTCTCATTTTGCTGAGTTGTTACCAGTTGTTACTAAGTTTCCAAGTTTGATGGATTACTGCCGGAAAGTTTTCCGCTCATCGATCGTTCCTTACCAAGTTTTTCCGGATTGGATTATTAAAGGTCGATTGGTAAAAAAAATCTAGTTTAATACAATTTTAAAGGGACCCAGCTAAAACGACAAATCGTTTTATGCGGAAAAACCGAACGATTTACGTGGTCCATAGTCATTTTATGAGATTTTAGCTCCATTGTAAACCTAATCGTAGGACTCGTAAGATTTTCGGCTCCCAGATGGAAGAGGCGTCGGCACTAGTAATGCGAAAGTCGCAGGTTGAAATCCTGCCCGCGCTTGAAAATTTTGCAAGTTTTCAAAAATTTTATATCTAACACGGGAAATGTTTTAAAATTTGGTATTCAAAATTGGTTTAGATTATTTTTAATCTCTTAGGGTAGTTTTAATCGTAAATTGATCGGATTTCGTATGTCGGTATAAATATAACTACGTATGCCCACGAAAAACTTTCCGTATCACATCACTGGTGACGGCAGCTAAAATTGTTTATTAAACGGGAGGAAAATTAGGCTGTGTGATGCCGGCTTAGAATAGCATCACCCCATTTTTTTCCGTGGGAGTCGTAAGTCGATGGGCTGACAACCTGTCCGAAAGACCCTCAACTATTTGTTAGATGTGGCGTAAATTGCCGTTTTTTGCGGCCGTCTATGCTCTGCCTTCCCCGCAAGGGATAGTAGGCGTTATATGTGTATGTATCTCTATGTTGGAAAATTTGGTATGAATGCATATTGTATCAATACGGACACGGACTGACGTAAAATTGTGAAAGGCTTGAAATTGTATTAAACGTACGTATTTGTAACAGCCTTTGTGCGTACTCTGAACATTGCTGGGCCAGCAATGATCTAATATGATGATGATGATGATTTGTAACAGCTAATAATTGTAATGGATAGCCTAGATTGCTGGTTTAAATCTCACTTTAGCAAATTAATATTAATTTAATAAATACGTACATATAAAACGCCTTTCATCTCTTGCGGGTAAGGCAGAGCGTTAACAGCCGTAATAAACGTCTGACAAACATTTGAGGGTGATTTTTGATAATTGTGTCAGGAAATCGTGTATTGCCATAGTGACAGGTAGTCAGCCTATCGCCTTAAATTGCAATACACATGTAACCCTCGAGTCCCTTAGTTGCCTCTTACGATATGCACGGGAATAAAATGGGTTCATGCTATTTTAAGCCGACATCACACGGCATTCCAAGCCGAAATTACACGGCATATTTCTTTTATACATTGAATAGGTACCAAATTATAAAATAAAATAAAATAAAATTATATAATAAAGTACTAAAAAGAAGTTTTCTTAGTTATCACAGCTTCGGTATGTTTTTCTTGATGTAAACACATGTTTTCACGAGACACTTTATTACATTTGCGGCGGCGGCAATTACGCTGGAGTAGATTGCTCATTTGCGATGTTTAATGAATGTGTCAACCTCATGTATCGTAAAACTCAAGCTAGAGCTCTCGTTTTTAAACAGCTTTAAAGCTAAAATATACAAGTAGGTATCAAATGTGATTTGTAACTAGAAAAAGTTTGATTATAAATCATGATGATAAGTTGTTAAAAACAGAATTACTATCTATTTGAACAAATGTTCCTACGTGCCTTCCGAAACAGGGAAGAACAATTAATTAATATGATACACATTATTGGACGCAAATTGTCATACAAGCCGAAAGTTTCGTCAAATTATAACCGCAGCGTTCGTTACTATCAACACGAAATCATTTTAGCTTCTTTTAGCTTGTAAAAACTCGTACCTTAGTACGTGTACAAGCGTGAAGAAAAGATCATTTTACACCTTATACCAACAACCACCTTTACCCTGAGGTGATTTTATATGACTGTGTGATATGATTTATTCAAACAACTGGGGGAATCCCGATTTTATACACCTTCATAGGGATCACTGAATAAATTTACACGCTTCCTTTGACCATCATTTCATTCGCAAATCACTTTCAGTAGGTTGTAAAGTAATCTTTACCTTCAGTTGGGGAGTATATTTTATATTAGTTTATAGTAAAAGTATTTATAGTATAATAGCCGCCTGACCAGTGGTTTCACCCGCTGCTAACCTTGCTAACCATTTTGCCGCGGGATTAAGACATTTTAATATAGCTTATTCTCATAATAGATAATGTACCTAGGATTCTAATGGTAAAAGAATTTTTTAAATCAGTCCAGTAATTTCGGAGCCTATTCAATTCAAATAAACAATCAAATCTTTCCACTTTATAATATTAGTGTAGATTAGATAGTAAAAGTATGTATAGTAAAAGAAACGACCATGTATCTATTCTACTGCACGTACTAGTATGCAATTAGGTAGACAAGGAAAGCTACGTTCATGTTTTCAGTGAGCAGGCCGCAATTTCCTGTCTGGCACTTACCTTGCTTTATTTTTAATTCGACATCTCGAACTTATCACAAAACCCGTCGACAAAATACTGCAGTAGAATATCACGCCGAGTCTCATATATTATCATCATGTGGGTAGGGCAAACTCTGACACCGCGGTATATCGGGTCGTTTGTCGACTCGGAGTCCCACATGGAAAAAAGAAGATCATGTGGTTAGACAGGATGTAGCTAGGACGCAATCAAGTAGACAAACAAAGGGCTCTCTCATTCATGTTTTCAGTTTTCAGCGTCTGCCGACCGCAATTTCCATCTGGCTATTGCACGTCTCTTTATTTCACATTTCCTGAATTTTTCATACTCGTAGGATTCGTCGAGTCAATATTATTGTTCTGTGTTTTTATTTATAGGTAAATGTTTTTCAAACCTCGGTAGATGGTTGTATTTAATGTAGGTAATTCTAGTTGGTATGCTTAAATATGACAAACATTCATGCTTATGACTCCTATGGTGATTAACCCTATGCTTTAATCCTCACGGTTTTTACCTTGGGTGAAAAATTTATTTCATTTTCTATGGTTATCGGGCTTTGAATTTGAATTTGAAAGCGGGTAACCGTATACCTAAATGAAGCATCAAGGCTATTGAATTATACAGATTAGCCCGTATAGTGACGACCAAAGACAACATTTTAATACCTTATACTCAGCCGCTTGTATGTTTTACGATTTTTTGTAGTTTCCGAGTTAATCAACTTTTACAGTTGTATAGACAAATTTCGACTGACAGGCTTTTATTTTTATTTTTTTTATTACCGTATGCTTTTTTCGAGCAGTTCTTTGTTTCTGTACTATAATCTTCATGATTTGTTCTTTCTAGCTTAAAAAAATACCTAAAATAGCCTTCCAGTAGATTAATCCTCACACAAATTTAAAAGTTAATCAACTCGGAAACTACAAAAATCGCAGAACATGCTGGTGATTCAGACACCCCTCAGTTTAAAGCAGTAAAATTCTGTCTTTCCACGTCACTATTCGGGCCACCCGGTTTAAGTAAGTAAATTCATTTTCTATGGTTATCGGGCTTTGAATTTGAATTTGAAAGCGGGTAACCGTATACCTAAATGAAGCATCAAGGCTATTGAATTATACAGATTAGCCCGTATAGTGACGACCAAAGACAACATTTTAATACCTTATACTCAGCCGCTTGTATGTTTTACGATTTTTTGTAGTTTCCGAGTTAATCAACTTTTACAGTTGTATAGACAAATTTCGACTGACAGGCTTTTATTTTTATTTTTTTTATTACCGTATGCTTTTTTCGAGCAGTTCTTTGTTTCTGTACCTACTATAATCTTCATGATTTGTTCTTTCTAGCTTAAAAAAATACCTAAAATAGCCTTCCAGTAGATTAATCCTCACACAAATTTAAAAGTTAATCAACGCGGAAACTACAAAAATCGCAGAACATGCTGGTGATTCAGACACCCCTCAGTTTAAAGCAGTAAAATTCTGTCTTTCCACGTCACTATTCGGGCCACCCGGTTTAAGTAAGTAAATTCCGTAAAGAGATTACGTTCAGTACGCTAATCTTTAATCCCAGATTAGAGTTTAAATCTCTGCCACTTCTGTTCCGTTTGATACCGAAATTCTCTCAAGATAACAAGAAATCCGACAACAAAAGGCAGTATCCAATATTCTTCTTATTCGTTTCATGTTTTTAATCGCCCGGTTGCATGAGGAATTCTTGTCAGACATGGTATGTAAGCCCAGGATAATTGCGGGGTTTGAAAGCAGATCTTAAAGGAAAAAGAGCTTAATAGCAAAGAGAGCTTACTGAGAGCCAGACAGACGGTTGCGGTGGATGACTGAGAATGAGCAGTCTGCATCAGCTTAATTGCAACTACTGAGGGATTACGGCCTTTCCGGAGCAATAGAGGATGTTCCAAAAGTAATTTTATAAAGGTTCTAAGTATATTTAATAGAAATCTGACTTTGAATACATACATACACACACATATCACGCCTATAATCCCTTGCGGGGTAGGCAGAGCGTAAACAGCCTCCAAAAACGGCCATTTACAACACGTCTGACAAATGTTTGAGGGTTATCGGAAAATTGTGTATCGCTATAGTGACAGGTTGTCAGCCCATCGCCTAAAATTGTAATACACACCCTCGAGTCCTTTAGTCGCCTCTTACGACAGGAAAGAAATGGGGTGATGCTATTCTAAGCCGGCATCACACGGCATGTCTTTGTGACGGTGTGACTTTGAATGTCAGGATTATTTCGTGGATGATAAATAAGTAGGACTTGCCAATAAAACTAAGGATCAGTGAATGACGCGCTGACTCACGTTATTCTTTAAGCATTTCCATAATCTGAAAGGTTAGAAACAAGCTGTCGAAGTCTGGTCACAATATTTTTACCCCCGAAGAGGCGGCGAGATAAAACGGGCATTATATTACCGTTAGAGTCCAACTAAACATCGCTTACGCATAAATAACCGGTAAAACATCTTCCTCGCAGCGAGGTTCAGGCAATTGAACTCAAGGGTTTTCGGTAATGTGAGGCTGTCCTAATAGCGAGAGGCAGAGATTTATACCAACCTTTGATTCTAGAGTAATAAATTGTTGGTTATTGCGTCTGGAGCTGTTCCCGTTGAAAATTCTTTGTTTCGGTTCAGCGGTTTAACAAGGTAAGAAATTTAGAGGGTTTAGCTGATTCTAACACAAATACCAAGATTAACAATTAACATTAACACGAATGCCAAGAAGTTCTTGGCATTCGTGTTAGAATCAGCTAAAACCTTAGTTAGAATACAACCTGGTATAGAATTTGATACAACCTGGTTCTTCCGTCCTGGACATATTATCACATAAGTCTGCTACAAGACTTGGTCCTCCGAAATATACACGTTATTTGGAAGCATTTATACTTCAGAGTATTTTCACTGAGGAATACTTACAACTTTTTACAGAAGTAAGTAAGTTTGTTTATTCGATTTGCATTTTGTCCTTGTATTTTGAGCAATATTCGCGGCAGGCTTTAGGCATTTGACGTTGTTAAGGCTTTAAAAGTTCAGCTTCAAGGTCTATACTACTTTTATACTAAACTTACTGTGAACACTTAATGTACTTATTCAACCTTCTAAGTATTTTTTGTTTACTGCAGTACGTCCCATCGCAAGTCAAGCTTAAGCTCGATCGCGGTGTTTCTTGCCGGAGCATTAACTCCTAATGTTTCTTTCAAATCAAGATTGACTTGCTCAGTAGATTTTTTTTTCTGGCACAGATATTTTATCACGGCTCGAATTTCAATTTTATCCATTTTGCGCAACACGCTCCGACACAACAAAAACAAATGACTTCTATTTTTAAAATAAGAAAAGAAAATCAGTATTTTTTTTTATTGTATCTAATGTCTGGGCTTTACCTGCCAGTATTTACTTTTTTGTTGTTTAAGGAGATTATATGCCATTATTACTTTTTATTGAACACCCCTCGTATTTTTATGTATTTATCGAACTCTGTAATTTTTTTATATTTCCTGTAGTATATCGACCATCAAGTCAAGCTTAAGCTCGATCGCGGAGTTTCTTGTCGGAGATCAAATAAATCTAATACCGCCCCTCGATAGTGGGCCTTAGATAGAGGTCTTAGAAGTTCAACAATAGAATCAGAAGTTACCGACCATCTTCGGACCGTTAATGCTTTCAGACGTAACTTTGTTCACGTAACTTCTGTTCGCGTTGTTGTAGGTAAACAAATATTTAACTAGTTTCAAGATCAAATTACTCTTATGCTGAGTCTACTGTGTATAGTTTTATGTATTTATCGAACTCTGTAACTTTTTTATGTTTACTGTAGTATATCGACCATCAAGTCAAGATTAAGCTCAATCGCGGAGTTTGTTGTCGGTGATCAAATAGGTAAGTAAATTTAATACCGACCCTCGATAGTGGGTCTAAGATAGGAGTCTCAGAAGTTTAACAATCGAATCAGAAGCTACCGACCATCTTCAATCCGTTAATGCAGACCAGGAGCTAAACTACCATACGAGTACACTAACTATAAAGAAGTTTGTTAATAATAAAATAGTGAGTCACATTTCTGATACAACGCGCGCCGTACGTACATAATTTATATTAGATGTCAGTCTTGGTAATATAGTAGAATAAAAAAAAAGTCTTGGTAACGAATCGAACGAAATGGTGAAATAGCCTACTATATAACTAACTGTATAATTATTCATTTCATGTCATCATTATTAGTTTTGTCTCTCCTATATTCACAAAAACACGAATTGTTTTTTAATGCGTAGCGATAGACGGTCTTATTACAAAAAAGTTAGACGTGGGTTATGCTTTTTGACAGCGTCAAATCGTATAGAAAAATATTTTAAACACTGCCTAAAAGCGCGTCCATCTTTTTTGAAATAACACGAAGAAAGTTTAAAGTCCTTGGTTAAGCCAGTAACTCGCTTCCCCGTTTACTTGATTACGTAAATGTACCCGTTTGTCTACCCGTAATACCCAACACTGTAGCGCTTTTGACTAAGCTTATTGATCAAGCAGGATCAATAGAAGACTCCTGTAGAACATCGACATACAAATTACATACAATTTGGAAACGAAGGCAGACTTTCGTGTTTTGAATCAATCTTGTTAATTTATTTTTCCAATTCGTATAAACCTAACGATTTCTCCGCTGTGAAAAGGAGTCTAGACTACTACTACTACTCTTCATGGAATTCAAACACCAAGATTTATCGGATCGTTTATAAAATCGGTGTCCCACACGAGGAGATAGGCATACCTACATATTGTGTGTAGTGTAGGTTTATTTGGTGATGGTTGGGTAACAAAAAATATACTTTTGATGGTTAGGTGGATTTTGAAAATAGAATTCCATACACCCCAAAGTCTCGATCAATTACTTTCACCGAAATCCTTTGATACATACAAATCACATACAATTAGCTTCACAGGGGTGGTGACTTTCATATTTCAATCGTAATTATATGTTTGATGTTAAGATTAGCGCAATTATGTTGGCAAGGGAGGCGATTCATCTTTATCACAGGCTTGATGATAATTTGTTGGCAAAACTCGCTCCAGTGCTACCAACATGATATATACTAATGCATGGAACTAGAGGAATTAATTACACAAAAGAATGTTAGAGATGGCAGAGAAGACAAAAATGCTTGGGTGATATCCGGGTACGGGTATTTCTTAAAAGATATAAATGTACGAGACTCGAAACGATTTGTTTTGTAGAAAATAATCATGTTAATTTTTGCTTTTCTCTGCTTGTTTTGATTGAATAGGTAAGGGCAACTTTCAGCACATAAAGGTGTTAGCAATGAGTTAGTAGGAATTGAGCATACAGCATACTATATCAATATAGATTCTCGAAAGTGTGTATTCTATCTGAATAAATCTATATTGACGGACAAAGTGGTTTTTTCCAATATTGAGGACAGTCAAATTCTGAAAATCAAAAAAGAGTCTAAATTGATGCTCCAATATCAATTAAGACCATACATATGAAATTTTCTGAAAACGCTGACATCAGATTACCTTTTCAGCAGCTTTTATAGAGTGTGTTCGTGCTAAAGAGAGGGGAGTCTGACCTAAATACTTATTTTGAATTTTTAACGCAGTTGAATGGTTCTATAAATAGCTCCCATGTGTTGTCTATTCCCCCTCTGTGAAGCGAGAGACAGCCTGCATAAATGAATACTTGATTCAATAATTAACCCCCGACGGCGGCCTTACAGATTTTGCACGTTTTACCTTTTTCCTGTTGTCTGGTTAATAATACGCATGTAAATAACACGCTTCGAAAATCTTGACTTAAATTTGAAACAAATATCGTTTTCAGATGGTGATGGCGTAAAGTTACATGCCGTGTGATTAACCTAGCCAGCCGAGGCAGTGCCTTTTTTTTTATCCCGCCAGAGCTGGTTTTTTCTTTAGGACATTACAAAATTGTTATAAAAAATGACAACAATAAGTGATAACACTATCCTACATTAAATAAAGAATTTCAATAGAATAACAAGTGTTTTATAAATTAGATGCTGAAACTCTAACGCTTTTATAAACGACGTCTTTGTAAATGTTATTCGACTCTTCAGCTTTTTATTAAACAATTTACATGGCTAAGCAGTGATGTAACTTCTACATGGACTATTATGTAAATCCAAATTACGTTTTGTAAGATAATACCAATGTCGACGGGTAAGGTAGCAATAACCTTCGTGGCTTTTGCGGCTTCTTGCTTAATGTGTCATACTATATTTAGCTGTCTAGATTTAGGATTTAGGACATTCGGCTTAAATCGATAATAATTACTAATACATACATACATACATACATAAATCACGCCTATATCCCTTACGGGGTAGGCAGAGCGTAAACGGCCGTAAAACGAATATTAACACCACGTCTGACAAAAGTTTGAGGGTCAATCAGTTAACTGTGTATCACTATAGTGACAGGTTGTCAGCCCATAGCCTAAAATTGCAATACACATCTAACCCTCGAGTCCCTTAGTCGCCTCTTACGACACCCATGGGTAAGAAATGGGGTAGTGCCATTCTAAGCCTGCATCACACGGTACCTAATTACTTATATTGGGTGAAATTTTGCGAAATGTCAAGACGGACTCGTTACAAGAAACAACTTTCCCCATGGAACATAGATTGATATATTATGACAAAAATATTTTGAGTTTTGTATGGAGGTCCAGTTTTGTTTCGCTTATTTTGACCTATGTTCCTTGGGAAAAGTTGTTCCTTATCACCAGCCCATGTTTTCAGTATCCGCCACTAATAAAATTTCACCCTAATAACTAAGTAATTTTATCAAGAGCAAGAAGATCACCCAGCAGTGCAAAATCTGGATTTCAGCCGCGGTAATAGTATCTAAGATTACTCTAGCATAGTGTAGTGTTCAAATAAAGATTCTTTTTTAAATGTGGGTACTAGTTTGTTTATGAGTCAATTCGTTACAAATATACAAATCTTTCCACTTTGTAATATTATTAGTTAGGGACGACTATAGGACTCGAGGGTGTGTATGCAATTTTAGGCGATTTGCTGACAAGTTGTCACTATGGCGATACACTATTTTCCGAATGACTCTCAAATTTATGTCAGACGTGGCGTAAATATCCGTTTGGGCTCTGCCTACCCCGCAAAGGATTATAGGCGTGATTTGTGTGTGTGTTAGTTATGGAACATTTCGTATAAATCTAACCCCATCTGAGTTGTAGTCGTCATGGGATGGCGAAAAAAGGGAGAGAGAGAGAGAGAGAGAGAGAGTACTTATTTCTTTATCGCCCACAGATAGTCTTTTAGATTGCCTTTCTTCGCAACCCGCTATGTAATTTCCCGTTTCCCTTAGAAAGCTCCACAAGATTTCACTTGGCCGTATTGTTCAGTATTTTCTCAGAACAAAAGCTCCATGTACCAGAACTGATGATGAAAATTGCTTTGCTTGCACAGACTACAAGTTTTTTTACAACTGCTGTTTCTGCTGCGGTCTGTCGTTTTCCCCAATATTTCTGATTGATATTTCGCTGAAATGAGCTCGCATTTCGCTTCCATTATCCACCTACCATTGTTTGCCGACAATAGAACTTTATATTACTTTTCCATTTGATTATCCACGTTTGCTTTCATCGGGTGTTAACAAAATGTTACAAAATTGAAATTGATTGTAGGCTGAGTATGCGATTATTAAATTATCTCGCTATGAAATTTTCAACGAGACAATAATTTTAATTTCAATTCTCGCAATTCAACATTTTGAACAAAGTTCTGTTTGGATTCGTGGTTCGTTTGAAATTACACGTGGCACAGTTCCAATTAAAATACTCGTACTTTCCGTGTATAATTTTCACAACTTTGCGCCAGGCGTAAAAAAAATTTGTTCCCGTGAAGTTGTTGAAATCAAATCACATGGGGAACTCTCTGTATTCATATTGCTTTGTACAATTTGCTGTTAACTCAAAGTTCTGGAAACATTGTGGAAATGCGAGAAGCCTAGTCTGATATTTACAATGAGTTGCACCTGCTCTACTGAAATTGTTTTACGCACGCTATGTAAAGACAATGTAGCGCAATTTGTAGGCCATAACATTATATTTTTACGTTGTGCAACTCAGGAAAAAAAATATTTAAATACTAGGTAAAGGGTAGAAAAAACACATGCATATAGAGTGGTATAGATCAATCAGCTCAATTTGTAATTTGTATTTTTTAAACGATTGATTCTTTCAAACAAATCAGAAATTGTCCAGTTTAATTAAACACAGGCGGATGATTTCTTACCCTACTTCATGTTTTTAATAACATTTTAGGGTTTGACTGATCCGAAAATAAACAATAAAGAAGGAATGTAAAAATATTAGGAGTCAAAACCAAGTAACATAGGTCGAAATATGAAAAAATTGAATAGATGGTTTGGTTTTTTTCCAATTGATTTTTTTACATCCATTGTGTAAATTTTTTCAAATTTCGTTTTTTGTAACATATTTCAAACTATGTTCCTTAAGGACAGTTGTTCAGTTTCATGGGCTGGTTCACCACTCAAAATATTTGCAGTAATTTTTCTTTCTCCTTCTATAATGAAGTCCAACGAAGTCTAAATAAGATGGTGCCGCTAAAGAAAGACGTGGTCTGTGTAACCTCATTGGTTATGCAATTCTATGAGTCGTCTCTTAGAGTCTCATTCAATTATGTCGACCACTCAGCCCCTTTGAAGTTCTATTTATCTAACGGATCTTCCACCTCTATTTTCTCTTCAACTGGCAAGTAGGTATATTATATGTGGGTATCTTCGTGCCTTGTAGGTATTTAAGTGGATAATTAACGTTGATATATTATATTCTTTATTGCAGTGATTGAAAATGCTTTAACTTATAATTAAATACAAAGGCGAGCTTATTTCTATTAGAGATCTCTTCCAGCCAACCTAATGAGGGTTGTATTTGATAAGTTGTAATAACTTGATAAGGTTAGTTAAAATTTACGAGAAGTGTATATTTCTGATACTTATGAATTTATCGTATTGTGGTAGTGCCGCAATGATTACCTAGAGCTCGACATAATATCAGCTTCGTTTACTATTTGTGTCTACTTCATTAGCACAACAAAACATTCGTTCAGCGAAAAAATAAAACTCTTTTCAGAGCAAAGCAGTATTCATTAATGTTTGTTTCTTTCGTCGCTGAAATGCGGCGCTTCATTGGTTATGCAATTCTGCGATCCAGTACAAATGTATAAAGTGAATTCCAGCGGCTGTCCCGCCTTCTAATTTGTTTACGTCGCCGCTCGACATCTCAACAGCGGACTCTTTGTCCCGATGCCACAAGAGTCTCGCAATCCCGCAATTGATGGCCGCGTTCGATTCATTACTCAGCTGAGGGTTCCCGGTTCGCCACTCTCCACAAGGAATACTTTACCATTTTATCACCAGTTTTATTGCCGGCGACACACGTGTTTATTTCGGGTACGGCAGTTTGCTTAGAAATGGGTTGGCCTGTTAGGCTAGTTTCAGATTTGTTTGCAGAGTTGACTCATGAAAGTCAAAGCTTTTTCAACGAAAATGTTTGCTTTTTTTGTAGTCCGTATTTTCCTCAAGCAGGTGTTTACAAAATTTACCTTGTAGATGATGCCGCGAGACATTAATGTAAGCCAGATGTAAGCCACATCCCTCTTCATTACTCGTTAGCCGTTTTTTCCCGACGAGTTTTGTTTATTACAGTCACTTCCATCGTAATTTCTAAAGCTGTAAACAAAATTGTTTGCCATAATAACGAACGGAATGGTTGCTTTTCCAGTATTGCTGCCCATTTCGTAGCATTTAATGGAAAGAAGCATATATATAAGTATTAGGTTTGTTTATGTTTGCTGAGTTCTTACATAGTCGGTGGTTGGAGCTAATAAATTGACCACAGACGCTTCGTTATTACCTACTTAGCTCCCCGCAGACCGCCAGTCAGTCGATACTCCATCAATAAGTTATGCTGCGCCCCGCCGCAGCACCGGCGCGGGCGGCCGCGGTAATGGATTGCTAATATTAGCTAAATCTCGTAAGTTTACGCCCCTACAGGATAAGCTGCCTACATCCGTCTTTTCTGCAGCTATTCGTTTCCCACAAGCCTGGATTACCGCAAGAAGGGTGCCGACACGTCACGAGACTAGGTGTGTACACTTATTATGGGGTAGGGTTTGGAAAACTCAACAAATTGAACGGAAATGACGAGGGATGCCCGATTGATTTCGAATGTTTAGTCACGAATGGTCCATCATTTTATTAGAATATTAAAATGCTATACAATGATAGATCTATGTTAAAAAAGATTCTCGTTCGCCTTTTTCATTCCATGATTGAATATTTTTTGTGATTTGGCAAACAATTTGTATGATAATTTCGGAAGCAATATAAAAGCTTCTCAAGTTTGTGCTGAAATTTTCTCACTTTTCATTGACAGACTTGTCGAAGAGGGTGGCGAGTGCTTCCTTTTACGATGATAGCAGTTTGAATTTCTTGAAATATGACACGTGGAGGGCTTCAACGTGCCGGTGTATTGTGGCTCCCCTAGCAAAGCAAAGGCACCTAACGGTCTCTCCACCCGCGCGAATGAAATGGCGACGACACGATAAAACATTTTATGTCACTACTTTTGTTTACTTCAGAGTGAGGGCTTCGTCTCGTTCTGCGGGGGAGTGCAGAGGCTTGACAAAACAATTGTTTCTGTACCGCACGTCTTTTGTACGTTCCAAGAGTTTTCTGAACTGAAATGATTCTCTGCGAAATTATTTCATAAGCATTTCTAAGCAAATGGCGGTTTGGTATAATTTGAAGATGTCTTGATCATTAATTTTGTTGTCAGGCGGCAAGGCAGGCATGTTGGGCGCGCGGCTCAAGTCGTGGATGGAAGCGCGATTGGGGCGGGCGAAGAATCGTAAGCAGAAACAGTGTCGTCCGACAGCGACAGCTACCACGGGGACTTTGCCACCGCCGCACCTGTCATCTCCGGAGAGTGCTTACTCCACGGGATACTCGACAGATGGCACATCCCCGGGCACCGCGCCCGCCCCGCTCGCCGCTCCGCTCGTGGCCCCGCCGCCGCCGCCCGCCCCACCGACCACACACCTCTATCATGAGCCTGCTAAGGTAATTTCCTCCTTGTAGTTAAATTACACCATGATTCTTATCTACTTACGCTACAACTTTAAGTAATTAGATTGCATGTCAGCCGTGAAACTTTCAAAGTGCGTGCGAGTGAAATAGCGTGTTATCGTTGAATTTGTTCGTTATAGGTTCTAAGCCGAATACCGACGATAGAGTTGGAGCTCGTCAATGACTACGAGTACCATTATCAGCCACTAAGCAAAACACTGAGCGTTGATGAGACGGTATGACAAGCCCCCTTGAACCCAGTGCCGTCTCAAATGTACACCTGTTATCCTCGTGTGAACTTTACTCATCTCTTATTTGTAACTCCATGTTGTGAATATTTTGTTAGAACGTTCTTGCACTTACAAAGTATTATAAACTGAGAGCATAAAAATAAGTAGAAAGGTTTGTTTATTAACCAATCGTTTTCTAACCGTAGTAATTAAAAAACTTAAGTGGGTACACCGACCTACCCTTGAAACTGACCAATTTCCCGCGATATACTTATAGGTAGTTAGGTAATTTAACAGGTTATTTTTGGAACACATATTTAAACGGAAACGAAAACGAACTAGGCAGTACTTAATCCCTAGAATCCATACTAATATTATAAATGCGAAAGTGTGTTTGTTTGTTTGTTTGTTTGTTTGTTTGTCTTTCTTTCACGTTACAACAGAGCGATATCATGCAGTGTTTTTTAGGTGTGCAGTTAGGTGAGAGGCTGGAGAGTGACATAGGCTACTTTTTATCCCGGAAAAACATATTTTTCCCATCGGAAAAGCGATTAATGTTTAGCAATAGAATACACCCATACTACGAACATAGATGAGTATCATGCAGCGATGTAAAGCATTTTTTTTTTTGAGAGCAGCTAAATGAAAAGCTGGTGAGTGACATAGGTTATTTTTTATCCCGGAAAAACATATTTTTCCCTTCGGAAAACCGATTAATGTTTAGCAATAGAATACATCCATACTACATACATAAATGAGTATCATGCAGCGATGTAAAGCATTTTTTTTTTGGAAAGCAGTTAGATGAAAAGCTGGTGAGTGTCATAGGTTACTTTTTATCTCGGAAAAACATATTTTTCCCATCGGAAAACTGATTATTGTGTAGCATAGAATACATCCATACCACATAAAAAAGATGTATATACAGGATGTAAGGGACAGCCCTCCGAATACTGATATTCCCATAGTAAATGCAGTGAGCTGATTGTGATTTTGTATGGGATATAGAAAAAAAGAATTTAATCTATGGCAGGTTGTTCAGTTTCATGGTTTGAATACACCCAATCAGTATTCGAAGGGCTGTCACTTACACCCTGTATAGCACTACTATGAGAATGTCTCTTGAATATGAGTTTTGGGATATGAATGTGGCTTTAAGGGTGATGTGGGTATGTACTTGAGATACTTCTTACCACAGTAGTAAAGTTAATTTCTACAGTTAAACATGATTTGAAAGTCCATTTCTATAATAATAACCATTTTTAGCACAGTAAGTTTGCCCTGCGTATACTTGCGAAGACACATAATAAACTTAAATTTTTTGGTACCATAGTCCTGAAAATTGAAGACTAGGCAAAATCATTATACTGCGTATTCATATTATTATAATTCCAATCCAAGAACATCCATCCCCAAGTTAATTTGGTTTGGAGCTAATATAGGTTTTCAAATCCTTGATTACATACCCACTCCTTTCTTTCATGTCTTCTTGGAGCATGTTTGTATGTAATAAAAATTTCAAAATAGCAGGAATATTAAAAAAAAATTAAAGCTATATAGCAATCTATACTTTCTTATTATTTATTAACCACCAATATAACACTAGGCAATATTCACAATATTCATAAGGTAGCTATACTCTATGGCGACATAGAGCGCTGAGTGTAATAGCTAGGCATAAATATAGGTGTATTGGTAGTTTAGTAGTATTGCTAGATGTAGCGCTGCATTGTGTAATAATGCAGGTTATGCCAAATTATATCGCTGATATAATTTGGCATAACCATTACTACTATATTTGTATTATAATATTCGCGTAGGAGTTAAATAAGTGACCCATAAACGTAATTTTAATAGAGACGCAGTCACTAAACCGGAAAGTAATGACCTGTGTTGTGTGTGCTGTCGCCCTGTTTAGAATACACAACTAATTAATAAAACTCTATGAGTACGCGGGCGAAGCCGCGGGTAACAGCTAGTATATAATAATAATCCTGTACTCAGTAATGAAAACAAATTCAAAAGTCTATCGGCTCTTAAAGCCGCGCTAAAAACTAGTGAAATAGTGCCATTATCTTAGTAAGGATTTTTTTTTATAGAATATAATTTACATGAAAGCTGTGAATTTTGAGCGCAACGCCGACAAACTACTATCGTAGTTTGGCGTGAGTGTACTTATGTAAAATTTTGTAACTTTGATATACCATAATAAAAAATAAAAAAATTAAAATTGTTTTAAACTTTTGCGGTCACACTTAATAAGTAACTCAAAAGACTGAAACGGGGTACTAACCGCGGTACTTATTTTTGTTGAATTGTCCGATATTTTTGTTCCGTGATCATGGCCCATGTAACTGGGTAGAAATATCGGACAATTCAACAAAAATAAGTATCGCGGTAAGAACCCCGTTTCAGTATTTCGAGTTCAGTATATATTACTTACATACATACATACATAAATCACGCCTATATCCCTTACGGGGTAGGCAGAGCGTTAACGGCCGTAAAACGGATATTAACACCACGTCTGACAAAAGTTTGAGGGTCAATCAGATAACTGTGTATTACTATAGTGACAGGTTGTCAGCCCATCGCCTAAAATTGCAATACACATCTAACCCTCGAGTCCCGTAGTCGCCTCTTACGACACCCATAGGTAAGAACTGGGGTGATGCTATTCTAGGCCGGCATCACACGGCTATACGGCATATATTACTTGCTGTCAGTAATTCGAATAATAAAATATTGGCTTTATTTAATACCAAGTTACATGCTAGATCCCAAACGTGCCTAATCCAATTAACCCTTCCATTTAATTTGTGATCACGCTCTTTAATACCATGATCCATTATTAACATATCTATTCCTTTTAAGTAATACAGATTATAAGTAGGTATATTAATAGTCTACACCCGTCTTCCAAAATATAAATAGGAAATAAACATCAAAATAACGGTGGCAGATCGAAATACCTGTTGTTTAAAATACAGGCTTATTTTTTATTCACCCTAGGTGGTAGGTAATTCTAGTCATGATTCTGAACAACTTTTATTGGGGTCACCTGCAAAATCGCGAAAAAAGAAACAGCTGCTCCATAGAAAAGTTCATACCTACTCGAACAAAATGTATGGAACAGCTGCTTTTTTTCGTGATTTCGCAGGTGACCCCATAATAAAAGTTGTTCAGAATTATGAGTAGAATCGCCCTGTAAAATTTCCGGGGTGAATAAAAAATAACCTTGTATAAAAGTGCCCTAAAAAGCAGCTAGCAGTTACCTATGCGTCTACTGCCGAACATGGCTTTCGCTCCCTTAAATTAGAGATACCTACATATTTGCTAAACTCACCATGTTTGACAGACAAAGGTAGCACAGGCGATATCTACCTGCAGTTTCACGGAGCGGAAGGGTGCTGCGGCCAATTCTCTGGATTTATCTCTCTACGAAACCCAGTAAATACATGTAATATGTGTGCAGGTTCAGCCCATGTCAACTGTGTGCCTAAACGCACCTGCGGATTGTTTGAATAGTAGTATTACGACGTAATTTTTTCTGCGCGAGTTTTAATATCTTAAACAATTCCTAACCTACAATCTATGATTCCGCAACTGAACTACCTATTCAAGTGCGTTCCATCCAACTCTGTACACAAGGGGATTTGGTCTTATCCAGATCTCTGTCAAATTCTTTCATTATTAAGTACAATTACTTAAAATTTTATAAATTTTGCCAAGGATGATACGATCGACAATTATAAAAAAAAGATAGTAGCAGGAATACAAAATAATATTAGCAATACAATGTTGTTCAGTTTAAAGAGCACCCATGTCTAAGCGGAAAAAGAATAGGCGTGGAAATTGAAGGCGCATCTGTAGGTATGTGAAATGTCAGCAACCTATGAAAAAATTATTAGTTCACTTTTTCTCCGCGGCTCTTTCCGCACAGATTCTAGTTCAGAGGGCTTTATTATGAATCTTTTAATAAGTGACGTGGTTCGCATTTTCCCATCGATCCATGTATTCTCGGACTCTGTGGGCTTCATTAATTAACTGGACCGAATAAAAGGGGAGAGCCTTTATCCGAGCTAAATAAAGCAATATTCATCGATCATTGTTTGGCAGTATAATGTCATCATATAGGTACCTACCAAGGGCATTATAGTTATAGATCAGTCAAAGTCCTACCGAATAAAGTTACTTTAATAAAATTCCAGATAGAATTTTAAAGGTAAATGATAATAAATCCATACTAATATTATAAATGCGAAAGTGTGTTTGTTTGTTTGTTTGTTTGTTTGTTTGTCTTTCTTTCACGTTACAACAGAGCGATATCATGCAGTGTTTTTTAGGTGTGCAGTTAGGTGAGAGGCTGGAGAGTGACATAGGCTACTTTTTATCCCGGAAAAACATATTTTTCCCATCGGAAAAGCGATTAATGTTTAGCAATAGAATACACCCATACTACGAACATAGATGAGTATCATGCAGCGATGTAAAGCATTTTTTTTTTTGAGAGCAGCTAAATGAAAAGCTGGTGAGTGACATAGGTTATTTTTTATCCCGGAAAAACATATTTTTCCCTTCGGAAAACCGATTAATGTTTAGCAATAGAATACATCCATACTACATACATAAATGAGTATCATGCAGCGATGTAAAGCATTTTTTTTTTGGAAAGCAGTTAGATGAAAAGCTGGTGAGTGTCATAGGTTACTTTTTATCTCGGAAAAACATATTTTTCCCATCGGAAAACTGATTATTGTGTAGCATAGAATACATCCATACCACATAAAAAAGATGTATATACAGGATGTAAGGGACAGCCCTCCGAATACTGATATTCCCATAGTAAATGCAGTGAGCTGATTGTGATTTTGTATGGGATATAGAAAAAAAGAATTTAATCTATGGCAGGTTGTTCAGTTTCATGGTTTGAATACACCCAATCAGTATTCGAAGGGCTGTCACTTACACCCTGTATAGCACTACTATGAGAATGTCTCTTGAATATGAGTTTTGGGATATGAATGTGGCTTTAAGGGTGATGTGGGTATGTACTTGAGATACTTCTTACCACAGTAGTAAAGTTAATTTCTACAGTTAAACATGATTTGAAAGTCCATTTCTATAATAATAACCATTTTTAGCACAGTAAGTTTGCCCTGCGTATACTTGCGAAGACACATAATAAACTTAAATTTTTTGGTACCATAGTCCTGAAAATTGAAGACTAGGCAAAATCATTATACTGCGTATTCATATTATTATAATTCCAATCCAAGAACATCCATCCCCAAGTTAATTTGGTTTGGAGCTAATATAGGTTTTCAAATCCTTGATTACATACCCACTCCTTTCTTTCATGTCTTCTTGGAGCATGTTTGTATGTAATAAAAATTTCAAAATAGCAGGAATATTAAAAAAAAATTAAAGCTATATAGCAATCTATACTTTCTTATTATTTATTAACCACCAATATAACACTAGGCAATATTCACAATATTCATAAGGTAGCTATACTCTATGGCGACATAGAGCGCTGAGTGTAATAGCTAGGCATAAATATAGGTGTATTGGTAGTTTAGTAGTATTGCTAGATGTAGCGCTGCATTGTGTAATAATGCAGGTTATGCCAAATTATATCGCTGATATAATTTGGCATAACCATTACTACTATATTTGTATTATAATATTCGCGTAGGAGTTAAATAAGTGACCCATAAACGTAATTTTAATAGAGACGCAGTCACTAAACCGGAAAGTAATGACCTGTGTTGTGTGTGCTGTCGCCCTGTTTAGAATACACAACTAATTAATAAAACTCTATGAGTACGCGGGCGAAGCCGCGGGTAACAGCTAGTTTAAAACATAAATCAAGAATTTAAGATTTTATTTTTTTAACTTGCAAAATTTTCAAGATTTTTTTTTATACTTGACTCAGGAAGTGTTTTAAAATTTGGTGTTCAATAAATCAAGAATACTTTATATTCAAAGGGATATTACAAGTGAGGAAATTATTTTAAAGATAATGACGTCAGCAACTGCTCCAACACATTGTATGAAGTAAATAGATAGATCGTATTTTAAAATAAATTTGGCAAAGGTTAAATTTTAATATGTATTTTTTTACATTACTGTAAATTCTTTTTTTATGTATTATGTAGACTATGACTTTCATATGGACAATCATGTAAATTTCTACTAAGAAATAAATGTTTTTTTTTTTTTTTTTTATTAATGATGGGTTTGCTCTTGACTCTAGTCTAGGTCATAGGACAGAGACAGAGTCTAAGATGGAGCGAGCTCACCCAGAAGAAGCCTGTTCACTCTTACTTTGAAGAGATTAGGGTTGTATGCTTTTGGAAACACAGACGCAGGAAGTGAGTTCCACTCTTTAGCAGTGCGCATTATAAATGATGACTGGAAGCGCTTAGTCCGAATTGGTGGAATGGCTACCAGGTACGGATGGTATCCGGCGGTGCGTCTGGAAGTCCGATGGTAGAAGGGAGCTGGTGGAACAAGGTCGTGAAGCTCTTGAGCACACTCTCCGAAGTACAATCTATAAAATACCGACAAGCAGGCAACCTTGCGGCGATGTGCCAGGCTATGTAGCTTGGTGTCCACCAGTTTTATGTCGCCTATGAGCCTCTTGGCCCTGCGTTCCACCGAGTCAAGAGCGGCAAGTTGGTATTTGGCTGAGCCATCCCAAAGGTGACTGCAATACTCCATGCAGGATCGGACTTGTGCTTTGTAAAGAGTTAAAAGCTGTCCAGGCGTAAAGTATCGCTTCACTCTATTCAGGACGCCCAGCTTTTTAGCCGCCGTCTGAGCCTTGTACTCGATGGTCGCGCCGAAGTTTAGATTTGATGTCAACTCCATGCCTAGAAGCTCAAGCCTGTCAGTGACTGGGACAGATGTACCCCGAAAAGTAGGTGTCCAGTCGAAAGGACTCCTTTTTGCAGTGAAAAGACACGCCTGTGTTTTGGTGGCATTGAATGAGACCAGATTGTCGTCGCCCCATTGGGAGACAAGACTTAAGGTCAGATCTATTCGCTCTACCATGGCCTTTCTTAACGAACGTATTTCATCCCCACTGGTCCCTGCACCTGTCAAGTATCTCTCTGAAACGGTACTATCATCTGCGTATCCAACAATACCATGCCGAAGGAGGTCATTGATGTGCAGCAGGAAAAGATTTGATTTGAACTAAATGATTTTATTTAAATTATAATAAATAGAGGCTGTTTTATTCTGAGCAATGTTCTGCGGTTGCTAACTTGCATTAAAATAAAACGAGTAAATTGTACTTAGTATGTGTATACGCCGTTACTCATCTTAAGATTAGATGTTTATCGTCAAAACCAACACAAACTGAATAAATTCAAGCACAAACTTTATTTTTGTAACAGGCTCACGATGAAAAATGAGAGTTTTAAAAAAGGAGGGCCTGTAAGATTGCCATTTGAGTTAAAAGCCATTTATGCAAACGACAGCCCGCTCTAATGACGACGGTAGTAATGAGGCCTTTCTTCATTACGTCAACTTCAAGAATTTTCCGGAAATTGTTTCATTTTGTCAAGTAATGACTAATGATGCTCCAGATTTTTCGTAATGTTACCAAATGTTTTAATTAAGAAATCACCATGGCTGAAGAGTGCAAGCTCTTTAGTGTCAGCCTAAAAGGCAAAAATTTACATTAATAATTATTAATTTTTAAATGACACTTGACTTTTTAAAGAAAATATTTAGTTCCGCTACTGCTCAACAGATGGCGCCACAAGTTTTTTAAAACGCGCTATCGATATGTTCACGTGAAGCTACATAGAGCGTCAGCCGTCGCACAAACGCCATGTGACTTCCTTGTCTCGGGGAGCATAGTGCGCAGTGATCGTAAAGTGAGAGCACTGATGCTGACACCCCACAGTTATCTTGCATAACCTACCGCGCCCGGCTGCCGTAAGGGAGTCCGAGCGCAATTTTTAGATAGCCTTCTTACTTCACAGAGGGCTTCGAGCCTTAAGTAAGGTGGGTCGATTAAACGAAAAACTGAAAATGTATGGGCACACGAGCTATTTTTATCTAAAACTTACACGAAATTATTTAAATAAACCTACGTAAAGCCGCAAAACTGATTTTGTTTTTTTTTTTATATTTCTTCCACAGTAAAAACAGAATATTTTTAAAGCAGTAGCTCCATCTATTTGCATAAAGTGACAAATTAGCAAGGAAATCTTATGGTTCACAATTAAAGGTGCTGTTCCGAACCGAGCGGCCTACGGCCGACGGCCGACGGCCGATGGCACATGGCGCGGCTATCGGCCGTCGGCCGTCGGCCGCCGCGGCAGATGTCATTCCGAAGGCAGCGGCCGACGGCCGACAGCACATGTCAGAGTATAGTTTTCAGGACTTAGTTATTATGTTTATTAGGTTATTATGGTTCATCGGGTTATCATGGTTCATAGGGTCGTTGGGTTCATCTTGTCGTTAAGGTTCATCATGTGGCCAGAGTTCATCGGCTTGCTAGGTTGATCGGGTCATCATGGTTCATCGGGTCGTTGGGTTCATCTTGTCGTTAAGGTTCATCATTGGGCCAGAGTTCATCGGTTCACTAGCTTCATCGGCTTATTATGGTTCATCGGGTTATCATGGTTCATCGGGTTATCATGGTTCATCGGGTTATCATGGTTCATCGGGTCGTTGGGTTCATCTTGTCGTTAGGGTTCATCACGTGTCCAGAGTTCATCAGTTCGCTAGCTTCATCGGTTTATCATGGTTCATCGGGTTATCATGGTTCATAGGGTCGTTGGGTTCATCTTGTCGTTAGGGTTCATCATGTGGCCAGAGTTCAACGGTTCGCTAGGTTCATCGGGTTTTTACGGTTCATCGGGTCGTTGGGTTCATGTTATCGTTAGGGTTCATCATGTGGCCAGAGTTCATCGTTTCGCTAGGTTCATCGGGTTATCATGGTTCATCGGGTTATTATGGTTCATCGGGTCGTTGGATAAAGCCTAACGACAAGATGAACTCAACGACCCGATGAACCATAATAACCCGATGAACCATGATAACCCGATGAACCTAGTGAACCGATGAACTTTGGCCACATGATGAACCCTAACGTCAAAATGAACCCAACGACCCGATGAACCGTAATAACCCGATGAACCATGATAAACCGATGAACCAAGATAACCCGATGAACCTAGCGAACCCATGAACTCTGGCCACATGATGAATCCTAACGACAAAATGAATCTAACGACCCAATGAACCATAATAATCCGATGAACCATGATAACCCGATGAATCTAGCGAACCGATGAAGTCTGGCCACATGATGAACGCTAACGACAAGATGAACACAACGACCCGATGAACCATAATAACCCGATGAACCATGATAACCCGATGAACGTAGCGAAACGATGAACTCTGGCCACATGATGAACCCTAACGACAAAATGAACCCAACGACCCGATGAACCGTAATAACCCGATGAACCATGATAACCCGATGAACCTTGCGAACCGATGAACTCTGGCCACATGGTGAACCCAAACGAAAAAATTAATCCAAAGACCCGATGAACCATAATAACCCGATGAACCATGATAACCCGATGAACCTAGCGAACCGATGAACTCTGGCCACATGATGAACCCTAACGACAAGATAAACTCCACGACCTGATGAACCATAATAACCCGATGAACCTAGCAAACCGATGAACTATGGCCACATGATGAACCCGAACGACAAGATGAACCCAACGACCCGATGAACCATAATAACCCGATGAACCATAATAACCTATACACAATAACTAGTTCTGAAAACTATATTCCAAGCCAACCAACGTAAAGCCGCCGCGGCACTACTGGTCTGCAGTTATGTGCCGTCGGCCGTCGGCCGTCGGCCGCCGCGGCAGATGCGCGGCGGCCGATAGCATGTGCAGTCGCCGCTCGGTTCGGATAGTATCCCATACAAGTCCATACGAACCAGTAGTGCCGCGGCGGCCAAGGACGGCCGCCGCGGCATATGCTGTCGGCCGTCGGCCGTCGGCCGCTCGGTTCGGAACAGCACCTTTATTTTGCGATAATGTTATATCGACACGGGACTTCCCATAGAGTTTTTAAATTAGTCTTTTGTCTCCTTTATTGACATAAATCTATTCAACTTATGCATGAAAAACGATCAACCTTAGATTACCTCAAAACGTTTGTTGATCCCAAGCAGTTAGGCATTATTTTATTTATAGTTGATTTATTACTGAATTGACCTTGATTGACCAAAGAAATGACAATCCTGAAATCCACCAAGTTTTGGACTGTAGAGTAGAAAAATACATTATATCTGGTCTGGAAATTGTTAATGACTTTTTCACGTACTTGCATATTTGTTGTACGATTATTTCCTTTCTGTATAATAAAAAAATGGGAATGACTTTTGTTTAATTTGACTGAAGTAAGAAGAGTTTGATTTGATTATAAATCATCCATGTAGACATCCAACAATCTTGTCACCAAAAGTTCACCTAAATATTTCCGATTATTGATATCTGTCGGTTCTTTACTTTGAATTGTAAAACAGCAACGCAACCCTCCGACCTGTAGCCTGGCTAATAATATCTCAATAACCATTCCAGCGACGCACGAGCGCCCCGAGACGGTGCGCGCCGGAGCCGCAAATAGTATCAGCGACCCCCTCCCCGCGCCCCCGCTGCAGGATCCGCACCAACCCCTGGCTGGGGGCGACCTCCCCCAACGCCAGGCGGAGGATGCCTCCCCACCTCATACACCAGGCGTCGCTGCAGTGCCAGCCGCTGCAGCCGCCGCAACTGCACCATGCACCCTACTCGCTGGATTCCCATCCGGCTAGGATGGCCAGGTAAGACCATACTTGATTACAATCCTTCTTTTTCGTGTGGGAAACCAAGTCTTCCAACGACCCTTTGAATCCTGGTGTCAGAGTTTTTTAACCGCCTACTACTAGTAGTATCTAGGCCTCTGACATGGTTGTGTTACAATCATAGATAGCAACCGGGACCGACGACCGACGGCTTTACTTGCCCTTTGAAGCACGGAGCATCTTTCTTTTCGGACAACCAGGTGGTTCAGCCTGAAATGTCCTAACCAGACTGAGAACAAATTCACAAAGTGATAATATCATGATAATTTGATTTGATATTTGATTAGCCCTTATAACATTAATAAATGGATGATAGACTTGCTAGCCACCTAATAAGTTTCAGAACATAATAAATAAAAAAGGAAACGCAAAGCTTGTATAAACATTGTGATGTGTCAGTAGTGCTACTCATCAGAGAGTCTTGACTTAGTGCTTATACAACCTTTTTTATTTTTACATTAGACTAACGCGATTAGATTGCATAACTGGGTGCAGCATGGACGACGTAGCCACAGACTTCGAGGAAGTCTACGTTTAAGCTTCATTTACCTACATCTTCTTTCTCAGGTTTGCTTTGTCCACCCCTCCTCCTAGCAACTATTTCCCAGAAGCTACTAACCTGTAGTACTACTCTGCAAATACCCAGATTAGTCGAAACACCTTTGTTAGTTAATCGGGTTTATGTCCATTGTCCAATCCATATCGTCAGTGTCTCGTATCTCTATCTATTCATGCATCATACCTACCTTTGATGAAGCCTTACTTTATATGACACCTCATTACCTCGAAATGTTACCGTCTGTGGATTAACCTAATCACCTAGAAACACCTGGTATGTAGACAAGAATAGCTCTGCTTTTGTTAATATAAAAGGTCAGGCATGTTGCCAAAGAGAATGTTAAAAGGTCAGAGTACAAATAATTGATCCGGGTTAGAAAGTCCAAGGCCCTGCTCGATATAGTTGACACAATTTCACGCAAGACATCTTCTATTACAGATCTCCTCACCTATCCCCGCACCTATCTCCAGAACCTCATAGATCTCCGTACTACCGAGGTGGTGCTTCAAGTGATGAAGAGTGTCGTAACATGCGCACTCGTGGAAGGGAGACAGCGATACTGTCTGATGCAGACTTGGACTCTGATGGTGACACGGGGCTGGATGGAGGTGATGAAGACGAGCCTGATGAGACGGCGTCGCCGGGCCGGAGGAGGGCGAAGCGGAGAAGGCCGCCGCGGAGGCCGCCTCGATCTGCAGGTAGAAAGTAGAATGTATAATAGCACGTTCACAAAATGACAATATGGGCAGGGAAATAGTAAGGGAAGTGGGCAGCGCGAGTGTTTGAACAGTTTACTCGCGCTGCAACTCGTCATACCGCTGCCATTTCCCGTGTTCCCTCGAATGTCGGATTTTAGTGCGCGAGTCAAAGGAACGGTTATTGCTATCTCGCTCAATCGTATTGGGACGACAAGAGTATAACGGCAGTGTGTGAACACTCACTCGCGTTGATGCGAACAATATTCGCGACAGCGGCAGCAGCAGGAGCATGTGCATAGTGTGAACGTGCTATAAGATTCATGGAAGTATTGACCGTGGTTTTGTACTAACAAAAAATACCTTGAAAAAATAAATGCTACAAAAACTACTTTTGTGAGTCGTAGTCATATGGGAGAATAAGGAATTTGGGCGAAATCCTAAGAACTTGGACAAATATGGTAAAATCGTAGACTTCATTCCACCGTATTTCTAAACAAATCCAAAAGTTCAGCGAAATTCCTAGGATCTTGTCCGAATTTCTAGATTGGTTTAGCAATATGGCAAAATCAAGTTCAAAAGGATTTTTTTAAATCAAATGTCGTCACAACTGCTTTTGAGGTCACTTTTATGGTTATTCCTTGTTTCTTAACAGATTTTGTAGAAACAATAACTTAGGAAACAAAAATAATACATAAAATTAAATTTAATTGAGATATATTTTACAAAATGATCCCTGAATTTAAGATACTAGTAAATTATTGGCGCATTGTTGTAATGAAAGGATCCGTGGGTTGATATCCTTCGCCATACCACTGAAAATCTTCAAAAACTATAAAATAATCTTATAATTTGCAAACAATACCTAATAGATGTGAAGTTTCTTTTTGCTTTAATCTGTGTACAAAAAGATTAACTTATTAAATCGGTAAGCTTTAATTTTTTACTATAGGTTTCCGCCCAGCGGTTTCACCCGCTGCTACTCATTTTTCCGTGGTAATATTTGTTTTCCTGCGGTAAAAATTATGTGTTATTCCAGATTATACTCTACCTGTGTTCTAAATTTCATCCAAATCGGTATAGAGGTAACAAACATACACACACACACACAAACTCTCAGATTTATAATATTAGTACGGATTGAAACACGAAAATAGTCATGACGACTTCAATTAACAAAATTTACAATTAATGAAAAAATAAACTTTTGGTCTTCGTTTTGTCATATTTTTAAAGACTTTATAAATTCGGTCAAAATCCTGTAAATTTTACCGATTTCCTAGATCTGTGTAGGACGACGGCGGAATTAAGTCACAATTTTGCCATATTCCGGCTTTTTCTAGAAATTCGTCCAAATTCCTGATTTTGCCATGTTACTGTGACATAATATATGTATAATTTAAAAAAGGTATCGTGACTAAGTGTTACTTTTTTATACCAAATTAAAATAAAATAGCATGCGATGTTATTAACATTTTAATTATGTAAAGTAAAAACAACCACGTGTAGGTAAGTATCTAGCTAAGTACCTTATTACCCATACATAAGCATCATTGTCACATTACGTAAACACACGTGCCCTACGCAGCTATGAATACAACAAATGAATTGAATTTACGGGGTTCGTAGAGTCGATCTTAACGAATAGGATTTAATTATTTTATTTTACTGTTCTTAAACAGACTAATACTAATAATTTTAAATAAACATACATACATACATATATCACGCCTTTATCCCTTGCGGGGTAGGCAGAGCGTAAACGGCCGCAATAAACGGACATTTACGCCACGTCTGACAACCATTTGAGGGTCATTCGGAAAATTGTGTATCGCCATAGTGACAGGCTGTCAGCCCATCGCCTAAAAATGCAATACACACCCTCGAGTCCCATCGTCGCCTCTTACGACTCCCACGGGAAAGAAATGGGGTGATGCTATTCTAAGCCGGCATCACACGGCAAAGCCGGCATCACACGGCAAATAAACAATTGCTAATAAGTCTCTACCTATCAAACGTACATCACGCCTATATCCCTTGCGGGGTAGGCAGATCGTAAACGGCCGTAAAATTGACAAACATTTGAGGGTCATTCAGAAAGTTGTGTATCGCCGTATTAACAGGTTGACAGCCTGTCGCCTCAAGTTGCAATACACATGTAACCCGCGAGTCCCTTTGTCGCGTCTTACGACACTCACAGGAAAGAAATAGGGGTGATGCTGTTCTAAGCCGACTAAGAGATAATATGCTTGGATTTTCAGGAGCCACACCCCCCCGCATGAGGCGCCGCAATCACGCGCCGTCAGCGCCACCTGTTAGGGAAAGGGATCCTTTGCTCGAAGCAGACAGAGAGGCTGAGAGGAAATACAGAGAGCTGATCAGGGAGGCTGAGAAGCTGTTGGTGACGGTGTCCAGGGCACCGCTGGAGCCTCCACACAATCCTAGGATCCGGGAGCTTAGAGCTACAGAGGTACGGACGAAGGTTTTAGATAGGTAGCGAAAAATAAACTGGAAGTAAATAAAGTGATGCCTATGAAACTGAACAACTTTCCCTAAAAAACATAGGTATAAAAAATATAAAGCGCTTTAACTCTCCATGCACAATAGAATGATCGACTAGCTATTATTGTTCATTATTTTGATTGATGATTATGAGAAACCCACTTCGAATTTGCCATATCAGCTATTTAGTTCCCATAGTACAAGCTTTGCTTAGTTCGGGGCTAGATGGCGCTGTTTGAATTGTCTTTAATATTTATTATTATTATTTCTGAAATAAGTTGCAAAAGAAGCTTTTTGTTAGTTGTTGTAAACCTAGCACGGCCTGACCTAACACTGCCCTCTTTAAAGGTGGAAGCGCCGAGACGAAGCCCCGAGCGCACTCATATCACAAACTTCATGCGAGCAAACTCCCCTGAACCACCGCGAAGAGTGTCCCCTGTTGCAAGACGGTCTCCACTAGCGGCGCCTACACCCCCGCCCATCGCTCCTAGGATCCTCAACCACCCTCTCTCGCCCACCGACAGGCCACATTCGGAGCCTCCGAAGAGAAAGACTTATCCTCGCGATGAGGTAAGCAATACTTGAGAAAGAAACCTGATTCGACAACCCTGCTAGATTCTCCATTCTCCTCTTGTTTGTACCCCTTTTGTTGTATAAGTCTTCATTATTAGAGTAAGCACGCTAATAAGAAAGCGTTTCTTAGAAACAGTTTACCTCCGTCAATGATTAATTCCGCGTAATTTCAACAAATTAATCTAGATTTAAGTATTTTGAACTTTAACCCCAATCTAGAAAGAACAGGAACATCCTAGTTAAATCGTACGTCAGAATATTAATAAGATTTTCATTAGCGGTTATTTCCTCTTTTGATTCTTTCCACCATTAAAAAATAATAATCTTTATGTAATGTAATGTTTACGTCAAGTTTTGTAAACAATGCGTAATCGCCAAATTATGTAATTCGTTTTTAATTGTATTTTAATTAATCCGAAAATAAGGTGTAAATTTTACTTTACTTGCGTCATATAGTCCAGTTCAAGGGCACATCCAAGGGCTTGAGCTACCGATAAAAAAACGCTTTTTCGGGTTTTATTATGAAGTAAAAATTCATGGGCAGATATGATGTGAAATCCATTATTTTCATAATGACAGCATTTTACCTACCAATAAAATGCTTATTAAACTACTTACCTTCCTTATAGCCTTACTTATAGAGAGATAGAGATCTTCCTTTGCAGCGATTGGTCGCACTTATCTGTTCCAAAGCTGTGTGATTGGTTACTTATGCCCCCACACCCCACCCCACTCCGACACGGCAGGGCGGGGCGAGTCGGCCCGCTTGGCTTCATTGCGTCTCATAATAATATTTTAGAATATTATTACTACAAAATACACCAGGCAGAATTAAAAATTTAAGGCTATAAGGAAGGTAAGTAGTTTAATAAGCATTTTATTGGTAGGTAAAATGCTGTCATTAAACCACTGTACGTTCCTTATAGCCTTACTTATAGAGACATGTTTGATATCGCCTGGAGGAGTGGGAGCTATCGCCAATGTGAAAAACTATAAAAAGAAACAGGTATTATTATTCTTTAAAAAAGAAAAATGAATTTCTTTATCAACAATAATGATTTTGATCCACTATACTGAAAATTTATTTATATTGTATTTATTAAAAATACTGTAATATCATAAACTCACCCTTAAATGACGATAAAATATAATAAATTATAATGAAAATGTAATTCAAAACCTCTTGTACTATATTACGGCATTCTAGGTAAGCATAATAGAATGATGAAAATGATGCATTTGTAACATGCCATTTATAATGTCTTTGAAAAACTTTACCTCGTACCTATTTAATAAAAAATGCACATAATACAGTTATTCATTATGTAAGTCTCAATACGTTTTGATAAGATAGAAAGTACGCGGAAATTCACCTGAAAGTTTCCGAACAGTAAACAGAAAATTTCAAAAAAAAATAATTGAAAAACTCAATAGCCAAAATAGTAAAATATAAAAATATTGAACCTTTAGTTAGAGGTAAATACGCATTGCAGGTCGTTTTTATAAAACCTTTTAAATATCTATTTACTTACATAGTAAATAAATAGCTCTTTTACACAGAAAAACATAGCTTACATATTGTAATTGTGCTTGATCACTCAAGCTATAGGTAACGTAATAAGTAGGTTAAATTTCCCTACTATAAGGTCAACACTGCTGTTTAAGATATGCATTGACCTAAACGGGCTTAAGCAGGTAAATCAAAAAACCTGGCCAAACGACTACCTAGTTTCCCAGGAGAATAAAAGGCATATAAATTTGTTATCAAATCATACCTTCATATGATTTTTTAAATATGATTCATTTGGGCTTGCCTTAATAATATTTGCTATAATACATAATGATCAATAACTAACCTTGTTTACTTTGTCGGAGTAACGGTCAAGCTTTATTTAAAACATCACTCGGGCCTCTGAATAAACTATATTGTATATAATAATATAGTTAATTAATATCTTGGTAAATCTACCTAAACTTGATATAATAAAAGAGGCGATTATTGAAATTGTTTTCTGCCATAACTACCTCTGACCGTCCCATGCAAAGCCCAGATCTCTGTTTAAAACTTGAAAAGGGCACAAATTTGCTTTAATTTTATGTACAATCAAAAACGAGCTAGCTATAAAAGAATATGAGCTAAAGTTTAAATTATAAGAATTTTATCATATTGTTAACAGCTTACCTACGGAGAATATTTAATCCGAAGGTACGTCGGTAAACGACGTTATTGTCTATTAGACAGTACAAACATTGCAACATTGCAAATTAATTGTGGAAACCTAGATCTTACGTGGGTCACCGTACAAATATTATATATCATTATGATCACCGTTGGTAAAATATACTAGCTATTGAACGTAGTAGGTAGTTCCCAATATAATTCTCGCTAGGTATCTATTCTGAAAATATTTTACTTGATAGGCAAACTATTTGCCTAGTACGTAGGTACATTCAAGCATTTTTTAACAACGTCTTGTGCTCGACATTCAGAGCAAATATATTGGAACAACGGTATTATTATTTTAGGCTGACGACTCACGATAGGCAATTATGTTCACTATCGTACGTTTCTAACAACCATCTAACAATGTTATACACAGGAGTAGATACTCGTGTTTCAAACCCAAACAAGGCAGACAGGGCACTTACACAAATATCAATTAGCAAAAGTACCCTCTGATTGTAACCTTTTGTATATTTATTTAAAATACCCACATAGACTGTGGGTACTTGTTGTTTACTTGCCCAAAAGCTTTCATTCATTATCGAAAAAGTAGGTGTAGTAAGCATGACTACACTTGAGGAAATAAAAACTTAATATCGTCTGGGACAGTGTCGCATTATTGCTATTTGCCACTATCGCTCTAAAACTTTTCATCTCTAGAGGAGGTTGTTATATTATGCATTTCATTCATAACATTTCAGGTAATATGAAAGCACCTGAAAAATATATCATGAACTTTTCATCTCTAGTGGAGGTTGTTATACAAATTACGTAATATGCATTTCATTCATAATATTTCGGGCAATATAAACGCACCTGAAGAAAATATCATGTTCAAGATCAAGGCACTCGAGTAGGTAACACAAAATTTGGCATATACCAAATAGGTATATATTACATCACTCGCCTTAGCAGCTAGACAACCTTCCACTAGTTTTGATGTTATACAGCTTGATATAGCAGAATTAACAATAGGGTGTACCTAGCTCCCAAGTTGCAACATGCTGGAATAAGTAAATTACCTACATACATCTCCACCTCACGAAATTTACTCCGTACACTCAATGTACGATGAATTAAAAAGTAAAAATTATTATAGTTTCGGTGTGAGATCTATTAAATGGGTAGGTCTTCATTATTTACTTATCCATTTTGAGATGAGGCCATTACAAAAAGGCCGTTTTCTCTCCCCACATTTGTCTGTTTCCATGTTGCTAAGAAAAACGTAGGACTATTTTAGGACAACTCTGCACTTAGAGAGCTTAGATTGTACACATTCCCTTCCGTGATTGATGCCAGAATCATAGCGAGTATTTAACGTAGGTACTCTTACGCCACTTTTTGATCATAGTTCAAAGAAGTAAACAAATGACAAGCGTGAGGGATCTCCCTCAGAAATGCGTTAGCACTACGAGGTCTGTGATAGCATAGAAATAGAAGTGAATTATTGCTACTGAGGACAGTGAGCAAGGGAAAAATTTATAAATTCAGTCGTTTTCACAGTTACCTAATAAATCAATATGTATCTCATTTTCTTACTGCGTGGCCTCGGTAGGCCACTGAAATGATCATAAAGGAAAACTGTTTCAGACTTAAACCGTCTATAAATTTTCCTTAACCTGCGAGAATTTAGACTCGGCAGTAACGGTTACTAGGATGGGACTGAATGCGGTGAATCTACGACAAATATGTCTTCTGCTTAAGAATCATTGTAAAACGTTAGACAGCTCTCTAACTTTGAACTTTATTCCGAGTAGATAAAGTTCATACTTACGTAGGAATATTGTTCCCTGTACTTTCTAATAGCCAAGACTTTTTCGGGCTAGGATGTTATATTTGAAACATTTTTTCAAACATTTAAGTAGGTATATTTTGCCTACAGATAGCCTATTTTGCAAATTCTCAGTGGAATCTAGCTATCGTTATTTGAAAGCGTAATCTCATGGAACTAAAAGAGGGGGACCTTATGAACGCGTGCAAGGTAAAAATATTTTCAAATTAACATCTTAGGAATCCCCTCGCGTTCTATTTTCTAATACGCTCGAGGTAACACATGTGTCAGACAGTAAACTCCTTGTACTCAAGTCTGTAACACACCTTTCGAAGCTTTTATTTCTTAAATATATTTTAATACTTAACCTTAACCGTGTTAGATAGGTATAAAATTATGGAAACTTGGCTAATTTTATACCACATGCAGGATTTGAACCTGCGCGCTTCACTATCAATACTAGTGCTACACACTACCCTTCGCTACAATTGCTTTATCTCATCGCAGGCGATGGACCGGACGATGTACTTTCAGATAAGACAAAATTTAACGAGGGCATTTCACTGTCACGTTAGAAGACAAATAAGCATAGAAGTAAAGAAAGACTGCTTTACTTTGATCAGACAAAAGCAAATCATGCATGTGCCGGATACCATCAAAACTTTTGGAAGTTTGATAAAAAGGTAGGTAGGTACCAAAAGTAATACCTATACTTAAAGCAATAACGTTTTATCAAAGGTGCTGGCCGACTCTTTCTGCACGAGGTATTAAAAATATATTGGTGGGTATATTTCGAAACTTTGGCTCCACGAGGACCCAGTTCTTTGAGTTGCATATCGTACCGAAACCCACAACACAAATACTTTTTAGTACTTGTTAGTATTTTTGGCAATATTTGCATCTAAACCGTCTATAATGCATGGAATTTGTATCGCATGTCGATTTATTAATACGTCAAGTATACGAAAGGCTCGAGGACGGAATTTCAGGCCCTGCAAGTGCAAGCGAGGGCATTCTGCATGACATCAAAAGGTACAACCCCTGCGCGGGGATGTAGGAGTCCAAGGACACGTCATGCGCTGACGGCCTAATGAACTCCTGATGATGTTATAAAATAGGGTAAGTATACCTTGCGTTGCGCAGAGGTAGCTTATAAAACCGACGAAATGTAGCTTGGCTTGTGCTGCCATTTCATATCATAGCAATCAACTAGAATATATATTTTCTGCAATTTATTCTAGGTACAACGAAAAGATCCTTGAGGAGTTCTTACTACTCTATTTTATAAGACGTTCTACGGACTTGGACTTCCGTAAACTTTCTTATTACTAAGAGCATTTCACAGGGTCATGGCGGCCCCCTTTTAAAATAAAAATTGTCGCTGTGCGACTTATTTATTTAAAGAACTTTGAAGGTATCCGAACAATACCTACAGATCACGTATTTGATGCGTTACTTGAATAACACGTTGCTACGTGAAAGGAGCATCTGTATACCATTACTAGCTTCAGTAAATGACATAAAAATGTATTTATGTCCAAATAACAATTTACAAAAACACGTGTAAAAATAAAATAATCATTCACAAATGAAAATCCATAAATCAATCAGGCACATTAATGAAAAACGTGCACGGGGGATATGTAGAAACTAGTTCGACGGGATAGTAACCTATAAATAGAAAAAAGGTATTACTTCTCTCGAGGAATACCTACCTATCAGTTCAAGGTAACTAGTTTAAAAACCTGCGAGGGATGAACATTTATATTGAAAATCTTAAAATAATGCCACTCAAAGCTTGTGCGAAGTGCACTATGATTATTGGATTTTCATTTGATCGTTCGTAAAGAATCGAACGAATTAATTACTTCCGGATTAAAAACTTTTCGTAAAAAAAATTCACTTTTGTTAAATCCGGGTAACTAAAACTTCGATAGCAACCAAATTTCTATAACACACTTTGCTTATTTATTTGGGATCATTATTCTTGACAAATAATACCCATAAATTATTAACTATTTTGTTCACAGAATTCGGATCGCCAGGAACAATTTATTTATTCGTAAACGGTCTTGACAGATTTCAATAATAATTTATTAAAATTGTAAGAAAAGTTGTGTCCGACGGAAAACCGCCTTCAGAAATTTGATTTGCCACATGCATAATAAAATATAAAGGACTTACCCAGTTTATACACACACTGATTTTAAAATTTATTTAAATAGGAACAATTAAATCACTAAATTTATTAATTTAAAAAACGAACGGTGCAAAACCGTTAAAATTGTAAGAAAATAATTTTTCAAAGTTTAAAATTTAAAACTTTATCGAAATTTAAAAAAATATTTTCTGAGCGCGACCGCTCACTGCGAAAGAAAAATCGCCAATGAAGCCAAGCGGGCCGACTCGCCCCGCCCTGCCGTGTCGGAGTGGGGTGGGGTGTGGGGGCATAAGTAACCAATCACACAGCTTTGGAACAGATAAGTGCGACCAATCGCTGCAAAGGAAGATCTCTATCTCTCTATAAGTAAGGCTATAAGGAACGTACAGTGGTTTAATGAATGGAAAAAAGAAGAATGATGGGTTGTTCTTTCAGGTTCTCCAGACCCTGGAGGGTCTACGCAAGAGCTTACAGCAACAGTCCGCGCTGCTGGCCGTACAGCGCACACGACTTGACTCACTATAGCCACTTCATTACCGCCTCTACAAAATAGAGAAGGCATAGAAGAATCTACTCCAAATTACATTCTAATTTCTATTCAAAATCCTGCTCATGGATTCTGCATAGCTGCCTTGTTGGCAAGCGTTAGAAGTATAAATCTTCAATGCCTCTTCTATTTTGATTATATCTCAATCTACCTTCCCGTCCCTGCCAAACCCCTAGCTTTAGATTCCCTATTTCGTTTTTAGTTAAATTTTGTTGATTCTGTAGGTCATAGGCCGTTTGAATTCAGTGAGAATGTTCTATTCTTAAAACTTAGATAATTCTGTTATTCAGAACAACAGTGCGAAGAGAATAACACGTGGACAATGATTTTGCTAATAGGTAAATAGTCGTTTACACGAAATGAAAAAATCTAGACTTGATAAGATCTCAGAACTTAGCTTATAAACGCATTGAATGATCTCATAAGTAGTCATATCTCAAACGGCCCGTAGTTCTTCAAAAACCCCTTTCTAGTCCCTCCATACAGTAGACTAGTCCATAGTTGTAGTGTATACTATTCTAGTTAGTATCCTTGTTATCGTTTGGTGTAGGCGAGGCCATTTTCTTCTTCCATACATTGCATATTAATCGTAGCGTCATTTTACTAGTCAATAATTAGTCGTAGTATGGCTGGTGGTTAAAGCTCTACTAGAATGTTTGATAAATTAGTTTTTTCATCAAAAATATCTTCCACATTTTTTTTCATACAAGAATCTTCTTAAAGGATAATACAATTTCTCCAATAGTGCGGCAATAGAATAAGGTGTAATTACCCGTTCATTTTTAAATAACTTTCTAACGAAGCGACTTCAAGTTTCTTGCTTGTGACACGCCTTGTAATTGCCTTATAGAAGACGTAAGCAATTTAATATTATAGGGTTCACTACTGTTGGCTTCATCTTTGAAATTGTTCCTGTTGATTTGTGCCACTTTTCTCTTAGTAGTAGCCGCTCCACCAGTCTCATTATTACAGGTTAGATGTTGGTATTGGATGTATTCAGTAGCGCCGTAGTATAGAGTAGCGGTCTGGTCTAGGGTAAGGCAAACCGTGGCCACGGCGTACTAAGACTGCGTTATAAATAATTAATAATCTTAATGAAATATTAGCGGAATTTGAGAAGCATTACAAAGAATATAACATCGACAAACGTTGTATCGAAGTTCTACCACAAAAGTCTTAAAAGATGTTTTTGAAACAAATTAAAATGTTCAAGATTTTTAACTGGCTTTTCATAAATACCAGCAAGAAAGCTTTTCAAAGCCGCTACATTAATAAACTAATGTTTACTCGTTATAATGTAAGCTTCAGCGATGTTTGGGGATTCAAGTGAATACCGAATACAGATTTTGGATTGTTTGAATATGACATTGCAAATGATAAATAAATATATGCTTATAAGTTATAAGGCCATTATTCAGCTGGTAAAAATATTGGTTTATTTCTCTTCATGGCCAAGTATTTCTAAAAACAATTGACATACTTAGTTATATTGGTGTCCAGCCCATTTTTTTATGTATTGGTGAAAATAGGTTTGTTTAATTTTATGGTTGCTATTAAAATGTGCCCCAATGCTGCACCCCAAGCATCGTTGGAGTGTCGAAGGGGTCTGTACTTGGCCCCATATTTTTGTTAGTGCAATTTTGGGGCTCGCGCCGTACGCGATGCCCTAGCTGAATGTAAATATTTATTCATTACTTACTTGTTTATTGTAAGTATAAATAAGATTTATACGTTTAGTTGAATTTTCATTAAAATATTATACCGAAATAATTACCAGTTGTTTAATTTTTCTGCTCCTTTTCCGATGCCGTATTTTGAGTCTTCTCTAAATATCCATCGCGCTATTGTGATGCTATACAGCTAAGTATACATCAACTACTCACAACTAGATGGCGTTGTACAGTAAAACATTTACCTTCTTTGTAAAATCTACAGAGGGCCTTAGTAGGTTTGTAGCCTGATATGGGTTGATGTATGTAGCAAATAGTGTGGCATGATTCGGTGAAATGGGTAAGCAGTTAGACTCTTCTAGAACACGTAATACTTATATTGTTTAATTTAGTGATTAGGTATTCAGTGTTTTTGTTCGACTGTTCTGTTTATTCAGAAAAAAAAAATCAATGTTTCTTTCGTGTATCGTAAGGTTCAATGTTATTAATTAGTATACAATGTTGTATTCATAACTCACTATTGTTTCTGAATGAATCGTATAAAGCAGGTAAAATCTAGGTAGGTAGTAGTCATGTTAAGGATAATAATATGAATTAATTATTAATCTTCTATTTAAGTTAATGCTTTTGTTTCTTTTAATTCATAAATCCGAGACTCGGATCAGAGGTCATTGACTTTACAATTGACTTGATGAATGGATAGCATGAATTCCATTACAACAATAACCATCTTAAAAAATATTTCTAGTGAGCAAAAACAATTTGGAGGAGCTGGGATTTGAACCCAGGACTTTCAGCATGCGAAGCAGACACTCTACCACTGAGTTACACCCCCGGTGACACCTAGTGTCGAAATTATCTTATGCGTTCTACTGTTCGTGACGTCATGATGTTAGCTTTCCGTCTGGCGCCTATTCATGGATGCATATTACTGTGTACGCGTGGGGTGGCGTGATGTTGGCGCGTGTAGGCCGCGTGATGGTCACTCCTATAATTCAGATGCTTGTGGCTCCATACTGTTACGCGAGTATTTATTTTACGTCAGCGCTTGTGTTGCCAAAAGGCGGGGCATGATCTTACTTTCTTATTTATTTTCAGTAATCTCAGTTTGAGGACTGTTTCGATTACCTACTTTAAAAATAAACTAAAGTTCTGACTAGGTAAGTACATTAATTATTATAAAGTAGCTTAAAAATAACATTATATTTTTGTACCGAGCTGGGCCTCGTGTGGCTCTTATAAGTTACTTAGATACCTACGAGTTTACGAGACATTACTAGGTACTAGGTAAATACCTAATTAAATAAATAATAACTGTGATCCTACTGATTGGTACAATAATTACAGTAGCTAACAAGATCTAGGTGTGTAAAAAATACCAACTACTCGAATTGTCAACATAATAATAGCCTATTAGAATTTTACATCGCCATAATAAGGCATTCATAATCTTACACAAATCTCCCCACGAGTAGGAAGTACATACCTAGGTATAGATATACATAAACAAGTATCGATTTTCTAGCTCCAGGCAAAATCTAGGTACGTGAGGATTTCACACTTGTTTTTAGGTCAAACCTCTTCGAGTCACACCTCTTTCTTGTCTAATGTTGTAACTTTTTGTAAAACCATCTTTATAGGTACCTACTTAGGTATACTTTTAAGAGCAAAGTGTTTATGTAGCATCAATATAACGTACAATACTATTATTGGAACAAAGACATATTTTTGGCATTTATGAGAACGAGAAAAGTTGCGAAATAGAGGCTACGAAAGGACTTGATAAAGATAAAGATAAAATTCATTTACCTATTTGCCATTTTAAAAACCAAGGGCACAACTGGTATGCAAATCAGTGTCGGTGCAAGTTAAATAATAATAAATGACTAAAAATTTTTGGTTTCATGTTAATACACATGAAACCAAATATTTTAGGCGATAGGCTGACAACCTGTCACTATAGTGATACACGACTATTCTGAACCGACCCTCAAATATTTGTCAGACGTAGCATAAGCGACCGTACCTTAGGACCGTTAACGCTCTGCCTACCCCGCAAGGGATAAAGGCGTGATAATGTAGAAAAGTTGCTGCCTACAAACTTATAAAAGAAAAATAATGTTATAGATTTAAAACTTACCCGTGGCCTATGAAAAAAATATAATAAATATGAAGGCGGGTACTCCCACTCGTGCGTTTGGTAGACGTATTTGTATGGGAATAAAGGGCGGGGCACACCGGCTCCGTATCCAGCTCTCGTCCGTAGTCACGCACGAACTGATGACGTTGTAATGTATGGGACTGTATGAGATACGGCACACCGCTTGCGTGCAGCACGGAACGGATACGCAACGCAAGCAGTGTGCCGTATCTCATACAATCCTATACATTACAACGTCATCAGTTCGTGCGTGACTACGGACGAGAGCTGGATACGGAACGCATACGGAGCTGGTCTGCCCCGCCCTTTAGATCAGAACTTAAGTCTGACAGACGCATGCGTTACGGTGCGATAGAACTACGCAGCGACGGACGACAAGTGGGATGCCCGCCATATTGTCACGCTTTCATCATCATTACCACTCCCAAATTAATTAAAGTATTTAGTAAGGCAAGCGTCACTGCATAGGCCCCATGAATGAAATAACGGGTTAGTTGGATTTGGGCCAATTACGACTTAATGTTTGGACGCTTGTTGATCATTTGAAATGCCTGCAGATTCTAAATTCAGTCTAGGCCATATAACGATACATTATTATTTTAGTTTTTCATCTTGTCAACAAGTTGAGTTACCCGTGTTTGTCGTTATATGTATAGCGAAGGAATATTAGTACCTACCTACATCTATGTTTTGCTATCAGGGATGCTGTATTTTGTACAGGACGTCAAAATATTAGCTGAAAATATTTTAAAGAATGAAGCAGCCCATTAAACTGACCGGGTCGGCTGGAACATTTTATATGGGAGGTCCAATTTTTTTTTCCTATTTCGACATTTATTCCTTGGAGTTGTTCAGTTTCATGGATATGTTCACCGGTTGAAAAATTTTGAGCTTTATTTACACCTTATATTATAATTATAACCAACTAATTTACTTAATTCGGCAGTTGAAATTTACTTTATTGAATGTAGGATAATATTATCTATCACTTATTGACGTCATGAACCGTCATTGTAAAAAAAGTTATAAGACGATTTTCTTCTGAAATTTGTAAGTCTCCTGAGAGTAAAAGTTATGTACTGGGTGATTATTTTGTTATATAATTTGGTTCATGTACTAATTTACACTGTATAAAAATATTTTTTTCTTATAAAGTTTAGTAGGTAGGTAAGTTAGTGTTTATTTTATTTATAGATGGACTCAACTGCGGTTAATGTTGTACAATTTATCTGAATTGGTCACGTCGCTTCGGCGTCGCCTGTGGCCTGTGCTATCATTGAACCACTACAATTCTACAGGCGAAAAAGTGGCAACATCGCGCCAAAATTAATATTTTAATAGCAACATTGATGAAAATTACAACTACAGGCGTTTTTCGAAGCTACAGGTCTACAATTTTACAAGTCACAGCTACAGGCACCTGTAGATTTCCATCGACAAACCATAGGGTAGATTTCGCTTTTAAAAACACAATCGAGCAAGTTTTTACAGGTGTTCATCAAAAGACTTGTAAACTACAACTGTAAAAACTTACAACTTGTGAATAATTTTACAGGTCGTCTGACCTAGGTAATTATTGTACAAGTGCAAGATTTCTTCATAAAAGTCTATTCAATATGTTCAAAAGTACTCGAAATGCGTTCCTTGCCAAATTATTTTGCTCGAGGCGTTAAATAAAGCAAAACTTTATCGTCAATTGTGGATTATTATTATTTATTCACAACAGTACTATTTTAACGTACTCTATCAATAATATGATTTTTATTAGAAATATTGTTGATTTCATTTTTGTAATTTCCTTTTTATTAAAATAATAATTTTCAGTGTAATGTCTTATATATTTAGCAAAGTGTTTATATACTTTTACATTATTTTATCTGTGATATAGCATTGACGTTGAATTTGAGTGAATGAAATGAATGAATCGATAGTGTTGTACATCGACTTGTAAAATTTACCTGTAGTCGAGATTTTGGAGCGGTACTTACTATGGTAGCTTTACAAGTGTCTTCATAAAACGCCTGTAACCTGTAAATTGTAACTACAAGTGTGCTACAGGCAGATTTTCGCCTGTAAATGTGGACCTGTACCTGTACAATGATAATACATGGCACTGGCTGTAAAATTGATATTTCGCGGTAGTTAATGTTATCGATTTACGAAATTATTTTAGTCTTTCTTTGAAACCGAGCTATTTCTGAAGTATATCTCATTCCATGTATTGTGGAACGCCCTCGTAACAAACAAGACTCTTTATTTTAATTTTCATTGTATTTATTTAAGTACAGTATTAGCTTACAGAAAATCTTATATAAGTAATAAAATACTAAATTAAAAATGTTAGAGCTGATTAAAATGCTGTAATTATGGAATGTCTTAGTTCAACACATGATTAATACATATATACATACAATATCTAATGCGGGGTAGGCAAAACGTAACGACGGTAAAGAGTGGACATTTACGCCACGTCTGAAAAAAATTATGGAGTCATTGTAAAAATTGTGTATCAATATAGTGACAGGTCGCCAGCGCATCGCCTGAAATTGCAATACACTTGTAACCCTCGAGTCCTTTAGTTGCCTAGACACGCACTGGAAAATGGGGTGATGCTATTCTATGCCGGCATCACACATCATTTATACAGAGGTATATTTATATACTTGATGTCCTAATTTTGGTCTGGCAATCGTTCACGTTATCGCATCGTTATCTACATGTACAAGTAGCTACAGCAGATTTACTACCTTGGCTCGTGGCCAAATATATTGGAACCGTAAGTGTTAAAATAACTACTAAATACATTATGTTGCATTAGTTCGCTTCCCATATCAAAAGAAAATAAAATGTGGCTGCTGTTTTGCATCGCTATATCTTTCTATCTATATCTCTAACCATCCCGAGATTTTAGAAATCTTGCAAATTTATCAACCGCGGGCAGGATTTGAACCTGCGACTTTCGCCATCACTAGTGGCGACGCCTTTTCCATCTGGACTACCGCAGCTCATCCATTAGAAGGTAGATTTTTAAAATTTTATACCGTTTTAAAAATGTGGTATTCTATGCTTCCTCAAAATTTTCAAATCACTGACCTTTAATGTCAATTTTAAACGGGCTCTACAGTGATGGAATGAAAATGATAACAATGAAATTCGGTATAGCGTGAATATAATAAAATAATTTAGTTCAATACATTAATACATATATAGTATATTAGTTGAATACAAACATTTAGTTCTATCATATTAAACTTATAGTAGAAACCTATCTAAATAAAAAAAGAAACGAGGTATTTTGAAGTACATATTAAAATACCAAATTCCTTGAAGAAACCTTGTTTTGTCCGGCCTTTTCAATTCCGAATTTGTGTATCCACAATCAGGAACAAACTGCAACTGCTCGCTTGTATAATGAAAGAGGAATAACACTGGCGTCCACATTATAAGCTAATTCAGCCCTTTTGACATGTATTGTCATGTAAATTTGTTTTGAAACTAATCGGAACGACGGACTTCGGACTGAACACATTATTTGTTAATCTGTTATTTGCTACTGTGTGCAAATAATAACCCATATTAAGCAAATTCTGAACAAAACGTTCCTAATTTGGAGTATGTTGCATCGACTCTGTACTTAGAAAACAAAAACAAAAGCTTTAGGTACATATCTGTGTCAATATATTCTAAAGAACTCTACTTAATTAAGAGAATAAATGAAAAAATACCTAGTAAATCGATAAAAAATTACACAATTAGTATTAAATTGTAGTAATATGATATTGGTTCAACATTAAATTATAAGAGGAAGGATGGTTTAGGATGAATTAGAGGAGGAAGTCTGATTATAGTAAAATTTAGTGACTGGTATAGAAAAAGGAATGCTGAGATGCTTTGGTCACATTGAGAGAATGAATGAAAGAAGATTAACGAAAAGGGTGTATATGGCGAGTGTGGATTGGAACGTTGGAAGGAGAAAACCTAGACAAACGTACTTGGATCAGATTGGGGACGTTCTAAAGAAAGGTCGTCAAGTCAAGAGTACCCTAAACCGACGAGCATGTATGAAAAGGTTGATGCATGTTGAAGAAGCCAAAGAGGTGTGTCAGGATCGTAGCAAGTGGAAAGATGTAGTCTCTGCCTACCCTTTTGGGGTACTATGGGATCTACCTCCTAGCGGTCCACCCCGGGCAACGGCAACACAGGCTTGCCTGTGGATAAGTCCGGCTGAACGATCCCACTAAGCGGTGGAAGGCTTCGTAAGGGGCCACCTGGCTCGCTACCACCATCCCACTGAAGTCTGGCGCCAAGTAGCTTGCTGCGTTTCATCAGTGTGTGGGAGTGCCAGTGCCTTAACAGGCTTCTTCTGGGTGAGCTCGCTCCATCTTAGACTCTGTCTCTGTCCTATGACCTAGACTAGAGTCAAGAGCAAACCCATCATTAATAAATAATAAAAAAAAAAGAAGCGTGATTACATGTTAAGTTATTTTGTGTTCTTAAATTATAAAACGAACAAGGACAACAACAGGAGGGTTACATGTGCATTGTAATTTTAGGCGATGGGCTGACAACCTAGCACTATGGCGATACACACATTTCTGGCAGATTTTCAGGTGTGTTGCACATATTAGATTTTTACGGCCGGCTACGCTCTGCCTACCCAGCAAGGGATATAGGTGTGATATATATGTATAATATGTATGTATGACTAACAAAAAAAAATTTAAACATGTTTGTTCAACATATTTAGCAAGTCATAAATTTTCTTAAAATGATATCGCTACTTTTGTAATACGAAAACCACTCTTTCACAGAATTTCATTAGACGAGTGCAATCAGTATGATTTTGATTACACATACCTAAATTAAGTTATCATTACACGGCTGTTATAAGAAAACCTCCGGTATCTATAACATTTCATATATAAATAAATAAATACACAAGTTTCTTCATAGACTGGTCATTACTACTGGTTGCAACTATGTGGGCTTCTAGGTTAATGTACCTAGCTAGTCCCTACCAGAAACAAGAAATTATCTTTTCATCTCAATTCTTTTGCTTACCTAATTGCCTTTTAATGTGGAAATATTCCTGTTGATCTTAAAAATTACATTTTAATTTCCTTGAAAATTTATTTAATGTGTTTTCATATAAATATTTTGTATTTGATAATTGGGGAGCGATGTAATTAAGGTGAATTTGATTGCCGAAATATTCCATTGTATTCATGTCTGATGACGTCAATGAAGTAAAAGCACATGCAAACTCTATTTACATAATTAATGAGATATAAATAATCATTAGCGACCACTTGAAATTACTTATTTGGTATTTAAGGTCAATGCTACTAGATACGTAGGTACCTACCTATTCTTTTTTTCACCATAATATTATGTTATTATACAAAAAGATACGAAACGACTTTCCCAAAACGCTAAGCGCAACAGGTCAAACTGAACAACTTTCCCTTTGGAACAAAGGTACCATAACAAAAATTAAAACTGGCCTGCCCCACAAGAAATCAGCTGACGAACAATTTTGTATTTAAGGTATTTTTTATGTTTTGACCTACTTATATTATGTTCGTTTTGATCTATTGAGCTTAGCGTTTTTGGGAAAGTCGGTCGTTCAGGACCACCCTGCATTACCACCAAAAACTCTGATTTATGTTGTTAGTATGAACAGTCATAAAATAAACCGAAAACCAAATTATAAAACACTTCTCGTGTTGGGTATATTCCTGCTTTTAGTTATTATTTTACGACTGAGCCGCGGTAGCCCAGATGGAGGAGGCGTCGCTATTACTGATAGCAAAGCCCGCCGGTTCAAATCTTGCTGCGGTAGAAAATATTGCAAGCTCAAAAATTATACATACCCAACACAAGTAGTGTTTTAAAATTTGGTATTCAATTCGTCGCAGCAGGTATTCAACGCTCTGGTTAAATTCGATCTGTAAGCAATTAATTAGTCGTTGAGAATTAGTTATTAAACTATTCCGGTAGATGGAGCCATGCCATGCGTTATTGGCATTAAGTTCCACTTGCATAAAACTGCAGCAACGATTGTGCCGCGGACGCCGCGGTAGCCCAGAAAGAAGAGGCGTCGCTTGTACTGGTAGCGAAAATACTGCTTGCGATAGAAAATGTTCCAGATTTTATAAAACTTTTACTATGATCATGCTGCTTTGATAAAAAAAGGTTGACGTAGAGAAGTATGTACCTATATAAATTGGAAACTGACGTATGGTCAGAGGTCGGGAGTGTTTTTGACCCACCCGGGGCATGGGTCTTTCCGGCTACGAGTTCAATCTGCTCAATGGGAAAGGTGAATGTATGGGTCAAGTTTAACCACTTTTTATATTCTACAAAAACAGACCGCTGACAGGTTTTTTACGTAGGTTCACTCATTTACAGAATCAAAAGTATACTGGTTTTCCACACAGTTAAAAGGCAAACCGAAATAAACTGATCTTTTAAATGGGTAACTCGAGATGCTGCTGATGTAATGTACCTAATGTACTGAATGCACTCACAAACTTGCGGTTTATATGGGATTTTCTGATGTTGATTAAAAACATACACATCTACGAGCGGTTTTGTTACTATATCTACAGTTAGTTCAAATATCCTACTCAGAAGTTCGAAGCGTCACAACACACGCGTATAGTCCAATGAGAATTTTTCGAGGGATTCTTAAATGTCATGAATAGGGTGCTGAGCTTATCGAAAATACTTTCTTTGTACATGAATAAAACCAATTGTTTCGTTTGTTAGTTTATTAAAATCCTACTAATATTATAAATGCGAAAGTTTGTATGTTTGTTTGCTAGTTCGTACACGAAAATTCTTTATTTGTGTTAACAGAATTGTTTCAAATTTCCTATTAATAATACTTAATATAGCAAGACCACAAGTTTATTTTGCGGCAAATTAAACTAACAGTAATTAATTAATTACGAACACAACGTGAAACGGATCTGGTGACGAAACTATGGCTGCTGCCAGCCATATTACGTTTTGCTGTTTGGGTGGTATAATGTAAAATTTACAGCTTAGAACTACGCCCTTTGGTTTGAAATTCAGGTGATGACTCAGAACTGTCAACAGAACAACTCAGATTACGGGATTTCAAATAGCTAGCAATAAATATTTTTTATTTATTTTTAAGGTTTGGTTTGCTCTTGACTCTAGTCTAGGTCATAGGACAGAGACAGAGTCTAAGATGGAGCGAGCTCACCCAGAAGGAGCCTGTTCACTCTTACTTTGAAGAGATTAGGGTTGTATGCGTTTGAAAACACAGACGCAGGTAGTGAGATCCACTCTTTAGCAGTTGATATTGACTGGAAGCGCTTAGTCTATGTCTAGTCTATGGGTTTGCTCTTGACTCTAGTCTAGGTCATAGAGCGAGCTCACCCAGAAGAAGCCTGTTCACTCTTACTTTGGAGATTAGGGTTGTATGCGTTTGGAAACACAGACGTTGGAGATGAACTCACTACCTGTGAGTTCATCTCTTTAGCAGTGCGCATTATAAATGATGACTGAAAGCGCTTAGTCCGAATTGGTGGAATGGCAACCAGGTATAGGTGGTATCCGGCGGTGCGTCTGGATGTCCGATGGTAGAAGGGAGCTGGTGGAATAAGGTCGTGAAGCTCTAATATTAAATCAAAGATTCTCTACGCATGTTGAAATATTGATGTTGCAATCATTTTTAATTTTATTCAAGTAATCAGCACAAGTTTTCATAGGAAAGAAGTTGTCTTGATGTATTTTGCACCAAACTGTGATACGGTACGGTATATGAAATTTGTTTAGGTATTATAGGTATTTACTTACATTATTATGGTGTAAAACATTAACCATCGCATGACAAAGGGTATAAAATGTGCTATGTATGTCGATGACTTCACTAATTGAGACACGAAATCCTCCATTACACTAGGACATACTTTTTTCATAAAGTAAAAATAGTTATGACAGTAAGTTTGTACATTACTTTTTTGAGAATACTAGGTAAATAAAGTTCATTGTTTAGACAATTAGGCCTGCAGTGATAACTTTTAACCGGATCTTACTAGAGTTTGCAAAAATATAAAGTAAACATTATATTTTGACACTTACTTGAATTTTCAATGGGGTTATTAACATTATTATAAGTTTAGGTAAGTAAATATCGACGGAGTGCTTTTGACGTCAGTCACAAAACGGTGACAATAAAAGTATCAAGAAAGTACTCGTACTTGTCATGTCTACAAGCAACATTTTAAATACTTCTATAGGTATTGAATGCCAAATCAGGAAACTGTAACTAAAATTCAAAAATATTTTGGACTTCTCTAGTAACCAAAATCAGCTGATCGGCAATTTAGTGTGGAAGGTCCAAATTTTTATTGCGTATTTAGACCTATGTTTCTTGGGGAAAACTGTTCCTAATCACCAGCCCATCATGAGTTTTCGCTATCTGTCACTTATGTACTGCCGCTCCAATAAGTCGTAATTGACAGCTGTCATCTCCAAACTAAAAGAGATGTCAACAAAGGAAAATGGACCCTCTGCCATAGTATTATCACGAGTCTGATAGCTGTCAAATACGACTTATTGGAACGGCAGCACTTTACTAAAATTTCACCCTGTAAGTAAGAAGAACAAATGTCAAAGTGTTCAAAACGTCATGTTTTATTGTGGTAACAGGAGAGGGCAATAATATCACAGTGGTATGATGTTTATTGCATAATTGTGAGATCATACGATGCCTCTTTTCACTCTACAAATGTGTCGCCAAATGCGCTTCTGGCACCTATTTCTAACGCTTTACATTGCTGCATAAGAATACGTATTATTTTTATGGGACTTTACCTAGGTAGTAAGGTACCTAGTAATAGGTACTCAATCAAATTTTATTTTTGATCTCTAACAGATTTGTTATGTGTTTAAGATAAGAAAAAGTCTTTAGTAGTTTTATGTAGTAGTGCTACTGCAACACCCCAATAAGTTTAATTATGATTATACAATCTTTGTTAGATATCTTGAATAGTTTCTACTGCCGGCAGGATACGATCCTGTGACTTTCGCGATCAGAACTAGCAGTAGTATAATTTAAATGTTGTCTTAAATTAGACCTAAGTACAGTGGACTGTTGTAGCTGTTCCATACTATCCGTACTAATTTTAGAAATCTGAGCGTTTGTGTGTGTGTATGTATGTTTGTTACCTCTTCACGCTCAAACGGATTGACCGATTTGGAACACAGGTAGAGTATAACCTGGAGTAACACATAGGCCACTTTTGACCGCGGGAAAACACTTTTAACACGGGAAAATGAGTGGCAGCGGGTAAATTGCTGGGCGGAATTCTAGTGTTATTATAAAATATTTTTAAATCTTTCGTTTTGTCTCGTTGATTTGCACTATGAAACATTGTCGACTGCACGCTCGCTTACACTGCAGTGTATGTTCATGTGGGTAGTCGAGCTGCACCGGAACGCACTTGGCATATGATGCTGTACTGCGCAGTGTACAGCTCTGGAAGTCTAGATCATTCAGCGCGCTCCAGGAGGTGCATTTTTAAAACAGTGTAATCCGATTTCGCAGATGGAACGATCGGCCTAACCACTCGTATCACGCCACCAACATTTTTTTTTTGATCAAAGGTATATGTTAATTAATTAGGTGTGTGTTTAGATTGTGTAGTAAAACGTGCGATACGGGCACGATTGGTGGCACTATATAATAATATGCTTCCACGAGGCGTATTTTTGAATCAGTAGAAATCCAATTTCGCATGTGCAAGATCGAGTCGAGTGGTTTAACTACTTCTACTATAGGAACGAATCCATTTATAAACACTTAACATAATGAAATTCATTTGGTATAATGGTGTGATTGAAGTATTTAGACAAGACGTTGCAGAACGGCGTATGCAATTTTTTTCTACTGATTTAAAAATACATTTCCAAAGCAAATTGTGCCGAGTGGTCTGGGCTGGCCTGTAATAGGGATGTCGTGTGACCGCCTTATGCAATCAGAATCAGACCACAATCATATCTGTCCAGTCTGAGATTGCGACCTTCTCGAAATAAATCAAACTACAAATTTATAAAGTAGTGCTGCTTTGACGCGTTCTTGTAGACAAATGTGTTAGCTGTCATGTTTTGCTATCCGACTAGCGGTCTTACCCGCTGCTAACCGTTTTCCTGTACTAAAATGGCGTTTTTTGCGATTAATGGTAGTCTATGTTAACCAAAGTACAGTAACTTTCGGAGAGTGAAGAATTTTGGAAACGAAATTGGTTTTGCAAATTATCGGTTTATACCTTTCGGGGTAGTCAGAGCGTTACAGGCCGTAAAAATACGCTCGCTATCGCCACGTTTAACAAATATTTAAGAGAATCGACTACCGAGCTCTCGTCCATACAAAAAGAGAAAACGTTTTCCTACCCCTAAATGTAATCCGATCTCGATGATTTTTGAGAATGTTGTTGACACAGTAAAAAGCTAGGTTTATAGTTTTTCCTTTTTTCGAATTTTGCAATTGATTGAAAGTTATAGGCGTCTAAAAGACACTTTTTTTATGACGAAATCTCCCTTGAAGTAAAACGTTTGTATTTTCAAAACAAAGTTGTTTTAAGAAAAAATAAAAAGCTATAAACCTAGAATATAATATGCTGAAACGATGGACACTAAAATCAAAAATATTGGTTGTGATTTAGTATGTGGGAAACGTTTTCTCCCAAGACGCAAATTTCACCTTAAAAATACCTACATTCAGTCGCGAGCGGCAACGCTCTCTATCGCACTATCGGGGGTCGGGGGGTGAAGTAATGTTTCACGTATTGAAGAGGTGTTAACGAAAAAGTCGATAGTAGAGATGAGAAAGGAATCGATATCCCTTGTTACCAATTTCTGTTTCAAAATGTAAGAAGATAAATTTCGCTCCTAATATTACATTAGGTTATCGGACTGCTCCAGAAGGATGGTATAGTACTTTACGATGCAAGTTTGGTAAATTGAAAATTACGATCGAGGCAAAAGTAATTAACAACAACCAATTTTAATGTGCTGATTATTAACTTTTTCGTTTGAAGTTACATAATTCAAAAGTTGAAAATTTTATAAATAGTTAAAAAAACTGATTCCCGACTACGGAAAAAATCGAAACAATGAAAACGTTTTATGTGTTTCTATTATTTATTTATTCATTATTATTATCTCTTAAACTTCTTAACAGATTTCGATGAAACAAAAATTATCTAACATGTTAATGTTTGTCCACAAACTGGAAAACTAAAAGTCATACCTATCGAGATAGACTTTCAGTTTTCGAGTTTGTGGACGTTTGTCTAATGAAATTAAGCACACGGCCGTGCTTGGAGGTCTAAATGGATCAAAAATAGTGACACTCGAATATTATCAAATTCAAACAATATAAGGTACATAGTAGGTACATATACATACATATCCAACTGATAACCTTCTTTTTTTGAAGTCGGTTAAACAGCAATGTGTCTAATATTAGTTGTAATTCGATGAATTCAGGGACAAAGCAAATTATTTACACCTAAGCATTAGATTAACTTGCGAGAGGTACCTACTTAGTGAGGTGTAGGTAGGTAAACAAAATACAAACCAAATATTATTCTTTCTCTTGAAGAAACATTTTTTCCTGCGGACACATAATCGTATTCGTTTCTTTTTGCCTCTTCTAAAAGTATTTTCTTTATTTTAAATAGATGTTATCCGGCGGTGCGTCTGGATGTTCGATGGTAGAAGGGAGCTGGTGCAACAAGGTCGTGAAGCTCTTGAGTACCTACACTCTCCGAAGTACAATCTGTAAAAAAACCGACAAGCAGGCAACCTTGCGGCGATGTGCCAGGCTATGTAACTTGGTGTCCACCAGTTTTTTGTCGCCTATGAGCCTCTTGGCCCTGCGTTCCACCGAGTAAAGAGCGGCAAGTTGGTATTTGCCTGAGCCTTCCCAAAGGTGACTGCAATACTCCATGCAGGATCGGACTTGTGCTTTGTAAAGAGTTAAAAGCTGTCCAGGCGTAAAGTATCGCTTCACTCTATTCAGGATGCCCAGCTTCTTATCCGCCGTTTAAGCCTTGTACGAGTACTCGATGGTCGCACCGAAGTTTAGATTTAACTCCATGCCTAGAAGCTCAAGCCTGTCAGTGACAGGGACAGATGTACCCCGAAAAGTAGGTGTCCAGTCGAAAGGACTCCTTTTTGCAGTGAAAAGACACGCCTGTGTTTTGGTGGCGTTGAATGAGACCTGATTGTCGTCGCCCCATTGACAACTGACAAGGCTTAAGGTCAGATCTGTTCGCTCTACCACGGCCTTTGTTAACGAACGTATTTCATCCCCACTGGTTTTTGCACCTGTCAAGTATCTCTCTGAAACGGTACTATCATCTGCGTATCAAACAATTCCATGCTGAAGGAGGTCATTGATGTGTAGCAGGAAAAGAGTTGCAGAGAGAACAGACCCCTGAGGAACTCCGGCATCAATGGCCATAAGGTCAGAGGAGCAGCCGTCAACAACTACTCTAATGGACCGTTCACGAAGGAAGTCTGAAATCCAAGAACAAAAATCAGCTGGGATGCCATAAGCAGGAAGCTTGCTGAGCGGACTTGCATGCCAGGCCCTGTCAAAGGCCTTCGAGATATCGAGCAAACGGCAAGTGCTTCGCCGTGTTTCTCGATGGCTTCGCCCCAGCAGTGCGTGACATACACAAGAAGATCAGCAGTAGACCGCCCCCGGTGAAAGCCATATTGACTCAGTGACCGTCAATATGGCTTTCACGCTTTCGAAGATCATAGTCTTCAAGGTGGGTCAGCTTTCTGTTAAGTACCCTCTCCATGAGCTTGCATAGGATAGAGGTAATGGTAATTGGACGGTAATGGGCAGGGTCAGCACGGTCGCCCTTTTTGGGAACTGGTTGCACATTAGCAAGCTTCCAGGCCCATGGCACCGTTCTTTTTTAAGAGAGAGGCAGAACAAGCGTGTCAGCACAGGAGACAGTGAAGGCGCACATAGTCATAGCCATTATCGTGCGACTTTTAATTAATCGGAATCTGCAATAATTATAAAATAATTCTATACCTTACATTAGGTACATACCTATTAAGTTTTAGATATGAGAAAACGAATCCGTATAAAAATTTGGTACTTGAAAACATTATAGTTAGTTGTAATGTGATAGATAATTATACCAGCAAATGCAGTAGTTTCGTAGTCTAATCAAAGTCAAAAATCATAAAATTTTGCAACCTACCTACTACCTAGGTACAGTCTTATTATGAATAAGCTACACAGGGGTACTCCAAACAAATCAAAATATTTTTATATCCAGTATAAATATTAAAAATCTTAAAAGTAATTCCAGTACAAAATGACTTCCTCTAGGTACCTACAAGAATGTTTCATTGGGAATCATGATATTTCAATTCGTTTTGAGAACCCCTATGTAGCTTATTCCTTTTGTGTGTATAGGTACTTACTTTCTTATTTATTTATTTAACAATTTGTTGTACACAAGAAAATACAAAAACACAGAACATACAGAAAAATGGTACAACAGGTACTGCTTATTTCTAAAGAAATTTCTTCCAGCAGACCTAAAGAAGCGTGAGTAGATTGAGGATAAACGGATAAAACGTGCACATATACCTAACAGTTTACTTATAATTTTATCATGATCAAAACACAAACCAAATAAATGTATGACTAAAAATAAAAATACACATATATTACTATATATACCTATACAAGCTAAATCATCAAAAAATATTTAGTTTATACACATTACATAACATAGGTAGTATAATACTTACTTGGATTTATCAATATAATCTATAATATATATAAGTTACTCTGTGAATATAATCCTCAATTTAGTTTCGGGTACGCCACAATGATCTAAGAAAACAAAATATCACCCCGCGTTTCGCAGTCGTCGCTGCGCTCGCTTGGTCTGGCGGCAGCGTTTGTCTGTGTGCGTGAGGTTGTGTGTATGTGTTGTGCGCACTACGCGGGGACTTCAGCGCGCGAGCGACAGCATGAGTTTTCTTAAATACCTAATTTTTTGAAATGGCGAAGGTATTCTTCCCTCTTAAGGGCCGTTTCAGAAGAATCTTGTATCATTATAGTGACAACTTGAAACCCTCGAAATCCTCTAGCCGCCTCATACGACACCTACGGGAAATAAATGGGGTGATGCTATTCTATGCCGGTATCACACGGCTAATTAATAGGCAAATTAATTGTTTAAATAGATCCAACAGGAAATATGAGTACAATAATGTTACAAAACTGCTCACCAAGGTGGTGTTACTCAAGAATGTCACTGCGCATCAGATGCGTCAATGAATGTCTGTTGATTACTAATTATAATACAATTAAACCAACCTTACAATGAATACACACATATCCTTGCTCGCTTTATTGTTTAAATGGGACGAAGGAAGTGATTACCTTACGCGCGAATGCAGAGGGAGCGAAGGCGCGAAAATAGCGGAGAGCTACATGTTCGCACCGATCGCTTTGAAACCTTATGCCCCTGGGAGCTAGAAGCCAAAAAGTTTGTAAAATGATACAATACTGTTAGAATAAATGTACTAGAACCAGTGAGATGGCTGTACACGCACACTGCCGTTGCCTCGCCTGAAAGTAAAAAGCACAGAGAGCGATTGGAAAGAAGTATGGTTGGCGGCATTCCAGTTTTGATGACAAGAGAAAAAGATTTGCAAATTGAGACCATTATTTGAAATAGATTGTAAAATTATAATAGTCATGTTTGAGTGTATCTTCGGATAGTTAAAATGGGTTTATTTTTTGTGAAATCAATGATTTAATAAGATGAATATCGTATACGAAGTGATATGAGAATAATGAGATTACAATTTGTTGTCATTGTTTAAATGTGTACTTTTATTCGATTCAAATATGGTGATAAATACGGTGCGTTGAAGGATATGTCTGTCAGTATGACAATAAGATCAAAATTCGCAATTTACAAATTACATCTGACAGATTTCTGCGTTAAAAATACGCAGCAACGGACATCAAATGGGAAAACCGCCTAATACGCTTACTATAGTACCGCCGCCGAGAGAAGTCGGTTTTGACAGCTGTCATCTCCATACAAAAAGAGATGTCAACAGAGGAAAATGGACCCTCTGCCATAGTATTATCATGAATCTGACAGCTGTCAAATACGACTTCTCTCGGCGGCGGTACTATACCAATATTTAGTACAGGTAATGATTTATCAAAAAAAAATTACAAACAAAATCTTTTCGGTAACCGGTTTAAGTTGAATGAAGTGACACGCTTTGCAATTGGAAAGCACTTATTTTCCTGTTGGGCATTATGTTTTATGTAGGTAGTTCCATGGAAAGTTTTCCCATTTGAGCGCAACGATGTGTGACCGTGTGATGCCGGCTTAGAATAGCATCACCCCATTTCTTTCCCGCGGGTGTCGTAAGAAGCGACTAAGGGACTCGAGGGTGTGTATTGCAAATTTAGGCGATAGGCTGACAACCTGTCACTATGGTGACAATATTCCAAATGACCCTCAAATATTTGTCAGACGTGGCGTAAATATCCGCTTTTACGGCCTTTTACGCTCTGCCTATCCCGTAAGGGATTATGGGCGTGATATGTATAAAGTTTTCGTGTAGGATTTTTAAACCTTTACTTATGTAATATGATTTTCTGTAATATGTTTACTACCTATTGTTGTTCTGTTGTCAATTATAGATGACTGGTGTTGCACTCCTGCGCATATCGTGTCTACGTCTAGTAATTAGATGCATGCATCATGTGTTGCAACGTAATGAGGTGACGTGATGGTTTTTTTGCAAGAAAAGGCAATAACTATTGTGTACATATAAACAACTATAACTCCATTTGACTAGAACAGAATAGAAAGTGAAATATTTCAAGGTGGCGGGTTCAAATCAAATGAAATATGAAATCAGTAGATTTTTGTATATGATATCCTAGATAGATAGATAGATTAAACGTTTATTGCATAATTAACAACACACACATACATTCAACAGTGTATCCTACTAATATTATAAATACGCAAGTTTGTATGTTTTTTGATTGTTACTTCTTCACGCAAAAACTACTGAACCGATTGTAATGAAGTTTGGCACACACATAAAAGATGACATGGAGTAACACATAGGATAGTTTTTATTTTATGCGGGCACCACCGCGGGTAAAAACTAGTGTTTTCATAAATTACAGATTTTTTAAATTATTTATCTATTTATACCGCGTGTTACAGAATAACAAGTAAAGCCGAGAGAGTGTAAAAGGGACCCTTGTAAAGAGTCTGTTGACAAAAAATTTAAGCCGTGGTGTCGATTTTGAAAATTACGGAATTTACATTTTCATATCAAATTACTCGAAAAAATTATCGTTGCATCTCAGCACTACTTGGACAGTTTCAAGTACAACTGAAGTTGCTTACGCGGCGCAGCGAGATTCGATATACATTGCTTGTTATTTCATGGGTGTAATCATTTTAATGAACTGAAGATAACCAGTAATGTATGCCAAATTGAAATTCGTTGGAATGCAAGTGTAGTACTGACCTAGACTAGTGCTGTTATTATTTCATCGACTGATGAAAATTATGAATATTATTATTTTTGCGTTATTTTGTAACAGCTTGTATTAACTAGATATTGCTTAGTGATCAGTGTTATACAAGGAGTAACTAAAAGGATATAACGAGCTGAAAGGAGGTCACAGTACTCATGAAACTGAACAACTTTCCCCTTGGAACAAAGATCGAATTCTGAAAAAAAAAAAATTGACCTTCCATAGTTAATTAACCAGCTTATCGGCTTATTTTGTATGGGAAGTACATTTTTTTAAATATCTGGAGCTATGTACCATTGGGAAAGTTGTTCGTTTCACGACTATATGACCCCCTTTCAGCTTGTTATATCCATTTTGTTACTTCCAGCAGATAGGTCGACTGGATAAACTGGGCTCTACCACATTAATTAATATTTGTGTTTTGGTTAAGAATAACGAATATAAAACATCCTACTGCATTTTTAAAGTTCGCATCGTAGGAATTGTTAAATCCAAAATAAATACAAGCTAAATCTGTTTCAAATTGTTTTATTGTTATCCTAATGCCTATTATTGATACGAGTATTTTTATAAATAATCACTAAAATTATATCCGTTATGAACTGATATTTAATTAGTTACAAATATAAAACTAAAAATATAAAACGTAGGAATTGTAAAATCCAAAATAAACACGACTTAAATGAGTTTCAAATTGTTTTATTGTGAAATATAAAACTGTTTTGTTTATCACACGTGAGTTCTGTATGAAAATGATTGTTAATCTGATTTTGATTTAAAGGCTGTCAGATTAAGTAATTTGTACTCCTAACTTACATGTCGGAGATTGTAAATAACAGCTATAAAGGACATGAGTCCAAATACCAAATAGTATCTCTGAGTAGGATTTTCCTAAGATTCCACTTTTCGACCGGCGCTGCGAATTTTCAACGCACCAAAACGCATGCGTCTGTCAGACGTAAGGAAATTGAGAATTCTTACGGTCTTATTTCCATAAAAATACGACGGATGTGTCTGTCAAACGACTTGACACACGCATCCGTTACGCACCGTAAACGCACCGCGCGTTAAAAATACGCAGCGACGGAATACAAGTGGGTGTGACAACCACCTTAGGATCTATCTTTAGTCACAGAATATATAATAGTACTAACGTACAGAAGAATCACTCCCTAAGAAATTACATGTTTAGGTATAAATTAATACCTACGCTCGGTGTACCCAACCGCTCACAAACAAAATTGAAACTTATGAACGCGCGCGAACGCTCAATCTCCCTTGCGCATCGCAGTTTTATGACTGAGCCGCCGGCGAACTCCAAGGGTTGTAACTTGTCATCATGTTATTCGTGCACGAAGATTTTTTGTTATTGATTTTGCTATAATATCTTATTTGTTCACTTAATCTACGGAAGGAATTGTAAGATTTGTAAATATTTATAAACCTAAACGAAATTATTAATGACTACTGTTTATATAGAAAAACAATTAATTATTCTTGTGTCTAACTGTTCTTTGTATCGAGTGGGACACCGAGTCGACGACCCGATCGATTTTTTAACGAATAAACGTACTAAAACACAGAAAAAAATCAAGTAAGTGTGCGCGCGAGCAGCACGTGCGTGCGAACAGTGCGGCGGCTAGCGGCACACTGGCGGTCTGGCGACGACAAGTGACAACCCGCGGAGATTAGTCCCCGTAGGGAACCCGCCGGCGGAACATACCTAAACCGTGGAGTGAGACCCTCCTGCTTTAGTTACTTTGGAGCAATTCATTGAGCCCTCTAAAGGCGATTTATTGTTTTAAGGAAGACTTGCAAATTTTCTCCCGCCGCGGGCAGGATTTGAACTTGTGACTTTCACCATCAGTACTGGCGACGCTTCCGACTGGGCTACCGCGGCTCATCCCTTGCCCGCGAATGTTGCAAGCTTATCTTAATGCCAATAACGCGTGGCGCAGCTCCATCTACCGAGTTAGTTTTGCAACTAATAAACAGCGACTAGTACATTCTTTACAGATTTAATGTTGTCTAAGCGATTAACACCCCCGATAAATTAAAATTTTATTTATCGTTTTGTTACATCTCGTATCATTTAAAGACCAAATATAAGTATACGAGAGATCACGTGCGGTGTGCTAAACCATGCAGATTTCAATATCGAATACCTGCACCGGTTTTAAGAGGATAAAGATAATTTTGTTAATTGTATTGTGTTCGCTCACGCTTTGCACGTGTTACGGATACAGGCACCGGCGGTGGCGGTGTTCTACCGGTTTTTTACCGGTTTCGTAACAGGCGAAATTCTCTCAAAAAATATCGTACGATCGGACATTCCTCGGTGCTGGCAACTGGTTAATAAATAATAATATTAAAATTCTTTATGCACATATATAAAAAAAAGAAACAAATAACATTAAAATAGAATTATGTGACGTGTGGTTCGGTCAAGGCATTGATTTGTCCTTTGAGAAGCTTTTGCCCGTTATGAACAAAATAACAAAACTTGTATAAAATTGGATTGATCATAAAAAAATTTAGTCAAGAGTCAGCGCCTCAAAAGAGGACCCGTGGTTACAGCGTTGTCATTCAAAGAAATTATCTGTAATCGCTTGTACGCACATCAACTTTTTCGTAGTAAAACTTTCGAACTCTATGACTCTATTACCTTATCCCTGCAACCGAAACATACCTCCACGTGTTTATGTGATTCAAAACTGGCCTTTGAATGAGAAGAGGATGTTGGCTTACAATGGAAATCTTAGGTTTTATTATTCTAGGTGTACCTATGTCCAAGGAAACAAAAATGAAAACTATTTGCCTGCAGGTGGTTAATATTTCATTTTATTGTTATGAAGGAAAATCCCAGGAGGGAATTATTCAATATCTGAGTGTGTGTGTTGACATTCTCAATATCCGTAGGCCTATTTGTAAAACCGCATTCCACAGAGCATAAAAACTTATCACTGTAAGTACAAACTAGAACTGCATTCCGCTTAACAAAAATAATAATTATCAAAATTAAATACAACTAAAGTAAGGCAATCTCAAAGAGCCATATTTGACAGCTGTCACATCCATACTAAAAGAGATGTTATCATATGAAAAAGGACTCTATATATTAGCACTAATCTGACAGCTGTTAAATATGGCTTATTGGAATAGCCGTGCTGTAGGTATTTACAAAGTTCAGCCCTTTCACTTTCCCAGCTAAATCCTGAAGCGTACCGTCTTAACCTTTCCATTGAAGGTTCTCGACTTGTCAACGTGTTCTAGAATAAATGACTGTGAACCAGATCCAGGTAAACAAAATAAAAAGCAAACATTTGCTCGCTGTGTGTAGGTGTGTCTCGGTACTGGGCTGAGATGTTTCCAGATGTGATTTACTCGTACTTATAACATTTATCGGAATTATGAATGACTTGAGAATTTCAACTAAGATCTGCGTTTTAGTCACGCAAGCTATAGATGGGAAGCCGGTTAATAACGATTTTAACCAGGTGGTTATTAACGGCTTTTTTGGTTATTAACGGTTAATAACCAGTCAGACTGGGTTACTACGGTTATTTTCATATATTTTTTTATTGTATGAAGTTTTTAATAAATATTTTAAAAAGCAGTTGGTTAGGTGTATAATTAATTATATTTGTTTTCAGTTAAATATTTTTAGTCTACAAGCAAAAGGTACATTTAGTCCGTTCACACGTTGTTTAGGTACCCCGTAAGGGATGTAGGCGTGACTGTAGGTGTACCTAGTGCCTGATCGACCGAGATCTAGCTCAGTAGACTACCATGAGAAGTAAAAGAAGAGATGGTAGGTAGGTAAAATAAACAAAAGACGCCGCCGCCACCGCAACATCAATGAGTGTCGCTATTGGTTCGATATCTAAAATACCTTCCTATCTATTGCAGTAAAAAAATATCAAAATGTTTTTTAAATGTACCTGGTGTTACTATATACCTACAGTTACTAAATACGTATGAGCACCTACATCTTTAGAATTAAATTGGTATTGTTTTCAAGCAAAAATGAAAATCTCGAACATTTGTCTCTGTTACTTTCTCTAAATGCTTCTAAAGGAGTATCCGAGCAACATTTCAGTATTATAATGTGACCGATAACAATCATCTACGCATAACAAACTTAAAAACTCAATATTTTCTTCTCCGTTTCAATACCGCACTCGGTTAAATAACCATAGTTAACGGGTTAAGTATTGGTAGCTAACGGCGAATTTAGTTAAATAACGGTAGTTAACCGTTAATTTACATCTATACAAGACAATATGTGGCTGTCGTAAAAAGCAACTGAGGGATAAATTCATTTAGGGAATAGACAGCAGCTTTCTCTGTGAATGCAATCCGCTTGCCAAGCGTGGTGAGTATGGCAATACCTCCCAATAGGGGGAGTCCCATATCCAGTGCACTGATGTGGCTGTTAATGTATGTATGTAATGTAGTCACGAAGGAAGAAAACTTTCACTTTTTATCCTTCAGGTACGAAACGTCTATTACTTCCCCGTTCATTACCTAAAGCTTAGGATTCGAATGCGTTTGATTTATGTGTTATAGGTATGTCTTGCGCGGAAATCTTTGATGTCATATTTAAACGTAGGCAAACATGTCAGAGGCCTATTTCCAGTAGTAGGCGGTTGAAAAACTTTGACACTAGGGTAGATCGGGTTGTTGGACGACTCGGTGTCGCACACGTATAGAAGAAGTACGGTTTGAAATTGTGTATGCGTTTAGTTCAAGTCTGGATTGTTTTAATTTCACATCAATGATTTACCGCGCGTGCTATCATATCCTATACTATCCAAAATAAATTCTACTATATGTGGTGTGTAACGTTGCGATGCGACGGTTGTTTTAATTATAAACTATAAGCACGTATGCGTTCTGAACATTTGCAAAACTTAGGTATTTATACTCAACAGGGTGTTAGGGACAACCCTCCGAATACTTATAGGGTGCATTCAGACCATGAAACTGATCAACTTCCCATGAAAAAAAAAACAGGAAGCGCTAAAAAAATCGACTTTCCATAGTCATTGCAGTCGGCTGATCTTGATTTTGTATGGAAGGTTGAGTTTTTTGTCGTTTCCTGACATATGTTCCTAAGGGAAAGTTGTTCAGTTTCATGGTTTGCATGCATTCTATCGGTATCATTAGGGCTGTCCCTTACACTCCGTATACTTAAGAATTATGTTATTGCGTTGCATATTATATTCTAGGAAACCGTCATACCGCGTACGCACTTAGAGGTCAAAAAATATTTGTTCAGAACAGCCTAGTCTGCCTTCCTCACACGTTGCGCAATAATAATAAGTAGTTTTATGGTCTTCAAGTAAACTACATATTTCTGCCACATTTATTTACTTTGTAAAGGAGTTACTTCCGCAAAACATCATCAGACGAAGGAATCTAAAAACTTTTATTGCTTCTTTTGATTTTGTAAAATATTAAATTTATTTGCAATCTTCAACGTGATTTTCAAGAAATAGGCAAGAGACATGGACGTGTAAATTCCAAACTTAAACAGTTATGGATGATAAAATAACAATAAAAACGAATGAAATTACAAAATTAGGCAGCATAAGTACGAGTGTATAAGCCATTGTAGTCGTGTTATGCTAAGTGGATAAACATTATGTAATGATTAAAATATCAATATTATTTCGACTTGGAAAGTGCCCAACTGTAAATAAAATACTTACGTGTTGACTTTCATCTGCCAGAAATTATGGAACGAAACATTCGATAGCAAAATAGAACGGGCGACGCACATGCATTTAGATACCGAAATTACGTAACGCAATTTAGGGGGAGGGAGGGGGCGGGGGTCGGACTATGCGTCACCCTACACACACACACACTACTATCTAGTTTACAAAAAACAAACAAACTAACCGACAGGTAACGAAGCTGTTGATAATGAAGCTAACGACGTTTTCAAACTGTGTAGAGAAAACGACTGCTCACAATTTCCGCTTTAGTTTTAAAGAAATAACGACACCTATAACAAAATGTTTGTAATCATAATTTGTAAGAAATAAAATGTGAAACAAAAAAAACTGCGGCTCGTGGGCTGTAGCTCATGAAAAGAAACATATTTTTCTTTTTCTTTTTTTCTAAAAGTAATATGTAATACACCGTTTTAAATTGTTTAGTAGCCAGTGACACTCGCGCTCCTGTGACAAATCTAATGACACCTCATATGTCAACATCCGTATATGCCGTTTGGCCCGTGAAAAAGAATCAACTTGTCCACAGAAATACATTCATACTCTCGATAAAACATAATGCCTTAGGGCCTGTAGGGTACATAAGGCGTTCAGAAACGGTTTTCCCCTTTTCTATGTTATTTATTAGTACCTACCTATTAGTATAGCTGCTGATGCTGCTGTTGCAACATTGCAGATTATATCTCATAATGAAGTAACATTATTAAATAGATTTTCTGACTCTTTCATATTTTATTATTTTATTCAGGCACTAAATACTTACCTGCCTTGCCTCTATGGAAACAATTTTCACTACCCTTTTTCCTTTCACGTAAGAAAAATATGTTTAAATAGACGTCACGTGATTAAAGTATCAACGTAATTGAAGACGTCAAATGCTAGTATGGTAATTAATGACGATGAATAATAATTGTGAATAATCATTAATATTTGCTCACAATTTCGCACGATACTCGAATATTCCGTGTCAGTCAATACCAGTGGTCCAATATTTGCACGAGTATTTTAAAATCACGGTGTCAATTTCAGAGTTCATTATTGGCCTTTGTTTATAAGTTTTTAGTGGCACTTTGAACGGTCGTCCATACCAAGGAGTTTATTTCCTCTTTGGATTAGTGGTTTGCTTACAAAACTAATTGGTGTACTGACCATATACGATAGAACTCTATTTTTCTACTGTGATCCAAATTGTTGGGTGTCTTGTTATTTGTCAAGGTAGAGTGAAGGTAAATCAGAAGTGTCCAGTCCAAAGTCCATCGTCCAATCTTTGGTGTTTATTTGCACCTCACCTTTGTGAAGGCTATACTATAACATTTAGGTATAAGTAGGTAGATATATGTGCACACTGCACACGTATAAGACAAAGAATTATTTTCCTTTGTTGCTCTAGGGTCAAGAGCCAAACATATAAACAAAATGATTATTCTGTTACGTTATTTTATTATTGTCATGTGTTTTTGTTAGGGTATTAGTTTCGATTATTTTATAAATAGTTTTATCAGTTTAAGCTAATTTTTCAAGGTTTCCGATTTCATATCTTAAACATTGGTTATAAAAATGACAGCAATTATTCGCCTTTTGTTTCAAATCTGATAACTTAATATATTTCCTCATACTCGCATTATTAGTCGTTTAATAATAATGTGAGTGTTAAACGTACTATGTAGGTAATAGACATAAGTTGTTGGAAACATTGAATTGTATAAAGTACGAGTTGGTTATTATTTTTGCATTTTCTTTATAAATTATTTGACAGTATTTCAGTTTGAGTAATATAAACCCGGAAAATAGTGTTTTAATTTAATATTATGTATAAATCTATTTATCCAGGCGATGGGCAGCAGCGTTCCCTGTGATGTGAATACAACATCTTGCTATGAACTCACCAATTCGTACACATACACATATCACGCCTATAATCCCTTGCGGGGTAGGCAGAGCGTAAACAGCCGCAAAAACGGCCATTTACGCCGCGTCTGACAAATATTTGAGGGTCATTCAGAAAATTGTGAATCGCCTTAGTGACAGGTTGTCAGCCCATCGCCTAAAATTGCAAGACACACCCTCGAGTCCCTTAGTCGCCTCTAATGACTCCCACGGGAAAGAAATGGGGTGATGCTATTCGAAGCCGGCATCACACGGCAAAGCAATTAACCCCAACAGAGTGCCCATTCATGTCCAGCAGTGGACTTTAGTGGCTGTGTTTCGCGGTATTCTGACACCGTACAACCTCAATGAGACCATGCGCAGTGCCCTTACGTCGCGATTGCAAAATCACTGCTCAGACGTGCGCGTGAGTCGAATATACCGCCCACTGACCGTCAAACTAACTGACCATTTTTGACCGACTCTAAAGAAAAGGTGGTTACAATCCCGACCCGTGTGTAGTGACGTAACATAAGTGTAATGGAATTGAATCACAATATACAGGGTGTAAGGGATAGCCCTCCGAATACTGATAGGGTATATTGAGACAATGATACTGAACAACTTTCCTTAAGAAAATATTTCAGGAAACGTATTTTTTTTACTTCTCATAATAAATACAGTGAGCTGATTGTTTCGTAAAAGGTATATAAGGGATCAATCTTTAGATTGGACAGTGTTTTTTGAGAATATATAGGTACTCATATTAGGTAGCTGCACTTGCCAACCGTGTAGATACCTATTATGGCACACAGTAGAACTGACATTTTAAGGAGTCGGTATTTAATTTTTTAAATACAACTTGTAGTTATTTATTTCACTAGACATTTTTATTGTTATAGCGTTAGAATATACGCAGTTAAAGATCACGGGTTTTCTAGGAGACCTTGTCATTATTTTAATTCTTTGTTTTGACGTATTCTAACTTAGATTGAACATTGTACGAGTATCTAATAGGCACGTAAGTTAACATCAGCAATTTACACATCTACAGCATATTATATTGAAGAGGTCTGTGCACCTACTTATTTTTTGGTAATTATAATTATGCGTAAGAAGTACGTGCAATCGATCACAGTTTTGTTGAGCTATTTGTGGGTGAACCAAGATTCCTGCTATATTATTCTTCAATATAGATTAAGCTAAGTTAATTATTAACAGTTTAAGTGCTATAAGGTTTTTATATTCATTTGTGAAAGTTTTCTGAACTATTGTCAAATAGTTTAAATAAATACGAGGTAAACGAAGTATTAGCTGTTTCTGTCACTTCCTACACATTGATAAATATACGTTTTCTTTCTTAAAAAAATGGCGTTTAATTTCTTTACGCAAACGCGAATTGACTTTTAGGTTTTTTTTTAAGTTTAGGTGGAAAGCCACGATCTGATTCTTCATACATATTACGTTCGATGAATTGGCATGTTTTAGGAACAGCAAAAAACATTGCCTAACTTGTAAGCTCGTCTTAAGCTCACCTAGACATGGAAGAATCTAATAACAAGCAAACAGAATATCACGCATATAGTCAACGGCCGCAAAAAACAGACATTAACGCCGCGTCTGACAAATATATGAGGGTTATTCGGATAATTGTGAATCGCCATAGTGAAAGGTTGTCAGCTCATCGCCTTAAATTTCGAGGGTGTCAGTTAGACACTTGATCCGCTAATGTAAGTCTCATGCGCGAGGCACAAGAACGGTCTAATTCCCAAAAATTGTTTAATTCTGCCTGAGCTTGACTGTGCTAGCCTGCTAAGTTGATTTGACGAAAATTTGGTAAAAAAATCTTCCTAATATGTCTGCAGAAAAAAACCACACCTTCTATCCATGCAGCAGTCGAAAAAAAAATTTATTTAAATAAAATTAACTGTGAGAAAGAAACACATTCTAGAATCCTAACAAAAAAACTGCTTGTAATTACATAACTAGTGAATAACATATTATGGGAAAACGAATAACGATTAGGTCATTTACCTACCAGACAAGGTTTAAACTTTCCGAGTACCTACTTTTTTTACAATGAAATATTAGAAAAACATGTTGTTGTTTTGATATTTTAGAAACCAATCATCTATTGGTAAAATCAGGTATAGGTACAAGCGTCCTAGGTATACTAGGTATATGTATATTCTTATTAACAAATCCGTACTTATATTATAAATCTGAGAGTTTGTGTGTGTATGTATGTTTGTTACCTCTTCACGCCCAAACGACTTGACCGATTTGGATGGAATTGAGAACACAGGTGAGTATAACATGGAATAACACATAGGTCACATTTTCCGCGGGAAAACGAATATTAGCACGGGAATATGAGGGGCAGCGGGTGAAACCGCTGGGCGGAAATCTAGTATTTAATAAATTGATTTAATGGGTATTAGTTATTAATTATTGTCTCCCAGTAATTTCATTAAGTTTTTTGTTGAAGTATAATTTGTTATTGATTAATTAAAAGGGAGATGGGAGTCCAAACTAGGTGAACCTGTACCATGGATCTCCTAGCTCCAACATTCTGACATCAGCAGACACTTATAAATAATTATAATTTGTGTTTACTTATAAATGCTCTTTGGTTGTAAGTTTTGATTTCTAAGCATTAAATGTCTAATAAGTAACAGTAAACAGTACCGTAAAATACGGTCGCTTTAGCCGTTCGACAAGTATTCTACGGCCGTTTACGCTCTGCCTACCCCGCAAGGGAGAAAGGCGTGATATGTGTGTGTATGCAATCAGTACAGGCATGAACTTTCCTAAGCTTATATGGTATCAAATAAATCAAGTCATTGTAGCGAAAACGTCGTTTATCATCAACACAACAGCTTTTATTTGTCTACAGCTATTCTGCTCCTCAAGTGTTGTGGTTATTCAGTGGTGGTTTTCACATATGCCGCGTGATGCCGGCTTAGAATAGCATCACCCCATTTTTTACCCATGGGTGTCGTAAGAAGCGACTAAAGGACTCGACGGTTAGATGTGTATTGCAATTTTAGGCGATGGGCTGACAACCTGTCACTATAGTGATAGCAGTTTACAGATCGATATGATTGACCCTCAAACTTTTGTAAGACGTGGTGTTAATATCCGTTTTCCGGCCGTTAACGCTTTGTCTACCCCGTAAGGGATATAGGCGTGATTTATGTATGGTCATCACAATTTCCGCAAGCTGTTGCGGTATTTTACAGCCTGCCAGCAAATGACAGCATTTAACAGTTGGACGCCAGCGCGGCGTCGTGTGTCTTTCTTCATGCGGTTTCATACCACTTCTTAAAATCCCGCAACATCGTGTAGCACGCGTGAGAACCGCCTCTGAGTGTTATGTTGTGGTTGTTCAGTCTAATGTTGAAGTGTGACAAGTGTCACAATGAGGTTTCTTTTCCTTATTGGTTCCGGTACGTGGCTATGTTATGTATACTTTTTTGGCCTTTGGGTCAGTTACCTACAATATACCACATGACAGGCGACTATTTGATGCTATTTGCGCGTAACTTTGATATTAGATGTATGGAATGAATTGCGTGAAATAAGCTTAAATTACGAATATTTACCTACTATTTTTTTTGGTTTGACTTCTTTTTCTTCTTCTTTTCGTGTAGGACACCGAGTCATCCAACGACCTGATGAACCCTGGTGTCAGAGTTTTTCAACCGTCTACTACTAGAAATAGGCCTCTGACATGAATGACATCAAAGATTTTCCGCCCAAGACATACCTATTACACAAGCCTTTGACATGGTTGTGTAACGATTGCCATCTAAGTATTCATAGACAGCAACCGGGACCGACGGCTTAACGTGCCCTCCGAAGCACGGAACCATCTTTATTTCGGTCAATTAGGTGGCTCAGCCTGCAATGTCCTAACCAGACTGGGAACAAATTCACAAAGTGATAAATATCAACTTGACTAAATTAAACGTAATCAAATATGACTTGACAGCATACTTTTCATGAATGAAAAAAACTTATTTTTGTTAAAGATTTTTTATGATAATCAACAGTCAATCATTGTGTACCACCAAGTAGGTACTTAGCTATCAAAAGCCATGATGCAAGTGTAGAAGACAGTTGCCATCTGTCGTCAAAATAAGCCGTAATAAATTGTATTATTGGCATTGTAAGTGAATTGGATCAATGCTTTTTAATTATTTGAACGTAAATATCATACAAGGTGATTGATCCTGTTTCACAATGGAAGAAAAGTTCAAGCAAACAAAACACTACGATCATGATTCACAAACCGGAACAATTGAACAACGGCGCAGTATAACCGGAATTATCAACTAATTATCTGATAATTCTCACCGAAATCATTTTTCCAACTCTTCTGCTAATTGCCGACGTAATTTAAGTAATAACAGTTTTTTTTGTTAACTCGTGTTGTGAGTATTATGTAAGACAAACTAATACACAGAAAATTTAAACAATTTGTCATAAATATTGGAACAGGCAACTCGAGAAATTCTTCTCATATTATTCGCACAATAATTTGAGTTGAGATATACTTATTCAAATCTAAAGTGCTTTTCAAGTTATGATTAAGTAGAAATTACTTAAATTTTTAGAAAAGGTTTGACGTGTATTTCAAACGCAAACTAAATAGCAAAATCATAAAAAAATGCGTCGAGAATACATAAGTTATAAAACCGTTTATAGCTAGTGAAAGGATTAGGAACTATTTCCTTCCTAAAGCACTAACTTTCATCATACGCACGCACCCAGTATATATTTCCTAAGTATTGAAGCAGGCTTAGTTAGGAATTAGATTGCAATACAAACTGCAACGCAAACGCAACCTGTTTTGGGTCCCAACGGAAAAATACCCAGGGGTACGTTCAGCGTGCTTCGGATACTATTAGCTCAAAATCTATACTAAGTACCACACCTATGAACGGGGGTTTGTAGAAGTGTATAGACGAATGACAGTTAAATGTCATCACATTAACTATTGAGAGAGAAGAAGAAGATTTTCCGAGTAGTCTGTGAGTACTTATATTCGTAAATATATTTTTAGTAAAGTATAGATAATTTATAGTCCCTCACAATGAATAACGGAAATATATTACTAACACTAACTAAAATAACTCTATGCATCTGCCTTACTGACGTTTGCTTAAATTCTGTCAGTCAAAAGGTCGAGAAAATTTATTTGACGTGTGCGCATGAAAGAGGTAGGATAAATTTGACAAATATAAATTTTCTCAAAAAGAAACAAATTCACAAATATAACGTTTTATGATCTGTCATCGCAGAGAGATTCAGAAAAATCTGACGAGCGTGAACGGCCCCCTGAGACCGAGAGGACCAAGCATCTAAAATAAAAATACATAAACTGCGGGACCAAAATACGCATTTTGAGTTCCTGATTTGGAACGCAATTGACGTCATCATTGTCATAAAAAAAGCTTTTACTGTAAATGAGTACAATCAGTTCAAAGAGACGCTAGACGAACTAAAAGGCAGTGGTTATGGAAACATAGTTTTGACGATAAGATTAAATTTATAGGTAAGAGAAGGTAAGTTAATAACTTAAAGTACCTTAATAAATAAATTATGTAATTACTTGTAAGTTTAGCACTTGCCTACATTTAACAAGCAGGTATGAATAGAAATTATGTGAATTTATTTGCATAGCAAATTGTTTTAAATAAGGATTAAGATAAAGAGGTTCGAAGAGTATTGTGCAGTCTAGACGTGAACAAGGCCAGCGGACCTGATGGCATACCAGCGAGAGTATTAAGACTATGTGCGCCTGAACTGTCTCCTGTGCTGACACGCTTGTTCCGCCTCTCTCTTAAAGAAACAACGGTGCCGGGGGCCTGGAAGCTTGCTAATGTGCAACCAGTTCCCAAAAAGGGCGACCGTGCCGACCCTGCCCATTACCGTCCAATTGCCATTACCTCCATCCTATGCAAGGTCATGGAGAGGGTACTTAACAGTAAGTTGCTGACCTACCTTGAAGACAATGATCTTCTCAGTGACCGTCAATATGGCTTTCGCCGGGGGCGGTCTACTGGTGATCTTCTTGTGTATGTCACGCACTGCTGGGGCGAAGCCATCGAGAAAAACGGCGAAGCACTTGCCGTTTCACTCGATATCTCGAAGGCCTTTGACAGGGTCTGGCATGCAAGTCTGCTCAGCAAGCTTCCTGCTTATGGCATCCCAGCTGATTTTTGTACTTGGATTTCAGACTTCCTTAGTGAACGGTCCATCAGAGTAGTCGTTGACGGCTGCTCCTCTGACCTAATGGCCATTGATGCCGGAGTTCCTCAGGGGTCTGTTCTCTCTGCAACTCTTTTCCTGCTGCACATCAATGACCTCCTTCGGCATGGTATTGTTGGATACGCAGATGATAGTACCGTTTCAGAGAGATACTTGACAGGTGCAGGGACCAGTGGGGATGAAATACGTTCGTTAAGAAAGGCCATGGTAGAGCGAACAGATCTGACCTTAAGTCTTGTCTCCCAATGGGGCGACGACAATCTGGTCTCATTCAATGCCACCAAAACACAGGCGTGTCTTTTCACTGCAAAAAGGAGTCCTTTCGACTGGACACCTACTTTTCGGGGTACATCTGTCCCAGTCACTGACAGGCTTGAGCTTCTAGGCATGGAGTTGACATCAAATCTAAACTTCGGCGCGACCATCGAGTACAAGGCTCAGACGGCGGCTAAAAAGCTGGGCGTCCTGAATAGAGTGAAGCGATACTTTACGCCTGGACAGCTTTTAACTCTTTACAAAGCACAAGTCCGATCCTGCATGGAGTATTGCAGTCACCTTTGGGATGGCTCAGCCAAATACCAACTTGCCGCTCTTGACTCGGTGGAACGCAGGGCCAAGAGGCTCATAGGCGACATAAAACTGGTGGACACCAAGCTACATAGCCTGGCACATCGCCGCAAGGTTGCCTGCTTGTCGGTATTTTATAGATTGTACTTCGGAGAGTGTGCTCAAGAGCTTCACGACCTTGTTCCACCAGCTCCCTTCTACCATCGGACATCCAGACGCACCGCCGGATACCATCCGTACCTGGTAGCCATTCCACCAATTCGGACTAAGCGCTTCCAGTCATCATTTATAATGCGCACTGCTAAAGAGTGGAACTCACTTCCTGCGTCTGTGTTTCCAAAAGCATACAACCCTAATCTCTTCAAAGTAAGAGTGAACAGGCTTCTTCTGGGTGAGCTCGCTCCATCTTAGACTCTGTCTCTGTCCTATGACCTAGACTAGAGTCAAGAGCAAACCCATCATTAATAAAAAAAAAAAAGGATATAAAATTGAGGACCAAAATAAAACGTACGGCAGATTTTGACTCCAAATTTGGAACACATTGACGTCACAATCATAAAATTTTCGAGAGCGGTGGTCAAATAAATTAGTTTCTAAATACGTTGTGCTAAAATTAGGCATTGAGCGATTGAAAACATGTATCGATATATTAACCTTTCTGAGCATCAACATTTTGAATTTTAGATTGTATTAAGAAATTATTAGATATATTTCTTTTTTTATTCTTCTTCTTCGTGTCAAGTTAAGATTTTCTCCTGCCAGTAAATGGCATTATCAGTTGCCAAGTTGAGTTCTTCCTTATTACAAGCGCTATACAATCTATGTAGCACTTATTGTCGAGCCCCACCTCTCCGTTTACCTGTACCCAGGATGACCTTTTCAGCGCCAACCAACAAGCCATCGATATGGCCACGCTTTGGGCTGGTATACTCTGAAGATCCACATTTTGCAATTGACCCGACAAGAAGAAGAATAAGTATGGGGTAACAGAGGGAAAGCTATTAAATGTGCCATAGTTTGAGATGGAGCTCCTCAGTCGCAGTTTGTTTGCGTGATGTCGGCCAAACCCCATTTCACCATATTTTCTCTGCACTGGCTAACCTGAGTACGTAATCGGTTGAGCCATTTTCTTTTTCACAGTAGTTTATGTTCTCGTGGCAGAGTCTCGGACGGTGAAATAACGCCGAATGGAGTTGACCAACGGGTCTTCCACAAAGACTCCCTGGTCTGTTCCGTTCCGGATCGATGTCTGTAGCAGCTGTACACCTAAAAAAGCTTCTCCGGCTTTTTAGACGACCGGGAGGCATTGAGAGTTGTTTTCTTTATGGTACAAGCTACTTGTCGCCGGACGTCTGGTGGAGCAATACCTGCTAGAGGGTAGAGCATGTTACGTGGTTTCAGGCGGCCTGTTATTATTTTGTACATCTCGTTTAGAGCCACATCAACATGTTTTGCGTGGGCAGCACGATGCCAAACTGTACAAGCGTTTTCACCTGCAGAGAAAGAGAGCTAAAGTCCTGTCGTTCTAAGAACTTTAGAGGCCGCTCCCCAGGCTGATGCTGTGAGTTGCCTTCACAAGTTGTTTCTTGTATTAACTGTTTGTTTGGTGTTGATGCAATGTGGCTTTTAGGTAAAATATATATCAAGAACACCGTAGTGACTCGGGTTTGGGCAGTGTTCTAAATCAACGCCTCGCTAGGATGCTTTGATAGCTCATCTTTAGATATTCACGCGGTTCTACCACGTGTCGTCCATAGCTACGTATTTTTAACGCACCGTAACGGATGCGTCAATCAGACGGAAGGACATTGAGAATCCCGATCTAATAATTATCATACAAATCAGCAACAGTGCGTTTACGGTGCGTTAAACATACGCAGCCACGGACGATAACTGGAAAAACCGCATCACATAGTTTTCAGTGACTGAATCAAATATACACAAGTAACAAACCTACCTAAGTAGCATATATGTTTCTTATATGATTAACTTCTTCTTACCCACGTTACTTATCTCCGATACCCTACTTACTTTTGGTACCTTAAGCTGTAGTACATCAAATAGAGGATCAAAACAAGATATAACGGCTTTTTGGACTTCAAATTTGGAACACCATTGACGTCATCACAAGTGACCAGATTATAAGTATAGTTCAACAAAAGAGCTTACTCGATTAATTTGTAAACATGTCAGGTAAAAAAAAACTTTGAAAGCATCGCGGTTAAAAGCACCGTTAATCGACCTTAAGCTTAAACGCTATAGAGTTAATAGAATCACAGATATCTACAAACTTAATTAAAGACATACATATTAAGCTACTTCATAATTAGTAAATTATAATAAATAATGACTGCGGAAGCTTACAATAACCTATTTATGATGCACCATAAGTGTAAAACCAACGTAATATCTCTCCTTGGAGATAACTATTATGACCTCTCAAATGGTCAGAACAGCGAACTGTGTGAGATTCTTTGTATAATTTGTATAATTATTACGTCACAGATTTGCTAAATAGGTAAATTGAGCACTCGATAACAACAGGGCAACAACAATTTTATTATACCCCATTGAAACGTTTAGCATGGCGGCGCGGCAGTGGCGCTTCGAACTTCACTGGTTACGAAAGTGTGAAATTTTCGAGGTGGCTGAACTTTTGCAATGTTATAATAATTACCTTAAACTCACCTGCATTTCTGGTGGATATGACTCTCTAAATAATTCGAATCAGCTTTGTCCGGGTTCTGCCACCTAACCTAAGAGTCGAAATACTAGTCTGTACACCTGCGTTTACTTCAGCCGCCAAAATTTGGAGAACCATAATGACTGGCAAAATTTATCGTTTAAGTTGTAAATGGTTCTGCGAATTAACGAAGATTTTGGACCTTAAGCTACTTTGTTCTTTCCTAGATTTATTTAAAGCTGGTTTTCCAAGTAAGAGGTAACTACGTAGTGTAGTGTAGCCCTGACTATGTCAATATTAGGATGTATGACGAAGTATGACAAACAATGATGTTTTCCGCATTGTCGACGTCATTTTAGTTCCGGCTACCACCCAGCTACGGCAAACTGCGATCATCATAAAGAATCAAAACACTAAGTAAAGACGATACATGATCACCTCACTACAAAACTATATCATGACTTTAGTCTTATCTTACAATAATCATGTAAAATTAAAAAGCAAGGCAACATTTGGAGTGTATTAGAAACAGTCGGTCTTCTTTGCCTAGTTGGGTTGGCATTGCCGAGGCCAGTTGCTCAAGAGTTTCTATTGCCCAACCGATTGATGCCGTGCAGATTATTATTAATTACTAGCAGCCCGCCCAGCGGTTTCACCCGCTGCTAACAATTTCCCCCCGGGAATAACACAGTTTAATATAGCCTATGTTCATCAGGGATAATGTAGGATTCTAAAAATCTTGACTTCAATTTGAAACAATAAATATCGTTTTCAGATGGTGGTGGCGTAAAGTTACATGTAACCTGGCCAGCCCCATGGCAGTGCCTATATATTTTTTTTTATCCCGCCCGAGCCAGTTTTCTATTATGTCATTTAAATAACAAAATTGTAATAAAAAAAAGAAAATTGTGTGATACAAATTTTTTTTTTTAGAATGACGGTTCATGACGTCAATAAGTGATAATACTATCCTACATTGAAGGAAGAATTTCAATTTCAATTAGCGGTAAAATATTTTTTTAAATCGGTCCAGTAGTTTCGGAGCCTATTCAATTCAAACAAACAATAAATAAAATCCTGTTTCTAATATTAGTGTAGATTATATTATTATTATTTTAGTGTGATGCCGGCTTAGAATAGCATCACCCGATTTCTTTCCCGTGGGAGTCGTAGTAGGCGACTAAGGGACTTGAGGGTGTGTATTGCTATTTTAGGCGATGAGCTGACAACCTGTCACTATGGCGATACACAATTTTCCGAATGACCCTCAAACATATGTCAGACGTGGCGTAAATGTCCGTTTTTGCGGCCGTTTACGCTCTGCCTACCCCGCAAGGGATAACAGGCGTGATATGTGTATGAATGTATTATTTTAGTGTAGATTTTTTAATGCATTATTTAATGTTTTTTGTCGTCTTTTTATACTGAGTAAGGGAAAGCCCTTCGAATACTGATACGGTGCATGAAACTTAAAACTGGACAACTTTCCCCTAGAAACATATGTCAGGAAACGCCAAAAAAATTACCTTCCATACAAAATCACAATCAGCTGACTGCATTCACTATGGGAAGTCAGTTTTATATAAATATGTTCCTAGGGGAAAGTTGTTCAGTTTCATGGTCTGCATGTACCCTTTTAGTATTCTGAGGGCTATCCCTGACACCCTTTAATACAGTAATGATTAAATGTAATCATTACACTGGTACGAATAATGTGGCGTGGTTGGTAATTTTTTTAATGAAAAAGTAGTTATTGTGGCATAACTGTAATAGTTAGACATATGGTATCGCGGACATTATTATAGATATTGATGTCCTCTATAAAACTGTAGTACATCACTTTGCTCTATTGTCAATAATTTCCACAGCGTACGCGATATAAGATATCTTTTGGTACATTTTTCACACGTTGGGTTACATTATCAAAATTTTCACGCGGATCCCTATTTTTTTGGCGTATAAAATATAGCCTATGTTCATCAGGAATAATGTAGGATTCTAATGGTGAAAGAATTTTTAAAATCGGTCCAGTAGTTTTGGAGCCTATTCGATGCAAACAAACAAACAAACAAACAAACAAACAAACAAACAAACAAACAATCAAATCTTTCCTCTTTATAATATTAGTGTAGATGTAACGGATCTACTAATCTGTTCGTTCATGAGTTTGTATCGCCCGGGAGCTAGATGCAAATACCAATGAAAGATACCTACGTTATAGTACGAATGAGCCGCGGTAGCCCAGATGGAAGAGGCATCGGTGCTAGTAATTTAAACCCTGAGGTAGAATATTTTGCAAATTTCCTTAAAATTGTATACGAGTAGCTATCACGGAAAGTGTTCAATTTATCGCGGGTATTCATCGCTTCGGCTAATCTGTTAAGAATTAATTAGTCACTGGGAAATTAGTTGCAAACCCAATCCATTAGATGGAGCCATGCCGCGCGTCATTGGCATCAGGATACACTTGCATAATTTCGCAAGAGAAATGGATGAGCTAGGACAGCCTACATGGAAGGCTAATACGGGAAGTGTATGTCAAGATTTTGCGGTACCAACAATAATGTTAATGACATTAAAAAAAGCAGAACTATTTCATAAAATGCTTCTTGCCAAATACAATTAGAATGTAGCATTTCCTAGCACTTACTTATGTACTGTCTAATTACCTAATGTACTTTGAAGTGATGGCATGTGATAACGATTTTTCTAAACCATTCAAAGAAGTAAACAAAATATATAATACTCTAATAACGATATCGTGGCTTTGCTCACGTCTACCAGACGCAGACGGCCTACAGACGAAGTTTGTATTTTTTTAATTACCGGCATTCCAAAGTGCCACCATTTTGAATTGGCTGCGCCAGCGCATGATCGCGGCGTGCTAGCTGTGTGGTCTTAGACCCGAGACCCGCTTCTTTACGGACTATTCCACTGGAGTCTGGAGACCTACATTCGGTGATAAGATATAATATTGTAATAAATGTACTAATTACATCATTATGTAGGTAGGTACTTGGTTGTAAATAAACAAAGTGATGGTGCAAAAAACGATTTAAGTTGATTGTTTATTAATATTTTTATTTGATTACAATATTCAGGTGTGTGATAATGCTGATAGGCAATTCCAAATGACAGGTCTTACCTGCCATTCTTCTGCCATAAATGAATGATACCAAGTGAGTAATGAAAAAAAAAACAAATCATCGCAATTTTCGGTTTTTTGTGAAGACAACATATTGTGTAAAATCTATATCTATCTATACATATAATATAATATATAATAATAATACATATAATAAAATTATAACAACCTTATGTCTGTACATTATCGATATTAAAGAAAAACTAAGATGGGGGTTCTTCATTTATCCAATAGAAGCCATAAATATAATTAATTAATTTTTTGTCTGTCTGTCTGTCTGTCTGTTTGTTGTCCGCTTTTCACGCAAAAACTACTGGATGGATTTTGACGAAACTTTTTTTGTTATATAGCTATTAGTCCTCACTAACATATAAGCTATATTTTATTTGGAATTTCGCTCTTTAAGAGGGTAAAAAGGGGTGGTTAAGTTTGTATGAAACTCCGACAGTTTTGAAGCTAATTCGATAAAAAACTAATATTTGGCCATTTGGTTAGAAATTAGGAATGACGAAATAAGGATCTTTGGAAAATTTACCTTAACGGGGGTGAAGAAAGGGGGGTAAGTTTCTATGAAACTCCTACAGTTTTGAAGCTAAGTCGATGAAAATTAAAGCTGTTTACGTGAATACTAAGCTTTTCTGCCCTTCGTTTTGTGACGGTTACCTGTTCAAAGAACCATAATAATATAAGCTGGTACCTCGCTAGATGACGATTGAAATTGACGACGACAACGACGACTCTGGAAGCGGCCGTAGTCAGCGACACTTCCAGGCGATTGCGACATTTGTTTGAATCATGATAATGTTTTGCGGACTTGCCCATCCAATGCAGCCATGGGAAAATTACCAACACGGCATCTATCAGAAGGTTTTCTTTTTGCAGCTAGGCGCGCTGTTGGAGATAGTGTAACAGAGTCTGACGAGCGTATTATTAATCGTTGCCTTTGCTCACTGCAAGATATTGTGATTTCAATAGGTGGCAATCCTTTGAGTCATTGTGGTCTTCCAGAGCCGCAGGAAACCACTAAAGTACGGCGTGTTGGTCGATAGTATGCAGCGGAGACAAATCATTATCGTGCCGCGATGGCCGAAATTACTAACAATAATATTGTCACCCTTACACATGAACAAAAGTCTGTATATGACCGAATTTTGAGAAGCGTCGGTCAACAGGATGGTTGATTATTTTCCTCGACGCCCCTGGTGGTACAGGCAAAACTTTTTTGACTAGAATAATAGCACTAGCGGTCGCCTCTTCGGGTATTGCGGCCACTTAACTTCCTGGCGGCAAGACCGCCCCTTCCATGTTCAAGATATCTTTGGACCTGAACATAAATGAAGCACCAGTTTGTGCCGTATCCCGAAAGAGCGAAAAGGCAAATATTCTTTCAGAGTGCTGCCAAATCGTTTAGGACGAGTGGACGATGGTGAACAAGAAGGCCGTGAAAGACGTCAATCGCACTCTACAAGACATCCGGCAAAATGATCACGTTATGGGTAACAGTTTTATTTTGCGGTGATAAGACTCTACGCGTGATTACCAGAGGAACTAGAGTTGATGAGGTTGGGGCATGTCTTAAACGCTCCGTGCTCTGGCTTCGGATAGAAAAAATGAGTTTGACGCAGAACATGAGGGCTTACTTAGGTGGAAACCCCCGTGCACAAGAATTTTCATTAATTTAGTTTATGGCGATGTTTCTCAATTAATGAAAGTAGAATAAATGCGGTAGAAATGAGAGCACAAAGAAGTATGATTGGAGTGAAATTGAGTGACAGGATAAGGAATAGCGTGATAAGAGAACGTCGCGGTATAAAAGAGAACGTAGTGACTGGTACAGAAAAAATAATGCTGAGATGGTTTGGTCACATTGAGAGAATGAATGAAAGAAGATTAACGAAACAGGTGTATAGGTATGGCGAGTGTGGATGGGAACGTTGGAAGGGGAAGACCAAGACGCACGTACTTGGATCAGATCGGGGACGTTCAAAAAAGAGGTCAGGTCAAGAGTAGGTACCCTTAACCGACGAGCATGTATGAAAAGATTAATGCATAGTGAAGAAGCGAAAGAGGTATGTCAGGATCTTAGCAAGTGGAAAGATGTAGTCTCTGCCTACCCCTATGGGAAAGAGGCGTGATTATTTATATGTATGTATGTATGTTCTCAATTAATAAATCAAGACAATTCATGGCTAAGTAAGAGAGCAATACTTACGCCCAAAAACGACCAAGCTGCTATCAACCAAACTATTCTCGAAAGAATAGTATGAGACCAAGTGGTATTCCGGTCTATAAATACAGTGGTAGAGCAAAGTGACGTTATAAATTATCCGGTTGAATTTTTAAACTCTTTCGCTGCACCTGGACTCCCCGCACATAATATTACTTTGAAAATAGGCATTCCCATAATGCTGCTTCGAAATTTACCACCCCCGAAGATTTCAATTCAAGCGCGTGCAGTTTCCCGTTACTCCATGTTTTGCGATGACCATTATCAAGTCGCAAGGTCAGACACTTCGTATAGTTTTTTATCTACTGTTGGCGCATACGAGAATATCCCTTGGCGAGACGAAGTTCGCGGGCACCAGCTAGTGTTTAATAAGTAAGTAAATTGTGGTTTTCTGTGTATGTAGAAGCTGGAGGTGTGGCCAAGGTAAACCAGTCTACTGCCCACTGACAAGCCAACATTTCGTCAGAGAATATAACAAGTAGGTACTTCTAGACCTAACTATTAAAGCTAGATTTAATAACGAAAACTTGAAATAAGTACCGAGGCAATTGCTAAAAGAGGTGTTATAAAACAGAGATCACCTTAAAGAAGCTTGAAATGAGAATTACCTTAAAGTTAATCTTATGTTTTGTCTCAAATATTATTTATATATTTCCTATTTAAAAAAGTATCAGGTAATTATTATTTATATCGTCATAAAATGGTTTGATCATTACTTATAAAATATAGGTAACAGGTAATCCGTACTAATATTATAAATCTGAGAGTTTGTGTATGTGTATGTATGTATGTTTGTTACCTCTACACGCTCAAACGGCTTGACCGATATTGCTGAAATTTGGAAGACAGGTAGAGTATAACCTGGAATAACACATAGGCCATTTATCGACGGCCGATGTGGCGCAGTGGTAGTGCGACTGCCTGCGACGCAAAGGTTCCGGGTTCGATTCTCGGCGGGACACTCATAAAGTTGATATGTATTAATTTGTGAATTTGTTCCCGGTCTGGTTAGGACATTGCAGGCTGAACCACCTGACTGTCCGCAAAGAAAGATGGTTCCGTGCTTCGGAGGGCACGTTAAGCCGTCAGTCCCGGTTGCTGTCTATGATAACTTAGACGGCGTTCGTTACACAACCATGTCAGAGGCCTACTACTAGTAGTCGGCGCGCGGCGGTTGAAAAACTCTGACACCAGGGTTCATCGGCCCGTTGGACGATTCGGTGTCCCACACGAAAAGAGAGAGAGACACATAGGCCACTTTTTACCGTAGGAAAACAACTATAAGAAAATGCGTGGCAGCGGGTGAAACCGCTGGGCGGAGATCTAGTAAACTATATTAAGCAGGTTCAAAGATCACGTTAAATAATAATACGATAATACTACTGCGTTAACAGTCTTCCGTATCTACCTACCTACATAATCAAAATTAATTGCTATAAGTATGGCACAAACACAATACCTACTTAAACCGCGTTTAGAAGTCAAAAGTCATGTTTGACTCTAATTCTTGATAGGTTTAGTTTGTCATTTTGGTTGGCTTGAATAACATATCACATAACAAAATTCTTTATTGCAGATTAAAGAAATAATACAACAATAGATAAACACAGATTTAATAACAGTACAACAAGGCCGCCTTAACGCTAGGAAGCATTCTCTACCAGACAACCTTAGGGTGGAAGAGAAAGAGCGACAACGGAAGCGGGATAATGCAAATATTACTTACGAGTACTAAATACACAAATATACTGCCTACTTAAGCAATTTAAATCATAGTTGTCATAAAAATGTAACAAGCATGTCAAAGTACTTGACCTTGACCTGACCTGACCTTAAATGCAATTAATTGAACTTTAGGTACCTAATTGTGCGTGTATTGTAAGTTTGGGTATAATTATTTGCAAGAGTGTTTGTATAGATAAAGGTTAGAGATTCTTAGGAATTCCTACTTGAAAACCTACTTACGAGTATTCAGTCAATTGCTAGTACGTATTATCGATTTGAACATATATACTGCCTGGATTTAACTGTTTAGAAAGTCTTATTATGATTCTAGTAAAAACAATGACTTATTGCAACTTTCTGGATTTGATGATTGTTAACATTACCACGGAAGGCCATTGCACCTTATCACTCACGTATTATCTGAAAATGAATCGAGTGTGACTCACTGAAATCGGGTAATATGATAATGATCAATGATTGAAATAAACAAGTCATAATTTTTTTTTCGTGTGGGACAACGAGTCGCCAAACTACCCGATGATCCCTGGTTTTAGAGTTTCTCACCGCCTACTACTAGTAGCAGGCCTCTGACATGGTTGTGTAACGACCGCCGTCTAAGAAATCACAGACAGCAGCCGGGACCGACGGCTTAACGTGCCCTCCGAAGCACGGAACCATCTTTCTTTTTGGACAATCAGCTGGTTCAGTCTGCAATGTTCTAACCAGACAGGGAACAAATTCACTAAGTAATTGGTATCAACTCTGTGAGTGCCCCACTGAGAATCGAACCCGAAACATTTGCGTCGCAGGCAGTCGCACTATCACTGCGCCACATAGGCCGTTAGCATTTGAGTGGTGATTCATAGTGGATCAATACTCAATAGCCTGATAACTACTGAACGGATTATGAAGTGATACTAAACAAATATATATATAAATCTACTCCCGCAAGAAAAAGGGACCTTCGGATCAGGTTTTTAAATCATTACAATTTTTTAATGCTGCAATTTAGATACATAACTTTTCTAGTAAAAATCGCTAAATTAGACATTGTAACGCGGTATATCTCTCGTTTCTATATCGAAAAAACCGTAAAATCTCGCGAAAACTTGAGCACAAAATGATTGGCTGTTTCTTTCTGGGTAGCGTGAATGACCAATTTTTCAGAAAAACAGGGCTTTAATACATGCACTGATTGACTATGACCATAATAATTGAACCTAGGACATTCCGCATCGCCGGCAAAACTACTATCGGGTCGCAATTAGTTTTAGCAAGCAAGGATGACCGCATTCTTGTGTGTAGGAACTACTTGAAGTACCTACATTTGAACCTTGAGATGTTAGTACAGTAAATAACTTAAGATATATTCTTGTACTTGTTTACATCGGAAGGTGCATCCGCAAAGCCGCAATAAAAAGAATTGTCGAATTACATTTATGTAATAGCAAATTTTGTTACATCACATCACTCACAATACGAATAATTTTACCATCGCAATATTTTTACGCCGCTTATCATATTATTGAGTGTTATGTTTAAAACCTGTAACCCCTATGACTCGTTAACATTCAAAGAAAGGCATAATTTCTTAAACAAATGAATGGCAGATGCCACCAAAAAGACACATTTCAGCATGAATTTATTTCTTACTAATTTCGTTGATTTGCTTTACTAAAGTCTTTGCTTCACCGAAGTCTGGCGCCAAGTAGCTTGCTGCGTTCCGTCAGTGTGTGGGAGTGCCAGTGCCTTAACAGTCATCTTCTGGGTGAGCTCACTCCATCTTAGACTCTGTCTCTGTCCTATGACCTAGACTAGAGGCAAGAGCAAACCCATCATTAATAATAAAAAAATACTAAAATATCATCCCGGAAAACGGTATAAATAATGACATGCTGCTTTATTTAGGATTGAAAAAGAAGCGCGACCTCGATGTCAGCTGATCGCAAGAGATCCATTGATGCGCGCAAAAAAAAACTCCGTTATGGTTCGCCGATGCCAATTCGCCACTTCGCCTGTATTGAGGCCGTAGATTCGGTTTGCAGAAAATTGTTGTCGATTTCCTAAGCGTAAAGAAAGTGCCCTGTCATTCACTTATATAGCCAAGTGACATAAACTACGGCGAGACAAGTCTTCTTCTTCGTTTGGGACACCGAGTCAACGACGACTCGATGATCCAAGACAAGTGAAAAAAGAAACAATCCCATCACCCAATAATTAGTTTCGCAATTAAGAGAGGAAAATTGACAGCATCTTGTGCTCTGCTAGGGAACGCCACTCTGGAAGAAGTTTTCCATTTTGCATTAAGTATTTATTATTGTTGTTTTTCATGAATGAAATATTTTACTTAATCATCTAAACAGCACTATTCTAAGGATTTGTATCATTTTAAATTTGGAACGTCTTGGAAAACCTATATTTCATCGAGAACACGTTGGGTCATTCCAACAAAGAAAGAGATACTGGCAGTACTACTGGTACTTGTTGATTATCTGACGGTACCTGATGATTACATATCCGAATAGGTTTCTTAGAATGCTGTCAGACGTTCTTACTGATGGTAAAACCATTTGTTGCATAAAGGTTTAGACTGTCCATATTCTTATGATAAAATCAAAAGAACATTTGCATGCGTTGGTACTTACATCGTGCAGAAGTGAACTAATAATAATATAATTATATTAAATATTTATTTATTTAAACAATTAACATCAATGTCTGTACAATACAATTCAAATTAATAATACATAAGACTGTGTCCGAGATGAGGCATGCAGACAATTTTACAGCGGAACCTGTACTAAGCATAGCCTGTATCACAGGAGCCCGAAAATAGATTAACTATTTTTGGTTCGGACGAGACTTTAGTTACAAGATGTGATGAACTCAAAATGTAAATAAACTCTTTGTACTAATTTCCTGGAATATTCCAAATTCCCACAAATTTGCTTATAGTTAGTTCTGTAAACCGTGGCGTGATCTTCAATATGCTCATTGTATTGTATTGTATTGTTGACAGATCATGTGCATGAACGTACGATCATCGTACGATTCAGTGATCCGACAACCGCGTGCTCCCAACTATGTATCATTTTTATCAACCACGAGTTGATAGCGTGCGTTTGAAGGACATTTTAAACTGACTAAGAAATGTTATCAATTGAATACTGTATTTTAAAACACTTCTCATACAATTTTAGAGCACTTGCAAAAGTTTCTACCGCGGGCAGGATTTGAACCTGCAACTTTCGCCATCACTAGTGGCGACGCCTCTTCCACCTGGGCTACCGCGGCTCGAGCCTTGCCAATTGTAAATAAAAAAATTGAATTCTTGTTCGCCTGTCGAAGTAGAGCTTCACGTGTGTAAAAATGAGGTGTGTTAAATTACAGCTTTTTCGAAATATCGAAATATTATGAAAACAAGTAATGGCAGATCTATACTATTTCTTACCAACTTATTATAAAACATATTTAAAAGACGTCTTTGATACTTATTATCAGTTTCAATACAAACATTTTTATGAGTATTTTTTAGAACTGATCTTTGAGATTATGGAGCAACGTAAATCTGAAACTGCATATCCTACTACATAAACCTTTTGGATATTTATATTTTTTACGAAAATTTTTGTAATTTTTTCAAGTTAGCAGTTTGAATGCACAGTACCAAAATAATGAGTCGGCATGAGCAAAATATAGTGTATAATATGCTATGGGCTTGAGTACTGACTCAACCGAAACAAAATGTTTACCTTCATTGCCTTGTTTACAAATCAGCCGTTTATAATAAATAGGATGTAAACTAGTAAGTACAGTCCCGATCCTGATGAGTAGATGATGACAGCGATCAATATATTCGTGTCATTTCCGTTTTTTTAGCCTGTTAACAGTATAATGGTAAACATTGTTTGATTGATGTAGTTAGTTCGTTAATAGCTTAGAAAGAAAAAAAAAATACCTTGGTTTGAAAACGTTAAATGTTGTTTTGTGATCAAAGACTGAATGAATGAGGATTTCAGTGAATTATTATCAGAACGTGTCTTGAACAAAAATACGGTTATGTCAAAGATGCCCGATCAGAATTCCTTATCAAGATTTGCGTTTTTTTCTGCACCCATTAGTGACATGACATCAAGACGGTGCACAAACGTAACGGGAAACAAAATTACAGTGGAAAACACGACAGAAACCTGCTCTTAACTCGTATAACGAAAATACTGCGGAGCCTATATTTTGAAACTAAAGTCTGTATTTACTGCGTGCTTCGTGGAAACGTATCATTAGAAGAATTATATTACACATAGCTTTTATAAGCGCTTTCCGTTTCCTCTCAAATCATGTTATCTACTAAGCTTCCTGCTATATTTGATTAGGTAGTATTTCTAGGAATACCTAGAAATATTAACTACATATTAATGACAGTAAAATTTAAGTGATAGGTTTAGTTATACATGTATCAAAACGAAGCATATTTCTTTAAAACTATTTGCAGAAGTTTTGTGCCATTCTACTTAGTATCTACTTTTTTCGTTTTGTTATATTATAGTAAACATGCATGAATCGACATCACGAAGTTTAAAAGATTATGTTGCTAACACTTAAATGATTGACTTCCTCTTTAACTAAATCAACAAAGTAAGCTTAATCAAATCACAGCACATGATGTAATAGATCTTTCACTAGCGAGAGGTAGATAGATAGATGAACACTTTATTGCTTACAACATACACAACAGAAACAAAACAATACGGAAAACTTATAACCAAAAGTAAGCAATAGCGGCCTTATCGCTTGCAGCGATCTCTTCCAAGCAACCTATAAATTAAAATAGTGACAAAATAGAAAAGATTTGTAAGGAGTTGCATAAGCAAATTAGCAGGTTTTTTTTTGAAATAGTGATTAGGTTTATGTTTTATGTCAAACTATTTTTGTCTAATATAGCCGATGTAAACAACCGGCCCCTAATAGAATAACCCGATGACGACACACAAATCTAAAATCGATTGATTAGTTTTTTGTTGACGTGCATAAATAAATTTCCACAAATAATCTGTATGCGATAAAAATAACATTTGGACTGTGTGTGAGGAATCCTCCATTATACTGATAAACCGGTTCGATGCTAAACGTTTCCACCAAGATCTAGTACAAGGGTACGAATTATCAATTGACATTATGAATTTAAAGAATCTCGAGTTATACAGGGTGTAAGGGACGATGTACCGAAAACTTTTTAAGACATGATCAGACCATAAAACTGTAAATTTTTTACTATCTATGGAACCTTTGTTGGGAAACAAATATTGTTTTCGACTTTCCATAGAAAGTCGTTCAGCTGATCGAGTATTTGTATTTTGTATGGGAATTCGAAAAAACATCTCGCTAACCTTGATAAAAAAATCAGTTTCATGGTCTGATCATGCTTGCAAAGTTTTACACCCATATAGGTTAAATAATAAAATGCGTCCATGCTACATAGATGAACATAATACTCAATAATTTTGTTTTTTTCATGATGTATTAAAGTTATAGTTGAAATGTTCCACAACAAAAACATCATATATTTATGTTTTTCTTATCTATGTACCAAGATTGCTCTCCGATGCACCGATTAATGTTTTATTTCTGTTTGGCTTCAGTTTATGTTTCATAAATACCAATTCGGTCATGATCATTGACCAGTAAGATAAATTTTGAAAATATGATCATTTATTTCGTTATTTCAGTAGGTAAGTAAGTAGGTACTTAACTAGGTAAGTCTTGGTTACAAGAAAGTAAGAACAAAAAATCGTTCGACAGAATATTAATGGTTGACACCATCATAACTTGATCGATTTAACGGTTGTCGAACTCTGCTGTATGGTTGTATCTATGGTAAACTAGTTAATCTACCAAGTTCTTTTTTTAGCGTTGGCTCATAATAGTCATAGTCCGATTGGCGATTATATATGTTGATGAATAAGATCCTGAATGTAAGTGGGTAGTATGCCATCAACCTTGTGGCCTCGATTCAAGAACTTGCTTTTTAGTCTAAGTATTTAGTGTCATTTGATAGGTATCCAATGAAATGTTTCGAAAATAAATTATTAATTTTTTTTGTACATTCAGTTTTAACCTCAATCCCAAGCCAGGCCCAGCCTGAATCTATTCCCTCAACAAATTGAATAAAGAAGGTGTAAGGTTATAAATTAATTGGCCTCTTGTTGTACATATTAGATCTTCTTTTCGTGTGGGACACCGAGTCGGTCAACGACCCAATGAACCCTGGTGTCAGTTTTTCAACCGCCTACTACTAGTAGTAGGCCTCTGACATGGTTGCATAACGACCGTCGTCTAAGTAATCATAGACAGCAATCGGGACCGACGGCTTAACGTGCCCTCCGAAGCACAAAACCACTTTCTCTTTCTTCTATCTTTTCGGACAATCAGGTGGTTCACTCTGCAATGTCCTAACCAGACTAAGAACGAATTCACAAAGTGATAAATCTTAACTTTGTGAGTGTCCCACTGAGATTCGAACCCGGAACCTTTGCGTTGCAGGCAGTCGCACTACCACTGCGCCACATCGGCCGTACATATTTGATGTGCTAGCATCAGCAGTACCTTCAATTATCGTACCATTGAATGTACATCTACTGAAAGTTGTTATTCTTAGTAACTGTGATAAATCAGTATATCTATGATAGGGTTGTTGGAATAATAGAATCTGAAGATGACTGATCGTACTATCAGCAGCACATAAATCTACCCTTTTAGCGATCAACCTATTCTGGGTTTACTTATAAAATGTATGAAAAACTAGTTAAACTTGGTTGGGTTTGGGTTGGGTTTTTCGCACAGTTCATTAGAATAGAGAAAGAAAATATATAAGAGAGGGGTTATGCCCTGCAGTAAGACAATACACGCTCCACCTTTAGGTAAAAAATTAAACTGCAAAAAGCTGGTTCATACCAGCTCATAAAATTGAACAATTTTTCCCAGGGAACATAGGTCAAAATATAAATAAATTGGACCTCCCATACAAAATGTTCCAGCCGACCACGGAGTCAACTTTTATAGGAGTAGAAGCGCAATTTTTTTTTCATTATTCTACCTATGTTCACCCTTTTAGATATTTGCAGCCAATATGTTTACACTCTGTATAAATAACAATTAAAACAACCAGGTTAGATTGACCTCTCAACTGGGCAACGTGCTACTGATGACCTAAACAACTGACGCAAGACCACGTGTCTTCCACGTGGTCGGCGCATGCGTCGGTGACTGTGCTACAAAACAATGCTTCAACGCTATTAATATTTGCATTTTCAGCTGTTAAAATATAACAAACGCTTTTGTTTCAAATAATTGAAAAGTTTGTAAATGATGTAATATTTATATTAGTTACAAATTGTTTTGATCCTAATGAGGAAATTTACATGAATGCTTAAGGTGATTGTACCCAAGCAGATTAATGAAAGGAATTCCAGGCACAAATTAAAAACCTTTCCGCAAGAAAAACAGTTTTGCATTTTGTGTCAAATTGGGTTCAGATTTTGTCAGTGATGCCAACTTCCACCGACTTTGTTACCAGATTAACCTACTTACTTTACGTTTTGGGTCAAAACATGAGGAGATAATGACATCATAATATGAGATATAAATACAAAACTGGGCATATCAAATGTTTTTATTTTATTTTCATCAGAGTTTAAGGACGTTTAAAATACTCAAACAGGATATATAAATATAAGCTGCAAATATATTAAAAGGGGTAAACCAGTCCATGACACTGAAGAACTTTCCCCAAGGAAACAAGTCGTACTGGAAAATAATAATTTAGACCTCCCATACAAATTGTCCCGGTCCGCTGGAACATTTTGTATGGGAGGTCCAAATCTCTTTTTTCATATTTCGGCTTATGCTCCTTGGGGAAAGTTGTTCAGTTAAAAATGCTGGATCACCCCTTAAAATACTTGCTGCTAATATTTTTATATCCCGTTTATCTGATTAATGGCAGTGTGCCACTACCGCTTGACATGGGTCTCGTATTTCCCCATAAATAATACCAACAAGTCACAACATTACAGTAATACTTATTTTTAGTCCACAGGTGCTGGGGTTTTCACGGAAACTTAAATGGTAGTAAGTATTAAGGATCTAATAACGTGTTAAGGTGTTAACCGTCGTTTTCACGCATCAAGGAAATTTTTGAATATGCTGTACCGCTGTATCATTGACTAAATCTGTGTAAAGTTTCTGAATACAGCTGCCTAGTGTTGTATTCTTTGTTTGTTAGTATTGCGGCGGCAGTAGCAGACTTAAATATTAAAATCTTTTTTCAAAAATATTAATGTTGTTAGGTCACATAAAAAATCATTTTACCTTGGTTTGTCATAATATTTTTCACGTACCTATAGGGCGGTTTCCCCTCTATGACGGACTGACGGACGTATTGTTGACGCATCCGTTTTTCAAATGAAAGGTCTTTTTTAAATTTTTAAATAAGAAACCACGGCACACTGTAACGCATGCGATTTGACCAAGGAGTTTGACAGACGCATCCTTTAGTCCGTTATAGTGTTTGATTCGCTTTATCTATTTTAGTGGTCTTAGATGTAAGATGTTCTACAAGTTGTACTGTTTATTTAAAACAATTTAAATACGCACATAAATCATTTTTTTTTACTTCCATAATTTTCAAGCGCGGGCAGGATTTGAACCTGCGACTTTCGCATTACTAGTGGCGACGCCTCTTCCATCTGGGCTACCGCAGCTCACTCCTTGCTCGCCAATTTCACAAATGTATTTTAATGCCAGTAACGCGTGGCACGGCTCCATCTACCGGGTTAGTTTTGCAACTAATACCCGGCGACTAATTCTATTTTTAAAGATTGAATGTAGTCTAAGCGATGAAAACCCGCGATAAATTAAATCCTAAATTAAAACACTTCCCGTGTTAAGTATACAATTTTTGAAAACTTGCAAAATTTACAAGCGCGGGCAGGATTTAAACTTGCGACTTTCGCATTACTAGTGGCGACGCCTCTTCCATCTGGGCTACCGCAGCTTACTTCTTGCCCACCAATAGTAATAGTAATGCGAAACTCGCAGGTTCAAATCCTGCCCGCGCTTAAAAATTTTTCAAGTTTTCAAAAATTGTTTACCTCACACGGGAAGTGTTTTAAAAATTTGGTATTCAATAAATCCACTTACCTACCTTTGTGTTTGCTGTAACTGTCGGTTGCGCAGTGGCAGCAGTGCCGCTAATGCCGGCGCATCCATGTCGACATACCGCAGCGCAGGTGGATGTACTTACTTTGTTCTGGAAACATAACTATGAAAGTTGTTTATATAGTTTGTTTATTCTTGCATTAACGTAAACACTTCCTACCTACATTTGTATTTACCCAACATTGTAAATTTTACAACATATTTCAAAATACAGTAGTTCAATCTTACTATTGTTGCAAATTGTAATACCTACTAACAATTCTTAGCAATAGCTGCAATACCATTTTCGGGTCACCTACTTACGTAAATTCTATAATGTAGGTAAATATAACTAACAACTCCATGTGATACCGTCTTAGAATAGTATCACCCCATTTCTTTCCTGTGGGTGTTGAATGAAGTGACTAAGGGATTTGAGGGTTACATGTGTATTGCAGTTTTAGGCGATGGGATGACTACGTGTCACTATGGTAATACAAAATTTTCGGAATAACCCTCAATCGTTTGTAGTCGTGACGTTAATGTCTTAACGGCTGTTTACGCTCTTTCTTCCTCGCAACATACACAATACAATACCACACATTTATTGGTAAGGCTTCTGTATCGCTGGTTTCGGCTCCACAATCCCTCGAAGATACTGATGATTTAATCTAGATGTTTTTCGGAAAATTTATATTGATAAAAAACCAACGCTGTGTTTATACCTACCTAGGTGTGAGTAAAAGTACTCTCTGCACTTCGCTAACCCCCTTACCCCTTTTCACCAAAACTATACGAGTCAGTGCAAAATAATCAATGACTAAATTTATTTTTCATTAAATTATCCACCAATAAGTGTTCATATTCATCTTGATCAGACTCACAACTTGGAAAATTTAACTCGCATTGTAATGTTAGTAGGTACTTAATTGTGGATTATTTAAAAGAAATGATTCAGTGCTTGATTATTTTGTGCTTACTGGAATGGTTTCAGTAAAACTTAGATAATCTATAAGTCGGGATACATTCAAACTTTCTTACCCCCTTGTAATGGAGTGCTGGATGGTTAGGACTCTTTAGTGGTATAAAAGTTTAAACTTTAGGTAAGTATAACACAGCAGTGATATAAATAAAATTAAATAATGACAAGTTTCCTATATATATTAAAATTTAGAATGAATACTTTATGCCTCAACCGACTGAACATACCCTGTTTAGTCGGTTGTAGCACATAAGGTACCAGGGGTACTCCAAAAGAACTGAATTAATTTTATCACCATATAATACATAATGCAATAGGCTGATGATGATGATGATGATGATGATGATACATAATATACATTCATAATTATTCTCATAAAAGGAGTCATTTTCCACTAATACATATTCATGTAAAAAAAATGCTGTGGACAATAATAATTCAGTTCTTTTGGAGTACCCCTGGTACCTTATGTGCTACCAACTGTTCACGTAGCCCTGTGGGTCCGAGATTACGAAGATTTCAAATAATATTATTGCCTACTCCTACAATGTACTTACTTACTGGCTAGAATCTACAATATAGTGATTTAATGAGCCAAGCTTGTTACGTCATAGTCCTTTGACATTTGTATTATTCCTACAGTGCAATTAAAATAATTGGGGTGGTATGGGATCTACCTCCTAGCGGTCCACCCCGGGCAACGGCAACACAGGCTTGCCTGTGGATAAGTCCGGCTGAACGATCCCACCAAGCGGTGGAAGGCTCCGTAAGGGGCCGCCTGGCTCGCGACCACCATCCCACCGAAGTCTGGCGCCAAGTAGCTTGCTGCGTTCCGTCAGTGTGTGGGAGTGCCAGTGCCTTTGGGAGAATTGGAGGATGTCAGTTGCGCTATTCAGAACCGGTCTTGGACTCTGGGCGATACTGTACCGGGTAACTCATTCTGGAGGGTAGCGGGATCCGAAGCACGGTGCCAGCCGTTGGCCGACCGCAGTCAGTAGGGGGCCCAAGTAGCACGCCAGCCACGTGCCAAAGGCTGCCCCGCCAACTCGCGAAAAATCCCGATATGCTCCACCGTGCCAGCTGGCGACTGGATGGGAGGACCCGGTGGCCATATTCGGGGGGGTTCGGGCGTCCCCGCAGTCTCCAAATGAGTTTCCCATAGGTCGGTTAAGCTCTAGTGTTCCAGTGGTTAACTGAAATGCGCCTCGACAATTCAACTTTTTCCCCACAAACTCTCAAATTATGAAAAAAGTAAAAAAGAAGAATAGGTTTATACAACGGCTGCACTTCCTCCCAAAAAAAGTGCACCTCACTAACATCCGAGGGTTGCATTCCAATCTCGATCCGGTCCATCACCACCTTGAGACCGAGAAGCCGCACCTGTTCTTCCTAACGGAGACGAAGATAACAACACCGTCGGACGTGGCGTACCTCAACTACCCGGGTTACTCTCTTGAGCATAAGTTCAAGAAGCAAGCTGGGGTCTGTGTGTATGTCCGCGATGACATTTGTTGTCGTCGTCTCCGTTGCTTTGAGAAATCGGGTTTTTCTGCCATTTGGCTACTGGAGGACTCTGGCGTGGAGAAAACTCTATATGTCGGCGTCTACCGATCGCACAGCGGTGACCAGGAGACGACAGCGCTTTTCAATTACCTCGTTGAAACGACAGACGTAGCACAGCAAAGATACCCGACAGCGAAGCTAACTTTTCTGGGGGACTTTAATGCCCACCATAAGGAGTGGTTGTTCCCGTTCCAGAAAACTCACCATGCTGGGCTAGAGGCGCGCAAGTTTGCATTATCGCTAGATCTGACCCAGCTGGTGAATGTAGCTACGCGGATACCGGATATCGACGGCCATACACCCAATTGCTTGGACTTGCTGCTGACAACTGATCCAGACAGTCATTCAGTTTCGGTCTCAGCTCCGCTGGGAACGTCCGACCACTGTCTGGTGAAATCCGTATCGACCTGCTCTCCTCTCGATGACAGCCCCAGGGGCACGAGGCGAGTTTGGAGATACGAGTCAGCAGATTGGGAAGAGATGCGGCACTTCTTTGCATCTTACCCGTGGCGTCAAGTATGCTTCTCTTCGCGTGACCCCTCGTGTTGTGCAGATGCGGTTGCGGACGTGATTCGGCAGGGGATGGAATATTTTATTCCATTCTCCGACATCCCGCTCGGTCACAAAGCCCAGCCTTGGTTTAACGCAGAATGCGCCCAAGCTGAGGCGCGTAAAGAATCGGCATACCAAGCTTGGGTCAAGGCTCGCGACTGCAAATTAAGAGCACGTAGGGTTCGCGCGAAGAAAAGAACCTTCAACTCTGCCACTAAGTCCTGCAAACGGGTTTTACGTAAGGCACGTTTTGACCATGTCGGACGAATAGGGGCCAAACTAGCATCACACCCTCCGGGTTGTAAAAAGTTTTGGTCCCTGTCCAAAGCGGTTGAAACTAATTTCTGTCGTCCAACCTTACCTCCAATGCTGAAACCTGATGGATCGCTGGCTCACTCTGCAAGTGAGAAAGCAAATTTGTTTGATTCCTTGTTTGCAAGCAACTCACGTCTGGACGCTGGCTCCAAACAACCACCTACTGTACCTCGTTGCGATTCTTCGATGTCGGAGATCGCAGTACACATTAAAGAGGTTCGAAGAGTATTGTGCAGTCTAGACGTGAACAAGGCCAGCGGACCTGATGGCATACCAGCGAGAGTATTAAGACTATGTGCGCCTGAACTGTCTCCTGTGCTGACACGCTTGTTCCGCCTCTCTCTTAAAGAAAGAACGGTGCCGGGGGCCTGGAAGCTTGCTAATGTGCAACCAGTTCCCAAAAAGGGCGACCGTGCCGACCCTGCCCATTACCGTCCAATTGCCATTACCTCCATCCTATGCAAGGTCATGGAGAGGGTACTTAACAGTAAGTTGCTGACCTACCTTGAAGACAATGATCTTCTCAGTGACCGTCAATATGGCTTTCGCCGGGGGCGGTCTACTGGTGATCTTCTTGTGTATGTTACGCACTGCTGGGGCGAAGCCATCGAGAAAAACGGCGAAGCACTTGCCGTTTCACTCGATATCTCGAAGGCCTTTGACAGGGTCTGGCATGCAAGTCTGCTCAGCAAGCTTCCTGCTTATAGCATCCCAGCTGATTTTTGTACTTGGATTTCAGACTTCCTTAGTGAACGGTCCATCAGAGTAGTCGTTGACGGCTGCTCCTCTGACCTAATGGCCATTGATGCCGGAGTTCCTCAGGGGTCTGTTCTCTCTGCAACTCTTTTCCTGCTGCACATCAATGACCTCCTTCGGCATGGTATTGTTGGATACGCAGATGATAGTACCGTTTCAGAGAGATACTTGACAGGTGCAGGGACCAGTGGGGATGAAATACGTTCGTTAAGAAAGGCCATGGTAGAGCGAACAGATCTGACCTTAAGTCTTGTCTCCCAATGGGGCGACGACAATCTGGTCTCATTCAATGCCACCAAAACACAGGCGTGTCTTTTCACTGCAAAAAGGAGTCCTTTCGACTGGACACCTACTTTTCGGGGTACATCTGTCCCAGTCACTGACAGGCTTGAGCTTCTAGGCATGGAGTTGACATCAAATCTAAACTTCGGCGCGACCATCGAGTACAAGGCTCAGACGGCGGCTAAAAAGCTGGGCGTCCTGAATAGAGTGAAGCGATACTTTACGCCTGGACAGCTTTTAACTCTTTACAAAGCACAAGTCCGATCCTGCATGGAGTATTGCAGTCACCTTTGGGATGGCTCAGCCAAATACCAACTTGCCGCTCTTGACTCGGTGGAACGCAGGGCCAAGAGGCTCATAGGCGACATAAAACTGGTGGACACCAAGCTACATAGCCTGGCACATCGCCGCAAGGTTGCCTGCTTGTCGGTATTTTATAGATTGTACTTCGGAGAGTGTGCTCAAGAGCTTCACGACCTTGTTCCACCAGCTCCCTTCTACCATCGGACATCCAGACGCACCGCCGGATACCATCCGTACCTGGTAGCCATTCCACCAATTCGGACTAAGCGCTTCCAGTCATCATTTATAATGCGCACTGCTAAAGAGTGGAACTCACTTCCTGCGTTTGTGTTTCCAAAAGCATACAACCCTAATCTCTTCAAAGTAAGAGTGAACAGGCTTCTTCTGGGTGAGCTCGCTCCATCTTAGACTCTGTCTCTGTCCTATGACCTTGACTAGAGTCAAGAGCAAACCCATCATTAATAAAAAAAAAAAAAAAAAGTTAGATTATGTTATGGTATATACTATACGTAATGCCTTCTTGTTGCCTCATATTAATTTTATACCACTTTGTTTGTACCTACCTGCAGTATTTTAACTTTAAGTTAAGATAAGAATACTTTATTTGCACACAAAAGGAAACAGCATGAATATAAACAGCCAAAGTAGAGCTTAATTAGCGTACAATTAGGCGACTTTATTGCTAATAGGCAATCTCTTCCAGACAACCTAGGTACAGGAAATTGTATATGGAGCAGCGGGAGCAGTGCATAATCGTATTTTCATAAGTTCATGAAATCATGAATGGTCATGAACGTGATCCCGTCGGATTAATAATGGTTACCTAATAAAATGAATATATAAATAAGTAATCGCAGTAAACTTAAGCATACATCATATCTACGGTAGATCTTTAGCATTTTAACGTCACAAGTATACATAAGTAAATAAAGGATTATACCTGAGGTATGAAGCAAGATGTATGCAACTACTGTAGTAGTGGAAATTCCCCCGAGTTCACACGCGAGCTTTTCATTGCATCTTTATTGTTCTACTGGTTTACAATCTGCAGCCTGCTTGACGACATACGGTCCATTAATAATAACTCTAATACGCCTTCCATTGCCGCGTCACTCTTGATCTCTCTCTCTCTCTTCGTGTGGGACACCGAGTCATCCAATGACTCTTGATCTAATTGGTTTAGGCCAGCCAGAGCAAAAGTAAAGCAATAGAGGAAGAGATGCTCGTAGAATTTACAGTGGTGCGCGTAATTGCTTACATCGCATTCATACATATATCATGCCTATATCCCTTGCTTGTAAATACGAACATTTACGCCACGTAACGTAGATTTGAAGGTCATTCCGAAAATGTGTATCACCATAGTATATCGCCTGAAATTTCAAATACAAATTGCAATACAAAGGAAAAAGGGTGATGTTATTCGAAGCCGACATCACACACTAACATCACGATGTGGCAAAATCAAATCACCTACAGACTGAATTCAGTATTTGACAATCATTTAGACTCGCAACGAAGAACGAAATCAGTCGTTTAGGGCGATAATTTAATAAGTAAACTCAGAAATGTCCACAAGATATATGTAGACCAATTTCAATCTTTGGTAAACATAATTTTAGACCGCCATTCCGTGATCAGGCAAAATATAACGGAGCAATGAAATACAATATTTGTATTAGCTTACCTACGCGTGCTAATATAAACTATATTAAATAACTCTTCCTTTGTTTCTTTGCTTGCATTTACTAAGCGTATTAATGCCACTTCTGGGTATACTGGGCAACTTGCCAAAACGTCTCGAGCATTTGTGTTAGACGCTGGATAAGTGGGTTTAACAAACTAAAAAGGAATTCCTGGAGTATTCCGTGCTGGTAAATTTATTGTGGTGGAATTGAGTACAGCCGCTTTGTACGGTCGTCCTTTGTCCCTCTTTGTTTGTAAAATGTTTGGATACTTACTTACCTAGAGGTTTTTTTATAGGTAAGTAGGTTAGGTGCTCTATTATCAAGACTTGAGATTGCGTAGCGACTGGATGGCGAAAACGGGAGATCGTGACTTACGTACCCTGGGTCCGTACGTCCTACGTCCAGCAGTGGATTGCTATAGGCTTATGTGTTGTGTTGATTGTTTGTGTACAAATGAGTATAAGACCACTACTGGAAACAATTTGCAATATGTAAAGTGGGAGAACGTTATGTTTTGGCTTTCAAAATTCAGGCGGCGTTGGTTAGAACACTAAAAAAATGAAAATATCCAGAAGTAATAAAATTACAAATAGAACTTTAAAAAACTGGATTTGTGTTTACAAACATAAAAGAAACCAGTTTGTCTACGTCATGGTCATTCTGTTTTGGTCATACGGGGAAAATCCAGCGAAAACATTTTTGTTACAAGTAAAAGAGGCAAACATGATATACAGGTATTTTTTGCGAAGTCACACTTTAGTTTTAGCGGTGACTTAATGCGGTTAAATGAACTAAAATGTATCAAAATACATTCAAAAGGGACAGACACAAAATTTTAAGTGGCTAACCAATCCACAGGCGAGCGAGTCGAGATACGATACATGAATGTTGTACTTTTCCTGGTTTAAATTTAGACCACTTTATTATATCACAATCTCAAGGGCCGTCCCCTACGCACCAAGTCTGAAGAGCTACTTGTTAAAAATATCGGGGTCGGCGACCCGGGCACTGGGACAGACCAGATCGATACGTGTACTTACGCGGTCTCGGGTATACGGGGTGACTCGGGTATATTGTCCTTGTCAAGGTTTGGCGCCCTTTAGGGTTGTTTTGGTTTGGGCTTAGATGTCAGCGACAGCTACCAGACATAATACATTTGTAAATTTTTCTATGAATTATAAACCTATTCTTAGGGGCTTATTTCACCTTTTCCAATGACCTGCCCTCACTTTCGTCTTTAGAAAGGTCAGTCTTCATACACAGGAAGTAGGAAACCAGAAAATGAACCTCTGAAATTATTTTTGTAACTCTAATAAGTATATCATTTAACTAGATAGGTATACCTACTTTCTGATGAGGTGCACGTTACTCTTCATAGGTAGAAGCATGGATTATTATAATGCAAGGAAGTATTTTTGAGGAATTAAGGTTGACTACTAAAAATATAATTCTGGTTGTTCGCAGGGTTTCCTCCAGAGCATTCCCTTGCTCTAGTACGTTTTTCGAGAAATAAGGCGACCAAAAGACTTAATCCCAGCTAAAATAACCTGCAGATGCTCCCGAAGATGCAGCAACGCCGGCTCGCGTTGCGCAGTAGGCGTCAGGTCCCGCGCGCATGCCGAGGAGTCCAGTGGCCGAGTGGTCGAGTTGTGGCGTGACGTAGGCTGCCGTCGCGTCGTCGAAGGTTCGCGAAGCCTGACGTCACGTTACGTCACGTCGACCGACGAAGCCTCCAGCAATAGCCAGTAATCGTCTAAACTCCGTCACAATGCAGCAATCGACTTATGACGGACACGTGGATGGAAATAGAAACTAGATTTTCTAGCTAAAGTAGCATTACTACATAGGAATGCTCTGTTTTATTATTTAGTTTGTGACAAAACGAACTATAAAGTTTAAGTTAATGTTGAGTTTATTTATGATTCATCTTGAGACACGTAAACGCCACACCCATTATAATTGTTCAATAGTTTTGTACCCACTTACCACAGCCTTTTAGATTTGAACACATACCGAGAGAATAGGCACAAACCACAGCAATTTACCTCGATAGATAATGATGTTTTTCTTGTCTAGATGATGCCAGGAGGCGAGGACTCGTATCGCATGCAACCTGCGCGGGCGCAACCGCTGCTCTTGCGCAAACGGCGGCGAAGGCCGGCGCGCGCACCACACGGAAACTTTGCAAGACGCAAATTGCTGCTAATTCAAACCTGTATATATCTGCAGACACTGTAGGAATCTATCATTTTGCTTCTAGTTAGCGTTCAATAATGTAGGATTGTCTAAAGGAACTAAATACTTCCCTATATCGGACTGAAACAAAGAAACACAGAAAAGAAAAGCTTTAACTTTGCTATCCAGCCAGTCCTGCACCGTCTGAAGTGCAATATCTTAATTAAACTATAAGACTTGGCTAACATTTTGCTGCAGAAAGATCGATCAAATATTTTTATTTTTTGTAATACCTGTGACAAATGGGGCGAATAATCTTTGATGTCATATTTATACAATTCGAAAAGATTCTAAATTCCGTGATTGAACAAACGCCTGCTTGTGAATTTGGGGACCCTAACCTTGATCGATGTCCTTAGCCACGGAGCTAGCCATGTAGCCAAAGTGGTAACCAGTACTTACTCAAACTTTTCCTCGTACACTTGACACTGGGCTGCAGCCGTCACCTATTTCGTAAGGGCACAGCAGCTGAATGAACAATCGCCAGTTCAGAACCCGGTCGATACCAACAAAACAGCCTTGAGACATTTTATTGATGCGGATTCTCATACCAGACCTCCGGGGACTGGGTTTTCCCGCAAAATAACATATTTAATTTATTTATAGTATCAAGAATAAATAAAAACAGAACACGAATGATATTTAAGTTTTTATTGATCCTAACAGTCATGGTGACCAAAGGAATGAGATCACTGAGACTGAAAAGGAGCATAAAAAATACTACCTACTCACTACGCAGGTATATTACAAGAACAACAACAAATAATGACAATATATGAATGATGTTATCTAACGAGACCGTCGTCATAACCAGTTTATCAAGAATATTCTAAACTCTCTATTTTAGTATTTCACATGTCAAGACTGGAAAATAAATTCGGCATAATTAATGCGTTTGCGTCGTTTGCTGGTGTTTGCTATTATAATAATAAGAGATCAAAATAGTTGCTATGAATCTATTTATACTTTCGCAAGTTTAAAAATTCGCAAGCCATAGATATAAAGTGAATATGATCAATCGTATGATTTAATAAGATTTTTGATTTATGCAAGTTTTCAAAAATTTTATACCAACCACGGGAAGTGTTTTAAAATTTGGTATTCAATTTAATGAGATATTTCGTTTTACCTGCTAAACAAAAAAAAAACATATCGAAAGGTCAGTCGACAGATTAACAACTCACTAACTTTCCTTTACCTACTACTATGGCTATTAATATTATTGTAGAAAGTTTACGGTAAATAAAGTGCGCAGTTTTGAGCTGCCAGTTCATTTATTTACGCACTGCAAAAAAATCATGGTCTATCTGCAATCAGTACCCAGTCCCTAGTGCCAGACTAGGCCCTCTAACCACTTGAGACTAGTGACCACAATACGCTAATCGACTAGTCAACGCAATGTGAGGTATTACTTGCATATTGCAGAAATAGTACCTATCTACTGCTACACAGCAAGATTTCTCTATTGCTCTTACTTTCTTTTATGTTATACGTTGTGGCATTTATATGTACTTGTTATATTATGCAAGTATTATTACATATGCATCTATTCTGTTCACTGACACGTCCGACTTTGTCGTATACTTATTTTTCCATGTATGGAAAGCTTTATTTGTTGTCATCAAAGTTCAAAGACTTTCTTGTTCTTTGTTTTCGTCCCTTCCTTACACTTTTACTGCGGTTCTTATATCTTTGTTTGAACATCTCGTTGTTTGCGGATTTGTTTAGTTTAGCTAAGCTAGTATAAATGGAGTTACTAGAAAATTTTGACTGCATCTATTGTTCAAAGGCAGTACTTCTATGTTCTCAAATTATTGTTCTGCATAATCCAAAGTCCAAAAAGATCATTCCAAAAATCTAAAATGGTAATCGAATTCTTGAGCAAGTGAATAAAAATAAAATGTCTTCGTTTACGAGGTTGAACTTACTTTACGTCAAGTGCACATTGACGCCTATGCTGACGATTATATGACGCAGTATAAACAAACTAACAACTAGTTGAACCCCTATTAACACAAGACATTTCTACCCGTGTCATTGAAGTTATAGCACCATTAAGGTTTGTATAGAAATAATGATTTCCTTGACATGCAGATTTTCGTAGTCATTTAGATATGTATATTATTTAGCGGAATTAAAAGCGTGACCTATATTTGACGGGTCATCCATATGTAGAAACATTTCATCAACTTGATTGCTACTGTCCTAAGGCTTCTAGATGCCGTATCGGATTCTTTGATTAGAAATGTAGTACATACGCATACCTACGCTTCCATTATTGTTTTTCATTTCGATGCCTAGGTAAATACTCGATTTCAAGAATCGATGTCACTGTTTAGTTTACGTTCCCGTTGTTGACCTGATGACGCAGTGGACTGTTTTGATTTAGCGGGAACAGCAGGTTTGCATCATAATTACATCACGACTGTGTCAACATTGACGAGCCTCTCTGCTGGAAGAGGTGGCAAAAGAACTGACCTCCTGCTTTTGTAAGCATCTTCATATTGAACTAGTAAGTCAGCAATATTGCAATATTTGTTTACAATGGTTTAAAAAAAAAATGGACATGACTACCATACGATAATTATGTAGGAAGGATTTTATCTTTGGAGTATCAGAAGGACATTCTCGTCGAAGCTTGCAGATATAATCTGCCTAATCAGGAAGTCAACTGAATCTGAAGGAACACAATAACGACTGAACTAAATCTACTGAAGCATCTCGTGACAAAGAAATACACAATACAACTATTGCTTCCAACGCAGTTGAGATAGTAAACAATGGAAAACTATTATTTAGAATGTCTAGATAGATGGTCTACTTTGTTTTTAAGGAAACGGAAATCTTGGTAAATGAATGTAGGTAATCGCAGAAGATTTAAATTTTAGTATTACTTATCCATAAATTACTTACATGCATAGGCAGTCATAAAATAGACAACCATCACAGACATTTCATGTATTCTAGACGTATGTTTTTAGAAATCTTGTAGTTGGTAGATACGATAACAATATTCTATCTGACTGGTGTTGAAACAAGCAGTAAACGTGCGAATAATTACTATAAACTTACCTACCTACAACGGTTAGTATTTATAAATTATCGATTTATCAGCTAAATTTACTTTTCAATAACGTTGTTACCTTGTAATTATCTAAAGATCCTAGTATGGCTGGATCTATAAGCTTTGTTGGTTCTCAACAGTGACCTGAAGTAGCAGCCATCGTAATGAAAGAAAAAACACTTTCTGCAAATTTCTTCTTCTTCTTTTCATTTACTATTTCATTACAATCTATAAATCGGAACATCTAAAATTCAAGAATATACGTCTGTTAACAAGCTTTTTGTAGCGGCAATCAATCGCATCTATTATGAATAAAGTGGGCGTGAGAATGATTGATTGTAGGTAGAATAACTATACACACACATAATTTATATGTGTGTGCCACAACTTGCACTTGACCGTCTTTTTAGCACATTCTTTGGCGATCGAAAAACAGGCCCCAAACAAACCAACGTATCGCAGACTGTGCATGATGTAACTCAACCTTTCGCGTACAGCTGAACGTACTCGGAAGGTCATTGAGTCGTATCATTGCATTGCAGTGAAATGTTAAATCACTTACTGTTGGACAAAGGTACGCCTTGGGGGTTTTGTACGTTAAGAATCTACTTCATAAGATTGTTATGTCAGCAGTCATGCTGTTGATCGCAACTTCAGCTTGATTGTAGTTGTAGATATAATGCAAAAGGCGATATAAGTTTATTATATCCAAACTAACATAAAATGTATTATTAGTGTTAGGTATATATAATATAGATATATATTAGTATATTGAGTAAACTTTTATTTAACTATATTCATTAATTAAATTGTGCACGATTTATCAGCCTTACCTTATGCTATCTCTCTACCGTAGGACTGCTGGAAGAGATTTCTTTTTAGAAATAAGTAGTACCTGTTGTGTTGTTTTTCTTTAATGTAATTGTTCTGTGTTTTATCTTGTGTGCAATAAACAGTTAAATAAATAAATTCATGGCTTAACGTCAAAACTTCCAAGCGACTGCGAGTTAAGAAACTATCTCAAAAAGCAAAGAATGGAAAGATGGCTTTCCAAATGACATAAAATGTACGAGTGGCGCTATAAAGAATGACGAGTGAACCGATTGAGCACGGCACACGTCCATTATCAGGCTTATTATCTACGCAAGATAGCAGTAGTACTGTAATGATGCAAGTGAATACCTCGGTTCAATAATATTATCTGTCGTTGATTAGGTATTATTACCACAAATGCACTGATTATAAAATGTACTGTTATTACGACATTCGCAATACTTATTGGGTAATCTTAATTTGAGTGAGAAGGTTTAAATGGAAAGAAAAATATAAGATGTGTTTTAATTTCGACAAATAATTTTAACGGTATCCCTTAACAGAATGTGGTTCTTAATATTTGTTCTAAACTTATCTGTATTGACGAGGAAACTTAGATGAATACGCCAGTTCTACAGAATGGCACTAAATATTATTATGAGACGTTTCAATTTTACAAAATGGAGTCAAGTAGATAACGAGACAAAACACACAATAGCGCAAGGCCAGGACAGTTTAGAGATGATGACGACGACTTTGCAGTTGATAAAATCGTTGCTACGGAGCATGGTTCTACGTTATCATTAAAGCTAAGTAAGTACACATACCTACAATTGGTAGGTAGCTGTAAAATTACTACATCTCTTGAAGCATTTGTTTCTAAGATTACAATTACATTTAAAATGCTTTCATAAGATTTAAACGATCCATATCTCTATCATGACTTCATGAGTGTGAACTGATCTAAGAAAACGTCTTAGGTATACAAATAGTTTTGAATATCAACACCCCTCCAGGCAAATCAATTTCTTCTCATTCCGACAACATGTTAAAATATATATTTAAATGTTTAAAAGAAGTTATTAAAGTATTTTGCACTTTATCAACAATCATAATAAAGGTTATGTAAACATGCGTCCTATCATTGTTACCATCTCTTTTCATTTCAAAAGGTTTATTATATAGGTACAACTCAAACAAAAGTAGATAATTTGAGTTCTCTATAGAGAATATATCTACATGTTCTACGTTTTGCTCATAGCGAATACTAGGTCTCCCGGGCGCCAGTTCTAGCACTCGTGGCTCTGCAGCAGAATCGATTTCTAGAAGAGCGAAACCGTACCATTTGGTTCACGGTCGACTCAACCTTTGTATTCTGTTCCATGCTACAATTGGAACACGCGATTTTACTACCTTAATGATGTCTGGCGTCTGCCTAATAACAATTCCAGAAGATTACCTATCCCGTTTGTTTTGTCTTAGCTTTTTAGGTTTCGATACGGTAAGTATTCTCTCGCGACTATTTTCACTTACGTCTCATATAATTTTACTTAACCTGTGAACCATAAAAAGAAGGTCCTTACCAGCTAGTACGATTGATACGATTTCTATGCCTAATAGCAGCACTCATGTTCTTCGATTTTACAAAACATACCTCAATCTGTAAAACTATCATATAATTGTAAAACGTATTAAATGTTATCTTTTTAAGCAGGTTTTAATATCGCCGTAGTAGTGTTATGTAGTTTTTGGTATAGCGTGGCGCTTATCAACTTCCTAGTCGAAAATAGCTTAATCTGCGTGTATATCTGATCAATCTGATGATGATTACCTTATATCGTATTATTATTCTTTTACATGATGAATTCGTGAATCATCCTCACAGCAAAGACGGGTGACGTAACTGAACAAGTGTTTTTTATCAATAGGCACTTGTTTTAGTTGACATTTCATTTTGAAAAAATATTTTTTAATCTGGAAAGGCATTGTTTCAGCTGCGCTAGTTAGCTACCTACATAGCTCTAAAGCCTATATCATTTATATTTTTAAATATATCATCATGTTGAAATTCCTTTAAAAATAATATAGTCTGATTTGTTTTCATAATAAGTGCGTTTTGTGGTGCGTTTACTACATTTTGTTCGCAGAAATGATCGCACTGGTTCAACATCATTGGGATCATAATAATTACCGACCTTGCGTAGACAGCCTACCGATCATGATCCACAAAATGATTAACATAAATAATACTATGAGTAGGCACCTGTACTTATTATACTTGTTTGTAGTCTACCAGTTTCCTTGTCACCTCAACCTTCGTAGTGTCTGTGTATCTTGACCAAATTCCATGGTTAGGGAGACTCGGTACGATCATCAATTTATAAATTATTAATATTTTTTTAAATGAACATATTATTTATAAGGGCAACCCTTGCATTTTTGTGCTTTAATGCACCTTTTGCAAGACTGATATCAGATATCTTTGTGTGCTTACACGTGTCTTTGATTTTGCATTCTTATTTTTTCATTGTTGGTGATAAAATTGTACAAATTGAATATTACTTTGATGCAGATATTTTAAACATATCACCGGATAAACTCCACTGAATTCAAGTTACGTGGATGTATTGTAAGAAAAATTTTATCTTTTCAAATCACAACTACTGTACAATTTGCATGAGTTTATAGGTAACTCAACTTATTACTAAATTATAGGTATTTGCGTAGGATGTCATTAGAAAAAAATAAGTATATTGAAAATTAAGTTTATTAAATAATAACAGCATTAACTTACTGAGATTCCCTTTCACGTCCAGCCCTATTAAACTATATGTACAATGCGGGCTGCTTATTCTATATTTACAACACGTGGGGGTCAGGCTTCGATCACAGGATAAATAATGTTGTGAGGATTAGCGTCCTAAACGGGTGCGCCGACCTCTTCTTGATATGACCTCGTGAGGTGCGCAGCGGCGGCGGTCAGGTGCTTGAGCGAGTGGCGCAAGCCTCGGAGGTGGCGACGGCAGGCAGCGGCGGCGCGGGCGGCTGATTCTCTTTCATCCTCACCCTCGATCCCAGAGTCTCCAGCGGCACTGGAAGCGTCGCTTTCTGTGTCACTGATGTCCGAAATCCTTCTTCCCCTCTCTACATGCTCCTCGGTCTCTCCATTGGACCAGAGGAGCTCAGTCTTTAAGTCATTCAGCATAGCGAATAGGCTGAATGGGTCATCGTCTCCCTCTTGCGGCAGGTTCATCAGACGGCTGGGCACCAGCACGGTCTCGTCCATTTGGTTGACCATCTTGACGAACCTCTCCATGTCATTGAGGATGCTCTGCTTGGAGAACTCGGTGTCATCGTGCCGGGCGATTCTCCTCAAGCTGTTCCTGTAACAATAGAGAATGTTCATGAGTTCAACTGAATGGTGCCAATACTTGTAAACTATCGAAGGAAACGACTTCGTATTACTGAATCGGTTCAGTGAAGGTTCTTAGACAGGAAACAGACTCTCTACTTTGAATGTTTAATTCGTGATATTGTGTTGTGAAGTGTTAGTTGGATAGTTTAGTTATAAAGAACTTCCTGGGCTATGCAATATTGCGCTGTGCGTGTCATTATCATTTAAATTGATGGGTTTATAGGTACCTGCCTAGCTGCGAGGTTAATTATTACATGAGTAGAATAATTGCAGCAAGATGCGTGGTTAAGTTGACGCTATCCATTTGCATAATATGTTTTGTAATCGATCGTACGGTTAGCTTGACCGCGGTAACTGAACAAGGACATGTTTTCGGAAAACCCACCACACCCGATAGCTATAGAAATAAATCAAAAGTGTTTCTGCCTCAAAATGTTAATTTGTTTTTATATTCAAGGGTAATCCCAACTTCGACCGGTTAGTTCTACATTTGTAAGTAACAAAAGGCTTTATGTAACTAACCTAACTCATAAATAAATTGTAGATTTGGTATAATTTAAACGGATAGCTGTTGGAATGCGGTATAAGAATATCAAAATAAGTTAAATTAACTGGTTTTAGGGGCCGACTTATAAAAAATGTCCTAATCTTTGCGTGAGTCACATCTGGTCCTATGACCCGCGCACGCCCAGTGCGTTCCTAGAATTCCCGGATAACCTCACTTTTTTCACCCTATGCTACTGACGCTACACTAAAATCCAATAATCAACAAGAATAACTAGCAGATTCACATGGCCAATGGCCAATTTGCAGAGATTTCATTGAAAACTGATGCTGTCACGACATGTGAAAGGCATCCAATGATTTCGTCACTCGCGGCGAAGTGTTAACCGTTTCCAAGGTGGATGGGTTCGAGCCAGCTGCCCTCATTGCAGGAGCATCACACGACCCATTTTAGAAAAACAAAAATGCACCAACGCACAGGCAATCACAGCTCACACGCACAGGGGTCGGGCTAATGGGCACAAACGAAACCGAACCGTACCTGCTGTTCTCCAAATTGGTGGAAATGTCGGTGTTGAAAGCCATCTTCTGGTGTTATTTATCGCAATAAATATCACTGAACACACAATTTTATTGATGTCACTGAGAAATTGACGTTTGCAATCCCGGCTTACGAAACGACGCGATGTGAAATGAACTAACAATCGAGCACGGAACACACGACGTGAGTGCGCGGCGAAGGTTTGACGTTTGCCGAGAGTGGGGAGATCCGCCGCTTTTATACGACGCGATCGTACGATGCGGGGAGCCGAACTTTGAATTTATCAGTTTACTACGGAATGTTCACCAAATGGTACTTTATTGAATAGTAATTAGTGTTGATGCCTTAACATTTGACGTAGGCATCTTTCGCGAAAAGTTTGGAGTGTTCCTGCTTTGATAATGAATTTTCTAATATTTTGGGCCGTTGTTAGGCGCGTCCCACCCGAGTCACACCACCGCGAGCGAGCTCTGCTATTGGTTAGGTTGAAACATGGCCTTCCTCTATTGGTGCTCTATATGAAGCCCTAGCGCGCGAAATTTGAAAATAATGCTATCAGGAAAAATATTTCAAATTTTACCAGGCAAAACCTCGTTTAGTATGGTTTCGCTACTTAAACGTAAAATTTTGCAAGTGCTCTGAAATTGTATTGGTCTTGTCGTGATAAGGTCATGCACGTAAAACAATCATCGGTTAAATCTTATTTGCCTTTAGCTTTGCTTAAATTTTACTGTTAAATTAATAGTGCAGCTATAACAAATAAATATGTATTTAATATGTTTTATTATCAGAACACGCTTTAATTGCTAAATCGGATTTAAATGTTATGTATTTATGTAACAATATACATATTGAAAGCCATTTAAGTACAAAACGGTGGTAACAAAACGCTTTCCTCAAGTAAATAAGGTGAGAGGTCTCGTAGAATATATTTTAACCATTGTATGTAAAACTGTAACGTCCGATTGTCCTAAAAAATAATTCATTAAAATAAATTGCTGCATTTTGAAAGAAAAAATATACAAACTACCGTGCAATTGATGGATTGACGTCAAATTGTGCTTTACGTAAGCGAGCTGTTGTATGAAAGATTTGACAAAACTAAGACAAAACTGGTATAAATCTGGGAGTTAGATTTCTTTATTTCTGCTTACATGTTGTACAAATGAACTCAAACATTAACGGTCTTATTACAAAAATGTTGGACACCACGTCCAAGTCTTAGGCTGTTTAACAGCGTCAAATCTTATATAAAAGTATTTTAAATACCTAATGCTTAATAGCGCGTCTAACTTTTTTGTAATACGGTAAATGGACAAAACATGCGCCCTGTTAGGATATCGCAATTTGGATAAAAACTTTAATAATCGGATAATCTGATAAAATATTATAATATTACTTATTTAGTACCGTTTTACTTACCTATACTAGTTCAATGTTCATGTAGATTACAAGATATGTTTATTATGTTTGAATAAATATTTAAAATAGGCAGTATTTATGTATTATCTCATAATCTAGAAACTCTTGCACCCTGTAGGTAATTAAGAATACACATACATACACATATCACGCCCATTGTCCCTAGCAGGGTAGGCAGAGCGCAAACAGCCGCAAAAAACGCACATTTACGCCACGTCTGACATGTATTTGAGGCTCATCCGTAAAATTACGGAGAGGTATCGCCATAGTGACAGGTTGTCAGCCCATCGCCTAAAATTGCAATACGCACCCTCAAGACACTTAGTCGCCTCTTACGACTCCCACGGGAAAGATGTTATTCTATCTATCTATCTATCTGGGGTGATGCTATTCTAAGCCGGCATAACACGGCTTGATTAGGAATTGTTTTAATTTTTGTGAAAGACACTTACTATTAGTTTGGTCACTGGTTGCAGATTGTGTGGACGAGAGTGTAGTGGGAAGAAGGCAGTATTTCTAGCAGGTTAAGTATCGATATCAATTTAAGTAATGTGTAGAATTCATATTTCTACTTATTTTTAACTTTCAAGGACAAAAAGTTTAATCTGCATAAATTTACAGTGCCATGCAAACTATGTATCTGGGTACATCAGTAAATGCGTGCACAAATATGGTATCTATGCAAAATATTTTCTTATTTTACTTACGTCACTCTGCTTTATTGAATACCTACATCACGGGCTGAAATACAGCAAAATAATCATACAGAGAGCCCTAAACACGTCAATGAGCTGACCACAATCATTCTCGTGCCTAATGCCTAAGTCTACAGTAAACAGTGTCCAATAGGTAGGTATGTATCAAAAAGTACACGGCTCTGTTTTTAGTCTGAAATTTATACGAATAAAAAACGTCATCATTAAATGTAAAAAGTAATTATATTAAAGTTAGTAGGTACGTAGTTCAGTAATTACTGCCCTACCCAAAAAAAAAACTATGCGATAGCTAATAGTGGTATTAAAAATATATTTTCATTTATCGGATTTCTTTAAAAACGGAAGGTATAAATGAGTAAAATTAGCCAGTATCTGACTGTTGTCATGCTGGTGTCATCATCGAGGTTTTTACACAATGAAAAACAGGACCATAGAGACCGAACATAAGACCGGATAGAACCATCCATATGATCATTTGCTTCTTTAAAAGTAAACGCTACGCCACTGCTAATTAAAATACGACAAAATATGCCACACACTTTGCTTCAAATCATCCGATGATCTAGGGAAATAAGTTTACTCATAATAACTTAAAACTGCAAAAACACTCATACATTCAGCGTCATACCATCATACGTGTCGATAATATTTACCACGCCCCTCATTCTGCAATATGCTTGGAGTTTCATCAACTGTTTATTTTTGTCAGTTTATCTATCACGCTAGTACCGCCTGTAATCGGAATGAAAAGTTGCCTGAGTTTATTTATACATACACTGATTAGAAACAACGGAATTATTTGCTGTTTATTTATAATGCTAACGTTATCTATCATTTATCGAAAATATTATTATGTATGTGCCTTGCAACTGTTGAAACTAACCATTGAAATCTCATTACCTAGGCGTGCGGCAGGAGACGGGTACATATCGATGATTGCAACTAACTGATTCGTCGATAAGTAGGTTCAGATTAAAAATAATGAAATATTCTTTTACATTTAATAAGGATTTTAGTTTTTTAATGAGGCAGAAACAGTCGATTGGTCATTAAAACTTTGACTAAAACCATAGATTAATGCTGACTGCAACGCCATCTATTTTTGCATATAGGACATCCAACTTGTAAAAACTTATTGGTATGAATATAATTCATGATATAGCCGCGGTAGTACTTATTTTCTGAAAGCAATAGCTTGGGCTTGGGCCATAAAAAAAGACTTGGATAATAGGTATATATTCCTTTTATTTCCATAAATCTTTAGCAGTTTTTAAGCCGGTAAACTATTCACCATGCCAAGGCTAGTCTGCCCTAGGCTCCTAAGCAGAATCAATAATCATTTCAGGTACCATGGTGATAGTGTAGGTATATGCATAGATATATATTATGTTTATGTCATGTAGAAGTTATGATAGACAGGTCATCAGTTTATCGATACACACCTTCTCTGCTCTGTCGACCTCTTGTTTCGAGACGTAAAGCGTGGTATGAATGACACACCCACTCCGACCATATTACGGTTTTTCTACTCTTTTTGAACCGTACGTAAGACTAAATTATGCCATTTTTTTATGCTTTTAGTATTACGTAAGTAAATAATGATGTCCGTTGCCTTTACTTCCCATTCAGAATACATGGTAACCAACCTAATAAATAAAGGAACACAATATTATACAAGGCTTAATAAATGTAACTAGTGGTAGGTGTTACAGAAATCTGAAGCTTAAAACGAAACGACTTTAACAACCTAGGCGTCATACTAGGTTTTTTTTTCTGAATTATTCTCGTCTACTAAACCAGATCGACCTTATTTATGCAGAGTTATAATCTGATTTATACAATTTACTTATGGCGAAACAAACCGCAATATTACTATATGACATTGAAATTTTCATTTCACGATTAGATGACAATGAACTTAAACAAAACGGACCCACAGGAAGAAGAATAGGTAAGTAACAAGATAAAAAAACCTACATAATAACTGAATAAATACCAAACGATTCTTAAAACAAGTTATAGATAGCTGTTTTTAGAATGCTATAATGAATTATGAATCGCTATGTTTGATCAGGTGTGCGTTTCTAACAAATATTATGTAAATTAAAGAACTGTAGTTAAGTATTATCTTTGTAATTTTTTTGAAATAGGTAATTTCAACTTTTGGTTAAATGAAACCTAAAAATGTATATAATTTAGCAAAACATGATACTTATGAAAATCGGTCAATGTAGCAGTTTACTACCTACGCCGTAGCTCGTAGCATTCTGGATGCAGACATACATGTGTAATTTGACCAGAAAAATATTCTTTTCTCTCACAAAATATTATTTAAGTAATAAGAACTGAGTATGTTCTTATTTTATTGATTCAATTGTTTTCTGTTTGTATGTTAGTACCTTATCCATAATCTCCCAAACGATTGAACAATTTTTTTCTTTTTTACGATTGGTGAGGTTTATTGTCTTTGAGTTAACATAACTACTACTAAAATGCCTAATTACCTCGGGAAAATGGATGCTCCCGAAAATGCAAATAAAACTGACGGGCCTGTACTAAGAAGGCACCTATATTTTTTTTGTGGCAAGTGATACAATCACGAACCATTTTGTTAAATAGTTAAATTGCGCTGTATTGAGAATGATTTGGAGTCAAGTAAAGGTTAAAAGGTACAAGATTATTAGTTGGTTAAACAATGATAGTCACAGGCCACGCGTGTGATGCATGAGTTTTTATCGAAAGTTTAAAGCATTAGAAACACCGGTAACCTACAAAATTAGATTATCGGTTTGCTTGTAAACTTAGATTCTCTAGACATTGTAAATTGTTCTGTATGCTCATGTATATGTATGTTTGGTATTAGGTTTATTTGCCTACCTCTCTCCTTCTAAGTGTTCCTTTATGCAAACACTAAGTATTTTTTTATTTAACACATGTGTGACAGCAGGGTACCTAAGGTTGAAGAATATCTATAAACCATGCATGCGCATACGATAATATGACCTACTGTGAGATGCTCTTTACCTAGTCTAAAAGAAATTCGATTTATGCATTTTCGAACTCTAGTACCGATTACATACAAAAAACTAACTTATATTTCTTATTTATTACAATAAACTGACCAGTAATGTGATAAATAACAAAGTACCTACCTGCCTAATAAAACATAATTAATTCTTGTTAATTAGTAATTGCAACCAGTTCAATGCAGTTATTACTTATGCAGTTTATCAGGAATAATGGATAGTAGGAGCACTTACCTACCCTATTTCTGTAGGTACATACTTACTTCCGATAAGATAGGTACTTTCGCTGTTTTATTACATACACGCCTATAGTCCCTTGCGGGGTAGGCAGAGCATAAACGGCCGCATAAAACGGACATTTACGCCACGTCTGACAAACATTTGAGGGTCATCCGGAAAATTGTGTAAAGCCATAGCGACAGGTTGTCAGCCCATCGCCTAAAATTACAATACACACCCTCGAGTCCCTTAGTCGCCTCTTACGACTCCCACGGGCAAGAAAGGGGTTGATGTTATTCTAAGCCGGCATCACACGGCACATCATATGCCGTGTGATGCTGTGTTATTGCTATTTAATATTCCGTTTTTGATGAAAATACTTTGATCTATGCTAATATTATGATTATTTCATAATAATTATTAGAGTCCCTTTTAGTTGATTATCTCTCATTAAAATAAATAGGTCGTTCCAATATACTAGTTGCAAGGATAGCCCTCCGAATACTGAAACGGTGCATGCAGACTGTCTTCTTCTTCTTTTCATGTGGGACACCGAGTCAACGAAAGACCCGATGAACCCTGGTGTCAGAGTGTTTTAACCGCCTACTACTACAAAAAGGCCTCTGATATGGTTGTGAAACGACCACCGTCTAAGTAATCATAGACAGTAACCGAGACCCACGGCTTAACGTACCCTCCGAAGCACGGATGCAGACTATGAAACTATGTAACTTCAGGATCAACTATGTAACTTCACGACATCAAAAATTATTAAAAAATATACAGGGTGTAAGGGACAGCCCTCCGAATACTGATAGGGTCTTCAGACAATAAAACTAAACAACTTCCCATAAAAGAAAAAATCAAGAATCGTAAAAAAAGATTACTTCCCATAGTAAATGCAGTCAGCTCATTGTGATTTTGTATGGGAGGTAATTTTTTTCTCTTTTTCTGACATATTTTTCTAGGCGAAAGTTGTTAAGATTCACGGTCTGAATGCACCCTATAATCGTCATTCGGAGGCCTGTACCTTACATATTATAAACGAGTAGTAAGATTTACGTGAATTACTACTTACTTTATTGAACTTATACTTATGTGGTATAAGTTTGAGACTAGTAGCGCCATCTATATTTTTTGCCCTCAAGGAAGGTGCTACGCTGTAGTACATTGCTACGTTTTCTACGTGCAATCTGGCACTGTGTAGAGTTAGGCCTAAACCACGGAGTTTGCGTATTATACGGTAGATGGCGCTATATGATTAATATTTTCTACTCACTGATAGATGTCGCTACACGTATAATTTATTTACAACCGCACACTGCTTCATAACCTTCTAACATAAGTAACATAAATATACCTAGCATAACAAAATCAACATAGTTTAATTATTACTAAAGTAAATATAAGGAATATTTGGACCACTGATAAAATAGACGTACCAGCTAAAATAGCTACAATGTCAACAATATGAGGAATTGATATTGGAATAAAATATTAAAAACTGGTAAGTTTAAGCAATTATTTAGTTATTTATTAAAGTAAGTAACTTAAATAACTGAAAACACAGCAACAAAACAGCTATTAGAATGAAGTGAAGTAAAGTTACATAATAATTTATGAAAATGAAACACACTCATCAGTAGTACCCACAGTACGGCATGAGTATCCCAAAAGCCCAGTCAAAGTTTACTTTTCATAGAGTGCCCTCGGCAGCAGCTAGCGGCCGCTAATCAAATTAAGCTTTTGGATACATGCCGCTGAGTAGGTATGGAGACCGACTGTTTTACAGTTATGAATGAAAATTCTGTATAAAAATCTACATTGTCATCAAATTCACTGTTGTCGTTGTAAAAAAATCGTTTTTTGGATATTTTCTTGGCTTAATATTTTTGACGATACCTCAAATTTCACTTACCCACGCATTTCCTAGCCGTTTTTGCACAACGCACCATCCGCACCTATGTTTTTCTTACAATACTCGTATTAATTTAGCCTAATTCTAGGAATAACGTTGTTCACGTGTTGAGTGTCCCCTACTTTATTAGATCAATAAATAAACAATTAAGAGACGCAAAACTATTTTGTTTATTTATTGTACACAAAAACATTACAAAAGAAACACATACAAAGAATAACGACACAACAGGATAACTTATTTCTACTAAGAAATTTCTTCCATTCCAGCTGACCTACGTAAAGTAAGACTTTATTAGACGTCATGCGGATTAGGCGTGCACAATAGAATATAATAATATGAAAATAAACCTACACACGAATAGATTAAATATACCTAAATAAATTTACAATCAAAAATATACCTACCTACAATTAAAAAAACTTTGAGAAAAATTGGGCCGAGCCATACGTAGAGTCGATTATTTCCAGTCGAACTGTACAAAGTTATCGTTATTACTTCACAGTAGGGACACAAACTGTCGTCGAACTTGAATTTTAGTAGAAATAAGCCTGTTCCATATTATCCAATGGATATTGGTGCGATATCAGTGCGCAGCCGGGACTACGGCCGGGATATGAACGAGTGTGCAAGCCACAGAGCAAACACTACGCGGCCGCTTTGATTCCGACCGCTCCACCAAACTCCAATCACTGACCACTTCCACAAAAATACATTAATTAATTAGTACTTGATACGAGATAGATTAATATAAGACATAAACGGGGACAGATGAGAGAGGATACTTTTGGCAGAGATCAAACGATTTCGGTAGGTATCAATATTCTCAGAATCTAAATAGCGTAGGGGAGGTACTTTTTCTTCTGTCGTGTAGGTCACCGAGACGAGACAATGCCCGAGCCGATAAACCCTGGAAAGTATTTGCTATAGTAGAAACAATTTGATTGGTAGCAGCTCAAGTAACTAAAATACTTATGTACCTAACTAAAGTGTTACCTTCATCAACAACGATTTTCGCCCGACAGTACTCAACTGTTGCCTGCAGCCCCTTTAAGGTTGTCAGTCTACTTGAAAGATACGTATCCGCGTATGTGATATTAATAAATACTTAGGTGCTTTTTATGTCATTCTAGATACAAAAGACATCGACGCGGTCAATACACGAGAATTTTGGAAAACCCCAAACACAAATCACGGGTCTTCCGAAGCGTTTTCTGAACATGAAACCGAATAATAATAGAGCAAATTAATTATTCCGCCTTCGCAGTCGCGAGCAGCCGAGGGCCTTAAATTCCTAAACCCAGCTAAAATGAGATCTTCAGAAAAAGGGGTTTGTTTTAATGTTTTAATGCCCATCGGAAATAAATGCCCCGAGACAATAACGTGGGATTGACTGCCAGATATAAATTCCGAATAAAAATGTGCGGCGGAGAATTGAACGGCGGTTTAGGGATGAGAAAGAACGGGTAAGTTATATTGGGAGTAGGTGTAACTACTTTCAGTATATATATACCTATATATACACATCAGTTTTTCATAAAAGTGTGATGCCGGCTTATAATAGCATTACCCCCTTTCTTCCCCGTGGGTGTCGTAAGAGGCGACTAAGGTACTCGAGGATTACATTGTGTATTGTCATTATAGGCGATGAGCTGACAATCTGTCACTATACGATACACAATTTTCTGAATGATTCTCAAACGTTTGTCAGACGTTCGTTCGTTCGTTTTTACGGCCGTTTACGCTCTGCCTAAACCGCAAGGGATATAGGCGTGATATATGTATGTAAAATATTGTTAATCATATTGTAGTAAGTTTCATGATGTATCGCTGTACACATTTTGGAGAGTATTTAGTATTCTGTTTTGAGTCATTTTAGAAAGAAAAAGGGTGATGGTATTCGAAGCCGGCGTCAAATGGGATTATGAACACAAGCTCTTATAAACAAGTAACAAAATCGTTGAAATTGTTTAATTTGTTACGTATATCTATAATTTTTATAAACATTGTTATTGAATTTGAACTCTTCATGAATCCATGAATGACTAAGTACTTTAGTACTGCAAAGGTCATTTTAGACATTGAAATATTCGTTCCAGCCGGGAATCGACCCCAGTACCGTTACACGGTAGAGTGATGCACTTCTTCTTTTGGGACACTACCACTGCACAAAATCGTTAATCACAGTCAATTCAATTCTGTGGAATTAAGTATGTTATATAACAACCATTTTGGAGTTTCCATACTAATGACTCGGTCAGACAAAAAAAACATGGGCGGGTGGGTATTTATTTTTTTGTATTTTGACGTTAATTTCATTGTGCAAAGTGGTTTCATTGTACAGGCTAGTTCACTACTTGGAATATTTTTATTATTTTTTTACACGTTTCATAGATTTTATCGATAGTATCGACTTCTACCCACCCCTACGGGTCTAAGTCCTCGGCCGGGAAAGAGTTGCGACCAGCATAAACGCTAAGTCCGGATGAACAAATAAATGAACCCGATTGATGAGAGCCTCCGTTCCAACCATTATTTCGACTACACAACCTCTTTCAGTTATTATCGAGCTTTTGTCTCCCAATGCTTTGTATTCAGCTTATTTTGCGAAATATATTTTTCTCGGTTCAAGTTGTTTTTCATTATCCGAGATTTATTTTGTTTCAATGATGAAAGGATGGCAGGCTTTGCTTTGTATCTGTCTATCTACTTTTGCAATATGAATCGTTATATTATATAGTAGTATTAAGTACCTACACAAGCCATTCTTCTGTGTAACATCGAATCGGAATATAAGACGTCGATCGTGTTATAAAGAAATGCCGACTTTTCCTAGATACGAGTGATTGGGGGATGTTTCGTTTAATTTAACGTTTTAATTGAAGCGTGTCCGTGCGAACCTCACAGCGGCGACACGTGCCGCGCGCGCCCGGGCGGAAAAAAATACCGATCCACCGCGAATTCTTAAAACGCTGTTGACACAGCTAAGTAGCCCGCCCGCTCCGGTTCATTTGCATTTCTCTTAATCTCCGTTATGAATAAAGAAAAATTCTCAGCGACGTTTTTAAGCGTTCCCGGGACTTAAGGCGGCGCGAGTCTAATGAAGAGCGGCGCGGGATTATGCCGCCCCCTCACCTCCCCCCGCACACCACTTTCGCGACATTACACTTTTAATTTGAACGAATCTTATTATTTTCTTTTGTTGATTTAAGCCCTGGAGCCGGGAGACGGGTCGAGACGTGACCTGCAGTGGAAAAATGCGATTGCCATCTAAAGCCAACCGTTTAAATGAACGAGATTGGAGCTTAAAAAGTATAATGGACGAGGGGGTAGCGGGGGTGGGCGGCGGCGATCTGGGGGCGCAAGATGGCTGATTTGCGATTGAGATGAGACGCCACCCGTCCCCCGCCCCGCCGCCCCGCAGATCAAGCAATATAATGAAGTCGCCCGTTACATAAGTAGCTACCCACCTACGAGATGTTTCTACGAATATTATCGTTGTTCAATTCCCGATAAGCGTATCGTAGCTCGTCCCACCTATCCTCTTGATATAAAACCATTAATATATTTTAAATTATGTTTTTTACAGTCTGCTGGAGCATGTGCGCGGTGCACCAATGCGAATGCTACGCGGAGCTACGCTTATTCGTAGAGACGAGCGTAGCGTTATGTATTGCGCACGATCTCCTTGAAGCGAGATGCATAAGCTTTGCTTGCACCCGCTTTACACTTTCTACATGCAGTATAAAATACACAAGCACTATATACTTAAGCGAGGATTTATCCAACGTCTATGCTTACGTATTCATAGTAACAGTTCAAGTCTTACAGGCACTACTCTTCATCTAGCAAGAAGAGCTTTACTAAATCGTTTCTTTGGATTCACAAAGTCTCAACTTTGGTCATGAAACAAAGCACTTCTTGTCTTTCCTAAAGGAGATAATGACGGAAATTGCAAGGCAGGTTCTTTGGGGGTTATTCCAAGACAGGAGGAGGTTGCTAAGGCGAGTGCTGTAGGAAGATCGTCGACACCGATGACAAACTTGATCTGGTCACGTAATGAAAAATGACAAAAGTGCACACTATCACCGTCAGTTGGGCGGTAGCGGCAATCAACACCCACCTCAAGGTGGGACTTAAAAGTTTACATAGCGAGCGGGAGTTAGTAAGGCGTAGGATGACTAAGGCATGTATTTGAAAAGTGTTTTTTTATTCAATTACTTGACAATATACTCAAGCAATACCTGCAAAGGGAAGGTCCTTGGCCAGCCTTGAACTGTTGTGGCTGTTAATGTATATATTATAGGTATGTGATTACTTAATTTTTTGGTAATTTCAAAAAGTTTGCAGCTCTTTGTGTCGACAACGCAGCGCGAAGCAGATCGAGACCACAGCTCATCCGGGACCAGTCGCCGATCGGGAGACAAAACAAAACGTAATAAAGCCTTCCTTTGAAGAGTTCCACCAAGGAAAAGTTGAGAGGTATCACAGGGGGGCACGACCGCAACCCCACCTGCCGACCAAAAAATGTAACCAGAAAGAGGGGTCGCCTTCGCCTCTTCAGCCACGAAATTTCAGCCATACTTCCAAACCTATAATCCTTCATAATCACCTTTACAAAGCAAAGATTAAAAACGATTCTCGCGCCCCTGCCCCCACCGCCTTTATATGCGAGGCAGCGCAAAGTAAGATTAAATCATTATTTTTCTTAAGCTTCTCTCGTTTTTTCTCCGCTCTAGTGGAAGTTTTTTGCTTGGACTTTTGATGCGGACGATCAAAGACTTGTGTTCAAATTTACATAACATTCTTAAATAAATTGCGGGGGTTTGCGGCGCGGGTGGAGGGCTGGCTTCGCACAGCGTCTTAGTGCTTTGAATAAACTTATTAATGCGGGCTCAGATTCAAGCTTAATGTACTATTAATTTATGCCTCGGATTAGTGGAGCATTGACGGATAATTTGGAAGGTATTTTTACGTATCTAATTCATATTATGGATGAATTAAATGCTTTTTATTTTGATGTACCTATTTTTTGTAGACTCGGGTGTAGGTTGATATAACTATAATAGATTCGATGATGGTATACGTACACTCTGGAAGTTGGCTCTGGAATAAACACGCACATATGGACCGTATCATTATGACGTATATTCCACCATCGTTTATTTCAGGCGTAAATTCGTATGGAATATGAAAACTTGGGCAATAATATTTTGTGAATTAAGTAAGTACGCAAGTAAGGCAGGATAACGTTAACCTATAATATCAATGTACAGAGTACAACATAACGATGTATGGCTGTTGAACAGTCGCAAACATAAAATACGAGTAACATAACTAAATAAGTAACAAAAACATTTCGAAACTTGATACAATTAAAAATTAACAACGTACTTCTTACGTCGCAGCAAGCTCAACAAACGTGTACCTACGTTCTTATTAAATGCAAAATTTGTTAATTAACGCGCTTCCTAATTATCTAGGTATTTGTAAAGTAAAGTCTTTAGACTCAAGTTACTTAAGAATCGTGCTAATTAAGAAATCAGCAAAGTGCGCACTTCTTTGTCGCTCAGTTAATAAGTTAGAGGATCGTTAAATTATCCTCCGAAGATGTTTTTAATTAGCTGGTATTTCGAAGTAGATATTCCCTGAAAACAATTCATATAGCACGTGAATAATATTCACTAGAATAGCTAGTTTAATTCAGTAGAGTAAGGCCATCCCAATAAGCCATATTTGACAGCTGTCATCTCCATACTAAAAGAGATGTCAACAAAGGAAAATGGACCCTTTGCCATAGCATTAGCACGAATCTGACAGCAGTCAAATATGGCTAATGGGGATGGCCGTACTGTAGGTACTATTAGCATCATTTCAAGACTCAAATGTAGAAATCAACGCAATATTAAATAATATGTATCTTGGACATTTCACACAGCGCCATCTAGCCCTACACTCAGCAAAGCTTGTACTATAAGAACGAGACAGCTGATATAATAAAATAACATACATACTTTTTTTGTTGTAAATGAATACATACAATACAAAGAAAACATCCAGACTCAACACAAATATTTGAAAAGTAACTTACAAATACTTGTGCTGTGTGGGGATCAAACCCATGACTTTCGACGTAGCAGGCAGGGATACTATCCACAAATTATTATTATATTAGATCAATGCATCAAAGTAAACTGGATTTGCATACTTAATTTATAACATGTGTGTGTAGGTTGATAACTGTTATTTGAAGTGCTACTGATTTATATTACAAACGAGATCGTAAAAACCATAAAATAAGCGAATACATTCTATATATGCGAGGTTGATCGCGTAGATTATGGTATACGCGATGCGAGGTTCGGTAAGGAACATGTAATGTACCTATTAAATACTGACGCAGGTATACAAGGAGTAATAAAGAAGGTATAACAGGCCGATAGAAGGTTATACTCAAGTCAGTACCCATGAAACTGAACAATTTTTTCCATAGAGTATTTCCCGAAGTTTTAAAAAATTTAGACCTCCTATAGGTAGTAAATTAACAAACTAATCGTCAGTTTTGTATTGTATGGGAGGTCCATTTTTTTCATTCCATAGGGAAAGTTGTTCAGTTTCATGAGTACATTGACCTCATTTCAGCTTTTTATTACCTTTTAGTTACTCCCTATTAAGGTATGTTCAGCTCACACTAGTATCCAACTATAGTTACAAAATGAAGACCAAGACACATAATTCAATACAGAATTGAAACTTTATCCTACATTCGCGGCACACCCACGGCGTGACCGTGTAAGTTGTAAAACTTAAGCTTGGCGAGTGAACTTAAGCTTGGCAAGTAAACTTGGCTGTCTTGGCTTACCAACAGTAAGTAGCGACATATTTCACACGGGCTCAGCTACCTGGCCTAGAACAATCAAACAGCCACTTAAGGAGCATGTGCAAACAAATATGTCTCACTCCACATTAGCTACGTAATACAACCCTAATTTGTTCGACGTCCATTTCTGTTTTACTACGCATCTCAACCAATATTGATGTGAACTGTTTTAAACTTTCGCGGTCACACATAAATCTAGTAAATTAATATTAAATATAATTTTTAAAAATCAAGTATCACGGTAAGAACCCCGTTTTAGTGTTTTGAGTCAATAATGATGTGATTTAAATTTTAACTCTATATCCACAAGCTTATGCTGGAAGGCTGTATCGATAGTGTGAATTTTAAGCAGCAATGAACCAGTGGAATCAATATCTACATACACATATCACGGATTATATCCCTTGCGGGGTAGGCAGAGCGTAAACGGCGGCCGCAAAAACGGACACTTACGCCACGTCAGACAATTTTTGAGGGTCATTCGGAAAATTGTGTATCGCCATAGTGACAGGTTGTCAGCCCATCGCCTAAAATTGCAATACACACCATCGAGTCCCTTAGTCGCCTCTTACGACTCCCACGGGTTAGAAATGGGGTGATACTATTCTAAGCCGGCGTCACACAGGTATTTTTACGTCATTTATATATCTCATGTTATTTAGTTCCAAAAGCCAGCAGTGTTTCCGAAACTCGTCTGCGTCGTGTTTGGCCGAGGAGTGTTGTCAAGTTAGCGCCGCGTTTTAAGCTTAACTAAATACGGAGTTCGGCTTAAGTAAGATAAGTTTGAGCTGGTATGTGAGCAAATAGTGGTCCGGCTTTATTGCTGGGCTACAGGTGTTACTCGCATATAGTATAATTGTTTTGAATATCTCGTGTTACAAGTATCTGGGAGGGTCGTAACTAAGGTAGATTACTAATTACTTTAGCGTACGAGCTTGCTAGAGATCCTTGTAAGTTGTATACAAAATAAATTGATTTTTTCTTTTACTTAGCTAACGCATTGAAATGGCAAGATGTTTTCAAAACCTTTGACTTGCTCAGTGATCTTATTTTATATTATTCAGTTCAGGTAGGTACGTCTATCCGCCATGTCTAAGTGCTTTATCGGTTATAGGTAGGTATTGATTTTATAAAGTAATAAGTATAAAAAGAAATGTCCTGTAGAAACTGGGGAAGTGGTCGAATTTAGTTAGCATTGCGTGGGAGAAGTATGGCCTGAACGGAAGCATGATATAAACGACAGTGTACACCGAATTTTGAATCGTATAAAAGACGCCAGTTTCGGCACATTGTACCCCGCAAAGGTTTTAATTTACAAAGTTACTGCGACCACGTCGATTCCCAATAAGTAAACACAGCGGGCAAAGTCGGAGTATTTAACTTAATTTTTGAGCTTCCAGCGCTTAATTGGCAGAGGCGCAGCGGAATGTCGTCACAAAAGAAGCACTTTAAATGAATAAAGCACTCGCTGGCTCAAAATAAACTTATCTCCGACGGGCAAGGGTTAAAATCATTAAAAGGTAGAGTAATATCAGGTAGCGGTGGGGTAGATGCGGCTGATTGAATCATACGCCACTGTTCGCTAATAATGTTATTTATTTATTGAGTTTTTGAACGCACCAGGATGCTCGTAGGATCCGCTGCTTCGCTTCCCCGCTTCCCCTCTCTCCTTGTCTACAGACTAAACGCACTTAACGCTTAAGAATGTTTACACCTTTCGTTTGTGTCTTGTCCCTATTGAACTTATGGTTAAATATTTTTGTGTTTTAGTCGGCATCTTAAGCGGTGAGAAGTGGAACGAATTAAAACCACAAAATATAAAATACTCATTAATAATGACACTTACTAAAAATAATAATAGAAGTACCGATACCAGATACTTTTTAAGGTAAGGTGCCCAAAGCCCAAAGGGTGAAAACGGTACTCAATTATTGAGACTTCGCTGTCTGTTTGTCCGTCCGTTCGTTCGTCCAACACCTACTTACTATAACTACTGCCCAGTATAGTAGTAGGTGTTGGTTCGTCCTTTCTCACGAGGTTAACAACAAATACTACAATTTAAATTAAATAAGAATGAATTGGTGTTTATTTGTTTGATTTATCTATAACGGGTCAATCGCTGTAATAGTTAGTCAGTTGAAATTTTTCAAAGCCTAAATAACAGAATAATTAGGCAGTATTAGGCGAAAAGTTGCACTAATATCTCCCAGGATAGCCAAAATTTCTCAAATGCCTCATTTGGAACACAGATAGATACGTGGTTACACTAGCTAGGCATTCAGACAATATAATTTTTGTAGTGACCGATAGCAAAACCACAAGATGGGCTGGTGATAAGGAAGAACTTTCCCCAAGAAACATAGATGGAGAAAAGAAAAAAAAAATTTGACGTTCCATACCAAATTGCGGATCAGCTAATTTGGGTTTAATGGAAGCTCAAAATATTTTTGATATATTTCGACCTATGTTCCTTGGGGATAGTTGTTCCTTTTCATCAGCCCGTCCTCTGTTTTCAGTATCGGTCACGTGTAAAATTTCACCCGATATAAACTGAGCAACCAACCTACGGACAATCTGATGTCATCATGCTTTGTGTACAGAGCTTACTTCTTCAAATTTCAGAGTCAAACTCTTGTCGGTGGAGTAACTTCTAATTTTACCTCTTCTCTGCTAATGACTTGACCTCCTGATACGCCACAACTTTGTCGGCCTCTTCCTCCCTCTCCCTCTAACTTCATCTTCCCTCTTCTTTTTTCTATGGTCAGGAGACAACGTTCTGTCGCAACCAGAACCAGCACTTTTACGTTTGTCTTCTTCTCCATTCTTCTCCAGCACCACATCTTAAACGTTTCCAACCTCTTAATATGTAGTGCTAAAAGCCTATAAATCCCTTTAGGGAATCACCTCCCTCTACAGTGTCCTAGGTCCTCAATGCTCGTGGCTCGTCAACTTCAACTTCAACAGCCACAGGAATCATTTTGGATTTACAGGGCCCCGATTCTCTTAATTTTTTACCATTTTAACGCCATGGACTCTGTCATATTATTATTATGATTTTCTATACGTCAACCTGTTAGCGGAATACGAAAGGATTGACGTATAGAAATAATACCCAAGCCTTAACCATTCAACTAACAAATATTGGTCCAATGCTACCTATCCATTCGACCGAAAAGTTACCATTCGACTCGAAAAAAGAAGAACATCCAACCATTGAAACGCTTTTCATTTAGAAGACTTCAGGCTCTAGTGGGTAGAACCTGTTCGATTTATTGTGTGGATATCAACCCCATTTCCCGTAGGCATGTCATATCAAAGATCAACTCAAGGACCGTATGGACATCCAGACATATTTGTAAAAATAAAACAGTCCAACTGTCTCCGGATACCTAACCGAGGGTGACCTCTAAATAGTATATGCTTTAGCAGGTATTCAAAAGAGGTCATACTTATTAAGGCAGTTAAGTAACATAAACTTACGCCGATTTTTACATGGGTTTTGTGAGGTATCAACATCACATTTAGATACCAATTCAAAGGACTTTTGTTTCTCTTACACCTAATAAAACTAAAGTAAATATCTATGGGTAATTCTACAACGTTATCTTGATAGTATCACAAATTTGTAAAATGCACCAGGAATTAGGTTTATAAATCTATTTAAGTCAGACAAAGAACTGTAATGAATACCTACAGCTATATTACGAAGAACTATTTACTCAATTGTTACAAAATTGCATAAATTATATTAAATCTTTATTTTGAAAACTTTGTACAAGTGGCCCGATGGTCTAGTGGTATGATACTCGCTTTGGGTGTGAGTGGTCCCGGGTTCAAATCCCGGTCGAGCCCTACTTTTTGCGGGGTACCAGGCGGCTTGGCGAGAATAGTATATCACATTCACAAGGAATGCTGCTTCTCATTTCCTGGATGTTCATGGAAAGAATAATGTGGTAAAGCCATACTGATTTTCACACAGATTTTTAGCCCTACTTCTTCAAAATACAATCAATCTTGAGTTCTTACATATTACAGCTACCTATAAGAAAAGTCGAAATATTTACCTATTGTATAAAATGTAGCAGAATTAACATAATAAATCTTCGTTGCTCATCAATCAGAGACGGATGACTTCTTTCAAAAGTCTTTTAAGCTCTCACTTTCATGACCTTACGCAAAATACACCGCACTCATAATTATGCTTGAAAATGCGTTAATTTTACCTTTCGCTAGTATTCGTCGCTCATTTAAATAAAAAAACCATCAGAAATATGGACTTATCTTGGCTTTTTAAATGTTTCGTAGTCTGAATGAGTGATGGACGTAGGTATAAGGGCCGCCGCCCACTTTGTGACATTTGTCTAACTCACTCGCGTGTGATTCAGTCGCGAAATTCTGTTTTGCCGCACAATATGTCCTATTTATTAGTAAGGCGCGTAAATTTACATCATATGTCATTAATTCTGCATGTGTGCAGGTTAACGTGCTAAAACAGGACTCTTCAAGGATTTGTACCAGGAACCCTTTTCACTTAAAGCGAGATTTGGAGGTACGACTACCAGACCAAAACGCTGCTTCAAAAAATTACAATTAAATCAGTAATGGAACATACATTCCAATTTAAGAGCAGACAAAGACCTGTGTAAATAAATCAATATTACGAAAAATCTGTTTATTCAATTGTTACAGAAGTAAAGTGAAATACAATAACTACATTTTGTACAATTCGTACAAGTGGCTCGATGGTCTAGTGGTATGATACTCGCTTTGGGTGTGAGTGGTCCCGGGTTCAAATCCCGGTCGTGCCCTTCTTTTTGTGTCCTCCTTTTAGTATACTAATACAGGGTCTATGGGTATTGATGGAAAATCACTCGATGCTACGGTGTAGGGTTATCATCACTTGTGAATCACTTGTGATGTTGTCTTTATGAAAAACAAAGTACCTACCAATACATGAAGCCTTTATCTATTCAAAGTAAACAAATGAACACATATCACGCCTATAATCCCTAGCGGGGTAGGCAGAGCGTAAACGGCCGCATAGAACGGACATTTACGCCACGTCTGACAAACATTTGAGGGTTATCCGGAAAATTGTGTATCACCATAGTGACAGGTTGTCAGCCCATCGCCTAACATTGCAATACACACCCTCGATTCCCTTAGACGCTTCTTACGACTCCCATGGGCAAGAAATGGGGTGATGCTTTTCTAAGCCGGTATCACACGGCACCACCACGTAAACAAATGAAACTAGAACAATATAGAGCTAGAATAGATCCGTAAACAGAGAGTCACTGAAATACAAATAGACTATTTCCATTTGCGCGAACCGCTCGAAAATTCCCATTTAGAATGGTGGCAGCCATTTATGTAGTTTTAATTCCGCCATTCCTTAGCTCGGGCCGGGATCTTATTTCATTAGCCGCCGCGAGGCGAGCGCCAGCCATTTAGCTCGCAAGCTACAGAGCCTGAAGTCAAGGTGTAGGCTACGGTATCAGTGAAAGCGTGGCGATTACCAAAGCGTGAACAGAGTTTGGCTTGGTCCGGAATCCGAGATCTTATTTCATTATAGCCGCAGCGAGGCGAGCGCCAGCCATTTAGCTCGCAACTTACAGAGCCTGAAGTCAAGTCTACGGTATCAGCGTAAGCGTGGCGATTATCGAAGCGTGAGCGAACTTTGGCGTGGTCCGGGATTAGAAATCTCATTTCATTAGCAGCCGCGAGGCGAGCACCCATTTACCTCGCCAGCTACAGATCTTGAAGTCTAGGCTGCGCTACTGTTTTAGCGGAAGCGTGGCTATCACAGGTGAGCGAGCAGACTTTGGTAGTCCAGGGTCTAGTTATGTCATAAACGCCACATCATCTTACTTGTGGAAAAACGGGTAGCAGCTGATAAAGCCAGTGAGGGGGAAGTTAGTATCATAAAAATTCATAATAGAAACCTTGATTTAAATGTGACGGCATTTTTATAGACATTTTCTGGTTTATCAACGATTTAGTTATGTAACTTCTAGTCTGGTTACCAATAGAAGAATATAAAGATTAACTTTAATATGTAGTAGCGAACAATGTAGGTAGTCATGCGGAAATTCGAAGATCGAAATTTGAAATGCTCGTGTCACGCTTGTGAACTCCAATTTCTTTCTATGTACCTGTCGTCGTCAAAAGGTTTAAAAGAAGGAATATTATACTGGTTAAACATCAAACTGGACTTCTTTGTCTATATTCTGAATAGGTATATATCCATAATGATTGTGATTTTTCCAAAACCAGTCTGTGATTTATGCATCAAAAAGTATCATTGAATTTCTTGCAACATTTATTCAACTGCTACTTGTCCCCGTGTAGGGCCGTTTGTATCCCATTTGTGTAATTCAGATTTTAATAATCAGTGATTTTCCTTTAATTTTCCCGTAATGGCGGAAAAATAATAAGTATTTCAATATTTAGTTTTCATTGATTTTTGTGCGTTATATGTGTATTTTTCGATAATAACTTAAGTTCCTTCGTAATAAACATTTTAACTGATTTTTGAATCACATGACGACCTTTTTTTAATCATTTTGACGCAACTGATTGCAGAATAGTCAATAGACTGGTTTGAGTGACGCGTAAGTTGCTGTGTGTCGTCTCTCGAAAGTCGATGTGGTTTATATTTTTTTAATGACGAGAATCATAATTCAACCAAAGTACATCTGGGGCCCTGGTGAACCTGGAGCACAGATTCTCGTTTATTTCAGGCGCCAGTTTCCACTCGTGCAAACCGTAGAGCAAAAAAAACTTAAAGAGTGGTGCTATGTAATTTGCTTTGGAGATATAAATAAATGTTATTTGATTAATACCTATTATTATATCACTTGAAGACGACAATATCGTCTATAAAAGTCTCATAAAGAGAATATTATTTTCTTTATGGCGATTTTACAGAGGTTTGCTACAAAAGAAGGGCACGACCGGGATTTGAACCCGGGACCACTCACACCCAAAGCGAGTATCATACCACTAGACCATCGAGCCGCTTGTAAAATAGGATTAAATCAGCAATTGTAATTTTTATATTTCTCACAAAACCAAAACTACTATTGACACAAGTGTCTTTCTTTCTTTGTTTGAATTGAGCAAAATTAAATCATAGTACAACTTCTTATATGCCAAGTAAGCGGCCCGATGGTCTAGTGGTATGATACTCGCTTTGGGTGTGAGTGGTCCCGGGTTCAAATCCCGGTCGAGCCCTTATTTTGCTACTTATTTTAATGGGAAACTTAAATAATGTTACCACTACAGTTAGTACTTATTTAAACACAAGTAAGCAACCCGGTGCCACAGTATAATTAATAGTACTCCGGTGCTCTACGAGGCGAAATTACCCTCATCATGTTTCCCCGTGGAACATAGGTTGACATATCACATAGTAAAAAAAAAATATATCCTCCCATATAATCTGACTTGGACGATGGTACATTTTGTATTGGAGGTTTTTTTTATATATTTCGATGTATGTTCCATGGGGAAAGTTGTTCAGTTTCATGAGTAATTCATCCCGTGAAATATTTGCCCCTATTGTGGGCAACACTGGCCTGAATCTGCTAAATTAATGGTTTAGTTTTGTGTCGATAGGTGGTCAGTTGGATGGTTTTGTTCTTTTCGTTATGCTAACAGTTTGCAGTATAGAAAATCACAGTGGCAATAGAATGCCAGTTGAGTGTCGCTGTTATTACAATGGAAAAAATAATATAATTTGGGTCTAAACCTAATGCCATACAATTTAGTGCCGCAAATAAAATAGAAAAGTATTTATTCTAAAACTGCGACACTCTACTAAGCAAAGTACTTACTAACTTCAACTTCAACAACCACAAAAGTCCACTGCTGGACATGGGCTTTCCCTAATCGGGGGGTACTTGCCATACTCACCACGCTCGGCAGGTAGATCGGCAAGCGCAGTGTAAGGTGTTGTATTCACAGGGATTGCCAATTCCCTAGATTCATCCCTTAGTTGCCTTTTGCGACACTCACGTGTAGAAATTGGGTAATGCTACTCTAAGCCGGCACCACACGGCAAGTACTTACTACAATAAACAAAAACAAATGAATCACAATTTAACAAATAATTGTCACTCAGTTATGTAACGTTGCGCAATAATGAAATGGTCAGCAACTCAGCAAAAATCCTATTCAATAATATACAGGGACAGCCTTCCGAATACTGATATGGTGCATACAGCTCATGACACTGAACAACTTTCCCCTAGAAACATATGTCAGGAAAGGATAAAAAAAATCGACCTCCATACAAAATCACAATCAGCTGAGTGCATATACTATGGGAAGTCATATTTTTTAGGTTTACTGCAATATTTTTTTTGGAAATGCACCCTATCAGTATTCGGAGGGCTGTCCCTTACATCCTGTATAGGTAGCCAGGTCCTCATACCGAAAAGCCGGACAGAGCTGTGAGTTTGGCTTAACATTTTGTTAAAAAAGCTGGACACCTTGCATATTCTGGGATTTTTTATTTAAAATTTGAAATACAATTTATGATAAACTAGCAGCCCGCCCAGCGGTTTCACCCGCTGCTAAGAATTTCCCCCCGGGAATAAGACAGTTTAATATAGCCTATGTTCATCAGGGATAATGTAGGATTCTAAAAATCTTGACTTCAATTTGAAACAAATATCGTTTTCAGATGGTGGTGGCGTAAAGTTACATGCCGTGTGATTAACCTGGCCAGCCCCATGGCAGTGCCTTTATTTTTATTTTTTTATCCCGCCCGAGCCGGTTTTCTATTAGGTCATATCAAAATTGATCATATCATAAATAGGTCATATCATAATCGATTACTAACGTGCCTTCTTAAATTACTTAGGTTAAATACACATACATACAAATATCACTCCTATAATCCCCTTCGGGGTAGGCAGAGTGTAAACAGCCGCAAAAACGGACATTTACGCCACGTCTGACAAACATTTGAGGGTAATTCAGAAAATTGTGTATCGCCATAGTGACATGTTGTCAGCCCATCGCCTAAAATTGCAATACACACCCTCGAGTCCCTTAGTCGCCTCTTACGACTTCCACGGGAAAGATATGGGGTGATGCTTTTCTTAGCCGGCATCACACGGCATAGATATGGGGTGATGCTATTCTAAGCCGGCATCACACGACAACTTTCCCCTAGAAACATATGTCAGGAAACGCCAAAAAAATGAGCTTCCATACAAAATCACAATCAGCTGACTGCATTCACTATGGGAAGTCAGTTTTTTTACGTTTCCTGAAATATGTTCCTAGGGGAAAGTTGTTCAGTTTCATGGTCTGCATGTACCCTATTATTATTCGGAGGGCTATCCCTTACACCCTTTAATACAGTAATGATTAAATGTAATCATACGTACGAATAATGTGGCGTAGATTGTACATTTTTAAATGAAAAAGTAGTTATTGTGGCATAACCGTAATAGTTAGACATATGGTATCGCGGACATTATTATAGATATTGATGTCTTCTATAAAACTGTAGTACATCACTTTGCTCTATTGTCAATAATTTCCACAGCGTACGCGATATAAGATATTTTTTGGTACATTTTTCACACGTTGGGTTACATTATCGAAATTTTCACGCGGATCCCCATTTTTTTCGCGTATATAATATAGCCTATGTTCATCAGGAATAATGTAGGATTCTAATGGTAAAAGAATTTTTAAAATCGGGCCAGTAGTTTCGGAGCCTATTCGATGCAAACAAACAAACAAACAAACAATCAAATCTTTCCTCTTTATAATATTAGTGTAGACAAGCTTTTTTGATAATTTACAATAAAACTAATGCCAAATTAGTCTAAAGTACTTTTGAATTAATCAGTCTCAATATCACATTCTTTTCTTTATTCAAACTAAATTCAACAGCAGTCTAATAATGTGTTCTTTCATTTACGAATTCAGTCTCGATGCGCGAAAATTTTGAAATCTAAAGAGCCTGACTAAAGTCGGACAGGCCGGACGCCGCTTATTTTGGCCGGACAGGCAATCAAAAAGCCTCACTATGTCCGGCTAAAGCCGGACGCCTGGCAAAGCTATGTATAGGCGGCTGTTTTTCAGTCGAAACCAAACCTGTAGCTTGCTCCGCTTCCGCTGTTTCCCGGACCTCTCCCTTACATCAGTCGTGATGCTGTAAGTACGATAGCATTGTACAGCTCCGTGGAGATACTTGATCTGTTTATGTTGCACTCAGTTCTGCTTCTTATTAAAGCGGTAATTAAAATGGAACTCCTAGTTTTCAGTACCCACTTGGCTCAAAAACCAAATTCTGTCAAGTCAATAATTTATTTTTTCATATTAAAGGGAAATTGATGGTACTTGATTGATAGGTACACATCAACAGCTGTTCAGTGCTAAACATGGGCTTCCCCATGAGGTATTTGCCATACCTACTTGGCTGCAGGTTGGCGAGCGCAGTGCAATATTTTAATATTTTTATAGGGATCGCTGCTGCCCATTCCCTGGATTATGGATGACGACTTATGTGATAGCATTATCCTAATTCGGCACGACACACGCGTACACAGTATTTTTTCTATGAAATACGAAAGCTAGGCCGGAAAATCTTCGGCGGTTGTCCCAATTGTCGTCCGTCGCTGCGTAATTTTAACGCACCGTAAGAAATGCGTCTGTCAAGTCATTTGACATTTGATGAGTCGTACTTGTAAGGGAATAAGAATCGGAATTTGCAATTTCCTTTCGTCTGCCAAACGCATACGACGACAAGTGGAAGAACCGCCTTGACGTCATATACCTACATATAATTGGAACTTCTCAGATACATCTCATAAGATAAAGTTTACTTTAACATTAGAACGTCAATCTAAAAACTGAAAACATTATTAACAAACTAAGCACGGTTCTTAGAAAATGAATCACGGTTGCTTATTTCTTATTGAAATTTTTCCATCAAGTGAAAATTAAGAGATTTCCAGCGAGTATTGTGCGAGTGTCCCGCAGTTTTGATTGATGTCAGTTTTAATTACAATTTTAATGTCAACAATGAATAAATCTTCCTCTTACAGAGCTAATGGAATTTTTATTTCTTTAATTGGAAAAATATATAGGAATTTCGAGTAAGTATAGAATATTTTGAGTACCTCAGTGCAGTGCATTGCCGTGTGATGTCGGATTAGAATAGCACTACCCTATTTCTTTCCCGTGGGTGTCGTAAGAGGCGATTATAAGACTCAAAGGTTATATTGGCTTTGCAATTTTAGGCGATGGGCTGACAACTTGTCACATGTCCCTCAAATGTTTCTCATACGTGGTGTAAATGTTCGTTTTTACTGCCGTCTACGCTCTGCTTACCATGCAATGGATATAAGCGCGTGATATATGTTTGAATTCATGTACAGAGTATTTAGTTACAAGTCTAATTATGGCAAGTGTAGCCGTCAAAGACCTCGACAGTGGCGCCACTTCACAAAAAAAGCTTTCTCTTTATACAAACAATCTATCAGGATGTCCCGTCACCCAAGTTTTAGTGTTATCCTTAAGTAAAATTAGAACCTGCAAACTTAATGAAATATTTGCTGCAGTTAAAGTTTTGGGTATTAATACCAAAAGTGGCCGTTCTTAGGCACTTTTTGCCATAACTTTAATAACAGCGAATATTACATTGAGTTCCTACGTTCTAATTTTACTTAATGATAATACCAAAAACTTGGGCAACGGATATTCTGATAGATTGTTTGTATACAGAGAAAATATTTTTTTTGTGAAGTGCGCCCCTTCACAAACTGGCGAGGTCGTTGACGGCTACACTCGCCTTAAGTGACGGCCAGGTGGCGAGTGCGAAAATGATTTAACTGTAAATATAACTAGTTCTGGTGCTCACTGCGATTGGCAAGTTATGTAGGAACAACTATTAAATAAATTAAACCATATTAACAGACGACAACGTTAAGCCATCGATGGAATTAGTTATGAGGTTTTGAAGAACATGTTTCAAGGAAAACCTCTGTGATTTACCTTTTGGCTTATCACATCACCATCAACAAAAACTCTTGGATATGGCCTGACTTCTATTTTAAGCTTGTAACACATGCAAAGCCTTGTCCAGTCGTGGAATATCGGATTGATTGATTGAATATAAGAGCACAATTTAACATACAATAATCTAAAATTACCTTCACCACAAAGCTGTAACATTCGACACAACGAAGGAAATTAAACAAGAGCGGTCGTCATCCACAGCCACCCCACTCGAGTACTCTCCAGTCCTGAATTTACGATTGTAAATAGGGCATTCCGTTTGTTTACTCATGGCCGAGTAATTCTACGAATCCGTATAATTACCGGTATTAAGATGATTCTCTTCCCCCAAACAAAACAGAGAATTTAAGTAATGCTAAAACATTCAAATGTCCGTCGAGGACGTCTTAACTTGAGGTTGTAAATTGTGAAAGTGCGCGGGAGATTAACATTTTAGGGGCAAATAGATTCTGGACAAAAGAAGGGATCGGCACTTTGGCTGGGATTTAAATTTGGTACCAGATTTTCAAAACCATTGTTGAGGGAAAGATCGAAGGAAAAAGAGGAAGAGGACGACCAAAAAGGAGAGTATTTAGACCAAATAAAAGAAAAAGTATTGGTCATGTCGTACAGAGAAGTCAAGGAGATGACAGAAGACAAAAAAACTGGCGGCATCTCCACCAACAAGAGCAATCACTTAAATTTAGGAAGAACCATTTAAAGCTAAATTCATAGATAGGAGAACACTTTATTGCACACAACATACACAAGAAAAGCAAAACAATACAGAAAACTTAAATCAAAAAGTAAGCAAAGGCGACCTTTGTTGCTTGCAGCGTTTTCTTCTAGACAACCTTAAAACCTTTACCGTAAAAGGGAAACAATTATAAATGATTTTCAAGTAGTTGCAGAATCAAATTAACAGTGTACATAATCCTTAAATTTTAAAATCAAGACCTATTTATACAACTAAACAAAACGCACTGTTTACGAACTTAAAAAAAAAGAATACGGCGCTTTATCTTACTCAAGGCTGCCCTTGGAAGGCTGTATTTTGTTAAGTCCAATAGTTTCATATTAATATACGACTTTTTTAATGAAAAAAGTGTGAATGCAATGTTTTACGATCATTTCATAATAAATTTAGGCTTAGTTAAACGTTTGTTAAGTTGATTTAACCTAAGTAATTTAAGAAGGCACGTTAGTTAAATCGATTACTTTTGACATCTAACTATGTAACAAGCGCCCCGATGGCCTAGTGTTATAATATTCGCTTTGACTGTGAGTGGTCCCGGGTTCAAATGCCGGTCCAGCCCTTCTTTTACCTTATTGATTAACTAAATTAAGTTGATTCATTCACAACGCAGAAAAATAAACATGTTCTGTAACATTCCCCTGAAATGAATGTCCATAATTGCACATCTTACCTTTCAGAATTTCCAAAGAATCTGCAATCTATAGCTAATGCTCACAAGTAAAGATGACGCTCAAACGATCAGGAAGTCCCTCAAAAGAAATAATCTGTTCCCTGGTGCATTAAAATACATAAATATCGTCGTTAGCAAATCATTAGCTGGCACATTCCTCTCTCAAAGATATCGAGATCGCTTTGCTTGCTATCAATCGAGCAAATAAAGCAAGAGAAAAAGTATTTTATATTTTGGCTTCAGTTCAGACCACTCTTATTAGCGTTTGCTATCACAACTTGTCTTTTTTGAGATAATCATATTATAGATAGGTTTTGTAGGTAATTATGCCAAAAGAACATCAAAGCGAAAAGCAATAGTTATGATGGCTCAACGAACAACCAAATGGAGCCGTTACCAGAGTTATACATAATTTGTTTTATGTTCTGATAAAAGATTGTTAATTTTTACATTATGAGAAAAATGAGTTGCAAAAGAAGGGCACGACCGGGATTTGAACCCGGGACCACTCACACCCAAAGCGAGTATCATACCACTAGACCATCGAGCCGCTTGGAAAATTAATTCAAAACGTTGAATTCATGACTATTATTGGTTTTATTTAACTGTAAGAATCTGTTTCTCGAAATCCACCTGTGTAAATATAAAAGAAAATTGTGTGTTATAACAAAGATTTATTGAAATAATTCGAAAATTTTAGCGGCGGTTTTTAAATCTGAGTGGTCCAGGGTTCAAATCCTGGTCGATCCTTTCTTTTAATAAATCCTCCTTTCTTAAATTTCACATGCGCCTCTAATTTGGATTAAAGCAATACCTGACAGTACTACCATATCTGTTTATATTATTTGTAAATTCAAATGGTTTTAAAATCTAAGGACCCTATGAACCCGCGAGAAAAGTGATTTGTTTGAAATATAACATCTCAAGTAAACTTTGCTTATACGACCACATTTTTACGACTGAATATATCTGAAACGCGCGCGAAATTACACTCGCGTATATTTCAGGTCTCTGCTGGGACGTTTTCTATTTGCAATACATTTCGCCTAATACACTTTATTACGTCTCATTCGTTGTATCTCCCATACGAATGGTGGTTAAACGGAACTTTATTATTTGGAAAGCGGAACGGACGCAGATGTGGCAGAGGAATAATTTCTAGATACGACGACTGTTATGAAACGATACTCTGTGTTTTACTCACTGAGAGAGGGATGGGTTGTACGCGTTCCTGAAGATGAGGGTACGCTTTATACTGTGCGATTAGAGACAATATTCGTGTGTAGGAAAGTAGAATATTTGTAAGATACTTTAGGAAGTATCTTAATAGTTTATGCACGTAATACTAGACATGGGCCTTATTCTATTTACTAACATACACATATCCTTTAACTTTATCCCTTACGGGGAAGATATAGAGTCAAAAACCGTAAAACACGGTCACTATCGCCACGCATGATAAATATTTGAGGGTATGACAATACTATTCGAATAACATAATTTTTATTTGACGACAAACCCTATAATTTAAGTTACCGCAGTATGAAAGACTATCTATAAAATACTCTATGAGGGTATAGGAGTATGTTTATTTGACCTTACAATAAACATATGTGAGATTTTTTAAATAATATATACTTTCTCAATTTCTGTCGTTACGGGATAAATCTTTCATCATTCAAAGTTTACTTTATGGATACGTAATATAATTTTGTCGCATTGTATGTTGTAAATAAACAAAAATACCTTCGTCCGCTTGCGAATAGAATATTTGTAAGAATTCAATGGGTATCAAAATAAAACCAGACACACTCGTATTACATATTACTACAACATAATAATTTACCTGAAATGTTTTTTACATTTAAGGAAAATTATTTTACAATATTTCCCAGATGTTTGATAATTTATTGATAAATTGTGGGATAGTTAGCGAATCTCCATCAAGAACTCATTTTAAGTATTAGACCGGGTCTGTCGCGATAGTATTTAGGTAAATATTAGTAATTTACCTGTGTCCCGACGTTTCAATACAGTTTTATGTATTGTGGTCGCGGGTTGATAACTAATATTTACCTAAATACTATCGCGATAGACCCGGTCTAATACTTAAAATGAGTGAAAGTGATCGCGAGTGCTTGAAAAGTTATACTCCATCAAGAAGATTTAAAGAAGTCTTTTAGAATAGAATGATCTTTCAAAATGTGTTGCAAAATAAGGGCACGACCGGGATTTGAACCCGGGACCACTCACACCCAAAGCGAGTATCATACCACTAGACCATCGAGCCGCTTATAAGTTAGGAACGAATTAATCTTTGTTACAAAATTGTTTCAATTTACACAGGTGGATTTTTAAAAACAGATTATCATTATTCAAAAAACAAATAATAATCATAAATGCGGCATCTTAAATTAATTTTCCAAGCGGCTCGATGGTCTAGTGGTATGATACTCGCTTTGGGTGTGAGTGGTCCCGGGTTCAAATCCCGGTCGTGCCCTTCTTTTGCGACATTTTTATGATACATAATTAACTTAGTAACTATGTATTCAGAAATACATTTTTCATACCCCCTTCTTAAAACAAACAACATTTTATCACAAATTAGTGAATTTACAAAAGGGCAGCCCGCCCCTATTTCGATTATCGATACCTACCCTGCTAGGGTTCCTACTATTTCCTAACTGAATGTTTAGAATCGGATACCTGGATTAAACATACTCGTAGTTGCATTTCTTACAATACGCCACGTAATTATTGTAACGGAAAAGAAAAGATTTTTTTGAGCTAAATTCTGAGCTAACCTACCTCAATTTACTTTGGTACGTACCTAAATCATTAGGTACATATACAGGGTTATTTTTTATTCACCCCGGAAATTTTACAGGGTGATTCTACTCATGATTCTGAACAACTTTTATTATGGGGTCACCTGCGAAATCGCCAATAAAAAAACAGCTGCTCCATAGAAAAATTCATACCTACTCGAACAAAATGTATGGAACAGCTGGTTTTTTTTTCGCGATTTCGCAGGTGACCCCATAATAAAAGTTGTTCAGAATCATAAGTAGAATCACCCTGTAAAATTTCCGGAGTGAATCAAAAATCACCATGTATAGTAGTGTTTTATGAGCGAAAATATGCTATTGGAAAATAAACCTCTCTATATCTACTGTATTTGCAGTTAAATTTTAATTTTAATCAATGAAAACGGTATTTTCTGAATTTAATCTGAGTACTTAGGCCGTCGGACTGACAGCGCCGCCATTATTACCCGTCTAATTTTAGAAGGCGCATAGTGCCTAGGTAGTTGTTATATGGCTAGTGTCGTCGTGTTCGTACGGGTTATACTTTGACTGACTGAGCGTGTGTACAAGCGTTTTCGAAGAACTGTGTTCCGTGAAAATTGACATGCAACTATTTATACTTTATTATTTGGCAAAAAAGCGTAGATTTAATACAGATAAGTCCAAAAATAACCGTAGGTAGTAATGTTAAACAAGAAACACGAGGCGCCAATCTTGTGTAGGTATCGTCAAATCTGGCCCGCGCGTGAAACCGCGTATGGGAGCGTACGGCCTCATTTTGCATTATAATGAGTTTGCTTTACTTTTCAATACTATCCGCAATCTTCAAAAATTGTTCAATCACAACTTCATATATTTTGTATTTCTACGTAAGTCTGTCTGCTAAGTGAAAATAGTTTCAGTAGTGAAAATGAAAAAATTAAAATGAAATAACTTTATTCAATGTAGGATAGTATCATCACTAATTGACGTCATGATTGGTCATTGTAAAAAAAAAGAAATTTGCATAACGCAATCTTTTTTTTTTTTATAATAATTTTGTATAATTATTGTCCTAATAGAAAACCTAAAAAATAAAAATAAAGGCACTGCCTCGGGGCTGGCCAGGTTAATTACACAGCACGTAACTTTACGCCACCACCATTTGTAAACGAAATTTGTTTCAAATTTTAGTCAATATTTCCAAAGCGTGTTATTTACATGCGTATAATTAACCGGACTCCCTGAACAGGAAAAACCCTCCCAAAAAACCTGCTCAGAAGTGCTCCTACTCTAAATTAACAATCTTTGTAGGCCCTAAGCTGACCAAGCTAACTTTGGAAATAACGAATAATATATATTTATAGCCCATAAAAAATATATTATAATAATTTCAAAAAAAGTCAGTAAATAAATCTACCTGTTTCGTCTAATAAAATGTGTAAGTAGATAGCGTATGAGTGGCATGGTTTTGGGAGTTTCGTATTCTGCTAATAGTTTGAAGTATAGAATATTACGGTGACAACAAAATGGCAGTTGAATGTTGCTGGTACAGTAAAAAGGGTAAAAAAATTATGAGAATCTGGCCTGGGCCCTACTCAATTGTAATTTTATTGTCACCGTGATATTCTACAACTCAAATTAAAAATATGATCCGGGCCCTGAAACACTGCAGTCGTATTTACACACACACACACACACACACACACACACATATCACGTATATAATCTCTTGAGGGGTCTACAGAGCCCTAACGGCCGCATAAACGGACATTTACATTGATAAGAAATCATTTACCACTTAAAAAGTTAGGAAGTAAACAATCTCTGTTACACTATATTATTTCATATTTACACAGGTGGATTTTTTAATATAATTATCATGAATTCAGCGTTTTGAATTAATTTTCCAAGCGGCTCGATGGTCTAGTGGTATGATACTCGCTTTGGGTGTGAGTGGTCCCGGGTTCAAATCCCGGTCGTGCCCTTCTTTTGCAACACATTATATTATTACAAAATTAACTACATATTAAAAAGTTCACTTTTGTATGGTGTATTGCGTAATATTTAGATGGTTTAAAGACTTAGATATGTGTCACACCCACACGTAAAGGAAGAAGAGAGAAGTGGTGTCAGTATGTGGTGGTGGTAGTAGCAGCCTAAATAGATCCTGGCCCGTGTGCTTTCTTCTGGTTACCTAGAAAATTAAAGGGATACATAATACCACCATACATTGAACCAATTCGGCAGAATTCAAACGTGGCGTAAATGTTTGTTTTTATGGCCGTTTACGCTCTGCCTACCCCGCAAAGAATTTATGCGTGATATAAACATACACATACTTACAAAAATAGTTAAACAGTGTTTTAAATTCGTTTGACAACGCGTTTGCTTTTATTGAATTTTATTGCAATAAAAATTTTATACATTACTTTAATTTTTAATTTTTCGTTTGGATAAGGTAAATACGAAGTTTTAAATGCCTAAATAAAATAGCAAAAACTAGGTAGTATTTTAATCAAAAGTGTCTTATCTCCAGATAACTTGCATTTAATTGGTTACAGACATTCGAGTTCCAAATTCTAATCACTTTTAGTCCCTAGAGACTAAAAGACCTAGTTTAGGCGCACTAATATGCGTTTTTTTTTATATACGGGATTTATCAAATACTGTACTGTATGTTACTTAGTTAATTTTGTGTCATGAAAATGTCGCAAAAGAAGGGCACGACCGGGATTTGAACCCGGGACCACTCACACCCAAAGCGAGTATCATACCACTAGACCATCGAGCCGCTTAGAAAATTAATTAAAAATGCTGAATTTATGAGTTTTACTTGTTGTATACTATTGCAGCTTTGTTTCTTGAAACCCATCTCTGTAAATAGGAACCAAAATACAACTAATCCGTACTAATATTATAATTCAAAATCTGAGAGTTTGTGTGAGTGTGTGTATGTATGTTTGTTACTTCTTCACGCTCAAACGGCTTAGCCGATTTGGATAAAATTTGGATCACAGGTAGAGTATATGGAGAAACACATAAGGTACTTTTTACCGTGGGAAAACAACTATTACCACGGGCAAATGATTTGCAGCGGGTAAAACCGCTGGGCGGAAATCTAGTATATCATAAAAGCTAGACGTGCATTTTAGACACTGTTAAAACTACTTTTCGATTTGACGTTGTCAAACAGATTGTAGACACTATTTAACTTTTATGTAATAAATATTTATTTGTATTTTCTTCAAATAGGTTCCATAAGTGACTCTATGTTCTAGTGGTATGATTTATTTCTTTAGTTTTCTTGATAACCAGAAGAAAGTAGCACCTGCACACGGACCAGAATCTAAATTTAAAACACTTACCGTGTTAGGTATACAATTTATGAAAACTTGCAACTTCATTAAGGCTGCTTCCTGCTGACACCACTTCTCTCTTATTTCTTTACGTGTGAGTGTGACACGTGTCAGTGTCTTCAGACCACCTGAACATTTCTTACTCAATGCACCATATCGAAGTGAACTTTGTAATATGAAGTTAATTTTGTAAAACTGGAATAAGTTGCAAAAGAAGGGCACGACCGGGATTTGAACCCGGGACCACTCACACCCAAAGCGAGTATCATACCACTAGACCATTGAGCCACTTGGAAAATTTATTAAAAATGCTGAATTCATGAGTTTTTCTTGTTGTATACAATTGCAGGTTTGTTTCTTGAACCCACCTGTGTAAATGTGACCCAAATATACAACTAGAGGCCCGAAAAAACAAAGAAAGAGTTTTTAAAATAAGTACAGTAGTGTTAGCGCTCTTTAATCCAATCTTCCATATAAGATGCTGTAAAATGCAGCTCACAAATCCGTACTAATATTATAAATCTGAGAGTTTGTGTGTGTGTGTGTATGTATGTTTGTTACCTCATCACGCTAAAACGGATTGACCGATTTGGTTGAAATTTAAAACACATGTAGAATATAACCTGGAATAACACATAGGCTATTTTTTATTGCGGGTAAACAACTATTACCACGGGAAAATGAGTGGCAGAGGGTGAAACCGCTGAGCGGAAATGTAGTATAAAACATAAAAGTTAGACGTGCATTTAGACACTGTTGAAATTATTTTTCGATTTGACGTTGTCAAACAAATTGTAGACACTATTTAACTTTTTTGTAATAAATATTAATTTGTATTTTTTTCAGATAGGTTCTATAAGTGACTCTATGTTCTAGTGGTATGATTTATTTCTTTAGTTTTCTTGATTGCCAGAACAAAGTAGCACTTGCACACGAACCAGAATCTATTAAGGCTTTAAGGGCAGCTTAGTGCTGAAAAGTAGGCATTTACGGCCTTCCGCCCGTCGCGTAGAAAAGATCGCGCGAGCTAGTTTGCGGTGAACTCACTTGACCCTACGGTACGGACCGGGCGGCAAGCGCAGCTTCTACAGCGAGCGCGCGCGTTACAGTATACAAAACTATGGCAGTAGGTCAATAACTCCCGAAGATATAGATATAATTTTATTGTTTACGTAATTTACCGAAAAATATGTTGGTACAATTGTAGGATTGATAAAATTAAACGGTGAAGATGTGTTTTTATATTATTATTTTTTAATTATTGAATTATATACTTATTAATAATAGTAATATTATTTAAATATAAATTTAAATACTTTTAGTATTATGTAATGTGCAGTTGAATAACTCATTATGATGAGCTTTGTCCTGTAATTCATTTAAAATATGGTTGATGTCAACAAGTCGGCGGCGTCCCGTAACAGTTTGAAATTCGTCTTCCTTGGTTTCCGCTTCTACTAGCAGGGGATATATCCTCAATATCATCACCGTCGGTACATCTGAAATTTTTCATTAGTTACTTATAACCATCGAAACAATGAAAATCGAAGGACAATGACAAATAATCCTTACTATCCGTACTAATTTTATATATAGTGTGTGTGAAGAGTCTGTGCAAAAATGCTATCCAGTCTTAAGGCAGCCTCGAGACGTGACAGACTCGGGATGAACTTGGACAAGACAAAAGTCAAATTCACTCAATAAATCATCCCCAAGCCAGTCTCCGTCGAAGGTGTAGCCGTTAAAGTTGTTTAAATATGTGTACTTTGGGCAAACGTTGCAGTTGGGTAGAGACAACTTTGAGATTGAAAGCACCAGAAGAGTGCAGCTTAGCTGGGCGGCATTTGGGAATCTGCGTCATATCCTAGAATCATCTTTGCCACAATGCCTCAAAACCATGGTGTTCGATCAATGTGTCCTACCAGTCATCACCTACCTTATCCGTAAAAAAGACCAGTGACGGACATTTTCTGGAAGTGTAGCAAGCTGAAGTGGGAGTGGGCTTGCCACATTTGGCGTAGAACCGACGGACGGTGGAGTAAGCGGGTTCATGAGTGGAGGCCACGCCTTGGCAAGCGTAACGTTGGACGCCCTCCGGCCATAATCCAGATGGACCGATGACTTAAAAAAGGCGGCTGGTAACGACTGAATGGCGAAAACGGGAGATCGTGCCTTATGGCGTACCGAGGGGAAGCCTACGTCCAGCAGTGGACTGTAATAGGCTGATGAATGAATTTTCGTAACATACTTATGAGATTTAGAAGTTGATTGAAGTGGAAATGTATGCCCATAACTTGCAATAAGGGTTGATCATCACATATGCTTGAAGCTCTGAAACATGTTTGAAACATCAATATTTACACAGAGCAGTACTTAAATAACGTTAAGAATCGTCATTTCCATTTTTTGTTCTAAAACTTACGTATTTCTATCTGAATCTGCCTTTTCTGCTTGGGAGGTAATAGCTACATAGTGAGGCTGCTGTATAGAACTACAGTAAAAAATTATGTATCAGTAAGTGAAAATCTATATATAAATATGAAAAATATCATCAATGCTTTCAAAGTCTTATGAAGAAACAACCGTTTATTAGCTGAACAATAAAACATTTAATTTTCGTAACTTACTCATTAGACTGAAGAGTTGATTGGCGTGGAGATGTCTTCTTCGTCAATACACTCTTAACAGAGCGGACGTGGTCGTCAATCCGGGTTGGTGGCACGCTTTACAATTCGTCGTCATTCCTCACGGATTGCTGCTTTTCTGGTGCACTCAGTCACGGAACCTTCTTGTGTAGCGGCTTTAATTTGGTCCGTCTGATCTTCCTCGAGGGCGCGCACCCTCGACCTTCCCCTGGACCACGAGCAGCTCGATAGATATGTCCCCGCGTCGGGCGACGTGTCCAAAGAATGTAAGGATGCGAGCTTGCACGATGGAGGAGAGGCGTTGCTTGATGCCGAGTTCCTTGAGAATGGAGTCATTGGTGCGGAATGCTGTCGATGATATTCTAAGCATTCCTCTCCAGCACCACATTTCCAGTGCGTCTATCCTCTTCTTTTGAATTTCCCGCAAAGCCCACGTCTCCGCGGAACCCGGGGAATATGAGTGCTCTCACGAGTCGTGTTTTGGTGGCTTTCGTAATATTGCGATTTTTCCAAACCTTATGAAGCTTGCTCATAGTGGATCTAGTTATCACCATACGTTTTTTTACCTCGTCTATGCAACCGCCGTTGTTGGAAATCAGTGCTCCCAGATAAACGTAGGATTGGACAACCTCGCAGTTTGCGAAATGTTTGACTATGTTGTTTTGGAGATGTATGTGACTCCAGAACATGCAGAGAAAGTTGGTCATCGTCATGACGGCTTGAAGTCCTGGAACGTTTTTATCAAAAGTACACTAATCTTGAACAGGCTTACCTTTTCTGTTTCACTAAATTATACTTACTTTTCAGTACCTAGTAATTTGTTTGCATGTTATTGTCTCTTGGTATTGAAGCACTGCAAGGATTAGATGGCCAAGGTTATCGGTACAATATTTACCGTCTAATTAAATATACTATTACATTACAAACAAATTCAGTGGTTGCATTACTGATTTTGTTTTACTGTGTATAACATAACATAACATAAATATACTTTATTGCACAAAAACAAGATATGGACATACAGATAGAAAACAAAGAGTACAATATAGGCGGCCTTATAGCTAGGTAGCTATTTCTACCAGACAACCTTAGGGTAAAGGAGAGTAGATTTGAGATGCGGGATAGTGCTTTTACGGTTATATAAAATACATATACAATAACAGCTACATATTTTACAAAAATAACAATATATGTGTATGTACTTGATAATTACTTATGCTCACAAATAAATAATAAAATTACATTATGTAAAATCGTACATTGTCTTCGTATGATTTGAACTGTGGTTGCAACACTGGTTTCATTTCTACTGTGTATGTATTATGATGTTTACTTTTAACATGGCAACAGTTTATGAACTACTTAATAAATAAAATGACACTAGATCAAATGTTAGATACTGTGGTTGCAATACTAAGTATTTAATTTTACTGTATGTTGTTGTTAAACCTAAAACTGCTTCTGGTTTAGTTACCCAGATCAGCTATACAATTCTTTGTCTACTTACCTATTCACTAAAATTTATACCTATACATACTTACTTCATAGTAAGTAGTTACTTTGGTAGGTCAGAAATTGGTTAGAATTATGTTCAGATACCTACGATAGTGTTTGCCGGTCTTTCCGCTTTTGACATATAGGTAACCTCTTGTATTTATTTTTATTTCCCATTTTTACTTATTTACAGACTATGTACACGTTTATTTACAACAAATTAACGAAATATTTACACATTCACAAAATATTTACTGTCAAAAAATATACAACACTTATTTAAAACTTAGTAGCAAAGGCGAGCTTATCTTTTAAGAAGAGATCTCTTCCAGCCAACCCATTTGATGTCAGAAAATTCATATCTTATTAATATTGACAAGATGAAAAAAGCAGGTTGCGGAACGCCGCGGTCGAAAAAATGGCATAGGTCCTGCTCCGGTGATGCCCGGCGGGCGTCTGAAGCGCAGCGCGCGCGTCGTTTGGTTATATAATGGGAATAATGGGGATTCAAAAAATCACAAAAAACAATTTAAAAAATCTATCCATTATTTTATTTACATCTTGTAATTTCCAACATTTTGGCATATTTTAATTTTTTTTTGTGTAAATAATCTTTGAGTAATACTTGAAAATTGTCATAAACTTACGTATCTTTGCATTTTTTTATGATCGAGAAAAGTTATAGAAATCGTGTTTTTGTCCATTAAATAATCAAGAACTGTTCATGAACAACAACATATATTTTTTCTGGTTCAAATAAAATAATATAATTATGATGCTTAAAAACTCAACCAAAAATAGGTCGGTCCATTCGACATTTTTCACACTTAGCCGCCCTTAATACCAAATTTAAGACACTTCCCGTGTTAGGTATACAATTTATGAAAACTTGCAACTTCATTAAGGCTGCTTCCTGCTGACACCACTTCTCTCTTATTTCTTTACGTGTGAGTGTGACACGTGTCAGGGTCTTCAAACCACCTGAACTTTACTTACTCAATGCACCATATCGAAGTGAACTTTGTAATATGAAGTTAATTTTGTAAAACTGGAATAAGTTGCAAAAGAAGGGCACGACCGGGATTTGAACCCGGGACCACTCACACCCAAAGCGAGTATCATACCACTAGACCATCGAGCCACTTGGAAAATTTATTAAAAATGCTGAATTCATGAGTTTTTCTTGTCGTATACTATTGCAAGTTTGTTTCTTAAACCCACCTGTGTAAATATGACCCAAATATACAACTAGAGGCCCGGTAATGTAGAAACCTAGAAAGAGTTTTTTAAATTTGTACTGTAGTGTTAGGGTACATCTTCAATCAAATCTTCCTCTTTACGATATACTGTAAAATGTGGATAACAACCGTGTTTTAATATAACATAAAAGATAGACGTGCATTTAGACACTGTTGAAATTATTTTTCGATTTGACGTTGTCAAACGAATACTAGACACTGTCTAAAGTTTTTTTAATAAATATTTATTTGTATTCTTTCGAAGGTTTAAAAAATGACTCGATGTTTTACTGGTATGATTTATTCCTTTAGTTTTAGACCACACGGGTCAGGCACATCTATTTAGGCTGCTACTTACTGACACCACTTCTCTCTTCTTTCTTTATGTGTGAGTGTGACACGTGTCAGGGTCTTCAAACCATCTAAAGTTAATTTTGTAAAATAGAATGTGTTGCAAAAGAAGGGCACGACCGGGATTTGAACCCGGGACCACTCACACCCAAAGCGAGTATCATACCACTAGACCATCGAGCCACTTGGAACATTAATTTAAAACGCTGAATTCATCTTCATGTGAATATGTGTTTCAAATCCATCTGTGTAAATATGAAACAGTATACTGAAGATTGTTTTCATCATAACTTATAAGCGGCTCGATGGTCTAGTGGTATGATACTCGCTTTGGGTGTGAGTGGTCCCGGGTTCAAATCCCGGTCGTGCCCTTCTTTTGCGACATTTTCGTGATACAAAAGTAACTATGCATTAAAAAATCCCTATATTCAAAATCTACGTTTTATTGGTGCGCTTAAATAGATCTTTTCGTCTCTAGGGACTTAAAGTGATTTCAATTTAGAATATGAATGCCTGCAGCCAATCAAACGCAAGTTTACACTCTTTAATGGAAATGCTACCTAATGTTTGCTATTTCAATAAGCATTTTACACCTAGTATATTTACCCCATCCCTACCGAAAAAGTATAAATTAAAAAGTAATGTGTCAAATATTCATTGCAAAAAATATCTAGCTAGTCTACATATACCTAGTTAATTTGTGGAAATATCAATTAACTAAACAAATGTTTTTTTATTGGATGATTCTAACGAAATCAATGAGATGTAGAGTAATATAACTTCTTGTATTAGAAAACGAGAGTTTTTGGATAACCAGCACTATACAAAAATGTTTAAGGGACTTAGTAATTATTTATAGATTTTCTCATAGAGAGGGATGAAAAATGAATCACTCGGACCTGAAGTTACTTATTATCGGGCGACGTATATTGAATCCCTCGCTCCTCTCAGGATTCCACATTGAAATCCCTCGCTAGGCTCGGGATTCTACTCTAGACTCCCACGTTCCGCTCTTGATTCAAAATAGCGTCCTCTCAATAAATACATTATGTACTTCAGTCGCTTCCTCTTGTCATAAAATTACTAATATTTATCTAGTGCACAGAATCAATTGCGGCTTTAAAATTCTGACCCCGTTGTTTATCCGGCAATATCTCCTGCCCCACACAAAAAAAAAGATGTAGTAGAGACTACTTTGTAGTCAGAAAAAATCTTCATAATTCACGATAATTTAAGACACAACTGGGAGATTCTTGACTAAAATTAACTATACGAAGTTTCAGATAAAAGTAGGACATCCGGACTAGTACCTATCTTAATACCTATTTTACATTCGAAAAGTTACTCTGTCTGCTATGCAGATTAAGCCACAGAACACATATTAATGAAATTGGGCACAAAATTTGATAAGATGGTAAGGAAAGAAAGGATAGTATGTCCTATTACGCTACTTTTTACCGCGGTTAAACAGCCAAACCATACTAGACCCGCAGAATGTGCAGTCCGCGCACCACCATATCAGCTAGTCCACGTACAAAATAAAGACGTATAAAGTTCTATATCATCATCTTCACAATTTAATCGGTCGGCGCTTACCAATGCCTCATTTCGCAGAACACCTGATCCCTGTCAATATGAAAATAATAGCAAAACGACAATAATAGGTAAAAGCTGGGCATTAATTTGTGATGTTGGAGTGATATTCGCGGCTATTTGTTTAAGGCTGGGTAGGGTCAACAATAACAAGATGGCTGCGTAGATAAATAGCAAGTCATATTCGCGTAGAGTTTAGATGAATCAGAATAGATTGGAGTGAAATTTTTAGGAAGGTTTTAAGGGCAGTTTCTATAAATATTGCTGCTGCTGTTTTTGGCTTAAATATAGATTTTAATGTAAAATTATTTAAAAGTATTTTTATCTCTTGCTGCATGTTTGTTGCCTTTGTTTAGATATTTTACCTTTTCTATCATTCAATATTTTAAAAACAAAATTTTATTGGTCCTTTTCATCTAACTCACAGCATTTTGTTTACGATTATTTTATACTTAGGTACTCGATCATTTAAGTTTTAACATGCACATTTTTGTTTCGAATACTGTCTTGTCAAATACTGTTTATTATGAATTTGTTTGTAATTAATAAAACATACATACACATATCACGCCTTTATCCCTCGCGGGGTAGGCATATCGTTAGCGGGCGTGATATACGGTATCTATCGCCACGTCTGACAAATATTTGAAAGCCGTTTCAGAAAATAGTGTATCACTATAGTGACAAGTTGTCACCCTGTTGCCTAAAATTGTAATATACATGAAAACATCAAGTTCCTTAGTCACCTATTACGACACCCGCTAGAAAAAAGAGGGATGATGTTGTTCTAAGCCGGCATCACACGGCCACGTTTCGAATACTGGCATGTCTAATACTGTTCTAAATTTGTTCCGAATACTGTCTAAATATTGTTAACACTTAGACCGCTTACCTGTAAAGGCAGGTATTCACGCGGGGCGAATTTCCCGGAATCCGGCGATGATCCGGCGCATTCAGCCACCGACATAGCCAATCCATTAACATTTGCCTCTTGAAAAACTACCCTAAGTTCATCCTGTTAAAGCCAAAAGTCACTTGGTACACTGAGATGGACTTAGACTGTTTTTAAAGGTCGGTATCCAATAGTTGCCTCGATAAGATTGATCGAGTGGGGTAAGGCGACCAGATAATCTGAGTTGGGATAAAAAACCGGTGACTTGTCAAATTCGTCGCATTTCTGAACCCGGCTTTAGATGCGCCGGCGACGTTGGGATTGAACGATCTCGGTTATCTTAAGGAATATTAGAAACAAAGTTTTATATAATTTGAAGGATACTTTTAAAGAAGTTAAACTCTATAGCGGAGTAGTTGATTTGCATCTACACAAGAAACAATCAAACAGTCATCCACATTTTGTACTTATTACATGATAAGAACACTTAATTTAAGAATGACTAATTTTATTCCGTTAACCACTTTTAAACAAGAGACCATGAACTTAATGAGTTGAGACAATAGAAGGGCTCGACCGGGATTCGAACCCGGGACCACTCACACCCAAAGCGAGTATCATACCACTAGACCAGCTATACTCAACCTGCGGCCCACGGGCCGTATGCGGCCCGCCGGGCCTTTTTGACTGGCCCATTTGAAGTTTCTATGCTCCATTCTATTTAAAATTTCGCGCCTTTCAGAGAACGAGTGATTCGAAACAAAAATTTAACGTTGCCTATTATTGTAGTCTATGGTTGCGCGAGCGAGACAGAACGCAGGCCGGGAACAACATAGTTTCTAATATGGCAAGGCAAATAAAGTGTTTGCATTTGAGGAAAAACTAAGTATTTATCACAGAGTAATCCAGAACAAACAGCTGCACAATTTTCCAACTGTTATTAAAACCACAGAAGATGGTATCAACATTTAGGAAGAAAACTGTTAACATTACCTTTGATCTGAGAAAAATATATTTTTTTTGTTGCTAATAGAAAATCCATGGCATTTAGAAACAACTACTATCACAGAGTTGGCTTTGGTTTTAAGTTGTAATTACGCAGAGTTGTTTGATGAATTTATTTATTTTAAAAGCGACACCAACCTAGAAGTCGTGTTTAAAGAAAAAAGGGAGAACAGAGAATATGTCGAGTTTTGGAGCATTGTGTCCCAAAAATATAAAAACGTACAAAGATGCGCTCAAATCTTACTAACATTCTTTGGGTCTACGTATGTGTGCGAATCTTCTTTTTCTAAAATGAAATATACAAAGAATGTATACAGAAATCACAGATTCTCATCTGGATGATGTAATAAGAGTAGCATGTAGCAAGAAGCCAGATCTTGAAAAAATTGTGAAAAAAAATTGTTCACAGTTTCAAATATACATACATACATACACATATCACACCCATAATCCCTTGCGGGGTAGGCAGAGCGTAAATGGCCGCAAAACGGTAATTTACGCCACGTCTGACAAATATTTGAGGGTCATTCGGAAAGTTGTGTATCGCTATAGTGACAGGTTGTCAGCCCATCGCCCAAAATTTCAATACACACCCTCGAGTTCCTTAGTCGCCTATTACAACTCCCACGGGAAACAAAATGGGGTGATGCTATTCTAAGCCGGCATCACACGGCGGCATCAAATATCATTCGCATTAAAATATAGTTATTTCAATTTTCTTCTCATCAATAAAGTTAATACATCGTTACCTTTGATTTTTGAATATTTATTTATGACCTAATAATTTCTCGCTTGCGGCCCGGGATCCCATGAGCGAAACTTTTTTTGGCCCTAGTAAAAAAAAGGTTGAGTATGGCTGCACTAGACCATCGGGCCGCTTATTATTTTGGAATAAAAATAAATCCACGTTATTGTGAGTAGGCAAATATACGAAATTTGAATTCAGGTTTACACAGTTGGATTTAGATAAATGAGTCTCAAGAGTATAAAACAAAAGAAAATCATATTATTTCTTATTTTAAATTAATTTCCCAAGAGGCTCGATGGTCTAGTGGTATGATACTCGCTTTGGGTGTGAGTGGTCCCGGGTTCAAATCCCGGTCGTGCCCTTCTTTTGCAACACGTTTCTTATCACAAAATTAAATAAGTACTTACTAACCAGGTTAAAATAGAACAGTGAAAGTGAAGGTCGCAACATTATTTTGTAATCCGTAGTCATAATTTTCAATAAGCAGAATTACTTTTTCCAAAAAACAAATGGTTTTGAGGCTAACGAATTTTGAATATACCAATAATACTTTCTTTATCAATGTGTATAATTTTACAAAACGACATCTTTGCTCCTCGCAGGTAGGTTGTCAGATCAAAATCGGGTGACATTTCATTAATTATAATCCCAAATCTATTTATTTTTTGTATTGCTGATTTTCGATTATTAGCAGGATTCAATTTGATTAGCAGCTTTAAGTTCATACGTATAGGATTGAAATTTTAATTTACGTTTTTGGATCGTCATTCCATTTTTTGTGGGTTAAGGATTATTGATGATTATGCGATTACGTGGCGTTATATGTTTGAGAGAAGTCAGTTGCAGGATTAGAATCTTCGTCTATTCTAATTTTGTATCTGCACTCGTAAAACGCATTATAATGAGCACATAAATACATTCACTTGAACTTGAATGTATTGTTTTTATATTGAAGACATGATTCTAGATCTGAAGTACCTACACGAGTAAAGATCGTACATCTACCTACCTCTATATACGGGGTGTAAGGGACAGCTCTCCGAATACTGATTAGGTGCATGCAGACTATGAAACTGAACCACTTTCCCCTAGGAAAATATGTCAGGAAACGACAAAAATAATTGACCTCACAAACAAAATCAAGATCGGCTGACTGCAATTAACACATAATATACAAAAATCGACTTCTGATAATTAACATTTAACAGAAGTCGATATTTTTTGCGTTTTCTGAAATATTTTTTCATGTGATGTTGTTTCATGGTCTGAATACATACTTTATGTATTTGGAAGGCTGTTCCTTACGCCCTGTATAATTCCGTAACAAAGGCCGTTGAAAGTAGAACAAGCTACTTACAATTCATTCCCTGATACTTCCATAAAGCAAACTCAATCAAATTCCAATTCAAATCACCGACCTAATTCCGTACAAAATATTAGCATGTTAGAGGAATTAATCTACAGTCTCCCGTCTCGTTACGCGGAGATAACAAATTCGTATCTGTGGGGAGGTTGGACCCCCCTCCCACCGAGTGGGGTGTTGCCCCCCCACCCCCGCGCCCTCATTGTCTTAACTTCAGCACATGTGCTTAGATTTACACGGAATACCTGCAAACCGCGACTTAGGGACCGGAATCAGGTCAAGCTCGGTGTAGGAAGGTGTGCCTTTGGAAAGTGCTATACTGGTAATGATGGTTGGTATTTAGGAATACATGAAAATAAAATAATTCGGTGATAAAACAAAAAAGTCAATTCAATTTAATACAATAATTTTTTTTAATGGCCTCTGCCAGCATAGGACAACTCTACCAATGTCTAAGTTGAGGGATACACGTTACAACTTTTAAAAGAGAAAAAGATCGAAACTGACAATTGATCGGTTGTAGACCTTAAGCAAAAACTAAACATCTAAAGGATTTGCTAAGATATATACAGAACATAAATATCATAAATAACAGTGTCTAAATCTTTTGACGACGTCAATTCGTATGAAAAAAATATTTTTAGTTATAACACGGATTGCCTTCAAAGAATCTACATCTGAGTCAACCATACAAAAGTATGATGAAAACGTGGTCGCCAACCTGACTTGATTGGTAGTTTCTCTAAATTAAAATTATATGTACCTACTTTTTTTTTTTTCTTTTTTTTTTTTTTTTGAGAATTAGGGGTTGGTCCTGAGAGACCAACAGCCACTGCGACCTTTGCAGATCTATTGTAGCTAGCCCTTTCTTTTTTAAATTACCTCATCCAGTCGGGCCGACCTAAGGAAGGCCACGACTTGTTTGGGGTTAAGAGACTGGACCTCTTTCGGGGACAACAAGGGGCCACCCGTAGTCCGGCTCCTAGTTTGCACAAGTGCATCACACTCACAGAGTACATGAAGCGGTGTTTCATCGTCCTCAGCACAGAATCTACAGTATGGGGATTCAGTCAGCCCCATTCTGCAGAGATGTTTGTTGAGATTACAATGGCCAGTAAGTGCCCGTGTAATCAACCTAAGGTTGTTCCGGTTCATTGTGAGTATCTCGGAAGTGTATTTCTGGGAGAATCCACGGATTAGCAGTTTGGAGTGTGTTAGTCCTGCTGTTCCCTTCCAGAGCTCCTGAGCTCGTTGGGTCGCCCATATGTATAGGACTCGGCGAGGCGCACTTTTGTTGATGCCTAGAAAGGGCTCTGGCCCCGTGGGACGTGTTCCCGAGCCCTGTCCAGCCAGTTCATCCGCCGCCTCGTTTCCTCCTATGTCTGAGTGACCTGGGACCCAGCCCAGAGTCACATCATTTTGGGTGCCAAGCTTATTCAGGAGCGTAATCGTTTCCATAGTTAGCTTGGAACTCACGTTATCGGATTGTAACGCCTTCAGTGCGGCCTGACTATCCGATAAGATTAAAATCCTTTTTCTTTTGTAATCCAGATTGAGGTGTATGCATTCAATTATTGCATACATCTCAGCCTGGAAGACGGTTGCGAATGGTCCCAGGCTAGTTGACTTACCGACTTTGGGCCTTTGACAATAGACACCAGAGCCAGCACGTCCTTCCCTCCTGGACCCGTCCGTGAACCAGACTAATTCCGCTTTTCTAAAAATGGGAGGGATTGTACCTTCCTTCCATTCCGCCCTTTCAGGTATTATAACTTTGTAAAGTCTTACGAAGTTAAGCGATAGAGTCATCGCGTCAGATGGCATTGCCATGAGTGGTATATTCATGAGACTGTCCCGTAGGTTTCTCATGACACCCGAGAGCCAGTACTCCTTTCCCACCTCTATTGCCCGAAGCATGGATGATCGGGCTTCTTTTTGTATCACTATGTGAAGCGGAGGCAGGTTGAGAAGTGCCTCCATGGCCAGGGTGGGTGTTGAGGAGATGGCTCCAGTTACTATCAGACAAGCAAGTCTTTGGAGTCCATTTAGGGTGTTTATGTAGGTGGTCATGGTAGCCTTCTTGGCCCATACTACACAGCCGTATGTGATCATAGGCCTCACCACGGCGGTATACAGCCACATTGTGTGTTTCGGCTTAAGACCCCATCTGGACCCTGCTAGGCGACAACAAGTTCCTAGTGCTGACTTTGCTTTCTTGACAGTCTTATCTATGTGTTTGTTCCATATGAGTTTGTGGTCCATGTACATGCCCAAATATTTAACCTCATATGAAAATTCTATAGTCCTATTGAAGAGTGTAGGAGGCCGCAGCCTTTCTAGGTTCCTCTTCTGCGTAAATGGAACTATAACGGTCTTATTGGCATTGACGGAGAGTTTGTTGTTTACGCACCACCGTTCCACTATTCTAAGTGCATTTTGCATGAGACCTGATACCGTATTGGGACACTTGCCCACAATATGGATGACCAGGTCGTCGGCGTAGCCTTGCGTGGGAAGGTTTGCCGAGTTAAGCTCGTTGAGCAGACAGTCCACTACAATTGACCATAGCAGGGGAGACAGTACACCGCCTTGAGGACAGCCCCTGTCCACCCTGACGTCAACAGCAGTGCCCATTAGGTCCATTGTGACTATCCTTGTGGTAAGCATCGATTCGATCCAGTTGAGAGTCGTTTTATCGATGCCTCTCTGATTCAAGCATTTGAGTATCACATCCGTGGATGTGTTATCAAATGCCCCCTCTATATCAAGAAAGGCGCAAAGGGCTATCTCCTTATCCTCCAGTGCCCTTTCAAGTCTGTCCGTTAGCTCCATAAGGGCTGTTTCGGTAGACTTGCCTTTCTGATATGCGTGCTGCTTGACATGTAGGGGCATGACAGTTAAATAGTTTTCCCTAATGTGCAGATTTATTACCTTTTCCATGGTTTTTAGTAAAAACGAGGTAAGACTTATAGGTCTATAGGACTTGGGTTCTGCTTTATCTTTATCTCCGCCTTTGGGTATAAACTTCACTCGAACCCTCGTCCATTGTAGTGGCAAGCATCCCCAGGCCAAACTGGCTCTAAAGATCTTTACTACAATCGATAGGATGACTTCTTTCCCGTGCTGTAGAAGGGCAGGAAAGATTTCATCCACCCCTCCGGTTTTATATGGCTGAAAGCTGTTCATGGCCCACTGCACCCTTTGGGGTTTTATGACGGAGGAGGCTCTTTGCCAGTCCTCTAAGGTAGGCCGATGTTTTCTTCTTCCCTGCGAGGTTGTTCTCCCTTTCGTACCCAGAACCTCAGATCCAGGAAAGTGTACCTCGGCAAGAAGCCTAAGTGTCTCCTCCGCAGAGTTCGTGAAGGTCCCATCCGGTCCTCTTAACAGTCCCAGATGCGACGGAGGCGTCTTTGATAGTATCTTGTGAATCTTGGCAATGTGAGGAGTGCTGTTGATCGTCTCACAAAACCGTCTCCAAGATCTTCTTTTTGCCTTCCTAAGTTCCTTATTGAACCCCGTAAGGGCTCTGCTATAGGCATCCCAATCCCCGGTGTTTTTAGCTCTATTGAAGAGACACCGGGCATTTTGCCTAATCCGCATAAGTTTGTTATTCCACCATGGTACCTTCCTATTGGTAGTCAAGGTGTGTAGGGGACAATTTTCATGATAGGCGTTAATCATGCCTTTCACTACTGTGTCCGCCGCGTACTCTAGTTGTTCTTTGGATTTGACGGCTTTTATCGTAACCACTTCCTGGGTCAGGCTATCTTTGTAGCCTTCCCAGTCCGTCTTCTTGGGATTCCGATAGGATTCCACTTGCTTGCCAAGTTTGGTAGCAATGTCGAATCTGATGTATCTGTGGTCAGATAGCGACGCGTCGTCGGTGACGTGCCAGCCCGAGACGTGATTTGCGAAGTGCTCTGAGCACATGGTGATATCTAAGACTTCTCTGCGCGCCCTGGTGACGAAGGTTGGCTCCAGTCCTATATTTAGTGAGAAAAGTCCTTTAGATAACATAAACTCATACAATAGCTCACCCCGTGCGTTCGTGTTCGTGCTGCCCCAAGAGGTGTGATGCGAGTTGCAGTCGCACCCCAGGAGCAGGTCCACCTTCTGGTCCTCACAGTAATTTACCAGGGGTGCAAGTTGTATAGTAGGGTCAGCCTCCTCTCCAGCGAGATATGCAGAGCAGACTACGATTTTCTTACCCTGCTGTCCCGGCAGGATAACATAAGCAGCGATTAAATCATCTGTACAGAAATAAGGTATAGGTAAAAATTTTGTATTATTCTTAAACACTATACATGCTCTGGGTTTGGTGCCACCGGAATTAAAAAGTAACTTACCTGAGGCACTTAACCCAAGAACCGCGTTTCCATTAATCCACGGCTCCTGAATCAAAGCCATATCGAGCCTCTTCTCGTTCATTTGCTGCGTAAGTGCAGCCGAAGCGGCTTTGGAGTGGTGTAAATTTATTTGAATGACTTTGAACATATTGTAGGATGGGGATAGGGAAGGTGTAAAGGATAGGTGACTAGTGAGTAGGGAGGGAGAAAAGGGGGTTTGTGGACGGGTGTGGTGTGTTACTGGTTGGGGGGGGGAAGTTGTTAAGGGGGTTACGAGCAGCCTTCTTGCTCGTGTGCTCACTCTTCAGGGAAGGCAGTTGTACTGGCCTTCCCGTAATGAGTCCACGTGCGTAGGCTCCTCTTCCCCTGGGAGCGCCACGGGGGGCATGATACCCGCCCCCTCTGTAGGACCCCCTTGTTCCACGACTCGGGGTAAAAGGGGCACCACGGGTGCTCCCTCTTCCCCGAGCTGGAGATTGTGCCGGTGTGGGCTGACTGCCCGCAACGGCGGCCCAGGCAACTGAGGCCTCCTTTGCGCTCTCAGTTGCCGTTGGCTGGGGAGCGTTCGAGGGCCTCTGTGCATCCGAGGACGGGGCCCCCGCCGGTGGCCTAGATGAGCCCTCCACGGTGGCACCGCTCCCGGCCGCGCTCGGCCCAGGAACTGGTTCTCCCTCTGCCCGGTGTCCTTTTACCCGGAAAGTTACTGTGCGCATCGCAAGGCAGAGCACAAGGTTCCTGCGCTGGAGTTTGGCCAACAGCGTAGCGTCTAGCCCAAAGCAATATGTGTGCCCAGAGCCGTCGGCTTTGCTGTTGATCAACCTCCAGCGGTCACAGCCCACTTCCTTGTTTTGCGCATGCAACACCCCGAGTATAGACTCCGGGCCTACGCCCTCCACTGTGGGCACATAGGCCACAACAATGACCGGTTTGGGAAGTTCCTTCTCATCAAGGAGTCGAAGAGAGGCTCCCTCCCAAGGCTTCATGCTGCCGATTCTATCCGCAAGCCATGTACGGGATTCAGCGTTCTGGCAGGTGAGAATGATCACACCTTCCCGAACGCTGAACCCCAGAATTTGAGGATCCTCCCCCTCGATGGTTAAAAGGCGAACGATTTCTCCCTCGACCTTACAAGCCATCGCAGGGGTGATGGTCCTGCCTGCGTCTTGAATGCCCACCCTAACGGAGCCGGCGACCTGGGCCATAGAAGGACCAGAGAATTTCCCTGCCTTCCTGCTCGGCTGCCCCCCGGGTGAGCCTTCTGAGGTTCTGGGCCTTTTATTTTTGCCCGACTGCTGTTTGGAGCTGCCAGCTGTTTGCTGAGCAGCTACCTCTTCCCGATATTCTGGGAAGTCCAGCAGCGGACGTGCTGCCCGCTCCCCTGCCTCTTGCCTACTAAACCCTTTCTTGAGCCAGTAGCCAAACCGACGCTTCGTGCTTCCGGACAGGCTTTTGCGTCGACCGAGGCCGCCACCAGCCTCTCCTTCAGCCTTAGCGCCGGGCTCCGGATGGGCCTCAGGGTCTACAGACCCAAGCTCCATCCCTTCTGGTTGGCTTAGGGAACTCTGAGTCCCCACCGCCTCCCCTTGTTGGTTTTGGGGATTAAGATTCCCCTCCGCCATATCCACGTCGGGCCTCTGTGTTCCCGGCGCGTTCTCCACAACCGCTTGCAAATCTTGCAGCGCATCAACAAAACTCATTTGATTCCCACGAGTAGCTAGGGAAATATACGGTCCACCCCCACAGAGCCCCGCATGCAGGGGTAAGGCTATTTAGTCCCTGAGGTCGCCTGGTATCAGGGCTGGGTAGATCTTGGCCACAGCTGACAAGAAGGAAGCCGAGACTTCCCAGTCATCAACTGCGTTGCCCAGGATGTGCCGGACCAGTGTGTAGTCCTTCCATAGGGCCGGTGACCCACAGGAATTACTACACACCGACCACGCGTGGAGGCGCCTACCACACACCCCATGTACCTACTTACCCACCGTGTGATGCCGGCTTAGAATAGCATCACCCCATTTCTTACCCATGGGTGTCGTAAGAGCCGACTAAGGGACTCGAGGGATGTGTATTGCAATTTTAGGCGATGGGCTGACAACCTGTCACTATAGTGATACACAGTTATCTGATTGACCCTCAAGCTTTTGTCAAACGTGGTGTTAATATCTGTTTTACGGCCGTTAACGCTCTGCCTACCCCGTAAGGGATATAAGCGTGATTTATGTATGTATGTATGTACTTACTAACAAAGTTGTCATTCAAAGGACACTGAACTTATAAAAAAAAACTAGCTGCATAAAAACTTACATCTGACTATTATTATTTAGTTTAGGCATTTGCATACAATGCACTGTCTGGCGGTCTGTCTGTCTCTCCTTTGGGTAGCCGGTGCTAATTTTAGGCAATCGTTTGCGAAGTTATATAGACATACTAAGTTCATTTCTGCTCTACAATAAGGCGGTTGTCCCTTCTAAAGTATTTTGACAGACGGATCCTTAATCGAATATGTATGGGAATCAGAAATCGCTATTTCCTTTTGTACGACAGACGCATGGGTTCCAATGCCTTAAAGACCGCAACGACGGACGACAAATGAGAGAACCGCCTTATAAAGATCTCCTATTACATATATATCAGCTTTTCCAAATAATCTACTATAATCTAGTCATAGGTATATAGAGACTAAATACCATCTTACGACTTTTCATGCCACTAAACAGCGCAAACCTAACCAGTTGTAAGCTTTGTTCGCGGTCTGCCTCTGGGATAGCGAGTCGACGAACAACCCCACGGTTTATTTTTATTATTGGTCTGTTTGTCTGTCTTTTAGGTAGCCGGTGTTTAAAGCAATCGCGTTTACCTTATTTAGAATGATAAAGATACAATAGGTTCCCCGAGGTGTAATTGATACGAGTATATCAGAACAATATTTTGTATTATATGCCGTGTGATGTCGGCTTAGAATAACATCACCCCATTTTTTTCTCGTGGGAGTCGTAGGAGGCGACGAAGGGACTCAAGGGTGTGTATTGCAATTTTAGGCGAAAGGCTGACAACCTGTCTCTATGGCGATGCACAGTTTTCCAAATGGCCCTCAAATGTTTGTCAGACGTGGCGTAAAAGTCCGTTTTTGCGGCCGTTTTCGCTCTGCCTACACCGCAAGGGATTATAGGCGCGATATGTGTATTTTATATTATAATGAATAAAGTGAATTAAAATAAAGTTAATGATTTTTTTTATGACACCCACGAGATAGAAATGAGGTGATGCTATTCTAAGCCGGCATTACACGGCATTGTAACGATTCAAGTAGATTTTAATAGCAGTGTAATGTCTTGTGGTATGATACTTGTAGTCATATCGCAATTTTTTAACGTAGTTAAATTTGTGTGTAATGAAAATGTCGCAAAAGAAGGGCACGACCGGGATTTGAACCCGGGACCACTCACACCCAAAGCGAGTATCATACCACTAGACCATCGAGCCGCTTGTAAAATAGGATTAATTCAGCAATTATAATTTTTATACTTCTCATTTAAACCTAAATTACTATTGACACAAGTGTCTTTCTTTCTTTGTTTGAATTGAACAAAATTAAATCATAGTACAACTTCTTACAAGCCAAGTAAGCGGCCCGATGGTCTAGTGGTATGATACTCGCTTTGGGTGTGAGTGGTCCCGGGTTCAAATCCCGGTCGAGCCCTTCTTTTGCAACAAGCTACCTTATTACTAAATAAATAAGTTGCTAAGTTATTACAAAATGGTGGAGTCACTAACTCGAGCTCTAGAAAATTTAATTTTTTGTATCTAAGTATTTTAAAACTAAGTGGGTAGTAGTTACTAAACGAAACTTTAAAAAAGGATATTACGTATTTGTATTGCAGCATGATGCCAGCTAAGAATAGCATCAACCTAATTCTTTCCCGCGGGTATCGTAAGAGGTGACTAAGAGACTCGAGGGTTTAATATGCATTTCAAATTTAGGCAACAAACTAGTCACTAAAGTGATACACGATTTTGCTGAATCAACCCCCAAATATTTATCAAGTGGCCATAGCGACCGACGCTCTGCCTACGCCACAAGGGATAAAGGCGTGATATGTGTGTGTGAGGGAACGAACTAGTATAATCTTATATCTGTTTAAGAAAGAGACGACAGATATCTATGTCTTCATTTTTCACGAATTTAATCTCAGTTCCATTTGCAAACCATTTCACACGCAATTGAGCACATACCCACTTCCGATGACGACTGCAATGACGTCATTAAATGCTTCATTATGTTTACACTATGGCCATCCCAATAAACCATATTTTACAGCTGTCAATTCCATACTAAAAAGATGTCAACAAAGAAAAATTAACCCTCTGCCATAGCATTAGCACGAATCTGATAGCTATTAAATATGGTTTATTGGGTTGGACGTACTGTAGTGTACAGTATAGATATATCTAATACCGGTCTATTTTCAATATATATATTGATAAAACGATTTGTTCGAGTCGTTTTGAAGTCATATTCGTTTTACTGTTGCACTGTCAGCATTATCTAAATCTTATTTAATCTAACAGAACGTTTATCTTAACGCAAACAACGTGCATGCACGGTAATAGAATAGATAGATAGACAATGAGTTGTGTACCTGCTTTGTTGTTCTGAATTCAGATTGATTGTTCTATTTTAATAAGTAGGTGGTATTAATAAAAGAAAGATATGGCAATGTGTGATTGAGACACAGTCAAAGAATCACAATCACCATCCGTACAAAGAAATAACATCTATCTCAAGTAAAGTGTGGAACTATCGCGCGCGCTCCCATTCTGCCATCTCTCGCACGCTAGACACAGGCGATGACGTCACCAACCTGAGTTACCGGTGCTTATCTGTGACGGGCCGTGCAGCTGCCGGATGAGCGTGCTGCGCCGCAGATAGATAACGGCGGTGTGGAGCCGCCGCGGCGCATCGACCGGTGGGCGTGGGCCGCGCGGCACCGCCCCCCGCCAGACAGAGACGTTCTAATCTACGGATAACGGATAAACCAGGAGGTGTCGCTCCGTACCGCCTAGCGGCGAGGCCTCGCCATTGGATCACGGATATAGGCGGATTAGGATATGTAAAGGAAAACTCTATGTAGACATTTCAGTGGACGTTTTCAGGGAGTAGGGGGTTATGTAGGCTTGCTTGGCTTGACTGGGTCGCTATTTTTGGTCGTGGATTTACGTTACGTTAGTTAGGAGATTTTCTATGTCGAAAACGTTGTGAAAAATCACTTTATTTAATCTGAACAGATTTCAGGATTATTCTTAAGTTAAATTAAGATAAGTAAGACATTGAACTAAATAACGTATTTTAAGCAAAGTTTTTAAACTTGATATTTGACATTGGTTAGTAGAAAATTATGCCTCTTGAGGACTAATTTACATTGATGGAGTTAAAAATGACAGACATTAAAAGGATGTCACGTAGTTTACACTACCCTTACTTACGTTATAATTGTCTAACTAGCGTCTCTAACACGTGTAGTAAAGTCACTTGTTTGTGGTAACATTTTGTGTTTCACTTTGAATCCGGACAGCAGAAGCTATTACAACAAAACCATTTCTTACTTCCACCTCAATCATCACAACCGCTCCTATGGCGAATACAATAAGGTTCATATTACAAGTTGTAATGAAAAATCAGCTGCATATATAGTGGTTCAGGCCTATTCTTAAAACAAGAAGGCTCTAAAAAGATAAAAGACTTCATTCAGGTGTTAATTCGGAACAGTTATTGTCACTGGCTGGTGAGGTAAAACGTGTGTGAGTTATTTTTAGCTTGTTTTGTAAGAGACTATTTCCGGATTTAACTGGATCGACTGGATCAGGCGATGTGAGAATAGCTTTGGAAGTTTTATCAGGTTTTGACGTAGTGGTTCTTGTTTCGTATGGGATTGAAAATTAAGTATATCTGGAATCAACTGGATCTGGCAAAACTGCGTCATGCTTCGTACAGTTGTTCTTATTTTATATGATAATATGTTCTGGGTTTCGCAATAATAAGTCTCGGAGTTTTCATCTTGGTAGATTTTGTGATATACCTAGTGATTCTAAATAATCTGGATGGACTAGATCTGGCAATGGCAAGTGCAAAAAGACTGGAAGCTTTCATCGTAGGGATTCGGCAGAGTACCAAACTACTTTGATCTGCAGACTTAGGTAGTTTCTTATGATTCCACACTAATTGCTTGGAAATTTGTCCAACAGCTCAAACTGTGCAGATACAACATGTAGGTACACGGTTTGTTGATTTCATGCGGTTTGGTCAGTAAATTAAGGTAAAGGTTTCAGTGGTCTGAAAAACTAATTTGATAAGATGAACTGGGTAGACCCCTATTCCACCAATAGGTTCGTAAAACGTATTTTGAAGGTGGTATACTTAAGATTGTGATACTTAGGTAATATGAGGAGTAATTGGAGACATAATCTCCTGGAGGGGATAAGAGATAAGGTCATTTCTAATATATCCTTCCATAGAACTATAGGTCGGAAATCATTTGTTATAAAATTATTCGATATTACAAAATGTATGACGAACCATAGTCAGTTGCATTTATGGTACTCTGTTGTAAAGAAATACTAAGGAAAAATAAACTATATTTATAAAGTAACATACAAACTATATAAATATCTCTTTTTCATCAGGTAACCGAAAAGGTACAAAAATTTACGAAGTATTAAACGGGTTGCATAGTATAAATATATTTAAAGCGGAAATCGGCGTGAGGCGCCAAAGCAACTGACTTAGGCCCGTCGTACATTTCACATACAATCAAATGAGCTAAAAAATATTTTTTTATGATTTCCGATCCATAGATTTATGGAAGAATATGTTGGCTCCTACTACCCCCTCCATGGAATGTTTAAAATTTTCTTTCACTCTGTATATTATTGAACATATTATCTAAGGTTGTCATATCGATGTGATAGTACTATAACTAAAAAAATCTTAATTCTTACTGAAAAACATAGGTATCAAAACACGGTTACTTCTGTTAATAACAAGACTAGTTATTATTTAGGTACTTTAGGTTTATTGGCAATCAACAGCACATGTAGTTACCCATTCGAGATATCAACATAAGTATTTTGGTTCACCTGACGGTTGCAGATAATAGATAACTAGTATAGGTTGACCTGTTAAACAGGTAGGTTGATGTGCTATTGATAGTACTTACGCACGACGTCGCACGACCTAATGCGTATTTTCATTAAGTTTTCAATAATTATTATTAGACTATAATCTACTAAACCACTAGTGTGCAAAAATCGAGATATCGATTAACAAAATTAGAAAAATATTTGCAACCACAAGCGCCTGGGTTTTTATTTATTAATGGGTATTCAATATTTTGGTCGGTGGCTGGAATGTAGGTAGTTAAGTCAAATATATGGAAATAATAAATAAAATAAATTGGTAATGTACCTACTTCAATAAGATAGAGAAGAGAGATAGCAGAAGTTCCCCTAGGTCCAACAAAATCTTGCCTGTGTATTACAATCATTCAGTCGTTGTAGTGACCTTTCATTTTGATACATACCCCATTAAATAGGCCAATACAGAAGAAGATTATTATGATTAATCGGGTCTATACGCGGGATTATTAGTAGGTAAACATAAACATGCAAAACCCTGATAATGTGTACATAGCGCGAAAGATTCAAACAGAATAAGATGTAACGTAACTACTTTATTCCTGTACGTAACTATCCATTCATCTCACAAGATTCGTTTTACCTCAGCTGTACCGACTTCTACCGCCTCATACAACCGGGAACAATCGCCGATACTCCAACATCTCTCTATTGTTTTATCTCGACGGCGGAACAAAGACAGAACGGCACTGCCCTACTTCCAATAGGTAGCTCCACTTGGCTCTATAAACCACTGCTCTTAAAAGCCTGATTAATAATTATTTAACTCAGTAGTACCGTCTCATACAGCCGTGAACACTCGCCGATACCAACATCTCTCTATTATTTTATCAGGACGATGAAACAAAGACAGAACAGTACTGTAGGGCAGTACTTAGAAACGACTGTTGCCCTTAGTTCTATAAACCACAGTCCGATCCGTTCTTTCAGTCCGATCCGTTGTTGCCAGAACAACTTCTAACTCCCGATTGGATTGGCCGCGATTAGGATGGTTGTTTGAACAACCACACAAACTTATCCAGGTGAGCTCCAACTCCCCACCTATCAGTCAGATGTAGGTTTCGTAGCCCCGGGCTAAAATTGAAGGGTCCAGTACAAAAAAAAAACCACTGATCTTAAAATAATAATTAAGAAATTGGTAGAGATATCTCTTGATTGGGACTTTTCTATTCTTCCTGACAGTTTTCAACCTTTTTTATTATTTATACTAAACACATTGTGACAAAATGTTAAAAATTGTATTTGCTAGAAACAATTCCATTACTTAAAATTAATTGTCTCTGGAAAGGCCTTTGATCTATTTAAAAGTCTGTCTGTCTGTCGTCTGTGCCCTCACATTTTAGAATAAGGAATACGAAAAATTTGTAAAGGATACGCACTTTTTGCTTCTGTACTGTTAAGCGTATTTGGTTATAAACAAGTATTTGGCACTTGACGGGTTTTTACTATTCGGGATGAACTACTTGCGAGCGAAGTCTAAATTGATAATTTAAAAGTTGTCACTTATAACGAATCAAGAAATGCGGTTAGGCAATTAACTAATTTACGCTCTCAACGTAGGAATATAATAACGAAACTTTTAAGAGCTCAGTGGAAGTACTCGTTCGATACAAAGATACGGACACCCCCACCCTACTTTAACGGTTGTTTATATTCTATTATGCTCCGATAATCTTTAAACGAAATTGAGGCGGTATCGTAAAAATACTTGTTTTTGTTTATGAGGATTTCGGATTTATTTGGATAATGCCATTATGTTGACTGTTTAAGTAGTTACTTAAGCTCTTTTAGTAATAGATACTAAACTTATATTTAATGCCATTAAGTTAAGTCAATTGCCAAGCCTATTAATTTCGCACAGTATAAAAAAGTAATTAGGTACTAAACATTTTTGTTAGGTCGCAACGCTTAATTTTACGATTTTTCAAGTCGTTAGCACTGTTTGGCCGGAAACTTTTTCAAAGCCTTAGAAATTAAGAAAAATTAACCTGCGGAAGGCGAAGGCAATATTGCTTAAACGGCCACGTACAAAATTACGAGAAGCCGTGACAATTTTTTCCTACATCCCGCGCGGGAAGCCCGCGTGATTTATATAATGAATAAAAATGCTTCCTTAGTGCCGGCAGGCGCCATCTTTGTAAGGATACTGCAATTAGCCACATTGATAGCTTCCTAAATTGCAAAATTAAGTCAGCCACGTTTAATTAAGATATAGAAGCAGGTGTAAGAATCACGACACGCCATTATTTAATAGCACCTACTTAATTCTTTATAGCGGAATATAGTGAATTATCTTTGTGAATTAGTTATCTTATAATATGTTTACGACGTAGATAAAATCTAATATTACTTAAATGAGATTAACTATTATAATAAAGGATCATACATTACATAAGATTAGGTGAGATATTTGTGTTGAATTACTGAAGATAGTGTGACGAGACAGTCGTACAATGGAGTAGGTACGGAGGTTCACTCAGTACACCATAGTAGAACAGAAAACAATACGAAACACTTAATCTAGGTAAGGTAACCATTCAACACTCTATTTACGAACGCCAAATTAGCTAGAGCGTGCAATCTGCGAATTACAAGTGTAAATAATCCGTAGTCCGCCCAACCGCCGTGGGCCGGGCTTGGGATGAAAAAAGAAACTCGTTAAAACAGCGGCTTAAAAAAGAAAAGCGCTGAAACGGGAAGGCTCGGGTGGTATCGGTTTTTCGCGTCGCGGGCGGTGCGCTGGGCGGGGCTGGCGTCAGTAGCGCGCGGCCGCCCGGCTGGAACGCACGCGTGTCGTCTGTCGTACTCCGCCGCACCGCACGTTCAGTGATACGGCATGTTGATGTCGTGAACCGGCACCATGGACTTCCAGAGTGCGATGGAGACTTTTGCAGAAGCATGGGCCGCCGCCAACACGGTCAAGTCGGAGGGCCCCAGCGATCTTTCGCAGGTCAGTTTTTTCAGCGGCTGACATTTTTTCGCACGTGCTTTTTCATGTTTTATTGTTTTTAATTCTCGATGAAATCAAATTAAATGTGTCAATGCATTTTGCATAAATCTACATAATTAGACGTCTTTTATCATAAACACAAACATTTTGGGCTCAAATACAGTGTATATTTAATATGTGCGGTCATTAACAAATGCTAATAATGAATTCTTTCGAACCTAATTAATATACTTTGTCAATAAGCAGTCAAGTTCATCTGATAAATAAAAATTTGCATTTGATAAAGGTACTCGTGACGATATAAATAAAAATAATAGGTACTTAGGCTACCTACTAAATAGCTGGATACGAAGAGGTAGGTCAAGCAATACAACAAATACAAAAAGTAGAGATTTGATGATTTTAGTAGTAAGCAGATAATATTACTTATGCAATTTTATACACACAGCATACAAAAATACGTCATTATTCACATTCTTCAGTAATGCAGTTTACCACAGCTGTTGAGATAAAGATAATGGACTTAGTATTGCTTAAATTCGCTACACCTTAAGTACTTTTAGGCAAAACACTTACTAAGCAGGTTTGTTTGCGGTTTAGACCAATTTGTGGGTAACGAATTATTGGATACCAACCAGCTATACACAACTAGATTTCTCTACAGGCTACGATCCTATAGTAACGGAAGTATTAGCATTCAGAGGGGACAGACGGACAAGTTGTCCCGTGTGTTCCGCTTTGCTGACCAGGGTGCCATGATCACCATGCTTTGCAAATCCTATCATTGGAACGACTGCGGTGGTACCTGTACTTCATCGCTAATCAAATTGGACAGTTGTACCGACTTATATTATTACCTATGGAATATTATAGATAATTAGTACTTTTGATGATAATTACACATGTCACCGCAGAATTGTTGGCTGGAATACTTTATTTGTATAGTTTTGATAACGACATATTTTTGTAATTAATAATAATATGACATGAACTTTTTTGTCTGATTCTTAAATCTGTTCGGTTGTTTAATGTTATTATTTTATTGTCATTTAGTTCGGTGAGATAGAGTCTACTTTTGTAATAATTCTGACGGTCCCAATTAGGGTTAAGTAATTCGAGAAAAATGTAATGATATTACATCTGATGTCTTATAGAAATCAAAAAGCATAACTGTTTAATCCACTTACTACGAGACTGACGAATTGTCTACTTGTTATCCGGATTGTAGTATAAAAAAACGATCCGAGCCGTGATTATCTGTAAAGTCACTGTAAGGCTGGCAGGTCATACCACTGTGGTCACGTCCCGTCAGTCGACTGTCGGAAATACGCGCTCTATCTACGCTATACTATCGATAGTGTGGTTCATCTTGTCAGATTAGCTAATCCGATAGCACGTCTAAAGATAAATTAACATCCAATGTGATACTTCTTACTCAGCTTAGAAGATGAACATGAAAACCGAGGTACCAACGTTGGCATTTCTTTCGGCTCAGTGTCCGTACAACAACTTTTTAAGACCAAACCAGAATTAGTACTTGCAACCTCCAAAACTCCGCAAAAATTCAGTCGTCTTCGAGCGACGCGATCTTACTCGTCCCGGAAAGAACGCGTTGCTCGAAATCAGTAGTCCATCTGGACGCTTTCCCAAACTCATATTGACTCTACATATAGTTATAAGACGTTTATTTGTAAAAATAGATAATTTAAAGGTTTTATCAAGTTGTAAATATAGAGCTTGCACTAGTACTACATAAAATGTGAAAAGAGATAATTTATCAGTGAGAATCTTAAAAATAGATAGGCAGGCAGTACCTATTTGTTCAAGACTTCAAAATAGAAGAGCACACAGAAATAAAAATTACGAAAAAATAAGTAAAAACTGAATTTTATACGAAACATGGACTTTTGCATTATATTTGGAAGAGTAGAGAACTAGAGTTTAGTACTAAAATTTATTAAAAAATATAATACCTTAAGTCGAAAACACATGGAATCATAAGAAACATGTAAGAATTCTGAATTTATTCGCATTTTACCGATTAAACCGATAGCGGTGTTTATAAATAATCGCCGGGTGAGCTAATCCATTATCGTGGATTATTGTTCTGAGCGATAACTCTGTATTACCTATTACTCTGTACTGATACGAAGCTAGGGTTGTTTACTAGAAATCTAAAGTTATATATTATGTAATATCCAATATAGTATAGTTATTTAAATAAAATAATATAAAAATAATATATAAATTTATTTAAATATAAAATATAAATAAAATTATTTATAGATACTATTAAAAAGTGCTAAGTGCATAATTTTTCTGTTAATCTCACCCGTCTTGTGGTGCCGGCATAGCATTCGAATAGCATTATCCCATTTCTTTTCATGTTTCTTACAATTTTAGCCGACAGGCTGTTCATGTTATGAAACGGCTCTCAAATATTTGTCAGACGTGGCGCCAGCAGCGACGTTGTTTAGGGTTGTTAACGATTTGGCTACCCCGAAAGGGATTAAGGCATGATATGTGTAAATGTATCTCATCGCGGGACTGCCGTTGCATAAAATGTTACTGATATAGGTACGGATCATTTATAAGATCAAGTTATGGTAAGACATATATATGTAGGTACTATCAGAGCTGTGAGATGGTTGTTATGACAACCAGTGTGCCATAGATATTCCAACTATGGAAAAATGGACTTGGAATATGCATTAGCGTATTTTGATCTTCAGGCATAACTTATATTATTGGGTATTAGTTGCAAAACTAGCCACGCGTTATTGGCATCAAGATTCACTTGCTTGATTGGCGGGCATTGAACGAGCCGTAGTAGCCAAGATGGAAAAGGCGTCGCCACTAGTGATGATGAAAGAGGCATGTTCAAATCCTGCCCGCGCTTGTAAAATTTTCAAGTTTTTACAAAATTGTATACCTAACACGCTAAGTGTTTTAAAATTTGGTATTCATAACTAATTACTTGACTGAAGACACTGAAGGTTGATCCTGTACAGTTTATCCGGATGCCTGGCAGCCCTGAACAGAATTCTACTCCGAGCTGATACGGAGAATTGTGTGCAATACACTGCTCTGTGCCATTATTTTGATAGGCCGAGATTAAATTCTGTTTTTGAATTTAGATATTTTGAGATTGTAACTTTGATTTAATCTGGATTTAAAAAGTTTGACAATGTGGTTCTGATTAATGGATATATATTTCCGAATAAAAATGTAGGTATGGTATGAGTAATCTACTAATAAGTATAAATAAATGACGAACTCCTGATTGATTTATTAATAGGAATAATTCAAATGTTGAGCGTAATCTTAGATTAGGAAAAACCGTAAATCTAAATCGTGTTTTTCTGCCTTTTTTAAAGCTATTTATTTGAGGGAGTAATAAATAAAAGAAACTTGAAGTTTTTTTCAAATATAGGTTGCACGTAATCTTACAAAACCCTTAATTTATATTAAAACCCAAAACGCGATCGACACCGTTACCACATTTTCCGATGACGACTTACACGTTTCGATACCACCACAAAAACACCTCAACACATTCACAGAGCACTTAGAAAGTTGGCGCGTGCCGAGATCATACAAAAAATGCATTTTGTAGGAGATTATATAAATATAACTATGAAATCCGTGCAATTACACACGTACTAGCGTACAGAAAACCGCAGGTATTGGTCGAAACAGGTGATTCTACATCGCTCTTATTTCGTAGAGATTGTGACTATTGCAGCAAAGCCACTGCGTTTGACTGTACCGGGTGAAATATTCAAAAAATCCATTATGAATCGAACCTGACACCCAATGGTGCTCTTCACGGATTAAACTGCAGCACCGGAGTTGACAAATTGTGATGAGTCTCAAAAGAAGCCACGTATTACCGCATTCAACAATTATTGTACCTAGTTTAGTTTTATTTATGTCATTCAGTTTGAATTTAGTTTCGTCATAGCATACGTGATGAAATGTAATAAGTAAAATGAAATCACTTTTACCTACTCTACATTTTTAACGCGTTCAACTAGGTACCTAAACATCTGTAGGTACCTAGACCTAGGTACCTACAGATATTTAGGGAAGTAAAAGATTGTTTTTATTTTCATTTCTAAATGAAAAAGATTCAATATATTTAAGCAAATATTGACTTATGTATCTAATATCTACATATTTCTGGCGAAAGTGCTACATTCGCTACGGTAGGATAATTATTAAATATGATAAAAAATATTGTATAAGCAATGCTTTCTCATTATCTAAACACCAGGTACACTGGTTAAGTCATTTTTAAAATCTACCAGTCATGGCCGAGATACGATGTTTAACTCTCGTTGGAGATTAAATTGGTTGGTCCTTTTTTTCGATAAAAGCTATCGATAGAAGCGCGAGTTCGCTACTTGCTGCGCACGCGCCGCCGCCGCTAGCTGCCGACTGGTTCCGCCTTCGGACCACTTCGGTTCGTCCCAAATGGGCCGAAAGTGGAATCACAATTTTTTTATTATTTTTGTTCCGCTAGTTCACTTATGCGTTTTAGTCAATCTAAAGTTTAAACCGGTCCCAAGTCGAAACGGAAATTGCTCTCTTACAATTTATTACATTTAATATCCAACATAAACCTTGCTGATGTAACTTATATGGAAAACAAGAAGTAGGCCGTAAGTGGAACGGGAATGTTATCAATAAATAAATAAATAAAAATCCAAGACAATTCACACAGCGCCATCTAGCCCCAAACTAAGCAAAGCTTGTAGGTACTATGGGAACTAGATAGCTGATATTAAATACTTATATACCTTTTTTTGTAAAAAATACATATTATAAATAGAAACACCCAGACTAAACACAAATATCTAAAAATGACTTAACAAATATTTCTGTCTTGTGGGGATTGAACCCACGACCCTCGGCGTAGCAGGCAGGGGTACTATCCGCTACGCCATCGGCTCAGTATTTATTTCGATATTTCACTTTGTCCCATTTGGGGCGAACCGAGGTGGTCCGAAAGCAGAACGACTCTAGCAGCCGCAAGTAATGGGCTCCATTCTCCATCCCGCGGATAAAGCGGCGACACCGTTACCTTTCTCAAATCACGTACACTATTGTAATATCCAATCGCCCAGAAATGAGATTGCGGCTAACAAGTTATTTACATTGACGTTTTAATATGGACCCTAAAAAAACTATTTAAAAGGTAATTATAATGTGGTATCTGTAATAGCCACTGTACGCGCTGGTGCGCTGCCTTTGTACCGCAGCTAAGCTCCGAGATTAATTTCGTTGGCACAATGAACTAGTTTATAGTCAATAATACACACCTTAATAAGTATCGGTCGCAATATTTGTTTGTCAATTCTAAAGTTTCGAAAGCGATCGACCCGAGCTCCCGGCGCTGTGATAGGATCTTTATTACGGCACGTTCCTTTTTGGAGGAAAATGATTAATATAAGGGATCGGAGCAGACGGATAAGTAGTGGAGATTGACGCAATGATGCGAGGTCTGTGACCGGAGAGGGGCGCGGCGTGGGGGGTGGGGGGCTGCGAAAAGCCGCGAGGCCGCATTGCGCAGCCGCAGCCAAAAACTAACCATAAATTACTGGCTACTTGCTCCCGGCCGACGACACGCGCGGAACTTTTTTACCCTGCTCCCGATCCTGTTACAACGCCGATTTCTCACGAACACAAGAAATTGCTTCGAATAATGAGGTTCAACATTATGAGTTGGCTGTGACATCCATGAGATAAGATTTCATGCGAAATTGTGCATAATGACATTGCTATTTTATCGAGAGTTGAACTTTGGTAAATCGGTGCACGTATATGCGAAATGTGCGGGTGTTGTATGTGAGATAAGGCGACGGATAGCGCTGTAGCGGACGCTCGCCGAGGTATTCAGTAGCCCACGGCTGGACAGGTTCTCCACGCTTCTAATTTGCTGGATTATCTTGTGCGCTTGCAGACAATTTCACCAAAATAAATTACCTACCAAGTTTTCATATTAAGGAGGTTGAAGAACTTCTCTACGAACAAGAAAATAATTAGCTCTAGCATGTAATTGTTCACCTAGAGTTTCCGATAAAAAATAAATTAAAGTACGTAATTGAAATTATGATACTAGCAGCCTAGTTATCTTAATAGCGCTTAAGGGTGCTAGCTACAAGATAGCGCTAGACTAGTAACGTTAGCGCATGAGCATAGCCGCGGGCGCATTAAATAATAACACATGCTCAGTAGCACTTCCAATAAACTAGACACCCCGCAAAAACGATGCCACGCTTTGACAAGAAATAATCGCTTGTAATCGTCTGAGTTACCATAATAAAAACGAAAATATTATCGGAATTCATGTTTTTAACTTCTTAAATATTCATCATACTCGAACATACATCAGACAAAAGTGCCCGCCTTTCTCCAAGGGAGGACGATGCGCACTCTAGCGATTACCTGGTTTTTTGCCCCCCTCATTATGCAGATTCCGGCGAAAAAGGAATAAATTTAATAACACGCGTTCGTGCGCATGCGTTATCGAACGCACTTGCTTCTGATAATCTGCGCGCGCAATTATAGTCGGCGGTCGGCGGCGCCCGCGCACTCGCCAGCCACCAGCTCGCCACTCGCCAATCGCTACTCGCCACACGACATATCACTGAAAAAGCCCCTAAAATATTTGGGTAATGGAACTTACTGCAAAAAAAACCTAGTCATCTTAATAAGTTTTCTACCAACAGCACCTCGACCTGCCTAAAGGATCAATTTATATTTGTTGTTCTTAATATAATAACTGTAACAAGAACCAGTATAATTGCTGAAATTCTAGAGTTAACCGGCATGTAAGGGACAGCCCTCCGAATACTTATAGGGTGCATTCTAGCCATGAAACTGAACAACTTCCCATTAACAAATATTTCAGAAAACGCCAATTTCTTTTTGATTTCCCTTAGTAATTGATGATCTTGATTTTGTAAGGGAGGTCTAATTTTTTAAATTTTTTCCTGACTTATTATGTTCCTAAGGAAAGTATTCGGAGGTCCTGCCCTGTCCCTTACACCCTGTATTATTTCTCCTTTCTAAATATTACAGTTTTGGTATAAGTAGTATAAATTATCCTTTCTAAAAATCTTATTAAATTTACGTCTTTGTATTCGATTACTTAATCCATAGATGTAATTTGATTGGTTTAGCTGTTCATTGTCGGAAGTAGTGTACAGTACTGTAATTGAAATTTCACGCTTATTCTTCGACAATTCTCTCGTTGCTTTATTCCAACAAGCAAAAGTTCCACTTATGAAATTATTTCAATAGAATACATTCACTATCAATTATAGTAGCTGAAAAAATAATTTTCAATTACTGACGTTGCCAAATATCGAAAGTGTACAAATCAAATCTAGAATAAATTTTCTGCTCTACTAGTTTAGTAAGAATCAATATCTCGAATGTATCATACACATTGAAGATGTAGGTACCAGGTACTTTGGGTAATTAAGTCTGATGATAATATCAGATCAATATTCATGTCTATACGCATCACAGCATATCAGCCAAAAGGGCTCTATGCAAAGATTTCCCCAAGTACCGTCAAATAGATTTTCCAGAACTTTCTAGAACTTTAACAAAATTAATTGGTTATCATACAAGTTAAGTGTTTGTCACCCTACTACAATGGATCCCCTAAGTAAACTCGTCTCCATGTCTGCGGTAGACTAATAAGGATAATCTCCGCACCTGAGAAGTGCAATTAATTATTGACGTCGATTACTCGCAAGATTTGAGAATGCCTCCCCTGATCACATGTGGAGATACCAAACTTAGACGTGTAGTTTCCTAATCTGTAAATGCGTCTTTGCATGCTATTAGTTGTTGAAGACACATTAAAGGATTTGCAGGATCTTTAAGACATACGCACATCTATTTGAAATAATTTAGGATAGTTACCTAACTATGAATTAGACTTTGCAAGTAATGTTGATGCATCACAGTACATGTCACACGGGACCAAAGAAATTCCTAAATAGCTGATAGTCTCGCAATCCTGTCATGTAGAAACAAATTCTTGTGGACAAATTAAGGCGGGGGAGAAGTGGTCAAGTATCTCGGTGGATCAAGTGAAACCGCCAAAAGTTGGCCCCTAACTTAGCCTTAAGTGTCTAGTTACGAAATAGATTTGGGTTTGCAAATGATGTCCATATACCATTGAAGGTACATGCAACACAGAACGAAAAAAATGCCCAAGCAGCCCATTGTCTCGCAATTTTGTCATGTAGAGACAAATATTTGTGGACAAATTAGCGGTGGGGGCAGAAGTGGTCAAGTATTTCGGTGGATCAAGTGAAACCGCCAAAAGTTCGCCCCTACCTTAGCCTTGAGTGTCTAGTTACGATATAGATTTGGGCTTGAAAATTATATCCATTTACCATTGAAGGTACATGCAACACAGAACGAAAGAATGCCCAAACAGCCCATTGTCTCGCAATTTTGTCATGTAGAGACAAATATTTGTGGACAAATTAGCGGCGGGGGCAGAAGTGGTCAAGTATCTCGGTGGATCAGGTGGAACTGCCAAAAGTTGGCCCCTAACTTAGCCTTAAGTGTTAAGTTACGAAATAGATTTGGGTTTGCAAATGATGTCCATATACCATTGAAGGTACATGCAACACAGAACGAAAGAAAGTCCAAACAGCCCATTGTCTCGCAATTCTGTCATGTAGAGACAAATATTTGTGGACAAATTAGCGGCGGGGGCAGAAGTGGTCAAGTATCCCGGTGGATCAAGTCTGAAACCGCCAAAAAGTGGCCCCTACCTTAGCCTTGAATGGCTTAGCCCTCTGGACACAGCGAATAGCTGACGTGGCCCGCGGCAACCGCGCCCTGCATACACAATGTGCGGGAGAGGGCTTGGGGAAGTGTAGAGCCTCCTTTCATGAACAAACTTATGCAGTCTTTTCACGAAATATTTTGTACTGATACTTACTGCAGTTTTCATCTATATTTTACAAAATGAACTTGAACCAATCAAGTGTTATCAATAATTTTGATGCAAAGATGGTTTACGAATCTGGAAAAGTTTTTAGAAATCTAAGTGTAAAACTTCTTATAACTCAGTCATGGTCCGAATAAGTACAATAAAAATCTGCTTCTGAATTATATGCAGATGGGATCTGATTCTAAAAAAGTTACAATCTCCGTTGAATTGAGTTAAAGAATTAGTTTGAATTTTTAGAGCTCACTTTATCGATCTGCGTCGCAATCGAATCGATATTCAAATGGTACTAAACTTATTTATTTGGTTTAAGAATCGATCATTTCTTTCTGCCTTACAATAACTTTGCTGTTATTTTTTTCCGTTGACGTCTCCACAGTTTCCTTTAGGCGATCCGGTAATGGAGTATTTCGTATTTGCTTCATTTTTTATTTTTTGCTGGTTCGATTACGCGAACGCGATCTCCTCATCATCTCGGCGAAATTCGGGAGCGTCTCAGCCGTCGGCCCCGAGATATTAATTATTGATTGACGATAAAGTATGCGTAAATATTGCATGCCCGCAGTAACTGCCTCGCCATTATGTCGTAAGATTCTGTTACGATTTTCATCACGTCGTATGATTATACATATTGGACAATGATTTTGAAAAATTGAAGCTCTAAGTTAGCGAAAGCGGGTAGTTGTCGATTATACGCTGAATGCGGTCGGCAGAGAAAATATCACATTTGAATGATTATCCGTTAGTACTTCCAGAAAGTTGCTAAAATCAAAGTTCAAATTAAATCCTTATGATTTCAATTCTTATTAGCAAAATTTATGTAATATAAACAAGTATATGGCTATTTAGTCGATGAGAAAGTCTACTGATAGGATCTCGTCGATGGCACTAGAGGCGGGAACAAAGCCGCGACCGATGACGTCACAATGCGTCGTCAGCTGTCGCTGCGCCGGCGCAGCCTGAAGAGCTCGCACTAAACAACAGCACCCCACTTTTTAATCCACGCTTAGCAAATTTCACAGGCGGCTGGGTAAAGTTTGAACTCTAGAAAAAAGTTTAAGTCAGGAATTCTTTTACTGATAGTTAATTTGAAGTTTCTTCAGTTTATAGGATCTCACAGCACGCAGTCATTAGTAGAGATTGTCTATTAATAATGCTTAATTTTAAATTAACTATTAAATAATGTGTATACCAGTGGCGAAGAGTCCATGCCGCCACCAGCAGGAGGCTCCGCACGACGGTCATCTTTAAAATTTCAGTGCGCCCAGTCCAAAGGTTATACAACCTACCCCTACCATCTCATTTTGATAGGCTAATGCTGACAAATCAACCTTGAAATTGTACCTACTAAAAACTACGGCTTACCTTTTGCTAAAAAACACCTTTTGCATAAACATTTATAACTGAGCGCCACAAAAATCTTGGTATAAAATAGTTAATAGATAATGGTTGCGGTTTGGGCAGCAGGTCTATACCAAAACTGGATATACAAGTCTCGACACAGTTTCTTTGACATTGTAGAAATTTGTCATTTTCAATATCCGTATTGCTGTACTGTTTAATAAATAAGTTCCATTGGCCACATAAGCCACATTCTCATAAAATTTACCGAACTCCACAGCTACCGTGGTACCCCACCAAGTGCGTGTATTGTGCCTAAAACAAAGGGTGGTGTAGCACCACTCCAGTTTAATTTCGAGTGCGAGTTAGTATTCGAATTGGTTTTAATCGTGGGATAAACAATAGTGTGTGCATTGGTGCGTGTGGACACGCCCTGAGCATGTGTGCTGTAACTGCTATGTACGAATGGCGGTTGTAGAAATAAGCTCGATTTTCGGAAGCTTTTCGTTTGCGGTTGGCGGATAGTTTATACCTTGTACGAGCTGAAATGGAATTCATAGTAGTATCACAAGTCTTTGAAAAAATAGGGATCGTGTGGTCTACACAGAAAGTGACCCTGAAAGAGGAGTAAAGAGGGTCTAAAATGAGTTTTGAGACACTGCATTTAGCAGGCTATAATGATGTATGTTATCTAGCTAAAAAAATATATGTCATTCTACAACTTAGTTAACTTCATTCTAACTCAGTAGATAACCTATTATATGTATCTATAAGTAAATACTGCATTTATAAACTTATAAGTATACCTATGGTTGGTATACCTATGGTTTTCGAAATAAAAGAATGAAATTATGTATTACACCTAAATGATTCGATTTTAAAAGGAAATAGGACAATATCACATGGCACAGCCTATAAGGGAAAACAGTTTTTATTTCAGTCATCAATAGACACATTCCTTAGATCAAAATATTATGAAGTATATCAAGTTAATGATTGCTCAAATATGAGTAATGAAGACCTTAGACCTCACTTCCTTGCGATAAAATATTCACAGCACAACATACCACTCCGGTCAGAGGCTCTAGATTATCCACAAAAAATGCCCTTTCCTGTTAGCTGTTACTATTGCTGCGTATGTAAATTGTATGAGAACGAGTTATCCTAGGGTGCGCGCGACGAACGATGCGAAACGCGTGAGCAATCGTTGCGATCGACAAGCGGCGCAAGCGCAGGGAATGACGGAAACGCACACACCTGCGTCATACTGCCATGACAGGAGTTATGCAGGAGTTATTAGTGAATAATTTGTTTATTTTTATTGAGTCCTATGTCAGGTAAGTTCAGTCGAAGAATTTTGAGTTGATTAAATATATATCGGACCGGACTTCGGTACTACAAGTTCAAAAGGGCGGCGCAGGACCGCGAGGGTTTCTACATGCTGACCCAATGTGCTGACCTCCGAACTTCAATTTGAAGATAGCACCCCATGATTATGATGATGATGAATATATATGACATCAAAGATTTATCATCCAAACTTTGATGTAATTGTTACTGATCGGTAGATGATCCCTGCTGCGTCTTATCTTATCTTATCAAACCTCCAGGAACCCTATGCTGGGCAAAGGCCTCCCTCCCTTTCTTCCACTAATCTCGGTCCTGTGCCTTGTTCGTCTCGCCATCTGGGTCTGGGTCACGCGACGACGTCTGTCGGCTCTTGGTTTCCTATTAGTGGTAGTATGTGTTCATAACTTGTTAGGTATGAGGCAGATATGACCGGCTCAATCCCATTTGCATGGGCCACATCAGCGATTTATCAGAGTCTATGCAGTATAGTATTTCTGACTCGGTCTACTAGTCTCAAACCTAGTATACTGCGCTCCATTGCTCGCTGGAAAACTTTGAGTCGGGACTTTTGAGCTTTTATCATAAACCATGCCTGTGCCCTATGTGTAAGTGTCGAAAGAACACTCATTGCTGCGTGACATTAAAATAATCCAGAGGGTACCACGAAATGTCGAATTGCGTGTATATGAGATAGGTTTTTGGTTTGGTCGTTGGATGACTCGGTGTCCCACACGAAAAAAAGAAGGTATTTTGGTTTACGCAGTAGTGTAAAAAGTCTTCAAATTTAGTATCATTCATATTTTTTTGGCTGAATAAGTAGTGAAATTTATTTAAAGTAAAAAATTATGATCTAAATTAAGTCAAAATTAGCACACCACAGTTCAATTCGGTGATACATAATTATTTGAAATACTTAGTCATTCATAAACAATAGTCTACTTGCGAAACATGAGATTCAGGTTTATTATTTGTACTTAATACTGCTGCAATAACAACAAAATTTATGACAATGGTAATTTACAAGTTAATTACTTAAACTGCCTAATTCACAATCAAAAGATTGAGCTATCGATCATTCATGTCAAGCATCATAAATACTGCAGATACGTACGTTGAAATTGACAATGGTGATCTTTTGATATAATTGCTGTTTATGTTTACGTTTTCTCAACGTAAAAACGTTTGAGCTGTTAGAAGATAAATCGATGTGCATATGTGGTTGGAACAAAAACTCTACGTTCTAAGCCTTAAGCAATAAAGAGACGGTGATTAGTATTAAGTGATCCATTGTTGAGCAAAGCAAATGCAAATGCAGATCTATTAACACGAGCTTTATAACATAAAAGTCGCTTCCATGTCAATTGAAAAAAATATGGTTTACGAGAGAGAAGAGAATTCTCACTATTGTCGGCTATATGGCATGGGGAATGTACTTATATTTAAAATACTTGCTATTATTTTTAATGCTTCCGATTATCTTTTCAAAAATTATAATGCGGTAAATGAAACAAAGGTGGTAAGTCCGGCTGTCACGCACTCTTCCGCACATATCGAAGGGATAGGTAATTCTTTTTTTTCGAACGCAATTATAATGGTTTCGTGAAGGAAGTTGCGGATTCAAATTCAGAATAACGACTTTTTGTAACACGCAACGCTCTTTTTAAAGTAATTTTAGTACTTATATCAGCACATATTTTAAATATTTTTCACATAAGTATGTCAGTCAGAGTTCCATTGAGTACAAGTCCTAATTGCACTGGTTTTCATATTTAAATATTCGTAGCGATATTATGCGTTTAATATTCTTGAGAAAGTGTAAATAGCGTTACGATTCATGAGCACAGATCCGATAAGCTTTCAAAATATTATCTTTGCGTTTACAAAAAAAATATAATTGCACCATTGCGTTAGAAACCGCGTGCGTTTGCACGCATCGGAATTAAGTAATGAATTCGACCCGACATATCGACCGACGATCTATGAAAATTCACAGCGAAATGGAATGAGCTAGAAATGGCCCCACTAGGAAACCATGTTACCCAAGGCTACCCACGGGGCTGCCCTAGGGAAAAACAATGTTGACCCGCACGCAGGTGTCAAGCAAGGATAATTAATGAACACTTTGCATTTTAATCTAGGTGATAGCCTAGGGTCATGCTCTGTACCCACCTAGACCAATGTTTGTGGTTATATGGTACGTAATCATACATACATGGTAGTTTTATTAACATTCCAGGCATTGATCAATTTAATGTAGAATGTGTACTCCTGACCCCAGAGAAAACAAACACGTACAGGGCCCGTTAGCTAAATGCCCTGTGAAAACAGTAGCACTGTGATTATTCTTTTTTATTAACACAGTAGCATCACGATTACAATAATTTGTGGGTAGTTGGGAAACTCGTCACAGTCGCGCGACTTGTTTATCGATTTATCGGCGGATGCGTCGCCGATTGCATCGCATCGCACACCGCCCGGCTAACCGTTACACCGCGTAAGTTTTTCGCGAGACAAAAAAAACTACAATTATAATAATGATCGTCCTAGTATGGGATACCAACGCTTGTTTATGCAAATGACTTAACTAATTAAGAGGGAAATAATTTTCAACGTAGTTTGCATGTGGTGTAGGCCGTGGAAAAAAGGTTGGCGATTGGAGTACGTGTTTTCTTGGCTCCCTCGGTCTCGGTCATTGTCACAGTGGGATGTGCTGCCTGGTTGATTGATCTATCGACTGTAGAATAGGCACTTAGATATTTTTTGCTATGAGCCGCAGATTGGAAAGTGAGACTTTCTCCGATTCATATCTTCCATAAAAATAATATTGTTGCTCTTGCGATGCATATCAAAATTGATTCAAAATCTATTAGAATATTGTCCCTAAACGCTTCTTGAGGGCAATTCTTTAGTCCGTTAAGCATTAAAGGTCCCTTGTTTGTCAAACTCCAGGGCTTTTCAAAGCAGCTTAAGAGTGAATGGGGCCGGGAAGCGCAGTAAAGGGTTCTTAAGAAATGCCGGTTATCGCAAGCTTAATCTCAGCGAGCAAATTAGGATTAATTGAACTTTTTCCTTTTAATTCTGAAAGCTTTTGTGTATGTGCGTAATTTGTTCAACGTGTCACCGTTGGAAGTATATGGAGTTGCGAGCAACGGGTAAAATTTTCGCAGGATTTTTATTGGATTGCAAACTCATCGTGTTTGTATCAATCAATATATCCTTGTGACTTGTGAATGATTAACTCACCTACTTGACTTCACAGTAATAATAATATTAGATAAGATAGCATCACAGATAGTTATTTAGTATTAATCTATTACTATAGCTACTGCTACTGTTTTAGGTTCACGTGATTATTCATTAGTTTTTACCTGAGGCGTGAAGATCCACATTTAAAATTTTATTACAATTTGGGACCGTTTTGAAAATCCCTAGGAATGAGGTTAAGTTACTTAAGCTTAAAGTATTGAAAAAGTTACTTTCGATACTTATCTATACACAGCTCAAGATTAGCTCCCCAGTTTAGTTGTATTAGCTCTATGTAAATGAGGCGTTTAGACTCAGGGGTGAGGGGTGGGTTAGGTATCTATAACCGACGGCGGTTATGCGCTGTCAGGTGTGACGTGCGGAAGCGCGCTGTCATTATAACTACCCACATACTGCGCGGTACAATCGCACGCGTAGACTGATCGACAAGTAGCTTTACAGTTCTTGCTAGGTGTATTAGCATCGTTCTGACTCCAGGGTTCATCGGGTCGTACGTTGACTCGCTGGCACGACAAGAAGAAGAAGTGTCGTTCAAATCAGCGTAGGTATGAATTTCAGATTGTTTGAATATGAAATCAAATAGTATTAGCGCGTGTAGTTTCATACTATCCTAACCCAAGTTTTTTGAGTAAGACAGGTGTGTTGCGTCTTAGTTTATTTCACTTGCATTCTTCTATCACGTAAATCACGCCGTAACTACTTGCGTGTTTCACAAACAAGTGCAACAAATCATCATCAGTGACAATCGATAAATAGAATATGTGATTACGTTTTTTCATTTGAATGTACACGCACCCTACGAGATGCATTTACGCGAAACGACCTGCGCGGGCGCAGGCGGGGGCGGGGCGGGGCGTTCGGGGGACGGATTACGATACGACGCACTTTTTACTGCTCGGGATACTATAACTAATCAACTTGTTGTATTTCCTAGTTTTTTACTGCTCACACAATACAAAAAGATGAAGTGTTTTATCCTTGTTTGTTGCACTTTTTTGTAATGCCTCTACTTGCTATTTATTTAGGTAAGAGAAAATTATTTAATGTACGTACCGAAATACATCTATTGAAGTTAAAGTTTGGAGCTAACAATACAAAAAGATGAAGTATTTTATCCTTGATTGTCGCACTTTATTGTAATGCCTCTACTTGCTAATATTTAGGTAAGAGAAAATTATTTATTGTACTTACCGAAAAACATCTATTGAAGTTAAAGTTTGATAGCGTAACTTAGATTCTTAGGTATGTTAAGATTATTGTTGTCCTAGTTTTTCATCATTATGTGATTGTTGTATTAAATATCATACGAATTACAAACCAAAATTTCCATGACTGAATTTTTACTTACGCTGCAGGTGGCGTAAAATGAGTTAAATTTGTCCCAAAAAGCTGCATTATGAGATTTTGATGTTACTTCCAGTTATCTCATTATTTTGTGAATGAAGTTATCGATTACGGAAGATCCAACAGATCGATTAGGTTTGGCAAATAAGTAAAAAACATTACAGTATCGACCCTGCAGGATGATGATGGATGACACTTAGTTTTTGTCAGTAAAAGTTCAGCCAGTCTCTTTATTACTGGCTCGAAAAATTTGACACAAAAAGTTGTCATGATGGCGCTTAATTTGTTACATAACTCTCAGCGTGTATTTTTTTGCATACAGTTATATTACATAACTAGTTAAGAGTTTTGTAGGTTCACGAGATATGACAACTCGAGCAGATTTTTTTTGATGTTTTAATAGAGACAGAACATTCAGCAGACGTGTCTAACTAAAATGTGGAAAATTAATCAAAATCCTTAAAAATATAAATCCTCAAAAAAAGAAATGATGGTCTTATTTGTTTTCTATGTTCATAAAAATCACAAGACAGTCAAGTGTCAATCAATATTCCATAGAGTTTGTAACATTTCCAAGTTAGACACGTCTGCGGAACGTACTGTCTCTATGAATAAGACTTCAAAAAAATGTGCTCGTGTTGTCATGTACAAAACTTATTCAGAAAACTTGTACGTTTTACCTGCAGGTAAAACGATACCGAAATTATTCATGCATAGATAATAAAAGACTTAAGCTTTAAAAATAACACAGAAGTAGTTTTCAACGCCCCCAAACATCGAGCGATCTTATTTTTAATTATCCTGTAGTTATTACCTTTAGCTTTCAAATTACACACACCGTCAACACTTAATACCATACAAATTGTATAGTTATAACTGAGTTTTCATTGTAATTATGAGATGATGAGAATTGTAGTCTTGTCATTACCTCAGCGTTAGGAAATAAGACATAACATATTACTGCGTTTTTTAAACTTTTGTTTTAAGTGTAGTTAGTTTCAAGGTGTTCGTAATTAACCATAGATATCATACAGCAATATCTTAGTAATTATACAGTTTAATTCCACCTTATTTTCACTTACGCACGAATTTAACTTAACACGTAACAAGGGTCAACATGAAAGCTGTTTTTTTATACGTTTTTATCGAAGTTTGTTGCGACTCCTGCGACTGCACTTTTATACAATTAAACAGGTTTTTGCAACAACAGGGTTTGTATCGTAAAATGACCGATTGATACATCCTTATATTCATTTTGTTACAAAAAAAAACGACAAACTAATCACTTACATACATTAAGAGCCACATTTACTCACTTGCTTAACAAAACTCTATCATAGCGACCTATGTAGCTCTACAGTACTGGAATCGCAGAACTTTAATCCCTCCATAAGTGTCCAATTATATTGAGCCACTTGGCCGCTGCGGTGCTAAAGCGGCCAGGACGTTTGTCGCGAATTTACAAGGAATTTTTGCAACGAATTATACTGCGTATAGGTACATTAATTTACTCAATTCATTCATATAATTCGATGAGTACATGTCTTTGTAATCTCGCGCCGCAGCGGCCAGGCCGATCACTAAAATCCGATCCTAGAGCTAGAAAGACAAACTCCTAGGCCACACCTCTTCCGCGAATCATGTTATCAGGCATAGCGGATTGAAACAGATGCTAATATATCTTCATCTAGCGTGCTTACATCAGCACCTCGGAAGGCGATTCAGTAAGAGACTATATTTAGAATCAGAGCTGATTAATGGTTAATCGCAAGTGGCCTGCTTCAGACAATTGACACCATAACCTGGTGAGCTATCTCTCATCTCTGACGACATACAGTCAAATTTAAATAGAGGGATAAATATTCGCTACGGATCATAAAAATATTGGTTCCTTAACAATTATTATGAACAGAGTGTACCCAAACTGTAGTAAAAATGTTTATACAACTACGTATTTTATTTGTAATCATAATTCGTTATAAAACATAGCCTAGAGCACGTAGGTTTCTTGGATTGCTAAGTAAATACCTATCGTTTAAGATTCATCCTGATGATAAATAATTTAGCCGTAAATATATGCTTTAAAAGTTTGCCGGAAAATTACCTTAGTAACTCTTAAAATTTAATTTTTCACTTTTTAGATAGCTGTCAAAAACGAGAACCTTGTCACATTTTAATAGACTTTTGTAATATTCTATAATACTATGCGGTCAGCATAATTTTAATATCAGCTGCTTTATCTATGCTAGAAATAGACTAAAGTTAGACTCACCTGCTTCTAATGCAGGAACATTGTACCTAACAATAGATTTAGCTTATTAATTCACGTTAATCGATTGACTTAATCGTTCATATTTAAAACAGACACGTTCGCCCATAAGTCCTACGATTTACATAAATTCTAATCGACATCGTATCATCAGCCATAAAATTTTACAATTGTCATTTTTATGATACGTAGAAAACTGGATAAAAACGCAACGGCTGTGCGGATATACGTTATAAAAGATATATGTATAAACAATATAGTCAGTATGATTATTATACATGACTGCTAAACAGGTGTCAATATTGTTTTTGTTGATCTGCATACAAGCGCCGACCCAAGCGTAAAGACGACGACACGCAACATTCCCCATGAAGTGCAGATACTATATTTCTAATCATTATGAATGCGATTGAATGATTGTGTAAATAAATTAAAACTGTACTAGTCAAAGTTTTGATTGACGTTACAGTAAGTACTTTATGTAGGGTTGAATTTTGCGAAATCTCAAGACGGGCTGATGACAAAGAAAAAGTTTCTCCAAGGAACATAATCGTAGGTTGAAATATTATAAAAATATTTTGAGTTTCCATGGTAACGCAAATCGGCAACTTTGTATGGGAGGTTGAATTTTTTCGTATTTTGACCTATGTTTTTTGTTGAATGTTGTTTCGTAGCACCACCCCTGACACCAGTTCATCGTGTCGTAGAAGAAGCATCAGCCCGTCTTGAGTATTCGCTATCCACTAATAAAATATCACACGCACATAACACTCCTATTATCCCTTGCGGGGTAGGCAGAGCGTAAACGGCCGCAAAAACTGCCACGTCTGACATATATTTGAGGGTCATTCGGAAAATTGTGTATCGCCATAGTGACAGGTTGCAATACACATCCTCATGTCCCTTAGTCGCCTCTTACGACTCACTCGGGAAAGAAATGGGGTGATGCTATTCTAAGCCGACATCACACTAGTAAAAGTAGATTTGAAACATACCATTTGCTATTTCCAAAATCATTAATTTAAAACTCTACTAAAACGCTACAACTCAAAGGAGGATTTCTCCCGCCAAACTCTTGTGCATCGCACCATCGAGCTACAATAAAATTAACATGCATTGTACGCAGTCATCATTCCAACATGTTTAGATAAAACTTATGTGACAGTTTTTACTCAATTACATATACGATTATGCATACTCCATATGTTTGGTCACTACTCTTTTATCGGCTCTACAATAAACTGCCGATTAACTTAATGTCAATGAATTAATTCCGACATTTGCGTTGGAATTTCACTATCGTTGTAAATCTATTATTGACTGGCCGAAACTTATGGGTTTACTACAGCCGTTTCTTGTTTTTGTTTCAACTTTCCTCGGGCGCTGTTTTTGTAGCAATGCATACTTTGTGAGTTGGTGGCCATAAGTCCTTGTAAGGGTGGCAGCTATCTACCGCGTTCACTGATTAGATAATTTCAAAGCCACAAAACGTACCAACAAATACAACATAGTTGGAAGCAATTATTTTAAATATTAAAATTGTTTGGAGAACTGAAAAGATTGCCGTGTGATGCCGGCTATAGCATCATCCCATTTCATTACCGTGGGTGTCGTTAGAGGTGACTAAGGGACTCGAAGGTGTGTATTGCAATTAAGGCAATGGACTGACAACCTATCGCTACGGCGATACACTATTTTCCGAATGACCTTCAAATGTTTGTCAGACGTGGCGTAAATTTTCGTTTTTAGCAGCCGTTTATGCTCTGCCTACCCTACAAGGGACATTACGCATGATATGTGTATGTGTTTAGAGAAGGGCGGATCCACGGCGCGCCGAAAATAATTAATATTTATGTGTGGCGCTTAATAAATAAGTATTCATCCGGAAATTAGTCATTTAGTGTTGCCTTATTGAATTTTTGTTTCGATTACCAATCAATTTTGGCACTCTAGGCATATGTGGATGTCTGGTAAAAGTCTAGACACACGGCTAGGCAACCCGGTCTGTTGCATACGAATATCCCAATTTGTGCGTGCGATAGATTACAACAATGTAGGTATACGCACTGCGCAGGGCGTACAGCGTACAAACAAACAGGGTGTTACAAACAATAGATAATAAATAATAATAACAAATAAATATTCTGAACAATTCACACAGCTCCATCTAGCCCCAAACTAAGCAAAGCTTGTAGGTACTATGGGAACTAAATAGCTGATATTAATACTTATATAAGTACTTTATTTTTGTAAATAAATACGTATTATACATAGAAAACACCCTGACTAAACACAAATATCTGAAATAGCTTAACAAATATTTGTGTCATGTAAGGATCAAAACCACGACCCTCGGCGTAGCAGGCAGGGGTACTATCCGCTACGCCATCGGGTCTGTCATAGTCCATTAAAGCACTTGTTTTAATACGAGCAAATCAAAAAATTAGTTAGCTGCAAACATAACACTTGATTTGAACTCGTATTAAAAAAAGTACTTGATTGAATCATACATTTACTTTTGCCGATTTATATAAATATCTGATTATTTTAGAAGTAATAAAAAGTAACAAACATAAAATACATACTAAATACAAAAAAATATCATAATAAAGAGGTATATTAACATTAAGTTATACTTAGTTTAAATAATTTGACATTACTTATTTGTATAGGTATATATCATTACGTACTAAGTTTACTTTAGCAAGTGAAACCAAATTCTCAAAAATACACATTAGACATACAGACAACATACCTTCTTAAAATGTAGAATCAAATTACCTACAGGTTTTGAATACGATACCGAATTTTAAAACACTTCCCGTGTTAGTAATAGGTACATATTTTTATTAAACTTAAAATAAAATGTCACCTGCGAGCTGTTGATATCTTGAGTGAGGAGTTTTGTCTTCTTTTCAAGTGGGACACAAAGTCGACCAATGACCCCACAAATTTCCACGTGATTGCAATAATTAAAAGGCCCTATGTTATGTACGGTCAGCATACTCCGGTATCGGTCGGCGGATGCGATAGCGGTAATAGCGGTTTCTATCCCACTGATAGATCCCACTATCGCTTGGGAATTTAGGTATTTAGTGGCCAAAGGGCTCTGACTTGCCTGAACATGTTGCCTTTCATGACCTGTTTGATATAAAGATATTAATACAAATTGCGATGACCGATGTGGTGCAGTGGTAGTGCGACTGCCTGCTACGCAAAGGTTCCGGGATCAATTCTCGGTGGGACACACACAAAAAGTTGATATTTATGTCTTTGTGAATTTATTCCCGGTCTGGTTAGGACATTGCAGGGTGAACCAACTGATTGTCCGAAAAGAAATGGTTCCGTGCTTCGGAGGGCACGTTAAGCCGTTGGTCCCGGTTGCTGTCTATGATTACTTAGACGGCGGTCGTAACACAACCATGTCAGAGGCCTACTAGTGGTAGTAGGCGGTTGAAAAACTCTGACACCAGGGTTCATCGAGTCGTTGGATGACTCGGTGTCCCACACGAAAAGAGAAAGAGAATACAAATTAATAAAATGCATGTACGTACCTATTCAAGGCCTCATCTACTCCGCTGTAGCATGTGTACCTGTGATTTTAAACCTGAATTTAAAGTTTTTACTTATGGTTTAAGACCTAAACAAAACATAAGAAAAGTGGGTATACTAGATGTTAATCAATAAAATAATTACTTAGTTACCTACGTCCAAGATTACATTTCAAATTTTTTAAGTTTGACATACAAGGAGTTTTTGCTAATCTTGTCATATTGCATACAATCAATAATTCAATACGCAGAAACAACACTTGCAAATAGTTCAATTGCGGTATTTTGCATCTTTTGTGTTTGACATAAAATATTTTACGAGTAAGTTGTCATATTTCAAGTACATATTGCATGATTTCTTTCTGCGTGTGAGTAGGTATATCAGTATATATCCGCACTTACGATTAACGATATAATTGAATAGTTAGATATTCTAAGTATCGCCCCAGTCGTGTGATGCCGGCTTAGAATAGCATCACCCCATATCTTTCCCGTGAGAGTCGTCAGAGGCGACTAAGGGTGTGTATTGCAATTTTAGGCGATGAGCTGACAACCTGTCACTAGTGATACACAATTTTCCAAATGACACTCAAATATTTGTCAGACATAGCGTAAATGTCCGCTTTTTGCGGCCGTTTACGCTCTGCCTACCTTGCAAGGGATTATAAACGTGAAATGTGTATGTATGTTTATCCCCCCAGTTAGTTAAAAGTAGAAACAGGGGAAAATTACATTTCTCCTAGCCAGTGCCTCAATACGACAAAAAACCCCGATTTTATACCGCTCATAAAATAGACTCATCTTCAAAACGCGATCATTGAACTGCATTCAAAGCTCGTATCAAAGCTAGGAAAGTTCAACGCTCAAAGTGCATAATCGTAATAATCGTGTGCCGGAGCCAAATGTCATCGCCCCACTTATCTCATCCGCCATCCCTTTTACAACTACAACAACAAATGAGTAAGAGCTGCACTTCGCAGAGCAAGTGACAGCTGCAGAGAGAAGCTCATAACAAATCAAATCAAAATGAGGATGTAATCAAAAAACAAATACTTTATTGTACACTAAAGTGGCATATACAATATATAAAATAAATAACAAATTGAAAGAATCCACAAAAACTTGTCGTAATCTAACGATGGGCATTATAATACGACTAAACGCATAACAACACACTATACAAGCTGTTTTTAATTACATCGATAAAGAATACCGTAAATTTTTTACTTAGCCAAAATTTGGTAATGGAAGAGTTTTTCCACGGTACGGCAATAAATTTAACAAATTTATGTTACAAACACATACATATTTTAGCGCACGCCAAGTGAAAAGTGCGAAGAGTTTTTCATGGCTTCATTTGGTCTTTCGTATTGGTTCCCTTTGAAACATGCCCTTGCTCCGAGCTGCGCTTGCGCCGATATGCGTGCGGCGCGCGCATCGATACCGATGCAGAGGAATAAAATCCTGTGTGAACGAACTCTAATCTGTGTTTTGTGGCAGCTTCCAGACTAGGGTCACCATGTACACTTTCGCTATGTTTATAATGTTGTTAACTATTATATTAATTTGTTTTATTAATTGATTTATTTTTATCCAACTCATGTGATTTATTTTTGGTGTAGCTGTAAAGACTATCAGGAGTATCTTACTGCCTAAAATGGTAATCATCTGCCACAATGTACTTGGGTAAGGCTTTTCAAATCTAATGAAGTAATAACATTGTTTGTTTCTGTTTCTCATGTCGTATAATTATACCTATTTAAGCAATTAATGGGTAAAAATATTCTATGTCAAATTGTCAACCTTTTGATAAGTACCAGTCAATCCTGAACAAGGGAGATGTTCTAGGTCTCCAATAAATTTAAATGCTACTACAAGTAAGTATGTCGAATTTTATTTACTGGAGAGCAAACCGTTCAAGAAAACACTTCGAAACATTATGCTCTTTTTTTATGCATCAGATACTAAATAGAGCTGCCGCCAAGCCGTGGTAGCGATATTTACTTACGTACACAGGGTACACTTTGTAGTGTCTATAACCAATCAAATCTTTTTGATGTCCTTTAAGACGACATGGTAAATGGTAACCCTACCTATAGAGCAGCAGAGATGTAAGCGAGCTCACGCACAGTGATTGTTTAAAAGCGCGTTTAGTGTCTTAGACAGACTGTCATTGTATCGTCCTATTATACCTACGTAGCTACGTCGTGATAAGCAGATATAGAACTAAAAACTTTTTACTAGGAGGGGTTTATCATAATGGAAGTTTAAGGCACCTTCAAAGGAAACACCTTAAATTGTAAAAAAGATGGTCATTTCTTCGTAGGCCATGTTTCTTGTCGTCTGACGAGTAGTAGGTAGTAGTAAAGAAAGATTCAATCTTTGTCCTTTTAAACTTTAAAACACAACACACTTTTTCCCAATTTACATTTCAGTGTACTTATTACAGAAATTTTGGATAATTCTTGCACAAATGCAGATTCTTCTCACAATTTTTGGCTTCCAAAATGACTCGATCACGATTCAAGCCCCAGGACCAGCAATTTGAAATCTTCTTAAAAAGCTTTAACTCATGCCCGAATACTTTTCAAACAGGTAGATTCCTTACAATTAGTGTCCTTGGGGTGTTACCGTTAAGGCGATGATCCTATTTGTGTTTACAATGATTTAACTGACGTAATAGGATAAACAATGGTAGCCCATCGCCGGATTTCTTAGCTATTGTCAAGATGTCATAAAGTCCAGGTAAGCGCTACCTCACTTACAAGGAAGATTTCTTTAATTGCCTTAACAAAATCCTTCAGTTCGGGCACGTTTTATGGCCGAAGATTTACACCGAATGAAAGTGGATGTTTTGAGTGTTGCGGCGGACGCAGACAGCAAAATATCTCGACATCCGGTCGTATAAAATAGAGAATTGATATTAACTGTCTATAGATAACTTGGCCTTAATTTCAAAAACAACATTGATACATTAAATTTACTCGTAATTAATTTGATAGCCACTGTTTTGTTTTCTGTTATCAAATTAAGAATCAGTAAGCGTATTCGTCGTAAATAATGTTGCAGTCATTGAAAAGGCGGACATCATATACGACTGCAGTTTACTCAGAAGCTGAACTGCCGAATAATAAGTGCATTGTGTGACCGTATACGTATCAACGGATTAGTGAGGGGAATTGATAATATGTCGATAATTTTGCACAATGCCTGTCTGCTTCCTGCTGCATTTTAATGCTTCAATGTTGCAAACTTTTTACCATGGGACAAGTTGACAGGCCGTTAATTTATGTTTTATTGCTGAATGCCGAGGATAATTCTGCCAGCAATTATAACTCCAGTAAAAAGTTTAGCATTCCTTCAACCTTAACCGGTCAACAGTAGTCGTAGTACATCGAAATCGATATTGATGAGCCGTTTGAATGATTTATTAGATGCTCACCTAGTTATTCGTTAACATCTCGCGGCTTCTTAATCTATCCAATAACGGTCGATGGGTGCCTATTATCGAAGGACCCAAATGCGGTCATCGACTCCTTGTGAGCATATCGACAGATCGGCTGCGCAGGCGACGGCGGCGTCGTCGGCGGCGGCCACTTCCGACGCGACGGATTTGCCGGAATCGGCGCGGCCGCATCAAACGCCTCGCAAAATTCGGATGCGCCCGCGCGCGCGTGAATCCATTTGAATATTTTTTTGTTGCCGACATGAGAACGGCCTGCCGGCTGACCATCGCGGGTGACCACGCACACAATGCAAAACTGCAACATTCTATCTACAAAGCGCACGCACCAAGTATGATACGGCAAAACAACAAGAATTTTTATATCGCATAATCTCAACATGCAGACGCGTTATGACGTTCCTTAGAAGACATTATACCTTGTTTAACCTCAGTTGGTCCACGTTAAAATTAAAAGAGCAAATTAATAATTATATTCGCTTCACGAAATCGTCGCAAAAAGATACAATTTAATTACGAAAAAATGTCTCCGCTTAATTATGTATTATTTTTTTGGGAGGACTCAGTGTATCCGAATTTCGGAGAGCCAGGAGCCCACACGGGGTTTCTTGCTACCTACATCTCACGTTTTTGAGTAGCCGTAATAATCAAATTGCCGGAATAGCTCCCGCGGGCATACCTCGCATGGGAATGCGATCCGGCGGTCGTCCAAACCAGCTTTTACCGAATGCGTTGAGCGTCGCGAACGCAGCCGACTCCTTCCTTGTCTAACCCGCGGGTAATGAACTGCAAAGACAAAGAGGCGCTGGTGGAAAGTGCGTTGCATTCTGGACGTCTGTTGCGTCAGCGAACGCATCCCGCCTAAAATTTTGCATGGATGTGTGTCGCATGCGCAAATGTGTCGTTGCGTGTCGTGCGACGCGCCGCTCCGGGCGGCGGTGGTGCGGCGGCGCAGAGGCACGTCCGCGACATTACCTGCCGATGCATATCAATCGAGGAGGAAGTTTTGTCAACAATATCTAATGTGCTCCGTGAATTGTCCGCGGCCTCATTGATCTATTTTTCTCATGCCGCCCTCCCACCTCTGCGGCAAAGAACGGTTCCCTTATACGATTCAATATTGCATAATTTATTTATTTAATTGCTTCGCGACAACAATCAGTATTATTCACTGCGATATCTGAATACGGTCGTAAGTGGTTTAACTGGGTTATTCCATTTAAATTGTGGACTACTTGAGCATTAATTAGCGATAATCATTATGACAAATAATCTTCGGCGTTGATTATCTACTGACAGGTTTATTCCTTGAGTGGAATATCTGGAGTGGGTCTATCAAGAACACGATAATTTTATTAAAAAACTGAATAACAGGCAGCTCTGCCAAACGTCAGATATAAATATGACGAACCTTCAAGTCAAGGTTAGATCATTATTTTACCTGTACCTATTAACGCCTACACATCATTATTTTTATTGTTAAGTACTGTCAAGAGACTATGCTCTAGAGAACAAACAATCCTACACTTCAACGCCCTGAACATTTTTTCTTATTATACATGCATATATCACGCCTTTAATCCCTTACGGGGTAGGCAGAGCGTAAACGGCCGTAAAAAACGTACATCTACGCCACGTGTCTGACAAACATTTGAGGGTCATTTGGAATATTGTGTATCACCATAGTGACAGGTTGTCAGCCCATCGCCTAAATTTGCAATACACACCCTCGAGTCCCTTAGTCGCTTCTTACGACACCCACGGGATAGAAATGGGGTGATGCTATTCTATGCCGGCATCACACGGCAATCTTCTTATTATAGCAGCGTAATAAAATCAAAAAGTTTTCAAATACTCAGATTAAAATATAATACGCAACATTTTGTTACGATTAACAGATAAAAGTAGGTAATACAATAATCATAGTGAAAAGAAATGTAAAACTCATATGACACGCTCGTCCGTCTGTACGTCAAGATAGCTCACGTTGCGGATTATCCGATACGGATAAGGCTCTGTACAGACGGACTGCATATTTTGAGCTACCATGCAACGGCACTCACTTGTATCTATGGATGTTTAAAATCTCTTCAAAAATAATTAGCATTGTGAGAATCTGCAACAGACAATAAGTAGGCGACCGCGATACAGGCTATTATTGCCTATAAGCGTCCAGTACAACATTTTTGTGGAAGTGAAATTCAACAATTTATATTCATAGTGTGTAAAGAAAATAACCGCAATAGAGGAGAGTGTAATATAATCTTTGCGGTCACACTAGTTCATATGCTGGATCTTGCGAGGCAAACAGCCGTGTTTTTTTTTCGTAAAAATGTACTATTATGTACTAGTCGAAATCAGTAGAATATTTAATGAGTAGAAGTTTAAAAAGGAAGCATTAGTAAGTTGCTGCAAAACGCCGTTGTATGATACGACTGCACAGGATACCGTTCAAAAGCCGTCAGTCTGTGTAAAGCTTTATTCGGTGAATAGGTACGGGTAATATTGTGATAACGTTAGCGTTTATTAACGTTATCTGTTTAAGTCGGGGATCAGCTGATAGGAGCACGGATTTATTTACTTTAATTCTTTAATACTTGAGATATCAACTTTGCTGTCGGCACCTCAAAAGGGTGACAATGATTAGGAACTAGATTTGTCCATGATTGGCCTTAAGCGCTTAGTTTTGATTTTCGAGATTTAGATATACTTCCAGATAATAATAATCGCATAAGCAACTAATCTAAGAACGCATTATGAGTCAAACAGTGATTTTTGGACTTTTCTGTAAATAGGACTAACAAACGTCGTCTCCAACCTATACAGTGTGTAAGGGACGGCCCTCCGAATACTTATAGGGTGCATTCAGACCATAGAACTTAACAACTTCCCGTAAGGAAATATCAGGAATTGTATTTTTTTTTACTTGCCGTAGTAAAAGCAGTCAGCTGGTCATGATCATGCACCCTATCAGTATTCGAAGGGCTGTCCCTTACACCCTGTATAATAATCGTTATCATTCAAATTACGATCGTTCGAGAAACCAGCAACACGCATACATCTCGTACGCCCTAACTAGAACATCATCCAAATAAGGCACAAAAGCCGAAGTAATAAGCACCAAACCGCACATTCAGTGTTACATACAGGTAACGGTAAAAAGAAACCAATCACTTAGCCGAACTGGAATGAAGCAACACGTAGATTCGACTGATTGCTCACACGTTAGCGAAAGCCGTCCAAATTAAGTTAGCACGTGAAAACCTCAGAACCATTTGTTTCCAATTTGTATCCGCTCTACAGTGTGCACTCCTGTGTTTATCCCATCCAAAAATAGTGCAAATGACACTAATTATGCTATTGTAGCAGGCCCATGTTAATGGTTTGCTCACACCGCTCCGATTCCAACTAAACCATCTTATTCACGGTGGGAACCTGAACGAAGGTAAGGTCAAACGACAGCTTCACTAGAAAACATATTATTTTGACATGGACATACAAGAAATCAATAGAGAAGTATCTTCTAGCGAATCACAAGATTGAGGTGGGCAGGACACGTAGAAAGGCTGATTGACGGACGGTGGACCAAAGCAGTCACAGAGTGGTGGCCAAGGGGACCAAAACGGTTGGCGGGCAGACCATGGGGTCGGGTGGTCCGGTGATATCACCAAGTCGACGGGATTTCTATGAATGAGTTTGGCACAGGACCGATAAGATTGGCGCACTGTGCTAATTAGATCAAAAATATTTTCATTGGGAATGAATCATTGTCACATTTAACAAACGAATCTACACACGTAACCAGGAAAAGACTTACAAAAAATAAGATTAAATACTTGGAAAGATTACGGTTACTTTCATCCCGTAGAGAATAATTTCAGCAGGATAAATAAACAAGATTACATTGTAATGACTCTTATAATCTCACGTTATAAAATATTATAAGTAAAACAAAGTACGTAGTGTGCAAAACTAGTATTTTATTGTATATCACACTATAATTATCTGATTGTGAATCGAATGGGTGTGATTTGGCGGTCATTTGAGTGAAATATAGGCCTTTACCGTTCGGTGCCAGCTTCGAATAGCATCACCCCAATTCTATCCATGGCTGTCGTTAAAAGCGACTAAGGGATAATCATCCAGGGAATGGGCAGCGGCGTTCCCCGTGAATGGAACATTTTGATCTGCGCTCGCCAATCCACCTGCCAAGCGTGGTGAATATGGCCAATAATGGTGTCCCTCAAGCTGTAATCCTCACCTATGAAAACTTACCGAAAAGCAATTTTGGTTTTGTCAAAAAATAGTACTGAAATAGTGACAAATAGTGACATATGCAAGAAAATTAGTGACTTCATATTTCCCAAGATACGGCTATCGTTTGGTGAGGATTACAGATCGAGGCTCACGCTGTAATCCCAACTCTCGTGTGAGCAAACGGTGGGGTATTTTCACTTGGTCTACATTCCAAAAAATAGTGCCTAATTAGTGACTAATAGTGACAAAAGATGAGAAATTGTCGCTTTATAATTCCGAAGTTATAAAGGCATCTTGGTGAGGATTATACCTATAGCAATTTTTGCTGTAATCCTCACCTCATTTCTGCTAAACGCTTAGGTCTTTTGACTCAAATTTAGTATCAAAAAATAGTGCTGAAATAGTGTTCTTAAACTGCATTGATATTTATTTAGTTTATGTAGTAGAAGCAATTAAAAAAACCGTAAGAACTTCTCCATACAGAATGGTACAGGTACAGTCGCGAACAATACTTCGTAGAATACAGACTTGATTTTTGCTTTAATTTAGGTAATGTCATTTCTGCCAATATATGTAGGTGTTAACTATAACATAAGTTGAGCCACTGACATTATTTTGGTATATTTTATGAGTAGGTATTTTGGTTGAATATTTTTCAACGCCTTGACGGTTTTAACGGTTTTATAACAATAAAGTATTTATATGTACTTATGCTAATATCTTTCAGATCAACACATCGCATTAATTTATCACATCGTATTCTCTTAACTTTGAAAGCCCTGTTTGGTCGCGCCACCGCTCTAGCCACCGCTCTAGCCACCGCTAAACAAAACCGGTTTGGCCGAGCCTCGAAAACTGACCGCCGCGCGTGTGAGCGAGAGGGTAGACAATAGTGAAATTATTGCATGCACTTCGCCTGCGTGGTATTTTTTGGTTTCATCACGTTACGCGTTATTGAGTATTATGACAACTCAAATATAAAATTTCTTAAATAACAAATACGCCACTTACGATTATTATGAAAAATTAAAATTAAAACGCACGTTTTGAAAATAACAAAAATTATTATTTAGGTATAATTAGGTACTTAAAGTATTGGTCCTCGCCTCGAACGTCGTTAACTATATAGGGTTAAATCTATTTAGTGACCGATAGCAAAAACCCAGGACGGGCTGGTGATAAGGAACAACTTTTAATATGAATAACCCAAATCAGCTGATCGGCAATTAGTACGGGAGGTCTAATTTTTTTTCATGTTTCGATCTATGTTCCTTGGGGAAAGTTGTTCCTTATCACCAGCCCGTCTTGGGTTTTCGCTATCGGTCACTGATTAGATTTCACCTACCTACTTTCATTTATTTATGAGTTAAATGAATTTTACCACATAAATATGTTTTTTGTTCCATTTTTGCCAAACAAGTTAGGTACCTGTATTTATTTATGTACTACATAGATACAAACATATATCACACTTTTATCCCTTACGGGTTAGGCAGAGCGTTAACAGCCGCAAAAAATACGGTCGTTATCATCGCCACGTCTGACTGATTGAGAAATATTGTGTACTGTCAGATATAAACAAAATACTTGAAGGAAATAAATTTGTTTGATTACGTTCCTACCGACATAACAAACCAGTATTGAGCTTCAAGTACGACAATACGAAGTATTGTTCGCGACTGTACCTGACCATTTTGTATGAAGAAGTTCTTACGGTTTTTTTAATTGCTTCTACTACATAAACTAAATAAATATCAATGCAGTTTAAGAACACTATTTCAGCACTATTTTTTGATACTAAATTTGAGTCAAAAGACCTAAGCGTTTAGCAGAAATGAGGTGAGGATTACAGCAAAAATTGCTATAGGTATAATCCTCACCAAGATGCCTTTATAACTTCGGAATTATAAAGCGACAATTTCTCATCTTTTGTCACTATTAGTCACTAATTAGGCACTATTTTTTGGAATGTAGACCAAGTGAAAATACCCCACCGTTTGCTCACACGAGAGTTGGGATTACAGCGTGAGCCTCGATCTGTAATCCTCACCAAACGATAGCCATATCTTGGGAAATATGAAGTCACTAATTTTCTTGCATATGTCACTATTTGTCACTATTTCAGCACTATTTTTTGACAAAACCAAAATTGCTTTTCGTTTAGTTTTCATAGGTGAGGATTACAGCTTGAGGGACACCAATAATGGCAATGACTCCCGATAGGGCGAGGCCTATGACTGTTGTGGCTAAAATTTTATTGTTTTGCTGTTTTTCTATATTCTATAAGAGCTTTTGTGTTATATACAAGCCTAAATGTTCTATGCCGAAATAGTTCCTTAAGTACATGTCGACACGCCCAATGAACAACAACGTATCTCATTTTTGTAAACTTTACAGTACAGCGATTTTAAGGTTAAAAAAAATTCTCACGCTTTTGTTTTTTTATTAATTTAAGTGATTGTTTGTTTTAAAGAATACATGTATCGGGTTCTATATGTTGTTATATATGTTTTTAACATAATAATTTGCTTTCATTGAGTTTTATGACTTACAATCAAGAGCAACGATGCATATTACTTGCAATAACAATGTAAGTTGAGATAGTGATACTTCAAAGATAGAGATATTACGGTAAATTCCAGTGTATGTCTGAGTTACGTTTGAGTTGTCTTATGTACTTATTACCTTTTTACGATTAAATCCAGTGTATGTCTGAGTTACGTTTGAGTTGTCTTGTGCACGTATTACCTTTTGACATCAAAATAATCCAAGAAGCGTAAGTCTTGTATGAAATTTACTGACTATAATGCAATGAAATAAAACACTTTCATAAAATCTTATATTTTAATGTTTTTCTACTTAATATATGTTATACAAAACAAATATGTGTCATACAAAACAAAACTTCTTTTCTTACCATAGATAAATGTAGTCATTATTAAAAGAAATGAAAGCAAAAATAAGCAATCATCATTATCATCAGATTCATTGAAATCTTTCCAATTATCGTTTTATGCAACAGGCAAACTCTTATAAAATTTGTGATAATATGTAGTTGAAATTGCTTTTGACGAGCACAAACTCCATAAGTCTTTATATTTAGCTGCTGTAATTGCGGTAACAGACTTACGTAAGCGTTGTCATACATACATACATCAGCCTATTGCAGTCCACTGCTGGACGTAGGCCTCCCCTAGGGTACGCCATAGGGCACGATCTCCCGTTTTCACCATCCAGTCGCTACCAGCCGCCTTTTTTACGTCATCGGTCCATCTGGCTGGAGGTCGTCCAACACTACGCTTGCCGAGGTGTAGCCTCCACTCAAGAACCCGTTTTCTCCACCGCCCGTCGGTTCTACAACAGATGTGCCAAGCCCACTGCCACTTCAGTTTCTACACTTCCAGATAATGTCCGTTACTTTGGTAGTTTTGCATATAGTCTCATTCCGGAATGTATCCATAGAGATACCGAGCATAGACCTTTCCATAGCTCTCTGAGTGACATGTAACCGGTGGTGGTGGCCTGACAGTAAAACTGGCGTTTTACTGTCAGGTTCTACGTCTCGGCTCCATAGGTCATGACGGGCAGGACGCACTGATCGAACACCTTGGTCTTGAGGCATTGTGGCAAGGGTGATTCCAAAATATGACACAACTTCCCAAATGCTACCCAACCCAGCTGCACTCTTCTGGTGATATCAGTCTCAAAGTTGTCTCTACCCATTTGCAAAGTTTGCCCAAGGTACACATACTTATGGACAACTTCAAGGGCTATACCTTCGACGGACACCGGCTCTGGGATGATGTATTGATTGAACATGACTTTCGAATTGTCCAAGTTCATCCCGAGTCCAACACGTCTCGAGGCGACGTTGAGACTGGTCAGCATTTTTTGCAGACCCTGCAGTGATTCAGCCATTATGACTATATCGCCGGCAAAGCGGAGATGTGTGAGATATTCGCATGAGATCTCGAGTGGAGGCCACGTCTCGGCAAGCGTAGTGTTGGACGACCTCCGGCCAGAAGAACTGATGACTTATAAAAGGCGGCTGGTAGTGACTGGATGGCAAAACTGGAGATCGTGCCCTATGGAGTACCATGGAGGAGGGCTACTTTCAGTGGAATGCAATATGCTGATGTATGTATGTATACATGATACTTTCACTCTTTTTTATTAATATAACCTAGCCCAGCGGTTTCACCCGCTGCTACTTACCAGTTTTCCCGTATAAATTGGATCTTTGCCCGCAGTAAAAAGTAGTTCACTTCTTAACTCCGTTTCAGCAGAAGTGACTCAACAGGACCATGTGCCAGCAAAAGTGGCCCGTCATGTTAAACAACTTTTACTTTGATTCCGATACCCTATCTCCTGTAGTTTAGATGGGATGCTGGTGATCTGCTTTATTTACTCTAGACCCTCGATGACCATGTACCAGCAAAAGCAGCCCGTCATGCTTAACAACTTTTACTTTGAAGCCATTACCGTAGCTTTTCTAGTTTAGATGGGATGCTGGTGGTCAGCATCAGGTACTCCAGATCCTTGATGACTATGTTCCAGCAGAAGCGGCCCGTCATGCTGAACAACTATTGCTATCAAGCCATTTTCGTATCTCTTATAGTTTAGCTGTGCTCCTGGTGCCCTCCATCAGGTACACCAGATCCTCAAGTGCTGACAAAAAGTAGTCCAAGTCCGTTTCCAATATACCACCAATATCAGTGCCAAATTTCACGAAGATCGCAAATCGGTTTGGCTAATTTGGGTAATATCCGCTATATTTCCGGTTTTTCCTGTTTCTAACCGTTTTCCCGTAGGAATGAGGAATTTTCCCGTAGAAAAAAGTATCCTATGTTACTCAGGAATGTTGTAGCTTTCTAATGGTGAAAGAATTTTGGAAATCGGTGTACTAGTTTCGGAGTTTATCGATTACATACAAACAAACAAAAAAACAAATCCTTCCTCTTTATTATATTATAAGTGTAGATTGATAACAAACAATGACTAAAATGAAGTTGTTACTTACCACATAGTCTGGAAGGTTGGATTTCGTGAATCGAAACAGTATCTTCCTCATCAGTACCTAGTCCAATTGGAGAACTATGAATTGAATACGGAGAAAATCAACGTAACTCAATTTGCAATCTATTTGCATGTAAATTAGGTAAAAGATAAATACGATCAATCATTGTAAATAAACATGAGTTGTTATATGTTTTAAAGGAAGAATATTTGATCCGTATAACAAAATTGTAAATCAATATAACATGTTTTACCCGGTGAACATTTTCTTTTTTCAGAAGGCAATCACAGGTTACGTTGTTTTGATTCTCGCTAACTTCGGTTCTATTGTACTTAGAGATACGTTTGTTGGACACACGTGTAGAGAAAATTATAACGAACAAGGGTATGTAATTAACTCATTTTTGTCGTAACTCAAGTTACGTTGTTGTTCATTGGGCGTGTCGATGTGTAACATCTTCAATTGTAACTCCAAAATGTTTTAGTCCTAAGCCTTTGTTCATAATCCTGAAGTCTTGGCTGTGATATCATACGTATACATCTTTCATGATAATAAATCTAAATTTTTATCATTGTTAAATAGCAGTTTTGCGAAATTGATATTTACGCAAAACTGCTATCTATGATTTACTAGTTTTAACTTTTACAAGAAACACCTTAAATACTTTACTTCCTTTTCAAACAAAATATTGTAACGATAAACACCATTTCCGTTCACAAATATTGATCTAGCCAATCATATCGCCTCATTTGAATTCGGAATGTGGGAATTAGGGGATTGATTGATCAATTAAATAAGTCCATAATGAAGTCATTGACGTGGTCTGATAATGGACAAGTACATTTAATTGGTAAAAAACCGGTCTTTAATTGACATTCGCAATTTAAATGGAGATAATTCGGATTGATTCCAATTGTGGTTATTTGATCTATAAAAATAATGCTTTTGAATTAAATTTAGAGTTAGGATCAACAAGCAGTACTCTCTTGACTTAAAGTATCAAGAGCTGTTGCCGTTAGTACCTACTAGTCCTACTACATGTTTTGTGCGTTCCAAATTCAAATGTTTTGAAAAGTATTTAGTACATATACTTTGCTAACATATTTCCTAGCTATTATTATTCGGATAAACCTAACTTAACTGTCTCACTCAAGCATTTCAGTGGACCACATAGTCTGTCGAGAAAAAGGTATAGCAATAAGTTTAAGTGCTACCAAATGGCTACCAATATTATTTCAGTACCAGTAAAAGTTAAAGTTCTTCTTAAGGCGGTGCAGATCGTCTAGTGGCGTCCTCACCTGTTTCTTAATAATTTCATACAATCTAGAACTAGCATTAAAAGTCTAGGACGTCAAATTGTCGTCCTATACGATAAATTCATTTCAAGGTGGAACAATAAGCTTTATACTGTTATGCGTTTTTAAAATCACTAAAACGGAAAACTGTGGATACCATACCGTTAAATTGATTAAAAATTTATTACACAAGAAAAAGCAACTAGTCCGTTTTAGATTTTTGGCCATTGCACAGTTGGATTTCGTTCGGCACAGGCGTAATAAAATGTAAGCCGAGGTAGTAGCATTATATTATCTGTGGCCGAGGGCATGTTGACAGTGACTTCTGTGCGGTTTGTTATGAAACTACAGGCCACAAGTCTACAGGTGAAATTCTGAGTACATTGCGTGGCTGGTTAGTAATCCGATATCATAATGGCTAATCGACTACGCAATGAACATCGAATTTCACCTGTAAAACTGTAGCCCGTAGGTAGATTGATAATATCAGTAACTGGTAGTGGCGCCACCGCGGTAATCCAGCTATGAGGTCCCTTATCCGGGGTTTGCTCAGCGGCAGCGATACAAGGGATACAAGCTTACGCCTGTGTCTTGGATTAGAATGATAGTGTAAGCGCCGCCGGATAGGTTTGGGAGCCAAGTTACAATATAGAAAAACATTATGAAAAATAACAAATATGCTACTCAAAACTAATAATATAAAATAGGTCAAAATAATAGTATGACTTTCAATGCAGTATGACATATACAAATTGTGCCAAACATATAGTATGATAAATAATTTTATTCAAACCGGGGTATGCCAAAATATATTAGGAACTTCAACGACGGTATCCATAAAGATAAAGCCTTAATTTTATTGAAAACCTAAAGCATTGTAATATCGGTGAATAATGAGATCTTATTCCCTGGATGGTCCTTGAATATACCTAATGGATAGGTGGATGAAGAAGCATTTAACAGTTATCCACATCACAATTTAAAATATCTCAAGATCAACAAAATTCACAAACTTTTCCGTTAAAACACACTATAATTATTATCCCCAGAGTCATGTCACTGATTCCATCCCAACTGATTTAAATAGTCTTACATCATCATCAGATCAATAAAAATGTTATCTGTGACCCGAAGTAGTCGTAAAATTAACGAGTATCCACTAATCACCCGAAAACAGTAATCTTACTGAGGGTCAAGAGATCATTTATATGTACGAGACATGATATCGTTTGTCAAGCATAGTCAGATATGCATGACGAATAAAAATCCTAATAATGACAACTTTAGATTATAAAAGTTCATTTCAAGTCCACTTACACACACAGTCATGACTATTTCAACAAAAGCCACTTTGGCTACACAGGTCATGACATGTGAACGTAAAAAATAATTAACTGTATACATTTCAAATTGGTATATCCGATTCGATTCATTTTCTTCGAATATTTTTAACTTTTGACAGATCATTGAGCAATCATTTTTGTCTAGTTTACAAAGTACTTACCTAGAGTAAGAAACTTACATTACGCGTGCCGGCCGAAGTGCTGCACAAAATATTATAAGTCTCCTTAATTAGAAAATAATAAGCTGTTATTGAGTTGATTATTTAGCAGGTGTTCTTTAATCTGTTTTCAACGAAAATAAACTAAGACGAAATATTTACCTCAATGACATAGAAATCAATATATAAAATAAATATCTGCATTGCGAAGTTCCTCACAATTTCCAGCGACACGGGAGATTAGGAAAAACCTACTCGTTGACAGCTCAAGAATTAAAAGATAAACTCACTTGATATACAAATAGGAGACATTTCTGAGCGTTATCTATTATCTCGTACAAATAAGTCAGACATAAATTAATCAGGATAGACAACAGCAGTAATACCATGGTAAATGTTACTATCAGAGATTTTCGTGTTGTTTGTCGTCACCGTTACGCACTGCCTCTGTTTTTCAACACAGATTATTGTAAATAATATTATAGCGTTTTCCTTGAAATTATCATTGTCTACTAAGTTTATTCAAATTCAAATATAGATTTAAAATTTTCTGATTAATGGTACTGAAATCTAGTCAGTCGCAAAGCGGGCTATAAAAGATAAATGATAGGAAAGTATCAAGTTTAAGAAAATTACTAGTCGACCTGAGGGGTAACAAATACTACTCCAACTAGAATTGAAAATAAAATTTAAATTATTATGTTATTATGGTAGTAATTTAACGCAGAAACGAATAGGGAAATACTTAAACACATAATTAGGTAACCACATCCACTGATAACATGTGTTTCCCACATTCTACATATCCCACAAATATTAGCCGACGGAAGTTCATTTATCTAATTCAATAAAGCATTATCTCAAAGCTGCGTCCATTAACACTGATTAGTATTGTTCTAATATTATTTACCACGATTAAGTGAGAATAACTTCAAAGATGATAAGGGCTGATCGTTTGTTGTGTTAATACCAGTAATTAGGTATGATTGTTGAAAAGATCAGTAGGAATAATTAGCTGAAGATGCGAGTGGCAGGTTACATGCAAAGCGAGGCTTATTATGAACTGTTAATGGCGGTGCCGCACGCGAATGGATACGCCTGCTTGAAGATTTAAAACAAGCAAATTTTAATGCAACGTACCGAATGCAAAGAACCGACAAAGTCAAAATGAACAAGACAAACAACGCAATTTTGCAAGTCCCAAATTCTCACCTCAAAGATGGCGATAACAATCAGATATGATTGCAAGTCACGTCATTGACACTTTTATCAACCCAATTGATGAAAACTGAAACACAAGATGAAGCTTGGAACACACACGCTGAATAAAGCTCAACTAGCGGCCAAGAGCGGCCACAAATCGTTCCAAATAAATTGTAAGTTCGGCGAACATATCCATTGTAATTGTGCGCTGTAGCCGTGATTGCAGCAAGAGTTAACACGTAATACATTACAGTTTGTGTCACAACACAATCAGGCTCGGCGAGGACGAATCAGGCGCCGAGGAGCGTAATCTGGGTTAACAGGGGTCAAACGGCATCACAAATTCCAATACGATATTAGACGTATCTGTGGCGCGAATCAACGATTCTATGGACGGTGCGCACTGCTTTATTGGCTTTCTCGATCTGCGCTTGTTTGCATATTGCGTACGATGGCAACTGTGATTTGCTGAATGGGTCGTTATTATTAGCCCTCTACAGCTACTGGAACACTCGTGTCATGATTGTCACTTTGAAACAATCAGCTGCGTCTTTACTAGAATCAATATCAGGCTGTATTTGTTCAGAAAAACAACAAAATTCTATTACAGTATTGGCAGCTGTTGAATGCGCTGCCAAAATATAGATTGTGTCAAAAGTCATACAAGTATTTGGCTCATTTAATTGCAATTTGTGACGAATCATCTTTTATAGCCGAAATCGTCAGGAGCCGTCTCAATGAGTATAATGGCATGTATCTCTGATGGTCGGTCATCTGTCCAATTTGAATCTCGGTTGTTCAAGTGGTTCGACTTTAAGATCAGACCATATTGATAAGGCATTGATCACTGGTACTTTGATACATTGGTAGAGGATAACATACTGTTAAATTGTTATTTAAGCTTCGACATCGATGAATCCTTATAAAGTTTATTATTATTTCGTATTACTAGATCCTCCGGCTAGTAAAACCACGCAGGTTATATCGATAAATTGTTTGTACGTGACCGGTGTTTTTCATTAGACAGGTGTAAATAAAAGCTTCTTGTACAGTTTTTAGGTGATAATAAGATAGAGGTTGATGAAATCTCATACGGAATGTGAATGTGACGTTTTGCATTAATAAGAAATAACAGTAACTGCGAAACATGTTTTTGCTAGATTGGAGCACTTTCGGAAGCTACATAGTCCAAGTTCATTTCATCTAATAATAGTATTTTTTGGATATTTCATTCTACTTTGGGTATCCTACAAAAATTCGTTCTATAAAGCAAAATCCCCTGTTTGGTCATATATATTTGACGTATAACCTAGGTCATAATTTTAGTTAGAGCAGCACATAAAGTGGTCTGTTAAATACATAATTTTCAGACTAGGACCTGTTCGTGGGGGAAATATCACCAGCTCATCCTCTGGTTTAGTTAAGTCACTGGCATCAGCCTGCACGACGGTATTTTATACTTAGAAATCAATTAAATATTATAAACTTGCATGATACAAACTGAAGGTAGGTAACTACTTTGCATAATAAATAGGACCGTCGGTGCAGAAAATTGTCTCGTAATACAGTTACATTACTAAAATATTTTTAACGGTTGTTCAGTGGCCCTGGCTTCTCATTTCTCGCACGTCTATATTAGCTGGCCATGCATACACAATGTACTGCACCGATGCATGCGAATGCTGCTACAAATCGTAGAATTATTCATTATCGAACTTCGGACCGCTTCTTACAAGTAAGCTTTAGTCTAGACGTACAACTGTTCGGTTACATGCGTGAATGAATTTATGGACATTTTACATGTATAAGCCCTCAGAATTAACATTTCAACTTGTTCGACCTTGTATAGTAGTAGTATAAGCTTGCGTTTCTGAATATCAATGAGTGATGATTCCTGAAAATAAAGTTACTACTAGAGCCTAGTGTGTTTGGTGACATGCTGTGAATTATAATCATATAACTACTTAACTAGTCACTGTTTATTCTTTGCAACATTGTTGACGAGACTTTCTGTCTATCTAGGCTAGTAGTACCTCAGTATGTGTCCGTTTACAGTCAGGTATAGCCTTAGCGGATTACATCTATTGACATTTGAGTGGGTTCTTCAAGTTTGACATAGATACTCTTTTATTTAGTAAAAACAACGGAGTCAGCATCTCATGGTCGTTTAGCTCTTTAGGCTACATGACAGGCATTAAAAATTCAGAATCAGTTATAGCTTCAATAAAGTTTTTTTTTTACTTACAGACACTAGCAGCAGAGTTGAGACGCAGCAAGACCCCGCCTCGCCGCTCCCCTGAAGACCGCGCGGTGCCACGGCCACCCTCGGCGCCAGTGCATCATGAGCGCAACCCTCACACACCGCACACGCCGCACCTCTCCCCCAAGAAGGAGGCGTTCAACAACCTGCTCAATAAAGGCATCACTGGTAAGTTGCATACCCAAGTAAATGCTAAATAGTTTAAATATATCTCCACCATGCTCTCTTGAAGACCTTCAAGAGCTCGATTGAGCATTGCCTCGTCCACCCTCGGCACCGGTGCATCATGAGTGCAACCCTCACACCTATTCATGCCCCCCAAAAATGATTTTTTCAAGGATCACTCGTAAACTGACGTCATCTTAAAGTAAAACTGTAATTGTGACAACAGTCTTCTTTTTAATTTTGAGAAGATTAATACTGGCATGTCCCGAGGAGTCTAATAAACGGATACTTAACATATAAATAAGTATATATTTTTCGTATTTTGGCACCATGTATAAAGACAGTATTCATTTCAAAAGCTTACGTTTTGAACTCAACTAAGCATACTTCCATCAAATCCCTAGATTTCTAAATCTCTTTGACTGTTGATTGCCATTTTTATTATTCATTAATACTTAATAGCAAGATTTACATCTCATATCAAATGCAATAATAGCATTGAAGGCTCAATAAAAACCAAAAGTACTCGTAGATAAACTCCGAACAAATCTCAAACCGCTTTCATTTTGCAAAAGCGTTTCTAGCAAAAGTCGTAAAAATCGTATCATAATTTCTTTAGTGAACCATGCTATTACATATTCTGTGACACGAGGAATCAATCTCGTGTCGGAATACGATGTTTTGTAATGCTGGACGTATCGGTAAATCGGTTAGGTGGTTCTCACATGTGCCTCACGATATTTCGGTATTTGCCAGCCAAACAGCAAAAACAGTCTGTAACAGCCACACGGCGGCAGTGTGAGCGTCTCAGCGCATAATTGTCCATTTCGCAAAATGCCTATTTCAGCAAGTGGTCATTTAGACATTGGTAGCCTATGAGACGCTAAAAAACAGTAGGTATAGTCTTATAAAGGACCCAACCTCCGCACTTTTGGTCCCTTACAATTTCAGCCAAGGATGCCATATATTCTATTATTTCTATTACTTGTGTATCCGTGCTTCTATATGTAATTTCACATAACTCCTTTTATGAGATACTCAACTCTGGACCGGGAGAATACCGCAAAGTAGTGAGGCAAGTGTGAGAACACCCTCATGGCCTCAGATTAACGAGGAAGATGAGCTTGCTGCCTCACAAAGACGCTGAGGACACATCGCGCGTGTCTTTGAATAAGTGGACAACAACAAACTCCTTTCATTTGACACTTCGAACTTTCGTGGCACTTATTACAAGCACATAGATGCACAATTTGCTACCATGCTTCGGACTGGAGACTGGACGATTCATAAACAGTTGACAGTCTTTATGAATTCATTAATAATTATAAATGTAGTAACTTATTTAAGAATAATGTAGGAGTCATAAAATATTCTTTGAAGGGTTAAGGCACCGGTTTAAACAGCATATCTACGTACGAAGTAACAGAAATATAAGGTGAAAAAAGTTATTGAAAATATTTCAAAGGAAAATGTAATTGGACCTCTTACATATTTTTTTATTCTTACAAACATAAACTAATTATTCGTTTAAGATTGTCCTTATCATGGCGATAAACTTCTGGACAATTCTGATCGCCCCTTTTTGAACAAATGCTGACCGTTGACCTTTGACTGAAGTGACTCAGATCACTCTTTATCTTTGAAAGCGTGTAAAATCAATAGCTTAAAACAATATGGAACATAATTTACACCCACATTAGATTAACCTACCTATATGGAGATTTAATACTTGAATAAGCAGTGTAAGTAAATGGATATCCAGGTTCCGAATTTCTATAATCAAACAAATTAGCACCGAAATTCCAAATAGCTAATTTCGAACTCTACCATCGCTGCATAATCCAAATGACGCAAATCTATCGCCAGCACCGGTCTCCTTAATCTCTACTCTAATACCCTTCGTTTATGCCCCCCTAATAATTTCCATTCATTCTCTTCTCTTTATGAATCATAATCTCTAAATCTGTTGTCCGTCCTTGTCTTGAGTGTGTGAATGTGTATCGCTGTCCCGCTCTGGTTCTTTTACCCCTTAAATCTAATCCGGGACATCCCGTCTGGTGAGGATAGTAAGCCGGTGTTCATACGATACCTACACACATACAGGCTTGCGTGTGTTCACTATTGAATGCAACATAAAAAAGTATGTGAAATAAGGAGACGAGTTGTATTATTTTAAAGTAGAATAGCTAAAAAAACAAGCAGAAACAACCTGTCAGACGGGATTCTAATTACTGATACATTAATTTTCAAAATACTTTATAATTAAATATCTAAGATAATTAAAGATAGACAATTAACAGACGTATTTGATCTTAATTCTCTTCCAAACATAGACATACTTTCACAGGGGAATTTATTTTGACACTTCATCACATAACAAAACGCGCGTTATTTCACTCTACTAACTTTCAAAGTTAGACAAAAACTTAAGGCGAGGCTGGTGCCACCGGGTCTTGTCTAATCGCCCGTACTAAATCGTTATTAATTTCAACTCGGCGGCCGATCCGCCGATCCGCGCCGATTAGCGATTGCACAATGCCCAGCGGATTACGTCCGCAGAGATAAATCTTTTTGTCAAATCGTACCGTAGTCGTCATCGTAGCGTCAGCAGAAACAAATCATGACTGGACAACTACAAAATACAGACACAAAACAGGCTTATACATTATTATGTAGAAACTAGCGATTTTTATGAGTATTGGGATAAACTTGCTGACGAACTTGGATATTAATTACTATGAACCAAAACAAAGTATGACTTGACACCAATCACATTTTAAAATATATGTTTGCAACTTAAAAATACTTGATTGTTGTTAAAACAAAATCTGCGCTTGTTTTGCGGACATTACTTTATACGAATAAGCCGGTTTTATATAGATAAGCCGATTTGTATTTTTTATATTGTCGTATTTTATTTTTGTGTAAGACATACGTGTGCCAAAGCCCGGCTTTAAAGCTAAAATCAACGGTAGTCCATAGTTTCCATGCAAATGGCCTATAACTTATTTATAATTTTTAAATTATTGTTATATTTGTATTTATTTTGGCTCGTGGCGATTATTTATATGAACAATATTTGGAGTTGGATTTCTATATTTGATAATACCTATCTTTTTAAATATTTCTTGAAATCTCGTATTCTAAGATTTACGGCAATGATTTCCTTTTCTGATTAAATCTACAACTTGTCACATTCATCAGTATTTACATTTAATTTGTCCGCCATTATTTTTCCTCATAATAATCATATACTTTGCCACGTCAAGATATATTTTATATTTGATGATACCTTTTTTACTGAGATCTCCGTTTAATTGATCATTATTCAATGTTGGATTATGCTCTGGTCGAGCATAGCCCGGATTATTTTAAGCTCTACTCGTAATTTAACTTTTCTAATCCGACATCAAAGTTGATCCAAGATTAACTTGATGCGTGAAGAGAAAATGCATCATTAGTGTTTGAATGGACAGACAGACCGCAATAAAACTGCAACGCGACTGCAAAGCTAATTGTGAAGAATAATATGTTGGAAAGTAGCAACCGGAAAGTTATCAGAGAAACCTCTCAATCTGGCTTGATTAATTGATATCTATTGCAACTGCACAGCACATCCACGGTGAGCTCGCTCCATCTTAGACTTTGTCTCTGACCTATGACCTAGACTAGAGTCAAGAGCAAACCCATCCTTACAAAAAAATAAATAAAAAAACACAAGGTCTGCAGTTGGTACCAAATTAATAAACTAAAGTTTTAAGTTAAGTGAAGGATTTTTTACATTTCAGTACCCACCGTCTCGGGCTGTTGGCGTTGTTATGAATATAATCGCGTACTTGTTGATATTAGAGGTGTCTCCAAATTATTCATTTGGACTGTACAGTTGTTTGCAGTTCGTCTACAAAGCTTTGGGCGTAATTTCGTGTTGCGTATGCGCAGAAAAACTAAAGACGCTTAAAATTTTAAACCCTTAATACTGAAGCCGGTTCTTTCTACGGATATTAATGTAAGCCGCACTGAACGATGGATTACGACTGTGTTTTATAAGTCCGCGTGTAAAATAAAAAGTATGTTACTCGGTTTTTGCACTCTGTTCTCTGTAAAGCGGGTTTGGGAGTAGTAAATTTTAAAACGGATAAATTTTCTATGAAGTTATCCTTCGAATAAAAATAGAAATAGCTGGTTTCTAAACGAAAGATTTAAATCACTTCCGGATTTTAGTATTTGGATAAAACGGACTGTTTCTATCCTACTTTTTCTTTTCTCTTCCGACATCCTCTTCGATCTAGCTTTCCAAAACCTACTCTTGAAATACAAGTAACAGAAGAAATCTATCCTTACGGACTAGGGTTTGATTCTGGGCAAACACCCCACGGGCTAAAATAAATCCAACTTTTCACTCCTCTTCATTGCATAAGCAAAGTAGATTCTAAGGTTAGTTCACACACACAGCAGCGGTGGTGGAATCTCTATCCGGATGATCCGGGGATCCCGCACGTGTCGCCCGGAGATAAAGCTTCGCCCTCACAATACCCGGTATTTCTACTTATGCGGCAAATCGATTAATGAATCTAGCGGCGGCTGGGAAACTGATGAGTGTAAAAAAGTTGGATTATAAAAAAATTGTGTCAAGAATACAGTCCTTATTTTAGTTCTTTATGAAATAGTTTATAGGGTGAAACTGATACTGAAAAGCCAAGGCGTTCATACGCGACATACAAAAACGCCTAAGGGCCCGCGGCGGCTGTGACCCCCGTTCTGGATCGTACCTGGTCCAACAAATATCCCTCGCAATACAGCGGGACAACGCAGTGAGCGCCATGGGCACCTTCGGACCAGGCACGGTACAGACAGGGCTCCACCTCTAGTTTATATTATCTGCTTTTATTGATAGTTTATTTTATTTAAGTTATCTATAATTTATTTCTATTTTATATTAAGCCTATGTAATTATGCTATCCAAATAAATTTAATTAATCATTTCGACCTATGTTCCTCGGGGAAAGTTGTTCCTTACTACCTTCCCGATCTGTGTTTTCGCTATTGGACTCTAGTAAAATTGCATCCTATATGCATATTTAACATCCCCTCTAAGACACTTTTATTTAGATAAGGGATGATGTTAATGTAACCTGTCAAAACACGGTTATCCTGTAATAGTAGGTAACTAATAAAAAAGTCTGTCTCTCCAAACATCATTCTGAACCGGCCATAACTGGGCCCAATTGTAATGTATTGAGGAAGGGTATTGATTGATCTGGACCAAATGAGGTTTATCCCCGGATCATCCGGACAAGCAGGCAAAATACATCTCCCTTCATTATTCGTACTACCTTGAATAATGTTGTAGAGTTAATTAATCCAGGTATGTCATATTAAACGAGAAAAATTATCAGTGAATGTAAATAAAACTATTTCTATTTATTCCCTAAAATTCGTACTCACTTCAATAATGTTGTCGAGTTAATAATATAACCCAGGTTTGTCATATTGAACGAGAAATTTAATAAGTAACTTTAAATAACAGCTATTATAAGTTATTTCTTAAAAAATTTAACACTTTTATTAGCTTTCCATTAATCTTTGTTCAACCAATGTCTTACCATCGATTACACTAAATATTTATTTATTGATCGTCATCAACGTATCATTGACCATTGTAAGATTAACAACTTTAAAAACAAATGGAAAAGTTATAGCCTGGAAGTGAGAATAGTTTATTAGCGATGATTAAAATTAGATAAACTACGAAGATTATAGTTATTAGGGTATAACACATAAAAATAAAGAAAATATCGATACTATCGGTCGCCCGTTGCGTCACGAAACAGCAGGTGTCGTGTATAGGCAACTTAATATATGCTAATTGAAATTCCAATTTATCAACATTAGCAAAAACTAGTAGCTAACTAATAATGCTAGGCTTTTAAATATTTATGATAAGCTATAGCCCATCCAAATGATGTTATATGGTGTTATCTATTATGATACTATCACCTGCTTAGTAAAAACTGAAACAATACAGTAATATTTTGAATGGATAATTAATTGGTTAATAATTGTACGTAATCAATAGCATCTACAAGGAACTAGACGTAAAGCTACAGGTGGGAATTATGAATATGATGTCTATCTTTCCTAGTAGGCGACATGCAAATAATTAATTAAAAGATCGGACAATTCGTTTCAGCATTTCGAAAGAGTTAAATGAGTTATAGTGTGTTATAGTGTGCCTGCAAATTTCAAAACAGTTAATCAATCAAAAACTATTTAGTAATTCTTATAATCCGAAGAAAACCAATGTTAATTCACAATTTTTATAGTTCACATCCTATTTACTTACCAATAATGGCTCTATACTTACCTACTTAGTATAGTCTCTTCTACTTCTCTCTTTTTCCTAAACAAATCATAAACTATCCAGGCCTAACAAATACTACTCATATTATAAATGTGAAAGTTTGTATGTTTGTTACTTCTTTACGCAAAAACTACTGAACTAATTGTAATAAAATTTGGCACACATGTAGAAGGTAACATGGATTAACACATAGGATAGTTTTTATCACCACTTATGTGGGCAACGCCGCGGGTAACAGCTAGTATAAAATAATTACATAATCGTCATACAACAGCATTCACGTCCTCAGATGCATCCGAAGATAAATTTTGCGGGTTAGTCGATCGATCACCAGACTTCGCCGACAGTTGAAATCCGCAGGCGATTGAAAGTCGCGAGCCAGCGGATCTGCAGCGGTTTAACAACATCCGAAATAATGGAGGAACCTTAATGTTAACTATTTTTTAAAGAGAATGCTGAATTTTTAAATTTTAAATCATACTTAGGTAAAAACTAATGTCAATTATATTTGACTCTACATTCTGTTAGCCTGAGTCTCGGATATTGTATTTATTTGTCATATTATTTAAACATCCTATCCTAGTAATTATTTTATTAAAACCAATATAATGAAGAAAAAATATCAGTAACCCGTATTATCCAACATTTAGATCGTTCATTCTGTTCATTGATTTCCTTTTTCTATATTTTATTCGATGTCACCTTTTCATAGTTCAGACAGGCTGCCTAAATAAACAATACTTAGCGTGGGAAGCTAAATTTACCGAGAGGGATAAAACGTACAATTTTCCATATCCCAAATCCATAATATCCCGACCTCGACGGGATACAATCCGTATCCGTCGGTCGCGTAATCCGGCTTACGGCTGATCCACGTAGGTGCTCCAGTGTGAGTGCGTATAACCAGCCACTCAGCACTTGCCTGAAACAACCAAGCTTCCTATGCAACCTAGTGACTGACCTTCGATACTGACTGTACAGTACAGTCCACAACACAGCACCTCCGTCACGTGTATGCCTTCGCGTACGTGTTGAAGTAGCCTGTAAAGCTGAAGAGTGAGGGTGTACGCTAAGACAAACCTACGTGTGACGTTGTGCTATCATTGCGGTTTTTTGAGAAATCACATGGAAATACCTTTCGAATTTTGTAACGCTGAAATGAGATTTAGTAATATTACTCAAAATGTACATGTGATTTAAGACTATAGAAAGATATTTTCAAACTATTGAAACGTTCTGTAGAAAATACATTTAAATTTCTTAAACAAACTCTAGTAAAAATTTGTTTGACATTGGATTAGTGTAAGGTCGGTTAATGACGACTTAACCAATTTGTATGAGATTGATACCTACCCAGCATGTGGGTGGCCATCTTATTAAATTTTATGACACTCTTATGGCACTAATGAGAAAACTTTATTTACATTACAAGACATCAAACTGGTTTCTAGTTTGTCTAACTGGAGATTCCGTAACGTTTAGACAGAAAGTTCAAAATCAGGTGATAAAATGTATAAGACTTATTATGTGTATTTCCGTTTGTTTAAGTAACAACTTCGCTTTGTTGTATCAAATAAAACCATTTACAGTTTTAGTAGCAATAGAAGATTAGTTTAATGTTAAAATAGGCATTGACAAAGTACCTAAACAAGGTCCATTAGCAACTTTATAACACGACCTATGTCCGAAACTCTATCAAGATAACGATTACATCGTAAAGCCCTAGCAAGTTATTCAACTAAATCCGGATTGGCATAATCCTGTCGGAGATGTACCGTGGGCAGGGGCCACAGTGGGCCGGGGCCCCCGCAGCCCGGGCCCCGAGGCCCCGTGGACCCTGCCGTGGCTAGCGGCTGCCACCTAATCTCAGCTCATCCGGATCAAGAGCTCTACTTAGCTCCGTATATGCGCTAGCTCAAACCTCTACATGTTGCAAGCTCTAAAGATCTTTGTTAGCGAGATTTTCAACTGGTTTAGACTGTCGGAAGGGGTGTAGACTGCTGGAGGTTTAAGGATTTTTCCTCGATTTATTATGTCGAGACTCTGTGTGTATCTTTGTCAAGTAAGTTTAAGTTCCTATAAAGAAACTTACTTATTAAACATTATATTTATCTTTTATGTAGCCTACCACAGCAACAGACCGGTTGTCACGTGCCAAGGAGGGCGGCGCGGCGACTGGCAGGGCAGGAGGGCGCTACCATCAATCACAGAGATTATCTCCTGCACTTCAGCCCAATTTGAGGCATGCATCGGCTTAACGCACACACACAACGCCGACCACTTCTTTACACAAACACCAGTAACAAACTCCTTCTTTTTCCCGCGACTTAAAGTCCTAAATCCTCTAACAGGTTATCCGGCGGCCGCAAAATCACGTAATCGTGTCGTATCAATCGACAGCGTCTTAAAGTCAGTATGTGCGCGTATCATAATGCAAATCCTCGTACGTCTTTGTGTTCGACTTTTAATTTGGTTTTTTAGTTGCGTGTGTGTGTTTAATCCGGCGGCACAACAGAGACGCAATCAGCTGTGTCGGGTTGATTCTGAGATCAATCGATAAAAAATCGAGCGGGTGGACAAACAAGCGGCCGGCGGATGATCCGCACCATTTGTCAAGATCAGGCTTACGGCCGCGGATGTGGACGCAGAGGCCGGGCCGCTGGGGAATCGCTCGCGGGGGTTTTGTTTGATAGATTGAAAATTGTAGTTTTATTTCGAAATCGTCTAAGCCGCATTTGTATGAAAGAGCTTAGAGAAAGTGCTTTGTTACGTATTATTTCTCCCAGAGGTCTCTACTCAGTTTTATCCAAAATGTTGCCATTGATGAATAAATAAAGCACGTTCACCGAACGTCAAACGACCGTTTTAAATTCATAAACAAAACACAAGCCGCTGGGGCTATAGTAAAAACCATAGTAGTTCGTCCATAGCCGTGTCCGTAGTCTAATCGACGGAACCCCGTCTGGCCGGGCTTAGGGACCGCGCCCTTAACAAAATCTTAATCCCTACAAAGGGTTAGGAATATTATCTTATTACGCTCCCAAGAAATAAACCCTTAATTCGCGCCGTTCCTTTGTAAAATATGGCTGCCGGTTATGACATTCTAAATTTAAATTGTTTGAGGGTCTTTCAATAAATCGATACTTTTGTCCATCTATTTTGTTTTCAGTTATACCAGCAGCTCGCTCTGTTTATGAAATTTTATTATTTTGAAAGTAAGAATAAAAGTCACAGTACATTTCTGTCAATCCTGGTTCGAGTAGTAGTAAGTAAGCGGTTTATAAACTCTGACACCATAGCATTGGGTTGTTCGTCGAATCGAAGTAGACTACAGATTTTCCTACGTAAATAAAACACATATTTACATCACCTCTATTTCAGAAAATCCGCACAAACAAGGCCGATATGCAGCTTAAAGCAGCTGTTGGTGTCATTATTCTGTCACCCTAATCCGGTGACGTGCGTTCGTAAATTTAGCTTCAATCGAGCTTTCGCTGCCATTAATCGCGGATTCAGCGTGGACGCACCTCTAATGTATGCTCAGATTTCAGGGTTGGGTAGCTGCACCCTGAGTACCTACAACCTGTGAGATTTCTGCGTTTTGTAATAGCCGGTTAAGGGGCACCCATAACAGCAACAAGAAGCTACTGCTAGACCCAACCCTTATTAAGAAGTAGGTATTTTGCAATACCCGCATTTATAAATTACTGGTCATTTCTGGAAATACCTTAGTAGCATTTTATGACACCCTGGGGCAGTTAGGGATGATTATTTTCTAAACGGCTAAAGGATTAACTTATGGAACAGGCAGCCAACATACACACATACACATTATCATAACTTTATCCCTTGCTGGGTAGGCTGAGCGTAAACAGCCGTAAAATGGACATTTACACCACCTCTGACAAACATTTGAGGGCGATTCAGGAAAACCGTTTATCACCATAATGACAGGTTGTCAGTCTGTTGCCTAAAATTGTAAAACACATGAAACCCTAGAGTCTCCTTGTCGCCGCTTACGACACTCGCGGTAAAGAAATGGGGTGATGCTATTCTTAGCCGGCATCAAACGGCCTGGAACAGGCAGGAGTCTTCTGTAAACATTATACCCCCCTTGACTATGGTCGTCTTATATTATGCGTATAAAGTTAACTTGAGCGTGCCTGCCTTTTACAATTATATAATCTGTGGTAAAAAATCAACGAAATGAAATCTAAGTGATAGAAAATCTTAAGACTGATATTTTACTGAAGCAACTAGTCATAATAGTTCTTAAAATTGCCTTGAAGGTTATAGTAAATAAAACCTCCTAAGACCATGATTTGCAATAAATACACTAATTAAAAGAATTACAACAGCCATTTAACTAACGGCTATATTATTAGTACAAACAGATTTAAACAATAATTATCTGTGATGAATGCAATATTTCATGATAATGAGGCATAATTAAATATGCATTACAAACTAGCTAGTGGTTACAGTTTCTTCTTCTATTAACTTTGTCGTTTATGTTTTTTATTATGTTCTTTAAGAAGGCTGCCTCAAAAAGTACAGGCAAAAAATGAAGAAGTTTTTTTTCTAGTGAAGTTTGTGACAACCCTACGTCTAAATCCACAACTACATGCATCGGACGACCACTGCCGGCGAATCTCCTGAGATCTGATAAGATTCAAATAAGGGATTAGAGCGGGACAGGACGAGGATTTGCGCCTAACACCTGCGGGTGCGAGCAGGACGGACGACGGGATTATCTCGAGACGGCCGCCAAGTAGCCCCGTGTAGGTACTCACAACTCATACACACATCTATGTGTGTGATAGATTTAGTATTTACAAAGGTGTCTAAGTGTATGTTTGATATTTTATTCATATTTACATGTATTTTGTACGAAATAGGGAAAATAGGAAGGGCAGTCGCGGAATTTGTGTTTGCATCAATTTGAAATCGAAGATTTTCCGCATAAGTTACCTTATCTTAATTCCGCAACTCAATAATGTAGGAGTGTTCCGAATCAAGTTCGAGTTTTTATTTTACAAGCGCAACTTAATTTGATCTATGAAAATATCTTCTCGAATAAATTAATACATTTTTACCGAAATAAAACACTCTTAATATAAGCACACGTGCGGATGAAAGAAGAGGATTGTATTTTTATCGCGGATTTAGTTAAAGCGAGATATTCGGATCCACTATCCGGATCCGGATACCGGGATTGCCTCGGCCTTTTTCAGGATTTTCTCGCCCTCATACTTCCCGGTTGTGTTTTTTACATTTATCCCGGAGCCCACAGCAATTTATGAGTTCGACCGGTGTTTGGATAAAGTATTGGAACTGGACCGGATTTACCTACATCTATTCATATAGGATTTCTGATTATCTTTCAAATATATTTGAAAATGTTTTTTTTATTAGCGTCCCCAGCAGAAGTTACCTACCTGCAAGCTCTTCAGTGGGCTTCAGTCTAAGTCTGGTGTGAGACTTTTTAATTTGAGCCTGAAGTGACCTACTGCTGGGCAAAGGCCTTCCTCCCTTCCATATTTCCGTTTCGTGAGCCATGTGATGAGACAATATTATTTTAATCATTGGGCAGTTTTGGTGCTACGGCGTAGAACCTCCTTAGGTAGGTACTTTTATTGGCCGGAGAATTTAGGCAAGAATCTTACTTGGATTAAGGAAGACTAAGTTGAAAAGTTATTTAATGAAGAAATAAAAACATAAAATGATTCGACATGTATTTACTTCATGTTTTTTTACTTAGTTTGCTACGCCTATCGTAGCCCGTAGTCTGAACTAGTGATGTCCGGATTTAGTGTTATGTATGAGCAAAGGTTTTGGCAAGGTAATTTTTGGTACTATTAATTGGACATGGATATTTGATCTCTCACTTACCTGAAATATGATTCTAAATACATCGTGAAAATGACAGTATATTTTTCTTCCTTCGATTCTAAGGCACTCCAATGGTTTGTAAGTAAGTAAAAGTAAAAAAAACGTTATTGCACATTCTGGTTTGTCAACTGACTCTACCTACAAATACAAGTAGTTAAGTGAATGATATTAGAATTACTAATAAAAAAAAAAAGGAAATGCAACTGTCGGAGGATGCCTAATTATATTCAGTTGCGTACACTATTTAATCTACACTATTAAATCAACAGATTTAAGAAGCAACTGTTATTTCTATGGCCAGAATGCAAGAAGCAGATCTTTATATAACTGTTTTCGAATTCGTAATCCGAATAATATGAGACGAGTCCTGATGAAAAATATTTTATGTGACCCTTAAAAAACTGTGTTCAATCAGAGCTAAAGTTTACGCTTTTTATTCCTTTCCGTTTCGCCGCACTAATCCACTGGCTTATCTCTAACTCACACTAACAGCATATCCTTAATGCCAATCTGAACTAAATCTTGAAGGTCGTAAGGTGCGTTATTGCGTGAAGGGTGGGTAAGGGTGATGTAGGGTAGTGAATGAAGCTCCAACCGCGACCTACCGTAGGGGTTGTCGCGTTGTCGACGTGTGCCGTAGAGCAGACAATATTTTTATTTTCATTTTAAAGTGCATATAACTAAAAAACATACGGGTAATCCTACTTTTAAATGAAGTCGGTAAAAATATTGTATCAATAAAGATAGCGTTTATTGTCGTACCGGTTGTCTCTATACGTGTTTCTTATTCCAGTTATATGTTCAAATTTTGCAAAATAGGTAAAAAAGCAACCTAGCTTAATCTTTATAAATTTTAACAGTAATTCGAAACCAGCTAAATGAGAATAAAATTATATAATTATGTATGTTGGTATGTAATTATCACAAAATATTTTTTGTTTATTATTTGCGAAGATTAATGGGCACTCCATTGCGCCACATTTTTTAAAATTTTTTAAATTGATTAGATAATCAATTTAAAAAAAGTAAACAAGCGAATCACGTGCTGTTTCTGAATAAAAGGTTAAATAATGAGGTCAAATTCGGGTTTATCTGTGTTAGTAAATCTGTATTTACTATTCATAGTAATTCAACTCGGGAATTTCCACAGATTTTTTAAAACGTATCATAAAATTTTTCGCTTTAGACGTGTTAAAACTGTTTAATAGATTGTTTCTAGACATTGATAAGTTTACGTTTCTCTTAGAATAGGTAAAATAGACAAGCCTAAACATCGTCAAACACTACACATACATGTTTTTGTAGAATGAAAATGCTTTTTGTTCGTTCACAAGGTGTGAACCAAGCAAATCACTACATAGTAAGTACAAAATATAGCCGCTTTCCGCTGTCCCTATGTATGCTTAGACGGTTCACTCACTTGTCGTCCGTCGTTCCGTTTTTTTAACGCAACGTAACGCATGTGTCTGTCAAGTCGTTTGACACATGCGTCCGTCACGTAGCCGTATTTATATGGGAATAAGATTGGAATTCGCAATTGCGTTAAAAAAACGGAACGACCGACGAATGTTAAATATTGATGGATTATTATAAATAACTGTCCTATTATTGTCCTAGTTAGATACAAAAGACATATATATTATTTAGAGTGTTTGGGATGCTTATTAAGATACACATATTTTCATAATTTTTAATGTAATCGTTTCTGAAATATTTTGAAAAGTTGTAAAAACTTCCAAAGTGAGGATTACCATGAAAAAATCCTTTGCTTATAGTAGAAAAAAAAACAGCGGAGAAAACTTCATTCATTCATCTGTCAATGTCAATCATATTTTTTTTTTTTAAATTCTTATATGACATAAGTGGTAGGCAAACGAATTTTGTTTTCAGCAGCCTAGTTGTTGGAACTAAACTATCACTTTTTAAAATTTAAAATCTCTGATTATGAATCAAAATAAAATAAAAAGAATTTGCCCTTAATTTAATGATGCGATAAACTATCTATTAAAAATATAATAGAGTCTTGTTAGAAATTTGAAATGTTGTGGATTCTAAAACACTTCCCGTGTTAGGTATACATTTTTTTTTGAAAACGTGCAAAATTTGAACCTGCGACTTTCGCATTTCTAGTGGCGTGCATGGAATTATCCCAATTATGCAATATACTTGCATTGGTACGATGGTGTTTACGGGTGCGTGCGTCACAATCGATTACAAACTTACAGATAATCTCTTTAACAGCATTTTTAAAAAGCAAGTTTAGGGGATTAGTGTTGCATTCATAGAACATTGTTGTAATGGAGACGACACAATTTTTGTGCAAAATAGGTTTTGATGAAAACTTAAAAATATTCAAAGGGTTTGAAATATCGTGAGTGAACTTTTCACCACCTGCCTTGTCAAGAATATAAGAATATTTATTTGTTATAAATGTTGTCATACATCGGTGGTATACAGTTAAACAGTCACACACATTCCACCAATAATAATTGGTATACAAGTATAATAGCGAGAGGCGAGCATTTAATAATTCTTAATATAGTCAAATAATAATTACAATAGTCATAAAATCAATGTCAATAAAAAATCAAATATAAGGTAATAAGAGATTAATAGCAATTATAATTAGCACGTCATAGATTTACGTCACGTAAAAAAGAATGATATTAAAAATAAAAATTTACATTTATTACCTAGTTCATTTAGTTATGATCTGAATTGTATTGTATTAAAATAATTTATTCATTTGACATTTTGAGAATTATAATATTATTATTATTGATACATAATTTATGGAACTGACTTTTTCTAATTAATTTATAATGTAAATATTTGCATGCCATCTGTGGTAAAATATGAGGTACAACTGTTTATTTTATAACACATGCATTTTATGTATTTATGCCATGTTTAAGCAAATAAATTTCTGGTTTCTGATTTCTGAAACGTTTACATTTGTCGAACAATAACAGATCATTATACGATTTGACTTCGTGATAACGTGTGCCATCTTCTTCTTTTTGTGTGGGACACCGAGTCGACGATCAATCACTTAGACTGTTTTGCTTTGTTTTTGGTAATCACGTCCCAGTCGCGTCACTCACGATTGTTTCAATATCTGCGTATTCCGGCAATAGCCGGTACCGCCGCTCGTTATGTGGGATATAAATATTTTATCCCGGATGAGGGGTAATCCGCGTGGACGACGGACACAAAAACAGATAACACGCTAGCTATTACGATTATATGTCCAGTTTTTAAACCCAGCTTTTGACTATTGTTCACCATTTTTTAGGGTTCTCAAAGTAAGAATATTTCTTTTATTTATCTAATTTAAGTTTGTAGTGTTTTTGTATATAGATAAATCAATTGTGACTGATTATGATAAATAAATTATTCTTTTACTTATACGAGTACGAGTACGAGATTCACTTTTCACCAACACTTGAAAACACTTTTTGTTGCTCAAAAATTTATTTGCTACCATACTAGTAAATATATATTTACGTCAAATCTGGCTGAAATTTGTTTTTCGGGTCTGCCCTGATTTCTTCTGTAAAACTAAAAAAACACAAACCGTGTTTTTACAAAAGAGTATGACGTGATTTTATGCGGTGTTTAAAATATTTTTCTTTACTATTTGACGCTGTCAAAAAGCTTAAACCTCGTGTAACTTATTTGTAATAAGACCTAAAAACTTTTTACATATTTCTTTGATGTAACATAATGTGGGTGAGAGAAATCTGGATTTGAAAATGATATCCGTAAATGATTCGAATTGGTTCTAACTCCAGTTCATAGATACACTGGTAGGCACAGATTAAAGCTTACACAATTTGGAATATGGCTTGATATCTGCAAACGTTTCTCCCCCACGTATCGTATCCAGCCGATAGAGGGCATTACCTTTATTAGATAAGTCGAGTGAGATACGAGTCAACGAAACAGTAAACAAAACGGCAGAGATGAAAGGTTTCCCGCAATTACTGAGATATGTCAGATGATAAACAGGGTGTTTTCCGTGTTGTACGGGCTTTAAATGGCATCAACCTTTTTCTACCCAAAAGTTGAATACCTCATTTTTAAAAGACTTCCTGTGTTAGGTATGCAGTTTTAGGAAACTTGCAAAATTTTCTACCGCGGGCAGAGGTTGTTACAAAAAACCTGGGATTTCGCTATCAATAGTGGCGACGCCTCTTCGAGGCATCTAAAGGGTTCAAATCCTGCCCGCTGCAGAAAATTTTGCAACTTTTCCATAAAATTTCCATAGGTTACGTGGGTGACTAAGGAATAATCCATAGAGTGGGCAGCTGCAGCGTTTCCTGTGAATGGAACATCTTGCACTGCGCTTGCCAACCCGCCTAACAGGCGTCGCAACATTAACATGAGATTACCTCCCACATCCAGCAGTTGTGTTGTGATGATTACGACAAAACTCAAAAACCATGTCAGGAGACTGAGAACCAAAAACACCACCCGAAAGCAACATTTATTGTGCTCTGTTGTCTTGCCTCCGGCCAAGGACTCTCTTTAAAAATTTATATTTATTTAACTCTTTATTAAACACGATAAAACACAGAATAGTAACATTTATGAAAAACAACACAACAGGTACTACTTATTTCTAAAAAGAAATCTCTTCCAGCAGTCCTACGGTGGTAGAGAGATAGCATAAGGTGAGGCTGATAATCGTGCACAAAATATACATGGTACATCCTGTATTCTGTGAGGTACTCGGTGGCATTTGCAAAGGCGTATGATTCATTAGAGTTATGTATAAGGGTAAGTCAAGTATTGGTTTGAGCCGAAAATGCGAGGTACCTGTTTGTTTGCGTGATGTGATTAAATACACTTTTTGTGCCTTGTTTATTGAAACATGAAAAAGCATGTTTCGTCTTTATTCCAACCAAACATTTTCATCTAATTCGTAGATTTTTTCCCTTAGGAGGCATGTCGCCCGCAAAATATCTGGGCCTTGGGCGAGTTGACTTTTCTCTAAAAAATTGTGGTTATTTGGACTGAATACATTTTAAATATTGGGCCAGATAACTACAAATAAAAATTTAAGGGGTAATTTGGTCTAAGTTAATATTGTATTGCTATATTATTAAAGAAAATTAATTTATTCATTTTATTTATACCTTTTAATATAAAAAGAGCGACCAAGTGCGAGTCGGACTTGCCCATAAAGGGTTCCGAGCAGCTAGTAACATAATATTAAAGTTCTTGAAGTTTGTAGTACATTGAACGATATTTTAATAAAAGTGTACTTATTTTTCTTTTATTATATTATAACTTACTAGATCTCTCTCAAGCCAATTTTCGATGGAAGTTTTCATGGAAATGTACATCATATTTTCTTTTGAGTCTTATCACTCTTATTTTAGAAGTTAGAGAGGAGACATTATCAGGTTGGAAGAGTCATTCAGTTTAGAAAAAAATATATAATTAACCTCAACATGATTTTTGAGGACCTATCCATACCCATGTACACCCGACCCACACGTATGGGTTTAAGTTCTTAGTATGGGAAACTCCAAAAATTCATTTTTTTTTCTAGTTTCGTGTGAAAATCTTAATGCGGTTCATCGAATACATCTCCTAACAAAGTTTCAACAGTATAGTCCTTATAGTTCCGGAGAAAAGTGGCTGTAACAAACGGACGGACAAACAGACATAAATAAAACAGTTTTTTTTAAACTCGCATAATTTTCAAGCGCGGGCATTATTTGCAAGTTTTTTAAAATTATATACCTAACACGGGAAGTGTTTTTAAAATTTGGTATTCAATACAAAAATAGGTTATTAAAAACATTTAAATAAGTAGACCGTTACTTTATCACAACTTTTAAATTTTTCATTTAATTAAAATTGTTATATTTCTTTTTTGTCGTTTGTTTATTTTTTATTAATCATCATCAATAGCCACAACAGTCCGCTACTGGACATGGGCCTCCCCCAACACAACCAAAAAATATACACACCACATTTTTGTTCTCTATTGTGTTATTAATTTTTTAAAACATGCAAAATTTTCAAGCGCGGGCAGGATTTGAACCTACGACTTTCGCATTACTAGTGGCGACGCCTCTTCTATCTTGGCTACGGCAGCTCATTCCTTGCCCGCCTATTTTGATTGTGATTAATGTTGCACTATATTTTAAAATTATTTTTTTGACCAATTGACCACTATAAGTTTTATTTGTAGTCATCTGGCCCAACATTAAAAAAGCATTCGGTCGAAATAACCACATTTTTTTAAAGAAAAGTCAACTCGCCCAAGGCCCAGATATTTTGCGGGCGACATGCCTCCTAAGGGGATTTTTTTTGGTGAACAAAATTATTTTTTTTTGAAACACTTTCCGAGTTAGGTCCCGAGGAGTAAAATTTGGAAAACTTGCAAAATTTAGGTGAAAACTTGTCAATGGCCCAGTTATGTTGATCTGTCGTACTATAGTCATAACATTAATATTGGCTGTAAGTTTTACTGTAAAAAAATGTAGTGCCGCGGGCAGGATTTGAAACTTCAACTTTCGCCATCACTATAGTTTCGACACCCCTTCCATCTGAACTACCGCGGCTCATCCATTGCCCGCGAATAAAATGAGAACTGAAGATGCCTGCGAATAAAATGAGAACTGAAGATAATCATAGAGGAAGGAAACTCATAAACAAATACAACCGCCGTATAATCCGGCTTAGAATAGCATCACCCTATTTCTTTCGGGCGACTAAGGGACTCGAGGGCTTCATGTCTTACAATTTTAGGTGACAGGATGACAACCTGTCACTATAGTGACACATGATTTTTCTGAAACGGCCAATATTTGTCAGATGTGGTGATAACGTCCGTATATTACGACCGTTAACGCTCTGCCTACCTCGCAAGGTATAAAGGCGTGATATGTGTATGTGTGTGTAACACAGCCGCAGGTTTATCCGTCAAACTCTTTGTGTTTGTCCGCTCCCGCTATCAGTTCCGCTCGTGTGCCCGCTTAAGCCAGATTTCAATAGAGTATAATCTGGCCCTAATGAATCCGCGATCCGGATTACCGACCCCTATAATGGCTACGATGGCATCCAAACGACCAGTGCTTAGAAAAACTTTCATTAGTCCACTGCAACGCAGGGGTTAAATTCGTGTGAAGGTTTTTTTTTGCTATTTTAGGGATTAAGTTGTACATCCATAATTGTGGTGTCTTTGATGTAGGTAGGTTCTCAATTTTGCAAAAGTTTGGGATCAGACATGATTTGGGGAATCTAATTCTAAACGCTAGGTTATACGACTACCTCTACGAAAATCGACGAACAGGAAAGCCATTCAAAATATTGCGATGACTCTTAGCTATAACGAGCTGACAAAAAAATAACATCTGTATATGACCCGTGAAGACCAATAACTAAGCGAAATTGTGCCAATCCTACATCAAAACAACGCTCTAAAACTTGGGTCGAATTTTGGTACTTTCTAATAAAGCAATTCACATGATATTCAGCAAATAACACGTTCGAGAATTAATAAAATTATTGTTATTTGTTGTGATGTGATGACCCTTAATTTGAAAGGTAATATGTTCAATGAGGCTTTACAAGTCATCAAGTGTTAATTTGTAATTCCGTCCAATAAATTGTACTCGCCGTACGACACTAGGCTAATCCCATTGGCAGGCATTAGAACGGCTTTGTCCGGACAGATCGCGCTCGCACGCCGAAATTACCTAGCAATTGGTCGCAGAGCAGAATTGCCTGTGGGCTCAGCCTAAATCGGCTGCAGACACTTTTATTGCCCGGCAAAATCCCGCTGACCCGGCTCGCCCGATCCCGGGCCCGCTTTATCCCGCCCCGCTTAATCCCGGATTTGACGTCGCTTAATCCGAACCCGTGTAGGATATCGCGTCGACACAGGCACTCGCCCGCACGCTATACACTCCTATATTGATTTCGGATTTGCAGCTCACCTTCAATGGAGTCCAGCTTTAAAACGTAAACAAAGCACCTCTACTTCATAAGGATTATCTCGGTGCGGCACTCGTATAAAACATTTTTTATTATGAAGAAATAATTCAATAGGCGCAGAAATTAATCCATAACTATCATCGTGACACAGGATTACGCATGAAATGCATCGCTTTCGGATATTTGGGCTCAATAATATAAAATTGTATGCAAAAAATGAGCAGATTAATTTATGTTTTCATTGGATGGTGCGTTGTGCGAAAAATTGAGCGATCGGGAAGCAAATGAAAATGATCGCTTCGAATTATTTCATTCTCTGTGGATTGTGTCATCACATCACGATTGTTATGAAAGGCTCTTTATTTTAATGCTGCCTTTTCGTAATTGCAACTGCCAGTCGGATACATGGTACCTATTCCATTAGTTCCTAAAAGCGGTTTCACCAGTCATTACATTATACCTAACTAAAACAGCAAAGAAGATTACATTCGCATGTGGCAAATTCGCTGTCTGCATTCGACGGATTTGCCAAAACACATAATTATGTTCCGCGTTTAGAAGCCAAAATTATATTTGATAGTGAAGCGAACGGTCCTATTTCCCATTTTAATGAGGATTATAGTTTCTAGTGCATTTAAAGCACTTCGCGCGGTAAAATTAATTACTAAATCGGTCTGGTTGGGCTGTTCCCCAAATGCAGTGTGAAAGGTTTAATGCCGTTCACGTCATTTCAAAGCGATACCGGGTAATCCCATAAATGACTTAATCGAGTTTTACTTTTATGATGATTCCATTTACCACGGAAAATTTGACAATATTTTCCTAACAAAATCGTAATCCATGATTGAAAGATACTTAATAAGTATAGGCGATCAGCATTAGTAGTGGAGATCGCTAATGATAGCTGCGGTCACAACTAAACATTAGGACAATTCGTGCGATAATGCCGGTAAGTCCGCGTTCGCACGGACGCAGAATCGCGTTAATTAGTCGGCGGTGTGCGCGTGGCCTAAGCAGGCTTTTAACTATTTAAACGCGTTCATTAAGTGCGAACTAATAATTTGATAAGTGTTTCGTATTTCGCTGATTGGAAAAAGTGCAGAGTAGAGCTCAGAATATCTTGTTTTCTTTCCGATTCATAACATAGACTGCTATTTATGTATCTGAAATGAAGCACTTATAAAATCACATTAACAATGACGAAGGGACTCGAGGGTGTGTATAGCAATTCTAGGCGATGGGCTGACAACCTGTCACTATGGCGATACACAATTTTCCGAATGACCCTCAAACGTTTGTCAGACGTGGCGTTAATGTCCGTTTTTTCGGCCGTTTATGCTCTGCCTACCCCGCAAGGGATAAAGGCGTGATATATGTATGTATGTATGTAAATCATGTTACGGGTCATTTGAAAAAGGCGTAGAGTGTCAAAAAATCATACTATATTAGATAAACAATTGAGAGTGCTTTTTGGTGAATTTGAACTCGAAATTATTGACAAATCCGCAATTTTCATATATTATTTAATGTCGTCACAAAGGAAAAAAAATACAGACACATAAAATAATATACGTATTCTTCATCTTTTGAGCTTTATTTTCGTGTCCCATTGCGGATAAATAAATAGCAGCCCTCTAATACTATCAATATTTTTGTTAATGGCACTTTAGAAAGCAGTACCTGCTTTATACAGTCTTTTCTTGAGTCTTGAAACTATACGCGCTACGTCTTTTCTAACAGAAACGTATATTTTGTCACATTGATGCTTGACGATATGCCTACCCTATAACAGATACTCAGGCGCAATTTTACGTATCCGTGTTCACCTTTAATGATAGAGAATAGTGCTGAATAGACCAGGTTATTGCGTTATTATTGCAATTGCGTCGCAGTATGGGATTAATTTTGTGTTTAATGTTATGTGCCCACCAATATGTTAATCCTCGGTGAAAATGTGTTTCATTATTAGCGTTGTCGGCTAAATTGCGGCTTAAAAATGGTTTCTATTTATCCGGTTCATTGTGTGGTCGGGTTTTGTGATCATAATTACCAAATATTTTCTGGATTCTATTATTTTATTACCAGGCATTGTATTTATTTTATATGTAAATATTATAAGTGACTAGTACGGATGAGGACACAACAAATACTGTCATTGAATTTGATTTCTCGGAAGAAAAAGTACCATATTTACATTAAAAAAATATACTGAAAGATATAAAAAAAATGCCTGCATAATCTTGTACTAAATAGGTTTAAAAATATTTAGTAGTTGTACAGCTTCTGAGTTGCATTTACAGTTTTAAATAAATGTACTATGGTTTTAAATAAACTCTAGGGATCGAACAGTCAGCTGATCGGCAATTTGTATAAAAGCCAAATTATAATTTACATATCTCAATCCTTGACCGTTGAGAAAAGTTGTTGTCTATAACCCAAAGATAGTGGTCAAACTCAGTTTTCAGTGTCGGCCACTAGAAAATATCTATCAGCTTGGATATACTTTCCGTGTTTTACGCTCTGCCTTCGCCACAAGAGGTAAAGGCGTGATGTGTGCTTGTATGTATATGTATGTATACTTTGAGGGTGTGTATTGCAATTTTAGGCGATAGGCTGACAACCTATGGCGATACACAATTTTACGAATGACCCTCAAATATTTGTCAGAAGTGGCGTAAATGGCCCTTTTTTACGGCCGTTTACGCTCTGCCTACCCAGCAAGGGACAATAGGCGTGATACGTGTATGTGTGTGTATGTATACTTTCCTATGTCGCATCCTGTAAACCAGAAGCCTTGAACAAGGTTAGCCAGTTCCGAGCTTCCGCAGGCTCCACTGCACAGATAAAAGCCAAACTTTGACTAAATTGTTTCTAATCCAATATCCAACTAGACTGTTGCCAAATGGAGCTCAGGTAGAGCCAGCTAGGTTTTTAGCAAATAGCGACGTACGCTTATTAACTTATCTAGATTTTATGTGTAGTAATTAGAGGAATAAGTTTTTGTATTACACTACACTATACTGCCGTGTGAAGCCGGCTAAGAATAACATCACCCCATTTCTTTCCCGTGGGAGTCGTAAGAGGTGACCAAAAGACCCGAGGGTGTGTATTGCAATTTGAGGCGATGGGCTGACAATCTGTCACTATAGCGATACACAATTTTCCAAACGAACCTCAAATATTTGTCAAACGTGGCGTAAATGTCCGTTTTTTGCGGCCGTTTACGATCTGCCTACCTCGCAAGGGATTATAGGCGTTATATGTGTATGTATTACACTAATTCTCAATTTGGTGAATCGCACTCACGCCGCGAGATATTACGGTTTGTGACAGTCACAACCCTCACTACCTTTGCCATGATAATTACCTACCTATATGCGGTATTTGTATAAGATTTTCCAAACTGATTCGTCAAATTATTAGATCCGGAGAAATAGCGCAAAATCATATTGTAAATACATAAAAAAAAAAAAACGTTAAGGTTAAAACTCACCTGCTTATAGATTATTCATATAATAGTATGTCAACATTCGAGGAAAATTTTGATGTGACATTTAAACAATTTAAAAAATAACTGCGACCAAAATATACGATATCTTCGTCATTCAGGAACTATTATTTCGCTACATTTAGACACCGTACATATTGAATTATAAGCTTGGCCATGCAATATTGAACCAATCATTGAGACAGTGTTTCTACAGCTGAAGATGTTTACCGGCGGGGTGGTCTGAAGCCCTACGTGCGAGCAACGGCCGGCGTCTTGCGATCCACCGGGATCACACCGGCTTTGCCCACAGACACACAGATAAGTAGGTAAACTAGCCCAGCTATAAAACCATACGCGACTACAAAAAAATAAACACAGTGTTGAAATATATTTGTTTATAAATAAATTTAAGAAGAACCTGATGTCTTATCGTCTAATACCACGTCGTTCCCACTAAAAGTTTGCTAATAAAATAACTCACATTAATGTTATCACTTATTATCGAAATTAGCGGGTGTTTTCTACCATATTCAAGTTGAACTTATGCAGTTTTTCGCCAACGGTAACGCTACGAAATTCGTAGCCCGGCGCTACGAGAGCTTTGTATTTAACCAGCGCCGGTTTATGACACCTACAAAGGACAATGTTTCACTTCCCTTATTCTTGAGGTATCCCCGAGGGCAGTTGCCAGAGCGGACGGGATTTACTTAACCGGCGGCCGAATACTAGCAGATTAATTATTTATGCGAGGCCCTACTGACCCCCGCTACCCGCCAGGTTTAGCTCCCAGACTCACCGATTTCTAACTACTCGTCTTAACGCGAAATTGGCGGCGAACTTAAATATTTACAAATTCTCTCTACTGACAAGATATTAAGGTCGCTTTTCCTTCGCCTGAATAATTTAGAACCCCTTTGTCTTCCATTGTCCGGTAGATCTGGGGGTTTGCGATGACCACCTTGTCATGGGCGAGCTTTGCTTTAAATCTACGTTGCATCTTTGCCGAAGCTTAATCGCATAAGCCTGGCTCGCCTAGGCTACCGAAAATGAATACCTATAAATTCGCAAGGTATACTGTTAATTAAAATACGCTATATTGCATTCAGGAGTTGATCAGTACGTTGATACAATGTTGAGTTGACGGTGAAAAAATCGATGAGTAGGCATAAATACACGCTTCCCGCGTACGTATTGAGTTATGCATACGTCGCCTTAATCCTTAAGGCGAAGCAAAGCACGTAATATGTAGAAACCTTCTTAACCTAACAGGATTATCGTCGGAGGCAAGCATTTCAGGGCCGGATCACGCCAACATCGGCTCGGCTAACGCACAGATTTTATTACACAAATGGGATTAATATAAACTCACCCTGTATAATGCTCTTACGCGTAGGCTTTGAAATATACTTACTTACTTACTTAATTATAGTGTGTACGGGAAATCTTTGACGTTTCTACATACGACTGTAAATATTGTCTGTCAGGTGGGTGTATTAATAATGTAGGTGAAAACTTGTAAAAATACTGAAGCTTCAGTACCCCAGTCAGGATTGCCAAAAACTTTGAAATATATCATAACATAACTTTACCGTACGTAGCAATTTTTTTATTCTTTTGATATTTTGTCTATGTATTAAAATGCTAATATAAAAAAACAATATCACAGTCAGTTTAAATCCTCTTGCCCCAAATTCGTTTCATCGAAAATTTCTACGATATTCCGTGTCAATGAAAATGCCAAACATGCAGGGTGGTTTTGGAAAGGCCATTTGTAAGAGACAAACGTCTGCCGGTGGAGAGTGACAAACGATGCTTGGCTATCTAACATTCTGGATAAAGAGGCAGAGACATTACGAAATTCCACAAACATTTTCTAAAGTTGCTAATAATTGGGTGAAAGGAAAGCGATTTTGCATTTTCATCGCAGTTTGGCAAGGGTTAAGCAGCTAGATATGTGTCTAGCAATATTTCAAGCTTAATACAAAAAATTTACAACTTCAGTGGCTCACTGTTTCTTAATGCTGCCAAACTTTGATCTAAGTTGTCCGTAAATCGAGCACATTCTGAAAATATTATTCGATTTCTTAAAAAATTACATCGAAATTTGCTCACTAGCTCTGAGTTTATTCTTACCATTTTGTACTATGTAGGTCCCTGGTGTATCAGATGTCGCTTCTGTCTAAACCGCGCTTTTGAACTTCTTTGACGCGCGACTCGATAAGCGGCGCGAGCGCGGGGCGTATTGTAACAGGCACAATGGCCGTTCGTTTTGCAAGTTTTCATAAGTGGGTAAATGTGTTAGCGATTGACGAGGGACGTGTGTTGTGTAGGGTTGCAGTTTACTTTTATAAAATTGTGTATCAAGCCAAATTAGGACTTTTTTAAATTGTTAATGTGAATTTGTATCAACAAACGGTCAAATGCTAGACATGGACCAATGGAGGGTATGTGCTATACTAGAGAGAATAATGGTAAATGATTCCAGAGCAAGATGTTGATATATTTATAGGGCACGCTGTAGCTCATTTACAGCATGATTCCTCAGTTAATATTGTCTGCACATACATACATACATATGTCACACCTATATCCATTCGAAGTAGGCAGAGCGTAAACAGTGGTAAAAACGAACATTTACGCCACGTCTGAAAATAATTTAAGCGTCATGTAGGAAATTGGGTAAAATTGAAAAACACATGTAACCCTCGAGTCCCTCAGTTGCCTCTTACGACACTCTTAGGGAAAGTAATGGGGTGTGATGCTATTCAAAGCATGCTCATCCCGGTACTTGCATTATTTTTTAAAACCTGTACGGGAAATAAATTGAAAAATGTAATTATTTCCAGGAAAAAAAATAGTAACTTGGCAGTTGCCACCCCTACTTATGACAATGAGTCGCACGCGACAAGTGGTGACAAAAGTTACCGCGACAACGGCTAAGATAATGATGACGTCTCCCCAGCTCCCCACACTCGTTTGTGTCACCGTATCATGACTGTGTCGTATTAATTAGCACTCGTGTTCATTCGGATACGTGACACTTTTGTAGCAGTTGCCGCTTCTGTGACTTTGACCAAGATTATCTTTGAAACTCAGTTTGATTGCTAACCTATTGAAATTGTATCGCTATACTTATGTGCTTTGAAAATACTTACATTTAAGTAATAATACGCATTCCGTGTGTTAGTATGAGTTATAAATGTTATTCATGTTTTATAGCTGTTGGTAAGCAAAAGAAGGGCTCGACCGGGATTTGAACCCGGGACCACTCACACCCAAAGCGAGTATCATACCACTAGACCATCGGGCCGCTTGGAATATGTGCCAAAACTAATCAATCGATTTTCTTTTGTTTATTCAAGTGCAAGTCCCACAAATTTTAAGTCATGTCAAATTTTACACATTATTTATTTCAGAATACATCTGTGTAAATAACAAATTTTTGTTCATAATCAACAAATTGCAAGGACCATACAAGCGGCCCGATGGTCTAGTGGTATGATACTCGCTTTGGGTGTGAGTGGTCCCGGGTTCAAATCCCGGTCGAGCCCTTCTTTTGTCAATGACCGATAATATGATTGATTTTAAACTCAAATCAAAACGAGGATGTCATAATTTGTACGTACTACTCTACAATTTTAATTATTGATATCGCGGCAGCAATTTCTTTATAGTAAAGAATCATTTAAAACCACTAAACTAACTAGATAACTACTACAAACTAACTAAATAATGACACATTATGTAGTTTAAATACTAAACTAGCGTCGTAGATTTGCATTTATAGTTATCTAGGTCAAAATCCAGCAGAAATAATTCTAAATCACACAGTCGTAACAGCGTCAATAATCACTCTTAAGGTGGGGGATGAACTCAAGTTGTAATTAACAATCAGACACGCCCCAAGCAACGCCTTCCAGCGATTGTTTGGATTGTTCAATGACAGTTTCCGCGACGTAAGATACAGTCATTGTCCCAACAGATTAAGGGAGATATTTGTACTTTCACGGTTTAAGTTGATGTCAATCAAAACTGGAATTTCAAAGATGTTGAGTTGATTATTGAGGTTATTCATTTTAGGAGGTAAATGAATTGAATAGCACACGTATATTGAACACGTAAGGCGGTTCTCCTGTTTGTCGTCAATCGCTGCGTATTTTTAACGCACCATAGCCGTATTTGTATGATATTAAGATCGGAATTGGCAATATTTTTCCTCTGGTAGGGGAAGTAGGTACTTTAAAAATACGTAGCAACGGCCGACAGTTGAGAGAACCACCTAACATGTATACAGAATATACTGTTTATGGATGGCACTTTAAGTCATAAATACAACCAGTTTCGCATAGTAAAGTACTTATAATCGTATCTAATTATGATGAAACATCTAAATCTAATCGAAATCGGACAAAAGGATCAGTTTATGACTAACTGATTGTGGAGTGTTAATAAATCAATTCGGAGTATCCTTAGAAAATGTATAATTATTATTTTATTATTTTCTTCGCCACAGAAACTAAGATTTAGTCATACTAAGCGTGGTAAATCCGCCTAGACTGAGGCGGTGTCGAATGACCTAGGAAGGTAACCTGACCTAGGCTCCCTAGGTCTTAGCGACCGTAGCTTGCTAAACCCTGCCGCCACCGCTTTTACGACGCCCAGTTTTACACGGTTCAACTATACAACTACTTCCTTTATACAGGATTTTCTAACACATACACACACATATCACGCCTATCATCTCTTGCAGGGTAGGCAGAGCGTAAACGGCCGAAAAAGACTGACATTTACGCCACATAAACCAAATATTTGAGGGTCATTCGGAAAATTGTGTATCGCCATAGTGACAGGTGGTTGGCCCCTCGCCTAAATTGCAATACACTCACTCAAGTCCCTAACATTTTCTAACAACAAAATAAAAATCTAGAACGATTGAAACAGATAGAATAATAACCGTTTACTCAAAAACTGTCGCTTTATTTTTCCAATCCAATAGATTGTATTATTTTGTCCATCAGTTTATCGTACGTGTATATCTTAAAAATATGGCACAACCGTTGGAAGAACACAGAGTAGAAAAATACATACAAAATAACCTAAAAAATTACAGTCTTGTCTTGTTGCAATCTTGAACATTTGAACCAAAATATTGACCTATCTACCCTTATCAATACAAGTGAATACAAAATGAAAATCAAGGAAATCACAATAGAGCCGACGTGACAGGTAGCCGGCTAACCCGCGGATAATCCCCTTAACACTGCCCCAACTCTCACCTGGTGGCCAGACGGGCTAATGCTCTAATGCTACCCTAAACAACGAATCCACCTTCAGTTGCTTCAGTCTACATAGAAATAGCTAACAAGGTTGGAGGAAATTAGAAACGCTGGGTTGTGAGAAAACTGAATAGTTTGAAGATTATGGACTCCTAAAGTAGACTGGGAGATATGCTTTATTGATAAATAAATATGGTGCAGTAGTCGACAAACATAAATATATCACAATATTAAACCCAACTTACAATATGAATACAAATGAAAAAAAAAACAAATATTATACTACATCCAAGTTTATTATAACCATACGAGTAATATTTGGAAACTTGAGAGATTTTTACTTATACCTTAAGGAGCTGGGTGATTTGTTATTCTTTTAAGAATATTTGGAAAATAACGTGTGCTTTTCTATGTTTGAAAATCAAATAATGATATCATACAAATGGGCGCTAAAGTAGGTAGTTTCATATGTATTTAGGCACATCCAACAATCCCACAGGTAGGTACGCCGATGTCGTGCTAAACAGCAATTTTTCAAATCGCAATAACAATATTTCAATGAAAACAATTATCTTGCTGATGGTGGCGATAACAAACAAAGGATAGATAATGATTAGTGCATGACACGGTATTTGCTAGGTTTCAGCATCCGGTGGTGGTGTGCACGCACCTTTATCCGCTATAACCAGATCATCTGGCACGAATAGCCTGGTATCGGTCACGCAGATCCAATATCCTACAGCCTTCAGACTGGGCCACCCGAAACAGGTCAATCGGATTGATAAATCATTACAGTGATGATCTTTGGTAGTCTACTTCAATGATTAAAAGCGCACCGTATGAATTTCTGGTGTTTTACTGGCTCCGGTTTCGGAAAAGATTATCGAAATTCCATACAAAAACTATATACCTACCATGGTATCAAATTGGACTATCACACACAGGTTGTCTTTAGTCAGGAACAGCTATTTCGTCAGGTGTGTGTTCGATTCACTTTATAATTATGTTAGAAGAGTTTGGATCAAAATCTTTATAGTGAGCATTAATAGCTTTATAAAATATTGGTTCAGTGATTCATTTATCTTGAGTTTATTTATGTAAATAATTTATTGATCTCGTTTGTCTTACAAGCAACATTGATCAATCGATTGATCGTTTCGGGCCACTTAACATTCTCTACTTTATATAATTACCTATGCAAAACAGCTGGCTAAGCAATGGATTAATAATTGATTTCTAAAAAGATTGCGTGTTTAGGAAATGAGTAATGTGTAGCAATGTATAATGTGAACTGGAAATTAATATGACCAGTGATTCGAAAACTAGGTACGTTATAATTACACTCATGCTACATGTACCATAATTAAAATGTGCAAAGCTCAGATTAGACCATTGGTTTATTAATTTACATGTTACTTATTTAGAAACATTGGCACATTATATTCTAATGTCATTGAATTAGAACTCTCAAGTGTGAAGAGCCTATACTCGTACAATTTTAGATGGTAGACGACGTGAGCGCGCAAAATTATTGATGACTTTTTAAACCACAAATACAACGACTCGTCCTTAAACCACTAGAGATTTTCCACCACTGACCTATTTCTCTACAACTCACATGCTACTTATACCTACTTAGAAACATACATATTAAATTCCAAAATCTATGAGATAAGTATCTACTAAGAAACTTGGCAAGTATGTCGGACTAGATGTAGAGCTTTAACAGATATGTTCCGAATCAAATTCGGTCTTCCGGCAGAGCTTACGTACCTACCAACCTTACTCGCTTACAAGGATATAGAACGCAAATGGTGTAAGGTTATTGTACAATAATTAGTTCCACTTTCTTATATATGACATAAATATAACACGCAAATAAAATGATAGAAAAAATATAAGCTATCTATACTTTTTTATGCTCGAAATCAAAAACTAAGGTACGAGCATATAACACTCTGTTTTTTTGACGGATTTTAAAATATCAAACACGATTCTGCCCATCTAACAATCGCGTTGCGTCAAATGTTTTCATTTCGTGCATGCAACTTCACTATGAATAAAGCGCAGCAATCGTTTTTGACAAAATTTTGCCAGGCCACGCATGTTAGCCAGGTTGATGACCAATAGATGGATGGTGTGCCCCAGAAACAGCATGTAATTTTTTTGCTGTCTCTTCCAGCTGGTATCTTTACCGATCTTCTCGCATTAACAATGAAGTGCGCTCGACGTGTGTACTTAACTCGGAGTTAGCACAAGTATTGCTAAAACTCCCTCATCCCCACTCTGTACTGTAATTGGCTGCAGGGTGGGGTGATGCTGCCTTGTTTCCAAGATCCACGTCTGATGATCGGATTATCGTCAAGATGGTTTAAAATGTTACAAACAATTCTGTGTTGCTTTGAGAGCTTATTAGCAAAAGATACCAGCCCATGTTTATTATTAGAATAATGTTTCTTAAAACCTCTTTACAATGTGCGAATTGGTTTCTTCAAGAAACTTTCTTCGAAAAATGCGAAATATATTTTTTTCAGTACCAAATTAAATAGGAAATGGACTATCCGCTAATCAAGAAGTCAAGATATTGTTTCATAATTGTAAATCTGTTGTCGCCGGCATTATTATTTAGTCGAGCTTTTACTTCGAAAGTAAAAGTAGCAATCTTAAATTATTTGTCGACGCATCGGTAGCCTTTCATTGAGTGTTATTTACCAATCGAGAGCTAGACAAGATATTATTTTGCTTTCCGAGAATCGAAAATTCCTCGATTTGTACATGTTGAAGTAGCAGTAAGAATCCCCCGCGCAGTATAAACCCCGCCAAGAGCCAAGTTCCCTTAATTCCTGTTAGTCTGAAGTTTTAACGCTACTTATACGCTGAGGCTCTTGACATCCTCCTTCCTTTGTTAACTTAGAACTCTTTTCAAGTGCGCTTAGTACGGCTAAGTTTGGCCAAGCTTGGTCTAGCCTGGTCATAGTAGAGAAAGCCATTCGGTAAGCCATCTGGGCAGTGTCCAAAGTCTACTAATTCTCGATATTATGCCTTTTTAAAGTTTATTTAGCGGAATATAAAATAATATATTTTGCTTTATAATAAAAGAGATTTTAAAACCAATCCACATGATAAAATTTGCAATGTAACCTGAAATGCATCTTGCTGAGCTCCGTGCCTCGACCTGATACATTCACATCACAACAGTAAAGCCCAATCTTTTAGATGTTATATGGTAACATACATAAAAATTACTACTCTTCAAATCAACAGTACTTGCCCCTTGCAACCGGGGGCAGCAAAAACTAGTTACCCAGAACATGGCTTCAGACTTGGTCTTGATATCGTCTTCGGCGTTAATTGCTATTTTATGTTCAGCTAATGAACGTTGCTAAACGCATCTTAGTTTCAATTCGGAGAACAAGTTCTTACGTAGAGATTAACTGTAGTGCTCAAGTTTGATGTCTTCGTTTGTATGAAAGCAATATGGGGCTGAAATGGAAGGCACAAACATTTTCTGTCACAGAGAAACGATAAAATTTTCTATTAGTTACAAAGTATGTTTATCTGTTTTCACTTTTTTAAATAATAACCACGTCAAATATGACGTTGATGTTTTATACGTATAATATAACAGTTTCAGCTTAGGATCGGATATAGTCAGCCATCTTTAAGTAGTTTATTTATGAAAACCGGGTCGTTCGTTAATTAGGCGTTCCAAATCGAAAAAGAAGAAATTTATGAAAACTTGTGAAAAAAACCTTTGGATTTCAAATTCAAATAGTCCGAGACCGAACTACGAGTACACGTGTGTTTTGATGCTTAGACAGTATATCCTCATAGACTTAACATACTTGTATTTTTTTACCAAACTTATCTTATGTGTATTATTAAAAATATGCATTAGTATCATATGCGAGATAAGTGGCTGAGGTAGTGTTATTTGTTGTTTATTGAGAGAGGCACGTGTAATTGTTCTTCAAGGCCGAGGCGGGTCTGGCTTATAAACAAACATTCTTACAATTAAATAAGGCTTATTGGATGTTGGATCGTAGAAACAGGAAGACTTGAGATAATTTTGAACTTAACAGATTTAAAACACTTACTAAAAATTATTACTTTTATCAATAAACAGGCAGCAACGGTAGCAACTGATTATGCATGTATCTTGCTGTCCTCTTGTTTTTATTTCTTTATAAGTTTTAATCTGTTCAATCGATTTTTAAATTGGTTTGTGTTTTCTGCAGACACCATATATTCTGGTAGTTTTTTCCATGCCTTCACCAACTTATTGCTCAGTAAGTGCTTGCGAGGATTGTTGTATGCTTGTAAGCTTTAGATACGTCAAAGTTATTCGTATGTTCTACATTCACACTTTGGACTCGCTTTAAAGCGCGATAAACTATAATGAGAATATACCTAGCTGTAAGTACGTTTCACATATTATTTATACTATAACTAGCGGTTTCACCCGCTGCTTACTGATTTCCCACGGGAAACTGACCTTCTCCCGACATAAATCATACATAAAATTAAAAAAAAAACTTCATCCGGATAATCGGTCTCGCTTCATTAACGCATTAGGCTAGGATGTAGATAAAATTTTGTATGAAGCCCAGATAAAAGGTAATTTAAAGACTTTATATTGGCAAGATGCATTGACGGAGTTGGACGCTCGAATTGTATCACTACATAGTCAAAATAAAGTCGCTTCCCGTTTGGTGTCTCCTTATATGTTTAGAATTACCCAACGGATTTTGATACGGTTTTTTTTTATTAGATAGAGTACCTTGAGAGGAAGGTTTATAAGTAACTTGGACATGAAGTTTTTTATGTAATAAAGCCTGTTTTTTTTTAATTCCCCATGGGATGAAAAGGGGGTTAAAAGTTTGTATGAAAGTTCGTTGTCTTAAGTGTGATCCGTTTCAAAATAAGGGATTAGACTTATGACTTACAATAATTAAACACGTGTTTCAGCATATGTGAAATTTTAACCCTAAATAGGGTCAAAAAGGGATCAAAAGTTTGTATGAATGTTCGTTTTTTTTGAAATGAATGTTTTAAATGAATGTGATCCGTTTCAAAATTTGTGATTAGATTAATAACTTAAAATAATTAAATACGTGTTTCAGCATTTTTGAAATTTTAGCCCTTAAATGGGTGAAAAGGGGGTTAAAAGTTTGTATGAAAGTTTTTTATCTTAAATGTGATCTGTTTCAAAATTTCTGATTAGACTCATGACTTAAAATAATTAAATACGTGTTTCAGCATTTTTGAAATTTTAATCTTTAAACATGTCAAAAGGGGGTCAAAAGTTTACTACCAGTTGGGCTACCCGTTTTCCCATGGGAATGTGACAATTTTTCGGAATAAATTACACTTATAAACCTTCCTCTTAAGTTACTCTATCTAATAAAAAAAACCGCATCAAAATCCGTTCGGTAATTCTAAAGATATAAGGAGACACCAAACGGGAAGCGACTTAATTTTATACTATGTAGTGATAATCTAGGTTATGTCAAACATATATGACAAATCTGTAACTTCGGCTTTAAAACTATTAGACCGATCAATTCTAGTGGTTCATTGCATTATTGTGTTACTGTATCATACTTAAAATAATAATTCTCCTTGATAATAACTAAAGCCATACATTACGAAACAATAATTTAATGTGTATTCCGTAGCAAAAAGGTACCTCAAACTGTATTAATAAGTATAACTTCATCTACAGTTAATAACAACAACCCTTAGTTCCCGAATCCTAAGGATTTAACTGACCGGTGAAACCGGTGGCCACTAGTTAAACCCAACTAATCCATACAATATTAACTGTGTAACTGCTCAAGTAAACCCAGAGTGGCTGTAGTATAATAACTAAAAATCTTGTGAGTAAAATGCTAGACGTCTATAAAGATTCCTCCTCGTAAATTCATAAGTTAAATAAAAACTTTGATTTTCATATAATCATTTGGTAACATACATAGTTACAGTTATCAAAAATAATATAACACTATATTTATAATACGTCGTAGCAATACGCTACGCCGTAGCAAGCAGAAACAAGTTAAACCGTAGCCGCGTAGGTGCTAACCTGCAACTAACCGCGAACTGCAAAGCTACTAAAGAACTTGATCATGCAGAACTATTGAAAGTTACTTTGTAGGATTACCCTCACCCAAACTCCCATTTTAAACACAAGTTTTGCTCACTCCATGGGTATTACGTAGATTACAGTGCGAAATTTATAATTTTCCATAGAATTTTGTTGAGCCGGGATAGTAGGCATTATGTAAATTCAATAACCGGTGGGTCGGGTATGAAGACACCTTTTGTTTTAATTGATACCGATATTCTGTTTAAGCACGTTGATATTGCTTTTGGCTTTTATATAGACGAAATTACTGAAAAAAATGCTTTGAAAGAGACGGTGACTCAAAATTATATTTATCAGTCCTTGGCGTATTTTCATAAAGCTTTCTAGGCACGCCATTTGAAACAAGCGATGTAAAAAAGTGCATCGAGGCAGCAGAAACTATTTAATATCGCGCTTTAAGAAGCTCTACAAAGACGGACGCTAAAAGGCACAAAGTGATCGCTGGGCGGCGGCGAGCCTCCGCGAGACAAGGATTAATTATTATTTTAACATTTCACTCAGTTTTTTGCCGTCAAAAGCATTGCTTTTTCACTTGAAAAGTTGCTAAATAATTAAGGCGCCTTCTTAACGACAGAGCTTCGACGTCTCCCACTTAAGTAGCTGGTTTTTTAGCTAACGGAAAAGGTTTTCTTCAATATTTTTGATGTCTAACAGACTGGTTTATGTCAAGCGACATTGAGTCTTATCAATAGGGGTTTTACTTTTACTTTGAGCGCACCTGTCAATTTTATCTTAGTCTTTTGTATCCATAGATACAGAAAAAGAGCTTTTGGCTACAATATTGACGACCGATGTGGCGCAGTGGTAGTGCGACTGCCTGCGACGCAAAGGTTCCGGGTTCGATTCTCGGTGGGACACTCACAAAATTGATATTTATCACTTTGTGAATTTGTTCCCGGTCTGGTTAGGAACCACCTGATTGTCCGATAAGAAATGGTTCCGTGCTTCGGAGGGCACGTTAAGCCGTCGGTCCCGGTTGCTGTCTATGATTACTTAGACGGCGGTCGTTACACAACCATGTCATAGGCCTACTACTTGTAGTCGGCGGTTGAAAAACTCGGACACCACACGAAAAGAGAGAAGAGAGCTACAATATTTATTAACAAATTTCTTTTTCATTGTCACAGGGAAGACCTTACCAGTCCACTGCGTGGTAGAAGCGGTATCCTCGCTGGAAGAAGGTGTGTGGCGTCGTCGGTCCGTGGTGGAGACTGACAGCTACGTCATCATTCCAGCAGCCACGGCCTTCCACGAGCTGGTACCAGCTGCCATGATGCGGCTCGGGTACCCTCATGAACTAGCCGCTTCTGCTAAGGGTTAGTACCTAAACTGTTGTCTGAATTCAGGACGCAATTACTGCTCATAGGATTAATATTGAATTTTAACAATACACGGTACTCTGACATTTTCAATGGCAGCCAAGCCTGTGCCTAGCGATGTCAAGTCTTTTTGATAGCTGCATCCGAGTCTAGATTACAACATTGGTAATTCTAGAATCGTCATATAATATTATTTTGAAGACAACCTATATTTTATTTTCAGTCTGGTAACAGTGACTGTGGCAATTAACCAATCACTTCTAATGTGAATACCAAATTTTAAAGCACTTCCCGTGTAAGGTATAAAAAAAAATCCTTCTTCCATCTGGGCTACCGCAGCTCGTTCCTTGCCCGCGAATTTGCAAGTGCATCTTAATGCCAGTAACGCGCGTGCCGAAAACCCGATGATAGATGGAGCCGTTTACTTTCATTACTAGTCGCAGGTTCATGTACTTACAGTCACTTTTTTGACAGGTTCGGTGGTCCTTAACAACTGGAAGCCTCTACCCTTTGAGAAAATATCAGACGGGCCCCTCGCCACAGTTGGCGAGGTCCTGGGAGAATTGACTACTGTGGCAACCCTCAGGATTCAGCTGCTGAGGCCCAGAACTACTCCACTGCAAGACATCAAAGACAAACTTCTGAGGCTGTTGCTGGTGCAAAGCAGGCCATTGCTGCTGTCTACTGGCTGTCCGCTTGATGATGTAAGTTTTATTTACTCTCAAATCTATAAACAATGCACGTAGGGTAAAATTTTAATAGAAAAATACCTGCCTCAAACTTTTCAACGTCCGCTTCCCCACTATAGTCAAGTGTGTAAAACAGAGCGGAATCGCCATATTTAGACGACTTTTCACTCTTTTGGAAATTTCTCGTCGAATAAAGAAGTAATCAAAAAACTGTACGAAAATAATCTGGTAATGTACAAGACGTATTGTATTCGCAAAAAATAATATGTTACGTTCATAAGATTGCTATCGGTACGCAAAAAGTAGACCAAACTTTGAAAAATAAATCTAGCAAGCAAACTTTCTTTAGTCGTGTTTTCTTGCGACCAGAGAAATTAAATTAAAAATTATATAATGTAAAATCATTATGCATAATAATAGAGTGTTTATTATATTCACCATCAAAATTACGTGCGTCCAAAAATACCCACTTTTTTCACGGCGCGCTCTTAATTGATTTATGGTTCTCTGTCAGAAGAGACAATGTATTCTTACTGATGTTCTACGATTGATTTTAACTTCCCCGAAGATTCCTATAGAATGAATCAGCCCCATGCCTTGTTATCCCCATACCTACTCAACTCCGAGGTTCCCTATTGTAACAAAACAGATCCACATTGGCAATCCTCTACATAAACACCTGTCATGTTGAATAATGTCAACCAAATCGGTATTAAAACCATCCGAATTATTCGGTATTCATCTGAACCGACTGCGACAAAGCGAGTACGCTACACTGATCTAAACCAACTTGCAAATAACAGTGATATTGGCACGCGACTAATTTTGATACACCTCTGACAAGTCCATTAACTATGTAGATGATATTCTATGATTATAGATTTATACCAGTGAAAACTATTTACTTATATGCGGATGATATTTTGGATTCAATAAACATTGTATTACGGTTTGAGTACGTAGGTGAGGTTGAGAAACACGAAAATGACACGCTACACCGATTTTATACCTTCATCTTTTACAGCCATAACAGTTCACTGCTGGCTTGGCCCGCCCCCAATCGGGAGAAATTTGCCATACTCATTACGCTTGGCAAGCGGATTGGCGAGTGCAGTGCAAAGGTTGTATACATAGGGAACGCTGATGCACATTCCCTGGATACATCCCTTAGTCGCGTTTACTACACCCACGGGCAGAAATGGGGTGACGCTATTCTAAGCCGGTACCACACGGTAATATAGCGCAGTCATAATATTAAAACTAGTAAAAAGATATAGGAGAAATGATGTATCTGGGTTCAATTTACACTAGTCCAGTGGCAATGTTCTTTACAGCTTCGTTGCTACCCCCGACCCCGATCCCCTGTCCCCGGCCACTCACAATGCGCTACAGACTAAACCTTTACCCCCTTATTATCATAGACTCATTGTTCCACATTTAAGCCTGCTCGTTCAAACCACCGCGTTCAATCGAAAATATTTATGTTCATAATAAAATGGATTTAATTAATTTTCAGCCTGTTCCCGGAAAACACCCAATTGCACATAATTATTTTGCAATAATGTAATTTTCCTGTGGAGGTGTTTCCGGGAACTTTTTGTAATCCCTGCATGTTGCCATATTAGTCTACTTATGACACATTATGCTTTTAACACTGAGGAATATTAAATGCGTAACTGATGTTAACTAAATAAAAATAATGGCCTGAAGGAAAAAATAAAGTTGATAGTCATACATATAATCTCCTAAGCGGAACCAAAATTAGAATAAAAATTATTTTAAGTGCAGAACGCAGTGTGCTTTTTCATTGTTTAAATAATCAAATAATAAAATTATACAATTTAAACTTAAGTGAGACATAACTTAAACTTCTAAGAAATAACGCGAAACAAAAATAAAAGTGAGTTCGATCCGTGTTTTCATAAAAGTTAAAATAATAAATCGTTAAAAATATACAGGTGTGGAATGGTATGTGACGTTGATCTATATAAGCAACATGATATCGGCATTATTGCTGTATTTTGGTAAAGATCCAACCAAAACATGAATTAAAACACCACCAAAGATTACACAAACAAGCATTTCTAAGACGAAAACATGCAAACAAATGCTTCCTTAATACCTCCACTGATGATCCTTATTAAGAAAATTATAACGAGGCTGGAATTGTGTACCGTCTCATCTACTTAGAGTTCACTAATCTGCGAGTCGCGGCCCTTTCAATCTTAGCCTGATGAGGTTGTTATCTTAATAGGACGTTTGTTGGTTTTCTCTTGTATGTATAATCTCCTTGTTTATTGTAAGAACGCATAAGATAATGAGCTGATTTGATTGAATGTACTCATAAACTCTACCTAAGTGTATCTAAATCAATCTGTTTGTTGGTAAAAATGAAATCTTTTAGCGATTACTTATCTATCAAATACACTGAAATATAACATTTTATTTGGCTACTTTGTTTACATACATACTTAAAATAATCACCCATATTTTCTTTAATACGTGCGTTAAATCTGTGAATAAATGAGCAATTTCTGCTGGTGTAATGCTTTTAAAGAGGTTTAAATCACCATATCAAAAGAGAGATAGCGCAATTTGTCGAGGTGATGAGCACCTGCCTCACACGCGAGATCTCCATACATAATAAATTTAATTGAATCTCAGTCTCATCCGAGCCTCGCACGCCTTATTATATTTTCTAAATATCCACCTCGTAGAGAACGGGTTAGGGGCGGGGGCGCCCCCGTCTTACCAACTTCAGCCTCCGCGAAAGAGGGTTAAAAGGAGTTTTAGATGTACGAACGCTTTTGATCTTATTAATACCATAAAATAATGCTTTATAATCTTATTAAACGCGAGGTTAGCGCTCGATGCGCCCTTCTCCGGGCTTAACCGCTGCTTGGGCCACGATTTCAATTTTGAGATCCGAGACACTCGACAACCAGGCCCGGCACTTCACAACCCTTCTATTTTATGACAACTAAAAACTCAAGTCCCGATAAAAGCAACCGACAAAAGTCAAACTTATCTGAAGTATACAAATTGGAGTTACAATTGTTGGTAAAGTTCCCGCAAATGAGCCAAAGGAGTTCTCGGCCGCAGATAATCAAACACCTCTCGAAGTTGTAGCTAACCGCCAGATGAACTCGGCTCTATCATATTATGGTAATTTATCGCACGCCAATTTCCACCACTTCGATTCCAAACTTTTATAAACGCTCCGCGAATATTTTACCTAAAGGGTTAAGAGAAGGTCAATGAGGGATCTGTTTAAAACCATAAATCTTATTTAAAAGTTCTTCTGAGCTCTTCCGGAATCCGCTTTTCAAATTCGAAATAGAGTTGCCGTGGCCCGTATCTAAAGGTTGCATTTCAGTATAATCACTCGTTGAAGCGCGTAAGTAGCGTAAGTACACATACCTAATGAATTATCAGATAACACTAAGCCTATTGTGTTCTAAGTTGTCCTTTATATCTAGCAGTATAACAAAAATATGTTCGCAACCAACACCGAATTACGTGTCGCCGGATTACACGTGACGCGGCTATCACGCGCGAGTGCCTCTCCTTGTAAATCTTCCCACAACCTGAAGCACAATATCTGAAAACAAATATGGCCTCACTATTTAAAAATATTAAACAAAGAGCCGGATTAACGTATCAGTCTACTACGCTAATGCTCTCAGACATGATTTACAACCGCAATCTGGATGCGTAATACTCACGTTTAATTCAACATTTGATTTGGCAACAACCAGAGCTGACAACTAGCTTGACGACGTAATCACACGGCATTGTTCTATGTAATCTAACGATAGGAGAGATCTCACTTGCATAACTGTCAAGCTGGGTAAACTCCGCGTCGAGGCTATAATCTGACAGCTTCTTTATGATTGACTACTTGCTCCGCGATTAAATACCTATCCAAATAGACATTGGTGATATCTTTGTATAAGCAAATAGTTGTGTAATACAAAGATGACTTTGAAATGGAAATATTTTGAAGCTGTGTTTGTTGGTGTAAGACGGCATTGCGGCTTTGCCCAGTTTCGGGGGCGTCCTAATCGAGTTACCACTATTTGAGTCGCACCACTTAGTCAGCAGCAACGGGCCGCTGCCGGCGCTTAGTTCAAACTGAAGTAGGTGGATGCTAATTGTTAAGACGCCCTTCCCGCTCATTGTTTTAGAGCAGGCCATGATTGAAGTGGTGCGCTAGCGCAGCGCTCTCTAACCGCCGCGCAAACAGTGCGTCAGAGCCGAACACCGCTCGCGCATGACACGTACATTAACAACTGACCTAATATTTTCATAATCTAATGGCGATGTTCTGTGAAACAAAGTAGGGGTTTACTCAACCAATTATAAATGTGGCTGTTGCTGTTTAGACTGACCTCTTCAAATTGTATGCGGCTCCTATTTAGTTTTTATCTACTTAAGATGTTTACACAGTTTTAAGACAAGCTTCTTTTGTTGCAGGTAACTTTAGCTCAGATATGTCGAGGACAGGATAGAACCCCTGGCCCGCATAGTTTTCATGAGCCCTCAGAGGAAGTTCGTCGGAAGTTTGAATCATGGTGGAGCGCTCAGGTATCACCTCGTCCACCACCACCGTTCAGCCCCCGCCGATACCCATCGCCAGGGCCCAAAAACAGATCACCTACCTTAAATTCAATGCCTGACCATCTCCACCCGGCCCTACAAACAGTGCAAAGTCAATACCCAACACAAAAAACCAGAATGAGAACTAGCTTTGACCCCGAGTTGGAATTACCAAAGCTTCAGCGCTGGTTTGCTGAGAATCAACACCCGAGCAGACAACAAATTCAGCAGTATGTTCGAGAATTGAACAATTTAGAATCACGACGAGGTCGCAAGCCTTTAGATGTCAATAACGTTGTCTATTGGTTTAAGAACGCACGTGCAGCTCAAAAACGTGCTGAATTACGAAGCATTGGGGGACTCGGATGCCACCTTGTTAATGGCTTCAATAGCAGGAGCCATAGCCCAACTAACGGATCTTTGATGGCTGGAAATGACAGTTACACTTCTCAAGATCATAACTCCATGAAAAGCCCACTTCAACTAAGCCCTGGAAGATATCCTATGTCAGTTATGTCTGAGGACAACATGTCTAATGCTGGATCTGATTTGGACGATGATGGTGGAGATTTACATCCAGATGACAGGCCTGAGAGTCCAGAAGCACCACTCTCATTGATCACTACAAAGAAAACCAATAATGAAAATGAAGACGTACAACAGGACCAGGAATCACCAAAGCCTCCAGATATAATAAAGGTAATTTCCTATAAATTTTGCAGATTTTAATAAGATTGCCCTTTAACTGCGAATTAAGCTAACATTGTTTCTCTCTTGTCGTAGGTCCACGACATCAAACAAGAGCCAAAGGATCTAAGTAAGCAGGACCATGCAAACTCACCACAACGTTCGCCAGCTAAGAACAGCGACAGTTCGCACAACAATAACAACAACAACAATGAAGAAGAAAACGGCGTTACCAATGATGAGCATGAAAATGCGTCTGATGATGACGTCATCCAGGAAAGGCACTATCGCCCGGCTTCCCCTCATCTTGATCGCCTACCATTTCCAATGGTTCCCAACCATCCCATGTTTGGACACGGCATCATGTACATGAGTCAATACATGACTGGTTTTCCTGGTGTTGGAGCAGTTCCCGGCGAAGGAGCAAGTGGACTTAATTTGGCACTCGCTAGCGCTTCAGACGAGCGTCGTAAACGCAATCGCACTTTCATCGACCCCGTCTCAGAAGTTCCTGTACTTGAGCAATGGTTCTCAATGAACACGCACCCCTCTCACAATCTGATTCTTAAATACACTGAAGAGTTGAACCGAATGCCTTATAGGCAGAAGTTTCCGCGTCTCGAGTCCAAGAATGTACAGTTTTGGTTCAAGAACCGACGAGCAAAGTGCAAGAGAATGAAGATGTCGCTATATGAACCAGCATCGCCGGGGCATTATTCTCATCCTGGACATCCACATGCTATCTCCGAACGGAAAATGGTGTAAAGTGATATATTTGAGAATAAAGTGTTTTTCATGTTGTAGGAAGAAAAACTGTGTTAGTAACGTTTGAACTTTAACAGACAAGACTGATATTGAATCGTGGAATGGTGTATAGTGCCATGTTAGTATTAATGACGGCGTCATTCAAGTTAAACATTTCGTATTAATCACAGGACTTGTACTACATCTTGTAAACTCTATAGACATAGTGAATTTGGAAAATATGTCATTATTAGAGAACATTATAATAATAAGTTATTATTGTCGTAATTATAATATAACCTTAGAGCTGCGATCACATCGTAAGTTAAATTTCTGTACATTGATCATTTATATATGTACATCGTACGTTGAATTTAGGTACAAAAATAAACTTGTATTAGTACGTCACAAAGGAAGGATAAATCACATTTCATTTGTATAAGAATCTCAATAGAGAACTCGTGTTTGTATATTATTTATACATATATAAATTTTATTTATTACGTATCAGCATGCATTACAATATTATAAAACTATGTTTCAAGGCAAAGGATACTCTCACAAAAAGTCCCACTTAATTAGTTCTAGCGTAGAACTTAGAAAGGTTTTGAATGTCGCAAATGTACATTATTATCTTACGAGTCATTTAGAAATAATAGTTATATGTAATATTATATAATTATAATGCACATTTAGTAATGAGATTTTTCGAGATTCATAGTCGAAATAATTATAGTTTTCCGAAAAGTACAGTTATTGTACATAATATTGAGACCTGGTTGAGAAGAATGTTTATTTATCATTATTGTTTCTTCTGTACTTTTTGGTGAATACTTGCTTAATTAGAAGACTACATGCATCTAATGTAAAATGAGTTTTGAATTAATAGCTTACGCACATTCCAGACTTTGGTATATTTTTAATGTTATCCAAAGATTGATTAGAGTTTTACGAAATAGAACCTAGGAAATTCTAGTATAATATTGAATAAAAATATAAAACCACACTATTATTAATAGTAGGTACATAATCTTCATGACCACAACGGGCAAATGTGTATGGTGTACAGATTAAATCATTTCTGAACAATATATAGTGATAGATAATAAAGCGTCATAATAGGTATTTATTGAAAAACTTAGAGACACAAGGCAACGCTGTCTACTAAAAGCTATGGAGAATAGTCTGGTTAAATGACTGTCAAATCACCATGATGATATTCATTAACACAATAATTATTCATTACAATTCTTACACTATCAGCAGAGCCCTTTTCAAAATATAAACGAAAAGATGCAGTATTCATGGCATTTATTATAATGGAGGCTGTTTCATCAACTCTTACAATAACGATTTTTTTATAGATTTAGATTCACGACTAGTTGTAACATCGAATTGTTTTGTTATTCCCATGTTATGCTTGTTTTGTGAAGCTGTGATGAAATTTCCAAATATTGTAAATATGTTATTAATGTTAATAAGGTTTTTAATGTAAAACGTCACTACGCTCACATAAACTGCTAAGCATTTACTGCTTAGATGAACATATTGGCTAAATGTTTATTCCATTCAATTATAATATAAACGAAAATTAATTGAATATAATATCATAATGATACTTCATCTTTTATTTTAATTTTCTTGTCATATTGTGAGTAGGTATATTAAAATGCGAATCAGAATAATTGCACTTGTATTAAAAACAAAGGAAATAGTCGATACTATACGGGGTGTAAGGGACAGCCCTCCGAATACTGATAGGGTGCATACAGACCATGAAACTGAACAATTTTCCCCTAGGAATATTATATCAAGAAACGACAAAAGGTATAGGACCTCCTTTAAAAAAACACAAGCTGACTGCTATTACTATGGGAAGTCAAAATTTTACTGTTGTTTCCTGTAATATTTTCTCATAGGAAGTTGTTCAGTTATGGCTGAATGCACCCTATAAGTATTCAGAGGGTTGTCCCTTACACCCTATTAACCTACCTCTATTATAAAATACATACAAACATACACATGTCAAGCAATCCCTTGCGGGGTAGACAGAGCGTAAACAGCCGCAAAAAACGGACATTTACGCCACATGTGACAAACATTTGAGGGTCATTCGGAAAATTGTGTACAGCCACAAAGTGACAGGTTCATCCATCGCTTAAAATTGCAATACACACCCTCGAGTCCCTTAATCGCCTCTTACGACTCCCTTGGGAAAGAATTAGGGTGATGCTGTTCGATGCCGGCATCACACGGCCAACATCAAAATACCTTCCTCATAATACCTGTAAGTAGGTAAGTATTAACCCACAAGATGTTCGCATTGGAAATCAATAACACTAAGATCGATAGACTTCCGATCCCGAAACTTGCAAGTTAGCTCCCCAAATCAAAGCCGACACAGACAATATCTACACGGTCATTCCACTAAGATCGAACCGACAACAAGTCTATACAAACAGGGTCGGATTAAGACGTGAAGCCTAATGGAAAAGTTCCCCGCCGCTAAGGTGCACAGCAATAATAAACTTCGAATAACTTAGTTTGATTTTAAACGGAGTATTCTATCGACCTCCAATAAAAAATAGATTAAATCGGCATCACTGAAAAATATAAGGGATTAAATTATATTCAATACGAACACAAAATTTGCACACAGGGCGATCAGATAAACCATACGCAGCACTGGTAATGCAACTTCCTGCTACGAGAGTGTTCCGGACTTGATTACCGGACGGGCAAATATTTAAATTATGGATTTAAAATTTACTTCTTGGGTCTGAATGTTCTTAAGCATGTCACTGTATGCCCATAACGCCTTGGTACTTGTCTGCAGTAAGTATTTGTACTGAGTATTAGTTTCATTTGAGCTAGCTATAAATTTTCACTTCCTAAAGATTCTTATATCGAGGTGGCTTATATTCATTTTTTGGCTGTCGCCAGGACAGATCAGCCAATTTAGGATTCATTATTGTGTGGGGCATTGCTACAAAAGGATTTTAAAATAATAATATAGTCTTCAGTGAAAGATAATCTTCTTTTCATTCTTATAGTGGCCTCCCCGTACCGTACACTAAATGCAGCCCTGTTTAATATCAGTACGATTACACGAAGACTTGTAGTTTGACAACAGGTGATTTGGGTGGCCGCCGCCCGCCGCTTCCTTCCTACGACAGCCATTGAGTATTGATACGTACTAGACAACGGGACAAGCGGACACTATCTATTTTATATATACTTACTTACGAGTACTACTTATTTAAATCATTTATAAATTGTTTTTGTAATGGAAAGAAATACGCAGAAGTAAATTTAATTTGGGTGATTCTCTGGATGCACCGTTAATGTGCTTCTCCATAGCAAGACTAACTTTTGTAACTTTGCTCTAAATGTTACATCAGGCGTTTACCAAGACTACCTTACTCTCTTGGTTTTTACACCAAGCTGAGAAAATACTCAATAAGAATCGATCAAGCTATCATCGAGTTTATGATAATCATAACTTTGTACAACCAATGATGTTTTTGAGTGCTCAGGCATTAAAGTAGATAGAAACGAGAAGATTAGGCCAATTAGTAGCGATTTAAACATCTTGAAAGGCAATATTTGATCAAACACTCGACTGTGATTCTTATCCAGTAGTATTTAGTAAGACGCTGTATCATTTTCGTTATAATTTTATGCTTCTATTTAGAAACAAAACAAGGAGACCTTAATTTGATCAATATTGAGTGCCTGAGTTAATGCTATTTCATTATCTTTGCTCGTTTATTTTTTTAAGGCGCTGTGTAGTTAGATTTCCCTGACAAACAAATTATTGTTTTACTAAATAAATTAAATTTGTATAAGACTTTATTTAAAATAAAAATCAGTGACAGTGTAAAAAATTTCTACTGGCAAAAATTCGCAAAAACACGTCTGTTGTCATATTATAAGTTGAAGCATTAAGTTTTAATCTAAACAAACGGGCAGGCGAGCGGCGCCGGGCATTTATGTTAGTTAACCGTGGATTACGCTCGCTTGTAATAAGGCAATTTATTACGCGTAAGAAGGTATCTACCTACACCACCACCGCCGACACCGCCGCCGCGCATCTTCTTACATAACTCATCTATGCGTACTTAGCTTACACAGGTAATTAAATATAATGACATTTACTGATTGGAAAGACCGCTTAAAGTTTTAAGAATATTATTGTCATTGTTGTGAAGTTGATGACAAATGAATATTTTTCTGTTTAAAATTGATATTTCGTAATATTTAATAATAATTTTACAACTTGAAGTTACAAAATAGGAGCAAAAATTAGCAGAATGCAGCCAGCACCATGGTAAATCGATATAAGTATTAAATATATTACATACTTACCTCTATAAAAATTGTGCATCTAAATTTTGGTAGATTTTAGTACCTACCTATTTAAGCAGAATATTAACAGCCACAACAGTCCACTGCTGGACATGAGCCTCCCCCAACTGGATATTGCCATACTCACCAAGCTTGGCAGGCGGATTAGCGAGCGCAGTGCAAGATATTGCATTCACAGGGAACGCTGCTCCCCATTCTGTGGATGATTATCCCTACGTCGCTTTTTACGACACCCACGAACAGAATAAGGGTGATGCTATTCTAAGCCGGCACACCACACGGAAGCCTACCTATGCACCTTTTTAACTTTTCTTGAAGTAGGTAACTAAACATTGCCGTGTGATGTCGGCTTAGAATAGCATAACCTATTTCTTTCCCATGGTTGTCGTAAGAGGCGACCAAGGGACTCGAGGGTTACATGTGTATTGTAATTTAGGCGCTGGGCTGACTACACTATGATGATACACAATTTTCTAAATGACCCTCAAATTATTCTCAGACGTGGCGTGGCGTCAATGGTCGTATTTACGGCCGTTAACGCTCTGTCCACCCTGCACAGGATATAGGCGTGCTATATGTATGTATATGGAGGTACCTAAACCTCATAAAGCTGCAAAAGTACATCGTCTAGTGAGACTGACTCAAGACATTATTTAGTTAGCAGAAGACTGCAACCGTCGGAGTAAGACTGCACAATAAAAGTAGTAAGTCTGGGTAGTAAGCCTGAGATTTACAAGAGCCATATCGTCTAGCTCGGCTCATTTCATGGACAGGTCAGGAAGTACAGTCTGTGCCACGAGGGTTTTAGAGAAAATTGTTTAGTTACATGGCACCCACCCTTTGAAAGAAATGGGGACTTTTGTATCTGACAGTTCTCGAGTATTTTCATAATTTCAAACTAGATATGTTATTTTGAAATTTTAGCATGTGGGTCACAAATACATTTTATCTATTTACTTACATTTCTTTGTATAGAAACTTTTTTCAGTTTAGCTGAACGCCAACTATGTATACTTAAAGATTGGCCAGAAAATTCCCTATTGGTAATGCTTGTTGTTTAACTGAGTGGAGCACGATTCATTAATCTTTAAAGTTTTAACATTCGAATTTTTTAGTATTTTTTTTTTCAATATTATGCAGTTTATCTCTCTCTATCTTCTTTTCGTGTATCTCTAATCTAAACCATCATGTTTTGCAATTTGTGGTGTGACGTGACACACATGACTAGATATATGCTGTTTGAGGATGGCAGGTACCGGCCAAAATCTTGCTCAAGTATACTTACATATTTGATTGATGATTTCGCTGCGGCATATAGCCTGAAAACTAAAAGGTAGAGCCATTAGTAATTTTTTAACACGTTCTTAGTTTCACTCACTTGGAGTGATGTGACTATATGAGACGGGGCTGTATCATTGTACATTGTTTAATAACTTGGTGTCCCACACGAAATAAGAAGAATAACCTCCTCCTTGCGGCCATAACTCAGCGCTAATCCGCTCATCTTACTCGTAGAGATCAACCCCGCCGGGTATGTACCCAACCTCATTTCAGCAAGCGCACTCATAACTGACTGTACATATTATAAGGAAACACGATTTCTTGGTTGAAATGAAACTATAGTTTTTAATACTTTATAGGAATCTTGGATAATTCAAGTTTCGTTGTTTTTCTTACTTGGGCTGATGTGATTGCTTAAGGCGGTATAATAACCTTCTTTTAACGGCCATAACTTAGTGCTGATCCGCTCATCTTACACGTAGAGATCAACCCCGCTGGATATGTACCCAGACTCATTTCAGCAAGCGCACTCATAACTGACTGTACATATAAGGAAACACGATTTCTAGAATTAAACTATAGTTTTTAATACTTTATAGGAATCTTGGATAATTCAGGTTTCGTCGTTTTCTTTACTTGGGCTGATGTGATTGCTTAAGGCGGTATAATAATAACCTTCTTTTAACGGCCATAACTTAGTGCTGATCCGCTCATCTTACACGTAGAGATCAACCCCGCCGGGTATGTACCAAACCTCATTTCAGCAAGCGCACTCTTAACTGTACATATAAGGAACCACGGAAAATTGTTATAAAGAAATTGTGTCCTGGATGAAAGTCAATAAGTAGCCCATTTTTTGTTTACCTAGATATTTAGTTTGTAAACCTACTCTTGGTTAGTATAAGATGTCAACTGAACAATTATATTGCAGACAGAACCTTATTATCAGTGAGGATTTATCTGAATGAATAAATAAAGATAGTTCCGTGTTTCGAAGAGGATTTCAAAGTCCTTGAGCGGTTCTTCCCGCGTTGCTGCGTATTTTTAACGCATGCGTCTGTCAATTCAGACCTTATTACCATTTAAATGCAGCTATCGTCGTTTGACTCACAAGTGGGAGAAACGTCTATATAACGAGTTTTTTCTTCGGTGACGATATACATTACTATAAGTAACTTTCTTAAAAGGCCATTGGCCACGCTAGTGCAGTTTATGATTACTTATATTAAGGTTACAACAAGAAGCAATTTAAAAATTCAGACAGTAGAATTACCAATTCGTCGAGTCTTACGCTGACTTGCAAGCAGCAATACAAATAAAAACAACAACCCAAAAGCTACCGTAGCGTAGTGTGAACGCTGCTCGGCGCTACGATTTTTTCGGTCTAGCGGTCGGTGTAATCTCAAATCTCCCGTCGCCAATTTATTTTCATTAGCGATCATCCTCGGTTAATTTTATTCCCTACTTACTCGCCGAGATCGGGAGCCAAGGGATTGTTTAGTATGGAGATGGACTTCTGTTTTTTAGACATTAGAAAATTGCAGGTATTACTCACAGCTGTCAAATGTCAATCACTTCCTTCCTTTTCACATCTAAGACCAATTTTCACATAATATACAAGTTTATATTAATTTTGCTGCACATAAAATTCTGACAATAAATACAAATTTAACTTTGTTAAAATAAGGAGATTCCTTATTTTTATTGCCTCATTGTATTGAAACAACTTAAAATATTTATTTGTGTTAAATCATTAATAGATAGTTGAGGCTCTCTAACATTTATCTTCATTCAAAAGGCATTTTAATAAAGAAAATAAGTATACTCTATAGTTTCATGTAGTCCGTGTCCATATAATGATCGCTTTCTATTCTACGCAGTATCTCGGAGTTGCTTAATTCATTTCCACGGGATAATATTATTTTTTTACTCCCCACTTTTTGCGATGTTCAGCCGGGGCTTATTTTTTATTCATTGGGACCGGATTGGGGTTCCACTGATCATCTCAGTTGGTTCAAGGTAATCAGTGTGACAGCAGCTTTGTGGAGCTTCGTTTGAGAGGAAATCTGAATCTTTCTTAAAAGTTATTGGAATCAGTTTATTGCGTACTTCTTCTTTGATGACTCTAATTTTTTTTTGCAATCACATAAATAAATATAAATGATTTTTGGCCGACTTCATTTAAAACGGTTGCCCGTAATCCTTACAAGGTCATCGGTCAGCCTGGTAGATGGCCGTCTTACGCAGTGCTTTCACATCTTCATATGTGGGACAACGAGTCGTCCAACGACCCGATGAACCCTGTTGTCAGAGTTTTTCAACCTTTTCAGATGCGTGGCCGCCAATCCGAAACTTTCCACCCCATCTATTATCTCTTCTACGAGCTTCTTTAGAATAGTTAAGTTAGTATAGTCAGCATATTTATTTAGTCTAAAAATCGTCTAATTCAAATGTTTCCGAGCTCGTACCGCAAACAGTTAATACTCTGTACTCTGACAACAGCTGCCACAAAAAGCATTTATTCGTCTAAATCTGTGCGCGAAAACGAACGTGTATTAATTTGTCGCGCGAAATTAACGCATGAGCTGCGCCGCCCGCCGCCCGCCGCCCACCGCGCCCCGCCCGCCCTGCCAGCCGTAATCGCATGCATGCACTTTATATACACATAGAGTTGATAATACTCGCTTGTTTAATATTTAAAATACTTAAATCAACCTAATGAAATAACATACAAATGTTTGTAAACATAATTTTGTAAGAGGTGAAACAAATAATAAAAAAATATATTTATTTCTAAACTCTCCTTTGAGTTATACCTTGTTCATGTATAAATAATTAACCTTGAAAAGATAGCCTCCAGAGCCTATGTTCTGTTACAATATATTTTTGTACCTATAATTTATTAAGAAATTATAAGCGCCCGTCTTTGCTTACACCCGGGACCGTCGAATACCAATTTCTTATTTTCAATTTACAACGTTATTTTTTGCACAGTTTTTTAAAATTCTTATTTTCATATGAAGGTTGTTTCAAATCGGAACGTTGAACCCCACCCTACTAACAACTCTTTATAGTTTTGTGCTGTTTCTGCTTCTGCTAGCTCAGGTGAAGTGATCCCACGTTAGCTCACCGTCTGGGCTCATTTCAACCACACCACTGTCTGACAAATAACTTTATTTCCAAGCGGTTCATATAATATATTAACTAACGGCTTATGTGGCGCAGTGGTAGTGCCACGCTAAGGTTACGGGTTCGATTATCGGTGGGGCACTCACAATGTTGATAATAGAGGTATTATCACTTTGTGAATTTGTGCCCAGTCGGTTAGGACATTGCAGGCTGAACCACCTGAATGTCTGAAAAGATAGATGGTTCCGTGCATGGCACGTTAAGCCGTCTTGCTGTCTATGATTACTTAGACCGCGGTCGTTACACAACCATGTCAGAGGCCTACTACTAGTAGTAGGTGGTTGAAAAACTCTGACACCGGAGTCGATCGAGTCGTTGGACGACTCTGTGCCCCATCTGAAAAAGAAGAAGCAATATTAACTTAGAAACACAAATTTAGTAAAACTAATGAATATATTTCAAAGAGCGAAGGGTTATGAGCACAGCCCTGAAACGAAAGGTACGAAAGTAACAGACAACAAATTGAAATCACCACCACAGATAATAATTTTAATGACGAGTAAAAACAAAGCGTCAGATTAAATTGTTATTGCGCACTAAGCAGCAAGCGTCCAGTTTAGGAAGACCAGTGACACTATATAATAGGTGCATGTAATAGAAGGTAGAAAGAACAAGAGGGCAAACTGTTGATTCTTATCGACAGACAGACACAATCACTTTATCGCTCACATTTATTTTCGTGTTGGACACTGAGTCTTCCAACAATGTAAATGTAAAAAAAATTCAAATATTTTAAGGAGTTAACGGGCCCATGAAACTAAACCATTGTTCCCAAGAAACATACATAGGTCGAAAATAAAACCAGACCAATTTTTTTTCATATTTCGATCTGTTTCTTGCAGAAAGTTCTTCAGTTTCATGGGCTGGATCATCCCTTGAAATAGTAGCAGTATTTTTTACACTTATACGAGAAAAAAGAAACATACAACACAATATAAGCAAAAACGGCCTTGTCATCTTAGCAGCAACCTTATCTAAATGTTTTCTATCTAATAGCAAGTTCACACAATGCCAATACGGGCAGGGAAATAATAAGGGAAGAGGTCACCGCGAATGTGTGAACAGGTTACTCGCGCTGCTACTCGTCACGCCGCTGCCACTTCCCGTGCTCTCTCGAATGTCGGCTTTTTGCGCGCGAGTCAAAGGAACGGCAACACGAGCGCTAGTGGAATGTATTGCTATGTCGCTCACTAATATTGGTGTTATAAGAGTATAGCGGCAGAGTGTAAACACTCACAGCTTTTCTCAGGTGGTTATCCAACCACTGAAAGAATAAGAACAACGCAGGAGGTCGAATTTCCACTTGTTTCACATTTTGATGATTAACTGAAAGTAGCAGAGTGACCGTTTTTGTGATCAGCGATATTGCTTTGCTTTTAGAGACATAGGTATAATTCGATTCCTGAGACTACTGAGAAACGTCAACTTCTCCGGATGAGCCTTAGCTCCCCACCAAAACTTCAGGTGTAGATTTCAAAGCCCCGGGGCTAAAAATACTGAAAAAGGTCAAATTATTTCCTCTTTTTATCAGTCTGTAGGAAAGGTTTCAATTTTGTTAAATAAGTTTATGTATTATTTGTGTATCTCGTCTAGTTCTTTCTGTGGCTTTTTACGGCGGCCCCTGAAGAAAACACAGTTCCATTTAGAACGACGCGACTTTCAAGTAATGTAATGTAGAGTACACAGTATAATCCGTTGCAAAAATATTTATTAAGTCGCGACAAACGTCCTGGCTCACTATAATACGATTTTAGAGACATAGGTATATTTCAAATTTCTGAGATAACTGAGACAAGTTCAACATATTTTCCCCTTTTTTTAAAGTCTGTAAAAAAAGCTTTTTGATTTTGCTAAATCACAAATATAATCATTTATTAAATTTCATACATGTCAATATAAATTACAAAAAATGACATTTGATAAAACTTTTTGCTAAATTAGTTGAATATTACTTGTGTATCTTGTTTAGATGGTCTTTCTCTACCTTTTTACGGCCCCTTAAGACCAAACAGGTTCATTTAGAACAACGCTCATCAAAACAACTGTTTAATTACATCCCTAAGGGACAGCTAAGCGTTAAGGGGACCTAATCAACCGTTTAAGGAAACTGTTACGTCAGCAATAAAGATTTGTAGAACTGCCCTCGGTAAAATTAAGTGCTTAATTGAATAATTACGAGGATCAGAGGTTTTACAAGCATCTCTTTTGTTTATAATTATATTATTTGATTTTTTTTTGAACTTGCATATTTGCACCGCAGACATTGTTCGAACCTGCGACTTTCAGTGAAATTACTGCTGACGCCTCTACCGACTGTGATACCGCAGCCCAACACGCCAAATGGTATACCCAACACGCTGTGTTTTTTTATAATTTAAGTGTTTTTCAGAAATTACCCGTATGCCTAAACGTAATTCATATTATTATAAGGTTGGTTTTATCCAGAAAGTCATTAAATTTGTCTCTTTATTTAAAAATATCGAAATGCAGAGTCAGGTCGTTTCTCTTTAAATAATTAAAAAGAAATGTTCGTTATAAACGCCGGCCATTTATTTCCAAATCTCAAATCAAGCAGTGAAGTTGAAGAGGCAGATACAAAATATCCCTCTTCACAATCTGCGGTGGCAATGTCGACGTCTTCAGGAAATTAGCTCTTTTAAAAACAGCGGCTCCCCCGCCGCTCGGAGGCGAGGTGTCAACCAGATTATCACCACTCACACTACAGTGCAGACCAAATGAGAATGAACAAATAGCAGTACCAGTACAAACGAGCGTTGAGGATTAGCCAAGAAATAGCAAGCATACCTAACTAAATTGAAAAATTTACAAACACGACTGCTTTCTGAATTAAAGTCTATCCTATGACACTATGGATAATGTTATATGTGGATAATTCTTCCGATACAATTCCAATTCAAATCTGTTCAATGATTCACAAGTTACTGTCCTTTAAAAAATCGCACATATATACATGAACTCTATAAACATTACACTTTTTTTTTTGGTTGGTCAGTCGTGTAAAAACTACTCGTAGCGAGCTTCGCAAAAGCGAGCTTTTGTCACTAATGGATATTTAACTTTCTAAATGTGATCAATATTTAAAAACATTCAAGTGACTTCAGAAATTATCAATTAAAAAAACGGCCTAGTGCGGAACGAACTCGCCCGCCGACGGTTCCGTAACATGCACATTATTGCACATCAAGCCCTTTCATATTATACCCTGCTAGTGTTCGTTTTCAGACCATTAAACAAACCATGTTTAAAAAAAAAGGGGGTTTTTCCTAAACCTGTACTTCAACACAAAGCAACTTTCCACATTTCATAGTTCCAAGTCTTTGCACATCCGTTCCCTTAAGCATGGTCTGTACAATCTCTGGAAAAAAATCTGCCCCATCCCAACTCAAGTAGAAACAATTGAGCAGATAATTTTAACAGCGTTTTTCTTAATTTCTTTCGTTTTGTTCTATGGAGCGACGTTTCCGTTGCACTGCTCGGCGAAAAGAAAATGTCCGCTTCTTTGTCTTACATTCTGCATTTTTAATTGTCCATTGTAACGGGTGAATTTTTGATAAGAAGTGTTTTCAAGTTTTTGTACCATCAGCAAACAAAACAAAGCACCTCTAAGTATTATTATACACAATAAAATTTAAAAATTTAATTATTTTTGTACTCTTTACGAAATCAAATGTAATACAATATTACCAAAATAAATGAATATAAGCACTAAGCTTAAGTGTTACCAACGATTCTCGATTCTGAGTAATGTAATAAGCTACATAGTACATACAAACACATATGCACGCCTATATGCCTTACGGGGTCGGCAGATCGTAATCGGCCGTGAAGAACGAACATTTACGGTACGTCTGACAAACGTTTTAGGGCCGTTTAGAAATTATGTATGGCCATAATGACAGGTTGTCAGCCATAGCCTAAAATTGCAATACACATCGAGTCATTTATTCGCCTTACAACACCCACGGAAAAGAAATGGAGTGATGCTATTCTAAGCCGACATAACACGGCATAAATCTACACAAAAGAACATTAATGTCTTGCCTTGCCAATTTCACTTTTGAATTAATTAAAGGTTTTGATGCTTAAAACAATTTCAACAATCGTTTACACAAAACACAATCCATTCAAGTAATCATTATTCGTGTTCCAAGTTCAAAATACCACAAAGGAAACGAAACGTTCCGTTTCCGTTTTAAGAGTGCGATATAAAGATTGTGCATCGGAATACATTTTGCGTTATCTGTCGCGTAAACCGCGCGTTAGCTCTACTGGTACTATAAAGGGTGTTAGGAAATTTCTCGCACTATACGGAATGTAAGGGACTGCCCTCCGAATACTAATAGGGTGCATGCAGACCATGAAACTGAACAACTTTTCCCTCATTATTTCTGGATTCAATACTCCTGATCTTGATCAAATAACTTGTTATTCGTTGACTCGATCTCCCAGACACACACACATATACATACATACATTTATCACGCCTTTATCCCTTTCGGGGTAGGCAGAGCGTAAACGGCTGCGAAAAACGGTCATTTACGCCACGTCTGACAAACATTTTAGGGTCATTCGGAAAATTGTGTATCGCCATAGTGACAGGTTGTCAGCCCATCGCCTAAAATTGTAATACACGCCCTCGAGTCCCTTCGTTGCCTTCTACGACACCCACGGGAAAGAAACGGTGTGATGCTATTCTAAGCCGGCATCACACGGCTCACACACACATAATCACACCTATATCCCTTGCTGGGTAGGCAGAGCGTAAACAATACATTGCAATACACATGTTATCCTCGAGTCCCTTAGTCGCCTCTTACAGCACCGTAGGGAAAGAAATCGGGTGATGCTTATCTAACTCGGCATCACACAGCTAATAAGAATTACTCTTCACACCCTGTATTGCCTTGAGCTGCATATTCCACGTACTGGCGGCGCTATACTTTATTATTTTAGTTTCCGTCTCACTTTGTCGATCCGGCTTTTATGGTGATGACTCCGCCAACCATTCGTTCGCTCTTTATGGAGAACGATAAAATTGCCAGATTAAAGGAAATATGGCTTTTATAAAAAGACAATATTGATACTTATATATGGTGAAATTGTACTAGTGACCAATAGCGAAAACGTAAGACGGGCTGGTGATAAGGAACAACTATCCCCGAGGAACATAGGGCAAATACAAAACTGCCGATCATCTGATTTGAGTTACCTACTCTGTAAATGGGGAAAGTTGATCTTTATTACCAGCCCACCTTGAGATTCTGCACCAGTAAAATTTTAACCAATATGTATCTTCTTACTTACTATTTACCTTATATACGAGCCGTTTCTTTTTTCAAACGTAACGTCGCCACGTAATTTCTACATGCTTTTGAATTTGAAATCAAAGTTTTTTTCCGTACCCAATGGGTACTATATACTCTAAGGACATGATCTAATTAAGGCGGCTTCGGTGCGTTTAGGGTGCGTTACAGTTCGTAATGCGTCTGTCAAATCTTTTGACAATCGCATTCTTAAACGCGCCGTGGCCGTATTTGTATGGGAACAAGATCGGAATTCGCAATTTCCTTTCATCTTCCAAAAGCATGCGGTGCGTAAAAATACGCAGCAACGGACGACAAGTGGGAAGAACCACTAGTAAGTAATTATACATATAATTCTGTGACAGAATTAAATATTTATCGGAATTTAGTTTTGAAACGATAATAATTTGCAATAATCAGTCAACTCATTTGTTATCTAATACCTAGGTCTCTCTCTTTTCGTGTGGGACACCGAGTCGTCCAAAAACCTAGGCATAATAAGAAATTTGTTAAACAGTACGTACTTACAAGAGGTTTATAATTACCCGCATTAGATAAACTTAAAAACACAAGTGATAGTATTAGAAAAAAACGATTATTTGATTCTATTGACTCAAACAGCAAACATACAATTACTTTTCACATGAAACACTTCATGTTTAGTTTATTCAATCTGTCCATAAACAAGTTAAAATGTGGTATCTTTTGTATCTCGCCGACGCCCGAGTATCCGTCGTCAGTTGTAAAGTGCGACGTCTAACGCAGAAAATTCAATAAAAAGCTAAAAGCCAATCTTATCTGCAAGAGAGGAAATTAAGAAACAGCGGCGAGCATCTGACACGGACGCTCTGTAGAGATCTTTCGCTAGTGGGGGGAAAAGACGCTGTTATATCGATACCTATAGTTTTGCAGTGTGATGTTGGCTTAGAATAGCATCACCCCATTTATTTCCCTTGGAAGTCGAAAAAGGCGACTAAGGGACTCGAGGGTGTGTATTGCAATTTTAGGCGATGGCCCTTTGTATGGCGATTTTCTCGATGACCTTCAAATATTTGTCAGACTTGGCTTAAATAACCGTTTTTCGCGGCTGTGTGCGCTCTGCTTACTCCGCAAGGGATTAAAGGCGTAATATGTGTATGTAAGTATGTATGTGTATAGTTCAAAAATAAATTTGATGATGATGATTCTTCGTGAATTTCAATTAAAAATCTATAGTTACTTTACGTACGTCTGTATCCTACCCACATCAGGATGTAGTCGTTGACTGTTTTAGGAATAATTGTGATTCATATTGTATTCATTTTCTCACGTATCATCGCATAACCTTGTAAATAGAAGGACAGGACTGAAAGAATTTCAACTTGTAGCATTTTTGCTACAACTCCGTAGCGCTGCTACGACGTGGTCGTAGCACATTCGATCCACATTTCCCTTCATGAATTTTGTGAGGTCCGTATAGCATGATTAAAACGGTGACATCACTAAACATTTTTAAAGATAGAGTGTTGAATGCGACAGCAACAAGACGTCGGGTTTCGGAGTCGAACCGCTGAAATAATTCCAGCGACCACGGCGGGGCGCGGGGCGGGGGCGCCGGAAACGCTGCCTTATCTCGCCCAATACCCGCTTGTTCCATTTTTAAACAACTCACTTCTTTATTTCTATTTATTCCAACTTCAACCTCCCCTCGACACCCTTCTTCCTCCGACTTCCCACATGAATAGACCCACCTACTTAATGGGACTTTCAGTTCCTAAGTCATCATGTTTTTAACAATATACGGGCGATAAGTAAGGAGGTCGACGCGGATAATAAACGGTGAAAATGTACGTGTTTACTTTGAGTGAGTTTTGAAAGAAGATCGTGATGGAGCGCCGTAAATACGCCAACTCGGCAGGAAGTTTGTTGTCTGCTTTTGATATTATTTGGCGTGGAAATACGTTGTGCCAAATTGAAAAGTAAATGTTTCTCCAGGTATGTTGTTACATACACGATATACATATTATTATTCACGTTGAAAATACATTTCTTTAGTAATAATTTTTTAAAAGTAACGAGTCCTCGATATTCAGTTTCAATTATTCAATAGAACATAAACAACCCATAAGTAAACAAGTTCAACCCATAACTATGAATCAACTGAATAATCTTCATATCCGAAATCTCACAGCAAATTCTTACGATAAGGTTCCTTACAATGAATCAAGCGGTATTCTTCTGGGTACAGTTTATCCGTTATCACGGGCACAATGCATTACCGCGTAACAATATCATTACCGGGGCTATTCAACATTTTTATTATTGCGTTACTATTGTCTTATGGCGCGACGGTGCTTAGATAACGAAGGGACACACAGCTGGCAAGAACCGAAAACATTTGAAAAACTCAGGCTGGCAAAGTTGCATAACATAGCAAGATACGAGTGGTGGACTATGACAATAAGTATCTTTGGCAATTTGGAAGTTAATATGTACTGTAATGCTGTGTTTCTATAGTCATTTCCTAGTATTAATCAAAATAGTCGAATACAATAGTGATCCATTCGTTGATTTGATTAAGCAACTAGATAACTGACGTGAATTGTGTAATTGTGGCACATACCTAACATGCTATTCACATTCAATACACAAACAGCTGCTAGCTACCTTGCCTAATTTTAGTGATAATATGTGCAGACAGGTTTCACAAAATCGTCACCACCACCATGTATAGGTTTTCACATTGGTTCGTTAACAGTCGCTAGTTGACCGAATTCATATAGAAATAAATTTTACTAGTGACCGATAGCGAAATCTCAAGACGAGTTGGTTTGTGATAAGGAACAACTTTCCCCAAGGAAAAAAGGTTAACACAGTAGGTAACTCAAATCAGCTTATCGGCAATTTTGTATTAGAGGTCCAAATATATTTTTCGTATTTCGACAATATGTTCCTCAGGGAAAGTTGTTCCTGCTCACCAGCCCGTCTTGAGATTTCGCTATCGGTCACTAGTAAAATTTCATTCTATATCCGTGCTGTTTTGTACCGTATTGATGGAACGCCGGTGTTTTCTATTCTCTTCGTCAATGTGTACGCGCAGTAACTCTCTACCGAGATACGTTGCAGATTTATGTGGGTAATGTTTGTTGTTTCACCTTCCCTCGCTATAACGTGGCTGAATTTATGAATAAGCTGCTCTGCGGCGCCTTCCGCTTGATTCGTGGTGATAAACTACGGGTACACCTAATTTACAATACTGATATTTGGGTTAAAGATATTGTAATTCATATAGGGAGAGAGTAGGGGGAGTCCGGGAGACTTGAAATTAAATTAATAAAAAAACTACAACTCTCCCTCACCCACCCACTAATCCTGGCCCCAATTTTATTTAGCAGACCTGAATTAAAATTGTTTCAGTTGTGTGTCAATGGTCTGTCAGTGTGACAGTTTTGGTCATTTCGTATTCTGCAAACAGTTTGAAGTATAGAAAATCACAGTGGCATTATAATGACAGTAGAGTGTGGCTGGCATAGCAAGGGTAAAAAAATGAGAGAATCCGGGCCCTGCATTCTAAACAAAATAACATGATTTGGCAATACTGAAACGTTGGTCTTCCTTGAGTACCTCCATAAATAAGTGTACAGTAAACAAAACAAATAATCCAAAAAATATATACTTCGAGATCTCATTTTTGGCACTCATGATAAGTAAATTATGAGTTGCTTGTGATTGTAGGGTTAAACGGGTTAATTCATTCCCCACGCGATATACCTCTATAAAAGGCGCAGAATCAAAAAAGTTTTTTCATGTGGATCAAATTTCCCACCTGGGCAAGTCTCGGAATCCTCATACTAAGCTTACCGAAGAAAATGTCATGATGATCAGTTCGATCTGAAAGTTTAGTTAGGTAAAACGGGATGGCCAGTTGAATGGGGACAAAACTTGTTATGTACTTTACTACCAAATAAACTGACTGTATAAACATTTTTTTCTTCCGATGTAAAATATTTAACTTAATGATACAAAATGTTTCGCATTAGAAGAATATGCATTTTATACAATAAATTGTGAGTAAAGAAAAGTACATAACCAGTTTTGTCCCTATTTACCGGTCATGCCGATTCACCCCGTTATACCTAGGTACCTACTTTTTTTTTTGTAATGCTAACTTTGTGTCAAAAAATTAGGACTTAAAAGATACCTAAAAAAATACGTTAACATAAATATCAAGTGTTATCAATGCTCATTTAATTAAACAGCAGTATTCGAATTTGCGTTTGTATGTTATTTTGCTTCTGGCACTCAAATCACAATGCACGTAATTTTTCAACCGTTTCATCATCAAAACCGTAAGCCATTTTAAGCCTACATCAAGATTACGTCGACAATAGAAATAGAAAATTGACTCCCCCAACCACTAACTAACTCAGCACACGCGGTTTTTTTTACCCACCGAGCACCAGCATCTTCCGAGGGCTGCATAATACCTTGCCTCGTAAATCTTAACTTTAGAAGACCTCAGAGGGGGATTAAAGATCAGTAATCTTAGTCGGATGAGTTATGGCCCGCCAGGATCCGCTTTATTGTGACTTTAAGAAACTAAGAGGAGATTTTGTTAGCCGTTCCAAATTAATTTAGATAATGATTAATAGTATCTGCGGTAGGAGGGAAGGTATTTGCATAATTGGGAATTGGTTGGGTGAGGTACTTCGGTTTGAAGCTTTTGTTTACATAAATATTGAAATATGAAACGAAGCGCCTTTTTCTATTTCATCATAAAACAATTATATAAGTACATGTGCGAAGAAGATAGTGTTCAGACTTTGTAGAGAAGGGTATATGTATATAGCATTTCTGTCCCGTAGGTATTGTAAGAGGCGACTAAGGGACTCAAGGGTTACATGTTGTTGCAATTTTAGGCAATGGGCTGACAACCTGTCACTGTGGCGATGCACAATTTTCTGAATCAGCCTCAAATGTTTGCCAGACTAAATGTTAGTTTAGTTTTTACGGCCATTCACGTTCTGCCTACCCCGCAAGGGATATATGTTTATACGCACATGAAAAGCTGTAATAAATACTTGAAACCCATTTTAATTGTTTAGTTTTATTTGTATTTAAAAATAACTCGTTTTCAATACAGCAAATTCAAGAGTTACAAAGATAAACATCTTAAATCTTTCTGATATTCCTTACGTGTAATATTTTCCTATTACACTCTTGCAGGAATGTTCCTCACGCGGCTGCCTCGTTTTTGCTGCTCCGCGATACCTGAAGGAATATTTATAGCTGAACTTTATTTAATATCAGCTTCAGCCGACGCCTACGCTGTAACAACTTTTAAGCTGCATCCACGATATTGTTTAGCCCAAAATCAGAATCTTAGGTGAGGTGAATATGAATTTTTATTAAGTTACCTTTCGTTCGATTTTTGGTGAATGCTTTTTTGACATTTCAAAATGTGAAATCTGAATTCTAATAGATATTGGACGTAACGTGTGACGTAAACAATAATACACTAGCAACAACAAAGTTTTATAACATTTATTTTATAATGCTGTATGGCAATTTGACGAGTACCTACAATAATTTTTTATTATTGACAACAATAACGTTCCCCCCACTACTGCGCTATAAGATATAATTATGTTTGCAATTTCCTAAATATCCGACGAAATTCACAATAATACACATTAAAAAAAGTTAAAATAAAAAGTTTTGATTTTCTGTTATCTGTTATTTGCTTTACAAACCTGTCATATATCTTAAGTTAGCTACTTTTGCAAAAATAAGTTGTGCGTGTTGTTGTTTAATACCTTGTTAAATGAAATAAAATAAAATCTTACTAAAAAGGAAAAAACTGCTAAGTTGACAACTGTACTTAAATACTTACAGACAATCTTATCAGTTAGTTAGTCAGCCAGTGGTATACCTCAGCACCTTTTTTAGCACCATATCAGTAATATTTTTCGTTAACTGCACCCAACAAAAGTACCTTCATAAATTCTATCAACCCTTTGCTTCACCTGCACTTATGTTTTAACAAAATGTTCCAAACTTCCAACAAAGGTGTAATTGAAAGATCGGAAATTCCCAAGCAGGCACATATTTCAAACCACGCTTCTACCGGATAATATAAGGAGATAGAGGACACTCTCGGATATAAAATATGGCGTCCTTTCATGAATCTTATTAAGATATCCTCCAAAAAGCGAATGGGACAGCAATATACGGCAATGTCTCATGCGAGAGCAGCGCAGTAGATAGGTTTATGTATATTAAAATAATACTGAAGCGGTTAAGAGGTGCGCAGTGTTGGGTAAATTTATCGCCCTATGAATATGATTTTCTTTAAGAAAGGATAAAGTTCCCTTAAGTGGTGTCGAGTGTCAAATAGTTGTATTGTGTATAAAGTTTAGCGAAAATAATGGCAAAACAGTTTCATAGCAGTCTGTACATTTATCACACTGTATAATTGATATAAGATTGAGCTATTTATAATTCGAATGTCCTTTTTTTAAAACTTATAAAGCTTCCCAAATAATATGAGGCAATACTCACTGCAACAGTATATTTTTCGTCTTTATAATTCATAAAACAACATTTTTTTAAATAACTATTATTTTTGAGTACGTAGGTATTATAGGCTATTTAAAACTACTAGACCGATTCAAATTATCTTGTAATGTTAGAAATGTCCTTGTCCTGTACAACCAACCTCGACACATATAGATAAAGATCATGCAGCAGCATTTACCACGTTATTTCACCGATACTTAGGCGGCCAGCAGCACAGGACAACGTGTCCATTGGCTCTTATGTTTCCTCGTTTTGGAGGATAGAAATCGTTCTGCGAAAGTGACAAGCTTCCATACAAAAGCTAGCCAGTAAAACTTTATTATCGGTCGCAGCTAGCGATGTATCCGAAGCTATTTTGCATGAACCGAGATACGGCGATGCACTTCCAAACAAACTTGCTGAGTTATAGTGCTATTGGCTACGACGCGTGGCGTTTGGCGCCACTTTTGTGAACGTTGTTTTATTACGTAAAACTGACTTAGATTAGAGTTAAGGATATAACGAAAAAATATATTATAAAGTGTACATATTTAAGTTTCGCAACACAGTATTAGTTTCGAAACACAGCTACGTACAGGATCAGCCCAGGAATTGCCTGAATATGATATTATAGATTTTCCTCGAAAGTTGTCATCCCATATTGTTTTGCGATTAAACTTTTCGGTGTGATGCTATGTATTTATCTATTTATTTTATACTTTATTGCACATGGTACAAAAGGCGGGCCTAATGCCACGCGTATGTATAGGCATTATGTACTTGAAATATATATTTAGGTAATTATTTTGGTATACCAAAACAAAAAATCCTTTACGAAGATACCTTCTTCATTACGTACATATCCGCCACAAAGGATTCATCCTCGACCTTATCATTCAATTCGCCGATACGAAGGGGGCGATATGCAAAAATGCTCCATTTCCGTTATCCCCTTGTAAATGACGTGGGTGCGAGCGAGAGGGCGTGTGAGTGTTTTTGCAATTACGGTATAAATAATAATTTCGCCGTCGTAGATTACGGTTAGGTAAGGATGATTCACGGCGCGAGCTTTCAGGTGAGTGGGACGTGAATATGAATAGAGAACTAAGATAAAGGAAACTAGCAATGGGTAGAGTAGACTATGTAAAGAGAAAATGTTTTAAATCTGAATAATTATATTTTTACTGGTAAGGCTACACATTTTTAGGCCGCAGGTAAAAATGGTGTAAGTAATTTGATGCCGGGAAATACTGTTATGCGGTATTTGCTAATTATTACCAATTTTTGCTTTCGTTGTGAATAGGTACTTTAGCTAGGTACCAATGCTTATTTATTTGAATGTTATTTTGATTTACCAAATCTGTCTTTTGACACTTATTCAATTTGAAATTCCCAAAACCAAAATTCAAATGCGTAGATAATAAAGATAGTTACTTCATTCTGTCATCGGCCTAACCATATCCAGAAATTAGGCCGAATTCTTTGAATTTTGAACGAATTCCTAGTTGTTTAGGAAGATGGCAAAACAATGTTCAAAAGATCATTTTTCTCCAAATGAATATCGTTATTAACTATTTTGAAAAACATACAAAGAAAATAAATAAATTAATAAAAATTTACATAGATTGAAACAAAAACTTCACTGTTTGTTTGTGACAAGAGATTGTTTGCAAATAAAGAATATAGTTAGTAGTTTTTAAAGTTATATGGCAAAGGACATTAACCCACGTGGAACCTTTCATTATAACCTATATGCGCCAATTATTTACTATTTAATTCAATTTATGTATCAAAACATTGCAAGAGTGCCAGTGCCCATTGTTAGGGAACAGGCTTCTTCTGGGTGAGCTCGCTCCATCTAAGACTCTGTCTCTGTCCTATGACCTAGACTAGAGTCAAGAGCAAACCCATCATTAATAAAAAAAAATAAATCTTTGAATACCAAATTTTAAAACACTTCCCGTGTTAGGTATACAATTTTTGAAAACTTGCAAAATTTTCAAGCGCGGGCAGGATTTGAACCTGCGACTTTCGCATTACTAGTGGCGACGCCTCTTCCATCTGGGCTACCGCAGCTCATTCCTTGCCCGCCAATTTTGCAAGTGTATTTTAATGCCAGTAACGCGTGGCACGGCTTCATCTACCAGGCTAGTTTTGCAACTATTACCCGGCGACTAATTCTATCTTTACAGATTGAATGTAGTCTAAGCGATGAAAACCCGCGATAAATTGAATACCAAATTTTAAAACACTTCCCGTGTTAGGTATACAATTTTTGAAAACTTGCAAAATTTTCAAGCGCGGGCAGGATTTGAACCTGCGACTTTCGCATTACTAGTGGCGACGCCTCTTCCATCTGGGCTACCGCAGCTCATTCCTTGCCCGCCAATTTTGCAAGTGTATTTTACTGCCAGTAACGCGTGGCACGGCTTCATCTACCAGGCTAGTTTTGCAACTAATACCCGGCGACTAATTCTATCTTTACAGATTGAATGTAGTCTAAGCGATGAAAACCCGCGATAAATTGAATACCAAATTTTAAAACACTTCCCGTGTTAGGTTCAAATCCTGCCCGCGCTTGAAAATTTTGCAAGTTTTCAAAAATTGTATACCTAACACGGGAAGTGTTTTAAAATTTGGTATTCAATTTATCGCGGGTTTTCATCGCTTAGACTACATTCAATCTGTAAAGATAGAATTAGTCGCCGGGTATTAGTTGCAAAACTAGCCTGGTAGATGAAGCCGTGCCACGCGTTACTGGCATTAAAATACACTTGCAAAATTGGCGGGCAAGGAATGAGCTGCGGTAGCCCAGATGGAAGAGGCGTCGCCACTAGTAATGCGAAAGTCGCAGGTTCAAATCCTGCCCGCGCTTGAAAATTTTGCAAGTTTTCAAAAATTATATCTTTGTAAAGAAACAAGGAATAACCACTCAAAACTAGTCAAACGATATTTGATTGGAAAAAGTAACTTCTGAACTTCGATTTGCTATGTTCCTTGACTACTTTAGTAATTCGGCCAAATTTCATCTTTATGAAAATGGTAAAATGCAAATTAAAATTTCTACATATTCAGGCTTTTGACCAAATTCCTACAAATTGATCGAATTCCTATTTCTGTCATATTAATGCGACGTATACAATCATTACGTACTAGAAAGTACCAACTTACAGACTGAAAGTAAATGCACAAATATTATAAATATTCATTAAAATTACAATACCGCATAAAGCCGTCCGCAGACAAGGCATATAAAGCAAAATGTCTATGACTTATCCCCTTCGGCAATAATCAGAGAGATACGGCAAAATATGGGAGTCATTTCTCATAACGCGCTTTGTCAACATTCGCTTGATAAATTTACATTAGCCGGGTTATACAGTCATTTTTGTGAGCTCTCAAAGTAGGCTCATCATGATTTTATGAAGATGTAAGATTGAATGAGGTGATTCTGATTAAATTACCTGGAAAAGTGTTTAAATGGCGCAGAAAAATCCTAATGCCAAACACATAAGGGTAGGCAGTAAACAGTCACAAAAAATGATATTTATGCCACGTCTGATAAATATTTGAGGGTCATTCGGCGAAATTGTGTATCGCTAAAGTGACAGGTTGTCAGCCTGTCGCCCAAAATTGCAGTCACCTCCCAAGATAAAGAAATGGGGTGATTCTGTTCTAAGCCGGTATCACACGGCGTCTAAGCCTTTAAATTATTGCACTGTCATAGTAATTTGGCACACTCCTGTAACACTTATGCCAAACCACTTGCAACATCAACAATCTGAACAAAATAAGAACATAACCTTTCGCGAAGCAGATAAGAAATGGTTCACATTCATCATATTAACCTAATACTGGCAATAATTAAAAATCTCATAGGTGCTCGCTTCTGCAACTCACTTAATCGTTACCCCATTTGATAGATAGCTTTACACCTTCCCAGGCCGTTATGACCTTTTCACAATTCACAACGAAGCCTTTCCCGTAGATTTTGTAGGAGGAACCGTCGCGTCGTTACTATGAAAAGGTTGTAAGACGTCCACTGAGATCGGAGTATTAGGAAGCGTTTACACGGGCGGCACGTAGCGTAATAAATAATATAGTAATCAGTGCGATTCCTTACATCCTGGCTCTTATTAGGCGAAGAGAACCTACATTCAACATTGGCAAAGCCTCGGCTTACTGGCACATGTGGGACGGAAAGATTCTCGGGAATTTATTGTGCTTCGGCTTATGAATCATAAATAAGGCGGGCTAATTAGAATTGCTTTAGGTGTTGGAGGTATTATCGTGTGTTTCGTGCTTTGTGTTGGAAATGGAGGTGTGAGTGGAAAATACGGGACCACGTGGTAGATCAAGTACCTATTGTTTCCGTCTCTACGTAAGTAACAAGGGAATCCTCCGTTGTAAGCCCTAGCTGGCCTAGATCCTATACCCTGCACTACTTCTTTTAATGTCTGAAATCTTACAGTCCGAAATTAATACTACTAAAGAAATAAAATTTTCACCGGTTACTACTCAGTTTTAGCCAGTAATCACCTAGAAGTCGTAACCGTAGGTTTATGTAAAGTATTCCCGGATGAAAAAAAATAAGGTTGGTAACATAATATGCCTACTAGGTATTAGCTACAATTGAAATGCATATTCTGAAATATATAGTTTTTTTTTGAGTACATTATCCCTATACAATTTTAATTATAATGGTAAGCCCACGCTCTACCCATATTTTAGTATTGTATTTCGTATTTATTAATAATTTCTACAAAAGTTTGAATTAAATTTCTATATTGAGATTTTCAGAAGATCTGGTATTGTGGCCGAAAAGGTCAATGATCTCAGAAAGGATGAGGATCGGTTCGTAATGTCGAGATAAGACTCCAAACCAGAGTCGTCGATGTCAATTACGAATCACGTGACTGAAGCGGAAGTGTGCAGGACACTTTACTCGTCGGGACGACCAAGCGGTTACGCAGTGGCGGCCAAGAACTACTTAAGCAGTTCTCTATGTTATGAAACTACAGGCCACAAGTCTACAGATTCCTAGTACATTGTGTAGCCGGTAAACATAGCTGGTATCATAATGGCTTACCGACTACGCAATATACATCGAATTTGAACTGTAAAATTGTAGCCGGTAGTTTGATAATATCGGAAACAGTTAGCCTGGGCACCAGCCAGGTGGACGAACGACGACATAGCGGCCATTGCCGGTAAACAGTGGATGCGGGAGTTAAAGAGAAGAGCCCTATACATAACAGTGTGTAGATGTAGGTTGATATAGATAGATTACTATAGAATAATATAGATTTAACACTGTTTTTTTTAAACTAGTTCTTCCTCAGCAAAGTTTTCTTTTTCCTGAAACTTATTTGCGAAAGAGGGAACCTGCTCTAGTCATTTCCAAAACATGGTTAAGAGCAGCTCAAAATTAAGATTTACGATACAGATTAATATAGACAAGTAACACGCAAAGTAAAGAACAACAAAGAGATAAAAGCTCGCGCACACACGGCACGATGCGCGGCATGCCGCATCCCGCATGCCGCTCCGGAGTTGCCGATAATACGGCAAATTATGAAGTTTTAACAAGTTCCCCAAATAAATCTCCTTCGCGCGCGGTTATCGCGACGCTGCCGCGTGTTTTAAAGAACAGTGTTGCCAGAGCTATGTAGTGAAAATACACTAAAGTAAAAACATAAAACTATATCAGTTTATAAATAAAGTGATTGACGTAAAATAGAAGGATTGATGATATCTAATACTTATTTATTTATTGAATTAGATAGAAAGGTATTTAGCTTCTTCCGCACTTATGATGGCTAGTAATGCAGCTAGTTGAATGCACCACGCGTACGACCGCAAGTTAATGCAAATGCACAAGCGATGCACTTTACTCGCACTACCTCCACCGTTTTTACACTCTACACGTGTTTCGCCCCTCCACGGAGCATCATCAGGAGATCTTCGACAGTCGAGTTCCGAGCACTGACTGAGTAACCGTCGTTGTCGGCTCGAGCTTATAAATGCTTCCTCCCCGCCATTAGGTGACGCAATGTACGAGAACCAATCAGAATGCAGATTGGTCAGGTGACTCTCTGCGATTGGTTATTTTGAAAAATACGCAGTAATGGAGAAGAGGAAACATTTACCTGCTCGTTGAAGATAGTTCCAGTACACCCGTGACGTATGATTTCTAATTGTTCCAACACGTTCAGCCTTTGGCCTTTATTACAAGTATGTAGAACTTTATAGGAATGGCTGTCTGTTAAACCATGCCCAGAATCTAGCAAATGTTTTGCGAAATGCGATCTTTCTGGACGTCCATTCCTATACGCAGAAGTGTGTTCTTTATAACGTGTATTAAAGCTACGACCAGTTTGACCTACGTAAACCCCATTACACACATCGCATGCAAGTTTGTATACGCCCGACTTCTTACCAACCTCAGTCTTTTCTTTGCCGTTGCAAACCGCCCGACGAATGGTGTTGTTAGTCCTAAAAGCCACATGAACATCGTTGTTCCTCAAAATTCTTGATATCTTTTCAGATATTGGTCCGACGTACAGTAAACTTGACCGATAGTGATGAACATCGCGTTCCTGTGGCGCTGAATATAAACGGCTAGAAACCTGCTGATTTATCTTTTTCCTGATTAACCCGTCCACCATTCGCCGGTCGTACCCGTTTGCAACTGCAATTGAGTAAATAGTATTCAATTCTTTATTATACGCTTGCAAAGATAGAGGATATGTTAATAACCTATTTACGTAACAATGAAAAGCCGCTAATTTGTGTTGCCAAGGGTGACAAGAAGTCGCCGGAATAACTAAATCAGTGTGAGTTGGTTTTCTGTATACTTCAAAGGCATGCTGACAACGCTCCCGTGTGATAGTCACATCTAAGAAGTTAATTGCGCAGTTCTGTTCGAGTTCTAATTTGAATTTGATTTTAGGATGGAATGTATTCAGACTACTAACAAAGATATCTAATTCTTGTCTCGTACCTGTCCAGCATATCAGTATATCATCAACGTATCTGCTGTAATAAAGGATATTACTGTTGCCCACGATGTACTTATTTTCGTAGTTATCCATGAATATCTCCGCCATCAATGGAGATAGTGGAGACCCCATAGCCAAACCCTCTTTCTGCCTATAATAAGCCCCATTAAACCTAAAATAGTTTTGTTTCATGCATATTGTTGCTAGGTCAATAAGTTCTTTTACCTCCTCTGGATGTAAGTTTTTTCTTTCTAACATGTCGGAAAGAAAAACTAAAACTTCTTCATAGGGTACGTTAGTAAACAAACTGTCTACATCCAAAGAAAGTAAAAGAGAGTTCGTGGGCAACACAACATCCTTTATTTTTTCTGTTAAGTCTTGCGTATTCTGTAGACTATATTTAGGAGAAAAACCTGACTTGTTCTTAATAATAGTATTTAATCTTTTAGCTAACTCATATGCTGGGCACCCAATGTACGAAACAACAGGACGAATGGGAACGTTGTCTTTATGTATCTTAGGTAAACCGTACAACACAGGAGCCTGAGGGTTCATGGGGACTATATATTTAGAAGCACTCTCGCTTGGAAATGTGAATTTAGAATTATCAACAGCTCTTTTGACTTCTGCATTGTACTTGGCCGTCGGATCTGAGCGTAAGACAATGAAATCATCAGTTTGAATTACATCGTTCACCTTATTGACATAATCGCTATCGTTAAGAACTACTATAGTGTTGCCTTTATCTGCCTTCGTGACTATAAGATTGTTACTATTAATCTTGCGTTTCAATGATTTCACTGTTCTTATCTCAGGTCCGACGGTGTAATTCAGATTCTGCTTCTTTAGTTCATTAGCAACAATTCCTTTCACCAAGCTATCTTTACCATTAATCATGCATGCTAGCTCTGTATCTACACCTAATTCCTCAACAGTTTGTTGGGTCAGCCTAGGAGTCATGTTGTACTTCAGACCTTTTTCCAGCAGTGATAACTCGTTTGATGAAAATTGCACGCTAGTCAAGTTCTTCACCCGTGGGTAGAAAACATGGCTAGCTGCACCACTGCCCCTATTATCATCTCTTTCACCATCACCACCACCACCACCGCCGCCACCACCACCACCACCGCCACCACCACCACCACCACCACCACCACTACCACCACCGCCATCGCCACCGCCACCACCATCACCACCGCCACCGCTACCGCCACCACCATCACCACCACTGCCAACATTACCATCAGCTTCACGATCGTTACCTCCACCACCCCTGACACCCATACCCCAACTAACTTCACCCCTACCATATTTATCCCCGTTACTGTAAACTTTACCACCACCATGCTTCGTCGAAGAAGTCAACTTACGTAACTTTTTCGACTGTATCAAATACTTTTCATGCACAGCCTGTGATGCGTAATCCCTTGCCTTTTGGTCTAACAAATCGAACTCAACATTATGTAAATGATGCAAAAGTTCTGTATGTAAAACTTTTATATGCAATTTAAGATTATCTCTAACCGTAAACCAGTGGCGAGATTCCGCATCCAACCGGGCCTTTTGAGCTTTACGAATGGCCAAAACAGCCGAATGACTGGTCGTGTTGGAACGGATATTAATATAGTCTGGAACTACCTGTAGCCGCCTACATTCTTGGTTAAACCATTCATAACAACACCATTCGTCGGGCGGTTTGCAACGGCAAAGAAAAGACTGAGGTTGGTAAGAAGTCGGGCGTATACAAACTTGCATGCGATGTGTGTAATGGGGTTTACGTAGGTCAAACTGGTCGTAGCTTTAATACACGTTATAAAGAACACACTTCTGCGTATAGGAATGGACGTCCAGAAAGATCGCATTTCGCAAAACATTTGCTAGATTCTGGGCATGGTTTAACAGACAGCCATTCCTATAAAGTTCTACATACTTGTAATAAAGGCCAAAGGCTGAACGTGTTGGAACAATTAGAAATCATACGTCACGGGTGTACTGGAACTATCTTCAACGAGCAGGTAAATGTTTCCTCTTCTCCATTACTGCGTATTTTTCAAAATAACCAATCGCAGAGAGTCACCTGACCAATCTGCATTCTGATTGGTTCTCGTACATTGCGTCACCTAATGGCGGGGAGGAAGCATTTATAAGCTCGAGCCGACAACGACGGTTACTCAGTCAGTGCTCGGAACTCGACTGTCGAAGATCTCCTGATGATGCTCCGTGGAGGGGCGAAACACGTGTAGAGTGTAAAAACGGTGGAGGTAGTGCGAGTAAAGTGCATCGCTTGTGCATTTGCATTAACTTGCGGTCGTACGCGTGGTGCATTCAACTAGCTGCATTACTAGCCATCATAAGTGCGGAAGAAGCTAAATACCTTTCTATCTAATTCAATCAAGATGGACTTCCGCAAAGTAACGCCTGATACAATTACTTACTTATTTATTTATTTACATTCACACCACATAACAAGATTGTTAAATCATCTTGGCACCATTAAACCGAGAAACGGTTAATTATCAATTCATTCAAATTCTATGAAGTGAATCTATTTCGATATTATTCGTGCATAAACGTACTTTATCCAGCCTTTGTACACATCACTTTCATAAACAAAATTAACTCATCAAACGTAATTCTCTCCAAGAGCTGGCATCCCCACCTACCGCAGATGTATAAGTGGTAAGGTAACGAATGGAAAGTAAAGTTGGCGCAATAAATTAATTGGCACTAAGTTGTGAGTGCGGGGAGAGGGGGCACGAGGAAACAGGGGGAAAGGGGAAGGGGGGATCTCCAAGTTTAGACTATTAATTTCCGTCTTAAGGACCAACGCCGACAAATAACCCGTGTGTGTGGGGCTTATTAATTTATACGCCAAGAAAAGTAGCAATGTACCTACGAATAAATCATACAGTATCCGATCGATTTGTCGAGAATTTTAAGAGGGGGAAGATGAATGGGTAAAGTTAAATTATAATTCAATCAGGATGGTATGTGTTTTATGTATTTCTTGGAAAAGCATGTTCATAGTTAGGATTTCAAAACATACCTTAGCAATAACGACGTCAAATTCGTACAGTTGCGTATACGTTTGAAGTGAAATGTTTGACTGAGTAACATACGATTTTCTAGGTTCATATTGAACTAGCAATGGCAGGCGATTATTTAAGACGATTGTTACTTAAAGTAAACATCATTAAAACTGTCACTTTTAATAACTTCCATAGATTTTAAGTTCAAAAGCATCATCCTGCAAAGGTATCCACATCAATTCACAAAGTTACCGAGATTACCATAAATATACGAGAGAACACAAAAACGACACATTCATAAGTAGAGCAAGTCCCTAGAGTATCGAAATTGCGTCGTTTCACTGATTGATTCGACTATAATGACGGAGACTAAAGTTTTCGCCATTTTCGTTCAACAAAACGACTAAATTCAACAATTTCACGCATTAAATTCTAAAATGGTACTATAAATTCGTAATGGCGATTATTTCGGCTCAATGTAGGCGCAACAACTCATTTTATGCCTTAGAAAGGAAATCCTATTCGCGTTCGTTATTTATAGCCATCTTGGGTACTACAGTAAAGCCATTAAATGATACCCAAACCATAACAGACGAAAACACCAAGTCAACGAAAGAAGCATCGTGATACTGGCCACTAATAAAGAATGGCGCAGTGGCCAATTTATTTGAAAAAAGAAACACATCGAACACTTGACTCAAAAATAGAATCTAAAAAAAGAAGTGTATGCAGCCAGCACGTGTTAGCCACGTGGTTCTGTGGGCGGATCGGCGCTTGGCTCATCCCCCACCTGTTGGTGATCCGGGCTGATCCGCCCCCGCGCGGAAAGCCGGATCGGATTTGCGGATATAACCGGCTGAATCGCGTCGCTGCGCCGCCTCGCCTTGCCTGAAGCGCCGCCCAGCTGAAGGATTTTCAGAGCGCTTGATTAGAGATACTATATGTGTTTGTGAATTACTTAAATTAAAATTAACATTTTCTATGGAACGTACTTAGGCTATTAAGATGTAATATAATATATTTAATATTTTATAATTCAAATCAACACATTATAAAAAATATTTTTCTCAAACATGCTAGGAAATGTGTTCATTTCTTTCAAAAAAAGAAACCGCGAAGTTTCACATTGTTTGTTACGTCTCAGATCACGCCAGCAAAGTTGTATGGAAATCCTTTGCTGGTGTCCATTAAGATAAATTCGTTATACGCTAAACCCACATAATTTGATTTCAAAATTATCTCGATGACTCTCATAGAAACGGAACGTAATTTTGTATGAAACAGGTAACTAAAGACGAGGCTGTATGATGTGAAGACCCTTGCCTGTCCAGAATTAAAAAAGAAAAGAATGAACTTAACATTTAGTATGGCTGAATATTACGTAATACTGTGCCTTACAGGCGAATTTATTTAAAAAAATTACAATTGGTGGGAAAATTGTAAATTTTTATTTGTTTCGTTGTGTTGTGGTCGCTAGCTAACTTTTATAAGAAGTACAATCTTTCATTTCCTAGCCTTTTTTTGAGAAAAGCACTATGTAAGCCTCGGGGAAAATTACTTTGCTTGACTTGTATAATTGAAAATTCAAACTATACTCGTCCAGCAAAGTCTTATTTTCCATACCTCGACAACAATGTACTATTATATCCTACTCTTATCCTAAGTAATGTTCTATTTCACTTTATTCATTTTGGAAGTCAGCTTTCAGACACACTGCCAATCACATTTTGTGCGACTAGTATTGATCCATTCAAACATCTTTACGGCCCAGTTCAGCGACAAAACAAAAGGAACCATCCACACACTTTCATACAAAGAAGACAGAGTAGTTAGCTCGGTGGTTTGTCTGAAAGCAGCCTAAAAGATTGTGCTCACGAAGTATGGCTGCTCGTACTATTCTGCATCAATCCTGCAACACCACTTGCAGGCCTCGCATCAAAACCAAAGTTAAGTAATTATAGAGTCTGATTATTCCTTTACTTTTTTTAAACAGATGCTTCTTTAAAATTAGAACAGAAATTCTAGAGTTATTGAATGTTAATCATGGGCATTGAACGAGACAAAAATGCTGATGTTTGAGTCCACTTTGTGTATTTCGTTCTAAATTAGTTATCTTTGGTAAACAGTGTAAAAAAGGTTCACATTGAAATTGGTTAACAGTTGATGAACTTGTAAAAAATAAATTAGTTTCCCTACTGCCGTGGCTACTCTTCGTAAAAATTTACGATAATATATATTGCTTTAATTAGATTTTTGGCGATACACAGTTTTCCTAATGACCCTCGAATGTTTGTCAGACGTGGCGTAAATGTCCTTTTTTTGCGGCCGTTTACGCTCTGCCTACCCCGCAAAGGATAAAGGCGTGATATATGTATGATTTGTGACGCGCGACGCATTTTGAGACCATGAACGGTCATTCTCCTTTATATAAAGTATTCGATCTATCCATACTTATCAGGGTAGTCTCCCGAGCACAAACTTCTCTATTCACAAGTGTTGCGTTGCCACAAGGTCAAATTATACAGCATCAATATCCGTTAATTGGCAAGTATCGTCTCGCAAAGGGATCGTCTCCACTAAACCGTTAAAAGGATCCGTTGCTGCTAAGTGCCGGATCGGGGTACGAGGTTCGATTCCCCGTCTTGTAATTCGATTTGCCAATTAGAAGTTTAGTTGTCGCCAGTGAGTGCGTCTTAGAGGTAAGAGAGGGTTAGACAATAGTTACATCAAGTCCATTTAGGTTTTACGCCCCTTGTGAAACGTTTAAGGGATGTGTCTGTGTAAGTCTATTGATTCTAGTTGTCTGATCCATCTGAGGGTTTATTAATACGCATTTCTCGTAAATTTAATAGCACATTGTTGTCGAGGCTGGGAAAATTTTGGTGACGAGTAGAGATTGACCTTAATTATGTGAGTCAAGCCAAGTCATCTTCCCCAAATTCGTGATGTGGTTGTCAGGACTCTGACATAGTTAAGCGGGCCACTAATATGGTTGACCGCCTCTGACATGCTTTAACAGGCATTTGACATGGTGGGCTTAGCGTGCCCTCCGAAACACGAAATCATCTTTCTTTCGGAAAATCAGGTGGTTCAGCCGGCAATGGCCTAATAAAACCACATGTCATGTCATGTCACAGGCCTACTAGTGGAAGTAGGCGGTTTAAATACTATGTTACGGTCTCCCTCACAATAGAGTTAGTCTAGTGAAATGATTTAATCGCAATTTTCGTTGATTCAGTAGATTCTTTCACTAAGTCGATCGAATTCTATTGTCTTCCGGGTTCCGTCGTTTCCCTAGGAAATCCGTAGGTTTTCTGATTGTATGGACATAAAAAAATATTTTGGCACCTGCTTCAGCTGCTTTTATGGAATATGAAAAGGTACCTCAATGTACGTAGGTTTCATCATCAGACCCTGACCTGATGACTATGGGACTATCTGGGAAGGCACAAAGTAAGTGGGGCGCGCCCATAAAAAAGATAAACTGTTTGAATCGTGGTCAAATAATGACTTAAACACTAAAACGGCGTTCTTACCACGATATTCGATTTTGTTGAATTATCCTATACATATTATTCGATGAAAATACTTTAAAAAATTGAGAATCTCCTACTTTCCTTCTTTTATTTCGCTTAATAATACTGAATCTTGATGGGTATTGGCACTGTAGCAGAAATGAATGTATGTTTCTAATTATAGCCTTACTTTGAAACTCAATTTTAATAAAATATATATTTATCCAGAGTAGGTTTCATGAAGTATTTTGAAAACATGTGAATTTTTTGGTTTGTTCAATATCGGAAAATATTTTTTTAACATGAATTTTACTTATCGCCGATCAGTTATGTAGCCAAAACATACTTGTCTGTATCTATAGGAAGTAAGGATCACGCATTAAAATGAAGTTGTGGTATAGTGGTGGCCTAAAGTACTCCTAGTTGAGGAAGTTCGAGTTGGCCGTGTGGACACAAGATGCTCGCAGAGGCACTTTGCTGTCCGATAGTTCTAAATTAGCTGCCTGGGGTCGGTTACGCTATCTTAAACAACACTCTATTTTGGAAATATTTTACTAAGAAAAGATATTCTTTGACTAATAGTTCATAACTTCATCAACATCTAAATTATGGCGTAGGTACAAATAAAATCCTTTTATCCTGTGTGTACTATCCAGTTTTCGGTACACCGTTCTTTACATCCCATTTGTATCGCTCACTTTGGCTTAATTTTCAATGTAGAGACTTCGTTTTTTAGATTTTTTGGCGCATACTTAACTTAGATTGAAATGTTCAAGGAACCCATTTAGGGAAAACCAATTTGTATGCATGCAAAATTCTAATTACTCTCTGGCTACGTATTTAAAAGTATATACTATTTCTACTAATAAACTTCGTAGGTAGCTAGACCTTTTAGAAACTCGAGAAGGGTAAAACTATTATCTGCAATTAAACTGACCGTTCAGTCAGTGCAACCGGCCGGCCCCTTGGTCATCGTGCGCCGACCGTCTTTAGAGGCATTACTGGGAAATGCACTAATGCCTCTCCGATACCGTGGAAAACTGGTAAGGGGCTGGTTAGAGGCTTTCTAAGACACTGATATCATTAGTGCATTGTACCTCTAACGTCCTATCAACTCTATACATCAAATACCAAGGCCAGTTTGCCGTCAGCTTTAGCATACCATGAAAGATATTTCAGGGAGTTTTCAGCAGCTCGACTGAAAATGTAACTTTGTCAAACAGATGCAAGTTTGCCTCAGACTGTACACTTGGAAGTGGTCATTATGATCCAAAATGGACGGTTTTGAATTTAGGCTTAGTGCTTGAATATGGCCGCAGAAGCTTCAGTTAGTGGTTGGAAAGCTCGATGCAAAACTATCTTGAGTGTTTACAGTTATTGTGAAATAAATGAATTTTAAAAATCTTTGCATTTTCAAAAACATCAGTGTGTTTGAAAGTTAAACGCCATTTTCATGTAATCAGTGCAAGACCCATTTCCAGTGGGTAGATACAGTAGAGCGAATAAATATGGATCTTTTAAAGCGTGTCTCCTAATTGCCTGCAGATGGAGCGGGGCCAATTACAAGACATTTAGCTGCGCCGCCGACTGTACCGATAGATGGGGGTGATACTGTGACCCTGCTCGATGTTGACTTCATATCTGACTAAGATACTAATGATTTTTTAAGCGTCAACGATTCCGTATTCGTCGTGCCGCGGGAGTTTTTATGGAGATTGGTTTAAAATGTGATTTCGAATCAGACAACGATGACTGACCGACACACTTTGCGTGTTTGGGTAATCACCCCGGTGAAATAAGTAATAACTGATATAATTATGAGTAAAAATAATAAATTCAAGACCAACCTCATATTTTCTTGCCTTTAGTTGTGAGAACTCTTATGTATCATCATCGGAAAACGCAATAGTCAACTATTGGACAAATGCCTCCCACTTTTAAATGTTTGAAAACTTGCAAAATTTTCAAGCGCGGGCATGATAAGTTTTCAAAAATTGTATACCTAACACGGAAAGTGTTTTTAAATTTGGTATACAACTTTTGAATGTGTTTACTATATTCACCACGTTTGGCAGCCGGGTCGGTGAGAGCTTATTGCGCAGTGCAAGAGGTTACATTCACAAGGAACGTTGTTGGTCACTCCATGCACTCTCAGTACCAACATTTATTGTTTTACCAAATTTGAAGCTCGTACTGTGTATTTAAACAGTAAGAAAAGTACAAAACAGTAAGAAACATGGCGCAGAATCAGAGCAGCAATGAATTTGGTAAGCGCACGATCAGAGCACATTAGCTGCGCGATAGTGCGGTCTTGATGGTGGTAGCGATACACACTGCCGTAACGTGTGTAGAAAAGTAATAATTCCTGTAACTGAAAATTATAAATAAATAAATAAATATCTTTGACATTTCACACAGCGCCATCTAGCCCCAAACTAAGCAAAGCTTATACTATGGGAACTAGATAACTGTTATAATACAACATCCTTTTTTTGTAAATAAATACATACAATACATCCATACTTACTAATATTATAAATGCGAAAGTGTGTTTGTTTGTTTGTTTGTTTGTTTGTTTGTCTTTCTTTCACGTTACAACAGAGCGATATCATGCAGTGTTTTTTAGGTGTGCAGTTAGGTGAGAGGCTGGAGAGTGACATAGGCTACTTTTTATCCCGGAAAAACATATTTTTCCCATCGGAAAAGCGATTAATGTTTAGCAATAGAATACACCCATACTACGAACATAGATGAGTATCATGCAGCGATGTAAAGCATTTTTTTTTTTGAGAGCAGCTAAATGAAAAGCTGGTGAGTGACATAGGTTATTTTTTATCCCGGAAAAACATATTTTTCCCTTCGGAAAACCGATTAATGTTTAGCAATAGAATACATCCATACTACATACATAAATGAGTATCATGCAGCGATGTAAAGCATTTTTTTTTTGGAAAGCAGTTAGATGAAAAGCTGGTGAGTGTCATAGGTTACTTTTTATCTCGGAAAAACATATTTTTCCCATCGGAAAACTGATTATTGTGTAGCATAGAATACATCCATACCACATAAAAAAGATGTATATACAGGATGTAAGGGACAGCCCTCCGAATACTGATATTCCCATAGTAAATGCAGTGAGCTGATTGTGATTTTGTATGGGATATAGAAAAAAAGAATTTAATCTATGGCAGGTTGTTCAGTTTCATGGTTTGAATACACCCAATCAGTATTCGAAGGGCTGTCACTTACACCCTGTATAGCACTACTATGAGAATGTCTCTTGAATATGAGTTTTGGGATATGAATGTGGCTTTAAGGGTGATGTGGGTATGTACTTGAGATACTTCTTACCACAGTAGTAAAGTTAATTTCTACAGTTAAACATGATTTGAAAGTCCATTTCTATAATAATAACCATTTTTAGCACAGTAAGTTTGCCCTGCGTATACTTGCGAAGACACATAATAAACTTAAATTTTTTGGTACCATAGTCCTGAAAATTGAAGACTAGGCAAAATCATTATACTGCGTATTCATATTATTATAATTCCAATCCAAGAACATCCATCCCCAAGTTAATTTGGTTTGGAGCTAATATAGGTTTTCAAATCCTTGATTACATACCCACTCCTTTCTTTCATGTCTTCTTGGAGCATGTTTGTATGTAATAAAAATTTCAAAATAGCAGGAATATAAAAAAAAAATTAAAGCTATATAGCAATCTATACTTTCTTATTATTTATTAACCACCAATATAACACTAGGCAATATTCACAATATTCATAAGGTAGCTATACTCTATGGCGACATAGAGCGCTGAGTGTAATAGCTAGGCATAAATATAGGTGTATTGGTAGTTTAGTAGTATTGCTAGATGTAGCGTTGCATTGTGTAATAATGCAGGTTATGCCAAATTATATCGCTGATATAATTTGGCATAACCATTACTACTATATTTGTATTATAATATTCGCGTAGGAGTTAAATAAGTGACCCATAAACGTAATTTTAATAGAGACGCAGTCACTAAACCGGAAAGTAATGACCTGTGTTGTGTGTGCTGTCGCCCTGTTTAGAATACACAACTAATTAATAAAACTCTATGAGTACGCGGGCGAAGCCGCGGGTAACAGCTAGTAGAAAATAAAGATAAATATTAGTTTCATCAATAGTCATGTGAACTAAACACTACCAAAGAAAGTTATACGCGCGCGAACAAAATTCTACTCTCACTGTCATAATAGTAGTTTATGCAACTGTCATATAATGGGGGTCATTAGAATGCGAGTGTCTGTTTATCACACGAGGCGTAGCCGAGTGTGATAATAGATTGACACGAGCATTCTAATGCTTAATTATATGCAGTTGCATACACTATTTTATCAACACTCTAAAAATTTACTCAGTTGAACACTTTTCCAAACGTCCGCACCAGCGATTGCAAGGCCCGATACATGGTCAAATTCAATACGAGAACGTAATATGGCTTGATATGAATTTTTGAAGATTCTTTACTAACAGTTGTTTAGATGTCGAGTCTCAACAGCAAGTAACTAAACAACTGAACTACAACTGAACAACACTGAACAACAACTGAACAACATCGGAATAAAATCTGAACAACAACTAATCAACATCTGAACAACAACAGAACAAAAACCTATTAAAACAACTAAACAACATCCGAAAAATTACCGTACAACAACAACTGTCAGGTGCGGCGGAAGATTATGTATTAAACGGAAGGATCGACGACCCAAGCACTTTGTCTGCATGTAAACTGTTCGCACCTCAGAGCGCATGTCGTCTGCGTAAGTTCGAGTTGTTCGTTGGTCCCCATGCACGCACCTGCACAGCGCGAGGGGCTCCAACGCCACGAGCTGTCTGCCTTCTAAACGCAATGATTGCTCAGAAACCAGAGGTAGATATATTTTTTGACACGTATGTAAAATTTGTTAAATGTGTTATAAATTTTTTAAGCTTCTCAATGTAAATCTATACCTTCTTCACGTTTTGGATTACTCTGTAAGTGAAGTAGGGATGTTATAATAATAAATAAATAAATAAATAAATTGGAAAAAAAAACTTCGTTTCATTTCTCAACTTTATCGTATTAAGAGTTTTCTCATTAAGTCATTACGCTTCTGTAATTTATAGTAAACCCTAGTTTTTATAGGCAGAATGCATAAAGTAGGTCATTATGCATCTGTTTTCGAATTCATAATTTCGAACATTATGAGACGAGTGTATATAAATATACTTTACTAGCTGTTACCCGCGGCTTCGCCCGCGTACTCATAGAGTTTTATTAATTAGTTGTGTATTCTAAACAGGGCGACAGCACACACAACACAGGTCATTACTTTCCGGTTTAGTGACTGCGTCTCTATTAAAATTACGTTTATGGGTCACTTATTTAACTCCTACGCGAATATTATAATACAAATATAGTAGTAATGGTTATGCCAAATTATATCAGCGATATAATTTGGCATAACCTGCATTATTACACAATGCAACGCTACATCTAGCAATACTACTAAACTACCAATACACCTATATTTATGCCTAGCTATTACACTCAGCGCTCTATGTCGCCATAGAGTATAGCTACCTTATGAATATTGTGAATATTGCCTAGTGTTATATTGGTGGTTACTAAATAATAAGAAAGTATAGATTGCTATATAGCTTTCATTTTTTTTTTATATTCCTGCTATTTTGAAATTTTTATTACATACAAACATGCTCCAAGAAGACATGAAAGAAAGGAGTGGGTATGTAATCAAGGATTTGAAAACCTATATTAGCTCCAAACCAAATTAACTTGGGGATGGATGTTCTTGGATTGGAATTATAATAATATGAATACGCAGTATAATGATTTTGCCTAGTCTTCAATTTTCAGGACTATGGTACCAAAAAATTTAAGTTTATTATGTGTCTTCGCAAGTATACGCAGGGCAAACTTACTGTGCTAAAAATGGTTATTATTATAGAAATGGACTTTCAAATCATGTTTAACTGTAGAAATTAACTTTACTACTGTGGTAAGAAGTATCTCAAGTACATACCCACATCACCCTTAAAGCCACATTCATATCCCAAAACTCATATTCAAGAGACATTCTCATAGTAGTGCTATACAGGGTGTAAGTGACAGCCCTTCGAATACTGATTGGGTGTATTCAAACCATGAAACTGAACAACCTGCCATAGATTAAATTCTTTTTTTCTATATCCCATACAAAATCACAATCAGCTCACTGCATTTACTATGGGAATATCAGTATTCGGAGGGCTGTCCCTTACATCCTGTATATACATCTTTTTTATGTGGTATGGATGTATTCTATGCTACACAATAATCAGTTTTCCGATGGGAAAAATATGTTTTTCCGAGATAAAAAGTAACCTATGACACTCACCAGCTTTTCATCTAACTGCTTTCCAAAAAAAAAATGCTTTACATCGCTGCATGATACTCATTTATGTATGTAGTATGGATGTATTCTATTGCTAAACATTAATCGGTTTTCCGAAGGGAAAAATATGTTTTTCCGGGATAAAAAATAACCTATGTCACTCACCAGCTTTTCATTTAGCTGCTCTCAAAAAAAAAAATGCTTTACATCGCTGCATGATACTCATCTATGTTCGTAGTATGGGTGTATTCTATTGCTAAACATTAATCGCTTTTCCGATGGGAAAAATATGTTTTTCCGGGATAAAAAGTAGCCTATGTCACTCTCCAGCCTCTCACCTAACTGCACACCTAAAAAACACTGCATGATATCGCTCTGTTGTAACGTGAAAGAAAGACAAACAAACAAACAAACAAACAAACAAACACACTTTCGCATTTATAATATTAGTATGGATTTGTGCTCTGTCCTATCCAAACAAACCGTAAAATAAATGAAGAGCCATTGATCAGTACCCATGTTAAATCAACTGTTAATGGTGATTTTGAGTCTAATGAGCTAACTAAGGGCATAAGAATAGATAATAATACTGGCGTATAGAAACGAAACTCCTTTGTCTGGGCCCCAAAAGCCGCGCTTTAAATACCTACTTCCCCCCGCAGCCCGTAACGCCCCGCAGTCTCCCGCGTTTTAAGTCGGGGCTGTCACGTGCCAATAATTTTATTCCAGACTAGCGGCCAGTCAAGCGGTTGCGACCGCTGCTAACAGTTTTCCCGTGGGAACATAATATCTACCCGTTTTAAAGTCTTACCTTACCATATTATTGTTAATAGGTAGGTACAGAATTTTAAAATAGGTGCAAAAATGGCGCCGTGTGGTGCCAGATTAGAATAGCATTCTTTTTGTAAAACGCGTTCTCCCTATGAATACAATACCTTGCATTGCTAAATTTTTCACAAAAAATTAAAATTCGACCCGCACGACAAACGTTTTCGCGGCGAAGCGCACTCCCGACTGAATTGTTCTCTAAGAGACAGCCAGACGGATTGACCTTGGGAGTGTCATCTCTATGTGATTTATACTCTATGCTAAGGGCCACCGCACAGTATGAGTCGTTTGTCACGCGATGTGTGAGACCTTTAGAGCTTTGGTATTTTTTATTACTTGCAACTTTGACTGGAGCAAGAAATTTTGCAAGTTTTCAAAAACTATATACCTAACACGGGAAGTGTTATTAAATTTGGTATTCAAGCTTTAGCAAAGGATTATGCAAACGTTCACAGAAATCAATAAAGACTACACGTACACATACTCTCTTACATATATAACTGGGCTTAACTGTCTTGAAAAATTACCACCCTGATCATCAATCTGCCTGTGTGGCCTGCATCGTAGCTTATCCCAGTTGTGAGTCGCCCTGACCCAAAAAAGATTATGGAACATATTCAATCGTGTCGTGTGTTAATTCTCAATCAATCATGGTTCATCGGATCGTTTGTCGTACCACACGAAAAGAGAGAGACAATAAGGAATCAATTATGTTTCGTGTTTTCCAACCTGTCTGGCCGCGTGTAGTGTGCTCTAATGTGCATCGTAGTTTATGCTCGTTGCGATAGTCGCCGCGACAGAGGTTATTCGTTCCGCTAATGTGCATCTCGTTTGCATTCTGCATTGCGCCGCCCCCACTCAATCTATGCTGTACTAGGATACGAATACAAACGCCAGGTCGCCAACGTGTACATACTTAAATGGTAGAATTTTTAAAGGAAAGATTCTATAATCGAAACTACCTGTAAATAGACTTTGAAATTCTTAGCCTTTGACCAAATTGGAATATTTATTGGTATGACAAGCTCATAGTTGCTTTATTATTTTTTATATCGGTAAGATATATGTAGTGAATAAAGGTATGTGTATCACTAATGGTATCTTTTGCCAACCTACATATTAATTAGTTCTTTGTACATAGCAAAAGTAATGTTTGTCACGCTGTCTGACTACGCCGTAGTGCAGTATCTTTATCAAATGTGTATCTTCGAAATTGAACTAAAATATACGGTATAGGTCTAAACATCTACAAAAAAAAATTACTCGACGAAAATGTAATCGGTTATATTTTTGCGACGAGTACTAAGGTACCTTCCAGAGTTTCCTAAAAAGTTATCTGTTGTCATGATCTGTGCTAGAATTATGTTTGATCTAGTTATAAAATACACCTACACGTTATAATAGCTATTGCCACCTACTATTAATTAAATCAATTGCTAGCAAAGTGAAAATCATAAGTTTCACACAAAATTAAACATGAAATCAAAATGCGACATACTAGTTATATACTACTTGCTAAAAACAAATACCTGTTCGTAACTCGAAAACGAAAAATTCTCAACAAAATAGGGCGGGAGGTGCGAGGCGTGGGCGGGCGGAGACACCTCGCTCACACTATTTTCATTTCGTGTAGTGCCACATTTAATTTTGTTGAAATTCTAACGTAGCTTTGCAAAAATGTCAACTTTATTCCGCTTTCGCCTCAGCCCGTCTTCGTTTCACTCCGATGCTTTGCTTCTTCATTTTCTGGAATGTTCCACAGTTTCGAGACGGGCTTTGAGAAACTATAACTTTATGAAAACTTACCGCAGCCCCGAAGTAAGACGTGGCTTCTGGCAAAAATTTACCAAAGCGTATTTAATTTTCGTTATGACTTCTTTCTGCCATAACGAGGGGCAGTGGGAATGGAAAATATGACTTGGGAACTTGTTAGAGATGTGTTAAACTTGACTTCACTTGACTCTACTTTACATTACTTGCTTACTTCATGCAAATGTTGTTCATACTCCAGAAACATTTTGAAACACATTGGCGAGACGAGTGTAAAAACATGTAAGTAACTTTTTCTATCCGCCGTAAGTTATAATGTCGTCCCTCTTAATCTAGGTTGTTTTTATTTTTTACTTAAGTACCTACCTACCTTCTTAGCAGCCCATACTTTGCCCCAGCTCTTCTTCAGTTTAGACACAATGACAATAGATAAGTATTTGCCAATGAACAAGGACTATTGACTGAGCCTTCCGAAAAGGCTAATAATAAAGTCAAACCTCAAATGAACTACAAGCTTCCGATCACCCCATCTGATATTCATATTTGTTGGTGGATCTTATAAAGGCGAGTACACACTGTAAAAGGCTGAGCCCCCAGGGGGCAAGGAGTAGGCTCAGGGAAAAGAAAACGATTCAGAGGGAAATATACTAACAGCCAGATTGAAGCCATGGAAAACTCGTCGCAATCTGAGTACACGCACGTTAAATCAAACTGCACCAAAACTAATATTTTTTCTACATACTAAATATATGACTACATACTTGTAGTTTTTTTAAATAAAATAATTCGAAATTAATCGTGTTTCTGTACATTTAGTGGTGTTCAAGCGCATGCTCAGTCTGAGCCCGTATTCTGCTATATAAAATGCGTGTCAGTTAAATGAGTTTGGCCGTTTCGTATTGTGCTAAAACTTAAATCTGATAGTGGCAATAGAATCACATTTGCGTGTCGCTGGAATTGCCACAGCCAAAGAATAAAATAGGGGGCCCTGCTTGCGACGAGATTTTCATGGCCTCATTCTAAATAGCCTATAGCTTCCTTATTACATTTTTTTTCTGTTTCTGTTTACTGCAACATTTGTATGTATTAAAGAATACATAAAGAATATTTCTAGAGTTCCCATCCCTTGCTCTAAAGCTATAGGAGGAACGATAGCACTCATCGCAGGAATAAGCTTGTTTCCGGCTTTCCCGGCGGCGCGGCGGCGCGGCGGCGCGGCGGCGGCGGTGCGGCGGGTTACGGATGCTACGTCGACTCAATGCTGTTTTATTCTGCTGCCATCAATACTTAAAATGCTTGTGAACGGTTTAGTGATGTAGTCATCATCATGTCGATAATGCATAGTACCATCTAATTGGAAGAAATTTAAAGGCTAAATGTAATGTGTCAGACGTGGCGTAAATGTATTTTTTACGGCCGTTTACGCTCGGCCTTCCCCGCAAGGGATATAGGCGTGATGTAGATAAGGTGAATCGCACACGGACCCGACGATATTGCGGTTCGTGAGGTATACTTTTCTAACACCTATTTTAATGAAAACTTTTATTTTACAAGCTAACATAGATACTTTAGTAATAATTAAAACTAAAAATTCTTAATACCTGCCTAGATGTAGTAAAACGTACGTCCTATTACGTTCATAGATTAACGGTTGACAGATTTTTCATTCTACTTGTAATGGCCAAACCCATCAATTTTGCTTATGAAAAATCACTTTTACTTTTTCAAAACTATTCGTGAAGTTTTTCTGAACTACTTACTAAAAATACTTTTTATAAAATGACGCTTCCACTTCAGTAAGCAATGTAATGAAAGTAATTCTCGAAATACACTGAGTAGACATAGGTATTTCTGGAAAATTTAATGTGTAGCGCAAGAAGTTTACACCTTAAAGTACCTTTCGACATTATAGGTAGTTATTATTGAATATTTTTTCTTTAGATCTAGCCCATACTCAACTTATAAAAATATGATATACAGCATGTAAACATATTACATGCAAATATTTAAACGGGAACTAGCCCATGAAACTAAACAACTTTCCCCAAGGAACATGGAGATATGAAAAAAATATTGACCACCTTTAGACAATTACCCGGTCGGCTGGAAGGTTTTGTTTGGGAGCTATGTTCCATGGGGAAAGTTGTTCAGTTTCAGATGCTGATTTACCTATTGAAATAAGTATTAACAGTTAAACAGTTACAACTTATTCATATTAGATTAAATAGAGCATCAGTAATTAAATAAGGCATACTAACAAGGGGCACCAAAGTCTGGAAACTAACTGATCATACTGGGTCATTGACTAAATGTTAGAAAAAATGCTGGGATCCGTTTCAGTAGTTGATCAGTTTGTTTCAGAAAAAAATTGCGTCGAAATAGTTATAAAAATAAATACTATTTGTCCAATACAAAATAAGTTGGTAGGCTGACCTGACTTGTAAAGGACGCAGTTGCAACCTGGTAGATGCCTTGTGTTACTTCGATATCGACAGTTATTTTTTGTCCCCTGACTATTGTAAAAGGATTGACATCGAGGTCGGGCGGAGTAGCGGATCCAGATGTAGACAAAGTCGAATAGAAGTCTTCGGTAATGGCAAATATTGAGGAGATTCAAATAGTCCTCCATTTTGAAACTCTTTGATAGCATTGTTGTCAAATCTCTTTGTATTCTGAATGCATCAAACGACTAAATGAAAGATATTTAATGTACGATTTTATTTATTTACCTATTATTTACGTGAGAATAAATGTCATGTTTTATTCTATACATACTTACTTGTTTAGTCAATACTCAATTTACTCAAGTATAAAGTTTTCACAGTGCCGTGTGATGCCGGCTTAGAATAGCATTGCCCCATTTCTTTCCTGTGGGTGTCGTAAGAGGCGACTAAGGGACTTGACGGTGTGTTTTGCAATTTTAGGCGGTGGGTTGACAACCTGTCACTATAACACACAATTTTCTGCAAGACCCTCAAATATTTGTCAGACGAGGCGTTTTGTGCGGCTGTTTACGCTCAGCCTACTCCGTAAGGGATTATAAGTGTGTGTGATAAAGTTTAAGAATTAATATCTGAAACCACCGAAGTAATGCGTATTTCTTAATTATTTGAAAGAAAGTGTTCATCATTCATCGTGACAAAACTGTTGCACGTATACTTAAATATTCTGTCTTTCTCTGGCGATTGTGATGACAGTAAAGCCTTTCGATATCGATCATTGATTGGTCCTTACTCTCCAGTAGTCCCCTTAAGCCTGCACACGCAAACAAACGGATCAATCATAAGACAAGTAGAGCAACCAAATAAAAAAAGCCGAAACAATCAAGCAGCGGGATAGATCAAGCGGTCACGAGAGCAAATTGCCATCATCTTGTTTCCGAGGGTCAGGGCTTAACATATGAAGGGCAAATCCTTACTTGGCAATCTTTATAGACGTGCTAAGAAAAGATATGGGATGCAGACGCTACTGATATTAAACTGAAGTATGGTAAAGAGAACTGTTTTTCTGTCAATAACGTTTAAAGACTAATAACCTACTAAAGAAAATATTATATAGCCCTTGCTTGTGCTAAAATAGTCACATAAATTCCTGTAATCTATACGTAAGATCATGTAAGATGATGTAACGGAAGGCTGTTTCAACAGATTGATTTGCAATGCAGCCGCAAGTTATCTATAAATAAACTGATAATTCGAGATTCAATCGATTCATTGATATTATATTATCAATTAAAAATGACTAATTATCAATGAAACAAAAACTAGAGCTGATACTGAAATGACGCACATAGATAGTGCCACAAATCCACAGTAGTTTCCAACATCATACGAGTAGTAGCAATAAGTAGATGCGACAAGACCCTTACCTATCATATTTCCGTAATCCCCCCGTATTAAGAGAGGGTCAGTATATCGCCTAACCACGGACCGCGTAATTCTTGTCCCGAGGATCCCCAATAACTGTAAGACGACAGGTTTATTGTTTCTTTATTTGTAATACACGTCGATAAAAAATGCAAGTAGAAAAGATAGCATGTAATTTATTCGGATGGTATTACTTTAGACAACTTGCAAAATTTTTCCACCATGAGCAGGGTTTAAATCAGCCTCTTTCGCCATCACTAGTAGGCTAGCGAGGCTCATCCATTGCCCGCGAATTTCGCAAGTGTATCTCGATGCCAATAACGCGTGGTACGGCTGCATCTATCGGGTTAGTTTTGCATCTATATAAGTAATATTAATTCTTTACAGATTTAATGTAGCCTAAGCGATGAAAACCCGCGATAAATTGAATACCAAATCTTAAGCGCATAGTGTTTTTTAAATTTATATTCTATTCTAGGTAGGTACCTTTAGCTTTTTTGACTCTATCTGAGGTACCATGGACTTGAATAAAAAGAACGATAGCAAAAAAAAACAAACTGAATTGGAGCGAAAGGAGAAACCCATTTTATATGGCTGTTTTCTATATGGAAAAGAGGCTCGTATAATGGTGGTCTAAATTGGTTACAAAATTACCTTACCAATGTAGTGTAAGACAATAAAACTGTTTAATTTAGCGTTGCTATGCTGGGGTAAGTTAGGTATTAATGACGGTCTATGAATACGCCGCGATGCTCGCCCGCACGCATCGCTCTGGGCATATGTTGTCCCTTTCTCGCTCGCGGGGCGAGGGTGGCGGCGTGCGCGCGGGCCGCCTGGTAGGCGCCAAGCGGTGATTTCTGCACCGCACTAACAGTCACTCAAAACCGTTCGGACGGGAGGGTATCGCGTATTGTGCGGATTTCCCGCCACGCGTTTTGTGATGCCGCGTGTAATGGACGATTCAATTTGAGATCGCGCGTGTTGATGCATCGTATTATTGCGGTTCTCCTGGGTTATACTAGAATACCAGGCTTAGTGATTGTTGGATGTCTCGACGTCTTCCACGTGAGCGTCGCGTTGAATAGGCATCAAGTGGCCATATCGGCTCGCGTTTTGTACGGCCCTAGTTCGTGTTGGGTCACGCGTAATGACTAATATCAAAGTGGAATACCAACAGAAGCTGTGAATAGTTTGAAGTGAATAACGCGCCAAGGCTGTAGTGGAGTGCTGGGTGTCGATATCTTTTCCACCCAGCCCTGTAAATACCCACGGAATTCCTATTTGATCCATTCCCTGTACTTCCTTTCTCCGTTGGGTATTTTATGCATTTGGACCGGCGGCGTTGACTGTAAGTGGTAAACCTAGTTGCTTTGGTATAAAACTGTTTCTTCGTGTGAATGGTGTGTTCCCTTTAGTCATATTTGTTGTACCATTATCATTGTGACTCCTAAGTACGAATTGCGGAATTCGTGGGGTGATATAATTTGGAGGTACTTACTTATAATCTAGTGCTTATACGTGTGACGTAACGCCAGATCGGCAGACGGTATTTACTACAGAATTGAGTTATGTAAAGGTCAGAGCGCATCATTTGCCAATTGCACTCAACTTAGTTAATTAAGTTAAATAGATTTAGGTTCACGTTTAATTCATAGTATGCGCTGCTATATTGTGCAGCGTATGCTATTTAGCGCTGCGTAACGCGGCCATTGTCTGCCTTCAGTTGAACTCCTGGTATTTTACTAGAAATTTACCTGTGTAAATCGCTTCCACTGCGGGAGTTTAGCTTGGAATTAGACAATTTTTGGTAGCAGAGCGTGGTTCAGAAAACCACTAGATTTAAGATTATTTTAGTATAAGATTTTTAATCTACCTACATAAAAAAAATATATTTATTGTGATTGTAGTGTGTGCCCTGTGTAGAATATCCTATCGGTAGGATCAGGGCCAATCAATTAGTGAATTGCTTGTTATTATCGTTGTGTTTACCCTGTGCGGATATCCTAACGGTAGGATCAGGGCCGATTGTCTATTTTTTTTTATTGTAAGGTTCGGTGTTACTTTGAGTTGGTACCATGGCTCCCACAATTACACAGCTTCAGGCAAAAATTAGAACGCACCTAATTTGGTTCGCGACTAAGCAGGCGATGGTCGGTCGCGGGGACCGAGAGGACGCACTCATCGCTTGTGCGCAACGGATTGACGAACGGGTCGCGGAGGTGTTGGATTGCCTCACTGGATGCGAGGAGTTATTTGATGGGACGCCTGATGAGGAGGTCAAACTTACGGTCCGGACGAATGTGACCCAGTGCATGGAGATGGGGCAGGAGATCCAGCAGGCGGCTGCTGTGATCACCAGGCGTAGAGCTGGGGAGCCGGACCCACCCCATGGTCCGCGGGGACCGGGGGTGCAAGTGCCCCTGCCGGCTGTGGCGATTCCGGTCTTCCACGGGGACTACACGGATTGGACCCGATTCCAGGATCTGTTTGACAGTGTGATTCATAACCGCACTGACTTGCAGCCGGCATATAAAATGGCACAATTGATGGCCAAGCTGCAAGGTGAGCCCCATGAGCTGGTAAAGCATCTACCAGTCGATGATGCAAGTTACGAGACGGCTCGCGGTTTGCTGATCGAGAGATACAGCAACAAACGTCTCATGATTGACCAACTCCTGGAACAGTGGCTCACCGTGCCGACCATCACACGAGGGACGGACCTCAGGGCCAAGGTCCTCAACCCTGTCTGCGTTGCAGTGAACGCTCTTGAGAGACAGGGGATGCCGGTGTCAGGCTATGATTATATCCTGGTCCACACGTTGTTGCGCCGCCTGCCGAGCGACATGGCCGCTCGTTTTGAACAGTCACACGGAGGTAAGACATCTGATTACCTCCCGACCTTCGAGGAGCTCAAGTCCTTCCTCGAGGCCGAGTGCAGGCGGGTAGATGCCCAATTTGGAGAGTCGCCTCACGCGGAGTCTGCGGCCGCTCGCCGCCCGGAACGGCCGGGTGCACAGGCGCGAGACGGTAAGAGTAGGCCACCCAGGCGATACAATGTCGCTAATTTGGAAACGAGGTGTGCCTACTGCAGAGAGGCGGGGCATCAGGTGACTGCGTGTGAGGAGTTCGCTGCACAGCGGGTGCAGAAACGTCGTGGTGTGGTGCAGCAACGGCGTTGGTGCTTTAGGTGTATGGGGCCGCATCAGGTGCGAGAGTGCCCATCAAGCACCAACTGCAGGTACTGCCAGGGTGCCCACCATCAGCTCCTATGCATGAACCGCAGCGGAGATTACGGAGGCAGAGCTGACGCGGGTCAGCGGACGGAGTCTGCCCTACCTAGACGGGAGCAACGCTCCCCACCCCCTCCAAGGAGGAGTCCTCTTCCACCAGGGTTTCAGGGACGAGGCCAGGGACATCAGCAGGTGATGCCCCCTTCACCACGCGCGAGACAGTCACCACCTCGGCAGCAGGTGCCGGGACAGGGTAGGTGGTCACAGGTCCAAGGTCAGGGGCACCCATCACAATTACGTGATGCTACGGGCGGGTGCCAACACCAGGGCCAGTACATGCAGTACTCGGCGGGTCTGAACAACATGGTGAGTTCCCATGACCCACGCATGCCTCTCCCCTTGGCTGAGCACCCGCGGCTACAGGCGCATCCACGGTACGCGCGCCTGCCGCAGGGTTACTATAGGCTGCCAGCCATGGCGTACAGGACCAGAGGTCCCTATCAGCAGGAGTGGGACCCACTCGAAGGTGTACGGAGAGAGGGGACCCCCCCGCAGGACGCGGACTTTCCGCGCTTAGGTTCCTGCTAGGTAATCGCCGCCTACACGCCAGCTTCGGCCCCCCGGCCAATTACGGTATTGTTGCCTACGGCAATGATTTGGGTATGGGGATACGGTGGCCGCAGCATACAGGTAAGAGCCTTGTTAGATACAGGGGCTCAGGGTTGTATTGTGTCTAGTAAGCTGGTGAGTAGGCTACGCTTAAATATAAGGCCCACAACGGATGGGGCTGTAGGTATTGGAGGTGTAGATGTGCCTGACGTTCGGGGTCAGGTGAACTTCGAGTTCACATTAGGTAATACAGGTACAGGGGTCAGCTATCATGCCTCAGCAGTGGTGCTGGATGAAGTGGTAGGGAAACTTCCTCAGGTTCGGTTACCGTCAACGGTACGAGGGTTAACCACAGGCTTAGAGCTAGCTGATCCTGACTTTGATACTCCTGGTACGGTGGACGTTCTCCTCGGGTCAGACGTCCTCGGGAGATTCTGGTGTGGCAGAAAACGAGTACTTCAGCAAACTGGTTTAGTGGCCGTTGATACCACAGGGGGGTATGTTATTTTTGGCCCAGTTTGGAGACCTCAGGACCTACCAGAGGGCGATACGGTTCTCTATGGTAGTGTGTTGTCGGAGGTGCTGCAGAGGTTTTGGGAGTCTGAGGAGCCACCTACAGCGGGTAGACGGAAGCCAGAGGATGACGAGTGCGAGCTGTTCTATCAGTACAACACTGCACGAAGTTCGTCAGGTAGGTTTGTTACCAGGCTGCCATTTCTCCCAAACCGCCCCTCCTTAGGTAGTTCGCGACAGATCGCGGAACGGAGACTACTGGCTATGGAGAGAAAGATGAAGCGAGATGCAGCACTTCGGCAGAAGTATATCGAATTCATGAGGGAGTACCTAGAGTTAGGCCACATGTCGGTGTCCAGCATAGATTGGAGGTGTGTCGAGCATTACTACATACCACACCTGGCTGTTTTGAAGTCACCGGAGGCGAAAATACGGGTAGTGTTTGACGGTTCTGCTCCTACATCGAATGGTGTGTCTGTGAACCAGTGTCTGCACGCGGGTCCCAAGTTGAACCGGGACATTGTGGACATCCTCACAGATTTTCGGTTGCACCAAGTAGCGTTCGTCGCAGACGTCAAAATGATGTTTCGCCAAACAATTATACACCCGGATGACCGTCGGTACCAGCTGATTTTGTGGCGTGAGAGCCCTGACGAGCCGATGGTCACTTATGAGCTCAACACGGTAACGTATGGTCTGAAGCCAAGTCCGTTTTTGGCAGTACGCACGCTGCGAGAGTTGGCCGCACAGGAAAGGGTAAGATTCCCTCGAGCCGCAGCAGTACTGGATCGCGACGTCTACGTGGATGACATCTGCACGGGTGCAGATAGCGTGCAACAAGCACTGCTACTACGAGACGAGCTGATCGCGATTATGGAATCAGGAGGTTATGAGTTGCGGAAATGGCTGTCCAGCTGTCCAGAGCTCCTGGCCGGGTTGCCAGGTGAGTTCCAGCAGGACCCGCACCTTTTCGAGAACCCGGACAATCCAAATACGTTGAGCATCCTAGGGGTGCAATATAGGCCAACGCATGATGTCTTTACGTATCAGATCGAGCCAGACCTTTTGCAGAAGACTTGGACGAAGCGTTCGGTATTATCGACGATCGCCAGAACTTTCGATCCTAACGGGTGGATCGCACCGGTGACGTTCATGGCGAAGTGCTTCTTGCAAAGGTTGTGGATAGCAAACTTGGGTTGGGACGACCAGCTCTCCGGAGAGCTGTTGAATGATTGGACCAAGTTTGTGACCACCTTACCAGGGATCGTACGCATCGCCATACCTCGCAAGTTGCTCCCATCGGTGGGATGTAAGGCTACCCTACATGGGTTTTGTGATGCCTCGGAGCGAGGGTACGCGGCAGCTGTCTATTTGCGGACAGTCAGTTCAACGGGAACTGTAGACGTGCGTCTAGTTATGGCCAAGAGTAAGGTGACTCCGGTTAGGACAAGATGGACCATTCCAAAGTTGGAATTGGCGGGAGCAGCGCTTCTCACGCGCTTGCTACATTATGTCGCTAGTAATCTACGCGGTACCATCACTTTGGATGAAACGGTGTACGCATGGACCGACAGTAGGATAGTTCTGTGCTGGTTACAGACGTCGGTACATACTCTTGAGGTTTTCGTGGCAAATCGGGTGTCACAGATTAAAGGATCGGAAACTCCGTTGGTATGGAGACACGTACCGGGAGAACAGAACCCAGCGGACTGCGCCTCACGGGGATGTAGGGCCCCTGATTTGGTAGGTCACTCACTGTGGTGGGGACCTCAGTGGCTGACTGAGTCACCTGAGAGATGGCCATACAATGAGTGCGGGTCGCCGCTTGGGCCACCTGATCGAGGTTTGCGAGTGAACGTAGGGCAGATCGTACCTAAGCCTAGTGCGGCTTTCTTGCTGGAACGATACAGCTCCCTCGACAAACTTCTAGGGGTGACAGGTTGGATCAAACGGTTCGTGAACAACTGTAGAAAACCTCAAGCAGAACGGAACTTGGCACCTGTCCTCTCGCCTGCGGAGCGGAATGCGGCTCTAAGTTTATTGGTTAGGGTCGTCCAGGCGGAACATTTTGAGGAAGAGGCCAGGCTGCTCAGGGATGGCCGTGGAAAGCTAAAGGGAGGTCTTGTGCGCCTCAACCCGTTCGTGGACGAGCATGGAATGCTCCGGGTTGGAGGTAGACTTCGGAACGCTAACCTGCCCTTTTCAGCACGGCATCCGCTGTTACTCCCAAAGAAGGGACCTTTGGTAGAACTTATAGTTAGGGATCGTCACCAGAAAAACTCGCATGCGGGCTGCAATGCACTTTTGGCTATTCTGCAGCGCGAGTTTTGGATCTTGTCTGGACGACGTACGGTACGGAGCATTGTGTTTCGGTGCTTGCCTTGCTATCGGTTGAAGGCAGCCACAATGCAACCTCAGATGGGAGACCTCCCACCGGACCGGGTGACGGAAGCCTGGACGTTTGCGGGTGTGGGAACGGACTTTGCGGGGCCTTTTATGGTAAAGGCATCACGCCTTCGCAACGCGAAGTCAATCAAGGCGTATTTGTGCGTGTTTGTGTGCCTAGCAACCAAGGCCGTCCACTTGGAACTCGTGGCCGACCTCACTACGGAGGCTTTCTTAGCAGCTTTAGATAGATTTGTGTCGCGAAGAGGGCGACCAGCGCTGATCAGGTCGGACTGTGGTACCAACTTTAAGGGCGCTGATCGATGTATGAAAGAAATTATAACGTTTTTATCGGAAAACGAGGAAGCTATCGGCACGAGCCTCTCCCGTCAGGGCATTAACTGGGTGTTCGATCCACCAGGATGCCCCCACTGGGGTGGTATATTTGAAGCGGTTGTAAAGTCCGCTAAGACGCATTTGATGCGCGTTATAGGTTTAACGATATTAACCTTTGAGGAGCTAGCGACCGTGTTTTGTAAAATTGAGGCCGTTCTCAATTCACGTCCTTTGTGTCCGCTTAGCTCAGATCCGAATGATCTGGAGGCCCTGACACCAGGGCATTTCTTAATTGGCCGACCACTTAACGCCTTGCCAGAGTACCCCTACACAGAGGTCAGTAGCAATCGTTTGACGCGTTATGAGTTGCTGCAGCAAATGTCTCAGAATTTTTGGAAGCGATGGTCGCTTGAGTATTTGCACATTCTGCAGCAACGCCTTAAGTGGACGGACAGAACTGAACCCCCTCGCATCGGAGATCTCGTTCTGGTTAAGGATGCCAACCTGCCGCCACTGCGATGGCGCAGAGGGCGCATTCTCAACTTGTTCCCAGGTAGTGATGGCACTCCTCGAGTCGCGACAGTTCAGGTAGGGGATTCAGTTCTTAAGCGAGCAATAGCAACGCTATCTCGTCTCCCCAGTAGTGAATAGGCCTAAGGGATTCGGCCTAGGGCGGGTGAATGTTTAATTTAGCGTTGCTATGCTGGGGTAAGTTAGGTATTAATGACGGTCTATGAATACGCCGCGATGCTCGCCCGCACGCATCGCTCTGGGCATATGTTGTCCCTTTCTCGCTCGCGGGGCGAGGGTGGCGGCGTGCGCTCGGGCCGCCTGGTAGGCGCCAAGCGGTGATTTCTGCACCGCACTAACAGTCACTCAAAACCGTTCGGACGGGAGGGTATCGCGTATTGTGCGGATTTCCCGCCACGCGTTTTGTGATGCCGCGTGTAATGGACGATTCAATTTGAGATCGCGCGTGTTGATGCATCGTATTATTGCGGTTCTCCTGGGTTATACTAGAATACCAGGCTTAGTGATTGTTGGATGTCTCGACGTCTTCCACGTGAGCGTCGCGTTGAATAGGCATCAAGTGGCCATATCGGCTCGCGTTTTGTACGGCCCTAGTTCGTGTTGGGTCACGCGTAATGACTAATATCAAAGTGGAATACCAACAGAAGCTGTGAATAGTTTGAAGTGAATAACGCGCCAAGGCTGTAGTGGAGTGCTGGGTGTCGATATCTTTTCCACCCAGCCCTGTAAGTACCCACGGAATTCCTATTTGATCCATTCCCTGTACTTCCTTTCTCCGTTGGGTATTTTATGCATTTGGACCGGCGGCGTTGACTGTAAGTGGTAAACCTAGTTGCTTTGGTATAAAACTGTTTCTTCGTGTGAATGGTGTGTTCCCTTTAGTCATATTTGTTGTACCATTATCATTGTGACTCCTTAGTACGAATTGCGGAATTCGTGGGGTGATATAATTTGGAGGTACTTACTTATAATCTAGTGCTTATACGTGTGACGTAACGCCAGATCGGCAGACGGTATTTACTACAGAATTGAGTTATGTAAAGGTCAGAGCGCATCATTTGCCAATTGCACTCAACTTAGTTAATTAAGTTAAATAGATTTAGGTTCACGTTTAATTCATAGTATGCGCTGCTATATTGTGCAGCGTATGCTATTTAGCGCTGCGTAACGCGGCCATTGTCTGCCTTCAGTTGAACTCCTGGTATTTTACTAGAAATTTACCTGTGTAAATCGCTTCCACTGCGGGAGTTTAGCTTGGAATTAGACAAAAACCCTAGAATGTCATAACAATAAACATATTATAGTAACTACTGCAATTGAAGCTACATCTTCAAAGTTGCATTTTATCAGTCGCTGTGCTAAGAAGTTTACAGCTTTCTTATTGAAACACCACTGACAAAGTATTCCAAGAACGCCTTAAAAGTAACTCTTTTATTATTTTACGTGACAGTGTATAAGATATCCAGGCACCAGAAGAAAGTACTAATAAAGTACACTATCGACAGTGTAACACCGCCTAAAGCCCCTGTTTTCTTGTCGTTCTACCGCTGTATACAGTTTACAACAAAATATATCTTCCTGGGCAGAATCCCAAATCTCCAACGAAATAGCTCCCTGAACACTTTAAGTCTAAGTAAGTGGCGTTCGGTGCGAGGAGATTTGCTGGACCGTCTCTAATGGGCCTTATCCTTATTTATAGAGCTCTCTGCCGAAACGAAATCGCCTACATACAAATTTTAAGTTTCGTACAATATAATAAATAACACCGGCTTGGGAAGTGTTTGTCACTGAAATTCAGGAAGATCGTGTGAATGTTTTCAAAATCTATTCCGAGCGTAATTATGTGTCTGTCTCTATATCTTTATTAGGATGTTACATAATATAGCGCGAATCTACCAAAAATATGTCTTAATAACAAGTTATTGATGTCTAATGACATAGTAAGTGCACCAAGCGTACAAAATATCTTTAAACCGCTATACACAGATTTTAATCGACACAGCTTATCAAGAAGGCTTCCCCTTTGCCCCAGTGTTGCCCCAGTCTTAAAGACTCCAGCGCCCCGGCTCACAAACGAGGTCTGACAACCGTGACGAGTGAACATGTCGCGTTTTTGCAAACTGACACCTGCCGGGTTTAATCCCCAGCACTTAGGATTTGGTACGACAGGCTGTAGACAGCTTGATAAGTTTAGCGAGCGCGAACGCTGAGATAATGCTAGCGGTGTGACAACGTGTGTTTACATGTGTTTTGATTATCTCACTGGGTTGATGAGAGTTTCTTTTTCTTTATTTAGCAAACAAGTTCTCTAATCCTTTTTTAAATTCTGTGCAATTGTTAAGTTGTAAGTCGGTTTCAAAATGCTAGCGAAAAGCAACATTATGTTTACTCTAAGTATAAATTATTATTATTTTTTAAATACTTACCTCTAAAAAATACTGTATCTTGTGAAATGAAATTGAAATTAACTTAATTCAATGTAGGATAGTACAATCACATATCAGTAGATGAGTAGAAGTCAGCAGTTTATTACTGATATTGATTGAGAATCATGACGATGTAAAATATCACTGGTGGTGTAATTGATTATTTCAATCTCGGAACTACAACAACAATAAGTTTTGATAGAAATATATATATTTAATATAAGAATTTGGTATACAATTTTATGACATATTTTCTTACATCCTAAAATGCCTCACCAGTCTTGTAAAAAATATGATAAAATCAGTTTGACTGTGGATGGGTGCGCATTGAATCATCGTTTATTTTCTACGTTCATGTACTTATTTTCTTCGTACGTTTCGATAACTAATCAGTGATAAGATTACTCGAGTACTGTTATATACAAATACAGGATGAGTATATATAAAAACAATGATAATAAATACTTTAGACGTGCATTTATTGGGTCAACACACGGTATGTTTTTTCTAGTTAAATGTAATAATATACTACCTAGACCTAGACGTTTCGAATTCAATAGCCATCAGCCGTATGTACACTATATCATACACGAGTTTACTATCATATTTAGCAATCTCAAGTGTAAAACTGACAAATAACAAAGTCATAAAAACAAGTGGTAGTGTTGTTGATTCTTATTGAATCTGTTGAAAGATTCTCAAAAATTCAATATTACTTGTTAAAGGCCAGAATTTTAAAAATATTTTTGTGGTTTAACAATTCGAATGATCTTGATGAGATGACAAAACCAAATTATAGATTTTGACAAGCCATGAAAGATTTTTTTATAATATGTGACTGAGACTTATAAATTATACAATAGACCTTGAGAAACCCAGTTCAGAAATTATAAAAAACACACGTAAAACAAATAACAATGATTATTTTGAAGAAATAGGACACGATGTGAATGACGGAGCTCCCCCGCTATCGCTGACGGCTGCTATCTCCTCCATTGCCAAATTAGCCAGCAACGAACGAGGTGGGAAGGATCATGTGCCTAAACATACTACATTTTACTATACACATACACAAGTGAAAACAAACGAAGGAATCTAAGTTTGAGTGAAAACATGTGATTACATCATTGGACATTTCAAATGAGAGCTGGTGAGTGGATGAGACAGTGATATTTGTGTTAAACTACGAATATAAATCTCAGGCGTAGCATTTTATTGTCCACTCCATTCAAAAGTAGAATTTGCGTTTTGTATGAAATCTAGCAACACGCGTGGAAATTTTTTGATGTCATATTTATATAAACTGAACGCAAAGAAGCAAAGAAGCAAGTGAGTTCTAATCTTTGAAAATATTCCAAACAAAGATAGTGGACAAACTGAATGTTAAAGTTTGTCGTGCCCTTTCCAAGAAAAATGACAGTTAAGAAGATAAACAACGATAATGTTTGACAGGTGACACCAAACTTGTCTATGATTTATTTGAGACGTAACTTTTGTGTATAAAATTCTAGGGAATCTTAAATCCAACTTGTGAAATCTTATTTTCTGATATGACATAATTTTTATTTATTTTTACTTCGAGTCTCGCAAAATAGTATGTGATGTGCTGTGCTGACTGCTGATGCTGTGAATCCATGAGTTTATTATTTAATGTATCAATGTAATACTGGTTTTCACGCTTTAAAGAAAAACGTAGTTTTCTCTCTTAAGTCCCTCTTAATTGTATACTACAGTGTTTACGTTATCCGTTTCAGAGGCGTTGCTGGTGATATGGCTTGGGGTAGCGTCAGCCGGAGTGGTCCGGAACATGAACGATTACCCGAGCGTTGACGAGCTGCCCTGCTACCACTACACCAGGGAAGAGACGCTGCATGTTGACTGCTCGGACCGAGGGTTCACTGATATACCCGCTAATATCGATTCTGATGTAAGATCCTATCGAATTAATCAGTTCCAAGATTGGCAGATAATTTAAATTGGTATCATAGTTCAAAAGACTGTCATAACTATGACAAGCTTCTCTCTATTTTGGGCTTATAATAAATTGATAAAATAATACTCTACTTTCATCTATTTAATGTGCATATTCTATCTCATTTTCAGGTTGTTATATTGGACCTATCCAACAACAATATCGCCAGTTTCCCAGAAGCACTCAGCAATTTCACTCAGCTGAAAGTATTGGACTTATCTGGAAATATTTTAAATGAACCTTTACCTCCATTTATTGAAAACTTAACCCAATTACGTACACTGAATTTATCGAAGAATCAATACGAGGCTTGGGCTTTCGGCGCGCGGAGTGACAGCTTGAGAAGTTTAGATTTATCCAAGAATAGAATCAATATCATCGACGCAGCCGCTATAAGTGCGATGCCGAGTTTGTCTCGTCTCGATTTATCAGAGAACAGAATCTACGACCTTCCGCCACAAATGTTTGAGGCCGCACCCAACTTGGAAATTCTTCATTTATCCCGAAATTACTTTTCCGACGTTCCGAAATTCCAATCAGATTCACTGCGAACACTACATTTGAGCAACTGTCAGATATCAAATCTGAAACCGGACTCACTTCTGGCAATGAATTCGCTTTTAGCGATCGATCTCTCCATAAACGAGATTGAACAAATTCCAGATAGTTTTGCCTCAAATACTCTCCAAGAATTAGACTTGAGCTACAATGAGATAACTTCGCTGTCAGATCTTAGCTTCTCATCACTACCGCATTTAGCGGTACTGAATCTGAGAGGAAATGGATTTAGAGAAATTTGGCCCACTACACACTTCGCCTCAAATCCGTTTTTGAGGGCAGTCTACGTGAAGGGGAACAGATGGAGCTGTGATGGTTTTAGTGTAAATCTGTTATTAACTTACGAGTTCCTAGCATCCAAAGTTGCAGATAGAGGCTCGTTAATTTGTTACTCACCGTCAAACGTGACGCAAATGAGTTGGCAACAAGCCTACATTCAGACGTGGCATTTTGAGAAACCGATGGAGACTTATACGGTGATAGCCGTAATGATTGGTATTATAATAGGTATATTGATAACTTCAATGGTATGTAGAGGGCTGATGGCGCTAAATCAGCCGACTCCTGCTGCACAGCCAAGTGCGGGGAACACGAATCTCAACGGGGTGGTGACTCGGCCGCGGGAAGAGAGCGTTGAGATCCGCGTGCCTCTGAGATCGTCGGACCAGCCTCCGAGCTACGACGAGGCGCTGCTAATGCCGCGTCTGAACGATTCGTTCCACTCTTTGCCTGACTTCGTGGACGAGGAGTCTGCGGAGTCGAGACACAACTACCGCCGGTCGAGGTCCATAGGCGACCTCACTGAGCACAGACCACGTACCAGCGACCGCCGCTCCGTCAGACGCACCGTTGAAATTCACATGACACAAACTTTTGATGTTGTTTGATAGACTTAACTAATTAAATTATTGTACTTAATGATAATTATTTATGCACTATGTTAAATTAAGATAGTTTGTACAATTAATATATTAATTTCATATATATAATTTAATAAGTTACTAAATATTACAAATAACATTAATATAATATAAACGCTTTCATTGTAATAAATAGGTACGGTTACCTAATTCCTACCAAAACTCTACAAATTACAGTATAAAGTACACCTTAATACGTATAATTTGTATGACAGGTATATATATATTTTTTGTTACTTATATTCGGTGCTACGCCGTAGCTAGAACTACGGCTCCGCTACGGTTTCCGTATAGTCCTGTTTGTGCGTGCAGGAAGATCACCTGAAATTAAATCATCTTGTAATTGGTATTCATTCACTAGTGCTAAATATCTTTGATAATTATTGTCTCGTTATTTTTAAGTCACATCATGTCATAGATATTCGTTAATGTCATATTTCTCTGATTACTAATGAAAGGTATAATGTTTAATAATCACCATGATATTTTTACTTCATTATTGACACTATATAACAACTAATCTCATTTAGTTAAACATTATTAATTATATTACTTAAATGTGCAGGTATATTACCTAGCAGTGCGCTGCAGCGTTTTAAAATGTAGTAACTAGCGGCATCTATGTCGTCTAAAACGAACAATGTGCAGAGAAAGGGAATTCGCACGAAGAGAAACACGTTACCAAAACAAAACCTACGCTTGTACGCTATGAGCACCATTAGTTCAGAACACACATGATAGATGGCGCTCGTAGCATCAAAACGAAAATAGTTTTTTGTTTAATTTAATTCGTGTCAAAAGATAGTAAATTATAATAACCGTAGAACAAAATGGTACAATTTTTTGAATCTTACATTATACAGTAGCTTTTATGACTTAATTGAGAAGTAAGAGTATTATCATAGATAACTATTCCTACTTACTGCTTTCCGCAGAAACTCTCATGATTTATGTGTAAACAGATAATCACTAAGTCATCAGATAGGTACAGGTAGATACCTGTACCTATCGGGATACAGCACACTTTCGCCATCCCTTATCGCGATAAGAACTGTTATCTTATCATAACACGTCATGTTCTGTGTTACCGGTACTATGTTATTAGGCAGTCGTGTGCTAAGATTTTGTTTTGAATAATTGTATTTATTCTTCTTTATAGTTTTAAAAACATATATCAGTGGAGTGTATATAAAAATATCCTTAAAATAACATAAAACTATACTTATGTATGTCACACAGCAGGATTAATGTGATTGTGAAGTGTAATTGATTGATTAAAATCATTGATGATGCTTCTGTTCTGATTAAAAGTTTATTTGTAGCGAGAAAGTTTATTACCTGGCAATATATTTTTGTGAAACAAAATGTGACGAACAGGTGTGTTGCATCATATTCCAATCGAAATAAGCAAATATATTTCCAATAAATGCAGTGATGTATAACCTGCCTACCCCGCAAGGGATTTAGGCGTGTTATATGTATGTATATATTAATTGGAGCTAACTGGTAGTGGCCAAGCCTAATAAGTATAGCTTATCCCTCCAAAAAAGGCAAGCCCTTGTCCAGCAGTGGACTGTTATGGCTGCTGATGATGAAAACAATCAAATAACACTAACTGTAGGCTATATCCAAAGCCAACCACAAAGAGTAAAGTTTAAAGGTAAGTAAATAGGTGTGACTCATCAATAGTACAGTATCCGAGCTATTCTTCTAAATTAATCTAGATTTTTTAAATTACTTTATTCAAACATATAGCAATCAAGAAACAAAATTTCATCTACTTGTGTGTGTACCACATTACAATGTCCTAATACCGGATAGCCCATAATATTTTCATCCTGACTCACCTTTTTATCTCCCAAAAATCGTATAAGTAAACAAATTATATCAATTTACAGAAACCAGTAGAGTTCCGGTCCAGATTTTGCAACTACATTATTAATAGGTAAGTACGTATTTATGTATGTATATGTAGACATATGCACGAAACTCGACCCAATTTTTTGTAGGCACACCACAACCTACACCTTTATCAACAGAGATAACGAAGATAAAGTTGTTATATGAGTGCTCAGAGTTATTTTGCCTTTGAGTAGTATTTTGTAATGGGAATGGCTATTGAGCCTTTTTTGCTTCCAATGCTGTACGTGATTTGAAGGATAATGTTTGACCTAGTCAGTGCAGGTGTGACGTACATTTATGGAGCGCAATACACGATTGACGATGACAAATGGTTTTCAGGTAGTAATGAAAGGAAGACGCGATGTATCGCCTATGGACGACGAGTGCGTTAGTTCTGATGATCGTGGCCAGCAGTGAACTAGTGGAATTTGAAGAAGGGTTCGCAAATGAACTTTGCTTTACGTGCTCCTGCAGCAGTGACGGAACCAGCGTCGATTGTTCTCGCAGAGGACTCACAGATATCCCAGAGGGGTTCAGTGAAAAGGTAATTGATTCTCTTTTTACTGTCTAGTAAGACGGATAACCTGCATAAAAGATATTATCCGTTTTTGTCATAATAAGTGTTAAGGGCCTTACCATAATAAATATAGACATGCATTGAACTCATGATTATGATTATACCTAACTTTTTTTTGTATGGATATTTTATCTAAAGACGATTTCAACACATGTTTTACTTTTTTGTGGTAAGGTCTTAAATGTTAAATTTATGAAACCCACCAAGTTCAGTTCACCTTACGTAGTCTTACTCATAGGCATACCTAACAAGTAATACTAAGAATACCTGCTCTTTAAATCATTTTGCTGATGCACGAGTATGGTTCTGCTATGGTGTGTGAAATTTTAAGTTCCTAACCGATAGTTTTATGTAAATTTTCAGGTGAAGCAGCTAAACCTGTCAACAAATGAAATTGTTACATTTCCCCAGAAGATCAAAAGATTTCGGAACTTAGTCTTATTAGACTTGAGCGGAAACCGACTAAGTGATCTGCCGGAAGATGCACTACGAACTTTAAGTGCACTTGAAGTTTTAGATTTATCGAAAAACAGCTTTGAATCATGGCTAAATTTAAATCCAAATGAAGTTCTGCAACCAGCATCCAACTTGAAGATTTTAGATTTATCACACAATAAGTTTAATACCCTGGGAAATTTAGCTAACCAAGAGCTGTTAATCAGTTCTTCATTGGAGACATTGATTTTAGACTACAATAAGATAGACTCTATACACGGGCAGTCACCATTAAGTGGACTAATCAATATAAGAGTGTTGAAAGTTAACCATAACCCGCTTATTAGGATTCAAAACTTAATGTCACCGACGTTGAAGAGTATGTATGCTAGCAATTGTGAGTTAAGTTCGTTTCCGCACAGTGCTTTAGCATTTTTACCTTCATTGGTTTACCTTAAGCTTTCTTACAACTATCGTCTGGTGTTGTCATCATCAGCGAACACATTATATTCTACCTCTCTGCGATACCTGGACATATCATACTGTAACATCTTGAAACCCAGCATACAAGGGTTTCCCTATCTGAGGAAAGCTTTGTTAAATCACAACATGATCAGATATTTAGAAAGCAATGAATTTTTAAATAACACCAAACTGGAATATTTGGATTTATCCTACAACAACATCGGATCATTAAAGAGTGACACCTTTAGAGGATTAACCATGTTAAAGCACTTGGACTTATCTTGGAATGAAATTGCTGATGTTCCTGAGGACAGTTTACTCCAAATGCCATCGCTCTCGCAAATAAAACTATCAAGAAATTATTTAACAAGCCTGGGAAACTTGAAATCCACATCACTCAATGTAGTTGATATTAGTTCTTGTGAAATAAGCTCTATTGGAAAAGAGTCTTTAGAAGGACTTCCATCGCTTGTAGAATTAGACTTATCTCGAAATCTTCTAGCATATATTCCTGATAGTATATCATCCAATTCACTAAAATTTTTAAACTTGAATTACAATAGAATCAGTTCAATAACTAATTTTACTTTCTTTATGTTGCCTCGCTTGGCCGTATTAAGTGTAGTTGGTAATAGATTTACTACAATTTGGCGTAGATCATATTTTGATGCAAATTCTTACTTGGAAAGACTTGACCTCAATGATAATATGTGGCGATGTGATTGCAATGATGCACAGATGTATGACTTTTACGAATTTGTTACTCTCGAACCTAATAAAAAGGAAGAGTCATACAATCTTATCTGTAACAGTCCTATTAATTTAATTGGGCAGACGTGGTTAGAAGCCTGTTATTACGTTTGGAATCCTACTGAAAAGGCATCTAATGCTGATAATTTAGTGTGGTTTGTTCTAGCAATGATCATCTGTTTAACGATAACTCTAGTTTTAGTAAACGTAATAAGAGCATCCATGAAGCGTCGCTTGGCAGCGATACAGGAAGAAAGAGAAAGACAAATGGCAGAAGCCAGAGATAGGTTAAGGCAGCTAAGAATAGCGGCAGAGCAACAAGCCTTGATCAATACACCAGACCCTCGTGATCTGATATCCCCACCGTCATATACCGAAGCTCTCTCTATGCCTAAACTAAACGCTTCCAGTCATTCCCTAAACGAAACTTCATCAGGACGAAGCAGAAAGAAAAGGAAAACAAGAAAAACTAAATCTAGCAGTGATTTATTAGACGAAACGGAGAGGAATGGTGATATGCTCGTCGTAGATATTGAATTGGAAGAAACTTCTGAGGCCAGTCGCAGATCAAGAAGGCGCAGACGGCCACGGAAGTACGGTAGCCATGAAATTGCTGAGCTGGACCAGTCACCTGGGGCGCGCCGGAGACGTATGTCAGAATATGACCCAGCAGAGGACAATACAACTGTTGAGGTGGAAGTTGAGGTGGCCCGACCACTGCGTCCGAGAGTTCGAAGGTACTCCAGCGATGAAGACGAACCCAGAGAAAGTGATTTTTAGGTGCTTTAACATTTATTATTTTAAGCGTATTACTAGATTATTTATCTATGTTTTAAAACTGGCAACGTGTAGTCTAGAGTTATTTGTTTTGAAAATTACAAAAATAGAATAAGTAATTTAATAAATAAATCGTAAATTTTTCGGTATTAATGATTATTTACCTATTTATCTATCAAATAACTAGGCGCGCCGCCGCCAATACTTACTTTGTGACTAGGTACTCATACGTCTTATTCCCTTCAAAGGAGAATGGGCGATTTGGTACCCCTTCCAATAGCAATAATTGTGGTGGCGATTAATAGTTATTATTATGACCAATAATATTTACTATGACGACTTGTCCCAAATCCTAGTCCCTTTCGTGATATTATGATAAACACAATGCAGATAATAAAATCTGCATCTGCAAAAAAAAGAGTTTTAATAAAAAAACTCTTTTTTTTTAGTTTTTTCTTTTCTTTTTCGTTTTAACAATATATCATTATTCACGAGAAGTTATTCGATTTTAATTCTATAAAGCAACATTATATTATATGAAATAAGTCATCTTCAGCAGGTCAGGGGACATTTACAGTATGATGAAAACACAGTCGTATTCTTATATGTCTTATTATTATGACCAATAATATTTACTATGACGACTTGTCCCAAATCCTAGTCCCTTTCGTGATATTATGATAAACACAATGCAGATTTTATAAAAACTCATTTACTTTTTTTTTATTTTTTTTCCTTTCTTTTTTGTTTTAACAATATATCATTATTTACGAGAAGTTATCCGATTTTAATTCTATAAAGCAACATTATATTATATGAAATAAGTCATCTTTAGCAGGTCAGGGGACATTTACAGTATGATGAAAACACAGTCGTATTCTTATATGTCTTATTATCATGACCAATAATATTTACTATGACGATTTGTCCCAAATCCTAGTCCCTTTCGTGATATTATGATAAACACAATGCAGATTTTATAAAAACTCATTTACTTTTTTTTTATTTTTTTTCCTTTCTTTTTTGTTTTAACAATATATCATTATTTACGAGAAGTTATCCGATTTTAATTCTATAAAGCAACATTATATTATATGAAATAAGTCATCTTTAGCAGGTCAGGGGACATTTACAGTATGATGAAAACACAGTCGTATTCTTATATGTCTTAACATAATGCAACTACTGTAGTTTTGCCATATATCCTCATGAATTCACAGAGAACAACATTTTTAATAACCAAATCCATCGCAGGCAATGGTTTCTGTGTATTACTGTGCGTTTACGGTTTTGCGTCTTTGTTTTAGTGCTGTTTGATGAAAATGAGAAGAGCATTATTGCCAAACAAGAAAAAATATACTTAATACTATTTTTTTACGTTAAGCACTTACATTCGTTTTAAATCAGTTACTTGTAGTTTTTGTGTATATTTTGTGTTATATACTGCAAAAATTACAAGATATATATGTAGTTATATGATCATTTATATTTTGTACCATCTTTGCATGCAAATAAATGATTTGCTTTATCACTTGCTTTTTTTTTCTTTAAAAGCAATATTGTTTTACAAAAAACAGCAAAAAACCTGACCTAAAAAACACCTTATATGCATATATTTTTAACAAATAACACAAACCAAACACAACTTAAACATAAAAAAAAACAAATAAAAAAAACTGTAGGGACAAAAAATAGAGACTGGCGCCCTGGTTGTTATCATTCTACGTATTTGTACCTTTCCAGTGACACATAAATTACGTCCATTGGGGCGGGTACCACGTTCCATACATTTTTGCCCATTCTCCTTTACATCACATTCGACATTATTATACCTATATGTTAATTTTTAATTCGGGATGTAAATTCTCTTATTTTACCTTAAATTAGTGCTGTCACTTTCCGTCCAATAGATTTAAGAAAAGGATTTTAGATATTTTATAGTCCTGCCATGCTTAAAAATGGATATGGGTTCTTCCCAATCTCTAATCAATTTAGTCGCCTTTGTTTTCATCGTCGCCAAACAGATAACATGTATTTTGACAGATAACATGTATTTTGCGTCAAGTTCTAAGACATGACAAAACTAAAATATCTCATATCTTGTAAACCTATTTGACAGAAAGTGACAGCACTATTTTTATATCTTTATGGATATCTATAGATAAAGATAAAAAAATAGTGCTGTCACACACATATACACATATCACGCCTATTATCCCTTGCGGGGTAGGCAGAGCGTAAACGGCCGCAAGAAACGGACATTTATGTCACGTCTGACAAATAATTTAGGGTTATTTGGAAAATGTGTAGGTATTGCCATAGTAAAAAGTTGTCAGCCCATCGCCTAAAATTGCAATACACACCCTCGAGTCCCTCAGTCGCCTCTTACGACTCCCACGGGAAAGAAATGGGGTGATGCTATTCTAAGCCGGCATCCATAAACAAACAGTGTAAGTAAAGGCGAGCTTGAAAGCAAAAGAAGAGATCTCTTCCAGCCAACCTGTCCGTCCGCGAGAATAAATATTTTTGTAGGGACAAAACATTGCAACAAATACAATTTAAATTTAAGGTAAGGTAAGAGAATTTATATCCCTAATTGAGGCTTACATGACATAACTCTATTTGTCTAGGCAGTGTAGTCTATTCAATTTCTTGTTTTTAATACGTTTTCTTACTCTGTCTGTACTAAGGAAAAATCGAGAAAATATGGTATTGATTTTACCACGGAACCGTTGATTTTTTTGTTTCGCGATTTTGCTTATACCACTACAGTATATACCTATATAGTGGGACTTGGCCCTGTATTATCACAGATCTCGTATACATATATATGTCCGTATGTTGCGATAAATTCTGGTTCCGCGGAAGACCAGCGCTTTGGGAGTGCTGCTCAAGTACACTCTTAAAGCATTTTGCTGAGCGGATACCTTTTTGTTACCGTGTTTTAGTTTTAATAATAATAATTAGTTATTAATTTATGTACCTTTAATATTTGGTAACAAAAAAACATTTTTCTTTTTTTCTTTCTTTATTAAAAAGTTGACACTTATATAAGATTAGATTATTATTAGAGTAGGTAGGTTCAGTGAAATTTGTGTATGATTAATGCTCTTTCAGTAAAATTAGTTTTGGAAATCACGTGCATATAATTCAGCCATAAGTTTTCGTATAGTTTTAGAGTGTTCTCGATATATTACAGTTTGTGCAACAAATCTTTTCTCTCATATTTGAACAATCCAAATTCTGCGATTGAACTATACGTTGTTATGTGCGTTCCGAAATGTCGGGTGCCACCTGCCTAAAATTAAGTAGCGGAGTTTTAAATTATTTGAATTCACAGAATTTTATTAGTTCATTCTGTAAAAAAATTCGGTTATTGAATTATATGCATCTAGATCCAACCCTAATTATCATATTCCGTGGGAAATAGAAGGAGAGATATTTTTGGCTGAGAGCTCACGAATTTCTTGATATGTTGTCAAAGTTGCAAGAAAACTAAAAATAGCGGCAAAAATATAAGTAACTAGCTTTTACCCGCGACTTCGTCCGCGTTAGATAGTTTTTTTTTAGGCAGAAGTTCTAAAGTAGGTATGTGTATACATAGTAAGTGTGACAATGATATTAGAACAGTTCTTATCTCTACTGTTTAAAGATGACTTGCTTGCTTCTGTTGTTAAAGGGACAATTCAAAATTTGCTATCCGGCCTGAGAGATCAATATTTATAACCAATGAATACAAAAGTCAGTAGATAACAGAGTACTTACTCCAGAGGTGCCGATTTGAGCACACTAAAATGGTTAGCATAAGTAGATTAGACAGATCAAAAGGTAATATAAGTTACTGTTATACATTTTTATACCTCTATATACCACATTTTTTGTTTTTCTGTCCTCGGTAAAGAAGGCAATGTCCTTTCTCAACTTATTCCCATCATACTGAACAACTTTTGTTCTGAAACCATTTCTGTATCTCCAATAAGGTGGGCTCCTGATGGTAGACCTGATGGTCTACATACGGTACTCCAGATCCTCAATGTCCTTGTGAAAAGAAGCGGCCCATCATCATGAACAACTTTTGTTTCGGAACCATTTCTGTATCTCTAATAGTTTACGTGGTCTCCTGATGGTACACCTGGTGACATAAGGTACTCCAGATCCTCAATATCCTTGTGAAAAGAAGCGGCCCATCATACTGAACAACTTTTTTTTTGGAACCATTTCTGTATCTCTAATAGTTTACGTGGGTTCCTGGTGGTACACCTGGTGGTCTACATAAGGTACTCCAGATCCTCAATGTCCTTGTGAAACGAAGCGGCCCATCATACTGAACCACTTTTGTTTTGGAACCATTTCTGTATCTCTAATAGTTCACGTGGGTTCCTGATGGTACACCTGGTGGTCTACATTATGTACTGCAGATCCTTAATGTCCTGGTGAAAAGAGGCGGCCCATCATACTGAACAACTTTTGTTTTGGAACCATGCCTGTATCTCTAATAGTTTAGCTGGGCTCCTGATGGTACACCTGGTGGTCTACATAAGGTACTTCAGATCCTCAATGTCCTTGTGAAAAGAAGCGGCCCATCATACTGAACAACTTCTGTTTTGGAACCATACCTGTATCTCTAATAGTTTATCTGGGCTCCTGATGGTACACCTGGTGGTCTACATAAGGTACTCCAGATCCTCAATGTCCTTGTGAAAAGAAGCGGCCCATCATACCGAACAACTTTTGTTTTGGAACCATGCCTGTATCTCTAATAGTTTAGCTGGCCTCCTGATGGTACACCTGGTGGTCAACATAAGGTACTCCAGATCCTCAACGTCCATGTGAAAAGAAGCGGCCCATCATACTGAAAAACTTCTGTTTTGGAACCATACCTGTAGCTCTAATAGTTTACGTGGTCCCTGATGGTACACCTGGTGACATAAGGTACTCCAGGTCCTCAATGTCCTTGTAAAAAAAAGCGGCCCATCATACCGAACAACTTTTGTTTTAGAACCATGCCTGTATCTCTAATAGTTTAGCTGGGCTCCTGATGGTACACCTGGTGGTCTACATAAGGTATTCCAGATCCTCAATGTCCTTGTGAAAAGAAGCGACCTATTATACTAAACAACTTTTGTTTTGGAACCATACCTGCATCTCTAATAGTTTAGCTGGGCTCCTGATGGTACACCTGGTGGTCTACATAAGGTACTCCAGATCCTCAATGTCCTTGTGAAAAGAAGCGGCCCATCATACTGAACAACTTTTGTATCGGAACCATGCCTGTATCTCTAATAGTTTAGCTGGGCTCCTGGTGGTACACCTGGTGGTCTACATAAGGTACTCCAGATCCTCAATGTCCTTGTGAAAAGAAGCGGCCCATCATACTGAACAACTTTTGTTTTGGAACCATGCCTGTATCTCTAATAGTTTAGCTGGGCTCCTGGTGGTACACCTGGTGGTCTACATCTATACTCCAGACCCTCGAATGGTGATAAAAAGTAGTCTATGTCCGTTCTCGGTATGCTAGCAATCTCTGTGCCAAGTTTCATGAAGATCGGTTCAGCGGTTTGGCCGTGAAAGCGTAGCAGACAGACAGACAGACAGACAGACAGACAGACAGACAGACAGAGTTACTTTCGCATTTATAATATTAGTGTGGATTTACATTAAATTCTGTATCACAAGAAATAGATTGAAATAAAATACATGTTTTATTCACTTATTCGACTATTTATTGTTCTGTATTTTTGTTCCTGTTTTAAGATAAAAGATTCTGACTGATTATAATTATAAAATATTTTTTCATGATAGTAAAGTAAAACAATCAGGAAGCACGACCATGTAAATACAGTCTAAAAGCAGTTGTTCTAAAATTATAAAATAAGTTTACATGATAGATCTAAGCAAATATACATCACTTAAATGAAAAACTGAAATTGTTTTAAATATGAGTCTTTACATAGATGATCAATTATTAAAATTCAAATCTTACAATAATGGTATCACAATCTTAAATACTAAACTCAATAAAATTACCTAGAAAAAAGGAACTTATGCTTAGCCAGACCATGAAAAAAAGAATCTCTCTATAGGATGATGAGATGAGATAACAAAATTAAAACATAGCCAATTGGACCATTCGACGTTCTTGATTGTTATACCTTGTGTGCATTGTAATTTTCAAAGTAAAATAAGTACACAACCATGAAAACTACATTTCGAACATGAACTGATATCCATTGAAAACCAAAATATATCATACAATATTACCATTGTAAAATACCATTACAAAATCACTATGAGGCGTCTTATTACTCATTTCTAGAACTATCATAAACATGGCAACATCTTTTACACGTATAAAAATATGTTTTTCGTATTTCGCAATAATAAACTCTCATAAATATTATTTTACTACGTTCTAACTTTAAAATTAAAGGCACTGTCGACTACAAACACACTTTGGCAGCAAAGTTTTCTAGACTTGACATTAGCATTCCGAGCCACATCTGTCTCGCACTACACATGACACAAATTCCAAATTCACACTTAATAATCACAGAGTTTTGCCAATAGTGAAAATGTTTGCTAATTGACACTGATTAGTGTTTTAGTCCTTTGAATTGGAATACATTTTCAAGTGGTCGATTTGCGCGCGTTCCCATCGAGAGTTGGAGTGATGATGATGTCCCCAGCGTTAGACCTACTTCTGGTGACTAGTACCGGTGTTTTCGGCTTTGGAGTCTCTGTCATTTTTATTCGAACTCTTCCCATGTCAGGAGAATACACTGGAACGTATTCTCGTGAAGGTGACAAAAAGTCTGAATCTGTGTTTTGGTCCCCGTTTATAAGAGGTTGGGATATATCAGAATCTAAAGTACCATTCAATCGAGGTGCGTCCTCGTCATTCATTGGCACAAAAATATCTTCACTCGATAGCGAGTCCTTTCTAGAATCAGGAGAAGGTGCAGATTCAAATGATGTGTCTTGAATAGGAACAGATTCATCAGCTAAATTGTTGTCTTTTGAACTACTTTTATTTTGATTTGAATCTCGGGGGCTGTCAGTTCTAAGGCCATTTGAATCCACATGGTTGACACCATTACCATTTGCTAATTCGCCATTACCACTTTTCTTTTGATGTGACTCATGTGTTGGTACTAATTCATATTTGCCATTTAATTTCTTTTCAATCGGAGATTCAACGGTTGCTGGTTTACCTAACAAAGATTTATTCATATCAACCATTTCTTTGGAAGCTTTTTCAACGTCTCGTTTTTGTTGTCTAATAAGCCTACGGTCTCTTCTTTTGCGCATTTGACTTTTAAATACGGCAAATCCTATTAACCCGACCAAAAGAACAACAATAATGGCAATGCACACATATGTTCCAGTTTTGTGAGGAGTAGGCTTATCTTCTATGTTTGCATTTACTCTCTCTTTTTGAGTCTCAAGTTTTTCTGACACCGTAGTATCTTGAGTAACACGAGTGGTAAGCATTTTTTCAGTGACGGGATTTTCAGTATGACTAAGCCAGTCAATACCCCCTGCAAATAATGTTGGCTTCATGACTGGTGGAAATTCAGTACTACTAGAAGGCTCATCAACTATCAACTCTTTGACGGGATCTGGTTGTAATTCATCTACATCCAAAAACGTAGGCGTAGTTGTTTCTTCGACTTCTTTACTAAGGGTTCCTCCAAACCCTGATCCCTCACCAGAACCTTCTAACGGATCATCAGTAGGATCTAAGTTGTCGGCAGGTAATATTTCATCAACGGCTAATAGATTTGCATGAAGTTTCCTTTCTAGCTTTGGTTCAATGATATCAGTAGTGGTTTCAGCATTACCGGATCCTTCAATATCATCTGTGTGTATTGATTTAACTGGTCGGTCAACTTTCAAGAACATATGGCTATCATCTTCATCAGCTTGATTTCCGTTTTGTACATAGCTAGCTTCCCCTAATGGATTACTTTCTATTAAAGCCATAGACTTAAGAGCTGTTGTCTCTTCGCCTATTCTTTCAGCATCAATTGGTTGATCACCCATCATCATGTCTAAATAATTAATTTCTGATTTAGGCACTTTGCATACGTCTTTAACTTTTAGTTTTAACCAGGAGCGACCTTTTAAATTAGATGGGGAAGCACATTTTACTTTATCAATAAATACATTAGCTAAAATTAATCGATCTCGTGCCTTTATATTTTCGCAAGAACAATCTAGAGGGTTTCCTTCAAGTTCTAAGTGTTCCAAGCTGATCAAATGTCCGAAATCGGATGGCACATCTTGTAACAGGTTGTTAGTTAAATCTAATGAACTAACACTTGTAGGCAAATGTGTAAGTGAAATTTTTTGAAGTCTGTTGTTGGCCAGGTTTAAGTGCACTAACTTTTTGGCGTTATGCAAAAACTTGTCTATATTAGTAATGCCGTTTGTTGACAGGTCTAACGTGACCACTTCAGTCAGCCGGTCGAGCTCGTACGTGATCTTCGTAATGTTGTTGTGCGAGAGGTCCAGAATATTTATGTTGTGATGTGTTTGTTGGAGCGTGAACTTGTATAGTTCTGGAAGATTGCTGCAGGTGGCGCGGTGGAGGCCATCACGAGTGGTTGTGCACACGCAGCCATCGGGGCAAACGGCAGCTAGCGATGGCGCCAGCAGCACCGACAGTGCCAGAAAACAAGCCGACACTTGAAGCCACGCCATGTTGTTACAAAGTCGACGCCTGGAATGGAGAAAAAGAAACATTATTGTTTAAAATTCATCAAATTTATTGAAGAATGCAATGGGTATAATTTGAATTTAAAGTTAATGTGTCCACGTGTTCATATCACAATCAATTATCGGTTGCTATAGGTATCGGATTTCAGTCACAAATATTTTGTCACAAACCAAAAGTCTCTTAGACATTTTGTTGCAAGGCTTAGTTGTAACGGTTGAGTCTAAATCAAAACCCGGTTGTTGTCTGTCATCTAAATATAGGTCGGAATACATTGCCTGTCGGCGGTCCCCTGCCATGCCTCGTGCTGTGATCTGTGAGCCCTATCCTGTGTAATGGCTACAAGTAACCTCTCCAATTATTGCAACTGCAGTTACAGCAATTTGAATCTACGCATTTCCTTTCCTTTCAATAGGGTAAAACGATAATTTTTAACGTCTCTTTCGAGTCGTCTGAAGCAATTTACAACCTCCTTTATTGATTGCCACGCAACAGGTACAGTTATGATGTACTTTTTCAAATATCGACACCCAAGTTGTTTTAAAAACATTGGATCAATTACTTACTGGTTGTGGGTGAAAATGTACGTCTCTGAACTAGATCTAACTAAGTTAGTTTGAAAGCTTGGTATTTGGAAAGCAAAAACTTGAAACCAGAGTCTTTAAAGCCTGCGACATAAATTGGAGCCTGTTTGAAGGAAGTTACCTTTGGGTATAGACTGGGCAGATTTAATGAAATAGTCATACTACGTATTCCATATCAAAACAAATAAAACTAAGTACGGTAATAAGTTTTCTTTAATGATGTCTTTGCTTTTGACTCCAGACTAGGCGAGTCCTGGAGGCCAGTAAAAGCTTGGAGAGAGTTGAAGATAGGGCGAAATAAACCCATGACTGAACACTGACATCACCATAATTTTAAAAAATCGGTAACGGCTGTTTCAACTAAACATATGTTCTTGAATATTAAAGTTCAATGCCAAGACCAGTGCGTGGACCACACCTTTTATCTGTCGACTCAAATCAGTTCTATTTCGGGCTAACAACATCCTCAGTGCACTTGGCCAGCGCAGGAGTGGTTCAATGTTAGCAGGAGGCAGGATGCCGCTGGTTAACTATTTGTGCGAATGTGACACTTCGACTGGCGTCGACGAAACGACGGAACTCCGCTTAGTCGGGGGTCTTGTGACGACTGACGACAACAACTTTACTATTTTTTTCTCGTTCCTAGTGGAATTGCATAACTAGTGTCGTTTATATGTGTTTATCTACTTAATATGATACCTTTTTATCAAGAGTACATTTATCGCTGAATAGACCTAGATAAAATCGATTGGTAGGACAGCAGATATCCACAGCCAACTGACATCAAAGTCATCTGTTCATCTATAACTCTGACACTACTAAATTGGGGTGATCGTTTACTCAGTGTCTCACACGACAGAAGAAAATCTTTATTTCTCTGATATAATATCTAGTTAAAAGATAATTGGTCCAGACTAAAAGCATAACAGAGAAAGTGAGACAGAAATTAATTTTCTGAACTCTTCAGGCTTGACAATGACAATTAAACTTATGAAATTGGAATTCCATAGAGAGTAGGAGCGGCTTTGTCTACAAACCTTTAAGTCCTATTTTAAGGGGTTAATTTTGGAATCGTGTAGAAAATCAGCATAAATATTTCACTTGCATAGATTGAACTAAATTCAAACGGCCTTACTCGTAGGCCTGATTACTGCATCCCGGTCTCATTATATAAGTTTAAACCTAAATAGAACCACTTAGCGTAGTGGACTGTTCAGTTGTTTTTATACCAATCGCGCTGCACCGCGTTGGCAACTTCAGTTAAACTTTGTCTAAATATTGTAGCGATGCAACGATAATTATATGATTTTTTTTTATCGTATATGGTAATAGTTTATCGTTATTTTCAAAAGTATTTATATTTATTTATTTATCACTAGACTCTTTACAAGATACCCTTTTTTTCACAACCTTTCGGCTTTATTTGTTATTCTGTAACACGCGGTACATGTTGAAGATATCAAGACCTCCACCGATCCAAAATATCGAATACACGTTATTTTCATACTTGTAAGATAAATTTTATAAAATGCATATATCATTAAAATTGATTGTTTAAGATCATCAATTCAGCTGGAATCACCACAAAAAAAAATTTACTTGTGCTAATCATAAAACCAGAAATGTACTGTGTGTACACCCATTTTAGCTCAGGTTGTTTATTTGCACTGTATTTTGTGATTCATGTAATATGTGATGCGAAATAAATATATTTGTAATCTGAATTTTAAATTACAAAAGCATGTAAAATGTCTGAGTCACCAAGGTTATTGCCAGAGAGCACGGGATGACCGACCCTGTACAGTAAAGATCACCGATATGTAAATATTGCAAAATAAATTACAATGAGTTACCAAAAATAGCAGTAAAACTCCAAAACGGGAGAATCAAGAGTGCTGTTTCGTATATGAAGCGTATATAAGTATTATTGAAAAAAATATCGGAAGACAAAATTATTGATTGCCCGTTCCGCAACCTTTAGTCAATGAAAAGGTGAACCTTGTCGCTCCTTACAAGAATTATCCAAAATCTTTTTTATGTACAGATATTTTTGTAGGCAAGTAAAGTGTTCGCACACGCGACGCACATTTTTGTTGTATTTTGTCGATCTGAGCTAAGATTGAATATGACATCTAAGCTCTTCCGTAGAAGTTGTCATATAGGTAGTAGAAAACATACAACACAAAAACTCCACACCTTCTTTCTTCCTACCTCTCTGACTTTATTTTCTGAAGTAATTGTAATACCTACAAGGTAGATTCAATTAAACTGTTATAGATATCATAAAATAATATCAATACACAAAGCGTCTATAAATTCATATACCTAGGCATTATGAAAACAATTAAAGTGTTGTTACTATCTCTAGAAATAACACCAGTGAATTATGAACAAACACGCCCTACTTTCAGTACAATACTTACAAAGTGTATTATTGTTATTACAAAACCTAGTTAGATTTGCTACCCGTGGCTTCATTTGTAGATTTTTTTTTATATCTATATTTCTTATCTTACATTATTATATATATAAATATAATCAAACAGTAAAACCGGTGAGTCTGTACATTGAACAAATTTACAAAAATCTATTAGGGGGTGATATTAAAATAGTATTAAAACACATTTCCTTTTTTTTCTGTCTGTTTGTCCGCTTGTCGCCGTCAAATTCGAATGAAACTTTTGTGGTTTATAGCTCCTAAGCCTGGTCAATATCTAGGCTACTTTAAATTGCTCATTCCCTCGAAAAAACGATTAGACGTTATATATATGTAGGCCGCCAGGAGCCAGAAAAGTTCTTAAGTATGATAGGCCGTTTCTGCTGGCACATTATTATCGACGGTCTGGAGTAGCTGATGTGGAACACCAGGAGCTCGGTTAAACTATGCGAAATACGCAATTGTCTCCAAAGCAAAAGTTGTGCACCATGATTGACTACTTCTGCTGGTACATAGGCCTCGAAGGTCTGGAGCACATATTAACTATTAGTAAACTAGATAGTCTGGAGTGCCTGATGTGCTGTTCAGTTAACAATTAGATATACGAAAATGGCTCAAAAGCATTTTTTAAGCATCATGTGCCACTGCTGGCACACAGACATTGAGGGTGTGAAGAACCTGTGGAACACCAGGAGCCCAACGGCTCTATAGCAATAGTTTTATAGTGTAATTGACTGCTTCTGCGGACACATAAACTTTGAGGGTCTGGTTGGTGCAACGCTAGGATGATACCTAAACCGTTCAAGAAACGGAAATGGGTTCATAGCAAAAGTCTTTCAGCGAAATGTGCCGCTTCTATTGGTACGTTAATATATGATCATAAAATAAAACTAAGACTTTCAGAAGCTATTTAAAGCCACCGCAGCTACACGAATTAGACTATATCTCTACTCTTCTACACTTATATTTAGATTGGTTTTTTTATTTTTATTAATATGTAATTAGTAAACTTCAAAACTACTGGATCAATCCGACAAATTCTTTCACCATCAGAAATCGACAACACCCATGAGTAACATTGGCTACTTTTTAGCACTGGAAAATATTTATTTACCACCAGGTGCCTATTTTATGAAACTACAGGCTACAAGTCCACAGGTGAAATTCTTAGTACATTGCGTAGCCGGTTCATATTCCTGGTATCATAATGGCTAACCGACTACGCAATGAACATGGAATTTCACCTGTAAAATTGTAACCTGTCATCATTGGCCTCACACGTCTGTGACAGACGATTTAATCAGTGTCTGAGGCAAGACTTTTTAAGTGTCCTCTCCACAGACACTGCGTTGCCTGGGACGCAATTATGGAAAACGCAGGGCTGCCCAGAACCTGCGCAGGAACGACTAGTCGATACGTGCGGAGCCAGGTCGGCTGCAGGAGTCTGCCGCGCGGTAGATCTCTGTCACACGCGCCTGACGGAAACCCCGTTCCGGGTTTAATTGTGGAGTTGGTCTCTCCAGGAACGTTGTGTTGGGTCGGATTTATCTCTCGGTCGCTTCTTACGACCCCCACGGGAAGAGATGGGGTGGTGCAATTCTACTCCGCCGGTACAACACGGCTAACCTGTAGTTTGATAATATCGGGTACTGGGATTATTCGCTAGGATTTCCTCTAGTGTTGAAATAAAACATAGACATAAATTAAAATTTACACTGAGACAAGAATCGAACCTTGTCCCTTGGTGTCACGGTCTGCTCGGCAAGGTCCAGCGCGCGCAATAATTACAAGTATAACTATAACAATAAGTATAGGTAACTCAGCTGTTATCTGAATCTCTGCAGTTTCAATGGTTCACTCAGTTCCAATGATCTTGGCTTTAGTTATTAACGTCAATAACTGCAATAAAAATAAGGTTTTATCACTTTTCTGCTTGGCCATTACACCTATAATAAAGTAACTTGGATAAGGTACTACACAAAGTGGTAGATATATCTATTTTATTGTAACAAATGGAAGATACGCTGGTGCAAAATAAGATCTACATACATGTATCGGTATATGTATATAGTTTACATTTACAGTTTATTCTCAAAAGTGGTTTTTGAAATGTTTATGTTATGAAAGCTTACGTAACAGATATGAAATTAAACAGTCGCTCTTGAACTTGTGTGGGAAGAGTTTACATTCCTGGATGAAATCACGTGTTCTTACAAAATTTGCATTGTAAAAGCAAGAAGCAACACTATCCAAATCCAGAAACCTTCAACTGTCTGCGCGAGCGCACTGGTCATCGATCTTGAACCTGAATTAGGGTTGCCATGTGTTTGCGATTGTCCAACTACCATCATAGCCAATTTCTAAAGTTTGCTTAGTTACCTTTGGAAACATTATAATTTCAAGAAAAAATACAGTTACCTATAGCGATGAATACGAAAGAAGAAAAAGTCAGCACCTGTTACAGTACAGGTATTTTAAGTTGTGCAAATATATGGTGTGGCAGCCCTGAAATGAAGATATATCGACGTGATTCTACCGCGATCTATTATTTTGCGAGTGGGCAGCTCGTGTTATAAATTTCCCCATGTGAGTTGCACCAGGCACGGCAGTTTATTACCTCTGAAAACATACTACCGCCTACAGCGAAATTATCTGCTCGTGCTGTCATGTGCCAAGGTGAAAAGAAAATGGGATCAATATCTTATACTTAAATCTAAAACCTTAAAAAAAATCTATGAATAAATAAAAGTAACAAATAACGTCAAAAAACGGCTTACTATAGAAGCCGCTAATTTCACTAATCAAGTGACGCATGACATGATAGAGCAGTGGTTAAAGCGTCGGTACTTCGTCGGTAGTGGGTTCGAAATCTCATGTGATAATTTTGGTTCGTAGTATCTTCTTGAATGAATAAATTCTTATAGTTAATGGATAAAGGTGAATGTTTTAATGTCACCTAGAATAAGCACTAGTTGAAAGCAGATACGGAAGAGAATTTTTATATCCTAGACACTGGTAGTAAATAAAGATAAAACCCAAAGTAATGTGTTACTGGATTCAGGGTATAGATAGTAAATCATTTGAACATGCGATTGCGGACATGAAACTGTAGTTGTATTAAGATGTAAAGTTTATATGGGGTGAAATTTTACTAGTGACCGATACCGAACACTAAAAGACGGGCTGGTGATAAGGAATAACTTTCCCAAGACACATAGGTCGAAATACGAAAAAAACATATTTGGACCTCCCATACAAAATTGCCGTTCAGCTGATTTGGTTACTATGAAAGCTTAAAATATGTTTGTCATATTCCAACATATATTATGTTCCTTAGGAAAAGTTGTACCTTATAACCAGCCAGTCCTCAGTTTTCAGTATCGGTCACTAGTAAAATTTCAACCGATATTATTTAATAAAATTCTATACTTTCCATACAAACTAGTAAAGTGTAGATACCGTATTAAAAATATCACAGAAACATTGAGATTATCAATTTGATGTTTGTGAATGCAGTACACACAGGAATATTAATTTCCTCGAGGGTCACAAGGATAGACTGTGTCACAAACGTCAAATTGGTCAGTTGATCCTTAGAACTTTAGAACTTAGGTACATCAGAAAAAATTGGTACCTAAATTACTCTCAAAAGAGTAAAGTTACGTAGTGCAATAGCCAAACAAAAATGGATTTATGTAATGAATTGATTTTTCTCTTGCAATTTTTCAGCGTTCGCTTTGCAACCTAGAAACTACTGTTACCGCACAGTGGTCTACTTTCAATACCAGTTCGGCTATCGTTTGCACTAATTGCAGACAGTTCGATATTTTTTAAACATTTGCGTTTTTCTAACTAGGTCGTTTCCTGATATAACACAATGGAATTTTTCCTTTCACAGAGTTGTTCATTGGTCTGACAGTTTGTAAATAGCCTGCCTTTGAAACAATGTGGTTTCATGTCTTCAGCGAAACCGTTAAAGCAAGTGAAAACGGATACTGTTCTGAACAATTCATGATCATTTCTCAATACTCCATTTATGCAAAATGGGCGACAAGTCGTTGATTGCTATCAAATATTTTACACTTGTCTAACATTTCTACGATAACAAGTAATAACGTCTGCGTTCTCCACGAATATAGGTAGTTCCAGTAGGCATGCAAAATGTTTTAAATAACTATGTAATTCTTTAAGTTTGTTGCCACATGTATTTTTTGCATTACTTCATCGTTTCGTGAGAACGACAGATACGTTTTATGTGCGGTGTAGTCATTATAGTCTCTAGTGCTGGATAAAATAAAGTAATGCCGTAATAATTCGTTCAAGCTATAAACACTGAAAGGATTCCAGTGTCTCGTCTCGGACAATCAGCTAGCTAGTCGGCAGTTCCACGAAGCTGTAAAGCTGCACTTTCCCGCGCAAACGCACTTAATGCGCCCGCGCAGCCGCCGCCGTCGTAAACATGCGTCGAGATTTTCTGTGCGATCAAACACACGATAAGACAATTATTATAGCTACCTACTCACAATTAACTTTACTAAAACACCATTTTAAGTTCAAAACTCAGCTGCGTAAAGTTCAATTTAAATCAATTTCGATTTGTTCAAGATGTATCATATTTGTTTTAGAATTTGTTTTAGAGATATAACAAACTCTTAAACCACAAAATAGAGAATGTACAGAAGGATCACTCGGCCCTTTTTTCGATTATTTCCGCTTTCGGCAAGGGCTGCCACACTTTTCTTATCGATTTTATTCAATGGAGTAGGTACCTAAACATACAGGGAGTAACAGAAAGGCTGTACCAAGCCGAAATGTGCTCATGAAACTGAACAACTTTCCCCATTTCCCGACTTTGACCTCCTTTCGGCTTGATATACCCTTTCTGTTACTACCTGTATTTACATTACTTATACTACGTACATAGCACAATTATTATGAAATGGGGAATGACGAGTAGGTAGATATCTGCTCTGGGGCTGTTGAGACTGAGCATCACCCCATTTCTTTCACGTGGGAGTCGAAAAAGGCAACTAAGGGACTTGAGAATACACACCGTATTGCAATTTTAGGCGATGGGCTGGCAACCTGTCACTATGGCGATACACAATTTTCCGAATGACCCTCAAATTTTTGTCAGACGTGGCGTAAATATCCGTTTTTGCAGCCGTTTACGCTCTGCCCACCCCGCAAGGGATAATAGACGTGATATGTGTATGTATGTACATCAAAAATTATAAGTTGCCTTTATTTAAGTAGAAACGCAAATCACATTATAAAAAAATATACTGATTAGAGTTATTAATCTGGTTCATTCTTTTATGAGAGCAAGTTTTTATTTAAGTTAGTACAAAATATAATAGGAACATTGTACAAATCACATTGTATACTAATAAACCTATTTATTACCTATTTATTTGTGTGAAGCCATATTGCACGTCCGCACCAAACGCGGTTGACACTCGACTACAAGTGTGTTTGGATTGGTTTGGATTTCCTTGTAAACGGCGGCGTGTCAAATTGTGGAGAGTTTCGTGACGTTTGCTTGAAGTGAGCTCTCTGTATTCGGCGCGCAGCCGCCAATACTTACTTTGTGCTTAAACTATAGACTGGCAGCTTCGTGCTTGCCGCTCCTTCATTGGTTGCGGTGAGGCGGGGGGAGGGTTGCACGTCACTAGCACGCGTATGCTACACACGTAGAGATTTCAACTGAATATATCTCGAGATTAATACTTATAGGTAATTATGGTTCTCAATGATTTCATATGGTTTTATTTTTGGTGGGATATTTTTTATGTTTGCCGCGAATGATTCCACGAGTAAATCTACACACACACATAAGGCCTTTATACCTTGCAGCGTAAGGCAAAGTGTTAACAGCCATAAAATACGGTTGTTATCGCCACATCTGACCATCTGACAAATATTTGAGAGCTGTTTCAGACGTTAGTCGCTGATTACGACATCTGCGCGAAGAAAATGGGTCGATCCTATACATAACACGGTAACATGTGAAATTGCTATTGTGTTGTTAATTAATAAATAATAAAGTATAATAATATAATATAAGCCGTGTGATGCCGGCCTAGAATAGCATCACCCCATTTCTTAAAGGTAAGAAATGGGGTGATGCTATTCTAGGCCGGCATCACACGGCTTATATTGTTAGTGTCGTAAGAGGCGACTACGGGACTCGAGGGTTAGATGTGTATTGCAATTTTAGGCGATGGGCTGACAACCTGTCACTATAGTAATACACAGTTATCTGATTGACCCTCAAACTTTTGTCAGACGTGGTGTTAATATCCGTTTTACGGCCGTTAACGCTCTGCCTACCCCGTAAGGGATATAGGCGTGGTTTATGTATGTATGTATAATAATATATGAAAAAAAATTAATATGTAGGTACAAATAATTAAAATGGAAACTTATTATTTTTATTATAATAATCATGAATCAATCATTATCATCACAATTTCTAAATTGACATCATTCTGGTGTTCCTGCGTAGAGTACCTTACTTGCGTTCTTCAAAGAATTTGTGTATGTTATACACAACTTTCTTTGTTTGTTTTCTTATTGAAGGACTCATCTTGGGGTCGTAAGCTCATGTGCGTCTTGTAAAAAGTTTCGAGTTCCTAAGTACACAACTGACCGCAGCGAGTGACCGCCGGCAAATGACAATCAGTGACACGCGTCGTGCTCGCGCCCTTTCCCCGCACACTTTCCGCACCCCCGCAGAGATCATAATCACCCTGCCCCCCGAACGTCTGTAACGCCGCAGGGAGCGGCATGCACGACGTTGCCAGACTATAACCACACCTCGGACACTAGCGCTCAAATGTATGAATCAAACGCGTTGCTAAGCACACAGTCTAAGCTCGCGTAGATGAACGCGGACCATGCTTGTGTGTGTGAGACAACACGTCAGGGTTGCCGCCATTTTGCGTTCGCGAACCGGGAATGCAATGTGCGGCAGTATGAAATGACCTTCGTCGTCGCGTCCTGTGCTAGCCGGTGTCTGAGCGTCCTCCGAGCGCGGGTGGGCGGCGCTTGTAGGGGGAGGCAGGGAGTGACCATACTGTACGCTAGTACTATTAATTATACTGTGCTATAACAGCAGACTTTGAAACGTATATGTATGTATTATTAAATGTGAGTAACGATAGACTATATTTTACCGCGGAAAGTATTTGTTTTCTCGGGAAAACGGGTAGCAGCGGATAAAACCGACAGCAAGGTATGATGACAACTATGGTAGAACACCTTTGATGTCATATTCATACCATTTGAAATACTGCAACTGTAGGACACTGGGTACGTTCATTACAAAAGACATGAATCAATGTGTTTTATAATTTTTGTTATTGTTGTTTTGTATAATTTTAGAAACATTTTAATTTTATTTTATAAATGATATGTAATTTCACACACAGTCTGTTTTTTGAATAAATAAATTGAATCATCCAGTGAATCACAAATTAGTCAATAAGTTTGTGTAGGTATCTCGTAACGCTATCATGTCATAAAAAAGCGGATTTTTAAACACTTTCCGTGTTCAGTTTTTTTATGTTAAAGGTAAAATTAATTTTGCAAATTTTCTAATATTATATACCTAATACGGAAAGTTTTTCATAAATTTTGTATTCAATTCATTGCGGGTTTTCATCGCTACGGCTACAATTAAGTCTGTAAAGTCTTTCTTTCTATAAGTAGCTGGGAATTAGTTGCAAAACTAACACGGTAGATGGAGAATTAGTTTTACAACTAATTGCCATGGCTCCCCATGCCGCGCCTTATTGGCATCAAGATACAATTTCAAAATTTCACGGGCAATCGAAGAGATGTCGCTGCTAGTGATAGCGAAAGTCGGACGATCATATCCTGTAATATATAATATCATTTTAAAAGTTTTCTAACATTCCTACCTGATGATACCTACTTTTGTGTGTTGTCTAGATTCTCTAGTTTATCTATCTAACTATTGCTGAACCATTTAATCAAATTTGATAGTTGAATCATAATAACAGTTTATGATTTTATTTAGTACACCTAAGTGTAGTGTTTGTTAGCAAGAAATAGGTAAGCTATCATGGTATAACCCTAATGATTTACGGAAGCAAACGTTAGGTGGACCACATACAAAATACCTACAGTCGAAAAATAAATCAACCGAATGGTTTTCTAAGACAACCCTATGACTGTGAAGTAACAATTACATTTTGTAATAGTAAACAGGAAATAACTCTCACTAAGAACATCAGTAGTGCACTTTTAGCGCCAAGACAGCTTTCAAAATAAACCGTTGGGCGTTCTACTGACTCAACCCCTTCACGGTGTATTTTTATCAAAGTGTCATAAAATATTATAGCACTGAAAAATTGGCTTTTTAGTTCGTCGAATGTTATAATAAAAAAGACAAGATCCAAGGATTTTGCACTTATAATAATAGAATAATAGGGTGAAAATTTTCTAGTGACCGATACCAAAAACTCAAAACGGGCTGGTGATTAGGAACAACTTCCCCAAAGAAACAGAGGTCAAAATACGAAAAATCAATGAGAACTTCCATACGAAATTGCTGATCAGCTGATTTGAGTTTCTATGGAAACTCGAAATATTTTTGGTATGTTTCAAACTATGTTCCGCAGGAAAAGTTGTTTCATATCACCAGCCCGTTCTTAGTTTTCCCTAGTAAAATTTTACTGGTTCCATGTCAACATCACATCAGCAAGTTGTCAAAACAAAATAGTAAAATCATATTAACAAGGAAAGGAAGTGGTCGCGTGCAAACTTCATTAGTAATTAGTTTGATGTACCTACGATAATGTGACGGAAAAGGTCGTATAGCCGCTCGGCTATTATTTATTTAAAACATTAGCCTTTTACTTTCGCTGCTAAGTTAGACAACATTTGTATAAATATACAAAAATAAATAGAATGATTGATGAAGTGTTTATCGGGTGATCCTATAAAACAAGACAGAGAAGAAACGGAATTAATTCAATGATGTTTCACAGCCTTATGTCAAGAATACGAGATCCATAAATTACAGAAATAAACGTTTACGTTCTTGAATGACTCTAAAAATACGTGCTCACAAAAATAAGACAGGAAAAAAATTTAAGTCATGGCGACGAGAAAAATATACACGAATAAGTCATTACGCGAATCATAAACATTAGTTGACGTCAATGTCTCATCTCGGCATCATCAAGTGGAAGACAATATGCACTGCACTGTACAAACACTTAAGGCGAGTGAAAAAGAAATAAATATAAACAACCTATCAGAATGCCCGTTGCTCAAGTTTTTAGTATTATGCTTAAGTAAAATTAGAACCTATAAACTCAATAAAATATTCTCCGTTATTAAAATTATACATACATACATAAATCACGCCTATATCCCTTATGGCCCAATAAATACCAAAAGTGGCCGTTTTTAGGCACTAATAACAGCGAATATTTCATTGAATTTGTAGGTTCTAATTTTACTTAAGTATAATACTAAATAATTCTGATAGATTGTCTGTATAAAGAGACTTTTTTGATGTGATGCCGGCTTAGAATAGCATCACCCCATTTCTTTCCCGTGGGAGTCGTAAGAGACGACTAAGGGACTCGAGGGTGTGTCTCAATTAAAGGGATAGGCTGACAACCTGTCACTATGGCAATACACAATTTTCTGAATGACCATCAAATATTTGTCAGTAGTGGCGTAAATGACCGTTTTTTGCGGCCGTTTACGCTCTGCCTACCCCGCAAGGGATAATAAGCGTGATATATGTGTGTGGTGCCACTGTCGAGGTCGTTCACGGCTACACTCGCCTTAAACGCGAATATGCCCCGCACTGTACTTACAGTTATTCCAAACAATCTCTCGAATTACGCTCGCACGTGAATGGATTCCGCAGAACACACAATTTCAGTGAAATGCGGAGTGAAATGTAACGCGTTATTTGTGGTCTCAGTCAAGGTGAGGTCGGCAACAGATTTAGCGTGATTGTCTCCGTGGTTGCTGGCCGGTGTCCAGGATCGAACTGAGCGATTTGAGAATATCCGGAAATTTGTCGTATCACTCGCTCAAGAAGACATTGATGCTCATCGTGACATCAGAACGGTAAAATATTTACACACAATATTCCCAGCTATTTTCGCATCCATAGTTTTTACTGCCTCCTTATCAAATCATAAGAAAGGAACTGGCGCACATTTTTGCACTTTTAATGGGTAGGAAAGTATCAACATTATAGAAACAGATTTATGATAATCCTAGCTAACTATAAAACCTTATAGTTACAAGCCACCACTCATCGTTGTTACACGTGTAGTTGTGTAGTTTTGCTCGTACGGGTAAGTATTTTATGGGTAAGTCAAGATACCTACCTACTTATACAGCAAATAAGATAGTCAAATATATTTGACTTCATCATACGCAAACATCTTTCTTCTTTTCCTGATGTCAGAGTTTTTCAACCACCTACACTAGTAGGCCTCTGATATGTTTGAATAAAGACTACCGAGTAAGTGATCATAGACAGCAACTGGGCCCGACGGCTTAGCGTGCCCTCACAAACATGGAACCATCTTTTCTCAAGGACAATCAGGTGGTTCAGCCTGCAATGTCCTAACCAGACTGGGAACCAACTCACAAAGTGATAATATCAACAAGGAAACATAATAATTTTTATGTCTTAAGTCAATTTATCTTATTATTATTTTCCTAATCTGCCGTATATAAGTTTAGGTAAGATCAAATAGCTCATATAGCCGTATCAGTTATCACTACTGGGATAAATCCCAGCTGTTTGGAACTGGCGAAACGCCAAACTTGTCGGTCGCGAGACGAGGCGACGCCGAACGATGCACCTGGCGATGGCGCTTGGTTCATAGCCAGCAGTTCGATTTTCAAATTCTTTCTACAATATTGCGGGTGAACGTGTCCCTCAAGCTGTAATCCTCACCTATGAAAACTTAACGAAAAGCAATTTTGGTTTTGTCAAAAAATAGTGCTGAAATAGTGACAAATAGTGACATATGCAAGAAAATTAGTGACTTCATATTTCCCAAGATATGGCTATCGTTTGGTGAGGATTACAGATCGAGGCTCACGCTGTAATCCCAACTCTCGTGTGAGCAAACGGTGGGGTATTTTCACTTGGTCTACATTCCAAAAAATAGTGCCTAATTAGTGACTAATAGTGACAAAAGATGAGAAATAGTCGCTTTATAATTCCGAAGTTATAAAGGCATCTTGGTGAGGATTATACCTATAGCAATTTTTGCTGTAATCCTCACCTCATTTCTGCTAAACGCTTAGGTCTTTTGACTCAAATTTAGTATCAAAAAATAGTGCTGAAATAGTGTTCTTAAACTGCATTGATTTTTATTTAGTTTATGTAGTAGAAGCAATAAAAAAAGCCGTAAGAACTTCTTCATACAAAATGGTCAGGTACAGTCGCGAACAATACTTCGTTCGTATTGTCGTACTTGAAGCTCAATACTGGTTTGTTATGTCGGTAGGAACGTAATCAAACAAATTTATTTCCTTCAAGTATTTTGTTTATATCTGACAGTACACAATATTTCTCAATCAGTCAGACGTGGCGATGATAAGGACCGTATTTTTTGCGGCTGTTAACGCTCTGCCTAACCCGTAAGGGATAAAGGTGTGATATATGTTTGTATCTATGTAGTACGTAAATAAATACATAAAAGATACAGGTACCTAACTTGTTTGGCAAAAATGGAACAAAAAACATATTTATGTGGTAAAATTCATTTAACTCATAAATAAATGAATGTAGGTAGGTGAAATCTAATCAGTGACCGATAGCGAAAACCCAAGACGGGCTGGTGATAAGGAACAACTTTCCCCAAGGAACATAGGTCAAAACATGAAAAAAAAATTAGACCTCCCGTACAAAATTGCCGATCAGCTGATTTGGGTTATTCATATTCATATTAAAAGTTGTTCCTTATCACCAGCCCGTCCTGGGTTTTCGCTATCGGTCACTAAATAGATTTAACCCTATATAGTTAACGACGTTCGAGGCGAGGACTAATACTATAAGTACCTAATTATACCTAAATAATAATTTTTGTTATTTTCAAAACGTGCGTTTTCATTTTAATTTTTCATAATAATCGTAAGTGGCGTATTTGTTATTTAAGAAATTTTATATTTGAGTTGTCATAATACTCAATAACGCGTAACGTGATGAAACCAAAAAATACCACGCAGGCGAAGTGCATGCAATAATTTCACTATTGTCTACCCTCTCGCTCACACGCGCGGCGGTCAGTTTTCGAGGCTCGGCCAAACCGGTTTTTTTTAGCGGTGGCTTGAGCGGTGGCGCAACCAAACAGGGCTTTCAGACTTAAGAGAATACGATGTGATAAATACATGCGATGTGTTGATCTGAAAGATATTAGCATGTACATATAAATACTTTATTGTTATAAAACCGTTAAAAAGTTCAAGGCGTCGAAAAATAGTTAACCAAAATACCTACTCATAAAATATACCAAAATAATGTCAGTGGCTCAACTTATATGTTATAGTTAACACCTACCTATATTGGCAGAAATGACATTACCTAAATTAAAGCAAAAATCAAGTCTGTATTCTACGAAGTATTGTTCGCGACTGTACCTGTACCATTTTGTATGGAGAAGTTCTTACGGTTTTTTTAATTGCTTCTACTACATAAACTAAATAAATATCAATGCAGTTTATGAACACTATTTCAGCACTATTTTTTGATACTAAATTTGAGTCAAAAGACCTAAGCGTTTAGCAGAAATGAGGTGAGGATTACAGCAAAAATTGCTATAGGTATAATCCTCACCAAGATGCCTTTATAACTTCGGAATTATAAAGCGACTATTTCTCATCTTTTGTCACTATTAGTCACTAATTAGGCACTATTTTTTGGAATGTAGACCAAGTGAAAATACCCCACCGTTTGCTCACACGAGAGTTGGGATTACAGCGTGAGCCTCGATCTGTAATCCTCACCAAACGATAGCCATATCTTGGGAAATATGAAGTCACTAATTTTCTTGCATATGTCACTATTTGTCACTATTTCAGCACTATTTTTTGACAAAACCAAAATTGCTTTTCGTTAAGTTTTCATAGGTGAGGATTACAGCTTGAGGGACACGGGTGAACAAGTTTTTAGTGTTGCTCCTCACATAGCTATTTTTATACTTTAATTAGGTAATTTTTTTATACAAAGCGCCGCCGTCTTACATAGTTTCAATTCTTCTTCGCCGTATCCTCATGACGAGACCATAATTTTAGTAAAATGTTATGGGTTAGTTTTTTATTTTGATGTTGGTATCAATTCTGTTTTTTGTGTTATAGAATAAGGTTTTTTTGCACCATGCGCCTGTTTTTTGCTGCCAATTATGATGTGTAAAAACTGTTGGAAAAACACGATGTGCTGACGTGCAGAGCAGGGGTCAAGGTTATTGACCCCGACATGATAGCACAACGTCATAATTATTGCGACAAATGTTTTGTTCTCATCGTTATAGTAAACGTGTTTGTAAAAAAAAACAAGGTACCAACCTACCCAGTTACAGATAGCAATCAAACTTGTAAAAACATTAAAACTGCTTTGCAGATTGTAGGTACAATAATATAATATATTCTAACGAAGTTAGGTACGTAACTAAGATGAAATTAACAAAAAATTATAAATTTGGCTGACGATAAAAAATATAATATACTCGATACTGAGGTAATATTAAAGAATTGAAATTGTTCTTCACTGTAAGCTTTTAAATAAAGTTAGGTATTTAACGTTATTTTATTAATTTCATGTTAACAATACGGATAACATGCATACTTTCTCACAGAACCAATCCTTAAATTCACTTTGCGCGAAACAGTTTTCTCACAATAAGAATAATTTCACATCCACTGTATAATTTGTAAGAAATGACAGTGTACATACGACTAACAAAGCACAGAGTAACTTCCATTATTTCAAAACAACAAATCTGTAACACATAATAATATGAGAAGCAAACAAGGTTTCCGATGAACGTCAATGGCAAAACCAAGTGTGAGATCAAATCTGGTTAGGGCTTATTACGATCATTACACTTTTATGAGATGTTTTGCACTCGATGAACCAGAAAAGCTTGTCGAGCACCGTTGTGTAAATTCACTATCACGTCCATTACTTTTTACTTGTCCAATAAAATCTCAATTGGCACTCACGGCCGCTGGAAGCCCTTAATTTATTTTAAAGCAACTTTTAATGTGTGTTCCGACATTTTATTATTTTGCGATCAGTAAGGTCTCACCTTTAAATAATATGCACCTATCTCAATTTGAGTGACTCGTTTTATTAAACAATACTGTTTATTTATAGTATGACATCTTCGACCGCCTTTTCTTCGTTTATCAGTATTTTTAAGTTTTATTAATAACCCAAAAATACGTGCCTGCAAAATGATAAATATTTATAGGTCATATCATATCTACTAAATTAATTATAATAATTGCGATACTTGATGTCAATAAACTTTCTGCTATTAATAAACATTATAAAACAATATTTTACGTTAATAAATAACCAGCATTTTAAATAAAAGATGGCCGCTCTTGAAACAGCAAGGACATTCTCAGTTTGAATGGGGACTTTTCTATCTGACAGTTCTCAAGCTTTGTCGCTAAGTGATACCAGATGGCATTGTGCTAAGTTGAAATTTTGACAATTGACTCATAAATATATATCATATATTTACATGAGTTTTTACGGAAAGATACTTTTTTAGTTGAGCTCAGCGCCGTCTAAGTACACTTGAAGATACTTTGAAAATATTTAAAGGAGGTATCCTCTCCGTAGTGGGTACACAAGTGGATAATATCAAATATTGGAATTTGTCGAGTGCTTTGTTATCTATTTGATAAGATTTGTATTAATCTCTATGACGCCATCTATGGATAAGCATCCTATTACAATCGGGCTATATAAGCTAAAAGGAAAATAAATTATGAGATTTTCATAAAACGAATATGATTGTGTTCCAGTCATCACACGATTTACTAGGATGTTTTTTGCAGAACGGTGATAAAATCGTCGCGAAGTAAGATATACTTGTAGATACCTACTACCTAGTCAAGGTTAAACACATAGGTATTTACCTACATTTATGCTTACTTATCTATCTACATTTCGCCTTCAGTAAACTGTAAGGAATAGATACCGTACAAGGCAGAATAAATAGCAATAATGACTCATTTGCAAAGAAATTTGTTTAATAAATTAACGAAGCTCATTTGGGTCATGTCTGTGCCATTGAGTTCATTTAGCAGGTACTAATGGAGTACTTAGTTTAGCGAGGTACAGTAAGTCTGGGAACTATTTATGAAAACCACAGTAGATATTAACCAGTAAGTAGCAGAAGGCAGCTTATCTGTGACTCGGTAAGAAGTCCGTTTGATATGTCATGAAAATGGCACACTCACTAGCAACCCGCCCAGCGTACTTATCTGTTGATGCCTATTTTCTTGTGAAGAAGCGTTTTCCCATGATAAAAAGTACCCTATGCGAGTCAGAATATTTTTGCTTTAAAAAGATAAAATCAATCGATTACATTAAAAACTCTAATGAAAATGAAAATGAAAATGAAATAACTTTATTCAATGTAGGATAGCATTATCACTTATTGACGTCATGATCGGTCATTGTAAAAAAAAGAAATTTTCATAACGCAATCTTCTTCTTTTTATAACAATTTTGTATTGTCCTAATAGAAAACCGGCTCGGGCGGGATAAAAAAAATAAAAAATAAAAAATAAAAATAAAGGCACTGCCACGCCACCACCATTTGTAAACGACATTTGTTTCAAATTTTAGTCAAGATTTCCAAAGCGTGTTATTAACATGCGTATAATTAACCGGACCCCCTGAACAGGAAAAACCCCCCAAAAAACCTGCCTAAAAGTGCTCCTACTCTAAATTAACAATCTTTCTAGGCCCTAAACTGCCCTAGCTAAATTTGGAAATAACGAATAATAAAGAAATACACATTAATATAGTATAAGAAGATACAATATAGTAGCTGTGATGTAATGTCAATGTGATGAATGAACACGTTATAAATAAATAAATAAATAAATAAAAATATTGTTTATTGCCTTTTTAAAGTTTACAAATTAACTACTGTTTCTAATTTAAGTATACTGTGATAAGGGCGGTAAGGTCTGGGTACTATTTATTAGAACTGACGGCTTATTAGCTGTTCAATAAGTAATGTGCAAAGGAAGTACAAACGATCTTTGTAACAAGCGTAGTTCGAAGACTCTGACATAAAAGATACTATGATGAAGTAGGAATTTTTGAAAACTTGCAAAATTTTCAAGTGCTGGCACAATTTTAACTTGCGACTTTCGTCATTACTAGTGACGACGCCTCTTCCATCTGGGCTACCGCAGCTCGTTCCTTTCCCGCCAATTCGCAAAACTAACCCAGTAGATGGAGCCGTGCCACGCGTTACTTACTGGCATTAAATACCTACACTTGCAAAATTAGCGGGCAAGGAATGAGCTGCGGTAGCCCAGTTAAGTTTTAAAAAATTGTATACCTAACACGGGAAGTGTTTCATCATTTGGTATTTAATGAAGTAGGAACAAAGTAAGAAATGTCCCACTCGAAAGATGAAGAAAAATTACTAGTGTAAGTAGGAACGAAACTGTCTGCAATGTAGGTTTCTATTTGTAGGAAACATCATCATCATATCAGCCTTTAGCAATCCTCTGGAAACAAGAGCACATAATATGTTTCAAATATTTTTTTAACAGAATTTACAATTAGCTACCAAAATAGAAACATTAAATTCTAGAATAGTCTAAGTAGGTAATGTTCGTCAAAGATTTATTTTCGTGTCGGTAAGTAGGTAACGCATTTAGTGGTTAGCTAGCTATTATCCTAACCAACATAATAGCTAAATTAGATACTTCTACTTTAAATACTTTTAAAAGTCATGTCTGGGAACCAGACAAGGTCAAGTCTAAATTACCTAATAATATGTAGTTATTTAAATACACGGATTCCAAGTTTCTGGCCTCTGTCGTCTAAATGTGTGAAATATTTTGATCACTCCTAACATCCTATAGCACCGCCGCCGAGAGAAGTCGTATTTGACAGCTGTCAAATTCGTGATAATACTATGGCAGAGGGTTCCTTTCCCTTTGTTGACATCTCTTTTAGTATGGAGATGACAGCTGTCAAAACCGACTTCTCTCGGCGGCGGTACCTATCAGATGACGTGCAAACCGACAATGAAGCGTGTTGTGAACAAAGTTAAGAGACAGAATCTGTATTGCTTACACAATCTGCGTTGCAGGAAGCAGTCCGATACTTGTCAAAACCTAAATATTTTCTAAGAATAGAGTGTTACCATCCAACAGGGGAGGCCCATGTCTAGCAGTGGACTGTTGTGGTCATTAATTTATGATCTCATGGAATGTATGAATAAAGTATACCTACATACATCCTACGAGACATTTCCGTACTAGAGTAAATGATATAATGATAGCTCAACGTCACCTTGCGCCACCTATCGACTAAATAAAATACTCAAGTCCTAAAACTGCCCCTGAAATATTTTTTTCCGGAAAAGTACTTCTGGATACCTAGGTATCACTTTATCGTATCGCTTTTAGAGCAGTAAACTTGTAACGAAGCAAATGATTTATGACTATAATCCTTGGGATTTCCACATGATTGCATGTGCGGAATCTCGAATTACGCTCCCTACGTAATCATTATCAACCTGACGGTAACTGCTAGGTGTCACTTTGTCACCATTTTTACATTACACAACAGTTTTGTTGCACTCATGCAATTTACAACAATTATTGCATGGCTTACCAAATACGTTCTTGGCGCGTGCAAAAATCATATTGCAAGCTAAATATTAATAATGTAGGTAAGTAACTATCTAAGGATGCGTTCATACGGCAAGTTTTGGTACCTACGTATTTTCACTGTTATGTTTATGTGACATGACAGACTAAAACCAAAACTTGAGTGAGATGACAGTCCCGCTAACGAGACGCAAAGGCGCGTGTGAATGCACTGAAAGTACCTATACATGGTATAATAAAAAGGGTCTAACAAGCCGAAAGGAGGTGAAGGTACCCATAACGTGGACAACTTTCCCCTTGGAACATGGGTCAAAAAATTAATAAAAAATTGGACCTCCCATAAAAAAAATACTATGGGAGATCCCAATTTTCTCTAATATTTCGGCCTTTGTTTCATGCGGAAAGTTGTTCAGTTTTATGAATACCTTGACCTTCTTTCGGTTTGTTAGACCCTTTTTATTACACCCTGTATAGGTACTTTGAGTGCGTTCACACGCGCCTTTGCGTCTCGTTAGCGGGACTGTCATCTCACTCAAGTTTTGGATTTTGTCTGTCATGTCACATAACAGTGAAAAACGTAGGTAACATAACTTGTCATATGAACGCATCCTTAGATAGTTACTTACCTACATTATAATATTTAGCTTGCAATATGATTTTTGCACGCCAGTTTGTTACTCCTTGTAAATAAGGTGTAATAAAATTAACTGCAAATATTTAAAGAGGTGAACCAGCCCATAGAACTGAATAACTTTCCACAAGGAGCATAGGTCGAATAGGAAGAAAAAATGTGGAACCCCCACACGAATGTTCCAGCCAAACGCGTCAACTTGTGTGGGAAACCAATTTTTTTACATGATAATATGTCGACCTATGCTCCTTGGGAAAAGTTGTTTAGTTACATGGGCTGGGTCACCCCTAGAAATATTAACAGCTAATATTTTACATCCTGTATAAATAAATATAAAAATTTGTACAATAAATGTAACAAACTAACAATACTGAAGTCTTATACGAACTGCATTATAGTGTCTACCAATTGGAAAAGGAAAGGAAACCCACGGTCATATATTGATTCGCTTTAATTGACTCAATTGAGGATCGATTATTGTGACACAGTTTTAATTAAAATCAATTGCCCTTTCCTTAATTTGTATTGTCTGGCATAAAACACAATAAAACTTAACTAACTAGCAATTATAAAGGGCATACACACACAAGGTATTTACAAAAAGTTACTACCCACAAGTAACGTTATTTTACGAGATGTGCCTTTTTCCAAAGCCAGATAATTTCATGAAAATACAAACTAGGTAGGTAGATATCATTTTAATTACAACAGTAGCAGATATCAAAACAACTTCCCACAAGAAAACGTTAACAATCTATTGAAATTCAAGACAATCGGAAAAACGTAGGCTTAAAATGACATGTAGGTTTTAGATTGATTTGAACTCAAACTTGTGCCAGATTTACCTACCAACGTTGAATTATTAGCAAATCTACCAAAGTCACGACGTAACAGAAAAATAAATATTATTATGTCACCTTGCCATCTATTTTCGTACAAATCGATATCACGATATTTCATTCAAAATAAATTGGCTTAAAGCATGGCTGCATTTGGTTAAACTTTTAAAAGTAAATCGAAAGTCAAATCAATTCCTAGTCCATTTCGAAGAAAGATAGCGATCACTCTTACCCGTCACGGAGAGGAACATTGCAATTATTTGCAATCGATCAACCGGCAGTCATAAAATCTCACACACACATAAATTTAACGTAATATCAAGTGCAAATGATAGACATAAACCGTCCATAAGCTATCGGATCATGAACTAGGTTCCTACAATTATGACATATTAAATTACTTAGTTCAATTTAACCAAAAATATATTCCTTACCTTAAAAATTAGATGTCACTTCAGCTCAGGAGAAACATCCCAACTTTTGCACTTCTGCAACAAAAATAACCAAGATTAGTTTGGGTCCAAACAATTCCAATAATATACATAAGGTTTTTGGTACAGCTGCTAAGTTTATACGATTATAAAAAGATTTATCAAGACACGACCATCGTACGGGCTGATACCTACAAAAGTCTACAGAATCACAATGCACGAGCCCCAAACAGCTGTTCGCCGAGTCCGTGGCTTGGCACGCACGCTATTATTATTTACTTGCTCAGGTAGAATATCGTACGATCTCGAGCATTTACCCTCAGACTCAAAATAATGGTCAGGGGAGCCACTTAATCGACGAAACAAAAATCTGTCTCATTAAACGTAAAATGCTGCAATAACTCAAGTAAATTGAATAGTGATATCATACGATCAGATCGTTTCATGATTATTGCTTGGCAGTAAAGTATTTCTGCAATCGCAGTCGGCCATTTAGGCCTCGTATCGGACCGTAGGTTATCGAAGAGATTGCACAAACTTTATAGCTTGCTTACGACCATCCGCTGGCGGGCGACGGGCAGCGGGAGGCGGGTGGCAAGTCGCGTACAGCAAGGAGCACACATGGCCCCGCTCTTGTAAATTACTGTCCTGTTTCTAAGAACCACAATAATGACATTCATTGTTATTTTACGAATATTAATTGCTGCTTTCTCACTTCCCTTAAAGATAAAACGCCCTTCCTGCTGCTTTCGTTGATAATATTGTTTGTCAGCGTAATATTATTACACATTAAAGAGAGTAAGTTTGTTAATGTTTTACATAAAAACAAGATGAAGTACTAGACTGTTTGGAAGAGAGACTACAGGTATCGACATAAATTATAAAAATGATTCTTAAAAAGGTAAGACCGCAATGACGAAAAAGGTGAACAGCTGATTTTACAACAGAAATTATATCAGCTGATTTTACAACAGAAATGATATTTAGTGTTGCTTATAGTTCAGTCCCGGTTGTTTGAATATGACAAAGATTTTTCGCGGTATTGTTGACAAATCTCATACATTCAAAAAATCCGCGATTGGTAAATCTCGTCCAAAACTATCTTTGGGCGTTAGCATGACGTACCTAAATGATTTAAGTAAACAACGTCACATTCGAGTCATACATGACAAGGTCAAAGACGATAACGATTGACTTTGATTCGACTCGACATTGGTTAGCGCATGATTGATAATTGTGATAACCTGCATTTTTGAATTGATAATTAATTGAAATACGATATCGTTGTCACTTAGTATACCAAAGAAGTAGTAGATACTTATGTATTACAAATTTACTTTGTAGCTTGTATTTTTAACTTAGTAGGATCTATTACACGATTCAGATGTAAGTAGTAACACAAATTCTAGGTTCTTTACATACATTTGAATACAAATGGCCCCGTTAACGACATATTATCCACGTTATCATGCATTTGTAGTATTTCGTTGATATGTAGGTATAAGTATAAATGTAAAATATTCACTCATACGTACGCAAATATTGTTTGGTGCTTAGGTGCTTACTTAAGTTAGTCACATCACATTCTATTAACAGAGCTGACTTCAACAGTTTAAGCAAACTATGACATAGATACTAGTTATGCATTATGCACAGCAGTGTGTGCAAGATAAGGCTGCTCTTAAAATATTCTGGTAGCTGTGGTAGTAGAACGCGAATGATAACAGTCTTGAAACAATACGAGGAGAAAATAAAACAATACAAGAACACGTTTGCAATATATGAATTCAAATTGCCAATTACAACTGGCGAAATTTAAGACAGACAATTTGCCTGCTCTTTATGTTACATCTGAGACTGCGGCTGAAGTAACGGTAAAGCAGACCGCTGCAAATACCGTACGGGATATCAACCAAAAATGGCCAAGAGCTGAATCGGTGTTATTGCCCAATTCAGGCATAGCATTTTTTAAAGAAGATGCGCCGTATGCTTCTGAATGACCACAAAATTCATTATTAATTGAATATTGAACAATACACCTGGGCCCGAATTTCAATTTTTTTTTTTATCTTGTAATGCCAACGGCAGTAAACTTTCATATTATTGACACCGTGATATTTCATTTGGCAGACTTTGGGTCCAGTGTCCTTGAAACTCCATAGGTCAAATACTCAATTTGGTAATCGGATTCCACGCTTATTCCCCAAAACGTTTGTTTAGCCTTGACAAAGGCATCATGATAGGAGCTAAAACGACAAAATGGCTAGATGACGACATTATCCGTGCGTGACTTGAGTCATTTCCTTTCTACATTACGCTTCAAGGCGAAACTTCAGGATAGGAAGAAAAATTTCAAAATCCGCTTAGTAGAAATATCAGAGGACCATAAATATTTATTATCAATTTAAGAATCAAATGTAGCAAAAGCATCCCTCAAACTACCGGATTTACGGATGAGGCGTTTGTTGTAGATGGTTGATATAAATACTAATATTGATACAAACGTAACGTAGAATAATTAAATAAACACTATGGTATAGGTAATGCTATGCTATGACACATTACATAATTTTCATTCCACTTGCGAATGTTATTGCAATTTTGTGCAAACATTTTCGGCTGGATATCTGAATACGTGAAATCAAAAATCCAAAGAGGTTTGGTCTGTTCGAGTTTGCGAAGTCAATAAGTGGGAACGCAAAAAATTTGCAGCGACACTATGCGAAGAGAAAGTTGCATTTGCAAATAATTACAGCGTGGGTTCCACTTGCGAAACAGTTTACCAATCATCATTCAAATTGTCACTCACGCTTAGAAAATTTAAATGAAAGCAAGAAGCAAGACAATCAATCTAAGTAATAGATCCATTAAAACCATCTGATTAAGTCGATGTAAATTTTAGGTAGGTACGTAGCTGGTTATAGACATTGGTTTTAAGTTCAAATAAAAGTATTCAAACACCACATTGCTAGAAATCTATAGGTGTAAAATAAATACGAGTGTTTGTATGTAGGATAGTTTGTCTAAAGTATTGATACTACCAAAAACCAGGGACCGAATACATATCATTGATATATCACGATATTAACCCCTTAATAAATATCAAGTTTATAACTTGATATTTAAATATAAATCATCATGAAAAAAGTTTAAAATATTTAACTTTAAATCTATTTAATAACAATAATTTTATCTAATAAGTGTTGTACCAACTAGCTAGATGAGTACAAAAACCTTACGAACCACTAATAAACTAAAAGCGTGATCACAATTTCTACTTCACGAATTTGAGTAAACAAATATAAATAATATTAAAAAAATATCCTCCTAGAGTCATAAACAAGTCATCTTTAGACTTATAAACAACTATACTTCATAGACTTTTTGCTTTTAACGCTCCATCAGGACAACTGAAGGGTGATTAAGATTTATTGGAGAACACATAAGGAATGACAGGAAAAAAGTAGCTCAAGAGTCTCGGACCCCATTACCATGAAGAGCATTCCACGATACGTTTTTTTGTTCAAATACTAGAAGCTTTAACAGGTTGGTGGAGGCATATTGCTGCTAATTGTGACAGCAAATGTGTCGCAAGAAGCCGCATAACCGCATACTTGGTACTCATTTATCAGATGAAAGATGCGAACAAAATTAGAAACATTTGCGGTGGCCTGTAGCTATGCATTGATGCGTAAATTGCACACTGAGACTCAGTACTTGTAATTTCATCTGGCCAACACTCATTAGTTTACACACAAGTTGTATGCGGCCTGTCGTGGGAACTCCGCAGCAACATCATATGCTGCACTATGAAACGCCTCAGAACATTTCTTGTTTGAAAAGATCAGGCTAGCTGTCAGACGTATAGTGGTTTCATTTGGAGATATATTTTAAGGACGGTCGGAGTCGAATTCGAAATCCAAATAGATCACATTCATTTGGTTCTGTTTTTATCTCCGTGAAACCTGTCCTCCCCTAACGGCTATTAATAGGTAACGCATTCCATTTATAATCCCCTAATCTGATCTTTTTGACCAAAATGAAGACACATGTGATCTTTACCGTTATTGACGCGTGAAAACACTTTTTTACTTAATTAACTAGGATTTGTCAGCAATTAAAATAGCTGACCGGATTTATTGTATGTAACACCCCTATGATCACGTAAGAAATATACACATGTGTGCTTATTTTAATAGAAAGGTGTCCTGATAGCAATTTTGTTTGTTTGCTGATGGCCATGGTCGACAGAGGGTGACGTGACTTTGTTGACTTTAGACGAAGTGTAAATAATAGTTTATACCTACCTACTTCCTCAAAATTGCATACCTCTGGAAAACAAGACGTCACACAAGATATGCCGACCTTTGATGATAACAAGCTGTCTCGGTTATCGCGGGATTAGCTATGCGGATGTCCCTCGTAGAGTAAAATGAATAGGTAAAGTAATTTAACAATCATTCTTATTAAAGCTACAAAATACAGAGAGTAGGGGATAGCTCTCCGAATACTTATAGAGTGCATTCAAACCATGGAACTAAACAACATCACATGAAAAAATATTTCAAAAAAAAAGAAAAAATTATTCTAATTGCAATCAGCTGATCTTGAATTTGTATTGAAATTCAAATTTTTTGTCGTTTCCTGACTTATGTTCCTGGGGGAAAGTTGTTCAGTTTCATGCTCTGCAGTCTGCATGCACCCTATCAGTATTCGGAAGGCTGTCCCTTACATCCCGTATCTGTGAGTTGTGGCAAACTGTTTCATTTTGCTTGCAACAAATCTTAACGGAGGCCACGTGGACTGCCCAGGTAACACACTAGCTGATTAATTGTCGAATTTTTCACCTACTTGAGGTTAAAAGTGTAATTAAAGATGTATAGCGGTTCTGGCCGCTACTCAAAGCTGATAAGAAGCATTCAAAATATTTATAAATTCAATAGTCTGCATAAGACACTTCAAAAATATTTATATCAGCTTTTGGCTGTTTAAAGGATTATAATTACTTTTTATCAAAGTATTTTGCTGTTTAATGGTGAAAGACAATTCTTTTGTAAGACCAGCTGCTTAGCAGTGTGACCGAAGGGTATTTTAACGTTAAAAGCTGTTAGTAAGCATTGATGGAAACTTTTATACAGCTGTTGACGTACATTTGGTGTAATTTGGAACCACTGTAGGGTATTTTGTTTAAAAGTGTGTAAAAAATACTTATATCAGCTTGCAGCTGCTTAAAGGACGTCTAAGTAGAAAATAATAATTCCTTTAGCTGAAGACGCGTATGAAGTTGTACCTTTAAACAGCTTTGTTTGAGAAGTTTTTTAACGCCTTTTTACAGGTGCTTTATAATTCTCAAAGAGTTTAAGTGTATTTTTTTAATACAATTAAACAGTTTTTTATATCTGGATACACTACATTAAAACTCGTTGCTTTTATTGGCACCCTATTACAGCTTTTTTAATCCAATTGTTAAAATGGTTGTTCAGACTGCAGATCCTGCTAATGTATCAAAATAAATAATAAAGTTAAAAGGCCTTTATTCTACAATTTCTACATGACATATTATGAATGTAACTTATATTAGCACTTAATAACTTATTGACTGGTCTTAAATCACAATTACAATTTGCTTTTGCTAGAAATCCTGAATTGACTGCGAACAATAGGTATTATAGTACAATATAACGCTGAAGTCATTAGAACTGCATTATCCAATACCAACATACAACTAGAAGTATGAATAAAAGTCTCTTAAAGTAACATAAGAAGTCAATGGCTGATTAACGGTATTTTGGTCAGCCAATAGAGTCACAAAATATTTTTTCGACGATATAAGCTGAACACTATATGGAAGCCATATCTAGCCTAAAAATAATTAGATTTGTATTTTTATAAATAAAGTAGATTCTATGAAATCACATTTTCAACTATTAATTTAAACATCAACTGTAAAGAAAATAATTTCATAAGGGGGATGAATATAACTTAAGTTCAAACACGTAAATAATTATAGGTACTCTTTGTATTTCTAAACATTTTTAAGATTAAAATCTAATTATTTGAACGGCGCATGAAAATTTAGTTAATTAATTGGTATAAACTACACGATCAAGTAGCACTCGCATTATGACCGCACTATGATCACTTGCAATCTTTTATTCAGCATATGATAATATAATTTTACATTTAAAATGGAGTCTGCTTCGATAACGTCTAAGATGGATGTTCTTTTTTAATATTATTATTAAAAATAACAATTGTCAAAAAAGCTGAAAGAAAATGTAAATACAACGTTGCAAAGGTAACAAGCTGTACAAGAGCTGAAGATGGGAGCCTTGTACAGAATTAAACATATCATAATACCATAATAAATCTCTTTTAAAGCCTATGACAAGTCTTATTTCAGCTTTTATCCAGCCTTTGTAATACCAAAGGCTGTATAATTTGGGGCGATTTTTTGAGTTCACAGCACTGCTAACACCTTATTGAGGGCAATCTCTACACCTTTATACAGTTTTGGGTTTTCATGGCAGCTTTAATTAAGCGCTTGTGCAGCAATTTGTGCTACCTGGGTGTTCCAACAAAGCCAGACATGTCCCACTGCAGGGCAAAGGCCTCCCTCTATTTTTTCCATTTTACCCTATCTTGGGCCTAAATGGAGGCCATCCAGTTTTAGGCGTGGGCGTGTAACTCAATAAAATAAGGAAATATCTACTGATTTATAACAAAATTCTAGTTAACAATTAACACCTCAAGCAAGTGTCCGGTAAATAAAGGTGACATCACAGATGCAAATCAGTATCACGGTATTCGAGTTGGCCAACTATTGTGTAACAATTTAGTCATCCACAAAATATTCTTTCAGTGACTGGCAGAATAATGTCCGCTAACATTTTTAAACATAGTTAAATATTATTTCGATTGCGCAGCGATCTTAACAAACATTAGGGTATGTTGGTAATTATCGCAGTTATTCCAGAATTTTGAAAAAACTCGTCTAATGAGTCGAAAAGTTGCAAACTTAAGAGTAAGGCCAAACATGCGGACAAAAAAGGGTCGTTGGAACGAAAGGCCACGGGGGTGGGGTGGCACAAAGGAACCTCGGTGTCGGAGGTCTTGTAAACAAAATGTAAAGGAAACGGTTTTTTTGTCGAAGCTCGCGCCGAGAGAGACGCCAGTCCGACGCAGGTAGGAATGTCTCTGCTATTGGATTATCTCGGTTACTCATGAGTGCAAAGTGTACATACGTTGCTATCTCCAGCCGACTGTTTGCACAAATAAGGACGACCTCACCGCTGCTTAAGTACGTGACTGCTTTTAGTGTCCACACTGCCTGCCATTTCAAGATCCGTCTCTTATCTTATATCTGTTCACCGGTTAGTAACGTATGCCATTGATTTCATGAGAATTTTAACGGAAACATTGACTTTTTTGTCATTGCTTCCCAGAATATTCTTTTCCGAAGATCTCTGGATACTAAACACGCTTCTGGGTCCTTCCATTGTGCCCCAACAAAGGCAGCCAACAGCATATGGGCACACATGCTCTCGTTATTAATTCAATGTACCCTCACTACTGCAGGCTGACAAGCAACCTTGAATACGCTTCTATTCGAGCCAGACGGGTCAACTGAATTCATGTCTTTACATATTTATGGCTTTGAATAACAAGCAGTAGGTAGGAACTCAAATGAAAGTTGAAGACAGCTAGTTTTCCACGTTTACTTAGAAGCTTGAAAACGCGGAGGATTTTACGTATGTAGCGATAAGGTGAGAAAATCCCAATGAAGATAAGTGGCTAGCTGTAATAGAAATTATAATAAGTAAGTACTCGTACACATACATGTACACATATCACGCCTTTGTCCCTTGCGGGGTAAGCAGTGTTACCGGCCGTAAAAATACGGTTGCCATCGCCACGTCTGATCAATATTTGAGGGCCGTTTCAGAAGAATCGTGTATCACTATAGCGACAAGTTCCCAGCCTGTCGCCTAAAATTGTAATACATAAGTAACCCTCGAGTCCCTTAGACATCCCCGGATGTAAAAAAAATCACGTTTAAAAAGAATGCAAATTATTTACGATGACGTAATTTGTTTAATTAATCAAAGGTATTGAAAACAATCGGGAATGCCATGCATGTATACCAAGCACGAGTTAAATAATGCGCATGCACATGCTAACAATACTGCGTGAACTGAGTTCGATAGTGCATTTTACATAACTGCATGTAGGTAGGTGCATACCTATCCACTGAAGCTATCAACATGAAGAAATATTAAAGAGATAAACATTATGAAGAATTTCTCAGTCTCCGTAGTCACCTCCTTAGTACACCTTACGTTGTTGAACTTTGCAATGCAAATTACCCTATGCATATCCCACAAACGGCTCCAAGATTCCCATTATACCTTGCACTTGCTTAGTAGCCATCAGAACCAGCCCGAAGGCCCGGCGTCTTACATCGGAACGTACCCAAACCCATTTGTGGCGACAAGCTATCTCTTCGAGAGGATAATGGGGATTTTATAGCCCCAACACCACAGCCAACCACTAGGGCTGGTAATAGTAAGTTTATGTTAGAAAAGTAATTGAAATTTGTTGTTACGAAAGCTGACGATTAACCTTCAAGGGAGTTGAATGCTCAAATTATTCAAAAGTTTGGAGCAGCGGTTCAGAAGGCAAAATGTATTACTATTGCGTCACGTTGGTACTTTGTATATATTTATATATTGTGCTAACGGTGAGTAGATTACTTGTTTACCAACAAAACGGACATACGGCTGAACTTTGAACTTGGACTGTAGATCAATATCGTGTACCTATGAGTAATGATTATCTTCACTCTTTTCACGTTTGGAACGTGATACTTTAATATGATTAGGTAAGTATGAGCTCCAAGTTATAACTAGGTAGTTGTTTAATGTTCTTGTACAACCCATGAATACATACATACACACATACACGTATCACGCCTATAATCGCTTGCGGGGTAGGCAGAGCATAAACAGCCGCATAAAACGGACATTTACTCCACGTCTGACAAACATTTGAGGGTCATCCGGAAAATTGTGTAAAGCCATAGTGACAGGTTGTCAGCCCATCGCCTAAAATTACAATACACACCCTCGAGTCCCTTAGTCGCCTCGTACGACTCCCACGGGCAAGAAAGGGGGTGATGCCATTCTAAGCCGGCAACACACGGCAAACGATGAATACGTACCTACAGGAAATTTGTTAACATATACGCCCTATTAAATTTAACATTTGCTTTTTAAGGCGCTAAGTAAGGTGAAGCGATTTCCTTTTATGACGAAAATTTGGTTCACTTTGGGTTCTTTTTCTAGATGAACACAAAAATATTGCAATTCTGTTCAACCAAAAATGTGCCTTGAAAATCAATCTATAATACTACCTATAATTGTTCTTTACTGATTTAATTACAAGTTTTTTCAAACATTTGATTTATATTAACGCGATTTTAGGCATTTGGCGATACTTAAGGCCTTAAACAGCGTTGGTAATATGTGGACTTGCCTGCCGGGTACTCCATAATAAGCTCCTCATGTCTACAGAAGTAATGGTGCCCATCAGTCGCTGAGGCGGCGCGTTTGACTGCCTAATTAGTTAAGTGGCCTCCATTTTTTCGCGACTTCCCTGTTCAGGAATCCCAATTTCGAATTCCAAAGTTTTCGGGCCCACACGTTGAAAAGTATGTCCGCGATTTTTCGTAATTTATTGACGCTTGCATTTGTTATTATTTCGGAGTGTTTACTGTTCATTAACAACTTGCGTGATGCGAATACAAGTTCTTTTCCATTAGTTTGTTTATTTTGCGGGTAATTCAACATGCCATATAAAAACTCTAGCATCCGTAATAATTGTAAAAGAAAATGTAAGATTTTCACGTATAAATATGATCTAAGGTTCAATGAGTACGGTTATTCATATTATTCTACTGCAAAGTATTGCGCTCGTAACTTCTGATCTGTCAGAAAACACACCTACCCATAATTTCTAGACAAGAATGGTATAAACAACACATACACTTTCCCATAGATGTTTGTGTGACTTTATCGTGGCATAATCGAGTGAATATCGATTTTAGTATCGATTGTCAAGTTGTTTACGGGCCCGATTCTAGGGTTAGATAGAAAGTTGAGAATGATTGCCTAGACACCAGCCGGGGTTTGTCGGTTGGTCGTAGGCGGGAAACCTATTTCTAGAGATGATGGAGGGTTATTCAACTAATGTCTACCTTAAGTATACTAAATTGAAAAGATCACTACAAACCACTTTAACTATTTATAATTTTTTATTGTCAGAAATTAAACTCAATATCAGTCTTACAAATTACTATTTCTTTAGTAACGACCATGAAACTTAACTTGTAACAAAAGTATGACAACCACTATAGCTCTACTGTATTTTGCTGATTAACTAGCATAATGTCAAAATAATTGAATGAAACTACGCCCTCTGCTGTGTAATGAAGGTGCTGACTCAGAACTGTCAACAGAAAATCTCCCATTAGGGCACAAAAAGCATTGACTGCATAGAATAACCCGAAACCTATTCCTGTTCTCTTCATGCTAAATGTGGTTGATCTAAAACTGGCCTTAAAAGGGAATTCATAGTGTAAACAAAAGGACAATGACACTCAGCTCTGACTAACATAGGCGACTTCGGAGCCAAAGATCAACATGTAGAAAAACCACGACGAAAGAAACGTGTGCGTCACATTATGCGGGATCTTTATATGCTTATCTATTCTTTTGCATAGCATATGGCATAACCCTATGGGGCATGCAGTGAAAACTACCAGGGTTTTTTTACCAATAGAAATGAAGGACTTGTATTTAACGGGTTGAATTCGATGATTAAAAGTATTTGAACCCATAAATTCAAAAAGCGCGACGTGGAAACTTATACTACCTTCTAGATACTTTGGGTGGTTATATTTTTCAAAGCGAACCATCGTTATGAATATAACTTACGATAGATTTATATATTTATCGGACAATATTTTCTAAGATCTAACGCTGTAGGTAAATGTGATGAATATAATCGGACACCTTTACTCCCATTCCAAAAAAGGAAACCACAGTCGGGACTTTCGTTATAAGCTGCTTAATTTCCATAATCCTGCAATCCGATTTGAACCGATATCTAGCATTTATCTAAGCAGACAGTCTTATGACTTATACAGATCAAGCGATCGCTCCGTATGGCTCATAGATTATAACAGAAGAAAATGAAATCAGTGCAGACAGTATGCTGTATCTTCAATCAGTAGTTAAATAAGTCGCATTTTTAAAGGTATAATTATGATTATGATGCTTGAGCATAGCAACATAGCAATAGTATATTCGTCAGGTCTGTATGTCCCGGTATAAGATTTATCCCTCTGAGGGGCTCACCCACGCCGAAGCCTGCTTAGGTAGGCGTCGTGATAGCCTCTAAGCGTTCCGAGTCCTAGTTGGAACCCTAACGGAAACCATATCTCATTATTTGCGAGACGTCTATGGGTGGACACGACTAGCCTTCGCTTTTGTCACTTGAAATCTCAGCTATATTTAAATCTGCCTCATTTGCACTAGTGGAAGCTTATATTTTGAGCAACTTGATAATATCAAAATAGAAATAACCTACCTACATACAGCTTTAGCAAACAGAGACTGCGGTGTCAGACGGTTTAAATTAGTGGTTGTTTTTTTTTCTTGTTAATGTAAACAAATGGTTTTAAGGAAGTAATCACAGCTAGGCACATTAATAAACCTGTTTTAGCGCCAGTAGATAAAATAACGAACATGTTACTTAGAATTACGATGTTCGCAGAATCCTGTTTCCTATCAAAAACAACAAAGTGTCGAAAATGATCCATTTCAGGCTTATTTATATATTTGTGAATGAAATAGCAAGAAGTGGGCTGAAGGTTAGATAGGTGAACTGTGCAGGCGCCTTATGTATAAACAAATCGAATGTTTGTACGAATGTACGTTGTATAATGTAAGTACTTACAAGAATAAAAACTATCTTTAGACTCGAAGCTTTAAAGTTTAAACTGTATTTGTGGTAAAAACACGGTTTATAAAACACAACCTTTGTTTTAAATAATTTAAGGTGAGTTACTTCCTTCCTATCCCATCCTTTTACCTAATATCATCATTTTTATCAACTCATTAAACTTTATTGATATTAAATATTATACAGAATGAAATATTTGTATGTTTATATTTATGTGCGAACGTTTCTATCCGAACCCGAACCAACTACATAATATCTCCAAAATAAAATCCATTTCTCAAATATTTGTAATGCTGTTGCAATTTCAACATGTGAATGGCTGCCAATAAAGAAGAGAAAGCACCTACTTTAGTATTAAACACGTAATCCTAAAGGCTTTAAATCTCGAGTACGGATTTTTTTATTTCATTGTTGTGCAAAGTTTTTTATAGAATGAGATCGGTTAAACCCGCAGGGCTAAGCTTGTATTGAATAGATATCCAATTACGTTTTATGGTTTATGACCCAATATTGGAGGGTATAAATAAAACCCTGACAGTTTATACCAGTGTGCTCGCTCAAAGTGTTTGGGGTGATATTGATTAAATAGATAACTACTAATATAGTCAAATGTAATGATAAAATTAATGAAATACTAAATAAACTAGCCAAGTGCAAGTCGAACACACCCACTGATACTTCCGTAATATGCACATCAAGCCTTTCATTATGATACCCCACTTGAATTACTGGCCTCAATTTTAAAACGTTTTGCCATTTCGGCCCCCTAAAACAAGCGTGTTTTTGAAAATACATTTTTTTTCTTAACTTATACTTTAAAACGAAGCCACTTCCGAATGTTGATTCCCTTGAGAGTCCAAATCACACATTTTAGCGGTTAGTACTGGGGCGCACTAAAAGTTTTGTACTATTGGTCTCTAAAAATTTTTGAATTTCGAATGCTATATTTTTTTAAGCAGAGAATTCACTTATTGATTAAAAAAATGGATTATCGGGATAACTCTAGACGCTAGTCAATTGTTTTTTATTATTCATGGAAGTACGCCATCCGCTATCAAAATGGAATCGCGTATGATTTTATAGGGCTAGATGACGCTGTGTGAATTATCCAGGATATTTACTTTGATTATTTATTTATTGTCACTCACCTTTCATACCTTAGAACCGAGTTGAAAGCTTATAAAGACTAAGTTGAAATTCGAAAAGGTTTATGAATATTTCGGTTAATCATACAGAATGCATAGAATATCATGAAACATTTCCAGCTGCAGTTTACCTAATCAACACGATTGATTATGGCATGTAACACGCACTAAGGATCACGCGCGCTTTTTCTGCGCATACTCTGAGCGCTTGCGCAGACTGAATTCAAACGAACACGGAAGGCCGAGACTTGCCTTACCGTGTTTAGAGGCTAGCTGATCTGTTCTTAGCGCGTCTTTAGGGGAAACTAGCGGGTAGTTAAAAAACCGCAAGCGATAGCCCATTCACACATTCCTCGGACTAACTTTATATGGGACGGATTCCATAAAGTTCAGGAGCAAAACTCCAGGTTGTTTGAATAATGATATTAACGATCTTCGCAAATGTTGATATTCTCATACAATTTAGATACAGTCAAGCTCACGTCCGGTTACTCGAACCTCCAATGGAAGTTATTGTTATACGCGTATATATAGCATAGAGTAGAAATCACATAGAGATGACACTCCCGCTCCAGACGCGCTCAAGGTCAATCCGTCTGGCTGTCTCTTAGAGAACAATTCAGTCGGGAGTGCGCTTCGCCGCGGAAACGTTCGTCGTGCGGGTCGAATTTTCATTTTTTGTGAAAAATTTAGCAATGCCGAATTATTGTGGTGTGTATGGCTGCAAAAGTGATGCGTTTACAAAAAGAATGCTATACTAATCTGGCACCACACGGCGCCATTTTTGCACCTATTTTAAAATTCTGTACCTACCTATTAACAATAAAATGGTAAGGTAAGACTTTAAAGCGGGTAAATATTTTGTTCCCACGGGAAAACTGTTAGCAGCGGTCGCAACCGCTTGACTGGCCGCTAGTCTGGAATAACATTATTGGCACGTGACAGCCCCGACTTAAAGCGCGGGAGACTGCGGGCAGGGGGGTTTCACTCCACGGTTTAGGTATGTTCCGCCGGCGGGTTCCCTACGGGGACTAATCTCCGCGGGTTGTCACTTGTCGTCGCCAGACCGCCAGTGTGCCGCTAGCCGCCGCACTGATCGCACGCACGTGCTGCTCGCGCGCACACTTACTTGACTTTTTTCTGTGTTTTAGTACGTTAATTCGTTAAAAAATGTCGTCTCATGGTCATAAGAGTGTCCCACTCGATGAGAATAACAGTTAGACACAAGCATAGTTAATTGTTTTTCTATATAAACAGTAGTCATTAATAATTTTGTTTGGTTTATAAATATTTACTAATCTTACAATTCCTTCCGTAGATTAAGTGAACAAATAAGATATATAACAAAATCAGTAACTAAAAATATTCGTGCACGAATAACATGATGACAAGTGACAACCATTGGAGTTCGCCGGCGGCTCGGTCATAAAACTGCGATGCGCAAGGGAGATTGAGCGTTCGCGCGCGTTCATAAGTTTCAATTTTGTTTGTGAGCGGCTGGGTACACCGAGCGTAGGTATTAATTTATACCTACACATGTATTTTCTTAGGGAGTGATCCTTCTGTACGTTAGTACTATTATATATTCTGTGCTGCGGGGCGTTACGGGCTGCGGGGGGAAGTAGGTATTTAAAGCGCGGCTTTTGGGGCCCAGACAAAGGAGTTTCGTTTCTATACGCCAGTATTATTATCTATTCTTATGTATATAGTCCAAACTGTCAAACTTAACCTGAGCTCGACTGTACAACTCTGCGACTGAACTAGGTGGTATAAAGAAGGGTATGAAAGTATGAAATCCAACAAGATTTTGAGTAGTTTTTTTTTGTAATAAGTATTGAAACTCAAGGTAAAATCGGAATGAAAATGAAATTACTTTATTCAATGTAGGATAGTATTATCACTTTATTGCCGTCATGATCCGTCATTGAAGAAATTTGTATAACACAATTTTCTTTTTATATAACAATTTTGTATTGTTCTATTAAAAACCAGCTCGGGTGGGATAAAAAAATTAAATTAAAGGTACTGCCTCGGGGCTGGCCAGGATGATCACACGGCATCTAACTTTACGCGACCATCCTCTGTGAACGACATTTTGTTTCAAATTGAAGTTAAGCAATGAGAGAATAATTTAATTCTCAAAGAAGGGTTTATGGACTTGGCTGATATACTGCAAATAGATACAAAGACCGCTATTCTCGTGTCAAAGTAATTGTTGAGCGACACGTGAATCAAACGGCACTAATAGTCACGTAATGCCGGTCACACGGTCAACATACTATTAGCAGCATCTCCAGTTACCATTTAAAGGATTAACTTTTAAACTGGTTCCTCTTAAGAGGCCGTACATATTTTTGAGTCATTTTGTCTTGTTTCTTTAATTCTGTAGGACCTAGTTTAAAAAAACAGAATAACTAACAATGTGTTATGATATGTTTTATTGAAGATTAATTCAATATCTAAAAATTGGCCCAGACAAATTATCGATTTTGATTGTTCAGTTTGTTTTATAGTTAATAACTTGAGACGTGTTTTAAATTGTTTCCTTGCGGACGTTCGTATCATTATTGTTTACATGAATTTTAAAATATGGAGTGGTTTATAAAGTATACAGCAATAAAGACAATGAAAAGTGCTAAAAATTGGCCGAGGAGTTTTTAGTAATTTTATTCAAAAATTCAAAGAAAAACTACGGTAAAATGGCCCTATTTTGAAGAAATTTTAAACGTATACAGCGTCGGATTTCTCGTACAATACAACACGTTTTAAAAAAAATCAATTTACACATTAAAAAATAGATTCATGCTAACACATTTGCTATAAAAAAAATTGCAAATATGTATTTTATGAAATTCATCGAATATTTTAAAGTTCTTCGGAATTATCAATTATATACGGGAGCGCAAATGCTGTTTCGGCAGACCGCGCGCCGCGCTCTTGGGAGAAGGACGTGTTGCCTGCTGCGTCACACTCACGCACACTTACAAAATTACGAATGTGTGTCATTCGCGCGCGTAGAGGACAGTAGATCATGCGTCACAGGCGGAATTATAGTGCGACCATTTAGAAGCTCATAACATAACAATATAAAAATAAAAAAAAGCGCTAAAAAGATGACTAATAAAAATGATAAAGAAGAATGTAAAATAGTCTTGAATTAAAACCACAATTGGTATTACCAAGTACAGGGTCAGTTACACATAACCAAAAAAAAAAAATACTGCCTGTTTGGTGTCTGGACTGGCCCTGATTATGAAATTAAAACTGCATTCATTGAAAGGGATGATGATTTCTTTACACTTGCTTACTTCCAGAAATCGTCGACTCGCGAAAAAATCGATCAATGGTGCTATGAGACACAAGTTTTTAAAATAAATATATAATAGTGAATAAATCATATTTTTTATTTATGCCAAAAAACAAATTTGAAAACTAATATAGTATAATTACAATGGATAACCATGGTGCGTTTTACTTTTATGTCTAATAAATCTACAAAAAAATTACGAGAAAAACTTTGTTTTTACTTTTTCATATCTTGAAAAATGGCCGAGATATTAAAGTTCAAAGTGTGTAGTTTCGGGCGAAAGTTGTTAAAAACGCGGGCGGGCGCAGACTAGCCGATGACGTCACGGCTCGAGTCATTCGGCAGTCGCGCTTATGCTCGCACGTCGTCGCGCAGTGAAATTAAATATTATAAAATAAAATGCCAGGGAAATACTGTATTGTGCCGCAATGTTTAAAACACCAAATAAACTCTTCTTTTATGTGAAAAGAGTTGATTCAATAGGCCCTAAAACTGTAGCGCACTACTGCTGTGAAGACTATCAAGATTACCAAGCAGAACTTCGACGGCCGCCGGTGGCAGAAACTAATGTTAAAGTATACCTACCTACATATGGACGTACTCACGTACTTAGATTACTTGGGCATCCTGATTGCTGAAGTACCTACCTATGTAGGTACCACCTTGTCGTACCTACTCTACTTGCAGTGGTACAGGCGAGTGTGTGTAGGTGAATAAAAGGGGTACCTTTAGGTAGATGCGTGGAGTAGACATGCGCCTCCTTGACCCACACTGTAGGTATAACAGTTGGCTAGAGTAGGTATGCGTGTGCGCCTCCTTGTCAAGGAGGCCGCCGCCGTGGTACCTACTTCAGGATGGACGCACATGCACCCGCCAGTTCCACGGCGAGTAGGTAGAAACGCATGGAAACCCATAGGTAGGTTTTAACGAGCGCAAACTGTAGGTACCTAGGTTCCTTATCTAGTATTTTTTATCACACACATTTTGATTGAGTTGAGGGAGTAGGTACAACTAGGAACCTTACGGGTAGGTAGGTACTTCAGGCAGGATGGTAATGAACACGCGAGTGAAAGTATTTTTATCACCGCCCATAGTAGGTATGTAGGTACTAAAAAAAAAAACCACTATGATTCAGTTGAGGTAATGCTTACATATTACATACCTTTTCATTGTTAGTCCACGAATTTCGGCAGCGGTAAAATCTTTATTCATCATGAAATATAGGGCCACCATCAAACTATCAATTTTGGCAGATTGTCCGACTGACCTTTCACAAATCCTGCTTCCATTTTACTCATTACACTTATATAACATACACATAAACACCATATAAAGTATTTCTTTGAAAGAACGAAGAAAATCGAAACAAAATCACCGAAACGTGCAGCGCGCTGTGTTGCGGTCGCGAGTTGTCCCAAGCCGAGCCGTGACGTCACAGTCTTAGCGCGCGTAATCTCGGAAATTCAAAATTGGGGTAAAACTTCTCTTCGTCATAACTTGCGAAATACTGCATGTATTGAAGTGAAATAAAAACTAGTGTAATGTACGTGATCTACGCTCCAATTTAAAGTGTATATGGAAGTCATATTTTGACCCCTCAGGCTTCACCATTCAAATTGAAAACAATAAAAACATGACTGATAAACATACATAAAGGTAAGTACAGATTAATCTCACCCCAACACCCCTGAATAGTAGTCGGTAATTAATCAGGTCCACAAATTCCAAAAATTCTTAGTAGGTACGCAATAATTTAAAACTTTTTCATACAATTGCCACAAAAAACTATAAATAGGATCAAAACTGATTGATCGAACTATACGCTGCCGTCCGCCGCTGGGTCTGCATATCGCCGCCGCTCGGCTGCACGATGGTCGATGACGCGTTCTAATACTAATTACCTACTTTCGCCCGGCGCAATTTTATGTACGGCCTCTTAATATTATATGGAAAACCAATAAGGTTGATCTCTTAAATGTGTAACTCGAATGACTGATATCAAGGCAATAGGTCGACTTTGGACACTCTTATCGACAGGCTTAGGTGTCTTATCAAACGCTACTTATTTGTTTAGCGTAAGATATAATTAAACTTTACACATAGTTTACAATGAAGATATTATGTACATAACAATTTGATGTAGTATAAAAAATATTTTGCAATTAATCAAACGAGTGACACCAACTAAAATATTTCTGGTATACCTAATCGATAAGTGACCAATTAAAATCTCAATCAATCAATCACTAAAACTGATGATGGTATGTTATACCTCTATTATAATATAACAGTATTTTATAAGCTGAACATCATCACACCACACGCATTTAAGCAATTGAGATTGAGATTGACCAAACGGTGAAGTAGCCGCAACATTTTATGGCTATAACTGGGCAATAAAAAGCAATAGGTACTTTTGCCCATCGAAGTATCTATCAGTGTCCCATTTAAGAGATCAGCATACACTTGTTTATCTTTTAGGCGGCATCAGTCCCAATAAGTAAGTCCCTTTTCTTTTCGCTGCATTAGAGAAACAGACGATGACAGCTCAGAGACATTTATTTAATTATTAAAATATATAAACAAATATTTCAAAAAGTAAGCCCATAAATTCATTACTCATTCAAAGAGGAAAAAGAGGACACGAAATAAAATATTGAATCGTACAGGTTCTTAGTCTAAAAACGGACGAAAAACGAAAAATAAGAGCTTTCTTTGCGATTATTGTCCATCGAGACAATTTCAATAAGTCGTGTTTTGAGCCCCATAGTTTTGTACTATATGTCTTGAGTACTATAATATATTGATTACTAAAAATAATGTTGATTCATTATTTGGACATTTCAAGAAATGGGATTGGATATTCCGAACAATATTCCTTTTTCAATCCGCAGTTGATTTCTAAGCCCTGTACTCTTTTCTAGGATTTCTAGGACCTTTCCAAACTCTGTTATGGGTGACGAAAGTCTCTGTTAAAATATTTGTCAGTCAAAGTTATGAAATTAAAGTTGGTTGAAGAATTAGTTCTTTGTTTCGACGCATTTATCCTAGCATCTGGTAGTTTGTGAGTGTTCCAAACAGAGTTTGTCAAAGGAGACATTGTTAGATCACCCTGGGAAAGTTTGAAGTTTACCAACGAGTGATAAAAGTGTTTGTTTAGATATAAGATAAAAGATAAAAGCGTTTGAAGTTACAGAGAGATGAAAAGGAGGTATAAGACTCATAATAGAAGACAGTTGACACATATTTGAAGATAATAATATTTACTTTTATTGATACTCATTTAAACAAATATTTCTTCGTCTATTAAATACGATAGGATATGGGCAATTTTTAAACATCTGTAGTACTGAAAAAATAATCTGTTTTAACTATAGGTTTGAAATCAAGCATCTACTTAGGTAACCCATAAAACATCTAGTCTAGCTAGACGCCAAATGACGTACAATCAACATTTTAACGAGAAGTGATCATCATTCACTCTCTAATCTCGTTGACCTCATAAATCATTATCAAGTTATGTTTGTCAATCAAACAATCAATTAATGACAGATTTGATTTAACCTCTCGTATCATTCAGAATTATCAAAATAACAGGCTTACCGTTTTTAAGAACCAAATTCAATTCACTGTATTGCTTTATTTTATATTAAGTTATTCTCAATTATTAACAGCGGTAGTTCTAAGTATTTACTTAAGTAGGTATCTAACGCCGATAAAGCACTTATATATCAGCATAACACAAAACGATTCCCGAAATTTCAGGAGATAATATCTGACCTAATGAACTCATCTTCAATGTTAGTAGACGAAGAAAGATTGTGTCTAGTACGAACTCCAAAAGCATAAAAAATCACCTCTCCTGTCTTTATCAAACAATGGTTACGACCCTTTGTTCCTAACCAAGATGCGTCTGTCCGTTTCATTTAATATGCTAATAAGGTATATTGTCGTGTCACAATAGGCCAGCAATTACAATAGCTCCAACAACCACATAGTAAAATCACAGGAGAATGGCCTCTGTTGACCCATATTCGTGTTGTGGCCGCGCCTTTACCTCAGCTGTTCTATTTGATACGACGCATGCGCATGTAATAATATGCATCTGATTTGAGCCCAATCACGCGTTGCAACGCGATAAATTTGAATTGACATATGAATAAGTTGTCGTACGTTAATGCCTAGTTTGTAAGCGCCACCGCACTTTATATTAATAGCCGAGCCGCTTCTTTATTTTTATAATCTTTATATTTTTATCTGTAGATATACAACTCTCTTATATATGACAAAGCAACCAAGATGACATCATAGACATAGAGAGAGGTGATATGGTGATATTATTACGATAAAATTATGAAATCATGTTTATTTTCAGTTATGATATTCATTAATAACATAACATATATCACAAGCTATATTATGACACTACGAAAACTTGGTCCATGCTCAAGGCAAGTGACAAAACATCAAAAATACAATCAAAGAATAACATAACACACTCCACTCAAAGTATACCTAAATATCCAATCTCTTAAAACCGTTTTATTATGCAGAACGTATTAGCTAGACAAATGTTCATTGCGGTACTTGAAAGCCAGATGTAATAAATAAATAAAATAAAATAAATAAATATCTTGGATATTTCACACAGCGCCATCTAGCCCCAAACTAAGCAAAGCTTGTACTATGGAAACTAGATAGCTGATACTATTACTTATATACTTTTTTTTTTTGTAAATAAATACATATTATAAATAGAAACACCCAGACTAAACACAAATATCTGATAATGACTTAACAAATATTTGTGTCTTGTGGGGATCGAACCCACGACCCTCGGCGTAGCAGGCAGGGGTACTATCCGCTACGCCATCGGCTCAGTCTCGTAATATAACAACAACTAATAGCTCGATAAAATCTAGCATTATTCATCGAAGGAAGACCTAATAACACCATTTTTTGCGGAACAGCTCGTGCAGGTTGTTACAGTTTCGACGCAAATATTCTGCAGCGGGGGTAAAAGCGTACTTTCTCCACGGACAAAATTACACACGAAAATATTATTATTGCTGTGATATTTTGAAACTGAATCCGTCAAGAGATCATTTTAAAAGGGACAATGTCGATGCGGGAAGGAAATGAATTTACATTTTATGTAAAGAAAGGTAAGTTGACAAAAACATGAAGAATCACAGTCACAGAATAAATAATAGTACCACAGTATAGTAATATCACATCCTTCTTAAGTCTCCAACAATTCGTGACTGTTCGTCTTTATAACAACATAATCAATCTTAGACAAACACGTTCGCCTACAAATATGAATACACGTCTTGGTGTTTATTCAAGTTATCTGTCTGTAAATAATTTTGTGTGTGAATTGCAAAGGCGTGGCAAGAGCGTTTTCAGGTTACTTTAAGATCTGATTTTCATGCTTACTGATAAATGAGGCATTGATCCGCCTGTAAAACATTTTTTCTTTTTTTAAAAGAATAATTCAAGTATGGCGAATTGGGTTTAAAATACTGCTTATTTTAAATTTCAAATAAGTTTGACAAACTAAATTAAGACAAAATTTTGAGGACAATATAAAAGATTTGTTAGCAATACCTGTGATAGATGAATATAATTATGATGACCCTGTCCATTGTGAATATTTCAAAGCTATCGCAACTTTCAGTGTCATAACATAATACAAAAAAAAAACATCTAGAAATATAATACGTCTCTTAGCAAGGCGACTTAAAAAAATATATATCTAGCAACATATAATTGCTTATAAAAAAATACGGAGGTAAACCATTAAATCATTTAAATCTCAGGTATTATAGCAGAACCTGTTTACACAAATAAATTGACAGTGACGCAACACAAGGTTAGACGTCAGTGGTGTGGAGTTTGAACCCCGTCAGATGACAACCATCTACAACAGGTCGTAAGCAATTTTGCAAAGAAATAACGGAGGCACTTTAATTTTAAAAGGGATGACCAAGAAGCATGATTACATGGGGATGACCCATGTTGATAATTTTTTGTTAAAGTTTAAAGTTAGAAAGTTGTTAATCCAATAAAAAATATATATATGGGCATACATTTCTATCTGTATTTTTTTACTAATAGTTAAATCCAGAAAAATTATATCATTTTAAATATACTTTTAATTTTATTATTTATAATTATATATTTAATAATGCCGTGTGATGCCGGCTTAGAATAGCATTACCCCATTTCTTACCCATGGGTGTCGTAAAAGGCGACTAGGGTACTCGAAGGTTAGACGTGTTTTGCAATTTTAGGCGAAAAACTGACAACCTGTCACTATAGTCACTATAGTGATACACAGTTATTTGATTGACCTTCAAACTTTTGTCAGACGTGGTGTTAATATCCGTTTTACGGCCATTAACGTTCTGCCTATCCCGTAAGGGATATAGGCGTGATTTTTGTATGTAATATGTATTTAACATGCCGTGTGATGCCGGCTTAGAATAGCATCATCCCATTTCTTCCCCGTGGGAGTCGTAAGAGGCGACTAAGGGACTCGAGGGTGTGTATTGCAATTTTAGGCGATGGGCTGACAACTTGTCACTATGGCGATACACAATTTTCCGAATTACCCTCAAATATTTGTCAGACGTGGTGAAAATGGTCGTTTTTTGCGACCGTTTACGCTCTGCCTACCCCGCAAGGGATAATAGGCGTGATATGTGTATGTATGTATGTATGTATTTAACAATGTTAAACATTTACTTAACTTTTAATAAAAAAAAAATTACTGTCATCAAAACGTTATTATAACATTTAATATCAAATGAAATTAGGCACCAACAAATAAAAGTACCTAATGACGATGATAAAATAGGCATATTAAAGTTTTATGCTGGTTATATTTCTGATATTATCTGTGAACGATGCTTAATTAAGGGGTGAGTTTGAAAGGTTGACTCGTATGCCGCAGGGGGTAGTTTAGTCACACCACGTATAACTAATTAATTTACAAGTTATGCAACAAAAAATAAAATTAATAGTAAAATATAAATAAAGAAGAACAAAAAAAGGAATATAAAATCCTTTTAAAAATATCACTTTAAACTAAAAAATTAATAATATAACATACACATAGTTTTAGATTGACCTATTGTTTATCAATCGAGTACCTATTACAACTATAAGTAAACCAGATAACTCGCGGGACGCCTGCGGGGCAAGAAGTAGGTGGGAGGGGAGTATACACTCTCTGTAGGTATTTTATTTTGCATTGTAGTAATATAATTATCTCAAGATGGATTTTGGAATAACTACATAATTTGCCGTGTGATGCCGGCATAGAATAGCATCACCCCATTTCTTGCCCGTGGGAGTCGTAAGATGCGACTAAGGGACTTGAGGGTGTGTATTGCAGTTTTAGGCGATGGGCTGACAACCTGTCACTATGCCGATACACAATTTTCCGGATGACCCTCAAATGTTTGTCAGACGTGGCGTAAATGTCCGTTTTATGCGGCCATTTATGCTCTGCCTACCCCGCAAGGTATTATAGGCGTGATATGTGTGTGTACATAATTAGGTTTGTATCGATACCCCGCCCATCTACTTGTTGGCCCGCGGGTTATCTGTTTTGCCTTTGCAGACTCCATTGTAAAACTTAATAGATTGTGTCTTTGTTACGCACAAAATGTGTAAATTAATGTTATTCAGTTTTTCATTTTAGTGTTATTTTGTTTTTAATTTGTATGTAACTAGTAAGTTTTATAGTGCAGGCTTCGGCTGTCATGCTGTAAAATGTACATACATACATACACACCTTTAATCCCTTGCGGGGTAAACAGAGCGTAAACGGCGGCCTCAAAAACGGACACTTACGCCACGTCAGACAATTTTTGAGGGTCATTCGGAAAATTGTGTATCGCCATAGTGACAGGTAGTCAAATTGTAAAATGTATTTTATAATAAATAACTAAAATAATAATAGAGCTACAACTCCTGCGCACTGCGTATGCATCGTCGGCAATTAGTCTTAAGGAAGCTGCTCGAGTCAATCAAACATTATATTTTACTATTTTCCTTAGGAATCTTATACTTGTATCTTAGAATATGTAAGTATCAGTAAAGGTAATTTTGGCGTTCGTTAGTCTTTATAATCTTTCAAAATAATCGTATACAATCCATTTAAATGTTAATCTAATTAATTCTACACTATATTTAGAACTATTATTAAGTATACACCAAAATTTAAATACTCATGTGGGTACTTGAATAATTAATAACTGATGTTCATCAAGTTAGTGCTATGTACTTAATATTAGGTGGCATATAGGCAGATATGTCACGACAAATCAATTTATCCGTGATATTATCGATTGCATACGTCATTATTATTTATGATATGATTAGATATCTATTTGTGTCAAGAATAGAAAAATATCAGCTACTATAAAATGCGTTTCGTTGTAAGTAAAACCCACAAAAGGTATGCCGCAATACTACAAGGACGTGAAGAAATGTTGGAGATAAATAAAGGATAGGGTACCAACAAGAACCTAGCAATTCGTTATCCACCATTACCTGTATAAGGACGCCAACAAACCTGTTCTAGAGGATACACGCAAAGCAAGAAAAACACAAATAATGGCCAGTAAAAAGTATATTTTAACATGCCACAGAGGAATATTCAGTTTTAATAGACACGAAATTGTGGAACCTTGAAGACTGGTTTTTCATCAATAGCGTCAACCGTCTTTGAACACCATCTTAATACATTTGTTGGAGAACTTGTACCCACATAATTCTGGACAAAGTATTACCAGTAAAATGAAATAAGATCCAGATGGATGAAGTACCCTCTTTACGCTTTCTAACCTCTTCCCGATACATAACTAATTAACTGTGACTTGCTAATTCTAAACTTAGCAGCTAAGTTACGAAATGTTACCACTCCAAACAACTTCTTTGTTTAATTTGATTAGTACCGTCAAATTCTTATCAAACAACAAATTTAAGGAAATATAAAAATAATATCCTAACCCTTGAACTGTTGATTCCAATAAAAAAAAGCTTACCAAGGTTATAGTGCAGAAGAAATAAAAAATATATTTCGAGTCGTCTTCGGATCGTAAAAACTGCGAATCTAGTCTTAATTTCGGGACACTGTGAATCTGTCACTTGCACTGCACTCGTGACACTGCCGGCTAAGAGTTCACGCGGCGCGATGCGTGGCGGCGGACTAGCGTGGTCTCGTGGCAGAGGCTCGGAGCGGACTGGCGGCCGGCAATACAGAAGGCACTGCCACCACCGGCACGTCACTGCCACACGGCTGCCACACAGATGCGACGAATAATTGCAACGAGAATACGAATTTGAAGTTAGGATAGTAAATACGCAGCTGATGATGATGACTTTTGGTCCTGCTTTTCAGATATCACTGCCACATGGCTGCCACACAGATGCGACGAATAATTGCAACGAGAATACGAATTTGAAGTTAGGATAGTAGATACGCTGATGACTTTTGGTCCCGCTTTTCAGATAGTAAAGAAAATCAAAACGAGGAGCGTGGACGGAAATAAAACCTTGCTACTGGGCCCAAAGTCTGCTAAATAAAAATCGTTACAGTTGTGTATCGATGGCCTTTCAGTGTGTCAGTTTTGGTCATTTCGTATTCTGCTAACAGTTTGAAGTATAGTAAATCACAGTGGCATTATAATGGTTGTGTCGTAGGCATTGCAAGGGTAAAAAAATAATACAAACCGCGCCTGATCTTATTCTTGACTGGCTGCGTGTACACCTTATGTGTAAATAGTCAGTAGAATTTCCAATTTCAAACAGGTCAAGAAAGCAACTTACTAAAAAAAACATTATTGATGAATACCTAGAGGACACGTAGATAATTAAGAACAAGGACCTTGAAGGCCTCTAGTATACTATTCAGTCACCTGCTAAACAAACAAACAAACAAGCTTTTTGTCAAAGTTGGAAGTCTTCATTACCACCAAGGCTGTATTACTCAGCAAAGGAAATGAATAAAACTACATAAGTACTGACATTAAGTAAGATTTCGAAACAGCGTCGCTAGTAGGACAAAGTTGCAAAAATGTAACTGACTGTACAGTAAAGAAACAGATAACAGCCTGTATTTTTTATGCTGTGTGGTGCCGGCTTAGAATAGCATCACCCCATTTCTTACCCGTGGGTATCGTAAAAAGCGATAAGGGTCTCGAGGGTTGCATGTGTATTGCAATTTTAGGCGATCGCTGACAATCTGTCACTATGGCTATAGTGTAGTTTCTGAATGACTCTCAAATGTTTGTCAGACGTGGCGTAAGCGTAAGGCCAGTTTTTTACCGCCGTTAATGCTCTGCCTACTCCGCAAGGAATTATAGGCGTGATATTATGTATGTATGTATCTTGGAAAACATTCAACATATTATTATTTTGATTGAACTGGCTGCAGCTCCTCGAAAATATAAAATCGAAAATCTGTTCAGTAGTTATTGAGATATCTAACGGCCTCTTTTGGTACTAATTGCCATAACTTAAATTACAGCGAATATTTCATTGAGATCGCAGGTTCAAATTTTATTTAAAAGTACTGTACTTTAAACTTCGGCAACGGACATTCTGATAGATTGTTTGTATAATATGTATACTTTGTTTGTATATAAAGTTTTTTTTTGTGAAGTGGCGCCACTGTTGAGGCTGTTCACGTGTACACTCGTCTTAAAAACGTCATGAAGAAACAACATGGTGTGACCATCGTACCACCACCGGGCTATTATCATGTTAACTAACCGTCCGAGACACATCCTTACGGAAGAAGATGATGAAATCACAGTAGCCTATGCTGCAGCCATTGCGAGTAGATCACACTCCACAAGCTCCTCAAGCAACCGACGCCCCCGCGGGCGGGGGCGCGGAGGTCCCTCATTTGTTCCCCATTTTGGGAACTACCGGCACGTGCCGGGTAGATTCAGTCCAATCCGTTCTTCCCAGAACAACTCGTAAGCTAAGTCGCGCCCCCACAAAACTTCTCCGGGTGAGCTCCTGCTCCCCACCATACAGTCAGGTGTAGATTTTCATAGTCCCGGGGCTAATATTCAGGGTCCAGAACAAAAAAAATATCATGTTAACTTAATCTTGCTGATTGCTCTCGGCTAACGTAACTGCGGTGGTCCGTCCATGCACGATCTTTATCTATCGTAATTCAGTATAATTACATATTCAAATCAAATTTCGGGTTCATATTTTTTTAAGGTATGAAGTACCTATACGGGTATGGGTACTACCAATTAAGAGATCAACATATTCTGGTTACAGTTATTATAAGAAGAACCACTATACGTGGATCCCTTACATGGATGAGTTGATGTGCTACGTCATATAGTCTGACTGTATTTGTTTAAACATCATAATAGTTTTGAAATTTATTATTATACTTAGCCTACTAGATACCACTGCTGGGCAAAGGCCTCCCCCGCGGTCTTCCACTTCTTCCGATCCAAAACCAACTCAGTCCACCCCCTATTTATAATTTAATTAATTTACTTGTTTTAATTTTGTAGAGAGTTTATCCCTCTACGTTTCGGCTGCTTACGAAACCAGCCCATAAAACTGAAAAACTTTCCTCAAGGAACATAGGTCGAAATATGAAAAAAAAGACCTCCCATTATAACATGTAGCAGCCGACCAAGCGTGGTTGTATGTGAGGTCTAATTTCTTTTTTTCATATTTCGACCTATGTTCCTATGTTGCCGTGTGATGCCGGCTTAGAATAGCATCACCCCATTTCTTACCCGTAGGAGTCGTAAGAGGCGACTAAGGGACTCGAGGGTGTGCATTGTAATTTTAGGCAATGGGCTGACAACCTGTCACTATAGCGATACACAATTTTCCGAAAGACCCTCAAGCATTTGTCAGACGTGGTGTAAATGGCCTTTTTTTGCTTTTGTTTACGCTCTGCCTACCCCGCAGGGGATTATGGGCGTGATATGTGTATGTTCCTTAAGGAAAGTTTTTCAGTTTCATGGGCTGGCTGGTTCATCCCTCAAAAGGTACGCAGTTCTTTTCCTGTATAAAATAATCAAATATTGGAAAACTAATGAACTCGCAGTTTGGGTTTTGCTGATAAAACGTTTCAAACATGGCGTGATGTTTTCAATATCGCTGATTTATTAAATAAAATACATAGTATGAAGAAAAAAACGCTTTCCATGTCTGTCCCTATGTATGCTTAGATCTATTAAAGCACGCCACGGGTTGGTGCGGTTTTCTTTACACGACTGCCTAACCAAAAATGGAGTGTTACGTTTTTATTACAGTTCATGTATGTTTGTATGTATGTATATATGTGCGATTCTTTAAAGGACTAAAACTCGTTAACCACTGAACAGATCCGGATGTGAATTGTATCTGAAGAATCCTTATATTATCCCGAATGGCCAGACTTTATCTCAGAAAGCAGTCGTGTTTTTAAATTTTTTACTTTATTATGCTTGTAGTAGATGGAGTGATTCAATAAGAAGGTTCATATGTGTAGTATAATACATGCCGGGTGTTTAATTTAGCGTTGCTATGCTGGGGTAAGTTAGGTATTAATGACGGTCTATGAATGCGCCGCGATTTCGCACGCATCGCTCTGGGCATATGTTGTCCCTTTCTCGCTCGCGGGGCGAGGGGGCGGCGTGCGCGCGGGCCGCCTGGTAGACGCCAAGCGGTGATTTCTGCACCGCACTCAGTCACTCAAAACCGTTCGGACGGGAGGGTATCGCGTATTGTGCGGATTTCCCGCCACGCGTTTTGTGATGCCGCGTGTAATGGACGATTCAATTTGAGATCGCGCGTGTTGATGCATCGTATTATTGCGGTTCTCCTGGGTTATACTAGAATACCAGGCTTAGTGATTGTTGGATGTCTCGACGTCTTCCACGTGAGCGTCGCGTTGAATAGGCATCAAGTGGCCATATCGGCTCGCGTTTTGTACGGCCCTAATTCGTGTTGGGTCACGCGTAATGACTAATATCAAAGTGAAATACGAACAGAAGCTGTGAGTGGTTTGAAGTGAATAACGCGCCAAGGCTGTAGTGGAATGCTGGGTGTCGATATCTTTTCCACCCAGCCCTGTAAGTACCCACGGAATTCCTATTTGATCCATTCCCTGTACTTCCTTTCTCCGTTGGGTATTTTATGCATTTGGACCGGCGTTGACTGTAAGTGATAAACCTGTTTGTTTAGTATAAAACTGTTTATTCGTGTTAATGGTGTGTTCCCTTTAGTCATATTTGTTGTACCATATCATTGTGACTCCTTAGTACGAATTGCGGAATTCGTGGGGTGATATAATTTGGAGGTACTTACTTATAATCTAGTGCTAATACGTGTGACGTAACGCCAGATCGGCAGACGGTATTTACTACCGACTTGAGTTATGTAAAGGTCAGAACACATCATTTGCCAATTTCACTCAACTTAGTTAATTAAGTTAAATAGATTTAGGTTCACGTTTAATTCATAGTATGCGCTGCTATATTGTGCAGCGTATGCTATTTAGCGCTGCGTAACGCGGCCATTGTCTGCCTTCAGTTGAACTCCTGGTATTTTACTAGAAATTTACCTGTGTAAATCGCTTCCACTGCGGGAGTTTAGCTTGGAATTAGACAATTTTTGGTAGCAGAGCGTGGTTCAGAAAACCACTAGATTTAAGATTATTTTAGTATAAGATTTTTAATCTACCTACATAAAAAAAAAAATATATTTATTGTGATTGTAGTGTGTGCCCTGTGTAGAATATCCTATCGGTAGGATCAGGGCCAATCAATTAGTGAATTGCTTGTTATTATCGTTGTGTTTACCCTGTGCGGATATCCTAACGGTAGGATCAGGGCCATTCAAAAATTAGAACGCACCTAATTTGGTTCGCGACTAAGCAGGCGATGGTCGGTCGCGGGGACCGAGAGGACGCACTCATCGCTTGTGCGCAACGGATTGACGAACGGGTCGCGGAGGTGTTGGATTGCCTCACTGGATGCGAGGAGTTATTTGATGGGACGCCTGATGAGGAGGTCAAACTTACGGTCCGGACGAATGTGACCCAGTGCATGGAGATGGGGCAGGAGATCCAGCAGGCGGCTGCTGTAATCACCAGGCGTAGAGCTGGGGAGCCGGACCCACCCCATGGTCCGCGGGGACCGGGGGTGCAAGTGCCCCTGCCGGCTGTGGCGATTCCGGTCTTCCACGGGGACTACACGGATTGGACCCGATTCCAGGATCTGTTTGACAGTGTGATTCATAACCGCACTGACTTGCAGCCGGCATATAAAATGGCACAATTGATGGCCAAGCTGCAAGGTGAGCCCCATGAGCTGGTAAAGCATCTACCAGTCGATGATGCAAGTTACGAGACGGCTCGCGGTTTGCTGATCGAGAGATACAGCAACAAACGTCTCATGATTGACCAACTCCTGGAACAGTGGCTCACCGTGCCGACCATCACACGAGGGACGGACCTCAGGGCCAAGGTCCTCAACCCTGTCTGCGTTGCAGTGAACGCTCTTGAGAGACAGGGGATGCCGGTGTCAGGCTATGATTATATCCTGGTCCACACGTTGTTGCGCCGCCTGCCGAGCGACATGGCCGCTCGTTTTGAACAGTCGCACGGAGGTAAGACATCTGATTACCTCCCGACCTTCGAGGAGCTCAAGTCCTTCCTCGAGGCCGAGTGCAGGCGGGTAGATGCCCAATTTGGAGAGTCGCCTCACGCGGAGTCTGCGGCCGCTCGCCGCCCGGAACGGCCGGGTGCACAGGCGCGAGACGGTAAGAGTAGGCCACCCAGGCGATACAATGTCGCTAATTTGGAATCGAGGTGTGCCTACTGCAGAGAGGCGGGGCATCAGGTGACTGCGTGTGAGGAGTTCGCTGCACAGCGGGTGCAGAAACGTCGTGGTGTGGTGCAGCAACGGCGTTGGTGCTTTAGGTGTATGGGGCCGCATCAGGTGCGAGAGTGCCCATCAAGCACCAACTGCAGGTACTGCCAGGGTGCCCACCATCAGCTCCTATGCATGAACCGCAGCGGAGATTACGGAGGCAGAGCTGACGCGGGTCAGCGGACGGAGTCTGCCCTACCTAGACGGGAGCAACGCTCCCCACCCCCTCCAAGGAGGAGTCCTCTTCCACCAGGGTTTCAGGGACGAGGCCAGGGACATCAGCAGGTGATGCCCCCTTCACCACGCGCGAGACAGTCACCACCTCGGCAGCAGGTGCCGGAACAGGGTAGGTGGTCACAGGTCCAAGGTCAGGGGCACCCATCACAAGTACGTGATGCTACGGGCGGGTGCCAACACCAGGGTCAGTACATGCAGTACTCGGCGGGTCTGAACAACATGGTGAGTTCCCATGACCCACGCATGCCTCTCCCCTTGGCTGAGCACCCGCGGCTACAGGCGCATCCACGGTACGCGCGCTTGCCGCAGGGTTACTATAGGCTGCCAGCCATGGCGTACAGGACCAGAGGTCCCTATCAGCAGGAGTGGGACCCACTCGAAGGTGTACGGAGAGAGGGGACCCCCCCGCAGGACGCGGACACTCCGCGCTTAGATTCCTGCTAGGTAATCGCCGCCTACACGCCAGCTTCGGCCCCCCGGCCAATTACGGTATTGTTGCCTACGGCAATGATTTGGGTATGGGGATACGGTGGCCGCAGCATACAGGTAAGAGCCTTGTTAGATACAGGGGCTCAGGGTTTTATTGTGTCTAGTAAGCTGGTGAGTAGGCTACGCTTAAATATAAGGCCCACAACGGATGGGGCTGTAGGTATTGGAGGTGTAGATGTGCCTGACGTTCGGGGTCAGGTGAACTTCGAGTTCACATTAGGTAATACAGGTACAGGGGTCAGCTATCATGCCTCAGCAGTGGTGCTGGATGATGTGGTAGGGAAACTTCCTCAGGTTCGGTTACCGTCAACGGTACGAGGGTTAACCACAGGCTTAGAGCTAGCTGATCCTGACTTTGATACTCCTGGTACGGTGGACGTTCTCCTCGGGTCAGACGTCCTCGGGAGATTCTGGTGTGGCAGAAAACGGGTACTTCAGCAAACTGGTTTAGTGGCCGTTGATACCACAGGGGGGTATGTTATTTTTGGCCCAGTTTGGAGACCTCAGGACCTACCAGAGGGCGATACGGTTCTCTATGGTAGTGTGTTGTCGGAGGTGCTGCAGAGGTTTTGGGAGTCTGAGGAGCCACCCACAGCGGATAGACGGAAGCCAGAGGATGACGAGTGCGAGCTGTTCTATCAGTACAACACTGCACGAAGTTCGTCAGGTAGGTTTGTTACCAGGCTGCCATTTCTCCCAAACCGCCCCTCCTTAGGTAGTTCGCGACAGATCGCGGAACGGAGACTACTGGCTATGGAGAGAAAGATGAAGCGAGATGCAGCACTTCGGCAGAAGTATATCGAATTCATGAGGGAGTACCTAGAGTTAGGCCACATGTCGGTGTCCAGCATAGATTGGAGGTGTGTCGAGCATTACTATATACCACACCTGGCTGTTTTGAAGTCACCGGAGGCGAAGATACGGGTAGTGTTTGACGGTTCTGCTCCTACATCGAATGGTGTGTCTGTGAACCAGTGTCTGCACGCGGGTCCCAAGTTGAACCGGGACATTGTGGACATCCTCACAGATTTTCGGTTGCACCAAGTAGCGTTCGTCGCAGACGTCAAAATGATGTTTCGCCAAACAATTATACACCCGGATGACCGTCGGTACCAGCTGATTTTGTGGCGTGAGAGCCCTGACGAGCCGATGGTCACTTATGAGCTTAACATGGTAACGTATGGTCTGAAGCCAAGTCCGTTTTTGGCAGTACGCACGCTGCGAGAGTTGGCCGCACAGGAAAGGGTAAGATTCCCTCGAGCCGCAGCAGTACTGGATCGCGACGTCTACGTGGATGACATCTGCACGGGTGCAGATAGCGTGCAACAAGCACTGCTACTACGGGACGAGCTGATCGCGATCATGGAATCAGGAGGTTATGAGTTGCGGAAATGGCTGTCCAGCTGTCCAGAGCTCCTGGCCGGGTTGCCAGGTGAGTTCCAGCAGGACCCGCACCTTTTCGAGAACCCGGACAATCCAAATACGTTGAGCATCCTAGGGGTGCAATATAGGCCAACGCATGATGTCTTTACGTATCAGATCGAGCCAGACCTTTTGCAGAAGACTTGGACGAAGCGTTCGGTATTATCGACGATCGCCAGAACTTTCGATCCTAACGGGTGGATCGCACCGGTGACGTTCATGGCGAAGTGCTTCTTGCAAAGGTTGTGGATAGCAAACTTGGGTTGGGACGACCAGCTCTCCGGAGAGCTGTTGAATGATTGGACCAAGTTTGTGACCACCTTACCAGGGATCGTACGCATCGCCATACCTCGCAAATTGCTCCCATCGGTGGGATGTAAGGCTACCCTACATGGGTTTTGTGATGCCTCGGAGCGAGGGTACGCGGCAGCTGTCTATTTGCGGACAGTCAGTTCAACGGGAACTGTAGACGTGCGTCTAGTTATGGCCAAGAGTAAGGTGGCTCCGGTTAGGACAAGATGGACCATTCCAAAGTTGGAATTGGCGGGAGCAGCGCTTCTCACGCGCTTGCTACATCATGTCGCTAGTAATCTACGCGGTACCATCAATTTGGATGAAACGGTGTACGCATGGACCGACAGTAGGATAGTTCTGTGCTGGTTACAGACGTCGGTACATACTCTTGAGGTTTTCGTGGCAAATCGGGTGTCACAGATTAAAGGATCGGAAACTCCGTTGGTATGGAGACACGTACCGGGAGAACAGAACCCAGCGGACTGCGCCTCACGGGGATGTAGGGCCCCTGATTTGGTAGGTCACTCACTGTGGTGGGGACCTCAGTGGCTGACTGAGTCACCTGAGAGATGGCCATACAATGAGTGCGGGTCGCCGCTTGGGCCACCTGATCGAGGTTTGCGAGTGAACGTAGGGCAGATCGTACCTAAGCCTAGTGCGGCTTTCTTGCTGGAACGATACAGCTCCCTCGACAAACTTCTAGGGGTGACAGGTTGGATCAAACGGTTCGTGAACAACTGTAGAAAACCTCAAGCAGAACGGAACTTGGCACCTGTCCTCTCGCCTGCGGAGCGGAATGCGGCTCTAAGTTTATTGGTTAGGGTCGTCCAGGCGGAACATTTTGAGGAAGAGGCCAGGCTGCTCAGGGATGGCCGTGGAAAGCTGAAGGGAGGTCTTGTGCGCCTCAACCCGTTCGTGGACGAGCATGGAATGCTCCGGGTTGGAGGTAGACTTCGGAACGCTAACCTGTCCTTTTCAGCACGGCATCCGCTGTTACTCCCAAAGAAGGGACCTTTGGTAGAACTTATAGTTAGGGATCGTCACCAGAAAAACTCGCATGCGGGCTGCAATGCACTTTTGGCTATTCTGCAGCGCGAGTTTTGGATCTTGTCTGGACGACGTACGGTACGGAGCATTGTGTTTCGGTGCTTGCCTTGCTATCGGTTGAAGGCAGCCACAATGCAACCTCAGATGGGAGACCTCCCACCGGACCGGGTGACGGAAGCCTGGACGTTTGCGGGTGTGGGAACGGACTTTGCGGGGCCTTTTATGGTAAAGGCATCACGCCTTCGCAACGCGAAGTCAATCAAGGCGTATTTGTGCGTGTTTGTGTGCCTAGCAACCAAGGCCGTCCACTTGGAACTCGTGGCCGACCTCACTACGGAGGCTTTCTTAGCAGCTTTAGATAGATTTGTGTCGCGAAGAGGGCGACCAGCGCTGATCAGGTCGGACTGTGGTACCAACTTTAAGGGCGCTGATCGATGTATGAAAGAAATTATAACGTTTTTATCGGAAAACGAGGAAGCTATCGGCACGAGCCTCTCCCGTCAGGGCATTAACTGGGTGTTCGATCCACCAGGATGCCCCCACTGGGGTGGTATATTTGAAGCGGTTGTAAAGTCCGCTAAGACGCATTTGATGCGCGTTATAGGTTTAACGATATTAACCTTTGAGGAGCTAGCGACCGTGTTTTGTAAAATTGAGGCCGTTCTCAATTCACGTCCTTTGTGTCCGCTTAGCTCAGATCCGAATGATCTGGAGGCCCTGACACCAGGGCATTTCTTAATTGGCCGACCACTTAACGCCTTGCCAGAATACCCCTACACAGAGGTCAGTAGCAATCGTTTGACGCGTTATGAGTTGCTGCAGCAAATGTCTCAGAATTTTTGGAAGCGATGGTCGCTTGAGTATTTGCACATTCTGCAGCAACGCCTTAAGTGGACGGACAGAACTGAACCCCCTCGCATCGGAGATCTCGTTCTGGTTAAGGATGCCAACCTGCCGCCACTGCGATGGCGCAGAGGGCGCATTCTCAACTTGTTCCCAGGTAGTGATGGCACTCCTCGAGTCGCGACAGTTCAGGTAGGGGATTCAGTTCTTAAGCGAGCAATAGCAACGCTATCTCGTCTCCCCAGTAGTGAATAGGCCTAAGGGATTCGGCCTAGGGCGGGTGAATGTTTAATTTAGCGTTGCTATGCTGGGGTAAGTTAGGTATTAATGACGGTCTATGAATGCGCCGCGATTTCGCACGCATCGCTCTGGGCATATGTTGTCCCTTTCTCGCTCGCGGGGCGAGGGGGCGGCGTGCGCGCGGGCCGCCTGGTAGACGCCAAGCGGTGATTTCTGCACCGCACTCAGTCACTCAAAACCGTTCGGACGGGAGGGTATCGCGTATTGTGCGGATTTCCCGCCACGCGTTTTGTGATGCCGCGTGTAATGGACGATTCAATTTGAGATCGCGCGTGTTGATGCATCGTATTATTGCGGTTCTCCTGGGTTATACTAGAATACCAGGCTTAGTGATTGTTGGATGTCTCGACGTCTTCCACGTGAGCGTCGCGTTGAATAGGCATCAAGTGGCCATATCGGCTCGCGTTTTGTACGGCCCTAATTCGTGTTGGGTCACGCGTAATGACTAATATCAAAGTGAAATACGAACAGAAGCTGTGAGTGGTTTGAAGTGAATAACGCGCCAAGGCTGTAGTGGAATGCTGGGTGTCGATATCTTTTCCACCCAGCCCTGTAAGTACCCACGGAATTCCTATTTGATCCATTCCCTGTACTTCCTTTCTCCGTTGGGTATTTTATGCATTTGGACCGGCGTTGACTGTAAGTGATAAACCTGTTTGTTTAGTATAAAACTGTTTATTCGTGTTAATGGTGTGTTCCCTTTAGTCATATTTGTTGTACCATATCATTGTGACTCCTTAGTACGAATTGCGGAATTCGTGGGGTGATATAATTTGGAGGTACTTACTTATAATCTAGTGCTAATACGTGTGACGTAACGCCAGATCGGCAGACGGTATTTACTACCGACTTGAGTTATGTAAAGGTCAGAACACATCATTTGCCAATTTCACTCAACTTAGTTAATTAAGTTAAATAGATTTAGGTTCACGTTTAATTCATAGTATGCGCTGCTATATTGTGCAGCGTATGCTATTTAGCGCTGCGTAACGCGGCCATTGTCTGCCTTCAGTTGAACTCCTGGTATTTTACTAGAAATTTACCTGTGTAAATCGCTTCCACTGCGGGAGTTTAGCTTGGAATTAGACACCGGGATAAGTCTAATTCTCGCGGGAAAACAGTTCGCAACAGGTAAAACCGCGGGGCGGTCCGCTAGATATAAAATAGAAATGAAAATTACGTCAGCTAATTCGTTAAAAGAATTGAATAATCATTCACGTCACTTTAACTTGATTTGCAAATTATTTTGATGATGTTGAATTTCAGATCTAGTTCACATTAATTTATTATTTACAGACAACGTCAAGACATATATTATTATGTTATTTATACCTAGTTGTAGTTTGTTATAATATCTATTTTAATTATCATCATGCGCCGTGTGATGCCGGCTTAGCTCGCATCACTGCATTTCCTTATTGGCGTAACAGGCGGCTAAAGGACGTGAGGGTTGCAACTGTATTGCACTTTTAGATGATGGACTGACAACCTGTCACCATGGTGATAGATCATTTTCTGAATGACCCTCAAATGTTGGTCAGACGTGGCGTAAATGACCGTTTCTATGGCCGTTTACGATCTGCCTAGCCCGCAAGGAATATAGGCGTGATATATGTAAGTATGGATGCATACCTAATATCATCATGATCAATATCAGTCGCCTGTCGAATATGGGCCCTTTCCTTATTTTTGGAAAATTTCATTTTTACCATTACATCCTCGGTTTTAACTAATTATCGGCAACCAGTAAAGTTTTGTATTGAGTAAATTGAAAATTGTACCTGTGAGTAAATTAAACAAAAATCCGTGTCCGATGCGATGCTGTTACCATATCATAAACAAAACAGCTCGCATCTTATATTTTAATAAATTATCAAAATCCCATCAAGTGCTTGAGGGTGAGGGGCCGAATCCCCGGATCGTCAGTTGTTTTTTACATTATTTGTACTATGAAGAAGAGAAGCGCAATCTTGAAAGAAATAAATTACTTCTTTACTATCTGACTGCATCAATAGCAGGGTAATATTCTTCGAGAGTATAGTTTATATGTATGTAGACCTATATTCTATTTCACGGGCCAAATAGCTTGATGGATTTTGACATATGGAGTATCGCTTGATTTGTCTCGAGAATGCGAGTGATATGTAAGTGCCTATATTAAAATTAGTTAATCAAAAAGTACCGAACATCTACAGCTATCATTTAGCTGCTAAGTAAAGATAGCTTTCAGAGAATACCTTTTGATTAATATCATTAGGCACGGGGATACATTAAAGTTTTCTATGAGAATAATACAAAATAGTAATGACATTTACTATCCTAGATAGAATATAGTAATATTTATTTCATATTTGTTATTGTGAATCATAGTAGAATATTTACTTGTCTCTAGCTTTCTTCAAGTAAAGTAAAGTACTTATCAGCCTATCTTCTTCTGTTGTGTGGACACCACCCACCAAATCGACGAACGATTTGAAGATCCCTGCTGTCAGAGTTTCAAACCGATTACCTAATAAGCTGCTAGATGGTAGCGTCTGCACAGTCACCATCTGAGTGTAATAACAGACCGTCAGCCTAATTTGCTTACTTCATAATAAATTTGCATTATGTAACATTTATTACTTAAAAGTTTTCGCGAAAGTACAATTTAACAATTATCAATACTGAAAGACACATTTCAAACGCATTTAATACTTATTATTACGGAATTTCGTATGATACATGATCATACATACATACATCAGCCTATTGCAGTCCACTGCTGGACTGCTGCCTCCCCCAGGGTACGCCATAGGGCACGATCTCTCGTTTTTGCCACCCAGTCGCTACCAGCCGCCTTTTTTTAAGGCATCGAAGGTCGTCCAAAGCTACGCTTGCCGAGTCGGTGCCTCCACTCGAGAACCCGCTTATTCCACCGTCCGTCAGTTCTACGGCAGATGTGCCCTGCCCACTGCCACTTCAGTTTGCTACACTTCCAGACTATGTCCGTTACTTTGGTCTTTTTGCGGATAGTCACATTCCGGATTTTGTCCATTGTCGAGATACCGAGCAAAGACCTTTTCATAGCTCTCTGAGTGACATGTAGCCGGTGGGCCAGTTTTACTGTCAGGTTCCACGTCTCGGCTCCATGGGTCATGATCATGACCATATACATGATCGTTTTCTTTAAAAAAACGACTTTTAAGGAGATATAAACATCAACAGTCCACTGGTGGACATGGACCTCCCCCTATTGGGATGGTATTTTCCCTACTCACCAAGTTTGACAGGTGGATCAGCGAGCGCAGTGCAAGAGTGTTTGTGTTTACTAAGAACACTGCTGCCCATTCCCTAGGTTCATCCCTTAGTCATCTTTTACAACACCCACAGATAGAAATAGGGTAACGCTATTCTAAGCCTCAGGAAAAATGCCCTTCGTGCACTTTCGTAACCAGAATTTGGTAACTAGCTACGAAAAAACACTTTTTAGTCACTGTTTCGTAACTGGTTACGAATAAAAACTATTTTTAAAAAATTTATCTAAAAAAAATCTGCTCAGCTATGTACCAATAGAACTTGTGTTCCCATTTGTCTCCACTTTGATGGCCACTAGTGACGAATGAGACAAAAATTCCCAGCCACCACTCGTGTTCGCTGTACATTGATTATGCTATCAACAATGCACCTTAACAAACTATTTGTTTTTGAAATCTTACTTAGATTTTAAGTGTCCCTTTGTTCACATTTTAAGTGACAGCTGTCAAACGTGTAGCTCGTTTATCTCGTAAACTAAAATTCAACTTTATGGTCCGGAAGTTGTAGGCCTCAACGAAATCTACATGACAGATGACAGCTCTCAAACTAAAAAGTCGTTTATCTCGGAAGCTACGCATGCTAGAGTATTTGTTTCTTTGGGGAAGTTGTAGGTCTAGATCTTGCCACATTTTTAGTGACAGCTGTCAAACTCAATTCCTGTTTATCTCGGAAACTATGCATGCTAGACTACTAGTTTCTTTGGGGAAGTTGTCAGCTGTCATCTAAAATGTAGGGCTCGTCAAGCCATGCAACTTTCCCAAACAAACTAATAGTCTAGCATGCAAGGTTTACGAGATAAACGGTTTTTTAGTTTGACAGCTGTCATCTAAAATGTAGGGCTCGTCAAGCCATGCAACTTTCCCAAACAAACTAATAGTCTAGCATGCAAGGTTTACGAGATAAACGGTTTTTTAGTTTGACAGCTGTCATCTAAAATGTAGGGCTCGTCAAGTCATGCAATTTTCCCAAACAAACTAATAGTCTAGCATGCAAGGTTTACGAGATAAACGGTTTTTTAGTTTGACAGCTGTCATCTAAAATGTAGGGCTCGTCAAGTCAAGTCATGCAACTTTCCCAAACAAGCAAATAGTCTAGCATCCACGGTTAGTAGTTACGAAATAGTGATTTAATAGTGTCATTTGGTAGCTAGTTACGAAAAGTTACGAACGTGGAAAAAAATAGTGTTCATTCGTAACCGGTTACGAAACAGTGACTAAAAAGTGTTTTTTCGTAGCTAGTTACCAAGTACCTGCATAGAAATTATTTTTATTCTGAACTCTTGAACGCAGAATCATTTTTTTTCTATTCGTTACTATTATGAAACTTTTCTTGTTGATTGTTCAACCGTAAAAAACAACTGACGATCCGGGGATTCGGCCCCTCACCCGTGCTTGAAACGGGATCGGAAACGGGATCCTTAAATAACGTTACGCAAACTTAAAAAAAAATACAGCGTAACGTATTTTGTGGGCTTGACCTAATCAAACACTAAGCAGTTTTGGTATCGCTAATTGGTAATTAAACTCATTTTTTCTAAAACTTAGTTTACCGTTACTTACAAATATGTAAGGATAAGCGCGTATCTTCATAGTAATGTGTAGGCTTTTAGTACCATATCTACTGGAAACTAATGGCAATCCTTATCAAAGTTGGAATAAGTGTAAACGTTGCTTTTAACGGAATTCGGTCACCCAAATAGGAGATACGTACATAAAATAAAGTTAAGTGAATAGAAAAATAATATAACTTTGTAAGCACTCGCGATCACTTTCACTCATTTTAAGTATCAGACCGGGTCTATCGCGATAGTATTTAAATAATAATATTAGTATAATAAATATTAGTTATTTACCTGTGTCCCGACGTTTCAATACAGTTTAATATATTGTGGTCGCGGGTTGACTGATTCTAATATTTACCTAAATACTATCGCGATAGACCCGGTCTAATACTTAAAATGAAATAAAAATAAGTACACATATTATACAAACATTCTTATTTTTTTGCTACTTTGTCATAGTCCTTGGAAAATGTGTCTTATGAACGCTGCTGTTAAGTTGAACACCGTTTTTGGACTTCCCATATAAAAGGTGTAAAAAGTAGGTAATTACAAATATTTCAAGGAGTGAACCAGCCTGAACTTAACAACTTTCCCCAAGGAACATAGGTTGAATCATGAAAAACAATTGGACCTCCCATACAAAATGTTCTGACCCACCGGGTCAATTTGGATTGGAGGACATATTTTTCCTAATTTCGACCTATGTTCCTTTGTTTAGTTTCATGGGCCTTTGAAATATTTGCGTCTAATACTTTTATATCTGTATAAATGTCAGGAATAATCCTCCTATTTATATGAATAATGATAATAATATTATTATTATACCGAGAATTATCAATTACAAAATTAAGCTGTAAAATAAAGAAACTAACTATAACAGCCACAACAGTCCACTGCTGGACATGGGTCTCCCCCTATTAGGAGGGTATTTGCCACACTCACGATAAGCAGCAGCGTACCCTGTGAATGCAACATCTGGCACTGCGCTCGCCAATCCGCTAGCCAAACGTGGTAAGTATATTTTATTTATTTTATTCGCAAAACTTACAGCTAAAAATATTACAACGTAAAAGCTAATTAATAACATGGTTATTATTACCAGGTAGGTAGTCTAATGATAATGAGATTTTATTTTGTACAATGAAACTATCTGCAAATTTATTGCATCCGCAAAAATACAGCAATACTCCCCAATAGGCGAAGGCATGTCCAGCAGTGGACTGTTGTGACTGTGTGTAATTATACTAATTATAATACGAGTGTGACTGGTGAAGGGGAATAATCGTAAATTCCAAATGGCCAGTGGGCGTTCGCCAGGTGATTCAATATCGCATCTAAATGACGTAAATGTACTATGAACAACAACCAGCATGTATCAAGAACCTAAACAAGCATAATAAATTAAAAAAATGAACAGCACAACTGCTTTTTAAGCTCTCGCGATCACTTTCACTCATTTTAAGTATTAGACCGGGTCTATCGCGATAGTATTTAGGTAAATATTAGTAATTTACCTGTGTCCCGACGTTTCAACACAGTTTCATTTATTGTGGTCGCTAAATTACTAATATTTACCTAAATACTATCGCGATAGACCCGGTCTAATACTTAAAATGAGCCCAACTGCTTTCTGAGATAAAGCCTTGCCTATAACACATTGCACCAAATAAATAACACAAATAACTGAAAAGGTAAGTCACAAAGGCGGACTTATCTCATTAAGGGATCTCTCCCAGACAATCTTTGAGAAATCCAGAGAGCATGGTGTGCGCAGGTAAACTATGATACGAGGTAAGAATAGTAGATGTCGTATTATTATCTTTTATTTTGCACGAATACAGTGATAATAAAATTGAAACAATAGTTGTGAAAGTTCTAGTATCCAACCTGTTTACCTGTTTTACAGAATAAAACATTTTCTAATAACCAATTTCTCAATAGATTTTTAAATATTACATTATTAAGTTTAGATGATGAAGCTAATAATAAATAGTGTTAGATGAAGTGTTCCGGCCGAACAAAAGATGGTGTGACGTCATTGTTAACGTTGCAGGAAACCTGTGGTCAAGAACTGCACAAAATAGAGAAGAGTGTAAGAGTTTGGAGGAAGCTTTCATCGCTAATGGTGAACCTTACAAATAAAATAAATAAATAAAAATAAATACTAGATATTAACGCTAATACTAACATAAACTAAGATTTTATAAAAATTTAACTAACAAAACTACGCAAACTGTTATTTAAGTTATTTAGTAAGGAAATAAAAAGCTTTCTTATCTATCTTATCTTATCTACTAAGATGAAGTTGTCAATTTAAGAAAGATGTTCCTGTACCGATGTGGAAAATAAAGTAATTAGATTGTTCGTAAAATTATGCTTCTCAACTATTTACCTAGGCTACGCGTGCGGATGATAGCCCAAACATTATTAGCGGAAGAAAAATAGCGACAAACTCAACTAAGATAGACTTGTCCGCCTCACCTTACTACCGGCTGTTATATTGTATTGCGTGAGCTGACTAGTGTGGGAGTGCCGGACATTTTGTGAGGTGATCTCGAGATAATAGCTATAATCTAATCTGAGGAGTACGTGGGTCTAACATCCTTCTAAATTATTAGCAGGGGGGCTAATTTTTTATTTGGATACGTAAATTTCAATTTTGAATGTTTTTGAACTATAAAGTGGCTGGCATCCTATAACTTACAAAAATTCTAAAGTCGTTTATTTTTTTTACGTTTGTGTTATGTGTGTCTGAAAAGCACATAGGTATTTAATTTTTTGTCATATTTTAAGCTTGCGTAAACTTGCAATTCAATGGTAACTAATTTGTTAAATTCAATGTTTAAGCGTCTCAGATAAATAAATTGAAGTTAAAAAATATACCAGTATTCTCTATGTGACAGCTTAACAGCATAGGGTATAAACCCAGTTTGAGTCATTTTCATTCACTGCAAACGAAAGTCCTTAAGCACAAACCTTAAATGTCTCAAAATAATAAATTGGGTTCGACCAATGGTCCAGAAACTATAAACAAAAAAAAAAGAAACGACATTAATATTTTTGAAACATGCAAAGCTAGCAATACTGGCTAGTTTATTAATGAGATTTAGCACGCCATATTTCTGTTCCTCGTTCATATGATCGCTAGGTCAAAAAATAGCTTTAATCTTTTCAACTTATCATCAATAGCCATGACACGTCCACTAGTTCCACTACTGGCTGGACAAAGGCGGGAAGGCCTTTGTTCAGCAGTAGCCGCCAGTAGCCGCCTCCATGGAGCACGATATTGGCCTAACTGCATCCAACGTGTTTCATTCAAAAACCTTCTTTGGCTCTTCCTTTTTTTCAATAATTCCAATGTTTTCATTTGGTTTCCGCTTGTCATCCTTGGGATAAAACTATGACTTTCAGGGGAATGACAATTCAATGTACATTGCGTGGTCAAAGAGCCAATTCGATGCCAACAACAAAGTTATTCTTACAATGTGCGCATGTAAACGGTCACTGTAAAAGACAATTATCAGCTTTATGAAATGACTCCCAGAATTAATCACACGTTTCGCTTAAAGCATACACAAGATAGTTTTCATAGTGCTGCCAAAATATCGATTAATCACTCCAAAGTAAAGAAGAATCATGGTTGATAGTGGTGGAACTGCTGTTCAGTAGTGCCCACCTCCTCGGGCCGATTTTGCGATACGATTCGATGCCTGGTACCCACAAGTGATAGATATTGCGCACTTTAGGTAGCTCTTGGTTGTTAATTTGTAGGGATAAATTACATAACTAATCAATAACAAAACGTTTAGGGACGAAAAGTAATCAAATTAAATTAATGAAGTGATAGAATGTGTGGATCCTAAAATAGTTGAAACTTGCAAGGATGAAAATATTCGATATGTTAAAATATCGATACGAATAGGTAACTACCCTAGTTCCAGTACTGCGTACCTAACGAGCTTAGAGAGTTTCTTGACAGACGTCGAGTTGAGGTATTTAATTGGGCAGTCAAACGTCGTATAGTAATGCACTTGTAGGCAGCACTAGTGTCTTTAATAGTTTTTCCTATTCCTTGTCTATAAGTATGTGACCAAAAATAAGATAATACGCAATCAAAATAAGCTTTTTTAATACGTCTAAATAAATATTATATAGAACTACTAAATTTTATATAATGCATACCGACTATTAAACTTAGTGCAAATATTTTTACGGTGAGTTCTACTCGTAAAACTGAACAACTTTTCCCACTAAAATAGGTAAAAATATTAAATTAAAAACTGAGTTGACGTCTAAATATTTTTTATATCTCGACCTATGTTTATTCGGAAAAGCTGTTCAGTTTTACCTCACCCTAAAAATATTTGCACTGAATATAATAAGACCCTATATACAGAAGTGCTTAAACAATTTCGACTTAGTTGAAGAAAAGAACATATTAAGTCATTCATTACGTTTCACTTTATTTCCATCGAGAATGAAAAGGAAAGCCGGTGACATGTGGCCAGGCGATAATAATCAACGTTTTATGGGATTTACTACTTTCATTAACATTTTTCTGTCCTCGTACCGCCGGCAAAAAACCCTTATCTTTGTAACAGTATTGCACCCAAGTATCTACGAATTATATACGCTGTCGTCATCTTAATCGTTTATTTAATGTTTTTTTGTATGTCGTGTGATGCCGGATTAGAATGGCATCACCCCATTTCTTTCCTTTGGGTATAGTAAGACGCGATCAAGGGACTCGAGGGTTACATGTGTGTTCACATTTTAGCCGATGGGCTGACAACCTGTCACTATGGTGACACACAATTATATGAATGACCCTCAAGTGTTTGTCAGATGTGGCCGCGTATGCTCTGCCTTCCCCGCTAGTATGTAGTAATTGATTATAGTTAAATAGCTGTATTACAGGTTATTTTAATATGACATCAAAGATTTTCCACCACACAGCATAATAAAAAAAAAACATCGTGACTGACCTGTACAAGTATTTATCGAACATACATTATCTATTTACTAAATTAAACACAATTTCTATGGCATACCTTGGGGCAGGCCTACGTCCAGCAGTGGACTACAATGGGCTGATGTATGTATGTACCTATGTTAGTACAAACGCAACGCAAAGCACTTAGTTTATCGATACTGTTATTAAAGTACCGTCATCATGACTGTATGTAACATGTGCCCTATCGCATGGGATAAGATTTACTGCGACGCGATTGCCATATCACAATACAGTGTTGCCACCACACTAATTTGAAAATTACACACTAGAGAAACAAATTAATTTGGTGGGAGGGGAGACGCGACTTTGACGTATTGTTTGTTGTAAAAAGGGTAAAGCGGGAATAAACTATCTATTAGCTTAATGGTGTGTATTTACATTTTTGTAATTAGTTAATAATGAGTTTGATTTATCGACGGTCATCCAGAAAATATAAATAATTCAAACCATAAAACAGAGAGTATTCATAATATGGAAGATTATTTCTATTGATTTTAAGTTTTATGTTTATATTTGCAACAATTTATTATTGTTCGCAGCATTGTTATTTCTGTATGTTTAAACCAAAAGACACAACGTCACAAAATAAATAATAATAAAAGTTGTTGTTCTTCGAGTGTAAAAATATTAAGAGTGCACTTATTAAGTTATTATTACCTACTTATTGGCAAGGTTCTTCCTCGTTAAATAAATCATGTTCAAATTCTAGTTGCATAGAGCTCAATATTGGAGCTAAAAATTGACCAAAATTTGTCTTTTTTTTGTAGTTTGCCAGAAATCGAGCAACTGAACTGCAGTATCACAGAAAAAGACAAATTGCATGCCTATTGTTGGATTCGTTGCAATTAAACAGTTGAATACTGCTAAAAGGTCATTTATTTACGAATTTAATCCGAAACTTTTTTATAAAATCAACAAGCCTAATAGTACTACAGTCTGATGACGTATCTAGAGAAGGGACAACCAGCTAGTGATGTCGCTTATCGAACTCTTCACCTATGTTGATGACAAATGACACTAGTCACTGTATCTGTAACAGAGTCATTGGAAAACCATACCTACAACACTTAACACAAAATTTCAAATTCTTAATATTAATAAATAAATAATTAATAAATATATATCTTGGACGTTTCACACAGGGCCGTCTAGCCCCAAACTAAGCAAAGCTTGTACCTGGGAACTAGATAGTTGATATGATACATACATACTTTTTATTGTAAATAAATACATACAATACAGAGAAAACACCCAGACTCAACACAAATATTTGAAAAGTATCTTACAAATACTTGTGATGTGTGGGGATCGATCCCACGACCCTCGGCGTAGCAGGCAGGGGTAATATCCACTACGCCATCGGGCCTGTCTGTATTCTTATCCACCTGTAACTTATACAAACGTTATTTTCAGTGTGTTGGAATTGGTATGTATGATTGTGTGTGTTGTATATGTGTGCATATACCTACCTATATAACATTCAGCTGATCTGCTGATTATACATTAAACTGTTGGTAGCGTGCAGCGTTTATTCAACTCCATTCTTTCCACGAATACCTGTTACGTATGTGACGCAACAGTGGTTCGTAGACAATACATGGACGATTCTTATCAAATTCATTGCTTCTAAATAATCTTTGTGGTTTATATTGCTGCTTATTCATGATTTGGTTTTCAAAATAATAGCATAATCAGCTAGGGATTTTTTCCTGTTAGGAGCCGCTATTAATTTTACTTTCATATGTAGGTACTTATTTACTTAGAAAATTATGTGTTGCTTTAGCTATGACCCCGCAAATCACTTAGTACGCCTATAAACATGGCTCATTTAATAGACTAAAACATTACGCCAAACAGGCATTCTCAAAGAAATAATAAATACGCGCGTGTTCCGTGCATAAATAATAATTTTGGAAAAGTTTGGAAAATAAATTAATCGAAATTTTAGTTGAAATAGCTTGTTCTATGCAGTGGCAATGACTATATCAAGCTACCTTATCATTCCCTACCGTTGTTTATTTCAAAATAATGAGTGTGCCTTAAATCTCTTTATTTTGGGCAACTGTTGTACAGTCAAGATCAGGCTGGGTTAGACAATTTGGACGTTGGACTAGGACCGCTCTTATTCCGCGCGCATAAGACGTACATCGGCGGTTCGAGTGTCTAACCCGACGCGAGCTCGACTATCCGTCGTTCCGTTTTTTTTAACGCAACGTAACGCATGCGTCTGTTAGATGAAAGGAAATTGTGAATGCTAATCTTGTTCCCATACATATACGGCTACGGCGGGTTTACGGTGCGTAACGGAGGAGTCTGTTAAGTCGTTTGACACACGCCTCCGTTGCACCGTAAATCTACCGTAGCCGTATTTGTATAGAACAAGATTAAAATTCGCAATATCCTTCCGTCTGACTGACACGTGTGTTACGTTGCGTTAAAAAAACGGAACGACGGACGACAAGAGAGTGAACCGCCATACTGATAAGCCCTAAATTCTTCGCCAAACGCGTGTGAAGTAGGAGTCATTAGTTGACACAAACGTCGATTATGTAAACTAGAGCACATGGTTCACGAGTGGTTCCCAGCTGATTATCCCTGTGTTACACTACACAGTATACATTGGCTTTATCTGGTAGTGCTAGAGCTTATCGTTCGTTGACCCTACACTTGTTTCTCTTCTTAAGTGTTTATTTATTTGTTACTTTTATAATAAGATCATTCTGCACGTACAACTACTCAATGCAGTCCTATTAAAAATTTCATTCCTGCATTCTATGTATAATACAGTCAAAAATAGCAAGTAACTTTAGTTTGGAAGTATCAAATTTTCGTTTACTCAGATTTGTGTACTGCCAAATCGCAAATCGTACCAAAATATTGTAGAGCGAAAGAGTTTCTATGTTATTTTAATAGAGTAATGAGATGATATAACCATACCCAAAATTGTCTTTAAGTAGTCACATAAAGTTATAACATACATACATCTTTTGTCATCTTTGAACCTCCAGTCTTTACCACGGTTCTCATGCACCAGGCTTGCACCACATCAAAGGAACTATCGCGGGTATTATACATTCAGGGACGTGTGCCTTAACGGGAAATGGAATAGTCGTGGAGTAGGTTAGGATATGCCGACTGTAAATCAGCGGATGTCGGCAGCAGTAAATGCGGAGTCGTAAAGCAATGTCGTGGACGGTGCGGGGGCGCCGGCGCACGATACGCCTGGGCTGGACAGTGGACACCGGCCTCTTCTGGACACCTGCGAATTTATTAATTCACCCGAAGATTCATCGAAAATCAATTCCCATAAAACATCGAAACTCAATTTCTATGAAAGATTCGCAAAATTCTAGACTCCTGCCGTTCGTTACAAATGCAAATAACCCGGCCTTCAATAAATAAATGAACAACTTACACAGTGCAGGGGCGAAGACTTTTACAGATATACATGAAACATGCGTAAAATTATTCAGATCCAATACTTTCAGAGTTTGTTGATTAAATACCTTCCTATTCCTATATATCTACCAAGTAAATTAGTCTTTCTTCTAAAAATAAGGAGAAGATTTCATAAGATGTGGTCGTGGATAAAACGGGGGGTGCGCAAACCTTGACCCAAAATTACTGGTCTGGACCCTTCATTGTCCATGTGGATTTATGGCATCCAATATTTCAGCAATCGTAATTTATGGAAGTTCGAAATACTGTAATAAAAAACAAATAAAAATAGACACATTTTAATCGAGTATAGTAGTCTCAAGTTTTCTAAGATGTAAGCAACATATTTAAGAAACTTTTTTGTCTGTGGGTGTCGTAAGAGGCGACTAAATGATTCAAGCGTATTGCAATTTTAGGTTATGGTCTGACAACCTGCCCAACCTGACTATGCCCAATTTTCTGAATGTTGTTAATGTTCGTTTGTTTACGGCCGTTTGCGCTTTGCCTTCTCCGTAAGGTGACAAAGGCGTGATATATGTAGGATATAAGGAACATAAAAATTGACTTTTAACTAACAGATAATTTTTTAACCTTTTATGAATATGGTATGTTGAAGAAAATAATCGAAATACCGTTGATCTGTCTGTACGCAAACTTAGTTCGTTAGGCGTTCAGCTATTGTGCTGAACCCGTGGGCGAAATAGGACAACTTGTTATATTGGCTTTCAATTTGTGTCTACAATTCACAACTTGTTCCTATACAACCTGCTCCACCTAATATCTCATATACTTTGGTATAAAGACATAACAATCCCAGATGTTATTAAATACAATCCATAATGGAGATTTTTTCATACATCGAAAACTATGAAATTCTTATTATTTATTGTGTGATAATCCCATTAGTATTTCACAAGTTTTAACTCCTATCGTAACATAACGTCTTTTATGTAATACCTACAAAAAATATTCTTATATAAGACAATTACTTATATTCCTTTCGGTACTCTATCTAGTTAGGAATTTCAATCAACTCTTGAAAATTATTATATTGTTACCTGCTGCAGAAAAGCATAAATACGCGGAACACATATGCCATTAAAAGATTTATCCACCCAAGTTGTCGTAAACGAGTAATTATAAACTATGAGTTTGTATACGAGCTTTAAGGGACAGCCCTCCGAATACTAATAGGGTACATGCAGACCATGACATTAATCTGAACAACTTTCCACTAGGAACGACAAGAAAATATGACCCCCCATACAAAATCACGATCAGCTGCAAACTGCAATGACTATAGGAATTCTATTTGTTTTTACGTTTCCTAAAATATTTTCTCATGAGAAATTGTTCAGTTTCAAGGTCTGAATGCACCCTGTAAGTGTTCGGAGGGCTGTCCCTTACACCCTGTATGATCGTAACTTAAGCCCTTGCATAACCTTATTATATATATTACCATTTACCAGAAAGTGTTAATATTAACAACTTCACGCATATAAACTCAATTCTGTTGATTTATGCGATCGATACCCAGTTTAATTTAATTATATCAATTACGTTAGATATGCATCTAACTTTCCTATAAGTAATAATGTTAATTCACTATACCTAATTAATTATCGACCGATTAATATTATCTCAATCACGAAGGGTAAGTTATACCTATTAAGAAGTCTTTCCAAGAAATTACTTGTATCTCTGCAGCAACAAGTACCAATACATAAACTGGATAAATAATTTTGATAAAGTCCTATTTACCAACCTACAGTACTACAATATTAGATTCAAATTAATATTAATTAATTATTCGCTAATATAAATTCCTACCCTTGTTATGTCCCAAAAAGAATAGGTGTAAACACATTTTAAAATTGACAGTTACAGCCACAACAGTCCATTGCTGGACATGAGCCTCCCCTTATCAGGGGGTATTCATACTCACCACGATTGGCAGGTGGATTAACGAGCAGTGCAAGATGTTACATTCACAGGGAACGCTGCTGCCTATTCCCTGGACATTCTTATTCGCTTTTTACGAAGTATTGGGGTGATGCTATTCTAAGCCGGCACCACACGGCAATACATATCCGCAAGATCCACAACCAATTTACGAAACGATTACGGAAAAAGTACATTATTGCAAAAGTGACCTTCAGTGAATTGTCCTCTTGAGTTCCCTCCGAAATTGGCAGGAAAATGAGGATGTCCTGGCGACTGGCGAGTGCAACGTCGCTTTTAGTGGCGATTCCGGCTAACTGCTGTTTGTTGTAGACAAAATAATCCCGGGGTGGTCGCGCGATCAATCTTCATGTACGACGCTCGAATTAGACGGACCTTCGACTCGGGCCACCGACAGCAAAAAAATAATATGCAAAATTCAAAATCAAGTTGCTTCAGTTACTTACAACGACAGATTTCATTAAAATTTTATTCGTTTGCCCTGTCAGTTACATTACATAACATAATGGTGTGACGAGATGGTGACGAGCCATCCTGTCCGAGCAATCGAGTCTTTAAGTCTTTATATTTATAACCCAAAATCAAAGAAAAGAGCTCGATTTCCTTTCGTAATTGAAATCACGCACGCAATTCCCTTTTCGCATCGCAATCCTAAAATTGCAATTTTCTAACTGTATTTTTTCGTAAATTCGCAATGAGTACCACTCGTATCAAGCCGTGAATAATTTTTTCCCAATTTCATAATCTCCATAACGTCAGCTAATTGTGAAAATGATTGTCAAATGACAAGGTAAGCATTTGACCAAACAATAAAATATTTGACTAAATAACTTTTTAAATTACGTTTCATTTCACTGTCGGAGATTACCGATTTTTTAAATCAATGATTTTTCTAGGGGTAGGGGGTTGTCAATATTTCTGCGTAGAACGAGGAGTTCAAGTGATTTTAATACAACGCCAATACAAAACTCTACTGTTTGAAAAATAAGAAATAACTGGAGTAATCGTCATGAGAGACTGAATTGCAAATGTTAATCTTGGTCAAATTTCTAGTACTACTTAAGAAATTGTGCTCTAAAAGTAAGTATGCGACTGCTCAAAAATATGCGATTTGTTTGTAGACGCTACCTGCGCACCCGCATTTCAACGGCAATCTTCGCATTGATACAGTTAGCGTTGCGGCGACCTTGCCTCCTGCGGCCCGGACACGGGTACAAGTTCAAAACAAACGTTCAACTCGCTACATTCCGAATTCAGATTTGAACTGCGAATACTTCATTTAGAGTTTGCTAAATTAATTTATCCTGTGGCAAAAGCGAGCAGTGTAGCTATTGGATAGAAATCTGCCAAAATTTGCTCAGGCTACGTAACCTAATCATAACTGTTTGACATTCCCAATATTCCAAAGGGTTATATAATAATAATTATTATTTATTGCACAAAGTAAGTTTATAAATAAATAAGAAAGAAAGAAAAAAAGTACAACAAGGCGGCATTTTTGCTATGGTATCAAGCTCTACCAGGCAACCTTTGGGTGATAGGAAAGTGTGTTTAGGTAGATAAGCGGGATAGTGCTTAAAATATACTAACATAAACTAGATAAATTAATGCACACACTAATACATACATAGGCTATGTATAATATAATAAACTTAAATAGACTAATAAATATAAACTTAACTATGGCAGATAGGATAGGTATATAGATAGGTAATCCAGAAAAATAATTAACAAAGAAAAGAGGCAGATAACAGTTGAATTTTATACCACAGTGTTAGAGAGAGAGAGGTTACTAATTTCTTTAATAAAACAATTTTTGACAAGAAAAGTGTTTTTTTACTCGATCTTTAAATGTTGTAACGTATGGAGCCCGCCGAACGACTTCAGGCAAATAATTCCACAGCCTGATTGCTCGCACTGTGAAAGACTATGCGTAGAAGTTATATAGGTTCACCGGAATCCATTTTAAATCTGATGATGATTAAAGAGTTTCACTCTTGTGGGTGTAATGATCGCCAATCGTCTCTTCTGTGGACAACATCCTTTATGGCTCTGTAGACAACTCACATCTGCCTTTTAAATCTAACAAAATTAAAAATGCTAAGCAAAGTAAAAACATTGAGGTAGTAATGTTTTTTTTTTCTTGTATTAGATATTAGTACTTATTTTGCTTGGCTTCAAGACCATCATAGTTGAATTTGTCAAATCGCGTTTTCTTAAGATTCTGCTTCAAGGCCTACAAGTTTAGAACTTGCCTATTACACCCATTGATATGTATAGTTTCGAGGCATAGACAATACATTTCTATGATTACACCCATTATTTTTTGTTGTGTCTGCCCCTTGTCCTTGTTTTATAAACTGTTCCGCCAGCGGCGCAGGCGCAGGAAGGCACGTGCTGACGGTACCCAGCCAGTTGCATCCTTGCATCCCAGACATTATATACCTACTGTGAAATTGATTGTAAAAAGGATGCGTGCGCAGATACCAGGTGAATTAAATAAGGTATGCAGATTAATTGATATACTTACCTAGTGAAGGAAGGTAGAAGATGTAAGTGGCTTATCCTTTCTAAATTGTACAAAAGGCATGAACCGTAAGAATGTTTTCTTTTATGGTTTGCTTCCCTTTGTAAATAATCATATAAATAAACACATAAAAAAATCAATATACATAAGATACATTAAAATCTAATCATCGACAATACAGTTACTTTCAGGTTCCCTCCAAGGTGTCAAGATTGAATCACGAGCCTCATACCTCTTCCTTCTGACACGATCTTTGCCCTTTCACTTCCACTAACGGCCCTACCAGCTTCTTTAGTGCTACCTCTAATTATGAAGACATATCATTAGCATACTCATGTTTATTGATGCATTTAATCACAAAACTAGCCATGCAGTAACTTCATGTACCTGACAATGGCCAACCACTTTGCCACCACAATACTTTAAATCAAAATCAAGCTGAACCCAAACAACCGACAAGTCCAGTGTCCGTCAAGGTCAAAAAAAATATTGATATACAGTTTTCAAGACTGTCGAAAAGTACAACAGCCCTTATGTAAAATAGTTTAACAAAAAAGATAGGAAGTATTTGAGTAATGTACCTATCCATGCTTCTTCGAAACTCACTAGTGCGTACCTATAGAATCACGATTATTCTTTTATATGACATCGTAGGCAAGAATACTAACTATGGCTTCATAGGTATTTCTTGCAAGTATATGAAAAGTTTTAAACAGATGTAGTTTATGATGTTGATTGGTGCAGTTATACTACTATTAAATGTCTCAATAAACTGATAGATCCCGAGCAATAACTGCGTAGCAGAAAGCTGACACCTTGTCCATAAACATATTATTCTAAGTTTATGATTTAACATGGCCGCTTTCATTCGTCAAGGCTGTTGTAAAACTATCAGTGTTTAGTACTGTTACCTTATTAACTACTGGTAGTATTACAGCAATAGCAACTTTCGAAAATCACCTGACTGAGCATCGCCGCGTGCGCATCGGTTCAAGTTAGCGCTACATTGTAAAGAACTGTTTTGTTTCTTTCCAATTGATATATTTATATAGTCAAGAACAATTTACTGGATAAGTAATAAAGTGGTAATAAATAACCTACTTACCAAATAATATTGCTAGCAATCTGTGAAAACAAAGTTTACGGAGACGACTAACATTTAAAATAATGACAAGTTATTTAAAAAATTCCGTGTTTGATCATCCCCTAGGAGAGACAAAATTGAACCCTTAGTTTTAGTGAAACAAGTTAGATGTCTCAACATATATTTTTTATATAACTTTAACCTAAGATTAGTGTAAAAAGGAAATTGCATTGCATTGCATTAGGTCGTAAAACGGTAATTAAAATTCCTGGTTTGCATAATCAAAAGATCTTTATGTTTGGTTATTCCACGACAGTCTACTTTAATATTAGTTAAGCTAGAAATATATTAAATAACTTAATTTCTGACTTCAGCTTAATATGCAACTATCGGTAACGCAAACTCGTTTTGATGACGTGACACCACATCTACACTAATATTTTGAGGAAAGATTTGATTGTTTGTTTGTTTAAATTGAATAGACTCCGAAACTCGTGGACCGATTTAATTAATCTTTTCCCGTTAGAATCCTACACTATCTCTTCTCTCTCTCTCTTCTCTTGCCAAACATTACCAGCATGTTGTTCTTTTAGCTTTAGTTCCGTCGCTGAGGAGGATGTTAAGAAACACGTGCTCTCATATCTTCAACTGCTGTGGGCGATGACAACCTATGTTCCCGCATGATCTCCTTACTTCTCCCAGAACTTTTGCCTATTCTAACTTACATTTTCAATTTCTCTTTGGCATCAAGTTCTTTTCCATCCGCATGGAAACGTGCGAACATAATTCCTCTCCCTAAATCATCCAATCCCTCATCCCTTTCCGAGTTTAGACCCATCTCCATACTCCCTTTCCTCTCCAAAGTCCTTGAACACATCGTCCATCAGCAGCTTGCGGACTTTATTTCGTCAAATAAGCTACTCTCATCATTTCAGTCTGGTTTTCGACCTGGTCACAGCACTGTAACGGATCTAATTAAAGTCACTGATGATATCCGATCCGCTATGGATAATAAATCTTTGACGATCCTTACTTTGCTTGACTTCAGCAGCGCGTTCAACTCTGTAGATTTTGACGTTCTAATTTCTATTCTTCGTACTCTTAACATCTCTTCCTCAGCGTTAACTTGGTTTGATTCTTACCTTCGTGGTCGCTCGCAGCGGGTCTGCTCTGATGAGATCTTCTCAGACTGGGCTGACCTAGCTGCGGGAGTTCCACAGGGTGGCGTACTTTCCCCTCTTCTTTTTTCTATATTTATTAACACCGTTACTTCAGTTATCTCCTCAAGCTTCCATCTCTACGCAGACGACTTGCAAATTTACCGACACTTCAACGTTGCTGACATTAATAATGCAGTGGATGCTCTCAACTCTGATTTAAATAATATATTTTCTTGGGCTACTTCATTTGGACTGGTGGTCAATCCCAAAAAATCACAAGTTTTAATAATGGGAAGTAGGTACATGTTTAAGCAATTGAATATTCATTGTATCCCTCCAGTCATGTATAACGGGACTCCTACTCCTTATACCAGTACTGCTAAAAATCTTGGTGTCATATTTGACTCCAACTTAACTTGGGTTCCTCATGTCAACAAAGTCAGCAGGAAAGTCCACTACTCGTTCCACTCCTTGAAGCGTCTTCAAAGTTTTTTGCCCTTGAAAACGAAAATCTCATTAGTACGATCACTTCTATTCCCTATTCTGGACTACGCCGACACTTGTTTCCCAGATATCACAGAGGAGTTGTTGAATAAGCTTGAGCGTCTTCAAAACTTGTGTATACGGTATGTCTTCGGACTCCGTAAATACGATCATGTTTCCGAGTTCCGCAAAAAGCTCAAATGGCTCCCGATCCGGTTTCGCAGGAATAGTCGTATACTCTGCTTACTTTTTAATGTTCTAGCTTCTAGCTAACCCATGTGCCCCTAAATATTTGCGTGAGCGCTTTAATTTCTCACGTCCTCAGGACCAACCATGTCGCCCAAATATTAGAACTGTTCTGGCCATCGCACTGACTTCTACTCATATTCCTTCACTGTGCATGCGGTCAGGCTATGGAATACACTACCACATACTGTTCGTGACAGCCCTTCCATCGCTGTATTTAAGAAGAGAGTAAAAGAATACTATCTTTCACTATCGTAAATTGCAAGACTATGTATGTGTAAGTAGGTATATTTACAAATATAAGTATAAGTATTTATATTTTTTTTTATTATAAGTTTATTTAGGTATATTTAATCTATTCGTGTGTAGGTTTATTTTATCTTATTATATTCTATTGTGCACGCCTAATCCTCCTATCTTATAAAGTCTCACTTTGCGTAGGTCACCTGGAAGAAATTTCTTAGTAGAAATAAGCTGTCCTGTTGTGTCGTTATTCTTTGTATGTGTTTCTCTTGTAATGTTTTTGTGTACAATAAACGGTAAATAAATAAAAATTATCCCTGTTGAACATAGGCTACATTAAAATGTCTTATTCCCACGGGAAAACGGTTAGCAGCGGGTGAAACCGCCGAGCAGGCCGCTAGTTTAACAATAAAATAGTAAGTAAGTATGACCAAAGTTTTGCAAGTTTTCAAAAATTGTATAACTAACAAAGTGTTTTAAAATTTGGTATTTAATCATTCTACAACAACCCTAGATTACGCGCGTACGCTCAAAAGGTGGGCCGGTAAAGGAGTGCACAATTTGCAAGCGAGCACTTCTTTCCCACAGTGCGTGGCTGGCCGCGAAACTGTTAACATGACCAAGTACGGGCTAACAAATAAGGCTGAATTCAATAGATTATGGTGAGGTTCGTTGTGATATTTTGAATCAGGCGGACGCAATGAATCTATAAATCGCTATGTATGACTGTATAGTTCAGTAGGTGACAAAATCTTAGCGTAATTTTGTATGAGGCGCTAAATCTAGGGTTGTTGTAGATCAATGTATTTAATGACCAAACGTGGAGAATCAAGTAAAATAAAAGCCCTATTCAGTCTCAACCTATAATAAATATTATTCTCACTAAAATATACCACACGACAAGAAGAATATCATGATGTGGGTTTACGTGACTTTCTTCTTCATGATTTGGTAGATATTTTAGCCGTCTACGTTTCGGCTGGTGAAGACAGCCTTCTTCGGAGATCGTCAGCTGTGATTTCAAAACACTGCGGGCCGCGGCTAGTCTTTGAAATAACAAACAAGCTCTGCCTACCCCACAAGGGATAAAAGCGTGAAATGTGTATGTATGCATGTAACAAACAAATTTATTTAGCAGTGCTAAATTAGCACACTTGAATTTCTGAAATAATCCATTCGAAAAAAGAGCAAATACATACGAAAAGTGGAACATAACAGAAACACAAGACCTTGAAAGTTGAGGGAAGGGAGGAACGCTGGGAAAACAACATTAGTTTTATGTGTTTACTCGGTGTGGGCGCGTCTGATCGATAGTGGCATAACACGACGCAAAACTGTAATGAATACAGACCTAATACGTCGTATGTCTCTACTCTACCTAATACTCGCATATTCTTTTAGGCAAACCCATTGTACAGTCGGTTGTAACCCATAAGGTACCAGGGGTACTCCAAACGAACTGAATTATTTTCATCCTCAGTTAAAACAAAATAAACAAATAAACTTATTCTTAAAGAAGTCATTTTCTACTAATAAATATTCATGTCAAGAAAAATAAATTGCTGGAGACAAAAATAATTCAGTTCACTTGGAGTACCCCTTGTGTGGTACAACCGACTGTACATACCTTCATTCATAGATAACGTGAATCGTACATACACCGGACGAGAATGCGGTTTGTGATAGCTGCCATACAAATTATAACCTTTGGCAGTCGCAATTTGATGCAGCGACTACGTAGCCATGGTTTTTGTATGCGATTTCGTAAACCAGGAACATCACGCGATAAGTGTGAAAACCGCCTAATGAATTCCAACTGCGTAGAGTTCTATCGCGTATTTTAGATAGTTCCAATATGACATTTGATATTTTCCGCATGAGTTGTCATATTTAATACACCTTAACTTTCCGCAGGCATGGAATTTAATTTTAATCTAATTTTCAGTTATACGTAGAGTACAACCCTTAAAAAAACAGAGAGAAAGGTATAGTACGTATCACCTATACGGGGTGTAAGGGACAGCCCACCGAATACTGATAGGATACATGCAGACCATGGATGGAACTGAACAATTTCCCCCTTGGAACAATATGTCAGGGAATGACAAAAAAAATGATCTCCGATATAAAATCACGATCAGCTGACTTGAGGGACTCGAGGGATGTGTATTGCAATTTTAGGCGATGGGCTGACAACCTGTCACTATAGTGATACACAGTTATCTAATTGACCCTCAAACTTTTGTCAGATGTGGTGTTAATATCCGTTTTACGGCCGTTAACGCTCTGCCTACCCTGTAAGGGATATAGGCGTGATTTATGTATGTATGTATGTATCAGCTGACTGCAATTACAATAGCAAGTAATTTTTTTTACGTTTCCAGAAATATTTTTCATAGGAAGTTGTTAAGTTCCATGGTCTGAATGTAACCGGAGGGCTGACTCTTACATTATGTACATTCAGATCATACAGCATTACATACATGAACAGCCACAACAGTCCACTGTTGGACATGGGCCTTCCCCTATTAGGGGGGTATTGCCATACTCAGGCAAGCGGACTGGCGAGCGCAGTGCAAGATATTGCTTCCACAGAACACTGCTGCGCATTCCCTGGATGGATTCATCCCTCAGTCGCTTTTTTTGATACCCACGGGTGGTATTGGGGTGATGCTATTCTAAACCGGCATCTCACGGCATATAAAATGTAATTTAATAAATAAATGTCACTGTGGCGACACACAGATTTCCGAATGACTCTCGAATGTTTGTCAGACGTGGCGTAAATGTCCGTATTTGCGGCCGTTTACGCTCTGCCTACCCCGCAAGGGATTATAAAGGCGTGATATATGTATGTATGTATAGTTCATTCATTCATATATTTATTGCAAGTCACATGTATTTATAGATATTAACAATACATTAGCCAGTAGGTACATTTGTGACACCCTGTAAGGGTGTAGCAATTTGAGAGGTACCACATTAATTAAACAAACTTAAAAATATTATAATGTCATGCTTGCTACTAATTAATAATATTAAAAATTAACTTATTCTTAACCTAAACCCTAAACCTAAATGAATTATTATAATTTTAACCAATTTGATACATTTTGATATATTTACATTGTAATGTCATATTTATGTCATTTCGTAATTTTCAATTAATTATTTTCATTTAAAATAATAACAATACAACAGCACTGCAATAAATAAATAATAAATACAATCATCAATTAATTAACCTACATCTATTATATCGTTGTCATTTTGTCATTAAAGAATTCAGTGATGTTATAGTAACTTTTATTTTATTTATTTATTTAACCATTTATTGTACACAAAAACATACACAGGAACAATTTACAATGAGACAAGACACAACAGGTTTACTTATTTCTAAAAAGAAATTTCTTACAGCAAACCTACAGAAATTTCTTACAGCAAACCTACTTTATTTACCAGAAAACTTTTTAATTGTTTTTCAAATAATGCTTTTTTTTCTATATTTTTAATCGAAGTTTTTATATTATGCGGGTAACAGCTAGTTCTATATAACGAACATATAATTATCTCTATCTTAGCAGAACCTAATGTTTTACATTTAATTCTATGGGCAGATCTACGTGACTGACCTTCTTCGAAGATAATTTCTTATTGATTACATTGGTAGGTATAATATAGATTCCAAATCTCAATCACTAGGTGGGAGAGTTAGGATAAAATTTAAATAATGGTATCACTATAGACGACATTCATTTTCATTTTATAGATGTTGCTTAGTTGCCGATAACCACCCAAGTTAAATAAGAACAATTATACTTATATAATTATACTAGCAGCCCGCCCAGCGGTTTCACCCGCCGCTAACAGTTTCCCCCCGGGAATAAGACAGTTTATATTCATCAGGGATAATTATTATTTTAGTAATTAATTATTATTTTGTAGATATATAATTATTATTTTAGTGTGATGCAGGCTTAGAATAGCATCACCCGATTTCTTTCCCGTGGGAGTCGTAGGAGGGTGTGTATTGCACTTTTAGGCGATGGGCTGACAACCTGTCACTATGGCGATACACAATTTTCCGAATAACCCTCAAACATATGTCAGACGTGGCGTAAATGTCCGTTTTGCGGCCGTTTACGCTCTGCCTACCCCGCAAGGGATAATAGGCGTGATATGTGTATGTATGTATTATTTTAGTGTAGATTTTTTTACCGTGTGATGCCGGCTTAGAATAGCATCACCCCATTTCTTACCCATGGGTGTCGTAAGAGCCGACTAAGGGACTCGAGGGATGTGTATTGCAATTTAAGGCGATGGGCTGACAACCTGTCACTATAGTGATACACAGTTATCTGATTGACCCTCAAGCTTTTGTCAGACGTGGTGTTAATATCCGTTTTACGGCCGCTAACGCTCTGCCTACCCCGTGAGGGATATAGGCGTGATTTATGTATGTAGATGTTTTTAATGCATTATTTAATGTTTTTTGTCGTCTTTTTATACCGAGTAAGGGACAGCCCTTCGAATACTGATAGGTGCATGAAACATAAAACTGGACATCTTTCCCCTAGAAACATATGTCAGAAAACGCCAAAAATATGACCTTCCATACAAAATCACAATCAGCTGACTGCATTCACTATGAGAAGTCAGTTTTTTTACGTTTCCTTAAATATGTTCCTAGGGGAAAGTTGTTCAGTTTCATGATCTGCATGTACTCTATTAGTATTCTGAGGGCTATCCTTGACACCCTTTAATACAGTAATGATTAAATGTAATCATTACACTGGTACGAATAATGTGGCGTAGTTGGTACATTTTTTAATGAAAAAGTAGTTATTGTGGCATAACTGTAATAGTTAGACATATGGTATCACGGACATTATTATAGATATTGATGTCTTCTATAAAACTGTAGTACATCACTTTGCTCTATTGTCAATAATTTCCACAGCGTACGCGATATAAGATATTTTTTTGGTACATTTTTCACACGTTGGGTTACATTATCGAAATTTTCATGCGGATCCCTATTTTTTTCTCGTATAAAATATAGCCTATGTTCATCAGGAATAATGTAGGATTCTAATGGTGAAAGAATTTTTAAAATCGGGCCAGTAGTTTCGGAGCCTATTCGATGCAAACAAACAAACAAACAAACAAACAATCAAATCTTTCCTCTTTATAATATAATATATAAATATATAATATATAATATATATATATATATATAATATATAAGTGTAGATAAAATATAATTATATAATAGCTTGAGCTCTGTGACAGATGTCAGATTCATAAAAAAAATCTTTTGTCCTTTTCACTCTCACTTGGTTTCCTATCTTCCTACCTGCTGTCAACGGAATCATCCTATATTTTACAGAGTATATTAAGTTAGTAAAACAACTTTATTGCACATTCCAAACACAAATACATAACAGAAAAATTAAAAGGCGAGTCTACCTACTTAACAATATATATCAATTTAGAATAGACCTGGTTGCCATTCCACCAATTCGGACTAAGCGCTTCCATTCATCATTTATAATGCGCACTGCTAAAGAGTGGAACTCACTACCTGCGTCTGTGTTTCCAAACGCATACAACCCTAATCTCTTCAAAGTAAGAGTGAACAGGCTTCTTCTGGGTGAGCTCGCTCCATCTTAGACTCTGTCTCTGTCCTATGACCTAGACTAGAGACAAGAGCAAACCCATCATTAATAAAAAATAAATTAAAAAAAAACTTAAGGTGAGTGTAGTCGTGAACGGCCTCGACAGTAGCGCCACTTCACAAATAAAAAATACTTGATACAAACACTCTATCAGAATTTCCGTTGCTTAAGTTTTTAGTATTATCCTTAAGTTAAATTAGAACCTCCAAACTTTGCACAAATTAAATTAGAAACTACTAATTGCCATAACTTTTATAACAGCGAATATTTCATTAAGTTTGCAGGTTCAATTTTTTTAAGAATAATACTAATAACTTGAGCAACGGACATTCTAATAGAGTGTTTGTATAAAGATAAAATTTATTTTCGTGAAGTGGCGCCAATGTCGAAGCCGTTCACGACTTACGCCAACGCCAACACTCGCCTTAAGCCAAGTTATGTATGATAATAACATGAAAAAATAAAATACCTATTTCGTTCTTCTGTGTTAAGTAGTTCTGTTATAATAATACTTACATTAAGTCCAAATGGCGCTCTCATATATTTTTAAATTATTTCTTCAAATCTAAAACAAATGACAAAAATCTAAAACAGACAAATTTTTGTCCTATACAATAAGTTTATTTTAAAATACAAATCATCTTTTTCTTGTGTTTTTCATTTTTAATCAACTTAACCGGTTTATGGTGGCCGGCCACCATTTTCCATTTTAGTGAATTTATAGACGCAAAACAATATAAAGCTTATTGTTATGCCTTGAAAAAAACTTATCGTATAGGACAACAATTTGTCCCCTTAGATTTTTAATCCTTTTTCTAGATTTTAAGAAATGATTATCAAAACGACCTGGACGGTCGGAGCCGCCAGACATCAAAATTACACGCAACGAATTCGCCAATGAAAGTAGGCCTGCCATTGACTTCACCGCCTAGACTGTCGGCAGACAGATTTACTAAGCCCCAAAAAACAATACTACTACAGTAACGAATGCTTCGAACTACACTCCCACTTTTACTCGTAATTACATCGATGTAAAGAAAGGCTACGGCGCAATGGACGTTCGTCTTGAACCAAAAGTCGCAAAGGTAAATTGCAATTTCGGTCAAGCATTACAGACAGCATTTTTTGTAATAGAAAAGTGCTTCAAGATTAAAACGAAAAGATAGATTAATTATAATCATAACATGAATGGCGTTTGATGAGAGGCAGGAGTAAATAAGCAATTGACTAAGATTATAGGCTAGAAATTAGTTGGTATTATCTGGACAGCAAAGGCGATAGGTTCTAGTTTCTATTTGGGTTAGTATACAACATTTTATGATTGAAATTGCTTTGAGATAATTTGAAAATTGAGCAGCAATAACAGTTTAGATAGAAATCTAACGGTACCATCATCAAATATTGTTTATTGTTTTTCTAATTATTATTTGCTTAAAAATTGGTGAATCGTTTTAAGAAAGACTTGTAATGCCTCTGCAATCTAGTCACCAATTCGCCTCAAGCAGAAACCGAATGTCCCTGTTAGGTACGTCCAGAGGTAAGATAGGCGAAAGTATGTAATATAACTTACCTACACATTTTTTATATTGTAATCTTATTGAAAATATATTCAAGATATTTATTCATGAACAATATACATTTTGTTTAAATTTTATTAATACCTACTAATATTACTTTGTGTTAAAATTTTATTAATACCTACTCCTCAAAAGTTGACAAATTTTAATATAAATAGATACATTATGTCAAACTCTACTGATAATAACGTACCTACCTTGATTATACTTGAAACAAATAAATTATTAAATTAAATTCATTGAAAAATAAAAAAACATCCATAAATACTAAAATAAATTAAAATCGTCCATAAGAAAGAATCTAGTGGTCAAACTGAATAATATAATTTGAAGAATTGGTTTCAATATTTTGTAAATTACATTTAAATGTCGTCTAAAAAGTCGTCGAGCCGAGCGTATTTCAAGAAGCATCGGTTTTAGTTTTAAATGAAATGTACGGATCGTAAGGGACATCCCTCCCTATACTGATAGGGTGCATGCATAGCATGAAACTGAACAACTTTTCCCTAGAAACATTATGTCAGAAAACGACATAAAAATCTCCCATACAAAATCACGCTCAGCTGACTGCATTTACTAAGTATGTAAAGTATTTTTTACTTTTCTTGAAATATTTTCTTATGGGAAATTGTTCAGTTTCATGGTCTCAAATCTCAATGCATATCAGTGTTCGGAGGGCTGTCCCTTACATCCTGTATATTATATGGAACTAAAATTATTAAAGGGTTAAATTTAAAAAAGCGGTTGTAGGCTTCGATTTGTGGCCGCTGCGCCCGATACTCAAATTTCAATGCATCCTATCAGTATTCGGAGGGCTGTTCCTTACACCCTGTATATTATATGGAACTAAAATTATTAAAAGGTCAAATTTAAAAAAGCGGTTGAATTGAAGGCTTCGACGGCCGCTACGCCGCCCGCGCGCCAACACTTCATTTGTGGCCCGTGCCCTCACCGCGCCAATGCACTGCCGCTGCGCGCCGGTCACCCGCACGCGCGTGCGCGGCAGTCGTGCGCAATGCAGTTATCACTTTAGCGGGCGCTCATGTGAAATGGAGCAACCACTTCTCAAATATGTAAATATAAATACGCTTAAACTTCCAGAGGCAATATAAGACAAGCTTGATAACTTGTCATCTGATCGAAACTAAGTTTTTTCTTTTTTTTTTGGCAGAACGCGGTTAAAGGGTCAAACTGGGGACTGACACAGGGACACACTAAGCGAAAGATTATATATAATTTTTTTGTCTTATGTTCTGTTAGCTAAATAGTTAGCTAGGTATTTAAGAAGCAGATGGTCGGGTAGGAAGTAATATTCAACCATTAAAAAATACAAAAATCTATGATAAACCTGACCTGATGATTCTGCTATGTAATTATACGAATCACTGTCGAAAAATCACTATATATACATAATTACACAGCAGTAATTTTTTTAACGTTACCTACGTCAAACAACAGGTTATGTTGTTTTGCAAGCAAACAATAATAATCGCAATTCACATTTACATACAAAGTCCCAAAAAAGCAGCCAAGCCTAATTAAAAATAATAATAAGGTAAGTATATAATTATTTTTTTTGCAATATGTGTAAAAAACCATTTCCTAGTTTTACACTGAATCGGTCAAAAAGAATCAAGAAGAAAGATTTTTCACGTCTTCGATTTTCCTATTTAAAAAAATGTACTGTTTCGTAACGTCGTAGTCACAGTCTATGACATTTGGGATAAATGAAAATCAGAAATAGAAAAAATGGTAGCGTCAGCCGGGGATTGAACACGGAACCTGTGGAGTGGTGTCCCACCGCCCTGCCAGCGCCTCGCCTGAACGCCTTAAAATTTTCAATACCTTTATACTGGTCTTGAAGCGACATCTAGTGTATTTTATTGTAACTAATACATACATACATATATCACGCCTATTAACCCTTGCGGGGTAGGCAAAGCGTAAATGGCCGCAAAAACGGACATTTACGCCACGTCTGACAAATATATGTTTTATCAATTTCTCATTTACATTTATGAAAATAGTTTAGCACTGTGGGTGAAAAATAAACCATACGACATTTTGCATGGAATAAAAATTACAAATCTCATTAACCACAGAACAACTGTCCTTTGGAAATCATCGCTGCGTTGACACGAGTTGCATGTTGCATTCATTGATTTAAAGGTTGCATCACATCGGAAACGGGAACGTTCTGGTTCGGCGGCCCGGCTGTTGGCTGCTTTATGACGTTATGATACAGCTAATTGATTTCATACACTCTCATACTCATTAGAAGAGGTCCAATAAACAGCACTTGAAACTAGTAAGTAGGTAGCTCCAGTTAGCGTTACGTTATGATTAATATTATACTATGGTTAAACCATAATACATTTAAAGAAGCAAAGCTGGTTTGAATACATACTTTGATTGAGGACTAACCATACGATTAGTTTCAAGAGGTTGAAAATTTGGAAGCGTCCGCGGTCGGGACGCCGCCGGTAGCTCAATGGCAAAGTGGTGGTACGGTTTTTCACAGGTCCCGGGTCCAATCCCCGGCCGACGCTAATTCTTATTTTCATTTATGAAAATAATATAACACTGTAAGTGCAAAATAAACCATACTATATTCGTCTTCTATTGATAAGCCACTTGCTAACTAATCCGTACTAATATTATAAATTTGAGAGCTTGTGTGTGTGTATGTATGTTTGTTACCTCTTCACGCTCAAACGGCTTGACGGATTTGGATGAAATTTGGAACACAGGCAGAGTATAACCTGGAATAACACCTCGTCTACTTTTTACCGCAAAAAAACAACTATTACCACGGGAAAATGAGTGGCAACGGGTGAAACCGTTGGGCGGAAATCTACACTTGTATTATAAAGAGGAAAGATTTGATTGTTTGTTTGTATATTATATCTATGCAAGATGTAGAAAAGTTGACTTTATGCTGTATGCTTAACCTATCTACGTATAGGTTAAGCATACAGCCGACCTCTTCTAATGAGTATGAGAGTGTATGAAATCAAATAGAGGTGTGACATTGCAACTGTTCAAATCATATCTAACCAATAGGTATCAGTTCACAGAAATAAAGTTTGTGGAAGGAATAGAAGAGAAAACTGCTTCCTCTAATCTAGCGAGGGTTTGCAGAGGCGTTCCACAAGGGTCTATTTTGGGACCAATTCTGTTCATATTATTTACAAATGATTTAGCGAATTATATAACCGGAGTTGCCCCTGGAACTTCTTTGATAACGTTTGCTGATGATACGAATGCAGTTGTTTCCGCTTCTAATATAGATGATTTAAATGAAAAAATTAACTGTCTTTTGTCAGAATTTCAGCACTGGTTTACTATCAATGCCCTTAAATTAAACACTAGCAAAACTAACGCCTTACTTTTCAAGACAACTGCTCGTAACAAAGATAAACTGAGTATAGGTAGCGGAGGTAATCCTGTTCCGAGTGTTGCCTCGGTTAAGTTTTTAGGAGTCCACATTGACGCTTCTCTGAACTGGAAACAAGAGCTTGCCTCTTTGGATAGCGCCTTGAGTTCTGCTTGTTATGCCATCAGAAGTTTGCGGGATGAGGTGGGGTTAGCTGAGCTAAGGATGGTGTATTTCTCATTAATTGAGTCGAAATTAAGATACAGTATCAAACACTGGGGCAATGGGTACAATTACAATATAAACATGGCATTCACGCTGCAGAAAAGGGCAATTAGGACAATACTTCGACTTCCGCAGTCTGCTTCATGTAGGGAATTGTTCAAAGATCTTAGGTTTTTGACAGCGCCATGTCTATATATTTTAATTTTACTAGGTGACTTGGCAAAACATCACTGGACGATAGAAAGTGTAGATGAAAATAAATCCAGATTAAATTCAAGAAGAAAGGATTTGCCTGTAAGAATAAAACCCCGCTTGAAAGTTGCAGAATATAGCGCTCGATATCAGTCTGTAAAGATTTTTAATAGATTGCCTACTGATCTGAAAGCTCTGTTAGATAAGCCATTACTCTTCAAACTAAAACTTAAGACGTTCTTGCTGGAAAAATGTTTTTATACGGTAGAGGAACTTATGATGTTATAGGTAATATTGTAGTAAGATTTATAAAATTACTGATTGAGCAAACACTTGTCTTATCGAATTTAAAACTCAGTTTAAATATAGATATTTACATATACAATTGACATTTAAAAATAATAAAAATAATTTTGTAATACTTATAATTTATGGCTATGACATTTAATTTGAAAATTTTTGACATTATATTTGAATCATTTATTTACCTGTATATTATATTATTATCTTTTTAGTCGAATTTTTTGACCTAAAATAGGATTGTGATGGCGTAAAATAATAGTAGTGTTTTTTGCATATATATGTATGAATTGGTCTCATTTTAAATTGAATTACCTAATGCATTTAATTGAATTATTATTAGATGTTTTCTCAGAAATGTCGTATTAAAGATTGTACATGTAGTTAATAATGTTGTGTTATGTTATATTTTCAACACAATGTATATTGTTCGGAAATAAATAAATAAAAAAAAAAAAAAATATATCCCTCTCCTTCATGTGGAAAAGTTTGGATCATTTCCTTATCTGAATTATGAACTCGTTTCTCCGTCTGCTTGTTTTGAAGCTTAAACTTGCTAACCATTTTCAAGGCTGTTGCATCACAACGATTTGTAGCTAAATTTCTTCCCACACTTATTTGTCTAACATTATCTCTCCCTTTGTTGGTTTTGTCTTGTTAAAAACTGTATTTTTATTTTTCTTTGTCATTGTTATTGGTAAAAGTTTTCCCTGACTGAACAACATTTCTCGTTCTTTAATTATATTTTTATCATGTCAAATTTCTTGTTTAAAACCAATTTAGCCTTGGAAAACATGATTCATAATCACGCTCTCCAAGTAAGGGCCTACATACACGTCATACACCTTGTCTCGACATGTTATTCACTATGCCATGACATTATCCGAGGTGGCCTGCAAGCGCAATCGAGATCACGATTAAACTTAAATTTCAAGAAAGCAGACTTTCTGCATTTTGCGTTACATTGCGTTGGTTGTTGAACACTGAAATGTGAGAGCTTTTGCGTACGAGCAATGTACTACCGAGTGTAAAACTCTGGTCTGGTGTAAATTTGGTCACGTCATGTTCTGCCCCAATTACGACCACCGCACGAGATTTTGGTCAATTCGTGCCAAATTCGCGTAGAATTGAGGATAATATGACGGTAATTATAAGAATGCTGTGTTAATAAAGTAGTAATGTCCAGTATTTGGCTCAGGTCAAGACAAGACAAGGTACCTACAACCTACAATTTGAAATCGATCTAACTAAGGCGTAAGAGGTGACTAAGGGACTCGAGGGTTTCATGTGTATTACAATTTAAGATGGCAGGCTGAAAACCTGTCACTATAGTGATACACGATTTTTGACAAGGCCCTTAACTATTTTTCAGACGTCGCGATAGTGCCCGTCTTTTTACGAGCGTTAACGCTCTGCCTTCCTCACAAGATATAAAGGCGAGATATATGTGTGTATGTGCGTGTCTGTGATCTAAGAATACTGTTATTTTAAAAGTTTCCGAGAATATATATTTACTTTTACCAACCTGTAGGGCCTCCCTCCCTTTCTTTCATTCTTCCTTGTTTTGGGCATCACTTAGTTCATCCTTCCATCTTTCCATCCGAAAATATAACAATTTTGAAAGCTACAATAAATTAAAAATGGTAGCAACAAATTGGAGTTTAATCAAAGAACCGCTAAGCAATAACTGTGCAGCCGTGAAAGTACGCAACAGATCCTAGGCCTACCACGGGCATGTTTACAGCATCATCAATATTCATCAGACCGGATTCCTGATGATGAACGATCCATTCATAATTTGATAATCGAATACAAATTATATTCGCCATGGGTTGAAATTGTTTCTGAACATGAAATGGGTGTAGTGTTCGCCAATTCGAGCGACGTCTTAAAATTGTATGGACAACAGATAGTCGTGATTATTTTTAGTAAGTGAAGTAGAATCAGAAGAATGTGTTCACAAGAATTTACACATAATTTTTCAATAACAGACGTTTTTTATAAAATAATATTGAAGTAGAATCAGCATATTATTATCCATGTTAAGTGTAACGTCTCTACTTCCGCGTATTTGCCCCAAAATTCCGATCTTTAGTGATGGATGAGTATGGAAATAGCCTAATCGGGGAGGCACATATCCAGCAGTGGTATGAATGTACTCAGTTTATTGTTCTCCAACACATATAAAATCACAAAGGTGGACTAATCCATTTAAGGGATCTCTTACAGTCAACCTTTAAGAACCGCAGAGGATATTACGTGCAGATAAACCACGGAAATGAAATAACGAGACGAGAGCAATTATGAACTGATTTCAACTTGTGGATATGTGCCTCCCCGATTAGGCTATTTTCATACTCATCACGCTTGGGTGGCAGGCTGGCTAGATGATTGTTAGATGACTGAAAATATGTCCTAATATATCAAAAGGGACATTGTGCGAAAGGGACATTTTGCGTCAGGAACATTGTGCGAAAGGAACGTTTTACGATGAGTAGACATTCTGCGAAAGGGACATTTTGCGTCTGAAGGGATTCAACATTCCGTCGGAGTCCAGCGCCGATTAAATGCCAGTAGCCTGTTGAGCTTCTGAATGAATACGCTTCATTTAAGCTAAACTTTATCTGGGCCAGACTAGAGTCAAGACAAGAGCCAATATCACCATTCATAAAAAAATCACAACTCGTTTGATCGACTCTACACGAAGAGAATTTGGCAAAAATTTGCACGACTGTAATTAATTATACATTCACGTTTAGATAACGTAATGCGAATATTAAAGCATATTTGATTGATCATCCTGGCCGGTGCTATTTGATGTAAGAGGTTGAAAGGTGGTACTTTCTCAAAACGCTAGTCAATAAAGTGACAGATGGAGAAATGTGCAAATTGATGACCAAACGCTTTGCCAATCAAACGGCACCATTAGAAATTACCTACATGAGTACCTAGTTACGTTCTATCGTTAAATGTTGTGGTAGCAATTACATTATCGGATCATTTCATATCACAGAATCCTAGTGTAGTCCACACAGCACAGCTGGACGTAGTAAAGAGTGTACTGAAAACTCTTCAGGCATGATAAGACCATGAAACTGAACAACTTTAACTATGGAGCCTATGTCAGGAAACGAATTTTGTATCTAGGAGATCGACATTATCTAAGATAGCCTTCATAGAAAAAGTCGTTTTAGATTCATGGTCTGATCATGCTTGCAATGTTTTTACCTTACGGCCCGAATTATAATAAAACCCTCGATGTCAACAACTTCTGGGCGAGCTCGCTCCATCTTAGACTCTGTCTCTGTCCTATGACCTAGACTAGAGTCAAGAGCAAACCCATCCTTAATAATAAAAAATTGTAAAAAATGTCCTCTGATATCAATCATTCTTCTCGATAAGCAAGAATAAATAAATAGTGTCACCCCACATAGGTAAGGATACTGCATAGGCAGGAGAGGCGATATCTTTTTGTTTTGGTCAAATTTGCACCTTATTTTACAGCTCTTAATGCTCTTTATATTTCTCGCCTGGAGAACAAATAAAGTCCTTTTTTTGTGAAAGTGTTTTATCGTTACACTTTTCCCGGCTATAATCTAATCATTATTAACGATCCTTTGATTGCTTCTTGCGTACCCGAAACTCGATACTAAAACTCCTATCAGCGACAAATACTTAGTTAAAGACCGCATCACGAAAAAATTAACTAAAAATAGGCCTTAATAATGAACTCTATGTCAAGTGTCATACAGTGTCGAATAGTGTAATTACACGCGATGACAAATATTGTTTTGACGACGTCGTCGTCGCGGTGTCTGCGGGACTCCTTTCGTAGCACCATACTAGTTATTATTCTGTGGTAGCACCGACTCTTTACCTATACGTTCCACGCGGGTGGTCTGACTGATCGTACCTGGTACCTATTTATCAAAGGAATTTCACTTCTCGATAGAAACCTCCAATGTAATGTGTAGACTACATCTTTTCTAATTCGTGACTACGCTGTTTGGTACGATACATGGTAAGGGCGAGCCCATGTTTAACCTTTCGTCTTTTCCCTTAGGATGTGACCGTGGCTGTCTGTTTGTCGTGGCAACTTGTTATACCTATTATAAATTCCACCTTTGTTTTCCGAGGGAATTTAAAACAACACTTTTTAGAAAGATAGATGAATAAATAGTATACTAGTTTTGTGCTTGATTGACACAGAATAAACACAAGACAAAATCTTGATGCTACATTAGTCGCAATGAATGTTTTATAATTGAAACATTCAGATAATGTTACACCAAATAACTGTATATTCACTTTTGTGCATCAAAATATCATTCACTACCTACGTAGTGAGTTTGCCAACGGCGAGTGTTTTACTTTGCAGTGCTTTGGGCACGAAACTTGCTAGAAATGTAATGTAAAAGGTGTGACATCTGAAACTCTGCATACGTACTTGTTAGGAAAGTGAAAATTAAGCACCTAGGTACATCATGTCTACTCAAAGCTGTGAAACCATGAATAATAGCTCTACAGTTATTTAAGACAACAAGTTGGCATGTGCGTGAAATAAGACCCATAAAATGTTATACCTAGATGGTCACTTCGTACGTTTGATTTTACGCCCAAGAAAGCTGCGGAAAACACTTAGCCATAAAACCTTGAAGATGGGCACTAAAAGTCTTACAAAGCAATATTATCGCCAAATGGAAATGGAAACCCACAGAAAACAGAAAAGAGTTAGAATGGCGATCTTCAGCCGTTCGTACGAGAACCAGCGTCGCCGATTTTTCCCCACCTTTCACCTATCACTACATCTCCAACTAATAAAGATGACGCTTACGCACACATAATTGCGGCCACTACGGCTTGCGTAAATTCAAAATAACCAATCACGCGCATGCACGCATACACGTGCCGGTTTTTATAGCTTATGTGTGAGTGACCATGTAAACTCAACTAGGGACACGGCTATCGATAAACTGTTATCGATATTGAATTATGAATTACACAATTGCATACAAAAGTCAGGTAGCAATATTAAAATAAATTATAATCATGTCTGTATACCTCACGGTGTAGGCAGAATGTCAACGGCTTATTCAAACCGTCATTAGATAATTTCTGAACGAATAAAAGTGTGTTCTGCTGTAAAGATTTAATGTTTTACCCGCTTTCATAAAAGGAGGTTTATCAATTCGACACGTATTTATCTACACTAATATAATAAAGAGGAAAGATTTGTTTTTTTTTGTATGTAGGTATGTAATCGATAAACTCCGGAACTACTAAACCGATTTCAAAAATTCTTTTACTATTAAAAAGCTACGACATACTTGAGTAATATAAGCTACTTTTCACCACAAGAAAATGCCTTATTCCGATGGGAAAACGATAAGAAGCGAGAAAACGGGGAAATATAGCGAATATTACCCAAATTAAACAGCTCAACGGATCATCGCGAAATTTGGCACTTAAATTGCTTTTTTATCAGAGATGGATATGAACTACATTTTGTCAGCACTTGAGGATCTGGAGTACCTGATGGAGGACATCAGGAGCATGGCTAAACTATATGAGATATGAAAATGGCTTCATAGCAAAAGTTGTTCAGCATGATGGGCCGCTTTTACTGGCACATGGTCAACGAGGATCTGGAGTACCTGATATAATCCACAAGATCCCATCCAAACTATATGAGATACGAAAATAGCTTCATAGCAAAAGTTAACTAAAAACATTCTCTTCCAGACAGTCGCTTTTATCTGTCTACCCTACTACCCTATTCTCCCCTACAGAACTAAAGTGATACTTACATATGACTGTATGGATACTACTTTTTTAAGTGGTATTGCACCGTCTAATAAATATATGGGGGGGGTGATCACGTATGCGAGGACATTTCTCAAATCTTTAACTCTCGCTCTAGCTTAAAAAACCAATATACCAATATACATACGTATACCTCTTTTTCGAAGGCGCTTGAAATTATGATCGCCACTTTTGCGATATTTCAAAGATATTTTTATTATTTATTGCGTGCACAATTTATAAAATTTATCTGGACCCAATAACATTAACATTACTTAAGATAAGACCTTCGCTTTTAATATAACTTCGAAAACATATCGATATCATTTTACACTACGCCCAACACTAGAACTGATACCGGACCGCAGCGGAGTACATTGCGTGTTCGAACTGAAGTGGTAGAAATAACGACCGCACGCAGCCCGCAATGTATGATTTTTGTGACAGGAATTATTTGAATGACAATTTGAGACATTTTTGCTTAATTATCGTAAAAATAAGAAGGTTTTTTGCTTTCTGGTGGAAAGAAATGCCTCCTTTTTGAACACTACAGCGTTGACTTCTTAATCTACAAGTAATTATTGCACAACTCGGCATTATCACTTAATTTTGTACGTTGCGCGTCACAGTAGTTTCCTCCGTTGGAGCACGCGGGTGAGTGATCGACGCGATTGCGTGTTTGCGAGTAAATATGAGCAGATGCTCAAAATCGTGGCGCGCCTGCCCCGCCCACATCGCCATTCTAACTCTTTTCTGTTTTCTGTGTGGAAACCAAGAAGCGACCGAACTGTTCCCCGATGCCTACGTGTTAATAGATTTGAAACGGCCGCAATTCTTTTGTCAGCTCTTGACCATTTGCTAGATTATCCAGTAGAATTGTGCTGGCAAGACGCCAGTGCGAACTTGAATCCTAGGACCAACTTTACTTTCCCCAATTTTCATTAACTTCTCTCGTATTGCCACGGGATAAGGTGCAGTTTAAGTTTATTGAGTTGTAGAGTTAAATTGGTGGTGTTGTAACCTGATGACGGCCGATCGCCGACCGTATCGGTTATCGTTCCGCGCCGGCGCGGGCGCATGCCTCGCCCTCTCTATGCAGTGTGAACGGAACTTAATCCTGCTTTATACTGATCTAGGAAATGGGAAATTGTTAGCTAGGTTTTAGTAATCTATACGACAGGATGGGTCTACCTGTAGAGCCACGCTTGCAGTTTTCTAGGTGGCGCAGATCACCGTTTTTACACTTATGAAAACGTATGATACGTTCGTGAGAGATCTCCTTTATAATTCACAAAACTCGAGGTCTGGAACATGCTGATATTGTTAATACGGTTAGAGAGTAGGTCGTTAGGGTCAGGTCACTCGTCTGAGATTGGTGAGGGCGTATTTATTTAGGTACCTACACTCCGCAAATACACATGAGTAAATACACAAGACGCAAATAAAGTTGTTAAGATAAAATAACATGAACTTACGAGTACTATAAATAACTTGCTACAGACAAAAGACACTGTTTTGTTGCAATAAAATCAAAATAAATATTTTTTAATCAATCGATGCTATTAAGCTTTGATTGGCCCAATAAAGGTTCAAAGATCGGAAAGTTAAAAATAGATGTATGGACCGATCCGGTGTCAAGGCCAATGTTTTTATAGATATCGTCTGCTGTTGTAACTTATTTACATAATTCTATGTTTACGAACTTTTTTGGTTTCAAATGGTAGTACAGACCGCTATTTAATTTGTAATTGAACTTTTTTATGAAATCGTTAGGAACGAAACAAAACGATTCCTATTTTTCCATTAGCCATAGGCAGTTTGATCTAGACTCTAGCTTAAATTAGATCAGAGGTCTTATCAGTAGAATTGACGATAAAACGAGCTCGCCTAGAAGTAACGTGTTGAGTTGGGCTTTAAAGAGATGAATTAATCCTTTTGAAACGGTCCGGATAACATGTTAAACAGTGTCAACAACGAAAAAGAATTTAGACATCGTCTGATTGCGTATCTCACTTTTTGTAATAACACGGGATTCCTGTTCGTAATTAACCAGCCCGGTCCCCGATCTCAATGTCAACTAAATTCAACACGAAGCAAACCGATTCCCGGCATACAAACTTCCAGTTCTGCAAAGTACAAAACAAGGCGCAAATACCGCTTCCGGAAGCGGACAAGCACTGCGCACGTAAGTAAACATCAATCATAGCGTCCAAAAATAACAGCACATGTGGAACTGAGGAACAACGCAATAAAGGACAATTGGAAGTACATGTGCATTCAGGCCTACACTACCATGTCTACCGGGCGTGGTTTGGCTTGCATTGCTGTTTATCTTGAGTACTTCATTTTTTTATAGTTCTGGTCTCTACAATTTCAGCCCCAGGGCTATGAAATCTACACGTGACTGTATGGTAGGTAGTAGCTCACCCGTTAGGGAGACCTTAGTCGATGTGGAGGATGGCGTTTCGCCCGCATGTACCAGGGTCCAGGGCGCCCCGGTAGCTTTGCGCATGAAACGGTTTTGGATGACCTGTAGCATATTCAGACGTAAATCGAACCTGCAGCATATTCAGATGTGAATGGAGCCTGTAGCATATTCAGATGTGAATTGAGTAGCATATTCAGATGTGGATCGATGAGTACTTCATGACAATATACTCAACATAAGCAGTAATGTATCTAAAAATTGTACTGATGAATGTGTCCAGTGCAATATTGACCCTTCGGCCGACACGTGCGATGCACATATTGTTCAAACGTTTTATGATCTATGACCATAGTCCAGTATCGACCCAGATTAGCAATTCATACAAGTACATCCTGTCCTCTATTTTTTTGTTTCTCAAAATTAAGCATATAAATTAGCGTAGCGCTGACTTCCAGTTTGCAGATTCTTGGTAATTACTGTTTTATAGTAAGAATAAATTATTATTTATTGAAGTGTCCCACTGCTGGGCAAAGGCTTCCCTCCCCTTAGTACTTAACTAAAATTAAAGAACTCTGTTTACAAAAAAATATGCTCACATATAAAAAAAACTAGTTTGTTGAAGAAGCAGATTGCCCTGAATTATGTATTCCCTGTGGTGCCGGTTTGAATAAATGAAACCGTACCCCGTGGGTTTCGTAGTAAGCGACAAAGGGCTAATATCAGGGGAATGGGTATGGCAATAGTTATACACTCGAGATTTTCACAAAAAGAAAAACATGGAGCTTCCGTACAATAAATATGATTTTTATGCCTTTTTTACACACAATGGAACGGCGGTGGTGGTGGTGCCGGCTTGGTGACCCACTCCAACTCGCACTTGGCAGATTTTAACTAGAGAATCGATTCCCTGTAAATTTTTTCTTAAATGTACAAACTAGCTTGGCAATATATGCTTCTTAGGCTGACAACATAAAAACGCAACAGTTCGTTAAAACGCAACATTATTAAAAGTAATATCAGATTCTTAATTAAAACGATCAAGAACACAACATCCTACTCTTTACTTATAATGTGACACTTTATAACAGCAAAATATCTCCTTCTACATCCATACACTGTTTTCAAGTTTATAGGTTGTAACGATAATAGCAGCGGAGATGCGTCTGCGCAGACGGCCAGTAATAACAAGACAAGGCGAGGCTTAACGGTCCTAATCGATAGAGAGCCTTGTGGAAGGTAATTTGATTATAAAATCACTTTCAATGCCTTTCTCCGGACACTGTGGTGTTCTGTGATGGGCGGCATCAGTCCAGGGTTTATGAAAAACCAGACAAGTTGCTGCTGCATTGGATTAAATCATAAACAAGATGTGTTGACAGACATCCTAATATTGCGTGATTATGAGGCAGATTACTGAGCATTGGGTGGCAACAACGGGTTGATGAAGAAGAACAAAAAAGAAGGAGAGAAGCAGACATCGACGATGGTAAATTCTTATCGTGTTATTACAAAAGAGCTAGACGCGCATTTAGGCGCAGTTTAAATAATTTTTCCATACCGACTTAGACAATGTTTAACGTTTTCTGCAATAACATCGTCAATATTTACAAAGACACGACTTCTAGGTTAAATACCGAATTTTAAAACACTTCCCGTGTTAGGTATCAAATTTTTGAAAACTTGCAAAATTTTGATATGATATGAACCTGCGATATTTGCACTTACTAGGGGCGAAGCCTATTATTCCATCTGGGCTACCGCAGCTCGTCCCTTGCACGTGAATTTTGAGAGTGTATCTTGATGCCAATAACTTCTAGGTTCATGATTACAATTAATGTGGACTAATTGTTTGTTGCAAGCTAACCACAAGTAACCACAAGTCAATTGCAGCAGTCTAGGTCAGTAGCACACTTAAAGCATATATTTGCGGCATTATTTCAGGAAAAATTAAAACCACTTTGTATTACATTGTTTTGAAACAAAATACTTTTGTTATTATTGTGATTGATTTATCGATATTTCAACACACAGCTAAACTGAAGTGAGATGCCTTAAAATTCTCAGTTATCTATATTTTTGTATTACTTACTCAGCTGTAAATGAACGGCTTTCCTGGGCAATGTTTACAATCGTCGGTACTAATAACTAGCCTGGGGACAGTCAAGTGAGGCAGTGGACCACTCGCTTTCTGTAGGAGCGGTCTGTCTGGGTGGGACAGTAGCTTACAGCCCAGTGGCCACAATTACACATTGCGTGATTTACTGCTAATAATCTTTGAGAATAGTGTCCCAGTTCTGAAAGAGGTAACTTCGTAGTAAGTAAGTCGTAAGCCCTGTATATTGAGCTATGACTGCAAAGTGGTTCACATACTCATATCAACACTTGCAGCTATAGCGAGTAACACTCGACAAGCTCTTCAAGCAACGGAGCCCCTGCGGGTCCCTCATTTGTTCCCCATTTTGGGAACTACCTAAATGTACTGGGTAGATTCAATCCGATTCGTTTTTTGAACAACCACACAAACTTCTCCAGGTAAGCTTATGCTCTCCATCAATCAGTCAGTTGTAGGTTTCAAAGCCCCAGGGTGAAACCGAAGAGTCCAGTCTAAAAAATAGCATGACAACACTCAATATCTTAGGAAATACATAATCCTCCTTGAATTTTCTTTGATTTGTGAAATAAATGCGCATCACATTTTAGTAGCAATGAAGTCCGCTATTTTATTATCTGTCGTTCCTAGTCATTCTTATTAGCCTTGAAGTCGTATTAACTACTCATTTTACCCACTAATTACTTTTACCTTACCGGTCTTCGTATGAGATTTTCTTCGAAAGCCTATAATAGCAGAGAAAGTGCAGTCTGCAGAATGACAATTTGCATGTCTATTAAAATATCTAGTTGTGTTTAAGTGTCTAAATTGGAATTTTATGCTTCCAGTCTTTCTCATAAAGTGGAATATTGTAACTTGCAAACTGCGAAGCAAAAAGGCATATAATCCCGTCTGGTGTCGGGTGAGAATAGCATCAAACGATTTCTTCCCTTATGGCTGTCGTAAAAGGCAACTAGGCAACTAAGGGATATATTACGTCGGTCGAATCACAAAAGGGCGTAACTGTTTTTTTATAACTTTACAGGAGAGCAAATTAAAGAAATCAGCGACCAGTTTAACGGTTATACAAAATTTATCATAATATTTATTTAGAAGGTTATTAAATAATTTCATAGCAAATTTAATCCTTTATAGCCAGTTATTAATAGATTTCCGATAACCTTATAAATTTATGAGATATTTTACTTTTTTTCACTGAAGATCCACTTACGCCTATTTGTGATGTAACATTTTGTTATAATTATCACTTGTGTCCATTTATATTAAAGTAAATTAAAACAAAATGTATGGAATATTATATTTTTTAATATACAATTAGACACTTATAATCAAATGAATCAGTCTGAACATCTCTCAAAGAGATATGCATACAGTTATAATCAAATAAATCTGTCCAAAAAAATCAGAAAAATAGAATGTACTTATGAATTATTATATATTTTAACATACAGTTAGACACTTAAAATCAAATTAATCAGTCTGAACATCTCTCAAAGAGATATGCATATATTCTTTATTACATACATACATCAGCCTATTACATTCCACTGCTGGACGTAGGCCTCCCCCAGGGTACGCCATCGGGCATGATTTCCCGTTTTCGCCTTCCAGTCGCTACCAGCCCCATTTTTAAGTCCTCGGTCCATCTGGCCGGATGTCATCCAACACTACGCTTGCTGAGGCATGGCCTCCACTGGAGAACCCGTTTACTCTACCGTCCGTCGGTTCTACGACAAATGTGCCCCAGCCCACTGCCACTTCAGTTTGCTACACTTCCAGACTATGTCCGTAACTTTGATCTTTTTGCGGATAGTCTAATTTCGATTCTCATTTTATCCATTATAGAGATACCGAGCATAGACCTTTCCATAGCTCTCTGAGTGACATGTAACCGGTAGGCCAGTTTTAATGTCAGGTTCCACGTCTCGGCTCCATAGATCATGACTGGCAGGACGCACTGATTGAACACCTTGGTCTTGAGGCATTGTGGCAATGACAAGGGTGATTCCAAAATATGACGCAACTTCCCAAATGCTGCCAAGCCCAGCTGCACTCTTCTGGTGATTTCAGCCTCAAAGTTATCTACCCAGCTGCAAAGTTTGCCCAAGGTACACATACTTCTGGACAACTTCAAGGGCTATACCTTTGACGGAGACCGGCTCGGGGATGATGTGTTGATTGAACATGACTTTCGTCTTGTCCAAGTTCATCCCGAGTCCAACACGTCTCGAGGCGACGATCAGACTGGTCAGCATTTTTTGCAGATCCTGCAGCGATTCGGCCATTATTACTATATCGTTGGCAAAGCGGAGATGTGCGAGATATTTGCCGTTGACGTTGATGCCTTGTCCATCCCACTGTAAAGTTTTAAAGATATCCTCCAGCGAATTGATGAAACGTTTCGGGGATATAACTTCACCCTGTCTTACACCTCGGAGTAGTTTGAAGGATCCTGTTTTGTGATTTTGTACTTGGACGGACATTGTTGCCATTTGATAGAGGGTTCTTAGCCCCTTTACATATCGCCAATCTACCTGGCACCGCTGTAAGGACTCCAAAACAGCCCAGGTTTCGATGGAGTCGAAGGCTTTTTTGTAGTCCACAAAGGCCTTACACAGCGGTTGGTTATACTCTTCTGACTTCTGTATAACCTGCCGTACAGTATGGATGTGGTCCACGGCGCTGAAGCCTTTACGAAACCCGGCCTGTTCCGGTGGCTGGAAGGCGTCAAATCTTAATGGCACCGCTGCAAGGACTCCAAAACAGCCCAGGCTTCGATGGAGTCAAACGATTCGTAACGACTCTCGAGAACAGCTTATAGACGTGGCTCAGAAGTGTGATCGGACTGTAGTTTTTAAGAAGCGTTTTGTCACCTTTCTTGAAAAACAATGCCACAACAATTCTGCTTCACGCCTTCGGGGTTGTCTCATTGGCTATAACAAAGATGCCAGAGTTAACAGAATAGCCTTTCCAGCTCCTCCAGAACAGGTTTTCCACCAGCTTAAAGTAGCTCAGAGGCCACTCCGTCTTCACCGGGAGCCTTCCCATTCTTAAGCTGTTGAAGCGCTGCCCCGATTTCGTCTACATCCACATCCGGGAGATCGTCTGTAAAGTGGCGAGAGTGGAGCTCTGGGTACTGTGGTCGCGTCAGGTAGCGGTTTCTGCGCATGCGAGGCATACAGATTTCCGTATAAGTCCTCAATTTCAGCGAGAATCTCTGGATGTGACAGTTACACCATTCGAGGTAGTTATGAGTTATAGTTACTACTACCTGTAGAGCTAAAAACAAAAGACATGGAAATTTGTTTAACACCTTGCCTCACTTACGCTTGCCAACTATGGCCATTAACACAAATAACGTTGAACCAAATAAGAGTGTGTCAAAGAGGTATAGAAGGAAGCTAGCCAAGATTGTTGGCAAGCATGTACTTCAGATGACATGGAGATGGACAGGTCACACCCAAAGAGTGCATGAACTGCAGTCGCCTATTCGTGAAAAATTATTGAAGTATGAAACAGTAGTTAAGTCTCTTCGTGATTGTTCGTGCAGTCTTCTAGGACAGGAATTCAGATGAGTCCTCTCGTGACATTAAAATATGCATATTTTTCAAAGCCGTGGTGTATAAAACAAAAAATCGCCATTTTGTTGGTTACGCCCTTTTGTGATCCGACCGACGATTAGATTGATACATCAAGTATTGGACAACAGCATTTACTGTTTAAAACAACATTTTTCACTAATCTGCCTGTCAAATGTTGGTAGTATGGTAAAACCCCCCAATAGAGGGAGGGTCCATGGTAATTACTGATGATGAAGCAGATAATTATATGCCTTATAGGTAATATCAATCGAGTGACTAACGTCCATATAACTAAAATTAGTGTATATGTATGATACACGTAATTTTATATTTGATTGTTCCAATTTATTTTATACTTAAGAAGATAAGTACTACCTACTTAAGATGATACAAGTCCAAGTCTGTAAGTTTAGTGGCCTTCCAAAGTATTAAATATGCCTACATAACACTTAATTAGGTACCCCGTTTGATGTCGGCTTAGAATAGCATCTCCCCATATCTTTCCCATGGGTGTCGTAAGACGCGAATAAGGGACTCGAGGGCTATATGTGTATTGCAATTTTAGGCGATGGGCTGACCACCTGTCACTATGATGATACACAATTTTCTGAATGAGCCTCAAATGTTTGTCTGACGTGGCGTAAATGTCCTTTTTTGCCGTTTAGGCTCTGCCTACCCCGCTAGTGATATAGGCGTGATATATGTATGTATGTAATGTATATCATTTAATATAACAGTTGCCTTCCACAAAAACGAAGAAGAATGAGGGTAGGTAGATATGTTTGCCCCTACCAGCCACCCGCAGTTCCACAAGTTTACCCTCTTACGCTTGCAACAGCGTCGGAGTATCAGGAACTCATAATTATAATAATTTGTCGGTAAGAACCCGTTTAAATTATAACTATGCTTACTTAGTAGAAAAAGATACTGATAAAAGTAGGAACACTCTGACAGTGCCGTCTTGTCCTCTCCAAACTAATATCACAGAGTTTAATGGGTTGCATGGAATGTTAATGGTACATTTATCAAATCCTAATACGATCCAGTCGGGACAGTACATTTTAATACGGAAATTAATTTTAATTTTATAGATTTACGTTTAAATGTTGCCGACATAATGCCTTATATTTATTGGTTTTACATTTTACAAGCGATTTATTGGTCACTCGAGTTATTATGGTTACAAAGTTTGTTCGATGGAGAAAGTAAAAAGTTTATTGTCCTTCGTATATAAAAAGTAAAAACCTACAACTTACTTCACTCAAACAGCACCTGTTTATGTTCAGTTGATTGATTTATTATTTTTTTATCTTCTTCTGTCGACCCTGAAAACTACCCAACAACATGAATGTTGCCTAATAAGCGTCTAACCTCTTTTATTTTTTCTGTTCCATCATTTCATCTGCCGTTTGCCTACATAACACTTAGATAATTAACCCGTGTTATGCCGGCTTAGAATAGCATCACCCCATTTCTTACCCATGGGTGTCGTAAGAGGCGACTAAGGGACTCGAGGGTGTGTATTGCAATTTTAGGCGACGGGCTGACAACCTGTCACTACAGTGATACACAGTTATCTGATTGACCCTCAAACTTTTGTCAGACGTGGTGTTAATATCCGTTGAACGGTCGTTAACGTTCTGCCTACCCCGTAAGGGATATAGGCGTGATTTATACATACATACAAACATATATCACGCCTTTATCCCTTGCGGGGTAGGCAGAGCGTAAACGACCGAAAAAACGGCCACTTACGCCACGTCTGACAAACGTTTGAGGGTCATTCGGAAAATTGTGGCGTGATTTATGTATGTGTGTATGTAGGTATGTATGTTCCATCATTTATTTTGGCATCATACCCTCCTATGGGATTTATACCTCTACGATAGGATCTATGGGCATATACACTATTTAAATTGCTTTCTAAGAACCTAAGTATAATGCAGTGTCGGTAGTCGGTATGTATAAATTGAGTTCGTCTATCTAGTTTCTAGTAGTAAACGCTTGTGAGCCATGCGGTATCTTAACTAACGTGGAGCCTTCTAGGGTGAAACTTAGAAAGGAGAGAGTGTACTACCAGCACACCTCGAGTTACCCTCTAAGAGATCAATTTATACTGGTTATTCTTAATAAGTTTTAGGAAAACTTGTGTGGAACGCTAGTTGCGAACCACGAGTGAGGGTTAAAGGAGTGGAAATGCTAGTTGCGTACCACGAGTGGGTGTTGAGGAAGTGGAAACGCTAGTTGCGTACCACGAATGTATGTCGAGGAAGTGGAGACACTAGTTGCGTACCACGAGTAAAAAGGAAAAGTCCATATTGTACTGAAATATATAATTTTATTTCCACTTTTCACACAAATATCAAGGCACACTTTTTACACTATGAATTACCCGTTTTAAACTTAATGAAATATTAAATATCTGGTTAACGATACGTATATATATATATATATATATATATATATATATATATATATATATATATTAATTAAATTAAATTGGCTAATCATAAAAGGATAAATGAAATACACAACCTTATTTGACACGTCCGTTCAGTAGCTCGTCCTCCGAAAGACTGACGAGGATTGTGTGACGGAATCTGTCATTCGTTCGGTGAACGAATGACCGTAGACAAATGAATGAACAAATAAATATTCATAGACAAGGCGAACCATCATTCGGCGAATAAATAATAACCATAGACAAGACTTATTGATGGTACACCAATAATTCATAAATTTAAGGGTACAATTACACTCATATTGCGTTCCGTTTTACGTATTTTCTAACACGAGTGAGGAGGCGAAATGAGAGAAGGGTTTGGTTCGGGCTTGGGCAGTCGAATGCCAGTTTATTCAAGAGCTCACCGCTATTTATACAAAATGTGAACTTAATATAATAGTCAGTTGAGGGTGTACTGTTTATCATTATTATGAGGATACCCACAAGCTAGATTAATAGACAACTGTGGGTAGACCGAATATGAAGATTGTGGGGACACCCTCACTTGTATACATTTATTCCTTTATGGGTAAGTCGCAGTGGTGCGGCCAGTGCCTGAGTGGACGTATTATGGCTGACAGTAAAGAAGGATAGACTCATTATTGCCTACGAACGGCTAGACAAAGTGCAGACAGATAGTAGCGTGGTGCAAGTCACGAACGAATACGGCCTTGATTGAAACGTATCCATTAACTGGTATCAACTGCATAAACTGTGCATCGTGAGGTGATAGAGACTCCATAATCATAAATAGTTTCATGAAAAGAATAGATATATTATAGAAATTATAAGGAGTGTTATTGTATTGCGGATATGATATTGGACAATAACGAAAAATTGGTAGGTATTGCAAAAAATGCGCGATTCAAACAATAACTACAATGTCTACAATTAAGTCAGTAACAATATCAGAGGCCGACTACTAGTACTAGGCGGTTAAAAACTCTGACACCAGTGTTTTTCGTGTCGTTGGACGACTCAGTATCCCACTCGAAAAGGGAGAGTACCAATATAAACAATAACTACAATAAAGTCAGTACGAAATACCTGTCGGTTCGAATCCTGCCCGTAAGTGTTAAACTTTTGGTATTTTTTTAAATGTATGTATAGAATATACCTACTTAAAAAAAAATGATTCGGTATTAAGGTCGAATTAAAAGCGTGACTTGGCCGTTTCTCGACAAATTATACATTTCAAAGACATATTCTACACAAATTGATTGATGAATGAATTGAGTTAATTCATACATACATACATAAATCACGCCTCTTTCCCGGAAGGGTTGGCAGAGACTACTTCCTTCCACTTACTACGATCCTGGCATACTTCTTTCGCCTACTCTACATTCATCAATCTCTTCATGCATGCTCGTCGGTTAAGGGTACTCTTGACCTGACCTTTCTTTAGCAATTCCCCGATTTGATTTGGTTAATTAATGTACTTATGATACGCAGTAGAATTCGTTGCAAAAAAATCCTTATAAATTCTCAACAAATGCCCTGGCCGCTTGAGCGCCGCTGCGGCAGAGCCGCATAATATAATTCGAACCTATAATAGTCGCATCGCGATATTCCTTCGAGAAACGCGACGACGATGCTTAATCGTCCGTTTACGAGTTAGAAAATACTCCGCCTTCGGAAATATGATGACAAAATGTTCCATTATTCAAAGTCAGGCTGCATACAGGCTATAGCGAGGAAGCTATAGAGCTTTAATGATACTGTAAAGAGTGTGAATGTTTACCGTCAGGCTTGGAATTCACTTGAGTATTAAGTATAGTTCAGACGGGGAATTAAAAATTGTGTGAGATATGATTGCCGTGTGATGCCGGCTTAGAATGGCATCATCCCATTTTTTTCTCGTAGGTTTCGTATGAGCCGACTAAGGGACTCGATGGTTACATGTCTTTTGCAATTTTAGGCGATGGGCTGACAACCTGTCACTATAGTGATACATAATTATCTGAATGACCCTCAAATGTTTGTCCGACGTGGCGTAAGTGACCGTGTCTTCGGTCGTTTACGCTCTGCCTACCCCGCAAGGGATATATGCGTGATATATGTATGTATGTATATGTATGTGAGATATGATAATGCGTGGAACGTTGACGTCATATTCAAACAGTCCAGAATTCCGAGAATCAACTTACGTAGTTTCCTACGTGTATGTTTTAACGCAGAGAATGCTAGCAAAGTTGAACAACATTGAAAACATTCTTGTTTTTTGAAAGATGAAAATCTATTCATGGGATTCCAACCTCATAGATAGTCGATTTTGAAGTTGCACGCAAAATATTTGATTTTATATTCAAACTATCGGAAACATATAAATTGAATCATGCCCTAGAAGAAATAGTATAAGTACATCAATGTTATAATATTATATGGATTAGTAAAGTAAATGTTAGTTAATATAGATGAAACCACCACAAAATATGTGTGTGATGTCTTTCAGAGTAAGGATATTTCTTTAATTATTATTCAATGTTGCGGTTAGACTGCATTTGTTGGAGATAATAATGGCCGCTGACGGCCATACCACATACGGTGTGTAATAAAAAAGTGCATACAACAAACAATAGTTGATGAATCATTTTGTGATAACTGAATTCGGCCTACCGGTCAGATACAGGGTCGTTTACCTTTCAGTTACAATCAAGAATCTTGTCAGGCAACCAATGTAGCATAACAGTAGCTGGCTGGGCTAAAAATTTTACAAAGTTTATAAACATACGGTATGTCATAGGAACAAACTGCTTTGGGCCCTGCACGTTAACCCGAATGAGAAAATAAGTAACTTTAAAATTACTTAAATATATTTAAGTACAGTCGGTTGTAGCACATAAGGTACCAGGGCTACTAAAAAATACTGAATTATTTTTATTCCGAGTGAATACAAATCCCTTAATGGGCAAAGTCCGCCTTTGTGGCATTTCTTGTTTTTGATTTAATATGTGTTTTGTGTAGTAGTTTTAAGAATGCACAATAAAGATGTGTGACCCACTCAATTGTCGAGGTTAGTGCTGGGCTCGGATTCTCCTTACTTTTTTACCCTTGCAATGCTATTCGATCCCTAAATGACACAAATATTTGTTATGCTAATTTCAGATATTTGTGTTTATTCTGGATGTTTTCTATGTATAATATGAATTCATTTACAAAAAAAAGTATATAAAGTATAAGTACGAATAATACAAGCACAAGCTTAATAGTACAAGCTTTGCTTAGTTTGGAGCTAGGTGGCGCTGTGTGAATTGTCTATGATATTTATTTATTACGAATGTGTCCTACAAACAATCGACCCTGTGCCACTGGCGGAGCAGGCTATGATCTCATAATTCCGCCAAATTAATGATCAATAAACCAATGGTTGCTATTAATGAATCGCATTTCAGTTGCAACTTTTAATTGCTTGCCTTTAATGATACTGTAAAACTTAGAAACAGAGGCTTGGTAAATCGATTTGCAGAATATTTTTGCAAATTAAGCCCACATTCAAAACACATACATTAAATATTTTCTTGTAAGATGGACAGATTACACACACACACACATACACATATCACGACGCCTATAATCCCTTGCGGGGTAGGCAGAGCATAAACGGCCGCAAAAACGGACATTCACGCCACGTCTGACATATATTTGAGAGTCATTCGGAAAATTGTGTATCGCCATAGTGACATATTGTCAGCCCATCGCCTAAAATTGCAAAACACACCCTCAAATCCCTTAGTCGCCTTTTACGACTACCACGGGAGAGTAATGGGGTGATGCTATTTCAAGCCGGCATCACACGGCGTACACAGATTGCATAGAACAAAACAATCTTATTAAGGCTCTTGACGTTAGGTCTGCTTTAACCTTCTCACTTTTCCGCCTCCCATTTAAATCTTTACTTTTGTGTGCGTATCTGTATGTTTCATATTTTACAAACAGGCAAGTTTACAATGCCCTACTCGTCACATTGAATACAACATTTCCGAACTAACCTATTTCGTGTTGACTGCAAACTGCATATCAATTTCTCGGTAAGTGAACAGGATAATTCGAAAATGTTTTTTTTGCAAATGGCTGGCAAATATTTGATGAATCAACACACACAGATAGTTGACACTGCACAGGATATTACTTTTTGAGAGCCTGCGCTTGAAAATAAATAGAACAACAGTACAAATAACTTGTGAAAAAGAAATTAAGGTGCGATTTATTGGAATTAACTTGTTATGTAATTTGTTCTATAGGTACTTACACGCAGCTCTTTTTACTGAATCGTCCAATATACTTAAGGCAAGTGTAGTCCTGAACGGCCTCGACAGTGACCGTTAATTGAAGTTATGGCAAAAATAACATATAAATTGGTCACTTTTGGTATAAATTGCCATAGCTTTAATAACAGCGAATATTTTATTGAGTTTGTAGGTTCTAATTTTTCGTAAGGATAATACTAAAAACTTGAGCAACGGACATTCTGATAAATTGTTTGTATTAAGAGATTTTTTGTGATGTGGCACGACTGGCGAAGCCGTTCGCCTTAAGTAATTTTTATAAGAACAAAAATCGCAACCTTAATATATTAACTTGCTTTGAGTTTCATACACCGGTTGTGAAACTCGCCTAGATAATGAATGATATTCTGACATTGGTAATGGAATCGCATCATTCGAATCAGTGACAAAAAATTGATCGCCTACTAAAGTTTTTTTCTCATACGCAGCGGATATTAGTCATGCATGCGATAACACTATCGAATGCTCTTTCCCGAATTCGTAAATATTGCATTTTTTGTTCAAATGTTGCAGCAGGGATGATAAGATATGGTAAGTAAACACTCATTGATATATTATGGGGTATCTGTTCCTGTAGCGGATCCTTCGAGCATCTAGGACGAAGTAAGAATTCTCATTATAATTCAGTATGTATGGAAATTGGTATAAAAAAGACTGTCAAAAAAAATTCTTATAAATTACTTAATTACTTATTCGTTGAAGCACACGAAATCCTACGGATAATCGTACGGATAATGTCACCCCAATTACAATCATATTTTAACTTTTTTGATAATTTGGGCTTTTTAATCTCCTGAACAAAAAAAATTGGTATGACAAAAATAACACTAATATAAAAGAACAGGACTTCCTTATTGATAGCGAGGGTAGTAGGTTCGGTTCATCCTGCAGCATAAGAATTACAAAGTAGTAAGTTTTCTAAGATTACAAAGTTAAGTTAATAATTATCATTCACTTTGACGTCTAAGCAAAACTGATGTCATCTGTAGATACAAGCCGCTATTATTCAAAGGAAGATAAAAAGTTTATCTTAATAAAAACGCGACCACAGGAAATGGTGACAAAGAAAATTATTGTAAGTAAATGAGTGTAATATCTCAACGGAAGTAGGTAAACATTGACCCTTTTCATTGTTCACATTTTGACTACGATTGTTTACAGAAGACATAAAAAGTTGCCTTAATAGTGAACGTGTTCAATAAAAGTGGGGCCGTTTAGATGGTTAAGTAATTAAGTATGCTCTACACTATCTATCGTGTTTTAATTGTTTTCGATGCGAGACGTTCGTATCATTATTGTTTACATGAATTTTAAAATATGGAGTGGTTTATAAAGTATACAGCAATAAAGCCATTGAAAAGTGCTAAAAATGTGTTTTGTGTAGTAGTTTTAAGAATGCACAATAAAGATGTCTGACCCACTCAATTTTATCGAGGTTAGTGCTGGGCTCGGATTCTCCTTACTTTTTTACCCTTGCAATGCTATTCGATCCCCAAATGACACAAATATTTGTTATGCTAATTTCAGATATTTGTGTTTATTCTGGATGTTTTCTATGTATAATATGAATTCATTTACAAAAAAAAGTATATAAAGTATAAGTACGAATATTAGCTATTTAGTTTCCATAGTACAAGCTTTGCTTAGTTTGGAGCTAGATGGCGCTGTGTGAATTGTCTATGATATTTATTTATTACGAATGTGTCCTACAAACAATCGACCCTGTGCCACTGGCGGAGCAGGCTATGATCTCATAATTCCGCCAAATTAATGATCAATAAACCAATGGTTGCTATTAATGAATCGCATTTCAGTTGCAACTTTTAATTGCCTTTAATGATACTGTAAAACTTAGAAACAGAGAGGCTTGATTAATCAATTTGCAGAATATTTTTGCACATTTAGCCCACATTCAAAACACATAAATTACGTCTTTTCTTGCAAGATGGACAGATTACACAGATACACACACATACACATACACATATCACGCCAATAATCCCTTGCGGTGTAGGCAGAGCGTAAACGGGCGTCCAAAAAATGGACATTTACGCCTCGTATGACAAATATTTGAGTTTCATTCAGAAAATTGTGTATCGCCATTGTGACAGATTGTCAGCCTATCGCCTTAAATTCCAAAACACACCCTAAAATCCCTAAGTCGCCTTTTACGACTGCCACGGGAAAGAAATGGTATGATGCTATTCTAAGCCGGCATCACACGGCGTACACAGATTGGATAGAACAAAACAATTTTATCCTTAGGCTCTTGACGTTAAGTCTGCTTTCACCTTCTCACTTTCCGCCTTCTATTTAAATCATTACAGATGTGTGTGTATCTCTGTATGTTTCATATTTTATAAATATTGTATTCTATATTGTGTACCAAATTATTACAATACATTTGAATATTAAACATAGTCACGAAGGTGAGCTTATCTCTATGAAGAGATCTCTTCCAGCCAAACTGCACAGTGGAATTAGGAAATACTATATTAGGCAATGACAAAACCGTGTACACATACAGATAGGGACTTGGATATTATACAGGGTTATTTTTTAGTCAGTGCGCAAACTTATACCATGATATCAGAATCGTTAATAGGACATTTTAGGCAAATAAAAAAATATGTTTTATTTTTATTATTTTTTTATTTTTGTCTACCTCATAAAAAATAAATCATGGACACACTACTTATCAATCGGGGGTGCGTGAAAATGGCAACAGCGCTCGCGCAGCGCACCCTTCAGTCAGTTTCAGTTCTCGCTTTGATTCCGTCGCGGGCGGGCGCGCACCTGCGGGCTGCGTGACACTACTTTTCCCGCCGATCCCAAATTGATTTCGCGATGTCGAATTTTACGTTTCGCGAGTTTTACGAAATGGTGCGTTCGTACTTTTTAAGTGGGGAAAATACCCGAGTAGCCCAATGAATGTACGCGGACGAAAGTTTACCTCGACTGCGTAATGCTGGCGTTGTGGACCCTCATGTACCGAACCAAAGAACATTCCTCAACGTTATGCAGCGGCTGTTGGATCACGGGCAGTTTACGGTAAGTAAATGTTAATTAAACGACTATTGTACTTAGCTACCTACTGCCTACGCCTACCTAGTGTTCTAGGTAAACTTTTCATTTTGACGGTCCTAAGCCCGTAAAAGTATGAAGGGAAAATTGGAATCATCTTTTTAAAGGCTCAGCTACACAAGACCGGCGCGCGATAGCCGCGTTCCGGCCATACGTTTTTTTTATGAATGCCCGATCAAATCACACCCTGTTATTTTTGTGTGAGTAGACCGTTTTTAATCTTTATTCCTAAATAACCACTCAAGGTTAGTTCACACTGACGTAGTAGCAACATTTTAGTGGCCTAATCAACTTTGACTGTCATACTTTACTGACTTTTTCGCTCCACTCTTTTAAGCGCACAAAATTGCCGTTTACTTTACTTTAAAAGCAGTTGTACTTTAAGGATAATTCGGTTAAAATCATCGAAGGGCAGGCACGCACAATACGAGCTACCTCATATCATCTGTGTACATAAAGCTTTCTAGCAGTGCAGATGAATTTCCCGCCACGCCGTGCCGGTGGCGGCGGCGCGGCGCGGGCTGCCGGCGCCGGCGTCAGATTTCTTCTAAAAATTTAATCGTTGGCGCCACTATGTCTGGCGCTGTAAGACGCGGTGACTAATCGCGACGTTGTCAAACCATCACAACCTCTGTTGTATGCAGGTTGTGTAGGCTTTTTAGGTACTATCAGCAACGGCTCCAGTTGCCATTAAAGTCTTTACTGGTTATTTTTAAAGAATATTAGAAAAACCTTTTCAATGTTGATCTTTTAAAATGGGTATCAATCTTTTCTGGTTATTCTTGTTAACTGTAAGAAAAACCATTCTTAAGTTGATCACGTAGATGGTTACTCGAGGTGCTGTACAATCCCGAGTTACCGTTATGGATTAAACATTTACATGTCTTGCTTATGCTAGTAGTAGCTGCTAATTCTTAACCAAACTGGGAAAAATCCAACTACGTGATTAACAAAATAATCTTGTCTCTCCGCATAAACTAGACACAGGGACCATCAAATCAAGAGACCAACTTTCAAACCACTACACCACGGAGGCAGTTTAAGTGTAGGTACTTGTGAGATAGGTACTTAGTTGTTGTAGGTATCACCCGCACGCATCCCGGTACGGTACCAATAGCGGTCATTAACCTGGACTGGTCATTGACCTGTGCTGTAGGTAGAAGCTAGAACACAGTCAGCTGATAACAGGGCCGCGCGCGACGTTGCCATATCGAAAGATAGCAAGTGAACCTAATAGGGTGATCCACACTTACGTACGATCCTGGGATAAGTTTAAGTGCGATTATTTAAAAATTTTTGTTCTAAGTCAGGTGTAAAAAATAAATACATATTTTCCAAAATTTGATAACCATTACGTATGTTGAAGCTGCGCACTGACTAAAAAATAATCCTGTATATTATAAACAATACATACTTACTTATTAATAAATACATAAATTAATATATAATAGGCAAGTTTACAATGCCCTACTCGTTACATTGCCTACAACATTTCCGAACTGACCGATCCCGTGTTGACTGTAAACTGCATATCAATTTCTCTGTAAGTGAACAGGATAATTCGAAAATGTTCTTTTTTTGCGAATGTCTGGCAAATATTTGATGAATAAACACACACAGATAGTTGACACTGCACAGGATATAACTTTTTGAGAGACAGCAATAGAAAATAAATAGAACAACGGTACAAGAAACTTGTACCGAAATTGTAAGGTTGCGATTTATTGGAATTAACTTTTTATGTAATTTGTTCTATAGGTACTTACACGCAGCTTTCTTTACTGAATCGTCCAATAATACCTCTACTTAAGGCCAGTGTAGTTGTGAACGGCCTCAACAGTGGCTGTTAATTAAAGTTATGGCAAAAAGTGCCTAAAACCGGCCGCTTTTGGTACTAATTGCCATAACTTTAATAACAGCGAATATTTTATAGAGTTTGTAGGTTCAAATTTTTCGTAAGGATAATACTAAAAACTTGAGCAACGGACATTCTGATAGATTGTTTGTTTAAAGAGATTGTTTTGTGATGTGGCACGACTGGCGAAGCCGTTCATGAATACACTCGCCTTAAGTAATCAAAAATCGCAGCCTTAATATATTAACTTGCTTTGAGTTTCATACACCGGTTGTGAAACGCGCCTAGATAATGAATGATAATCTGACGTTGGTAATGGAATCGCATCATTCGAATGAGTGACAAAAAATTGATTCACCTACTAAAGTTTTTTTCTCATACGCAGCGGATATTAGTCATGCATGCGATAACACTATCGAATGCTCTTTCCCGAATTCGTAAATATTGCATTTTTTGTTCAAATGTTGCAGCCGGGATGATAAGATATGTTAAGTAAACACTCATTGATATATTATGGGGTATCTGTTCCTCTAGCTAGCGGATCCGGCTCTAGCGGATTACTTAGACTTAGACTTATATTTCAGTAAGTATGGAAATTGGTATAAGAAAGATTGTCAAAAGAAATTCTTATAAATTACCTAATTACTAATTCGTTGAAGCACACCAAATCCTATAGATAATCGTACGGATAATGTCACCCCAATTTCAATAATATTTTAACTTTATTGATAATTTAGGCTTATTATTCTCATGAATAAAAAATTTGGTAAGACAAAAATATCACTTCCTAGATTTCCGCCCTGGGGTTTCACCTGCTGCCACTCATTTTCCCATGGCAATAGTTGTTTTCCCGCGGTAAAAAATAGCGTATGTGTTACTCCAGGTTAAACTCTACCTGTGTTCCAAATTTCATCTATATCGGCCAAGCCGTTTGAGCGTGAAGAGGTAACAAACATACATACACACACAAACTCTCAGATTTATTATATTAGTACGGATAGCACAAGCTAGTATGTACTTACTAATTGATAGCGAAGGTAGTAGGTTCGGTTCCTCCTGCAGCATAAGAATTACAAAGTAGCAAGTTTTCTAAGATTACAAAGTTGTCACTCAAAAAGTTAATAATTATCATTCACTTTGACGTCTAAGCAAAACTGATGTCAAGCCGCTCTTATTCAAAGGAAGATAAAAAGTTTATCTTAATAAAAAACGCGATCACAGGAAATGGTGACAAAGAAAATTATTGTAAGTAAATGAGTGTAATATCTCAACGGAAGTAGGTAAACATTGACCCTTTTCATTGTTCACATTTTGACTACGATTGTTTACAGAAGACATAAAAAGTTGCCTTAATAGTGAACGTGTTCAATAAAAGTGGGGCCATTCAAATGGTTAAGTAATTTAGTATGCTCTACCGACTCTCGTTATAAAGAAAATAGTAGGTAATGCTTTTTTGTAGAGGTAGGACATTGACTGGCATGATGTGATATACAATGTTGAGATTTATATAACGTAAAGGTGTCCTCTATTTAGGATCCAGCCAGCAAAGTATGTTACAGCTTAGTATTCTAAAACGTGAACCTCTCAAAACTTTGATTTTTCAGGATCATTTTTCAAATATGAAAATTTTTTGAAGAAAGAAGAGTGCACTCTAAGAAAGCTGATATTTCATTAATCTTTTCTCCAAATTCACTCCATACTAAAACATACGGAATTTAATGAAAACTCACACTTTACCCGCTATCGCTATTGTGGGCAAGAATGCGGCGTAATTCGACCCCCTCGTTTCCTGCGAACCGCACATCGAGAGTGGCGCGCTCACTCTGGAGACATATTTATGAATCAGTAGAAATTGGATTTCGCATGCGCTAGTCTACGACAAGTGCTCTAAGCACTCGTATTACATACACTATCTAACTACTCATCGTCAACATTTACAACAATCCACTGCCGGCTATGGGCTTTCTATGGGAAAGGATTCAGGGGGTGTATGCCATACCAATTTTCTACGCTTGGCAGACGGGCTGGCAAGCGCATTGTATAGTCGTCAGGTGTTTAAGGCCAAGTTGCGTGAGCATTACTTGCAGCCATTACAGTCATCCTAAGACGCTGGTAGCAGGTTTCTGTCACATATTGAAATGCAATTAACAAAAATTATTTGTTTCATAAAACTCTGTAATTATTTTTTCTTTCATTGTTTTTTTTTTCAAAATGTCTATGCTTGAGGTATATGTTATTTAGTCTATTATTTATAATATAATATGTATTTAATTTATATATATTTATTAATAAAATATCATTGTATTTATTTAGCTGTTTTAATTTGGTATATTTCGATTTTTATTATTATTTTTGCACCTGCCTGTACTTTCCACATTCCCTAAGGTAAACTGGTAGAAAATGCCACTGGCAATAAGTCCGCCCATGTACACTGTTGTGCGTAAAGTTCAATAAAAAAAAATATATAGTCTAGTATTATACAGATAGCGTTACTGCCCATTCCCAGGATTTATTACCGACACCCACGAGTCGAAATATCTTGTCCGGTAACACGATCAAGTACCTACACGAAATCAAACTTCTACGTAAGCTGACGTAAAACAATGAACTGAAGCGACAGACAACACATAATGCTTTCTACTGAAGCAAGCCGGTGGTGTCGGATGTCAGCACCGTCTGCACGCACCACACAATGCCAAATTAATCGGCTATTGATTAATTAGAAGGATGACTTGCCTTCGTCTGACAGATCTAACATAACTATGATACTTAACACTGACTCAGCACCTTAGACTGTAGAGTAGATACAATTAGACAAACAACTGTCTAGTAGAGATTTTTAATAGATAACCAACAAGTCATTCCATCTACTGTAGCTGGCTCTTTGCGTGGCGTCCTATAGAATATTTACCTAATTAGTTCAGTATCTAAAATTGAACAGAAGGATACCTAAGTACCTACCAAATCATATATTTAATAATGTTTTATTAGTACTCCACAATATTTCGTATGTAAGGTAGCACTCCGCAATGGCATTCAACAATGTCCTCAAATCTGAATAGAATGCGTTTGATATTTATTGTTAATCAGATTACTGGCGGTTATAAGCTGGTTGTCAGTCCTGGCGCACAATAGGGGACCACCCAACCACCCAATAGTCGCATTTCCTTTGTTTGTAGGACCCAAAGTAAAGAATCGTAACTTAATAGGTGACGTATTAAAAGCTGTTCTGAGTTCAGCAGATAAAATATTGTGTTTCATCTTTGATAGAAAATTTATGAGTGCTATGTTCTTGTGTTTCTTTTTCTTATTCCTTGAACTGTCTTCACTATTGTCATTAACAATAAACTAGCCACCACTCTCAAACACTCAATAGTGCCCATTTTTATAGATAATCAATACCTAATTTTCAACAGCTTTCTAGAATTCTGAATTTGCATACGATAAACACTTAGGTACAGTTTTGAAAGTTGCATTGATTGGTTAAATAGAGATGATTTGCGAAAAGTAAAAGTTGTAAACCCAACAGCCAATGTTATTGAAGTGTTGCAAAGATGACTGTCAAATCAAAACAAATGCTTGTTTGCGTAATTTAGATGAATTGTTGGTTTGTTAGATAAGTGTACCTATCTAACATCAAATCATAGCAAACCTAGAGAGTCACTCACTCAGTCATGTTTAATCCAACTATAAAACCCAAGGGATTTAACTGGCCGCGAAAGAATTGGTGCCAGCTAAATAGGCTATGTACTGGCCATGGAAGATGTGGCAAATTTTCGCACAGATGTGGATGGCGCGACTCACCAGCCTGTGACTGTGGAACTCCGGTGCAAAGTATGCGGCACGTCATCCTGGATTGCCAAAAAAGAAAACTCACCAGGGGTTACCAGGATATGTTCAGCCTTGAAGATAACGCAGCCCATTGGGTGAAGAACATGGACATACCATGAACTATAGAAATATTGAACAGTGACATTCGCCATACTTATGAATAAATAAAAGCTCAGGCATGTGATAATGTTAATTAATCAACATAGGTACTTTATTTCAAGAACGCTAAGGATGCACCTTCTTTCTTTCATTAAAGTAGAATCATCTTGCACTGGCTCTACATTTGGGTACCCTATAATTATGTGTATTGATTTCTAAGGAACTCAGATTACAAATTGAGTATCGGTGGGCAAGCCCAATTACTATTTTTATCGCGACGAAGCGATCTATACGTTGTGTTGATATGTTGCATGTAGGAGATCACGTGTTGCCCACAAAAATGTTGACTTGCGTCAAGATCTTAGCTTTAAAGCGTCACCTACAAGTCGGACACAGTCGGCGACTGTTGCCTACACGCAGTGCAGGAGCACCTTTAGCTTCTCCAGATCCATGAATTTAGTCGATATCTTGATAATTAACGAGCTAAAGATAGCGACTATTTGCGAATTTCGCACATGCATTTAGCAGACATTAGAAAGTTGGATGTAGAGCAAAAACCTCGAGAAACCCGGAACCCCAATCAAATGGTTTTGATTACAAATTGCAAATACATTTTTCAAAATAGGTGTGTGTTGTTTTATAGTCAAACACATATAACGAAAACAAGTTTCAATTTGCAACTAATATTTTAAGTCTGGTGACTGGCCCGACCTGTGAATTGATGTATTTTTTAGCTATTCAAAATGGCGTATCACAAATGTGTCCTCATGACAAATGCATCTGTCTAGTGTATTTGTGAATATCTTCATTTACAGCTAATTAGCATTTACGGTACTGGTTGGTAAAAACCCGCGGAGCAGGTATCCCGCTGCTTGCAGGCTGTAAAGAACATTCGTAAAGCAAATGGAAGGAGCGGGGTCAAACGGTTCAAGCGCTATTTACTAAACAGTGGAGCTGGATGCGCCAGCGCACGTACATGCTGGGAGAAAAGTGCTTCACCAGATATGAGTGATCGAGTTGAACGAGTGAGGTGGGGTTTCTCGGGCAGTCACCTGTGCGATTGCGGTGTAGAACAAACTAGGGTTCACCTTGTCTCTTGCCCCAACTGCCCTAGCTTGTACCATGCAGAACCTACTTGAGGCTAACTCCAAAGCGATCGGTGCGGTGTGTCTTCGCGAAAGAGCATGACTTGATGATCAGCTTCTTTCGGCCTATATTATAGTGAAATTATATTTATTTTATTTTATTAGGTAAATACAACAGGTAACAATGAACATTGTCTTTTGTGTATACAAAAATTGTTAAGAACTAGACTGATACCCTAAACGCATTTACACAGCTTGATAATAGCATATTACAGTAAACAATTAAAAAATTCGTACCTGCAGGGCAGGGCAGGGTACTGAAAACTTATAACTAAACAAAACAAAATCTTCACAGCTATTTTAAAAGCGTTAGATCATGAGTCGTATATATCGCGATCTGCGTTATCACAAGATACTTCATTATAGACACGACACATTCTGATTCTGACAATTGGATTGTAATAAGAAGTATTATTAGTGTATGTTTTGAGAAGAAATGTTTTGGGTTTACGGATATTATGGGCAGTATTAAATCAAAAAATTACACAACAAAACTAGGTATGTATGGCATTGACACAGGTGGAATAAGATTACTCTATCTTCTTAATAATGGGTATTTAATTATAAACAAAATTAAACCTTGAAACCATTTTGGTCTCGACACAAAACGCCTATTCTTAAAGAAAAAAAAATCACCCGATCAACAGTATTCAGACGCCACTTGCTACGAAGAACTGATCTCACGGACGGACAGGGACAGACTGACTGACGTATGTAAACCAAAACAAGAATTAGTCACAGGAACTATTAGGTCCTTACATATGAAATTGTCGTTTTGTCGTACTGGCCACTTTGATCACAAATTTCTCCTATTTGGTTAGGAATTCGAAATTCAAATTTATACAGCTATTTCCACATGTAGTTGTGTTTCGTAAACCGTCATTCATTTGTTTTTTTACTTATCTTTTTTCTGTTTGCATCGCTCAATTTACAAAATGGAAAATTTGAAATATCGCGTTATTTACGAGTACGAGTTCCACCGTGGCACCAGTGCCGCGGAAACGGCTCGAAGGGTTAATGATGTGTATGGCGGTTGTGTCGCAAAAGAAAACACAGTGCGTTTTTGGTTCCAACGTTTTCGTTCTGGAAATTTCGACCTGCAAAACAAGCCCCGTGGACGGCCGGAGACCCAAGTTAATAATGAAGAATTGAAGGCTATTGTGGAAGCGGATCCATCGCAAACCACGTCCGAATTAGCTGCAGGCTTTGGTGTTAGTGATAAAACTGTTTTAATCCACTTGAAGCAAATTGGAAAGATTAAAAAACTTGAAAGGTGGGTTCCTCACGAATTGAGTGAAGCAAACCGGCAAACGCGCGTCAACTGCTGCGTTACATTACTTGACCGGCACAATAACGAAGGGATTTTAAATCGAATCATTACCTGTGATGAAAAGTGGATTCTCTACAATAATAGGAAGCGCTCATCGCAATGGCTGGACCCTGGCAAGCCAGCCAAAGCCTGCTCCAAGCGAAAATTGACCAATAAAAAGTTACTTGTAAGCGTTTGGTGGACTAGCGCCGGTGTCGTTCATTACAGTTTTCTCAAATCTGGCCAGACGATTACGGCAGATGTCTACTGTCAGCAATTGCAAACCATGATGGAAAAGCTAGCTGCTAAACAACCGAGGTTGGTCAATCGCTCTACGCCACTGTTGCTTCACGACAACGCTAGACCACACACTGCACAACAGACGGCTAGCAAATTAGAAGAGCTTCAATTGGAATGTCTAAGGCATCCACCGTACTCCCCGGACCTTGCTCCAACAGATTACCATTTTTTTCGAAATTTGGATAACTTCTTGCAAGGGGAAAAATTCAACTCAGATAGGGCAGTCCAAATCGCCTTCAAAGATTTTATTGATTCCCGTCCGAATGGTTTTTTTAGTAAAGGGATCAATGAACTACCTATGAGATGGCAAAAGTGCATAGATTACAATGGCTCATACTTTGATTAAATAAATATACTATATTAAAAAAAATCTACTTTTTGTTCCTCCCATACAAAACGCCAATTTCATATGTAAGGACCTAATATTTACCCATAGGCTGCAATGTAGATATTTGTCTCGGTTCCACTACACTTACTAGAACAACTAATTAAAAATAGCACTGTCAATTTCTGTTACTAAGTTGATGTCATAGACTATTTTGGTCATGACATGTCTTATATAGTCTATGATTTCCGCGCCATTTCTCAGATTTCCTTATATGTTTTACCACCACATTTTTAATCGCCGCTTAAATTTTACAGATACTGCGTAAAATGCGTAAATCATAGACAATTTAAGAGGAAATCATCATCCATCCTTGTCTAAGCCTACTTAACAGTAAGTGACAGTGCTATTTTTACATACATACACATACACATATCACGCCTATAATCCCTTGTAGGGTAGGCAGAGCGCAAACAGCCGCGATAAACTGACATTTACGCCACGTCTGACAAATATTTCAGAATCACCCAGAAAATTGTGTATCACCATAGTGACAGGTTGTCAGCCCATCGCCTATAATTGCAATACACACCCTCGAGTCCCTTAGACGCTTCTTACGACTCCCACGGACAAGAAATGGGGTGATGCTATTCTAAGCCGGCATCACACGGCTATTTTAGATATTAGTCGGTAGGTAACAAGAAATTGAGACTATTAAATAGTTAAAAGAAATGTACACTTTGAATCGTTTTTGTGCCCGACAGTAAACGCCTATTCTTGTTGCACCTGACCAACAGCCTGCCGTGCGCTGCAGTATGCACTTCTGATTATCATTCAGACGCCACTCGCTACGGGGAAATGAAAGGCGGACTAACAGGGCATACGTAAACCCAACAAGAATCAGTCACAGAAACTATTTACCATAACAGAGGACTCGTGCCGGCGGTTATGGTAATAGTTTAAGTTGAATCGCACACTCACAGGACGATGTTGTGGTTCAGCAGTCACCATGCAAATGGCAATCTACGACAGCCGCAATTCGATGCAGTAGTATGTGCAACATTAACAGCCACAACAGTCCACTGCTGGTCATGAGCATCCGCCTTTTGGGGTTATTGTCATATTCACCACTGGCGATTGGCGATAGCAGTGCAAGATGCTGCATTCACAAGGAACGCTGCTGCCCATTCCCTGGTTTGATTATCCCTTAGTCGCTTTTTACGAACACCCTCGAGTAGAATTGGGGTGATGCTATTCTAAGCCGGCATCGCATCGCCATGAATGTACTGAAATCCTGTTTTTGTAAGAAGTGATTTCGTCAAAAAACCGGATCCGGCAGAACATCGGAATATCATGCGGTGCATATGAGAACCGCTTTAGTACTCACGTAGTTGGAAGTTCAGAAAAAGCCACGTTTGTTCTTAATAGAGGAATTTTAAGGATAGTTGTAGTACCTATGGATAGAGGCTACTGCCCTGCTAGCCGTGGGACGTGTAAGTGTGATAGATAAGTATTTTCTACTTTATTTATTGATCTGTAGACAACCAACGTAACTACCTCATCTTTAAAAGCAACATCTGCTACAAATTGTCCACTGCTGGACACAGGCGTCCTCCTATTGGAGGGTATTTGCCTTACTTACCATGCTTGGCAGGTGGATTGGCCTACCTTATCAATTTTGCAATAGATTGGCCTGATTTTCTAATTAGCAGTTTATCATCATATTTTGAAATATCTTCTAAACGCATTATAAAAGTAATTACTTGTCTGTTTCAATATCCCAACTCAGAAGATTCGGATATTACCAGACAATTATCTCAAACCGTGAAATCAGTTCTGACACCGTGTAATACAAATTAGTTCAAGATGCAAAAAAATATTCTCGATTCTGACAGGATACTTTTTAGCTTTATCTTAACTCATATTTTCTTTTTCTTAAGTAAGCAAAAGAAAAGAGACGCGAAATGTTATTTTGCCAAGGACCATAGAAGTGACTCTCATATTCTTCATCTTATCGCATCGATGGCAGTATAATTTTTTAGGCGCCCAAAATTCAGACACCCGGACAGAGTTTTCAGTGGCTTTCAATAGGTCATCAAGCGTGCAGATGTTTGGGCAAGACAATATTACGCTTACACCTTATTGTATGAATCATGTTTCGTACTTTCTCTCTTTTAAAAGTTGTAACGTGTATCCCCCAACTTAGTTGCCACAGGCACATGACAGAGGCCATTTATTAAAAAAATTGAATTGAATTGAATCAAAATTCTAAGTCAACAATGACGGCAAATGTCTGAGTGACTGAATGACTGAACTTTCCTCTATGATATAAATAATAAACAGCTAAGCTAAGGAAATGAGTTGCCAGAATCGAGAGCCCTGTCTGATTAAATAGTAAACCGTGGTTTGACAGTTTTTTTTGTCTAGGTAATAAGATACTTGGCGTGACCTAACCTAATGATTGACCTAAAGAGAGATTTGATACGGCACTTTTAGAGCGTGAATTTTTTAAAGCTTTTTAGATTTCCTGAATCTGCCTGTAGTCTAAGTACAGATAATTATTCGTACTTGATGCGTTCTTTCTTTACCAATACACCTTCACGTAAAGAAGAAACGAGGATACCACCCACTTTTTAATCGCGATTTAAAAGAAGGAGTTCCTAATTTAAATGTGACAAGAGTAAATAAATAATTCATTTTCCTATTTGCACAATATTCTGCTTGTCGTCCGTCAAGTCTGCGTATTTTAACACACCAAAACGCATGTGTCTGTCAGACAAAAATGAAATTGCGAATTCCGATCTAATTCCCATACAAATACGGCAACGATGTGTTTATGGCGCGTTCACGGATGCGTCTTTCAAACGATTTGATTCTTATTTCCATACAAATACGACTACGGTGCGCTAACGGATGCGTCTGTCAAGTTGTTTGATAGAAGCATCGTTACGCAACATCTATACGCCATTCATCCATCACCTGACATACCTCGTCTTCTATGTCTACCATTCTTCCTCTATCATTAATCGTAGCAAAACGGCTCTCCGTAGGCCGCGCTTCGCTCCCCTCCGGGAAAGAGGCGTGATTATATGTATTTATCGTTTTGCATCGTAGCCGTACTTGTATGGAATTAAGATCGTACTTCGCAATTTCCTTTCGCCTGACAGACGCATGCGTTACGGTGCGTGAAAAAAACGCAGCGACGGACGACAAGTGGGACAACCACCTTAGATATGCACAGAACAGAAGTATTTAAAATTCAAGCAAAAACTTTCGCCAAGTGAAGTACCTACGTACATAACGGTTCTTAATTAGGTTTACATTGGTGAACAAAATAGTCGATAAAATATCTAAAGAGCGTGTTAGACAAAAAGTGCGTTCCTTTCCCAAGGAGTGATATGAAAAACAAGTTTCAAAAAAACATTTCGGTATTCCTGGCAATGTGCTGGTTCAATGGTTCTTGAAAGGAACTTAAATATAGTACTATTATAACTGAGTAGTTATAAAAATTTCGTCTAATCAGAACCATACATACATACATACATAAATCACGCCTATATCCCTTACGGGGTAGGCAGAGCGTTAACGGCCGTAAAACGGATATTAACACCACGTCTGACAAAAGTTTGAGGGTTAATCAGATAACTGTGTTTCATTTCACTATAGTGACAGGTTCTCAGCCCGTCGCCTAAAATTGCAATACACACCCTCGAGTCCCTTAGTCGGCTCTTACGACACCCATGGGTAAGAAATGGGGTGATGCTATTCTAGGCCAGCATCACACGGCTAATCAGAACCAAGAGAAATTAAATTATAAATAAATATGAAATTGCGTTCATATGAAGTACTGTATGTCCTTCCTAATATGGCTTCACAGAATACCAGCGCTGTAGATAGCTACTGCTATCTGCCGCACATGCTGAGTGAGGTCCATTTTCGGTGCACATGCGCAAAAATCTGTGCTTACGATAGCTTAAGTTTTAATGTAGTCTTTTTTGATGTTATGTTATTTGGACCGAAATAAATGTGTTTTCTTTCTTTCTTTCTTTACTGGTGCGAACTGCGAGGCATCATCGGTCTCATGAGTGTCTTACAACAACTCGTGTATGAAACAATTTCCGAATTATTCTGCAAAAATATTTTTGTCTTTCGTATTCATTTACCAGTTCAGCGTAAAAACTGAACTAAACTACATAAAATAAATAAATTGGTCATTTTACGCAGCGCCATCTAGAACCAAACTAAGCAAATCTTGTAATTTTTTTTTTCTGTAAATACATAAATACCTATTTAGCTTGGAACACTTGTGGACCATACTTACCTAATAAATTCTCAAATACATGAATCACGTGCGTAAATGTTCAGTGAAAACGAGCGGCTTCTTAACTTGAGACATGTAGTTAGATAGATGATGTACAAAAATACCTAATGCGGCTCTTTTGAAGTTGGCCTGAGACATGTACCTAGGTAGATAGATCATGTACACAAATACCTAATGAAGTCTAGAAAAGTGGGGTTTAATGCAAATTGATTCTGTGTAGAGAGAGAGATAGAGAATTGGCAGAGGAGTTCTAATTCTAATTGAAGTTCAACTCTTTGAATGGCTTTAGATAAAGAACAAAAATCTAATAATAAAATAAATAATGTTCACATTCAGAAAATAAATGTTTCGTTTTTGTAAAAGGCATAAAAAATACACAAATCATTTTGTAGCTAGCTGAATTATGTGTTAAATATATTTTTATCTACTTACTACTCGTATGTATTGGATTCCACATAAAGGTACAACAAAAGCTTTATTACATAAATTTAATCATCCTCTATCGATCTTTTTATGAACACCTTACAGTGTACAGTCAACTAATTTGACTGGCTAGACACTCAAATGCAAATTAAAATCTTATGCTCTTGGCAATATGGCGATTCAAATTCAAAACTGTATAGCCTGTCTAGGTCTTGACTGTACAAGATAATCACCTCATAAGAGTGTCCTTTCCAATACAGAAGTAAAAGCGAATATTCTCGCAACAGGCGGTACAGTACGGCACTATAAACAGTATGATGAATGAAACTACAATTTCAAATCAATTTATTACCCCAACTGAATACTCCAAAGTGGTTATCACACGCGCCGGATGATATTGCGGTTTCTGATAGCCACCATACATTATATCGTCGGTCGCATCTCCAAGGAACGTCACTGTTTTCAGCAGTCTTCAATCAAATTGGCAGCGGTTTAAAACAATCGGTAAGGAGTGTAATGGTCTAATGGTTTAACCAAATTATTTAAAATGTTGTTCCACAAAAATTTAGTTGCACAGTGATTAAATATTTAGTTGCACAGTGAATAATTTGATCGAGTTTAGTGCGCGCCAACGATAGCGCGAGCATTGAACATTAAATTGGAGTGAGGACAAATTGTTCCCATTTGTCACTAGTGTCGTGGGAGTCGTAAGAGGCGACGATGGAACTCGAGAGTGTGTATTGCATTATTAGGCAACGGGCTGACAACCTGTCACTATGGCGATACACAATTTTCTGAAAAACCCTCAAACGTTTGTTGGACATGGCGTAAATGTCCGTTTTTGCGGCCGTTTACGCTCTGCCTACCCCACAAGGGAAAAAGGCGTGATATATGTTTGTATGTTGTCACTAGCGACAGTTGGGAAATTTTATTCCCAATTGTCACTAATGACAGATTCAGTGGCGACAACTAGGGACAAAGACACTTCGCAACGATTTCTTAAAAAAAAAAGCCCATCTGAAAACAGTCACGTGCTTTCGTAATGCGTCCGACGATATGACAACGTAGGACAGCCGTAATCAGATGTAACACATCATCCATAATATCTGGTTATATATGGTATTTCAAAAACTACTTTTGTCGAAAAACTGAATGCGGAAAACAACGGAGAATCATGCGATGCGTGTGAGAACAACCTAGCGATTACCGAGGGAAAGTGGAATGGAAACAATCCCGTCGGAGATTTATCGGCGATCCTGTCCAAAGATCTGTGCGAAAGTTGTCAAAGAGACGACAATTGCAGCTTTACCCGGTGTTTAAATTGGATATCAATCGGTTTCAATAGTTTCATGATTGGTTATCTTGATTTGATAGAGAAATAGATACTTGGCTTGACTGTATGGATCGAATTGAAGCTATTAGATAAATGATATTTTAGAAGTAATTTTCCTTAATTTTTATTAGCTCTACCTAAGCCAGGGATGGGGAAATGGCGGCCCGCGGGCCAAATCCGGCCCGCGGAGTGATTTCATCCGGCCCGCGGTCACTGACTGATTTTATTAAGTTTGTCCCATCAGAAAATCCGCGCGCAAGTGTTTTCCACAATGAAGCTGCGTAAGAACAAACTAAAGAACAAATTGACTGATGAACACCTTGAGTGTATTTTAAAAGTTACGGCAAGTAATTTGAAGCCAAATTTTGACGTGCTTGTAGACGAACAGTCAAAATTTCATTAATCTCATCGACCAAGCATCAAAACAAACTTAATTTCTTGTACATTTTTTTTGTAATTAGTAAACTTATTTGGCCCGCTTACAAGTTGTGATTCTTTGATATGACCCTTTCCAAAATGTATTTCCCCATCCCTGACCTAAGCCTTTATTGAAATCTTCTCCCGTACAGATTGGTAGGTAATTAATTAATGATACATGGAACGTAGCGTCAAATCATTTTTATTGTGTTCCACCTTTGAACACTACTGAGGTTTGGTATTCAGAGTCTAACCAAAAAGTTTTCCAGTTGGTATAAATTTTTTACTTAAATATTGGCTGAAGTAGGTACATATTTTCCAATTTAGCTCTACAGCGCGATCTGTGTAAGCCACAGCGTATCACGTAGCGTGCTCTACAACTACAAACTTAGCCACGTACAGGCACAGCCCACTCACTGTTACCTACTCAACACGCTTGAAAACTTGCTCATATTCTTGCTCAGCAATCCACTAGATGGCAGCACCTCATACTGTTTTATTTCAGAAACTTTGTTTGACTTCAGGATGTTGTCTTGTTTTAACTTTAGTTCTTTATGTACGGAAACAAAGGGGTTTTCTGTTTTATAATTTTTTCTTTTCCACTTCTTTTCAAGTCAAAAGTTAAAGCAATGTTTGCAAAAAGTCATTTCCGTTGTTCTTTGCACCTTCCTAGAAAACATTTCAGTAACATCTTTGTTGCGATTGTTGTTCCTGATTGCCGAGAAATTTAAAAATATACTGTAAAGCTAGTTATTTCATCTAGCTTCCATTTTCTAGAAGGCTTTAGCTGAACTGAATCATAAATCATTTTCATTTGGCACGCGTGACATGTTATGAGGCCATCGTCACGCAAACACCAGATTCCAGGTCACAGGTGATTAGCAAAGTTTATAAACAACAGAGGATACCTAATAGAGTAAATAGTTTTGCAGCGTTTTAAGACGAACAGCAGGCAAACACCAAGTTTGACATTGTTCGATGTACCGGTGATGTAGGTTGCTGCACTACAGGTAGAGGAAGGGCTGATGAACATCTAGCTGTCTTGTTTCCTCAAATGGCAACTGTGTTGTGTTGGAAAGGAAGGGCGCGTGTCGAGACTCGAGGTTCGCGTCACTGAGCAAACAAGGCTTACCTTCCGAGTGTGGCGGAGACTCGTCGGGTTGAAACGGCCGGCGCCATTGCTCTCGACGTACCCGCACGAACGAGACTGTGTCTGCTTTTCGCTTGTTTAATTTAATTCATCGATCGTGTTAGAACATCGTTTACTGCGCAGTGGAAGGTAAGAAAGTTACTTTTATAAGTTAATCGGATGCAGTTCAACGTGTTTTGTGAAGTGATTGTGATGACAAGTTAAGTTTGTGGGGTGTAGGAGCTTTCACGCTTATTTATGCAAAGAATTTACCGAAGGCGGTGTGTGCATATAGGTGGGACGGAGGCTCGGCGGCGAGGCGCGGCGCTCAAGCGCTCGCTGGGCCGTCGCCTGCGCAGCTTATTTTACAGATCATACCTGCAATGTGACAGTTTTAGTAAATACGTGGTGATGCGTGCCAGATTTGTTCCGTGTCCAGTGTTCCGGTGACATTGTGCTCTTTGTTTGTGTCGCGTTGTGTTTGGTCTCGTGCTCTACCTACGTTCTTTGCCTGTCCGAAGACAATAAGTTGAAGTTTCTTTGTGTTCTGTGTGTTCCTGTTTTACGGTGACGAACGGACTCTTGATATTCCACCTACCTAGGTAATCTTGTCTTGGCTCAACGCCTTATCGCGTCAGTTTTGGATTTTCCTAGAGTGATTTATCTACTTTTCATATAACTCTATCTTGTTTATCGTCATACACTTACAGTGAAGTCACGTAGGTATTTGTCATTTCCATCAGTGATTTCTTGTGATTATTAAATACATAGTTTACCTCATAAACCTGTACAATATTTAGTCATTTACCGCAATACTTGACACATTCTTAGTGCCTACTTGACTTACTCATGCATAATGCAACTCTTTCAATGACTAAATTAAAACAAAGGCCATTTAAGTAGGTACACTACCAAAATGTCACTTCTAAATCTACCTTAAAACTTAATTGCAGTTTCTTTTTCAATAACAAGGTGTATGAAAAAACTCATTTGGATATTCAACAAGGTTTACGACTCGACTCTACTAAAGTCAAAAGTGTCACAAAACACATAAAAATTGGATCCGTTACCAAACTACTTATTTTGCATTCACTGAGTCATCGGTTATTGTAAAATGTAAATGCATTCATTGCCCAATATTCGAAAGTTAGAATATGTAAGTCGACTAACCACACCATAGGTAATAATAGTTCCTACTTAGACTTGTACTAGAACATTGGGACAAAATATTCACCCATTGATTAGGTTGATTAGGTTAGGATTAAAATATGACAACAAATATTATCTGCATCAGCTGCTTTTAGTGTGTGTCTTTTAAATTAAAATCAATAAGTTCCTGACTGAACTTCATAGTGTTTCAATCCTAATGTGTATAAAATATTGCAATACATAACTAGGTACGCTGCGCAGTAACTTTTCCACGCACGTTGTAAAATTTACGTAATATTTTGAAACCAAATGAGATTATATGCTTTAAACGTTTATAAACTCCTTTTAGTACCTACCAGCTAGGCTATCCATATTTTATTAAACATCTTTTCGTTTAAAAAATTTCAGCTCTAAAATAACTGACTCGATAACTTTTTATCACTATCCCTAACCTGATATATATCCATCTCGCATCTTTAACTCGGTTCTGCCAGACTGTCATGTTTTCATTTGAAAAGTTTCGCCATCAAAGATTAGTATTGCACCCACATAAGTTGTATTATAAATTATTGCTATCCCATGCAGTGCTCAAGTTGAAATTCTCGAGTTACAAGTAGTGATGGGCCGCGGGAACATTCCCGTTCCCAGAAACTTTCCAGTGGGTATATTCCTGGGAATCTTCCCACGTGCCCGGGCAAGTTCCCAGTTAGTGGGAACAATGTTATATTGATATTTTTATGTTTGTGGGTTTGCTATGTTACTTTAACCATATGTTTTTTTTATTAATAAAATTGATAAAAGGATAAAGTATAAATATAAAAATAAAATTTCGCTTACACGCGGCAGTTATAGGCAATTTGTACACAAAAGTAATGTAATTAGAGATAAGACTAAAACTGAAAACAAGAAAATGCGTTGTTATTACATTCGTTTCTTATAGAAAAATATAATAGATCGATTATCAGTTCAGTTTTAGCTTTCTTTTCCGCAAAGTCCCGAAATTATCTCGATCAGCGTATTGTATTAAACGAAACAATACAATAGGTGAAACAAAAAATAATAACTTCTATTATGTAGCCCTGCGGTCATTTATTATTATTAGTCATACACTAACGAGATCATCATCAAAAAACTTACCTGAAAAAGGGTAAGCGTATGTTTTCTGATAGTAAGAGAATGCAAGAAGAATATGTCTAGTTTTATAGCGACTTTACTCAAGGAAACAACTGTTTTCAACATGATGCCAATAAACAAATTGCATAATCACTTCGATTAAAAATATTAACAATTCACCGAGAGACAAGATGGGGTAGTTATTTGTTCTCACTAGAAAGTTTCATCAAATGCAAATTTGTCCTTTAAAATATGGCCACAAATGAAGGAAATAGAAAAGTTGCTCCATTGAAAGTCAGACTTCTTAAAGAGTCAATACGGAATGAACTAAAAGAGCTCACAGAATTTTTAAAACCAACCGTTAACTGGATCTTAAACTCGAAGGAGACTATTGTATTATACCAGGTAATACGCGAAATGGGTGATCTTTTCAGTAATCCTTTGACACATGAACTACTTAAAGAAGATTTTGAAGAGGTGAACATAAAATTTGTTGGAAGAAAATGAAATGCTCTGAAGCCTGTCAACTCTGCTGCCTGTATTTTAGATCCGAAAAATCAAGTACATACATACATACGTACATATAAATAATCACGCCTCTTTCCCATAGGGGTAGGCAGTGGACTACATCTTTCCACTTGCTACGATCCTGACACACCTCTTTCGCTTCTTCAACATGCATCAATATTTTCATAAATGCTCGTTGGTTTAGGGTACTCTTGACCTGACCTTTTTTAGAACGTCCCCGATCTGATCCAAGTACGTGCGTCTTGGTCTTCCCCTTCCAACGTTCCCATTCACACTCGCCATATACACCTGTTTCGTTAATCTTCTTTCATTCATTCTCTCAATGTGACCAAACCATCTCAGCATTCCTTTTTCTTTACCAGTCACTACTTCTTCTTTTATACCGCAACGTTCTCTTATCATGCTATTCCTTATCCTGTAACTCAATTTCACTCCAATCATACTTCTTAGTGCTCTCATTTCTACCGCATTTATTCTACTTTCATGCTTTTTCTACTATACCCAACTTTTAATCCCATACATAAGTGTTGGTACTAACACCCCTCTATGCACAGCCAGACGTGCCTTATTTGAAACTGTCTGGCTGTTCATAAAGGTATGCAACGCTCCATTCACCATGTTGCAGGCATTAACCTTCCTTTCAATATCACTTTCACACTTTCCATCTGATGTAAACTTCGATCCCAAATATACAAACTCTTTCACTTGCTCCACCCTCTCTACCTCTATCATAATGTTACACTCCGTCATACCTTGTACTTTTTCAAAAACTATTGTTTTCGTTTAACTTAAATTCACTTTCATTCCTTTCTTTTGCAAAGCCTCATTCATAATGTTTACCATCTTCTGCAACTCTTCAGCCGACGACGCAAGGATAATTTGGTCATCAGCATAGAGAAGACATTTGACGAGTAATCCATTCATTCTCAGTCTATTTTCACACTCTTTTAAAAATGTCAAACAACTATCCATGAATAGGTTGAACAGCCATGACGCAACACATCTCTGTCCAACACCTTTCTTGATGTTAAACAGCTCAGTTAAGACCCCGTTAATCCTGAAACAAGCACTGGAATCCTCATATAAGGATTTCAGTGCTCGTACCAAGATGCTGCTCACCCCATGCACTGATATTACCGACCACAGTTCATTCCTCAGTACTCTATCATAGGCCTTTTCAGAGCTTTCATAATCTCATCCATTTCAATCTCACTTTCGTTTTCACTGTCATCTTCTTCATGTATGTTCACCTCTTGTACTTCTTCTTTTTCAAACAAGCTTTCAAAATATTCCTTCCATCTCTTCAACACACATTCCTCACCTTTTATTATACTACTATCCTGGCTCCGAATCCTACTCAACTCTGATTGTGCTGTTTTTCCTCGAGTTGTCCTTATGGGTTTCCAGAAAACCTTCAAGTTCTTTCGCTAGTTTTTTGATAGCCTCCTGTCAAACTCATCTTTATTTTCCATAATTTCAATGTTCTTTACATATTCGATTGTCTCAGTAAAATTTTAACGGAAACGATTTTGTAGGCTGTGAATTGTAATTTTTTTTAATTACCTACTCTTGATGACTGTTTTTATTTGCATATAAGAACAACTTGTCAGATGTAAATGTGATAAATTAACAAGCCATATAAATCATATGATTTTTATTTTCTGTGTTTTGATTTTCATGTTAATATATAAATATATCCGATCTTTTATAATACTTATGTAGATTACACACACTAAAGTATTTAGATTCCGATTTAGCAAATTTCAGAATATATTTTAAAGATATATGAACCAGTAATCTCCTATATTCAGTATCCTTAATTCGAAAAGAAATAACATTTATTATGTAGCACTTATTAAAAATGTAGGCAATTATTTTAATAGCAATAGAAATCCTTCTTCTTTTCGAGTGGGACACTTAGTCGTCCAACGACTCGATGAACTCTGGTGTTTAGTGTCAATAGCAATTAATAATTTAGTTATGTGATTTTGTATAAATAGACGCATAATTATTACAATCAATCATAAATTCTACTTTAATACTCATTTTATGTTGTTTCCACCATATGTTCCCAGCAATTGGGAATGTTCTCGGGCACCGGAAAGGTTCTTTTGGGAATGTTCCCACTTGGGGCATATTCCCGGGAACGGCACATCGCTAGTTACAAGTCATGTGACAAGTCTACAATTACTTGCACCTAACCTTCAACCAATGAAAACACATTGTCTTTTGACTATCTAACCTGTAAAATGTATAATTAAAACAAGATAAATTGTGATTGCAGATTCCTAAGAATTTTCCATTTAATCGAAGTTTTAAAATTACATTCGTTCCAAACCGCAATGCGACTTCGAATGGTTAGCTATAAAATTTGCTATTGTTTTCCGATACGGAATAAATCAAGTTTTATACAGCACTGTCTGGTTCTCATAACAAACGTGAGGTTTTCCGAGATCAAAGTTGCTGTATTGATTAGACCCAAGTCTCAACTTGTTATTCAAATTGGTTCTTTGTGTATCCTCATATGCGCGCGTTTGGTTGCGACTCTACATAATCTGAATAATCTGTTCTGGTATGGAAGTCCATTGATGTATTGAATTACGTTTAGCTCAAGCTGCATAATTTCCCAACTGCTCAATCGTTCCCTATTCACACATGTCGGCTTTAAAATCTTATGATGTCAAACAGCGTACCACAGCAAAAAAGCAAGTTTTACCGTGAGTCATACAATTGGGCACGCTCCATACAATTTCCTTGCAATACTGCAACCGAATTGCAAATATTATTGCTGATAGCAAGGCTCTAGATTGGTCGTATTTCGTATGACAGTAATTATTTCACCCACCAAGCTGGCCTCCTCTAAGTAATTGGCCCAACTGATCCGGTTTTTTAGTACTAGCGCGCGGAGTTACGTCAGGCAGATGACTGGAGCGATTCGCGGATTATAAGCGTCAATCGGTACTATAAAGCACGGTAAAGTCGACCGCCGCGACGCGACGGCTGCGCAGACCTTATTTTTGCCGCAGATGCCGCGTCGACCGCGTCCGAATGATCGTTGTCATGTGATGTGGGCCCTTTGTGGGCCTCTCATATTGCGAATCATCCAGATAGAGACTTACATGAAATATATCGATGTCCTTTTTTGAAACATGTACTTGTGATAGTTAAGTAGGTACTTATATATATGAACGATAATGCAGCAAAAGGTTAGGTACTTTCGTGTGCATTCCAAACCTAAATAAGTTATAAAATAAACAAATAAACGATAGCAAACCAATATCACCGCTCACTAATGAATGACGATAGTATCTGTAGTGACAACAACTATGTTTGTTACCGGAAATGAAATCAATTTAATTAATGACTTCAAAATAGCAACAGACCGCTGCAATAACCAGTCCTTAAACCAGTCGATTCGGTTTCGAGTGCACCAATCGGTGAACCGATCAATCCAATTTTGTTCATTGATCTGACAATGAAGGATGTTCCAACCTTGTTTCACAATACAAATTCAACCTCGAGACGACTAATTGTCTAAGCAATATCAGACACATTTGCATAATTCCTAAATTCTATTTAATGCTTGATTCTACGTGTTTCTAGTTTGCAATTCTATTAAATCTGCCAACTCTGCCTCGCATCATTGAAACACAATCCTACCACATGTTGCGTGCGAAATACCACATGCTGGTTATTTCACTATAAGAAAAACGGATAACTATAGAATTTATAATGACGACATCAACGTAAAATCCATTTGAACTCTACAACTATCAATATGTAATGAATCTTATAGAATAGTATTACTTATGAGGAAACCAATTACTAAATATATGGTTACTCTCATAAATGTAAATGAGTATATTATGATCTATGTTGTGTAGTGTGTACTCAGTGCTATGGTCGTAGTAACTTTAGCTCTACCTACTTATTAAAGACAAACCTTCAAAGACCGGTTTAAACACAAATAAGTAAATACCTGTATCAAAACAAATGTATCTTTTATTAAAAACAATTTATCAATAAAAACAACAACGGTGTTTAGAGTTAGTTGTTTAAATTTCGGTTATATTTTTGTCTAAAACGGATATTGCTAACGCATTCCTAAAATGAAATCCTAATTGCAAACAGGAGAATGATGTGATGCCCAAGGTGTGTATTGATTTGAGAAATCAGCAAGGAAGAGCATCCATAATCTTAGCTTAGTATATCTTAGCTTCCAAAAATGTCTTTGGCGGTCATCGTCTTCATCTCTTTTAAATTGTATTTACCTGTCTCTCTTAATTTAGTCAAATCTACTATCACCGTCTAAAGTTTTCCCGTTACCGCTATCTAAAATAAAACCATGTGGTTTCTCAAATGCCTGTGTCTGGAATCTACCTGGGGGCATGATGATTATAAGAACCGCCAATGGGGATTCCAGACATTCTGCATTCAGGCTGCAAAAGGCGAAATTTTGCGTGCCTTTATATCTCCCTGCGTCCGAGGCTCCGCCCGCGCCGCATTTCGTTGCCAATCCTGATTTGCGCCCAAATGCGGGAATTTGAATGGCTCATTTATAGGTATTATAAATTTTCAATGTTTGGTCATAGGGTTGAGCGGGCTTAGGCCGTAAACGCATATAGCCAAAAAATAGATCAATACCGTCCAATTTATGTCAGCTACATGATTTGCAATAATTTGAAAGCTTATTTACTATTTGATAGCCGTGACAATTTAAATGAATTTGTTTTATTGTGATGAGTAATAGTTGTGAAAACTCAAGAAAATATTTTGATAAGTAAGTATCTAATGATAGATAAGTTTCAAATTAAATTCCAAGCAATCGACAAGTATTTAATATATTTGAAATTACCTGTAATGACCTAATGCGTTAGCTACCTATGATCGACTCATTAATATTTACTACATCTCGGGTACCTATACAAAACTATACCTTACCTAATGAAACTTAGTAATATAAATTATCAACATTCGATGTGATGATTCATGACTCGTAAATGCCTAACAGAATGAAATACTAATAACATGACATAATATGTCAGAACACTGCTATGTTTCGGAACATTAATTCAAAAATATTGCATGGCTCCATGTAGGTATGAGATGCTTGACAATGTCAATAATGAACGAATCACTATTGTCGTCATTCCAAATCCAAGATTAGGCGACGCTAGTCAACCTTAGTCTTATCTTAGTCCGGAAATCGAATTTACCGTGAACAGCTACTAACTACTAACCATGCTAATCAAAAAGTCAATATAGCTAGTTATAATTCTCGCGGAAAACTCACCACAAACTTAGAATAGAACTGTGGAAGACCTGTGGGAATTTCCGAGATGGTCACACACAGAGTATTTAAGTGGACGACTTGATAGTCCATGGATATTTACAATTATAACAGAGGAGAATCCGGACGTCGATGTATACACGTGTTCGTTGACGGAATTCACTAAGATCTATTCTTAAGAAGGAGAAGACTAAGATAGCAGTACTTATTATATTTCTGTAAATTTTAATTATTTGCGTAGGTATATTCCTTGGGAGTGCATGCCTGTTAAAACTATATATTTGTGGTAAATAAATAAAATATTAATACTTAATAATAAAATTACTTACCTGTGACTTGACATATTGTGACCCATGTGATATTTTTTCTCAGTCAACGTCACTGTTGATGCAAAGCATTTAATCGTTGAGGAAAAGTGAGAAAAATATTTGTCCGCGGTTGCAGTATTTTATAATTATTTACCTATGAGGTGGCAATGCCAGCAACACTCAACTGTCATATTATTGTCACTGTGATATTCTATACATCAAACTGTCGAGAATACGAAACGCCCAAAACCATGCCACTGCTGCTATTTATTTGTTTATTTTATTAGCCACACAAACAGGATACAATCACAGCAACAATAAAAAACAAGCTATAAATCGCTTCAGTTGTATGTAACTGAAGCAATTTTCATTTAGAAGCCTTCAGGCCTATTCTATTCGGGATATTGATTGTAGCAATAAAGATGGTAGAAGAATATAACATATATAATACAGATGATAGAAGAATATAATATACTATACAAAAACTTTGATTAAGTACTTATTACAAATGCAATCGTGAATAGAATTCAAACAATAATAAAAAATTAATACATGAATAGTGAGATAACTACAGGACTTTGTGGTTTTAATCAATAAAAAATACATAATTACAATAAATGCGAAATAATACTAAATTAAAGCTTATTTAAAAGGCAGCGTCATTAAGCGTAGTAAAAAAAAACGGTATTACCTGGCGAATAAAAAAGTAGAGAAAAAGGCGGAATTATCTGTGTGGCAACTAATAGAGTCGGCCATTTCGCTTTACCTTGGGAAAACTGAAGGGAATAATTGAGTCGGTAATGCACAGAAGCTACAAGCGGAATTCTACCATTAGCATATGATGCATGCGGGCGGGACTTCCACTTATGCTGTGAACCGCAGAGGGCAAGTGATCGGACTATTTAAACGGCTGATAAGCGTTTCAACTAAAATAGCCGATATACATTTTAAAGCGTGGCGTTGGACAACCTCCGGCCATGATGGACCGATGACTTAAAAAAGACGGCTGGTAGCGACTGGATGACGAAAACGAGTGATCGTGCCTTATGGCGTACCCTGGGGGAGGCCTACGTCCAGCAGAGGACTGCAATAAAATTTTAACTGAACTTTTCTCAAGCAACGCAGGTCGAAATGCATCTTAGAACTTTATTTGTATACTGATGGACTTTATAAAGTCACCAATATATATAAAACAACAGACTAGAGGTATCTGTTTGTCATATTGATCGAAAAAAAAGTTGATACTTTTAGCTCCTTGTTACAGTAACAGCCACAAAGGTCTACTGTTGTACATGGGTGTCCATCTATTGAGGGGTATTACCATGCTCACGACGCTTGGAAAGTAGATTGGTGAGCGCAGTGAAAGAATTGCTTTCACAGGGAACGCAATCCCTGGATTCATCCCTTAGTCTCCTTATACGACACCCACTGGTAGTACCTGATACTATTCTAAGCCTGCAGCACACGGTGAAATTGTTTATTCTGCTGCAAATGAAGCCTACTTAGTTGAAATATAATCGCGAACTTTCGTTTCATTTAAAACAAACACGTTGTACCAACTTGGAAACCTGTTAACCCGTCAGTTAAAGGTACCTACTTATAGACGCATTTCGATGATTCAGTCATTTCGCAACCACTCGAAAGTTCTACTGACAGGTTATGAGAAAAATAATTCATTCATTACTGATATCAGTCATTGCCTTCCAAAAAAACATACCAAATTATTTCTGTTTGACGTCGAAGTTTGGAATGTAACTGATAGTTTAAGGAGTATATCTCATTTGTATGAGATTAGTTCCGAATATGGAAATGAGATAATATCGGAAGTACCTCTAGATACCCATTATTATTCACATTTGTAAGGTGACGGTCCTTGGCTAGAACTCTTATTGCCTTGTTTCAGTAAAATCTTCATGCTTAAAACTGGACATACGTATAAAGTTATATTTATATGTGAAGAAAATAATATTCATAATGTTGGTCGTGTCATGGAGTAAAATTTGTTTTTCTAGGAATATACACTTTTATTGATATTACGCAAAACATACAAACTTTGAGTTGGATATAAAAGGGTACATTAAATTAGCAGCCACAACAGTCCTCTGCTGGACATGCTTAGGTACCACGCTTGGCAAGAGGATTGGCGAGTGCAGTACAAGAAACGCTACTGCCCATTTGTACTGCACTGTAGATTTCCGGTGATGCTATTCAAGCCGACATCACACGGCATATATTTCATAGGTTGAATATAAATGAGACTAGAAAAAGAATTTTGACTGCCTATTATGCTATATTCTTCTCATTCTATCATGCAATAACTGCAAGACTAGTATTTTCATTTGTGGACAATTGTGGAGGCTGTTAATCGTATTTTACCTTTTACTTATCAGCATTTTCCTGATAACCTAAATAGCTCCATCATTTATCTTATATGGAAATTCTAGATTGACTAGGCTCATGCCAACAAACCTGGTGCTGTGGTACTAGCATTAATGTATAAAAACTACCTACCTGGGTGAATAACAACTTTTGTGCAGTGATTGATTATGTTATGTGGCGACGAAAACAGCTTTAGAGTTCTTTACACCCGAAAGTGTCTACAAAATGTACCAACGTACCTATATGACTAATAGTAACGTTAATTTAAAACGTGTCACAGGCGGCATAGTGTGTAACAATTTACACATTACCGTCCTTATCTCGAAGGTATGTCTAGTTCAAACAGTGCACGCTCGAAAACAACACAAACTGATCCTTATAGCCTCCGCCGAGATAAGATTCAGGCTAGTTCAAACACCGATACTGTACTGTATAACTGAAGCCAGCATTGGTACCTGTAAAATAATTTAACAAAATAAAATAGTGCAGATATTTTAACAGCAGTAACATGCTTCTAATTGCCTTGTAATTCCGGTTTAGAAATGCCCTATTGCCATTAGTTATTAGGAAGACTATTTTATTGCATTTAGGTTGTAGTTTAGGTTTAGGCGATAGGCCGACTACGTGTGACTACAATTACAACCAAAAATGTGTCATACGTAGCGAAAACTGCTTTTATTTTTGTGTTCGTTGAAGCTTTGTCTACCTCACTAGGAATAAAAACCCGACTTTGAGTATCTGTATCATCCTTATAAGCGGTGTCTCCTCACAATTTCTCAATTTGAACTTGTTCTTGCATCCTACTTTAGATCCGTCTCGGTTGATTCGTTGCGTAAGATGCCTCGGTGGTCGTCAATGGGCCGATTCGAGGAATCCTGACAATGCCCGTCACCGTTACTCCCGTCTGGAGTTTCAAAAGGCTTTTGATACCGTGAGAGCTTTGGCTGATGAAATTATTGCGCGTTTATTACTTTGAAATCAATTTTCGTTTCCTTTACTTCAAGCATGTCGATGAATTTCCGCCATCATTAAGTTCTGGAAGGAACATGAAATAACATGCGGTTGCCCGCATATTCTTCAGCGAACCTATTCTCTTTTGAAATTTTTCCTTCTCGCTCCAACATTAACACGAAAAAAGAGACGGCTGAACCACCATTCATAAACATAATGTTGTGTTACAGTACTTGTGTTCACTAAGCAACAGTTGCTGCAGTACAACCAAATTGTAGAGACCTCTAAAAGTTATGTTTCTGGTACTAATCCGAGGGTTTCAACTTGGTTGCTTTATCAGTGGGCGTGTGTTTTTATTTCTGTAGCGTCGGCGGCGGCGGCAGTAAGTAATAAGGTAAACATTAAGCAAGTGAGGCCGCTCTGGCCATCACCGCAAGAACCAACATTCTTGCGAGTGGTAAATGAAACCTTTATTTTATGGGAAGCGATAAATATATCTTTCAATTATATTATTTGATGCCTAGAAATGTTCAATTTGATCAAAATGCAATATTTTTTTTATGCAGACACAGTGATGAAACAAATTGCAAATTACATTGATCAAGGTTGAGTGATCCGTACAAAAACGTAAAGTGTGTTGACGTTTTGCTTTTATTAAGAAGATACTTACCTACATATAAAACTCGTAGCTCATGCGTATATTATATGTATACGTACATACGTACGTATTTTAAATGAGATATGAATAGCTAGGTTTGACATGAAAACTTGCGCAGAAAATCGTTAATGAATGACATGTTTCAACAATCTTATATTCTGCGAGTGAACCATACATTTAAAGTTCAGTCGCAGAATCGTATGGATCGCGTAGCACTTTATTGTCTGTCGAACAAATACACCTTAACCTAACTCGTGATATTCAAGCACGTTTGTTTGGTTATATAGGAGAATAGAAAGTTCCTTTGAACGGGAGAGGATTGGTCCGACGCATATTTGACGTTATCAAAACATGGGCAATAGGAATCCAATTTCATTTTTATAGTTACGTTTAAACTTGACCATAAAATAACATATTACTATCACAGACTCAAAATATCTCAACCTTAAACAGTTCATGTAAAATTTCTACATACCGGTAATGCAAACAATGATAAGATCCAAAAAAAAAGTAAAGATATTTTAATAATTTTAAAGAGCGCTAGAAATAATTCCTCGCTCTGAATATTATGTTTCACTTAGGTAGGTACCTGTTTATACGATTCGATTGACTATCTACTACTGACCTAGTATTAGACTATTAGGCGGTTTAAACTCTGACACCACGATCTGACAGAAGAAAATTTTGTTTCGAATACCGATCTATACCTAGTCCACATAGTATTATAAACGATACGTGAATAAAATTAATGAACAACAATTAGACATGACTTCATTTGTTATTTGTGATTCCTTGATTGTCTCAATGTCTGCGCACGACTATTGTATGTAATATGTATTACGTAACATTATTTTAGTCGATGACATAGGCGGTTCTCTCACTTGTCGTCCGTCGTTCCGTTTTTTTAACGCATCGTAACGCATGCGTATATCAGAATCTTATTCCCACACAAATACGGCTACGGTGGGTTTACGGTGCGTAACGGAGGCGCCTGTCAAGTCGTTTGACACATACGTTGCGTTAAAACAACGGAACGACGGACGACAAGTGAGTGAACCGCCATACGCTTGTCATACAAAGATTATTAACGGCATCTCACTACAGTACTACCACTGTCTGAGTTCAGGGACGTATAAGTAATTTCATTATCACATTGCTATAAATTAGTTGTTACTTAAAAACGTTATTTGATATAATTATAATTTTTTTCTGTGACACAAACTTAAACCCTGTAACATGTACTTTTTATAACCTCTTTTTCCAACAACATAATAAAAACACAAAAAGTTTATTGTCCCACGTCGCTTTTATGGTTACATCCACATTGTTACCACGGTTTACTGTAACCTAAATATTCATCCGACAAAACGTATTCAATAAAATACCACAATGAAGAAGTCACCATAATAGCTCGAGCTGACGACATAACAGGGCCGACACTAAGGTCGACGATAAATCAGTTGACTTTGAATTTTATTCCAATCATGCGCAGGTTCCAAAGTTTGGCCACTTTTGTACTTGCGAGCTTGCTTCGAATGACAAAAACATGGCGCCTTTTTTAACTCCTGGCGCCGCCGGCTTTAATGAAAAGACTAATAAGTTTATCCTTGGGTTTACCTAACGTTTCACTCTAATGAACCTGAATGTATGGAATGCGAATAGCTTCTTTTAGTACCCTAGAATTGCGAATGAGCCAAGACTGCATTTGATCTGAAATAAACCGCACGCCTATACCGCATAGCATAACTCATGCTTAGGTAACTACACGCCTTTGTAGAGAAGAGACTCTACATATTGCGGTCGCACTCACTCTAAGGTATACAAAATAGGTAACTATACTAAACTAAAATAAGATTGGTTTTCCTTTCACCCACGATTTCATTCAAAATAATCGTGTTAAAACCGTATTCTGCCTAACTAGCCTATTCCCGAGAAATGGGCTATTTTAGTTGCCCTAAGACTTTTCCAAGTTCATGGCCATTGGCGAGAGTCTGCCAGTTAGAAAGGGACTTTACCTTGCTCATTTTCCGGTTTGGATTTACCTTGATGTCATATGATACTTCTAAAGGAATATATGCCCACCTACTTTTTCTGTGTCATCATGATGTTTCCATGAAGTAAAACTTGCGAAATACTGTGAACAAAACTTTGGCGGGCGTTTCGCGCACACGCAGCGTTATTTATTATTGATATCCATATAATACCTGTCATCAGATGTTTGGGGATCGATCGAACCCACGACTCTAAGCGTTGCTACTAGAGGGGTACTATCCACTACACCATCGGGCTATTTAGTTGTTGTTTTATGTTCATCAAACTATTATCTTTTGTTTGTTTAGGTCCTAGACAAAGACTACACCAAGGTGGTCTATAATTCTCCGTCATTTCCTTACGTACGAACTGTAAATCACACCTCCAAATCTCAGACAGTTTATATTGCAATTAATCAATTAGACGACACGTTACTGCTGGACATATAAGCCACATAATGTAGGTACTGTTTAGCATTCACATCTCGTAAAACCACGTCATCTGAGCGTAAGCGGCAACCGTCCTTCGCACCTTTGCGGTTGTGATCGAGCTCAGCGGGACTCAGGGCTGCTAGGTCAGATAGTTACAATATTTATATGAAAATATTGTAACAATATTACAGATAGTTACAATATTTATATGAAAATATAGTTACTATCTATCAGACCTAGCAGCACCATGACCTAACTACCCGTAAATACCGTTCAATACGGGTAGTTCGTAGACTCGGAATCTCACACGAAAATAAGAAGACCGTTAGCTATCAGGAGATAAACCTCCATGTATAAATATAACTGATTTTTCATGTATCTAGGTATATTTTGATGATACGTATGATTGCATATTTTGCTAATAGCCCTACATGTGATTGGCCGTTTGCTTCGTTTGGTGTTAAATTATCTTTCTCACCTATAATTGGTTTATTAGTATTCTTTTTGTATATGTTCCCAAACAGTGAAAAGTGGTCCAATATATTTTTTATTCAGGACACGCACATTCATATTATAGGTATACAAGAGAAAAATATACAAACATGTATTTATCACAAAAGACCTGGAAGATCTATAGAAGAAAATTATAAAAATTAACAACCTTTTCAACTCGAGTGCGTGCGTTATTGAACTTCGACGAAAGATTAAACTATGAAGAACACAGGTCCTAAAAAAATCAACGCTATCAAATCCTTTTGTTACAACTTTACAAATTGTGATTGAGATGTTCGCCTTTCTTTTATTGCTGTTAATAGAGGCAGCAACCCTAGAATGTAGACACCCGTACTTTACTTAACCAACCTAGTACATGTAGGTATATATTGAAATTCTTATTTCACTTCATCACCGCCTATTATTCCAAATGTATTGGATCTAAGATTATAAAGTTGTTGAAGGTTTTTAGATAAGTTATAATAACGTGTATGTTTACAACGTTAAACACGACTTCTTTAATATTTATAGCCATCCTTGTGGATTACATCTATTTCTTTTTTATCCTACAGAAAACATAACGTGTGATGTTGGTCGACTTAGGATAGCATCAACCCATTTATTTCCCGTGAATGGGGAATACCAAATTTTAAAACACCTCCCGTGTTGTCACAATTGGATCAGGGTAGAAAATTGCTTGCCCGCGGTAGAAAATTTTGCAAGTTTTCTAAACAAATCCCATGGGTGTCATAGAGGCGACTAAGTCACTCGAGGGCTATATGTGTATTGCAATTTTACACGATGGGCTAACATAGTGACATACACAATTTTCTGAATGACCCTCAAATGTTTGTCAGACGTGGCATAAATATCCGTGAGCGTACGGCCGTTTACGCTCTGCCTACCCCAGAAGGGATATATGTATGTAAAATTTTCTAGAATCAAACCTGCAGAACTGTCTTCTAGCATTAAACGCTACGGCATTTATAGGTTTTCTTAGGGTTTTAGTGTATTTGAACTTAGGTAATGGCTATAAATAGTACTATGGGGGGACTATAAACTCTTGCGCTCAAATGACGTCATTTTACGACGCAATGTTCCTTAATGTGAGACACTATAAGGTAAATGGTGTAAAAAGACACAAAAAGTTAAATTAAGGTTAAATTCATCAATAAACACTAATCAACAACCGCAAACCACGGTTTTCTGAAAAAACTTCGTTCATTCATAACATTCCAGTTAATAATGTTAATAAATAACACGGTTTTCTAAAGATTTTTGTAAGTAGATTTCAAATGTTGACAAACATGTGCGTACAAATTAATGTATCTAGTATGATGAGCACTGCATAAAAAAATGGTTCAATAGGTACAGAATTTATTTTCATATTCCTAAAATAGAAACAGTTATAGTAAAAACTTTTTTAGCTAAGCCGGTTCGTATTTAATTTTCTGTTTTATGAAAATATAGGTGTACTAGCGGTCTGTCCAGCGGTTTCACCCACTGCTAATCGTTTTCCGTCGGGAATAAGACATTTTAATATAGCCTATAGGTATTCATCTTTGATAATGTAGGATTGTAAAAGTAAAAGATTTTTTAAATCGGTTCAGTAGTTTCGGAGCCTATACAATTCTAACAAGAGCCTATACAAGACAACAATGAAAACAAAATATTTCCTATTTATAATATTAGTGTACATTATTTGATTCATCATAATTAGGTTATCGGTAATATAAACGGTGACGACCTAATTATTTGTTCACGTCCCCTTCCTTTTAATGATCTGACATCCAACTTTTCGAACCGATATAGGTCAATGTCACGTTCGCCTTTAAGACATAATTTTTGTACCGTCAGCAAGAAAATAACTATACTAATTTTAAAACAGAGTTAAAAAATATGGTTGTTGCCTGTTTTCCAGGCGTTTGTTATTTGAAAAGTAGTAGGCAGATAAAATACTTTGTCCTGACAGTTTCACAGAAGCATTGTTCGACTAAGATTAACATATTTATTTATTAACAAACAAGAAGAAACAGTGATAAAAACTATCCTATGTGTTAATCCATGTTACCTTCTATGTGTGCAAATTTCATTACAATCGGTTCAGTGGTTTTTGCGTGAAGAAGTAACAATCAAACAAACATACAAACTTTTGCATTTTAAATATTAGTAGGTTAAGCGTTGACACGGTAAGAAAAACAATACAAAATCAAAAAGAAAATAAAGTAACATGGATTTGTTTTATATTTGCTGACGTTACACAATGTTATTCCGTGTCCCACAATTTATGGTGCCCTGACATTTACAACATCGCCATTGAATCTCGCCGCTCGTAACTAATATCATAAAATATATCAAATACAAACTAATGTCAAAAATATCGAATACAAATATACGGATTGACGGAAGTGTTGGCTGACGCGAAGATAGATATAAGATGAACTCTGACATCAATGGTGACATGTTTTAGTTAAGGCGAGTGTACTCGTGAACGTCCACGACAGTGGCGCCACTTCACAAAAATAATATTTTCTCCTTGTACAAACAATATATCAGAATGTCCATTGCCCAAGTTTTTAGTATTATCCTTAAGTAAAATTAGAACGTGCAAACTCAGTCAAATATTCGCTGTAATTAAAGTTGTGGCAATTAATACCAAAAGTAGCCGTTTTTAGGCACTTTATTCATAACTTTAATTGCACCGAATATTTCATTGAGCTTGCAGGTTCTAATTTTACTTAAGGATAATACTAAAAATTTGGGCAAGGACATTCTGATAGATTGTTTGTATAAATTGAAAACTTTACTTTTGTGAAGTGGCGCCACTGTCGAGGTCGTTGACAGCTACACTCGCCTTAAGGGTCACGATGACTCATGGAGTCATGGCCCATGTTGACACAATTCAAAAAACTGTTGGTACCTATCCCAAGATAGATATTTAAGTAAGTTGTCCGAAATGCTACAATACAAGTAGGTAAGTATCTACCTATTTGCTGTTACGATGTAAAAATAAATTTACGTCAAATAAATAAATGAAACCCGAGTAAGTTCATTCTAGCAAATCAATTGCTAATACTGAATACCGATTCCCTTAGTAATCGTAATCATAATTTACAATCAAGCCGGCCTACATCATGGTTCTAAGAATGCATTCTGGTCTGAAGCTCACGCCGCCGCCGCCACCGCAGAGCGGAAACCGTAAGGTTTGGTGAAGCCCGATCCGTGCATAATGAAACAAACATCCTTTAGTGAACGCACACGCCAATAACAGTCTAGCTTTCGACTTACTTTGCTCTATTTTATAAGTAAACGAACAAGAATCACTCATTTTGTAGACAAAAACAACTCGAATAGCAAATTTTAAAACACTTCCCGTGTTAGGTATACAATTTTGCAAGTTTTTGAGCCCTCTTACAAATAAAAACAAGTAAGTCCATTTTTAAAGTAAGTAGGTAACAAAAGAAATTATTTTGCGTAGATAAGATGTTAATTTGTTAATGTTTTTCCAGCAAAGAGATTATTATAATTACTTAAACGTTTCATGTCTAGTAGAGTGTATAATTTTATAACAATGCAACAACTAGGTTCCCATATAAGAACAAACATAATTGATAAACATTATGCTACGGTAGGTGTATTTCATTGGAAAATTATGTTTTCCGAGAGTCTTGTTTCAATATTTTATTAAGTTATCTCTTACTTTTAAGTAGGTAGATCCATTTTACGCGTTATCAGATTAATTCATTTGTTTTGAGCAAACTTGTTCTATATAAAGGTAACTTTATCTCTATTGAATTGCTTTTAATTCCTTTCAATTAAACCGTTCGAGTTCGGATATACGGACTGAATTGGTAAATTTTGCCACTTGTGCTATTTTACCAATATGCGAAAATCATAATACCAAAACAAACGCGCTCGTGTGATATTTTTGGTTTCTATATTTTTCTTCAAAAAACGGAAGTTGATTTTGTGCGAACAGCTAAAGGGGCCGGTTACTTAAGTGGATACCAACCTACACTAGTACTGGTTACCCTGAAAAGAGTCATTGTTGCCATGTAGTAAGCCCTAGATTAATAACCTCGTAACCAGCGGCGGTTAAGGTTTTAACCGCTTCTAGGAATAGTAAGGAGTCGGAGTATAACCGCCAATTTCCTGCCACTAGCTCTCTAGCGAGAACCGAGGTGTCAGCCTGTGGTTTATGGCTCACCTATAGGTACATTATACTGTCATGTTGGTGCCGATCTATCTAAGTATAGATAGGTAGGTACATTCTATTCTTTAAATTCTATTATATTCTACTTCTCTTGCTGTCTTCTTTGGAAAAAATTGGAAAAGCATAAATTGCATTAGGTAAGAATTCGTAGCTTAATTTATAATTGATAGCTAAAAACTAAGTAGTTTGATTATAGAAGAAAGCAAGAAACATATTCAAATAGTATCTAGGCGTGTTTTCATCTACCATAGTCATATGTCACATAGGTATACCTATATTGTATTTACACTACCAGAAACACTTCCTTTTCACCATTTTAATACCTATTTTTGGCTTTGCCAAGAAAATACTTACCTACGGCTTAGAAATTTGTTTACATTGTAAACGGTACAACGTGCAAAATATTGGCTGCATTTCAAAATACGCGCGTTTGCCCTTCCCAAAATATTAGGTGTTTTTCAACTGGATTTCTCCTATAGGTAGAACTTGTATGAAACACTGGTCCAAAATATTTACTAAATAACGAACGTTGTTGAACTGCTTTCGCGAAACAAGCTAAATTGAACTTCATTTACCGAGACTGGCAATCTGTCAGACGTGGGTGTAGAGGTGAATTGGTTTAATTCAGTTGTGAAGTCTACTTATAAGTTTTATTACAGCTCACCTACACTCAAATTACCTATCATGTTTGTGCTTAATTTTTCTAATGTTTTCTCCTTATATCAAGCTTTCTATCAAATTACTTGTTCCATTACTTAAAAGAAGTATCTACAAGTATAGTTAACTGTTACTAACATCATCTTCATATCACCTAACATACGCAACTGCTCTTGCATATTTAATGAGTTCTGAAGTATTTTTGCAAATTCCATTCCGTATACATCTTTGCAATTGACGATTCCTCTCAAATTATCTTTTCTCGGATCAGCAGGTGGTGTGCCACCAGCTTTCTTATCCACATCCCAATGTACCACCACATTTTCAAACAACGACTGTTCTTCACAACTAATTGCAGTACAGTCTCTCCAACATAAAGATACTTAATAACTGGAGTCTGTTTTTGAAAACTTGCAAAATTTTCGAGTGCGGGCAGGATTTGAACCTGCGACTTTCGCATTACTAGTGGCGACGCCTCTTCCATCTGGGCTACCGCAGCTCATTTCTTGCCCGCCAATTTTGCAAGTGTATTTTAATGCCAGTAACGCTTGGCATGGCTCCATCTACCGGGTTAGTTTTGCAACTAATAACCGGCGACTAATTCTATCTTTACAGATTGAATGTAGTCTAAGCAATGAAAACCAGCGATAAATTGAGTACCAAATTTTAAAAACACTTCCCGTGTTTTCAAAAATTGTATACACTACTCTACCGGCATGCTTTAATTTGGCATACATTGTTGATTTATCTTATGGGTGTCATTACAATAACCTCAAGATAATCAGCAATGTTTGCCGAATCGGACTCTGTTGGCAGGGTAGTGTAATGCCAGCTATAATATGGTATTGTTCAGACTAGCAAGCTTTGCAGTCAACTGTACAGCCGGCGTGTGCCTGAACTGTGCCTCAAACAGGTTTTTCTGGTACATACAGATGTTTGCTCCTACGTCAAGCCACCTGGCATCCGCACATGTCTTTTTTATCAGTTTTCGCTAACCCATCTACGTACACATTTGCTATAGAAATTAAGCACAAGGTCTTATCAATGAGGTCGATGTAACACACTATGTAAACGTTACAGGCGATAATCTTGAAATATCTGCTAGTTTATTCGTGAGTCACTTTAAATCCAAGTTTGTGTATCTCATCTCAACTAAACATCTGTAGCAGGTTAAAGTACTAAAGCCCTTAGTGAAAGAATATAGTTACGTTTCTGAGTGTTCGGAAAAGAAACATATTATTTCACGGCACTGCTTTTGAATGTCAAATAGTCGACAACTTAACTCTACCACAGAATAATAACTAGTAACTAGCGTTACTCTACACGCATCACAATCTCATAAGTTCATAACATTTACGTACAATGTTCTGCGCCACAAAATCTTGCAATGTAGCGTATGTTTAATTTAGCGTTGCTATGCTGGGGTAAGTTAGGTATTAATGACGGTCTATGAATGCGCCGCGATTTCGCACGCATCGCTCTGGGCATATGTTGTCCCTTTCTCGCTCGCGGGGCGAGGGTGGCGGCGTGCGCGCGGGCCGCCTGGTAGGCGCCAAGCGGTGATTTCTGCACCGCACTATCAGTCACTCAAAACCGTTCGGACGAGAACGTATTGTGTTTTGTACGGATTTCCCGCCACGCGTTTTGTGATGCCGCGTGTAATGGACGATTCAATTTGAGATCGCGCGTGTTGATGCATCGTATTATTGCGGTCCTCCTGGGTTATACTAGAATACCAGGCTTAGTGATTGTTGGATGTCTCGACGTCTTCCACGTGAGCGTCGCGTTGAATAGGCATCAAGTGGCCATATCGGCTCGCGTTTGTACGACCCAAATTCGGGTTGGGTCACGCGTAATGACTGATATCAAAGTGGAATACGAACAGAAGCTGTGAGTGGTTTGAAGTGAATAACGCGCCAAGGCTGTAGTGGAATGCTGGGTGTCGATATCTTTTCCACCCAGCCCTGTAAGTACCCACGGAATCCCCATTTGATCCATTCCCTGTACTTCCTTTCTCCGTTGGGTATTTTATGCATTTGCGCCGGCGACGTGACTGTAAGTGTGAAACCTAGTTGTTTTAGTATAAAACTGTTTCTTTGTGTTAATGGTGTGTTCCCTTTAGTCATATTTGTTGTACCATATCATTGTGACTCCTTAGTACGAATTGCGGAATTCGTGGGGTGATATAATTTGGAGGTACTTACTTATAATCTAGTGCTTATACGTGTGACGTAACGCCAGATCGGCAGACGGTATTTACTACAGAATTGAGTTATGTAAAGGTCAGAACACATCATTTGCCAATTTCACTCAACTTAGTTAATTAAGTTAAATAGATTTAGGTTCACGTTTAATTCATAGTATGCGCTGCTATATTGTGCAGCGTATGCTATTTAGCGCTGCGTAACGCGGCCATTGTCTGCCTTCAGTTGAACTCCTGGTATTTTACTAGAAATTTACCTGTGTAAATCGCTTCCACTGCGGGAGTTTAGCTTGGAATTAGACAGCGTAACTACCGAACCAGAATAAACCAAACTACGTCTCTCTCGACGTAAGTGATCTTGGAATTAACGTTTTTGTTAAAAATGCTCAAAAGACTAGTTACTTATTGTTAGGAAATAAAACGCATTGGTGGGACGCAGACCGTGAAAACGAGGTCTGCCTAAATTGTAAACCTATCTGCTTGATGCAGACAGTCAAACGCACCGACAAAGAATAAATTTACGTATATTGGTGGGCATTTTATTGACCCAGCCAGGTGGCTGATGGCGTGTAACACGACACCACCGAAAATTAAACTATTGTGTTACGATTTGCAAAAAAGTTGGTAAAAAATAATAAGGTGTGGACACAGGTGTGGGTTGGTTGGTAGGTAAGTTAGGTATTATCAACAGAACTTTAATTGCATTGATTTGTTATAAATTGTAATAACAATATTTTTAGATACTTAATACCTAAGTAGGTAAATTAAATTCTACAATACATAACCCTAAGAATCAGATGTTGCAATATGAACCTCAGAGACCACAGAAGAAACGCACTAATTCGATTTGTTGTTAATATGTTTCGAATGTTTTTCCTTATCGAAACGTAAAATAAGTTTGCTTCAATAATATTCCCTAGTTTCTCAGCATTTATCTTCAATTGTTGTTTTTATTTTTCATAAAGTAAACAAACTGTTTTAGTAGATAAATCCCAACTCCAAACAAAGCGTATGAAAGTCATTCATTTGTTTTGTATAGATATAGATACGTACATCCTCGACATACGAGTACCCGTGCTATTAAACGAATAGCTCTCACTTCCGCATAGACAGACAACTGCAGAATTCCTGAACATTACAAAGTGACGCTGTCTATATAAAAACTACAGAGCCTTTTGTACTGAGATGTAATAGCAAGAAGTTAAACAAAAAGTTGGACAGTTTTAAAGAGCTATTTTACGCTTTGTCTCGTCTGTCTGGTCTGGTACCTAGGAAAATCTTATTTGTCATTTCCTCTAAGGTGCTTTTCAATAATAGATTGTAAATGACCTACTTTGTTCTAGGTAATGAACGAATATTTTAAATTCATGTAGGATGCATAACTATGTAAGGGATAAAAGAGACCGAAAACGACAAAAGTCCAATTTGTACCTATCATGGAGCTCTTCTGGTATGTATTTCAAAGTGTTATTCATGCTTTATTAGTTCGTTTACCATACAATTTGAAGTGTAAATTATTCTTGTGTTTCTAAATACGGCGACCGGTATAACCTTTTGTAGTCCTAGAAGGCTGTGGTTATATCTAGACTCCTTGTTGTATTCAAGCAATTTCTTCAGCTGTCTTTGTCTATGATTGACTGCCATGCGATGTAGTACCTTCCTATTCTTATTTGTATGATAAAATTGATTCTCTACAACTGGGTATTTGACCGAGTAATTAATAAAATATAAAAGTCGTATATCATTACACTATTGTTCAAAAATACTAATCTTCATTCAACTTTTTTCAGAATATATAAATTTAGTATTTTTCAACACATAAATAGTACGAATATAGTTAATGTTTTGACAGCACAATATTCAATATTTTCATCGTAATAATTAGAAATTTTATTGCTAAGTATGATGAAACGGTTATACAGTTATGTCAGACGATAATATTATTAAGTTGGATTATTATTCATTCATGTGTTAGGATTTTTACGACTGCACCGTCAGGGCAATGTTGTAGATATTGAATATATTATTTCGCTGTATCAATTGTAAAATTGCTACGACCGTGAAATGAGTATAGAACTAGAGAGTACTAAAAGTAGACATAAATTCAGTATTGAAATGTAGGCATACATTTCTATATTTACTTCCGTTAAAGTGGAATAGGTTACAAATTTTCAGTTTAGGTAATTATTGACGATGATGTTAGAGAACTCAACAGCATGTCATTGTAAATATGTTATAAAACTTTAGTTTTGATGAAAACAAACATATCAAATAACACCACCTTAAAATACATTTGAATTACTTAAATACAATCACAAACAATATCAAACATCTTTGAAGATCATTTCGACATTCATTTTAAAAATCAAAATCACGATCTAACAATGTAAAAAATAATCGTATATTTTGACGACAAGCAATTGTTTTCCAAGTTAATACGCATATCACGCCTTTATCTCTTGCGGGGTAGGCTAGGCAGAGCGGTAACGGCCGTAAAAATACGGTCGCTGTCGCCACGTCTGACAAATATTCGAGGGTCCCGTTTAAACAAATCGTGTAAGTGTGTGTAAGTGTTGCAAGTTAATAATTATGATTATTCTACCCGTTGGTATTTTTGTTGACTTAACTACTATTATTCCGTTTTTTAACGGAACTTCAGGTGTTTATATCATACATAGGATATTTCAATCATAAATAACATAACATAAATATACTTACTTTATTGCACAAAAACAAGAAATGGACATACAGATAGAAAAGAAAGAGTACAATATAGGCGGCCTTATAGCTAGGTAGCTATTTCTACCAGACAACCTTAAGATCAATCTTTGATTTCTTCTTTGTAGCGGGACAGCGAGTCGTTCAACGACGATCTTTGATAGTATATTTTACCAGATCTTCAATATTTACCGCCATACAGTCAGTGCTCATCGTTTGCGATTATGTCAGACTCATTGCATTAGCATACACATCTGCAGGATAATCACGGGAGTGGCAGAGCTATTTCTGAACTGAATAACGTTCATCTGTCTGGCCAATTATAATAAGCTAAATAAAATTCTCCGGAATATCGAGGGCATTGTCACTCTTATGCATGCGTATTAAACCGGTTACTATGACATCCTCCGGTTTCCTCCATTAGTATTACTTACTGACCATCACCTTACCAACCAAAAGAAAACGTTGTGTAAAGTGACCTTTCGATATTGCCAATTTAAAAAACAAAGTCACATTCTTTTCATAAATTTTCGATTCTAATAAAAGATACCTTGACATTGTCAAAATACGATTCAACCAAAAACAGTTTGAAAAACCAAGCAGTTAGACATTGGCAGAATTGTCCTATGTTTACGGGGCTATTCATAAAAAACACTTGAATTGATGTTTTATAAATGCGAAATAAAATCAATGGTTCAACGGAACAGCTCCGATTACAAAGTGATATCAACTCCAATCCCAACCAAGTTCCAAGAACCAGGAACCGCTAGAGGTGGAAAGTTCTGTCGACCGCAAATTCCGCGCCCCCACAAGACCGAGCACTTCCGATGCAAGGAAACCGTAACGATCCATTATAATACTGTGAATTGTGAGCTTTGGCTTAATGTATTATATATGTAGCTTTAGCAAGTAATGCTTGTATACACTATAAGAACTTCCTTACACAATATTTTAGGTAGTTGGAAATCGAGGCTCTACATTCTAAGATGGCAAACCATGACCTCTTGATACGAGGAAAACGTTTCATTATTGTTGTTAAAGGATGGGTGACGTGACTTCATTCAGTAACACTCAATATTAGTGATATAAAGTTAGATAAATATGCGAAAACAAATAGTAACAAAGAACGTCGTTATGCGACATCCAGTATGCATCCAATAGTGCAAGATTGTCATTAAATTCCATGTCAGGAAAAAAGTCTGAGGTCATCACTACATAGTATAAAATAAAGTCGCTTCCCGTTTGGTGTCTCCTTATATCTTTAGAATTACCCAACGGATTTTGATGCGGTTTTTTTTATTAGATAGAGTAACTTGAGAGGAAGGTTTATAAGTATAAATTATTCCGGGAAATTGTCGCATTCCCATGGGAAAACGGGTAGCCCAACTGGTAGGAAACTTTTGACACCCTTTTGACACCTTTAAGGAGAAAAATTTCAAAAATGCTGAAACACGTATTTAATTATTTTAAGTTATGAGTCTAATCAGAAATTTTGAAACAGATCACATTTAAGATAAAAAACTTTCATACAAACCCCCATTTCACCCATTTAAGGGTTAAAATTTCAAAAATGCTGAAACACGTGTTTTATTATTTTAAGTTATTAGTCTAATCACAAATTTTGAAACAGATCACATTCATTTAAAAAAACGAATTTTCATACAAACTTTTAACCCCCTTTTGACCCTATTAAGGGTTAAAATTTCAAATATGCTGAAACACGTGTTTAATTATTTTTAGTCATTAGTCTAATCACTAATTTTGAAACGGATCACACTTTAGACAACGAACTTTCATACAAACTTTTAACCCCCTGTTCATCCCTTGGGGGATTTAAAAAACGGAATTTTATCTTTAATAGTTGCTTTATTACATAAAAAACTTCAAGTCCAAGTTTTATCTCTCTAGCTTCAGTAGTTTAACATTTATGCTATCACGAAAACTGAGAAAAGTAATATTTTAGTTCCATAATACAAACATAGATGTGGCTGTTAGTTTTCAACGCACTATCGTGATGTGTTTTTTCAAAAACTATAAAATTTGTATTTGTTGTTATAGCAGCAACAGAAATACAACATCTGTAAAAATTTCAACTGTCTAGGTAAAACGGTTCAAGAGATACAGCTTCGTAACTGTAGGACAGACGGACGGACAGCCGATTTTCGTTATTACCCTTTGGGTACTGAACTCTATTTTGAGATAATAAATACCTAAGTGTATATAATAGTAGCTGTAGGTAAGGATAAAAAATATATAATAAAAAACCTCCAATGTGAAAAAAGGGTGTAAAATTTAAAGTGCATTTATGTAAAAAATAATTGTCCACCCGTGCGAAGCCGGGACGGGCCGCTAGTATTTATATAAGGACATACGAGGTGTAAAGGGTGGTGATGCTATAAGAATCCACGGTTTCTCATCTTTTCTCTCTTGTTTCATTGTAATAAATATCAAATCAAGTATTCAGAGCACACTCAGACGGGTTCAAAATGAAATAGAGCATACTATCGCAATATCAGTGACATCGCGTATCTTATCTGCAATAATGCAGGCGGTGATAAGTGTCTAGTGTGCAATATAATATTGTTTCATATTCCTTCCTACTCGCAACCAAACCAGTCTTGGTACTCGCTGTAGTTAATACTACCACGCCTATTCTAATGCCGCACCGTATTGATACTAGGTACCTATATACAATTATCGATGTTGTAGTTGAAGATCGCACGCAGTGATTGTAGAGTTGAAAAAATTTAACCGAGATCTAAAAACAATATGAAAAGTACCACCAAATCTACACAAATTATAAATAGAAATGATTTGATTGTTTGTTTGAATTGAAAAGGTTCCGAAACAATTGGACCAATAAAAAAAATCTTTTGCCATCAGAATCCTACATGAACCCTGATGAACATAGACTATTTCAAATTGTCTTATTCCCACGGGAAAACGGTTAGGAGTGGGTTAAACCGCTGGGCAGGCCGCTTGTCTATCAATAAAATAGCTTGCTAAGCCAGCCAGCTTTTTAGTTTAATTTAGAAGTGATTATTGAACTTGCTTGGCTTACCCTGGGGTATGCCTACGTCCAGCAGTAGACTGCAAGAGGCTGATGTATGTATGTTTGAACTTGCCGTGTGATGTCGGCTTAGAATAGCAACACCCCATTTTTTTCCGTGGATGTCGTAAGAGGCGACTAAAGCCGTACGCTCGCTTACGCGGTTTCACGCGCGGGCCAGCCCGCGCGTGAGGCCGCGCGCGGTCTCGCGGGATCCGCGCGGCGGTCTGACATCGCCGTCATTATTACCCGTCCAAATTTAGAAGGCGCATAGTGCCTCGGTAGTTGTAATATGGCAAGTGTCGTCGTGTTCGTACGGGTTATATTATGTCGCGGGTTGCTGAGGCCGCGGCGCGGGTGACCGCAGGCCGCGTTACGGGGCGCCAATCTTGTGTTTTGTCAAATCTGGCCCGCGCGGGCCGTCCCGCGCGTGAAACCGCGTGAGCGAGCGTACGGCCTAAAAGACTCAAGGTTTACATATCTATTGCAATTTTAGGCGATGGGTTAGCAATCTGTCACTATGGCGATACACAAGTTTCTGTTTGACTCTCAAATGTTTGTCAGACGTAGCGTAAATGTTCGTCTTTTAAGGCCGTTTAGGCTTTGTCTAACCTGCAAGGAATATAGGCGTGATATAAGTGTGTACGAATGTCTTGTTGAACTTTCAGGTACCTATATTTTGTTGGACTGTACCGGTGATTTTTTCCTAACTTTGACACAACAGTTTTGTCCTGGTTTTGTCATTAAGTGGGCTTGCTCCATCATCACCAATGGCCTAGATTAAAGTCAATAACAAACACAATTCCATAAAAAAAACACGTGGATACTATGTATTGTTTGATTGATGAACAAACAGAACATGACTGTGTTCACTCAACGTACAGTCAAGCTCAGCACCGGGTAGATACTCGAAGCGCCATTTTAACCTGCGTGGCATAGAAGCGGTAGATACAAAGTCCAAAGTGAGCTTGACTATACAATTGTACATTCAATTCATTTAGTGTGCGGAATCGATTCCTGCTAACAGGGAACATGCATCAATTGGCCGATGACCTAAGCCATCTGTTGTTACGGACCATTCGGTTTCACCGAGCTGTATTTTTGTTTCTATCATGTAACGGCCATTGATTGATGCTATAGTTGCAAAGTATCGTAGATGCTGATATACTTACTACCTCGTTCTGTAAACATTTTTTTTTATATATTTTGTCCAGTTCCTTGATAACTTTTAGGATTTAGGAAAATTAGATTTTGTTATTTTTTATTCAGAGGAAGAGATGGCAGGTCTTTGCCCTGCAAAGGGACACTTTGGGCTAAAATAATATGCAGTAGTAAAAATAATTGTGCAGCCATTGTTTAATGGGTCATCTATTTACTCATGTTATTAGTAATTATTTCCGAAGAAAAAAAATCTATTTATCAAGGATAAGCATTCAACAGGAAAATATTACTGCCCACGACAAAAATTATCTACTAACTTATCTCATTGGTATTATCCACTATTTACGTAGGTACGTTACGTAGTTATCGAGTAAGAAAATCTACGTATTATATTCTAGAGGACTCAAAATTACTTTTCTTCATTTACTTTGTCAGTTTTTTTTTTAATACTTATTTACTTGATTGCAATGTATCTACCTACATAGGCGACCTTCTTTCCAAATTAATTTGAACATCTTTCTTAACTGATTAAGTAAGTACTATTTGAGGGCAAAACTTGAAAAAATCTAAAGTCGCTTATTTTTGTACGATTGCGTTATGTGTGTGTGTAAAGCATTTTGTGTCATTTTCGTTTCGACGCTTGCATAAATTTTCGATTCAATGTATGGTAATTCATTCATTGAAAATGAAAATGAAATAACTTTATTCAATGTAGTTTAGCATTATCACTAAATGACGTCATGATCGGTCATTGTAAAAAAAAAGAAATTTGCTATTATCTTTTTTTTATAACAATTTTGTATTGTCCTAATGGAACACCGCCTCGGGCGGGACAAAAATAATAATAATAATAATGTCACTGCCTCGGGCTGGCCCGGTTAATTACACAGCACGTAACTTTACGCCACCACCATTTGTAAACGACATTTGTTTCAAATTTTAGTCAAGATTTCCAAAGCGTGTTATTTACATGCGTATAATTAAACTAATATTATAAAATATACCAGTATTGTCTATGCGATAGCTTACACAAAGTAAAAACCCAGTTTGTATTGTTTTTGTCCACTGAAAACGAAAGTATGTTAGCATACACATAAAATAACACAATATAATAAATTGGGTCCAATGGTCCTCAAATTAAAAGCCAACTGGGCTATTATAAGTATTGGCAAATTAGTTTAATCTATAGAAATAACAACCTATTAATTATTTTTAAATTATATGTATGTACCTTCTTACGTCATGCCTCTCCGTCTGCATATAAATTAATTTGTACGTGAATATTATAGCTTCATTAAAAACTTGATATATCTAGTCAGATAGAGTGTTATTGTGTATGTTATTGTTATTTACCTGCCTTGTTTTTATTTCATACACTATTTAATTTAGTTCAGCCATATTTCTGCCTCAGGCAACCAGTAATGAGGAACTAATTTTCTTTATTTTTTGTTGCAGGTTGCATTAAAGTAGTTGCTGGGAGGCTGAACAAGGTCATAGGTAAGATTTTTCCTGGTCATTTCACACAACGCCATATAGCTCCAATTTAAGCGAAGCTTGTACTATTGACCAATACTAAGTACGTACTAGATAACCAATTTTTAGACTTACATGGTTTTTTAATTTGTAAATACATATATATTATATAAGAAAAAACTCAGAAAATTAACTTAACAAAATATTTGTGTCTTGTGGGGATCGAACCCACGACCCTCGGCGTAGAAGGCAGGGGTACTATCCGCTACGCCATCGTGCCAGTCAAGTTATTACCTCTATTATCATTAAATAAAATATAGTTTAGTGACAATAAGACCTACTAGGAATTAATCTATAAATACGCTGGTTAGAAATTCTATGCTTAGGTCTGCATCTTTTCATGTGGATCACCGAGTCCTCCAACGACCCGATGAACCCTGGTGTCATAGTAGTAGGCCTCTGTGGTTTCTGCAATGTCCTAATCAGACTGGGAACAAATTCACAAATAATATCAGAATATAAACTTAGTGAGCGCCCCACCGGAACCTTTGCGTCGCAGGCAGCAGCAATACCACTGCACCACATCGGCCGTATAATTAGACTTACATTGGCTATACTATATTACACTTGATATTAGAAAAGCTCTTGGGAAAATTTACACCAAATACTTGGTGAACTCTTGGGAAACTTTAACTAAAAGAAAAAGGTCCACTAGCTGTTACTGCACATACTATACAGAATAGTTGACATATTTGCACGCACAATAGCCCGCCAACAATTGTATGCAAACTACATAATCAGTCTAACTGCGCTCTTTATGCACAACCGGTACAAATGAGCACTTTCGGTGTCATCATTAATATGCAACATTGTTGAAGGACTCTTTATGATCCCCAACATGAAGAGAAGGTACTTTCATAAGTCTTTTATTGAGCTGGTCTTCGAAACTGTTTATCGAAAAAAACTTAAGGCCGGTATAACTTTCCTACCTACCACTCCAATGTTATATAATATAATTGCAATTATAGACACTGCCATAGGTAAGTACACAAACGGTGAATGAAAGTTTATGACTAAGTTAATGAGGATAAATGTAAGTAGTTATGTTCCCCTTATTACCTCACGGTAAAATTAATAAATGAATTAATATCTTGGGCATGTCACACATCACCATCTAGCCCCAAACTAAGCAAGGCTTTTACTTGTAATTATGTGAATAAATACGTATAATACATGGACAACACAAAGACTCAACACAAATATTTGAAGAGTACCTTACAAATACTTGTGCTGTGTGGGGATCGAAACCACAACCCTCGGCTAAGCAGGCAGGGGTACTATCCACTACGCGGTCGGGCCAGTCGAAATGTCGAAAGAATTGTAAATAATTAAGTAATTATCATTTCAGTAGTTTTAAAGTTTATCGATTCGATTACATACAATCATTATAAATATTCTTTCCTATTTGGGAAGGTCTCTACACACATAATAGAGTGCTCCATGGGAAACCCAAAAAAACTTGCAGCGAAATTTTAGTTAATTGAGATAAAAAAAGTGCAAAACGCGCGTAGTTTCCAACTATGCCATCTCGAATCATAATATCAGTGACGCTGCAGTCAATACTACTGATAATAAGTATTCAAGTAGCACTCCGGGGTTCCCAAACTGAGAAGAAGTTATTTTAGTGTCAGTACCTATTTTCAAGGAGAGATTAGAGGTAGAGGAAAAACAAATTGAAAAAACATAAATTATCTCTTTGATAACTTGATATATTTAAGTAATTCATAATTGTTTTTGATACTTGATCAGCGGAGTTTCATTGTTATTTTTCCTGCAGTACATATCGTGTGAAATTTTACTAGTGACCGATACTAAAAACAAAGGATGGGCTGATGATAAGGGACAACATTCCTTGAGAAAAGTTCCTCAAGGAATGTTGTTCCATGTCGAAATGGTCGTAATATGTCAAATATATTTTGAGTTTCCATAATCCAAATCAGCTGATCGGCAATTGAGTATGGGAGGTCTATGTTCTTCGGGGAATGTTGTTTTTTATCACCAGCCCGTCTTGAGATTTCGCTATCGGTCACTATTTAAATTTTACCTACCTAGCTAAGGATTCCCTCTAATGATATCAAAGTTTTTATCGAACGAGTTGCACAACTACTTCACATAAAATGGGTTTGATTGTTAAAAAATACTTGGGAAAGTTGTCTCAATATAAAAAGTTTCAGAACCTACGAGTTTACCAGATAATTATCTCTTGTCCCGCGAATGCCCAGAGCTAGACAGAATAACCAAGTGACGTCAGTAGAGTAAAAAACACTCACTCAGTACTTAAGAACATCAACTGCATTGTTTCTGATAGTTATTTATAATCTGTAGACCCACGTACACGTGCTTGAATATTATACGTCCTACAAAATATTGAATGTACTTAAAAAAAAAGAACAACTTTATATTTCTAAAGTGATTATAAGAGTGATACGACTTATAAATAAGTAACTTTAGTACTTAACAATCGTCTTACTTAGATCATATTTGCAAACCGATAAAAGTGCAGTGCAGTAGATCTATCCCGTTCTACATCAAAAAAGTGCTATTTTGTGAGTGAGCGAACAATAAGTAATTAGGTACTTATAATATAGCGAAAGTTCCGAATCTTTGAAGTAATTATATTCCGAATTGTTGAAGCAGTTTGAGAAATCTTCTTCTTAATGAAGTAGATATATCCCGCTCTACATCAAAAAGCTATTTGTTAGTGAGTGAACAATTAGTGAGTACTTATATTACTTACGTTCTGAATCTTTGAAGTAATTATATTCCGAACTGTTGAAGCAATTTGAGAATTCCTCTTCTTCTGTGTTTTAGCTGTAGTCACCCAGCTTACGAACGACCCAATGAACTTTTTGCCGATATTATCAACTACAGGTTACAATTTTACTGTTGAAATTCGATGTTGATGATGATTGCGTAGTCGTTTTGCCATTATGTTACCAGGAATATTAAACGGCTACGCAACGCACTAAGAATTTCACCTGCAGACTTGTAGCCTGTAGTTTCATGACTTAAATCACTGGTGTCAAAGTTTGAGAACTGCCTATACTTTTATTAGTATTTAGGCATCAGAATAATGATACCGAAAGTGATATAATTATAAACTTGACCCGAACCCAATCAATTCGTCGATTTGCATAACACGCACAGCTGTTTAGGCTCGGAAGACAATACAAGAGAGATTGTTGAACTGTTAGGTACATTCTTGGAAACACGTGTGGAGTGCGAATAAGTATAAAGCCTGTTTGCACAAGAAAATATTCACTGACGTATGTTATTAAATTCTCATATGACAGATGCATTGCTAGATAGTTACATTTCAACTCAATATTTAATTAAAGATTTGTAATTATGGAGCCTGTTACTAATCTAATACGCTACCAAAAACTTACAAGGCAAATACTTATATCGCTAATCAAAAGTCTTACCTATAGACACCCTGCGTTGTTAGTAAATAATGTCCAAGCAACTTCTTCAATACAAATAGGTGAAATTTTACTAGTGAACGATAGCGAAATCTCAATACGGGCTGGTGGGTGGTGGGTGGTCTCAACGTAGGTTAAAATATGTCAAAAATATTTTGATTTCCCATGGTCAATCACCTAATCGAAACATTTTGTAAAGTAGATTCAATTTTATTTTTTGTATTTCGACCTATGTTCCTTGGGGAAAGTTATTCCTTATCACCAGCCTATATTGAGTTTTCTCTATCGGTCACTTAAATTTTTTACCCTATATATCACGTTGTTTATGACTGACAATAGCCATAGCAATACCTTGTTAGTTATGTTACTTAAATGCGCATAAAATCCTTATAATATTCTTCCCAGTACCTACCTTAGCTCTACGTATCTAGAAACACTGGTGTAAACAGGCTTGTATGTAGATCGGGGCCAGTTATCTAATCTCTTGGGCTGAGGCGTCGCCATCGCCGTACCTTGTGACAGTATTGAAGTGTACGTTCACACCTGCACCTCCGATACACGGTTTATTAACTATCTACTTGGGCTCTACATTGACAATAGCAGCGTCTGAACGCGCATCTTTAATGTTTCTGTGTGATTGTGACAGTCAACGTTTACGCTATAATGGCTCTGATAAGGCTGATGAAGATTTAGGAATGACTAATTAATTACAATATTGCTCTACATTGTCAACTCAGAATTATCAACAGCAAATTCGGAAGGTCGAATCCATCCATAACTTCGATAAAAATTCCTGTAGCATTTGAACGGAAAACCCGTCAAAGACAAGTCCTAAATACTTAATTGTAATTGGTGTGGTGACTAAGGCGTAAAATAGTCGGACTTTATGTAGAAGATACTACACACACCTGCTAACTGTATACCTATATCTGATAACGTGTGACAATACACAAGTTTCTTGCTTTTATATCAAAGTGTTGGTTCAAAATGTTTAAATACCATTCCATCTATCGTTTGTAAGGAATGTAGAGTCTGCAATTACAAAATAAATGAAATGCTCTAGAAGCTATAATCCTACAGCTGCACTCTCGAGTTCCGATGGTAAAACACGCGCCAAAACATAATATCGATCACATTTCACAATCAGTAACAACAAACGCAAACATACATACAAATATACGATAAGCCGAAACACGTATCGCCTAGCAGATGTGTGCGAGCGTTGAACGTAGGTACACACGCACTACCTGATTGATATTACCTTTATAGCTAGCTATAATCTTGAGGCCCTTCATTCAAAGTGCAGTGCTATTGAGTTCGAGAGCGCCCCGCCCGTGTGTGTCGTGCCTTATTGTGACCAGCGTGAAAGTGCCGCGACTTTCTATAAACTTCCAGTGCGAACTACTCTACCTAATCAAATACGGATAAATACTAGCCATACAAGTGAGTCGGACGCAACAATGTACCTAGTTTTATCGAGTCTTGACACAAGACTTTGAGGTGCGAACATAGGAACGATCACAAGAATTTAACAGACAATTATCATGTAAATAAAGATGGCGCAGTGTTACGAAATAAGCTAATATAAGGACTGGTTTGGTGTTTATTTTGAGGTCGGCTGTTTATATTAGGTATCTTAGACGAAACAAACGACTGTCGTTTTGTCCGCCATTGTTCTTCCAAAATGTTTGCAAAACAGACAAACAAAGTGACGCAACCTTGTTTCGTGATCGTGCTCGCTTAAAATCAATGAAAAATAAACAAACATATTATAAGTTAGTAACAAAGTCATTTTGATTCACTTTCTTAAAGAAAACTCCACAAAGGGAAAGGAAAAACTCCATAACCCCCTTGTTTTGTTGCGACATACTTAGATACCTTTATGGAAACATGGTAAACTTAATTTTATCCCGTAAATGGAGTTGGTGGGACTCAAAACACGCAGATGAGCATCACACGTCCCACATCGCGACACGCTCAGTCCAGATGGACAATGCACAGATAAGATTTCACTAGAACAATACCAACTACCAACCAGCTGTCTTGAATTAACATTGCAATAGGCACGTATTATATAAATTACATTGTGCCTATATCTTATTCCTAACAGACACTTGAAACTTTGACGTTGCTATTTATCGATAAAAATAAATAGAATCGAAATGGATAAGTACAAATAAATAGATTAGATACATAGATAGGCAAAGCTATTTGTAAAGCCCTTTGGTTGACCTGTAGGTATTTGCATCAGTAGTTGTTGTGTATATTTGCGAATTGAAAACAATACTGGCTTTTGTTGATTTGACTTTTCGCGAAAAGAAAACCGACCCCATTGTGTAGCATTGTTGCTCGAGTTTTCGACAAGCGTGAGCTACTTACTCTTGTTTGTAGAAAATTTCACAATAGATGTAATTTACAGTTTCTTGTTTCAACTGTTCCACCTCCAGTGTACCTACTCGATGTACCGTGTTTAACGTGCGCTTTTGTTTCGTTTCAGAGTTCGCTACGAGATGGGGGTGAGATCGCGGGAGGTACTTCTCCTGGCGATATGTGCGCTCGCGCTCAGCGAGGCCGTCAACAAGACTGACAAGAAGGAAGTTAAAGACTCCGACAACTATCTCTACCAGTACGAGGACTACAACGACGCCGCCGACGACCAGGAGGTCCTCTTCAACGAGAACAAGCCCTGCCCCAGAGACTGCATATGCACTGTATCCCAGGGATACAGAATAGCCAAGTGTAACCGTCTCGAAGTCGGTACGCAAAAGTTCGGCGATGATATCACAGATTTAGTTATCGAGAATGCCAACTCGAGGTACCCTATCGAGCTGCCAGACTTCATATTTAAGACTCTCGGTCTTCACCGGGTGGCGACTATTAAGATTGTCAACAGCACGATCGGAACGATCGGCCCCAATGCTTTCCATGACCTGCACGAACTCTATGCGGTGAACCTGTCCAACAACAAACTGAAGAATCTGCATCCGGAGACATTCATGCACAATAAAAAGTTGTTGCTGCTCACACTCACCAACAACCCTCTGAAATTTCCCGAGCCCGGATCGCAGGACTACTTCCTAAATGCGTCATCTGTGCAAGAACTCGATGTTTCATACTGTAACATGCGACACATCACCGATAAAACATTCAAAAACATGCCTGGACTAATGTACTTGAACGTCGCCGGTAACGACTTATCGGAGGTGGACCCCGATACATTCAAGAAACTATTAGATTTGGAAGAACTCGACTTGAGCGACAACAACATCAAGTCTCTACCGGACGACATTTTCTCAGAGAACACTGAACTCGCCACGCTCCACATTCAACGTAACCCGATCGACACGGTCTACGGATTAAAAATCTCCGACTTGCTAACACTCAACGCTGGCCAAACTAACATTGCGTTCGTCGGACCTACCATGTTCAACGGAATGACTTACATTGCTAACCTAAACCTCAGTGGAAACAGCATCCAGAAGATTCACAATCAAGCTTTCCACAGACTTGTAGAACTTAACTACCTTGACCTTTCATACAACGACTTGGACTTCATCTCCAGTATCTTAATTAAGGAAAATATCGAACTTGACATATTTAAGATTTCGAATAACCCTAGGCTAAAGCACTTACCTGTAGAAGGATTTAATTGCTCCGCAGATCAATTTAACATTTACTTATTCGATGCATCATACTGCGGCCTTGAAGAAATCTACGACGATTCTTTAAAAACATTTACAGCGTTATCGCAAATCAATCTTGCTGGTAACCAAATCACAACAATTAGCAATCAAGTATTCTCGAGATGTACTAAACTTGTAGAAATCAACTTATCTTACAACTTGTTGACTACTTTAGATGCTAAAGTTTTTGAGAAGAATCCAGAACTCGGAAAGCTCAACCTTCAAGGCAATCCTTTGAAAGTATTGACGGCTGAGATTTTCGTACACACTCCAGTGATGACCTGGTTGGATATGAGTCACGCTGAGTTGACCTCGCTCTGGAAAGCAGATAAGAACCACCCAGCGCTGCTCAGTAACTTGAGCTTCCTGAATGTATCTCACAACCGCATCAATGAGATCAAGCAAACAGAGCTAGATAAACTAGACAAACTGCGTGCCCTTGATATCAGCAACAACCCGTTAGCATGTAGCCGTGAATTTGAGAACCTTATGACATGGTTGAGCAAACGTAAAGTGTCCCCTAACGGCCACACCGCTAGCATTGCCAATCTCGCTAAAGACAGCAAAGATGAAGAGGGTAACTACAGCTGGGAATTCCTCACAAAGAAGACTTGTGGAACCGCATTACCACACCCCGTCGAGCCATTGCTGCCGGTCACATCCGACGAAGAGATTTGGGAATCAACACACATCGATGAAGCCGGTGACTTCGATCTCAAAGATACCCTAGACGACGGTAAGGTAGCAAATGATAACAAGATCAGCAGCAAAGACATCGTCAACGAAGACGATGACGGAGAAGACAATGACGACGATGACGACACTGACGACGGGGACGACGATGACGACGAGGACGAAGACGACGCAGACGAAGATTACGGAGGCGACGACGACATGGATCTCAACATTAAGCTTATCGAGAAACCTAAGGCCAAAGTAGTGTCTACGAAAGCACCAGAGACAGACAAGAACATCAAGATCGCAGTGAAACTGCTAGAAAACGATAGCACATACGATGATCTCGAGCCCGAGATCTACATGTCGTCGACAGTGCGGGAGGACGAGCACGGCCACTACGACTACCTGTGGCCGATGCTGATCGCAATCCTCAGCGCGCTTCTGCTGCTCATCGTCATCGCGAAGGTAGTGATGGTCGCGTGCAACAGACGGCACCGCCAGATCCGCTACAACAGTGCCATAATCGCGGCCATGAGCCACCCCGGCGCGCGGACTAAGAAAGACTGCGGCCTGGTGTACCAGCAGCTGTCAGAAGACCTAACAGGCCCGGCCACACCCAAACTGAGCCGCTACGCCCCTCTCCACAGCGTCACCGTCAAGGCTTCAAACCTCTCGTACGAGAGCAGTCCCTTCCATCACAACAATATCATCCCCGAGGCGGTGTGAGCCATGGTACAAAATATTATTTTAAGAGTTAACGAAATTAACAACTGCCTTAACTCTATAAGCAGTATAAGTGATAGATGTTAGCGCTAGTCAGTCGGATGAATGCATATCTAGCGAGTTGAACATTAGTACAGTGCCTTTATGATCACTCTCGAACAATTGCGAATGTTTTTATACACCTAGCGCTTTTTGATAATAAAGTAACAAATGGAAGTCAAATTACAACAAATTAATTTAAGATATACATATTATATATTATACAAATTAGTTCATAGGTCTATTTTATGTACTTAAAATGATTAAAAATTAAACTCTAATTAATGTAGTTTCTTTAATTCTACTCTAATTAAAAGGAGCTGAATCAATGGAAATTATAAAATAAAAACAAATTACTAATCAACAGTTTTCATAAACAATCTTTATTATAAAAATATTGATAATTTGATAATATTTTACTTAAATAGCAACAAAATATCACTGAGAATCAACAATATAAATACTACGCGATCGGGTTATTACAAGGAATCTTTCACAGTACAAGCCACTCACATTTGGAATGCGTTGCCACGAGAAATACGTCACTGTACTTCTTTGGATACCTTTAAAATTAAGGTACATCAACATTTTATGACAAAGTCTGTTCGCTAGTTAGTATTGTATCCTATTGCATTCTTAGATTCCAATCCTATCTAACTTATATATATATATATATATATAAATATATATTTATACTTATGTATTATAATCTGTATTTATTTATAATATTATATATTGTAGTATATTATAATATGGTATGATTTAGTATATTTATTAATGTACTTACACTGTCTGATCTTACCTTTATTTATGCACTACTCTCTTCTTCCCTTTGATTTCTCCTCCACCCAAAGGTTGTCTGGCAGAGATCGCTTTCAGCGATAAGGCCGCCTTTGCGCATTTTTAGTTTAAGTTTTCCTGTCTTTTATTTGTGTTTTGAATGTGCAATAAAGTGTTTTTACTTACTTACTTACTTACTATATTTACATTATGTAAAGTATTTACATACTTTTAGTAGATAGTGAGCGAATCTTCCAGCAGTCTTGATAAATCTTCCTCCGATTGCTTCAACGGTGACAGATTCAACAATCGTTTCTACAACAAAATTGCAACATCATAGATAAAACACCTCGTATCTTATATCTAGGTACACATGAAGCGTGTAAAAATATTAGCTGCAAATATTTTAAGGGGTGAACCAGCCCATGCAACTAAAACCTTTCCCCACGGAACATAGGCCGAAATATAAAAAGAAAAATTGTACCTCTCATACAAAATGTTTGAGCCGACCGGGTCAATTTGTACTAGATTTTTTCATATTTCGAGCTATGTTTCTTAGGGAACATTGTTTAGTTTCATGGACTGGTGCATCCCTTTAAATATTAGCAGCTAAAATTTTACATTCTTTATACCTACCTACAATTTGTATATTTACTTAGACACACAGAACCTCAACATAACATTCATTTGAAGCATCTTTGTTTTCATATAAGTCACTGACATATTTTACTATCAAGCATTTATTATCAGTGATTGATGATTGATTCGGGTGTTATCATTTGGTATCATTGCACAAAACGAGAGTGGGAGGGATTACTGTTTCATCTACATAAACAGGCAAACGAAGTTACTAGAATAAAATAAATCGCTAGATAGTTACAAAGAAAGTCTTGATAAGTTTTACTCCGGCAACTCTAATTGTCTCCGATTCTTACAGGACACTCTACTCTTGACACTTCAATATTAATCAAATAAAACATAATAGGAAACCTAGCGTAATTGATTCTAAATATTGCACCTTAGAACCTCGACAGACGGTCTTTGACGCTGTTGTTAAAGAGACGTCGTAGCTACAAAGACTAGGTAGCCAGTACGTAGATTCAGAATAAGGAGTTACGTCGGCACATCTAGAAACATGAAGCAAGATTTACCTGCGGCAAAGCTCCTTTCACCAATTCAGGGACATCCTCTCTATTATATCCCAGCGCAGTCAAGCCGTTCTCAATCTTCATCGTGTCCATATACCTCAGCAACGTATCTGCTAGTATATTCCCTGCATCAGCCTGCTTCTTGTTGGAGATATCGGCGCCGAGGAGTGAAGCTGCTTCGAGATGTTTCTCCGGGTCGCTGGCGCCGGTAAAGCGGAAGACGGCAGGGGCTGTTATCACAACGGATAGTCCGTGAGGGATTATTGGTTCCGTGCTGTAGGTAGAGACAAAATTGATGAGGAAACTACTACTCTATAATTATTCATTTATAAGTAAAACTGGCACGCGGAAGCCCAAAATAGAGATGGATGGAAGGAGAAGAGGGCGGCCTTTGCCCAGCAGTGGGATGGAGTGGGCTAGACAAGACAAGTGCCTAAGAATATACAAAGAATTCTTTCTTCTTCAAATTTAAGAGTCAAACTCTTGTCGGTGGAGTATCTTCCAATTTTCCCTCTTCTCTGCTAGTGACAAAGAATTCTACGAAGGTAAAAAATTTGATCAACGCCTGGAACCTATTAAAATTAGCTTGTTGTTCGTAAGTGATCAGTCGGTTCCAAATAGACTGCCTATTTTGGTAGGTTCTACTGGTTTTTATGGTGGTTAGTAATAGTTCTTTGCATAATACATACATACATACATCACGCCTATATCCCTTACGGGGTAGGCAGAGCGTTAACGGCCGTTCAACGGATATTAACACCACGTCCGACAAAAGTTTGAGGGTCAATCAGAAAACTGTGTATCACTTTAGTGACAGGTTGTCAGCCCGTCGCCTAAAATTGCAATACACACCCTCCCTCCCTTAGTCGCCTCTTACAACACCCATGGGTAAGAAATGGGGTGATGCTATTCTAAGCCGGCATCACACGGCATTCTAAGCCGGCATCACACGGCATAACTAGTTAATAAATAGTAAGACAGCAGACAAAAGTTATTGTACTAGTATCAATAAATAGTAAATATCAATCATACATAAACGAGGCAATAAACACAAGGACACCTAGTTCATAAGTCACATAGTCATAATAACATAGATCACAAATAATTATGAGTACCTATAACTGGTATGTGAGTATTACCATAAAATGATTTGTAAACAAAACAATCTTTGAATTAATAGATTTCCTAGAAGAATTAAGTATGTATAAGAAGAAAAGAAAATTCATAGGAAACCTAAGAATAATGAACGGATCCTGTTTTCAAGCGCAAAATTGCTTCGGACAATCGTCCACAATTTATATGGTACCCTTTAATCTGCAATCTATCTGACTACTCCTAATCACTAAATAGTATAAAATTAAGTCGCTTCCCGTTTCCCTATGTATGCTTAGCATCTTTAAAAGCACTCAACGGATTATGATGCGGTTTGAGTTATTCAAGAGGAAGGTTTTTATGTATAATTCATACCGCAAAAAGGACTTAATCCCGCGAGAAAACGGTTAGCAGCGGGTGAAACCGCTGGGCGGGCCGCTAGTAAGAGTTAATTAATTACCTCTACGCTTCATACGAGGGTTAGCAAATGCCCGAAATCTTGTAGTTGATTTTTTTAACACGTTGGAAAATATACTAACTCACCCAAGCTTTTCGGCCGACCCATCCCGTGGGTCAACGAGACCAAATATCTAGGAGTCACCCTCGACTCAAGACTTAGCTTCCGTAGCCACATTATGAGAGTCCGCGACCGCGCCGCGTTCGTTTTGGGCAGATTACATCCGATGTTGAACAAAAAGAGCAAACTCTCCCTTAGAAATAAGGTGAGAATTTACACCACCTGCGTAAGGCCTATTATGACCTACGCCAGCGTAGCCTTTGCTCACACCTTCGATTCACATCTGAAAATGCTGCAGGTCATCCAAAACCGTTTCATGCGCAAAGCTACCGGGGCGCCCTGGTACATGCGTAACGCCAACCTCCACATCGACTTAGGCCTCCCTACCATTAAAGCGTATATGAAAGAAGCGTCCCGTCGCTTCTTCGATAATGCTCCCCATCATAAAAACCCCTTGATAGTTGCCGCGTCCAACTACTTCCCCCATCCAACCTCGCGTTTTAAACACCGTCCGAGACACATCCTTACGGAAGAAGATGATGAAATCACAGTAGCCACTGCTGCAGCCATTGCGAGTAGATCACACTCCACAAGCTCTTCAAGCAACCGACGCCCCCGCCGGCGGGGGCGCGGAGGTCCCTCATTTGCTCCCCACTTTGGGAACTACCGGCACGTGCCGGGTAGATTCAGTCCAATACGTTCTCCCCAGAACAACTCGTAAGCCCAATCGCGCCCCAAGGGCGCGATTGAGCTGGTTGTTTGAACAACCACAAGCTTTTCCGGGTGAGCTCCTGCTCCCCACCATACAGTCAGGTGTAGATTGAAAGCCCCGGGGCTAAAAATCGTAGGGTCCACAACTAAAAAAAAAAAATAAAAAAAAAAAAAAAACTAACTCACCCATAGTCTTTAGGCACAAAGCTTCTCACATTTCCAGCGATAGGATAAGCTAATCCGTGGCACAGATGGACGCCAGCATTGCCAATGCCTACGCCGGCCATGGTCGACGCCAGGTGCATACTGGAGCGGGCTTCTAAATCGTCGGGGCGGTATACTGCGCGGGTGAAGAACTTTTGTATCGACTGGGGAGGTGTAGATTTCGTTAGAAGGTACAAGTTGGCAAAGGTGTTTGAGAACTGAAGGAAGGAAAGATCGTGGAGCCGTATACTTAGGGCCAAATTTACTTTCAGTCTCAACGCTCCGATAAGCGGCGCGTCTTGACATTATTATCCTTCCGAGGTTAGAAGGCGCATCATGCCTAAGTAGCTGTAATACGGCTAGGTGTCGTCGTATTCAGACGGCTTGTACTTACCGCGCCCACGGGCTGGGCGACCCGCGTCACGCAGCGCTGCTTGTATATTGCCGAATCTAGCACGCGCTGTCAGCCTGCTCGACGCAGCGTTGGCACTCATGCTGTCAACTTTCAGATGACTTTACTGATTCATTAACCTACTTTTTTCAATGTTTTGCAATAGGCTTGATGATGTTACAAGTTTACAGAGAGTGTTGCAGACATACTGTAAATTTTCAGATGACTGTACAGGTCCATCAAGCTACTTTCTGCAATATTTTGCTATGAGCTTGATGGTGTCACAAGTTAACCATACCTGTAAGCAGAACCGCGCCCAGACATCAGAAATGGGATTGCTGCCTTGGTAAGCGGGTCTCAGGGAAGGGTTGGTCGGCGCAGGGCTCCGCTCCGTGTACGGGATCGCGGTGAAACTCTCCAGAGCATGGCAGAATATGTCGAAACCTGCGAAGTTTGACACCTGTAAAGATGGGATATAAATGTAACTTACTATGTAATGGACTGTTAAGCTGTGAATAAAGTAAAAATAGGGCCGATTTCTCTATTTTAAGTAGCCAATAACTCTATTGAGTAGCTTAGGCAAATCTTATTACATTTTCTTTAAATGTAGGTAGGTACAATAATCGCCCTTAGAAAATAAGAACGCATAAAATGTTAGAGCCCGCCGAGACTTCAACTTGGGACCGTGGGTGCTGAGCTGAGCTACTGGCGCCTCGACTGACACTTCAAAATTTTCTATCTACTCGTCTCGAAGCGACGTACAAGCGACATCTAGTGTAAGTTATTGTAACGTATGTCTGAATGTGATGGTTTGATAGATGATGGTTTTGAGATATTGGGTGATAAGACTGATAAGATAAACGACAAAGTTAGATAGCATAAGTATCAAAAATAAAATGTAAGTACCTTTTCAGGCAGAGTGAGTGTGTGCAGCGGGTCTATGATAGCGAGAATGGGCCGCAGGTTGGCGTGCGAGATGCCAGTCTTGGCGTGGAGCTGTTCATAGTCAAACACACTGACTCCAGTCGTCTCACTGCCTGTGCCACTCGTGGTTGGAACTGGAAAAAAAGTTAACGTAATAGCTTAATAGCACGTTCACACAATGCCAATCATCATTTGCCTGTCCTTAACCCAATTTATTTGGGGTCGGCGCAACATGATTTTTTCTTCCATTTATCTCTATCAGCTGTCAAATCTTCGTTTACACCCTTTTGCTTCATATCATCTTTTATACAATCCATCCAAACCTTTTTAGGCCTTCCTCTCCTTCTGCATCCATCCACATTCATATTTAATACTCTTTTTGTCACATGATTTTCATCCCTCCTCATAACATGCCCATACCACGATAAACGACTACTTCTCATCTTTTCTATAACTGGCGCTACTTTCAAACTTCCTCGTATACTTATACTCATTCCTTATTTTATCTTTTCTTGTCACAACGCACATCCCTCTAAGCATTCTCATTTCAGATACATGTAATCGTCTTTCATCCGTCACCTTTGTGGGCCAACACTCAGATCCGTACATGACGACGGGTCACACAATGCCAATATGGGCAGGGAAATAGTAAGTGAAGTGGGCTGCGCGAATATGTGACAGGTTACTTGCTGCTACTCGTCATGCCGCTGCCACTTCCCATGCTCCTAACCTAACCTAACACGGGAACTGTGAAAAATTTGGTACTCAACCGTGGTAACGTTAGACTGAAAGAGATGGGCCAAGTAAAGCGCGTTTTGTACAATAAACGGTTAAATAAAATAAATACGATTGTACAGTCAGTTGCAGCACATAAGGTACCAGGGCTACTCCACAAGAACTGAATTATTTTTATAAACAGTCAATACATAATAAAAATCTAAATTTATTCTCATTAAAGAAGTAATTTTCTACTTATAAATATTCATGTCAAGAATAAAATATTGCTGGGGACTAAAATAATTCACTTTTTTTGGAGTACACCTGGTATCTTAGGCCGTACGCTCGCTCACGCGGTTTCACGGTCTGACATCGCCGCCATTATTACACGTCCAAATTTAGAAGGCGCATAGTGCCTAGGTAGTTGTAATATGGCAAGTGTCGTCGTGTTCGTACGGGTTATATTATGTTGCGGGTTGCTGAAGCCGCGGCGCGGGTGACCGCAGGCCGCGTCACGGGGTGCCAATCTTGTGTTTTGTCAAATCTGGCCCGCGCGGGCCGTCCCGCGCGTGAAACCGCGTGAGCGAGCGTACGGCCTTATGTGCTACAACCGACTGTACCTTGAACCTCACTTACTGGCAATCATAGGCTTCAACTGGACTGTGACTTGCTTCCCCTTGCCAACAGGAGCATTCACATAGTCCAGGAACTCCGCCTCAGGGTCGCAATAGTACAAATTAGCGGCCTTGCACGTGTCCATGACGGAACCACCGCCCACTGCCACGAAGCTGTCGAAACTGTTTGCTTTTACGAATTTTATGGCATCTTTGAAACTGGAAACAAAAGGAGTACAGTCACGCTCAGGCTGGGTTAGACAGTTTTGACTTTGAATCGTTCTTATCCCGCACGCCTCATTTCTTTCCCGTTGGATTCGTAAGAGGCGACTTAGTGACTTGAGGGTGTGTATTGCAATTTTAGGCAATGGGCTGACAACCTGTCACTACGGCGATACACAATTTTCCGAATGACCCTCAAATATATGTGAAACGTGGCGTAAATATCCGTTTTTCCGGCCGTTTACGCTCTCCCTACCCTGCAAGGGACGATAGGCATGATATATGTGTGTGTGTGTTATCCCGCGCGCATAAGGCGGCGGTTAAATTGGCGGTTCGAGTGTCAAACCGGACGTGAGCTTGGCTGTACCTACATAGTATAACTTTGGCTGTACCTACATAGTATAACTGTGTAGTGTAAGACTGTGTAGTCATATTTACCAGGCCTAAGTAACTGTATAGAAGATACCAATATTAAAGGATACAAATTCCAAACTATTTTATTTGTTAGGGTAGCTATGCAGAATTATCTTTCATTGGGAACTATACAGGATGTTAGGAAAAGTACTGCGTTCCTTTCAAGGAATGAACCAGCCCATGAAACTGAAAAACTTTCCCCAAGAAACATAGGCCAAAAAAAGAAAAAAAAAGTAGACCTCCCATACAACCAGTCTTGGTCGGCTTTCAAAAGTTTTTCAGTTTCATGGGCTGGTTCATTCCTTGAAACCAACGCAGTACTTTTCCTAACACCCTGTATAGATAGGATAGGATTCCTATTTGTTATTCATATGGTGTCATGTCATGACATCATGTAACCACAGGCTGCTGTCTAGATTATACAAAACGCCAGATACAGGTGCCCATCATTCAAATAAAACCGTTTTAGACAAAAGAAAAATATTTATGGAAAATTAAATAAAATTCACCTTGTGTCAGTAGGTTCCACTCTAACCTGATCATAGACTTTATAATTTATACCATTCTTGGTCAAAGTGTCAAGTACAGCCCTTACTGGAGGCAGCTTGGCCAGGTTAGCATCAGTCATGACACAAACATTCTTGGCACCAAGGTTCACGAAGTCCAGACCCACTTCCCTCGTCACTCCGAGACCATATCTCACTGTTGAACATTTTATCTGAAACAGGGAAATGAATCATATGTAGTATGTAGTCATGTATAAATTATAACATTGTGCTTTAGATTTGACTGGCCCGATGGCGTAGCGGATAGTACCCCTGCCTGCTACGTCGAGGGTCGTGCATTTGATACCCACAAGACACAAATATATGTTAAATCAACTTTCTGATATTTGTGTTTAGTCTGGGTGTTACGTATAATTATGTATTTATTTTAAAAAAAATATGTAAGTAATAATTTCAGTTATCTAGTCACCATAGTACAAGCTTCACTTGATTTATTTACTTATTATTATTTTATTTACGTGTTTGTGTTTTCATTAACTCAACAAAAACATTATCATTAACAGCCAGCAAAACCTGATTGCTAGGCAGAGGCTATATTGGGTGTGTTTGCCATACTTACCATACTAAACAGGCTAGTTGGCGGGTTGGTGAGTGAAGTGCAAACTTAGGGAGGGAACACTACTACCCACAAAGTGGATTTATTACAGTCATCTTCTATAGACACCCACAGATAGAAAAAGGAGTGATTCTGATAGAAATACTTACTTCAAAGGCATAATCCTTTGCTGGAGTAGCATTAGATACTTGGAAATTACCCCTGTGACTGTGAGCTGGACATTGGCATCTGAAAATCCCAATTTAATTTTATTATTCATAGAAGAAGGTAACGATTGCAACACACTATCAATGCTGGATAAGTAAAAAGGGAGCTTGTGCTCTACAAATAGACATGCAAATATAATAGTAGGTATACTATATGCCATGCTGTGTGATGATGGCTTAGAATAGCATCACCCATTTTTTTTTCCTCCGGTGTCTGAAGAAGCTTCAAGATTTCATGTCAATTAAAATTTTAAGCCTACGATTGCTATTGCTATGCCTATGATTTTTCAGAGATTGCTCAAATACTTGGCAGACATGGCGAAAGCGACCATATGTTTACAGGTGTTAATGCTCTGCCCACCCCGCAAGCGATAAAGGCGTGATAATGTATATGTGTATGTAGATACTTTGCCCAGCCCTCATATATATGCTCGATCTACATCTTTGTTCTATGTTACCTATAGCTGTCTGTTGTCCGCAATTTTGAATGCAAGGTGTGAAGTGACTTGGTGTTAGTGTAGTAAATGTAGGCATATGGTTCTATTTTTATTTTTAAACTTATTTTCAGCAGTCTCCATAATGGTTTGCATACTGACCAAGCAAACATGCACAGTAGGTAATGTCCTCTATAAAAGGAAATATCTCCATAGAGGAACATTTGTCTGACTTTGTTTCAAAAACCTTCCTTTTGTTTTACAAATGACTTAATGAAACCCCACTTTTTCTTCTTCTTTTCGGGTATGACACCGAGACTACAAACGACCCAATCCATCACTCAATACAGCTTGATACAGCAAACAATAGCGACTAAGTTGTTGTTTTCCTGTGAGAATTACAGTTTTTTCTGAAGCAATAAGGGTCAGAGTATACATTTTAAAGTGACCACCTAAATGATGAACTAAGTAGCTATAATAAAAAAATTTTAGAAATGCGTCCAGGAGTTTTGGCATGAAACATAGACAAACAGAATATTTATATGATTTTACCTTTATAGCCTATTGTTTTGAGATCTAAAGCTTGAACTAAATTAGAAGCAAAATTCCTTTTTAAATTGTTTGATTTACTGCTTTATTACATGTATCTATACCTTATTTCATTCAATCTTTTCCCAACTTACAATTGTATTTATGTAATAGAATAGATAGAAGATCGCAGTATAAATTAGGTACAGTATCTACAAGATTAAGATTCTACTTACGATGCCACATTTATAGTCCTTATCAAATCAAACACCCTTCTCCTTGAAGACATGATTAACTGAAGACTTTTTCTGAACTTTGTCCTTGCTGGCAGATGAGCATATAAATTTTAGGTTGTAGGTAACTTGTTTGTCACTGAATGAATGATAGAAGAAATAAATGTTATCAACATTTTATCAGTTGCGCAAAACAAAACATTGCTCCTGATAGTGTTTCATTTTCTGGTTAATTTCACAGAAACTTTAACTTAAATATCGTGAATTATCTTTTCTACTTCACTGTTAATTATTAATCATTAACGAAAATACATGAAAATAATATTTTCATTAGTTTTATTGTAAAACTCTCGTCTGAACTTTATTTTTATATTTACGTAATGTTATTGTTACATCTCTTTCTCAAATGTCGACGATTAGTGTGTTAAAAAGAGATGCCTAAATTTCTCTACTACTTGAAATGTCACTTTTTGACATTAGGCTTTTTCGATTTCTATGGCTGATGCCTTAAATTTAAACAGCCAAGTAATAAATTTACCAGTTTTAGATCAGAAAAATCAGGCTGATTTCTTGATTATGCGCGTGCTACCGGCAGAAATAATGCCGGGGTCTACGTCATGCCGACCAGCAATGTGTGCTGGCATAATATACTTATACCTGTATAATATACTCGTAGTTATATAATCATCACTACATAGTATAAAATAAAGTCGCTTCCCGTTTGGTGTCTCCTTATATCTATAGAATTACCCAACGGATTTTGATGCAGTTTTTTTTATTAGATAGAGTAACTTGAAAGGGAGGTTTATAAGTATAATTTATTCCGGGAAATTGTCACATTCCCATGGGAAAACGGGTAGCCCAACTGGTAGTAAACTGTTGACCCCCTTTTGACACTTTTAAGTATTAAAATTTCAAAAATGCTGAAACACGTATTTAATTATTTTAAGTTATGAGTCTTATCAGAAATTTTGAAACAGATCACATTTAAGATAAATAACTTTCATACAAACTTTTAACCCCCTTTTCACCCACTTAAGGGTTAAAATTTCAAAAATGCTGAAACACGTGTTTAATTATTTTAAGTTATTAGTCTAATCACAAATTTTGAAACAGATCACATTCATTTAAAAAAACGAACTTTCATACAAACTTTTAACCCCCTTTTGACCCTATTAAAGGTAAAAATTTCAAATATGCTGAAACACGTGTTTAATTATTTTAAGTCATAAGTCTAATCACTTATTTTGAAACGGATCACACTTAAGACAACGAACTTTCATACAAACCTTTAACTCTCTTGGGGGTTTAAAAAACACCGGAATTTTATCTATAATAGTTGCTTTATTACATAAAAAACTTCATGTCTAAGTTTTTATCTCCCTAGCTTCAGTAGTTTAGCATTTAAATACTATCACGAAAACTGAGAATAAATAATATTTTAGTTCCATAATACAGACATAGATGTCGCTGTTAGTTTTTCAAACGCACTGAAGTTTTTTTTAAAAGATAGTGATTCAAGAGGAAGGTTTTTATGTATGATTTATGTTAGCAGCAGGTGAAAGCGCTGGGCGGGCCGCTAGTGTGATATATGCCCACTGCCCCGTCGGCTGCAGACTGGCTGGCGAGAGGTTTCTTCCTCAGATAATGTATTGGCATTGGGCATGCATGGGTATATATCCATGCAGCCTGTCCTTAGTGTTATTTTGGGAAATTAATAAGATCTTTATCCACAACATCCGAGTTACCTCGCAGCACGTTAAATCCATTAACCGGAATGTGTAGTCGATTTGTTTAGTCCAAAGTCTGCTACACTATACCACTGGGTTAGATCCACTGTCAGTTGCCAGCATTTACAACTGTTTGTGTGCGATATCCAGGAATAAGTATTTGTTAAGTATACAAATAAAATACACTTTTAGACATCGAAGTGATGTATTAATAAATTCATACAGATTTCCATTCACATATTACACAATAGAAAAGACTATTTCATCTACAACTCCATATCGTTATACTACAAAGAATAAAACATCTTACTCTATTAGCATCATTTGGTTACACAACTATAACGTAACGTCTGACAGGCTAAAATGGCATTAAAAATATTCATCACAATAAGATTTCCGAAATATATTAAATAAATAAAATATGCAAAATATTTCGAAAAGTAAATAACCCGCGTGACTTACTTTCCTAAATATTAGAAGTCAAAGTTTTAATAAAAATAAGTTATGAATCCTAAAAGTTATGCTCTATGCTATAATATTTACAAGATTGTTGTTGCTTTATTCATGGCAATATAGTTGGAGATAGTTAAAAATCGACAAATGAACTATAAAGTACAATTTGTAGGGCAATAACACGCTATTACATCCATACCAAGCTCTCATACTCAGTAATACTAATTTATGGCAACAAACTGTATTAGGTAACTATACAATGCATGGGTGAAAAATGTATGATTAGGAATATAATTTTAATCAACTTAATATATAAGCTATAGGTTGGGAATGTGCAGAATAGACACTTTGTAACTTAAATCACATTGTACCTATTGCTATTATTTTGACTACAAGGTCGTAATTTTTTATAGATATACTGAAATTACCTTGTTCTCAAACGAGTTTCTACAACATCTGTAAACTCTTACTTTATGTTACAGAAATACCCTAGATATAATCAATTTTATTGCATCCAATTTTTATGGCAAACCCTGGGCAAAAAGTGTTATAAATTTTTCATAGGTTACTATGACATTTCTCATAATGAGGCACAAAGGCGCTCTCAATTTCCACGCCTCCTGTCTTTCTACACAGACCTTATCAATCACATTACTCATTTTTATTTCATTCTGTGCATGTACCTATTTCCAAGGATGTCAAATGAGCACTTTTCATCATAGATTTTATGAACATACACATATCACTCCTTTATCCCTTGCGGGGAAGGCATTTTCCGTAAACATGAATATTTACGCCACGTCTGACAAAGATTTGTGGCTCATTCAGAAAGTTGTGTAGCGCCATATGGGCAGTTTGTCAGCCCATCGCCTAAAATTGCAATACACATTTAACCCACGAGTCCCTAAGTCACCTCTTACGACACCCACGGGAAAGAAATGGAAGATGCTATTCCAAGCCGATACACAGCATAGAATTTGGATGCAAGAAATTGATAATGTTTAAGGTACAATCATAAGGTAGGTATACTCTTAGTTCAACTTCTTGAATATCAGGGGCGCGTTCAATGGACCACGGGTAATATATCTTTCGTCGCTCTTTTATACTTTGACAGTTCGTAAAACCGCGTTTAGGAGCGCATGGAAAAAGAAATCTGCTGACATTCGTGTTAAAATGCGGTTTTAAGAGCGGGGCACACCGGCTCCGTATCCAGCTCTCGTCCGTAGTCACGCACGAACTTATGACGTTGTAATGTATGGAAATGTATGAGATACGGCACACCGCTTGCGTGCAGCACGGAACGGATACGCAACGTCAGTCCCATACATTACAACGTCATAAGTTCGTGCGTGACTACGGACGAGAGCTGGATACGGAGCCGGTGTGCCCCGCCCTTTATGACCTGTCATCGAAGAAAATACCGACTAGGAGAAACAGCATGAACGTGCCCCAGCAGCAATTTTATGCTGCTGTCCCAATTTGACAGCGCTACGATGTCTGGTTTGTATGAAAACAAAAAAAAAAAACGAACAGCAACCGCACGCGTCGTTATTGGGTAGCGCGCTGTCAATTTGGACAGCTGCATGCGGTTGCTATTCGGACTAAGAGTGTATACCTTTAGGTTCTCTCTAATACATTCAGACTCACATCCAGAAATCAAAGGTTAAATTACAGTTACTTTACTGGCGTACAGACAGTTAAGAGGCTAAATGAATATAGACTTCGAAGAACTACTTCACTAGAATAAAATTGATCACTTTACCTGCTACTTGTATCACTAAGAATACTGCATATTATATTATTGTTTTGTATTTGAAAACGTGGATTTCGTTAAAATTTAACACTTAATGTAACAAGTTTCAAAATTATGTTTGTATGGAAGAACCATCTATTTGCACATTGCATATTTTATTAAACTAATACAAAATTGTGCGGAATATTTGGTCTTTTGGTGTCAATGAAAAACGCATTCGAACGGTTTAGAAAAACTGTTTGATAATTATATCGCTGATTTTCTTCAAAGGTGCATATTTCTAGGTTATGTTAGTGCAAAAAAATGTTTCTTCCGTACATAATCTCTAGTGAGCATGCACCAACAATCTAAGACACGTCAGTATCGACTACGAGAACACACTACTCAACAAACGGTCACTGGTCCGATAGATTTGTTTGTCGCTGATATATAAATCTCTTCTACAGATCACAATATATAATTTTTGGCAAAAATCTCTGAGCTGTACATACTGTTATATCGCTAAACGAAACTTTGCACGAAGACAGTTCAATGAGACGAATTGTATGAACGCTCTTTCGTACCATTCGTCTAATTAGCTTGGTCAGGGCATACTGTCTACTGTACTGTACTCGTGAAAAGATGATATAGTAACAGTTGCAGATTCTACAGGAAATATCTAATTATTATACTCTTCAAAATATTATTTAGCCAACTATGATAATAAAATTTAATTATTGCATTGCATCTCATGATTCATTATAATTTGAGCATATGCTTCTATTTTAGATTACAATCCTACTCGATACTTCTACAAAAAGTTACTTAGATTATTTGCAGCAGTAAAATCGAAAAAGCGAGTACTATTTTGACGCGTCCATGTTTGATATTGACTCAAATATTCAAAAACCCGTAACGGGACGGACTTGCTATTGGCAAAACTTACTATAATATTGGTGTCTGTTACTCAAGGCTACAAGAACTTTAAGTCTGAATTTTGAAGCATTCAAAACCGTAAGTAATAAATATTCACATCGAGATATAAACCACTAAAAGTGTCGTCGATAAAGACTAATAAGATGGTTGATCCAAAGTGGAATGGTTAAAATTTATGAGTATTAAATACTTGTATAAAAACAATAATACCAAGCCTTTGTTGCATCCATCATACTTAATCAAAGATAGTGACACTTATCCTTTTTATGTTGTGACAGCTTGAATAACAAGAATTTTATTTAGAAACTGACAACAAAATAGTTCAACAATAGTCGGATTTGTATAACACTGAATACAAAACGCTAGAGAAAAATAAGCTCATAGCTTCCATTCTGCTTGTGCAAGCTTTAGGCCAAACTTATACAAGTTATCGCTCAACCAGTCTCATGTAACTCTAGCCTAAACCTTACTCTGATTACGTCAGACTTTAAATACCAGTCTCTATGATTGAGACAAATAAATCAGCACAACTCTCAATTCATCAGAAAAATTTCTAATACAAACTCTACCAATAGTACGGGTCCTATTCGGTCAGTACGATACCATCTGGCAGAAAGCATGAATTTTGGTATATATGTAGCTTACAGATGTGTGCTTCAGGAAAAGAAGAGAACCAGATCGAGGCCCCCCTGGTTCCCCCCCTTTTCCCCCCTTTTATGCCCCAATTTTCAGTTTTTCGGATTTTTATTTAAAACGACTAAAGATAGAAGAAAACCTTCAAAGCAAAAAATATTCCTTATAAAATTGTCTATATACCAGTCTTTGGAAGTATGTCGATACGATTTATAGTTTTCAAGATATGCTTACATTTATTTTATTATTGCAAGAAATAATGACTTTAGTATTAAGATGACACCATAAGCGAGCTCCCACGGAGTTGATGGGGTGGGAGAGTTCAGGTGGAAGGAGGCGGGCGTTGTGTGTTATGTATGTATTATATGAATATATTATATACTTATAAGTTATCATTAAATGTTATTATATTTTGCGAATGCATTGGTATAACGAACGTATTAGTGCTAGGTTTTGAGTGACTAATTAAAAAATAAGTCTAGGATATTAATTTATTACCCTACCAGATCCTTTCGTCCCGATTGCTGAGAGCTTGCCGCCTGGCCATAATTTGCCATGGTCGGTTGGGAAATCTTTAAATAGACCTCGGACTCAGACCGGCCGGAGCAAGGAAAACATGACCAAGTGGGGTTTCTTGAAGGGTTCCGATGTAAACTGTTTGTCTGAGGGAGTTCAAACAATGAACCACCTAATGACCTAACATTGTGTCCTGCTTGCCCTAGCACCTGCACGCAGGACGATCTTATTAGAACGCAACGTCTCTCAGCGCTGTCATCGTAGCCAAGTTCTGGGCCGCGACGGTGTAGTGTCTGCCATCGACACGCTAAGAAGAAGATTAATTTAGAACATATTTATTCAATTAAAATCACAATTATCTCCTACGCACTTGCAAAGGCCAGTACAAGGAAGCATTGACTTCCTGCATTGGCACCGACCCCTACTGCAGGTGGTCAATTCCTTTAGGGAGGCTGCTGTTTCTTTCATTGTGCTCCATAATGGAGACCAGAGACCATTTTCTTTTCTACAACCCTAATCTTCGAAACTGGGATATTCTGGATTATGTATGAAACTCTGACCCCAGGTGAAGCCGGCTAGGAAAGACGCCCTTTTTGTGTGTAACAGTGTAACCTATCCATGGCCCGTCCCCTAACAAATTATATCAGCACAGAACACTAATATGTTTAAAAACAAACTTAAAAATATAAAATGAAAAGAGATAAAGTGAACTATGAACAGTGTGATACAGGCACCATCAGTTGTTACAACTGCCTGCCTGATAAAATATAATAATAATAATAAATAAGGCTTTCCTTGCTTCATTAAGATCTTCTGCTTCACATGTCTTATCAAATGTAAGGATAACATAGCTCGACAAAAGATCCAAATGACGGATTTTAATTGCATTTACAGGCTGTGATAATTCTTTGAAGGTGTTTGTGGCTTCAGGGAACGATTTCAAAATGACTTCTTTCCTTTCCACTAAAGCCAGTATCATAGCCTGTAAACGCATGAAAAATATAATCCCACTGCATACTTCTGGCCCGAGTGAATTAGCTAGGTCATGGATAGCGATGTTACGTGTAGCTTTTCCGATCCCATAACAGATCCAAAATTCTTCCAAACAGCAATTACCAAAACCTGGGTATGACCGTGCTGCACAGCATGATAAATACGGAGGAGAATTCGGGAATCAGCTTCGAGTACAGGGAAGCTACGTCTGTGCCATCATTACGTAAAACTTTTTCGCCTTTTGTTGATAAAATCGACCTTTTGTCATATTGAACTTGCTGGAGCCCATCAGATAGGAAATTAAAAAGTGCTATTTTATTGTCATAACAGCGAAGAAATTTTTGTCAGTTTCTTGGTAGCTTCCCTGCTGCTGTGACCCTTTGTCGAAGTCCTTCTCCTCTCTTTTCTCTGGTAGTATTCTTCAAGCTATCCTCTTTGTACACGTCAAAAACTCCATCAATTCTGTTCTCTTTTTGGTTTCTTTACATAATTTATCAAACTGCTGCGATAGTCTTCGAACGTTATATTGGTATCTCCAGAAGTGACGAGAATATTTCCTTTTTAATATCATACCTAACTTACATACACATATCACGCCTGTAATCCCTTGCGGGGTATGCAGAGCGTAAATAGCCGCAGAAAACGAACATTTGCGCCACGTCTGACAAATATTTGAGGGTCATTGGACAAATTGTGTATTGCTTTAGTGACAGGTTGTCAGTCCGTCGCCTAAAACTGCTATAAACACCCTCGAGTCCCTAAGTCGCCTCTTCCGACTCCCACGGGAAAGAAATGGGGTACCTACTAACCTAAATTATCTACTTAATAAAATAAAATTATATCTACGTGCCGTGTCCCAGTGGTCCGGTGGCGCCCCTATGTGTATGCTTAGATCTTCAAAACTACGCAACGGATTTCTATGCGGTTTTTGCGGTTTGATAGCTGAAGAGATTCAAGAGGAAGGTTTGTTTAAAATACATGCCAAAACAAAGTCTTATTAAGCAGGAAAACGGTTAGCAGCGGGTGAAATCGCTAGATGGGCCGCTAATTCCTCACAAAATTGGAGTAAATGTAAGCATATCTTGAAAACTATAAGTCCTATCAACATACATCCGCAGATTGTTATATAGATAATTTTATAAGGAATATTTGTTTCCTTGGCGGTTTTCTCCTATCTTTACCCGTTTTTAATAAAAATAAAAATAACTGAAAATTGGGACATAAAAGGGGGGGTAAGGGGGGGAAACAGGGGGGCCTCGACGTGGTTCCCTTCGTTTATTGAAACACATATATAAAAGCAACATACATGCCAAGTTTCATGCTTTCTGCCAGATGGTATCATACCTCCATACAAAGTCACAAATTGGGACCCGGACTACAAGAACAATTTCCATCCAGAACATTCTTACAGTTAATATAAAATTAGGCTTCAAAACAAAATAGCGCAGACGTGACAAAAGAGAGATCCAATGAAACAATTTTGAGGCGATCTATGAACACTGTTTCGAAGAGTGAGCCGCGGACATATGTCCGTCTCTTTCGCACTAGCCAGGCAGCAAGTCATCCTGTCTCTCCATCCAGTAATCATTAGCACGCTTGTTGAATTGCGACAGCTGTTTAGAGTAAGCCGCGTTCGTAAGTCCGTCTCCTTCGCACTAGTCGGGCAGCATGTGCACGAAGGAGACGGGGAACATGCCGCGCCGCGCTGTGCCTTCAACCTGCCCTTCCATCCAGTTGTCATCTTCGGTTCTCTCGTTGATGACAACTATGACTTCTCCCTCGCGGAACGATAGTTCGTCCTCGTTGTCCGCTTGGCAGTCGTACAGCGCCCTACACCGCCGCGTTCCACCCACCTGCAATGCAGCATTTATTTCTTGAGAAGATTAGTTTTGGCAAGTCAATCATACATACATAAATCACGCCTATATCCCTTACAGGACAGGCAGAGCGTTAACGGCCGTAAAACGGATATTAACACCACGTCTGACAAAAGCTTGAGGGTCAATCAGATGACTGTGTATCACTATAGTGATAGGTTGTCAGCCCATCGCCTAAAATTGCAATACACATCCCTCGAGTCTCTTTGTCGGGTCTTACGACACCCATGGGTAAGAAATGGGGTGATGCTATTCTAAGCCGGCATCACACGGCAATCATTGACCTTATTATATAGACCTTAAATCACAGAGTATTTTATTAAGCACCTGAGATGGATACAGGAGAAACACGAGGGCTAAAATGTCAAGTGACCACCTCTCACCATCTCGACCGATTTCTCGACCAATCTAGTCCTAAAGGCAATGCTTAGTGCTTACCATAGTAATAGAAGCAGACGGCGACCGGGAATGCACGCTGGAAGTATCCGAGACGTCCAAAGACCGACTATCGCTCCGTCTAGAACGATCTCTTGACCGCGATGTATCTGACAACCCTGAGCCGAGGCGACTGTCATCTAAAGCGTCCGATATGTCACACAGCTCCAACGATGAGTCTTGACTAGAACATTCCTGGAAATTGTGAACAATTTTAGTTGAATGTTGAATGAAGAAAAAGGGGTGTTGTAAAGCCTATAAGAGTGTAGACTATTTTGGAATCAATCAAAGAATATGACTGCGTTACAGATGTTTTGTAAAACTTTCGTTTCTCTGTAGTTGACAAACTCACAAACCTTATACACCATAGAATAAAAGAATACCAGATTTAACATCAATGCCAAGTTTCTTAGATTGATTCCAGGTATATGGATGAACCACACAAAGTAAAGAAATATGTATTGCTGCTCAAGGGTAGAAAGAAGGAAACTAAAACTATGCATCGTTTGAACTGCTTTGAATGAAATAAATACGAAATAAGAAAGCTTTTTTATGAAGCACTAGGTTTTGATTGGAATTTTTGAGTATACCTACGTAAGTCACGAAATTTAAGAGTTTATTTAAAAATAAACATGCATTCCACACTTCTTATTTTCGTGTGGGACACCGAGTTGTACAAAGACCACCCACACTTATAATATGGAATGCGGGTTGATATTGTTATGAAAATCAATTTTTACGCGCGAATGCTTTATATAACATGTTGGAATCAGTTCAATAAATTACTGTAAAACATCTGAATAAAACAAAACTATCAAAAGCCGTAAAGCCGCATGCATATAGTAAGTTATACACTAGTTAGCTGAAAATATAACAAATCTATTGTCAAGAGATATTTAAAGCCAATGTGATTTGAGTCCCATACAGAAAGTAAAGGTGTATAGACTCGTAAATTTTTGCAGTTTCCATATAGTTAAATAAGCAAATAACTATAAGGTCCGAATAGTTCCCTAAGTAATTTTGTGTTTCTCTTGACAGCAAAAAGGGTAGTCACAGATAACAAATATTAATAGGGGAAGGGCATAACTCAAACAGGATAAGACCCTTATTACACTACCCTGTAGACAGGTCCTAATTTATCATACATTGCTGGCTTTTTGACTAAATTGTAATGCCATACAGAAGGTAAGCAGCAATGAATGCCGAACCGATCCATTTTGACAAAGTAGTATAATAAGAGTTTAAGCAAGTAAGTACTAGTTTTTTCTGTTGGACGTTCATTACCCTTCTTAGTATCGCTTTCGCCTTTTCCAGATGCAATCTATTTTTCTTCTGAAGCAAAAACAAATATCACCCTGTATTTTTAGTCTGTTCTATGTTAGTTTGTATTTACATATCTAATGTTATAGCAAGGTGCCAAATAAGATCATTGGATTATTGCAACTGCTACCTCAATCAATACTCAATGCTTTTCAGAAAATATATAATAAGTTCAAGGAGTTCTTATTTATTATAAAATCTACGAGAACCTACGGTTTGCCTCTTTTTGGCATTTCCGAGTTGAAATTACTAAACCAATCTGATAATGACACCACATAACATTTAGGTAAACATAATATGATATGGTTATATCAGCTTTAGGATGTTTACAGCAAAACTTTTTGCAGCTGTCATTAAAACAGCATTATCAAGTCCAAAAACGCGTTTTTGAAAGAGTAGTGCCACCAGATTTAAAATAGTCGTCAAAGTTTAGTTGATCGCCGTAATACAACACCAATTTTTGGAGGTGTCCCAATATGTGTCTATAAAACCGGTCTATTGCAACTCTCGGTTTACGGGCTATGTAATTAAAATTACCTTTCTGGGTGGTGGTGTAGGTTCGTCCCGATGCGCTCCGTTGTGCAGCGGAGTGACCGCAGGCGGCGGCGTCGGCGGCGGCTGCTGCGGTCGAGTCTTGCCCAACGTGTTTGTCACCGCTACAAAACAGAAATGGTGGAAACACTTTAATGCTGAGGATCGTGGCTTGACACAAATATTTGTTATATCACATATCAGATATTTGTGTTTACAATATTATGGTTTAATCGGGTCTATACGCAGGATTATTAGTAGGTGCAACCCGCTCGAAACGTAGAGGTAAATATCATGCATGTTTACCTACTAATAATCCCGCGTATAGACCCGTTTTAACAATGAATATGTACAAAGCGCGAAAGTTTTACACAAATATTTGTGTTTAGTCTGTGTGTTTTCAAAGTATGATATATATTATTTACAAAAAAAGTATGCTAGTATTAATATCAGCTATCTGATTACTAAATTTCAAAATACTTTCCGTGTTAGGTATAAAAAAAAACAGCTATCTGGTTCCCATGGTACAAGCTTTTTGCTTAGACTGGGGCTAGATTAGGAATAATCATTTGTTATTTAAATCTTCATATTCAGCGCAATCATTTTGATCATTACATTTTATTTTTAATATGTTAGATGGAGTATGGCGGAGTCCTCTTAATCCTTCCACCGGTCTGCCTCTGATGAAACGAAGCAAAGAAAACAAAACGAACATCTTACAATGGTAAACAATCTTACAATGTAGGCTGCGCGCGTCGGCCGACGGGGAGGGCGTGGAGCGCGGGTGCGGGACGACGGGGGGGTGCGGGGGGTGCGGCACCGCCGGCGGGAGGGGGGCCACGCGCTTCTTCAGGCTGCCTATGTTGTCTGCAACGAAAATAGACTGATTTTACACCACGTTCAGACCATGCCCTGCGCGAATATTGCTTGAATTACTTATGCGGAAGTATCATCGCGAGTTAGTATTCACACGCTGCCGTTATACTCTTCTCGCATCAATATGAGTGAGCGAGATAGCAATACATTCCACACGCGTTTGTGCTGCAGTTCCTTTGACTCGCGCACGAAAATCCGACACTTTCGGGAGTATCGGGAAGTGGCAGCGGCATGACGAGTGGTAGCGGCAGTAACCGTTCACATGCTCGCGCTGCCCCTGCCCATAATGTCATAGTCTGAACGTGGCATTAGGCATTCCGCATTCCTGTTGTAGGGGTAAAATTTGACCTATCTTTTACTCCAATCGAAAAGAAAAGGTATGAGGGGTCAGCCTCTGCAACAGAGTGTTTAATATGTACCACCTTGCTAGGTGTAACAAGGCAAAGGTTGATGATTTGGAACTCAATATAGGAGATTTGCATCCTTTTGATTGAAACTTATAAGTAACAAGTTAAAGTAGAGTGTTCTTCGTACAACATAAGGCTCTCCCAGCAAGGTAGTAGGGGTCGGCGGCGCATGGTGTAAAGGATCGCAGATCAATGACCTTGACCCCAATATAGGGGTTTTGCTCCCTTTTGATCGAAGCCTACAAGTTACCAAAGAGTGTTGTATTTTCAAACATTAGGCTTCCTCGGTAAGGTGATGGGCGCGGCAACGCATGGTGTGAGGAATCGCAGTTCGATGCCTTTGACCTCAATATGGGAGATTTGCTCCAAGTAACAAGTCAACAAAGAGTGTTCTACTTACAAACGTTAGGCTTCCTGGGCAAGGTGGTCGGCGTAGGCGGCGCATGGTGTAAAGAATCATATGTAGATGACCTTGACCTTAGTATGGGGGATTCGCCCCCCGACCGGTCTGGGAGGGTATTTGCGTTACTGGGGTTGTTAGTAGGACCCCCCGCGTAGGAAGGGGGTCTCGATCGGGGGCATTTCCTTTCTGGTGTCACACTGCCGTTTTGCTGGAAAGAGAATATCTGAAAATGTCAATCTAGATAAAGTAACAGGTAATCAAGATAAGCATTTCTTGTATCCATTTATATACTTTATTCATAATATACGTGAGTATGTTTCATAAACAGATTTGTAGCGACTAGATTAGAGTAGTATGAGATGTTATATTCACAGGGAGCGCTGTTGCTCTTCATTCCCTCGATTCACATGACCACTATTTATGACATCTATGGAAAGTTAGGTAGTTTTTTCATTATGTAAGCCTTTGTAAACATACCGGTCTATGTTTTATTTGATTTTAGCACACTTTATGTGATGACGGCTTAGAACACCGCATAATGCCGGCTTAGAATAGCATCACCCCATTTCTTTCCCGTGGGTGTTGTAAGAGACTTGAGGGCTACATTGTGTATTACAATTTTAGGCGATGGGCTGACAATGGTGATACACAATTTTATGAATCCGTACTAATGTTATAAATCTGTGAGTTTGTGTGCGTGTATGTATGTTTGTTACCTTGTCAAATTTGGAACACAGGTAAAATATAACCTGGAATAACACATAGGCCACTTTTTACCGCAGGAAACAACTATGGCCACGGAAAAATGAGTGGCAGCGGGTGCAACCTAGTGACCCATAATTGTTAGTCATAGATGGCGTAGGTACATGTCTGTTTGCTTTCTGCCTATGATATACGTATGTATGACCTACTTTGTGATATTTTATTTGGTTTCCTTACCCGTTCGTCGATGACAGTGTCGTCATCCGAAAAGTCCGTGGAGCCGTCGTCGTGCGATAGATTCCAGTCTATGTTGATATTCTCAAACATACTCTTCTCCCTTTTATCTACATTTTCCAACTGAAAAGAAATATACCACGTTGAGTTTTCTTCATTTTGTGCAGACGTTGGTTTGGCAGAGTAACGACTATCAGCGGAAAATTCAGCGACCTACAAAATTCATAAAATATAACCTTACGACGTAGTGACATCCTCTATACAGGGTGTAAGGGACAGCAATCCGAATACTGATAGGGCGCATTCGGACCATGAAACTGATCAACTTCCCATTAAAAAAAAACAGGAAACGTCAAAAATTTTTGGACTTCCCATAGAAAATGCAGTCAGCTGATTGTGATTTTGTATGGAAGGCGATTTTTTGTCGTTTCATTACATAGGTGTGTTTCTAAGGGAAAGATGTTCAGTTTCATGGTCTGCATGCACCCTATCAGTATTTGGAGGCTGTCCCTTACACCCTGTATATTAGTAACTCTATTTTTTTCTTTAATATTTACCTTCACCTTTTTAATAAACAAAGACCGCAATATACACCACCACCCTTTGAATTTTCTTACCAATTCCTGACAATTATGGTGTCCCATTCGCCTCGCTATATCTAAAGCTGTGCGTCCACTGCCGTCTTTGACTGTCGTGTCAGCGCCCGCTTTGAGCAGAAGCTTCATAGGTTCCGTTCTGTCGGTCGCCGCGCAGAGATGTAAGGCCGTCATGCCGCTACTGGTGGGCTTGTCGAGGAGAGTGGACCCGCCATTTTGGACTAGAAAATCTACTATGTGTAGGAAGGAACCGTCACCAAGTTCCCGGGATATGGCTAAGTGGAGGGCTGTTTCCCCGCAATCCTGAAAGAAAAATAAGCATTGGATTATACAGGGTTATTTTTTATTTACCCCGGAAATTTGACAGGGTGATTCTTATCGCGATTTTGAACAACCTTCATTATGGGGTCGACTGCGAAATCGCGAAAAAATATCCAGCTGTTCCATACATTTTGGTCGAGTAGGTATGAATTTTTCTATGGAGCAGCTGGATTTTTTTCGCGATTTCGCAGGTGACCCCATAATGAAAGTGGTTCAGAATCATAATAGGAATCATCCTGTAAAATTTCCGGGGTGAATAAAAAATAACCCTGTATAGTATTCGCCGTACGATGCCGGCTTAGAATAGATCACCCCTATTCTACCCGTGGGTGTTATAAAAAGCGAGAAAGGGATAAATTCTTCTAAGGAACGGGCAGCAGCATTCCCTGTGAATGAAGCATCTTAAACGGCGCTCGCCAATCCGCCTGCCAAGCGTGGTGAGTATGGCAATACACCTAATAAGGGAGGCCCCTGTCCAGCAGTGGACTGTTGTGGCTGTTAATGTAATGTAAATCTATACAGTATAAATTGAAATCTAATTGTTTTGATCATGCTCATGAATAAACTTGACAGTATGGACGAGAGTTAGTTCTGGTTCTGATCAGGCTGATATGAATGACAGTATGACAACCTGGCAATACACAATTTTCCGATTGTCCCTCAAATGTTTATCAGACGTGGCGTGAATGTTGGATTTTTGCAGCCGTTTACGCTCTGCATAGCCCGCAAGGAATTATAGGCGTTAATGTGTGTGTGATTTTGCGCGGTGGAAAACTTCGATACAGGCTCAGATCAGGCTCTTTGTATCTCTGCCAATCTGTCACGTGGCGCCATCTTGCAGATACGTTGGAACTTCTGTAGCGTCTTGCTTGCTCGTGAACCACTTTGAGTGAGCTTCCTGTAGTAGCTCCCAGAGGTCGCTACAATTTTAATACTTACCGAGCAAGGCAGAGGCGCCGTAAGGTCCGCACCCTCAGCGTAGGCTTGCAACAAGTTTTGCAGGTGTCCATTGTTCACTGCATGCTCTACTTCCGACAACCTCTCGTTGTCGTCCATACACGTCCGAGCGGCGAACGCTCGGTACACGTATTTATCACGGATAAACCTTAGGCGTTCCTCCCTGTAATAGGAAATCAAAAATTAATACATTCATTTTAAATTCTAGGTGCCGGGCTGACAATAGTGTTTCACTATAGTGGCAGCACTATAGTGAAACTGAAACGGCCCTCGAATATTTGTCAGCCGTGGCGATAGCGACCGTATTTTTAACGGCCGTTAACGCTCAGCCTACCCCGCAAGGGATAAAGGCGTGATATGTGTAAGTATTTGTCAAAAGCAGGTTTGTATAAACCCTCAAGGTCACAAATTGTTGTGGTAGAGGGTAGAATAATTTATAATTATCAAATTAGCAATTAGACAAACAAATTAATTGAATGAAAATATGTTTGACCTTATTATTAAACCGTTTATTGTAAACAATAAAAATACAGACACATACATATATGGAACTATTCACAACAGGTCTACTTATTTCAAAAAAATCTCTTTCAGCAGACCTTGGGTGGTGAGATTTCATAAAATGAGGCAATATGGCGTGCACAATCACTAAAAAATTTAAATAATCCTATTGAATTTACTTTAATATCAACTACATTAATTACCCCTTAATGTCATATAACTACATAAACCTTCTAAAAATGTTCTTTAAATATTCAACATATTTTTAGCTCATGATAGTATTGCTTTACGACAGCTTAGTTTTGCTAAAGACTTGGTAGTAAAATATGGGAGCGGTGTCGCGAGTGGATCAAATTATTCACAAGTATTTGTCTCCCTTTTCCCAATATTTATGGCTTTATCTGCAGCAGCTTTTATTAAAGGAACCCTTCTATATCTACCTATCTATATAAGCCAACACTTCGGTTCTGTGCCTCCCGCATTCACAGTTTTCCGGCAATTACCACGATGTCGTCCGTCCACCTGGTGGAAACAAACTCCTAGAAATTATTTACTTTACTCACATTGTACTCTCAGACGTCAACTTATCCCTATCGTGTAGCGTGCTCTCCATAACCTCGTTGAACATCTGATTGCCCATATGCCGCGCGATCAGCAGTTGCGACGTGCTCAGTCGGTCGAGAGTCAGCGACTGTATCCGTGATATATGCACGCCGAGCTCCCTGTGGCTTCCCGAACATTCTATACACACTATGATACCGAAGTTTGTTGAAAGCCATGTTGGGTCTGAAAAAGCAATGAGGATCATTCAAAAATGTATTAAATTATGCAAAAAACTGACAAACGCACACTCAGCCGTGGTATTAGTTAATAGTATGTGAAATAAGATTGTTTAAAAACTATTCAGACGGAATTTTAAACTTCAATATAATTCAAGTTCAATATAACTGTATCGACCTGCTTAGGTCCTATCCTAACTTTTTTATGGTACATAGTTTATAGATTGTTAAACTGTCTCTTTGAGATACGTCACTCATGTCAATTGACTATCGCACGCACGTCCTGATTTTTCTACAATTTGCAGAAGAAAGGTTACTATCCTATTTCTTGTTGTAAGTCATTCATCCTGCGCATTATTGAAAATAAAGCTGTACTAGTATATTTACTAGAGTTTCACTACACTTCCAACGCGGGGCACCCTCTACACCAAATAACCATATATTTTTCACGTAACGCAATCATAGATGAAAGTTCTTTGCCGAACAGGTTTAATATCAGTAAAATATAAACACTGACAGAAAACTAGTCAAAATAATAGACTGGTCCAATTGAGATAAAAGCTTGCGGTCACAAACATTATCCACGTGCATTAGCTACACGTGTGTATAATATAATTTACAATAATATCGCTACATAACGCTACAAAGATGTTGGGAAAAAGTCGAAGACCGGGAAAACCTGAAACAGCTGATTTCACTTTTCTATACCAAACCAACAGGGACTCAAGCTAGCAACCGGTCTATCTACAATAAAGAATACTTGACAGTTTACACTTAGAGCCGGTTCTATTCTTCTTTTAAAATGGATCATAAATAAGAATTTATGATCATAAATAAGGGACTCGAGGGTTAGGTTAGATGTGTATTGCAACTTTAGGCGATGGGCTGACAACCTGTCACTATAGTGATACACAGTTATCTGATTGACCCTCAAACTTTTGTCAGACGTGGTGTTAGTATTTGTTTTGCGGCCGTTAACGCTCTGCCTAACCCGTAAGGGAAATAGGCGTGATTTATGTAGGTATGTAGAAATCATAATTACACCGAGGCCAAATTGCAAAATTCCTGTTTCATCACAAGAATTTTGCAATTTTGCATTGAATTGAAAATAAAACTATAATGATAAGCAGTTGCCATATTATGTGTACAAAATATTGATAAAGACCAAAAGGAAGTTCCTATCATTCATTATTCATTGCCTTGATTGTCACGGTCAAGCATATCGACATTATAAAAAATATGAGATCAATATAATAAAAATAATGTACTATGGTTTATTATGCATTCACAGTGCATATTACTTTATTGGTCGGCCGGGGATTGAACCCGGTACCTGTGCGATTGAGTTATCGGCGCCCCGACCGAACCACTCTAAATCGTCAACCTCTTAATACTCGTCTTGAAGCGACGTACAAGCAACATCTAGTGTAAGTTATTTTAGCTCATATTATGGTTAGTCCTCATTACAGTAGGAATTCTAACCATACAAAATGATCTCGTTCTCTACACATGAGTGATCTTTGTAATAGCACGTTCACACCATGCACCTTTTCCTGCCGCTGTCGCGAACATTGCTCGAAATACTTCCGCGGAAATATCAACGCGAGTGAGTGTTCACACACTGCCGTTATCTTCTCGCACCAATACGAGTGAGCGAGATAGCAATACATTTCACTCGCAGTCGTGCTGCTGTTCCTTTAACTCGCGCACGAAAAGCCGACATTCGAGGGAGCACGGGAAGTGGCAGAGCGGCATGACGAGTAGCAGTGCGAGTAACCTGTTCACATATTCTCGCTCCCCCCTTCCTTTACTATTTCCCTGCCCATATTGGCATCGTGTGAACGTGCTATAAGATTGTTTTTAGTGTTGTCAACAATACTAACCATTGGTGGAGCCGCAGTCAGCGCACACTTGGTTGCCGGGCATGGCGCGCACAGCCCTGATGATGGAACGTTGTAAATCGAGTAGCGAATGCCCATTATCATTATTTTCACTCCCAGCTTGCTGGTGGAATGCCCTCATGAGTGCACCCTCCTTGCAATTCACTAATACTGATGTCCACGCACGTTGTTCGTTCTCGTCTTCCGCTTGGAAGTGGTAGGTACGGTTATCTGAAAGAGGAATAAATTCGATATTCTAGAATAATGCCCAAGTGTTGGCGAAATGATTGAGCGGTTTCTTGTGCATAACAAACCTTAAAAGATAAGTTTTATTTCACTGACGTAATTAGTACATACTAAATGAATGGGCGATTTATCGACGTCTCTAAGATAATGCTGAGTTATTTAATACATTACAAACTTACTTAAATACAAAAATCTTAGCACACTTTCTTATTTCATGTCGTCAAGTTAAGAGTTTAAAAATAGAGTCTGAATCAAGTCAAGAGTTTAAAAATAGAGTCTAAATGAAGTCAAGAGTTTAAAAATAGTCTTAATCGGTTTGGAGGCCAATTGTTTATTTTTTATATGGTTTGAGTACAACACTTACATGAGACTAGATCAAACGCCCTCTTATCCTCGGCAGCTACTTTAATCTGGCACGTAAGTAGATTCACCCTCGCCGGCGGTTTATTCTCATCCGCATGGAATATGTCTAGGAAACCCTCGGCCGTTATCCGACACCGTCGTTTCTGCCACACTCTACGGACTTTCCCCTCAGACTTCTTGAGGAGATACCCGCTCCGTGTGACACCGTGCTGCTTGTCACCTTGTAACTGGTGTAACGAATAACCCCCCATTGAAGACGCCGACTGAAATAAAGAAGTTTCATGTTCAGCATTACATGAAACCACATGTGCCATGTTAAGTTATATAGTGACGGTCATAATCCGCTTTCAAAAGCCGACAGAGCATATTGTGTTTCACAATGTCAAAGTTTATCCAACATGTAATTTAACTCTATTATGAGTAGGTAAACAACCTACGCAGTTTCTAAAGCTAATTTATATACACTCGTCTCATAATGTTCGAATTATGAATTCGAAAACAGATGCATAATGACCTACTTTATGCATTCTGCCTATAAAAACTAGGGTTTACTATAAATTACAGAAGCGTAATGACTTAATGACAAAACTCTTAATACGATAAAGTTGAGAAATGAAACGAAGTTTTTTTTTCCAATACTCAAATCGCTATCTTCCGCCGCACCTGACAGTTGTTGTTGTACGGTAATTTTTCGGATGTTGTTCGTTCAGTTGTTTTAATAGGTTTTTGTTCTGTTGTTGTTCAGATGTTGATTAGTTGTTTTTCAGATGTTATTCCGATGTTGTTCAGTTGTTGTTCAGTTGTTGTACAGATGTTGTTCAGATGTTGTTCAGATGTTGTTCAGTTGTTGTACAGATGTTGTTCAGTTGTTGTTTCGATGTTGTTCAGATGTTGTTCAGTTGTTGTTCAGATGTTGTTCAGTTGTTTAGTTAAGTTATTGTTAAGACTCCACATCTAAACAACTGCTAAAGTATACATTTTTAAAAATTCATATCAAGCCATATTACGTTCTCGTATTGAATTTGTCCTTGTATCGGGCCTTGCAATGGCCGGTGCGTACGTTTAGAAAAGTGTTTCTGAGTTTTTTTGGAGAGTGTAGATAAAATAGTGTATGCAACTGCTATAATTAGGCATTAGAATGCTCGTGTCAAACTATTATCACACTCGGCTGCGCCTCGTGTGATAAACAGACACTCGCATTCTAATGACCCCCATTATACGACAGTTGCATAAACTACTATTACTTGCCTCTCTATCTTGCGGTGCGGCTGCTCTCAACATATTTCTAAGTTCTAAGAGCCTCCGCCTCTCGTCGTCTTGTTGCTGTCGTATCTTCTGTAGTTGAACGCTCAGATCCGCAACGTAAACTCCGAAGTGCTCGATAGTCTTCAGCCCGTCTTGGAAGTAGTTCGTTTGCGCGTGGTAGTACTCCACTAAATGTTGCAGCAGTTCGATGCCCTTCTTCGTCTTTATCTCGTTGAACTTTATCAGGTACTGGAACAATCAAAACACTTGGTAAAGAATGCGTCGCGACAAACAAGTCGTAATAAAAAGAGCACTGTCGCCAAGTTTGGCGTATTTATATCGCTGTATTAAAAATGGACTTGAGCCAGTTCCATGAACTGTATCAGACAGAGCGTCGCCGAAAACTGCGCGTGGGCACGACCACGACCACGAAATCTTACTTCATCGGGCCCGTAGCTAATCGAGCGGGCAGGGATAGACACGCCGGACGCCGCGCGTGTACACTCGAAACGCACAAATATTACTGCGTGCCCTTCCGCGAGTTAAAATTACACTTGATGACGCACGAGCACGCTTACACCATGTAGTGGATCCAGATTTGTCTGCACAGTTGTGCAATAATAATAAAACGACGATACGCGACCTTGCACAACTTTCTTGGCTGTTCGCCGGCTGTACACATGTCAGGCTGCGTAGTATTAATATTGCCATTTGTATTTCAGTTGAAACTGTAAAGCTTCGTTAAGATCTGGTATGCGTTTGATCTTTGGTTTCCCTCGGTTTTGCCACAATAGTGGCTTCTAATGATGTGGTACGTGCGTGTTGGGGATTAATTTATCATTGGGCTAAGTAGCGAGGTGAGAAATCGTGGGCGGTGCGAGGGCCGGGTACTCCGTGCTCTGGAGGAGGAACAAAGCGGGGGTCACGAGCGGCCCTGCGCGGCGCAAGGCCGGTCGACGACCTGCAGTCGTCTGCTGCCGCCCGCACCACACCACCACACGGGCATACAGCCAGCCAAAGAGTTTTTTTTTATTTTTATTGCGGCACTAAAATTGCCAGGTAATCTTAATCAAACGTTTTATTGCCAACAGCGCGAATTGAAAATAAATAGGATTTATCGGCTTACTCCTTAGCAAGCGTATTTAAGTATACGCCGTGTGGTAATAGCCACAAGTCGATCCAATTACGCTGTCTAATCAATTATCCAATCCGTCTGCGTCGATCCGAGTCCAGGGAAATTTTGGATGAGACAGTCGTGCGCGAAGAAACACCTTTATTAACAATTCCTGCGCCATTCAGGAAATGAAAGCACCAGAGCGTGATGTCAGCGCAAGGGGCAACAACAAATGGTGGATGAATAAACCCATAACGCTGGATGAATAAAACAAACAGCGGGAAACAATGAGCCACGACGTAAAGCACTCATACCTTCCACTAGAATACGGCTAAATTGTTTCGGAATGCGCTCACGAATTATTCAGAGGTCGTGTCTTTTGTAGTAACTTACGGTAACAATGCCAGTCTTTGTTGCTCGTTCTGCTTTATTATATGGTGTTGCGAGCTTGTTTACTCTGTTAAATTCCTAGCTTGGAATCAGTTTTACTATGCACATGCAAGACGGCACGGCAGTCATCAATCAAAGTCATTTAGCGGCGACCGTGAACCGCATTGAGCTTTGCGTGTTTTGCTCTCAGCAGCCAAACTTATTGCAGCAATACATCTCACATACCAGAGCCAATCTAGCCGAGCTATGTCGATCTATCAACATCAGCGACATCAACCTCAAATTAATCTGCTAGATGGATTTCAATTAGCTGTTCTTGCAAGCTTGTATTGATAGTTTAGCTGTGGTTGAGCGAGCAAATTACACGTCGCTTGCAGTTGCAATCATATCATACCCGCATAGATATACCTATAACTATAGTACATTAATAGGTATGTACCTAGTTTGATCGTGTGAATGCTCTGCGGAGGTAGAAGCTAACATTACCAACCACCTTCTATGCCATACAATACGCATAAAAAACGAACAACGGTTTTAAATGGGAAATTTTCTAGGGATTCTCGAGTGTCATGTAGAGGGCGCTAAGCTTAATTGAAATAACGTTTCTTTACACAAAAACTGTACCACTTCATAAATTATTCTTTATTTTGTGTTTATTGAATTGTTCTAAATTTATTATTGGTTATTTGTTTACTTACACGTATGACACTCAATATAATAGCAAGGCGATAAGTTTATTTTGTAGTAAATCAAACCAACATAATTAATTTGTAACGAAAACAACGTGAAACGGAACCTGTGACAAAAACTATGGCTGACGCCAGCCATATTGTAACGTCAAAATTTCAGTTTAACACAGCGCCCTCTGGTTTTATTTCCAGAACTATCAAGAGAACTGTCAATAGAAAAACCCCCATTGGCACGCACTCGCCATAACAGTCAACAAAAGCCTTAGCCAAAGCAAAAGACACATTTACATTACCAAAATAGGTAACTGTATTGTCATTCGCAATGGACTTCTGACCTTATGTATGGGACATGAGTAACGGCAGTTGGTGACCACAATGCCACTTGTGACAGAAACAGTGTTGCAAGTGCTACTAATGGACGAATATATTGTGCAGCACTTGCATGCAAAGGTTATTTCATTTCTGGATAACTAATTACGTAAATTATCACGATAAATCATAGAGATATTCGTGCAGGTTAGATTTTAAGCGTTAGTTTATGCACGTCGGGGGAAGCCATTTTGGAAGGATACAAACAACTTGCGCTTATTTTGTGTCAAGTAAACATGGGCGATACGGTGCATTTGTCTGGCTTTAAATAAATTACCTATAGATGTTTTAAGATAGGCAATTAATGTCTCGGCAATTATGAATAAGCAATACATAATGGAGCGTATAATTAGTTACAATAGCGCCCGTACGGATACGGCCATTAGGATTTATCACGCAATGTATTTACGTATAGGCGGTACATTGATCACAAGTTCACGATAGTTATGACAACATGTTGCTGTGAATTATAACATTTATAAATGCAAGTGTATATCAGTCATTCACTGTGGCGCTACTTTAATTGCTAGATAAATGTAGTATGTTGTAAACGTGACATTTACGACATAAATACATTCAATATACAATTACTGTAATTGGTTTGCACCGTTGTAATTGAATAAATAAATAAAAATGGGATGCATGGCTCCTGACCTCAAACTTTATGTAGAGTCCATTATATTCACATTAATTAAACATCAAAAGCCACACACAACAGTTCACATCTGGACGTGGGCCTCCCCCTATTAGGGGTATTTTCATACTCACCACGCTTGCCACGCGGTGGGTTGGTCTGGATGATTATCTTTTAGTCGCTTTTTATGACACCAACAGGTAGAATTAGGGTGATTCTAAGCTGGCCATTACATCACCATGGCAAAATTCCACTTAAGACTCATCGGTAGGCTGTATCTCATATTCATCTTATAGACGACGACTGTTTATTTCTATAGCTCTATGAAGTCAGCGTCCAAGTAAAAACAATACTTCGCCAGAAAATTCTATTTAGGTATTAGTCGTAAGTATTACTTTTTTAATATCGTTTCATTATAATCGATCGCTTTAATTATGTGAAACCATGCATATTGTACGTTGCTTTGGTACGTATTGGATTGATACTCGTTTTCCTGAAAGATATAGGTTGTGATGAAACACGTATTTTAGTAGTACGAGCTTTGCACTTAAAATCGACTGTAAACCCACTTTTGACTAGATAAAATGGCTCGATGCAGTGGAATTTACGAGCAGCCTTGCAAAGTAGAGTTTGTATGAACGTAGCAAAAACTATGGACACGCTTCATTCGGGAAATCAATTTGAAAGGCACGCTCCAGCAATCAATGTTGTCTATAGGCACACAGATACCATAACTTGCACCTCATAGGGAGCTATTAGCCCTTGAGGCATCATTTAGCGACACACAAAACTAATGGTAGTTTGTGCCCCGGCGGCGGCGGTGGTAGTAGTGCCGAGTGAGTTATTAAGCGGTTAGAGTCCAACAGGTTATGCCTGCGGGGTACTGCATTCTGGTAGACGGTTGCAATTAATAAGCTATAGCGCGGTCTAGCTCGGCTGCCAGCCAAAAGCCTGAGCCTGCACGAGACGGTCAAGATCGCTTGACTCTGGCTGTTTAGATTATATCCCAGTTATTGTTCTGGCGTAGGTATTCATAATGTGCGGCCAAAAGCTTGCACGATTTGCTTGCTTGGAGTTACTCAAGAATTTTGACCTCTTCGTATCGTATTACCCACGCATCCCAAGCTGACCGTTAGTCAAAGCCAATGCTGCTAGCATACTGACCGTTCATTTGAACTTTACCACTATCACAAAGCTTCATAAATTTTCGTACTGCAAAATGCATCTCACTCGTTACTGCTAAACTAGAATATGGAAAAACTAGCTTTACCCGCGACTTCGTCCGCATTGCTGTCTATGCTATGTTTATGCTATCGCTGTTTCTTATGATTTACTTTGTTTCCCACGGGATTTATATATTTTCTTGCGGTAAAAAGTAAGCTATGTTCTTTCTTAGGCTTCTGTCTATGCTTATGCCAAATTTTACCAAAATCGGCTTAGTGGTTTAGGCGTAAAATTTAACAGACAGACAGAGTTACTGTTGAATTTATTGACAAGCATTTTGTTTGACCGTCTCTATAAAACTTTAGCTACATGCGGTTGAGTATTAAACCTCCGCGGCTCATCCGTGCGATCGATCATCCAACGCGAGCATTATTCAGGCACTAGATGAAGTTTATTTACATACACAAATAGAAGAATAGAAGGTTTGTACATACAGACATGACAGCATAAGTTATCTCTTTAAAACCATTAAATTAATAACGTTGACACGAAATGGTTACTTATCTCATATTTACGTAGATTCAATTTGCTTTTAAATTTTACTCTGCTAGTTTGATATGATATGATGATAATCATTCTATAGAGAGAGACTAAAATACCAATATAAAATTCAGTACATATTAAAAATAAATATGGGAAATATGGACACAACACAGAACACTTGCTCTGTTGTACTTCATAATGAAATGTTCGAGTTATTACTTCTTCTGCTTCTTTGTCATTATCATTTTAAAGATATAAAGTTTGGAATCATCTAATCATTTTTAACGTCTTGCAGTTAAAACTTGTAGGTATTTTACGTTGATCGTAAAGTCTAAAAAACTTATTTTATGATTAATTCGGCGTAGCAAATTTACGATCCTACAGTCTATTATTATTTATAAATAGCGACGGGACACGTTGTGAGGAGGAAATTACTGTGCAAAATGAATTATATCTTCTTCCTTATATGTATATGTTAGAGTCTGCATTACTCTCAGTGATTCTTATGTTATATAGACGTTATAACGATTTATTATCCTCACCTCACACATTTGTAACTGGAATAGCCTTCGTTCTTTTTCCATCTCGTCCGCTATTTCCGCCGGCGTCACCTCGCTACGAATGAGACCGGCTTCTTTAGCTTGTGACTTCTTCTCCTTCTCTATTTTCAGGTACTTGGACTCGTAGTCTTTGGACGCCTTGTCGAAAGGCCTCTTCAAGTCTCCCTTCACCCCCCGCAGATCACCCTTCAGAAGACTATCCACGGGGAACATGACTATATTGTTTATGTTCTGCATCTGTGGACAATTTTTTATCGTTTATCGTTTTGGATAAGTACTGTAACCTTTATGGTATGGGAATTCATAAAATTAAAGTACACTCGTATAGTTTCGACAACATTGAAACGTTCCATCTGATGCGATGGGACAAATTAAGGTTAGACGTGATGTTATTATTACAGCGTGGGTTAATATCTTTCTCAGCACAAATTGTCTTATTTCTTACCACATAAACTATATTTCCCAGAAAGAAATACACGACAAATTGCTAGTAGTTTGTTGTAAGCTGATACCGCACATTCGTTTCCGACGTCACTTTGAAACCAGAGCCAAAGCTAACATGCTTATGTTGCAAAAGGTGAACATTCCAACCTGTGTAAGCCAAGCTTAGATTGAAGCCAAGTATGGTTCCACCAGCATCTTTTTAATAGACTTACATCTGGCACTTGCAAATGCAAGGCCTGAATAGGCGCCAACTACGTGTTTTGAATGGGGACATGGATTGGGCAATCAAATGAGCATGACTGTAATACAACGCCTTATGACAATAATGATAGCTTCGAATGAATGGCCGTGGCATAAAAACTGATGCATCGTTATCACGACAACGCCAGTTACATTCACACAATAAAAGGAATGATTGATGAAAATAATCTCTGTAGCAGAACTCTGTTTAGAACATTAAACAGTAAAGCGTAGTGTAATTATAAAAGGGAAGTGAGGCAGCTCTAGTAAGTAGGAACTGTGCTCAATTTCGAAATCAATGGAGTGAATATGCCGGCGACAGACGCGACAGAGGGACTAGGGGACAAAGGGCTAAGTACAATAAACCCTTCCGGAACATTGTAGCTGGCCACTAAAGCGCCTACCTAGCTAATTATTATCCCCTTAGTAAATTGTTGACAAGAAATTGCTACTTCCTCAAGGATTTCTTCTTTACCTTATAAAACTGTGTTTCGATTTTTATATCGAGAAAGCACTTCAGTAAGTAGTCAAGCATTCTCAAGCAGGAGGACCTTTTATTTTAAATCTTCTTGTACACCTTTCCGTCTTCATCAATCACCTTTTATTTATATCTTGAAAGTAAAATCAAAGGATTTTTCTACGGCGGTTAAAATGCGTTCCATAACCACGCAAGATGATAAGAATCACTTCATATTAGACCTATATTGAAGTAATTAGCTAATGTAGAAACTAGAAATATGGAATAGGTAATATACCTTAATAATAAAGAAATAAAAGTGAGATTAGTACACAGATAAGTTACAGTAGGTACTTATATAATAAATAAGTGGTGGTGGAAGAAAACTTAATAAAATCAACAATCAAATTTTATTGACAAAATCCGAGAAGCCAATCGTAGGCGGAATATCTAACCAACTCAAAAGGAATAATTTCGAGGCTGGCAAGCAGAGAGAAAATACATTGACCCTGCCGATCGATATTTGAAGTACATAATATAATTGAGTTTCTAAGTGATGAGATAAAAATGAAATATGCATCTTGACTCGACTAGGCTTACTCGGGAAGTCTTGGAAATAAATCTCGAAAAGTATCTTCAATCCCTAATTCAAGAAGCGAAAGAAAAAATTATGACAAGCATAGTAAGAAGATTCATTTGCCCCGCTATTCGATATTTGAAGTAGATATCCGAGTATATGATAACGTTCCGTGTGATAGAGACGTGCAATATGCCTCTTGACTCAGCTAAGCGTACGTGTTTAGCTCGGAAGTGAAGTGCACCGATTGGAGGTAATCTGCCGATCTAAGCAGCACAGCGTGCCGGCTCCGTGAGCACAATATGCGAGTACTACTCAGGAGTACAATGAATCGCACGCCCGCCGCCCGCCGGCTCACATCGCAACATGTTGTAAACACGCTCGATTACCCACAAAACGCTTATCTGAAGTTATCTGAATGGTGAATTAATACAGCAGTTTCGCTTTCCACGTTCGCCGAACTAAACAATGCACAAGGAACGACGACGGAACGATGCAGAAATTTCAAGAAATGCTTTTAGATTTCGTGTTGCTGTGGCTTAAAGCAAATGCGCTAGCAATTAAAAAGCTTCGTTCCGTGTAATACAAAATGAATATTCATTTATGCTAACATCGTAAACTTCACTTCATTGTGGTAGGTATGCAGAGATGATGCCAAAGTAATTGATTCGTATAAGTGCAGTAGCATAATCAACAGATACGAAGGCAATGTTTATCAATGGATCAGCCACTTGAGTGAGCGTAACGTACGATAGTAGCAACTCACGAAAGGCACATAACAAGTAAAAAAGCCAAATATGTCTACAATGAAGTGTTATTGCAACAATGATCATTGTTTCTACTGAGAGCACGTGCGAGCTTTACGCGCCTATTGTATGGAAATCATTTACAACAAAAAGCTGGTACTAGTAACTTGTTTCTATCTATCATTCCACAAGCTGCGATCTAGCTAAAAAGTAGTATTGCGATCTAGCTAGTTTTGTTTTACTTACTCTTATCACCTTGATCCCATTTGCAATCATATCATGTTGCATTACACAATACGTAGTAAGATGAGTGTAGCCAAGTGTAACAGGCTTATCAGATGTAGATGATTAAGTATTTGAATGAAAATAAGGAGGAAAACTTAAAATAAAATTATAAATTTCTCAACTCGTTTTATCGACCTCGCAGCGGCTTAAAGTTTCCCTATCCATCATTCAGAATATAATCAATGAAGATTAATATTCTTTTTCCAATGGAAGCTGGCGTAGAAAACATGTTATAAAACTTTATCAGATAACGAGGACAAAATGTTGCTTACTAAAGAGGTGAAAGACTTTGGTAAAGCGCTTCAGGAGAAATTAATGTTTAATGACAACCCCGAGACCTTTCACACATCAATTATTAAACAAGTCCCGTTTAGCAAAGGTTTACACAAAATTCACTTTGGAAAGCGGGGATTACAGCGTAAAGCAGTCATGTTTAAGAGAAAATTTTAACCAACACTTGTAAGAAGATAATGAACAGATTAAGGGATTATGGTAGTTCGCTACAAAGTGCTAACGAAAATGTCTACACGGAGAAATGCTTTCACGTTTCACGTGTATAGCCGCCGGGTGTGTCGGACTCAAAGGTCGAATAAAATGAAAGAAATAATAAACAAAGGGTAGGTACGTTAACAATCCTAACGTGCGTGACCTTTGAGGTCCGCTGTAATTTCGCAGGTTGGCTTACAGACAAGACTACAATTTTAGCAAAGTTTTTTACCTTCCAACTTTTATTGAGGCGTTTTGTTTTGTAAACGACAAAGTGTATTTATAGTTTCAATATTTTGCTGAAAAAACGTTTAATTTGAAATGACAACGTACATTCACTTAGGTCACGTTATCGTGTATTCAAACTCTGAGTGAATTAGAGTGAAGTGGAGCAAAAAAGCTTTCCCTGGGAATTGGGTGAAATGGTTCCCGCCTAGTGGAGCTGATCACCCGTCTGCGAGCTCCGCAGACGTCCCAACCCGAGGAAGAAGAAGGAGCAAAAAATCTCCGGGATCCTCAAGCGGAACTTCGAGAGACGACTTCACCCATCAAGTGGTTCAACAAATTTCGAGCCGGCCCGTTTTGATGTCTTCATCAAAGTGGTATTCACTAGCTCGGAACAATTCTGTGAACGTACACGTTCGTGACGGCCGTTTAGCTAAATAAATCGGCAATCTTCTGAAATGGGTTAAGGTTGGTAGGTGCTATATTTTGAGATAGATGGAAATCTTTGCCGTCCTGGTGCCTATCGGCCATCGGATCGATGGTTGTCCTAGAAAGGGTTTTCTTATTCAAATTCAAGCTGTTAAGTCTAATCTTAATATAAATAAAATACTCCTGTTACCATACGCAATACGTAGTTAACAAGAGGAAGTGAAAACAGGCAGTCTTAATACTTAGTAGCCATATGCACGATAATGATTTTCTTATCGCTGGGATTTTAATTAATTGAGTAACTCAGTCTTTTTTGCAATACATATGACACGGAAAAAGCAACTTTAAACAAAGACAGAAAACTGCATTTACGCCGCAACAGTCGTAGTTCCCTGCCGATTATAGTACTACTATGTGCGGAAGGACAAAGGAAGGTGCAGGCTGTGTCAAGGGCAGGCCGGGGATTCTGCGCAGTGAGTGGCTGAGCCACCGACACGGAGGGCCGAGGGCACACCTCCCGAGAGGAAGCTGGAGCGAAGTGAGGTAAGGAGAGGCCGTATTCATGAAGTTTGACCAACGAATTGGACCTTTGAGCTTTGAGCGGGATAAAACGTGTTAAGCAATATATATATGAAACTTATTTTTTCAGGTCATGGTGCGGTATAGTTGGAACAAGCGCTACGAAGCAGACGGATATGCATTAATATTTGAATATTACCTACCTAGTAAAGCTTAGTATTGTGGATAAATAGTTTCTTTAATAGTTTTTCAATGTTTTGTGGCCGAAGCCATTTAAAACGAATTGTTGTAACGAGTTAAAATGTTACATGACGTATCTACTTTTCGCAAAGTTAAACGAAAACTTACAAATTTTGCAGTGGAACTAGGAGTTACGTGTGAGAACAAGGTTTATTTGAAGAGTTTTGACTATTAGCGATATAGTTCTAGTCTGGAAGGACTGCCAAATTGGAGCAAGGTGAAGCTTAGCCCTTGGCACTGGCATACTGGCAATCCCAAGGCCGTCATTCTGTAAGTGCTTCAGTTTTTAAAAGCTTGGCAATTAGCCCACAATATAGCATAATCATGCCACTTATGATTTCTTTAGTGGTTTGATCTTGGGCATGATCAGGCGATAATTTAAATAGGGCTGATAAAATGTTGGCACCATTATTAAAAGTTCGCCGAAATGCTTCTTTCCCCTCGTAAATAAATAGAATCAACTTTTTTAATTAAGTGATCCACCCGACTACCCGCATGACTAGTAACACCAATATAAATCTTTAATTGATTTACCATTACAAAATGACATAATTACTTCCAAATAGGGCGTCTGATCGTGAGCGATTTTTCTTCATCCATTCACGTCCATCCATTGGTAATTAAACTAATTAATCGTTGCTGGTGTGTTCCCCTTTTTTGTTTCCGTGTCAAGTATACAACATAGGTAACTAATTATCCACGGGGCAAAAAGGGTAAACACCAATCAAGGGTTTTGTGCAAATTTTCAGACGAGGGATGGTGAAGCGAAGTGAAAACGAATTTTGACTTAATTTCGCCTTCGTTGACTGTTGTGTCCTTTACGTGTATTAGAAAAGTTCTTTAATTATTGTTGGTTGTACTGAAATAACTTTTATTTTTAAATAGAGTAGGTAATCAAAACTTATTCTGTAGGTTCAAGTATTTAAATGCAACGTCGAGAATACGAGAAACACATTATGTTTGCTTAGAGCAGGCAGGAATTTCTTCGCCACGAGCGACTTTTAGCGGCGAATTCCGGCAAAAGTTCATGATATTCTGCAGAGGCAGAGTGCAATTAATGCTTTTTATTGCTGCGGAAACGGTCTGATATTTAAAGGAAAAGGAAAATTATTTCAAAGATTAATAACGAGATAAAAATAAAGTACTAGCATCGGCTTTCTCGCTTATTAACCTCTCCAGTATTATTGAGCTCTTTTTTCACTGAAGGCTATTTAAAGTAATTCTTTCTACTTAAATAAATTAAATTAAAGGTAAATTTTCCGTGTTACATCTTAAATACGGCTATAGAACCGGCTTTATGAAATGCACGCCCTTATGCACTTACTCATACTTACATTGAAACCCAAGCAAGTGCGATCATACAAAACGAAGCTCCCCATTGTATTAAGCTGTAAGAACTTTCATAGAACAATGGACGCTTTTGCATAACGTTCATAGCTATCCTGGTACTAAATGGACGATTCGAATAACAAGTAGATGGAGTGGGCTATGATCTATGGTTTCATAACATGTGAGGTATATTGTGACGGTTTGCAGGTCCGCTTGGCAATGTGGTCGCCTCATCATACCCTGACCTATTTACAAGCAAATCGCGGCTGCGCCCACGCACCCATATGTCAATCAGTGCAGTAAAGAGAACACACGGTTCATGTCGTTTACTGAGAAGGACGAAATAAAACCACAAATATCCCCGCAGATACTGAGTGTCGTGTTTCGCTTGGTAAACACGGTCGGACATGACACAAGTTGGCTACTTATTACCTCGTCAAACAACAACAATGTCCACTCAGATGCTTCACTTTATAAATGTCCTTTTAGCAATATTACGCTCCAAAGGTATTATGACCACTTTTTTATCTGATGAAAGCTTATAAAGCCATTAATAGACTCTAAACACGAAAACTGATCCAAATTTCATTATTCGATAGCTTTGGCTGTGACTGTGAGTGAGCAACAAGGTCGGGTCTTGTTTGTTTAGGATCAATACCAACAGCTAAATAAATGCGCAATTTTGGCAAGACAAATTGAACAGTTTTTGATTGAGCACAAGAGATTAAATGACGGAGGATTAATTTCCGTGTTATTATTTCTCAAAGCTATTTGAATCAAAACACTGTCAGTTAAACCAGTGAATAGCATTTAAAGTTCCGCCTATCGCGAGGTAGCGGAAAGTGGATAGAAATGAGGCAATCCAGTTTAATTCAGATTTATATCTCATCTGTCTTCCCCGGAGATCGGGCGCGAGACTTCCGCCGAGTACACCGGAGTACCGGAGCCCTGATGGCATAATATCCGCCGCGACCGACGCAAATTACTACGAGACTAGACACCGGCTGATGGGCTATTCGACACGCCCGTTTCATTTCACACTCCGTAGCTTATGCGATTCTGGTTATACGTAAACTTTGATGCGGACACGCTGCGTCCGTCTGAACATCAAATCAAAGCCGCAATATCAGTCACGAATTCTGATAGACTGAAAAGGTTTCGCCCTATCAATTGTAGAAAATAACAAAAACTCGGTTTTCAGTACGACTCTCGGTGATGAAGTGAACAAACGCTGTCCGCACTGTAATTTGGCATGAATCGGAAGCGAAATAGAATCTTATGTCACTATCCCGATTGAACAGCTGGCTCTATTGATTTTATACTCACCGTCGCAAACAATGAAAACACGGTTTTTCGGCGTAGATTTGGCCGTGCATGTGTGTCGATGTCCGCAATAGTTACCGTTTCGTGCAAACAAGCCCGAACTGGGGCACATTCTACTGTTGCACTCAACTAGTAAGCGTGTTCCACGAAATTGTTAACTGCATAATGAAAGGTACAGTTTTTCTACTAATACTCATTACGAACCTAATAATTACTATTGAATGCTCATTAATCATCTGCCCGTTCATAATAAACGGTCTGTTAGTTAGATCTTTCATCAATGTATTCTTTGATTGCTATTATGATTTGGTATTTTGTTTGTAGGAAGGAAGTGATGTGATGTTGATGACCGAGTGCCTTCTGTTTCATGATTTATAAACAATAGTTACAAGTGTAACATCTGGACAGTCCCATTCACTGTGTAGCTAATTTGTATTTAATGGCTGTTACTAAGAGATAAGAGTAGCAATTTAGGCGTGCCGTTATGAGAAATATATACCTACTCCTAGCTTATCTATAGACACTTGCTTACTAAAGTAATAGTTTCGAAATGAGACAGAAATATTATTCTACAGATAGGATAATCCTCATCTTGTCTAGACATGTGGGGAGTCAATATTGCCAGCAATTTTCATAAAGGCAGACGGTTCGTTCGCGAAAAATATTACTTTTAGTTTGGAATGAAACCAGATTTTCCACCAGATACCAGGTTTTATACTTTTGCACAAAATTGATGATGATGTGAGAAAGTACATAATGGACAGATTTCAGCCAGCACAGAATTGAAACACCGCACAACAGATTATGTACATATTGGCGAACGCGCCAAGAGTCCGTTTGTACTGAGAGGCCTATGTGTGACTATTGGTACAGCTAACTAGTATAGGTAAACACTTCCCAACGTCTTTAGGAGAGCAGACAGTTCTTTGGTGACGACGGCGAACTTGAAGAACGCCGCTCCGATGTCCGGCTCGGAGTCTTTGCTGAGCGCGAGAGGTACGTCACGTGTGCTAGACAATAACTGTGACGTCACACTCACCAGCGTCTTCATGAGAGCAGACAGTTCTTTGGTGACGACGGCGAACTTGAAGAACGCCGCTCCGATGTCCGGCTCGGAGTCTTTGCTGAGCGCGAGAGGTACGTCACGTGTGCTAGACAATAACTGTGACGTCACACTCACCAGCGTCTTCATGAGAGCAGACAGTTCTTTGGTGACGACGGCGAACTTGAAGAACGCCGCTCCGATGTCCGGCTCGGAGTCTTTGCTGAGCGCGTTCCCGCCGAGCCGCTCCAGCGCGCGCGAGAGGTACATTTCGTTGTCCACGTGTGCTGGAAAATAAATTTACAATTAATTTGCTTTACTATTGGTCAGAATTCTGTTCGTGGATTTTCTTCGCATCTGGCAGAAATTTATGGCAGACACAAGATTTGCACAGAAACATTTCACCTCATCCAATCCAATCACTTATTCAGCTTTGGGAATTAATCTTCGTAGTGGAGTGGATTGTCTTCAGATCTATTCTAGGTACGTAGGTAGGGAGCTAAGAAATGAGAAAAAGGCAATTTTATTGATGAGAAGACCAGACGTTGTTCCCCAAGGGCCGGTGGAGGGAGACTGACACAAACACAACACAAGTCTCGAAGGTTCGGCAAGGGAATGAAACGAAAGAAGAGCTTACCTAGGGGGTTAGACTTTTGTCTAACTTTTTTTAGAAAACTGTAAAGTTTCTACTGCGGGCAGGAGTGCATTTTTTTGACATCAAGATACACTTGCATAATTTTGCGGGAAATTTATGAGCCGGAGTAGCCCGATGGAAGAGGCGTCGCGGCGCTACTAGGGATAGAGAATGTCCCACGTTGAAATCCTTCCCGCGGTTGAAAATTTTACAAGTTTTCTAAAATTGTAGACCTAAACAGCCGGTGTTCTAATATTTTGGTATTGACTTTAGTCGAACTGACCTAAATTTTACCAACGTATTACTTGAATCATTAGGTGCACATTACTAAACATAGTTTTAAAACACTGAAAAGTATATTTACGTTATGTTTCAATATTTCAAGTTCGTAAAGTTTGCCGTACTAAACGTTCGAGCAACTTTTCAACTTTCATTTTTATTGACTCTTATTTTCCGAGTTTCTTTGCAGAACTACCAAAGAATAGGGAACTATAAAAGTACCACAGTGCCATTACAAGCTTATTTCATCTCATCAAATAATAAAGTACTTTTACAAACACGAATATGTACCATTACATGGAAGCAGGTAATACAGGATGAACAGTAATAATAGCTATAGATAATCGACACAGAATAAGAAAAATTCCAAATAAAGAAAATAACTAGTAAGAGGCGAGATATAACAGCAATAAACCGGTGATAAGAATAAAGCCTGTCCAATAATGTGATACTATCTATACTATATCTCTCACATCTAAAAATTATTCATCTAGATATCACTTTCATTCGTCTATTACTCGACATGATCGAGAGAGATCGTTTTAGATGGTAATATGAAAGATATAAGATTAAGCTTTTTTTATTAGTAACGGGAATTTTATTGATGTACTCTACGTTACGTTTCAATCGTAATATTATACACAGTTATGTAAACAATTACTCATGACCTATAAAAAATCGGATACTTAACACTTATTTATGTAAAACAATTTTACAACATATCGCTACTCTACCATATTAATTAACACTTGCAGTTAGGTTGTTTTCTAAGTAGTTAAGTAAATACAAACAAAATTTGTGTATCTAAAACTATTATACGAAAATAAGTTATATCTTAGTTACTTAGTTCTTCACAACCTGCAAATACAGTACTTATTTGAATACCAAATTTTAAAAGACTTCCCGTGTTAGGTATATAATTTTTGAAAACTTGCTTGCTTGAGCTGCGGTAGGTCAGATGGAAGAGGCGTCGCCACTAGTAATGCGAAAGTCGCAGGTTCAAATCCTGCCCGCGCTTGAAAAATTCGCAAGTTTTCAAATACAGTACTTAATGTTTTGTCGCTATCAGAGATAATTATGTATGTAATGCATTTACAATTTCATACAAAATGTTGTTTTTACCGTGTGGTGCCTGCTTAGAATAGCACCCCATATTACCAGTATCTTTGGACGACTCGGTGTCCCACACGAAAAGAGAGAAGAGTGGGTGTCGTAAAAACCAAGTACGGGATGAATCCAGGGAATGGGCAGCAGCGTTCTCTGTGAATACAACAACTTGCACTGCGCTCTAAAATCCGCCTGTCAAGCGTGGTGATTAAGGCATATACCCTCTTTCTAGGGGGAGACCCATGTTCGTTCAGCAGTAGACTTTTGTGGCTGTTATGAACCCTATTTAAAACGTTCAAAGTTAAATCAGAAGAAGATAAATAATGAAAGTATTCGTCTGTGATACTCTTTGCTATCTACGAGGTAAATAAGTTATTAAGTTGCCCTGTTATAAAACAAAAGAGAGCTTAATGAAGAAGCGTTTCAGTTTGTCAACTTCGAGTATTTAATTAAAACCAAGCTGTATTCTGTGTGCTAAAGTGGTATTGACGCTGCTTCAATTATTACTTGTCGAGTAATCAGCTATGTAGGGTGAAATTTGTGGCCGATACTACAGGGGACTGGCTGGTGCTAAGGAACAACTTTCCTCAAGGAGCATAGGTCGAAATATGGCAAAAATATTCTAAGCTTCCATGGTAACCCAAAAAACTATGATAAAAAAAGGTATTGGTCATGACGTACAGGAAAAGAAATCAAGTTGTCGTAAGTCAGGGAAAGCAGAAGACAGAGAAAACTTGGGGGAAAGGAAACTCTACCCACAAAAGCAATAATCCGTACTAATATAATAAATCTTTTGTGTGTTTGTATGTATGTTTGTTACCTCTTCACGCTCAAACGGCTTGACCGATTTGGATGTAATTTGGAACACAGATAGAATATAACCTGGAATAACACATAGGTTACTTTAGACCGCGGTAAAACAACAATTACCAGGAGAAAATGAGTGGCAGCAGGTGAAACCGCTGGGCGGAATTCTAGTCTTTAATCAGAAGTAAATTGTGATCCAAATCAGCTGAATGGCAATTTTGTATGCGAGGTCAATTTTTTTTTCATATTACCCTACGGGAATAGTAGATAATTATCATCAGCCATTCTTTAACTTTTCGCTATCGGTCGCTAGAAAAATTTCACTCTTTATACTGAAAATAGTTCGCTTTATATAAATGGCGAGCCTAAACAAATGTATTACAAAAAAAATGCCTACTATAGTTAAGGTAACTAGGATTATCGACTATGTTACAGATGTAATTACAAAGAACTTGATGAATTGGGTAGTTACTTTTTCAGTAAGATAGCATCTCCGACAAATTAATTAGATCTTAGTTTGCTTCTGAGCTGTCTGTATATAGGAAACTTCACGCTAGCTGTCCTACCTTACCTATAGATAGGTAATTTCAAATATAACTTGGCCGGTCGTGCGCTTTGATAGGATTTTCAAAACTCCTAGATTCTGTGATGGGATAGGACACTATTTTATTTCGATAAGTATAAGGAAACCGATAGGAGATCTATAAAGGTGCTATCAGTGCTATAAATTAAATCGCTACTGCTCGATGATAAGGTAACGCAAAAATATCGCACGCAACCGACCTATACTTTCGACGTTTAACTCAAGGTTTCCGTGGTGTAGCGGTTATCACATCTGCCTAACACGCAGAAGGCCCCCGGTTCGATCCCGGGCGGAAACATATTTTTGCTGAGTTTTTTTTATAAAATTTTTTGTTTGTTGCTTTGGTTTAAAGTGCTTTTTGTAGCTAGTTACGATTTACTGGTTTGTAGTTTAGCCTTTCACTTATTTAATGCAGTGTAATTATAAATTTATATGAAACGTTTACTTATCGCTGGGCCTGAGCCTGGGCCCTGAATTTGTTAATTTATAGCCATTGTAATACCAGCGACATTCAAATGCCATTATGATGCCACTTTGAAAAACTGTTAAAAGACGAAACGATCCAAACCATAAAACTGATACGCTAATGAGACACAATTGAGACGTTTTTAAATTAACGGAATTCGGGCTCTGGTCTAAAAATTGCAAAGAGCAGCTGACTAATTTCAGGAAACTAACCTTCGATATAATTCTATATCACCACTCAGGTATTTAGATTTTTTTCTACTGGTAATATGCACGAGTGCACTAGCTGAGGAATACCTATAATTTGTAGAAAACCCGGTGGTACTACCTAACCTACGAGTATTCTGGGTATTTTATATTACCAGCCCATGAAACTGAAAAACTTTCCCTAAGAAACATAGGTCGAAATAAGAAAATAATATTTCGATCTCCCATACAACGGGTATTTTATATTACCATCCCATGAAACTGAAAAACTTTCCCTAAGAAACATAGGTCGAAATAAGAAAATAATATTTCGATCTCCCATACAACGGGTATTTTATATTACCAGCCCATGAAACTGAAAAACTTTCCCTAAGAAACATAGGTCGAAATAAGAAAATAATATTTCGATCTCCCATACAACCATACTTGGTCGGCTGCTACATTTTATATGGGAGGTCGAATTTTTTTTTCATATTTCACTTTCATTTCACTCGTAGTCGTAGCTCGTTGACGGCTACATAATAAATATAACTATGCAAACTTGGGTGCACGACACGCGCCGATGACCGCCAGCAAATCTTGACACTTCAACCAACTAAGGTAACTTGAAGATTCTCTGTAATTTGAGCTCCAATATAATTAGTTCCAAGATGAAGCAGGTCTGCTACTAAATGAGATCATAGCTTAACTTGTTTATCAGAAGGAATGTTTGCAAAAGCTAGATCTAGTTATTTCGTTATTTGACATCTAGTAAAATAACTTTTACTAGATGTCGCTTGTACGTCGCTTCAAGACGAGTATCAAGAGGTAGCACATTTGGAAGAGTTCGGTCGAGGCACCACCGGTAGTTTAGTGCCAGAGCGGTGGGACGGTACTAGTACGGGTTCAATCCCCGGCCGATGCTAAAACTTTTTCAGTTTAAAAAAATATATAGCACTGTGAGTGCAAAATAAACAACAGGACTATCCACCTAGTAATAGAAGATTTTTAAGTAAAAAGTCAACAGGCAATAAATGTAGAGCCTTAATATAAAACAAACATTTCTTTAATGTTTCAAACGATTATGAGCTGTTTTATTCAAGCTGATGAATTTAGGAGCTGGTAATCTACTAGACGACAAAGAATGATAGCAAAACAGAGAATTCACAAAAAGCCGCTAACAAAGACTCTTTAATACAATTGTTCTTGAGTAATTAATTGAATCACAGTGTATCCTAATCTACTAAATTACAGCTTGAACATAGCTTAGCAGGATTATGATAGCTCAGCCTAGTTGATTTCAATCTTGCTGAAACGAAAATTCAATCTTGCATAGCAGATAGAGGATTATTGATTGCAATAGAGAAAAGAAGTCGAGTGTAGTGGTCTCTCTCTCTTTTCGTGTGGGACACTAAGTCGTCCAACGACCCGATGAAGTGTAGTGGTGACAGCGCATGACGTTTCAGTGCTCTGTTGCTTGCTCAGCTTTATTACTGAGGATAATTTCAATTAATATTTAGGTACTTATCGATTGGCCCGATGACGTAGTGGGTACCTAGTACAGTACCTATGCCTGCTACGCCGAGGTTCGACCCCAAAGTTAGGTACTTCTCAAATTTAGTGTTGTGTCTGGGCGCTTATTTTATGTACCTATTGTACGAATTTATTTACAAAAAAAGTGTTAATGTATTATATCAGCTACTAATTTTCCATGGTACAAGCTTTGCTTAGTTTGGGGCTAGATGGCGCTGAGTGAAATGTCTTAATTTATTCATTTATGCTACTTGTGAGTAACTAAAGAAATAGATATAGCTAGCGCGAAGCCTTGTAACTTAATTAGTCTCGAAGAAAGCAGTGCTAGTGCTAGCAACCCAATTAGTTTTCAATTTTCTAGACAAGTTGTCCAATAACTAGGACAAGTACCTTATAAAATACTACAGTGGCTCATCACTGATCAAGTTGCATAGATATGTCAATATTTAAGTTGCTTTAATATTATTAATTGTTTCTCTTACCAGTACTATGTAATGAAATAAATAAAAATAACTAAGTATAACCAAATAACTTATCATCCAATTAGAAATTTTAATTAAGAAGTTAATTAGTCTTTGATTTCAGCTTTTCTAAATTTATTGCCACCTGAAGACTTTCAGTACTCTTGAAATTTTGATTGGCCAAGTTTGCCGCCGTCTTTGGTAATTACTTTGTTTATGGCTTGACTTGCCGTCCTACACATTTCAATTTTGTCATTGATTCGCAAAATTCTGAAAGGTAGCTGCGTGGAGTATTAAAAGTGGATAGATTTAATGCATACCTAATAATAACAACCTTCATCTGGAAAATAGCATTATCGTATCAGAAAACAAAACTACGTGTGATGCCGGCTGAGAATAACATCACTCTAATTCTATTCATGGGTTTCGTAAAAAGCGACTAAGAGATAAATTTGTGGGACGCTAGTTGCGAACCACGAGTGAGGGTTAAAGGAGTGGAAACGCTAGTTGCGAACCACGAGTGGGTGTTGAGGAAGTGGAAACACTAGTTGCGTACCACGAGTGAGGAGGCGAAATGAGAGAAGGGTTTGGTTCGGGCTTGGGCAGTCGAATGCCAGTTTATTCAAGTTCTCACCGCTATTTATACAAAATGTGAACTAAATATAATAGTCAGTTGTGGGTGTACTGTTTATCGTTATTAAGAGGATACCCACAAGCTAGATTAATAGACAACTGTGGGTAGGCCAAATATGAAGATTGTGGGGACACCCACAAATTCATCATCAGAATTGCTCGCTCGCTAATCCGCTTGCCTAGCGTAGTGATCCCTCCTCCCCAATAGGAAGAGGCCTATGTCCAGCAGTGGACTTTTGCAGCAGTTCATCTATGTACATCAGAAAACTGTACGCGTCATTTGTCTAAATCCTATCTTATCCTTGACCTTTCTCCGTAAGCCCAAGTCAAATAAAACAAGTGTGTGCCGACACTGCCGACCTTTTGAGTCACAGAACGTGACCGTTTGAACCAATAAATAGAACAACACCCTAAAAGCTAACCCCAGAGGCGACAGGATTAAAAATAATCATAGAAACAGTGGCGGCACGCGGATGAAAGGGGCAGAGAAGTCCGTGTCGTGTCCCACATTTGCCTAGCTATATCCCACAGACGCGTTCAGAATATTAAATGCCAACTGCTTTTCAATTTCTCTGCCAGCCAGCGCCACTAGATTGTATAAACTAAACGAAATCTCCGACAACACGTGAGCTTTCATCAAAACTTGCTAATGGAATATTCGCGATGAAAGCGAAGCTACGTGCCTGTAATGTGTTTTGCAGTATTAAAAAGACACACAACATATCAGCAGCACGTTTATGAGACATCAATAAAACCGTCTGCTGTAAGGCATAAGAATAAAACGATACAAATGGAAAAAACGCCTGCCTATCTTGGCACAGCTCCAAACTCTTGTCTATTGTCAAGGCGTTTTTATATGGCAGAGTTCAAACCATATTATAGAAGCACATCGGTACTCGTATTAATGTTTTGATTTTAGTATTAACACAGAAAATAACAAACAGCAGAATGAGTTCCCCGAAAATCGAAAGGACAAGATGATGTGACTTTTACGTCGCTTGACTTAACGTACGTTAGTACTATTATATATTCTGTGACGTAACGCCAAACATCCATAAAACCACATAAAACATAAAAAGTAAATCTTTTATGGCCAGAATGGATACGAGGCGATCGAAAACAACAGACAATTTCCATGCTTCCGAGAAATTCAATTACCATTGATCGTAATTCCCTGACGGCATCATGGCGAAGGAATGTGTTTAGCGCGATTGTCTGCTGTTCGCGGCGCGCGCGCACCTCTAGAACCTTGTTATGCCGTCATACTCAGCAAAAATTTTGCTCAATTATGTATTCATACATTATTTGTAAAACTAGTAAAACTTGTCCTCACCTGTTACAAAGAAAATACTTCAGGCTGTACCTAAGCACGTAGCTAATTACCTTCATTCCAATCTTATCACTACTCCTCCGATAACTAGCAGTCTCACCGTCTATGCGGAGTTCCTTTTTGAATTCTACTTCAGTTCATATACATATCAAAAGTGGGTATAGTATGCATGTGCAATCTGCGCACGACCTTGCCGGCCGCGAGCGCAATCCGAACCCGTACGACCAGTTATGCGCGGGCGCAGGCTACTAAGCCGACACGGTAAACAAACTGCACGCGATGCAACTCACCAAGCGAAGTTGTGGTTGTGAATCGCAGAAATGTAAGTAGGAGCATTTGGAGAATCATGAATTACCTGAGGATCTGGTAGGCACGTGCGCAATCCTCAATGTTTTTGTAATGCAAAACTGCCTTTTGCCAGTATGATGAAACTGTTACCGGGATACGAAACTGCCAAAATTATCCAACTACTCGTAACTCTGTCGAGACACAAAATATAAGAGCAACTAATTGGGGCTATGGCTCCTAGAGTCGGTAGCTGACAGTGTAAACAAACAGTCTGAAACTGAAGGAGAATTTAGATGAGGCAAGCAAAGAAATCAAAACATCAGTTCTCTTTGGGTTACAGATCATTAAAGGTAAACAACAGTTTTTAACAGTAATTACGATCAGATTAGGATTACAAAACCTAGATGTGCTGAATGTGTACGTGACAAAATGTAAAAACATGATCATATAAACCTAAGGCAATTGTGTGGATGACGGAGCCATATTGCGATTTAGAGCGTCATAACGAGAATCAACAAACGTATAAAAAAACAATAGCAATTAAAACATACACATACATACACATATCACGCCTATAATCCCTTGCGGTGTAGGCAGAGCGCAAACAGCCGCAAAAAACGGCCATTTACACCACGTCTGACAAATGTTTGAGGGTTATTCGGAATAGGTATTGTGTATCGCTATAGTGACAGGTTGTCAGCCCATCGCCTAAAATTGCAATACACACCCTCGAGTCCCTTAGTCGCCTCTTACGACTCCCACGGGAAAGATGGGGTGATGGTATTCTAGGCCGGCATCACACGACAATAGCAATTATAATATTCTAACTATACTAGGTTATTACAGACTTGTTTAAAAAAGCCTTCAGCGGATTTATTTATCAGATAAGCAGGTGACGATTATGCACTAAGCACTAACAAACAGCTATGATATTTTTTCTGAAACCAAACAAAATGCACTTAGCTTATCAAGGCTGATAATAGCATAATCAATTCTTCTACAAACAAGGATTCACTCAAATGATTACTTCGTAATATCATATCACGTACGAGATAGCACGCGCTATAAAAAAATATTATTTATTATTGGCAATAAAATTATATAAATATGTTTTATACACTCATATCGCGCCTTTATCCCTTGCGGGTTAGGCAGAGCGTTAACGGCCGTAAAATACGATCGCTATCGCCACGTCTGACAAATATTTGAGGGCCGTTTCATAAAGTCATGTATCACTATGGTGACAGGTTGTCAGCCTGTCGCCAAAATTATAATACACATGAAACCCTAGTCACTTGTATGTTTAATACAGTACTTATAAATTACTAGATTTCCGCCCAGCGGTTTCACCCGCTGCCACTCATTTTCTCGTGGTAATGGTTGTTTTCCTGCGGTAAAAAGCACACACACACACTGATATACCTCGGGAAGAAATGTAATAAAGCTCCGCACCTTGTTACTTTCTCAAAAGATCACACTGCATGAAACTGTTACCAGCTGCTGCTAGTGAAATTTAAAATCAATACAACTTAATTCAGAGAAGGTAAAAAATATGCAATTTGCAAAGATTTTTATCGAACGTAACTCGTTTATTTTGACAATTTGATTCCTCTAGGTACATTAAACAACGATGTAAAGGAGAATATAGAGCGAGTGTAAGTTCTCTCACTCTGGCGTTTGAAACAACGAGGGAAGTATTATTGATAGCAAATAGCACGGTGTTTGCACTACCAAATAAACTCGTGATTAAATATAGTAATTTTGATGGTATCGAAGGAAGCTCAATCAATGTAAACAAAAACAAGGTAATAAAATACCATTATCATTACATTATGATCATTCAGATGCAAAACATATTCGCTTTCGGAAATCCCTACTTCAGTAAGGCTCAGTAAACATACTTCCCGAGCGAGCGAAACCTGACATTCAATTCAACCCACTTTCCTTGGCACAAGGGAAATTCAAACCACTGTACACTGTTCCGATTCGATACCTCTGTTTGTTTCATATTCTGCGTACCTGCTACTCAGATTACTACATATCTAAGTATAAATTTGTAAACTAGGTATCAGTTCCACAGTGGAACTGATGGGTTTACGCCCGGACATTTAAGGCATAAATTATAAGTGCCCAATAAACGTCTGTTTACGCCCGATAAATGCCCTGCGCCTGGGCATAAACTTTTAATGCCAAAAATATTTGGTTTTTGTATAAATTTGGGTGACATTTATATTTAATTGTTATAAAAATGTCTTTTCCTGCTATATAAAAAAATATCACCGTAATAATGTAAGGTTATTCAAGTTTATTTGTACCTGCTGTAAAAGTTTAATACGTTTAATGTGATAGTAACAGATTAAAGAAGGTGCTGTGACCTATTGTATGTGCAAGAGTTGAACACTAAATTGGAATTTGGGGGCGGCAATTGAACGGGGACAGGACACACGCAGGCGAAACAGAAGGATGTCTTGTCTGCGTGGTGGGTACACGTTGGCGGGAACAAGATTATTAAGATCTCAGAGGGGAGAAGCGGGCGGTGTGCGGGGGAGGCACGACGCGTGATCCGTTGACTCATTTCTGTTCCTTGACTTGTGGGATAGTGGTTGTTTTGTGCATTTGTGAATTGAAAATGACTGGTGCGTTGGTTAAACATGAACCTTGGTTAAGTACTCCGACTCCGACTCCGACTCCGACTCCGACTCCGACTCCGACTCCGACTCCGACTCCGACTCCGACTCCGACTCCGACTCCGACTCCGACTCCGACTCCGACTCCGACTCCGACTCCGACTCCGACTCCGACTCCGACTCCGACTCCGACTCCGACTCCGACTCCGACTTCATCCGACTCCGACTGTACGCAGCAGCGAGAAGCGGCGTGGATCAAAACGCATCGCTATGAAAAGGTCCGCGCCACGCCGGCGCGCCGCCGCCGCCGCCGCCGGGTCACAGGTCACAGAAAAACTCACGCCGAGCTCAAATTTTCCGCGCGAACCATGTTTCATGCACGCGATTGATGCGATGATACCACCTCGTGCGACACGATCGATGCGCAATCAATACGCGACGTTGCCGTTTTGTGCGATTGGGGACCCTGCAAACCAACACAATACATACATACATCAGCCTTTTGCAGTCCACAGCTGGACATAGGCCTCCCCCAGGGTACGCCATAGGCCACGATCTCTCGTTTTCGCCATCCAGTCATTACCAGCCGCCTTTTTTAAGTCATCGGTCCCTCTGGCCGGAGGTCGTCCGACGCTACGCCTGCCGAGGCGTGACCTCCACTCGAGAACCCGCTTACTCCACCGTCCATCGGTTCTACAACAGATGTGACCAGCCTACTGCCACTTCAGATTGCTACACTTCCAGACTATGTCTGTTACTTGGTCTTTTTGCGGATAGTCTCATTTTTGAGCATAGACCTTTCCATAGCCCTCTGAGTGACATATAGCCGGTGGGCCAGTATTACTGTCAGGTTCCACGTCTCGGCTCCATACATGACTGGCAGAACGCACTGATCGAACACTTTGGTCTTGAGGCATTGTAGCAAGGCTGTTTCCAGAATATGACGCAACTTCCCAAATGCTGCACTCTTCTGGTGATTTCAGACTCAAAGTTGCCTTTACCCAGCTGCAAAGTTTGCCCAAGGACGGAGACCTGCTCGAGGATGATGTGTTGATTGAACATGACTTTCGTCTTGTCCAAGTTCACCCCGAGTCCAACACGTCTCGAGGCGACATTGAGACTGGTCAGCATTTTTTGCAGATCCTGCAGCAATACAGCCATTATAACTATATATATGGTCGGCAAAGCGGAGATGTGTGAGATATTCGTCGTTGACGTTGGTGCCTAGTCTATCCCACTGCAGAGTCTTAAAGATATCCTCCAGCGAATTGGTGAAGAGTTTCGGGGATATAACGTCACTCTATCTTACACCTTGGAGTAGTTGGATGGATCCTGTTTTGTGGTTTTGTACTTGCACAGACATCGTTGCCATTTGAAAGAGATCGCCAATCCACTTGGCACCGCTGCAAGGACTCCAAAACAGCCCAGGTTTCGATGGAGTCGAACGCTTTTTTCGTAGCCCACAAAGGCCATACACAGCTGTTGGTTATACTTTTCTGACTTCAGTATAACCTGCCAACCTGTATGGATGTGGTCCACGGTGCTGAAACCCGGCCTGTTCCGGTGGCTGGAAGGCGTCAAATCTTAAAGCCAAACGAATCTTTACGACTCTCGAGAACAGCTTATAGACGTGGCTCAGAAGTGTGATCGGCCTATAGTTTTTGAGGAGTGTTTTGTCTCCTTTCTTGAAAAACAATACCATAACACCTCTGCCTTCGGGGTTTTCCCATTGGCTATTTTCAGCTCCTTGAGGACATGCTTTCCACCAGCCTTAAGTAGCTCAGAGGCCACTCCGTCTTCACCGGGAGCCTTCCCATTCTTAAGCTGTCTAAGAGCCGCCCCGATTTCGCCCACGTCCGGGAGATCGTCTGCAAAGTGTCGAGAGAGTGGAGGTCTGAGCTCGCGTCAGGTGGAGGTTTTTGCACATGCGAGGCATACAGATTTCTGCAGAAGTCCTCAATTTCGGCGAGAATCTCTGAAACCGATGTGACAGTTACATCATTCGAGGTAGTTAGCTTTGCTAGATAACTCCTTCCCAGTGTCTTGGTAAAGACTTCCGATCCCTGATTTTTCTCAATCGCCTCTTATGAGGCGAGTTTTCCAGCTTCAGATACGACAGACCTCATGATAATTATAAGCATACTCAGTAATAATTTTAATTAGGTACATAGTTTTGCCGTGTGATGCCGGCCTATAATAGCATCACCCCATTTCTTAACCATGGGTGTCGTAAGAGGCGACTACGGGACTGGAAGGTTAGATGTGTTTTGCAATAATAGGCGATAGGCTGACAACCCGTCACTATAGTGATACACAGTTATCTGAATCTGATTGACCCTCAAACATTTGTCAGACGTGGTGTTGATGTCCGTTTTGCGGTCGTTGATGCTCTGCCTACCCCGTAAGGATATAGGCGTGAATTGTGTGTGTTCATTTAAGAATAAAATATGCCCCACCCTTTCAATATTTATAAGTTTTAAGATTAAAATCACAAATTATTTGTTTCTGCCCTGCAGCTGGGCATTTATTCGGGCATAAACTAGTTTTTGCCCTATCTGCCCGTAAATGTCCGTTTTTGTCCAAAGTGTTTTTGTCCTTGACCCATCTCCCACTAGGTACCAAACATTTCTTTAGAAATTACAAGCTAAACTAAAATTCGCGGTTGCGTGTTGCCAAGGTAAATTAATGTCTAATCTCGTTTTGCCAAGGTCACAGACAATGTTTTCACGTATATTTCTGGTATGATAGGGGCTATATTTATTCAGCGCTCTTTTTTCACGACGTAGTAGTAGAATGCTCTTTCGGTTTGTGTACAACAGTATAATTAATAGCCAGACAAGTGGACAATCAAGCTTAATAATGTAATAAGACTGTCTATACAGAATCATGTTGACCATCTCTGGGACCAAACGCTACTATATTATATTTCATATTCAGTAAGCAATTCCATGGAAATATTGCTCCGAAAGGAGCAAACAGTATCTTCAGGCAATGTGTTGTATAGTGAAGGAGAATAGCTAGGCTGAATAAATATAATACGTTCACTCTCTTTACACACATGACTGCGGAAATATGAGAATAATTTGTTTGTAACGAAACACACAATCACTTGACGATTGTTGCGATATTTGGGTCATTCTAGTCCAGTGAGTTGAACGGCCTTTCGTCCTAGGCAGCCGGTTCTATGTGCCTGTAATTTGTATCTAGGCACTGGACATGATATATTCTGTGAATACTGTCACGTGCAGACTGGAATTGTAGGTATCATTTGTGTATACTATTTACAGCATGCTATTGCAACAAAAATGCGACTTCCATTTTGTATTTACATTGTAATCAGCACACAAAAACTCGAGAAACAGGTGTGGCCCGAAAAAACATCCAATTAAAATGATAATTAGGATAATAAACCACCTAGATAAGATCGAGCGTGTTAGTTCGTCTCTTCGTATGCTCAGTTGGATTCCAGCGCGATCTATTCATGCAACTTCCTCCTCCCTATTATTAGTTCAGTCTCGTGTCCCCTGAATAATGCGGAACGCGACAGAAATACCATCCACAGAAATAACCGGTCAAATATGAACATCCAAACATGTACAATACACACGATCCTATAGCTTCCGATACACTGATGCATTCAAGCTCATTCAGCTACCGGATTTTCAAAGCTAATTTTAAACACTTTCAACTAAATGGTGTTCCTTTATAAATACAGAACTGTGAACGGATGAGCGAACTTTCAAGCGCCATTTTAAAAGACGAATCTAGGTTAGTTCTGTAGAGTCTAGTAACAAATGTCCGCATTTATCTAGTCTGTAGGTATATCTACGTACCGTTTCCCGAGTTGTGAATCGCCTTTATTGCTTTCTTGAGTTTCGTGAGACCCTCCCGGTCGAAATCCAGCGTCTGAAACAAAGATAATGAAATCTGTGAACAAACTGTTTTCATTAAAAGTTCGCCATAGATTGTTTAGCACTTCGATCGGTACTGACTAAGCTTGTCAGTAAACAACGCGCATTTCATTAGGGTCTGACCCAAAAGTTCGCCGACGAGCTGTCGAGTATAAAGCGAGGTGCACAATAGCTGGAGCTATTCAAGGTTTCGGAGTGCACGGAACATCTGTCGCCCCAGCCGGCGGCATTAATCAATGCCCCCTCGGCTTGAGCAACAACCGCCGCCGAAATGCAACGTTTTATGCACCCACCTTAACTCGATTGCTTTTTTAAAACGTTCGAGTGTTCTGTTGGCCCAAGTGGTTAAAGTAATTGATGTGGTACGGCGCGTGTACGGTGCAGAAGATGGATGGGAACAGAAGTGAGCAACCTTTAAATTAGAAACGTGAAAAGAATGCTTTTGTCGTGTAAAACTAAAAGTGAACGAGGAAGGCGTATTGGAATCTGGAGCGTCATTCCGTCCTTTGGGATCGCAAAGTAAACATAATGCACCTGGTGAAAAGCGGGCGACGGTAACACCTGGGCTCACCTGGCAGACGCGAACGATGCATCGTTTGCCACACGCCACACGGGAATGAAATGACCCTTTTATCTTTTGTTTTTGACCTATAAAAAATGCAAACTATCTGAGTGCATATTACTGTAGGTTCTATTCATGACAACGTAATTATGTAGGCATTGGAGCTGAATGTAAACAATTACAATAAAACAAGGAAACAAATCCTCCTACGTTTACCTGTCTAACAAAACAACAATATTTGTATCAGCAATAAATTACTACCTTAGGAATTGTAAGCACCTGTACATGCACATAAATACGGTGTTTAACGCAACACAATAGATACTGATTTTAGTTCTAATACCAAATTGTTGCGATCATTTATTGGTACTAGTTTAATAATCCGATTATTGCAACTTGATAATCCGACTTGTCGCGATCTTTTATTGGGTTCGGTTTTGTTTTGCCTAATACGGACACAACTTTTAACCTACTTAGCAAATCGACTGTATTTAATCTCGTCTTACATAATAAATAAAGATTTGCAGTATGGGAAATAAGCACAATTACTACGAGCGAACCTTTTGTTATGGGCTCGCTTTCTCGGCCGTGATCTTCGACGCATGAAATCTTGCCACAGAATATTATTACGATATACTGTCTTACCGTGTCTTACGCAAACCACGTCACCCGTACCTCATTACAATAATTGCACATCCACACTACTTCCATCAAGATACTGAGGCTATCTTTATAAATGTGCATTGTTTTATTACGCCTTGTTTGCTTATTCCTCGTTTCACTTCAAATTGTATACTACCATCCGATTATGTTCGTCAAGTATCAATTTCAAGAAACGCGAATGGGACAAAGTACGTGCAAGCTTGTTAACATGTGATTCTATAATTACAAGTGACGGTAGAGGCAATGCGACATAGTTAAGGCGAGTGTACCCGTGAACCTCGACGGTGGCGCCACTTCACAAAAAAAAAATATTTTCTCTTTATACAAACAATCTATCAGAATATCCGTTGCCCAAGTTTTTAGTAGTTCCTTAAGTAAAATTAGAACCTGCAAACTCAATAAAATATTCGCTGTACTTAAAGTGATGGCAATTAATACCACAAGTGACCGTTTGTAGGTACTTTTTTCCATGACTTTAAATGCAGCAAATATTTCATTGTGTTTATGGGTTCTAATTTTACTGAAGGATATGCTAAAAACTTGGGCAACGGATATTCTGATAGATTGTTTGTATAAAGAGAAAACATATTTTTTGTGTAGTGGCGCCACTGTCGTGGTCGTTGACGGCTACACTCGCCTTAAGTAATTAATCGACGTAGAGAGGATACCACGCCTTTGTGTTGTAGTTCAAAAGAACATGGTAACTTAATGCGATATGTAGGTCACATGGAGAGTACTCCGGAATCACTAATGACGCTCTACATTATGCACCGGAAATAAAACTGATTCAAAATTATATAAAGCTACAGTGTATTTGGATACCTGTCCGTGTGATGTCGGCTTAGAATAGCATCACCCCATTTCTTTCCCGTGGGAGTCGTAAGAGGCGACGGAGGGCCTCGAGGGTGTGTATTGCAATTTTAGGCGTTGGGCTGACAATATTTGTCAGACGTGGCGTAAATGTCTGTTTTTTGCGGCCTTTTACGCTCTGCCTACCCCGCAAGGGATTATAGGCGTGATATGTGTGTGCGAGTGTATTTGGATTGCTACTAACTAGCTTTACATTGAATAACGAAAGATACTATGACCTAAATATCGAAAATCCAGTTAAGCAGATTTAACTGTAACTGTTAGGCGTCAGGCCTATATCACTCCTTCAAGGTCACGAGTTTGACCCCTCTGAATGCCTACTGACGACTGCACTTCAGAAAATGCAATTATAGGGGTAATGGTGTCGGATAGGTTTATATTTTTTTGGCTTTTTTAAAAGAATAAGCGTAGGAATTCCCGCATTTTGATGAGAGTGATGTATCTGTTACGCTAGTAACTATTACCTAATATGTGGTAAGGTTCTAAGCTTCCTTCGCTTATGCCCGTACAGAGTATACATACACTCACACACATATCACGCCTATAATCCCTTGCGGGGTAGGCAGAGCATAAACGGCCGCATAAAACGGACATTTACGCCACGTCTGACTAACATTTGAGGGTCATCCGGAAAATTGTGTAAATCATAGTGACAGGTTGTCAGCCCATCGCCTAAAATTACAATACACACCCTCGAGTCCCTTAGTCGCCTCTTACGACTCCCACGGGCAAGAAAGGGGGTGATGCTATTCTAAGCTGGCATCACACGGCAAATTCTAAGTCGGCATCAAACGGCGTACAGAGTATCCACGTCCTAATATACCTAGAAACCGAAACGGGAGTTAAATTTTATTTGGCCTCTGGCCTCTGATAAGGATTTCCACGACCAAGACAGACGTAAAAATGAATTAAGAATCAACCAAGGCAGATGCTGATCATCTTTCTTAACAAAGTTACGAAGTCGGTTATTTCAACCACAAACTCGAATGGAAATCAAACCCACGAGCTATGAATCGAAAGCTCAAAGTTTAATTAAAAACAATTCGATGTAAAACGCGCTCGTGCCACAAAAGTGAGTAATTTGGTCGAATGATGAAAGCAAAAACAAATCGTGAGTCATTCCTTTGATTATCCGAGATGATTTGTTTCGTAAGCAATCGGTAGCATATTGCAAAAAGGTTTACGGCCGATGTCGCGCAGTGGTGGTGCGACTGCCTGCTACGCAAAGGTTCCGGGTTCGATTCTCGGTGGGACACTCACAAAGTTGATATTTACCACTTTGTGAATTTGTTCCCGGTCTGATTAGGACATTGCAGGGTGAACCAACTGATAGACCGAAAAGAAATGGTTCCGTGTTTCGGAGGGCACGTTAAAGCGTCGGTCCCGGTTGCTGACTATGATTACTTAGACGGCGGTCGTAACGCAACCATGTCAGAGGCCTAGGTACTAGTGGTAGTAGGCGGTTGAAAAACTTTGACACCAGGGTTCATCGGGTCGTTGGACGACTCGGTGTCCCACACGAAAAGAGAAGAGAAGAGATTGCAAAAAGAAGGTACCTACTTCGTGCTGATATTGGTGCGAAATTATTTGATATCTATCTTTAAATATAATCTGAAAGCTACTTTTAAATTACAGTAGGACGTAAGAACAAGATAATTTAAAAAGATAATATTAAGAAGCCGTAACAGAGAGTTAACAGAACCATTTCACTTTGTAAAATATAACAGCCTTAGAAAAATGCGTAAAACAATTTTTGATCACACTGATAATAATCTGAACTGATCATAATCTCACAAAGCTTTATAGTCAAAATCTGCATTGAAGGTTATGTTTAAAAATGATTAATTTTCGTACGTAAGGATTCACAATCCTACGTTTATAATATTGTGGTAGTTTGTCATGTCATGATATACTGTGAATAATGAATCACTAAATGTACTCATTGTGCACTTCCTCCTAAATGACTACGAACTTGACATAAGAAAATAGGTACCTAATATACTTTATAGCATAAATTACACGGTTTTATACCTTTATAACATGCATCATCCTTCGCTAAAATATAATCATCTCAGTCAACATGATTTAATATTATCAGCTCTATATCGCGTGATGCCGCCTTAGAATAGCATCACCCCTATTCTTTCTCGCGGGTGTCGTAAGAAGCGACGAAGGAACTTGAGGGTTGCTACCTTGCTACAATATTGACATAAACTTTATTTTGTTTCTTATCTCTTGATGAAATTACGACCTAATTTTGTAAAATACGATTTCATAAATATGGAAATAATTTTACTATTTATTTAATGTACCTATAGATGTTTCTTTTTTTACTGTGACATTGAATTTTTATTTTTATTTTGACGTTCTTAAATTATATGTGACATTTATGTATTGACTTCGTTCTCTTAATAATAATGTAATATTTGCATGTCATTTTTATGTGGCTAAATATGTGATTCATTTATGTAACCTACAAGATCTATTGCACCATATTTATTGGCAAATAAATTTTTCATTTTCATTTTCATTTCATTTACCTGTCACTATGGAAATACACGATTTTTATGTATCAAATATTTGTCAGACGTGGCAACAGCAACCGTATTTCTACGGTCATTAACGCTCTACCTACCCCTAAAGGCGTGATATGTGTAGGTGTAGTTCTATATTTAGAAGACAGAATCTATCGCCAAAATAATGTCGTCTCGTCTCCCTGCCTAGATCTTACAAGAGTGAAAGCCGTTGACCTTGTGTGCTTGTGACCCCGAATGAGATGGCTCCAATACAATACAAGTGGAATCGTTTATTCAAAGTACTCACTAAACAGGTTGATCCAAACAAGCATTATGTACAATGGCCTGCTTTACAAAATCTTCCATAGAAAGCTTCAAGAAAACACAAACAGGTCTCTGGTTACGCAAATTATTACAGTGAGAGTAATTTTACGAAAAGTTGTGATATAAAGCGCGTATACAACGAGTTTTAACTGAAACAAGCTTTGTCCAGTTTTAAACTTTCCATTGAAAGCATGTTCGAGGGATTTACATTTAATACGCATTCAGCTTGAATATAAATCGCTTTTGAGACTCTCACTTCGATATTTAACGGCGGCGTTCGTCCTGTTGGCTTGCATCTTTAAATTGATAGAATTGTCGGCAGATGAGTCACGACATAAGCTTATCATGTATTCAAATCATTGGTATTTTTGAAAATGTCGTTTAATGTTTACACAGTAATCTTCAATCTGATTTTGGGGTTAAAATCTAAGAACATAATATAATCAAACTCGTTCATTATGCTTCCCAGAAGGAAGAGCAATGAAAACAAATTATCATACCCGCAGCACATCTGAGGTTTGTTTATCTTGCGAGTAGAGCATCCATTACGAAAAAAAAAACCGGCCAAGTGCGAGTCGGACTCGCGCACGAAGGGTTCCGTATCATTATACCTTTACCAAACAATTATGGATAAAAACGCGCAAAAAAAACGGTTTTTTGTATGGCATCCCCCATAAATATTTATTTAAATATATTTTTTTGTATTTGTTGTTATAGCAGCAACAGAAATACAACATCTGTAAAAATTTCAACTGTCTAACTTTCGCCGTTTATGAGATACAGCCTTAAATATTTACTTTATTCCAATTTTTTGTATTTATTGTTATAGCGGCAACAGAAATACATAATCTGTGAAAATTTTAACTGTCTAGTTATAAGTTCAGGAGATACAGCCTCGTAACTGTAAGACGGACGGACGGACGGACGGACAGACAGACGGACAGCCAAGCCTCAGTAAAGGTGCTGTTCCGAACCGAGCGGCCTACGGCCGACGGCCGACGGCCGATGGCACATGCCGCGGCTATCGGCCGTCGGCCGTCGGCCGCCGCGGCAGATGTCATTCCGAAGGCAGCGGCCGACGGCCGACAGCACATGTCAGAGTATAGTTTTCAGGACTTAGTAATTATGTTTATTAGGTTATTATGGTTCATCGGGTTATCATGGTTCATAGGGTCGTTGGGTTCATCTTGTCGTTAAGGTTCATCATGTGGCCAGAGTTCATCGGCTTGCTAGGTTGGTCGGGTCATCATGGTTCATCGGGTTATTATTTTTCATACATACATAAATCACGCCTATATCCCTTACGGGGTAGGCAGAGCATTAACGGCCGTAAAACAGATATTAACACCACATCTGACAAAAGTTTGACGGTCAATCAGATAACTGTGTATCACTATAGTGACAGGTTGTCAGCCCATCGCCTAAAATTGCAATACACATCTAACCCTCGAGTCCCTTAGTCGCCTCTTACGACACCCATGGGTAAGAAATGGGGTGATGCTATTCTAAGCCGGCATACTAACACGGTATTATTTTTCATCGGGTTATTATGGTTCATAGGGTCGTTGGGTTCATCTTGTCGTTAAGGTTCATCATGTGGCCAGAGTTCATCGGCTTGCTAGGTTGGTCGGGTCATCATGGTTCATAGGGTTATTATTTTTCATCGGGTTATTATGGTTCATCGGGTCGTTGGGTTCATCTTGTCGTTAAGGTTCATTATTGGGCCAGAGTTCATCGGTTCACTAGCTTCATCGGCTTATCATGGTTCATCGGGTTATCATGGTTCATCGGGTCGTTGGGTTCATCTTGTCGTTAGGCTTCATCATGTGTCCAGAGTTCATCGGTTCGCTAGCTTCATCGGCTTATCATGCTTCATCGGGTTATCATGGTTCACAGGGTCGTTGGGTTCATCTTGTCGTTAGGGTTCATCATGTGGCCAGAGTTCAACGGTTCGCTAGGTTCATCGGGTTATCATGGTTCATCGGGTTATTACGGTTAATCGGGTCGCTGGGTTCATTTTATCGTTAGGGTTCATCATGTGGCCAGAGTTCATCGTTTCACTAGGTTCATCGGATTATCATGGTTCATCGGGTTATTATGGTTCATCGGGTCGTTGTATAAAGCCTAACGATAAGATGAACCCAACGACCCGATGAACCATATAAAACCGATGAACCATGATTACCCGATGAACCTAGTGAACCGATGAACTTTGGCCACATGATGAATCCTAACGACAAGATGAACCTAACGACCCGATGAACCATAATAAACCGATGAACCATGATAACCCGATGAATCTAGCGAACCGATGAAGTCTGGCAACATGATGAACCCTAACGTCAAAATGAACCCAACGACCCGATGAACCATGATAAACCGATGAACCATGATCACCCGATGAACCTGGCGAACCCATGAACTCTGGCCACATGATGAATCCTAACGACAAAATGAATCCAACGACCCGATGAACCATAATAACCCGATGAATCTAGCGAACCGATGAAGTCTGGCCACATGATGAACCCTAACGACAAGATGAACTCAACGACCCGATGAACCATAATAACCCGATGAACCATGATAACCCGATGAACGAAGCGAAACGATGAACTCTGGCCACATGATAAACCCTAACGACAAAATTAACCCAACGACCCGATGAACCGTAATAACCCGATGAACCATGATAACCCGATGAACCATAATAACCCGATGAACCAGGATAACCCGATGAACCTAGCGAACCGATGAACTCTGGCCACATGATGAACCCTAACGACAAGATAAACTCAACGACCTGATGAACCATAATAACCCGATGAACCTAGCGAACCGATGAACTATGGCCACATGATGAACCCGAACGACATGATGAACCTAACGACCCGATGAACCATAATAACCTATACATAATAACTAGTCCTGAAAACTATATTCCGACCCAACCAACGTAAAGCCGCCGCGGTTATACTGGTCTGCAGTTATGTGCCGTCGGCCGTCGGCCGTCGGCCGCCACGGCAGATGCGCGGCGGCCGATAGCATGTGCAGTCGCCGCTCGGTTCGGATAGTATCCCATACAAGTCCATACGAACCAGTAGTGCCGCGGCGGCCGTGTCGGCCGTCGGCCGCTCGGTTCGGAACAGCACCTTAAAAGGGTTTCCGTTATTAACCCTTTGGGTACGGAACCCTAAAAAGGAAGAATTTTTAATTTTGTACAAAATATATAAAAATATTAGGCTGTTATACTCTCCAGCGAAACATGTTAAATGATATTGTTTGTCAATTGTCCCTTTAGTTACACGCATAAATGCGGTGATAGTGGTCGTCTGTCCCTTTTCCTCACATGAAAAAACGTACTTGAAATGGCGCTCTACTACCTTGTTTCGGTAAATATACTACAGTTGTCCGAACTACTTGTTCGCAGGTAAACGACGAAAACAAAATTGTATTACCGATACGGTAATTATCCCAGAACTAACGACCCGCCGATGGCTTCAACCGATTTTCCCAATTTACTATAGGATAAAAGCGTTTTCCCGACGTAAAAAACTGTTTATAGTAGGTAAAGTAAATATTATTATACATACATATTATTATGTATGATATATGTATGTATAATAATATTGTATCCCTTGCGCGGTAGGCAGAGCGTAAAGGCCGTTAAAAACGGGCATTACCACCACGTCCGACAAATATTTGAAGGTCAATCAAAAAATTGTGTTTCACCGTTGTGACAGATTGTCAGCTCATCGCCCAAAATTTCAATAAACGTAACCATTGAGTCCCTCAGTTGCCTCTTAGGAAACACACGGGAAATATTTTGGGTGATGCTATTCTAAGCCAGCATCACACGACATTGTGCAATTAAAATAATTTAATATAACTCTCAAAAAATAAAAGAATATTTGAATTTGATTCAGTGATCTAGAGATAACATGTAAATCGCTCTCACTACGATAATCAAATCAATCCGTGCCACGTAATATTAATGTTTATATCGATGCGCTACCAACTAATAATACAATAGAATCGAAAGTTCTAAAGCACGTAGAAAAATCGATTAATTCCAATCCATTCCGTTTGTTTTCCTCTAAACAAGTTGAACATGTTAGAAAGTGTTAGAGAAACCACACACGTCTAGCCATATAAATGTTCAGTAAAGACTACTCCTTTCCAATGGATTAAACGAAAACCAGTCCTTACTAGGTCACTACCGAGTTTACGTTTTTTACTTGGCTGGTTTATACATCGAACGATAAGTGTGTCTAGCAGGTGTAACTAATAAGGCTGTCCATCCACGTCAAAGGCCTAGTTATGAGTAGTAACTAGTTATAAGTAGACGGTTGAAAGACTAACAACAGAGTCCATCTGGTTTTTCGTCGACTTGGTGTCGTCGACTTGGTGCCCCGTATTGTTGAACGAAGAAAGGTTGACTGGTGGATATTTTGACTAACAATATAGTCAGGATCATAATTATTTGGTATAAGATTTGACCACACAAAAGTAGACAAATTAGCACTTCTAATACTAAGAAAATAAAGATAGGCCTCTTTCTGAATTATGTAAAAGGAAGAGATAGAATCATTCAGCTGTTACTGTCGTCTTAAAGTTAACTCTGATTCATTTAATTATGCAGGACAATCAAACACCCGTTCTCTCTTAATTTACTAGGAAGCAAACGTCACTTGAGCAAGCAGCTATAAATAATGTGACTCAAGCGTGAATCTTATTTTTGTTCGTTCCTTAATCTTTAAAGGTAATAGTTATTTTTAAAGTTAAACCCTCTTCTGAAACTATGCACTACGTTTCTTTAAGTTCTATAATCAAACAGTTTATTGCTAAGATTGTTGCTTACACCCACACCACAGGTTTAAAGATAATACACCCATGTTTAGTATAATCGCTTAGTATTATTATGTAAGCAAACCCACACGCCTAATCAAGAGAAAGTATAATTACAAATTGTATGTATGTGTACAGTTGAGTAACTTTCGATTTATCTGAAAAATGTGAATACAATATGTAGGTAACGCACTAGGTAGTGTACTACTATGAGGATCAACTGAGGGTTGAAGAGAAAAACCTATACAGAGTGAAAGGTAATTCGATACATTCCCTTGAGCGGCAAGAAGGGAGGCGATTTCCAAAATATTCTTCCTTAGAACTATGGGTCGGAAAACATTAGTTTTAAAACTATTTGGACCTTTGACTTTGCGAAAAGTATAGAATATCGTCAGTTGTATTTATAGTAGTCTGTTGTCAAAAAATCGCAATGGAAAAATGCGTACAAACTACAAACTTACTACTCTGTTTAATCAGATAACCGAAACATACATACATACATAAATCACGCCTATATCCCTTACGGGGTAGGCAGAGCGTTAACGGCCGTAAAACGGATATTAACACCACATCTGACAGAAGTTTGAGGGTCAATTAGATAATTGTGTATCACTATAGTGACAGGTTGTCAGCCCATCGCCTAAAATTGCAATACACATCCCTCGAGTCCCTTAGTCGGCTCTTACGACACCCATGGGTAAGAAATAGGGTGATGCTATTCTAAGCCGGCATCACACGGCGTTTCATAAAAATAATAAGCTTTTAAGCCGAAAGCAACTGACTAAGGCCGATCGTACATTTTGCAGAAACTCGAAAGGACCTAATAGTTTTTTATGAATTCCGATGCTGACCCTTAGTTCTATGGAAGAATATGTTGGAAATGACCCCTCTTACCCCCTCCAAGGAATGTGTATGTAATGGCTGTATATGTGGCTGCTAGTATCAGTAATCTATTGACCTCTTAATGAATAACGAGAAGTGATGCTGGGCTGATACGTACCTAGTAGATAAAGTAATTTGCAAGTTGCATTAGTTTCTGAGAAAAGGCAACCGTCGTAGTGTAAAGTATGACTGCTTAATAAATGTTAAGGCACGGTAATGTTATTGTTTAATCTATGGTGGTTTATAGAAACCTACTTTACGGTCTGTAATCTTGTTTTGTTAGTTCATAGTAGTGTGAGTCATTCACTTTAATAAAAACATAGTTAATTATATATGTAAGTAATTTGCGAATGTTTTCACATACGTACGGGTATATTTTTTTGTAGACGGAAAAATAAAGTATTAAAATACCTACATACATACATACATATATCACGCCTTTATCCCTGGCGGGGTAGGCAAAGCGTAAACGGCCGCAAAAAACAGATCGTTTTCCGAATGACCCTCGAATGTTTGTCAGACGTGGCGTAAATGTCCGATTATTAATAATAATAACAAAACTGGTAATATGCATTCTTTACTATTGCACGAACTCAGTAGGTACCTCATGAATAAAATATTATTATGTCCTTACATAATGTAGGTAATCCACCTTGTGTACCGAAGTTGACTTCATTCAATCGGTGCGATCGGTTTACTAGCTTTTCCGGGTGAGCTCCTGCTCCCCATCATACAGTCAGGTGTAGATTAAAAGCCCCGGGGAATCATAGGGTCCACAAAAAAAAATGTTTACTAGCTACTTGAATTTGACTTACCTACGGATTAAATTTATAAAAGTTGAAAGATTTAACATGTCATTTATGTTGAGGGACACTGTTTCAACTAATGGCCAGAAAAACCTAGTTTCATAGTTTTTAGAGATAGGTTTTATTAGCGGGTCACTATTCCGTTTCTAAATAAAACTGATGATTCATCCATTTTATGAACTAACGGAGTAATGGAATATTTCCGATATTTTTCAGCTGTCATATTAATTGATATTTCTGAATAATAATTGACTAAATCGCCAAATCCGTTCCATTTCAATCTAGTTTTTCATCTTAATCGGACCACTACACCAATTTTCGGACTATCTTTCATATTTTCTTCCTTGAAAGTCGAAATGAAGCAATTAGAATCCAGAGTCATAATCATAAGGCATCAGAATAACGAATCAAGCCCATCGCTACCCGAGCTAACTTGTGACTAGATCGCTACCAAAGCAAAATTATGATATGGTACGATACGATAAGCTACAATATGTACCTAAAGTGCAGCTAGGTTCCGTTCTTGGCACCCTTGCATTTACGCGCACTTAAGCACGTAATGCCTTAAGCGAAGTGTTTTAGGTCTTCTATGAGCCTAATTTGCGAGAAGAAAAACTGACCCTTAATTACTGTTCAGTGTATCGTGTACTTTATATGCAAGGTTTTTGCACACTTGACAGTGACGAGATAGGGTTACACGCACTTGAGCACGTCACCGACGTCACCTCATAAAGTTAGGCGCAGTAAGACTTCGTTAAGTGCTTTTAGGTCTTCTCTTGAAAATTTTAAACTAATTCATAACTTGGTACTTACTACGAATATTCATGTAACATAAGAATGTTTAATTGTGTATCGTATTGTGACTCTCATGTAAGTACTGGTAATTCACAAGGAGGAACATAGCCTTCCTAAATTTTGAACACGAAATCAAAACAATTATTCTTATGAAGCGTCGTTTGTTAGACTACAATAAAATCCGAAGGAACGGAATAAATTTTTCGGCTATAACAAATTGCTATGAAAGGACGAAAAGTTTATTGTGTTTGCTAAGAAATAAAAACATTCACAAACGTTTATGTTTCCATTTTCGAGAATCAGTATAACTGTGAGATTTGTATTTATGTCAAAGATTTGATTTAAGACGCCGGATTCGTGCGATAACATACATACATATATTACACCTTTATCCCTTGCGGGGTAGGCAGAGCGTAGACATTTACGCCACGTCTGACAAGAATTTGAGGGTAGTTCGGAAAACTGTGTAGGTATCGCCATAGTGATAGGTTGTCAGCCCATCGCCTAAAATTGCAATTCACACCCTCGAGTACCTTCGTCGTCTTTTACGACACCCACGGGAAAGAAATGGGGTGATGCTATTCTAAGCCGGCATCACACGGCATGCGCGATAACAAACACAACACAAACGTATATTAATACATATACACGCGAGTATGTTAACTATTTCGTTAAGGATGACTCATTCTTCACCGGCAAAGCACCGGATAGGATGTTATCGCGCCCACCGATGCGCAGCGCTGCGGCTGCGTTGACCCAACTTGCTATGCAACCAACGCAACACTTTCAGACAGCAGTAAGAGCGTAATGCAACCATGACTCATGTAGTACCATAATATAACCATAAGTTGTTGACCTTTTCAATGACGATGATAAATACATCGCGACGACACGATAATGGAAGCACAATGCCAGTGAAAAAAAGATTTTTCCCGCAATTTACATAGATAACGACCGGTGAATTTGCAAGTAGGGCAAACTGTCCTAAACGAGCACGACGAAAATGGTTCTTGGGTGAGATAACGAATGTGTACAATAACTTTGTGAGTCGCTGTGTAGGTACAAAGAAATAAGTAAAACGCAGTAAAACAACTCAATCCAGTTGGACCAGTGATTCATTTTGTCACCGAATCACAGGGGCTCGAAAAAACTGCCTTTTTGGGATAAAGCCAAACTACTTGTACCCAGTTGGATTCTCAGAATAATGGTGACGCCCTCGTCTCCCAAAATAGTGAACATTTTCTACACGCATTTTCACTTATTCCAGAGCTCGAATTCTGACAATGATGTAGTATCCACTTATTCAATTTGTAACTTTGTTCCCGTTTGGCTCACGCCAAATCTTTTAATGGGAGAAGATACTACATCAACTAACCTAAAAACGAGTGTTTATGTAGCGATTATTTCTGGACCATATTATAACGTGAAGATGGAGACCGGTTTCCGGGCGGTCAAGACGGTCAAAACTTTCACTTGCATGTGTGTTTTGCCTCGTCAGAAACGCATCAGTATTCACGGGGCGTCTGGCGGCAGCCCGTTGATAATTCACTTTATTCGCGTTCGCTGCAGTCGTCGGTCTCATGCATGGCTTATCGACTACCACCGACAGACCGCATGCATATTAGACGCTACATTACAGAACATTTTCCAGCAAGGAACTTGGCAGTATTGCCCACTATTCGAAAAGCGAATTTAGATATTCGGAAAAAGATATTTTGATAAATGGTTCGTGGTTAATGCCAAGAGGAAACGACAGAGTTTGAGTGGGCTCTCGACTTGAAATGCATTGTGGGTCTAGCTCTATCTAGCGCAGCCATACTAGGCATATTTTAATATAATGTTTCCACTGTGTTATAAGTCCGACTGTTAGGTATAAGTATATTTTGCCATACGTGGACGCATACGACCCAGTAACCTGATAACTTTCGATGATTCTGCCTTTCTACCTAGCTCTAGTTTGTTTTAGTTGTTAGCGGATATCCACACGTGTGCCGATAACGGTGGCTGTGTGGCAGGCCGGCCCAGCTGGCAGTAGGAAATTGGAAACTGGCACACAAAGTTCGTGGCGCCATTCTATCGAATAAAAAAAAATTACAATTGAATTAATAAATGGAATGGATAGATATGCCTACACTGATGTAAATCCTGTATACCCTAACTGGAAACTCATAGTGAGAGAAATCTGCTAAGTACAGGAAATGTTGTACGTATTTGTTTATTTTATCATTGATTTGCGATAGGGTGTTAAGTTTGCACGTGGTTTCAGCTAGGAAAATACCAAACAAATAGCCTCTAGATCGCGGTCGGATCGCGGCGATAGGCGGTCTTCTGAGACATTTATCTCCGATTTCGCAAGTCTCCGTATCTTTGGATTCATGTACAACCAAAAACTGTCAATTTTGGAATCATAAAAACGCATTGTGAATGACTACGCCGGATTTAGAACCAACCAATATAACACGGATTCAATTCGACATGTCGTTACGGAATGGCAGGTTACCGCCCATGGCCGTCAAATATTTGGTCGCGTGTTGTCCCGATTCTCCTTGTTTTTCATGAGACATTTAATTACATTTGCGTATAGGTATGTCGTTTTCTTTTTAATATAAAATATTCCCCGCATTTGTCTGCTATCTCATCTTCAGGTTAGTCAGTCGTACATATAGTTTTTTTTCAACGACTCCAACTTTTTATTATTAAAATCGGATTTTCGTCTGTATAAACGGACAGCAGCTACGATTCCATAAACACAGTCGTGTCAGCATCGCGTGTTGAGATTTTGCATTTTGATTGGTGCCTAGGATAGGACATAAACCTACTTTGACATGGCACTTTGCATACATTTTGCATAGATATTTAATTTGCTAACGTGCCTACATTTCAATAGGTGCTTCTCCCATATTACCTACGTTCGTCTACCTCCCTTGCTATACTACTGATAAACAAAGAGAGAATCTTTAAAACAAACACATCTTATTGTCTGTACAGTAGCACTTAACGGCTCAAGGTCAGCTGGGTTCAAATCTACTTAAATGGGCCTATTAACTTAAACAAAGGGAGGATACTAATAAAGATAACTCGTAGTTTGGATAAGCTTAAAGAAAGCTTAACGTTTTTAAAAAGAGTTGTCTGACTGTCCAACACCAGTTTTAAATTCATAGAAGAAAAAATCGGCCTTGCTTTGTGAATACAACCGAAACTTGAGCATTGGTACCGCAATTTTAAGATGTCTTCTCTGGGTGAATAGAAAAAAGAACTGAATCCCTCTATTTTGCGGTATTTCGAGCCATCTCATCTGTTGGTTAATCACGCTGCATACGATGATGGTGGCAGGGGATTGTGGAGTAGACTATGTAGATGCAAGGAATTGATTGATGTGTGTTGGAGTGTTCGTTCAGGTCTCGTGCTAGGAAGCGCGGGCATACGAGTAACATTGGCAAGGTCGGGCGCGCCCACAACATTGCGATTATGGGCCAGTTCAGTTGGTCTGTGCTTGTTGTTCGTAATTGATGTCACAAAAAGTGAGCAGTAAAGTAAGGGTACCATAAGTGTATACCACTAGCTTAAGCTTTTACCTGCGAATTCCGTTATACGGCCACCTACCCATTTCATGATTTTTCTCTATATTACAGGGATACAGGATACTAAAATTATTATGATAGGTACAGAAGACCAAAGTTTTTGCGCCTTTTTATAAACACCTTATTAGCAAGCAACATCATCAAGACAGCAAGTGCACTAAGGAAAAGGAAGATTAGGTACCTTCTTCTGCTTCTGTTCGTGTGGGACACTGTCTAATAGGTAGGTACCTAAAGGTAGCACTAGGCTTATCCATAGGTAGGTACTTCTGCTGATAGCAAAATACTAAATTGATAACAATAGGTATTATTGACCTATATTTAGTACCAACATAAGTAGTAGACACTGACTTCATTTGTATGGTAGGTACCTATCCTGAATACAAATTTGTTTCTATTGACATAAGATAGAAAGCTGTTCTGTAGGTATCTACGCACTATGGGCTATAGGTATTTATGAACTGACTGAAATGGATGATTTTATGGGTACAAAAAGGGATCCTATAAATACTTACTTCATGTTTCAGGATCCTGAATAACCTGAATAACGCGAAATTCATGTCATGACAAAGGGAAATATAATAGCACGTTACCTCCTCCAGAGAAGCGATGGTTTGACGGCATTGTGGCATCCGCGTAACGAACGTCGATGTTGTTGGCGAATTATAATCCTCCCGGGTTTCCTCAATGAATTCACCAATGCCTATTACACCCGGCATTGTGAAGAATCACTGTTCTACTCTTCCCTAAAAGTATCCAACCACACTAAGGCTTCACATTCGTTATAGTAAACACTCAATACGCAAAACTAACACAAAAAGTTTCGTAAACCAATCACATTGTCGCGTTAATCACTTCTGCGCAAATAAAAACAATATTTCATATATTTTGCAACTCAAAACACACCCATCTCGCTCGAGATGAATTTCCTGACTGAACTTATGTTGCCAGACTTACCAGAAAGTAGAAACCGATTACAGAAGATACACAAATAAAACAAAAACAGGTACAGAATGAGGGGTTGAGCGCCAACGCTGTGTCTATCTTGTACATAGCCGAATCTCATTGGTCCGCCTTCAGGCCAGTTATTGATTCAATGAATACTCCGTCGTACATACTACTGTTGTACAAAACAGAGTCGGGCGGCGGGCCGGGCATAATCAGTAAAGCTCGGTTTACATTATCTTAGTGTTTAGTAGAGTGTTTTAGTACAACTTGAAAGGCAAGTTCAATTCAAGTAGAACTGTACTAAAATGTACTGAAGCAAGTAGCGTTTACACGTTTCAACTAAAGTACTATCCTAAAGCACTCGACTAAACACTAAGACAATGTAAACCGGGCTTTACGTGCAGTGATGGTGGTTCCCTTCCGGTCTAGTTTTACGAAATCCTCTTTGCCTTATACGAAATTTTACATAGTATTACGAAAATATCGCGCCACGTCGCGTCCGTCGTAGCGAGGCGCAAGTGCGGTTCCACCTTAAGAAGAAAAATTATTATTTTAGTACAAAATAGAACATTCTGGCAATACTAGTTTGAACGATGAATGAATGAAATAGGTGTGGATATCAGTCGTATATCAGTGGTGTGAAGGCGCAGGCCACCCCCTTTTTTTTAAGGGATAGATACTAGTATCTATCCCTTAAAAAAAAGGTTTAGGTAAATTAATTTATAATAATTACGAATAGGATTTAATACAAAAAAATTCACTCCTTTTTTTTCTCAAATCATTACAAAGACACAGGACGCGCAATGAGTAACTATTGCTCTAAAACTAGGCGCTAAAACCATAGCAGTCATATAGTCAAGAAGAGAGTAGAGGAGAAATAAATCATAGATGGAGAAATCAAGAAGCCATGTCAAGAAGAGACTCAATACGAACGTAGTATATGGCATACGCTTGTCTTGTGTATGGGAGGTTTCTTGAACGAATGGTTTATTGAACGAATGAAACAATGACGGAGCTGTCACGAGGTTTGTTGGCCTTTTATCTTGCAATCGGAAATTATTAAAAATTACTTTATTTAATTAGCTTCACGACTGAAAAAGTACGCTGAGGTATTTCTAAAAACCGTTTTTTACCGAAATATGCACTTGATTCAGATTCTTATCTGAAAGTTATCGATATTATGGCTCATTTTTTTTTTCATATTACATCGGTGTCTTTCCATAATTTCAGAAATTGGAGAAGTTTGGGCGCGATTGTTTGATCATCGGCCTTTCTTAAATGGTGAAATTAAGTTTATGCTGAAAGAATTTGAGGTAAGAATCATCTGCCATGCAACATTTCAATGACGACTTTCCATGTGTGACCTATTTTATACTTTACCATCTTGATTTTCCATAACACACAATTTATAATCGAAATAAAAGTAAATGAAGTGTGGTATATCATCATCAAAACCCACAGTTAATAAGTCTCTACTGTTATATGTCTTGCTCTAAAATTTCAGGAAAAGCGGGGTGACCGTGAAGTCGAAAACTTGTTTGCTATTCTCGAGAAGCTAACTGAGATCAAAGACACCCAAGTGGACAGGATCAAGAGGGGTGGAGAATCTCTGCCTGTGCTTGGCGAGAAATTGGAGCAGGTGCTGCAACTCTGTGACGGAGCTGAAAATAATTATCTGGAACACCAGAAGGTATAACTTTTTTGAGGGAAGAAAATGTGCAATTGCTGTGTTAACCATAATACGGCTGACAGTATTGTAGAACTTCATTTTTGCTGTTATCCTCTAAATAGTTGCAGTTTTCTATTATAGATTGCTGAAGAGAAGAGAATTGAAAACCGCAAGAAAAGAGAAAAAGAATGGGACCAGTTCATTGATGATATGAACTTTAAATGTAAAAGGATAGACAACGCATTTGAAGAAAAAGAAGAAGAACTCAGAGACTTGTATGCAGACTTAAACCACAAACTGAACATTGCCAATAACTAAACATGGACTTAAAAGGATCACTCACAGACACACATCTAAAAATCTACCCTTCAGATAACTTTGTTACTTTCTTACAAACCATACCATTCAGTGATGATGTACCAGAAAATATTCTTAAGTTTAGCAAAACCTCTAAATGTGCATTGGGAAAAGAAGAGAAAGAGAAGAATATAAAAGAAGAATCATGCAGTATTAAATTTACAGACAAAGACATTGAAAATTTGAATAGAATCAAGGAGGAAGTACAGAAAGTCAAAGGCAATGTTGAGGATGACAAACTAGATGTGTCTAAATTAGCCGAAACTGTCTCTGAAGATAATAAAGAAAACCCTGAAGCTCTAAAAGAACAAGAAACTAAATCTGTTAATGGCGACACTACAGCAGATACCACTAAAGATGAAACTAAATCTACTGATAGTGCCACAGATATTTCATCACTCAATTCCTTTGAAGAGATCATGCCTGAAAAAGAAGGCCCATTCCTCCACACATCAGACATAGCTTGGCTCTATGAATATCTAGAAAAGAAACGAAGGACTGCAAAAGGGGTTCCCTATTTACATGAACTGTTTGAAGGTACTGAAATTGACACACCGAGAAATTCAATTTTGAAAAGAAATCCTGTACTGGAAGCCAGATGTGTAAAGCTGAGGTCACAACAAGAGGCAAGAGAATACAGGAAAATGACCAGAGGGGTGGACAATGTTAGGATACGGTTCCCAGATGACAGTATTGCCTATCAGTGTAAGTGTAGAATAATACCTATACCTATCCTGATTTAGAACAAGATAACTAAATTAAATCATCACATGACTAATAAAATTACTAATTTGTTCTTATACAATTTTCAATCATGATTATTTTGTTTTAATTTTATCACACTTTTTACTTGTTACAGTGAAGCAGATAAATCGCCAACTCATTGCTATTGGACAGTTCATAATTTCCATCTTTGCTGGATTCTTATTTGGATTCAAGGGTGTGGAGTGGATGATTGGACCTATGGATTTTGGGTTCAGACTCCTTCTAGGAGTAATGTGCGCTTTAATAATTGCTTTGGCAGAAATCTATTTCCTGGCCAAGAAACTGAATGAGGAGTTAAGTGTTCCTGAAACAACACAACTCGGTGGACCTCCACAGTTTGTGGACAAGAAAACATATACTTTTGAACCTAGAGCAAAAAAGGAGCCTGCTGTAGCAAATAAAGAGCATCAAGATTAGTAAAGTTGTATTTAAGTTAATCATTATAATTTTTATGCAGAAGTACAATTTTTTCCCTAATATAAAAACAGTCTTATGTTTACAATAATTATTTGGTTTATAAATTATGTTAATCAGTTTAATAAAACGCATTTCGTTGTTTATTAAAGAACTGCTTTTCCTTATAAAATATTTTGTCCACCACAATCTCTATTCTCCTTGTCCACCACCATCGAGCAACGCGGTCTGGTCGGAACGAGACGAAAGACCACGTTGCTCGAAGTCCACCACCAATACAAGAACAATCACCCTCGCCCTAGATTTTTTCAAGTATTTTGTTTCATGATTTGATTGCATCCAGACATTTTCTTGCGAAAATGGCCAGTTTCATAGAATTTCCGTTCCGTTTCAGACCTCACCTTGCTTTAAGCGTTAAGATCTGCGTGAGCCGGAATGAAATTATCTTATCTGTGGACTCTCAATGCGCTTTTTTTTTGCACTCTAAGGTATTGCGTGGAAATCACCTAGCCACCAATATGAAGTCGTTCGCACTTTGTGTAAATAAGAAATACGTTGGTGTGGTATAAATTTCTGAGCATCTCTAATAAAAACACATAAACGACCCAGCATGACTTTCTGTTTTGACAGCTGATGTGTCCAACCGATTGCACCACAACGCGACCGAAAATTTGTTTTTCTCCATCTTTCGATTGATGAATCACAATATTTTGAATTCATTTATAAACAGAGACGCGCTACTTAATAACAACATTCGTTGCTCTAACGCTGTGACAAGTACGTCGTGTATTTTGTTTTATTAAATACTTGTGTTTTACGATCGATTTGAGGTAAGATCCTTTGTTCATCTAGCAATGCGCAGCAAATTAAATACATAGTTCGGCTGTTTCCGTGTCTACAAAATGGTAGTCACGTATCGATCTAGTACCTAGTAAAACAAAATGGCTTCATAGTTCATGGAATTGTTGGCTGTGTAAAGTTGCTTTAAAAGATAATCGTTTCAGTCATGGAAGAACAAGTCCCCTTCAAAGTGTTTACGTTCTGGTCGGAGAATGGCCGGCCGGAAGTCAGGAGATTTGGGATTGAAAAGAGCATGGTGACAAGCTTTGTCTACCTGAATGCTAAGCTCCAGGAAATTTATCCTGGACTGAAGAATAAGACTTATTCTGTAAATTGGAAAGGTAAGATTCTTTTATGTATTTTATAATGTAAGTAAAAACTTTGTGTAGGGCATGTGAAAGCTCCCACTTGTTGCATGATGCCAAATGTTATCATATTGTGAAATTATTATGATTATGACTTAATTTTATTCTTATGATTATGACTTATGTAGCTAGGTATATACTAAACCAGCCCTGCAAGTAGGTACACCCCAATCTTTATATTTAGAACTATGGGTATTGTTTTTCCTATATTGTAATCTCTGCTTTTTTTGCTCTAGATGAGGAAGGAGATGATGTGACTGTTTCATCAGATGATGAACTGATGACAGCACTGACTGGCATGAGCGGCAACATGGTGAAGCTGAACATCCTATGCAAGGATACAGAATCCAAAGATTATGATTTTACGGAACCTGAAATGGTCTTCAGTATTCCGACAGGCAGTGGCGATGGTGAGTGATTGACGTGCCATTTTATTTTATTTTTTGTAGCTAACCTGGATTCAAGAACTTGTCACCTAGTCTAAGGATTATTACGTCAACAGGAAGTGACATTCTCAAAACTTTATCTGAGTTCCAAGTACCTATTAATATTATAATAATACTATTGTAAGTCAACTAAACAGGCAATGGTATGTTATTGATTGGATCATATTTCAGTTGTTTGGTTGATGTAACAAAAATTTCTACACTAGGTATTTAAATAGGTAACTGTGAACTTATGGAATTGATTACATGGTAGAATAGAATTTCAGTCCAATCGGTTCTTCACAGAACAACTCCTAAGCTTAGTCCTGCCCCTAGGGCTTGATTGGGCTGGTTGTTTGAACAACTATAAAAACTCCTCCAGGTGAGCCCTTGCTCCCCACCAAATAGTCAGGTGTAGGTTTTAAGGCTCCGGGGCTAAAATCATAGATATCAATAAAAAAAAACAAGAGAATTGGTGGAATATTAAGAATAGACAGATCTTAGTAAGAATAAACCTATGAATGAGATAGTATTATTTTTGAATACTGAAGTAATTATTTTTATTTACTGTAATAGTTTGTAATGATTCAATAACATACATTACACAGCAAAATTTATAGTGAATAAGTTTTCACTAACTAATTAAATATTGTAATGTATTTTGTGTGTATTTTTAAGCAGGTAATTAATTGGCTGTACAATCTCTGATATAGCAAAACAATCTAAAGATGTTTTGAAACTGTTTCTGTAAAGTGTTACATATGTTTTGCAATTGTAGGCCATGAGCTGACAACCTGTCACTATGGTGATACATAATTTTCTGATTGACCCTCAAATGTTTGCCAGAAACATACATACAGATTTATATTGTATGTATGTTTCTGTAAATGGAACTAAAGTATTTTCATGCACATCATAAATTTATGTGAAAGTTAAGACACTGAGAAGCCCAACGACCCGGTGTACCCAGGTGTTTCAACAAAATGATAATTATTCTGTTGTTGAAAAATGTTAAAAACATTTTGTTTTAGGGACTGTCCCTACTGTGTTGTAAATTATTACTTACTTATTAGTTATCTATCAGTTTAGTGACACAGTGTGGAACACGAAAAAGAAGAAGTTTGGTGATTCATTTATTGCTTATCAAGTAAATTATCCATTCATATTTATTATCTTTTTGCAGAAAACATTAAACAGTTAGTAATAGTTATAAAGTCTCTATCAAAACTCTTAAAAGACAGAGTTTATAACTGAATTATTTGATTATTTGCAGTCTTTTAGGGTTCTGTTCCTCAAAAGGAAAACAATGGAACAAAGAGATATGGACATACATACATATCACGCCCATAATCCCTTGCGGGGTAGGCAGAGCGTAGAAGGCCGCAGAAAACGCACATTTACGCCACCTCTGACATATTTCAGGAAAATTGTGTATTGCCATAGTGACCTGTTGTCAGTATATCGCCTAAAATTGCAATACACACCCTCAAGTCCCTTAGTCACCTCATACGACTCCCACGGGAAAGAAATGGGGTGATGCTATTCTAAGCCGGCATCACACGGCAAACCATGTATACCATTGTAAACTTTAATAATTGTACGCTTTCTCCAGCCAAGCTCCACCTGGGCGTGGTGTGCGACGGCTGCGACTCGCCCGTGGTCGGGTTCCGCTACAAGTGCGCCAGCTGCATCGACTACGACCTCTGCGCCAAATGCGAGGGCAACGGCCTGCATCCCGAGCATTGCATGGTGCGCGTGCCGACGCCCGGTATGTCGGTAAGTCTACACAACCACAGATAAAATAAGTAAATAGTGAGTGGAACTCACTACCTACGTCTGTGTTTCCAAACGCATACAACCCTAATCTCTTCAAAGTAAGAGTGAACAGGCTTCTTCTGGGTGAGCTCGCTCCATCTTAGACTCTGTTTCTGTCCTGTCCTGTGACTCAGACTAGAGTCAAGAGCAAACGCATACAAAAAAAATATTTATTTCTTCAACATGCGCTATGTACAACATACAAACTCAAAGTATTAACCTAGAACTTTGTTGAAAAGAGAAAACTATGCCGTGTGATGCCGGCTTAGAATAGCTTCACCCCATTTCTTTCCCGTAGGTGTACAGAATACGTAAAGTATGTACACTTTTTTTTTTTTTTTTGAAAACTTGCAAAACTTTTCAAGCGCGTACAGGATTTGAACCTGCGACTTTCGCCATTACTTACTAGAGGCTAAGCCTCTTCCATCTGGGCTACCGCAGCATCCTGTACCCTTGCCTGCTTATAGTTATCAGAAACAATAAGTTCTCATTTCAACCACAAATGCGCTCCACTTTTACTAAATTGTATTAATTTGCATACTTATCCACAGCGCCAAGTCATCAAAGCTGCGTTCAAGCGCTCCCGCCAGTTCTTGAAGACCGTTGTCAGCGGTTCAGTTCCGGCTGAGGACTGCTCCAACAAGCGCAACAAACGCGAAAAGAGTGGCGACAGAAAACACCACTCGGAAACTCGTGGGGAACGCCACCATCGCCGCCAGAGGGGCAGCTGGATCGACACCTTCGCAACATACATTAATGAATTCGCCAATCTTGCTGGCGAAATTGACCTCGAGACCCCCAGGGAGGGCGAGAAGCAAGCTCCAGAACAGCATGCTCCTGGCACCCAAGAAACGAAGACAAACGTCGAGCCCCCAAAAGCGCCTGAGCCTGCAAGGGTTCGTCGCGAATGCCCCGTTGGCAATCTCGGGGCCTACGTCAACCACCCATCCACTAAAGCCACCATGATGAACCTTGCTGACATTCTCGGTGTTAACTTGGAGAACACCGGTTGTCCCGCTTTCGCTAAAGCTCCACAACCCGAGCCGACGACTTCAACTAAGCCTGAGGGTATGACTCAGTCGCCTTTCAGCGCCGTTCAAGCTCAAAAAATGATCAGTTACTTACTTACTGGTAACTTGGAGGACTTGAAGGCTTCCGCAAAAATGGTCGACAAAGATGCTACCAACGTTGACACTGACAATGCTTCTGTCAATGCTGCTGATGCTGAGATGCCTGCTGCAAAGCCTGCCGAGCAAGCTAACTTGATCAACATGGATTCTGACAAAGCCAGCCTCAAGTCTGAGGCTTCAGCTACAAGCAGCGTGTCCTCCAAGAGGGACGAGTCGCCCGACAAAGCTGATGATTGGACCATGATTAACAAGGAGAAAGGTGAGTTTGAGATAGATAGATGAACACTTTATTGCTTACAACATACACAACAGAAACAAAACAATACAGAAAACTAAAGACTAACTAAAAGTAAGCAAAGGCGGCCTTATCGCTTTGAGCTTTTTTTTTTTATTAAAAAACAGGTGAATTTCATTCATATGCATGTTATGTCTGTAAGCTATCATCGTCTACAATGCCAGCGCGTTGCAGCTAAACACACATATTTTTGAGAAAATGATTTAATACAGGGTGTTTCGCGGAGGCGGAATCAATATTTTTTTTGGTCTTTTTCTAGATGTGCAACTAAACAACTTCTTTTAGTATTTTTTTTTAATCCGACTAATATTATAAATGCGAAAGTTTGTATGTTTGTTTGTTACTTTTCACAATAAACTACTGAACCGATTGTGATTAAATTTGGTAACATGGATTAAAACAGGATAGTTTTTATCACCACTTATGCGGCAGCTAGTATGATATATTATTTGGTCCTACCATACAAATACATTACATACATTTGTTGCTGCTCGAGTGATTTTGTATGGGAGAAACATATTATGTTATCGTATTTCGGAAAAAAAAAGTTAAGGAAAGTTATCCAGTTTCACGTCTAGATCACGCCCTGAAAATATTTGGTCTCCTTCGTCAAACACCCTGTATTTTGGTAAACGTTCAAAGATTCAAGATAAGGACAGGTTATCCCTACATTTGCATAAAATATGGTAGTTAATTTTGAATGCTTTGCCCAACTATTACAAATGTGGTGAAATTCTTAAATCGTGACTCATCATATTCTTATGTTTTTGCATATGATTTGATATGCGATGTAGGTACAAAAACTCAATGCCCTCCAAGGTTAGTGAGTTGCTTCCTTTCCCTTCATACTACAAGTATACGTGTTATAAAATACATTTCATGATTCTCTTAAACTGCGCAATTATTCCTTAAATGTCATCGCAAAATGCAATGCCTATTCGCCGACTTTTCAATTACATGGTATATCATTTAGTGTTATAGCATTTTAGTGGTTTAAAGAAGTAAAGGTAGATGATAGGCTTCTGATACGCGAAACTTCTGCTATATGACGAGTGTGACGTATTGTGATTATTTTTATTTTTTTTATTACCAGATTTCCGCCCAGCGCTTACACCCGAAGCCCCTCATTTTCCCGTGGTAATAGTTGTTTTCCCGCGGTAAAAAGCGGCCTATGTGTTATTCCGGGTTATACACTACCTGTGTTCCAAATTTCATCCAAATCGGTCATGCCGTTTGTGCGTGAAGAGGTAACAGACATACATACACACAAACTCTCAGGTTTATAATATTAGTACGGATTAGGACAACTAATTGTAGTTATATTATTAGTTACAATGAAGTAAATTCAACATAAGAGAGAGACATAAATGCACTACATCTAAAGGTGCCAAAATTGGATAGGTTAGAATGAAAGAAATTTAATGCAGGCAGCATGGTCATTGTCGGTCGTCTCCTTCTTTCTTCATGCGCTGAGCGAATGTCATCCCGATCATTGTACCATGATCCAAACAATCTTATCTTTTCGTATTTTTCTTGCACAAGCAAAATAGGTCCTTTTATACGGTGTGTAAGGGACAGCCCTTCGGATACTGATAGGGTGCTGCATACACGTGATATGACATGACCATGAAACTGAACAACTTTCCCCTAGGAACATATGTCAGGAAACAATCAAAAATATTTGACCTCGCATACAAGATCACCATCAGCTAAGCGCAATTGCAATGGGAAGTAATTTTATTGAAATATTTTCCCATGGGAAGATGTTCAGTTTCATGGTCTGAATCAGGAGCTCACGACGAAATGCGTTGAACTGCTGCCGAACAAAACCATTCCAAAGGGAAACGCCCGCGTGTTGGTTTGGGGAAAACCCCGCGCGTTAGGTGAATTCCCGCGCTCTTATTTTATCGGTTGCAATACCGAGGTTGCTATAATTTTTATAAAACTTGTGAATAAAAAGACCATTTAAACGTGTCTGTTTATTTTTTAATTTTATACGTGTTTAAAACAAAACATGTTTTAATCTGTTTTAAACAAACGTGTTTTTTTAAGGTGTTTTAAACACTGTTTTAACCTTATGTTTTAAACATTGCCAACCCTGGTCTGAATACACCCTTTCAGTATTCGGAGGGCTGTCCCTTACACCCTGTATAGTTGTAAAAACTCCTTCGTTGTAAAAGCAAGTTTAATTTCGACTGGGTAAAGACGATAGCTTATTTATAAGTTGTTTAGGTTATATCCGTGGTTAGAGGTTTGCGTATAGATTGTTCAATTCGGAAATCGTCTCCTTGTTAAAACAAAAATAAGTTTATCTTAATCCACTTCTATAGTTCTTCCGTACGTATGTATGTTTGTTACCTCTTCACGCTCAAACGGCTTGACCGATTTGGATGACATTTAGAACACATGTAGAGTATAACCTGGAATAACACATAGGCCACTTTTTACCGCAGGAAAACAACTATTACCACGGGAAAATATGTGGCAGCGGGTTAAACCGCTGGGCGGAACTCTAGTTCTAAAATAAAGTTATTGTTGTTAGATCTGTTGGATGCGTACATGAAGCAAGGCACTTCGCAGCAAGCCCCGGCACCAGGGTTCAACTTGCCTGAGGAGTTTCAAGAGCGCGTCAACATAGCTGAGCGCCAGAGCCTCTACCCGCCCCTTAACATGGCCACCGCAGGTAATTATTACTAAGAAAATGAAAATGAAATTTACTTTATTCAATGTAGGATAGTATCACTATCTTCTCTCTCTCTCTCTTTTCGTGTGAGACACCGACTCGTCCAACGATCCGATGAAACCTGATGGCAGAGTTTTTCAGTATCGTATAGTATCACTTATTGACGTCATGTAATAAAAAATACTTCTATAACACAATTTTCTTTTTTTTTATAAAAAAAATTGTATCATCCTAATAGAAAACCGGCTAGGGCTAAAAAATATATAAAAATAACGGCACTCCCTTGGCCAGGTTAATCGCACGGCATGTAACTTTACGCCACCATCATCTGTAAACGACATTTGTTTCAAATAGAAGTCAAGATTTTCAAAGCGTGTTATTTACATGCCAATCACTATGGCTATATTTATTAAATCGTACGCAGTAGACCAATGATTGATTATATAGGTATAATCTTTGCTTGGGTCTAATCTCTAGGCGTAAAACATTTAAAATATTGCATGTCCATATTTATTTCAAACGGTAGCAACTATATAATTGATTTTAAGATATGTTAAAGTAGAAATAGAGAAGTGACTTAACATTTATTAGTTTGGCCGCTGACGTGCGTAGTTCTTGATAAACTATGATAAACTTGATAAACTATGAATGGAACTAGTAATGGGAGGTCGATGTTACACAACGTCCGTGGGAAATACCTTAATACCCCACACGTGACCTCCGGGTGGTGCTAAAAGTGTAACAAAATAGGCAGCTGCACTGTCCTCTCAGGATCTCGCGGCAATCTCTCAGGATGCGCAACCCAGATGCTCCTCAAAACAGCTCTTCTCAGAGCTCTAAGACTAAGGACATCGGACCTTCCGTCCGAGTCTTGCAATTGAATATAGAAGGCATAAGCCGAACTAAATCAGAGTGTTTAAGTAGATTATTGCATGACCAAGAAATTGACATTGTCCTCCTTCAGGAAACCCACACTGCTGACATCACACACCTCACTCGTAGAGGGAATATTCCTGGATTTGAACTTATCACAGCCACATACCACGCAAAATACGGAACAGCCATCTTTGCTCGCTCACCTATCTGCCACGAAATTAAGGTCCAGCCAGTCTCAATATGCACTGACAATATAGAAATTACTACAATCACTCTAGGCGAAATAACTATCAGTAACATTTACAAGCCCCCGAACAGCAAATGGGAGATCTCCACGATACCTACACATAGTCACCCGTGCTTATACATAGGGGACTTCAACAGTCACCATACAAGCTGGGGTTACAAGGCCAATGACAAAAACGGCGAGCTCCTTGTGGAATGGGCTGAAAAAAGTAGAATATTTCTGGTTTTTGATGGCAAATCGAGAGGTACCTTCAAATCTGCGCGTTGGGGTCTTGAATATAACCCAGACCTAATATTCACATCGCGTGACCCCAACAGTCTGCCCAATCCAGTAAAAAGAACTGTTCTTCGTGATTTCCCACACACGCAACACCGCCCGGTACTCCTGGAAATGGGATTAAAAATCCCCATCATACATTCCTTTCCTGTACCAAGATGGAATTTCAAAAAAGCAAAATGGGATGATTTCGCTAAAAAGCTCGATGACTGCGTAAGATGGATTCCTCCTACTGGTGAAAACTACGACCGCTTCAGAAAACTCATCATCGCTGTAGCCAAATCGTGCATACCAAGGGGGGTCCGAAAAGATTACATCCCATGCTGGAGCGAGAGAACTGAAAACCTTTGGCAGGACTTTTGCAAAACCGGAGACCGCGAAGTAGGCCACGAACTGGTAAAATCGCTAGATGATGCCCGAAAAGAAAAATGGGAACAAACAGTAAGCAACATGAATTTTACTCATTCTAGCCGAAAAGCCTGGCATTTGTTGAGAAGACTGACTACTGGCACTGCGGCAAAGAAGACACCCCCGAAAGTTAGCCCAAATGATATTGCGGAAAGAATCGTGAAGCTCTCTAAAGCGCCCCCACATAAACAACACACTCGCTCAATTAGCAAGGCCCTGAAAGAGCTACTAAGTAGCACTCATCCAGACGACACATACAGTTGTAAAGTCACGCGGGATGAGATTGACCGTGCTATCAAGCACATCGCAGTCAATAAAGCGTGTGGAGAAGATGGAGTTTTTCCAGAATTCATCAGATACTGCGGCCCTCGAACAAGAGAATGGATTGCAAAATTCTTTACCAGCATCATAGACTCAGGAAAAATTCCACTGCCCCTGAAATTCTCAAAAGTGGTTGCAATACTAAAGCCAGAAAAACCGGACGACAAAGCAGAGAGTTACCGGCCCATAGCCCTCCTGAGTGTTGTGTACAAACTACTTGAGCGTGTATTGTACAACCGCATCTCGAAACCGATCAACGCTATCATCCCAACAGAACAGGCTGGGTTCCGCCCCAATCGTAGTTGTTGTGACCAGGTCCTAGCGCTGACTACTCACTTGGAACATGGTTTCGAAAACAACATGAAATCTTCTGCCGCGTTCATTGATCTTACGGCAGCATATGACACCGTCTGGCGCCGCGGCCTTCTCTACAAGTTCCTGAAAGTCATACCAAGTGTCAAGCTATACAATCTTCTCACAGACGCCCTTACCAATAGAACTTTTCAAGTATCACTCGGCGAACACGTAAGTAATAGAAAGAAACTGAACAACGGCCTCCCCCAAGGATCGGTTCTGGCCCCACTCCTCTTCAATCTGTACATTCATGATTTGCCTGATACCATATCTTGGAAATTTGGATATGCCGATGACCTGGCGCTGGTTGTACAGTCAAAGTCAATGGATGCTACACAGATGTCACTGGAAGGCGACCTGGAGGCGACGGATAACTTTTTCACTCGCTGGCGTTTATGCCCCAACCCATCCAAAACGGAAGTATGCTGTTTCCACCTATCCAATCAACTGGCAAGCAAAGAACTGCATGTTAGGTTTAGAGGTACTGTCCTTAAGCATAACTTTTACCCAAAATACCTGGGCGTGACACTCGACAGAAGTCTGACCTTCCGAAACCACCTAACTAAAACAGCGGCCAAGTTAAAAACTCGAAATAACATAGTTCAGAAGCTTACGGGGACTACATGGGGTGCTACAGCCTCCTCTCTGCGAACAACAGCTCTCTCCCTCGTATATTCTACTGCGGAATACTGCGCCCCCGTGTGGAAGAACAGCGCCCATGTGTCAGAGATTGACACACAGCTCAACCATACAATGAGGCTCATCACAGGCTGCTTAAAGTCAACTCCGACCTACTGGCTACCGGCGCTTAGCAATATTCCACCGCCACACTTGCGCCGCCAAAAAGCCCTCGAACGGGAAATCGAAAAATTTAAGGCTGATGAATCCCTGCCCATATTAAAAGACCTGAACGGGTTCTACACACCACGTCTAAAATCGAGGAATCCACCAGCGCTGCTCGCCCACTGTCAGAATAGCCCAACAGATATTAGGGATAGTTGGCGAAAGGAGTGGGAGTCTGCCCCCCCTTGCGAGTTTTACGACCTGTCGATGACTGAAGCACCTTCCGGCTTCCGGGAACCACGTAGAGTCTGGACGCTACTAAATAGACTGCGCACAGGTGTCGGAAACTGTGGACACCATTGGAAGAAATGGGGATGGTGTGACTCGGCGGCGTGTCCCTGTGGACACCCTGAACAAACAGTTAGGCATATGATGCTGGAGTGTCCTATCACCAAATACACAGGAAAATCTGAGGACTTTGAAACCCTTACGAGTGATGCTGTGGAATACTTAGTAGCATGTAATTTAGAAATTTAAGTCGCGATTCGAGAGATCATACAAATGCCATACGATAAATAAATAAATAAATAATGGTCACGCCAAGCTGACGTCAGGATGGCCGGCCACATTAAAAAAGAAATAATTTTTGAACCCGTTTGGAAGAAATTAGGTATTTCATGATAGGAACTAGTTTGAAGAATACAAGAAGTAACTGTCTGTGATATAAGTAAGCCAAGATATGAACTGGTCCTGCCATTCTGACATTTACCGCTGTACGACCTTATTGAGTCATTAAACATCTATTCACCTAATGTTACGATATGAATAACATTCTTATCATGTTTTATGGAAGTCAAGAAAGAAATTAAAAAATATGTATGGACTATGTTACAATACAATAAACTTTAACGCGCCATTATCAAGGTGTTTAAGATTTGACTCACTGTTTGATAACGTCATCTTTCACGATTGTGTTTTTAAAGTATACCTCTTTCATATTGATAAGAGCGTCGTCGGTCGCTAGCGTCGTGTCATTAAAAAAGTGATGGCCGATGTGGCGCTGTGGTAGTACGACTGCCTGCGGCGCAAATGTTTCGGGTTCGATTCCCGGTGGGGCACTCACAATGTTGATATTATCACTTTGTGAATTTGTTTCCTGTCTGGTTAGGAAATTGCAGGCTGAACCACCTGATTGTCCGTAAGAAAGATGGTTCCGTGCTTTGGAGGTTAGCCGTCGTACCAAGTTGCAGTCTATGATTACTTAGATGCCGGTAGTTACACAGCCATTTCAGAGGCCTACTAGTAGTAGTTAACGGTTGAAAAACTCTGATACTAAGGTACATTGGGTCGTTCGCCGACTGGGTGTCCCACAAAAAAAAAGAAGATTTTCAAAAATCCGATCTAAGCATAGATAGGGACATAGGGACACGGGAAGCGACTTCATTTTATATGATTTACCACTACTGTAGGTCTCCCCTAGTAGTAATGTGTAATTGGATAAGCTTAGTAGAACGTGTGATACGAGTACACTTATTTTCCGCATGTAAAAATTTAAAAATAGTCCCTCTGACCAATATCTGTCGAATTTATTATATTTATATTCCGTCACTGAAAGTGGTACGTGTCAAACATGCAGCCCTTATTTTGTCTCATCTCATATCATCACCACCATTCTGACACTCATGTAATGTTTAGCGTTGAATCCCAAAGCCCCGGAGCGTGCCCAGCCGACAGCACCACAGCAAGTGAACCCGCCCGCTCAATCTGCTCAGCCTTCTCAGTCTGCTCAGACGAAGCCAGCTCCGAAGCCCAGCCACCCAAGTGAGTAGACTATTCAATTATTCATACATCAGCCTATTGCAGTCCACTGCTGGAGGAAGACTATAATATTTATTATTAATTAATTATAAGTGTTGTGTACAGTATAAGTGTCTTTACAGATTGAATGTAAACGATGAAAACCCGCGATAAATTGAATACCGAATTTCAAAACACTTCTCGTGTTAGGTAGGTATACAGTTTTTAGAAAATTTGGAAAATTTTCAAGCGCGGGCAGGATTTGAACCTGCGACTTTCGCATTACTCCTATCATGACGCCTCTTCCATCTGGGCTACCGCAGCTCGTTCCTTGCCCGACAACATTGCAAGTGTATTTAAGATCAAGTGCAAGTGATTTGTAAGTGTTTTTCTTAAAAATGAAATTTACCGTTTTCCTAATGCAATATGAAGATAAATAGTAAAAAAAAATACGAGTTACATTATCATGTAAAATATTCATATAATCTTAGTAGGTAGTAAGTACCTGTTGAGTTGACCCACATAATAAATCCGTACCTCTGAATCATACACTCATGTACTAATTTGACAATTTAATGTATAACCAATGTAATCGTACACATACTGGACCTTCTACGAAAAGGTCAAATGGCTAGGGGATAAGATTTTATTATAGCCTCCTGTGTGCTGGGCTGGAATGAAGGGCATCATTCAACCGCCTTTACTCGCGTCGTCGGAATCTTGGATATACCTACACTTTTTTGATGATGTATATATATGCTTTTGACTCTCTTGACTGGGTCAGACTGGAATTGACACAAAGAAGCGAGCTCACACAAAGGCCTCAAGGTCGCTGGCATTCTCATATAATGGCGCTGTTCGTCTCCAATGGGAGGGTAGTCGCATGCACCTAGGCGGTGCTGCGGAGTCTACTATTGCTCAAGTGGGCCTGAATTAGTTCATAGTTAATTAGAAACCGTACTTTCATTAGACCTGTGTTATTCCAATCAAACCACCTTTTTGTATGAAAAACTGATGTAGTGACATCACTGCATTATTTAAGATGGCGTCAAAATATAGGGTGTAAATTTTACTAATGACCGATAGTGGAAACTCAACACGAGCTGGTGGTAAGGATTAACAGTACCATAGGACAAATAACTAAAGAATAAATTTAGACCTCCCATACGAATAAAAAATACAAAAAAAGCCGATCAGCTGATTGGGGTAACTATGGAAGCTCAAAATGTTTTTGACATGTTTCGACCTATGTTCCTTGGGGAAATTTATTCCTTATCACCAGCCCGTACTCTGTTTTCACTGTAGGTCACTACCTCAGTAAAATTTCACCTGATATAACTTTATTTTGAAAAACAACGACTGAAATCTAATACTTTTAGACACTGCTTTTAAACATCCAAGTCTCGTATTTTATTAATTACCCAGCATACAACCCTATTTCAGTTAATTACCCATACCAATCTGTTGACAGAGGCCCACATCGCCGCAGCCATTGACCAGATGCTGGCCATGGGCTTCACCAACGACGGCGGCTGGCTCACTCAGCTGCTTGAAAACAAGGACGGCAACATCGCCGCTGTTCTCGACCTGCTCACACCCGTCTCCCCGAAGAAGTAAACGGGCTTCAGCGGGATTTGAAGGCCAGTTTCAACCACCTTTCAATTCCATACAAAAATAACTCGGTAACATCCAAAAGAACTGGCTTTCATAATACTTCTTGAATAATTTACTTTGTTGATAAAACTTGTATGTATCTAAAGTTTACTTGGCCTAACTAAAGGAGTAATTAAAGTTATTTTACTGACAAGAGTTTGACTCTTAAATTTGGAGAACAAGAACTAACTCACCGTTTGATAAGGTAGTTATACCTACCACTACCACCTATATAAAAAGTAATAAATAAAGATTTACTGTACTGATTCCAATATTAAATAAATTACCTTTTAGGAAATCTATTACAAGTTTTATTAACAAAAGTTGACAAAGATATTGCTATTTCTATCCATTCAAATATTAATACAACATCATCTTACCTGACATCCAAATTAATATAAGATTTTCGACAAAACAGGCACAAGCACACACAAATTTCTGGAATTAGCAAAAGAGTGATTTCTCTGTGTGCATGTTTTTTCAGTGTTATTGCATACGATACATCTTGATTTCATCTAAACCAGTAAAATTACAAAAAAAAGTTGCACCGTATTACCCCTTGTGTCTATGTTATTTCAGAGTTATCGCATAGGTACGATATATTCTCGATGCCATCTAAACGAGTAAAAAAAAAAACAAAAAAAACATTTTCACTCTATAAGTGTCTGATATATCTCGGTGTCATCTAAACCAGAAAAAAAAAACAAAAAAATAACACTTTCACTCTATAAGTGTCTATGTTATTGCATACGATATATCTCGGTGTCATCTAAACACGTAAAAATACAAAAAAAAGTTTCACTGTGTAAGTGTCTATGTTATTTCAGTATTCAATGAATACAATATATCCCGATTACATTTTAATCCATAGGCCAATACAATGGTTGACTCGAATCTATATTCACCTCTTTTTATTACAAGAAAGAAAGGGACAGTAAATACCACGCATAAATCTGGTCGGATTTCTGTCATTTATTTGTATTGGCCAACAATATCAGTGTCTGTTAATCAAAGTAGCATATTTGGTGTAGGTTTACGATAGTGATATCTTCTTTAATTTTATGGTGCTATTCTTGTTTGATTTGCTTTAAGACGAAAATTATGTAATTTACTAATAATTTCAATATTTCTTTCTATGTACCTCGTCTGGTTTATATATTTCGTGACCTTTCCGAAAGGTTTTCATTTCCACATTCCTTATAAATTTAGGACATTTTCAATGTTTAGCTATTTTTATACTTGACTTCATTGATGTGATTTTAAGGTATCTAAAAGGTACTGTAGTGATTTAGCGGTTCAATTAATTGAATTTATATTTTCAAATACATAGATGTAATATGTATCCAGATGGTTTGGTACAAGTTGATTGTGATAATCTTGAAGGACTGAATGAAGGATTAGTAGGTTTAGTATTAGTTTATAGTTGTTTGAAACTCTGTCTAGTTATAAAAATGTATCTCAATTTATTGTTCAATAAAGGTTTATGGGCAAATTCTGCGTATTATTAAAACAACTGTGTTCATTGTGGAGTAAATTTTATGTAAGAAACCCATAGGAATGTTTTTTGAAGCCAACATTTTCGTCTCTTTCACGTAATAGAGCCTGTCCGAGAGCCTCATCCAAAGCTTTTGCAGCAATTCTGAAAAGACAAATAATTTAATTAATTACCACTGGTTCAAATTAAGCATATGAAACATTTATTTTATATTACGAACGTAAAAGTATACAATCGTTAGAGGCACGAAATGTCACATAAAGAATGTAAAGTTGCTGAACAGCCGCGTCCAGACAGGCCGAGCAGCCTGGCGCGGCAAACGCTCATGTGCGTGTGAGGCAAGTTCGTAGGATCAAATGGCAGAGCGAGGCTGTCTCGCCCGAGCAGCGCGAGCCATTTAAACAATCATAAAACACTAGAAGAAGCTGTGGTAAATCTACAGCAAGGACTCTACTCACATCCCCTGGTTGATAGCATCCTTCAGCGTTTTGGGCGCGACACTGCCCGGCCCATGCATAGCGGTGGTACTACATTTCCCAGGTAAATCAGGCACTTTCTCCCTATCCACCTTGTTACAGTAACACCTCGGGTTCCCAGTCACGCCTACGACTAGTGAGACCACGCTGCAACTCTCTTCTTCCGCTGAGGGATCGACGACGCATTTATCACCGATTTTGCATAGTGTCACCTGAAATTAAAGAAATACATACATTAATAATTGTACATACATTAATCTTAAAAACATGCATCGGTTTGTTCAAAAACACACAAGACGAAAGTTTTGCATATTGAATAAAAAAAAAAATGTCAATGCAATGTAACTTTTTTTCTTCGACATTCATTTACCATGTTACAAAAAACTTGTGGCGCCATCTATTTCTGGTTTTATTGAATCTCATGAAAAAGCTACAGAGTTTATTTTCCGAATTGAGGCCATTGTCACGTCATCATTTTCGTCAGTTTGTATGAGAGCGCCGTGTGATGTCTGTTTAGAAAAGCATCACCCCATTTCTTTCCCCTGGGAGTAGTAAGAGGTGACTAAGGGACTCGAGGGTGTGTTTTGCAATTTCAGGCGATAGGCTGAAACGAGCGAGCGATGGAGCGCAGTATGTTAGGCCTGAAACGGATTGATCGGGTCAGGAATACCATAGTGCGCTCTAGAACAAAAATATCTGACGTAGCCCGAGCAGCAGCCAAGCTAAAGTGGGACTGGGCCGGTCACGTATGCCGCATGCCAGAAGAGCTGTGGGCAAAATAATCTACTTTGTGGAAGCCACCCACCGCAAAAAGACGCCGCGGCAGACCCCGTCATAGATGGAGCGACGAGTTGGACAATTTCTTACGAAACTGGCATGCGGAAGCCCAAAATCGTGATGGATGGAAGGAGAAGAGGGAGGCCTTTGCCCAGCAGTGGGATGGTGTGGGCTAGACAAGACAAGGCTGACAGCCTGTCACTATGGCGTTACACAATTTTCCAAGTGACTCTCAAATATTTGTCAGACGTGGCGTAAATGGCGGCTTTTTACGCTCTGCCTACCCCGCAAGGGATTATAGGCGTGATATATGTATGTGAAGTGAAGTGTTGGTGCAAAACTTACCAACAGAGGTGCAGTGCCGACTTCTAACAATTTGCTATCATATGGATCATCAGATAGTGTGAGGTCCACATTGCCTCCATCCATGAGTGCGGCTTTGACAAAGGGTATTCTAGTGTTGAATAGGGCTGCTTTAACTGCGAGTGATACAGCATCACACAAGTTGCCGCCACACTCTAGAATCTGAAATAGTATTCAGGTTTAATGTATGATGAAACTTGTTTGTAAGTATAAATATGGAATTGTAAGATCAATAAACAACAAATTAATTAACTGATAAATTAATAAAAGAAAAGAGGATCTACAGCTGTTTGTCTAATTTTTTAGGCCTTCTTCCTCTAAATTGAAAAAAAAATGTATTTGGCCAAATATAATTAAGAGGGCTTATAACAGCTCAGATTCTCTGTCTTGGCCATGTTTGGCTTATTTAATAATGTAGCAACAGCAATGAATATGAATGGTTGCATATACATTTGTATTAAGGCAAGTGTAGCTGTCAACAACCTTGACGAAGGTGCCACTTCCCAAAAAAAAGTTTTCTCTTTACACAAACAATCTAACAGAATTTCCGATGTAAAAAAGTGTCAAAAAATGGCTACTTTTGCTATTAATCACCATAACTTTAATTACAGTGAATATTTTATTGAGTTTGCAGGGTCTAATTTTACAAAAGGATAATACTAAAAACTTGGGCAAGGGACATTCTGATAGATTATTTGTATATAGAGTTTTTTTTTTGTGAAGTGGCGCATTTGTCAAGGTTGTTGACAGCTACACTCGCCTTAAACACAAAAAGATCTAATGATCATTGGATCATTGTCCTTACCAGTATATCAATGTAAAGTTTCCAGCACTGTTTCCCCTCCACTATGCAGAGTTGTTTCAAGTCAAATGCTTGTGCTGAATGGTATGCTTTCTGAAGCATGTTGGAAATACTACTTGCTAGTTGTTCACCTCCCCGCCCTTCAAACTCAGGGGTTGCATTTGCAGAACTGAAATTTATAGAAATTAAAAGAATGTTTAGTTACTAATGACTACTTTAATACTATAATCATGCTATAATCATCTCCATTATTGAATAATCCGAATTTGATACCTTGCGGGTCGTTTACACTTTTCATGTCACCAATTTTTTCATATGATTGTGATGCTTGTAACAGGGTTGTGAAATATTAGGAGGTAATAATAAAAACAATTTATTGGTAAGGACCTGTTTGATTTAAGATGATAAATTAAATGGTGTGGACAAATAGACAACTTACAGCACCACAGAATATTTTCATTAAACTTACCAATCAACAAAGAATTCAATCTTCCCCAAGCCAGGCAACTCAGGTTTGGGCACATCTATTTCTGTTTTGGCGCCGACTAGAATGTCCGTGTTGGCCAAACGTAGCCGCGCTGATCCACTTGCATGGCTGACCACGTCCGTCTCTAATTCCATGGGTCTGTAGTCGATATTTGATCGGCCATCGGAGCGATAGTCATCCTTAAATAATAAATGGTACTGATGAATTGGAAGCAAGTATCGAACGGAGCCTCAAGAAAGCTATTAAAAAATATTGTTTAGACTAAATTACAGCAAAATGTCTAAGACTTTAACCAGAAAAGTCTGAAAACTTGTTTTGCTTATAGGTTATGTTTTACAACTTACTTGTACTCCGTGGAGAATGAATACTTTCTCTGTAGGACTTAAAAGAATTCCAGCCATCCTGAAGTGTTTCGATATCTTTCTTCTAATGAACAAAAATATTCATTTATTTTGAAAAATTCAGCAAATGGAAATTCTTGAAAATAAACACACACCAGCAACTTGCGTTTTATTGACACAATTTTAACTTCAATCAGGGTAGTGACTGAGTCAGAACGTTTTGGGCTGTATAGGTTTATCTCTTTTGTTCAGGTCGATGAAAAGAAAGAGTATTCAAATTAAGCGCATTATTGACAGCTCTAGTGTTGCGCTGTCTGAAACATAAATTGTCGATATCGAATAAAACTTTGACTAAATTGCCGACTGGGCTGACTGATGGACCACCACGATGATCAGCAAACGTTGCATGACGAAATCACGAAACTGCATGTGGTGGTAGCGTTGCCAAACCCTCCCAATCAATACAGACAGATTTCCGTCAGTTTCTATTTGGTCTAGAAAATGATTGTTTGAATTTAGAAAAATTGGTACTATAAATTGAAAAGGGGCAAACAAAGGTGATTTTCAAAACAGTCCCTTTTGAACGAACATAAACGTCCGAATATACAAAATAAGGGAATATGAATAAAGGAACCTGACAGGAAACATAGAGAAAAGGACAATATTAGGAAATAAGGTTACGTTAGTAACATATAAGATCATTGGAAATAAGCATAAAAGAGTTTGGCGCTGTCGGCCAGGTTCACTCTAATGAATGAACTTTACAATAAAAATAAAACAGCATAATACAGCAATTTATTCATTCCTTTATTAAACTAATACCTACTATAAAATCTTACCACATAAAAATAAGAAAATTATATAAAGCTAACTACTTGGTAGAGCCTTATAATAGCAGATGTAATAAACACTTATAAAGCATTTTGGTAACAAAAAGTTGTGCAATAAAATAATGCTTATAACAACTTATTCTTCAATTTCAATAGTAGTGACTCGATTGGTTTTCCATGACAGATATGTGTTCCAGAACAAAGCTACTCCCTGTACTACTAAAACCTGATACTGAAGAGGTACATAATAGAAGTTGGCCAGTTGAACCCATGGCCAAATATAGTAATTTGTTTTCAAAACATCAAAGTAATTGTTTTCTAAATCACTTTTGATACTTTCCAAGTTTTTACCCTGCATTGTACCCACAGTGCTGAGAAGCATGCCTAAGAAAGCTGGTGCAAATACAAATTGATCAATTAAAACTTTCTTAAGGGCTACAGTTTTTCCTGCATCTCCAACACGTTTCTGCAGCAATCCATACCAAAACCGCAATGCTGGACCCTGAAGTAAAGGAAAAAAATATAGTTAATACAAATAAGTATTATAAAGTTTACTTAAATACTCCTTAGGACAAGCATTTGGTGTAACAGTGAAAATATCAAAACTTTGCTATATTGCTAGCCCCACAAAGATCATCCTAAGCAATAAAGGAGTTATCATTTTAACTTCTTTTACAGCAGACATGAACTGATTTTATCATAATGCAAACATTGCAATAAATAAACGTATTTTTATGTTTTGTTGAGTACTTTTAACGACAATTATACACTTACCCCCACAAAGAATCCAATAGAAGAAAATCTGAGTACTCTTTTATAGTCCAGGCTTTGGAAATTCTTCTTCTCGACAATGGTCTGTGAAATGAGGTCACCAGCACCCATTAAAGCCCCTGTCTGGACTGCCTGGACCAAATAAGGTCGTCGGGTCAGGGCATGCTGGTATAATTTAAAAATCCCTCTCCCCATGACTGTAACCTGCATGTTAGAGGTTACTCATGTTTGCCGCTTATTACAGAACTGTTTAGCACCACAATGGATGCGTGCTGGTAAATCTGAAGGCTCTTATTTGTTGTTTTTCATAGATGTACTGTTTTGCAAATTAGCCTAACTTCGATCAAGCGTGAAGAAAGCGACCGAAACAAAATAAATTTGACAGTAACATTCAATTCTAGTAACGGTTGTTTTACTTTGTAAGTTCTAGTTTCATTGCTGACTTATAAGATCAGTTCAAGCGTTTGTCTATGGTCCACCCTAAACAAACACAATAGAATATAGTTTGGAGATCATCAGATTACTTCTTAACGGCGGCGCAATGTCACCACAGCCGCCAATACTTACTTTGTGGCAATATGCTGGCATTAAGTAAAATCAGCATTTTAGGTTACCTTTAGCTCAAATTGGTAGATTGGGCCTAAAAAACCTAACTCACGTCTCTGTGTAAAATTGAAAAAGTGCAGATATACACTCAAAGTCTCAAACTGCCAGTGCAAGTCTTAAGCTCTCGGCATAAGAAAGATCCTAAGTCTAAACTGTCTAACCCAGCTTATTGACTGTACATTTGTTCACCTTTACTTTCTTACAATCCGTTACAATAATAATATAATTCTTTATTGCACAAAGTAAGTTTACAAATAAATAAAAAAGAATGAAAAAAAAAGTACAACTAGGCGGCCTTCTTGCTATGGTAGCAAGCTCTACCAGGTAACCTTTGGGTGAAAGGAAAGTGCGTTTAGATAAGCGGGATAGTGCATGACATATACTAACATAAACTACATAAATGCAAATACAATGCGTAGCTCCAAAAATTATTAGCGAGACGGGCGCGACTCAAGAAGTGGAATAAGAGGCAGTCTTATTTTTTCTTCAGTTTATTGTAACTCGGAGATCGTCCGGCAGATAAGAACAATAATACTAGATTTACATAAGTTTGAATACTAAATACATGCTAATTCAACATCCCTTCCACCAAAATGAATTACTTACTAGTAAGATCGTACTTTGGATATCTTACTAAGCATATCTTATGATTATGATTTAGGCTACTAAAGTTGAACGTCAGCATCATCACTGGACGATGGTAACATGCGTATCTTAAGTCGCGCAGGGTGCCCTTATCATCCAAAAGCGCGTACCGTAGCCGGCTACAGACGGACCTTACCACAACAGAGCAGATTCCTAGCATCAGCAGGACAATTTCTAGAAGAATGTTTTACTAGAAGTAATACCTATCTGCGATCTATTTATTAATCATATCATAATGCTTACATGTTTGGCTATGACTGTTAGTGTAAGTTTAAAATAAATAAATAAATAACAACCTCCAAGGTAGGTATGTATGCCTTCGAGCTTTTAGTGGGCTTTGAATTTGAACACATTAACTACAGAGTGTCACTCACGGTTCAAACAAATCGCAGACCCCAAAATAGATAGTACCTACCTACTATTATCAGTAGCAAATCAACCTACCTATTTAAGGGAGCAACTCATATTTATTTATTTATTTACCGTTTATTGAACACAAAAACATTATAAACACATACAAAGAATAACGACACAACTGGATAACTTATTTTTCTACTAACAAATTTCTTACATCTGGCCTACGTAAAGTGAGACTTTATTAGACAGGCGGATTAGGCGTGCCGTGCACAATAGAATATAATAAGATAAAAATAAATCTATACACGAATAGATTAAATATACCTAAATAAATTTACACAGTGATATGAGTAATTATGATACTCATATCACGCCTATAACCCCTTGCGGGGTAGGCAGAGCGTAAACGGCCGCATAGAACGGACATTTGCGCCACGTCTGACAAACATTTGAGGATCATCCGGAAAATTGTGTATCGCCATAGTGACAGGTTGTCAGCCCATCGCCTAAAATTGCAATACACACCCTCGAGTCCCTTAGACGCTTAGACTCCCACGGGCAAGAAATGGGGTGATGCTATTCTAAGCCGGCATCACACGGCACATTAAAAGAAATACTTATATATTTATATATTATATACCTACTTATACATACATATTCTGATTATACTGATTAATATTAGTAATTGTATGCCGAACCAGTAAGTATAGATAGACTCCTTAAATGGGTAGGATGATGTGCTGCTGATAGTACTTACCTACCTACTGTGTGATAAAATCATACACTAGAGTATCCCTGTGCTTTATTCATACACATGAAACTAGAACAAAGCTAGCTCCTTTGTAATTTTTCGAAAGAAACTTTTGAATATTGTTAGCAGTACCTACCACGACCTGTGTATGAAACTACAGCTACAGGCTGCAAGGTCTACAAGAGAAATTATTTGTACATTGCGTAGCCGGTTAATATTCCCGGTTTCATAATGGCTAACCGACTACGCAATGAACATCTAATTTCACCAGTAAAATTGTAGACTGTAGTTTGATAATATTTAGCACTGGTGATCCGAGATACTGCGAACGGAAACAGATAATCGGTAACAACATTTTTTTGTAAAAATAATAATAAGAAAATCACACACAATGATTTTTCAAAGCAATGATTTGTGTGTAGGGGGAGGCTTGGAATATAAATAACGTCTATATCGGACACCGAGTCGACGTACAACCCGATGAACCCTGGTCAGAGGTTTTAACCCGTCTACTGGGTCACTACATAGTAGACCTGCAGGTAGGCAGGCATTTAACGACCGTCAGCTAATTAGGTAGGTAATCCTAGACTGTAACCGGGACCGACGGCTTCACGTGCCCTTCGAAACACGAAAGCATATTTTTTACGGGTAATGGATAGTTTAGCCTGCGAAGTCTATTCCAAACTGGAAACAATTCCGTGAACAGTGTCCATGAATATAAACTTTGCATAAAATATTAATTTGTTCAATTTTGAAACTGTTCTTGTAATTAAGCATATCGCGTTAGTGACAGCGGGTAATTTTAAATAGGTTATGAAAATAGGCAGATAATGACCCCTAAATTTTGGAGGAAACGAGGACACAGGATGACATTGGCCCGTTTGGTGGGCGCTGCAGTGTTGTAGGTGGCTGTGGTACAGTCAACAATCCAATATTGCCTTAAAGGCAATCCAATACCTACCACTTGGTAAATTTTCTGTTTAGATAAGTATATAAAGGATGGTTTAGCAACATCAACCCGTTTGTAGGGTTGGGTTATTGTGAGCGGCTCGGTTGTTTGTCGTGAAATTAGATACAAGGATATTTATGAAACGAATTATACTGCATATTACAAATTATTTACTCAATTCGGGGTGGTACGGGATCTACCTCCTAGCGGTCCACCCCCGGCAAACGGCAACACAGGCTTGCCTGCGGATAAGTCCGGCTGAACGATCCCACTAAGCGACGGAAGGCTCCGTACGGGGCCGTCTAGCTCGCAACCACCATCCCACCGAAGTCTGGCGCCAAGTATCTTGCTGCGTTCCGTCAGTGTGTGGGAGTGCCAGTGCCTTAACAGGCTTCTTCTGGGTGAGCTCGCTCCATCTTAGACTCTGTCTCTGTCCTATGACCTAGACTAGAGTCAAGAGCAAACCCATCATTAATAAAAAAGAATATATTCATTTATGTAAATCGTTGCGCACAAGTCTTTGTAATCTCACGAGAAATGGCCTGGCCGCTTCCGAGCCGCAGCGACCGAGCTGACTATAATCCGACCCTAAATACAGACGAAAATTTGCGAATGGTCTACCTACATAGCGCTAGTTTCAAAAAAGAGTAGTGCAGGTCGCGGAAAGCTTTAAATATGCTTTCAACGATATGACCATCTTGAAAGTAGGGGTATTATTATAATATACAATTGACAGCATGCCCTGCTTACCGTGCTTCTCATGAAGCTATTTGTTGACTTAAAATATACGTGTATAAGTCAGGTTAGGTTAAGTTTGTTTGTATTTGTACCTAATTGTAAGAACTCAGAGGGTGGCATTATCAAATTGAAAAAACTCTCTTTAACATATATAATGGTAAATAAAAAACTTTTGATCAATATAATACTTCTCAAACACAGAGAAAAGATCCATCACATCAGTGTCTTGTCAGCAGTGGTTAGCTCGTAGTCTCGTACGATATGACACCATTCAACTCTGTAAAAGTTGCTGAGCTAGTAGGGTAGTTTCTGCTTCTGAAAACTGTGGACATTTCCTGCCTAGGAACATTTTGAATATATTTAATATGGAGCTGGTTGTACCTGCCTACGATACGCCGAAGCATTAGTCAGTTCCCGATTCGCTGCCCATTGAGGGGGATCTCGCAACATCCTCTTTTAAATTGCGAGTTATCGTAATTGTTTCATTGTAACAGATTGAGTCGGTCGCCTGTGCCATTTGTGTTGGCACTGCTTGGGCACTGCCGCCTGATGTGATCTGTGCTGCAGCTATCACATGTTATGTGCTGTTTACAATTAATGCTTACGTGATCTGAGCTGTAAGCAATTAAAACAAAATGGGGGATGTGGTGAACGATATGGTGCACCAGATGCAAAGGTTTTCATGGGTGGATTATGTGGTTTTTGTGTTCATGTTGGCCATCAGTGCCGTGGTAGGGGTATATTGGGGGTTCATGAAGAAGCAGACGACGCAGAGTGACTATTTGCTAGGGGGGAGGAACATGAAAGTGGTTCCGGTTGCTATGTCCTTGGTAGCCAGGTAATTATTGTGCTACTTAATTTTTATCACCTTATTGTTAAATACCTCAGTTTTAAAATTTTCGCGGTGGTTCGCAAAACTTTTTTTAAAATAACAACAACTTTAAGATATTTAGGTAACATATTCGTGGTGAAAATCCCGTTCTCAACAATAATTTAGGTGTTCTTATAGTTAATTTCTTTCAACTACTGAAAGTGAATACAGTGTGCGTACATTTCCAAAATAAATGAAAACGTATTCAAGTAGATATAAAAGAAGATATTTTCCAGGATACTATGGAACCACGTAGTTAGGTACTGACATTTAAGACCACTTACAATCACCACGGCATGCCGTGTAATGCCGGCTTAGAATCTCCCTTCTCTATTTCTTTCCCGTGGGAGTCGTAAGAGGCAACTAAGGGACTAGAGGGTGTGTATTGCAATTTTAGGCGATGGGCTGACAACCTGTTACTATGGCGATACACAATTTTCCGAATGACCCTCAAGTATCTGTCAGACGTAGCGTAAATGACCGTTTTTGCGGCTGTTTACGCTCTGCCTATCCTGCGAGGGATAACAGGCGTGATATATGTGTGTATGTACAATCAAATCACAAACTGTAGGTACCTCTGGATCACAGCATTTGCTTTAAGTAGTAAATACCCCTATCTTTTCAAATTTCAGTTTCGTATCCGGAATAACGTTGCTAGGGTCCCCCACCGAGGTGTACATGCACGGGACCCAGTACGCGTACATAATGGGTGGAATCTTCCTTATGTCCATAGTAATGACGCAAGTGTATCTGCCAGTTTTCCATGATCTTAAGATCACTTCGAATTACGAGGTAAGCTAATGGCCAGGGTTAGTTGTTACCGACAGTACCTTAACAACAAGGTATAGTTTACATATATTAAACAGTTTATTTATTGGCAAAAAAAAAAGTGTCAAATAACAAATTAAAATTACAAATATATAAAAAGATAAATCCTCCTATTCAAACCATGTATGATTGAACAGAGACATTTTTTATGAAATGCCAAATTAATAATAATAATAAAATTCTATATTGCACATAGTACAGAAAATACAGAATAATATTTTGTGAAGAAAGGAACAAGTACAACAAGGCTGCCTTACTTCTCCGGTAGCAATCTCTACCAGGCAACCTTTGGGTGTTAAGGTTAAGTAAGCGGTATAGTGCATAAACATACATAAAATGCTTATAATATTGTACATACTAATAATTTATTTAAATAATTTGCTTGACCGATAAATAAAATATGATAAACTTATGCATAATAAACTAACTATGGCCCATGGGAAAGATATGCATTCTATGTTATTCCAAATTATTTAAAATACAAGGTAAAATTTTACTAGTGACCGATACCGAAGACTAAGGGTTGCTCAATAGAAACGACATTTCCCAAGAAACACGTAGGTCGAAATACGAAATTTCCCCAATTGTAACCCATTTGTTTCCCGTACAGTTATTATATAGCTACTGTAAGATCGGCCTCTCAATGTTTTTTTTAGTTTTTCCTAAACTTGTAAGTAGGAACATTATATCTTGGGCAAGTCAAGAGTGAATAGGCATTATCTAGGCAAGCATGTACCACCACCGTCTGCCACTTACCATCAGGTGTGATAGCAGACAAATGCGGGCCTATTTTGTATTAAAAAATACTTCGAAACAAAGCTACTTGTCAAATTTCTTAGTTCACGGGAAGTACCCTATGAATTTGAGTTACGGAACTTTAAAAAAGATTAAGGTACGGAACCTTAAATGAGTTTATGTAGTTAGTTTGGAGTACCGTACGTCACGGTCATGTTGAATTGGATAACAATGATGAATAGGTTGTTGAGTTCTTGCGTTTATCTTATTACATGACAAGTTAGCAGTAATGTAGTCCAATTCTTTAGTCTTACAAAAATTAGACTCCTTTTTTTGTTTAGGGCAGTACTGTAAAAACTAGGTATGAAGCAAATATCAATCGGCAGACAATTAGTAATACATAATCTAGGAGCCTATCTTAATTTTTCTTTATTTTGTAATTTGATACAAAATAAAGAAAAATTAAGATAGGCTCCTAGATTGCGTAGCACAATGCTACGAAAAAAAAGTACTTACCGAATATTATTTAGTTTACTCGCGTTTTTCCTTAAATGGAAATAGACAAACAAGACAGATGCGTATTCTTAAAAGCTAGTTTTTTTTTCAATTTATTTATTTAGTTCTAGTTGAACAGTTAGTTTTCAAATTTATCAGCACACGTATCAAAATTCGTGGTACGAACGTTAGTTATAGTCAGTACTAGCGGCCTTTTCAACTTTTTTACCCGCTGCTAACTGTTTTCCTACGGGAATAAGACCTTTTCCCGGCATAAATTATACATAAACACCTTCCTCTTGAATCATGCTATCTACTAAAGAAAATCGCATAATCCGTTGCGGACTTTTAAAGATCTAATCATCCATACAACATTTTATACTATTTAGTGATTCTTTGGTAACGTCCGTATGTCCGTAGCAATTCGCTACAAAAACTCGCAGTAGTAGCGTAGCAACAGTTCCATTTTTTTAAATTATAATAAAGCTGAAAGAGTTGTATGTTTGTAAATAACTAGACCAGTGTTTTGTTTTCAGTACTTATCGCTGCGATTCGACAACAGGGTGCGGCTGTTTGGATCCATATTGTTTGCCTTCCAACTGGTATGTAAATGTTTCATTTATTCTCATCACGTAAAATATAAATTGTTCATATGCACGGATTCTTCAGTTCTTCTTTTTTTTTTTGGTGTGGGACCCAGAGTCGTCCTACGACCCGATGAAACCCGGTGTCGGTACCTTTATAAAATATATTTTGCTTAATCTTAATTCCAGATAGGCTGGCTTCCTATTGTGATCTACGTACCTGCGTTAGCATTTAATCAAGGTGGGTAATTAATTACTCTTACCAATCTATTTATCTAGAAAAGTATAGTTAAGGTTTTTGGACTAGGGTACTATGGGTACTGCCCGTATTTCTGCTATGAATAATTATAGTTCTTTATTTCAGTGACGGGCGTGGATATCCATATTATAACTCCAATTGTATGCCTGGTGTGCATATTCTACACAAGCGCAGTAAGTAAACTAAATAATGTAGAGATTATTCCTTTAATTACTACACAAACTCGAATTGACCCAATCGACTACTTTTATTTATAACCGATATACTTTATTAATTATTCGCGCGACCATCGAGTACAAGGCTCAGACGGCGGCTAAAAAGCTGGGCGTCCTGAATAGAGTGAAGCGATACTTTACGCCTGGACAGCTTTTAACTCTTTACAAAGCACAAGTCCGATCCTGCATGGAGTATTGCAGTCACCTTTAGGATGGCTCAGCCAAATACCAACTTGCCGCTCTTGACTCGGTGGAACGCAGGGCCAAGAGGCTCATAGGCGACATAAAACTGGTGGACACCAAGCTACATAGCCTGGCACATCGCCGCAAGGTTGCCTGCTTGTCGGTATTTTATAGATTGTACTTCGGAGAGTGTGCTCAAGAGCTTCACGACCTTGTTCCACCAGCTCCCTTCTACCATCGGACATCCAGACGCACCGCCGGATACCATCCGTACCTGATAGCCATTCCACCAATTCGGACTAAGCGCTTCCAGTCATCATTTATAATGCGCACTGCTAAAGAGTGGAATTTACTACCTGCGTCTGTGTTTCCAAAAGCATACAACCCTAATCTCTTCAAAGTAAGAGTGAACAGGCTTCTTCTGGGTGAGCTCGCTCCATCTTAGACTCTGTCTCTGTCCTATGACCTAGACTAGAGTCAAGAGCAAACCCATCATTAATAAAAAAAAAAAAAATTTATTACTGGTTGTTAACCTACTTTAGGCGATGGGCTGACAACCTGTAACTATGGCAATACACAATTTGGCGAATGATCCTCAAATATTTGTCAGACGTGGCGTAAATGTCCGTTTATTGCGCCGGTTTACGCTCTACCTACCAAAGGGATTAAAGGCCCCTTCGTGTCAGTAGTACCATCGATTAGTACCATTAATGGTACTAATGACACAGATTTATGTCGCTAGTACCATTGATAGTACAAACGACACTATCAAGTGTTACCAGTACTTGCCTAGTACTATTGTGTACAAACCTACATACAAATATGTTATTTTTTTATTATAAATGTAATTCGAAAAACTACGTAGGTAATTTGGCTATGGTGATATTTGTATGTATGTAAACCTGGTTGTAAATATATCACAGATGTTTAGTTTAGAAAATTAATATTTCATTATGAGAAAAAAAGAAATGTATTTTTCTTTTCTATTAAAATGCATTACGATCTCATTTTCGCTCCAGCCAGTGAAATGTAAAATTTGGATATTTTATTTTATTACACACTCTCCTCAAATAATGTCCAATTTTGCTATGATTTTTTTGAATGAAATAGTAATAATTTTAATAATTGTTTTTAGGGTGGGCTGCAAGCTGTTGTATGGACTGATGTGATCCAGATAACAGCGATGTTTGGAGCAATGGCTTTAGTTGCAATAAAAGGGACTTTCGATGTTGGTGGTATAGGTGTAGTATGGCAACGGAATTTTGATAGTGGCAGGATTGAACCACCAAGGTAAGTAAATAAAAGAAATAACGAAAAGAGGTCAAGGTACTCATGAAACTGAACAACTTTCCCCAAAGAAAGATAGGTCGAAATAATAAAAATGTGGGGAGGTACATTTTTATTATTTCGACCTATCTTTCCCATAGTAAATTAACCAACTGATCGGCAATTTCGTACGGGAGGTCCAATTTTTTTTCATAGGTACTTAGACTTATGTTCCATGGGGAAAGCTTATATTATAAGTTTCATAAGTATCTCAGTCTCCTTTCGGCTTAAAATAACTCCGTGTATAAAAACGTAAAACAATGTACAAAGTACATCTATTAAAACTTCCGAAGTAAGGGACTTTGCTCCTCGAGAAGATGACATGAAGATTATTAATCATAGTAAAAACACGAATAAAAAATAAATTTATAGACTTTCGTTTTGGGATTGTCTACGAATACTTAAACGATGCTTGATTAAAAAATGACAGAGACCTACTCCTAGCAGTAGGCTTTTTAATAAGTCTTCCATCACGGTTCATCGGGTCGTACGTCGTACTCGGTGTCCCACACGAAAAGAATAAGAAGAAGTTTTAGGATGGGTATAAAAGTTTACTATTTACTGTACTTATGAATTTTACTTATATATATTGGTAATTAGTACGCAAAGGACTTGCCCGGGTACAGACAGTTGCATTAAATAAGACTTTCAGGGCAATTTATTGTGATTTAAGCTTTATAATGTTGGGCGTCGTCGAAATAAAATGCTGTTGTATTTCCAGTTGGGATCCAAGTCCTCTCGCCCGGCACACGATGTGGAACCTCATAATCGGTGGTTTGGTGTACTGGTTGCAGGCCAATGCAGTCAACCAGACCATGGTGCAGCGCTACCTAGCGTTGCCAACACTGCGAGGCGCTAAATGGTTCGTGTTTTATATCGTACCTTATGGCGTTTCTGCGAGAAAGAAATTAAATATGCCTTTGTACTTCATTTTCTTAGACAAACTTACTTGTTTTAATTTTGTAGAGAGTTATAAGTCGCGTAATCCCACATCATGAGTGATACTTGTTCGTTTAATAATAAAAAAGTGGACTGGTTTTCACCTTGGATTCTTTTAGCTAATATTTGAACTTATAATACGTACCTACTTATAACACCGCTCAACATTTTTAGGATGACGACTAATTTTATTTTATTTGGGGAGCTTACAGAGCCCTAAAAAGATGCTTATCTTAATATATAAACAAATGCCAATTACAAGCTTCCACATATTGTACGTACGTAATGTTATTTCTGAATTTTTAAGATATCACTTTTATTTTACAATTTTGTAATATCAAAGCGGTAATGTAATGCCGTGCCGTGTGATGCCTGCTAAGAATAGCAATGCCGTGTGATGCCGGCTAAGAATAGCATCACCCCATTTCTTTCCCATCGGTGACATAAGAGGCGACTAAGGGACTCGAGGGTGTGTATTACAATTTAGGCGATAGGCTGACAACCTGTCACTACGGCGATACATAATTTTCCGAAAGACCCTCAAAGGTTTGTCAGACGTGGCGTAAATGTCCGTTTCTTGCAGCCGTTTCAGCTCTGCCTACCCCGCAAGGGATTATAGCCGTGATCTGTGTATGTATGTATGCAAAGCGGTAATGCAACAGTAAATGTAGTAAATTTATCTTTTGTTTTGTTTCAGGGCAGTGGTGTTATTTTGCATTGGAATTTCAGTTCTATACCTTTTTTGCTTGTACTGTGGTCTACTGATTTATGCCAGATTTCATGACTGTGATCCTTTACAGACTAAGGTGAGCTGAAAAAACTTGTGAAACTATTAAAAGTAAGCAATATGACTATGAAATTTACTTTATTCAGTGTAGGATAGTATTATCACTTATCGACTTCGAGCAACGACGGCCTAACGAGACGGAAGACCGTGTTGCTCGAAGCTTATCGACGTCATGCATGATCCGTCATTGCAAAAAAAAATAATGTATAACACTTTTTTTATAACAAATTGGTATTGCCCTAATAGAAAACAACCATATCATGATTGATTGCAGTTAGCAAAAGCCAAGGATCAGTTATTACCCCTGCTTGTTATGGATGTACTTGGAAATATTCCTGGCTTGCCAGGAGTGTTTGTGGCGGGAATTTTCAGCGCGGCTTTAAGGTAAGTCAAAATGGCGGCCGTGTGATGCCGACTTAGAATAGCATTTACCCATTTCTTTCCCGCGGATGTCGTAAGAGGCGACTAATGGAATGGAGGGTTTCATGTGTACAACCATTTAAGGCTGACAACCTGTCACTATTGTGATACACGGTTTTTCAGAAACGGCCCTTAAACTTTTGTCAGACATGGCTATAGTGATTTTATTTTACGGACGTTAACGCCCAGCCTACCCCGCAAGGGTTAAAGGTGATATGTGTATGTATGTAAGGTGTTGAAAATACCAAGTTATTTTATTACGAAAATATTTATTTCTGACTACTTGAGCTTATTACAACTTATTTATATCACGATGGAAAGATGTTGTATTAAGCCTTGTGCCAGCTCTGCAGTTTTGTTCAACACCTCTACATTTTTCGTCAGTGTATGGACGTTTTACAAAACACTGGTGCAAGAAAAATTATCGACAAAAAGAAAAACAAAACCATTTTTGTATAGATTTGAAAATCAAGTGATTTAAAAAGAATTTACAATTTTGATCTAGGAATACATTTTAAAATATAATTTGAAATTACAGTTCGTTGTCAACAAGTTTGAATTCGATGTCTGCTGTGGTCCTGGAAGACTTTTACAAACCATTCTTCAAGAAAGAATTGACTGATTCACAGAGCAACTGGCTTCTGAAAATAGTTGTCATAGTTCTTGGCGCTCTTTCATTAGGTAAGATGTTTTCCGTTAATTTTTGAATCTTTTTTTACAAAGTATCAATCTAGTCGGGGTAAATATAAAAATAAATAGGTAGGTAAATCCTACTTCATTGTCTCAGATTTCTTTGGGTAAAATTTTTGGGATTTGTAGCGTGCTTATGCCGCGTATAATGAGAAGAGTTGACTACTAAAGCGCAATATTACCTACTAATGCAACTCGTGTGTGATTCATGGTCACAACGTTGATTGTTGTCAGTTTACAATTTGGTTGGCCTATTGCAGTCTGGATAACCTGATTGTCCGTAAGAAACATGGTTGAGCCTGTTAAACCGTCGGACCCTAATACTATCTAAACTCCGTTTATTTAAGGATGACCAATAATGTAAACAAACTTTGTATGTAACTGACAGTTGCGAGCTGTCATTTACATACAAAGTTTGTTTACATTATTGGTCATTCTTAAATAAACGGAGTTTATATGATTATTTAGATGACGGCCTGGACACAACCTGAATGGTCAGTAGGAAGCGGTTTAAGAACTCTGTCTGATGCCGGCGTAGAATAGCATCACCCCATTTCTTACCCATGGGTGTCGTAAGAGGCGACTAAGGGACTCGAGGGTTAGATATGTATTGCAATTTTAGGCGATGGGCTGACGACCTGTCACTAAAGTGATACACAGTTATCTGATTGACCCTCAAACTTTTGTCAGATGTGGTGTTAATATCCGTTTTACGGCCGTTATTGCTCTGCCTACCCCGAACGGGATATAGGCGTGATTTATGTATGTATAAAAGTATGTATGTCAAAAGTCTGTGCAAGAACATTCGTTGACACGGTGTCCCAAACATGTATGTTTGTCCTCAGCCTTGGTATTCGTGGTAGAGAAGCTGGGTACTGTTCTTCAGCTCACGATGTCTTTGGAGGCTGTGACTATGGGACCACAGCTAGGGATATTCACTATGGGGATATTGATGCCCTGGGTCGACGGGGTGGTAAGTCAAGTTTATTGTTTATTCATCGTCATCAGTTCTTAAAAAATAAGCTTACATAGTTAGTTTTTGAATTCGTGCCATCTGAGTTTTGACGAGTAAGATAAATTATTTTCATTTCGCGCCTGTGAAGAGCTACACTACATTAGAGTAAAATTCATGAGGTATGATTTTAATGATACCCATTTCAGACTAGCATATGAAAAATTAAAATGAAATTACTTTATTAAATAGGAGAGTATTACCACTTATTGACGTCATGACCCGTCATTGCAAAAAAAAGAAATTAGAATAACACAATTTTCTTTTTTTTATAACAATTTTGTATTTTTCTATCAGAAAACCGGCTCAGGTATATAAATACGAGTATACATGCCAAATATACGAGTATGGCAGCCGAAATTCGTTTCTAATCACAATTTTGAAACCGACTTAGTTAGGCAAATTACTTACTGTAATCACGCAATGCTTGTTATTTCAAAAACTCTGTATAGACTAGGTAAACTAATACATTATCTTTCAGCACTCAATAAAATAGTTCCTTGAGTATATTGATAACTCACTTTATTAATGCCCTAGATAGATATGTTACAAATCCTTTGTATGGATTTTATATTTCAAATAATCAGTTTTATATATATTGGGATAGGATTATTTTATTGTACTCGGCAATCATATTTATGTAGTCATATTTCTTACTGTCAATATCCTTAGCATTTCTTTGTTTAAAGTATCTGCGTCATGCCTGCGTTCAATTCAATCGGATTATCAAATTATTTGTGACTAGCGGTCTGCCCATCGGTTTCACCCGCTGTTAACCATTTACCGTAGAAAAACCCGGCGTGTATTATGCATAAAAACCTTCCACTTGAATAACTTTATCTACTTAAGAAAACCGTAATAAAATCCGTTGCGTACTTTTAAAGATCTGAGCATACAAAGGGACATAGGTAGGGACAAGGGAAGCGACTTAATTTTGTACTATTTAGTGATATGATCATTGCTGGGGACTATTATATGACTCGCATGGGAAATTATTGATGTAAAATTTTGAACAATTACTTCTGCTTCGTAATATTCTCTCAAAAGCAATTTGTAATCTTTATTCAGGGAGCTCTAATAGGCGGTGCAACTGGTCTCATACTGATGGCTTGGTGGTGCCTGACTGCCCAGCTGGCAATCGCTGGTGGCCTGATCGTCCATCCACACAAACCTCTCTCAGTGGAAGGCTGTCAGTACAATTATAACGTTACGGCACCTGTTACAGTGGCTCCGGAGTTGATGTAAGCGTCGGATTGATATTATTTTCGCCTTGTATTTTCTTTCCGAAATACGTCAACATCAAGTTAAATATAGTCATTCATACTTATTTTCTTCTTGCTTCTATGGCAATCTTATTTTTCCACTTCCTGTCAATGTTTAAGAATCAACTTACTTTCGTTTTCAGCTTCGGATAATACATTTTATTCCTCTGCATTTTTTATCATCATCTCTGTCCAATGACACAACCTACTTCAGAGATTGGCATTTCTCGTAGGCAATGCATACGAGAAAGGTCTTCTTCTATATTGAGCGTGATTCTCGGTAAGCTGATATGGTTATCGTTGGGTCTATATCACCTAACGCAGTCAATACTACCTACTACTCAATACTACCTAAAGCAAATCATTACGTGACATGTCACTTTTGGTCAGTTTGTATGAGGGGTTAATACCCTTTTTCGCAAAATTAAAACAAACGCAATATAGTTCTAAGTTTCCTGTGCAGATCCTTGCTCCAACTAGTCTTATAAGAGCATTCCACACATTACATTTCCACTCAAGAACTCGTATAATGCCAGCCTTTTTTGCCTATGTCATCTAACATTTTCATCTGCGATGTTTTCTTGGACACTTTTTGAGCAGTGTGATTATTTACTTGGAGATCAAATTATCGTTAAATCGAAAAGATTAAATACAATTTTAAACAATGTTGTACAGGGAAGATGTAAACCCTATTCTCCGAGTATCATACATGTGGTATACTCTCGCTGGAGCCGTAGTGACGATATGCGTTGGAGCCACTATCTCAAGAATCAACAGGGCTAGAGGAAAAGCCCATATTTCACCAGCGCCGAGACTCCTAGCTCCTCAGTTGAGGAGGTTCTGTAAGGAGCCGCCACATCCCACTGATGAGCCTTACATTCGGGCCTATGGATTAAATAAGGTAAGGATAAAACTTCAGAAAAATAATTATAGTAAAGCCTTCATTTTAACTGACTTCACTTTTTAGGGTGCCTGCCAAAAAAACTCTACCTCACTAGATATGAAAATGATTGATGAAGGTGACGAAGAAGTTAAAAGTTAAAAAATGCCGATAGGTGAATCACATCGAAAATTAAACAAAACTAATTGTGTGAATCCTGTTTGAGTAAGAATTAAATAATATTTTATTTAATAAATTATTTCTACATGTTTTTCTTTACGAACTTTTATTCTTACAATCCCTTTGTTAGTGAAGTTGTGGACTTAGTGTCTACGCCATTGCTTTCTTTGTTAACACACGGGCAAGTACAAACGTTTTTTATTTGCATATCTCTAAATTGATTGCTAAACTAAGATGGCAACAAGTAGATCTATTTCGAACCCCCAAAGGAAGAGGTCAATTTATAAACCGAAATAGCTCAATCCCACTCAGTTAAGAAAATCGCGGGCGACAATTGAAAGATTACTACTGCAAGAAGGTTAAATGGCGGCCAAGAATCTGAGGATCAATCTTGTCAACATTCAGTCTCTTAAGAATTTGATTCAAGAGTGTCTCATAGTGACATAGAAAAAATGGCAGAAGAACAAATAGATGTAGCGCTTGTTAGAAAGTCCTTTCAACATTTCTCATTGATAGATTACTCGGTGTTTGTGGTTATGTTAGCGGTATGCGGAGGTATAGGGGTGTATTTTGGATTTGTAAAGAAGCAAAAATCAACTCAAGATTACTTGATGGGTGGACGAAATATGGGACTGGTTCCTGTCTGCTTCTCCCTTGTTGCTAGGTTAGTATGAAGTAACCAGTAGTAGTTGACTGCTGTACGAGGTTGGTTTTATTTATTTGTGTTTTAGTTTTATTTCAGGAATTTCTCTACTTGGCATTCCAACAGAGTTGTACATGTATGGGACATCATTTTTTTTCTATTTGCTCGGGGCCTTTTTGATGTCCCTAATAATGTCTTTCTTTTTTCTTCCCGTCTTCTACGAGTTACAACTAACATCTGCTTATGAGGTAGGTCACTTTTTTATTAGTTATAGGTTTAGTGGTTTAGCAGTATTGGAATGTATTACAAAAATTTACTCATTTTCAGTATTTAGAGCTACGCTTTGACAAACGGCTTCGGGTATTTGGATCAGTTTTGTTCAGTGTTTATTTGGTAAGTTCATCACAAATCATATTAATTTGTCAACTGATGCATTAAAAATCACACAATGGATTGCCCGAAAGACTTTTTGTATTTTTTTGTTGCTTTTCGAAATCATAAATATTATATATAACGGCAAACCTATTATTAGTGATGATGAAACAAAATAAATTGCATCGTATAGCTCCAAATATGTCAAATATTACTATGTCAAAAATATTTTAACGTCTTTACATGCCAGATATATTATTATAAACATATAAGCGACATAATTAGATATTCCTACTCATTTACAGATGGCCTGGTTACCAATAGTAATTTACGTTCCTGCTTTGGCCTTTAATCAAGGTGAATTCTAAATCCTAACTACTTAATCATACATACTACCAATAACACGACATTTATTTAATTTATAACTTTTCAGTTACTGGTGTAAATATTCATATTGTTACACCAATAGTATGTTTCGTCTGCATATTTTATACCGCACTGGTAAGAAATTTATCTACATAAAAGCGGTCAAATGTTTTTGCTACTAATGTAAGCCGTTTTAATAAGAATCACCTTTCTTCAGGGTGGTCTAAAAGCGGTCGTCTGGACTGATGTGATCCAGACTATAATAATGTTTGGTGCTATGATACTAGTAATCATCAAAGGTACTATTAGAGTTGGTGGTATTACCGAAGTTTGGAATAGGAACTGGGATACTAGAAGATTAGAATTACCTTCGTAAGTATTGATATAAGAAGATATGAGAGAGTGTTGTGTTAAAATGCGATGAGATGAAGGCAAAAGTTTGAATTCAATTAACAGTATAAAACTTTTTTTAGACTCAGCTTTGATTTAACAGAGCGACATTCAATTTGGGGTATGTGTATTGGATCTACCTTCTACTGGATCGGAATCATTGCAGTCAACCAGGCTATGCTGCAACGATTTCTTTCTCTGCCCGATTTGAGACAAACCAAAAGGTAAAATGTATTATTTCGCCAAGTTTCTACCTAGTCACGTGAAATATTGTTTGTATTTATATGTATTACCTTTATTGTATTTCAGAGCAGTCTGGGGTTTTTACGCAGGTGTAGTTTTCATAGTGTTCACTTGTGGATACAGTGGCCTTGTGGCCTACGCTCGATACTATGATTGTGATCCGCTGGACTCTAAGCTGGCCTTAGCGAAAGACCAACTTCTACCTTTGTTGGTCATGGACTTGCTTGGAGAATGGAAAGGGCTGCCAGGAATATTCGTGGCTGGAGTGTTTAGTGCTGCTCTAAGGTTAGTTGCTTCCACATGAATAGCCCAGACACTCACAACACAAATTACATATTGAAGTCATTATAACACTGCCGATAAATGTATATTTGAATCGAATACCAGCATGTTTCCTAATTTCCAGTTCACTGTCGACTGGTCTGAATTCCATGGCAGCAGTTGTTCTTGAAGACTTTTGGAAACCGTTTTTCAAAGACTTAAGTCAGAGGCAAACTCAATTCATGATTCGAGCTGTTGTTGTTGTGCTGGGATGTATTTGTGTAGGTATGACAATGTTCAAAACTAGATACAAAAATAAATATGGAATTATCAAAGGGCGGAATATATTTGCGTAATGTTCAGTCGCAGAATTTAAGATTATATGAGAAATGACAATTTTGACGTCATATTAAAACAATCTATTAATCGGGTACTGTTTTGTATACCTATTGTTATGTTTTGCGAAAGTTTGCTTAAAAATGCTGAAAATTTTAATTTTAATATTTTATAAATTTTGTAAGAAGTAAAGCTATAGGTACTGCATGCAATACTGCATTCGCATAAGTATTTTCTGCATTTCTCATACTCATTTATTTTTCAGGTTTAGTATTCGTAGTGGAAATGTTGGGCTCAGTTCTCCAACTTACAATGTCTCTATCATCAGCTTCAATGGGTCCGCTAGCTGCTGTATTTTTGATGGGAATTTTTATACCATTCATTGACTCTACTGTAAGTATGTTAGTTGTTTGTTTATAAACTTTTGTTGTGATTTATTTAATAAATTAAGTTAGAGTTGTTTTTGCTGAAATGGCTCCATTAGCATTAAAAATATAGGAACATTGCTTGAACAGTATTTTTTTTTATTTACATGGAATCACGTCTCTGGCGATTTGGAGAATAAAAATGAAAACTCTTGCATATATTTTGAAATACTTGTTTCAGTGTCAATAAAAAATATCACACTCTTTTTTTCCATAGAGCGCTCTTACTGGTGGGATAACTGGTTTAATTTCGGCTTGGTTCTTAGCTGCTCAGTCCCAGTTGGCCCAAGCCCGCGGACACCTGAGATTCGATGAGAAACCAAGATATACCCACAACTGCACATATACGTTTGATCCACCTGCGATTATAGTTGATGATGATGAAAGGTATTATTGAATATGTTATCAATAAAATGCTATAAGTGTACTTATAGGATACAAAACAGTAAATTGTGAAAAATGTAGAAGATTAAATATGAATAAAATGCTTGTAGTATTTGTAGTCCGATTGTAGCCGAGCATGATGATCGGAGATTGAAATATCCTAATTGTGTTCTTGACGATCTCATTATTTGTTTCCAGTGAGGTACCATACATGTACCGGATCTCATACCTATGGTTTACTGCGTTCGGGTGTACAGTGACGGTGATGGTGGCTTTGCTTATGTCTCTAAGAAAGGCTCCGACCGCACATAGTGATAGGAGACTGTTCGCGCCATTCCTGAGAAGATACTTGGAGAGGAGACAACGGGTATGTCCTTGATATCTTCATTTGTAAATGATGTATCATTTTACCTATCGGTAAAGTTTCCTCAAGTTTAAGCATTCAATTTGATAAAAGATGGATCTAATGGCTATAACATCCTTGGAAATTTAACTCCAAAAAGCCCGGAATCTAATTGATGTCTATATCTTTGGGTACGTAATTTTCTATTAATGAGAAGTTTTTTATATGACACTTTTTATTTTGTTACAGGTAAAACAAATACACTTAGAAGACAGATATAGTTGACTTAGAATTAGAGTACATATTATTACGTAGCTACAGTAGAACTAATTGTAGATAGACAGTTTTTCAAAACGGAAAGTTCTTTTCTGTGTTGACTCTGAATATTCCAGATCTGGAATAAATTAAAACAAATTATGAAATGAAAAGGTTTTTTTGTCGTTCACCTATGTCACTTACAACTCTCACACGTAAAGTTCAGTCGTGAAATTGATTGGTATGATATGAAATAGGACTATTTAGAGCATATCTTTGATGTCGTTCTCATATAATTTAACGCGATGGAATGTTTGTCCACCTACCTAGTTTTTGACAAATCACTATTTCCCATCAAATAAGAAATACCAGTACAATTATTCCTTTTCATATCGTTCATATCATTACACTCATTTGCCAATAAGTGATCGTACATCAATGATGCAGCAAAGTATTCGTAAGATCGACTGTGTGAGCAGGCGTTTAACAAACATCCGGGCATTCCTGACCCGCCATTTGGGAAAAAATCTGCATCTCCACAACGATCGTCGAATCCATAGAAACCTGCGTTTGTGTGGATCACTTCAACGTATTGAGCATCGGTGGATTGAAGACGGTTTCCATCGTTTTTCCAGAATAAACCGGCTGGATCTAAGCCTAGAAAAGATAAAAGAAGACACATTACGGGTAGACGTATATACGGGGTGTAAGGTACAAAAACCCCTATGAAATACTCTGAATACTGATATCTCTGCATTCAGACCACAACACTGAAAAACTTTCCCTGGGAACATGTCAGAAAACGACAAAAAAATTAATACCTCCCATACAAAATTACGATCAGCTGACTGCAATTAACATGGGAAGTAATTTCTTTTTGACGTTTCCAGAATTATTTTCTCATGGGAAATTGTTCAGTTTCATGGTTTGAATGTACTCTGTGAGTATTCGATGGGCTGTCTCTTAAACCCTGTATATATCATCAAACGTAAACAAAATCGCTGAAGTCACCAGTTGCTGAAGTTCGGTGTTTTGTTAAAGCTGTGAACATTATCAACAACCTATCCCTTACCTGTGATTCTTTTAACCTTAGCTTTGGTTTCCCTCCCTGCACAACCAACTAAGTGAGCCCCAAGACTGAATCCAACTAAATGTATTTTGTCATACGAAGCACCCATATTGACCATCCAGTTTATATATTCTCCCATAGCGTATCCCACAGTAGAGACACCTCTTTTAGCAGTCAAATAGTTTTTGTTAGCAAGACGGGACCAATCTGTTACTATGACGTTGATATCGTCGTCTTGCAGAAAAGCTGTAAAAAAGTTAAGAATATAATGATTGGAACTGTTTTTTTTTGTCATTCCACTTTTGTTATTTCTGTAGTGTTTTAATCATACCTAGTTTTGCGAATTGTATAGATACCTTCTGTCAATAGCCTGTTCATGTCATTGTTGCCATGTCCGCGCCAACCGTGAGCCAGAAATACTATGGTTTTATCAAAATTTATACTTGAATTTGCAAGTGATTCGACTTCGTTTGGTATCAAAATTTGTTTTATTGTTGGATTAGTCCTGTAATATAAAAAGTTTACTCTTGTTCTGACCTCAGTCATACTATCTGCAGGGTGTAAGAGACAGCCCTCCGAATACTGTTATGCTGCATTCAGGACATAAAACTGATCAACTTCCCATAGAAATATCTTACAGGAAACGTCAAAAAAAATTACTTGGAGTAAAGGCAGTCAGCGGCAGTCTGATTTTGTATGAGACGCCGATTTTTTCTTGTCGTTTTCTGACATATACTTTTAAGAAAAGGTGGTCATGAACTCTATCAGTATTCGGAGCGCTGTCCCTTCAACCCGTATAATGACAGTATATAATGATTTTAATTTTCCATGGCTGTTCACGACACTTTATTTATCAGAATTTTAATGGAAAGATAAAGTATGAGTAAGTTTTAATAGTAATAAACAGAAAGTCGTTTTTTAATAACCTTGTATAGAGCCAATAAGCATTGTTTGCTGGATTTCTTGCATATTCTTCTATAAATAAATAATCTATTGGTTCTTCCGCATCTACCACATGTAGAGTTTGATTGCTGTCATCGGGGAACGAAAAAAAATTATCGCCACCGTCGTTACCAATGCTTTTCCAATTGATGACGTTAGCGGAAGTGACTAGAATAAACACATTAATATACTTTACAGATTTATCTTTAGGCTTATCACTTGATAGAGTATTTAATTATTAATATTGTCGCTCGTTGACACGGGTGCCCCATACGATACGATGATGATTAATACTATATCTTTGATATCGTTGTTGATCTGGATAAGTATGATTTTGCGAGATTATTTTGATTAATTCTTTGCAAACACTGATTATTATTTCACTACGCAAAAATTTTACGTTCTTCTACTAAACTCACCTGCAAAAGTCGTAATTGTAATTATAACCCACTTCATATTTTGAGTAAGACTGAACTGATAGTAAACCATTAACTGTAATTGTTTGTAATGTAGTAGATTAAAGTAATAAAAGGTAAGGTTATATAATAATAATAACTATGTCTTAGCAGGTTATCAGGGATGTTTTTCACTAAAAGCGGAGATATTAGGTATTATTTTGCTCAAAGTAGTGAAGGTTATTGTTGGGATGGACCATATGTTGGTATACTAAGTATAGGCATAGAGTAGAAATCACATAGAGATGACACTCCCGCTCCAGACGCGCTCAAGGTCAATCCGTCTGGCTGTCTCTTAGAGAACAATTCAGTCGGGAGTGCGCTTCGCCGCGGAAACGTTCGTCGTGCGGGTTGAATTTTCATTTTTTGTGAAAAATTTAGTAATGCCGAATTATTGTGGTGTGTATGGCTGCAAAAGTGATGCGAGGAAAACTCCGCATCTAAGTTTTTTTAATTTGCCTAAAGATGAGATTAAAGAGAGATGAAATACCTAGGTACCTACCATTCTTTATTATACGTAATTGTTGTGTGTACTCCTATTTTTACTTACGTAGGTACCTAGTTTCCATTTTCTAATTTAAACTACCTAGGTGCCTAAGTCATTGTTAGCTGATAATGATAAATAAGCACATTCGTATCGTAGGTATGTTTTGCACCTATTTTAAAATTCTGTAAGTACCTACCTATATAAAATGGTAATGTAAGACTTTAAAATGGGTAAATATTTTGTTCCCACGGGAAAACTGTTAGCAGCGGTCGCAACCGCTTGACTGGCCGCTAGTCTGGAATAAAATTATTGGCACGTGACAGCCCCGACTTAAAGCGTGGGAGAGTGCGGGGCGTTACGGGCTGCGGGGGGAAGTAGGTATTTAAAGCGCGGCTTTTGGGGCCCAGACAAAGGAGTTTCGTTTCTATACGCAGTATTATTATCTATTCTTATGGTATAGGTTCCATCAGGGCATTCTTCTTCAAATTTAAGAGTAAAACTTTTGTCAGTGGAGTAACTTCCAATCTTCTCTCCTCTCCTCCCAGGGCATTATATTAAGTTAATTATTTTAATGGTTTTATACTGACCCATTGTGTGCCCTGAATAATCGTTGTATAATAACTGTAGTTAAGTAAATTGGCATCAGTTTTTGAACTAATCGGGTCATCGGGACGACTCGGTGTCGACACGAATGAAGAAGTTAGCTTTTAGGACGGCCTTTAGAACTCTTAGTATTTTTAGAGCTATACTACCCTTTCTCCGCTTAGGTGGTGTATGCCCTTCTTTAAATAAGTACAATACAGCGTGGTGAAGTACCGTGTTATCTATAAACGTATCTTAACAAGCCATAAAGTTTGTAATAATTGGGTAAAACACTCCAATGGCCAGTATCATATTATGAATCTGATACTATAAAACTTGGTTAACAATAAAGGTTTGTTACTTGTTTCTAAAAACATAACATGTGCTTATCTACCTAGATATGTATCTATTTGCGTAAATAGTAAAATTTAGTAATTAATAACATTATTTTGATCCATTCAAGTAGGTACTTTAACAAAATAATCGTTAATGCTTTAGTTTCGTTTATTTATTCAGTAAATAATATGGTTATACATTTATTGATGTTATATTTAGAAGGGATGTCTTCTGCCGGTTTTCAATCCAAAGAGCCCGTTACTGAAATAAAATTTGAGAATATTAGTACCTAATTAGGTTGTAGGTATATATATAATAAGGTCCTATCAAATTCAGTGCAAATATTTTCAGGGCGAGGTCAATTTATGAAACTGACCAACGAACATAGGTAGGTCGAAATATAAAAAATAAATTTGACCATAACAAAGTGACATAATTTTTGGTATTTTGTAAGCGAGGTCCATTTTTCTGCACGAGTAGAACGCAGTCTTTAAATGTTCGCACTGAATTTAATAGGACCTAATCAAAAAATACATATCGTTAATTTGAAAAATCGTATGTATCTATATGTATATTTTTATTTGGTTTTCTTACCCTTGTTTTTTCATGTCATCGTTGCCCATATGTAGGTATTCGTTTCCCCTGCATCTCCCTCTGCGAGCGTCCCAGAGGCTGCCGCACGATTGACCAACTAAGTGATCGAACTCTACAGTGGCCGCAAACAATTCATAGACTCGACTGTGTGAGCATGTGCTTATCAAGCAGCCAGGCTGCTTCCTGCCACCGTTGGGGTAGAAGTTGGTCTGTCCAATGGGGTCGAAAATACCCAGAGCACCTCCGTCCGTATGAATAGCCTCCACGTATTTAGCGTCGTCAGCATTTAGAGCATTTGAGTTGCCACCAAAGATAGGGCCAGCGGGGTCCAAACCTGAAAAAATCGACAGTTATTTCACGTGTTCACAAAAATACATTCTTTTTCGTATTACTTAATTTTTGAATGAGACCTTACCGGTAATTCTAGCGATACGTCCACCAACTGTGCGTCCCGCATTTCCAATGACGTGAGCGCCAAGACTGTGTCCAACAAGGTGGACTTTGTTCCAGTCACCAGCAGCAGTGTTGATAAGCCACTCTAAGAAGTTTCCAAGATGCGCTCCAACGTCTGGCACTTTCCTGACTGAAGAAAAGTAGTTAGGAAAACTGGCTGCTCGCCTCCAGTCAAGGACTATTACGTTGCAATCGGAGGCTGCGAGGAATGCAGCGGTGATAATAGTGTTAACTTTAGAGTTAAGTTTACTGTTCCATCCGTGGACGATGACTTTAATGGGTTTGCCTCCGTCGTAGTTTGAAGCCCAAATGGACTTAGCGTCACCATAAACGAGGTTTTGTGGAGTCGTAGGATTAGCTCTGAAATCAAAATAAATTTTCAAACAGATCCAATTATTATAACCAAGTTCTCGATTGTTTTTTTATTTACCTCGTGAAAAGGAAGTATTGATTGTTGGCACCGCTCCTCATAACGCCCATGTCTTCAGTCCTGTCCTCTAGATCTACAAGTTCTGGAATGCCATCCCCGTTCGGCATCCAGATGAAACGGCTTTCACCCTCCACATAATGGCTGTTGTCCCCGGGGATACCCACATGTGGGTATGCTGAACAAACTGCAATAGTAAGTAGTTATTTTATATCCCAATCTTAAAGTTAGTAGTCAGTCAGTAGTAAAAAATATGCAATAACTGTAAATAAAATATTTACCTGCGATCGATGTTGCGAAAATCACTAGAAGCTGCATGGTTGAGCCTATTAGCAAATTTAATTGGCTCTACCTTCTGGGTCTATTTATTATACCAGTTGGGTATGATTTTATCAGATTAATATCTATTTTATCATACTCCGCACTAATTAATCTTTTTCACGATCTATGAGATTTTGTCTCGTATCATCAAGGGATTAAAATATGATCGAATAAGTATCTATCACTTTGTCAACACTCTGTTGTTTATTACTTTTACAGCTTATTTTCACGTGTCTATTGTTTTTGTCATATGATATGAATACAATTTGATAAAATTAATAACTTTCATGTAAACTGCGGGGGGAATGGTTGATTAAAATATCTATATCAATTATTTTTATTACCTTGCTTGACCAAGAGCAAGAAAACTATGGCTTATAATTTAGTTTTGACGAAGCATGTTGGAATTCTTTACTTCATACTTATGACTATTATTTTTTGTGTGAATCATTTTTTCAACATTGACTTGAATGGGCCAATAGTTACCGAGGTTCTCATATATGTACCTATGACGTGTGAGTACGTAAATGAAAACTGCTGGAGCTTGAACTCATGACGTTGGAACTCAATAACTTTCGTTCCTCTTGTGTAGCGTAGATTTTAGGACTTTACATATGTGGTGACGCTTATTCCAATTTCAAGCCAGATTGGTCTGCATTTTTAATTAATACTACTTGTAATAAACTATAACATAGTAATTTAATCATTTATTTGTGTGATGTCTGTGCTTCTTTGTAGATTCTTTAGTAAGGCCAGTTGCTTCCAGTGCGTAATCCAAACATGCCGTTTCTGAAATACATTTTATGTGGATTATTATTTTGAACCGCTTTAAGATACAAACATACCTACCTTAGTACTATCAAAACTAATAAATCAGCAGCTTTTAAGGCCTACTGAAAACATGACAAATCAGACACACGTACCCATTTTTGTTCCATGCCGTATTGCCCATTTGCAAAGATCCACCGTTGCAGTTGCTCAATTCAGCGTCCCATACTGAGTTGCATTGTCTGCCAACCATGTGGTTGTGGTAGACCGTAGATTCCATGAGCTGATACGCTCGGCTGTGAGAGCAGGTGCTCACCCAGCAGCCTGGCTGTGGGTTCTTGCCTCCGTTGGGGTAGAAGTTTGTACGACCAATAGGATCCATGATACCTAAAAGATTGCCGTCAGTGTGGATGCATTCCACATATTGTCCGTCGCTAGCACGCAAGGCGTTTGAGTTTCCTCCCCAGGTTGGGCCAGCAGGGTCTAAACCTATTTCAAGAAATATTTTGGTTAATTACTGTAAAAATAAACCATCAAATAGATAATGAAATACACCGTGACTCTAAACCTCCGGAAGTAGATATAAATTATTATGTAGAGCTATCTACCTAAATGTAAACACGATTTAACATACCAGTTATTCTTCTGGCGCGGTTGCCAACTCTTCGTCCGGCGTTTCCGACAACGTGAGCGCCAAGGCTGAAGCCAACAAGGTGCAATTGATTCCAGTTCCCACCACCAGTATTGAAGAGGAAATTTAGGAAATCGCCCAAATGCTGTCCGACATTTGGCACACCCCTAGCTGCAGCATTGTAGTTGGAGTTGGCAAGAGCCCTCCAGTCTACTACGATGACGTTGCAGTCCATGACTTGAAGGAAAGCATCGCGGAGCTTTGGGTTAATCTCGGAGTTGCCGTTGCTGTTCCAGCCGTGGACTATCACTACTGTGGGTCTGTTACGGTAGTTTGAGTTTCGCACGGAATTAGCATTGTTGTGGACCAACAGTTGATGGTTGTTCCGATTTTGTCTGAAATTTTGGATGAATTTAGAAATTACCCACAATTTAACCAATGAAAGTATATTACCGAGTATCGTACCTACCTTGTGAACAGCCAGTACTGGTTGTTAGCGCCGTTCCTTGTAACTTCTTGCAACTCCTCTTCAGAAGGTTCTTGATGCAGATCGACAAGGTGCGGTACACCATCACCATCAGGCATCCATACGTAACGGCTCTGACCTTCTACATAGTGACTATTGTCGCCGGGGATCAGATTAGTTGGGCTTCCGTAGCAAACTAGAAAAGGTGTTACTTTGTTTATCAGACTGTCCACAATTATTCAAAAAACCTAGTTTTGTGAAAAATATTTAATGCGTCACTCAGTTTTGCGAATTGAAAGACGATTAGTACACTCACATGCTACTAAGGCAAGAAAAGCCACCAATAGCTTCATATCAAAACGAAGACTAAAATAGTTTTATTAATGAGGTTCCTATATTTAAATATTTTTGAGTAGGTATTTATATATCATGCATTTCCATCCTTTATCAATGGATTATCCAATGAGATTAACTGTAATTAAGCTGCTACTTAAAAAAAACAAAACACTTATTTTTTTCCGATTACTTATTGCAATTTAGACAGGTTATCATGTTATGATTATTCTTGATACTTTCCTTGATTGTTGCTGAATCCAAATCATTGGCACTAAACCCAGGAAGGCTCTATTACTTTCACTTTCAATACGTCGTATTATTAAAACTGGTGCCGTGTGATGCCGGCTTAGAGTGCCGTGTGATGCCGGCTTAGAATGGCATTACCCCATTTCTTACCCATGGGTGTCGTAAGAGTCGACTAAGGGACTCGAGGGATGTGTATTGCAATTTTAGGCGATGGGCTGACAACCTGTCACTATAGTCATACACAGTTATCTGATTGACCCTCAAGCTTTTGTCAGACGTGGTGTTAATATCCGTTTTACGGCCGTTAACGCTTTGCCTACCCCGTAATGGATATAGGCGTGATTTATGATTTATGTATTATTAAAACTAAACGCGAGCGTCATAACGGGGAGTAGGGGCGGCTTACCAGAAACATACATACAACGGGGTTATGAATATGAAACCAACCTTTTTGTGAGGGGGCAAGCCAACCGCCGTTTTGAAGATATCTATCGGCGGCTGGCTTGCCTCCCTCACAAAAATACAATAGCATACAAAGGTTTAAATGTAAAACCAGCAGCCAGCCCTGAAACGGCGGGTTGGGGGCGGTGCAAGCCTACAGAAAAAATCATACAACTGATTTCAAAATGAAACCAGCAGATAGCTGCAAAACGGGGCGTTGTGGTGGGCTTGCCCCCTCACAGAAAATATAATACCATACAACCGTTGAATGCTTAAAGAAATATAGTTACCTAACTAATAAAAACTTTGTGCTCTGACCAACTGACAGCAATAGTTTAAGTCTTACTTAAAATCTTCTTTCTTTGTGGTGGCACATTAAACAAACATTAATAAAACTGCTATTTACTTCACCCGTTTTTCTCTCCTAAATATAAAATTATTAACAATGATTGGTAGATGACGATTACTGGGATGAGTTATTCCTTTACAAAAAATGTCAAAAGAGCTTAGCTACAACGGTTGTATGCTATTCTATTTACTATGAGGGGTTGAAAGCCTCATCAACCCCCCGTTTTAAAGCTATCTGTTGGTTTCATTTTAAAAACGGTTTTCTGTGAAGGGGAAAGCCCCCCTCAACCCCCAGTTTCGAAGTTGCCTGCTGGTTGAAAGCATACCTGCCTGCAAAGCTTGCGTATATTATCTAGTAGTCTGTAGGAACGAACTCATCCTTATAACTTTTCAAGCACTCGCGATCACTTTCACTCATTTGACGTCAGTCAACCCGCGACCACAATACATGAAACTGTATTGAAACGTCGGGACACAGGTAAATTACTAATATTTACCTAAATACTATCGCGATAGACCCGGTCTAATACTTAAAACGAACTCATCCTTATTCGAACGTTGAATCAAAGTTTGACCAATATTTTAATCACATTTCTCTCTCTGAGATTTCATGTGATGATTCATTTATTTCAGTAAAATACATACATATACTAGTCCAATATTTTAATCAAGTGTTTTTGTCCGGCAAGCTTTGTAATTTTTATATGCAGTGTGTATTTTAAGAATATGACAACCTTATGGATCCTATATTTTCATAATAATAACATGTATATGACCGGAAAAATATGTCATTTTTATACACAGTATGTATGTCATTGAACATAAAATGGTTTGTCTATTCTATACAGGTGTCGCTGTTAGTTTTGTTTGTAGGAGATGTTTCAAAATGCCTGTTCCCGTGGTAATAAGACATTTTCGCACGGCGCCAATTAGCCTATTTGTCATTTGAGATAGTATTCCATCTTCCGACAAAATTAAATTTTATCTCTAATAATAAAAACATATACACAAACATCAGCCTTTTTAATATAGGAGGGATGGGATGGTACTAAACTAAAATGAAAAGTAGATTTTTTCCAATTTTGATATTTCACGTCATGCAAAAAAATTAGATAAGAGAATTTTAGAGTTAGATCCTCGACAGCGACAGTAACATTTATTTTTTTAGAATTTTATTTATAACTGTAATTGTCTAAACAAAACTGGTTTAAAAATCTTGCTCGCGCTATATCCCCTTAAATTTATATGAGAAATTAACATTTTAGTTGTATTTGTATCAGATTAATTCACAAAAATATTTCCAATCAATACACATTGTTTATTAATATGTTTAATTTTTTTACTGTTTAATAAACCATGGAAAACTATATTAAACTTTAAAAATAGTTTTTAGGGTAAATCTTATATTCAATGGAGTATCCGCCAAGTGGTTTAGAATAAAAGGGATGCTAAGTATATTAAAATACCTTCAAAATATCCAGAGCAGTAGAATAATAGGTTTATAAAAACTACGGATATTTTTTGTACCTAATGTCTTTATTTACATATGAAATGTCAACGTCGAAGTTTTTATTGGTTGGCTAGTTGCTTTAGAAGGGCCAAGAGCTGCCGGTAGTCAGTCCAAACAAACCGTTTCTGAAACAAAAAACATAAAAATGTTACCACAAATAACTCTAACGCAAATGACCTTTAGGGTATTCCATTATGCAAATATTAAATTAGGCAGTTTAAGTGATATCAGAATTTTTCAACTAATGATATTTACAATGTAATTACAAAATACGTTAAAGTTCCAAAATACTTCCAAAAACTTTCACTGTTCAGGGTATGTCTAGGTACACCACACGTGGAGTTAACAAGTTTTCATACTATCTTTAAAAAATATGAAATTTATGTGTTATACATATATGTATTTTACTTCGCATACCTTGTATGTGATTGTAAGATAAAACATAAATTCATTTGCGTATTACGAAAGAAATAACAAAGTCAAGTCAAATAAAATAAATACTGAGTAAAGTCATCCAGTTTTACCGGAAGAACACACCCTGAAAGTAAGAACATACTGTTTAGCAAGACTAACACAATATGTAGTAAGTAGGATTTGAAAAATTTCTTATCAAATCGTCGATCATCTGATTTCATTTTCTTCTAAAAGAGTCAAAATATTCCAGTTTATTAGATGCCAATTAAAAAGCGAAATATTGTTGAATCTTGAGCTAAATAGATACTTTCCGTGTAATTAATTATGTTAACACAACATACCCGTTTTTGTTTAATATTGCGTTGCCCATGTTTAAGGTTGCACCATTGCAGTTGCCGTTCTGAGCCGCTTGAATATTGTTGCATTGTCTTCCAACGAAATGGTTATTGTAGACAGAGGATTCCATAAACTGGTGAGCTCGGCCGTGCGAGCAGGTACTGAGTAAACATCCAGGTTGAGCGTTCCTGCCGCCGTTGGGGTAGAAGTTCGCGCGGCAAATAGGGTTGAAGACACCCAGCATGCCACCATCGGTATGGATGCACTCTACGTAAACACCATCGGTGGCGCGTAGAGCGTTGTTGCTGTTTGAAAAGCTAGGACCAGCAGGGTCTAAACCTGTATACAAAGGAAATGAATCATCGTTAGATAATACTTGAGGTCCGCCACTAACCCCAAATAAACAGTCCTAAATTATTTTCATAAATGAAATCCTACTCAACCGAACACTGCCATATTTTCAAGTGTAAGTTATTTGAACTAATACTGTGGCAAGGTTAGTTAGCCTTATTACAGTAGCAATTTAAACCATACGATGATAGCTTTGTTTGTATAAATGTATTGTGGTTTGTTCTGCATTTACAGTGCTATATTATTTTCATAAATAAAGGTCCCGGGCTTAGACCACGGCCAATGCAAACAAAAATCATTATTTTATTTTGATTCAGGTAACTTCTGTTTTGTAATATTTAAAATTTTGACACTTTGATTGTAGTAAATGCATACTCGTAATTTTTGTTGAGTTAGATTATGATTTTAAGAAAGCTGCAGCAGCTAATTACCAGTAATTCTTCTGGGGCGGTTGCCGGCTCTACGTCCAGCGTTTCCAACGACGTGAGCACCAAGACTGTGACCAATGAGGTGCACCTGGTTCCAGTTACCACCAGCAGTGTTGATGAGCCAGGTCAAGAAGTCGCCGATATGCTGGCCAACGCTAGGCACACCGCTCACGGCAGCGAAGTATGAAGAACCGGCAAGGCTCCTCCAGTCGACTACGATGACATTGCAGTCCAAGACTTGGAGGAAGGCGTCGCGAAGCTTAGGATTGATTTCGGAGTTCCCGTTATTGTTCCAGCCGTGGACAATCACCACTGTTGGGCGGTTGGGCCGGTAATTGGAATTTTTGACAGAGTTAGCATTGTTGTGGACTAGGAGTTGATGGTTGTTGCGATTTTGCCTGGAATTTAAAAGGAATTATTATTATGATCTAGTGATGGTTGCGATTCTTCAAGAATAGAAAATATTTTATCACATTGCTGCAGTTAACCGGTCCTGAGAGTAGATGAAATATGAAATTAACTTTATTCAATGTGTAGGATAGTATTATTATCACTTATTAACTTCATAATCCGTCATTGTAAAAAAAAGTAAATTGTATCATTCAATTTTCTTCTTTTTATAACAATTTTGTATTGTCCTAATAGAAAACCGGCTCGGGCGAAATAAAAATAAATAAATGAAGGCACTGCCTCGGGGCTGGCCAGGTTAATCATACGGCATGTAACTTTACGCCACCACGATGTAACATGTGTTTCAAATTGAAGTCAAGATTTTCAAAGGATGTTTTTTACATGCGTATAATTATCCGGACCCCCTGGACAGGAAAACCCTTCAAAAACCTGCCCAGAAGTGCTCCCACTCTAAATTAACAATCTTTCTAGACCTTAGCTGACCTAGCTAATTTAATATAAGTAACAGTGAAATTACCTTGAGTATAGCCAGTACTGGTTGTTGGCACCGTTCCTTGAAGCCCGCTGCATTTCCACTTCTGAAGGTTTTTCATGCAGGTCTATGAGATGAGGTACACCGTCACCGTCAGGCATCCAAATGTAGCGGCTGACCCCTTCCACATAGTGGCTATTGTCGCCGGGGATATATGAGGTGGGGGTGCCGTAGCATACTGAAATTGTACAAATTTGGAATTCATTTCAAACGATGAAACAATTTATAATGGTTAATTTTACACTATTGAAAATTTTGTTCTTGGTTAAACTACAACTAGATTAATCACTTTCATAATGATCTTATTTATCGGTCTGACCTTCACTGTGTAAATTTTATGGATTTGTAGGATTGATATTTACTAAACAATTTTGATCTGTATCTTTTAGATAATAGCTCGTGAAAATGAAAAAATGCGACAAAATGAGCCATTAGGTATATTCTCTACTGAATAGATGCGGTTAGAAAAAAATTGGTACCCACATGCTACTAAGGCAAAGAAAGCTACCAGCAGCTTCATAATGAAGACTTATGACTTGGTATTTTATGAATTCGTGGCTTTATTTATAAATATTCCAGTAATATATCAATTATTTATCACACGATAAGCTGATTGCAAATTAAATCAATTCATACGTAATTTACAAAAATAATAGAATTGATAATTATCTGTTTCGATCGAGATTATGAAGATTATTTCTTTTATTTGTCATTATTTACAGTAGGTACTTACAACGATAAACTCGTCCAACGAAATGTCTATTTTTTATAAGTGATGCTGTTTTTTTCGAGAGAAGAAAAATTACTCTACCTGCTTGTACTTGAATACTTTACCATAACAATGTGTTTTTATTGTAAGTGGTGTGTTGATAAAATAATATTCATAACCAAATTATTAAAAAAATCTTCAAAGATTGTAATATAATCTATTATTGATAATTACTATAGTATTTTCATTGGTTCTTATTTGAAATGCCATTTGTTTAAAGTTAAAAGTTAAGCTGCCATATTATACCTACTTATATTGGCATTTTTACTCATATTTTCTTTATCTCTAGCTTCTTCATTGTAAGCACACCTATACCTATCTTTTTTTAATAGTGTCAACAGTTTTCATATGAAAAATGATTTGAAACGAATTTTATTAATCCCATGGCAATTATCAGGCTTTTCTCGAGTTAAGCCAAAAAAAAGTTCCTAGAAAATATAAAGCACTATAAAAATTGGACGTTGATTTTTAGGAGTATCAAAGCAAAATCACGATTAGAAAAAGCTCTTTAAAAGAACAGAATGGATTTGCAACTGAAAATGGGAAACTTACTTTAAGATAAAGGTACAATGATACCTGATGATTAACAAAAAATATCATCATTATTTAAGTAATTTTCTTAATATTTAATTTGATTACATCTAGAGGTAAGCGTTCCATTCTGGTAATAATACTAGCGCCATCCTCCTCATATTTTGGACATAACTAACTCCATAATGAACTCCAAATTAACAAAAAAATCTCTAAAATTTAATGTTAAGTAAGTATTTTATTTTTTTGTAAGTAAATTTAAAATAGTGTTTTATTTTCCAAGTTCCTTACAACAAGAGAGTTTTTGAACAAAACGGTCAAATTTATGTTCAACGCAACATGCAATAACGTTGTTTACCTAATTCTGTCAAATACGATCAAAAAGGAGTAATAAAACAAATTCTTATAAAGAAAATAATTAATGCACTGAAAACGTAAACAGTATAAAAAAACATCTTCCAATCAACGTGGCTAATGAACAAGGTCGGTGTTTTTGTATTGTCATTTTTGTATTGTATTGTCACCATTACGCTAATATTTGGTCGTATAACTGATCTGTCAATTTTGACAATTAATTATGTACCTACACATATCCTAGGCTATATCAGAAAATACGTTTAGATTGTTGTTTTTATGTTTATCATTTTCTGGTTTTCACGCCACGTATTTGACGTATCTAATAATTACCTCTACAATAATAGCCGATCTACGTGTAGTTGACGACGTAATTGATTGATAGCATAAGTCAATAATGCGATTGACCTTAGATAATCCTAATAATAGGATTCGCCAACAGTGGTCAACAGCATTTTAAATATCATAATATTTTTTTTTGCAGGACTTGCAAAAAAAATATTATTAACACGAGAAGTGTTTTAAAATTTGGTATTTAATTTTTATCATAATGCAAAAGAAAAAAATCGAATTGCAGAAAACTAAGTACATAATTTGTAAAGTAATTCTTGTATATTTATTTATTTACCAGTAGGATCTCGGAAACGGCTATGAGGTCGATAGGGGGCTTCAAAGGCGATAAACCGATGTAGTTAGATGTAATTTCCAAAAAACGTGTTTTACAAACAAGAAACCGAGCTCATCCAGGTTCTATATTTCATTTGAGCGATATATCAATAAAATCCTTACCTAGTTATGTTAGAAAAAATAGTTTTTTTATTTTTTTTTATTAATGATGGGTTTGCTCTTGACTCTAGTCTAGGTCATAGGACAGAGACAGAGTCTAAGATGGAGCGAGCTCACCCAGAAGAAGCCTGTTCACTCTTACTTTGAAGAGATTAGGGTTGTATGCGTTTGGAAACACAGACGCAGGTAGTGAGTTCCACTCTTTAGCAGTGCGCATTATAAATGATGACTGGAAGCGCTTAGTCCGAATTGGTGGAATGGCTACCAGGTACGGATGGTATCCGGCGGTGCGTCTGGATGTCCGATGGTAGAAGGGAGCTGGTGGAACAAGGTCGTGAAGCTCTTGAGCACACTCTCCGAAGTACAATCTATAAAAAACCGACAAGCAGGCAACCTTGCGGCGATGTGCCAGGCTATGTAGCTTGGTGTCCACCAGTTTTATGTCGCCTATGAGCCTCTTGGCCCTGCGTTCCACCGAGTCAAGAGCGGCAAGTTGGTATTTGGCTGAGCCATCCCAAAGGTGACTGCAATACTCCATGCTGGATCGGACTTGTGCTTTGTAAAGATAGATAGATAGTTTATACAATAAAAGCCATGTAAAAAGTGTTTTACTAAAGGTTTTTATTTGGTGCATTCAAAAGATAAACGATGTCGTGGTCCATTACTCAGTTGCTTTAGAAAGGCCAAGAGTTGCCAGTGGTGAGTCCGTACATGCCGTTTCTGAAAATACAATATTTGAACCATAAAAATTGTAATCCAAATTTCAACGTTTGCAATTAAAGGTACAATAATTGTGATTGCAATGTCATTAGATAGATAGAGTAGATACCTACTCAAAAATTGATCTAATAAACAGCAATGTATAAAAAACAAATGGCTTGCAGGCTTCGTATCATATCAAAAATATTAACATACCCCATTTTGTTCCATTGCGAGTTTCCCATATGCAAAGATCCTCCATTACAGTTGCCATTCTGGGCAGCTTGAAGGTTGTTACATTGTCTCCCAACGAAATTGTTGTGGTAGACGGAGGATTCCATGAGGTCAACTGCCCTGCTGTGCGAACAGGTACTGATCCAGCACCCTGGTTGAGCGTTCCTGCCGCCGTTAGGGTAGAAGTTTGTACGACCAATGGGGTCGAAGATACCCAGAAGACCACCATCAGTGTGAATGCATTCCACATAGTGCCCATCGCTGGCACGCAGAGCGTTGTTGTTATTTCCCCAATTGGGACCAGCAGGGTCTAAACCTATGTATGAGAAAAAGATTGCTTTAAATTTATATTTTACCACCAATAAGGCGGTTCTCCCACTATGACGGTCTGACGGACGTATTTTTGACGCATCTGTCTGTCAGACGAAAGGAAATTTTGAAGTCCTCTACAAATAACGGAGATGCATTTCGACCAAGGTGTTCGACAGTCGCATTTGTCCGTCTTAGTGAAGGGTTCGCCTTAAACAAAAAACTACGCTATGCACGTAGCGTATGATATACATTGATTGTAACACATACCAGTGATTCTGTTGGGTCGGTTGCCGGTTCTACGTCCAGCATTTCCAACGACGTGAGCGCCAAGACTGAAGCCTACAAGGTGAACTTGGTTCCAGTTGCCGCCACCAGTGTTGATGAGCCAAACCAAGAAGTCGCCTAAGTGCTGCCCAACATTTGGTACGCCATTGGCAGCAGTCCAGTACGCTGAATTGGCAAGTCTTCCCCAGTCGACCACAATGACGTTGCAATCCATGACTTGTAGGAAGGCATCGCGGAGTTTGGGGTTCATACCAGAGTTTCCGTCACTGTTCCAGCCATGGACAATGACCACTGTGGGTCGATTCCGGTAATTTGAGTTTCGTACCGAATTAGCATTGTTGTGGATTAGAAGCTGATGGTTGTTTCGATTTTGCCTAAAAATTGCATTATTAAATTAGAAGCAATATATGAAGAAATGCAATTAAGTTAAGAGACGTATATTACAACAAGCAAGACTCGCATGTACGGTCGCGTTCTAAAGTGGAGTCATAGTTAACACAAACCTCAGAAAACAAGTCGCTCGCACCCGCGGCGACACTCACACAATGACACAAATGACGTATAACATACTATAATTTGACGAACTACCATTGTATAATAGGCTGAGTAGTATTGACTATTTCACTACATGAGTCATTAGCTTTGATAGCTTGGTCAGTAGCGCGGTCAAGCTAATTCTTGACCGTTATTGTGGAGACAATGGTTCGAATCCCGACATCTTCGTTGTAGTTTTTATTTTATCAAATGAAGCAAAATTTAGTAAATTTTGAATTACATTTTAGTTGTTGCTAGATCGTTTGCGAGATAGTGCGTGTGCTAAGTTATTTTTTTTAACCTAAGTTTATTTATTAAACTTCAGTGTTTATTTCTTCGAAATGCATACTAATATCAGTTTGCAGGATAGGCAGAGTATTGTTGCGCTGCAATTATCTGTGGCGCTGCATGATATTGGATTTAATTTAACTCAAATTGCTAATCAGACTGGTCTGGCCGTAAGTATAGTTTTATTTCATTACAATTGTATTTTAAATATTAAAAACTTTGACTCATAGTATGTTGGTAGCTGTGAACCGATTAGTATAAACTTTTTTATTAATAATGCTACTTTGTTTTAGTGGAAGACTGTTAAACGTTGGGTTACACGTTTTGAAGAGGAAGGTAGCGTAAAAACTCGACTCGTCTTATTAATGATTCACAGCGGAGGATGATGGTGTAACAATATGAATAAAATGGTTCTGCCGCTGGTCCAGGCGAATTAGTAGCACAAGAAACAGGGCGTGCAACTGCCGCTAATTATGTTGATATGCTACAGGAAAGCATGCTACCGACGACGGTGCGAAATGTTTAACTGTTTATCCTGATAGTGAAGTTCCTCGTTTTGCATTTGTCCAGGATAAATTGTCCAGTGCATCGAGCTGCCGTGGTGTATATTGGTTTAGCTAGCACCCAGATATCCAAGTTATTCGTTGTCCAGCAAAATCTCCGGACTTAAATCCCATAGAGAATTTATGGGGTTTAATGGTGCAAAGGTGGGACATGCGCAATGAAAGAACTACAGAAGCTTTAGAGGCTCACTGCCTGGGAGTGTGGGAGAGTACCAGAGGAACAGATATATGCACTTATTTGATCGAGTCTATTAAGTGTTTATTAAGTGTTGTTGAAAACAGCGGAGGTAACACCAAATACTAATTATGTAAGCGGCGATTTTTACTTAAGATTCCAATCAGACCCGATCTAGCATACATTGCTGATTATCTTGTGTATTTCATTATAATATATGAATATACACAAAATAATCAGCAATGTATGCCGAAGCGGGCCTGATAAATCGTTGCTCACTCAACCTCTGTTTACCTGCTTACCCGCCTACTATTGCAGTAGGTATTTGTGGAGCATTACATTAGCAATTAAATTATGCTAAAACATCGATTTATATTTATATAAGATTGATAATTATTAGTCAGTTATCTTAAGGCCTTGCTTCAATATCTTTTCATTACGAAAACGAGTACTTAAGCTAAAACCTTGAGATGTAGGCAAATAACTGATTTATTATTATTACAATTACTTTTACTTCCGAGGAAAGTGCATCATCGTTAAACATAGAACAATAAAATAATTACTAACGAAATTATTACTTAAATAACTTTATTGAAAGATTCAATCCAAGATTTGGATCATTCCTATGATCTTATAAATAATTACCTATCGATGTTTCAGCTAATGAACACTTAATATCATTTTACATAATATTGTGTTTTATCATTCAAACAAAACTATTAACTATGTATTACGACAGCAAGTATTTTATGTAGTTTTACATACTCGTATCTTATGGTTACCAAAAGTTCTCATTCATGTCATTATGTTATTTACATAAAGTGATACCATACCTACCAATAAAATAATTTCTTACCTTACTTTTTGTTTTATTACAATATTATAGGTTTATGTTTTTAGATATAATATTTTGATACATAATTTACAATAAACATTTATAGATATAATACATAGATGAATATATAGAACAATATTATATAAAATAATTATTACTGGAGAAAATATGGTAAAAACATTTAAAAAAACATTATTCAACATACAGAGATCGGATGGGAACCCGGTTCCGTTCTGATTAGAAGGTAAGAACTATTACCGCTAAGCTACGGTAGCTTGTGATCAATACGACGAAATAAAGATATGTAATCTATTGCTTTACTACAAGTGAACGAATAAGGATAACTATAATACGGTTTTAGACAAACCAGTGTGATGTATACTTTGTGGTGATGTGGTGGCGAATAGGCTATCACCGAGTAATTATTTCAAAGATTACATAGATGTCGCTTATAGGTGGTAATCTGTTTAAGTTTTAATGCTACGCCTTAAGGTGGACTTTTCTACTTACAGTCGATAATCTTACGTGTGTGCGTAAGTTAGTAAAGTAAGTACAGATGATAATAACCCGTATTGCAATCTGTCAAGTGGTCTAACTATGACTCCACTTATGAATCCGACCGTACAAGGCAACCTTTAAGTATAAGAAGAAACGGTCCAGACAAAAAAGTTGCTACCTGGTGAAAAGCCAGTACTGATTGTTCTGGCCATTCCTCGTAGCCTGCTGCAGCTCCTCTTCCAAAGGTATTTCATGCAGGTCGGCAAGATGAGGTACACCGTCACCATCAGGTATCCATATGTAGCGGCTCTCACCTTCTACATAGTGACTATTGTCCCCAGGGATCTGGTGAGTCGGGTTACCATAGCATACTGAAACAGAAAAATGTTGGTGATGAGAACAATTTTTATATAACAGTTTTTGGTATCAATGACTACATAGTTTCAGCTCACTCAGCACTGATTCAAAACTTGTTACTACACATTGATTATGTACCTATAGATCACAGTAAATTAAATACTGTTGTGTGTGGCAAAATCAACGATCATAAAAAATAAACAATACCCACATGCTACCAAGGCAAGGAAAGTTACCAGCAGCTTCATGATGAAGACTTGTAAATTTTATGGAATATTGCCTTTATTTATACCTAATTGTACAGCGGAAGTATATATCTCAATCATCGTTTATTTTTAACATAATTAGCTGATTGCATTTTAAATCTGTTCCCATATGCAATTAATCAAACTTATCGGATTATTATTTTGAACAAATTGTAGAGCTCACAGGGTCGACAGCGATTATTCGATGAATCGCAAACAGTGTATTGTGTATTGTATAGTGTAAAACAATATTTTGCCAATAACTTTTTATCACGACACAGACAGCCCTACTTTTTTATTAATAGCTATGAAAGAACTTAAACGAAGTCTACTTAGATGCTTTAAGGCCCGTATTTTAAGACTAAAAATGAATAAATGAATACAAGTACCTACTGTTTTTTCTTTGTTAAATCTTAAAAAGTTGTAATTTGATATCTCATATATATGAGTACCTCAAAATACTAACTTATACGTTTATAAGGTGAGTATAACCAGTAAAGTTTAATGTTTTGTTGGTAGCACATTTACTTTGATCGATATTAAATATTATGAACATATATTTCAATATCAATCATAGATAAAATAAACGCTATATGTTTTATTGTATTTATTTGTAGAAATGTTTCTTAATTTGTTTTTTGATTTTCTCTGTTTTAAAATATCAGAAATTTCAAATAAATTTCATCAATCTAATATTTAATTCGGATTGTGTTTTAAAACCAGTAATAATTCAATTAAAATATAATTTTAATATTCGACATGAACATTCAATTTATTTCAGTACGGCCATGTAGCTCGGGTCTGAAGTCCAAAGATACCATTTCTGTAAAACAAAAGCAAACAATCAGATAAACAATTGCATTCAAGACAAGGAATTGTTTTAATTATCAAAGCGCATTTACCCTCGTTTATTCAGAATATTGTTTCCCATGTTGAACGTGGTGCCAGAACAAGCATTGTTCAGCGCCTGAGTGAAACTTTCACACTCTCTTCCAATCAAGTGGTTGTAATTGATCGTTGCGGCGAATAATTCGTACGAGCGTCTGTGGTTGCAGGCGCTGTTGGAACAGCCAGGCTGGGAGCTACCTCCATTTGGATAAAAGTCAGCATCTGCTACAGTTCTCAGTATACCCTGAAGACCACCATCTGTGTGGATTGCTTCAACGTACTGCCCGTCTGATGCACGAAGAGCGTTACTGTTGGTTTGCCATAAAGGTCCTGCTGGATCCAAGCCTGCAAGAAAATGTGATATTGTTGAACAACAATGTTTCTAAAATAACATCCTTTACAATAGGTATTTTAATTATTTTCATGTTTTTTGTTTGCTACAGTCATTACCAGTAACTCTAGCAGGTAGGCCTCCAACAGTACGTCCAGCATTCCCAACTACATGAGCACCAAGACTGTAACCGATAAGATGGATATTGTTCCAGTTCGAACCAGTTGAGTCGGCCAGCCACAGTAGGAAGTTTCCAAGGAATTGTCCAACGCTGGGAGTACCGAAGACAGCACTTACATAGTTACTGCCCGCAAAGGCTTGCCAGTCTACGACGATGATGTTAACGTCAGAGATTTCTAAGAGTGTAGCAGTGATCTGGCGGTTCATTTGACTGTTTGGACCTCCATTCCAACCATGAGCTAGGACTACTAGCGGGCGGCTTGCAGAATACCCAGAGGAAGCTAAAGATCCTGAGTCGTTGGGGATGATTTGTTGGGGATTGTTGGGGTTTTGCCTGAAAAATGGGATACTTTCTTAATCATTCCACAGTCTAAATATTTATATTTTTTGAATTGCAAAAAATGTATCAATTTCAGGTATGATTATGTTTAACCTTGTGTATAAAAGATATCTGTTGCCGGCACCATTTCTTGTTAGTTCTTTTTTTAGACTATCACAAACTGGTTCCTGAAGATCCACTAGCTGCGGCAGTCCAACATCATCGTTCATCCAGATGTAGTGACTCTGCCCTTCCACATAGTGGCTGTTGTCACCGGTGATCAAAGGAGTTGGGTTGCCGAAGCAAACTGCAAGTTTAAATTTATGTCGTGTGTAGAGTTACTTACGAATAAATTAACTACAGTACTCAAAAAGGTTAGATTATATTAATAGTTACCTCCAAGAACACAAACAATTACTACTACTTGAATTTTCATTATTATTGCCGTCCAAGGGTATAAATGTTCAGTTTTATATAGACACTTATATTTGTGAACATTATTTTGCACTTAATTGATATTACTATGATGTTAATCGTTATTGTGCCGACAAAGAAATTTAGCTAAGCATATCAGTGGTTGATTATCTCTTATTTTTATGTATGCCTAATAGATAATTAAACCTTAAGAATTACCACGTGATAGCAAATAAATGAATTATGATATATCTATTAGATTCGCAAAAATGACTAACAAATAAGTATGTAGTAGATACTTAGCTACATCAATAATTGTTATAATTTTCAATTAAATTATAACTTTTTGTTTTCAAATTAATTTCTGCGAAGTATAAGTTCACCCATTGAATGCATAAGTGACAAATTTACCTATACGTTTGATTGGATGTTAAATAAAACAAATTAAGCGTTTTAATAGCTTATTTATTGGATTTTATATAAATTAACCCCTGGCAAAAGGAGGCGAAATGTTGGTTTGGAAGGTGTAGATTCCACTAACACTGAAACAAAGAAAATACATTGCTTACTTTAAAACATGACTTAAAATATTGAATGTGAAATATATAAAATACTATTTTAAAAGAAATGTACATAAGGTTCGATTTTCACCTCGCAATTTGTAGAAATAACAAAGATACACACTCACATAGCCTTTAACATTATGATTAAGATTTGATGTATATTTTTCATATAAAACTTACTTGGACTTTACAGAACTTCCACCGAAAACAATATCTTGTTCTCCGGAGCATCCCAAAGCGATAGCTTCTTCGTAGCTCTCGCATTTGGTTCCAACAAAACTGTCGCCACTGTTGACCTCTGAAGTCAAGGACTCCGCGTAGAAAGCGTAAGCGTAAGTGTGCGAGCAGGAGGTGTCGGCACCGCATCCGTTTTGGTTCAAGCCTCCGTTAGGGTAGAAGTCAAGATCACCAAGAGGGTAGTCGTAGCCTAGGGAACCGGCCGTAGCATGGAGCACCTCTACCACACCAGCATCGTCGGGGTTCAGGATATCAGGGTGGTGCGTCCATCCAACAAAGGACGGGTCGATAGCTGAAATATTTTTGTTTGCATAAAAATATTAGTCACCCAAAAGACAATGTGATATTTACCGTATTGGTTTGAATAATTTATTTGAACTAGGTGTTATCAATAAATAAAAAAGACCTACATGCTACCAGCCTTGATGTGACCTCAAAGGCCAACCAACTATTTTGGTGAGGGTGTGACTGTGCTAAAGGACTCTTGACATTGATGAAACAGGCGATAAATACTAACGAAACCTACTTAAATACACTTACCAACAATATGGGGAATATCACCGTCAACTTTTCTGGCGGCGATACCAGCGATGTGCCCTCCGAGGCCGTGACCAACGATCCTAATGAGACTTAAGTCGTAGCCGAAGGGATCGACCAAGATGTTGATGAAGGAGGCGATGACCTCGCCCACCTGGGGCGCGTTTCCGAGGCCCTGGGAGTACATGCCTGCGCCATTGATCCAGTCTACGGCGATCACATTCACATCCTCAGCGGCCAGAGAGGCTGGAATAAAAATTATAGATAAATATTGGAAAAGGTTCACACCAATTGTCAACATTATGTCAATATTTAAGTTACTAGTTTTCGGTAGCCCGAATAGTGACGTCCAAAGACAAAACTTGAATGCCTTATACTGAGGGGTATCCGAATCACCCCCATGTATGTGCTGCGAATTTTTGTAACTTTCGAGTTATTCAACTTTTAAAGTTGTATGAGGAAAATTCTACTGGAAGGCTATTTTCCTTTTTTGTTTGCTTCAAAGTACAAATCATGAAGATTATGTCATAGAAATAACCAAGCCCTTTAAAGCAAATTAAGAAAAAAAACGAAAAAATCCGGTGAGTCAAATTTTTTCCCATACAACTTTAAAAGTTGAATAACTACAAAAATCGCGGAACTTACATGGGGGTGATTCGGATACCCCTTAGTAATTAGGTAATTTAAATTTTGTCTTTGGACGTGACTATACGGGCCATCCTGTATAGCAGCTAATGCTGTTATGGCTATGTAACCGTAGAATCCACAAGGTTTAGTGCAAAAACATTACCAGGAATAACGAAAGCGTTGAAGTTGCCATCGACGCCTTTCTCTCCGAAACTATGGACGAGGAACACGGTGCGCCTGGACAACACGAGCTGTGTGGATGTTGCGATTGAATCAACTGTTGGCAATAGAGGCTCGCTCAGCTCCGGGTTGTTTCTGAAAGTTTCAAATAATGTCATGTCATTCATCATAGAGCCTTGCTCTTGTCGGTGGAGTAATATCCAACCTGCTCTATTTTGAGCCTTCTCTTTGACTTCCTTATACGTCATGACACCTATTTTGATTTGATTTGGTCCATATACGCTTGTCTAGGTCGCCCTCTCCCTCTTCTTCCCTCGATCTTTCTTCCAATCATAAGTATTATTTGTTTAGAAAATGTAGATAATTATGTAATACGAACCTAGTAAATACGTGGAAGACGATATCTGTTGCACCCAAGTTGAAGCTGTATGCTGAAAAATAAGAGTCCATTTATGTTAATTCATAGGAGTTACTTGCAAATATTAGAAACCATGACGTATTAGTCTAATTAATAAATATCCTGAACAATTCACACAACGCCATCTAGCCCAAACTAAGCAAAGCTTGTACTATGGGAACCTAGATGGCTGATATTAATACGTATATACTTTTTTTGTAAATAAATACATATTATACATAAAAAAATAGACAAAAAAAAGGATTTAACAAATATTTGTCTCTTGGGGATCGAACCCAATCTGCTACGCCATCAGCCCAGTCAATATGTTGTAAGTAGTATTCTTTCTCTAAAAATCATACTTTTCTTCTTTTTCGTGTGGGACACCGAGTCGTCCAACGACCCGACGAACAAATCATACTAACATCATAATTATTATCTATTCTTATGCTAACATGTGACAATTTATTCAGTTGTAACATGGCGTATAACTACTTACATTTACCTACAAGTTTTTTTTTTTAAATCTAGCTGGACTTAAGCTTTCGGATTCAAATTGTCATTTTAGTGGGTGTGTTATTTGTATATTCAATATTTAAGTATTTACGTTTTGTGTCAATATCGACGGATGCAATGGATTATGACATCAAATACGATTACAAGTGTTTTGGTAGATATGCTATTCTACAGTCTCTAATCTTTTGTGACCTTGCATTCTTGATATATGAAGATAAAAATAATTACTTAAATTTTATAATTTTAAAATATGGATTAAATAGTTATATATAGATGTTAACTATCGATTTACTTAAAAGTAATTTGCAAATATGTTTTGTTATAGGTATGAAAAGACGAAAAAAAAACGCGTTAAATGTACGTACTAATTGTTTGAACTTCATGCAATTTTTTTGAAAACATGCAGAATTTTCAAGCGCAGGCAGGATTTAAACCTGCGACTACACGGGAAGTGTTTTAAAATTTGGTATTCACTTCTTGTTATCTTGTTTTATTATTATAACATATATATACATATGTTGTAATATGTTATTTTAACTGTCTTGCATTAATCAAATAAAAGAAATTTTAAGCGAAAAATTTTACACGAACTATATTAGCCTGTATTCTTTAGTGTTTCCTGCATGCATACCCATAGACAAAAATATACTAAGGTAATGTAATTGGATTATGATATCTTCGAAATAACAGTTATTTAAATAATAATATTGACTATTTAGATGTCGAAGCTGATCACACACAGGGGATATCAAGTTGGAAGATCTTCTCTATCTGTAAGTATCACAAGTCACAAAACAACAAATATTTTTTACAATGAACGTTGCTGATTTATCTGAAGTATGGATGCTAAGCATTTTGACGTTTTATTTAGTCCGCAGAAGATCTATCCATAAACATCTATTTTTCCACTTACCCGCAGAAGCAGCACACATTACAAGAGCCAGCTTCACCAACGCGTACATTTTGCCCAAATAAACTATGACTCAATTGATTTTATATAAATTATCTAAGCTCATTTCCTTCTTAGAAATAATTATCTGTTAAATTGTATTATCAAAATCTGGGTTATAAACATGTCAGGTTGTTTTCCGGTAGCTCACTTGACATTAATCGTGTCATAAAAAGTTATCAACTTACACTGAAATTCTTAAATGACTCAAATATGATAACAATATATCAAAATTCTAGATATAAATTTTCCAATCTTAGTCAATCACAACTTTAGACTGGTTTGGTACAGCAGAGTATTTACTACAGCGTTTTGAACCCCTTTCTTCATGGTTGTTATCATTATATATGATACTAGCAGCCCGCCCAGCGGTTTCACCCGCCGCTAACAATTTCCCCCCGGGAATAAGACAGTTTAATATAGCCTATGTTCATCAGGGATAATGTAGGATTCTAAAAATCTTGACTTTAATTTGAAACAAATATCGTTTTCAGATCGTGGTGGCGTAAAGTTACATGCCGTGTGATTAACCTGCTCAGCCCCATTGCAGTGCCTTTATTTATTTATTTTTATTCCGCCCGAGCCGGTTTTCTATTAGGTCATAACAAAATAGTAATAAAAAAAAATTGTGTGATACAAATTTCTTTTTTTAGAATGACGGTTTTCTATTAGGTCATAACAAAATAGTAATAAAAAAAAATTGTGTGATACAAATTTCTTTTTTTAGAATGACGGTTCATGACGTCAATAAGTGATAATACTATCCTACATTGAATAAAAAATTTCAATTTCAATTAACGGTAAAAGAATTTTTGAAATCGGTTCAGTAGTTTCGGAGCCTATTCAATTCAAACAAACAATAAAAAATCCTGTTTCTAATATTAGTGTAGATTACCTAGTGTAGATTATATTATTATTATTTAAGTGTGATGGCTTAGAATAGCATCACCCGATTTCTTTCCCGTGGGAGTCGTAGGAGGCGACTTAGGGACTTGAGGGTGTGTATTGCAATTTTAGGCGATGGGCTGACAACCTGTCACTATGGCGATACACCATTTTCCGAATGACCCTCAAACATATGTCAGACGTGGCGTAAATGTCCGTTTTTGCGGCCGTTTAGGATAATAGGCGTGATATGTGTATGTGACCGATTCTCAAAAAAATGGCCACGCAACCTGTACATCAGTTTTCAACAGATATTTTTTTTATTTACGCATTCAGCTGATACCTTTTACCACATTCGATACATAAGAGGTTTCTTGCATAGAGGCCATGTGTTAATGATATAAATTAAGGTACATTATATTCTTTTATTCTTGACACGATATCCTCAAGTTTAAGCATCCAAAGAAGATATTTATATACAAATAAAACATATTTTACAACACCATTTCATTTTCAAATATCCTCAATATTAGAATCACACAATTTAATAATTCTATATCCGTGGTTTTTATATATTTATACAAGTTTAAGTTTTTGTACGCCTATTTTTGCCGTTCACCTGCAAACGCGAAAACACGATCGCACCGCGAGTACCACTTCACCTCCCCCGCCTCACTCCTCACGAGCCGAACGAGCCAGTCACTCGCAAACACCTGCGCTAGGAGGAGGCCGCGTCAGTTGTGCAGTTCCCGGAGAAAAGGCGACGTTTATATTGGATTTTGGAGTTTGTAACGGTTAAGTAGTCGTTATTATGCCTTTTGTATGTGAAGTTCTGTGTTATCTATTCAATTGATATTAAGTCATTATGGTGTAAACAAGTGTTTGCTTTCTTGTGTCTGAGTGGGTAATCCATATACGTAATAATATTCCTGTGATGACAAAATAACTACTAAATTGTCGTTCACCTGCATGTCGTTCACCTGTCCGAGGAATACAGGTGAACGACATAGATAACAGGTTAGCGACAATTATTACAGAAATACTGGATTAACAGTAGAAGTAATGATCTAATTACTTGTTTAATAGCTTTCTGAATAAACCAAAATAGTCCTATATTTATTAAAAAACAATATATAAACAATATCATGATTTGTCTCAAAAACTGTATGCGAGGAAAATATTTTTTTATATATTTTTATAATATATAATTTATTTATTTGAAGTGCAAGAAGGTTCTGATATGCACTGTAAGAATTAAAGTTGATAAATGATTCTGTATTTGGTGTTTTTATTGCAGAGTTATTACTACTGCTAACCCTTGTCGTTAACCTGCTGATGTGACTTTGTAAATTTGTACTGAAATGTCGATAACCTGCACCTCGTGTCGTTAACCTGATGACGTTGTCGTTCACCTGCCAATCTCGTAACTGAGATTGCCTATATTTCCTAAAGTAATTTGACAAAAAACTTCCCTCCATTAGATATGCAATAAAAAACCACTTTTCTAAGTAACAAAATTGTTTTTTTCGCGAAAACATTAACTTTTTGAAAACATGCAAAAATAATAACTTGGGGCCAATTTTTTGAGAATCGGTCATGTATGTATTATTTTGGTGTAGATTTTTTTAATGCATTATTTAATGTTTTTGTCGTCTTTTTTTATACCTGATAGGGTGCATGAAACATAAAACTGGACAACTTTCCCCAAGAAACATATGTCAGGAAACGCCAAAAAAATGACCTTCCATACAAAATCACAATCAGCTGACTGCATTCACTATGGGAAGACAGTTTTTTTACGTTTCCTGAAATATGTTCCTAGGGGAAAGTTGTTCAGTTTCATGGTCTGCATGTACCCTATCAGTGTTCGGAGGGCTATCCCTTACACCCTTTAATACAGCAATGATTAAATGTAATCATTACACTGGTCCGAATAATGTGGCGTAGTTTGTACATTTTTAAATGAAAAAGTAGTTATTGTGGAATAACTATAATAGTTAGACATATGGTATCGCAGACATTATTATAGATATTGATGTCCTCTATAAAACTGTAGTAAATCACTTTGCTCTATTGTCAATAATTTCCACAGCGTACCCGATATAAGATATTTTTTGGGTACATTTGTACATTTTTAAACAAAAAAGTAGTTATTGTGGCTTAACTGTAATAGTTAGACATATGGTATCGCGGACATTATTATAGATATTGATGTCTTCTATAAAACTGTAGTACATCACTTTGCTCTATTGTCAATAAATTCCACAGCGTGCGCGATATAAGATATTTTTTTGGTACATTTTTCACACGTTGGGTTACATTATCGAAATTTTCACGCGGATCCCTATTTTTTTCTGGTATAAAATATAGCCTATGTTCATCAGGAAAAATGTACGATTCTAATGGCGAAAGAATTTTTAAAATCGGGCCAGTAGTTTCGGAGCCTATTCGATGCAAACAAACAAACAATCAAATCTTTCCTCTTTATAATATTAGTGTAGACGACATTTTTTATTGTATTCTGCTAAAGAGTCTCACTACCTGCGTCTGTGTTTCCAAACGCATACAACCCTAATCTCTTCAAAGTAAGAGTGAACAAGCTTCTTCTGGGTGAGCTCTCTCCATCTTAGACTCTGTCTCTGTCCTATGACCTAGACTAGAGTCAAGAGCAAACCCATCATTAATAAAAAAAAGAAAACGATTCAATGCAATCGTATTTTTTTTAATGAGGATATAGTTAATTTCAATTTTCGCTACTTATTTACGACTATTTACAGAACCATTAATCTAGTTGTTTTACTTAAAATTAATATGTTTTATTTCAGATATTCATCCATATTTAATTAGATAAAGCTACCTATAGTTCGTTTTAAATTTGTTACTAAATTACGACTGTTTAGAGAACCGAACTTTTTACTCCGTATAATATCTACAAGTTTGACTTAGTTCATAAAAATATATAACTAGTATGTATATAAGCTTCTATTTTGGAGATTTACCTGATGAGATAAATAGGACAAAGAAGTAAAGAAACTATATTATTCAGAAAGTTAAAGAAGCGATATTATTTGATATGATATTTATGGTCAAACAACTGTAAAGTGTTATGTAAGAACTCTAATTTCTAGAAAGTTACTTAAATGACAGTAATCGCTCATTCATTACCGATTATTTATTATGTAAGTAATTAACCTGAGATAAGAATGCATCTTCGATAAATATAATGTAAAAATTAATGAAAACTTTGATTTGATTAGTGTTATACTTCTACTGCACATGATTTGACGCCACGATGGTGTCAATAACTTCCGTACTTTGTTTGCTCCTCACTATAGGATTTGTTTTTGGTAAGTTACATGAAAAATAAATTATTTGTCTGTTCGCAACATTTGTGTAGGTTTTTTATCTTTCTAATCAACGTAGCTATCACTTTTTAATATATCTTTTGTTTTTGCATAATATCTACCATGCATGCATGCTAGCATGTTTTCGATTTTGTAACTATCATAATGGTATTGCGTATTGAACAATTATTTTCTTTTTCGGTCAGGTTCGCCAGCAAATCCAATTTTAAGAAAACTCGATCCTATGCGTTATCAATATGAACAAGACGACTTGGGAGTACACCACCTCGTTGATCTTTGGATGACATTGAACGATGTCAGTGAAACAACACGATACAACCCCACTGCAACAAATGTATATCATCTTTTTACTAGGTAAATATCCAGAATAATTGCAATAGATTCTACTAGAATACACCCAAATATAATATAGAAATATGCCCAAAGAATATCCAGACTCGTAAACAGATATTTAAATTTGCCATACATCAGTCTGGGAATCGAATCTAAGTCTTTTATGCCATATACACAAGCATAATTAAAATAAAAGAATGAAAAATGGGCTTCCTCTAAAGCCAAACAGATTTCTGTTTCAAAATGATTATTTAAACAGCTATCGATATCTTTCAGGGCGAACCCCACCCAAAGTCAGCCCTTGATGTATGGCAATGAAGCAATCCTCAAATCATCCAACTTCAGTAGTCTTAGAAGAACTATCATACTTATCCACGGATGGAGGGGCAATGCTCTCTCGAATTTCAATTCTGTGTTGGTCCCAGGTACCTACTCCATCATTGTCATGATAAAGTCATGGTATGATTAAATAATGATATGCATTACGAGTTCATACGACAATCACAAAACCAACTTACCAAATCTCAATAATTTTTCAGCTCTACTGGAGGCACAAGACCTAAACGTTCTCGTCTTGGACTGGAGCGCCGGTGCGAGCACCATCATCTACCCCATAGCTCTTGAGAACTCAATCAGTTCTGCCACAGCCATCGCCCAGTTTATCGACTGGTTGGACCAGCAGACCAACTCGAATCCTGTTCAGTACCACATCATTGGGCATGACCTTGGTGGTCACATGGCGGGTATTGCTGGTAGAAGGACTACAGGAAATATTCCAATTATTACAGGTTTGTTTTTTTAACATCGATTTTTTTTAATAATGTCTATATGGACGATGTCTTCGACAATATTCACTTGCAAGTTTGTGTGCTTCAGGTTTGGATCCATCTTTCGCGGGCTGGATAAACCACCCTGACCGTTTTCAGCCTGATGATGGGACCTACACAGAAGTCATCCACACAAACGCTGGTCTCTATGGATATTTGACTCCTCTGGCTCAAGTCGACTTTTACCCCAATGGTGGAGAATCTATGCCCGGCTGTGATACGTCTCATCAATGCGACCATGACAGGTATGAAGCGTGTACTAAATCGAAAGACATTTGGAGTTTTCTATTGTGAATAGTGGTCAGCCCTTTGCGTAGAATTGTAAATATTTAATACTAGCTGTTACCCGCGGCTTCGCCCGCGTACTCATAGAGTTTTATTAATTAGTTGTGTATTCTAAACAGGGCGACAGCACACACAACACAGGTCATTACTTTCCGGTTTAGTGACTGCGTCTCTATTAAAATTACGTTTATGGGTCACTTATTTAACTCCTACGCGAATATTATAATACAAATATAGTAGTAATGGTTATGCCAAATTATATCAGCGATATAATTTGGCATAACCTGCATTATTACACAATGCAGCGCTACATCTAGCAATACTACTAAACTACCAATACACCTATATTTATGCCTAGCTATTACACTCAGCGCTCTATGTCGCCATAGAGTATAGCTACCTTATGAATATTGTGAATATTGCCTAGTGTTATATTGGTGGTTAATAAATAATAAGAAAGTATAGATTGCTATATAGCTTTAATTTTTTTTTAATATTCCTGCTATTTTGAAATTTTTATTACATACAAACATGCTCCAAGAAGACATGAAAGAAAGGAGTGGGTATGTAATCAAGGATTTGAAAACCTATATTAGCTCCAAACCAAATTAACTTGGGGATGGATGTTCTTGGATTGGAATTATAATAATATGAATACGCAGTATAATGATTTTGCCTAGTCTTCAATTTTCAGGACTATGGTACCAAAAAATTTAAGTTTATTATGTGTCTTCGCAAGTATACGCAGGGCAAACTTACTGTGCTAAAAATGGTTATTATTATAGAAATGGACTTTCAAATCATGTTTAACTGTAGAAATTAACTTTACTACTGTGGTAAGAAGTATCTCAAGTACATACCCACATCACCCTTAAAGCCACATTCATATCCCAAAACTCATATTCAAGAGACATTCTCATAGTAGTGCTATACAGGGTGTAAGTGACAGCCCTTCGAATACTGATTGGGTGTATTCAAACCATGAAACTGAACAACCTGCCATAGATTAAATTCTTTTTTTCTATATCCCATACAAAATCACAATCAGCTCACTGCATTTACTATGGGAATATCAGTATTCGGAGGGCTGTCCCTTACATCCTGTATATACATCTTTTTTATGTGGTATGGATGTATTCTATGCTACACAATAATCAGTTTTCCGATGGGAAAAATATGTTTTTCCGAGATAAAAAGTAACCTATGACACTCACCAGCTTTTCATCTAACTGCTTTCCAAAAAAAAAATGCTTTACATCGCTGCATGATACTCATTTATGTATGTAGTATGGATGTATTCTATTGCTAAACATTAATCGGTTTTCCGAAGGGAAAAATATGTTTTTCCGGGATAAAAAATAACCTATGTCACTCACCAGCTTTTCATTTAGCTGCTCTCAAAAAAAAAAATGCTTTACATCGCTGCATGATACTCATCTATGTTCGTAGTATGGGTGTATTCTATTGCTAAACATTAATCGCTTTTCCGATGGGAAAAATATGTTTTTCCGGGATAAAAAGTAGCCTATGTCACTCTCCAGCCTCTCACCTAACTGCACACCTAAAAAACACTGCATGATATCGCTCTGTTGTAACGTGAAAGAAAGACAAACAAACAAACAAACAAACAAACAAACACACTTTCGCATTTATAATATTAGTATGGATATTGAAAGAAATGAAAGTAGTAGATATTAATTGTGAATTATAAATACAATTTTAACATTGATTAACTTATTGTATTAGTTATGTTATGTACTATAATTTGAAATAGCGAATTTGCGAAATACTATATTTTTAAATGTTGTCTGCTTCATCCATTAGAACTATTTTCAACATTTTCTAGTTCATTATAATATATACTATTTGGTTATTTATAGGAGTTTTCACTACTTTGCTGAGTCAGTGGTTTCTGGAGGTTTTACGGGCAGACGGTGCACTGGCTTCCTCAGCGCTATTGCTGAACTTTGCTTACTACCTTCGAATTTGGAAATGGGTGGTCTGAAACCTAAGAACGGGTATGTAGAACAATACGAAAAGCCTTAGCCTAGTCAGATATGTATGGTAGGGTATCGATAATACTAATGGCGTAAGTAACAGATTTTTTGGCAAATTTTTGCACACACACGCACACACATATCACGCCTATAATCCCTTGCGGGGTAGGCAGAGCGTAAACGGCCGCATAAAACGGACATTTACGCCACGGCTGACAAATATTTGAGGGTCATTCAAAAAATTGCGTATCACCATAGTGACAGGTTGTCAGCCCATCGCCTAGAATAGCAATACACACCCTCGAGTCACTAAGTCGCCTCTCACGACTCCCACGGGAAAGAAATGGGGTGATGCTATTCTAAGCCGGCATAATCTTTAAAAATCGAATTTCAAATGAAACGTAAGTGAACCATCCTTGATCATGTTTTACTATAGTTTATACTTGCAATTGTCGACGCTTAGTAAAACGCGTACTAGATTTATTCGTTTTCAACACCTTGTGAAACCCGTACAAATGTTAGTACAATGAAAAAATCATAACATGATTTACTTGTCAGAAAGTTGGATTTTTAAGTTGTTGTTAAGTCCTTTAAATGAACATACATACAACAATACAATACTGGGCGTAGGCCTCCTCCATGGTACACCGTAGTACGTTCCTTTTTTTTGACAAATTGTTCTTGTTTGTTTTCAGATTTACGGGAATTTACGGTTTATCAACAAACGCTGCACCGCCATTTTCCCGGGGCTAATTTTAATGAACATCTAATTAGATTTTTGTAAGAGCCTGGAAATAATAAATAATTATGTTATCAAAATGGTTTCTTTGTTCTTAACAACTTAATACTTCTGAGAAATTATGTAGGTATTGCAGCATAAATAGTATTAGATACTAGTTGGTACCTGCAAACATTGTTTTGCTGTAATGTTACTGATAAAAGACTAACGTAAAATTCCTATTTACAAACCAACGTCCTTTAATTTAATTGACCATTACGCTGTTGTTAATAATAAGCTGTTGCTAAAGCAGCATAAATCTGAAATCTTAGATCGTTCGACGACCCATTTCATTTTCTATAAATTAGCTGAGACATTTTCGTATCTTTAATACGAGTAGGTAGGCTGGGCTGTCTATATCACTTAACTACTCCAAAACGTTGATGTTTATGTAACAGCAGAGCATCCTGCTGAACCATATTTCCTTTGGAGTCATAGTTTAGCTCAACTCCTGGTGGTCTACATCGGGTTCTTCAGATCCTCAATGGTAATGTACCAGCAGAAGAACCCATCATTGTAAACAACTTTTGGTATGGAGTAAATTCCGTATTAATTTTCTTATAGTTTTGTTTGGCTCCATTATTGCCGACAAAAAGTAGCCTATGTCCTTTTTTACTTGTTATTATGTTTAATGTTTTGATGACAGTATCAACTTAGGTACTCGAAAAAAGAGAGTTATATACCTTTGACTAATTGACTATTGTTGTTTGGTAAAAAGTAGCCCATGTCCTTTTTTAGATTATTATCTACGTGTTTGCCAAATTTCATTCCCGACGCTCGGTACGAATGCCACAGGTGCAAACGCAAATGCTGCTCCAGGATAGATCTTTTTAGCCACGAGCGGCGATGCCACTCACACAGTAACGTTGTTTAGATCATTGTCAAGATTTTAAAGGCCTAATGATGATGATTTATGCTAAATTTCATCAAAATCCGTTTAGTCGTTTTTGCATGGCTTTTTCGGCTTTTGTGTAAATTCTTAGGCATTCTGCCATATAACTGCAACATAAACATCTGTGAACAGAGCAGCAGACTAAAATTTGTATAATTGTTGGAACGTTCTGTAAATTTTAAGTATCCGTAGTATTTTTTTCGAATATCTGTTGCGTTAAAATGAATGCATGTTGCGCCGACCCCAAACAAAATTGGAATAAGGGCAAGCACTTGATCATAAGTTCGTAGATAGTTAAGGTAAAAATGTGATCAGTTTGAAGTTTTTCACTTTAAACATCTACAACAAGATAAGTTGTCATTTAAAAAGGGCCACATGATTTACTACGTCATCCTATCCCATTCGTAGCAAAATTAAGTCTTTTTTATTTGTTTGATGCTTTAGTATGTTTTAGTCCGAAAATGATTCTAACTCTTTTACAACAACATTAATCAGGAATAGAATTGATTCATATAATTGTAATTTTTAAATAGTGACAAGTTCGAACTAGTGGTATATATGTCGTAGTATTATGGCAGAATTAGGATTTCGGCCGAAATCCTAGGATTTCGGCCAAAAGCCGGATTATGGCAAAATTTTAGACTACATTCGACCATCGTCCTAAGCAGATCCAGGATTTCGGCCATTATCCTAGGTTTTTGGTCGAAATCCTGGATCTGCTTAGTATTATGGCATTAATCGCGATTCGGGGGAATCTATGAGCGGGGAGGGAACAATTATATGTTACCTATTTTTTGTTTATGTAAAATTATTTTTCTTTCCAAAAATACTGATTTATTTTTAAAAAAGAAAAGTGTTTATTTCTATCATTCATAATCTTTATTAAGAGTCTAGGTGATGCAAATGATAACAGGAGGTTCTGTTTACCTTGTTATATTTTGTAAAAGAGAAGACACCCAAATGTTTATTTTATTACTCATCTAATAATATATAAACAGTTACTTATGTGATTATCTAAAAAATATTGTTTTTACTACTTGAAAAATCTTTAATGAAAGAAATGATACTCAAAAGTTTATGTTAATAACAGAAAAACGAATTATTTAATGTTTGTTATATTAATCATAGTTAGAAGAGGTTAGCACTTAAATGTTTATGAAAAATGGTTAATTTTTATATTGAGACTAGATACCTAATAATAATAGTGATTAGTACATTCTATCTGGAATCAATAAAAATAAAAGACTGATTTGATTATTATAAATATTTTTGTTATCTTTTATTTTGTTTCATAAAATTTTCTTAAGTTCTTATTTTTCTCTCCAAAAGCATAATAAGAATACAAATTAAAGTAAAGACAAATAGTAATGCATGGCGATAGTCACTATTCCGTGTAATGATGGCTTAAAATAGCATCACCCCTATTCTTTCCCGCGGGTACGATACCCAGAAGCGACTAACGGATGGAAGTTTTCATGTGTATTATACCATTTTATTTTTCTATAGTCATTCACGTTTTATCTAAAATAGCCCTCAAAATTGTTTATGGCCATTAAAACTCTGCATAATCCGCAAGTATTTATATACGTATGTGTATAGTCACTACAAAATTTATAAAAAGTGTTCTGAAGCCTTCGTTTTACCATACTACTACGTAGATCCAGGATTTCGGTCAAAATCCTAGGATTATGGCCGAAATCCTAGATCTACTTAGGACGATGGTCGAATGAAGTCTACGATTTTACCATAATCCGGCTTTTGGCCAAAATCCTAGGATTTCGGCCGAAATCCTAATTCTGCCATAATACTGCGACATAGTTTAGTACTACTGCGTAGTAGTTTCACTATTACGCGACTATTTTCGCATTTCACATTTACTAGTCTTTTGATTATATCAAGGACTCCCGTATAATTAAATGAACAAGTATCACTTATTATTTTCTATTAGAGATCTTGGTATTATTTTGGATAATCAATTAACCTTTAGGGAACATATTGACAAGATAATAAAAAGATCTTACAGACAATTAGGTTTTATACTCCGAACATGTAAACCATTTAAAAAAGATGTCACTTATAAAATTCTTTATTTCAGTTTGGTAAGATCCATTCTCGACTTTGGCTCGGTAGTGTGGAGCCCATCATATGCTTGTCATGACGCACGCATAAAAAGAATTCAGAAAATATTCTTAAAAACTCTTAATTACAGAACTGGCTGTCAACCTACTAATTATAAAGACTCGCTCAAGCAACACAAACTTTTGTCGCTCAAATCAAGACGCCTTCAATTTGACTTTATGTTTCTATATAAAATCTTAAACGGCTATATTGATTCCCCAACATTACCAGAAAAGACAAAATTTAAAATTCCTACAAAGACTGTACGCAGAACAAACAATTTGTTCGCAGCACCCTTTGCATCTACTAATTATGCACGTAACGCTTATTTTAGACGTTGTTTGGCAGGATATAATGGATAACTATCTCATATTGACTTATTTTCAAATAAGCTTCCTAAATTTAAAAAACTTTTAATCACACACCTCCGTGACAAAAGCTAGATAACATAAGATTTGAAACCTACCTACAGTTACTCAAGTGTAGATCATTTCTATAACTGTTTTATTATATAGCCTACGGCCACTATTTAATAGGTATAAGCATGTCTGTAGTGTAAGTATTTGTATTGAGTCTGTATTGTGCTGTCTTTTTATTAAGTACAAATATCAGGCCTTTATCCTTTGCGGGGTAGGCTTGTATTTAGTCTCTAACCTACTAATATGTAGTATTCAACTTCTGCTACTTTGGCTACTGCATGTATTGTGCGCCTCATTTTCTTTGTTTTGTATAAGTACCTGTTAGTGAAAAAGTAAATTAATTATTTTCAAATTCTTTACTTAATAAATGTAATTACTAATAGGTAAAACTGTACAAAAAAAAAATCAACATTATATTTTGCCTTATGCCTACATAATATTGTATATATAGGTATGGTTTTGGTGATTGACGCCATTTGCCACGGCGTTAATTTTCGATTCGTAATTTTTAAGCAATGTGTTTTTATGTATATTCTCTTTGGCACTCAAGGTCTGTGACATGTAAAACTTACTTTATGATTTAAACAATGTATGACCGTTTGTTGTCCAAAATAAAATAAAATATAAAAAAATATTTGCTGTGTGATGCCGGCCTAGAAGAGCATTACCCCATTTCTTTCCCGTGGGAGTCGTAAGAGGCGACTAAGGGACTCGAGGGTGTGTATTGCCATTTTAGGCGATGGGCTGACAACCTGTCACTATGGTGATACACAATTTTCCGAATGACCCTCAAATATATGTCAGACGTGGCGTAAATGTCCGTTTTTGCGGTCGTTTACGCTCTGCGTACCCCGCAAGGGATAATAGGCGTGATATGTGTATGTATGTATGTATGTATCACTTATTATTATGTAGGCAATTAAGTCGCAGTGACTCCAGTGTAGTGTGATATTAATACTCCAAATAATTGTACAATACTCCTACTATAACAGCCACAACACAACCATACTTGGATAATAAGTTAAGAAATTGTTGTAAATATGTGAGTTCAGCATCATACATTGTGTATGCATTGCATTGCATGCAGAGCCCGGTTTGTGTGCATTATTAGTTAAATTTTCATAAATATAATAAATAATTACAATGATTACATCGAATGCGATTAATAAAGTTTATTTTATACGATTCGGGATATTATATAATCTTCGTATCTAGATAAACAAGTAACTATTTTTAATTAATTACTTTAATCTATATAAAATTGGCAGTACTTAAATCAAATTATCGTAATCTCTGTTCACAACAAGACAAGTATTCAAAGATCATGTTTAAATTTGTGGATTTTTGTTTATTACTCTTCGTGGGGGTTACGGCAGGTAATTTTTAAGTGATTAAATTGAAATAAGGTATTAATTCATAACAATAAGAATTTACTATGCCTTCTTCATATTTTATTTAATGATCTAATTTCTTTCACATACTTATATGTAATAATATCTTGCATGCTCATACTCGACAATATCAATTTAATTATCGTTATTGGTTACATCACTGCCTGACTGCTTTGTAACGCATCGTATTTGTATCCATGAGTCTTATGTATATATTCTGTATTACTTTCATATTTTTAGCTTTACCTGCTACTCCAATATTGGGTAACCCTGGTGAGGATTTGCGCTACCAGTATGCTACCGACTCTAAGGGCCAGGCCCATCTGGTAGACCTATGGATGACCGTGGACAGTGCCAAGGAAGCTGCTCGTTTCAACCCTGAAGTCACCAATGGTTACCATCTCTTTACCAGGTATGGTTAGAGTTTTTGCTTCTTACTTAGATGCTATTGTACATTAAGTTAAACATTTGAAACCTTTATCTACTGTTATTCTTTGGCCACACCTCGGCAAGCGTAGTGTTGGACGACCTCCGGCCAGGTGGACCGATAACGTAAAGGAGGCGGCTGGTAGCGACTGAATGGCGAAAACGGGAGATCATGCCCTATGGCGTACACTGGGGGAGGCCTACGTCCAGCAGTGGACTGCAATAGGCTGATGTATGTATGTATGTATGTATTCTTAGTGAATGAATAAAAAACCGGTGTGCTGCATCAGCACTATCAAGTGGCTATCTATGGGTGTGTAGTAAGTAATTGAATTGAACTCTCAACTCTTAATAGAAACAACCCAACCTCGAGCCAGCCAATACTTCTCAACAATGCAGCCCAGCTAGAGACAACCAACTTCAGTGCTGCCAGGAGAACAATAGTGATCATCCACGGCTGGAGGGAGAATGCTTCTTCCGACCTTGCTGCTATACTTGTGCCAGGTAAGAAAGAACCAATGAATGCGATCGCCATTTCTCAATCATCATTGTTTTTATCTTGACAACAAAAAATAACTTCCATCTCATTATACATTTAATAAAACTGTAACGGGTCTGTACATTGAAACACAGTAGTGTCGTCTATAGTAATAGAGAGAGTTTTAAAACGAAACAGAACCCAAAACAAAAAAATATTTTTCGTCTGTTCGTTTGTTTATCTGTGCGTATATGCACGCTAATATCTGAAAATTAAAGGACGGCTACAAAGCTAACTTAACATATAGGATACTTTTTACCGAAGTAAATCACTCATTCCCACGAGATTTAGAATCAAATGATTATTTAGACCACCAAGAGCCCAATTAAGAGTTACGGAAATGGCTACGGAGCAAAAGTTATTCAGCAAATGGGCCGTTTCTACAGGCAAATGAACATCGAGGGTCAGGAGTAGGTACTCAATGTAGAAAACCAGTAATCCAGCTAAACTAAAAGAGAAAAGTATTAATTTATCTAAAGGAAAAGTTCTTGAGCGTGATGTGCCGCTTCAGCTGTCAAATTGACATCGAGGGTATGGGGTACCTAATGTAGAACACCAAGAGCCCGGCTAAACTACGACGAGACTAAGAGATACGTAATGGCTCTATGGCAAAAGTTGTTTAGCATGATGGTCCATAGGCATCCCTTGGCGAAACGAAGTTCAGTGCCTATTTATCTCAGAGACATTACTTACTTGAATTCATATTTGAAGTAATTTTTATAACGCCCTTGCTCCTAGATGAGTCAGATGATAAATACTGATCCATATTCCTCCAATTATTAGAAATTCATTGGAAACTCCTCTTTTTTCTAGCTTTCCTTGCAGTTGAAGACGTGAACATCATCGTGGTCGATTGGAGCGCCGGAGCAAGCTCACTTCTACACCGTTTAGTCATTGCCAACACGATCAAGTCAGGCGCTGCTGTGGCTCAGTTCATAACTTGGCTAAACCAAGCTTCGGGAGCGAATTTGGGACAGTACCACATAGTGGGACATGGTTTCGGTGGCCATCAAGCAGGAATCGTCGGCAGAAATTTGGGAGGCAACGTTGCTTATATAACAGGTACACAAATTGCCTAAAATTATCATTTGCTGTTATAGGCCAGTTCATGACATGGCTTAACCTCAGCCTCAGTTGTCCCTCGCACATTGACACTGAACACTTTTTTTGTTCTTTTAAGAATTAATCCCTGTTCCTGACCCTTTCACTCTGAAACTTTCTAAGTTTCGCAAAGGTTTAAAAACGAATTTGAATTATCATACATTTTCTAATTGGACGTTGCTATATATTTTTTTACAGGATTGAATCCTGCCCTCATCGGATGGGTGACTAACTTCGACCGATTCCATCCTAACGACGGAATCTACACTGAAGTCATCCACACAAACTTCATCACCGGCTACATTGCGGCTTTAGGCCAAGTGGACTTCTACCCAAACGCCGGTATTTCCATGCCTGGCTGCGACTCTAACATCTGTGACGACAGAAGAAGTATCTTCTACTTCGCCGAGTCGCTGTCCACTGGTGGTTTCACTGGAAAAAGGTGCTTGAACCACTATGCGGCTGTTTTGTCAATGTGTGGTCAATTGCCGGGATCCTTGCAGATGGGTGGACTCAACCCGAAAACTGGGTTAGTACCTTTTTATACCTTGTGTGTTGATATAAACTGTTTCTACTGTATTGCATTTTACAACATAACAGCAGTACCATGATTTACTCATTTAAGGGTATTGTCATGAATGGATTCAGTTACTCTCTTACTTATTTCAATAATTCTAATTAAAATCGTGTTGGCTTTTTGTATTACTTCAAATCAATCTACAAATTTAAGAAGACTAAATCATATTTTTCTTTGTTATTTTAGTTCTTCGGGAGTCTACTTACTTGAGACCAACGCTGCTCCTCCTTTCTCTCTGGACTAAATGTTTAAAAAATGTATTAAACATCATTTTCGATTAAGATCTTATTTATTAAAAACGTATCGAAAAGTAATAAACAAAATAGCAACTTTGGATTTGGGTCTTATTTATTAATAACGTACAAACTAGTATGAAATCGCAAACAACATAAAAGTAAATAAATAAGGCAAATTGCTAACTACACCAGCAAAAATACTCACAGTGGCAAGCTAGTTTAAAAATACGAAACGCTTACTTTGTACTAAACATTAATTAGGAACTTATCACAGTTACTATAACAGGTTGGGATGTTTTAGGCTTTTGGCTCCTCTAGAGGCTCCTGTAGAGGCAAATTCTTCAGGTTTGCCAGTGGTGGTAGTCGTGATGGGTCTGGTGGAGTTAAGTTTGTTGGGGAGATTGAGAAGGCTGCTGAGGAAGGCCACTCCTTGTTCAGCCGTCTGGTAGACGCCCAGTAGGAAGGTCTCGGCGTCAAAGCCACTGTTGCTGCTTTCGGTGGAGTTGTCTTCGGCCGCCTCCGTTGTCCTATAATTTGTTGAATATTACTTGTCAAATAAAAAAAAGTAAGTTAAAAGAGGGTAAGGCAGTGACGTGACTAACATTTTGAGTTTAATTATTGACCGGCTTAAGGTCGAAACCGAAACAGACACTTAGGTATGGATATGTCATATGGGTTATAGTGTAGTGTACCTAATACTTTATAATTTTCAAGTCGCTGGATATTACACTTGCCCAGCCTTTAAATCTATACTACAAATCACTCTTCAGTTTGAGCTGTAAGTTCTTTCATTTACATGGCTCCAGCAGGGAGTGCATGGAAGGAGCCTCCTCGCGGCACACACTGGAAGCAGTTAGACCTGGTAACGGAGGGTCTAGGCTTATTTATCCTCTTCACCACAATAGATCATATACCACCTGGCAATAAACAAACTTATCAATCTGTCAAAGCTCTTTTCAGAGCCAAAATAACCAACACTTCGGCCTATTCCACCCCGTCTTAGTAGTAGTAGTATTGGTTAATATTGAGGGCTTCTTCCGAGATGAAGCTCATATTCTGGCGGATACCATCACGGTTGTAAAAAGATAGATAGAGGGGTGTTAGTTCCGACACTTATGTATGGGAGTGAAAGTTGGGTATGGCAGAAAAAGCATGAAAGTAGAATAAATGCAGTACAAATGAGAGCGTTAAGAAGTATGATTGACGTAAAATTGAGTGACAGGATAAGGAATAGCGTGATACGGGAACGTTGTGGTATAAAAGAAGACGTAGTGACTGGTGTAGAAAAGGGTATGCTTAGATGGTTTGGTCATGTAGAGAGGATGAATGAAAGTAGATTAACGAAACAGGTGTATATGGCAAGTGTGGATGGGAACGTCGGAAGGGGAAGACCTCGACGAACGTACCTTGATCAAATCGGGGACGTGCTAAAGAAAGGTCAGGTCAAGAGTACCCTAAACCGACGAGCATGCATGAAGAGATTGATGAATGTGGAGGAGGCGAAAGAAGTATGCCAGGATCGTAGTAAGTGGAAGGAAGTAGTCTCTGCCTACCCCTCCGGGAAAGAGGCGTGATTTATGTATGTGTGTGTGTGTGTGTGTGTGTGTGTAAAAAGATGGCAGTTAGAAATATGAACGAATGATTTAATGACACGACGAAGAAGAAGCCTCAAGCAGTAGATTTTAAGACTTAACTGTGACTTTCCCAGCAGCTATAGCTTCAGCGGTAGACCGTCAGCTATCTTCATGTACTAGAACTTACTCTTCAGTTTCTGCTGGACGTCCTTCCATCTCCATACTTCCAGCGGTGGATTTGTAGCAGTTAATGGGAAACTCCAGCTAGGACTCTCAGTAGTTTCGGCCCCAGCCCCAGGCATCCCCTTAGACAGTTAGTTGTCTTTATGTGCTACTTACTCTTCGGTTTCTGCTGGAGGTTCCTCCATCTCCATACCACCAGCGGTGGACTTAAAGCAGCCAATGGGGAACTCCAGCTGGGACTCTCCCAGCAGTTTAGGCTCCAGCTCCAAGCATCCCCGTAGACCGTCAGCTGTGGGCGCCAGGTCGCTGAACTTGGCGCACACTTGGGCAAACTTGCCGAATACTTCTAAGCATATTGGTGCCGGGTTTGCTCCTAAAAACGAAAATGCATAAGCCTTACTACTATACTTTGACAAGTAGGTATTTTAAAATAATGTCAGTAACAAATTAGATAAAAAGGAACAACGCCTTTCAGCGACGGAAAAGGTCAGATAATAATAGATGTCACACAGCTATACTGTTAACATTCTTTCAAATACCTGATTGGGCAAATTATAGTTACTGTATCGTTAGTACGAGTATACATACAATTAACCTATAGCAATTCACTTCACAGCTAAACTAGTAGGCTTATTAAAATATAATATACTCATACTTTTAGATACCAACCAAAGTTCGCTAGAGTATGAGGCATACATCGACAAAGTGAATCTGTTTGCAAGACCATATTTATTGAAAGTGAAGTCTATACTTAGATACCTACCTACCTATTTCTACCTAAGTATATTGCGCCAGGCTGCAACTTTCTAGTGAAATTAGCCTTATGAAAATTTCACTATATAGTTACTACTCAAAGTTAATATGATAATCTTGTGGTAGTATCTATTAGCTACTGATAGAGTCAAGAACATCTAGATGACGGTAAAATATTTTTTTTGTTAATAATAAATGCTTGTAACGTTCTACATATATCTAGATAGGTAAATTTAAGATCTTTTCCATAATCTGCTTGTGAGAAATATAGGACGTTCTCATAAAACAAGTTACTCGTAAGTTTGCTAAGTATAGATATCAGAAAGCTGATACTAGTAGTACCCACCAACCCACTTAACCTATTTCAATAGTAGTTTGAAAGTACCAATGTACAAGTACTACTTTCTATTGAGTCTAGACGCTGCCAGCATTACTGATTCTAAATTCACTTACTTTCGTAACATTTTCTTTTCAATAATAAAGTATAGTGATTAAAACAAAATAACTAAACATTGCAAAATCTCTACCTTGAATCTTTGAGCTGTGAATAAGATTCTTTCCGTAGGACACGTTGACTGAGAAGCCTTCCTCTGGAGATACGTATTTCATGTGAACACAGCCTGAAAAATAGAAAATGGAAATATTTAACAAAATATCAAGTTATATGTATAGAAAAAAGCGAATATAGTTTTCATGGCTGATAGATAGCGATTACATGGATGGAAGATACAAACATGTTGCGTTGAGGCCAGTTTATTGAGAGGGGTGTAGAGATGGCCTTTCTCAACTCAAGTATGTTAATCAGCTGGTCCAATTTTAGTCAGTAATTGCTATACCTGGTCCTCCGAGGTCCACGAATGTGATATTGAAGTCGACACAGCACACACAAGCTGGGCCCTTGCACATACAGTTGCGGTTGGGCCTTTCCCTATACTGTTGATCAGCTCAACTATAATTAGTGATTGCTATTACCTGGTCCTCCGAGGTCCACGAGTGTGATATTGAAGTCGACACAGCACACATAAGCTGGGCCCTTGCACATGCAGTTGCGGTTGGGCCTTTTCCAACTCTATACTGTTGATCAGCCCAACTATAATTAGTGATTGCTATTACCTGGTCCTCCGAGGTCCACGAGTGTGATATTGAAGTCGACACAGCACACACAAGCTGGGCCTTTGCACATGCAGTTGCGGTTGGGCCTTTGCCAACTCTATACTGTTGATCAGCCCAACTATAATTAGTGATTGCTATTACCTGGTCCTCCGAGGTCCACGAGTGTGATATTGAAGTCGACACAGCACACACAAGCTGGGCCCTTGCACATGCAGTTGCGGTTGGGTTGGTCCTGCCTCAACTCCGGCACGTCAATGAGCTTCTTCCCATCGTCGATGTCTAGGTAGTCTGGAAACAAATTGTTTTTTTTTATTTCACAGATTTATGCAACAGTTTACAATCAATGCAGATCCACCCATTATAGATATCTAAGGTACTATTCTAGATTGAAAACCACAAATGTAAACGTACAGGTTGGTTCAGGCGGTTTTGTCACTTGTCGTCTGACGTTCCGTTTAAACGGAGGCATCTGTCAAGTAGTTTGACACACGCGTCCGTTACGCACCGTAAATTCACCGTAACCGTATTTCTATGCGATTAAGATGCGTCTGACAGACGCATGCGTTACGTTGCGTTAAAAAAATGGAACGACGGACAACGAGTGAGTGAACCCCTTAGGGAATGGCTACTATTAAATTAGAACTTGGAGGAAGATACTTTCTATCAGGGGATTTTAAAATTTCGTTAAGTACATCCCCTGAAATCATACTTTTGTGGATATCTCATATTTAGAGCGTTAATTTATATGCGCGCCATAGAGGGTAGTGTCAGTAGATAAAGGATGCCGTAAAAAATATTAAAATATGCCCTATAATAGTAATATTTTTTGTATTAGCCGAGATTTGATTCAAATTTTTTATAACTCAGCCTAGGTGCGTCCATAAGTTCAAAATTGATTACGGCACAAATTTCTTGTAATGGGGCCCTCTATACGTCAGAAATGAAAAAAAAGGCCAAAAAATATTCGTCCAGATGTATAAAAATATATTTACGGCATTCTTGATCGATACTTAAGCTATGGCATGCATTTAAATTGTCACTCTGTCTACTTATTCTACGGAGTACCCTCCTATGTATATCTAACGTTTTGTCTTGATACTATTCTCTGGATGCTAGTAGATATTTTAATGTGACAAAAATATATGCCAAATCTTTTACTCGATCGCTCATAATATGTAGGTATGTCATTTAAGTTGTATATGACATATTATCCATACATATCACCGATTATTATTGATTTGAAAATCATTCTTAATGAAAATACAAATGTTTTAGATAACAAAAGTGAATCATACATGTATTGACTACATTGTAACTATTTACGAGTCTACCTAATGTTGTTAATTTCCCAACAAGCTTTACTCGATTACTTTACTCAATTTATCTTCTTTTTCTCTAATTTTTGTTTCGCACTATAAAGTTATTACTTACGGGGTGTAAGGGACAGCCCTCCAAATACTGATAGAGTGCATGCAGACCATGAAACTGAACAACTTTCCCCTAAGAACATATGTCACGAAACGACAAAAAAGATTTGATCTCCCATACAAAGTCACGATCAGCTGACTGCAATTACTATGTTCTTTGTTTTTTTTTTACATTTTGAAATATTTTTTTATGGAAAGTTGTTCAGTTCCATGGTCTGAATGCACTCTCTAAGTATTCGGAGGGCTGTCCCTTACACCCTGTATACTCTCAGACAATCTTTTTGATTGCTTTCAGAAAGCAGCCTTTGGTTAACCTCTTAATACTGGCTTGAAAAGAGAAAATCATCATCAAACGAAGTAAGCAGTTTCACTTCATAATGTTTACACAAATGTAAGCATTACTTAGTTACTACAAACATAATACAAAGTTACTTATCTTGTTAATTGTAACTACGCGCACCATTAAGCTTTTGTGTTAAAATGTCCGAATGTAGAATTGATTATTATGTATGTCCTTATGTGATAAATAACCTAGAATTACCATCCGTGTTATTTCAAGAAAGTTAAAAACGCTTTAGGCATTTAGGTGTTTAAATATTTTTCTATACGATTTGACTCTGTCAAAGCGCTTAAACCACGTCTTACTTTTTTGTCATAAGACCGCATAGTTTCCTTTTCGGAAAATAGTATAGCGTAGTTTACTAGACGAAAAGAGCCTTTTCTTTTGAAAAAAGTTCTTATATCTTCAAAATAGCTGGTGTATTTGATATTTGTAGCCAAGCTACATGTAGTTAGGCTAAAATATTTTTTTTACTAGAAAACTATTCATGGTAGGTAGTCCTGGGTAAAACTATTGAACCGCAATATAAAGTGCGCTTTATTATAGCTCTACGCTAACATGATATAAGTCGGAAATCGGAACACACATTAGGCATGTAATGGGCAGCTGTTCATGTGCGAATCCATTATAGTTTTTTTGCTTGTCCAAAATGTTTGCTGCTCGCTTTCACGCCAGCGAGCAACTTTCACTACGCGCGCATTACGAGTGTTCGTACAGGTAAGTTACATTGATCTCTATAATAGCTTATCTTTTCATCTGGTCATTGTTCGTGTTATGCAATATGTTATTTACATCGGAGTGATGTTTAGGAGAACTTTCGAGCTTTTTTTATTCTTAATATTTTTTAATTAAGCTGATTAATTTATGATTGATTTTATCACAAGATAACCGACATAGGAAGGCACAAACAATAATTTAATTTTATCCGTTAATTAACATTTTGTAGTGTTTGGTTCCTTTGTAAATAAAATTTTGTAGTAAATATTATCATATCACAGTGTGAGTAACTTGTTATATCTGATTGCAGCAGAGCCTTACAGAATTTTAATGAATAGAGAAGGTAGCAGATTTATTGCGAATATATAGCATTGTATTTTATATATACAGTAGGAACGTGTGCTATCAATCGAACGCACAATAAACTTTCTAACGAAAGCCTCCGTGATGAATGGCTCTTAGACCAGAATTTGAATCATTACATTACCACACGTCGGTCCAACAACACACTAAGTACTTTCTAATTATCACTTACCTAAAATGCTGGCGCTGTTGGCAAAGGCAAGCAGCACGAACATAACCGCCAGCGTCAGTTTGACCGCCATTGCGTCAGGGCCAAATTATCACACGACGATTTTGAATATTTATCACAAGTGGTCTCGGCAGGACGTGTCCGGACAGAGGTTCGAAAGAGGCGACCGTCGCCACAGCCAAGACGTAACTGCTCCTTACTCGGATCTCACTCCACCCGTTTCACCTCGCTCACAATAGAAGGTGAAATTTAAATAAAGCATAACGCTGTATAATAATGATATGCATCAGTGAGATGCATCGAGAAAGCGGCCACGCTAAGACGAAAGCGGCATTTGATGCAATTAACTTTTTTAATCGCCCCTTATTTGGCTGTAAATATGTCACGTTTTACTCATTTTGTCAACAAATACCAGCATAATAGTGGACTGGATATAGCTTTCTCTAGCTTCTAGTTATGATGCAACTTTCGTAAGTTAGTTTTACATAATTATTTTGATCGGTTGTGTTTATATTACGCACTATTTCACGTTGATGTAAAACCGTAACACCACTGAATGAATTACGAGTTATTTATGGCTAAAAGATATGCCTGAATGTTCATTTAACTTTACATAAGTTTCTAGGTTAGAAGAATAAGTACCTAGTTTTCTTCTGTTCCGACTTCCGTGAAAAAATGGTCTAAATATGAAAAGTTATTTGGACAACCAAATAAGTTCTGTATTTAATTTACTTTTTAAATATTATAGTTGTGTAGCAATTTAGTATACATACACCCCTTGGGTATACGAGTATATACAATTAGAAAATAAAATTCACTAACATTTTACCTCCTTTTATCATGTTACTAGAGTTTTTTTTGTGTGGGTCACTTAGTTGTCCAACGAGCCGATGAAACCTGGTGTCAGAGTTTTACAACCGCCTACTACGAGTACTAGTAATAGGCCTCTAACATGGTTGTGTAACGACCGCCGTCTTAGTAATCATAGACAGCAACCGGGACTGAGGGCTTAACGTGCCCTCCGAAGCATGGAATCATCTTTCTTTTCTGATAATCAGGTGGACCAGCCTGCAATGAACTAACCAGACTGGAAACAAATTCACAAAGTGATGAATATCAACTTTGTGTGTTTCCCACTGAGAATCGACCCTGGAACCTTTGCGTCGCAGGCAGTCGCACTACCACTGCGCCACATCGGCCGTCGAAGCGTTACGAGCGTTGAAGTTGATAGATTAGCTGCACTTTGGCAGTGCATCTATTTATTTGCAGCTGACTGAACCGACTGATGTCTTTTTTTTGTTTTTTACATTTATTGCTTGTTGCGTGTGCGCATCACTTAGGCATCGTTATTGCACGAACCGTTTTAACGGCTGATGTGCGTAAAGTTCATGTTAAAAATGGTGATGAAACTAAATTACTTACGGTGCTTGGCGCCTGTACAGATGGTTCATTTAGTAGATACTACACGCAACGTCAGACAGGTGTTCACGAAGAATCTTAAGGGAAAAGAACCGACGCGAATAATAGATTTTTACTTTATTACGGTTGTCTCGAGGAATTCATAAGGGCACTTGAAAAATTCTAAAAATACCGTGATGATAGTGTACCTACAGTTTTTCATGTGAAGGCTGAAAAGAATGTCACGCTTACACCTAAATAATGCACCAGAATGCTCATAATGCTGGAAACCGGCTGGGGTCAGGGTTATACTGCCAGGACTGTCCTATGTGATGCCGGCTTAGAATAGCATCACCCCATTTCTTTCCCGTGGGAGTCGTAAGAGGCGACTAAGGGACTCGAGGGAGTGTATTGTAATTTTAGGCGATGGGCTGACAACCTGTCACTATAGCGATACACAATTTTCCGAATAACAGTCAAGCATTTGTCAGACGTGGTGTAAATGGCCTTTTTTTTTGCGGCTGTTTACGCTCTGCCTACCCCGCAAGGGATTATAGGCGTGATATGTGTGTGTGTGTATGTGTGTACTGTCCTATGTCACTGTCAACAGGCCAAAAAGATCTCGAACGTTACGAGAAAACTAGACCTACCCCACGCTACCAGGAACAGGCAGAACCATATGAGTGGTACATGCGAGAAAAGATCGTCACTTGTTAAAATTCATGCTTCGCTATAGTTTTCTTACAGGATCTAAACCGAAAATTCAGTTTCAGCTCCTCAAAAATAGTCAGATTCAGATTCAGATTTTTTATTTTGCGAAATTAATACAGTTTCACAACCATGCAAAAATAAATATAAACAAAAAATAAATAAGTTAACGTTATTGATAAATTAATTGTTTTGCACTAATATAAATGACAAAAGAATTAATTTAATGTATAATAGTTCGAATGACGAATATTGAACATTATCAACATGGTTGATATACCCATCTTAATAAAAGAGTAAAAAAAAGGAAGAACAAACGCAATAATTTTGAAGAGCTATCTGCAACAGTCTTCCTTTTTTCAAATTTAATTTTTTATGATATAATTTAGCACAACTTTTGAAGTCTACCTATGAAGTAAGTAGTAATATCGAAAATCGTAGGTTCGAATCCTGCCTGCGGTGCAATTTTAAAATGTTCTCATAAATGGTATACCCAACACGTTGAAGTATTTTATGTTTTTTTACACAATCCTTATCGTTTTATTAATCCCATTTATTACATTCAGGTATCATTCTTAGTTTTCGAGATTTTTGGGATATTGCAGTGATCTTGATTCACACGTAGTTTCGGAAATGGCAAGAGTGAGCCTTTTGTACTTTTTTTTATTAAATTTGTGGCAATGCCACATACATGAGACGTAATTTCAATAAACTATTGGCAGAGCCTCAGAAAAAAAATTGCGCCTGTATGGCATTAACGATTTGTGTATTTAAACAGAAGATAGAGGTATATGATTTAAAAATAGTTAGTCAACAAAGAAACGCTAAAACGAAATAAATTTTAAATAAGTGGTACCTATAAACTCAAAAGCCTACCTGTAACCAGAGTGACACAGAATCGTTATTTTACAGCCTAGTCACACGTTATGACAACTACACAATGGTCCATAGAAAAACGTGTAACTATGACTTTTAAATCGTTCATAGCGTCAAGTTTATCAGGTCGTTGGGTATCTCGGTGTCCCACACAAAAAAATAAGAAGCGCCATGTTCATGTAATCAACTAATCTTTAATACTCTCTAACGGAACGGGGTTGGGTTTTTAAAAATAAAGAAACATAACTGATGACAGTGATGACCGTAAAAAGTTAATTTAACCCTTGTTGACTACGTCATCATTTGCTTTAATCAAATTCTCCAATAGTGATATAAGTGCATAATAATCCTATTTATTTTATTTAGACACAAATAATCTTAATTATCCATATATCCATACAGTTATAATTTAACAAAAAGCAGCCTTTATTGTACAGCAAACACTTTCTTAATTATATAGCAGAAATGACTAAAAATATAATATGTATCTTTATAAAATTTATAATAATTTATAAGAAATAAATAAATATATAAATGAATGGGAATGGGCAGCAGCGTTCTCTGAGAAAGCAATATATTCCACTGCGCTTGCCAAGCGGGAGGCACATGTCCAACAGTGGACTGTTGTGGCTGGTAATGTTAATGTATAATAAATTTATACATGCAAACACATTGTTTATGGATACGTTTCTGCATGTTTTTTTTCAAGTCTCTTCTAAAGATTATAATTACACCTTGTTATGTGTGTTCATGCATGCGACAGCAACGGTATAAGGTGTACATTATGATGTTGTAGAGACGATCAGTGATACCAACTGTACCTAAGTGTTTCGACAAAAGATTGTACTTTTTACTTATTACGATTGGTTTATCAGAAAACCAACCAAAAAAAAAAATCCTGGCACTAATCCTAGACTTTCTTGAGTTTAGTGCATGTACTCTATAATACATTCAATACATGCAAAAAAGAATTTATGGATACGTATCTGCTTGTTTTTTCTAAAGTCTCTTATAAAGATTATAATTACACCTTGTCATGTGTGTTCATGCATGCGACAGCAACGGTATAAGGTGCACATTATGATGTTGTAGAGACGATCAGTGATCCCAACTGTACCTAAGTGTTTCGACAAAAGATTGTATAAAGATATTTCATTAAAATACAATTAAAGACAATCAATACAAAAAATTAACCTATAAATAGAAAATATCTTCTAGAACCTCACACCTTGGCAGGGTTCCCAAAAGGCTGGCAGCATTACCTCTCTGAATGGCTAAACTTATTCTCTGAGCAAAATAGCTACCAGCCCTTGGGTCACCAGAAGCCTCAATGAGACGCCCAGAAATGTCATTTAAAAAACCCTTAGCTGCAGGACCCCAAGGGCCCATTGTCTCTACAGCAAAAGGAACAAAAAAGTACACATCCCCCAGACACGAGTATTTTCTCCGTTTCAAAACTTCCGCCGAGGAAGCTGCAGCACCCGCTTGAGCAGAAGTAGAAGGTAAGTGCGAGGGGGCCATTTTTACTTACGACGATTAGTTTATCAGAAAACCAACCAAAAAAATTCCTGGCACTTATCCTAGACTTTCTTGAGTTTACTGCATGTAAGTAAAAAAATCGTATATTTTACTTTACATTATAGTTATTTTATGTATCATGCATAAGGTTTTCTGTTGCACAAAAGCAGGGGGGTCTCACTCCACGGTTTAGGTATGTTCCGCCGGCGGGTCCCCTACGGGGACTAATCTCCGCGGGTTGTCACTTGTCGTCGCCAGACAGCCAGTGTGCCGCTAGCCGCCGCACTGTTCGCACGCACGTGCTGCTCGCGCGCACACTTACTTGATTTTTTTCTGTGTTTTAGTACGTTTATTCGTTAAAAAATCGATCGAGTCGTCGACTCGGTGTCCCACTCGATACAAAAAACAGTTAGACACAAGAATAATTAATTGTTTTTCTATATAAACAGTAGTCATTAATAATTTCGTTTAGGTTTATAAATATTTACAAATCTTATAATTCCTTTCGTAGATTAAGTGAACAAATAAGATATTATAGCAAAATCAATAACAAAAAATCTTCGTGCACGAATAATATGATGACAAGTTACAACCCTTGGAGTTCGACGGCGGCTCAGTCATAAAACTGCGATGCGCAAGGGAGATTGAGCGTTCGCGAGCGTTCATAAGTTTCAATTTTGTTTGTGAGCGGTTGGGTACACCGAGCGTAGGTATTAATTTATACCTAAACATGTAATTTCTTAGGGAGTGATTCTTCTGTACGTTAGTACTATTATATATTCTGTGACAAAAGTGCCTACAGTGTTCAGAATTATCAACTTTAATAGAGATATAAAATTGTAAAAACTTTGGTATATTTTATCTCATTTTACGTGAAAACGCTAACAGATGTTTTTAAAACATGTAAGATGTAGTGGACAGGAAGAGGGTAGATAAAATAATATCAAGCAAAAATCAACGAAAAAGCATGTTTGCAAAAGCTGACGTTCAAATGCAGAAAGTTCGAGAATTTACAATTTGTATGATGACAATTCGGTTGGGAAATTTCACAGATGAAAAGTTTTGCACCAAATTTTGCAAGTTTTCTAAATTTCAAAAAAAAAAATCAAAAAAATAAGTTTTGCACCACTTGCGCATGAAAATTTTAGAAAAGTACCTACGGGGAATAAGTACGAATGTTGTTGTACAGTTGGCAATAAGAATGCATGCCGGGTGCAGCGCGGGCGCAGCCGGCACAGTGGCCCACATTCGTGCCGTTCACCTCATCACATCGCGCCTGCGTACTGACCACGGCGCCATTACTATAGTGTCTGTAGGGTATTTTGTTAACATTTCAGTTATCTAGCAATTTGTAAGCAAAATTATAAAAATCAATAGTTTTTTTTGGACAGTCTCCTATATTTCGATTTTGTTTTACTTGGTGGAGAAGCGGCACATCATGCAAAACAACTTTTGCCATAGAGCAATTTCTGTATCTCTTATAGCTTAGCTGTGCTCCTGGTGCTCCACGTCAGGTATTCCAAAACCTTAAGTGCTGAGAAAAGTTATCATTGATGTTGATCAGGATATTCAGCTATCACCATACAAAATTTCATTAAAATCCATCGCTTACTTTTTAAGGTGATGATCGCCCTACGGTTTTATAGCTGGTGCCCACGATTTCTTTCGCACTGCGTGAATTAGATTTTAGGTGTTTTGAATGCCTCGTACAACAAAAAGTTCTAGAGGTCACAAATAGTTAAGTACGTCCTCTCAATTTGTTTTATACTATTATTAATTCTGTAATTCTATTCTGTATCTCGTTTTCGAATTTTGACTCTATATGCGTCTAGTGGGACCGTGTGGGACGGTTAGGGCAGGCAGATGATGATGCAACCCCGGACTACCCTCGATATGTGACTGTGGTTGATGCTAGTTACTTACACTGTACCTCCAGATATACCTCCCCTCGAAGGTTGAAGCATTCACAACCAAAACAGACAATTCCTTTTCATTTTCCTATATTTCTGCATAGATCTCAGCACCCAAGTGTTAAAAGAAAAGAAATTACCAATGTGACATACGCATACTAATATCCCGAGCAAATATTTATATTTACATAATATTCCAGTCACATTTAGCACTTTCTTCTTACGCAAGGAAGTGCGAAATGGTTGTAAAAGGAAGTAGTGTGTGTACTCAGTAGGTACAAAACCCCAAATAAAGCAAACAGGACCGGAGCGGAGCGGCCGACGGCGACTACTTTCTCCAGTAGAAAGTGACCGTGTCATACGCCGATACGCGGCCTAGCAGACTTGGGCGATGCAGCCTTTGTATAGCCGGCGTATGGTGAATTGGCTACTGGCTGGACTTGTGTTTATGCATTTTTTTTAAAGTGGCCATGAATGTAGGTGTATTTATTACCAATTTTTGTTTAATATTACAAGAAATTACGTGGAGCTTTCATTACACAAAAATAAAGTAAGTAGTGAATAAAATAACTTGAAAAATTATTTTTTTATCGAAGTAAAGTTCAGAATTGTTGTATTGAACAGCAGTTCCGCCTCTAAAAACTTGATTCGGAGTACTTAATGATTTATTAAATTATTCATTAATTCTGTTTACAAAAATGGTTTTTTTTGAACGATAATATGGAGAGTTTAATAAGTACATGTGCTTTGACTACTTTTTATTTTATTGCCCCAGATAACACAAGCCAAAGAACACTGCCGGTACTATATCCGAGATCAACGCACTCTTTATGATGATTCTAGATGTTACTGGGAAATGAAAGGGGCTTCCACGGATCTGCAGTTTTCGTAATAAGAAAAACGTATGGCAATTGATATTTATATAAACATATACGTACAAAAAGTTTTCAAATTTTGCGGTCACATGATGTCTTAAAACATTTTATATGAGATTGTTTCCACCATAGACGATTTTTGAAGATTTTCATAATCATGATGTGAGACAAGGTTAAAATATCAGATAATTGAAAAATTGTTTGTTGATATTGGTAATGGTGAATTTTATATATCATAAAGGCTGTGAGACATTGGTTTGTACGACAAATACCACTGACCCAATAAATAATATTATTTATTTATTAATTTTGGCTCTGATTATTTACTGGTTGGGTACAGATTTTGACGATTCGTGAAATGAAAGTGGCCAACAAAAATAAAAGGAAAATTATTGGAAGCTATTGGCATGCTTATGTCTAATCAAGTGGAAATGATACTTGATAGTCCAGTAATCGGGCAGTTAGTATTGGTCCGGGCGCGTGACACTGAAGTCTACATAACCGACCAAGTGCGTCTCTGGGGCCTCCCCTCTCTCTCACCTGCAGTAGGTGTAAGAGAGACAAAATACCGGCAGTTTTCCTTTCTCGCCGACGTTATACGTCACTGCACATTTCTCTGGGTGCGAGCTTCGTTATATCAAATCAGTGTTGAGTATACAACGGTGTCGTCTGCATTTTTAGGGCCAGCCTGTGGTTTCTAATAATTGCTATTAATTGTTCGCGAACGGTTGTGAGGTGTGCCAGCTTTTGTCAAATCACTGTGATTATTTTGAGTGTTCGCATAGAGCAGTTTTTAACAAAAAGGTGGGTGTTATTTGCTATATTTACAAGTATTTGAAAGTAGGTCAAGTATTTTGCGGGATATTTTCTCTAGTAAATATTGGAATCTAGTCATTTTTCTATTGTTGTTTTGAGATGCGTATTTTTTTATTTTTTTTTATTGTAATACGAAATAAAAAGTTTTTGCGTTCGACGAGTGTAGCGCGTTGAAGTCTTTTCTTCGTTGAACTGCATTTTTGCTTCTAGACACAAATTAAAGTTGAATAAATTTTACAAATAAGTTTTTACTTAAAGAAGCCTATAAAATTAATTTGAAATAGGCATACTTTTCCAAATTTTGAAAATCATTTCACGTCTTAAATATACTAGTAGAATGTACATTTATTGTAGGAATATGTAGAAACAGTAATTAACTATTATATTGCTTCTTTAAATTTTTGTTCTTAAATTGTTAGGATCGGATTTCACCTGTGCAAATTCCAGTCGTGGAATTTCAGATTATATGATTTTGGCTGTGTTTGGACATGTTATAAAGATACGGGCGATGTTTTTAATTCTTAATTTAAGGCTGTAATTATTTTTTCAGACAGGGTGTAAGACTTCAACATGAAGCTCTCCCTGGTATTTGAGCTTCTGTTGATATTCGTCCTACTGGCCTTTGCCGCCTCCAAATCCGTTGGTAAGTTTTTTAGGTGTATAGTGCTAACCTCATAAATATAATATTCTTTATTGCACAAAAAATACACAAAAATATATTTATAAATATATATATATTTTATAAAGTTTCCAGTATAAGAATAAGATTAATTTATTTAAATCAAAGTATATAAAAGTAGGAACGTACATGATTTATAACATTTGTGTTTGACTTAATTGATTAGTTAGCATCAAATTAATATTATCAGTCCCTTTTGTTTGACCTAAACTTCATAGCCCTAAAGTATTTTTGCTGTACTATTCAATTGCCTTGATTTTTTTTGGTCCTATTGTTGTTATTACGATATGACCGTGTTTATATGGTGGCACCAGCATCAACCAAACAGTAGAAAAAAGTGATTTGTGATAAAGAGCTACATTTGTTAAATAATGTAGAGTCACTTTATTAACATCGCGCCTTAAAAAGAACAAGTTAAAGGAATATAAAATATTATGAATACATACATATAAATACATAACATAACAACAGATAACATGATAGAAAATATAGGTATAATGTAAACAATTTTACTTTGTATGTTAGAGTATGCACTAAATTTATTACAAAAACTTCAACAGAACAACTAATTTGCAACATTGTTTTATAGACTGACTGAACATTGAAATAGGCTAAGTAAAAAAATTCAGTAACTAGGTAAAAAAAACGAACTGAATAAAAGGAATAATTGATAACACAAACGTACTAACGTTTCAATCGGCTGTCATATTTCTGGGTATGTACGTGAAAGCCACTTAATCCAGCTGTCTGCTACTAAATTCGTAGTCGTGATAATGTGTCGATTAAATTGAGCAACACACATATCTTCCGGACATTTAACATTTAATAAACACTCTATAAATTCATACTTTTTCAGCCCATATCCAGTCAACCAACAAATTTAATATGAAAATGTTAATCAAACGTACACAATTAAAAATGGATGCGTTACGTGTTGTTAATTGCATTTTTCAAGAACATTCATAACATTTTTGTTTCTGTGTTCTTACTCACATGTTATTTTGCTGATAATCATCAAAAACAATAGCAAAGACTTCAGTATTTACAAAGATACAGCCTGCCAGAAAATCAAACATTTAATGAGCATACTATAGTTTCAGCATAAAAACGAATCCAGGTTTCAAGTTCATAAGTAAAGTTGCAGAAATATGACATCATTGCTTTTCATAGGTATTCATATTTGATAAAACTTGAAAAATTATTAAGTTAAACGGAACCACCTTCTTTCTGTTCTTCTTATTCCATTGCAAAAAAATCACGAGAATTCACGCGGTACAATCTATTCTGTTACCTATACAACAATCCAAAACTCCTCGTCCTAACTGCAGGTCTATTTCGATATTTACGAGTACAATTGGTAAAAAGGCATCTTTAATGAAAAAATATCACAAAAATATATATCGTAGACCATTTACACAGCGCCGTCTAGCACCGAACTAAGCAAAGCTTGTACTATGGGAACTATATAGCTGACATACTTGTATACTTTTTTGTAAATAAATACATATCCGTAATTAAAAATATTACAAATCTGAGAGTTTGTGTGTGTGTATGTATGTATGTTTGTTACGTCTTTACGCTCAAACGGCTTGACGGATTTGGATGAAATTTAGAGTACTTGTAGATTATAACCTGGAATAACACATAGGCTACTTTTTACCGCAGGGAAACTACTATTAGCACGGGAAAATGAGTGGTAGCGGTTAAAACCGCTGCGCAGAAATCAAGCTATACATATAAAACGCCATCAGGCCAATAAATATTAAAATTATGGTTCGTTCCTTATGAAATGTAATATAATTAATTCCAGGAAAGAACAAGCAGAAGGCCATCCAGAACCGCAATGACAGCGGGAGTGCTGTCGGCTTGACTGAGGAGAAGCAAGATGATAGCAGCATCAGCACCATCAACAAGTACTGCAGGTGCTCCGAAGAGTTCTGCAACTGCTGCAGAGACTTTGCTGTCCCTTACATCAATCTAGATGGCCCAGGTTAATATCGATCCTTTTTAAATTAAGAATGTGACGCCTGTTTAGAATAGCATCAACCCATTTCTTTCCCGTGGGTGTCGTAAGAGGCGACGAAGGGACTCGAGGGTGTGTTTTGCAATTTTAGGCGATGGGCTGAGAACCTGTCACTATGGCGATACACAAATTTTCCGAATGACCCTCAAATGTTTGTCAGACGTGGCGTAAATGTTCGTTTTTTGCGGCCGTTTACGCTCTGCCTACCCCGCAAGTGATAAAGGCGTGATATATGTATGTATGTTGAAATGAGAGTTTTACAAAACTGCTTTAACAACATGCAATATCAATTTGCTGCCACCAATAAAAAAAATTGAAAGGATTCGTTACATACTGTTTCAAGTCATGAAACCGGTAAATAACAGAACCATCAATAATGAAATAAATAAGACCAATTTAGGTAGGTAATATTTTGAAAACATCGTACTCTAAATAAGCCAATGAAATGTCCTAGAACAAAAGTGAAAATGCTATAAAACTCCCGTACAAAATAAGTTAGCTAACTTAGTTGTTTTGAATGTGTGGTCCACAATCTTTAGTCTTTGGGGAACAATTTTCAGTTTAATGGACTATTTTACCGCTTGAAATATTTTCAGCTAACATTATTTACGTCTTATAAAATACTTCAACACCACTAGTATTGCTTTGTGGTAAACTTGAATGCCAGAAAGCATAACAAAGTGACTCAACGTGACATTCTCAACATCGGACCTTGCACCGGAAACTTTCACGACAATCCGGTTCTCACGTCATCTTGTTTACCCGCTGACCACCTCTGTTTACAAAAAAAAACGTACCTACTTGATAAGAAACTTCAAGAAAGTTGTTTTGCCTTTAGTTCAGTAGTGATTGACATACTGCAAGATTTTTATGGTATGACTAGTATTAATTATTATTCTAAATGAAACAGTCCAATACTGAACATGGGCCTCCCCCTATTGTACCTATTGGGGGGTATTGCCATACTCACCAGGCAGACGGATTGGCGAGGGCAGTTCAAGGTGTTGCATTCACAGGGAACGCTGCTGCCCATTCCCTGGATGATTATCCCTTAGTCGCTTTTTACGACACCCACAAGTAGAATTGGGATGATGCTATTCGAAGCCGGCACCACAAGCCAAATTATTGTAAATAATAAACATATAGGCGAGGGATTAAAGGCGTGATTTATGCATGTATGTGTTACATATATTCCTATTGTAGGTATGTTTTAAAAACGAAAGTAAAGTGTTGTTAAAAAGAACTGCGATGTCATATCTAGCATCAATGTGATCGGTACTTATAAAACTTTTTATTGGTCTCTGCTGGAAAATTTACAAACATAGAAAGAATTACCTACATTGCATTTTCACGTACGCTCTATAAATGTATCTCTCTCTTTTTTCGTGTGGGACACCGAGTCGTCCAACCCAATGTATAATAATGTTAGTTCTCTCTTTTATATTTCAGGATGTGCATCGCTTATGTATCTCAATGGAGACAAAATGTCCGTGTCTCTGAGCTTCGGAAGAAAAGTCATCACTAATAAGACTATCGCTAGTAAGTAAACTAATTTACCCATCTAAGAAAGGTACAGTCGTAATTTTTTTAATGTATGAGGCGATTCCGCTATAGACGATCTTTTTTTATTAAGTTTTTAATTACATTATTTGTTACTCTTATAGAAAATCGTACGTCCTGACTAATTACTACCGAACTAAATTACTTATATTGAAATTTCATGGTCAAATATAAAGTAAAGTCATTTAAAAGTAGCTCTTCAAAGCAAAATTTTATTTAGAAAAAGTTAACTATGTAACTCTAAGTTCATCAAAATATTGCAAATACGATAATGGAATCACACATATATTCCTGCAATGATTTTCGAACTCACAAGTTGTTGTTTCTACTTTTGTCTTGTGGGGCACCAAATTAACACCGCTAAAGTCGCAATCATTACTAAATCAGGAAAATCATGTGTCTATTTTTTTTGGTGACAGATTGCATTTAACATAATATTCAATTGAAACATTCCTTTTTACAGGTCGTAAGCCTAGCCCGGTATGCATGCCATTGCCAGGAGGTGTATCGAAGTTCTGCGGACGCGTATACAACATCGCCCGAACCGGCGAAGAATTCCGAGCTTGTCTCGGTCTGGAATTGCAATCTAAGAAAACCGTCGAGGCCGCCGTACGAGTGTCGTGCTTCAAGTTTGGACCAAAAGGTGTCCGTGCTGAGCCAGCTGATCCGTTGCCACTAGTCCCACAAGATGAAAAAGTCGACAGTGATGACGATGATGATGACGACGATGACGATGATGATGATGACTTCGGGCTTGAAGATGATGATGACGGTAATTTTTTTTTATGTTTGTCAATAATGAGTAAGAAAGCAAAGTTTGTAGCATATATTCATACGACGTGAGCTTTGAATTAACATGTGAACATTTTTCTATTTTCAGGTGACCTCGACGCTATCAACGACGTAGAAGGCGCTGATTATACAGGATTCAGTCTTCTTGGTGAAGATTTATTAGGAGACCTGTTTGGTTCGGGATCAAGTGGAAATAAAAATAAGAATAAGAATAGAAAGAAACAGGCGCCTGCTCCATCAACCACAACCACTAAACGTCCCCGCACTACGAGACCTCGTACTACAAGGAGACCAAATACAAGGACTACTACACCCAAAACAACTAGAACAACTACAGTCAGAGTACGTCCAGCGAACAATAGACGTACCCGGAGGCCCACTAGAAGGCCAGGGCGCCCCAACAGAAGACCTACAACTTCTGTAACCACTTCCATCGCTGAAAATTCAATTCCTTCATCTGCAGCTACGACAGTTATTACTACTGCAGCTCCCCCCGTTGCTAACCCTAGTACACAACAACAACAGATCGCAGGTAGCACAACAACGGAACGCTTGTTATTTTTGAGCACAGCTAACGATGACGTATACCAACCAGTTGTAATTGTTACTCAGAGACCTTCATCCACTTTGTCTTATACAACTCAAAAAGCAAGCACTCACTTTGAAGATGCAGGCATTGAAATGTCTTTGGCGCAGCTTACTGGCCAATTGGCAGCAATGCCTGCTTCTCCTATTATACCTGAAGGTGCAAAAGATACCGGTGTGATGACTTCAAGACCAGATCTAGTCAGTTATCAAAAAATTGAAACCATCACTCCTAAAGGAACTACGATTTCATTTGCCCCAGTATCGGAAGAAAATGTTCATGAAGATATGGTACAGATAGTCCACAGTCTAGACTCAAACTCTGAAGAACAGACTTCTAATAAAGTATTATTGCCAGAGGAAACTAGATCTCATAAATATCTTGTCCCAGTACCTATTCATTATGAAGGTCTGTCTCTACCCAAAAGAGAGAGACAGTTTAGATTGGAAGATTTAGATGTTCTAGACTTATCTGAGATAGGTGAAACCGTTGGAGACCAGCTTGGTTTATTTGGAAGAAAAAAAAGGCAAAACAAGGTCCAAACCAACGACAACAAAAAACCAGAATCAGAAAGTGAGGATGAAGAAGACGATGATGATGATGATGACGACAGCAGTGATTTTGATGTGCTTGGTTTAGAGCAAATTGGTGAAACTGTAGGAGAACAAATAGGATTATTTGGTAGAGACAAAAGACAAAACAAGGACAAGGAATCGAATGAATCCAATCAAAAAGAGGACGATGAAGACGACGATCTTGGTTTAGACGCTATTGGAGAAGCTTTGGCTTTGGAAAGATCTGCGAAAAACGGAGGAATACTTACAAAAAAAGACAGGAGAAGACAGAATAAAATGATGCGTGGGGATTGGTCGCAATCTCAAGTATGACGGTATCGCCGTGGTAGTTCTAAGTAGACACTAAACTATTTATTTCCTTAATTTATTATCTGACTGTGTAAATAGTAAAATTATGTAAGTGGTTATTTATTTCACCTGACTATGAATTAATAAAGATGTTGTTAAAATATTAAAAGTATTTTTACTATCAAAATAAATGACAGCCAAAATACATGTTATCGGTATCGGAATATCAGATAATTTGAATATGATATCAAATTTGTCGTTTTCATAAAATAAATCTTATTTAATCACGCCAGTTGTCATTTCAATACAATATTATTCATACTCGCGACGATTCTGACCCTTAAAAGCAAAAAAGAAATTATCTGCATCGAATCGACCAATTGAATAATATTGTAATTAATTCAAGTTCTATATAGTAAATTATTTTCCGAAAATCCTTAAAAAGCATTACCAATCTGCTGGACCCATATAGCTACGAGTAAGTGCTTTACTCGTAGTCGGAGTTCACTGTTTCAAGCGATCAGACGTTTAGAAGACCTTGACCTAGGTAAGTGTTCACTTTTTATTTATTTTTTGTAGTAACTAAACTGTAGTATTGAGGTATAACTTTCAAACAGATACTGGGTGAATATTCGGGGGGTCGAAAATTGCGGTCACACGTTAATTACTCTTAAAATACACAACGCACAGTTTTTAACTCGATACCATTCGCTCAAATGTTCAATTAACTACTCGGAAATCAAAAAATAATCCACAAATTATTAATTTTAATTAACGGATACTCACCTTGAAACCTAAAATCGGGGGTAAACTTGCCATTCTTCGCGTGTCACACTTTGCAATTCCGAAATTCAAAGACCTGTAGCATTTTATTTACCTGGATTTGATATCACTTTTTATACATTAAAATAATCCTTAGATGTTATAGATTTAAGATAAATATTAATATTTATATCACTTGAACTTGATATTAGTAAAACAATAAGTTTTATGTTGGTCACACGTTTTCGCGTTTTCGACCGCGTGGTGCTAAACCGACTCGTGCGCCGAGACTAAGTGCATTATTCGCGCTGTCTTGTTCCCGCCTATTGCCAGTTGAGCTTCGGTATCCGACGAGTGTGGACGGGCGATTCGCTGCCGTATCCAGAAAAAAATACATGGTCAGTAATTTTGAGTCGGTATTTTTCGCACCTGCGTAGGTCCTTTGACTGGGCATGTTTTCCTAGTGAAAGAGTAGTACCTAGTATCCATTCTTATAGTATGATGTCACATATATAACTGAGATTCAAGATTTGTCTACATAATATGTGTATACTTTATGGTTTTCTAGCCAAGTGCCAAAAACATAAAAATCGGTCCTTTGACTGGCGTTATTTGACTGGCATTTTGTCCAGTCAAAGGACATTTGAGGCCAGTCAATGGACTCATGTTATTTCATTCATTGTTTTTTACTTTTTTACATAATTTTCTTCATTGGAAATTGTCCTAAAATACTCCTTGACGAGCGTATAGTTAAAACCAACATAAAAATTTACATATTTTTAATCTTTCGCGTTTTGTACTCTTTAAGGAAGGAATATATCGGGTGAAATTCTGATAGATTTTTGTAGGAAAAATAGGTTCTAGACGTGTCGATTAAGGCTGCTTAGACCGACTGCCTAAGCAGCCTTAATCTGCTGACTGACTGTCAGCAGCAGCCGTCGAGATGTCAACGGCAGACGTCGACAAGTGTAGTCGGCAGCAGTTCTGACGTGCCCTCACAACACTCGCTGTGTCGTGTCTCTGTCTCCTTACGTGCGTAGTGTATCTGACTCGCATTTTGGTTCCCATGGCTCACTGGATCGTATCCCTGGCTCGCTGGATCGTGTCTCTGGCTTGCTGGGTCGTGTCTCTGGCTCGCTGGATCGTGTCTCTGGCTTGCTGGGTCGTGTCTCTGGCTCGCTGGGTCGTGTCTCTGGCTTGCTGGGTCGTGTCTCTGGCTCGCTGGGTCGTGTCTCTGGCTCGCTGGGTCGTGTCCCTGGCTCGCTGGATCGTGTCTCTGGCTTGCTGGGTCGTGTCTCTGGCTCGCTGGGTCGTGTCTCTGGCTTGCTGGGTCGTGTCTCTGGCTCGCTGGGTCGTGTCCCTGGCTCGCTGGATCGTGTCTCTGGCTTGCTGGGTCGTGTCCCTGGCTCGCTGGATCGTGTCTCTGGCTTGCTGGGTCGTGTCTCTGGTTTGCTAGATCGTGTCTCTGGCTCGCTGGGTCGTGTCCCTGGCTCGCTGGGTAGTGTTCCTGGCTCGCTGGGTCGTGTTTCTGGCTCGCTGGGTCGTGTCCCTGGCTCGCTGGATCGTGTCTCTGGCTCGCTGGGTCGTGTCCCTGGCTCGCTGGGTAGTGTTCCTGGCTCGCTGGGTCGTGTCTCTGGCTTGCTGGATCGTGTCTCTGGTTTGCTAGATCGTGTCTCTGGCTCGCTGGGTCGTGTCCCTGGCTCGCTGGGTAGTGTTCCTGGCTCGCTGGGTCGTGTTTCTGGCTCGCTGGGTCGTGTCTCTGGCTCGCTGGGTCGTGTCCCTGGCTCGCTGGATCGTGTCTCTGGCTTGCTGGGTCGTGTCTCTGGCTCGCTGGGTCGTGTCCCTGGCTCGCTGGATCGTGTCTCTGGCTTGCTGGGTCGTGTCTCTGGTTTGCTAGATCGTGTCTCTGGCTCGCTGGGTCGTGTCCCTGGCTCGCTGGGTAGTGTTCCTGGCTCGCTGGGTCGTGTCCCTGGCTCGCTGGGTAGTGTTTCTGGCTCGCTGGGTCGTGTCCCTGGCTCGCTGGATCGTGTCTCTGGCTCGCTGGGTCGTGTCCCTGGCTCGCTGGGTCGTGTCTCTGGCTCGCTGGATCGTGTCTCTGGCTCGCTGGATCGTGTCTCTGGCTCGCTGGATCGTGTCTCTGGCTCGCTGGGTCGTGTCTCTGGCTCGCTGGATCGTGTCTCTGGCTCGCTGGATCGTGTCTCTGGCTCGCTGGATCGTGTCTCTGGCTCGCTGGATCGTGTCTCTGGCTCGCTGGGTCGTGTCTCTGGCTCGCTGGATCGTGTCTCTGGCTCGCTGGATCGTGTCTCTGGCTCGCTGGATCGTGTCTCTGGCTCGCTGGGTCGTGTCTTTGGCTCGCTGGATCGTGTCTCTGGCTCGCTGGATCGTGTCTCTGGCTCGCTGGATCGTGTCTCTGGCTCGCTGGGTCGTGTCTCTGGCTCGCTGGATCGTGTCTCTGGCTCGCTGGATCGTGTCTCTGGCTCGCTGGATCGTGTCTCTGGCTCGCTGGATCGTGTCTCTGGCTCGCTGGGTCGTGTCTCTGGCTCGCTGGATCGTGTCTCTGGCTCGCTGGATCGTGTCTCTGGCTCGCTGGGTCGTGTCTCTGGCTCGCTGGATCGTGTCTCTGGCTCGCTGGATCGTGTCTCTGGCTCGCTGGATCGTGTCTCTGGCTCGCTGGATCGTGTCTCTGGCTCGCTGGATCGTGTCTCTGGCTCGCTGGGTCGTGTCTCTGGCTCGCTGGATCGTGTCTCTGGCTCGCTGGATCGTGTCTCTGGCTCGCTGGATCGTGTCTCTGGCTCGCTGGGTCGTGTCTCTGGCTCGCTGGGTCGTGTCTCTGGCTCGCTGGATCGTGTCTCTGGCTCGCTGGATCGTGTCTCTGGCTCGCTGGATCGTGTCTCTGGCTCGCTGGATCGTGTCTCTGGCTCGCTGGATCGTGTCTCTGGCTCGCTGGGTCGTGTCTCTGGCTCGCTGGATCGTGTCTCTGGCTCACTGAATCGTGCCTCTGGCTGGCTGCTCCTTTTTGGTCTATTTTAGATGGTTAGGAACGGTAGAAAAGAGTTTTAGTACACTTTATTAGTTAAAATAATTACTCGGTCCTTTGACTGGCGCAATTATGTCCGTTGACTGGCACCACAATTTTCAAAAATTTATTTTGGCGAAACCTGTGGTTCAATTCAAAGGATTTTTCGCCTCTAAGCTCCATATTGGGTCCTAATTAGTATGCGATATTAAAATCACCACAAAACGCAAAAAAAAAATTCGCCAGTCAATGGACCCGAAGAACGGTTTTCAAATATTGACCCTACTGCCCTTTATAGCTATTTACAAAAATAAGTAATTTCTAGAAACAGAATGGACAGGAAATTATGTGATGTTAGATCATCAAATTGAAAGCGTTAATAAGATCATAACATTAGTATTACAGAATGGAAACGGAAAATGTTACACAATTCAGACGTTACAACATTACTTAAAGATTCTGATCATGCGACCAATACTGAAAGTAGAAAATGATATTACCATTTAAACTTTCTCTTTCACTGTCTTTAAAATGGATACTATGTCTGTTAAATGTCCTTCGGTCATGTAAGTGAATCATTGAAAGTTTAGTGGACAACATTTAAATACATCACACGACAAGCTAAACTTGCAATTGTATCTTGAAAGTCAGACGACACTGTTCAATCGAATCGCACTTTCTTTTACAGAATGTCCTGGACGATAAAACTTTATTTATTAACGATATTTTTGGGTTACTGTTATACTGAGAAAGGTAAGTTTAAAAGATCGAATTGAATTGAATGATCGAATTGATTGAATTTTATTATTAAAAATTTCATTAATTATATTTTGTGAGTTAAAGCTAATAATATTTTTATATTCCAGGTGAAATTATACTATCAGAAGATAAACCGTACGATGTTATTGATTTTAAAATACCCCGATCTGTATGGAACCAGGCTTTACATCCTACTCCTGTTCTTAAATCGCCAGTTACAGTAGTAGTCCCGGTTAACGTGAATAAAGAAGATGAAATAAATAATGACGAAGTCCTTGAAGATGAAATAGTAAATGAAAACGAAATACAAGGCCCTGAAATTCCAGTAGAACCAGTAGTTCAAAATATTGCAAATAACCCACAAGCCGTAACCAGTGCTACTGAGGCACCAGTACTTGCAGAACCAACCACTTTAGCGCCTGAAGTGGCAGGACAAGTTGTGAGGTTCCCGTGTTCTTGCCCCGAGGGTCAAGGTTGTGGTTGCTGTACAGGGGCATTTCTGGAAAGACTCAGAATGAAAGCTTGTGGAAATATCAGCTTTATTCCAGAAGATTTCATGTTTGATGTTAGATTAACTGTTAATAATAACACTGTTGTACGCCGTAGAGTTTCTGGTAAATATAAACACAATACTATTTTTTTTTAATAATGATTAAAAGTAAATAAAATCGAAGTATTTGTATGTTCCTTTTTTTTAGCTAGTGACCCTCCACCAATATGTTTCAATCCCAGAAGAGCACCATTCGTAGAAGTTTGTGCTGAAATATCAAACATTCGTATACGAAACAGAAATGCGTTTGCGTGCTTGGACATCAATGCAAATATTGGTGGTTTTCAAATATATTCAGCTTCATTTAGATGTTTCGGGTAAGAAACCGTAACTATTGTAAGCTATAAGCAGCGTTTCACAACATTACTTTTATTTTGTTCACTGTCATGTTTTTCTCCAGGCTCGGTCAATCAGGCGTCCAAACCGGATTAAAGCCGCAACCAGTTAAAAACAAAGGTCCCAAACCAGTGAGTTTATATGGAAACCCAGACGATGATGATGATGACCGAGGTAGTTTCTTGGAGAATGTTGCTGGAGGAATTTTGGGAGGTGGTGACGGCGAAGGATTTCTGGGAGGCGGAGAAGGGGGGTTTTTCGGAGGAGGTGGAGGAGATAATGATGGCGATGGACCATTTGGTGGAATAGGAGAAGCAGTTGGAGATATATTCGATGGAAGAAAGTTAAGAAAATTAGCGTAGCGTAGTAGAGTATGAACTAAAATGTTTAGAAGTAGGCAGGTGAGAGAAGTTAAATGGATTGATAGAGACTGTTAATAAAAAAATAACTTACATATTTATTTTAGGTTAAGTCAATTTTATTAAGATTATAATAAAATATTGCTTTCTCAAAATATATTGATTATATTTTATTTCATACCATAAAAAGGCTTGCAAATTTCATGAGCAAAATAAACGAGAAGGAACTTCAGTTCTGTATTTTTTTAAACACTTGAACGTGTTGAGTGTACAATTTAGTATGAACTTGTAAATAATACACAAGCCTTGCATTTTTGCAATTTGACATAATTGAAAAGAAACTTTTGATTAGCATGAATTATGACACTTATTTTAATAAAGCTTGGTTTGTTATGGTGATAATGATAAATCTTGAATGTTTTTTTCATACCTCAAAAAAATATTTCTGCACGTGTGTTTGAAGCTGGTACATTTTCTGATAGAAAATGAAAGTCAGTAATTTATGCGTAAAGTGCGCAATAGAAACCTTTTTGCTCTTAAAGAGAGAACAAGTTTTGTAAACGATGAAGTAACATTTAAACGCACTAGGCTTATGGCTGCTCAGGAAAAGAACTGTTGACAAGAATTCTTAAAATAGTACAACTACATTCAAAATTGCATTATATTAGCATGTGAAAGTGCGAGATGGTGTAGCCAACCGACCGGTTCAAATCCGTGGTATAGAATTGGAACAACGTCTGTTGCTCACACAACCGCCGTGTGCGCTGCTCCGCGCTTCAATAATCTTTATTATCATGGAATATTATAAAGTTTTAGTGTTTGTGGCCTTGTTGTTTACTGGAGTTATTGCAGAAGAACTAGGTGAGAAAAATCTTCAAAAATAGTTAAATCCCGTGCTGTACGGATACGCGAATCACTTATGTCTAACTAGCACTTGTTTTGTAGATGATGAAACCGATTCAGGCCCGTTTAGTGAACCCAGTCCACAAGGAATGATACTTCAAAAGTTCGAAGTGCCTGATAGTTCTTTACTACTACTGGATCGTATGAATTTCTCTAAAATACCGGTTATATCGTATCGGTCAACGAGGAAAAAGCAGAAGCCTCTTAAGAAGAAGGGTCAAAAACAGGAGACCACTACCATAATCCCTGCTAACGTTACAACACCATCATCAGAAGAAGAAGAAGATGATGGTCCTTCGAGGCCCTGTGTATGCACTCAAGGGATTTGCAAGTGCTGCACTGGATTGATAATGGATTTGTTCAGCCAAAAGGCCTGTATGAAAATTGCGTACCATCCAGGTGATTTCGCCTTTGACGTAGCCATGTCGTGGAATGATAGAGTGCTTTATGAGAACTCCTTGTCAGGTATGTTTTCATCTTTTGTCAAAATATCAATGTTATAGTAATAGTATCATATTAACTGTGCATATTTGCGCAGATTACTGTCGCAAAACATCTTTTATTAGAAGGCATTGACAACTTGCGCGAAAAAGCTTACAAAGTAAATAAATTATTAAGTACGCAAATAATTTGTTACGCTAATAATTTGTTTGTTTGTAAATAAATAACAAAACGAGGCATTAAATTTCTCAATATTATATTGTTTTAATTTTAGGAAAGAACCCAAAGCCGATTTGTATCCATCCTCCGAGAATGAATAATCTAAAAGTGTGCGCCAAGTTTTACAATGTATTCTTCCCGGGGAGAAATTTTCACTTCTGTTTGGCAATGAATGGACAATGGCGATCTTTAGAATTGTTTAACGTTGCTTTCGACTGCTTAAGGTATGTAAAAACCATCATATTTATGAAAAAGGAATAGGATGTTAAAAAGAAAAACATGATTTTATATTTAGATAAACAATACATCACATACATCCATTGCCGTGTGACGTTGGCTTTGAATAGCATCAACCCACTACAAGTTGTGGGTGTCGTGAAAAGCGACTGGGACATAAACTGATCTAGGGAAAAGGCAGCAGCGTTCGATGTGAAAGCAATATCTTGCACTGCGCTCGCCAATTCGCTTGCCAAGCCTAGTAAGTATAACAATTTCCCCAACCCCAATAGGGTCATGTCCAGCAGTGGACTGTTATGGCTGGCGGTTAATGTTATGTTAATTTGAGTAGATTACATCGGGTACTACGGCAATGTAGGGTAGAGACCACTGTAATTATGTTGTAATAAATAAAATCATACATATAAAACCTAAAGTTATTATTTTATTCGATAATAGTAATATTATCAATTTTGACAATGATATTGCAATGAATTAAAATTAAAATTGTTCTTCATAGGATGGGTGCAAACGGCATAGCAATGGTGAAGCCTGAAGATGCTGGTGGATTGGTGATTCCTAATCCTCAAGGAGGTGTTGATGCTGTCATTGATTCCGGAGACGACATCGAAGATTATGACGAGAACGTTGTCAAATCACTGCTGGATATGTTCGATCGAAAGAAATAGAACGCAAAGATTTCACAAACATTTGACACAAAGATATTTAGTAACATACTTTTAAGTAGATTTAGTCATTTATTTATGTCCGTTACAAGTTATTATTTATTAAATATTGTTAATGTAATTCAGTGTTTCATTGAAGATCATGAATGATTGATTAAAACAGATATGATCGACTTATGAATATTCTAGTAGGTAAGTGGAAGTTTTAATTATTGGACAAGAGATGCAAGTGGTGGAACATAAGCGAAAGATTCATTGCAGTTTTCTAGAAAATTGCTTCAGTTGAAGTTGTCAATTGCTCTTGGAATCATATTTTGTTCTCTTTAATTCAATAAAGTTACATAAAAATGAATTCTACGCCTGTGACTGTGCTTCTCATATTACGCATATCGATTTGGGGAACAGGTAACCTTTTTTTGTGGAATGGTTTATGACATAATTTTAATAAAATTAAACTTCTGAATAAAATATTGATTCGATTTTAGAAGCATCTACAACAAATGAAATAAAACATGATGCTGTGTTTAAAGTACACAATAATTTCGCGAAATATCAGGTGAGATTTTTTACCTTTAACTATTAACTGTTATAATGTTTGGGGCACAGTCGTGCCTTCGCCAAGACGAGCCAAGCGAAGCGCGAGGGCACTACCTGCCCTTTCTCGAAGTGCCAACATTTTGACTGAGATGTAGAGTTTGTAAAATCTGAGTTCTTTAAATTGAGGCGTGTAGATTCAGAAGCTTGGCTTTACTGAGATCTTATAGCTTTTCACACTTTAACACATAACATAACATAACAAAATTCTTCATTGCACATTAAATAAATAATACAACAAAAGTTATACACAAATAAAAGAAACAGTACAACCAGGCGGCCTTAATGCTAGGTAGCATTCTCTACCAGGAAACTTAGGGTGAAAAAGAGAGTGCGACATTGGAAGCGGGATAGTGCAAATATTACCTATACGAGCACTAAAATATACTACTTAAACAATTTTACACATAAATACCTACATATATAATTTAAGCTCTCGTCTTGGCGACATGTTTGATGAAAATGTTTTTGTGCAATAATACTTTATGGACATGGTACCGAACATTGTCTCTTTTGCAGGCAGTAAAGAATTTTATTGCTTCTGAGAAAGAGGTGGAGTCTACAAAACAAATGGATTTTATAAATCCATGCGTTTGTGAGAATTATAAATGTTCTTGTTGTGCTGGAATTCGTGTTATTGGCTTTGGATTTGATAGAAGAGGTAAAGATGTTTAATAAGGCACCTATCACATTTTACATAATATATTTTACTAAGTTCAAACTACATTTTGTTTTCAGCATGTGCGGATTTAACTTTCGATCCAAAAGATTCTAAACTCGATTTTAGATTTTTATTGAACAATAATACGGTGTTCTCTAATCGATTCTCAAGTAAGTAGTGCATATACCTAATAATTTTAGTGTTAAAAGCCGTTTAAATATCGGCTATAAAAAAAAAACGTTATTAGTAGGAAGAATTCTCCATGTCGAATTGTCATGGTTTGTGCATTTTATATTTGTTGTGTTATTGAGGTTTTTATTGGACAGTTCAATTTTCAATGTTCCATTTTTTCAGCACATAACCGTCAGGTATGCGTTCCTGTGATACCGATCACCTTGGCTGGCCCATTCGATCTCTGCGTAAGGTTGTATGATATGCGGGTTGTGGAACAACGGCTACACGCTTGTTTGTCTATGATGGCCAGGGTGTCACAATATCCGATAGCGGTGAGTGGATGATAGGTACAAGTGCTTCTCAAATCTAAAAGATTCATAAATATCAAAGAAGAATTTGTCAGATGGAATGGAACCCACGAACAAATAGAATGAAATCTCGAAAAACTAGTAAACAATAAGGCTCCGCTAATATACAATTTAATACATGAAAGCACTCACAAGACGCTATATTTTTCGACATCAGAAAACGATTTTTCAAATCTTAATCAGTATTTTTTGTTATGTGTGTGATAGGTACAGCGCACGCCAAGTCGATTGCAACGAGTTTATCATGACTTAATTCTGATAGTTCAGAAGATGTCGAACATTTCTTTGCTGTTATATAACTCTCCTCAATTTGCAGGTGCTACAATTCAACTGCATGGAAATGGGTCCAGGAGGAGTGGGTTTGGTGAGACCTGTCGGAGGGAACTACAATGACAGTGCTCTTGTGCCACCTACGACGGAAAAGCCTCAGGAGGACAGCGATGTGTTCGACAATGTCACTGAAGCAAATACCTCAACGGAAGGCTATTACTTGGAGTTCCCAAGCAGAAGCTAAACATTTTTGCCATAGGTACTTTGATGATGTATTTATTTTCGATTTATTTATATACCCGTTTATCCACAATAAAAGAATTCATCCGATACGAATTTAAGCCATTTTTAATTGGTACTTATTTGCACTCTGTCTACCCTGCAAGGGATCATGATTAGCCTCAAACGTCTGTGTCAGATGACTTAGTCAGTATGCAAGGGATAAAGGCGTGATATATGTATGTATATATGTAATACATACATATGTATACATATTAGATATTTCATACACAGAGTATTTATAGATTTAGCAAATTTAGCAAGACCTCTGGGCACGAATTATTTTTATTGTGATGAGTGAGTTGATGATTGGTTAGCATGGTTATGCAAAATGAAGGTTATTTCTTATTTTGTACAAATTGAATGAAACTCTCATTCTTACTCAAAATGTTGTGAACCCTATTAAAACATTCGAAACAGCAACGCATTTCTTTAACGCTGAATTAGCTTTGTCTAAACATGAACCTAGTAACATAGGTAGCAGTAGGTAATGTGTTTAGTGTGAAATTGTAATACATGTGAAATGAGATGTATGGTTGTCAGCAGCAATCGTTGGCTCAGGAGTTTCACTACATAGACACGGTTCTCAAACTGTTTTGAAACACCCCCCTTAAAAGTCCTTGATTATAAATATACCTACCTAATTATCAAAGAATTGATTACTTTGAAATTAGTATACTCAGTATCTGCTTACGTATAGAAATAGAAAATGTTTATTTTAATGTACACAACATAGCATAATAGAATAATATACACTTTAGTATATAAACTATACAGCTTTATTACTAGAAGTTGTACAGTGAAAAAGATACTAGTCACTCTGCATGCTATAATACTAAGTAGTTATTACAGTGCTGGTATTCTGTGGTATCGAACATCGCACCAAAAAAACGAGGCTATTTGATTTACCTATCCAGCACAATGCTTTGCCATTTTATTCCATCTTTGCTAGTTTTGCTTGATAGATTAAAGCTTGGGCTGGCCTTAAGTTCCAAAATTATCGTCACTACCATAATTCGCATCAGTCGAACGTGCAGTACTGGAACAAGCGCATCCGTAGACCGCGAAGAGCTGACCTAACTGTACCCATTTCTGGCAGCGCCTTTTACGAGAATAATTCAAAAAGATTAGACACAAATTTTGTAATGAGTGTAATGTCCATCCAACGCATCTTTATTTAAGAACCTACAGCTTGACAACCGCTGGCCGAGAAAGTCCCCCGCATTAGCTGCGCGTGCTCTCCGCGTCACGCATACAAAGCGTCACCGGGCTGCTGGCGCGGGTTACTGGCTCGTCAACCGTGTTGTCATTTGAATAGTGTCCCTGGAGGCGGCATAACTGGACTGGCTGGTCAACGGGTGTTTGCGTGCTCGATATGGGTGCTGGAGTGCTTTGGTTCGTGTTTATGTGTGGAGCTGCGCTTACAGCTGGTAACATTTGCATTTTACATATAGGGTGAAATTTTGCTAGTGACCGATAGCGAAAACTCACAAAGGGCTGGTGATAAGGAATAACTTTCCCAAAGGAACATAGGTCAATACATGAAAAAAAAAATTACCTCCCATACAACATTGCCGATCAGCTGATATGGGTTACTATACAAAGCCTAAATGTTTTTGTCATATATCGTGTTCCTAGGGGAAAGTTGTTCCTAATCACCAGCCCGTCCTCTGTTTTGAGTATCAGTTGATAGTAAAATTTCACCCGATATTGTTCTGAATTGTTTAGATAATTAGATTAGATAAATGGATGCTAAACCTAATACTCTAAACCTTAATTTATAATCAGATAGACTAAACTGACAGCTAAGAACTTATTTTTTTAAAATGTTGCCAGCGTAAGTCTAGTGTTGTGGTTTGACTCATTCATTTTATTCATTGAACTGTTGTGAGATGATTTCTCGATGGAGTTATATTTGTAAATAAATATGCATAGTAAATACTTGACTCTCGGTCACGTAAAAGAGTAAATATACGTTACTTTACGTTTATACGCAACTTTTCGTATTGTTTCAAGAAATCAACAATGAATAGTATTGTAATTTAAAATGTAAGGTTGAATACTTTACTACTTATGTTCTCATTTGCGTTCAATTAAACATTTGCAGTGACCTTGGTTGTAGCCATGAAAACTAACCGCTAAGAAGCGACACTCGTTCCCCTCTCTGGCATTTACCCCGCCCCACTTTGTACGAATGGCGTATGCTGTCCCCCGTGTTTCTTTGAATGGATATTTTGTTACTTTAAAGCGGTCGGTCTATAGTAATAAAAGATCAAAAGAAGATAACGGAGGTAGGTACATGAGTTCCGATATTTTACTATGGAGACTATCAACGTGACCTTTTTGTCTTTATATTCAATTCACTTACTTTACTTATTTCTGTAAAAACCATAATACATAGTGGTATCTTTATTTAGTACAAATAAGATCGGAATACGTGATGTTGTCTATACATTTTTCAAGGTTAGGTATATGTCTAGCTATTAATTGTATAAAATATCACTACTATGATACATACATACATACATACCATGAAACTGAACAACTTTCCGTATGAAAATATTTCAGCTGCAGTTGGTGTGGTGTGTCACTAGTATCACTCTGCTATAACTAATTTTGTGGTGTGTCACTAGTATTACTCTGCTATAACTAATTTTGTGGTGTGTCACTAGTACCACTCTGCTAAACATGTTAGTGTGGTGCGTCACTTGTATCACTCTACTATAACTGTTGGTGTGAGAAACTGGTTTTAGAGCGTAATGCAATTTTTTTTTATTTGGTTTATTTTTACATTTACCTTTTCCACCAGATAAAAAAAATGGGTAACCCATATGGTAAACAAATTTTATAACTTAATTTGCTGCTGTGGTGAACCTGGTAAATAAATTCAAATCCTCTGACAATAACAACAAAAACCTATTCTTGTCGGTCATCAACATCAGACAGGAAATAAACGTGAAGTTAGTTTGTTTAGAAAAAAGTAGTATGTTAGTCTTTAAGGCGAATTTATTAATGAAAATTGAAATTAACAAAAATTTTTTTTAAAAAGATTCAATCACACTATTCGAATCATGATCATTTGGGTACAACACTATTAATTTTTTATTTTTAAATACAATAACGTGGCAACCCACCAAATGTCATTTTAGTCTATCTGATTATAAATCAAGGTTTAGGGTTGTACTTTATACCTACTTAGTGATAAGTAGAGTAATCCACGACATAGGTTGAAATCTTTGCTTACTAAATTATGTTAGTTAGTTTAATGAAATAAAATATACAAATCTTCTTACAGGAGCACGTACAGAAAAGGATAAGCTAGCAAAACTCCTGAAATCCGATGAAGTTATGGATGTCACTGATTTCTCTATTTATTATGATCTGAAAACGAATCAGGTAAGAAAATGATGTGTGATCGATTATGTTACTTAGATATGATGAGATAACATGAGACTAATGTAAGACTATATTAATATTTAAACATCTTTGTGCAATTGCGCATAGGATTAAGCTTTCGACTCTATTTAGTTGAAGATGTGTACTTTGTGATTGTAACATAAAATGTGAGAAGCGCTTTTAAAAACCTACCTAAATCATAATTTTCCACATTTTGTAATTCGACTTCTCACTTGACTAGCTAGTGTTTTGTGTACGTACAACAGGTACAATAGTGAATACACGACATGACCATTAATATTTTATTATTTTAGCATTTGCAATAAAATTACTTTGTTTGGTCATACTTCGTTACTAGTGTTATCACAAACTACATAATGAAGGGAATTTAAAAGAAATTAACTCAACTGGTTTATATAGTTTGGTCCTAAAAATTATTAATATGTGCTACTGATAGCACCTTACTTTACTAACTTATTGGATATTTTGATGTGCAGACGATAAAAGACATGATGCCTCGCCCGTGGTACTGGCCAGGCTGGATGCTGCGTCTTCCGTTCCAGGGTGGGCCATGCGAGTGTCAGAACCTGGAGTGCATGTGCTGCACTGGGGTTCACCTCCTCAACTGGAAGAGGAAATGTGAGTAGGTTTTAAAAAAAAATAAGGATGGGTTTGCTCTTGACTCTAGTCTAGGTCATAGGACAGAGACAGAGTCTAAGATGGAGCGAGCTTAGCCAGAAGAAGCCTGTTCACTCTTACTTTGAAGAGATTAGAGTTGTATGCGGTTGGAAACACATAGGTACGCAGGTAGTGAGTTCCACTCTTTAGCAGTGCGCATTATAAATGATCGCTTAGTCCAAATTGGTGGAATGGCAACCAGGTATGGATGGTATCCGGCGGTGCGTCTGGATGTCCGATGGTAGAAGGGAGCTGGTATACTAGATAAATTGAAATATTTTTTTTTTGCATATAATTTTGGGTAAGTACAATACAGAAATTAAAAAATTATAATCCCTTACAAAAACTGCCTCGTAAAGGCGTGCAAACATTTATTTGTCACGAATTAAAAACATCAATTTATTTTGTTACTTCATGAACAATTTTTGACAATTTAATGATTTAAAATGAATTATCCTTAGTAAACTGTTCTTAAACTAAACTAGTACCTGCATAATTATGTGTATGACAGTACACATATATACGTAAGTATTTCACACAAAATCACTATCGAGTCGATGACATGCCTCTACATGAGGGGCAAGAGATGAGATGGAGCATGCTTTGTGGGTATACTTCACATTTGTCCCGAAGTTCGGAAACGTAAGTGAAACCCACCTGGAATTTTGCTCCGGCCGTCTTGGGTATGGCCTATTTAAAAACTACCAAGTCACCCTCGGCATTTAAAGATTACGCTAAAATATTTTAGAAAGCCCATTACAGAAGTAAAAATAAATGAATTGCGATAGCAGTCAAATTATAAAAAAATGCTTAATAATTCGGAAACAACAAGTGATTCGAGTAAACCCCTTACACAAGGCTTTCAAATGTTATCTTTGTATAAACAGAAGTTTTATAGAAAGTAAATAACAAAAAGGAGACAAGTTAAAAAATCAATATGCATAGTATGGAACCAGAGACTCTACAAATGAGTAGGTACCACAAGCCCGCCAATAGATAATACAAAACCTAAAAAAAACAAATGTTATTTCAAAATCGAATCGTAAGAGGTAACTAAGGGACTCGTAGGGTTGCATGTGTATGTGCATGTGTATTGCAATTAATCTGTCCATCGTGATACACAATTATCTGAATGACCCTCAAATGTTTGCCAGACGTGGCGTAAATGTCCGTTTTTTTACGGCCGTTTACGCTCTGCCTACACTGCAAGCGATATAGGCGTTTTATGTTTGATGTATCTAAGATGCAGGAATTCCAATTCCTAGTTTAGGAAAATAAGTTTATTTTAATAAAAAGAATTATCTTATCTCTTATCTTATGTTATGTATGATTTCAAAATCGACATTTCAAGTTTTCTGTAATTTCAGCATGCGCGAATATCACCTACAACCCTGAAGAGTCTACGATTAACATGGAAGTCATCATGCAGAATTCCACTGTGTACAAAAATACATTTTCAGGTAAATAACAATGCAAATATTTAAATTCCTTTTATACATAACATATAAAAAAATGAGACATGTTAAAGAAAATCTTTATTTATTTATTTATATTCGCACTACATAACAAAATTCTTAAAATATCCAGGCACCTACGGGGTGTAAGGGACGGTGTACCGAAAACTTTGCAGGCATGATCAGAACATGAAACCGAACAACTTTTTCTATGGAAGCTATGTTGGTAAACAAGAATTTTTTTTCGACCTACCATACTAAATTCCCGATCAGCTGACTGACTTTCTATAGAAACTCGAAAAAAAAAATTCGTTTCCCAACATAAGCTCCATAGTAAAAGTTGTTAAGTTTCATGGTCTGAACATGCCTGCAAAGTTTTCGGTACACCGTCCCTTACAACCTGTATGTCTTAATGCTGCTTAAAAGTGATCACTTAGAGTAACTTAATACAATCAATGGAAAAACATAGCGAATATGCGACACATCGACCTACTCGTATTTGTCAATAAGATCTCTTACGCGGTAAATAGGTTAGTAAGAAGGTACCTGCAAACCAAGAAACAATTTACGACAGGAGATTTAGGATAACACTAGTTTTGCGTAAAGTTTCGGTAGTTTACCTGAAAACACCCAGACTAAACACAAATATCTGAAAAAAGTACTTTACTAATATTTGTGTCTTGTGGGGATCGAAACCACGACCCTCGGCATAGAAGGCAGGGGACTATCCGCTACGCCATCTGACCAGTCATAATACATAATGTAATTGATTGATTGCGTTTATTCAAGTTACCTTTTCTTTTGGTGATTACTCTCGCACTGCTCTGTTTTTCAATACCCAAAGGTTGTCTGGATGAGATCGCTTGTAGCGATAAGGCCGCCTTTGCGCATGTTAGCAATAATTTTTCCTGATATTTTTGTTTGTTATTTTGTGCAATAAATTGTTTTTACCTTCTTACTTACTTACTTGAACTCCAGCCCGCAACCCTCCTCCATTCTGCATACCGATCCCGGTGCCGTACCTGCCCCCAGGCCTGGTCGACATGTGCATACGGCTTTTCAACGTGACTATAGTCGACCAGAGGCTGCACGTGTGTATGGACATTGACAGTCGACTTGACATGGCACCTGTGTTGGTAAGTCAATTTAGAATTGCATTATTTCTACTGCCGTGTGAGGCTGGCTTAGAATAGCATCACCCCATTTCTTACCAATGGGTGTCGTAAGAGGCGACTAAGGGACTCGAGGGATAGATGTGTATTGCAATTTTAGGCGATGGGCTGACAACCTGTCACTAGGCGATACACAATTTTCCGAATGACCCTCAAATATAATTATGTCAGATGTGGCGTAAATGCGCAAGGGATAATAGGCGTGATATGTGTACGTATATAATATGTGTAGTAGAGTCGATATATCAGTTCAAAAGCAGTTTCTACAAAGCCGTACCAAAATTTTATATTTTTTTCTCAGCAATGATATATTTTCATGAATCGTTATTATATCAATAATGTGAACAGCCTGATTTACTGAAATGTAAAACTTGAAAAGTGTTAACGCATAAATTATTCTCATGTCATGCACATATTTAAAAATAAAAAGTTCTACATGATTTAGTAGCTTGAATCGATATAATTGGTTCTTTCCATTCTGACATAAATAACTATCCCAAGTAATAAGTGTATTTTTTAACGACTGCCTACAATTTTCGTAAAACTAAAAAATAAATAATATTGATCATATTTTTCAGGTACTCCACTTCGACTGCATGGACATGGGCTTCAGTGGAATAAACTATCCGGTAAAGCCAGGAGGACCCCCGACCCCTGCAGACGCTACCATGGAACCTGAACAAGTCGACAGCGATATTTTCGACCCGGTCACGGAAGGCCAGAAAACCTCACGTGTGGAAAAATGGAAAACGTTTCCGTTCTTTCGTGGCGGGTTACTAAATTAGAAATAGGTTAGAAATAGGCTAATTTATTAAAACGACATGTGAAAGCAAATGTGTGATTATTTTCAGTTTTCGCCATTTTGTAAAAGTAATCTTATTTGGCAGATAAGAACAGCAATCTTAAACTTGTTAGATACAGCATGTCATCAATTATCTTTATCACCATCACCCTAATTAAAAAACTTGTAGGAAAGTCAAAGTTGAGCAAAAATTCATTAATCATGAAACAAAATGACCCAAGATGGAATAAAAAGATAAGAAATTTCACAAAAGAAGAGTATCTTTGTGAATAACCAAAAATGGAAAGACGGTTTTCAATAATTTGCATACTATATATTGCGTTCGAATTTTCAGGTAAGGAAGATTCTCTTTTTTTTTTAAATAATAAAATTATTAGAATAGATTTCTAGATTCAAAATTCTGCGACTGAACTTTCCGCTTATGAGATCACACTCTTTCATTTCCTGTTGTGTTGTGGGTCAACCTCTCGATCCAACCTATATTTCTTATGATCGTGTGACTCTATATAATATATTCTACCAACAAATGATGACACTGGTAACTACACGAATAATTATAAACTGATTTTCTTTAGAAACAGTTGCAGGTCCTTTAGCTCTGAATGGAACAGAAAAACACAACGAATCAGAGGCAATAGTAGGTATTTATATCGAAAAAAATATCTCGATTTCTTAATAGCGAGCGATGGTGTTTAAACATGCTTAATTATTATTGTAGAATATGAGAAGCCAAGCAGATATGAAGGACTGGTTTTACAACATTCTGGCGGATACGTTACAAGCAGGATCCTATATGTTACGTGAGCACCACCACCATAGCCATATCGCAAAATTTGACCCCGAACGCGATCATATACAAGGTGGAGGCCAATTCGCTGGAGGCCACTGCGACTGCAAAGACTTTATCTGCCTGTGTTGCAGTGACTTAAATATCTTCGGATTAGATAATAAAAGTAAGTGAAAAAGCTTACTTTTTTGGAAGTGTGCTTACCTAACCGAATTCGGGAAGTGTTTTAAAAATTTGGTATTCAATTTATTGGGTTTCAATGAGTCGCTAAGTATTAGTTGCAAAACTAACCCGATAGATAGAGCCGGTCTTCGCATCATCAGCATTATGATACACTTGCAAAATTCGCGGCCAATGCGGCGCGCGCCGAAGCCAATAAAGTTATTACTTTGTGTCCAACGTGTGAGCCGCGGTAGCCCAGACGGAAGTGGCGCCGCCACTATAAGCGTAAGTCGCAAGTTCCCATTCCGCCCGCGGTGGTAAATTTTGCAAGTTTTCCAGAACAGGTATTCACTTTCTATATAATCGTTGTCTTTAGTTGTGAAAACGGTATCTTATAATTTAAACATAACACAGAACTGAGAGACAAAAATAAACCGTCCTACTTAGATCTTTCCACAGGCGATATACGACCCTAAATGCCCAATTCTAGCTATTTATAATAAAACAAGATCATGTCTTGTCAATTACGATGCTTAAATATGAAATCAATAAATTTTCGTACTGGTATTTAATTCCATACACTCCTTTCCTTCCACAGCTTGTACGCGTTTGACATACGATCCAGCTTCAAGTTCCGTACATATGCACGTCAAAACACAAAACCATTACCACATAAGTACATTTTCCGGTAAATATCAAGCTTTACTACTTACTAGAATGTTAAATTGCTGGTATGCGGTCAATGTCTAGGCTAGATATAGAGGTATAGGTAAGCTTAGCTACGTAGATATAATAGGGGAAAAAGTTTTTAAAGATAAGATAAGACTGAGACAGAGTCTAATTTCCCCCAATAAGCCAGTGCTACCATTCCCGCAAGGAGATAGGCCCCCTACCTACCACCCCAAAGTTTCTTAGGATCACATCTGTATCTGTATCCAGCTCTGTTTCATTGCAGTGAAAGAAGCAAAAACTAGATGTTTTCCCATTCGTGTACCATATATTCCTGAGGGAGACTTCCTAGAAATATGTGTGGGGTTCTATAACGTATCAGAAGCACACGATGGTATTCTGAACTTATGCATGGCAGCCAACGGCCGGTTGAATAAGCAAACGCTTGTGGTAAGATTTTTAGATCTCAAATGATTTACGACACCTTCGATAATTCAATACAGTATGCTACAACTAGATAAGACCATGGTAAGACTGATTTGGGTAACTATGGAAGCTTAAAATATTTTTGTTCTATTTCAACCTATGTTCCTTGGGGAAAGTTGTTCCATATCACCATCCCGTCCTCTGTTTTCAGTATCGATCACTAGTAAAATTTCACCCTTTATAATGCTAGTCTTGATAGATTTTTTATTAAAAGTATGACCGACCGAAAAATATTTTATAATGTTCCAGACACTCTACTACGACTGCATGGTTATGGGTGAAGGAGCACAAGCATTTCGGCCCCCAAACTATGACAAATACGACAAGAACGTACCTGGGATTTTTGATACTAATATATTCCCCTCGACCAGCCCCATGCCGCCTTCGGGGGAAGTGCATTGGGCGCCGCTGCAGAAGATACCGAAGGGGAAATTTGTGAATGGGAAATACAGCAAAGGGGAATTATATAGGCATCCAGTAGTTCAAGGATTAGCAAGGTTTCTTGCAAAATGGCTCTTTTAGGAGTACCCACTTATGGAGGCTCCTACTGATTTTACATGAATAAAGATATATATGAATATGTCGAATATATCAGGTTTTTGAATATATTGGTTATTTGATCCGAAACGTTCTTTGGAAGAATATGTTGGAAATGCCCTCTTCCCTCTAAACCCATCCAATGAACAACCTGTTAGAGACATTTTATCTCACGATTACCTCTAGGCTAGGCTTGTGTGTGTGGAAGTACCTACCGCTCTAGAGGCACACTAAGACAATGTGCGTCCATGTTGTAAGATAAAATATCCGAAAGATTCGCAAAAGATCAGCTTAAGGTCCAAATAATCCGAAACCGCATCCAAAGATCCACGCCGGTTTAAAAACAAAGAATTCATGAATGACTGCAAGATGTTTTATTATAGGTAGGCATCCTCTTTGGCGATAATAACTGTTGAAGTCTGATACGATTAGGTACCTACCAACATAATGTCATTACGCGTTATCCGTACTAACACAAAGTAAGTATTGGCGGCTGCGCGTTGTGCTATTATCCTGATTGATTTGTATCGAATATAATCCTGTCATTTGAATTTGAGAGTTACGTGCAGAATAGGAAACGGCTTAAAGGTCAAATTCAACTTAGTCTTTTTAAAAGCGCGCCTGGAATTAGGTCTAATAAGTACTTGATTTTTTTACAAAGAAGTATTTAAATTGCTATTATCGACAAGTTTCATCGACAAGAAACATTGACAGCACTTTTTTTGTGTTACATTTAGTGCCTGTCACGAAAGGTATATGTCGGTCGGTTCAAATAGGCCCTATAAAGAACTGTCGTTTTGAAGGGTATCGTGTGTTGCTCGAAGGGTATCGTATTGGTATCGTAATATCGTTAGTCCAGCCCAGCGTACCTACTTGTTATAGAGGTCAGTGTCACAAAGTAAGTTCTGGCGGCTGAGCGCACTATTATCACAAAGTAAGTATATGCGGCTGCGCGTCAGTTCTAGGCCTGTAACATGTTTAAACTTTATTGTCTGAAAATAAATATTAACTTTTTTCCGGATAATCGAACCAGGACCTCAGGTTCCTGAGGCGCACTCTCAGACCTCTACGATCACTAGAGATATGGAACTGTGTAAAAACGTGGGTAAAGTAAAAACTGACCATAAGGCGGTATGGTGACATGCCTCATCCTATCCACAAGGAGAAAAGAAAAATAAATGTCACTGTCACAAATTTTATGCTCTAGCTTTTCGTGAAAGATTTTCACACGGTATTTTCACAGTGTTCCGGTGTATTTTACACTTTAGTTTTATCAATTACGACGACAATAAATGGTAATTCAACTTCCCTGTATTTTTTAATACCGGGTTCGCTTTTGTTATGGGTGATAATGATAACGATGATTATTACGATGGTGACGGGTTAGTTGTCCTTTACAGTTGCTGTATTTTCTTACATTTTTAAATACTAAATTAATATAAAATTAATAAGCTAGCATCAAAATTTAACACACTGCAAGGTTTATAACGCAACATTTTTTTTCGCTTTTGCCGGTGTCGGTAGTCCCGCGGCGTACCTACCTAACCTTTTTCAATCAATAATGTCTAAGCTTTCCTATAATTTCCCTACAATAAAGCCTAATAATAAAATAACACATTAAGTTTTTCTCACACTTATTTTTATTTATCAACTGATTATCATTTCATTTTAGTACAGGTAATAGTTTGTGCTTTTGTGAATATTATCATATTATCTTGGTTGGGTTGCACTTAGGAGGGCTGCCTTATGAAACTACTCTATTACTAACAGAATAATAGTGCTTGTGCTCACACTTTTTATGTATAACTCTTTCAGCAGGTAATGTTTTGTGCTTGTGTGAGTCTTTTTTATATTTTACTTTATTCTATCAGTCCCGGATTTCATAATTTAGTGAGTGTAATAGCATAGCATTTGTGCACTTAGAGCTGAATCACCCTTCTTATTCTTCTTTTCGAGTGTGACACTGTGTCGTGCACAAATCACCCTTAAATATGTATAGAAATGAGTTTGGTGGATCTCTTTTTCGACATTTTTTTTGATGTTGTAAATGCTTAATCCACAAACCAGTTTAAAAAAAAACTTGATAAATTTATAACCAACAAGTAAACAACCAACAGTAGTCTTAAATGCCAGCCTGCTAATAAAATAATAATAATAATTTCAAGAACAGAAAATCATCTAAAATCATAACTCGCTACTGTTCTATTAAAGTGTTAATACAAATACAAATTCTTTATTAATTAAACATAAAAAGTTACCAATAGTATACAAAAAATTATGTGGCTTAATTATTTCCTAAACTAACTAACTGACCATTCACATAATAAAATACAATCTAAACTACTGGTTGTACTTAAAATCGTTTTCTCAGGGCAATGGACACTATGCCGGCTTCATCTGAAGTCACCTACAACTGGGTTGACATTACGTCAGACTTCTTTACAAACATAAAAGGTTAGTGCTTGTTTAGCCAAACAAAATGTAAAATTATATTATTTGAATGAGTTAAACAATACAGAGTCAATCCATCAAAAGCATGAACTGTGACACAAACTATTGATGAAACTATTCATGAGATTATATTTTTTTCTTATTCAAATATAAAAATTGTATGTTAAATTAGTCAGAGAACCTAAAAGTCGAAAACGTTTTTCATTTTTAGACTGGGTATCCTCAGAAAAAGTTGTTTGATTTCATACTTTGATTCACTCCGTAAATATTTATTTTTAGCAATACTTTTTACAGTTTTTTTTTCTAGATCTGCAACTGGGCGAGTTGCTCCACGATGGGCACCTGTTTGGCCTGTTCGAGGCCATGTCGGCCATCGAGATGATGGACCCCAAGATGGATGCGGGCATGCTTTGCAACCGCGGGAACCCCAAACCTCTCAATTTCCAACAGGCTGTTGCTGTAAGTGTAACTATTTCCTATTGGGACATAATGTTCAAAGTCACAAACCTTTTGGTACCAACTTATGGTACCATTTAAATTGAAGAGCTACCTTAATTTCACTAGGATTCCATCATTAAATCCGAACTTGATTCCTATTGGACCATGCTGGAGTAGTGAAACCAAGAAATAATACTATATTGCTCCAGGAGTGTTTGAATAAACAGTGAATATTCTTGTTATAGTATATGAAACCAAGGATTCTGTTGAATGAAATAAAGAACAATTATAAAAATTTCAATAAAAAATTAAAAACTTTACTCCGAAACACATATGTACCTCTATTATCATCTTATTTCATATTCATTCCTTTTGCAGGCAGGCACATTGAAAATAGACAACCTGGATCCCAGCGAGCTGATTGGCATAATGGACGCCACAATGGCTTGCATTGTGTCCTGGCTGGAGGGCCACTCGCTTGCGCAGACTGTCTTCACGAACCTGTACCTGCATCAGCCACACTCCATCACCGATAAGACGCTAAGAGCTTACTGCATTGCCGTCTACAAGCTGCTGGATTGTATTAGAGATTGTATTAACAAGTGTGTATTCATTTCGATTTAATAATTGATGTGGCCAATATCTTTATTGTTATCACAACTTCCTAGTTATCACAGATTTACATGGCTAGAAAAGTAGATAAGTTTGATGTGTTGGTGGACCTTTAAATTATTATTTTTATACTTTTTAAACACAATAATTATAAGCACAGAAATTCCAGTTAAAGTCTGATTATTATGTAAGATTTGGCCTTTACTACAAATTCAACTCAAATCTTATAAAATTATCATGTACAATAATACGATTGACATAATAAAATATCTACAAGGTGTAAGGGACAGCCTTTTGAATACTGATGGGTGAATGCATACTGAACATCTTTTCCCTACATACATATGTAAGGAATAGAAAAAAGAAAACGGTCTCCTGTACAAAACCATAACTAGCTGACTGCCTATACTATGGGAAGAAGAAAATTTACTTTTCGTGAAATATATATTCCTAGGAGAAAGTAATCATTTTTATGATCTGAATGCACCTTATCAGTATTTGGAGGGCTGTCTCTTACAACCTGTATATTAAAACTATTTGTAACTAGCAACCCTGGGTGGGTCATAAAAATGATCTGAATGATGTCAGTTTCACTTGCTGCTAACCATTTCCCGTGGTAATGAGACTATTTCTTGGTAGATATTATACATATAAACTTTCTCTTGAATCATTCCATCAATAAAAAAGCCGCATCAAAATATGTTGCGTAGTTTTAAAGATCTTAGCATACAACATACCTACATATACATTCATTTTTATACCTACAATCTTTCAAACACGTATTAAACGTATTTATTTTAACTCTTTAGTCTAATCACAAATTTTGAAACAGATCGCAATTAGAAACATTGAGCTTTCATACTAATTTGTATCCCCTTTTTACCCCTTTAAGGGTTAAAACTTAGAAAATGCTGTGAAATGTGTGTAATATATATATGATTCAGGGGTAAAATTTCAGAAAACATTGAAACACGTTTTAATAATTTTAGCTTCTTAATCAAATACAAAATTTAAAAAAAAATCGCCTCATACGATACGAATTTTCACACCAACGTATAACCCTTTCACCTCACCCGCTGCTTCATATTTGTGTGATTGTGACCTTTTCCCGGCATAAATTATACTTATAAACCTTTCTCTCAAATCATGCCGAAGTTTCAAAGATCTAAGCATAAGTACATTAAAGGACACCGAAACACGGCAATTTGTTTTATACGATGTATTGATTTTGTCCCTAGGGCGCAAGTATTTGAAGAGGAAGACTTTCAACCAATGGGGTACGGTTATCGCCTGGGCTCGAACCCGCAGTCCGGGAGCGCTTACGACGCCAGCCTCGAGGTCAGCGAGCAGAAGTGCGTCGCCATGCTCAGGGAGCAGCAAGATTGGCTCAATAACAAGGCCAAGACCGAGCCCGATGAGGTAAACACGCTATTCAATAGGCTGGCAGCTCGTTTGACGGCAAAAGTGCGAGTAGATCACTTGCGAGTAGATCACACTCCACAAGCTCCTCAAGCAACCGACGCGGCGGCGGGGGCGCGGGGGTTCCTCATTTGTTCCCCATTTTGGGAACTACCGACACGGGCCGGGTAGATTCAGTCCAATCCGTTCTTTCCAGAACAACTCGTAAGCCCAGTCGCGCCCCAATGGCACAACTACAAAACTTCTCCGGGTGAGCTCCTGCTCCCCACCATACAGTCAGGTGTAGATTTCATAGCCCCATGGCTAAAATTGTAGAGTCCAGAAAAAATGACGGCAAAAGTATACATAGCAAGGCTGTGCTGTCAAGAGCGGATCCAGCCTTAAATATACATGGTAAAGGGAACAATAGAAATATACCTCACGTAACTATTTTGAGCAAAGTGAGTCGAAATTTACACGTTGCTATTAGACTATGCACGCTAGATGTATTGAAACGAACCCAACATTTTATGATCCGCAACATGAAATGTTGGGTTCGTTACATTTCACGTAGTGCGGGCAAAGTAAGTCCGACGCTAATGAGCACGTTACACGTATTGCGAGCGGAGCCAATCCGTTATATCCCACTGCTACAGGTTTAGTTAGAGAAAAAGATTGCTAGCGAAGCGAGTCAGAAACTTAATTTTTCTGACTCATCGTCATGTTTGTTCTGAGATATTTAGACAACATAATTTTACAGTTTATGAAATATATAGATATACAGATGATGATGATGTCCATCCTAGCCGATTTCGGCAACAAAGCAAGACACCAGAAATACATTTGTTTCTAGGTGAACAACCTGTGGGCAGCCCTGGCGGCGCGCATCAGGTTCACGCGCATGTTCTACCAAGCTTTGCTCCTCATCACGAAGCGCACGGAGAACCAGACCGGCGCCGACTGCGTGGCGCTGCTCAACGGCTGCTCAGAGATGATGAAGCTCATCATCAAAACAGCCGGGAAAGGAACGCAGCCGGTCGAGCATTGTAAGTGGTTTAAGATAGGATGTACTACCAGGCGCTGCTGATGATTACCAAGCGCGCAGAGAACCAGACCGGCGCCGACTGCGTGGCGCTACTCAACGGCTGCTCAGAGATGATGAAGCTCATCATCAAAACAGCCGGGAAAGGAACGCAGCCGGTCGAGCACTGTAAGTGGTTGAGGATAGGATGTTCTACCAGGCGCTGCTGATGATTACCAAGCGCGCAGAGAACCAGACCGGCGCTCAACGGCTGCTCAGAGATGATGAAGCTCATCATCAAAACAGCCGGGAAAGGAACGCAGCCGGTCGAGCATTGTAAGTGGTTTAGGATAGGATGTTCTACCAGGCGCTGCTGATGATTACCAAGCGCACGGAGAACCAGTACCCGATATTATCAATCTAAAGGCTACAATTTAACAAGTAATTCGATGTACATTGCGTAGTCGGTTAGCCATTATGATACAGGAATATGAACCGGCTACGCAATGTACTAAGAATTTCACCTGCAGACTTGTAGCCTGTAGTTTCATAACATAGGCACCAGACCGGCGCCGACTGCGTGGCGCTGCTCAACGGCTGCTCAGAGATGATGAAGCTCATCATCAAAACAGCCGGGAAAGGAACGCAGCCGGTCGAGCATTGTAAGTGGTTGAGGATAGGATGTTCTACCAGATGATGAAGATGATGATGAATATGATGTAATCGGTTCACAGTATAAATACCGATCGAGGAGAGTATAATACTTGCCATCGACTCGTCAAAAAGAATCAGTATAAATAAGACGGCCGATGTGTCGCAGTGGTAGTTCGACTACCTGCGACGCAAAGGTTCCGGGTTCGATTCTCGGTGAGACACTCACATCGTTGATATCTATCACTTTGTGAATTTGTTCCCGGTCTGGTTATAGGACATTGCAGGGTGAACCACCTGATCGTCCGAAAAAGAAATGGTTCCGTGCTTCGGAGGGCACGTTAAGCCGTCGGTCCCGGTTGCTGTCTATGATTACTTAGACGGCGGTCGTTACACAACCATGTCAGAGGCCTACTACTAGCAGTAGGCTCGGAGTCACACGAAAAGAGAGAGAGAAGAGAAGAGAGAGAGTATAAATAAGAAACTTGTTGATCACTTGTTGACTAGTTATTATGACAAATTGTTTCTCATTTAAACCGAACGGGTCTTATTCCTAGCATATCCCGCAGTACAAAAGTGTCCCCAAAGGGAGCTCTTACCCTAATATACCCCGCAATAAAAAGTATCCCTGACATACCTATGCAGTAATAAAAAGCAATAACATATATATCAATAGAGTGCCCTCGAAGGGTACTTTTACGCTTTAACACAGTCTGTTGTTGAAGACAAATACAATCGTACATTTTCAGCTGATTCTCCCAACCCCATGGGGTTCGAGCCGATGATCAACCAACGCCTGCTGCCCCCCACGTTCCCGCGGTACACGCGCATCAAGCCTCGCGCCGAGGCGCTGCTGTACTTCGACGACCTGGTCACGAGGCTGCGCCACGCCTGGAAGATCACCTCCATCACCAACTTCCACACCGCGCTGGTAAGAACACTTTGATAGTAAGTTTGATAATATATATATCCTGGACATTTTCACACAGCGCCATCTAGGCCCAAACTAAGCAAAGCTTGTGCTATGGGAACTAAGTAGCTGATATTATTACATATAAACTTTTTATTTGTAAATAAAAAAAATTTATACATACAAAACACCCAGACTAAACACAAATATTTGTTAAATTTACTTAACAAATATTTGTGTCTTGTGGGGATCGAACCCACGACCCTCGGCGTAGAAGGCAGGGGTACTATCTGTTACGCCAACGGGCCAGTCAAATAGATAAGTTTGTAAGTTTAGTTAGATGTGGAAAGATTCGCCTGAAACACCGCAACTTAGTCTGAATATCCGAACGGGTATAACTCTTAATCCCTATAGCACACACACACACACACACATATCACGCCTGTTATTCCTTGCGGGGTAGGCAGAGCGTAAACGGCCGCAAAAACGGACATTTACGCCACTTCTGACAAAAGTTTGAGGGTCAATCAGATAACCATGTATCACCATAGTGACAGGTTGTCAGCCCATCGCCTAAAGTTGCAATACACATCTAACCCTCTAGTCCCTTAGTCGCCTCTCACGACAACCATGGGCAAGAAATCGGGTGATGCCATTCTAAGCCGGCATCACCTATAGCGTTACCTATAAATGGATGGATACCGAACCGGATAGGCGTGATATGTGTATGTATAAATGGACCTATAAACATTCGATACAATAAGACTTCCGAGTTGCATCGTTCATGTTCTCATCAAAGATGGAATATCATTGGTATCAACGCCTTCAACCTTAGGGCTGCCGCAGACCAAACGTACGTTTTTGCGAGCGACAGCTCGAGCACTTTTCGTATAGATTCTAAAAAGAACCATACGTAATTGAAATTAAAGTGATATTGCCTACTATGTCAAACTCCACCGGTTGCCGCCGGGCGACTGTGAGAGCCGTTTGTCATTCTAGCCAATGTTACTTTTATTTCAAATATGATAAAGTGCCTTATCGACTTTCTAGATCAAAAATGTTAGAGCTATTGGTCGCAAAAACGTACGTTTGGTATGCGTAAGTATAGAGTTCCATATAACACACTTTCACAGGCGATCTTTACATCAAAATCTACCTTGACTTTCAATTGTCTACGTATCCGTCGCAGGACTTCTTCATGGAGTTCAGTCGTGCGCGCGCGTGCATCCTGTCCCGCTCGGCGCTACAGCTGCTATACCTCAGCCCGTCGCCCGCCACCACCGCGTCCATGGCCCAGAGCAACATGAACGGTCCAGTGGGTGCTCCGAGACCGCATCACGCGTTCGTGGAAATCCTACGCGATTCAGTGAAGAGCTTCGTCAACCCGCCGGCCGTGGCGACGCAAGTGCGCGGCGTGAGTGTGATGGTACATGTATGTAACGGTATGCCTTGCTGTGTTGTGTGTTCATGAATAGCGTCAAACTCTTTGCACAGTCAGTATATGATTTTAATATACTTTGATATTAGAAATATCTGGATTTGTCCTCACGTATTTTCAATCTCGGGTCGAATAATTAGCCGTAGTTTAACCTTCGTATCTTTATTATTCTAGGATAGATGTTTAATTTTTTGATGATTAAAAACTTCACGTTGAGTAACATTGCTTACATCATGTTTTAATTCATGTTGTAACTGTTTTTATTTTAGTAACTCAGTTTAATTGCTGCCATTAGTAACTTTTTACTAACTTCAATTAGCTCAATAGTAAGCCCTAGTAGTATATAAATATATACCCATCATTCGCTTACATTTGTTGGCTCCGGTTGTTTAAAAATACCTTACTGTTTAGGCTGAAAATACATATTATTACACGTCTCACCAAAAAAGGGAGTGTTATGTTTTTAGAATTCATGTAGGTATGTATGTATATATATATATGTGCGATATTCTTTAACGTGCTGCAACTCGATTCGAATGGGAATTGTATCGGAAGAATCCTTACATTATCCCAAGTGTCTTAGACTAGGCTTAATCTCAGAAAGCAGTCGTATTTATAATTTATTATGCTTGTTCAACCTTCCACCCCTTGTTCAGACACGGAAATGTTTCTTTTCAAAATATTCTTTTCGTGCACAAAATACAGAAAGAATTTCACATCAAAACTTCAAATGAGACCAAAGTGTATTCTCAGCCTGAACGTATTCACGGACAGACCTTTCACACATGCCGCCTGTCCTGTTCCAGGCGCGCGAATTCGTGGAGAACTTCCTGGCGCGCTGCGTGCGTCCGTTCGCGGTGCTGCTGCAAGTGTGCGGTCACAACCGCGCGCGCCAACGGGACAAGTTGGCGCTGCTATTGGATGAGTTCGCCGCGCTGCAGGAAGAGGTACCTCCTGCTATACGGTTAATTATACGGTTTGGGGTCGGTTTGCATAAAATTTTAAGTCATATTTTTTATTACGCATATGTTATGTAGTCATAATTATTCAAAGTCATAAAAACAACACGCATAACCCTTGTAGCATAAATTACCAAGTCATAATGTCTATAAACATAGAGATGACTAGGCATATTATTCATGAGCATAAAAATAACTAGGCATATTATTCGTTGGCATCATTTCAAAAACATGTTCGCGGCTTAGGCCAGGCCCTTGGGCCACCCCCGCCGCACCATAACCTATTATGAAGAAAAACATTATGAAAAATAACAAATATGCGACTCAAAACTAGTCTAAAATAAAATAGGTGAAAATAATAGTATGACTTTCAATGCAGTATGACATATAAACATTATGCCAAACAAATAGTATGACAAAGAATTTTATGCAAACCGAGAGATGCCAAAGTATATTAGGAACTTCAACAATATGCAAAACGACGGTATCCCTAATTATACGCATGTAAATAACACGCTTTGAAAATTTTGACTTCCATTTGAAACAAATGTCGTTTTCGAGGGATATGTAAGAGTATAAACTCCCTTCGGGGCCACTTTGTATTGCGGAGTAAGTTAAAGTATGAGCCCTATGTATTGTAACCTGCTGTAAAATACTTACATACATAAATCTCGCCTTTTTCCGGAGGGTAGGCAGAGACATCTTTCCACTTGCTACGATCCTGACACACCTCTTTCGCTTCTTCAACATGCATCAATCTTTTCGTACATGCTCGTCGGTTTAGGGTACTCTAGGACCTATCTTTAGAACGTCCCCGATCTGATCCAAGTACGTTCGTCTACGGTCTTGCCCAAGTTGTTAAAATCCTACTAATATTCTAAATGTGAAAGTTTGTATGTTTGTTTGTTTATTTGTTACTTCTTCACGCAAAAACTACTGAGCCGATTTTAATGAAATTTGCCACACATATAGAAGGTAACATAGATTAATACATAGGATTGTTTTCATCACCACTTATGCGGGCAACGCTAGTAATATTATAAATGCGAAAGTTTGTATGTTTGTTTATTACTTCTTCACGCAAAAACTACTGAACCGATTGTAATGAAATTTGGCACACATATTGAAAGCAACATAGATTAAGATAAGACATTATGATAGTTTTTGTCACCACTTTACGACGCGGGTAACAGCTAGTAATATTATAAATGCGAAAGTTTGTATGTTTGTTTATTACTTCTTCACGCAAAAAGTACTGAACCGATTGTAATGAAATTTGGCACACACATAGAAGACAACATAAATTAACACGTAGGATAGTTTTTATCATCACCCGAGGGTTATGCGGGTAACAGCTAGTGTTTACATTGTCCTTTTTATATCCAGGCGGAGAGCGTAGACGCAGTGGTAGCGGGCGCGTGCGGCGCGGGCGTGGTGCCGGGGGGCGAGGGTGCCGCGCGCGCTTGCTTCGGCACCTGGATCCTGTACCACGTGCTGAGGGTCATGATCGCGTACCTGCTGGCCGGGCTAGAGCTGGAGCTGTATGCGCACCACGAGTACCACTACATATTTTGGTAAGACAAACTGACGGCCATTGAAAAGCTACAAAACTTTCGTGAGCCGCCTGTATTGGCCTGAATTGGGGTTGACAGGGATAACTAGAAAAACACTTCACTACCAGAACACTGAATCCTTTATTATTAAAACCTTAACGCTTTTATCTACCTAACTACGTGACCTAAAATAGGAGAGAGAAAACCTATAATCACTTCTTATCGAGAGCGTGATATATCACAGCCAGTAGTGACGAATTTTTCGCTTAGGAGACTCTGTTTAGATCAATGGCTTTAATGCCTTGATTGGTCTATTCACATTATGTCGGCTAGTACAATTCGCACGATGAGCCGCTGGCTTTCAAATATCAAGTACTTTAATATCAAACATCGTCTATTCTGTACATTGATATACAAGATACACACACATACACATATCACGCCTATAATCCCATGCGGAGTAGGCAGAGCGTAAACGGCCGCAAAAAACGGACATTTACGCCACGTCTGACAAATATTTAAGGGTTATTCGGAAAATTGTGTATCGCCATAGTGGCAGGTTGTCAGCCCGTCGCCTAAAATTGCAATACACACCCTCGAGTTCCTTGGTCGCTTCTTACGACTCCCACGGGAAAGAAATGGGGTGACGCTATTCTGAGCCGGCATCACACGCCACATTTCATATTAAATTAACCACCGGCCATTTTGCGTCCAACTTTTTAAAAATATTTCGGGAAAGTTGTGAAGTTTCATGAGTACCTTTAACTCCTTTCGGCGGCCCAAGTTTAGCTGATACGATTTTTATGATTCTGTAGCAAATTTCCGGTAGCTGACAGTCTTTGCTGACATTACATTTAATTATTTTTAATTTATTTTATTTTATATAAAATTAAATATATTGTTTTTGTTAGCAAAATTATTTCATCAAGTTTAGCACAATATAGAAAATTTATGCGACTGCAATATGTGGCGGTTCCAATAGAAGTTTTTTCTTCTTCGTAATAGCCGGGTATTTGTTATTGCATTTTATCAAACATTGTTTATTTATTTAACATTTCATTCTGAACATCCGATCATTAAACCATGACGGCGATGTGGCGCAGTGGTAGTGCGACTGCCTGCGACGCAAAGGTTCCGGGTTCGATTCTCGGTGGGACACTCATAAATTTGTTCCCGGTCTGGTTAGGAGATTGCAGGGTGAACCAACTAATTGTCAGAAAAGAAATGGTTCCGTGCTTCGGAGGGCACGTTAAGCCGTCGGTCCCGGTTGCTGTCTATGATTACTTAGACGGCGGTCGTTACACAACCATGTCAGAGGCCTACTAGTGGTAGGAGGCGGTTGAAAAACTCTGACACCAGGGTTCATCGGGTCGTTGGACGACTCGGTGTCGCACACGAAAAATATAAATATATATTATTAAACCGTTACTGTCACTAGTATGTTTACCTTTCTCTTCTTTCCCAGGTATCTGTACGAGTTCCTTTATGGCTGGCTAATATCAGCTCTCAGTCGGGCTGAGAGTCTCGCCGCCGAGGGCGCCAGACGGGGCGACAATAAGAAGGGGGGCGCAAAGAAACAGAAGAAGAGGGTGCGCCCCTACGCCAGGGAGGGACTCATGTGCCAGGTCATGCAGAATATGTGCGGAGGGTATTATAAGGTTAGTGAATGGGGGCGCCAAACAAGACGGGGGCGCTAAACAAACAAATGAAAAGTGCTCATCAAAATTGACAAACTATATTGAGACGATTTTAGAATTTATTTCTACTCCCACAGCTATCGTAGCTTAAAGCGTTTTTGCTACTTCTGTCCAATATTTTACAGACAAAGTTTGTTTACATGTTTAGTCATTCCAAAATAAATGTAGTATAGATGGCCTTGGTTGTCATCCTGTTTACCATAGATAAAGATGCAAGATGACACATTTATTCAATGAAATACTTTTCATTATGAATGAACATACAGGTGAAATTATATTTTTTAACTATTGTTTTCTTTGACGTTGACTTTGGCAGGATCATCGTCTGAAGGCAATGGAAGCCAAATATATAAAAAAAACTATAATGTCAAGTAGTGTTTCACGATTTTGCTTCATTAAGTATGACTTATTTGGCTTAGCGGCTAGAATGGCTAGAAATATATTAAGAGATTTGAGTTCGAATCTCACTCGTTACAATTTCTGCCTTCACAAATTCAACCATATTCTCGTTTTATTTCCTTTAATTGGATTTATTGTAATGAATGATATTGAGTGGCTGTAAAAATGACCCGGCCATTTACGGTAAATAGTCGAGGTAGTAGTGACAGCCTACACTAACATTTCCCGTCGTAGATATAAGGTTCGGTCCATTATAGCTCGTAACTTATTACGAGCGGGAGAAATTTTATGATACTAAAATTCAGTGCAAATATTTTTAATAGGACAGAGTTCTACACGGAAACTGAACAACTATAAGACGAAATATGAAAAAAAGGACCTTCCATACAAAGTAATACGATTTTTTTTCATTTTTGTATGGAAGGGGAGGTTCCTTGAGAAAAGTTGTTCAGTTTCACGAGTAGAACACACCCTAAAATATTTGCACTCAATGTGCCTTATAGCGACTTATGCTTTCTCTATGTAAACCAGGACTGTATTGATAAAACTTTTTATAAAGAAGTGAGACTGGAGTCTAACTACTAAGTAGTCTTCACCAAGGTTTTGCTCGCTTGTACACACACAAGCCAACCACTGGACTAGTTACAAAATGTAATATCCTATCGATGTATCGATGGTAGATGGAGCCGTGCCACGCGTTACTGGCATTAAATACACTTGCAAAATTGGCGGGCAAGGAACGAGCTGCGGTAGCCCAGATGGAAGAGGCGTCGTCACTAGTAATGACGAAAGTCGCATTTTCAAATCCTGCCCGCGCTTAAAACTCTTGCAAGTTTTCAAGAATTTCAAAAATCCTATCGTCTTCTATTCACCCATCAACGAAGTACTTACAAGGAAGGAACAACTTTATCCCTTTTTGTTGAAATATGACAAAAATTTAAATGATTTCGAAGTGCTTATTGCTATTTCAGATCAAAACCCGCATAATTTCCAGTAGCAATAAGACTTTGCTACTAGAGGATTTAGTAAAAAAAGAAACAGACACGATCACTCTACTTTCTAAGTTATTAATATAATAGAGATTTTGTGTGAGATTTAAATGTATTGTTTTATCTTCGCCAGGCTTTGGTGGCGTTCAAGTTGCAAGGCAAGATCCAGACGCCGCAATCGGAGTTCGATAACGAGGCGGTGCGCTACAAGCACCGGTTCGCGCCGCTCTCCGTGCTGACTCCCCCGCAGGTGCACTACCGTGAGTTCTGCGAGATGACCCAGCCTCTGCAGTGAGTATACTGGTAGCTAGTAACGTGCAGGTTGCAAGGGATGACCCGACCGACCCGTACAGTTTTTTAAACACACATTCTAATAGCTAATTATATGCAGTTGAATACACTATATTATTTATAATCTACATAAAAATTCCATAAAATATGGGAGTAGCAAACTAATAACAATTCAGTACCGGCAAATTTCAATATAAGCAAAAAATTAAACTAGGTATTACATTGTTTATTTTTTACCAATATAACATTCTTGTTACTATTCAGATAAGCTTCGGTATCTGTTCTGAAATATCCAATAGCAGATTATTGATATATTACGTTTCATCGAGTTGAAATTTTAAGTGACGTGGGTAGGACATAATGGGAGCGTCTTAAATAGATTGCCTGTGTAAGATCTTGTTCCACGTGTCCGTCGAAAGAAATCTAGTTTTTACGCACGGTATTGTAGTAGCGTGCTTTTACAGTATTTCTAGTAGTGCTTTTTACAGCATTTCTGAAACGGTTCTTTAACAAGACTCCATTGTTCTTTACCGTCTTCAACCGTTTGATAGTAGTGCTATCAGCGCATCTACGTGCCATGTAAGGGATCTACTTATACTGATTTCTATCCAGCTAGAAGAAAATCCCGTATAAATCGATCCTTTAAATGGGTAGGTTGATGTACAGTCGGTTGTAACACATAAGGTACCAGGGGTACTCCAAAAGAACTGAATTATTTTTGACACCTGCAATATTTTTTTCTTGACATGAATATGTATTAGTAGAAATTGTCTTATTTTATGAAAATAGGTATTTTTTTTGTAATGTATTAACTGGGGATAAAAAAAATCAGTTCTTTTGGAGTGCCCCTGGTACCTTTTGTGCTATAACCGACTGTACATGTTATGAAGATTTGTGCTAACCTTCTGTTTTGTAGCTTAGAAGTATCAAATCGCTTTGATGTTTTTGCTGATTTACTTTGTCCTTTGCTATCTATAAACTGATTTTGGCCACAATAAGGTGATGGTCGCTGTTCACGTCCGCCCCTCTTCGATTTCGTACATCCAGCAGAGATTGTCTCCACTTCCTACTAATCATGACATGATCAATTTGGTTTTCGGTTTTTCTATCTGGAGACACACACGACACTTTGTGACAATCCTTATGCGCAAAGATAGTGCCTCCTATCACCATATCGTATTGACAACAGTAATCCACTAACATATTGCCATTAGCGGTTCTGTGTCCTAGTGCATGACTGCCTACCCATGGTTCTATGACTTGGTTGCAGTGTCCAATCTGCGCATTGAAGTCCCCCATACAGATAATTATATCGCCCTTTGCTATGGTTTGCATTGTTGCATCGAGTAGATCATAAAATGATTCCTTCTTGTCAAGATCCGTTGTATTGGTTGGTGCATAACATACGGTAATAGATCTCAACCGGAATTTAAAACGTGCAGTTATTATTCTGTCTGACACTGGATTCCAATTGATGAGACTGTTTCGTGCTTTATTGCTGAGTAGGATGCCTACACCGTGTTCATGCTTTTCTTTTTGTCCTGAGTATAACAAGGTGTGGTCTGCAACTAGTCGTTCTCCAAACTCCTTCCAACGTGTTTCAGATATGCCCATTATGTCCAGTTTGTAGTCTTGCATATACTTTATCACTTGATGTACTTTACTTTCCTCCTTCATTGTTCGAACATTCCTGCATCCTATCGGTGTCCTTCTTTTAGCGCCGTAAGTCGTTTGTTTAGTATCGATCCGGTTTTTTCTTCTTTTAGTTTCTGAAATAGTTTGATTTTAGATCAACAGGTTATTAGCCAAAGGTACCCTCGGCGGCTGCTACTTCAAAGCCTACCGCTGCGCTCGGCTTGTCCTCAGAGTGCCTTCTCTTATCGTTTTAAGGAAGCATTAATACCCTCGAGGTTTACAATAACCTCCAAAATCTCGAAAGTCTAATAATGTATAGAACATTTATATCATCTTAAACTTTACTAATCAAAATAATTGATTGTCTAAGATCCTAACTACAATAGACTTTGCGTAATGTATGTAAAGTGTTTTTCTCCCGTTTGCCGAAAATAGCTCCAACGGATCTTCTTCTACATATAATGAAATGACGTGATAATCAAAGCGTAAAAAAGGATTTGGGTCTCAAAAAGGCACCGGCCTCATGGACACTGCGGTACAGCGCACCAATAGAAACTCGTCTCGAACGTCACGAGCTATGTCGGCACACGCGCGCACACCTTTACATTCCTTATAGTACGCCACCTAAATAATCTATCCCTATCTTGACATCTCTTTGTATGAAACAGACAACAGTCGTCAAATCAGGTTTATTGTGAAAACCTTAGCAACTGATATGTTGGCAATATTTATTTATATATGGATACATAATTTGACAGCATTACATAATTATTACCACTTATTACGCTGTGTTACTTTTGTACCTGGTCTCCCCTACTATTTTTATTTTATGTTACTCATTATATGCAACGATTAAATAATTAAACAGAAATTGTAAATAATTTTTACGCCTACTTTTACTAGGATTGTCACGTCGTAGATTCATACAATATATCGTCTTAAAAGGTAGCTGGTTTGACTAGTAGTAACCGTATCGCAAATTACCGTACTGGCGGTTATACTGCGGCCCTCGATTGCCCCGGTTTCCTTGACCGCCTCGGTTCATCTGGTAACGAGAATAGGCATTCCAGTTTCCCGTAGTGGATGTCCTATCGCTGGCCGAACGAGAAGGCCTGGAGGTTCTTGGCGGATAAGACTGTCTAATCAGCTCACCCTGTTTATCTTTCGCTTCTTTGATTTTATTGGACAAGTTGGTGCCAAATAAGGTTTCATCCCGCTCTGTGCTCTGAACTACATGGAGAAAGTTCTTATCCAAATTCGATGTTATTGATTTTATTCGATTTTTGGTAAACAAAGCGTGAAGATCCGATAGGATACGACATGCGTTACTGAGATGATATATTGCTGCCTTTGTATTGCCTCCTTTTAGGAGAAACTCAAGCGTTCTTATAACCGCAGTTATGCCTGAGCCAAGTTGTTGTTGTTGAGACATCAGTGCATTGTCTTTGTCCCGTGCTAAGTTTGAAACTTTGGCAATTTCAGAAATTTCAGGATTTAGTTTAGGAGACTGCAAAAGACCACAATTGTCCGGAATCAAATAATCTTTCAGCATTTTTTCCTTACTATCTTCGGACATACCTTTTCGGAGGATAGGTCAACTAACTTGTCAAGAATTTTAGGTCCATTCTTCGGGGTATCACAAGTAGTCTCACCGAGAGCCTCCAATAGCTTTGGAGCTATTTCTGGATCCAGACCGTTGGTGACTTGGGGTTGGAATTCCGTCATTAGCTCAGAAGATACAGCGATTTTATCCGGCTCAAGGTCTGAAACCTCCGTTGTGTTCAAGTCCGCAGCGGGTGGCTGGTTTTGTACTGCCAATGGCGGGTCGTGGACTTCCGCTGGCGGGTTGTAGACTTCGTGATTTGTCGGCACTGATTTTCTTCCACCATCGGCACCTAAAATATATTTCATAACTTAAAAGTATTATATATATTTGGTTAAAATTTACAAGTGCCCGATACCGAAAACTCAGTACTGGTGATAAGGAACAACTTTCCATAACGTAGGTCGAAATTTAAAAATATATTGTACCTGCTGTTATACGAATTGACTCGGTCAGTTGTTGCGTTTTTCACAGGAAGTTTAATTTTATTTTTCATATGAATTTTGGACCTATATTCCTCAGGGAATTTTGGACCTATATTCCTATCACGAGCCCGCACTGAATTTCTGTATCGGACACTAGTAAAATATCATCCTGTATATCGAATCTAACAAATCTAATAAATTTCATCGAATTTGTTGTACGTTAGGTACTCGTAACTGTATTCATTTCCACTCATCAGGATCTTTTATCGACAATTATTTCGATATACCACATAGGAACTTTGACCAAAGTTATACCGCCAGGGAAGCAAATCACACCTCTGATTTGTGTATGTATGTATAAATAATTTATAACAATAAGTAAAGTATGACAGCAAATAAAAAAAAAAGCAAAAATTTAAACACAAAACTAACCTTCAGGGGAATCACTGCGTATAACGCGCACTTTGCGACGTTGATTAGCTCGCAATCTCCGTAACATTTTCTCATGGTATTCAATGTCTTCTTCATCCGCACTACGTTTTGACATTATGATCGGATACTTTTGATACTTCAATTTTCGACAAAAATGTAAAAGATCGACGCGTGCTACTGTCACTGAGCACTAAAAATGAATAATAGAATAACTTTATAACTATGCAGAACTATGCAGTTATGAAATCACTATAGCCTTAGTACTATGAGTGAAGTGTTTAGTGCAGTCGTGTGCTGCAAAGTGACCAGTACCCGATATGATCAAACTACAGGCTACAATTTTACAGGTGAAATTAGATGTTCATTGCATAGTCGGTTAGCCATTATGATACCAGAAATATGAACCGGCTACGCAATGTACTAAGATATCATCTGTAGACTAGTAGCCTGTAGTTTATTAGGCACCAGAGCACACTAATGTGATCGTCACGGCAGTGGTAGCAGCGGTCGCCGATGTGTTTCGTTTTTGTGTTGTATCAGAAATTGATATGATTTCAATTTGCCTTACCAAGTTTTTTGTTTTTCTCTTCACCGCACCACTAGGGTGTCCATTGACGACAATAATTGAATACGATCTGAATGTCAATCCTTGATCACAAACAATGTCGTAAGGTATCAACCCAGATTGTGCAACTTCAGATATAACTTTCTTAAGTGGATATAAGCATTAGTTCTCGAGTGGGTATTGTTCCTTCATTAAAATAATGCAACGCTTCGCCGCCACGATAAACAAATTCAGACTTAGGCACGATTATAATATTTTAAACATCACTTTTCTTTGGATACAAATCTTTCCATAACTGATAACGGCGCGCAAAACTCACTTGGTGTGTGTCAGCCCTAAGAAAAAAAAAAGTTTAAGCTAAAGTTATGTTTCATTGTTCCAGATACGAAAACCCTGTGATACTATATCTCGGCGGATGCAAGCACTTCCAGCAGGCTCGCTCGCTTTTGGAAACTATCACTACTCCTGACCAAGAGGTAATTAATGCTTGCTGATACTATTTTCAGATTTGTAACTAGTTTGACCTTTGATCCTCCAAACTCCTGTAACCCCAGGGACACAGGTACAACCTACTGTTACGTTGTGTAACGTTGGGTTGTGTTGCGGCGCCGCGTTTTATAAATCACTAGCAGCCCGCCCAGCGGTTTCACCCGCTGCTAACAATTTCCCCCCGGTTATAAGACAGTTTAATATAGCCTATGTTCATCAGGGATAATGTAGGATTCTAAAAATCTTGACTTCAATTTGAAACAAATATCGTGTTCAGATGGTGGTGTGGTGGCGTAAAGTTACATGCCGTGTGATTAACCTGGCCAGCCCCATGGCAGTGCCTTAATTTTTATTTTTTTTATCCCGCCCGAGCCTATTTTCTATTAGGTCATAACAAAATTGTAATAAAAAAAGAAAATTGTGTGATACAAATTTCTTTTTTTAGAATGACGGTCATGACGTCAATAGTTTCGGAGCCTATCCAATTCAAACAAACAATTATAAAAATCCTGTTTCTAATATTAGTGTAGATTATATTATTATTATTTTAGTGTAATGCCAGCTTAGAATAGCATCACCCGATTTCTTTCCCGTGGGAGTCGTAGGAGGTGACTAAGGGACTTGAGGGTGTGTATTGCACTTTTAGGCGATGGGCTGACAACCTGTCACTATGGCGATACACAATTTTCCGAATGAACCTCAAACATTATGTCAGACGTGGCGTAAATGTCCGTTTTTGCGGCCGTTTACGCTCTGCCTACCCCGCAAGGGATAATAGGCGTGATATGTGTATGTATGTATTATTTTAGTGTAGATTTTTTTAATGCATTATTTTATGTTTTTTGTCGTCTTTTTTTATACCGAGTAAGGGACAGCCCTTGGAATACTGATAGGGTGCATGAAAAATAAAACTGGACAACTTTCCATACATACATACACATATCTTGCCTATAATCCCCTGCGGGGTAGGCAGAGCGTAAACTGCCGCAAAAACGGACATTTACGCCACGTCTGACAAACATTTGAGGGTAATTCGGAAAATTGTGTATCGCCATAGTGACAGGTTGTCAGCCCATTGCCTAAAATTGCAATACAAACCCTCGAGTCCCTTAGTCGCCCCTCACGACTCCCACGGGAAAGATATGGGGTGATGCTATTCTAAGCCGGCATCACACGGCATAGATATGGGGTGATGCTATTCTAAGCCGGCATCACACGACAACTTTCCCCTAGAAACATATGTCAGGAAACGCCAAGAAAATGACCTTCCATACAAAATCACAATCAGCTGGCTGCATTCACTATGGGAAGTCAGTTTTTTTACGTTTCCTGAAATATGTTCCTAGGGGAAAGTTGTTCAGTTTCATGGTCTGCATGTACCCTATCAGTATTCGGAGGGCTATCCCTTACACCCTTTAATACAGTAATGATTAAATGTAATCATTACACTGGTACGAATAATGTGGCGTAGATTGTAAAATATTAAATGAAAAAGTAGTTATTGTGGCATAACTGTAATAGTTAGACATATAGTATCGCGGACATTATTGTAGGTATTGATGTCCTCTATAAAACTGTAGTAACTGTAAACATTTTTTTGCTCTATTGTCAATAATTTCCACAGCGTACGCGATATAAGATATTTTTTTGGTACTTTTTTCACACGTTGGGTTACATTATCGAAATTTTCACGCGGATCCCTATTTTTTTCTCGTATAAAATATAGCCTATGTTCATCAGGAATAATGTAGGATTCTCATGGTGAAAGAATTTTTAGAATCGGGCCAGTAGTTTCGGAGCCTATTCGATGCAAACAAACAAACAAACAAACAAACAAACAAACAAACAAACAAACAATCAAATCTTTCCTCTTTATAATATTAGTGTAGATTGCATAAATTTCCTTGTAAACTCGCGACGCATGTGTGGCTGCCGCCTCTGACCTACGCAGTATAAATCGACCCTTAGGTTTTGTACTGTTTCCAATTTTGGTATTCTCACTTAGATCATGTACTTTTAGTCATTTTACAACTTTTGAAATAATGCGATTTTGGCCATTTTGTAATGTTGGTAATTTTAGAAACTCTGTAATTTGCACATGTTGGTCATTTTAACAATCTGGTAATTTTTACACCTTGGTCATTAAGCTCCGAAAAGTTTTGAATTCTATTTCAAACTGTGCCATTTAGAACATTTCCGTTTTTTTTCTAACAGATATTTTTGTTTCTTTACAGGTAACAGATCTTCTAAAAGTAGTGAAAACAAATTTCGTAGTGCTCAAACTATTAGCGGGCGGTCACAAGCGGGACTCCACAACTCCCCCAGAATTCGACTTCTCTGTACATAGACATTTTCCTATCATAAAGTTAGTGTAAGTAGTCGTAAGAGTAGTTTTTTATCCAATTAGCCAGTGTCTGAACTTAGTTTTTATGCGGATTTAAATCAACCGAGAACTTTAGGCCTTCCATAAAATAACGGAACAAACATATTACAAACTGAATTGTGTTCGTGTAAATAAATCAATGTATAAACAAGTTTAATATTTTGTTGAGTTTGCACAACTATTACTCATCACTATAAAACAATTTTAAACGGATTTAAGTTGTGTTTATTTTGGATTTTACAATTCCTCACGGTCGCAGATGACTCATCCGTGACCACGAGGTCTTAAAAGAGCTCGAAACGTAGAAATTGTAAAATCCAAAATAAACACAACTTAAATCCGCTTAAAATAGTTTTATTGTGATGTATAAAAAAGAGTTTCCAAATAATACACAATTTGTATACAGACACTATTTTGTTTTGTACTATTATATCTGCAGCATTTTGAATTTTCCATACAATTGATCAACCAAACCAATGTGTGCCGATTCCTTGAAAAAGTTGAAAGTACTAAATAGGAAAAAATATCCTATGAGTATAATTTATATAAATTAACTTTGATAACCTTTGTAATAAATGACAAAAACTATCTATAGATTAGTGCAATAAATGTATTGAAATATAACTTATGTTTCTATTGCCACACACATTACAAATAATAGACAACCCACACTATAACAAGGTTTATTCTCTTAGAGTAGGTATAACATATAATATTAGAAAACTAAATCAATATAATAATATCCATAATAGATAGGTAGGTATTTGAGTTATGACTAGATGTGGTGAACTATCTGGCATCCTTGTATTAATATGCAAAAAATTTTTTTCTTTGGTATTTAAAATATAATTTTTATACGCTCATAACATGTCTTTATATTGATAGTATAAATATATCTTTTTATTTTTATATCTTTGGTTAGGTTTGTCAAGATGTTAGAAAAGCCATTTTATTCACTGTAAGCCGTTGCTTCTATAGTTATCCATAGTACTAAAGGAGAGACTGCGCCCCCCATGCGAGCACTTATGTCTACTTTAGAACCCCATTTTGGCTATTCTTGTTCTTCATCTCCGTCGCTGGCATCAGATACGTCAGTGATACAGTCTTGTTCTAACGTTTTCACCTGTAAGAAGTCCCCACCCTTCGGCCCTGAAACCAAACAATAAAGATAAGTACGCTGTAGACAGTGGTATCCAATTAGTAAAGCTTATGTAGAGTAGATAGTTATGTAGGGGTGTTGACATATTACTGTTGGAGGCATTGGGTGAAGGTCAAACTCGAATTATATTTGTCCGCAGTCTACCGTCCCACACATTGCTAGTCGTAAGTTTAGAAGAAATTGACTGCCGGCGGCTAGTGGATGCAAATTGTACAAACAAAACAATACAGAGAGCTGGCTGAAAAACCTAGACATTGATCGTAGAGGTATGATCCAAGCAGGGATTGCCATGATGATACGATGCTGATTCCCTGCGACTTTCGCCATTTCTAGTGGCGACACCTCTTCCATCTGGGCTACCACGGCTCATCCATAGCCCGCGCATTTTGCAAGTGTATCTTGATACCAATAACAGCATGGCTCCACCTACCGGGTTCGTTTTGGAAGAGGCATCGCCACTAGTTATCGCGAAAGTAGCATTTTTACATCCTACCCACAAAAGAAATGTTTGCAATGTTAATAAATTTGTACACCTAACACGGAAAGTGTTTTAAACATTTGGTATAAACACACCAGCGGAGCTCATGAGGTGAAGACAAGATTGTTTTTGGAATATCACTGATGAGAGTTTTCGGGATAACTATTGCTAAATTGTTACCACATCGTCAGGCACCGAATAGTAAAATTTTTCGGATGTTATAATTACTCTAAGTCATCGCGTCGCATTATGTATGTGTGCGTTATTTAAGGACTTTTTCCTCAGAACATCATAAAGTCATAAGATAAGTAGGTCAGTTACCTAGTAATAGTAAGTGGGGGCATGTTTACCTGCAGTACAGACGGTGTTAGCCCCGAAGTCCTGTATGGGCGTAGGCGTTATAGGATGTGATGCCGGCATAGAATAGCATCACCCTATTTCTTTACCGTGGGAGTCGTAAGAGGCGACTAAGGGACTCGAGGGTGTGTATTGCAATTTAAGGCGATGCGCTGACAACTTGTCACTATGGCGATACACGATTTTCTGAATGATTCTTAAGTATTTTGTCAGACGTGGCGTAAGTTTTCCTTTTTTGCGGCCGTTTACGCTCTGCCTACCCTGCAAGGGATTATGGGCGTGATATGTGTATGGATGTATGCAATACCTTCAGTATAGAGGGTGTTAGCTCCAAAGTCCTGTATGGGCGTAGGCGTTATAGGACGGTCCGCCATCGCCCTTGCCTCGTCTCCGCCTGCTTCATCGTCACTGTCTACCACTATTTCTTCTTCTTCGCATTCTTCTATCTACAAAAAAAGGTGAAAATAATGTTCCAAGTTTTTTACGAGTCCTTATGGAAAGTGCTTTAGTTTTAATGCCTGAGTTTTCTTAACTAATCTATCCTAGAGGATATGTTAGTTAAGGATTCTCAGCTGATGGTGCTGATGACTACGGACCGGATTACATCCAGCATAAAAAGTCTGAGTTATGCATGCAAATATGCATGAAAAAAAGCAAGAACTTGCAAAATATGCAAGATCAAATTACAAGTTTTAGGTATAAAACAAAATAACTAACATTTTTAACACGCTCCGCTGTATGAAAATGATCTAGCATTGTCAGATATCCACGATGACACAACTTTTTTCGGGAGGCAAGATCACGGCAAGATCTTTTAGAATTTTGACAGAACAATGAGCGCTCTCGATAAGAATGAGAACAACTTTAGCAAAACAAGCGAACGAAAAAAGCCGCGCTGGCTCGAAAAATATTTAATATATGTCGTTAATAAATAAGCAGGCGAAGTTAATATAACAAGATTTTAGACGAAACATGCTATTTTCGACGAAAATCTAGTGATGACAAATACTTATAGTGAAAGAATCTCATTTATGTATCGCATGCATTATAAGATTTTCCTGTACCTATATTGTAAGAAGTCTTAGTAGTGGAGTGACCTACTAACATGATCAACAAGACTGATGTGATGTGACACTAACTGCTCTGTATTAAATGTTTAATAAATAAAATAAAATGGGAGAGTTTTTGCAAAGGCTCGATTCCTGGCCGGAGATTCGTGGGTCTGGGTGTTCTTTATGCGTATATCTGCACGTCCATGACACAGAGAGTTCTAATTAAATTGCGCAATGAGCATCACAGTGTCTTAAGGATTCCGTAGGTACCAAAATGGAACCAATTACAAAGATTCGGCTGTCCCTGTCCGTCTGTCTGTCACCAGGCCACGGAGAGTTGAAATTTTCAATAGCCGTATTTCTGTAGCCACAATACAAACAAATACCTACCTACTTAAATTTCTATTAAAATTAAAAATGCTCGATTTTGTCAATAATGATTCGGACGCATGAACTGTAATAGTTAGACAGAATACATTTTCATAGAACATGTATTACACTTAGAACTATAACAACAAATACTAAAAACAGTAAAAGTAATATTTAATTGGGCTCCTATACAACAAACCTGATTTATATGCCATTTTGATACAAAGTGTTACGGAACCCTTCGTGCGCGGACCCGACTCGCACTTGATAATTTTTTTAAATTATATCTTGGTGTCAATTCGTTGATTTCTCTTAACTTAAAATGACACTGTCACTTTTCGACAAATAGGATTAGAATAGGATAGTAGATATTTTAATCATGTCATAATTATAAATGTCTATGGTTTCTTCGTATTTTTTTTCGGTTATTTAGTCGACATCTTTTTAATCGTCGCGATCATCTCTAAAAGTTAAGAGAAATAACCGAATTGACGCTCCTGACTGAGTAAAAATTTTTAAGTATCATACCTGAATAACTTGGACATCGAAGCTCTGTTGCTTCTTCCTGAACTCTTCCCTGGCTGACATGGACCTCTCCGATGGATCAGACACCTGCTTGTAGGCACAACTCGGGGTAGGGGTCCCTTGGCTAGGGCCCCCTTCGTTTACGTTGTAACCCAGCTCCAAGTTCAGGGGTAACTTGGGGTTGCCTGATGATCTTCGTCTGCGGAGCTGGCTTTCTGGTTCTTCCGTCATTGTTTTTGTCTAAGTGTATTCCTGATTCAAATTGTATTGCGTTGCTTAGTAACAGAACAAAAAAAATATTTTCATCTTTAATTCCTAGATTCTAAGAGGACGATACAATTTGGACAAAGTACCTATTATAAAAAAGTATGCAAGTAGGTGATGAGTTAACAAGGTGTCCTTGAGCGATTCCAGACTTCTTTACCTACCTTACCTGACAAATTAATTTGCAAAGTTTGATAATTGTTTCTTTGATCTAGTTTCTAGTTCAAAACAACTCACCTCTTCGAGCTCCAATTCCCAACAACTGTTCTCCAACTATAATTGAATTAGAATTGGCAATACATGAAATAATCTGTAAGTACTTAGTTGAAAGTCACCCTGGATCCCACCTTCACGGGCTGTTAGGTGCGGGCCACTAAGTAGACTGGCCACCACCTAGCAAACGGAAACCATACAATAATAATCTCCTAGGTTTTGTAGCAGGTGTCCTACACATTTCAAATTTTAAAGGCGTAATTTTTTCATCGGGCTTTTGGTAGGGAAGGTTGGAAAGCAGGGTATTTCACAACATACACATATCACGCCTATTATCCCTTGCGGGGTAGGCAGAGCGTAAACTGCCGCAAAAACGGCTATCAAACAAACGTCTGACAAATATTTAAGGGACATTCGGAAAATTGTGTATCGCCATAGTGACAGGTTGCCAGCCCATAGCCTAGAATTACAAAGTTGCCTCTTAAGACTCCCATGGGAAAGAAATGGGGTGATGCTATTATAAGCCGGCATCACACGGCGTATTTCACAAGATTTATTATAATACACCTACACCTATGCCTGTTGGATGGAAGTATTTCATTGTAAGATTTGTTATTGATCTTTTAAAACGTAACTTGAAGTACTGTTGACAGTATTCAACTTGAAACCACTGTGACAATGCTATGCAGGTATTGTCAGTTCTTTATAAGTGGTAAATAAATATATGGTTCCTTAGTTGGTGGTTGATTTGTGTTGTGTAGTGTCATTCAATCAGTTTTTGCTTTTAAAATGATAAACTGAAAATGAACACTTTTGTTGTTGTTATTAATAATAACAATTATCTACAGTGGTAAAACCAAAGCTGCTATGGACTCTTGAAATTTTTCCCTAGTTATTGAATATTTTATTTCCCCAACCTTCTTCTTCTTTTTCGTGTGGGACACCGAGTCGTCCGACCCGATGAACCCTGGTGTTGGTTTTTTCAACCGCCTACTACCACTAGTAGGCCTCTGACATGGTTGTGTTACGACCGCCGTCTAAGTAGTCATAGACAGCAACCGGGACCGACGGCTTAACGTGCCCTCCGAAGCACGGAACCATTTCTTTTCGGACAATCAGTTGGTTCACCCTGCAATGTCCTAACCAGACCGGGAACAAATTCACAAAGTGATAAATATCAACTTTGTCAGTGTCCCACCGAGAATCGAACCGAACACTTAGTAGATAAGACGTGTCTGTTGGTTAGTCAGGTTGTTTGTCGACTTCCACACGATAAGCAAGCAAGTGGATAGTTTTTTTTACATGTCTTAAAGGTTTACGACCCCTGTCACTTGTGAGGATTCTTTGCTTCAATGCTAATTTTTGTCGTATTGAGTATGAAAATTGGAACATGGCTAAAAGTCAAAGAAGAAACGACTTTGGCACTTAAAAATAATAATTGTGTAGGACCGCCTCCCTGATTCACACCGGCGTTTTGGGACTGGTGTATAATTACACCTTAAGCAATAAATAAAATGAGATGAACCGTGGGTGTCGTTGCCGACCAGATGCCTATGTTATGGAACTACAGGCTACAAGTCTACAGGTGAAATTCGTAGTCTATTGCGCAGCCGGTTGGTTTAAGAAATTGTTATCACAGATCTCTTATATATGTTTATGTCCTTATGTGATAAAATCTGGTTCCGCGGAAGACTAGCGCTTTGGGAGTGCTGCTCAAGTACACTCTTAAAGTATTTTGTTGAGCGGATACCTTTTTGTTACCGTGTTTTAGTTTTAATAATTAGTTATAAATTTATGTACCTTCAATATTTGGTAACAAATAAACATTTTTCTGTCTTTCTTTCTTTTGCCGGTTGATATTCCCAGTAGCATAATGGCTTACCGACTACGCAATGAACACCGAATTTCAGCTGTACAAATTGTAGCCTGTAGTTTGAAAATATCGGACACAGGGAATGGGCAGCAGCAGGCAACACCGCTCCATCTGAATGCAACATTGTGCACTGCGCTCGTCAATCCGCCTATAAGTATGAAATACCCCCTAATAATGCTAGGCCCATGAGCATCAGTAGACTGTTGTGGCTGTTATTTAAATATTATAAATATATAGCAATGAGGAGATTTTAAAAATTATAAAAGAAATGTAACTTTTTTATAAATTTTAGTTTTTTCTTAAATTCAAATTAAGGATGCTGTTTTATCGTGGTTTCGAAAATATTAAATCAGGCCCTCGCACAATTGACAGCACTATCTCTTGGCGTTTTAAAGCATTATGGTTTATTACGGTTATTATGGTTTTGGACGTCGCTGCAAGACCAAGTACTAAACCAAGATTAAAGATTTGGAAGTGTCAGTCGGAAAGCCGGTAGCTCAGTTGGCAGAGCAGCGGGAAGGTACCCCACGGTCCCTAGTTCAAGCCCCGGCGGGCGCTAACATTTTTCAATCTCTGATTTTCATTTAAATGGGTTATAATCTGTAAAAAAATACTTCATTGAAACAAAGTCGCTTATAATTGTCTATTCGGGGTACGGCTCGGGCGAACGATTGCACGTGTTAGCCAATATCAACTTAATTACAAAATGATATCACTTCTTGGATAATCAATTCATTAGGATTGGGATTTCCTAACTATAAAACTGGAAATGTAAGGAAATGAAAATAAGAAATCGAAAAAATATCAGCTATTGAAAAGACTTTTCGATTTGCTATTTTTATTTATATCAATTATACTGTGTTCGGCAATCACAGCTGACTGGCGGGCGTATGTGATCTGTCGACCTCCGTGAAGAAGGCTGCCGTAAGCAGCCGAAACGTAGAGGGTAAACTCTCCCAAATAAAAACAAGTAAGTCGCGTCAAGGAAACAATATGTTCAAATAAAAGGTATGTGTACCAATAGGTATCAACTTTCTAAGAATCCAGGGTTCATCGGGTCGTTCGATGACTCGGTGTCCCACACGAAAGAATAAGAACAAGCTCTGGAATCTGCTGTTGGCCGTTTTAATCGAACAGGCGCCTCAGATATGAACTCAAGGCTCAGACTATTACACCACGCAGGCAGATACGAATACTTGGAACCCAGCTATTTACCATACAAGACTACCTAGACTTCGCTCAACATTTCACATTGACCATAATCGGCGTGACCTGAATTATAGCAGAGGTCAATAGTAACAAGTATTAGTGCTCGATCATAACATTGTCACTGCTACCTGTCATAGGCGACAACTTTAATTAATCTAGTAAAATACTTTTACAGATACACACATACACATAACACGCCTTTATCCCTTGCGGGGTAAGCGGAGCTTTAACGACCGTAAAATACGGTCGCTGTCGCCACGTCTGACAAATATTTGAGGGCCTGACTGAGTGTATCATTATTGTAACAGGTTGTCAGCCTGTCGCCTAAAATCCCGAGTCCCTTATTTGCCTCTAACGACACCCGCGGGAAAGAAATGGGGCGGTGCTATACTGATCTGGCATCACACGGCCACAGATGCACAAAATTAGTTGCCGGCGTAAACCCCCATTTGATGATCTTTCTCAAGTAGCTAATTAAAGTTAACTGTTTCCCAATTGAAATAACATTATGAAAGAGTTACACTGCAATTGCGACTTTTGGGACTAAAAATTATTGGCGTCAAACGTCACTTACAATGTGCGCTGGGTTAGATCCCTGTAAAATCCCTGACATGTGGCCGCATAATTAGGGCTTCAGTAAATTTAGGTAGGCGTTATTCATACTGTTTAAAAACAATTTGTGACAATAATTCGGCATGTAAAGCTTAGCTGTAAAGTTAATTATAAATTCACGGATGATCCAATAAAAAAAATGTTTCTTGAGTGGTTTATTCTTTCAGAAAAAAAAATGTTACTTTACATACCTAAAAAAAGCGATAAGGCCGCCTTTGCTTACTTTTAGTCTTAAATTTTCTGCATGTTTTGTTTCCGTTGTATGTTGTGAGAAATAAAGTGTTCATCTATCTATCTAAATTTTATATGGCTCTATGCTTTTAGTTAATCATTGCAAAGTGAAAAAAAATACATGTTTTTTTCAAGGAGATAAAGTAGGTACTTTGTACTTTGTTTTTTCGCCTCTTTGACCAGGTTAGAAATTAAATAACAAAATCATTACGTGTGACGAGGTGAATGACGTACAAGTACTTATTACCTATTATCTCACTTTAATAGGTTCAACTGCTTTTAATCTCCATACGTCAAACCTGCATTGAATTGCATGACTCTTGGGTGTGCATTACCCTGATATGGTCACCATGGAAAACCAAAACTTGCTTTATCTGTAGAAACGTTTCTTCAGCACGGTCACTTTCGTTTTTGTCCGACAAATTTTGTCAATTATTCTGCTTACTCAAAGTCATGGTTTTCCATGGTGACCATGCCAGGGAAATGCACACGATTCTTGGAGGATCTGAGAATCGCACACTCTCCAAGTTGTGCGGGTATTTTTTACGGGTAACAGTTTTCTCCTATACAGGGTGAAATAGACAGCCTTCCGAATACCTACTGATAGCGTGCATTCAGACCTTGATGCCGAACAACTTTCACTTGGGAAGTAGAAACTTAAGTCAGGAAACGCTAAAAAGAAACACCATTAGCTGACTGATAGTGAACTAATTTTTATATTTCCTGAAATATATTCGTAAGGGAAACTTGTTCAGTTTACTGGTCTGAATGAATTCTATAAGCATTCGGAGGGCTGTCTCTGGCACCCCACAGATAGAAACATTTATTTTATTTAATATCAAACATTGGTAAAAAAAGAATACATAATCGGGTTTTATTAGAATAAAATAAGAAGACTAGTATTCCTACATCGTTTTAAGGGAGAATCATAATTTAGTAGAATAAGAAATAAAGGTAGATACAAGTTTGATACAAATTGTTATTTTCTACAGGGTTTTAAATTTGCATATCTATCTATTTATTTCCTGATTATTGAACGAGGAGCAAACACACAATTATTTAGTATGTAAACTGTTATTTACCGTCAATGGTGTTATCTAGGTCAAAGGTTCTGTCCTATTATATTCACGCGCCGGATTAAGATACAATGTAAGAAAATAAGAATAATTATTTATAAGATCAATTTGTACTTGTACGTGATTAATAAATAACATTAAATTCTATAAGTATAAGTAAAAACTTGAGCTGAAAAACATACAAACAATTTACAATATACATACATACATAAATAACGCCTATATCCCTTACCAGCTAGGCGGTAACTGTAAAACTTAACTTTTAAGATATGGAAAAAACTTTAATTAATTACATATTCTGATATGGAAAATTATGGTTATCGTGATAAGGACTATTGTGAATATCTACCTGATTAATTGCATACGAAGATTTCCTCGTATGTAATGCATTTTATACTATCTACAAACTACTTCTTATTTATCAGTGAAACGATAAAAATAATGCAACTCCAATGAATATTTGTTTACAGGAGAAAGAAAACCATACTTTGGCTAATACAAAGTAGAATTAATTGCACTTAGTGTAGAAAGGCCTTCTTCCTCATGGCCAAACTATTTCGCCTAACTGATTTGGCTACTAGGAACTCTATATCCCTATGGCCAAACTTGTGTAACAGTAAGAAAAAGTAGGTACAGTTAAGTACAATTAAAAAAGTCAAATTTATTATTTTAATGAACATGAAATAGATAACGAAAAGAAAAAGAGTAAAAGCTTAAAAAACGCTTGTACGCTTAAATAAATATTGTACCACATAAAAATACCTACATTACAAAATTCTAATTAGAGTTTAAATTCTGAGCCATGCGTGTCTTCCATTGACGTCCGATGTGGTGCAGTGGTAGTGCTACTGCCTACGACGCAAGGGTTCCGGATTTGATAATCGGTACTCATTAATTTTATATTTATCACATTGTGAATTTGTTCCCATTCTGGTTAAGACATTGCAGGCTGAACCACCTGTTGTCCAAAAACAAAGGTTCCGTGCTTCGAAGGGCACGCTAAGTCGGTCGCGGTTGCTGTCTATGATTACTTAGACGGAGGTCGTTACACAACCATGTCAGAGTCCTACTATTAGGAGTAGACGATTAAAAAACTATTTACAGCAAAGTTCATCGGGTCGCTGGACTACTCGAAGTCCCACACGAAATAAAAAAGGAAAGAATCCGCCAATATCTGAAATAACCACCTAGATACTGGGAAACTGGTACCGGATGTTATTGAGATCTAGATATCTAGATAGGTAGTAAATAGTTTAGTTCCTGATGCTGTTTCCATACTGGATTTCCTTCATGTTCAGTATAAAAAGACTTTATCGGCAAATAATTCATTCATTCTAGTAAAGAATACACTTTGTGCTGTCTTAGAAACACTCGTACTAAAAATATAATGAATATGAAGCTTATTTTATTCCTGTTTTTCGTTGCGGCGGCTTATGCTCATGTGAGTATATTATTTATAATTATATTTAATTTCTTATTTATACCATGACAATTTTATTCTGACTTTCTTTCAATACCTATTTTAAAAATTCCTTTTTTTTCTTATTTTTAGAATGCAGAGCTCTCACAGTCTCAAAAGAACATGGTGCGTACATACACAGCGGAATGTGTGAAAGAGACTGGCGTGAAACCGGAGGTTCTAGCAGAAGCCAAGAAGGGACACTTCGCTGACGATGAAGCTCTCAAGAAGTTCACCCTTTGCTTCTTCAAGAAGTCTGGCATCATTTCCAGTGATGGTAAACTAAATTCTGAAGCAGCTTTATCGAAGCTGCCTGCTGGGGTAGACAAGGCGAAAGTGGCTAAGGTTTTGGAGGAATGTAAGAAGAAGACTGGTAAGACTCAAGCTGATACGGCGTTTGAGATCTTCAAATGCTATCACAAAGGTACACCGGTCCATGTTATATGAAATGGATTGATATATACAAATCTGAATGCGTTAAAAACTAATCTAAACATGGCTCGTGTTCTCGTTACAAAATAATTCTAAGATACCTAATTGTATTTATTTGAAAATTTTAAGTATTTAATTAATGGCTAGTTTGATGTTTTCAAGACCTATGTAGATTGTATTAAGTTATTTCATATTGTACCTACTATTTATTTATTTAACAACGTAGAATACATTGCTTGCTGTTTAAAAACTCTAGTTTTATTTACTCATTTTTTTAGCGACTTCAAATGCGAAGAGGTTTTCAATCATGCCCATACACTAGCTCGTAGGAAATGGATGTATGTCACTTGTATGTTATTTTACTTCTTCGGTAGTATTAAACCGATCCGAAAAATATATTTTAAGCGTGGTTCTAAGGTCTGGTGGTCTGATATAGGGATCTTTAAGAAATTGAGAGTACTTTTAAAATTTAAAAGGCAGCAGGCATAAAGTAGATACAAAAACGAATATACAAAAAAACTACTTCACATAGAGAAGGTAAACTTTGCTTATTAAAAATTTTAATTCAATACCCATCTTATCAGTCTTTTAATCTGTCAATTTCATACGTATTAACGCACAATTATGACCAAAACAAAGGTTCATCATGGTAATTTAATTAGAAAACAATGAATATACTTGAGTCTATTTGAAAACCCTTACGTCAAAATTTTGTAAAACTGATGTTATTGCAAAGTCTTGAGGTGAAATAGTCAACGCTCCAATGTAAATCAAAGTGTAGCGATAGATAATTTTCCTCAATTATACACGGTATAAAAAAGAAGTAAGACCTGATTCGCTCATTCAGCACGACAAGGTTTCATTGACAACAGTGTCTAAGATTCCTCTTTTTCAAAATTTTAGTAAAATATCGGTAGATAAGTACAAAATGCTGAAATTAACAGTGTTGCTCGTGACCATTCTTGTGATATTTGGATATGTTGAATCAAAAAAAGTAAGTTTGTATTTGAAATAAACATTTTGTACTTAATTTATTTTAGTTTATACAACGGAACGGAAATATACTTAAATATTTTAGAGTTGCCTTGTCCAGTCCATGAAACTGAATAACTTTCCTAGAGGAACATAGATCGGAATTATGTTTTTATTATATTTTTTATACCAAATGTGGCATACTCAGAATCATTGTGTTGGTATGGGCTATTTCAGCAAATTCCTAGTCCAGTTTTATGTATTGGTTAAGACGCATAAATTTTTTATTTTATTTTCTCGTGGAAGTATGTAGCAGGTAGTTTTTTATCTAGGGATAATGTAATTTTCATATACGGTGAGAGTTTATATTGGTACTTTTTTGTAATTCCAATAACTACAAAAAAGTACCAATTCTATTCCAATACCAAAAAAGACTATTCAGTAAAAATACCTACTTACCTACCTAATACTGTTTATATTTAATTTTATTTGTAGCCTTTAGTGCCCTTTTAGTATTTAAGAAATGAAGGGCTGGTTCATCCCTTAAAAGGAACGCAGTTCTTTTCCTTACACCCAGTATATTATATGTAGCTTCTAATTACCACATACTGGGTGTAAATGACGTTGTACCGAAAAATTAGAAGGCATGATCAGCCGTGTTGGCTATGTTAAGAAACAAAAAACATTTTCGAGTTTCCATGGAAGTCAGTCAGCTGAACGGGAAATTGGTTACTAGATTTCCGCCCAGCGGTTTTACCCGCTGCAACTCATTTTCCCGTGGTAATAGTTGTTTCTCGTGTTAAAAAGTGGCATAAGCGTTATTCCGGGTTATACTCTACTTGTGTTCCAAATTTCATTCAAATCGGTTAAGCCGTTTGAGCGTGAAGAGGTAATAAACATACATACATACACAGAAACTCTCAGATTTATAATATTAGTATGGATTTACTCACATAGCCTCCATATAAGAAGTTGTTTATTTTCATTGTCTGATCATACCTGCAAAGTTTTTAGTAAATTGTCCCTTACCTCCCGTAAAGGTTTCGATAGGTTTTACTTCTAATATTTATATATTTACAGATGGTAGAACTTTCTCCGGAGAAAATGTCTAGTTTACTCCAAAGCAGTTTTCAATGCTCAGTAGAAGTCGGAGTGGACCCCATGGAAGCTTTAAAAAACAGAGCGGAAAATGAGAATATAGACACACCGACAAAGAAGTTTATGCTCTGCATGTTCGTGAACACAGGTATCGCTAAAAAGGACGGTGATATCAAAGCTAGTAAATTCCTAAAAGTGTATCCTGACAACGTCAACAAAGAGGAAATCAAACCGGTCATTGAAGAATGCCGACAGAAGGATGGAACACCAGAAGATAAAATCGTAAAGTTCTTAGATTGTTACAAAAAGAAGTCACCAGTACTCATAAACTTCGGTCGTTAATACTGCCTAAGTACTGACGTATCATAAAAAGCATTAGGTTTTCAGTTACTTAGAAATGACTGGAATAAAACTTAAAAAATATATATTTTTGTTTATTTACGCTTGTTCTAAATCTCTTCCCTTCATTTTGTGCATACATACATACATGTACATATCACGAATATAATCTCTTGCGGGGTAGGTAGAGCGTAAACGGCCGTCACAAACGGACATTTATGCCACATCTGACAAACATTTGAGAGTCATTCTGAAAATTGTGTATCGTCATAGTAACAGGTAGGCAGCCCATCGCCTAAAATTGCAAAACACCTTCGAGTCTCTTAGTCGCTCTTACGACTCCCACGGGCCAGCGTTCTCTAAGCCAGCATCACTCGGCAAATCCTCATTTTGTGTAGGTACCTAATATTGTAAAACGTAAATAAGAATGAATCTATTTATAAAATACTTTTTTTCTACTTACTTATTTTTTTCTTATCTCAACCTTGCTCTCATATTATCACAGCAACTATATACCTTCCTACCACTAAAATGAGGATTAGTTTGAATATTTATTTTTTATTTATTCCTTTATTTGCAAAAATATCACTTTGAGCCTTACCACAAAAAGTCAGATGCGTATTGAATGCCTGTCTAGTGTTTTTTTTGTTAAATGGACACTTTTTAAACTTGCTCAACGCGTTTTTTTAGAATAGTTAGTTTTTTAAAAATAAAGCCGGCCCTGCTGGTTGGTAGCTTGGGAAAAAAGTAGAAAATGTAAATCAAAACGTTAAAAATTTAGCAATATTTATTTCTAATTATCTGAATTATCACCTTAGTAGTATGCTAGTAGCATTTAAAGTTTAGTTTCAATAACTTCTGGCTCTGTTGACACAAAACTGGAATTATCTGATAAATCACTAGAAGTTATTGTGCTTATTTTTCTATTTTCTGTGTCAGTTTCATTGTAGGAATCATTGTCATAATCATCATCTAAAGACATATTTCTTGCGCCATAAGTTGCCGTTGGTGGCACATAATTTTTTTCTAGAGAAACACGATTAGTTTCAACAGCAGCACCATCATCAAAGCTCCGTATACTCTCTGCATATTCGTCATCATCATCGGGGTTTTCTAAATCTGACGCAGAATCGCTAAACATTTCATTCCTGATATTATAGTAGCGGTTTCTGTCTTCTGTACGGTAGTACTTAAAGCATTGATCTTTCTTGACGAGGTTGAAGTCCTCATCGAGGGGTACCCAGTAGGTTCTGATGTATCCTGCGCCCTTCACGAAAGTCTCCCCTCTATAGGTCGTTAGGATACCGCATTCGTCTAGTATTGTTGCTGTGTTTTCTGTCACCTGCACAAAAATAGATAACACAATTGATCCACCTATTGAAAAATACCCACAATCAGTGACGCGGGTTAAAATATCTTACGTTGACAACCTGTGGCAATGGTTACCTGTATTTTACCAGTTTCACCAGTGGATGCCATTCTTGAAGCCATGTTTACAGCATGTCCCCAAATATCGTACAACGGCTTCAATGATCCCACGACACCAGCCGCCACCTCTCCATTTGAAATACCTGTGATATACGTATTAAATTATTATGTTATGATATATGTTATGTGCAACTTATTTAAAACTATTATAGACTGGAAAACGCAATCTTACCAATCCTCAAATTTAGTCCTTCAAAGCTTTGAAAAGACCCCCGGTTGAAATTCTGGAGTTGCAACATCATGGCCGCTGCAAATTCTACCATTGTTAGCACTATAGCCCTGTTATAAGGTGTATTCTGCCTTCTGTCTGCTACAGCGCTGCTATATGAGCCTGTGTCATACGATTCTCGTCTATTGGGATCTAAACCACAAGCTGCCATGTATGTCCAACCTGCCATTTTGATTTTTTCCACTCTGAATTGGGATGATCCTGTTAGGAGTAGCTGAAATAGATACACAAAATTCACAGTAAATACTATTTATACTAGATTGTAAATTTAAAAGTAGGTACTTAGTAGCTACTTAATATTTATTTGCACTTACCCTATCAAAATCAGAAATAACTTCATCCAAAATACTCAACAGGAATTTATCACTTAAATCTCCGTCGTTGTCTTCACCTAATTTATAATCTGTTAGCGAAGCAAACATTACAGCCACATTGTCGTACTTTTCGTAGTACAGTTCATCGATTGATCTGTTTAGATCTAAGTATATTTGGACTGAAAAGCAAAACAAATTGGATTAAACATATTGATAGGTATTATATTCGACTTGTGTAGAAAATGTACTATTCTATCCTTTGATTTTGTTGTTAGCATAAATCTCTAACTCACCAACATGCGCCGGCAAAATATTTTCCAATAGAGTGTTATTTACTTTAAGCATCGTCTCTGCTTCTTTTTGCTCTTCACGGAGCTGATTCTGCCATAAATGATCCAATCTATTCCTGTATTCAGTGACTCTGTCGATCCAGTACAATGTGATCGTAATGAAGACCACAGAGAGGGTATGTGATACTCTTGGATCCATCCCAACATTCCATGTAGCATCTTCTTTAAATAAAGTGGTTTTCTGCTCCCAGACAACCCACAGATAGAATACTGTCATTCCTCCAGCGACTATCCACTTGAATATGAAAAAGACGCGACTGAAGAGAAAATTCAGAAGCAATGCTAATCCCCAACATTGTGTGACATGCTGGAAGGATAAATGAAATGAACTATAACTATACAGAATGTTTTAATGAACATTGCAAAAAGACAATCAATGACGATGTTCTTACCCATGAAGATACACAATTGGACAATACGGTATCTGAATACTCCACTGGGATTTCCTTACATGATATAACATTTGCTATAGATGTAGCGGCAAGCCCCAAGCTTATCAATAAATATAAAGCTGTCCTTATTTTCGCTGACTTAATAATTGCCGCAGAAATGTCGTAGATTGCCCGCAAGAATTCATTTCGAGGCTCCTCAAACTGCTTGTATTTTGTCCAAAGGAATTGGAACCAAGTCAGAGGTTGCATGATGATAAGGCATAGAAGAAGAAATCCAAAGATAAGCCAAGTCCACCACTGGAACCCTTTCAGCCTGTAAAATAATAGTAGCGTTATACGCAGTAGTATTATATTATCTGTGGTAGCGTAATTATTTTAAACAAGTTTCTTCAAAAGTAGCAGATACTACTACTACTATTAGCCTATATTAGCCCACTGCTGGACAGAGGCCTCTTCTTTAATGCGCCACTCTCTTCGGTCCTGTGCCACACGCATCCAACCTTTCCCTATAGCCGATATTATATCATCTGACCATCGGGCCGATGGTCTGCCCACTGGCCGCTTTCTGTCCCTCGGCCACCACTCTGTCACTGCTTTGGTCCACCTTACATCTTCCCGCCTTACCAAGTGTCGTGCCCACGCCCACTTGAGCTTAGTTATACGGTGCTGAGACATGGACGCTGACAAAGGGATCTGTGCACAAAATCAAAGTCGCGCAGAGAGCCATGGAGCGTGCCATGCTCGGTATAAAACTTCAAGACCGTATACGAAGTAGCAGATACTTCTTAATATTAGAAGATCTAGATTTAATAGTTGGGATTATATTTTCATTGGTTCAGGATTTAGGTAAACTTTTCTAATTGATCTTACCCTTGTGTTGTCAATGCGTTAATGAGCAGGATTAGAACAAAGATGACCAAGCAACACAAAATGTAGTATTTGAACAGAGGGTCTGGTAGGAGAAGGAACATTTTCTCCATATTCATGTCTTTGTACATTAGGGAAAATCTATTCAGCCTTGTTTCAGTTTTGTAGTAGTCTCTGGAAGTGAAACACAATTAATGAATAAGTTGCATGAGCTTAACAAACTATTCCTCATTACTGTGTAAATTTAAAATATAAGAAGTTCTCGAGTGGAGGCCACGCCTCGGCGACGTAGCGTTGGACGTCCTCCTGCCAGATGGACCGATGAATTAAAAAGACAGCTTTGGTAGCGATTGGATGACGAAAACGAGATATCGTGCCCTATGGTGTACCCTGGGGGAGGCACGTCCAGCAATGGACTGCAATAGGCTAATGTATGTTTGTAATATAAGAAGTAAAATTGTATTATTCAGTTATATTCACAAAAAAATTACTTACTTTCCTTTTGACATATCGTCAATTTCTTTCGCCATTTGCGCATCAGCGGCCTTCAACATCTGCTGGTATTCCACAAGATTTTCATCCATAAAGGTTGTGGTTCGTCGAAAGTTATTTGAATTTCTACTGTCCGATCGCTACTGAAAATAGGTGGTGTTTTTATATATCTCATTATTAGTGAATATGCCCTAAAGCAAACCTATTTTTAGTGAGCTTTGTATTGTATCATTAAAGTATCAAAAGGAAAAAGCACTGGCCCGATGGCGTAACGGATCGTATGCCTGCTACGCCGAGGGTAGTAGGTTGGATCCCCACAAGACCCAAATATTTGTTAAGTCATTTTCAGATATTTGTGTTTAGTCTGTGTGTTTTCTATGTGCAATATGTATTTATTTACAAAAAAGGAAGTATTTTATGCATTAATACCAGCTATCTAGTTCCCATAGTACAAGCTTTGCTTAGTTTGTGACAAGATGGCGCTGCTGTGTGGATTTTCCAGGTTATTTCTTATTATCAAAACACCTTAAAATGATAGTTTTCGTAATCATCGATGCCTTGTTTGTTACTTATTTGTATTCGAGCAAACATAAAGTATACAGTGTTACTTACTTTAGAACTTTTCTTTAGAATCATTTTGTTTAAACCCACAGACGCTCGTCTAAATGGTTTGTACTCAACGGGTGCCTGGAAAAATACTGGTCAGAATAAATAAATAGCTATAAAATTCAATTGCCATCAACATTACCACAGTAGACGAAAGTTGTAGGTACTACTCGTAGAGTAGGTACTAATAAATGAATGAATACATTGTTTTTTCTTTTGGTCACTAAAGTCATATGTTAAAAAAAGCCTTACTAAACATGTTGATAAACATAAAAATAATTGTACAACCTGCACGGTTAGCACAAATTAATTAGTATAAACTTTTTTAAAATGTGACCGAGTGGTTTATTTTAGGTAGGTACTTTTTGATCTATTTAATTTTTCAATACCATGACAGGTAAGAAATTATGTAATATAGGATAGGTACAATGCTGTCTACACATTAAAAGTTCGTTAAATTCTCGCCGTGCTATGACAAAGTGACATCGTTTGAAAAAATATTGTAAACACTTTCTAAACGCGCTTCTATTTTGTATACCGTCGATAATTTATTTGTTATCCTTATAATAGTAGGCCCAGTTCTCTTGAGAAATTACGAACATTTTACGAGTAGTATTAGGCATTTCGGTAATAACAGCTACTGTTCTATAAGTCTGCTGTGGTATTGTAATTAGTGTCACAATAACAATTTTCATTTAAAATAATTAAACATTGAATTACCCTCTTCGGCCTGGTGAGCAGGTAAGTTTCAATTTTATGCTTCATAAAAAACGCGTCATTTTGAGATTCGAAATTGGGCTCAATTATGTATTCCCTTGCGTAATCTAATAGTAGCTCCAATGTCTGCTGCGTTACGTGAACCTTTCTGAAAATAAAATGTTTTAAGTTTGTAACTTAGGTATTTTATATAAAGTAGGTACCCCAGGTTTTCATTCACTCAAACGCGTTCGAAGCGAGCTTTCTTTCATCTACGATAAGTAAGTACAATATTTTATTTTTGAACTTTAGATTCGTAGCTTTTCATGTTACTTTTGTGTAATAAATAAAAGGTCTTACATCTTTTTTTTTCATTTTGGACACGTGTACCTTCTCATTTTGTGCGCACAGAATTGAATATTTAAAATATTTTAAGTTATTATTTGGAGCATTCGTACGTGCAACCATACACAAATCTTACCTACATTTAGTGGTATTGTTACCTATTAATGAGTGGATTTCTCAAGCGGAAATTTTTCATGTCCTCGCTGAAAACGAGGTGACGCTTTGCAGATATGACTATGATATTTTTTTTTTCAAAATATAAGACACTTGTTCCGATATGAAGCCATATAAATAATGTTTGGACAGTTATTATGTTTTTAGAAAAAAAATATTAAGTGTCGAATTTCAATGTTCGGTGGCTTGTCCCCAATCCGTTTTTCACAACATATTAATCTCTCAGGAAAATTATGTCCAACATATTAAGGAAAATTAATTTTGATTATGTTAAGGATTAGTGACCCTACGAGAAATAATAAAAAATTTAATTTACAGACGAAAAGTTTATGAACTATGTCAAAACTAGATTTGTCCCAGCAAAAATAGCAATATCGGTGGCAATTTTGTTTCGACGCTCCCTGCTCACACTGTTGAGTATATCCAGACCTAAAACCCCTTCCCTGCTAGGATCAGCCGAGCACTCACGCGCAGTGTGAACGGTTGTGCACTACCTCCTTGCGTCTTCCCGCCAAAATTGTAAGTAAACTATTTCCGTTTACTCGGAACAAAATTTTGAAATTTCGGTGCTCGGGATTAAAATGTTTCCTCCAAGTTTAAAAATATTACAGTAATGCATTCCAAATAGCCTTTAGGTACACTTTTGAGGTATAAGTTGCAAACTGGAATAACTTTGATACTTTTGTATATTTTTAAAATAAATGACTAGTTTGCAATTTCGGTGGGCACATTTCGGTGGTTTTTATGGCTGCTAGAAGCCCACCGAAATTGCAAAGCTCCACCGAATTTGGTCAATTGATACAAATTACAAACATATTTAGAAAAATCACGCTTTCACTCCTTGCGGGGTATACAGATCGAAAAAGCCTGTAAACTGCGGTCGCTTTAGGTCGTTTGTTTGACTAAAAATTGCGGTTATTTCAGAAAAACTAAAATCTGCTTCGTAAAAGAAGACGTAAGGGAAAAATTCATTTAGAGGAATGGACAACAGCGTTCCCTCTGAATGCAAAATTTTGTACGGCGCTCGCCTATCCGACAGCCGAGCTTGTAGAGGATGGCAATACTCCTGATAGGGGGAGGCCCATGTCCAGCAATAATTTTTTGAGCCAGCCCGGCGATCCCTCGTGGCCCTCCATCCCGCCGCGAGGTCCTACTGCACGGCAATCCCTCATGGCCCTCCAGCCCGGCGATCCGTCGTGGCTCTCCAGCCCGGCGCTCCTGCGAGGTCCTACTGCACGGCGATCTTTCGTGGCCCTCCAGCCCGGCGCTCCCGCGAGGTCCTCCTGCCCGGCGATCCCTCGTGGCCCTCCAGCCCGGCGCTCCCGTAAAGTCCTCCTGCTCAGTCATTGACACCCGTCAGCGATAGCCGAAGACGTGGCTACTATTTGTAGTCGCAGGTATCAGTTGATTTGTCGACTGGCAGGTGCTAACATGTGTGGACGAATGCCGATAACAGCGGGGTCTACGGCTATCTTCAACACAATGCCATCCATTTGTAAGCAGCCAAACAAGGCATTTTTTTTTATTAAGGATGGGTTTGCTCTTGACTCTAGTCTAGGTCATAGAACAGAGACAGAGTCTAAGATGGAGCGAGCTCACCCAGAAGATGCCTGTTCACTCTTACTTTGAAGAGATTAGGGTTGTATGCGTTTGGTAACACAGACGCAGGTAGTGAGTTCCACTCTTTAGCAGTGCGCATTATAAATGATGACTGGAAGCGCTTAGTCCGAATTGGTGGGATGTCCGATGGTAGAAGGGAGCTGGTGGAACAAGTCGTCGTGAAGCTCTTGAGCACCCTCTCCGAAGTATAAATCTGTAAAAAACCGACAAACAGGCAACCTTGCGGCGATGTGCCAGGCTATGTAGCTTGGAGTCCACCAGTTTTTTGTCGCCTATGAGCCTCTTGGCCCTGCGTTCCACCGAGTCAAGAGCGGCAAGTTGGTATTTGGCTGAACCATACCAAAGGTGACTGCAATACTCCATGCTGGATCGAACTTGTGTTTTGTAAAGAGTTAAAAGCTGTCCAGGCATAAAGTATCGCTTTACTCTATTCAGGATGCCCAGCTTCTTAGCCGTCGTTTGAGCTTTGTACTCGATGGTCGCGCCGAAGTTTAGATTTGATGTCAACTCCATGCCTAGAAGCTCAAGCCTGTCAGTGACAGAGACCGATGTACCCCGAAAAGTAGGTGTCCAGTCGAAAGGACTCCTTTTTGCAGTGAAAAGACACGCCTGTGTTTTGGTGGCGTTGAATGAGACCGTCGCCCTATTGGGAGACAAGACTTAAGGTCTACCATGGCCTTTCTTAACGAACGAATTTCATCCCCACTGATTCTTGCACCTGTCAAGTATCTTTCTGAAACGGTACTATCATCTGCGTATCCAACAATACCATGCTGAAGGAGGTCATTGATGTGCAGCAGGAAAAGAGTTGCAGAGAGAACAGACCCCTGAGGAACTCCGGCATCAATGGTTATAAGTTCAGAGCGCAGCCATCAACGACTACTCTGATGGACCGTTCACTAAGGAAGTCTGGAATCCAAGTACAAAAATCAGCTGGGATGCCTAAGCTGGATGCTTACTGAGCAGACTTGCATGCCAGACCCTGTCATAGGCCTTCGAGATATCGAGAGAAACGGCAAGTGTTTCGCCGTTTTTCTCGATGGCTTCGCCCCAGCAGTGCGTGACATACACAAGAAGATCACCATTAGACCGCCTGTTAAGTACCCTCTCCATGACCTCCGGTAATCGGCAGGGTCAGCACGGTCACCCTTTTTGGGAACTGGTTGCACATAAGCAAGCTTCCAGGCCCCCGGCACCGTTCTTTCTTTAAGAGAGGGGCGGAACAAGCGTGTCAGCACAGGAGACAGTTCAGGCGCACAAAGTCTTAACACTCTCGCTGGTATGCCATCAGGTCCGCTGGCTTTGTTCACTTCTAGACTGTACAATACTTTTCGAACCTCTTCAGTCTGTACTGCGATCTCCGACATCGAAGAATCGCAACGAGGTACAGTAGGTGGTTGCTTGGTGCCAGCGTCCAGACGTGAGTTGCTTGCAAACAGGGACGCAAACAAATTTGCTTTCTCACTTGCAGAGTGGGCCAGCGATCCATCAGGTTTCAGCATTGGAGGATCTGAGACAAAATTGCAACTTCGGTGGCACAAACCCAATTTCGGTGGCATGAATTCAATTTCGGTGACAAGGCAATTTCGGTGACCCGAATAACTCAGAAAATACTATTGTTACATATTTCCCTGTTAATATAATATATTCAAAATGAGTATCTTTTGCTATACAGCTACAAAAAACATCAAAAAAGCAGAAAATTAAAAAATCCACCGAAATTGACAAAAATATGCAGTGGTTGAAAATGACTCTAATATAACTTACCCAGCCTTACCAGATGACTCCATTTTATTAGCTATAGTGACGTCTTTAGACCAGATATCAAACTGCCATTTCCTGATGCCGATTAGCCCACTCAAAATCTTGCCTGAATGCACTCCTATCCTCATGTCTATGTCCAATGACCTTTTATCTCTGAAAATTAAAATACGTGCCATGTTATGGATTATCATCAGACAGGAAGATGTGACGGCCAATGTGGCGCAGTGGTAGTGCAACTGCCTGCGACGCAAAGGGTTCGATACTCGGCGGGGCACTCTCAAAGTTTGTGAATTTATTCTCAGTCTGCACCACCGGATTGTATACAAATATGATTCCGTGCTTCGGAGGGCAAGTTCAGCCTAGTCCCAGTTGCTTAAACGGCGGTCATTACTGGCTTCATAGAAGAGACCAGGTTTCATCGAAAGAAGAAGATCAGACAGAAATAGCTTACACCTTGAAAATAATGCTGCCGGGATAAGATCTCCCGTTGTCTATTTGCATTGAAGCCGTAATGTTCAGGTACAAGATTGAAAGAGTTCAGTATTCTGAGGACGAAAATTGTAAGAGTATCGGTATAACACAATCTCTATAAGGCGAAATATAAAATGATTGACATTCCTGAATTATTATGTAGCAAGTTTAAGTATGAAAATGTTGGTAGATATTTAGCGTACCTTACGTCTTTTATAATTTGAATCATTTCCAAGCCAAGGTCGACACAGTTTTTTGCATGCAGTGGATTAGGCTGGGGAACCCCACTCACACAGTAATAGCAATCTCCTAAGAACTTTATACGTAGCACGTCATGCTCCTGAAACAAATGAAGGGAATCTTAGGAGTTAAAAATGGCAGTAGACTTTGAACAGCAAAATGTTGCAAAAACTCAGTAAATTTCTCTAAGTCTCCATACCAGGACAAGTCCAAACGAGAGCGGGAATCATAAACTGCAACTGCCGTTTTATGTTTTACATCTGTTTCAATTCAGTTTAGAAAAGTGTTTAGATCGATAGTTCTCAGTATTAAGAGTTTACTGATTTGGTGAATTGTGTAATTGGACAAAGCCTAGACATCATAGAACACTTGGCTTTATACATAATTTTTGGCTGGTAAACAATGTAATCTCCCAATTGTAAAGCGAGAATACTGACCTCTGAAGCCTCATCGAACCTGCCGAAAAGTTCATTGAGGAGTTCCACCATCCTCAACGGAGACAGGGTGGTAGATATCTTGGTGTAGTTCACCACGTCTGCATACAAGATGCTCACGTTGTCATGCTCCTCTACGTAGAGTTGACTGTCAAATAAAACAATTTTATGCAATATTGTGGCAATAGACAAAGCTCGAAGAACCGACTATAACGGGGTCGGAGTGGTGGCCAGGAACCAAAAATACTAATGTACCTACGTTATAGTCCAGATGAATTTTATAAGAACATACATCGTAATAAAAACTCCGAAAAATTAAAATTTTGTTACGACGCTCCTATCAGATAACTCGCGGGGCAAGAAGTCGGTGGGAGCGGGCGAATTGACTGTCTACACTCTCTATAGGTATTTTATTTTGCAATAGAGTTATTTACCTCAAGATGGATTTTGGAACAACTAATTAGGTGTGTTTCGATACCCCGCCTACCTATTTCTTGCCCCGCGGGCGTCCCGCGAGTTATCTAATAGATGCTTTGTACTGCCCCCATCCCTTCAAAATTTATTACTCAATAACTACTTAAGTAATTTATCGAAAATCCAGTCGAGGAGTATTAAAGTACAGATACTGAAAATTATTTACAGAATGTCGTTTTAAAAATAAACGGGTCACTTTAGTTACAGATAGCGAAAGTGCTAAAAGTAGCTACTTTTAACAATAGGATAGGGCATACCCAATTTTTGCTTTGCTTTTGGAATCTGATACATACATACATACATACATAAATCACGCCTCTTTCCCGGAGGGGTAGGCAGAGACTACTTCCTTCCACTTACTACGATCCTGGCATACTTCTTTCGCCTCCTCCACATTCATCAATCTCTTCATGCATGCTCGTCGCATGCATGGAATCTGATTCGAGGAGAAATTATTTAATTAGTTACTTATGTCTTATTAATATAATATTCTTTATTGCACAAAAAAATACACAGAAAAAAAATACAATTTTTGTCGCAAAGGCGAGCTTATCTCTAAAGAAGAGATCTCTTCCAGCCAACCCATGTCTTGTGAGATAATTTAAAATTTTGGGGTAAATAGGCAATACGAAATAAATTTAACAAAATAAATGAATATATATATATATTAAGGGTTAATTCTATCTGTCTCCAACAGCGTGTTTTCGATATAGTAATTTTCATAGAGTTATGATTTTTTATGTGACAAGGGCAGCACATAGCGTCTGGGAGCGCTTTATCCAAATTTTCATTTTACGGAGTTATGTTCTAATACAATTTATCTAGACTATAATATAGGTACATGTTCAAGTTCAATCATAACCTAAAACGAAGCTTATTAGTAAATGTAGTTTCTGAACAGTAATATAAATCTTTGAAATGTATTTGTGATTAGATAAATGTTTGCCTTCGATACTAGTTTGTTAGTTCGATCCCTCATTTATTATTGAGTGTATCCAACTTGCACAAAACTTTACTGAGGCTTCAGCTTTGGATGTTCAGTCTGTACATGTAGATATACAGGGTGTAAGGGACGGTGTACCGAAAACTTTGCAGGCATGATCAGGCCATGAAACTGAACAACTTTTACTATGGAGCCTATGTTGGGAAACGAATTTTTTTTTCGAGTTTCCATAGAAAGTCAGTCAGCTGATCGGGAATTTTGTATGGGAGATCGCAAAAAAAATCTCGTTTACCAACATAGCTTCCATAGAAAAAGTTGTTCAGTTTCATGGTCTGATCATGCCTGCAAAGTTTTCAGTACTCCGTCCCTTACACCCCGTATTATCATTAATTTAATTAGGCATATTAATCACAAAACTTACTCTTAGACAAAATGATTAATCAAGTATCATTAGTACCTGATTATTATTAGCAGAATAACGTTTCTAGTAGATAATACTCGAATAATAAAAAGAAATTACATCGCTTAAGAGTATATCAATTTTACCATTTGAGGGATCAACTTGTACTGATTTGTAATAGCGTACTAATTGATTGAACATCTAGACTACCTTACTTAGCTATTTTGGTTGACCCCTCAAATGAATAACTGCTGCTGATAATGACAAACCTACCTAGTATTAAATTCTGAAACTTACTTGAATGTTTTGAAGTTTTGGTTGAGACTGTGAGACTGTATCCCAAGAATGATAGTTCTGATATCTTGCCGCACTCTCGATACTATGTGCTCTGGAAGTATACTCAACATAAGCCGCTCCTGAAAAGAAAATAGCTTATTCAGTCATAAGCCAATTTATTATTGACATTTACGGAAACACTTTAATATTTCCATTTAAGGCCTTAAGTATCGTCAAATGCGTTAATTTAAGTCTAAGTTTGAAAAAACTAGTAATTAATTAAATTAGTAAAGAAAAACTAGTGTTATAAATTGATTTTTAAGTAACGTTTTTGGTTTAATGGAATGGCATGTTTATGATGCGTTCATTTCGAAAAAAAAGAAAACACACTGCTACTATACCAATATAATATAGAATACTTTGCTAAGAAAAACTTCGTGACTGATGCTCGCATGAATGGCAAATTATGAAGTTTTTTTCTAAACTAAGTCTTACATACCTAAATCACAGAATATATAATAGTCTTAATATACGGTGAACTAGCATTGGCGCAATAGAGAAGAAGCCTATACCCTGCATTAGTTGGATGAGGGCTGATTACGATGATGATAGGAATATAAGTAATCCACTTACTTCTTGATCCTTAACAAACTTCAATCGTAGCGTGCTCTCAACACAAGCTCTTCTGTCAAGAAACGACCGTCTCGTCACTATCTCGTTCATCAGTCTGAAGTATATGCCCATCAGGTTTACTCCTATCAGGTATACCACGTCTGACGCCACCTGGCATTAACAACAAATCACATTAAAGAAACAGGGGTCGACATATAAAAAAGGACAAGTTAGTTTCTCATACAATTTTCCTCTGAGAAAGTACAGTCAAGTACCCCGTTTTAGTATTTGAGTTATTGTGACCGCGAAAGTTGTCAACAGTTTATTAAGTACAGTCAAGGTCACATGCAGCCTTCATATTCTTTTTGTGTTGGACAACGAGTCGACAACCGACCTGATGAACATTGTTGTCAGAGTTTTTCAACCGCCTACCACTAGTAGTTGGCCTCTGACATGGTTGTGTAACAATCGCCATCTAAATTATCATAGACAGCAACAGGGACCGACAGCTTAACGTGCCCTCCTAAGCACGGAACTATCTTTCTTACGGACAATCAGGTGGTTCAGCCTGCAATGTCCTAACGAGACTGGGAACAAATTCACAAAGTGATAATTTCAACTTTGTGAGTGCCCCACTGGGAATCGAACCCGGAGCCTTTGCGCCGCTGCTGGCAGTTGCACTACTACTGCGTCACATAAGCCGTCGACGTGCACGTGCGGTCAAACACTCAAACTGCCAATGTAAGTCTTCTTCTTCTTCTTTTCGTGTGGGATACCGAATCGTCAACGACCCGATAAACCCTGGTGTCAGAGTTTTTCAACCGCCGACTACTAGTCTTATGCATGCGGCGTAAGAACGGTTCAAAGTCCAACTGTCTTGCCCAGCCTGATCTTGACTGTACTTCACTTCCATAGGCATGAAAGAAAATGAAAATATTTTCTTTACACATATCACGCAATATCCTTTCTCGTTTGATTGTTAGGTAAAAAGTAGTAGCAAAAAATTAAGGTCATACCTATGACAATGATAAAATAATCATTGATGATTCAGTAGTAGGTACGGGTATTTCCGTAGGTTATCGGACAAGCTGCGAGGGGAATTCCAGAGTGTAACTGGCGCCCTCATCACTTACAAATTAATAACACCATGAAAACATAATTTATCGAAAATCTGTTTTTGTCAGTTTGAATTGTAAATGCTGAAGCTTATTTTCAACAGATTGTTTTAATAATGGTAGTGTCACTGTAGGTAGTTCAGATAGAGAAATTGCTTAAAGTGGCCACTTTTAGCAGAAAGAAACAGACACTCATTTTGCGCTCAAATTATCGCGAGCTATTACGGTTTATCCGACATAGAAAGTAGATAAATTACGGATTTACGATACATTACAATTAAATGGAGTTATGATGATGATGTTTTTTAAGTGATGGAGGCGGCACCTAGCCTATGTAATCCCTAGGATTATGATCTAGGCATATACTAAATTATCAAAAAAAATCTTTTAATACTCTAATGAACAAAATATTCCCTTATCTACTAGCAACTTTATTAGTCAACATAGGTGATAATGTTCCTAACGTCCTATTGAATCTCTACAATTTTTTGCTTGTCATTGAAAAGCACTCCTTCCTGCTCTATGCCCAGCACTAATACTTATAATAATACTAGCAGCCCGCCCAGCGGTTTCATCCGCTACAATCCGTTTTCCTGCGGGAATAAGTCCTTTTCCCGGTTTGCATTATACTTAAAAAGCAAAAATGTAAGAACCTACTAACACCGCCGCCAATACTTACTTTGTGCTACTAACTCTACGTTTTTAAACATGCTTTTTACATTTATTTGCAATAATATTTTTATTTCATTTTGCATGAATGTTTCATTATTTTATGTTCTGGTATGTGTGATTAATGCTGTTGTTTTTTATTGGTATTTGATAGTTAGTTAAAGTGTTCTTTTAAAAACAAGTTCGTTGTATATCTGTGAAAAACCTGTTCGTATTCGATGTTGGTTTTCCTATCAAAATAAAATAAAGTCTTCATGTAGAGTCACTCCATCTACTTAAAAAACCGCATCAAAATCCGTTGCGTAGTTTTAAAGATCTGAGCATACAGCGGGACATAACCCACCGGGAAGCGACTTTATTTTACACTATGCAGTGATGTATAAAAAAAAAAATTCTCTCACCACAACTCCAACATTCGGATCTTCATCATACGTGAATAATGCATAGATTAGTATGTAGACAGTGCTGACCAGGATGCCCAGGAAGATGGCCAGGAAGTTGTTCCTCATCGGTAGGAAGATGTATACGGAGATGAGAGACATCGTGGCGTAGGCTGGTCGTAGCTGCAGACCCTCGGAGGAGCCGTAGATTGCTATTGCAATGTCTAAAAAAAATGTATGATACAATATCTAGTACTAACTACTAATTTAATCCGGTGACAAAAGAGATACGTCAAATGTCATATGAGATTAAAATACGAATATCATCAATTTGATATCATAAGTTGGATTAAAAGTAAATATTAAATTAAATTAAATTAAAATAAATAGAAAGTTTAGATAGAAATATATAGAAATAGATAGAAAATTAAATTAAAAAGAAAGTTTTTTGTATGAATAGTAAATGAGTGTAGAGTTACAAATTGTGAACTACATAACAACGCATCTCTTAGGTAACGTTTTTTATGAATGTTTTGTTACTCGTATCTTACCTACTCATCTTAAGGGTAATTTAATAGTTTAATATTTTATGAAACTATTTGTTTCAAGTGGTACCTATTACAAAAGGTTGTCTACATCTTACAACATCTGCGGCGATACCTTTTTGAAACAACCTTCTTTTATGTTTATTATTGCAAAGTTATCACTTTATTACACCTACTTTCTATTCGATACAGCACATACAGTAGTACATATACGAGCCGCGGGTGTTACCTCGGAAAGTAAACGACCTCCACTACATTCGGGCGTCAGAAAACCTTGGGTGCAATCGATGTCGCACAACCCTAGGTAAGCAATCTACTTCTAAAAAAAAGTTGAATATGATTGTACGTTCACACAATGCACCTGCTCTTACTCCTACCTGCTGTCGTGCATATTGTTTGAAATACTTCCGCGGAAGTATCAACGCGAGTGAGTGTTCACACACTGCCGTCATACTCTTCTCGCACCAATATGAGTGAGCAAGATAGCAATAGGCACACGAAAAGCTGACAATCGAGGGAGCACTTGAAGTGGCAGCGGTATGACGAGTTAAAATGTTCGCGCTGACCACTTCCCTTACTATTTCCCTGCTCATATTGGCATTGTGTGAACGTGCTATTAGAAGGTGAGCATTGGCAATATGTTTCTTTGTTGTAAAATTGTGTTTGTTTTTTGTTGAATAGAAAAATCTAACCTATTTACTTCAAATAACTCACCAGTAACAACTAGGTCGAAAGTAATGATGAAAGTCACAAACATCGGTATCCAGAACCATCTTTCCTTCAGCGGGTCGTAGATGCCTTTCCAGAGAAAAACGGTAGGTATTGTGGTCCTTAAAATATACATTCCCATGGATAAGTACGTCGTATGCCACGGGATATCCTGGAAATTAATCTAAGTTAGTATTTACTACTTAAGGTGTAAAAAAAATACCGCGAATATTTTGAGGAGTGAACCAGCCTATCTCTTTCTCTTTTCATGTGGGACACCGAGTCGTCCAACGACGAACCCTGGTGTCAGAGTTTTTCAACCGCCTACTACCACTAGTAGGCCTCTGACATGGTTGTGTTACGACCACCGTCTAAGTAATCATAGACAGCCACCGGGACCGACGGTTTAACGTGCCCTCCGAAGCACGGAACCATTTATTTTCGGACAATCAGTTGGTTCACCCTGCAATGTCCTAACCAGACCGGGTGCAAATTCACAAAGTGATAAATATCAACTTTGTGAGTGTCCCACCCAGAATCAAACCCGGAACCATTGCATAGCAGGCAGTCGCACTACCATTGCGCCACATCGGCCGTCCAGCATATAAAACTAAACAACTCACCCCAAAGAACATAGAGGTAGAAACGTAAAAAAAAATTACCTCCAATTCAAATGTTCCATCCGACCGCGACCAATTTGTAAATATGGTACCTATGGGAGGTCCTTTTATCTGTTATGTTACTTGGGAAAAAGTTGTTCAGTTTCATGGGCTGGTTCACCCCTTAAAATATTTGGTAGGTACTGTTTCTTTTTACATATTCTGTGTAAGTATGATTTTGTAAGTCTATCTTTATCACCTAAAGGTGTTCGTCTAGGTGCAGATCAAAGTAGTAATAAAAAGAGACACGTTTCCAGTTTTCTTGTCGTTCAAAGGTCCAGATTTTGAGAAGTCAAATAGTTATGAAGATATTATTTCGTATTTTTTAGTGGGGAATGGCATACAATAAGGTTTTATAACAAGTTCACGTTATTTTGTTTGATGTACCTACGATATACTTACTAAGTATACATTTATAATGAACCTACTTATACACCATTTCATTAATTAATGTTAATAACAGTTGAATTTTGTTTTGAAAACTTGCAAAATTTTCAAGCGCGGGCAGGATTTGAACCTGCGACTTTCGCATTACTAGTGGCGACGCCTCTTCCATCTGGGCTACCGCAGCTCATTTCTTACCCGCCAATTTTGCAAGTGTATTTTAATGCCAGTAACGCTTGGCATGGCTCCATCTACGGGTTAGTTTTGCAACTAATAACTAGAAATGCGAAAGTCGCAGGTTCAAATCCTGCCCGCGCTTGAAAATTTTGCAAGTTTTCAAAAATTGTATACCTAACACGGGAAGTGTTTTAAAATTTGGTACTCAGTTGAAAAAATGTTAGCCAGGTAATGGACCTGAGGAGTACCACCCCACCGCTTTGCCACTGAGCTACCGGCGCCCTGACCGAACCCTTTTAAATTGACAACCTCTTGAAGCTCGTCTTGCAATCCCAGGTGCAATCCTCGGCCGACGCTAACATTTTTTCAACTCCTTATTTTCATTTATGAAATAAATAATAATACATAGCACTGTGAGTGCAAAATAAACCAAAGTACCTACTTCACTTCATGTTAGAACTTGATTACTATAAAATAGGTACAATGTTAAGCTTACCTCAGAATAAGTGCTAATTATGACTAGTCCAATGTGAATTGTTGAGCAGAGTATTAACAAGGATATGTAAATAAATATGAGTATTTCCCTCAGTTTGTCATCGTACTTTCTATATAAACCTTCTAGGTCTTTCTGGTCGAACTGATCCTGAAAATAAAAAATAATCTTCTATTTTTTCTTTTCGTGTGGGACACCGAGTCATCTAACGACCCGACAAACCCTGGTGTCAGAGTTTTTCAATCGCCGACTACCAGTAACAGGTCGATCGCCGTCTAAGTAATCATAGACAGCAACCGGGACCGACGGCGGCTGTTAAGTGCCCTCCGAACTTCGGAACCATCATTCTTTTCGGACAATCAGGTGGTTCAGCCTGCAATGTCCTAAATAAAACTAGGAACACATTCACAAAGTGATAAACATCAACTTTTGTGAGTCCCCCACCGAGAATCGAACCCGGAACCTTTGCGTTGCAGGCAGTCGCACTACCACTGCGCGACATCGGCCGTTAAAAAACAATGAGGGAAGGTTATAAATAGTCCCAATTCCATGTTATGACTAATATATATATATATATATATATAATATAATAACTAAAAATAGCACCGTCACTTTCAGGTAAATAAGCTTAGACCGATAGAAGATGATGGCCTCTTAAATCATCTATGATTGTACGCACTTTACGCAGTGTCCGCCGAAATTAGGCGGCGATTAAAAATATGGCAGTGTAACATACAAGGTACGTCTTGCTAAATATAAAAAATCTCTGAATATAATAGGACCTAGACTATACAATAAAATTCCATGCGAAATTAAACAAAGTAAAACATACGGGTCATTTGTGCGTAAATTAAAGACGAAGTTAGTAAACGATGCCGTTTATTCAATCAATGAATTCTTTATTTCGCATTCGCTACCCCAAGCCTAAAATTTACAATATAATTTTATTATAATAATAACTTAAGTTATGTTTATACATTTGACATGTAAAAATTTTATAATTTTATCAATAAATATCTGAATCTGAATATGGAAAACGGCGCAGAAATCATACACTATTTAAGAAGACATGCAATGTTGTTTTTTGTTTTCGTTTTTCACTTTTTGGAGCAACCGCTTCTTTTATCTCTGTTTACCCTCTGGTTGGCCGGTTGAGAATGCTACGTGGCATAAGGCCTGCCCTGTACGATGCGCAATAAAGTTTAAAAATGAATAAACATGACATTACTAAAACTGTACATGACATCTTTTATCCTCTTCTAAGTGTATTTAACAAAAAGCGACAGTGCTATTTTTAAATTAAGTCAGTAACGTAGCATTAAAACAAATTACAAACAATGTTGACGTCATAAAAACAAAAAAAATTGTTTACTGCGCGTACTGCCGCACAACCCGCGTAGAGCACGCACTGTGCCTGCGTACGTAAAGTTACATCCTGTATGATAAACCTGGCCAGCCCCGAGGCAGTGCCATTATTTTTAATTTTCTAAATCGCCCAAGCCAGTTTCTATCACGACAATACCAATGACGGATCATTACATATACACTACAAATTTCAAACTTTTATATAGTTGCCAGCTTGCCTTTCATTTGTGCTGTTTTAAATCTACCCTTTGGCTTTTGTCGAAATTTGTTATTGGCTATGTATTCTTTTAAGTTGTATTGTTATATCTGTTTATGTGCTGTGAATTTTGCTATTATTAAATGAATAAAAAAATGTCATCAATAAGTGATAGTACTTTCCTATACCGAATGAATAAAGTTAATTTCATTTCACTCATTCATTCTAATTCTCATGAGTGAGATCGTGTGTGTATTAGTGTATCACACTCACCCTCAAATATTTCCAGTTCCATTGCTTGCCACCGACCTGCTCCTCTACCTCTTGTGTACGGAACTCGTGGAGAGACGACAACGCGCTCGTGGCGCGGCCACTGTTCATAGAATACCGCGCCAGCCATTCCAGCGCACCCACTTGTAGAACTACTGAACCCGTCGTCCGAGAGAGGGTGCTGCTTTCCTGAAACAACACACTATATTCTAAGCGGGTGCGGCTTTGGTACAGTGACAAAGTAAGTATTGGCGGCGGCGCATCAGTGAAATACCCGGGTGCACCCAATTAGCGATATATAAGTACCTATTAAAATAATAAATGAAAATAATGTAGCTCTGTGAGTGCATAATAAATCATAGTAAGAACATTTAATTAAGCAAAGCTTCATCGCCTAGCTGAATTCCTACTTTAATTGTGGACTAACCAAATTGTTCGTTACAATATCTTATACTAGATGTCGCTTGTGCGTCGCTTCGAAACTAGTACCAAGAGACTGAAGATTTGGAAGTTTCAGTCGAGGCGCCGGCAGTAGATCATTGGCAGAGCATTGGGCCGATACCCTACGGTCCTGGGTGGAATTCATGAAAATAACATGGCTCTGTGAGTGCATAATAAACCACCTATTGTTATTGAACAGCAAGAACGTGCAAGAAGCAATAGTTAGGTAAATTCTGTTCCGACAATATATGATTGTCGGCTATTGTATGTTGCCCATACTCGCAGTGATGGTACTAATGTTATTAAATATTTTTGTTTCAAACCCCACATAAACATTTTAACGAATGGCATGACCGGTATTGTGCTTAGATATTAATGACTGCATATCGATGTTGTTAATGATAAATATCTAGATCCAGGTATGTTAAGAAATGTTGAGAAATGTTATGATTGTAAACAAGTACTCGTACTAAGGTACTTTGATAGAGATAAGAGACAACAAATGTTCTATGAATGATTTCATCAGCACTCTCTTTCTTATTCGTTAAGCTCTTGATAATCGCGTTCTTAGAAAAGATTGCAACACTTGTTGTATATTGCCATAGATAATTCTATCTACTCAGCTAGCCAATATATTCTTATACCACATATTTTTTGCAAAAACTACCTGGAGCCATGCCACGCGTTAAGGGCAGCTTAGTGCTGAAAAGTAGGCATTTACGGCCTTCCGCCCGCCGCGTAGAAAAGATCGCGCGAGCTAGTCTGCGGTAAACTCACTTGACCCTGCGGTACGGACCGGGCGGCAAGCGCAACTTCCACAGCGAGCGCGCGCGTTACAGTATACAAAACTATGGCAGTAGGTCAATAACTCCCCAAGATATAGATATAATTTTATTGTTTACGTAATTTACTTAGAAAAATATGTTGGTACAATTGTAGGATTGATAAAATTAAACATTGAAGATGTGTTTTTATATTATTAATTTTTAATTATTGAATTATATACTTATTAATAATAGTAATATTATTTAAATATAAATTTAAATAATGTTAGTATAATGTAATGCGCAGTTGAATAACTCATTATGATGAGCTTTCTTTGTCCTGTAATTCATTTAAAATATGGTTGATGTCAACAAGTCGACGGCGTCCCGTAACAGTTTGAAAGTCGTCTTCCTTGGTTTCCGCTTCTACTAGCAGGGGATATATCCTCAATATCATCACCGTCGGTACACCTGAAATTTTTCATTAGTTACTTATAATCATCGAAACAATGAAAATCGAAGGAAAATGACAAATAATCCTTACTATCCGTACTAATTTTATATAAAGTGTGTGTGAAAAGTGTGTGTAAAAATGCTATCCAGTCTTATGGCAGCCTCGAGACGTGACAGACTCGGGATGAACTTGGACAAGACAAAAGTCAAATTCGCTCAACAAATCATCCCCAAGCCAGTCTCCGTCGAAGGTGTAGCCTTTAAAGTTGTTGAAGTATGTGTACTTTGGGCAAACGTTGCAGTTGGGTAGAGACAACTTTGAGGTTGAAAGCACCAGAAGAATGCAGCTGGGCTGGGCGGCATTTGGGAAGCTGCGTCATATCCTAGAATCATCTTTGCCGCAATGCCTCCAGACCATGGTGTTCGATCAATGTGTCCTACCAGTCATCGCCTTCCTTATCCGCAAAAAAGACCAGTGACGGTCATTTTCTGGAAGTGTAGCAAGCTGAAGTGGGAGTGGGCTTGCCACATTTGTCGTAAAACCGACGGACGGTGGAGTAAGCGGGTTCATGAGTGGAGGCCACGCCTTGGCAAGCGTAACGTTGGACGCCCTCCGGCCTGAATCCAGATGGACCGATGACTTAAAAAGACGGCTGGTAACGACTGAATGGCGAAAACGGGAGATCGTGCCTTATGGCGTACCGAGGGGGATGACTACGTCCAGCAGTGGACTGTAATAGGCTGATGAATGAATTTTCGTTACTTACTTATGAGATTTAGAAGTTGATTGTAGTGGAAATGTATGGGAGTCCATAACTTGCAATAAGGGTTGATCATCACATATGCTTGAAGCTCTGAAACATATTTGAAACATCAATATTCACACAGAGCAGTATTTAAATAACATTAAGAATCGTCATTTCCACTTTTTGTTCTAAAACTTACGTATTTCTATCTGAATCTGCCTTTTCTGCTTGGGAGGTAATAGCTACATGGTGAGGCTGCTGTATAGAACTACAGTAAAAATTTATGTATAAGTAAGTGAAAAGTCTTATTAAGAAACAACTGTTTATTAGCTGAACAATAAAACATTTAGTTTTCGGAACTTACTCATTAGACTGGAGAGTTGATTGGCGTGGAGATGTCTTCTTCTTCATCAATACACTCTTAACACTGAGTCTTGCGTTCTTGCGTTGCGTCTAGTGTTCATCTATCTTGCGCATTCCATCTCCGCAACAGCCAAGCAGGTCGTAGGCTTAATATTGAGCGGCAAGGTGTGCCTGTAGCTCACAATAGTTTTCCAAAATATCTGGGCATTACTCTGAATAGGTCACTTACCTTTAGTAAGAATTGCCAAAACATAAAAAAGAAGGTGCACACTCGGAACAATCTATTAAAGCGCCTTACTTCTACTGGATGGGGAGCAACACCTCATGTTCTGCGGACTACTGGGCTGGCGTTATCCTTTTCTGCAGGCGAGTATGCATGTCCTGTATGGAGCCGTTCAGCTCATGCAAAGCTGGTGGATACAGCCTTAAATGAGACTTGCCGGATCATACTGGTTGCCTGAAACCGACCCCGGTTAGCCAACTGTACCCACTAGCCGGAATAGCGCCTCCAGTTGTTCGTAGATCTGTGGCTAGCTCCTTTGAAAGAGCAAAGATGGAGTCAGATGCACGGCATCCCTTGCACGACCACATCCCAGTGACACAACGGCTGAAAAGCCGTAATGGCTTTGTTAAGTGCGTCACTCCTCTTTGCACAGACTGCGAACAAGCGAGGTGCAACCTTTGGCAGGAGGGGGTGACCCTACCAGATCCTTTCGTCCCGATTGCTGAGAGCTTGCCGCCTGGCCATAATTTGCCATGGTCGGTTTGGAAATCTTTAAATAGACTTCGGACTCAGACCGGCCGGAGTAAGGAAAACATGACCAAGTGGGGCTTCTTGGAGGGTTCCGATGTAGGTTGTTTGTGTGGTGCAGTTCAAACAATGAACCACCTAACATCGTGTCCTGCGTGCCCTAGCACCTGCACGCAGGACGATCTTATGACAGCGTCTGTCAGCGCTGTCAACGTAGCCAAGTTCTGGGCCGCGACGGTGTAGTGTCTGCCATCGACACGCTAAGAAGAAGAATACACTCTTAACAGAGCGGACGTGGTCGTCAATCCGGGCACGCTTTAAAATCCGTCGCCATTCCTCACGGATGACTGCTTTTCTGGTGCACTCAGTCCTTCTTGTGTAGCGGCTTTAATTTGGTCCGTCTGATTTTCCTCGAGGGCCTGCACCCTCGATCTTTCCCTGGACCACGAGCCGCTCGATGGATATGTCCCCGCGTCGGGCGACGTGTCCAAAAAATGTAAGGATGCGAGCTTGCACGATGGAGGAGAGGCGTTGCTTGATGCCGAGTTCCTTGAGAATGGAGTCATTGGTGGGGAATGCTATCGATGATATTCTAAGCATTCGCCTCCAGCACCACATTTCCAATGCGTCTATCCTCTTCTTTTCAATTTTCCCGCAAAGTCCACGTCTCTGCAGCATAGAGGAACACGGGGAATATGAGTGCTCTCACGAGTCGTGTTTTGGTGGCTTTCGTGATATTGCGATTTTTCCAAACCTTATAAAGCTTGCTCATAGTGGATCTAGTTATCGCCATACGTCTGTTTACCTCGTCTATGCAACCGCCGTTGTTGGAAATCAGCGCTCTCAGATAAACGTAGGATTGGACAACCTCGCAGTTTGCGATATGTTTGACTATGTTGTTTTGGAGATGTATGTGACTCCAGAACTTGCAGAGAAAGTTGGTCATCGTCATGACGGCTTGAAGTCCTGGAACGTTTTTATCAAAAAGTATTTTATCATAAAGTAATCTTGAACAGGCTTACCTTTTCTGTTTCACTAAATTATACTTACTTTTCAGTACCTAGTAATTTGTTTGCATGTTAATACCTTTGTCTCTTGATATTGAAGCACTGCAAAGATTAGAAGTCCAAGGTTATCGGTACAATATTTACCGTCTAATTAAATATACTATTACATTACAAACAAATTTAGTGGTTGCACTACTGATTTTGTTTTACTGTGTATGTACTTGGTAATTACTTATAGCATGGCTCACTAATAAATAATAAAATTACATTATGTAAAATCGTACATTCTCTTCGTATGATTTGAACTGTGGTTGTACCACTAGTTTCATTTCTACTGTGTATGTATTATGATGTTTACTCTTCGTATGATTTGAACTGTGGTTGTACCACTGGTTTCATTTCTACTGTGTATGTATTATAATGCTTACTTTTAACATGGCAACAGTTTATGAACTACATAATAAATAAAATTACACTAGATCAAATGGTAGGTACAATGTTAGATACTGTGGTTGCAATACTATTTAATTTTACTGTCTGTTGTTGTTAAACCTAAAACTGCTTCTGGTTTAGTTACCCATATCAGCTATACAATTCTTTGTCTACTTACCTATTCACTAAAATGTATACCTATACATACTTACTTCATAGTAGGTAGTTACTTTGGTAGGTCAAAAATTGGTTAGAATTATGTTCAGATACTTACGATATTGTTTGCCGGTCTTTTCGCTTTTGACATATAGGTACCCTCTTGTATTTATTTTTATTTCCCATTTTTACTTATTTACAGACTATGTACACGTTTATTTACAATAAATTAACGAAATATTTACACATTCACAAAATAATTACAGTCAGAAATATACAACACTTATTTAAAACTTAGTAGCAAAGGCGAGCTTATCTCTTAAGAAGAGATCTCTTCCAGCCAACACATTTGATGTCAGAAAATTCATATCTTATTAATATTACGCGACAAGATGAAAAAAGCAGGTTGCGGAACGCCGCGGTCGAAAAATTGGCATAGGTCCTGCTCCGATGATGCCCGGCGGGCGTCTGAAGCGCAGCGCGCGCGTCGTTTGGTTATATAATGGGAATAATGGGGTTTCAAAAATCCCAAAAAACAATTTAAAAAATCTATCCATTATTTAATTTACATCTTGTAATTTCCTACATTTTGGCATATTTTAATTTTTTTTTGTGTAAATAATCTTTGAGTAATACTTGAAAAATTGTCATAAACTTACGTATCTTTGCATTTTTTTATGATCGAGAAAAGTTATAGAAATCGTGTTTTTGTCCATTAAATAATCAAGAACTGTTCATTAACAACAACATATATTTTTTCTGGGTCAAATAAAATAATATATGATGCTTTAAAACTCAACCAAAAATAGGTCGATTCGACATTTTTCACACTAAGCCGCCCTTAATCACATCAAGATACACTTTTAGGTCTCATTTTTCTATAAGCACGCAGTAAATAGTCAGATCAAAACGCAATTGCGCAAATTTTTATAGCGGAATTTTAGTTTGCATGGGAGCAATATAATACCTACGAGTACATATTAATAAGTAACCACTCATCAATAATGAACGCATCGTATAGCTATCAATGTTATCTTCAATAACTTTTCAATATACCAAGGGCGACGGAGAAGTCCTAGGAGTACTATAGCTCAAAATGTTGATCCATCAGCCTTGCCCATTGTTTTGCAAGGTCTTATTAGATCTGTAATGGGCTTGAAGCTGGTTCTGGCAGGAGACGTACAATTTAACCAATAACATTAGCCCCAATCCGGGATCCCACTTCTCTTAACTAACCTTTCCCTCAAATAGCTTTGGAAATTAATGGGACATATATAAGTCCTGTCATGTTTTAAAAAGGCAAGTTTAGTCAATAAGTCGGTATTGTTTTAACCGTCGCCTAATTTGATAGATAACGCGCATTTTGCGTAAGCATAAGACGTGACAGGACTTACTTATATCTAATTTTAAATTGACAGCGCTAATTTAAGGTAAGTTAAGAGAATTGTTATACCAAATTGAGGCCATTGCCATTGTCAGATTCTCTTTTATTCCTTGCTCTTCAATCAGTCATATTTGAGTGGCAAGTGAAATAAATACATACTTAAACAAAGTCAAAGATAGAGCATGTTTACACCCAGAAGCTCGAAAGTGTATAGTCGGTTCTAGCATATAAGGTACCAGGGGTATTACAAAAGAGCTGTTTTTTCCACACACAGTTAATTTAAAATAAAAATTCAAACTTATTTTCATAAAATAATCATGTCACGAAAAAATATTGCTGGGGACAAAAACAATTCAGTTCTTTTGGCGTACTCCTGGTACCTTATGTGCTATAAGCGACTGTACATTCCTACACAATCAATTCAATTCCATTAATTAAAAACAATACAGACTGCGTGAGAATATTCTTAAGTATCTAGACTGATATAAATTTATCAATCAATATGACAATAAGTTAGTAGAATAATACATTACAACGTCACAATAAAATAAACAAACATTTAAATAAAATTAATAATAACTACATACACATAATGCATTATGATGTCACAAGTTAAAATAATCTATTAAAATTTAATTCGTATAATTAATGAGTTTTGTTCAACTGATCAAAATTGATCAAATCACACAAACACATTATAGTTATTCTGAAAGTCATCTGCAAACCTTGAGATGCGGGTTGAGATGGGAGGCTCAAGCCAGGCGGTCCAATGTAGAGACTATTTATTCACCTCCTATAGTATTGCTTTCTAACTTACCATCATATTATGTTCATCTGAACATCCAATTTATCATCACACTTTTAATTCACTTCACGTATGAACTTCACTTGTAAGTTTGACGACACTTGTAACAATTCATGATGACACATTCCATTATTCGATTAAAACCTTTGTACACTTTTCAACACATATGTTCAATGAAGCTCGAAACACTGATAATATTATTATTATTTATGCACGAATCGAAAATTACAATCAAAATTTTGCCGAGTTAGATTTGTCTGTATGCTGTCAGCAAACACTGATGACTGGACTATAATCAATAGTGATTAATAATGATAAGCGCCGCTCAGATATTAACAGATATTCAACTGATAATATGATTAATATACAGTCCAATTTCAAATCACATATTGAAACTTATTGGCAACTATTTAAAGATTAGATTACTCTAATTGCGATAGTATTTGATTTTGGTATAATCGCGGAAGTCGCAAAAGGAATGTAAAGATAATATTGATGCGGTATTTTTACTACTGTTTTTTTAAATCAGGAGCAGTCTTATACAGTCCTCAGTCGATGATACAAATAGACTTGTTAATTTGACAGAACAGGCCTATCGTAGTACTACATGAAGTACCGGTACTTAGATGATCGATGTGAATTAGCTTTAACACTTGTAATTCATGTTCTTTTCATTATTATTCTGAACCATCTCAGGGTCAATGTAATATGTCGTTGTTCGTTACTCAGTTGAAGTATCATTATTTCGCAATGTCTTTATGTGGTAGGGCTACATCTCTAGGAATGTACCTACTCTACTCTACTATAGGTAGTTACTTCATAACTTTTTTATTCAAAAACTGTCATTCTTTATTCAATTTTTACAATAGGTACATTACATTACAAAACAAAATACATAACATAAATACGACAATATAAATAATATAACTTTCAACTTTTTTTAATAATGTGGGGTGGATGCATAAAATAGGCTAAATAAGACAGTTGACGTTGAATACCAGCATCAAATCATTCCTATTTTTCTTAAAACATCTTTGACTTTCTGCCTCCCTGCAAGAGCTAAATCTAGACTCTATGCAAGTTCTATAGAAATTAAAATGTCATCTGTACCTTTAGACGTGGACCCGTGAGAACAACTTATGGCCTACGAATTATGGCGCATGTTCTAATTGGCTCTGAAAATGAACTGTTTTCCTTCATTACCGCCTCGCCGCCGTGAGTGTCGAGTAAAGTGTTCCGTGTTGTACAGCAGCTGGGTGGTTATATTATAGCATTATCATTACATCAACAGTCACAACAGTCCACTGCTGGACAAGAGGCTCTGAAATTGAACTGTTTTCCATCATTACCGCCTCGCCGCCGTGAGTGTCGAGTCGAGTATTTTGTGTAGTACAGCAAGCTGGGTGGGTATACTATAGCACATTAGCGGTTAGCTCAGCGGTTGTACCCTATGCAAACAATTTTCCTGTGGAAATCGGATATTCTCCCATAATAAAGCTTATATAGGTACTCAGGATGGTTGTAGCTTTGTAATGGTAAAATATTTTTTGGAGTTAAGTGGCTTGCATTTCACACCAACAGTCAAAATACTCCACTGTTGAACACGAGCGTTCTACAATAAGAGGGTGTTTGCCATGCTCACCACGCTTGGCAAACGGATTGGCAAGCTTGTGCAAGGTATCGTATATAACTGCTTGTGATGTGATTCACAGATAACGTCTGCCTATTCCACGAATTCGTTCCTTCTCCTTATTATACGACACACATTAAAAAAATGGGTAATGCTTCTTTAAAAGCCGACATCAAACGGCGTTGCATTTACGTTGTGTCAAATACGTAGTTATTCTTACGCTTAATCATAAATTTGAAGTAAAATTATATGTGCCTCGTTGCTCTCGTTACTGAATGACAAAATACTCACCAAGTTAGTATTTGGTATCCTAGCTGCTGTACTATAAGGTTATGTAAGATTGCCGCAATTGTGGCCAGATGCTAATGAAATCTGTGGGACTCTGAGGAATTAACGTGTATGAAATTTTGACAAAGCAAATACCGAGTGTTTTATTGTGTGCAGAATTTGACAAAAGATGAATAGTGGCATTGGTTACATGATATCAATAATGTGTTAGACAAATAACCGAAAACAATTTCAAGACTATTTCTAGATGTGAAACTGAACAACTACTCTAATTAAAAGTTATTCATAAAAGGAAAAAGATAATATTCGTCCATACAAAATAAACAATTGTACTAAGTTAAGCTACATATTACTTAAGTTAAGAACACGACCCAAAAGTTTGTACAGTCATTTCCCTATCACACTGTATTGCTCAAACGGTACCCTAAAAGATTTAGAACAATAGTGGATTTTAAGATTGTTTTATTATTTTGCCCCAGCGCTTGAAATAATAATTTAAATCATTGTCAATAAGATAATCTCATGAATTTTTAAAGACATACTACACACATTTTGCTTCACTTAATCACACACCGCATGAAAGTCTTATTACTTCGCTCTCACAAAAATAAAAATAAACAGAGCTTACGCGGTTCTCTTACTTGTCGTCCGTCGCTGCGTTTTTTTAATGCACCCATACTTAACGCATGCGTCTGTCCGATTTTATGCTCATATAATTACGGCTACGGTGCTTTTGTGGATGCGTTTTTGAAACGACCTGAAAGACGCATCCGTTACGCATCGAAACCACATCGTAGCCGTATTTGTATGAAATGAGATCGAAATCTATAGTATCCTTTCGTCTGACAGACCCATACAGAACGGTGCGTTAAAAAAACGCAGCGCCGGCGATAAGTGGGAGAGCTGCCTATGTGGCAACTCCTTGTCGCAGCGCTAACCAAACCAAGGCGCTTGTTTACTTTTTACGTTGCAAAAGGTAACTTTTCAAATATAAAACATAGTTTTCTCTGGCTTGTTACTTACGCAACTTAGATTCAGACGAACTGCACATATTAAGAGGTCAGTTTAGTTTAAGTTTCGAACCTTCTACGATAAAATAACCCTCCTAAACATAAAAAGTTAAACAGTATCTAAGTCGTTTGACAACAGCAAAGGTATGGAAAAATAATTTAAACTGCGTCTAATCGCGCGTCTTACTTTTCTTAAATAACATGGAAATAATATAAATATGCCACATGAAAACGTGTTTGTACTTATTTGTATGAAATAGTTTGTGTAGGGGTTGACCATGTGCCCTTTGCTACGAAATTACAGGCTACAAGTCTACAGGTGAAACTCTTAGTTCATTGCTAAGCCGGTTAATATTTCTAGTATCATAATGACTTACCAACTACGCAATGAACATTAAATTTGATCTGTAAAACTATAGCCCGGAGTTTGATAATATCGGGCTGATGGTGTCATATAAAACATCTCATCCTATCTACTTATATAATGTACCTCTAGATACAATATTCTCTTTGGTAGCAGTTTCCCATGTGCACATTTTATAGCACCAGAGGGCAGGGGCGTCTATAAAGTTGCAGATAACACGTTAGACTAGACTAGGCGAGTTATTATCAAGTTATGTCTAGCGCCGTATCCAGCATGATTCGATCTGAATGAGCTAAACATTTAAGTGGACAGTTTAAGGCATAAACATATTAGTGTAGTCATTTCAGTCAACTTATTAAGGTGAAATGGGCTAAGGAATCAACAACGCAAGGTTGGATAGTGTTCCGAATTTGTATCCCATTTCTTGAAATCTCCAAATTTTGAAACGATATTTCTCTTACAAATACTTCAAGATATTTTCTACAAAACTATGGCTCTCAAAACACAATTTATTGAAATTGCCTGGATAGAAGAAAATTGCAAAGTAAGCTCTAAACTAAACAAATGTTCGGTTTTCCTGATCTGATTCCTCCTCGCCTGTTTCTCTCTAACGAACCGAAAAGGAAAGGGACTTAATTTTTGGGACAGTTCAAAAAAGTATTTTTGAAATGTATTAAATAGGTCTAAATGTTAGGAATTTTTTTCTTCGCAAGTTTAGGAGATGAGGTGATACCCTGTCTCTATGTCGATACAAAATTTTCTTCATGGTTCTCAAATGGTGGTCAAAGTGTCAAACGTGGTTTAAATCTTCGTTTCATGTTCGTTTACGCTCTGCCTACCCCGTAAGGGATAAAGGCGTGATATATGCATGCAGGCATTGCCGTGTGATGTCTAGCATATATATATAGCAGAATAGCATCACCCCATATCTTTCCCGTGGGAGTCGTAAGAGGCGACTAAGGGACTCGAGGGTGTGTATTGCAATTCTAGGCGATGGGCTGACAACCTGTCACTATAGCGATACACAATATTCCAAATAACCCTCAAACATTTGTCGGACGTGGTACACCACGTGGTTCAATTGCCGTTTTTTGCGGCTGTTTACGCTCTGCCTACCCCGCAAGGGATTATAGGCGTGATGTGCGTATGTGTATGTATGTATGTATATGCATGTTCGTATGCATCTACCAAGTACCAATGTAGGTAGTTAAACTAAATGACATGGTGTGTGAAGTGTTCACACTATCTTACTTCAAAAACAACAAATCGCCTGTTGTCAAAATAAAATTCTATCGTTACGAAGTATCTGTGCCGTAGGTTTTGGGTAGGTATCCGAACTCTAGTCAGTTTCAGTACCTAATAGAATTTCATTTCAAACTACGAATAAACCAAAAGAAAGGAAAACTTTGTATAATCATTCTTTAACAGTGTTCGAGAGCTTTATTTGCACGAAGTAAAAGTTTTTCAGACACAGTCATTTACGTAACATTCATTTTGTCGCAAAAAGATGTAAATTTAGTTAGTTGTTTGTTTGTAATTGTGCCGATTGTTGGGAAAGTCGCGAGTTCATTTCTAATTTAACTTTCTGACGGTACCAATCATGCTATCGTTATTTGTTTCAGAATGCGACCGTTCGAAAATTACGACAAGTAAAGTTTCGCAAAATTTGTAGGTTTACATAGACTTGTTGGTAGGAATAGAAATAAGTAAGTGTCTGTTATTTTCCAAGAATGTATGAACACAGATAATTTGATCTTAAAATCACTTGGTTAAGTACCTACGCTAAACAGATAGGTAATAGGTACCTGTTTGGTCAATTGACTGCGCAGACAGACGCCGTACGCTATCGTTTTAGAGACGTTTTCCAGATTAAAAATACAAATACTTCTTAAAGATCTGGGTGTGTCTAAATATATTTACAGTGTGTAAGTGAAATAACTGGACACACTTTCAGGGCGTATTCTAGACGTGAAACTGAACAACTTTTCTAAGTATTTACCATTATTTACAAAATAAGAAAAATTAAATAGTTTCTTCCATACAAAATCACTCGAAAAGCAACAAAATTTGTATGACCCAATATTTATTTCATATTTTGAAAATGGTATATAGAAAAATTATTTAGTTTCACATCTAGAACACGCTCTGAAAGTTTGACCAGTTATTTCACTTACACCCTATATAGTGTGAAACTTAAAGATCAGTTAGGTATATGTGTTAATATATAGGTAAAGTAACTTACTTTTTTCAGTTTTAATTAAAAAATTCACACCTTGAGCTTGAAATCACGATACGTTTTTATTATCGTGAGATTTTAAGACACCTTTTGTGTGTCGGTTCAGTACCGGTACAAAAAAAGTGTCCTTCTGTGAAATAAGCTGACAGAAAATTTACGAGGTAATTTCTAGTAGGATATATTCAATGGCGATGTGTGTTGACCTTAGTAAGGGGACAAAAAATAAACGGCCTACTATATTAAAAGGTTTATTGTCAAACAGCTCAATTCTGGTATAGAATGGGAGGATGATTTTGATGCTCACATCGCCGTAGACTTTTTGTATGTTCGTTTAGGATAAAGAAACTGGGCGGTAGGTGGCAATGGCAGACTATAAACTATATTGTGACATGAAATAGAATTTCCATTGAGAAACGATGCAACAAAAAGTGTGCATCTAAATTATGACTTTCAACATAAGATTACGTTATCATCATCATGGTGTGCTCTCTTCAAATGGATACATTTCTACTTGACAATTTTCGAGCTAAATAATATTTTCAATGCTTAAGTAACTTGACTCAAACCACAGAATAACCAATAGTATGTAGTACTTATATATTATACATACAGAACGGACACTCACCTCCCCGCACCCTAGCACCCGGCCCGCCCTCACCCCCGAAATGTCAAAATGCCAGTAGAGAATTAAGTAGAAACTAGCGCTAGGCTTGTTAAATCCTCTTTGGTAGGTACTGTATCTAGTCACAGGTTAGGTATCAAAATCAACCTGCATGCCAACCCTGCACTTACACATCTGTGATCACCCACACATGCACATGTAGAAATGACAGTTGTCTATAAAGAGTCCGCTGTCCGAGGTGTGCTCAAACGACAAAATTTTAACTTAACGGGCCTACTTCCATGAAGTGAGGTGAAAACGAGCTACGAGAATGCATTTTATGCATAATCTAAAACACATCACTGTCAACAAAATTTTGTTTTTTAATCTTCAAGATATGAGGAATACGCCAGGGCAACGCAAAATCTCATTTTATATTTAATTACGGAGAAATTAAAATTTGAAGTTACCTCTATTTTTCAGTGATGAAGCGTGGCGTAAGAGATTTCCTCCGCCAGTGCTAATCGAACTGTATTGATCTTAGTATGATTATTAATGGCAATTTCACGTTGAACCCGCCCGGGCGGTTATTTTTTGACAAAACGTCTTAGTTATTTTGAAATTTAGCAAAACACTTACTGTTTCCGGCTGATTTCCTTGGGAATAAAAGGTTTTTGTTTTGATGTGTTTCCTCTGCTGTCAAAACTGACGTGGAATTGATCATAGATAAACGGAATATGATGCAGACGCGACACACACTACATTTGTTCGATATTTTGACCGTGAAAAATTTTTGTAGCTAGAATTTTGCCGTAAAATATATCAACTATCTACAACAACGGCATTCTATCCGCTATGGATAGTTTTGCCAATGTCAATACTACGTTGATTGATACATCGAACGAAACGCAAAATATGAACCGATTAGACGTAGGTATTAAAAATATTTTTACGATCAAATAATAGGATGACGTGGTTGTTAGTGCAGATTAGTATGAAGTAGTAAGGTACGATTTATATGCAACACTAGACGGCGGCACGGCGGCACAAAAGCAGTTTTTTAACCGCGGCGGAAATTTTTAATTGTAAATATGGAGCGCTGCGCATACGGTCACCACCAACCACAGTTTTAGGAGAAATTATAAGAAAGCAAGGATAATAATTATGTACATGTACTTACGTACATACATACATACACATATCACGCCCATATCTCTTGCAACTTGTGTACCTAGTATACAAAAGTATTATTAATGTTGTAAAAGATTTTTGGCAGATTTCAGTTCAAGAGTGGGATCAATTGATTCGGAAGGTTTTTAGTGCTATGGGGTAGAAGGGTTCTAGAGTGGCACTGGGTCAAGATGTTCATGCTAGGGTAACACTGGGTTGAAAGGTTCTAGACTTATACCTAGCTGGAAAGTCCTAGAGTGTCACAGAACAAAATGCCAATACTAATGTTAAAATTTCGGGAAGGTCGAGAGTATCATTATATTAAAGGTTGTGGTCACCCTGGTTCGTTGGTAACACCGAAATATATACCAAACATTGTATAGGGCTATAAATCCCTTTTCTAAAAATACCAATTTCAAGACCAAAAATTACAGGATTATCCAGATAGGAATGGTTTAAAAACCTTAGTCAAAAAAACAATTAGAAGCACCTTCGATTTTAAAATTTTCTTAGTTACTTTAATAGATATCACCAAAATGTATGATATTTTTTAACTATGAAGAATTCAACTGGTGTCGGTGATTAAAGGAAAAAGATTGTTAAAGGTGTTCGAAGGTTTGAAAATTTTAAGGCTCTGTGTATGTCTGATGGTCAACAAAAATTGTTCAAAACCTAATGAACGGTGCGAGAATGCGATCGCTATATATTATCATATCATAATATCATATACTCGAATATATAATGGCCGTCGCTAATTGGTTTTTGCAATAAACGTTTAAAATTGAAATTGAAATTTAACAGTATTAGTTGCGCTTAAGGTGCACGCAATGACGAAAATGACAAAGAAATATCCAAAAAAAGTTTCTTAATGTCGAAGTTCGCAAAAAAATTTACAATACCAGGATGGACAAAAACGAAACAAAAATATGTTCGCGCAAAGTGCGTAACATGATACTGGCCCTTTGCATTTTTAAACCTGAACTAATAAGTTGGCTTAATTTAGTTTAATGACTTTGCTTCTTCTGTAATAACGTTAAACTAAAAAGTTGTAAATATGCTTTGAGATGTTATGAAGATAAGTGTTTTGTGAACTGATTAAGCCCTTATTTTTAGATGAATTCTTTTCATGTACTGAAAGTGTAAGAATAACAAACAAACAGACAGTACAGTTTATAGAGTTCATAATTAATATGGATACTATGCGTTCAGCTAAGTCTTAGCGAATGGTTCAGCTTATTTCAAAATATGGTCCTTATAATATAATGTAGGTTAATATTCCTTCCAAGTTATAATATCAATTTTGTGAGTAGTCCACCGAGAATCGAACCCGGAACCTTTGCGCCGCAGGCAGTCGCACTACCATTGGTCGTCAAGTATTGTATCAGTACCAGTTAGACTAACATTATATGAAATGGTGACACCTCTATTATATACTCTTTGACATGACTTCCGAATTTCATTTGAATTTCGTTCCTTCCGGCGAAGTAGGACTCTTAAGAAGTTATGTTAAGTTATAACAAAACACTCAGTGCACTCGTCTAATCTAAAAGTGTACCATCTGTTATACAGTGTTTTACGCAAATAAAATTATGATTTCTGATTTATAATTTTGTCGATTGAGTCAAAAGTCCATTTCATCAATTTACTTATTTTTCTTTGGAAAGAATCTTTTTCAGTTAAGCTTAGCGCCCTTTATCTTTGTGTACTCAAACATTGGTTGTACAATTTCCCATTGATAAGCAAGATCAGACGAAACAACGACAATATATGTTTTTAATAGGTGCATCGTCAACATTAATATTGCAAAATAAGTATCCCAAGAAAAATACGCTTCATCTGATGTAAAATACACGCAGATTTATCGAAGCTTTATTTATTCGTAGCAATATGATGCGCGTTGATGTCTTTTATACTGTTTTTTATATACTTATATTTGTAGGTATATAGGTAGGTGTTTTGCCTGATTGTAATACCACATGATTGAACTACATACATACATACGCACATCACGCCTATATCCCTTGCGACAAAACGGAAATTTACGCCACTTTTGACAAATATTTGAGGGTCATTCGGAAAATTGTGCATCGCCATAGAGATAGGTTGTCAGCCCATCGCCTAAAATTGCAAAACACACACTCGAGTCCCTAAAGTCCCTTAGTCGCCTCTTGCAACTCCCAAGGGTAAGAAATGCGGTGATGCTATTCTAACCCGGCATCACACGGCGGACATCATCTCGGTGGTGAACTACCATTGCTTCAAATATCGTTTACTGGTAGTGGTGGCGTTAAGTTACATGCCGTGTGATTATCCTGGCTAGTCCGAGGCAGTGCCCTTATTTTTCCGCCCGAGCCGGTTTTCTTTCAGTACAATACAAAATTGTTATTAAAAGAAGAAAACTGTGTTTTGCTATACGCAGTAGTACCTATACAAAAATACTTGGCATAACCACAGATAATATACTGTGGTTATGCCAAGTATTTTTTTTACAGATCATGACGTTAATAAGTGATAGGACTGCCCTGCATTGAATAAATTTCATTTCATTAAAAAAACATACATACATACACATACACATATCACGCCTATAATCCCTTGCGACCCCGCGGGGTATGTATGTATGTTTTTTTAATGAAATTAAATTTATTAATAGGCAGAGCGTAAACGGGCGCAAAAAACGGACATTTACGCCACATCTAACAAATATTTGAGGCTTATTCGGAAAATTGTGTATCGCCATAGGGACAGGTTGTCAGCCCATCGCCTAAAATTGCAATACATACCCTAGTCCCTTAGTCGTCTCTTACGAGTTCCATGGGAAAGAAATGGGGTGATACTATTTCTAAGCCGGCTTCACATGGCATTAAAAAAAAACTAACAAAAAATAGATTAAGATAAACAAATTTTAGTTTTTAAAGATAATGTCTTATCAGTGACGCCAATATGACACGAGTTTGTGTTTTCATTCAGCAAGCCGCTAGTTATCCTCAGATTTGATTTAAGGGCGGGGCACACCGGCTCCGTATCCGTTCCGTATCCAGCTCTCGTCCGTAGTCACGCACGAACTTACGACGTTGTAATGTATGGGACTGTATGAGATACGGCACACCGCTTGCGTGCAGCACAGAACGGATACGCATCGCAAGCGGTTTGCCGTATCTCATACAGTCCCATACATTACAACGTCATAAGTTCGTGCGTGACTACGGACGAGAGCTGGATACGGAGCCGGTGTGCCCCGATCTTTACATTGAAACCAGTGCAAAGTAAAAGTAACATGATTGAAAAAAAAGGAAAAATAAATTAACATGTTGCCAGTAAAGTGGATGGTAACATTGTGAGTTTAATTGCAGTAAAATGTACACAGAACAGCTTCACCGCAGTAATGCTGCGCGTTGTCGACCGAACAACTGATTGAAAATAAATTACTTTTTCAGCACTCACATCAGCAACACAGCAACCTACCCATTTCAGAGATCCACCTACGCTGGATTTTACAATAGCCTGAATAATTCTTCTTCTTCTTCTTTTGCGTGTGGGACACCGAGTCATCCAACGACCCGATGAACCCTGGTGTTTTTCAGTTTTTCAACCGCCTACTACCACTAGTAGGCCTCTGACATGGTTGTGTTACGACCGCCGTCTAAGTAATCATAGACAGTAACCGGGACCGACCGGCTTAACGTGCCCTCCGAAGCACGGAACCATTTCTTTTCGTACAATCAGGTGGTTCACCCTGCAATGTCCTAACCAGACCGGGAACAAATTCATAAAGATATAAATATCAACTTTTGTGAGTGTCCCACCGAGAATCGAACCCGGAACCTTTGCGTCGCAGGCAGTCGCACTACCACTGCGCCACATCGGTCGTCAATAATAAACCATTACAAGAAAATCCCTTAAAGCGGATAGGTTGGTGTGCTGATGAGAGTACTTTAGTATTTTTAGCTTTTGAAATAGAATAAAAGCTTATTATTGAGACATGAGTCTCTGAGTGGGTTTATAATCAAAAGAAGACCTTGTGCCAACAACTTTGTTATTAAGTCCTTAAAAAAGTTGACGATAACTTGATTTATTTTCAAAATAGTTTTTTAATTTCAGCTTATTGAAAACATTTCAAGCAAATCAAAGGTGCTTAGTTAAACTGAATAGAATGTAGCTAAGATATATTACTAGTTCTAACTTTTCTTTCTGCTGAAAAAGCTTAGTAGTTCACTATACTAATTCATTTTTCTCAAAGAAAAATCTAGTTACGATCCAGACGCTTTCCTCAGTGTGATAGTCCATTATGTATTCTGAAAGGTTCAACTTTAAATATATTAAGAAAATTATTTTCTGTGGGTGTTTGTCCCTGCCGATGTGCATAATTAATAAAAGCTTTATAAAGCCGTATTCATGTCTAAACACTCAAAGCCGAAGCTAAACGGCGGCAAACTTCCGACGTTCCCAAAAAATGATGATTGATGAAAATCACTAACAATCCCGCATTATTAAAAACTCCGCATTATACATAATTCAATTACAGCGCTCTGCAGCCAAAGTGTTTTCAGGGAGGCTTAGTAAAACAGCTTTTGACAGCGCGGCTTTGGAGCTTATGCGAAAATTTATAGAAAATTGCATGGAACACGCGTGCTACGGGGTGCGCTGCGAGGGGGACGGGGGGCGTGTTTAGAAAAGCTCGGAGCTTCAATACAGCCAGTCAGCCGGCGCGGCGATGTCAGTCCACGTTTGGCTGTCGAGCGGAGTGCGTGTGCCAGTCTTCCCTACACCCATAGCGAACTCCGGACTCACTCGCCATAAATGAAAATTAATTAAAACATCGTGTGTTAGTGCCCGAACTGGATTTGTTGAATTGATTACACGCCGTGATATCTCCCCCGTGCTTCCCAGTGACTGTTGCATGACTTTTTTAAAAGGACTATTGAATTGACTCTGTACGTGATTAAGGTAAAGTGGCACGCTACTTTTAATTGATGGTTTTAAGTTGATTGGCAACAACCCTTTTTAACGAAAAAAGGAGCGGTGAGCATTTAAGAAATTAATTATCGAGTGTTAACAAGACAAATGGTAGAGCCGTATAGTTAAGTGTTCTATTTTGTTTATGATATCGCAGTTCATTTGTTACGATAACTTAGACGTCTCTACCGGTCATGACAATAATGGTCGTTGTAAACAATTCTAATGTTGAGCAATCGTTATTTATTGCTTTTTAACGATAAGAAACACTCCAGCTTTTTTGTTTGTCTTAACACTTTCTTGCTGCTTGCTAACGACAGTTTGTTTCAAATTTACGAGTTTGGTATTATGTTAGTTCAGTGACAACTTTGTACTGCGGCATCTTATGAATAAATTAGAAAATGTGAAATGATTGCAGGGATACACGATACGCGACCAACGAGCGTATTTAGTTACTTGTTATTGCCTGTGTAATCTCAATATTCTGTGAAATGTTTAATTTATCTTGTTGCTAGCAATAGCGTGCTAAGATTTATATGAGGTCTCAAATTCCGTAACTTATAGCATCGCAAACGCGGAGATGATTTTCATTTCTGCCTGCAATACAAGATAATATTTATTTTATTACCTGGTTCTATGATTTTATTTATTGCTTCTCTTGTTAACAAATACACACCTAAGGCACCATTTGATAATATTTATTATCTATAAATGCATTTCAGTACTCATTATAATCATAGGATTTATATGGTCATATACCAAAACTGTAAAAGCATAATATAAAAACATTCGAAAACCTACAATATGCAGCATCAACCTGCATAACAAAAACAAAACAGACTTATAAAGATACTTTGCTCTACATCATAATTAAAAAGTTGTAATATAAAGATATAAACTACATTAACCCTTCTTCCTTAAGGCGAGTGTACCCGTTAACGACCTCAACAGTGGCGCCATAATCACAAAAAATATTTTCTCTTTATACAAACAATTTATCAGAATACCCGTTGCCCATTTTTTTAGTATTTTCCTTAAGTAAAATTAGAACCTGTAAACTCAATGAAATATTCTCTGTATTTAAAGTTATGTCAATTTATACCAAAAATGTCTGTTTTTAGGTACTTTATACAACGGAAATTCTGAAAGATTGTTTATAGAGAAAATATTTTTTTGTTGACGGGTACACTCGCCTTAAGGATTTTGCATCCCGTTTTTACTCGATCCAGGAAGTTTTTACGATGTTTCCTCTGCGCCCGCGGGCATACCTACTCATCACACTGAAGCTTTTACTCACAAGTTTTATAAGACGCTACATTGTTACTGCTATCCAGCTAAAGACTGAATAGGGTGTTAAAACATACCCATAAACAAGGGTGCTCTTTTGAATTACAGACATCACGCCATTCTAAAGACGCCTAAAGTTTAGTTTTATAGTTCCACGAAAAACCAAGTTCAATCACCTTTGGCGATATTAGTTTCGGAATCACCATTATACAAAAGTAAATACGTATTTATGTAGAATAATGTGCAAATGCCTTAAATTATAGTACCTATGTCCTCCTGATTACGATAAATTTTCACTTGACACAAGATTGAACATTATTATAATAGACCAGATGAGGGCGGCTGAGTTTACTTTTATATTTGAATCAACCTTTTAGCTTTATTACAATACAACAAAGTATAGCAGGTCAGATTTATTATCAGTCCAAGGGCCGGAAGGTTTGTTATTTATGTGTGACTGACCCTATGTGAAATATTTAAGGTTAAATCTAATTAACTACAAATATTTTAAGGATGACTTCTACTCGTGAAACTGAACAACTTGTTTTTGGTTTTTTTTTTTCCGACATATAAAGAAATGGACTTCACTTCACATACAAAGATAAATATTATTCGCACCTTTTTGTATGGGAGGTCAATTATTCTTTCATATTTTGAAAATATTATTCTAATAAAACTTATTTAATTTCCTGCCTTCTTTAAAATATTGGTACTTAATTAACTATAATCATATTAACTATACACTTTAGACTGTAAACAATTCATAGCCATTTTTTAACCAATTTTATTAATTACATCACTAGCATATTTTGTCGATTGCCTATACATACCTATTTAAAGAAAAATAAAAGCAGTTGCTAAATACAAATAACTTTCCTAAACGAAATTCGAAAAAGGAACAAAAACGCTCTCGAAAAACATCTAACGATTCCTCGGTCGGCGGAGCCCCGCTGAAGGATCCGACATAGTAATTTGGCAAGCAACGGGATTGGGCGCCACGCTCCACCGGCTAGAAGAAAGAATTCGTTGGTTACTATCACCAGCACTTTGAGATATCCATTTTAAATATCAACATATTTTTTTTTCTCATACAGTTATTTATATAACAACCTGTATAAGTTGATCCTTTAAAGAATAACTTGATGTGGAACTGGTATATAGTAGGTAGATTCAATTGTTGCCCTCAAATTATGAGAGAACAACGTTTGTAAACGATAGTTCATTGTATCAAATTAGTTTTAATGAACCCAATACTTTGAGAAGTAAATTTTTATTTGTTTAAATGAATTATTATAAGGTTATTAACAGCAAAAAAGCAATGTCACTAAAGCGATACACAAGTTTCCGAATGACCCTCAAACATTAGTCAGACGTGGTGTAATAGACCGTTTTTTGCGGCTTTTTACGCTCTGCCTACCCCGCAAGGGATTATAGGCGTGATATGTGTATGAATTAACAGCAAAAGTAAAGACTAAATTAACTTTAATTTATTCTATTTGTTATTTCCATGACAGCAGATTCTATAAAATATTACTCATTTGATGACTGAATAAACAATATTTACTGCCACAATATTGGTTAATGAATTTCGCATCGAAAATAATCAAACTTAGTTGATCTACGAACTGATCTGCATTATTATCAGTTCGATTTTCGAATATTTTGAATAAATAACGGCCACACAACTATTCATATTGAGACTATAAATTTGGAAAACCTACGCACTTTTTCTCGAGTGACAATTCTTATTAAAATAAATTGTTTATTTAAATAATAGGCAGATATCAATTTTGATATTTGATACAGCGAACAATGGCGAAATAATTTGTATTGTACAAGACACTGATAAATAAATCCTACCGTCTATCATATACAAATTATCGTAGGTTTAACAGATAGCAAATTTTAACCGAATATTCTTTCAGCACTCTTCAAAGCTCACCAAACAAAATTGATTTTTAGTGTAGTTAAAAGTATATTTGTTTTTAATGTAATGTTGTTTATTCACTTTTTATTAATGACTGCAATAGGCATTTTAAATGGACCCAACTTAACCTCAAAAAGTGCTCTTAATGACAAAAGGTCTTTTAGCGAAATAGCCACTCGTAACCTAACTGTTTAAACATTTTAAACGTAATGGCCGCGCATCTAGAGGCTGTCAATTAGAGAAATGCTGATTACTTTGACGAGATGTATTTCAGCTATTAGTCGTACACGCTTTACTGACACTTTATTAGCAAGTTAGATTAAACAAGAATAACTCTGAGGCCACGGTTACGGTGACCGTAGAAGCGGCGACCGTACATCTGGACATGTAACTGGCTATTAAACCATGTATTTTTTTCTGTTTGTAATTTAACTATACCATTTATTTGTCAGACGTGGCATAAATTTCCGTTTCTTGCGGCCGTATACGCTCTGCCTACCCCGCAAGAGATTATAGGCGTGATATGTGTGTGTGTGTATAATACAATTGGACTGGCCTAATGGCGAAGCGGATAGTACCCCTACGTGCTACGCCAAGGATCATGGGTTCGATCCCCACAAGACACAAATATTTGTTAAGTCAATTGTCAAATATTTGTGTTCAGTCTAGGTGTTTTCTATGTATAACAAACATTTATTTCCGAAAAAAGTATAATTATTTGTATTAATATCAGCTATTTGACACCCATAGTACAAGCCTTGCTTTGTTTGGGGCTAGATGGCGCTGAGTGAATTGTCCAGGATATTATTATAAATACCAAAGCCAAGCCTGGGCGTCAAATCTGGGTTGCTCACGAAATGTCAGTGACGAGATATAGCACGAGATATGGAAGTTTCTGGCTCAGCGACGAAAAAACGCGCTAACATAGAAATACATTGAACATTTTGTACTGAACAAATTAACAAAATGCTTCATAACAATCAATGTATACTAAATTATATTTTTGCAAATGTGTGAGTGATGGAAATCGTAAGTCAAAAAATGCAAATAGTTCATTCAAATTCGAATGAAATATCAGAATACGGACCCAAATATCTGTCAAAATAGGATAGCTTTCCATACCTATTTTATGTCAAATACGAGATATAGCTTTTTGACATAAAATAACAAATCACAACGTAAACAACACAGAATATTTTATAATTATTTGTTTTTTTGGACTTTTCGAAGATATTGGAATGTTTTAGGTGTTTTTCAGTGTGTGTTTCAAGCTTCTGGTGGGAACAAACCTCAGGATGTATAGCACAAGCAGCCAATGTGGACCCAATTGATCCTTCCCGAATACCTTGCCTGCTTTGCCCTAATACTTCGAACAAAACTTACGAAAAGCCATGGTCTGGCCATCCTACTGCCTGGCCTGGCCACACTGGACGTATACACCGCCCCCCTGCTCAAGATGATATCAATAGCACCTACAGCGAATTCACAGTCCCAATCCAGCACAGCTCGTTCCCTGCAGCTTCCTCACTCTTTGACGACCTCGCACATCTCAATCCCTGTGTTTAAGCACATATCAAGAGGTGCTTGATGTTTAGCTGCTGAAAAACGAAGCTCTAAAATGGAGAAATGCATGCTTTTCGCATACACATCATTCAGTGTGCTAGACTAAGTGGTTATTTAACCACCAATGTGAAGCACAACGTAGACAGTGCTTCTCTCTGCTTGGAGGCCTCGTCAATCCAGTTTTTCAAAGACCCATTTCAGTGTAAAAAAGAAATGAAACTAAAATGTATGACGGAGATTTGAGAGGAGCGGTCAGAATCCTTACGTCGGACTACGAAGTGGCTCCAGCAGATTTATTCAGACAAGCATCCACCTACGACCAATTACGATCCCAGACAAGCCAAACCCCACCGCGCTTCACCTTGCTGTGTCCCCCTGATGACGTGATAACCCATCTATGGTCATTTCACTCTGGCTCTGCAGCTGGCCTGGATGATAGTGCCCTCAGTACCTATGGAGCTCACTATAAATTGAAGGCACGGCGACAGTGACTCTGGGCCAAGTATAGAGAATATTTAAAGCATAGCAATTGTAAACATGCTAAATTTATTAAATTCACATAAAAAAGATGCATTGTAGTTTGTATATCAGAAAATTCTAAGTAGCTTGTTTCTTGTTACACAATCCTAAGACCTAAACTGAGTTTATGCTTTAAGATCGATTTCTGCCTCTAAAACAGTCGTGTTTTTGTAATCATATTCTTTACTTTACATCACATACATACATTTAAAATTATATTACACATCATCACATCGCATCAGCCTACGGCAGCATTCCACTGCTGGGCATAGGCCTCCCCCAGGGTACGCCATAAGGCACGATTTCCCGTTTTTCCCTTGAGTCGCTTCTTTTTCCTCTTTTCGTGTGGGACATCGAGTCGTCCAACGACCCAATGAACGAGTCGCTACCAGCCGCCTTTTTTTTTCGATACATCTAGACGGAGGGTGTCCAACGCTACGCTTGCCAAGGCGTTGCCTCAACTCGAGAAACCGCTTGCTTAAAATTAATTTTAATATTTTTTTATTTATTTAACCTCGCAGTGTTAGTGTATAGTAGATGTATGTTGACATCCGGTGTTGGTGCTACCTAAAACAAGTGGCATTTACAAAAAGTGTACTCGATGATTTCCTCTAGGACCACGAGAACCACCGGCACCGTGTAGAACCACCAGTGGTTCTAGTCTAGTGGTATCATCAAACTGGGGTTGCCTATGTGTATCTATTACGGTGGCAACATGTGGAAGTTAAAGTAAAACAAATCGAATTTCAAATTAGTTAATTGTATTTGATAAATTTTCCTAGAATATAACTTTTCAAAAGGATCAATAGTTTAACTTGATATCTTAAAGTGCGGTTGATAACACCTATCCATCTAATATAAATCATAACTTGTCAATGTATGAAAATCCTGTTTTGGCTGAGAGTTTTTATCGCATCTGATGTGTTCTTCTTGCTAAGCGTGCACTACAATTTTTGCAACGAAACTTTTGGACGAATTACGCTGGCAAATTGTGTGAAAATCGCAATACTTTGCACCACTATAGGGTTTCCTGGAGACAGCTGCGCTGCAATGAAAACATAAAGTAGTTAATATCTGGTAAACATAAGCTTACCATCAAACAAGTGAACCAATATTCCGCCGGAATTTTAGGCAAAATCTGGGATTTAATGAGCCAACACACACAATCACTCCTCCTTAACATTGTAGGAACTAAAATTGTGTGTGATCATCATCAAAGTAAAAAGATATATCGCTCTGGCTACCAGTTTTTTTTCTAATAGAAGATGGTAATGCTGGAATGTTGTGCATTGGGAAAGCTTCAAGGCTTTCACTAAGAGCCCTTATGATGCCTTGTTACAGTTTATTCGCCAATATACGTTTATTTAGGCAAAAGAAACACGTAAATTTGTATTTCACGTTTGTTATTGTAGACTATGTCAACGTCAATAGGTAAAATGACAACTGAATAAACGACAGCAACGACATTTTGTGATTCTTTGACATGACATGATTTTACCAAAAAGAATTTGGTAAAATAGTTCCGTTCACGGTTGTTTCTACCTTTTAATAATAAAAATTTATATCTTTTCAAGTTACCATCAAGTTTCATATTATTATTATTCTAATATAGTAATTCCGCTAAGTATAATATAAGTATGGCGATACTCAATTTTCAAATGTTCGTCAGACGTGGCGTAAATGTCTGTTTTACGGCCGTTTACGCTCTGCATACCCCACAAGGAATTATAGGCGTGATATATGTATGTATGTAAAGCAACCGACTGTCAAACGTATAGAACTGTGATAGTCAACATTCACACAAATCATCTCAATTCCTTCCGGGGGAGGCAGAGCGTTAAAGACCGTAAAAAATGCCCCTTCATCATCACGTCTGCTAAATACTTTGTTTTTTTCAGAAAATTGTGTAGAGATGTAGATAAATTGTTGGTCCATAGCCTCCAGTTGTTATACGTAGCTAGGAACGTGAAGCCAGTCCCTTGGTCACCTCTTACGTATCTACTGAATAGTATTAGTTCTTACGTTTGTATAGTGGATTTTTCCTATTAAGAAGTTTATATGTACCAAACCGCAATATTTTTAACTAATCTAGTACTACGCTCTCTAAAAACGATGATAATTTATTGAATTATGATTATTCTTTCAAAGAGAACATACCAATTAAAGACTCATTCTGTTTTTACTTATAATCCTTAATAATGATATAAATCTACTGCTTAGAACTCCTTTGGGTTTCATTTTCAGATTTTAAGTATCTAGAATAAAACTTGTTCTTCGTGTTCAGTTCTATATAATTTTTTGACAAAATTTTGTAAAGGCCACAGCACTCCTAGTTGCCGTATTCAGATCCTCCCTGCTATTGTTTGAGATGGGGCTCCACAGACTCAATTGGTCTGCGTTTTATCCATGAAGCCTCATTTGCCGTGTTCACCCTGCAGTGGCCTACTTGACCGATGGTGTGATGAACCCCACAGGAGCCGGCCAACGGGGGTACCACAATTGGTCCCTGGCTTGCGGCGCATTGTCTGTAGCAGATGTATTCCTCATAAGCTTTTTCGGCTTTTCAAACGAGCGCGAGACATTGAGTAGTTGTCCAGTGGGTGTCGTGTGTCTGTTTCTTGCTTCTGTTACTCCAATGCACAAGCTACTTCTCACCGGACGTCTGGTGGCGCTATGTCTGCTTAAGGATACAGCATATTCAGAGGAATAGGTTTGATGTTCTAGAATAAATAAAGTATCGTAAATCGTAATAGTAACAAACACAGACATTATGCCACTAAACTTTAAAAAATTCGCAAAAATTTCTGGGAACTGCAACGAATGCATAAATAAACCTAGCATAATAGGAGCGATTTTATTAGCGACTGAAAATAGTAAAAATCGTAGTAGGGCTAAAGTATTTTGCATTTGTACAGTTTATCATCTTCTTCTGCAAAAAATACATTATGATGTCTTCTCGGGCCGGCTGGAACATTAGCTAGCCCAAAGCTAGCGGGTTTTTCCAGAAAAAAACAGCCATTCACTCGATTCTTCTTTACTATTATCATTTGTGAAAATTACTTTCCTTTTGTTTGTTTTGATATTTTGTTTACATTCAACATATTGAATGACCGGAATGAACGATATTTGAAACATTAGGCTGAAATGTTTTCTGTTTCTTCTGTTGCCATAAAAACTGAAGGGGATAGAGTAACCAATTTGGTTCAGATACTGGCCAGAATCTCAGAATAGGGCCATATCTCGTTTTTGACATTATCAGCTGATTTTGATTGATATTTAGCCGCTCGCATGTGCGGTTTAAAGCTTACAATATGATCCTACATAGCTGGCTCTAAAGAAACCCAGTGTGATTTTGGTAACAAAATCCGTAATGTATTAGGCCAAAAGCGTAACCGAAGCCAGAACCGCTATATCTCGTTCGATATATGGCCTCAGATTTGGCCCCCTGGTTTGAACGTAGTCGAACCTACATAACGATCTAGGTAAAAATTTACTCTATTTATACATGATATTTAGAATTATAACTGAAAACGTTATGCATTTTTTTTCATAATTAGACAATGTTTGTTTAGAAATGTTGAGATTCAAGGGCTGATTCACCCTTTGAAAATTTTTCAACAATTTATTTACCCATTATTATTTTTTACCCGCTTGATTATGTCCCAATTTTGCTGGTAACACCGCACCGTGTCAGCAGCCTAATCTTTGGAAGCTTGATCCGCAGTCTGAGAGTCAGGCATGTGTTCAATCTTAGCGCCCAGAGCTACGCCTTGAGCAAGCTATAATTATGATGAGCTTGATGGGAGTACTCATCAACAGGCATTACTATGATAATACCTCATAGATGCAATGATTTGCAAGTTTAAAGTATTCCTGATAAAACGTATTTTTTCTACTGCAGTTATAGATACTTACATCATACATTTTATGTAAATCGTTTATATATAAAAAATACAATACTAGGATTACATACATGCATAAATCACGCCTTTATCCCTTACGGGGTAGGCAAAGCGTTAACGGCCGTAAAATGGATATTAACACCACGTCTGTTAAAAGTTTGAGGGTCAATCAAATAACTGTGTATCACTATAGCGACAGGTTGTCAGCCGATCGCCTAAATTGCATTTTGCAATACACATCTAACCCTCGAGTCCCTTAGTCGCCTCTTTCGACACCCATGGGTAAGAAATGGGGTGATGCTATTCTAAGCCGGCATCACACGTTATTAGGGTGCCAAACAAAAACTGTATATATTTGCCCCGACCGAAACCAGAAGCGTAGCAGGCAAACGCACCACAGCGCGAAATCGGTCTTCAAATAATATTTTTAAATAAAGCTAAAACGTGTCGAGGAAAATCATTGACCGGAAGGCTGATAATTAATTAAAAGCAAAGTTCATCAACGAAAGTCAATTAAGCTTAACTTCTGAAACATTTCACACTTTCAATAACTTAAAAGCAGGAACCAGCCGTAAAAACTTCACGGGTGAAAATCTTGCTTTTCTGTACCTACAGCTTGTGAGTAGATCTACGGCGCTCTTAAATAATCAGTCTAAAATAAATGAAGATATGAAATTTTTTCATATCCGCCTTTAACGTTACCTTCTTTCTCTGTTCCATTTGTTTGAATCTCAGTTTGTATCAATAAATTAAATAATTTGTGGCTTGACCAAGGCCCCGATGCTCAATTTTTTTTTGGAAATTTCATTTCTAGTGACCCACAACTGGTATTCTAATCCAACTGACATTATCGAGCGAGATATCATTGTGATTCTTTTTTAATGGCAGAATACGGGTACAGTAGACTTGACCTGGTGCCTATGTTATGAAACTACAGGCTACAAGTCTACAGGTGAAATTCTTAGTACATTGCGTAGCCGGTTTATATTCCTGGTATAATAATGGCTAACCAACTACGCAATGCACATCGAATTTCACCTGTAAAATTGTAGCCTGTAGTTTGATAATATCGGGTACAGGTCCTCACTAAACAACGTAGACAATGACAGAATCTAGCGTGCTGTGATAGAATACATTTTTAGACATTGGTTGAACCATCCCACCTAGCCTGGAACTGAACACGTTTTAGGTCCTTGCCTGAACCACCCCTCGCAGCGTGGAACTTCCAGCGGTTTCTTGCTAAAATATTAATTGGAAAACTACTCGTGGCCGGAATTAGCTGTCCGCACCATAACGTGGCGGCTTTTATTGCTGTGAAACGTACAGAGTGTGTCGGTAATTATGAGAACACCAGGATGTCCTAATCACCTAAATGATATCAATCACCGACGAAGAAAATAAGGTTAAAGTAAATTTATTTGAAAAATAAAGAAATATATACAATCAATAGTTGACTTTTTACGTATGTATTTCTTTATTTTTCAAATAAATTCACCATTATTGAAGTACTAATTTTGTATTAATTTCGACTCCCCTACTAGATAATGGTAATAAATTTTGCCGTTTCACTTCACGGCAAAGAAACTTTTTATAATATATTATATTATATTTCGTTTTTCTTTTTTTTTGTTTATTTCGTAATTTCACCCCACATTTTTCAAATGTTTCATTTGCTTGATACACCCTTTATATCATGATGTGGCTTATGTTATGAAGCAGTGAAAAATATTTTATAAAGTGCTTCGAAGTTTAATGGGCCCTGTGCCGGGGAGGTCTGTTCGTCTACCATTACCACCAATTAGCTGTTCCAAGGCGGTTTTCTTTGATGGTCAGCTGCTGTAAACAGAAAATTGATCCGTTCGACCGCCTTGGCGCACACGCCTCTGTCCCCTCGCATTCGACCATTCAATCAACATCCATAAAACAACGACCGAATAAATCAAAGTTCATTAAACTCTATAATCTACATTTCTCTAAATCATAATTTACGATCGCCTAAATTAGTTCGCTCGCTCGTAAATTTTTTAACATCGGAATGGTATCGGTTTTTTGCATAATGAATTCTAGATCGCTCAGAGCGAGATCACTCGAAAAGTAAACTTGTGTAGTTTGTGGTTTTATGGTTTTTAGCTGGCAAATAAATGTCGACGAGAGGATTAACCGACGAAAATGTCTCTGTATCCATCACATCCGTATTTAGTCTGGTTTTGAACCGCTAATATTGATTGATACCGCCGTGTGATTGCCGGCTTAGAATAGCATCACCCCATTTCTTACCCATGGGTGTCGTAAGAGCCGACTAAGGGACTCGAGGGATGTGTATTGCAATTTTAGGCGATGGGCTGACAACCTGTCACTATAGTGATACACAGTTATCTGATTGACCCTCAAGCTTTTGTCAGACGTGGTGTTAATATCCGTTTTACGGCCGTTAACGCTCTGCCTACCCCGTGGGGGATATAGGCGTGATTTATGTATGTATGTATGTATGTGTAATATTGATTGATAACAACACTTCATCCTCAATCAAATATAACTATTTATTAAACACACTATTTAAGAATAATTTTTTTTATAAACCTCACGGCCATCGTGGAACGATTCATCGTTCCAATTTTACCTCAATTTGGAATAATAAATTAAAAGGTTTAGTATCATCCTCTAATTACAGAAGAATCTGCTGTTTGCGTCCATCAATCTTGTGGTATATAAAACCTGGAATCCATTGGCACGTTAATAAAGGGAAAGAATAGATAATACAGGTTAGTTGTAAAGCTATGTAACAGTGGGTTGTTCTAATAGTCTCCAAAATATGTAATAATTATATTAGATTTTTTAAAATACGTACTAATGAAATCAAATTAGTCATCATTAAAGCATTTATTAAAACAATAACTTTTAGATTAAAGGATTTTTATCAAAAACGGTATGTTATAAAAAAGTATTTACCACGTCTTAGTAAAATAATTTTAAACGGTGTACTCTGGATTTTACAGAGCTCGTGGTCACGGATGACTTAGGAGTTAGACGTCATTATTTAGAATTTAAATTCTTTATTATTTTACCACGTTTCAGATTTGATTATTCTACTTCCAGTATCCGTAGACTTACAAATAAAAAACAAATACAAATAAATATATTTATTTCGCATCACATCTTAGGCACAACAATCAATAAATTCAGTACAAATAGACACTATGAGCTGTAATGGGTGTAGGCACAGCACACTGCTGGTTTTAAGCTTACCCCTAGTCAAAAATGGGTGTTCTTAAATATTTCATTTCATAAAAAGTAAGTAAGTAAGAATAGTTAAGTAACAAAATTAAATCAATGATTATACATTTTAATCAAATAACACATTTTGACATTTTGGTGACTCATACCATACCATCCTTGCGAACTGCTATGCATTTTGGAGCGCAGTGTAACTTAAGAGTGTAGCTGGGCCACTCCGTCTTTGTCCCGAGGCAACGTGCTAAGCACCGGGTGCGGCTCGGTTAAAATAAATAGCGCAATATATTTCGGTAATACATACCTAAGCTTCGCTTCCAATGATTACTGTTAATTGGATGCCTGTCAGCCTTCGGTTTTGTTTTATTATTCGGCACACTGAGTTATAGCATAACAAATAGGCAGTTTTCAGTTCTAATTGCGCCACATTTAAAATAAATTATCGAAACAATGATTAAGCTTAAATAATTGTAGCACAAACCCTAAATAATTTCCAATGAAAACTCGATTATTTAAACTAGCGTTACAATGATAATGCTGATATTAAACTAGTTTCAAAAAGTATTCGAGTTCTTATTCGTCGTGTGTGTCCTCTAAAAATCGAAACCTGTCTTCAATCTGATACTTTCTGACTGACGCTTCAGTGATTTGAATTGATGCGGCGTGAAAAGTTCTCATTTTTCCATTATCGAGGGGCAGAGTTGACCTAACACAGTTCCCGTGTAATCCCGCCGCCGAGAGGCGTTCAAACTTTGTCCAACCAACTCCCAACTTCTTCCTTACATTCATAAACATTTTACTTCCAAAACTCACTCTCTTTGCCACTTAAAAATCAAACCTCGCCCATGGAACCACGTCGCGTTTATTATTTTGATGGCTAAGATATAATCAATACGATAATATCAATGGTGTTGCTTTTTATGGTATTAACAATAAAATATACATTTAAATGCCTTAATAACACACTCTTAATGGTTGATTTTACAGCCTCTTAGAAGACAATTTTGATTTTATTTTGACTAATGGATAGGATTTCGGAATGCCTTAGATGTTTGTCAGCGGGCGTCGAGGGTTATGAAATATTTATTGAAATTTGAGACGATCTTCTGAAGGGGGAGGACAAGGGAAAAAGTAAAGTAGTTGGAGTGCCCTATATATTAGCACACGGGGCACGTTCAAGCTCGCATGTACACATATGATATGAATAAGTTATTTGTACACAAGCCTAGGCCGGCCGCCTACTAAAGCATTGTGCCAGTCATATTTAAATAGTTAATAGTTTGCATTCCCAGTCACAACGGAAAAATATACGCATTGGAAGAGTGAAAAATATGCATAGCATGATATAAGGTTATTTATGTTTGCGCAAAATTTTTCATTTCATTGTCATAGCCCGGGAAAGCTCTTGTTTGAAATACTAATAATAAAGTCTGGTATGTAGGTACTTTAAGTAACAAACAGCGTAACAAAAAATTATAGTTCCACTAAAGCTTGCCTCATCTTTGCTAAAGCGGTTTTAATACCAAAAGATTCGAACAATAAAATATTACATACGAATATGTGTACCGCATATTGTTTTCTTTAGCAGGTAAATATATTGTTTTTATATCTAGAAAAAGTAATAACTTGGCGAATGAACTTGATTCAGTACGACTTTTTTAAAGAAGCTTTTGGCTTATGGATTTTGGAAGTGGGTTTTCCAAGATCACATAAAGTTATGAAAAAGCTTTTCTATTCCTGAAACATTAGGTACGAAAATAAAATTATGTTTTCCCTGAAAAGAAAAGTAAGTAGGTAGGTATACCTTTCCGAAACAATTTGTTGATATGATACTCTTAAGATTGTATACCTGAAGTAAATGTACTTCTTCTTTTCGTGTGGGACACCGAGTCATCCAACGACCCGATGAACCCTGGTGTCAGAGTTTTTCAGCTGCCTACTACTAGTACTAGGCTTCTGACATGGTTGTGTAACGACCGCCATCTAAGTAATATTGTAATGTACTTATTTTATTATAGGTATTTTTCATATAAAAAATATATGAGTTGTTTAATAAAATTCACCGCAAAAACCGGTAAAAATTTTCACTAATAAGTAGTATATTCCTGAGCAGTATCCCTAAATTATTATTTACCATCTTGAAAGATTATAAGGTAAAAAAAATCTTTTTGCTATCGCTAGTGTATCTCAACCAAATGAACCGTCAAGGTGTGCTTTAAATATTAAGTAAAAACTTGACAAATAAACAATGGAATTGCTTAGTAATTTTCTATTGCACCTGGCGGATACGGCGGGCAGAGACAACCTCGTTAGCGAGTTAGCGAAGCTACAAAAAACCTCTCACCACAACTAAGAACAGCCAATCTCTACCTTTTCTTTATATAGGTATGTATTTCGAAGCTCTAAAAGTTGTTTTTGTTGTGCTGCAAAATTGAACAATCGAGAAGAAATCGTTTGTTGTAGGTACAGGGCTGGTATATTATCGGTCGTATTATACCATTATCGGAAGAACCCTCGACTTTGTTGAATTAAAAGTAGTTCCTATAGTTCAGGACAAAAAACATTTATATCACATTGTGATATTGTTTATAGTTGTGATGGGATGATACAGGCCAAAACATTTAGTAGCAAGATATGTCGCAAAATTATGATTTCCTACTTAGGTAGACACGTCAAGATAGAGTGAGTCTGGGACTCTGTTGATAATGGTTTTACTGAAAATAATATCAGATACCAATTAATTAATTTAAATGAACCTAACCTTAGAACCTAGGCTACAGATATTGTGTTTTTGTCGAATACAGTTGAATAATCGGCGAATATCCCTTTATCGTCCCTGGAGGGTCTCTAACGACCGGCGATACATCAGGGTTAAGGGTGTGCGATCAATATTCAATATCCGCCCAGAATTCGCCTCTTCCGATCTCCGGATATTCTGGATATTCCAACTACATCGGCAAGAATAGTAGATGGCTAAGACAGTAAGATAATTCGGCGGGGAAAACAACATGCTACACCATACGTAGCACTAGCGCCTTGTTCTATCAAGTCTTGTAAAAATGAATAAATGATAATAACCTGAAAATGGGTAAATATATTATACTATTAATATACAAAAATTGAATTCAAAACTTTCATCTGACCAACTCAGGGCTCTTATATCGTGATATTCATGGCTGATTGTGTTTTTATAGCGCGATATGTTATTCTTGTTCTTTTTTACTGTGGCGGTTTATGTAGGAACCTTCCTTGTTCATACTAATGTCTTGTGTTGACTCGATTAAGTTTGGCGCGTGTTTTTCGTCAAGTTTCAAAGATTTGAGCACCTTTAGGACCAATATATCAGACACTATCCATAGGCTCAATAATAGTGTGCGTTTCTTACCCTGTGCACTATCGACGAATGAGGTCAAATTTATAACTCGATTTGTTTGAACTCAGGGATCGTAAAAGATTATTATATTTAAAATTTTTTCGGTTATAAAATCGATTAAAAATTAGTTGTATTTAGAATGTACTTAGATTTTTATTCATGTGCTGTTCACCAAGTGTAGATTGTGTAAAATGTTAAACGTAGCACCCGTCTCGTTGATAAGATCTTTGACATTATCAGCTAATTGTCAGGTTGTCACTTCTAAACTACTTTCTCACGGAAACTGCGCTTCGCATTTTGTTGGGCTCTTGGTTGCTATGTATAAAGTAATTAAGATTTGCTTTCTGCAATGCTGTATTAAAGTAGGTATAAGTTATAACTTACTGAACCATCTTTTAAAGGTACTTTGAATTTAAATTATAACATAGATTTTACCCTGTTTCGGAAGAAATGCATTATATTAGACACGTTGTCTACGACCTTCCTCATATTCTAGGCCATTTTTTTTCGTTTTCTATCAATGGTCTCATAATGAAAATTGTTCAGTACGATGCCCTTAATTTGTTAAGGGCATTACTTAATTCTTCACACTTTGGTGTCTTATTTAATTCATTTCCTTGGAAACACGGTATTGTTTTATTTCGACACGAAGTTTGACATTCATATTGTTTAAAACACACACCATTTACACTCAAAATATTTCATATCACGTCATACTGCATTGACAACAGTTTAGATTTTTCAGTGACAAAACCTCATTCAATCAAATAAAATGCTTTGAAGTCTTTTTTATAACTGACTATGTACAATTTTTTCAGCTTAAATAAAATTCAATATTGGTTTTGCAGTTTGTGAATTAGATTTTAAACCTTTTATTTGATTCTATTGAATAAATATTTAATATTCCTTTTTCCTTTCAGGTAAGTCGCTGCGTTACAAAAAAAATATCTACATACCTGCCTTTTGTTATGGTAAGGGAATCATATTTTATGCCCAAACATCTTTTAGTTTCAAAGCGAATGAAGTAATGTAGGTAGATACGAGTACATGATATTTGAACCTCTTTTTGTTTTAAATGAAAGCATAAGTTCCTCGACAGAACTGATTAAGATAATTTATTTTCCGAATCGATCAATATACTTTAATTTTGTACTTACCTAAGTTCATAAATTGAAAATAAACTTAGAAATAAAATAAATACAATTTCATTTGCAAGAAATACTTTTTATTTTATTATTATTATAACATGCAGACACCTAGATGTCATTCTAAGAACTCTTCTTTCAAATTATAAATACGTTGTTACGAAAGTTACATATTCATCAAAGCCTCCAAAACAGATGAGTTCGTTCTTAATTTTGTAGATGGCTTTTATTTAACCAACGTGAACACTTTGTTTAAGCATTCTTTAGAAAAATACTATTTGCTTTTCATAGCAGCCTTAAAATTATTTTAAAAGATAGCTTATAAAATAGAAATACATTATTTTACATATTAGAACACAATACCTAACATATAAAATTTATTAATGCAGTAAAATGAATTGAAAGTCACTGAGTAGGTACCTACTTTTACTTTATAATAACAAGAAGAACATATTTTCTCAATTCGAAATACAGTTTTCGAATTAAGTACGTTAACCTTTGCAATTTATGATACATCATACAATATTAATATTTCAAAACAATAAGAAAATTTGACTCTATATGAAACATAAAATTACAGGATTTTGTTCAAACTTTACCAACACTTTAGCATTCGAGTTAGCGTCTAATAGAGAATCAATTTCAGTAGATCTACTAAAATATTCAAAGACTTAAGTTATTTTTCAAACTAGCACTTTTTATACTACAATATTCCCAATTCATGTGGTTACTTCGTGTAATAGTCGTAGGATAATTGTATGCAAATTAGCCGAACGTTCAATGCCCTGTAGGAGTGTTTGCCCACAATGTTCCTGACATTTACTCCTCCTATACTATCCACTTTATCGCTTAATGCTACATCCAGCCAATTTGCGCTATGAAAATCAAGGCATAATCGTACTGCCTCTATCCTATGGCTTAATTGTCTTTGGGTTGCTCGCTTCTTAGAACGGCCAGTTATTTTCGTTCGAGATATTGCTGTTCAACTAAATAAACTACAAAGAAGAGCTTGTACGGCGGCTGATATCTCCCGCACATTTTATAAGCAGATGCGATCGCACAAAGATGTTTCTATTTATTGAAGCGGTGACTAGTATACTTTATCGACGAGTTAGATTTGAGTGTATTTTGCCGAGAGTTGGTTTCTAAGAAATTGTGTGATAGCGCCGCGCCATTCGCCGCCGCTCCGCCGCTATCCGGGCCGCGGATCTGGAAATGTAAAGCATCTGCAAACAGAGTTATCCCGCCTTCTTCACATCTCATTAGTTAATTTATGTAGTGTCCAAGCTGAAGTTATGGGACGGGTTTATCTAGGTGGAGATACCGGAGTAGTGGCTCGGCTTAGCGGCCGCGTGGGTTCGTCGTCCGGCCAGCGGGCGGCGAGGCGGGCTACGGCCTGATCGCATCTCGTCGGTCCGCGCCGCAGGTGTAACGATGCACCTGCCGCCGCCGGCCCGCCAACTTACCATAAAATGCGATTCGAACCTATCCCCCGTGAAACAATGCCCGTCTCACTCACACCCGTCGCACAGAAAGGGACGCATTCACAATCACGACCGACATTAACTCAATATACAACGAACTGAACGCGGTCGAACGGAATATCAGTTTTTACCGGCGCAAAAACTATCGGAATTCCAAGTCTGGGTTGGCTGCCGAGCCGTAATCACCCGCCCGGGACTTACTTTTAAAACAATATCTCCTCTTTATATTTCATCGAGGCAGGTGTAATTTATGGGTATATTCTCGTCTTTTTTCCGTCGAACTTCTGAGTTTTCACCGGCGACGCGCGGATTGATCGCGCGAGTTTTGTTTTTCTTTCGTCTAGGGCTTGTCTCGACCGGCTTTCGCGTGGTTTGCTTCGTTTAGATTAGATTTCTTTCACGCCTTACTAGTCTGCCTTTTGTATTTTCTTCAAAGCATCTGCAACATGTTTATGTTTTGCTAAACACTAATACAGATTAACAAAAAAATCAATTACAGACAACAATAAGTAGGACGGGAAGGAAAAACACGGCGAGAGTTTGGGCTCGGCCATTGTTATGAGGAATTAATAGGCAGTCAAACGGATCGCGATATCACAACATCGAATCAATAAAGAAGCGAACTGAATAGCCCATTGATAGAATAACGGACCACAATTTTTTAATCTAGAGCGCTTATTGCGCTCTCTCGTGTTTTTATAATAACACAAGTACGAGGATAGTCCCACGATAACATATCTCGATTTGTTCTCGTTACTGTTGTACATAGAACTCGAAATTTCATTCAATTAAATGTGTATTACTTAATTACTCCAAACAAAGCAACGTGAATTAAGTACGTAAACAAAGTACCTACCTAACGCTAGGGAAGGTAACACGGCGACTTAATGGAGCGATTTCAAACGCGCCCACGGACTTTTTAAAGGCAAAGTCACGCCTCGGTTCGATGAACAATACGTCTTAATTAAAACGTTCATCGCGCCGAGACTTCCCGGTCGCATATGAATATGACATAATATAATTATATCAAATTATGAGCCGTGCCGCCGCGTAGCAATCGATACCGCTTCACAATTTATTTCACAGCGAACGAAACACTGAAATCAAAGACATTGCAGGTGCAGAGGTTTAAATAAAGAATGAGCTCGGCTTAGCGTCCGCGTACGTAGCGAAAGAGGACTAGATTAAAATAAATGTTGCCAAAAGGACGACCGCAAAGCTATTCCACCGCAACGCATGTTAACACCCGCCTGCCGTCACTAGATTAGAAAAAAATTAATACTCCTGTGTCACGAATAAGCGCAGTCATGAGCGTGATAGGCGCAATTTTGAGGCTCGATAAAGTGATATGTGGGGGGATGCGGCCAGACGTCGCACGTGAGATACGGATCTGGATTCATTCCCGCACTATAGTTTTATTCGGTCGTGAAAGCTGGATATTTATGGTATAATTATATAGCGTAATTACAACGAGATAGATGCGAGTGTCGGTGGTACGGTGGTGGATTTACAGCGGCACGTCACGCTAACAATAGGCCGCCAGAGCTGCATAGTCGGTCGGTTGGCTCGGCCGACGCCGCATCCCTCGCCTCGTGCATTCGTTTTGCTCTCGCCACGTTCTTGCCGGTCTAGACGTAATATTTCTAATACGAACAATAATACAGTCGTAACGCGTAATTTGTTACGCTCTGTAATCAAGTCCACTTCTATGGCTATCCGATGCGCTATTTCGAATTATTCGCCTTCATTTGCATCTCTTAGACATTATTGTGGGCAGCGCTGGAGCTTTCTCCGCTCTCTTCCTTTATGCTCAAAGCTCTTTTTGTTTTTCTGTATCGTTACTTAAACTCTAATTACTTTTTGTGTGCGCAGAATCCACAGAATCAATCTTCTTGCGGCAAAGTCTTTTGTTTCAGTTTAAATTGTTTCAGGTCGGCACACGTGTGCCTCGTTGGATTCCAATAAAACGGTTAGCTAACTATTCCATTCCCTTTGAGGCGAAATTCCCAAAACAAACTGTACCTCTCTTTTGTTGGTACGTAACGAAGTTTCAACCAGTAATCGTCGTGTAACTGGAACTCGTTTGCCGGTAGGAGATATCAAATAAAAAGCTTTTACTTTGAAGAGGAATATGCGAGTTTATTAAAACAAAACATCGACAATACTTGTTTCCAATTCAAGAAGCGAGTGGAGTGCCTCAGCGTGAAGCTTAGCATTCACAGGGTGGCCGCGGCTGCTCGCCGCCTGCCGCTGGGAGGTGCGTATAATCTAAATTATTCTGAGCTGACTGACAGAATGTCTAAGCGACATTCTGAAAAAACAATAAGTAGAGGGAAAAGTAACGAACAAAACGGTTCGTCTGCTTAGAATATTAAAATCGCGGTGGTAGCGGATGTCTTCAAAGTCGTGTCGCATGGCGGCAACTCGCGAATATTAACTGGTCTGACTGACTGATTAAAAAAAAGCAATATTTTCGACAGGATACGAAATACGTACGTGGTTGTGACTAATAAGTTGTAAGTTAAAAACTGAACGGAAACGGTAATTCGTGATGGGAAGGGCTCATTTGCTGGTTGCATACTAATGATGGTACGCGTTTAAAATCAAATAAAAGGTCTATTTACTCGTGATTTTATGGGGTACTTAGATTTATGTTAGTTTGTCAGAGGAATGTTGGCGCTGCCTACACAGTCGCAGGACACGCGGCACGTCGCATCTACTCTCGAAGTAGTCGCGATAAATTTCAAGTGCCCACGGAGGCCACGTTTGCGTTTGCTGGAAGCGTAATTATCTCGAATTAAGCGAGTCATTACAGGAGCGACGGCTAACGAAGTCGCTCGTCCTGCTTGCCCGCCTCATAACCGGAAGGTTCAGTTTCGCCCCCGAATACGGCAAGATCATTAACAGTGCCGTCGCTGCCCGACGATTCGGTCGCGGCATTAAAACTCCTTTTAATGTCACTCTGGATTGCGCGTAAGTTCATCAAAAGCTTTCCCAAAACAATTTTCTCGGAAGTGGTATGCGTAAGCGTAACATTTCGAAGTTGTTTATGTTTTCATATAACCAGTGCTTGGCACGCGTAGTGGACAGTTTGCACCTTGCTCCGTGGCTAATCCAGTCTTGATGCTCATCTAAATATAGAGTAGCGTGCACAGAGACGTACAGAGATGATTGCCCGTAGCAAGATTGTGGTCGGCACCGCTCATCTGCGGTTGCACGTTTTTGTTCACACCTGCGGTCGACTTCAATTTCGACATCGGACATCGCTTCCAGACCAATTTGCTATTTGTTTCGTTTATTTGTTGATTCAACAGCAGTAGAAACGCCTGACCCCGCCTAGTTTAAACTGTTTGAAGAGTCAAAAGTGTCACCTATTGTTAGCTGAACGAGCAATAAAGACATTATTTATTTTCGTGCTCGACAAACAAAATCCGAGCATATTTATCTCTGGGCCGCATTAAAGCGCCAAAATCTCGTTGTGCTTCTGTCGCCATAAATCATTATCATCAAACAGTTGTCGGGCGCGATGTCGCCTTTCATCGGACGCTTTCAATCTGTGCCTCCTTTATTTTATTACAATAAGTAATTCACTCGCCTCCTATTCAAACAATTTTCGGTAAACATTCCCTGAAAATTGGCAATAAATTCCCTTCTAAAATAACATCTCAACCGTCAAGGCAACCTTTCGTAACAATAGACACGGAGTGAGATGTCGTTTTATGAAGATGTTCACTTAGACGTTTTGTTAGAAGCAACAATAGTTTTATTTAGCTGCAAGCCCACACTGCCCACACGCTTAATGGCCAGGATTGTATGAAGATGTAAAAATGAATGGCCTACCTTATAAAGGGGCCTAATAATAAGTTCTCAGGCGGCTGCGATCGGGCTTATTGTCCGGGATTTTTTTGGTTGGTGCGGAGCTTGGTGTATAATGGGGTAGGTGTCAATCGCGGCGAAGGCTGGCGAGGCGGCTATGCGGCCGGTCGGTCGGGTCGGCCGGGCAGGTGTATGCCCGCTCCGAGTCAAGGTATAAAAATGCTCATAATTTCATTCTGCAGCTGCCCGCGCCCGTCAAGCGAGCAGCCAGCATCGATTCTCGTCCTTTTGTACACCGAATTCCACAACTTTACCAGACAGTCATTATTTTTAATTTGTGTTCGGTTACGCTCCACGTATAAAATGATAGGTAATTACAAGATATTTTCTAACGTTACGCTGAATTAGGCTTATGTAGTTGTTGTTCACATTATGAATATTATAAAAACCGTTTTAAGTCCATTTCGTATCCAAATCGTCTGTCGGTCTCATTTTAATAGAGTAGCGAGCTTTTAATTGTCTTTCGCCTTCTATATATGTATACTTAAACGATAATAATTACTTTTGGAGTAGTGTGTGTTGTTTGCAAACTCTTGTTGGTACACTAACACGCGAAAATAATCGTTTAGCAATGCCAACATAGCGATGTACTTCAATATAGGTACCAACAAAGAATATAAAAACATGGTACTAAATGAGCTTTTCATTAAGCTCTAATTTTTACTCATCATTAGTTATATAAGACCTCTTTCAGAAGTTACTGACGATAAGGCGTATCTAAAACTAATTTTAGGCATAATTAATCAACGTCAGATCTTTGATATATAAATCCGAACGTAGGTAATACGAAATTTTAATATAATTCGAAAGCTGTTCAAGGCAATTTTCGTATTAGAATATGATGTTGGATATTAACAATAACAAAAATCCATTCCGGCACGCGTGCCACGCCCTCGTCTAATCTCCTCTGAATAATACATAAGATATTCGATAACGTACTATTAGGGTTAAGGCACATTTAATACCAGATTTCCATTACGGAGTCATAGAGAGCGCGCTTGCGTAAGCGTTAGTTCCGTCGTGTAAATCCGGCAAACGCGCCAAAAGGTTCCGCTCGACATTTAATTAAATATTAAGATATTTCGCCTTTAGATTAATCTTTTGCTGCGGAAATATACCAAATGTGCTTTCGTCTTGACTTCCGTCTGTTTCCGGCCGAGTTGTAGGTAGGTACTAAGAGCAATTTTTAAATCTGTTCATTAAAGTTTTTAAGGAAAACTGTCCGTCCTATTTCTTTCGAAAACAAATCCTCAACTTTCATCAGATATACCTAAGTTTATGTTAGACCCATGCTACCTTGTTTAAGAACTTTGACGTTCTGCTTGTCTGTAAGTAAAGGATGTAGGAATATGTGTGTGTATTTTAGCAACGGAAATTATGCACATATTATGTATATTGTACCGCCATCTTTACATTTTATCGTCGAAGTGAGACGTTCAGGCGGAAACGCTCACGGCGATGGCGTGATGAGAGCAGAGGTGGATCCAGGAAATTACCCTCGGCCTCAGCTAGTAAACATTGTTACATAGACTCCAGAACAACATTTACTAATAAACATACATACACATTTTTATTACTAGTGGAAAAAACGGCCGTTGTCGTCACGTCAAAGTATTTATTTGAGGGTTATTGCAGAGATTAGCCGCAACATTTACAGACGGACAGCTATTCCCCATTTCGATGATTGATACCTACTCTTCTAAGGTTGCCACCGTTTTCTTACCGAATGTTTCGAATGGGTTATAGTGACACTACTTACAGTACACATTTGAATTGGATTCTAACCTAAACCATTATTATTCTGTGCCTAAACCAGTTTTGTCTTACGAGCAATAAATAAGCCGTTGGAAAGGAAACCCCTCCATTTCTACCCAATTGAAGTAAATCGAAATGTATTATCAAACTTAGTGTCAAATTTTAAACTGAAGCTTGAATTACTTAAATATCATACGGGATCATCAAAAATTTTGAAACACCATCTTCAGCAGTATTAAGAACCGAAAACACTGCAATCGTAATACCCATTGAGATAAGTCATTTAGCGTGTGCACTAGCGCGCTGTTGACACTTGGTTATTTAGGTGTTCGCGTTCGACCGTAAACTGACCTTCTATCTTGGGCGCGCAATTGGGGCGCAATACTTAATTTGTGGTGTAGCATAGAAGTGCCTTGTTTCTAGCCCATCGCCTAAAATTTACATTTGTAGCTAGACAATATGACCTTTTGAGTCCCTTAGCATATTCTATTCGAAAACATAATCAACTCAAGATATATCAATCAATTAAATCTCTTTTCACTGTAGAGCCTATAAAGCCAGGCTTATCTGAATTATTATGCATTAGGCCTGTAAATAGGGCCGTTAAATATTAAAATATGTGCATCGTCGTTCGCGCAATCTCATCGTATCAATTAAACCCACCCACTGGTGACATAAACCTCCGAACTGAGACCCCGATCAATTTGTTTTATCAGGGGACGGCTGCTTATCGTCGTATAAAATATTTACAGCACACACAATAAAGGCGTTCCCGAAATAATAAAGCTAATAACGACGATAATGAAAGTTCGTCGACTGTCTTCGAGACGCTACGTTCAGTCGTGTCATCAACAATCGCCTTGCCCAACCGTATATTGTCATTGTATAGATTAGATTAATTTACTTAGCGCAAACGTAGATATTTATTCACTTTATGGCTCACAATTTATCAGTCTCTGACTGTTTAGTAGGGAATGTTTGTGTTTGTTACATCATAATCAAGTTTTTATTAGACAATTTGTTCCAAACTATCAAGCTTTACCACCTGAGAAAAACGTTGTGAATTCAAGTTTCAGTAAGTATTGTGTATAATTTTAGTGCTTCCTTGAAAGGAGTTCACTCTCTGCTCAGATTTCTCTAATAACAAAATAAACTGCATTTTTCTCAGCAAAAATGAGCGAGGGTTAATCAAGAAACAAAAGGTTTGCTTACGTTGCAAGTATTTCATTTATCGTTCGCTCGTTCTATTGATATTCCCGTTGCATCGGTGTATCAGCGCCATTTTTATAGTTGTTTGTATACTGCGAAATGTTACTGTAGGGGACGTGGTAGGATCCTACTAGCATTGACAAGCCCTTAACACTACTAAAATATGTTTTGTTTTATAGCTTAGGTAGGAACGTCATAAACGATAGGTGCTCGTAACTTTATCTACTGTTCATTTATTCAGCTATAAAGTTGTGTACCTAAAGGTTGAAGTACAGGGTACTAAAATCGTGTTTAGTGCTCGTCACGCCCTGGCCTCAGTCACAATGGTGGTGTCATCTCGTGTCTACAAACCGCCCCTTCCCGCCGGCGCGCTGCAGTAGGCAGTGCGCGTCACGACACCCAGCGGTGCGTGGGCGGCGCAGCCCCGCTCTGTGTGAGGGTGGCCTTATTCACTTATGCGCTTTGTTTGCTCAGAATTGCCTGCTACGCGAACTTACTCGAAATATTTATTCAGTAACAAAAGGCACGTTCATTTTTATTTTACTTTTAAATTAATTGAGGGGTTGCGTGTCGGCAGTACCTTCCTATGCGCGTAAAACTTTATAAGGACTAGACGTTTATTATAGAGTTTATTACGTTGTTAGCCCGCTCGTTTAGTAATAACCCTTTAAAAGTTCGCATTCCAAAAAGCTTTCCGAGTTATAAGGGTACCTACATACCGCAACGCTAGCCGGCATGACGTGTATGTAATTATCACACGAATATTATCTACTTAATACTCGTTTAAAACACGTAGCACAAATTCTAATGTCGTTGTCAGATTGTAAGCAAATAATGTGTTTATGAAACCGATCACACCGGATCTAATGCTAAAGAGGGAGTTATCTGTCTCTAGAAATTGTATGTAAATACGCGGACACCTGCTGAATATATTTGGATAAACCTCTGTCCACAGAGTCTGTTTGAGAATGCTCGGTGGAGTGCATTTGACTATGTAAACCTATTAATATGGCTGGACCAGTATGATGCCGAGGTGTAATGTAAATTAACTGCGAGATGTGCGTGTGACAAGTTGGTTTGGCTTTTGGATAAGACTGATTTGAATAAGGCGGGTAGACAGGGTAGGCGGGGCAAGACGGGAAACATCGCATTTAACTAGTCGACTAGCCAGCCAGTTTGATTTGTGTAAAGTGCGTGTCAAGCCACCACCAATACTGTAATCTGTCATAAGATAGATTGAACTGGAGGCGTTTATCATCTGTTCCGCCATAGATGGATTCTATGAGAATATATTATACAATAAAATAAATTCATATTTTAGAATGCATAATATTTCATTGGGGTATCGACTACTGGCTCTTTGTTCTGTAAAGTAATAGGCTATTGTGCAATACACAATAAGTTACCATTCCGCATATTTTGTATTACCGCCGCTTTTCGTTTCACATTCAAATTGAAGCGTTTGCGTTTCGTTGCCATAAAAGCATTAACACTCGCACATAAGCGCGCATTTCAGTTTATAATGTCCCAAATGTATAATTTAGCAGATGTAGAGTGTTCAAGTGTCACTGAAATTGATCGTGTCCCAATTTTGTTCAAGTAGGACATTGAAACAGATTTTGGTTGACAATCTTAGTATGCAACTTATGTAATGAACTACCTTTTAATGTTTTTGGTGCAGATTAAGTTGAAAATGTTAGAAGCAGATAGTATAAACTTATTTCAGCTATCAATGTAGCTCTACAAAAAATGAATTCAAAGAATTTTTAAAAACATTGACAAAAATATTTGTACCTACGCCATCATTTTGTGCTAATGTTTGTGAATGGACTATTATTTAATAAACTTTTGCTGAAACTACGTTTGCTAAAATTAAAGATAGAACTACAGATGCGTAGTGCTTAAGTGGCATCACAATTGATCGTCGTGCCCCACTAGTCCGTTTATTTGAGACAATGAAAACAAAGAGGCTTCATTTGCAAAATTTTCAAATAAACGTGCAGCCGCTTCGCACGGGTCGAACTAAATTTCTAGTGGGGCTATTTATTATTGTTATACCAACAAAGCCCCAAACTTTAGCTTTGGATAATACAATGGAAAATAATGACTTGACATATTAATATAGAGTGCCTCCTTTTTGCGCCACGGAATAGAAATAGACAGAACAACGTTCTTGCTACCGTTACTAATGTATGCCCGTATAGATGGAATAAAATTACAATCATTATCTAGATACGAAGCCTGCTATCTTGTTAAGTACGTCGGTGTTGGTACACGTATAATGATATTGACAAGTTTTTTTATCTTACGGCTCCATCTCGGACTTCCAGTCAAACACACATAAGAAACGGTTTTTAACTTATCGTCGCTGTCAGTACTAATCTCACATCTCACAGTACGTCCAAGTGACGTTTCGAAATCGTCACTGTACAGAATTATTAGCCGTTAATGCAGTGTCGTAACATTTTAGTGGTCACAACTGCCACTTAGGGCCAAAACTGGAACTACTTTTACTTCGTCCTATTATTGTCGACAGTTATCACGCTCACTAAAATTTTAGCTTTCCTCTTTGGAATCATTATAATTTAAAAGCTCTTTCGTAATCGACGAGTCATCGGCCCGTTTTAAATGAAGAGGTTCTTTATCGGAAAGCAATTAATTAGATCGCAAAAATCAATCCAGCCCCTTTATAATTAAGGCCAAATTGAGGAAAGTACATGCCTTAAAGTACTCTCGGTAGGAACTTTATACTACTTCTAGTTAGGAACTCAGGCAAAGCCACAAGTTTTTAAAGTTTTAAGACACGGTAGCGGGTAACCTAGAATTTTAAAGTTGTTTATTTACAGCCTTCACAGCTTGAGCTTTTCAACGTCAGCACTGACAGCTCATATGCTGTTCATGAAGTAAGCTAGTGATGAGAACGGTTGGAATCGATCGAAAAGCAAAATTGGATGAAATATTCACGTATATCTAATCTGTTTACCATAATAAATAAGTAATATAAATATAATGACCACACATACTCACAAAATATGTATTATAAATCATATAAAGACCTTTTCCTCCCAAATACATAATTAATTACCTACTTAATGTAATCCACACTAATATTATAAATGCGAAAGTAACTCTGTCTGTCTGTCTGTCTGTCTGTCTGTCTGCTACGCTTTCACAGCCAAACCGCTGAACCGATCTTCATGAAACTTGGCATAGAGATTGCTAGCATACCGAGAACGGACATAGGCTACTTTTTATCACCGTTCGAGGGTCTGGAGTACAGATGTAGACCACCAGGTGTACCAACAGGAGCCCAGCTAAACTATTAGAGATACAGGCATGGTTCCAAAACAAAAAATGTTCAGTTTGATGGGCCGCTTCTTATCACAAGGACATTGAGGATCTGGAGTACCTTATGTAGACCACCAGGTGTACCATCAGGAGCCCAGCTAAACTATTAGAGATACAGGCATGGTTCTTAAACAAAAGTTGTTCTGTATGATGGGCCGCTTCTTTTCACAAGGACATTGATGATATGGAGTACCTTATGTAGACCACCAGGTGTACCATCACTAGCCCACCTAAACTATTAGATATAGAGAAATGGTTCCAAAACAAAAGTTGTTCAGTATTATGGGCTGCTTCTTTTCACAAGGATATAGAGGATCTGGAGTACATTATGTAGACCACCAGGTGTACCATCAGGAGCCCAGCTAAACTATTAGAGATACAGAAATGGTTCCAAAACAAAAGTTGTTCAGTATGATGGGATTATGTTGATAAAGGAGATTGGCAACTTTTTACCGAGGATTTTTTTGTTATCTCCTGACTTTTGTATTCAATGGTTATAAATATTGATCTCTCAGGGCAGTACAACGGATAGCAAATTTTGAATTGTCCCTTTAACAACAGAAGCAAGCAAGTCATCCTTAAACAGTAAAGATAAAAACTGTTCTATTATCACTGTCATACTTACTATGAATATACATAATATATCTACTTTAGAACCTGTGCCTAAAAAAACTATCTAACGCGGACGAAGTCGCGGGTAAAAGCTAGTAACCTATATTTCATATCATACTACCTATGAGTGAAACTGCAATGTAGTTACTTTACTTGTACAAGTGTGTAGGGTTCAGGATGTGTTATTTACATTCATACATACATAAATTACGCCCATATCCCTTACGGGGTAGGCAGAGCGTTAACGGCCGTAAAACGGATATTAACACCACGTCTGACAAAAGCTTGAGGGTCAATCAGATAACTGTGTATGACTATAGTGACAGGTTGTCAGCCCATCGCCTAAAATTGCATTACACATTCCTTGAGTCCCTTAGTCGGCTCTTACGACACCCATGGGTAAGAAATTGGGTGATGCTATTTTAAGCTGGCATCACACGGCACTTCCAAGCCGGCGTCACACGGCACATGTGTTATTTTATCTTCAAAATACAACGGTAGCAAATTACAAGCATTCCACCTCCTTAAAAACGCGGAAGTCCAACCTCACTTCACTACTCGCTTACACTGCATTTAAATGACGAGATATATAATTTGTTACCGATATCAGCGGAGCATTGAAACCGACGAAATGACCGGCCTTACCGTTACCAGATTCAGTTGATGACCAGATAGAAATCTATTAATAACCTTCTTGCCGACGGAGATCTATAAATGATGAGTTCTTTTGGAGATAAGATCATATCGAATAGCTTGTATGATTGATGTTGCTCTCAATATTACTTAAAAACTCTACTAGCGCATTGTTTTGTGGGTCATTATACTCACATTAGCATAGCATGTTGTTTTGTTACGAGTATATGTTACTGTATGTAGGTACCTCTCTCTTTGGTGCATAGATATGCATGTACTTTTACAGTCGTACTCTTGTTTTTGTTTTGTTGATTAACAGTTTGGTATTTCTTGTCCTACAGTTCTATTTTTGAAGTTTATAAGTGCACTTTCGTCAAAGAGCTGATCAAAAACATTCGTGTTGAAATGTTTTACATTTCATTAAATTTGAAAATCGTTGACGCGGGGAGGTGAATCTAATCTATTGTTATCAGTTTCTGAACATTGACATTGCAAGTTTATTGTGCCATCAAAAGCCAGGTGTGTGTCGAAATATAAAGTCAGCTTATTGAATGAATAAACAATAGGAATTGTAATCACGAAAATGATTCAGTTCTGCTGAATCATGCTTTAAGCTCGGAGCATTATTGTTAACAAGAAAACAGTTCAAAAGTAAAAATAAATAAGCTTTTATCCGTATCCTCTTTGAGCGCTAAGAGATTTTAATCAAGCAGTTTTATAGTCTCGAAGCTGTATTTTTTTAAACCTTCTCACACAGACTTGGTAGGATCAAGAAAGATTTAACCGTGTCAGCAGACAAGATGATATTGCATCTATCTTTAATGAATAAAAATCAATCTTTAGTTGACTTTTGCTACTAATTCATATGCAGATTCGATTTTGGTATAGTTTTAGGTACTCTTTTTTTACAACAAGTAGGTCATCACTGATAAAATTTGTCTAATAAGTATACCCTTCTACTGTTACTTGTTACATGCATTCAGTTTTAGTTTCAGTAGCTTTTTATATTAAGGTATTAATCGTTAATAGGTAGATTCAGTTCAAAATAGGATGAGTACAATACTACAATGCGAACATTATTATCTTGCTATTGTACTTGCTAGCCGCATCCACCATCGATTCCTAGAATCAGCAAAATCATGCTACAACCGAGTTTCCCTCAGGCAATCATTCGGATAATAACCATCATGTCCGTTAATAGCCGTTAATTAATTAAAGGTTTCATTCGGAAACTTGAGCCTCTAATGATCCTAATGACTTAAATGGCTTACATGCGTCTCAGCTTGTAGCCCATTAATTGATACGAATAAACCCTTTTTTGGATAGAAAAAAGGTATCAAAGAGTTAAAAGTGAGACCACACACACTTTGGTTCGGTTCGGCTCTTGTTAGTGTAATGATATGCACATTTATTTGAGACTTATGTTTAGTTATAAGACGTGTTGTGCACATATTGTGTCCATACGGTTTGGTGCAAGTCATTTACTTTCAAGTCAGTTACATTTGCTGGTGGTGGAGGCGTAAAGTTACATGCCGTTTGGTTAACCTGGCCTGCCTAGTGAATTTGATTTCTTTTTTAACCGAAATGTTTTTATATCAGGGCAATACGAAATAGTTATAAAAAAAGGAATTTGTATTATACGGTTTTTGGTGTTACAATGGCGAGTCATGTCGTCAATTATGTGATATAATCAGTATTCTACAGTGAATAAAGAAATTTTAATTTAAACTTACTTATTTATTTATATGTAATATTGAACCTTTGAACATTAGATAACGCAGTAAAATCTACGCACGATCAACAAATTTGCAAAGCTGGCAACTTTAAAATATGACTCTGAAACTATTATAGATCAAAATGATCTATGACACTATTTACTTTATGTACGAAAATACTGCTTGTTTCTTTTTTTTTGTTAGAGTGTCTGTTCCATCAGTCGATGAAACTGTTTAACACTGTTATCTAGCACTACCTTGTGAGCTACGCCCTCAAAAACACTTATCATGATCTTTTGTCGTGCTGTTACGTAAATATCACAGACTCATAAATAGTTCCTAGGAGTACAAGCCAGTAATATTTAAATAAGATAAGTTACTGTACGGCGTGAAATTACAAGTTTCAGATTGGCGCTTTGCCAGAAGTCACAGCCCTATCGTTTATCTAGCTTAGTCTACTATGTTTTCTACAGGCTATAGATATTCCTATATCGTATCGAATAAGGAAGTAAAAGTTTACGGCAGTATTATAAAAAGATCATGAAACTTCAAACGCTTTGCGGTTCTGCAACAAAGATCTCTTGGTAGTGCCAATTTTGTAAAGGATTGAGATCTAATTAGAAGCTGTTTGTAGCTAGCAATCTCGTTAGCTTTATTATTGAGGAGAGGAGAATTTTTTTTTGTTTAATTTTTTTTTTGTACTCATGGGTCTTAGTGATACTCTTTCTCTTTAAACAGTTCCACTTATCCCATACTACAAGCTAAACAATGATAATTCTGGCCCCTCGAGAATAAAGGTAGGTTCCCGTCGCGACTCGACTGTTCGTACTGGGTACTGATTTGAATCGCGGGGCGGTGATACAAGCCCCACAGTACACGTATACATTGTACCAGTATAACATACAAGCACGTAATATACAAGTATCCCTTCTCTAATCTGCATACAGCTGAGCGATCCGTGTCAAAATAATGTCAGATAGTGCTGTGCCGTATCACGTAACTAAAATAACAAAGGGTCAAGAATGTATCTGTTATTTTGGCTTCTGCATTAAGGCGCATCACGCCGCTTTTTTGAAATTCGATCGTCAGTTTTTTGTAGACCACTTATTTTATGGGTACAGTTTTTTGTTAACTACGCTACGGTAGGAACTTACTTAAATATTTAGTCAAAAGCAAGGGTTAGGGCAAGGGTTTCAAAAATACAAAAGATTTATGTGTCAGCAAAAAATTGTAGTGCACAAATTTTCCGAAACGAAACATAACCGTAACTCAAAACTTGGCCAAATATTAGTCATGTTTTCGGTAACTGCGGTCACACACTGCACGATACGCTCTGCGCATAAGTTTTAAGGATTCATGAGCTTAAACAATTACGTGTTTTGTCAGCAAAAGCTTTATGTTAACTATATTCATGGCATGACTCTCAGTCATCGCTTTGTTCATTACTTAAACCTTGAACATTATTATGCATGAGCATTTTTAATAAGCGACTCATTTAAAAGAGACATTTTTTTCCGGTACCCACAAAAAAGCGACATGTCACTGACAAAAGTCAAAAGTCCATTGTGTACAGTGCGATAGTCATTTCGGTAATTTACGATTTGTTATAAAATGCGCTGTTCCATACGTTGTTTGCAAATAAAGACGTAAGCCTCCCTTTATGTTGGAAATGGCCGTTCCTAGAATAGATAATAACAGAATCACCTGGACAATTCTCGTTATGACGTATGATTGATGGTAGACCGTTCCAGGTAAGCGAATCGAATGCGTTATTATTAGCTTTTTTCACCGAACTGCACCCAAACGTAAACACTTGTATTCGAGCACAATGGCCGCCCGAAACTGCTGAGGCGAATTTGAATCAGTTACGGTAGTTTAACACTCTTGATCGTTATTTTTGCCCCCTGCAGTTATTAATGCATTTCAGTACGTTAATAAGCACTGGACCGAACGGAAACGCATTTCATAATGCACTTATATTGCAGCCACATTAATTACGCTGCATGGTTATTCCAATGGGTGGAGATAAATATTTGCATCGGAGATGATATTTGAAATGGCCTCGTTAATTAAAATAAAAGGTTCTAACTTGAACTGGGCTTCGTTTCGCCCGAGGTGACGTTGCGCAATTAATTTCCCTTCATTACGATGACGACGCATATAATTTAATATCCGACTGTGCGGTTTTCGATTCACTCGATCAACAAACCTTAGAACAGTGTTGCCAGCCAGTTGTCAAATATTTGCTGAGCCCCTTCGCTCATGAATGCCAAACCGCTCAAATCCAATTCGTGGCATCGCCTCCTTTGTAATACAATGGATATCGTTAATTTATTTCGACATCGAGGGTCTGTGCCCAACGTAGAAAAATTAAGTAATTCATTCGGGTTGAAAGGGTAGAGTGTTTGTGCCTGACTGAGAAAAAAACCGGGTATAGAGCTATCAAGCCGTGGGCGAAAACACAAATGTTTAAAGGAGCAACCAGCGTTTGTATAGAAGAGGTTTTAAAAAATATATCTTGTTGCGCTTATAGGAAAATGGTGATTCGGGTTGAAAATTGATTTTTTTTTACTGTTCGTTTTGATGCAAGTTTAATTATTATCATCATACCATTTTAATAGCATTTTACCGAAATTGGCATCTTTCTTAAACTTATGCTGCTGAAAAATACTTCGCCTTAAGTTCATTTGGAATAACATGTGTTTGATAACATGGATTTGGAATAAGTTATATAAGTAATTCGTACAAACACCGACACGTGCCGTTGCCAGGCAGCGCTAAGTCTGTGCATCATTTTAATTCTGCTATTATGACTGCAAAGTGGAATAAGTTTAATATTTTAGGAATTTAAAGTCAAAATTACTTTATTCAATGTATTAACACTTATAATATCACATAATGACGTCATGATCCGTCATTGTAAAAACAGTTTTTTTAATTTTTTTATAACAATTTTGTTTTATCCTGATAAAAAATCAGCTCGGGCGGGCGGGAGGAAAAAATAAAAATAATCAGTAAATAAATCCTGTTTGATCTTTAAAACAATGCTTTATTCATTTGAAAGTACACCATGGAGATATATCATGCATATCGTCTGATATTTCTTAATATCCTGTTTGTGATTTTTATGTTTTATTACAGGTTTAAATTTATTTAAAGGAAATACCTTATACCTTATACTTTCTCCTACTAAGCGTACTTTGGTTGTATCTATATCAGTTCGAATGTGCGCGCTTGGCTGCTTCCCCACAGGCCACAGCCGCTCGCCCGCCGCATTCTTATTCCGATGTTTAGATAAACATTAATAAGTCCCTCTTACTCCCTGCCTGACTATTCCACTATGCATCTATAAGTTGCAACTGCCAGGTTAAATTGTTTCCGGACAACGAGTTACGTACATCCAGACCCAGTTAAACGATGTGAAAGAATGTTAATTCATTAGCCGTGACGTCTGTATGTTTATATCGTATGTTTTGTTAAATAAAATATGTATCAATTTGAGCATATGTGTATGCATAATGCAGTGTTTGAAGTCAAAATGTTATGTTAATTGAGTAATTCTGATGCGGGTCGTAAAGTTGAAATTCTGTATCGATCAAAATTCTGAGCGGGGTGTGGAAATGAAAAAATGGTAATGAGGATTACAGGTAGGTTACTTGTGTGTGAGGATGAGTCGGGTCGGGGTAGGTGCTGGGTAGAGCGCAGGCCGCGGTCGCGGGCAGCACGTTGCGCGCGGGCAAGTTGGTCCGGCGAGTGCTGAGCAAGCAAGAAGTCCGTCAGCTACTCGGCTTCTAATGAGGATCCGGCGAGCGGCGAGCGCACTCGACCGAGCAAACAAGCGCCCGAGGCTGCCTCTGTTTACTCCCGCGGGATTACTAATTTAAAAGTCAATGCGGACACTCGAAAGGGTCAATCGCATCGCGCACCCTGTGTATTGAAAACGGATACCCTTTTCTGTATTCCGGTGGTAGCTCATGAAAGTTATAAGGGCTGAGTTGTTGAACTATGTAATTGACTTGGTTCTGCGGTCACCGGCTTTGTTCTACGGAGGGAGGATAATCGAAAACGCCTCTGGTTAGCCCCGAATGATGGGAGAGAAACAATGAGAAGTTGATATGTGGATTCGCCAGACGGTCCCTTGTTTGATTTGCAAAGAGCTATTTGCTCATCGAAGACTGTGGCTAGAGCCGGAAATTGGACCTCGCTTAGCTTCGGTCGCCCTAACACTTGTCCAATTAATTCCTCTCGAAAATTTAACAGTTAAATACTCATCCGACTATACGCTTCCATAATGGGCTTAAACTGTAAAACGCTCTTGACAGAGCAATTTCCGTATGACACGAATACCCGTCGGAAAAACTAATATGTGACACGAAAATAAAAGGAAAGTGAGTCGAGACGTGACGCCAGTTATAAAATAGACAAAAGCATTTAGTTGTAACACGAACAGTGAGCTATTTAAGTCTGGAGCGGTCCCTGCACCATCAATTTTGTTTTCTCGCACAAAACATGTCGGCTGTCGCTTCGCATTATGCCGGCAGCGCCCAGCGTCGCACGCAACATTCGAAAACCGTTTTATTTTGGGCAAACGTGGACGTTTTCAATGATTGACTTATCCGGGGGTAATTTGAGAGCCCCGGTGTCGCGGCTCGCGGCTCGCGGCGAGCGAGTGCTGGAGAGCGAAGCGGCGTCCGCGGGCGGCCGCAACCCAAAGCTGCAGCGGTAACTCAATCCCCGCCCTCACGCACTCTCCTGTCACAAATATCGCTTAGCAGTGACAGGTATTTAAATAGAGGCTCTTAAAATATGGCCGACACAAGTTCTACAACAGACAGTTACAAATACGATCCGCCATGAACTAAAGTCGATCTTTGCGGACAAGCAAATAGTATCTACCATTAACTGAACTATCATTCGTTTAGGTTGTCTTTTCATCTAAGTAGCTCGGTTTTTACTATCTGCTAACCGCATAAGCAAAAAGGCCGGGCCATTGTTCTGCTAATCTAGCTTTGTATCTAACGGCAAACAAAAACATGAACTGAAATATGTACGAGCCAGAGCTTCGGCCAGAGTTGCGAGGCTATACATATTCAGATCGAGGCGAATTCTCTACATCAAAATCTAAACAATGTAGTAGAAACTGAGCTAGATAATGTTCGCCGTATGCCACAGGCGGTGTACGGTGCCTAAAATGAAAGGCTAGAGTAGAGAATAGGTGGCCAGTGTGGTACAACAGCCTTGTGTTGTGTCGTGCTCGTGTCGCCGTCTGCGGCCCGCTCTAATCTATCTTAGTTTAGAGTGGACTTCGGAGACATGTCTTTGTTTTACTAAGGAAATATTGACTATCCCTAGTGATTTAAAAGTCTTCTGTTTTAAGAGAAAGCCAATACGGATGTACCATCTGTGTGTTGTCTTTTTCAAATGGCCGGGATGGGAGTAGTTCGTAACTTGATACGCGGCTCCTCGACAGGATATGTGTAGCGAACGGAATAATCTTATTGTGCCTACTCGAAATAGTAAAACATGTGACTTCGGGGAATGGATGTGAATGAAATGATACAAATGCAAAGAGTGGGAGCTTAGCGCGAAATGAAAAGGAAATAAAAACGCCGGATTCCAGCGGCGTTGGCTGGCTTAACGCATCACCATAATTCAATCGTATGCCCGTTCCTTTGCTACCAAAAGAGCATCGAATTTATTACAAAGCTCGTATGGTTCGGGAACCCCTGCCTATTATTTATGGCACTCGGTTGGTCTGTCACAAAAAACGGACGGGTGCTTCGAATATCTCAGCGGGCGACTCCGAAACATAAGCTGCAATAACACGCACTTCCTCCGAACACAATACTGATAGGCTTCAGTTGCACTGCAATTTAAGATTTACTATGTTCGGCATAGAAGCTGTATTTTGTTTTTGCGATTGTTGGTCGGCAGGGTCTGCTAAGTACATTCAAAAAGTATCGAAATGACAAACTAATCCGGATTTATTGAAAGTAGCACGATTGTTTGCGGCCATGTGGTACTGAATGTGGGAACTCCGCCAAGCCGTTGCTCTACTAATGACTTCGTTAATTCATTGTTCTTTTACATCGTTTCGTTTTTGTGTATCGTCTAAATACCAACGCGATAGTAATTTGTTTTTAAAATAACCCAGATAAACACATGACAGTAAATTAGAGTAATTTCTAGCAAAATTTATACCATTATACTGGAGTTGTTGTGGTAATAAAAAGCGAATGACATTGATGGTCTGATTAAAGTGTGTGAAATTGCTATAAATGTCCAACGGTCGACCGGTTTTGAAATACCCAACTATTACACGTTTGGCATTTAAAGATTTTTAAAAAGCAAAAATACTTAAGCTTTTAAATAAAATAAATACTTACTTACATATAATTTGAATCCTTATTTTGACAAAAACAGCAGACATGAAAGGATTTTTTCTTTGAAACAGCCAGGTGCAGCCTATTCCATCCTCTTTTACTTTTTTGCCGTTCAGATCCGCGGCACACTCTTTCTAATTGAACCGGATGTGTATTCAGAAAACATTGCCCGCCTTCAAAATCTGTAGAATGGGAGATTTTATGTCATTGAAATGCTATAAGAACCATCAGGAAATCCTTGTAAGAGCCGGTAATAAGTCCTTCTTTGTCATTGAAGTGTGCTCGAGAAGCAACGCTATTTTAAAGGTCTAATTAAATCTCCTCCCTTATATATGCGGAGATCCTCAGACTAACTACGTTATTTATTGTAAAGACACAACCAAACAGACGGAAGACATTGCCGTACGGCAACATCAGTTTTAATCCCCGAAATGAGTCAAATATCACGAACCGGGTCAGCGGCCATCTTCTCACGTTTGTTGACGACTCAAAGTGTGATAATATTTATTAAACGGTTCACTTGGAACAACCGACGGCGATAAATAAACCCTTGGAGCCATTACGCGTCACGCAAGATTTACTGTGTATGGTAATGACGATTTTTTCCTAACGAACGGCTCATTGTGGCTGTGTATAATGCTTAGAATGCCGATTTAGTTCAGTTGCGATGTTATCGCGTTATTTTACCAGTAATTAGTATTTATTACGGACAGGTTCGGTGCGCTTGCGCTGGCAGGCGCGGACTAACGAAGTCGGATCGGCGGAGGTGTGAAAGCGGTTCCACGTGAGTTATGTTTCCACGGGACGGATGACTTAAGCAATTAAACCAGATTTTATGTGAATAACACCAGCTTCCAAGATGAGGCATGCGATAATCATTCAATTTATGGCCTTATGATTGCGCTAGAAGAAAATATGTGTCCGTAAGTGTTAGAACACATTCTTGAAACATTTCCCGCTCTCTCTAACTTTTACACGTGCGGTCTGGATTCCAGAAGTTTGTAAATTATTTGAAGGCAAATATTTATCATATTTTGAATACCAACCTGCAGGTCGTGGCCCACACAAATCGGTAGCGTGTTTAACAAGGGATGTTGCGAGCAAAAAACAGCTACCGTCTTGTGAGAGTTCGCCCAACATCTGCCGGGAATGCGATCCTGCGTTGAAATTAATGCGATAGTTAACGCTTAAATAAACTGGTAGACGCGAACCTTGCCGCCCTCGCCCCTCCCACGACCCTCCGAATAAATCATATGATAATTGAATCATATGCTGCGTGTCAAAAGTAATTAACAGACGCTGCGATACTCATCTCGGGCCACATGTGCTTTTTTAATAACATCGCTTCTCCGTTTCCTCTCGTGCACGCGACTCACGCTCGAGATAACATCGACATACAAATTCTTTAATACTCATACATGAAAATTATTACTCCCCATCCAGTAGGCTGTGATGACTTCATATTAGGGTCATTGTGAGAGTAAATTGATCCGTGGGCTCTGTGATGCGCGCGGGCGCGAATGCAATTACACGGAGAGAACGACGACATTTTTCTTCCTATGATTCTATAATGACTACACTAGAATATTTGATCGCAACAGAGCCAACATTTATTGAAATTTATGGATGTAAATTACACGTTCGCCTTAACTGATACGTGACAAAGGCTCGTAAATTCATGGCTCTTTAATTTGAATACATAGGTACATTTGGCAGTTGTTCTATAAATCTTGAGAGCCGTTGGATACTTAAATTCATTCCATTAACATGGAGCCCCGTATTAAATTCGGCCGGCAGCGGCTAACACTGACAATGATTGGACTAGCGCAGGCAGCCTTAAACGACCAGCGCGATGGGATATAAAAGTGTTTCGCAGCCGTACACCAATTACCTTAATGTAACTACCATCAAAACAACCTTTTTGGCGGATCACTCTTACGTTAATTCCCACGGAATGCTTCCTAATCAAATTAAGGAGTAGCACTACGGATGTCCACAGCCGAATGCGCTGAGCTCTACTGTGATGGATATTTTATGGAAATGAGAAGCCGCCCTGAAATTCGCTTGTATCGTTTTAAAAGAAGCTGCTACACGTTTTTCGTCGTGCCCTGCTAAGGATGAAATATGGGAGGTGTCACGTGCCCACCCGGCTTGTAATGAGGCCCCTAGGAATACGGAGCAATATCATAATACCCACCTTGGCCCGGGGTGACAAATACACGGAATTCGCGTGGAAACTGTAAATAATTTATACCCGCTTTGCGATGTTACCAACATAGCGATGACAAGCGGCGAAGAAGATATTGCTCGCCGAAATATAACCGCGTTAAGTAGAATTATTGCTGACGATTCACGCCGTCGACTTCCGACGTCTTACCTTCATTACGGGGAGGCAATTTTGCTGAGAAGGCACATCAAAGATATTAAGTAAACATACCTATGATGTTTTAGCATACGTAGCTAAGTCACTATACGATAGATATTTTATACTTTCATGATCACTATCGCGTAGGTAGGTACATCAAAGGCAACTGTTACGCTATTACGTTTGCTCGAAAACTTCAAACAACGATAATAATTGAGGATGAAGCAGTCAGAGGCATAAAATAAACACTTTTACGAGTCACCGGCATTAATTTATTTCGTTGGAAACAATCGCGCACCCTTTAAGAACGTTGTGACTGAAAGTTGAATATGAAAGGGCCCATAAAATAATCGTAAAGTCGCGTGGAGCGTCGAGCGCTCAGAGTGCTCCGTAACACTTTGATTTGTGTAGAACAGCTGTCCCAAAGCGTTAATAACTTAATTCGTCAGAGTCGGCGGCACGGGAAGAGGGTTTTTAAAGCGTTCATGTGCGCAGGCGCCGCCAGGGAAACGACGACGTCGCGTCCTCTAATGCGCGGGAGTGACGAGGATGAACTTGTCCCACTCGCGCCTTCTTTCAGAGTGCTGTTGAACGATTTGTAGTTATCGACTGCCCTTTCGACGCACTCCAGTCAATTGACTACTAACTGCGATAACTACCTATCCATTAAACTGTTCAAATGATTTCATGTAAACGAACTGCTCTACCTTTAAGACGACGCATATAGCATCTTTTAAAAAATCGTAGAGGTAATTGTTTTATGATAAACATAAAATTCATAAGAATTATACAATGAAATATATTCTAATAGGTGCCTACTTCTCTTCGAATAAACACTCAAAAATATTTCCTATGAGAACTGTCCTCTTATGTCTTAATTATTTGTACACACACATTACGTGGGCTGAGATGAGCGGTGAGAGACATCACATCAAAACACTACTTCAAATTTAGATGGCCGTTCTCTCGTAATAATTCATATCTCGAGGCGCACCGACGTGAAAACCACTTCACTACTTGTTAAGTGTCACTGGGCCTCACCTCTACCATCCTCTACATTATTTTCATAAGAGCCCGCTATAAATAAGTAGGAATCGTCGCCACGCGCTTCCCTAACGATGTTCTTGTGTATTCCTCGGATGGCACGTTTAATTGCAGACACGGTTACAATTTTAGCCCTGAAATCGATAAGTCGTGTTTGATGCACGTTACGGGAATACACAAGCAGCTTTGGTAGAACACCTATTATACCTAAGAACTCGTATTTCGTGAAACCACTCAATTGACATTTAAACACACCGCACATTCATACACTTCTAATTGAGAAATTTGTATTCAATAGCACCCTCAACAGTCAAATAGAGTAGTTACTGAGAATAGTTATATTCGAGTCGTTGTTTGAGGAAATAATGTTATAAAACTTTTCAGTTATCTACTTATCACCATTTTTAGCGTCAAAGAAATTGTAACTCCATTAAAAGTTACCTTGTTTTCAAAGTAAACACGGCACAGCCCCTCAAAGGAAGTCCTTAAAAATTAATGGAGACATCCTGATTACTTTAAAAATCCAAGTTATGTGTTGTATTTAGACATCAAGCTTTTTATTCTATTTTTGTCAGAAAGCTTACGGATCTTCTGTTCAGCGACTACATTTTCAAGTGTATACTATTCCGATAATGGTGATAATCCCTTGAGATATAAATATCGCGGTATCTCCGTGACAGCAGTAAAGAATTGAATAAAGAAGAGGCATGCGGGTAATATTGTGACTGTCGCCAGTATTGTACTGTTAATATCTGAATCCCACAAAGGGGCATACAGTCTCGATTCCAAAAAACGAAATAAAAAGCTAGTGAGCGAACGCGCGTTAGATTATAGGCATAAATTATTGGGCACTTTTGTTCAAGTCAAAGACTGCGTCGCAGCCCATTCAATTACTCGAGATCAGCCGTACAAGGAGTGCCGAGTCTTTTTCAGCTGTTTGTGTAAGGGATTAGTTAGGGATATCTGTGCCGGTATCTCAGTGAGATAAGTAGGAATATACGTCAACGTCGGACGACTAAGCCGATTATTTTAAATGTATTCACTTCCTTAATGGAGGTCGTTTTTCACGTCTCGCTCGGTGAGCCCGGCTGACTTACTAAAGATTTTCGGTTATGATCCGGTCAATGACTGGTGGAATTAAAGCATACTTATCTGACATTTATTAAATTGTTGGACCACTGGTTGCACCCGGCCCAAAACCAAATGATAATATTTTAACAAGCTTTGATCTTTGTCTCAGACTCCTGTGGATAAACATATTACTTTAGGATACGGGCGCACCAAATTTGATAAAAAATATGAAATATGAATATTCCACTTGGGGTAACTTTTAACTGTCACAGACCACCCAAAATAAACAAGGTGGAACATTGGTTCCAGTCTCTAAACATGAACAAGTAGCGGTATTATGAAAATGAACCAAAAATAAAGTGGGTAATAATATCGTAGTTGCCCACCTGCGTAGTCATTGACAAATGTTGTTCGGGCGGCGGCGGCGTGGGTCCCGTCCCGAGTCCCGGCGCGCTCTATCTAAGGCCCAAATAATATACATATCATTATTTTGCCGCGTGCTCCCATAAATATTACTTACAAATTCGCCCATCCGACGAGGCAGCGCCCGGCGGCAATTTTTCAACGAAATAAGCTCGAAACGGGTAAGTGGGTGCCGGAGTGCGGGCCAAGAGCATTCTTACAGGTCGAGGAACATATTTACATCAGGTGTTACATGTGTTACGACCTTTGTTCTCGCTCCATTTAGAGACAATGAAAGCCTGCCCCTACAAACCTTTACGTAAATCAGGGAATTCCAACAAGAAAAGACCCGTTTTAGAAATCGTTCGCCATGGTAGCGTTTCTGAGAAAATCACACGACTTAGGTACTATCAATGTTAGGAGTTCGAACTATTCAAAGATATTTGTTCAAAACTCCTTGAACAACCTGCAGCTTTTAGGGTAAAATTATTCCGAGAGCGAAACTGCGGTTTAATTCAAAGTAAACTGTTTAAAGAGAGGATGCGGTGAAGGGATTCTGAATGTTGGGTATACAATATGAAATGTTTGTAATAAATTATATCATTACATGCGGCGACGTTCACATAATAACGTTGGTAATAATTGCCACGACACGTAATTAACGAGCGTAGTTTTTAGCATCAGCGGTCCCGCCGCAACACGCGGTGTTTGGCAGGTGGGCCTCTAATTAATTAAACCTTATTACAAATAAAATCCAAACTATCATCCTTATCCCCAAGCAGTAATGTTCAATTTCGTTAAATCCGCGGTTACTTCATATCTGAATTTACTGAGTGCTTCCCCCTCTGTCAGAGAGAAATTAAATGTATATTTTGCATTTTTTTCAACCCCACTACGAGCGACATGCCGCGTAATAATTATTTAATAATCTAAAATACTGTGTATACCGTCAGCATCAAAATTTAAAACGTAGGTATTTGTTTAGTACAAATCAACTGCTCTACAAAACGGGGAATAATTTTAGGGTTAATCAATATCGATGAAGCGTAGCTCGTTGAAAGTGATGGTGTATCTGAATTTAATGTGATTTTCAGGGTTCTGTAGTTTGCTCCAATTTGGCCTTGTTAGGCAATATTAGTTTCGCTAGGCAGTCCAGATAGCAACAGATGGGTTTCTCTCATACTTAGCATAAAATGGTTCCTTGTGGGTAATTTGTATTTGCGGTCGCACGGTTGTAGGTAATTGCAATACGAATAAGTAGGGTGCCTGCTTCCTATGTTGATATGCACGACATCATAAACTAGCTACTTAAACTTATTTGTAACACCTTTAAGTTAATTGTTGCACCTTTTTAAATTATCTAAATAGGAACTTTCAGCAGCACATCAACATACCTTTTTAAGAGACCAACTTATAATGGTAGATTATGCTGTTACTCAGAATAGCCAGTTTAACTTAATCCATTAAATGGGTAGGTTTATGTGCGTCTGATGTACCTATATGTAGATTATTACAGGACAATTTTTTCTTAAATTCATAATTACTGAAAAGGACATCAGTCTTTTCAGTTTTTCCTAAGCTTGTATGTCTTCCAATGTTTATATTTTTATGTAAATTTAATAAATAAACAGCAATGTTTTATGCGAACGCTAGTGTCTCATTATGCAAAAAGCCTAGATCACGTTAGATACATCATAGGTTAGTCTAGCATACTTGAAGTATTTTTTGTTTATTGCTGACTCTACTGCGCAACCCTTATCGCGTGTAGTGGTATACTGGGCATAACATAACACATTGCCACCTTACTAGGGGTGGTGGTCAACTTTAGGCTTATTGCACACAAATTTATGTCGTGTTATGCCACCTCTCATATTTCATATACGTATTTGCGTCATAATTATCTTCGTATTTATATCGGTGTATTAAATTTCCCCTAAAATCTTTAAAAATGTTATCACGTCAAAGTAGGAACTAGTTACGCAGCTGTAAGCTGTCAGTAAAAACAACAATTTCACTAATCATATGCGTCAAATTACTACATCTGTATCTCACCTGCTGCTTAACGTCGTGTTTATTTTAATTCTGTTTTCGAAAAGTGAGTGAGTTACATTATAACATATAATAGACTACATTATAAGTACAGGTGTAGTACACCCTGTGCAATTATATGGGCTGAGGTTCAGGAGTGGTTATTAAGAGTGCGCAGACGCCGGTTCTTGGAAGCGTGGACACGCTATGCGTTCCGAGAACAAAATTCTGTTCTTATGTTTTGACGGCTGCTACATCCAGCTATTTTTTTCGACGGCGGACAGTGGCCCGATGACTGGTTTTATTTTATATCCACCGCGGACCTCCCGTAGCTACGTGGGCCGCCTGTAGATTAATTACAAAAACCTTAATCATTCAAAAGTCACTCCGAAACCGCTGAGTAAACAAAGAATGTGAATGAGGTCATTATTTTAAAGATTCAATTAAAATAACTCGCCAGCTCATGCTCGGATTGCATTTACATGTGAAACGTTGGTAAATCCATAAATTCGAGTATTTTGAAGATCCTTACGTATAAATGGAGATAAGTAAAGCAATAAACTGTGGGGTCTCGATATAATCGGTGAAAAACTACCTGTTCTACATAGAAACGACTCGGACACAGGCCTGAGCTTTTACAGAGAAGCATACAAGTGAATAAATATACAACCCACGCAAACTTATCGCCGACCCACGTGCTACAAAACACTTAATATCGACTCTAGAATAAATCTGTGAAAATACAATCCAATAAAAAGAATAGCTCTCAATGTACAACGCTGAACTAAAGCCGTAAACTTGGAACTTATTATTACGCTTCAAAACTCACTTCTTGCAACAAGTGAATCACAAACGGACACAGTTTCTCACACTGAGTACTTTGAAGTCGCAAATCTGGAAAGAGTTGGAAAATTTAAAGAGTTGTAAGAGAAAATTAAGGAATCTGAGGACGGTGTAGGTTCTGTGAGCGTTTGAACCGAAGTCGCTGCACCGTAAATTAGTTAGGCAGCGAGTTTGGCGAGTTACCTCGTTAGCCTGCTGGGAAAAATATACAAGTTGTAGGTAAAGCTGGAATTAATCTATGATTTTTTACTAGTTATGCAAAAGAATTTCCAGGCGCTAATGAGCTGGATTGTTAGCTCGCGCCTGACGCCGCCTTTGTGGCAGGTGCCGGGTGCTCCTGTTTAGCTTTGCAGCGCAAACTTCATTAATATTAAAACTCGCGCATTCTTCCACACGAAACAACTTCATTGCTTTGAAAACGTAACGCTGCTACACGCGACATCGTTTTCAGCTAAACCTCGTGTAGGATCATGTAAATCAATTTTAAAATCTTATTGAAACATTACTCACGCGACTAAACAATTTCTTTTACCAGAAACATTTAGTAAGAGCAATTTTTCAATTTAGCTATCATTCAAACTCACCCTCCTGTGCGTTTAACATTGTTATTGGGTAATAAAGACATATAAAGCCTCGTGGTCCCCTAAACACGCGTTTATCTAACGTCCGATCGATGGAACAGTTGTACCAGCGCCACACATTATCCTAACGCAATTACACGTGTAATGTATGAGGGTGGCCGACCTCCGAAACGTGGGCCTCCATCGTCCCGCGGATACCTCGTCAATCCGTTTTGTTTCGTCTAATTTATCAAGTAATAAAGGTATCACGAAAATGGTGTTATGTTCCGTACAAACACGCTTCCCAACTTTTATGCTCATTAATGTTTTGCATAATACCGTGTTGCCTCTCTCAGTTACGAAATAGTCTGTAGGGACACAATGTCAGTTGGAAACTTTTTCGAGAGCCAAACTAGATCGTCCACTTTTCCATGTTCGCACATAGTTCTGTTCCGTTCCGAAGCTTCTCTAACAGAACTGTAGTGTTGTATTAAAATAGATGCCCGTCGGCCGCTCTGCAGCGATACACGCCTGAGATAAATTCCCCCCATTTTTCTCCCGCTCACGAGCCGTCAGCGTATAAATGCTTCGAGTGTCGTTTTTTGTACCAACCAAAAGAATTACAACATTAACCATTCGAAATGAACCTTTTAGCGAAATGTCAAAAGGTTTAGGAAGATCTTGGTTGTAACGAGCGGCGGTTATCCGTAATGGAAACAAAAGAATGCTCACTGTTTCAGATTGAGCGCGCAGTGTTGTGAGCGCTGGACGGCCGCTTTCTCTCAGATAAGCCAGCTGAGTCCGACTCTTTGTTAGACCTACCACATTAATTTTGCTATGATGTAACTACTGTTAAATTGATTGTGAAAGCTCATTCTTTGTCAAACCTTTTATTCAATTTTGTCTTTTATCGTCTAAAGATGGAATGCATGACGATTTTCCTTGAAAACGTTTGAAAGTGAATCAAGCGTGTAAACAGAAAGATAGGTTGGAAGAGAATCCAAACTTCGGAGCGTGGAGTGTATTCAAATTCCATCGGGTTAGAATGTGATTCAGGTGAGCGGCAGGGCGAGGGCACGCGGCCGGCAGCCGGCAGCCGACCGGGTCGGCCGGTCACCGGCCAGGCGCCCGCTCTAGATCCGCTCGCCCGTCCGGTTGTCCGGTCGTCCAAGCACACATTTCCGCTTGATTAGACGAGTTGCCTGGGACACCTGTGCTGCTCTGTGCGCCGACTTTTCTGCGCGTTTGTTTCCGAAATCAGATCGCAACACCCGACAAAGTTTTATTGTCCTGTTCCGAGCAATGCGGGCTCAGTACAGCTGTTACAAGGTGCGCATTGTGAAAAATGTAACAGATGACATTCTCTCTTTTTTATTATTGTCATTGTCTACTTTTTTGTTACCAGCTGTTGCAAAATTAACAAGAATATGTTTTGTTTATAGAAAGAGTAAACTAAATTGGTATTTTCTATCATACTTAAGGGGAAATGAGGAAGAAAACGAATTATGAGAATCTATAAAAGAGATATTACTTGTTTATGGAGGTCTGTTTTTATGGGGCCCTAAGGGAAAATCTTCTTTATCGATGCTTTATAATGCTAGTAACGGTTATTCAAAGAGAGAATAAAAGTTTGTGGGTTTAATATGATACAAAACGGATAGCAACTACCGGTGCGTTCGTTTTCCTGTTGACCGCCTGTATTTTGCTTTGAATTTGAAATGAAAGGTTTTGTTAATGGAATTTTCTTGTTGCAGATTATGTCTGCAGTCCGAGTATAAGTGGATCCCATGATTGCGCGTAACGGAACGTTATAACATCGAGCTACTGCCTACACTTAGGTGAGTGGCTGTTATGATTGCATTACCGTGGGGCCTGGCAGGCTGGCAGCGTCGCAAGCCATCGCCGCCATCGGCCATCTATTGTGCCCAGGTCCAACTACGTGATTTCGCTAGCTGCCAGTCTGTTCCGGCCCTAATTGTAATAGACGTGCAGAATATTGCCGGGCCTTAAATGAGCTGTCCGTTAGCCGTGGCACAGAATTTGTTCTGAACTAGGGCAGGAACGGTTGCTCGATTACAAAAATACCGGAGTATATTCCTGGGATCTTTAAACAAGGCACTATCTGTTCTGATCTATGTCAGTAACATTAGAAAATCGGACATTCGAATAGGCTTTAACAAAAATTACAAATCATTTCATAAATTTACACTGCTGCTAGCCTGGACAAAGACTTAACATTTCATCGTTAGGCCTTTACAAATTAAACCTTTCTAAAACTTTTTCTAACGCCTCCGCGTGCCGTTCTAGGCTCTAGGCATCAATCCGCAAGCACCCTAAAGAAAGGGTAATTTGTATCTTTTTTTCAATAAAGCAGGACTCCAAACACCTGTGCCCATCGTTCCCTCTCTAAACGTAAGCTTTGTAAATGTTGCACCATTTGTAGCGAGATTGAAAAACTGCTTCGAACCGGGGCAACAGTTTGTTTATACCGTTCTCTCATACATCACTTCACTTCGATGGACGGAACTCCAGTCTTTATTTTATCAATAGCTTATTAAAGAAACTAATTAAAACCTAATCTGAGTTGAGCTATGACGATTGTGATCTTCTGGACGATTCGAAATCCGTCCATTTTACTCCGTTAATTATGGTTTAAAGGTCGAAATTTCATCTTAATGAATTCGACGGCTTCTTTAATTAATATAATTATCTAGAAACGGTGACACCGACTTTCTTGAGAGATATTGTTATTAAACAACTTTTCGAAATAATTTCTATCTTATCTCGAGTAAACTAGTTATGTCTTTAAACGTATTAACTGAATGAGAACTCCTCTTAAGACGATACGTGACTAAAGTGCGAAGCTTTCGCAAAGTCATGGAAGAAATAATTTATATGTTCTCGGCTACTTTAATTGGTGTTGGAGATTTTTTATAACCCTCTGCCTCAGCACGTGAGAGGCAGAGATAAGAGCGAGTAATATTTCTGAATGTCTCTTAACTCTCCCAAGTGTTTCGTTCTTGCTAAGTATGCCATTTTTACGTGAAACTGCTAAAAGGCGACGTAAAAACGGTCGTAGAGCTGACGAAAACCCGGGTATTCGTCAAGCTTTTCGTTTTAACTTGGTAAATTGAATTTATATATTTTCATAAAGCTTCTTTCATTCATACCTACAAACGGCGTAGGTAACCGAATGTTCAATCACTATTCCTAGGCTTACACAGAAAAATATTCCGGAATAAATCTGTCAAGTGCATGTCGTTATTTAGGCTCACCGTCCACCGCGGCCGTCGATGAAATATGACCAATCATTTTTCAATGACACCCCTTTTGGACAGATTTAAAGCGCTGTGTTTGAGTGACGCGTATTTCCAATGCGTCAATCGTACGAGTGGATGCGTCCAAATGATCAGTGTGAGTGACGTGCGCCTACGGTTTTCCGCAAATCGGCATCAGGGGAACTTACTTAGCAAAAATACGCAGCCACAATATTTGATATATTCAGTTTATTATGCACAAAGTGACTGCCAGTATTATAATATTCATGTGGTCCATTCAACGCAACTTTAACGCTACCATACTGCAAAATAATAATTAATGCGCTCTAATATGCGGTTAGCATCACCGCACAGAGACCATAAAATAAAATGTCATAGCAACCGTTTCGTTAACCACTACAATTATATTACATGTGTGTCTAACATCTAGGAACCGCTGCAGGCTACGACATTTTAAAATATTACCATTAACCAATTCAACTATTATTACACGTAATTTTATTTTTCCCGTCGACCAGCCGTGTGTGTGGTTACGTCGGTGTAACGACTCAAAATCACCGTCGAAGCTCTGTAAACGGTGCCCAGTTTCATTATCATACAAATTTTAGTTGGGCTCTATTACTTAGCAATTTCCCTGATTAAGGGTATCGCATCGGCGTACCTCTGTGCGGCGGCGACAGGCCGGCAAATAGGACGGTCGTGCTCCCCAATGAATATTTATACCGACAACCAACTCCATATTTGGATATGGTATGTTCTCTCTTTAATTGCACACGAAAGTTTATTTCGAAATCAAAACTACTTTCTGTCGTACGAATTGTTGAATACCATCTGCGGTTCCGTTTTAGAGCCCTACAAAAGTTTAAGACCTTGAATACGCCATTGTAAGTACAGTACAGTCTGACAGGTGCAGAGCTGTGACAGTAATTACTGCTACCTCAAGAGGGGCTGTCCCTCTCTTTGTTACCTTTGAAACGTTGTAATTACATCCACTTCTATAATAACGGGTTAGTAAAAGAACAGGTCAAACGAACCCTCTACTGAACTTTTATGAGCCATTCTGTAACGAATAGACGTTTATCGTAATAGCTCGGGTAGTAACTCCCTAGGAGCACACGATCCATACGATGATAGCAGAATAGGCGAGTGGCTAGTGGCACTTGCTTCGTTATTCCACGGTTGATCTTCGATAGGAAATGCGGGCTCTAAATCGAGGCTTCGGCGGCCGGCCAGACATTATGCTCTACCATCGACATGCTTTTGTCAGGGCCATTCAAAGGTGGTTATCCGAAAATGGGTCAGCAGAGATTTCAGAACGGTATATTCAGTTATACCAACCCCTCCGACTCTTGTGTCCGCTTTGTTCTCCCGTTTAGCTCAGCGACAACTATTTTGTGTACGCTCTACGTGCTCTTTGTTGGAAGTTAATCGCATAATCTGGCCATTTGGGAGTTCCAAACAAAGGTGAACGGGAAATATGCTGCTAGCCAAAACGATAGGTCCCAATGTTGCGGTTCAAGTCTCTTCCAATAAAATTGACCGCCAAAGCCAAGTCGTGACGTTTGAAAACATTTGCCTCAATTTTAATAAAGCGATATTTAACTTTGGATATTCATGATCATGAGAGCTTTGTGATCTTTATGTAAACAGCCAAATGAAAAGGTGAATTAATAAAAAAGCGGTCGTGAAAGAAAATCAAAAAAACCTATCCGTCGAATAGCCTCAGTGAAACATTTTCGGGCTTAAAACCTTCATGTTTCCGGAATGGCCCGTCAAAACAAATGGCGGGTGAAAAATTTAGCAAAATATAAACAAAGGCTTGTTTGGTTGTAGCTTGTCAAGGAGCGAGGGTGGCGAGCGAGCGCCTCATTTCAGCAGGAGGATAAGTGCGGGCGTAATCTGTGCTTGGGCTCGTGTAAATGCAAATCGTCCCATAAAGCCATCGTCCCGCCCCACCCGTCTTCACCCCGCCCGTGCCTATATGAAGAGCAGAGCTCCTCTGCTCCTCTGCCTCGGACGTCGAAGCCACGACCGTCATCTCAGCAGCGGTTTGCTTGTACTAGACGATATTAGACATGTCCCTAAATTGATCTGCTGAGGAATTCAGGTCTCTATAACAGTTACTCGATGAAAACGACGAGCTTGCAATCAAAGTTACCGGCTCAGACGGCACGGGACGATTATAGCCTATTATTTTAACGATAACGTTGCTCGCTTTAATTACCAAAATTACATCCATAAGTAATAAACCCTCACCGACTGGTGATACCATAGGTTCTTGATTTTCTTAAAATAAATTTGGAGGGTTGAGTAAAGCCACGATTCAGTTTTGTCGACTACAATTTGTTAGACATTCACTATTTATTTAAGACTCCACTCTGTATTTGTAATACATATTATTTTTATTTCCAAACCCCAATCAAATTAGTAATTGGCCAGGGTGAAAAAATTACCTACCTCACCTACTTGAAGGTATACCCATGTTTGTTGAACTCAATTATGAATTCTGTCCAACTTAGGCGTATTGGTAAAGTTCAAGACTGAGCCTATTCAACCTGGACTAATTGGCAAGACTTCTCAGGTCCCAATCAAGGTTTCACATGACGACTGAACAAAGGCTTTCCCTTAAGTCGGTAGGTGAAACAATACGTACGAACGGGACGCTCCTGTTGAATTACAAATACGTGGACTTGACGGGAATTCGAATGGGGCGGTATTTGTAAGCCGGTGTGCTGTCTATAGTTTCTTTGTTATATGTAAGGTAATGCAGCTCCGTGAGACACGTATGCGGAAAATTATTGGTAGCGTTTTGTAGCGCTCCTTGCCTGTGTGTTTTATCATTTTATTTGGTGTAGAGAGAATTTTATTTAAAACTTTTCTATCACGTACCTATAATGCGAGATAGTGTGAATAAGAGACCGTTGAATAATGTTTGGGTCGTAAAGTCAGATTCGATTATTATCTGACTTTTTATGGTTATGGCTACAGTTTAACAGTCGTAAATTGTTATCTTAAAACAAATCTCGATCACCGTTGAATGTTTGCAAAATCGTAAAGATACATCCGCAAATACCAAAACATACGTATAGGTGTGAGATGAGATTTTGAAATGTTGATGATGACTCGGCCAATCATGAAGATTTAATACAGTTTTTACTGCCCGCAATCTATAGAGGGCCTAAATCACTCAATAGATCGTGGCGAATGCTCGAGATGGTGGGATTCAATCATAAAGTGTTTGTTGTAGTATTGGTTCACGAGAAACAATTATGGAAGTTTGAAAAGACGTTATATTCAGGGGCAGTGGAGCGAAACGGTGAGAACTTTTCGAGGCTCTGCATTTGATACCGAACGGAACTGGTTGGTTTTGTAGACCGCAAAGCAAGATAGCTCTTTATTATTTTTTATTACATTGTCGTTCAGATAGATTTATATCGTCACAGTCAAGTGCCAATTTCAAATTGAAATCAGCGGTTTTTTGAGTAGCCGTCTGACTTCATAATTTGGTTAAAAAAATTGGTGCTGCCATTCTTAAGGTTTGGTTCGGTTGGTCATATTTTTGCCGTGGTATTTTTGACTGATGATAATACTCTCTTTCTTATTGGATTTTTTGTTTTGTAGTTTAAGGTGCGGCGGCTTCTTTCCGTCTGTCTGTTTATTTTCAGACCGAATAGCTGCGGTTTTATGGTCCATGAGCCCACGTCAGATCATTTTAATTTGAATACGTCTAGCCTCTGACACCTGATATCCGCACCATTGGGTAATGTATCGTGGTATGGCGATCGTCGGATAACGGCGGCCACTGAGGTAGGCGGTCAGTTTCGTGGGAGACCGTTTTGGAACCGCTTATAGACGTATTTTGACGTTTACTAGCATTTCATGGGAACAGGGATCCGATTACACCGTGGAAATTCAGATTTAAGTTTTATTTACTACTGGTACACTTTATTAAGGTATCGGAGCTATTGATATAATTGATCCTCCTGCCTATTAATTTGACGTTACAAATTTTATCGAGTGAATGCTCTAATAGAACGAAAACATCAAAATGAACGAAGTTTTATGAGCTTTTGTGTTTTGATTCGGTAATCTTACTTGATCTTCAAGCTTGTTTCGTACTTATAAATCTTAACAAAGTATGCTAATAAGTAGCTTGAATTACGTCTTTTTATAGCTTATGTAGAGTTAGTACAATGTAGTGAGCTATTCAAAGGAAGCACCTGTCAGTGTCAGGTCTGCTTGTAAACAAGTGGCATGTGGACGCAAACGGGATCTGCGCAGGCACATGTTTTTACTTCTTCACTTGCTTCATAGAAATCCACCTTTGCAACACACGCGGCTTCATTTTAAGTTATATCATAAATGGGGTCTTCAGAAAATGGTCATAGCTTATAAACTCTTTCTTCGGTATTTAGACGGCTTGTTAGAATTTATACTTGCATACCTACTTATTACGTATATATTTTCATTGAAACGGATGTCACTAAGAATGATATTAACACATGTTTTCTGATTCAATTAATCTTAAAGCTGCAAGTTCAGGGAAAGTTGGAAAATAGTGACCAAGTTTATTCTAATGTTAATACATATTATGTACTCGATATAAAAAATGTTGATTGCAAAACTAATGAAATTTTCATTCATTCAATCAGAAACTTGATTACCAATATAATTTGCAATTAAAACGCATGCAATTATACTAGGAAATAAATTACATATGCGAGCGTCTGCGTGTCTCTCGAACATATAGGGAGTGTCTGCATAAGTGACTATCCTTTATTTAAGCCATATATTTACAAACTCTGCAGGAGACGCTTCCTTGAACACAGGGGTTTATAAAGCCTTGTTATAACGTCATAATGCGCATAATGTCATCATACGCTTGATGTAATTTAGATACATACGAGTATTTTGCTTTTGTAATCCGATACACCAAAATATCAGCTTAAAATTTATTTTTTGAGAATGCCCTAACATATCTTCTTGTTGCGTGGGACAAGAACAGGACACCTTCAATTGTTTCAATGATTGTGATGTAAAGTAATGAATAAGTCATTTGCAGTTACGGTCACTATACGAGTAGAACGTAGCCTTAAGGATAGCCGCTGGGGATCATACGTATGCAGATACTTCCCATATAGCATTATGTACGTATGTGTCTATACGGAGAGAGGAAACAGCTTCGGTCTTGTAGCAATAGCAATCAGAGCGTCCACTAGGCAAATCGAATTAGTTGACTCGTGGCCTTTGAGCGCCGTCAACGGTTTGCAGAGACACATTGATTAATAAATTCCAAGCTAGAGTACTTCAATGTACTGGTAGAGAACTTTTTTTTTGTAATTTTGTTTTGCAATCCTTGAACGCTATCAGTGCCTTAGGTGATCAAACTACAGGCTACAATTTTACAGGTGAAATGCGATGTTGATTGCGTAGTCGGTTTGCCATTACGATACCAGGAGTATTAAACGGCGGCGCAATGTACTTCACTTGTAGACTTCAAGCCTATAGTTTCATAACATAGGCACAGGTTATTTAGTTTTGGAAAACTCTTAAAGCATAAACATGCCGTTAATCGTTTGATACTTGACAAGTAGGTAATAATAATAACTTATAAAGTAGATATATACCTTTTGTGTTTCTACCATAATAAATTAAGCGTTGTTTGTGGAAAACAGGAGTATTTTTCCGCGGTCACTATGTTGTACGCAATGCTTTCTATTTCCACGAACAACCTGCTCAAGAAGTAAGGCTGCAGTGGAGATGAGATTCAATTTACTTACTCGAAACCGATTCGTCGATTTGAGCGCAACTATATGTAGGAATGTTTTATCTAAACATCTGCAAATCTATATACTGGCAACTTTGTTAGTCTGAGAGAAGCTAAGCTAGCTGTTTGAGAATGTGTGGTGTCTAGACTTTAAACTAAACATTGAGAATCGCTGTTGCATTGGATTTCAAGAAAAACAAACACCATCACATAAAAATATTCCTATGTTATTCAACAAAGAAATAAACATTATAGGTACTTGTAACATCTGCAAGAGCACTGAAACACAAAATTAAAAGTTATGTGCTTTTACGTTGGTGAAGTTTAGCTTATAAAGACACTCTGCGCTAGTTACTAGTTATTATTCTGTGACTCTGCGAAACCGGATTAACTCAAAATGGCGGTAAATTTTTGTGCTTTTTAATGTACCTTAATACACCGTTGAATAATCTGTAGAGTTCCAGTGTAAATCACTTGATATTAATATTCCAATTACCTTTTTACTTTTAGTTGTGAAGTGTCGTATAAGTCGTAAACTCGTAAATATACTTCGTCTCACTTAAAATTTTCCGTATCGTAAACAGGAGTCATATAAAGTACTAAGGTACCTACCGCGCTGCACGAAATCGACTCAATATCTTTTTTTTACTAAACTGCCTACCAATAACATTATAACATTGCAGTCTGATCGGTTTACACGCCTACTGTAACACGATAAAACAATTTACATACATTATAGTATAATCTAATTCAGATTGGATTGTCATTGCAAATTAGGTTGCCAAGTACACGAGATATATCAGACTAAACTTTACCTAAATAAATACGGGGCGATACGGAACGAGAAACGGATCGAACGTATAAAAAAATGTAAGTCTTTTGCCTCCGCCAAACCGCAAGTCTGTGCTTCAACCCACTGGTAAGTTGGAAGTGAAATCATTCCATTCATTCGTTCATTCATTCATAAAACGCATGACCGCTGTGCCCTAACCCGGAGTCTTGGGAACTAGGAATACGTTGCCTGCCGTGAATCCCGCTCCAATATAGAATGGGGACGGAACGGGATTTTGTTGCAAGTTAGGGCACATTCAAACGAAACGGTGAATACTGATGCAGCGTACCGAGCACTCCAGACTCCAGAGACAAGATTGTAAGAGCGAGCTTTAGTAATTGCTCCACTCCGCTCCAACTATGTTGCATAATTTACGTGCTAATATAACAATTCCTTGATTGCAACGACGGAAACTAAGTATTTTACATTATCTTCGAAGTAGTTCATTACGGTTTTCCGGAATTGCAGGCTGTTATTAAAATTAGTGTTGGAACTATTTTGCAACGAATGTTTTATGAATAAAGTCGTTCCACCTACATACAGTTGCAGCGCCAGTCTATCAATCCTTTAGAAGCTACGGCTGAGCTCTTTGCAGCCGGTGCGCAGCTATGTCAGGGTATTAGTCCGTGTTTTGTATTTGGCTTCACTAAACCAACGGCAAAATTAATTCGTTAGTTACCCGGCGAAGATTCAAACTTTCGACTTGGTAGCTTTATACTATTTATCAGTGCAATGCAGGCGACAAATTATTTTCAAAGCTGATTCTAAATCATTTACAAGCTCTGAGATCAATAAACTAATAATGAAATTAATGAAACCGCAATAATTTCGTGTGGCCTGCTCAGATAGAGAGCAAAGCGAGAGGGAAAAACTAAATTCAGACGCTGGCGAAAACCAGCTTCAGATTGACACGAATAACATTATGACTCTTATACAATATCATGCAAATCCACAATTCTAACATGTCTGCTAAGCGCGCATTATGCGCTGTGTCTTTGTTCAACTCTTTCCGAGGAATTCAATTACAATCTACTATCATCGTTTCATTTCCAGTTGTGTAAACAAGAACAACGGCTCCAGCGATAACTGTTCCAGTTCCATTCTCCTTATTGGCACTACGCCATAATATGAACGTGTGGATTTTTCCCCAGTACGTGCAGCCGAAACCACAATGAAGACAATATATGACCGGCTAATTTATCTTGCGGGCATTCTTTATTTACGGAAAAGATTTTTCCATCGGGAGGGGCAAGTCGATTTATTCTCTCAACTCATTTCCCTAAAACCCACTCAATTTAATAACCCTAAAAGAGCCGCTAGATATCTCACACGGAATCCGCAGGATTTTCACCGGAGTGGGCTCGATCGCGTTCCAATGGCCGCCGCCTACCGATAGCGCCTATCCGCAGCGTCGTCTCTACGAGCTATTTCATTATTCAGCCTTACCGACTCCGTTGAGATGGCTGCGATAGAAGTGACTAATTTCGCAGCCGGCACTCCTTAAGACGAGCGTCGCGCGTCTTCATTTGGGCCGAGACCATTCTGCGGGCTTAGCGCGCGATCCGCTCGATATCACCACCGTAAGCACGTCATTTTGCAGCTCCCGTCGACACTTCACCGAAATGGGAATCTTAGTCGTACCTCATTCAACTTATCGTAATAGAAATGCCAAGTTTTAATTTTTAAGACTCCCTCTCCTCAGCGGAAAAGTTTTAATAACGAGCAAACAATTCATGGGAAGTTGCCGGGGTTTTTTCTTGCGCTCTGTAACAGTGGAAGTTACGAGTTTGGAAACGTCTACCACAAACCGTTGAGTTGCGGCATACAGCCCGTACCCACAGTGCGAACTAACTTCTATTCCTGAATGCTCTTGGGACGGAATAAAGCTGTACTTCATAAAACAAAGTTTTACACCAAAAGGGCAACACGTTTTCCATAAGAATTCCTCACGAGAAAATGCGAATTAATTAAATATGGAATTCTGTTGCTCACAAGCACCTGTGAACACGGGAGTGGGCACATACATATTAATATTTTGGGAATGTTTAGTGATAAACACTGCTTCCCAAGATCAATAGAATCAATAAACCACACATTAGCTCTTTGCTTCCCAATTAGGAACAGGTAAACAAATATTCGATTTGTTGTGGGAAAATAAACGAACGATCGATGTACGATGATCAGTAAGTAGGTGGTTGTTTGGCCTAAATTCGTTTGGTATTCATCTGTAGGCCGCGTTCAATCGTCGAGGCGGGCACTAATCCTCGTTCCACGTTGAAAGTCAAAGCGAAGGCAAGTTGGTGTTCGCTAAAAGCCCTTTGCGAGGCGCTGACGGCGGCTGCATGTGGCCAGGCACGTAGCCAGGGATTTCCTTCAGCTCATATTGGCTGACCACCACATGTGCCGTGAAATAAAATTGTTTCCTGATTAAATGAACCGACAGCGCTCCGACTTTATGAAATGTCAAGTTGATAAAGAAAATCTTGGTGTCACAAAATTCGTTTTGTGGTTTTTCAATTTCTCATGCTTTTGTTGAACTTTATTTTGTGATTGTTACAAGATAGAGTTCGCTATTGTACTTCAAAGCGGATTAGTATAACTTGGTTCTTTTTGCTCTAAGCACTCCTTTTGTGGCGTAAGCAAATCACGGTCCATCTAGAGTAACGGCTGTATTATGATTCTAATAGGTTTTGGAGTTCCTTTCTTATCGTTTGAATTCGTGTCTGGTGGGCGGATAGTGGCGCGTGCGCCTCGCGCCAGCCATTACGTGGCGAGTGGCAAGTTTTGTGCGCGGCGATTCATAGTCTGCACTCGTTAGCGCTCAATGCCGCCTCACCACTCCTCATTATTGCGTTTATGAAAGCCCCCATACAGAACCCTGATTCACTAAGACGCGCTCCCTCACCGTGAAAAGGAAAATGGAATTGTGTAGACGTTTTGTTCGCTACAGTTCCCTCTTTATTCTTTCAGAGTATAAGCTGGTGAGGGATATTTTGAGGCAACGTTGCATCGCTCCGTTTTAACGCTCGTGTCGGATAAAAATTATTAGCATGTAGCAGGAAGACATAAAATAGTGTGTGACGTTTAGTACTTTAATAAAGTCTTCTACATAGCTTATCGTTTCTGACAACTACTATATTATAATTTAATTACCACTGTTCAAGCGACTTATTATGTAAAAAAATTGGTAGGTATATATTAACGTTTTAAACTGCCAAACGCACCAGCTCACATCTCCATAATGCTGTAACATAACTCGTAATAAATTTTCCAATATCGCTGTGTACACAAGAGCAATCAAACAAATTTACGAAGTGTTCAGAAATTAATAAATCTGTTTTCATTAGTAGCGGGAACAGGCTCTCTAATCTGGGTTTGATTGCAAAATCAATAGAGGCGCGCAACTATTGGCAGGTGTGTCGGAGAAGGAGGTGGAAGGAGGTCTTGTGGATTCAATTCTTACAGGACACTTCCTTAGCTTATTGTTAGCTCTACTTTTTGCTAGTTTCAAACTTAAACAAGAGAAAAGAATCAAAAACTTGAGAGAACTCTCTTGTTTCCTTATTCTGCATTCTGGCAACCATCATTGTCTACTGTCTACTTACCTTTTGTCTGTCAATCTATCACAATTTCACTACCCATGCAAAAATAATGTCCTTATTTAACTTTTTTTATATATACATATACAAAAATACATATTTTTGCCGTGTGATGCCGGCTTAGAATAGCATCACCCCATTTCTTACCCATGGGTGTCATAAGACCCGACTAAGGGACTCGAGGGATGTGTATTGCAATTTTAGGCGATGGGCTGACAACCTGTCACTATAGTGATACACAGTTATCTGATTGACCCTCAAGCTTTTGTCAGACGTGGTGTTAACCGTTTTACGGCCGTTAACGCTCTGCCTACCCCGTAAGGGATATAGGCGTGATTTATGTATGTATGTAAAAATACATATGACAGCTGTAGATTTCCCATCTCCTAACTAAGAAAATAGTCCCGCAGAATCGAGAGCAGTGTGATATTAAAATTTGTTAGCCGTAGTTAGGGTGCGAACACGTTTTCAACGCTTAATCGCCTTCATTTCCGCGCAGTTAATTAAATCGCTGCAGCTGTGACTGTGCTCTATACAAACATTTAAAACATAGTAAACTTTTACGAAGCAATCTATTCAAAACGTAATAAATATTTGCATACAATTATTGTGGCGCTTCCGCGAGAAAAGTTACTGTTTCTTGTATTGAAGTTGCACAGGAATCACCGCTGGCCGCTTCGCTCGGTTTTTGCACGGTCCTGCCGTCGGGCGGCCCGGGCCCGAGCAAGTTTTCTCATTATGCCCGTTAGTGCCGCCGCCTCTCAGACTATTACTTACGACCATCAAACCGAGGCACGTACGCACTCCGGTGAAGCTGCAGTCTTCTGAACTTCTCAAATGAAAGACGGACGGACGTGGGCACACGTTACCTCCTACAAAGTATTCTATTTCAATACGCTGAGTGTAAAAGTTTTCGGCTTAAGAGACTATTTTAAAAACAGCAGCGCACGACTTGAGCAAGTCATAAAAAGGGGCTAGAGATGACGGGGAGAGCGGTTAGTCGACTTTTACACTGGTTTTATTGTCTCCACGCCCCTCGCAACCTTTCCTTTGTGCTGCTAACGTCTTGAGTTGTATTAACACCGTGATAACTTAGAACCATGGAATGAAACCAAGGGGACCTCCGCAGTCCTGGCCGCAATTAGGGCAAACTAAGCGGATAGTTCTGATAATAATTTAAACGGTCCCGGTGAGTATAAGGATTCGAGGGCCACCCTTTGATATTGAATTCGCTGAATACGGAAACTGGGAGCACTTCAATAGTAAATTACGAGCAGCCCTCGGTAGATTGCGGCCTGAGACGATGTTTCGCTGTTACGGCATAATTAGGTAGGCCAGTGTTGCGGGGTGGAACGCTTCCCTAACCGCTACCCGAAGCTATCTAAGGGTAAATAATCCCCAAACGTAACACTTCATACTTACGCAAATTAGAATTCTGAGCGCATTTAATACTGTCGTGACAGGGCCTCGCTTATTGAAATCTGTTAAGCTACAATCCAACTTTTCAATAAGACAATATTTAATTTCCATTTAGAGATCGCGAACGGAGCGAAAACAAAACAAAAGTTGGAATACACACTCGATTTATAAAAGGAAACGAGCCGCTGTTCATTTCGCCGGCAGAAGCGAGCGGTGATTTCGGGCGACGCAAATTTTCCAACTTATTTAGCGGTTTCAATCGATGATGTCGGTAATGGAAAAGTTCAATAGGGAACAACAAAGGGCGATACAAGTTAACGAAGCTCACGAAAGCGAAATTCACGATGGCAGCGCGCTGGCGGCCGACAGGAAATTAAAAGACAAAAGAGTGCCGGTCAGAGCAGTTTAGTTTCGGAAATGGAGGGCGCCCAGCCCCTGTCGGCTCTTTTAAAAACTTCACACCTCGTCCGGATGCTTAATGATCGCGGAAAACAATAACCTATTTATCAATCACAACATAATTTTTCCAGCTGATTTTAGCTCAATTTTCCATTATAATAAATTTTCTTTTATTACAAGTTCAAGTTCTTCCTCGTTTAATTACACGCGCAAAATTTCGGTGTGCGTGATCATGAATACGTTTTGAACGAATTAATCCCGCCTAATACGGGGATCTGCAACGTGTATCGAATGTGCGTTTACGTATGGTTTCTGTGATTCAGGCGGGCTGAGTAATCCATTCGGAGTAAGATCGGGTTACCCGCCGGGAAGGTCGTCTTCCCATATTTCCGGGTAATATTCACGCTAACTTTTTGAATTCACCCACGTAAAAGCTTCACCTCGAATATTGATGAACTTCCTATTCAAATAGGCTGACGGATTTCCATCCCCTAATTTGCATTAAAAATGACAAGTATTAGGCCTGTTATCCATATTAATAGGTGGTTACGGAGTTAAGCACAGGGTGTTCAACATCGAGCATTATACAGTCAACAATAACCCACAAAGCGGCATAACAAGCTCGGTACTCACAACTTTGTTCTCTAATTTAATTTGCATTCGAAATCAAAAACTTTCGTGACACTGTTTTGCATTATTAATACTTTAGCATGGCGTGATCTCCCGAGAGGCGCACTAGAAGCCATAAATTGAATTCCAACCTTCGCAATTAGTTATTCCCGCGCGTGAAAACTTTCGAGATCGTTCGCCTTCGTTAACAGATGTTACGGTGCTATTCATTATACATTCCGTCAAATTCTAAAGCCGAACATTTAATTTAAAGTACCTTAGGAGCATTTGTTGAATTGGCGAGCATTTCGAAGGCATTGTGGAGGAATTGTTCGGTGGTAGAGGATTAGCGGCGGCTGGCGGCCGCTAGTTTCCCGCTTACGGAGAACATTTGTCTTGCGGAGCGCGGGACAATAAATAAAAGTACGCAATATCCTTTCTCGAGTGTAGCAGCTTCCAGCTCGTCCGCCGGTCGCACCCGGCGGCACCCGCTAGCGATGCGCATTAACCCCGCGCCACGTGTCCCGTCGCAACCCCGCGGAAAAATAACGGCAATTGTACCATAATGACATTTTGAATAGCGAGAGCACAATAAGCATCCTCCTCTGACCTATGCAATATGCTCTGTTGAAACTTATGTCATTCCCTACGCACCCGACGAAAGATAATAAAAAAGTTTTTGTGGCCAAGTCACCAATTCGACGAAGCGGCACGTCTCTTATCGCACTAATTTGGATCAAACAATTCCATTCCCCCTCTCATACAAATTGCAGAGAACCACATTTGTTATCTGCAGTTTTCGCCAGAAATTATATTAAGATTTCGTGGTGTGATAATGTTGTATACATTTTTACTTTCATTTTCAGGCAGGGTTCGAGCGGCAAGCCCATGGGGGCGCTGGGTTTTATTATAACAATAAATTTACTCGAAAAATAAACTAGATCTCATCTATGGGGATGAGATTTTCTTTGGGAGCTCACGGTCTTTGTCTTGGCTGGCATCATGTGCGCTGAGGGCGCATTTTAATTTTGTTTAGTATTCGCCTTCAGTTTAATCTGGTTGCCGCTTAGAAGTGTACAGAATAATCTCGAATGTCTAAGGCACTAAATATTTATTATATGGTAATCGGATAGCCAGGAAAAGTTGAAGTACCTACCGTAATTCTATTATATTACTTATATGTTTTTCACTTTGGTGTTTTATTAATAAATGTTTTTTTTTGTTTTTTTCAGGACTGGTGTCGTATACATGAGATGTTATGGGCTCATTTGGCGTAGCGAGGTGGCGCTGTTGGGTGGTGGTGGCTGCGTGGGCGTGCGGCGCATACGCGCGCACGCTCTGCCCCACGCGATGCGCGTGCGACGACGCTCTCCGCGCCGCCTCCTGCGCCAGCGCCGGCCTCGAGATCGTGCCCATACAGCTCAACCCAGAGGCCACCCACATCAATCTTACCCACAATTCCATAGACAATCTACTATACACCTTCACCTTCTACACCCAACTGACGATCCTCGATATATCGTACAACAGAATACAAGACTTAGGTAGTAAAAACTTTGAAAGCAACATGGAGATGACACATCTCAACGTGAGCCACAATCATCTCAAGAAGCTAGACAAGGAAACGTTTATTGGATTGAAGAGGCTTCTCGACTTAAACCTGTCTGACAATGAAATATCGGCAATACACGCACAAACTTTTAGAGATTTATCGGTTCTGGAACGGCTTGATTTGTCAAACAATAACCTAGTGAGCTTTGAGCCGGAGAGTTTTGAGCCTCTGACTTCGTTGAGGATGTTATCGCTCAAGAACAATTCTATATTAGACATACCCTCAGCCAATCTCTTCTTCGTTATTCGCCTGGAGTTTTTAGACTTGTCGGAAAACTTAATACAGCAAGTGCCCAAACACGGTATACCATATTTGAAGGAATTGAAACATTTAGATATGAATAACAATATTATTGGCAACATTGACCAATTAGGATTCCATAATTTGCCGTCGCTACGCCACTTAGATCTCAGTGATAACAATATGACAATGATTCCAACATCAGCGCTTTCAAAGTTGCCAAACCTCACACACCTTTACATGAGCGGAAACTTTTTCCAGAATGTTACCGCTTTATCATTTCAAAGTCTTTTCCACTTGAAACATTTACATCTAAGCAGACTTTACGATCTTGAAAAGATCGACTCGAGAGCTTTTGTAGACAACATAAACCTTCAAAAAATATGGATGAATGAAAATGTGAAAGTGAGGGAAGTGCCTCCGCGACTGTTTCATGGTAATCCAAAGCTCACTCACATTTACATGAGGAATAACGCTTTGGAAACACTCGAGGCGTCGCACTTCCCCATCGATAGACTGCAAGAGCTAGAGATATCTGGTAATCCATTTGTGTGTAATTGTTCAATTCTGTGGCTATGGAAGCTCGGAATGGAGTGTGAAGTGAGTACCAAGAAAACAGGAAACTCAAGTGCCATATTGAAGATAGACTATGAAATGGTTAAGTGTTCGGCGCCTGAACATTTAAAGGGTATTTTATTTGTGCAAATACCAGAATCTGAATTCGGGTGTTCAAACGGGTGGGTTGTAGTTGCGATAGTGGTGCTAACTGTGAGTATTATAATAAGCGTGGTTGGTGCAGTGCTGTACTTTATGGGACCTTTGAAAAAGTGCAAAGGTGATAAGTCTAAACAGGTCATGACCAGTGTCATGCTGAACGGTGACGTATCGAAATTAGGAAACGGACTTGGGTATTCTACAAGAAGTAGAGAACCGGAAACTAAGAGAGACGTAGACCGGTATCTAATGATCGGTTCGACGGTGACAAACAACTTCCATTCGTTAAATCCTCCTTGGCATAATATGGATAAGAATCCGTATTATCAGGAGGATAGTGAGGAGCACATTTACCAACAGTTTGCTTATGAAACGATCCCTCATCACAGAACTCCAGAGAAACCACACATAGTGTACGTGTAACATAAGATTTTTACAAAGGACTATATCGTGAGAATACCTTTGTTGTGCGCGGAAGAGTTTGAACAGTGAAGTGATAGTTATCGTCGACATAACGACAAACAATGAATTTGCAATAATGTAAATAGTGAAACGAATAAATTGTATAATGTGATAGCTTGTACATAGATAGACTTGTAAATATACTACTTAATAAACAGTGCAGAAAGACATTATAAAGACAATTTTGTACTTAACTTGTTTAGTCATGTTAAAACCTACCTAATTGGTTTGTCATTTTCATTTAAATTAGCGTAATTCTAGTTAGAGTTGTTTTGTTTACTAGTTCCTCAGACATTATGGGTACCGAGTATCGTAAAGTGCTTTGTAAAGTTATAACTGAATATTTATATTCATATGTAATTGTATAGTATACAGAACATTTTCTGAATTAGAACACCAATACTTAATGAAAACTTTGTACAAAAATGAGCAATATAGAACTAACTTCAAATAATTATATGTCGTTAATTTTATTCGAGATCTTGTTATAGCGTATTAGTTGTACTTAGACGAAGCTGTTCTTCATTATCCGTCATATATATGAGTATATACTGTAGAACCAACATACACATATACATTAATTAAAATAGATACAAACCAGCTGCTCTGATGTGAAGGGGTACAAAACAAATACATTTTTATTGGCTATTTTTGTAAATTAATTTCACAAGACTAATTTTAGGCTATTTTGTTTTAAATAGATACTTATTCTGAAATAATATTTTTATACTTAGTGAATATTTACGCATGGGGTGGGTCGAAATCTTTTCTGTTTGAGAAAATATTTATAAAACGAAAGTATAAAATTTGGATCTGAATTACGACTGAATACTAAAATTTTGAGGTTGTTTATGAGGCGGAGACTCAATTTCCTGTCGGATATTATTTTGTTGGATTATATTTCCTCAGCCTCTCAACTCTTTCTCAAACCAAAAAGTTAAGACTCTCCCTATTAAAAAGTTCTAGCTGGAAAATATACCTTTGCAGTATACTTACCTAATAATTTTTATAACGATACAACTTATTATATGAATCTCATAACCAATTCAGTCGATGCATACAGTCATAATGATAGAATAAGGCTATTTATACATCTTACTACTTTAAACTTTTGTTATGAAACTTATTTAAATATATAATGCATTACAACAAACAACAAATAAACAAGTAACAAAAACATTAGAGAAGCATTTTTACTTCCTGCGTAACCCGAAAATATGAAAGAAACAAACAAAATATTTTGATTTCGATTCAGCATTGTAAAATTATCGAAATTTACGTATATTAGGCCGTAATTTACGTGTTAGGCCTACGCAAAATGCCTTAAAGTTTTAAAACAAGTAAATACAATACTGATTATGGTCCCATTTAATTCGTTTTTAGCTGAAATGAGATACAGTGCGAGCAAATGAATTGCGCTTAACGAATTCATTCGAAACAAGTTGATTATGATAAAAAGGTGAATTCTGTTGAATCGGCCATTGCCTATAGTTCCATTGCAGTTCGATGGATTCAACCATCATTTTTCAAAGGAATCGGTTTGTAGCAGTCACTGATTAAATTTGTTTCCGCCGTAGTTTTCATCACTTGGATTGATCAAAGTCAGTCAGCCATAATAATGTGACTCTTATATTGACATCATCTGCGCTACATACATTAGTCTATTTTATGCCCTAATAAAATACAAATTGGTTTTTTGAGACTTCCTTGAGATTGTATTGTTTTAGATACCAAGCTGTACAATTTGACCTCCATGTAACTACCAAAACTTTATTTCCTGTTTCGCGTCCGACAATCATTTACATTCATCCTCTTGATAGAACAATTCAGTGCCAATTTGGTATCATGAATTCGTTTATGGTGATTGATGATCATTCATTAATTTATGATAGAATAGGTCTAAAATATGACGAAAGGATATAATTTGTTTTCGAGAAAATCTGTTTTGGTGAGTAAAAGGTAAAGATTGTTTAAAGAATAATGATGTTGATGTTCAAATATAAATTAATCTGTTGGATGCCGATGATGATGATGATGATGTCATGAACATGTATGAATAGTAAAATTGCATGCATTTTAATCTTTGACATAATTCAGGTAACACATGAGGTAAGTAAGTATGACGTACCGGATGTCCGCGTATACAAGATATTGGACAAATTAGAATGCAACATTCTAAAACATCACCAAGTCACAAAAAAGTCTTCTGGCTACCGGGAGTTTGAGAGCAGGTATTTCATTCGCTACCTTACTTTCATTACACGGTAGACACATCAGCCGTGAGGGTAGTTCACGTTAGCCGTAAAGGGTAGTACACACGGGGGACCCGACGACCCTACCGCAGATCTGTAATGGAGATAAATGAATGTCAAAGCACTCAAATGGCGGGGCTCAAAAGTAAAATTGCATGTTTGTAATGGAGTAAACGTGTAGGACATTTATTTAACAATTAGTGGATACCTCATTTTAATGTTTATTAGTCCCGAGCGGACCGAGAAGAATGGCATAATTTTAATTTTATTAAGAGGTTAAACTGTACGGCATAAAACGCCGCCAACAACAAATGCATAATTCAGAAAATATTAGAACGTAGAATATCTACCAGCTGTGTTTAATGGTACGCCGTCTGGATTACCCATTAATAAACAGGTGCAAAATAAATACCTCTCAGAGGTATTTCATAATCATAAAATAGATATTATCTACTGGATAATGAGATTATGAATGTAAATGCGAGTTCTAACTAAATTGGTCTATTCAGAACGGACATAGGCAAAATAACATTATAATTTTATTATTACATTATTAGTTTGCAATTCAGCACATCTGGACTAAAATATCCGGAGGTAATAAAAAGCTTCGCATTTTGTCAAATCGATATAGAGGTGGTTTATTATAAAAAAATACAAGCGTAGCGTAGCATGAAATATCATTTTATTCCCGTACTATGGAGAAGAGCGCAGTATCATAAAAACGTCAGCTCTACTGGATAAAACGACTTTTCGAAAACGCACAGCTCATAATTCGTATTTACGTGACTGCAATCACCACAAAGGCCATAAAGTTCCCCATCCTAGGTTTACTTAACAGGAATCCATGAAAAATATACTGGCAACACGCTCCTTGCCCACGGCGCGGCGCGTGGGCGGAAAATCGAGAGTGATAAATGTTTTTTAGATTCGTGACGGCCGGCCGTTTGGTTTAAATCTGCAAACGGATGGACGGACAGTTTTAATGGGCTCTGTAAGGGAGTGAAACTGTAGCATAAATTTCGGGAACCTTTTGCGGAGCCGGCCATTCCAATTTTTCGAAATGCGCTTCCCGTCCGCCGCGTTGTCTATTGGCTTTTAATTTATTTGTCTGTGCCGAATGAGCGTACGTGACACGACCGGTTTGATTGAATCCGAGTTACTTTTTTATGCAAATTGTGTTGTTTCATTCGAGGGTCGGAAATGTGTTTGAAACGACTGAAAATGTCCTGAGTAAAATTTTAAGGACATCAAATGACACGCTTTTGAATTCTGATAAACCCTAAATAGTCATCGCGTAATAAAATCCGTCCAATCATACAGTATCGCGGAGGGCTTCAACAAGGAAAAATAAAGAGGCTTTATCCTCGTCCTGAAAGGCTGTGGCGCGTTGGGGTGGCAAGATTTATTTCACGACAGTACTCGTTATAGCACCGAAGGGACAGCAAGGCGGGGAGGGGACTATCTCATTCCAACGTTTATAACCGCAGATCAGCAGATCGCTATGTCCACCAACCACCAGGATTGGATGATTTGTTGTGTTATTGTTAATTAAACGCAACGATCCAATTATAAAGGAACGTGATATCTAAATACGATTAAAATGGCCATTCATATTTATAACACACTCATTTTACAACCCCTTTTAGACATTGTTTCATATCTCCGGTTTCATTTTGAGAGGGCATTATGTGAGCTGTGCTGATGGAAGAACACATCTGCGTCCAGCTTTATGGACTAAACAGAACCTCATTATGATGTTGAGCTATATACGGGGTGTAAGAGACAGCCCTCTGAATACTGATATATTACATGCAGACAATGAAACTAAACAACTTTCCCCTAGAAAAAAAGGTCAAAAAGATTGACCTGCGGAAATACAAAATCACAATCAGCTGACTGCATTTACTATCATCATCATTGGCCTCACACGTCTGTGACAGACGATTTAAACAGTGGTTGAGGCAGACACTGCGTTGCCTGGGACGCAATTATGGAAAACGCAGGGCTGCCCAGGACCTGCGCCACCCTCTCGGCCTTCCTGGCTGGATCCGCAGGAACGACTAAGTCGATACGTGCGGAGCCAGGTCGGCTGCAGGAGTCTGCCGCGCGGTAGATCTCTGTCGCACGCGCCTGACGGAGACCCCGTTCCGGGTTTAATTGAGGAGTTGGCCTCTCCAGGGCCGTTGTGCTTGGGTCGGATTTATCCCTCGGTTGCTTCTTACGACCCCCACGGAAAGAGATGGGGTGGTGCTTTTTTACTCTGCTGGCACCACACGGCTAATTTACTATAGGAAATAGAATAAAAATTACGTTTCCTGAACTATTTCGTATGGGAAGTTGTTCAGTTTCATGGTCTGAATGCACCCTATCAGTGTTCGGAGGGCTGTCCCTTTCACCCTGTATAGCTTGAGACGTTATCTCTCACAGTTATGGCATGGTTAAAGGAGGGTAAAATAGTTTGGTTATTTCAGAGTTTCATAATCACTTTTCTGAGTTCAGTCCACATTTTAGTTCGACATGATCAGTAAGTTAGGTGGATACGCAAGTGCATCAAGATTGTATATTAAATATTCCACGTGATCTAATTTTTGGCATCCCTTCACTTTATCTTTTCGTATTGTTTAGTGGGACTCCTGGTAATCCACTTCCAGGAGACCAGGATATTCAGCTGTCACCTTACAAAATTTCATCAAAATCCGTAAAAAGCTTACTTTTTATTGAGGTGCAAACCAACTTATTTTGAGTGTAGTGCCAACACCTAAGCTGTGGAATCCTATAGCCTACAACCGGACCAGGAACTTTTTTAACATATAGGTATAAATTACATCATTATCCATTCAGTTGTTTTCGCGTAATGCTTTCACGTATAAACAGATAAATAGACAGACAAACAGACTAGCAGTCAAAAATTCTATAAACTGATGGAACGTGTTCTGTTATCCATTTAAGTACCTCTAAACATAATTTTTTGAATGTTTATATTCTATGGTACAGACTATTGGCTCTGTTCAACTTTATGATATTAATAGATTAATGAAGCAATACTGATAATATTGACGACACGGATGCCAAAATCCAAGGTGTATCAAAAACCATTACTCCAAAGTTAGGGCGCAAATTTTAAATAAAATAATTCTATGAAAGCGCACACGTAGCCTACATAAACTATTTATTGCCAGCATTTAGATATTTGAAATTCATCTATATATGTAGTCATTTAACGTAGATGTGTAAATACATTTTATAGTGGTAGATAAAACCTATTACAGTGGTTTACGAGTAGCAATCCCCTAATGATGTGGCATGCGGGGGTCCTATATTGCAGTACCGTAGCAAACAAATTATCCATTCTTATGTCGTTAAAATAAGGCTGGTTTTTGCATGGTTACTTTCTTACGTGTTTAATGGTTATGGAGTAGTTGGTACGTCAACGGCCGAATTCGTGATGGAAGCTTGCAGATGGAAGTTAATGGTATGAAGGGGTGGAAGAATGCAACCTGTATACAGGAGTTTCAGCGTGTGATGAAGATAAAATAGGTAAGTACTAAAATTGAGGAAACTGTGTTACCATTGAGTATTTCATTTTCTTCTACAAGTACCATGAACATTTTGTTCAGCTAAGAGTCACTCATGGTTCAATTATTCATTTAACCATTTAAAGGCAGTTTTAAAAGCACTGCAGAGATTTTATATCAAAAAGAATATGCATACCATAAAAATATTTTACCACCGAAGGAGAAGATAAAATTTTCCACAAATAGCACCTGTAGATATACATTTAAATATGAAAACAACTATAAAAATTCAAAGGCACCTCCATTCCCCGAAAAATCGCATAAATTAAAATGCTCTACCAACAAGTTTATCTTTTTTACCATCGGCATACTAATGATTCCACCCGGCTATTCTCCAGGGCCACCCTGGCCGGGGTTGTTCCACCACGGGCCTAAATCACCAAAATCATCGGTAACACGTCGCGATGTATAAAACCCCTGGAAGGGGCCCGGAAGGGTGCTGGATGTTTCCAGCTATGTCACGGCTATTGATGATAATAATGATGTACCATAAATGAGCCGTGTGATGCCGGCAGTGCCGTGTGATGCCGGCCAAGAATAGCATCACCCCGTTTCTTTCCCGTGGAAGTCGTAAGAGGTGACACTAAGGGACTCGAGGGTGTGAACTGTGAGGGCTGACAACCTGTCACTATAGCGATATAAAATGTTTTGAATGACCCTCAAATATTTGTCAGACGTGGCTTAAATTTCCGGCCGTTTACACTCTGCCTACCCCGCAAGGGATTATAGGCGTGATGTGTGTATATATGTGTATGTATAACTGAAGGAGTTATTACTTTAAGATGATCCTTGTTTAATACATTAATGAAAACTTCTACCATCTTTTGTTTGTTAATTGTTATTTAGAATTTTATGAACTGAAAAAAATTACTAATTAAACGAACAGATTTATTTAAAAAGAATAAATAAAGAAATATTTCCAGCTACTTAACTAGGCGCTTAAAATTATGATTTCGAAAATTCATTACGAAAAATAAAATTGAAAATTTTGATACCTACCACTAGTTTTAAGAGCAGCATGGAATTACTTTCTGGCCACTGCATCAATAAAATTACCATTGTAATCTACTTACAGCTACAAAAAATTACAAGTAAAAAGCCTATTTCATTTTTCGCAGATTCTCGGGGTGGAATAATTTATTATCGTTATTTAAATTAGATAAGCAGCGGTCTGTTTACGTACAGCCGTTTTGATGTTTATAGTGGATTCGCTAAATGATAACAGATTTGACAAACACGTAAAATTTAAATATATTATGATTCTGACAGTAAAAGCGCATCAAAATTGTAGGTACCAGAATGTACTAAGAATATTTGAATACATTACATCTCCGTAGTAGTATGTGTTACACATCTGCAAAATAAGGTACAAAATAGCCCTCAACAGCTTACATTTTGTTACATATAGGTTTTTTTTACTTGTATCTGTGGCAACAATTTGATTACAGCGTCTGATTTCTCTTCATTTTAGTTCAAGGTGTAAAAGTCGTGCCTACTCTTCCTTTTAATGCGCATCAAACTAATAATGATGAAGATTTATTGTTTTCAGCAGTTTCATTTTTAATTCACTAGATTTCCGCCCAGTGGTTTCACCCGCTGCCACTCATTTTCCCGTGGTCATAGGTGTTTTTTCGTGGTAAAAAGTAGCCTATGTGTTACTCTACCTACCAAATTTCATCCAAATCGGTCAAGCCGTTTGAGCGTGAAGAGGTGACAAACATACATACACACACACACACAAACTCTCCGATTTATAATATTAGTACGGATGATTTCATTTTTGAATTCATCAATTTGAAAATGTAATCCACAGAAGGGATTCACTACGTTAGTTTTCTTATTTTGGAGCTAGAAGCGAAGAAATAAAAAACTGAGTTTTAAGCCACTCAGGAGTGATAACTCCTGGAGCAAGAGTCTGATACTCGGGTTCTACCCCATCATCAGGTGATAGCTGAATATCAGTGTTTGCTTCCTGCGGGCTCAAATCCTACTGAGCTAAGGCCCGATTTCCGCAGTACACTGAACTCTAGTAGAAGTTTTTAAATTGAAGGCAGTTTCTGTAGTTTTGAGAATTATGTTTTTGCTGTATGTGTACTTTGAAATAAACGGTATATATCGTCCCTCTTCTTGCTAACAGACCTATCTGTCAAACGGCACTATCTGCACTGACCATGCCATCAGGATCCTCTATTTTTGCTTAACAAGTTCTCTCTAACAGTTTTTTCTGTATCGGCTACCGTTTAGAAGATAATCGACATTTGTGTTTAGCGTATCTGCACAAATTGGCAGTAAATATTCTTGCAAACCGTCTCTTGTACATATCACTGTTAGCAAGATTTTTAAAATTTCATACTTTTCTAAAAACCAAGTACTATGTACATATGACTGTTAGACAGATTTTTTGCCTGCAATGTTGTCATTATTTTGCTTATGAAACAACAGCCTATTTTTTGAAATATGAACCTTTTTATCTATGCATTTAGGTCTTAAGCCATATTTTTTTAAAACGGCGGGACGGCATTTCAAAGTGGTATGCGTGCGCGCACCCCGCGGCGACGCGGGGAAGGGGGAGGGTGGACCGCACGCGCTACTATGTAGGTACTGCGGGAAAACAACTATTCCCACGGGAAGACGAGCAGCACCGGGTAAAACCGCTGTCAGGCCGACAGTTTTTGTTATAGTGTATTGATTTTATTTTAATTTCTATAGTTATGAGACCGTTTGGTTTTTATTCAATCTTTATTTCTATGGGCAGTGTTTGTATTTTATGTTATTTTGATTTTTATGATGAAGAAGAATGTTTGATTTACGTGTAATTTTGATTTCCATGGTCAAGAAGAATTTTTGTTTTTTGTATAATTTAAATTTCTATGGTCAATAAGGCTGTTTGGTTTTTTATAAGGAAAGGATACTAAACTTAACTAATAGTTATTCGGATGATTATATTTTAATAACAAAATAACAAATAAGTAAGACTGATTCCTTATTCCTATTTTATTATTAAACTAATAAGTAAAACTTTTGTGCCTTATTATAATATTTGAGACTGTAATTAAGATGATTCCTATTATTAGGTTACTTAGCTTAAAGTAAGTTAAACTTGAACTAAGTTCCTGAAATGTTAAAAAACATTGTTTTTAAGGACAATGACAATAACTTATAAATAATTACAAAATAATAAGTATTTTATTTCCTTTTCTAGGCAAATGCTGACTATCTATCTGACAAAAACAGAAAACAAAGTTCTCACAAAGAGAACTATCTGCTTCAAGTAGGTATAAGTCAATTAATACAACCTTTAGAGCTTTAAAACTGCCTTGCAAATTTAGGGTATTTTTTTTACTGTAGTAAGCCGTTATTACTTCATGAATAAAGTGAAAGTTAACTTTACCAGAGCGTTATCATTGCAGCGCCAAACCGAAAAACGCTTGCACTCGCGAACTATCAAAAGGCAGATAGTTCAGTTAGCAAGAAGAGGGACGATATATGTACCTATTTACTCTTAGGATGTTTGTCACCTAGCAACCCTATTTCTGAAATAAAAAAGGTTCGTCCGTTCTGTGTCCGCTATACCAAATTTCAAGTATTACATTGACCGGAATATATAACTCCGTGACTGGACTATATTCAGACAAGTTAAGGCGAACCGTTTTTCATACAAATGAAAAATTAAATTAAATCGACTCAAACATGAGTTATGATATAATTTAAAGGGTTCAAGATGGGGTGATTTCCTAAACCATATTTCTCAAAAACTTCAAATATACTGAAAATGATTTCGATTCGGGAACAATTACTAACAGACGTGTCTTATTTGTTTCAATCTATATAGGTAAAATTTTATTTTACATACATACATACATACATACATATATCACGCCTATTATCCCTTGCGGGGTAGGCAGAGCGTAAACGGCCGCAAAAACGGACATTTACGCCACGTCTGACAAATATTTGAGGGTCATTCGAAAAATTGTGTATCGCCATAGTAACAGGTTGTCAGCCCATTGCTTAAAATTGCAATACACACCCTCAAGTCCCTCAGTTGCCTCTTACAACTCCCACGGGAAAGAAATGGGGTGATGCTATTCTAAGCCGGCATCACACGGCAAATTTTAGTTTTAATTTTAATTTTATTTTATAATATAATATATTTTCTTTCTAAGTTTTTCTTTTTATTAAAGTACAAGCAAATTGGTCATGACGACACCTTATTGAAAAAAAACTAAATTCCTAGGACATTTAGGACAATACTCCACGTTTTGGCCAAACACTTAAAAATTCGATTGAATTCCTAGGGCAGTATTCCGCTATTTGAAAATCGCATCAATTGTTATTTTATATGTTTTGGCCGTTTCGTGTTCTGCTAACATTTTGAGTATTAAAAATCACATTGGCAATAGAATGACAGTTGAGTGTCGATGGCATTACAATTGCTTTTTTTTTGAGCATCGGGGCCCTAATTTTTCCATTTAACTGCAACATTATATTCTATTATAACTTTAAGCACTCGCGATCATTTTCACTCATTTTTAGTATTAGACCGGGTCTATCGCCGAGTCAACCCGCGACCACAATACATGAAACTGTGTTGAAACGTCGGGACACAGGTAAATTACTAATATTTACCTAAATACTATCGCGATAGACCCAGTCTAATACTAAAAATTATATTCTATTTTCAAAAATGTTACATAAACATGGGATGTCCCAAGTTATTTTATAAGTCATCAAGTTATCTACACTAATTTTATAAAGAGGAAAGATTTGATTGTTTGTTTGTTTGTTTGTTTGCATCGAATAGGCTCCGAAACTACTGGACCGATTTTAAAAATTCTTTCACTATTAGAACCCTACATTATTCCTGATGAACATAGGCTATATTTTATACGAGAAAAAAATAGGGATCCGCGTGAAATTTTCGATAATGTAACCCAACGTGTGAAAAATGTACCAAAAAAATATCTTATATCGCGTACGCTGTGGAAATGATTGACAATAGAACAAAGTAATGTACTACAGTTTTATAGAGGACATCAATATCTACAATAATGTCCGCGATACCATATGTCTAACTATTACAGTTATGCCACAATAACTACTTTTTCATTTAAAAATGTACTAACAACGCCACACTATTCATACCAGTGTAATGATTACATTTAATCATTACTGTATTAAAGGGTGTCAGGGATAGCCCTCAGAATACTAATAGGGTACATGCAGACCATGAAACTGAACAACTTTCCCCTAGGAACATATTTCAGGAAACGTAAAAAAACCGACTTCTCATAGTGAATGCAGTCAGCTGATTGTGATTTTGTATGGAAGGTCATTTTTTTGGCGATTCCTGACATATGTTTCTAGGGGAAAGTTGACCAGTTTTATGTTTCAGTTATTCTAAGGGCTGTCCCTTACTCGGTATGAAAAGACGACAAAAAACATTAAATAATGCATTAAAAAAATCTACACTAAAATAATACAAACATACACATATCACGCCTATTATCCCTTGCGGGGTAGGCAGAGCGTAAACGGCCGCAAAAACGGAAATTTACGCCACGTCTGACATATATTTGAGGGTAATTCGGAAAATTGTGTATCGCCATAGTGACAGGTTGTCAGCCCATCGCCTAAAATTGCAATAAACACCCTCAAGTCCCTTAGTCGCCTCCTACGACTCCCACGGTAAAGAAATTGGGTGATGCTATTCTAAGCCGGCATCACACTAAAATAATAATCATATAGTCTACACTAATACTAGAAACAGGATTTTATTTATTGTTTGTTTGAATTGAATATGCTCCGAAACTACTGGACCGATTTAAAAATTATTTTACCGTTAATTGAAATTGAAATTCTTTATTCAATGAAGGATAGCATTATCACTTATTGACGTCATGAAATTTGTATCACTCAATTTACTTTTTTTTTATTTAAATTTTGTTATGACCTAATAGAATCAGCTCGGGCGGGATAAAAAAAATTAAAAATATAGGCACTGCATAATCACACGGCATGTAACTTTACGCCACCACCATCTGAAAACGATATTTATTTCAAATTGAAGTCAAGATTTTTAGAATCCCACATTATCCCTGTCTTATTCCCGGGGGGAAATTGTTAGCGGCGGGTGAAACCGCTGGGCGGGCTGCTAGTTTTATAATACTTTTGTCTCGTTTACAGACGTAAATCCATTAAACCTTTGTATTAAAAACGTTCCACCTTAAGTCAGAGGTAAACCGAGGGTTGTAGTGTTTTAATTTGACGTTCAATTTTCCAACCGGCTGCAGTTGCAATTATTATAAAACCAATTATTTGAGTAGGAAATGTTCTAAAACCCATTATTTGAGTGGAAGCGGCAACTTATTCAATTTCACGTGACGGTAATGTGACGGCAGCACGAAATCTTATTATTACTCCGCGACTATTAAATTTGCTGACGTTTGCGTGATATGGGATGCATTTAGCGGTTTGCAGTAGAAGATAGCATAGGCTCAGACATTCGCAGAAATGCAAGACTTTGGCGTAATTTATTAAATTAGGGTTTTCGTAGATAACTACATGTTGATTTTCTTTTTGTTGAGCTTCTTTGGCCGTATTTGGAGCTTTGGGTTTAGAAATCGAGATATTTCGATCCCCCATTTATATTTCAAATCAGCTCCAGGAATTTCGTATACAATTATAAAATTCCGCTTATATAATTAATCTGAACGTCTGCGCTACAATAGGAAAATCTAATGCGAGATGCAGTAATGCTAGATGAACTTTCTTAATGAGTTCCACCTCGGGTGAACCACAAATTGGATTATAATGTTAATATCGCGGGTCTTCCCTGTCTCACCCTATATCGGGAACAATTCGCCGCTTCTTGGGGCGCACGCCTATTATCCTCATTTCAATAAGAAATAAATTACGATTTCTTATTACGTTTTCCATTATGAGAGAAAATTTATCAAGTTTCATCTAACACAGATTTTAGGTTGGCATTTTTTTCTATAATAGGAATAATAAAAATGCCATAATATTAAGAAATTGTTGGTAAATTTTACTGAATATTACATTGTAGAGACTGTAAAATTGATATATTTGTGTGATGTCCTATTCAGCCATGGACCAAGCTTTAAATTATTGGGCAAATCTCGGATGAAAATCTAAACTGCTACTAGAAGACCATTAGTCTTTCAGCGAAAATTTGTAAATGAGTTTGCAGATGCTATACATTGCTCGCGTTGCCCGCCAACGCTGAATCGGGCGAGCAAGCCGAGCGGGGCTAGCACATAGCGGGAGAGATTTATAATCTGTAGTTAACGTCCACCAACAATGAGATACAATTTAACTTCTCTACAACGAAGCGATATTTACAAAGCAACACTGCCGGACCGACGATATATTCCGCTAATGTTTTTTGGCTAGCGTTTACTCGTACAAACTTCTGTGCAGCGCTATAAAGCGCTTTTTTCTGTCTACTGCGGGTAGACCAGGGCAGACTTAATAACTTTATTGCTTGTACAGAATGCAGTTCGAGTTTTAATCTGGGAATGGAACGGCGGGCCGTGTCTGACCCAATTTTAAGTGTTGTTTAAATCTTGCGCTCCCAATTTCTACTATACGAAGTTTGGTAAGTTGGTAATTGGTTTATAAAAAGTGTGCTAAGTTATTATGGAGCATTTTAAATTTTTTGGATTTTGCGCTTAAATTTTTTATACTTTATCAATAGTTTTAATTAATAAAAATTGCTTTTCAGCCTTGAGTACTACGAATAATATGCAATTATTTATTAACATATTTGTACTGCCCCTGTTTTCACAGTTTAAAACCAGATATATTTAAATTTTGAGGAATAGGTAACTTAGACCACGGAGGCAGTCTAAAGAAAATATTAATAAAATATCTGAAATTCTTCGTCTTTATTTTATTGCAAATAATTTTTTAATAATACTCTATTCTGTAGATTTTGAACATGACTTATTTTTAATCACATTTTCTCGTAAAAATTTCGTTTCAGAATTGAAAAAGAAAGATGTTAATTGAATGGAGGCAGACGGCCCCGGAGACCGACGGACACGATGGGGTTATAAATCTTTTTCATCTCATTGGACCACTTTATTTAGGTAATCCTTTGGCTTTCAAAATTAACCATTTAAGAGGCTGAAGAGAATTAAGTCCTAATGGAAGAAATGTTCTTTCATAAAAAATATTGTCTAAGTCTTGCTAAAAATCACGTTCTTGATTCCAACCTTAAAAAAATTCAGCCTCCTTCAAAAGCGGCTACGAGGCCTACGCCGTAGCAGTGTTCATCACAAAAATATACAATTACTGATATTTTTGGAATTGTTTTTTGGGAATGGTAAAATAACATGTCCTGACATTTTTTTCATCACATCTATTGAAAGTCTCTGCGTCGTACGATTTCCAATCGTATTTGACATCATAGACTTTCTACGCAAGTTGTCAAATACCATAGTACATTCTGAAAGGCAGCAAATGTGCTATACTAAGGTGAATAGATACACATATACATTAACAGCCTCAACAGTCCACTGCTGGACATCTGCCTCCTCCTATCCGGGGTATTGCCATACTCACTTCGAGCGCACTGCAATATGTTGTATTGAAACGCTGCTGCGCATTTCCTGGACTCTTTAGTAGCTTTTTACGACACCCTCGGGTAGAATTCATCATCATATCAGCCCACATCTACCCACTGCTGAGTATAGGCCTCGGGAAGAATTAGGGCGATGCTAAGGTGAATCATCATCATTGGCCTCACACGTCTGTGACAGACGATTTAATCAGTGTCTGAGGCAAGACTTTTCATGGCTGTATAAGCCGATACGGGAGCGGCATAGTTTTCCGCACGCTCTACAAGTGAACGTGGAATTTGAGGTAAGGTGAATAAGGTAAACCTTATTGACGAAAGCCTCGTGTAGAACTGCTAATAAATTAGCACTTTCAGCAATATGGCAAATTCGGCAGCGGTTTATTCTGGCATTATGCTGATGGAGTTTCGTTGTCACAACCTCACCGCTCGCCGCTAACCGCCCGATGTGCTATAATAAGGACAAGTGACCTGACCGACATTGCTAATTAGTGTGATGAGTTAACCTGCGAAATTAATAAGTAGGTAAAGACAGGGTAGATATTCTATATAGAGAAAATAGATTTTTAAAGATAATGAATAATTTAAATCTTTAGACTGTCCAGTAGATTTTTATTATTTCAGATATCTGTATTCAATCAGAATTATTTTTGTAGGTACCCATGAAGACACGTTATAGCCGAGTTCCGAACATTTATGCATATCTACCTATGCCTTCACAAATTAGAAATAAAATTTTTGCAAATCCTGACTTCAATTTAAAACAAATGTCGTTTACTGGTAGTGGTGTTGATAAAGATACATGCCGTGTGATTAACTTGGCCAGAACCGAGGCAGTGTTTTTATCTTTATCGTTTTATTCCGCTCTAGCCGGATTTCTTCGAAAACAATACAAATATGGTATAAAGAGGAGAAAATTGTGTTAAACAAATTTTTACAAAGACGGAAAATGACGTCAATAATTATCGTAAATAGTTCATTGGGTTCCATAAAAAGCTACTAAAGGACTACCTAGGCAGTGAGCAGCAGCGTTCTCTGTAAATGCAACATATTACACTGCGCTCGCCAATCCGTCGGCCAATCGGGGTGAGAATAGCAATAGTGGTGAGGCCCATGTCCAGCATTGGACTGTTGTGGCTGGTAATGTATGTATTTACCTACACTCATAGCAACTGCAACTCGAGCTATGCATTTTAGTGATCAACTTACACTCTGACACTAGGGTTTATAGAATCGTTCTTAGCTTCAGTGTCCCACACGACAAAAGACGTATATATCAAGACGTTGTACATGGTGTTTCATAAATTTCAGGCATTATCAAACTAGTCTTGCTCAGCAGTCTTGTTGGCATTCCACGTTCTCATAATTATCATAGTCCTTATTTCATTATCATAGTCCTTATTTCATTAGACTATAGGCAAGGAGCAGTTCTTGGATTCTGCTAATTAGGCAAACGCTAAGCCTCGGCAAACTCGAGGATGCTAAGCACCGAGTTTAACTTCGTTATTTAATTCTGAGCAGGCGGAATCGTGGAAATTCTTAAATTGAAATTTTTATGAAAGTAAAAGTTTTTATGTCTTCGTCTTCGTGTCACTATGTCGACGAACAACCCAATGAACCAATATTGGCTTATTTTATTAAGCAAAATAGTCATTGAATACCAAAATTTTAAAACACTTCCCGTGTTAGGTATACAATTTTCTAAAATTAAAAGTTTTCTAAAAAAAAACATCTTTCGGGCGGTTGTGTTGATGTTCTTATTGTGGTAACTTTTAAAGTGGAAAAGAATGATTGATCGAACTGGAAAAAAAACCTTTTACATTCAAACATTCAGTCAAATTAATTAAGTAAACGAATTCTTACTTCTTAGAATTAAGTATCTTAATGAGTAAATTCATCTCAAACAAATAAATTTCATAAATAATGAAACGAAGCGAAGAGGCAACCGATTGTCAAAGGGACGACTCTTGATGCCCTCGACTAGAGAGCATTCAAATTGATACCACTTCAGCATGGCGACTGCAAGAGGGGAAGAGAAAAAACCAGTGGTGGTCTGCAAGGTTTTGCAATATATATTTTTTAATTTCTATTTAATTCAATTTTAGTTTACCAATTATTTAACTTCCTATTTTTATTTATGTTTAATTTACTACTTACACTGGATCTCCACACACGCGCATACTTTTTTTCTCACATAAAACTTTACCATTCACACGCAGACACTCGCAACGTTCACTCTGGGCTGAAAACCAGTGCTGCCCTCTTTTGGGCATTCCTTGCACTGAGCCTTGGCCCTTTGCATCGCTGCAGCAAACATGTGCGTTTAACTGTGTAAGTATTTACCCTATTTTATTCTGAAATGTATTTACACTTTATTTTTCTTTTACTGTTGAATGTATGTGTGTGTTGTTAATTATGCAGTAAACGTTTAATCTATCTATCTATCTATCTATCTATCTATCAAGGTGTAAAAAAATTTACATATTTTTGGCACTGAACAATTTTCGGTAATATTGGAAATGTGAAATTGGTTCAACCTAACATATATATCCCATGTGACGAGATGATGAAGATAAATTAATGAAGGAATGCCCTTAAAATCGTATTACTATACCTATCTTCTTTCTTGTCCTATGAATAATTATTAAATTTTCTTTACTAAATAGCTTTAGGTAGAAATAGTTAATTTTTTACGCGCGAGAAAAAGACTGATTGGACGAGGGTGTAGTTTGAGGCCCGAAGCGAAACTATCTAATGTAGGTACCTACCTGACCTACTATTTCTTTATGGAACTTTGTTTTTAGTTATAAAGACTTTATTATTAAATTATTTATTTGATTCAGTTATAGGACAGTTTTTATCTAGGTGTAGTATAAAATCTTAAAAGAGGTAAATACTCGCCACCCCCTTAGCGGGGTAAGCAGGAATATGATCTACAGTAGTACGTCCCATACAAAATACAAACACTTCAAAAACTCCTACTTTACCTTAGACAATAATAAGAAATACCCTTAGGCAGATAAGCCGGTGTTTGTATGAGAAGCAGCCATAGTACATCCGAAACACTCAAGTTAAATTTCCCGTGAAACCGCCCCAACCGCCGGGTGCCTAGCGGGGTAGGCAGGAATGCAATCTGCGGTGGAATGCCCCTCACAATTACACTACGGCTCTCCTCGTGATTTGTATAATAGAATAATGTACCTTTGTAGATACTCGGTTCTGGGTTCTGAAATTTTTCAGCATGATTTTAATAGCTTTAGTAATTAGTTTGATAATTAGGTACTTATATGGGTTTATATTACCTAACCCTTGAAACTTTAATGCACTTAGTCGATGTGATTATAAATGAGACTTTTTACAAACCCGTATAAGCTGTCCAGCCATGCAAAAGTGAAATATCTGTTGTACATACATACATACATACATACATACACACATCACGCCTATATCCCTTGCGGGGTAGGCAGAGCGCAAACGGCTGCAAAACGGACATTTACGCCACGTCTGACAAATATTTGAGGGTCATTCGGAAAATTGTGCATCGCCATAGTGGTAGGTTGTCATCCCATCGCCTAAAATTGCAATACACACCCTCGAGTCCCTTAATCGCCACGACTCCCAAGGGTAAGAAATGGGGTGATGCTATTCTAAGCCGGCATCACACAGAAATACAATATCTGTTGTACATGGGTTTAAAGCGTTTGACAACGTCATATTATATGGAAAAATTGTTTGGATATCCTGTAAACACGCGTCTAACTTTATGTGTAAAACCCCTGCATTGTTACTTCGCCATCCATTGTATATAAGCGTAATAATTCCATCAACACCGTTCAAAATTCACATTCGTGCAATTCGATGATCCAAAACCATCATTTGTATAATAAACCGCTTACTGAGGCTAAACGCGAAATTTTGTGTTCGGTTTAGAATCACACTGCTCCAATTTCAGTTAGCAAACTAAGCGATACTAGTGAGCTATTATGACACGGCTGCAGATCTATTATAGGGCTCTAAAACTCTTAGACCTGTAGACAAAAATGAGGATACTCTTAGTTTTATCATATCATATTCAATTATAATAATTTGGGATTATATTATCAACAAATAAATATTTCTGACGACAAACTTTAGCTGCTGTCAACGATAGTCAGTCGAAAACTGCTCAACGGCTGTCTTGTCGGCTTTTTAGTAAAGTTTAAATACAAAAAAGAGTAAAATCAGTTGCAGTTATCGGCATTCAAATATGAGATCAATAAATACGTTTTTTGTGCATCAAGTAAAAAAGTGTCGTGTGATGCCGACCTTGAATAGCATCACCCTATTTCTTTCCCGTGGGAGTCGTAAGAGGCGACTAAGGGACTTGAGGGTGTGTAGGTATTATAATTTTAGGTGATGGGCTGACAACCTGTCATTATGGCGATACACAATAATCCAAATGACCCTCAAATATAGGTATGTCAGACGTGGCGTAAATGACCGTTTTTGTGGCCTTTTACGCTCTGCCTGCCCCGCAAGGGATAATTGGCGTGATATGTGTATGTGTAAAAAAGTAAAAATAGATACTTATGTACCTATGAGAGTGCTATGTTCGTAATGATCAACAGTGTCGGACATCGGTGTACGTGTAGCATTCACACATTCCGCCCAGCAGTATTCGACACTCCAACTCATTGGTCAGGAATGAGCAGCGAGCGGGATGAATCCGAAACTGTCACATTCTCAATGCCCAGCCTCTGGTGGCTGATATGTGATCATATCCAACTATTGGTTTTCGATACTCCGGAGCGTCGGTTCGTTTACTCTTAACGTCACATTTGTGTTAGGTTGATTCAAAAGTCCTTTTCAGAATAGGTACTAAAGTAAGTAGATATATTTATTAAGAAAGCGCTCGAATACGTACGGAGAATGGCTTTGCCTTGGTAGATAAATACACATAATATTGCAGCTACAAAATTGTTTATTCTTTTTTACAAAATGTGGGCATATACAAATATAACAAGCTTAAATCTTAATTATTGGAACTTCATGAATATTCTAGGTAGTTACCGAAAAACAGTAGCATATGTACGAATACAGTAGACGTTTAAGGGGCTTTACCATAAGCCTACAGCCCTATACGGACACATTTCAATTTCTTGAAGTTGCCTCTTTACTTTGATCACTACATAAATTCATTAAAGCACTCCCGTGTTATTAAGCGTGATTATAACGCCGGAAGAGGTCCGGGGTGGCGCGCCGACCAAGGCGGCGGAGTTTCATTTCCCCTATTTGCAATTCAAAAATCCACTCTGCCTTCTAGCTTATTCGCCTCTCTACCCCCTCATCCATCTCGCTCTCACCAACCCCCAAACGATAAATCCGTCCCGTTTTCGCCACTTCTTTTCACTAAAAATACTAGACACTTTCTTGCAACAGTCATGCGTAGAAATTCAGACGAACAACGCTCCGAGCAGTTTATTTCAAAAGGATTAGCCATAAATAGTTCTTCCTCATTACATTTTCATGAAGGCCCCCAAGTTGCGGATTTATGCCGAGAAAAGTTTGAGTTTTACTGAATAAAAGATATCTATTTGGCAGTAACACTGGCGCGAAGCCAGCCTTCACTTCGCGCCCGAACTTGGTTCAAGTGTGATGTATGGAGGTCGTCAAATTGTTTAAACTTATGAATTTGAACTACTTGCAGTTTGAAATTGAATGTAACTGACAGTGCAGTATTTCCTTGGAAGAGTGAGCTCAATCTGATGACTAGGCATCCGAACTAAGTTCCTCTTTCCCGTAAAGTGGCGTAAAGGATAGAACCATTAGTTTCGCTTCTCTCGTCGGCTTCTCGTTCCGTAATAATCAACAGACCCAATTTTCCATTCGGCTGATATCAAACTATTTGACCAGGATATTCCCTCACATAAGATAAATATCTATCTTCCTAATACACAACACACCAATTCGCGTAATAGGGAATGTGACCGCGCCTGAGGCGGTTTTCGCCCGTCCTTAGATTTTCGCCCATAGAGATTTTACTTCATAAATACAACCGCTTATCTTATTTACGATAATTGTTGTGTTACGGCTGACACGGCCTTTCGGGAAAACTTTGAACGTTCGTTATATTCATCCCTATCTGAGATAATAGCGTAGCGTAAAAGAGCAATTTAGTACAGTGACGATAAAACTGACGATTTATTACAGAAAAAACAGTTTTATCTTTTGTGTTATTGGAATATGAATAAGTTGCTGCTAAATACTGACATTTCAACTACAAAAACATCACGAACTCTTGGTTCATTGATTGAGTACACGAAAATCATCATTTCCTTCATATATTTTAAAATAAGAGTCCAATCGAAAAAAATACTAGAGCACTTTCTATTTATATTGTATCATAGAACAGATTGGTATGACTTAAATAATATTATAAAGAAGAGTACACTAGGGCTCCCAATAACTTAAAATATGTGGTTTTAACAACTCTCATCAGGTCCGACGACGGCCGACTTTAGGTATAATGCCTACGAATATTCGATCACTGGTTATCTATCACGATACCGCCCCGCGGTGTGTTAAGTGCCTGGAGAGTCACAGCACTGCCCAGTGCGCCCGTCCTAAAAAGACGGACACGCCCTCGGCAGACAGCTCCTCTCCCCCACTCCCACCTAGTTGCGTCCTCTGCAACGAAAGTGGCCACCCAGCCAACTACCGCGGCTGTCCCCGTGCCCCTAAGGCGAACCCCAAAGTGCTTCAGCGCACCCTTGCGAGGCAAAAGTATGCCGATAGGCTAGCTGGCTCTCAAAAACCAGCTGCGGTCGTTCCAGGTGTTGCTGAAAACACAAACTTCCCGCCCCTCAGGCCTAACCCCGCATGGGCCCTCAAAATGGGTCCAGCCCCCGCCCCCGCCCAAGTCGCACCAAAACCGGTGGTGCCCCCCCAACCCGCCCCCAAAAAGCCGGCGCCTCCGCCGCCTTCTCCTCCCAAACCCGTTTCCCACAGCAAGAGTGCTGAAGGCGACTTAGCCGACGCGCTCTCTGTTGTCTCCAATTTCACCAGCCTCTTCGACATCGAAGAGATAATCTCCTACTCTAAGGAGATCAGAGCCAACGCTGGTAACCCCAGTGCGCTCATCCAAACCGCCGCCAAATACTACCATCTGGTAGTCGCGTTCAAAAACTTCAAACCCTGATTATGGATAGGTCTATTAACTTAGGGATATCCAGCAGTGGTAGGACCAAGCCTCGGTCACTTAAATTAGGTTTTTTCAATGCCGATGGTATTTGCAATAAAAAGACGGAAGTTAGCCTCTTCCTGAAAGATCACGGTTTAGACGTCCTCCTTGTACAAGAAACGTTTCTCAAACCCCATATGCGTACCCCGCGAATCGCGCAATACAACACGGTACGTAATGACCGCGTATCGAGCAGCAAGGGAGGCACCCTCATTCATTACAGGCGAGCGCTTCACTGCTCACCCATAGAGACCCCGCCCCTCTGCTATATGGAGGCTTCCGCTTGCCGCTTAAGCATGACGGGACACCAACCAATTACGATAGTGTCGGTATACCTATCTCCGAGCAATAATCGCGAGACAAAGCCACTTCTTAAAAGTGAGCTCGAGTCATTATTTAATCTCGGTGACTCGGTTATCATAGCAGGTGACTTGAATGCCAAGCACATGTCGTGGAACTGTATCGCCAACAACCCTAGAGGCAATCTTCTCTTTGAGTGGCAGGACGAACTGTCCTTTGACCTAGTAGCCCCTACAGAGGTAACACATTACCCCCATACAGTAACTCATCGACCCGACATCCTCGACATAGCCCTTCTAAAGAACGTAAACCTTCGTTTAAGTTCTATAGAAGTACGCCACGAGCTCTGCGACTCTGACCACAGACCAGTTTTACTAAAACTTGACCCGCGAACCGACATCCCCGGCCCCTCAGGTCTGTGCGGCCCGACCAAAACTATAGTAGACTGGCCGAAACTAGGCCAAGCCTTGAACGCTTCCAGCTCTACTCACCTGGACCAAATACCGACTAGACTGACTACCGAAACCGACATCAACCTAGCCGTCTCTTCCATCACAAATCACGTTAGCAGCGTCGTGAACAGCTGTTCACGGACGGTTAAAATCACTGAAGACAATAAATACAAACCTCCAAATGACCTTCTTGAAATGATAACAGAGAAGAACGCCGCGATCCGCGCTTACAAATCCTTCCCAATCGAATCTAACAGACTATTCATGCGCGCCCTACAGAGGGAAGTAAGGCAGCGTGCAGCTGAATGGCGTGACGCCGGATGGGATCAGCACCTTGAGGAGCTGAACCCATCCCATCTCGCATTTTACAAGCTGCAACGCTCGCTGAAATCTGACACCATCTCTGTGATGCCGGTACTTAACAGACCTGACCAGACCAAAGCCTTTGACGACGACGAAAAGGCTGAATGCCTAGCTGACAGTCTTGCAGCCCAATGCACCCCCAGCACACTCCCTTACGACTTGACCTTCGTCTCAACGGTCGACTCCGAAGTCGAACGTCTCATTTCACTACCTCCATCGGGCCCTCCACTCAGAGTCATCACTGAGATGGAAGTGCGCAACGCCCTTAAGGCACTCAAGCCCAGAAAGGCTCCAGGACCGGACGGCATCACCAACCGTGTCCTGAAGATTCTCCCCGATCACCTGATCAATCGCCTCACCCTGATTTTGAATGCCGCCATGGCTAGTTGCACCTTTCCAGCTTGCTGGAAGGAAGCAATAGTCATAGGCATTCACAAACCGGGTAAACCGGCGAATGAGCCCACTTCCTACCGCCCGATCAGCTTACTGAACCCTCTCGCCAAACTGTACGAACGCATGATCTATGCCCGACTCCGTGACCACGCAGAGACCAACAATCTCATACCTGACGAGCAATTTGGCTTTCGACAGAAGCACTCTTGTACCCAACAAGTACACCGCATTGTCGAACACATCGCTCTTAAGCTAAATGTCTCGTCCAAACCGACCCCGACAGGAGCAGTCTTTCTCGACGTGGCGAAAGCCTTCGACAAGGTCTGGCACAACGGGCTGGTATACAAGCTACACCAGCTCGCTGTGCCTGATCGTCTCGTGCTTTTAGTACGTAACTTTCTGTCGGATCGAAGCTTTCGTTACAGGGTGGAAGGCACTCTGTCTTCACCCCACACCATACAGGCAGGAGTCCCTCAGGGCTCCGTCCTATCCCCATTACTTTTCACGCTATACACTAGCGACATCCCCAAATCGCCCATGTCACAGCTGGCTATGTTCGCCGACGACACTGCCATCTACGCGTCCCACCGTAACCACTTAAAATTAGTTCAGATTCTCCAGAACGCTCTAGACTCCCTCGGGAGCTGGTTCCGTAAATGGAGAATCGAGGTAAATCCGGAAAAAAGTGCAGCCGTGCACTTTCGTAGAGGTTCGTACCGATTAAACGTCCCCGCTGTAAAGCTTTTCGGCCGACCCATCCCGTGGGTCAACGAGACCAAATATCTAGGAGTCACCCTCGACTCAAGACTTAGCTTCCGTAGCCACATTATGAGAGTCCGCGACCGCGCCGCGTTCGTTTTGGGCAGATTACATCCGATGTTGAACAAAAAGAGCAAACTCTCCCTTAGAAATAAGGTGAGAATTTACACCACCTGCGTAAGGCCTATTATGACCTACGCCAGCGTAGCCTTTGCTCACACCTTCGATTCACATCTGAAAATACTGCAGGTCATCCAAAACCGTTTCATGCGCAAAGCTACCGGGGCGCCCTGGTACATGCGTAACGCCAACCTCCACATCGACTTAGGCCTCCCTACCATTAAAGCGTATATGAAAGAAGCGTCCCGTCGCTTCTTCGATAATGCTCCCCATCATAAAAACCCCTTGATAGTTGCCGCGTCCAACTACTTCCCCCATCCAACCTCGCGTTTTAAACACCGTCCGAGACACATCCTTACGGAAGAAGATGATGAAATCACAGTAGCCACTGCTGCAGCCATTGCGAGTAGATCACACTCCACAAGCTCTTCAAGCAACCGACGCCCCCGCCGGCGGGGGCGCGGAGGTCCCTCATTTGCTCCCCACTTTGGGAACTACCGGCACGTGCCGGGTAGATTCAGTCCAATACGTTCTCCCCAGAACAACTCGTAAGCCCAATCGCGCCCCAAGGGCGCGATTGAGCTGGTTGTTTGAACAACCACAAGCTTTTCCGGGTGAGCTCCTGCTCCCCACCATACAGTCAGGTGTAGATTGAAAGCCCCGGGGCTAAAAATCGTAGGGTCCACCAAAAAAAAAAAAAAAAAAAAAAATATCACGATACAAGAACTATACGTGTAAGCTCGTATGTCTACTTTGCAGATGTGTCATATTCCGCTACGAAATGAATTAATGTATCTTTGGCATATTTTTTAACAAGTTTTTATTATCTGAAGCAAAAATTCGTTTGAAGAATAATAATTGTTTCTGTATAAAGTTGTAATGAACTTTGCAAACGCTCATAAAACGTTGCATCCCAGTTTCGGGTTGCTCGGATAAAAACGATCAAATTTTATTCGTTTTAATAAATATAATTGTTCCCCCTCTTTTGTCATTTCGTTTCTTTTTCTAAAATCATAGTATTGCGCGGATACCAACATCTTTACACCATGAAATATTTATTTTGTAAAATGGATCACTCTCCTAACAATAAAGTTCTAACATTAACTTTTTTAAATATTTGCTACTTAGCCTTCCTATAATTAATACTGAAACGTAATAATTCTTAAAATAAAAAAAAATAATTATGAAATGCGTATTTTGAAACGTCTGTCGGAGGAAAGAAAATGTTTTTCATTTGGAATAATGGTAAAAACCCTTTCAATTTCTTAATTCCTAAAAGAAGGGAGAGCTTATTGAATGAAGGGATTTTATTCAGTAAAAATATTATTGAAGAAATCAGCCATAAAGCTTCATTTTCAAAAAGGAAATTATAAGTGGGAAAGTATTCATAAAATCGTCAGGAGGGCCATTAGGTAAATCGGTTTACCTTCACAGCCTTCACCCTATTCGGATTCAGGTCTCACCGGTTCAACAAAAAATGATGTTTCGTCCTTCAATCTTTGAAATGTGCCGGCCCAATCTACTTTCACTTTTATTCGCTAGACTTGGCAAGTTTTTGAAATGAAAATAGAGCCTTGAGTACCAACAAAAGCTTAAAAAATCTATAAGGCTATCTACTAACAGCATAACAGCTTGGTTACTTTAAACTGCAAGATTAAGTTTAGGTTTTATTAAGGTCATCTTTTTATTTCAATCTCAATTTTTATACATACTTCAGCCTATTGTAGTCCACTGCTGGACGTAGGCCTCCCCCAGGGTACGTCATAGGGCACGATCTCTCGTTTTCGCCATCCAGTCACTACCAGCCGCCTTTTTAAGTCATCGGTTTACCTGGCCGGAGGTCGTCCAACGCTACGCTTGCCGAGGCGTGGCCTCCACTCGAAAATTAATTTGTATATAATCAGCTTCCTGTGTTAATTATTTGATTCAATCGTTCAAAAACAAAGAAAATAATGTTGTGAAAGCACAATTTTAATATTGAATTTGAATCAAAGTATAAATATGTTTTTCGATCATTTTTTTTGTCATTACCTGACATGTGTTCCTGGGGGAAAGTTGTTCTGTTTCATGGTCTGCATGCACACAATCAGTATTCGGAGGGCTGTCATTTACAGCTTTAAAGACATTTTTGTGTTTTACATCTCAAAGAATCGCCAAACTAAACCCTAACACTGAAAATCAGCATGTAAACATTTATTCCTACGGCTGAATAATGGCGTCATTACAAAGGCCTATGTCTACGGGTACGTTTCGACTTGCGTTTTCGACTCTGTTCTGCATTCATTGCTGTTCAAAACTTGAGTCTGTTATCTTCGCATTAAATAAAAAGATCATTGGATGTTGAAAGCGGTAGTAGCTAAATGGTGGTCGAAACAGAGCCAAGATCTTCACATGCAAGTTCATCAAGTCGGGTTCCTTAAGTGCCGCGGCGTGTTCCCGCGTTTTATATTGCTCAGTCAAGACTTAATTAAATTACCTGCGTGCTTCGGAAGCCACAAGTGATGCCGTAAACGGGTGAGCAAGCCGTGTTTTATGACTTGCCAAAACGTAGGTAACAGATTATACGTCTTTAAGCCCATGGAAGTAAATCAGTTTTACGACGCGCTCTATGAAAGTCTGTAAAAAATTTTGACTGAGGTAAGGCATAATTACATGGAAAAAACTGAAAGAGGAATATAATGCCACCCAAAAGAAAGTGCATTTTTAATTCTTACATAATCGGAATCTATGAAACAAGATCTCTACGAAACAAAAACTTGTTTTTCTTTCCCTGCAATAATAACGGAGACGAAATAAACCACAATTAGTGTACGTTAAAAAAACTTATGAATAATACAGTCACTACTCCCGTTGTAAACAACTTTGAATCTATTAATGTAGGTAATGATTTTATAAATTTTTAGTATAAAAGCAGTGAGTGTGCAGTTTTGTGCGCGCAATCAATAATGCATCACAAGCAAACGGAGCGAGATAGAAATACCTATACACAAACATTAGTAAAAGCACAAATTAACAATTGGCGCCTAAGGCAGATGGACGGCTACAAGGAAACATCAATATCTCTTGCACACATTTACACGCTGTCTTTTACGGGCGGAACCTGAACGACCATTTTTTTTTGTCGATTGGACTCTTCAATTTTAGCCCTTTGAAACTTATACCTGACTGATTTGTGGGAAGCAAGAGTTCACCCGGAGAAGTTTTTGGGCCCTAGGGGCGCGACTGGCCTTAGGAAGTGTTCTGGTAAGAACAGATCGAACTGAATCTACCCGCACGTGCCGGTATTTTCCTAAATGGGGAACAAATGAAGGACCTTCTCGCCCACGCTAGCGGGTGCGTCGGTTGTGGAGAGTGATCTACTTGCAATGGCTGCAGCAGCGGCAACAGTAATATCGTCTTCATCATCCGAAAGGAGGCGTTGACGTCTTAACGCGAGGTTGGATAGAAGTAGTTGGACGCGGCAACAATTTGGGTGTTTTATGATGAGGATAAAACACCCAAACTTCCTTGATATAATACGTATAGGCTATAATGGAAGGAAGATCTAAGTAATTATGGAAGTTGGCGTTTTGTAGGGATCAGGGCGTCCCGTAGGCCTGCGCATGAAACGGTTTTGGACCGGTCTGCCCTGGTATGACAAGTCGAGTGTAGCCGTATCTATCCGTATTCGTATGGGAATAAGATCGGAATTCGCTTTTTCCTTTTATCTGACAGACGCATGCGTAACGGGGCGTTAAAAATACGCAGCGATGGACGACATATGGCAGAAATGTCTATATGTATGTGATTGGATGTCGAAAACGGATGGCGTACCCTGGAAGAGGCCTACGTCCAGCAGTGGAATGCTATAAAGGCTGATGTAATGTGATTTGGGGGAGCAGTAGCTCCCCATGGTCACGTCCCTCAGGAATGAGGCATCGACTGAGAAGAAGAAGAATGTGATTTATACGAGGTACCCTAGGCGGACTTACATCAACAGTGAGCGAAGTTTTTAAGTACACTCGTTTAAATTAAGTATATATTTCCATAACTTATTAATTAGATGTCATATTACATAATTTTATGGCTACAAAGCAGATCTTTCATAGATACTCTCACAGTCCATGAGTTGTTTTGCCCCATAGAAAAGTCCCGTGTTCCTTAGTAAATACGCATATTACGTTATAATAACTCAAACGATGAAGCAAATAAATTAATTTTCTTATAAAAAACTAATTCCTTGGGTCCCATTGTATATAAAATAACCCCAATGACTTAAAAAATGCTTACAATAACTGTGACGTATCAAAAACACTTTTTACGTTTGAGTAGATGGTACACAAATTGGGACCTTTGAGCACCATTTACTCAAACGTACAATACGTACCTATTTCTACCTAAATGCTTGACGTCCTAAAAAAACCAGACGCGCAAACCAAAATAAATGTCTTCATTTGTGTTTCAAGAATGAAAAGCCATGGCCTTCTACATGCGGTTGAAAGAAAAAATACCTCGTACCTATACTGTAAATTTAGGAATTTGGGGCAACAAGACTGTTCAGTGCAATGACTTAGCAGAAAGGTCCCCTTGTTAGGGTGTTCATGATAGAGAAATAATGGACTTGGTGGAACCAACAGCACACACAATCGGTTTAATTAATCATTGGGAGCAAGTTCGGGAAGTTTAAAAAAGTCGTTCGACCTCCGGAAGAAGTTTTGAGGAGAAGCTAACGAGGAATGGGACCGTGGATAAGAGATGAAAGTTCAGCTTGGGGTGAGGCTGGTGGCACACTTGGTTAAAGTACAGAAGAGGTATGTCTGAGATATGGAGTCTCAAATATATGTTTTTGGATTTTTGTAGATAGAAAGAATTATAGAACCATACATAGCTCTAACAAAATTTTCTGAAAATTTAAACCCCATAATAATATAATTCGTAAGAATTATTCTAACGGTTGAAATTTTCAAACTTTGGTAAGTAGAACCTTAGTATTTTCAGTCAATGAATGCTTGAAATCTGGTATGGAGGACATGGAAGGAACCAACTTTCTTTTTTAGAAATAATTTTAGGGTTACTAGTATCCGGTTAATGTATGTTTGAGATAAGTTATAAATAAAGAAACAAACCTTTTTTATTTCAGAAATAGTCCTAGTGTTGCTGAACCCTAAAAGTGTCTGAGTATAAACTCTAGCTCCAGGAGTTGTCACTCCTGAAAGGCTTAAAACTATTTTTTCAATTTATTTGCTCATAATTCGAAAACAATAGATATTAGAGAAAAATATCTGAGGCAACTTGGAAGCCTTTGAAATTTACTACATGTATCACGAATACACAAATCTTTTATCTTTTATTGTTTTTGAGTTATGCTTCTGAATATTTTTCGAAACGAGTGCTTATTTCAGAAAATATTTATTAGCACGGCATTAAAAACTAAGATTAAACAAATTGAGCCTTCCAGAGTGATAACTTCTGAAGCAAGAGTCTTTAAACTCATGTACTTTTAGGATGTCTCCTAACAAATCGAGAGGTAAACCTATTTCTGAAATTAGAATGGTTTGTCCCTTCCATCCATGTCGTCTATAATGATACTCGTAACTTATCAATCAATATGTTTTCGTAATTGTCAAAAACGACACTGCTTTATTTTTTTGTCAATAAACTCTTTATAACCCTTTAAACCCTTTGGGATTTATGTGTTATTCCGTAACACGCTGTATATTTCTCATTACATACATACACACACATACACATATCACGCCTATAATCCCTTGCGAGGTAGGCAGAGCATAAACGGCGGCCGCAAAAACGGACACTTGTGCCACGTCAGACAAACATCGCCTAAAATTGCAATACCTACACACCCTCGAGTCCCTTAGTCGCCTCTTACGACTCCCACGGGTAAGAAATGGGGTGACGCTGTTCTAAGCCGGCGTCACACGGCAACTCTCTCTATTTCTCATTCGATTCGAATTTTTCATTTTATTTAAATTTTGAAATCGTTCCTAAAAGCTTCACTTGATAAAAAATGCGAAAAAGTATAATAGATATTCGAAAAGCTTGTTAAGGCTTGAAAATATCAATCCGTTTCATTATAAAATTTTTTCTTTGAACTGCAATCTCTTAGTGTGTCCGCCACTGCGATCGAGCGCACCAGCCGAGAATAGCTGCAATTTAAAACTCGATTACAATTCGAAAATTGAGAACGCGGTTATTAAAAATCTTCGACTCGTATAGCGCATACCAAGTATACCAAGTAGTGACTATACGATCAGATGGTGGTTGGGTACGCTTTGTTCAAATGAGATAAAAAGGTAGTTATAGATGTATTCCCTTTGGTAAAATTCGATTTGGTGTCAATATTATAAAAGAAAATATGACGTCTTATTTTAATGTTTATCAAAATTATACATCCGTGTGATACCGGCTGAGAATATGCCGTTTCTACCCGTGGGTGTCGTAAAAAGCGACTAGGGATGAATTCAGGGAATTGGCAGCAGCTTTCCCTGTGAATAAAACACCTTGCACTGCGCTCGCATGGGGCTGGTTTAAAAGTTCTCACAAGTATTTGTAGGATGAACTCCAATAATACCAGAGCACACGAATCATTCACTAGTTTACAACACAACACTTCAGATTGCACGATAGTATTATTTTATATTTTAATGCGCGATGCGTCATGCATGGGCTTAGAGGCGAGTAGCTAGTCTACATATAGTTAATTTGTGGAGGCGAGACTAGCGTTTTATTTCTTTTGCCACTAGAGGGCGTCTCATGAAGATTTAGTGGTTTGAGGTTTTAATGTCTATTAAATACTCAACAGTACCTATTTAAATTACATGTATATAAACAATTAAAAGTTAAAGTAAACGCAATATGTAAAAAGTCCCACTAAATAAGACTATGAAGTAACGGAAATGCAAAATAAAAAATCTCGCACCACGTACGTGTAATCCGTATTATTTTAATTCATTTCCTTTATTCGTGAAAAGGATTATGGCTCCAATATTTGTTTGAAGTTCAGTAAGCTCTGAAACAAATATTTATTTCCTGAAACTTCATACAGTTGAATCATAAAAGCATTTTATCGTTAATATTATTTGCATGTAAAGAGAAAACGGTAAAAAACCTCCACTTGCATGTAGCTATTGGATGTTCTCATAGTGAAATCTTGTTTAACATAAAGTGTGCGATAAAGAAATCGTACTGTGCTTTTGTGATTCGTTCATGAATATAGTTCTGCATCACGTAGAACTGCTTACGTAGGTATTATTATGCACGTAATATTATGCCGTGTGATGCCGGCTTAGAATAGCATCAACCCATTTCTTACCCATGGGTGTCTTAGGAGGCGACTAAGGGACTCGAGGGTGTGTATTGCAATTTTAGGCGATGGGCTGACAACACTATAGTGATACACAGTTATCTGATTGACCCTCAAACTTTTGTTAGACGTGGTGTTAATATCCGTTGAACGGCCGTTAACGCTCTGCCTACCACGTAAGGGATAAAGGCGTGATTTATGTATGTATGTATGTAATATTATATTTAAAAACCAGACGATAAAAAAATGATAATATTTTTTTTTAATAATGATGGGTTTGCTCTTGACTCTTGTCTAGGTCATAGGACATAGACAGAGTCTAATGTAGTATTTAAAAATGTTTGACAAATTGTTTATTAGAAAATGATATTTATACTTATAAAATAATGTTTAGATTATTAATTGTCATCGTAAAATTTGCATACCTGTAAGCAAGTTGGATACAAGAACTTTCCCAAATATTGTACCTTCTGTATTATCACTATATTCGTGCAAATAAATAAATACATTTAAACTCCGTTCATTTAAGAATTACCTATAATGAATCTGACAGTCGCGAGCTGTCAGATTCATACAAAGTTTGTTTACATTATAGGTAATTCTTAAATGAACGGAGTATAAATCAATACATTACATGCTCTAGCTGTTCTCTGTCTATTTGCCTGGGTTGCAGAGTTGAAGAATGACACAATGTAATAACACTTCATAGTTTGTTTATCTACAAGTCTACTAAATTAACTATAAACATTTATTTTAATTTTCTCTTTCAGAACCAAAACTGCCTTTCATTTGGGTCTCTCGTAACGGTCATCAAAAGGAATAACGGTAAGCACTACTGAACTTGAGCCATGAGGTGATGCTTTTCCAAACCGGCACCATACGGCATTTAGGTACTTCATAGCGTGTAATAGTACAAATGTATTTCCTTTACTGTAAACCGTCAGTGGGGGCGGCGCGAGTTTCAGGTTTGTTTACGGCCTATAAAATAAATCGAATGAACTTCCGCGGAAGAGGGCTGGGTCTTAGCGTGCCCACTAAGTGGAAAATGTACTTTTTGTTGTCATTCATGTTCATTGACAGTCATAATATAAATAATAATATTCAAAAATAGAGGTAAATTATGCTTCTTTTTAGTTTATGGAACGGTCAAACACCTTAAACTCTACTTATCTGTATATATAGGTTTATATATAAAATCGACGGGTTCCGACTTATTGTATTAACCGCCATTTTTTGTGATACTTATATACTTTTATACAAATTTGGAATCAGCAAATTTTTCTGCGTCGTATGGGCTGAGTTTGGTGGCGATCAAAGCACTTTTTTGTCGCCGCATTTTTGGTGCACTGCAATGTATGAACCCAAACAAAATTGTGACAAATTTTAGAACTGTGTACTTAAGCTCACTTTAGTGGTATTAATGTATGCAAACAGTTGGAATCGTCTTTTTGAAATAATTATTCAATTCGCTAAAGTTACTTATGTATTTTCTGAAAATATAAATTTTTAGTTCTCTGGCATAACATTTCAATAAACATGGCGGTTGATACAAATAGCCCGGAAACCGTCGCAATCTTTAGAGGATTATTAAATTAATACATTATTCACTCTTTCTATTGAATAGGTACAGTTTTGTAGGTACGTTAATTTGATGATTTAATAACAATTTTAGCAGGCTCTGGCTGTGCAAATTCAGATAGCATCGCCGGGCTGCAATCAAAATTGCAAATTTGTGCAGCATGGCTTCGTTAACTGCTCGGACAAGTATTAAAACGATCGTTACATCCAACTGATAAAAAACATTACGAAAAAAGCTAACGATTGTCTATCGAATTAAAACCATCAATATTCAGATTGTTCTTCCAATGTTTCAATTTGTTATTTAAAACTAGCTGGTGCCTGCGACCTTCATTTGGCCAATTTAATATTATTACCGTCATTTTTTAATTTTTGTCGGTGCCTGTCGGCGTCTGGTTATGTACTAGCCAGACTATGTATAGGTTCTTAAGCTGAAGGTAGCCAAGAACTCCTATTTTGGATTACAACATATATGAGTAGTTTATGGACCTAATCAACAGGAAGAGAAGCATGTTTTACTGTTGAGCAGGGCATTCTGAGTTCCTCATCATTATCGTCGAAAAACTTTTGCTGTGCAGCCGTTTTCGTACCTCGTAGCATTAAGTGAAGCTCCTGGTGTTCCACATCTAATACTCCAGGATTTTGAACTTTATATGCTATCATAGCAGTTCATTACACTGAAATACTTTTTATATCAGGTACTTCAGACCCTCGATGTTTGTGTGCCAGCAGAAGCGGCATGACATAGCATGCTGAACAACTTTTACAATAAAGTCGCAGCACTTATAGCTAAACCAGGCTCTTGGTGTTTTACATCAGGTACTTCAGATCCTCGAAGTCTAATATACCTGCAAAAGCGGCCTTTCACCTTAAACAGCTTTTTAGATGGAGCTATTTCGTATGTCGCAGGGATGTGACTTTATTATTTTCGAATATTTTTAATAAAGATAATATAGATTAAAAACAAACAGTTTTTTTCTAAAATAAACATAGATTTATATAAAAACCAATTTCCTTTAATTTTTTTGATGTTTTAGTATTTTTCTTGATTTTATACAAAAAATATATTTATCCACAAATCCAAGTGTATCAAAACCCGTTTATGAAACCCGTTTTCGTATTTTATTCAGGTGCAAACCAAGTCTGTAGTTTTCTCGACATATTTATTAAATTTGCATCAAAATCTATTTAGCCGTTTTTGCGTGATGCTTTCACATAAAAACATCTAAACAGATAAACAAATAAGCAGACAAACAGTTAAAAATTACAAACTCTTGGAACGTGTTCTGCTATCAATTTCAAGTAAACCCAAACAACTGTTTTGTATATCTTCTATGTACATACTTTCAAACTTCATAAGCTTTATCATAATATGTCTTTACATATTATGTAAAGATATTCACTCTCTTTTATAAATAGCTGGATTCCTACGCTTTATTCTTAATCAACTGACGATAATATTTTTATAGCTCGAGAAAGTTTATTGTTTTTCTCAGCAGTAAACACTATAACAACTTTATACAGCACGCAGCGTCCACTTTTAATGTCGACGTGTTTAATGAATTATGTTCAATAAAATCCACTCAAATGTGACCGCATAATTCCATACGCTTTTAATATTTAGCAAGACCGGTATGAACAATATTTCTTTTGGGAATTTATGATATGAATCATCCTATGGCGTCTGTTTGATCTTGGCTATCAAGCCCCCCTTTACTTAGAATAATATTTAGCGAAACGGACTCGTACAGGAGGGGACCGTAATTAATTTAATTAAGTTCGGAATACGTTAGGAACAAAGTTGGATGTGGCTACCGGCGACTTGTTAATAGCGTGGGGATGATCCGTGTTGTGTGTAGTCCCTCGTCCCCAGCGTGTCGAGCACGGGACGGAGGCGGCGGCGGCGGCGGTGTGTCGTGGCGGCACCCTGCATGCTAATAGCCAATCATATTCTGTTTACATTCCATCACCGAGTATGAATAATTTGTTATTGTCTGTGCAAACACGGCGAGCGCGCGTCACGGTCAGCATTGTCCGCACGAATAATTTACGTCCACAACCGGCGCAATTGAACGCTCTGGCGACGAATCCGAGAATAGGCCCATGATAGGATTATAAAGTTCGAAAATTGATTTTTTGTTGTTAATCTAAAGAGGCTTTCACGCAGCCTATTTTTAATTCAAATTTGTTCTCGATCGATTGGAGCTTGTACCAATTTAGTTAATACTCTCTCCTGCATTGTGAATGTAACAAATGGTGTGTTGGTTTCACAAGTGCTCGGCGTCTTGCCTCCCGTCGTGAAGGCAGATTAAACGGCCGTCGAGCGAGCGCGGTTCCTACCAATCAATTTTGGTTAGACAATATTGGATTTTAATTAACTGTATCGCAGGCCCCGCGCAGACTAATCGATGGACCGACAGTAGTGTCATCGGTTTTGTGGCCACTTCCACTATTTAGGTCATCACCTAGCATATTAATTACTAATTTATTTCTCGTTTAGTTGTTATGCTTTCAGGCATGCGACATTTTTGCTCGCGAAAGGGATTTTAATCTAAAACGATGGATTTTATGAACGTTGCGTAGTTTCATACTAAAATAAAACCATGTCAGTCGATCGTGCGTCGTCGATAAAATAAAACGGGCGTTCGTATGACGGCAGAACTGAAATATTGTTAAACTTGCAAAACGAGTGAGCGAGCGGTTACCGTTGTCCTGCAATGCGAAACTACCAATTTTATTCAGCGTTTTGTGTGAATATCGGCTGGAGTCAATATTGGTTTTCGCTTGTCATCTAAATTCTTTTCAAAGCTCGATCGAAAATAGGATATTCATAATACCCTATTTTCGAATATTTAGTGATATCAGTGATTTAAAATAAAGTCCCTCTCTTTATTTTTTTGGAATACATACATACATATAATCACGCCTCTTTCCCATAGGGGCAGGCAGAGACTACATCTTTCCACTTACTTCGATCCCGACACAACTCTTTCGCTTCTTCAACAGGCATCAATATTTTCATTCATGCTCGATGGTTAAGGGTACTCTTGACCTGACTATGTTGTAAATATTTTCTTAACTGTAGACATGTTCAATAGTTTTAATGCTTTTATGTGCTAAATGAATCATACAAATCAGCTCGTCTGGAAAGTGCACCCACCCACGAAGACTGCATACAGAGTTATTGTTTCCGAACTAAACGGTTGTCGTCTCTTTACACAACAAATTACGTACATTGTGGCTATTGACTTACACAATTAACAAGGAGAGAAAACAAAGCGCTGGTATTGTTGCTTTGCTTTTCTTATCAGTGGTTACAAAGCAAATACAATTCGCTAGCTTTCTGCAATTGCCAACCCCCAAACGACTCCCTCTCCACCTATAAGAAAAGGAACCGAAAAAGTGTACCGAGTTTTATTGAAACAGACACATAATATAAGGCATTTTACGTCTGCTTAAAAAACACAGAGAATAAACCGCTTCGATTTTACATGCAAGGTATAAAAACAACATTGTCACAAAATCCTACGGGAGAGCGTTCGAGAGATCACATAAAAATGATTTTACGATTCTATCACGGCTACGTAAATCGAACTCTCTTGTTTATGAATAAAATACACATAAAAGTCATTGTAAATGGTAGGACGTACAGTTTATTGTTTAAAATTTTAAGTTTTAGAACTTCCTTGCGTATGCTGCTGAATTTTCAAACAAAGTGAAATTACGATGCATTGTTGACTAAACGCAGCTTTTGGAATTTTATTTTTTGCAACCTGCATTCATCATCTTCAACAACAACCATTAGATGTCTACTGCTCGATAAAGGTCTCATTGAGGCAATTTTGGACCGACTGCAACCTACCCGCAAACCTTACATGGATGTTGGTCCATCTGGAACGGCCGTCCTACACTGCGCTATCTAATGCGTGGCCGCCGCTGCAGAACCTTCTTGCCTTCGTGCTATCGATCGTTGCCCAAAATAATATCCTAATAGTTCCACTATCGTAACAACCAGTACAGTTGGTGCATAATATGCTCTGGTACAGTCACTTATGTAAATGCGCCGTCGTCGCTCACACACCGCGGTAGCATACGCGGGTAATGGATTGCCCCGCAAATATGCTAATCATAAAATTTCGCCATTATTAAAATGTTCAGCAAAAGAAGGAACGTTATGGCTGTGGTGTTTAAGGGGTAGGGGTGTATTTTGTCGATTGTTTTTGTAGAAATATTTAGTTTTCTATATTTAATTTGTATTCTATTATGCTTGTTCTCTTTTTAACGGACAAAGTCTGGAAGTATAGTGAAACTGAAGTGGCAGTGGGCTGGGCACATCTCTTGTAGAACCGAACACGGACGGTGGAGTAAGCGGGTTCTCCAGTGGAGGCCAGGAGAGACCTCGGAAAGCGTAGCGTTGCATGACCTCCAGCCCATTAGACCGACAACTTAAAAAAGGCGGCTGGTAGCGACTGGATAGCGAAAACGAGAGATTGTGCCCAATAGCATACCCTAGGGGAGGCCTACGTCCAGCAGTGGACTGCAATAGGCTGATTTATGTATATATGTTCTCTTTTTGTAGTTTATAATTGTTTTCGAAAGTTCACTTCCTAAGTTTTTATGGGAAAAATTTTAACACACATAATGTAGTATCTTACCTCCCAATGCAAAGGTTTCTCCAAGAGGGCTGCTGGAATTCTATCAATTCTCCACAAAAGCGTCATAAACGAAAGCCGTCAGTCAACCAAATCACGATGCAAAGCAGACAAATACGGCTGAAAGTAAACTGACAACAATTAGCGGGTGGCAACTGGCAACCCTAGCTACGCGTAAACACAAGTCGCTAACGAACCGAAGCGGCCCCTGCACAAATTTGCAATTTCGATTGCCCTGTTTGAGTTTACCTGTACTCTACTCAACATTGTGTTGTACCATATGAGTGTTGCTGCTTTTAAAAATGCAAATCTACAGGAAGTCTTTGTTGGGGAGTGGCAGGACTGGCAGGGCTATTAGGACTTACGGAGGGAAAAACGACTGGCCATAAGTTTCATATTTTTTAGAAAAAATATTTAATTTACATATTTGAACTTATTGTTATATGTTAATTAAGGAAATAGTTTCTCACAATATGCAGTTCACGATGACTAACTATCAGTACTGTGAGGTCCAGCCTTCTTCGTATAGCTGGCACCCTCAAACCATTCTCTATTTAAATCAAATTTAAATTCATTTTTCGACAGGACAAATCATGCTAGTTTGAGACATTCTTGTGTAGGGCATAGCCACAAATTAACTATAATATATAGACTAGGGCAGAGCCCCAGTCGGATTGCAAAGTAAAGGAGCATCGGAATAAAATATATTTTTTCCAATAGTTTTTTCAGATTCTTTTTCTTTTTCGTGTGGGGCACCGAGTCGTCCAACGACCCGATGAACCCTGGTGTCAGAGTTTTTCAACCGCCTACTATCACTAGTAGGCCTCTGACATTTTTTCAGATTCACGTAAAGCTTCCCCGTACCGGCTGTAGTACTTACCTTAAGTTGCCTTAAGTATTACCGACTCAAAATTCGCTACATAATTTTGTGTGCCCCGATGCACAGATATAGAGCAGCTGCATACAAATCCGCATTATATCATTGTTATTGTGATCCATTATGATCGTATTCCCACGCGTTCAGCACACTATTTTAACGAGGCCTGTAACGAAGTCAATTTGCAGTGAATCTCTATAGTTAAGTATACAGAGGCTTTGCATAATATCGTCATTTCTTTTACCACAATGAGTACCTAAGTAAGTAGTTACCAAGTCCATTTATTTTTCGAACCTAATTTGTGAAGAGTTCCATCAAATGATCGCTGTCTAGGTACTACTAAAAGGATCATATCTTTGAGAACTTTTGTTCGTTTTTATTATAGCGATATTTTTATGTAGTACCTACCTACCAGATGAAATACTCCAAACAAAAAATGTATTCGATTGCGTCACGTTCGAATTTTGAAATCATGAAACAGAAAAACGTACTACCTATAGAATATGCAAAACTGCCACAGATGGTACACTGCTTTTTATTCTGCCTATCGAACACCTAGTAGAACTTACCATGGTAAAATAATAATGCATAAATAAACTATTCTGAAATATAATCGAAAAAATAGTAGAAAAGAAGATTAAACATACTAGATAAACCTCAAACTGAACTTTTATCTCTATATTCGGAAAAACCTATATACCTATTCACAATGATTGTTATAATGTTATAAACCATGTGTTCTAAAGGAAAATGAAAAGTTTTAAATAAGATTTATGCATTAAAATAGTGACATTGAATTTCTTACAATGTTTTCTAAACTGCTACTAGAACCGATAGTATAGGTAGGTAGGTAAGTGTCCTATCTGTGTAGTTCAAATGTTCATAATCTTTGATTTTTAATTGAAAAATGAGTCGATGTGGTTGCCGCGGCTGAAGTTGTTTGGTGTGATCGATGTCATCATTGTAATCATAAAAAAATTTGCAACAATGTCAGCAAATAAAAAAAGAACTCAACTTTTCGTCTTTTCTTTCTGAACTTACTTCTTTGCTGTAGTTCATGGGTTTAAAGCGAAGTGATTTTGTTTTGCTTTTGCGTCGAAATGTCACTTACTTTATCTAAAACTAGCTTTTACCCGCGACTTTGTCCGCGTTACATAGTATTTTTAGGCAGAAGTTCTAAAGTAGGTATGTGTATTCATAGTAAGTGTGACAGTGATATTAGAACAGTTCTTATAATATATGACTTGCTTGCTTCTGTTGTTAAAGGGACAGTTCAAAATTTGCTATCCGGGCATTATTTATTTAGTTGGTGTGTATTTTTAATACATATCCATAAGGCATGCGTATGTCAGACAAAAGGAAATCGCGCATTTCTATTTTATTCCCTTACAATTACAAAATACGCCGCATCGGACGTCAAATGTGATCCCCGCCTTAACGTGTCATGTGAATGATACTTTCTAGTATAGAACATGGTAACGTATCACCTAAGTAGATATGCCTAAGTACAATAAAGGTAGCGCATACGAAGCAAACGGCGGCGGCACAGCGGTATTTTTCATATAATTTGCTTAATTTTCCGAAGTAATGAATAAATATCCTCGGTAAAAAGTAGGCAATGTCCTTTCTCAACTTATTCCTATCATAATTGTATAATATGTTTTTGTAAGTTTATCTGTATTGTATAATATTTTTCTTTTGTTTCTTTAAAAGAGATAATTATTTGGGCTATCTGTTTACCTGAGATACACGAATTCATATTCTTAGTTCAGGAAATAGGTACGCCTTATAATTATTTTGTATATGTGCACCTATTTATAAGTAAGTTTATTGAATAAAGAATTATCTTATCTTATAATGAACAACTTTTGCTTTGGAACCATTTCTGTATCTCCAATAGTTTAGGTGGGCTCCCGATGGTAAACCTGGTGGTCTACATAAGGTACTCCAGATCCTCAATGTCCTCGTGAGAAGAAGCGGCCCATCATACTGAACAACTTTTGTTTTAGAACTATGCCTGTATCTCTAGTAGTTTAGCTGGGCTCCTGATGGTTCACCCGGTGGTCTACATAAGATACTCCAGATCCTCAATGTCCTTGTGAAAAGAAGCGGCCCATCATACAAAACAACTTTTGTTTTGGAACCATTTCTGTATCTCCAGTAGTTTAGCTGGGCTCCTGATGGTACACCTGGTGGTCTACATAAGGTACTCCAGATCCTCAATGTCCTTGTAAAAAGAAGCGGCCCATCATACGGAATAACTTTTGTTTTTGAACCATTTCTGTATCTCCAATAGTTTAGGTGGGCTCCTTATGGTAGACCTGGTAGTCTACATATGGCACTCCAGATCCTCAATGTCCTTGTGGAAAGAAGCGGCCCATCATACTGAACAACTTTTGTTTGAGGACCATACCTGTATCTCTTATAGTTTAGCTGGGCTCCTGATAGTACACCTGGTGGTCTACATAAGGTACTCCAGATCCCCAATGTCCTTGTGAAAAGAAACGGCCCATCATACTGAACATATTTTGTTTTGGAACCATTTCTGTATCTCCAATACTTTAGGTGGGCTCCTGATGGTACACCTGGTGGTCTACATCTATACTCCAGACCCTCGAATGGTAATAAAAAATTGCCTTTGTCCGTTCTCGGTATGCTAGCAATCTCTGTGCCAAGTTTCATGAAGATCGGTTCAGCGGTTTGGCCGTGAAAGCGTAGCAGACAGACAGACAGACAGACAGAGTTACTTTCGCATCACTACTCACTACATAGTATAAAATAAAGTCGCTTCCCGTTTGGTGTCTCCTTATATCTTTAGAAGTACCCAACGGATTTTGATGCGGTTTTTTTTATTACATAGAGTAACTTGAGAGGAAGGTTTATAAGTATAATTTATTCCGGGAAATTGTCACATTCCCATGGGAAAACGGGTAGCCCAACTGGTAGTAAACTTTTGACCCCCTTTTAACACCTTTAAGGATTAAAATTTCAAAAATGCTGAAACACGTATTTAATTATTTTAAGTTATGAGTCTAATCAGAAATTTTGAAACAGATCACATTTAAGATAAAAAACTTTCATACAAACTTTTAACCCCCTTTTCACCCATTAAAAGGTTAAAATTTCAAAAATGCTGAAACACGTGTTTAATTATTTTTAGTTATTAGTCTAACCACAAATTTTGAAACAGATCACATTCATTTAAAAAAACGAACTTTCATACAAACTTTTAACCCCCGTTTGACCCCATTAAGGGTGAAAATTTCATATATTATGCTGAAACACGTGTTTAATTATTTTAAGTGATAAGTTTAATTACTAATTTTGAAACGGATCACACTTAAGACAACGATCTTTCATACAAACTTTTAACCCCCATTTCATCTCTTGGGGGATAAAAAAAACGGAATTTAAAGTAAAGTCGCTTTCCACGTCCGTCCCTGTCTGTTTGTTTGTTTGTATGTATCTTCAAAACCACTTTACGGATCTGGATGAAGTTTTCTTAAAAGATAGAGTGCCTCAAGAGGAAGGTTTTTATGTATGATTTAAGTCGGGAGAAAGTCTGTTTCCCGTGGGAAATCAGTAAGCAGCGGGTGAAACCGCTGGGCGGGCCGCTAGTTTATAATATTAGTGTGGATAAAGTCGTGCCTCGGTGGGTGGTGTGCCGTTGAATGCTTAGATAGTGGCTTACATCTACAGATTTAGATGCCTTTACTTTTTTAATAGATAGAGTGAATCAAGAGGCAGGTTTTTAAATACCTTTAACCGTGGGAGAAGCTTGATTCCTACAAGACCTGAAGTCTGTTAAATAAAATTCGTTTCAGTGTGTGTCAATGGCCTGTCAGTGGGATGTACAGTTTTGGTCGTTTCGTATTCTGTTAACAGTTTGAATCAAATCAAATCATTTATTTCAAAGTAGGAATTTACAGGATTCTATTTAAGAAAGTCAAATCTACATAACGTAACATAATAAATTGAAAAATAGTAAATTTAAAGTATATAAAACCATGGTGACAATAAAATGACACTTAAGTGTCGCTGGCATTGCAAGAGTAAAAAAATTAGAGACTTCGGGCACAGAAAAACTGGTAGCAGCCATCGGTAGCAGCAGGTGAAACCGCTGGGCGGGTCGCCATACAAACATAAATTCATTTTTCAACTAGGATTCCGTGGCTAATGCTAAATTGTTGCGCTTGTTAGCAGCTATAATCAGAATTTTATATAAATATATCACGCCTATATCCCCTGCGGGGTGCGCAGAGTGTAAACGGTACGGTATCTTATTATACACCTACAAAGATCCGGTATTACAATATTGTTATCTGGATTTAGCAATATGTATAAAATTCAGTCCCTTTATTAAGGATATATTACAAAATACAATTTCACATAAAATTAACGTTAACTCATGAAATGATGTTTTAGGTTGCAAAATTTTCAAGCGTAGGCAGGTTTTGGATCTGCGCCTTTCGCCATGATTAGTGGATGAGCCGCGGTAGCCCAGATGGAAGAGGCGTCGCCACTTCTTCTTCTTCTTTTTTTTCGTGTAGGACACCGAGTGATGATCCGATGAACTCAGATGTCAGAGTTTTTCAACCGCCTACTACTAGTAGTAGGGCTCTGACATGGCTGTGTAACGACCGCCATCAAAGTAATCATAGACAGCAACCGGGACCGACGGCGAAGGTGCCCTCCGAAGCACGGAACCGTCTTTATTTTCGGACAATTAGGTGGTTCAGCCTGCAATGTTCTAACCAAACCACTAGTGATCTCAAATTTTCAAATTATCTATAATTTATACCTAACACGAGAAGTGTTTTAACATTAATTGGTATTGAATGAAGTTAGGAATCGTACGCTTTCCTGTGTTAAAAAGATATTGATATGGGTTTGGCTATTTCGACTAACTCTATTGAATCTTCTTCCTATTTAAAAAAATATACTATTCTACATTGTCATTCAAAGAGTCACTTTCCACTCGGTTATTTAGGAGAAAACATACTCAAATAATTTGAGATTCATAGATATTTGGTAAAGGAACACTTGACATAAGTTTTTCAAATGTTCGTTTCGTTGTCTAGACATCTTCTTCGTCGGTATTATCTACTTGTAAAAAGCTGTCTTGTTTGGAACCGCTCAGCATTTGCACATAGATCATTGCAGATGGTTATTATTTTTACTCCGTTGTTGGTAACGGGATGTGTCGTAAATATCTCTACCTAATTAAACAAAATACACATACACATATCACGTCTATAATCCCTTGCGGGGTAGGCAGAGCGTAAACATCCGCAAAAAAACGGCCATTTACACCACGTCTGACAAATGTTTGAGGGTTATTCGGAATATTGTGTATCGTTATAGTGACAGGTTGTCAGCCTGTCGCCTAAAATTGCAATACACACCCTCGAGTCCTTTAGTCGCTTCTTATGACTTCCACGGGAAAGATATGGGGTGATGCTATTCTAAGCCGGCATCAAACGGCAAATTAAACAAAATAATTATATTTATATATACATTTAGGTATGAGAAACCATCAACTCGCGAAATTGGGCTGGTAGTTTGAACAACCACACAAACTTTTCCGGGTGAGCTGTTGCTCCCCAGCAACCAGTCAGGTGTAGATTTCAAAGCTCCGGGGCTATAATTACAGAGTCCAGAAAAAAAAATGTTTGTAGGCAGATCTTACAGTATTTAAGCTTTCATTTTCATTTTCTTCGTACCAACAAAAAAACTATTGAGCTATCGAATTATTTATTTAGTTTCACGACAGCAAAAATTATAAGGTCACCTCCTGATTATATTACAAACATGAGGCGCAAGTACTAAGGAGGTACTATTTTATTTCTACCTATCTTATTACTACCGAGCCGGTTTTTATAAGGACATTACAAAAAAAATATAAAAAAAAAAAAAATTGTGTGATACAAATTTTCTTTTTTTTACAATGACGGTTCATGACGTCAATAAGTGATAATACTATCCTACATTGAATAAAAAAATTCAATTTCGATTTGACGTTATCCTGTAGTAACGATAGTGAATTGAAGTACCCATCTCATTCTACAGCAGCTTTAGACCTGCAGTAGTGGTCAGGTCCGGCCAGTATGAAACGATTTCTGTTTCGGATTCCAGCTACGATTGCGCCGTAGAATACTACCTATTGTTTAAACATTTTATTGCCGAACAGAACAGCAGATAAATGATAAGAGAGCAATACTTTTAAAATGTTATTTTCCATTAGCTGGTAGTTTTTTTTTTCAAATATATGCATTGTGTTTTTCGTACTACTTTTATGTACAGTCGGTTGTAGCATATAAGGTACCAGGGGTACTCCAAAAGAACTGAATTATTTTTATTCCCAGTTAATACATGGTAAAAATTTAAACTTATTCTCATACAATAAGTTATTTTCTACAAATACATATTAAAGACAAGAAAAAAATATTGCCGGGGACAAAAATAATTCAATTCTTTAAGAGTACCTTATGTGCTATAACCGACTGTACTTATGTATTGAAAGTGAAAATATTTTTATATTGGCTTGCTCAAAGCAATGCAGTGGTGACTAAACGTAGACAAGAGCCAAGTATTTAGGTAATAAAAGCTTAGTATACTTTTGTTAAAAAAAACAATACTGCTTATTCATTATGCTGGATTTTTAAAAAGATTGTTTTGAAAATATACTTAGTTATTTTAAGAAACAAATTGCATGATTTTGAAATAATGGTTATTTATTTATCTTTTTTAAATTTAAGAGTCTTGTCGGTGGATAACTTAAAATTTTCTCTCTTCTCTGCTAGTGACTTTTTCTTCTATCTGACTAAAGTAGGTGCGTCTAGGTCTACCACTGCCACTCTTTCCTTGTACTCTGTCTTTAATATGTTCTTTATGAAGTTTTCGTGTCGTAGCAAGTGGCCAGTTATATATTTATTTATATATATTATATTGATTAATATTTTAAATATTTTTCTTAAGTTTTGAGGACGCAACTTGCACCAAGAAAAAGTTTCTGCAATAAGACAAATGTCAGTTACGATCTTCTTTTTTCTAACTTTGGTAAAAGCATTTATTCATAATCAAGGTATAAGGCTTAATACAAAGGTCATTTATTAAACTAGTAATAATACATTTTATTATTATTGTAATAAGTTGATAGAGCTAATAAAGTATAATTTTCGAAATGGCTCTGAGGTTTTTCATGAAAACGTGGACGTTTATTTATGTTATTTATGCTAAGATGGATCTTAGCATAAATAGCATAAATAATCGTCGTTGCGCAATAAGCACGTCATATTGCTGTATCATTTACTGGAAATCAATCTGTGGCAAGTGTCAGAGCGAGGTAACAATCACGTTTTGAAGTCCCGTCTTCTTCTTTTCGTATGGGACACCGAGTCGTCCAACGACCCGATGAACCCTGGTGTCAGAGTTTTTCAACCGCCTGCTACTAGTAGTAGGCCTCTGACATGGTTGTGTAACAACCGCCGTCTAAGTAATCATAGACAGCAACCGGGACCGACGGCTTAACGTGCCCTCCGAAGCACGGAACCATTTCTTTTTGAAGTCCCGTGCGGTCCATTTATCAAATGCGCCATGCGACCAGAATTATGTCTAGATTTCAGATTATTATCGCATTGGGATCGAATATACCTGTATTCAGTCACGGATATTTCCTGTTGTGTGAATTGTTAAAACCCGTACAGAAAATCTTTGATATCACATTCTAAGACCTACAGGTCAGTCCTAGTCGACAAACGACAGAAACATATGTCATATCAAACAACACATAGTTTTGCGACTGATCCTTCTGGTCGTAAAAGGTCCCATGTGTCATCTAAGTCTAATACAAATCTCATAGTCATTCGCTCAGATAGTGTCGCAAATCAAGCTCAAGCCGAAAATCAGTTAAACCGATGTAGTGATCAAATATGCTAAGAGAGATTGGACTCTCATTGTCTTGTTGACTTGAGTTGTGTATAAATTCTACGTACAAACGACCCGTCGACGACCCTAATGTCAGAGTTCTTAAACCGCTAACCCCTACTAAATAGAGATTCCTTAGTAGGTAGTATTCTAACAAAGTTACTTACATAGACCCATGCAACATCAGCCAGTACCAGAGAAAACACGGATATTTCACGATTGTACCGTGTAGGCTAACCGGTTGCAGACCGCCTAGACTGGACTAGGCAAAATATTTTAACCCAACACGTGTGACCTGGATAAGTATCTAAAGCCTCCATAAATACGTTTTAAGTTAATGTGCTCTGAAATGCAGCCGACGGTTGCTCTAGAATCTAGAGTCTAGATACATTGTTGTGGGTATTATATAATAGAAAACGTAGTATTTGTATCTTTAAGCTCAGTCTTAGTCAAAAAGTATAAAAGGTATAAAACTTATTCATATTATGGTACATAAGTACTTACAGTACTTACCTTAAACAGCAGTAGTTATGAAACTAAAATCCTTTATTAGGTAGATATTATTATTGTCTCTTTTTTCTTTTTTTTTCAAAACACCAAAAACTGGGGCACTAAACAAACAATCCTAGCTTCACAATATTAAATCTAGTGGTTCAAACAGAAACTAGTTATAAAATTTGAAGGACCTATATACCTATGACCACCCTACCCTAAAACATTATAATTGACCTACATTCCGAAATTTGCCTATCAATGGAACTAATATTCATAAAGTTGCGCGACATATTGATGTTTATGTTCTACCCAGCTATCAATTTTATATGTCGTAAAATAAAAATAAGCGGGTTAATAGCTGTAAAAGTAGGTGGAAAAGGCGTAGTAAAATTTTCTGCGGGGACAAAGCCTGTTAGTAAGGTTTTCTGAACTGTAAGCCACTGTATGAAAATATCAAGCGACAGAAATTTTAAGTAAATTAATAAACCTTTACAGAATAGGTATTAAAACAATTAAGACTATGGAAAAGTGGGTCATAAGTTTTCCGCTTTCACATCTTAGAAAAACAGTACTGTGTAATTCGTAACGCAAAATTGACAGCCATCAGATACAAAAAAAAATTATCACTGGAACACCTCGGTATAATATTACTTTCACGATAAACATTATCATAAATTGAACTAGTTAGAGCCTGTACGTAAGTCATAAACTTACAAAGTAATACTCGTTTAGCGCTAGAGTATCTAGAACTATATAATGTATTAACAATAGAATTAGTACCCGTTAGAATTTTAAAGGCACACCCACACTGTGCGCCAGTGTCCAACGTCAACCGGAAAGTACTTAATAAATCGCTATTCAGTAGCTTGTTAACTTTATCAGGCTACTGAGCCCCCACGAACATAAATTATGATATTGTTCCGATATTATGGAGCAGTAGTATTTGCAAATCTGGAAGGGAGGGGTTAGAAAATACGTGCGACTTTTATTTAAACAAAATTGCGACTAATGAGCTGTTGACAAGGTCATCATTACCACCAAAATCTAGTTTTGACAAAACTCCTTAAATAAAGATTAAAAAAAAAAATCTTTAAGGCATATCTGAAATAGCTTGCAAGTTTCAAAAAATACTTACAAAAATAAAAACAGCCTTGGACGTAGTTCCAATATTTATCGGGTACAGTATTTCCGTTAGGTCAGCGTCCTGAACTGTATTTATCTCTTGGAAATTGTCCAGCTCACCGAAGCAAGGATACTGCACTAAAGCAATAAACACATTTACTTAGTAAATGTCTTAACAGCAAGCTTGTTTATGGACAATCCCTGAAGGCGTGTGCAGGAGATCTGCAGTGAAGGCGCCAAGGGGCTGCGATCTCATAACAAACACAAGTAAGCTGACGTGAGCCTCTTATTTCCATGGATTAGGTTCGGAGAATATTTTCTATGCTTCCGTACGCGTCAGACTAGAAATTCATGATGTCTGTACGCGGCATTATCTTATCGCCATGAGAAATTGTTTACTAGAAAACGCAGACATGGGGCGTAATTTGAAATATTGTTGTGCCACATAACTGGGTCTTTGCAATGTGCTATGGTTTGCTTTATTTTCTGTATTGTTTCTCGTATATGCGAAGTGGGTCTTAGTGGCATTTGGCATGAATACAAAGCACGTGACAAAGCAAGATACCATTTCATTCTGATTTAACAGATAATTTTATTCCGAAATTAGATTAGGGGTATAAAGCCTTAATAAAAAATGGAACTGTGAATATGAGCCTAGGTGGATGAAAATACAGATAATCGAAATGTAATAAAATGAAATGAATTCGCCCACCGCAGACTGTTGCGGTCGCATGGTTGTTTTTCATCTACCTCCAATTTTGAGCTTTTCTGCACCTGTTTATTGCAGACTGTTTTATAGCTCGGCACGTAATTATTAGGTACGTTCATGGTTCATGCTTTATGCACGGACAGCTATCTACGGAGAAATTTCGTACTTTATAGATACTTACGTCAAATCATAATGCTATAAAGTACGTAACTGTAACGAGGTAGCTTTTCAAACAACTGTACGGCTTAACAAGTTAGAATCAGCATTCCGTAATCAACAGATCGAGGCCACTGACGGAAGAAATTCCTTGGGCATTTCCTTGCGCCACCACAAAGGGACAACATTCCTACCGCAATGATAGTAGAGTCGGAATTCTTTTGGCATTTAGTGATTTTGTCATCGACGTGCGCAAACCCAAGTAGCCTGAATAAACCAACGTGTGTGGCATACGATAAAAAGGATCGTTTCAACAGTCAGTGCTGAAATACTGAGGCGTTTCTCTCGAGGCGACGAGACTATTGATATAGGCCCATTTTTATTGACCTCGTTGTTCGAATTTCTCTTTGTCAGCGACTTGCAAATACAATGTTCATGTATGTATGTAAGTTGTGAGAGATTTTTTTTGTAGTCTGTCTCTACTATCTTTGTGGTCTCTTGAGGAGCAAATGTTATGTCATTTTTAGCTTGACTGACTAGTGGATTGGTCTCTGAGGAGAAAGACCCTCGTCATAGATTAGGGTACAATTTAGCGACTGCCTGATCGCCTGCGGCTATCACGATATAATAATGCGATCTCGTTGAACAATCTAAAACGGTAGGGGTATAGATAATGAATGGATAGAGGGACAAAGTATACATGCATGATAAATCGTTACATGACGTTTGCATAACGAAACATTACGTTTTAATCTGTGCAATGCAATTTAAAATATTCATTAATATTGTTGCTTATCTATACAGCTAATCATTGAAAGAGAGCTTAATTGAAAAATTCGGAATTTAGAGAATACAAGAATTTTGCGTACCCATACTTACGTAAGTAATAATATAAATTATCTCATATGCAACTAATTACGATATTGCATTGCAATATTTTCTGCCAAAGTTCTCATATTTGTTGTGACGAAATCGTTTGAATTGGGCGGAAAATCTTCTATTTCAAAACTTTTTTTCACAGTTTCACAGGTTTTGCTAAAGTAAGCTCTACTGTAAAGGGCAGCCCTCCAAATATTTCTAGGTCCTGAAACTGAACAACTTCCCATGAATAAGTATTTCAAGAAATGCAAAAAACATTTTAGTCGTCCCATAGTAATTGCAGTCCGCTGATCTTGATTTTGTATGAGTGTTATTTTTTTTGTCGCGTACTGACATATGTTTCTTGGGGAGAGTTGTGCGGTTTCATGGTCCACATGCACCCAGTATTCGGAGGGCTGTTCCTTACAACCCGAATAGTACGTTTTTGAATTTTGTCGTCTGTACTGTCAAATATGCTGGCGCGGCAGAAACGTAACAAATACTACAAAAGTATGAAATACTTTTTAAGCACTCGCGATCACTTTCACTCATTTTAAGTATTAGACCGGGTCTATCGCGATAGTGTTTAGGTAAATTACTAATATTATTTTATTACTTATAATACTATCGCGATAGACCCGGTCATTCTTAAAATGTATGAAATACTTGTAGTAGTAGTTCTAGTTTTAGTTGTGTTCCACAAAGCTGGCGTGGCGGTAGTGGCGGTACATCGTGATTGGTTAGTGTCCCGTCGGCGGACGCTATCGCGAAATCGAGATCTACTCTCGGACAACGCTGCCGCCGCTGCAGCCGGATTCTGAGTGGTCTAGTTTTATATTTAAGTAGAGTGCGATATACAAAACTTAATTTTTGCTCTAGTGAAAATGAAAATGGAATGAATGAAAATGAAATTACTAGATTCAATTTTCTGCTCTAGTGAATAAGAAAAAAAAAACTATATTCAATGTTGTGTTCACTTATTAACGTCATGACTTGATCCGTCATTATACGAACAGAATCTTGTACAACACATTTTTATTTTTTTGTAGTATTTTGTATTGTCCTAATAAAAAACCGACCAGTGAATTTTCTATTTTTGATCCAAAAGAAGGTAATTTTATTTGCATCATAAAATATAGGTAGGTACAATGCAAAAATACAGCTTTCAACACGTTGCATCAAGGCAAAATACTTACTTAATGTCACGTTACTTACGCTGCACAGCCAAAACCAACCCTTTGTGCCAAAATAAATAAGTAATAAAATATTTATTTCGAATATTGTTTTCATTGTTTTTATGTATATTGTGTCAACAGCTGTTGGTTTTATAAAATAAAATATATCAAAGAATGAAATTTTACTAGAGACCGATAGCGAAAACGCAATACGGGCTGGTTATAAAGAACAACTTTTCCCAACGAACATAGGTCAAAATGTAAAAAAAAAACTAGACCTACCATACAAATTGACTCGGTCAGCTGATACATTCTGCACGGGAGGCAATTTTTTTTTTCTTTTTAACCTATGTTTTTAACATATCTCTTGGGGAAAGATGTTCCTTATCACCAACCCATTCTGAGTCTAGTAAAATTGCACCCTATAGACTTTTCAATAGGTTTGGACCTCCATGCTCAAATGAAGTATTAAATTAGGACGTTGTAAAATTATTTCTGGTTTTTACTTTTGAATTAGTTGGTATGGCTGCCTGAGAAGTAGGTTCTTCTTCATGGATATTATAAAGTGTCTAGAATAATCCTTCCGCGTTACAAAGTCCACTAGTAGATACAAATGCAATTTTGCTGAAAGTATGTTGTACTTTGAACTCAACATGTCTTAGTTTTGTTCCGTACAAAAGCTTTCTCTTACAAGGAAAACTAGGTTAGTAATTTTGCAGGTAGCTAATTGTAATCCAAGTTTGTAGAAGTCTTATTAAAACAAAAGTTTGTTTTGTTTGCCTCTGTTTGTCTTAATATATTAAAGGCAATTTTGACTGGTCATCGATCAGCCTACAGGCCAAACCCTTTACGCTAGAGCGTGAAATTTTCAATGCGTATTCTGATACGACATGATCAGTTATTCAAAACGATTGTTGAGGAAAAAATCGAAGGAAAGAGAGGAAGAAGAAGACCAACCAGGAAAGTCAAGGAGAAGGCAGAAGACAGAGAAAACTCCACCGACAAGAGCAATGCTCTTAAATATGAAAAATATTCCTTAAGGAACGTAAGGATCCACTGAGAAAGGGGATGAAAGGGTAAAACAGGGGATAAAAGTATGTATGGAATTTTTATTCCTTTAATACATTTGCTTAAAATTGAATATCAGAGAAGAACTTTAAAAATAGGTTACTGACGTTAATCAATATTCAACGCTAGAAATATAAGATCTTTGTTTAATGAGGAACAAATTACACAATACAATACACATCTTATTGTTAATTACTTATAAGTACGCGGGCGAAGCAGCGGGTAGCTGCTACTTTTTACTATTAAATAAACCCGAAACATTGGAAAAAAGCTGCGTTTGCCAATCCTGCCAATCCTGATGATTGTGGTCAAAGGTTAGCAGTAGACTTTTGCAGTTGATAATGTTGTTGATAGGAGAACATCTATTCAAAACGGAAAGATGAAATTATAGGGACGTCGTACGAATATTCGAAACCATTCCATCATATTATCCAGAACATTCCATAACATTCTAGACTTTCCATAACACCTAAAGCATATATCATGCCAATCAGTTTTATACCGATAAGATAAGACGAACGGCTATGCTACTTTCTCTGAACCCGATTTGGCCAGTCGTCTACATCGCCTTGTTTCATCGTAGGATAGGCTACTTAGATACTAAGCTACTTTTATCTAGATATTCACCTGCGGCGGTACTAGGCGGTATTTGTTTCTTATCCAAATAAAGCTAGGAATTATTATCTACTGCTGTAAGGTGGAGATAGTAGGGTTGAGACAAATATAGGTTTACTAGTTTTAAAGTTGGTCGTTAGACGAACTTACTTAATAAGATGTTGACAGAGATTGGTAATAAGGTAGTCTGAAAGAGATCATTATTCATACCAACACGTTATCTACATACATACATATATCACGCCTATGTCCCTTGCGGGGTAGGCAGACCTTATCTATACTTAATATTATAAATTCGAAAGTAACTCTGTCTGTCTTTTACGTTTTCACGTCTAAACCACTAAACCGATTTTGATATAATTTGGCATAAGCATAGACAGGAACCTAAGAAAGGATATAGGCTACTTTTTACCACAGGAAAATCTATCAATCCCACGGGAAATTGTATTATCGAATTCACGCCGCGCGCGTGTACGAGGCGCCGGGCACCAGCTAGTTCTTACATAATTAATTAATTATTTATTTTATTTTTACTGTGACAATTTAAAATTCTTACTGTAACACACTGACGCAATGTTAAGTTACAAAATTTTAGAAAGTGTGAATATCACAATCACAACTCGCACGAAATATCTATGATGTCATATTTAAACAATCAAAAATTCTGCATTGAACAATTATGCTGATCATGACCTGCTTCGACCCTTAGAACCTCTTAAAACCAAACTGAATTATGTAAGATAAACCCACTTAGAATATGGATAGACTGAACATGACAAGAACTAGCTGGCGCAAACTCTGAAGGCCTGTCTTAATAAGTATCTACCGCAAGATACTAACACGTAACGTCTTAATGTTAAGGCGGCTTGAGATAAAGCTTATTTACTATCTGTAATATTTTATATCTCTTACGTAAATTATGGGTAATAAAGGCTGTTTTGTTCAATTAAGTAAGTAACTAAGATTAAGATTTTTTCATTTCAATGTGTTCAACAACTGTTCAACCCTTGAATGTTTGTCAAACGTAGCGTAAATGTTAGTTTTTTTTTGCTTTTCACGGTCTGCCTTTTCCACAAGAATACAAGAATTGACAAAAATGGTTTAACGATTGAAAAGGAAGTCAAGGTCATAAAACTGATCAACTTTTCCCATAGAACATGGAAAAAATCGTACCTTTCATACAAAATTGCCGGTCATACATACATACATACATAAATCACGCCTATATCCCTTACGGAGTAGGCAGAGCGTTAACGGCCGTAAAACGGATATTAACACCACACCTGACAAAAGCTTGAGGGTCAATTAGATAACTGTGTATCACTATAGTGACAGGTTGTCAGCCCATCGCCTAAAATTGCAATACACATCCCTCGAGTCCCTTAGTCGGCTCTTACGACACCCATAGGTAAGAAATAGGGTGATGCTATTCTAAGCCGGCATCACACGGCCAGTTGCCGGTCAGCTGGTAAATTTACTATGGGAACTCCATTTTTAAAGAATATTTCGACCCATGTTCCATGGGGAAAGTTGTTGAGTTCTTTTCGGCTTGTTATACCCTTTTTGTTACTCCTTTAATATGACATTTTTAAAAAATTATCGTAATGGGTTACATTACTTGCGATAGCCCAATTACGATACCTTAAAAAAATCGAAATACAAAAATTGATTCTGTTATGGACTCCATGAGACTTATATAAAGTAATAGCAGGTCGCGTTGCCTAAGGCGGGCGAAAAATCAATTGGAGCACAAATTCTCATTTTCCCGATACTTTCATCCCCGTGGCCTTCCACAAATAAAGAACTGGAAGAGGCTACGGTGGTTCTCACACGCACTGCACAATTTTGCCGGTCCAGTTTGATTGACGAAAGGAGTTGTATGAAATCGCATAGATACTCCGCATATCATGCCACACGACATCTCGTAGCCGTGTGGCTGTCACAGGCTGTCATTTGTTGTGATTGCTGGCTGTTAGAAATCGCAATACAGCGCCGCACGTGGCCGCACGTGTACGATCCTTTTTTGCCCGACGCGATGGCTGCTGTTGCTACAATTCCATTTGCAAATGATTGTTCATGGACATCCTTGCTGTCCTTGTTTCTTAGAAGGCTTTACGGCGCAAACCAAATCCTGTTTCTTTAACTATCTCAATTGCAGTTTAAGGGTTTTCATACTTATTATAAAGGTACATAGGTATAATATTTTAGTAGTTTTTAAGTAATCTCGGAAGATGGAACAATGCTACACATAAAATCAATAAAATACAGCTGCTGGCGTATCACTGGCATTGCGTAAAACTGATAGCTGTTTGTAAATGCGAATTATGTAATACTTCCTATACCCAATCGTAATATTTTATTATCTCTGACCTAGCTTATTTACGACATTGACCTATATTTCCATGTGGTATAAATTATAAGAAACACTTTATGGGTTCCAAAAGTGCTTCGTCATTTAATTGCTTTGAAAATCTAATTTTCTGCTTTCATCATTCCGCCTGTTTTATGGAAAGTAACAAAATGACGCCATTTCTGGCACCATTATTATGATTACTGGTGATTTGTGAAAGTTTATTTATATTTTCGTGCCTTACTTAGACTTTTGTAGATAAACTAAAAGCTCTCTGAATTATTCAACGCCAAAAGCTATTTAGTGTACCGTCCTAGTTACCTATTTCAGAAACACGAGACGAAACAAATATCTTATCTTTCTTATTAGAATGTACGGTTTGTGTTGTTGCTCCATAAGAAATTCAAGACAGCGAGCGAGACTAGCGAAAAACGCTGCAGATAACAGGAGAGAACGCGAAATGTGACTTGTTATAAAAATGTAATTTTCCCGAGTAAAACACCGGTCTTTATTCCCCGAAAATATTGTGCCGCAGGGCAGCCTCCCCATTGTACAACTGTCACGGAATCCGACAATCGTCTGAGGGCACATTCAAATGATAATCTGGCCATACGCTTTGCGAATTATTCTTGTAATAATACGCGGTAGCGGGTCGACACGCCAGAAATGTCACATTAGCTTGATTTAAGCGTATTACCTGACGTCTACAACAGGGGCAATGCTTACCTTGGCTTGGCTTTGCTTAAACGTACGTATCTACGGTTGTATACAGCTGAAAACATATTCAACTGAATTCCTTATATTGTAATCTTTTCGATAAGAAAACCTACATACGAATTTTGAATCTAGACCATTATATCTAAGTAATTGCTGGTCAATAAAGCTGTGGTTCCAAATGAAAGCACTTATTTTTAGAATGACGCCATTCTTCAGATTATTAGACGTGAAAGGTTCGCGCTAGCGTGCTTTCAAAAAATGATTTTGCTGGTGTAGTGAGGATGCGGGGTGTGAGTGCGAATCCCCATTAGAACGTCTATGGGTTTGCCATTAAATAAACATCTCTGGCAGCTCTTCCCGGCTCTGCCCCGCTAGTTATTAGCGTTCGCTCCCCAACCACTCGACGCCGGCAGATACGGCACGCAGAGGATGCGGGGGCAAAATCAATTTCATTTTTCGACGCGTGCATTAATGTTATGGCTATTGAAACCGCAATCTTTCTAGCCATCACACAGAAATAGGCAATCGTTAACTTGATGTCGATACATCAGTATTATTGCTTAATTATAGTAATGATTAGAGAAGTCGTAAAAGACTGCGTCTGATAATGACAAATTAGCCATATATTTTATATTGCTTTTTCAGAGGATAATTTTCATTCCATGCAGGTTTCAACGTTCTTTTAAAGCCCACTCGTTGAAAGTCATTACAGCTAAACGAACGGATATACGTGTGTACTAAAACTACGATAATCTGCTGTCTTAAAAGAGATCTTAGCTGTTATCGCCTTGGGCTAGGGTTGCGATTCGAGTGGAAAGTAGTAGACTCGTAGGAAGAATAGCGGGGGACCGTCCATGTTTTTACTGCGATTGATTCCGCCCCGCAAGCAAGACGGACGCTAGCCGGAGCAAGACTATCCCGTACTTATCTAATTTTATTGTCACTCTCCGCTTCGAACGCCTGTCGAACCCTCTGCCACGGCAACCGCTCCGAAGAAAACTAGAAAATTCTTTTTCCCCTTCGGTTTTTATCTCAGAAGGACATCTTTATTCGCAGGCAGTTAAACTCAATTTAACATCTCGGTCTAGTGATAAGCCGAGAAGCATTTGGGCCCAAAAAAAGATAATAAAAAATCGGTGGCCTTTAAAATTCGGCGAAGACATAACTAGCTTGTGAAAATAAAATACGTTGGAGGTCACTTACTTGAGGCGCATAAAGTCGCCATAGTAACCTCTTACCAGGGCAGAAGGTCTTTACACAAGAACTTTACGGCTACGATTATAGCCCTGTTGAATTATTAAACACAGTAAAACAGTTTTTATTTCGCAATTTTTCGAGATTTTATTATATTTCTAAACAACATTGTCTAGAAGCTATTAGTTAGAGTGCAGCAGCTGCAAAAATTGTCAAGCGCACTTGCTTTAAAACAAGCGAGAAGTCGCAATGATATACGACTTGTAATGTTACGAGTAATGTAGCTTGGTAAATCCAGACCTAGATGATGGTTGTAAAATTGCCTCACACGTACCTTTACCATTATACGAGTACTTTTCTCTTATGGAGTAGATTGAGCATCGGCGGCACAGAAGTCCTAGTTTTTGTGAAAGTGTTCCTTTCACTTCTACCAGTAGTGATTTAAAAACTCTTACACCAGGATTCATCGGGTCGTGAGTTGATTTGGTACCCCACTTGGTAGAATAAGAACTACCTATAGGTACTTATGGTGATTCATAACTCAACGACAGAGTTTTATCGAATTCCTCGGTGACTCGATAAGATATAAAGAAATCTATTAGAAGAAAATACTGTTCAAAAGGACTCCCCCTATTGGAGGGTATTGTCATTCTCACCAAGCTTGGCAAGCGGATTGGCGCACGATATTACTTTCACAGGGAACGCCAATGCCCATTCCTTGGATGATTTCATGCTTCAGGTGCTTTTTACGACACCCACTAGTTCTATTGGGGTAATGTAATTCTAAGCCAGCATTTTTGTTGCCAAAGTGTAAATCACTGCTCACTCTATTAGTTTCTGTCCAAATGTACCTAAAGGATTAATAGCAATTGCAACATTTTAACAACCCAAAAAAGCTGCGGGAAATGTGTGAATTATGCTAAAGTAGCTTGTTTTGCGTGTGTTTTGTGGCGGCGCGCCTCTTCGGCACATTAGCTATGATAATTGGAACATTTGCTTTGCGAATGGGATGACATCGGGACACTCTGTTATTATAATGGGGTTTATTCCTGCGTACGAATCCCTAAGCTAATTTTAAGATATTGCTTCAATTATTTGCCTGCAGAAATATCAACAGATTTTTCTAAATTTCCATTAAATTACTTATAAAACTGTTTGGAAACTTTAGCGGTCATACATAGTGACTCAAAATACTGAAACGAGGTTCTTACCGCGATACTTATTTTTGTTGTATTGTCCGATATTTAAGTCACCTCAATGGTTTTTTTATCCATTTTTTTATTTCGAATGACCCTGATGTGTCTTTATGACATACCTACTGCGTAGTTTTAGTTATTTTTTTGCGAGAAGAATGACAGTTGTAGGTTCATAATCATCAAACGTCAAATAGCCTTAAACTTCCACTGCTGGACAAACATCTTCCCTTATTGAGGCGTGTAGATTCCTTATTTACTATTGTCTATACTAATATTATAAATTCGAAAATAACTCTGTCTGTTAAATTTTCACGCCATAACCACTGGACCGATTTTGATACAATTTGGCATTAGCATAAACAAGAACCTGAGAAGGACATAGGTTACTTTTTACGGCAGGAAAAGCTATCAATCCCACAAACAATTTTAATATCGAATTGGAGCCGGGCGTACGAAGACGCCGGGCACCAGCTACTTCTTATTACAATTTGCTTAAATAATGATAGAAGCATTTTAACTTTGAACTAGGTACCTATGTTGTATTACCTATGTCACCGTGTGATGCCGGCTTAGAATAGCATAACCCCATTTCTTTCCCGTGGGAGTCGTAAGACGCGACTAAGGGATTTGAGGTTGTGTATTGCAATTTTAGGCGATGGGCTGACAACTTCTCACTTTGGCGATACACAGTTTTCCGCATGACCCTTAAATATTTATCAGACGTGGCGTTAATGTTCGTTTATGCTTTGCCAAACCGCAAGGGATATAAGCGTGATGTAATAATTATAGGAGAATTCTTCTTCTTAGCGAATCGATTCTGGCGCTTTACGCGCACTTTGACCAGTACTCATCATAGAATTTAAACTACGAATGACCTATGTTTGCCAGAATTGAGCCGTCTGGTTATAATACGCCTCTCCCGCTCTACGTGTTGGCGCTTCTGAATGTAATTTACCGCCACTTTGGTGTTATGATGTGTCGCTAGTTGTAAAGTCGCTATGTCGTTGTAAAGTCGCTGTGACGGTTCTCACACGCACCGCCTAATCCGGTGTTTTGCAGGATCCGGGTTTTTGATGAACCGAGTTTACGAAAACCCATACAAGTCATGCCATACCAATAAGCCTTATTTGACAGGTGTCATCGCCATACAAAAGGAGATGTCAACAACAGAGAATGGACCATCTGCTATAGCATTGGCACAAATCTGATAGCTGTCAAATATGGTTCATTGGGATGACCGTACTGTAAAATTGGATATGATGGCACATTAAATAACTGCTCATGTAATAGGTTTCCATTTTGTATGGTGACTGTTACAAACCGCAATCTCGTCCGGTGCGTGTGTTTTTCATCTATGTCGTCGTAAAATGATGAAATGTGACAGTTAATGGGGTCATAAAGTTTTCAAACGTTATGCTCATCATTGTCGCACCAACGACCTGCTCCTTACATTGAAGAGCGCATTCGCTAAGATAATTAGATCATTTTAAAACAAGGGAAGTAAGTATCATACCTATGCTTAAAGATACAGAAAAAGTTGAAACCATTATTTGAAAAAACTTTTTTTTTTATGTAAAAGATAACTACTTTAGCATTAAAATTGAGGGGCTTAAAGTTTTTGTGACGGAATGAGATAACGAGAATGATTAAGTGTAATTAGAATACCAATTTTTGATTAACAAATTTTTAAAACACTTCCCTATACCACTTCACTTTAGGTATTACGCGTTACTGGCAATATGATACACTTGCAAAAATTTGCGGGCATGGGAAGAGCTGCGTTAGTGGAAGAGGCATCGCCACTCGTAATGGCGAAAGTTGCAGGTTCAAATCCAGCCCGCGTTTGAAATTTTGGCAAGTAAAAAAAAAGTGTTATTTGTTTCTTAACGTCGGCGTGGTTGAGTATCTTTTTCAAAACTGTTTGGTATCTTTTTCCAAAAGTAAAAACTGGCAGTAGTATTTAAATATTTCATGGCATGATAAGATAAAAATATTTGCCGTGTGATGCCGGCTTAGAATAGTATCACCCCATTTCTTTCCCGTGGGAGTCGTAAGAGGCGACTAAGGGACTCGAGAGTGCGTATTGTAATTTTAGGCGATGGGCTGACAACCTGTCACTATGGCGATACACAATTTTCCGAATGACCCTTATATATTTGTCTGACGTGTTTGCGGTTGTTTTCGCTCTGCCTACCCCGCAAGGGATTATAGGTATGATTTGTGTATGTATGTATGCGATAACTAGAATAAAAAAGTGCAATTTGTTCAAATTATACTTAAGTATACAGGGTGTTAGGGACAGCCTTCTGAATACTGAAAAAAAACCCTGAACGTTACTTAATCAACGCTACCAATGACACCATTAAAATATTTTTGCAACTGAACAACTTTCCCCTAGAAAAATATGTCACGATATGACAAAAATTTGACTTCCCACACAAAATCAAGATCAACTAACGGCAATTACTATCGGAAGTCAAGAAATTTTGGCGTTTACTAAAATTTTTTTTTCATGGGATGTTGTTCAGTTTCATGGTCTGAATGCACCCTATAAGTATTCGGAGGGATAACACCCTGAACGTTACTTAATCAACGCTACCAATGACACCATTAAAATATTTTTTTCTGTGCCCATTGGATTGAAATATTCGCCTTGTAATTAATATTGTGAATGTGATAATTATTCCCACGGCTTAATATTAAACTATAAATATCATAATAGAGGTATCTGTGTTGTTTGTGGTTACGATTTATTTTCAATTATTATAATTAACGCAGTCTACATAAAATTAAGTGAATTTTAATGTTATGTAATGAAATTTAAGCCTATCTTTATGTTTCATCAACACTAACAGTGGTATTACAAAAAGTTAGACGCGCATTTAGACGCAGTCTCAATATTTTGACCAAACGATTTGTTGGCCTTATTTCGGGATATACTGCCCTCAATTCTGAATATAAATTTTCCTTACTTGCCTTAAATCAGTGCTGTCACTTTCCGTCAAATTACGTGTTATCTGTCAAAATAAGGTGACGATAAATTCAATGTCGATTAAATTGACATTTACAATTAAGACTTAGATATCTCCTATCCTTTCTTGAACCTATTTGACGGAAAGTGACAGCACTAATTTAAGATAATTTATATCCCAAATTGAGGATATTTTGTTGAGTTTTTAAGAACCTTTATCTTTTGGGCCATTAAATATAACGTTTCTAGAGAAAATAACCCTAATCCGGCTCTTAAAACCCCGCCATAGCAAACCTAAGGCAAGGCAATAAAGTAGAGCTTATCGCGCTACGGCAAGCAGCAAGAGTGGCGCTATGAAATGAATTTCATCTCTTTGTCAGCGCTGTGGCTACTCCACCTGACTGATGAGCTCCGCTGGAAAAATTTAACCGCAAACCTTCGACTAGACGGTAACGCCGCAAGCGCTACATTTGCTTAGTGTTCAAATACATACCGGACAGACTTGAGCTTGAGAAAGAGCTTGTTTTCTCCGAAAACAAGAAAGGGGCGCCGTCACAAAGAAATCACAAGATGCACACACATTGTCGGTGCGAATCCGTGTTTAGCAATATTTAACCTGACAGGACGCGAGTCAGGTTTCATACGTATGAATGACAGCACATTTTCCTCCACTCGCAGTAATATCATAGCCATAGATCAATAACGTTTTTTTCGTATTTCTTCGCAACTCACTGAGCAAGTAACCGGGCTGAAATAATCTGGTGAGACATCAAAAGTTGTGGAGCTCGTTGGTCTATTTTTTCTGTAACTTTTCTAGTGGAGAGAACATGTAGGGCGATGAGGTAACCGATTATGGGTATCAGAGCGTGCTAGAAATTTAGCTAGGGAATCTTCACACTACGTTCAGCAAAAACAACTTAGTAAATGTGAAATGCAAACTTGCCAAATCAACTAAGACTACCCATGCAATGGGTCTAAAAATATACAACGCAATTCCAGATGACATAAAAAACTCTCATAATCTACACTAATATTATAAAGAGGAAAGATTTGATTGTTTGTTTGTTTGTTTGCATCGAATAGGCTCCGAAACTACTGGCCCGATTTTTAAAATTCTTTCACCATTAGAATCATACATTATTCCTGATGAACATAGGCTATATTTAATACGCGAAAAAAATAGGGATCCGCGTGAAAATTTCGATAATGTAACCCAACGTGTGAAAAATGTACCAAAAAATATCTTATATCGCGTACGCTGTGGAAATTATTGACAATAGAGCAAAGTGATGTACTACAGTTTTATAGAGGACATCAATATCTACAATAATGTCCGCGATACCATATGTCTAACTATTACAGTTATGCCACAATAACTACTTTTTAATTTAAAAATGTACAAATTACGCCACATTATTCGTACCAGCCAGTGTAATGATTACATTTAATCATTACTGTACTGTATTACAGGGTGTCAGGGATAGCCCTCCGAATACTGATTGGGTACATGCAGACCATGAAACTGAACAACTTTCCCCTAGGAACATATTTCAGGAAACGTAAAAAAACTGACTTCCCATAGTGAATGCAGTTAGCTGATTGTGATTTTGTATGGAAAGTCATTTTTTGGCGTTTCCTGAAATATTATGTTTCTAGGGGAAAGTTGTTCAGTTATATGTTTCATGCACCCTATCAGTATTCGAAGGGCTGTCCCTTACTCGGTATAAAAAAGACGACAAAGAGCATTCAATAATGCATTAAAAAAATCTACACTAAAATAATACATACATACACATATCACGCCTATTATCCCTTGCGGGGTAGGCAGAGCGTAAACGGCCGCAAAAACGGACATATGTTTGAGGGTCATTCGGAAAATTGTGTATCGCCATAGTGACAGGTTGTCAGCCCATCGCCTAAAATTGCAATACACACCCTCAAGTCCCTTAGTCGCCTCCTACGACTCCCACGGGAAAGAAATCGGGTGATGCTATTCTAAGCCGGCATCACACTAAAATAATAATAATATAATCTACCTACACTAATATTAGAAACAGGTTTTTTTAATTGTTTGTTTGAATTGAATAGGCTCCGAAACTACTGGACCGATTTAAAAAATTCTTTTACCGTTAATTGAAATTGAAATTCTTTATTCGTCATGAACCGTTATTCTAAAAAAAGAAATTTCTATCACACAATTTTCTTTTTTTTATTACAATTTTGTTATGACCTGATAGAAAACCGGCTCGGGCGGGTTAAAATAAATAAAAAATTAAGGCACTGCCATGGGGCTGGCCAGGTTAATCACACTTTACGCCACCACCATCTGAAAACGATATTTGTTTCAAATTGATGTCAAGATTTTTAGAATCCTACATTATCCCTGATGAATATAGGCTATATTAAACTGTCTTATTCCAGGGGGGAAATTGTTAGCGGCGGGTGAAACCGCTGGGCGGGCTGCTAGTTTTATTTATAATTTGAAAAAATCATTAATTGAAGGTGCTTATTATACAGTAAATGAATTTCTTAAATAGTATTGCAATTAATGTAAATGTATTGATATATTTTGACATGTAATATTTTTATTATGAAATAAAGAGTATGAGTATGAGTATGAGTTCCCATATATCGCTCTGGACTGGCTATTTTAATGTAAAATCCAAGAAAAAATAATGAAATCTTCCAGCTACTTTTACTTAGTAACATCTGAGAAGAAAATAGCGTTCCAGCGAAACGTCCAATGAAATTCCTTCTCCATTCGAAATTCAAATCAAAAGAGCACTTTGACAGCGCAGGCATGACAAACGAGGGCGGAAAACGTGGCGAACTATAAATTCATAAAGTAAGAGTGCAGTGAGGTCCGCAATCCCCTTGTGTCTGCGCGGTCGAGTGGCAGCCACTCCGCTTGACTGATGACCCGTGGCCCGCCCGAGAAAATGCCACGATTGTTCTTCCCTGGAATAAAAAGGTTAGAGACATTTTTAATTCGCAATCCTCGTTTTAACATATAGCAGTGGTACGAAAGGCGAGAGATAAAAGTCGCTGTTGTTTTAACGCTGAAAAGAGCAATAAATTCGTCGGAAAAGTTTGCTGTTTTACTGGTTGCTCGGTGATGGAAGCGAGCTTTTTTAGAATTTTGAGGTGACTTTATGAGTGGAAATTAAGTTGGTGCATTAAAATGTTGTGTTTAGAATACTGCAAAAATGTTAATCTTTTTGAGAAACATCAGGTCGCAGTAATATTTAAAAATATAATGAATGATCAACACATGATCCTTGCGCACTTAAGCAAAGCGGGGAAGGGGTTATTATAATAAAGGCTGGATAAAATATGTAAATAGCCCCCTCCGTTGATTGAATTCTGCAACCGGAACACAAGCTTCGTTTATGTGACGGAAATAGCAAACTACATCAAAACTTTGCCGGTTAATTCATTATTACTACGGCACACTTGTCAACTTACCTTTGCTTGGCAAGAAAACTTAAATCCGGTGCGACGCAAACTCTAAGATCGAACAAATGATCCAAAATTAGGTAGATAGAGTCGTTAAACCCAACATTTGTGCCTAAAAACAAGTTTATTTTGTAAACTACCTTCAGTTACACGTCGACTTTATAATTTAAAATGAGGAGTTGATTTATTATTCACTTTTATTTACTGTTAAAATATTGTGGTCAACAGCACTAAAGTTAATTTAAAAACAGCCACGAATAAATACAAATGAACACAAATAAAAAAATAATAGCACAGTACTTTATGTGGTTGTGCCCAGAAAAAGTCTGGTATGTGACTGTCCCCTTAGTATTGAAGTAGACATGTTTTTCAGACAACACCTTTTTTCAGGGTTCCCTATGCCTCATTCTTTGAACTGAACATCCAAGAGAGGAGCACGTGAGTGTGCCAGACCGCGGAAGTTGGTATCATAGCGCTGGTGGAAGCTTCTACGGAGCGGCGTTGATGCAAATGTTGTGAAGACTTATTAAGAAGTTCCTACACATGGTCGGTAATCATTCTTGTCAACTTCCCACGAAGACACGCAAGGTGTAGGTACCTTATACAAGACAGTCTTGAGTGACACTGCAAATATGACTTTTCGGTCTTGGAGTTTAGGATGATAGGTTTGAGAACCGGCTGAAATTGCATTGCGTTGAGCTTGTTTGGTTGTGAAGCGGATGTTGAGGTTACCAAGCTTTACCAGGAAAGGGCCGGACAGGATTCAGACGATATCGTCTTTTTGATTCTTTGTCTGTTCTCCGACATTGAAATTGAACTCGTGGATCTTTCGTGCAAACATAAAAACTATGAAAAAAAAGGAGATTTGATAATTGGGAAAATACATTGTTCCGACCTAGTTTTTAATGATGTCAACTAAACTGTATTTAAGAAAAAACTGAGATTTTAACCAGTTTTATATTCATTTAATTACCAATCCCACATATATTCGTCTAAATCATGGTAACCCTGTGGAGCTGTAAGTATAACTCTGACGGAGTAGTCGGGAGCCGCAACATGGTAATAATTTGATCAGGCACCCAGTACGCGCAACTTAATGCCAATTGAAAAGTTTCACTACACCGGAATACATTGTAACAACATGGCTGAGTGATGTTCGCACGCGGGCAATACAAAATGTTTGCGTGGGCTGTAATTTTTTATTCAAAAACAGCCACAGCAGTCCACTACTGGACATGGGCTTCCTGTTGGAGGGTTTTGCTATAAGCACAACGTGGCACGGTTGCTGAGCACAGTGCACAGTGATGTAAGTATTAAACAGAGAGCGCTGATGCCCAATCCCTGGATTTATCACTTTGTTTATTTTTGCAACTACCTCAGGCAAAAATGGGGTGATGTTATTCTAAGCCGGAGCTATATAGCACCAATTAAAATAGATTTTTTCAAAACTACCTGTTATAATTACCTTCAGAGGAGCGATAGTGGATTAAATACTTTTACACAAAAGCTTCAGATGAAACTCGAATTAGAAATTCCGCTCTTGGTAAAGATTACAATTTTCATAGCTTGTTTAGATGATCTGCCTGATTCGATAAACAAAGAGTGTATATTGTTAGCAAGCACCTAGAGATAAACAGAGCCACAGTGCATGTTCACATGTAGCATTACACGCCGCCAACCTCAATTCAAATGAAGAGGTAAGGGGACCCGGAGAACACGGGGAGACATTAGACAACTACTCATATATGCTACCCTTACAATTTGCAAACAAATTAGCTTCTCGCAGAATGTACCAACTCCCAACAAATTGATGAGCTTAGTACAAGATCTTGTGCAAAGTTGAAATTACAAACTTAGAGTTGGGTAGAAATAGTAATTGCTTTGTCTGTTCCTGTTGCTAAGCTGTTGTTAACATTTTGCACCACTTTTGCACTAATGAATTTCCGGTTATTTTAAAGTAAAAACAAGAAGAAGATAAAAAGGACATTTTCATGCTATCATTGTTTTTCGCTCTTTCCGATTATTTTTTTCTAAATGCTCTCAAATATTCGTCAGATAGCGGTACGTTCTACCTACTACTCTACCACAATTCACGCCTTTAACCCTTGCGGGGTAGCCAAAGCGCTAACGCCCGTAATATACGGTTGTTTCGCCACATCTCATAAATATTTGAGAGCCGTCTCTGAAAAATCGTGTTTCACTTAGAGACAGGATATCAGCCTGTCGCCTAAAATTGTAATACACTGAACCCCTCAAGTAACTTTATCGCCTTTTAAGAAACCTGCGGAAAAGAAATGGGATGATGCTATTCTAACCCAGCACTACACGGTAATGTATATTATGTGCGTCTATGCAATTATTACATACCTACTGGATTGCGGGATCATAGACCAATATGGCTGGAAAATAGTCAGTTGGTGAGCCCAATGTTCAGTGACGATGAGGGGATACAACCCATCTCCTACAACACCAAAACGGTTAGAGTATGAGCGGAAAGAGAATAGGCGTGGATATTTAGGGTGCCTCTGTGCCTCAGTATGAAAAATGTCATCGCACCTATGGAAAATAATTAGTTCACTTTTTTCCCACGCCTATTCTCTTACCGCACAGACTCTACGCTATAATACACCTAACCTACACATTTAAGAGATCGACGTAATACTGTTTGGTTATTCTCGATAACTGTATGGAAAACTAATATAGATTGACACCTTACATAGTTAGGTGGAGGTGCTGTTGGTAGTTCTTATTTGGATATCAGTCGGTAAGCTAAAAAAGGTAATAAAGTGATTGCACTTTATTCAGAGACGACGAGATGATGCGACCCAAACAATGCCAAAACGATTATGCCATAACTCCGAATACTGCTTCCGAATAGATTGGAATATAAATTCAGTCGCTGTACTGGACTTCGGACTTTGGAAACCTGCAGGGCACAATTGATTTGCAGAATCATACGTGAGATTCATACAATGTAACAAACTGAATCGTAGTCTACTGGGTTAAGCCGTGGTTCCTAAATCTGATCTGGGTTTGAATTTAACAAAAATACACAACATCGCGGGATTTTTTGTATTTTGGTTTGATGACAAAAAACTCATAATATTGTGTTTGAAGAGTGGACTGCAATAGGCTGATGTATTTATGTATATATAGTTGCATGGGAGTGGTCTCGTGGTCGGACAAAACCACGTCAGGAATCCTATTAAGGTCGATGGTTTGAAATTTTTAACACCAGCTTTCATTAGGTCATTTATAACCTCAAAATATTTATAAATATAAATGATTATTGCCTCTGAGTATATCCAATAGTTGCAAGTTTTAAGCAGTTCAACGATTGAACAAGGCCCAGGTTTGTATGTACCTACTAGGAGTACATGTCGTGAAGGTAGTCTGAATTCAAATGATGCGGTTGCAAACCTCCAGGCTACGTCTCGACGCAACTCCCAAGGGAAGGGGTTAGTTTCGTACTTACTCAAGTATTGGAAAATGATATGACAATACCATTCTCTGCTCTTTCACAGTTCCTAACAACCGCTTAAATGGTGCAAATTCACAGTGGTACTTTTATACTATCAGCAGAAGCCTGATAATTATTTTGTATCGTTTTACCTATTGGTTACTGAGTTTATTTATAAGAATTATCGAATATCATCTCAAGTTATCATATTATAAAGTATCAATTTACGAGTAAACAGGTTATAAAGGACGGTGTACCGGAGACTTTGCAGGCATGATCAGAGTATGAAGTTGAACAACTTTGATTATGGATCTTATGTCGGAAAATTATAAATTTGTTTCGTGTTTCTATGAAAAGGACTCTCAATTGCTGCTGACTGATTATAGTTAAGTACATGAATTTGGTTCACAATTGAAAACCTAATGATTCTTGAGGAATAATAGGTATGAAGATATATATTTATCACACATGAAAGTTTACGACTAATAGATTCAAATCCTATTCAAAGCTTGTAAAGGCAACAGTCTAAACAGAACCTCACTTGGAAAGCAGATATACGAACGTGTCTGAATACAAAGCAAGTAAACTGGCCTGTAGGCTATCCCGCCGTAAACTCTTGCCAAAGTTACGAGCTAGTATTCCACGTAGGTACTGTTTAACTTGTTTCATAGTAAATGTCTTTCATTTCTGTATAGGTATTTTGTTAGTTGGTACCTAGTAAAATACGCATACATTCCATCTCATGTAAAACCTGCACTCTGCACTATGAAAGTGTATGGCGATGCCTAAGTGTTTCTCATATTACAATGTATTTTCTTAATATTACTGATATTATGCACAATTATAAATTATGCATTTTTTTAAGTATATAAAAGCTAGTATAGATACATGTCTACAGCAATAGTATACCTTCAACTCGTTCGAGAGCTGCGCGCTACGCTCGCTACAGCAGCGGCGTCGCGTAGGCAATGAGAGCTACGAGACAGCTACATATTTAATGACGTACCTGCTATTTCATTATAATGATTTTCAGTACATAGACACTGACGTTATGCCAGTATCAGAGATGAGATCTACATTATGAAATTAAAACAGTCCACGAAAATAGTAATAAGTGTGCACTGAGATGAAAAAAGTTCATCGAAATGGTAATACTACCCCACCCTGATAAAATAAGTCCATCGAAACGAAGTGGTCAAGTTACTTTAACCAGGCAGTGTCCGTTTCTGTATGGTTGGTTTCGGTGTTTTTTGAAAAACCTAACTCTAGAATACTATACCAATAAAACTTTATCCTTGTCAAGATGCTACTAAGTTAGAAACGATACTTATTGTGTTTATAAAAATTATTTATAATTAAGTAGATAAGCACAGTTGAGACTGTTATTGTCGGAGGAATTTAACTGCTCTAAGTTTTCTTCAGAGGTCATTTTTGGCCTATGAATTCTCATTTATTACTATGACCACATTTTGAAATACATCAAACATACTTATTTTGGATCTATTCCCAAGTCAATAATTCATTTGTCTTCTGAAATTAATAACTTAATTACTTAGCTACTTGCCCTCGTCTTTGCGAATATTAATATTGTTCACAATTAGTTAGGTTTAGGTGTAACTTTCATAATTAGCTTTTCGTAATCTAGACGAGAAACTTTGATGAAATATATAAGGTGTAAAAAAATTAGCTAAGAATATTTTAAGGGGTGAATCAGTACGTGAAACTGAACAACTTACCCCAAGGAACATAGGTCGAAATATGAAGAAATAATTTGACCCTCCCATACTTAGTGTGTTACCCGGGCGGGATAATTTGTATGGGAGGGCTAATTTTTTTTCATATTTCGACCTATGTTCCTTGGGGAAAGTTGTTCAGTTTCACGTACTGATTCACCCCTTAAAATATTCTTAGCTAATTTTTTTACACCATGTATAGCTGTTTATTAATTAAATCCTTTAAATAAGTTAAACATACGACTGAACATGTGTAAGGCTTTATTTTGTAAATGATATTTGTATCACAAGTCTTGAAGGCTTTCAAGGCAGAGGCAGGCTCTAAAGGTAAAGGGTGATGAACCAAATGTTTTTTGTAATTTTAGGATTATATACCTCAAAAAGAAAAAATACAGAACCCTTATAGGATCACTCCGTCCGTCCGTTCTCTCGAGTGTACCGACCCTTTATCTCGAGATCACGTAGATGTATTGAATTGAAATTAAACCATATACTTACTCAAGTTTAGATGCAAAAATCATGCTCCTAACTTAACGTTAAAAGAAAATTCCCATCATTTTAGTGAGACTGTAAAGAAGGAGTGTTTCTGACCATCTGAAGGGAAGGAAAAAGGGAAAGAAAACTATAAAATTAGTCTAGGAGCTTAATATTGAAGTTGCAAATTATGAAAAAAACAATTAGTTGGAATTTAATTAACAATTGGGTGTTTAGGGTGCCGAAAAAGAAAAAATAAATTAGAATTGAGGCTAGCACTTCAAGTGAGGTTTTATAGGAAAGGTGTCTTGATGTGCTTGTTACGGAACCATAAGTGGGAGACTCCGATTTTTACTTGTCCGTTTTTGTCGTGTTTAGTCTAGATCTGCTTTTTTTTTACGTAAACAGTGAATTAAAAAACACTTGCTCGAGGAAATATAACGCAGCTAAATGAAAAAGATTGGTGTTTTCGTATTGTCACCTGTATAATGGTAATATAGTAGTATACCTGTTGTGATACATTTTTTAATATAAGTATATACTTATATGGATGATAGTCACACAATACCAATGGAAGCTTAGAGAAGAGGTATTTGCTTATTAGTTTAAGGTATTTAGAAAAAAAGACTTTACAAACAATAAAAAGAGTAAAAAAAATACCCAATATTAAAGTCTATTTTGCAGCACTAGATACAGACTTTCTATGAAGTCATTTGCTTTTGAAGTTGCTGTTACTTTGGCGCTATACTGAACAGCGTTCTTTTTTTATCATTACTTAAACTTGAACGAACATTGTTAAATGTACATACCTACATACATCACGCCTATATCCTTTGCGGGGTAGGCAGAGCGTAAACGGCCGTTAAAAACGGACATTTACGCCGCGTCTGACAAACTTTTGAGGGTCATTCGCATCGTGTATTGCCATAGTGACAGGTTGTCAGCTCATCGCCTATAATTGCAATGCACAGCCTCGAGTCCCTTAGTCGCCTTTTACGACACCCACGGGAAAGATATGGGGTGATGTTTCTCTAAGTCGGCATCACACGGCACATTGTTAAATGTCCATAAAATTATTGTACAATATTCGCTTTAATATAGATTATATCAACCTAGCAACAATCTAGGGCTGGCTCTATAATGTGATAGTAGTTTAAACAAACACACGTAGGTACGAATTTAGTATGTAGTTGACTGATTGACGAACTAATTACGTGAAACGCTGTAACATGTTTTTCTAGGCACATAATGCTATGCCACACTTGTTAATCAAATTGCCTTTTATATTCTACACTATTTTTTTAAAATCTCCTCTTGTTTTATAATAATCGTCACTATAAGTTATACATCTCGTTTGATTCCGGCTATCCCGTGTGATGCCAGCTTTGAAGAGCATCACCTTTTTCTTGGCTATACACAATTTTCGGAATTACCCGTAAATTTTTGTCGGACGTGGCGTAAATGACCGTTTTTACGGCCGTTTTTGCTCTGCCTACCCTGCAAGGGATTATAGGCGTGATATTTGTATGTATGTCACTATAAGAGCGCTCTAGATCACGTTCGAATCACAAAATACTAAAACAGTTGTATAAAGACTTATTTTATGCATTCTGCATATTGAAATTACATTTAATCTCAAACAATGAAGCAACGATTAACGAACGATGAAGCAGGATATTCTTTGTATTTTTGCGTTTCAATAAAATGGAGAAATGAAACGTCAATATACTAAAAATATAATGCTTAAAAGAAACAAACCCTGCAGGTGATATAAATAAAGAAAAAGACAAAATCATGGTAAAAATAAAATTAGTTTAACTTACTTGTACTAAACATGGTCAACACCTAAACTGAAAACACTTTACATAATAACGATCATAACATACATATATCACGACTCTATCCCTTACGGGGTAGGCAGAGCATAAACTGCCGTAACGGAAATATCTAACAATAACAACGATATTTTTTTATAAACTCCTTTTCTACATCAAGAATAATTCAAATTACAAATGATTAAATTCCAAGTTATCATCACAAGGGCTTAGTCACTCATAATTCAGTTGGTAAATATTGACACCGCTTTAGCTTCGCAGGAAGACAAACTGAACTTGGTGAAGTTTACTTCATTAATTTTAGAGAGCCGCGAATATAGTTTCAAGCTTAGTCATCCATCAGATATTCTAATGGAAATTTACAAAATAACAGTAGGATAGCAGATGTTTAGGCTTAAGATAGATTGTAGTACTTAGACCATGAAATTGGGTTCTTTTTTCTGGTACAATTGAAATGGTTTGACTTGGTAAACATCTGTTTGTCTACTAACCGGAAAAAAGGGGTTACTTAACAAAAACAAGTAATTCAGCATAAAAATCATTAAACTTTTCTAATAAAACCTAATGAACAATTCATTTTATTATTGTACAAGTATATTTTTGATATTAAAAATGCGACAATAAATCCTCTTGACGGACCCTAATTCAGACTCTGAGTGTAGGTAACTATTATATTAATTTCTAAACTAGGCTACAGTAAACAAGCTCCACTACTAATGATCAAAATTCTGACGGGGTAAGAGCAGCACATTAATTCGATCAGAGCAATGCCATCAAACTTGGTGGCAAGGAGCAACTTGCCAACTACCAACTTTGGCTTTATTCTGTTAGAGCTTTGCGACCTCGTTCCTGGACCACTTCTGTTTACAATACAGCTTCCAGGTGTAGACTAAATAACATCAACATCATCATCATCTTTACATTGTTTTTATTTATTGTGCTGGTTATTATTCTAATCCATTTTCCTCAATCACGAATTTGATAGGCGATGCGACGCGTGAAGTGCTAGATCCATAGATATTTTTTCTAAACCGATCTAATCCTAACGTACTCAGACTAGATGTTTTATCCCTTTAGATTGTCTTTGTTCATTTCCCAATCTAACCCATTTTCTAATTCGCCCACTTCGTCAATCAGTTCAGCTGATATTCTTATTTCGTCCATTTCCTAACTTGTCAAATTCCTAAGTCGTCCAGTTGCCTCCATGCGATTTACCAATATTTTTCATTATTAAGAAACAATATTAGATGGAGCGATCACTTCGTTTCATACATGAATAAGAACGGATGTTATAAATAAAAGTAAAATGATGAAAATAGAATGTAAAAACCATATCAGTGTAATATATTATAATTTGTAATTATTCATTTTTAATGAAATCAGTGTTGATTAAATCGTATGTCACAGACGTGTGAGGCCAATGATGATTTAATGTATTAAGTAATATTTCAGTTAAATCTTATTTATTTTAATACCCATCAGTGTAAATTGAATAGGAATGTTTCAATCGAAAAGTTCATCTATCTACTTCCTTAACAAGCTCCTCTAATTTCAAACTTGAAACACAATACTCAACTAGATCTAGGATGTCGAAACTGTGACAGCAAAGTATGTGTCAACATAATGTTAGTATTATTCTAAGTCTTACAACATTGTAATAATATTTTTGCTCAACGAGTATGTTCATTTATTATCCAAAAACAAGTGACTATCGAGCTTCAACTTACTTTACTGACTTTTATACATCGCAACATGATTCTTAAAATACGGGGTGTAAGGGACAGCTCTCCGAATACAGATAGGGTGCATTCAGACCGTTAAACTGAACAACTTTCTCCCACGAACATATGCCAGGAAATTACGAAATAATATCAACCTCCTATACACAAACACATGGAAAGTATTCTTTACGTATCCTGGCATATGTTCTTCAGAGAAAGTTGTTCAGTTTTATGGTCTGAATGCACCCTGTCAGTATTCGGAGGGCTGTCCCATACACCCTGTATATGTAATTTAATCAAATAAACTTTATAGGTACTTATGGAACCATAATATTAAACAATCGCTTTCGTTTATGATAAAGTTTTACGGCAACTGAAACGTTCATTCTAGTTTACTATTTAGTTGCACAATGCATTTTATGACTCCTAAAGTCGCACGAGGCCATACTTTAACGTCTCTAAGGGAATAAAAGCCAGTGCAAAGCTTAGTCCGCTTATGGCTAATAACCAGCCAGCCGTCGGCGAGCCTACCCAAACATAGCCTAAGTAAATTTCATATCTCCAACATATGCCTGTTATTTCAGGACCATCAGCTTACCACACATAGTTTGATTTTTACTACAATAAAACTTGCTACTTCAATATTTGAAAAGCTATTAAATTTACGACTCTATACCCATTGGTTTATGTGATATAAATGCTTCTTAAGATTTCGCGTGGGATCATACAATACACGGCGATGCAAATCGGTTAATAGCATTTTTATTGTAATCCGTTTTACTGTACGATTAAAATATTTCAAATAAAAGTGCCCTTAAAAATTATATAGGCGTGCCAAATCGTGTAAACCACTTTGTTGTTTTGAAACAAATTTAAAATTGGATTGGCTGTATATAAATGGCAAATAAACATTGACTCCTAGATGAATGTTGATCTCATATCAACATCACACGCAATCGATGTTTTATTTTTAGGATTGTTACTAATATTTGCCGTGTGATGCCGGCTTAGAATAGCACTACCCCATTTCTTTTCCGTGGGTGTCGTGAGTGGAGTGGGTGTGATAATGCTATCATCTTACATTGAATAAAGTTATTTCATTTTCATTTTCAGACGACTTAGCGACTCGAGGATTATTTATGTGTATAACAATTTTATGCGGCAAGCTGACAACCTGTCACTATAATGTTACACGATTTTCTTATGCTGTGGTTTTATTTTAATCTTGTTTAAAAGTCATGTTTTAAAGACGATTTTTGCCATGTTCCGGCTATTGGCCAAATTCCTACGAATTGGTCTGAATTGGCAAAAAATGGTTTAGGCATTTTGCTGCAATATATACAGGGTGTAAGGGACAGCTCTTCGAATCTTCTTCCCTATGGTGTTTATTCTGCGCCTGCCTTCTTCTTTCGATAAATAAATATTTCAGGAAACGTCAAAAAATTTCTGACCCCATAGTAAATGCAGTCCACTGATTGTAATTGTGTATGGAAGTAATTTTTTTTGTCGTTTCCTGACATATATGCGACTAGGGAAAAGTTGTTCAGTTTCATGGTCTGTATCCTGACATATGTTTCTAAGAGATAGTTGTTCAGTTTCGTGGTCTGTATGCACCCTATCAGTATTTGGATGGCTGTCCCTTACACCGAAGCTGTCTGTCATGTCACTTCACTAGCAGCAGCAATTCTGCACAAATGATTATAGAACTCGATTATCCACACGCGAATGAGCACAATGTCAGATGTCATCGCCACAGAGCTATGTTTCTAAAAAAATTAAAAGTTTGAAAAACAAGATATAAAATGACCATTAATTTTTGCAGACAGTTGCCTTAATTCGGAAAATCAACTAAAATAACTTAACTTGAAGTAGTGCTGTCACTTTTCGTCAAATATTTTTAGAAAAGGAAAGAACATATCTGAGTCATGTCATGTCTGTCAATTTGACGCAAAATACGCGTTATCTGTCATAAGGCAACGATGAAAAGAATATCGATTAAATTGACTAGAAAAGGCGAAGAACCCATTGACGGACTTACGAACGAGCCTTTAATTCGCACTAATATGGTACTAATGCTATTAAGACGCTGATTCAGGTTTTAGATTTACTCTTGAACTATGACTTGAAAGACTAAAAATTATCCTATTAAACTAGGGAAACGATAGATCTACATTATGACCAATTTCGCGATCTATAGAAAAGTCTTTGACAGGCCTATATCCAGTAGTAGATTTCTGACGGCTGTTATTGATAATAAAAAATCGTATATCAAATAACTTCTCGTGTCTAAATACTATCATGTCCATTTGTAACTTTGGTTGGCAGCTGCCGCCTCATTAGAGCCGATAATAAAATTGACGGATCTACGGAAGGGTTGATTGTTCCCTAAAATTACTTGTAAACTTGTTACATCAGTTCTGGTCATTATCATTCGGGAATATAATTTGACTTTTGATACCACTTTTGGAGCAGATTTACGCTGGCGGAATAATAATTGATAGGATAATTTTGTGATTGAAGTAAGAATTTTACTAGTTACAGAGTTTGTATTTTTAGTGAAGCAGTTTATTTCTTATAAGCTATAATTAAAGGTCAATTCCCACTGCAAAAGGATGAGACGAGACACGATGTGACGCTGCAATGTCAAGCTGCTCCAAGCGGCTTGAAGATGCGGTGCTAACTTTATAAAACTTTAGTATCCTACTCTAATAGCACGTTCACACCATGCACCTGCTCCTGCTCCTGCCGCTGTCGCGAATATTGCCCGACATATTTCCGCGGAAGTATCATCGCGAATGAGTGTTCACACACAGCCGTGATACTTTTCTCGCACTAACACGAGTGAGCGAGATATCAATACATTCCACTAGCGCTCGTGCTGCCGTTCCTTTGAATCGCGAACGAAAAGCCAACGGTCGAGGGAGCACGGGAAGTGGCAGCGGCATGACGAGTAGCAGCGCGAGTAACCTGTTCAAATATGCGCGCTGCCCACTTCCCTTACTATTTTCATGCCAATATTGCCAGTGTGAACGCTCTATAAAAGACATATAGCACCGATCTTATCTGCATTGTGATAAGGGCAAAAAGATGATGATGACTTTAATCTATTTCCAAAAGCTACTTTTTGAACTCTACTAAAGACGCTCATCTGTTCAGCAGTGAGTGATGTGGGACGGTAGACCTATTTAAAAACAACTTTTATCACCATTATAAAAGTAAAAACAAAAAGAGCTAGGTACAAATCTCATTTACGCTACGTCTGACAAACATTTGAGGGTCATTCTGAAAATTGTGTATCGCCATAGTGACAGGTTGTCAGCCCATCGCCTAAAATTGCAATACACATGTCCCTAGAGTCCCTCAGTCACATTTTACGACACCCACGGGAAAGAAATGGAGTGATGCTATTCTAAGCCGGCATCACGCAGCATTATAATTCAGGTTTGACAAATTAACTTTAATAATTCACAAATCAGCAGAAAATAAAATTCAAACAATGGTCTGTACTTTATAAAACTACAGTTGGATTGAAAATATTGAACCATGTAAATGCAATTTGGTTTCAATCAAATCTGTTATTGGGATTTCAGAGATAATCCTGTCTATCTGCATAAGTGACGTATATAATTTAGTCTGAGCAGATATATGAGATCCAATGCAGCTTGTAATTGTATTAAGTTAGTAGCTCGAAATCATAAGATTTATATGCCGTGTAGATTAAATATTAAATATATGCAGATTAAATATGCAGTGTCTTCTACTTCTTTTTCGTAGACATTAACCCATATCTGGTGCATTCAGACAACTGAAAAACTTCACATAAAAAAATATTTCAGGAAACGCATTTTTTATTTTTTTATTTGATCTTCCTAAACTCCCTTGGGAGCTGGTTCCGCAAATGGAGAATCGAGGTCAATCCTGAAAAAAGTGTAGCCGTGCACTTTCGTAGGGGCACAAACCAGCTGAACATCCCCGCTGTAAAGCTTTTCGGCCGACCCATCCCCTGGGTTAACGAGACCAAATACCTAGGAGTCACCCTCGACTCCAGGCTTAGCTTCCGTAGCCACATAATGAGATTTTGCAACCGCGCGGCGTTCGTTCTGGCCAGGTAACATCCGATGTTGAACAAAAAGAGCAAACACTCCCTTAGAAATAAGGTGAAAATTTACACCACCTGCGTAAGGCCTATTATGACCTACGACAGCGAAACCTTTGCTCACACTTTCGATTCACATCTAAATATGATACAGGTTATCCAAAACCGTTTAATGCACAAAGCTACCGGGGCGCGCTGGTACATGTGGAACGCCAACCTCAACATCGACTTAGGTCTCCCTACCATTAAAGCGTATATGATGGAAGCGTCTCGTCGCTTCTTCGACAACGCTCCCCACCATAAAAACCCCTTGGTAGTTGCCACGTCCAACTACTTCCCCCATCCAACCTCGCGTTTTAAACACCGTCCGATACAATCTTTCGGAAGAGAATGACGAAATCACAGTAGCCAATGCTGCAGCTATTGCGAGTAGATCACACTCCACAAGCTCCTCAAGCAACAGGCGGGGGTGCGGAGGTCCCTCATTTGTTCCCCATTTTTTGAAATACCGGCGCGTGCCGGGTAGATTCAGTCCAATACATTCTTCCCAGGACAACTCGTTAGCCTAATCAAGCGATTGAGCTGGTTGTTAGAACAACCACAAAACTTCTCCGGATGAGCTCCTGCTCCCCACCATACAGTCAGGTGTAGCCCCGGTTAAAATCATAGGGTCCAGAACTTAAAAAAAATATTTTATCTTGATTTTGCATGGGAGGTCTTTTTTTGTCGTTTTCTGAAATATGTTCCAAGGGGAAAATTGTTTAGTTTCATGGCCTGCATGCACCCTATCAGGATCCGGAGGGCTGTCCCTTACACCCCGTATACTTTATTTTTGTAAATAAATTTTTACTATTCATGGAAAACACCGAGACTTAACATACATATCTGAAATAACTTTAAATATATTTGTCTTGTGGGGATCAAATCCACGACTCTCGGAGAAGCATACAAGAGTACTATTCGCCACGCCATCAAGCCAGTCAAAAATTATACTCGAGACCAGCCTTCTGTGTCCTTTTCTATGTTTCTTTTAAGAGCACCTCTAGCTCTTAATAACAATTTTGTGCTTATACTTATAGTGTGGAAGAACGACGAGTAAACAGGAAGAACAAACGGGTGCTAATTCAGGCTCTACCGCGGCGTATTCAACGCACGTCCCGAGTAAGTAACGGTGTCTTCGCCGGGCGCATGTGACACCTAGCGTTAGGTGCCGTGAAAAATGGACCATTTCCCCACGAGGGATGAATTTATCTTCCGCGCTACTATTGCGATGCGACTCACCCGTTATTTGAGTGTAAATATTCATTGTGGTACAACAGCGCTGTTTTTCAACGTTCTTGTTTTGTTTTAGCGGTTTTGCGTTTATGAGCTTTTCGAAGAATTTTCTTCGTTCTAGGTTTTTTACACGACTGCGTAATCAGTATAGGAGTGTTATGGTTTTAGAGTTAATGAATGTATGTATGTGCGATTCTTTAATGACTGAAACTCGTTAACCACTGAACAGATTCGAATGGAAATTGTATCGAAAGAATCCTTTATCATCCCGAGTGTCATAGGCTAATAACTTTATCTCAGAAGTAGTCGTGTTTTTTATTATTCATTGTGTTTGTTCTTGGTTAGTTTCTTGAATCAATGATTGTGTTTATAACATGGATTACAAGCTGTATGTACCTGTTTGTCATCAATAGCTACAATGTTTTACTGATGAACATGGCTTCTCCCAATTGGGGGGTTTTTGCCATACTCACCACGTCTGCTAGTCGGGTAAGGTACTGTTAGCGAGCGCAGTGAAAGATGTTGTATTCACAGGGAATGCTGCTCTGCTCTGCTCACTCTTTTATTCGTCCCTAAGTCACCTTATACGATACGTCAGCAATGTGGTGATGCTAATCTAAGCCGTCACTACACCACACGGTTCCTCAGTAAAACCATTACGCGTTAATTGCCGATCCTCATTATGACAGAGATAATTTAGCGCATTACCCGATGCTGTCATACAAAATCGACGTCCCTTCGTTTTGACCCGTGAACTGTCTTATGGCAACCTAATAACCTACAACTGTCTTTGTCTACCATTTATTTCTGAAGATTGTCTAAAAGATTTGAAAACGATTGTCTTCTAAATCCTGTCTAGAAATTCAATCAGATTTAAATTATTCTTATCTGTAAACCAAAATATATTTAAACGAATTTCAATCTTTGATGTCTAGATAACTTCATGAGCATTTATTCTGAATTCAGTTCTCGTGACCAGAATACTGTTAAGCCATTTCTCAAATAAAATTGCACTATTGGTTTTTGCGCGCGTTTTATTTTATCACCGTATTTAATTTCCCGTAAATGGGTTTGGCGAAATTTTAAACCGATGACAAAGCCAGCCAATGCACCGAAAATGTCATGAGACCGCAACGGCAAACCAATTATGCGTATCTCTGGCAATAATTCCTGCCATTCCGGCCCAATAGCTTTGGGGATAAAATACGTGAAAAATACAGACATCACGCGAAACGGGATAGTGCGTTATGGGTTCCACACCCTTCCATGGGTACTTTATTTTAATATTGTAAATAGCACTGGCATGAAAGTAAGTACCTAAACACGCAATTCACGAGGCATTGAACTGAAATAATACAGAACGTCTATTAATAAGAACTTACGTACCTTTGAAGTTTTCTATAAGACAAGTAAATACCTTTGTATACTTACCTACATAATCATAAAAACAGATAATGCTCTCAACTCTGGATATAAATTCTTATAACTTAGCTTAAATTAGTGCTTTCACTTCCTGTCAAATATGTTTAGAAAAGAATAGGAGATATCTATGTCCTGTCATGTTTGAAAATGTCAATGGGTACTATCCAGTTTCTAGTAATTTAGTCGCCATTGTTTTCATCGTCGCCTTATTTTGACAGATATTTTGCGTCAAATTTTACACATGATATCTCCTATCCTTTTCTGAACCTATTTGACGGCAAGTGAAAGCCCTAATTTCAGGTAAGTTATGAGAATTTATATCCAGATTTGAGGTCAATATTTAGATAAGCAAGTAAATGGATGTCGTACCGGAAAATGCACGAGTCTATACAATTTTATTAAGGATCTCTAAAAATATCATAGAAACCAGACGACACTAATTCAATTGTCGCTGGTCAAAGCTGATCAATGTTAGTCAGATGAACGTGAAATCTGATATTTGGTGGGGACAGCCAATTCCCTAGCACCCTAATGGATGAGGGGACCAGCTCACAATTATCTTAGTTAACGTCACCAGTCTCCACGTTTTGTAAAAATGTCCGAACACAATAATGCATTAGGGGAAAAGGAGCGGCTGCGAAAATTGATCAATACACTATTGATTTATAGGTTTTATTTTATTTATATTGTATTACTGTGGAGCTAGATATATGTTCTCATAAGCTCCACATAACTCTCCGCTATTTTTCTGAGTCCGGTTTCTGACGAAATTAGTTTATGAAACCCCTAACAAAAACTGGAAACCATGGACACGTTGGAGTTTCAAATTACGAGTGTCGCAAGTTGTCATACAACCCGCGACCACAATACATGAAACTGTGTTGAAACGTCGGGACACAGGTAAATTTCTAATATTTACCTAAATACTATCGCGATAGACCCGGTGTAATACTTAAAATGAGTCGCAAGTTGTCATTTGTAAGATGGCTGTCACTAACCACAATGATTTTCGGTGCGAGTGACACCTCAAACAACTGTAATTTATAATTATGCGATAAATAATGTAAATCAAATCCAGTGCGAATGGCATTTAAATGAAGTCATTCAATAAATAGCAATTCAGATGCCAAATGTCATTAACATTTTATTCAGCTCCAATTCCAGCCATACACAATTATGAACGCATGAATAGTAGTTTCATGCACTTGAAAGTTATCGAGAACTCATTCAATAACTCTTTTATTATTGCAGAGCGGTAACTCTTGACACATTTATGTGACAGTTAAAGCTTTACAGTTATAGTTAATTAATAAAGTTACTGTCTCAATGTTGGCGATTTAAAGTTCATAGCAAAACCAATAACTAATGAAAATATAAAGAAAAGGTTGCTGTTAATTTTTATTTTAATAAAACATTATATGTAGATTGTTAGCTACGGCGTAGCTACTAAGCGTCACCAAGTAAAGACATCCTCCTACGGTAGCATTTTTTGGTAGCTCGCTCTACGAAATACTCTATGAATTGTAATTACAACCGTCTCTTGTATCGTAGTACAGTATAATTTAATTACCTCTTTAGTGATGAACAAACGTTATAATAGTAAAGTCAATTGTAGTAAGATGTAAAACACGTATTTTCTTCAGATACAAAATTTCTTTTTAAAAATAAAAGTAAACTGGTGACCACAAAAATCATCCAAAAACATTAGAAGGCAAAAATGACTGAAACAGTTTGCACCTGTTTTTACTAACTGATTTCAAAGCTTAGTGGGGATTACCGAAATGACATGTATAGACTAGAAAATCACATGATACCAACTGAAATGAATCCATCCTTCCGCTCCATACCATGTTATTTCAGGGCGGCATGAATCCGCGCTGATATCGTATTATAAAAGGATGTGAGGTTTCAGAGGTGCGACTGTGATATGATACTTAAATAATAATGTATTGTGAAAAGGTTTTCATGTATAATGATGATGGGCGGTGGGCTAGTGTGATTATGTAGATACAATGGATACCTGCTGGTTTACATTAGTGAATTTTGATCTGTCAATGTTAGGTATGATAGTGTTACACCTTCTCAGTGTCTAAAAGAGCGTGTCTTTATGATACATTTGATCGCTTACACTAGTTATATAAATTTTTACACTGTTTATCAAAGTGGTTATCTACCTAGTAGGTTGGAAAATAAAACTGGACAGTAGTACTGTCACCGAACTCAGACCGCTCGACCAATACGGCAATCAAGAAGAGAAATAATTATTGTTCAGTGTAATGCCGGGTTAGAATAGAATCATCACCCCATTCCTTTCCCGTAGGCGTCGTAAGAGTTGACTAAGGGACTAAATGGTTACACATGTGTATTGCAATGATCAGAATCACCCTCAAATGTCAGACGTGGCGTAAATGTCCGTGTTTTACGGCCGTTTACGCACTGCCTTCCCTGTAAGGGATATAGGCGTGATATAGGTATGTTTGTATGTACGGTCGGATTCATAAGTGGAGTCATAGTTAGACTACGAGACAGATTGCAATACGGGTTATTATCCTCTGTACTTACTTTACTAACTTACGCACACACGTAAGATTATCGACTGTAAGTAGAAAAGTCCACCTTAAGGCGTAGCATTAAAACTTAAACAGATTACCACCAAACAGCGACATCTATGTAATCTTTGAAATAATTACTCGGTGATAGCCTATTCGCCACCACATCACCACAAAGTATACATCACACTGGTTTGTCTAAAACTGTATTATAGTTATTCTTATTCGTTCATTTGTAGTAAAGCAATAGATTACATATCTTTATTTCGTCGTTTTGATCACAAGCAACCGTAGCTTAGCGGTAATAGTTCTTACCTTCTAATCAGAACGAAACCGGGTTCCCATCCGATCTCTGTATGTTGATTAATGTTTTTTTTAATGTTTTTATCATATTTTCTCCAGTAATCATTATTTTATATAATATTTTTCTATATATTCATCTATGTATTATATCTATAAATGTTTATTGTAAATTATGTATCAAAATATTATATCTAAAAACATAAACCTATAATATTGTAATAAAACAAAAAGTAAGGTAAGAAATTATTTTATTGGTAGGTATGGTATAACTTTATGTAAATAACATAATGACATGAATGAGAACTTTTGGTAACCATAAGATACGAGTATGTAAAACTACATAAAATACTTGCTGTCGTAATACTTAGTTAATAGTTTTGTTTGAATGATAAAACACAATATTATGTAAAATGATATTAAGTGTTCATTAGCTGAAACATCGATAGGTAATTATTTATAAGATCATAGGAATGATCCAAATCTTGGATTGAATCTTTCAATAAAGTTATTTAAGTAATAATTTCGTTAGTAATTATTTTATTGTTCTATGTTTAACGATGATGCACTTTCCTCGGAAGTAAAAGTAATTGTAATAATAATAAATCAGTTATTTGCCTACATCTCAAGGTTAAAGCTTAAGTACTCGTTTTCGTAATGAAAAGATATTGAAGCAAGGCCTTAAGATAACTGACTAATAATGATCAATCTTATATAAATATATATCGATGTTTTAGCATAATGCAATTGCTAATGTAATGCTCCACAAATACCTACTACTGCAATAGTAGGCGGGTAAGCAGGTAAACAGAGGTTGAGTGAGCAACGATTTATCGGGCCCACTTCAGCATACATTGCTGATTATTTTGTGTATATTCATATATTGTAATGAAATACACAAGATAATCAGCAATGTATGCTAGATCGGGTCAGATTGAAATCTTAAGTAAAAATCGCCGCTTACATAATTAGTATTTGGTGTTACCTCCGCTGTTTTCAACAACACTTAATAAACACTTATTAGACTCGACCAAATAAGTGCATATATCTGTTCCTCTGGTACTCTCCCACACTCCCAGGCAGTGAGCCTCTAAAGCTTCTGTAGTTCTTTCATTGCGCATGTCCCACCTTTGCACCATTAAACCCCATAAATTCTCTATGGGATTTAAGTCCGGAGATTTTGCTGGCCAACGAATAACTTGGATATCTGGGTGCTGGCTAAACCAATTATTCACCACGGCAGCTCGATGCACTGGACAATTTATCCTGGACAAATGCAAAACGAGGAACTTCACTAGCAGGATAAACAGTTAAACATTTCGCACCGTCGTCGGTAGCATGCTTTCCTGTAGCATATCAACATAATTAGCGGCAGTTGCACGCCCTGTTTCTTGTGCTACTAATTCGCCTGGACCAGCGGCAGAACCATTTTCTTCATATTGTTACACCATCATCCTCCGCTGTGAATCATTAATAAGACGAGTCGAGTTTTTACGCTACCTTCCTCTTCAAAACGTGTAACCCAACGTTTAACAGTCTTCCACTAAAACAAAGTAGCATTATTAATAAAAAAGTTTATACTAATCGGTTCACAGCTACCAACATACTATGAGTCAAAGTTTTTAATATTTAAAATACAATTGTAATGAAATAAAACTATACTTACGGCCAGACCAGTCTGATTAGCAATTTGAGTTAAATTAAATCCAATATCATGCAGCGCCACAGATAATTGCAGCGCAACAATACGCTGCCTATCCTGCAAACTGTTATTAGTATGCATTTCGAAGAAATAAACACTGAAGTTTAATAAATAAACTTAGGTTAAAAAAAACACTTAGCACACGCACTATCTCGCAAACGATCTAGCAACAACTAAAATGTAATTCAAAATTTACAAAATTTTGCTTCATTTGATAAAATAAAAACTACAACGAAGATATCGGGATTCGAACCATTGTCCACCACAATAACGGTCAAGAATTTGCTTGACCGCGCTACTGACCAAGCTACCGAAGCTAATGATTCGTGTAGTGAAATAGTCAATACTACTCAGCCTATTATACAATGGTAGTTCGTCAAATTATAGTATGTTATACGTCATTTGTGTCATTGTGTGAGTGTCGCCGCGGGTGCGAGCGACTTGTTTTCTGAGGTTTGTGTTAACTATGACTCCACTTTTGAATGCGACCGTACGTACAAAATTCTAACTTTACTTCTTCTTCTTCTTGTCGATTCAATGGCAATCGTGTCAATTTTTGCGTGCCCAGAATTCGGCCACTCGTACCGCTTCTGTGACTTTACTTGAATACTCCAGATTATACCTTATTCTATCCCAATCATTTTGTCTGCACGAATTTCTAAGGGAGCGCGCATTGTGCAACTTTCAATCACTTTATCCACTCAGCGCGCTGTCAAAGTTCAGACAGGCGTAACATATCGCCGTCAGGGACAGAGGAGCCCTATGAGGGGCTGCCAATACCAAGTGACTGGCTGGCTACTCTGCTCCGTCTCGGCATCATCTGTTCGTAACACTTAATTTTGAAAATCCCTACACAGTTGTGCAAGAGTCGTTTGATAAAAGATTATCTAACATGTTTTCTAACCCACGATAGTTTGTCCTCAATTCAATCTGAGCGACGTCATCCAGAAGCATGAGCATTTTTTAACAACTAGCAATGTTAGTAGGTATGAATCTCTAAGTGAGATTTACGAGTAGTGTTAAACTTTGGCCGCACGGTGGTTATTAATCTTCCAGGCTGTTCTTTAGGTATGTTGACCCTGTTAAGTGTTAAGTTACATTAATAGAACGAAATAAATTTAAGCCAAAAAAGTTTTGTCTAGCTACCTATTTCTTCTTTCGGAGTCAAAACACACAGCAACTATTGGCGGCGGCGCGCCTATTTTGTGGTCCGACCAGGGTTCTCTCATTTGTCGTCTGTCGTTCCGTTTTTCTTAATGTTTGTATTCTGTCAACTTGAGAGACGCCTCCGTTACGCACCGTAAACCCACCGTAGCCGTATTTGTATGAGCATTAGATTTTCTTTCTTCTGACAGACGCATGCGTTACGTTGCGTTAATAAACGGAACGAGGGACGACAAGTGAGTGAACCGCCATAGCTAAAGAAGAGATTATGAAATATTAGTTACCGTAGAGCGGCCAATTCTCAACACCACCTGTAACTTCCAAAATTAATTTGTATGATGATTTATACCAACTATGCGGACTTTTAGCACAAGGTCTTACCTAGATTCATTTGAACTCCAATCTTATAAGTCTCAAGAACAACAAACTGGCAAAAGGAATGCACATTTATTTAACCCAAAATCAGGAGTCGTGCAAAATCATGTTAAATAGTATCGAAACCACAGAATAAACACGGTTAAAGAGATAGTACAGCAGCATACAGTTCGCGCCACAAAAGCAATCCCGTGAAGAAAAATTTACTAAAATAGCTTTTAATAATGTACCTTATATCGAGTTGCATAGTGTTGAAAACCATACCACCGTGTCGGTAGGAGTCTTTTCGTGGCATGGACTCTACCCGCGACTCGTGACAAATGACGTCAAGTGTCACGCAGCGTTATCGCAGCGGTGCAGCTGCGGGCGCTACGTGATGATGTGAGGTGATTTCGGAAGCTGCACTTACGGTATTATGGTTATGTTTTACAAGGGAAGGATTGATCGATGGAAATATTTTGACTAAACTTGCATGATGAATTGTTTGCTAGCGTAAACTGAAAATTTGGCGATGTCACTTCTTTGTTTACTTTGTTTCAAGAAACAATTAATACATTATATTTGTCTTAAGAACCAATTAAAGTGATATATATGATAGTCAACGCTGGTTTTGAACTTACCCAGCACTCCAAAAACACCAGACATTATGCTAGGACTACTACTGCAACTATAACATCTACAATAGTCCACTGCAGTACATGGGCCTCCCCCTATTGGGAGGTTTCTGCCATACTCACCACGCTTGGCAGGCGGATCAGCGAGCGCAGTGCAAGTTGTTATAGATGTTCCCAAAGAACGCTGCTGCCCATTTTCCGATTTCATCCCTAGTCGCCATTTATAACACCCACGTCTGAAAATGGGGTGATACTATTTTAAGCCAGCATCAGACGGTGGCCTAGTAACATCTTAACCTAAATGTAAATTATGGATTTTTCTTAATTGACTTTGCTACACTTTAGAGAGTACAGCTACAAGATTCAATGATAGTTACAGAAATTATCTTAGTTGCCCAATAGGTAGGGTACTAAGGCCTTAAGTTCAGCGCGCGACATTCTCAAGGCTTCAAGTTTGGTGGAACTGGGTTATCGGCGGTGCAGGCGGCTCCAAGTCTTGCACAGGCACGAACTTCTCTAATGAGATGAATAATTAAAGGGGGCAACGTAGGCACGTGCATTTATCGCATCGCCGCATGCATTAGGCAAGCTGAACTGCATTGAAGGCTTTTGACAAGCAAAAGTTCTTATTCTTTTAAACTTAGGTAGCAGTCACCGAAAATCTTAGACATTTCTTAGATTTTAAATTTGAAACTTAGGCACCTGCATTTATATCGTACCAAAGTACAAAGATAAAAGCCACTAGTAATTATAAACTTGGACAAAGATACAACATGACAACTCTGCTGTCACATTCCTGTATCTAAGTGTTCCTTTACGAACTCCACAGTGATAAATCAAATTCCTTTTCCTGAAAGTTACACAACAGCCTGAGGCGTAATTCGAGTTTGCTCCACGCTCCATCGTGACATTCGCGACTGATAACAGAGTTGACGTCACTTGACGTTCGGAAACTCGCCTCCCGACCTCCCGCCCGCATATCATTTGTCACAAGCCCTCCGGCGAGAACTATCAAAACATTAACATCTGCCCTTCTTTTTAACTCTAGGACTATGATGCTCTTTAATTCAAATGAACATCAAGCTTCTTACATTTTACATTTACATTAACAGCCACAACTGTCATGGCATGACATGGGCCGCCCTTATTGGGGGTAATTGCCATACTTACCACGCTTGGCAAGTACCTCTATGTTTGCGAGCGCAGTGAAAAATATTGGTTTCACAGGGAACACTGCTGGATGAATTTATCCTTGAGTGGTTTTTTATGACACCTTTCGGTAGTATTGGGGTGAAGCTATTCGAAGCACCATCGTCAAACATAATATGATGCGAAATATATAATAACACCATTCATTCCATTACATCATCTCTTTCGGCATCATGTGACCATTTGCATATTTTATTAGATGCCGAAAAATTTACTGTGCGTTGAGAAAAGGTTCTCTAGTTGCTATTATTCTCGAATGATAAAAAAATATATATCGCAGCAATTAAAAATTATTCTTATATTTTTGTGGTACTTGTATGTTTCCAGATAAAATGTCAGGAATATCTGAAACATTTTTATAAAGAAATAATTCATACTACCTTCTTATGTTTTTTTATATAAATTTTCAAAATCTGTGACAATAATACGTTTCAGCAACATGCTTCGTCAAAAATAAGAACAATGCTTACTTTCAGCAACATGCGTCGTAAAATGCTTACGATTTAGTTTGTAAAACAAAATACTTTGTTTACGATTAAATTACAAAAATGATAAATTTCTGATAACGAAATAATATAATTAAACAGCAACACATGCTCGGCACAAAATATATGTTTAATTTCGGTCAGAATAGTGACTATTTAATTATTTACTAGAATTCGACTGGCTGATTTATTATTTATAGATGTTTTGCACAATATAAAATTACCAGTATGATTCGACGTAAACTAACCTTCGTGGATTGGTATGGATGGAAGCCATTTAAACCCAATCGACTTAACAAGATTAAGAGCTAGGGCGATAAACACGAACACAGTATTGTAACAATTGAAATATTTTTACTGTATAATTAAGTAGGATATGCATACATACATACATACATATAATCACGCCTCTTTCCCATAGGGGTAGGCAGAGACTACATCTTTCCACTTGCTATGATCCTGACATACCTCTTTCGCTCTTCAACATGCATCAATCTGTTCATACATGCTCGTCGGTTTAGGGTACTCTTGACCTGACCTTTCTTTAGGACGTCCCCGATCTGATCCAAGTACGTGCGTCTTGGTCTTCCCCTTCCAACGTTCCCATCCACACTCCCCATATACACCTGTTTCGTTAATCTTCTTTCATTCATTCTCTCAATGTGACCAAACCATCTCAGCATTCCTTTTTCTATACCAGTCACTACGTCTTCTTTTATACCGCAACGTTCTCTATTCACACTATTCCTAGTAGGATATGTTTACTGTAAATAGGTGACACATTTTGTATATCTCGTGTTTTTTGTTGGTGCGTTAAAATGCAATTAAGTTATCCTGGCAGACTACAAGGCAGTGCCTTTCTTTATCCGATTCTATAGACTTTTAAGATGCATATGAAATATTACATTATCGCGTTCTTCCGGGACTGAGATTATTTTATATTCTTGCCCACCAAAACAAAACGTGATATAGTGATGCTTAGCAAAGCCTCTACTATAGGGACAAGGTAGCTGATATTAATATTTTGTTATTTCTTTTGTAAAAAAGTAAATTTTATTTATAGAAAACACAAATATCTAAAAATAACCAGAAAGGCATTTTTGTCTAGTGGGGATCGAACCCACGCTTCTCTGCGTAGCAGGCAAAGTTACTATCCGCTACACCGTCTTGCCAGTCGTTACTTATTACGTTTTTATACATTTTCTACTATCAAGAAAAACATAATACAAAAGAGATAAAAAAGTTGGACACAAACACATGAAAAATTTCGGACTATTTGGCTTAATAACGCGGGATTTTGTGGCCGCAGACACAAAACGGCGCATTTTTAAAGGAATTAACTCAGCTTATCCGATATTTTAATTTGCGCCTCATTTGGTTTTCTTTTGTTCTAGAAATGTGTTTTGTATTACAAAATTAACATGTATTCAAGCTTTAAGTAATAAGTTATTATTTGAATTACCATTTTTGTTTACCTACCTACTTTTGATTCAGTTGGAAAATTTAAATACATCAGAAGGTCCTTCGATGATGTTAAAAAATACGAAAAAAAGCGAGTTTCATGAACCTTAACAATCCAAATAATTTCTTGCGTTTATTTCATCCGTAACTACGTGATCTTTGAAACATACGTTATGAATAGATCTTATGCAACCAATACAAACGTTACCTATGTATAATTATTAAAGTAGCTAATAGAAATTTTCTTGCAACAGGATGTATAAATTAATTCAGCTGGAAGTAATTCCCCTAGTTCAACAATAGAAGTTTGGACGGAAAACTTTGATGAAACGTCTACGCTTCTACCGCACCTGCTCGTCGAACCAACTTCTGTACAACTAATAACTGCCAAGTTTTAAACTACTGTTGGACACTCTTTGGTCAAATATAATCTTTAGTCATGATTTTCATAGCAATGCAATATACAAGATATGAGAGAATATTAGTAATGTAGCCGCCGTTGGACGACTCGGTGTCCCACACGAAAAGAGAGAGAGAGTAATGTAGAAAAAAATATGTATGAGTTTTCTTCCATAAGAAATAATAAGTAGGTAAAGTAGTAAGTAGAATTCGCTGCATAGATACGTTATTTATCATCTTGTGGTGATTCTGTCTGAATGGTTTGCAGCGTTTATCCTATATCTATTATTTGGATTTTGTCAGCATTTCAATAAGTAAAATTACCAAAAACATCATAAAAATATTCGCTGTGTATAAACATTTACCATCTATACATTTTATCGGTACGTATAAATAATGTCAACGCGACCGTCATATTTTGCGTTCGGGCGATCGTAAAGAAGGTCATGTTTGGCCAAAATTACTTTAGTTTCACGCCTTTATCGAAATGCTTCTTTCTCGTTGGATTTTATTGCTCAATAAGCTACTGCAAAGAAAGAAAAAGTTTAAATTGAGTTAGTGTATTTCTCATTTCCAATCGAAGAAAATTGAATAAAGGGACAAATAAAGCAAGTTTGTTAATTTTATTTCTAACTTGTAAAAGTCCAATATTTAAATTCAGAATAATGTTTTAGACAACTGCCTCAGATAGGTGGGTTTCTGAGTTTTGTCATCAGGCACATACTCCATGTAGGTAGGTATTACTCTTGTAGAATATGTTTTTACACACACCACCTCATCTACATTCTTCTTGCATTTATTCATCCATATGTTAATATCTAAATGACCGCAATAATATATGTAAGTTTCTCTGAAACTCCAGCCCATATTCGCTATTTTCCTTTGACGCGTCACTCAAATATTCATGAGTGCAAGTGTTAGGGACAGGATTCTTCCACAACACGTAAGGTTAGGGATACTTTCTATTCATGGATGAATACAGCATCAAAACGACGTCGATGTCTCGTTGTGAATGGATAAGCGATTTAATATTCTAACACAGCACGCAGTGTAGAGTGAAAAACGTTTCGTCTTTCAAGTAGAGACTGCATATAGTAGGGAAACCTCACAGGGGTGGATAAACTAATGCATCGTCTCTTTTTCTACCCACAAACAAACATCACAGAGCTTTCAACTTTGAATTGTAATTCAATTTCTTATTTCATCTTACGTTTTCGAAATGAAAGTGGAATTTGAAAAAATGCAGAGTTATAGCTATGTTAAAACCAAGTGTGAGGTACATTTGCGATTGTGTGGCAATACAAGTTTGAATCGTAAATAGCAAACGCCGTTTGAATTTGAAATATTGTTTGATCTTCAACTTGTTAGTGGCTTTATAATTTTTGCGGATCAAATAGAAAAATAAAAAAAGTAACAAACTTTCAGAAGAATCAGTTTCGTTATGAGAAAAAAATTATGTGTTTTAAAACAGCTAGTCAAAGTTAAAAAAAAAAGAATTATACATTTAACAATTTTTTTAAAATGATTACCTACGTAAACGGAGTGGACCCTTTCGTAATCTTAAGAAAAAAAACATTCTCATCCAACTCTTAACTTATGTGTAGCACCTGCTTTATTCCAAAATTATTTCTTATTACAATTCCATCCTAACAATGTACTCGTAGCTGTTCACGAATTTCCAGCAATTCCGGATTTGCGGTACCAAGTCCATGTCTTCTCTTATGAGTTGCTTGAAAGCCGAGAAGCCTCAGGTGTTGGATTACTATGTACCAATTCTCCTGGGCTTATCTGCGCTCCTGGTACAACCGCCATCGCTCCTTACTAATAACAAGACACTTAAACCTTAAGCTATGCGACAAGAGTTCGATAATCTCCCAAAGGGAATACGTAATAAATAAGACAGTTTAAATTCGCTTGTGAATAATTTATTGTCACCTTGGTAATCTACAGTACACATTTGGTTTTAGTTTATTATGAACAAAGATCCCAGAATTGTACAGATTATATTTTGACTAAGTCACTCAATCACAATAACTTGATACAGTAAGTAATCTGTTATGTAATGATAAACGATTACCGCGAGTAAAACAAGTTTGTGTGCTTATGAATTTTGCCAGCTGGTGTATGAGTGATTACTTTTATTGTTAGTTTATTGTTTTAGCTTAAAAAATCATACAAATTAAAATATATAATTCAGGAATATAGTACCCTAAAGAATTGCCGTATAAATAAGTCGTATTTGACAGCTGTCATCTCCACATTTAAATATATGTTAACAAAGGAAAATGGACATAGTATGCTCCATAGTATTATCACGAATCTGACTTATTGGAACGGCGGTACTTTAGCTGTATTTGTTGGTCGGACACAATAAGTCATAATTGAATAAATAAGCTTAGGATCATGGTAGGTCCGATAATTGATTGGGTCTTTAGAATTGATGTATTATAGTTCACTATAATTTTACTTTTTTTGAAAAACGGCCGCTAGTTCTAGCACCAATACCTCTGCAACTTCAGCTGTACCAACAACGCAGCTTATACGGTTTAAGTATAATATTTATCACGGATGAACCAGCGTTTAGGTAACACAAACCTGTTCTAAAAATATGACTAAATATTCTATACAAAAAGCTATTTCATAAAACAAATTTACAATTTGAAGAGCCAGAAAACATTACTTGAATTAAAATGGCTGGCACTTTAAATAATTCAAGCGCTAAAACCAGTGCGATTACGTCTGTAGAGCGGCGTTACACGAACTAAGTCCGGGTTAACCGCGGGTTTACTGGTGCACGTCGTTACGAACCCAATATGACCCGTTGGTAATTTAAATGTTGTTATTTTAGAAAAAAAAGAACGTCGAAGTTTTATGACAAAGTGGATTTAAGTGGTCAGCTGAGATTATGAAATATTTATAGGATCTGGCTTTATTTTCCTATTCAGAGTAAACAGTTTATGGGTACATCAGTGTACAACCACTTAATGGATCAAATTGTAATCAATGAAAGGTAGGATTGTATTCGAAAATCCTGCCAAACGATACGCTATTCTTTCACAATTTCAGGCAACATTTAGACTTTCAAACAAGTAACAACAAGAAAAAATAAGTTTGCATTTCAAAACCTCAACCGCCGTCACATCGAAGTCGCTCACAAGCCCCTTTGAGAAGGGTAAAAATGTTTTAAAATTTTACAACCACCCGCAAAAGATCTCCACTTGTGATATCCACAAAGGAATCGCAAACAACCTGCCTTCGCCTCGTATCTGGATCCAGATTGCTCTGTATTGCCGAATAGAATATTTCCTCGGGGCACATTTTCGCTTTTCATTACATCGCAGCATCGGTGCGAATTCGTACACATTCATTTCGACGGCGGAATGCTTCGGATTGCAGCGCTCCAGCAAATGGTTGCAAACAGATAATAAATTCGGGATTACCCGGGATTTAGCAGCGCCATCTGGTGGCCGCACACGGTGTCCGCTGAAAAGTGATTCGGACGTGGCAACACTGACACCCATTGTAAATTATGTCATCCATACGAGTACCCGGCCTGAATTTGGTATGAATTATTCATGGTTTGTATACGGGATTCATTCTTCAGGATTGAATACGATTGGGGCGAACGTTTCAATATTCATAATGCTGTTTCAGTGCCAAATATGCTTGTTGCGGCATCGTGTTGCTAGCAAATTTTTATATCAAAGAATCGTCATCCCTTCATTATCACATTACTCAAAGCAAAGTTTCAGCACTATGCACAAGAAAACTATACAAAGAATCATAAAAGTCCCTTTGTGATGTAAGTAGGACGTTTTAAGTGACTGGAGCTATAAGAGCTAAGAACAATTGTCTCTCGGCGCCCGCTCCCAGTTCAGATGGAAATAGGCTATCGAGCGATGCATTTGCCAGCCGAGAGTTATGCGCCCGCTTTATGACTCTTTTAAAACAGTTTTGTTAAAGCCTAAGGGGAGTTTCAGTTTTAGTGGCCGCAGGATGAATACGTAGAATGGAACTAAATAATATTAGGCTCTCTATATTCATAGTACGCATATGAGTTAGGGCACAGCATAAATAATAGACAAGAAGTTAGGACTGAATAGGGAAAATTATAATAAACGGGCTATTATGCCTCAAGACATGACGTACCCCGGGGGAGGGCTACATCCAGCTGATGTGATGAGGAAAAATAATAGCTTGTTACCCAAAATATTTATAGAAATCCAAATTTTCACGCGAGTGGAATTTTTCACGCCCACGGCAATACGTGCCGGCAATTGAAATCTTAGAAGTTGAGTTTCTTAGTGGAAAAGTCTACATTAAGCACTTCTACAGAATCGACAACGCGGAGAAATCTTATTTTTATAATAAACTAGCCGGTCACCTAGCGGATGCACCCACTGCTAACCGTTTTCCCGCAGGAAAAAGACCTTTTTCCGGCTTTGATTGTACAAAAAAACCTTACTTTTGAATCACTCTATCTATTTAAGAAAACTGCGTCAAAATCCATTGCGTACTTTTTAGGATCTAAGCATACATACGGACACGGTAAGCGACTTCATATTATACTGTTTTAGTGATGCTTTCAAACACAAGTATCAGCGAAAAAGTATCAGTTCATATCTTGTTTGTGAGCCCTTTTGTAACCCGACACGACAATATGCTACCTACTCAAATATGTGAAGAACCCGGATCCATCAAATAATTCAACTGACTACCTGGCTAGTATTCCGACTTGCATTTTGTAGGGTTGTCAAATTTTGATCTGCATTTGACAAGAACAACCTGTGGTTATGGTGTGGAAGTGAGAGAGTCGAAGTTAAAATCACTTAATATTATAAAAAAGTCGAATTCCGTGTCCTGTTGTATGATCAGAGTTTTAAAACTACGCAACGGATTTTGATACGCTTTTATTATAGATAGAGTGATTGAAAGAGACAGGTTTTTCGGTCCTTTCACCGCGAAAAACTTTGTTCCTTCACGAAAACTGGAAGCAGAGGGCGAAACCACTGGGCGTGTTGCTAGTTACCTATTATGTGAATAATATGCTTTTATGTAATTATTAAGAACTTGCAAAATTGCACCGCAGGCATGAGTAAACCACGTCGGTAGAGGCGTTTGTAGTACTCTCTCTCTCTCTCTTTTTGTGTGGGACACCGAGTCATCCAACGATACGATACCGAAAGTCCCAGGTGCAATTTTGCAGGTTTTCAAAAATCATATACCTAAGTGTTTTAAATTTTTGTACAAAATATATAGGTATGTAGTTATATTCTATCAAGCAGCAAATTTTTAGGCGCAGTTACGAGAGAAATGTAAATATTCTAATAATTTTATACTAAGATTAGAATAGAAAATGTTAATTTCAATGTAAACAACATAGCAAAATAAAACAAAATTAATAAAATTATTTACTTGAATTTGCTGTGTGCCGTGTGGTGCCAGCTTAGAAAAGCATCACCCCTATTATTCTACTCGTGGATGGTGGATAATTATCCAGGGAATGGGCAGCAGCGTTCCCTGTGATTGGAAAAATTTACACTGCGCTTGCCAATCCGCCTGCCAAGCGTGGTTAGCCAGCCAGGTGAGCCAGTATGCCAATAGGGAGAGGCCCACGTCCAGCAGTGGACTGTTGTGGCTGTTAATGTATTATGTATGTATGTACTAGAATTTGTCTCAGCAATATACTATAATAGTAAGTAGGTATTACCGCGCTGATATTATTTGTACCCATTCGGACGCATACTGTTTATACACAATAACACTTGTGAAACATTGCTGAAAAATTGCCAGACATCTATCAACTATCTTACCTTTACAATTCTTACCCGAAAAATTGAATGAGACCGTATACTCCACGAGGATCTTTCATGTTAATTTTACCTATGTTACGAAAAACAGTCGTGTTACCTCTTAAAAGTACTGTCAGCAGAAAACCCGAAAAATATTGTTTGTCTTGCAACCCTAGCGAGCGGTTTTATCACGTCGTCATTCTCATTCCCCCAGTGTCATGACACGACGCGTCGCGACGTCCACGGCACAAACATCAAATAAAGTTGTTTTACTTACTTATCTGAATGTGAGGGGTCTCCGAAGGGTGCATTAATGACCTCCAGCAAACACTTGTACGCACTTAAAAGGTGTTTTTTCCTTTTTTTGCGGTAACAAAGTTTCCTTCATTGTGTTTGGTATGAAAACGCACTTTGTAGAAGTCTAAGCGACTTTGAGTGACGTGTTGCTTGAGCTTGCTAATAAAAATATAGAATAGAGTTCAGCTATAAAATAACATTGGAACGTTTATGCCACTCCTATGGGGCATCGTATTGTTGGAAGTAAGTATTTTTTTTTAGTGAATTCAGAATGTGTTTGCATAGTTGAAAGTGGTTCGGAAGCACCCCATTAAAATATTGATATGAATGCTGAGAAATTAACCGCGCAAGGTTAAACAGTGATCGGAATTTTGTTTCCCATTTCTTAGAATCTCCATATTATGAGAATATTTTTTTTTGTAAAAACTATAGGGCTCAAACAGAATCTATTGGAATTGCCTTGATAGAAATAATCAAAGTAAGCTCCAATTTTGTGTTTTTGGTTAATTTTCTAGACTAAAAATCTGAACGATTTCATTGTTATCCATCACTCCATATTTTATTTTGTGTCCTTATCAAATAAATAATTACTCTTTATTTTTTAATAACTAAACAACTGTTCGGTTTTCCAAATCTGAGCCGTCATCGTCTGTTTCTCTTTAACGCACCGAAAAGGAAAGGTACTTTACTGACTTTTTGGGACTGATGCCACCATAGGTAAGTTTTGCAACTTCTTGGTTAGTTGGAATTGGCGTTTTTTGGGTTGATGTGATATAATATACCTAGGCAATATTTTGGATTACTACGAGTTTGACAACTTAAGCGGAAAATTGATGTCATAAATATTGTTATTTCAAATTCAGCTTCCTTAAATTTCTTCCCTATTTAGATCAGATTCTGTTAGTTAAGCAATAAAAATTAATTCCCTTGGTTGCTGTTCCATCTAAATCTACACCACTACCTAGTTTAAGCCAAAGCTTTGTGTTTCCATACCAAGACAAAGATGGCGTCCAAACCAAGGACTATGCGCTTGGTGATGGGCTGATGGCATAGCTAAGGCGAATGGTTGGCTGCTGCGGTCAAGCGGTGCCCGCAACGTTCTGCACCGACCGCCGTTCTATTGCAGAAATTCTAGGAACGTAAATGAAAATCTTACCTCCCTATTGTTTTGGAGTAATGATGATTTCTTTTAGCGTTCTGACAAGTCTAGCAACATTATGCGTTTTTCTTTCAAAAACAACTGGCATACTTTTTTATCACCAAATTTTTTTTATTTTAGCGGCTTACTGCTCTTAAACGCAACCACTGTCGGCTGCCAAACGTTGAACTAAGCAGTCCTTAATAAGCTCAGGTTCTGAAATTATTATTATCATCATTTTTTTCTTTACACAATGATGAATGACAATCTTCTTCTTAGCGTGTCAATGGCAGACACCGTCTACCATTGACACACTACACCATCGCGGCACAGAAGTGAGCCACGTTTACAGCGCTGACTGACAATGTTTCTACACATTTCACTTTATTTAATGTCAATCTGAACATAGGTTTACTCGTCAGGTAAAATTCACAAATTTACCAGAAAATTCGATGAAACACAATCGCACGAGGAAAAATTCCATCGCGCAGAAGAGGGATGTTTATTCGCGGTCGCGAGAGGCCATTAGGTGTAGGAACAAATTTATAATGCAAATACGATTACACGCCCGCCCCCAGCTAATGCACTCCACGGCTAGAGTCGCTATGAATTGCAAAATGCACGCGAATTTCTTCCGATACACCGACACGGCGAATCGAAAAGGTAGTTTGATATGTTTAGCTGGCAGCTGACATGTATATTGACGAAACTGAACAACTAAGTTACTTAATAGGATGGTACACAAAAAACTTCATTTAAAAAAACACTCATTATACCTACAATCAAATAATTGCTTAATTTCTTCTAAGACTTCTAGATCCACCGCGTAGAACCACTGGTGGTTTTAGTGGGACATGTTTCTGCCACCGTCTGAGGCTTTCGTATTTTCAAAACACAGTTGCTACTGAATGAATCATAAAGAACTTGTTTACGTTAGTATTAATAATTTGGTGATACACAACAGGCCGAAAATATAGTACCGTGATATCGTAAATATAAAATAAATTTATCCGCTACCAGAAATTATTTATTACGGTATCTAAAAAGTTTCTAAAGAGAAAATGCGGATACCTTTGGAGCGACATTGGAATTTTTCGGCATCGTCAGACAGGTATTTTATTATTCAAAAGCGTCGGTAAGAAAAATACGTCACAATCACAATGGACTAATGTGAATGTTTTCATGCTTCCCGTTTGCCCGGCAGCCGTGAATGGGCCCTGATCGAGCCAACAATGGCCCAGCCCGACTGAAAGAGGTGAAACATTTTTTTATCTTTCAACGAAAAACATACCTAACAGAAACACGGATTTTGCTTCCTATTGTTTTTGCGTTTGTGAACCAACCTATGTGTTGTCGCTATGTACCGCCAGAAATGTGTCAACCGAAAAATGGACCAGCAACGTTACGCACTGAAAGGTTATTTAAATGGTAGGTTATATTCAAATCCCAAAGCGTACGTAAAATGTCGACGTATATAACTGTAAAAAATACCACATTTCAGTCAGTTTAATCCTAGGCTATTGTTTGTTTTTTATGGTAACGTTTCCGCCCCCACCCTGCTCGTTTCGCCCGTTATTTCTAAGCGGTAAGTAAATGTCTCGTAAAGATATCAAACAACAAAACAGCAAAGCGAAGGCATTATTTTTTTAACGCTCGAGCGCAGAAAAAGGCAGACCAGTAATTACGATTCATTACACAAGCCTTCTCCGCTCTAGCCATTTTTTTTTCCAAAAGGTGCTCTCATTCTTTGCGCAATTCGTGGCCATCATTAAAGGGTATAATTCCTTTTTACAATTGCAACCGTTTACATCCTTGTAATTATTCTACAGAGCGGTAGTCGTAAATAAACCGGGATGAGCATGGCTGTATAAATCATTTGCTGTACGGCAGATTCAGCTTAATTCGCGGATAGAAGAACAAAGCCCTCTGAAATAAATATACACGAGCGCAAATAAATATGGCCCGGCCTCATTGCCGCAAAATTAGGCGCTTCCCCGACAGGAATTTCCCATTTCCAACTGTAAATTATCTCATTCTTTGCATAGTGTTTTTGCTTAGTCGCTAAACAAAATTTACTGTTTGGGATTCAACAAATTTATTGTTCATACAAAGTAAATATATTTTTTTCTTTCATTTTGTTGGCAACCTACTCTCTCTTTTCGTGTGGGACACCGAGTCATCCAACGACCCGATGATCCCTGGTGTCAGAGTTTTTCAACCGCCTACTACCACTAGTAGGCCTCTGACATGGTTGTGTTACGACTGCTGTCTAAGTTATCATAGACAGCAACCGGGACCGACGGCTTTACGTGCCCTCCGAAGCACGGAACCATTTCTTTTTCGGACAATCAGGTGGTTCACCCTGCAATGTCCTAACCAGACCGGGAACAAATTCACAAAGAGATAAATATCAACTTTTGTGAGTGTCCCACCGAGAATCGAACCCGGAACCTTTGCGTCGCAGGCAGTCGCACTACCACTGCGCCACATAGGTCGTCAACCTACTAAAAGTTTAGGCAACCTACTAAAAGCATTCGAGTAATTTTCATAACCTAACAATTTTATGTCACTCAACCTCCGCTTTTTATCAAATCAAAAGCCTTTTTACTTTTATTATCTTTAACACTTACATGTCCCCAAACTGCTACAGCGTTACTCCATTATTCAAATTTTGTTGCGAAAAACATTATAGCTAACCAAATTTGAAGAAAAAGAAACATGGGGAGAGTTAAGGTGCAAACCTACTTATTGATAATAATGTTCAGTGAATTTCCTTAAATCAACGATTTGGCGAAGAAAGTGGTCCAATCAGCGTGTAGAATACAGCACCCTTTTGATATTCCCCGATCGTAGGCATTCGCACAAAAGAAAATTGGTCAAGCGTTAGATGTCCACTACCCTGAGCTGTCCTATTGTTCAACTGGAGGGGCCTTTAGAGATATGTTCAGTTGGCTACTCTCAGATTTCTTTTAGGGAATCCTTTACCGGTATAAAAGTTCGAATTGGCTGTTCTGATTGAATTATGCTTTTGCGACAAAGAAGAGAATCGACTGAATCGAGAATACAAATGACTGGCCACAAAAACTTTCGACAAAAGTTCAGAACCCCAGACTAAACCTGAACTATAAGCAGTCGGATTTGTACCAAGTCCGTCTAAACCCCAACACTTTGGCAACAGCAATAACCGGTGACAAAGTATTAATAGATTTTGTTTTTATTAAACGAGATTACTTAGTTCGTGATCGGAATAGCAACCTGAGAGGCTAAGACGTAGTTCTGAATATAAGAAGACTGGAAATACTTACTCAAAGTCCACGTGTTCTTGTCGCTATTACATTCGTGAGTAGTTGATACTTTGTCATCATAGTTTTGTGAATTTTAGTTTCATAATACGTATCTCAAATTGAGGCAGCGACATATTTTCGATTTTCAAAAAAAAAAAAACTATTGCTATTAAATAAATAAAATTTACTAAGAGGATCTTTAATTGGAGTTTCCTCATTCCGTCTTGCCATTACCTAAACACTTAACGCTAAAAGAACAAATTAATAACTGCCTATAATCGTATATTATAGTTTTTTATCTTTATTTAATAAAAGGACTTGGTACTTAAATAAAAAAGCGACCATGTCGTCCTCATGTGGGCCGCAATATTAAAATAAATACTGAGTTTGGTATTTACATGTCACTGTTAAGAACTGATTATTTAGCTGGCGGTCGTAAAGACAACCACTTCAGAGGCCTGTTGCTTAAAAACTTTGACACCAGGTTAATAAAAAAATCTTCTAACATATTATAATAAACATGCTAAATATTTTGAGACATAAAGGGTGATACATCATACGAAAACGAGACTGAAAAGTAAATTTTGGCAAGTATCAAAACCACAAGTCTAGCTAAATGTCGGTGCAAGGTACCCTGACAGGGGATTTCATTAGATGCAGCTTAGCCACCGTGAGTAAACACAGGGACGGAATCTCGGATATTTCCTTCCAAAGAGATTTTTTTACGTGTGTGAAATGAATTTTTATCACATGCGTACGTACGTGTTTGGTTACATCCCCTATTTGTGTAAGGACTATGAATGCATTCAGAAAGATTATTTCCTTTGAACGCCTTCCTAGTTTTAGTTTGATATTAACTATTTCTTTATTATTTGGTATTCCGTCCTACATTTTTGTTATGTTTCTTCTTTCACCGTGTGAATTTAGACTTGGACTGAGACAAACAAGGCATTGAAATACATTCAAATAATTATTTGCAAACAGTTTCATACTACCAAGAATTTTATTCGTAGGTATGTAAATATATATACTTATCTAAATTATTTTGTTTCTGATACTTTTCGTGTAAATACAAAAAAGTTATGCTGTATTCAAATTATTGTTCCATACAATTTGCCGTTGTCAAAAGGCTTAAACAATTTATTTGCACCGATCTATTCTTAATTCAACCACACAACAAGCACCCAACCGAACTGAGTCTAGTGTCTTGAAAAATGATTCTCAGTTGGGTAAAGTGCTCTAAACTAAGGTTTATTTCCTAATCTGCTCTAGGATAACCATTAAAGTGATGCAAAGCGAAAAGTTGACACACTATCTCACAGTGAGAATTGATGGTGAAATATGATCCCTATAGCTTGCGGGGAAATAAATGTTTGTACTACTTTCTCGTTTGTTTGTTTTTATTAATCCATATTGGAAGGCAGCTAAGCCTGAGCCTGTTAGGAGGAAGATAATCAAAAAGGTAAACTCTATGGGAATCGGCATGTGGTTGGCTCTTTTCCACATGTATCTATAATAATTGTAATTGTATTATAATAATGTAAATTGTATTATAATATGTAAATGTATTATAATAATTATAAATACACATTTTGTTTTTGTATTGGCTCTCGAAAACATTCTTCGCGTGAAAATGTATAACCTAGGTTGACGCAGTACAACTCTTTATTTAACTTCTTTATTTTAAGTGCTCGCATCGCATTCACAAGATATACGACATTGAATAATGACATGTGACCTTAGAACAATAACTTAGACAAAGAGTGAAAACCCATCTCACTAAATATATAAAAGAGGTGATGTCAAACAATGAAGTTGGCTGAAGTTCGCGAAGCAGCAAAAATCGTCTTATTCAGAAAACTCCGATCAAGGGTATGTTTAAGAGGGAACTCTTCGATATGAAATAATGAAAAATTCGTCGCATTTAGACTTGATGCGGTCTAAAACAAAATGAAATGGACTTAAATGTTATAGTTGTGTACAGTCGGGTACCAGGGCTACTCCAAAAGAACTGAATTATTTTTATCCCCAGTTAATACATAATAAAAACTTATTTTTCTAATAAAGTAATTTTCATTCCATTAAAATTACCATTTATTTATAAATTCATTTAATACAATAAATATATACTTATACCAAAGATTACGGTAAATGCCATTAAACCCAAATTGGGTTTATTGAACGACACAAGTTCCACAGTTCTCATCAAATATAGTACCCACTATTTATATTACCTTTCTAAATTTTTGTTCACAATTTTTGAGCTTTTCATAGGACTTTGTCGACTCAGATCAGTATCAGTATCCCACACGCAAAAAGGAGAATTAGGACTGCGAGCGTTAGGAGGTTATGTAGGTTTGTGAAATTAGTAATTAGCGCGCGCCAAATCTTCATTCTGGTTATTCTGAGAGATTCCTCTGAAAAATTCTGTAGCTCTGAATTCATAAAATGAATAGAGCAACTTTGTTCGCACGACTTGTCACGAAATAGTTTTTACGCAGGATTGTCAAAGTTTGTTTCGAAAGTGGCTAGGTAAAACTTCTATACAATTGAAACTTACAATTACAGATCTATTATACTTTCTTCAATAAATTTTCTAAAAGTTGTTTTTAGCTTTTATTCTCTAACGAAAGCTACCATTATAGCACCTCTATTAATACCCACTATTTAAAACAACCATAAGGGCAGTTGTTAAATTTTATTGCCACTTAACAGATACAGTTGAAGCCAATTAACCGTGTTTAGTAAACAAACAGAAGCACTTAACAAAAACAAGCGAATATTATTAAGAGGAGTGTTTCCCAAAAGCGACAAGCCGGCGCCCTCAGCCGAAACAATGATCTTAGGCACAGAGTGGTTATAACGACGTAAGCTAGATTTGCATACTACTTGAAGATTTAAAGAAAGTTTTTTATGCTTAAATGTAATGGAATAAAAATTGAATTCTTTATGAGAAATAGATTTGAATGATGGCGCAATATTCGAATACTTAGCCTTTTTTTGTTGTTCACAAAGGTTATAATAAATAATGGACTTTTTATTATTGAAAAGCTAGATATTTTGTGTTACAGATACTTACGCACGTCTTAGTTCATGCGTGCCCAGTGTGGGGCCTACGGTTAAAATTGTTTAACGTATTTTATTGAAATAACATAATTTGCAACTAAAAAGTTTCCTACCGTCGCCATCTGTCATATTCATATGAATACGTCCAACAAATCTCTGTTTTTGAGCTTCATCCAAGAACGGGTGAGTAGCGTGACCGGCTGACCTTCCAATACTGCCGTCTATATATTACTCCGTCTGTGCCGCCACGCCAGCATATAAGGGGAGACGAGGAAACGCACAGTGCTCTTCTCATATTGTCTTACTGAATTTGCAGACGTCATTTATTAGCCACTAACATAAAACATTTTTATAGCAACTGATATCGCCTCGCCATAGTTTGGCTCATGCTCTTTGGAATAAGCAGCCGATTTACTGTCTCGTAATAAAACTGTATTGCGAGTCGAGCTAAGTATTTTGTTCTGTTGTGCTGTTAGTATATTTAGATTGTTTGCAATTTCATACTAGGACAGAGGATTTGTCTGCTTTACTTATATTTCATTCTTTAATATTAATTAAATTATGTTGGCTGGCTTCTGATTATATTTTAAGTTTGCCTTGTTTAGTTTCAAAATGTATTTTTTTTACTAAGTCTACTGTGAAACGCATAAGAATTGTCATTACCTATATACAGGGTGTAAGGGCCAGTCCTCCAAATTTTGATAGTATGCATGCAAACCATGAAACTGATCAATTTTTCCCTAGCAACATATATTATATCAGGAATCGACAAAAATAATTTGACTTCTCATACAAATTCACGATCAGCTGACTGCAATTACTATGAAAAGTCCACTTTTTTTGACGTTTCCTGAAATATTTTCTCATGGAAAGTTGTTCAGTTTCAAGAGGTGAATGCACCTTATCGAACTATCATATTTAGGCGACTGTACGCAACGTACGCAATAGTCGACCTGGTACGAGGTGGGAAAGCCCACACTGCGCTTTCCGATGAATAGCCGTAGCCACCACTAGATACAAAACCATCTGACAACATCTATGATTATTTATCTTCACACCATACATCGTCTGTCGTAGGAGTAAACAGCAAGATTTTATATCAAAGAAATGTATCATTGACACTCCCCCCTAATATCTATGCATGTGAAACGATTGTGAAACTAAAGCCGGTATAACGAAGAAAAGAACCCTGCTCCGGGTTTCAGTTGGCACGGTTTTAGTTAGTTTGGGTCGCGACACGACAAGTGACAACCCCGCAACGTGTCACGGATAAGTAACTTCACTACTGGGAATCAACAAACTTGATACTAGTTGCAAAGTAAAGACTTTACACCCATAAAAATGTCAAAGAAGTCTTAGCTGATTAAAAGTCAATGCAACCAAGCTATGTGATAACTAGAGAATTCTGTAATAATTATTGATACTTTAGTAATGGGCTGCTTGCTACGTACCTATTGAAGAAATAGCAAGGGCAAATAAACTTTTGTTTTGAAATTTCACACCATTTTCTACTAGATATCCTACTAATATTATAAATGCGAAAGTTTGTATATTTGTTTGTTTGTTTGATACTACCTCACACAAAAACTACTGAACCGATTGTAATGAAATTTGGCACACATATTGAAAGTATCCTGGATTAACTTAAAGGATAGTTTTTGTCATCACTTATGCGGGAAACGCCGCGGGTACCAGCTAGTTTCATAATAAAGATACCCTAAAAATCGTCTATTTTTAAACCAACCTGACTTATCACCGCAATCAAAAGCCAGTCTACAAATACACTATTAAATCGAGAGTATCAAGACAATAAAAGCAGCTGTCAAATTGTCGTTGCGCTACCGCTTGACACTGCGTTTTCATTATATGCAGCTTATGGCAGCGAGTAAATAAAGCAGGGCATATTGCTCTCGCATTCGCACTCTTTCTCAAATTCTATCCGCAGAACCACCGGTATAATCCGCTTTTTACGATTCGCCTCGTCTACGGAGAATTTGAAATGAGAAAAATAACCTCAAATTTCTTTGTGAGTGACTTCTGCTGGCTTTCGTGTGCTGAATGAATGAATTTCGCCTTATCTCTTTATTCGCACTAAGGGATAAGAATAATAAAGAAAATAAGGGTTGGTTTTAAACTTATCAAAATACTTACGTAATTTTTCGCAATACATTTTTTGTTGTAGTTTATCTTTTTCATCTTGTTTCGTATCTACAGGGGCATTATTTAGTTTTATTAAAAAGAAAGCGTTTTGCTATGCTAGTAAATATAATGAAAATAAATCTCGCTAGTAGGACTTCCTGCTGATTTGTTTTTTTTTTTGTTTTTGCGTATTGTTGTTTTATTATTAAGAAAAATATATATTGCCGTGTGATACCAGCTTAGAAAAACATCACTCCATTTCTTACCCATGGGTGTCATAAGAGGCGACTAAAGGGACTCGAGGGTTAAATGTGTATTGCAATTTTAGGCAATGGGCTGACAACCTGTAACTATTGTGATAAACAATTATCTGATTGAGCCTCAAACTTTTGTCAGACGTGGTGTATCCGTTTTACGGCCGTTAACGCTCTGCCTACCATGTAAGGGATATAGGCAAGATTTATGTATGTATGATATTTTATCATTGAGAAAAATATAAACTCTGACTCATACAGCTGTGCAGCTCTCCGCAAAATTGAAATACCAGTGTGCAACTGACGAAGTCGTAAAACAAATGACACTTGAGCCGAGGGGACATTATTTCCGAGAGCAGTAATATGAAAATAATAAAAGAGGGAAGCTAAGCCTTTCTCGAGACCTAGCCAAGCGACCAGAATGTCTGCTCAGTTATTTCCTCTGGGAACGCACCTATCACCGCAGAATACCTAAAGGATGTTACTTTTTTTACATTTTCAGCGATGGCTTTATCACTTATTCATTCCAGAACAAAGTTTCTAAGAGACATGGAGAAATTTTTGTAACTATAAGCTTGTACATGAAAGCATGAATAAATTGAATTGAATATATAATTATTATTTTCAGATAAATAGCATAGCTGAACCAATTTTAACACTAATGTGTAAACTCTTGGGAGTGTATTGCATGTTTAGGCGATAGGCTGATAACCGTCACTATGGCGATACACAATTTTTCAGGTGACCCTCAAATACTTAACAGACGTGGCGTAAATGTCCGTTTTTTGCGGCTGCTTACGCTCTGCCTACCCCGCATAGGATTATAGGCGTGATATGTTTGTGTGTGTGTGTGTGTATGTAAACAGTGTTATTTTCATTTATGAAAGTAATATAGCACTGTGAGTGCAAAATAAAACCATAGTGTTATTTTCAAAGAAAAAGCAGTGTATAAGTAAAACTTTAATATATTCGTCTTTTGGTAATCTTTAGAATTGGATATTTTTATACTAATAGTGTGTTCTAAAATAGACTGACGATTGCCATTAAGAAAAAAACGGTCTAGTGCGAATCAAATTCGCGGACGGCTTCGTAACATTTTGTACCGAAATAGCATAATAATCAGTTAATCACGTTTGTCGTATGGGAGCCCCTGTGACCAAAGTAATACATGTTCTGTGAAAATTTCAACTGTCAATCTATTTCCGTTCACGAGATACAGCCTCTGAACCATTACATAGCCCCCATAATTTTTATTTAATTCGTATTTTCCTTTTTTTGTTTCAGTGGCAACATTTGATCTCTCTACCTGTCACGGTTCATGATTCTACAGCTTGGTGACAGACAGATGGACAATCAATTCTCAGTAATGGGGTCCCATTTTGACCCTTCGGGTACGGAACCCTCTAAAGATAATTTTGTTCGTTGATTTAGGATAATACCTCTAAGAGACTTGTACTGATACATTCTATAAAACAAAACTAGCTATCACAAACGTGAACTTTAATAAAGAAAACTGTTTTAGCTTTATCCCACGACCAGATTCTATTTGGGACCCCCTAACCAATGTCTATAAAATACGTATTGTAGAGCTAACACGACCAACAAAGCTACGTAAAATAGTGTCGTTGATTCAACCCACACTGCTGTGTGTTGTATTTTATAAAATAACGTAAATACTACGGCTTATCTACATGGTTCGTTGTTTACATCGCTCCTATATACGCCTTTCGGGGTAGGCAGAGTATAAAACTAACATTACTGATAATAATATGATATTAATGATAATGATAATAAAACGAACATTTATACCACTGACAACCATTTGAGGGTCATTCAGAAAGTGGTGTATCGCGATAGTGACATGTTGTCAGCCCATCTCCTTAAATTGCAATACACGTGTAACCCTCCAGTCCCTTAGTCGCCTTAATGAATAACTAAAAAAGTATAATCTAAATAAAACAATTGAAAACGGATTTCAGTTATGTTTGAACATTCTTGAAGGGAGTATTAGATATTCGATGGGTAGAAATCTGAAGTTAGCTTCGATCAAGACACCATGACATTTTTAGCCACCGAATAATATCAGATCAGTCTAATGCAACATCCCTCCTCGACCCTGGTGTTTACAAGCTTGACTATTTCTGTGGACTCTCAAACATAGGGGAAGCACGGAGAAACGTATCTACTCGTTTCAAGGAACATATTGCCGATTTCATAAAACCGTCGTGACAGACAGTCTGCAGTGTGTGAAAATATCATGGATACCCATTATATCAGGTTCGATAAGGCAGCAATCCAAGCTAGAGAAAAGAGATTTATTCCAAGTACCGGAAGCCATAGAAATTTAAAAACATCCGAATTTTAATAGAGATACTTGATGGTTAATCTCATCAATTTGGACACCACTAATTACACGGTGGAATAGCCAGTTCCAACATACTGCTTTGATCACGATATCCCCTGTGCCATACTGCAAGACCTACTACACAATATACGGTGTCAGCATTCTGCGTAAATCGGACGTTACGCCAGGCAGTTAATAAATAGATGTCAGTAGAACAATAAAAAATAAATTCTAAATAATGACGTCTAACAATATAGCTGTGCTATCTTTGAACACGTTATTCTAAAGAGTCCGTTTAAAATTGTTTTATTGTAATGAGTAATAGTTGTGTAAACTAACAAAAAATATTAAGAGAAGAGAATAATTTAAATACAAAACTTCTGTAAAAGATACTGTTTAATTTAGCGTTGCTATGCTGGGGTAGGTTAGGTATTAGTGACGGTCTATGAATGCGCCGCGATTTCGCACGCGTCGCTCTGGGCGTGTGTTGTCCCTTTCTCACTCGCAGGGCGAGACTGGCGACGTGCGCGCAGACCGCCTGACGGCGCCAAGCGGTGATTTCTGCACCGCGGTCAGTCACTCAAAACCGTTCGGACGGGAGGGTATCGTATTGTGCGGATTTCCCGCCACGCGTTTTGTGATGCCGCGTGTAATGGACGATTCAATTTGAGATCGCGCGTGTTGATGCATCGTATTGTTGCGTTTCTCCTGGGTTGTACTGGAATGCCAGGCTTAGTGATTGTTGGATGTCTCGACGTCTTCCACGTGAGCGTCGCGTTGAATAGGCATCGGGTGGCCATTTTGGCCCGCGTTTGTACGGCCCAGGTTCGGGTTGGGTCGCGCGTGGTGACTAATATCAAAGTGAAATACGAACAGAAGCTGTGAGTGGTTTGAAGTGAATAACGCGCCGGGGCTGTAGTGGAATGCTGGGTGTCGATATCTTTTCCACCCAGCCCTGTAAGTACCCACGGAATTCCTATTTGATCCATTCCCTGAACTTCCTTTCTCCGTTGGGTATTTTATGCATTTGGACCGGCATTAACTGTAAGTGATAAATCTAGTTGTTTTAGTATAAAACTGTTTATGGTGTGTTCCCTTTAGTCATATTTGTTGTACCATATCATTGTGACTCCTTAGTACGAATTGCGGAATTCGTGGGGTGATATAATTTGGAGGTACTTACTTATAATCTAGTGCTAATACGTGTGACGTAACGCCAGATCGGCAGACGGTATTTACTACCGACTTGAGTTATGTAAAGGTCAGAACACATCATTTGCCAATTTCACTCAACTTAGTTAATTAAGTTAAATAGATTTAGGTTCACGTTTAATTCATAGTATGCGCTGCTATATTGTGCAGTGTATGCTATTTAGCGCTGCGTAACGCGGCCATTGTCTGCCTTCAGTTGAACTCCTGGTATTTTACTAGAAATTTACCTGTGTAAATTGCTTCCACTGCGGGAGTTTAGCTTGGAATTAGACAATTTTTGGTAGCAGAGCGTGGTTCAGAAAACCACTAGATTTAAGATTATTTTAGTATAAGATTTTTAATCTACCTACATAAAAAAATATATTTATTGTGATTGTAGTGTGTGCCCTGTGTAGAATATCCTATCGGTAGGATCAGGGCCAATCAATTAGTGAATTGCTTGTTATTATCGTTGTGTTTACCCTGTGCGGATATCCTAACGGTAGGATCAGGGCCGATTGTCTATTTTTTTTTTATTGTAAGGTTCGGTGTTACTTTGAGTTGGTACCATGGCTCCCACAATTACACAGCTTCAGGCAAAAATTAGAACGCACCTAATTTGGTTCGCGACTAAGCAGGCGATGGTCGGTCGCGGGGACCGAGAGGACGCACTCATCGCTTGTGCGCAACGGATTGACGAACGGGTCGCGGAGGTGTTGGATTGCCTCACTGGATGCGAGGAGTTATTTGATGGGACGCCTGATGAGGAGGTCAAACTTACGGTCCGGACGAATGTGACCCAGTGCATGGAGATGGGGCAGGAGATCCAGCAGGCGGCTGCTGTGATCACCAGGCGCAGAGCTGGGGAGCCGGACCCACCCCATGGTCCGCGGGGACCGGGGGTGCAAGTGCCCCTGCCGGCTGTGGCGATTCCGGTCTTCCACGGGGACTACACGGATTGGACCCGATTCCAGGATCTGTTTGACAGTGTGATTCATAACCGCACTGACTTGCAGCCGGCATATAAAATGGCACAATTGATGGCCAAGCTGCAAGGTGAGCCCCAAGAGCTGGTAAAGCATCTACCAGTCGATGATGCAAGTTACGAGACGGCTCGCGGTTTGCTGATCGAGAGATACAGCAACAAACGTCTCATGATTGACCAACTCCTGGAACAGTGGCTCACCGTGCCGACCATCACACGAGGGACGGACCTCAGGGCCAAGGTCCTCAACCCTGTCTGCGTTGCAGTGAACGCTCTTGAGAGACAGGGGATGCCGGTGTCAGGCTATGATTATATCCTGGTCCACACGTTGTTGCGCCGCCTGCCGAGCGACATGGCCCCTCGTTTTGAACAGTCACACGGAGGTAAGACATCTGATTACCTCCCGACCTTCGAGGAGCTCAAGTCCTTCCTCGAGGCCGAGTGCAGGCGGGTAGATGCCCAATTTGGAGAGTCGCCTCACTGCGTGTGAGGAGTTCGCTGCACAGCGGGTGCAGAAACGTCGTGGTGTGGTGCAGCAACGGCGTTGGTGCTTTAGGTGTATGGGGCCGCATCAGATGCGAGAGTGCCCATCAAGCACCAACTGCAGGTACTGCCAGGGTGCCCACCATCAGCTCCTATGCATGAACCGCAGCGGAGATTACGGAGGCAGAGCTGACGCGGGTCAGCGGACGGAGTCTGCCCTACCTAGACGGGAGCAACGCTCCCCACCCCCTCCAAGGATGAGTCCTCTTCCACCAGGGTTTCAGGGACGAGGCCAGGGACATCAGCAGGTGATGCCCCCTTCACCACGCGCGAGACAGTCACCACCTCGGCAGCAGGTGCCGGGACAGGGTAGGTGGTCACAGGTCCAAGGTCAGGGGCACCCATCACAGATACGTGATGCTACGGGCGGGTGCCAACACCAGGGCCAGTACATGCAGTACTCGGCGGGTCTGAACAACATGGTGAGTTCCACTGACCCACGCATGCCTCTCCCCTTGGCTGAGCACCCGCGGCTACAGGCGCATCCACGGTACGCGCGCCTGCCGCAGGGTTACTATAGGCTGCCAGCCATGGCGTACAGGACCAGAGGTCCCTATCAGCAGGAGTGGGACCCACTCGAAGGTGTACGGAGAGAGGGGACCCCCCCGCAGGACGCGGACACTCCGCGCTTAGGTTCCTGCTAGGTAATCGCCGCCTACACGCCAGCTTCGGCCCCCCGGCCAATTACGGTATTGTTGCCTACGGCAATGATTTGGGTATGGGGATACGGTGGCCGCAGCATACAGGTAAGAGCCTTGTTAGATACAGGGGCTCAGGGTTGTATTGTATCTAGTAAGCTGGTGAGTAGGCTACGCTTAAATATAAGGCCCACAACGGATGGGGCTGTAGGTATTGGAGGTGAAGATGTGCCTGACGTTCGGGGTCAGGTGAACTTCGAGTTCACATTAGGTAATACAGGTACAGGGGTCAGCTATCATGCCTCAGCAGTGGTGCTGGATGATGTGGTAGGGAAACTTCCTCAGGTTCGGTTACCGTCAACGGTACGAGGGTTAACCACAGGCTTAGAGTTAGCTGATCCTGAATTTGATACTCCTGGTACGGTGGACGTTCTCCTCGGGTCAGACGTCCTCGGGAGATTCTGGTGTGGCAGAAAACGGGTACTTCAGCAAACTGGTTTAGTGGCCGTTGATACCACAGGGGGGTATGTTATTTTTGGCCCAGTTTGGAGACCTCAGGACCTACCAGAGGGCGATACGGTTCTCTATGGTAGTGTGTTGTCGGAGGTGCTGCAGAGGTTTTGGGAGTCTGAGGAGCCACCCACAGCGGATAGACGGAAGCCAGAGGATGACGAGTGCGAGCTGTTCTATCAGTACAACACTGCACGAAGTTCGTCAGGTAGGTTTGTTACCAGGCTGCCATTTCTCCCAAACCTCTCTCCTTAGGTAGTTCGCGACAGATCGCGGAACGGAGACTACTGGCTATGGAGAGAAAGATGAAGCGAGATGCAGCACTTCGGCAGAAGTATATCGAATTCATGAGGGAGTACCTAGAGTTAGGCCACATGTCGGTGTCCAGCATAGATTGGAGGTGTGTCGAGCATTACTATATACCACACCTGGCTGTTTTGAAGTCACCGGAGGCGAAGATACGGGTAGTGTTTGACGGTTCTGCTCCTACATCGAATGGTGTGTCTGTGAACCAGTGTCTGCACGCGGGTCCCAAGTTGAACCGGGACATTGTGGACATCCTCACAGATTTTCGGTTGCACCAAGTAGCGTTCGTCGCAGACGTCAAAATGATGTTTCGCCAAACAATTATACACCCAGATGACCGTCGGTACCAGCTGATTTTGTGGCGTGAGAGCCCTGACGAGCCGATGGTCACTTATGAGCTTAACACGGTAACGTATGGTCTGAAGCCAAGTCCGTTTTTGGCAGTACGCACGCTGCGAGAGTTGGCCGCACAGGAAAGGGTAAGATTCCCTCGAGCCGCAGCAGTACTGGATCGCGACGTCTACGTGGAGGACATCTGCACGGGTGCAGATAGCGTGCAACAAGCACTGCTACTACGAGACGAGCTGATCGCGATCATGGAATCAGGAGGTTATGAGTTGCGGAAATGGCTGTCCAGCTGTCCAGAGCTCCTGGCCGGGTTGCCAGGTGAGTTCCAGCAGGACCCGCACCTTTTCGAGAACCCGGACAATCTAAATACGTTGAGCATCCTAGGGGTGAAATAAAGGCCAACGCATGATGTCTTTACGTATCAGATCGAGCCAGATCTTTTGCAGAAGACTTGGACGAAGCGTTCGGTATTATCGACGATCGCCAGAACTTTAGATCCTAACGGGTGGATCGCACCGGTGACGTTCATGGCGAAGTGCTTCTTGCAAAGGTTGTGGATAGCAAACTTGGGTTGGGACGACCAGCTCTCCGGAGAGCTGTTGAATGATTGGACCAAGTTTGTGACCACCTTACCAGGGATCGTACGCATCGCCATACCTCGCAAATTGCTCCCATCGGTGGGATGTAAGGCTACCCTACATGGGTTTTGTGATGCCTCGGAGCGAGGGTACGCGGCAGCTGTCTATTTGCGGACAGTCAGTTCAACGGGAACTGTAGACGTGCGTCTAGTTATGGCCAAGAGTAAGGTGGCTCCGGTTAGGACAAGATGGACCATTCCAAAGTTGGAATTGGCGGGAGCAGCGCTTCTCACGCGCTTGCTACATCATGTCGCTAGTAATCTACGCGGTACCATCACTTTGGATGAAACGGTGTACGCATGGACCGACAGTAGGATAGTTCTGTGCTGGTTACAGACGTCGGTACATACTCTTGAGGTTTTCGTGGCAAATCGGGTGTCGCAGATTAAAGGATCGGAAACTCCGTTGGTATGGAGACACGTACCGGGAGAACAGAACCCAGCGGACTGCGCCTCACGGGGATGTAGGGCCCCTGATTTGGTAGGTCACTCACTGTGGTGGGGACCTCAGTGGCTGACTGAGTCACCTGAGAGATGGCCATACAATGAGTGCGGGTCGCCGCTTGGGCCACCTGATCGAGGTTTGCGAGTGAACGTAGGGCAGATCGTACCTAAGCCTAGTGCGGCTTTCTTGCTGGAACGATACAGCTCCCTCGACAAACTTCTAGGGGTGACAGGTTGGATCAAACGGTTCGTGAACAACTGTAGAAAACCTCAAGCAGAACGGAACTTGGCACCTGTCCTCTCGCCTGCGGAGCGGAATGCGGCTCTAAGTTTATTGGTTAGGGTCGTCCAGGCGGAACATTTTGAGGAAGAGGCCAGGCTGCTCAGGGATGGCCGTGGAAAGCTGAAGGGAGGTCTTGTGCGCCTCAACCCGTTCGTGGACGAGCATGGAATGCTCCGGGTTGGAGGTAGACTTCGGAACGCTAACCTGCCCTTTTCAGCACGGCATCCGCTGTTACTCCCAAAGAAGGGACCTTTGGTAGAACTTATAGTTAGGGATCGTCACCAGAAAAACTCGCATGCGGGCTGCAATGCACTTTTGGCTATTCTGCAGCGCGAGTTTTGGATCTTGTCTGGACGACGTACGGTACGGAGCATTGTGTTTCGGTGCTTGCCTTGCTATCGGTTGAAGGCAGCCACAATGCAACCTCAGATGGGAGACCTCCCACCGGACCGGGTGACGGAAGCCTGGACGTTTGCGGGTGTGGGAACGGACTTTGCGGGGCCTTTTATGGTAAAGGCATCACGCCTTCGCAACGCGAAGTCAATCAAGGCGTATTTGTGCGTGTTTGTGTGCCTAGCAACCAAGGCCGTCCACTTGGAACTCGTGGCCGACCTCACTACGGAGGCTTTCTTAGCAGCTTTAGATAGATTTGTGTCGCGAAGAGGGCGACCAGCGCTGATCAGGTCGGACTGTGGTACCAACTTTAAGGGCGCTGATCGATGTATGAAAGAAATTATAACGTTTTTATCGGAAAACGAGGAAGCTATCGGCACGAGCCTCTCCCGTCAGGGCATTAACTGGGTGTTCGATCCACCAGGATGCCCCCACTGGGGTGGTATATTTGAAGCGGTTGTAAAGTCCGCTAAGACGCATTTGATGCGCGTTATAGGTTTAACGATATTAACCTTTGAGGAGCTAGCGACCGTGTTTTGTAAAATTGAGGCCGTTCTCAATTCACGTCCTTTGGAATTAGACAATTTTTGGTAGCAGAGCGTGGCGTAAAAATTGTCTAATTCCAAGCTAAACTCCCGCAGTGGAAGCGATTTACACAGGTAAATTTCTAGTAAAATACCAGGAGTTCAACTGAAGGCAGACAATGGCCGCGTTACGCAGCGCTAAATAGCATACACTGCACAATATAGCAGCGCATACTATGAATTAAACGTGAACCTAAATCTATTTAACTTAATTAACTAAGTTGAGTGAAATTGGCAAATGATGTGTTCTGACCTTTACATAACTCAAGTCGGTAGTAAATACCGTCTGCCGATCTGGCGTTACGTCACACGTATTAGCACTAGATTATAAGTAAGTACCTCCAAATTATATCACCCCACGAATTCCGCAATTCGTACTAAGGAGTCACAATGATATGGTACAACAAATATGACTAAAGGGAACACACCATAAACAGTTTTATACTAAAACAACTAGATTTATCACTTACAGTTAATGCCGGTCCAAATGCATAAAATACCCAACGGAGAAAGGAAGTTCAGGGAATGGATCAAATAGGAATTCCGTGGGTACTTACAGGGCTGCGTGGAAAAGATATCGACACCCAGCATTCCACTACAGCCCCGGCGCGTTATTCACTTCAAACCACTCACAGCTTCTGTTCGTATTTCACTTTGATATTAGTCACCACGCGCGACCCAACCCGAACCTGGGCCGTACAAACGCGGGCCAAAATGGCCACCCGATGCCTATTCAACGCGACGCTCACGTGGAAGACGTCGAGACATCCAACAATCACTAAGCCTGGCATTCCAGTACAACCCAGGAGAAACGCAACAATACGATGCATCAACACACGCGATCTCAAATTGAATCGTCCATTACACGCGGCATCACAAAACGCGTGGCGGGAAATCCGCACAATACGATACCCTCCCGTCCGAACGGTTTTGAGTGACTGACCGCGGTGCAGAAATCACCGCTTGGCGCCGTCAGGCGGTCTGCGCGCACGTCGCCAGTCTCGCCCTGCGAGTGAGAAAGGGACAACACACGCCCAGAGCGACGCGTGCGAAATCGCGGCGCATTCATAGACCGTCACTAATACCTAACCTACCCCAGCATAGCAACGCTAAATTAAACAGATACATAGAACTATACATTTAGGAAGGCAAGTTTGCCGTATGATGCCAGCTTCGAATAGCATCACCCAAGTTCTACCTTAGGGTGTCGTCAAAAGCGACTAAGAGATGATTTCATCCAAGGATTGGACAGCAGCGTTCCATGTGAATGCAACATCTTTACTGCATTCGCAAATCCGCCTGCCAAGCGTGGTGAGTATAATCACAGTATAATGAATGCTCTAATAAATGGACGGCAAGAACACCTCAAATTAACTATTTGTAGAAGAAAACTATGAGGAAAACCACAGCTCCGTTTGGCATTGCTGTAATGATGTAATGATGTTTTATACGAGATGACAACATGAGCTTTATAAAAAACATAGTTAAAAAGAATATAGGCTCCAGCCAGGTGCCGACAGTGAGTATGACAATATCGTCTATTAGGGGGAGGGCCAATTCAGATATTAAACATTGGGAATATGACATTCCGGGCAATGGACATTCTGGGAAATTTACGTTGGACATTTTGGGAATTGTATAATTTACCCAAACGCTGTTGTGGCTTTTAATGTATGTAATGTAAGAAGGGAACTATGTTATTGTTCGAAATTCATAAATCTGCTAATACTTATTTAATCCCCCGACACAAGTTGCTGCTGCGTCAGAGATATTAAGAAAAATACCTACTTGAAAATCAATCTATGCCACCATTATTTTTCTGTACTGGTTCGATAACATTTAATGTATATAACGCGGTTTTAGAAATAAGACGAAATTCAAGGCCTTAAGGCAAAGTCTCATGGATTTATTAGCTAAGATAACTTTTTGATACATATATATATATATATATATATATATATTTTTTTTTAATATTATTAAAGTAACGAAAATGAAGTATTTTAGGAACAGCGAAAACCTTTCAAGTCACTTGACGATAATTTGAGCGTTGTATTAAATTTTTACTTCATCATTTATAATGAACTTGAGTAAACATATAACAAAGACGGAATATTTGAGGGTGAAATAAGTAGGTACCATACTAAGTTGGTGGAGATGAAACTTTCAGGTGATCAATCAACGCGGCAGGTACGTGTTCTGAGTAAAATATTAGGAAATTTATTGAGGTGAAAACGTACGTAAACATACCTACAAATTACTATATTGATTCTTTACACTATGGTACATCCAGCAGCGATTTAAAGGTCAAAGGAGAATACTAGTTTAATTTTATGGGATACAATATTTGAAGACAGCTAATTTTGTTTCGTGCTAATATTTTTCACTTGTATTAATTAGATTTACAATATCTTCTAACGAATCATTTTTGTGGATTGTAAAATCTTTCCAAATGTTTTTTAAACAACACATTTGATGTCATGCTTGTGGTTGTTATTATATTCTAAGATACACTTGACCTTCCCAAAGGAAGAAAATATTATAAAAGGTTTTTACAGTTTTTGATTTTCGCTCCGATGTGAATTTCCAAGTGGTCGAGTAACCATCGCCGTTAAAAATTAAAATCTGAATTTTCTACGAAGCAGTTCTTTTGAATCTGAAACGAAAAATTAACCAGCGTCCCAGTTTTAATATTCCGACAAGTTCTAAGAATTACTTCATCAGCTTCAGTCGACGGGGATATCACAGTAGAAAATCCATTCAGAATCTAATCACATTCATCATAATAGTGTTGAACGCCTTGAATTCTTGATGCACGTCCAATAAGACCCTATTTTAGGAGCTACTGGCATGCAATGATTATTATCCAACATGTACGAGGAGTGTCTCCCATAGTCTATCTGCATAATAAGTCTTTAACACTTCATAATATGGCGGTAAAAAGTCATAATAATTCATTTAATAAGGCAAACAAGACCTAACCACAAAATATTGTCGCATGTTAAACTCGTGTTTAAAAAACAGCAGACACGTGTTTTGCTTTTTTGTGGTAAAGCTCTTGTGAATTATTCAATTGCAAAAGACTGTTATTATTACTTATGAGAAGTTTTTTGATGGCATATCGAAACAATCTGAAATTCTGCGAATAAACTCTGGTTATATGACTTGGTTTTAACACTATTAGGTGTGCTCAGCTAACTCCAATTCATTTCTACTGTGGCAACGGAAGAAAAGTTTCGTGGACGGTGCTAACTTTAAACTTGCCTTTGTTATACCACACAAGTTTGGAATCAAATCAAAGTTTTATCCTTACAATAATGGAACGGATATCGACGACGATCACAATAAAGCTACGGGGACAATAACCCGAGAAATTTGCTGAATTTCGGTTAGATGGAGAAAAAATTTACCAAAGATCATTGATTACTTATAACTTGATACATTTTTATTATTGAACAAATAAGTATCACGCATGATGTAGGTTTACGCGACTATTGTTTATGATTTGGTAGTGAGTATAGCTCTCTGCGTTCCAGTGTTTGGCAATCACATGTGGGTGACGGGCATGTGTGATGCCGGATTAGAATAGCATCACCCCATTTCTTTGCCGTGGGTGTCGTAAGAGGCGACAAAGGGACTCAAGGGTGTGTATTGCAATACAAGGCGATGGGCTGACAACCTGTGACTATGGCGATTCACAATTTTCCGAATGACCCTCAAATGTTTGTCAGACGTGGCGTAAATTGTCGTTTCGTTTTTTTTTACGTTCTGCTTACCCCGCAAGGGATTAAGGCGTGATATATATATATATGTATGTATGTGTCGGGCAGACGTATGTGATCTGTCGACCCCCGTACCGTTAACATTCTGTACAATTCCCCCTCTCTCTCTCGCTCTCTCTCTCTCTCTCTTCGTGTGGGACACCGAGTCGTCCTTCGACCCGATGAACCCTGTAACCAGCCGATATGTAAGCTACATGATAAGTTGATACTTGATTACTTACTCTTTCTTCTTCTTGTCATACGAGACACCAAGTTGACGACCGTACCGCATGTTTTCCACGAAACCTTTCCTTACGTCAAAAGTAATATTCATTATAACGACAGCATTTTGGGACTGTCCGCATTGAAGCGTATTTTAGATAGTACCTACTCTCGACCTTATTAGTTTCTGGAGAAATACGGTCTTTGAAGTAAAAAACAAAATGCAAAACCATTGATTAACATCCACTCATCTATAAATAATTGTAACTTTAACTTATGACTTTAAGTTCGTAAATAAATAAAAATGTTAAAGCACATACATACATACATACATACATAAATCACGCCTATATCCCTTACGGGGTAGGCAGAGCGTTAACGGCCGTTCAACGGATATTAACACCACGTCTGACAAAAATTTGAGGGTCAATCAGATAACTGTGTATCACTGTAGTGACAGGTTGTCAGCCCGTCGCCTAAAATTGCAATACACACCCTCGAGTCCCTTAGTCGCCTCTTACGACACCCATGGGTAAGAAATGGGGTGAAGCTATTCTAAGCCGGCATCACACGGGTGTTAAAGCACTGTGAATGCAAAATAAACCATAGTTCATAAAAAACTGATAGTCCATCAACTTAATTGTTTGTAAGACTTCTTGCGCTTTTGATAATCATTGATTCTTTATTTTACTTATTACTTTGCAACTTTGATATTACTCCCAGTGTGTTCCGGGATGTAGGTCCGCAACACAACTAGTGAGCCGTGAAGCGACTCGTTCTGTATTGGCTTTCATCTTACGCGGCGACTGTAACGAATGATCGAGGGGAGCCTGCTTGCTTTCCATTGGCTTTCCCTGGACTTTTCACTTATCGATATTACTATTTTTTCATGAATCAAACTTTAGAAGAGTGGATAAGCTTTGCGGACAAAATTTCGCAATCGCCTTTACAACGCGTGTTGAATTCAGCACCAATTTTCCCGATCCCTGTTCAATAACATAGTTAAGAGAGTTATCAAGACCTAGACAAGATCTAAATTGTCTTAACGACCTTGTTATATCTCAAAGACAATCGTTTCAAAGACACGGTTCTTGGGAAGGGCAATTTATCAGACTTATAAATTTTCTTCTAAACTACCTTTATCTCGGGGACAAATATCTCGTGCTTCAAGTCTTTCTTTTAAGGTCCCAATCTCATATAAAGATCTCCGTCCGAAGATAGAGTAGGTATGCTCTGAGCTCTGATACGTTAGGGGGTGAGTTTATGGTCTGAACCCCACAGCACTGCAGATTCAATTTAGATCCACCAGCGTGATAAGCAGTGGGGTGGTGCATTAAAGAACCAGTCATCAGTTTTCGAATGGTTAAACGGTAATCAATATGGGTGCTATAGTCGTCTATAATGTAGATGAGATAGATAGAGAACATACCAGTAAATTGTAAAAACATGTATTTGCAAACATGCATGCATTTGTATAAAACATTTAAAATGCCATTCATCGCCGCAGGCAGATGTCACCCCATATTTAAAAACGCAAAAATGCAATGTTTGTATCACGCATGGGTACATAACTATTACTTTAAGCCAATTTCTAAGTTTGTTTGTAGAACACGCCATGGCAAGATTAGTACATCCCTTTATTTTTATAAGACCACAATTATTAGTTGGACTGGTTCTCCGCCAGTTTTTTAACATGTGTAGGAGAACGCACACTTAATAATTAACATACCGTAGTTAATATAATAATTTGCAGCAAGTCTCTACTCTAGGGCAGGCAAATACGTTTTTATTTCATGAAGTAACTGCAGTTATTAATTTAAAATATTATCTTCTGATTTGTGCTCATTCTTCTCGGGTTAAACGCCTTTGAAGAAGCATTGCGAAAAATCGTAGTTTTCTTTCACTGAGGCAGAAGTTTCATCTCAATTCGAATGTTTTCCTTAGCTAAAATCAATTAACGAAACAACTGCTAACAAACAAACAATTTTCTTTCCATAATGATAAGTATACATTCAGAAGAGTACTAGGGCTTTATAAATCGTAGGAGCGTTGGGAACGGCCGTACTTGGGTCGTTCTATTACCCTAACGACGTGATATTACGTTTACCCAAAAATCTTTATAGCGGGCGGGTCATTCTACGCCTGGGCTAATCAAGCGAGCCATCTTAGTGAGTTTTACTTCGAAGCTAGTGTTGGGAGCAGCAGGGATTGAGGATAGTCAAATACAACATAAATCGAACTATGTATGAAGATGAACAGGCATCTTCAGCAAGAACTGTCATATATTGTCAGAACTTCCCTCGATCTAGATAGAGAAAAAACTTGAATAACTTCCCGAAATATACAGTTCTTCTGTGATAACGTCTTTCATTTCCTTAAGTAGGTACATCTGCCAGCTCCACAAATTCTTAACTTATTTTTTTCCTTGTCGCATGGGACACGGAGTAAACGAACGACCAGATGAACCAGATTTCCTTAAAAGTTCCTATCCCTTTACTATTTTATGTCACACGGAATGTAGTCAATATTGTGTTTGCTCGAGTCAGATAAGGTTTTATTTGCTCCCAGGTCTTGTTAAGGCGCTACCAGCTATTTACTATCTAATTAGGAACAATATAAGTGAGTTTGATGATGTGTGGGTGGTGGTGGTAAACTGATAAAAATAATTTCTGATTTTCTCTCTCTCGCTGTTGTAGTTCATGAGGCAGAATTTTACGTACAACTTGATAAATAAATAATCCATTTGGTGACTGGCAAATGCACCGAACCATATTGCGGTTCGTGAAAGTCGCCATACAAATTTTACTGACATTCTGTTCTGTGTATGATTTCATTAAAATACTTTTTCTGAATGCAAGTATGTAGGATAAAATAAATATAAAAATAAACAATTAAATTGTTTAAATAAACATTATTTTACCACCTTTGAGATCTAAGTACCAACACGTCGCCTCTTGTAAGAATCCAATAAAAATTTCCCAAATTTTCCTTCCACTGATTTCACGGACAATATGGCGCTTTTACAAGTCATAATAATACTTACTCTTCAATACAGGGTGTTTGGAAAAGTACTGCAAATATATAAAGCTTTTTTACTGGCTGTGAAGTGTTCAGATGATGGCTTACTGCTTACAGCTCTTTCTGGTTTTGTTTTCATCCAAAGTACTCAAAGTTGCAATTTTTGTTGTGAGATGGTTTTAAAAATTCCATACCTGATTTTGAGTTTTATTCCTTATTTTAATGTCAGTTCATCTGGAAATAAAAAGTAAAGAAATTTTAAAAAGTAACGGGGTATAAATTCACCTAGTTTTATATAGGTACGAGGTGTAACGGACAGCCCACCGAAAACTTATAGGGTGCATGCAGACCATGAAAGTGAACAACTTTCCCCTAGAAACATAATATACAGTCAGGAAATTACAAAAAAATCGATCTGCCATACAAAATCACGATCAGCTGCATTTATGATGGGAGGTTTTTATTTTTAATTTGTTGAAAATATTTTTTTACGGGAAGTTGTTCAGTTTGATGGTCTGAATGCAACCTTTCAGTATTCGGAGGGCTGTCCCTTACAACCTGTATAATCTCATAGCTCACTTACACCCTGTATGTCATAACACTTATACCCTTATAGAACGAGATTGATGTGTGTAGAAAGCTCGTGAAATTGGTAAAAAGGGAGGCTAAGTGTTCGAGGTGGAGTGATCGAAAAACGTCGGCAAAGTCACTTTTTACTTAGACACGTTTCAGTAACGCTGACAATCGATGTTTTTTTATAACAAAGGGTCCTTGTCGGTTTTGAATTTGAGTGAGAATAAAAAATTAAGAAAACGAGAGAACATAGGTACTATTAATATTTAATAGTCAAAAAGCCACCTTGTACATTTGTAAGTCTCACCTATTTTAGATTATGACTTTTTGTTTGTCTCTATACTTATTGCGAAAAAAATGTTTCTTGTTATGGTATGTTATAGTTTTTACAGGCGATACAAAGTAGAAGAACGAAGGAAAAGCGATAAAAGAGGACCTTATCTATAAAATAGTGGTTACAAATCGCGGCGACCCATCAAAGTGCAATAACGCTCTATTATCTTCGCGATGACACACAACTTTGCTCGCGTTAGAAGCAACACAATGTAGAGTTTACTTCCACAACATTGTAAATTTTGTTAAACAATCTGTAAATCATGTTTTTTTTAACTTGCTAAATTTTCAAGCGCGGCCATTGATTTTCAAAACACAATTGTATAGGTACCTAGAACTGGAAGTTTTTTAAAAATTTGGTATTTAATTAGTAAAACTGACGCCGGCTTAAGATGCAATCACTCTATATGCAAATGTCATAAAAAGCGACTATAAAATGAATTAAGGGAATAGTCATGAAGTTTTCTGTGAGTGACTACAACACCTTGCACCAATACGTGATAGTGAGTTGGGTAGCCCAAGACCAGCAGTGGAAATTTGTGGCTTTTGATGATATTGATTACCTATTATGATACCTAAATATTGTAATAGTTTCCTATGTGTGCAAATGTGCATTTTTTGCACTTAGATATAGGGTGAAATTTTACTAGAGATCGATAGCGAAAACTCAAGACGGGTTGGTGATAAGAAACAACTTTTCCCCAAGGAACATAGTTCGTAATACGAAATAGAAATTGATCTTCAAAACAGAATTGCCAATCAGATGATTTAAAAACTCAAAATATTTTTGTCATGATTGAATCTTTGTTCCTTGAAGTAAGTTACTTCTTATCACCAGTCTGTCTTGACATTTTACTATCGGTCACTAGTAAAATTTAACCTTATTTATATAAAACTTTAAATATCAAGACATTTATGCACTAGGTCTTTCTTCAAGTTTAAGAGTCATACTTTTCCAATTTTCCCTCTTCTCTGTTAGTGACTTGACCACCTGATACGATACATATTTAAACGACATTGACTTTTTCTTTTATCTGGGTAAAATAGGATGCGTTTAGGTCTACCGTTGCTTCTCTTGCCTTAAATAATGTACTTTATGGAGTTGTCGTGTTGCCAATTATCTTCTTACTTCAGTTTTATATTGTCTTCAGGAGACACCGTTCCTCCGCATCCAAAGCCAGCACTTCTCAGTTTATCTTCTTCTCTGTCCAACTGATCTTCTCCATCCTTCTTCAGCACCACATCTCAAAGTCATCCAACCTCTCTCTATTCTTTTGCGTCATTGCCGATGTGTCACACCCTTCTAGCGCTATGCTCCAAATATAAGTCTTTATAAGACGTTTGCGATAAAAAGGTTTTTTACTGACGAAGGATTTCTTGGCCATCACAATTCTTTAAAAAATATCCGGTGATAAACTCGAGTCGCTTTTGATCAGAGTACCAAAATATATGAAAAAGGTTACATTCTGTAGCTGGGTTAGTAAGTATATATGTAAGTAAGTAGGTTCAATATAAATAGAAATTCAATATTTCTTCATGGCCGCAATAAAAGAGCAGTCCGTCCTATTTGATTCCAATATAAGGTAATTGCGGCTATTGACGACCACGAACTCACAGTAGTTGCACTTTCATTATTTTCTCCCCCGGACCATTGAGCTTATTGAATCCGACGATAAGGTGCTACCGTAATTTCCTGCCATTTACTATCATTACTCTCCCGGTGATCATCTAATGTGTGATGCCAGTTAGGGTGCCAGTAGAAAAAATGGACTAGGGGCTAGTGAAAGCTTAGGGTGTAAACGCTTCCGGGTTTTTATTGTGACGTGGTAGAAACTATTATATGTGTGTGATGGCTTTACTAGGGCACGGCCCAAAATAAGTTAAGTAAAAATATAAGAAAAGTCTATCGTTTACAGTATTCAGGAAAATCAGACTCTGCTGTCTTACCCAGCATTTCATAAATTAATGATTTCCTAAAAATATAACAACCTAAGATCGCTCAAACAGTTTTCGACTGCACAATTTATCTCTCTAAGTAACCTCCTTATTAATTTTAGGCATTAAAATTAAAACAATGACTATTTCGTGAATAAATGACTTCAAAGGGAACGATAATGTTTGGCTTATAGAACAAAGGAGGAGCATCAGTTGTACGGGGTAAGATCGATTAATGGCTTCTAATTACGCAATTTCTGGCGATCTCTAATTGTGGCGCGGCCAGTATATTCCGCGTGACAGTGCGTTATTTCCCCTGGGGGCGGTAAAGATAGCGTATTTTACGTTGAGGTATAAATACTTTCACTGGAAGTTCCATTTAACCGACTTCCCAGTTTAAAAGAGAATAGAGATCAGAAATTCATAGTAGCCAACGGAATTAAAATATGTTCTTCTTAGCGTTAAGGCATGATAGGTATAATTCTTTGATGGATCAATAAAGTTTTTTAAGAAATATGATTACGCGATCTTCCTAAGAGTTTACTATCACTTTAAGATATGAAAAATTCAGACATTAAGTGTAACGCAGGGAGAGAGCAAGGAAGTGGTTTTGTAGAGCAATATAGAACCCCAGTGAATGATCCTCTTCGATACAGCGATCTTCCGACAGCTATCTTTCAAACCGGGGTTCATAATACATATATCTAACTCGTAATTTATGCATTATTACCATGTACTGTTTTTTCAGTGAATAAATGATTTATCTATCTAACTATCTAAAGTATCGTGAGTATCGCACTAGCTTCCTTATTAATTTTTTGTTTTAGGCTATTCCATAAAGTCTAAATCCTTGTGCGTAGCCTGACGCGTCGCGCCGCAGCTACGTCGGGCTAAAATTATCACCGACTCGCAGAGCATTGTTCTCTGATACTTTATTTGTCACATACACAGACCAACTGATATAGCCCCCATATTAAAAGGGTGGATGCTCCTGAGATATCTACTCGGGGTACAATTCACAGAAAACACATGTAAAATAAGATAGGTGTTTTTCCCTTGCCTAGGAATGATATAAATAAAGAAAGACATATTATTTCAGGTTAAAAAACAATTAGTTTTTAATGCAAGCTCCTACCCATATTAGGTATGAGACTTTTTTTAAACATTTAAGCATAATATGTGAATTATTCTATTCTGCATAAGCACTTATTTATTGAAAAAGTTTAGGTACAGTCGGTTGTAACAGAAGGTACCAGGGGTACTCTATAAGAACTGAATTATTTTCGCCCCCCGCAATAAGTTTTTCTACCAATACATATTGTATTGGTAGAAAATGACTTTTTATATGAGAATAAGTTAAGAAAAATATTATGTATTAACTGAGGATAAAATTGCATATATCTATCTATCTTAAAATGTACTACAACCGACTGTACACAAGGTGTACAATTTAAAAAAGTTGTAGGGTTTTAATCATCTTCCTGAAATCATGATCATAATAATCAATTTAATATATTTTAAAGTTGTTAAGTACTTACAACTCAGTTTTATGAAAACGTGACTATTTTGTTCGCATATTAACAGAGTCTATATGATACTATCTGTGGTAAAAATACCTTTGTTGCCACACAAGACAGACGAGATTAAACTTTCTGTCAGTCACACACGGTTGAAAATTAAATGTAAATTGGTGTCTACCCATCTGAATACCGATTCTCATGTGCTCAAACTGAACTTTTTGGTTCAATGGCGAGTCGCTAACCGATGTAATTCCTCGCTCTTTGTGATCGTAATTCGTGTTTATAAATAAAGCAAATATCTTCAAAGACTGGTAAGTGATTGCTATAAAACTAAATGGTGATACGACAAGAACAGGTTGATACCCACTTATTTGGTGTTATGTTGGAACTAAATTTTATTTCACATATCGTATCGTACAGTGCATTTAACTGTTTGGTAGGTAACCTATCTGCACCTGTCTATTATTTTAGTATCTTAAACATCATCATATTTGAACAGTTGGCACAAAAAGCCTGTCAAAAACATTTTTAATATCCCACCTAAAACATAATGTAAAAATGGAGGCCAAGTTCTAGCTAGAATATAATTACTATAAAAATAGGTATCAAATCGTAACTACAGCTAAATTAGAGTATTAAGAACCATATTGTTACTCATTTGAACTTGCAGGTTATGGAATTTTGTGATAAATAAATTGATTTTCAAGTCTTTTTTAAGTAAGTACATAATAGAACTTAGCCTAAATTTTTTACATTTGTTTTTGGTTGAATTTCATTTCTTTTTGCTCAGTGTCTGTTATAATTCCTATCGTAATCTTGTTTATATTATAACCTAGGTCTGGTCTCTTAGAAGTATAGGTACTAATGTTCTCAGTAAGTTCTTACTAATAAATTATTTATCATCAGGTTTTGAGTTTGTGTTTGTGTTTTATATTTTCTTTCCACATCAGTTTTGATTGTTATCGATTTTTGAATAGTGAATATGTTTAGCCAAATGAACCATTCTTTCTCAATATTTTTTTAAAGTATTTTTTTTTATCTGATGCTATTGTAAACCTAAAATTAGTTGTTCTTATCTGCCACACGATCTCCAAGTAATAATAAATCTGACGAAACTATGGGTCTGCCTCTTCCACTTCTAGAGTCGCGCGGCCTGTGCTTTGAACTTGGCCGGTGCACTGCCGTGCGCGTTGATATTTTTGAATAAAGACAGTAATTGTGTATATCTTTTGTCTCTCATCCCATCGTCTCTCTAAACAAGTTCGCGAGAGAGTTATTAATTAAATTAAAATTTTGTCAACGATAAATTTTCCATAGAAATACATTGTTGGTCTTTTAAATTAGTTTTAGGGTAGGGTGGTGCAAAATTGCGCGGTCGATAAAATTGCGCACACGTCGTAACAGGACAACGGAGTGAAGTTCGCAGCCAACTTCAGTTGTATTTTGTTCTCGGTTGCAACAGGGACGTGCTCCCGAAAAAATATTTTAAATGAGTAGAAAACCAAAGAAATACGTGAGTTCAAAGTTTTTATTCACTTTTGTATTATTTTTTTACTATTTTCAATGTGGTACTGTACTAAAACCCGCAGTAATTTTGCTAATTCATCTATGTTTTGTCGCGGCGGAATCATTCAGGTTAAAGCCACATGGGAAGTTATTCAAATATTTTCTAAGAGATGGCAGTAGTAGTACAATGTTTGCAAAATTACCTTAATGTGTAAAATTGCGCACCTTCAGTAAATGCAAATAAACATAGTCGCGCAATCTTAACGATCTCAACGCGCAATTTTACACTTTATGGTGTGTAAAATTACGTTATTTCTATAATGTGATTTTCACTTAATTCCTAAGGCGAATGTATATTATTTGCAATAATAAGTATGTTGATTTTATAAATTACGTGATTTATGCAAATAATATAGCTGCGCAATCTTATCGATCTCGACGCGCAATTTTACACACTAGGGTGTGCAAAATTGCGCAGTTCCCAATTTGTGATTTTTATTTAATTGTTAAAGCTACTTTAATTTTTTTGCAATAATGAGTATGTTGTTTTGTTGCCATAAGAATAACTTTATATAAATAAATAATTGATCTCAGATATCGTTATTATTTTTTATGTTATGAGCCGTTGATTAAAAATTGCGCAATCTTACACCACCCTACCCTACTATGGTGTAAATACGGGGGAAAAATCTTTTAACGTAATTTATACTAAGGGTGTCACTTTCCGTCAAATAGACCTAGAAAAAGATAGTAGATACTGAAGTCATATCATGTTTAAAAATGTTCATTTTAGTGATAAATTGCAACATGACTATGTCAAATGCAAGGGTAAAACGCTTTTGCCACATCGATATTTGCAGTAAATGCTTAAACCATTTTTTTTCGAGAAACATATTTTTCTATACTTAAAACCTGGTAGATATTGAACATATTCACAATGCAAACCTAGAAGTTAAAAAAACAGTTTTTCCAGGTTTTATATTCTAGAGTCCCTAACCTAACATAACCTAACTTTTAAAGTAAAAATAATAGATTCAAGTATTGCAACGGGATAATTATTAAACTTTTAAATGATGTCGGTAAAATTTATGATATTATGATAAGATTTGTACATGACCCTTTTGCTAAAACATTTTTATTTATTTATTAGAAAAAGTTTTAAAGGTCATTTGGAGGTCGTACATTTTTAGTTCCAGTTTATATCTAAGAAAGCTTTGTTCTTCAATAATAAACTTAGTATATATATTTATACTTATGTATTACTTGAGTCAACAGTAAAATGCATGTGTGGATTTCTAATCAATTAAGTTGCTAATATTCTAACGTCGCCTATAATTATTTTGTCAAATTATAAGAAATTACATGAGTTGACTTTTATATCTCCTAACTCTTTCTATTTTAAACTTCTAAAAAATTAAAATAAAACGAAGGTCTGGCACATGGAGGCCCAGAACAGAACTAGATGGATGGAGAAGAGGGAGTCCTTTGCCCAGCAGTGGGATGATGCAGGATAGGTAAGAAGCCTTTATTCTACCAAAGCTTAACATAAATCTAACTTATATATTATCAATTCCTAACTTATTTCCTAACAAATTATCATATTTTTTTCTATTTTCTATGTTTATTTCATAATTAATATTTTACTAAGGTAGTCGTTTTGGCGTAGGCCTCCCCTAGAGTTTTCAACAGTTTTTTTTCCCTTGCTTTCTTCATCCAGTTTCTTCCTACTCTCCAATTTACTACTTTATAAATATGACTACTTACTTGGTAAAACAATGCTATTAAAATTATACTCAGTATTTTAAAAGTATTTTATTAACTACCTACAAAGTACTTGATCAGTCACTTCTTCACAACATTTCGATCAAATACATTTCGACTCAATAAATTTTTAATATTTTTATAAAATAGCAGACGAGTATTTAGATAGTATTTTTATCATAGAAGCATGACCACGCAGAGAAAAAAACATAAAAGACCTTGCAACCGAATAACCTAAAAATGTTAAACTTGGCTCCCATCTATCTCTATCGAAACACAAACTTCTGAAACAAAGAAAAGTGTAAAGACGTATCGGAGAAAAGGGAAAACCGCTAAGTCCTATCAGTGCTGTCGTCCACTAGTCGAAGTTCAGGATTTTAGCTATTTATTGCGCTCTGGCAATCCCTGAAATTTACGCGTGCCACGATAACAATGGCCTCTATTCTGCCGAATTTCTCACGATAGGAACTATTACGACGGAGGTGCTAAATAAGGATATGACAAATTATCCGTAATAGCATTTCTTAATTGACTGGTCTGATGGCGTAGTTGATAGTACCCCTGCCTGCTACGATAAGGGTTGCGGGTTCGGTCCTAACTAAAAATCAAATATTGTTGAGTCAATTTTAAAATATTTGTGTTTAGTCTGGGTTTTTTCTATGTTTGATATGTAATTATTTACAAATATAAAAAATATATAAGTATAATATCAGTTATCTTGTTTCCATAATACGAGCTTTGCTTAGTTTGCTAGATAGCGATTAAAATTAATTACCTATAGCTAAAAAGCTGCCTACGCAAGAATCGACACTAATGCTGAACTTTTATGCCCAGGAGCACTATTTTTAAATTTTTACATGTGGAAGTCTGCTAATAAATTGTGCTTGTATTCCACGTTTTACTTAACTTATCCATCACACTAATAAATCCACACATACCTTTGACATTAAAAAACTTCAGTAGGTTGTAAAAATGTGATACAAGTGGTAGGACCAGTCGTTGCAGGGTTTCGCGCAAGATTTCAGAAATCACCGTTTCAGAAATGGAATTTCTGGACCCGTCATAGTTAGAAGATGTGGAACCTTAAAGCTGGTTTGGACCTTTAATGTTATTTATGGAAATATAAATGTCACCATCTAAGTTTATTGAGAATTGTGGGTCTAAGTATTTTTCGTATTTGCATTACTGAGTCGTTTTTTTAAGTAGGTATTTAGAACAATTATGTGAGTAACTGTTTAGCTAAGACACAGGAATAACTATTCTTAGTTTAAGAAATAGTATAGCCTCATAAATGTCTTGTATAGTTTCACCTTACAGTAATTAAGTTTATTGAATATAATTTTTTTACTGTCTTAGTTAAAAAGAGCGATTTTTTTATATATTCAGGTATGATTTTGTGTATTTGCAATGTTCTGTTACAATAAAATTTAATTTGGATACTAAAATGAAAATATTTTGGTGTTTTAATCACGCACATGGTTGTTATCAATTATTATACTGTACAGACATAATGATCATTTTAATTAAGTTCATTTCATATTAATTTCATTATTTCAATTTACTATTATTTAGCACAGAAAAGGGAATATTACTGTTGGAAATGTATGCTATAAGGATTAACAAACAAAGCAGACCAGAGCTAATAAATTGTGCGTCATGCCACGCATGAGCTCACCACAGCTCTAGAAATTTAACAAAAACACATCATGACTTCCCCTGCTCATAAATATGTTCCATGAAACCACGAGACTCTAGACTGCACAATTTCACTCTCCTTGCTACAACAAAATGCTAGTAGCTATAGTTTTATTTTGCACTCACAGTGCTATATTACTTTCATAAATGAAAATAAGAAATTGAAAAAATGTCAGCGCCCGTCGGGACTTGAACCCGGGACCGTGGAGTACCGTTCTACTGCTCTGCCAACTCAGCTAGCGGCGCCCCGACGTAAGCCGACGAAATCTTCAACCTCTTGGTACTCGTCTCGAAGCGACGACAAGCGACATCTAGTATAAGTTATTTGAAACTAATACTATGGTCAGTCCACTTAAGAGTTAAAGAGACATTTTTTCAATTTCTTATTTTCATTTATGCTAGAAGCTATCTCCAGTAATTATCTACCTGAATTTGTCGTTATTTTTCAGCAAGCGCTGCAAATGACCCTGCAACGAATTTTGAATCCTCTACCGGAGATTACCGGAGATTGACGGCCAATGTGACGCAGTGGTAGTGCGACCACAGTGCGACTCTCTACGACGCAAAGGTTCACGGTTTGATTCTCGGTGGGGCAAACACAAAGTTAATATTTGTCACACAATAAAAAAAAATCTCAGTCTAGTTAGGACATTGCAGGCTGTACCACCTGATTGTCTGAAAAGATAGATGGTTCCATGCTTTGGAGGGCACGCTAAGCCGTCGATCTCGGTTATTGTCTATGTTACTTAGACGTCGGATGTTACAAAATCATGTCAGATGCCTTCTCCTGGTCAGTGCGCGGTTTAAAAACTGTGACACCAGGGTTCATCAGGTCGTTGGACGATTCGGTGTCCCACACTAAAAGGATCGAGAAGACCGGAGATTCACAACTTTGTGATGCGTGCAAATCTCTTCTTCTTTTCGTGTGGGACACTGAGTCGTACAACGACGCGATGAAATGGTGTCACAGTTTTTATACCGCCTAATACTGCAAATCTCTTGCTGATACAAAATAATAAGCAGATGCATGATTACATGTCTTCGATGTTAGAAACTATTTGGATAGCCCGACCTGTTCTCAAACTATTGCTGAAGGGAACTTCTATAAAAAACTCCTGCATTGTAATAGGGACAATATTTACATAATAAAAATAATAATAATTATAATACTGATGTAGTCTCAGGGTAAGTGAAAAGCCACAAAGATAAACAAAATTTATCATTAGCAATATTTGCAACGTCAGCTCTATACCCAAAAAGAGGGGAAATAATTCCGAGATCAGCAAATAAAGTAATCAGAAAATATTTATAGCAAATTCGGTATAGTACGCTGCAGCAGCTCCCCCCTCACCAAGTGACGCATAGCACAAATGTTATTTACTTACATAATTGGTAACTACTTTTAAAAACTTTTTATTTAGGTACTTTCATGTGTAGGTACCTAATATTAATGTCCGATGAAACTTATGTTAATTGGTACAGTCTGTCGAAGTTTCTGGCTTTTGCCGTATACATGTATAAATAATTTTCTTATTTCTTCCTCGTGGGAGTCGTAAGAGGCGACTAAGGGACTTGAGAGTGTGTATTGCAATTTTAGGCGATGGGCTGACAACCTGTCACTATGGCGATACACAATTTTCCGAATGACCCTCAAATATATGTCAGACGTGGCGTAAATGTCCGTTTTTGCGGCTGTTTACGCCCTGCCTACCCCGCAAGGGATAATATGCGTGATATGTGCATGTATGTATGTGTAAATAAATTATAAAACGATGCCATCTTATTCGTCAATAATAACTTCAGTTTATAATTCATAATTTTAGCTACAATATTGCTACAGAATTTTCAGTGGCTGATTCAAACCAATTATTACAATATCATAACAAACCATCAAAATGTCCGGATTTAACCACTTGCCAAGGTAAATGTAAATTTCATTTATGATGATTCGCAGATAACTTACTACAAATTAATAATGAAGGTTAATATTTGTTTTACTAATTCAATAGATGAGTGTTTGCCAATGTATTTGTTATATTTTAGGGGCTGCGTTAGGACGGCAACTATTTCAACAGAAGTATTTACTATAATTCAGGATTGAATTAGTTTTTAGGCAGATCATGGACATTGGTCTAAAAACGGGAGAAGTGTGGTTTGTGACGCACCTCTTTTGTTTTTTATACACCTATAGCTGACGTTATGGCCGTAGCAGTACTACATTTTGCCGAGCTTTAAATAAGGGACAAATGTTACACAACACAATACGTTGCTCATAGAATCAGATCGGTGGGGTTAGTAATATATTTTTTCTATGACGTCAATACGTGATATCCAACTACATTCAGTAAAGAAATTAAAAATTTGATTATGCTTTTTTGGTTGGAAAGTTCTAAGCGGCAACGCATCGGAAAGCCTACTTTGATGCAGTCGGCTCATAATCGCAGTCTATGGTAGGCTTTGGGAAAGCCTCAGTCCAGCAGTAGGTTTCATACGGCTGTTGACAAACATGATAATGATGACAGTGAAATTATTTCATTAAAATCAAAAACAATGTATACCACACAATATATCCACATGTAGTTAAATACTTTGTATCGTTACTTTGTGTGTGAAATAACGAGCAAAAATCACGTTGCACTCGATATAGATCGCGCCGACCACCTACGACTATTACCTGCCGGAGTTTGCGGAAAATCGTTATTGCTTTGTGACGCTTTTGGGTGAGGACACATTAAAATTCACAGAATAAACTTTGTCTAGAAAAATGTGAAGAGGACAGCGCTAATGTAATGTTTTACTAGAAAGAAAGAGTACGTATAACGCTGGCTTAAAAATAAATTTAAAATAAATATTAAGAAAACTACTTAATTAAAAACAAATTAATATTGAAATATTTCACAAACATCAGGTAACATCGATACTTTCATTTTAAGATAAGGTTTACCGTTACCTTATGTTCTTTTCCTATAAAGAAAATTTTAATCAATTGGTAGATCAGTGGGACGATACACCACGGCCCCGGTTTCAAGCCCCGGCCGCCGTTAACATTTATTTATTTATTATATAACTCACTAGCTGTTGCCCGCGACTTCGTACGCATGGTGTAGTGACTTGTGAGTTAGTGAAGTTGATGTATGCATATTGTTTAATATTAATATCATGTTTGTATAAAGTTTTTTCTCTTTAAGATGTGCAATGAATAGGTACAAATTAGGTACTTGGTTTTGATACTATGGACATCAGCTACAAAACATCATTATAAAATACTTTGGTAGTTTTACCATCGGGTGCTAAAACGTACAAATTTTCAGGAGAACTGACTCGAGAGCAAGCGACATATAGCTGCCCGTGTGATAAACAGGGAATCGTAAGACCTACGCCTGCGGCTTTCAGCGTCTGTCCGTGCGATTTGTTTACCGTCATTGCAAAGAAAACGCTGACGGGAAACTGAATTCCCTGAAATTGAAATAAAAAGTTGTTGGGAATGAGTGGTATACGCGCCACAACCAGTGAAAATATCCGCGTCGAATACATTCATCTTTAAGCTTAAGATCTTCAGTCTGGTTCCATTGCACAGCTTTGGCGGAGTGAGATTGCAAAGAAGCATGATAGGAACACCAAGTTTAAGTAATATTTGGTGTGCAGAAAGACCATTCGCACTCAAGGAGTTTAGGAATTCTATTAGGTAGTTAGTGGCTTTGTCTTGATTCATAACAGTGGTAATTGACGCGTATACCACCATATCCCCAGTGATTTGTGACATAATGGTATGGTTTATTGAAGCAGTCTGATCATTTTTGGGTGCAAAAATAGCTCTTCCACGTAGCTACGAATCTTTCTTTTGAAGGAAGGAAGGCTCGCCATACACAGAAGAAATGATTCTCTTTAGACCAGAAACTATTTGGCAAAGCGTTTCAGGCAGACTTACTGGACCGTTATCCTCTGGTAAAGTACCTCTGCTGAGTTTTAATAAAGCTTGTGAAAACTCTTCAGCCCGTGGATTACCTCCGAGACGGGTTCGCATGATCACCGTCATGGTCAGCTTGTGAATTTGTGGCCAAAGAGCCGATGATTTTAGTGAGGCATTCACCTCATCAGCCCTGGTACCTCGAGTAACAACTGGAAGTGTTTGGCGAAAGTCACTGGAAAAAAGAACAGTGATATGGCCCATGGCCCTATTATCTCTGCGTATGTCTTTCAAAGTCCTATCCATAGCTTCTACCGTTTTTTTGTTGGCCATCGTACACTCGTCACATAACTACCAGACAACAATATCAGAAAACCTTTGCCTTGTAACTATTACGTGATACAGCACATATTGGAGTATCGTTTGTGTTCAAATCGATTGGTATTTTGAAAGTTGTATGCGCCGTTTTCTCTCCTGGAAGAAGTGTGGCAGCGATACTTGAAGATACTACAGCAAGTGCAATCCTTCCTTGCCTTCTGATCTCTGCAAAAATGTTTAAGGCGAGTGTAACCGTGAACGACCTCGATAGTGGCGCCACTTCACAAAAAAAGATTTATCTTTAAAGAAACAATCTATCAGAATATCCGTTACCCAAGTTTATACTTACATACGTATATCACGCCTATTATCTCTTGCAGGGTAGGCAGAGCGTAAATGTCCATTTTTTCGGCCGTCTGACATATATTTGATGGTCATTCGGAAAGTTGTGTATCGCCATGGTGACAGGTTGTCAGCTCATCGCCCATGTGAAAGTCCCTTAGTCGCCACTTACGACTCCCACGGAAAAGAAATGGGGTGATGCTATTGCAAGCCGGCATCTCACGGCATAGTTTACAATACTATATTATTATTTTTTTAGAAAACCTGCCGCCTGTCAGTGGCTTTGTTATATAATTTTGGAGAAAACATTTCATTAGCGGGTTTCACAAAACTAACAGCGACATCTATGAAGTAATTTTAAACAAATTTTACTCTAACTTTTTTGATTCTAACTAATGAAGGTATTTATATTTTTTTAGGTTCCGTACATCAAAAAGAAACGTACAAAAAAACGGAACCCTTATACGATCAGTTTGTTGTCCGTCCGTCCGTCCATCCGTCTTGTAAGACGTTTTATCTCGGGAATGCGCAGAGATATCGAGTTAAAATAAAAACTATATTGGTAAATAGGTTTTAGGCTGCAATATGGAACCCTTATAGGTTCACTCACTTTGTTGTCCATTTGTCTGTCTTTCAAGACTCACTATCTCGGTTACACGTAGAGATGTCGAGTTAAAATTAAAAGTATTATAACCTTTAGGTGTAACGCCCACATCCTACAAATAGTCGGTCAGAAATAAAATCGGCGCATCCCGACCGATCCGATTGTCGGTGAAAAATGGAACACTTAGAAATGTATGCGTTAACGCACACTACTCACCGATAGTCGGCCGTCCATGACGTGCTACTCCCTCGAAACCAACAGACAAAGTGACGGACGTGTGCTTTGAGTCGGTCACAAAATCGGTCTTAAAAATCGGAGGAAAAATCTGCCCGATTATCGGTCCTATAAAAAGTCTGACGTGTGCGGGCAGCCTTAACTCAGGCCAACGGCCTCTTCTATATATTCTAGTGGTAAAAAAAATAACTAATTTTACCCAAATCATAATTTGTCTTCGCAATAAAACAATTTTCAACGGATTTAAGTTGTGTTTATTTTGGATTTCACAATTCCTACGTTTCCACAATAAACACAACTTAAATCCGTTTAAAATTGTTTTATTGTGATGAGTAATAGTTGTGCAAACTCAAGAAAATATCACAATTCATCTGTCTTCCATCACATACCTTGACCATGACCAAAGGTCAAAGTAAAAGTCCGAAACATTTCTGTAATAGTTAGAACGACCCGCATATATGTCAGACGTGGCGATAGCGATAAAATACTTACGGCCGTTGACGCTCAACTTACCCCGCAAGGATTAAATGTGTGATTGTTTGTTTTTTGTTTGGTTAGGTCGTTTCACGGGGTCGTTTAGAAGTTCAGATCGTATGTCAGTCAATACGTGGCCAATACCGCGTTTTACAAAACTAACAGCGACATCTATATTATTTTTAAGGAAAAAAATTCGGAACTCGCTTTGCGGAACCAGTTACTGTGTTTTACCATGGGAATGAAAGATTTTTTCGAGGTAAAAAGTATCCTAGATGTTGACCCGGGTAATAAGCTACCACAGTATACAATTTAGTAGAAATCTGTGCAGTAGTTTTTACGTGAAAGAATAACAAACAAACCGACAGACAAACAGACAAACAGACAAACAGACAAAAATCAATTTTACTTCTGTTTTGATGTCTGTATCTTGAACACAATTAGAAGCAAAAACCCTTTTTTGAATCTATTTCATGTACAGAATTGGTTTCGTTTCTGTTTTATTATATGTATAGATATCTAATTTGTTTAAGATATACGTACCCACCAGAGAAACAAAATCCAAATATTTGTAGTTCTTACATACATACATACATACATATATCACGCCTTTATCCCTTGCGGGGTAGGCAGAGCGTAAACGACCTAAAAAACGGCCACTTACGCCACGTCTGACAAACGTTTGAGGGTCATTCGGAAAATTGTGTATCGCCATAGTGACAGGTTGTTAGCCCATCGCCTAAAATTGCTATACACACCCTCGAGTCCCTTTGTAGTTCTTTCGATCAATAAATTTTAGGAACCCTATTTTTAAATTATCTTGTTAATGAAATTTCCTATTTGAAAATCAACCTCACTGACAAACATGATAAAATATTGCAAAATACCAATAGCTGCTTATCTTAATCTGGTTCTATTGAAATACCATAACGAAAATTCTATTCTAAGCCGACATCACACAGCTTGTTGCCTATCATATCAGTGTTTTTGTTAGTTATTTCTTTTGTTTAAGTAGTAATTGCCTACCGAATAAATTTATTCATAGTTAATTATCTAATAAAAATATGAAACAAGCAATGAATGACTAAAAAACTCTATCAAAAGAACTCAACTATCTTTTGAATGTTTAAAATATTGGAAATCGCTCCGTCTATTACCATATCACTGGCCTCAACATTTCAAGTGCACGACTGCTGAGCATGCAACATAATACTTTCCATTCAAGACAGAAGTGGTCAGTTTGAACGCACCTTGCAAAAACAGTCTGTTGAAAAGCACTCGCCTTTGAAACAGCACTTTGACTGAAACCATTCGAACTGAAAAATCGCTTCACTAGAAACTTAGCATATAGGGTTGGAAAATTTACTGTTATTTTTAACTGACTTCTTTGAAAAGAAGATTAAATTTTTATTCTACTGGTAGACATTGCCCCCTTCCCCCACTTTTTCTCGTGTGGGACACCGAGTCGTCCAATGACTCGATGAACTCCTATTATGGGGTATCGTCATAGACACTAGGCAGGCGGATTTGGTAGCGCAGTTTTAGATATTGCATTGAAAGACAAAGCTACTGTCCAAACCCAGGATGCGTATAAAGAAGCAACTCACAAAAATTTTGTCTGGTTAAAGTATTGAACACCGCTCTTATTTAAACAGTACTTTCAATGAAACTGAGAAATCATTTCCCGGCAAGTAGTAGTTGGATATCACATATTGCCTATTTCAGCTGCAATGAGAGCAAAAACTGTTTTTTTTTTTACATTCGTGTCGAAATTTGGATATGAAAGAGAACTTTACAGGTCGTAAGGAAAACTGCTGCGTTCCTTTCAAGGAATGAACCAGCCCATGAAACTGAAAAACTTTCCTCAAGGAACATAGACCAATATTTAGTCGGCTGCTAAATTTGTTATGGGAGGTCTAATTAATTAATATTTCGACCTTATGTTTCTCGGGGAAAGTTTTTCAGTTTCATGGTCTGGTTCATTCCTTGAAAGGAACGCAGTTCTTTTACTTACACCCTGTAAAACTAAACAAAAATTTATATACCTTTAAGATAGATACACAAAAGGCCAAAAATAATAAGTATTGGGGACCTAACATAAAAAGAAATTATATTTCTAACGCTAACGAACTAGGATTACCTACGTAATACCACAGACAAAATAATATGACTTAGTATTACAAGCAAGAATGTTGACAACACGTTCTCATAACGAGTAAATATTGGTTTTCTATTTGTCGCGGAGGATTGGTCCCAGTTTTGGTATTCTTGTAAGAAGTGACTGCGGGCGATTTAACGAACCCTGAGGAGTAATCGCATTAGAGCGTCGCCTTATCAGTACAGTAGCACCTCGAGTAACCCATTGACGGGATGGCGTAGCGGATAGTATCCCTGCCTGCTACGACAAGGTTCGTGGGTACGATCCCCACAAGACACAAATATTTGTTAAGTCATTTATAGATATTTGTACTATGTGTGGACTTTTCAATGTATAATATATGTACTTCTTTACAAAAAAGATGTATTTAAGTATTAGTATCAGCTATCTAGTCACATAGTTTAAGCTTTGCTTACTTTTGGGCTAGATGGCACTGTGTGAATAGTCCAGAATATTTATTTAATTATTATTATTCACATATTTAGTCGTACCGGTTTTTCATACAGTTATTAAGAAGAACCAGTACAAGTTGATCCTTTAAATAGCAACACTAGCTGCTGTTGATAGTACAAATACTAACTAGGAGATTTTCGTAATTGATATTTGTGGAGACATTGCACTGTGTGGGTGGGTGTCCTTATTTTTATTGAGATAAGAAAAATAAAGGGCAGACTTTATTTATTTCTACTTATATGTGTCAACTGGAGGGCAGATAAAGCTGAAATAAATAAGGTCTGAATAAATAGTTTTATCTGATGTCTGTCTTTGAAACTAACCTTATCACCTTACGAAACATGAAAAATGCTAAAGCCTTTTAAAATAAAATGGCTCTAATTGAAAAGCAACGTATTTTTTAGAACATCAAGATATATTCTCCTTTTGAAAGAATTTATGTGTCAGTCACAGTCAGTCCTGAAAGCATATTGGAATTCTTATTGGTTTCTTCGAAATGCCTTTGCAGCTGTTTCCACTATTAGATACACAGCACGACCACCGAGCGACAGAGAATAACATATCGCTTTAAATACCGAGTGACAGATGACACATTTCGACATTCTTCAACTTGTCGTTTCTGAAATACGTGCGCTCCTTTAATTTATTTTTACTTCTCACTGTTTAGAAACTCAATGAATCATCGAGCAACACAGAACTTTGTGTCTTATTGCTATAGTTGCAAATGCTGGATTACAATGTTTAGGAAGGTTCTACCGGTTATTTTTCTTTTACAAAGTCGTATATTAACGAGATCAGACAAAAAGTCGTTGAATGCTGTCCAATTGTTGAGTGGGTTAATATCAGGTTTACGGATAAGTTGACTAATTTGTACAATGTTTATTTGATTAGCCAACAATTTGCCTAAATTCCAGGATTTCTGCTTTCTCTTGATAGCGGCGTATATCAAAGTCGGGCCTAGACAGCCACCTCATTAATGCTTAATCACATGAATTTATAGAGACCATTACTTTCTGACACCAACGACATAAATATGTTGTCTGTTTATTAATACTCATATGTGGCGCTACTAAAGACGTTACATGTGTTAAACACTCAACTAAATAAGATCATATTTTTCAAGTGATTAATTTCCTCGTGGTGTCGTAACACGTTTCTGCCGAAATATTTAAATCAGATTAGAATACGGCGAATAAGAAGAGATAAGACAAGTAAAGGAATGGTGTATAAATCCAAAAGAAATGCAAATAAGTCATGCTTAACGCCGCTTCAGTTGTTCTCTAGCGGCATTCGTACCGAGTCGGCGAAATAATTGAGTCATTCATAAGGCTTGTGATAGCAGGCTGGGGCGCGGCGGCACAGTGACTAATAAGAAGTTAATCCGCAAATAAAAGTGGAATTGAAACAGAAGTGGGACGCCTCGCCGTGTGGGTAGGCTAATGTCGATTTGTCTTTGTCGGCGTCACTGAACTCGTCAGAAATAGATTAAGCGCTCTCACTCCATCTAATAGCGCCTCATTTGTTTGGCTTTAAGAGAAAAATTGCTCTTAAACTCCGCACGATAGAATCTTGTCGATGAGTTTCGTTTGTTTGACTCGATTCGGACTTCCTAAAGCTTTTATCTAACATTTTCAAATTAACTTAACACTTTCGAGTGCAGTTCAGCAAATTGTTTAAAGTTGTTCTACTCTGTTTGCCGCTCACCTGAAAAAATGTAATTTGTGTTTTGTTTCCCTACTTACTTGTTGTTTTGTTTTTGCTTCGTTTAACTGAAAATAGTTCGCGTTGTAGTAAATTTTATTTCGTGTTTTATGTGAGCATTCTGTGTGACTTTATAATCAAGTTTGCTTTGTTAATGCAACGGCTCATTAGTTTTGTTACAAAAAAACTACTGTTTTATGCGTTCATTTTCATTTTGATTTTGTGTGAAATTGTGATATCTACATAACCGTTTTTAATAACATAGCCCTCATAAAGCTAAACATTTTTAAAGAGCTCAAACATTTCGAAAAATTACGCTCGAAGAGTTTTGTTCAGAACATGTTTAAATTGAAAGTAGAAAAAATAAACCGTGCAGGATGAACTAGTGAGAATATTATGGTGGCGCAGCAACAGTGTGGAAGCAAGGATTTTGGTATAAACTTGAAATGCTACAAACATTTTGTTTTCATTTATTTTTAACACTTCGCTTCTCAGCCATTAATAAACCTCGCCTCAATGTGAACGAATCTAGCTGCTTTTTAAAACGGAGTAATTTGAATTTATTGTAAGATATTTAAACTCATAAAATTTAAATTATTTTCATTGGTGTGGCAGCCATTCTTATGAAATAATTAAACAATAAGAATTGAAGCTAGGCATTGAAATTTATCCATAGGTACATACTTCTCAAATACGCATATCAATACAAACAAGTTTTTCGTTATAATAAATTAATAAATATGCAGGATAAATCACACAGCGCTATCTAGCCCCAAATTAAGCAAAGCTTGTGCTATGGAAACTATATAACTACTTATACACTTTTTCTGTATTTGAAACTAACTATCACTAATATTTGAAAATTTACTGTAACAAATATTTGTATCTTGTGGGAATCGAACCCCCGATCCTCGGCGTAGCAGGCAGGCGTACTATCCGCTACGCCATAGGGACAGTCAGCCAGTAATACTTTAACTTAATTGCAAAAATAACATGATAAATTAAAAAAATTTGAAATGCGACTGCTTTCTGAGATAAAACCCAGCCTATACACTCGGGATTGTGTAAGGGTTCTTCTGATACAATTCCCATATCGAGAAATATACCTCTACATACATACTTACATGAACTCTGAAAACATTAAACTCCTTTTTTGGTTGGGCAGTCGTGTAACAAATTATATATCACCTGGCATCTAGCCCGTGTAACCTTTCAGCCTCACTAGGTCTGCTAAGAAAAATGAGAGATAAGCTTGCCTGTTGCTTAGTTTCTCTTGTTTTCAATATAACACAGAATCATAAGGTTCCTATCGTTTCAAAAAACATAGTTTATTATAAACAAGAATAATGTTAGGAATTTGAAATTTCCTTTCGTCTGACATACGCATGCGTTACGTAGCGTTAAAAAACAGAATGACGAATGACAAGTGAGAGAACCGCCATAATGATCATCCTGATAATCCTAACACTATGAAACCATATCAATAAGGAGCTTACACTCGAGTCCTGGTCGAGTGGTTACAATAAGAGCCTCTGAAATACGTCGTCGAAATATCCGAAGTCGATTTGTCTGTCGACGTCGCGGACGTCGGATTTGGAATCAACACTTGTGGCACTGATATTGCTGTTCAGATGTAAAACTACTGGAACGGCTTGGATATTCTTGGCTGAGTTGGTAAGATTTCAGAAACAGATAGTTTCTCTTACATTTATTGTAAAGGTCTACCACAAAATTTTACGTGCTTGTTTGCATATTGCGGCTCTAAATGGACCGATCAATATGAGTAGCGCCAACTAGTTTCACTCATGTGAACTAAAAGTTCGTCCTTGGCGCCATACCTAGACAAACATTGCAATCTAGTAGTCATGGTGGTAATTGAAAGAAAAACTAAGGCGCGCTTTGACAGTTGTCAGTTAGGCAAGAAGGGGAAGCGTAGCTATAGAAAGCGAGACGGACAAATTATAACGTCATGGAATGACAAAGATTGCACACGGGAACGATCAAATATTCTGGATTTTGCCGCTGCCAATACTTACTTTGTGATTTTGCCCTATAGGGGTATGTATATGTATCAGGTTTTTGATGATAGCAGGTTTTTGATCAAAGACCGGTAGATGACGAAATCTCAACTCGTTTGTTATAAACCTAGATTAGTTCAGGTTTTTGATCAAAAACCTTTTGCCATAATCATCACGTTTGGCAGACGGATTGGTCAACGCAGTGCAAGGTGTTGCTTTTCCTTGGATTCAACGGTGGAAATTGGGTGATGCTATTATTAGCCGGCACCACACGGTACACAGTACTGTAGCGAAACAACAACGCGGAAAGTCCTAAAGTCCCTATTGAAGAAAATTTACATAAAATTGATCATAGACCTAATTGAGTTATACTGCTGATTCTAATCAAAAACCATTTGAAAGCGAATGCGGAAGCTAATCCTAATGTTGTGAATGTCTTTTATGGACAGTGTGGTGTGTATAATAATAGTGTTTGTGTTTATAATAATGCTCGAGTAGTGATTTTTGAAACGTTTTTGTGTTGACATGATATTTAGTAGGGTGATCATAATAAAAATGATTATTTTTGGAATAACCGGATTTTTTATTTTCAATCGAGTCCCAGCTCATTATTGTTACAACTTAGATCATGAGGCTAGTAACAAACTCACAAAGTTTTAAAATTGAAATTGAAATTGAAATTGAAATTCTTTATTCAATGTAGGATAGTATTATCATATCACTTATTGACGTCATGATTAAAATTACGAACACCACTTAAAATCACGAAAACAGTTCTTAAAATGAGAAAATATCAATATTTGTGAAGTTGACGACATAGATCCCGCACTAGAGTGATAACTCACATCTTGCAACCACTTTACATTTGACACAGCTACCCCTTCCTTCGGCAGCTATTTCCGTGATCGGCGGGCGTTTGATATTATTTGTAGTACATCGCGGCGTGAAATAAGCGTGAAGGCGTCTACCCGCCGACCACCCAGAGAGATGGCGACTGCTTAACGCGCCTGGCGTCATTTCTTCTGATTTATTGAATCGAGAGTCGACGATGAAACGCCGAGTACACTAGAGGACATGGGAATTGGGTGCACAGTTTCCATGAAAAAAAAATACTGGACATGGACTTTATCTTGTAGCAGAGTGGTGCCGGCTTAGAATAGCATCACACTGCAATATCTTATAGTACACAATAAGTTAATAAAATAAATAAATAAAATCACCACATTTCTACCCGTGGATGTCATAGAAGGCTACTTAAATTTAAAAGGGAACGGGCAGCAGCACTCCCTGTTAATAAAAAAAGTTGTACTGCACTTGTCAAGTTTAGTGAGGGAGTCCTATATCCAGCAGTGGACTGATAAAGTCTTCAAAAATGTTAGCAAGCCGAATTAAACAATGGAAAGACCAATCAATAACACAATAAATATATTTGTAAGCAAACTAAAAGCTTTCAAATATAAAATCAACTAATTTAAATTTATCACCAAAACAGTACCTACATTCAAAATTTAGAATAAATGTTTTGTGCAAATATTTTATTAATAAACTAACACTAGCATCAAAAACATCAAAGGTATATTTGTAAAAAGGATAATTGGTTTTAGCAAGAAACTTTTTAATATTTTTCTAATCGCACAACAAAAGAGAAGTAAGTATTCATCGAGTTATTTATTACCAAGATATATTAACATCTTCGCAAACTCAATAAGACATTGAAACCCCCATTTTGTATTTGATGAAAAAGCATTATAACGGAAAAACAGACTTTATTAATCACAAATTTTGTCCCCGAATGTACAGAACGTTCATAAGTTAAAATTAATTTTAAATTCAACTAAGATCGAGTTTTCTCACGCGATTCATACATCTCGCGGTGCTCTTTTATGTCATTTAAACATCATTAAAATTATGTTCTTAAAAATAAACCACACACAAACAACAACGCATTGAAAGGTTTGAGTTATTATAGCTTTCTATTTTATGTTGAGTAATGCTGATTGAAAACTAGGAAAAGGGGATTACGAACCACAAGTTTTAATCGTTTTGTTTATTTACTTTCTGTTTATTTAGAAATTAAGAGATGAAACAGGGCTTAAGGCTATTTTAATTTTAAACAATAAGGTTTTTGCACAATGCAGGACGGTTAATTCATAAACATATGGACAGCACAAGAAGCAAAATTAAATAAACGGTCACAAGCAGGCTAAACACAGTATCCTGTTTGTATTAACAATAAGTTTGAATAAATTTCCAATTATGTTTACATTTAATTTAGAAGTCGCCGGCCCCATTACAGTCTCCCCTTATAGAACTTCATAAAGAAAACAATTCAATGAATTGTTTATTGTTTAGTATGGCGACTGGCGTCTACTGTTTAATTTGTCGTTTTAGGAGAAAAGGACAATGCTCAAAAAAAACCCAGACCCGGCATAAACGGTACATATCTCAAATTTTTCGTTAATATGGTAATTACATACTAAAAATAAAATATAGTGACAATTCATTTTTTTAAAGTAATATTTTGCTAATTCTTTTTTCGCAGGAATATTTTTTAAACAGAATCAATTTTAAAAGTATTTTTACAGGTTGCTTCATTTTAGGTTGTGTTATTAAGCCTGCTATTTCACTCGCACTTAAGGTTCTCTGTATTGTCACTCATTGACCATTGTTGTAGTCTCGCTCACCTTACGTGGTCTATGCGCAGTCCTTCGTTGTACTTCGTTGAGATCTGTGCGTTATTAAAGAGCATTATTGCTCATGTGTACATGGAAAAAGGACTTTGGGTAGCTGCACCCATATTATGAGTGTTCTATATTACTTGGGTTGGGCCAGATACCAAGATAATTTCAATCATCCCGGCAATACGTTGGAAGATGTCATCTTAGATTTAGATAACCATTGAAGGAAAAGCCATTGTAATATCTATTGATAAAACAGATTTAATTTTCCTTGATTTTTTATTTACTATATTGCAGATTATGTATAAGGCGTCGTTGCCAAAATAGATGCATAAATGTCATATTTAGCACAAAATTAAAGAAAGAAAAAAGAATTTCCCATTTTCTAAGTATAAAATATATCTCCTTACAAAAAACAACTAGCAATTAATGGCATTTAAAAAAGATTTCGACAACGCCCCCTACCGAATATTTTGTCACATACGAATACCTAAAATCTGAGATACATTAGTTTGCGCCGGGCCTGGGTTTTTTTTCCATACATTGTGAGCATTGTCCTTTGTAAAAGAAAATTTATAATTGTGTGAGTACATACCTAATTTTATTGCCATACGACATTAAGATGTACTATGGTTTTATTTTGCACTCACAGTGCTATATTACTTTCATAAATGAAAATTAGAAATTGAAAAAATGTCAGCGGAACGGTACTCCACGGTCCCGGGTTCAAGTCCCGGCGGGCGCTGACATTTTTTCAATTTCTTATTTTCATTTATGACATTAAGATGATTGTAAAAATATATAGGTTCTTCAGTTTTAATACTAAATACGCTAAAAAATACTCATTTATGGAAATAAAAGGATGTCAGAAGATATTGTGGTGTAACATAATAAAAACATAATTTGAGAAAACTCTTATTTCTAAAATGATTTATTTACACGCACACACACACACACACACGCCTATAATCCCTTGCAAGGCAGGCAGAGCGCAAATGGCCGCAATAAAACGGACATTTACACCACATCTGACAAACATTTGAGGGTCATTCGGAAAATTGTGTATCGCCATAGTGACAAGTTGTCAGCCCATCGCCTGAAATTGCAATACATACCCTCGAGTCCTTTTGTTGCCTATGACGACTCCCACGGAAACGACATGGGGTGATGTTATTCTAAGCCGGCATCACACAGCCTATTTCAATTTTAAGTATATATTTATTTTTTATTTATATCTTTTGTATATTTTTAGTAAGGGAAAGAATATTTAAATAATAAGAAAGTTTTTTGGCGGTAAACTATCCCCAGACGATCGCGTAAAATTAGAAACAATAAAGTTAATACCTACGTAGTACACGTGCTCAAGTTACGTTTGTAAAAAAAAAATTGGGTTTAACTTTTTGGTACCAAATTTCACAGTGCCTTTAGAATCGAAAGAGTTTTCTCTACTTGACCTAGTGAGTATGGGATTACCAATTCAAACAAAAAAATATTATCCTAATTTGTCAAATGCCGATTTCTAGTAGGTACCTTCGAAAAAACCTACGTCTGCACCAAAAAACTGGAAACTCTTCTTATTTGAAGCCGGCTAAAATGCGCATTTCAACACCTACTTTCTAGTCTCCAGCGCCTTGCACTTTACTCAGAGCAATGTCTCGGTGTGTTTACTATGCTTTTATTTCTTATGTTTCAGGCGTTGTTTGAGTGAGTACGTGGTCGAATGAAACTCTGCTTATGTTTCAGGTACTATACTTTCTATGACTCAGCAAATGAATTGTTTAAAATTTTTAGGAGAAGCACGACACATGAAGTTATGTTCATTCAACTTGCCCCGCCAAATAACTACCGCAATTGATCATATTATCTTGCAAAAAAGCATGATGAGCTGTAGGTGTATCGAATGACTATTTGTCAAAAAAAAACTAGTTATGCCCAGCGGTAGGACACTGGTGGCTTATATAGAAATAAAAAATTAAATTTGTTTTATTTATGGAGGTTTTTAAAAGACACCGACGATTCACAGATGTAAAAGTGCAACCTGTCTAAATAAAGACAGACTGTAACAAATATCGCCACACGTCTGCATTACAAAGTCCGACCACAGTATACTTACACAGTACAGTAATAACCAGTAAGTACACTGGCAACAACGAAGCGTCGCTTACAACTTAGTGCACATTTGCCCCGCACTCCGTGGTCGGGATGGAGTGTCATTCTCACCCCGTCGTCGTTCCGGTTTTACTTACCCACATTAACCTTTAATATTACTCTCGGTAAAGATTATACTGTGTACACACCGTTGTGTCGCGTCATTTACTTGTATAAAATGTAAAGATTGGAAGTGACGTAGTAAGTGGTGAAAATATTGCGTAGGTAATGCCTACGACGTAGCAGTTAAGTAGACGGCTTTCATTTCTACGGAAGCTACGCACTGAAATAAATGGTATGGGTAGTTTATGTTACGAAAACAGTTGCTATTATAGTTTAAACATCAATTAGAATATAAATTAATCAAACTATTGTAAAAAGTCGGTCAGAAAATAAAGCTAACTTCTTACAATGTATAAAGAGACGGGATGTAACGTTTGTATTACCAATAAAGGTTCAGGTACGTTCGTAAAGGTAAAGATGCACATACGTAAGATAGAGTAGGTCAGTAGTTTAATTGCTTTGAGTTTATATAAGTTTCACAAATTGATAAATAATTTGTGTTGCATACAGTGTGAAAGGTAATTCGAGTTGGATACATTCCCTGGAGAGGGTGAGACAAGAAACTGTTCGGCTACATTCGATCTGTACAGAACTAAATTAGTTGCCGGGAATTAGTTGCAAAACTAACCCGGTAGAAGGAACCATGCCACGTTATTGGCATGAAGATACACTTGCATTACCTTTTGAATCGATTGGTAAATAAAAATAAGTAATTATCGCATATGTTATAGTATGTTCTATATTCACACACGTGACACAAGTATTATAAATTTCTGACTTGATATACCAATCTGAATCCGCATACATTATTTATTTGATAGCCAATATAGTAGGTACGTAACTATATCGCTGTGGCAGGATATTGCCGTAAGCCTGCCCACGTTTGAAAATTTTGCTAAAAAAAAAACCTAACACGGGAAGTGTTTTAAAATTTGATATTCAAAAAATAATAACTTAAAGGCACAATACCTAGCTGCACTGGACAGATATTAATAAGATGATTTTAAATGTTTAGGTACTACTCCGATATAAGCAAGAAACATTGCCCTTCAAAGGTTTGGAGGGGGACGTGTAATGCACAATTCAAATTCCCACAAGAGACACGCTAGAGAGCGAATGCCTCGCGGCAGTGACCAGCTCTGAGGCATGGAAACAACCTCACCTCTTTAAATTTGTTGAGGATTCCGTTCTGTTTTGTTTGTTGGTTCAATATAGATGAAAACTACCTCAAGTGTTTAAGGAAGATAGACATTATACACTCGACACAACGTTTCGTATGCAACTATTACCTATTATGTACCTTGTTTTAATTTTGTCAAGTATGTAAGAAAGAATTATGATTAAGTCACTTCTTATTTTCCTATTTCCTCGGTTTTTTATATTTGAGTGACATTCTTTTTGCTTAATATTTTAATATCCAAGCCATTCGTGAAGCAAAAACCGAGGAATGATTCAGAATTGGACATGGTACACACTAAATGACGCCGAGAACTTGGATGCCAAAAATATCTAAAACTGGCAGTATCCAATTTTGTACATACAAATTCTTTTGCGTTATTTCATGTTTACCATGTTTAATCCTGAATTTATGCTCCTTGGTTTATGTTTCACTAGTGGTTTAAATATGAAAATTTAAGATATAGGCCTACATCAGTAGAAGTGACTTACATCACTAAATTACGTTAATCTATAGATTTAAGTATTGTATTTCTGAAATCCACGTTTTCTTTAACAAAGATTGGAGTGCAACTGCTTCTCCATACAATTAACTCTGATTTTCTTTACAGGGTACTTGAAAGAGGATAAATCAAGTTTCCGGCTTTATTGGTCTGTGCGTCACTATCCTGTAGGCACTTTCCCATATTTCCCGCAGTCGTTTGTCATTTCTTACCCTGCCTTCATATAAATACAAGAACACAAACAGCCGAGGCGGAAGCCGTGAAATTTAGAAATTCCTTTGTGTCGACGCGTCGGCGCCACTTTGCCTTTACATCTACAAATTTTCAGATTTATTCTTTGAATAAATTTCGTGGTGGCTTGCCGGCATTGAAATTCAATTGGCTTGGGGTCGACACATTGCTGACGAGATCGTTTCCCTTCTTTTATTAAGGATTTGGCCGTTTTGTCTATGAAAAGCTAGCGGCCCTTTGAATAACTAAGGATTTGTTGTTTGAGGGTAACATCCATTTGTTTACTACTTTTGATGCTGTGTCAAAACAGTCGTTATGAATGTTTCATATTTGAACCTTTAAGTGAGGGGTTTGTCGTCCTTTAATTTAAATGTTATTGGTTCTCGATTTAAGCGAACATTACTTCCCATCTTTGACTTGGCTTCAATTTAACTAGTATACCTTTACTGTCGTTGCATGTTTTAAGAATGTTGTGTTTATGAGATTAAATTATCAGGTTATACAGACCTATCCTTAAGCTGCCTTAAATCATATTTGAGAAGAAATCAGATATTGATTCTATTTCTAATTTTAGAATCACACGTGTTTGAACGTTACTTCAATTTCTTATACTACCGCTACCCCTAGTTAATATAATCTTCTTAAAAGATAATATAATCCTTTTTTGTGTTAGTTTAAATTAATATAAGTTAACTATGATATTAATTTGTATTTTAATGACATTATGTTAATGTATTTGCGTACCTACTTATTTATTTTAACATTAAAGAATTGAATTGATACAATATTATTTTAAGATCGAAAGTGCAAACATAAGAAACCGAAAATTTTCTCGATTTGTCCCATGTTTTAGTAAAAATGTAAACATTATACGGAAACTGGCTTAACATAAATATCTCACAAAGGCATGGCCCATCGAAGGCGGGGGATCGTGGACATTATTCAATCAGGGCAGGCAATTCGGTCTTTTGTATGTAAAGACCGCATCCGAAGCTTTGCACTAACTCTTTAGAATGTTTGGGGACGAGTTATCACCCTTTTCGATTAGTTCTTTTGTGGTTGGGTAAGATTTTTACGTACTTATTTTTATACGTGAACAAATTATACGTACTGCGTGAGTAGAAATATAGTTCAGTGGAAGATAACTTTACCAGAACTATTTGTATTTTCAAAGTAAAAAAAAAAACAACTGTCTGATGTTATGGGTCACTAAAGCTATTTATACGCCTAACTTATCTACACGTAGGCACCTTGCTTATTCAACCTTTTTATGTGCGAGCCATACAAAGTTGTAATAAAATGTGGTCTGAAAGTAGTCAAATCGAATTTTAAAGTTGGCAAACGTAAAGAAACCTTTATTCCAGAAAAGTGAACAAGACTTTTATCAAAATAATTAATTCTTATAACAACATACAGTAATCTGTTAAAAATACCATTGATGTTTCAAATGCCAATTCTTACAACTGTTTTTACATTATTTCCATTTTTATACCATTAATTAGTAATTCCAAAGAAACAAACGACAGTGGCTCACATAATTCTTTAACGTCATCTTGTTTAAGTCCTTCTAATTCTTCAGTCGGTTCGTTTTCTTTTTAATTAATTTTGACAAATTACCCTACCTTCTCATTTTCTTCTCCGTGAAAAGAAATTTCGACTGTGTCTGATTGCGGAGAGGTTGACCTAGCCCTATTTTACTTTGTGTTTGATTTGCGGGGTTTAGGGAAGATGAATGTTACTATTGTTGTATTTTAATTATTTTCGAGATATTTGCCTGACCCTACCGTCTAAATATTATGCAACAAAACTTTTAAAGTAGCGTTTTACTATTTACCTAAATTACAGTAATCAAATCAAGCGGAGCTCCCAAATTCTTTAGGTATTTGCCACTAATTTGCTGTATCTATTGTTCCTTAAGACACAAGTCTGTATCTCAAAAAATTTTGCTCTTTTTGGCAATGAGCCCATTTTGCATTTCATCTAATTCTCGACTGTATCATAATAAAACTACATTAGAGAGTTTACAATGTACAAACCTCTCGTAGTCAAATTACTGTACCTTCTCAGTTTCTTTGGCTCGTTTAATTAAATACTGGAGTGTCACTCGTCGAGTCGTGTCCGACAGAAGTGCCTGGAACCTACAACAGTTTAGTATTTTGTTAATTACACTCACTAGTTACTTGGAATGGACTTGAGCTGGACTTTGAGCCGGTCTTTTACAACTCAAATAATTATCAGAACATAGTAATACAATGTTAAGGTAACTGAAATACAGTAACTGCGTATTAGAAAAAACTCTTACGAGAGTTGTGATAATATTATAGCTAATAAAATACCTACATTGCACCTGACCGGTATACTCTAATTTTTTTTTAATTAATTTTTATTTTATTTCGTTATTCTTAGGAAACCTAACAGGTAAATAAAAAAATACAATAATAATTGATTAATGACTATATAGATCAACAAAGCATCATTTTCCTTAAAAAAGAAATCCGTTACAGGATCAACAACTGCCGTGTCAGTTGGTGTCAAGGTAGCGACTTTTCCGTAAGCTTGGGTACTGCGTTACAAGCCGGTGAATAAATGTAAATCAAAAATAAAACGATACCCCCAATAATTCCCCAGTAAACTGCGGACAAAGGTGGATCAACATTTAACGCGTATTTCAGCCTGATCAACGACGGCCGAAAGGAGGACAATATATATATATATAAAAATAAAATAAATAAATACGCTAAAAAAACACTAATTTAAGGAAATAAAAAGCAGACATAAGATATTGTGGTGTAACATAATAAAAACATCATTTGAGAAAACTCGTATTTCAAAATAATTTATTTACACACACACAAATCACGCCTATAATCCCTTGCAAGAAAGGCAGAGCGCAAACGGCCGCAATAAAACAGACATTTACACCACGTCTGACAAACATTTGAGGGTCATGCGGAAAATTGTGTATCGCCATAGTGACAAGTTGTCAGCCCATCGCCTGAAATTGCAATACATACCCTCGAGTCCTTTTGTCGCCTATTACGACTCCCACGGGAAAGACATGGGGTGATGTTATTCTAAGCCGGCATCACACAGCCTATTTTAATTTTGAATATATATTTATTTTTTATTCATTTTTTGTATAATCTTAGTAAGGGAAAGAATATTTAAATAATAAGAAAGCCTTTTTTTGGTGGTAAATCCCCAGACGATCGCGTAAAATTTGAAACAGTGAAGTTTATACCTACGTTGTGCACGTGCTCAAGTTTCGTTTGATAAAAAACTTGTAGGTTAAACTTTTTGGTACCAAATTTCACAGGGCCTTTCGAATCGAAAGAGTTTTCTCTACTTTTCCAGGATCCTTCTTGACCTAGTGAGTTCACCAATTCAAGCAAAAAATAGTTTCATAACATAACATAACAAAATTCTTTATTGCACATTAAATAAATAAATCAACAATAGATAAACACAAATAAAAGAAACAGTACAACCAGGCGGCCTTAATGCTAAGCAGCATTCTCTACCAGGCAACCTTAGGGTGAAAGACAGAGTGCGACATTGGAAGAGAAGTAATTTGTCCAATCCCGAATTCTAAATAAGTACCTTCGAAAAAACCTACGTCTGCACCAAAAAACTTACAACTCTTCTTATTTGAAGCCGGCTAAAAAGCGCATCTCACCACCTTATTTCTAGTCTCCAGCGCCTTGCACTTTACTCAGAGCAACGTCTCGGTGTGTTTACTATGCTTTTATTTCTTATGTTTCAGGCGTTGTTTGAGTGAGTACGTGGTCGAATGAAACTTTGCTTATGTTTCAGGTACTATACTTTCTATGACTCAGCAAATGAATTGTTTAACATTTTTAGGAGAAGCTCCACACATGAAGTTATGTTCATTCAACTTGCCCCGCCAAATAACTACCGCAATTGATCATATTATCTTGCAAAAAAGCATGATGAGCTTTCGATACACCTACGTGTATCGAATGACTATTTGTCAAAAAAAAACTAGTTATGCCCAGCGGTAGGACACTGTTGGCTTATATAGAAATAAAAAATTAAATTTGTTTTATTTATGGAGGTTTTTAAAAGACACCGACGATTCACAGATGTAAAAGTGCAACCTGTCTAAATAAAGACAGACTGTAACAAATATCGCCACACGTCTGCATTACAAAGTCCGACCACAGTATACTTACACAGTACAGTAATAACCAGTAAGTACACTGGGAACAACGAAGCGTCGTTTACAACTTAGTGCACATTTGCCCCGCACTCCGTGGCCGGGATGGAGTGTCATTCTCACCCCGTCGTCGTTCCGGTATACTTACCCACATTAACCTTTAATATAACTCTCGGTAAAGATTATACTGTGTACACACCGTTGTGTGGCGTCATTTACTTACTTACATATATCACGCCTTTAATCCCTTGCGGGGTAGGCAGAGCGTAAAAAGCCGCATAAAACGGAAATTTACGCCACGTCTGACAAATATTTGAGGGTAATTCGGAAAATTGTGTATCCCTATAGTGACAGGTTGTCATTTACTTGTATAAAATGTAAAGATTGAAAGTGACGTAGTAAGTGGTGAAAATATTGCGTAGGTAATGCCTACGACGTAGCAGTTAAGTAGACGGCTTTCATTTCTACGGAAGCTACGCACTGAAATAAATGGTATGGGTAGTTTATGTTACGAAAACAGTTGCTATTATAGTTTAAACATCAAATAGAATATAAATGAATCAAACTATTGTAAAAAGTCGGTCAGAAAATAAAGCTAACTTCTTACAATGTATAAAGAGACGGGATGTAACGTTTGTATTACCCATAAAGGTTCAGGCACGTTCGTAAAGGTAAAGATACATATACGTAAGATAGAGTAGGTCAGTAGTTTAATTGCTTTGAGTTTATATAGTAAGTTTAACAAGTTGCTAAATAATTTGTGTGTCATACAGTGTGAAAGGTAATTCGAATTCGATACATTCCCTGGAGAGGGTGAGACAAGAAATCGTTCGGCTACATTCGATCTGTACAGAATGAAATTAGTTGCCGGGAATTACTTGCAAAACTAACCCGGTAGATGGAACCATGCCACGCATTATTGGCATGAAGAAACATTTGCATTACCTTTTGAATCGATTGGTAAATAATAATTATTATTCAGGGTTCATCGGGTCGTTGGACGACTCGGTGTCTCACACAAAAAGAGAGATAATTATAGCGTCTGTTAATGTATATTCAATGATATTATTTCAAATTTCTAACTTAATTTATCAATCCGAATCCGCATACATTCTTTGTTTGATACCCAATGTAGTGTAGTGTGCCTACGCGCCTCCTTCATTAGTATGTAAGTATCAGTCTAATAAACGACACATTACGGAGTACACGCGTTTCATTGATCGCGCCCCCAACCGCCATCACCGCATGGCGACCGCTGCCAGTGCTGCCTTTTGGCAGTGCTGCGCATCGTGGTTTTTAATTTGGACTTGATTATAGTGAGAAAAAAAAAAAGAAAAAGAACTTATTACGTGTGCGGCAAAAGAACCTTATTTAAAATAAAATGTGAATCGTGGACTAATCTAAAAGTGTGCAGTGAAGTAAAAAACAAAATCGCTTAGATGTGGATATATTAAAGACGACCAATTTTACCCGGATTTGACGACCATACCAGAAATGGTATCTATATGATGACATAATCTGCTGCGACGACGACAACTTCACGGAAAGATTTCATAAAATTTAGTAATTATAGTTAACTGACATAATGATGACGACGCCTGTCCAACGATATTCAAGAAAGGTATTCACCATCTACTCGGTATTTGTAAAAGAAGTAAAAAGAAAAGTTGCAAAGAAAATTGAGAGAAACTAGAGATATGTGATGGATGGCATGGGTTGCGGCCGTTGCGGGGCGCTGGGAGCTGATGGTGTCGGATGTGGATGCTGCGAGGTAACCGTGGGATGATAGGCCTATGGAAGTATTTTCCTTGCGATGGTTTATAAAATACGTAATACGTATGGTTTAAATACGGTTTGGTGCAGAAAACAAGTGAGTACACATGTTTTATCTTTAGTAAGCGTGGCGTATCTAAGTGTTTAAAGTGATTGAATACCGCGATACCGTGAGTGCGTAAATAAGAGTGTGTTTTAATTTGGATTCTCTAAAAAATAAAAATAAAAAATTTTGCATCGTCATCAGGATTCAAGAATACATTTTTGGGACTTTAGATAAAAACGTAAAATTTATAATTGTTGAATACAAAAAAAATATGGTTTTGGCAAAAATTTTATAATTAACAGTTACATTTCTTTCTAAAAAAATTCAGGACATTTGTTTAAATTGGAAATCATGAATTATAGTTATAAAGAAAATTATAATGGCAACTGATTTAAAAGGATACAAGTAAATTTTTGATGTAATGTTAGTGAATGTTTTCGTAACTAATCTGTAAAGTCAAACTCATGTTAAATTTATTAGTTGGTTAATATTGTTCTTAAAACAATACAATAAAGCGCAATAATATGTACACACATTCTCAGAAATCATTCCATGTAACATAAAACCTGATGCACAAAGCGCACCGCGTGTGCTCTACTTATTATTATTTTGATGTCGTAAGTACCTTGCACTGTGCCAATAGATATTAAAGAATGAGTAGTTTGTATTTTAAACGTTCATTATTAAGAAAAATAATGTAAAGTTTATAAACAAAATAAATGTAATAATTTTTGATATTTTAAAACCGACTCTTTAAAAATTTCAAAATAGATATGGTACGAAATTTGATTGGTTTGTGTCTATGTTTACTTTTGTTCTTTTTATAAAATATTATAGCAGAAATTGAGATATTTTTGGGTAAACTAAATTTGTTTAAATTAAATTGATGGTAGAGTCAAGAACCATAAGCAGTAATAATTTTGTCATGTCAAAGTTTCAAACAATTTTTTATGTAGAAAAGCGAAAGAGTTTGATCAAAATAAAGAGTAAAGTATTACTTAAGTTTTTGTCATTCATATTATGGTATTGTTGCTCAAGAGTCCGAGCTAAGTAAGCGAAATATAACACGTAATTCACGCTGCTCATCAGTTTCATGCCAATAAAGTACTTACAGAATACATTTTATATACAGGGTGTTACGAAACGGTAATTTATCAAATGATGTATTGTACTACAAAAGATGTGTGTATTTTACTAAAAACAGAATTTACGAATGTAAGATTAAAATCAAATTAAATAAAATACAAGCAACTGTACGAGTACTTAGTATTTTAAAACAGATAATAAAGATATATTATTCAGATATATAAATTGTAACAGAAGAAAACATTTAAGCGTTTTAGTTTGTAACAGTTGTAATTTTATAAAAAAAAAACGATCGTAGAACAAAATGTACTATAAAAGTACAGTGTGTTATCATGATTTACTTTGTAATAGTAAATGTGTATTAAATAGCAATAGTCATCATTTGAAACAGACAGAATACCATCAGAGAGAATGTGTTACTACGAGTATGATAGTGCTAAGGTTGTTTGTGCGATGCTTGTCTCAGTTAGTGTTTGATTGCAATACTTGCATATAGGTAGAGATATTTGTACGAAGAGAATGAAAGATTGATAAGAATGAATTTTGTGTGAAGGGTACCCAACATTGTTAAAAGCGAGAGGATGAATGAAATTCGCATAATTAAAGACAGCTCTAAATTAAAAACAAAGGCCAAAACACGTAAAATTAAAAACTAAAACAATATCTTCAAAATATAGAAATTTAATTGTATAAAAGGTTGCTTGAGATTGAAGTACAGTTAGCAATATTACTTTTTCATTGGTAGACAATATGTAAGACAGTAATATTTTTCAATTTTACCCATCAAAACAAACCAAGTTGTTTTGTGCGTGTAATATATGCCTTTTCCGAAGATTTCTATCAGCAAAGTCATGCAGTTTAAAGAAAAAACTAGTAAACGAACATTTTCAGTCCCTTTCTTTCTAGTAAGAAAGTAATTTTTTTTAGAAGAGATATGCACAAAAACGTTTATGTGCCAATAAATAAAAATTAAATAAAACTTAAAATCATTATTAATTAAAATAAAAGTATGTACTTACGCATTCCGCTTCGTTTCGCGCAAGCTATTTTTGATTATTATCTAGCATTCTTATTTTATTGTAAAGGAAGAACGTAATGGCAAATGTATTAGATTGTATTTTATTATATCAATTAAATTGAATGAGTACCTAAAGATTAAAACAAAAATACTGAATAAAGTGTCGTCAGCTCAGTAGATAGAAATAATACATAAAGTACGTATCTTAAAATACGTACAGAAATAATACATAAAATACGGATGTGATAAAAATTAAATAAGAAGTTATACAACATTATTTTGAAAGGTGTAAGGTGTGATTTTCGGAATAAATAGAAAAAAAAAAGAAGAATAAATGTGTCGTAGGTAATTAAAATTTAAATATACAATAAATTAAAACGTCAAAGGAAAATAAATTAGAAGTAGAGGAATGAATAGTTATGCGTTATGGTTTGAAGAAATATATTAAAAATCTTTTGCAGCCTTGAGCTCATTAGGTATATTTCAGAAAGGTATGGTATAAACTTGTTAGGGTACTGAAGTGCCTAGCCAAGTCAGAGATATGGGAAATGGTCAGATGTGTAAATAAATTGATACATAGAAGGATTACGAAAGAATGGTATCGTTTTCTTGGTGTAGTAAAAAGAAGAAAGATTGACGAAAGAATTTTCAAAGAGTAAAATGGATATGTGGTTAAGTTAAGAAGTGTTTATTTGTTATTGCAGGCAGTGGAAGTGACACTTTTAACCTAATCACTATATATGGGTTACGAAAGTATACTTGATTGTTATATAAGTATGTGTATGAAGAAGGATATTGAACGGTAGATTAAAGGTTTAAAACGTGCACGTATGCACAGAACAAAAATATGTGAATGGAAGTAAGGAGTAAAATAAAGTGTTCAGATCCTTCAGATACGTTGATGTGAGCGAGCCTCGTCAAATGATAACTGTTGGAGGTTGTGTGTTCCTTAAACCTGACTCTATTTGTAATAGTGGTACATAGCTGAGAGCTATTGTATAGAGTGGTATATATTGTGGGTTAGAGCCTTCCATTCGACCATGGTGTGACCGAGTGTCCTCAGTGGGATAAGTTGGCGTCCTGTGAGACTTAAATCGAGGCCCCAATTAATCAAATGTAATGCGCAATAAATAAATAATAAATAATATAATAAAACGTATAAAATAAATTATATGTCAACAACGTAAAAAAAAAAAAAAAATTAGTACCACTCAATAATATATTAAATAATAATATATGGATCCAAAGCATAAAGATGCTAATGTTTGCATTATAGATATAATGAATTTTGTAAAATACAAAAACGGTATTTGTAGCGCAATGACAATTAAAGGTACCTATATTTTGAAAATGTACATGTTAAGCTATGATAAGAGATAGTAAATTGATATTTTACGAATAAATATGATTACGATTATGACATGTCAACCGGATTATACTAAAGGCCTTACTTTAAAAACAGAATATGACTTATTTTAACAAAGATATAGTATGACCAACAATACCGAGGGTATTGAGAAGATGGCTAACATTTAAAAATATCTTTGTAATTTTTTATGGACATCTTAAAAAAAAAAACATTAAGAATAATTAAGTATAAGTTGAGTAAGGAAAATGGGTTAAAATTATTTTACTAGGTTTAGGTATAAGTTTGGTATCTAACATAAGAGGTTTTAGGATACTACATTGTACATACATACATACATACATATATCACGCCTATAATCCCTTGCGGGGTAGGCAGAGCATAAACAGCCGCATAAAACGGACATTTACGCCACGTCTGACAAATATTTGAGGGTTATTTAGAAAATTGTGTATCGCTATAGTGACAGGTTGTCAGCCCATCGCCTAAAATTGCAATACACACCCTCAAGTCCCTAAGTCGCCTCTTACGACTCCCACGGGCAAGAAATGGGGTGATGCTATTCTCAGCCGGCAACACACGGCAATCTCAGCCGGCAACACACGGCAAACTATCTACTATATACACTATACTATACTATACTACTATACTATACTATATACTACATTGTCTATCGGTTAATTTCACAAAAAAAAATACAATATTATGAAACAAATCTAAATTAATATATATATACCCATATATGTTTTGATTTTCAATTTAAAAATTGAAATCCTACTATTGATGTTATGTTAAATAAATAAAAATGTATCTTTGGAAAAACAAAAACAGAGCTATTAATAAAATATGAGTACCTACATTACTGTAAATGTTAAACGTTAAAAACAAAATTTGTTGAATTTTAAAATATTGCAAGATAGAAAATAATACTTAGTTTATACGATAATAAGTGTATTTTTAAGAAAATTTAAACAACTTGTCGTTTCAAAATTATACTCAGAAAATTTGGACAGATTATTAGATAATTTTATATGTAAAATGTTATAAAAAAAAAATATTATAATTTTTTTATATTTTTTTCACGGGGGAGGTGTAGTGTGCCTACGCGCCTCCTTCATTAGTATGTAAGTATCAGTCTAATAAACGACACATTACGGAGTACACGCGTTTCATTGATCGCGCCCCCAACCGCCATCACCGCAGTAGTAAGTACATAACTATATCGCTGTGGCACGGTGACAAAAAATAATAATTCATAGGCACAATAGCTGAACTGGACCGATATTAATAAGATATTTTTAAATGTTTAGGTACAACTCCGATATAAGCAAGAAACATTTCCCTTCAAAGGTTTGGAGGGGGACGTGTAATGCACAATTCAAATTCCCACAAGAGACACGCTAGAGAGCGAATGCCTCGCGGCAGTGACCAGCTCGGAGGCATGAAAACAACCTCACCTCTTTATATTTGTTGAGGATTCCATTCTTGGAGTGTTTGATAGTTCAATATAGATGAAAACTACCTCAAGTGTTTGAGGAAGATAGACAATAAACACTCGACACAATGTTTGGCAACTATTACCTATTATGTACCTTGTTTGAATTTTGTCAAGTATGAAGGAAATAATTATGATTAGGTCACTTCGTATTTTCCTATTTCCTCGGTTTTTTATATTAGAGTGACATTCTTTCAGCTTAATATTTTAATATCCAAGCCATTCGTGAAACAAAAACCGAGGAATGATTCAGAATTAGACATGGTACACACGAAATGACGCCGAGAAGTTGGATGGCAAAAATATCTAAATCTGACAGTTTCCAATTTTGCGCATACACATTTTTTTTGTGTGATTTTTATGTTTCATCCTGAATCACTGCTTGGTTTTTGCTGCAAGAGCGGTATAAATATGAAAATTTTAAGATAAAGGCCTACATTAGTAGAAGTGACTTACATCACGAAATTACGTTAATCTATAGATTTAAGTATAGTATTTCTGATACCCACGTTTTCTTTGAAAAAAGTTAGGAGTGCAACTGCTTCTCCATACAATTAACTCTGATTTTCTTTACAGGGTGGTTGAAAAAAGATAAATCAAGTCTCCGACTTTATTGGTCTGTGCGTCACTATCCTGTAGGCACTTTCCCATATTTCCCGCAGTCGTTTGTCATTTCTTACCCCGCCTTCATATAAATACAAGAACACAAACAGCCGAGGCGGAAGCCGTGAAATTTAGAAATTCCTTTGTGTCGACGCGTCGGCGCCACTTTGCCTTTACATCTACAAATTTTCAGATTTATTCTTTGAATAAATTTCGTGGTGGCTTGCCGGCATTGAAATTCAATTGGCTCGGGGTCGACACATTGCTGACGAGATCGTTTCCCTTCTTTTATTAAGGATTTGGCCGTTTTGTCTATGAAAAGCTAGCGGCCCTTTGAATAACTAAGGATTTGTTGTTTGAGGGTAACATCCATTTGTTTACTACTTTTGATGCTGTGTCAAAACAGTCGTTATGAATGTTTCATATTTGAACCTTTAAGTGAGGGGTTTGTCGTCCTTTAATTTAAATGTTATTGGTTCTCGATTTAAGCGAACATTACTTCCCATCTTTGACTTGGCTTCAAATTAACTAGTATACCTTTACTGACGTTGCATGTTTTAAGAATGTTGTGTTTATGAGATTAAATTATCAGGTTATACAGACCTATCCTTAAGCTGCCTTAAATCATATTTGAGAAGAAATTAGATATTGATTCTATTTCTAATTTTAGAATCACACGTGTTTGAACGTTACTTCAATTTCTTATACTACCGCTACCCCTAGTTAATATAATCTTCTTAAAAGATAATATAATAATTTTTTGTGTTAGTTTAAATTAATATAAGTTAACTATGATATTAATTTGTATTTTAATGACATTATGTTAATGTATTTGCGTACCTACTTATTTATTTTAACATTAAAGAATTGAATTGATACAATATTATTTTAAGATCGAAAGTGCAAACATAAGAAACCGAAAATTTTCTCGATTTGTCCCATGTTTTAGTAAAAATGTAAACATTATACGGAAACTGGCTTAACATAAATATCTCACAAAGGCATGGCCCATCGAAGGCGGGGGATCGTGGACATTATTCAATCAGGGCAGGCAATTCGGTCTTTTGTATGTAAAGACCGCATCCGAAGCTTTGCACTAACTCTTTAGAATGTTTGGGGACGAGTTATCACCCTTTTCGATTAGTTCCTTTGTGGTTGGGTAAGATTTTTACGTACTTATTTTTATACGTGAACAAATTATACGTACTGCGTGAGTAGAAATATAGTTCAGTGGAAGATAACTTTACCAGAACTATTTGTATTTTCAAAGTAAAAAAAAAAACAACTGTCTGATGTTATGGGTCACTAAAGCTATTTATACGCCTAACTTATCTACACGTAGGCACCTTGCTTATTCAACCTTTTTATGTGCGAGCCATACAAAGTTGTAACAAAATGTGGTCTGAAAGTAGTCAAATCGAATTTTAAAGTTGGCAAACGTAAAGAAACCTTTATTTCAGAAAAGTGAACAAGACTTTTATCAAAATAATTAATTCTTATAACAACACACAGTAATCTGTTAAAAATACCATTGATGTTTCAAATGCCAATTCTTACAACTGTTTTTACGTTATTTCCATTTTCATACCATTAATTAGTAATTCTTAAGAAACAAACGACAGTGGCTCACAGAATTCTTTAACGTCATCTTGTTTAAGTCCTTCTAATTCTTCAGTCGGTTCGTTTTCTTTTTAATTAATTTTGACAAATTACCCTACCTTCTCATTTTCTTCTCCATGAAAAGAAATTTCGACTGTGTCTGATTGCGGAGAGGTTGACCTAGCCCTATTTTACTTTGTGTTTGATTTGCGGGGTTTAGGGAAGATGAATGTTACTATTGTTGTATTTTAATTATTTTCGAGATATTTGCCTGACCTAACCGTATAAATATAATGCAACAAAACTTTTAAAGTGGCGTTTTACTATTTACCTACATTACAGTAATCAAATCAAGCGGAGATTCCAAATTCTTTAGGTATTTGCCACTTATTTGCTGTATCTATTGTTTCTTTAGACACAAGTCTGTATCTCTAAAAATTTTGTTTTTTTTTGGCAACAAGCCCATTTTGCATTTTATCTAATTCTCGACTGTATCATAATAAAACTACATTAGAGAGTTTACAATGTACAAACCTCTCGTAGTCAAATTACTGTACCTTCTCAGTTTCTTTGGCTCGTTTAATTAAATACTGGAGTGTCACTCGTCGAGTCGTGTCCGACAGAAGTGCCTGGAACCTACAACAGTTTAGTATTTTGTTAATTACACTCACTAGTTACTTGGAATGGACTTGAGCTGGACTTTGAGCCGGTCTTTTACAACTCAAATACTTATCAGAACATAGTTATACAATGTTAAGGTTACTGAAATACAGTAACTGCGTATTAGAAAAAAAAACTTAAGAGAGTTGTGATAATATTATAGCCAATAAAATACCTACATTGCACCTGACCGGTATACTCTCATTTTATTTTATTAATTTTTATTTTATTTCGTTATTCTTAGGAAGACTAACAGCTAAATATAAAAATACAATAATAATTATAAATATACAAATGCTAATAATAAGTCTCCACCTATAGAAAATGTATACACCTCATATGATAAGAGAAAAGACAAACAATGTTATTGTACAGACGGTACGCATGTAAGTGTTAAAAACACTTGCGTATAGTTCAGTCGCATTTCAAATTAGGCAATTAAACATGAAATAAAAATCGCATAAGTTGTCATCTCTTGTAAGTATCGGTACAATTATAAATTCTGTGATTGATCGATACGCCGATAAGTTCGACCCTAAGTACTTAGATACATAAGACTCCACCATAATTTTGATTCTCCTGAATGCTACCCAGCGCTACGCCACCCTATTGAAAGTGACTGATCCAGATCACTCTGCAGCCATTACTACTCGTATTATCCAATCATAATATTTACATTTTATCCTTACACGAACACACTTGTAATTTTAAAGGTAAACACTATTATCTACTGTTTTCCAAGTGCACGTTTCAATATGTTTACATTGCAAAATTGGTACTGGCATCTTTGGTGGCAATAGATAACAGCTTTAAATGATGCGTACCAGTATTGAATACACATTTTGTATCCTGCCTGATCGATTATTGCTATACAGGGTCTAATAAAGGAATTAAAACTTATGATTCGAAAATACTTAGATTATAGGTTAAAGATTAGGTATAGAAAAAAAAAACTCCCAAAAAATACGTAAAAAAAAAAAGATTTGCAGATTTTTAATTTACGTTAATTGACCGGGTATATCGCAATAGTTGAATCGTTTTGTGTCGAAAATAGGAAAATATATACAAAAAAAACTTGAAAAGTTGTGCTTTGTATGAAAATCTTGTCCCTTTAATAAAAAAGACCCTATTGACATTATGCACTCGGTATGTCACTCGACATAAGTAGTCATCTCAGCCCCACCATAAACAAAACGAAACGCAATTTTCGTGTTCATGTCAATAGCTCGGAATAATAAGCGATAGTAAGTAATATTAAGGAAATTCACATAAGAGTCCCCTTTCTTGGAAAGTCCCTACTGTGCTGACTCGACTATTTGTCGCTCATATAAAGAAGGCAAATAATAGAATGAAGGTTTTATTTTTTGTGTACTTCGTAAAATAACTGGTATTCAAAGTAAAGCTCGTATTAATAAGTTGTGCTTACTGATATATATAGTAAGTTGTAAGTTGAAGTATCTATTTTGTTCATCTACGGCTACGAGGCGTGGCCAACTCTGCGACTAATACTAAACAAAACAAAACCAAGAACATTTTAGATTTCCCCAGATCATTTTATAGCGACAATTTGCATTCACAGTTTTGTTTGTAGTGTTTCTCCCAAGAAGTACTTACTCATTAGGTACTTTACTTCATAACAAACCTACAAACAAACAATCACTAACATAAAATAAGTTGAGTGCTTAATTATTCGTATCATATATCTATCCCTCTTTGGTAAGATTTTTCAGCGCATGCTGTGTTCACATCAAGTAAGGTAATATCCTAATACATGCTATTGTTTTTTTTACAGTTTATACTTTGAAGTATAATTAATTATCCAGTTTTGTGAACCTATAATAAATCGCATCTTTACTTGTACTTGACAAAATGGTGCAAATACAAATAGTAACGCCCTGAACTGGAATACGGAGGGTAATTCTGGGGTGCTCTGCGTAGCTGGTTTACTTCACGAACCATTAAATTTTCCTGTTTGCATTTTTTAGCATACGCTACTCTAGACGGAGTTTCATGCGAGCGCCTTTACGATTGTACTCCTAGTTTGGGGGAGCTGTTTGCTCATAAGATATAGTCAGGCGCTGCGGTGGAGTGTATTGAATTTTATGTGAAGTAGTAACCGAAAGATGCATGTTTTAAAATAGTCTCCTAAAGTAGCGCGTGGATTAACAAAGCCAACATGCTTGAAGTGTGAACAAAACAATCTTCTTCTTGTCCTCGTGAGGGACACGTAGTCAACAAACGACCCGATGAACCCTGTTGTCAGTTTTTCTACAAAGCGATCAGAAAGGTATATAAAAATATATGTAGTAACAAAATTATTTATTTCAAAATAGACTGGATATTCAATATTTATTGGCAACAGTATTTGACTGCAATTTCAATCAAGCATTTCCTTTTTAAAATGGTCGCTTTAAAAGGATCAAACTGTTGATTAAACATTAAAAATCACAGCCGAATCAAAAAGCTTCGGGACTAAAAGCCAAAGAGTGCTCCGCATCCAGTAATGGTTTTTAAAAATAAACAGATCGTCGGTATAAAAGCCTTGTGCTATTTACCTCATTTTTATTATTTAAACATTTTAATGGACACTTTTAAATGCGTCAAATGTCGTCAAAACTACACTACCGAGTATTTAAAATAAATTACTATTGAGTATTTAAAATAAATTATAAAAACCTAAATGTTTTAAGTGCCATTTTTGTTATTAATAATAAGTTTTGGTAGCTTGCCGTGTAGTGCTGGCTTAGAATTTGCCACGTGGTCCCGGTATAAAACAGCATCACCCCAATACAATTCTAATTGTAGGTGTAAGAATCGACTCAGGGGTAATAATTCAGGGAATGGGCAGCAGCGTTCTCTGTGAATGGAACATCATGCACTGCGTTCGCCAATTCGCCTGCTTAGCGTGGTCAGTATAGCAATACTCCCCAATAGGGGGAAGCCCATGTCCAGCTGTGGCCTCTAGCGGCTCCTTCTTCTTTTCGTGTGGGACACTGAGTCGTCCAACGACCCAACGAACGTGTGAGAGTTCTTCAACCGCCTGCTACTAGTAGAAGCCTCTGACGTGGTTGTTTAACGTTTAATGTAATGTTAATAGGTAAATTCCCAGATTTGTGACGGGGATTAAAATAATGTTTATGTTATTTGAGCTTTGCTTGTCCAAATACGACCAAGTAAATAAACTGATATACCTAGTTAAATTATTTTCAATATTTTAGTGCAGGTATTGTTTTACGTTTAACTTTGAAATAAAATATATTTATACAAACGGATAGCAGAAGGTGTAACAGCTAGGCCAGGTTACTAATACTTGAATGCTTAAATGTCACTGTAGTTTAACTTAAGTAGGTGATTTTTAGATGTATAGATGTTTTTATTTTAGGCGGTTCACTACATTGTCATGAGTCGTATTAATAATCGCAATCGCAATTTATTTCCGTCTGACAGGCGCATGCATTACAGTGCGTTAAAACAACGCAGCGACAAACGGAAAAGTAGGAAAACCGCCTTTGCTGAACGATTCCAACGGGTTTGAAAAGCATTTTTTTTGTTTAGCTCCACGTACATTATAAATCTATGTAAGTACCTACCAGTAGACATGCTACAGAGTATAAATATTTTGTTCCTTTTTTACGGAATGGTAGCGACACAAATAAGTTTATCGTAGACAACAGCATTAATGTTTACGGTATTAGGACACTCCGGTTATAATTTATTTCATTCATTTATTATTTATACTATTAAAGAACGAACTTATAAACTCAAATTAAAATAAACCATGCAGGTTCACACTCACAAATGAACTTCGTAATAATCATCTACAAATTCAATCCATAACCTATAAAACTCTACCACTGACTCCGGAAGGGAGCAGTTGGCTGTACACAAACTTTTCCACATCGTCTACAATCAATTTTCACCTCTATACGTATTTATTTAAGAGTTCTGTAAACAGTAGATATAGAATTTGTCGCAATGCACCGTTGGCAAACTTTTACAGACCCTCGAGCGTTCAATTTTAGCCTTTACGTTGTTTGTTTTACGAGTTATCTGAAGTGTATTAGATAGAAGGTTGGACTCAGTTGACTCGGGCGGATGTCACCGACAGTTACCTTATTTGGAATCGGTCCAGACTCCAGCAAACTTTTATGTTATTTCAATGTGGTTTAACTGAAAGAATCGCATTTTGCAATCCGATAGAGTTTGCTAATGCGTACTGGTGCCTCAGTTTCATAAGTAGGTGAATCGTGCAGTACAATCCTATGCCAAAAGGCAAGTTTTGTTTTACGATGCTCTCTGGCGTGTATTATCGGCTTAGAATAGCATCACCGAATTTCTTTTCCATTGCAATGTAGGTATACCGTTACCTTTAAAGCAATATATAATGGCACATATCTCCACAATCTGCTGATATAAAAGTAATTTTCTCGCTTAAGAGTTGTGGCACGGCAAAATAATTTATACTCTGCTATTGCTATTTTCTTTAGTTTGTTCAAAGGAATAGCAAACAGCAGTACAGCTGCGGTTATTAAAAACCTTAAAATTAACTTTTTATCTTTATGCCGTGTGATTTATTTATTTTTTATTTATTTATTATAAAATACAATGTACTACAGGATAAACCTAAAAATACTATACAAGGAAACAGAAAAACATAACAATATAACAAAAATAAATTTAGGAGAAAAGTAAGATCAGATCAAACTTAAATCAATATTTTCTACCATACACTAAGTTATTAATTTTTTCACAGTGACCAAGATACCTCTTACTTAAATGATACATGCTTTCGGTAAATAAGTGATGTCAGTTTAGAATAGCATCACCCCATTTCTTTCCCGCAGGTCTCGGAAGAGGCGACTAAGGGGTATGAGGGTTGAGTGTATTGCACTTAGGCGATAGGCTGACAACCTGTACTACGGCGATACATAATTTTCTGAATGACCCTCAAATTAATGTCAGTCTAAACTCCGGTATTCCGGTTTCCGTCCTCTAGTTACGAAATACATACATCATACACGTATCACGCCTTAATCCCTTGCGAGGTAGGCAGATCGTTAACGGCCGTAAAATATGGTTGCTATCGCCATGTCTGATAAATATTTGTGGGCCGGAAAAATCGTAAAAATTTAAGTAGTATGTTGACAGCCTGAAGCCTGAACTTGTAATATACATGAAACCCTTGACTCCCTTAGTCGCCTCTTACAACATCCACGGGAAATAAATTTAGACCGGCATATCATGGCATGAAACTCTGACACCAGGGTGCATCGGGTCGTTGGACGACTCGGTGTCCCACACGAAAAGAAGAAGACGGCAATAACGAAACTAAAGGTAAAATACATTCTCTAATTATTTTTTGAAACATACATACATACATACATACATAAATCACGCCTATATCCCTTACGGGGTAGGCAGAGCGTTAACGGCCGTAAAACGTATATTAACACCACGTCCGACAAAAGTTTGAGGGTCAATAAGATAACTGTGTATCACTATAGTGACAGGTTGTCAGCCCGTCGCCCAACATTGCAATACACACCCTCGAGTCCCTTAGTCGCCTCTTACGACACCCATGGGTAAGAAATGGGGTGATGCTATTCTAAGCCGGCATCACACGGCAAAGCTGGACAAAATTGCCTGTCTACTTCATTAGCAACTGGTGCTTTTATAACGACATTTACAGTTTGATTTCTTTTATTTCTGGCAATAGTAGGAAAGTTACAGTTAGCAAACACAAAATATATTTAAACTTTCTCTGCATTTAAATAGGCCATAGTTTTTAAGTTGTGTTTGCTAATCAACTGGTCAAAGTGTTTTAATCAATCCAAATAATTGTAACTCAAAACCTACATTTTAACAGTTATTCCATCAATGGTTGTCAATTAACTGTTTAGATAATAATTGCCAATCAGTTTAACGTATGGCCAGTTCAAATGGGTTTGAATTTCGAATACAATGTAACTGTGGAATTTGTATACACTGAAAACATCGTGCGAGTCATTGCGGTTGCAACTACCTCGGTCGTTGACACGTGAAATAACATTAAGGAGCTAAGAAAACGTTAGTTTTTTTTTATTAATTTTGCGAAGGAACAATAATTAGTAGACTTATTAAGCCGTGTGATGCCGGCCTAGAATAGCATCACCCCATTTCTTGGTAAGGGTGTCGTAAGAGGCGACTACGGGATTTGAGGTCGAGATGTTTATTGCAATTTTAGGCGATAAGCTGACAACCTGTCACTATAGTGATATACAGTTATCTGATTGACCCTCAAACTTTTGTCAGACGTGGTGTTGATATCCATTTTACGGCCGTTAACGCTCTGCCTTCCCCGTATAGGCGTGATATATGTATGTATGTACTTATTATGAAAAGTACTTTCCTCCATAAGGCTTTTCCGTATGAAACCGGCTTAGAATAGCATCACCCCATTTCTTACCCATGGGTGTTGTAAGAGACGACTAAGGGACTCAGGGCTACATGTGTATTACAATTTAGGCAATGGCCTGACAACCTGTCACTATCGTAATTCACAATTTTCAGAATGACCTTCAAATGTTTGAAACTAATATGCGATTCTATTTTGGTGCTAGATTTTTAATAACACTGTTAGAAAAACCCAGACACATTTCCAATATCTCTAGATAAACGAAATGGAATGAAAGAAAAATAGCTTGAAAACTGTTCTAGTTATAACGGGGCATCATGGGTCAACGATAAAAAAATGTTTCCAAAAATTATGTAGTTTCGCTCGGCGACGCTACGCTAACCGAATCACGTAGCGAAGAAGGCTTGGTGCTTCCTGTCAGCGTTTTAGGGGTCTATATTGAAATTATAGCACTTATGTCGGTAAGTAGAATCAGTCAAAAAAAATTACAAAAATAAACGGAGAAATCGTTTTTTTATTGAAGCCATCGAGTGTAGAATTGGGGTGATGCTATTCTATGCCGTGTAATGCTAGCTTAGAATAGCATCACCCCATTTCTTTCCCGCGGGAGTCGTAAGAGGCGACTAAGGGACTCGAGGGTGTGTTTTGCAGTTTTAGGCGATGGGCTGACAACCTGTCACTATGGCGACACACAATTTTCCGAATGACCCTCAATTATTTGTTAGACGTGGCGTAAATGATCGTTTTTTTTTCGGCCTACTTCGCTCTGAATTTAAATCTTTTCATTTATACCATTGCTAATTAGTAATGGTTGGTAAGTATGACATATTTTATGTATATTCTTTGTTTTTTTTTTAATGAGATCTCTTGGCAAATTAAATTGTGATCATAACTTAAGCTCGTAAGTTTAATAAATTGTTTTGAATAATTTTAGTTATGTCTGGTGAATGAATAGCTCGTTGGTATATTTTCTATTCTATTAACTCTAAAAGTAAAATAACTACTATAGGTGTTATAAAAATACCTACCGAACCTATGAAACACCAGTAATAAAATCCCTCCCAGCTTCTTTTCAGAAGTTGGTCCATAGCCAATTAAGCCAGCAGGCGCCAACATCCACCCTCCTTCCGGCCACAACCGCCAAATAGTTGGGCCCAATCTTTATGTATTATACCGACTTCCTACCCTATTGTCGGCCATAATTTTTCTGCCTAGTTAGGCTGGCAAATAGATAAATTGTATGCTTAGACTCAGTTTCGATTGTTACAACTTTTATTGAGATAGCGATGGGAATGTATTTTTCCTTTTCTTTTGTGGATTTCTTAATGAACGGCTTAAATATTTGTAATGTGTTAGGTTCAGATTTATGAAATTTTCTTATCCATACCCTGCACATTTCATATGATCAAAACCTACTTGGCCAAAGATTCATCATCATTAATTTAAGAGCCTCGCTCTTGCCGGTGAAGTAATATCCAATCTGCTCTATTTTGAGCCTTCTCTTTGACTTCCTTATACGACATGACACAATTTTTTCTTGGGCAAAGATTTGTTGCGTAAATTTAGATTGTTTATGAAAAGAATTTGAAAATAATCAAATTTGCTTCTATTGGAAGTGAAATGCCTTTTTAACAACTACGTCACGTAACTTTCTTATCCAAATATGCAACGCCTTGTTTGCATACGGCGCCAGACGTATCTTTTAAAACCATTAAAACATTCTCACATTAACAGAAACTATCACCTCATTTGCCTTCCGATTAACACGCTTTTTATCAGTTTTAATACGCATTTACTAAAAATATTCCACAACATACATACGTATTATACAGGGTTATTTTTAAGTCTGTACGAAAACTTTGCAGGATGATTCTTTTCATGATTTTAAAAAACGTTTTACTATGGGGCCATTTCCATAATCGCAGAAAAAGAGACAGCTGTATGAAAAAGAAGAGATATTGGATATTGTTTTTAATCATGAAGATAATCACTCCGCAAAGTTTGCTTACTGTCTAAAAAATAACCCAGTATAGGTAAGTATGTGCATTTGCAGGAGAAGCCTGTTCGCGTAACGTAGTAGTCATAAAAGTCGATTCGTTAATCGACCCCCGCCTTCGAATTTACATATCATTGTCATTAAGTTCCTCATCTTATATCAGAATTAAAACCTGTGTTTACGCTAAAGGAACGTCCTTTGAAAGTATTTAAGAAACTTAAGAAAAAAACAAATTCGAAATGGTCACCGAACTGAGGGATACTGTTACGGTTCAAAATCAGGTGATATTCAGGTTTAAGGAGATGCCTATCTTGTTTTAGGTGAATGACTTCATGAACCCCGGGCCAAGTTCAGCTATTAATAAATTTAAGGGATAATATTTTAGTCATGATACTTGAGGCATATAAATCCAGAAGCATTAAAATAACAAATCCTACCAAAAACCAGCTAAACATGCATACTTTAGTGTAGGTATGTAATATGATGACTAAATTAAAGTACAGTAATTGAGGAGTGTTTTTGCAGTCAAATTGGCGTGTTTATCAGATTTTCAATTAATGCAATCAACTTGATAACAAACTCGCATAAGACTGTTTAATTCCAGTCGTTGAATCTTTTATTTACGACACAACACTCTCGGAATATGCTTGTAACTTGTAAGCTGTTCGTTTAAAATGCAATAGGATGAAAACAGGACCTATTTGGCAGGAGCGAGGTCGGAGCAACGCCTGTATCGTTATGGTCGTGAGTTATTTAGTTAAAGAAAGAAACGGGCAGATAAGAAGTAGCAGTGCGGAGTGCAGCAGCCGCATCGCAGTGCGTCGCTGCGTCGCCGGCCACGCGGCGCCGGCCACTTGGCAAAGCAACGCAACCCGGTCAACGTCCCCTGCCTCCATAAAAGCCTGCTCCACAATCCCGAGCCAAAACAATTTCGCCAAATTTCTTGCCAGTGCCCTAACACGCATGACTTTACGATCTTTCTTCCGATGAGATCCGTTTATTTTCCCGCGATATTTTTATTGAAATTCGTGGCGTCTCCACTCGGTATTTATTTATCGCATTACCGGATCAAATATTGCCTTCGCGCCCCGAAGATTATTGCTGAATTTACCGTTTAAGAACTCCAGTCGTATGGACTTGAGCCGTAATAAGTGCTCCAAAACAAATTATAGTAATAAATAAAGATATCAGGTACATTAAACCTCCACGTCAAAGAGTATACTTTAAAAATGCACCTACCTACAAAATAATGTGTTCAAGCGCATAATATTATATCCTTAAATGCCACATTGGTTATTAATATTAAAAATGTAGCTTACAAATTTTTGATAAATTTAAATAAACAGCAGAAAAGTCAAAATTATTTTAGTATTTCAAATATTTTCGTTGATGTTTTCATTATGCTGCTAATTAAGACAGAAGTGTTGCTGGATTCATTACGAGTAAGTTTTTGAAATGAATTTGTATTTCGCAGTTGGCTCATTTGTTTATAGAACATTCAGCAATTAATTAATGTTATTTGAGAAATTAGCTGCAAATGGAATGAGATGAAGCAATGAAATGAAATAAAATTATACTTTGAATAAATTTATTATCACATTTCATAAATAATTTTTTAACAATCTAAGCTTAATCTAAAGTATAAATTACGAATTCAACTAAAATACGATCTCCTTTCAAGTTTTAATAATTACAAGTAAAAGAATTTGTACTTTTTGAAACATTATCAAAGATACATAAATCAAAAAAACATGAGTGTTTCATAATTGGATTAAGATCTTTGAAAAACTTATAGACTCTATATGACACTGATCTTAAATGTCATAATCGTAATCTATTTTTCAATCGTGAGATGCGGTATTTAAAGTGGCAGTTCATGATCTATTTATGAAAGAATGAGGAAGTCAAAAATATTTGCCTACAATTTAAATAAATACTGATTCATGAACTAGTGCAAGTTTGGTTGATCCCTAACTTGGAGAACCGAGTAGTTTGTTGCACGTATGCACCAAAAGAACATACGTAAATCCTATCAATTATGGTGAGCCTGGTTCATTCTGAAGACAATCCAGAATGAATCAAACTTTGCCTCAGGGTCTCCCCTGAAGCTAAACGTCTAAATTTACATCAACATACACAGTACACAGTTCAGATCATATCATTTCTCTTGCTCAATTTGAAAAAACGAATTCTCTAGTAACCTTGAATTTTTTCTAGCACCCATTTTCCTGAGTATGGTGTTTCTATCCGCCTCATTTTGGGTTGGAATCCTCTCTCGTCTGCGGTGTAGTCGACTCGGTACATGAAACCGTCGGGGCCGATGTATTCGTAGAAGCCCTTGGCAGCGGTGCCGTCTCTTTGGGTGATTGCGTCTTCTTCTGCCCGAATCTTGTTCTCGGTTTTGAATCTGTAATAATATATTTATATTTTAAAAACATGTACGATCTTCTTCAGAATTCATCACCAACAACGTGCAGATGTAAGAACCATTAACTAGGCAAATGTGCTTTTACACGCACACGTAATTAAAAAGTGATTTCTACAAACCAACATACGTTCATTAAAAGTGCGTAAATATTTACATCGATACTACCGATCGGATTAAGTAGTATAATAGTGTAATTTAACAGTATTATCTATTCTGTTATAATAAGCAAGCTCTCGAACAGTCACCATACAATTATCTAACTCTCAAGGATTCCTATGGCCGTACGTACGAAAATGTACGTATAATATACGTTCAGAAATATAGTTAAAAATAAAATAAAATACTAATATTAACATTTGTTCTGGAGCTTTACGAGCTCTTAGATGAGATGATTTGAATTAGCGTATTAATGTCAATCGGTTGTCCGTAATGATTATAAACAGTGTTGATCTTGTAACCTGTAGCCCACGTTTCACTATAGGTCAAGGTCTCGTCATATTTACTTTAAAATTGATCTCTTTAAAGCCATTGTGATATGAAGGCCGTTGACCTTTGTGATTAGATCAGCTGTAGCTTTATGGCTTAATATTGATGTATCAATTTATCATCATACCTTTGACTGTATTTGATGATTAACATTGTTCGGTTTACACGTTATAAATGTGTTTGCCGGAAGTTGAGAATAATTCTATGGATGGGCCCACCATCACGTAAACAGATTTCTAATGCGAAGTTTTATTAAAATTATTCACTTTGCATAATTATGTAATTATTTACTTTAAAATAACCATCTTAAATTTATAGAAGGATCTTCTCCTATTTAGCTTGTAATTTTATCTTATAATTTAATGGCTATCCTTATATTTAAACATTTTTATGAAACAAATCTAACTGCAACCAAATTGATTTCTACATTTGCAAGCGAGCGAGGTATTTGGTCTAGTCTAGACATCTAGATATTGTCTTCAAATTATGGTAAAGAGATTTTGACTGTGGTTTATTTGACATTAAGATTTTCAAGGCTGCCTCTATCTCGTCAATAAAATAAAACATTTTTAAAAAACTTGTACGAAAGATTTAGTTTCTGACTTGTTTCTAAAAATACGACAGAGCAAAACTGTTATAATTGTTATAAAATTAATTCATGTAAGCATATCATATGCGGGGACTTAAAATAAATATTTAGGTTGTAATTATTATAATATCTAGTTTAAATCAAAAACAGTTTGAAATAACTTTGCATGATTTAGTAAAGATTGCTGCATATTAGCTCAGTCATGATTTTTATAAATGATATTTTTGAAAAAGTCATAATCTGAAAATTTTCCTTATATGCCTGTACTGACTGTATCCTGAACAATATAAAATAGTTACTCACTGGAAATCATATTTATCCTCTTCATAGTTGTGATTCTGGTGCAGGATCTTGATACCATTATTCTGGTAGTATCCAGGCTTGTAGAAAGGATTGTCTTGTTCAGGAGGCACCCTAGTGTATCTGTAAATCGACGCTGCAGGCACATAGGGTTCATCATCGTGCACGTAGGGGAGGGCAGGGTTGTCGATGTGGATGTATGGGTTCGGTATGTGTATGTATTTCCCTTCATCCGCCGGTCGTCTGTACCTGGAAAGATAGGAATTTTCAAATATTATTAAATATTGCTATCAAGAGGGTTGGGTGAGGTTCCACCAAATCTTTTGAATTATGGACTAACTATTTTAGTATAGTCTTTTAACTGGTGAGCACGGATATTGATAATTTATTCCAAATTCTGACACGAACAGTGTTTAACTACCTAGGGATAATACTTCACAGAAAATTTGTTACTTATTGAAACATAGAAAACAAAGAGTATCGTAATATAGGGATAGAAAGTTAAATACTTTTTGACGAAAATCTGACAAAAGCACAGCACAGCCTTCTTCGGTTACCCGGCAAAAGGTTTCGTGCAATTATTTGCATATTCAGGATTTTTCCCAATTTGGAAGACGCACAATTTTTGCGCTCTTTTTCTTGGTATCAATAACTCAATTTCAATTAGTAGGTATACTCACTTTCCTGCGTTTCCATATTTCGAAGGGTCCCATTTTCCGTCTTCCGAGGGATTAGGAGCGCTCATAGCCGCTGCTATGCAGAGAGCCAAGACACTGACAGACTGCAACAAAAAAGCTTTGTTTAGTAACAATATATTATCAAGAATGGGTATGATAAACATATTTTTTGTAAGACCAAGTAAATAAATATCGTAGCATTTATTTTATTTATTTATTTTATTTTACCTTGATGTTTCTATTAACTTAAATATTAAAAGCTTTACTTACAAAAATGTATTAAAAACTATACTTAGACAACAAGTAAAAGAACGACAAAGTTCAAGTTAAATTTCTTTTATATTCCAAAGTACCTCCAGAGAAAGCATCCTGAAAAACTGAATGTCCGATTTCACCGCAAAAATCACTGTTCAATGCAAAATATCACTGGTCACTTATACTTCGAGCACCACAGGTTTATACGACACTGCACTGGCGTGATGGCGTGTGTGGTTGTGTACTCCTCAGGGGGTTACAATACGTTGTGATGATTTCGAAATCGTCGCGTCGCTTTTATACATTTGCAACATCCAATCCTGCGCACATGGATCTACACAGCGAGAGATGCTCGGACGCATGCGTCATAGCGGCGAAGTAGTGCGGATGGCCTACATTTGAAGGAATTCTAACAACATCAATAGGTAGGGGTTGAAGCTTTTGAGCTTTTTTAAACCAAACTTGTTTTTGACAGAAACTCTAATAAATAAATGGTTTATTTATGGACATAGTTTATCCTTACGTAGTTTGAATTCTTCTTGACGCCGCTGAAGAACTTTTCGGAAGTAAGTAACTGTTTAAACAGTCAGTAGTACATATAAACTCTTCGTTGTTATATGTTATTTTGTAAAACCCCTAAGTATACTCTTCCTGAATACAGTACACTATCCGGCATATATTGCTGGTTATATTGAGTTCATTGAAATGATACCCAAATACTAACCAGCAATGTATGCCGGACCATGCACGGTATTAAAACTAGTGTAATAGCCGTATAAGTCTTTTGTAAGCCACAAGTTGGTATTCGTACGCCAAATTTGACCGCCCAAAAAGCACTGTTACAATAAATTACGAGGATTTTTGATCAGGGCGTCGATATGCCCGGTTTTATGGACCAATTTTTATGGAAGCCAATGCGAACAAAAGGGCATCAATTATGTGATTCACCCTGTGGTCGAATCCGGTGAATTCTGTCGAATCTGTACGACTCTCCTTATCAGGCTTTGCGAAAATAATTTTGGTTTGTTTATTGCTTTTCATGAACAAAGAGAATCAGTGCAGCGCCTGGTTGGTATATATGTTATTAAGATACCTATAGTAGCTGTAGGTAGTACTATGAGTAGATGCATATAAGCAAGGATTCACTCAAAGTAGGGGGAACATTTAAAAGCATTCGACTCAAAAATGTACAAAGGTCTGGTAGGTATAATAAATAAATCGATACTGTTTCCAGCAATCTTTTTCTTCTTTCGTGTGGGACACCGACGAACTGCCCAATGAACCCTGGTGTCACAGTTTTTCAACCGCTTACTACATACTTCTAGTAGGCCTCTGACATGGTTGTGTAACGACCGCCGTCTAAGTAATCACGGAACGTGCCTTCCGAAGCACGGAACCATCTTTTTTTGGACAATCGGATGGTTCAGCCTGCAATGTCCTACCAAACGGGAAACAAATTCGCAAAGGAATAAATATCAACTTTGTTAGTGCCCCACCGGTAATCGAACCTGGAACCTCCATATCTGAGACTAACAGTGCAACGTGGCTATTAAGGTACTGCCTGCATACACCTGGACGTTATCACGGTTCATGTCATCCACCTTACAAATGATTCCCTGTGACAGCCGCAGTTTTGATGCAGCGACGTGTGCTATCAAGTTATTGTATGGAATTTTGTAAATCCCTTTCATCTGACAATCAAATTTGGCAAAATTCCAGAAACACATTCGGTAGGTGTGAGAACTGCCGAAGCTTTTAAAGGCGCACCTCGTACGTACAGTTCGGCCATCCCAATAAGACACCATAATAATATGCCAGCGTGTCCATTTTTTCTTAGAGTGTCCTTTTTTTCTTTGTTGTCATCTTTTTTAGTATGGAGATGACATCTATCAAATATGGCTTACTTTCTTGGTGTTGCATTACTTTAATTACTGTTTTCCTTTTTATAACCACGTTTTTGTCAACAAACTTAGTAGTAAAGTTGTCGCAGAAAGCGCAGATAGGAATTTCACTTCCTTAATAATCACATTTAGAACCAGTTGAGCACAGTATTAGGATTTTATGAGCTTTTTACGAGTCTGGTTTAACTAAAAAGTTGTTAATTTGTTAAAATCTATTTTATAAGTAAAGTAATTTATTTCATCTAAGATCATCAACGATTATTTCAGCTAGTCCTAAGAAAGTTAAGATGAAACCTTTGTACCAAGTGCATGGGGCGGTGGTGTACCTACCGAAAATGATGAACGATGGTCAGTCCATAAAATTTACTTTTTTTAACTTCTGGACCCTATGATTTTAGCCCGTGGGCTATTACATTTTTTTTTTAATCTACACCTGATTGTATGGTGGGGTGGGATTTTAGCCCCGGGGCTATTAAAATCTACACCTGATTGTATTGTAAGCCCATCGGGCTTATGATTGGGCTTGCGAGTTGTTCTGGGAAGAACATATTGGACTGAATCCACCCGGCACGTGCCGGTAGTTCCCAAAATGGGGAACAAATGAGGGACCTCCGCGCCCCCGCCAGCGGAGTGTTTAAATTAACAGCCACAATAGTCCACTGCTGGACAAAGGCCTTATGGCCCCTATGAGTATTGCCGTAGTCACCACGCTCGGCAATCGGATTGGCAAGCGCAGTGCAAGATGTAGATGAAACGTTGCTGTCCATAAACCTCTTAGTCGTTTTTTACGACACCCACGAGTAGAATAGGGGTGATTCTAAGCCGCCATCACACGGAAATGTTCAGTCCATTACATTGAATGAAATTTCTCTCACATCATGGAGAAAAATTACAATAATTTTTGACTACCTACATAATTTAATTCAGCTGATTGTAAATATTATTGTATTCGAGTCGATTTTACATTTAGTCTATTCATTAATAGCTCTATTTTGTAGATCAGATTGAAAAATAATAGGTTTATTATGAAAATCAAAATGGTGTGTTTTCGTACGGTGTACGACTATAATCGTTTATTTATAAATCAGTGTGTTTTCTACAAACTGAGGTATTTGTCAAGCTAAAATTCCACTAATATTGTGCAGGATTCACTAACTCTATCGCGATACACAATTTTCTGAATGACCCTGACATGTTTGTCAAACGTGGCACAAATGTGAGTTTTTTACGATTAAACTTTAGTCCGCTTTCCCCACAAGGGATATAGCCGTGATATTTGTATGTACCTATTATGCAAGATTCCAGTAACTCATAAATTAGCAGTTAAATCTCAAAGATGACTCCAGTTGAGGCGCCAGTATTATTTACGACTTTAAAATTTTCAGATAAGTATGTTATTTACGTGTGATGCCGGCTTATAATAGCATTACCCCATTTCTTTCCCGCGGGTGTCGAAGGAGGCGACTAACGGACTCGAAGGTTTTATGTGATTACAATTTAAGGCGTCAGGCTGACAAACTGTTACTAAAGTGATACTCGATTCTCAAATATGTATTTGTCAGACGTGGCGATAGCGACCGTATAATACGGCCGTTAAAGTTCTGTTTATCCCGCAATAAAGGCGAAATGTGTGTATGTTATTAAATTTGAAACTTGAACTACGACAATTTATGAATACAACAAGATGGATGCCGATAGAATATTAAGACAAATTAGCAATTAAAAGAACCTGCTAAACATTTTGTACTGTCATTTAGTCTGAATAAGACATCAAACATTTGACGAGCGCAGCGTTGTGTTACTCTATCTCTATCAGAAATTTCGCGACTGAACTTTTTGCAAGTGGGTTCCTAACCTTACTAGTTTGAATTGGATTGCAAAGACAAGTAACAGTTTAGAAAAATACAGACTAAAAATATATTCTTATGATATAATTTCCAGTTCTATGAAGCAGTCTGTTTCCAGTTGTATGCGTGCATTACCAGCTGATTCATTTTCTATAGAACATATTAGTACCCTACGTAGGCAGATGTCTAGGGGCAAGTTCGTAAAATGCTTAACAAATGCTACGTTCAGCGTGGAGAGGTGAAGGTTTATGTAAATGCACCAATCCACTTGCATTCCTCTATACTTGCTGGTTAAATGTAAATTAAATTGAGTATTTCTGCAAAAAGGCAAAGTCAGGTAAAAACAGAATAGTCAACCTGAATATCGCTACTTCTTTTTGTTTCGTGATCGCAACCACATCGCAACTCAGCTGCATTATAGTTCTGTCGCAAATTTTAGATATGAGTGCTAAGTAAAGGTTAGACGTATGAAAATTTTTGCGAAACATCTTTGATACATATTCAATTAATCTGAAATTTCGTGATTAATATACATGCAATACTGTCACGTTTCTCAGTATTACACTGAGAACAATAAAAGTCAAAAACGTATTTTCCACCAAACATGTCAGTCAAACCTGTAACGTACAAAAAATTAACAGAAGTAATTTCATTTCATAACAGCGTCTTGTTTGCTCTTTATAAGACAGGAAAAACGATTTGCAAATTCCTATTTGTCACAATTAAATAGTTCGATGAAAAAGCAATTCTTAATAAGTATACCAAAATTGTTCTGATGCGTCATTCCATTTAACGGTTCTTCCTTAAAAAGGTATGTTTATTCCAAAGTCCAATTAATAATTCCCGTAATTTTATGCATAACAATGCTCAGTGTTATTGACCCGGAAAATATGACGTGTTTTCAATCAAAAGTCTACAATTGTAACATTTTCGTGGCGTTCTCAGAATATAATGGATTGAAATTAAATAAGTCATCGTATTTGATGCTGATTTGAAAAATATTAAATTCTTGAAACAGGAATCATGTTTCCGGAAGCAGTAATAGAAAATACAACGATAATTTCATTGACCACCCGCTGTTTTCACGACAATACACGAAATTGTGTCTCTATTCCACATAGCTCTTTCTACTATTGTGTATTAGTTTTAAAAGGATACTTTATTGATTATTAAATAAATTTATTCATTCATTCAAACTAACTCTACAACAGTGGATGCTAAACCTAAAATGGTTCTACCTATGAATCAAACACTGATGCTTTAATGACACATACGAAGAGAATAAACTTTCTATCAGATAATAACGAGTAGGTATGTCGTTTAAGTAAACTGTAATCACAGTAATGATTATGGTTGACACAACCTATTAAGAATAAAAAAAAACATTAATCAATAAGAAAAACTTTTAAACGTAACTAATTTATTGCCAATACTAAACAAAGTTTGTATTTCACAAAGGAGTTGCTGACTTATTTCTTACCTTATAGCCTAGTAGAAAGAATCGCATACCTACCCAGCAGTGTACATTAGTCCATTTATCGACTCGGTGTTCGAAACAATAAAAAAGAAACCGTAGTTTTGATGACAAATGATGTTGGCATTGCAAGTACAGAGAATACCACTTTTCGAACAATAAAATGTTACGAATCCTTTTTAAGGACTACCAGTCACTTATCAGCACTTCAATATTGGGTGCTGCACTCTCAATATTATTACAGTACTAAACTAAAAAATGTTTCACCACAAATTGTACGCCCACGTGGTCAACTTTTGTACAAACATCTCGAATACTTATGCCTCTGGATGATATCGTAAAACGTCGCGTCAGGTCGCCCCAAATTATGCATATTAAAATATCGGTACTGAGCTGTAAAACTCCAAGTGATTGCTTCGAAATATTTAATGGGTGTATTAGCTTCAAAAATGGTTATACGATTTGAGATATTATCATCAACAGCCACAAATGTAAACTGCTAAACATAGGCATCCACTGTTGGACAGGGGGTGTTTACTATACTACTGAACACGCCTGGCAAGCACGTTGGCAAGGATATGCATTCGCAAAGAAAATGAAACGATGATAATGGTTGATCAGTGGCTTCAAGATCGACTTAATTATAAAGACAGATAAAAAAAAAGTAGATTAACGTTTACTTTAGAATCTGTTTTAGAGAAGTTTTTTGAAGGCAAACCATGTCCAATAGGGCAAAATATTCACAAAAAATTATTTGAATCCGTTTCTGCGAAAGATTTTAGAATGCCAATAAGTTTTAAGATTTAAAAGTCATGAAAACCGCAACCGCCACCAACGTTGCAAGGTGATTTGATGATCCGTGAATAATACGGAGAACAATAAAAACATTCTAACCTGATGGGTACTATGGATGCTACAGTACCATTCGGTCAAATACTTATGACTTAGTTCATAATCGAACCTGAATGGGTTGGGTCTTCAATAATTTGAAGAAAATATTATCTTACTCTAGATAGATGCGTTGCCTTGCGTCTTTAGAAGAATACCCGTATTTTTTGTAGTTGATCCCTCAAATGAAACGATCTGCTACTAACCAAATACCTATGTAGGTATACTGAAACTACACAGAGAGAAAGCAATCGAAAAGCCGTAAATTATAAAATTACAGCTCATAAAACGGTGTAACTTGATAGTGCAACCGTTATCTTGGGGAAAAGTTGTTAAAAAATTTCATAAAAGTCCAAGAAGGTCGTCCTTGGAATGATCTTGATGTAAAAATATTTTGTTCTTCTTTACGTGTTTATTTTTAGCACGAAAATTTCAAATCCCAGAATAGAAATTTGCATTTTGAGACAGTTTTATAATTGATATCATTATGATAATGTATGTTATAATATAACGTCTGCACGGTTTTTCACGAACTTGATTTTTCCTAAGAATTCCACTGGAACAAAATGCCTAACAAAAATACAACACACCTTTAATATTATTTGCGGTGTGGGGGGTGTGGGCCCAGTTTTATTACGTGCGTGCCAGCAACGAATTTTAGGTAATTATAAATAAAGCCAGATTTGGAGATTCCACTGTTATATCTTGATTGCACTTAACGGATGATAAAAATATCATAAACATCTAATGAAATGGTGCCTTTTGTTATGACCATGAAAACGTATTCAACTACGATACCCTTACAAAGGTAAGACCGACAGGTACGGTCCACTCTAAATCTTCACACAACTCGCAAGCAAAATTTTGTTGTGTCTTGAACTGTATTATACATGATAGCGTTGTTCTAGTGCTAATTAGTTATTTTATTAACAACGAAATTGTATAGATCTTAGTGTGAATAAATTGCCTAAATAAAAGGTTTTTATTTGGGCGCCAACGTTTTATCACACTTATAAATTTCAATGATGGAGCTATAAAAATAAGAACTTTCTCTTGGCTGTTTTATTGACATTCATCATGATAGTATGAGGACAAAAATCATTGAATTCAATAACTTCTTAGCTGAGTACTAACAATGGAGTATAGCTCAGAAGTTAAATGAGAACCGATGCCAAACATGAATTAACGTAGCATGCTCGTTTAGAAAAGTGTAACCTCATTTTGCAGATGGGGTTTAAATTCATCCACGAATTGGATAGGTAGTAGATTTTCTTATGAATGCTACATCTTGTTTCTTTCGTAAGTTAAGGTGCAATCAATGTTATGTTATATGAAGTTCGGCCAAACTATGGGCAATTCATTAACATTACATTACATTTTTAGCTAGAGACAGAACATTATATCACTCTTTTTATTTTATTGATTGGATATTATACGAACCATTAGAGTTTACTTAGATCACACATAGGTTTCTTAAATAGATACATAAAGATGTTTAGTTATCTATATAAAATTAATACCTATGTAATGAAATTAAAGTAATAGTTTGGTGTGCGCATAACAACAATAGAATCAAATAGCCTACCTGCAAAATGTGGATGTAAGATTTAAAACAGCCGTGGAAAAATACCAATGTTTTAATTTTACATAGGTTTATGTAGATACAGCTCAGACCTCAAAATTAGATTTTCACCCGCTTCAAGTCTGTTTAGTAGTTTTTAATTTGTTATTTGTAATTAATCATCCAGGAAAACATTTCATCGGTGTGCACAATCTATCTATAGGTTTACTTGTCCAAGCGAAGGACATCTTTATTTTTATCATAGCTTCATCAGTTTTACCTTCGTTCATCAGGATTTTTCTTTTTTCAACGCTCGTGTTTTTATGGGCCTAGTAATTACAGGTTTTTATGTATTTATGTGGGACAGCTGTTTGAATACGCTGTGTTTTCCAGAAAGCAATAATAACTAAAAAAAAAATTGCATCTGCCGGAGCTTGCTACCACTGCCTTACCAACACTTCAAAATCTTCAATCTTTTATTCTCTTGGTACTCGTCTCGAAACATACTCGCGACATACAAGCTATATCTAGTATAAGGTATAGTAACGAATAGTATGGGTAGTCGATAATTAGGAATTCAAACCATGTGTCAAACAACGCTGTGCTTATTCAAATTTAATATGATGTCCGCACTCACAGTGTTTTATTATTTTCATATATAATAATGAAGAGGTATGAAGTGAAAAATCCCATAAGTTATCCGGCATTCCTGCTGACACCTCATAAGAGGAGACGTGACAAAATGGGCGTACACCGGACACCTCACCTCGTGTGTTTCGTCGGCTTATCAGGGTGCAATGACTGGATTATGCCTTAGGTAGGTATATTCTGACCACACAGATTCCGATTTCGTCAGGTTCTCAGTATTTGGTAATTAAGTAGTAGGAAAATGTTAAAGAAATATTTTATCAGGAAAGTTCACTGTCGTCCAAGATCCAGCAAATTTTCATAAACTTTCATCAAACCCAATGGCAGTCACAAAATTGTCACTTTGTAAATTTGTTTCTCGTCTGGTTAGGACATTGCAGGCTGAACCACCAGAAAAGAAAATGGTTCCGTGTTAGGAAGCAGTCGGTCCCGGTTGCTGTCTATTATTACTTAGACGGCAGTCATTACTCAACGATGTCAGAGGCCTACTATTATTACTAGTAGTAGTAGGCGGTCGAAAAACTCTCACATCAGGGTCGGGTCGTTGGGCGACTCGGTGTCCCACACGAAATAGAAGATGATCAGACTCAATGAAAATTTCACCTACAGTGTTTGATTTCTGTGACATGTTGTATAGTAATTACTTTGTCTTTTCGTATGTTTTTCATTTTCTAATTTGTGTTTAAATGTTTAATAGGTATTAAAATGCGCCGTGTGATGTACCGACATCGGCAGTTAGAATAGCATCACCGCATATCTTTCCTGTAGGTGTCGTAAAAGTTAACTGTACGACTCGAGGATTACCTACGTGTGTATTGCAATCTTAGGCGATGGGTTGACAACCTAGCTCTACAGCGATACACTACTTTCCGATGACCCCCGAATGATCTTCAGATGTGGCGTTAAAATCCATTTTAAGGCCGTTTACGATCTGGTTACCCCGCAGGAAATAATAGGCGTGATATATGTATGTCTAATATATTGGTAGAATACAATTTAGGACACGTCTTGTTTGGGTTTGACTGTATGGGTTTGACAAATGCCAAAATTGGCTTATTGAGGTGATGCGAATACAGGTTAATATATATAAAAAGAATACTTAAACTTTTTATAATTGGATTATCAGGAAGTTTAAACTGTCAGATCGTATGCAGCACTCATAAAACGCGTACACGATGACTGCAGCCGTGGAATGCGACCTTCACTGCGTCCTTACTCGATATTTCGGCACTCCGGCGCACGCCACCTCGCGACCGCCGCCCCTGACATTTCCTTTTTTTTCATTTCTTGTTAAGCCAAGCGACTTCTTGCAGGAAACATCAATTGTGTTAACCCAAAGTTATTGTACGCGTATTTTTGTATTGTCTGGATGGATGTACGAATAAAGTTTGCCTGGCTGTAGGTATTTTGTATTTACTTGATAAGTTCTGTTATATTTTCTTTTTCGAGTGGGACACCAAGTCGACGAACGACCCGATGAACCCTGGTGTCAGAGTTTTTCAACAGCCTACTACTAGTAGTAGGTTTCTAACATGACCGCAGTCTAAATAATCATAGACAGCTACCGGGACCGACGGCTTAACTTGCCCTCCGAAGCATGGATTCATTCATTTGGTCAATCAAATCATTCTTTTGGTCAATCAGGTGGTTCAACCTGCAATGTCCTAACTTAGTGAAAACAAATTCACAAAATTGGACCACCACTGCAACACTGTGAGATGAGAAGAGCTGGTATACTTTTCATGTATTTAAGTTTCCGTAAATGATTCTCGGGCTACAATTTATCGATTAATTCCGTTAATTTCTGTCACAAGATGAATTGCGGTCTAATCACGTAGAGCTTCATAACTTTTTTTACCTTATTTGATATTTTTTTACAGTTAGCTATCTTTATACATCAGTTAAGTTCTTTTATATTAACGGATTAACGGAAATTTTACTTCACACTATGTAAAGCGAGTGTACCCGTGAACGACCTCAACAGAGGCGCGACTTCACAAAAAAATATTTTCTGCAATTAAAATATGGAAAAAGGTACCTTAAATCGGCCACTTTGGTATTAATTGCCATAACTTTGCTTACAGCGAGTATTTCATTGAGTTTGCAGGGTAAATTTTTTTTTTTAACGAAATTGTCTGGCTGATTTTGCCCGCATACCTACACTCAATTGATAAAGCTGTGAAACTTTTCCATCTTCTTTTCAAAGTGGTAGCGGTAGAATAATGAGTATACAGAGGAATTAATCATTTACAATTACTCATTAAGTCATAACTATAACATAGCGTTTGCTACACAAATTATTTCTTGAAAAGCGCAAATAAAGTGACCTTTGCTGAAATTTTATTAAAAGTTTGGTGGACTCTGTACGGTAGTAACAAGCCTTGTTTGAAAAATGTCAACAACCTACAAAATGTAGGTACACACGTGCGTGACACAAATATAAGTTTCATATTTGCATAGTTGCTCTATATCCGTAACTAAATGGCATTATTTTTAAAAACATAACTTTTTATTTACAAAACATTAATAGTTAGGTATGGCGCCAAAAATATGCAAATCAGTTTTTAATCAAACTAGTTTTCAACGGAAGCAAAATTCACAATATGGCACATCTACGTGTATTTATGGTTGTTTGTTTGGCCGGGTGGTGTAGAAAATGTACTGTAAATGTAGCGATATTTCATGCTTAGCGGCGCGGGCGCAGCGGTCGAGGTGGCGTCGTCGGTTGGCGCCTGCGTCTGCGCATGACGCGCGCGACATACGGTGCACGGCCTGCAACACTTTTGGCGACGCACCATCAGTTTTACAGATTGTGAGATTTGGTTTCATGCGAACTTCTTCTTAAAGAGGTATTTTTCTGACTTTTTAAATTTCTAATTACAATTCTAGTTCAAAACTACCGTACCTTTAACGATATTATATCGTTTTTTTACTTATACGCTAAAAAATCCTTATTTGTGTAAATGTTAATAATTATATATTATTTTAACATGATATGTTTATATGTTTCTAAACTATTTAGTTCGCTTAATATAAAATATCAGACTATCTCGAAAAGAAGAAGAAGCCTAACTTTTACACGACTGCCCAACCAAAAATGGAGTGTAATGTTTTTAGAGTTAATGTATATTGTATGTATATAAGTATGTGCGAATATTTGAAGGACTGCAATTCGTTAACCACTGAACAGATTCGAATAGTAATTGAATTGGAAGAATCCATACATTATCCCGAGTGTCATAGGCTGGGCTTTATCAGATAGCAGTCGTATATTTAAATTTTTTATGCTTGTTAATTATGCCAATCAATGAATCACCTTCTCAAACACGGTTTCTTCATACCAAATCACACCACCACCGCAACCTCGAACGCAATTGAACACCAAAATTTCCGACGATCCTTCTAAATTCCGTTCTCGGTAACGATTGCGGACATTCAGCCGAGTCCGGCGCCAGTAACTGTTCCATGGAGTCTCCTTTCCGCTTCGCAAAGAAGGTTAAGAGCTTTTTGCTTCATGTAGGTAAAGAGTATTGAGACGATAGATAGGCTCTTTACTCAGAAATGAAAACAAATTAAGTGTATTGGAAATTATTCACATCTCGATGATCGGCGGACAATAGGCAGGTAGATGATTATAGCGGGACTTTTGAGTCAGTATAATGAAAGTAATGAAATATCGCCGTACCTACTTACCTATTACTAAAAAAATTGCTTTACATTTTTGGTCATTCTTGTATCTATTTATTAAGTTTGACATGAATAACGGAAAGGCGGAACTTATCCACTCATTATTTTCTTTTTAGAAGTCGCATGTATCAATGTTTTTATAGGTCAGTGTAAATCGGTAATTTTTCGGAAGGTAAATTTTAAATCATACCTAACTGTCATAGATAGCTGAATTTTGTTAATGAATAAAATCTTTCAACTATTATCTAAAGTCAAAACGTAAAATAATAATTGAATTGAAGTGGTCATCCAATTTGTATGTCAATCATAAAAGCGTAAAAAATGAATGAACTCTCTAATCAAATAGAAGGGAAAATAAAGAGCAATTTAATGTTCAATTTGACACAAAGACAGTACCGTTAGTGTGTCAATAATATCTACCGGAATGTATAATTAAATTAGGTAGGTCACACAATCATTTTTAAATTTTGCTATAGTACCTAATTATGTAGGAGTGCCTAATGGGTTTCATTAATCAACTGATTTGCAGATAAATACAACAACTATGCCTCTATCTGTCTTGTGTTGTCCAACTATAAGAATAGTGTGCGCAAGAGATTATTATTTTAAAAATGCCCAAACTCATCAATAGGTTAATTATTTATTATGTGAAGTTTACTATTTACTATTTTGCTAATCAATGAGACCGGTGGTAGCTTGCCCACGTTTAACCTATTTGCTATTACCGTGAGAAAAAGTGATATAAGTATCATAATTATAACTCAAGAAATCGACATAATTGTATCGTAAACATCTCACACCCAATTTTACGAAAGGAAGTTGCAAATAAAAACACGAGACAACTCTGCTCTGGAATGCGGAGTCGTTCTCATATTTAAGCCAAAACAAGAATTTTGGCGCTGTTTAGCTGACTGTATTATTTCGCCACAAAAACTAACTGCGACACTGCTCCAGTTTTGTCGGTTAAACAATTCTGATGTATTCTCATCTATCTATGTCTTAATCGCATTGAATATATTTTGGGAATGTTTTGGCTCTACTGTTGTTTTTACTTTAAATGTCGCAGACGCAACGTTGGTCCGTGACCGGACAAGGCCACGAAATTCCGATGACCTCAAGTCGCTGATCTTGTAACTGAACTTGCGAACAATATATGCGAAAGCTTAGTTACTTTCGTGTACATTGCAGCTTTTTTTCATTCGATGTCAGTATGCATGGTATTGGTGATGTATTGAATAACTAACTAGGTAATAACAAATTCAAAGCTCGGATTGGTTAATTGGTTATGCTGTAGGTATGTATGTAACTTAAGGATATTATAAATAAATAAATAATTGGATATTTTACACAGAGCCATCAGGCCCTAAACTAAACAAAGCTTGTACTTTGAGAATAAGCTAGCTGGTATAATACATGGATACTTTTTTATTGTAAATAAATACATACCTACAGTTCATAGAAAACACCCAAACTCAATACAAATATTTGAAAAGTAACACAAAGTAACAAACATTTGTGCTGTGTGGAGATCGAACCCATGATCTTTGGCGTAGCAGACAGGGATACTATCCACTACGCCATCGGGCCAGTCGTAAGTACGATAACGATAAATACATACGATTACCTACCTACAGGTAAATAGCGGTCAAATAACCGTCAACAAAAATCAAGACTTCCGGAAATCTTTCATTCGATTTACATTTCTTATTTATCTACCATAATAATGCTATATAATTTTAATTTAAGAATTGACAATCTTATTATTTATTTACTTTTGCATACAGCAAAAGGTGGTTTTAAGTTTATCATACCTATTTATTGAGTAGGATTCGCAAAAATAAGTGAATATAAAGAATATTTTACTGTCAATTGTATTGTAAAGGTGATTTCAACAATGTGATTTTATTTTGCCTTGCCGTGTGATGCCGGCCTAGAATAGCAACACCCCATTTCTTACCCACGGGTGTCGTAAAAGGCGACTACGGGACTCGAGGGTTACATGTGTTTTGCAATTTAGGCGATAGGCTGACAACCTGTCACTATAGTGATACACAGTTATCTGATTGACCCTCGAACTTTTGTGAGACGTGGTGTTGATGTCCGTTTTGCGGTCGTTGATGCTCTGCCTACCATGTAAGGGATATAGGCGTGATTCGTATGTGTGTGTGTGTGTGTGATTGTATTTTATTAAATACCTCATTACGGTGTGCCAAAATCATTGCAGGCATGATTAGACCTTAACACTGAACAAGATTGTCTATGGAGACTATGTTGGTAGATGAGAGAGTTATTTTGATCTCCCATACAAAATTGCCGATCAGAATACCTTTCTAAGGAAATCAACTCTTTTTTCGGTTCTCAATTTGCTCTATAGCAAAAAATGATCAGTTTCATGATCTGACCATGCCGCATAATTTTCGGTACACCGTGTCAATACAACCTGTTAATTTTGTAAACCTAAAAGATTAAGGTTGCATACCTACTCGTGATGGTAGTTTGGGGTTATGTGTTAGTTTAAAGAATACTTTACTGAATAATAAATAAATTTATTGTTATACATGTGTTAAAAAATAATCAATATCAATAGGTTTTACCATCTGCAACAGTCGTCTACCGGCTTTACCGCTGCTCTCAGATCCGGAGGTCCCAAGTTCAAATGTCGGTTTTGCCTTATTCGTTTTTATAAATTTCATTTTGTTAACAAATTCGAGAGGATACAAAATGCAATCACAAAATAAAAAATACGTAGGCGGAAAGTTCAATACTCTCTTAAGCTTCTTTATAATTAATACCTACCTACTAAACTTCTTTTGAAACATACAATAATATTATTATAGTCATTCATACCTTAGTAATTTTTAGTCCTTTTCATATACCTATAATTTATTTTGCTGTGTGGTGCTGGCTTAGAATAGCATCAACCCAATTCTACCCGTGCGTGTCGTAAAAATTGACTAATGGTTTATTGTTCAGGGAATGGACAGCAATGTTCCCTGTGAATGCAACATCTTGCACAGCTTTCGCCAATCCGCCTGCAAAGCTTGGTGAGTATGGCAATAACCCCCAATATGGGGAGGTCAAAGTCCAACTGTTCACGGTTAAGCCTAATTGTTTATCTTAATAATATGTGTACTCATAATTAATACAGTGAAAATATAGATGTATGCATTTACTACTTAATATAACTAATAATCAACATTTATCTTGTTTATTTTTATATTCATGTTAATTGTAGACTGTTAATTTAATTTTACTGTTATAATCAACACCCATACAAAATGAATCTTTTGTCAGTACTTTTTATTATGATTAATTGCACGTCAAAGTAAACTATTGGTCATAGAGGTTAATTCTCAATAATAGGTAATTAGGTATTAATTTCGAAGGAACTCGAGGATATGTATTGCAATTTTAGGCGATGGGCTGACAACCTGTCACTGTGGCGACGACCCTCAAATGTTTGTCAGACGTGGCGTAAATGTCCATTTTTTGCGGTCGTTTACGCTCTGCCTACCCCACAAGGGATAAAGGCGTGATATGTGTATGTATGTATGTAGGTTTTAATTTGAGATCAAAATTGATACTAAAAATCTGACGGCTGATGGGCACAGTGGTAGTGCGACGGCCTGCGACGCAAAGGTTCCGGGCTCGATTTCCGGTAGGGCACTCACCAAGTTGATATTATCAAATTAATTAATTTTGACATAAATTTTTACAAATAGCACTTGTACTCGTTTCACAGATTGATTGCGGGGTAACCCGACCGGTTGAGCTCACATGAGCCTTTTTAAGTATTTTTAAACTCAAAACATTGTTGAAGAAAGAACTCACATAAACTATATTATAATTATTTACCTACACACTTATTCGTTGTGCCTGTTGATATAGTCACTTTGTTGAATTGTTTCCGGTATGGTTAGGACATTGCAGGCTGAACAACCTGATGGTCCGTAAGAAGGATGGTCTCGTGCCTCGGAGGACACTTTGAGCCGTTGGTCCCGATTGCTGTCTATTATTACTCACACGGTGGCCGTTACACAACCATGTCAGAGGCCTGCTAGTAGTAGTAGGCGGTTGAAAAATTCTGAAACCAGGGTTCATCGAGTCGTTCGTTGACTCGGTGTCCAAAACCAAAAATAAAAAAGCCATGGTTTTCTTTAATTTGTGATATTCAGAAACTCTTACAAATACTTACTTACCTTTTACCTCACCTTAATGGAATTGTACATAGATAAGATATACTTAGGCAATCCATTCAAAACTATAACATTTAGCCTTATTCTATTTTTCCAGTAAGTTTGTAAAGTTAATGTTGTTTTTGTTTTTTTGCTTCTTCGTCATTCGTAAGCTTTGAAATGTCACTATTAATGGTCAGTCATGTAAATTTTATAGCTGCTCCATTGACGTTACGAAAATATTTTGCAAATACCTAAGTGGATGAGCCAGGCTAACATTTGCGATATTTGTGTCTGTTTGCTTAGATATTCCACTTCCGAAAATAAGTGATTCACAACTAAATAATTTAACTTGGAAATACTCGATGTTATTAAAAAAAAGTTATACCAGTTTTAAGACAGAATTTAATTAATTTTTCCATAGGATTAGACGTTGTCAAAACAGCTTAATTATACCATGTCTCACTTTTTTGTAATTACATAATGATTAGCACGACTAAACAAATTAAGAAATAAGCTGGAAAGCGAGAATGCTTGGATGTAGGTATGTAAGGATGTAAGTGTTTGTTTTACTCATTTTTAAATAACTTAACATCAGCCAGCATCTCTTCATCACGAAAAAACCATTTACAGTGAACGGACTGCTGTGTGACATGCACACACACATGTTGATTAACAAAAAAAAAAAAGACGAGCTTTTAGACAGTGCTTAAATTATTTTTCTATAAGATATGACGTTGTCAAACAGGTAAAACAATGGCCTCAATTCGGGATATAAATTCTCTTATCTTACCTTAAATTAGTGCTGTCACTTTCCGTCAAATAGGTTTACAAAAGGATAGGAGATATTTTAGTCGTGTCATGTCTTATAATTTCATGCAAAATACGTGTTATCTGTCAAAATAAGGCGACGATCAAAACAATGGCGACTAAATTTACTAGAAAAGGCGAAAAAACTATTAACGTTTTTAAAAATAACAGGACTTAGATATCTCCTATACTTTTCTAAACCTATTTCACGGAAAGTGACACCACAAATTTAAGGCAAGTAAGGAGATTAATATCCCGAATTGAGGGCTATGTCCAACTTTTTTGTAATAACGCAGATAAAAAAAAATACTTTAACAGCAAATTGTTCTGCCAGAATACAATATAACTCTGGAAAATGGGAATATGAGCAGTATTTCACCTTGCTCGTTTCACTAACCAACTCGCTTACTGGCATGTTTCGTGTTCAAAAATCCAAGGAAACTACTCCCATCAATCTGCTCACACTTTAGTAGTAAATCAATCAATACGAATGTCTTATTAATTATGATATTCAGGGAAGACGGAGGCTGTACGCTCGGTAAACACGGCAGCGCATCCATCAGTGCGGCTTAATGGCTTATCCAAATCAATTACACATTCAAGCAGCTGTTTGGTCTAGCTACATCTATATACGCCTTATTATGTACGTACAATTAACTAGGCGAAGTTGTTGTATAGTTGCATTGTTATTTTTTTTAAGTGCGGTTTTGCTCTTGACTCTAGTCTAGGACAGAGACAGGGTCTAAGATGAAGCGAGCTCACCCAGAAGAAGCCTGTTCCTTCTTACTTTGAAGAGATTAGGGTTGTATGCGTTTGGAAACATACGCAGGTAGTGAGTTCGACTCTTTGGCAGTGCGCATTATAAATGATGACTGGAAGCGCTTAGTCCGAATTGGTGGAATGGCAACCAGGTATGGATGGTATCCGGTATTTTGTGGGGCAGATAGTATCAAACTGTAAAGTCGTAAATACCTACAACTCATAGCGGGTTCCAAACTATGGTCTTTATCGAGTCGAAGTGCAATAAGCTTCAAATTCTATTCAACCAGAATATGGCCATGGGACCGCCTTAGCAGTAGTTCTAGGAGGTGTAGAACTGAGAAAAAATTAAAATCTTATTAAAGGTACCTATGGTAAAACCTACAAAAAAAGACAAATCGTCATAATCATCTTTCGGCCTGCAGCAGTTTGTTTTGATTATAGACCGTTACATAATAAAGTGTAAAATTTTACAAGTGACCTACGAGTATAGCTAAATCTCAGGACGGGCTCTCTCTTTTCGTGTGGGACACCGAGTCATCCAACGACCCGATGAACCCTGGTGTCAGAGTTTTTCAAACGCCTACTACCACTAGTAGGCCTCTGACATGGTTGGTGACTAGGAACAACATTCTCCAAGGAACATAGGTTGAAATACGACAAAAATGTATTGAGTTAACATCATAGGTAACTTAAATCAGCTTATCCGCATTTTTCTATGGGTGGTCCAAATTTATTTTCGTATTGCGACCTTTGTTTTTAGAGGGAGAGTTGTTCAAATTTCACCCGATATATTTCCTTAGTACTTAGTTATGTACCATAATAAGATGGGTTAGCCTATGAATGTGATCGTGTTTTACTTAGTTCTTGATAAATTAACAAGGTATTCATATTATTATATGTTATGTTAATACTATGTTTCCTGGAAATCTAAGCAATATTTTTGTAACATAATCACAGGTCGAGCGTGTTATGACAGTAGATGGAAGTCATAATTGCCATGTGGATTATTTGTTTACAAAGTGCAGATTACTACTCCCGTAGTAATAATATTAATTTTACCTTATTAGTGGTTTTGATGGTGTCGTTACTATTGTTAATTCAAAAATGAATGAAAAATGATTCCATATTATACTGCTTGGCGACGCTTGATAATAAACGTGTTTTGTTTTACATATTTCATATAATTTATGTCACAGCAATATATCAGAATTTGAAATTTGGTCGAATCCCTAATAGTTTTGCCAAAATCTGGAATAGGTACGGCATTATTGTTGACTTCATTCTACCATCTTCCTAAACAAGCCTAGAAGTTCTGACAAATTCCTAAAATTTCAGGTGAATTACTAAACTGGTTTAGGAATTCGGTAAAACGTAGTTCAAAATTCACTTTTTTCAATCGAATGCCGTCATTACTATTTTCGAGTTCACTTTTATAGTTATGTATGAAACAATAACTTACGAAGAAAGTAAATAATTTTGAATGTCTATGTCTATGTTATTGAGAAATATTCTACGAATCAATACTGAATTAAAAGTAAATTATTTGCCCATAGTTGTAATAAAAGGTTCGAGTTGGGTTGATTTTCTACGCTACATTTCTGAAAATTTTCAAAAACAACAGCTTTTTTATTAATTAGCAATTAAACACAAACAGACGTGATTTTTTATTTCATCATTTATTTCCATACTAGCCATTTTTTAAGTAAACACAAAAAAGGCATGATGACACTTAATTGGAAAAAAGTATTTTTTGAACCTCGCTTTGTCATTTTCCGGAACAACTTTAGGGATTCTGCTTAGTACGAATTCGCCATATTCCGGCCTTCGGCCTAAATCGTCCGATTTCTGATTTTTACATTTTACTGACACATACATAACGTTTTTCTTAGTTAGGCTTACCTACCTATATCAATATTGCTATATTATATCATAATATAATTGGGTTAACCATTTTAATAAAGTATTAGTGTAGTATTTTAATCATTCTAATAATTTCAATATTATTGAATTTGATGAAATGTAAATGTATTATTGTTAATTTATATGACCTTGTAATTAATGTATGGACTTTGTCTGAAATAAATGATTTGTAATTTAATTTAATTTTATATCCATGGGCAGGGTGGTAAAAGAAATGAAAAAAGCACAAAGTAAGCTACCTATTACTAAGTAAGTAGATACTTACGTATCTACGCTTTTATTTTTTGCTACCAAGATTCCTTAAATGGATTCCACATACATAAATTTCTTCCAACAAAAAGTTTGCGAATTACACATTATCCTTTAAATACATTCCTTATCACCTTACACTCCCAATGAATCTTGTCGTATGTCATTTCGCTCCAGGAAACATAAATAAGTGTATTTAAGATAAATGATATTATTTAAAGATGAATAACATTATAAGCGTGTGTCGTAAATACACTTGGAGCAAGAATGTCTCAATTTAACCAGGATGTGAATTCTCAAAGAGACGAGAGGCGTGGTGCTCGTGCGCAAATATTTTACCGTTTGGGTCGTAGAAACATATTCTACCTCCTACAAACCATTGATTCGTTTCATTTGAGGCTTGTACTTCATGAGATAGGTAGATGAACTTTACCAGCAAAATAGGTGATGAAACTTGTGAATTTCCACGAGCGTAGTATTGGTTAACCACCAATCCATTATTGGTCTAAGAAACCCTGTCTAAAGATAGTATCAAGAAAATATTATCTATTTCAACATATAAACATACACACATTACGCCTATATCCTTTGCGGGGTAGACAGAACGCAAACGACCGCAAAACGGACATTTACGCCACGTCTGACAAATATTTGAGGGTCATCCGAAAAATTGTGCATAGCCATAGTGATAGGTTGTCAGCCCTAAAATTGCAATACACACCCTCAAGTCCCTTCGTCGCCTTTTACGACTTCCATGGGTAAGAAATGGGGTGATGCTATTCTAAACCGGCATCACACGGCACATAATTATTTCAATAACATAAAATATCGAATACCAATTAAAAATCTCGTACCAATTTGAAATACACTGTTTTTTTTTTACATGCAACAAAGAATAAAGTTTATTTTAAGGAAGACAGTCCACTCCAGAAGAATTAGAAAGCTTCACAATAAATCAGATGCGTCGAACTCTTTGTGGTTCCAAATCCAGAAACAGTTTTGCAGTAACTCACAAATCGAGCATTTATTTCGCAGGGCACGACCAGCGGCCGCGGGACGTGCTTATCTTGTATTTGCAGCAAACGCAACCGCGGGAATGCGGTGCCGCGCAGATAAATATTTGGGGAAAGCGCGTGCGTTCGTAACCAAGTTAAATGGTTTCTATCGGACACTACAAAATACACCCCGAGAGCAACATAGTATCCTGTAACTTGTTCACTACCTAAATCACAGAATATATAATACCTAAATATAACATGTGAATATGAATACATTTTGTTTATTTAGTTCAATTGTCTTAGGTAAGTACTCTTATTAATGACTGTGCTCTGCGTCTCACATTTGTGGAGTTTAATGTCCAGAATCTATTATAAAGTACACACACACATCACGCCTATAATCCCTTGCGGGGTAAGCAGAGCGTAAACAGCCGCAAAAAGGGACATTTACGCCACGTCTGACAAATATTTGAGGGTTATTCGGAAAATTGTGTATCGCCATAGTGACAGGTTGTCAGCCCATCGCCTAAAATTGCAATACACACTCTCGAGTCCCTTGGTCGCCTCTTACGACACCCACGGGAAAGAAATAGGATGATGCTATTCTATGCTGGCATCACACGGCAATAATTAGTTTAGTAATAATGCCAATTAAAAAAGCTAGAAAAAGATTGTACCGGGCTATCTTAGGCCCCGGCCCATTTTCGGCGTCTGTACATTTCTGTTTCATCCAAATATATTTATTCTACCTTAAAACATAATTTCTCTTCTACTCCAAAGCAATAAAACGACGAAGACTCCCAGTAGAATGCTATCGCGTGAATATATTGGCATGAGTCACTCTGCAAAAGATTGATGAACGCCGCAGTCAGCGATAACGCGATAACGTCTGCTTGAAAGCCACCGGGCTTACATCCATATCCATTTCTTTGGAAAATACTCACTTAAGATTTTTTTTTCTTTGAAATGATATGTTCGATAATTGAAGGAACAAGTCCTTAAAAATAAAAATCGTAGTGTAGTAGAGAGATGCCTGGTTTAACGGTAAAGACAATCTATAAATTTACATGTAAGTAAGTAGGTAAGTATTTGACCATTGTGCATATTTTGAAGATAACCGAGTTAGTCGTTAAAAAATTCGCCTTATCTACAGCAATTTTTCTAGATAAGGTATTGTGAGTTATCAACAGTGATTTGTCTTTGGTTTTTATAAAAGCAAAAAATATAAATACTTTCTTTTTCACGCCTACAAACCTGTTGACCTAAAGCAGGATATTATTGAATTTTAATGCAGTAGGTTTCGAATTTATGATGGTCATCAAAAGTGGCGACTGCCAAAAAACGGATTGTATAAGTCTGGTAATATTTTGTTGTTGTTTTGCCAGCTAATAGCTCTATAATCAAGAGCTTTCTTTAAGAAACTGCAGGCATGAGGATGCATGGCAATTCAAATATGCATTTGTTCGATGTTCCTACGTAGCATGCGAAAACCAGAATACTTTTTTTAGAAACGGAGTAAAGAAGCAAAATGCAAATAGGTAGGTACTAAAAATAAACTCACGTCATTTAAAAAGTTATCCATGTTATAAACGAAGGTATTGGAAGAAGATTTGAAGTCGTTAAATTTGTCGGGTCCCCATCAATCAACCTGAGTCACAATTCTTAAGCGCAATGAAAAGAGATTTATTCAGTGTAACAACATAAACTGCCTATAATCGAGATAGTAGATAATACCCTGTACATATGCCATAAACATGATATATGTACTATAACTAAGCAGTGTTCTAACTACATAAGCAACATTTTAAACATTTTATATACCTCTAGATAGATAGATAGATAGATATTATTTTGCAATAAAACTAGTCCTTAATAGAATTCTTAAAAGAATCTTGAGAAATAGTAACTAAAAGTTAATACATACATATATCATGCCTATTATCCCTTGCGGGGTAGGCAGAGCGTAAACGGCCGCAAAATCAGACATATACGCCACGTCTGATATATATATGAGGGTCATTCAGAAAATTGTGTATCGCCATAGTGATAGGTTGTCAGCCCATCGCCTAAAATTGCAATATATACTCTCAAGTCTTTTGGGGTGGGGTGATGCTATTCTATGCCGATATCACACGACATAAAGACATAAAGTTAATTTTATGGTTTTCAATAACCGCAGCTGTACTGATGTTTGCTATTCCTTTGAACAAACTAAAAAAAACAGCAACAGCAGAGTATAAATTATTTTGCCGTGCCACAACTCTTAAGCGAGAAAATTACTTTTATATCAGCAGATTGTGGAGATATGTGCCATTATATATTGCCTCAACTTTAACGGTATACCTACATTGCAAATGTCCATTTGGAAGTAATGAAGTCTTCACTGGTGATATCCGTTTCGGAACTTTTTGATTTATGACGTTCTCGAGCTGTGTGATGCATATATACTTAATATCGTTTTAACTTATCTTTTGAAGTTTGTTGTATTCTATGATAACTTCTTCAGTGAACTATAGAGTCGACATATGACCCTCCTCTGAGATATCTTTCTGCCAAATAAATTCGGTTTTTGGGGCGGCGTTTTCTTTGAGCTCGGATAGATATCATTCGTGACACGAGAAATATTTAAAGCCACATTGATTTATTATTTTGTAACAAGGAAGCTATTCAATATCAGCTAAACATGCGTATGCGCAAGCCTTCACCTTTCTGAGTGGGATTATGAGATCAATGCATATAAATTATGGCAATTTCATAGTCGTTTATTATCTTAATAGTCTATTAAGCTGCCATTAGGGGATAATAACGCATTTTTTTGATAATAATTATTTTACGCATTACTAAGTGACAGCTAGATTTGCTAGGTTCTATTGTAGTTATTTTTGTTGATTTAGCAATTTATTAAACTCTAAATTAGAATAACCTTCAAGAGCCAGGTGTGATTAACACATGTTAGTTTTACAAAATTACTATATTATGCAATTTGTCTTTCATACGCTAGGTATAAGACCTTTAAACGATTTTTGATCATGCGTGAGATGCGCAATAAACTTATACTAAAATTCCTTTATAGATTGTTGTCAACCTTGTTTTGAAGAAATTTAAGGTACTTCTATATCCTTTGGCTCTATTTATCAGTCGTGGATATTAATCTCGCTTGCTGCTGATTATATATCTACATTACCGCTACCGCTGTACCTCGACCACACCAAAGCGCACTAAAGAGCTTCCTGGATTCTAGAAATTGAATGTACCTACCGAACTCTTGCCAACATAACGCGAGCGGATAGGATCAACGCAGTTGGCAAGCCTGTACGGATGTGGTGTTAATTGGATATGTCAGATGCCACTGGCTTTCACGCCCCGAGATAGTTTCCTGCTGCTTACAAGACATTAATTATTAGGAAACTCGTCGGAGCGCTGTCACTTCTGTACGCTAGTTCGGGGTTAAAATTGCGCAATATTGCATTGTTTGTGAATTTCATGGCGTAATTAGCAATTTCCTGTTTGATTTCGGTCAAAAGATGTCAGTTTCAAGATATTTTAAAAGCATTCTGATTGTTACCCATGCGAGCCGAAAATAGAGGCTGGACATTAAAATATAAAAAAGTAAGAAGATTTTTGGTCAAACCTGGGACGGTGAGATTGTCTTCACGTGGCTTACACTCCTTTCTACTGACGCCGAAAACTAAACTTCCATTGTACATAGTATACTCGTATTTTTAACATTTGAATAAGGTTTTCAATTTTGTGCGATCATCCCTCATCGATAACAAAATCGGCTTGTTTCTTTTCTTGCTGTATAGAAGACTTTATAAACTTGTAAATAGATGAAGACACTATATTTAGAAACCAGGTCACTGTACCAAATACGAATGGTACAAAACTAGTTTCCAGTTTCTTGGGTTCGACATGCAAACGATCTTGAGAAGTGAAGCACCCTGGCTGGTTGTAAGCCCCAGAAACAGTTGGGAACAATTGCCTGAGACAGTTGTTGGCTGGAGGAACAAATGCCTAAGGCTTAGCGGAGTTATGGCAGTTCTTAGACATCTTAAGGGTTCAGATACGATTCAAGAATTATTAAGGAACTGCTTTTGAATTTTTGGTTTCTTGGTTGATTAGAAATTCTGCATCAAAACTCATGCTAGTAGTTACTATCAGATGCAGGTCACCCATTCAAGGGATCAACGTAATTTGGATTAATTGAACTCTAAGCAAACAAAAAATAATATAAAAATATGCAACTCTGGAAGCTGCTTTAGTATCCACGATAATCATTTTGGCTAACTAAAGCTAACGAACACACATACGCACATATCACGCCTATTATCCCTTGCGGGGTAGGCAGAGTCCCTTAGTCGCCTCTTACGACTCCCACGGGAAATAAATGGGGTGATGCTATTCTACGCCGGCATCACACAGCAAACCTAACGAAACCCATATCAAAATTGAATCCAGGTAAACATTGCAGCAGTAAATTACGATGTTTTTGTTTTTGTTATATTTAAATTTGTTGCAGCGCTAAGGTATCTACAGAAGATAATAATAGATACTTAGTACCTAGATAATAGCTTGATAACATTTAAGCAAAGCAGGTATATAATGGAGTAGAGTAGTACCTACATACACAAAGACCTATTCATATTCATATATTTATTGCAAGTCACATGTATTTATAGATATTAACAATACATTAGCCAGTACATTTGTGATACCCTGTAAGGGTGTAGCAATTTGACCTTTTAACATCAAACGAAAATGAACGATTTTTAGAAAATAAGCAGCCCGCCTAGCTATTTCACCCCTTTTTCCGAGAAAAGGGACATTTTTCCGGCATAAATAATACATATGAACCTTCCTCTTGAATCACTCTATCTAATGAGAAAAAAATACATGAAACTTCATTGCGTAGTTTTTAAAATCTAATCATACATAGCGACATATAAACATAGGAAAAGACACGGAAAGCGACTTGATTTTATACTATGTATGTAGTGATAGTGAAGATGGTTTGGAACAAGATTGAGTAGGTATCAAAAAGCCTTTAACAAAGTTCCAACTTTAAAAAAGACCAGGGTTCGAGATAAAAGAATACATGTACTTACATTGAAATAAGTCTTCGCATCATACATGAGTTCACGCCTATATCACTGTTAAGGAATGGGGTGATGCTATTCAAAGCCGGCATCACACGGCAAGGCAGCAAATAAGTCTTAAGAATAAATAGTGCCGTGTGATGCCGGCTTAGAATAGCATCAACCCTTTTCTTGCCCTTGGGAGTCGTAAGAAGCGTCTAAGGGACTCGAGGGTGTGTATTGCAATTTTTAGGCGATGCACAATTTTCCGGATGACCCTCAAATTTTTGTCAGACGTGGCGTAAATGTCCGTTCTATGCGGCCGTTTACGCTCTGCATACCCCGCAAGGGATTATAGGCGTGATATGTGTATATATATATATATATAGGAATTTTTAAGATATAAATAGGAATTTCGAACTTGCGCTCATGTAACTCGCTCTCGCTTGTCCATTGCTCGCAACCTTACCCAAACCTAGCTTAGCCTAGTTTGGCTTAGTTTACGATGGCTACTTAACATCAATTATGCATGAACTCATCATCATAAACCAGTAACCAGGTGATGAGTTTAGCAGACTGAAGAATAACCTATTGATGTCGAAATAAAAATTGAAAATTGTGTGACACAATACCTATGGTAAAGAAGGTATAATTAAATATGTTTTGTTCTTTTACATTTTAAGAGTAGGAACTTTGGTGGCAACAAGATTATACGGGTTGATAACTTTGCAGGCATGATCAGACCCGATGAAACTGAACAACTTTTTCCCTTTATTACGCATTATAACTATTACCTAAGGTACGTTAGCGTTTTGATTCTAATCATGGTGCGTCAATTTAAGCTTAAAGGAGAAAAATATAATAGTGATTTTTTTGTCTTATCTGGTAGGTAAATTACCATGATATGAGAAAATTAAACACTTTTAAACAACTTGAAAATAGGTATCATTTTTTTATTGTTACACTTTTGGGTAATTTGAAGGGTCATTAAGCTTGGTAGAGCAATCGTTCGATTGCGTAAGCATCCTCAGGAGCCCTATTCATAGCCCTGGCTAAATTTACGCGTACACTGGGCCAAATTGGGCGTAGATTTAGGTGATACACAAAATGGGTTCAGTCTCGTTGCTAAAATAGATGGCAGAGGCCATGTTCATGATACGTGAATCAGAAGAGACATTTCCTGCATGTCAGAATTACAATAGGTAGTAGGAACTAGTACAGTCAAGTTCAGGCTGTGTTAGACAGTTTTTTTTTGTTCTAGACTCTAAAATGTTTGCCCCGGGGCTATGAAATCTACACCTGACTGTATAGTGGGGAGAAGGAGCTCACCCGGATAAGTTTTGTGGTTATTCAAACAACCAGCCCAATCGACTGAGCTTACGAGTTGATCTGGGAAGAACGAATTGGACTGAATCTACCTGGCACGTGCCGGTAGTTCCCAAAATGGGGAGCAAATGAGGGACCTCCGTGCCCCCGTCGGTTGCTTGAGGTGCTTGTGGAGTGTGCTCTACTCGCAATGGCTGCAGCAGCGGCTACTTAGGTTAGACAGTTTGGATTTCGGACGGTTTTTATGCCGCGCGCATTAAAAAACCGGAGTTTTTGAGTGTAACCGGGCGTGAGCTTGACTGTACATAATGTACTTTCTATTATTTACCTACATTCAATTTTAAAAAAAATCGTATACGTTTAGTTATTAATTAAGTAGCACAAACATGTTTTCATTGAATGACTTAGTAGTTGTTATATATCCTGGCTCAGACTTTAAGTTTAAAACTGCGAACATCTAGATAACGCATAAATTTACTGTACTAGTTCCAAAGTATCAACGGACACCAAACCAACAGCACAATACCAATTAAAGTAAAAAGAACATCGCAATCACTTTTGAAACTCCAAACAAACGGCTTATCCTCAAGCTATCTAATTTCTCGAACAAGAAAACTCCCAGACGAGCTGTAAACGTATTCTCGCGCCGTATTTTGCTCGCAATCGTTCCTCAGCCATCGGGGAGTGTTTGATTTGGCGCGATCGCATCGGCGTAGCTTATCGAAACTACACATTCATATTCCATCAAGAAGAGGCAAGATTTGACAAAATAAAATTTCAGTTAAACGCGATTTTAGCAGTTGTAGACATGAATGAACGTAATGCCTATATAGGTATTACGTTCATTAAGATAAGACAAAAATTGGTTAAATTTTTATTTGGCTCACCACGCTCATTTTCACAGTTTTCATACTCGCTTTTGTTGACTGAATAATCAGATGGTTAATTTTCTGTATTTTTTCCATACTTATATTATTACGTAGCTCTTCTAGTATTCTAAATATACACAAAACTAGGCTTCTTGGTCTTCTTTTATCTCAGGAGTCTCTAAAAATAAACCCTTTTCATATTTTTTTCACTTTTACATTTGCTTTTGTTTGTTTTGCATAAGTGCCTATTAAATTTTCAACAAATCTGGAAAAATAAATCTGTTTTTGTCACTTTTATTGTATCATTGTTCAACCAATTCCATATCGCCCTTTTTACTTATTATGATAAAAGGGATTGTTTTCTGATAAAACATAAGTTATTCTAGTAAAATAAATGCTACTAAAACAGAATTGTAGTCTAGTTTTCTTTAGACCAGTGATTATCTATCCCAGCTGTGCCAGTTCAGGACACAATAATTACTATATAATGTATTGTTTTAATTTGAAAGAATAAAACTTAATTCACATGAGCTTGAAACATGAATAATCTTTGTTTGATATTCGCTCATAATTTCCTTATTTCACTATTTGCAGCATAAGTTTTCTTTGTTGTCAGTGGTGGATAATATTCGAAACCTCTGTATTAGTTCTGGCTTGTTCTGGCACAGCCGCACTAAAGTTCACCAAGTGCCAAAAGTTGTAACATTATAATGATACACAAAGCGCCAAACTAGAAACTGTACAAAACCTCAAGTCCTCTATTGGAGTTTAAGTCGAATGAAGTGTTCCTGTTTTCCCCATGACATGAAGCACAATAGGATTTAAGTTGAAAACTTTGTTAGGAGGCCAAGATTGTAGATTTCCCATAGGGCCTATGCCAGTTTCAACTTACTCGACTATATCGATACGATAACTTTGTCTGACATTTGCTTAGTTAGTTATTTATTGCAATATAACTGCTACAGCTGAGCAGCTAGGTGTGGAGGAAGTTGCATAGGTAAAATTTTGAAAAGCTTTACATAATTTTACACATTTAAGGATATTTTTTTTTGGTTTATGAATGAAGGTTAAATTTGAAGGTACGTTTTATTAAAAATACTCTGTTAAACCTTAGAACAGGTAGACCCATGTGTGCATATTTTTTATATGAATATAATAATTATTTGAGCAAAAACTAGATCAGAATCTGGGCTACTGCGGCTCAGTCATTGCCCGCGATATATCTATAGAACAGAAAGTTTCTGCATGCACCTATCCAGTGCGCAATTTTTTTCTGTCAAGCAGCAATAAATCAGCCATGCTTATATAGAGAAAGGAGTGATGTGAAGTAGACGACGCTTTTGCGTCTAATCCGACCAAATTCAGGTGGTTATTTATTCAAATATTCAAAGTGTTTGTCTAGAGAGATAGAGGTGGCACCACAATCGTGAACAGTTAAGACTGATGGATAGCCTCGGGGAATGCGAATGACTTCACGAAACTCATTGTCTTCGTTATCTCTGTTTCCAATTGGGGAGATTCCTAGCCACTATTTGATTGTATTTGGGAAAATTATTCATAAAATAGTAATAAGTCAAGAATAAGAACGGTTAATTACACGCATGTAAATAGCACGCTTTGAAAAACTTGACTCTTATTTGAAACAAATGTCGTTTACAGTGGTGGTGGCGTGAAGTAACATGCCGTGTGCCATTTCCTATCAATTTTAATAACAAATGAAATTTAATATCAATCTGTTCCAGAGTCATAAAGTCATAATGTTCCAAATCGGTACACTTTTTACAAATAAACAAGATACTACTTAGCCACCTCCTGATAACAATATTGTTAGAAAGGAAAGTTTCCGAAGCAGGTTGGATCAATCTCCTTGTCCAAATTGTTTGACAAACGGATTTGAATTAAGATTTAGATTCATTTGAATGAAGATTTAAATTCATTGAATTTAAACAGTCGCATCTGTTTTCAGTAAAATAAGTTGTCAAATTAAATTATTGTTTTCATTTTGAAAACCAAAGATGTTAACTGCCTTCAATTCGGGATTACCTTTCGATTTTTATTCTAACATGTTTATTTTTTTAAATATTATGACATGTCACGTCATAATTATTCTTTATTATTTTTAAATACTATTGTTTGCATTCATAAAGGGGGTAAAACAAACCTTTGTTCGTTCAATGTCAGTGCCTGTCAATATTAATTTAGCATTCTGTTTAGCATTTAATTTCTTTGAGAGTTGTTTCGCAGGCACTATTGTAAGGTAAAGTGTCTTAAAACTGTATTTGACAAGTGAAAAGTAAAATACTACTGTACAATCGTCTCGAATCCACGGTACTGACTTCTTTTTCTTGAGGAACACCGAGTCGTCCAACGACCCGATGAACCCTGGCGTCAAAGTTTTCAACCGCCTACTAAAACGGCTTATCAAAAATAGCACGGTTACTTTCCGTTATATAAGTTTAGCAAAGGATGGTAGATGTCATAGACTATTTCAGTCATGTCATGTCCTAAATTGTTTACAATTTGCTCATTACCTTTTATGTTTCACCGCCAAATTTTTTTACGTAAAATCATAGACAATTTGAAAGTCAATCATCTTCTATCTTTTTTTAAGCCTATTTAACAGAAAGTGACAGTCACTAATATGGAATTGAGACTAATGATTGGATAAATTCGTGAAAAAGACTTTGATTATTTTCGTGATATTTCCCTTAATGCAATAAAAAACAAAAATTTTTCAGAGAGGATTGTTTGTAATTTTAGGTTCCCACAAAAGCAACGAAATTCTCACATGTAAATAGGGAACCGCCATTTGTTTTTTCTAAGTCCACGTCGTTAATTTTCTAATTACAGTTTCAGAATAAAAGCCTGTTTTTGTTCTGTCCCATCGTCCCTTCCGCGGGAAGCCTGCGACTAGAGATGCAACTGAAGTAACATATTTTTGTCGATTCAGTTATTTTCGTTGCAATTTATTTCTAATGTACTACTTTTTTAAATTCTGTTTTTTTTGCCCTTAATATTAGTTATTTGGAAAAACTTTCAGCTCTATCTCACTTGCGATGAGGAATTCTTCCGCACCTTTTGAGGCATGTTTTTGAAAAAACTTACTTAAACCTGGTAACATTCTGAGCTTTACTAATTTTGACAAAAGCAAACCTATGTCTACCCGAAACTTAAATAATAACAAGTAACATTGAACCCATATTTTTAGGCAAACTCTACTGCAATACAGAATATACCCGCTAAAATCCCGGCTGGAGGTTAATGGAAGAAAAAATACGCTGTACAAATTTGCATAACATTTTTCTCTGTCTCCTACCGAAATTAAGTACTCGGCCCCTGCATCCACGGCTTTATTTAAATAACTCAACTGAATTCCCTGATTCGCTGTTATATTTTTTATATAATAAACGTACTGTGTTGATTCATTTCATATTTCAGCGAGCCTATGTCAAATAACTTATGAACTGTGAGACACCTTTGCGATTGAAAAGTTTGTAAATTTATCATAGCCGTATCTTTAGGTGAAGGTAACCAAAGCTTTTTTGTAATTGCTTGACTATTTTACAGTCTCATGCATTATTGGGAGTAAAGTTTTATATCTGTAGTAGTAGTCCTGTGTCTTGTCTCTTTATAGAAAAGGAAGCATCACATAACTACCTCCTATACTAGAATGCAATTAATTCTACTACATGGAGAGAACTTGAGATGGTCCACACTTTGGTGCAGACAAACAACAGGACAAGTGACACATACAGTCCAAAACGGGTCAGTGAATTGAACAGCTTAGATTGCTGCGTACTATGGTACTACTTACTTTGTACTTTGTACATTACCATTAACAGCCAGTGCTGAACACTGCGAGGTATTGCCATTCTTTCCCCGCTTGGCAGATGGATTGCTGAGCGCAGTGCAAGATGTTGCGTTCACAGGGAACGCTGCTGCCTATTGCCTGGATTATCCGTTAGTCGCTTTATTTTTCACCCGCGCCGCGGATAGAATTAGAATGGTCTATTCTAAGCCGGTACCACACGGCAATTGTATGGTATACATACATACATATATCAAGAATGTACCTATTCCTTGCGGAGTAGGATAACCAATGATGGGAAAAGTGGGCGATACGACGTTTGAAAAGTTTTTTGGGTTTGACTAATAAGATCCTGTACAATATCAAAAGTGAGGTACTTACTACACTAACTCAACATTTTGCAAAATTCATAAAATTTGTGGATATGGTTTGCCTTGATTTTCTGATCTCAGATCGACTATTGTGGAATGAACAGTCTCGAACCATCGTGCAGTTCAATTACGTGACCAACTCTTTGCAACCGAATTTCGCCCTTTATCTTGGTAGCTGGGATACATAAATCTACAAGACACGTGCCAGGCAAGTGGCCCAAGTCTACACAGACAGCACAACAAGGCCCACTGAATTGAGCAGTCTCGCACAATGCGGTCCGATTCGATGACCATTCAGCCGGGGCAAAGCTGCTTATGTACCCGCTTCCTTAGACGGTGACCGAGTTTCATGGATTTAGAGGTTTGATTAAATTGCACTGACTACGGAGTTTAACTCTCTAATTTGAATAACTAAAAAAAGAAATAAAAAATAAACCGGCAGCGATTCATTTTTGAAAAGACAAAAATGAAATAATAAACGACAGCGGCCGGGATTATATTTGGGGAAATAATAAGCACTTTGAGAGTAAAAATAGTCACTCTGACGTTCAATACTGATTTTATAGTAGAAAAAAAAGAAAAGACTAAATATGCTTGATACCTATCTATACTATTATAAAGAGGAAAGATTTGATTCTTTGTTTGAATTGAATAGCCTCCAAAACTACTGGACCGTTTTAAAATATTCTTTTACCACTAGAATCTTACATTGTCCCTGATGAACAAAAGCTATATTGAAATGTCTTATTTCCGCAGGAAAATGGGTAGCAGCGGGTGTAACTTCTGGGCAGGCTGCTAGTGTGAAAATAAATATCTACTATTCTATAAAATCTTCAGATTGCCAACACTTAGCAGATCCTACAGCTACCCGAAGATTACCAATGACTTATCACATTACACAATCCATTAGGCGGACAGCCACTATAATTAATTGTAAGTCATTAATGTTGACTTCATTCTTTCCCGATTATCATTTGTTTTATCCGAGAAGGGCCGGGAAAAATACATTAGGAAAGGCTCCCATAGCCTCCCGGCATTTGTCTTCGTCGCCTTCCTATCCGACATTAATTAATATGGAATACCCTTTGGGTTCCGCCTGTTTACCACTCTTTGATTTATGTCTTTATTCACAAATTCTATCGCCCCACAGACTCTTTGCTTCATGACCCATTTGTGAAATACGTATTGATTGATGAAGATCATGTGAAGGGTTGGAAACTTGGAACAAGTAGGTAAAGTATTTGTGATTCCAGGCGTGCGAACTAGCTGTATGTTCATTCCTTTGGGATTTCTATAGTTGCTTACAAGTAGATACAAGAAAGAGTTAGGTGTTAAATAACTACTAAATTTATTTCGGAAAGCAGGCAACTTACATAATGTCTGACTGATTTCCTATTTATAATTTACTTAGCCGAATTTCACTGAAACCAAAAACAATTTAAGCAACTTTCGTTCATTTGGAGCATCCTTTGTATTTATTTACTGGTTTGTCTACGCAATAAGCATTATATAATCAAGCGAAGATACATTCAGCAATGCTTTACCTATATAAGGATCATAAGGATGGGAGTACTTATCTTCTTGTTATGGGTGTTTCCACGCACTACTGAGTTTTATATATTTTCAATACAACGGACTACTTTCTACTCAACAAATTATACAAACATATAATAAGATCAAAATAATCAAATAAAACAAATTATATTAAACAAATACTGTTTTTGCGCTTATAACGTGATCGGTGTATTGTAGAACACATGCTCGAGCCAATATTACGTGGCTAAACTGGGAAGATCAGTACCGTCGTAATGTCATTACGTTTATACATGGTGTAAAAAAATTAGATAAGAATATGAGTACCAAATTTTAAAACACTTCCCGTGTTAGGTATACAATTTTTGAGAACTTGCAAAATTTTTCGAGTGCGGGCAGGATTTGAACCTGCGACTTTCGCATTACTAGTGGCGACGCCTCTTCCATCTGGGCTACCGCAGCTCATTTCTTGCCCGCCAATTTTGCAAGTGTATTTTAATGCCAGTAACGCTTGGCATGGCTCCATCTACCGGGTTAGTTTTGCAACTAATAACCGGCGACTAATTCTATCTTTACAGATTGAATGTAGTCTAAGCGATGAAAACCAGCGATAAATTGAGTACCAAATTTTAAAACACTTCCCGTGTTAGGTATACAATTTTTGAAAACTTGCAAAATTTTCGAGTGCGGGCAGGATTTGAACCTGCGACTTTCGCATTACTAGTGGCGACGCCTCTTCCATCTGGGCTACCGCAGCTCATTTCTTGCCCGCCAATTTTGCAAGTGTATTTTAATGCCAGTAACGCTTGGCATGGCTCCATCTACCGGGTTAGTTTTGCAACTAATAACCGGCGACTAATTCTATCTTTACAGATTGAATGTAGTCTAAGCGATGAAAACCAGCGATAAATTGAGTACCAAATTTTAAAACACTTCCCGTGTTAGGTATACAATTTTTGAAAACTTGCAAAATTTTCGAGTGCGGGCAGGATTTGAACCTGCGACTTTCGCATTACTAGTGGCGACGCCTCTTCCATCTGGGCTACCGCACCTCATTTCTTGCCCGCCAATTTTGCAAGTGTATTTTAATGCCAGTAACGCCACTAGTAATGCGAAAGTCGCAGGTTCAAATCCTGCCCGCACTCGAAAATTTTGCAAGTTTTCAAAAATTGTATACCTAACACGGGAAGTGTTTTAAAATTTGGTACTCAATTTATCGCTGGTTTTCATCGCTTAGACTACATTCAATCTGTAAAGATAGAATTAGTCGCCGGTTATTAGTTGCAAAACTAACCCGGTAGATGGAGCCATGCCAAGCGTTACTGGCATTAAAATACACTTGCAAAATTGGCGGGCAAGAAATGAGCTGCGGTAGCCCAGATGGAAGAGGCGTCGCCACTAGTAATGCGAAAGTCGCAGGTTCAAATCCTGCCCGCACTCGAAAATTTTGCAAGTTTTCAAAAAAAGCTAAGAATATTTTAAGGGGTGAACCAGTACGTGAAACTGAACAACTTTCCCCAAGGAACATAGGTCGAAATATGAAAAAAAAAATTGGCCCTCCCATACAAATTATCCCGCCCGGGTAACACACTAAGTATGGGAGAGTCAAATTATTTTTTCATATTTCGACCTATGTTCCTTGGGGAAAGTTGTTCAGTTTCACGTACTGGTTCACCCCTTAAAATATTCTTAGCAAATTTTTTTACACCTTATATGTGGCCTGTATTTATTCATTTTATTTAGTCGTATAAACTAGTGTTTCGAATTGGACAAGATAAGTGCCTATCTTTATGCACTAAGTATTTTTTATTATTTTTCTCTCAAAAGTTACAACTTACAATAAATGTTTTTCTTTTTTACTTCTACTTGACCTATTTACGAAATATTTCAGACTTTACGGGAAAGTGATATGGCAAAATAAATTCACAAACTAAAACGACCTTGTGGTATTTCCCTTTAAATATACGATTTTCATTTAATAAGAATTCTCTTGTCGGTGTTTTGCACCGTTAAATCCAGCTCTCTAAAAAGCTTTTAATCTGTAAAATAAATATAAATACTACTATGGTCAACATTTCCGAAAATATATATATGTATATATGGTATTATAGACCTAACCAAAAACCGAGCGTAGATTTCATGTACTTATCTTTTATGATTTTGAGATGGGGCAGCAGGATGATATGCTTAGTTAGCTTCTTTTAGTCATTGTTGGGATTTTATAATTTCAATGTCTATATAATTAACAAGTAGCATACTAAAATTTTTGTCTTTTATAAAGGCTTGAAAAGGTTAAAGGCTTAAAAGCTTTAAGATTTCTTTAATATTATATTATATTTCGTTATATTACATGCATGACTAAAGTAATACTGTGCAGAACAGTCTCGATCGAATTCTTTCAACCGTATTTATTGTACAAAAGTATCGCCGTAAGATGCATCTGGAAGCTGTTTTTTATTAAAATACACGAGAACACTTCATGAATACGAAATACCCGTTGTTTTATTTATATTAAGATACGGGCAAGTTTGTTATTTTGTTAAAGACTCCCCGTATATCATTCCGGGAAGTTTGGCACTTGGTACGGCGGTATCAGCGCGTCTTAATATCGTGGATGCTGTGCCAACATTTTGGAGAGTCTATGAGTATAGTGCAGTCATATTTGTCGTTTATCTATATCTTCCGTTTTATGGTTCTTTTACCATATTACACATAAAAAAATAGTTATATTTTGATTATATTGGGCTGATCATTTTCCAAAAATTTGGTTGAGGCGTTGACTAAGGTTTGTTATGTCTACTACTAATCTACTTTTTATCTGGTATGCATGAACTTAGGTTTGCAATGGATAACTTAATGAGTAGTAAAAAAGAGATGGATTAAAAAACTGCTGTAATCTTTAGAAAATGCTTATTTTCAAGGTGCGTTTGGGTATCATTAAAAATACACAGGACTAATAAGGTGATCTACCTAAAACGTCTCGTTTAAGGCATCTGAAACTAGCTTAGCAATGTACTTATACGAACTAGTAGGAACATATAATTAATTATGCATAAGTTAGCTCAAGTATTTATATTAGTGAGTATCATAAATTTATAAGAAGTCAGCGAACGCCAGCACGCACGGCATCACCCTCAAGGGGGAATAATTAATGAGTCTATGTAATATTTGGAATTACTAAACACCCTGTGAATTTGACATGGGAGCGTGGTATAACTTTATTATTTGTAGAACATTGTTCATACACAAGACTTAGTTTAACTTTCCTAACCGTAGACGCGTCTTGTTTAATAGGATTATACAGGGCGTGGCACCACATAGTTATCAAAACCTGAAGAAATATTGCAGGTAGCTCTTCAACGGGAACAACAACATAAAATAACTAAAATTTGAATTGAATTGCTTTGAACTGGCTGTGAAAACACAGCTTTTATTATGTAGTTCAACATTATAAAAGCTGTGTACATTACAATATACATGAAATAAACCTCATAGTAAATAAAAGCTAAGGGAACTCATTTCTTCGAAAAACTGCACGGTCACTGGGCTGGTTAAAAGTTATATTAAAATGTACAATTTCAAGTCTAAACTTTAGTAACAGCAAGAAGAGAACAAGATCTAATGAATCAAACAATCAGAGCTTCAGTTACTTAATTTGCAGCGAATTGAAACAACGACAAACGGCTTTTCCACTTCGAAAATGTTAGGAAAAAAATACATTGCCTCGATTTTTGAAGGCCTAGCAAAAGATAAGACGTAAGCACACTTCTACATCATTCGCGAGTGCTGTGCAAGATTAACAGAGAATGCTGCTGCCCACCCAAATCTACCCTTTATTAGATTCACACACACACACACACATATAACGCCTATTGTCCCTTGCGGGTTAGGCAGAGCGCAAACGGCCGCAAAAAACGACCATCTACGCCGCGTCTGACAAAAATTTGAGGATCATTCGGAAAATTGTGTATCGCCATAGTGACAGCTTGTCAGCCCATCGCCTGAAATTGGAATACACACCCTCGAGTCCCTTAGTCGCCTCTTACGACTCCCACGAGAAAGAAATGGGGTGATGCTATGCTGAACCGGCATCACACGGCAACTAAGGTAATTTTTACTTATATTATTAAGTATACACCATAACATGACGAGACGATAGCACTAATAAATGCAATTCCCTACAATGGCATCTCGCTGACATAACCACAGCTTACAAGGTACAAAGCTGAAAATAAATCCAGTATTGGAGTTGAAACAGTTCTGTCGTCAGTTTTATATTGAGCCAGGCCAGTCGAAGCCTCGAGCATTGTGACCCGTTTAATTCGTTGTCGCCTCCTTCTGTCGCCAGCTCTGATTAACTTCCTGTTTCCAATTTCTATTAGATGCCTTTTGTCTGCGCCGCTGGATTTAAGTTCTAGGTTTGAGTGGTCGTTGCAGGCAGGAAACACGAAGTTTGTTTGTTGTCTCGTAGCTTGTCGATTGTGTTAAGTTTATAATCAGTTTATTTTTGACATGCTTTACATAGTATTTACGTCGACAAAAAAACTGTCATAATTAAAAGTCTTCGCCGTATAGCAAAACTACTCTTTGCCTAACCTGTATGCGAAGCAAGAAACAATAGAAAAAAAATGATTTTGAAGAACTGTCATTCAAGTAGGATTATTGTAAAATGGTATCAAATCGAATAATTTGTAAAACAAAACTAATAATGTAGCATTATGGTGAAGCATCAGCAATACAGGAACTAAGTTGCACCTAATCCGTGGTTTCATTTGTCAAAATCACATTTAAAACGCTGAATCCTGATAACGATCATCAAAACCACAGTTAGCAGCAAACTTTATATATGTCGCAGTAATATGTCAGAATCAGAAATGTGGTCGAAATCCTAGGAATTTTTCCAAATTTGCAATATGGCAAAATCGCGACTTCATTCCGCCATCGATCTAAACAGATCTAATAATTCGGACAAATTCCTAGGATTTTTACCGAATTCCAAAAGTGGTTTCGGAAGATTGCAAAACAAGGTTCAAACTATACTTTTTTGCCATGATGTGTCATGTCTATTTTTGAGTTTATTAAGGAAGGAAAATAACTTTTGAAGGAACTAAATTATTAAATATGGTGCTGGAAATCAACCCATTGAGAACCTTTCATTACAACTATGCGCCAATAATTTACTATCAACTTCAATTAAGGGATCAAATCGTAGTAATAAATCTAAATACAATTTAATTTCATGATTTAATTTCTTCGTAAGTTATTGTTTCTTTGATAAGAATTACCCTAAAAATAAAAAAAGTAATGTTTGAACTTTGTTATTACATAATCCCAAACCAGTTTAAGCGTCTAAAATCCTAAGAAATTGACCGAATTTCTCGACTTGTTTAGAAAGATGGTAGAATAAAGTCTGAGGTTATGCCAAAATCCGGCTTCGGCTCTAGGATTTCGGCGGCATTCTAATTCTGACATATTACTGCGACACATATAAGTATATCTTCAAATGGATAGCCTTCAATTACATCAGCAAAATTAAGTAAAGCAAACTGGGGGAGCCAATCAACATCAGGTAGGGGTATTTCAAAATATGTACACAACTCAATCGCAATTCGATGTAGAATGCACCTGGTGAGCAAGAAAAAAGTGAAAATTATAATACCACCTTTTTAGGTTAGTAGGCCACCTTTGATAGTATTGTTTACAACGATACCAATCATCAAACTAAAATAAACCATAACCCTAATAAAAACAAGTAAATAACAGAAAAGCCGGATCCCTCGGAGTGAGAGTGAATGATCTAAAAACTTTCTGCCGACATATTGGGGCTCATTGCCGGTTGTTCCCAACTCGGTAACGAGTTCGGAGCCTCGTTGATTGATGAATGTACGATTAGCCACACTTTACCACGTAAATTCAAACCAATATCACTTCTAATGCCTTTGCAATACATCACATAATGCTCTTACAAACCTGAATATCACTCCATGAAACAACTCGTGCGTATTGATAACGGAACACATTAATTTTGCAAGCCTATGTGGTATAAATTATAAGTTCGATGTTTCTAGACATTGTTGGTTTTTATGTTTGATTGATTTATTGTAAGGTATGGGACGGAATGCCGTAGGCGCCATCGAATGATAGACGTTCTTCTGATCAGGAAGTCAAATTGTCATAATATATCATTTATTAATTAACGATTTTTGCCAATCATTCGACCTATAACGCGACGCTATGGTGAGAACACCGTATAGTAGGACAAACTTACAATTATTCAAGAAGCGTTTCATTAATTCAGTGATTTTACCTTTGTTGGTTCTACCAAAAATTTTGTTTCTCATTGAACAGTATTTTTCACACTACCGAAAAACATAACTACTAGAAAAGCCATAATATCAAATAGTAGACGGGACACCTCTCAAAGAAAATCTGTCGATCACGTTTCCGTTTTTCATGTACCAACTTTGCCTAGATACGTTAAGTCATCCCTCTCTGGTTTTATTTCCCAACTTGATGCTCTCCACGCAAGTTGGGAACAAATAATTAATTTGGTTTCGCTAACTTCCAGACACATCCTGTGTTTTATTTAGGATGATAGTAGGGAAGGTCGTGAGCATTTGATTGTGCTGAAAATTAGTTTAGTTTCGATGTTTTCTTTGCTCTAATTTTGCTTTGATGTAGAATTGTTTGCTAAAACACATTATGAGAATAAAAAAGTACTTTCCAAAACTAAAAACAAATAGATAAAGTTTGGCGTTATTAACTATAGAACCATACCTGTAGTATACGTTTTTATTTTATCTCAATTGTTTAAAATAACAAATGTGTTTGCGAAGCCCCACTTTATCTGCACCGCCATTTGCATTAATAAAATGAATTGGTTTCGCAAAAAGCCTGAAACAAACGCAAGTTCCGGATCGTATCACAACGTTTAATATTCCCTTCGCAATCTCCTGTACGAAAACAAATGTATGATTTACAGTGGAATTTCGCTCCCGTTATCAGAGTAGGGGCGGTTGATTTACAGAGCGTCTGATCGCCTCGCTGGTGCTGCTATCTGGATCCTCCAAGCGCCACCTATCTCTGCGCGAAACAACCGAAATAATCTGCCAGCCTTATCTTGCAACAAAGAAAACAAGCCTACAACAGAAATGGCTTTGATAAACCATCTTTTTGGAACAAAGGAAATTAGCAGCGACACCAGGAAAGCCATACGAACGAAAATCCTTTCCAGATAGAACATAGATCATTATAATGATAATGATAAGGTAGCGCCGCTTACGTAAATCACCATCATACGCAAAATAATTTGTACCTTACAATACAGAAAGAATGATTTAATTATACTTGATGCTAAGTAGGATTTCCAGTTCGTTGTAAATGCAAATAAGAATCTTACAAGCTTAAAGAAGGTCTGCTTTGCACCATTCATCTTGAGCTTAGGTAATTGAAAATCAAGAGCGGCAGGTCGGTTGGAAAAAGCTATTTTTCCGTATGAATTAATTACTGCGGGCCCTGAGCTCCTGACTATTACCATTTTTTCTCAGCTTCTGTAAATTTCGTAGAAATTACCTCCCGCCTACAGACTTTTCTTTAGAATTCTTTAAATTACAGATTTTAGGAGTTCTGACCTCTGAGCTCTGACTTTCAAACTTTCGGTTCACGGGAGTAGAATAACGGGGTAGGTGTTTCAGTACCTATGGGGTTCGTTTGGATGTAAGCAAATAGTCTATTGTAATATTTATCTCTCAGTTGTTTCCGCCTTGCATTTTCTATAACAAATTTCTTGTTGTTGCCGTAAACATAAATATTACCATCGAAATAGATTACTCAATCAATTCAATTTTCTCATGATTATATTCGGCCAATCATCATTGGCTGAATATAATCATAAGAACTTCTTAGACCAAAGATAACTAGGAATCAACACTTGTTATTGTTAACTAGGAATCAAATCCGGTAAGTTCCAAAACAACAAAAAGTTTTGGCGCAATCTTCTCAAGACACTTGTGTATCAACTGAACAGACGTTTCCTTGCTAAGTTTAGTTAACTAGCGTTAATTTTCAACTTTCTATTCTCTCTAACTCGGTAGCTGTGAAATTGACAGCTGAACTTCCAAATTAAACAGTTTCGAAATTCACTGCTAATATAAGAATCTCATACACTTTGTAGAAATTTGTTTTACTTTAAAGCCAGTGGTGCTGCGGAACTAGCGTCACTTAATAAAAAAAAAAAAAAAAAAAACTTCCGGGATCCCGCACGAAACAAGTTATTACCCGTAACTATTTTATTTTTGTTCTCCTTATCGTGTGGGACACCTAGTTGATGTGCGACCTGCAATAATAACAACTATTATATTATAATTTACAACTATTATAATTGTTAAGTATTATAACTGCCGTGTGATGCCGGCTTAGAATAGTATCACCCCACTTCTTGAATGGAAGTATGACTACACATGAGTACACTAAAACGACTTAGGGAATCGAGGGTAAGTATTGCAATTTTAGGCGATGGGCTGACAACCTGCCAATATGGCGATACACAATTAACTGAATGCTCCTCAAATATTTGTCAGACGTGGTGAAAATAGTCGTTTTTTGCGGCCATTTACGCTCTGCCTACCCCGCAAGGGATAATAGGCGTGATATGTGTACGTGTATGTATGTATTATAATATAACTATTATAGTATAGTTTCTCACTTTGGACTTTTGTGGGTCACTGCATTAGTAGGTTGTTTGATACGCTGTGTTAACTTTGTCTTGTGATATTAGTTGTTTTTTGCTGTGAAAAATAAATTTTTCAGTAGCGAAACTCATGTGGGTACCTACATGAAAACTGCGAACGGAAATTTATAATAACCGCACAATTTCCAGGTTTCAATTCGGAAACACCGCTCAAAAGGTAACATGGCTAAAACTTCGCACTCAGTTATGAACTGTTTCATATTCACTAGGAAAGTTTTAGCGTTGAACGCGGTAGAGATATCTACTTTTATCAACTCTGTTGGAGCGCAGTAAAAAGAAAATTTTACGATTCCACAGAAACGTTGCAAAAAAATTTTATGAGTAATTTGCATCTCTGCATTTACTAAAAATTTTAACTGCTTTTTCATAAATTGTTTGTGGGTACATACTTTTTACCCGACTCCCTTAAAAGGAGGTTGTTACTAAAACATTTCCAGTAACTTAAAACAACCCAGTACATGTACTAAGATTTAGTAAAATTATAAAAGTAACGATATAATAGCGATAATGATCTTCCTTCATAAAAGGTAACCTGGGGTAGGTAAGAACTCTAAATTATCTACGTCATCCAAATCTCTTTTCCAACAACTGCGGTTCGTAGTTTCCCTGTTCGTGTCTACTTTATTTTCTTGGCAAATCGTGGAAGCGATCATGTGGCAAAACACTCTTATGGATTTGCCCCCCGGGAACTTTGAGTCAGAGTTGGCAACTGCAGCTGGAGTCGTAGAACACAGATGTCTTTGAGAGCAAAACGATGTTGCTAAGATCCGATGTAAATGGTATCGCCGAAAGGCTTAACTCTTACTCTGTGGAACTTATTCAATGAATTTTTAATTCCTTCCCTCCAAGGAACTAAGAAATATGACTATTCATCTCGGCGTGATTGTTATATTAAAACTTGCAGACTTTAGTTTAAAAGTGGAATTGCATTTTTCTTTCAAAATAATTCATAGTACTTTCACGGCATGAATATTCAAATGCATAAAATGAAATGTCTTATCATAAAAACCCACCATACCGATTCCCATCTGGTCAAGGACAAGAAAGAACTAATGGCCTGTTAAAAAAGAATGACAAGGCATGTTCTCAAACGGTGCAGGGTCATGCTATAAAGCCTGAACGAGGCACTTGGAACTAATTACTATTGGGCTGCACGAAATTTTCCACTCAATAACTACACCTTTCTACCTGCCTAATTCATATATTTTTGAATTTTGTATGAATTAAGATAATTTAATAATCAAAATACAGATTTATTAATACTAATTACATGGCCCCACAAAAGCACTTCGAGGTTTGTCTGTACGTTTCTTTTTAACTGTTGCCGTATGATGCTGGCTTTGAATAACGACACCTCATTTCTTTCCCGTGGGTCTCATAAAAGGCAACTAAGGGACTCATGGGTTACATGTGTATGGCAATTTTAGACTGACAACCCGTCGCTATGGTGATACACAATTTTCTAAATGACGGTTAGACAAGAGATACGTGTAAGTATAAGTAAGACAAATAAAAATGTTCCAGGGTCATTTCTTCCCCTACCAATTATAAAAAATATTGCCTTGTTCAAAAGCTTTGTGAGCTTTCAGGTCGGGGTGACCGTATAACTAATAAAAAAGACACTCGAAAAATGTCCTCAGTAAATTATAATTCTACGAAAGTCAGAATATTATATCTTTAAAAAGAGCTTTAGCTGCAATATATGATTCTAACATTAAACGACGTCAGCGTAAAGATAATAGGAAAAAGTTAAATTATGTCGAAGTTGCTTCAGACGGATCTGACGACCGCAGTTTTGCCCGTGGTTATAAAAGTTGAATTTATGGCTAGAATTATTTCACTCTCTTTCCTAATTTTGCTACTTTTCCACTCCTTGCGTCCAGGTGCATGGAAGTAAACTTTTTAAATGTTATATAGAGGGGTTATCCGCAGACGTCTCGCTTAGTTACTTTCCTTTTATTGGACGTTTTGATTTGTTTGAGGGGGAAAGCGTAAGTTCTTTAAGTTATATCGGTGCTGTTATTGCAAATACATGCATTATCTTTAGACTGGTCTGCAAAATTTACATTTTAACGATATTTTTGTAATAGAAGCGACTGTCTGGTCCGCTTTTTCTTAAAAGTTTATTAAGTTGGATCAACGGTAGATACCGTGTCGCTGTACGGTGGATTTGTAGGATAATTGAATTTTTCTTGTGCGGTAAGTTCAAATTTCATTTGAAATTCAAGTGAGGATAGAGGAAACCGTAGGATACGAGATACAACGTTCTATTTTCACAAAACTATCAAAGGAATTGCTGTCGGGTTGAGTTAGGGAAATCGACGTGTAGGTAAATATCGTGTTTTAGTACAATAGTCGGTCGAAGGATCCTGTCGTTGAAAATTTCATGCGTCAAAGCTTTCTCTTGGGTGCGGGTCGGTGAGCAAATATTCGGCCTCTCCATTACTTACGGTCGGCACCCTGAGCCGGCGTCGACACGACATACTTCCATTCAAAATATTTACATTACTGACTTCATACTTTTGTCCTGGTCCAGTCACTTACAAAGTATCAGTAGAAAATATTTTAAGGCTATGTCATCATAGCGATCTTAATTTTTTCCTGAATTATTATTCAGGCATTTGCTTTATCTTTTGAAAACCGAATCACAAAGTAAGTATTGGCGGCTGCGTGACCGAATTCAGTTTTTATTGGAGAACATTAAGATAATTTTCATTTAAACCATTTGGAGAATATCTACGTCACATTCAAATTATGTCAAAAGTGTGCTCAAATGCCTTGCAAAGGTCTCGCATTACACGAACGTCCTAAACGTAATAAAAACTGAAATTCAGAAGGGGTTTTTGAAGATCCATAACCCGGAATGGGTTTTATTAAAGCCGGACATGTGTCGGCTAATCCTATGGACTATCGAGCAGCTATACCGGCTTGCGGTCACGACATTGACTGAGGACCCGGTAGGATTAGCAGGACCCGCTCGAATATCGGACCAAACCCAACCGACCTCCTTTATTAAGACAAATAGTGGAACATTTTTAACACAAAAACGTGCGGTATGCTATCGTATCGTATGAGAATTGATGACTCTTAGATAAGATGTGCAATAACAATGATTTTTTGATGATATGCGATTCGTTTTAGGTCGCTTCGTATCATTCTATCTTTGATTTATTTCATAGAATATAATCATACGCTTTTCAATAATAATACCCGATTCCCACAGGAGATGGATTAAAAGAGTATTCCCCTGTTTAAATATAATTATTCCTATAATATATATATATTTTATTCATGCGACTCTTTTACTAGTCTTTAATAGTTTTTGCACCGCAAAATACGCATTTGCAGTCCTTGTCCCAAAAAATTTGGTGACAATATCTTACGTAGGTACAAAGGCGTATATTTTTAGGTAGTATCGTAGAATAGCGTAAAAAAACAACCCTTTATTTGTCTTAATAAACAAACATTTGTGGTGTCGAGTCGGTGTAATCCTTTGGCCCACACTGCGTCATTGTCTGGCTCGGGCCCACTAGGCCATTACTCCGGCCCGCCCGGCCCTTCGACGTGACCTGGTCCGGATTAACGAACATGTTCAAATTTAAGGCTTTTAGGATTTTACGGCCATGCTGCGGTGGGAAGTGGGTTTTAATTTTAATGTCGTTATTCTTTCGTTATTCGTTTATTTCGTTCACCTTATAACAAAAACGTAAAGATATCTTTGATTAATTTATTTGAGAATCGCAAAATTATAAAGTTGGCCAAATGTTAAATGAAAAATCTCATTTATTTGAAAAAATAGGCAAAATCATTTGCAAAAGTTAGTTTTACCCGCAAAATGATGTTACAGTGAAAACAACTTTGTTGCCACTCGTATAAATTCCCGAAGTCAGGTATTTAAGAACTCCAAAGAATCCTCAACTTTCACCGTCTCGTTGTTAATTTAATTAATAATTCACAATCCCAAATGTAACGTTATTAGACGCGACTTGCGGCCGAACTTGGCGAAGTTTTTGACAAAATTGTCTTATTCAGTAGGTATGTCTTGTTAAACTCTTAATTACTTTCGACAGGAGTCCGCAAACATCCATCTGGTGAGGGTATGTAAAAGCCTTTGTTGGCGACACAAACGCACGATTATTGTACATTACCTATAGTTCGCAAAGCTTTGAAACGTATAAATTAATCGTAATTATTTATTCATTAAAAAAACTATTAACTATTTGACTTCAGGATCCAGGTAAATCGCATATATTTTCCTTAAATCTATAAGATAAGATAAGATAAAAACGTCTATCGCAATAAGGTTCGTTTAAATAACTTTAATGTGTGAATATTTAATACATACTATTGTGTTTCCGGTTGCCCACGATACAGGCGCTGCCTAGTGTGGGTACCATTATTTTAGCTTTCCTTGTAAAATATTTTGATATGCCATAAATTATTTGTATTTATTTGTATAATTATTTAATTTACTGAACTGGCCAAGTGTCCTGAGCCTTCATATGAGGCGCCTGAAACGCTAGCGACATTCAATATAAAAACAAAAAGAGTACTTTTTATAGTATCGTTTACCTGGACTTTCAAACAATATTACATTAACATGCTCATAGAATAATTCGTTTTATCTGGAGAAAACTTATTTCGAACATTTAAGATACATTGCAGTACCTCCTTGCAGTATGATGCTGCTAGACTGGAAAGATTAAGATTGCGGAAGAGCATTAAAAAACAAAGTTTCATCAAATTCCATCGACCACCGTCGCCACTTAATTCTACACCCATGTAGAGTCGTAGGCTTCATTATTTGCCGGCGCTCACACGTTGCTCTGCTGGCAAATATTTACCTCTTAACGAGAAACCTGACTTCGCCCGCGGGTGCTGTAATAAACTTTTCTATTGTGCTTCGCTGTGGCTTCGCGGTTTGCTCTTGTACACTCCGTCCCGAAATTGTTCATTGACCAAGTTAATACAAAGCTAATAAAACATGAACTCTGATACAGTAAAATACTCAGTTATCACGGCAATATAAGAATTATAAAAAATTATAAATTGCAGATTGGTTAGTAGGCAAGCAACTTAAAAATTTCAAAATCTACTTTTACCCATGTTTGTTTGACTATTTCACTGTGATAATTTTATTCTTCCCAGTTTTAGTAGAACATTGGAGGCTAAACCGCCAGATTTTGTTAAAGAAAGATGGTTCCTTATTTGTAGCTTTTGAAGTAGCCGACTGCTTTTACAATATTCAGGGTTCTGGATGGTTAATCGCTACACAGTCTACGAGTTAACATTGGTTTTAATTACCATTCAAGATATGAAGACCGTTTCTGTAAACTATTATAAAACAGTCACAGTATTTTATGGCACAAGTGAAAATTGACACTACTGAGGATTAAAAACAACTCATCAAGGGTGAGATATAAGCTATAAGTTCAGTCGTGGAATGCCGGTTTATTTTTACACATTTAAGTTTATTAACCGGGTCTGTCATAAAAGTTTTGTGACAAATATATATAATCAATTAAATTCCGCGACCGAACTGTAAAGAAGTTAGCTCTGTGCCCTAGAGTTCATGGGTTCGGTGCATAGCAAAAATAAACAAAATATAATGTAATCCAGTATGTAATAGTACATTGTGCACGCGGAGAGAAAGGAGCCGATTAAAACTAGGGCGTAGTAATAGGTACACACGAGTTTTTAATCAGACTTTCTTCCGAGTGATTCATAATGCTTTATACTACACCTACGTGAATGAAAAAACAGGAACACAATTAAATAAACGTGAAATTATTTTCACTAAAATTTCAATGCAAATTGGCGCGTTAGAGTGATTCCCTTTTTAAAAGCTTTTATTTAACTTGCAGTGTATGTAAGTATGTAAAGGTGCTCCCGAACCTAAGTCGGCGACTGTTCCCTACAGTCGGCGACTGTTCCATACATCCAGTGTGGGAGCGATGCCGGCATGTCGCCCGCCGACATTTCTCTACATTCTCCGACTTTTCTCCACATTTCTATACATATGACGTCACAGCTATTCGATTAATTTTATTTGATTAAAAAGGGATGGGATACCTGTTAAACTTCAATACTTGTTCTTACGTGGCATAAAAACCTGCTAAGAGCGTGTCGGTCACACCTAAATCTAGGGTTTTTGTAATCAAATACGTCGAATCTTATTATAAAAAATATAAAAAAGTGATGAAAAACCGTGAAAGCCCTAGATGATTCTACATTTGCAGCTACTGTAACCATATTTTAAGGATATCCTTTATATTACAAATTTTTGGCTTTGCTGGCCTGTGTCGCATGCGTAAAACTTAAGTAGGTAGAGTAAAACCAAAGACAACATTTATATGCGTTATACTGAGGGCTATTTATATCACCCCCATGTATGTTCTGCGACTTTTGGTAATTTCCAAGTTATTCAACTTTTGAAGTTGTATGAGAAAAACATGACTAGCAGGCCATTTTTTTTTTCGCGATAAATAAAAATGCTACAAAAACAACAACTCAAATAGCCCTTTTATGGAACTAAAGAACAGAAGGAATGAAGCCTGCCAGAAATGTTGAATAACTCGGAAACTACAATAAATTGCGGGACATACATGTTAGTGATTTGGTTACCCATCAGTATAAGGCATTTGAATTTCGTCTTTGGACGTCACTTAACATGCCACCCTGTATACAGTGTGTCTTAGAAATGAATGCAAACTTTCAGAGCGTTTCCTGGACGTGAAACAGAAAATCTTTTTTTACTTTTCTAAGAACGAAAATATTTGTCCTTCCAAAAATTTGGAGGATATTTTTTCATAGATATTAAGTTTAGTGTTGCTGTGGCGCAAAGTAAAAAGACAACAGGCTCCTCTGTTGCCTTTCTAATATGAAATTTAGAGCTTGCTTCGCTCTATATTATAAGTTATATTCGTGGAGCGTCGTGTAGGTCCTCGCTTTGCTTTTTTAACGTCAAATATCGAGCTCGCTTTGCTCGCAATATGTTTATTGTTGCTGTAAGGCGGAACTCTCTTGGCTTTTAAATTTTCAAGCTTGCTTCGCAAGCAACTTTTTAAACGTAAATGTAGAGCTAGATTCGCTCGCAATACGTGTAGTGGTAATGTGGGGTAGTGTGCATCCCTTGTCTTTTTTTAATGTGATGTGTCTAGTCGCATTTCTTGTGATGAATATTTTCTTTCACCCGACGGTAGTCTTGCTATGGTATGTGTTGTGACTCCCCATGATCAGAAGCTGTATGCGCCACTGGACTAGACCAGCATAGCGATTAGGTAAATTATAAGCGTTTTTTGCAGCCTGCAAGAAGTTGACTACGGAACTCTAAAACTCTCATAATTTCGATTTACACCACATAGTTACCTATTGTGTCAAATTTGTTTATGAATTCATAATAATTTGTGTATTTTTATGGATATCATTCATCATTCTGATAGTAATACTTAAATACGGTGTTAAGGTGCTATAAATAAATATAGAGGTTAGTTTTTCAATTTCTGATCATCTCGGTTTACTTGAATACTTGGTATCATCAGAACTGGATGATATTGGATCTTTTGCGTAGCAGAATCTCAGCAAGATTTCGAAGTTCGGAGGATAATTAACAACGGACAGCTTATCAAGCTTCTATCTGGTTTTGGAACTTGCGGACGGTCCTGCAGGGAAAACTGCGACCATCTTTCCAAATTAATGTCGATCTTGTTCTTCAATAAGAGCGATGCTTATGTCGGTGGACCAATATAACAGTAAAACCCAATCTAAAACCAGCAGCTGACGACAATTTGACGACATGAAATTAACACCTTATACCCGTTTTGTCGTCTAAATTCTTCAAAATGTACTAAGTCAACGAAATACCCGATGAATATCTGATTTTTATGCATGTATCTCTTTTTAAATAAAGTACTTATAACAAATATGTATTTTACTTGTATTACGGTTGAGTTACATAGCCGTTACTGATAGATAGAATAATTTATTCTATAAAATAAATAAAACAAGTAGGTAGGTAAGTCATTGTCACAGTATAGTTTTGTTATTACAGATAGGTTAAATATAACACAAACACGGCTACATAAAACACCTGCATAATATTTGTCGTGATGACACAAATTATTCCAAAAATAAATAAAATATAGGATTGAAATTAATGTAAATAAAATAAATTGTAATATGGTAAATATAAACAGTCAGAGTCCAAACAATGTATGACAGTGTTTTGCACAGCATAATCATGAACGTCAGAGCTATGCACAACCCAAGCATGCACGACAATGGCAATGAAATCAAAACAGTTTCGCCCAAAACACCCTTGTAGTAACAATTTACACCCCGCGCATGCACGACACGATATTAAAGACATCACGTGACCATTTTGAAAATCTGCTAGTAGTGATGTAACCTAATCGATAGTTTTACATTCTCGTATAACTTAATCGATATTGTTTTTTTCTTATATATTTTTTATTATATTTTTTACGACTCGCTCATTTCGTTCGCTCCAGTGGGTCACAACTCGTACCAGACCTAACCTACTGGGTCGGATTTGTGTCAGAAAATTTTAATGCGGGGGGCTTCGTTTCACCCCTCTCTCCACGGCCTTATATGTCTTATTCCAATAATTAATCAAGAAGTCGATTATAACCAACACTATAGTTTATGAGTTCATTTACACGTTGACGTAATTTTATTTAAATTTGAATTATACCCCGGTACATTAATTGTCCGGGTCAGTTACTGAACACGATCCAATGACTGTATCGTACATAGCAATATGTGCCGTTCCTACTTTAGTAATTTACTGGGAATATTCCCAAGGGAATGTTTACGAACTAAAACAAACCTTTAAGTATTCACTTTTTAAAATGCACCCTACAGAAATACATGCCTACGGCATAATATTCTTCGCATTGGTAATTCCTAATCTCTCACTACAATATTTAACTTTAAAATTCCTACAATAATTGTATTTTGTCACATTCTGTCTTATATACGATTATGTAATGTTTACTTACTTATTATTTATACTTATGGTACATCAAAAAACACTTAAAATAAATTGTCCAGGATATTTATTTATTATTTATTAAATATTGTTGATTAATAAAAAAAAGAATACATTCGTATTTTTTTTTAATATCCAGAACAATTCACACAGCGCCATCTGGCCCCAAACTAAGCATAGCTTGTACTATGAGAACTAGATAGCTGATATCAGTACTTTTTTGTAAATAAATACGTATTATACATAGCTCATTGATACCGGGAACGGCACATTGCTAGTCGTACATAGTCATTTTGTACAAAACATTGTCGGGCGTAATCGTATTGTGCATAATCAATGTCGTGCATTTATGGTTCCAAAAGTCAGCACGCAGTCAGCCTACTTTGACAGTCTACAAGTCAATATCAGTGAGTGATCCAGAGAGTTATGTCAACTTAGGGTGCGCACAATATGCGACAAAAATTGTTCAAACGAAAATGTTCAACACAAAATGTGCAGCAAATATTACGCGTCAATTGACGAGTGTCAACTGAGAGCAGGATACAAATATGAAACTCGCCTTAGTGTGACAAGGATAGATAGATTTTCTAGAAAAATCCTTGTCATAACGCAAAATATTTGCTGCACATTTTGTGCCGCATATTTTCGTTTGAACAATTTTTGACGCATATTGTGTGCACCCTCAACTTACAGGTCAATATCATGTCAGACTCAGAGCAAGTAAAAGTGAAACCTACCAATATTATACTTGAAGCTATGAAAAACTCATCTCACCGCAATTAGACTTGGCTTGTCTACACTAATATTATAAAGAGAAAAGATTTGGTTGTTTGTTTGTATGAATTGAATAGGCTTCGAAACTACCAATAAAAAAATACCATTAGAATTCTTTATTATTTGGTACGAGAAAAAATAGGGATCCGCGTGAAAATTTCGATATTGTAACCCAACGCGTGAAAAAAGTACAAAAAAAAATCTTATATCACGTACGCTGTAGAAATGATTGACAATAGAGCAAAATGATGTACTACAGTTTTATAAAAGACATCAATATCTAAAATAAAAGCTGCAATACTATGTGTCTATCTATTACAGTTATGCCACAATAACTACTTTTTCATCTTAAAATGTGCAATAGCAACGTCGCGCCGGTACAAACTACGCAATATTATTCGTGCCTGAGTAATAGTTGTATTTAATCATGAGTGTAATAATTATCAAAACCACCAGTTACATTAAACAGGTAAATAAGCAACATTATGTTACATGTCATGTGTGGAGTGGCAGAAGCGGGGTTTATCACACTAACATTCGCTGTTTTGGCTAGAAAAAAAAATCCAGTCAGACGAAATTCATAGTGTCATAACGTGTTAACTAACAAAAATACGTATACCTATTAAAAATATGGTGCGTATATTCTGTGTAAAGATTAAACATGCTCTCATAAGCTTGAATAAATAAGTAGTATTTTGTGTCTTTAAGCATTTGTTTTTGTTTTATTTTAACGCATGCCTTTGCTTGCAATGAGTATTTCATGGCTTCATTTTACTTGCTTCTAGGGTTCTCTCTGAAATCTTCTCTTGCCCTGAAATACCATAGAGAATGTACTGCGAAAGAAGTAGGAGTACATAAATAAGATTTTCTTTGGTTTTCTTCCTTCTACGAGAAAAGACGTAATTTTTTGTCAAATGCGTTAAAAAGGGGAGGTAACGTTCGTGATCCAATGTTCTCTCAATCTAATCAATTATAGAGGTAGATTATATCTTTTGTTGTAATGTGGGTAAGTCTAAAATCAGAATAACAATTCTATTCATCTTCTTCTTCTCTTTTAACCCGTTGCCACCTAATGCTGAGTGTAGGTATCCTCCTTACTTACCTTATATTAGCGCTGCCTCTTTCTGTCAAATAGGTATGAAGAAGGATATGAGATATCCAAGTCCTATCATGTTTAAAATCTTCAATGGCTTCTACGCCATTTCTAGTAAATTAAGCCACCATTGTTTTATCGTCGCCTCATTTTGACAGATTACGCGCATTTCATGACAAGACTTACATATTTCCAATCTGTTCCTAAACCTAAGTATTTGACGAAAAGTGACAGCGCTAATATAAGGCAGGTAAAGAAAATTGTTATCCCGAATAAAGGCCATAACGTTCAGCTTGGCTACTGAGTCCATTTCAATGAATCAAGTTTTAAAAATTAGGCTTGTTTATATTTAAGTGCCGTATGTATTTATAGTGCCGTGTGATGCCGGCTTAGAATAGCATCACCCCATTTCTTGCCCGTGGGAGTCGTAAGAAGCGTCTAAGGGACTTGAGGGTGTGTATTGCAATTTTAGGCGATGGGCTGACAACCTGTCATTATGGCGATACACAATTTTCCGGATGACCCTCAAATGTTTGTCAGACGTGGCGTAAATGTCCGTTATATGCGGCCGTTTACGCTCTGCCTACCCCGCAAGGGATTATATGCGTGATATGTGTATGTATGTAATATGAAGTCTTCGCTTGCCCTCCTGAACCCTCCTCAGAGGTGCATCATTCTAGGCCAATTTTATTTATAACTAGCTTTTACCCGCGACTTCGTCCGCGTTAGATAGTTTTTTTAGGCAGAAGTTCTAAAGTAGGTATGTGTATTCATAGTAAGTGTGACAGTGATATTAGAACAGTTCTTATCTCTACTGTTTAAAGATGACTTGTTTGCTTCTGTTGTTAAAGGGATAATTCAAAATTTGCTATCCGGACTGAGAGATCAATATTTATAACCGTTGAATACAAAAGTCAGTAGATAACAGAGTACTTACTCCAAAAGGTGCCGATTTGAGCACACTAAAATGGTCAGCATAAGTAGATAAAACAGATAAGAAGGTAACTTAAGTTACTGTAATACATTTTTATACTTCTATACCACATTTTTTGTTTTTCTGTCCTCGGTAAAGAAGGCAATGTCCTTTCTCAACTTATTCCCATCAAACTGAACATCTTTTGTTCTGGAACCATTTCTGTATCTCCAATAGTTTAGGTGGGCTCCTGCTGATAGACCCGGTGGTCTACATAAGATACTCCAGATCCCCAATGTCCTTGTGTAAATAAAGCGGCCCATCATACTGAACAACTTTTGTTTTGGAACCATTCCTGTATCTCTAATAGTTTACGTGGGCTCCTGATGGTACACCTGGTGGTCTATATAAGGAACGCCAGCTCCTCAATGTCCTTGTGAAAAGAAGCGGCCCATCATACTTAACAACTTTTGTTTTAGAACCATTCTTGTATCTCTAATAATTTACGTGGGCTCCTGATGGTACACCTGGTGGTCTACATAAGGAACGCCAGCTCCTCAATGTCCTTGTGAAAAGAAGCGGCCCATCATACTAAACAACTATTGTTTTAGAACCATTTCTGTATCTCCAATAGTTTAGGTGGACTCCTGATGGTACACCTGGTGGTCTACTTAAGGTACTTATGAGCCCCAATGTACTTGTGAAAAGAAGCGGCCCATCATACTGAACAACTTTTGTTTTGGAACCATGCCTGTATCGCTAATAGTTTAGCTGGGCTCCTGGTGGTACACCTGGTGGTCTACATCTATACTCCAGACCCTCAAATGGTAATAAAAAGTAGCCCATGACCGTTCTCGGTATGTTAGCAATCTCTGTGCCAAGTTTCATGAAGATCAGTTCAGCGGTTTGGCCGTGAAAGCGTAGCAGACAGACAGAGTTAATTTTGCATTTATAATATTAGTGTGGAAGTGTGGATAATATAATGTAGTTAAATAGTTAATATAATGAATAAGGAAATAATAAAGTTATTAGATAACTAGAAAAAAAATTGGGATAGATATCCCATGAAAATTCATTTTCAGTATTTTATGATTTTCGTTTATTGGTGATTTTATTCTTGAAGGTGGTTTAGTTTTTTGTTAAAAAGTACAACTATAATCCCATAGAGCACTAGACAATGATCCATGATGGAACTATTTCCATGAAGATTTCTATGAAGTTTTTGTATCCATCAGTCAGTTAGTTTGTTTAAAGACTGAAGCAGACCGATTGTACGAGCAAAACGCGTGCGTGCGATTATACGTTGCAGCAAAAAAATAACATACAGCACAGCATCAGGATTGCGCAATAACATTTATGTTAACAATTATCAGTCACACACTCGCCCTCACACAATATACGCCGAGGCGTTATCAGTCGATAGAAATAAATTGCTTTTCCCTGACCTATACTCTTTATCAAGTTTAAGTTAAACATTTGATATGTAAATGATAGAGAATATAATTTGCAACAATGCAAACTTGCAGACTTTAACATTTCGCGAAATAAAATCTTCGATTGAATGAAATGTTGCAAAAAAATATGTTAAGTATGTAAACAGTGGTTTTAAGGGCATGGGAAAGATGACACGATTGGCTTCACGCGTACCACACGATGTTGCGGTATTGGACAGTTAATATGGCAAACATGTTTGATCTGGTATTGCGGCAGTGGTCTGGTCATATCTGTCGATGCCGATGTATGGTAGAGTAAGCCGGTTTTTGGGTGGATCCCATGCCTCAGCAAGCGTAGCGGCGGGACGTTCTCCAAGCAAATATACCGAAGACTTAAAGACTTCCGACTTGATGGCGGAAACGGGATATCGTGCCTTATGGCATATCCGTATGGCACTTACGTTCAGCAGTGGACTGCTATTAAGCTGATGTGATGCGTGATGTGTCATATATGACATTATGGTTACGGCACAGCGATGCGGTGTGTAGTGCGGTTGCATTTAACTATTGTCATCAGTAATTTTGGACCAGAAATATAACCACAAAATTGTACGGGACGTCAGAGGGGCTAAATGTTTGGTTACGGAAGGACTTCACATTGATAAAGAGATAAATATATATAAATACATGTGCAAATACATTTATCACACTTTCAGTACAACATTGTAGATACTTCCTCTACTGTAACGTACACTGTTGCACACGCATCCAGTGTGAGTCGGTCTTTAAATTTAAGATTTCAAATTGATACATTTATCTTGGTGGCCAGTGTTAAAGTATCTGTTATATTTTATCATTTCTTATAATACACATCACTATGTACACGTCATCAACGTACCGTCAAACGTAGTGTTATCAGCACAATTTAATCTGTCTGATACTATATATATTTATAAAGGATTGTTTACAAATTTTATCAAAGATAGCAGCACATAGAATTGGTTTTAAACACGATTTAAATGATTTATTTATAAAGTCAACATTAAAATCATAAATGAGTAAATGCTCATTGTGTATTATTGTCAAAGAAAGCAAAAAATATAAGCTTTACTGAAAAAGTTGATACGTTTAAAGAATATTTTTTTGTATTTGTGAGTCGATAGTGAAGATTGTAGAGTATGTGTTTAGAAGTTATTTTAATGGTATTTAGTGTCGAATAGTCAAAATTATTTTTTCCCTTTCTTGTTTCTGTGCTAGCAACACGTGTATTTCAAGAACCGACGACAACCGACAACAACCGACGACATCCGACGACAACCGTATACAACCGACGACATCCGACGACAACCGACGACAAGTTCGGATGTATCTAAATGTCGGATACAGTCGCCGACTTAGGTCCGGGAGGACCTTAAGTAAGTAAGTAAGTAACAATGTTTGTTCGGTGCAAATCTTGCAAGTTTAATTTGAACCACTTCTCGGTATCCGATTGAGTTGAAACTTTGCATGTTGGTCCAGAACCGATGACAATGCATGTTAATCATAAATTTGACCTGATGCTGCTGCCAGGATCGGCTCCGTACGAGAGATCTCCTCAGCGGTTTATAGCTGGGACACAAAATTTTGTATAAGAATTCGTTTATTATAGGCAGTTGGTAAGCCCACCATGAATTAGACGCTACATCCAGGGTTGTCTTCAAACTATGGAACTCCTCAATATTCAACTGCTGGGACTTGCAATTTTGTATACGAATTCGTTTATTATAGGCAGTTGGTAGGCCTACCATGAATTAGACGCTACATCCAGGGTTGTCTTCGAACTATGGAACTCCTCAATATTCAACTGCTGGGACTTGCAATTTTGTATACGAATTCGTTTATTATAGGCAGTTGGTAGGCCTACCATGAATTAGACGCTACATCCAGGGTTGTCTTCGAACTATGGAACTCCTCAATATTCAACTGCTGGGACTTGCAATTTTGTATACGAATTCGTTTATTATAGGCAGTTGGTAGGCCTACCATGAATAAGACGGTACATCCAGGGTTGTCTTCGAACTATGGAACTCCTCAATATTCAACTGCTGGGACTTGCAATTTTGTATACGAATTCGTTTATTATAGGCAATTGGTAGGCCCACCATGAATTAGACGCTACATCCAGGGTTGTCTTCGAACTATGGAACTCCTCAATATTCAACTGCTGGGACTTGCAATTTTGTATACGAATTCGTTTATGATAGGCAGTTGGTAGGCCCACCATGAATTAGGGTCACGTCAATAGAAGGCCTCCTGATAGAAGAATTAGACTGTTCGAAATTAACTGGGACTCGGCCATGTAATAATGACGCCATCAATGAAATGAAAAGACTAAGACATATTACAAGCTAATTCTTCTATTAGGGATGCCGGAGGAGTAGGTACCAACCTACTTCTATAGAATATAAAAGAGATAATTCTACTTTATCCTAATGTTAGTTTTCCCCGTGCCTTAAGTTTTTCTATTGGAGGTCTCTCCGTTTTATAGAAAGACTTTCGTATCGATCAATAACTATCGTAACATAAACTAAAAAATATAAAATAAAATTATGTAAAAAAAAACTTTTAAAACAAGCTTTTATTTAAGTGCTCTGAAAAGATGAAAATAAAATTTTGAATGACATTAACCACATTCATTTATGACTTTACAGAAATGAAAATATAATAAAAGCTTGTCGCGAAACTTTCAATTTGTGATTGAAATTTTGTAATAAGGTACGCACCTAACTGTAATTAGGTAGTTTCTTCTAGGCATCGCGACAAGTCATAAATGAATGTGGTTAATGTCATTCAAAATTGTATTTTCATCTTTTCAGAGCACCTAAATAAAAGCTTGTTTTAAAAGTTTTTTTTACATAATTTTATTTTTAATGTATTTCGTACAAGGCAAACGCAATTAAGTCCATTCAGCCAAGTCTACTGTTTTTAGTACATAAATAGTCTCTCTTATATTTTAGCAGGCAGAATACAAGACTTGGCTGAATGGACTTATTGCGTTTGCGTTGTGTTTTACTAATGTTTTGACCGTTGCATGCTAAGCGATTTGTATGGATAATTGTCTCCCTATCATTTGAAACGTCAACAATGACTCACGTTCCTCTCTACGTTTTATTAAGCTATTTTCTATGTAGATATGGTATAAATAATATATTAAGTCAACTATGCACAATACACAGTACAGCACGCTTTTAAAAAAAACTATTTCTGTAAATTGCAGCACAGTGTAAAATGCGCGGAACAACGTTATTTCTATTCGCCTTATTTCCATGCAAATGGCGAAAGTTTGAAATCGCTAATCTTCGCTAAACCCTATTCAATGCCAGCTCAAGATATCGACAAGAGCGCTCTTGCCGGTATTAGTAGAAAAACCACAATAAACGAGGAAGAAATTTAAAAGCAAATACTTACTTAATTTTATATTTGAAACTAGTTTTCGACTCAACAGTTAACTAGGGGGCTGAGATTTTGCTATGTAATAAAATATTTCGTTGATTTGCTCACTCTGTCTTTGAAAAATGAAAATGAAATAACTTTATTCAATGTAGGATAGCATTATCACTTATTGACGTCATGATAAGTCATTGTAAAAAAAAGAAATTGGCATAACTCAATTTTCTTTTTTTATAACAATTTTGTATTGTCCTAATAGAAAACCGGCTCGGGTGGGATAAAAAAAATATAAATAAAGGCACTGCCTCGGGGCTGGCCAGGTCAACTACACGGCACGTAACTTTACGCCACCACCATTTGTAAACGACATTTGTTTCAAATTTTTGTCAAGATTTCCATAGCGTGTTATTTACATGCGTATAATTAAGATTTTTATTTTTGCGTATGATATTTGGTCGATGCACATTGTGCCCTATCTATTATTGCCTCTTGTTACAGTTTTGTACATGACAGTAAAATCGTATTTTTGTTAGTTTCGCCATTTCAAAATGAGATAGCTTTTCTGGCATTAGTTTATAAACGCAAAAAATTTTTATATTCCTGTGCCCTTGAAATTTATTCTGGGCGCAGAACACCTTGAAGTTTAAAGAATCTTATGAAGAAACTGAGGACATGTTATCGTTTTCTATTATTTTATTTTAATTAGTAACCTAAATTATCTGATCGGAATAGCAAGTACATATGGAGGGACAGATTTTTTTTTTATATTACTACCTATAATCCTTGGAATGTTTTTACAAACCACTTTTGGTACGTCCAACGTCCTACTACTGCGAAGTGTGTTATTTTGAGTAGCTGTCAGAGTCAAATCCGTCTTGCTGTTTGTACACCATTTGATCAATCTATAAAAACACGCAAGTGTTAAATAATCGTGGTTTACTTTCAATCTTTAAAGACCAAAAACCTTTATAGTGCATCGCAGTTCACTTACACAAATCAACAACAGCTCATCCTGAATATCTGATCGGAATAGCTATTACATATGGAGGGACAGATATTTACTTTTATATTACGACCTATTTTCCTTTGAGATTCTTTTAACAAACCACTGTTGGTACGTCTAACGTCCTACTACTGTTAAGTGTGTTATTCTAAGTAGCTGTAAGAGTCAAATCCGTCTTGCTGCTAGTATCCTTCCATCACTGCTAGTTCCTAGCATCGGTCACTGATAATATTTTAGCCATCGCGAGTTTTATTTATTCAGCGATCGCGACATGCAAGTGCTCAACAATTTCACGAAGTTTTAAAGTTGGCATAAGTTAAATTACCAACTTTGGCACGCAATAACTTCATAAATCGCTAAGAACCAAGATTCTTACAGCCGGGGGTTGGAGGTCGGGGGTCGTTCTGCCCATGAGCGATGACCTCTGATGGCGGACGTTGACAAAGCGCCCTCTAGTTCCCATGAAAACGTTCAAATACATCATCGCTGCTGACAGCATCGTTCTGCGTACTACGAATGCCATATTTTATTTTCTGCTACGCTACCCTGATACTTGATTAATGAGTCAGAATGAAGAAACCGAGCATTCCACTAGAGCTTAAACGACCCTCATATAAATCACGTTTGAAAACCGAACTGTCGTATTTGATATTCGAGAGAAAGCACATGCTTGCGGAATGAATATTGAAAATTCCGTTGGGAGAAGTACGTAAAAATAAAAAGAGACAAAGGCAACTAGCGTTGAACCATCGCTCAAAGCGTTGGCGTGTGTTTACTGACAATAGAAATTATTCCCCTCTAAGTATTGTGAGGATGCAAAAATACACGTCGAGCTGTGACGTTGAGTGATGCGTTGCCTCGCTTTCCTCATTGTCTGGCGCGCGCTGAAAGAGATTGCACAATATGAAATACTTCAGTCTGAATCGCGAACGCCTCATTGAATACGGCCGCCGCTGTCGCGAGGCTCTATTCTCAAACTAAAATATTCATATCGCGAAGGTGAGCCGAGAATGCATTTCGTCGACGGCGAAATTGAGTGGCTGAATTTTTGACGTCGATTAAACTAGCAACTGAAGGGCTTTTTAGGATTAAATTGTGAATTCCAATTGCAAACCAGTTAGTTATAAGAAAATATCAAGTTTAATTTAACAGAGGAAAACTTAATAAAAACTCTACAAAGTAGGTATGGACCATGCAGCTTTACCCAAAATCAACAGGCTTTAGTAACCAAATAACACAAAAATGAAAGGTACAGTGGAGTGTGAATCTCAAAAAATCACTGTTTATTGCACACAAGATAAAACACAAGACAATTACATTAAAGAGAAACAACACAACCAGTACTACTTATTTCTAAAAATAAATCTCTTCCAGCAGTCCTACGGTATCATTGTTAATAAAAATATAAGTATGCAATGAAAACACGAATACGAGTATTTCTCTGTATCAAAACTAATATATGAAATCGTTGGGAGTGCTGCATTCAGCGAGCTTTTAGGATCCGCTATTATGATAACGAGGCTCAAGCAAACATTCAAATTAAAACCCAGCCTTTGACAAAGATAATGTTGAAAAGCCGCGTGAGTCAGGAAACATATTTAAAAAAATACGTTAGTACATAAATCAAGGATTGTTAATAGCATAATTTTAAACATCGAAAAATGAATTTGAATTTATTTTAGAATATTAGTGATGATGTAGATTGATATAAGTGTACTGTAGGTACCAAAGAATACGACTGTGGTGTATTTTTATTATTATACTAGTTTGTTTTTTGAGAAGTTAAATATTTTGTTTTTATTTAGGAGACTATGAAGCCCTCTACCCCGCGATGATTTCAAGGATGAGGCAATGGTTGAAAATCAGCGCTGAAGACACAATGGTCTTGCCAGCTAATGCTGAGCTATGCCTTTATGTTAAAGTCCCTCTCTAGATTTATAGAAATTAAATTAGCAATAAATATTATTTTAAGATGCAGGTAGATGTAGATTATTTTGCCTTCTAATGTCTTGAACTGAAAGAATATCCAGCATCTCAATGTAGACGTCAGTGCAAAAGCGGCCATTTTCACCTAAAGCTGGAGCAATGTTGCCAGTAAGCCTAGCTTACAACTGATTTAATTTACACTACGAAATAAAGCGAAGTCTCTTGTTACGAAAATGTGGCTTAGTGTATCAGCCTATTGCCATAAAAATATTACGGAAAATTATAAGCTTTTGTGTAGTTGGTACATAAAATGTTTCGCATCACAGTCATTTGCCGAGTTAGTATGCCACACGATAAGCAAGCATCACAAGCGTATTAGCCTTTGCCGAGCGAAATCGGACAGTCCAGTGGCGCCCTCCCATGTTTTCAAATAGTTTATTTAAATTTAAAATAATGATTTATTGGGTATAGAATTCAGGTAACAATATTGTAGATTTTATACATGTTTTAGAGAGTACTACTGAAAACTGCCTTTGCAGGCGTATACACAAGACTAATTAGAGTCAAATTTTAAAACAAACTACAAATTCAGCACACCATGATAAATAACTAAATAACATTTCATCATTAATTAAGTCAAATTACAATATTCAAATCATCGGTCAACATTTAAATCAGTGAATTGTTTTAAGTCAAAATATTCTTTAAGATTATAAAAACTTTTATCAATAAGCCACTGTTTAAGCTCATTTTTAAATTCTTTGAAACTATTAGTCTTACACGAATCTGGAAGCTTGTTGAATATTCGAATGCACATTATATAGGAGTTATTAGATACTAAGGATAATCTAGATTGAGGCTAAAATAGTTTACTTTTATATTGCAAGCGCAGTATTCTATCACTGACTGTTTGGTTTTCTTGAAATATTTTTTTATTTTTGTGCACAAAGTGACAGATTTCTAGGATATATAAACATGTCACAGTCAAAATTTTACACTTTTTGAATAACGGCCTACAAGATTCTATTCGTTTCATTCCAAATATTGCACGTATACATTTTTTCTGCATTAAAAATACTTTGTCAATATCACAAGAATTTCCCCAAATGACTATTCCGTAACGCAGAACCGAATCCACATATCCGTAGTAGGCAGTAATAGCTGCTTCCTTTGCTTTGTACCACTTGGCTGACTCGTCTGAGGGGAAATATAAAGCTATTTATTTTAGAGCAAAGATTCGCTATATGTTCTTTCCAGTTGCAGTTTTGATCTATCGTTATTCCCAGAAACTTTGTATTCGTAACTTGACGAACTTCTTGCCCTTCATAATTAATGCTTACTTCTGGCGGATTACTTGTACAGGTCGAAAATTGAATGTAATTAGTTTTCTCATATTTATTTTAAGATTATTAACTGAAAGCCGATTATGCATTTTTTAAAGAATTATTTATATCATTATTGTAGGAATTTACATGATGTCCTTTTATTATTATACTTGTATCATCTGCAAAGAGTATACAATCCTGTGATATTGCCAATGGGAGGTCATTAATATAAACAAGGAACAGCAGCGGGCCCAAAATGCTGCCTTGTGGCACGCCAAAGTTATTAAGCGCATAATTATCATAAATCTAAACAGTAAAAATGTCCTCGAAACGATAAGTTTATCTTAAAATACAACAATGAGCTTTTTCATTTGTTTTAAATTTTAAATCACCAAAACGGAAAATGGTGTCCACCATTAGTGATTTAAAATCTTGACCAAGGGAAATAGCTCATTGTTGTATTTTGGAATAAACTAACCGTATAGGAGAACAATTGTTCCATTTTAGATTTTTAATGCCTGTTCTAGATTTTAAGAAATTTTATAAAACAGATGAGGGCGTCAATGGACGGCCGCGGCCGCCTTAACGGAGGTTGAGTTGAATTTATCATCGTCATAAACAGCCACAACAGTCTACTGCTAGTCATCTAGCCCCCTTTTGACACAAAGGAACTAACATAGTCGACATTAACATCTAAAGAAAACATTTAAGTCAATATATTTTAGTTTCTTTACTAGAACAGCTTAGCAAAAACATAGTTAGCCACACAAAATAAAATGTGTTAGCTGTTGTTTGTAAATTACCTGCTTACTGATGGCGCCGGTGTCAAAACAGCGCTGTATTTTATAAAATCAGGATTAAGCCCTGAGGATATTGTCTAAAAGCCTAAACCGTGTGAGGAAATTTGCAACGTTTCATTTTGAACACAATATATGTAAAGGGTGTTTAAAAACCACTAAGCTGGAAATAACTATTTTTAGGATAAGTAATATGAACTTACAGCACTGTCTTTTAGTTACAATCAAGGGATTGGTTTTAAAAATGGCCGCACGGCAAAGAAATGCGGTAGAATTGTGGTTTTTATTTTAAAAGCTTTTATTTAACTTGCAGTGTATGTAAGTAAGTAACAATGTTTGTTCGGTGCAAATCTTGCAAGTTTAATTTGAACCACTTCTCGGTATTCGATTGAGTTGAAATTTTGCATGTTGGTCCAGAACCGATGACAATGCATGTTAATCATAAATTTGACCTGATGCTGCTGCCAGGATCGGCTCCGTACGAGAGATCTCCTCAGCGGTTTATAGCTGGGACACAAAATTTTGTATACGAATTCGTTTATTATAGGCAGTTGGTAGGCCCACCATGAATTAGACGCTACATCCAGGGTTGTCTTCGAACTATGGAACTCCTCAATATTCAACTGCTGGGACTTGCAATTTTGTATACGAATTCGTTTATTATAGGCAGTTGGTAGGCCCACCATGAATTAGACGCTACATCCAGGGTTGTCTTCGAACTATGGAACTCCTCAATATTCAACTGCTGGGACTTGCAATTTTGTATACGAATTCGTTTATTATAGGCAGTTGGTAGGCCTACCATGAATTAGACGCTACATCCAGGGTTGTCTTCGAACTATGGAAGTCCTCAATATTCAACTGCTGGGACTTGCAATTTTGTATACGAATTCGTTCATGATAGGCAGTTGGTAGGCCCATCATGAATTAGGGTCACGTCAATAGAAGGCCTCCTGATAGAAGAATTAGACTGTTCGAAATTAACTGGGACTCGGCCATGTAATAATGACGCCATCAATGAAATGAAAAGACTCAGACATATTACAAGCTAATTCTTCTATTAGGGATGCCGGAGGAGTAGGTACCAACCTAATTCTATGGAATATAAAAGAGATAATTATACTTTATCCTAATGTTAGTTTTCCCCGTGCCTTAAGTTTTTCTATTGAAGGTCTCTCCGTTTTATAGAAAGACTTTTGTATTGATCAATAACTATCGTAACATAAACTAAAAAATATAAAATAAAGTTATGTAAAAAAAACTTTTAAAACAAGCTTTTATTTAAGTGCTCTGAAAAGATGAAAATAAAATTTTTAATGACATTAACCACATTCATTTATGACTTTACAGAAATGAAAATATAATAAATGCTTGTCGCGAAACTTTCAATTTATGATTGAAATTTTGTAATAAGGTACGCACCTAACTGTAATTAGGTAGTTTCTTCTAGGCATCGCGACAAGCTTTTATTATATTTTCATTTCTGTAAAGTCATAAATGAATGTGGTTAATGTCATTCAAAATTTTATTTTCATCTTTTCAGAGCACTTAAATAAAAGCTTGTTTTAAAAGTTTTTTTAACATAAATTTATTATTTGGTAAAAACGGTGATCCCTTTTCAGTAAACGCTCTTTTATATTCATGATCTTGACTGCCCCGATGGCGTAGCGAATAGTACCCCTGCCTGCTACGCCTAGAGTTGTACATTCTACGAGACACAAAATTTGTTAATATGACATTAATGTCATTTTCAGATAAATATGTTTAAACTGGGTATTTTCTATGTATATTATGTATTTATTTACAATGAAACGATATAAGTTTAATATCAGCTATTTAATTCCCATAGTAAAAGATTTGCTTGTTTTGGGGCTTAATGGCGCTGTTTGTACCTATTGTCCAGAACATTTATTTATTTGTATTCAGCGTAAAAGTAATATTTCAGTTTTGTTTTATCTGTGTTCTGGTTAGTACCTATCAACATGAATATAAATATATATATCTCTTTGATTTGACTCAGCATTCCTGGAACATCCTGCGTAGTAGTCCTATTGCCCGGGATTGCCCGGGGCGTTGTCGCTGGGCGGCGGCGGCGGCGTGAAACTCATTAAAATTACAAGCCGGCCGCGAAAGGTTTGTGTTGTCGCCCCCACACGTGATGAGAAAACCCCGACTTTTGACCACCCAATTTCAGTAGACGGATCTGTTCAAAGACGAGTATGTCAAGAACCCTTTTGCTGACTCTAGTTAAAGAACTTTCAAGGGAATTCCAATATTTGCTTGAATTATAAGAAAAAGGCACACGTGTCTGCATCCGTTTGTAGCTTTTCCACGCATTGTTTGCTAGCGATACGTCTACCGTCTCGCTAGTCTAAGCTGTCAATTTGTTCGTCACAAAATGTATTTTTGTTTTTACAGTAAAAAGGTCGTGGTTTGGGAGTTGCGGCTTGCGGATCGACCATTTTATTTTTTTAGGACACATTATAAATAAATGAAGTTGACTGCATAAATGTTTTATTATTCTTTTGTCATGTGATTTTGTTATTTTTAAGGGTCTGGTATATTATTTGAATCTACAGTAAGATGGAAATGGCCTATCAAGACATTTGGTGGGCTGTCAAAGTCTGACCCACAGTCAAGTTCACGTCTGGTGAAACACTCGACCCACCAATGTGAATATTATATGTGCGGTATAAGAATGGTACAAAGTCCAGACTGTCTAACCCAGCTTGAGCTTGACTGTACTGTTTGCCGCAAAGCAAGGATTCATAGTAGGTAAGGACATTACTGTAGCAATCTGGCAGGGGATAAGTGACGCACTTCATGCGGTCTTAAAAAATCAAAGCAATCCAGACCAAATCAACCCAAACGCTGAATAGACCATGAGTCATTGTAGAAGTGTAGGAGCAGTCGAACGCAGGTCACTATATCTATACAGCTACATACTGCGGCTGCAATATATATTGAGCAACAAATCCATTGTAAGCGGCGCTGCAATGAACAGAACACGGTTAATTATGGCGCGATTGATGCTTCGGCACGTCACTACCACTGTCCACCGCTGATTTACAGAGTCAAGGATTGTGTTCCGCTGAATAGATCGACATTATGGACGTGTCTGTACTATGAATAGATTATAAGATTATAGATGTTCAAGTAAAAATCTTTTTATGAATATAGATATTCTTCCTACACTAAACTTCCGCCTTGTGTTTTCGGCTTAAAATAGCATCACCCCATTTATTTTCCGCTGGTGTCGTAAGAGGTGACTAAAGCAATTGAGGGTTTTCTGTGTAATACAATTTTAGGCGACATGCTGACAACCTATCACTATAGTGATACAAGACATTTCTGAAACAGCGGTAAGTTCGAGCAAAATTTTACTAACATAACGTCTTCTTTAAACCTTGTCTAATTGCAAATAAATGATTGATTGATACTCTTTATGCTTGGCAACATTTAGGTACATAATATCCAAATCCCAAAATGTACTTAGTCCAATTTTCGGAAAGTCCAATTCCCAGAATGCCCCATTCCCAATATGTCCAATCATGTATCATTGCATGTTGCGTTTAGGTCATGAAACCATTTATGAACATGATGTCCAAATATCCAGAGTTTTATTCCCAGAATGTCTATATCCCGCTTAGGAAGCGTATTGCATGGTGTTGTAATCATAGGAAATACTGCTGCCCCTGCTTCATGAATGTTTTTGTCGCTTCCAGTAGGTACACCTACCGGTAGAAATAGAGTGATGCTATTCTAAGCTGGCGCCACGCCATATCCTATTCATTAACCGAGCGTTTACCCGTCGCTCATCTAAGCCAATCTACTCAGTCTCCTTTATGCCCAACTCTAAGATAAAGTCTCCTTGCAAACACAAAGAATGTTTACCAAGTATGAAGATCACAAGGTGTCGGCGCTTTTGATCAGGTATAGGAAAAACAGAAAGAAAAACATTTCAGTGGGATTTTTTGGTTCGATGCTACGAAAAAGGGATATCAAGAGGAGTAACTGTCATAGAAACTATATTTCAAATATGGTACCAAACAACTACATAAGGTTTGCCTAAATTAAATACGCCTAAAATTATGTTAAGTTATAATATTCGTCGACCATCTATAATAACTAGGAGTGAGTAAGAACTAATATAAAGCTAGGAGTATGAATGACAGGAAAGATGGCCATCAAACTTCAGTTGAGTGACAACTTCAGATTAGTCAAATGCTCAAAGGTGAAAATAGACTTTTTATTTGCAAAAAATTAAAAATGTGGATTGGGTAATAGTACCATGTATTTTATTTGGACAGGGTCTAAAGAAAATTTCATATTTTTTTTGTAGTTTGTGGAAGTTTAAGGGGTTCGTGGTTTTGTAAGCATGGCAGGATGTTTCAAAGATTTTAAGTTTTTTCGGTGCTAGATTTTCGGAATCAGTTGCATTTTTGACACATTTTAGATATTCGTGGTTTTAATTGGAAAGAGAAAGGGGAGACCTTTTCCCATCACAGTTTAGGCTAACATAATAATAATAAATAAGTGTATTAGAGAAAGATATCAAAAAAGTGACAAAAAGGGTATATCAAGCCTGAAAAAGTCACGGTACTCATGAAACTCAAAAACTTTTAATAGACATAGGGCTAAATAAAAAAAATATCCTCTCATAAAAACTGCCGTGTAGCAATTTTCTTTTTAATATTAGCTTATTTTCGATGGTGAAAGTTGTTCAGTTTAATTATTGCAGAATGATTGATCTCCTTTTGGCTTGCTCTTTAAAATATTATAAATTTTGCATGCCTTATTGAGGTAGAATAATGTGAACGGAATCGAAATTCTACCATTTAATGTATACCGTTGTTCAGCAAATAAATATCATTACTGATTACTGATTCTTGTTAGTCTTGTATGTAAAGATACGGTACTGTAAAAATTGCTTGGTTAGTATTGACCATCTGGGTTTTGTATGGATATATTTCCTAAATGACATCAGAATTAGCTGTTGCTTACTTATAAAATTAGTCTGCGGTAGCGTTGGACACCCATTTTTTTGTACTTAGTAGGTTTACATAATGGTTAGTATTTTAGGCTTTGGCAACTCAATTCATTGACATTATACGTTTAAACGTCACACAGTGCGTATCATTTTCTAAGCCCTCTACAGCTCGCATAACATGTAACATAACATAATATTCTGAATTTTGATGTCGTATTTCTTATCTTGTATTATAATAATTATTATAAAACAAAGTAATTATTTTGTAAATCAGTTTGAGGTCAATTGTAACAGGGAAATGATTATTTAAATAAAAGTTTCATCGTATTCATTGAAAGATATGAAAAGCCTTTGTTTTTAATTTAAAATTTTACTTACATCGCTATAAAATTGACAATACCTTTTCAACCAGGATGATCTAGTCGGTATAAATAAAAATAATACTCAGTGTAAAATAACTTAGTCTTTGTTAATAAACTAACAGTTTCAAGCGCTTCCAAAGTATCTTTTAAAGTGCAAGTAAACGGGGGCAAAAGTGATTGTGATGAGACTGCCTATTTGTGCCTGTTAGCCAGAATGGGGGTGGTCATTAGTTGCCCTGAGCCAGGCTTTTCGAGCCAACCTCGTTTTCTTCACTGCAAAATGCACTTTGGGTTTCGCAATAAGCAAGTTAGTCAACTAACTTAAGTTGAAGTAAATTACATGCTTTCATTTTTTGGTACATTACTGGTATGAATTCTAAATCCTGTCTACAAATATTTCAATAGACCGATTACTGAAATCAATTTTCTATTATATGATTGATTGATTTAGAATCCATCTAACTTAGGAGTTTGACTAATAGTTAGTTAAGTCACATTTATTAAGTATGTAATGTCTAAGAAAAAATTCGAATCATGACACCACCGTCTTTGAACTTATTGAAATAGCGAAACAAAATTGAAAAGATACCTAATGGAATTTCAGGTATTGTTAGAAGCGAAATTAAAAGATATTTGATTTATTAAACTTAAACGCTATACGAAGAATGACGTGTGATGCCGGCTTAGAATAGCATCACCCCATTTCTTACCCATGGGTGTCGTAAGAGGCGACTAAGAGACTCGAGGGTTAGATGTGTATTACAATTTTAGACGATGGGCAGACAATCTGTCACTACAGTGATACACAGTTATCCGATTGACCCTCAATCTTTTGTCAGATGTGGTGTTCAAGACGTTTTTACGGCCGTTAACGCTCTGCCTACCCCATAAGGGATAAAGGCGTGATTTATGTATGTATGTACTATTTGAGAAATCTGACGCGAGACCGCTAAAGCAAGGAAAAGTTTAATAAGTGTTCGTAGAAAAGGAATCATGCTAGTTTCAAGTTTGCTCGAAGACTGAGCTCCATCTGGATTCGACCATTTTTCGATTTCGCTTTATTCTTACGCTTCGCCGACACTTTTAATGACTTATCCAGTTTTTCCGATATAAGAGAAAAGAAATTCGTTTTGTAAAGCAAAATCGTTTCCGGAACTTAGCTTCCGATATTGTATTGAACTTACCTTTGAATTTTATAAAAGTTTTCACTTTATTTCAAACAAGCTACAGAATACTCAAAAGTTCAATAGTAAAGGTAAACAACAATGTTGTAATAGATATACGTAACTATAACAATCTTCTTTTTCTTCTTTTCGTGTGGGACACCCGAGTCGTCCAACGACCCGATGAACTCTGGTGTCGAGAGATTTTTAACCACCTACAACTATTAGTAGGCCTCTGACATGGTTGTGTCACCACGACCGCCGTCTAAGTAATCATAGACAGCAACCGGGACCGACGGCTTAACGTGCCCTTCGAAGCACGGAACCATCTTTCTTTTCAGACAGTCAGGTGGTTCAGCCTGCAATGTCTTAGCCAGTCGGAACAAATTCACAAACAGCGCCCTACCGAGAATCGAACTCGGAACCTTTGCGTCGCAGGCAGTCGCACTAGCTCTGCGTCACATCAGTCGTCACAATGTACCTATATGTAGTGACAATCCAGATGCCGTCTGGTATGATATACCTATAATCACACATTGCAACACAGCTATTCGTAATAGGACATCCTGTATTCATGCAAATGGAAATAATTAAATCCAATCATACCGTAGTTCTGATCATCCTTTGTACGTCGAATTAACAGGGGTGAAACAAAACATCTATCCATAATACGCCCTCTCGCGTTTGTTATTGTATGAAATTGGTTGAACCTACGTCGGGGTGGACAAAACGGGACGTTTTATCGCTTCGAATGCCAGAGGTGTAAAAAAATGCTGAATGTTTTGCTTTCTATATTTGAAAATGTACTCAGCCTGTTGTTGTACCCGTGAGTTCAAATAGATTAGATAGATATATTTATTTATTTACACTATCAATTTAAAAGTATTTACTATTATTTTAAATAAGAATTGGATCAAAATGTCCGAGGATAGTTGGATTGTCATAGAATAATAGTAGTATAAGCAAATGTCATGTAATGCCTAATTAAAAGCAGATGTATACTCAATTTTATCTTTACTCTACGAAAAATAAAATCAGTGATACACTTTTCTGCACCTCCGCACTGGCAATTGCAAGGTCCAAAGGAACGTAATGGTTTGATGTGAAATTTTGAAATTTAAATACAGGTACTTCAGCAGTTGTTCAGGTGTTTATCAGTTGTTGTTCAGCTGCTGTTCAGTTTTTGTTGTTAAGTAACAACTGCACAACAACTTAACAAACAACAGAACTGCAACCAAACAAGCAATTAACAACTACTGAAAATAAATTATAAAATGAGATCTAAAATGATGGTTTGTGCTAATTATAAAGCAAAACATTTCTAAGAGGACTTATCATTGATTTCCAGCAACCGAAAACCAACGAGACTGTAGATATATTCTTGAGCTGTGGTATTGATTTTGATTTAATATAAATCTGTTATTTTAGTCAAATAACGCAGGGCTAAGATGGCAGCACGACTCTACAAAAGTTCTATACGATTTGACATTACGGCGCGACTTCTAGTCTTCGATTGAGTCTTCGCGTTACAAACTGGACATTTTGCCGTAGACGATTATCACTATCAAGACCATGAAGATTTTCATCGGAGGTTTTCACCCACTCAAAAACTGTAGTTTTTTCAAATTTGCTTATTGTGTAATAAGTTTGAAGAAATCACTTAAATGGAAGTAACGTTACACTGTGATTTTGACTTATTTATTCCTTTTCTTTGTAATTTTACTATTATAGTCATCATCATCTACAAAAAACTGTGATTTATTATCACGTAATATTTACGTACCGAATTCGACCTCATTGTTCCTAATCCTAAAAGCCATATAATCTATTTAAATAAAATACCATTTGACACTTGCCAAAAAGTTATTCATAGGGTTGCCTAGCTGAACAAAAATTTACTATCGATAACCTGAATATATAGGTACACATATCGCGGCTTTATTCCTTGCGGGGTAGGCAGAGCGTTATCGGCCGTAAAATACGATCGCTATCGCCACGTCTCACAAATATGTAAGGTCCGTTTTAGAAAAATCGTGTATCACAATAGTGACAGGTTGTCAGCCTATCGCCTAAAAATGTAATACACATAAAACCCTAGAGTCCATCAGCCGCCTCTTACGATACCCGCAAAAAGAAATAGGATGATGCTATTCTAAATCGCGGAGCCTGGAGGAGTTTGGCGGAGCAGTAACTCCCCATGGTTACTGCTCGGTCGTTCCTAAGGGACGTGCCTTAGGAATGAGGCATCGACCGAGAAGAAGAAGATTCTAAACCGGCATTACACGGGAAATCGATAGAGGCGTCGGTAGGACTGATTTCGAAAGTCGCAGGTTCCTGCATTATTTGAGATTTGAGATAATACTTTTATTTATTTAATCAATTATTAGTTATTTTTGTATTACATTTCTTTCACGCGGTGCATGCCGTGTGGTTTTAGAATTTGAATGACAATGCTGCGTTCGAGTGACCTCTTTCGTGGCGCGAACTAATGGGTATTGCAAAAGTAAATCGCCAGTGGAAAAACAAATCCATCCAATCGTCATCAATAGCTACAACCATAAACCATGAACCTTTTCTTATTGAGGCGTACTACGAGTATAATACCACGCTTTGTAGGCGACCCAAATGCAAGGCGTTGCATTCAATAAGAATTTGAGAACTGTACTGTTCGTTACTACTGCTGATACTTGCCTTCATTGATTTAAGGACACCTAGAGCTAGAAATGGGTGATCAAATTCCGCCTGGCACTACTTGTAGTTTTTTCCTGCATTTAAATTGTTGAAATTCACTGCTAACTAAGAATAATGGCTTCAATTCGGGATATATTAGAAATAAACTATTCTTCCTTACTTACTTTCTATGAAATGAAATATTGAAGAACACCCATTTTTGACTAGGGGTTAGCTTAAAACCAGCAGTGTGCTGTGCCTACACCTATTTCAGCTCATATTGTATATTTGTACTGAATTTATTTATTGTTGTGCCTAAGATGTGGTGCGAAATAAATATATTTGTATTTGTATATAAATTCTCTTAACTTAAATTAGTGCTGTCACTTTCTGTAAAATTAGTTTAGAGAAGGATAGGAGATATCTATGACTTAGATATCTCCTATGCTTTCCAAACCTATTTGTCTGAAAGTGACAGCATTAATTTAAGGTAAGTTAAGAGAATTTATATCCCGAATTGAGGGCGATATTATACTACTCTGAAATAGGTACTACTTTGAAACTCTGATAATCGATATCGATAGTCTATTGAAAGTTTTCTATCATCGGTAGCACTACTAAAAATGACGTTACTTACGTTGTCAAATGCTTGGATTGAAGGAAAAAGTTATACATAGGACAAAATGATCATACTATCGAAACTTTGAACAAAAAATTTAATGTATGAAACGCAGGAGAACTTTCATGGCGGCTATTATATCTGTTTCACTTATTTCCGTTTTCTTTGTCTTTTTTTGGCAATAATGTCAACATCATTTGATCTGTGGACTCAGTTCAATCATCAAACAAAGAAATTGTTTTTAAGTTAATACTGTTTATTTTGCTTTGCTTCTTATCAAATAATTTTAAATAAGTAACAAAACCATAGTATTTGGCAAAAGCAAAGGAATAATGAAGTATAGGAAGTGTGAAATTTGTGAAATTGAAACCGAAAGAAAGGATGGACAGAAATGGTATTTCATGGCTCAGTTTCCTCTGGATAAAGAAAGGTAAGTAAAGATAATTATAATGATAATGCCTAGAATATGACTCATAAACATCGTTATTATAGCAATAAACATTAATTTGAGTTAATATGTTTATTTAGCTTAAGAAGTTACTGTTATGTAGTACGACCAAAAATAGTATATAATCGATATCGATACCATGCGTTGTCACTTGGCACAAATTTACTTTTAATGGAGAATGTTTCTAACATTTCCTTACAACCGAGTTCTGGGTCAGAGTACCTATGTTTTTCGGGGCGGGGGGATATTGGAGTAAACGCTTCTGGGCCCTATGAAACGTCGAAATTTACTATTGGCAAAGCCTCTTCCATCTGCGCTACCGCGGCTCGTCCCCTGCCCGCGTAGGATAAGATACACTTGCAAAGTTCACGGGCAGGGGACGATCCGCGGTAGCCCACATGGATGAGGCGTCGCCACTAGTAAAGGAAAAAGTCGCAGGTTCAAATCATAGCCACGGTTGAAAAAAAATGCGGGTTTTCCAAAATTTTATACATAACACGGGAAGTGTTTTAACAATTTTAATCAATTAAATGTATTTTTTTTATTTTTATTAATGATGGGTTTGCTCTTGACTCTAGTCTAGGTCATAGGACAGAGACAGAGTCTAAGATGGAGCGAGCTCACCCAGAAGAAGCCTGTTAAGGCACTGGCGCTCCCACACACTGACGGAACGCAGCAATCTACTTGGCGCCAGACTTCGGTGGGATGGTGGTCGCGAGCCAGGCGGCCCCTTGCGGAGCCTTCCACCGCTTAGTGGGATCGTTCAGCCGGACTTATCCACAGGCAAGCCTGTGTTGCCATTGCCCGGGGTGGACCGCTAGGAGGTAGATCCCATACCACCCCAATTTGATTTATTTTTTGATAAGATACAATTATAGGTTTCAGGTGAAGAAGAAATGTACCGCTATATAGCCCTGAACGAATGGTACAACAAAAAATCTTCGATCTACCCTACAATGAAATTATGTGCAATGATTGAAAATATGGTCAAAGTTTTTGATGAAGAAATAGGACCTACACTAAAAATTGTAGACAATTAACTGCATGGACATGCTTGTATGAACTCCGCCAAACCAGTCGCTCTCTTTTCCTGTGGGAATGGGGTGTGAGATTTTTCTGAAGTAAAAGTATCCTCTAAGTGTTGACCAGTTATACAAAATTTGGTAAAAATTCGTCTAGCAGTTTTTGCTAGAAACGTGGACAAACAGACAGATAGAAACAGTAAATTTTACTGTTGTTTTAAGACCTATAACTTGAACGGAATTTTAAGTATTCAAATGTACAGACTTGGTTGAGTTACTGTTTTATTATATTTATTTAGAATTTTACAAAATTAATAATTATTGAAATCCTTTAGCTTGTTTTACTTAGAAAAAAGTCCATTAGTTATGTTTCGGCAACTTATTGTTATTGAAATATTGAGTTAAAATTGTTTCGATAATATTCAAATACGGGAAGGTTCCGACCGTCTTTCCCGAAAACGCTAAGCTCCACCGGCTAAACTGAACAACTATACCCAAGAAGCATAGGTCAAAAATTAAAAAAAAATTACCTTCCATCGAGTATTATTCGGTCAGCTTAATTTTTGTATGGGAGGTACTACTTTTTAATGTTGTCTATCACTTTTGATCCTCGGTGAAAGTTGCTCAGTTTGACGGGCTTAGGGTCTTCGGGAAAGTCGGTTGTTGTCGGAACTTACCTGCTGCTAAATTGCTGAAACATAATTATAATTAGACTAAAAATATTATTTTGAGCTGCCGCGCCGTTTCGGCAGCTACGTTGTCGATATGGATAAATTGCAGGCTGTCGCGTAGCTACACCACTACGTGTGTTCTTTATATTGGCTATACTAGACTTGACTTGTTTTGTCATGTTGGCAATGATTTGGGAACTGCGTTTTGACGTTTTGCGTCGTTCATTTTTTTTCTTCGGAGTCCCAACTCTTAAAACGCTAGTTCTATAGTTCTATTATATTCTCTTTGAAAATGATTGTAAACAATAAAAACAACAACAAAGAAAAAAAATATATTATTTTTGCAATATGTGGTTATATAATGGTCATATACCATTGATTTACAAAATAATATATCTCAAAGTGATCTCAAATCACGTAAATGCTCAATAATATGTAAGTAACTAATAGCACTATTAGGAACTTTGATCTTATTATCAAGTATGGATTTTTTGTGTGATTTCCTCATCTCTCAATTATACCTATCCACCTACTTTACCTAATTGATTACATACTTTGTTCACGACTCTTGTATTTTGTGATATTTACAGAGAAAGAAGCTTTACAGGACATAAAAACCTTACTGTTTCATGAATTAATCAATCAATCATATCATCCTCAGCGTTCAGTGCTGGCTTGGATATCTAGTTCTTGTATTGAACGCCACTAAACATGATCCGCGATGGCCTTTCTACGTGCTTACCTAGCCTGAGCCTATAAATACGTTTTTGGATTCGCGGTTTCGACTCAAGAATATTTCAATCAGCAGTGGTTGTCGGATCTGCTTTGCACTAAGGAAGGTAGGTACTGCTTATCTGCTGTGCTGCGTTTCATACTTTCTATTATATTTACTGGCGATTTTTTTGTGCAGTGATGCAATGCCATCAAAACAATGAAACATATTTCTCCTACAGCTACGGTTATTTATTTATTAGCCATGGTTTTATAAGAGTTTATAGTGGGAGTATGGAGAGTCAGACTCTTGTGCATAAATATACAATAACAGTTCGTAAATAACAACATTATTTTTGTCTTTTCAGAATACCCTGCCACCATCTCATTTTGTTGTAATCCGCAATAAAGTAATTGAATATTTATCATATGAGGATAAGAATACCTAATGATTCATCAGCTTCAGCAAGCCTCTGCTAAAATTCGGCCTCTCTCTCGTGTCATAAATAATAATTTAAGCTCTACAATTGTTTTATTTATTTATGTACCATTTCAGTTAAAATAGAACATTTATGGCTAACGGACAAAAGAAATGGAAAAATAAGTTAATAGCTTATTCCTGACTGAATACCCTGATGATTTTTGGATTCGTTGCCTGTTCAGACAGGGATGTATTGTCTTAAATTAGCGCACAACTGGCGTATATGAGCATAATTACAGGTGCGCGGGGGAAATGGTTTCGTGACTTGCATTGCAGCGTATTAGACCGTAACTATTACTTTTATTAAAGACGCTTCCAAAGGCTTGATGAAGCCTTCCGCTGGTCGAGTCGAAGTTCAGATACTGAAGCTTATTACAGAATCAGTTTAGTATTTGTACTTTACTCTGGACCACCGGTTTTTAATAAAATACCTTCTTATAGAGGTAAGAAATCCGCCTACCCCGTAAGGGATTGGAAGGCGTGATTTATGTATGTATGTAAGAATTCTAAAGTAAAGGGGTAAGCACCTAGCCTATGGAGGCGTGTTTAAGAAAAAAACTATTTACGAAGTGTATTAACTACAAATCCTATCAATATAGGGATAAAACACACATCGCCATCTAGCCCCAAAGTCAACTACGTAATATGTTTAGGAACTAACATTCACCTTCAAATTTTCATACTGATTTTTAAAAACAATCTGTGCCATCTATTTCCTGTTAAATAAACGGGTATAAATAATAAATTTTATACAAAGCAAGTAACGTTTCATGTGTTGGGGTGTGAAATAATATTTAAAATTCTTTTTCACCTACTCCTTTATGTTAATCTTTATCTCATCTACTTACTTTATTTATTCCCATTTCTTTTTGCCGTTTATGCGCAAATACTGTGTTTTCCTAAAATTTAAGTGGTTACCCACGTGCCTGTAGGGCATTATAACAACTTAGAAATAGTAAGTATGAAGCTAATATCTATAGTTAGATAGGTACTACATACAAAGTAAGAGCAAAAAGAATACTAAAGCGTAGATAATATAGATTACCTGCTTGGTAGTTGTAAATTTTTTATACAGAAACTATAAGTTTAACGTGCCCTCCGAAAGACAAAAGTCCGGCGATATGATCACGTGATTTAAGCCAAAGCAGACTAGAAATTTAAAAAATATATCTTACCAAATTGGAAACAATCTCATAGTATAATAACTTTGCGTGTCCCGTCCGTGAGGTGAAAATGATACTAAAATAACCCGAGGTGAGCTTGATTGTACTATCAGCAGTTTTTTGTAGACATTTTGTGTAAAAAAAAGTTTTTAATGACAAAATCACCTCATTCGCTATACTAAAATAAATATGTAGACATAAATATTTCGTATTTCTTGAATGCGAACTTGAAGAAACTGCTACGAGATTTCTAATATCTAATTCTATTAATATCTTTTATCTTTGAATCAAATATCTCATATTTCCTATTTGTCATATTATTTGCCGTGTGATGCCGGCTTAGAATAGTATCACCCCATATCTTTCCTATGGGAGTCGTAAGAGGCGACTAAGGGACTCGCGGTATATTGCAATTGGTGCATCGGTGTGTATTGCAATTTAGGGCGATGGGCTGAGAACCTGTCACTATGGCGATACACAATTTTCCAAATGACCCTCAAATATTTGTCAGTCGTGGCGTAAATTTCCGTTTTTTGCGTCCGTTTACGCTCTGCCTACCCCGCAAGGGATTATAGGCGTGATATGTGTATGCCATATTATAAGATACACGATTATGTTTCATATGCTTAATTGACACCCTTCTACTTCATAATTGAAATTGTAAGTAATGTTTTCGTCTTAGAAATTTAAAAATGGCAGCTTTTATTCTGAATTTGGGTTTATTAAGTAAGTTTTGCTGCCTTCTATCTACAGCCTCCGAGATCGCGTACAAAGTTATTCTGTCTTTGTTTTTCGAAGATATTTTACTCCGTTAGCCTTTATGAAAGCCAAAAAGAAATTCTGGGTTTATCCGGAAATTATTTCACTTTGTACAATGACATGCTAAAATTATTAAGTTATATCAATACAATATATTTCTTAGATAGACATGTAGGACATATTTGTCAAATACATCTATATTACATACATACATACATACATAAATCACGCCTATATCCCTTACGGGGTAGGCAGAGCGTTAACGGCCGTTCAACGGATATTAACACCACGTCTGACAAAGGTTTGAGGGTCAATCAGATAACTGTGTATCACTATAGTGACAGGTTGTCAGCCCGTCGCCTAAAATTGCAATACACACCCTCGAGTCCCTTAGTCGCCTCTTACGACACCCATGGGTAAGAAATGGGGTGATGCTATTCTAAGCCGGCATCACACGGCAAATCTATATTAGACAGTCAAATATAATATTATCTTAGAACTAAAATATGTGTGTAATGTTTGTGTGTAAAATAAATTATTTCTTTTCTCAAGAAGTTTTTTAATACCTACCCATTATTCAATTAAATGCGAGTTGGGTTCCGACCACCGAGGGTTCGAAACATGCACATTTAGTCATTTTATATGATACCCCACTTAAACTACTAGCCTCATTGTTATTTAAATAAATAAAACATTATTTAAACAGTTCAAAATTTAGTATTTTTTTTCTTTAACTGGTACTTCGAAACGAAGGTTCTTGCCAAATTTCATAGTTCTAGGTCTAAGGGAAGTACCCTATGAATTTTGATAACAAAAACACGAGCTTATTACAGCATAAAGAATCGTTTCCTTTTTAAAATAAATACATGCATGCATATTTTTGATATCAAGCAACAATTTTGGTTAAAATAATAAAGACACGCATATCTATAATGTAAAATAATACAATAATTAAATCAAATATATTGCAACCAATAAATTGAGTTAAGTTTTTATTACTTAAAATTTTCATAATCTTAAGGAACTTTTTGATTGTTAGGATAAATAATCATTCAGATATAATTTTTCCGAAAACGAGGTAATTAAAGTTCCCAACAGAAAAAAAGTTAAAAGTAGAAAGTAAATTAAAAAAAGGATGGTAAACTGCTGAACCCAGTGTATGTTATGTCCTTTTTTCAAGAGTGTATTTATTTTCTAGTACCTTGTTTAAAAAAATAGTAAGTTATTAAAACAATCATCATCATTCAAAACAGTATGCAGTTAAATCAAAATTACCGTAAAAATAAGATTCCATAACCAAACTAATTGAGATATTTTTTATCTATAAAACTTCGTACACTATGAATATAGAAAGACACACAGGATAAATTGTTTTGCAAGGAAACACTGCAATCCAACGGGATATATCATGAAGTATAATGAGATACTTTAGCCACACTAAAATGTTGACATTCCTCGCATAGATCACTTGAACAATCTTGTCAAGAAATTTGCCCATTGTCGTTTAGCCAGCACAAAGGGCATGGTCTTGCCCCAACTGGCGCTGTTACCCTCCATTAGCAAGAAATTGGACAGAGGTCAGTATCTACAAATAAAAACTCAGTCTCATTATTCAAGTAAGAAGTAATTATTGTAAAGAAGCCCAGTGTTTTCCCGTGAGAATAATACTTTTTCACAGAGTTTATTATAAATAATGATATTAACCTATCTCTTAAATGACTCGATATATAAAAAGGCATTAAAATCGGTTGTGAAGTTTGAAAGATCGAAGAATATTTACATAGTGACAAAGAGACAGCGGGAAGCGACGTATGTGTCGAATTGCACTGTTAGTGATGATTTAAAGGTAATGATATTGGCAGTAGGCCTAAATACTTCTGAGTTATTACTCACTATAATATGCGTTGGCATACCTTCCCCATTATGCGGGTCAAGATCAACGCGTAAGGTGTCTACGAGATAGCGACCCATATACTTATTTATGCGGAATAGAGATTAATATTCGCTGTTCGGGATAGAAAATGGGTCGCATATATCTCTAATTCTGCCTCTTTGCACCTTACGCGCCTTCCTCTCCTCATAAGTAGTAAGGAAAAAGTTGTATAAAATATAACTTTATAAATTTTTAAGATTCAGATTCATATTCTTTATTCAGCTTTAACAACATCGTGAACAGAGTAAACATAAATTATTCAAACATTTACAATAATTTGATAAATAGCACTCGCAATAAATTCTTTGAATATAGGCAATTTTTAATATTAATATCAATATCAATAAACATAATTTCATTTCATTGAAATCAATAGTACTTACGTCACGATTACCTCGACTTTTATCATTTTATTTTTTGTGATAACTAGAATACTCGCTTCAGTCTATCGAGTCGCCCAAGCTTAGATAGGAGACTCGAAATGTCAGATTCACTCTATTTGTAACTTCAATTGAAAGTCAGTTGATAATATTCTCTATGGTTTGTATGAGATTTTAGTCCTTTGTGTAACTTTTTGACAACTCGAAGCGACTCGAAGACTATTTTGCTTCGAGCAACGACGGCCTTCCGTCCCGGAAGGGAGTAGGCATAGAAAGTATTTCCCCTCTGTCAAAGTACAAGCCGAGATGGGCATTGGCGTTTATAAAAACCAGTTCTGTTCAGATTTTTTCCTAGACCGAGTCCAGTCGTGCAAGAGAACACATGTTAGTTTTTTAATGTAAAAAGAGGTCTGGAACATCAAGTTTACAAAAAGATGGTGTAACATTTCACATGTAAGTAAATTCTTAACATATTATTGCTATTTAATACATTTAAACACGAAATTCTTAAATAGTTGTTGGATTTTTTCAGCAACATCTGGTCCGCTCGCCCGTACAAATTACAGATCGATCGCACGATAAATCCGACTTCTCAACGATAGCAACAATAGTGATGTTACCGTTTCATGTCATAATGTTTGTCGATGAATATTATAGGAGGCGGGTATTATTTAATCACATGTATTAGACAAATAATTGTTATCATGGTTTTATATGTAAGTACCTGGATAAGCGAGATATCAAGGGACCCGAATATTATTCTCGCTCATAGAGGTGTTTTACTAAACCAGTTTGTCATTTATGCAGGTTTGGGAGTAGTATCTCTTATATATAGATGTGAATGAAATATTTTTATCAAGAGTTTGTTTAATCCATTCTATGAGACACTTTTCAACTTCGGGAAATTCAACAACTTTGTCTCTTTGAATATTTCCATGTCCTTCCGCACACTGCAGTTTTATAAAATCTTTATTTTTTTATATTTTGTTAAAGGTAGATTCCGGCAAGTCAAAATCATTCATAATAGCGTTACGCGACTGCCCGGCTTCGAACACCACATCTGGACTGCCTTCGATAATGTCATCATCTAGACATGGCGGCTGATGTGGGGCAGTGGTAATGCGACTGCCTGCGACGCAAAGGTTCCGGGTTCGATTCTCGGTGGGGCAGTCACAAAGTTGTTATTTTTCACTTTGTGAATTTGTTTCCGGACCTGTTAGGACATTGCAGGCTGAACCACCTGATTGTCTGAAATGGGATGGTTCCGTGCTTCGAAGGGCACGTTAAGCCGTCGGTCCTGGTTGCTGTCTATGATGACTTTGACGGCGGTCGTAACACAACCATGTCAGAGGCCAAGTAGGTAGTAGTAAGCGGTTGAAAAACTCTACACCAGGGTTCATCGGGTCGTTGGACGACTCGGTGTCTCACAATAAAGAAGATTATCTAGATACCAAATGTTAAGCAGCTTTTAGTTGGTGATTGTGTTTTGTTGAGCCATGGTTCTTATAATTACTAGAGGACCCCTGAAATGGCATGATTTGACTACTTAAAAGTTTATTGTTATGTAACTTGCTTTAAATATAAATGAAAAAACAACACAAGCGTCTTAGTACCTACACTTTTGAAATTCATCGATAGTCAAGCATCGATATTGTCAAGCACTAACTTGACAGCTTTACCTACCTCTCCCCCCGCGCCCCGCAAAAAACGACAGAACTATTTCTATGAAGTAAAATGGCTAAGGCTCCTCCCTTCCGGGTCGGAACGAGACGGAAGACCGTGTTGCTCGAAGCTATTTTGCCATCTTAGCCCTGAGGTCAATCGCACACATATACATGTCACGCCCATATCCCTTGCGGGGTAGACAGAGCGTAAATCCGTAAAATACTGACTTTAACGCCACGTTTGACTAACATTTGAAAGTCATTTAGAAAATTGTGTATCACCAAAGTGACAAGTTGTCAGCACATCGGCTGAAATTGCAATACAGATGTACCCATCGATACCCTTAGTCGCCTCTTACGACACCAACGGAAAAGAGATGGGGTAATGCTGTTCTACGTCGGCATCACACAGCTAACCGGATCAATCGCGATAGTTAAAATACAATTTACCTGGATTGGATCCCGACGTTTCAGCTAACTTGCATCAGTTTTGGTCACGGTTAGACTGAAGCATCAGTTGTGGTCACAAGTAGACTAATGTACCAGGTTAATTACCTAAAATATGTGAAAGTAACCAAAAGTTGTAACATAAATCTGTATCAGATAAACCTTCATTACAATTTTATCTCCCTCTTCGTAACAATCCATCCATCACTACACTGTTTTGGAGAATAATTTTATTATTTAATACAAGGTACTACTGTCATCGGATTAAGGGGATAATAGGTTAAGTGTATCACATCACAGACGTAATGTAATTGAATCGTTTGAAACCAAATTACGTTTTATAAAATAAAAACTCAGTGATTGTTAAAATAATATAATTTGGGAAAAGATATGAACAGAATTAATGCAGCATTTAAGTTTTGTTTAGTACTTACAAATAATGTTTTTGTTTTATTATGAGGCTACTGTCTTGTTTCAAGATAATATCGTAGCCCTAAGCTACGACACGGCTACGACGACGCGTATTTTTATTTTTAAATAAATGTATGAAGAATATAAAGACAAGCAACACACACATATCACGCCTATTATCACGTATCTAAACGCCACGTCCGACATATATTTGAGGCTCATTCGGATAATTTTGTATCGCCATAGTGACAGGTTATCAGCTCATCGCCTAAAAATGCAATACATAGCCTCGAGTCCCTTAGTCGCCTCTTACGACTCCCACAGGAAAGAAATGCGGTGATGCCATTGCATTCTAAGCCGGCATCACACGGCGAAAACAAACAAGAATAACAAAAAATGGTTTGATACATTTTATGTTAACATCGAATATGTGCCTATTAGCACTTCACTACTAGGCAGGTAGTTTATAAGACCAATCCCACTTTTCACCTAATTGAAATTCACGAAGGAAACGCGTAATAGCAATCACCCGCTGTATCAGATTAGGATAATTGTAAAATAATAGCGCTGAATGCCCCCTCGAATCCAAACCCTCTGGAACACACGCGAACTTGTCAGCTTGTCATTCATTCTCACTGCTTATTATATTTTCTACACGGCTAGTTTTTCTTGGCTTTTTTTTTCACTTCTTTCTGCCGGACAGGCATATCTTAAACTTATGAAGAGAAGAATTGAACTATATGAATAGAATATTGCGTATCGTAAAACTCCGTATTCCCGGTTTCGGTTCTCCGGTCCCGTGTGATGCCGGCTTACAATAGAATCACCCCATTTCTTGCCCGTGGGTGTCGTAAGAAGCGACTAAGGGACTCGAGGGTGTGTATTGCAATTTTAGGCGATGGGCTGACAACCTGTCACTAGTGATGCACAGTTATCAGATTGACCCTCGAACTTTTGTCAGACGTGGCGTAAATTATCGTTTTTCACGGCAATTTATGCTCTGCCTACCCCGCAAGGGACTATAGGCGTGATATATGTATGTATGTGAAACTCCGTTTAAAAAGTTTGAGTTTTGCTTAAGTCTACACCGAAACGTGTTTCTAAATTACCTATAGATAATCAATGAAATCAGCAAATCATGTACTTTAGATAAACAGTGTGTGATCTATTTTTTTCTTGTTTTACGGCTCAAAAACTTTGTTCTTGATTATTCTCACAAAAAAACGGTACTTACAAGTGTTGAAATTACAGCAGCAACATTACGTAAGCAGGCAGAAGTTGAGATCACACGTCGGCGATATGACTCAGGGCTAATTTATCACTGCTTACAGATAAGTAGAACGGTAGGCTCGCACGCTTCCTGATTTGTGTGCAGTGCCCTTAATCTTAGGTAAGATTGTAAGCTTTGATTTAAAAGAAACTCTTTGTCGATTTCGTATAGTACTCAACATGACAAGGATCCATCGCGTAACGTCTCAAGTGGAAAGTTGAGTATCTAAATATAATTATGTTTTTTAATGTTAAATGGAACGACATGTTCTATGAAAAAGTAGTGAGAGCTTTATTTATTCAAATCAATTAAAACATTATGTAATCTATGAAAAAGTTACATATTCTTTACATTTACATGACACCCTGTACAAGACATTCTCATTTCAGCCATTCCCGGCCTGGCACCTGCTGCCGACGTCCTCTCACGGGCAAACTTTCCTTTTCAATGAATGTTCCAAAGTCGTTTTGCGTTTGTTATTGTTTTCGATAGACGAAGTTCGATGTGCTGGATTGCGACCAACTTTCCCTTGAATGTCATAACTTTAAACACGTATAAAGGTAAGTAATGGCGGTTCGGCTCAACGGACCGTTTAACTGAATAAAGTTCTGTGTTATTGTTAGAAATGTGTGTTTTATTCACTTTGAAAATGTAACCCCCGTTATTACTGAAACTTGAGATTTGCTGGCGGTTGTTGAAGTTTTGTAAAATATTGTGTTCTCATGAACTTTAAAATAAGGTACTTACTACAAAGGGGTGAGTGTGATTTATATGAGGGGTCCTTTTTTTTCTTTTGAGTAACAAAACCCTAAAAATTACGTTAAATATAACTCTATTCGCATACAGGCTATAAACACTCAACAAAGTCTCACTCAAAGGCGTCGCAACAAAAGTACCTCAGATTATGTTTTAAAGAAAGCGTTCGCACGCGAGCGGTGGCAAACGAACCAGAAGTAACAATTACTTGGTCAGGCGAGCCCACCATCCATCACCTACTTGGTAGGTACTGCTATGGTGGTCGGGTTCTACTCTAAGGCAATTTCCGGAGCCCTTATCTACTCAACCTGCGAGCATTCACTTCCAGGCGTTTGTTTAACAGAATTAATCCGGTTGACAACAATCTTTGAAAGTGCTGGTGTAGTGCTTTTTGTGAATAGGTCTATGGTGGTAATTTCGTTTATTTGTGGTTAGTGCTTCTACTATAAGGTAGGCAAAAACGCTTTTTTCTGTACATTATGTAGGAAAATAGCATTATTCCAACCGAATAACAAAAATGAGTCAATTAAGTAATGAAAAGGAAATTAAAGTAACAATAAAAACCCCACACCCTCTTAAAATACTATATTATAGCGTGAACATTAAGCAAATCACGCCCCAGTTATTTAACAGTCCAAAAATTATAAAGAGGGTAAAAAAACGGGGGACAAAAGCGCCTACTGCTACCAACAGCGGAATAAAAACACTGCATGTTTATATTAAAAAATGCTTTGTAAGTAATTATTTAAATTTTTATTTTAACTTACTTGGAAATGGGAATTTTCAAAATGCCATTTCCCGGTCGGCTAACTGTGCTTAAGAATCACAAATGGTAAATGTAGTTTTTAATTTACTTTAAGTAATAGCAATAGAAGCCCTTTGAATCAGCCATTCAATAAGTCAACATATACCTACTGGATCTTTATACAGTAAAAAAGACTTTATAAATATTTTTATAATTATTATCATTAATTATTATTATTATCTTTAAACAGTTGTAGCCACTTAATATGCCTGTATCTTGTTGTCCTCTTGTTTGGATTGCTTTATCAATTTTAATCTGTCCAATTGATTTTTAAATTGATGCTTTATCTAAATAGTAAGGTAGCCAATATACAAAGTTTGAGTTTAAAATTAACAAAATCAGCAACCAAGGCCTCAAGAAGCAAGCCAGCTCCTTTTCTCGGACGCCATGGTCGCACCCGCTAACGAAGGGACTCTTCACTCACTGCAGGATAAACAAACATCCCCAACCATCTCATCTTTCTAGCCAGCACCCTGTATCTCCTCCACAAGCGGACACTTCCACTGGTAATGCCACACCCGACGATGTTATTCAAGCTATTATGTCCTTCAAGAATGGCTCGCCCGGCGGCGTAGATGGATTATCTCTACAACACCTCAGAGATCTGGTGGGTGTTACCCCTGGTTTAATAAATTTTGATTATTATTTAATTAGTGGAGGTGATGTTCTTTCTTCAACAATATGTTGTGTTTAAAAATCCTTGAAAATGCTCATGTGAGCGCAACTGATCGGTTTACCTCGCAATAAATCTGTGAAACGAGTACAAGTGTTTTTTGTCATAATTAATTAAACATGGAGTTTCAGCAATTGCAAGTAATAACTATGTTTACCCTGGTGATGTAGGACGTAATCTAGCGCAAAGTTTGGCTTGTGTAAATAATATTGTATAGATGAAAACTCATTAAAGCAAAAAAAATAATTATCAACAGACCATGCTAAGTAAACGATGACAATATATCCAAGAGATTACGCTAAGTACTTACTTACCTGCATAACATAAACTCTGTTTTAATTGGCTCGCGTTTTACTATAAATATGTTAACTTTAAAAGGCTTATTATGAATTATTTTCTCTTGTTTACACTAGATCTAGATTGCGGCAGCTATGAATTATTGCTAATGAAAAGCAGCTTACTTCCAGCACGCGCGGCTTTAAATAAAACTAGCGTCTGCTTCAGCCATCTTTCACGTGTTATTATAGTGTAATTTCAGAGGATTTATGTGACAGCGCCCATGGTTTTACTTTTCCTTACCAAACTTAAACTTTACCGTTGTTGTTTTGGGAATGAAACAAAGAATAGCACATTGTTAATGAGTTTCCAAGAACAAACCAAGTCGTGTGTTATTATTAATTTGCAATGGCAGGAAGTGAAACTAATGCCATAGTTTATAATATCGTTCAACCTCCGCAACTTTGCAAATATAATTATTATAATAAAAATGCGTATTTCCAATATTTTGATTGATTAACAATATAATAACCTATTTTCATAATAATCTTCTGACCATATTCTAAGAAAGAGGGGAAGTCAGTTCTTGATGTATGACTAATAATAATATGGCTCGACATCCCATGAATAAAACATACACAACGAAAGATTCAATAAGTATGCTGGTAGATAGATACCTACATATAATTACAATGCATAATGCCAAAACGCCGTGTGATGCCGGCTGATTTGCCGTGTGATGCTGGGTAAGAATAACATCACCCTGTTTTATTCCCGTGGGTGTCGTAAGAGTGTCGTTAAAGGTGACCAAGAGACTCGAGGGTTCCGTGTGTTAAATTTAGGGGACAGGCTGACACCTGAATCACCTGAAAAGTTTGTCCCTTTTATTCGTGCTGCGCCAGAGAGAAACAGCCAATAACTTTGCTCAAATTGTCGCGGGATTTTACGATTTTTCCAACAACTAGAGTAGTACCTTCACAATGTTTAATTTAGGTATTTTTACTAGAAAAGGTATGTAGGTATCTAAATAAAAGTATCATTTTTTTGTATTAAATTGAAAAAATGTTTCAATTAGTGGTAATTATGTTTTTTTTTTCTATTGAGTAAAGTTTGACAAATTGTGTAAATGGTAAGTATATCTGTTGGAGACTATTATTTTTTTTTTTTAGATTTTTATGGTTGTAATTGTCAAATTATAACTGATTTAAAAATCTTGCTCACGCTATGTACTCGCCGTATTTGTAAATTATCGTCTGCTTTGAAAATTTATTTCTTTAGGACATTATCGTATTCCCATAGATAAAATTATGTTAATAATTCAACTATTCATTATTTTATACAAAGGATTACCAGATTTTCCTTTAATTTAAAATCCTATCCGATAGTGTTCCATAAAAAAGGAGATCAGATTCAATTAATAGTGAATGCATCGATGCGTGATAATCGTGTCATCTCAGTTCCCGTTGCTCATTGCGGAGTGGACGGAACGCATGCGAGCGCGGGTAATCGCTTGCAGTCGCCACGCCTGCGCTCCCACGGGCTAGCGTTGTGTGGAGACTGCTCGATTTATAAGTAATTGTGACAGTAACTGTCATGTAGTTGATGTAGCTCACGCTGTCAGTGTAGAGTGTAACGCATGCGAGCGCGGGTTATCGCTTGCAGTCGCCACGCTCGCGCTCCCACGGGCTAGCGTTGTGTGGAGACAGCTCGATTTATAAGTAATATTGTGACGGTAACTTTCATGTACTTGACGCTGTCAGTGTAACGCATGCAAGCGCGGGTAATTGCTTGCAGTCGCCACGCTAGCTTTCCCACGGGGTAACGTTGTGTGGAGACAGCTTGATATGTAAGTAATATTGTGACAGTAACTGTCATGTACTTTCTGCTGTCAGTGTAGAGTAATGGATGGAACGAATGCAAGCGCTATTGTTTATTGTGCCAGCATTAACGGTATGCCGTTAATGCTGGCACGCTATGGCATGCGAAATATTTTTACTACCAAACCATTTTCGTATCTCTTATACTTTAGCCGTGCTCTTGGTGTTCTATACCAGGTACCTACTCCAGACTCTCGATGTCTATGTACCAGCGGAAGCGGTTTATCATGCTGAACATCATTTGCTATGAAGCCGCATTTCCGTACGTCCTGTGTCAGGTACTCCAAACCCTCGACTGTTGACCAAAAGTATTTTAGATGTTGACTAGAACATTCAGCTATCATCACACAAAACTTCTTCAAAATCCGTCGGCTACTTTTTAATCAGGTGCAAACCAACTTATTTTGAGTGTTTTCATTCACATTCCTTTTTAGAGGTTGAATTTTTTGTAGCCAATGTAGCGACCTCTGGGAGCTACTGCAAGAAGCTCACTGAAAGTGGTTCACAAGCAAGCAAGACGCAACAGAAATTCCAAACACATCTGCAAGATGGTGCCACGTGACAGAACAAAGAGCCTGAAACGCGGTATCGAAGTGTTTTTTTATTTTTTATTATTAATGATGGGTTTGCTCTTGACTCTAGTCTAGGTCATAGGACAGAGACAGAGTCTAAGATGGAGCGAGCTCACCCAGAAGAAGCCTGTTCACACTTACTTTGAAGAGATTAGGGTTGTATGCGTTTGGAAACACAGACGCAGGTAGTGAGTTCCACTCTTTAGCAGTGCGCATTATAAATGATGACTGGAAGCGCTTAGTCCAAATCGGTGGAATGGCTACCAGGTACGGATGGTATCCGGCGGTGCGTCTGGATGTCCGATGGTAGAAGGGAGCTGGTGAAACAAGGTCGTGAAGCTCTTGAGCACACTCTCCGAAGTACAATCTATAAAATACCGACAAGCAGGCAACCTTGCGGCGATGTGCCAGGCTATGTAGCTTGGTGTCCACCAGTTTTATGTCGCCTATGAGCCTCTTGGCCCTGCGTTCCACCGAGTCAAGAGCGGCAAGTTGGTATTTGGCTGAGCCATCCCAAAGGTGACTGCAATACTACATGCAGGATCGGACTTGTGCTTTGTAAAGACTTAAAAGCTGTCCAGGCGTAAAGTATCGCTTCACTCTATTCAGGACGCCCAGCTTTTTAGCCGCCGTCTGAGCCTTGTACTCGATGGTCGCGCCGAAGTTTAGGTTTGATGTCAACTCCATGCCTAGAAGCTCAAGCCTGTCAGTGACTGGGACAGATGTACCCCGAAAAGTAGGTGTCCAGTCGAAAGGACTCCTTTTTGCAGTGAAAAGACACGCCTGTGTTTTGGTGGCATTGAATGAGACCAGATTGTCGTCACTCCATTGGGAGACAAGACTTAAGGTCAGATCTGTTCGCTCTACCATGGCCAGGCGGGTAGCTACCCTTTTCCCGAATCCATCTGGAACCCTCCATTCTGCCTATTGTCACCCGCTATACCTATAACCTTCTCGGCATATTGGTAAAATTTTCATTAAAATCCCTTCACTCATTTTTGCGTGATGCTTTCACATATACGCATCTAACCATATACACAGATAAACTGAACAAATAAACAGACATACAGACTAAAAATTTCAAAACTGTTGGAACATATTCTGTTATCAAATATACTATTTTTTATTTGTATATCTTCTATGTACAGATTTTCAACCCTCTTTACCTTAAACATACGTAAAGAAAAAAAAAGATTACAACTTTTACGAATGTTGGCTTTGTTGGGTAGATTATAATGGTTCTTTGCTTTTCCCTGTGTATATTTAATTGTTTCTTTTGTCACACTTGATTGTCACACAAATTAAATTACAAGCATACTTTTGACAAAGCTGAAAGGTATCGAAATTTACATAAATTTAAATGTGTCATTTCCGTCACGTAGTTGTGGTTGAAAAACAGGAGATCCAAAGAGCTTGCGTGCAAGAGCTAGGCGTGCATTCTGCCATAACATAGAATTATGGTAATCACACAACAACTAGCTGAAGACAAAGTTAACTACTTAATTATTATACGGCTAATTTACAATTTAAATTATGGAACAACATTTTAGGTGGAAATTATAACGCATGTCAAACGAGAATAAATCGCGCTATGAATGACGTCAACTTTTTCCTATGACTCATGATGGAATGGCCGAAGTTAACTTATACCACAGAATACATAACTTATACCTAAATGGTATCTAAATATTAAAATGTAAATATGACGTGCTTAAAAATTATCAATCAATTAAAACTTTTTTTGCCACCAGTTACAATACAATAAAAATTAAATGATATTGTCTGAAAATAAGTAATTTTCTACTAGTAGGTACCTACACTATATATGTAAAAATAAAATAATAGATGATCTTTTATCTACACTCGTCTCATAATGTTCGGATTACAAACTGAAAAACAGTTGCATAAAGACCTGAATTATGCATTCTGCCTATAGGAATTACGGTTTCTTCTCAAACGCTGAAGCATTACTGAGTAGTTACGCCCTTCGATAAAATTGAGAAATGAAACAAAGTTTTTTTTGCCAAAACTCATATTTGCCGCCATCTACCGCCGCACCTGTCAGATGTTGTTGTATGGTTGTTGTTCAGTTGTTGAGTCTTTTTGTAAACTTGTTGTTTAGTTGTTGTTCAGATGTTGAGAAGCTGTTGTTCAGATGTTTTTCAGTTGTAGTTCAGTTGTTTTTTAAGTTGTTGTTCAGTTGTTGTTCAGCTGTTGTTTAGATGTTGTTCAGCTGTATCGCACTTCCGTTATTCGAAATTTAGTGATGTCGAAACTATGTTTTAAGTTCTTTTTGGAATCCCATTGATACTTACGTGCTACAATCGACAGTGACTAAACCCTATTTTGGTACAAGAAAAATAAAGTACCTTACATAACTATAAAAAAATTACGTGCCTATTTGAGTGAACTAGTTAAATAACGATATACCTATGAGTGTTACATCCTACAACACAACAGAGCTAGTTTGGAATTTACTATAAAAAGTCTGTTTCGTATTACAGTCAAGACCAAGCTGGGTTAGACAGTTTGGACTTTGGTTCGTTCTTATGACGCGAGCATAAAACTTACATATTTTGCAGTTTGAGTGTCTAGCCGCACGTGAGATTGACTAAACATCAATCATTCTTTTAAAGCACACAAAACTCCTTAAATATTATATTATGTAAAATGAAAAGTAACATAGTTCTCGTGCATTGAATATTCCAATAACGTTTCACAACATATTAGCCTGGCAGCGAGCAGCGATGTGTGGCAAATGCAGGCCTGTGACGGCGCGTCCCGTTCGCTTTGTTGCGCGGAATCAAAAACAAACTGCGCTCCCGTCAGCGACAACTTTGAAATATTGTTCGGCGATATTAACCACCGAATATAATATCCAACTCCATCAGAAAAAAACCTTATCTTTTAGGCAACCGGGTAAAAATGTGGAGATGAAAAACAACGACGCATATGGCCCGAGAAGAGAATCGCTACGAGAAGATAGAATAAAATTTGATTCGAAAAACAAAAAGCATTATGAAACAACACTAAAGAAGCAAAGATTTACACACTTTTCATCTAATAAGAAATGGTGAAATGAATTCATTTTAATAAACAAATTCAAGAATATCTTGACGAGCAAACGCTACCTTTAAGAATTTCAGAAAGAGAAATGTAAAGAACTTATGTAAAACCCCTACTACCTACTATCCAACATCTCACAATTGCAAATCGAGTTAGATGTTCGACGTACATCTTCCACCGCTAACTTCACACTTCAAACTACTTTAGTGCTACTCAGCTCTCTGAGTTGCTACTGAGTTGCCACATGGCTCATCGCAATTTGTTAGAAGAATACTAGTTAGATTACCAACTAGAATGAAAGGAGCAAAGTTTGGATAATGCAGTTTTAAAACTTGTTATTAGCACAGGTTCGACATTTAACACGAAAATTCGACAAGTTATCTGCGAAAAACATACGGTTTTTCCTTCATCATCATAAATTGTCGTTTGTTCTGAAAATACCTGCATATCTTACGATTCAGGAAAACGATCTGACCGTTGTTAGATAACGAGACAAAATCCGGATCCATTACCATGTAAAACCGCATCTTGAAAGCATCGACTAAATTATTCATTTTTATTTAGTTTGAACCCGACCGAAGAACATCAGCATTTAATCTAAAATTCATAGCATTGATTGACAGTATACGAACTAGCCAAGAACTAGCGAACTAATCGCTACGGGCTACGCGTGAAGGGTCGTAGCCACATGCCGTAGCAACCGCATACCGCAGGGCTTCGCCCTTACGACTAGCCCTCGAACAACTATTAATTAGGAGTCGGTCATCATGAAGACAGCTGTCCGAAAGAGGAACAGCCCTCGGTCTGCAGATGACAACCAGTTTTTTGGACAGCTTGCGCAGACGGATGATGAAGGTAGCGTAGGCTACATTACGTATTAAGAAAATGTTACATTATTTTTCATAGCATAAAAGTGAGTTATTCGTTAATAAAATATACATACATTCACATATCATGCCTTGGGGTAGGCAGAGCGTAAACGGCCATAAAAACGGTTACAGTCGCCACGTCTTACAAATATATTTGGGTCGTTTCAGAAATATCGTAATACACAACGTTATAAGTTAAAACACTGTATTTGCAAAAAATAAATAAACCCTCGGGTCTTTTACGACACCCACAGGAAAAAATGGAGTTATGCTATTCTTAGCCGGCATCACACGGCAAAAATAAATAGACACGTAAAAATACAAAATAAAAGTTATTTACAGTGGCCCATTTAAGGCGAGTGTACTCGTGAACGACCTCGACAGTGGCGCCACTTCACAAAAAAATATTGCTTCTTTATATTCTGATATATTGATTGTATAAAAATAAATTATTTCTTTAGTAAAGTGGCGCCAGTGGCGTGTTGAGGTCGATCAAAAATACGTATAAGAGTGATACTAGATAAGTAATTTGTGTGAAAGAGCTTAGCTATTTCTCATCTGGTACCGAGTGATGCCGGTTTAGAATAGCATCACATAATTTCTTTCCGGTGAGGGTCGTAAGAGGCAACTAATATACTCGAGGGATTCATGTGTGTTACAATTTTAGGTGATAATCTGTCACTAGTGATACACGATTTTTTGAAATGGCCCTTTACTATTTGTCAGTCGTAGCGATGGCGACCGAATTTTACGTTACGTTAACGCGATGCCTAGGCCATATGCATAAAAAGTTTATGCATTTATATTATTAATAATAATAATAAATCCTTTATTTCAGGTAACAAGGCCCATATAAAATAAAATTAAACAATAAAATATGACTTAAAATCTAACACAAATACTATAAATACACTACAATAAGGAACTTTTGGCGACGTCGACTCACGTTGCACAGGGGGTCGATAGCGCCTGAATACGACTCCCTGTGGCCAGAAATCTGTGCGCGACAAAACAAAACACCAGTCCAGCTGTCGGATTTCCAGGGTCAAACCGGCGGGGATTCGTGGAGGATCCTGGCGTAGCTTTACCATCTTCTGCAGGTGCTGTATAATGTCCTCCGGTGTCGTATCACAGTCTAGCCAGGACACATACAGCTGTGCAATGGGTTCGGCGGCCTTGAGCGGTGTTGAGGCTGCAGTTACGGTGCCGCGTTTATTGCTTCCTGGGTTCTACCAGAGTGAAGCTTTCCTCGTCTACAATCGCTTCAGACGCGACATTGTTTTCGTACGCCGCCGGGCCTGCTTTCTGCTTCCGCTTTTGCATCAGGGTAAGCGCAGGCTGTCGCTTGCGGCGAATGGCGGCGAGTCTTCTGCGGTGGCACGTCCTTTTGCTTCCCAGGTATAAAGGGTGCAGCATCGGGATGTACCGCAGGCTCGGGGTGGGACGGTGGAGGCGCCAGTTTGTTGTTGACGCTCCTCTTATCAGCTGCGGGGTCGCTGACACGCAGCTTATCGGACTGTTGTTGAGTTGTTGGGCGCGGGGAATTGCTGACCGGTGCGGTTTTATGTTGCATGGCGGCGTCGCGGTGCCTATTTGCGCACGCGGCTGGCGGAGTCGCTGACGCGGCATTTTGCCCACGTAATGAGGTCAACTCGCGTCGTAGCTCAGCACTCACTTGCTCAGCGGTCACCCACTTTTGCTTCAGATCTTTGATGTCGGATTTCAGCAACACGATGTCCTTAAGCAACGTGGTGACGTCGACGTGGTCAAACGTCACTGGCGGCAGCTTATTAAGGCCTCGTGCTACATACGTCAGGACGTCATCGGGATCTTCGTTTTTGAATACCCGAAAAATATCCCGGATGTTCTTCTTGCCGCTGCCCTCCTTATGAGACGCACATGTTTGGGCTCATCAGTTTAGCTGGTGAGTCAGATCTGCTCCAGGCTGACCTCGTCCATAAGATCCAGCTTGTTCTGCACGAACGCCGACAGCTCGTCGACCACGATAGTTTCATTACGCTTGGATAGCGCCATTACGAAAATTACAAATAAAAATCGCTTATTTGTAATTTGTTGCATCGATACAGCCGATGAATATAGTTACGTCCAACTGCATCGGGGCTTCGATTGCAACTCTTTGACATAAATATGAAAAACAAATGAAAGCGCTAATAACGAGAGTCATTAAAAATACAAATTAGATTACAGACTCTACCAACATAAAATGAATAAAAGAGAATATAAAAGCGTTATACCAATAATTACTACAAGGTATACCAATAAACTCATGCATTTCGTCAGTGGCTGCAATAAACACCGTTTCACGGGTGAAACAATGTGGCTACCCCTCCCCTATCACCTGCGTGACACGAAATTTGCGAAAACATGTAGACGATATCACGAGAACGTGTTATGACGATCGAGGGGTCTATTCTGGAAGAAAGTAATAAATAAAATGGAATAACGATCGTGTGCAACGAATTTATAATATGTGAAATAAAGAAAAGATGAGATTAAACTGTTTACTAAACTATATCTGTGATGTGTGCAATCTGTTGTCATACTAAGTAACCCTTAATATATATTTTTATTTGCGTAGTAGAAAGTAAAAATGTATTTTTTTGACAATTATAATGGTATTATAAAAGCGTCTAAACATGAATTGTATTAATACTAACAGAAACACAACACGGCCACAGAATCCCACTGAGATCCACTGCTTTAAATGACTACTGACATAAGTTTTTAACGCATCTATCATCTATTATGGCACGTAATAGGACACCTTACTATTGACAAAAATGCTTTCGGTTAGTATAAAACAAAACAGGAAATTGTAGGTAACTAAATTTTGTAGGTAAAAGCTTTTTCTGTAAATCGTAAGAGGTTCTAAGAATAAGAACTGTGTTGATGCTGTTGGGCGCCAAAATTAGAATAATAGGTAATGAACTGGTGTAAAAAGATTTTTCCGTAATCCATGAAAGGTTCTAAGAATAGGCCCCAGGGCGCCTCGTCAGGTGCTTCGTGAATCGCGAGAATTGCTTGTTTAACATATTTTTTCGTTTCTGTCTCGTTTGGGACTGAACGTTACGACTTCCTACGCGTTCGGTTTGAATTTTGTTGTTTGAACTCGGAATAGGTAAGGTGTTTGGTAAATACAGATGGCAATTTTTGTAGTTACAGAATTGGTATTTCATTCTACTGTATAATATTATCCATGTGTGAATGTAAACTACAACATTTATAACGCTTTTACCTATTTTATGAAATTTGATTATTATGAAAATGATTTGTCAACTTACATTAAAAGTTTATTGCACTAAGAGAGACTAAAGATCGCAAATTTTTAAGTACTCTGAAATGAATTTATCCCTGCAGTTACTCTAGTCTAGGTCAACAAGCGCAAAGCTAGTTAGTAGTTCATAAATACTAAGTACCTCCCCCCTGGGCACTTAGACAGTTCAAATTTAATAAACTGAATGTTTCATAATAAATGTCAGAAACGAGACACGGCAGTCTACCTTCACAATTTTGGCTGGTCTTTCGTTCCCAACAGAATAGAGCCTCATCAGTTTAGTAATTTGCTAGCGTATCTGAACTAATGAAATTATAACTACCTACTAAAACTGGATACGAAATATCTTGAATGCAGTCATAAATGTGACGTTAAAAATATTTATGGTGTTCAATTTGTACAAATGTTTTAAATTTTGCTGTCTTGCCAGCTTAGAATAGCATCACCCCATTTCTTTCCCGTGGGAGACGTAAGACGTGACTGAAGTACTCGAGGTAGTGTATTTAAATTTTAGACGATGGGCTGACAACCTGTCACTATGGCGATACACAATGTTCCGCATGACCCTCAATTGTTTGTCAGACGTGGCGTAAATGTCCGTTTTTTACGCTTCCGTTTGCGCGCTCCCTCCCCCGCAAGGGATTATAGGCGTGATTTGTGTGTTTTAAATTTATTGGTTTAAAAATGCACATTCACATGTTATTATGTACAATATACTTAATGAATTTTAATTCTTGTTTATTTTAGGAAGCTTGCTTTGCTACCAGGAAGTCAATTTCCGAAATTGAGCGCTGCCTAGGTAGGAAACCTTGATTTTGTTTGAGTTAAGATACAAAAAATCATATGCATCACTTTTTTGGCAGAAGACAAGGCTTGAACTGCCTGTTAATAAATATAATGTTTTTTTATCCCATACTTTTATATATACAATGTGCTTCTGTCCCATATTTTTATAAAAACAATGTGCTTCTGTTCCAAACTTTTATAAAATTATACAATGTGCTTCTGTCCCAAATTTTTATAAAAACAATGTGCTTCTGTCCCAAACTTTTATAAATACAATGTGCTTCTGTCCCAAACTTAAGACAGACAACCCTACATATAAGTTAAAAGAAGATCCCTAATAACAACCTAAATCCTGAACAATAATAATTTCAAAACTGAGAATACCACGACTTACCTACCTACTACATTTCTGCAACTAAACAATGCAAATATTTTGCTAATTACCGGTAACTGTGCTGGCAAACACCCTGTATTTATTTTCAAGTCTGCTTATAACAATTTGAATATACAGCGGGAGTAGGTATGATAATTATTATGCTACAGACTTTAGTGGGTGTTAAGTATGAAATCTAACAACGTCGACTCTTCGTCTTAATTTTAAAATGTTAAAACATGAGTAATCACAAGAGTATTTGAGAAAATTTTAGCATATTTAATTAGGTTATTTACTCAAAAATAGATAGCTGTTAATTTCTCGCAAGATCTATCGATACCTTAATATCAGCAGCCATCCAATGTAGCCACAGTGATATCACACTTAGTTTTTATAGTCTAAGAGACGATAAATCACTTGTCTCATAATCGTGCCTCGCTGTCGTGTACTTGGTGCAGATGCCTGGGACAGGATTTGAAGTAAATTAATCGATACGAAGAAAAAAAAACAGCATTTCTAGCAAATGTGCGGATTTCACTAAAATGAGACCGAAAATTATTCGCAGGTATATCACCACGTCGACGGGATCTCTATGGAGTTTAGTACAGGACCGTGAAAATTGGCGCAATAGAGATGAAGCCTTTTCCCTGCAGTGGGTGGATGTGAGCTGATGATGATGATGATAGAGTCATAAGAGGCGACTAAAGGACTCGAGGGTGTGTATTGCAATTTTAGGCGATGGGCTGAAAACCTATTACTATGGCGATACACTATTTTCCGAATGACCCTCAAATATTTGTCTGGCGTGGCGTAAACGTCCGTTTTTACGACCGTTTGGGCTCTGCCTACCTCGCAAGGGATGATAGGCGTGTTAAGTGTATGTATTGAGTCATATGAGCACAATACTTACCTCACTTGTAATTGTAACCTACACCAAGAAACGTGGACATTGCCAGTATCTGAGGCTTCAATAACATATATCTGAGAATGTCGGACTCGGCCTTTGTTAGATAGATATTGAGAGTCATTGGCCGTGAAGGAGATGCTGACAACTGAAATTGTATGCAAACCTGCAGTTGATACGCTGTTCCATTTATTGAACGAGAATGTTGCCTTACTGGTTATTGACGCCATGAATTGTAGTAAGTAAGTTTTGTTCTGGTTTACTTTATATTTCTTACTAACTATGCCTGTGACTTCACTAATCACTAAATAGCATAAAAAGTTTTATTCATTACTAGCTTTTACCCGCGACTTCGTCCGCGTTAGATAGTTTTTTTAGGCACAGGTTCTAAAGTAGATATGTATATACATAGTAAGTATGACAGTGACAGTGATATTAGAACATTTCTTATCGCTACTGTTTAAGGATGACTTGCTTGCTTCTGTTGTTAAAGGGACAATTCAAAATTTGCTAGCCGGTGTACTGCCCTGAGAGATCAATATTTATAACCATTGAATACAAAAGTCAGTAGATAACAAAAAATCTCCTAATAATGTCCTTGTGAAGAAGCAGCCCATTATACTAAACAACTTTTGTTTTAGAACCATGCCTGTATCTCCAATAGTTAAGCTGGGCTCCTGATGGTACACCTGGTGGTCTACATAAGGTACTCCAGATCCTCTATGTCCTTGTGAAAAGAAGCAGCCCATCATACTGAACAACTTTTGTTTTGGAACCATTTCTGTATCTCTAATAGTTTAGGTGGGCTCCTGATGGTACACCTGGTGGTCTACATAAGGTACTCCAGATCCTCAATGTCCTTATGAAAAGAAGCCGCCCATCATACTGAACAACTTTTGTTTAAGAACCATGCCTGTATCTTTAGTAGTTTAGCTGCGCACCTGATGGTACACCTGGTGGTCTACATAAGGTACTCCAGATCCTCAATGTCCTTGTGAAAAGAAGCGGCCCATCATACTGAACAACTTTTGTTTAAGAACCATGCCTGTATCTCTAATAGTTCAGCTGGGCTCCTGGTGGTCTACATAAGGTACTCCAGATCCTCAATGTCCTTGTAAAAAGAGGCGGCCCATCATACTGAACAACTTTTGTTTAAGAACCATGCCTGTATCTATAATAGTTTAGCTGGGCTCCTGGTGGTACACCTGGTGGTCTACATAAGGTACTCCAGATCCTCAATGTCCTTGTAAAAAGAAGCGGCTCATCATACTGAACAACTTTTGTTGTGGAACCATGCCTGTATCTCTAATAGTTTAGCTGGGCTCCTGGTGGTAATTCAAGAAGAAGGTTTTTTATATATAATTCATGCTAGAAAAAGGTGTTTTACCGCGGGAAAAACACCTTTTTCTTCTTTTCTGGACACTGGGCGGGCGGGTATTTTTTTCTTTTTAAGGCTTAATAATTTTAATCAAGTGTTTTTCACAAGCCCAATAACTAGGATATGATTTAAGTTAACATATGAGTTGTGTATCATATAATAATGACACTATATTATAATAATGTCACATGGCCCAATATAATTTTTTAACTATTCTCATAGGAAGGAACATTTACACAGGTAGTGGTGTCAAATTGTCATATTGTTAGCAAATATATACCTACTAGAAGGCTTTTGGTAAAATTCTTTAACAATCAAGTGGCCCGTTGGTCTAGTGGTATGATACTCGCTTTGGGTGTGAGTGGTCCCGGGTTCAAATCCCGGACGAGCCCCTCTTTTGTCGTACCTTCTGATAAAATGAAAATGAAATAACTTTATTCAATGTAGGATAGCATTATCACTTATTGACGTCATGATCGGTCATTGTACAAAAAAAAAAATTTGCATAACGGAATCTTCTTCTTTTTATAAAAATTTTGTATTGTCCTAATAGAAAACCGGCTCGGGCGGGATAAAAAAATAAAAATAAAGGCACTGCCTCGGGGCTGGCCAGGTTAATTACACAGCACGTAACTTTACGCCACCACCATTTGTAAACGACATTTGTTTCAAATTTTAGTCAAGATTTCCAAAGCGTGTTATTAACATGCGTATAATTAACCGGACCCCCTGAACAGGAAAAACCCCCCAAAAAACCTGCCCAGAAGTGCTCCTACTCTAAATTAACAATCTTTCTAGGCCCTAAACTGCCCTAGCTAATTTTGGAAATAACGAATAATATATATGTTTAGCCCAAAAATGGCTACATAAAAAAAAATATATTATAATAATAACAAAAAATTGCAGTAGATAAATCTACTTGTTTAGTCTAATAAAATATTTACTTTATACATTTGAATTAAACCCATGGAGATTTATCTTGCATATAGTCTGACATTTCATAATAGCCTTTCTTGTACAATTTTTGTTTAATTACTGGTTTAAATTTATTTAAGGGTAAGTCTTGAATATCTTTAGGAAGTTTGTTATAAAAGCGTATACAATTGCCCTTAAAAGTTTTGCTTACTTTACTAAGCCTGCTCATGTGCACAGCAAGTTGCTCCTTATTTCTAGTGTTAAAATTATGCCTGTCACAATTTTTCTTAAAAGAATCTATATTTATTTTTACGTACACTAGATTTTCGTATATGTACTGTGACACAAATGTCAATATGTTGATTTCTTTAAATTTCTGTCTCAAGGAGACTCGAGGTCCCAATTTATAAATTGAACGAACAGCCCGTTTCTGCAAAACAAATATAATATTGTTCACATCCGCAGCATGGCCCCATAATAGTAAGCCATAAGACATTAAGCTATGGAAGTAGCTAAAGTAAACTAGTCTTGCAGTGTCTACATCAGTGAGATGTCTTATTTTTTTAACTGCGTATGCTGCTGAACTCAGTCTCTTCGACAATTTCTCAATATGTGGCCCCCATTGGAGCGAGGCGTCCAAAGTTATGCCTAAAAATACAGTTGAGTCCGCAAGGTCCAACTTTTCATCCTTTACCTTAATAATTGTAGAGCTTGGTTTAACATTTGGTAATACAAATTTGATACATTTAGTTTTCTTTTCATTCAATAGTAGGTTATTTACTGTAAACCATTGCACTACATCGGTAATAGCTTTGTTCACGTCATCATAGTTGAGTTGTTGCCTCTTTACTCTGAAAAGTAGAGAGGTATCGTCCGCGAACAAAACTATATCATGTTTTTCTTTAACTAGATATGGTAGATCATTAATATATACAAGAAACAAAAAAGGACCAAGAATCGAACCCTGCGGAACGCCCATTCTTATCTTTGATCCAGATGATCTTTCACCGTTGACATCGACCTTTTGGATTCTATTGTTAAGATATGATTCCAAAAGACTAAGAGCGTGGTCTTTTACGCCGTAGTTATGTAGCTTCCTGACCAGAGTATCATGATGAACACAATCAAACGCCTTGGACAAATCACAAAACACACCTACTGCATCATGAGATTCCTCCCAGGCTTCGATTATATGATTGATGAGATCCACACCTGCATCAGTAGTAGAGCGACCACGTGTGATACCAAATTGCTGCAGGTGCATTAAGTTATTACGATAAAAATATCCTTGCAATTGATTTAAAATAACTTTTTCAAAAATTTTACTTAGTGTTGGTAGTATTGATATAGGTCTGAAATTAGTAGGGTCAGTAGTACTACCAGCTTTAAACAAGGGAATAACTTTACTATGCTTCATCAAGTCAGGAAACACGCCACTGTCTACACAGTCATTAGAAATACATGCTAGGTATGGAGAAATGCAATCGATTATGGAACTAATAATTTTAACAGAGAGGCCGTGGAGATCTGAAGTATTTTTCATTTGTAAACTTTTAAATACTTTTATTATTTCAATGTTACTAACGTGAGAAAATTTAAAATATTTATCACAATGGTTTACATTATCTTTTAGAATAGATTCAGCGAGAATAGGGCATGAGTTTAACGATTTGGTAGTCGAAACTGGAATATCAGTAAAAAATTGTTCATAAGCGGAAGCTACTTCCAAATTAGTATTTTTAACTTCATCGTTAATCATAAGTTTATAATTTTCATTACGACGTTTAGATTTTCCAGTTTCATTATTTACAAATTTCCAAGTGGTTTTGATTACGTTTGTGCTATTCTTTATATTATTTTTGATGAAGTTAGATTTAGCTATTGCACAAACGTTTCTAAAAGTTTTAGAGTAACGTTTTACATAATCAGCAAAAGTTTTTGATTGATTATATGTTCTTTCTTCATACAGATCGTATAACTTCTGCCTGCTTCTATGAATTCCAACTGTGGCCCAGTCACTAAATGATAATTTTGTGTTAACTTTAATTTTCTTAGATTTAAATACATTGTCATATTCTTTTTTGGCAAGACTAAATACTGCGTTATATAATTTATTTGGATTTTCGTTATATGGCAATTCAGGTAATTTTTGCAAAATATTTTCTCTATATCGATTTAGCCTACTTTCATTTACCGGTACACACGTAATATCTTGTTTAGGTGCCTGCTCAATGTTAATTTTGAAAGAAGCTAATTGACCCGTATGGTCGGAGCTTAATTTATTTATGACAGCCGCATCTTCAGGTTTAATGTTGGTAAAGATATTATCTATGCACCTGGCTGAGGTAGGTGTGATTCTCGTTGGCACCGAAATAAGATTCACTAGGTTGTAACATAAAAATAATGATAGAAACCTATTACTGATATTAGAATTTTCAAGAATATTTATATTGAAATCTCCACATACAATAATCCCTTTATTGGATTTTGTTGCTTTATCTAAAGCTACATCCATAACTTTTTCAAAGGGTTAGTTGGGATAGTTTTTTAAATCAGCTTAATTATATTTATGACACTTCTTTCTTCTTTCTTTCTTTCTTTTCGTGTGGGACACCAGGTCGTCCAACGACCCGATGAACCCTGGTGTCAGAGTTTTTTTTCAACCGCCTACTACTCTTAGTAGGCCTCTGACATGGTTGTGTAACGACCGTCGTCTAAGTTATTATAGACAGCAACCGGGACCGACGGCTTAACGTGCCCTCCGAAGCACGGAACCGTTTCTTTTCGGACAATCAGGTGGTTCACCCTGCAATGTCCTAACCAGACCGGGAACAAATTCACAAAGTGATATATATCAATTTTGTGAGTGTCCCACCGAGAATCGAACCCGGAACCTTTGCGTCGCAGGCAGTCGCACTACCACTGCGCCACATCAGCCGTCACACTTTATGACACTGCCCTAATGTTTAAAATATCTTAAAGAAAACTATCGATTGTTCATTGTTCTTTCGGGGTAATTGCAGTCCAATGTCAGTTCGCTTACCTTAAAATTTCATAACATAGTAAATATCACATCCGAAAACTTCATTCTTCCCATAATGAGAATTCAGATTCAAATAAAATTCATTCCAGATAGACGCGCTTGTGTCACAGTAAAGTTGATTCAGTAAGCTAACCTTTGGTAAGTCTTTGAGCCCTCTCGGCTGTAAGAGACCGTAACATGACGTATTGAGAGGATAGCTTTAGCAAAAACAGAGATTATAAATAAAAAATATTTTTTTGCACGTGGTGCAGAGGTGGAAGAGTATTATTTATCTTGCGGCAGCCTACATTGACAACAACATATAAATAAACGTAAGCATAAGCAGCACCCTTCTCTAAAAATAAAAACTTTCTGAGAAGGTTGCACTTGCCGATCCACCAGCTAAACGTGGTGAATGACGGTTCACATTAGAACGTAAGAGAGAAGCCTTAAACCCTGCAGACGCTTACATGTTGTTATAATTATTATCATAAGTGTGTTGGGTCAGGTGCAGCGTCCATCCACTTGTACGACCATATTTTGTACTGCTCTTTATTCCTACTGCGATTGGGTAGGTATAATTTCGGCGAACTCCGAAGGTAAGCAATATTGTTTCGACATTCCAATGCATATCGAAGTACCCAAGTGCAGCTTTGCAAATGACAGTGCACTCAGTTCGTTCTTTACAAAATATTTATGCTGGAGCTGAGAAGCATTTCTTTTGCTACGTAAGATGATGGGAATGCTAGCTCTATTAGCTTTAGATATTTAGAAGACGTTAGTAACAAATTAGCCAACGTATCTACGTAACCGTCCAAATATATTTAAGAAACATTGCAATAAAACGAAGAGCTCGTCCGGGATTTGAACCCGGGACCACTCACACCCAAAGCGAGTATCATACCACTAGACCAACGGGCCGCTTGCACAATCACCTGTAAAATTTTAAACTATATTTTTTAACAAAAGCTGAATATTTACATGAACTTGCCAAGGTGCGTGCAACTTCTTAATTGTCTTTAAATAAATCTATTAGTCACACCTGTGTGTAACCTTTGTTTAAATTCATCATCGATATATTCATATTCCAAATTCAAATTACTTTTAGTCCCTTGAGTTTAAAAGACCTATTTTAAGCGCACTAATATGCGGGTAAAACGTAGTTTTTTAAACAGAGGAATTGAAAATTAAAAACATAGTTACTTCGTAAATTTTTTATTATGATAATGTCGCAAAAGAAAGGCACGCCCGGGATTTGAACCCGGGACCACTCACACCCAAAGCGAGTATCATACCACTATCATATCAGAAGAAAACAATCTTATATTGTTTCATATTTACACAGATGATCGATATTTATTACATATTCACATTTCACATTTTATATAAAAATTTATGAATTCAGCGTTTTAAGTAAATCCAAGTGGCTCGATGGTCTAGTGGCATGATACTCGCTTTGGGTGTGAGTGGTGCCGGGTTCAAATCCTGGACGAGCCCGTTTTTTGCTAGATGAACTAAACTGTGAAGTAGGTAGGTAATTTAATATTATAATATAAATATTTTACCTAATTGGACCCCAAAAGAAATAGGTATTAATATCTCTAATACAAAGTGTTCGTTTTACGACTATAAGATAATAACTTATACCGTAAACGGTGTCGTCACTATACACAATAATAAGACTATAGTTGATTTTAGTCAGCAATAGTAGATTAATCTTACATATTATATTTATGTCCAAACGAACGAAAGCTCATTTCCTTAAAAAGAGCGGTCAAACAATCGAATTGAATCGAGCACCCCTCAGTCTCAATGTGGGGCATTATTTAGATGCTCATTTCGATTCGTTCACTTCCCCGGCTTTGTTCAGTAGCTTTTTTTCCAAAGGATGTTCGGTGAATTGCAAATCCCCCGACTTCAAGCCAGTGGCCGCTCGAGACTCTGTAAATATTTAATGCATATTTCATGGAGAAACGTTTACTCTACTTTGTAAGAGATCGCGAACAACTCTTCTGGTGTGATGTTGCGGTTAAGAAGATTGAATTCAGGGAGATTGGATACTGCGCTTGCTCGATACTGCATTGATTGGAAGTAAGGATTTTAATCAGATTCTAACTTGAAAGTTAACAATTTGGGTTTCCATTGAACTTTTATTCAATAAATAAATATCATTTATTATGATTATAAAGCAGTAGGGAGAGTAATATTAGCATTTGTCTGTCCCTCATTTGTTATAAGTTCCTCATTTGTTCCCCATTTTGGGATCTACCAGCACATGCCGGTACGGGTAGATTCAGTCCGATCCGTTCTTCCCAGAACAACTACTAGGATGGTTGTTTGAACAACCACACAAACTTCTTCGGGCGAGCTCCCTTTCCCCATAGATCAGTCAATTGTAGCTTTCAAAGCCCAAGAGCTAAAGTAATAGAAACCAGTTTTTTAAAAAGGTGACATTTGTCTGCCAACTATAAAAACTTTACAGTCTGTTAAGCACATAATGTACAAGGGGTACCCCAAAAGAACTGAAAAATTTAATAAAAAAAAATAATTAATCCCATAAAAGAAGTCATTTTCTACATTATACATATTCATCTCAAGAAAATAATATTGCTGGGGACGGGGACAAAAATACTCGTAATTCAGTTCTTTTGGAGTACCTTAGGTGCTACGACCGAACACCTTAGGTGCTAGCTGCAAACGTTCCATATATCTATAGATATAGGTAGGCTAGCGTTCTACAAATAAGTGCAACAGACTTAAAACCAAAACTATGCTGCGATTTAGGTGTTCGATTAAAGAAATAAAGTTTCCTTATCTACCCTTTCTACTTCAATCATTGAGGACTTTCTTACAATGTTGTTTGAACTTGTGCTAAAATTGCAGTGCAAGTTAGGAGTGCAATCCGGTGCCTTTTTGCCTCCTACCGGATTCGACCGGTATCCGGATCCACATCCGGAAAACGTAAAATCTATACAGAAAATTAACGGTGATGTGATCTTCGGATTTGTAATACGAACGATGTAGTGAAAACAGACGTTTTCACTTGAAGAGTGAGGTTTATTTAATAATTATCGCCTATCTTCTTGCGCTTAGCAAAATGTCCCGATTTCGTAAGTCGTATCGTATTGTTACGATTTTGTTTCAATAGCTTCAGTTAACAAAAATCTACTGATAAATTCACCTAATAAAAATCATTTAATTAATTTGTACTTAGCTTAAACTAAATAATTCTTAAAAAAATATAGAAAGTTGCGTTTTTACCGTAGTGCCAATCCGGTCTGGTCCAGATTTGATTGATGTTACGATAGAATCCGGCCGGATTGAGAATCATTCTGGATTGCAATCCCTAAGTGTAACAAAGTTCCTAAATCTAGGTATAGGTACCATCTACCTCGGCTACAAATTGATCTCAATAAAAGTTACAATACCGATCCGATTTTATATCTACAAGGTACACCAGTATGTATTATAGCTGAATTTACTTTCTCTTCCACTTCTACATATACCTAAAAAACGTTATCCACATACCTATGGTGCTGATGTGGCAAACGGAAATACAAAAAAAAGAGTCAGCAAAATAGCGGGCAGATGTTTCAGGGGGAACAATCGCGCTTCATTATGGCACCATTCTTTTCTTGTTTCTGCAACGCATTATGTTTTCCTTACCTACAGTGTTATATATGATTTTTAAATACTCAGTGATCTTCAAAATATAAAAATATATCAGTTCAACAACACACGAATCTAGTTCACGGAATGCGGAAGAGAATCAATTAGGTATACAAATGGTGCTCTATTAGAAGTAGTCGGCTTTTCTCGTTTACAACACGTGTGTAACTCATGTCATAAGTAACTATAATTTTAACACAACATTTACCGAGATTACTGTACCAAACACGCCGGCGGTCTTATCTTTTCAGCACATTATAATCTTTAAGCTTTCCGTTCCCAAATGAGCCTCTTAATACGTGCTCTGCCTTGTTACTAAAGCCAGACGGAGGCTGTTATAGCATGGGAATATAAATTAACTTAATGTAGCTTATAAACTGAAACAAAACAGTAAACAGCTAATGTGCTTGCTCCATTAGTGGAGGTAAAAAGTTCCAGAATACTCCACTACTCGACACCTAGTAAACGTGTGAGCTGTGAAAACTGGTCTGAAATTGGGATTTATATTTTTAAATAAGTAATTATATATCAAGGGTGTGCATTGCAATTTTAGGCGATGGGCTGACAACCTGTCACTATAGCGATACACAATATTCCGAATAACCCTCAAACATTTGTCAGACGTGGTGTAAATGGCCGTTTTGCGGCTGTTTACGCTCTGCCTACCCCGCAAGGGATTAAAGGCGTGATATGTGTATGTGTAATTATACATCGTTTAGTTTTATTAGTAGAGATAAAGCCTTTCTTTGTAACATAACAGCTCATTGACGGGTAATATATTTAGCTGTTCCAGCCATATTGATTTCTAATTACGCGGAGTAACAGCAAAAAATATGTCTGCAGCTAGGCTTAAAAAGCAGATAAGTAAATGATTTTGTGTTTTATCGCTTCCAGTCAAGCTTGGAAAAATACACGAAAGTCTGGAGCAATATCGTGCTATGAGCCTCTATCCAAAATATAAGCTAGCGCAATGCAAGTATATTTGTCGGATGATTGAGCTAAGTGCATGGCGCATTAGCGGTGCGGCGCCGGCGGACGTCCGCATCGCGGCGACACTTCGCGCTTTCTGCAAGCCAAACATTAGGTTATGTTACCAGCATTATGAAGTCACTTTGGGATTCAAAATGTGTCTAAGTTCCGACTGACGTTATAATGCGAAATGTCTGTTCTGTTTAGTATAATGTACCCAACTTACAAAAAGAATCATAACTTACAGAAAAAAATGTTTGTATCAAAAGTGCAAAATTAATTATTTAATAAAAAAAAACTACATTTCTTGCACAAGCAAAATCATGTGAGGTTAGTTGCCAAGGATTGTCTTAGAATAAACTGCTATCCATAACTGTCTATATAGCATTCTCAGAAGACAAATGTTATCCAATTAATACTAGCGTCTACCCGAAACCGCACAAAAAGACTTCCAATATCCGAAAGATCGAGAAGAATATGAATGAAAAAGTTAATATGGAGGACCGCACGCGCGTGCGGCCAAGAAAAAAAAGATGGATGTGCGTGAATAATGTTCGGTCGCGAACTGTAGTAATGGACAGCACTAAATATTGCACCAAGGGAAAATAAATTACACCCACTTTTTCAGAAGCGCAAAAAGCGCTCTTCGTTTTCTCTTTCAGAGGATCTCCGGGCGGAAAAAGTTTAATATGTTACGCTGGACACTGATTACGTAGGGGAGGTAAGTGTACACGGTTCGTTCATGGTTAGACCCATTTCAAGTTGGCTGCTTTGCATAAAGGTAGTCCTTTTATTAGGATTCAAAATGAGTAAAAAAAATGCCTACCTTAACGAAAGATATTTATATTCACTTTTGAAACTGATTTGTGTCTGTAACAACATAAAATCAAGCGAGGCGTTCTGTAAAAACCCAACAGAACTAAATCAACGCACTATCCAAACATCTGTAGCAGCTGGCAATACAGCGGGAACAGCGCTAGAAACTAATTCCGAACGCGCTAATAAGGTTAGGGACAGCTGCATACAAGCGCAAAGTTTAAATTGGCGCAACAACATCGGCTGTTGTCGGGAATCAGCGCTGCCTTCAGCGCTAAATGGATTTATTGCCGCGTCCAGCTCCAGGTGGGTTCCAGCAATTACTCTTATTTTCTCCGCATCCAGCTTATTGTTGTTGGGAAACGCTGTTTATATTCGAACAGATTGCTAACTATGTAGTCATGAAAGATACGAGTTTACGAAACGGCTCAAGTGAGAAAATGACAGGATTAAAGAGATAAGACATGATATTGACAAGTTTTTTGGGTAGCAAAGACCACCAGCATAATAGCTGTGTGCTTTTATACAAACAATATTTTAAATGACAGCTCCGAAATAAAACCTTTCACAACGTTACAAGGGTTTTATATGGGAATCTTTTATAGGTGTCCGTGAAAATTCTAAAATATATCCGTTACTAGATAAATAATTAACAACGTTTCAAGGGATATTATATTTTTTATGGATGCCAACAAACGCCACCTTGTTGGATGTGTAGAGCACGTGATATTTTACGTTGTCGCCGTCCACCTAAACTACTTACTCATTACATATATTATCAAATCCAAAGCACGTCACCCCCTTTGTTTCAAACATCTTGTCTTCATCGAGTACGATTGCGGCGATCAGCTGTACCACGGCTGGAGCATTACTAATAAAAATAATTTCTCCTTGAAAATCGATCTCCATCGTTACTTGACAAAACCAGGGTCACTACAAACAAATATGTTATGTGAAAAAACGACACATACGTTTTGTAACTCTAGTCATGCGTCAGTATTTCACTTTTAAATACCCTAAGCTCTCTGATCCCTCAGTGCGGTGACCGGCCGGGTGACCGGCGAGCGGTACCGACAAGCAATCAGTCGCAGCGAACGCTATCCCAAAGGATTTAGTTTCAATCACGACTTCGCTCCACGCACTGATTAATGCATACTAAACAGGACACACGTACTGACTGCTCATTACTTTCTGGTCTGTTTTCCTTCGTGGTCTAGTGATCGTGATTCGTGGCCTTGTGGGGTTAAATCCGGCGTCTATTTCCTATTTTAAGCTTTGTATTTGGTTTGGTAAGGATTTTCTAAGTTGATAAGCCATATTTGATTAACTATTAACCTTAGTGGCCATTTACCAATTCGCGTACATTTACACTGTAAAGTGTGTTTTGCTTCCTTTGGGAAGATTCGATTGTAAATATCTGCGTAAAAGAAACGTGAACTGCGCACGACAAGAACTGCGCAAAGGTTTGAATTAATAATTGAACGGTATGTGCAGGAAAATTGCTAAAAAAGTTACCTCTAGCTGCATTTGCTAAAACTAGTTTTAAACTATTAATTTTCATTTACATTCATTAAAATAAAACATTTGCAACATTTTACCTGATTCCGAACGTCAAAACGTATAGAACAATTACTAAAACATCACTAAACTCTATAGAGTTACTCTTTGCAATATTAAGCATTTAAATTTAAAATAAACAAGTGGGTACATAAAAGCATTGCCAAAGACAAGTGACTGACTGACGGGCAATTAGCGAGGCCTCCCGTTGAAACAAAAGGCCCTCCTAGTTTCACTTAATTAAAAAAGTGGAAACCCAAGGCGCCTGGCGGAGAAAAATTGCTGGAAAATACCTATAGTACGAGCAGTAACGTACTTGACAACGCGTCTGTACTTGAAGCAATGCGGGAATGGGAGTAAAATAAATGTAATTTTTATGGCCGTGTTATGCCGGCTAAGAATAGCACTACCCCATTTCGTTCCCGCGGGTGTTGTAAATGGCGACTTAGGGACTTGACGGATTCATGCATGCCTTTCATGGTCTTCAATTATTCGTCAGAGGTGGCGATAGCGACCGTATGTTACGGCCGTTAAGAGGCTGACACGAGCTAAAACCGGTTGCTTTTTAACAAACGAAAAAAAAAACAGAACGTTTTCTGCTTTATAGTTTGGTTAAAATCAATAATAAATGTCACTTCTAGGTTTACTCAGCCCCCTAACTGATAAAGGCGTGGTATGTGTGTATTATTTTATTTGACTGATGTAATGACACGAAAATAATTTTATTAAATTTGACTTTTCTGCCACTTTGTAGACAAAAGTAATAACATTTGCAAAACATATTTTTCCTATTGATCTAAAACTTAAAAAAATAACAATTACGTAACAAACATTTTTCCCTAGTTTAAAGAGTAACAATAAGTTCCACAATGATTACCAAAAACTTTTTGAAATTGTATTATTTTAGATTACAAGGCACATTATTAACTTTGCTAGGGCTTAAGTTGTTTACAATCCACAAAATTATGGCCTAAAATTGGAACATGTAATTTTGCCCGCTGACACTGGACTTTGCATGACTATTTGCATACATTATGAAACTAGGTGCACCGGGATTTGTAAACTGAATGTAAAAGTGGGTTAGGGCACTGACGCTAAAGTAATACAGATATGAAACAGTGTATAATAGTAGTTTATGCAACTGTCATATAATGGGGGTCATTAGAATGCGAGTGTCTGTTTATCACACGAGGCGTAGCCGAGTGTGATAATAGATTGACACGAGCATTCTAATGCCTAATTATATGCAGTTGCATACACTATTTTATCTACACTCTAAAAAATTAACTCAGTTGAACACTTTTCCAAACGTCCGCACCAGCGATTGCAAGACCTGATACATGGTCAAATTCAATACGAGAACGTAATATGGCTTGATATGAATTTTTGAAGATTCTTTACGAACAGTTGTTTAGATGTCGAGTCTCAACAGCAAATAACTAAACAACTAAATAACAACTAAACAACACTGAACAACAACTGAACAACACTGAACAACAACTGAACAACATCGGAATAACATCTGAACAACAACTAATCAACATCTGAACAACAACTGAACAACATCTGAACAACATCTCAACAACAACAGAACAAAAACCTATTAAAACAACTGAACAACATCCGAAAAATTACCGTACAACAACAACTGTCAGGTGCGGCGGAAGATAGCGATTTGAGTATTGGAAAAAAAACTTCGTTTCATTTCTCAACTTTATCGTATTAAGAGTTTTCTCATTAAGTCATTACGCTTCTGTTATTTATAGTAAACCCTAGTTTTTATAGGCAGAATGCATAAAGTAGGTCATTATGCATCTGTTTTCGAATTCATAATTCGAACATTATGAGACGAGTGTAGATAAAAGCGCATTTAAGGCGCGGGATAGTGAGCGGGTAAGATTTTGCGTTATTTTTATTTATCATTAAACCGGTTTTATTACGACAATTACTACCATAAAATTCTGACAAAAAATATGCCATGTGTTATTGTCCAAATTTGTAAATATTAAAATATTTTAAACATTCAAGCAGATTATTTTTAAGTGTTGAAGATTGAAAACGCTATGAGGGTGAATTTTGCAGGCAAGTTTCGTTACTTTAATTTTCCGGCTGCGCTGTGCAGTGTGTGGCACAATGAGTCACGGCCTGCAGCTATACTGTTTCCATTCAGAACATCATTAAGGTGGATGGAGGCTTCATTCTTAGCCGAGATAATACAAGTTTTGTTCATAGCATATTTTCAGGCTGTTTTTTTTTCTGTATCCTGTATAATGTTTTAATATTTCAACCATTATTAAGAAACATAGGAAGAAATTATTTAAAAAATCCTTTGTCAAAAAATTATTTAGTAGACTAAGAGACCTTTACTTCTCGACCATATGTTCCGTGGTGTATAATTTTTTATGTTCTGTTTTATGTTCTGGTTCTCCAGGTTTAACTTAAAAAAACACAAATTTTTTCACACTTGTAAAACATTTTTATATTACCCACCAACATGATATGTAGGTAATGATTTCATTACAAAATTTTAAAAAAACTTCTTATACGAGTATCATGTCATTTGCAACCTTACAATTAGATCTAACATTAAAAAATAAACACGACGACAGTACAACCACTTAATAAACCCTTTTAAACTTGAGAAAATTATCAAAATCGTACGAAGTATTACGAGTTAACTGTAATTATCTATTGTACCTACAATAATTTAAGTGCTGTAACACGTTTGCTAATTATACATTACAATAAATGCTACTGTTTTTTTTTATATCTGCGGTGGCTGTTTTTATTTTCATATTTTCTCGGAGACAATGGCGGCCACATGTCTTTCAAGCTGTTTTAAAAGAAACCTTACATACTGGAAAGCACTCGGATTATGGCCGGGACAAATACCAACAAAATTTTACAAAACATTCTCGATCGTATATTTATTCTTGGCGCTTTTTGCATACAACACCCTTCTTACTTTGAACATTATTTACACGCCTCGGACTCTAGAGCTTTTCATTCATGAAGTGTTATTTTACTTTGTTGAAATAGCGATCGCTGCTAAGGTTTCAATGAGCATCTTAAAACGGAAAGAAATCCTTGAAGCCTTTGAATTACTCGACTGTGAATACTTCAAAGGCGATGACAAGGTTTCTAAAAAAATCGTTGAAGACAGTGTCAAAAAATACTCAACCACCTTCAGAGCGTACGAAATATCTTGCAACCTCATGTTTGTTGTAGTAATCTTTGTGCCATTTGTCTTAATTATAGCTTTCGGCGCGGACAGAGTGTTACCAGTCGCCAAATACTATTTTTTGAGCGATGAGATTAGGGAAAATTATTTCTGGTACCTTTATGCTTATCAAGCGTTTTGCTTATATACTAATATGTCGTATAATAACAGTAATGACCCATTTATCGCTGGTCTTATGTGGATGGCAATTACTCAGCTGAAAGTGATTAAGTACAAATTGTGTGAATTGAAGTTGGGAAATATAGAACAGCGATTAGATAAAAATACTCACGATGAAATTATGTACAACAAACTGGTGCAATGCCTTAAACATTACCAACTGTATTTGGAGTGAGTAAACATGAAATCATGTTTAATTTAATAAATGATCACATGAAAGCATTTTCATTGATAAGATCCTTATCTAAAGTGTTAAAAAACTATTTTATTTTAGATATTTTTCTAAAGTCCAAGCGATAATTGACTTGGCCATGTTCATCACTTTTGGAGTTGCAGGTTGCGTTATTTGCGTTATATTATGTGGTTTAACTGTCTTGGTACGTATATTTTTATTACTCTACGCTGATTTATATTGATTTAAATTTCTAATATTTTTAAACACAGTATATATACTAACATATCTGACACAAAACCCCTTGCTGTAAGTGCAATTTGAATCTACGTATGTTATGGAATTTGACGATAGAATTCCCATTTTACAGTGTGGATAAAAAGGTTGGATGCAGTTTATTAGGGTTTGTATTAAAACACAACATTACTCAACAATGTTGTTTATTGCATAAGATTTTTAATTAAATAGAGTCTCCAGTCCCGACATTAGTTTAAAGTAAAATTTTCCGACTATGCCAGCACAACTCTCGCTTGATATAAAGGCCCCTTGATAGTAATTTTGCTCAGAAATTGTCAAATATCTAAGATTACGAATTATTTTTACATTGTAATGTCAACCTCACAGAAAAAGAATAAAAAATTATATTATTTTAAGCTTTCCTAGCAGTTTTTATTGTTATCATAAAAAAACACTCACTAAAGCTCAAAAAGCGATCCATGCTTCTGTTTACATGAGTTACTGATTTTAATCATCATTACTTTTGAATTCATTCATACAGACATTTAGGTTTTCATCTCTGCTACAGTTGTTTTTTAAATTATTTGTGGTTACATCAATAACACCCTTACTACCATCGGCGTGTGATGTCGGCTTAGAATAGCATCACCCCATTTCTTTCCCGTGGGTGTCGTATAAAGTGATTATGGAACTTGAGGGTTACATTTGTATTGAAATTTTAGACGATGGGCTATAACTGTAATTGGGCTAACCTGTCACTATGGCGATACATAATTTTATAGATGACCCACAAATGTTTGTCAGACGTGACGTAAATCTTATTTTTACGGCTGTTTATGCTCTGCCTAGCCTGCAAGGGATAGAGGCGTGATATATGAATATATGTTCTGCCTACGGGCGTCAAAAATCTTTGTTATGCAATGGATATCCTACCAGTCCTGACGCAATCTCGTATTGCCTATTGAGTACAAGAAACTTGAACAAACAAAAACTGTCAAAAATGTGAAAATTACTCGTGATAACTGTTAACAAATCATTTTTTTTAGAATAAACGAGTAATTTTTTGATTATATTATTACTTATTTTTAATTTGCAGCCTTTTTCTGGAAGTTTCGTAATATTCATGGTATTTTATCTTTTCGCAATGGTAACCGAAATCTTCGTTCCCGCCTGGATTGGAACTCAGCTCACCTACAATGTACGTTTTTTTTATTCATTGAATGACTTACGCACAATAAATAAAATAATAAATATCCTGGACAATTTACACAGTGCCATTTAGCCCGAAATATTAATACTTAATTTTTTTGGTGAATAAATACACATTATACATAGAAAAAAACCACGAATCCTAACCTTCGGTAAAGCAAGCTACTATCAGCTACGCCATCGGGCTAGTCAATGATGAGGCCAAATAATACCTATGTATATGTATAAAAAAAAAACAGAAAGTTAAATAGAAAATAGAAAATAACTACCTATTGAATTATTCGTATAATTTCATGTTTTTTTGGTATATACCTACTATACGTTGATTGTTTATGCTTTTTACAGAATCATGACCTTGCGTTTGCCGCTTACAGTAGTGACTGGGTGCCGAGATCTGAGAAATTCAAGAGGAGTCTACGTCTTCTCGTTGCGCGTGCCAACAAACCGATGATTCTTATGGGCTGCAAAATATTCCCATTGACACTGAAAACATTTTTAGCCGTGAGTTGACCACAGTTGATACGTCCTTTTCAAATTTTACACGTGCTTTCGTATTTATAGCTACATTTCTTTGCTTCTCTTAATAACAAAGATAGAATACCGAGAATGAATTTGTTCTGAATTAGTTTTTTAATTAGTAAACCAAATAGGTAATACTGTCTAGTAAAAGACGTTTGATAGCATGTGTTTAAATATAAAATAAGTAAAAAGTTAGTCCCCTCGTTGTCAGGTTTAATTTAGTAGGTATTGTAAAATATTTCCAGGCTATGAAACTGGCCTACTCGTCGTTCACGTTAGTCCGGAAATTTCAAAACCAAGAATGATGACAGTATCTTAAGACACTGCTGTAAGAATACGTAAGTTACTGAATTTTGAAAATAAAATAATTTATTCAATTAAAATGATTCTTTAATTTACCCACACAAGCATAATCAAATTAATTTCCTTGCGATATCGCACGGAAGTGGTGCCACCTGCAAAGCAATCTCATTAGGAAGCGAACTTCAAAATGGGCGACGATTAAAATCACTAATGTCTCGTTATATCGAGGTACGTGGGATCGTACTTCGATAATTGTTCTGAGTAATAGACGTGATTGTAATAGAGGATATTTAGGCTAATTACTATTCCAATTGGGTCAATAATTTAGGCAGACACCTACTAGGTTTCTGCTCAGCTATTTCACGCATTGTGTTTTTCGTCATAGAAAGTATTTATTGATTGCGCCCTCTACAATTTAAGTATAATAATATTCAAATTAAATACCAAACTATAAAACACTTCACGTGTTAGGTATACAATTTTGAAAGTTAAAAATATATAAATATATTCGTAACTTCCAAATTGTGCGAATGATTTATTTTTGTTCTAATTGTGACAATTACGGATACTTTAATAATAAAATATTGATAATCATAGAATATTTGAATGCCAAATGGTTGGGCACATTGAATCTAAAATGTATTATTGTAATTTCTATATTGTACACATGTTTCCACGAATTCATGAATTGAATGGAATTAATGGAACCTAAGGAAGAAACGTTTCATACAAGTTCGCTTTGCAATAATTATAATTATAGTTAGCAATATAACCCCAACATTTATAATAATTATAGCGTATTAGGTGGTTTACTTTCTGAACTGTAAAAAATTTAGAAGGTACGTACATCATCATTACAGCAAAGGGTGCTGGCTGTACTAATGGCTCAGCTCATTACAAGGATTCTTCGAGAAAAACTATTTAACGCGAAGTGATCATGCTGAAAGCAAGTAGGCAAACCCGAGCTAAGTGTGTTGGAATTGATATTTTATGAGAACGAAATTGGTAAAAAGACGTACTTGGTATTGGTATGAAGAAGAACTTACTATGTAGGTAGTTGTACAACAATCAGTCCGGCTGTGCTAAGAGTAGTGGTCCCACTTCACAAAGATTTCAATTTTAATTTCATTTATTTTGCAATCATACATGTACACACACGTACACATACAGTAAAAAAGGTCTTAATATATTACATACAAGTCACAGTACACTAAGATGAATAGCGTATGAAAAATAGAGTGACGGACGATTGAATTGTTTTCTTTGAACGGATAGTATCAGCAATTTTGTTTTTGATGATAGTTGTTTTATTCAACTCAAACATATTGTCATACTGCTTTTGTGTTGAGGCAGTATTCTCATTTTAATATTTCAGGACGTTTACTTTAATTGTAAGTATTTAATTTAAATACTTTCTTATGTTCAAAGAGCATGATATATATTTTCTGGTACGAGTATATAAAATGAATTTTCGTTTAAAAGGCATTCTTCTGCTGCGTTTATAGCAGATCAGTAGCCATTTGAGTATAGCTTGTTTGACTATTATGGCGTATTAGCCTGACGATCATGGAAGCCGAAGATAGTGATTCAGTTTCTGTTTAGTTTTAAAATTTGTTCTTAAAAAACATGGGAAACGGTTTAAGGCTGTTAATTAAAGTGAGCTTTTAAGTCCGACACGGCTGGACGCGCCACATACACTAATTGCACCTCATTTAAAAAGTACTCTCCTGAAGTTAACCCCTACAGTTAACCCACATTCGTTTAGAGAAACGTGTACGTAACCTACTTATTTATTAAGGGTTTCACAAAAGAGAATTTAAAAGAACCAAAGAGAGAAACAGCAAATAAAAAAAACTAAAGATATTCTAAGAAGATATAATAAGTGACAAATCGTCATGCCTTACATAAATCAAGCGGATAATTTCAGCTTAAACACAAAATTCTGGTCAATTTTAGGTATATGGCCAAAAGGAACGTGCAGATATTATAAATATTATATGCCAGTATTTATTTTCATCTTTTGTATACTCTACGATGTTCTTTTCACGGTCAATTTCTATTTCATCCCTAAGAAATTAGACAGTTTCATAGGCGACATGATATTCTATTTTACAGAATTAACTGTTCTGTCAAAAGTATTGACTTTCTACTTCATGTATCCTAAAATTGAAGATATTTTCCAAGTTTTGAAAAAAGAACAGTTTCAACCTAAAACAGAGGCAGAATGCAAAATTATAGAGAAAGCAAAGGGGTTTAACCGAGGATATTATTACGTTACAGTGATAGTATCTATGATATCACACCTGACTCATATTTTTACACCTTTGATTCTACATGTATTTTTTTCAATGCCTCTTGAACTTCCGATATCTGGTTATATGTTCCTTCCTAAAGATCTTATTCAAAGATACATTTATCCACTATACTTTTATCAAGTCATGGGAATGCACAGTCATGTTTGGTATAACGTGAATATTGATACCTTTTTCTTAGGTATAATGATTCTTGTGATAGCTCAACTGGATATTCTAGATAAAAGACTCAGAAAAACAACAGTTATATTAAAATTTACGAACAATGATTTATCAAATCTAAGAGATCATAAAGAAAATAGATTGATATTAAAATTTAATGATTCTATTCAACATTTCGATGAAGTAGCAAAGTAGGTGAATCGAATAAAATATTAAATATTAAAAACAAAATTATGAAAGACCAACCGTGACCTTTTCAACTTCTTTCAGATTCTGCTGTTTGATCAAACAAATTTTTGGAGTAACGTTATTTATCCAGTTTAGCATGGCTTCAGCTATTATATGTATTTGTGTCTTTCGCTTTACCATGGTAAGTTTTTACAAACAAATTATATCTGTGAGACAATTTTATTGTCAGCACAGTTGTCTTAAACATATATTATTATGTACATATTTTAAGTAAATAAAGAAAGAGTTACCATTACCATTTACAAAATAATTAAAATTTATTGAACCACCCCCATACAGTCCTTGGCGTGGGCGTCTAACTCGTCATTTCATATTTTCGTAGTTGACTACGTTAGGAGAGTCCCAAGTACTTGCAGTTTCAATTATAAAATAAAATGTGTTGCAATTTTGAAAATATACAATGACAATAATGTTTTTCTTTACAGCCAGCACCACTTCCTTACTACATATTTTTGACAACATATATGTTTATAATGACTATTCAAATACTAGTCCCTTGCTGGTTCGGAACTAAAATTGTTGATAAGGTGGGTATTCTTTTAAGACATTCTTTCTTCTATGTGCAATTCTCGATACTCATAGCAAGAAGAAAATGTTCATGAGTAGGTATTTTTATTTCAGAGTGACAATTTGTCAAGAGCAGTGTACCATTGTAACTGGACGAAGAGATCACGCATCTTCAAAACAAATATGAGGCTTTTCGTTCAGAGAACTAAACGACCGCTTACTATTTTTGGTTGGAAAATGTTTCCTCTAACCCTTAAAGCTTTTACGTCTGTAAGTATCGCTATTTTCTATCCTCATATTAAAAGACAAATTTCTACTTATTACGGCAAATGATATCCAAAAGATCATGCCCATTTGCATTTGCATTGCATGTATACTTGTACTATTTTGCAACACCACTTGCAAGCCTCGCATCAATTTCATTTCAATGCATATAAGTTGAATAATTATGGTGTCTAAAATTCTACAATTACTGAATGTTAAAGTTGGGCACTAAACGAAATAAAAGTGCTGATGTTTGAGTTTATTTCGTGTATTTCGTTCTAAATTATTTTCTTCGATAAACAGTATAAATCTCGATAGAATCTTTTGTGAAAGTAAAAAATTAAATTAGTTTCCCCATATTGTGCAACAACTTCTGTTGCTATTCTTCGTTAAAATTTACGATATTATGTTTTGCTTTTTTTTATTAATTATGGGTTTGCTCTTGACTTTAGTCTAGGTCATTTAGGACGCACGACGCATTTTGAGACCATGAATGGTAATTCTCCGTTTGTTTCAGATAATAAACACAGCCTATTCTTTATTCACACTTCTTCGCTATATGCAAACTCGGCAATAAAACGAATAATTTTTCAAGGACAAAGGGCCGTGCTCAAAATTTCCTTTAAAATAAAAAACAGCTAGGTCACTCCAAAAACAGGTTTGTTGACCCCTCATTTTATTCTGATATGTCTTCTACAGAGCTTAACTACTCCGCTCGTAACAGCACACATGTGTCCTTGAATTGCAATACAAATCTATTGTTGCAAAATTAGATTATATTAAATTATATTATTAACAAGGTAATATGGACACGCGGTAACAACATCAGGGAGGTTGAACTCCTTCACTCACACTGACAGTTTTTCTACAGAGTTCTAGGTAATTTGGTTAAGTGACTTGGCAACAATACCAGGTATGTTAATCCCTCATTACATTTTTACAGTTCCTATATAGAGCTCTAAGTTATTTAGTCGTGCAAGTCGAGATGTGGTACCAGAACTATAAGAAGGTGTAAAATGCACGCTCACGAACACGAGGGGAACACTTTTGAAAAGGTCCTTAATTTGTTTCAGCTGTGATCCCAAACTAGAAAAAAGTATTCCTAAGTATCTATAGTAACTATTAAAACTATCACAAAATCGTAGCGCTCATAATTTTCGATATGTTGTATATAAACGGATTTTAAAAATTGCAAAATAAGTGATTTTTGTGTCACTGAAATGAGGTTCATTTCATATTCAATCACCAAGATCTACTTTACTAAACCCTTTATTTGACCCTGTACGACAAAGTCTCAGACTTTTTTTATTTTTGTAACTGCAATTTCAAACAGAATTGTAAAAGCCCTTTACCTGTAATTTTTGCACCAGGCTAATTAGTAAGAGAAATGAGGCACCTTGGTACTGCTCCTGCAATTAATTGAGATAATGACAAGTTCAGTATCACCTTTGTGACGGACTCTATAAAACCGCGACCTTTGGCGACATTGAACTGTAGTTAACTTTTGCAGCTAGTGGTGTAAATTCAAAATTGTGTTCTGTATCCTGAATGCATTGTATAACCAATATGTCTGCTAAACAAATAGACTGTTTCAAAATTAATATGATATTTTGGACAATCATTGGAATCTGGCCTGGTAATATGAGTCCTCGATTTTATAAATATTATTCCAAAATTACTGTCGGTATCTTTTTCATAATTTACAATATTTTGTTTACAATAAACTTCTACTTCGTTGAGAAGAACTTGGACAGTGTAGTTCAAGAAATGATATTTTATTTTACTGAAGTTGCGTGTACTGCTAAATGTTTTACATTTCTTATAATGCATGATGAAATTGTGAAGATGCTGTCAATTTTAGAAAGCAACATCTTTCAGCCTGTTACTGAAAATGGAATGAATATAATACGCATTGCAAAAAAACTTAATATTAAATATTGGAAGTTTATAACTGCGACCTCCGTGTCTTGTAATATAGCTCACGTTTTCATACCAGTGATCGCACACATTTTAATTTCATCTAAATTAGATTTACCAGTGTGCTCTTATTCTTTTTTATCTGATACTTTAAGAGAAAAGTACAACTATCTATTGTATTTTTACCAAAGCGCAGGTATACATGTAGTCATGTGGTATAATATTAATATAGACACATTTATATTGGGAGTCATGATACTTATAATAGCTCAATTAGATATAATTGATGAAAAATTGAGGGATATTACCAAAGAAGCTAAAGGTACTGAGGAGCATACTATAAATATTAGTAACGAGGAGAAAGACATACAATTTATGGAAAATTTCAAAGAATGTATCATTCATTATGATGAGGTCAGCAGGTGAGTATTTTGTAGAAGTCAAAATATATGCAATAATGTTCCTTAGTTTTGACAGTGTAATTAATTTTTCAGATTCGTTTCATTGTTTCAACGAATTTTCAGCATGACATTGTTTATGCAGTTCAGTATGTCGTCGTATATTATATGTGTTTGCCTTTTCCGATTCACCCTGGTATGACTACTTATGAATAAATACTTAGACGGCGGTCGTAACACAACCATGTCAGAGGCCTACTACTAGTAGTAGGCGGTTGAAAAACTCTGACACCAGGGTTCATCGGGTCGTTGGACGACTCGGTGTCCCATACGACAAGAAAGAATAAATGTTTTACATTTTGGTACTCGAGGTTGCTTTTTCATATAGATGTTCTATGGCGACATATTTTATTTATCCTCTTCCTATCAATTTACATTTATCACCTTTTGGGTTGTCGTACCATTTAACATCCTGGTTATAAAATGATTTATCATGAATTATCAATTTTTATAAACTGTCTTATAAACCCACTTAAAACACAGTTAATTTAAGTAATTTTTATTAACACGTTTAGTTTTTTCAGCCAGCACCGTTTCAGTACCTTATCTTTCTCGCAACATACATGACATGCATGATATTTCAAGTCATGGCTCCATGTTGGTTTGGAACTCAAATTATAGAAAAGGTGAGTGTTTTTTTTTATAGCTGGAGTGCCTGTCGTAAAGGTGGGTATCGTATGCATCTAATTTGATTCGTATTCCAATGCATAACTGCTATATCTTGAATCCCCGTACGTAGGTACGAGATAAAGTGTATGACAAATTGCGTATTAGCGGGTACAGTATTAATTTATGTAAACGTGTATTATCACCATTTGCCTACTATATTATTATATTTTTTGTAAGAGTGTGTAGAATTACCATTTGCTGACTATAATATAATTTTTTTTTCGTAAGAGTGTGAATCTGACGAAAGCAGTTTATGCCTGCGATTGGACACCGAGATCAAGGCGATTCAAAACTAACTTACGATTTTTCGGCACAAGGGTCAATAAGCCACTTATTATCATCGGATGGAAGATGTTTCCTATGTCTTTGACTACATTTACTGCTGTATGTAACATATTTTTATTTTTAATACAAAATTTTCAATAAATTGACTAAACATTTCTATTTTTAAACATACCAGTAGCACGACTTTTAAAGTGTTTGTTCGTTTCAGATAATGAAATCTGCATACTCCGCCTTCGCTTTGCTCCGGAATATGCAGTCACGCCAGTGAAAACAACAATTTTCGAAATGATTTTTATTAGGCAAATTCAACACCAAATTGGTAGTATTTATCATATTTGCATTGCTAAGCTAGAGGTAATAAATAATAAGTTGTTAAATATCAGTTCCAGTTTTGAATAGTGTGTAAATAGGGAACACAAAACACACTCGAACACTTTCTCTAATAAGTATACATTTTTCGTATAGTACACGTACCATGAACGAGGTGATATTAAGCTGATTTACTAAAGCCTTTGCTGACTGCTGTCTCATAATTACAATTGTAACTTCATCTATTGAGTTTTATGTAACTTTTTCTTTAGCATGAATACAAACAAAAGATTTCGAACGCTAAAAAAATTTTGTTTCTGTTGCCTAACAAAACGTCACATACAAAGATCAGGGACAATAGAATCTGGTCAGCAGTTCATCTGTTAGCCGGGGGCGGTAATAAGGCTTGTTTTGTACCACTACATGAACAGATATGTGTAAGGATGAATTTAAGGTTCATTGCGTAGGTTCAGGACAAAAATAATCAGAGATATTTTTGACATGCGAAAACGTTACGCATCATACATGTGATTTTTATTTTATAGTTCTATACAAACCTTAAAAGTTTTTAAATCCAGCAATTTCTGTTTTGCGTCAAAATGTCAGTCAATGGTTTCAATTATTCGTAAGTTAATAATATGGAAACTTTCTAGGATATTAAGTTTATTGTAATCACATCAAAATTAGATCTACCGCTATTTTGGAGTAGGGCAATGTTGTCGACATTGTTTAATAAAGCACAACAGTCAATTATTTTTAAGTACCTAACTTAGGACATTAAGATCATGTTTTTAAAGAATACACTGTTATTGTAGAATATATACTTATGACGTATTTCGATAGGGTAAACTACGTAAATCCAATCTTTAAGAGCAAACAACTATTTGCCGATCGTAAGCCAAGGGAACTCTGAAAGGAAAACAATGATTTTGCCCGTGACTAGATAAATAAGATGTCCGGACGTGACGAGGGTAACAGCATGGTTTTTATGGAATCTTTCAGTGGGTATTGTTGGATAAAAGAGTTCAAAATATTGTACAACGTCAATATTGTCGACTTCGTAGCACTGTTCACCTTCATACAAGTACTTGTCTTGTATCGTTAAAGGCCCATACATAATAACATCACTGTACCCATAAAATTTTTAATATATAAACAACCAAATAAATTATAACATTCAGGAGTTTCATATGTATTTGTTTTTTTAACGGTTGAACCGTATCCCCTTCCTTTCAACTTTATTCGTTTAGGGTAAGCGGCTTTAAATAAAAATATTTGTTAAACATTCTCCCTGTAGTAGTTGTGGCGTCCAAACTCTTTTTACTGCATCATTGTCGTTCCACGATCCACCTGCTCCTCTTTGTTTAGGTCTGAACACATTGTTAATGCATAGCAAGGACAATCCCAGAGTGAAGGTCATTTCAATGCGTTGAAAACTAAATCGGGTCAGCGGCAGTAAGTCGTAAAAAAACTTCTCTTGAAGTAGTTGTGGCGTCGAAAAATCTTTTTCCTGCACTAGTGTCGTTCCACAGTCCACCTGTTCATTTTGTTTAGGTCTGAACACCCGCACTCATTGTTAGTGCATAGCGACGACGATCCCAGTATGAAGGTCATTTCAATGCGTTGAAAGCTAAATTAGCTCGGCGGAATTACTTACTTACTTTGTCCTGTGGCTCAGGGACCTAAAGTTGGTCTTGGTCTCCGACACGAGTTTCCGCCACTTGTCCCGATCCTGGGCCGCTTGACGCCAGTCTGGCGATTAATGGTCGCGCAAGTCGAACTGAACAACATCGCTCCAGCGATACCTAGGACGACCAACTGGTCGTCGACCGCTGGGTTTTCCTAGGTACGCTTTCTTAGCGCCAAGAACTACCTCCATTCTTTCTATGTGCCTGAGTTCGTAAAACGAAAACCTTCTCCTGTAGTAGTTGTGGAGTTAAAAACTCTTTTCCTGACGCCAGTGTCCTTCCAAAATCCATCTGCTCCTCTTTGTTTAGGTCTGAACACATTGTTAATGCATAGCAAGGACAATCCCAAAGTGAAGGTCATTTTCAATGCGTTGAAAGCCAAATTGTGTTAAGGTCTAAGTATGTGTGTGGTATTATTGGTAGCAGGTCTATACTGGCCTCAATTCGGGATAACAACTCTCTTAATTTACCTCAAATTTGTGCTGTCACTTTCAGTCAAATAGGTTTACAAAAATATGGGATATATCTGAGTACTGTCATGTTTAATTATGTCAATGGGTTCTTCGTCATTTCTTGGCATTTAAGTCGCCATCGTTTTAATCGTCGCCTTATAGCTCATTTTGCATCAGATTATAAGACAGGATAGGACTTCGATATCTCATATTCTACACCTATTTGTCGAAAAGTGACAACGCTAATTTAAGGCCTTGTTTCACCTGAAAAGTTTGTCCCGTTGATTCACCCTGCGCCAAAGAGATACAGCCAATCATTTTGCGCTTAAAGTTTTACGAGATTTTACGGTTTTGTTTTACATGAAAGCTAGAGAAATACCGTAACAATATCTAATTTAAGTATTCGTTCTACAAAAGCTATGTATTTACCTAAATTATAGCATATTTATTTGTAATATCCTTAAAACTGTAGACATAAGAATTGAATAAATTACTTAGAGGTTACCTTGGATTTTTTTTCTATCGATTAAAGTTTGTCAAATTGTGTAAGTATATGTTATCAGATCTGGTAGATCTTCGACAATACCATAATATTTTGTTTTCAGAATGTTTTGGCAGTAAGTGTATAAATAAAACGGGTTTAAAAATCTTGCTTGCGCTGTATCCCCCGCCTTAAGGCTACATCAGTCACAAAAAGTAAGTCTCTTTCCTTTTCGTTGCGTAAGAGAGAAACAGACGATGACGGCTCAGATCCGGAAAACCGAATATTTGTTTAGTTATTAAAATATAGAAACAAATATTTCTAAAAGTAAGCCTATACATTCATTATTTATTTAATGAGGAAGAGAATGAAACAAAATAAAATATGAAATTATGGATTAAAATCAAATCGTTCAATTTTTTACTCTAAAAAGGACCAGTAAAAGCAAAATTAGAGCTAACTTTACGATTTTTCTTATGTGGTTGATTTCTAAGCCCATTTCACCATAAAGTAAATAAAGATAATTGATATCAGGGACTGGGGCCATTGTTTAGATTTACTGTTTCTTTTAGGTCAGGTTTTAATACTTATCATCAAAGTACTCCCAATAGGCAGATGTTGTTCTTACTTATACCTACTTTGAATAGAGGAATACTTTATCATTGTCATTAGCTCAACCAATGAAATTTTGGAATTTTGAGTCGTTTCTTTGGAATAATTCAACTTGGAGCTAGCCGTTAAATGTTTGATTGCGTCTATAACGCGTCAAGTGCGCTAAAGACCTGCTCTATATCTAAGAAAGATAAATCAGATTCCCAAAATAACGCAAAGCAAATGGTTAAAATGCGCCCCGCTGAATTGACGCCTGAACTCCGTTTAGGATTCTGTTATGGCAGATTCTTCTTACGGCAGAAAAACAGTCATGAACAAAGTGTAAAAATAATTTGTGTCTATTTATTACTTTATTTACAAAATTTCTATAGGCAAGTTTTCTAAATATGCTTAGATTCCAAACTGTTACAATAATCATACTAGATTGAATAGAGCAACACCAAAAATATTGATAAATATTTAGAAGCTGCTTATAAACCATGTGAACTCTATTACTCCCACCAGCGTTGAACCCGAGCGTGCAACACGTTTTTAACTCCTGAATATTACTATTTAAAAAATTTAAAAGTTCTATTCAACCTTTGATAAAAAAAAATACAAGGAAACACTTTCAGAGTAGGTATCTAAAACTGAATGTCCAAAATCACGTTTTGTAAAATTATAATTATTTATATTACATAAATTAACAATTTGGGTTCATTTCTATACCTTCATTTCGTATCCGCAAATCAAGCCTACGCTACGAAATAGTTGTATTTGCGACTGTCACATTTTTTACCATAACAGCTGGAATCTGTCCTAAACGGAACGAGGAATTAAAACTGCAACCACGCGATGGTGAATCAAGGGAGGAAGTAAATCCATAAATTCACACGACAATCCGTCGATTCAGCAGAACAGTGTGGAAAATAAGAGCGTTAATCATTGCTATCAGTTTGTTGGCATCACAACAAAAAGGGATAAAAATTACCTCCGCCGGCAGCAAACGATGATTTAGTGGCAATCCTAGGATTTATAGACCAACCCTCTCTTCCCAGCGACTTCAATGAATAATAAATTGAAGATCTTTCTCGATATTATTGATACCTACTTCGGGTTTCTTCGGGCCTCCGCGTGATCTATGCCCGGGTGCGAATTGAAACCCTTTTATTAAAGCATATATTACGGACGCGGCTCGCGGTGACACAGAATAATATGCTCCATGTTGCTTTTCTTTGCTCTCCTATTTCGGCTTTTATTGCGGCCGGATTATTTATGGCAAATTGTTACTTGGGCTATAAATCCTTGACATAATAATGAGATTCACTTTAAGATTCTTCCAAAACTTGAAACACACGAGTAATAAAGCAGGTATAAACTTTCGAAATACTAACCGACGTTACCAGCAAGGACAAAAGCAGTAAGTACCTCCTTTACCTAAATCCCTGTTTAAGATTACATGCTAATACAAAAATATTTTGCCGTGTGATGTCGGCTTAGAATAGCATTTCGCATGGGTGTCGTAAGGGACTCGAGGGTTACAGTCATGTGTATTGCCAAGGTAAAGCGATGACAACATATCACAATGGCAATACTCAACTTTTATAATGAGACCCTCGAATATATATGTCAGACGTAGCGTAAATATTTGTTTTTAACGATTGTTTACGCTTCGCCTACCCCGCATGGGATATAGGAGTGATAAAAACGTCATCTTAACATGCATGTGCCAGTCTCCAATTCCACCTTCACTTGTAGAGCATGAGGAAAATTATGCCGCTCCCGTATCGGCTTATACAGCCATGAAAAGTCTTGCCTCAGACACTGATTAAATCGTCTGTCACAGACGTGTGAGGCCAATGATGATATGTACTCGTATGTATATAAATTAGAAGAACTGTTTTAAACTACTCGAAAGTATATATCAGAAACGACGCCATAAATTATTCAATGAATTTTTAATCTAACACTTTATGAAAAAAATAAGTATACACTCTAATAACTTTGTGTTTGAAATGAAAACATCGATAATTCGAACTTATTCTCTGACGCAATGTTTAAAACCTTTTCAAGTGAAGAACAGAACTGCACTCTTAAATTTACTTGGATTAACAGAAATACAACCCACGAAAGATACTCTTAGCGAGGTGATGGCAACCAGTGTGACCGTATGTACCAGGATCCTGCCAATTTCAGTTTCCAGACACAGGGTGACGTTATAGAAAATGTGTCTGGTCGGAAAGCTAATAGCATAAGAATAGATAATAATACTGGCGTATAGAAACGAAACTCCTTTGTCTGGGCCCCAAAAGCCGCGCTTTAAATACCTACTTCCCCCCGCAGCCCGTAACGCCCCGCACTCTCCCGCGCTTTAGGTCGGGGCTGTCACGTGCCAATAATTTTATTCCAGACTAGCAGCCAGTCAAGCGGTTGCGACCGCTGCTAACAGTTTTCCCGTGGGAACAAAATATTTACCCGTTTTAAAGTCTTACCTTACCATTTCATTATTGACATGACTTCCGCCCACTTATTTTATTTTCGCCTAATTTAGCTCACTTAGAATACTAAATGTCTGAAATTATTTGTGTACCTACATAGAAATAGCATAATCTATGCATGAGAGCAATACGTTGATTAACTCAAATTTGCATATTTAAATGCCTGTTTTCAGAAATTTTGTTCGGAATAAATCTGTCATCCTCTTAATATTTCAATAAGTTTTATATAATCGTTTATTTATACCCTTTTTTATTATTTTTTTATACCCTTAAAATTCGACCCGCACGACGACCGTTTCTGCGGCGCAGCGCACTCCCGACTGAATTGTTCTCTAAGAGACAGCGCCAGACGGATTGACCTTGAGCGCGTCTGGAGCGGGAGTGTCATCTCTATGTGATTTCTACTCTATGCTAATAGCACGATGAGTAAAAATTGTGGGGTGGTATGGGATCTACCTCCTAGCGGTCCACCCCGGGCAACGGCAACACAGGCTTGCCTGTGGATAAGTCCGGCTGAACGATCCCACTAAGCGGTGGAAGGCTCCGTAAGGGGCCGCCTGGCTCGCGACCACCATCCCACCGAAGTCTGGCGCCAAGTAGCTTGCTGCGTTCCGTCAGTGTGTGGGAGTGCCAGTGCCTTAACAGGCTACTTCTGGGTGAGCTCGCTCCATCTTAGACTCTGTCTTTGTCCTATGACCTAGACTAGAGTCAAGAGCAAACCCATCATTAATAAAAAAAAAAAAAAAAAAACTTCCAGGCTACACTTAAAACATCAAAAGTAGTGAGGCACGCTAAATAATTGGCAGCTGTCTGGCCTACGTACTACCAAATACAACCAAAAGGATAGGATGGCGTTCAGATGGAATATTAATGAAAAACAATACTATACCGTCCATAATTGATTAGCAACTACATATAATTTTGGACCAATGTTTCGCACCAGGTACTTCATTTGGGTTCACGTTTAGTAGGTCCTGAAGCGTACATGTACTGGAGCTTTAAGTGCATGTACGCTTAAAGGAGCTAGTAGTAGGCGGTTGAAAAAACTCTGACACCAGGGTTCATCGGGTCGTTGGACAACTCGGTAAGTCCCACGCGATAAGAAAGAAAGTGCATGTTAGAAGGAGTGTCATTGTTTGTACAGCTTCACATTCACAGCTCTCGCAGTCGCTTTTTTATTAATTTACGGTGCTGCACATTCCTCAAAAAAGCCCCACTTCTTACGGTTTTTGTGACATCTTCCTTCACCAGCCCGTAGTATATTCAGTGACTTACAGACTGCCCAGGGAAAGTTGATAAGGCCGTACATTACGTTTAGTTGATTAAATTCAATACCTGATGAGCCAAAAGGAACTCATTGATTTCAGAATAAAATAAATATGTGCCAAATCTCAATTGGAGATGGTCACACTGTAGTAACGCAAACAGATGGGTCTGGGTTAAAACTTACCCCGCATGTAAAATGAGTTAAATAACTCCCCAGGAAACTTCACTCCCTATGAAAACACGTCTTTGCTTTACCAAGTGAATTAGTGTATCTAACTAGGGCGCATTAAGCCAGCTCACTAAATTCATTCTGGTAAGGTTTGTGTAGAAACAGTTTTCTACCTAACACTTCAACTAATTATTATATACAAACATACATCAGCCTATTGAAGTCCACTGCTGGTACGCCATAGGGCATGATCTCTAGATTTTACCATCCAGCCGCTACCAGCCGCCTTTTTTAAGTCATCGGTCCATCTGGCCGGAGGTCGTCCAACACTACGCTTGCCGAGGCGTGGCCTCCACTCGAAAACCCGCTTACCCCACCGTCCGTCAGTTCTACGGCAGATATGCCTATCCCACTGCCACTTCGGTTTGCTACACATTCAGACTATGTCCGTTACTTTAGTATTTTTGCGGATAGTCTCATTCCGGATTTTATCCATTATAGAGATACCGAGTATACGAGGGACATGTAGCCGGGGAGGCAGTTTAACTGTCAGGTCCCATGTCTCGGCTTTATAGGTCATGACTGGCAGGACGCACTGATCGAACACTTTGGTCTTGCGGCATTGTGGCACGGGTGATTCCAGAATATGACGCAACTTCCCAAATGCTGCCCAGCCCAGCTGCACTCTTCTGTTGATTTCAGCCTCAATGGTGTACCCAGCTGCAGAGTCTGCCTAAGATACACTTACTTCTGGACAATTTCAAGCGCTTTACCTTCAACGGAGACCCGCTCGGGGATGATGTGTTGATTGAACATGACTTTCGTCTTGTCCAAGTTCATTCAGCACGTCTCGAGGCGACGTTGAGACTGGTCAGCATTTTTTGAAGATCCTGCAGCAATTCAGCCATTATGACTATACTTATCGTCGCCAAAGCCGAGATGTGTGAGATATTCGCCGTTGATGTTGATGCCTAATCCATCTCACTGCAAATTCTTAAAGATATCCTTCAGCGAATTAATGAAGAGTTTCAGGGATATAACGTCACCCTGTCTTACACCTCGGAATAGTTAGATATCAATAATGTACGTAGATGCTTTGCAAGAAATATATTTTTATTATTATTCTTATTTTAAGTTGACTTTTATTGTATTTATATATCTTGTTTGTATGATTAAAGATTTGAGCAAGTGAAAAAATAATATAAAAAGATCAAAATATATAACTTAGATGTTTACACAGTTCTTTTCCCTCGTTTTACTCCATTAATAAAACTGACTCTTTTTTTCTGAATTCGCAAACTACTGAATAAATCCATTTATTCAATGTTTTTAAGACCCACTCCGCAGCAGTAGAGGAATGCCTTGGGTGTCGGGAGCCGTTGAGCTAAAAGTTCTCAACAAGAGTTCAAACAATCTGTGGTGCGACATACAACGTTCCCCTTTCAGTCTCCAACTTAGTGGTTAGTCTGAGTTCAAACGTTCGATAGTTTTGTATATATAGGTAGGTATTTACCAATTCTATATTTTAAACAAACGAAAACATACCTCAGATCCAGAAAACAATTAAATACATTATTAAGGCCAGTTGCATCACAATTCACCTTCAAAATTTTGAAATAATCAGTACAAGACTGGCTACAGACAGTGGCGCCCTCAGAAGGCCCGCGGAGAACAGCATCATTCGATATGATGTAAACCACTTTAGTACTCTTCAGTTAGCCTTTTGTTCAAGGTTTACCCTGTTGTTCTAGAATGTACATAGTCGTTTATAAATGGCAGGAACTACGTATTTCCCAAGGAACCCCAACTGTGAGGTTACCAGCTCGTGATCTAATTTTGTCACCATCAGAATTGCATACTATCCGACAAAAACGAGTCCAGCAGTTTGTGAGCGTTATTTTTAATATCGTATAATTTTAACTCCACTCCGTACAGATATTTATGTAAACTACGCTTTGAGAATTAAAACGATTTACAAAATATCCGAAAGGCTTACGCAATAAACAAAATAGCGCTGCCGTATAATTTAGTCGCGAGAATTAACTTTAATTATTCCATAAATTTAAACAGCCTACCCTCACATTATTAGCATTCACGACGTAACTACATTCAGAATAAAAGGGTTCACCGTACACTGACTGGTAAGGAAAACTGTTAAATGATGTTTTGTGTATGTAATCATCATCTTTGCTAGAACCTTGCAATAAGGGAAGGCCCATATCCAGCAGTGGCCTATTAAGGCTGTTAATGTATGTATGAACTTATTTTTATAAACAATTTATTAAATTAAATATCTTGTTATGTTAAGAATTTGTGGGAATTTTAGTCAATAGATCCCAAATTTGTATAACATTAGAAGGGCATAAAATTTTTCTCTTCTTTACACAAATATTATTTACGTGAGTATCACTTAGGCCCAACTATATGAAAGAGGTAACATATTTGTAAGTAGATTTAATAATTGCAAATGAGTGTATCTTTTTAGTTTAATAATAAAATATTCGTAGTATTTCTAATGATTGTTACATAATCGAATTCATGAGAAATCCCATCAATACTTACCAATAAAGAACTGGAAGAAAATTTGCATTAATAGTACATTGTTAACGAGGTATGGAAAATAAGAGGCGAGGACTTCAATTATACAAGTCAAGCAAAGTAATTTTCCCCGAGGCTTACATAGTGCTTTTCTCAAAAGAAGGCTAGGAAATGAAAGATTGTACTTCTTATAAAAGTTAGCTAGCGACCACAACACAACAAAACAAATAAAAATTTACAATTTTCCCACCAATTGTAATTTTATAAATAAATTCGCCTGTAAGGCACAGTATTACGTAATATTCAGCCATACCAAATGTTTAGTTCATTCTTTTCTTTTTTAATTCTGGACAGGCAAGGGTCTTCACATCATACAGCCTCGTCTTTAATTACCTGTTTCATACAAAATTACGTTCCGTTTCTATGAGAGTCATCGAGATAATTTTGAAATCAAATTATGTGGGTTTAGCGTATAACGAATTTATCTTAATGGACACCAGCAAAGGATTTCCATACAACTTTGCTGGCGTGATCTGAGACGTGACAAACAATGTGGAATTTCGCGGTTTCTTTTTTTGAAAGAAATGAACACATTTCCTAGCATGTTTGAGAAATAATACCTTTTTATAATGGGAAAACGTAAATGGTCACAAACATTTCCAAAATTGCATAGTTTTGTAGGGTTTGGACCAGTATCAGTTTTAAAAACCTGAAAGTGACCATTTGCTTTGCTCTGTAGTGTACAATTCTATGAACAAATTTTCACGAAAATCGCAAGTTAAATTTCTACCAGTTAAGGGTCAATTTCACTTGCCCGTGGATACTCTCTTCGCAATTAATTTACTATAAGAAAATCTCCGTATTGTGACTTGGCAACAGAATGCTTTACTTCTACAGCCCGTGACTCTCATATTTATTTTAAAGTTCCGGGTATGAAGTATTTTGTGCCTGAAGGATTGTTACTCCGTCTGTTAAAATATTATTGTAAGTATTTTCAATACCTATTTATAATAAAAGAATTTTATTAACTGTAAAGCATTGGTCATTATAGTACTTAATGCAACTGTCATACAATGGGGGGCATTAGAATGCAAGTGTCTGTTTATCACACGAGGTGTCAAAATGTGATAAATATTTGACACCATCATTATAATGCCTAATTATATGCTGCGAAGGTACACTTTTTAATCCACACATACATACACATACACATATCACGCCTATTATCCCTTGTGGGGTAGGCAGAGCGTAAACAACCGCAAAAAAACACATTTACGCCACGTCTGACATATAACTGAGGGCCAATCGGAAAATTGTATATCGCCATAGTGACAGGTTGTCAGCCCATCGCCTAAAATTGCAATACACACCCTCAAGTCCCTAAGTCACCTCTAACGACTCCCAATGGAAAGAAATGGGATGATGCTATTCTAGGCGGCATCTTACGGCATTATCTCTTTAGTCTCTTTATTTTTGGTATTAATGCATGTTGGTATTCACTAAATAACTAAAATCGATAGGTCGTAAGTATCATCAACACTACAGTGCCACCCTCGGGACCTATCCATTTCCCTGCCACCACTTTTCCTCCCTATTTGTAGGTATATCTCAAAATTACTTTTAAGATGCAATTATTTTTCATGCCGTGTAAACAAACATTCGTTCTACTATTTGAACCTTTAAGGGGTTTCAAATCTCAAAGGAAAAAAACAAAACACCTATAGTATTACTTTGTGGTCCGTCTGTCCGTCTGTCACGACCATCACCCTTTATCTCAGAAACGCGTAAAGATATCAATTAAGTTATTCAAGCCACTTGCAGTTGTAAAATAATGAAGCTACCAACAGAATGGTAAAAAATATGTGTTTATGCTTTTAAAGGCATGTTTTCCAATTGAATCAAAATTCATAAAGTACTGGCCGGTAGGCCTACAACTATGAAAATTGGCAAGTAGCTTTTTTTTTAAGTTAAAGTTTAGGATTTTTTTTATATATAATGTGGTTTTTTAAAGAAGCCAAAAAAGCCCAAAAAATTAAACTTGAAGCTAATATTTTTTATTTTTTTTCAAGGTGGTTGCTCTTGACTCTAGTCCAGGGCATAGGACAGGGACAGAGTCTAAGATGGAGCGAGCTCACCCAGAAGTTCAAGTGGGGTATCCTATGAACGAGCTTGATGTGCATATTACGGAACCCTCGGTGAGCGAGTTCGACTCGCACTTGGCTCTTTTTTAACTTTGATTTCAGATTAACTCTATTCTTTTCTTTTTGTTTGACTTCCGGCCTTTACTTCGTTAGTTTAGAGATTTTGGCTCAAACTATGAAACAAAAACAGAGTTGTAGAAATTAAAATATAAATTTGATGTCTACGAAAAACTTGATTAAGACGTGTCCGATATGCACTTGGCCGGTTTTTGAAACTATATTATATAGGAAATCGAATAGATACGATAAAAGAAGAATAAAGAAATTACCCATAGATCGAAAATAATCGATTCAGAACTGGCCATTCAACGCGGATGCAACAGATTGCATTTCATTTTTTCAAAATCCAATTTCAACAAAAAAAACAGTTCTCTGTTAACAAAAAAGGTTGACATTATTAAAGCACTACATTCTATTGAATATGCAGCTTTTTGCTTTGACAGCTCTATGTAAATTTTCGAGTTTTTATCCGACTCTATCAAACTGGTTCTCCCGCTTGGCTCTGCGATGTGTCGTCGGTTTGGAATTTGAAGAGCTGTAGTCACCATGCGGAACCCTGGTTCTATGATGCAAAATTTATATGAGATAATGTTTAACTTTTATCTCTTTTAACTCTTTCTGTTTATAGATTCTAAACCGTTCCTAATCTCAGAATTATTACCTTTTTTTTTTCTTTTTTTTCCGCTTAGAGCAACCTCTAGTACATAGGTAATTATACTATATTCTAAATTTACGTTTCTTTTTTGGGAAGTAAAGTGTTATCAATTACTGACGGCCGATGTGGCGCAGTGGCAGTGCACTCACAAAGTTGATATTTATCACATTGTGAATTTGTTCCCGGTCTGGTCAGGACATTGCAGGGTGAACCAACTGATTGTCCGAAAAGAAACGGTTCCGTGCTTCGGAGGGCACGTTAAGACGTCGGTCCTGGTTGCTGTCTATGATTACTTAGACGGCGGTCGTAACGCAACCATGTCAGAGGCCTACTAGTGGTAGTAGGCGGTTGAAAAAACTCTGACACCAGGGTTCATCGGGTCGTTGGACGACTCGATGTCCCATACGAAAAGAAGAGAAGAAGAATTACTGACTTACTTTCATTTCACTCATTTTAAGTATTAGACCGGGTCTATCGCGATAGTATTTAGGTAAATATTAGTAATTTACCTGTGTCCCGACGTTTCAATACAGTTTCATGTATTGTGGTCGCGGGTTGACTGACGTCCCAGCGAGTTGTCATCTAGGCGACGGGTAACGAGATGTTCTGCTACCCACATTTGTCTTTATAATTTTAATATTATTGATTGTTTGTAAACATTGCACTAGGCTGCCGGCACACAACACTCACTGTATCCGACGATTGTTCCGATGATAAATCGCGCGGTTTCAACTTATCAATGACTGGACTCCATGCGGATGACAATTTAAACCCGTCCTCCCGGTTGAAATTATTAGGGTTCTTCTTAATTTCAATAGCCTCGCGAACGATCCTAGGGTAATAGTGGCGTTCCACAGAGAGGATTTTCGGGGCATGAAGTTCAATCCAATGATTCGGACCGGATGCTAGAAGGTGTTCTGCTATTGCCGATTTATGCATCTGTCGGTTTTTTACAGCTGCAATATGTTCTTTGACCCGTTCGCTGACAGTTCGCTTTGTTTGGCCAATATAAGATTTACCGCAGCTGCATTGTACTTTATACACTCCTGCATTCTGAAATGGAATGACATATTTCGGCGTGCGTAAACAGTGTGATACTTTCGACAATGGACTGAAAACAGTCTTTATTGAATTTTTACTCAACACTGTCCCAATCTTATCTGTTACTCCTTTCACATAGGGTAAATACGCTGGCTGTCTGCTCACCTCCGGATGTTTTTCTTTCCTGGTTTTCATGCGACGCTGATCTCCTGAGTAGCCATTTTGAACCAGCACTTTTTGTACATGGTTTAACTCGTCGTTCCGATGTTCTGAGTCACACAAGTCGTATGCCCTCTTTGTCAGCGTCGACACTACAGACTGCAGGTGGCGCGGATGGTGATGGGAAGTCGCGTGTAAGTATCGATCTGTGTGTGTTGGTTTTCTGTATACAGAATGTGCAAGGGACCCATCGGGTCTCACCATTACCTTGACATCCAGGAAGGCCAAAGTTCTATCATCTTCTATCTCACATGTGCCATCGATCTCACGATGGAGTGGCAATGGGTAGCCCCGTGGCACCGGTTATTGCCAACATCTGGATGGAATACTTTGAAGAGTTGGATAGAGTTTAGGTATTCTACATACTGCTTCACTGTGTCAGTGTTTCCTTTGATGACACTGAAAACGTCGTCAACATATCTCTTCCAGAGCGTAATAGTTGAAGGACCGGCACCCAATGCCAACTCTTCAAAGTATTCCATCCAGATGTTGGCAATAACCGGTGCCACGGGGCTACCCATTGCCACTCCATCGTGAGATCGATGGCACATGTGAGATAGAAGATGATAGAACTTTGGCCTTCCTGGATGTCAAGGTAATGGTGAGACCCGATGGGTCCCTTGCACATTCTGTATACAGAAAACCAACACACACAGATCGATACTTACACGCGACTTTCCATCACCATCCGCGCCACCTGCAGTCTGTAGTGTCGACGCTGACAAAGAGGGCATACGACTTGTGTGACTCAGAACATCGGAACGACGAGTTAAACCATGTACAAAAAGTGCTGGTTCAAAATGGCTACTCAGGAGATCAGCGTCGCATGAAAACCAGGAAAGAAAAACATCCGGAGGTGAGCAGACAGCCAGCGTATTTACCCTATGTGAAAGGAGTAACAGATAAGATTGGGACAGTGTTGAGTAAAAATTCAATAAAGACTGTTTTCAGTCCATTGTCGAAAGTATCACACTGTTTACGCACGCCGAAGGATGTCATTCCATTTCAGAATGCAGGAGTGTATAAAGTACAATGCAGCTGCGGTAAATCTTATATTGGCCAAACGAAGCGAACTGTCAGCGAACGGGTCAAAGAACATATTGCAGCTGTAAAAAACCGACAGATGCATAAATCGGGAATAGCAGAACACCTTCTATCATCCGGTCCGAATCATTGGATTGAACTTCATGCCCCGAAAATCCTCTCTGTGGAACGCCACTATTACCCTAGGATCGTTCACGAGGCTATTGAAATTAAGAAGAACCCTAATAATTTCAACCGGGAGGACGGGTTGAAATTATTAGGGTCCAGTCATTGATAAGTTGAAACCGCGCGATTTATCATCGGAACAATCGTCGGATACAGTGAGTGTTGTGTGCCGGCAGCCTAGTGCAATGTTTACAAACAATCAATAATATTAAAATTATAAAGACAAATGTGGGTAGCAGAACATCTCGTTACCCGTCGCCTAGATGACAACTCGCTGGGACGTCAGTCCACAGATGAATAAGATAATGTACTAGGGTACAGATAGGAATCGGACCAATCACAGGCGGAGACGCTAATTATAGTTCCATTAAATCAAGTGCATGTCGCTAGTGTGCTCATAGAAAGAGACAGGTATATATAATGCTATCTCTTACCACCTGCTGGTGTTGCTAGTGATGTGCCACTACTATCGATATGCATAGTGAACTTGAAATAAAACTATGTAAGATTTGTTAATTCGTTTATTAACTGTTACATATATCTAGACACACGGTAAGCGTGTAATATAACAATGATTTATTTATTTTATTTTATTGAAAAGAAACACAGTCTTATTTTCTTTTAAATATTACAACTTACATAAAGATTTGTTTGCATGTTAAAACTATCCAAGGCAAATTTTATAGTATTGTAGAATCGAAGTTGGCTATATTTTACTAGTGAATGCTAAACGATCCTATACCTGAATAAATTAATTTCAGAAGTGTTTACTCAACATGGCAAGCATTTTACATATCACTACTTTTGTAGGTTGTACGATGAACTTAGCTTTCAACGTTCACATTTATGTTTTGGTGGGAAAATAGTATACTTTGCCTAAGATTTTTTTACATGATATAAAATGAAATTGACAACCAAAGATCTCTGAAGAAATACTTCGTAGACTTACATTTAAATTACATAGTCCCATATTTTACTCAAAGACTCCAGGGTTGTGATCCAGTTACGTAAGGAAGGAACAGTGATAATTTTTTGGTTACCTTGCCTATCATGTGTCACGCACGTATTTCATATTTTTAACAACTTTATAGCATCTTCATCTCCAAAACTCAACGTGGCCGTTGTTGACTGCAACAGGAGTACGCATTTTTCCCTTGCATCAAAGCTCCTTTTTGAGGAATGTACACTGTCGAAAAGTTTATCATAGAATAGTAGCAGAGCAGCAGAAAAATAAATAATTAGTAGGTACCATTAATTTGTAAAGTGGCTGGAATAGACTAAAATAAGTAAAGCAGTGTTAATTTCTAATTGACCACATTATATTCTGTATTTTAAAGTAGCGTATTATGGCATTGTCAAAACATCGATAGTCGATAATTTTTTGGACATCCCTATTTTTCATACTTTTGTTTAAAATAAATATTATTATTTGAAACAAAGATGATGATTTGAATGAAACACGAATTTAATACCCTGACCAAAGTAGACAGAAGAATATTGACAGAAATCTACTTACTTTTTCCATTTGGAAAACCACTGCTAATTTCTGCCGCCGTAAATAAAGTTGGCTGGGCAGTCAAGGAATTCAGGCGATCGTTTTCGTAAAATTGATGCTCGAAACGGTTGTTACAAACTTTTTTCTTGATTATTGATAAAAAATTATTGATTAAAATTAAGTGAATTGAAATATTTACTGTTGATTTTATTCAGCCACAAAGTCCGCCGGCTTTGCGGTCGCGGAAAATTATGCATTTTGACGCCACTATTGCTTTTGGTTAAACAATTAGGTACGCAACATTTCATTACACCAATTTTAAACAAATTTTGATGTAATTTATCTGATTAACAATAGAAATAGCACACAATAAGAAACTGCAAGTAACTTTCACCGCGATAAAATTTCAGACCACAGATAACTAGTAGGCGTCGTCTGACAGTTCGTCAAACGTCATTGCATTGAACACTAGCGCTGCCTTCTTGAGATCCATGTACTACGACCTGGTAAAAGTGATTATGAACTCTATGACCAAACTATTAATGATTAAAATTGAGTGTGGTAGATAATGTCCCCCGATTCTAGTATGGCGATTCAATAGCGTGCGTCAGTCAACCCGCGACCACAATACATGAAACTGTATTGAATCGTCGGGACACAGGTAAATTACTAATATTTACCTAAATACTATCGCGATAGACCCGGTCTAATACTTAAAATGAGTGAAAGTGATCGCGAGTGCTTGAAAAGTTATATTACTTTAATTTTTTTGTGACTTCCCTTTTCCAAAGATTTCAATACCCAGATATTTCAATGTACATTGTACTTACATTAGCTCGACGTTAGTAGATATTAGCAACTACCCCCTTACCGCAACCCGCGGCTGACATTAGGGTGCTCGTATCTGAAGACACCGGAAGATGGCGCTGCCAAGTCGTTAGTGGATTCGCCCACTTAGGGTCGTGTCTCGGCGGTGTTTATAAAGATTATTGAGATATATAATATGTCGCAGTAATGTGCTAGTATGAGGAATCCGGCCGTATTCTTTGGAAATTGGCTAACAGCTGGAATGTGTCAATCGTAGACTTTATTCTACCTTCTTCCTAAACAAATCCAGAAATTCGTCAAATTTCCTAGGATTTTGTTCGAATTTTTAAACTGTGTTCTAAATATGACACAACGAAAGTCAAAAGTAAATTTTTTTCCATTCAAATGTCGTCATGATTATTTTGGAATTGACCTTTATGGTTATTCTTTATTTCTTAACAAAGTTAGTAAGTAAATAAAATCTTACTGTGATATATTCTACATATTGATCCCTAAATTTAAGTTAATAGTGAATTTTTGGCGCTTAGTCTTAATGTAAGGTTCCAGATGGGTTGATTTCCTTCGCCATATTTCTGAAAATCTTTAAAAATACTGAAAATGCTTTCAATTCGGAAACAAGCACTAACAATCGTGAACGTTTTTTTATGCAGTCTTTGTAAAAATTTATTTAATAATTTATCACTATGTGATATTATTGACTTTGTAAGTTATTTTTATTATAAATTTATACACAAATATTAGTGATGACGACACTTAGTTGGAAAAAGTAAGTATGTTTCGAACCTTATATTGCTATCTAAACAACTTGAGGAATTGTCTAAAATCCTAGTAATTAGTCCGAAATCCTAGATCTGGTTAGAACAAGTGCAGAATGACGTCAAAATTTTACCATATTTTGATAAAATTCTAGAAATTCAAGCCGTATTTCTGATTTTGCCAAGTTGCTGCGTCATATACAGTCAAGGCGTATACAGTAGAATCTTGTAATGGAAATTGTAAGGCTTTTGCGTTGCGATGCGTTTGTTGCTGATATTTTAAGCAGACCCGATAAATTGATAAAAGACCTGCTTCCAAATTTTCCGTGGATTTTTGGAGTATTGCCACAATAACATTAGCTTAAAGATTGATTATACTTGCGAATAATAAATAATTTTCCTATATTCAAATAACTTATAATATAGGTCAAGTAGCGTCGGTGACGATTACTATTACCTAATACTATGCCGTGTGATGCCGGCTTAGAATAACATCACCCCAATTCTACTGGTGAATGTAGTAAAAAGTGACTAAGAGAAAATTCATCTAGGGAACGAGCAGCAGCGTTCCCTGTGAATCTTGCATTGCGGTCGCCAATCTGATTGCCAAGCATGGTTACCTATTGCAATACCCCCAATAGGTTTACGTCAAGCAGTGAACTGTTAATGTAATGTTTATGTTAACAAATACAAAAATGATAACCTACGCAGAAATTACATAAGAAGAAAGAGTGTATGTATATGTGAAGCTGTTTCTTTACTTTTAAACTTTATCAAACTTTCTAAATCTATCCTAAAATAATATAACAAAAATATCGGAATCATGGAATGACCACAATTTCTACTATTTTTTTCCACACTCGCAATAAATTGTATATTACGCCCGCACGCGAGTCACGCATAACATCTTATAGATTTATACCCCACACTTCTGTCCAAATTTGGATTTAGTGTTATGTTTAGCAATAATTCACCGCAATTCTTAGGGTTTTCTGGATTAAGAGAAATAGGATTGGGGTCAATAGATTTAATATTTTATTTTTACTTTGCTAAATGGGTATATTTTTTGGACATGGTTTTTTAAGTAAAGTGACGTATTAAAGGTGTTAGTAAATATGTTATGGCATTCAAAGGTGTTTCTCAAATAAGTAGTAGGTAGGTAGCTTAGAAGGGCAGGCAGGTTCTGTTCATATCTTAGTTAGGTATTTCATGGTTTTATAGAATTGATGCCTGTACGACTGAAAACTATTTCAGTTCCTCCTTGCCATATTTCTTTATTTGATTAACTTATTATTATAATTTATATTATTTAAGCATCTTGCTATACCTAGATAGATGAAATGTCTGGTTTGTACGCATGGACAGAGGACATAAGTTATCGGAAAATTATTTTCAATACAGATAGATTATTTTTAATTTAGATAGTATGTCTAGGCACAAAATTCTCTTGTTTTATGTAAAACTTGAAACTTTGAGCTTTGTAACTCTCGACAATTTTCACGCAGAACTATATTAAAAGAGTAACAGTAAATCACGGGATGTCCAAATAAAGTTTGGACACGCTAAATCAAAAGATGCGCCATCATTTTATGAACAAATTTTTCGATATTATCCAACTTTCTCATGCATTAAAGCGGAAACGGAATTCCTTTTTATGGGCAAGCTTGTATTTACAAAGTTGTCGAAATCACATTACAGTGCCCGTACCTACTAGTCGTTCAGATCGATTCCTATGTGATTTGCTGTTGGTAGATAACTATGGCAGGATACAATTATGGGAAATTGGGTACTTACCAAAGTTAGTAGTAAAACCAGAAATTAGGTCTTCTACCTGCCTTGCGGAATACCCAGTTAAAGAACGGTTAAAGAGCGGAACGGCACGGGTTGTTGCGAGCGGATGGTAAGCGACCAGATGGGTTGTCCATGATACCGCGGAAACTGGGTAAATTTCCGATATGGGACGCTACCTGCGTTGACACGTTAGCTCCAACTCATTTACCGTCTACATGTTGAGGTGCTGGTGCAGCGGCAGCGACGGTTGAGGGACTCAAGCGGCGTAAATACCGAGATTTACTCCATAATTATGTTTTCGTGCCCTTTGCAGTAGAGACCCTGGGCCCGTGGGGGTTGGAGGCCAGGGCTTTCATTACCGATCTTGCGGCGCGTCTCCGTGAGGCATCGGGTGATTCCAGATCTGGCAGCTACCTAGCTCAGAGAATTAGTTTAGCAATTCAGAGAGGTAATGCTGCCAGTATTTTGGGTACTTTGCCTCGCGGGGACGCGTTGGAGGGTAAGTATTTATTATTTGTAGTTAGGTATAGTAAGTTTCTAGTTTTAAGTTGACATATTGATTTTGTATTTTGATTTTGTATGTACGAAATAAATTATTGGTTTCGTCTATAATCTAGCCCACAACAAGGATAGGGGCGAAATTAATCATGAAACTGAACAAATTTCTCCAAGAATCACAAGTCGAAATGTAAAAATAATAATGGACCAAAATGTACCAGCTGACCGAGTCAGTTTTTATGGGATATTCAATAAAAAAATGATTTATGTAACGTGGAGATACTTGTTCAGTTCAGTGAACAAATAAATTAATAAGACAGCGAGAATGTGAAAATGTCATGTCCTTATTTTAATTAATGCGCATAACGTAAATAGGTAAAAGGGTGTGTGTGTATGGCAATACTACCCGACTTGGCAGGTAATTTCATAATTTTTACCCTGAACATTTAGCAAGCTTATGAACAAGCATAACAGTAATATCTGTAGATTATGGGAGATTTACGGCAGGTTACGGTAATAAAACTTAACCAAATGGCCCGTTTTTAAAAGCAATTTTTAGAACAACACCATAATTGCTTACTTTATTTCATCACGATAAGAACTTTATTAGCTGGAATAAATATATTATTTTCTTTTTCAGGCGATGAAAAACATGATTCACTTGATTGATATTATATTAAGGAGGCGAGGCTAGTAATAACGAAACTTTTCAAAATAAGCACCATGAATGACACATTTCGGTTATTTCTAAAGTTATTTCCTTCCAATTCGTAGTCGATGGTAATAAGTAAGAGAGAGAGAGAGAGAGTAAGTAGTATTTGGTTAGTTAGTAGAAGTTGGTAATCCCTATGAATAATATTTAAACAAAAGATGGATTAAAGAGTGATACCGGGTTGTAAAGAGTTACAGAGAGTTTTTTTATCATCTCACATTTTTGCCCGTCCACTGAGGGGCAAATTGTGAACTCAACATTTTATACTTTGCTGGCAAAGTCGCTATCCAAATACTTTTCAAGAGGAGAAGGTCAATTTATTATTCATAAAATAATAAGGAATGGATATAAATATGGTGATAATTATATCTGTTTCGTTTACGTTACTACTAAAAAGTTGCAGGAATCCCAGGTACCAACGTTCGACTAAAGTATAAATTTCTCATTCATATTTGGTAGTTAGGTACGCATAATATGCAGCTATTGTTGAAATAGTTTTCAAAAGAAGGGCTCGTCCGGGATTTGAACCCGGGACCACTCACACCCAAAGCGAGTATCATACCACTAGACCAACGGGCCGCTTGCTTAATTTTATGAAATTTAAGAAGATTACTTTTATAATACGTTACGCCATTTTTGGGACACCTGGGTCAACAATGTTACAACCTTGAATACCGCGTTTCAAACGTTTAACAGTAGAAATAAAAAACAAAAAAAGAAACGATTGACCAAAAGTCTTACCATAACATTAACACAAAGGTATTCTCCTACTTCCTTAAAACCTTGTATATTCTAGAGTAACCACTTAGTAGTACTCATATTTATTTTTGTACCAAGAAAAACGTTACCCATTTTATAAATGGGCCGTAAAGGATCCAATTTTTTTCCACCTATACATCACCTCTGTATAATGGATCGTAGGAAACTGACCGTTTTATTTCAGAGTCGGTGAGGGAGAGCGGTGCATTCTTAATAAACTGCAGTGCTGGTATGCATACAAATTTGTCGGCAATGAATTAAATTTTTCACATAGCCGCGTCCAAGAGAAAGCGGGCCTTCAGGGGAGACAGGTTTAGCATAATTTTCGTGTAGTACAGAGTGCTATACCTACCTGTCTGTAGGCTTGTGTTTAGACAGCTCTAAAACCATGAAGAAGGATCATTACCTTTTGAAATTTCATACAATTATGATTCTGAGTAAGAGGAAAGTGTCACCTTATCATAGTGAGTTATGTAACTATGTGACTTTATTTATTTGTGAATCGTTGCGGCAGATCTCTAGGAGTACAGAATTAATTAAGAAAATGGTACTTATCACCACTTGACAGCTAAATTTTTCCAAGAATTATGTAACAAGCTGCTGTTCAACAAACTTACACATGAAAAGCAGCAAATGATACAGCATATCAGGTTGCTAGCATTTTATTAATATTTTTAATGGAACCACTCAAAAACGCATTTCCGAAATAATCCGGCCGTTCGTATGAGCCAGGAAGTTAACGAGTGTTATTTAACCGGCCGAGTCGCTCGTTTCCGTGAAAAATTGTGGTGCTTTGAAAAATTCTCGGAAATGACGTGAAACTCATATATGCGAGGACGAGAACGATGAATATCCCTGACCACGCGGGAAAAGAAGGGGTGGTCGTTTTTTTGGGAGCCGTCCATATTCAGTATGATAAATGCTAAAGTAATAAATTACCTTATGATAAGAAGCTAGTAACCAATGATTTTCTTTCATAATTTCGCATATTATTCAGATACATACCCTCATATACACACATAAATACGCCTTTTTACGGCCGTTAAACAAACGTCTCTGACAAATACTTGAGAAACAATGAGAAATAATAATGTTCACCTCTCCAGCTTGAAAAGAACAGTTTTGCCGCGTTAATTCAGTGGGCAAAAGTTGTTTTTGTCCACTCGATGGAGAAAAGTGATTTAAATTTTGAACATCTCATTTTATAAGAACTAATCGTACTAATAGCAGGCAGCGGTGCGTTCTGAAAATTATTCTAGCCAGTTATTTCTTTATTTTTGTAAGCGTTTTATTCTGTTAAATACTTATTTCTGTAATTTTTAAATATTTATACTATATTGAACGAATCTTGAAAAAAATTATTTGACGGAAATTTAATTTTGTCTAAGGCATTTGAGCTGCCAATTTCCCAAACTTGACATTGGCAGAATTTTCTCACTGGTAGAGGTGAAAAGTTGTGTTTACCACACGAGAGCAAATTCATTCGCATCTCGTGCTGTTGAATCCCTCACTGAGCTCAGGATACAACTTTTAAAGTTTAGTATCCTTCGCTACCTCGGGATTCCAAATTAACACTCGCAGCAAAAATGACCTTTGCCCTCTTGTTGTACAAATCGCTATTTCAAAACATAAATCTAGGTTAATTTTATTTGGCATTTATTTTAATTTTCAAACATCTAAACGCCTAAAGGTTTGGGTGTATTTAAACATATTTTGCAGAAACCATGAAAATATAGATATTTGTATTCATGTAGTGTAAAATTTTTGAAAGTCTCTGAGATAACACCCCTAGGTTTTATTAATTAGGTAATAAGCTTCCGCATACGTCTGCTGTAGGTAGCGGTTAATTGCAGCGAATTAAGACAGCTTTATGAGTTTACTTAGCAATTTTGGAATAGTTATTGCACGAGTTGTAACACGGAATTACCTGTATGCGCCTAAAATAAATTGTTAAAAATATTAAAAGCAATTTATGGGAGTGGACGGACGGCATTTGCTTCAATTCAATTCAAAGTTTTCCGGAGCAATACCTATTTGATGGTGCTTTTGAAAATTATAAAAGTCATAACATTTTCATTCTACTTATTTGATAGAATGTAGGTACAAGAAATATTTTAGAAATACATTTTCCATTTCTATACATATTATAAAACTGAAACGGATCGCTGTCTGTCTATACATATTAACAAATAAATTTTAAAACTATCATGAAACTGAAACAACAATTTTGATAAAACTAACTTTTTGTTTGCGCATCTGTTTTTTTTTTCAACTGTAGTTCCATCCTTGTCTCTAAAAAGAAAGAAATCACTATGTTATTTTTGTGTTGTGACTATAAAATTGAATTGATCAAGTAAAGGGAAAAATAATGGACATGTCGTACATGGAGTTCAAAGAGAAGTGGAAGAATAGAAATAACTGGCAGTTACTTCACCGACAAGAGTAATGAGCTCTTGAATATAAGAAGAAAAAAAAATGTGATCAATAATGATGATGCGAGGTCACATCGCATCCTAATGTCTAAAATCATACATTTGAAAAAACATACACACACATACATATTTCACGCCTATATCCCTTGCGGAGTAGGCAGAGCGGAAAAGACCGAAAAAACGGTCACGCCACGTCTGACAAACATTTGAGTGTCATGCAAATAATTGTGTATCACTATAGTGACAGGTTGTCAGCCCATCGCCTAAAATTGCAATACACACCCTCGAGTCCCTTAGTCGCCTCGTACGACTCCCACGGGCAAGAAATGGGGTGCTGCTATTCTAAGCCGGCATCACACGGCAAAATTTTTGAATGTATGAAATTTTTGAAGATAGGATGTGATGCGACATCAAATCGCTTTTATGTGTGGGCAATATGGTGGGCAACCTCAAGCCTTGTCTGTTATGGCGAAATTAAATACCTGTTACTTCCACCGCATTTGGTTCATTTCATTTGACACGTAGGTATACAAAAGTTTTACTTGACCGAGCTAAATTGGATACTGTCAATAACACACAATAATCTATTATTTGGAATCCAAAGTCAAAATCATCCTTTTTGCTTTGCTGTAGTTGGGTAAAAATAAAAGCAATGGGTACTATTGATATTTAATGTAGCCTCGTTGCCCACGGGGAATACGCATTGATCTACAACAACCCTAGATTTAGCGCCTCATACAAAATTACGCTAAGATTTTGTCACCTACTGAACTATACAGTCATACATAGCGATTTATAGATTCATTGCGTCCGCCTGATTCAAAATATCACAACGAACCTCACCATAATCTATTGAATTCAGCCTTGTTTGTTAGCCTGTACTTGGTCATGTTAACAGTTTCGCGGCCAGCCACGCACTGTGAAAAAAGGAGTGCTCGCTTGCAAATTGTGCACTACTTTACCGGCCCACCTTTTGAGTGTACGCGCGTAATCTAGGGTTGTTGTAGATCAATGGGAATACGATATACAAATATTAAGATCACCGAAAGCCACCAACTATACGGTCTTATTATAAAAAAATAAAAATTTAAAAAAGCGCGTCTAACTGTTTTGTGGTAATAAAAGTTTCGTGGTGGCTACAGGCCAGTGTTACACTGTATCTAAGAAACAAAATTTTGTATCTAAAATACAAAAAACCACGCTTCAATTTAAGGGGGCTTGGCAAAAAAACACAAATATTTGTATGAAACAATAGTTTACAGAAAAAGAAAAGTAAGCAATGTTTTGGATCTAAAACCAGCATCCGAAGTAAACACCGCGGAGTAGAGTGTGGCTTCTCACATGAATAAGAAAAGTAAACAACTGCCTCGGAAGTATTACCAGCATCAACTATCGACACGGGAAAGTTGAGGATGTCTTGCTGACAGAAAGAAGAACAGATAACATCTGTTTCAGCAGTAGTACCACCATCAAACAACAACACGGAGGATTTAGGGGAGCTTGCAGAAATCACAGTAATTAGAATAAAACATCTGTTTTCGCAGTGTGACCGGTATCAACCTGTGATACTCCAGCCTAAAAATGAGGGGACTTGCCACTCTACAAACAATTAACGGTCACAAATCGGCGGTAGTCCGAGGTTGCAACTTTTATGTGCCAAGTGAAATGGTTGCCTAAGCAGAAGAGGTTGCTTTACATAGGCAACCATACCACTTGGAACAAAAAAACCACCAACCATGGGACTCAATGTGAAATTCGTCGGTAATTAATCATTTGATTGTGATCATACAATTTAACTATATATACTATCAATTATCAATTATAAAATAATCAAGAAACAATACAAAAGAACAAATACAAAATTGATAGGGTGTGGCTACGTTGTTATTCGTGTTCATTAGAGCTTATTACTACGAGTATGTGTATGAGATGAGGCATCATCACTACATAGTATAAAATTAAGTCGCTTACCGTTTGGTGTCTCCTTATATCTTTAAAATTACCCAACGGATTTTGATGCGGTTTTTTTTATTAGATAGAGTAACTTGAGGGGAAGGTTTATAAGTGTAATTTATTCCGGGAAATTGTCACATTCCCATGGGAAAACGGGTAGCCCAACTGGTAGTAAACTTTTGACCCCTTTTTGACACCTTTAAGGATTAAATTTCAAAAATGCTGAAACACGTGTTTAATTATTTTAAGTAATGAGTCTAGTCAGAAATTTTGAAAGAGATCACATTTAAGATAAAAAACTTTCATGCAGACTTTTAACCCCCTTTTCACCCATTTAAGGGTAAAAATTTCAAAAATGCTGAAACATTTATTTAATTATTTTAAGTTATTAGTCTTATCACAAATTTTGAAACGGATCACATTCATTTAAAAAAACGAACTTTCATACGAACTTTTAACCCCCTTTTGACCCAATAAAGGGTTAAATTTCGAATATGCTGAAACACGTATTTTAAGTCTAATCACTTATTTTAAAACGGATCACACTTAAGATAACGAACTTTCATACAAATATTTAACCCCCTTTTCATCATTGGGAAATTAAAAAATCCGGAACTTTATTACATAAAAAACTTCATGTCCAAGTTTTATCTCTCTAGCTTCAGTAGTTTAGCATTTATACTATCACGAAAACTGAGAAATAATAATATTTTTGTTCCATAATACAAAACAGAGATTTAGAATTATATATTAGAAAAAAAACCGCATCAAAATCGGTTGGGTAACTCTAAACATATAAGGTGACACCAAACGGGAAGCGACACTATTTTATACTATGTAGTGATACAATTCTAGCGTCCAACTCCATCAATGCATCTTGCCAATATAAAGTCTTTAAATTACCTCTTATCTGGGCTTCATACAAAATTTTATCTACATCCTAGCCTAATGCGTTAATGAAGGGAGACCGATTATCACTACCTACATAGTATAAAGTAAAGTCGCTTACCACGTCTGTCCCTGTCTGTTTCTTTGTTTGTATGCAATGCATGTATTAAATCTTCAAACCACTTAACGGATCCGGATGAAGATTTTTTTAAAAGATGGAATGATTCAAGAGGAAGGTTTTTATGTATGATTTATGTCGGGAGAAGGTCAGTTTCCCGTGGGAAATCAGTTAGCAGCGAGTGAAACCGCTGGGCGGGCCGCTAGTTAAAAATAAAACGAAAAAATACTTTCTTTAAATCTAAGCAACCATAAATCAAATTCACGTAGCGCGAACGAAGTCGCCGGCACCAGCTAGTATTTAAATGTACCAATTTAAGGCTTCCTTTACGAGAATATTGTATACTAGCGACCTGCCCAGCGGTTTCACCCGATGCTAACCCTTTTCCCGTGGAAATAAGACATTTTAATATAGCCCATGATCATCAGGGATAATAATAATTAAATGTATTGTCTATTTGTGGCACAAGATACCGCAGTGAAAAAAGGTACTCTTTGCTATTTTAAGCTTGTCTTCCTACATTAGCGCAAAACACAAGATTCAAGCTTCCTACTTTAGAGCCCAGTGCCGTCACGTACAGTGCTAAGATCGTGATTATAACACCCAAACAGGAGTACGGATCAAAAAGAATGGCGGATTAAAAGCTATTGGCTCTCTGGCTCTCTGGCTCACTGCCCATCCAATCTTCTTTGTGACGTCTCTAGGGGCTACACTCAGATAATCTTAACAGAGCAAAGGCGCTAAGTTCGGATGCCTTGTGAAACAAAGTAATCGCCTTCTATATCTCGTATGAAAAGAAAAGCTACGACAGGAGATTATTTTGCTTTGTGTAATTTAGATGCTCGTATATTTTTGTAATTTTTTCGTATTTGGCTGTGCGGTGAAAATTTTCTTTAAACCTAGTCAACTAGATCGTGAAATTGAAGAAAATTTGGCCTAAAATCATACATACATACAATTTTTCAAGTCATTTTATTTTGAAATAAATGTTTTTATTTTAGGCTCTACAGTATTTTCGGGTGTCTTTTTCTTCCTAATAGGACCTAGGGCTTGCTTGGTATACTTTATATATAATGTTTTGGGAGTGATTCTCTTTGTCTAGGCCCAGCAAAGCAGGTAGTCAACCTCGGTCCAAATACACGTATAGTATATTCCTTAACGACAGGCGGGCTATTCCAATACGTCTAATATGGACCAGCACTGAGAACCCCCGCTATCTATAACGACCTGTTAGCTGCTCTGCTAAATACTGCACGGTATATCACGTAGAGGTACAGTCTGACACCTTGGTCAGCTGTATCGTTGGGTTTGAAACTTACATCAAGTAGCAAGACCCAATAGCAGTAACGCTTAAGCTTTATCCAAGATTGACTGTACATCAGTTACACCATGCCACTGGGATTATAATTTGGTATTTCGCAAACGTGACTTACTAAACGCTACAACCAAAACGCTGTCCGTGAGGCAGATTCTAGGAGAATTTGATTCGCAATGTTGACTGACACTGTCTTCAAGAAAATCTCGGACAACCAAAACCCATTAAAAGCTTTATTTAAAAACTTTAAGCTTTGTTCTTCTTTGCAAAAACTCATTCATGAAAAATACTGGAATTATAACTTTTTTAACTGCTGGAGTTCAACATGACCAACGAAACTAGGCATCCTGTCAATAGATAGGTAATTGGAACCTAACCGCTTTCCTTTGCCAGAGCTATAAATTGACAAAACAATTAAGGCACCTCCACATATCCAGTGCGCTAGTTCCGTTCGCTATTCGCATACCACTACAATTGTCAGCAGGTCAATATCCTATTGAATAGCCTGAAAATGATAGCAGTATACCTATTACATCAGAACCTTCTTTCAGATCTTGCGGTTCTTAAACTACAGTACCAGAATCAGATGAGATGACAAAAAGTGCACTCCAAAGAAACAAATATTTTTATCACATTATCCTTACCTTACCATTAACAACTACGATCACAGATAAATCTGTGACTACGATAGTCCACTGCTGAATATGGGTCTCTCCTTCTTTAAGTGCATTTGCCATTCTTACTGCGCTTGGCTCGATATTGCATACGCAGAGAACGCTGCAGCCTATTTGCAGCCCTGAATTTATGTCTTAGTCCCTTTGGAATGAGTAGTACTCTTTTTAACAGGCGTAACACAGGTCTAACTTATTAAGCACTCGCGATCACTTTCACTCATTTGAAGTATTAGACCAGGTCACAGGTAAATTACTAATATTTACCTAAATACTATCGCGATAGACCCGGTCTAATACTTAAAATAAGTAACACAGGTCGATCCTAACTACTTTAGAATTCAAATCAACCTTGTATGGATCAACATACTACTGTGAGGCCAGACCATCAGCAGTTTACATCAGACGTATTTACGGTGAATAACCCTCAATAAATGTCTTGCGAGGGCAATGTACGGTGCTCTGGAATTGATGCCCCAGATATCAACATCCTGTAGATTTCCGTAGCCGGCTGAGTAATGCGTTCCCTAACGACAATGTTTGTAAGCTTGTACTTATAGGGATGTGGGATCTGGGCTCACCAGGGTTTAGCTGATGACGTGCGCGATCACGATAAGAAATGGTCCAAATTACTGTTTTGCAAATGAGTTATGCATGTGCTGATGAGTTATCCGGAGTGGCCCTGATTGACATTCATTTAGCACTTGCATTACACAATGCAGATTTTGAAATACCCTTAATGTTAAGTAAACAAGTTATACCTACCGTTATTTCTACCCTTGATAGTTTTATGCTGGGTGAGTTTTTAACAAATTATATATTATAAACATTAAATAAAATACATAAGTTATTTATTTCAATAATTGTTACAACTACATTTGACACTCTGGTTCCTGAGCAAAGTTAAATAACTGTGTTACAGGCAGGGACCGGACGAGCGGATTAATTTTCAATACCCTTTGAAGGGGTTTCCCACTCATTTGGCTAGCGCAACGTTTGCTAACCGCGTTGGTATACGAGCTAAATGTTTAGCTTTCCCTTTTTATTTTGGGAAAACTTAACAAATCAAAGTGATTAGCGCTAACCAAAGTCTTTCATAGGCTTACCCAGCATTTTTGGTATTTATGGACGGACGGACGGACTCTGTTGATTATAAATTATAACAAAATAAGGGTAGATTGAACTTGAACTAGAAATGATGTTTTTTGAAAAATTCAAAATCTGACGGTACCTACATAAATAATATCCTGTTCTTAAATTTGATAAATATATGTTTTCTGTCGTACTTATTCAATATTTGGATGAAGAAAATGTCTAGTGATAATGAATCTCCACCTTCTCCAAGCGGCACTATTGCAAAGTCAATTTCACTCATATTAACTACGCATACGGCACTAACTCGCATGAATTATCTCGCGTGAAGCGCTATCGAAGGGTTTCCCTAGCGGATTGGGACAGTCGATCAATAGGCTTTTTTGTTCTGCTTTGCAACAATTTAACTTACCCGTTGGGAAAGCCTTTCATTGGGTTTCCGTGTGAAGGAATAGTCATTAAAATATCAAGCAATATCGCCGTGTATTTTTATCAAATAAAAGAAATATTCTGCTTCCAAACCCTGGTAAAAACCCCTTAAAGGGAAAGCGCTTCCGGTCCCTGGTTACAGGAAACATTTGCAATATGAACAGAACAAATCTTTGTAAAATCCAAAATAAACACAACTTAAATCCGTTTAAAATTGTTTTATTGTGACAAATCTTTATGTTTAATATAGTTCCTGAATTAAAATAAGCTTTTTTTAAAGAAGGTGGTGCTCACTAAGTTCTCTGCGATTTTGTCAACTACTAATACTAATTAACTATGGTGGTGGTGGTTGCCACGGCCGATGTGGCACAGTGGTAGTGCGACTGCCTGCGACGCAAAGGTTCCGGCTTCGATTCTAGGTGGGGCACTCACAAAGATGATATTATCACTTTGTTAATTTGTTCCCTGTCTGGTTAGGACATTGCAGGCTGAACCATTTGTCCGAAAAGAAAGATGGTTCCGTGCTTCGGAGCGCACGTTAAGCCGTCGGTCCGGTACGGTTACTGTCTTAGTCTCATATGATTAATTAGACGGCAGTCGTTACAATACCATGTCAGAGGCCTACTACTAGAAGTAGGTGGTTGAAAAACTCTGACACCAGGGTTCATCGGGTCGTTGGACTTCTCGGTGTCCCACACGAAAAGAAGAAGAAGACTATTGTAGTATAGTATTTTCCAGAGTGCCAAACAAAAGGATAAAAAGCATCTAAGTTATTTTGTGCCAAAGTAATTATTTCCTTCATGGTCATCCTGTCTGAGGCATCTGCTGTCCACAAAATTGCAAAGCCTTATAGAGAAGACACCCGTGATTAATGGAGTATACTGTCCTTTCCTATGACATTTACAAGACTTGGATGCTGAGATGTCTTGAAAATGAGCAAGATATTAATAAGATCTTATTGCACTGAAGATTATGAGGAATGTGGGTATTAAAACTACAGGATTCTTATGATAAGTACCAAAAACTGAAAATGATAAAACCAAGTAACCATGCATCAAACGAACAAAAAACATAGCGGTCGAATAAAGACCCTCTGCCTTTTGAAATAACATACATAATCATATCACAACTATAATCCCGTGCAGGGTAGGCAGAGCATAAACGGCTGTAAAAACAGTAATTTACGCCACGTCTGACTAACATTTGAGAGTCACTCGGAAAATTGTATACCGCCATAGTGCCAGATTGTCAGCCTATCGCCTAATATTGCAATACACACCCTCGAGTCCGTTAGTCGCTTCTTACGACACCTACGGGAAAGAAATAGGCTGATGCTATTCTAAGCCGGCATCACACGGGACGTAAAGTCTGATAAATAACCTACTGGATCAAAGCCAGATTTTTTTTTATTAAAGAAACAATAAATTCAAAAATACAAATATTTATAAAAGTTTGGTATAATTAGCAGGGCAGCTTGCATACAAACTTTCAAACGGGGTAACATTTGTTGCAGTCCCTTCAACCCCAGCTCCCTGAAACTTCACAAATATAAGGATAAGGGTTGGCACCTGAATCAGCGCCATACATAATGCAACATTAGCCTTTTTACAATAGCTTCGTGAGTTCTTCATCTTACATTGCAGTTGTTTTTTTTACAATCTACTTACATATCAGCGCTTAGTTATAAATGGAGAGAGCGAGGAGAAGAGGTCGTGAGAAGAGCACTAAACTAAATCTGAACTAAACAGTTGTTTTTTTTTACATTCTACTTCACATATCAGCGCTTAGTTATAAATGGAGGGAGTGAGGAGGGGAGCATTAAACTAAAAGTAAACTTGTTGCACGCAAAAGATGAACATGAATCAATTTAGATCTTATAAAAACTCTTGAAAAGGGCTTACATAACAATAAATAAAATGTACTTACAAGATATTTGTGAGACTCCACAAAAAAAAGGGAAACTAAAAAAGTTTCCCTTCGGAACGTAGGCCAAAAAAATTAAAATATGTTCTTTCGGTAAAAGCAGTTCAGTTCACCCCTAAAACCGTTGTCGTCTAATATAAACAACAGCATTAAAAAATAATAAGTAGCCCAAATATATATCTAACTAGCTGTTACCTGCGGCGTTGCCCGCATAACCCTCGAAAGGTGATAAAAATTATCCTATGTGTAAATCCATGTTACCTTCTATATGTGTGCCATATTTCATTACAATCAGTTCAGTTGTTTTTCGTGAAGAAGTTACAAACAAACATATAAACTTTTGCATTTATAATATTAGTAAGTAGGATTTATTTTATCCAGCAATGGATATTGAAAATGTAACATTATTGTTCTTGTCGCCATTCCTACGACTTACAATACGACGACCGGCAGTAAAGGGGCATTGCCATTAAGGTAGGCAGTTCCACGACGGACCCACCAGATGTCACCCTATACGAGGGTCCTGAAATGAACCAACTTGTTTTCAATTAACGGTTTATTTCGGAAGCATTTACATTTGTAAGCTCTAATTTATAGTTCGTTTGGGACTTGAAACAGTTTCAACTTTAATTGTTCTATATGCCGTGTTTCAGAAAATAGCTTGCTTTGAGTACCAAATTTTAAAACACTTCCCGTGTAAGGCATCAAATTTTTGAAAACTTCCAAAATTTGAACCTGCGACTTTCGCATTACCAGAGGCGACGCCTCTTCCATCTGGGCCACCGCAGCTCATTCCTTGCCCGCCAATTTGGCAAGTGTATTTTAATGCCAGTAACGCATGGCACGGCTTCATCAACCGGGTTAGTTTTTTGCAACTAATACCCGGCGACTAATTCCATCTTTAATTCCGGAATTCCTGCCCGCGCTTGAAAATTTTGGAAGTTTAAAAAAAATACCTTTCTTTGTAAGAATATTGATGTTGTCAACTTTGGCAGTTCACCCGCTAGTCTTCCATCGCTGCGTATACTAACGCACCATTACGGCATGTAACCGTAAGATCTTATTCCCATACAAATACAGCTACATTGTGTTTACAGATTCGTCTTTCAAACGACTTAAAGATCTAAATACGCAATTTCCTTTCGTCTTACAGACGCGTGCGTTACGGTGCGTTAAAATTACAACGACAGACAATAAGTGTTAAAAATACAACGACGGACAATAAGTGAGAAAAAACAACTCATGTTTTTTAGTACTTAAGTTCATTTTACAAACAATTTACATCATTTCAGGTTTCTCATTGACATTGCTTCATTTTTCTCTTCTAAATTATATAATTTTTGCTTACCACCTAAGAATCTACTACTACAATGATTTTTCACACAAGATCTGCACATTACTCTGAGTGTCTCTATAAGATACCATAGTTATGGGCTAGCACTCTGCTACTCTGCTGGCGAATACGCGAGCTCTGTATGGAGCCGGTCAGCACATGCAAAGCAAGTGGATATAGCTCTCAATGAAACTTGTAGGACAATTACTGGATGTCTTAAACCAACTCCTTTAGATAAGCTATATTCACTGGCAGGCGTTGCTCCACCCAGCGTTCGTAGAGAGGCGGCGTGCTCAGTTGAGAAAGCGAAGCAGGAGTCTGCCCCGAGGTATCCCATGTATAGCTGCAGTCCAGCCCCTCGCCGACTCAAAAGCAGAAATAGCTTTTTAAATTCTGTTGCCCCCCTGAAAGTGGACCCACATACTTTAAAACCGAACGGTGGAAAGAGTCTTTTCCGGCTGACCCATTCGTCCCCCAAGTCGAATGCCTACCCCCGGGGAAAAACCTGCAGTGGCCGGTGTGGAAGTCGTTAAACCGACTCCGTTCACAGGTTGGCCGCTGCAAGGAAAACCTCCAACGATGGGGCTTTTCCAATGCTTCGACTTGTCCATGCGGCGCCGAACCTCAAAACATGGCCCATCTACTGGTTTGCCCAGCGTGCCCTGACACTTGCACGTTGGAGGACCTGTGGAATGCTTCCGACGAGGCCATCCGCGTTGCCATTTACTGGTCCAAGCTCATATAATTCACCAGACTACATAATATTTGCTATCGACACGCTAGAAGAAGAAGAAGAAGACCATAGTTATTTCATTGATCTGCTTTGGTCGTTTGATTTAATGATTTAGATGAAATTTACATAAATATTTATTCGTACTGTTACTATACAAAGATTTTATTTTACTCTAGACCAAGCAAGATTGAAGTATATTCACATCACCGAAAGATAAAGTTTGTTTGTAATCCCAAATGAACAAGCGTAAGGCATCAGGTGTGAGTGGCATGTCGATAGTCCCCTAATTTATCAGATACCGGATTAGTCGTCCCTTATCATGTGACGGCACCTTGTTAGACTGTCAATCTGGAATACGCTCAAAATTAAAATCTATCTTGAGTCTCGTTAATAGATGACAGACTAAGTGAGAAATTTATTATATTTTTGTTTCATCAACCTATAACCGTAGGTAAATTTAGGTACTGACGACGACCTCCAGCCAGATGGACCGATGACTTAAAAAAGGCGGCTGGTAGCAACTGGATGGCGAAAACAAGGGATCGTGCCCTATGGCGTACCCTGGGGGAGGCCGACGTAAGAATGTGCAAGAATAAAATTATGTAAAAAAAACTTTTAAAACAAGCTTTTATTTAAGTGCTCTGAAAAGATGAAAATAAAATTTTGGATGACATTAACCACATTCATTTATGACTTTACAGAAATGAAAATATAATAAAAGCTTGTCGCGATGCCTAGAAGAAACTACCTAATTACAGTTAGGTGCGTACCTTATTACAAAATTTCAATCACAAATTGAAAGTTTCGCGACAAGCTTTTATTATATTTTCATTTCTGTAAAGTCATAAATGAATGTGGTTAATGTCATTCAAAATTTTATTTTCATCTTTTCAGAGCACTTAAATAAAAGCTTGTTTTAAAAGTTTTTTTTACATAATTTTATTTTATATTTTTTAGTTTATGTTACGATAGTTATTGATCAATACGAAAGTCTTTCTATAAAATGGAAAGACCTTCAATAGAAAAACTTAAGGCACGGGGAAAAGCAACATTAGGATAAAGTATAATTATCTCTTTTATATTCTATAGAAGTAGGTTAGTACCTACTCCTCCGGCATCCGTAATAGAAGAATTAGCTTGTAATATGTCTTAGTCTTTTCATTTCATTGATGGCGTCATTATTACATGGCCGAGTCCCAGTTAATTTCGAACAGTCTAATTCTTCTATCAGGAGGCCTTCTATTGACGTGACCCTAATTCATGATGAGCCTACCAACTGCCTATCATGAACGAATTCGTATACAAAATTGCAAGTCCCAGCAGTTGAATATTGAGGAGTTCCATAGTTCGAAGACAACCCTGGATGTAGCGTCTAATTCATGGTGGGCCTACCAACTGCCTATAATAAACGAATTCGTATACAAAATTGCAAGTCCCAGCAGTTGAATATTAAGGAGTTCCATAGTTCGAAGACAACCCTGGATGTAGCGTCTAATTCATGGTAGGCCTACCAACTGCCTATAATAAACGAATTCGTATACAAAATTGCAAGTCCCAGCAGTTGAATATTGAGGAGTTCCATAGTTCGAAGTCAACCCTGGATGTAGCGTCTAATTCATGGTGGGCCTACCAACTGCCTATAATAAACGAATTCGTATACAAAATTGCAAGTCCCAGCAGTTGAATATTGAGGAGTTCCATAGTTCGAAGACAACCCTGGATGCAGCGTCTAATTCATGGTGGGCCTACCAACTGCCTTTAATTAACGAATTCGTATACAAAATTGCAAGTCCCAGCAGTTGAATATTGAGGAGTTCCATAGTTCGAAGACAACCCTGGATGTAGCGTCTAATTCATGGTGGGCCTACCAACTGCCTATAATAAACGAATTCGTATACAAAATTGCAAGTCCCAGCAGTTGAATATTGAGGAGTTCCATAGTTCGAAGACAACCCTGGATGTAGCGTCTAATTCATGGTGGGCCTACCAACCACCTATAATAAACGAATTCGTATACAAAATTTTGTGTCCCAGCTATAAACCGCTGAGGAGATCTCTCGTACGGAGCCGATCCTGGCAGCAGCATCAGGTCAAATTTATGATTAACATGCATTGTCATCGGTTCTGGACCAACATGCAAAATTTCAACTCAATCGGATACCGAGAAGTGGTTCAAATTAAACTTGCAAGATTTGCACCGAACAAACATTGTTACTTACTTACATACACTGCAAGTTAAATAAAAGCTTTTAAAAATGTTTATGCTTATTGCAAACTCGATAGTAATTAATTAAGGTGCATGTCACCCAGCGGGAAGAACTATTTTTTTTTAGGGGTTAAAGAGGACATCATCGAACCCGCGTCACATACTTAAACAAAGCAGTGATTTCTTTACATTTATACTTACATACTCGTAGAATGATACAGATCGAGATTCCATACCAACACCATACAAAATACTTATAAGTACTTCTACCAGTGGTCGCACTTGACGCTGATTACCCTGGGGCGAGATCCATCAAGACGAGGCTTATATTTTTTATTTATTGCCAACGAGTCGTATCGTGTTATTTCCTACTAACTAGTATTTGCGAGATACTTTTTAGTGTGCTATGTCCCAATGCGGAATAATTAACTTAAAATAGGCAACCATAGGGTGAAAATTTACTAGTAAACGATAGCGAAAACTCAAGACAGGCTCGTGATAAGGAAAAACTTTCCCCAAGGAACATATTTTATTTTGTTGTGGACATTTATATGACTTATTTTGAATTTGTATATTATTATTTATTTATTTTTGATATTGTTTGATTATTGTTATTTTATCGTAGCCATTTTTTTTATGAAGAATATTGTCATGTTATTTTTGTCTATTTAATTATTTTTGACGATCATATTATGCTCTGGCATTATTATTTTGTATGTACCTTCTGTAATTATGAATTTGATAGTGTGAAATAAAAGAATCTAAATCATAGGTCGAAATAGAAGAAAAAATTGGACCTCCCATTCAAAATTGCCGATCAGGAGATTTCGGATACTATGGAAGCTCAAATATTTTTGTCATATTTCGACGGTCCTTGCGGAAAGTTGTTCCTTATCACCAGCCGTCCTCTTTTTTCAATATCGGTCACTAGTAAAATTTCACCCTATATTTTATACTCCAACTTGAAACCATGCAATACCATCCCATCGCTCTGGTATCTAAGCTACCGAAGTCCTGGCTGAATTCTCAAAGTTTTATCCAATGTTAGCAGTTTTCTGCTTGAACATCAACATGAATATATTTTTCTTGTAAAAGGAAACTAGAATGCCTTTGTCTAAGTTTTAGACGATAATCCAAAGCAGCAGCGCAAAAGCGAAGTATATGTCTTTTAATACGCCATTACAAAGAAATCATAAATAACCAGAGAACCTGAAATTACATTCTCATAACGCGAGAACAAAAAGAACACTTGGTTCGTAACAGATGAGCGTCTTGCGCCTTATCGCCAGAAAACGTAGAATATTATAAAACGTCGCAATAAAGTAAATAGACAGACAAATGTTCGTATTTGTGTAACACAAAAGGAATTTGAAGCTTAAAACATAAGACCTAAGGTGCATTGCAGATTGTGAAACTAGGTACATTATAATGGTGAAAGGGTTTCACGAGAAATATTATGAAAACAAATTCGCGTTGAGCACGTACAGAGCAAGTTGTAAATAATAAGAGACCAAAAGCACCTCCAGCGAGCCAAAGGCATTAAATATTTGAAAACATTATGAAGTTGGACCGCATAGTTATGAATGGAAATATTATGCATAATTAGTTCTGATACGCCAGATGAATTAACCCATTAGATAATTTTGTTCTTACGGGACTGGACGAATAAGCACCGTCATTTGTGAAACATAGAAACATTTCAATTATATCGGATGTTTTATTGTTTTAGAAACTATGTCTGAATACGATGTTCAAATTAGCGACAGATAAGATAGCCCGATAAAACATAAATTGTTATTTTCCTGATGACCGATGTGAATAGTCATAGCACGGTAGTGTTATTATTTATTTTTATGGTCATGGTCATAGTCATAAGTTTGATTGCATATTTTACCTACCTACATTCATACAAGTTCGTCGGCGCGTAGAAGATGTTGCTACGAACTCGTAGCTCGTAGCTCTATGAGGTCAATCTCGTAGAAGTCTTATTTTAATCGAAATAGGTACGTGAAATCGCAATCAGAGACAATTTATACTGCTTAAACACAAATTATCGACGTTTGACCAAGGTATTTTTTAGATGTATTCCAAACAGAAAATACCTACGTAAAATTCTAGCTGAACAACTAGACAGCAAAACTACTACAGCAAAACAAAAAAAAATGTTTTGCCTCACATTCTTTATTAAATGGTATGCTTAATAATATGTAGTTAATTACGCACAAGTAATATTTCTTGAAATTGCACAACTAAGTACTTACTCATCTCAATACCATAGAAATAGTAAAATACAAAATGAACAATGTAATTCTGTTTAATGTCGTTTTATTGTGATACCGAGTAAATATCCCTCTGCAGTTATTTTTGCCCTAGCATCTGTTGCCGACAGCCCTCTAACGGACAAACTTTCCTTTTCAATGAATGTTGCAAAGTCGTTTTGCGATTGTTAGTGTTTTCGATAGACAAAGTTCTATGTGTTTGATTGCCAATAGTGTTCCCTTAAATGCCGTGTATTTTATTAACATGTTTACTTTTCTTTTAGATTTCAATCTTTCTACGTCGGTTATTAGACGAAAGACGCAAATATGTAAAAGTCATTTAAATATAATAATAAAAAAGTGCTATTTCTGATTTTTCATAATAATGTGTCATTTACGATATTAGCTATATTAGATATAGTTAACATAGATGTGACTGAAAGGCAACCGATAAGAATTTTCGTGCCAGCTTTACGGTCAAAACATTCATTCAAGCAAAGTTTAGTTAAGCAATAAAATTCACTTCAAATATTGCACGTATATTTTTCGATGTGTACGGTAGCGTACTATTTTAAACCCTTTTCTTTGTACAAAACGTTGAAAACAATGTTTATTAGATTACTATTATTCCTAGGTGAACTCGTTATGTAACCATATTTTCAACTTCAATGACTCTTTTTCTAACACTGTAACGGATATTTAACCCGTACAGTTTATAAAATCAGAAAATGCATTACGTGTTATGATGAAATCATGATTTTAAAAATAAAGTAGTTTGATACAAAGTCATAAGGACATTCTTTCCAAAAAAAGGGAACCATGTGCAAAAAACGGACGCCTCTTTGACACAAAACAGATGCGATTGCATCGGTAGTTAAAATAATAGTAATAGGGTTTGATATTGCTTAAAGGACTGAATACGTTTTTTTGGTATCCTTCTATTAGATATGTAAGGATAGAGATTTAAGAGGTTAGCCCCGAGTGGCCCAGCGAGATAGACGCGCGTGAAAACTGTCTTGCATAAAGGTGAAAGTGTTTACTAATCCAAATTTTTCTTTTCTCAGAGTCTCGGCGAGCTTCTAGTCTTTCGTTAGGGTTTTTCCTTTCGCAGGGATACTGTTCGGCGGTCAACGGGCGGCGGAGCTCCGGGCTTAGAAGTTGCTAGTTATCAGCTTAGTGTTGTGTTTAATTTTATTGTTTCGATAGGTACGGACGCGGTGCGGCGGACGGGCGTCGTCTGTTTAGGATGTTATAGGGAAATACTATTTATTTATTCGTAAAATAGGGTTTAGGTGCATGAGTTGTGCAGAGTATAATAAATGTGTGTGCAAGATTTTGTTCTATTAGAAAAATAAATTATCGCGTAAAGTTCTTCTTTCATGTTTGGTGCTGACACATAAAAAATGCACGGAACATTAAAGATGTTTGTTACTTTCATTGTTCGCGCTAAAATGCTTTATCTAGTAGGAGTGGATTAATGGTGTATAACATGAACTATGCGAAGGGTCTGGAGGCCTGCGTAGTGCACAGGTAAGACGATCGAACCCGGACGTGTTTTGGTTAACTCGATCGTTTATAGAACCTGTTGTTCCTATTTAGTATCTCCAGTTGCATACTTGAATTGTTACACATCATTAAAAAAGCTCAAAACTATATTAAGGTCTGCAGATCGTAGGTAATACAGGCATGAAAGATGCATGGAAGGATGTATGAAAAGTTAGTAAAGGGATTTGAGTTCTAAGAAGATCAGAATGTTTAGCGTGAAGGTTTGGAAGTTAGAAAGAGTAGGTATAGTTGGTTAGGGTTAAACTTTCAAGGTTTTGCGTGCTGGGTGGACTATATGGTGTGTTGGGAGGTCCATAAAATTCTTAGCTGCTAGGTCCCTTTTAGACTTAAAGTCTCAATCAAAACATATCTTTCCTATTCCCTGGAATTTGAGTCCATTCTTTTACAGCACGTGAGACATGGTGCAGCTACAGATCTACAGTCAAATTGTGTCCACTTTTCTTCTCTCATAATACAGGTGCGGTCGGATTCATAAGTGGAGTCATAGTTAGACAACGTGACAGATTGCAATACGGGTTATTATCATCTGTACTTACTTTACTAACTTACGCACACACGTAAGATTATCGACTGTAAGTAGAAAAGTCCACCTTAAGGCTTAGCATTAAAACTTAAACAGATTACCACCTATAAGCGACATCTATGTAATCTTTGAAATAATTACTCGGTGATAGCCTATTCGCCACCACATCACGACAAAGTATACATCACACTGGTTTGTCTAAAACTGTATTATAGTTATCCTTATTCGTTCACTTGTAGTAAAGCAATAGATCACATATCTTTATTTCGTCGTATTGATCACAAGCAACCGTAGCTTAGCGGTAATAGTTCTTACCTTCTAATCAGAACGGAACCGGGTTCCCATCCAATCTCTGTATGTTGATTAATGTTTTTTTAAATGTTTTTACCATATTTTCTCCAGTAATAATTATTTTATATAATATTTTTCTATATATTCATCTATGTATTATATCTATAAATGTTTATTGTAAATTATGTATCAACATATTATATCTAAAAACATAAACCTATAATATTGTAATAAAACAAAAAGTTAGGTAAGAAATTATTTTATTGGTAGGTAATAGGTATGGTATTACTTTATGTAAATAACATAATGACATGAATGAGAACTTTTGGTAACCATAAGATACGAGTATGTAAAACTACATAAAATACTTGCTGTCGTAATACTTAGTTAATAATTGTTTGAATGATAAAACACAATATTATGTAAAATGATATTAAGTGTTCATTAGCTGAAACATCGATAGGTAGGTAATTATTTATAAGATCATAGGAATGATCCAAATCTTGGATTGAATCTTTCAATAAAGTTATTTAAGTAATAATTTCGTTAGTAATTATTTTATTGATCTATGTTTAACGATGATGCACTTTCCTCGGAAGTAAAAGTAATTGTAATAATAATAAATCAGTTATTTGCCTACATCTCAAGGTTTAAGCTTAAGTACTCGTTTTCGTAATGAAAAGATATTGAAGCAAGGCCTTAAGATAATTGACTAATAATGATCAATCTTATATAAATATATATCGATGTTTTAGCATAATTTAATGTAATGCTCCATAAATACCTACTGCAATAGTAGGCGGGCAAGCAGGTAAACAGAGGTTGAGTGAGCAACGATTTATCGGGCCCGCGTCGGCATACATTGCTGATTATTTTGTGTATATTCATATATTGTAATGAAATACACAAGATAATCAGCAATGTATGCTAGATCGGGTCAGATTGAAATCTTAAGTAAAAATCGCCGCTTAGATAATTAGTATTTGGTGTTACCTCCGCTGTTTTCAACAACACTTAATAAACACTTAATAGACTCGACCAAATAAGTGCATATTTATCTGTTCCTCTGGTACTCTCCCACACTCTCAGGCAGTGAGCCTCTAAAGCTTCTGTAGTTCTTTCATTGCGCATGTCCTACCTTTGCACCATTAAACCCCATAAATTCTCTATGGGATTTAAGTCCGGAGATTTTGCTGGCCAACGAATAACTTGGATATCTGGGTGCTGGCTAAACCAATTATTCACCACGGCAGCTCGATGCACTGGACAATTTATCCTGGACAAATGCAAAACGAGGAACTTCACTAGCAGGATAAACAGTTAAACATTTCGCACCGTCGTCGGTAGCATGCTTTCCTGTAGCATATCAACATAATTAGCGGCAGTTGCACGCCCTGTTTCTTGTGCTATTAATTCGCCTGGACCAGCGGCAGAACCATTTTCTTCATATTGTTACACCATCATCCGGGTCAATTTCAACAAGTCTGTTATTTGTCTAATTTTGGTGGCAATTTTTATTTGTTAGTTTTTTGATAATATTTTGATAAATTCTAAGAATATATCACATTTTGATTGTCATGTATCGAGGGCCTCGTTATAGCTATTTTAGTTTTTAAGATATTTCAGTTTAAGTCCACCAAAATTGCAGAGGGCCACCAAAATTAGAAATTTAGCCCACCAAAATTGACTCATGCCACCAAAATTAGAAAAGGGGCCACCAAAATTTGAAAATTATCTGCAATGACCTTTGTGGGTACCTAACGGAATTCTGGGGGATGTGCAGTGATCCTTGTGAGTACCAAACGGAATTCTGGGGGATGTGCAGTGATACTTGTTAGTACCAAACGGAATTCTGGGGGATGTGCAGTGATTCTTTTGAGTACCCAACGGAATCCTGGGGTATACGTATGCAGTGATCCTTGTGTGTACCCAACGGAATTCTGGAGTATGTTTAGTGATTTTTGTGAGCATCCAACTGAATTCTGGGGTGTGTGCAGTGATCCTTGAGAATACCTAACGGAATTCTGGGGGATGTGCAGTGATTCTTATGAGTACCTAACGGAGTTCTGGGGTGTGTGCAGTGATCCTTGTGAGTATCCAACGGAGTTCTGGGGTGTGTGCAGTGATCCTTGAGAGTACCTAACGGAATTTTGTTGAATGTGTAACGATCCTTGAGAGTACCAAACGGAATCCTGGGGGATGTGCAGTGATCCTTGTGAGTACCTAACGGAGTTCTAGGGTGTGTGCAGTGATCCTTGTGAGTACCCAACGGAGTTCAGGGGTGTGTGCGGTGATCTTTGAGAGTACCTAACGGAATTCTGGGGGATGTGTAGTGATCCTTGAGAGTACCAAACGGAATTCTGGGGAATGTGCAGTGATCCTTGTGAGTACTAAACGGAATTCTGGGGGATGCGCACTGACCCTTGTGTGTACCAAGCGGAATTCTTGAAGATGTAAAAAGATCTTGGTGAGTATCTTACAGAATTCTTAAAAGTTGTGTAGCGATGTTCGTGAATAGGAACCTAATGGAATTCTTTGGACGTGTGCGTTAATCATCGTGAGTCTGAGTGACTAACAGAATTCTTGGAATGTGTGCAGTAATTATTGTGTGTACCTTACACAATTTTTCAAGGATTGGACTGTGCAACAATCTTCGTAACTTTGAGTGCCGACCCAAAATTTCGGGAGGTGTGCAGTGATCCTTGAGAATACCTAACGGAATTCTGGGGGATGTGCAGTGATTCTTGTGAGTACCTAACGGAGTTCTGGGGTGTGTGCAGTGATCCTTGTGAGTATCCAACGGAGTTCTGGGGTGTGTGCAGTGATCCTTGAGAGTACCTAACGGAATTTTGTTGGATGTGTAACGATCCTTGAGAGTACCAAACGGAATTCTGGGGGATGTGCAGTGATCCTTGTGAGTACCTAACGGAGTTCTGGGGTGTGTGCAGTGATCCTTGTGAGTATCCAACGGGGTTCAGGGGTGTGTGCGGTGATCTTTGAGAGTACCTAACGGAATATGCAGCGTTTTCAGTGATTACCACATTACGACATACGAAAATATTATCAGTGATCTTAGTAACTAAGCACTGAAAGGGATTATTGGGGGAATCTTGGTAAGTACTAACGGAATTCTGGGGGATGGGGCAGTGATCGAGGTGAGTACCTATGGAATTCGTAGTTTGGTGAGTATTCAGCTTTTTAGATTAGGAACCGATGAATAAACTACCCTATGGAATCTCTTGGAGTAGGCATCTAACAAAATATAAATATACCAAGAAGGAACATGGGAGAACATGAAATTTATATTGAATTTGCAAGTAGAAAGGGCATAAATATACCTGCAGATGATAAAAGGGTTCAGCTTACATTCTATTTAGGTAAGAAATCATCATTATTTTTACCATTTTAAACTGCTTAGTATGTAAACAGATAAGGATGTAAATTTTGGTGGTTGGAACCAATTTTGGTGGCCTCTAATATGCCACCAAATCCACCAAAATTGAGACAAAGTCTTTTTGTAAATATAAAAAAATAAGTGTAAGTTTTAGATCAAAATAAATTCTATAAGTGTAAGGAGTGACAAATGACACATCAAATTCCACAGCAATAGTTTATGGTTGTACACAAAGTAATGAAATAATCGAACCACCAAAATTGCAACCGTTTTTTAGATAATTGCGTAAAGTCTGTACTTACGTTTTTGGCGGGAACATGCATCGTCGCCGCACCCAAGTAACCATCACAAGCGCTTGAGCGCAAGTGGCCGGGACGCGGTGTGGCAACAGGGCGTTGGGAATATGCATTAGAGATGAGATACCATCGTTCAAAATTTTTCCACCAAAATTGTTTTTTTTTTCGGACACTTCTTTTCACCCGTTTAACTTTATAGTACTTAAGGTAGTTGTCTTAAATATAAAACTAAGAGTTAGTTTACATATCTAGGAAGACATTTGAGCTAGTTGGAAACATCTCATGTCTTGAGGGAAAAAATCATAGAGAGTTTTCTTCTCAAATTTGGATTCCGGACACGCCACTAAAATTAGGAAATGGCGCTTTAGCATTTTTTTTTATTTTGTTGTATTTACTTATTATTGTTCACGCACTATCTCGCAAACGATCTAGCAACAACTAAAATGTAATTCAAAATTTACTAAATTTTGCTTCATTTGATAAAATAAAAACTACAACGATGATATCGGGATTCGAACCATTGTCTCCACAATAACGGTCAAGACTTTGCTTGACCGCGCTACTGACCAAGCTACCGAAGCTAATGATTCATGTAGTGAAATAGTCAATACTACTCAGCCTATTATACAATGGTAGTTCGTCAAATAATAGTATGTTATACGTCATTTGTGTCATTGTGTGAGTGTCGCCGAGGGTGCGAGCGACTTGTTTTCTGAGGTTTGTGTTAACTATGACTCCACTTTTGAATGCGACCGTACCTACTATATCCAGAGCTAGAAGGAAGGACCACGAGGACGGAACCAGACATGCGCGAGTGCCTGAAACATCCGGGATATTTCCAGCTAAGTGGCATCTTTCTTAAACTTATTATTGTGTTCCTTTATGTTTTGTTACATTTCAGCAATTTGTTAAATAATAGAAGCGTACAATCCTCTAATACGATTAAAAAAACACAACGTAGACAGAAATTTAGACGATCACAAAATAGTTCTTTGGCCACACATTATAGCTTCATTTTTTATTTACTATAGGCTTAGGGAGATTTTAGTTACAACACCTTTATTAGACAATTTTCTGGTTTTGGAATTAACCTAGCGAAAGTTACAGAACTTATCACCCTACTGATGTTATTTGGATAGATGCACTATTTAGTCACGTAAGAAATATAAAAAATCTCATGCTGTTTAGCCGTTTAAGAAGATAAATTGGACAAGCTCGTGCGTGTCAGATTCGGTCTCGTAGGATTGCGTAGTACCTACCTAAATTATAAACGTATAACACACAAATTTTAAAAGGTAAGTACTTATTATTGTAAACGAAAATATCTTGCTTGATAAAGCAACAAATTCCGTACTTTCTTACTTAAACCTACAGCGGAACCAAAAGCTAGAATTCCTGGTTTGGCTTACCTTTAATATATTGGATTGTTTTAGTATTAGAGTCCTACATTATCCCTTATGAACATAAGCTATATTAATACGTCTTATTCCCGCGGGAAAACGGTTAGCAGCGGATGTAACCGCTGGGCAGGCCTTGTGATTTGATGAAAAATCCGCCGATGATGAAAACAATTGCTACATAATTGGCTTGAAATAGCATAAACCCATTGAAATATTTAAACATGTCAAAATAGATATTTCCTATCCATCCCTTAAGCTATTTGATGGAAAAGAGACAGCACATTTATTAAGGTAAAAGAAAAAATAAGAGAAGTTATTTCCCGAATTGAGGCCTAAATTAGCTAGGTATGGCGAAGAACCCTTTGCATTTTTAAATATGACAGGACTTAAGTATCGCCTGTCCTTTTCTTTACGTATTGATGATACGGAACAGCGCCAATTTAAGTTTAGTTAAGGCAATTTATCTCCCGAATTGAGGCCAATTATTAACAAGTCGTATCTATTATTAGAAATACACCTAAATTGAATTGCTTGACCATCTGGCTGGGTCACTATCACAAATCAATAAACACGACACACCAATTCGCCAGCAAGCAAGCAGCTTTATTGCATTTCCAATAGCAGCACAGCGCCAACAGATGACGTGATGCCGCAGCGTCGCTATTGGCCGCCGTCATGTTGCCGCGGAAAATCGCCGTCATGTTGCCGCGGAAAATCCTATTGCACACCACTGATTGCCTTTTGTATCGGACAATTCTACTTGTATTTTCCAATTTTCGTGTTTCGTACAACAAGTTCTGTTCTCGATTTCTTGATTCAATAGAGTTGATTTATTGAATAAAAATTGGCATTGTTTTTCTACTTTTTAGGAAATATTACATTAGGGTTTAAAAGTATGCTTATTTCTATTCTAATTTACCAAAAGTCTACCTTGTTTTACTTAGCAGCTTGTTTAAACGAGAATTTTAAAACCAAATGCAATTTTAGGAAATTGGCTGGCAACCTGTCATTATGGCGCAACACAATTTCCGAATGACCCTCAAATTTTCGTCAGAAGTGGCGTAAATGTCCGTTTTTTGTGACCGTTTACGCTCTGTTGGCAAGGGATTATAGGCGTGAAATATTTATATTCGTATGTATTAAAACCATTTTTTAAACAAATCACCGATATAAAAACCGTTTAACTACTCCGCTCGTAACAGCACACATGTGTGCTTGAAGTACAATACAAATGTATTGTTGCAAAATTCGACCTGAGCGAAGTGGTTAAACTAATGTTTAATAGTATTCAGCTCTCACTTACATCGCGTGCTTGGTTTGTTTAAGGTCAGTGCTTGCTTTCCGTGATAGTGTTGCAAACAAAATATCGCGAAATAAATATAATTTGCATTTGTTTAGTGGAGGGCGGGCGTAAGGCTGTCATTAATAATAGAGTAGAAACTTAAAGGGCGTTCCCCACCCAAGAGGTTAACAACCCTTGTTAAACAAAATACCTATACCCAGTTCAAAATAGACTTTGAAATAGATGGACGTAATAAAGTTACATTACACGATTTTCCTTCAAGTAGAAATAAGTTGTTATGTTAATGTTACAGTTTTATCAGAAGCACATCAACCTACCATTAAAGGATCAAAATATACAGGTTGTTCTTACAAACTTTATGACTACACGTTTAATGCTACGTTCATACGTACATGCTCCTACTCTTGCCGCTGCCACGGTAATACTATCTATACAGTATTGTAACTCGGCCGTGTCCTTGAAATAAGTGCCTACAGCCGCGCGGGTACGTAAGCATGTGATGGGGTTGTCACTGTCGCCCAGTTCACTCGTGTTAATCACTTTCCTTCACTCTATTCTATTTATTAATTAAGAAATAACCACATAAATATAATTAAAAAAAAACCCCAACCTGCAGATGCGTCAAATCTATAACACGGTTGTATAAAAAGGAAATACAGGGAAATACCTATCTATTTCCCTGTATTTCCTTTTTATACAACCTAGACACAAGCCACAAATTACGTAGTAGGTACCTACTTACCTAATAGTAAGTAAATTTAATTTATAGGCTTACCTTTCAGAGTTTCCAGGTAATCTAAAAAAAGTTATATTCCTCTGGGTGCGTTATTGAGGAATTCATGCAACCAAAAACAGCACAATATACCTATTCTACTTGTAATTTTAAATACTATTTGTACTTATTTCGAGTGAAAATTCGTGCGGTTACTGATTTAAAACCTGCACACCGTCCATTCGTCACTGCGGCATACCCGCCTCACCCGCGACTGTTAGCATGCCGAGCGCATGCCGAGATCCGAGCGCGTAGGTATAGCTCGCGCGCCGTCCGTTTGTATGAAGTTAGAATACTGTATAGATAATATTACCGTGCCGCTGCCGTGAATATTTTTCGAAGTACGTTCATGGAAGTATCAACGCTAGTGAGTGTTCACACACACTGCCTTCATAATCTTCTCCCAGCAATACGAGTGAGCGATATAGAGATATATCTATAATTATATTCCACTCGCGCTCGTGCTGTCATTCCTTTGACTCGCGCACAAAAATCCGACATTAGCGGGAGCACGGGAAGTGGTAGCGGTATGGCGAGTAGCAGCGTGAGTAACCTGTTTACATGCTCACGCTGCCCATTTGCCTTACTATTTAAGCATACTGTGAAAGTAACAGAAGGGTAAAAGGGGTAGGTTGATGTCCCTGCTGATAGCACCTACTTCCAAAAGTATTACTTTAGCCCGCTATGTGCCGTGTGATGTCGGCTCAGAATAGCATCACCCCATTTCTTTCCCGTGGGTGTCGTAAGAATCGACTAAGGGACTCGAGGGACTACATTAAATTTTGCATTTTTAGGCGATGGGCTGACAACCTGTCACTATGGTGATACACAATTTTCGAAATGGCCCTCAAATGTTTGTCAGACGTGGCGTAACTGTTTGTTTTTACGGCCGTTTACGATCTGCCTACCCAAGGGATATATCATAGGCGTGATAAATGTATGTCATATATCATTGATTATTGTATTTTATTTTGATAGGAAAACCAACAGCGAACATAACAAAGTATTTAAAATTATTGAAACATACAGCCAATAGGTTTCCACAGATAGACAACAAAGTATGTTAAAAGAAGATCACTTCGAGTAAACATTAAATATCAATAAAATAAAACAGCATTAATCACACATACAAAAAAAAAAAAAATGAATCATTCATGCAAAATTAGATAAAAATATTATTGTAAAATTAATAAAATAAGCATGTTTAAAACATAAAGATAGTAGGTACTTACATAGTTCGCTGATTAGTCACCGAAAAAAAAAACTGGCTTAGGAGACGCCTTACTGATTCGCAACTCGAGTTAAATTAATCTAGATTAGTTATTATATTCAATAAACATTTTCAATTAAAATGGAAACTTGTGCAGTTTCAAAAAGAAGGCAGTTTTGGAAAGGTTATTATAACTTTATTATTATTATAAAGGATATTATAACTGATTCGAAGCAATGATTCTCTCTCATAACAGGCCGGGCCTGTTAGCGCTTTCTCCCGAAGCAAGGTCCGTGAAATTGCTTTCAAATATTTTTTAAATTCTACCGCCCGTTGCCACTTCATCATTGTAACCAATTATTATGATGAATTACTTCATTTTATTCTAATAGTTATATGCCTACATGTGCTTTTAAACTTGGAAAAAAGATTATTGACCCCTCCTCATGATGTGACACCAGGGTTCATCAGGTCGTTGGGTGACTCGGTGTCCCACACGAAAAGAGAGATGATGTGACAGGTCAGTTTATTTGAAGGTTCAATAACTTTCTTTCTATGTTTAAGACTGAACAGACATAAATGCGATGCGACGTTGCATCGGACATTTGTGCAACCTTGCATGAATGCATCACAAGATCTTCAGAATTCTATCGCACGAATTTGCATCGCACACTCCTACAATGTTACGTTATACTTGGTGAATCCACTGTGAGACAATAGGAAGTCTAGATCATGTGTGTTTTGTCAAAAACTCAGCATAATTTATATATATTCCTTATTGCACAAAAACACACAGAAAAAATATTAACATTGTTGTTGCAAAATCAAGCTTATCTCTTAAGAAGAGATCTCTTCCAGCCAACCCATATCTTGTGAGAGAATTTAAACTTTCTGGGTAACAGGCAAATAAAAAAAATTAACAAAATAACTAACTCTGTAAAATATTATAACATACCTACGTAAAGTAATATATTATATAAATCTACATGATTATACAATCGATGTAACATAAAAACCTATACAAATACATAAATATTTTAAGGTTGTTACATAAAGTGTTCTTTTACTCGTTTTTTAAATATGTAAAGTCTTAGGAAGATCATTCTAAAACTGTGCAGCTTTTAGATAAAAAGTGATGTAATCTGAACTGAAAAAGAAATATCACTATTTTTTTTAAGTTTTAGAATGAAATAGATTCTATAAGCGTTAAAAATAGTTTAACTGAAAATTATCTAATTTTTCTATGCATAATAATATTTTCAATCCGACAGGTTTTGTGCGTGTGAGTGTTTGTGTTTGTGTAGGTAGGTATTTTTATTTTTACAAGATCTATTTTACTAGAGACAAATATTCAGCACAGAGCAATGATGTCATCCTCGCGCGCAGCGCTAGTAGAAACGCCATTTTGAAAAAAAGCATACAAAACAAGCCTAAAGCGTTTTAAAACTACGACCAATGTGCAAAAGGTACGCTAGTGACAATACTGGAGGGAACTATGTAGCGGAATTTAATCATATCTCAATTCCCTACGTGATTTGCGTCATACTTTTACTTAGGTTTTGTTAGTATATAAGCTGAATTATATGTTATTAAAGTGTGCATTAACTACGGATACGCCGAGTACTAATTACCTTAGCTACTTTAGCTTACCAGAGTGACAAACGGTAAGTATTATCCAAAAGACTTCTCTGGTACAGGCGCGAGCATGACATCATTGCTCAGTGATTTTAAGAATAAGCGGTCTTAAGTATAGCGAAGTTGGTCTAAGTCGCGCAGATGATAAATGTGCACGATAGATAACCCTCGGATAACAGGTGCCTTAATAATGTGGGTTTAGATTGGCGAATGACGCCGTTCGTGACCTTTTGCCGGATTTGCGGATAACTCATGTTGCACTGTGTATAATATACCTACAGCCTGGTGGTCTAGAGAAGATGTTTCGGTTTTATAAATGATTTTATCACTTCTTGATGACAGGGCAAAGGAATAATTTGTGACAGGCCTCGATTTGGTACATAAATGCTCTTAAATTAGCGCTGACACTTTCCGCCAAATAGGATGAGAAAACGATACGAGATATGTAAGTCGATGTCATGTCATATAAATTTTACTCTTTGTTATAGAACTATAATTCTTGAAAAGAAGACAGTGTTATCGTGCATTACATCATAGATTACATTATATATTTATGTGTATTGATTCCATACCTAAGTGTAATGGTACAATCTAAAAGCAAGAAGAAACAATAATAGCTAGGTAGTAGACCTAAACCCACGACCGTTGTAAAGGCATTATTTTTTTCAATTAGTATGCATCGTACGCACTAATGTGAAACATGAATAAGAAAACTTCATTATCTGAAAAAGAAAAATACAATTCACTAAGTATTTCTGTTTTAGTTATAAACATTGTAGAAATATTGTAAAGTCGGTTGTATCACTTAAGGTACCAGGGATACTCCAAAAGAACTAAATAATTTTAACCCTCAGTTAATACATAATAAAAAAACTTAACTTATTCTTATAAAAGAAGTAATTTCTACGAAAATATATTCATGTCATGAAAAAAATAATTCAGGTCTTTTGGAGTACCCCTGGTACCTTTGTGCAATAACCGACTGTACAATGAGAAATAAGATAATTCACAAAGTCAATTAATCCAGTTTATCAACCAGTTTAAAAATACGTGAAATTTTTTAAACTATATTGTCACACTCGTGTTTAATTCGTAATTATAAAATAGATCAACAAAAGTGCGAATTGAACTCGCGCACGAAGGGTTTCGAACCATTATGCATAAAAATGACATAAAAATAATGTTTATTGTTTGGGAGCCTCTTAGAATATTATTTTTATTTTAATATGTTGTTTGTTATAGCGGCAACAATAATACTTGTATTTTGAAAATGTTAACTGTCTTTTAATTAGCGTTCATGAAATACAGTCTCCAAACCGTAAAAAAACTTAAAGATGCACATTTTTGTAGAGACAAGCCTTTGATTTTTTTTTTTTTGTATTAGTCGTTATAGCGGCAACAAAAATAAAGCATCTGCGAGAACTCAATTTTTTATAGTAAATCTAGTGTGATAGTTCACTGACTGGTGACAGACGCACAGACAGAAATCGGAGCCCTTTGGGTAGAGAAGCCTAATCATTGGGCTCTGAAAGCCACAGATGCATCAAATGCATAATTATATTTTAGTTTATCAGTTTAATTTGAAAAACTACTATGTAGCAGCTTACGGTAAGGAATGTTTCCAGAGCTATGGGGAACATATTGCATCCAGTTAGTACCATCGGCATGTTTGCGCGTTCGACAAATAGACGTAGACTCCGTTTGAACTTCTCAGATCTCGGTATCCAGTCGCTGTTGTAAGCGGCAAACACGAGTTCTTGATTCTAAAAAAAGTGCAATAAAAATAAAGTAGGTATAAGCAAAATTTCGACAATAACGATCAATATTCATAAGACCGCAATTTTGTTAATTGATAATACTAAATGAAACATCTAAAATAAACGATAAAATTTAAGAAGACCTAACCTTATAAGTGAGCTGTGTTCCAAGCCACGCTGGCACGAAAATTTCACTCACCATTACCATCTGATAAAACACCATGTATACTAATGACTCTGTAGAAGATGGCTGAAAAAAAATATCTTTCAATACTTAGATATTTGAAGCAAAATTAAACTTACTGTAACTATTTTTATATATTATGAAATTATAAGTAAAGATAGTCAGTACTTTGCCCAGCAATGAAATATTGTAGGCTAGTCATAATAATAATAATAAAGTACTGATAAATTCACACACATTGCGTCCCATCTATCTTCATCTTCTAAACAGCGTCGATGTTCAGATGTTTATAAGTGAGAACGTCACGCGAAATAAACTTCAAGAGTCTGGAGTGCCAAACGTGGAACACCAGAAGCTAACCTAAACTCTACGAGATACGGAAAGGACTCCATTTTTTCCGCGTAATAAGCTTCTTCTGTTCGTATCAAATAAATTGAGGATATTGATGAGGAAGTCAGACAGCTTAGTTAATACGAAAATAAAATGTTTCTTTTACTGTTGATTAGGTCGATGGACCACTCATTGTATTAAATTGTACTCTTAGTGTACAAATGGCGAAATAAGGAGAAATTGTCAGTAAAAATATTGAGTTAGCGAAACCAAGTTCGCAAGCACGATCTATAGTCTGTTATACTAAGAAATAAATTATAGGATAATGTAACATTTAACTTACCAACAAAGTTAGACCGCATAAAACAATGCAAATGATACAAGCTGCCACACCAAACGAGACCAACATCGCAAGATTTATGATTTCCTGAACCTTTGAACAATATCTGAAACAGATTTTTTTATAACAGAATTTCATCAACGCTCGTCCAACATTTAATTTTACCTACGGTCCAGGTCCAGGCTTCCAATATTACGAAGTCAGTGAATGAAATAGGCAAAATTTAATTTATGATTTCAACTTACTTTAAATAAAGTTCATAATGTTTCAAGAACTGGACCAATTTTTCATACATTATTTGTTCTTTGACATTTTCGTCAAGTGCCTGCTCTGATTTATCCAGGGTCATGTTGCGCAACTTATCATTTATAACTTGTAATTGAATCATTGCGATCCACAACATACCAGACATAAATGAATCGGTGGCTATGTTATACATCATTTGAACATAAAGGCCGTAAGCCTGGTAGATATACCAATACATAAAATATTTATCACGAATTTCATCACTCATAAAGTAATATTTAGCTATTGGTAAAATTCTATCTGCTCCAAATGCCAATATCAAAAAGAATGGTATAACATTCAAAAATAGGTAGGTGACATAGCATAACAGCTTAAAGGCAGTAAAGCAGCTTATATATTTTTTGACACCATCCGCGATGACTTTTCTGGAAACAGCATCTTCACCTTCGAAAAAGTTATCGCCGAGAATATCAAATATTTCGAGGATTTGCTTTCGATATAAAATGACCATTGAAATCTTAGCAGCAACCTGTATTTCAGTAAAATAAAAAATTACTTCAGGAATGAACAACTCGACCGTCTTTGGAGTATAAATCAAATTCCATGTTAGAAGTGAGCAGTACACAAACATTACAACAAATAAATAAAAAACTGAGAAGTAAATATAATATTTTGGTAGCCGTTCTGTTGGCCACAGCCCATGTAATTTCCAGATAAATACGTTCCTATCGAAACAACTGGAAAGAAGTCTGCGTGCCATGTTTGCAAATGAAATATAAAATTACAAAAAGTGGGTACAAACTTTATATTTCAATGCAAAATAATAGCAGCTTGTTTAAGTACATCATTAGGATGGTATTATCATGTATAATAAGCTCGTTATATCATTAATATCAGAAACACTAACGTAACGTGTCCGTGTTGATTATATGGGTTTTAAATCCTACAAGGTAAAATGAAAAGAAGAAAAATGATTCATTGCAGTAAAGAACTATTAAATAAAAAGTTATTTCATAGAAATAAAATGAGTAGGAGCAGAGTTAAAAACTATTGAAAGTTTAATGCAATCTTATTGATTCGATAAAATAACAAACATATTAATATCGTTTACCACTTTTCTTCGCAGTTAATAAAGTACGTATTATACTTATATTTTTTTAACTTGTACTTAAAGCGTTTTGTATCGCTCCCATACATAACCCATATTTTTAAATTTAGTTCAATGCTTCATCACATAGCTAACAAATTTTCTGCAATGACCAGATATGACAAACAAATAATATTTTAATTAAAACATTAGTTTTGTAAATTCTAGATTTATTATTTCCTAATGTAATGAAAAATTTGAAAAACAATGACTGCAGTCCGGACAGTTGCTAGACAAGTGTTAAGTAGCAATTATTTTGAACAACGGTCGAGTAAGAGTATCTCTTAGGGAAATTTCATCATGCCACATAACAAATATAATATGTATTCTTGTAAGATAACTTAATGACCATAGTTTCCGGCACACGGACACTGTGTATTTATTAAATATTTATTTTGAAGCAGTTGTAATGTAAGGAATTTTTCAACCTTGCTTTCACATACAACGGGTGAGATCCAGGCACTTACTTCGACATCTGGTAAATCTGAATAAACAAGACCCATCATCGTCTTCCATTTTACATTACACTAATACTCGTAGTAATGGATATCTCTTTTTGCAATCAATTATTGTTCAGCTCGCTTCATTTTGAATAACCAGTGCCTAGTTTGAATAATGAAATGTGTCTCTTTATATCTATAATTTGTACGAAAATTACCAAACTTCCTTTAGCCATCATAACGAGAACAGATTTTTCTAAGACGGATGGGTGGCTGCCATATCTTTGACCGCTACTGATCCTTATTGTCTGTCTTAGAAAATAAACTTCATCATCGCAACATTTCCCTGCCCTTAACCGGCACAACTAATTAAAATAAATGTAACTGTTAAAAAATTATAAAAAAATCCGAGTTCATTATTGGAAACGAACAAGCGCTTTATTTAATAGAAATTCGTGTTCGCCACGACCGCAGCGCTGAGAGCAAGCTGTGTTCAACACAACACTTTCCAATAGCGCCAATTATTGGAGAATCGATCTAGTGGCTCTACAGATTACATTTTGCCAATACACTACCACTGGGATAAACAACTAGCAGGGTAGACATTATTAAATATGGTCTAGTTCTGATAAGGGGAAAAAGAATCGAAGGTGGAGCGACCTCCGAATCACAAAAGAGCACAAGTAGGGTAAGTCCGGGATATATGCCCAACCTTTTTTATTTTGTTCATATCTTTTCATTTTAAAATAATTATCAAATTATTTTCTTAAATATGTTTAATTTGGACGTTTATTTATTGATTTTAAATGACCTTTTGAAAATAATCATTTTAATTAGCCGTATATTTTAAGTGTAAAATAGAAGTAAAAACCGGGATATACGCCTCACATGCCGGATATTTGCCCCAGAGTGATTTTTTTGGAAGGGGTGTGTGCCCTTGGCAAGAAAACAAATATTTTAAACATAATTGACTAAATTATTACTGTATTTTAATATAATTTTAATACATACATATATTACTAATTAACAAAACCTATTTATAACCTAATAATATAATATTCGGTCCAATAAATAAATGAACAGAAAAAGAACAATTTGTTTGATGTCTGTAACCAAAATTATCCGAAACTAACAGGTAATCCGAAATAATTACATATCCGTATCCATATTTGTAACCAAAATTACATATCCATCTTCTTCTTCTTTCGTGTCGATGACATATCCATAATATTCCTGCATAAAATTCAGAAAAAGGATATGTGCCCTTAGGGACTATCCCAAAACGTAACCGAAATAAACAAAAGATGAACTATTTGTATGATATCTGCAACTAAAATTATCAGTAACTAACGGATAATCCGAAACAATAACATATCCGTGTTCGTATCCGTAACAAAAATTACATATTCATAACATTCCTGCATCAAAGTCAGACAAGGCCCTAAGGGCACATATCCCAAAATGTATCGAGGCAGATATCCCTTTTCACAGGGATATGTGCCCGTATCAAAAATAGATACAAATACATTTATTAATTCAAAAATGGGCCTATTACATAATCTACACACCCCACTCCTTATTTAGACGTAAAGAAAGAGAACAGTTACCGGTCAAATCCAAAGTTATGGTAGGTCAAAGTTCATTCATAAAGTAAAATTCCGATCGTTGATCACGTCGCCGTCAAAAACACTCCTACGCATGTCCGCACGCGCCAACACTTTGTGGCAGACTTAAGTGAGGAAGGGGTGCTTTTGTTTAATAAAGGATTTTTTTGTGCGTATGTTTTACTTTTCTAAACTGAGGCGCATATCCCGCTGAGGCACATATCCGGGAATTACCCTATTTACACGATGGCGGAACACAGTAAGGTACCAAATGGTAGGTAAGTACCAAATTTCTCTTATTTACTCACCTATTCTGAACAGTATATCACATATTGTTTTGCGCATTGCCTACAGCCAGCGGGTTAGATAATATTTTTATTCAGCGTATAAACATGCCTTCAGGGGTTCGTTAGAGAGTGCAGATCATCCCTCACTGCATCCGACCGACAGGAAAAATAAGCAGATGAGCAGACTATATTTTTTCTCCTTGCTCTTGAATAGAATTTAACACAGAGTTGACACAGACAATGATACAACGTTCGACCTACACTAACCCACCCAGTGTTTCTGTATTTACTCTTAGGATCTCTAATTACTATCGTTTTACTATCTCTTTTATTATATATATCTTGCCACATAAATCAGTTTGAATCTGCTACCCGTGTTCGTAATGATTGCTACGAGTAGGCTTATTAGACACCAATGAAATCACAACATACGAGCCTACCACAGACAAAATAAGTTAAGCAACTAAAAAAAACGTAAATAAGTATCAAAACGTACAAAGCCATCACTTATCTCATTAGTGCTGTTGGTGACTCGTCCTTCTCTTCTTTTACTTCTACTGTGCCCGTACTGTACTTATCATAACGTACCTATTGTTTTAGAATAGGTACTCTTCTATGGCAAAAAACAAAGAACCAAGTTTAAGCAGCACAATATTAAATATTAATTCTCGTTTTCCGACTCGATCTTCAGAGTAGCCGCGTAGGACAGACAATTTTAATTTTTAAACGGTCGGCAGCGGGCGGACGATTAATCTACGATGGCCTCAAGGGATAACTGACATAATGAACGATTCAAAATTCACAGACTTAAAGTATCTACAGCATTGACTTTAGAATCACAGACAAATGTACCTAAACATTGGTGTAACAAATGCAAATTTATTCTTGTTTACCGAGATAGCACAGGATTGATAGGCTAGATAGGAAAAGCTGTCATATTGATTATACTACACCTGCATAGAAAGTGCTCTATATTTTTTCAAACACAGAGCAGAACGAGAGTTATTCGTGATTCTCCTAATGGTCTTTTTAATAGTTGATGTTTACAATAACAAATCATACAACTTTCAAGTTACTGAAGCCTCTACAGATGAAAAAATGCCATCGACGGTTTAAAAGTTTAAAGTTCAAGACATTATGGAGGCGGTAATTTGAAAGATATCCTTTTTTAAACATTAATTCAGCATCTCTTGATATTTGGTTTTTGAACACAGAACTCAATTTGCTTGATTGATAAGGATGGGAGCCGATTTACATAGGGTGACTACTTTGGACTACCCATATGGTTGTACGAAGAGCTAAGAGAAAGTGACACAATTTGAAAAGTATCTATATCAATATATACCAACAACACATGGCACGGCTCCATCTACCGGGTTAGTTTTTGAAACGAATACTTCCCTGAAACTACTCTGTGGAACACCGGTTGTAGTGACTGGTTGAATGAGTAACATCTTTGATTTTAGAAATAAGTTGTTAGTTATGATTTTTTGTCTCGCAAATAAATTCACTCAGAATATATTATTAGTCTTAAAATATTATGCACTCAACATTTGGTCTACTTTGGTAATTGTCTTTTGCTTTGGATTGTTCGTGCCCTTAATTTGAGGTTCATTCAACTGTTTTTTTTTTGTTTTTTATTCTCGTAGGTGTAGTACAAAGTACGATTTATCAGTTTTATCACTTGGAATGAAGTACAATTAATTTAGGCCCGAAGTGTTAGTAATCGCACTTCTTCTTTTTGCGTGCTGTCATATTAATTATCATTTTCGTCAAAGGCGCTAGTTACTAGTTATTATTCTGTGTCAAAGGACGCTTCTTTTCATCTGACTGATGTATTGGTTCGAAGAATCCTAGCATAGTGTTTTGTTTTTTTTTGTTGATTGTGCTGCCATTTAGCCACCATACTTCTTCATACCGAATAAAAATTAATAACAAGAAAAGAAATCCTACTTGCCTTGGGATATCGCCTGACAATTGTATGAAAGAAACTCTCGTAACAAGGAAACTTTAAACCATAACAAATCACTGGTTACACTTTTGAACAAGTTTGAACAAGTGAACCGGCCATTAAAACTGTAAGCAACTTGTGAAATCTTGCAGTATTGTTGGACTGAGTTCAATGAGAGTAGTCTCATATTCAGTTTTATGTCATGTACAGCCAAGATCAGGCTGGGTTAGACAGTTTGGACTTTGGACCGTTCTTATACCACACACATAAGACTTACATTGGCAGTTTGAGTGTCTAACCCAGCCTGATCTGGACTGTACCTACTGTATTTAACTTAGATAGTTAAAGTTAGGCCGTACCTATAATCCATATTTGACAGCTGTCAGTTTATTACTCAAAATTATATAAACAAAGGTAAATGGATCCTTTGCCATAATAGCATTGAGATGGCTGTACTGTAATGTTCTTTACCCTTTTGCACTTTACAGACAAATAGCGAAATCTCAACATGGGATAAGGAAACCTTTTCCCAAGACTAGGACGAAATATAAAAAAAAAATCTACTCCCATACAAAAATGCCGATCAGCTGATTTTAGTTAGTGAAAGTTAGTGCAATGGAAACTCAAAATATTTTTGTCATATTTTAATTCTTTATAGGGTGAAACTTTACTTGTGACCGATAGCGAAAAATTTAGAAGGGCTTAAATGTATAAGAACTACTTTCCCTGAGGAACATAGGTTGATTTATGAAATAAATATTTTTTGGCATATATTATGAAAGATTTAAAAAGTGCAGTAATTCCTATACAGCGATTGGGCTGTACGCTCTCTCACGCGGTTTCATGCGTGGGACGGCCCGCGCGGGCCAGATTTGACAAAACACAAGATTGCCGCTACGTGACGCGGCCTGCGGTCAACCGCGCCGCGGATTCGGCAACACGCAGCGCGGGCGTGTGCCTGTTTTTCAAAAATCAGTACTCGCCGCTACGTCGCGCGGGCCGCAGGCCCCGGTACGATCACTCACAACTCACAGTGACGTATATGCTTCTAGACACGGGACGTATTATTTTAGGGGCGCAGAAGCACCCTATGCTGCAAAAGTGCCTGGCTAGAAATTTGCAAAGAGCTTTTTCATAATTTTAATGAAAATAGTGAACAGGAAAAAAAGGATGCTGGTAGGTACCTATTGTTGAGGTATATTTTATAAACTACGTACTAATATACATATTTCTTGTTTATTATACGGCTATTTTTGTACTTATCTATATTAATTCTACGTTTTTTTGCCAAATAATAAACAATAAATTGATACATGACAACTTTCACGGCATACAGTCAGTCAATCAAAGTATAACCCGTACGAACACTCTGCTCTGTCAAACCGCCGCACGGAATCCCGCATGACCGCGCGCGGCCTCCCGCGCGGGCAGGCCGCGCGTGAAACCGCGTGAGGGAGCGGACGGCCTGAATCATTATTCATAACTACATCTAGCTTGACATTTAATCGACACTTAGCTGCTATTGAACTGAGCATGCTACTTACGAGTAGGTAGATAAGTAATCTCTCTACTTTATTCACTTTTCAGTGAAGGCGCCTTCGCTATGCGCTTTCAACACAACCACTTAGCGTTAAATTGTTTTTTCTTACACAAAGGAACCGTGTAATGAGCTGTGCTATTAAAGCAGCAAGCGCCTTCTTTACGATGTTATACCACCTCTTTATAGCTTTAGTGCAACAACTATATCTTAGATGCACTGACCTTGATGACCTCTTTGGAATGAAAGAAGGAGTTAAAATTTCGCGACTGCGGCTGGAACTAGACACCGAGAACGAGAGAGAGAACCGAGGTGCTCCCGACATTCAATAAATTATCAAACGTATATTCTACATATATCACGCCCTTGCGGGGAATGCAGAGCATAAACGGCCGTAAAACACGGGCATTTACGCTACGTCTGACAACCATTTGAGGGTTATTTAGAAAGTGGTGTTTTGCCTTAGTGACAATTTGGCAGCCCATCGCAACTAAAATTGCAATGCACATGTAACCCTAGAATTGCTTTAGTCGCCTCCTACGACACCTACGGGAAAGAAATGGGGTGATGCTATTTTAAGCCGGCCCTTGACCCATTTCTTTTCCGCTGGTGTACAGTCGGTTGTAACGTAGTTGTAGCATATAATATACCAGGGGTACTGCAAAAGAACTGTTTTCTTTTTGTCTCCAGCAATATTTTTTTTATAATAATCATGAATAATATGTATTAGAATAAAATGGCTTTTTTATGACAATAAGTCAAAGGACAATGCTCACAATGTATGGAAAAAAAACCCAGGCCCGGCGCAAATGAAATGTATCTCAGATTTTAGGTATTCGTATGTGACAAAATATTTGGTAGGGGGCGTTGTCGAAATCTTTTTTTAAATGCCATTAATTGCTAGTTGTTTTTTGTAAGGAGATATATTTTATACTTAGAAAATGGGAAATTCTTTTTTCTTTCTCTACTTTTGTGCTAAATATGACATTTATGCATCTATTTTGGCAACGACGCCTTATACCTAATCTGCAATATACACTCACAGGCACATTTAACCGGCCACTTGCATTAGCATGGAATACTCTTGATTCTTTAGATTATTGTTAATTACAGGGAAAGTAAATTAAAAAGCAGTTAATTAAACGTTAATTAAAGAATTGGTAGCTTAACTACAGTAGATCTTAAATTAAAAAAAAACATGAAACAAAAAAGTATCATTTTTCAAAAAAAACTCTTAAGAGGTGAATGTTAACAAAATGTTAAAATAGTAGTTTATGCAACTGTCGTATAATGGGGGTCATTAGAATGCGAGTGTCTGTTTATCACACGAGGCGCAGCCGAGTGTGATAATAGTTTGACACGAGCATCCTAATGCCTAATTATAGCACTTGCATACACTATTTTATCTACACTCTCCAAAAAAACTCAGAAACACTTTTCTAAACGTACGCACCGGCCATTGCAAGGCCCGATACAAGGACAAATTCAATACGAGAACGTAATATGGCTTGATATGAATATTTAAAAATCTATACTTTAGCAGTTGTTTAGATATGGAGTCTTTACAATAACTTAACTAAAAACCTGAACAACATCTGCACAACATCTGAACAACAACTGAACAACATCTGAACAACAACTGAACAACATCTGAACAACATCGAAACAACAACTGAACAACATCTGTACAACAACTGAACAACATCTGAACAACATCTGTACAACAACTGAACAACAACTGAACAACATCGGAATAACATCTGAACCACAACTAATCAACATCTGAACAACAACAGAACAAAAACCTATTAAAACAACTGAACAACATCCGAAAAATTACCGTACAACAACAACTGTCAGGTGCGGCGGAAGATAGCCATTTGAGTATTGGAAAAAAAAACTTCGTTTCATTTCTCAACTTTATCGTATTAAGAGTTTTGTCATTAAGTCATTACGCTTCTGTAATTTAAAGTAAACCCTAGTTTTTATAGGCAGAATGCATAAAGTAGGTCATTATGCATCTGTTTTCGAATTCATAATTCGAACATTATGAGACGAGTGTATATAAAAATTAAAATGAGGACAATCTTAATAGTGAGTATTGCCCCCACGAGCTCTTATGACTTCACGCATACGGTCAGCCATCCCCTCTATGACGTCTGGGATATCTGACTGCGGGATATTGTGCCACTCTTCTAAAACCGCACTTGTTAGGTCACGGAGTGTGGTTGGCACTGGATTACGGCTTCTGACTCGTCTTTTTAAGTTGTCCCAAATGTGTTCAATCGGATTAAGGTCCGGACAGCAGGCTGGCCAGGGTAATCTGCGTATACCAACAGCATCGAGGTAATCATTTACTTGGCCGGCAACGTGTGCTCGGGCATAATCGTGCATAAGCACACAATTTTCTCCAATAAATGGAGCAAATGGTACCACATGGTCATGAAGCACTTCCTCCACGTATCTTTGAGCGGTCATACTTCCTCTGGAAACGACGACTAGGTCCGTGCGTGCTTCATAAGAAATTGCTCCCCACACCATTATTGAGCCCCCCTGGTAACCAATGGTTATCTAAATCTAAGATTCCTTCAATGGTTATCTAAATCTAAGATTACATCTTCCAACGTATTGCCGGGATGATTGAAATTATCTTGGTATCTGGCCCAACTCAAGTAATATAGAACACTCATAATATGGGCGCAGCTACCCAAAGTCCTTTTTCCATGTAACACAACCTAAAATGAAGCAAACTGTAAAATTACTTTTAAAATTGATTCTGTTTAAAAATTATTCTTGCGAAACAAGAATTAGCAAAATATTACTTATAAAATGAATTGTCACTATATTTTATTTTTCGAATGTAATTACCATATTAACGAAAAATTTGAGATATGTACCGTTTATGCCGGGTCTGGGTTTTTTTTGAGCATTGTCCTTTTATTTTGTATTAACTAGGTACACGATTTTTCTCGGCCCTCAAATGTTTGTCAGACGTGGCGAAGCGACTTTATTAAACGGCCGTTAAAGGTCTGCCTACCTCACAAGGGATAAAAGCGTGATATGTGTATGTATGTATGAAAAAAATATTGCATTGTGTGTGCAAAATAAACCATGAGGTAATTAATTTCCCCGTAGGAACCAAATCATTCTAATTATCATTTTGCTTCAAAGCCTTCATGTATATTGCAGTTGCACAAAACATTTCCTACGCAGTTGTTAAACAATGTTGACATATTTGTACACGAAGACAAACGAAAGTAGCGCCAATGTAAAGTAAAGTCTGCCAGTCTTGCCTCGGGGCATAGGCTCCCCTTTTTAACAATGCAGGGGAGATGGAGCACCAATTTGGCATTCACTTACTGTTAGCATGGTGCCTACTGAAAGGGGTTTGCAAATAAAAAGAGACATCCCTCAATTGTTAGCTTTGCCTATGAAACCTAACGACTTTTCATCTAAGTGCGGCGACTGTTCTAAGGTGTAATAAAGAAAAACATTCTTTCTAGATACTTTTATAGGGTGAATTTGACTAGTGACCGATATCGAACACTCAAGAGGGGCTGGTGACAAACAACAACTTTCCCCAAGAAATAAGGGTTGGAATATAAAAAATTTGAGGTCCCATACAAAACCTGATTTGGTTTACTATAGAAGCTCAAAAAATAATTGTCATATTTCGTTATTACCTATGTTCGTTGGGAAAAGTTGTTCCTTATCTTTGCCCATCCTTTGTTTCAGTATCGGTCACTAGTAAAATTTCACTCTATATAAACACGAAACGTTCGATAGAATATACTTATATATTGTATCGAACGTTTTGAATGAAATGGTTCCTTTACTGATTTCCGTATGGAACGTCACTAACTGATGTTTAAGTTTTTCTTTATAGCATGGCTAACTTTAACTAATTAAGAGGCTTTTGATAATAATTTCCTAGAAGGGTGGAATAACAATAAAGACATTCTTAATTTACTTCGGGGTGAAGGGTGATATCCTTTTATTTTTGACGGCGAACCGCAGCCTCCAGACCATAAAGTTAAATGCCACGAAAAATTACATGGGGCTTACCTACCTACGGTTTTATGGCCTTAAAGGATTTACCCCACTACCCTTTGCGCTATTACGTTGCTATTACCCAAAATATTTTGTAGAATTGAATTCTGTCCGAGAATAAGTACCTATGTGACATTTGTGGCATATGTGCAAAGTAATGTAACAACATATATATTTTACACTGAGTATTATTTTAAACCTTGTTCCCACAGAAAAGCGACGAAATGCAAATAAATAGTCTTGGATAACGACTTTTTTTGGACAAAACGTCCTATGTGAAACATCTTGTTCAGATATCATTTCATTTATTCATACTTTAGCTAGTAACTCTTGATGAACTTTAAGATTGCTTATTGTTATTATAATACTCCGGCTTTTAGGATAGCCAGAAGATTAAAACAATGGACGTGCTCAAAATTTGAAAACCGGTGCAACCCTTGGGGTGCGGTTAATTGCAGGGGTTGACGTGACCCAGCAAGGCACAGCCCAGTAAAAGCTTTTGAGCCTGAAGGCATTTGCTACCGTAATTATGAATTATTTTATTTACACTTTTTGCTGCATTTGACTAAAGCCTAACAACGTTGAAATGTATGTAAGTCCCTTTATTACCAGATGAGACTCTATCAACTACTCAAAATTACGACAACACATATTTTGTAGTGAGCAGAACGTTTTTGAAGATCGCGTTATCGGGGTTACTTATGGCTTGTGTTTAAATGCCTACCAGAAATGCACTTATCTTACTTCCAATAAATTCGAAATGCCTGCCAAAAGGGATAAATGCTCACCAAATTGTGTATCACAAAATATTGTAAAAATAAAGCTATTTTTCTTTTTATTACATTCTATAAAAATACATAAACACCTTTAAAGTCAATTTGAGACCAAATTTTGTAAATTGTCGCTAAAGAGATGTTACCAATATTTTATTTTATTACTTACATTTTAGTTATCTATGCTGAGGCAAAAAAAAATGGTCGACCGCAAATATTTTTTCCATACCAAATATAATATTGACTACACCAAACACAAGTTACTTATTTAATACATTATGCGTTTAATTATTACATTTTTATGTAGTTTAATAATTACTTTGTTGTCAATTATTGCAACACATAATAGCTAAGTTATATACAATGAAACGAACCATTGGTAGATGGGAAAATAAAAAATCGAAATTAAATCAAAAATTAATATTTATTAAGGTGCTTATAAGATTAATTTGTACTTAAGAATAATCAATGGCACTTTAAGGAACAGAATAGTTACAATCAGTCAAACACCTAAAACCTAGCAAAAAAAAAGAAATTACTGAACTATCAATCTCCGGTGGCAGCGGGGCGGGTTGCGGGGTAAAGTAATTGTGATCTGTGAGTGATAAAGGTAAACAATTGTAATCTTTGCTTGGCCACAATATATTTTGGATTTAGGTTAGATAATGTGATTACAATAAAGCAAATTTGAACTGTATATTTTGGTGTCAATGTTACTGTTTTAGTGAAACAATATTTGGTGAGCATTTATCCATTTTGGCAATCAAAAAGAATATTTGTACACAACGTACAATTATTTTGACGTGTGTATACTTGTTTTGGAGCTTAACACGTTTTTCTTTGGGAAACTAAGTTAAAAATGAGTTTAATTTATATGGAGTTAATTTATTTTACTTGGTATTAAGTTTTGGGAAAAAAAAAACTATTTTGGTGAGCTCTTAAATTGTACCCGTTACTTATTATAAGTAGAATCGTAGAAGAAAAACAGCTACGCTTGCAACAAAGGCCTGAAGATCATCGTGTTTAAAAGATTGTCGAAAATGTTGTTTTATCGTAGTTTCATTATAAATGTTTACTATGGCAATGGGCTGGGCACATCTGTCGTAGAACCGACGGAAGGTAGAGTAAGCGGTTTCTCGAGTGTAGGCCACGCCTCGGCAAGCATAGCGTTGGACAACGTCCGGTCAGATGGACCGATGACTTAAAAGGCGGCTGGTAGCGACTGGAGGGCAAAAACTAGAGATCGTGCCCTATGGTATACCCTGGGGGAGGCCAACGTCCAGCAGTGGACTGGAATAGGCTGATGCATGTATGTATGTATGTATATAAATAAAATATGACATCATGATATATCTCTTATATTTTTGTGACTACGGATCAAATTGATTATTTTAGCCTGAAGGTCAATCGTACTTTTCATAGTCGTCATTATTATTTTCATAACTATACCTTTATTAGCAGCATCGTTTGGTCTACCGCTATTACTACTATGAAAGCTACATATTACAAAATGTCAAGAATGATGAATATGGCAGATATCCCTGATAGCAGGTAGGATAATAGAGTGGTTTCATATTGACGAATGAGCCAGCCGTGACCTCTGGCTCCTCTTGCCACGGCCTCTCCTTTATCACAGCGAGAAAGGCGAGAAGGTACACATCAGGTGAAACTAATAGGTCAGTAGATTGTTGCCGATCTGGTTTGGAAATCAAAAGTGGGTATATACATACATAATTAATCTATGATAATTTTTTGCTCGGACGACGATCTTACTCAAAATTATTCATTAATACTAAAGAGAAAAACAATTTGATTAAATTGATTTCTATTTCCTCACATAGATGAATAATGTCGGTCAAATCGTAGACTATTGGTATTCCCCTCATTCTACTCAACAACATCTAAACAATAGTTTCAACCGACCAGAGAATCAACTCCATCAATCAAAATGTTTGTTTTAAAATTCTATTCTTGTTATACCTGGAATAAAACATCGCGTTGTTAACTCAAAATGGAACATGTTCACTCGTGCGCCAGAATTTCCTCCAACGAGATCTTCGTTTCCAAATACACAACGTTTTGCTGCACAAATTTTATGTCCATACATACATACATATTGCCTACATAAGTACGTAGTACGCAGTGAAATGGTAGTCAGCTGAATTCTCGAGAGCGAATTTTGGCAAGCTTCCGGGCATATCAAGTAGGTACATAAAGTAATATGGAATTGTATTTGACACCTCTTAAGGATATTGCAGTCTCCTTACTTTGCTGCAATATCTCATAGTGTTTCTAAAATCTTGCCGTTATCGTTATGTAAAAGTGTGTCGGGGAAATTACGGCACAGAATTTCAGGACGTGTTCTAGACTTGTTTGAACAACTTTTCTTAGGCCCCTTTTTGCAAAGCAACTATGAATCATTACTAAATCATCAGAGTGAAACTATAAAAGATCTACCACGGAAAAGTATTTGAAAATTACATAGATATTTTAGTTCAGGTAACTAGCCCGAGGTTTGCCTTGAATAGGTAACGAAATTACAATCACCCGTGTGTGTTACTAGTGTTACGTATTACAGCCTCCGAATTAAGCTTTTCAAATCGCATGTAACCGTTGAATGCGTTGATCAATTCTTACTTGTATAACTTATCTGCATTTTTCGTTGGATTGTTAGTTTCTTAAGTATTAAGCGAACGACTGTACATAGTTTTCGTAATCCATTTGAATCGCAGACAATTCGTTGGTTATTGCTATGAACGCGTTTATAAGCCGTAGAAAAAATATCCAACACCAATTTTTAGGGGTCCCTACACTAAACAAAGGGTCAAAAAAGAACCCTATTACTGAGACTCAGCCACAAAGTAAGTATTGGCGGCTGCGCGCCGAATACAGAGAGCTCACTTCAAGCGAACGTCACGAAACTCTCCACAATTTGACACGCCGCCGTTTACAAGGAAATCCAAACCAATCCAAACACACTTGTAGTCGAGTGTCAACCGCGTTTGGTGAGGACGTGCAAAATGGCTTCATCCATACAAATATTATAAATGCGAAAGTGTGTTTGTTTGTTTGTTTGTTTGTTTGTTTGTCTTTCTTTCACGTTACAACAGAGCGATATCATGCAGTGTTTTTTAGGTGTGCAGTTAGGTGAGAGGCTGGAGAGTGACATAGGCTACTTTTTATCCCGGAAAAACATATTTTTCCCATCGGAAAAGCGATTAATGTTTAGCAATAGAATACACCCATACTACGAACATAGATGAGTATCATGCAGCGATGTAAAGCATTTTTTTTTTTGAGAGCAGCTAAATGAAAAGCTGGTGAGTGACATAGGTTATTTTTTATCCCGGAAAAACATATTTTTCCCTTCGGAAAACCGATTAATGTTTAGCAATAGAATACATCCATACTACATACATAAATGAGTATCATGCAGCGATGTAAAGCATTTTTTTTTTGGAAAGCAGTTAGATGAAAAGCTGGTGAGTGTCATAGGTTACTTTTTATCTCGGAAAAACATATTTTTCCCATCGGAAAACTGATTATTGTGTAGCATAGAATACATCCATACCACATAAAAAAGATGTATATACAGGATGTAAGGGACAGCCCTCCGAATACTGATATTCCCATAGTAAATGCAGTGAGCTGATTGTGATTTTGTATGGGATATAGAAAAAAAGAATTTAATCTATGGCAGGTTGTTCAGTTTCATGGTTTGAATACACCCAATCAGTATTCGAAGGGCTGTCACTTACACCCTGTATAGCACTACTATGAGAATGTCTCTTGAATATGAGTTTTGGGATATGAATGTGGCTTTAAGGGTGATGTGGGTATGTACTTGAGATACTTCTTACCACAGTAGTAAAGTTAATTTCTACAGTTAAACATGATTTGAAAGTCCATTTCTATAATAATAACCATTTTTAGCACAGTAAGTTTGCCCTGCGTATACTTGCGAAGACACATAATAAACTTAAATTTTTTGGTACCATAGTCCTGAAAATTGAAGACTAGGCAAAATCATTATACTGCGTATTCATATTATTATAATTCCAATCCAAGAACATCCATCCCCAAGTTAATTTGGTTTGGAGCTAATATAGGTTTTCAAATCCTTGATTACATACCCACTCCTTTCTTTCATGTCTTCTTGGAGCATGTTTGTATGTAATAAAAATTTCAAAATAGCAGGAATATTAAAAAAAAATTAAAGCTATATAGCAATCTATACTTTCTTATTATTTATTAACCACCAATATAACACTAGGCAATATTCACAATATTCATAAGGTAGCTATACTCTATGGCGACATAGAGCGCTGAGTGTAATAGCTAGGCATAAATATAGGTGTATTGGTAGTTTAGTAGTATTGCTAGATGTAGCGCTGCATTGTGTAATAATGCAGGTTATGCCAAATTATATCGCTGATATAATTTGGCATAACCATTACTACTATATTTGTATTATAATATTCGCGTAGGAGTTAAATAAGTGACCCATAAACGTAATTTTAATAGAGACGCAGTCACTAAACCGGAAAGTAATGACCTGTGTTGTGTGTGCTGTCGCCCTGTTTAGAATACACAACTAATTAATAAAACTCTATGAGTACGCGGGCGAAGCCGCGGGTAACAGCTAGTACAAATATAAATAGGTTTATTAGTATACGATGTGATTTGTACAATATTTTGTACCAACTTAAATAAAAACTTGCTTTCATAAAAGAACAAACAGGATTAATATAACTAATGAGTATATTTGTTTATAATGTGATTTGAGTTTCTATTTAAATAAAGGCAACTTTTCATTATTGATGTACATACATTATACATACACAATATGATGCAATACACAGTCAAGTCTCTTAGTTGCCTTTTACGACTCCCACGGAAAAGAAATGGGGTGATGCTCAGTCTCAACGCCCCAGATCAGATATCTACCTACTCGTCACTCCCCATTTTATAATAATAGTGCTATGTTGGTAGTAGTACGTTATGTAAATACAGGGAGTAACAGAAAGAGTATATCAAGCCGAAAGGAGGTCAAAGTGGGGAAATGGGGAAAGTTGTTCAGTTTCATGAGCACCTTTCGGCTTGATATAGCCTTTCTATTAATCCCTGTATGTTTAGGTACCTACTCCATTGAATAAAATCGGTAAGAAAATTGTGGCAGCCCTTGCCAAAAGCGGCAATAATCGAAAATAGGGCCGAGTGATCCTTCTGTACATTCTCTATTTTGTGACTCAGCTGTCCATCCCTATGTCACCAGGCTGATTCTTATAAACCGTGATAGGTAGAAAGTAGAAATTTCACATTTTATGCCGTATTTCTGTTGCCGCTATAACAACAAAATACTAAAAGTTAGGATAAAAATAAAAAGTAAGGGGGGGGAGGGCGGAGGGCTTAAACATATTTTTGCTCTATTCTGTCTATAATGGCTCGGAGGCTGAGAGCATCAACATGAGGCACGAGATACATGAACGTTATAGCAAAACAGTTGAAATGTTCACAGAATATTTTATGCATTACTGATGCTAAAACACAATAAAATTGATATGTAAGTTCCACACAACAAGCGTGATTTTCATGTCATTTTGATACAAAATGGACTTGCACTTGACTGTTTTTTTTATACACACGATCTTCATTGTGACCATTTTCTTATAATAATCAATTATTTACTTCATAAAATAACTGTAAAAGTCTTCGAAAGGAATGTTCAAAGTGCAGACCTTTTCCTTTCCTAGAAGTGATTTTCTTAGCTAAGACAGCTAAGAGTTTCAGGTTCGTCTGGTTTGCGGAAAGCATTTCACTGGTTAAGTCTAGACAGGATACGTTGCCACTTTAATTAGGAATTGTGTAAAGTCTTTAAGTCTAGGAGACTGTAGCATAAATCTCAGGGGTCCACAAAGTGTTTTTTGGGTTCAAACGTCTCCCGAAAATGCCAATCTGTTTACACTTGCAAGTAAGGCTCTGCATTAGTTTGTAGCGTGAAATGTCGAGCTTGCTTCGCTTGCGACACATGTGAGCTGCTGGCTGTTTGACAATTACGGCTAGGGCTAAGTCTCTTCCTCATTTGTAGCGTGTAATGTCTCGTTAGCTCCACTTTCAATACGTGTCAGTTGCAGACTGTTTCGCGTTTGCGGCACTGACCTCTACAGGTATGCGTTTGTAGCGTCAAATGTCAAACTCGCTTCGCTCGTGATACGTGTCGGTGGTAAGCTGTTTGACATTCGCGGCTAGTGTTTATGTTTCCGGGAATGTGAAAATAAAACTGATTTAAACCAATAAAAGTACCTAATTGATAATATGAATCTTGTTGTTTCATAGTCAGCGGTCCATGGAGTGTTTCAAATTCTAAATGGGGTCCATCGACTGCAAAAAGTTTAAGAAACCCTAATTTATTTTGACTCTATTGCCCATGGAGGCATGTAGTTATAATTATTATTCTTATGGGAACGGTATGCTGTTTGACTAAATCGACCCAAGCAATGGTGCCTGATTTTTTTGTAGGCTTAGCATTATATCAACAAACATACATACATCATGCGGGGGAGGCAGAGCGTAAACGGCCTTAAAAACGAGCATTAACGCCACGACCGACAAACATTTGAGGGTAAATCAGATAATTGTGTTTCACCATAGTGACAGGTTGAATCATGTAACCCTCGGGTTCCTTAATTGCCTCTTACGATACCCAAAGGTAAGAAATGGGGTGATGCTATTTTAAGCAGGAATTACACGGCAAAGCTTTGCTATGATATCAAAGATCATATAAATGGGAACACTTACGTATCATGTTACCCATAAATTCAGATCTCCATATTCACACACACTGATTGGATATGCAATTGTCAGACACCCTCACCTGACACAACACTTTCACGATTTAGATCACCTAAGTCTTGGCTAAGGTTTGCACCACGGTTTGCACAAACTTGAGACTGTGAGAAATCACAACGTGGAAACGCCATTAATAAAGAATAATAATAATTGTCTGTTCAGGCATAAAGGTAGATGTTCTTGAATGAAAGATTTCTTCAGTTATTTAGCAGGTTCTTATTATTTCAGTAAATCACAAGAATATTGAGATGCGCAGTTGCCGCAAGTAGAAGAAAAAGTGAATCGGTTTACAAGCACCGTCAAAACATTTATAATTTAACGCCTGCTAAGAAAGATTGGCAATCTGTACGTAGAATAGTCATTAGTAACAGTATTGTTTCAGGCGTCAACATCCTCCCCCCCGTTGAAAACTTGTTTTTCAACACCGAAGTTCTTCAGCAGTAGGTAGGGGACACAAGCGAACCAGCGGACGACGAATGCAGCCTCTCGCTGTCCTTACATCAGCAACTCTTGAAATGCCGTCACGCCCAGGGAATAGACGCTCCACGCGTCCTAAACGCCAACAGAGAGGTGGAACGAAATCTTCTTGGATCAACACGAGATCATCAATCTTTAGCTTGCTCATGTTCGTTTTCCATTTCATACGCTGTTGTAATTCATGGATGTATTCGCGTTGCCATCTTTTCCAAAAATGTTGATGGATTTGTTCTAGACGAGCATATCTTTGCAAGCTAGTTTCTTTAGTGTTTTCTAAAAAAGGTGCAGGCAATGAGGTCAATGGCCTGCCTATGATGAAGTGCCCTGGGGACAATGGAAGGTAGTCGTCAGGAGAGGAAGATAATGGACACAGAGGGCGACTATTAAGGACGGCCTCTACTTGTGCGAAAAGTGTCGATATTTCCTCAAAAGTTAGATGGGTATTTCCCATGACGCGTTTGATATGAAATTTAGCTGATTTTACCCCGGCTTCCCAGATTCCGCCGAAGTGAGGAGCGTAAGCTGGTGAAAAAGAGAATTTAAATTGTTCTTGAGTTGCATACTCAGAAATCGCTTCATTATTCTGTTTTAAAAACGCTCCTAGGTCCTTTGCCGCTGCGACAAAGTTTCGCCCATTATCACACAAAATTTCCGAAGGCTTTCCGCGTCGCGAAACAAACCGTCGTAATGTTAAAATAAACGCATCTTTAGTTAAATCTGTAACAGCCTCGAGATGTACACACTTATACCGCAAACACACAAAAATACACAAATATCCTTTCGTTAATTTCGCCCCGCGACCCTTACGATTTAAAATTTGGAAAGGCCCTGCGAAGTCTGTACCTACAGTTCGCCAGGGGAAGTCCGGGCTAATTCGTTGTATGGGAAGATCACCCATTTTTGGTGTGAAAGTCTGCCCACGCATGCGCCTGCATACGATACAATTGTGTACGGTACGACGAGCCAAACGTCTGCCATTAATAGGCCAAACTGATTCGCGTATTGTAGATAATAATAATTGCGGTCCAGCGTGCATAGTACGAATATGTTCGCGTTGGAATAAAAGTTTACACAAATGATGTGATGAGTCGAGCAAAATTGGATGCTTTTTTCCGTAACTATAATTTGACGCATTTAAACGGCCACCGACCCGAATTAATTTAGTACTTTCTTCAAGGAAAGGTGAAAGTGATAAAATTTTCGATTTTGGTTTCAAAGGTAAGTTTTTATTTAAAAGTTTATATTCGTCCGGAAAACAATCACGCTGAGAGCAAACGCAAAGGTAAACAAATGAGTCATCAAGCTCATTAAGAGACAAGCGCCCGGAACGCTTCGATTTAGGGTTACGTAAGTTGAATAAAAATCGTTTTACATATGCAATAATATTTATAAGTTTTTTAAGATTTGAGTAGTTGTCAATATTTAAAAGATCATTTGAAGACGAGATTTTTATTGCATGTGAAATTATTTCATTATTTATTAATTTATTTTTGTTTTCAGTTTTTCTATTTTCAGGTTTTGACGCAGCATTCACATCAGGTAAGTATTTATTTTTTATATTTAATGTAGGTTTAGTAAGGTTTTTTTATTTCAGGTATATCCTTTGTTTCAGGTTTCTTTAGCACGGGCCAGACACTTTCTTGTTTCGACAAGAAGCCCGGACCACACCACCAAAGGTCGAGATCTAGCAATTGACTCGCACTGACGCCACGAGATATGAGGTCAGCTGGATTCATAGCAGTTGGAATATAACGCCAACTGGTTGGGTCAGTGAGCTCGTTGATCTCGAGAACCCTATTTGCAACGAACGTTTTTAGTTTTGTTGGATCACCCTTCAACCAGTGCACAACCCTTGTAGGTGTATAACGAAGGGAGTCAACAACAGCTGTACATAACTTAGCCGCCAACAACGCAGCGCACAGCTCTAAACGAGGCATAGTCATTGGATTTATGCGAGCGACTTTAGACTTTGCGCATAGAAGATTCACAGTGACGTCACCATTTTGATCAAGTGATCTTGCATAAATACATGTTCCATAAGCAAGTTGAGATGCGTCACTAAATGAGTGAATCTCTATTTCTTTAGGGGAATCACATAAAACCATTCGCTTTATACGCAGTTTAGGTAAGAATGATAAATTGGACGAGAAATCTAACCAATGATTTTGAATTTCTTTAGGAACGGGCTGATCCCATTCAGTCTTTAAAGACCAATATCTTTGCAACAGCATTTTTGCTTGAATGACGTAAGGACTTAACAATCCCAAGGGGTCAAATATTTTAAAAGAATTTGATAAAATATGTCTTTTGGTAATCGCATTATTATTAGTTGAATTTTTTGTTGGAAAATTAAGCATATCAGATTTTGGATCCCAACCCATACCTAGTGTGCTTGATGTTTCACTAAGGGTCAAATCACCCTCGCTAGTTTTTTCTAAATCTTCGAGAAGATTGTGTAAGTTTGATTTATATTTTCGTAAATTAAAATAAGCTGATTTAAGAGCCGAAGATACACCCCTTTGGATGTCACGCAATTCTTGTTCAGTATTGGCTCCTGTTATTATGTCATCAACATAGAAATCGTGCTGAATAATAGTTTTGATTTTAGTATCTTCGCATTCTTGACCTACCTGCCAAAGGCATCTTGTGCTTAAATAGCTCGCGCTTGATGTGCCATAAGTGAGAGTATTTAATCGCATTGTTTTAATGGGTAAGGACTCATCCTCCCTCCATAATATAAGCTGCAAGTTTCTATCACCTTCATCGACCAGGACTTGCCTGTACATCTTTTCGATGTCGGCTACCATGATGTACTTATACTGCCTTGATCTAATTAAAATGGAGAAAAGAGAATCCTGCACATTAGGACCCACAGCAAGAATGTCATTGACAGATAAACCGGACGATGATGCCACCGCACCATCAAACACCACGCGAACCTGTGTGGATTCACTGTTTTCTTTGAATACCGCGTGATGACAGAAAAAATATGACATTTTGGGTTTCCATTCAGCAGATTCAGTCATATGACCTAAACTTTCGTATTCTCTTATAAATTTAACATAGTGTGTTTTTTAGTCAGGGTTTCGTTTTAATCTTTTTTCTAAATTAAGAAAACGCTGTTTCGCAATATGATATGATTCACCTAGTGAATCTGGTGAATTAACCAGTGGTAGTTTGACGCAAAATCTACCATTTTCTAAACGCCTCGTAGTTTGTAAAAAATGTTTCTCACACGCCTTTTCTCTTTCGCTGAGAACTGGACGCGATGGAACTTCTTCGATGTCCCAGAATTTAGACAGCATATTGTCTACACGTTCTTCAATAGCTGTATCCGCATTAACCGCATTATTCGCATTTACTGCATTATCCGCTTTTATTAATTTATCCGTATTTATCGCTTTATCTGTTATTTTCGCTTTATATATATTTTCCGCTTTATCAATATTTTTCGCTTTGTCTATATTTTCCGCTTTATCTATGTTTATCGCATTATTGGCAATTAAAGCCTTGTTACAAAGAACAAAATTCGCATTTTTGTTGTAAATTTTCGCATTAAAAAACATCTTCCCGACTACTAGCCAGCCGAGAAGTGAGTTACGCAGTTTTGGATTGTTGGGGCCTAGGGACATTTCGTCACTTCCGAGGATATCCCAGAAGAGGGCAGCACCAATCAAGATATCAACTTGTCTTGGTTCATACCACTCAGGGTCAGCAAGCTCAATATGTTTAGGCACATTGAGGTGACTGGTTTCAATTTGAGAACTGGGTAATTTTCCAGTAAGATCTTTTAGCACAAGTAGATTTTCTGTTACCGTAAAATGATTTTTTATTGATGATTTTAGATTTGCAACGCAGCTTTCGTCTACTTCTTCAGCAATTTGACCACCTATACCTATAATTTTTGTGTAAGTAATAGGGATAGATTTTATCATTAACCTTTCTTTTAGCGATTTAGTAATAAGTGAACTTTGACTGCCTGGGTCAATAAAAGCACGAACCTTTTCTGAATGACCAGTTACTGGATTACTAACCTCAATCATTGCAGTTACAAGAAGGACTTGCTTGTTTTGTTGCTGACCAGCAAAATTTACACTTGAAACGTGAACATGACTAGTAGATACATTATTACTCGAAGAAGCAGTGTTTTGACATAAAATTGAATTATGCATCGAACCGCAACCACGGCATGGTCCAAATCTACAGTTATTTGTCAAATGACCTTGACGGAGACAGTTGGAACACAATTTATACTTTTCTACATCAGCTTGTCTATCTTGCATATTCTTTGATTGAAAAGTAGGGCAATTATAAACCTTATGGTTTTCGTTGCAAATAATGCATACATATGAACCGCCTTGTACTTGGTTTGCTGCTGCAAATGATTTCACGTAACGCTCTTTATCACTTTTAGAATTATAATTATTTTGTGAACGATTATTGTTTTGGTTGTAGTTATACCTGTTATTATTTTGCACGCTTTGTTGATTGTAAAATCTTGGATTATTTTGAACGCTTTGTTGGTTATTAAATCTTTGATTATTTTGTACGCCTTGTTGATTATTAATAGTTTTAGTTTGAGATTTTTTGCTTCTATTTAAAGCCTCCAACACATCTGCACGATCTACTATGAACTTACGAAAATCTTCAAGTGTTGGCATGCCTTCGCAATCACTTCTATGTTCTTCCCACTTTGCTAAAGTTTGACTGTCTAATTTGGACGCCATATGAAAAATAATCAACGTGTCCCAATGCTGAGTAGGTTCACCTAAGTTTCCTAACGCTCTTAGGTTTTTGTCACGTGATCAATTAAAAATCTTAATGATTTTTCGGATTCTTGGGAAAACGCTTGAATGTTAAAAAGAGAGCTCAGATGGTGATTAATAAGCAGCCGCTTGTTGCCGTATCGGGCACTTAATAAATCCCATGCTTCTGAGTAATTCGCAGAAGAAATTTCAAGATTTGACACAATACGGGCGGCCTCCCCCTCCAGTAAAGAAACTAAAATATGAAATTTGTGTATTTCTGTCATGTTTTCATTTTTGTCAACTAAATCCGTAAAAGTGTCTCGGAATTCTAGCCAACGGAAGAACGAACCATCGAATTTTGGTAAATTAATTGTAGGCATTTTGAAACCAGAACTTGGAGTGGGGTGGGGATTGTGGCCACAATTTCTGTGATCATGACATGTTTGATGAGCCACCAAAATGCCCCTTGCAATTGAAATAGCCTTTATTATGTCAGCTTCCAAAACCTCCCTAATACCAAGTTCTACCTCCAAAGTTGCAGAATTTTGAACCTCAATCTTGGTCTGCAACTCATCGAACCTATCTGACAATTTTTCGAACCTATCTAGTTTAATTGATAGTTCAGAAATATCGAAAATTTCTAATGTTTGTCTTTGCTTAATTTTTGTTAAGTAGTTTATAAAACTTGTGACCTGCCCCTTAATGGAACTACGCTTACTTGTTAGCTCCTTAAGTTCTGGGCTAACTGGTTCGGGAGCCATTGCAAATTAACTAGTTTGTATTCGAAATATACTGATAAACAAATATAAACCAATTTTGAGCTAAATCTCGCGTTGTTGTAATGTAATTATTATGTTAGGTTAAAGTTACGTATTTATAAAAAGTAAATGTAGTAAACAATCTATGTAAATTGATAAAGACCTCAGCTAATAATAAATAGTTAGGTATTTATCTCACGCTCCTCGCCTAGACGTTCTCTGCCGCACGGGAAGCTGGTGAGTGCTATCAGCTGATAATGATAACAGCACTGTGCCTCAGCAGTGTAGTAGGTAGATACTTGTACCCTGGAATGCACGGCGAGTAGCAAAATAATGAATATTTAGGTAATTATAAGATTTTACCTATATTATGGAAAATATAAATAAAAGTTGACCTTTTCTTCTACCTGGGACAAAGGTAAATAGACCTAATGAATAGAAATATGACACAGGAATGTATGAAATGTAGGTCAATATTTTAATGTTTTAAATTGATTTTATTTGGACTAAAATCCAAGAGGTAGGTAAGTAGATAGTTAATATAGTTTGTTCAGAATGTATTTTTGCTATTTTACTAAAAATAAACCTTTGAATAGAAGGGTAAATAAGAGAAAATAAGAATAGAAAATGCACAAGTATGAGGTTATTTTTATGATTGAATTTTTTTGAATGATACTATTTTTTGTATGTCAATATGTTGTAAGATAGGATGAGAAACAAGGTTAGGATTGTTTTTGTAGGAGCTGATGAAGGATGGCACTTAACTTGGTGGTAATCCGATGACGTAGGTGACCTCTAGCCAACGTAGGTACACTTGCAACGCCTCGTCCAATATTAAGGCAAATTCTTCACTGTTTGCTTCGATACTTTAGCTGCACCGATGAACAAACTGTCCACAATCCAATCTTGATCAATTCAGTACTCCTGGCTTCGATGCTGACGAGTTTCGACCTTTAGACCAGCCGACGAACACGTGACGAAGTATGGAGACAAAGAAACCTCTTGAAATTTGATGAAATCGTCCTGTCACGGTCGCCAAAATTCTTTATGTCTGTTCAGGCATAAAGGTAGATGTTCTTGAATGAAAGATTTCTTCAGTTATTTAGCAGGTTCTTATTATTTCAGTAAATCACAAGAATATTGAGATGCGCAGTTGCCGCAAGTAGAAGAAAAAGTGAATCGGTTTACAAGCACCGTCAAAACATTTATAATTTAACGCCTGCTAAGAAAGATTGGCAATCTGTACGTAGAATAGTCATCGGTAACAGTATTGTTTCAGGCGTCAACAATAATTTTAATGTATAAAAGTTACTAAAATAAACTCGGTGAACTAGCTCCGTTGTTCGGTATACGTACTTGATACTAACTATACATACATTTAAAATCTTATCAATCATTATATTTTATATTTATTTACTTGCTTCTTTGTAGCAAAGAGTATATAATAGAACTTGCTTTGTAGTTTTAATTTTTTTCAAGCTTCGTTCATGGCATGACTTCACTGGTGACAACGATTGTTTCACTGACAGTTCTTCCTTTATGAGGCGACTAGCTTTTACCCGCGACTTCGTCCGCGTTAGATAGTTTTTTTAGGCAAAAGTTCTAAAGTAGGTATGTGAATTCATAATAAGTGTGACGGTGATATTAGAACAGTTCTTATCTCTACTGTTTAAAGATGACTTGCTTGCTTCTGTTTTTAAAGGGACAATTCTAAATTTGCTATCCGGCCTGAGAGATCAATAATTTATAACCAATGAATACAAAAGTTAGTAGATAACAGAGTACTTTCTCCAGAGGTGCCGATTTGAGCACACTAAAATGGTCAGCATAATTAGATAAGACAGATAAAAAGGTAATTTAAGTTACTGTAATACATTTTATAAACCACATTTTTTGTTTTTCTGTCCTCGGTAAAAAGTAGGCAATGTCCTTTCTCAACTTATTACCATCATACTGAACAACTTTTGTTTTATAACCATGCCTGTATCTCTAATAGTTTAGGTGGGCTCCTGATGGTAGACCTGGTGGTCTACATAAGGTACTTCAGAGCCACAATGTCCTTGTGAAAAGAAGCGGCCCATCATACTGAACCACTTTTGTTTTAGAACCATGCCTGTATCTCTAATAGTTTAGGTGGGCTCCTGATGGTAGACCTGGTGGCCTACATAAGGTACTCCAGATCCCCAATGTCCTTGTGAAAAGAAGCGGCCCATCATACTAAACAACTTTTGTTTTGGAACCATTTCTGTATCTCCAATAGTTTAGCTGGGCTCCTGATGGTACACCTGGTGGTCTACATAAGGTACTTCAGAGCCACAATGTCCTTGTGAAAAGAAGCGGCCCATCATACTGAACCACTTTTGTTTTAGAACCATGCCTGTATCTCTAATAGTTTAGGTGGGCTCCTGATGGTAGACCTGGTGGCCTACATAAGGTACTCCAGATCCCCAATGTCCTTGTTTAAATAAAGCGGCCCATCATACTGAACAACTTTTGTTTTGGAACCATTTCTGTACCTCTAATAGTTTACGTGGGCTCCTAATGGTACACCTGGTGGTCTACATAAGGTACTCCAGATCCTCAATGTCCTTGTGAACAGAAGCGGCCCATCATACTGAACCACTTTTGTTTTAGAACCATGCCTGTATCTCTAATAGCTTAGGCGGGCTCCTGATTGTACACCTGGTGGTCTACATAAGGTACTCCAGATCCTCAATGTCCTTGTAAAAAGAAGGGGCCCATCATACTAAACAACTTTTGTTTTGAAACCATGCCTGTATCTCTAATAGTTTCGCTGGGCTCCTGGTGGTACACCTGGTGGTCTACATCTATACTCCAGACCCTCGAATGGTGATAAAAAGTAGCCTTTGTCCGTTCTCGGTATGCTAGCAATCTCTGTGCCAAGTTTCATGAAGATCGGTTCAGCGGTTTGGCCGTGAAAGCGTAGCAGTCAGACAGACAGACAGACAGAGTTACTTTTGCATTTATAATATTAGTGTGGATAGGAAGAATGTGCCCACCTTAAATTTAACCTTAACTCCCTGCAATACATTTCATAACCAATAGAAAATCTTTACATGCTCTGCTGTTAACCGGTTAACCATCACCAGACGGTGGTGTGTAAAGTTTAAGTGATAATGGGTTTTTATATGTATGTTATATATAAAAACTAGGAATTAAACACAATCGCGAGCGTATCTCTTTAAGACATCTAATCCAGCCAACCGAATGGGGATAGAACAAACGGGAACAAAAATGCAACAAAAAATCTATGACAAAATATAAATGTTTTATAACAAATGTAACACATACAAATTTAAAAAATACGATACTATAACCAAAATACAAATAACATTGATATAACATAAATAAATAGTATTAGTACTTAGATATAATTATTATAATAAATATACTCAATAAACCTTATAGGTATAAAAATAAAAACTATTTCAGTCTATTTTTAAAGGCGAAAGCTTGATAGGGACTCTCTTGAATGGTTACTTATTCCACAACTGGGTCGCACGAACGGTGTAGGATAGAGTTCTCTTTTTGAAAAAAAAAAGTTTAGTTTCCAAGCACCCTGTAGATGGCGTTGACCTCACTACAACTCAAAAGTCATGAAAAAAAGTAATTGTTCTTTACGAAACTATCCTCGTTTTCGCGCTGAAGTATTAATTATTACTCTATTTTGTCTGTACGTTGTTTTTGTTGTGGTTTTCGTTAATATGCAGGGAAATCCATGACAGTAGATTTTTCTGATGCGAGTGATGTAACAATGATTAGTTACGTTTACGTGACGTTCCGTTCCTTACCTTTGTGTACCAAGCACAGCGCCATCTATCTAGCGACTAAGGAAGAGTTTAAAAAAATAAAAAGGAAACTCATTTTAAAAGCGAAATTTTGTGTTTGGTCTTGGACACTAAAGTATATTTGTGATGCATACGCGCCTGTATGATATACTTAAACATACATTTATACATCATGCCTTTATTCCTTGTGGGGTAGACAGAACGTTAACGGTCGCCACCGCCACATCTGATATACTTATGATATTGAAAAAGTATTTTGTAATGGAAACTACCCGTAAGATACTGAATTAAAGGAATTACAAGATGTGGAACATCAATTGATATTTGCCTTATAATCTGGGTTGAATGCTTTGAGATAAGTTATTAAAATACGACGACGAGGAAAATGCATGACTTCGGTTAGTTCATGAAAATCATAAATGGCAGTTCTTTAGAACCAGTCTTCGAGCTAACAAATATTAATTATAGATACAGTAGGTAAGAACCTACCTACCTACTTAAAAGATACCTGAAAAAAATTTATTTACATAGTGTACCTACTTGAAAAATTGGTGTCATCTCACCATAATGAATGACAATTAAGAAATTTTTGAGTTTCTGATCGTAGCATGCTTGATTCAACGTTACCTTTGTTGTAACTAGAAATCATAGAAAACTGTTGCAAATAAAATAAAAACACTCACACCTTACATACAGAATAACACATGGTCCTCAGAGCTAGTACTTATACAGGATTATTTTTTAGTCAGTGCGCAGCTTCAACATACGTAATGGTTATCAAATTTTAGAAAATATGTATTTATTTTTTACAGTTATCTGATTGACCCTCGAACTTTTGTCAGACGTGGCGTAAATTACCGTTTTTCACGGCCATTTATGCTCTGCCTACCCCGCAAGGGACTATAGGCGTGATATATGTATGTATGTATGTATTTTTTACACCTGACTTAGAACAAAAAAATTGAAATAATCGCACTTAAACTTATCCCAGTATCGTACGTAAGTGTGGATCACCCTATTAGGTTCACTAGCTATCTTCCGGTATGGCAACGTCGCGCGCGGCCCAGTTATACCTATCAGCTGACTGTGTTCTAGCTTCTACCTACAGCACAGGTCAATGACCAGTCCAGGTTAATGATACCTACAACAACTAAGTACCTATCTCACAAGTACCTACACTTAAACTGCCTCCGTGGTGTAGTGGTTTAAAAGTTGGTCTCTTGATATGATGGTCCCTGTTTCTAGTCTATGCGGAGAGACAAGATTATTTTGTTAATGACGTAGTTGGATTTTTCCCAGTTTGGTTAAGAATTAGCAGCTACTACTAGCATAAGCAAGACATGTAAATGTTTAATCCATAACGGTTACTCGGGATTGTACAGCACCTCAAGTAACCATCTACGTGATCAACTTAAGAATGGTTTTTCTTACAGTTAACAAGAATAACCAGAAAAGATTGATACCCATTTCAAAAGATCAACATTCAAAGGTTTTTCTAATATTCTTTAAAAATAACCAGTAAAGACTTTAATGGCAACTGGAGCCGTTGCTGATAGTACCTAAAAAGCCTACACAACCTGCATACAACAGAGGTTGTGATGGTTTGACAACGTCGCGATTAGTCACCGCGTCTTACAGCGCCAGACATAGTGGCGCCAACGATTCAATTTTTAGAAGAAATCTGCCGCCGGCGCGGCGCCGGCGTCACGGCGTGGCGGGAAATTCATCTACACTGCTAGAAAACTTTATGTACACTGATGATATGAGGTAGCTCGTATCGCGCGTGCCTGCCCTTCAATGATTTTAACCGAATTATCCTTAAAGTACAACTGCATTATTTTAAAGTAAAGTAAACTGCAAAAAGTTTACCTAGAACACTAGGTAGGCAGTAGGTAGCTAAGTACAATAGTCGTTTAATTAACAGTTACTTACCGTAAACTGCCCGTGATCCAACAGCCGCTGCATAACGTTGAGGAATGTTTTTGGGTTCGGTACACGAGGGTCCACAACGCCAGCATTACGCAGTCGAGGTAAACTTTCGTCCGCGTACATTAATTGGGCTGCTCGGGTATTTTCCCCACTTAAAAAGTACGAACGCACCATTTCGTAAAACTCGCGAAACGTAAAATTCGACATCGCGAAATCAATTCGGGATCGGCGGGAAAGTAGTGTCACACATGTGCGCGCCCGCCCGCGACGGAATTAAAGCGAGAACTGAATGAAACTGACTGAAGGGTGCGCTGCGCGAGCGCTGTTGCCATTTGCACGCACCCCCGATTGAAGAGAAGTGTGTCCATGATTTATTTTTTATGAGGCAGACAAAAATAAAAAAATAATAAAATTAAAACATATTTTTTTATTTGCCTAAAATGTCCTATTAAAGATTCTGATAGCATGGTATAAGTTTGCGCACTGACTAAAAAATAACCCTGTATAGCTACTGGACGAAAAACTCTGAAACCAAAGTTCATCGAGTTCTTTGTTAAATCAGTGTTCTATCCACACGACAACAAAAATCCTCAGAGCTCAGCCAAAGTAATCCACGTTTAGGAAGACGTTGGGAATTACATTTGTAAATAAGAAGGAAAGTTAACGCGTTGACAAAGTTAAGCACATTACGTTTTATGCGACTTCGTTACCAGAGTATAATAGGCTGTTCATTCTTGGTGCCTTGTCGTTGATTTCATTGCTAAAATATGAGGTAGGCAAACGGGAATATGATTACAAGTTCATTATTTTAATAATCTGATGTGCCTCCAAGTATTTTTGGGTAAAACTGCAGTCATTCGTATTTCATTATTGAAATAAGTTAACCTAAAAATATAATAATTATTAACCTAAAAATATATATTTTTGTCGTAAAACCTATACTCTACAAAACAAAATAATAGCACTCATTAGAATAATTAAACTTTAATACTAAGGATAATGCAACAGCATGCATAAATGCAGGCGCACATGCTAGTGAGTGGCCCCAGGTTTTCACGCCGACATAAAGCTTTCAGAGTGTTCCCCAACACGGCTAAGATAAGAGAGGCTGCATAAAGATTAGTAAGGGAATAGATGCGACAAAAGTAAAATATTTATTAATACAAAATTCAGGCTGTCTATTCTCAAGGTTATTTTTTTTTAGTATGTTTGCAAAAATCTACTGTAAACAACAACTTTTCGATTACTATTAACCCAACAAACTGCTTTATTGCCTCCTATTTATTACCTACTACTACGCCATTATTTCCAATGTTGCAGACATCCTGTCATTTTGCTATCGTCATTGTGTTCCTGATGATAAACATAGGTAACTTTTCACGCCTGACAGCTTTTTTTTCACGATTCGTTATTGTTCTTTTTTTTGTAAACAAGGTGTCTCTCCGTTACCTAATCTTTACCAAGACTTGTTACTCTAGTGGGCTGCATGGGGCTGCATGCAAGCCTGCATTAAGTTGTAAGGCATTAATGCACCAAAGCTCACGGGCATGACCACGCCTCTCATATGAAAAACTCCAGGCATAATGCAAGTTTTCCAAGCCTTTGTAACGTAATATAAACTACACAACAAGCTGTCTGGCTTTAAAATATGAAACTCTTTCATATAAATTAGTTTGCGCACAGTTACATACAAAGGTCGGGTTTTATGAAAATTCACAACTAAAGTTTTCCGAAAATGCGACTAAGTTTTTATTATAATTTTAGTTAGTTAACTTTACATGAACTAGGAATGTGTGTAATATTTCAAACAGATCTAAGTACCTTGACATTTTCTTTTATTAGGTAATTTAAAAAGTTACGTACATAAGTACATAGCTATGTTAAGATAGTAGGTACATACCTACTTACTTAAGGCAATAGGTAGGTAGGTACTATTTCATGAAGTCCATAGGGGATTGAATGCATACTCTGCCTAGAGCCACCCCACTGAATTACTAATTATTCTTTTCCCTCAGGCATCAAAAGTTAGCTACCCCATTCCAGTCAAAAGGGGAGACCGTAATATTATGAAAATTAATATATATTGGTCTATATTTTAGGTAGGCTTCTATAAATAGCCCAACTGCATTACGCACTAGAAGTAAGTCGCCTTTTTGCCTTCAAAGCAGATTATTCATTTAATATAGCCAAGCAGGCTCTCGTAAATAAGTAAACTTAATTAATAACTTCATTATGTTCAGAAATTATTCAGCAAAACAATAAAGTAAGGGGTGCAACCCTTTCATTGGAAAGTAAAGAGCTGGAATTGCTTGTTTTCTGAACATAATTAAGTATCGTTGTATATTTAGGTGCATTCATATTAGAGAACAGACGTTATGTTCATTTTGATCGTACCTAATTACCTCTTTGCAAATAAAACTTTGTCCCTTCGGATATAAAGAGGAAAGAGCAATGGATTTAACCACGGTTTAACAATGGGAAGACGAACACATTTATATAATCTACGCCTATAGGAATAACTAACAAGCCGCTGTAACCACATCTAACCCGACTTTGCTACCATACTCCTTTGGCCACTCTTTTGCTATTTGTTTGTCTTTTAACGATTACTTTAAATTTTTAACTGGTTTCTACTAGAACCGTAGAATACCATTTTCAGTGACTTTGCCCAGAAAGCTTTGCCACAAAGTAAGTATTGGCGGCGGCGGCGGCGGCGCGCCGAATACAGAGAGCTCACTTAAAGCAAACGTCACGAAACTCTTCCACACATGCACACGCCGCCGTTTACAAGGAAATCTAGGTAAACCAATCCAAAATTCCAAACACACTCGTAGTCGAGTGTCAACCGCGTTCGGCGTGGACGTGCGGGCGGACACGGTGCGAGAAAAAATGACTTCACGCAAATATAAATAAGGTGCATTTGTATACGACGTGAGTTGTACAATGTTCCTATAATATTTAGTACCAACCTAAATAAAAACTTGCTTTTATTAAGGAACAAACAAGATTAAGAACTCTAAACAGTAGGTACATTTTTTATTAATGTGATTTTAGTCTTGCGGAGTAGGCAGAGCATAAACGGCCGAAAAAACAAAGCCACGTCAATACGAAAATTGTGTATCGCCATAGTGACAGATTTTCAGCCCATCGCCTAAAATGCAATACACACCCTTAAGTCCCTTAGTCGTTTCTTACGACTCCCACAGGAAAGAAATGGGTTAATGCTATTCTAATCCGGTATCACACGGCACCTCATTTCTATGTAAATATTTTATAACTAGCAGCCCGCCCAGCGGTTTCACCCGCCGCTAACAATTTCCCCCCGGGAATAAGACAGTTTAATATAGCCTATGTTCATCAGGGATAATGTAGGATTCTAAAAATCTTGACTTCAATTTGAAACAATTATCGTTTTCAGTTGGTGGTGGCTTAAAGTTACATGCCGTGTGATTAACCTGGCCAGCTCCATGGCAGTGCCTATATTTTTATTTTTTTTAAATCCCGCCCGAGCCGGTTTACTATTAGGTCATAACAAAATTGTAATAAAAAAAAAGGAAATTGTGTGATACAAATTTATTTTTTTAGAATCACGGTTCATGACGTCAATAAGTGATGATAATACTATTCTACATTGAATAAAGAATTTCAATTTCAATTAACGGTATAAGAATTTTTTAAATCGGTCCAGTAGTTTCGGAGCCTATTCAATTCAAACAAACAAATAAAATCCTGTTTCTAATATTAGTGTGATGCCGGCTTAGAATAGCATCACCCGATTTCTTTCCCGTGGGAGTCGTAGGAGGCGACTAAGGGACTTGAGGGTCTGTATTGCAATTTTAGGCGATGGGCTGACAACCTGTCACTATGGCGATACACAATTTTCAGAATGACCCTCAAACATATGTCAGACGTGGCGTAAATATCCGTTTTTGCGGCCGTTTACGCTCTGCCTACCCCGTAAGGGATAATAGGCGTGATATGTGTGTGTATGTATTATTTTAGTGTAGATTTTTATAATGCATTATTTAATGTTTTTTGTCGTCTTTTTATACCAAGTAAGGGACAGCCCTTCGAATACTGATAGGGTGCATGAAACATAAAACTGGACAACTTTCCCCTAGAAACATATGACAGGAAACGCCAAAAAATTACCTTCCATACAAAATCACAATCTGCTGACTGCATTCACTGGGAAGTCAGTTTTTTTACGTTTCCTGAAGTATGTTCCTAGGGGAAAGTTGTTCAGTTTCATGGTCTGCATGTACCCTATTAGTATTCTGAGGGCTATCCCTGACACCCTTTAATACAGTAATGATTAAATGTAATCATTACACTGGTACGAATAATGTGGCGTAGTTGGTACATTTTTAAATGAAAAAGTAGTTATTGTGGCATAACTGTGTTAGTTAGACATATGGTATCGCGGACATTATCATAGATATTGATGTCCTCTATAAAACTGTAGTACATCACTTTGCTCTATTGTCAATAGTTTTCACAGCATACGCGATATAAGATATTTTTTTGGTACATTTTTCACACGTTGGGTTACATTATCGAAATTTTCACGCGGATCCCTATTTTTTTCTCGTATAAAATATAGCCTATGTTCATCAGGAATAATGTAGGATTCTAATGGTGAAAGAATTTTTTAAATCGGGCCAGTAGTTTCGGAGCCTATTCGATGCAAACAAACAAACAAACAAACAAACAATCAAATCTTTCCTCTTTATAATATTATTATTATTATTATTATTATTATATGTAGTTATCTTAAGATATTCTCTCCTTTCAGAGGGTTTCTTCCCTATCTCACGGGCCTTAGCCAAGCGAGGAGGGGTCTTATGAGTCTGTAGTAACAGAAGTTGTCAAGAATTTCCTGACTGTTCTGCATGTATTCAAAACTACGGCCTTTTGTAACGTATGACAAACATTCGGGTGTATTTTTAAGGTTCTCAAGCTGTCTTTAAGTGTCTTAGGGATGACTCCAGTGGAAGACAAAACTATCGGTACGATGTGAACAGTTTGAGCTTTCCACTGAGTTCTAACTTCTATTGCTAGATCACGGTATTTCGTTAGTTTTTCGGTTATAGTAGTTTGAATGTTATGAGAATTAGGGATGGCTACGTCTATTAGGTATGCTATTCTGTTATTTTTGTCATAGAAGGTAATATCTGGCCTATTATAGTGTACTGTTTTATTAGTTAGTATTGTCCTGTCCCAATAGAGTTTGTGTTTATGGTTTTCCAGTATGGTTTCCGGTTTATATTTATAGTACGGTGTTTTCTTCTCTATAAATTTTGTTGAATGTGCGAGATGCTGGTGAATTATAGAAGCGACTTGATCATGGCGGTGTTTATAGTCAGTCTGCGCCAAATTTTTGCAGGCTCCTGTAACATGCTGGATTGTTTCTGGAACACTATTGCATTGCCGGCAAAGATCATTAGGTCGGTCTAAATCTTTAGTTATATGCTTTCTGTAGTTTCTTGTGGCAACAACTTGATCCTGTATGGCAAGCATAAATCCTTCCGTTTCGGGGAACAGTTCGCCGCGTTTGAGCCAAGCGTTCGACGCTTCTTTGTCGACGTATGGTTGACTCAGTTCAGTTCGGTGTCTCCCGTGTAAGGATTTTTGGGCCCAGCTTGCAAGTTTTTGATCAGTAGTTGTGATTTGTTCATTTTTCTGTCGGTCTCTATTATGGAGGTTAAGGGGGGTGAGTTTACGGTCAATTTCGGCAACATACTTGTGAAGTGTCGAGGTTTCAGCTCGATCATGAAAAAATTGTCTTAGTGAAGTTATTTGTTTATTGTGTAAGTTCTGAAGATCAATAATACCTCTGCCACCAATAAGACGGGGAAGAGTAAGTCGTTGATAACAAGATTTCGGGTGATGTTTCCTAAACTTGGTGAGGCTTGTGTTAATTGTACGCTGCAGTGTTTTCAGTTCAGTTTGCGTCCAATTTATTATTCCAAAAGAATACGTCAACGTCGGTATAGCGTAGGTGTTAATAGCTTTAGTAAGATTCCGTGAGTTTAAATGAGTTTTCAGTATTTGGTTTAGTCTGTGTCTAAATTTTTTGGTTAGCTCTAGTTTTGTCTCTCTTTGCTCGATTTGATTAGCTTGTTGAAACCCTAAGTATTTGTATGTGTCTTGCTCGCTCATTGGCTCAATTTGTTGTCCAGATTCTAGTGTATATGTGCAATTTCGTGATGCGTTAGTATTTATAGAGTTAATTTTGCATTTATCTATTCCGAAGTGCATATGTATGTCATTTGAGAATTGTTGTACTATATCAGCGAGTTTGAAAAGTTCGTCTTTACTAGAGGAGTATAATTTTATATCGTCCATGTATAGTAGATGGGACAAAATGTGGTGGGAATTGTTGAGCCTAAGTTTGAAACCTGCGCCAGATTGGATGAGCATATCGGATAGTGGATTAAGTGCTAAACAAAACCATAGGGGGCTCATTGAGTCTCCCTGAAAAATACCTCGTTGGATGCTGATCGGTGCAGTAGTTAATGTGCTTTCGTTTTGTTTTATGTTTAGTACTGTTTTCCAGTTTTTCATTGAAGTTTTAAGGAAATTAATAATCGAGGGATGTATTTTATAAAGAGTAAGGATATCTAAAAGCCAGCTATGCGGGACAGAATCGAAAGCTTTTCTATAATCTATATACATACTGTACATACTTCTCTTCTTTGTTAGAGCTTGCTTCATAGCAGTCGTGTCCATAATTAACTGCTCTTTGCACCCCTGGCTCATTTTCCTACACCCCTTTTGTTCTTCATGAAGAATATCAGAGTCATTTATGTGTGTGTAAATGGTTTCACTGATGCAAGCCGTGATAATTTTATATATTGTCTGAAGACACGTGATAGGCCGGTATTTTGCTGGGTTATTAGTTTCTGTGTCTTTTGGTAGCATGTATGTTTTACCGTGTGTAATATATTCTGGCATAATTTCAGGAGACTGTAAAAAGTTATTGATGTGGGTATGTAAAAATGGGATTATTATTATGTTGGTACGTTTCCGAATCTCGGGCCCACAGGGACCCGGTCCTTTGAGGCATGAGTGGGGCCGAAGCCAACAGCACAGAGGCCTTTTTGCACCAAATTATGTGTTGTGATGTGTACATCAAGCGGATACTCGCTCTGTCTGCACTATAGAAGTACACCCAGAGCCAGCACCCGCCTGATGCAAGGACTATTGCAGGTGAGGGTCGGAATAATAGGGTTATGGGGAGGAATTTGCTGGACCGGTTGCTGGGCTATTGATTGAGACAACGGGACGCCTGCCAAATCAAATGTCCCAATCTTGATAATCTCGGCAGACGGCGACTCGCCGCCCGCTAGGTGGGCCTCCACTAAGGGCTGTACGCGTAGAGCGCGGTGCCGGGACGCAACACTGGCGCGGGCGACTGAAGGGGTGTCGAGAGGTGTACACCGCTTTCTGCGCAGAGGTCCTGGGCAAGGGCCAGAACATACACCAACTCGCGACTTACGCATGTTTCACTTCCACCCCTCGAGTCCGGGCAAAGGCTCGAACTCTAGCGGCCCACTCTGGCTGGCCAACTAAGGCAAGCCAGAGGTGAGAGTCCTGGCCTTGGGGTCCACTCCGGCGAGCCGGAGACGGCCAGTCTACACTCTCGGGGGTACTCGGGTCCGTGGGGTCGCTACTCCCCAACAGCTCGTCACAAGCTGCCCTACGGGTAGCTAAGGGTGTAGAGAGGTGTGCTGCACTTTCAAGTTCTGGGATTTCTCCCATCAGCATTACTCGCGGCTTTATGCCTTTAACACTTCCACCCTTCGAGTTGTGAAACTCTTGCGACTCCACTCTGCCCGGCCGGTTAAGGCAAGACAGAGGCGGGCTCCCCACTCAGGGGCAACCCAGAAGTACTTCGGGCCCGTGGTGGCGCTACTCACCAACAGCTTGCCAGAGCTGCCCTGCGGGTTATTATTATTATTATTATATTATTATTATTATGTTGGTACGTTTCCGAATCTCGGGCCCACATTATTATTAAATTATTATTATTATATATATTACTGTAGATGTAGATGTAGATATACCTACTTACCTAAATATTACTAAAAGTACGTACTTTCAGTACATCAAGCTTTTTCTTGCTATCAAAAGTAGAACGGGCAAGGAACGAGCTGCGGTAGCCCAGATGGAAGAGGAGTCGCCACTAGTAATGCGAAAGTCGCAGGTTCAAATCCTGCCTGCGCTTAAAAAAAATTCAAGTTTAAAAAAAAACCTGTATTACTATAATCATCTTATCATATCTCATAGTAGTTTATGCAACTGTCGTATAATGGGGGTCATTAGAATGCGAGTGTCTGTTTATCACACGAGGCGCAGCCGAGTGTGATAATAGTTTGACACGAGCATTCTAATGCCTAATTATAGCAGTTGCATACACTATTTTATCTACACTCTCAAAAAAAACTCAGAAACACTTTTCTAAACGTACGCAATTGCAAAGCTCGATACAAGGTCAAATTCAATACGAGAACGTAATATGGCTTGATATGAATTTTTGAAAATTCTGTAATTTAGCAGTTGTTTGGATGTGGAGTGACTTACCCAAACAACTGAACAACATCTGAACAACAACTGAACAACATCTGAACAAGAACTGAACAACATCGAAACAAAATCGGAACAACAACTGAACAACATATGTACAACAACTGAACAACAACTGAACAACATCTGAACAACAACTGAACAACAACGGTACAACAAATAAACAACATCTGAACAACAACTAAACAACATCTCAACAAAAACCTAATAAAACAAACGCAACATTACCATACATCAACAACTGACAGGTGCGGCGGAAGTTGGCAATAAGAGTATTGGCAAAAAAAAACTTCGTTTCATTTCTCAACTTTATCGTATTAAGAGTTTTCTCATTAAGTCATTACGCTTCTGTAATTTATAGTAAACCCTAGTTTTTATAGGCAGAATGCATAAAGTAGGTCATTATGCATCTGTTTTCGAATTCATAATTCGAACATTATGAGACGAGTGTAGATAAAATATTTTCAAATTCATTGAAAAGAAGGCATGTTCCCGATTTGTGATGTCTGTGTGTCACGTATGTGGCACTCACTCAGTCTGCCACAGCCGGCCAGGATCGTCACCATGTCATCCAAAAGATCTCAACAGCCCATAATTGTCATTCCTCATTTCACAATAACTGTGCTGTGTGTGTGTAGGTAGAGTAAGTAGGTAATGTAAATACAGCGAGTAACAGAAAGGAGGTCAAAGTAGGTACTCATGAAATTGAACAACTTCCCATGGAACATCATACAAAATTGTCAACCAGCTGGTTGATTCACGGGGAAAGTTGTTCAGTTTCATGAGCACCTTTCGGCTTGATATAGGTACCCTTTCTGTTACTCCATGTATGTTTAGGTACCTACTCCATTTAAAAAAATCGGTAAGGAAACTGTGGCAGCCCTTCCCGAAAGCGGAAGTAGGTAATCGAAAAAAGCCCTAAGTGATCTTCTGTACATTCTCTATTTTGTGGCTTTGCCCTCACTTTGTTGCCTATCATTTTTACCTCTCACCAAACCAAAATGAATAACGACCGGGCGGTATGGCTCTCCAAAATACCGCATCATCATAAACTAACGAAAAAATAATTAAAAACTCTACTGTCAATGTCAATCTATCGGTGTTTTAGGTTAGGAAAGTATTTTCATGAAATTGTAATCAAATTCAACTATACTTATTTTTTAAATTATTTTTTTAAAATAAAATGCATTTTACAATAAAAGAAGTTGGTTGTGAAAATGGGCGTATTGGCGTATTGTCTGGTTTTGCTTCTAACACAGATTTTGAAACTCCGATGTCCGCACTTTCAACACAGGTAATTCAAAAGTTCTAAATAATGGGAGACCATAACTTGCTTCACAGCAATACCTCGTCATAAAAGCTGATAATGAGAGCTGATACTTAGAAGCTCTAAGCCCAGAAAACTTAAGGTATGCCTATTTTTTTGCCTATCTAATGGTTTCTTATTTACGCTTAAAAGTCGGACACGTCACTAAAATATCTAAAATTTGGGTTTTACCGACTACACTCTTGGGTTTTCATGGAGTAAGCCATGGCTGTAAAATTTTATCTGAAGCAGTGCTGGAGGCATGTGTGAAAGGTGCAATAGATAGTTTTGGTCACAGATCAGTTGATTCGGCGTTTGTAGGGGAGGTACAAGTCAGAGTATACTTACACACACCTGAAAATAATTTTCATTCCTACTAGCTGCAAAGACTGACCTGATTTAGGTAGTAGTTCTATTTTGTATGTAATAACTGTTTGTTTTATTATTTTATTTATTTTATTTTATTTTATTAGGTACAATAACAGATAACAGAATGAGAAATTACGTACACATCTATGTCCATAAGGTAGTGTCAAATGCATTACAATGTTTAACAAATACCTATTTACTTTTTAGGGTGGCAGTGTAGTACATCTTACTGCTGATGTACTCCTGAAAGTGTTTCCGAACCCACAGTTACTCTGGGTGCCTCTATCCAATACAATACAATTAGAAATTGGTGTTAGAGCCCAAGGCCAGGGTATAGCGAAGTTTGTAGCATTGCCTGAACATGTCACATGCACAACATTGCATGCTGTTAGTCAAATAATACCCACAGGACATTTTGAGGTGGACAAAGTCCCATTATGGACAAAAAATGGAAAGAGAATGATAACTGCTGAAAAGTAAATATATTGCTTCTATAGTTCCAATGATTAAGTTAAATACCTATGTTTATTTGAATACTAAATAAAATACTTCAACCAAACTTCAGTGTGTAAGATATACCTACAAGTTGCATGCGATTGAAAATCTCTGACACGAGGGTTTATCGGGTTGTGGAACAACTCAGTGTCCCTTAAGTAAAGAAGAAGAAGAACGCTACAATTTAAGAAGACTCGCAACATACATTTCTGCATTCATTTCAATCTAAAATACCTATTTTGTAAATATTGTTGTTTTCAGGTATATGGAAGTAATGCAAATATTCAAACCAGACATGATTTTAGCTATTGCTGATGGGCGAACATCTTTATGTGAGGGGCCAAAAAGACTTGCAAAATCAGTGGAAAGAAGCACTAAATTGTTAGAAACATGTGTTCAACAATATAAAGACTGTGATAAGCTGAATAATAATAGTTCTCTTATAGGTTGGTGGATTAATGATGTTCTAAATCATTTTGTAGTTAGAGGCCTTTTTTGACAGCTGTTTAGAAAAGAAAAAAGTTCTTAAAAATCATTGATAGATGGCGGTAAACATCTGGGGGACATATTTGCTGAAGAGTTTGATTAAATTTTTTTTTCGTTTGCAACACCGTGTTGTGCAATGACCTGATGAATTACCTTGAAAATTTTCGAATTAGATATAATTGGAGTTTGATAAAGAATTTAATAATATTATTTGTGGTGCTAGTGGCACTTACTTTAGAGTATGTTGATATCACTACCAATGAATAAGGTTTATGGGTCCCAAAAAGGAATACCAGCAAAGGTTACAAGAAAGAAAACTGTTCACTTGTTTATGATTGCATTTTTTTTCTTGCATGACTAGTTGCTTAATTCCAAGATGTTTAACGCCATCTATTGGCGTAGAGAAGCGCAACTTTTCTAATCTGCATAATAAAACGTTATTTGTGAGGGCTTTGTTAGGATTTCAATCTGCAAATTTTGATAATAATGGAGATTCAATTTCAATATTCTTTTTTCTTATTTCTTCTTTTCTTACAGGTGTAATAGTAGGCACTGCCCTAGATAAAACATGTGAAGAAAGTATACAAAGTATTTTAAAATATAGAGACTATATTGATGGCGTTGCACTAGCCGGGATGACCGATGGGACAGAAGACATTACACAATTACCTTTTGCACTTTTGGAGAATACTCTAAAGAGGGTTGGTGTAAGTGGTAAATAAGCATTAAATTTAATTCAAAAGACTTTTACTCAAAATGATTGTGTATTGCTGCCTTGTAATGTCAGCTTGCCGTGTGAAGTCGGCTTAGAATAGCATCACCCCATTTCTTTCCTGTGGGTGTCATAAGAAGTGACTTAGGGACTTATGGGTTAAATGTGTATTGTAATTTTATGCCATGGGCTGACAGCCTGTCACAAAGTTGATACACAATTTTTTGAATTACCTACCTTCAAATATTTGTCAGACTAAATAACAATTTTTATGGCCTTTTACACTCTGCCTATCCATCTATCTCAAAAGGCCAAAAAGAATGATATATTGTACATATGAATTATTGTGTATTCAATAAGATATTTTTTGATGCCATCACGATTTGCGAGATAAATTATAATGGCTTGTTCTTTGATTATGTGTCTGCTGTGCTGTGGCAAAATTGTTTCCATAATAAACAATAGAATTTACTTGCCAGTGTTGAAAAAATATAGATCTACTCTTATTTGTATGTATTCTCTATTAATATTATGTGTAATTATGAAGGTACAGTCAAGATCAGACTGGGTTAGACTGTTTGGACCTTGGACCGTTCTTATGACGTGCGCATAAGACCTACTTTGGCAGTTTGAGTGTCTAACCACACGTGAGCTTGACTGTACCTATGTGTAGGACACGGATTTGCTAGATAGCTTTATGAAAAAACATTTTTCGTGTGGAAATGTTTTGTTTACATGTAAATGGTAATTAAAAAAAAACTTTTCTGTTACTTGCAGGACGCATTGCCTAAAGATTTAGTTCATATACTAGAAGGGTGTTGGGATCCTGCCGTGATTGTGGCAGCCATAGACCAAGGTTGGGATGTGTTTGACGGTTCATATCCAGTGAAACTCACAAATGCTGGCCATGCATTGGCTCTAAACTTCAATTTAAAGCAAAGTAGTTCTGAACTGTGCATAATAGACCTTAATAATAAACGGTGAGGACTCTATAACTTGTTACGATTTGATATGAAAATAATATGATTTCTTGTTGTTTTCTTCATTACTTTACTGATCTTGTTTTCTTTTTGTAGATACAAAGAAGAATTTACCTCTATATTAGAAGGCTGTGAATGTTTAGCTTGTAAAAAACATACGCGGGCGTACATAAGGCATCTATTGAACACTAGAGAAATGTTAGCAAGTGTTTTGTTGAGCATGTAAGTATCAAAATAAATAAATACAAGTACCTTATGAAAAAAAACAGCAGTAAAGGCTTATTTTTCAATTTAATTTTTAAAATAATAATTATCCTGAACAATCCGCTCAGAGCTGTTTTGCCCCAAACCAAGCAAAGCATAGGTATTATTATTTAAAGTAGTTCCCATGTGGGGCTAGACAGCTGATATGCATAATTATATTCGTACTTAATTTTTTATAAATAGATATATGTAATACATTAAAAACAACCAGACTAGACATAAATAAATGAAAAGTTACTTATCAAATATTTGGTTTTGTAGGAATCGAACCTACGACCCTCGGTGTAGCAGGCAGGGCAGGGGTACTATCCTCATGCTGGCTTGCAATGTTGTCATCCTATTTTTATCTGTCAGTGTTGTATAAGGTGACTATGGGATAAGTCTAGGAAATGAGAAGTAGTTTTTTTCAAGGATGTAACCTTCAAGTCCCTTAGTCACCTCTTAAGACACCTACGGGAAAGAAATGGAGTGATGCTATTATAAGCTGACATCACACGGCAATGAGAAGTAAATTACCCTGTGAATCCAAAATCTTGCACTGCGCTCGCCAACTCGCCTGAGTTAGTATCTAGCCAAAGATGGTCTTTTGCCTTGGTACAGAAAATTGCCTCCTATATCTGGGCATCCAAGTCCAGCAGTGGACTGACTGTTGTGATTCTGGCTGTTGATTGAAGTTGAAGTACCTATTCTGTGTGTCACACTTTTCATTCCTTGATCAGAAACTAACACAGTTATTTTCCACATTTCAGACATAATCTTCATCACTTCGACCAAATGTTCCAACATGCTCGTCTTTACATCAAGGCTGGGACATTTAAAGCTTACAGACAACACATCACAGACCAATACAATTTGTTCAAATCTTCACTAATAAATGATAGCGCTAAGAAATGTGATAAAGAAACTGTTATAGACATAAATGGTGTAGAAGTGACGACGCCAGAAGTGTCACAGAGACCAGAAATATTACGTGCTGAGAATACTCCAGAAAGGCAGAGACGGAAAAAGCCGAGAGTGAGTAATGGTTATTGTAGATTTTGATAACAGTAGTTAAAGTAGGTAGTTATTTTTGCAACCAGCGTTCTTTTGTAATATGGGGCCTCAATTTTGACAAGATACATCCATAGCTTATTTATTCCCTTCACTTCATTCAATAATACACCATCACAAATTCATGTGCCAGATTTTTACAGAACCATAGACTATGCTTTAACTTGGGAATCCAACGTCACTTTAGCTTCAAATAGAAGCTTTAAAGTGCCTGTCTCAATAGTTCTGGGAATAGTCAAGAATACGAAATAAAATCAAATCCAGATGTATTATCAATTTATCATATTCAAGCATTCGATTTTGGTTAAAGGCATGCAAATAAATAAAAAGTTGATTTTTGACTACATCCTGAAAAAATTATACTATAAATTTTACTTACTTACCTACTCCTGTGGCACAGAGACTTAAAGAGAGTCTTTGCCTTTGACAGGAGTTTCCGCCACTTGTCTCGATCCTGGGCCGCTTCACGCCTTAAATAAATTTATTTCAATTATAAATCTATGTGAAATTAAATCACATTGGGTTTTATCTTTTATATTTCATATTCATAGTGTTTGAAAAACGAAAAGTATCTATAAAATAGTATTAGGTACTATAATGGTGATGGGTCTCACTTTACGCTAAGGCGCCTTAAGTATTGCATAGTTGTATTGTAGGATTTGTTTAGTTTTAATCACTACGGTTATTAATTATTATGAATAACGATTAGGGTGGTTCGTGAGCACAGTGGCGCCCCCAAAGAGAAAAAATTTCCTGGCTGTACACGCTAGTCACCTGAAAACCAAACTATCAATTCACGGCAATAAATAACTACAGATTATCCAGAATATGTTTCTTGTAAAAACTGGCCATTTCCAGATAACGAGCGTGTCCCTGTCCAGCCAGGGATTTTTTTCCTATTTTAGGGCGCCACTGGGCTCTTGATGAGTTTATTTTGATTTTTTAATGTTGTTTAAACTTGTTGTTGTTTAGGTACGTACCTACTTCTCTAGTCAGTAGGTGCATAGTGCTATTTAGTTAAATGTTAATAACCTAAGCATTCCGTAACATGTGTACTTTACTTATTTAATCCGACCAAATACGATTGTTATTATTTATTTTACAAACTTTTACAGGGCGTACCGAGAATAAAACTATAAAATCTTAAAATTAAATATAATATACCTTTTACTTACGTATTTTAAGTCCCTTTTATTTCGATTTTAACATGTTGATTTTATAGGTATGTTGATGGATACTAAAATTTCCTATAAGTAGGTAGGTACCTACTTTATAGGAATAGGAAATTATCTTGTCATATTTGACATTTGACAGATCGGCTATACGACTAAATGTAAATACATACATATATCACTCGTATATCCCTTGCGGGGTAGTCCGAGCGTAATCGGCCGTAAAAACAGGCATTTACGCCACGTCTGACAAACATTTGAGGGTCATCCAGATACTTCTGTATCACCATAGTAACAGCTTGTCAGCCCATTGCCTAAAGTTGCAATACTTACTAAAAATGTTATGAATAATACAGATGACTTAAAAAGTTACAGAATTTGTTTCATCATTCTTCCGATCCTATTAATCGGCGTTAAATAACAACTAGTTCAGTTTTTGCATGTTTAGTTGAGAAATTTGTCCGTTTTATTGAAAATATTAAAAAAAAAACTGTAGTGCAAAATTACTTCGAACATCTAATATCTGTTTTGGTATGTTCAAAAAAAGTTAAGTACCTACCTATACTTATGAAGTATAACGCTACCTCGTTAATTTATATAACGCTAAATAATACCTTCGTCCTAATTCTTATCTTAGATATTATATTAAGATAGATTAAGCTATCTGAGTAAAATTCGTATTCACCGTAGCGTCCACAAAATCAAGGATTTCATATGGTTTAAATATCTAGCAGGATATTTAAGAACTGATGTGTATTTTGGAAATTACTTAAACATAAACATTATTTTAGGATATTTTTTAATGGGTAAGTACTAATATAATAAAATATATCATTTTCAGATGACAGAGTTTATACAGTTCTTAAAAATTGCGAGTGTTAACGCGTCCATTCATATCGTTTCAATATTGTTAACTTTCCTATTAATATTTATTTTCTTTCTTGTTGTTTATTATACGTGTTATTTATTTTATAAATTATTCACAATGACTTTTTTAAATTAATTTAAATCTTGTGTAACCTAATAAATATGATCGTGTTTTTTTTTTGTATACTTTCATAATTTCGTAAGATATTCTTAGTGAGTTGTGAAACTGGTGATACTTAAATAAGTTCGTTTCTTTAATCGGCTGTTTAAATCAAATAAGTACCTACAATGATATACAGATGTAGGTTCTCTAGAAATCAAAGATGTATAAATTTTAACACATTTTACATATATTTTACTGACAATATTTACACAATAATTTTAGTGACCACACTTATTGAGCTATAGGCATATTGTATGAAATGTGCATCAAGTAATATTTTCAATGTAATTGAATTACATTACAAATATGTTAGTAATTAGATTTAGAGGATTTTGGCAGGATTTTGCTTGACAAAGTCACATTCCAAATAATACATTTATATTGGATGGTTCAACACAACCTTTACATAAAATACAATATAATAAACTGTACTAATGCATAACAATATTTATATAATAAATTTAAATAAATAATGTAACAAACAATGTGACTGGAAATTTAATTTATTGTTTAATTTCAAATTTTCAAATAAGCTGTTAATGTAAATTTTAAATTTAGCTAGAATTGGCACCGAACAGCTTATAATTTAGACCTAAACTTTCTAAGTATGACCCAATAAATAAAAATGTTCTTAGCACAGTAATTTACAACATAAAAGTAACTACCAGATTATTCATCAATTTTATCATGTTTACGTGTAGGTACGTTGTTCAATACAATGTTCATTAAATGTATTTATTACATTTCAAACTTTTATTTTTACAAGTAATCAATAAATTGTTAGATCGCCACAAAAAGAGATTAATTTTATGTACAGATCCGATAATTTTAAGATTTCATTGATCATCGCAATTTTATTTAAAAATCAAATAGAATTTGATTATAAGTACATCTCACTATAAAACATAGCTTTCCTACGGTTATGGATAGACACCGATTTTAATAAGACCGTTATACAAAATCATAGCATCAAAATTCCTTAATTAAAATAGGAGTATAAAAGTTTGTAAACTCGATATAAATAATAATGCACCTGGCATTTGCTCGTAAAGCAATTGGAATCTCTAATTAATGCTATTCACAGTCTAAAAAGGAAATTATAGCGAACATGTCCCTTCTAATCTCTACATGTAACGCGATTTATGTGATACGACTATTCAGTACAGTAAGGTCAACTCCAAAACTACAAAGAGGCGCACGTATTTGATAAATATTTTTTGTTTCTTCGTGGAACCTCGTCTTCGGTACGTGTCATAGTCTGCATGACATGTAGATACCTATATTTTTATATTGATCTAGTGTGTGTACTCCAGGAGTTGACCTTACATAAAAGGCCAATGACGCGACTCGTCAGCAGAATATCGAATTCCAAGGACTACGTACGCGTCTAAACATATGAGTTTTGCGTACGGACATCGCTAGAAAATAAACCGCCGCGTCGCATCCATCGCCGGTACAATACAAAATTTTGCTAAGATCCCACAAAATGGGGTGTGATGGCGAATTACACGATCATAATTTTGAGATCCTTTCCCGCGCGAGGTATTGAGCGAACAGATTTCGGTTCCGCTGGACTCACACTAGCCACTGCACTAACTCTAACCGCTTTGGGTTCACTACGAAAGGTCATGTCCCATTCACTGGTTCACATTACGTTTAAGTATCACATGTCCTTCTTTTTCTTTTCACATTTAATGACATAATTATGTATTTACTGCCGGCTCTCGCACTATACAAAGTCATTGGTACCGGGTGTGTTGAGAGGTTCTTGAGCCTGTAACAAAAAATATACATTTAAACATCATAAATTATTTACTAGAATTTAGTATGGAAGCGTTGTTGCATTTCGTAAGTGTGTATAGAATATCGTGGCCTAAATTATACTCTATAGCGCAAAAAAACGAACAACTACGGTAACGTTTGAAATCCGCCTGTTTAGAGTTTCAATTTTCGAATTACATATTATTCTCCGGAGTCGATGGCAACAGTAAAGAAACTCAGGCCCAATATTATAAATACTGGCAACTGAAATTACCCTGGGGCTCGCCTCTTGCGTCCTGTCCTGAGTCCTGAAGCGTAAAGTAGTTTGGGCAATCTAAGGATTACATATTGATTGGTCTCATAATCACTGACTACCTTAGTCGTGGAAAAACTGTAAAAAGGCGGATTTCTAAATATTTTTTAGGTACTTACTATAAAACTTACCAATATTAGCCCTCGCATGTTTATGCATGAAAAATAAATTATCTCGGCAGTAAAATAGTAGTAAATGGAAGCAGGAGGCAGATTACAAAATAATAGTATTTTTTCTAATTCAAAGGGACTATTTACAGCATTTTACATCTACCATTTAGGCTTACATGATATATCTGTAAATGTGCAGATCCCTTAAACCTTGGTTTGTCCTCATGATGATGGAATACCATGGTTTAGAAATGTACACATATGTTTTCAGATACACTTGTGTGACCGATTTGGCAACTATTATTTTAATACTGATGCGGTAAAAATTTTGGCACATTGAAATTGCCTGAATCTTAGATCTAAGCAAAATATTTTCTATAAATCCCTTAAAACGTCTAGGCCTATAATTAGGAAACGTAACGCTAGATACATCAATTTTAAAACGTCTTAGGCAGACCTTACAGTAAATGCTATCTTACTTTTCCTATTAACCTTGTTATTTACAATACTATAATTTTGGCCATTTGTTCTGGGGTCTTACATTCATTGTACACAATAAATTGAGTTGGTTCCAAATTAACAAGTTTTCATCAATTAAAAAGTCGGATCAGTGACGCTTATTATAATTGGCTTCTTCAGGGGTTCGCACGATTTATCTTAAGCTGTTCTGTATGTTAAGGGTACACTCCATAGCAGTAAGCGCTCTTACCTCTTCCCCGACTGTGCTGGGGTACAACTTGCTACCCGGCGCGTACCCATTTTTCTCGAGTGCAAACTGGTCCTCTGTAGTCTTGCGGTACACGGGGTTGTCGAAGTTCATAGATGTGACGTTGCGATGGACGTAGTGCCGGTACATTACCACTGCGATCTGTAATTAGCAACATAATGTGTCAAGACAAGAATGGTCTAGAGATCCGGTCTCTATGTGAAAGGTCAAGATGTGTTACAATGCAACCGTGAATTCCAGCAATTGACGTCAATTAGACCGTTCATTGATGTTATTTGATGCAATTAAGGAATTGACGAACCGAATTTATCAATTGATGATGATACAGTCTAGAAATTTCTACGGAAGTTTTGTGTTTTATCTCTACCTACGTGTTTTAAAAACTGTTTAATCTTCGCGCGATCTTATTTAATCACGTTGATCAATCAAAGCTTTATGATCTCAAGGTTTCAGACAAAATATCTCTGCAAACAATTCCCGTACAAACTCTCCGAAGGGCACGTTTACGTAACTTGAACAACAGTATCATGATTCAGTCATCCAACATTATTACGGTTTAAGTGAAGCGTATCGCACCTGCGTTTTAATTATTCATTCCTTGAAACTGCAAATCAATACATGACTGGTAACTTTATTGTGACTGTTAAAGTTTGTAATCATAATGATTTCATTCAGTACATATAGGTATCATAGTCGTTATTAAACATTATATATCTCGTCTCATCCGTCTTCTTAGAAACCTTGCGAGGTTCCCATAACAAAGTAACCTAATTTCCTGGCATCGACGGCATACGACACTAATGTAAGAGCGAACATTCAAATGCGAAACACAATAGCAAGTACAATAGAAACTTGATTCACGCTAATGGCTAACAAGCAGGCAATTTTAAGCTATTTGACTTGTAATCTGAATGTTTGCTATCACATGATTAGTAGATACTGCTTTTGTACGCACATAAGAATTTTATTGTCCTATTTTTCTTGACTGATGAACTATCAATCTATTAAAAAAATTATATAAACATTACCAATCTTTCATACGGAAAATATCAGCAATGTGCTATATAAAAAGGGGTTATCGCATTGTTTAACCTACTCAATTATATTTCCTGCTCTTTTTAATTTGTTTGCTCTTGAATACGCATTGTCTTGCTCTTGACCTAAAACTTGGTCCATGGCAGATGTCAGCACAAATGGACCACACGAGGATAATATTAAATCTCACCAGAAGAGTAGCACAAATGGTGGCCCTAGGGTCAAGGAAAATAAAGTAACTCAGCAGGGCAGATACGATGATGATTTCGAAAATTAATATAATGCGAAACTTACCAGAGCAGCTAAAATTATGACTCCAGAGATGACAGCAACGACAATTCCGGCCACGACTCCGGCGTCTCGGCCGCTGTTTGAGATTCCTGTTCCAGATTTCGGTGCGCCTTCTGTTACACCTGTAAATAAAAATAAACATGCTACAAACATTTGAATAGTGACGAAGCAAAAACCTTTGAAATCTGCAACACTTAATTGCTTTATACGCACAATATGCGATACAATAGTATCAATTAGCAATGTCGTCAAAAAGTTGCAGGGATCAAAGGCTAATTGGTATTAGACGATGGTTAAAATCACGTTACACACGCAGATGATCAAAAAACGGTTACCTCCACCAATGCTGTTAAGGTCAAAGAGGAAAAAACATTAAAAAGCGACGTAAGATGATTAAGAAATAAAAGTAACCTACATAAGGAAAACGTGGTACTGCCTGTTTATCGCTTAGCGTTTGCTGAGCAAGGTAAACAAAAGACTTACGCAAATTCTAAGTAAGATCCTCGCCAAATATTGGCTGATTTGTAAAACAAGTTCAATGTTAAGGTTTGACCGGGTCAACAATATAAATATTGACAATAAATCTGTTATTATGAACGTGTCATGTGCGTAAATTTAATACAACTATTTGATTACAAAAACCACGTTCACGCCTATTGTTTTAAAACAGCATGTGAATTTATTACATAAGTGCAGCAAAACGCATAACAAAAAAAGATTAATGCTTGTCGGTAATGTTTCGCGTAGGTGTGTTCTAACTGTAGCCGACATTCTATTTATGGCTTGTGACTATGAGATGTGCCAAACTATTATAGGTTACTCGGCTGTTTTACATTATGAAGCTTCATGTAGGTACTTATTTTTTCTCACTAACAAAACCTCGTTAAAATGAAGACAACTAAACAACCAAACAATGCAGATTCAATTCGTGTGATGGTGACTGAGCAACTTGAATAGTATGAATGGCTTCGCGATTTTGCTGATTATACATCGTTTGTTATTTAAAACCCTCTATCATGTGCCCTTGTAATGTGGGCAACAGTTTAATGTACCAAATTGAATGTAACTATGGATAACATGAATATAATGGTAATGTTTTTGATGGTTTTCTGCATGTGATTGCTTGATGTTAGAAATTAGTAACAACATGCACCCAGTTCAATGAATGAATCTGTGTGTCTTCCAAAAAATAATTGAATGTGTTGCTGTATTTTTTTAGTATGTATTTTTAAAAAGAAAGTATATGTGTTTGTGAAAGTACTATACCTGGTATTATAGGCGGATTATTTATCACTTTATAACTATTTAAATTTTCCGTCAGTTCAGGTAAATATACGGAACTGAGCCGGTCAAAATCGTAGCGAGATTCAACAACTGGTTTGGGCGTTTCGTCCGGTATCCGCTTCAAGGCTCTAGTATTTTTCAAAAACACGTCTATGAATGGCACATTCTGCTCTTCTCTCTGCTTTCTTTCCGACTCCCAGTACACCGGCATTGGTTCAACTGTTGTTGTTTCTGGAACTGTAGTTTCTTCTGCTCCTTCGCTAGATTCACTTTCAATGATAGATCGAATCTCTTTTAAGCTGTTGACGAGAAGGTCAATCCCTTCTCTTTTTATATTCACCATATGTGGTTATATTTCTGATGAATAATTCGCATTCAAAACAGTTTCTCATTAGTTTTGAATGTTTGGTATGCCCTGTAAATCAGTCAATGAATCCTAAGTTGAAGACACACAGATATTGATTGATAACATTCGCTATGAACTTTATGATTAGTGTTTAGCAGATGTTGATGTGTTAGTAATGCGAATATGTCCAGATTTTTTATTATATATCAACGTATATACCGTTATCTTATCAGCATTATATAAGAGTGATTCAATCCATTCACTATGAAGCATGAGTTGGTCTAAAGTTGTGGTATTTAGTAGGTAAACAAACAAGTCTTGATTAGTGAACATTCAGGTACACGAATTTTGGTCGTCAAATACTTGTCATGGAAGACTACTACGTTTATTAGCAAGGTCTTTCTAATTTGCAAACTAAAATTTTTGTTTATTGGAGGAACATAACCTCTAACGAATACCACTCCTTTAAACCAATATTGATGTAGATATTAGAAGAAGTTGGGGAGCAAAGTAGACAGATTTAGGTTCAACAAAAACTAGGAAGTAAGGAAGTAAGGGTCATGAAATTACTCACTCTTTATAGGTGCTTCCTCATTTATACTAGTTTTATTTGGATGAATAAAACCTCCTATAAGCGGTTTATGCGTGTCCCCATCTGGATTTATTGCATCTGCAGATTTCAGTATAAAATATCCGTTTAGAAATGTGTCCTGTTGTTTGTTTCTGTCACCAAACTGTTTGGTGGACGGTTTTGTTGTTATTTGGAAATCGGAGCGTGAATAATTGGAATGTTGGTCGCTCACACACAGCCCGTACGGAGTCACAGAACGGAATGATGAAACGTCAAACGAAACAGCGCACCGTTCGCTCGGGCTGCGCTCGCGACACCGGCAAAATTGACGTGCCTACCACGCCGGTCCGTTCCATCAATTTAACTGCTAGGGATCCGTACGACTGTATAGAAATCCATCCTTTCTTATACTTTTAGATTTTTTCACAAATTTACTGGTAGAATTGACAGTTATATTTATAATTTGTGCAGCGCACTGTTTCAAATTACCTACATTCATAAATTTGGCAATAACCGCCTACTTACGTACCTACATTTTGAGCTATTTACCTATTCATTCCAGTTAGTTAGGCCCAGCCCCAGCTATAGGATAACCTAGGTAGATTCCTGATTAATCCTATCTTATTTATACTATTAAGTTAATCTTGTTTCTCTAAGCAGTCAATGCCACTGTACGTTTTATCTGTAATCAGTACGGTTTCTGTTATCTCATACTATGCGGGACCCTAACATGCAAAAATCAATTTTAGCTTGGCGACGGGTTCGGGTGAATCGCGCCACGAATTGACTAACAAAAGGTGGCGTGATGCTGACGTCACGTCGCACTATGCAATGCCATTGGTCCATTTGTTGAACGAGCACGTTTAGACTGTAACAGTATACTCCGTCTCTTTCCCACGAATACAGTGCACTTAAAATGTGAGGTCATTGAGGATGACAAGATACCTGTTTTTATTTTCGCCCAAAAACTCGGTTAATCATTCCATGATTCAGCATCCTAATACGGAAATGAGTTTCTAATTAAATAAACTATAAATAGCACAAACAAAACATAAAAACGTTCTCGATGCTTCTGGAAGAATCCAAAGAATGTTTGGTGCAATTGGAAAGTAAAAACTAAGCAGCAGTAAGTGAGCGTATAGTAAGTATAAAATTGATTATAAAAATGAATCGGTCGGTATTTAATAAACGCTGATACTACGTTTAATCATACGTATATATAGTAAACAGTTGTAATTGCTGTGATTACTAAAATAAAAGATAACTCCCGGGTTATCATAAAAAATCACTTATCGTATATTTTTCCAAACAGATGTGAATGACTAATTGTTATCGCCACCACGCTACAGACTGTAGTCGAGTTCAGAAAGGCGCGGTATCTTCCACTGGTAGGTATGTGTCAGAATACAGAGTAATCTCTTCAAGTCATGGCGAGATATAAAACCACATCGTACGATTCGGCGTCACGTCACGTGATGACGTAACGTTTACGTGGCACGTGGCGATCGGCGGGCAACAGCAGCTGGCCGTCGCGTGCGAATCTGGTTGGCATTAGAGATGCCTTTCAGTTTTATAGCAGTTACTTTTTTTGAATTTTCTTCGATTTATTCTAAACCAGTCTCTTTTACTAGGTGAGTTTTCTACTCGTAAAACTGAAAAACTTTTTCTCAAAGAACATAAATCAAAAACAAACAAATATTATTTCTATTTATTTAAGTACTATTTGCACTTTTGGGGAATTATGGTAACCTGCTAGCTTAGTCGTCACTAATCAAAGAACACCGTTGTTCTATGAGTGTTTTATAAGTCAATCTATAAAAAGTACAAAATTAATTGTTGTAATTGTAGTTGTAGAATCTATTAATGTTCTAGTATAGTAGTGTACCTACCTAGTATTAGTATGTTTAAGTAACTAGTGCTTATGAATAAAAAAAAACTCGTGGCCTCAGACCCTTGGAATACCATCATAAAAATGCACAGTTTCTCGAATATTTAGGTAAGACTTTCTTATCATTATACACTAAAAACAAATCTTATCGATACAACGTGATTGTAAGACTATTACAACATTTATCAAATGTAGCAATATATGTTGCTTTTACATAAGAAGCTATTTCATCAATTTAGAATGTGAGAGACAGGCTCTACTCTTTGAAATTTAATCTTAATATTATCATACGACCCACTAAAAATTTATAAAAGAAATGTAAGAGGTCGAAGATATGAAAATCTAAACATAAAATTTTGATAAATTAGGTACCTAAAAGTTTAGACTTTGATTTATTGTTTGCAAAAAATCATAAATAATTTGAGGACAATTTAAGTGCAAATCATGACCTTCCTTCCTTTAACTAAACCAGTGGCCGAGAACTGAAGTTGATCACTGTGTGGGTGATGTCTATGAAAAACTTCCACGGAACAACATGTTTCCATGAACAAGATTTTAATATTTGGAATGTTCTAAACTGTAGTGTTAATTGCTGAAGAAACAGTTTCAATATTATGCCCTGAATTGATAACCGACGGTTAGAGGTACCTACTTGCATCTGCTGCTACTTTTTTGTAGTATCTATGTTTTTTATACCTTGGTTATGTACATATTATAGATCAGTATTCCCAACTTTACAAATGAAATGTTCTTAGGTACCTATTTTGTTCATTTGTTGTCATTATAAGTGTGATCGTAGTTTTTATAACTACCTATAGTTTTTTTAAACTTTCAAAATGTTCAAGTGCGGGCAGAATATAGTGGTATATAACCGTAGGTGTCTCTTAATATTTTTCCTCACAACACAAATATAAGGATTAAAATTGACGATTTTTAGAGAACGATATGTAGGAAAGTACCTACTTACTTGTAATGAAAGAGTTTCATTTCAAAGTAGGTAATCTTATTATTTACCTGAGGTATTCTCGTGGTGAGGAAAACTTGAATTGTTTTTTTCCTACACAGGTGTAGAAAAAAATGTGTGCTATAAACACGACACGGAAATTTACTACTTTAAAATTTAAAGTTTTATATCTGGGCAGAATGGAAGGTTAGAAAAATCTAAGGCACCTGACTGAGGATTGATTGATTGATAGACTTGCTTACTAAACAGCCTAAAACAAACTATTTCACATGTTAAAAATAAAAACAAAGAGTTACGAGGTTATATTGAGTAATCAGCCATCCATCACATGTAGCCCTACGTATTTTATTTGCTAGGAACCTACGTTGATTTTCTAGCCTTTAGCTTCATACATCCGGGCCGCGCTTTTTTTTCATAATTTATATTTCTTTTACGTTTATACTGAACAATATAATATATTGCGTTTCATAAAGTGTTTGAAAACATGATGAATATAAGCTTCTGCGCAAGTGAATATAATAATTGATGAGATCGAACGGAGGCGTAGATTGAATATTGTTTTTGACGCACAATTTTTTGTTTGCTCGTGCATGATGTTTCATTCCTGTAATGACGCAAACCAGCGAGAAACAACAACATACTTAGACTTATTAATTTTGTTTGCAAAGGCAAGAAGGCAGGTATTTTAAATTGGTCCTTCTATTATGGTCCTCTTGTTATCAGTGTTGCATTGCTTGTCTGGATTTTTATTTTTTGTACTTGTCCTGTTTCTGTTTTTGTGTGCAATATTTATTAAGTACGGTAAAATATATATTCAGTGGAAATATTTTTACTAAGTCAGTTCTACTCGTGAAACTAAAAAACTATTTTTCAAAGAACTTAGATAAAAAACTAAAAAAATGTGTAATAATTGGGCCAGTCCTACAAAAATTATCTTAAAATGTGTTACTTTGTATGTGAAGTCCAACTTTAGTTTTAATATTTCGACTTGTAAAACTTGTTCAGTTTCACGAGTTTCACATTAACACTGAATTTAATAGCACCTAAATTGTACAACACCACAAAATCACCTATTATAATTGTACATAATTATTAATAAAAATATATAATAAGTAGGTATTTACATAACAAGGAAATGAACAATTTCGTTTTAGAACGTATTGAGCCTGCTTTGTATCTGTTGTGGCTTCATTTTTTGCACATCTCGTGTGCCTGTTTTGTGTGCAATATTTATTTTGAGAAATAAAGTAACCTTTGTAAACATTTTTATTGAGCATTTAGGTATCTGCATAAAAACTGATTTATCTTAGATTCTAAATATTCTAATTGGGGTATTGAAATACTATACTGTATATTTGTAATTGTTATTCTATTTTCGTTTGTTATTTATTGCCTACTTACCCAATAAAATATAAATTTTCTGACATCAAATGGGTTGGCTGCAAGAGGCTTCTTCTTAAAAGATAAGCTCGCCTTTGATACTTATTTTATTGTTAAATTTTGTGCAATAAAGGATTTATATTTTGACCTACTGCCTACTGATAAGTAATAGCTAATGATAATGACATAAAACCTCAAACCTCTAATAATGCATACAGGCACCAACTCGTACATTTGTGCCTAAAACATGGCTAACTAGGTAATTGAACATGATAGTGCCTATCTGCTCTACAACTGCGGCCGAAATTGCCGAATTACTGGTTAATCGGCTGTATTCATTATTCGATAACAGAATAATTGCGAATTTCAATTAAATTGTGATTTTGGTCTTGAGAGGTTTTTCTTAGAAGGCACTGTATAAAGTATAGACTACGAGAGTGGTATCATGAACAAATACGTAGGATGTAAGTAACATCGCTACTCTTTATTTAATTTTTATAACTCAGTCCGATCCGTTCTTCCTAGAACAACTCCTAACCCTTCTTTTCAGGGTGAGCCCTTGCTCCTCACCAATCAGCCAGGTTTCGGTTTCAAAGCACCGGGGCTAAAATCGTAGTCTTAAAAAAGGAAGATAATTTACTCTTTATTCAAACAGCTAAGGAAATAGCGTAGGTATGCCTGCATGGTCAGGAGGCTACGGTCTTGATTGGGTAGTTAAGAAGGTACGCATATTTCGAAACACATCTTAAACAGTAATTGACTGAACAAAAATTCATCTGTCGCTCGTCAGTTCAATAAATTATGATTAAACGACGTCCATGATGATATGTGCCTTTTTTATTGACCTCTGCAATTGAATAGGCACCGACTTATCAAGCAGCATCAATAAATTCCTTGTATCTGTAGATGGTTAAATCTCTCGTCCTTGTATTACACATAAGTCGCCCAGTCTGTGTATCAAAAGACCCTTCGTTCAAAACAACTTGCAGTATTAATAAATAATGATTACTGAACAGTTATTCTTTCTTATCATCCAGACTTATTAATTAGTATATCCTTTTAATCGTATAATTACTATCTATATTTTATAGCAGATAATATTGTTGTAGCTGAATTTTCTAAAGATATACCAGTTACATTTTGATGGATGTGTGTAATTTTGAACTGAAACTGTAATTCAACTTAAAATGGTATCTTATCGTAAAAGGCTGTTACTTAAAATAAATTAAGTATATTCATTACAAGGCGTTAAACGTCCATATTCCGGTAAGAATTAAACATTTATTGTTATCTACAACGTTGATGATTATAAAAGATTTAATTTCATACACGTGGAGCCAATACTGTGTCATTAAATGATTAATAAATTAATCAAACGGCATGATAATGATCGAAAGAAAACCCAAAGTTAGTAATTGTATAATTATAAAATTTATAAAATAGTAGAAAACATTCCACCAACGTAACTAGAATGAGTGATGGCGAAACTTAATTGTAATTAAAAAGTATACCCTGACCATTGTTCGAGCCAACCAATTTTATTGGCGGGGTATTACTTACTCACGCGACAGAAGAAACGCACGTCATCATTTCCGTATATTCTCGAACTAACATTCATTTGGAATTACGGTAAAAGGTGAAATGTATCTATTCAATGCAAATAATAAATACAACGAATAGGAACCGTTGTTAAACAGTCACACAATTTGTTTACAAACAAACTTTTCGAGAATTATTTTAAGATTTAGGTCACACTGTTGGTATCGATGTATTGAATTCAAAAATTAGATTTAGAATTAAAACTTATTTATGTAATTGTAGTTGAAATAGAAGTTCGAAAGTAATCTACCTTGTCTGCCGATTGCCACGTTATAGTTTAGTTTAGAATTAGTCATTTGTTTAAAATATTTTAATCATGTTTTACCTTTAAGAATGTTTTAATTTATGCAACAAGTCGTAGGTAATTATTGTATCGCTGTAGGTAGGTACTTATTAACTAGATTTTCTTCTGTGCTTAGATACAAATATTACTTACCTAGGGAGATAAGTCAATCTTATTAGTGCCTAGTTTTGAAATAAAGCTATCGTCGATGGCTGTCAGCTTTGGAATGTGATACACGTCGATGTACTTAGATGACGAAACACCAAAACTGATTTGCTATATTTTATTACTACTTATAGTGTTTAATAGTGACCTCATTACTTCACTTTAGAAAAATATCCCAGAGCAGTAAAGCTTACAGTAACTGACAATTTCATCGATTCCATGATGAAATCTACTGCAATCTTCTTTGGCAAATGTCAAGGTAACTGACTCTTTGAAACAGTCATCATCAACATTCACAAAAATACTGCTGGACACGGGCCACACTCTTAGGGCGTATACCACCACCACCACTCTTGGAAGGTGGATTTGTTGAGCACAGTGCAAGGTATTGTATTCACAGGAAACGCTGCTTTCGGATTTATAATTTGGTCGGCTTTTACAACGTCTACTGGTAGAAATGAGGTGGTGGTACATAAGAAAAGGGTGGTGGAAAAAGTGTACTTACTATCTTCGACGCACATCTGGTTGTCTGGTAGCAGACGCAGTCCGTTAGGGCAGGCGCAAGAGACGCGGGGCGAATGTGGGCCTATTCTGGGCGCCGGCAGACAGAGGTGCGAGCAGTGGCCGTTGACTGCGGCGCAGTGGTTCACGCCGTCAGGTTGCCGGTAGGGGTGGTACACGTGGATCACCATCGGGTTAGTCAGCTGAGAAAAGTTGGGTATTAGAAGCTTCGTCGTTGTATCGAACGAACAGCTTGGCGCTGCTCAGATAGGTACAGATACTGTTTATTTGTGATGTGACAAAGACAGCGATGTAATGAATATTTTTTATTGCGGATTTACATAAAAGGAGAGGAAGGCTCAGGTATAGATTGGAATTGCATTGGAGTGTGTGTATGGTTAACAATAGAAGATCCGGATGAAAGGTTGGTAATGAAAATTTTACTAAAAGAGTAAAACAAGTTGCGCCGACTGCAAATGAATCGGGATGGCAGTCAGTGCAGGGATTTCATAGTGATATCGTTTTTAGGCAAACCCATGGGGGTTACCATGTGTGGATCATCATCAGGTTTATCAGCAGTGAAAAGTTGAACCCCGACCTGGTTCAATTGAACTTCAAAAACTTCGCCACTATTATAATATTGTGTATCGTATGATGTCGGTTTAGAATAGTATCACCCCATTTCTTTTCAGTGGGTGTCACAAGAAGCGACTTAGGTAGGTACTCGAGGGTTACATGTGTATTGAAATTTTAGTTTAGGGCTGACAACCTGTCACTATTGCGAGACACAATCTTCTAAGTGACCCTCAAATTTTTGTTAACCATACATTCATCATCATGGAATTTTGGTCAGACGTAGCGTAAATGTTCGTTTTAAACGGCCGTTTACGCACTGCCTACCCCGTATAGGAAATAGGCGTAATATATGCATGTGTTTATGTATTACAAAATTAATAAATGGCAATATGTATATGAACGGTATCTACGGTCATGGTTTTATGGTTATGGTTAATTGGTGTGATGTGGTTAAGGTTATATGGTTATTATTATTCGGATTAAATTTTCTATTTTTGTTTATTAACAACACATTATAAAAATATTACTTAATAAAAAATATTTATTGTTAATATAATCAATATCAACCATAATGTGATCGTCAAGTAAAATAAAAAAATAATACTATATAGGTACCTACCTTCTACTTATAGGTAGAACAAAGTATCTACAATGTATGAGTATGACGTCGTTTAGGGTCTAATATAGTGCAGGCAGGTCTTAGGGCATTAACCATAATAATATTGGTAATGTAAAGAACCTCATGATTATAATAAGTTAATAGTATTGTTTATTCTAATAACCGGTCAAATGCCACTATTGTCTTTTCTTGCAGTGTAATAGCAAATAATCACTACCTTCTCAGAGGAAATAAATATAGCTACTAGAAATAAACGTATTAAAGTACCGCCGCCGTTTCAATAAGTCGTATTTGACAGCTGTCAGATTCGTGATAATACTATGGCAGAGGGCCCATTTTTCTTTGTTGACATCTCTTTTAGTATTGAGATGACAGCTGTCAAATACGACTTATTAAAACGGCGGTACTTTAGTTGACTACGTGCGTACTATGTGTAGCATTAAGCACGAGTTGATTTTATATGGCGCGTCCATTTCTGATAAGAAAAACAATCGGTATATGTTTGAGCGAGCCGCAACGGCTAGAGTATTACCTACCCTAATTTTAGTTGAAAGTATATACCTATGCCTGGAGGGAACTGCCTTCGTGGACTCCGTGGTGGATATAAATAGTTGTTAGTGTGTTAAGGCCCTGATTCTCCTGCAAAGTTTCTCCCTTTTAGGTATTCGCGCTGCGCCAGAGAGAGACTCATTTTTCGCTCAAATTTCTGCGAGATTTTGCAATTTTTCCGACATAGAAGCTATATACTAGAAAAAGTATGCATCTAAACTATGGCATTTTTTTTGTTATAACATTAAAACTGCAGACATCAAATTGAAAAAACTTTTTAAATAGTGGTTACTTTGTTTTTTTTTTCAATCGATTAAGGTTGGTCAAATTGTGTAACTGATAGGTATATGGCAATAACATATATCGATTTTCAGAATTTTGTGGCTGTAATTGTCTCAATAAAACTGGTTTAAAATCTTGCTCGCGCTATATCCCCACCTTAGGTCGCGAGTGTCGCCACCCAGGGGTCTCGAGAGTATAGTCACAATATACCAAGAAGCAGTAGTTTAACACGAGCACCTTGAAGCCTGAAACTACCTTTACATTAGCAGGGATGTCAACAAATGAGTTTGCGAACCCGACTTTATGTGAAGTCACACTTACGATAATGCTAAGTTACAGTAAGGAAACAATGACTTACATTATTAGTAGTTGGGTTTTTATAGATATAAATTTTCCCGACACTCAAACAAAAACGCGCAGCGCAGCGGTAGTGCAGTTCGCTGTGACACGAGCGGCACGAGATTCTATGTAGTAGTCGTGTACGTACATGTCGGTCTGGCTTGTGCAATTGTGCATGTGTGGGTGCGCAAACCGGGCGTTACTATGAAGTTAAACTACTGCTCCTTGGTATATTGTTTAAGTAGTTCTTGGCGTGAAAAAATGAAGCGGTCACTGTCGTCTGTCTGATAGTATTCTATTGCTTAGTATGCTATGTACAGTCGGTTTTAGCACAAAAGGTACCACGGGTACTTCAAAAGAACTTTATTATTTTTATCCTTAGTTAATACATATTAAAATATTAAACATATTCTTATAAAGTAAGTCATTTTATACTAATTCATATTAATTTCAAGAAAAAGATATTGTTGGGGAGGAAAATAATTCAGTTCTTTTGGAGTACCCCTGGTACCTTATGTGCTATAACCGACTACGTGGTTGCTATGGACATCGAAAATCTGCTTTGTGGCTATAGACATCAATATCCACTTACAGTGTGCCTCGCAGTGATAGCTTCGACATCCTTCCCGTTGAACTTGTTGGCGCGGTACACGGCAGTCTTGTCCCAGTCGGTCCAGTACACCCAATCCTCGAACGTTGTGATGGAGAAGGGGTGGCGCAGCACATCCGTGGAGTACAGGATCACGCGGCGGGCCGAACCGTCGTAGTTGCAGGATGATATCGTGTTCAGTTTTGCGTCCACCTGTAGAAAACAGTAATGGCTTTGGCTTAAAAAGAAACTGAGACAATTATTTCTGTGGGGATCCAAAAATACGCGTGTTTGTTATCTTTGGACTCTTGTAGTGCAATATGGAGTTTTCTTTTGATTTTTAAAACTCTTCCCTAGTCGCTCGATAGATGGCACTGTACTTCATACGTTAACGTAAGAAACGTAACGTCACATATTTTTAGATTTGTTCACTTGGATGTATGAGATCGTAAAACGAAACGTAACTGATTATTGTTAAATCACTCGTATCACAAGAATATTTACTTTCATGGGTTTTCCTGCATATTACCGAAAACCACAAACAAAACAGACAGTAGGTATTAATCAGTAACAAATCGCGAAAAGAGGATAGATTCGGAAATAACAATATCTTTGTTGATGCCTTTTGGCTTTGGCTGCTCGTAACGTAGTCAGTTCAACGCCATCTACAAACTGCTTGGAAACTAAACTTTCTTTTTATTCTCAAAAAAAAACCCCTATTAACCGATTTAGTTTTCGGTTTGATAGAATTACAACATTTTGACAATCAAACATAATATGTATTATGAAAATTCATCCTTGAAAAGTTCTTTCAGATTCAATTTATCTCACTCTTCTTTTATTTTTTAAGTTCATCAAGCATATCTATACTTTGTCAATAAACTATTCAGTATTCACTAGGTCAAACCGACTGATTAATTAAAAGAGTTTTACAAAACAAACTCGTGCAAATATTTCTTCAGAATGCAGGTTGGCTAACCGCATACAATGATTCATTCAAATTGTTTATAATTTATACTTAAGATGAAGGTTTGAATTTTGTTTGAATGACTTAGATCTGGTCTCATAAGCTTGGTATTTATGGCGTCGAAGTACTCCATAACGGTGCACCTCTCATAGAACGATAAGCCGGTGTGACCTGTCCTTACCAGCCTACTCAACCTTTGATGATAGATAATCAATGATTTTTATCTTACCCAATAGACGCGTTTGCGCATCAGGTCAAGGGTGAGACCGTTGGGCCACTTGACGTCATACGAGACGATGGTCTGCCGGTGCGAGCCGTCCATGCCAGCGCGCTCGATCTTCGGCGTTTGACCCCAGTCGGTCCAGTACATCCAACTGAAAATAAACAATTGATAATCGTGGGATTTAGGGGTTCTCGGGTGGACGCCACGGCCACATGCCGTGGCAAGCGTAGCGTTGAGCACAATCGGGCCAGATGGACCGATAACTTAAAGAGGGCGGCTTGTATCGACTGGATGGCAAAAACGCAAGATCGTGAATTATAGCGTACCCTGGCGCGTACCTTGGTCTGCGTCCAGCAGAGGACTTGTAAGGGCTGATGTGTGTGTGAACTTCAGGCTTTTGCCGTGCAGTAATCTGCCTTGAATGTAATACTTATTTTGTGTATGGAAAATGGCGGTATGCCAGCGAATTACCCGCTCAACTAAATGCGATGGACCTGTATCTAAGACTAAAGACTAATGTTTCATAATGTGTACCTAAGACTCAGTCTTGACCTATCATAATATTTGTTTACAGATGTCGATGTTTTTAATGCTTTACGGGCAAAAATTATAGTTTACATATTATTACGTAATCTTTCCTGATTACTGAATAACTTTATGCCTAACCTCTCCTTAGGTTATCGTACAGATGACCAACTACGTACGGTCGCGTTCTAAAGTGGAGTCATAGTTAACACAAACCTCAGAAAACAAGTCGCTCGCACCCGCGGCGACACTCACACAATGACACAAATGACGTATAACATACTATTATTTGACGAACTACCATTGTATAATAGGCTGAGTAGTATTGACTATTTCACTACATGAATCATTAGCTTCGGTAGCGTGGTCAGTAGCGCGGTCAAGCAAATTCTTGACCGTTATTGTGGAGACAATGGATCGAATCCCGATTTCTTCGTTCTAGTTTTTATTTTATCAAATGAAGCAAAATTTAGTAAATTTTGAATTACATTTTAGTTGTTGCTAGATCGTTTGCGAGATAGTGCGTGTGCTAAGTGATTTTTTTTAACCTAAGTTTATTTATTAAACTTCAGTGTTTATTTCTTCGAAATGCATACTATTATCAGTTTGCAGGATAAGCAGCGTATTGTTGCGCTGCAATTATCTGTGGTGCTGCATGATATTGGATTTAATTTAACTCAAATTGCTAATCAGACTGGTCTGGCCGTAAGTATAGTTTTATTTCATTACAATTGTATTTTAAATATTAAAAACTTTGACTCATAGTATGTTGGTAGCTGTGAACCGATTAGTATAAACTTTTTTATTAATAATGCTACTTTGTTTTAGTGGAAGACTGTTAAACGTTGGGTTACACGTTTTGAAGAGGAAGGTAGCGTAAAAACTCGACTCGTCTTATTAAGGGCGTCTTAGTGTGAAAAATGTCGAATCGACCTATTTTTGGTTGAGTTTTAAAGCATCATATATTATTTTATTTGAACCAGAAAAAATATATGTTGTTGTTAATGAACAGTTCTTGATTATTTAATGGACAAAAACACGATATCTATAACTTTTCTCGATCATAAAAAAATGCAAAGATACGTAAGTTTATGACAATTTTTCAAGTATTACTCAAAGATTATTAACACTAAAAAAAATTAAAATATGCCAAAATGTAGGAAATTACAAGATGTAAATAAAATAATGGATAGATTTTTTAAATTGTTTTTTGTGATTTTTTGAAACCCCATTATTCCCATTATATAACCAAACGACGCGCGCGCTGCGCTTCAGACGCCCGCCGGGCATCATCGGAGCAGGACCTATGCCAATTTTTCGACCGCGGCGTTCCGCAACCTGCTTTTTTCATCTTGTCGCGTAATATTAATAAGATATGAATTTTCTGACATCAAATGTGTTGGCTAGAAGAGATCTCTTCTTAAGAGATAAGCTCGCCTTTGCTACTAAGTTTTAAATAAGTGTTGTATATTTTTGACTGTAAATATTTTGTGAATGTGTAAATATTTCGTTAATTTATTGTAAATAAACGTGTACATAGTCTGTAAATAAGTAAAAATGGGAAATAAAAATAAATACAAGAGGGTACCTATATGTCAAAAGCGAAAAGACCGGCAAACAATATCGTAAGTATCTGAACATAATTCTAACCAATTTTTGACCTACCAAAGTAACTACCAACTATGAAGTAAGTATGTATAGGTATAAATTTTAGTGAATAGGTAAGTAGACAAAGAAATTGTATAGCTGATCTGGGTAACTAAACCAGAAGCAGTTTTAGGTTTAACAACAACAGACAGTAAAATTAAATAGTATTGCAACCACAGTATCTAACATTGTACCAACCATTTGATCTAGTGTCATTTTATTTATTATGTAGTTCATAAGCTGTTGCCATATTAAAAGTAAACATCATAATACATACATAGTAGAAATGAAACCAGTGGTGCAACCACAGTTCAAATCATACGAAGAGAATGTACGATTTTACATAATGTAATTTTATTATTTATTAGTGAGCCATGCTATAAGTAATTATCAAGTACATACACAGTAAAACAAAATCAGTAGTGCAACCACTGAATTTGTTTGTAATGTAATAGTATATTTAATTAGACGGTAAATATTGTACCGATAACCTTGGACTTCTAATCCTTGCAGTGCTTCAATACTAAGAGACAAAGGTATTAGACATGCAAACAAATTACTAGGTACTGAAAAGTAAGTATAATTTAGTGAAACAGAAAAGGTAAGCCTGTTCAAGATTAGTGTACTTTTGATAAAAACGTTCCAGGACTTCAAGCCGTCATGACGATGACCAACTTTCTCTGCAAGTTCTGGAGTCACATACATCTCCAAAACAACATAGTCAAACATATCGCAAACTGCGAGGTTGTCCAATCCTACGTTTATCTGGGAGCGCTGATTTCCAACAACGAGGTAAAAAGACGTATGGCGATAACTAGATCCACTATGAGCAAGCTTCATAAGGTTTGGAAAATCGCAATATCACGAAAGCCACCAAAACACGACTCGTGAGAGCACTCATATTCCCCGTGTTCCTCTATGCTGCAGAGACGTGGACTTTGCGGGAAATTGAAAAGAAGAAGATAGACGCACTGGAAATGTGGTGCTGGAGGCGAATGCTTAGAATATCATCGATAGAATTCCCCACCAATGACTCCATTCTCAAGGAACTCGGCCTCTCCTCCATCGTGCAAGCTCGCATCCTTACATTCTTTGGACACGTCGCCCGACGCGGGGACATATCTATCGAGCGGCTCGTGGTCCAAGGGAAGGTCGAGGGTGCGCGCCCTCGAGGAAGATCAGACGGACCAAATTAAAGCTGCTACACAAGAAGGTTCCGTGACGGAGTGCACCAGAAAAGCAGTCATCCGTGAGGAATGGCGACGGATTGTAAAGCGTGCCACCAACCCGGATTGACGACCACGTCCGCTCTGTTAAGAGTGTATTGATGAAGAAGAAGACATCTCCACGCCAATCAACTCTCCAGTCTAATGAGTAAGTTACGAAAATTAAATGTTTTATTGTTCAGCTAATAAACAGTTGTTTTTTAATATGACTTTGAAAGCATTAATGATATTTTTCATATTTATATATAGATTTTCACTTACTTATACATACATTTTTACTGTAGTTCTATACAGCAGCCTCACCATGTAGCTATTACCTCCCAAGCAGAAAAGGCAAGATAGAAATACGTAATTTTATAAACAAAAAGTGGAAATGACGATTCTTAATGTTATTTAAATACTGCTCTGTGTGAATATTGATGTTTCAAACATGTTTCAGAGCTTCAAGCATATGTGATGATCAACCCTTATTGCAAGTTATGGGCTCCCATACATTTCCACTTCAATAAACTTCTAAATCTCATAAGTAAGTAACGAAAATTCATTCATTAGCCTATTACAGTCCACTGCTTGACGTAGGCTTCCCCCTCGGTATGCCATAAGGCACGATCTCCCGTTTTCGCCAGTCAGTCGTTACCAGCCGTCTTTTTAAGTCATCGGTCCATCTGGATTCTGGCCGGAGGACGTCTAACGTTACGCTTGCCAAGGAAAGGCCCACTCCCACTTCAGCTTGCTACACTTCCAGAAAATGTCCGTCACTGGTCTTTTTTGCGGATAAGGTAGGTGATGACTGGTAGGACACATTGATCGAACACCATGGTCTTGAGGCATTGTGGCAAAGATGATTCTAGGATATGACGCAGCTTCCCAAATGCCGCCCAGCCCAGCTGCACTCTTCTGGTGCTTTCAACCTCAAAGTTGTCTCTACCCAACTGCAACGTTTGCCCAAAGTACACATACTTCAACAACTTTAAAGGCTACACCTTCGACGGAGACTGGCTTGGGGATGATTTGTTGAGTGAATTTGACTTTTGTTTTGTCCGAGTTCATCCCGAGTCTGTTACTTCTCGAGGCTGCCTTAAGACATGGATAGCATTTTTGCACACACTCTTCACACACACTATATATAAAATTAGTACGGATAGTAAGGATTTGTCATTGTCCTTCGATTTTCATTGTTTCGATGATTATAAGTAACTAATGAAAAATTTCAGATGTACCGACGGTGATGATATTGAGGTGGATATCTCCCGCTAGTAGAAGCGGAAACCAAGGAAGACGAATTTCAAACTGTTACGGGACGCCATATTTTAAATGAATTACAGGACAAAGCTCATCATAATGAGTTATTCAACTGCACATTACATAATACTAACATTATTTAAATTTATATTTAAATAATATTACTATTATTAATTAGTATATAATTCAATAATTAAAAATTAATAATATAAAAACACATCTTCAATGTTTAATTTTATCAATCCTACAATTGTACCAACATATTTTTCCTAAGTAAATTACGTAAACAATAAAATTATTATCTATATCTTGGGGAGTTATTGACCTACTGCCATAGTTTTGTATACTGTAACGCGTGCGCTCGCTGTGGAAGCTGCGCTTGCCGCCCGGTCCGCACCGCAGGGTCAAGTGAGTTCACCGCAGACTAGCTCGCGCGATCTTTTCTACGCGACGGGCGGAAGGCCGTAAATGCCTACTTTTCAGCACTAAGCTGCCCTTAATGATTCACAGCGGAGGATGATGGTGTAACAATATGAAGAAAATGGTTCTGCCGCTGGTCCAGGCAAATTAGTAGCACAAGAAAGAGGGCGTGCAACTGCCGCTAATTATGTTGATATGCTACAGGAAAGCATGCTACCGACGACGGTGCGAAATGTTTAACTGTTTATCCTGCTAGTGAAGTTCCTCGTGCATCCAGTGCATCGAGCTGCCGTGGTGTATAATTGGTTTAGCCAGCACCCAGATATCCAAGTTATTCGTTGGCCAGCAAAATCTCCGGACTTAAATCCCATAGAGAATTTATGGGGTTTAATGGTGCAAAGGTGGGACATGCGCAATGAAAGAACTACAGAAGCTTTAGAGGCTCACTGCCTGGGAGTGTGGGAGAGTACCAGAGGAACAGATATATGCACTTATTTGATCGAGTCTATTAAGTGTTTATTAAGTGTTGTTGAAAACAGCGGAGGTAACACCAAATACTAATTATGTAAGCGGCGATTTTTACTTAAGATTCCAATCAGACCCGATCTAGCATACATTGCTTGTATTTCATTATAATATATGAATATACACAAAATAATCAGCAATGTATGCCGAAGCGGGCCTGATAAATCGTTGCTCACTCAACCTCTGTTTACCTGCTTACCCGCCTACTATTGCAGTAGGTATTTGTGGAGCATTACATTAGCAATTAAATTATGCTAAAACATCGATTTATATTTATATAAGATTGATAATTATTAGTCAGTTATCTTAAGGCCTTGCTTCAATATCTTTTCATTACGAAAACGAGTACTTAAGCTTAACCTTGAGATGTAGGCAAATAACTGATTTATTATTATTACAATTACTTTTACTTCCGAGGAAAGTGCATCATCGTTAAACATAGAACAATAAAATAATTACTAACGAAATTATTACTTAAATAACTTTATTGAAAGATTCAATCCAAGATTTGGATCATTCCTATGATCTTATAAATAATTACCTATCGATGTTTCAGCTAATGAACACTTAATATCATTTTACATAATATTGTGTTTTATCATTCAAACAAAACTATTAACTAAGTATTACGACAGCAAGTATTTTATGTAGTTTTACATACTCGTATCTTATGGTTACCAAAAGTTCTCATTCATGTCATTATGTTATTTACATAAAGTGATACCATACCTACCAATAAAATAATTTCTTACCTTACTTTTTGTTTTATTACAATATTATAGGTTTATGTTTTTAGATATAATATTTTGATACATAATTTACAATAAACATTTATAGATATAATACATAGATGAATATATAGAACAATATTATATAAAATAATTATTACTGGAGAAAATATGGTAAAAACATTTAAAAAAACATTATTCAACATACAGAGATCGGATGGGAACCCGGTTCCGTTCTGATTAGAAGGTAAGAACTATTACCGCTAAGCTACGGTAGCTTGTGATCAATACCACAGAATAGATAATAGTAGTACCTACAGAAGCGACACTCCTTTGATGTTGAAGAAAGCCGCCGTTTTAATAGCCTACACTTTTTTTTGTAACATCCAAGACACCGTGCGCTATCTAAATTAAACTCAAATGCACGCGCATAAGAGCACAAATCCTTTGCGTTCTCTGACTACCTACACGGGAGCTCAAACGCCAGGGCCGGATTCAGGATATAACTATGAAAAATAAAATCCCATAATAAAATGGAATCACTCTTTTCATTAAGACATCCGTCCACAGAACACCTAGTCCTATTTAGTCCCATCATCATAATAAATTGATTGGTTTTAAATTTCGTAAAGAAGCATAGCACAAACAATTTATTCCACTACCTGCGCGACTGTCTCGTTAAAGAACGCGTCACAAGTGAAATGACGTCACCGCATCGATGCGCTCCACTAGCGAGCGCGATCCGGCTCTGGCCGAGTGTACCGTCGCGGTACACGACGGCGTAGGTACTTAACTCCGTAGGTATAGGCGAGTGTCGCAGGCCTGTCAATACGACGAAATAAAGATATGTAATCTATTGCTTTACTACAAGTGAACGAATAAGGATAACTATAATACGGTTTTAGACAAACCAGTGTGATGTATACTTTGTGGTGATGTGGTGGCGAATAGGCTATCACCGAGTAATTATTTCAAAGATTACATAGATGTCGCTTATAGGTGGTAATCTGTTTAAGTTTTAATGCTACGCCTTAAGGTGGACTTTTCTACTTACAGTCGATAATCTTACGTGTGTGCGTAAGTTAGTAAAGTAAGTACAGAGGATAATAACCCGTATTGCAATCTGTCAAGTGGTCTAACTATGACTCCACTTATGAATCCGACCGTACATATTTATGTTTTGTTTAGTCTACGTAAATCAATAAGATATAGAAAATACCTACTTACATTAAAGACAGATGCGTACTTTCTATCTCTAAGATCTCTCTAAACTTTAAGATATTAATCGATAGCCGTAAGTTGCACACAAAGTTAGTATTATTTTAGTATATAAAAAACCTACTGCTTGATTTGTACAGAGTTAATGCCTATTGAAATGACGCTTAGTTGTATGATTTGTACCTCTATAAATCCAAAGTACTTAATAATCAATCCGATTTAATCTAATATTTATATTGATGATATCAGCTTAAACTATTTCTGATTTATTAATTTTATTATCCTCATAATTTATTTATTGAATTATGTGCTTATAGAAAAATCCATTAACTTGTTGACGTTTTCATTGTTCTGACGATTATATTATTTTGTGTGCAAACATTATCATAAGTTTATAAGGAAAAATAATCTTGATCATGCCATTTTGATTGACGTCTAAGATTGCAAATTTTATCTCGGAATTTGATGAACTACATAGAAGAATTAAAACCTGGTTGTTTATTGATTTTAATCTAGTGGTTTTTCTTTTTAGATAAATTTTGTTTTCTAGGAAAACGATTAAGGATCTTTGTTATGATAATATAGTCTAGATGATAAAACGAAACGGCACGTCATCCCCTGCATAGCATATTTTGAAATTATCTATTCAGAAGAAACTGTATTTATTTTTAATCAGTCTTCAGCTATCGTTAGTCATCAAATACTAACCCTAGATAATATCATCCCGGAATTAAATCTAATTAATCTGTTATCAGACGTTTCCTCTTGTTGTACTGGAAATTAGACATTTCGATTTGGTTCCTTCTTACTCTTATTTGGCCAGTGTATAACATGCTAGATGATAACATATCTCCAAAGAACATTTAGATTACCTAGCCTTATATAGCTACGATAGATAGTCTGCTTCGGCTATTACTTACCCGTCTAGCGGATTCAATGCAATAGCTCTGGGCTCCTCCAGTTGGTCCCTGATGAGAATCTTCCGCATGTTTCCTTGTAAGTCTGACAGCTCGATGTGGTTCTTTCCCGTGTCAGTCCAGTATAGATGGTTGTAGATCCAGTCGACGGCTAGACCGTCTGATGTGATCAGCTCTTCGCTTATGACCACGGTGCGTTGACTGCCCTCGTCAATGGGTGCCCTGAAAAACAATGCTCACTATTATTATCTGTTAGGTATTTATACGTAGTTACTTTTGTGTGATAACTGTAAGCTGAAAATCAGTTTTTCCAATGCAACTTATTATCTACAAAACTACAATGCTTATTTCTAAATTGAACTTAATTTGAAAGAGATCTAGGAACATATTTCAGCTAGATAAAGGTACATCTCAGGTTGATGATAATTATATTGTAAACTAGGTACGTAAATGTGCTAACCGCGCCATCTAGCAATTTTGTAATGCAGCTAGACGTCACTTAATGCCTCCCCTTCTATGTCCGCTACGGTATTTGGGTGCGTTTAGTTGGGCTACAAGCTTGCTACGGCAGCACATTCATATCTTTACAAACCGGTAGATGGCGTAACTAGAACCAAATTAGCTTTTTGTTGTGGTCCAAACTTACGGCGGCTGGGGTCTCAGACGATATCTTGAATCTGTTGAGACATTTTTAATTTAGCTTAACTTACTTGTAAATCTTCTCATCAGTAACATCACTCCAGAATATCATTCCAGTTCTGAATACGTAATCCAACGCCGTAGCAGATTTAGTGTCGTTGACAATTGCGACCATTTCGTGGTGGTCTAAGCTGATCTTGCGGATGTCGAAGCGCCTAGCAAAGAGCAGAGATGGGTGGCCCTCAGTGGCCTTGCAGCGGGTCCTATCGCGAGGGTCCCTGGCGTAGCCGGCGTGGCATTCGCACTTGAAGGTGCCTTTCTCGTTGATGCACATTTGGGAGCACGCACCTGGATCTGTACACTCGTCGATGTCTGGAATTAAGACAAATATTTTTTCAATGAACTATGCCTGTGGCCTTGGTCTTTAAGACTTGTTGACTTCACCTGTGAAGAGGGTAATGATTAAGTGACAAACAAGTTGCGTAGATGTGACTTTACTTTCACAAATCCTGTTGTCTACCACCTTGTATCCTTTGTCGCAATCGTAGTAGTAGCTAACACGCGTATCGACGCACTTGTGCTTGCAGCCTCCGTTGTTCTTGGCGCATTTGTTGGTACCACACCGATTCCTGGATTCATCATCGAAGTAAGTCCAAGAAAGATGAATGTAAGAAACTTACCTTCACATGTTCTGTTATCAATCAGCTTGTATCCTTTATCGCAATCGCAATAGTAACCGACAGGCGTATCGACGCACTTTTGCGTGCAACCTCCGTTGTTCTTGGCGCATTCGTTGGTGCCACACCGATCCCTTGGCTCATCCTCGAAGTTCGGGCAGTCTGGTTTCTTGTCGCACACTTTGCTTAGCGGGATGCACATGCCGCCACCGCAGTCGAACTCCGTCTTCTTGTCGCATGGCGCTTTCGGGCGAGCTGGAATATAAAATGTTGGCGTATGTAGTTGGCGGTTTTGCTTTTTGCTACCCTAAATTTTAGTAGGTACACATTTCTCAGCTATTTTTAGAAGGGGCGAAATCGGATATATTTTTGTATGCTAATGGATACTTTATCTACCTTAAATAATATTAAAGTGTTTGTTATTTTGACTAACGCGGTATTAGAGTTGTTGCTGCATTAGTTTTGTGTTAGGGCTTGTTCCAGTCTGTGGGTCATATCTTAGAGACGCTTAAGAACTCAAGAACTCCTAAGAACTGTATAATGTTTTTTTTGATACTACTGATACTTACTGCAGTTAAATTCATCGCTGCCATCTGGGCAATCCTTGTCTCCGTTGCAGTACAAGGCTCCGGGGATACAGCTGTGGTCCTTGCACTGGAACTGGTCGATCCTGCATGTGATATTCCCTCGGCAGATCTCCGGGCTCTCGTCGTCACCGCCGGGACAGTCCTTGTCACCGTCACACACCCAGTGCTTGTGCACGCAGGTCATCCGGTCACGACATTCAAATTCCGACGATATACAAGGAGACGTAACCTTCGGAGTCGTTGCACAGCCCTGAAAAATAGAAAATTTTATCTTGTAGACTCTACGCTATTATCATTCAAATCCCAAACGCAATGTAGTGGAAAATATGAATAATGAGGGATTGCCTTGCCCATCACTGAAATATTCGTCCCGAGTAAATCGCACAAAGCTTGTAATAAGATTTCTTTTTAGGCTAACACAAAGCGGGTTCATCGCTTTCAGTGTATTTGTTCAAGGAGCAAAAAGTCTACGATGGTTCTGTTCAATATTCATAGAAATTGGATTCAGGGAATCCATTAATTTCAAAATAAGATGGGGCAGATATAGATAGGTGGGATGGGTACACGAACTCGATATCTTTTTGAAACATCAATATGAAAGCAATAAATTTTATATTAAATAAACTAGCATATTTCATAAATAAGCTTTGCTGGTTCATAATTTATCTAGGTACGTGGAGTATCTAGAGAAATGAAACACAGCAACTTTCTGAGACCTCAATATCTAACTTTGATCTAGTTTTTCTTAGACGTGGAACTCCAGGGAAACTTAATACACTTACGTTTTCATTATGCTAAAACGTTAGTCATTCGATTCCGCTTTTATGTTGGCACCTAGCGATCCTGTCGATAACTTTATCAGGAAGAGCTTTTGCCTAAATTCCGATCGAGCTTTTTTGGTTGGATATGTATATCTATACTTCGTTTTTTTCATATGTCTTGAAAAAGATGCAGATTGTAGGAAATGTAAGTATTTACTTAACCTGATTATGTAAACGGTAGCTACCCTTCATCAAGGTTTTCTAATTTGATGTCAACGATCATCAACAAACCACAAAAATAAACAAATATCAGTAAAATCCTTACCATCTCATCACTCCCATCCGGGCAATCAATATCACCATCGCATCGCCACCTCGCCGAGATGCACTGTCCATCAGCACAGGAGAAGTGCGTGTGAGGCATGCAGGTCTTCGGTGGACACTTCACCTCGTCGGTCCCATCCCCACAGTCATCGTCGCCGTCACACACCCACCGGTGCTGGATGCACTTGCCGTTGCCGCAAGTAAACTCGTCTGAGCGGCAAGTCTCATCTGTACAGTTACACAGATGATGGTGTTATTATTTGACGAGAAACTGGCTTTTTTCCGGTCATTGAAACATTGATATTTCAGATTAACAATGCAAATTACCTTTCTTCGGATCATTATAGAAAAAAAATCTATTCGGTTTCCGCATTTCCTTTTGATATCCGTAAATGAAATGTAGAGCCCCGAACGAAAGCCGATGAAAAATGTCATTTACTTCACTTCCAATGTTCAGCAGAGGATATTATATGTACCTATTTCCATAATATTTCCATAGGTTGTCTGATAAAAGTTATACTGAGCAAAGTTTTGATTAGCACGAAGAGCACTGGCACGAGATAATATTAACAAAGAAGTAGAACGTGTAATATGATTAAAATAAGTCCTAAACTATCGTTCATCTACGAGAAACGAAATGGTACAAAGAAAACAAAGGAATTCTTGGAATGCTTAGACAGACAGAGTGAATATATACCCTAAGAGACAACCATTTCCAGCATATTTCGTTATTCTTAGTCGTTTCTTTCTTGGAAAAAAAGTTGCGCACCCGACTCAGTTATATTTAATTAAATTCCTGTGAAAAGACCTGGACTTACCAGTGTACATCATTCATAGTATTTTTTACAGGTAGACAAGGTCTTTTATGAAAATAGTGTTATTTTATATAGCGCGCTACCCATTTAGAATATTCATATGAATCTTTAAAAAAGTGCGGCTGAAGCAGCTGGTGCGATTATCGTGACAAAGAAGGAATTTAAGTTGTTGCACCAGCATCAGTGTCTCTTAACTTCGTGTCATTTAACTTTGTAGAACTAAGGCTGCACAATTTTTCGGCCAGGGGACCTACAAGAGAACTAACGAAGTTGTTGGCCAGTTGGCCTTATCATTGAAAGGTTATGAAGAAAAACAGCAGCAAAGTGAGAAAAGTGATGTCATAATAACGGTGAAGCTTTTAGGAAGGCGTAAGAAAAGCCTCGACCTTTGAAGCCACACACGCAACGTCATCGCTCACGCTTCGAGGCGGGTCCGGAACGGGTAGATAAGAATTTATAGACGGATGAGCTGGGCGTTGATAGAATACAGAGGTTTGCCCGGGGGTGGGAACCACGGACCCTATGATTGATTGATGCCGCCCAACAGAAGGATAGTTAGGCGTCTCGCAGCAGCCAAAGCAAACGTACTTCCTTTGTTTTCCGTGAGTACACGACTGTGATTGAACGTTCAGGACTTCAGAGTGAGACCGATCTATCAACTGCTTTTATTTGTAAGATGATAATAAATGCAAGTGTAAATTTCTGCGCAATAAGACAACCTAATTCCGTGCTCTTTGTGCTAGTTATGTATTCAAGATAAAACATCTAGGTCGGTATCATGCAATTTGTGTATAACAGTAGTTCATGGTTCAAATAGCCAATTACGCGATTAGATAACTACTGAATGTATAGAATAATGATATGGATGATAGAAATAGAATAATATTTGTCGACTGATGCAAGAATAAATGCCGGTAAATTTTGGTCGTTCGTTGCAGTGCGATGATCTTAGAGTTTTGCTCGCGAGCGCTTCTGACCAAGAAATAAGGTTAAGAGGCTCCCAGTACTCAAGAAAAATCCGCTGGTGTACATTAAAGTACAGTTACTTATCAGTATTAGTAAAAAATCTATTCATTGTTGTTGTTGTAAATGTAGCACTGCAATGCCCCGTTTATGACTCATAGGCAAAAATTTTGTTAACAAGCTTGAGAGTCTGTAGGTACTATTTTTAAGAAATTATTTTTTAGCTCAAGGAGCCTCTTGACTGGATTGATCAAAACTGCTGGTCGTGTAGTAGCTAGTGGGTGATGAAATGAGCCCTTACTGCATGCTTTCTCGTCGGATCCGTCCGTGCAGTCGGGGCTGTCGTCGCACATCCACGTGAGGGGAACGCACTCTCCTTGCTTCCCCCGACAGGTAAACTCTTCAGGACCGCACGGCTCCACTTCTGCCAACCCAAGGTCATGCACATGCTAAATATATATAAATGCAACGGTTTCCGTGATATAAAATACATACGTAACAATATTGAAATTATATTATTAATTATTTAAAATAATAATGTTTTTTTTATATTTGTGATATTTTAACGCTGTCCCATAAAAACTAACCCAATTTGTTTGCCTCCGTTTTTATTTTCGATTGCTTTCATTCTAATACAATTCTGAAGCAAGGCAGAAATGTCGAGATTTTCATTTGTTCGTATTTATTGAACTTGTTCTGTGTTTCTTTTGTTCTATGTTCAAGAAGATTATTTTCAGTTTCTTTCGCAATCTTTCAAATAACAACCGATTTGATCGTTTCACCAACATCATTACTCGAATTTCGTTTTCCAATTAAGTAATATTCGACCGACTTGCGAGTATCTTAGGTACGTGCTTAAAACATGCCCCTACATCGTATATCGTTCATAACATTCCCGTGTGAATTTGGTCATGCCAATTGTTGGTGGTTGTAGTCATGCTGGTTCCCGGTCCATGCCCTTACCACAGTTGTGTTCGTCAGAGCCATCGGGGCAGTCTGGATTGTCGTCGCAGTGCCAAGCGATAGGGATGCACTGCCCGGTGGAGCATATGAATTTGTGCTCTGGACAACGGACGACTGAAGCCGCTGTTATGTTTAAAAACTCTATAGAATAACTATTAACACTTATTTTCATAGACGTCTAATAGTACATTGTTGTCGAGGTATGGAAAATAAGACTTTGCTGGACGAGTATAGTTTGAAGTCCGAGCCGCAGGCGAGGACTTCAATTATACAAGTCAAGCAAAGTAATTTTCCCCGAGGCTTACATAGTGCTTTTCTCAAAAAAAGGCAAGGTAATGAAAGATTGTACTTCTTATAAAAGTTAGCTAGCGACCACAACACAACGAAACAAATAAAAATTTTAAATTTTTCCCACCAATTGTAATTTTTTAAAATAAATTCGCCTGTAAGGCACAGTATTACGTAATATTCAGCCATACTAAATGTTTAGTTCATTATTTTCTTTTTTAATTCTGGACAGGCAAGGGTCTTCACATCATACAGCCTCGTCTTTGGTTACCTGTTTCATACAAATTTACGTTCCGTTTCTATGAGAGTCATCGAGAAAATTTTAAATCAAATTATGTGGGTTTAGCGTATAACGAATTTATCTTAATGGACACCAGCAAAGGATTTCCATACAACTTTGCTGGCGTGATCTGAGACGTGACAAACAATGTGAAACTTCGCGGTTTCTTTTTTTGAAAGAAATGAACACATTTCCTAGCATGTTTGAGATAAATACATTGTTTAATACAATTTATTACGTATTGTTATTTTACTGTGCTTGGCAATAATAAGCTTACCTAATCAAATATCATCCAATCATCGCTTGATGCCTATCTAAATAACGATGAAGCTACATAAGTAAATAAAGTACTTATGTGAATGTTTGTCATGAAATTTCACGATTACGGAGAATTCAGTAGAAGTTATTATTAGACTCTAGTCTACCTAACTATCTGGAAGAACGTATGAAACGAATTTTCTGCTCATGAAGAGCTTGGTATTAGTGATTTGTTTGCCTATGTGGATCGAATAGAGATAGCTTGCAATGCATAAGTTATCTTATTTGATTACTAATTAGGTGGCTCAACATGAACATCGAAGTCAGGATTCAATTGATATTCTAGTGGAATAAAATGACACAATTTATGCTAATACAATACAGTACAATACTTAAGTGCCTTGCAGTTTTTATGAACCCAGAGGTAGTTATTCATATCATACATACATACATACATAAATCACGCCTATATCCCTTACGGGGTAGGCAGAGCGTTAAAGGCCGTTCAACGGATATTAACACCACGTCTGACAAAAGTTCGAGGGTCAATCAGATAACTGTGTATCACTATAGTGACAGGTTGTCAGCCCATCGCCTAAATTGCAATACACACCCTCGAGTCCCTTAGTCGCCTCTTACGACAACCATGGGTAAGAAATGGGGTGATGCTAGTCTAAGCCGGCATCACACGGCAAAGTTATTCATATCCTATGAGATATTATGGGTATTTTAATAAACAAATAGTTTATCATACAAGGCTAACAGTTCCGGGCTATCACAAGTACCTACCTACTCTGAACAGGAACTGCAGTGAAGTGAATAAATGTCGACTAAAAGTCCGTTAGATGTCATTTATTATTTCATGAGCTAAAAGCCGCCAGCATAAAGTACAAAGAGCTGTACACACAAGCCAGCCGGCCATAACAAAAGTGATGTTTTGTTTGTTACTTACATACCTACTCGTACAAGCCTAGGTGGCTAAAGTAAACATTCCGTGCGTCTGACAAATAAAAAGGCTTTCCCATTATGTGGGGTCGACTTACACAGGCAGTGAGTGTACAAAGTTGTGTGCGGTTGCCATACCCCCTCCCATTACTGCTGAAATAAAACCTTACAAAGTGCTAGTAGTTTCTATACAGCATGTTACCAAAACTCTACAGGCTTCAAAGCAATTCTGTTCGTCATGAAAAATACAGATTTTCAATTATTGTGTATACTAAGTACCTACTAAGCATTTGCTTTGCTAGGTACTTGTGAGTTCTTCAACCTCCTTCGGTTATAAACACACCATTCTCCGTAGAAAATTACATTTTAACAAAGTCGAAAATAACAAGAATAAAACTCTGGGGCTCAGAACGGAGTTCCTTTAGTAGCTTTTTAAAGCTTCTGAAGTAATGAGATTAATGTTGTGCCAGCAATCATTGGATTAGTGTCCGGTGTAGTCGTCGTCTCTCTGCTCCTGCTTTATTAATTAAGTCAACGTGTAATTAATGTTGAAGCCTTTAAAATTTCTGCTAAGGTATTACGTTGACTTGTAACATTTCGGCTTTGTTTTAATAAACTTGTTGCCTCATTTTTTTTCCATCGAAAAAGTTTAAAATACGACTTGTTTTACATACTACTTACTACAACTGAAGGCCCTTGTACTTTATGTGAACAATAAATAAATTAACACGAGCCCCTACGTTCCTTTACAGCGTTTAAAATTGTTACCCCGCGAGTTTTAAATGCCGCAACACCTGTGCCGAATTTGTTCATGAGAGAGAAATGTTGATGGAAACATTCTTAATGATCTTCCTTTACATTATTAAGCCCATAAAGTGTCGTTCGTAAAGCTATAACTTATCAAACATTCTGATCGACATTAATAAACGCGTGAATTTTCTGTAATTTCCTCAAGGACTGTAGACATGTAGGTATTTTATTGACGTGAAGTTACGAACCATTCCGCAAACAATAAGTTAAGATACATTGTATCTACTTTAACTAACATTTGTAGAACTTATTGTTTGCGGAATGGAGGTACTTAATGATAACTATTTATCATTGGACTGCATTTAAGGAGATAAATATTTGCAAGTTTGATAACTAGGATAGACGTCTTTTAATGCGCGTAGGGTAGAACTTTATCTTGGTTCGTAACAAGGTATATTACGAAATAATGATAAATCAAAACTCATTTGTTATTAAATCCTTTATCTTGGTAACAATGCTTGTTAGGCCACTTAATTACTCGTAGTCAGCTACTGAAAGGTAATCGTAAGCTATAGGTAGTTAGTTCTTAATTGGATTATAATTTGCGATCCCCAGAAAACCGTGGGCCAAAGGGCAAAGATTATAAAATTAATCCTGAAAACTCGAGAGACGTAATTAAGATTTTAATCCTGAAGACTTGCTAAGAACGAAAAACTCTACCTTCAAACTTTGGCCATAAATTGTGAGTTAAATTATTTTCATAATGTGTTCATCTACGCACAGAAAAGTTGGAGGATAGGTAAACTAGTAGAATAATCATAAATCTTGTAAATTATTTCCTTTGCAATGCAATTTCGTTTGTGAAGTGTAATAGGACTCTCGGGTTGGGTTTCTTGGGATCAAAAGCGTCGCTTTCTCACGCATGAAATCCCGCCATTTAGATGACCTTGTTTTTCCGCTGTTCTGTAGGCAAATGGAGGCTGTCTCCTTCGCCCTTAAGCTAAAGTCACCAAGCGCGGATTATTTATTTTTGGCACGAAATTAGAGGTTGTTTTTGTAGCCAATTCGTAAAACTTTTGGATTCTTAAATCCATCCAATCTACTTAGCTGTTTTTTTTTACTAACGTAAATTAATGAAGCAACGATTTGTAAGTAACGTAACAGATTTTTTTAATCAAAAGTACTAAAATAATGGTTATTATTCAGCCCAATTATAGAAATACGTACTGCAGGTGCCTGGTTCTTCGTCGGAGCCATCGGAACAGTCTTTCTCGTTGTCACACCGCCACGACATGGGCACGCATCGCCCCGTCTTGCAGCGGAACTCGGCTGACGTGCATGTGCGACTCTCTGCGGACAAAAGAAGATACAAGGTTAGTAGCTGCATTCGTTATTAATGTTTTGGTATAGTAATGGGCTCCGCTCTTGAGACTGCCACCCCGGCTACGGCACCTCACGCTTGTACCCCTTGTAGCCTGGCGACAATTCCATGAAAGCAAATGGTATACTCCGAAAGAACCACGAATGGTTATATTTTTGTCGCAATGGTTGGAAGTTACACAGTTTCGTTATGTTGAAAGTTACATAGTTTTCACCTTCGTTAATCTTTGTGACATCAGATTTTTAATAATACATACATACATATATCACGCCTATAGTCCCTGGCGGGGTAGGCAGAGCGTAAAAGGCCGCAAAAACAGACTTTTACGCCGCGTCTGACAAATATTTGAGGGACATTCAGAAAAGTGTGATTTTAATAATGATAACTTTAATTCAAGAAAAAAAGCTGTAGAGATTTTTCTTTTAAGTCGAACATTATTCACCAGCCGCGCAGATTACGTGACACTAAAAGTTTTCAAGACACTTACTTACAATATTTATTTTTTATAAACCATTTTTCATTTGTTGCTATCAAGATTTAGAAAGAACATTTCAGTAAATTTCAGAAGATGGGTACGTAAATTGAGTGACGTAAAAGCGTTCAGATAATTATCAAACACGTCTGCGAAAATGCGTAGCACCTTTGCTATAAAATAAATGGAAATGTCTACGGCTTCCCAACATTTAAACAAAAACGTGTAAGTAATATTGTTTTTAGGTCAGTGAGCTCCTAGTAAATTTATATTACTTTCTGGTTGACTGTAATTTCATAGATAAACGTTTTCTTACTCTCTCGAAGGAAAACTGTTCTAAAATCGTCACGCTAAATATCAATTTAGCCTAGCCAGCTCAAAGCTCTTTCATTATTTGCTAGCAATATTCGACGAAAGTATACGTTTAAGCTTTGAAGAATATATAAGTAATATTTATCAAGTATGGGTGTCACGGGTGTTGGATTATGTAGAAATTCTGTGAAGTGATGCGTGTCATGTCATATTTAGAGGTAGATAATATTTTGATTAATGTGGATATATAGGTATATATTAATCACCTCTCCAGCTCAAGAAGAACAGTTTTGCCGCATGAATCCAATGGGCAAAATTCGTTTTTATCTACTGGATGAACAGAAGTGATTTCAATGTTGATCATATCATTTTACCAAAACTACATAGCGAACAATGGCGGGGATGCGTACAGAAATGTATTTTTATAATTTGCCCTATTAATTATTTGTCATTTCTGAATAATGAGACTGATATATCTGAACGCACATTCAAAAAAATAAATTAGCGGGAGTTCTTATTTTGCCTGAGGCATTTGAGCTGTGTAGCTTATTTTCTCAACATGACATTGGCTAGATTTTCTCGCTAGTAGAGGTGAAAAATTATGCGTACGCGAACGCATGAAGTGTCAAATTATCAATATCAATCAAAGTCGCATCCTAATGAATGAACTTGTAAAGTTTACACGGTAAACTCATTAAACTTCTCTTCCCTTAGTAATGATGTAAATACTCATTTATAAAAATAAATTTCTCAATTTGCAGCTTTGATAAAAACTACGTAAAACACTAGTAAGTAAGTACTTAACTGTCTACTGCAAATATGGACTCTGTATCTGCACTCTAAGTTGGTAAAAGATAAATCTTCAAAGAACTGGTATCTAAATTCATCGAAAATTATAAACTTACAAGGAAGGTACGTATAAGGATCAATTTTGTCTATAAGTACTTAACTTTTCATTAAGTTTTATCCAGCATTTTTCTCTCTGCCCTCGGGTAAAGTCGTAAACCGGATCAATCTATAAACGGGTGAAATCACCGTACACCGTGCGTATAAAACAAGCATGAAGAAAATTATCGGCGGGTTGCAGAACCCGCTTTATCTTGAGGGTGTTCGAGAGACACGCGCCGCCGTACAATTTGTAAACAAAACGAACCTTCTACGTGGTTGGTACATGGTGGTATACCAACGGTTTAACTTACAAGCCTCACCGACCGAATATTACTCTACCCGTTGGTCAATACAAGGTAAAAGCATCCGAGATTGCTTTATCTATCATCTAGATCCTTGCAACAGCATATCCTTCGAGCGACGATGTCGATGGCGGTCAAGGATCAATCTAGGGATCATTTTCACATGGCATGGCTATCAATACAATTTTTTGAATTGCCTACGTATGACAGTTCATTAAAAGTGTCTGGTTTACGCAGCATTGCAGGGATATTTTTGCCAAAAATTTAAAATTGCCGTAGCTACCGATCCCAATAAGCCATTTTAGACAGGTGTCATCTCCATACTAAAGTAGATGTCAACAATGGGAAATAGACCGTTTGCATTAGTACGAATCTGACAGCTGTCAAATATGGCTTATTGGGATCGCCGTTCTGTAGGTCTATTTTCTTCTCTAAAGCCCTACCACAAAATAGAGAATGTACAGAAGGATCACTCGGCCCTTTTTTCGATTATTTCCGCTTTCGACAAGGGCTGCCACAGTTTTCTTACCGATTTTATTCAATAGAGTAGGTAGCTAAACATACAGGGAGTAACAGAAAGGATATATCAAGCCGAGAGGTGCTCATGAAACTGAACAACTTTCCCCATTTCCCCACTTTGACCTCCTTTCGGCTTGATATACCCTTTCTGTTACTCCCTGTATTTACATTACGTATACTACCTACATAGCACAATTATTATGCAATGAGGAATGACGAGTAGGTAGATATCTGCTCTGGGGCTGTTGAGACTGAGCATCACCCCATTTCTTTTCCGTCGGAATCATAAAAGGCAACTAAGGGACTTGAGGGTGGGTTCTTTCTTTCTTTTCGTGTGGGACACCGAGTCGTCCAACGACCCGATGAACCCTGGTGTCAGAGTTTTTCAGCCGCCTACTACCACTAGTAGGCCTCTGACATGGTTGTGTTACGACCGCCGTCTAAGTAATCATAGACAGCAACGGGTGGGTATTGCAATTTTAGGCGATGGGCTGGCAACCTGTCACTATGGCGATACACAATTTTCCGAATGACCCTCAAATTTTGTCAGACGTGGCGTAAATATCCGTTTTTGCAGCTGTTTACGCTCTGCCTTCCCCGCAAGGGATAATAGACGTGATATGTGTATGTACATCAAAAGTGAAAAGTTGCCTTTATTTAAGTAGAAACTCAAATCACATGATAAAAAAATATGCTGATTATAGATAATCTTGTTTGTTCTTTTATGAAAACAAGTTTTTATTTAAGTTGGTACAAAATATTATAGCAACATTGTACAAATCACATCGTATACTAATAAACCTATTTATTACCTATTTATATTTGTGTGAAGCCATTTTGAACGTCCGCACCAAACGCGGTTGACACTCGATTACTAGTGTGTTTGGATTGGTTTGGATTTTCTTGTAAACGGCGGCGTGTCAAATAATGGAGAGTTTTGTGACGTTTGCTTGAAGTGAGCTCTCTGTATTCGGCGCGCAGCCGCCAATACTTACTTTGTGGCCCTACACTACATGTTGCCCTACATACAAAAAATGAAAAATGTTAAAGACTTTTCCAAGATCCTGATATAATTATAATTCAGGTGGAACATACAGAGGCATAAAAAAATAAAGTGTCTCAAACCGAGGATATCCAAATCATCCCCATGTATGTTCTGCGATTTTTAGTGATTTACGAGTTATTGAACTTTTGAAATTGTATTGGAATAATTCGACTGGCGAGAACTTCTTATTCGTACGCTCCTAGGTTGAAAAAATCATTAATTTTATATATTATGCTACAAAAACAAAAACTACCACTGAATAAAAGAATTGAAGTTTGAAAGAGGAAAAACCAGGTCTAATTTTTCCAATACAATATTAAGATGGATATCATACTGTCAATTTGAATATCTAACTCGGAATCTACAGGAATCGCGGGAGTGTTTCGGATACCTCTCATTATGAGGCATTTAAATTTTGTCTTTTGTTGCCACTGTATGGTCCACCCTTTATGATATACATACTTACAAAAATTTCTCGTTTAAATTGTATTAGATACAGAAATATAAGCAATCTAGCCAGCACTCATGTATTATACACACATAAGTACTTATTTTTCGTACCTATGTCACAATTTTCACACCCTTGCGATGTTTTCCGGTCCCAACACATTAACGAGAAGAATTGTTGAAAAAACAACGATGTTGTTAATTCTTTATGTGCCGGAACCCTCGTTTTCTTTGGCATTGTGGGCCAGTAGGCCACTAATATCCACAAATCTGCTTGCTACTTGCGACGCTGCCGGGTAGTGCTGCCCGGTATACCCACGGGGTAAGAGGCCATTTGCTGACTAAATCGCTTGCCTATATCACTACTACTTTTCTAGTAGCTCTTAGGTACATTACCTGTGGTTATACCTATTTCCTGCTGTAGGTATACTGAAATGTTAATGTGAGCTTGCGAGGAAAGATATCGTGCTTCAATCCTTGTATGAGCTCAAGCTTATCGCGTTTACATGCTCATTAATATTTTACGTGACATTTCTTGCGTCGCCTTTGACGTTGCTTCTTTGCATAATCGCAAGATTAAACGAATTTTGTTAATTTATGCGGTTTTAGTGGAGAATTCTCGGAATAAATAAGCTCTAATTCTAGGTTTGTTACGTCTGAAGCAGCATGCAAGCTTAACTGAATTGATCGTAATAGCAAATGGATGTCTTGATTCCCAGTATGATCAGGCGGAATTAGAAGTGAACTACAGCCCTAATTGCCACATTAATCGCGGTTAATACCTTGAAAGCTCTACACGCAGTTATATCTACCGAATGGATTATTCAGTTGTGCACAGTTAATTAATCCTCACGAAAACGACTCCATTAGTAAAATTGGGTTACGTCGAATTCCACGCCGGGGCCCAGTTGTTTCAACCGATAACAAGGAATAACTAATCAAGTGAGATAAGATCGAGGAGCGGAAGGCACAAGAAAGAGCTATAAACGAGGGTCTTAGTGTCCACAGGCGGAGTGGGTAAATCGAAGATGTGTCGCGTTGCCCGCCCGATAAGCCATCCGCGAGAAATGTCTATCCGTGGGACAAAATCACTCTAACGTGAAATGGTTGGTAACAAAAATTGCCCAACACGAAATTGCCTCGGAAGCCTTTCGATTCTGTTTTCTGTGATGTTAGTATTGAGTTCAATTCAATTGAGAATACTCGAGCAAATACGAAATAAGTAGCGTATCGTTTAGGAAAGTAAATATACGGTTTTGAATGACACAAGCACTAATACGATCTCCAATAAGTATCAATTTACACTTAATGCTCCTAACGTGCGTAGAATAATTCAGGCGTCATTAATATGTAGGTATACTTAAGTCAAACGTGCTCTTACTTATTTATTACTTAGAAACACAATACGTGTAGCTTGTATCTTTTTATTCAGAAGTGAGAAGAGACAAGGTGATCTTTTTCTTTATCGGCTTAGCGTACCTAAACTTACTTACATCATTTTGTTTTTTCCTGACATATGTTTCTGAGGGAAAGTTGTTCAGTTTTATGGTCTGAATGCACACTATCAGTATTCGGAGGGCTATCCCTTACACCCCGTATATTATAACCTTAGTAAGTTAGTAAATACATCTTAGGTGACGTAAGTATGTAATGCTTTCCACCCTAGCCGGACAGGACCATCCTCCTTATCTATTCACTAACTATTCCTGTCACCCTTTTCAACAATGCATAAGTTAAGAGAGAAAACCTTATTCAATCATTCGGTGATTTGCCTACTAAAATTACGTTTATTTGGTTAAGTTTATAGATATTACAAACAAATAAAAGAAACAGCTGTATATTTTTCGTGTCTCTTTCTTTTCATATTAAGGTAGAGAATAAGCTAAGAGATCTGTCAGTTTCAAAAATGTTACGAAAATAATGATCTATTTATTAAAATTATAATAAATTTATTATTTGACCAATAATACATACGTACATAATGTCACGTCTATATCCCTTGCCCTTGCGGGGTAGGCAGAGAGTAAGCGGCTGTAAAAAACAAACATTTACGGCACGTCTGACAAACATTTTGAGGGTTAAAATGTGTATCACCGTATCACCATAGTGACAGTTCGTCAACCAAACGCCTAATATTGCAATACACAAGTAACCCTCGAGTCCCTTCATGCCTTTTACGACACCCGCAGGAAAGAAATGGAATGATTATATTGTAAGTCCACATCACACGGCAAAAATATAATGTAGATAATGTCTTAGACTCGTATTTACAAAGACAGTTACCTGTCTTTCTAAACATGTATAATTATGTATTAGGCAAGAAGTTAACTTCGCACTTGCCCATTAAGTGTTTTCATCGAATATTGGAATTACATAGCAAACTTTCATAAAGGAAGGTGAAACATGGGCGATGTGTTTTCAAAGGCCTTTGTAGCAAACGCGCCTAAACTTTGTAGGTATACCAAAACGTACGTGATACTTAGTATTTTGTTGTTATGCAATTGGGGCTAAAGTGATCATTTCAAGAATAATCTCAGAAAGGTTTCGTGTTTGATACTTTAATTACAATGTCTACATATTAGAATAATAAGAAACTCTGTTTATACTAAGATATTTAATAAAATATCTAAACCCTTGATAATCTTATCATGACGCCTCATAACCTGAATATGAAGAAATTCTTTTCCATAGATATAAAAACAAAATGTTTAAGATTTTCATTTTGCTTATCTATGATTAACATTTTCTTTGGCAGGCAAAGGCATTTCAACACTTTACCAAAAATTGGGACGTCACGATCTCGAAACTTTGGAAAAATATTGAAATAGAAATAAATAAATGTATTCTGAAATAATGTAATTAGTTTCTTAGAATGACCCATATTTTCAATATACCGGCATACCAAATTGTTTGCTATGTACGTTTGTAAAAGAGATTAAAATTAAAAATCTTACTTTGAATAATATAAAGTCGAAGAATCAGTTCTATCAGTTAAGTTTCGTAAAGGCGATTGCATGCAGGCGAGAAGCTTTGATGAATGTGGTGTGGGGCGTGAAAAAGATGGTCGAATAATTAAAGAGTGGATACATCAGACGGAAGTTTATAAGGAGCAACAGTGACAAACATTTTAAGATAAGGGCAGAGAGATCATGATCTTATTCTTCTTCGTAGTGTCAATGGATATTTCTCTCATATTTTTGACTGCCAATATTTCGCTACCGCAATGGCATTTTCTGTCACTAAGTTCACCTCGTCCTTGCTGCAAGAGACTGCAATCTTCTTCTTGTGTCAACGTACGATGATGATGATTGTGATTAATTTTACTTAACTCCAACACACAAAACCGATCCCTTACATAATTATACATATCACGCCTTTATCCGGTTCAGAAAAATCGTGCATCATAATAGTGACAAGTTGTCAGCCTGTCGCCCAAAATTTTAAAGCACATGAAACCCTCGAGTCGCTTAGTCGCCTCTCACGACAGCCGCGGGAAAGAAACGGGGTGATGCTATTCCAAGCCGGCATCATACTCAATTTAGTTCATGTCTTTTTTTGTATAACTGAGGAATGTGCACTGTGCAGTGCCAACACAAACCTTTCTATGTTTAAACGGCATCAAGTATGGTAAAACGTATTCATGCTTTATTTGTCTTTTAATAAATACATAATTAAATAATAATAATTCCTTGCGTTTATAGAAAATTTCACTACCTCATAGTCACCACAGTTTAAACATCATAAGTGTTACACTAGTGGCCTATTTAGGCTTGGTCGTAAACACAGGCAGTAAACAGCCACTCGATGCATCAAGTTAGTAATATTAAGTAGGAAGCTCTTAGTGAGGTAACAAGTGCACTTGCACCACCTGTTCTAATGCAATCTTCTTTAATCTACTTGAAAATTTGATGCTTTATATTTTTTCTTTTCAGGGATTACATTACACAAGTAATTTAGTGAAGATTTAATTACTACTTATTTTAATTATTAAGCAAAATATCCGTATTTTCATTAGTTTTATAACGCCTTCAAATATTTTAAATACTTACTTTAGTAAGTAAGTCGGTTCGCGGTCTGCAGTAGATAATACAATGCCCGCGCTGCCGTCTTGCGGACACAATAAAGAGCATAAAAAGTCCTTCAAATAAAAAATTCTATGCATTTATTTATATTTAAAAATAGATACACAATACCAGAGTAGGAAAGCTCCCAGTTAGCTGGTAACGAATGCACTCGTCGCTTCGCCGTCTGCTGTAATACAATTTCCCGCGCTGACGGTATTGCCATCTTGGGGACAATTCGGTCTAATGCCACTGCAACGCTGCACCGAGCCAGACATTGTTTAACGCATTCCGGACAATGGCTGTCAGCGGGGGTTTTTAAATAAATTTAATTTATGCTAGCAAAGGGAAATATTTACAAGCCCTATATTTCAAAATTTTGTACGGCAACTCGTTTCTAATAAGCAAATTCTTTCCGTAAATCATAAGAGTAGATCCTTCAATGTAAGGTAGGTTCGTTATACTTACCTCCTTTTCTTTCAATATTTGCTTCGTCAATTACAAAAATATATTTTTTTTTTCAATTAAACAACTCGCCTAAAAAAACCTTCAAGTCCCTTAGTCGTCTCTACACCCGCGGGAAAGAAATAGGGTGATGCTATTCTAAGCCGGCATCTCACGGCAATATATATATTAGTACTGTGTATTTTGTCATTTTTCGTTAAACAATTATTAAACACAAATCGTTTGAACTAACCCTTGATTCTATCTATTCATACAATGTTGAAATTTCGTAGGTCAGTCATTTGAATGGGGGTCAAAGTAACGAAATTGTTGCATTATTATACCTACGTCCAAGATGGACAAGCTGTTGGTATCATAATGTTTAATTATGATCTACAATACATAGTCCGTACCGGAATTATTTCAAAATGTTACAAATGTTTAGAGACAGGCCCATATCACTTATTAAATACTAAGCGGGGCACGACTGGCGTGTCATAATACCGGAAAGTGATCGCTTATTTTAGATCTACATTTGATAAAAGAGGCCAAATGCAACTAAAATAGTCAATGATAAAGGCCAAGTGATATAATTGGGTCACAAGTTCATCCCTCTAGATGGCTAAATTAACATCTTTCCGAACTATAAAACCTCTAGAGGGCAGTTTAACTAACTTGAAGAGCATCGGCGTGAATTTTATGCAGGAAGTTTTACGAAGCAAATTATGAATGGGAAATGTAGAGCTGGGTAACGCGACCCTCACATTCATAGCATAGGATCTCATTCATAAACTCACTCACTCCATGCATGGCAAGTAGGATTAACATATTACGCTAGTAAAGTAAATAACATTGCTTTAAACCATTATAAAACCAAAATGTCACGAGGAACTTAGGTACATTATACGGCGACCTAGGACGGCACTCCTACACTGAGCTTCCGAGTGTGAAATTTATGACTTCTTTAATAAACACCAGCGCCATCTACTAAATATGTGAAAAATGAAGAGTCCAATCATTGGTGCTAACACTGCCAACACATCTATAGAATAAGTACATAACTGGAATTATTGGAAATCTAGTTGCGAAGGCGACGACTGACCTTTCGGTACCTACAGGAAACTCAATTTGAGAGCGCCTTTCGATTATGTCGGAGATAAGGAAAATGTTCGCAAATTGCCCGGAAAATGGATAATAATTGGTCTTACCTGCTGTTTTGTAGTCGTAGGCTTTGGTGTATGTGTCGTAGTCTTCGTCGTAGATCGTAGCTTCGGACTTCGCTAGTAGAAGACACATCGTAAACCAAACAACTCTCCAAGCCGCCATATTGGATTTTATTCTTCTTAAATCGAATCACACTTTTGTTCACACACTTTCTACATCAGCGTCTTTCTGCTAGCAAACGAATAGAGTGATAATGGAATTGCAATCATATGAAGTGTGATTTTTACGGTTCTCTTTTAGCCGTTTATTTTATACGAGCTTTCATAAAGCTAGCATTCGTATAATCTTAATAAAACTATTTATCGAAGGGTAGTTTTGATATCTAGTAGAATTCATAGAGAGAGAAAAAGCATGGGCTTTAGTAGGGATAAAACAAAATTTTCCAATTTTTTTCTTTCTTAATTTTTTATGCGAGAACAACAGCCGGAAACAAAGAAACGTGACACTGATCGCGATTTTAGTAAAAAGCCTTTTTCGTTTGACTGTCGTAAAACTTATCCTACACAAAGAGGAAATTAATGAAATAGTATTAGTGAAATGAGATTCTCTGAAGAATAATGAGGTAACTATATTACAAAGTTAAAATTATGAATCTACTGGGAGAAAACCGAATTAAAAGCAGGTAGGGGAACTAAAGGATTATCCCAAACCCTTTGTCTCTCGCGGAGGTCGCTATCCAAAAGTTTTATGGGCATAAAATATTGGCCAGATTAGATTCCTTGTTTACATTGGAGATAGGAACCGCCTTTCCCGCCTTAGCCACGAGATTATTACTACGGCCTGTGTCCTAATTGGAACTAAATTGCAAATTTATGCTCTGTGGTTACCAGACTTTATTTTATGTAAATATCTAATTCTAGCCTTCTTGTTTTGTCTTGAAGGCTCTTTCGAAACTCATCAAGATGGGTAAAGTCGTTTGGTGTGCTCTCTTTGCAACACAGAAGATAAAATAAACAAACAGAGGTAGAATTACCTAACATTACAACAAGTGTTCATTAAGCTGAGAGTGGATTAACACTTCCAAATTTAATATTCCGAGATAATTTCACAAAATGAGCAGGTAAAATAAAGAATAACGGGTCTTTGAAACTTAATTTCAGAAATTTTCCCGGACAGCCTTAAAGAAAAATCGTTTAACTTAAATTATCATTTAGCTCAAAACTTTTCCTACTTATTTAAACAAATTGCCAAACGTAATTTGAAGTTGGATCAAATAAAAACCATGAATCACGATTTCTGAAATAAAAGTTTTCTTTGAATTCTTGAATACAATCGAGTGTGGGCGAATCCTTTCATTGACATCACTAAAGGATACCGGAAATCATAATAAGTAATGTGCCACCAACATGCTACTCTATAGATTTGAAGTGTTTTGGAGACTCTAACACAGGTTAGTGATAATATTCTGATTTGGTAGTGATTAAATCTACTCCTGTTTTTCGCACGTTCACCTGTCCGACCCTAAGCCGCAGCGGTCGAACCTTTGAGCTCATGTTACTCAATAATGCATGAATGTTGATCAAATATGTAAGGAAAATGAAAGCTCCTGCTTATTTTTTTAAGTTACCTTATAATTTTATGAGTGAAATTATCGAGTTGTGGCTAAAGGGCCTATGAATAATACATTTTATTGGGATGGGATCAAGTGCTGAAAAAGTTTTTATATGTGGATCCCTAAAAATATACTCGTATCTACAGAATTGGATACTTACAAGTGGAATAGAATCTAAAGCCAATATAGCTTTAATGCTATGGGAGATTTACGAAGTTGTTATTACGTGGCTAACGGTCTAATCCCAAGGGTAAAATTCTAACTTGTTTTAATAATATATATTTCTGCTTACTTAGAACAATCTGTCTATACGCTAGAAATTGGTATCCCTTTGTATGTATATTAAACAGTTACGAATGTATTAAACAAATCAAGGCAGTATATCAGTGGGCCCATTATTTTAGGGTATGTCGACTACGACAGGACCTTTAATCCCTCTGACGTCACCTCAATCCCAAAACATACCCTATCCCCGACCTTCTAACCTTATTTCGAATTAAACACCAATAATTATTGGAATTCTTCAATAGTACTTAAAAAAACTTGTTTCATTAAGTAGGACTTCTTCGTCACATCAAAACATCTGATGTACTTATTACGCTTAAAACGGCCTTGAAATTTCGATTTACGTGCAGTTTCTACTATACAGTCTACATGGGCATCCCCCCAAATTGGGGGTAGTTGCTATAATTAATATGAAAAATTAATATGAATAATTATAATTTCAAGGATAATGCTGCAGCTGTTGTCTTGTCCTTGCATTATATTCCTTTCTTTATTCATCTTCATCTACCAGACATGCAGGCAGAAACACTTTTTTGGTAAACCTGCCAATTTGCACCCCATGTGTTAATGGCATCAAAATACACTTGTATAATTTCGCCTAGGGTAGCTGAGCCGCGGTAGCCCAGTAGGCAGAGGCGTCGCTACTAGTGATAGCGAAAGTTGCAGGTTCAAGCCCTACTTGCGGTGCATTTATGCAAGTTCACCAAAATGTGTACCCTACACGTTAAAGTGTTTTAAAAATGTAGTACTCAAAGCAGAAACACTTCAACTCGAAAGGTCAAGGTCACAACCCTATAATATTCTACCTAGGTAAATAACTGTTAAAAGTTTGTTTTGTACCTTAGTAAATATAGGTACGCGCAAGTAAAGTACCAAAAAGTCATGTAAATCTTTTTCTTCACTGAACTTTGGATCAGTGTCAAACGAGCAAAGTTTTCTATTGAAAACGACGGTTATGTAACCAACCATCCTAGATTTACAATAACTGGATGGGTGATCCTGGGTTCAGTTTCTTTCATATTTTTAATCGCAGAACTTTTTCACAACCCCTGCGTGATTCTTAAAGGAGTTTGAAAATGATTGTGACCGGAAATTTACGAGTTTCAGGTCGCTTTTATGCTGACGAGATTCGCTTCATTTAACGCGTTTGATAGATAAGCTTTCCGTCCCGCTGATTTGCTTGCATACCATGAAAATATATTTGACAGTACTTTTTATATTTTATACTAACTTTGGTTGACGGTTGACCTCGGAATTTACGGAAATACTGTCCTCTAAACTTAATCTAGGTACTATTCAATTATTTGGGAGTCATTAGTGACACGAAAATAATACATTCCCCTCAAAATATAAATCTTCTGCAAAAGCTGCTCCTCAAATGTGCTTCAGACTTGGCGGAAATAGAATGTATTGATTCGTCACTTTTACGGATTGAAAGAGACCAGCATTTGATAACGTTCTAGCTCCATAAAAATAAGAGATTTGATTCCACCATGTCAACAGTGGGTAGCTAATAATAAATAACTGTCTGTGTGCAGGTTAGTCGTCTGAAATCTTTGTTGAATGGTGTAAAGTTCTGTGATCTGAGTTTTTTTTATAAAATAGAATATTAACTGTAGATAAAAAGGATTATGCTACATGTTTAAGAAAAAATTATTACTGTACCTATGAGGTAAAGAATAGACGTATAATCTTATAATCTAAAAACTATGTGGGATTCATTTTCCGAACGAATTTGGGTTTCAATTCTTATGACTGCGTAGAGTAGACAATAGTACAATATAGTAGGTACAAAATATTTTCCAAGTACTTACCAGAGTTTCTCAGATGCCTACTTCTCTAAGCGTGGGAGATTTGTTTCCAAGACACTGGTCCGGATTTCAAGCTATTTCCCCGTATCGAATAGATCGGCCCGAACCGAATATTAATTACTGAGAACTTGAGGGAGACGTCAATTACAGTGCCCTATTATTCCATTCGGACTCCCTTTGAATTTACAGAAGTTTGAAATTTTCTAATGGATCGAGTGTCTTATTAATCGTTATCATATCCAATTATTAACTGACTGTGATAGGGGTAGTTACCTTAATTAGGAATCGATTTCAATAAACAAAGAAGGCTTTGATGCTTATAATTCTATGTGATATTTTGTAAAGTAAATAACAGTTATTTTTTTGGTCATCAACAGTAAATCTGTTGTCATATAAGTACGATAAGTTGATTTCAACACAAAATTTATTCTATTTGTAGTTTGTGCTAGATACTGATCGTTCAGATGGCGCGGTGCGAATTGTTCAGGATATTTATTTTATTTTTCCTATGTAACCACCAGAGGTGTTTACACAATGAAAATTAAAAAAGACAGGCGAAAATCTTACAATCAACCTTCAAAATTTTCTTTACGACATCATCAAATCGCGCGCGCGGGTTAAACGAAGCATGACTCGTAATTTTCGCTGAGACCGCAGTAGCGCTCCGGATCGTGAACCGACAGCCATATAATTAACAACCTCTGTCAAATTCACACCCATCACTCTCCCAAACCACGCCCCCGTTACTGCAAATTCCCCCTTCAATGAAACGAAACCAGCGCCAGAAGATCTAAATAGCTCCAAAATATAAAGCGAAAATTTTCAGAAAATATAACCTTATTTTGGCAGCGACCGCCAATCTCACCAGCCGTGAAATTTCACATCAAATCTAATTAACACAGTGCGAATGGAAAGTTTAAATGGGTCTGAGGAATAATATTAATCATTGTATGGGCATCCGACGGAAGCTCCAATAATTGAGATAAAGCCCCTGGAGGTTCCGACAAAAATCGCAGCCATTATTGCTCAGTCCACTCCACACACGCTCATTTTCCGATAATTCTGTCCGGAAACTACTTTCCATATATTTTTCTTTGAATATTATTTAACGAGTATTTTTGCTCTTTTTGTGTATTTTTACGAAATTATTGTTATGTTTTACTTAATTTTTAAACGCTTTATTGTGAACTGAAAACTTGAAAAATTGCAGCGCAGGCCGGAATTGAACCCACGGCTTTAGGTATCAGTACTACTAACGCCTCTACCGACTACTGCGGCTCATAATTTTGTGTTGTAGAGAGGAGTATAGTAAAAGCGCGTTAGCTTTACTACCACTGTACTCATAATTTACGGTAGCGACATATCGTTTTTCTTAGTAAAGATATGTGATAATGAATGTCGCTAAAGTAAAGGAATACAATAGCAAGTGTTATGTTTCGTAAGCGATGTGACTTATAGCGGCGGCAGTTAGTACGAAGCGCGATAATAACCGTTTAAAATCAGTAGTTTTTGGTACCAGTCGTGTCAATGTTCGCTATTGCCAAGCTAACGCGCTTTTACTATAGATGAGATTACGCACATGTCGCATGTCAAAGGGCAGTGTGCTAGCGACTATTGAATGCTTGTACAATATGTAAATTACTTCATGCATCCCATTTGCATCCAATATAACTTGTGCGCGTTTTAACATTTTGTTGACTAATTGAAAAAGTTATCGATTAATTCAACAGCAATTTACAACTGCGGGTTGATTAAACCAAAATAAGATGCCAGGAGGTTCCTCATTTTGGGAACTACCGGCATATACCGCATAGATACAGTCTGATCTGTTCTTACCAGAATACCTCCTAAGATCAGTAGCGCTCCAAATGCAACAACCACACAAACTTCTCCGAGTGAGCCCTCGCTCGCCACCAAATAGTCAAGTGTAGGTTTCAAAGCCCCGGGGCTAAAACAGTAGTCTAGTTTTAAAACAAGAAAAACATAGACGTCAAATTTATGACGAATCTGTGTTTACGGGATTTAACGTATCGGTAGAATCGAATCCAAGACTTTTAAACAAATTTTGCGCTACCTATGTAGCGCAACATGTGTACACATTTTTACTGGGGAATTACTGGGAAATTGGACGGAGTTCGTTATTTTTGCTAAATTATTCTGTGTGAAGTTAAACAAAAAGTACGAAAGGCGAAAGACAGGAATTGAATAGCATATACATTATACATACTTTGGTGATGTAGATAAAAATGCTATCACCGATTCCCTAAACAACGCATTTAGAAAAGCATCGGTATCTGGTAAATAATTCAATCGATTCCTACTATTGTATTCAGTCTGTTTGGAACTTGGAAGTATCTTATTGTCGAGTTGCATGCAGCTTTTGTGCATTCTGCTGTATATTGGCCATTGCTGTGAGTGGTGATATAAGATAACGATTCTTCCTAGGAACAGATGCACTTCGTTTACCTACGGAGAAATGAGGTCAGCTACCCACCTTGGTATTTTATTATTTTAAAGTTGCAGTAATACTTTTTGTTAGACTAACTGCGAAGTATTTTTCTTTCTACGATACGACGAGGCTAAAGTTTTTATGGTTTCTGTATAGGAATTTAAATTTCAGCAAACAAGTATAAAAATCAACTATTATAAATAAATAAAAATATGTTATTTTTCGTTATGTTTCTATGCGTACATACAATTTCATAGCGAGGTTATAAATAAATAATACTTATAAACTATTAAATGAATATAAATAGATAACATAATGTCTTGGTATATCATTGTATAATTCTGATTGGAAATGTAATTTCAAAAAACATTGAAAACATAAAGATAATTAATAGCATTATTAATTACAACGATGTAATCAATTAGCTCTATAAAGAGTTTATCAGCACTTGTTTTCCTAAGTATAAAATAATAATTTTATTTCTACATAATATATACATTTACCTACAACAGTGCTTTATCGTAACTTAGTTTAATTTTCAAGGGGACGGGCTTTTAAGAGCGTTGACGTAGGAATGCATTTATGTCTAAGAAAGTTGCAGATCCCGCTTCCACCGCGTACTTCATAGAAGCACTTTTCTTGTTATACCTAAGTACGTTCCGGTATGATCTATCGGTACACTCAACAACTAAACTAATTACAGAAACTAGTAATTTCTTCATTATTCACAACTAAGCTATTTTAATTTTGGTAGCTACCTCAAAATTTACAAGAATCTTTGATGTCCGCCCGCCACTTAGGCAGCATAATTCAGCTCTCGAGGTTAAACGATTATCTTATTAATTTTGTCGTCGTTTCATCGAGCTTGTTTTCGTAGCAAGTATTAGCAAAATATACGGCTCAAGCCTCGTTTACTCGTTAGTCTTTGTTTAGCTAAAGTTTTTAAGCCGGTGAGCTGGTATAAGCCTAGATAATGTAAAACATTCTGTGCGCGCATGTACCGTTGGCGTCTGGGATAGAAACTTGCCCGTGAGTCCGGATCGAAAGCGCGGTTTTTAGTTTTTTTACAGCTTGCGCGAGCTGGCGACATTACTTAGCTGCTTACATGTAGAGTAGAACGAACGAAAGGGCGACACTCGCTATCTAATTGTAAGAGTAAAGTAAAGTAAATCTAGGTATCTATAATATAACAGACAAAAATACCTCTCGGTTGATCGTTTTTTTATTCATATAAAACCTAATTTTTATCAGTGTTAGTGGTAGACAGGTACCAATTTTATCTGTGCAAGCAAAATAACTAGAAAAATTGAATAAAATAGAGGATGAAGTCCATTCTTTTATTAGCTCAACTAAACAGCTACATCGTACAGGCTTATAATGCAAACTGATGGCAGCTGAAATTAGATTTGCCGTTGAAATCTCAACTAAGAGAACCGGATTATACTGCCAGCACTCAGACTGAGTTAAGATGGAATTGTGATTAGACCGTATGCATTGAATCCTAACGCTGCAGGTGGGTATTATTATCGTAATGCTAGCTAGAACAATGACTATTCAGTAGCAATGTATAATAACAATGTGATGGGCAGAACGCTATCTGCATTACTATGACCCCATATTCTAACAATATGACACAATCTCTACGATGTGTCCTAGATCAGTCGCGGCGCTTTGTGTTCGTAATACAAAGTTATGGAAGCCTTGTTCGTGTGTTCTACGGTGTCTAGATGAGGTCTTCCTGGAAACACACGCTATATCGATGGGCTGACAACCTGTCACTATGGCGATACACAGCTTTCCGAATGACCCTCAAACATTTGTCAGATGTGGAGTAAATGTCCGTTATTTGCGGCCGTTTACGCTCTGCCTACCCCGCAAGGGATAAAGGCGTGATATATGTATGTATGTATGCCCATGCTTATACAGCTCAAACGAATAATACGCAATAACTCTTAAACGTTCAGTTGTCAGGTATCTTCGAACGAAACCCTCCAAAGTGTTGCCAGGGGAGAAGATATTAAATACTTGGGACGAAGGTCAACACCCTATTATACGCTCGTCAAATACTCCACACTGACGCGAATCGACGCCGCGGGATATTAGAAAATACTGTCTCCGTCTAGACTGGAAAATTCTCACATCAATTTTACCCAATCGCTGAGTCCGTAAATCATAATAAATTAGTTCAGGCGCCTGAAAAATTGCAGGGCGACATCTGATAGTGATGGCAGGAACAAATTGATGTATTTAAACGGGACTGCCTTCCAGACTCTATAAATAGACAAGGATCGATTAAGACAGGACTGGACCGCCGGGATTTATGCGATAAACCGTCCACATGCCGATGCCGGCTCTGTTGTTTATTACGGCTACAATTTAATAGATCCATCCTATTCGCAGTATATTCTCATTTAGTTTAGGACCTGTTACTAACTTAGTTATGCATAGGCTGTTAACAGCTTCAGTCTGAATATTTATAGCAGTTTAGTGCTTATTGAGAGTCCGATAACTTGATAATAGATTTAATAGATTTACAATTAATGAGTATTAAGTAATAACGCAATAACTTCTTCCAATAATAAATTGTTACCATGTCTTACATTTTGTGCTCAATAGGTAAAGTTTAGGTATAAGCAGCTGCCTACTATATGTAGATGACGTATGAAAGAGAGTATGTAATTGTGTCAAGATGATCGACGAACGATTAACGATTGAAAATATAAAATAAATATTAATAATTAGAAAATTTTCATAGTTATATTCGCTGCATCACCGCCCTTTGCATATGTAAATTCACGTGAGGATGTCCAGTCAGACAAACGAATTTGTAGAGGTAGGTAACAGAAAGAAGTAAGTGACATTTTCAAGATTAAAACCTTTAATGAGATGAATAATGACATTAACTAGAGGCTAATGTCATCTCTCTCATCATCATCACCCTTAGGCATGCAAAGATATAGGAAAGTACATGCCGCCGCGGTCTGTGGTCTGAGAATTCGAAAAAGACCCTTTGTATAATTGTTATCAATTTGGTTACATTATCCAGGTTTAATCAGTTATTGTCCGAAAGAATAAGATGATTCCGTCCTTTGTCAGTCTCGTTAACTGTCTAATTACTTTTGTAAGATGTCTTTAATTAATAAGAGCGATTTAAAAACTCTGACATCAAGATTTTGTCAGGTTATAAAATCAACTTCACTGAGGTGATACGATGAGGCGATGAGCTTGAACTGTAATATGCGTGATAAAAGACCACTGGGGAAGTCTTGCAAATCCATATAATGTTATTTACATATTAAACAAGCATCAATTCAATGAATTATTTTGTCTGTAGGCACGTAGTAGGTAAATAAACAAGATTTGATTTGCAAATTGTATTCCGAGTTCATTCCGCAGCACAGCCGGTAAACTACGAAACTTTGTAACACGGTTAAAATTGAAACGAAACCCAAAATGAAATATGGAATGGCAATAATATTTTGTAGAAATTTTTGTAGTCACTCTTGAGAGATAAAACCGAATGAAATTTCATTATAAAAGCTTTTACTTACTGATAAAACCCAAATATTAACAAAAACACAAAGCTGAAAAATTCAAAAGAGAACCGCAAAAATCACTCAATCACTCCTTATTCACAACGAACCTTAAACGTTTCTGTTTTTGGAAATACAGAAGAACACGCTGGTAAATAAATTGATGGCGCGTAAATAAAATGTTGATAGGAGGCCGCGGGGCGCGATCGAGCGCGCAGAGCGTCGGGACGCGAATGCGGGGGCGCGATTTCACCACCAGCCAGCATCCAGCTTTTCCCTCCACCCCCCCTCACACTGAGCCTCCATGTCTGATAACCTGCTACTTCGGAAGTCACTAAACTCAGCCATGAATGTCACCGAGGTACCAACACGAGACTTGTGAAAGAAAATGTGATTTTTATTGAAAAGGGGTCGCCGTCGCTACGACGCTTCCACTAAAGTATCTTTGTGAGGGAATCGATAGCTTTTAGCTTTTTAAATCCCATGTCGAGGGTAGCTTTTTGGCTTAGAAATTCTTTATTCTGAAGCACTTGTTACAGATGTTAATATTGAAGGGTTCTTATATTGGCAGGTAGCTCTCCTACACAAGACCCTCTAATCGTGTTGCTAAAGTCTAAAATTAAGTTGTAGCGGTTTCTAAAGCATTCGTTACATAATATTATTTTGAACCAAATACGAGTATGACCCACTGCAGGGCAAAAGCCTCACACCTCTTACTCCTCATACTAGTTAATTACAATATTTTTTTACTAAAACTTAAAATATATATACGAAGATACATTTAATAAATACCTATGGGTGAAGAGAAAAGGATTAGGTACCTTTATACCGACTTGGTAGAAAACATTTTTTTAGCAGGACTACGATTTTACTTTTCAGCTACTGCTCACCCGGAAAAGTTCGTGTGGTAGTTTAAACAACCAGCCCAACGAGATGTTCTGGGAAGAACAGATCGGACTGAATCTACCTGCTACATTCCGGTAGTTCCCAAAATGGGGAACAAATGTGCTACCTGTGCGCCCCCACCGGGGGCAGGCGGTTACTTGAAGAACTTATGGATTGTGATTTACTCGCAATGGCTGCAGCAACGGCTACTGTGATGTCGTCATCATCGCCGAAAGGTCGTGTCCGGGACGGCGTTTAAGACGCGAGTTTGCATAGGGGAAGTGGTTGGACGCGGCAACAATTAAGGGATTTTTATGATGGGGAGCGTTGTCGAAGAAGCGACAAGACGATCCTTTAATTTACGTTTTAATTGTAGAGAGGCCTAAGTCGATATGGAGGTTTGTATTCCGCATGTTCCAGGGCGCCCCAGTAGCATCGCGCATGATACGGTTTTGGATGCCCACTTTCTTCTGGAACATGTTTACCTATTACTTACCTAAGAATCCTTTGGCTTCCTTATATTGTGCTCGACTTTTGTAGTAAAAATGTATTCAGGATAGTTTACGTAAATGGTTCGAAGATAATTGTAGGTAATCAATCATCATCATGTTCCTACCTATATTTGTAACAGAGCACATATTTCTACGTTGCGCTTAAAGGAACTGTAGCGATAGTCAAATAATGTATAAAAATAAAACTTAGTACATTTGCATGACTTGACTTTACTATCGTGTGTTTTAAGTAAACTAAATGCGGTCTCTGTTCATACGTGTAAGTTCATGATGATCTAAATGAGATCTCTTCTACATGAGAAATAGCTTTATATTTTCAATTATCTATCAAGATTGTCCATCCTTGGGTTTAAATATGACCTCAAAAGCATTTGTTAGTTCTGGTGGGGCTACTGTACACTTCTCTACCTGAAAAACTCGTAAGAAAGTAGGGAAATATTATTTGAACATACAGCATTTCCTTTGTAAAGAAAACATTTTTGTCCCACCCAAGGAGGCCGAGTGTCATTGTGTCAGCAATATCCACATTCTTCTTGCATGTTCACATAATATAGGTTAGGTACATACGTTATGTTGTTTAGTTACTCGAATCCAATAACGAAAAGGAAATATCGGGTCGTTGGATGACTCGGTGTCCCACACGAAAAGAGAGAGAGAGAGAACGAAATAAAGCTGCACTGGCTATTGTGGACATGACTGGCCGATAGGATAGGACATAGCTATGTTGGATTGCAGACCCCAGACCGAATCTTTGTTACTAAATATACCAAATAAGTTGTAAGTTTTTTAAATGCTGTTGCTCATTTCCTGGACACATCTTTTAGTCGGTTTTACGACACATGCTATTATAAACCGATACTACAGGCTATATCTACGAAGGATAAATCAAATTCAAAAGATACTCGTACTTACACATATAATATTACTCTTATCATTCCTTTGTGGGGAAACAAACAATTTCATCCCTGACGTAGAGACGAGTTGTCATTGCATCAGCTTAAGCGCCTGCTGAATGCAATATCAAATGCGCCCCTCAGACGCACACGCACTTTTCTTACTGCGTTTCGCGGCGCAATTGCATCAGATAGACACTTACGCCTGCCCATTTAGTACCTTGCTTCACACGATATATCCAGTGAATTATGCAAAAATCTAATCCAAGACCAGTCTTGCGATATAGTCTCATGGTAGGTGCTTATTATAGCAAGTTGCTAACTTATCACAACTTTATCGTATGAGGAAATATGATAGGTTTGGCAAAGCTTAGTTATTACGCCTTCATCAAACGCGTTTGTGCCTCTATATTTACTCTAATTAATGATGTTAGTTTAGTTTTCCCTAACGAATTCAATGTTCTGCGTAAATAATATCATCCTTCTTCGTTTTGTGTTGAATGGATTAGGCTTACTTTGTATGTTATTCTTTGACAGAGAATTTGGGTCATATTATTATGTCTTATTAATTATGCGTTTACATAACCAGCTATATTAAATGCCACTGTTTTCATTAAAGCATGAAATCATAATGGTAACTAACTAAAAACCTAACACGAGTCAGATACATCAACTCAATATTTTATTAAGGAAAATCTGACATCGGCTGCGACTTGCTCTGCATTATAATGTAGCAACGAACATATTTTTATAAACAAGATCGCAATTGCCCTGTTAAAAACGCAATGTATTGAAAATATCGGTGGCTGGTGCAGCAACTGGTCTCTTATCGGCTTCCGTGCAAAATTGCATCATGAAGATAATTACTGGGAACGCTCAACTGCCTCCATTAAAGCCTTCGGTAAAAAAGAGCGTTCTTTTTTTGCGCAGTTAAAAGCACGTGTTCGTAGCACTGTCCAAAATTCGACTTTTACCCTACTGCCTTACAAGGAGGGTAATGTTTTTGAGAGATGTATGTATATATGTTTGTATGTATGTATGTATGTGTGTTTTTATATTATAACAGCCACAACAGTCCGCTGCTGGGCCTTCCACTATTATTAGGAGGGTATTTGCCATGCTCACCAAGTGTGGCAGATACATGAAATATCGTTAGATTAGTCTCAGCAGAGTGAGTGACACTGCCTGTATAAAATGTAATAAATTCAAAATGGTGGATTTTAAATGGAAAATATAAATTTGATAATATATTTTTCACAAGCTGCTGTCGGTATTTATTTAAATTTATAATTTGCTTGTAGATGTTGAATTTTGAATCTTTACATCTTTGTAGATAAGTCTCTACGATATGCTTTAAATATGATAATTTAAGCTGATTTTAGCTGATTTCACAGCCCACCAAAACCACTAAACCTAAAAACTTGCCATTGAAATGTCTAGTGTGGCAGAGTTACACTGCTATAAAACTGGTGGTACTTGCTTAGGACTTTGTACCCTATTTCCTGAAAGTAGTCGTCTAGATTTTATAGCCTCTTTGTCGAATGACTTTACAGTTTACTAAAAGGGGAAGTTTGATCTAATGACTGTTTCAAAACATAATGTAAGAAATGCCACAGTTATTATGACATCAGTTTTTGATATTAAAATAATAAAAGTTTAAGACAGGCATATATACTTATAATACCTAGTGATCAAACTTATCTTAGCAAGAACAAGTTTGGCAGAAGAGAAGAAGACTGCAAAAAATTGCGGCGCGGAATTTTTAGCTGATTTCACAGCCCACCAAAACCACTAAACCTAAAAACTTGAAATTACAGAACATTGAGTTGAAAGTAGGAGTACATATTATCTCTGATCTTCAGATTTGAAAATTATGCAACTGGTAAATTCGGGGTAAAATTATCATATGCACAAAGCTAGACCAAAGATTAGTCTTGACAACCTCCATCACACTTGACGGAGCCATCAAAACAAACGTAATACTGCTCTGTTCAATCCAGCAGATTACACACAAATCTTAGTTGCGGCTGGTCGTGGCCAACATGACACGACGTTTACACATAACAAAGACGGGGTGCCAGTTATAAGACCTTGTGTGTGGCAGGTGTCACTTTCACCCACATCCCACATGCCGTGACGTCACTTGAAGCAATGTTTCAGCAATGACATGGGGTGGTTGACACTTGACTGACTCCCTTGTTAATTTGTAACTGGAGCTCGATTTCCCAAGTCCAAATTCGTTATTCAGTCTCTCATAAAATCCAATTCGCTTACTCCAGTTTTTACGTATTTCCTAAACAGTAGACATCTTTTTTTTAATATCTCTTGAACTTTCTCGCTACCCGCAGAAATATTGAGACTACGCCACCACAATCCCTAGCAATCCTAGCAATTCATAAAAAAAAAGATAATCTCCGACAGTGTAACGACTGCGTCAAATTACAATCTTTGGTAAAATGCTCATCGTGTCATTGGATTTGACAATAGCTGTTTTGAAAAGTATTCAAAATGTTTCACGGCTTGATACAAATCACTCAAATTCACGGTTAGAAAAATCAACTTTGGGATTACGCGTGCGAAAAGAATAACGAATGCCTTCTTCAATTGAGCTTCTGACTGTACCTAAACCAGTGCGCAAGTTTTGCTAACGTGATGTTTTCTTTACTCCTTTCAAATAATGTTTTAAAAGTCTATTATGGCACTCTTATAAGTTATTCGGCGCAATGCTTCTTCTAATTTTCTTCATTACAAGTAATAAAGATTGAGGCCCTTTCAGACCTCAAAATATAAGTCCAAAGTAGAGGAGAGATGATATTGTGATGCGCCAATCCCTACTTCCCTATATCGCCCCCAGTTTACATTTCAGATAAAAATGTCTAGTGTGGCAGAGTTACACTGCTATAAAACTGGTGGTACTTGCTTAAGACTTTGTACCCTATTTCCTGAAAGTAGTCGTCTAGATTTTATAGCCTCTTTGTCGAATGACTTTACAGTTTACTAAAAGGGGAAGTTTGATCTAATGACTGTTTTAAAACATAATGTAAGAAATGCCACTATTATGACATCAGTTTTTGATATTAAAATAATAAAAGTTTAAGACAGGCATATATACTTATAATACCTAGTCATCAAACTTATCTTAGCAAAAACAAGTTTGGCAGAAGAGAAGAAGACTGCAAAAAATTGCGGCGCGGAATTTTGTAGCACTGCCAAAATATTGAATATGATCTGCTAAATTTTTTTATGCCCTTGCTGTGTTAGGGGTACTGTAAAACTGTATTGCGTTCAAGGATTTTGGATTCCATAAGGTATTCTGAAAACATGATTCGAGTCCTGCTCCATGATAAACCTTTCAAAATGCGAAAGAGAAACATAATCAAATGTAGGGGAAAGTTGGCTATATTGTCCCCCCTAACTTCTATCGAGATTTGCGAGAAAACTGTAAGGGTTATCCTAATGTTTGTCTGTTTGTAATGAAGTTTAGTTAATTGGCTTAATTAAACCGTAAATGATTTTTTAATTAAGTGAGTACTTTTCTCACAAGAGATCTATTTTTAAAAAGTAGCTATCGGTACGATTTAGAGACGGGTACGTTTAATCGTACCGCGAGGTCTCTAAATCGTACTTTGAGAATTTCTATACAAACACCGAAAATAAAACAGTGATTTTTGTACATATTTATTTTGTTTAGAAATTTTTAAAACTTCAGTCATAGTCCTCTGATTTCAGATCCAACGTTTTGTTGTTCAATGTCCTCAACGCTTGCCTTAAATCTTCTTGGGACCAATTGTAATATTTTCTTTTCGTTTTCTTTTCACTCATCTGCAGAAATATCAAAAATCTATGAAATATCAAAATTCTAACTAATATTTAGGCATTTCTTCACTTATTTAAAGCAATAAATAATTTGTTACGTAAATTTACCGTATATTAAAAAATTTAATAATTTTTAAGGCAATATTTTCCTAAAGTAGCCAAATTGTACCGGTACGATTAAAAAACTACGGATCGGTACAATTTAGAAAACAACCCATCTTTTGCAAAAACAATTTATAATTTCATAACCTCACATGATTCCGCAGGCTCATTAATGCAGAGAAAAAGGAAAATAACCAAGCTTAAATGTGATAAAATAGCAACATTCAAAAAGCTTACCGTTTTTTTGTTAATCCTTAGATTGTTCAGACAAAAAACACTATCAGCACCAATACAAATCTTAATTTTTTAATTACAACGAACCATTCCTACGCAGCGCCGTCAAAAACTGTCATGGCTTCCTGAGTGTTGACAACTACTATTTAGTGTTGCTGGATTAAATAAAAACGTGATTTGAAAGAAAATAGGTAGGTGGTACAATTAATCTGCAGGTACAATATAGCCAACTCTCCCCTATGTACCATTAATGTTGTTTAATAACGTCAATCTCATGTTTACTTCTGACGTTCTGGCGAAATCGACCTTTCGCACTGATGTTATACAAATACACGCAATTTGAAACGCGGAAAACAATATTGAACGTAAATAAATTCTTATCTATTAAATGGTACATCAAAGTAAATATTTAATAAACAAGTAAAGGCAAAAAATTCTTTATTTAATTATTATTGATTGGTATTATGTAACTAAACAATTCAAAGTCTTTTAGTGGTTTAGGAGTCTTGTGAGCTCCATATATTCAGAACGCAAGTGGCTCTCTTCTTAAGCGTCCTAGTCTCCCAAAGTAAACGCTTTTGCCTACGTTGATGCGCCTTCTGATTTAAATGTCAATTGCAAATTTGCCAAACAATTCAAAGTCTTCTAGTTGTTTAGGAGTCTAAACACGAGCTTCGTCTGATCTGAGCTCTATTCATTCAGAACGAAAGTGGCTCTCCGCTCAAACGTCCTAGCCTCTCCAAGTAAACGCTTTTGCCTGCCTTGATATCCGTATCAGCTGATGCGCCTTCTGAATTGATTGTCAACTGCATATTCACCAAACAATTCAAAGTCTTCTGGTGGTTTAGGAGTCTAAACACAAGCTTCGCCTGAGCTCAATTAATTCAGAACGCAAGTGACTATTCTCTTAAACGTCCTAGTCTTCTCAAGTAAACGCTTTTGCCTACCTTGATCCGTATCAGTGATGCACCATTTCAATTGCAAATTGGCCAAAAAATTCAAAGTCTTCTAATGGTTTAGGAGTCTAAACACAAGCTTTGTCTGTGCTCTATTCTTTCAGAATGAAAGTGTTTCTTCTATTAAACGTTCTAGTCTCCCCAAGTAAACGCTTTTGCCTCCCATGATGCGCATCAGTTGATGGGGACTTTCGGCATAAATGTCGATTGCAAATAGAATTGAATGCAATAACATTAATGCACAAATAGTCAATGTAGATATGGCCCTCCGGATACGCGCGACCCACATAGATATAGCTATATCTACCGGACTATCTATATTTAGCTGTCTATCGCTCTAGTTAGCTTCGATAGTCGATGAACAAGCCTACAAGTGGACAGTTGACCGACTTTACTTAACTATGCTATAGTAAAGTGATGAGTTGTGGTACTTACCAGGTAACAATAATTTCAAGATTTTCATTAAGATATCAAAGTATTCTCTATACTTAATTAAAGTTTGTTATAAGCGTAGAGCTTATAACAAACTTTTCATTTTTAAATACCTAGCAAATTTTTTGTCTTTGGAATGAATTAGACTAAATTAAAAACAAACCTTGTACTTAACGCTTATTACCTGAGAAAGCTTCAATTACATCGAAGCAGAAAGCCAATTTATAACAGACATTTCTTTGCGAAAATAATTCCGAATTCCACTTTGTTCTCGTAAATTATTCTATTATAGGTTCATGCCAAGAATCCGGTTACTTCAATCTTCTTATTCCATCCCATTTCTATTGGATTGATTTCTCGTGACTTTATTTTTTATTCATTCCTCTAATGTTACTTACGCCTAGGATACCAAGTTGAAAATTGATTTCTAAGGAGTTGTGAACTGAATCAATGATGAAATAAATCGACATCAGACATCACATTATCTCATTATACTTTTCACAGAAATAAAAGATAGCAAAGTTGCACCCGAGAGACGATTTTGCCGCGCGAGATCGGACAGGAAAATAGTTAACCCACGCATTCGTTAGAACTTTGCGGGGAGGTGTCTGAAAGAAGTTTCGTCGTGTGACACGCCCCAGAAAGTTGGACTGTCAAGACATACAGCTAATGAAAAGCGATGCGCCTCCAACGAAGATAGAACGGCGACACAATTGGACTAGTTCCGCAAAAGATTAACTTCCAAGGAAATTACTTTATACGTAACATACTTTTACGAAAATTATTTGAAAAAAATCCGTTGGCAGAGGTAGATGTGATTTGTTTGCCGACAAGATCCGGATCCGAAGAAGTTCGCAAACACGATGAAAAAAATATTGAGGGAAATCCAGCAACCCGAGGAATTTAACGAGCCCTTGACGGAAGAGCTTAAGGAGAACCGAAAACGAACTGTTACGTATCCGTCTCATCTCAGCTCTCTGATATTACCAACCACATCGCCTAACATAAACTGTTTATTACACAAAAGCGATGCCGAAAATTTGTCAACAGCATTGCGCAGCTTGGAATATCTCAGTTAAACTACCCGTAAAACTCAACTCGAGAAATCTCTCCACCTGACTCCTTTCCACCTAATAAGATGATTCCTTCAAGATGCGATATAAATACAGGATGTAAAAATATTGGCTGCGAATATTTAAGAAGTGAACTTGAACAACTTTCCCAAAGTCACATTAGGACAAAACATAAAAAAAAATACCTCCCATACAAATTGACCCGGTCAGCTAAATCATATTGTATGGGTGCTCTAATTCTTTTTTGTTTTTCGACCTTTGTTTCTAGAAGAACATTTTTCAGTTTCATAGGCTGTTTCACCCCTTAAAATATTTGCAGCTAATATAATTACATCCTGTAATTAAGTGTCATGTACCTTTCTCTTTTACGTAAACCCTCGTCCTAAGTAGCTTTCAAGGGTATGTCCTCATGACTTAGGCAGAAAGTTTTGGCGAGTAACGTTGAAAATGTCATTATGCGTACATTGTTTTCCAATAACGTCTTGAGGCATTTTTAATACGATGTAAATGGTTTATTCGGTTTTTTCGAGTTATTCTGACTCTCAACGTCGATCGCCAGATACAGAACAATTTATAAGCGCTATCATAAGTTACAGCGATTTGATCAACTCGTATGTCAGTGGATAGGAAACTAATATAAGTATTACTATGAACCACGGCTGCGTTTCCCGCATTTGATAGCAATATCTAATGGTTCATAGGTCAGCTAGTAAATATCTGACAGCTTTAGAGAATTCAATGTACATTTAGATGATGCTGGACTTCCTACATGTCAAGAAATTTTGTTAATGCCTTTTAAATTTATGCCTATCAACAATATTTTCTAGATTTAAACCAGTTCTTTAAAACCTGTATAAGTTTTCTTAGAGTATATTTCAAACATTTTTCAACAAGCTTGGTTAGATTATGTTGGACACAAAAGAAAATTCACTTAGTGCTTCATAATGGTGCTCCATAGAGGAGCCACTGAAAGAAAATTAATTTATACGTTGGCCCGCTTAGCAGAAAAATTACAAAAGGTAATTAAACAAGACGTCCTTCTTCATTAGCCGGGCTTGGACGCCCTTTGTTGTCTCTAATGAATTTATATTTGTTCCTCTTTACAGGAGTTGCTCTAGTTAGTGCTTGGTTTCAATGTGTGAACTTTGTTTGACTAAAAGTTTCAACCAGAAAATTGACTGGAATTCGGCAACGTAGACCAACTCACCACATAAAATGGTTAGTCGATTCGCTCGAATCAGATGAAAAGTTATTGTGGTCTGAAATATTGTCAGTGTTTTTGTTTATCTTTCATACCAAATTTATGCACGAAAATGGTAAGTACCTACCTACCTATCTACAATGCCCAATAATATTTCAATGCTATTGTCTTTATATGTTTGTTGATAAGAGGCAACTAATAGATGGTGTACTATGGTTTTATTATGCACTCACAGTGCTATATTATTAACATAAATAAAAACAAAAAATTGAAGGTAAAGTAGTTAAAACGAGTGTATTGCAAATATTGCAATAGCAATTCTAGTTGATGTGCTGGCAGCAGCAAAAATGACTATTTTTAAAGTCTCTTGACAGTCTGCCTACCTCGCAAGATATATACATATATAGGTGTAACTTTGTGTTGTTTTTCAGGGGAACAAAACAAACCCGTTTAAAAGCTGCAATCTTGTCCTTTTATCATACAATGAAATGCTTTTATTTGCACTGGATGGAGCTGTTATAATTATAATTGATTTATACCCTATAATTATTATTAATAACCACATCAATTCCATCATTTATGAAGAATTTAATAAATCAGTTGTCGTTAATAATCGCAGTTTACGATAATATTACTGCATGTTGCGGGCAATAAACTATTAACGTCATTATTAAATATTTTTTATCAGGCAACGTTCAGTTCTGTTGTAATTAAAACAATTTATGGCGAAATATGTAATTGAATTAATGGGATTATTCAATCTGTGAGGGCAATAACTTTAAAACAAAGTATCAAATAGCAACAAGAGTATCGAGCAGACAGTACTTATTTCCTTTTAACAGTGGGTGGGTTGAACCAGTTAGTTAGGAACGATTGTATTATATAAATCGACTAACTTTAAGCTTAGATGAAATACTTTTGCAGTTGTATGCAAAGTCATGCATTGATACCAATGTTTACTGAATAGCAATGTTTGACGGCAGATGTGGCGCAGTGGTAATGCCACTGCGTGCGACGTAAGGTTTCGGCTTCGATTTTCGGTGGGGAACTCACAAAGTTGATATTTATCACTGTGTGAATTTGTTCCCAGTCTGGTTAGGACATTGCAGGCTCAACTACCTTTTTGTCCGAATGAAAGTAGGTCTCTTGTTTCGGAGGCCACGTTAAGCCGTCGGTCCCAGTTGCTGTCTATTAGACGGCGTACGTAACACATCCATGACAGAGGCCTACTACTAGTAGACGATTGACAAACACTGTTTCTCACACAAAAAAAGAAAACGACAAGCTAGAAGAAAGAGAGGATTTGAGCAAAAGCACTACCGAAAACTTTGTTTCGCGACTTGATTTATCAGAAACACTGTTTTGCTAGGTTGTAGTGTGCGGTTTCCTTTTCCTGAGCGCAGAGAACTCGTAAATATTCCTTTTTCCCGTTTTATATCGGCGGAACCATGGAAATGCGAAGGAGCACACATTTGTCTTACGTTGCTTTGTTGTATTTGTAATGTCAGGAGCAATTGCAGGGCGTTTGGTGACGTGCCGCCGCCATTTTTGTTGTCGAGACCGCACAGCACGAGATCCTTTACGTGCCCAAGTATTACTGTTGAGTTTTGTTTCGGAAATTACTGTTTCCTTTTCCCTCCTTTCAACCTACATTGTAGTTCTTCTTTTCGTGTGGTATACTGAGTCGTCCAACTACAATTATGTAGTGATAATCAGCAATATTTGATGTCAAAATAGCAGTTATTTAACCAAACTGGAATCTAACGAAATGTTTTGTTTTGCAGTTGTTTTCAGTGGTTCTTTTGTTTATAGGTACTGTGTTATGCTAATTCATGTAACAAAAAAATACTTTTCAATGCTTAGTACATAAGTTTTTTGACATATAAGGTAAAGTAGAAACATGTAAAAATGTTCCACCAATCTGTATACAAGGTGCCTGGAAGTATAATTATCAGAAAACTTATTTGTATTGCGTGTAGGATTTTCTAGCGAATGGAAGCAGCAAGTTTAGGCAAGTAAGTATTTCTTCGCCTAAATATTTGGTTCCTTAAATTATTCAACAAACTTTTTTTAGGCTTTGATGCAACCTATCTAAATCTGGATAAACAGGAAAAGGTTAGCAATGGCTTCCACATGGCGAGTTAATTTGGCAGCCCTATTCAGAGGTCGGGGTCGTAATCTCAACCCTCGCTTCGGAATACTCGATACAGTATTCCTTATACGTGTCTATGCGTAATTCATTTGTGAACGCCAAATATAATTATATTAAAAATACACCTGTGGCGTGGTGTCCGCTGGCGTGTTCAGAAGCGGAAGTTTATTTTTAATTGCTTAACTGTAAAATTCTGTTTCGGAAGCCTGGTGGTGGTGGATTCGAGCTTGAAAAACTGACGTGCCTACCTTACTTATAAACAAGTACAGATCGGATAAATATAGCAGCCCCTGATAATAAAAATAACCTTTTGAGCCGTATCGATCAAAAAAGTTATGCGCAAGTTGTCATTCATATCCCATTCAATCTAAAATTTGAAAACTTTAGGGTTATTTTCGACTTATCTGAAATCCCACGACTGAACTTTAAGATTCATTATCTCTAATCTCCAAAACCTTTAAGTATAATTAAATGGTTACTAAGTTAGATTCATGAATAAAACCCTGAAAAGGAATCATTACGAAATTATCGTCGTGACAGATAATAATGTGCAATATAAGGAGAACAAAGGGTGGTAGAGTTTCATTAGCACGAACAGCTGAGATAAATATGAAATAAACACCCGGGTTGGGTCATAACATAACACCCTGCGTGTAGGATTGGGACCATCATTTGCACAGGCTGTTCTTTTTTGGCTGTGAGATCTTTATGAATGTTTTACGATTCGTAATTATTCTTCTAAAACTTAGGTATCTAAGGCTTTAAAGACATTCGCGACCTCGTTGAGATACAAAAATGAAACGCATGCTTGTCTCACAAATACAGCCTTCATTAAGACGCTGCTAGCGATAGGGAACAAAAACTCATAAGATATTTATGTCACGTAACAATACAAGTCGCAAATTTATGTAATATTTTCTATATATTATATGGTGTGTATTGCAATATAAGGCGATGGGCTGACAACCTGTCACTATGGCGATACACAATTTTCCGAATAACCCTCAAATATTTGTCAGACATGGCGTAAATGTTCGTTTTTGCGGCGGTTTACGCTCTGCCTACCCCGCAAGGGATTAAAGGCTTGATATATATATGTATGTATGTACTTATATATATGCCCAGATGGAAGAGGCGTCGCTACTAAATCGCTGGATCAAATCCGTGGTGTTTTTTTTGTTCCTTTTTAAGTAGCTTTATTTGTAGATCGAATATAAAAGAATATCTTAACTTCCGTACATACCTACTTGTCTTACATTACTGTCCTGTAGAGTCAATCAATTTGGGCTTATTATTTACAAATCTGTTTCAAAAAGAGGATACAATTATTATGTATCTAATTAAAGCAACCTGTAGAGTATAGATACTTACGTATACGTAGACAGTTATTCGTTTAGGCTTCTGTTCGCTTCCCTTATTATATTATTAAGATATGAGAAATATTGTACTGTCTGCTACATAGTGTCACATACTTATACTCATAGAGCGAACATTGTCTCTTAGCATTTTTGTTTCGTTACTTATATTGAGTTTAGGAAATGTCATGTATTTTCTTCTCTTTTAATCATCATCAATAGGCATAACATTCATATGCTAGACATAATATTTAGTAGATTATTATCTACAAAATAAATTCAATTTATTTTTAATATCTACCGCATATCTTGGCAAAACAGAGCAGTTAAATATCGTTTTACATATAGATCTTTCTTTCTTTCGTGTGGGACACCGAGTCATCCAACGACCCGATGTACCCTAGTGTCAGAACATATAGATAAAATATTATCATAAATCACTCCGTTCCTCATTGGTCATGATGTAGGTAGGTATGTTTACCAGCGTCTTGATCTATCTAGTTACGGAAAACAAGGTTAAAGTCATTCACAGTAGTTTTTTTTAGCTAAGTATCACAGCCACTTTGAGAGTGAACAAAACTTTAATTTTACAGCCACTAAAGTCCACTGCTGGACATAGGCCTTCCCCGAACGGGGGTATTTGCTATACTCACCACGCTTGGCAGGCGGATTGGCGAGCGCAGTGCAATGTTTTGTATTCACAGGGAACGCTGCTGCCCATTTCCTTGATTCATCCCATAGTTGCCTTTTACGAGTAGAAAAGGGGTGATGATATTCTAAGCCAGAACCACACGGCAGATATTAATATTTATTTATTAATATTTACCTAAACATTATCGCGATAGACTCGGTTTGGTACTTAAAATGTGTGAACTAATCTAGATTTTGGTCTCGTAATTTGCATAGCAATCGGAAAATCCTGCCTCCAGGGCGTAACAACCCTAAGATAACATCTACGTCACATTAGGGCTCTTCTATTTATTACGAGCGTACACAGGCTTTAGCCTAGTATTGTAGGTAGAGTAGCCACACAATAGGGCTGCCACAAGTGCGGATAAAATCAGCATAAACCAGGCTTTTTGAGATGTTACGCATTTGTTCAGACAAAAATGGCAATACATTCGCCAACCTCCATATCGACTTAGGTCTCCCTTAGGTTTTAATTGTTGCCGCGTCCAACTACTTCCTCCATTTAAATTTCCATACACGTGACTTTCGGATGATGATGACAACATCACAGTAGCCGCTGCTGCAGCCTTTGCAAGTAGATCGAACTACACAAGCCCTTCAAGCAACCGACGACGCCCCGGCCGGCGGGGGCGCGGAGGTCCCTATTTTGGGAACTACCAGCACATGCCGGGTAGATTCAGTCCAATCCGTTCTTTCTAGAACAACGCCCCAAGGGCGCGATTGGGCTGTTTGTTTGAACAACCACACAAACTTCTCCGGGTGACCCCTAGCTTCCTACTAAACAGTCAGGTGTAGATTTCAAAGTCGCGGGGCTAACATTGCAGAGTCTAGAAATAAATAAAAAGAAAAAAAAGCTATTTTAATGCATGGCAACCCTACCGTATGTTTAAAGATAAACCTTCTTTATGCATGTAATAAACGGGTTTATTGCGCTTAAGATAATTTATTTCCGCCTATAATTACATTGCAACAAACAGCAAAATATTGGATAAGCTGGGTACTTTAATTAAATGTGAGTACGTATTTGCTTTTGTGCCATCCATACTTTCAGAAATAATATTTTATGGAGGACTTAATTACATACCTACTTACAAATATCACGCCTTTATCCCTTGCGGGATCGGCAGAGCGTTAACGGCCGTAAAAGTACGGTCGCTATTGTCACGTCTGACAAATATTTTAAGGCCGTTCCAGAAAAATCGTGTATCTCTTAAGTGACAGGTTGTCGAGTGATGATGAAACCCTCGAGTCCCTTAGCCGTCTCTTACGACACCCGCGGAAAAGAAATGGGGTGATGCTATTCTAAGCCGGCATCACACGACACTGTAATTATTATTACATAAAGCATAATTTCCTCGGATATTTTGCTTTTGACGTCTCTTCATCTTCTTGTAAGTATACGAGTACTTACTCACATACTAATTATACAATTCTTAACTAGTTCAATTACTTTACAAAGGCATGGTTAGGTGGGCATGATGCGCTTTTTTTATCTCTGTTTACCCTCTGATTGGCCGATAGAGAACGCCGCGTGGCATTAGGCCCGCCTTTTGTACAATGTGAAATAAATATATATATATACATATACATATATATATTGCCTTATCTGTGATGATGTCACATCAGCCACGAGGCCTTCCGTTTTTGCCATCCAGTCGCAATTAGTCGCAGAACTCATCTAAGAGTCCGATAAAATGAAAATGAAAAAACTTTATTCAATGTAGGATAGCATTATCACTCATTGACGTCATGGTCGGTCATTGTAAAAAAAAGAAATTTGCATAATGCAATTTTCTTTTTTTTATAACAAATTTGTATCTTTGTATTGTCCTAATAGAAAACCGGCTCGGGCGGGATAAAAAAAATAAAAATAAAAATAAAGGCACTGCCTCGGGGCTGGCCAGGTTAATTACACAGCACGTAACTTTAGGAGTAACGCATACTGAGAGAATACAACACGACGCTTAACACCGATACCTTTTCATCAGAACCACAAGTACGGACGTAAAAATGATTCAGGACATTGAGGATACTTTTGATGATTTGACTATAAGTAGTTTTGGCTTATCAGTGTGTTTAAATGATAAATGATCTTCATTTGCTTAGACTATGGTGCAGTACATAGATGTTTAAATAATTTTAGATTCTCCTAATCAGCCATGTCAAATAATTACAGCATGCAAATATTTTTTATAAAATCTTTGAAGTCAGTTTTTGTAATCTAAGTATTCTTTGACGAAGTAGAAACAGTGCGTCCTAAGTCACTTAATATCGGAGGTACCTACCTATAGAGATTTTCAAAACAAAGATCCTTGAAAATTAACTAAAAGGTAGGTAAGTAGAGCTATAACTCCATAGTTTCCATAATTAACGAGATTAAATCAAACTAACTCTCGACTTTCATCAGAATTTGTTCAGATATTCCGTAACTGTAATTACTTTTATGGATGACAAGAAAGTTGCCTGAAAGGAGCGGTTTCCTTCGAAAGCAAAGTTTTTCTTTGATTGACGAATAGGTAAGTATGTAGTTTATTAATTATTTTGAAAATAATTGTATCAAAAAATAGGTACTTATAAAGGATATGTTGCATAATTTATTTGACAGCATTTTCTACTCATATCAATAATATTTTTTAATTCCACGATTTGAATTTGTCGCCTTACTTTGACTATAAACCAGCTCAGGTTTTAGTGCATATCGTAAAATGAGACAGTGTGACCCGATTTCGTTTTTTCGTCAATGTAAGTAAATTTTATCACTTCACGTCGATTGTTCGGATTTACTGTCAGCCAGTGCCATTTTGTTTTATGCGAGTACGACGACAACACAAAACAATAGGTTGGTTCAATATTGTGACTGCAAACAATTACCATTTGCTGGTACTTTCGTTTTGTTTGTTCTGCAATATAAACAACGAGACGACTTTGTTTGCGAAGCTGTATAAAAGCTGAATACCTAGGCTGCTCTGAAATAAGTGTCGTTGGCATTACCTGAGCTATGTTAAGTCAGTATTAAAAGGTTACCTCATACGACGGTAACTTTCCACGCAAGAGCAGCTCCGTTAAAACTTAATGTTTACTTCTGAATCAACCTACATTTCTAAAATTAAACTTTGTTACAACAACGAAAGCCGAAGCCAGAAAAGCTCATTTATGAAATGTTTTATATAACTTTCATTACAATACGTTGAAGTACCGCAAGGGTCGTACTTAGTCGATTTTCAATTACGTTCCAAAAACTTTACTTCGTATTTCATGTAGCCGACCGAAATTTAGGAATGTTGTGGCCGGGCCCCAAACTTACACCAATTAATGGATCCAGCAAAACGTCCAAATTAGAAAACAATAACGTGAGTCAACGAAACTTTCGTTTACCAGGCAAAGCTCACTAGGTTTGCAAAAGAATTAATGAATCAATATTCTATATTGCGTTAGGCAATTTGGTTTTATTTGATTAACTCAAACTTTACCGACCAGCAAAAAAGATGTAAACTTCTAAATCATTGAAAAATTTCTCAAACCATAAATAGGTTGTACTTATCATTACAAATGCGAAGAACACGCACTTAAGAGTCGTTGCAACTCACAGCAGTTTATACTTCTATAACAAGAAACCGAGGCGAAAGTTCCAGCGAATTCTAAGGTCGTTTAGCAGTTATGTACTTTAGCTGCAGGTTGTACCTTAGGTAGGAGGATACTGCTAATTATTCAAACAATGAATACTGAATGGTATAGTATAGAATAGTATATTTATTGTAAAATAGTGCCTAATTATATGTACAAAAATAGGTTCTGAATTAGCTATTTACAAAACGAGTGGTTACTAAGCGAAATCTACACACACACATAAATAATAATGCGCGCACACATATGCAAATTCCGCGGCGCGCGGGAAGGAGTTTCGAGGTCGCGACACCGAGTGTATAAATATAGGCGGCGCCGTCCGCGCTTTCTTTTCGCTCGCCGGTCGCCGTGGAGGAAGGACGTCGGTGCAGCTCCGTCGGTCACGCCGCGCCATGACACGAAGTTGCTCGAAGATGAAGATGATGCTTGCGGATGATGATCTTCGAGTGGAGTGGAGTGCTGATTGTGGATCGCCGTGTTTTGTGATGGTGCTCGCATGCTGTGTGCTGGTGTTCCAAAACAGCTCTTCTCAGAGCTCCATCATAAGTTTCACGTGATACGTCTGTGTTCAGCTGCTCCCATAGTGGACAGCTACAAGTTTCATAATGTGCGTCTTATCTGCCGTTCCCTCATGGAGTGGCAACAAGTTTCAGTGAAACTATTACGTCTTGTAGTGAAGTGCTTGTGCTTGTATATAAGTAGCTGTAGATATGTAGTTGCAGATGCTTGTGCTTGTGCTTGATAAGTAAGTAGCTGTAGATATGAAGTAGTACATGCTTGATAGTGCGCAGTAGGTATGTGCGTAGGTAATCAATCGCCGCTTCGCCGCTTGCTTTTAAGCCTGTCTGTATTTGCTTGATAGATGTGACGTCACACGCGTAGGTTCCCAATTTGCATGTAGAACGCACGACGATAAGCTTGTAGGTAACGTTTAATCGCCTTGCATTTGCGCTTACTTAGGAAGATACTCGCGTATGCAGTTGATGAATGTTGTAGGTGACGTAGGTAGGTACAGTCGCAAGAAGCATGTTGCACCGCATATTAAATCGAAGTCACATCGCAGCTAGTCCGGAACAATATAACTTTGGATTAAACCCTCGAAACTTGGTTCTTGTTAAAGTTACATAGGGGAGGAAGGCTCTATGCGAGCTCGTGACAGGCAGTTCTCAGTAGGCGGCGGCTCGCATCGTATAGTCATTCCACAGCAATTTGCTACACGAAGTAGTCTCATGGGGCTTGTATGGTAGACCCTCGATCGTGTTAGGCGAATGGAGGTCTCAAGACGACATCACTTCTTATATCTGACCTCGCATCAATGTTGCTGAACTCATGCTTTTTTCGGACATAGGAACTCAATGAATTACAGTTCCAACGTTGTTTGGAGTTTCAGACCATTTTTATTTTTCATGAACATGAAAAAGTACTACGTATTTAGCATTCTAAGAATCGTGTGATATTTTGATATCCATGGACAAACTTCGACCTGCCTTAAAAGTTGGAATTTTAATTATTATATATAACATTTCTCAGGCAGTTTTCAAGATTATATCCTACTAATATTGTAAATGCGAAAGTGTGTATGTTTGTTTGATACTTCTTATAATTATTGTTTGAAATTTGGCACACATATATAAGGTAACATAGATTAACACATAGAATAGTTTTTATCACCACTCTTAGGTCTGAAGTACCATAAGTAGACCTAAACTATAGGAGATACAAATATGGAACCAAATCAAAAGTTGTTCAGTTTAATAGCGAAGGCCTTTGACAGGGTCTGGCATGCAAGTCTGCTCAGCAAGCTTCCTGCTTATGGCATCCCAGCTGATTTTTGTACTTGGATTTCAGACTTCCTTAGTGAACGGTCCATCAGAGTAGTCGTTGACGGCTGCTCCTCTGACCTTATGGCCATTGATGCCGGAGTTCCTCAGGGGTCTGTTCTCTCTGCAACTCTTTTCCTGCTGCACATCAATGACCTCCTTCGGCATGGTATTGTTGGATACGCAGATGATAGTACCGTTTCAGAGAGATACTTGACAGGTGCAGGGACCAGTGGGGATGAAATACGTTCGTTAAGAAAGGCCATGGTAGAGAATTTTTCTTAGTGTTGCCTGCCAAAGTAGCTTACTTTAATATTGAAGTTATTGAATGCATTAAACAAATTATTTCAGTAAAATAAAACAAAGTACTATATCACAATTAATCGAAATATTACTTCTTGTCATATCTTTAAGATAAAATTATATTTAAACTTCATAATTATTGCGGATATCTCGAACTTGAAAGAGTAAAATAATGATATTTATTATTTCAAAGAAACTATAAATATCGAAAAAGTTATTGAATATGCACTAACAAAAGTTATTTATTATGTCCGTCATTGATAATGCTCGACATGTTATTGCAGTTTAACTTGATTCATGGATCAGAATCAGTTATTGTTTTTATCATAACTTCCTTCTTGCAAATGGTTATAATATAATAGTCCGGTACGGTTGGCATTATTTAAGGGCATAACTTACAAAAAATCTAAATATGCTTGTGTATTATGCGATTGCGTTGTATCTGTAAAGGACATACTAAACCTTGTGCCATTTTTTACGCTTAAGGGAATTAAAGATTAAATTTTTGGCAGCTTATTTATATATTTAAATTTTTAAGAGCTTTCAATCAAATAAATAATTTTGAAAATAGCAGTTGTGTCTGTGACAGTTTATACAGTGTAATAACCCAATTTGAGTCATTTTTATCTACTGCAAACGAAACTATGTTAGCATATACCTAAAATGATATAAAATAATATATTTAATTCGCCAATATTTTTTAAACATGAAAAGTTACCCATACATACATACATACATACATAAATCACGCCTCTTTCCCGGAGGGGTAGGCAGAGACTACTTCCTTCCACTTACTACGATCCTGGCATACTTCTTTCGCCTCCTCCACATTCATCAATCTCTTCATGCCTGCTCGTCGGTTTAGGGTACTCTTGACCTGACCTTTCTTTAGCACGTCCCCGATTTGATCAAGGTACGTTCGTCGAGGTCTTCCCCTTCCGACGTTCCCATCCACACTTGCCATATACACCTGTTTCGTTAATCTTCTTTCATTCATCCTCTCTACATGACCAAACCATCTAAGCATACCCTTTTCTACACCAGTCACTACGTCTTCTTTTATACCACAACGTTCCCGTATCACGCTATTCCTTATCCTGTCACTCAATTTTACGTCAATCATACTTCTTAACGCTCTCATTTGTACTGCATTTATTCTACTTTCATGCTTTTTCTGCCATACCCAACTTTCACTCCCATACATAAGTGTCGGAACTTACACCCCTCTATGCACAGCCAGACGAGCCTTATCAGAGACTTTCTGGCTGTTCATAAAAGCGTGCAACGCTCCATTCACCATGTTGCCGGCATTCACCCTTCTTTCGTGTCACTTTCACACTTTCCATCTGATGTGAACATGGAGCCCAAATACACAAACTCTTTCACTTGTTCCACCCTCTCTTCTTCTATCATAATTTTACACTCTGTCATATTTTCCTCTTTCTCAAAAACCATTGCTTTCGTCTTACTTACATTCACTTTCATTACTTTCTTTTTCAAAGCCTCATTCATAATATTTACCATCTCCTGCAACCCTTCAGCCGACGACGCAAGGATAACTTGGTCGTCAGCATAGAGAAGACATTTGACGAGTAAACCATTCATTCTCAGACCACATTCACTCTCTTTCAAATCCGCCAAACAACTATCCATGAATAGATTGAACAGCCACGGTGACGCAACACATCCCTGTCTAACACCTTTCTCGATGTTAAAAAGTTCACTGTACGCCCCGTTTATCCTGACACAAGCACTGGAATCCTTATATAAGGATTTCAGTGCTCGTATCAAGATACTGCTCACCCCATGCATGGATAGTGCCGACCACAATTAATTCCTCACCACTCTGTCGTAGGCCTTTTCCAAATCCACGAATGCGCAATAGACTTTCTGGTTTTTGGCCAGGAATTTTTCAGCTATGCAGCGCAAGGAAAAGACCTGATCCGTACATCCCATCCCCTTACGAAATCCTGCCTGAGCATTCCATACTTTCTCATCCGTTTCTTTCATCACTCTTTCAATCAACACCTTTACATACAGTTTGCCGACGACACTGAGGAGGCTTATACCGCGGTAATTTTTGCAGTCCACCTGTGACCCTTTTCCTTTATATATTGGCACTATTACAGCCTTGCACCAATCAGTTGGCACTCGACCGCTTCTCCAACAAAGGTTAAAAAGGAGGTACAGCTGACTAGCCACAACGCCTTCGCCAGCCTTCAGCATTTCGACCGACACTCTATCATACCCTGCAGCTCTACCAGATTTCATACTTTTTAACGCTTTCACAATCTCATCCATTTCAATCTCACTTTCGTTCTTAATTTCATTCACTTCTGTAGTAGTTATTTCTTGCGCTAGATCTTCTTTCTCAAATAAGCTTTCAAAATATTCCTTCCACCTTTTCAACACACATTTCTCATCTTTTATTACACTACCATCCTGGCTTCGAATCCTACTCAACTCGGACGAAGTGATTTTACTTCGAGCTGTCCTTATGGATTTCCAGAAAACTTTCAAGTTGGAACGAAAGTTTTCCGATAGCCTCCTGTCAAATTCATCCTTATTCTTATCTTTCATTTTATCAACAGTCTTTTTAACTACATCCTTCACACTTTTATACTCCTTTCTTGCTTTCTCTACATCTTCATCCGTCGCTTTTAACATTCTTCGGTTAGCTTTGGTAGCTAACCAATCCAACCATGCTTTCTTCTTCTTCTGCACAACTTCTACAAAGTTACCCATACTTGGCTACAAACCAGAGTTAAAATATAACAACATTTTTGTTCTTGTTCATCACGGATTATTTAGAAATTAGGTTTTTTGGAATCATCCAACAAATAAATTACACTCGTATTCAAGGTTTTCTGAATATTATAATCATCTCGCAAGCTTACTTATCAGTCTATAGAAGTAAAGTTTAACTTCTTACTTTAATAGTTTAACTTAAGTAGTTAAACTATTAAAGTAAGTAGTTAAATAGGAGATTACATGTTTTCAAGAACATAGGTCTTCTTCATCTTTGAGTGAGACATTGAATGGACGTACGGCCCGATAAACCCTACCTGCTAAAAAAATATGCTCCGTGCTCTCATGACACTGAAATAAAATTTTGAAATATTTCGATTCCAGGGTTCATTGGGTGACTCGGTGTCCCACATGAAAATGATAAAATTTCTTTTGAAAATAGAAGCCACTGTACCTGCACGATACTGCGCCTATGCAACATACCTGAAAAAGAAAAATTAAAGTGTTAAAGTCATAATTCTGCTTTTATAAACTTTTTTAACTTTAATTAAATTGCCACCTTCTGAATTGGAGTCCAGGCTTTCATTAAACAATGTTCACCCTTCTTCCATAACGTATGCCTACCTTCAGCGCATACGTTACAGTCTGCATACATCAGTATTCTGAGAACTTACACCCCGTATACTTAATGAAATCGGAAAATACAGATAAAAATAATGCCAGTTAGGTAAGGTTTAAAAAAAAGATTAAGACAATTTGGAGCTTTTACTATAATCATCATCAAGCTTGGCATCTAATAACTTTGTTTGACATTTTCATTTTCCTTACCAGCCATTCAACTACCTCTACCTATTAAAAAAGAAACGAAAGAATAAACAGTGAATTTGCATAGTAGCTTACAGTTCTAAGGAGCATGTACAATGCACGGAAAATATTATGACCCAAAGCAAGCGAGTGCAGCGGCGCACACTGTGGACAAATTATAAAACGAGGCATTCATTATAAAGTTTGAGACACGCGTGCAGTGCAGTGTAATGTTGTCTTGTTACCGTGTCCCTGCATAACTATGGACGTTAACAACGCCCATTAACGTTTTGCAAACGCCTTATTTTTATTACAAACAGGTATAAGGAGAAATAGCGCCGTGAAAGTTAATGTACCACCAGAAAACAGAAATACGTGCCTTTGCTCCCACGCAAAGGGATAATATTACATAAAGAAAACGGGCCTTTTTGTCTAACCGAATAAGCTTAGGTCATACTTTGCATAAGCTACTTTTCAAAGTTCCTAAAGCTCTGAATAAAAAATATTAGAATACTTCTAGTTGGCGAGGAATTTTTATTTCTCTATTAATAGAATTCACAAAACATCGTAGGCATGTAGAATCTACCGTTTTGATAATGATTTCAACCATCATTTTCAGTTAATAGTACGAAATATTTATGTGATTGCTGTAATAGTTACACTAACGAAATACTAGAGATGCACCGCCTATGGTTTTGGCCGACTAACCGACTACCGACTAATCAGCTTAAAATCAAACGACTAGTCACCGACTACAAAAATGCTTTCCCGACTAATCGACTAAGCCGATCATTACCTAAGTGACGCTTGGAAAATGAAATCACGTTTGTGCACGTTTAAGGGCCTTCCTACTAACTAAAACAGTTGTGGTTTCATTTAGAACAAAATAAAATATTACATTAAATAAAATAAATAAATTATTACATTAAATTCAATGTTTTTATTACAGCCGACTAATCTGCTATTCAGCTGACTATGCGCTGACTATAAATGGTCGACTATTCGGTGCATATCTACTAAATTACAACCACCAGTTTATCAACCAACTATAATTGTTTGTCTAATGCATACGCTGTTTTGTTACTAGAAATTTCTATGCTCTCTTAATTTATAAGCAATAACTACAAATTTAGGGTAATTCCCGGATATGTGCCACAGCGGGATATGCGCCTCAGTTTAGTTGTGTGGAAAGTAAAACACACGCACAAAAAAATCCTTTATTAAACAAAAGCACCCCTTCCCCCCTTAAGTCTGCCACAAAGCGTTGGTGCGTGCGGACTTGCGTAGGAGTGTTTTTCACGGCGACGTGATCAACAATCGGAATTTTACTTTATGGATGAACTTTGACCTTCCATAACTTTGGATTTGTCTGGTAACTGCTCTCTTTCATTACGTCTAAATAAGGAGTAGTGTGTGGAGATTATGTGATAAGCCAATTTTTAAATAAAAAATTGTGTTTAAATTATTTTTTGAAAAGGTCATATATCCATGTGAAAAAGGATATTTGCCTCAGTACGTTTTGGGATATGTGCCCTTAGGGCCTTGCCTGATTTTGATGCAGGTATGTTATGAATATGTAATTATTGTTACTGATACGGATACGGATATGTTATTGTTTCGGATTATCCGTTAGTTTCTGATAATTTTAGTTGCAGATATCATACAAATTATTCATTTTTTGTTTATTTTGGTTTTGTTTTTCGATAGTCCCTAAGGGCACATATCCCTTTTCTAACTTTTGTAGGAATGTTATGGATCTGTCATCGACACGAAAGAAGAAGAAGATTGATATGTCATTTTGGTTACAAATACAGATACGGAAATGTAATTATGTCGGATTATCCGTTAGTTTCGGATAATTTTGGCTACAGACATAAACCAGATTGTTCTTTTTCTGTTCATTTATTTATTGGACCAAATATTATATTATAAATAGGTTTTGTTAATTAGTAATATATGTATGTATTAAAATTATATTTAAACACAGTAATAATTTACTCAATTATGTTTAAAATATTTTTTTTCTTGCCAAGGGCACATATCCCCTCCAAAAAAATCGCTCTGGGGCAAATATCCGGCATGTGAGGCGTATATCCCGGTTTTCACTTTTATTTTAAACTTAAAATATACGGCTAATTAAAAGGATTATTTTCAAAAAGCAATATAAAATTGAAAAATAAACGTCCAAATTATATATTTTTAAGAAAATCATGTGCTAATTATTTTAAAACGAAAAGATATGAACAAAATAAAAAAGGTTGGGCATATATCCCGGACTTACCCTAATTATATACACCACATTGTTGAATTGAGTAGCGAGAAATCGGAACAGACATAGCGCGTATTAATAATAAACTGATGATAATAAATATAAATAATTTTTCCAGTAAGTACCAATCTATAGATCAATTACATAAGTAAGAGAAGCATGAACTTATTGGAAACAAGCTGTTAGTTTTCCAAAATAAATGAAATAAAATAAAACTAGAGCTCAGTTTCCTATAGACAATTGTTTGATTGGACCGGTGTTGTTTTCTTTTCAATGAGCAACCATTGCCCTAACGAGCCCCTGTTTCAACCGCAATGCACTTTTTTTACAAAACCCCTCCATAATTTTGTTTACCCAACTCCAATCTCGTCAACATAATTAGAATTTTAATGAGCATTTCACTCTTGAGTAGACTTTTAAACAATAAAGATTTTAAACAAAGAAGACAATATTCGCTACGTTTTACTACGAGCCTTTAAAGGGCCGCCGGTTCTGGGGAAATCTTATAGTAGCTCAAGTTTATGCCCGCCCATAAAAGGAATGCCATAAAAAGGCATATTGGAGCGACAAATAGCTCGCTATACTGTTTTTATTGTGGCATCACGCGACAAATCTAAGCGCTATTGTCTACAATACGCCCGCAGGTTGGACGATAAACCTCGGACTTAGGGGATAAATACCAGACAGGCTCTGACGACGTAAGGACGGGCCATTTGAGAAATTTATCGTGCGCACTTAATCACAGATAAATTGTCCGGCGTCACGTGAATCGCTGTACAGGTCGGTCTTTACAGCGTGCGAGTTTGTCCGTATTAAACTCCTCTGAAAGTTCTACAAACAAAAAACTAAACAGGATAACAAAACTCTGTGTAACCTACCTATATTAATTTAATTCGTGTTCTTTCATTACACACATCAGATCAGCCTATAGCAGTAGTCCTACTTTTTTTTCATTTGGTGGGCACACACTTTTTTCGAATATGTTTTTTAAATATTATTGCGCGCATTGTTCCAACACTCAAAGCAAGCTATCTATTTGTTATCATGTGTATAAATAAAAAATTGTAACCGTATCTAAAAACGTCCCGGGAAATGTTTTATTTAAACAGGGATTTTTGCTGTTTTCCGGCTATCGTTTTTCAAATGAAGGCTATCCGTGGCATGGCTCACATGTTCGCTTTTTGATATGCAATAGCCAAAAGGGTTTTGAAATCGACTAGGAACCGATGTGGTTCTGAAAAGTAAGAGATAGAGCTTTCAAATATTCTTTAATGGCAGTGCTTTAAGTCGATCTCTAGCACGATTATAGGGCGAAAACACCCAAAAGATCGGAAATTTTATTTTGAGGGTTGGAAGTAAAAAAGTACCTTGCCTTTTTTCAGGCAAATTAACACTAAAACAGTTTATTCAAATGAACACTGTCTATAATCCTTATCTGATTACACCGGAAATTACTGATGCCCAATTAGGAAATCGTTAAAGACTATCTACCCAAGACTAACCCGTTCAAGTTAATTTTACATTGTGCAAGCTTCAAAGGATTTCAGTAATTAAATTATTCAGCTATATCAACTGCTCAACTTGGTTTGCAAACAAACTGCCTATTAAAAGGAATTATTAAATATGACGAGGTCGCATGATGCCTCTGGAAAACCGGAAAACCTCATTAATCTGTGTCACTTTGGTAACGTGTCAGCATTTTTAGTGAGCGTCCTCCATCTTCCAAACAATTGGTGTTTGATGCTGGCTTTATAAAAACTAAGGTCCGACCACATTGTTAGGCTTGACACCGCCTTTGTTCTTGCACAGCGGATCCCAGCAAAAATGGGCGGTCAATCTGGCAGACGTCCCGTACAAAACAAGGCCTCGACCTTACGAGTAGATATTATCATGCTGAAAAAATTTACCCTTTGACAAAGTATTTTGTAATACAGATTTTCATTACTTGAATATCAAATAATATTGAAATAAATAAACCTTTTAAGTGGACCTCATGTGGAAACATTAAATAAAAAAGTATAACATGTAAACGCAAAAAGGAAGCGCAGCAAAAATAAATATGAAGTACCAAGGGAATATGAGTAAATCTCAGTTGAACGTTTTTCAGGGCAACAACATCGCCGACAAGCATAATTACAACAAATGGCCGAGATGAAGGCTACATACATTTTCATTTTGTTTTATTAAAAAAAGCTTTCCCTGAACCGGATAGGAAAGGGAAAAATCCCTGGAACTTTTCTTGTTTCCAAACAACACGTTCGACGCACAGGTAGCGACACGGAATTGAATTGATTATAAACTTTATCTGCGCGTCGCTGCATAAGACTTTAGCTCTCCCATTTCTGGTTGTAGCTTCGCTTATGAATTCGAGACGAGAAAATAGTTATTTAAACCACGTATTCATTTCCTGTTTCTTTCGTTGAGACCGAACTTTGATCAAAAAACTCTATAAAATTTAATATTTTCTATAAGATTGAATAAAATTGGTAGGTATAATAAATCTGTTTTGAAAGATCATTGTTCGTCATCATCATCGTTATCAACGGCAAGTTTGTTTGCATTTGAAACCGCTGCCCGCAAGCCGCAACCCTTTCAAAGTCGTCGGTTCATCTGATAGAACGGTGTTCCAAGCTGCGCTTTCTAAAACGTGGCCACCACTCTGAAACCTTGCAACTCCATCACTCATCTGTTCCACGAGAAACTATTGTTTAACATGAAATATTGTAACAAATGTCTGGGAGGTATATTACGCGCAAAAACAGTTTAATGAACATAATACCAGCAATCTTATATGCAACAAAGATCTAACTATTTATTTAAACTAACTCCCTAATAAATCAGTGTTCACTGGAATAAATTACCTTCCTACAAACCAGGTGCAATCTGGCTCGGTGTTTAATAAAGGAGTACACACACACGCTCTTTGTTCGTCTGGGAGGGCAATTAGTTGAACACTTCACACTTAATTAGCACTATCGCGGAATTTAAAACGACCCTCCATGTAGGGTCGGTTGGCTGGTTCAACACGAGTGTCCAGTTTGCACAATGAGAATGGGGGGGTAAGTGGCTCGAGTTTTATTAGTCTTGTCGCTTAAGTGGGCAGAGCTCTTTACTCTTGCATGAATCTTCAATGATGACGAGAATATCCTTATCAAAAGAAAGCTTGGCTTTAAGGATCGGCGATCGGATGTCTTTATAAACCGGCCAAGTAGGAGACGGGCTCACCCTTCGAGGGTTCCGTAGCACGCACATCAAGCCCTTTCATATGAATTTTGAAATATTGCTGTTAGTCGGATCCCTATCATACAAAAAAAAGGAATTGGATATTGCCCTAATTTGTACTACAAAACTAAGCTACTTGCCAAATTTCATAGGTCTAAGTCCCTACGATTTTTATTATCTTGAAAGAGTCACCCACACGTTTTTTATAACATAAACAGCCATTCTTTAATTACGTTAAGTTAGTTTAGAAGCTTGTTTTTACTTTTAAATTTCAACTTGATATCACAACGCGTTCCTGAGATAAAATTTTGTGACAGACGGACGGCCGGAGAGAGAAAAAGCTCCTATAAGGGTATAGTTTTTTCCGTTTGAAGTAAGGAACCATGAAAACAAAAAAGATTCTTTGGCAAAATCAGAAGATCACAGTTAGAAAAGAAGCAAAAAAAGCACTAGACGGTAGTAAATTGGGTCAGGCCGAGGTCAGCCTAGTCCTGATAAACTTGATAGCCTCACACGAGTCTCCTCGTCACTTCTTGATCATGATAACGAGGATAGTGATGCAAAATTATAGTATAAGGTTCAGTAGACATACATTTTTTAAACTCAAAAGTGCATAAAACCTTTTTTAGCAACAGTTTGCTGCTGGTCTGCAAGGTTGTGTACTGACCTTGATTAAGTTACTCATTAATAATTGATACTTTTGATAAGCACACCCTAATTCTACCATACCATAATCATGCAGGTAATGGGCAGCAGCATTCCCTGTGAATGCTACATTTTGCACTGCGCTCGTCAATCCGCCTGCCAAGCGTGGTGAGTATGGTCGATAGGGGGAGGCCCATTTCCAGCTGTGGACTATTGTGTCTGGTCATGTAATGGACGTATTAGCATACACAACCAAACAAAGAACGCTTCATTTTGCATTTCTCACGTGAATGTACTAAGTCGGAAATATCGACTTTATCTTACAGAGACATGAATTAAACACCGCATACCTATTACACTCCCACGTCACGTTGTGCATATAACGCGAAGAGCCATTACCTACGCGCGCTTTGCGAAGTGTTTTACTACTTATCTCTTTTTCCTTATCCTTCTGAATAAAACGATGGGTAAATGTGGGTGTAGAAGTAGAGCGTAGGTAGGTATAGAGGTCATACCCACATATCGCTTTTCACACTACAGCGTTTCGCATCGTAACTTCTAGAACTATTACCTATCTGTTAAAAGCAACAAAGCTAGTATCAAAGTTTCCTCGCTTCTGTCTGTACCAGTCAGTACCGAGGCAAGGGAAGACATTAGTTCCCGCTGCGCTGAGGTGTTGAAGCGGTTCGTCTAAACACTACGTGCGCTCTCCAAGAGGATTTATCGGGAATCTAAAGCATTGCGCTCTTGACTTTCTATTTCCGGCGGATTGCACGGAGCTATCCTGTGGGATCTCAGCTCGATAAATGGGGGAACTCGCTTCCTCTCGGCTTTGTCTTACATAAGTGCGGCGCTTTGAAGTCATTCTGTGTTCTGCGTTTAGAGAACAGGTGAATTCATGAAGAAAATTATTTTGTAACTTCACATATTACTGAAATTTGTTGTTGGTACCTATAAAATCTTTAAGATCTATGTTTTAGGTTGTTTACCAACTCAGTTTGATGAGCAGATACTAGGTAACTAGGAAGTAACTTACATTAATTCACCGCACCATTATTTTTGTTGAACCTGAGTTTTAGTTGTTCTGGAACTTTGCGAGATGGGTTGAGATCCAAACGTTTGGCCAATGAGAATTCTGCAATGGCACCTGTAGTTGCATCCAAGTTGCGCAAACCTAAATTTAAATTGGTAAATGGTATACCTGCCCGTTATGAGCGCAAACAGACATTTTCATAAATAAAGTTTCGGTTAATATACATACATAGCTGTAAAAAGGTACCAGTCGACGTGTCTAATGTAGGTGTTTCATAATTAAACAGTAGAAGTCAAAAGATGAAGGACAAAAACGCGCACAAAAGTATATACCTACTTCTATTTAAATATAAGTTGGGATGAATTAATATAGGTGAAATAGGGTTGTTTGAAATGAGTTAGGGCCTAGCCTGGTATTTATCTATACTTATTATTTAAACTCCATTCATTTCGTTTAAAATGTTTTGTGGTGGTTGGTGTAGGGTGAAATTTTACTAGTGACCGATAGCGAAAACTCAAGTTTTTCAGTCACTAGTAAAATTTTCACCGTATAAAGAACGTTCTTAGCCAGTTGGAGGCCAAAATAAACCTGCACCATATTATGGTCACGTGAAAAAACTTCTAAAGAATAAGTCATTGCATTAATGATACTGCTCAAAGACCGTATTGTACACAGCTCTAATCCTTCTATAAAAATTTAGTGGCATAGTGTTACAATGTAAATCATTTCATCGAGCTTAGGCGCGTCGACGATGGCACAAGCAATGTACATCAAATGCGAATTAAGACAAATTGTTCCTATTTATCTATTGTGACATCTAGAATTTTTTAAGGTACCGGTTGGTAAAGGGCGACACGCAGCAGCAGCAGACGACGTGTCGACGCTTCATGTCGCCGCGACACGTCGCTGCGACGTGTAGCTGCAGTCATGAATTGAAACCCGACTGCAGACGACAACAGCAGATGGAATCCAGTTGATTCTGAGTGTTACGTGAAACAAGATGTCTGACGTGTTTGATAATAGTGATCGTAATTTTTTATATCTTTTATTAGAAGAGGAAGAAGACGATGATGAGTTGTTATTGTTTTACTTGTACAGAAAAAGACGAGAAGCCACACGTCCCATGCTTGAATGCAGAAAAAGTAAGGAAACTTATATTCAATATTGATAAAAAAACATTTGAAAAGCGATGAAAAAGAATTCAGAGAGTATTGTCGTTTAAACTAAAAACAGTTCGATTTTATATTAAATTTAATTCGAGAAGAAATCGAGCCAAAGAAAATAAATGCCATAAATGCATCTTATTATCTTTTATGACCGTATTCATATAAGTTTTGGGAGACGCATCGTACAGTGCGGGATGTTGGGCCACCTCGTTTATGAGTTTGTCTTCTTCAGATTGGAAAAATTCATTTTGAAAAAATACTCCCTCGACGCTCCCACGTCCGAGACTACTGATCCGCGGTCGGGCGACACTTGCGCCCTGTCGCTCGACGACGCGTCACTTTAGCTTCGTGTCGCTGGCTACGGAGGTAATTTCATAGAAATGCGTAGAAATCAGTAGTGTCGCGGCGACACGACTTCTGCTGCTGCTACGTGTCGCCGGCTACCAACCGGTACCTTTATTCTTACTTGCCACTAGTGACAGATTCAGCGGTGACTAAGGGAACAAAGGGCTACACTTGTGTCCAAGTCGCGTGAATTTAGATGAGTGCATCACCGCGCAGACCGGCAGCGGCGAGCTGCACACCGACTTTCTTCACAAACTTCGTCTCGCGGAAACCGTATAAATGTTAATGAAAGCCAGACGTCTCTAATGAGATTACAGCTCCCGTGAAATTGGATTCGCGCGGGACTTCTTTAATTTTCAGTCATCGTGAAAATTAGGTTGATCTGTCGCGTTACTTAAGACGGTTTGCATTTCAATGTTGGTGCAGGAATTTTGGAGTTCGAGCAACGTAATTTGTTACTCAACTAGTTGAAAACGTAGGCAAAATGGATGCGTAAATCGCTGTAAATGTAAAACTAGTTTCTCGTCAATTATATACATTTTAGATTAAGTATATATATATATATGCAACAAAAGCGCCCAAAATTAATATAATATTACCTTTGAAAACCTGCAAAATTTTCAAGCGCGGGCAGAATTTGAGCCTGCGACTTTCGCCATTACCAATGAATGAATAATATTCTTCATTTAAATAATCACATCTCTAGTCTAAGTACTACACTTCCCTTTCAACGAATTTTTATTCGGCATATATTGCTGGTTATCTTCAGTTTATTGAAATGATGACACCCTTGAAATAACTAGCAATGTATACCGAATTGCATTGCTTTAAATTGTCAAAATAATGCTACGATGCAACGATACAATTTGAGTCTAATTTGATTAACAAAATAACTTTGGTAATTTTCTATAACGACACATTTTTTTGTAAATACACTTTTTACAAGGGATCCACCCAATCACACCCTTTCGGCTTTATTTGTTAATATGTAACACGCGGTATATATCTTAACAGTAAATTCTACCCACAATACAATAGGAGAATTTATATCGGAAATATCTTAATCATCTCGACTATAGAAAACAAGCATTACTGAACAGATTCAAATTCTTTATTGTATTGTAGATATCCTGCTTCATTTACATAATTGTACAGATTAAGAGTATCTTGCTCGGCCTACCTTCCCCATTTTCCGCGAAGATAAGCAAAATGTGGAGTAAGACAGGATTACCAACTGACGATGAGTTTTCTAGATTGTTCGATATTCAAAGGAAATTCTCACAAATGTTTAAGATTTGACGAGCAATCTTGAGATTTAGTCTTTGGATGTAGCAGTCGCTATACGTACAGGTTCAATCAGTCAGAGCCCGGCACACGTCATGAATTTCACAGTAGCAAACTTCTGCAATATTCACCCTTATTTGCTAGCTACATACAAATATACGTACGTCATATTACGTGGGTGGACATAGTTTGTACATAATGTCCGATATACATGTAACACACTTTTATCCCTTGCGTGGTAGTAAGAACGTAAAAGTTCGCAAAAACGAAAGGCAAGGGGGTGATACTAATACTATTTTAAGCCGACGTCGCACGGCGTCATCATGTCATGTTCGATATATATTATACTGACAAAGAAAGGGTAAAAAATATTTATTATAAACTTATAATATACCACTAATATGCCGAGTGGTGCCGGTTTGGAACAGCATAAGCCCAGTTCTTCTCGTGGGTGTCGTAAAAAGCGACTAAGGTATGATCACCCATAGAATAGGCAGCGGCGGCGTTACCTGTGAATTCAATATCTTGCACTGCGCTCGCAAATCCGCTTGCCAAGCGTGGTGAGTATGACACCCCCAATAGGGGGAGACCCATGTGCAGCAGTTGACTAATGTGGCTGTTAACTTTATGTAAATCAACTTTGAATCTGTTACAGTGTTGGCCTAAACCTCGCACTAGGTTTCTCTGTATCGTGAGGGCTAGTTTCTTCCAATAAAAGACACATATTGTAGTTTTAAACATATTGAAGTAGAACTAGTGCACGTTTAATCTTAAAATAGAAGTAAAACTAATGAAATATGTGTATGTTCGTATGATAAATTTTTAATGAGACATTCATATTATGTTCACGTGTAAAGTATGTATTTTTGCCTAAAATAGGTAAGGTAATAAATATAAGTTTTGTTGTGTATCAAAATAATAACAAATTGATTTGTGTGACTGTTTTCTTTTTTAAATTAGTATGGGTTATAGAATTGTTAAACGTAGGTTCTCAGTATTCGTACAGCTAAGAGATTGAACCCAGGATGAGTTTCTTATAAAAAGTTTTGAAAGTGGCAGGCACTAGACGTACGGCATAATGAAACTGTAGAATATCCGAGCAAATTTGGTACGTTGCGCGCAACTGCCTAAAGATATTCAACAGCTTTCGGACTTGAGAACGAGCTTTAATCTTTTATGACATTAAATACAACTCCCAGGTTACTCGGAGGTTACAGATATTTTTGACTATCTTTTGATTGTTTACTACTCTCATTACATACATACATACATAAATCACGCCTATATCCCTTACGGGGTAGGCAGAGCGTTAACGGCCGTAAAACGAATATTAACACCACGTCTGACAAAAGCTTGAGGGTCAATCAGATAACTGTGTATCACTATAGTGACAGGTTGTCAGCCCATCGCCTAAAATTGCAATACACATCCCTCGAGTCCCTTAGTCGGGTCTTACGACACCCATGGGTAAGAAATGGGGTGATGCTATTCTAAGCCGGCATCACACTACTCTCATTTAGATACAGAAAATACTTCGGAAAATAAAAATCGGTTTAACAGGTACCCGTACCTTATAGCCTTTTATAAAAATCCTGTCCCGGTTCAGCTGAAGTCTTATACTTACTTTTGGTATATAGACGTATCAGATCAGTAAATAAGACGTACGATAATTGGTAGAGCGGTTTAAGCAAATAAGTTCCTCAACGCGACACAAATTGAGCGCTGACCATCGATTGTGAATTGAAAGCTCCCAAATTGCTACCAAGTCCTTGTATTTGTAACCAGGGCCGGCTTGAATCAATCAGGGTAATGGGGGCTAGTCCGAACCTGCTTGGATTAGTCGCGGTAAACTGCTCCCAGCACGCCACGGACCGCTGGAGTTTCCAATCTCTGCTGCCCTCTTTTGTAGAGCTGATTGAATCCCCATTCAATCAGTCGCCGCGATTGAAAATTTATATCAAAGTTTTACCTTATTTTTCAAAATAGATTTAAGCCTGCCTCATCGATTCACTTAACTCTGACATGAAATGATCACAGCATTAAAAATCGAAGAGATTTTTGTTTGTCTCAATAGATTCAGAAGGCAAGTAAATAACTAGTGGGAAATAAAACTTGACTCTTCAGTTGGTAATTGATTTTGAATGCAAATCAACAGATACCAAAAAGAATCGTTACAAAACCATTGATAAAACCAATCATATCACAATAAAAGATAATGCTTTCTTGTGAGGAATTGTAAAGTAATCAAAGAATCCTCCAATGCAGTAAGTTCTCGTTATAGTGTTCATAATGCAATTCTCACAAAGCATTCACAGATTGCCAGCAACAGTGGTCAGCCTGGCATAGAAAAGGGGATGGGTAAAGCCCCCGGGCGCTGTGTATGCCTGCCAGGCCCGCCAGGCCGGCAATTAGCGTAATAGACGTTTGACCGGCCACAGCATGGAATTCCTCCCCTTTGCCACGAGTATTGTAAACCTTTGCACGTGCTTCGAGATATTCGGTACTCTTGCTAGCACATGGCAAGGACGTCTTTGTACTTATCTAGATACTATATTCGAAGCAACATGTAGATGATGAAAAGTGCCTGTTCGTATCATAGAGTTTCATCGAATGTCAAATGCTCGATGACATTGTAGGAGATCCGCCAAGCCTTGTGATTAACCTGGCTAGCCCCGGCAGTAAGCCTTTTTTTTATCCCGCCCGAGCCGGTTTTCTTTTAAGACAATACATGTCATAATTTACATGAAAATTAAATTGTTTTACACAAATTCTTTTTTTACAATAACGGATAATGACGTTAATAAGAGATAATACGATAATACTATCCTACATTGAATAAAGTAAATTGCAATTTCAATTGTGTAGCAGCATGACAGTTTAGTAAATTACCTGCTTTCTTTTAGATAAAGTCAAAGGGATCGTATGTCCAAGAAGTTGGATAATGATATTCAACCATTGGTCTAATATTCTTTAAATGCATCTTTTTATCTAGGTAACAAAGAAAATACAAAATACAAACTTACAACTGCTACAAAACCACTCGTGTAATGACAAGAAAATAATGCGATTCGAAGTAATATTGTTGTAACTGTACCAATTACAAGGCGAGGACGTTCCTTTGTCTGAAACAATGAGTTTCAGGAAGGCAACACGCGTCTAGACTGGAAAACTAGGAACAGCAGGCGGCGAACCGGACCCAGGCTTGCCAAGCCTGATATACATTATGAGCTAAAAGAAATAGCGCCATCTGATGTTTTTTGAGTCAGACCACAATTGAATGCAGTCAATGTATGCGTTGAAGGTATGTTTTAAATTATGGTGCTGTATTTCCTACATGGAAATTAAAACTGGAAATCGATAATAACGGCTGCGACTAGGACCCCGAAATGCTGTGTATTACTACATCGCTCTAAAAACTAAATATTTCCCAACAAAAGAAAAGAACCAACAAACCTACTTCAAACTTTGCAAATAAAGAGTATATCGTCACACAATGTTCAATATTTTCTAATTTGGTAAGTAGTTTACCAAGTTGTTCAGCGTTTGAACGTTGAACAGCATTCCGAGTATTTCCGAGGTCTCATGGTGATTTCCGGTACGTATTCGAGATTTACGGTGATGATGGTTATGTTATAGTGAATCATCGAGAGGACACGAGCAGTTTGTCATACGTGGCGAAACGGTGTTTATTTGACAATATACACTAAGACTCTGTGACTTGATTCTAAACAATAATGTCTGAAAGAATACTAAAGTTTTGAATTCCGTCGGGCTGCATTCAGACGCCTGGCAACCCCGTCCCCGACCGGCCCAGCTTCGGCATACGAATGAATCTCGGACACGGAGCACGGACGTACCACTTTGTCACATCAACATTGCCTTGAGAGGACTCGACGGAAACATATCCGCAAGCTCTTGAATGTGAAATGTGTTCGCTCCTCTTGTTCTTTAATTTATTCGAACTAGTTTGTTCTGCACTTTATCTGCGCTGCTAGGTGAGAAAACTCACTTATTTTTAGTTTCTATAGTTTTGTTTCTCATGTTTACGGAGATTAGTTCGTCTGGTAGAACCTCACATATTACGACATTACACTTTATTATGAATAAGAACAAACTACTTAAGTAGATACTTACTAGTGTTCTCATTGAACACAATGGCAACACGTACACACCGTAGCTCTTCACTCTAATTAACCCTTTACAGAGGGTCTTCCAACTTCCATCCACAAAATGGTCTAATTGAGTGGAAAAGGCTGGTTATTTGCCTTAGTACCCAAGGAGCGATTAGGTATATCTATCACTGTAGGTACGTACGTGTCTGCTATCGAAAAACAATTCATCTGAAAATACAAGCTGCTCGAAGCATATTCTACCATCAAAGTTTTTGCGGTGATGCGTTTTCGAAAGTTTCTACTCTCTAGAGGGATTTGATGCGGCCTGTCTGCCAAAGCCATCGCAACGATTTAGATAGTTCTAGAACAATACCACTGTAACACCGCAGCAGGATTTACGAGATGGACGGATTTCAATCCCATCCAATATGTTGAACATTTACACATTTCAAGTGCCTAAAGGTAATAAAATGAATAGGTGTATAAAAAAGGTACGATGATTTTAACTTTGAATACACTAGTACCTACAATAAACACATAACCATGTTATAGGCAAGAGAATTTGATGCCTATTGAAAATTGGTGGAGTTTATTTACACTACATTATTCTGAAACAATAGTCGCTACATTTCAATGACTTGGTATCTCTGGACCGCTTCATTCATTCGACGAGGGCCGTGTATCGGAAATAATGGTAGGTATCTGTTCAGGACAATGCGACCGATCGCTATGAATCAAACCGGCCAAATCTGATTTATGCACTATTAGCACTTTATGGCTGAGGTAACGGGCCATCGTGTTCATGGCACTTAAAAAGTAATAAATTAGGCTGGTCGGTAGCGAGCAAAACGTGGTGAGCTTTGGAGGGGCTAGCTGTAAAATGAACGGAACTTTACACCTCTCAAGGTATACTGATGGAGTACCTAGTAAAAAAAATTAAGTATGGAAATGAGATGGTTTGTTGTATGTACGGTTGTTTAATATGTAGGTATTTATTGATATTTACTAATACTAAAAAATTAAGCATGCTATATAATATTTTACCCCATATCTTCCTACTGAAGCGGTAAGGTAGGCTAATCAGACCTACACTGTAAAAATTTGCTATGTGATGCCGGCTTAGTATAGCATCACCCCATTTCTTTCCCGTGGAAGTAGTAAGAGGCGACTAAGGGACTCGATGCAGTTTATTGCAAATTTAGGCAAAGGGCTGACGACCTTTCACTATGGTTTCGCTACTCAAATGTTTGTCAGACGTGTCGTAAATTACCGTTTTTTGCGGCCGTTCACGCTCTACCTACCCCGCAAGGGATTATGGGCGACATATGTATACATTGTAAAAATATGAGTACCTACCAGGCTTAACGAAATAAAGTTGAGAAAATATGCTTATTATTTTATTAAAGGACCTGAAACTTTGAATCGAAAAAATGGAGATGAATTTCTAGTTCGTTCTATGAAAGTAAGATTCAGCGCATAATGAGCAAACTTCAAAAGAATAAGTAAAATATTTGATGAGATTTCAAATTAGACTAGACGACTATTTTGTTAAAAAAATGTATGTCAATTTAAAACTTTCATTGAGAGTGTAGAATTTTTGTTAATTTACACGTCATTTACTACATGTCGGATATTTTAAAATGCTAAAAGCTTCCTGTTAGTTGACAAAAACGCGAATATTTTCTATAAATAAAATAAAGCTCTTCAAAGCTCAGGTACTTTTGGTTACATTAATTCCTACAATATTCATCAATGGAAAATAAATAATCATGCCGTGTGAATTGAATAGGATCGAATTGAAGGAGGCTTTGAATAGCATCACTCCATTTCTTCCCCGCGGGTGTCGTAAGAGGCGACTAAGGGGCTCGAGGGTTACATGTGTATTGCAATTTTAGGCGATGCGCTGACAATATGTCACTATGGCGATACTCAATTTTCTGAAAGACCCTCAAATGTATGTCAGACGTTGCGTAAATGTTCGTTTTTACAGCCGTTTACGCTCTGCCTACCCTACAAGGGGTAGAGGCGTGATATTTGTATGAAAAACAATATTCTGCTCTAAATATTTCACTTTTTCATTTGAACTTAAATACTTATTTCTTTTCAGCAGACCGTTGTAAAAAAAGCAAAAGAAACAACGTTAAAAAAATCATCTTCAATTTCATCCTTTTGCCGATTGGCTTATTTTGATGTAGGGCCGACTGTTTGTAGCTTTTGACCAAATTGCCGCGGCTCCTCGTGTTGGAAGCACTTAGGGGCGATAAATTAGCGGTAGCTGCCCGCTAACGGCGAGGTGGGTGGTTTGCTGCGTGAATAATGGGCTCGGGGAGACCACTGAAGCTTCTAATGTAAAAAATTTCCGGGAGTTTCATACGAAATAAATACTGTGCGTGGTTTTCCAAATAGAACAGACTATTGAGAAAAGTTTTGCTACTGTGCTGCGCTGGAGAATTAAAAATACTTCGTATTTATGGCTCCCATACAACAAACGTGATATTTTTTTATTATTTTAGTTAAAGATAACGGTACGGAACACACCTGACCGATGTTTTTTTATTTTTATGTAACGTCATTTCTTATACTTAGGCCTTCTGATAAAACTCGCACACTATCAATATATCCAAGTTATCTTGCTTGTGCAGTTTAAAATCAAGCTTCGAACATTCTTTCAAGTTTCAAGTTTGTTTAAAACATTATCGTTGAAGTAAGTACCTAAAATCTGCTAATCTATTTTACAAACTTTGAACACGTCTGTTGTGAAATATTATCACGAAGCATGTGGAGAGTTTATCATGGCAATGGGAGATCGCCAGGCTGTAGTCGGTCAAACTTCTCTTATACGTTCCCTGATTGCTGGCCTAGTTACCATGTTGATTGAATACTTATAAAGATTGATATTTCTTGAGGCCTTTTTCTATTTATCGTAGTACACCTACACATAATATAAAATTGTTCGCCCTTTAAAAAAAAACATATTTTTCTTAACACGCTGTATCTGTATCAGAATGTTCGTCAAATCATTAAGATAACATCGAATTTCCATTGTTGTTATCATTGTTAAGTGAAGGAATTCATGAAAGCTCTTTGTCAGTTTGTAATCCCGTCTTACTCTACATTTGCTTATCTCTGCGGAAGGTAGGCCGAGGCATGTTCTAATTTATGCAATTATGTAAATGTAGCCAGACAATTGGAATATATAGGTTAGGTATATAACACCTTAAGTGAGATGTATCAGCTTACATTAGCTTCATAAAAAATATAGTATGTGGATTCAAACCGGGACCTGTGGAGTACCTACCATAAACCATTTAAAACATTATATTTTGCCACAAATACGAACATTACGATATAAGAGTAAGTAGGTACAGTTTTTGAATACGTACAGTTTTGTAAGTGCAAAATAAACCATAGTAGGTACATTAGTTTCAATTCAATTTTAGTCGCAGCTGATATTTTTTTATGCTGTGACTAATTATAAAAATATTCTACTTCTTCTTTCGTAAAGACGCACATCTTGAACATGAGCCCCGATATAAGTAATTATTTAACTCTTTAAAAAAACAACTCTCTCTGCTTTAAAAATGCTTTCGATTCAATTCAATTCGGCAGATAGTAAATAGAAAAGTTACGTAGCTATATAACTCCAATGCAACTTACCTTTGTATAAAGAAGTAAAAATCATAAGCCTAGCTAAAATTCTTATCAATATTTAAATGTAAACCTGTCACTGTAACTAATGCAGTGAATCTACACAATTTTCACGTTGGCTGAAAATTAGCGATTCCCATTTCACGGGAGCTGTAATCTCATTAGAGACGTCTGTCTGGCTTTCATTAACATTTATACGGTTTCCGTGAGACAAAGTTTGTGAAGAAAATCGGTGTGCAACTCGCCGCCGCGCCGCCAGTCGCCGCGTGGTGATGCGCTCATCTAAATTCACGCGGCTTGGACACAAGTGCAGGTATGACTTCGTAGATAAGTAGGTAAGCCGCTGCCCAAGCGCTTCGTTTCTACTGTCGAAGTTGGATATCCTGAGTCACCACTACGTTTATTCAGTAGATGAACTTTGTGCACTCTTATGAATACATGCGCGTCGAACGATGAAACGGACAGGTGCATTTGTAAAGGTAACAGTTAGCCAAACGCGTCCGTCTTTCTTGCAAGCTGTTACAAGGAAAACCCAGTTCAGCTTTTATGAATTTTACATTTTACTCTTGGTAAATTATTACTTTTCTGTCCATTATTTCACCTGCACAATAATATTCAGTTTATTTCAATAAAACAATTTTAAACGAATTTACGTTCTATTTATTTAGGATTGAGTATTATTGTGATGAACTATAGTTGTGCAAACTCAAGAAAATATTTGTTTATTTAATTTTTAGGATTCCGTTCCCCAAAAGAAAAAAAACGAAACCTTTATAGGATCACTTTATTGTCCGTCCGGCCGTCTGTCTGTTACGATCCTATATCTCTGGAACGCGTTAAGATTTTAAGTTTAAATTAAACCATATATACGCAGGTCTACAGCCGCTTGTATATTTTTATAATAAATATCACGTGTAAGAAAACCGCGTATTTTTAACCCTCTAAAATCTAAAGGAAATCAAAATCAGGGTAGGTGCTACCGACCTAGAACTATAAAACTTGGAAAAATCAATTTTTATATGTTTTTGGAGGAGGGCGAAAAAAAAACAAAATTTTTATATTTTATATTATCTAAGGCTAGCAGTTTAAGGAAAATAATCATACGAAAGGGCTTGATGTTACGGAATCTTTAGTGGGCGACTCTGACTCCCGCTTTCCCATACATACATACATATATCACGCCTATAATCCCTTGCGGGCAAGGCAGAGCGCAAACAGCCGCAAAAAACGGCCACTTACACCACGTTTGACGAATGTTTGAGGGTTATTTGGAATATTGTGTATCGCTATAGTGACAGGTTGTCAGCCCATCGCCTAAAATTGCAACACACACCCTCGAGTCCCTCAGCCGCCTCTTCCGACTCCCACGGGAAAGATATGGGGAGATGCTATTCTATGCCGGCATCACACGGCACCGCTTTCCCGGTTTTATAATAACACGGTGCTTTTTTATTTTATCAACATTTCAGTGTCTTAGTAGCTAAGGTACTGGATATTAGTTCCTACTAATGATCTATTATTCAATATTACAAATGTCAATAACCAATAAACTTTTAATAAATAATAAACTTTAGCATTTATTGATACCTAACAATAAAAGCTTTTACAATAACAATAAAATGATGTGGTGATACGAAATTGTATTTCTCCAATACCTTCCCTCATACATGTTGGGAATAAGTAACGTGAACGTAAAAATAAACAGAGACGGAATGCACCGCACCATATGAAATCACAATTGCCAGCAATTCTTGCGAAATTGTATGGCTGCGGCGCTGCAATATTTTCCTTTGAACTCTACACACAATATTTTGTGCTTTCTACATAAACAAAGTTCTTTTGCCTCACCACCGGAATTATTTTTAATTTTAGCAGTGCACGTGACATGTTCATAATATAAAGGATTAGGTATACATGCCAAACAACGACATAGGATCTAGAGTTATTCAATTCAAATTGTAAAATTAAAAGATAACATAAATGCTCCTTAATCGCAATCGTTTGTAAGAATGACTTTTAAACACCGCAGTTGTGTAAGACAGAAGCAAAATGCAGCGAATGCCCCCATTTATCGAGCTGAAATCCCACAGGGATAGATATCTCCATGAAAACCACCGGAAATAGAAAGTCAGAAGCGCAATGCTTTAGATTCCCGATAAATCCTCTAAGAGAGCGCACGTAGTGTTTAGACGAACCGCTTCAACACCTCAGCGGGAACTAATGTACTCTTTTCCCCTGCCCCGGTTCAGACAGAAACGAGGAAACTTTTGATCTCCCGACTTTGTTGCTTTTAACAGATAATGGCCCGGGAGTTCTGATAAGAAACTCGATAATGTGAGGCGTAATGGCCTACATATACTACACACGCTACCTGACACTTCTTTACACGATGTAGCTTTGTTAATACGGATGACAAAGAGGGTTACTATTTTGTTTTGATCACTAAGCGCCATGCGAAGATGTATTATATTATGACATGTAATGTGACACGCCGTGTGATGCCGGCTTAGAATAGCATTACCCCATTTAATTCCCGTGGGAGTCGTAAGAGGCGGGCGACTAAGGTACTCGAGGGTGTGTATTTCTATTTAAGGCGATGGGCTGACAACCTTTTCCGAATTACCCTCAAATATTTGTCAGACGTGGCGTAAATGTGCGGCCGTTTACGCTATGCCTACCCCGCAAAGGATTATAGGCGTGATATGTCTATGTATGATGCTTAATGTATAGGAAAGTAACCTACACCTTTAACGTGACGTGAAAAGGAAGTCTGATAAATTGTCCGTGGCCTTATGGCTCTATAGTTTTAAACCAACTAATGACACAGTGGAGCTTGTAATCATCACCATGTTATAATGATGAATTATAAAATGAATCATTATATCTTAATAATTAACAATAGTAATGATGATATTAAGTTATTCACCGTTAAGCTTTGTCTTTAATTTATTTATTGAAATTACTTTACCGACGTATATCTTTGCTAGGTACATAAGAAAAGAACGCGTTAAATATTTTCTGTAGATAATATGTGTCATTCAATGTTTTCAAATGATTTTAATACCCTGGAGTCGTTTTTTCGAACTCGTTCGTCGGAAGCATGAAGCGTTGTTTTTATCAATCCGACGTAGATAGAATTCGGATCTCGTGCTCGTTATCACTGCGACCCCTGTGACATGAGCAACCTAATTTGCTATCTTCAACATTACTCATGACATTATTCTCACTATTTGTTTTGGCTAAAGATAAGCTTCGTCACATCAATTATGCCCTTGACATACTTTCTCCTTATTAATACCTAATTATAGTGATACAACTGAGAACTTACAGTCAGAAATAGTTTATCATTATTCCAATGTTAGATGGGGTAGACTATACGTACCTGAAACAAATAATGACAATTAAGATTAATTTAGAAACAGTAACAATAACTGCAGTGGGTGGATATAGGCTGAAGATGATGATGATGAACAATATGAAAAATTTAAAAAATGTTCCAATCTGGCTACCTGGCCACATAATGTAGGATTTACACGGACTCCGGTGATTTTTAACATTGTGAACATTGGTGGGTATCCCCGACCCAAGCCCCTTATTTACGCAGCAAATCATCCACCTCGCCGTTAGCGGGCAGCTACCGCTTATTTATTGACCATAAGTGTTTACAATACGAAACGTAGCGGGTATTTTGGCTAACGCTCAAGATACAACAGATGCGTGGATTAAAGTTGGGTTAATAAGACCATCAGTCGATCAGTATCAGTTCGCAAACCTACTGACCAACATGTTGTCGCTCACAACAATGTCTACACTTGACGTCTAAAAATAGGGTATTCCAAGCCTTTAAAAATAATAAAAAGTTAAGTGTATAGTCTATGGTGGGGGCGGCAACACCAAGTCCTAGGCACACCCGAAGAGTACGCACGGTTTTTGTGCGACGCTCATTTGTGTGCTACGGCCTTTTACCGGTTTTTAGATTTTAAATGTGGTAGGCGGTGCCGGCAGTCGATTGTGGACTGTCAAGCGGGAAACTTGTGTGCAGCTAACGGTCTGAGGATTTCGGTAATCTTGGTAATTCTGCCCTGAAAAGTATGTATCTGAAATATTTAACTTTATATAGCTAATTGTACATATTTATTTGGTGAAATATTATAACTGTCTGTTAAATGTCTCAGTGTGTTTAATAAATTGATTACTGGTGTATTAACGTCTATTCTTTTGATATCAGAAGTGGAAGAAAAGAACTCGCCATGCCACCGTTTCGACCAAGTGGCAATACCCGGAAGCGCAAACGGAGGGCTCGTTCTTCATCGAGTTCTTCGAGTAGCAGCTCGGGGTCTTCCTCGAGCTCATCTACTAGCAGCAGCAGCTCCGAGCAGAGACGTCACTCTAGAAGTAAGAGACGGTCGAAGAAGAAAAGATCTCGTCGCCCAACACCAATCGTGAGTCCAAGTGTTCTTTTATCATCGGTTATCCCGGAATTCGATCCATTGATAGATGACATTCGTATGTGGATTAATGTAGTGGAAGCGAACGCTAAAGCTTTTGGGTGGAAAGATAGAGTTATTAAGTATCAAGCGTTACAAAAGTTACGTAACACAGCAAAAACTTGGTACGATTCGCTGCAAAAAAATAAGACTAGTTGGACCACGTGGAGATGGAAAGATTGGCGTTCTACTTTGTTAGATACTTTCGAAACTAAAAGGAATATGTACAGCATGCTTAAAGAATTGATGGAGATTAAACCCACCGAGGGCCAGTCATTATACGAATTTTATTTTCAACAAAAATCTCGAATTGACAGAATGAGGTTAGGATTTTCCGACCCAGATATAATATCCGTCATTGTCGGATCGATTGGCGATAAAAACATAAGTACAGCAGCAGAGGCAGGAAGTTTTCGTTATTGCGATGAATTAGCTTCATTTTTGCATTCCAAAATTTATACCACCGTGGAAACAAAACCGTCCCTGAAACATAATCCATCTTCAAGTAATTATACAAAGCGGCAGACTTTTCAAAATAATTCGGAAAATAAAGCTGAAACAATTAATCAAAATACAGCGGTTAATGATTTAAGTAAAATAAAATGTTTTGTATGCGGAGAGGCAGGTCATAAAAAATTTAACTGTACATTGAAATCAAGTACAATGAAGTGCAATTTTTGTCAAAAAAACGGACATTTAGAAGCAGCATGCCGATCTAAATCTAACACAAAAGCTGAAAAAGATGTCAAATTAGTTAATATAATAAATGATAAAGAAAAATTCTACAAGGATGTTTCAATTAATCAACATAAGTTTAGTCGTGCATTTATTGATATGGGCAGTGATTGTTCCCTTATAACATAATATGAAGTTGTTAAAAATTTAGAACTACCCACATTTAAATTAGATACACCTGTTCATCTGACAGGTTTCACAGCGGGTTCATTTTCAGAAGTTAATGAAGGGGTGAATGCTAATCTTACCGTAGACAATGTTGAACTACCCGTTACATTCTATGTCATAAATAAGTTATCTGGAAGTAATGTTTTAATTGGTAGGAATTTTACTGAAAGCACAAAAATTATGTACTCTCGGGTTGGTAATAGCTTAGTATTTCAACCGGCTGTGGTAACGGAGCAGGTTTCTTTAATAGAGTCGTCTATGCTGAATACTAGTTCTAGTGAGCATATATCAACACTTAATCAAATATTTTCGAAATTCCCGAAGAGCATATCAAATGATTTATCTACTTTAGGAGCTACATCATGTGTTGAGCTAGATATTGAATTAACAACTAGTAAACCTGTTACACTCAGGCCGTACCGAATGTCGGAATCAGAAAAAGCCATCACTCGTGAAATGATTGATGATTTACTTAGCAATGGGATAATCCGAGAGAGTAGTTCCCCTTACGCTAGTCCGGTTCTATTAGTTGACAAACCAAATGGCCAAAAGCGTCTTTGTGTAGATTATCGTGCATTTAATAAGATAACTATTAAAGAAAAGTATCGTATGCCAATAGTTGATGATTTGATTGATAGATTGAAAGGATGCAAATATTTTACTTCCCTTGATTTAAAAAGTGGGTATTATCAGATTAAAATAAATGAAAGCTCAATTCCCAAAACTGGCTTTATAACTCAAGATGGACACTACGAATTTGTACGAATGCCGTTTGGTTTGTGCAACGGTCCCTCGGTATTCCAACGATTAATGAATACGGTGTTGGGTAAACTTAGATTTGACCGAGTAATATGCTATATGGATGATTTATTAATCGCTACAGAAACTATCGATGAAAATATTAAAATTTTGGAAGAGGTATTAAAAACTTTAGAGGAAAACGGTTTAACCATCAATTTAGAAAAATGTAATTTTTTTCAAAGAAGTATTAATTTTCTCGGATATGAAATTTCGTTGGAAGGTGTTCGCCCGGGGAAAAAGAAATTAGAAGCGATCAAAGATTACCCAACACCACAAAACGTTCACCAAGTGCGGCAATTTTTAGGCCTTATAAACTATTTTCGCAAATTCATTCAAAATTGTGCTGTTCTCTGCAAACCTCTTACAAAATTGTTAAAAAAGGAATCTGTATGGGAATGGGGACAAGATCAAGCCAAAGCGGTTTTAACTTTGAAAAATGCTTTACTAGAAGCAACACTTACAATTTACGATCCAAAATTGCCGGTTACTATGTATTCGGATGCAAGTAGAGATGGAGTAGGATGTATTTTAGCACAAGTCACCGAAAATGGAGAAATGCCCGTCCATTTTTATAGTCGTCAGACAACTGACGAAGAAAAACGATATCACTCCTTCGAATTAGAGTTTTTAGCTATTACTGTAGGGTTGCAAAAGTTCAGACACTATCTCTTGGGAACTACTTTTAACATTGTAACAGACTGTAATGCGGTTAGGTACTCGTTAAAAAAGCAGGAAGTAAACTCTCGTATAGCTAGATGGGTTTTACAAACACAAGAATTCACTTTTGAAGTTATACACAAGCCAGGAACCCAAATGCAACATGTTGATGCATTAAGCAGGAATCCGGTAGTAAGGACAGCTCTTGTTTCACATGAAAGCGTGATGAATATTACCGAAGCGGATTGGATGTTATCTGTACAACTTCAGGATCCTAAAATTTGCGCTATTAACGAAATATTGAAGTCAGGACAGGCCGACGAACATAAACAAATATTTAGAGAATATGATCTATTGGGTAATAAAGTGTACCGCAGGACAGAATTTGGTAGGCGATGGTTGGTACCTAAGCAGTGTGTATGGCAAATAAAATTAAGGCTAACCATGACGACATAGGTCATTTCGCAGTAGACAAAACAATTGAGAGGGTTAAAGAAAAGTTCTGGTTTCCACACATGAAAAAAGTTATCAGTAAATATATTAAAAATTTTATAAATTGTATATACTTTAAAAACATACACGGAAAAAAGCCTGGGAAACTTTTCCCTATACCTAAATATGCGAGGCCATTCCACACGTTACATATCGATCACTTAGGACCATTCGTTGAAACTTCTCAGAAGAATACTTATTTGCTTGTAGTGGTTGACTCTTTTACTAAATTTGTTTTTATTGCTGCGGTTCGTAATACAAAAAGTAAAACAGTTATTAATGAACTGAATAAAATTTTCAAAATTTTTGGTAGTCCTAAGCGATTGATATGTGATGCAGGGTCCGCGTTCACGTCGAAGTTATTCGTAAATTATTGCAAAGAAAACGGGATAAGACATCACGTGATAGCCACTGCCATGCCCCGCTCAAACGGTCAGGTTGAGAGATACAACCAGACCATTTTAGAGGCTTTGCGCAGCATGGGCGCTAGCACCGACTATAACAAATGGGATCAGCACATTACAAGTATTCAACAGGGTATAAATTCTACAATTAACAAAACAACGTCTGCGGTCCCTAGCGAAGTATTTTTCGGCTATAGACTGCAAATGAACTCTGACCGGACTATTAGTGAACTAGAAGAATCTGAAGTAGATGTGACTGCTCTAAGGAAAATGGTAGACGGGAATATTAAAATGAACGCCGAGAAACAAAAACAAATTTTTGATTCGAAAAGAGCAAACGCACCAATATATGAAAAGGGGGATTTGGTAGTTATTAAAATTCCTAGTCAATCAAATGATGGGCAAAGTAAAAAGTTACTTCCAATTTTTAAAGGGCCTTTTCAAGTTACAGAAGTTCTAGGACATGATCGGTATAAAGTAGAAGATATGCGAGGAGCAGATCGGACTTCCAGGCGGTATGAGGGCATTACTTGTGTCGAGAATATGAAGCCTTGGATAAGACTAACAGACCTTGACCAGAACTAACTGCAGGATAGCCCTCGGATGTTGTCAGGTATGAGTAAATTGAGTAATTTAATATTTTTGGATCATTTGTTCAAAATTAATTTAAAATGAAATAGATAAATTTAAGTGAAGTAATTATATGTATAATATATTTCATTGGATTAATAATTGCTTAAAAAAATATATATTTGTCTAGTGCATATGCTTCGAACACACATATTATCGCATTATCACAATTTGAAAGTAGCACATGGTCTTGGTAGTACGTTTCTAGGGTTGGCCGAAGGCATCGCCTAGAATAAAACCAGGGCCATGTAAACTAGCCGTCGATGGAATAGTATAGTTCAAATTGTGCATGAGTGCAAGTGTGTGTGTTAGAGGATTAATGATTATACCATTGTAATATACTGGCCGCCGATGGAACAGTTACTATTTAAATGGTATAAATATATTGGTTGTTTATCTACGCATAAATCTAAATGAGAGATGGACAGAAGAACATCTTGTTTGGATTTATGAGTTGATTTCAAATTGACATGAATGAGTAGTGTTTCAATTAAGTGTGTCTTTTGTTCTCCGCAGATGCACCAGACACTGACGCATTCGAGGACGAATGCGTATGCAGGACGGCCGGATGTTGTCGCTCACAACAATGTCTACACTTGACGTCTAAAAATAGGGTATTCCAAGCCTTTAAAAATAATAAAAAGTTAAGTGTATAGTCTATGGTGGGGGCGGCAACATCAAGGCCTAGGCACACCCGAAGAGTACGCACGGTTTTTGTGCGACGCTCATTTGTGTGCTACGGCCTTTTACCGGTTTTTAGATTTTAAATGTGGTAGGCGGTGCCGGCAGTCGATTGTGGACTGTCAAGCGGGAAACTTGTGTGCAGCTAACGGTCTGAGGATTTCGGTAATCTTGGTAATTCTGCCCTGAAAAGTATGTATCTGAAATATTTAACTTTATATAGCTAATTGTACATATTTATTTGGTGAAATATTATAACTGTCTGTTAAATGTCTCAGTGTGTTTAATAAATTGATTACTGGTGTATTAACGTCTATTCTTTTGCCACATACGTCAAATTGACCTTTGCTTTGTGAACCCCACGTGAACCCTAATTCAGTAACTTTAGTTGATCTGTGTTAAACAAGAGAAACAATGTGTTAGAGACAACAACGTGTGTAAGAGCCAAATTATTCTCAATGTTTAAATCAATCGCGGTGATTTTCCGTTGGAATGATAAATCATTGTTTGAAAAAACAACTACCTACCTACATCAATGTTTAAACTATGTGTTTGCAATAATAAAAGGTTAACTTCAGCAAGGCGGACTGGGATAAACTTTCAGACGAGATAGATACCAAGTTACTTTCAATAAAGCTAGCACCTCAGAATGATGAGAAGTTTGTGAATATAATTCTAGACAGACCATTCCGAGAGGATGTTGAACAACATACCAGGACTGAACTGTGATTTATCAAAACTCGGAGACCTAAAAAAATCTGTACTCCCGCGATTCATTTTTGGTGGTGACCAAAATCACTGATGAATCACTGTGGTCCATGGTCTGCGAAAAAACAGCAAAAAGGCGCGATCTACCCTCCGTAAATTGACAGATGTCCACCCAGTACCAACATCTCACTACCCAGTTACCGCCAATCAAATAGCACACCAGATGCTTGGAAAATCACCTCAAAGTTTACTAAAGCCTCCAAACCCACCACAACCCTCAACAAAATTATATAAACGAACCGTTCACTCTAGCTGTAATCAAGACATTGAAATATGGCAAAGCAGCAGTTGTCGATAGTACAGCAAAAAGACCAGTCTACTTAGGAGCCAACCTTGACAGATCTCTTATCTTAAAGCCATTTTATTAAAACCCCCTGCTACGGAAACTAACATCAACCAGTTCACACTAAACTGTCATACGCACTTCAAGCTTGGTACTTGGCTTCTCAGCAGAGGAATTGACATACTCAAATTGGATTAGATCCGCCCACGCAAGCCAAGTTGATGTTGCCTTGAATGATACTTTAAGGATCGTAACTGGTTACTCAAGCTGGTGGAACTAATTTACCCTCTTGAGCAGGTATAGCCCTTCCAAAAGTTCAAAAAGAGATACCATGTTCAATTGAAAAAAGAAATGCAGGAGTTTAATCCAAGGCACACACACACAAACACCAGATATCAAAAAAATACTTCCCGCCTTCAAACTTTGTTAAAGAAGAGCCGCAAAAGAGCCCACCAGATCACAAGCTTATAGGTCTTTTTGAAAAGCCACAAATAGAATGAGGACTCAAGTGGGTCACTGCAAGCCTAAGTAATGCAAGTGGAGTTATACTCATAGGTCTGATTCACTTTGTGAATGACATTCTGCCAGTGCCCTTACACTTGCACCTTATCAAATCTTTACAACAACGGCACAGATAACGCTGTAGCCGTGGTTGAGTATTAGTCAAAGCATATTTAACTTGAACTAGTCGACACGAATGAAGAAGAATAATTAAAGTACTCGTAATTATTTCTTCTAGGAACTAAATTATATTCAAATATTCCAAGTATTTAGAAGTTTTCGCGTTATGCAGAAACTTGTACCATTGCAAGTTAGTAGAAGAATGCATCTCAAATAGTTTGAAAATGCAAAATTTTCTAGGATAGTTCTATTGACAGCGAAACTTCCTTACTTTAAAATATGATTACTAAAATTTAAAAAGCCAGTCACCTACTATCATATAACACTTTATAAACAAAAGATTCTATTTACCATATTAATACATTGTTGGGGTGATATTAATAATTAAAATCTGCCTCTTTTTTGGTGTCGTCCACCTGATGAAGTCTGGTGTCATTTAAGTCTTAATAATTATCAACCACTCGCGTGGCGAGAGCAGCTGTTGAATCAGCAGCTCTTAGAAAGCAAGACAAATAAAGCGACACACACGACAAATATAAGAACCATTTAACCGGCCACCACCCTCGAATGGTATATCTCGTGGTGATTAGAAATAACGCTGTCCGTAATATGTTGTAAATTGGCAGGATTTAATTTTACGATAAATCAAACACATATGACCTCATTTGTGAACTTGTAAATTGTGTTTTTATGAATAAAAAGAAAAAGTAAAAAATCATTGAGTTTCAAATTGTTTAGGATCGAATGGTTTTGTTTCGGTATTCATTTGTTTTGGATGTGCACTGCATTATTTTGATCAATTGTGAATTGAAGAACCAGTTTTTTCATACGACATTCCCCTGGATGCTGCTGGAGCAGCAAGAGCAGTAGGTAGCTCTGGCTGATGCTGGATTTAGCCATCGTCGCATAGGTCGGATGCTTGGTGTTCCTCGAACAACAATACAAGACGCTATCAGACGATTTCGTGAGACTGGCCTCTATACACGAAGGCCTGGGCAAGGTCGACATCGGTGTACTTCAGCTAGAGATGACCGTTTTGTCGTAAGTAAAGTTTTGAGAAATCGCTTCTCTACAGCTGTTGAAGCACGTAATCAGCTTTTTGAAGTTCGTGGCGTTAGTGTAAGTGAGAGAACGGTAAGACGAAGACTAGCTGAACAAAACTTGCTAGCACGTCGACCTGCCAAAGCTCCTAAATTGGAGGCACATCATCAAAGAGCTCGACTACAATTTGCCCGCGAGCACTTGCATTGGACTACGGAGCAGTGGAAGACCGTTTAATTCAGTGATGAGTCCAGAATAGCTTTAAAAGCTCCAGATGATGGTCGCCAGCGGGTCTACAGACGACGTCAATCTGAGAGGTTTGCTTCATGTGCTATAGTTTAAACTGTTGGTTACCAGGGGGGCTCAATAATGGTGTGGGGAGCAATTTCTTATGAAGCACGCACGGACCTAGTCGTCGTTTCCAGAGGTACTTCCTCTGACCGCTCAAAGATACTTGGAGGAAGTGCTTCAAGACCATGTGGTACCATTTGCTCCATTTATTGGAGAAAATGTTGTGCTTATGCACGATAATGCCCGAGCACACGTTGCCGGCCAAGTAAATGATTACCTCGATGCTGTTGGTATACGCAGATTACCCTGGCCAGCCTGCAGTCCGGACCTTAATCCAATTGAACACATTTGGGACAACTTAAAAAGACGAGTCAGAAGCCGTAATCCAGTGCCAACCACACTCCGTGACCTAACAAGTGCGGTTTTAGAAGAGTGGCACAATATCCCGCAGTCAGATATCCAAGACGTCATAGACGGGATGGCTGACCGTATGCGTGAAGTCATAAGAGCTCGTGGAGGCAATACTCACTATTAAGATTGTCCTCATTTTCATTTCTTTTACATTTTGTTAACATTCACCTCTTAAGAGACTTTCTGAAAAATGATACTTTTTTGTTTCATGTTTTTTTTTTATTTAAGACCTACTGTAGTTAAGCTACCAATTCTTTAATTAACGTTTAATTAACTGTTTTTTAATTTACTATCACTGTAATTAACAATAATCAAAAGAATCAAGAGTATTCCATGCTAATGCAAGTGGCCGGTTAAATGTGCCTGTGTGTGTATTTTATTTGGCTTAAGGTTAGGTAACTTATGTTTTGTATTTCATTACCCATTTGACATTTTATGTTCTATAAATAATTAATGATCAAAGAAATTTTACATTTAATATAAAGAAGCATGTCTTTGATGAGCTTAATTTTTGCTGTTCAAAAATATAGCTGCACCGGTAGCTGAACCATTAAGTATTTCCTATGTCTGGTGCGCAGGTCTAGTGGCCTAGGTTATCCTAGCAGGCCCTGTAATTTCTTTTTTAGCTAACAAATGCGGTGGCACTTATCGCCAATAAGTGGGCCAGTAAGTAAGGGGATACAATATTCCCTTTAAGATATCACTAATCCATTATGGTAATTCTGTGGCAGACATTTTTGCAAATTGGGCCCGAGACGTCCCGACGCTTGACAGCAACAATACTTAACTTACAGTTATAAAGTTGATCAGGTCCATATTTTAAAATATTCAATCTTGTTTTTCATAAATACACAAAAAACTTTCCTTTTGTTTCTTGAACTACAAAGGTTCAATAAATTAATTGTACCTAGCGTTGCTTTTCCATGAAAAGTCAAAGCAAACAAGGCATTTTTTCACCGTGATATTTTAAGTCTACAAAGGCGAATTAATATTTACACTGTTCTTTTCTTAAAAGTATTTTTGTGAGGTTGAGATAATAAAAGCCTGGGTTGTTATTTCAGTGTTTCGCAGACAGAAAATACAAAAGGTTCAAACTACTAAGGACTTATAGTGCCTGCCTGTAATAGGAAGTTGGTGTGCTCAACTCAAATGCCTGCGTTTGTTACAAGTTAACTAGATAATATGTTTTTGAACACAAATTTAATTGTTTTGCCTTGGATTTTTATGAACCCAACTTAAGGAGTACTTAGCTGTTCATTTCTAACACACATTGCATCTGGCTGGCGCATGAATCTATTCATAATTAGCAGAGTAGATAGTAACTAATAAAAAAACACACATATCAAACCAATTGTTAATATTGAAAGCAGTATTTAAGCGTTGCATTGACTACTGTATACCGCGATAAATGTAACTAAGTCATTCTTAATAAAAAAGCATTTTTATGCGTTAGATTGACTACTGTATACTATACCGCTATAAATTTAAAACTTATTATTTTTATTAAAAATTTACCAAACTGCTGAAACTACAGGGCAAAAGCAAGTTTGCGATAGGTATTTAATTTGAATAATTTTCAGTACATACCTGCAAAATATTCTGGCTCGCTCTCAACGCAATGCAAAACGCTCGCATAGAAATACGTTTGTTTGCGGCCCAAATCCCAGCTACTGGCAAGCGCCTATTGTTGCCCAAAACTATCTGAATCATGTGACATGTTTTGGCTAAAGCCTACAGATTAACTCTACCGTAGCCTGACTCATGTGACTTGTACTAAATGTTCGCATGAAACATAGAGGGATCGAAGTGGATTTCTGAATGTTTGCTTTTATGATATCCGCAGGCGAATAGCTCGTTGACTGCAATCCGTGAAACCTTTTACTGCTGCTGCTGTTGAAAAAAATTCTCTGTATGTACGATATTTGGATTATGCTCGCTACAACATAGGTTAGCTAAGCTACTTATGTGCGCATTTATTTTTCCACGAGAAAGCGCTTAATTTTTTTTTAAAGGTTGACCTCTGCAGTTTTTGCCCCGGGGCTTTGAAATCTACACCTGATTATCTGGTGGGGAGCTAGGGCTCAACCGGAGAAGTTTGTGTGTTGTTCAAACAACCAGCCCAATTGCGCCCTTCGGCTTACGAGTTGTTCTGGAAAGAAGATTGGGCTGAATCTACCCGGCACGTGCCGGTAGTTCCCAAATGGGGAAAAATGAGGCGGGGGCATCGTCGGTTGCTTGAAGAGCTTGTGTTGTGTGATCTACCTGCAATGGCTGCAGCAGCTGCTACTGTTATGTCGCATCATCATCCAAAAGGATGTCGTCATGATCATCCGAAAGGAGTAAAAGCGCTTCAAAGGAGATCTACGTCCATCATAGGATTGGAAGATTCTAGAGTGCCACCGGGTTGGAATGTTATTATTGTAGGCAGATTAAAGAGTGGCGCAGTGTCGGAAGGGTCAAGAGCAGCGACAAACCTAATGTCAGTAGGTAAAGTTTATAGTTGTTCGTTGGAACAAGTGAAAATTGCTACCTAAAGTTCCATGTTCGACCAACACAAGTTTTAATATGTAAATAAGTGCTTAGTTCAGCAGACAGTCCTGGATTTTATTTATTTATAAAGTCGTTCAACATTCTTTAGCAAAATAAGGCATACAACTTAAAAATAGAAGTTAATAAAAAGCAGCGGATTGAACTCACTGTTAAATTTGTTTTTCTGAGTTTGATTCGCCGCTTTTTATTAACTACCGTTATGTTTCTAAAGTTTAAATGTTGAAGCTTAAGAACTAGAGCACCTCAAAGTTTAGCTTGCTAGCTAGCTTAAATAAAAAATATAAAATATTAAGGATATAAATAAAAAAAATTGTCTTTACCAAAGTACGTATGAACTTGCCAAATCTAACTTTGTAATGCTTTAGTGTTTCAGTAGTTTTCTTTATTTTGCTAAAGAATGTTAAACGACCTTATAAATAAATTAAATCCGGGACTTTCTATTCAACTTGGCATCCAATTACATTTCAAAACTATTGTCGGTTGAACATGGAACATTGGCTACTCATTTTCTCATTTATGTTTTTGGTGGGATAAAATATATTTTAAAACATGATAGCTCAACATTATTAAACTTAATATAGAAGACTTACCTAAATAGAAAGGATTTTCGAAGAAGAATTCACTTTTTTTTCGCTTCAACCGTTCAAAATGATACGTCGTTTTTTAAATCACTGCTTATTGATTACAATCAAATTAATTTTTTCCCTTTCTTTTGGTTTCAAGTTATTCTATTAAATGTTTTAAATTGGAATGAAATTCTACTCTGATTTTAAGTTAGAAATACCTTTTGTCACGGTCAGCTCAAATAAGAAAGGCGGCGGCGCACGGGGCGCTTTTAAAAGAAGGCTCACTTAGAACTTTGCGAGCATTTGGAAAGGTCCCTCCTAGTAACATAATTAATAGATATACTTTCAATATGACAGTTGTCATCATTCATTCATCATCATTATCGTCATCTCATCAAAAATGCGTTTATATCAGAAACTTCGTATGCTAGACTCTCAGTTTCTTTGAGAAAGTTGTAGGCCTTAATAAAATCTAAATTTAAGATGACAGATGGCAAATTTAAAACGCGTGCATTTCGGAAATTTTTCATGCCTGACTGCCAGTGACTGAAAAAATTGTAGATCCTGACGAGATCTACATTTTAGACCGACAGCAGTCAAACTCCAAACTGGTATTGGTAGATGCTGTAAACATTCTGCAAGTACGGATTTAATATACTTAAAACTTTACCACTTCTTATTTTACCATTTTGCACTTTGGCTTCTTGCAGCGATAATACATTGCGCCTTTGCCAGTTTTCGACTTTCTTGTTTTGCATCTTTTGATATTTTGGAACGTCACCACTATGCGAAGTTGGCATTTTCCGGCAGTATAAAAAACTAATAAATTTTATACAGCAAGCACGCTTGCCGCCCGGTGCGTCGCACTTAATTTGTGACAGAAGCAACCAGCTATTTACCAAGTAGGTAACAATCGCGGGAATCGAAATAAGGCTCGAGTGGACCTTCTGTAAATCTCACTATTTCGTGCAGTCAGTGCGATGACCTGTCTGCACTTTACCCTTGGGAGTAATTGTTTTCTTTATAAGATATTACGGAGGTTGTTCAACTAGTTGGTCTAGTTGATCATTAATTTGGGCTAATATCACTCCGATAACAACACATTTTGAATTCAAGAATCCTGGATAAAAGCTTATCGCGTACGCTTTATGGTAACGAGTAAAAAAAGGAGAGCATTTTGAAAATGCCCGCGACCGTTAAAAAGTTATTGAAAGAGGATAAAAATGTTTGATGCATCTCCCCCTTGTGAGTTGTTACCGTATTATCTATCTAAGAACATGCACCACTCAAACTCAAACCCAGCAGACAAAACCGCTTTACAATCAGACCATGTGTATTTGAAGATAGGTGGTAACATTGGTTTGCACAAAGAAATTTAATGTTTACTGCAGTACCCTCTGGTAAGTTGTTGTTGTAGTTGTTGTAAATCCAACATTAGAAACTACATTTAAAACGGATCATTGCTTTTGGACATAATAGCGATAAATGTTAACATTGATTGCACAAACACATACACACACATGTTCTATCACCCCAATCTCATACACCATCTTCATTCCGTCGTCAAAAAGCTTATTTATAGATTACATTTTTATTTAGTAGTCTTAAGTAGACAGTGGCTTGCTTCTGCCGATAAGGAGCATAAGAAGCTTATTGGTAGTAGGGTAGCAGCTTATAGAGGGAAAATGTATTTAAAAAATAATAAAAAATTCGTGTCCCTATCATTGCAGCCACATAAAAATGCATTTATAGTGCATCCGGCGCGATGGCAGCCTTATTTTCTCCTTACCAGAAGTATGACAGAAATAGAAACAAGTAGCCAACTAGTACCTATCAAAAGTATCACGAGTAACATTTAAGAGAAACCAAATAAGTTTCTTTTATTTACTTCATGAAAAACCAGTTCTTAAATTAGATTTATTTGAATCGGTATTGATTTTGCTGCTCTACTTAAAAAATCTGACATTTTCAGACGTCCACTGGTTGCTTGTAAGCATGAAAATCGTGTCAACTTTCTTATAAACAATATCACCGATAGGTCTCCATATTAAGTTCATTCTGAAACGCATTAAGCATACCTGCTCACTCTGGTGACTTCATCCTGTGCTGTATCTATCTGAATCTGATCGCTACCTTTTGAATTATTTATATCGCATTTTCACTGATGTGTTCGCCTATCGGAACCCAGATCTCAAAAGGATGCCGTGATACACGGAAAAGCTCTCTAACTTGTATTAAAGCTAGCAACGGTATGGACATAAATATAGAATAGGAGAAAATTTCGATTGTTTAATGACGGCAATATTATCGTGTGACATATTTTTGTAACGTGTGGGTCATCTTTCAGATCGAATCCGGTGTTTAATTAAACTGCAACAGTCACAACAGTCCATGGGCATGGCCCTTGTCCAATTTATTGCCATACTCACCACTCTTGGCAGGCGGATTAGTGAGCACATTGCAAGGTAATTTATTCACAGGGAATGCTGCTGCCAATTCACTACGTTCATCCCTTAGTCGCTTTTTTCGATACGCACGGGTAGAAATCTCGGCATGGTTATACATATTAAAAATACAATCTATTATTAGAACATTTTATAACAATACAAATCAGACAACGAAAAGAAGTAGGTATTTTCGGTCAAACTGCGTTCATTAATTATTGGAATAATTATTGAAATAATAATGAACGCAGTTCGAACAACCTTCATCGCCAAACATCATTAAAACAAACCCACTATTATAGTTCGTGATCAAATTATTCTCATGCTTGTTATGGTTTAATGAAAATGAGTTCTCAGCGAGCTCTACGCCGAATATCCTCCGGCTGAAAACACAAAGCTGCCAAAGTTATTATAACCGTAAACAATAAACACCTCCAAATTGTAAAGTTGGACTTATATTTTGCTACTAAAATTGACTACAAATGAATTGAGTTTCAGGTTCATTGTTTGGGTCTAAACAAACGGTGTCCGGTGACTTATGGCGGAGATAGCACGCGGTTTTTTTTAGACCGGTATTATTTAAAACCATCCATGAAATTCTGAAAAAAATTTGATGTCGAAGATCTAACAGATAACAGTTACAGTTTTGGTTTCAGTTACTATTGAAAAAAAAAATTACTATTGAAAAATAACAAACTTGTTTTAAGCAGTTAGGTATAAAAGATGGCAAGTTGTGACAAGCACCCAATATAAAAGGCCAAGGCCGAAAGAAGAAAGGCCGGCAAAAATCAATGTCATTGAGATATTGAGACTAATTTGATATCATTAATACAGGTGACTTTCATTAATGGAGAACAAAGATAAGTCCCACACAGATAGAACACATTATTTCGGTTGTTAGTTATGAGCTATTGCCAGTAACTGCTATTTTCTGTTTGTCGGTAAGCGCACGCAAAAGGAGCAAATTTGAACAAAAATGAATGTAATAAAATCATGCCGTGTGATGCCGGCTTAGAATAGCATCACCCCGTTTCCCGCGGGTGTCGTAAGAGGTAACTAAGGGCCTCGAGGGTTTCATGTGACAATTTCAGGCGACAGGCTGACAACCTGTAACTGTATAAATACACGGTTTTTCTGAAACTGGCATCAAATGTTTGTCAGGCGTGGTGATAGCGACCGTATTTTACGGCCGTTATCGCTCTGCCTACCCCGCAAGGGATAAAGTCATGATATGTGTATGTGTGGTTGTATGTAATAAAAACATATTTGAACCAAAAACATCTAATGACCAACCTCCAACCGACCAACCAACTTGAGTCAAAATTGAAATGCTAAATTTGTTTTCAAATAACAATTATACAGCCCATAATAATATACTACAATTATATTAGTATGGGCTGAACCTCTGAAGAGTTTTATTCGCTCGTTCGTAGCGTTTGGCTACGCCGCCACGTAGCAACAAGCAACAACTTAGAAAATATTTGTCGATATTTTCAAATGTCTATCTCAAAAAAATATATAAGTAACTTCAATATTTTAAATAATCTTGTGTTTCATCGTAGGTTGGATATTTGGTTGACCCATAAATATTTGCTAGAATGCCAAATAAACAAATTCAAAATGCTGTAAAGTAGGCTCGTCGAGTGAACTGGAGTAGACGGGTGCAGTCTGGCCCGCGGCCAACTTACCGTCGATACTGCGGTCATCTGCCTCATCATGGATTTTGTGTGATCGACGATAAAGTGAAATGAGCAATGGCAATTGTCTTTTTTTATTTTTTTGGTTTTAAGAAAGCTTGTTTGATTGTATTTACCAATTTTATGTCAAAGGCTATCGACGTCGAGGGTACTCTGTAACACATATAAATATAAATAAAAAATATGTAGGTAAGTCATAGGATCTGAATGCTTTATTTATTTTGTACTTATCTTTTTGTTCCTTTATTTTGAAAATTTTACATTTATATATCTGTTCGCACAAGCGATAGATACTGATTTCAGTTTAATGCATTCCAAATTGATAGCAAGCAAGAAACAGAGTTTCCATATAGGTACAGTCGGTTGTAGCACATAAGGTACCGGGGGTACTCCCAACAGAACAGAATTATTTTTATCTCCAATTAAAACATAATAAAAAAAATTACTTATTTTCATAGAAAAAAACCATTTTCTACTACAATATATTGCTGGGGACAAAATTAACTCAGTTCTTTTGAAGTAACCCTGGTAATTTATGTGCTACAGCCGACTGTACATTGAGGCAATAACAAATACCTATAGATAGGTTACCACGTACACCTTCAAGGAACCGAACCATCTTGCGTACTGTAATAATCCAATACCGATACATGTAAATCAAATTCGGAAATATTCATTGGATGCCGCGCACCGATATTTCCCGTGCAAAATTGGATTGGCGCATGGGGAATCACGTGATCTGTGATACGAGCGGCCTCATAACTCGACTTCGTACATTCGCTAATTCGCCGGCATGGGCTTCATGGTGCGATAGATTGAAAGTTAATTTTGAGGTTTCCGTGGTTGGTTGGCGAATGCAATATTCGTAAGTACAACTTTGCAAATAACTATCGTAATTGTCGACTTGTTTTATTATTAATTATCTTAACTATTTCATTGATTGACCATAAGCCCCTCCAGGTGTTTTCAGTGCGTCTCGCAATTTTTTTGTCTTGTCGAGCCTGGATACTATTTGACCCAGATATTTGGTCGAAGAAGGAATACATGAAAAGCGCAAAATCATGGATATGAATATTCTTCCGACACTCCCATATGGGGCACAGGCATGGTCTTTGTCGAAAGCTCAGTAGTCCCGACTCAGAGTTTGCTAGCGAGCAATGGAGCGCAGTATACTAGGTCTGCAACTAATTGATAGAGTCAGAAATACTGGACTGAGTACCAAGACTCGAATCGACAGACGTCGTCACGGGCGGCCTAAATGCAGATGGCGAGACAAACTAGACGGATTCTCTTAGAACTGGTATGTGGAGGCACAGGATCAAGATCAGTGGAGGAAAGGGAGGGAAGCCTTTGCCCAGCATCAGCAGTGGGATCCGGACGGCTCTATAAGATATCTTGATTCAAGTTTCACGTTGTCTGTGATACGGCGAACACTAGTAACTAGGTCTAGTCATTCATTACAATTACTTATAAGGCTGTCTCTGTCTATTAAAGTGTGTAACAATGTAATCCTATAACGATTTTGAAGGGATCTGGCCGGAACAGCGTCTTAGGTAAATGGAGACATATCGTCACATCCTGGTTTTGCTATATTTCATTTTAGACTTCTGGGTACAACATCCAAAGCTTACCTATAATGAACGCACATTGTTCTATCAGAACTACCTAGGTGAATAAACTAAAACCCGGAGCTGACAGACGTTACGGGCAGCAGCGGTCTCATTAGTGCTGTCAGGTTAAATGACGCTTCTTTCGCTGAAGTGTGCTCGCTAGTTTTCTTATTACCCCACTGTCGGTTGTTTTATGTTTGCTGAATGTCTAAGCGATGCTTTCTAGAGCATTTCTGTACAAAGAGAGGGGCTTTGTGGATTCAGAAAGTATATTAAGGAACAAGAAAAACAGTGGATTTAGGCAGCAGAATTATACTCGTGTTAATATCTAGAAATTCACTTCTGAACAATTTTCAAAATATAAGTGATGCCAAACGTTATTTATAGCCAACATTTGTGGAACACAGTCATGAAAAGACGATAACTCTAAATTATATTCCCTATAAATACCTGAATACCTGCCTTTTATTACAGGCTATACCAATTTTATACCTTTTTATGAGGAGTTGTTTATGCTTCGCGCTTTAAGAATGCTTCTGTGTTTTTATTTTACATAATTTTTCATAATCTAAAGACAGATAGCATTATTTTTTAATACGAGTACCAAGTACCTACTTTACGTTTAACAGTAAATATTATCCGTTTGGTTATTGCCAAAGCTATAGAGTTCGCTGTTTACGTATCTTCGAATAACCGCCTCATAAATACAAAGTGAGGAGTAATATTGTTTACTTATTACGTAGAATCGTTTCAGGGAACACGCGCTTATAACCGCGTACTACCTACAGCCTCCTGTACAGATGCTAAGGTTGTCAGGTTGTTAAAACTAGATAGAAGAAGTTAACGTATGACTTAATAGCATAATGACATTAATGACAATAAAATGCAGTGATTATTTGTGAAATAATGAGATGACGCAAGACATGTAAGTCGCAACTCTGAATGTTATTCATAAGGTTTAATCATTATAAATTTACAATCCTACAATATCTTAGGACAGGAATATTTTTTTTTTTTTTTGTTAGAACCGTCCCTCAATTATCTTCACCAGATCTATTTTTATATGTTCTACTTCACTTAATATATCAGACGAATAAACTGGTTTTCAGTTGCTTATGAAACCATAAAGAGTATTTTTTCCCAGAATGCATGGCAACCCTACGCTTGTGCGATGTTTCACATAATTTTAATTTCGCAGCTCATAGTAACAAACAATGATGTAGTACTTGTACGTTTAACTGAAAGTTGATGAGGGTGAAAATAGATAACAGTGTTTTGTCACAAATTAGGGAGACAGCCCGAGGGGTTTTGTTTTGTTTCTTTTGGAGAGCAATTGAAGTACCTACTTTATCTTTTTATTTGTGCATGCGTCAAATAAAAAATAAAAATAACTTTACTTTCCGTAATATTTTCGAGTGAGTACCTAACTTATACTTATTAAACCTTTCCTGGATGTTTCTTTATTTGTTAAAATAAATTATCAGTCTTTGTTTGTATTTTACCTACTTATACTGAAAATTTCCTCAAATTATGAAAATAAATCAATACCTTCCCGACCAGATTTTACGATAAATCATAAACATTGGGCTTGTGTTCTGACTATTCGGATGCCGAAAGCATACAAAAAGCCTCATGCTTGTACGAATGCCTATTTGGAAACATGACACGCAAAGGCAATTTTACGACCGAAAATATGACGGACACAGCTGCAGATAATTTTTCGTGCGTTTGGCGTATATCGACGACATTCTCTGTCCAAACTGCACTAAATACTTTTCGATATCAAGCTGTGAATCCATTTTTGCTATTGAAATAAAAATGAAGAGTGCGTGAAAAAGGATGAGACCAAGGCCATCGGCGAAAGGAATGCTCACGTAAGCAACGTACACATGTATCTATACTTACTTAGACATGCCTACGTAAAGGCGCAGTTACATTCCTTAGCTTACATGATATATGTTCCACGTGTCACAGTAAAACAATAACTCGGGGAGAGCCTCCATCGTTGTCAGAAACAAAACAACCCTTTGCATTATAAATATTGGTTTTGATACACTTTGGATTAATCTTTTCGATGCCTCAGCACATTTTTAGGATTAATTCTTCATCAAAATAAATTTTTGTAAAATTTTACAACTAATTGAATCAACGAAACTCATCATAGAGCAAAATGCCAAACATATACACTTAAGGAATAAATATAATTTAAATGCAAGAAAATAGAATACAACAGGGTAGCAGCTTATTTTTTATATTCAAATCTTAATTTGAAATAATCATCAACATAGTTTCCACAAAAAAAAATGTGCAAATATAAGCAAACTTACTATAAATTAAAAACGAATATTTGGGTACCTCAAAATATACCTATTTTAATAAATAATCATTTCGTATTAATGTTAAAGTATAATACAGTGGAAAGATTAAGGCTGACTTAAAAATATAAAGAAATTGCTTTATATCATTTATATCAAATATACTGTAATAAATATTTTATTTTCACTCAATTTTGTATCAAACTGTACATAGCGCCATAAAAGCGTTACTCTGGCTAATGCTCTGCCGAGAAAGATCTAATGTAGGTACAAATAATATCGTTTGCAAATAAACGATAACGTCACCATCAGCGCCCATTAAACCCCGAACGACGTCATTCGCAGAGGTATCGGCAACTGAAGCGTGCGTCGTACGGCACATAGAGTAACAAGTAATATTATTTTGGTGACAGCGTTATCGCCACATATTTGTTATTTCTTTTATATTCAAATAATATTTTAATATATCATAAAGTAAACACACTTTTATCTATATTTCGCCTGACAGAACGCAAAGCCAACAAGAGCTACATACTCATTAAAGGGTGAGTTATGAGCTTAGCTGCAAATATATTACCGTGCCACAGCATGTAGTCGCATATCTTATGAGTAATTTACGAGAAAATAAGCTAGAGTAGGTACTCGTAAATAGGGCCCAAATGAGAAGAAGGCCGAGTAGTGCCTCCCCTCGACATAAAATACCTCGACAGAGCGATGACTACCCTCGACATACAATACCTCGACAGAGTGATGACTCCCGTCGACCGACTGATGACTCTTTTTGACTGGGTGGCTAACCCAACTAACCCGTGGTTTATCAATTGTGAGCTAGAGCCATGTACCTACCAAACGAATTATTAGCTATGCAAGCCGCTGAAATGCAATGAGGGTGGCAAATGAAAAACGTATATACGAGTATACTAGGCAAATGATAAACGTATGACCTCATGGTATCAACTCGATAGAAAAAAGAACAAAAGGTTTATTTTCAACCTACCACCCCACCTCTTCCACTTACTAGTATTATGTAGTAGGCGTTTTAAAAACTCTGGCACCAGGATGCTTCAATCGTTCATAGACTCGGTGTCCCACAAGACAGGAATCATATTCCTCCACCTACTTTTTAACCGCATAGCAGGATTATGTTTTCACAACCAAATCTAAAGTCACAAAGAATAAAACGGCGGCGATACAAGTAAGAGCACCATCTCTCTCCCCGGCGACTATTGTTATGGTCGAATAAAACTAGTTTACAGTGCACGCCCGAGGCCCGCGCTTAGCAACTTTATCTACGAACGGCTTGCACTTGCACACGCTGTAAATGCATTTTAAAAGAAGCCACGACGTATTTCTTGCCGCGTGTGTTGTATGTAGGGTAGACTCGATTGAGGATATATTTTTTGTAAGCATATAAATAATATTTATAAAATTACATCTAATAAGATAATAACCATCAAAATAATAATACAACGTAGGTTCATTGTTTTAATAAGAAGTCTTTTTAATAAATGTTTGCGATAATTCTAGAAGAGATCTTTAACAACTACCTACAAGCCTACAACTACAATTTACACCTAAGATTTGCCTGGAAAATAAAACAAAACTACAAACATGCAATCATAACATCACGTAGATATAGCCGAAAAAATAGCTTGACATACATACATACATAAATCACGCCTATATCCCTTACGGGGTAGGCAGAGCGTTAACGGCCGTAAAACGGATATTAACACATCGTATGACAAAAGTTTTAGGGTCAATCAGATAACTGGGTATCACTATAGTGACAGGTTGTCAGCCCATCGCCTAAAATTGCAAAACACGTGTAACCCTCGAGTCCTTTAGTCACCTCTTACTACACCCATGGGTCCGAAATAGGGTGAAGCTATTTCTATATCACACGGCAAAAAATTGCTGGACCACCTTTAAAAACTCAAAATACTGAAGCGGGGTTCTTACTGCGATACTTATTTTTGTTGAATTGTCCGATATTTCGACCCAGTTGCATGGGCCATGGTCCATGGAACAGCGGTTGTTCTCCGTTTCAATATTTTGAGTTATTATGCGTGACCGCGTAACTTTATTGACCACCTTTGTGTAAATCTCCTGGCAACCCTAGTTCTGCCTGTAAAGAATTGAGCTGCGGTGTTCTTGTGAATTTGGTGAGCTGCCGTCGCTAGACTTAGAGCGGTGTGCAGTCAGACAAAACAGGGCTAAGTCAAACGTGCTAATACGTTTAAAAGATAGTCTACAAAGATTCAAATGCAAAGCCCTCTTTGTATACATAAAATATTACATTAATGCTTGGAGTTGCTAAGCTGCGATAATGAAGAAAACTCGAACACATTATAAAGAAAAATAGAATAGACGCTCTAGTCAGACTACTTAACAAAAAAACGCAAGCAGTGAAATTTTTGGAACAAAGAAAGTATTCTTGTCTTTCATTTCAAATGTAGGAACTACTTTGTAAAAACAAAAGCAAATAGCATAGCACTTTGCAGGCAGCTTAGTCAAGGCCTTATACAAGTTTCAAAGAGAGTCATAGCGCTAATTCTCAAATAAGTACAGTAAGAACAGGTAAGCGGCGTGCTGCAGCGACAATCCCAGAGACAATGTCCCGAGCTTTCCGGGTGAAGTATTTATAGCGTTCTACATGCGACGCTATGTAAATTATGAGGAAAATTCAAAGTGTGTACGCGCGAGAAGTTTTACTTACTTCGCAGAAAATGGGGGAGGTTTGAAGGAGAAAGCACAAGTAGTTGCTTTTGGTTCTCACTTCGTAATATGTTTTTCTTTAAACTGTTTCTTAGTCGGTGGATAGACACCGCCTTTGTTCTTGGTACATTACCGCAAGAAACAGAACGTCACATATTTTTCGATTGATTAACTTAGATGTACGAGATCGTAAAACAAAACGTAACTTATTATTATTACATGATAAAAGAAAATAATACTTTTATGGGTTTTCCTGCATATTAACAGAAACCACAACGAAAACATGATGGAATATTAATTAATAGCCGAAAAACAAAGATAAATGCGGAAAGAACAGTCAAAAAGAAAGCACAAAACACTATTGGGGCCGCAGCAGACTAGACGTACGATTTTGCTTACGTCAACTCGAGAATTATTCATAGTAAGCCGAAAATAAACCTTACTTTATTAAAACTTTTTGTAGTATAAAAAAACTGTAGCGGGTTTCTGTCCGTAAATCCCATCCCACTAAAAATATAAAGTGGGATGAATATGCTACATTTATGCAAGCATCACAGAAAAATAATAGCATACTACATTTCACACAGGAATTGATAGGGGATTGCAAATATAGTATACAACTCATTTAAAATTAAAGCAGCAGTCAGACTCAAAACCATGTGCCAAAATCGCCTAAAAAGTATTGTTCTAATACCGGAAAACCAGGATCCCGGTATAAAATAAACCGGTGTTGACAAAAACCGGTATACGAAAGCCCTAATTGAAATAATAAGTGTTTATGTTTTACAGTAGGCTTTGAATGTGAAAGTAAATATAAGCCTCCAAATTAGGTCTCTCGTTTTGTCAACATGTTTTAATGCTTTAAACATTTCCAGCATAAATAAACATTTACTTACTCTGTGAAAGCCCGAATACTAGACCGGCTTACCTATTCAGCATATTTTCTTTTACCTTGCAATTGCCTCATATGCACATGAAAGGACGCCAGTTCTTGGGGAGGCGGGCTATATTATGAGAACATTCTAGGCCGGTGTAACATTATTTCATAAAGCATCAGTACAGGCACAGTATAGGTAAATAAGCTACTAAGGAGCGATGGAGCGAAGGCGCAGTAGGACGGCTTACGAATTGGTGAAGGTCGTCGTGAAGACGTTTGCCTTTTTCCTACAAATTACATCTTGTAAGAGGACACCATTACTAAGCAGGTATATAATTTATTTACCTGTTTTAAGTGTCACGAATTTTGTTTATTTGCCCAGCCTAAGCTTAAAGCTTTTAGTACAAAAAGAGCTTTTTCCCAACATCGGAAAACATCGGGTTGTGAAGAATTTACCATTCCCAAGTATTTAAAGCAATCCTCCGAGTTCTCCTGCTTTTCATTAGTTCTCTACTGCGGCAATGCTCCATACTCCATAAGCCTCATGTTTTTACATGAAGCTAACGATTGAAATGTAAATTGGATTCGAATTGGTCGGCAAAGCTAACGTATTACCAAAAAGAGTGGAGAGAAAAATGGCGGCGTTTTCCTGAATTGTGATGTCGGCGGTGAAAATTGCCCCGCATCATGCATTTATGTAACGCTTCCGGTGTGATGGAGCTTGTTCCGTTTGCGCCGATTAGATTAGACACCCTTATTGGATTAAAAACACATCAAGCAAAGGTCATCCATTTTGTTTAGCCTCGATCTTGAAAGTCGAGTGTTTTACTTAAGGTGGATCGTTTTACATACAAACAAAAACCTGCAATTCAATGGACTTAAACATGCAATGAAGGGCAGCTTTTAAGAAATACTACAAAAAAAAAAACAGTTTTTAGTTAAAAGATTAAGAGTATTTCGGCCACAGTTCGTTCGAAGGACAGAAGTTATCAATCGTATTATACTTACCTCTATTTCAAATAAATATCTTGTTTTTTAATAGTCAACGAAAAAAAAATTAATAATATAAATAGAATAAAGTTACTGATTATTGAAAAATATACTGATAATTCGAAGTTGTATCTTAATTTGTCTTTTAGAATCGCAGCTAGTGGTCAAGCATTATACGCAATTATTTTACGTTAAGATTAGCCTTTAGGTGCTGTGTTTGAAAATAGAGGTTTCAAAAATATTATATCGTTAATGCGTTAGGCATGTCCGGCGTCTTTTAGAGAGATGGCGCTATATGGTAGAAACGCACCGAAAACAAGTCAAATTTGTTTCTTACGATTACTGCTGGTCTACTTGTGTTGTACTAGTCGTTCTTGCGGATCCAGCCAGGAAGGCCGAGAGGGTGGCGCAGGTCCTGGGCAGCCCTGCGCTTTCCATAATTGCGTCCCAGGCAACGCAGTGTCTTTGCCTCAGACACTGATTAAATCTTCTGTCACAGACGTGTGAGGCCAATGATGACTTGTGTTGTGAACCCCGATTTCTGTTCTTTTGGTTGGAGAGAGAAGAATAGCTTGAAGCTAGATTATATACCCCACTGTAGTGTGGCGGTATTTAAAAGAATATTGGCATAACCGAAGCTTTTCAATTAAAATTATCAGGCAAATGGATAAGGACTTGAATAAATATTGCCTGAAGAAAAATAATACTTAGAAGTAGTATTTTTGAAATATTCACATTTTTCACATAACGACAAAATTTAACTCTTCAGTGAACGTAGTTGCTGAATAAAAATGCCCTACTAAGTATAGTTAACACGTTTCAAACTTGTGTAATTTTCGTCGAGGAAATTCAACACTGGTCAGAACTTTCGTTTGTTTCAACAGTAAACAATCGAAGTTGCACAGAATTAGGAGTTGACGAGTAGTTCTAACATGGCTTCAGGCATATCGTTGCAATAGCATAGCAGTCAAACAACCTTTCACCAACCACTAACGATAGTGATATCTAAATCTGTTAAACATACGTCAAGTTAATGAATTACTAATTTTGGAAAAATCTTTGTGTTGTATGTTTTGACTCGAGGGTTAGATGTGTATTGCAATTTTAGGCGATGTGCTGATAACCTGTCTCTATAGTGATTCACAGTTATCTTTTTGACCCTCGCACTTTTGTCAGACGTGAAGTTAATATTCTTTTAACGGCCGTTAACGCCCTGCCTACCCCGTAAGGGATATAGGCGTGATTTATGTATTGTTTTGAATGAAGCTAGCATTGCATGCTAGAATGTTTTTCACTTGCAATAAACTAATGGAAAAAAATGGCAGAAAAATTAAAGGCATGGAAAAATGTGAGAGAGATATTTGCCCTGCCTTGGGAGAACTGGGGCTTTTGGGGATGAACTCTTGATGTTATAAATCTAAATCATTAATGTTCATATCTATCTACATATAAATAGCACCGTAATACAAGCGGTCGCTAGATGAACTAAGTCTACCAACTGCGATTGACTGTACCGGTGAATTCGCCAGTACAATCTCATAACAGCATTGTCTGTTTCTGGCGTCGGTCCAGTTTCCGCAAAAAGACTTGTCGCCGTACTTCGGACCTTTATTTATAATACGAACGTTTGGATTTATGGAAGCGCCATGTATCATGCCACTTGTTTTTATGTGACACAGTTGCTTGGATGCTTAGTTATGCGAGTCGGTAGTAAATAATATGTAAATGTATGTTATGTATCAAAATTATTAACCTACAAATTCTGAAGTTTAATTAATTAGGTTTTGCTGTCAAGCACACACGGAAAAAAAAAACTACTATACAACCACTCGAAATAACAAGAAGAACTAACGGCAGCCGTCGCGTAGCATTCGTAGCAATATTTCGGTTGGTACTATATGATTCTTTACTCTACGTCATACGTAGCGCTTGAGTTCTACGAGCATCCTACTTTTATTAGTGTCGACAAAAGTCGTAGTTACCCTAAAAATAAAGGGCGCGAGCACAGACGTGGTTTTTCTAAGTACTAGTACTTATTTTAGTTAGTTTCTGTAGCCACCGACATTACGAGATAATTAGCCAGGAATTGTTGAGGAGCGCGAGATAGGAGCAACCCTCAAGAGGTCATTGTTGTGAAGGAACTAGGACAAAAATAGAAGAAGACGTAGTTGGGTAATTAGGTAAGTACCATCTTTCACTCTTGTAGATATTTGTATCTTAGAGTATTTTCCTTGTGATGTGACCAAAGAACTAAAACTAGTCATTTACAATTTGAGACAACAAACCGTTTTAATTGTGAGAAATAACCTAAATATAGAGTTTTAACTGACTTTGTATTTTCTAGATAGATTAAATCTGGCTCCTAGGGCTCTTGCTTATGAGAAATAGTCAAGATAGGAATCACCCTTGAGAGGTTGTTGTCGTGAAAGAACAAGGATAAAAATAGAAAAAGGCGTAGTTGGATAATTAGAGAAGTACTTGAACCCTAGATTGTTTATTTGCAGCTGTATATTTTAGGTCAATTAAAACGTTCAAACTTTTATACCAGTGTCCGATATTATCAAACTACAGGCTACAATTTTACAGGTGAAACTCGATGTTCATTGCGTAGTCAGTTAGCAATTATGATACCAGGAATATTAACAGGCTACGCAATATACTACGAATTTCACCTGTAGACTTGTAGCCTGTAGTTTCATAACATAGGCCACTGGTATTTTTTTTGCTCAGATTGGTCTTTTTCAGTTTATCAACATGGCTTTAAACGAATGGTTAAAGAATGATCGAATATGGTAACTCAATCATTGTGAACCAAGCTTTTTGTTTGCGCTGCGAATTCTTAAAACTGAAACGAAAGCAATTCACGTTTTAACGTAAACAGACACCACCGTAAAACAAACAACACGATCACTCTGAACGTTTCATTTTGTTGCAGCTCGTAGAGATAAGTGGAGAATTGGAGATATTCGTTAGATGAATTGTACTAACTGAGACATGAAAGCAGCTCATAAGAGCTAGTTGTAAAAGCGAAGTTTAATTTTGAGTAAGTCTGCTTTCAGATACCTCGACCTTTTGGCGGCAACGCGAGTGGAATGACATTGTGAAAACAGCAATACTGCTCGGTTGGACTCTAAAGTGGTTTGGGTTCTAGACTAGTATTTGGACTAAGGTTGCTGTGCAGCACTTGGTCCAACGTCCATTCAAAAAAATGAACTATCTCCTTTGTCAGGCGCCTTGTTCTCGAAAAAATATTTATAATTGCTATATCTTCTGGCCGTGTGGTGCCGGCATAAAATGGCATCATCCCAATTCTACCCGTGGGTGTCGTAAATGCATCTAAGGGATAATCGTCCAGGTAACGAGCAGTAGAAGCATTCCCTTTGAATGCATTATCTTGCTTTGCGCTCGCCAATCTGCCTGCCAATCCCAATAGGAGAAGACTCATGTCAACTGTGGACTGTTGCGGCTATCAATGCATGTATTGTAATGTATGTATATTACTCGATGTGTGCAGGAAGATAAAACAAAAATTCTAAATATAGCAATTCTAACATTCTATCATTTTGACAGCAGAATGGCTAGTCAAAAAAAATCTATTTCCTAAAGGATTAGCGTATGTATAAATTTTGGATGTTATGAAGCAATTATGTAGCAAACAAAACTTGTCAAACTTTTCCTCATAAATCAATTTATGAGAATGATGTGGAAAAATTTTACAAATACGGATTCATCTTTCCAGCCATAATAAAGGGCAGTGAACCCTTCACATCCTGTACCTATGTAGGATGAAACCGCCCGCATCTTCCTTTGTCTCCCGACATACGCGGTTGCGGTACTTTGTGAACGACCCCTTTTTATTCGTTGCTAACGTTCATTAAGTCAACTGTTTGAGAATAAAAAAAGATTTTATTTTCATTGTTATACTAGCTGGTGCCTGAACTTCGTTTCGGTAATTATTTTTATTTTAAAAGGTGTCTATGTACTTTGGCCCTTTGTATGATAGACCAAGATTTAGATTTAGATTTTTTTACTTGTACTAGGAGTAAGAAAGTTCATTATACATTTAGTGGTTCTTTGACCTAATCAATAAAAAAAACAATTTTTAATGTTTAGCTGGATTCATACCCCTGCATCAACAGAAGCGGCTTGTTACACTAAAACTTGATACGGAGCCATTTACGTATCTCGTAGAGTTAAGCTGAGCTCCTGGTGTTGCACATAAGGTACCTCAGACTCAAGAAGTTGTGTGTGGCGGCAAAAGCAGTCCATCGTAAGAAAAAGCTTTTGCTTTGGACCTATTTATGGTTCTCTTACAGTTACGCCGTGTCTTTGCTATTCCACATCAGGTACTTCAGACCTTTGATGTTTTGTGTGCTAGCAGAAGCGGCATTGCATGCTGTAAATTTTCAGCCATTTTCTTATATCTTATAGTTTAGCCGGGCTTTGGTTTGGTTTTCACTCGATGGATATGTTGCAGTAATATGGCAGGAATTTGGCCAAAATCCGGAATATTGTTACTTCATTCTTTCGTTTTTCATTCTTCAACTTCCTGAACAAATCCATAAGTTCGGCCAAATTCCTAGGATTTTGGCCAAATGTCGAAACTATTTGGGAGTATGGCAAGTTTAAAAGTTATTTTGTTGTAATTACTATGTAACAAAAAACAATAACTTAAGAAGGATAAACTATTAAATTGAATGTTATTGAGATATATTCTACGAATCAATATATAAATTTAAGTTAATAGTAAATAATTGGTGTATAGATGTAATAAAATATTGATGGATTGATTTCCTTACTTACTTAAAGTACTTCTAATTTGCAAACAATCACTAACAGAAGTAAGGTTTTTTTTTTAAATCTTAATTATTTTTAATACATGACTGCCCAACCAAAACAGTAGTAAAATGTTTTTAGAGTTCATGTATGCATGTATATATGTGCGATTCTATAAAAGGCTGAAACTCGTTAATTAATATTGATGGGTTGATTTCCTTCGGCATATACCTGTTTTTTTAACTACTAAAAATACTTCTAATTTGCAAACAATCACTAACAGAAGTAAGGTTTTTTTTTAAATCTTTATACACGATTGCCCAACCAAAACAGGAGTGAAATGTTTTTAGAGTTCATGTATGTATGTATATATGTGCTATTCTTTAAAAGGCTGAAACTCGTTAATTACTGAACAGATTCGAATAGGAATCGTATCGAAAGAATCCATACATTATTCCGAGTGTCATAGGCTAGGCTTTATCAAATTTCAAATTTTATTTATTATTTCCTTTGTAAGTTATTATTTTTCTTTTGAAAGAGTTTCAAAAATATCCATGACGAAACTAAATTTTAAAAAAGTTTTTTGAACCTCATGTTGTCATCTTTCTTAAGAACTTTAGGAATTTAACTGGACTTAGGAAATCCTAGAATTTTGGCAGAATTAACTTACGATTTTGCCTAATTCCGAATTCTGCCCAAAATCCTGATTTTGCAATTTTACTGCGACAATATACCAGCTGAAGTGGTCCATCATATTTAACAACTTTTGCTATAGAGCCTTGTTCGTATGTCGTTTAGTTTAGCGGGCTTCTGGTGTTCTATGTCAGGCACACCAGACCCTCGAGTGCTGGCCAAAAATATGTTAGATGTTGACCAATACATTCAGCTATTACCACGATTTTTTAAATAAAAACCTTATTATTTAGGTGCAAACCAACTTATTCTGAGTGTAGTGCATTTTAGGGGTTAAATTTTTATAGCCTGGCTGGAAAGTTTCTCGACATTTTAGTTGAAGTTGCACAAATTTTGTGTCGTATTTTAAGTTTGTGTAAATTGTGTGTTTACAAAAATAAAATAAAAATCAGTGTTTAATGTGAGAACAACTTTGCATACAGTAAGCGAAAGTACCGACGCATCAAACTAAATTGACACAACAAAATAATAAATCGGGTTCGGCTCATGGTTTAGAAACTATGAACAAAATACAACGACATGAATATTTTTGAAACATGTAAAGTAAGCCATACGGGCTATTAATAGCCTATAGCAATAAAGCTCACGGTTCAGTAGCAGTTTCACACAACTTACCAACACAATATTAGTGCCGAAGATTGATGCTTACCTGTAACACAAAACAAAATAATAATAATATAGTAGTTTTCAAAGAACAATAATATAATTAAAATGTTTCAAACCATGTGATGTAATTTATGGAAAATTTATCAGTTTAAAAACTTGCAAAAAAAAATTCTGCTACGATATCAGATTGTCGAATATACATACCTCTTTTATTATAGAACGTTGTGCCGTGGGTGATTTTAAGCACATAATCCATTTTTATACCTATAGAAATATATAAATTAATTTAATTAACTAACTAATAAAACTAATCATTTTTACCGCCCGTTAGTTAATTAACTTATATATTTCTATAAATATAAAAATGGTTTATATACTCATAATCACCCACGACACAACGTCCTTTAATAATATATTCGATTAATATCAAGAAGAATTCAAAAGCCATTATAGGTGTACAGACAGATATTTGGAAGAGGCATGCCTGGCTCGTGCCCCAAGCTCAGAATTCCCCGAGCTAAAATTAGAGGAATCCCGGTTATAGACGAGATGCCAGGTTTTGCCGGATGCCTGCAACGTACACAGGCGATGTGCCGTTTACTCTTCACCGACAGATAAGCCTTGAAATAAGTACTTTGTGAATCGATGAAAAATAAGAAAACAGATGACCCTATCCAATCTACTTATTAGAATTATTGCCAGCACAAATTATTTATTAATCAAAGCTTCGTCAGCTAATTGGGTCGGTTCTAATTAAAGACTTAGAACTGAAGAAAGAGTGCCAGCTATAATCAGTGACTACGGAAAGTCTATTTGAAGTTTAATTTGTAAAAGGCGCTTGGTCTTAGTTGGTGTAGTTAAATAATAACTCACGTCTTGATAATTTACACTTACAGGGTTATTTTTTATTCACCCCGGAAATTTTACCCGCCGTGTGATGCCGGCTTAGAATAGCATTACCCCATATCTTTCCCGTGGGAGTCGTAAGAGGCGACTTAGGGACTCGAGGGTGTGTATTGCAATTTTAGGCGATGGGCTGACAACCTGTCACTATAGCGACACACAATATTCCAAATAACCCTCAAACATTTGTCAGACGTGGTGTAAATGGCCGTTTTTCGCGGCTGTTTACGATCTGCCTACCCCGCAAGGGATTATAGGCGTGATATGTGTATGTATGTATGTATGTAAATTTTACAGGGTGATTCTACTCAGGATTCTGAACAACTTTTATAATGGGGTCACCTGCGAAATCGCGAAAAAAAATCCAACTGTTCCATACATTTTGTTCCACTAGGTATGAATTTTTCTATCACGCCTTTATGTTATGCCTTGCAGTTACGTAAAATACGGTCGCTATCGCAAGCTACAAGTCTGACAAATATTTAAGGGCCGTTTCAGAAAAAGCGTGAATATCTGTAGTGACAGATTGTCAGCCTGTCGCCTAAAATTATGATACACATGAAAACCTTGCGACTCAATTCCTTAGTCGCCTCTTACGACACACGCAGGAATTAAATGGGGAAGTGCTATTCTAAGCCGGCATCACACGGCATTTCATACATTAAAAACATAATTTTTTCTCAAAACCATTGATTGAGTAAGTATTGAGCAAATTGAATTTGTATTGATATAATAGGTTTATAACGACTAGCCTCCATTTTAATATAATAATTGTTACTTTTCGGACGGCTAAAAAACATGTATAATAGAACATAATATTTAGTACACTTACTCCAAACGATGCCACTAGCTAAATATCATAGTTCTAGGTCTTCGGAAAGTACTCTATGAATTTTGATTCCCTTAAGAGCGTAAAAACACGAGTTTTTCAGCATAAACGGTCGGATCTACTTTAACGTTAAGTTAGGAGATTGAATTTTTTACATCTACAAGCGGCGGTAAACTCGAGTAAATATATGGTTTTTAAATTCACTATCTCCACGCGTCCCCAGATCAGTCTTGACAGACACACAGACAGACGGACAACAAAGTAATCGTATAAGGGTTCCGTTTTTTTCCTTTAGAGGTACAGAATCCTAAATATTGTGAAAATCAAAGCTACTGCCACGTGCTTGAGGCAAATAACTAATTGTTTGCTAAGATAAAAAGCCTGAACTCAGAGGTGGTTAACATTAGAAATTGAATTGAAATAGATAGCTAGAGACCATTTAGTTTGCAATACTACGCGCCACAGAAAGCCGCAGCCCGATAAAGTTAGAAGTACAGTTTATTCAATGTTCATCTATGTTAATGTTACCTTACGGAAAGCTAACATAAAGGAACTGAGTTTAAATCCTATCCATTTTCATTCACTGTACATTTGCTGCATTGAATTTTATTTATTTTTCACTCAACTTCTGTCTGACTGCTGCATTATGATGCTCAAAACTTATAGGTATATTACGTAAACAACATTAAAGATGAGCCAAAAACGGGCAATATAAAAATATTATTTCAAATACCAGAAAAATAATATGAATGATTGGTGGAAGCTGCTGTTATAAAGTGTCGAGAAGAGTCATTAAATCATCACCATTTAATTATCATCATCAGTATAGGTGGTTCTCCTACTTGTCGGTCGTCGCTGAATATTTTCAACGCACGGTAACGCATGCGTCTGTCAGACGAAAGGAAAATGCAAATTCCGATCTTATTCCCATACAAATACGGCTACGGTGTATTTATAGATGGCATCCGTAAACGCCAACCAACTAACAAAGCAACCTACAACAGTGAGAGCGTCTAGCGAAGGCAGTTGAATGCATCTAGAAAATTTTCCTACTACTTTTATTGTAATTAATGTCATTTTGAACTCCATACAATATAAACAACTGGTTTTTGTTCGTCTACTACGATGCTGTTGCACAGAGGCTTGTAGTTTGCATGTATTTTGTCCAATTGAAATGGCAAACGTCTCTCGGGAAATCATTCTCTGTGACATCTAATTTAGTTTATCAGCTCGTTGTTTGGGTATTTCAACGTTTAAGTAAATGATCATTAGCAAACTCATGGCTAGGCTATAAGTACTTACGCACTCAAATTTCAATTAGTTGGTCGTAACCAGCAGGTAAGTAGATAATTATTGCCGTAGCATTGTTTGACGTAGGTAAACTAATTGGATTATCACGTTTAGATAAGATAGATAGACATCATTTTATTACATTTATTTTATAGTCCATTCCAAATAAATAACCGGCTACGGTAATTTTAGAAGGTAGGTACGCTTAGACTGTGAGATCAACGCTCGAATAAACAGAGTTTGACTATCTTATTTTCTACTTAATTAGTAAGCTGAAAAGATAATTCTCCGAGAAATTACGATTATTAGTAGCAGGATTCGTTGGAATTTACAAGAGCAAGTGCAATGTAAACATCCGAGTACAAAGTAAGCTCCTGCCGAGTCTTGCATAGCGATACTGCCACGAGGCAAATAGTGGCGAGCCAGGCAGGCGTTCTGTTTACCTGCCCATTCAACGATGAATTTCACCTCTTGGTGGAATTAATTACATTACAAACTCCTTAGCAACAATATAGCTGCAATTTTCGAGATTAATGTATACAAAACAAGTTAATGTTAATTACTAAAATTATTTAGCAAAGATTAGCTCGTCTGCTAAAATATGACTAAGTATGTAACGATACATATCTAACGATATGCACGCGTCGTTGATATGAAGGTAATAAATTAAAAGCTTATTTCTTGAGCAAAAATAGGTACCCTATTGAATAAATATTTTGATGCAAAATGCAAACTTAAAAACTGAACGCGAGTCAAATTTAAAAGGTCAGTTGGCACGTGGAAGAACGCGGTTGTAGGGAAGTAGAGTAGAAGCAGAACATTTTACGGCACAAATTCAACTCACTGTAGAAAGATAAATTTAGTTTGAAATTTCTTACATTTAGAGAGAAAATTGTTCAGTTGCTACTTTAATAAATTCAAGTTACATTCTTTTACAAGAGAGGAGTAAGTTTCCATGAAGTGTGTTTTAACTTTTGGTGGGTATGTATGTATATTACAACAAAACAAATCAATACCGTTGATTGTAGTCAATTAGTCTTCATAAAAGCCAATTTACAGTGCTCGATGGACATTACACAACGAATAACTTCTTACTCCATTTGTATGGTTAGGTTTACATTGGTACATTTCCGTTTAAAAATTTGTTTCTTGGTAAACAGTAACATCTATGGGGCAAAGGACTTTAGTGCTTAGGTTACTTCTAAACGGATTAGTATAAGTCTGGAATCTACGATTTTAGTTTCGGGTCTTCGAAACCTATACCTGACTATATAGTGGGGAGCGAGGGCTCACTCGCAGGATTGATTATACTATTATTATTATTCGTGTCGTTTAATGGTGGTGATGTGGCGTAAAGTTACATTAAATGCTATGAGATTAGCCTAGCTAGCCCCGAGGCACTGCCTTTATTTTTATTTTTTTATCCCGCTCGAGCTGGGTTTCTATCAGGACAATACAAAATAAATGTATTATTAAAGGAACAATTATTACTTATGATGTATTATTTATTTGGTGATCTGTTTGGTTATTGATGTGTCCTGTCGACGTCCGTGAAGAAGGCTGTCTTAAACAGCCAAAACGTAGAGAGCCGAAACTCTCTACCAAATAAATAACAAGTATGTCTCGTAAACCTATATCATGTGTTATACAATTTATTTATTTTACAATCAATAAGTGAATAAAGTACTTTTCAACATTGAATAAAGTTAACTTCAATTTTGTTCAAACAACCAGCCCTATCGCACTCTTGGGTTTGGGCTTCGGAGTTGTTCTGGGAAGAACGCGACGCAGGAATTAATGAAACCTAAGTCGATATGGAGGTTGGTGATCCGCAAGTGCTAGGGCGCTCCGATAGCCTTTCGCATGAAACTGTTTTTGATGACCTGCAGCATTTTTAAGATATGAATCAAAAGTGTGAGCAAAGGTTACGCTGGCGTAGGTCATGATAGGCTTGACGCAGGTGGTGTAATTTTTTTAACCTTATTTCTCAGGGAGATTTAGCTCCATTTGTTCAAGACCGGATGTAATCTGCTCAAATAAACTTTCATGATGTGACTACGGAAGTTGAGTCTGAAGTCAAGGGTGGCCGAAAAGCTTAGCAGCGGATACGTTCAGCTGGTTTGAATTTGAACCCCAACGAAAGTGCCCAGCTGCAATTTTTCAGGATTGACCTGAAACCAGCTCTTGATGGAATCTAGCGCGCTCTGGGGAGTCTTTACTAGTGTGTCACGGTTACGGTTGGACGGGTGAATGGCAGAGTCATCACCTAAGACCTGCATAGCCAGCTGAGATCTTCTAAACGAATCATAAGCAAGTACTATCGGTACAATTTTCCACCGCGAGGAGGATTTGGAAATGAGGCTTTTTTTTAATTGTATACCTAATACGGGACGTGTTTTAAATTTATTTTGGTACATAAGCAGATACCGTAAATAATTGGTTTCTGTTCGCATAACCGTAAGTTCGTACCTACATACATCATATCCGATGTAGCAATAACAGTTTAACAAGGACTTTATATATAGTTGGGCGCTAACAACAGTGAGAGTATAGGACGATGGTTAACGAAGCCACATAAGTTTTAAGTGGCCTCGGGGGGCCCAAGTTCTGCTGTCCGTTTATCCTCCACAACAAAGTTATTTGTTCGAGTGTCTACCTAAAATGTTGTTGATGCTCACACAACTTTGATAGCGAGTTATAAAGCGAAAGCAGAGAAAGACAATCGAAAAGTAACAAACTGAGACCACCCCGGATACGGTTTTCTGATTCGCAATTGGATAAGTTTTGGGGTATTTTTTTCAGGGCTTTCTCAATTTTCAATACAGAAAAAAGTTGGGAGACAATTTTTGTGCAAATATCTGCGAATGCGAAATTATAATTTTTTACGGTTATACAGGAAAAAAATAATAAGATTCTATCGATATATCTAGTTATCGTTTCAAAATGAAACCCCAGGACTTGGGGCTGTGGACATTAATTGAATTTTTACCTATTGGCGTCAAAGATTAGAACGATTGTAAGTGAATAACGTTCATTCGGATAAAAACAACCTTGCTTACTTACAGTTACTTATATTTACGTAATTTTACAACATGAATATGAGAAAAATATCCCGTTGGCCTTTTGATTCTAAATTATGAACTCTAAATTTTACATGCAAAAATTTACTTAAAATTACCAAACGTCACAATTAAACAATTTTAAATGGATTTAAGTTGTGTTTATTTTAGATTTTACAATTCCTACTGTGTATTTTATATGTAGGAAATGTAAAATCCAAAATAAACACAATTTAAATCCGTTTAAAATTGTGATGAGTAATAGTTGCGCAAACTCAAGAAAATATTTTACCCTACGTCTTTAAAAAATCCACTATGTTTATGAAGGTGTAAGGGGCAGTTTTTGCAAAAACATATAGTGTACAGTCGGTTGCAGCACATAAGGTACCAGGATTACTCCTAACAGCAATATTTTTTTCTTGACGTATTGTATTAGTAGAAAATGACTTCTTTTCTGAGAAAGAGTTAATTTTTTTATTAAATATTAACTGTAGAGAAAAATAATTCAGTTCTTTTGGAGTAACCTTGGTACCTTATGTGCTACAACTGAATGTACATTCAGACAATGAAACTGAACAACTTTCTTCTTGTAGTATATTTCAGGAGAGTGAAAATAAATACTTCTCATAGTAATGGCAGTCAGCTCAGCTGATCATGATATTGCATACATACATATATCACTACGCCTATAACCCCTTTCGGGGTAGGCAGAACGTAAACGGCCACAAAACGGTAATTTACGCCATGTCTGACAAATATTCGAGGGTCATTCGGAAAATTGTGTATCGCTATAGTGACAAGTTGTCAGTTCATCGCCTAAAATTGCAATACACACCCTTGAGTCCTTTAGTTGCCTCTTACAACTTCCACGGGAAAGATATGGGGTGATGCTATTCTAAGCCGGCATCACACGGCGTTATAAGCCGGCACCACGCGGCGTCATCATGATATTGTGTGGGTGATAAAGATAAAAAAAAGAAAAAATACGTTTATTTTAGTCACATTCATATTAGTAATCGATTCTTATTTTCCTTTACTGACATATTAAACTAGGGAAAAGTCTTTCTATTTGTGTGGGACACTGAGTCATCCGTACGACCCAACGAATCCTGGTGTCAGAGTTTTTCAACCGCCTACTACTAGTAGTAGGCCTTTGACATGGTAGCTTAACGACCGCCGTCTAAGTAATCAACTAATCATACACAGCAACCGGGAACGACGTCTCTCTCTCTCTTTTCGTGTGGGACACCGAGTCATCCAACGACGTAAAGTGGTTGAGTATCATGGTCCGCATGATATCACAATATCAGTATTCAAAGGGGTGTCCCCTACACCATTTATAATGTATTTTTTTTATTTTATTTTATTCGGAAATCTGACAGCCTAAAATATATTGTTATGAGTAACTTAAATTAATAACATAAGGCCATTAACAAAATTTTCGCCTATAGATCTAAAACGTTAATTAATAACATGGTTACGACACTTCAATCTACTGCGCCTTAAATTAAATAAAAGTAGCTCGTTGTACAAATAGCGAAAAAAAAAACATTGGATACAAATTTTAACTTTTACTCTCAAAAATGTTTGTATTCACATACAGCCTGATATTGCCGGCGCTAGTAAAAAATAGTTCAAGGGATTGTAAATAAACTTAAATATATAACATGTAATCAGACTTCACCGTATTTACAAATATAAACGTGTAAATTTTACCAAAGTGCGTCGAATCAGCGCGTATTTTTAATATAAGTAAGGGGTCGTCAACAAATTACGTAACGCAAATTTTCAAATGAGCCCTTTTAGCATGAAAGATAACGCCTGGTCAGACCACTCCCCATCTAAATTGCTTTACGTTATATCTGGACGACCCCTAAGTATAAACATAAACAAACATCTCAGCAAAATAAACAGACTTTTTAGGTGGTAATTGTTTACTGAAACACGAATATCTACTTGCGTCTGATTCAAGGGTATCACACATTTTTCTTGGAAGGTAGTTGTTTTATGTTTTCGCTATCTGTTTATTTTCCTTTTATTTGTATGACTAAATACGAAAGTACTATAACCAAAGACTATTGAATATTGACTGGCCTGATGGTGTGGCGGTTGGCACCCCTGCCCACTATGCCGAGGGCCGTGGGTTCGATCCCTACTAGACACAAATACTTCTTAAGTCATTTTCAGATATTTGTGTTTAGTATGAGTGTTTTCTATGTATAATATGTATTTATTTACAAATGTGTTCTCGGTGTCCCACAAGATGAGAGAGAGATAAAAAAGGATATAAGTTTTAAAAAGTGTGAAATAAGAGATCTAACGTTCTTATTGAAGATTACTTCTGGTGAACTTGACTGTCCCAAATCTTTCTTAAACTCCCTAGTAAATCCCTGCGTTCCAATTCTGTTCTATCACTTCCCTTTGCTTCTACTAACTACAGGCAAAATACCTACATATGTTGAGCTTGTAATAACTTTAATAATCTATCTACTAAGCTTAATCTAGATTTATTTAACACAAGTTGCGAATCAGTAAGGCGTCTCCTTAGCCAATTGTTTTTTAGCGATGACTAATCAGCAAACGATGTAAGTACCTACTAAGTTAATGTTTTTAATCATGCTTGTTTCTATTAGTATTACAATAATGTTTTTACCTAATTTGGCATTAATGTTTTTTTTTTGTATGTATGATTAATGCTGTTGTATTTTATTGGTACTTAATGTTTACTCTAATTGTTCTTCTTTTTTATACTTTCTTGTCTATCTGTGGAAACCTATAATTGGCTGTTTGTCTCAATAGTTTTTAAGTATACTTATCTAAGTTTTAGATAATTATTATAGTAACTAGCGGCCAGCCCTGCTGTTTCACCCGCTGCTAACCGTTTTGCCGGGGGAAAAGAACCATGTCCCGGCATGAATTATATATAAAAGCCTTCCTCTTGAAGCATTATAAATCTACTTAAAAGAACCGCATCAAATTCTAAGCAAAATAAAACATCTTTTAAAAATCTAAGCATACAAAGTTACACAAGGACATGTGAAGCGACTTCATTTCATACTATTTATGTAATGGAAATTTACAGTCGCCGTGTGATGCCCGCTTAGTATAGCATCGCCCCATTTCTTTTTCGTGGGAGTCTTAAGAGGGAAGAATACCATCGCCATTTCAAAAAATTAGGTATTTAAGAAAACTCATACTGTCGCTTGCGCGCTCAAGTCCCCGCGTAGTAGTGCGATAGAGAGCGTTGCCGCTCGCGACTGATTGTAGGTATTTTTAAGGTGAAATTTGCGTCTCGGGAGAAAACGTTTCCCACATACTAAATCACAACCAATAGTTTTGATTTTGGTGTCTATCGTTTCAGCATATTATATTCTAGGTTTATAGCTTTTTATTTTTTCTTAAAACAACTTTGTTTTTTAAATACAAACGTTTTACTTCAAGGAAGATTTTGTAATAAAAAAAGTGACTTTTAGACGCCTATAATTTTCAATCAATTGAAAAATTCGAAAAAAAGAAAAACTACAAACCTAGTTTTTTACTGTGTCAACAACATTCTAAATATCATTGAGATCGGATTACATTTAGGGGTAGGAAAACGTTTTCTCTTTTTGTATGGACGAGAGCTCGGTAGTCGATCCTCGTAAGAGGCGACTAAGGGACTCGAGGGCGAGGGTTACATGTGTATTGCAATGTTGGGCGATTGGCTGACAACCTGTCACTATAGTAATACACAGTTATTGACCCTCACATTTTTGTCAGACGTTGTGTTAATATCCGTTTTACGGCCGTTAATGCTCTGCCTACCCCGTAAGGGATTATACGCGTGATTTATGTATGTATGTATGGAAATTTACAGTAAACAGACAGAGCTTGTAAGTGAGTAGGGATTATGGTAAGTGATCCAAAGATCCAGAGCATCTTCCAAGCTTTACCTATCCCTATTAATTACAAGGCTCTGCTAGTTACGCAACGCCGCTGTCAGGCACATGTGCTGGGACAAAACCGCAATCCCAGCTACAAATTGGTAAGTTGGTATCTTGTCAATGTTATGGAAAACTTTGCCTATCCCTAATAATTCCAAGGCTCATCGGAGAGGGCAAAATTTCTACTTATAATTGTCGATAACCATTATCAAAAAGATCGATGTCACGCTTATTTGGATTAGATCTTGAACGTACTAAAAAAGTAAAAATCAACTATGCCCTGGAGTAAAATGATGAGTCTTCGAAACTACTTCAATTAGAAGCAGAACTTGACAGTACATCGCTAGAGAAAAATATAATTGGTTATTGAAGCTAATTTACGATATTGATATACCTACTTAGCTCGATCGAGGTATATAATTTAGGTTAAGGTTACTTCAGATGTCAAGAACCATTCTCATATTTATATCAGTAGAAGAAAGTATTTACGACTGTCTAGAATCTAGAACCCAATTAGCGAGAATTTAATAGGGTTCTTTGTCGCTTCGTAAAGTACACTTGTACCAAGTGTACCATTTGGTACCTTACTTGTACTTATGTAAACTTGTCTTTAGTTTCCAAACTAATTTGCGAAGAGCTTAAACCACTCGCCAACTATAACCAAAATGACAACTCAGTTTGGCGAAACTGGCCTGAGCTCTACTCAGAAATTCAATGGGTGCGATATATTTCATGGAAAGTGATGCATGAAATTACGTTACGAAGGTACCCAATGTCAGCCAAAAGATAATATTTCACAGATTCTTTCTGTGTTGTGATGTTTTAATAATATTTTCGTGATTGCCTGGAAATAAGAAGTTTGACAACTTGTATGATTATTGAGTAGAGTTAGTATTTTTCTGTCATTCGGATTTAATCCCATTTAAACGTAAGCAGTTGTTTACCTTAGCGGGTGTATGCGGCTCACAAAAGCAGCATATAATTTTACAAATTTCATGTATTTTATAATTGGGGTAATATCGTTACTTTACATATTTGTTCCTGGGCCACGCACTGTAAATCAAGTATGAATTCGCAATTTTACCTAAGGTGAAAGCTTTTGTGTGCCTGAAAACGAGCAAAGGACGACCCTCAACGTCTTGTCATTTATAACCCTTCTCAAGATCGGCACAAGACGTGTTGGGCTTATAAATGTAAAATATAGGCTTTCACGTAAGCGGTAATAACCAGCCAGTCAACATGGAACTGCTCCCAAAGTTTGAATTGGGAGTGCTTACAAATGGTTTATATAGGTATACCTCATAATAGAGACAATACTTTTATAAAAGTCATATCGGGTTTCATGAGCACTCAGGGTTGTTCAATCCCTCAGGGATAATATTTCCGTCCGAGTGTCTTACTTTCCAATCCAATCCATCATTTACGGAAAATGGATTCCGGGCATTGGTTTTTAATAAATAACAAAAAAGGGTGGGTACCCGCTTATTTTACCATGCAAAGGTTGTGGCAGAATTTAAACAAATGACAAATTAATAAATAATAAAATCTTGTGTAATTTATAAGCGGTTATTATTTTTATGTTGAAATGGTTCCAACATGGAGAGTCTTGTAACCAGATGATACCTACCAGTTTCCAAGTACCTACTAATAAATTGCTCCTGTGGTCTAACGGTCTAAGCGTTGGACTCAGCTTCCTGTTGGCTCTAGTTAGATTCTCAGAGCAAGACACACAAAGTTATTATAATATGTGGATTCATCACTTTATGTGGTTGTTTTCAGGTTTGATTTAAAGTTGCAGGCTTAACTACTTCACCGTCCGTAAAAATAATACGGGTTGCTGCCTTTGATTATTTACCCGCACTACTCTCAAAAGACAGCTACTATTAAACTCTGTTAAGAAAAGGGATCGTCAAGTTGTTTACTAATAAGAATCATCAGTTTGACAGCACCAAATAGACATCGCACCCCGAGGTAGAAGTCCTACTTATCTGTACAGTATCTTGTATTAGGAAGTATTTATCCTCTGTTATGATAGTTAAAATAAATAAATAAACCATTGCATTGACCGAACCAGTGAAATCTGGCGCCTGATATTTGCAATGCACGACGAAATCATTCGGTGGAACATTTTAAAAAGTCAAATGGCAGATGGGGGATTGGACCAGCGAGCGGCCGATGAGCGAAGCCGACTGGAAAATTGATTTCCTGCACATATCATTTCCATTTATGAAGATTAATGATGTCATTCCAGTTTCATTTTCGGTTCGGTGGAACGTAATAGAATTTTCGAAAATGTCATCTGATATGATTGGAATGAGTAGGAAGTTTAGGTACCGTTCTAATCTAACTTCGGGGCTACGGGTCAACCTGGATAATATCTTAATCCAAATTTCAATAATGTTTGAGTTTGTTCGAATAATGGTAATTGTTTGCAATTTCTTTTTAGTTTTACGATGTATCTGTTTATACCTGTCTTTATAAAAATACTAGTTAACTTCATCTAGTTAGTCTTAGCTTCTAAATAAACCTTTGGTTTTGACATTGTGTGAGTTTTGCGCGGGAACTCAAAGGCTTTGGGCACAACTTTACTTCTTATTTTTCTGAATTAGTTTTTCGTTGTTACTATTGTGTAAGTGTGGTGAGATTTACTTAATAATGTGGCAGCAGTGAAGAACAATCTAGTGAAAGTGACAATAAAGAGATTTTTTTATTTGTCTTGATATTCCCGTGTCAAGTTCCAGGGGCATTTAAACGCGAGCGTCGCTATCTCGTTTCAATGAGTTTTAAGTTAAATTGTGAACTGATAAAAGTCAGAATTGGATTGGTTTCAGTTTCAGTGTTTCATAAGTTTCTTTTTAAGCAGATGGTCTTGCAACAAAGCTAATTATTAAAAAAGTCTTCGCATTGTAATAACTATGAGGTTAATTATATGTAATAACTTTCCTTGTTTTGGTTATAAATATCATGATTAGCTTTTATCTAATTTTTCATACGTAATTGTTAAAGATTCTTAGTGCTGCTAAGTTTCTGAGTGAAACCTACCTACGTTTCATTGTTGTCGAAACTCTTATAATAATTATATCGTAATAGGTAAAATTATTTTTCAAATTGTAGTTAAAAGAAAGTTATGGTGTGGCGATGTTTAGATTTATTAGAGTGGTTCGTCAATTTTATAGAACATTAAGTATTTACGTCATTTACCGGTGCGGCAAGGATTCCTGCCGATTAGTGCTGCTGAACTTGAATTAAATCGTGAAATAGTGCGAACTTGTGTCAAGTTACGTAATTTATTTATTTCTGATTAATGTTAAATGGCTATGAAGTCCCTGACCTTCTAAAAGTAAATAGTAGGTATGAACCGCCATATAAATAAACTTTGGGAGTTACCAGCGCAGCGGTGTTAAAGTTTCGCCGCATGGTGGTTACTGGCAAAGAAAAAATACCGGCAATTAACTCAAATATTTTTTGCCCAATATTTAGTATTTTTGTCTAAATGCTTCAGCAAAACATTGTATAGAAGATATGTTTTTTATATACCTAATTATCTACAACTTTGTCATAGACAACTTTTTCATAATCTACAAATTTACGAGTAAAACGCTTTACAACATGGCAGTTTCTGCTGAAAATTCAAATAAACAAAAGTATTAATTTAGTACTTCCTTTGGTAATATAGAAGCACTCACTGTGTGTTTCGACCATGCTACGGTGTCCTGACTTACATTTAGTAACAAGTTTTCCGCTCAGCGGTTTCGCCCGTTGACATATGATTCAATAAAATAAGTATGTTTGTATTTTGTCTGTTTTGATAATTAAACTACCTTAACGAAAAAATATTTGCAAATAAGATAAATTAATTATCAGCTAGACCGTGTGATGCCGGCGGCATGCAATAGCATCACTTCATTTATTTGCCGTGAGTGTCATTAAGAAGGGACTTGAAGGTTACACGTGTATTGCAATTTTAGCTGATGAGCTGACAACCTGTCACTATAGCAATATACAATTTTCTAAATTATTCTCACATGTTTATCAGACATGGCGTAAATGTTCGTCTTTATAGCCTTTTCGCTCTGCCTACTCCGCAAGAGATATAGGCGTGACATTATTATCTAGTATAATAAGCCTACAAGATCCCACTGCTGGGCAAAGGCCTCCTCCGCGGTCTTCCTCTTCTTCCGATCCGTGATATAATGTTATTTTGTCATAATTTCCATCTTGACATCTCAGATAAATTGTTTAATTGAAATTATGAGAGAGACACCCTGACATTTTAATAATTACAACTTAAATATATTTTAGTCTTATTTACACAAATTGTTTCATTATCACCATCAACAGCCGCAACAGTCCACTGCTTTATTAACTTCACTTACTCTTTATTATACATAGCTATAGCTTAAGCTCTATTTTAAAGTCTGACAAGTGATTTAAGCTTAGAACAGCTAACGTAACGAATATACCTACACAAGTTGATGGTAAGTTTCAGCTCATTACAAATTTCAACACATGAATCAATGTGAATAGATTCATAGTTCAACCATTTATTTCCGAGGGATACAGCTGCCGTCAGGTCTTTCTTGTCAGCCAAAGTTGGGCTTGTAAACTGACATATTATGGGAGAAACTTGCCGCGTCCAAGATCTAGTTAAACTTACCCAATCTTACCACACAGCAATCGATTAATCTTAAACTTGGCAGGCTTTTGATTTGGAGCACCCATGTTAGAGGGATTCGGTACATAATATCAACTTCAGATATCAAATTCCTAGAAATCAATCGAACAGGCATATTGAGCTTTAAACAAAGGCTTTGGATTCATATTTCGAATGGAAACTAAATTAATGAAAGTAGGTTTGGATTATCAGATAGGGTGATGTTGTAAACAGACTTGAACCATTACTAGCTGTAGTTGAAAATAGTGAATAGAAAGGCATGTACAGATGCTTTTATGTCTACAAACACATCCTACGCAAGAGTTGACAGGTGGTGGTATGCCGGCGGGGTTCATTCAAATCGCAGTGCGGTGGGAGCGGCTCAATGCTCCCTGCCAATACAGAACCTATTTTTAAAAGAAGCGTTGAAGAAGAACTTGTCAATGACACGTAACCCAATAAAAAGCTGAGTGTATCCGCTACCCAATTCATCCATTCGTTTTCAGTACCTTTCTACTTGTACGTATGTTTTCTGTGCTGTGTGATATCAAATTTTGTAAGAGAAAACTTTGATACGAATAACATACATTTCTAATCAATTAAAAGTTAACAAAACTCATTACAATATTCAGCATCGTTTCCTATCGTTCAAAGACTTTACGAAAACCAACCATTGAGATTTAAAGGCCAATTTAAAGTTGGCAATGGTTGTTACAGTTCGAATATTTTGCGAACATTTAGGTAATATCAGCAGAATTAAATTACTTGTAAAATAAACGATAAAATGGAATGGTAATGTATGTAAATTGAAAAATACGACCTGTTTTCCAGAAATTCATTATAAAATTAAAAACCCATTTTTAGGAAATTACATAAGGCGAATGACATTTTCCTTATAAAATACTTACATTCATAAATGAAAATAAGTAATTAAAAAAAAGAATGTTAAAAATATATATATGAAGAAACATTTCGATAGATTAGGCAAAATTAGCTGCAACCGTCTTTCAGGTTTATAACTTAATTGCGCCAAGCAGGTTATTTTTGAAACCAGAGTAAAGTTCATATTAGAATTCTAGCTAAATTCATTTTCGTAATGCGATGGAAAATCTTCGTTAAAGGTCGAACTAGGCAGTGCCCACGGACATTCCACCTGGATTCTCCCCAAAGCTTACAGGTTCAAAGTAAAATTGGTCGTATAAATTAGAGAAGCAGCCCTACTACTATCGCTCGAACATAAATTGAATGTAACAACGTTCGAGGAGGGAAAAAATGAATATCTGTGCCACATAGCAGCCCCCAGCCGCTCGGTTAGCACTGGCAATCCATTTGGCCAGAAAATTGAATTCGCGTTGTTATTTCGCGTCGAGCGAGATTAATTAAAACGGTGATGTCCAACGCTGCAATTTATATGACGGATGCACAAACGAGCATAGGTAAAATAATATCAACTAACTTTCAGATATTCTGGTAATATTTAAACAAGTCCACTCGGAAATTGGCAGTATGAAATGAGATCAGATTATTGAACAGTATTTAAAACACAGAATTCGTAAGTGACACCCATTTCGTGGCGAACGATTTTAATCTTGATAAAAGTTACTGGAATAAAGTTGGAAGTACTTTTGTTCTAAACGTTATACTAAAATATACAATAAGAACAACAAAAGGCTTCATAAAATGGAACTGTGAAATTTCATTGGCGACGACGACGAGAAAATTTGGTAAGGCTTTGGGCTCGCATGCCACCAGAACAAAGGCCGTGCGGCAAGACGAGCCCTGCGAATGGCAAAACAAGGCCAAGGAATTTTAATAAAATCCTTATTATCTATTCACAGCAACAGTTACGTTCTTTTACGACCTAAACGACGGACGACGGCAGTGAACTTTAGCTTCAGAGTCAAGTCATTCCGTCCCTATTATCGAGATTTTACTAATATTTTAACGAATTCCTGGATCGAGTTACCGCTCATTGACATAATTAAGGACATTGGGGTTTTCTTAAACAGGGTACTACACATTATTTGTTTTCATAAATATTGAATGTGCGTGATGAACCAAAATCATTATACTTACTAGCGATAAGGACCGAATATAATCAAATCTCACTTACAGAAATTTGATAAATGCCATACAAACATACGTACATATATCTAGAATATATCCCTTGCGAGGTAGGCACAGCATACACCAAAAGAACGTATAACTATTAAACAAAGTCATATTAATGGACGGTCTTTGCTACACCTGGGATTTCTCCTCTCAAGTTAACCTTTTTCCTTATTAGAGCTTATTAGGTCGCTATAATAGCGTTTCCAACAAAGCGAAGAACAATTTACACGATAGATGACAAATCGTGACACAAAATTCGTTTTGTCTGTCGGATGTGCCTCGTTCATCAATGTCATTGAGCCTGCTAGTAGAAGAGGAAGGACCTGAAAAACACCAGAATAAACGCAGTCCGTAAAATATTTAAATTTGCGGTGATTTCACGATCTGTTTTTTTTTTTCTTTAGAATATCTATATGATGCATGCTGGGGTTTAAAGGTCACAATTATAATTACTTTGCGCGGTTTTTGGGTGCATTCAAACTACAGACTATGAAATCGATCTAGCGCGCAGGACGGCATTAAGTTCCCAACAATAATACGGTGTGACAGAGTAATTATTATCATGTTACAATTAGCCTATTTAATGCTGTCAGTTTCAAATATACAACCCGTACAATGATTATTTACATTAATTTAAACCTAATTGGGTAATATAATGCCATCAATTAAATTATAATCCACATGAAAGGCATCCAAGGAAAATTCAAATATAATGCTACGAAGAAAATTTGACTCGGAAAGGATGGCAGACGAAATGACAAAGATAAACTCGTGAACAGCTATTTGGGAATATATTTCGACTTTCACCCGGAGAGCTGGAAGGGAGGGAATAAATTTTTGATTACGCCGGAGGTTCATTGGTATTCTTCGAGCTGGCTGCCGATACGACCTTCGGGCCGGGTCTGCACTTAGCGGTAATTTACAGTTTAATTACCGGTTATTGCTGTAGGGATGGCCCGTTTGGAGAATTTGCGAGTCCCTCCACTTGGATAACTTACAAGTTCAAGGCAAAGATGGAAGATGGTCAACACGATTTGAATGTTTAATTAGGTAAAGTCATTATATCAAAATTTTATAGACATATTTGTTGCTGAGTTGTTGTGAGTGATAAACTAGATGAGTACCTATGAGTATCGAAAATAAAAGTCGTGTTTGTTTTTAAGAACGCACGAAGCTAATTACTTTAAGATCAGTATAAAAATTACTCATGCCGAGAGCACTGAATTATAAACCGCAAATATCTACTTATAGCAAACCACGATCGAATCACCAGCGATGTAGTAATCGCAGGAGCTTAATATCGTTAATCTTGACTGTCGGTCCCATGGGACTAAGTAACACATTATGTTAACTAGAGCTGGGCTTTATCTAGTACTGAAGACAGAATAATCTTTCGTCTGCTATCAATGACAAAAGGAATTCATAATGGGTCATGACATGACAGACGCATATCTACGACCTTTATGTGAATGTCTCATCATCTATCAGTACCTCACTACTCGTACAGGTATTTGAGTTTAAAGATTAAGCCGTAAAAACGAGCGGTATTTAAAATCTAAATATTAGTCCTACATTACAAAAAAGGCTTTAAAGAACGCTCGCCGAAGGAGGGGTAAAAATACGTCGATTTAGAGTAGGTAGGTAGGTAAATATCTAGATGCTTTGGTATATACGTGTATACAAAACTAATCTTGGGTAGCCAAATAATGTAGATAAAATAGAGAGATCCGTATCAGTATCAATCAATAAGGGAAACTCGATAGTTCTTACTACCTATAGATAAGATTTAAATCAATTTGTGTTCCAGAGTGTTCAAACATGCAATGGACCTCCGTTACAAAGTCTACTGTAGAGACTATGCGACAGTAAGTTAAATGAGAAAAGGATCAGTATTAAGCGTGCATCGTGTGACACTGAAAAATCGTTCCCAATAAGTCTCGTTTCGCATTCAGTACGATCGTCCGTCACTGTCGTACGACGCTCGCTGGCGACGTCGGCCGCAGCCAATAATGTCGCCAGGCGACTAGACAGCTCTTCACAAGTCACATTTGTGCACCCGCTGTTCTCATGTTAGTTCACTCCTTGAGAAAATTACCCTAGAAAAATGTCCTGACCTGTCTCTACCGCCGTTTACTCGCTAATATACTCACGGCACTACATTATGACTTAAATTAGGATCATAAACATGATGCATCTCTCATAACAATATAGCGCGGAGCAATCTTACACAAAGCGGGAAACTTTACACGCGAAATTGTAAATATTCTTGTTACCTACAAAACACTCATAACGTTACGTTATTATTACCCCGACACTAAGCCGAAAAGGTCGAGCTATATTCACGCCAGACGAGATATGAACTTGCAATTTCAGATAAAACAGGTCGTACCTCACAACCGCTACAAAATCCGGCCCTTTCGGCTTATGAAGGCAACACCAAACTTAATATACTACGCCTAGCAGAGTGACAAAATCCCGCTTTTATGCAAGATTATCGCTTCTGAAATATTAGGGGAAAGGTTTAAATCCCAGCTGATAATTGCTTTAAGATAGGCGCCAAGTTAGTGCTCGAATCGAATAATTTAGTCCTGATAGGATCCGTGCTGGAGAGCTCGGCAGCTAAGTTCTTTTAAGTTTAATAATCAATGTTCTCGCTTCTACGGTTACGAAAGGATATTGCATTAAAAGCACTTCACCTTTGGATAAATCAGAAAATTGTGCCTTTGTAGAACTTTGTTTTGTCTCTGTCATTCAATTAGTTAAGAGAAGGGCGCTTAACTACGGTAACTAACATGAAGCTGACTGCAGATTTAGTATTCTATAAGGAGACAATGATGGCAAACTATGTTTCAGCTGAGGGAGCAAAGGAATGGTCGACGTTAGCATGCATAATGTGCTCGGACAAAGCAAGATTTATCTGAGTGCCACGCCGCCGGAGCCGCGGGAAGCTATGCTGGATACCTCGGAGATAAGACAAATTGTTGATCTCGCCGTTGTTTACGCTACGTGGCTTTCAAAATATTTCACATGTTGCCAGTTGCCACCATTAAGCTAAACATTTGCTTTATTATACTAATTTGCAATTCAAATTAAACACAAAACCTATAATGCTAATAACTGCTTTTCCGCTTATTTGGGTAACCACGAATAAATTGATTGAATGTTTGCTAAAAACTTCTATGTCACTATCGTTGGTATCACAATTTCGAAATGGAGCGAGAATTTCGGCAAAAACACGAAACGATTTGTTGAGCTATAGTCCGGTTGGTCGGTGAAGCTTTCATGTACCCTGCATGATGGGCAAACATCGGCAGTGACTGACGGTGGATTTACCTGAGCCCTGCTGGCAGTCGCGCGGCAAACAGCGCGACACAGTTTGCTTGCTCAAACACTGGCCAAGCCAAGAGACCAACATGATGCGACGATACAGGACAAACGGTACGCTCCGAGGTAATTTGACGGAATACCCGCCAACGATCTGTTCTGTTTGCACAGAAGTTATTTACTTCACCTAATGCAGCTACCTTAAACGAATTTGATTTGACCTACGTTCTATATACCTCACAGTCCAAAATGTGTCAGTTTAGTTTGACATAGGGTATACTCGCAATACTTATAATTAACATTTATTTGAAACGAAATTATTTGTTCTTTTTGTACTATTTTTCTGTCTTACAAACAAATGAAAATGTTTCAATTTGGCGACTAAAAAGAATGACTGAAAAAACAACAGAATAACAATGTTTCACGCGTAGCTCCAGGGCAGAAAATATTAAATTTATTTTTCTTTGTTACTTTCTAAGCTGGCGTTTTTGTTTCTGAACTCATGTTGAAAGTCGTCGCTTCCTGAACTTTTTGATTTATGGAGTAAACCCGCCTGAACACGTTGCTCTACGCCCAGCATTTGGCTGTAATGGCGTGACAATGTTCCTCGACTTTGGGCGAACAGCACTATGATCAATAACTTAAAATTGGTACTTTCTGAATCGTTTTATATAATGTTCTCGGTAATTACAAATCTATTTTTATGTCATTAATAGGTACACGATTGTAACAAACGATGAGTAGAACTGATAAAAACCTATGTAAGTAAATAATTTTTAAATGGTTTCACTGCAATTGCGTCTGCGACATTGGCAAAGTATTGTAGTAACGTGCCTGTGATTCCGAATAATTTGATTGACTAGAGATGACTACGTGTCTATCTTTTGGTTAGTTATTCAAAGTAATGTTATATTAACTGTCATTTTAGGTATTCAAAAAAATTATGTATTACATATGTATATCAGAATCTCAAAAATGTTGTAAGATTATTTAAATCAAGCATTTAAAATTATGATTCATTTCGTTCTCTACTTATAAGGGAAAATTACGAAATATCTTGGTGCTATTCCGAGTAATTCGAAAATAAACCTTACTCCTTAGATTTAAAGGTTGGGTTGTTGTTGGGGTTATTACCAATCAATGAAAATGGCACAAATTCCGTTTCATTAGAAAACTTGACGTTACGCACGTGTTGTTGATAATACTGACTTAAGACATCTGTCGCGCTCAGGCGAATCAACATGGCGGCTAGATTAATGTTGCCTAGAAGAAAATACCGTTGGGATTAGTAGATATGGTTGAACATGAAATATTCCCGTTTTTGGAATTAGCCCACAAAACAGTAAACAAAAACAAAACAGTAGGTACTAAAACGGCAATATTGAGAAGATGGCAACTTTATGTCTCCGGTTACCGAGGGATAATCTAAACAAATGCGGGTCTATATCCACCAAGCGTTCAATCAGACTTTAAGCCAAGTCTCGGTTGGTGTCGTAACTTTATATACGCTGAGGAAGATATTCGCGGAATTTACGCATTATGCATGCAAACGGGGGATCGTAAGGTCCAGAAAATCTATCGAGCGAGCAAGCGATCTGCGATGGTAGCACCTATGAATTGAATAATACGAACGGTATGGATATTGTCGCCCTTAGAATTGACGTCGTAAAACGGAACGTCAAAGTTCCGAGATATGTGGATTGTGGAGTGAAATAGATTTCACTGGAGAGCTTTGAAGCTCCCACACAACGGCAGCGACAGTAGACTATTCGGAGATTTAATTAAACGCCCTTTGAGCCATCAGGAAAACATTTTGACACGTTCTCGGGTAGCTTAATATTCAAATGTAAACGCTTTTTCTTTTGTTTTACATTCAGAATAGAGCATAGCTAAAACAGTAAGTTTACGGATGAAAAAACAAAACGTCAAAAACATATAAATCAGTTGTAAGCGTAGAATTTGTGAGGAAAATTACTTTTTAATTATTCAGTGGGTACTCCTACAAGGACTGACTTTGCCAGCGGTAAGTATTCAATTTAGACACGTAAAAATAAAAATTCGACGAACGACGAATTAAAACAATAAAAGGTATAATAACAGGTCGCAGAGGTATAACGAGGCGGAGATGAAAACGTCATTTTGCTGCCAAAGGACTTTGTAATTGAAGTCATCTTCTCGAGTTAGTGAAATGTATTATGCTGTTATACGTAAGCGAAATTCTGTGTAAGTAGAACTTAGCTTTAAAGAATAATTAGGTCATTAGAGTTACTTAGCTGCTTTTGTTTCTTATTAAAGACTAGCTGTTGCCCGCGACTTCGTACGCATGGTGTAGTGACTTGTGAGTTAGTGAAGTTGATGTATACATATTGTTTAATATTAATATCATGTTTGTATAAAGTTTTTTCTCTTTAAGATGTGCAGTGAATAGGTACTGATTAACTTGTTTTTCGGTTAGGTACTTGGTTTTGATACTATGGACATCAGCTACAAAACATCATTATAAACTACTTTGGTAGTTTTACCATCGGGTGCTAAAACGTAAAAATTTTCAGGAGGACTGACTCGAGAGCAAGCGACATATAGCTGCCCGTGTGATAAACAGGGAATCGTAAGACCTACGCCTGCGGCTATCAGCGTCTGTCCTTGCGATTTGTTTACAGTCATTGCAAAGAAAACGCTGACGGGAAACTGAATGCCCTGAAATTGAAATAAAAAGTTGTTGGGAATGAGTGGTATACGCGCCACAACCAGTGAAAATATCCGCCTCGAATACATTCATCTTTAAGCTTAAGATCTTCAGTCTGGTTCCATTGCACAGCTTTGGCGGAGTGAGATTGCAAAGAAGCATGAAAGGAACACCAAGTTTAAGTAATATTTGGTGTGCAGAAAGACCATTCGCACTCAAGGAGTTTAGGAATTCTATTAGGTAGTTAGTGGCTTTGTCTTGATTCATAACAGTGGTAATTGACGCGTATACCACCACATCCCCAGTGATTTGTGACATAATGGTATGGTTTATTGAAGCAGTCTGATCATTTTTGGGTGCAAAAATAGCTCTTCCACGTAGCTACGAATCTTTCTTTTGAAGGAAGGAAGGCTCGCCATACACAGAAGAAATGATTCTCTTAGACCAGAAACTATTTGGCAAAGCGTTTCAGGCAGACTTACTTGACCGTTATCCTCTGGTAAAGTACCTCTGCCGAGTTTTAATAAAGCTTGTGAAAACTCTTCAGCCCGTGGATTACCTCCGAGACGGGTTCGCATGATCACCGTCATGGTCAGCTTGTGAATTTGTGGCCAAAGAGCCGATGATTTTAGTGAGGCATTCACCTCATCAGCCCTGGTACCTCGAGTAACAACTGGAAGTGTTTGGCGAAAGTCACTGGAAAAAAGAACAGTGATATGGCCCATGGCCCTATTATCTCTGCGTATGTCTTTCAAAGTCCTATCCATAGCTTCTACCGTTTTTTTGTTGGCCATCGTACACTCGTCACATAACTACCAGACAACAATATCAGAAAACCTTTGCCTTGTAACTATTACGTGATACAGCACATATTGGAGTATCGTTTGTGTCCAAATCGATTGGTATTTTGAAAGTTGTTTGCGCCGTTTTCTCTCCTGGAAGCAGTGTGGCAGCGATACTTGAAGATACTACAGCAAGTGCAATCCTACCTTGCCTTCTGATCTCTGCAAAAATGTTTAAGGCGAGTGTAACCGTGAACGACCTCGATAGTGGCGCCACTTCATAAAAAAAGATTTATCTTTAAAGAAACAATCTATCAGAATATCCGTTGCCCAAGTTTATACTTACATACTTATATCACGCCTATTATCTCTTGCAGGGTAGGCAGAGCGTAAATGTCTGACATATATTTGATGGTCATTCGGAAAATTGTGTATCGCCATGGTGACAGGTTGTCAGGCCCATCGCCCATGTGAAAGTCCCTTAGTCGCCACTTACGACTCCCACGGACAAGAAATGGGGTGATGCTATTGCAAGCCGGCATCACACGGCATAGTTTCACAAAGTAAATATTGGCGGCTGCGCGCCGAATAATATATAATAAATAGTTTACAATACTATTTTTTTTTTTTGTAAACCTGCCGCCTGCCGCCTGTCAGTGGCTTTGTTGTATAATTTTGGAGAAAACATTTCATTTTCTAATGCGGGTTTCACAAAACTAACAGCGACATCTATGAAGTAATTTTAAACAAATTTTACTCTAACATTTTTGATTCTAACTAATGAAGGTATTTATATTTTTTTAGGTTCCCTACATCAAAAAGAAACGTACAAAAAAACGGAACCCTTATACGATCAGTTTGTTGTCCGTCCGTCCGTCCATCCATCTCGTAAGACGCTTTATCTCGGGAATGCGCAGATATATCGAGTTAAAATAAAAGCTATATTGGTAAATAGGTTTTAGGCTGCAATATGGAACCCTTATAGGTTCACTCACTTTGTTGTCCATTTGTCTGTCTTTCAAGACTCACTATCTCGGTTACACGTAGAGATGTCGAGTTAAAATTAAAAGTATTATAACCTTTAACTCAGGCCAACGGCCTCTTGTAGTGGTAAAAAAATTAACTAATTTTACCCAAATCATAATTTGTCTTCGCAATAAAACAATTTTCAACGGATTTAAGTTGTCTTCGCAATAAAACAATTTTCAACGGATTTAAGTTGTGTTTATTTTGGATTTTAATTTTACCCAAATCATAATTTGTCTTCGCAATAAATCAATTTTCAACGGATTTAAGTTGTGTTTATTTTGGATTTCACAATTCCTACGTTTCCACAATAAACACAACTTAAATCCGTTTAAAATTGTTTTATTGTGATGAGTAATAGTTGTGCAAACTCAAGAAAATATCACAATTCATCTGTCTTCCATCACATACCTTGACCATGACCAAAGGTCAAAGTAAAAGTCCGAAACATTTCTGTAATAGTTAGAACGGCCCGCATATATGTCAGACGTGGCAATAGCGATAAAATACTTACGGCCGTTGACGCTCAACCTACCCCGCAAGGATTAAATGTGTGATTGTTTGTTTTTTGTTTGGTCAGGTCGTTTCACGGGGTCGTTTAGAAGTTCAGATCGTATGTCAGTCAATACATGGTCAATACCGCGTTTTACAAAACGAACAGCGACATCTATATTATTTTTTAGGAAAAAAATTCGGAACTCGCTTTGCGGAACCAGTTACTGTGTTTTACCATGGGAATGAAAGATTTTTTCGAGGTAAAAAGTATCCTAGATGTTGACCCGGGTAATAAGCTACCACAGTATAAAATTTTGTAGAAATCTGTGAAGTAGTTTTCACGTGAAAGAATAACAAACATACCGACAGACAAACAGACAAACAGACAAAAATCAATTTTACTTCTGTTTTGATGTCTGTATCTTGAACACTATTAGAAGCAAAAACCCTTTTTTGAATCTATTTCATGTACAGAATTGGTTTCGTTTCTGTTTTATTATATGTATAGATATTTAGGGCAAAAATGTAGCTTCATTTTCTCACACTAAAATATAATTATTATCCTCTTTTTATCTATTTTAGTTCCCGAAATAGCAATTGATCGTCGTAAACACGGAAATCACAAACCACATGAACTGCTTCGACATTTGCCTTCACCGGCTAGTTCACTTCTGCCTTCTGTATGACTAGTGCAGTGACTCTAGAAACTCAATAGCATCTGGCGTCTAGTCGGCAACTGTGTACAGGCCGACAGACAGCTTACTGTCGAAACACAACGGATTAAATTTGTAGGCACATTCCATTTTCAAAGACTCCCAGTGGACAACTCGTCAACCTAGTATGTCGTACAGAATAAATTATATTTGGTAACGGTATTCAACAAGTTGTAGCAACGCCATAAGTGCTACGCCATAGTCATCGTAGCAATGTAGCTTTTCCGAAATATTATAAAACGCTACGCCGCCGTAGTAATCGTAGAGGTATAAGACTTAAATGCGACTCTTTTAGCAAAATTATAGAATATTTTTTTCAGATTGCTTTATAATAATGTTCCTTGGGAAAGATTATTTAGTTCCATGGGCTGGCATCCTTTTAGCAATTTGTACATCTGGTAAACGTTCTTACCTAAATACACTACTCTTAAAAAGACTATACATTTGTCTAATTACATTTTTATTTTATTTTTATTAAGGATGGGTTTGCTCTTGACTTTAGTCTAGGTCAAAGGTCAGAGACAGAGTCTAAGATTGAGCGAGCTCACCCAGAAGAAGCCTGTTCATTCTTACTTTGAAGAGATTAGGGTTGCATGCGTTTGGAAACACAGACGCAGGTAGTGAGTTCCATTCTTTAGCAGTGCGCCTTATAAATGATGACTGGAAGCGCTTAGGCCAAATTGGTGGAATGGCCACCAGGTATGGATGGTATCTGGCGGTGCGTCTGGATGTTCGATGGTAGAAGGGAGCTGGTGGAACAAGGTCGTGAAGCTCTTGAGCACACTCTCCGAAGTACAATCTGTAAAAAACCGACAAGCAGGCAACCTTGCGGCGATGTGCTATATAGCTTGGTGTCCACTAGTTTTATATCGCCTATGAGCCTCTTGGCCCTGCATTCCACCGAGTCAAGAGCGGCAAGTTGGTATTTGGCTGAGCCATCCCAAAGGTGACTGCAATACTCCATGCAGGATCGGACTTGTGCTTTGTAAAGCGTTAAAAGATGTCCAGGCGTAAAGTATCGCTTCACTCTATTCAGGACGCCCAGCTTTTTAGCCGCCGTCTGAGCCTTGTACTCGATGGTCGCGCCGAAGTTTAGATTTGATGTCAAGTCCATGCGTAGATGATAAGAAGATACTTATTCTGATTACAAACAGAGCGCTACAACATTGTTTGTTTTATTGTTAAGATATACAGTAAAATCCTTCATTTTTAACCCAACAACACAAATAACAAAGCAGTTGGCAAGATATTGAGTTTTGGTGAGACGCTCTATAATCCGATTATCTTTACAGAGCGTGTGAATCCATCATTGTGGGTTCTCTTGTACAGAGCTTAGGGTCTCTCAGTACTATATTTGATGTGATCATCTTTGTATAGTACCCACAGTATATAAAGTTCAAGTCAGATTATTCTTCCAAAGTATCGACTAATCCGCTCTAAGGATGTAATTGGATACCTACATAAATACGTAACTGCCTTTTTCTCTTCTTTTTCTCCTTATCGTATCTTTATCTGACTATATATTATACGCAATAAGAGTTTGATGTGGCAATGTCATGTTTAATTACTGTACAAACAATACTCGATGTCCTCACATATACCTACAAAGGTTTATTTAGTTGGTCTATTGAAGGATGTAGGTTTTACCTATGCAGGAAGATAAAAGCGGGGTTTCATAAATTCTTCTTACACAAAGTGGATAATGTAGGTACCCGGCAACAAAATAGAAAGCTATATAGAGCAATGAATACAAAATCAGCTCCATTGTTGCCGTATACTGCAAAAGCACGATTATGTTGGTGAGAAAATCATGTTAGCATACACTCACATGCAGAAAATGCAGAATATAAAAATCTAGATCAATAAATGTAGGGAGGGAAAAATAATAAAGAATCACTAAATTAATAAGGAGTGTACATACATACATACATAAATCACGCCTCTTTCCCGGAGGGGTAGGCAGAGACTACTTCCTTCCACTTACTACGATCCTGGCATACTTCTTTCGCCTCCTCCACATTCATCAAATAAGGAGTGTCTTTGCACTAAAATCTTTTTGTAATCAATAGCAACACATCTTTCACAAGTGCACCATCTAAAACCTTATACGAGCAGGCCTGCCTACCTACCATGTGTAGTTTAAACAAATTGCTTTATATTCGGCCATAAACCTGCAAATAAGTAACATGGTAGTATAAAATTTTAGTAATAGCAACTTTTAAACATACACACACGTACATACACATATCACGCCATAATCCCTTGCAGGGTAGGCAGTGCGTAAACGGCCGTACGATCGCTATCGCCACGTCTGATAAATGTTTGAGGGCCGTTTCGGAAAATTTGTGAATCACCATTGTGACAGGTTGTCAGCCTGTCGATTAAAATTGTAATACACATGAAACACTCGCATTCTTTACTCGCCTCTTACAACCACGGGTAGTGCTATTCTAAGCTAGCATCACACGACAAGCTTATGTTATAAATATTTATAATTACGTAACAGGTCCGATTTCACAGCAACCTACGTTCCTAACGAGTATGAAACATAATAAGCGTGATATTTCGACCAGTCAGTCTACATTAGTTTGCCACAAATCTGTACAAATAGCTAATTTGAAACCAAACTTATCCGTCAGTCCGAGCAGCTTTGCATAATGTATTTGTGTGAAGCGTAGTGGCAACCCACAAAAGGGATAGGCCACGTTGCTTTTAAAACTAAACTACCTATATATCGAACCCACCGGGCTCAGGGAATTTTTACAGCATATTTAAAAATTATAGTTGCATTATCTTTAAACGGGATAGATGATGATTTGTGTACGTATGTATTTTAATTATTACCATTGTCATTAAAAACTTTAAACATTTGCCTATTCGTGTATAGTTTCTAGAGTAAAGTATTGTTTTACGTTGTAGTCAAGACTTCGTTATTGCAAAGTGATGGAACGAACCCACAAAATTTAGATCGCTTAGGCCTAGGCAAACCACCGGCCGCCTACAAACAAGCGAACTGTTCCACAATGCATGTGGTTCGCCACAATGCATCGTCAATAATGAGCATAGTAATCATCTTCACTGGTATACCAATGCCAGCAGTATATCTAACTAGTCCACAGATAACGCTCAAATAAAGTGCGAACTATTTTTTGTAAGGTCATTTGCAGCGAAACGAAACGGTCTTGCTTAAAACAATCCAGACAATGTAAATTAAACATGAGTACCTTAGCTCTAAACAAGTTAACAAACTTTACTAGTTTAAGATTCTAAACCAACTGCAGTTTCTGTTTTTCCAGATTACAAAAATACGAGTACGAAACTAAACCTTTCTCAAGAATGAAAGTTTATCGCCACGAAGATGTGAGAGTCTTCGTAAAGAAGAAAGAGGTGTTATTTTGTTTGAAATAAGAAAAAGCAAATAGTTGCGCAAACAGCTCCCGGACCCACGATAAAGGACAAAGTTTTATTCAAACAAGCCATCTGTTTTGGGACACTCATCTCTATTCTGAGCGTTATGGTGCCAGCTGTCGCTTAATTTACACAGACTATGTGACAGCAAACCAAAAAACATCTTCATTCGCAGCCCACAGGCATACTTCTAGATAGACTTTGGGCTACCTATTCGAGTTTCAAACACTACTACATCGGCACCTACCTACTTACATCGGCAGGTTTTTTATCACTTTGACATTGTATAGATTCTCTGTGCTGATTAGTGATTTTGCGTGAAATGAAATGAAATGTGATTTAAAAAAACGTTTTGAGCACTGAAACAAATGGACCCGGCTAGCTATCCTTTTGTATGGTAGCTCCAAAAATATTTTTGAGCGATAGTCATTGGGAAAAGTTTTTAGTTTCATGGGTGGATGAACTTCTAGAATTATTTTCCGATTTTTATTTTACACCTCAATAAAAACTTGTGATGATGCTACGAACTGAATATACTTTTGCGTGGGGCAATAAAATTGTATGCGCTCAAAGCGATGCTTCACCTGGAATATATTAAATTGAATTTCTATAACGGAGTTTATGCGCCCACAACTCTCCTAGGCATTCAATGAAAATCGTTCTACTATAAGATATTTTGCACCAGAACTGATTGTATACTCAAGTGGGTATTGAAAAAAATGTCCAGGCTCACCAGTGGGAATGTACAATCACAGCACATCCGTCTACCCTTTCAAGCGATCAACTTAAGAGTTTTTCTTATTAGGTTACTGTATGGAGTAACAGTATAATATTGATCCCTTAAATGGGTAACTCGAGGTGCGGCTTATACTGCCTATCATTTAGTATGCTGTCTGTGCAGACGGAGACCTACGTTGATTCCAATTTATCAATAAGACACTCACGTCACGAAATAAATGTTTCGCTCCAAAAAATATTTTGGGCTTGAAATGAAATTTTAAAAACTCGTAAATAAGAGTTAATACATTAAAATCCATTTCATGAAGTATTTCTATTCTAAATATAAAGATAAAAATATATTTAATTCAATAGACTATTTACAGTGGCTGCTTAGCGTATGGTTAATCTAATTTAATTTTTACGTGATAATTGCTTTTTGGGTAAAGCCCTCTTAAAAGCTTTTGAGGTCGTCAAACCCTTATGATATTTGATGAAGAAAGGTTAGACTTACACGAGCTTGAGCCCTCATCTATTGTGAGCCAGCGTTCATCCTCGGACGTGCTCTGAAAACCAAAGCTAGAAGAGGCCACATAATTAAACCTCATTAATCCCCATTTATGGCGTCAGCTAATCCCAACGAATAGTGTTTGCCGCCAAATTAATTTTGGGTTATTTATAACAAAGAGCCAAGCCATGAACTATGCGACATCGCCAACAAATTACCTGTCAAGCCTTTTTGGGCTGTGAAATTATCGAATTATACACGGAAAACCATAACCCGCGCCGCAAAAATGGGGTATGGTGGGATGGCCATTTTGGCATGATTAAACGCGGCAATGCGGGAAATATAACGCGCGCAAACGTTCTTCGCCTACAATTTCATTAAATTTTACTGTTCACGCCACATCGGGTTAAACGAATTGAAAAATTCTGAGCTCAGAAAAATTCCTGTATTATATTTTACCTCTTTGTTTTAATTTAGTGATTTAATTAATAGTACTCGTAGTTACGAACTGAAATAGAAAGGCTCATTAGTCCTTGTCTCAAACACGACACGATATGACCACCGTGACCACCATCGTTTTAAGAAGTTAGAATGACTTATATCTTATGAAGTTAAATTTAGATCTACTTAGCTTTAAAATTCCCTTGATGCTTTAAAGCAAAGTCAGCGACAACAAACAATATGTTGTAAAAGGTAAAATGCAAAAAAAGACAAAATATACCTATAGAGCTCAGCTCATCCGATTCCTTCTCGAGGGGCACTCGTACTGCGCCGTTAGTTATTCAGGATGTTAGCGCATATTTCACTGTGTCAACGTGTGCTTTGCAGTCTTTTGTGAATGTTTTATTGAAATGCCATTACGAAATTGTTTTTGTACAGCATTCATGTTTATGTTTTCAATTAATTTCAAAGGTAACCAATGTAATTAATAAATGTAAACTTACCCAATACTACCAAATTGATTCGCTGAAGTGAGCCTTACCTGTAAACAATATAAATTATATGCATTAAACAAATACTTCAAAATTAATGATACCCGATTATGGGTTTTAATTTCTTCACTGTTTACTTTGAACTATAGGTACTGAACCGTCAGCCGCTTAAACATATTTAAATAACTACCTACAGGTAAATGTGTATGATGATGATATATGCGGCAATTTTCGGATATAAGATAAGATAATTCTTTATTAATAATAATAAACTTAATTACAAATAGGTAACACGATACAAAATTATTATGAGGCTTCTGTTTCCTAAACTAATAATAAGAATTCCTGTATCTTAGGTAAACAGATAGCCAACATAACTATTATTTTAAATGAACTACAATACTATACAATAAAAATAGACTTTAGCGTGAACCTATTCTAACTATTGTGGAGACGGCAACGGCCTCTTCCCTCGGAAGCGGCGGAACATGACTCCCTGCGGCCAGAACCCCGGCGACGTGAAGACGCTCACAGTAGCTGTCGGGACTCGCACCACGAACGAGTTGAAATCCACCCAATGGCGCGACTCCAACAGCTCCACGTACACTCCAAGTATTGGCGTATCCTTGAAGGCACCTGCTTTATGCCTCGCGAAGATGTAATCCAGCACGTCTTGCTTGGTAGTGCAGTCGTGCAGGCGGGAGACATAAAGCGATGTCCTCGGCGTGAAGGCGCGCAGCGGTAGATTGGCCTCGACCGGGGCGGTGCCACACTTGTTCTGGCGAGGTTGCCTGCTGCGTTTCTTTTGGATCAAAGTAAACCCATCCGCGTCTACTTGGTCAGAACGCTTGTTAAGGGTCGGCTCATCGAGTGGTTCTTGACCCATACCCTTCGAGCAATGACGGCCTTCCGTCCCGACGAGACGGAAGACCGTGTTGCTCGAAGGCCATACCAGTCAGCAGCGAATATGGATGCGTTCCCTCGCGTAAAAAAGGGATGTTTAATTTATTTAATGAAATGAAATTACCGTCCAGGTTTCTATGAATAAAATCAACAAACAATATTCAGGTCAAGAGTACCCTAAACCGACGAGCATGCATGAAGAGATTGATGAATGTAGATTGCCCCACTAAGAAGAAAAGCCGTAAGTCAGTGGCAACTCATTTTGAAAAAAACGCAAAAGACTTTAAACGTTAATAATTCAGGATTCAATAAACATACAACGTTACAAATTACTGTTATGTATGGAGAATTGACATATTTTTTTATTTTGTGTACAGTGTTTTTGCGCTATTCCTTATAGTTTTATTTATAAAGGCAAAAATATCAAACTCATAAGTATTTTCCGAAAAAAATGTATCACTTTACTAAGCAGAAAAACCATAAGTCGGACATATGGCTTTTTGTGAACGGATTCACTTGTAAATAAACCATAAGTATCATCTCATGTCTTTTACGCAAGCGTTGTTGTTAAAAGTATCGTATTCATTTGGTAATGGAGCTTCGAAATTCTTTGCAAATATGTTCTTTTTATGCTCCAAGACAGCTTTCACACATACCGCCGCCGGGCTAAAGAGATGGAAGCTGCTGGATTTACGAAATTTTAGTACTTACTTTATGATATTGTATGGACCTCGATGCCTCTGCCATGGCGGTGGCATGCCACATAGCAAAAGTACTGGAAGCATCCGCCCCTTGCGTTATCATGCCGTATCCCTTAAAGCTGAGTTAGCCCTTTTCTCAATTTGGGTCAAAAAGTAGTTAGAAGGGAGCAATTAATGTATGAGGTACTTAGGCGCTAACCTAAAATAAAACAAGATTATTTTGATAATTTGAAATATTTATTTATGTAGTTTTGAGATCACATTGAGGTACATTGAACATAATAACTACAACATCTAACTCTAAAACCTAAGTAAATATAGTCTACTAGCTCTTACCTGCGACTTCGTCCGCTTGAGATATTTTGTTTAGGCAGAAGTTCTAATGTAGGTATGTGTATTCATAGTAAGTGTGACAGTGATATTAGAACAGTTCTTATCTCTACTGTTTAAAGATGACTTGCTTGCTTCTGTTGTTAAAGGGACAATTCAAAATTTGCTATCCGGCCTAAAAGATCAATATTTATAACCATTGAATTCAAAAGTCAGTATATAACAGAGTACTTACTCCAGACGTGCCGATTTGAGCACGCTAAAATGGTCAGCATAAGTAGATAAGACAGTTAAAAAGGTAATTTAAGTTACTGTAATACATTTTTATACCTCTTTACCACATTTTTTGTTTTTCTGTCCTCGGTAAAGAAGGCAATGTACTTTCTCAACTTTTTCCCATCATACTGAACAAAGTGAGATTGAAATGGATGAGATTGTGAAAGCGTTAAAAAGTATGAAATCTGGTAAAGCTGCAGGGTATGATAGAGTGTCGGTCGAAATGCTGAAGGCTGGCGAAGGCGTTGTGGCTAGTCAGCTGTACCTCCTTTTTAACCTTTGTTGGAGAAGCGGTCGAGTGCCAACTGATTGGTGCAAGGCTGTAATAGTGCCATTATATAAAGGAAAAGGGTCACAGCTGGACTGCAAAAATTACCGCGGTATAAGCCTCCTCAGTGTCGTCGGCAAACTGTATGCAAAGGTGTTGATTGAAAGAGTGATGAAAGAAACGGATGAGAAAGTATGGGATGCTCAGGCAGGATTTCGTAAGGGGATGGGATGTACGGATCAGGTCTTTTCCTTGCGCTGCATAGCTGAAAAATTCCTGGCCAAAAACCAGAAAGTCTATTGCGCGTTCGTAGATTTGGAAAAGGCCTATGACAGAGTGGTGAGGAATGAATTGTGGTCGGCACTATCCATGCATGGGGTGAGCAGTATCTTGATACGAGCACTGAAATCCTTATATAAGAATTCCAGTGCTTGTGTCAGGATAAACGGGGCGTACACTGAACTTTTTAACATCGAGAAAGGTGTTAGACAGGGATGTGTTGCGTCACCGTGGCTGTTCAATCTGTTCATGGATAGTTGTTTGGAAGATTTGAAAGAGAGTGAATGTGGTCTGAGAATGAATGGTTTACTCGTCAAATGTCTTCTCTATGCTGATGACCAAGTTATCCTTGCGTCGTCGGCTGAAGGGTTGCAGGAGATGGTAAATATTATGACTGAGGCTTTGAAAAAGAAAGGAATGAAAGTGAATGTAAGTAAGACGAAAGCAATGGTTTTTGAGAAAGAGGAAAATATGACAGAGTGTAAAATTATGATAGAAGAAGAGAGGGTGGAACAAGTGAAAGAGTTTGTGTATTTGGGCTCCATGTTCACATCAGATGGAAAGTGTGAAAGTGACATCGAAAGAAGGGTGAATGCCGGAAACATGGTGAATGGAGCGTTGCACGCTTTTATGAACAGCCAGAAAGTCTCTGATAAGGCTCGTCTGGCTGTGCATAGAGGGGTGTTAGTTCCGACACTTATGTATGGGAGTGAAAGTTGGGTATGGCAGAAAAAGCATGAAAGTAGAATAAATGCAGTACAAATGAGAGCGTTAAGAAGTATGATTGACGTAAAATTGAGTGACAGGATAAGGAATAGCGTGATAAGGGAACGTTGTGGTATAAAAGAAGACGTAGTGACTGGTGTAGAAAAGGGTATGCTTAGATGGTTTGGTCATGTAGAGAGGATGAATGAAAGAAGATTAACGAAAGAGGTGTATATGGCAAGTGTGGATGGGAACGTCGGAAGGGGAAGACCTCGAAGAACGTACCTTGATCAAATCGGGGACGTCCTAAAGAAAGGTCAGGTCAAGAGTACCCTAAACCGAAGAGCATGCATGAAGAGATTGATGAATGTGGAGGAGGCGAAAGTAGTATGCCAGGATCGTAGTAAGTGGAAGGAAGTAGTCTCTGCCTACCCCTCCGGGAAAGAGGCGTGATTTATGTATGTATGTATGTATGTATACTGAACAACTTTTGTTTTGGATCCATTTCTGTATCTCTAATAGTTTACGTGGGCTCCTGATGGTACACCTGGTGGTCTACATAAGGTACTCCAGATCCCCAATGTCCTTGTGAAGAGAAGCGGCCCATCATACTGAACAACTTTTGTTCTGGATCCATTTCTGTATCTCTAATAGTTTACGTGGGCTCCTGATGGTACACCTGGTGGTCTACATAAGGTACTCCAGATCCTCAATGTCCTTGTGAAAAGAAGCGGCCCATCATATAAAACAACTTTTGTTTTGGAACCATTTATGTATATCCAATAGTTTAGCTGGGCTCCTGGTGGTACACCTGGTGGTCTACATAAGGTACTCCAGATGTCCTTGTGAAAAGAAGCGGCCCATCATACCGAACCACTTTTGTTTTGGAACCATTTCTGTATATCCAATAGTTTAGCTGGGCTCCTGGTGGTACACCTGGTGGTCTACATAAGGTACTCCAGATGTCCTTGTGAAAAGAAGCGGCCCATCATACCGAACCACTTTCGTTTTGGAACCATTTCTGTATCTCTAATAGTTTCGCTGGGATCCTGATGGTACACCTGGTGGTCTACATAAGGTACTCCAGATCCCCAATGTCATTGTGAAGAGAAGCAGCCCATCATACTGAACAACTTTTATTTTGGAACCATTTCTGTATGTCTAATAGTTTAGGTGGGCTCCTGATGGTAGACCTGGTGTTCTACATAAGGTACTCCAGATCCTCAATGTCCTTGTGAAAAGAAGCGGGCCATCATATTGAACAACTTATGTTTTGGAACCATGCCTCTATCTCTAATAGTTTAGCTGGGCTCCTGGTGGTACACCTGGTGGTCTACATCTATACTCTAGACCTTCGAATGGTGATAAAAAGTACCATATGTCCGTTCTCGGTATGCTAGCAATCTGTGTGCCAAGTTTCATGAAGATCGGTTCAGCGGTTTGGCCGTGACAGCGTAGCAGACAGACAGACAGAGTTACTTTCGCATTTATAATATTAGTGTGGATTTGCGACCAGGAATTTTGAAACAAAATAATAGTTTGATGTCTCAAATTATGAGAACACACCTGTCTACAACGTAAAAACTTTTTTATCACCTTTCTCTACTTTTCTTATCATACTACGAATAATAACAAAATAACCATTATCTGGTAATATCTAGTAAGTCTTATTGTATGCATAGTGACATATGGTTTTTCTGCTTAGTGTTCGTATAGTGATTAAACCGTAAATCCAGTACTTGTGGCTTTTCTGCTTCTGACACAAGACATATGCTTTTTTTGCTAGTAAGAGCTACAAAATTAGAGGTAAAGTCCTATTAGTATTGACTTACGGGTTTCTAAAATTGGTAGTTTCTCTTCAATATCAACCGTTCCTAGAGAGAAAAAAAGGCCTTTTTTCACTGATCCCAAAACTGTATTTAACTCAATTTCCGTAAATTACCGACTTACGGTTTTTCTTCTTAGTAGGGCAGAGAGGAGGCGAAAGAAATATGCCAGGATCGTAGTAAGTGGAAGGAAGTAGTCTCTGCCTACCCCTCCGGGAAAGAGGCGTGATTTATGTATGTATGTATGTATGTAACAATATTCATTGGCCGATTTCGAGGGAATCAGAGTAAAAAGCGCAAATTTTGAAAATCTTGTTAGATATGAAACAGGGTCGCATAAAGCAGTGGGTGCCTATATGGCTATACAAATACTTTATAAAATATTCAGATGTGAAATGCAAATTGGGCAACCGAAAATCCAGCTGAAATAAATTGTAGCACTCCCCAAAAGCTGCGGACCTAGGGTATGGACATAATGGAAAACCCCCAAAGCGGATGGAAACAAATAATTAAACAATAAAATTCTGAAAGCAGATTTGTTAAGGGCCCGTACAGACTGAGATAAGAATAAAATGCAACATTTGTCACTGTCAAGTATTAAGCTCGGCAGTCAGCCTTGCGACACTACCCTGATATGGTGGGTGTGTATGAGTAAGGCATTTTCGCAATCACGCAAAAAGGTGTAGGGTTCTATCCAAGAAAACAACTGAGATCTAATCAAAAACACTTACAAGTTACAACCGATCGAAAAATACATTGACACGCTCATAGTATTAACTAACTACTAGAGTTGCATGCGAACATAGCTTAAAAATTCTATTCTACCTATCTCGCTTGCTTTGTTTCCAGCACGGCAGATCGCAATGTTATTTTTATTGAACTCGATTTCGAAAACAGACATTATTTGAAAATGCACTCGTACACAAATAGTTGAATTACCGTCGCCGGCATGAATATTAATGCAGCATTTGCACATTAAATGACGGCGACTACATGCTGATATTATTACAACGTTGAATAAGCAATGGAGCGAAATCTATTGAAATTATTGTTCCCCTTTAGCACTAGTTATAGCACAGGCGGCTCTAAAAGACTGAGGAGACAAACGCAGCAATGTATTCAAATGTATTCGAAGTGTGGCAGCCACAGCAAGCTCCGCGTTTCAAATAAAATCGAGTGAAACCCTTCTGGAAACTTTGTCTGCGCCCCACGGGAACCACGCGAGGGCACGAGCGGGTTCAAATAAAGTGTATCAATGTCACATTTTTACACGCCATGGAACGGCACCTTATGAAATGATTTCGTTAAAAGTACCGAGATTGTACATGATTATTTTTGTGTTTTGGGCGGATTTATCACCTATGTTTAAGCGAATCGTTGGTTAGGAGTAGGACATATATTTAAGCATTGAACGTTTAAGTTATTAAATAAAGTAATCATTGTATCAATCAAAATATTATGATAAACAAAAAATCTTTGAAAATAAAAAGATCAATCAACTCAAAAAATATTTCAATTTTAGAAAACTTGCAATACTTTCTACCGCGGCCAGGATTGAACCTGCGACTTTCGCTATCACTAGTGGCGACGCCTCTTCCACCTTCCATCTGGGCTGGAAAAGTTTGTTGTTTTAGGCACGGGAAGTACATATTACGTTATTACATACCTAATGATTCCATTTTGACAGAAATACAGGGGAAAAACACTATCATAATTATGAAATCCCATTTCGTGACTGACATTTGAATATCCATCATATTAGTAAAACTAAGTTTTAATTAGAACTACTGCAGCAACTAAATTTTAAGTAAAGATTGAGTTTAAGTAGATAATAGATTAGGGTTCAAAATAAACACAATGAGGATAATCCGGCGAAGATAGGGTGTCGTTCTAATTTGCGATGCGGGTGGACGTCTAATCCGGCGGGCGGCAGATAGCGGCAGCCGTTCGTTCGGCCATATTATTATTGCCAAACAATGCTGGGCTCTGTAATAACGATACTGCATAAGGTGGTTTTCAGACGTGCCATATAATTTTGCGGTATTTTGCTGGTCAGGTGTTAGTGACGGAAGGAGATGTATGAAATGAAACCTCATAAAGAAGCACGCACACACGACGGCACACGTCTCGGACTGTAATTTGTTAGCTGACTGACAAATACTGGAATATTGTGCGGTACGTGTGCAAATAGCCGTGTACCCTGACTTCACAAAATAAACACTTCTGGTTACTCGAAGCTTTATAGGTGCCTACCACAACAACCTTTTTAAACAAATTATTCGCGCGGATAAGATTCCAACTTTACCCAAAATAAATTTACATTTAGAGCAATTACGTAAAAAGTGATACACATAAAAGAATTTCTACGCACAAATTTTTGTAATGTAAGTTAACCAAAACATGCGCTTGCTGAAAAGTCAAATGTAGAGAAAGTCGTTTCTCGTTAGTAGATAGTATACTCTTTGAAAACTCTTATAATGAAGATTTATATATCTTCATATTTTTTTTCATCATTTATATATACGTATCTAAGATTTATATATCTTCATTTCATATGTAACTCATATAAATGTCGACAGCTGAAGTAAATCAACTATTCAATTTATATTTTTAGCATATCTGGTACCTTGTATGCCTTCCAATCATATTTTTAGGTAGAGAAGCAAACTGTTAACAAGCAAAGAGCTTGTTACAGCGATCTTTTTGTATTCCGTTTTATGTCCTTTAGCATTTTAAAGACATTTTGAACAATTCTGTTACAGACAATATTTTTTCTTTGTTTTACATGTAGTAATCTATCACAGTCTACTGTGTATTTAAATTTAAAAAATAAAAGATTGATCACTTAATTAAGCGACTTGTAGGTACGAAGTCAATTCAATCGTGAAGTTGAAATCATTGATCAATTAAGTACTTTTATATCTCTCAGTATTTATAGCAAACACTAAATGATTTTTTTAAAAACATATCTGTTTCATATTAAAAAGGGAAGTACTAGGAAAAGTTGTTTAGTTTATGTCTCTACACGCCCTGAAAGTTAGTACAGTTGTTGTTTACCAAAATCACAGTAAAATAAAATAAAGACAAACTGTCAAAATTTATCGCAATGACGTCGCATGGCTGCTCAAGTCCCACGTTAACAAATGATCATTCAGAACTTCCTTCATTTGCTAAAATGCAAAATTATTGCTAAGATGTCAAACTGAACAGATCAAATAAATTTTACTGTTAATAATTTTTGTATGACGTTGTTTGTACTAACTTCGAAAGTTTGATATGTATCTACTAGGAATGCGACTTTAAAAACATTTTTTTTTATAATCGATTATTTTTAGTGACGTTAAATCGTTAAGAAATAAAAATGAAGCAATAAAGTGTAGACGTTTATTAAACGAATTTAGTTTATATTTTACGTAACAAATTAAAAACACAGATGCATACATGTGTTTTTTACTGACAGTGGTAAAATAAACATCATACCGCTGATTATTATTATTAGGGACCCACAATAACGTGCTAACGTGTGGTATAGTTTGATCGATGTATAAGAAAAAAATCGTGAGTACAAAAGTAGGTTGCGCAAACAAAATCGATTTTCTGCTCATTTTTTTATTAATCGTTGAATTCAAATTGCATACCTAATAGTTTTTTCAACATAGATAATTTAATATTTTCTTTCATATCGTATTATGAGATCCTACCAAATAAGTACTACGTAATGGTACTGTGACCTACGTCGTAGCTATGCGGTAACTGCTACGATTCCGTAGCAGATAAGTTTGAATAAAGAATGGTGTTTGTTAATCCTTGGAAAAGCTTTACTTATATTTGAAGTATATTCTCATTTTTAATCACATTTTCGAGTAGCTACTACACGTGACATTTATCTTAAATCAAATAATACTTTGTTGCACAATAATAACATGAAAAGTACAAAAACAAGTACAAATTCCACTCTTGCGATTACGTAATTTTATACACATTGATGTATCGTAAAAATTCCTTACGAAGATTATTCGGATCTTTGATCGTTTAGATTTTTCTGAGAACAGCAACAATATAGCCGCGCCGATATCGTCTGACCCACAGGTCTGACCTATAAACCAAACGTTCTCGCATAAAATATGTAATTCGTGTATGCTGGCGAGGCTAAACTTTGAAGGATTGTGATGTTTTGAATATATTTTCTAATAATAGACATTTCTCAATATCATTCCATTTGAAAACATGACGAATTTGAAAATAGAATACCAAATTTTAAAACACTTCCCGTGTTAGGTAATTTTTTTTTGAAAACTTGCAAAATTTTAAAGCGCGGGCATGATTTCTAACCCGGTAGATGGAGCCATGCCACGCGTTACTGGCACTAAAATACAATTGCAAAATTGGCGGGCAAGGAGTGAGCTGCGGTAGCCCAGATGAAAGAGGCGTCGCCATTAGTAATGCGAAAGTCGCAGGTTCAAATCCTGCCCGCGCTTGAAAATTCTGTAAGTTTTCAAAAATTTTAAAATATTTCTACTCAGCGTGTAGCAGCATAGGTTTTTCTTCCAATAGAAGAAGTGAAATAAATTTTACGTAACATTATTTTTTAAATGCCGAAGATGTTTACAGAAAACGGGGTTTCTCGATGAGAGACAGCATTAACGGAGTTCACTAGACAAATTATATATACAGGGTGTAAGGGATAGCCCTCCGAATACTTATAGGGTGCATTCAGACTCTGAATCTGAACAAAATAGTAATATTCGTTATAAAATATTGCAGGAAACGTAAATAAATAATTGACTTTTCCATAGTACTTGCAATCGATTTTGTTTTGATCGTGAAGTTGTATTGGATTTCAATATTTTTTCCTGACAAAGGTAAAGTTGCACTCTATTAGTATTCGGAGGGCTGTCCCTTACACCCCGTATACTCTCATTCAAGTACCGTCTCATTATAAATGGATCTTACAAGAATAAAGTAAACCTAGACTAGTTCCAGTTCACGTCGACATATTAACAAAAATCTGCGGTTTTCGGCTTCAAAACGTTATTTCGCGTATTGGTCGAATTAGGTACTTAGTATATACACAAGATAGGTATTTGTACAATTATAGTTTTCTCATTTTTTTCTTTCTTTTCGTATGAGTACTAAACTAATAAAATTATGTATTTGTATAAGCCTTTGCCAGGTGGAGACCCTTGGGGGAGACCCATGTTCGGCAGTGGACTGTTGTGGATGTTATCCCTTGCCATTCAGCCTACACAATAAATAAAAAATCATAGAGTAAAAAAACGAACACAGTTTGCCGCAATGCATCAGAGTGAGCAACTATGGTGGTCGAATACTAAGCGTCATATAACTAACAACATCAGACAAATGTGAAAATACGGGCAAATATTTTGCTAGTGACTGATAGAGAAAATAGCGGATGAGTTTACTACTTTCAGCAACAGTTTTCTCCAAGAAAAACGGTTCTATTTTAATTAAATCTATTTTAAAAGCATATTAGATTCACTATCAAATATAATATAAAGTTATTTACGAAATGCTAATTGAAATCAAGTACTATGAAAGTGCCTTTTTTCATTATTTTAACCTGTATTTCTAAAAGAGAGCTACTTTTTAACCAACCCATTCACAGTATTTACCATCAGAAACTAAAAAAAAATCTACCTGCTTACATCTGTAATTCGAAATAAAGTATTTTTTTTCTCAGCTGCAGAATAATATAAACTCTACTATTAAACAAACAAAAGACCCGACTTGTGTTGAAATCACTCAGAGCAACGAGCTTGTGTTTGACTTATCAATAAAATTAAAACTAAACATTGTGGCCTTACTTTTTTGTGGTAAGGATTTTAATGATCAATTCAAAAACTTTATTTTATAATAATATTGTTTTGAGTAAGCAAATGGGTACAAGTGTTTGCTGCAGAAAGACCCAAGTCTACTTTACAGATGAGTTTAATTAAGTATTTTTATAAGTTCAAGACGTGCCAGCAGCTGTTTCTAGATAAATACTTTGTGTACTAACACTGACTCCGATATATATATACTCCATATACTCCATATATATATATATATATATCTATATATATATGGAGTGTATATTTTTTGTGTTTTGTTCTCGGAGTCAGTGTTATATGTGTATATATACAATCGAGACGATAATATTAAATATATTATATGTTTTGATTTTATGAAATCAAATATGAAGAGAAAATGAATACCTTAAATGAAAATTAAAACTCATTTAGACTCTAAAGCTCAAGAATTCGTTATCATACAATATCACGTCAAGTTCTTATTTATGAGATGAGATAAAAAAAACATAAATGATAGGCGACGCCCATGTCTAGCAGTGGACTGTTGTGGCTGTTACAGTAGTAGGTAGAGAATCTTTATGTTATGTACAGTAAATGAAAGGAATTCATTCATTTAGTCTTAATCTCTTAACAAAAAACCGTCTGACGCCAAAGGTGATGAAGGCTTTTCATGAAGGTACAACATCAAAGAAAAATATCTTGGTGCGTGCGTACTATAAATAAGCACGCTCACATTGAAAACAGGCAAAAAATACGAACTGAAAGGGCTGTGTTTTCTCCTTAATTCGTCCCTGGGGCGCAGTCAAACTGCCATGCTAGTTATTCTGGTTGTTCGCACATATTTTACAATGTCAACATTGTTTTACAGCATTTTTGTAGGTATTACATTTTTAAAACTTGCCCATAAATCTTTCGACGATGGAGTGGATAACAGTTGTGTGAGTTTCAAAAGCAAATAAAACACCTACCAATGATTGGTTTTGAAGCAGGCTGTTACCCGCGGCTTTGCCCGTAAAAGTGGTGATAAAAACTATCCTATGTGTTAATCCATATTACCTTCTATATGTGTGCCAAAATTAATAACATCGGTTCAGTAGTTTTGTGTGAAGAAGTAACATACAAACTTTCGCATTTATAATATTAGCAGGATAGTATAACAACTAATAAAATAGTTACATGATATGTTCGTTCATAGCTTCTACTAGTAAAATGATACCGAAAAATTCATCTTTAAAACGATATAAGATAGCAGTCATGGAGGACGAATAATTAAAAGCATTGTGAGTGTGAACATTCAGAAGCAAATATGCTAATTGAGGAAATGAAAATCCGCGGACAACGGGATAATGGAAATGCGGAAATGCCACAAAGCGGATGACAAAAATTATTAAACAATACACTTCGGGACACAGATTTTATAAAGGATTTACAGAACGAACCCACTTACAGGATGTAAAAATATTAGCTGCATATATTTTAAGGTGTGAACCAGCCCATCAAAGTATGTTATTTTATTATTATTTAGGAAAACCGCAGATTATAAACAAGTTAAACATACATAGCATAAATGAAAATGCCAATAACAGTTTTCCAATAAAGTAAATATTATAAGATGAGTTGAGAGCTGGTGAAAATGGGTTGGTTAACTGACCGTGCAGGACTTAGTACTTATACAAGATTTTATTTTTGGTTCGGCAGTGAGATTAAACTTAAAGTAAATAACGGAACAAATAAATATTATTATTTATAAATTTTGACTGTATTGATATAACAATAAACTTACACAAACTATATATATATATATATATATACGTCATACATACATGCAAAACATACCATATACCTACAAGTCTACGAATTAGCTGTTGGTAAGAAAACAACTTTCTCCATGGAAAACAACTGACCTCGCGTATAAAATGTTCCAGCCGACTGGACTATTTGTGTGGGAGGTCTAAATTTTTATTCATTACGACCTTTGGTTTTTGATGAAAGTTGATCAGCTCTATTCGCGAAGATAATTTGATACAAGAGTTGTGTGAGTTACCACAATGTATTAATATTATATAATTTTACTAATTAAAATGATATTTTATACTGAAAGGTATAAAGTCCTAGCAATATGCTTTAAAAGGCTTCTACAGATTTTCCTTACTTTATTCAATCAAATCATAATTTGGCGCGCCTGCCGCGTGAATGCTTCCCGATACTGGTCACGCGCTATACCCACGTAGCTACATAATGCGTTCGTGTTGACCCTTCCTTGTCCATAAAAGAATTTCCAAAAGAACGTGACACGAGCGCCATCGAGAACGCATTGCGGCCGCAGCTCTTACGTTTTAGTGGTGTTGTAAAGAAAAGGTCGACTTACCTTTGCTCTCTAGGGGTTTGTCAGCCAGTGCCCTTTTCCGGGATAATTATTTATCACTCGTTGGGAACCCTTTGTTCTGTGGCAGCAAGCAATCTGTTCAAACTCCCAGGTGACGTAATGAAGAACAGGGATTGTCATTTGAATTAATGAAGTGTTGTGGTTTTCGTAAAAATGATTATTTATGTTTAAGTAGGTAACAAGTAACACTTATGACAGTTATGGAAAAAGGCACGGTGTTGCTTGCTTCTCGTTAACACAATTACGGAACGAGTTCTCAGACTTCTAACATTCACTGCAAAATGCGCACTTGTTAAACTTACATTAAAATTATTTGTGCGTAGAAAAGTTGCTTGCAAGTTTCGTACTTTACTTCTTCAAATGTAACATCTTTCTCGAGAATTAATTATTTAAAAGTTCCTTTCTTTTAATTGCTAATTTGTGTAAACTTTAAATAGCTTAACTTAAATCTTATTCTAGAGATCATTTTAAAAAATATCAGTGTAGTATCAATGTTAACATATATAAACTGTATAGTCGTTTTGTGAGGCGAGGTAGGTGCAGTATCGTTATTATAAAGGCCAGCATTGTTTGGCAATATGGCCGAACAAACTTTACCCGTTATCTGCCACCCGCCGGATTAGACGTCCACCCGCTTCGCAAATCGAACGACATCCCATCTTCACTGGATTATCCTCACTGTGTTTGTCCCTACCGAAATCATATCAAAATGCGTAGTTTGTACAAAATTGCAACAAAAAAAAATGAGACGGCATTAACAGTGCACTCCTCACGCGGAAAGAAAAAGACAGACCTGCGAGACAGACCGACTACTAACGAGGACATAGTTTGAACTCAATACACGCGAGTTAGTAAACGTACTTTCTTCCTTGTGATAGATAATGATTTATACTACACCTAAGAGTCTAAAAATAATAATAAAAACCGTTCGATAAACTTGAAATTGATGCCATGAAAAACCAAAGCAATTAAGCGCGGCAGAAGTTTTTTTTAACATAACATTTGTACAAAGCAAACGCAGAAAGTCCACTTAGATAAATCTTTAATTTTGTCTGCTAAATGATTACAGCAACATTCCGTTGTACAAACATTTTGTCACATGGAAATATTGATCCCAAGGGGAGACACTGATTTGAACCTATGGATTATTTCTTCCAGCTAATTTGCTGAACAATGAGTCGCTTTCTTTTCTATGTTTGAAAAAGCTACAGGGCACTTTTTATGTAGGTGTGGTATAAATAAATCACACTTTGCCTAAGTCAACTCACATGATATTCAATTTGCGGATGATTCTACTGCCAAGTGTATTTGCATTAAGTACTACACTATAATAACTTTTAGCCGGCAGTTTCTTGTAGCGCTACGCTACGTTATATTATAAATGCTACGGAGCTACGACGTAGCGCGACGAGTCAAGTATAGCATTCTACCGCGACTGTATCTCGGCAACGCTACAAATTTTCCGAGCTATTAACTTTGCTGGATACAAAGGTAGTTTAACTTGCTTTTACTCGTACATGCTATTTCCACAGATCGTATTCCTGGTGAATGATTTAAATCCACCGCTGGGAAGATTTAACCCCGTGGTTGATGCATTTCCTCGCAAATTTTTGCAGCTTTTACGTGAAACGAGATTAACACTAGTAAGATAATGTAAAAATAATTTTTCGATTTAGCTGTGGCCGTAACTTTGCAAGAAAAATATTTGAATTCATAATGGAGATATACTGAATAATTCATATCTTCAAACCCATTGAACTGATTTAGGTGAAATGTATTTTAACTAGATAAACAATTTTCAACTGATAAAAAGTCACCGAATTCGGTTTATTAATATTTAAATTTACCCTTTCAGATACATACACATATCACGCCTATAATCCCTTGCGGGATAGGCAGAGTGTAAACGGCCGCAAATACGGACATTTACGCCACGTTTGAGGGTCATTCGGAAAATTGTGTATCGCCATAGTGGCAGGTTGTCAGCCCATCGCCTAAAAAAAACAATAAACAGCCTCGATTCCCTTAGTCGCCTCTAACGACTGCCACGGGAAAGCAATCGGCTGATGCTATTCTAAGCCGGTATCACACGGCACTTTGAGATATGCAAGAACAAACAAACATAGAATTATTGAATCTTTTGAATATTTATACATAGAGGTCGAATAGACAACGTCCTTGTTTTAAAGCCGGTAAAAATGCCTTGCCATGATTTGTATATTAAACATAAATAGGTAGGTATATAAGGTACATAATGAGTTTTATCCTTGATACGAATCTTTGGGGCTTACGCCGACAAATCGCATCTAATGCTGGATAATGTTCGCTACACAATAGCTGCTTAGTGAGATTTTTCGTTGTAATATTGATAACCATTGCCTTACACTTTAATGTTTTCGTTACATCCGTATGCTAGGTTTCAAGACTGCTTACTTTGTTTGCAATTATTACGTGTCTAGCGCATGCAAATTCGTGATGATTTACATTTAATCTCCATATTTCGTAGCTCAACGGTTGAATTATGTTTATTTGCTGTCTCATTTAAAATTTTCTCTAGAGAAATCTCCTTTATTCGTTCCATTTCATCTGAGAATAGCAGCAGCAGTGTCATCTTGCTGATACCGACCGACCTAGAAACCTCGGGTTGGTGTTTAGCTATGAAATTTGAATACGAAAATCTAGGGAGAGGACGACACAACAAATAAACCTGTTAATAAGTATTTGCAACTACAAAATAATAAATAGGTATTTTCTCGCGTCTTGACAATGAGGTTGGCGTGCGTCTTTTGGCCTTGAAATACCTGCGTATACATTTGATCTGAGGACTCTCACTTAACACCAGTTTAGTTACAAAAATTTAATACGAAAATCTAGGGAGAAGAAGACAACAAATACAGTTGTAAACCTAAATATTTCTTTGCAAATACAAAAAAAAGGTAGTAGTAGGAGAAACCACTAAATAACTAGCGTAACCGCGAAAGAAATTATTTTTGTAAATAAATTGATCTTCCTCATTTTAATAATTTAGTAAGTTGGTCATTCGTATTAATTTTTGATAAACAACGTACATAAGCATAAATTACACTTATGAAAAGAAAGCTAAAAACAAATGACAGCTTTGTATTTTGTTTCCAGGGTTAATTCTCGTCGTAGTAAGTCAGCGTAAAACCTGAACCATAATAGCAACCTGCCGCATACTGATTACACCGCTTATTCTAAGTACCGTAAACCTGTTTAGCTGAAGAGCCACCATTCTTAAATTTGCATAGAAAGTGCGGTAGTATTAACAGTCCTCTTTGCACGGTTATTTCCTTTTCGGGGTTTCCGTAAACTTATCTTAGAACCACGTAAAAGGCATTTGGTTTAAATTTGCGCGAAGCGCGACTGCAGCCTGCAGCAGATGCAAGCATCCTTGTCTCGCGACTTGACAGAGAATCAGCGTGCTTTTTTCGGCCGGAACTTACCAATGTATAAATTTCAGCTCTGTCGATGTCTCGTGCGGAAAATCTTTGTTATCTACCTGTTTAAACTGAACGCAATGGAAAAGATCAATCCGTGTGAATTGGACACACAGTAGCTCAGTTGAAAAATTCATCAGCCCGAATCACCGGATGCTTGTGTTCAAATCCTAGAAGGACCTTTTCCACATAATAATCCTACTAATATTATAAATGCGAAAGTTTGTATGTTTGTTTGTTTGTTTGTTACTTCTTCACGCAAAAAATACTCAACCGATTGTAATTAAATTGGGCACACATATAGAAGGTAACATGGATTAACACATAAGATTGTTTTTATGAGTACGCGGGCAAAGCCTTTTATTAATAACACCTAGTTATTAATAAAAGCTTGTCGGTCGCGCAGAGTTTCATCTAGACATCTAGAATCGTCGCCTCGTAAGTCACTGTCGCTTAGCATAGCATCGAATACAACCTTAAAATTCGTGGTACTCTTGCCAGTTTAGCTTGAAATGTAACTTTACCACTCTCATGGAGAGCTTTCCTCAATTTTCGTTTGGATGCATTTGTTCTGCTCTCATTAACTTTACAGTACACGTATGCAAGTGGAAAAGTTTTCTGTTGAAGTACAGTTTCTTCAAAGAGCTTTACCAAAAGTTTAGTTTTGGTTTTAAAGCTTCGTTAATCTTTCGGTTTGTGTAAGTTTTTAAGTCGAAGCTTTGAAATTCTCATCAAGGAGAAAGAGTATGAATATGATATAAAGAGCATCTTTCTACTGAACTGGTGACACCGAGCCTTTTCGGTAATTATGTGTACCTACCTAGTAGGACAAAACATATACAATATAATAATACTAACGACAACAGTATTCAGGTAAAGGACCTTTGTCTTTGCCGCGTGGAAGTAAATTCTGAATTATGCGGGTATATCAGCTATGTGTAACATTAGTATCCGTCAATTTGAGATAGAAGCCAACTAATCTCCTTTTAGAAACAAGATCTCTATTAAATCCCTACATATCTACCTACCTGCTAGAAATGTGTTTAGAATCGACTTCAAATTGAAGTTTCACTGATGTTAAGAGGGTTCAGTGACTCCTTTGTTGATTGTTGGGACTGTTAAGGCTTAGACCTACCTAACTTCTTAGTTGAGCCTTTACAAATGTGTACTGGTATGGCTGAAATACGAGTATTATATTGACAAATCTAACCCCAATTTACTAATAAAGGTCTCCCTAATTTGTACGAATATCCCTAGACATGGTTGACTAGCAACCGTATGACATATTGGTATGTTCTGTCGTCCCACTGCGATGTGGAGTTAAAAATGCCGGTAATGATAGTGATTCATTCCAGTCTTTTGTTTCACATTCCTTATCTCCCCTCGCGAGTGCTGTTTACGTTTGATTTATCATCGCCAACGGCGAACCTCGGAACGGAACACAGAAAATTATGTTGCGTTCCCCCATCCCTTGTTTTTTCGTCATTTATTTCAGGAACATAAAAAACGTTATCTTTATCTGCAAGTTGATTTTACAGCCGAGCCATATGCATAAAATTTCGTTTATCGTGTTTTTCGTGGTAAATTTTAAACACGCTACAGATTTATAGCTTCATCCTCATTTTCGCTCATTGTTGTAGATTAGTAGGATGGCTTCAAATTACAAAATTTAACTTTATATTATTTTCATGAAAGCTAGCTTTGTGAATGGGTACCGCTTGTTTTGCTGCGTTGTTTGAAATGGTTTTTTTTTTAATAATTTGACATGATAAACTACAACCACACTTTTCCTACATACAATAATTCTAATACTAGTCACCCAAGTCAGGAAATTGATTACCATTTGAGGAGGTATATAAATATAACCTACTCAAACAACCCATGGACCTAAGATCAAAAGCACACTCGCCTAATAACGCGAAATATAGTTACTATCAGCATATTTGCGCGCACTCAACTTGAACAAGGGATGAGGAAGAGTAGTTAATAACGATTTATGGTACCCTTTTGTTCCACGTCTCTTATCTCCGTCATGTGTGCTATTCACGGTTGGTTTACGATGCAGCCATGTCAGGGGCTGGAAGAAAGATCACGAGCAACTGCCTAAATGCCAGTGTAGTGAGCTTGTCAAGCTATGCGACAGTGCCTACGTAGCCAGCATGCATATTATCACAAGCCGTGTGGTTATTATTATTATTAAACTGAAACAAGCCGTGTGGTTCCTCCGACAATCACATTTGTCTCCGAATAAACCACACGACAACAACACACATTAAGGTTACACTTAATTCAATCTAAATATCTCTCTGTTTTCCTACTTCAGTTAGAAGTGGCTGACTCGTGATTCCGTGTAAAGAGGAGAGTTCTATAACAAAAGCCATTTCGTCGGCACATAAAAGAAATAAGTATAAATCAGTGGCGACGGCCATTACCGCGCTGGCTCGCGTTATTGTATACGCTCCGTCACGTTTATGCGACACGAATGTGACAAAATAAGCGGCGTTTCACGACAAACGTAGCTGAATCGCTCTCTGTTGGGTGAATGTGCTCCTTGCTCGAGCTTAATGCCATTGAGATGGGTAATTTTACACCCAATTGAGTTAGACCGCGCAGTGTCGCATTTTGCTGCCAACAACAATACCGCCATCGGGCGGGAAGCCGGGAGAACGTTGCATCATAATGATCATTATTCGCGGAAAATGGCAAACTTTACCTGCGTCTGCTTACATAACTAACTTAACTACCGAGCTTCCTATACCGGAGCTCATAATTATGTTACACTATCGTGAACATAAATACGTGCCATTTTAGATAGTTTGTTCAACTCCTATCTAATAAAGGACACTGTGTTAAATTAACCAGGTGTTAACTGGCAGCCATTAGACCGTTTATTGCTGTGGTAATTCGTCTTAATTTGTAAACTATTTCAATTTAAAAGTTAAACAACCCTTACCCGAACAACAAACAGTGAAATAATTCATAATTTACCGCTTTTTCATCCCTCAGGTCAAATATTGTAACACCCAACTTATCCCTTGTCTGAAGCTTAAAATAAACATTTTTTATTTGCTTACAGGCAAGATGATGAATTGTCCATGACGTTTCACAGATAGAGGGTCTTTAGCGGTATTTGTAAGTGACACAGAATAAAGTCGCCTTCTTAAAATAGTACGAAATTTACTCATGTGACACATTTTACCTACATGTAACAGATTTATTACCTATAAAATTGATCAATTCCAAAACGTTATTTTATTAATAGTATGAACTTAAACAAAAATAATCATAAAAAATCGATGAGCCCAGGAAACGTAAACATGAATAGACTCTCTACAATATAACAAAATTTTAAAATTTCTCGTCGATTCAGCCGAGAAAGGAAAAAATATAGTTCATGGTAACGTCGGATCGTCGAGGGTCTTATTAGCATACGATCGCTTCTGAAAGCTGAAAAATACGAGAAAAGAACGCCAGCCCTCGTCCGCCATTGAAACACGAGTTCAGCTCATCCTCCTATAAATTATGCAGCGAATACGAAAGTGAATCCTGAAATTCGTGAACGTTCTGACGCGTACCAAGAAACGCGTTGAATTATGAATAGGAACAATAATAATAATTTGGTACATGTGACGAGGCTTCTCCTTTTATAAAACTACGCAATACGCACATAGGCAATAAGTGATATACTCTAAAGAAAACTAACGCTAGGATTATCCGGTCGTTCAACAACATTGTGTACCAAACGCTGAGAAAGCAAGTAAAATTGATTATGAAAATGCGTGCATCTTTGTAAAGGGATATACCTACCTAGTATTTTTTGTAGCGTAATGAAGAACTCGTCAAATAATGAAAAAAAAAATGAATCATCTCTTCAGATTCACCCACTGCTACCCGTTCCACGTAGATATTAGTGAATACTAGTCGGAATAGCATCATATTGGCGGCAGAATTCCCAATCAAAATTCAGAGATTAGTCCCTACAAACAAACTTACAACTAAGGATAGAATATAATATAAACGCTACTATAAGGTACGGTAAATAAGTTTGAAGTAAATGCCAAATAGATTTCTTTTATTTGTCACTTTTTTATTAAAATAGTCGCCACCAAACAGCTTTACTGGGGCCTGCAATTCCTTTTTATGAAACAAAGTGTGCCTCTGCCCGGAGATATAACTTAATTTGAGCGGACGACGACGACGTGGGAGCCAATCGCGAGGTATTTGCGGAAATTTGTTCGTAGACAAGCGATTTTTTAACCGCCCGGGGAGCTAGCGGACGTGACCGGAAAATCTAGCGGACTAATGTTACAGTAGAAGTCAATATACATAGATATTAAAGGGTAATTAGTAGTATATAAGTATTTTGTTTTAGGTAACGTGAACCGCAATATTTCCGAAATACAGACTGTATTTCTGTTATATATAATATATAATATTGCTGTTAATCTTTTTTTAATGTATCCTTTATACATAAATTTACCTTTAAGAACCTTTTATTATAAATGTATAATTTTTTAAATCTCATCACATAAGTACTATATTGAAGACTAATTAAAATATATATAGGATTTATATAAACGTGTATCTCTACATATTTTTATGCATAAACAAAACGAAAATGATAACCCATCCTATGTCAAATATATTAAAAATAGATCAATATAATTTGAGGCCTGTAAGCATGCCTATACTATGTATACTATGCTATAAGTCTTCATGCATAATATATAAGTTATTGTCTCCATATAAAAATTAACATGAATAATAAACCACATCACAGAAAGAAACCATGTGAAAGAAAGAAATATTTAGATTTGAAATTAAGTTTTATAGTTAGAAATAGGTACTACTTATTCTATGAAAAAAAGATAATGCATTTTATGCGATTGCTTAGGCCTCGGGTGAAATTTGTCTATCTTGCGAGAAAGAAAAAATACTAAGTGAGTCTAATACTTTCTTAGGATTTCGATAAAAGTTTAAGTCTTTCTATAAAAGTTTAAGTCGTTCAAAACTTCAAACCACTGGTGACAAATAATGCAAATCCTACGGTGTATCACAAATCATAAATATTACAATATAGTAAAAATAATAGTACCTTTGTAATCGTATTAACATCAACTAAACATCAATATCGGGATTGGTTATATAATTGGACACCATCCAATTTCGTTTGGCTGGATGCACAAACCAGCCAATATAACGCCATGCTACATAAATTAGGTGCCTTTCCAGGATTCGAGAGAGAGAGGGAGATACTCTATATACCTACATAAAAGCCTATTCAGTAATATTATTACCTGGACATCAAACGCTACATTAGAGACTATAGACATAGACTACGAATCGTTCGCAAAATAGCTTCACCAACTGATTATATCCCTTTATAATAGGCAGCAATATTTACTTCGCATATTAATTACTTATCTTTCAGTATTAAGTATGTAATGCAACTTACATACTTTATTTATTTGATTAACCATATAAAATAAAAAAATATTATTTTACTAGCCAAACAGCATCTTATAACAGAAAAACTACCTACTTAAGCATGATAATTTTATTTTTTTCTACTCTGATGCCAAGCAACTTAAGTTCACTTATGCCCAATACTACTAACACGTTAATTTAATAGGTATGCGTTTTGAAGTCGAAAATTACAGAATCGTGATTTTTTGACGTAGTAGGTACTTATAACCTCTTTTTATTTTAGACTCAGATCCGCCCTTAGTTAATATCTATTCCCGCATAAGTATCAAAGGTACACTGGCAGTATAGACTTCCGTTATCAATTCAAATTCCACGAAGTACTAAGGTACTAGGACAAGTATTATCCAAATCGCAGGTAGTAGTTAGCGCGCAAAATTTCGCTAAGTTTCTTCTAACTGCCTGAAGGGAGACGGTTTCTGAAATGTCGGATTATGCTCCGCAGATTATTTTAGCGGTTAGCACGTCATAATACAATTTATTTTATCATTATATGAATTTGTGGTTCATACATTATTCTTATACTTAGTGATAAACCTAGTTTTAATATTATATGCTTTGACGTAGGCCTCCATAAACTGCAATAGGCTGATGGATGTACTTGGTATCTAACATTTGTTTTAATTGAGAAAGTGTTACTAAATTACAATAGCCAGTGGCAATGTTTACCGTCATACATTTATGTGACTTATTATGCTAAGCTTTTTGGCTTGGAATGGGATGAAATCAGACTTTATATTTCGCTGATCTTAAATTAGGCCATTAGGATATGGTTCTTAAATATTTATTATTAAAAATATATTCAGATACTCTCTTTCATATCAGATGTGAGAAAAATTGCCTCGTCATAAATAAAATTTGTTTAATAGGTAGGAAGGTCTGCACTGATCACCTAATAGATATTTAAATATCTACAAAGTGGCGTGAGTTCTGTCTATTAGGTATTAAAGATGAAAGTAGCAACACTGCATAGGTAAAAGGTTTTTACTAAGTGCACGAGATCGACCCCTTAATTCAAATAGACAATATACGGGCAGCTATGGAGAAACCTAATCCAAACCTGAAGGCGGTTGTCTCACTTGTGCTCCGTCGTTCGTTTTAACGCAATGTAACGCATGCGTCTGTCAGACGAAAGGAAACTGCGAATTTCAATCTTATTCCCATACAAATTCGGCTTCGGTGGGTTTACGGTGCGTAACTGACGCGTGTGTCAAACGACTTCACAGACGCATACGTTACGTTGCGTTAAAAAAACGGAACGAACGACGACAAGTGAGTAAACCGCCGAATTTTCCAACCAACCCTCATTACCATTTAAAGGCGCAGAAGAAGAGAAAAAACTCCATTCAGGAAATTTCATGTAAATTAGGTGAAGTATGCGACTCTTGCTTTTCTAAAACTCGGTAGTAAAAGTTCTGTAGCGAAGCTATTGTTGTTACAGATACTACGATTTATCCCCTAAGTGAGGCTAAATTGGTCGTGCCCCCGCGCGAAATGTTTCAAACGAGTTTCTGGAATAGAATTTGAAATTTCTTTTTCACGGCTTTTGTTTCGGAGCGAAGTAAAATTACAATGAGTCATGAAACAAGCTATCTGCTTCGGGCTACAGGTGGACGCACTCAAGGCCATGTCCGAACCTTTCTAATCGAGATGATAACAATATGTTGTATGTGTGCTTGTTTGACAAATTGGGTCGCTATCGCGAATTCACCCAGCTGCGTACAATTTTACAGCGCGGCAACCCCTGCGCGACGTGACACGAATGACAATGGCCGCCCTGGCTTGTTACTACCCCGTACCGTGTCACAACAACTACCTACGTTTTATCATCGAGTGTTTTAGTCACAGTTTCAATTCTTTACTTTTCAATGAGAATGTTCTTAACAATTATTACGTCTATTTGTTCTTTGTTCAACAATCCGATATAACCGTATCTTTATTTTAAGGTACCTACACAAATTTTGTTTTGCTTCGTTTCGTCTTCGCATTGATCGGAGCGTCGGGTTATGGCGCACATAGATAACATTCTTGAACATTAATTACTTGACAATCTCAATTTCAGGCCAAGAATTTATTGATTAAATTTTCTCAATAACTGATCGAATATCTCTTATCATCTGACTTTCTAACTGGAAATCAAAGGGTCACAAGTTTATGAAATACAGTTTGAAAGATTAAGAATTGAAAACAAGTTTGATTTTTTTTAGCTATCTGTAGTAATTAGAAAATTTACTTTCTAAAATTAGAAAAACCTGGACCCTTGCCAGGGTTACCTGACAGAGATGGTTTGCCGCGATACTAGGCGCAAATTTCGCTAGGCTTATTTGCTAAGAAGTTATTGAAAATACTTTCACAAATTAATTTTTGTTATATTAGTGATTAAATGTACTTGATATGAAAAGTACGAGAAAAAGAAAACTAACGTACTGTTATAGTTGAATACCCTTATACTTTTTTCGTTACATAACATTTGATAATCGAAAGCAAACTCGGCATCCATTATACCCTAGGTGGAGCTCGTTAGAAATAGTTTTATATCTTCTTCAAACTTTAAATCTACGTACTTTGTTCGCGAACAGTTTACACTGTAATAGTCCTTACGATGTCTGAAATGAAAGAGAGTTCTGAAGGTTCCACACAAGTGGCTTTCATCTTTCGGCTTAGCTTTGAAAAGTTAGGTGCTTAGACATCGCTCGCTTTGATTTCAACAAGAATACTTCAATTTGGACCTTTTGTTTGTCGTTTGGGTAAAACAAGTTAAATTAAATGGTCTTTTCGTATTTGTTTACTTAGTACGTTTAGAAGTTGTATGCAAGTAAATTTATATGGTACGTAATTCGAATGGATACTGAGAATAAAATTGCTTCCCATTTAATCATACTATCTGCCTGCGGACTTAAGTTGAGTGGTAGGTATTTATTCATTATACCACATTTTATGGTGTAACGAATTTATATACTCGTACTGGCATAGCAGTTCAGGCTGGTCAGAAAACCTAGGCAGCAATTATTCTGTGCGAAATCTCCGAAACACCACCGCCACCGTTAATCTTTTTAATCGCCCGAAGCACTCAAGGAAATTGGATTTAAAAATAAATGAACAGGACAAAAGAATCGATAAGAATTTGAGGTCGAAACTTGGAGAAGCACTAAAATTTAATATCGGGTTCGGGGTTCAAAAGACACCACAGTTTATAGCAGCAATTACTACCCTTCATCGAGGGAATACGGAAGATTGGTTTTGCCTTTTATACGTTTTCGGAAATCGTGGTTATTACCGCCGTTCTGTTCAGTCCTTGGAGAAATAATTTTAAAGTTATCTTTGGATTTCCAATTTGTCGTGGCGGACGGTCGAGATTGAAAATGTTTATAAGTTAAAGTAATGACTTTACCCCTGCTTGCCCCTGCCAAGAACTTGGCAGCCAGGTGATTTTTCTTAAAACTCGAAACCTTCGCGTTGCTTCATCTACTAACAAGTATACAACGCAACTTCTTAAACCTTACTAACTCATTTAAGATGTAAATTTATTAATCAAATATATATTTCATAATAATAATATTATCCTTTTAGAATTAAGTAGTCGTTTCAGCCCATTCATTCCGGCAATCCAACAAAGTACTGGAATCCATCACTGTGATATAAATCGTCAACCCTCATTATGTTCCCCAGCTATAACACCGAATTCTATACAGAAGTGTCTTCTTTCTGCCTCATTACTCGTCTCTTACCTCATTCATGCAATTTCTATTGAAAAACATCCCAAACAGCCGTTTAAATACAGGGCATATTATATACTCGCAGGTACACAAAAACTAATTTTATGAAACCCACTCGAAGAACCAATATTCCTTGACGTGCTTCACTAGGGTATTCTAAGAAGGGTTGTCATTTTGTATAACGCTGACGTTGCCGCAAACGACAGTTAATGGCGCATAAAATTCGCACTAAGGCGAAGCTAGTATATTTTTATTTACATAACATTCACCACGGAAATGTAGAACTTTGGAAAATGTGACAGCTTGGTATATGGATCGTCCCTAGAGCTTATGGACCGGCAAACGCCTTAGAAGATTCTTCTCGTTTAATTTAATGTGGTATTTTAAATATTTACTCACATATATTTTATGCCATTTGATTACTTATTATAGTTATTTGCTGGAAAGCGTACGGCCTCGTAATAATGGCAAAGCAAACAAATCCAGTACCAGTGCCGCACAATTGCTGTATGCACGTCTGTTACACGACCATCCGACGGTAAAATGTTTCAATTGTAAGAAGCAGAGCACTTCAGTTATTTCCTACTGAGGGTACGATTTCTTGACATTATTATAGTTCTTCCTTTTACGTTGTTGCAGAATAAGGTTCGTCATGAAAACTTTTAATTAGTAAGTATTTATTACATTAGTAGGCATAAGTAGGATTGTAAACCTGACTCGTTATAGAGGTACTTTTGGGTAGTGTAGGCACGGTGATATGTCATGGATTATGAATGCCGTGTCATAGAATTGACGCTTTTAAAATGTGGAGTTAGTGCCGACTACTGAGAATTCCTTAGTATATCCTAGTATAAAAATAAAAATATGATAAAAAAATCTTAAAATAACTGCATTGACTGTCGTGAATCTGCATGCAGCGAGTCTTTGAGTATTTTGGTCATATTGCAAGAAGGAGTCAACCTGGAGCACCTGATAGTAACAGGGAAGGTAAAAGGATGCGACCGCGAGTAGAGTCCGAAAAGATGGGCTGAAAAAATATTTAAGAACCTGGATATACCCGTCAGCGTCGTAATACATCAGGCAGCAGATCCTGAAAAATTAAGACCGTCAATTGACAAGTTAAGGAGTCACGATCCTCAGCAGGGAGGGAGGGACCGACTATGCAGGAGGAGGTAGGTAGCATCAGGCTCCGTCCACCTACGGACAACGCTTAGGATAGTTCAATGTTTGTATTTAAATGATATCGAGCTATAGCAATATCAATAAATTTCCGCCAAAGTTGTCATATATCTCCTTTCGTTTGTCGCCTTTGCTACTTATTTTATTGTAAATCTTTTTATTAATATTGTGCAATAATGGATATATATCTATTTCCTGAGTTTTCGCCCCAGCCGCAGCCCAAGCCGTATATTTACTATCCGCAGCTCATTAACCTAGTCATTTAAAGTATGAACTTAAACTAGTTTTCATTACAGTTTCTAAGAATAAATAGGTTGATGTGCTGCTGACAGTTCATGTACCTACATATCTAAAGGACAATAATAATTTCATGCAGTTCAGAATTCATAGCTTGTTTCAGGCTAAATTGGACTCTTAAGGAAAGTCGTTTTTGATGTTAATTTGATAAACACACACAAACTATGTGAAGGGCACGTATTGCAGTGCGTCCGCACATTTTATGTGGGTGCGTTCAACCGTTATTCATGAATTTATCTGGACGTAACGCACAATTTTGTGGCACGAAGGCCTTGCAAAGACGTGACTCGACTGCGAATATCAAACCAACTTCTGGAGATTATATTGTACGCTTCTGTTTGTGTAATTCAGTTTATACGAGTATTACATACACTACACAACACACGTACAAAGGAACTATTATTCCATTAACGGGAAATGTCTCCTTATTTTCTGTATATCATATACACAATAGTGTAATAGATTTGCCTTATTAAATAAGTATACCTATACCTATTTCCAGATATGCAGGAACAAGAACATTGTACAATAAAAGGAAAAAATATGAATTGCAAGCCCCTTAAATTCTTTTAGAAAACTTGACGACTTGTTAAACGAATAAGTAAAGTATACAGAAAATACAAAAGTAAACCGAACATTGTCGATGGAAGTGGAGAAAGTTTAATCAGACTTCCGCTGAAAAGAGCAAGACTCAGCAAAAACAAGTTTTGCGCGAATTTATCTTCTAGCTGGCAAAAATAATGAGTCGGACTCGCTATTTGTGTTACGCAGAAGTTTTGCCGGTACTTCATTTGACTGGCAAAGATGTTTTCATTCCATTAGCAGTTAATTCTTAATGTTTTCTTTTCAATTTTATATGATTCTTGAAATGTTTCTAGTATTGTGGAAAACATTTTCCCGAGTTTATTAGTATTAACTATCCTACTGTATTTTTTAAGCATCACATATACATACATATATACATGTATGTTTATGTATAGTTATTTATAATACCTTTCCTTTAATTATATATTTTAGTTTAAAATTTTGTATATTCTGTGCACGTCTTATCCGCGTTTCGTTTAATTATTTGAGAGAGAAAAATAATGTTCTTTAACTCGTTTTTGAAGTTAGCGTTAGATAGGCTATTGCGTACAGTGTGTGGGAGGGGAGCAGTTCCATAATCTGACGGCGTGGGCAGTGAAGGAGAAAGAGTAAAATTCGGTTTTACTGCGTGGCATTGCAAGTTGTGTCCTGCCTGACATTCGGGCTCACAGGGTTTATCTTGTGAGCGCGAGAACGCAAAACGCTCACGCAAGTAAGAGGGAGAAGATGGATTATAAAGAACATTAAAAAGAGTGGTTAGGATAATATTCCTGCGAAAACGAATTGGGCACTTGAGCTCTGATCGAAATTGAGAAAAATTATCGTATATGCGTTATCCGAAAATGAATCGAATGCACAGATTTTACGTTAAATATTAAGTTTTAGTTGTTCAGATAATAAATGTTATGTTAGTTAGTGATAATACTGTATTGCACACGGATGCATATATACAAATACCAAGTATGTACTATTTTCCTGATCAGCTTAAGTAGTTCAGCGTCACTGAACAAATGATAGACTTACACTGAAAAAAGAATTCTTGATTGCTAAGTACAGTGCGCAAATGAATAGGCTGCACAGGTCTAACTAAAACTACGAATAACGCCATCTATAATAAAAATCAAATACCTCTGAGCCGGCAGAACTCAGAGAACCTGTTTTACGCGCACGCATATCATGCGCAGCCGCATACATCATATTCGCACTTTACAAATGATAGCAAGGGTCGGTAGGACGTCATAGGTAAGTAGTTAAGTGGTTTAAAAATTCGATGCACTCGTTACAGCTTGCATAGCCGAGTTAGTGTGCGTCTGGATTGAGAGCGAGTTTAAATTATGGTGGGACACTGGGTCGATCCCGCCCCCCATGTGTATTGTTTTATGTTTTTGTTTTTTATTATGTAAGATAATTTTTAGTTAACGGCCCATTTGTTATTTTGAATGAATGATGTTTGTGGGTATTGCACATAATCATTATAACTATTAGACGGTAAGTAAAGTAATAAGCACAGTCATCTGATCTGTATCGACTACTGCCTACGTATCTAACCGTTAGCTTTCGATATTTCTTTGTGTTGTTGTTTGCTATCGTTTTATCGTAATTATGTCTACCTATAGTATGCTCCTTTGTCTACATACAGTGCTTAGAGTAAAGATCATAGTGCTATATGAAGATAATCTTAGTATTATGAAATTTCTCGACGTCTTCAATTAAATGTAAGTTAAATATTTTTATTTTACAAAATTAGCGCAAATGCTTCAGGTCAGGTCGTTCATATTATCCAAACATTAAGTTTCTAGATAAAGATACCTACTACATACTACCTGCCATACGTTCATTATTTAAAATGTTTAAATAGGTATTAGATTGCTTATTATATTTACTTACTTAGTTTCCTATTTATTATTATTGGCATTTACCTACATTAAATACTTGTAGATTGACTAGGTATTTTTCTTACAGAAAAGAACTGTTACGCTGTGGGTTACGTTACGCCGATACCGGTGACATCCTGCCTGCCCGGAAAGGTCGTAAGGCCGTGATGTTCACGGATGCATCAGCGCGTCACCGAGGGATAGTTGCCAAGCATGCTAATACCCCATTCTTGTCAACTCGCTCAACAGCAACGGAGTTCGGAGTGACCTTACAAACTGTAAGGACCCATTTACACGCAGCTGGTATAAGTTGTTATCGGCCAGCTCAAAAAATTTGCTGTCAGCTGCTCATCAACAAGCACGAGTCCGATTTGCATATATTTATAGAAACTTTGATTGGGAGAATAATGTAGTAATATTCACTGATAAAAGAGCTTTTAAATCGGATAAAAATTGGACGCAAGATTTTATGGCGCTGGAGAGGCAAGCGTTACAGACCAATTCACATTCTCCCTAATAGAATGAGTGGGACTGTGGTGTCTTCTATGGGACCTGGAGAACTAGTTGAAATAGAAGGAAGGTTCAATAGCGAGAGTTATGTGGAAATATTGCAGGACGTAATGATGCCTACAGTGCGTATTGCTTACCCAAATCAGCACATTTATTTTGTGCATGATAATTGCTCTGTGCATAAAGCCCGTATCGTCCAGGATTGGTTGCGAACCCAGCACGACGTGACTGTTATTAACTGGCCGTCAAAGAGTCCGGATTTAAATCCCATAGAAAATTTATGGGGTCAAATGGTCCTTAACTGGGACCCATCTGATGTCAGGACCAAGAAAAATTTACGCGACTTAGCCATGTTCACCTGGGAGTCCATGCGTGGTAAACCAATGTGTTCGAACATGGTAGCTAGCATGCCAAGCCGTTTAGAACAGATCGAGTCTGGTGAAAGTGCACCTCTTCGGTATTAAAATTAAATTATTATTAAATTGAAATATTTAAATAGGTAGGTATTAATATATTGGGTTGGGAATTTTGCAGAAGATTTATTTTATTCGATACTTACTGCTTAGTTAATTTCTGAAACTGTTCAAGCTCTCAAACAATCAAAATACCAAGTTAACCTGTCACTTAATACCTAATTATTCTGCATAATTATTTAACTATGTTTACACAATCTAACGAAGAATGTAAATGAATTGATCCCCTGGTTCAGTTTAGGCTTAATGTGTTACCAATAAAAAATATGTTAAGTGATGTTATTGTTACAATAAATGCAGGAATGAGGCTACCTCGTTATCTCATTTAAGTATAACATGTTTATTCACTTTGACATACCTATTTATTGTTGCACATTAACAAAAATTATGCAACCCAACCCAATATCATTGAATAGTTAAAAACCAAAATAAATACCTAACTGATAAATATTATGGTAGTTTTATTCATTTTACCTTATATCCTCAAAACTACTATATTTATTCGATATCACACACTATACTACACAGATAAGTATAAAAATTTATCAGCAACAGCAAAATAATCATTAAAAAATAGTAAGTATAAACTAAATAAAAAAAAACAGGCCTAGACCTGCGACGGTCGCAGGTCTAGATCAGTCAACCACGACTCGATCCTTAGCTACCTGTTTCCAAAGGCCGCTATGTTAGCCATTGAGCTACGACTGCTGTGATGCAAGCAGCGAAATTAAGGTTTAAATTATTATTAGTCATCAAAATGTGCGTCTTAAATTCTAGTGTGTGTGCGCGCCAGTCAATGTGTGTGTTTTAATGTGTCTATAATGGTATTCAATGAATTCAATTTGTCGTTAAAAGATGGCGTTGTCTGGCTGTGCAGGTTTAGACCACTTCGTGTGTACATCACAAAATTGTAGTGGATTAATTTTACGTAATTCTTTTGGATCGTAGTGAATTAAATCTATGAAAGAATTTTCATAGAACCCCTTAACAAACTTTTATAGCAAGTTTTGATCATATGCAAGGACGGAATAAGGGCATAATGTCATATATTTTTATAATTTTTTTAAAGTAGGTAGGTACCTACGTTTCGACGGAGATAAACATGGGGTAATTTTGTGTGTTCGGTGGACATTCCAAACCTGCGCAGAAATTCCCTCGCCTAAAACTGTATGAAATATGACAACACGCACAAAGAATCACTGGCAGGGATCAATCACACTTGACGTCCGTGGCGGCGCATTTTTGGCACATCCGTAACGGATGCGAAATGAAATGGCGAATATCAGACGAAAAATTGCCCATTCTAAACCTATACAAATTTGGGGACAAGTGGGAGAACCGATCGAGGAAGATGGCGCGACATTATCCAGAAAAAGATTCTTCATAGAGATCACGACCCTCAGCAGTGAGGAATACGATGCAAGGAGGGGGGGAGAACCGCATCAACCGCCTCATATTCAAGCCATCTGATATCAACCGCCTCATACGCAGGTGTAGGGTGTAGGTCACCGAGCAACAAACGCTCAGCTTATCCTTTGGGGTAATACAACAAATTGCAAAATTTTCACGCAACAATAAATATTGAAGTTGTTGAAACAAAACTTAAATCACCGAAGATTTGTCAACTTTCAAAGATAAATAAGGATTATCTTTATCACATTACATTGAGCTTTGAGTATTATCGAAATAAATAATGATTTATATTAAAAGTTATGGATAAGTAAGTTATCAAATTATCGAGCCAATAAATAAATTTTTAAATTTACCATATTATTCCAGTGTTGCTGTTTATCATGTTAATCTTATTATTCTCATTATAATTACCAACAGATGTCAAATCATTCAATATCTAAGCTTCGCATCACACCTATGTAGAACATATGCATTCCAGTTTGTAGTTCAGTAATGGGGTCATAAATGAAGAAGAAATGGAACAAATGTTAGAGCCCGCCGGGGCATGAACCCAGGATCGCGGGGTATCGTTCCACTGTTCTAGCAATCAAACTACCGGCGGCTCGACTGACCCTTCCAAATTTTCAATCTTAGTACTCGTTACGAAGCGACGGTACCTCAGTGGAGCAGTAACACGGTAACCCACGGTCCCGAGTTCAAGCCCCGGCAGCCGCTAACATTTTTGAATTTCTTATTTTCATTGATGAAAATAATATAGCACTGTGAGTGCATAGTAATGAATCATAGTACAATGCGGTCATATTTAAAAAAAATACGAATTTCCGGGAAATACATATGTGTTTAGGCGGTTTTTCTCACTTGTTGTCCGTCGTTCCATTTTTTCACGCAACGTAACGCAGACGTATGGAAATTGCGAACTCCAATCTAATTCCCATACAAATACGGCTACGATGGGTTTACGGTGCGTAACTGTCAAGTCGTTTGACATACGCATCCGTTACGCACCGTAAATCCACCGTAGCCGTATTTGTATGGGAATAACATTGGAATTCGCAATTTCCTTTCGTCTGAAAGACGCATGCGTAACGTTGCGTCACAAAGTGGAACGACGGACGACAAGTGAGTGAGAACCGCCTTAGTTAGAAGCTTACGACCGCTACCATACGGTCATGGTGCAATGCAAGCAAACGAGCACTGAGTAATATTTGGTTCCGTCGAGAATGTCGGAAGTAAGATGCTTGCGCAGATGATTAGCAGCTATAAATGTAAATTATGGATCACCTAAACATACAAACGCACGGGCAGTTGTATACTAGAACAGTTGCTTTGAAGTGTACATGGTATTAAAAATGCTATGAACTATCCGAAAAGTCAACAGTACGTGCACATTAGTGCTGCGTATACACTAATCAAAACAAACGTAGCTCTCTGTTTTTTTTTTTAACTTACTGTGACATTCGCCTTAGCCGAAGCGATGAAAACCCGCGATAAATTGAATACCAAAATTTAAAACACTTCTCGTGTAAGATAATTATACACTTTTTTTAGAAAGTTTGCAAAATTTTCTGCCGCAGGCAGGATTTGCACCTCTGTCTGCAAACACGAGAAGTATTTTATAATTTGGTACTCAAACGTAACGTACTGCATAAACACTTTTTACATAAAGTCGTCTGATGCAAAACAGATTATTAAATAAACGTTACTTTTTTAGACAAAGTTATCATTTTGCTTGTATCGATCATCTTGTAATTTTACTTAAAATGTAGGATAAATCATTTAAAAAATAGATACGTTAGGTATCTTGAACAGTTTTAATGGTAAAATTTTCAGTTATCCATTTATCACTTGGAAAATTAATGGATTAGGCCTTATTATCAAAAGGATGATTGAATTATTACTATATTTTCGGGGCTACAGGCTTGGGCCTTGGTTAAGTAGCTTTGCCCAGATATTTCGCCACTAATCTTTTTTTATAGGCATACTATTGTAAAAAGGTATGCGTTTTTAAAGATATTCGTCTTCTTCTAGCGTGGATAGCAAATATTATTTAGTCTGGTGGTGAATTATATGAGCTTGGACCAGTAAGTGGCAACGCGGATGGCCTCGTCGGAAGCATTCCACAGGTCCTCCAACGTGCAGGTGTAAAGATATTACTAAATATAAATTTATGACGAAAAGTAATTACGTTCATGGAGTGAATTCCCCATGCAAACCCAAGGACGTGTGTAAGCATCGCTAATGAGATAATAATAAGAAAATCCGTTGCGTCAACTTTTGTTGCCAACAGGCACGTCGCTCAACTCCGAAGTGTCAGTCAAGTCACACCAGCGGTATTCTCCGCAACGGCATTTTCCGCGTAAAATGTTATTAGTCGTATTTATGTTACTTACATGATGACATGACATACCTTTTTAGGCGTGTAGCTTACAAGACAGCACCACCCAACGAAGAGAGGCCACTTAGAGATCTTTTTCTTTTCATGTGGGACACCGAGTCGACCATCTACACGATGAACCCTGGCATTAGAGTTTTCAACCGCCTACTACAATTAGGCCTCTGAAATGGTTGTGTAACGACCGCCGTCTAAGTAATCATAGACAGCAACCGGGACCGACGAATTAACGTGCCGCACTTAGAGAAAAATCTGTGCTTTTTGTGGGTACACCACAGATGTTGGAACCAACCAAACGTGGTCAATATAACTATACGTCCGCTACATAAGTACTACAGTGGACTGTTCTTGTCACATACTCGTACTTCCATACGGATCCGTCATTTCAAATTAATACGACTGCATCACGTTCCGAACATTCCGCCTCGTAATTTCTTCCAGTATGGCCCGCCACCCACGCACGGCGCTCGACTTCCTAAGTATACTGTATCTCCCCGTATTAGATAGACTTACAAGTTTATGATATCGTGCATTACTGGCGAAACTTGATGCTTGGATTCCGCAGCGTAGAATGCGTGCTTATGTGACATAACTTGACAATGAGTTTCGTATACGCCCTGAGGAAGATAATAAGTTAATACAACAACACAATCGACCTGACATGTGGTAGGTAGTCATAATCAGACAATTCGTCTGAGCGATGTCTGACTTTCTGAGGTACCCTCGGGTTGGGACGTCTGCGGAGCTCGCAGACGGGTGATCAGCCGCTAGGCGGGAACTATTTTACCCATTTTTTTTTCGGAAGTACCACTACCACTGATGTTGGCTTGGGTACGGTATAACACTAGGTACTATCAGTAGCACCTCAACCAACCAATTTATGTGATCAAACTATTCTGGCTATTTTTGAGAAGTGTATAAACAAGCAGATTACGTTGGTTTTTGATCAGCTGTCACATACATACATACCTAGTAGGTACCTACTTACGATCTAACACCGCTCAGATGGACTTAACAACGTATGTGCGATATTTGATAATGAAACCGCAGTAAATATAAATGTAATTTGTTCTTGTTTACTCCGATCAGCACTATACCGATTTACCTTGGTACCTGGTGCCTACGCTCTACATACCTATCTTACTTTATGGTAGGTACTCTACTTTACGGTTTCGCTATCGATTTGATATTACAATACACTACAATATTGATGCTGCAATATGATAAAAACTAAGTAGGTATGTTAAGCACAAAACACCAGCAGGAACTAATATAAATTACAAATTAAAACCAGGTACGTGTCGGAAAATTGTTATCACTTGTACGACAATTTAAATTCCATATTTGCTAACTAGTTAAGTGGGTGTTAATTCTGACAGTTATAGGTAGATACGTAGTTACCGCAGATAAATTTAAATGTTGTATTCTACCTATTCAATATAAAAATTATACCAACTATTCACTACATTTTCATAACATTCATCGTTGTACTACGTCACAATTATACAAGTATCTTTTAGTAAATGTACCTAGGACCTTTTTTGCTGGAAAGTGTTTTTTATAATTTTGAGCTCCAAGTAAAATAACTTATAACTATTAATATACATACGTACATACATAAATCACGCCTACATCCCTTACGGGGTAGGAAGAGCGTTAACGGCCGTAAAACGGATATTAACACCACGTCTGACAAAAGTTTGAGGGTCAATCAGATAACTTCGTATCACTATAGTGACAGGTTGTCAACATATCTAATCTGCAAAATTGCAAGACATAACATATCTAATCCTCGAGGCCCTTAGTCACCTATATAACTATTAATATATACTATTATTTATGTCAATAAAGAGCCCGTTCCTAGTCGTAGATGGTGGAAAGGTGCCCTGGCGGCGTTTCTGCGTTGCATGGCTTGCGATATGTGCTGCACTGCGCCAGATATGCTTCTCCTAAGTTCGGTGATGAACGATCGGGCCTAAGCACCCCAAGCACCGGTTATCTCCACCGCGAAAGGCAGGAAGGTGTATTGATAAGTTTAAAATTTTTGGGAGGCAGCCCTTTCGGCTGCCGATTGTGCCTCGCGGATGGATCGCGGTAGGTGTGATGCGGCAAAGGTGCTTACACAAGATGCATCCCGAACGAGGCAACAGCCTTTTTCCCAAGGCATCAGTGTGAGCCTGTCAAGTCTCTTTTCGTCAATGCAGCGTAGTCCGGGAGGCTTGAGGTTGCATGGCACCTCGGCGGATACGAGGGCTCAGCGAATGATTTCGTTAAGCATACGGTGGTGCGGAAATCTCCCTGCTCTCCTGTTGCAGCTCAGCCCGTAATAAGCTCTAGTATCCACCGAGGCAGCGCATCTGCAAATATGTGGCTAACATACATTGCACTGTAGTCTAAGAGCCGCTGCCACTTTCAGAGGTTCAGAGGTCTATTGTCTAGAATGGCACCCCATGATGATGATGTGGAGAGGGGAGGGCGTAGGGCCAAGCACCTGACTTAAGAAAGGAGGCGTCCTAGGAACTATTCGTACTTTTAAAAGAATTGAGGTTGGCCCCAAAAATGCTAAAAACCAAAGGTAAAGATCTATCTCTTCCTGTGTCTAGGTCTCTTTATAGGTACATTATTTCTATAGAACGACGCATTTATATAGTTATAAAACAGCCTTTATCCAAAGCAGCGGTTGAAAACGATAAATATCAGCTGGTAACCGGATAATTACCCGATCTAACCAATGAATAATTATAAGTTATTTATTCGTTTAGTTACTCCTGTGCTTATAAATACTTATTTATTGAACCAAAACAAAGAAAACACAATTAAAAAGAGAAATCAAACAAGGCTATTTATGAACTAGTACCTATTTTATGAATAGGTGATGATGAAGACCTTAGAACCTACCTTAGTTATAATATATTGTTTGATTATAATAAGTAATTAATACTATATGTCAGATCCTTAACCGACGGGAACTAGTTGACACGTTTTCATACCATATATTAAGCCATAAAATCTGGTTTGTGAGATGTAATAACTTATTAGTATTTATTACGAAAAAAACATATAAAATCCTGAGTTTCCTGTATAAAGTATATTGGGGGAAAATTTACTAGTGACGGATAGCGAAATCTCAAGACGGACTGGTGATAAGCAATCACTTTCTCAAGGGAACATAGGTTGAAGTATGCCAATAATATTTTGAGTTTCCATATTAACTAGTTTTTTTTGGGGAAAGTTGTTCCTTATCACCAGCCCGTCTTGAGTTTTCACTATTGGTTACTAGTAAAATTTCACCCTATATTAAGAAGTGTAGCTATTTACAAACAACCGTTACTTGGCGGTTTCATTCGCTAAAAATAGTAATTTTTCAAATTTCGTTTCAAAATGTTTTCGTTTCGACCAGCTTTGCATCTATACGCATAGTCATAGAGGTGTAGTGGCGTAAAGGCGCCACTCAGTCGCGCCTAGTCATCTCACATCATTGAACGAAGCCAAATGGCAATCAAGCCAGCACATGCCAGTCTCCATGAAGTATATTGCTCGTTAATGATCACCACAAATTGATACACCATTAGGAATATTAAGAGATTGATACACCATTAGAAACAAGGATTATTAGGGTGTTTTAGCAAGTAAGAACCTCTCAATTTCTGAATTGCAATAAAATACATCACTAGTAATAATCCAAAACAGTTACATAATTTGATTTCGCTATTTCATATAATCAAAGGATTCAGCAACCTTGATTTCTAAACACAGGTACCCTGTGCTGTGTGAGTCACAACCACAACTCATTTGCTGCGGTAAGATTTACCGACATTTGCGTTTTTTCTTTTAATAATGACAACTTGGGCGGAAATGCGGAATATTATCACACTCAGCTATGCCTTGTGTGTGTAAGATGTCTAAATTATATGCATTTGCATACCCTATTTTATCTACACATTTTATAAGACAACCAATAAAGAACCACAACCAATTCAGGTTGCCTCCCGGGTGACATGTTTTTTCTATTCTATTTTCTATTTTTATATTCTATTGTTGGGAGTAGAGGGTGTAAATAGGCACTAAATTAATTTCATTTCTCCTCTTACTCTAAAATCTAAAAATATGACGAAAATTCTCAAAATTTGAATATAATGGATCCTAATGAGACGAGTGCAGATAAAGTCTTTAATAATCTTTGATTCATACGTACCTATCATTCGAAATCCAGTGACAGAACGATAGGGTAAACGTACATAATAAGTACTCGTATAATGTCAGGCATTTTTTTTTCAGCAGCTGCATGGGCATTATTAAATAACTTAGATTAATTTATTTTGTCATTTGGAATAACATGCTTTGCGGTACAAATGTTAGTTTAATTTGGCAATCAGATTATAAATACAATGTTTTATTATACGACAATCATTAGCATCTATTAATAATATATTTGATGCTGTTAATCAGCAAGTATCGTGATTGTGGTTAGTTTAATTTGAAACATCATGACATGTTATTATAATGATTTAATGATAAATGCATGATTAAACTTGTATATTGTGTAGATTTAGGATAAAAAAAAATAAAAGCAAGGTACATGTAATTAAAAATAAAACGGCCGATGTGGCGCAGTGGTAGTGCGATTGCCTGCGACGCAAAGGTTCCGGGTTCGAATCCCGGTCGGGCACTCACAAAGTTGATATTTATCACTTTGTGAATTTGTTCTCAGTCGTGCTGGCTGGCATTGCAGGCTGAACCACCTGATTGTCCGAAAAGAAATATGGTTCCGTACTTCGGAGGGCACGTTAAGTTGTCGGTCCCGGTTGCTGTCTATGATAACATAGACGGCGGCGGTCGTTACACAACTATGTCAGAGGCCTACTACTAGTAGCAGACGGCTGAAAAACTCTGACACCAGAGTTCATCGGCGCCACACGATAAGAGATTAAAAATATAGCACAGGTGGAAAAAATAACAAAAAATAGCAGAATCAATCAAAAGCAGTATGTCCAAAGTCAAGACAACAATTCAATTTATTGATCAATTGTTTTTTATATTATATTTATATATTTATTTATCTGAGTAATAACCCACTGTGTTTCAGACGTAACTAACAGTGAATTATAGCTTGTTTTTTTAATGTTGTGTGTTAGGGTCTATAAAGATATTTCAAACTTTATGGCTCTTACAGCCTTTACGATTTTAGATTGTTATAAAGTTGTCATCTAATAAACAAAAAATAATAAAAATTCAAATAGCTACGAAAATAGAATATATAGGTTCAATAAAGCAGTGTTCCTTAAAATTATTTAAAAAAAGCAAAGTAGCATTAGAAGAAGAGTGTACACGAGTTCAGTCGCGAAATGTGCTATCGTATCAATATGACATATAAAAGACTTTTGACGCATGATATCATACGCCACTAATTATACTGTCACTAAGAATTACCTACCATCTTAACAAGTTTGTCTGGAACAGAGCTTGAATAGAGTGAGGAGCAAATTGAATTTTACGTTACTTTAATAATAGTCAATACATTCCCATATAAGTCTGAATCATAAAAATAAGGTACCTCCTGAGCTTGATTTAATTAACAGAAGCTAATTGTTCCTATAAATATAATATTAATAGCACAGCAGCGAGTAAAGAAGTCTTAGTAAACGAGATCGATTTAACACAAGCTCTCAAAAGTCAAAATGGGTTCTTCAATACAATACAATACAATACAATATACTTTATTGCACAAGAGAAACATATTAAAAACAAAAGGGTGAAGTAATAATAAAAATTGTACAATTGTTCTTCGTGATTGATAAGTTCAAATCATGATTGAATCTTTTATAGGCCTTATGGCCTATAAAAGATTAAGCAAAACATCATCCTGTCACTAAGAATTACCTACTATCTTAACAAGTTCAACTTCAAGTTGAACTCAAAACACTAAAACGGAGTTCTTCAACAAAATAAAATATCGCAGTAAGAACTAGTTTTGCCGTATATTATTAGTAGCCGGATAGTACTACCATCGATAGCTTTTTGTTTTTTTTGAAAACTTGCAAAATTTTCAAGCGCGGGCAGGATTTAGGTTGTAGATTTAAATTGTAGCTGCACTATCGACAAAGTGCAATGCTACCGATATTGCTACATTTGAACTATCGATACTACCGTCAACTATTGATTGTCTGTCGATAGTCCACTGTCGAGCGGCAACTCTAGTAAAAACGAGTTTTAGTGATTTGAGTAATTTCATTACATGTCATATTTGTTTATCCTACGTACAATAAATGTCATTTCTCTTAATCTTTCGCTTTAATCTATCTAAATTACAGTGGCTTCCTAAATCCACATAGGTATAGGTAAATGGTTTTAATAACTTTTCGTTGCAAAGTTAATGAATAATTAATAGTAACTTAAATTGAATTAAAACAAATACGCAAAGGCCTAAACAGGAACCCTGTTCATTCAATTGTGATTGCTGAAAATATTGATGCTGAATTACCTTTTTTACACTCCTCGATGTTTTCGTCGGAGTTATCACCGCAATCGTTCTCTCCCTCACACACCCATGACAGCGGTATGCACTTCCCGTTCTCACACTGGAACTGCTTCAGCGAACACACGTCTGAGGACAAAGTGGATATTGTAGACAACTGCACTTACTTACTGACACTGGTATTACGTGGGTGGTATTTTGAACATTCAGATAATGTAGTAAGTATCTAACTAAGTACGTTTCACGTATAGCTACTAGTAAATTACATTAGCAGAGGAGATACTAAGATCGTAAGTAACAAAACCGTCAATCTTCGTGTGAAGCCGAGTTAGAAAATAATAATTTAAATATTTTATACTCAGAACAAGAATGGTGTTCCAAAGAGCGATGATGAATTCTGAGAATATCATGTAACTTATGAATTTTCTACTGCGCTTGTCAAATTGCTTGGTAAGTAAGTACCTATAGCAAATAGGTACCTCCTAAAATGGCTCTGTAACGAGCATATTCCGCAGAATTCTTTATCCAAAGGGACTCTTTTTTGGTGGATATACGGGAGGAAGGTATCAACGCAGATGCAATACTACTGGGTTTGAAAATGAAATTTCACCAAAGAGATTTCATGTAAATCCTTAACAAATTTTTCAAATTTCACAGTTATAAATAGAAGGAGTTCAATTTACGTGCCGTATTAATCGGTACTAAGACATTTTAATATAGCCTATGTTCATCAAGGATAATGTAGGATTGTTATGGTAAAAGAACTCCTTAAATCGGTCCAGTAGTTTCGGAGCCTATTCAATAAAAACAAACAAACAAATCTTTCCTCTTTATAAAATTATAAAGTAAGAAAAAACACACACCAAACACAAAACAAGAAAACTTAAATTAAAGATGTGCAAAGGCGGCCTTATAGCTGAAAGCGATCTCTTCAATTCAATTAGTGTAGATTAAGGTTATCACCACAGCTTAGACATAATTGAAATAAATCATAATTATCGCATATGCAATCATATCGTATGTTGTATCATTATCTGTACTTACCTACTAATCAGTATGATAATTAGTGTGTGAGATTGATTTTGTTTTCATGATAAGATTTCCTAGATCTTCAGTATATCGAAGCAGTCAATGTCAAATCAAGCATAATTATATCGGTTAAAATAATGCTAGTGACCGAAACTAAAAACTAAGAATGGGTGGATGATAAGGAACAACTTTCCCCAAGGAACATAGGCCGAAATATGAAAAAAAAATTACCTCCCATTCTGGCTGGTACCAGTACTGACTTTTGGCTATGGGTGACTTTTAAAACGTAACCCTTCATTTATAATGATTACTATTGTTTATCCAACATTTTGAACCCAATTAATACAATTTTAAAACTTTTGTCAAAAGTCAAATAAATAAGTATTATTACTAAAAAGTAGTTTATCAAAAAACAAGGTCGTACTATACGAAAAAATTACCTGAAGTCGCTGAAGACTAGACAACAACATTGCATAGCAACAATAATAAATAAAAGCTCAAAGCTCGACAAAGTAAAGGGATATCGACAATCGAAACTTTGAACATTACTCAAGCATTCGCATCTCTTAAGAATACTATTGTACCTACATAATCTTTTCATGATCCTAAACAGCCTTTATATGACTATTACGCAATGGACACGGGCTTGAATGGACAATACAATGGGATAGTCCATCTTTCAAGTCCACTCGGCAGATTTATGCTCCAATATTTTCGAAGATCGAGTTCTATGTGGAAGTTGGGCTATAGCAATGATTTACACTCGGCCTGCTCTGAGAAATGTAGTTTTCATGTGTATGAAAACGAATGAACTGAACGACCGGGAGTCGTGGCGCAGATAAAATGTATATCGGTGCCAAAATCATAATTCTACCTAGTATAATTCAGCACTGTTTATCATGCAAATGGCTCTACAATGTTGTGTCGTGATCACTCTACTATAGTCTGTAAGTTTAAGTTCTTCTCTTTTTGTAAGCAAATGAAAGCAGGTGTTTTATTTTTCAAGTTTTTACGTACTACATATTAGATGAATATTTTTGGAACAGAATGAACTAATCAACGGAACGAACAAAAATTGTAGTAGTTATTTAATGCTATGAAATACAATCAAAAAATTACTGATAAAATAGAACTTATTTTACTGAACAAATAAGCAAAATGGCGGGCTAGGAACGAACTGCGGTAGCCCAGATGGATGGATAGGCCCCTAGTCATGCGAAAGTCGCAGGATCAAATCCTGCCCGCACTTGAAAATATTGCAAGTTTTCATAAATAAAACTAATATCGTAAAAAGTGAATTTTAAAACACCTGCTCAAGCCAATATAAAGGCTAAATTAAATATGTCGGTGTTTTTGTATTGTAACCTATATTATGCATTACACTAATATATTTTGGTCGTATAACTGATCTGTCAAATTTGCGTGTAGACTTGAGTTAGGTACATACCTATGGTATTATCATTCTCCAGGGTAACAAAATGTCATACAACATTACCTCTATACCTAGTGTTATTCATTTTAATAACAGTAGAGGAAAATGAAATCAAAAGTTGATCCTACTTTTCCGTGAATTCGGTGGAATGTCGTGATTAATTTAAACTGATGTTAATATAAATTTCAGATTATTTGGTACTTATTTAGGTAGTACGTTTTATAACCGTGTTATAATGTCACTGATACCTTTTCTTTATATAGTATCTACGATTTTAACCCCTGCTGTTTTGTTCGGTTAAGCGATTTTCCTACCTTTGTTGGGAAAAACGTAACGATTTATAGCAAAATATTTACAGAAAATGTCGGAAGTGAGAAAAACGGACGTCATTATTTTTTAGGTACCGAACCGCATTGCAACAAGCAATGTATGGATGAGGAAGGCCCTACACAGAATTCAGACCTATACCAATCTGTATCAAGGAAAGATGATTCGAGACCATCAGGCCAGCTGATACGCCAATCGGAACGCACCTTGTTCTTTCAAAAGTCGGGATCTACCCTTAAGAGGATCGAGTGTAAGGGACACTAATTTAATTTCATTACATTAGGCAGAGGGTCCTTGTTTGGGACGTGTGGTGACGCGGCTCGACGTGCTGACATCCAATCTGGTGAAGCACCCTCCTGTCAGTGTCATTGAGAGCAAATCACGTGGAGACCGAGAGGGGAGCCGACCCAGCAAATTGGTGTATTATTTCAGTACGCCGCTCCCTTGGTGGATTTAGAATTACGTTAGGATCAGATTACAGGTATCGTGGATCTTTACTTCCCTAGTTTTTTAATTGTGGAAATACTCTTGAATGTATAAGATATTCGAATAGTTGCTTAAGGATAATGTTTACTTATGATAGAATGATTCTCATCAAGAAAAAATTAATGACATATTTATCATGAAACCTTCTTATCTCAGGACCATTAAAGAACAAAACGCTCCTGTTCTCGATTCCACATTCCGGTATGAACGTAGGCATACACATTATTAAAATAATGAATAAATTAAATCTTTGTTCTTCGTTTCGTTAGTTTTTCTACCTATTCAAAAATTGAAGTTTTTTTTTTAATAGGTTTTACTTGAAAGTTTTGAATTTAGCATTCTATTGTGGACTGTTACAAGTTTATAGTAAAAAGTGTTATCTTTGCGTAACACTCAAGATATTAAATTACTTTAACAATTAAAATAAATGAACAGCTTGCAAACAAAGTCTTCGAAGACTAAACCTACGCAAACAGTACCTAAAGAATCTTAATTAAAACTAAATATATTTCATGAATTTTGAGATACCTACAATATATTTTTAGCGTAAATTTAGGCTGTTAGATAAATATAATTACGCTTTTAAACGGTTGCTGTGTGATTCCGGCCTAGAATAGCTATTTCTTTCCCATGGGTATCTATAGAGGTGATTAAGGGACTTGAGGGTTACATGTGTATTGCAATTTTAGGTAAAGAGCTGACTACCTGTCTGTATGGTGATACACAATTATCTGAATGACCCTTAAATGTTTGTCAGACGTGGCGTAAATGGCCGTTTTTACAGCCTAACCCGCAAGGGATGTAGGCGTGATATATGTTTTTAGCGGTTTTATTTCAGATAGTATTCCAACTTCGTACTTTATTTCAATTGAATCTTTGCTGCCGTTTTTGCGCCAATCCCTAACACACATACAAACTTTCCCCTGTATAATGAACTTTTTACTTACTATTACTATACTATCTAACAAGTCAGTCATTAAAACGTTACTTTTCTGGTTAAAGTACGAAGTTGTTTCTGCCATAATCATTTTATACATATGAGTTTTAATGTGCCTTTCCTTTGAAAATTCAATAAGAGTATAAAATAAATAAAATATACAACAGCTTGGAAAAGATACATTGGACATTTGATATTCTGAATGAAAGAATTTCCAAGCAATGCTTACTTTTCTAAGCCTTCCTTTCATGAATACTTCAAAGCAAGTTTGTCATATGCAAGCGTTTCACGGAATGAAATGAAATATCGATATACTTATGTATGTAAAAAGATTTATTTATTTGGTAGGTAAGTACTTATGAAATATTTCTACCTTTGATGTCAAAGTGGAAAGCAATTTAATGTGGTAAATAATTCCAATTTCTATCGTTATTAGTCGGATGCAGTGTTTTCATTATACATTAAAATAAATATCCCAGTCAGTATCCATATCGGCTTGACGATTCCTTATACTAATTAAACTGATCCATTATGAAGAAGCCCTCTCTATTTCACTGGTTCATTTCAATCATGTCACAAGTCACATGTCATTCACCTCAAACGAGCATTGTCTTTTTGCGTGTGCGCAGATCGGGTGACAACGAGCGTTTATGTGACCCGACAAACTACATACAGAAGGACAGCTCGCCCCCATTTCGATTAGTGATACCTACTCTACTAGGGTTGCGACTATTTTCTTTCTGAATGTTTGAACGAGTTACCCTGGGTTACAATACCAATACGAAACGTTATGAAACGTGGTGTATTGTAAAAAGTGTAACTATGTATAAACCAGATAACCCGTTCCAAACAATGATTTGTACGGAAATAAAAAGATTTTTTGTTGACCTGAGCTAAATCGCAAGCACCACACATTTTACTTAAAAGTACTTCCCCAGAACAGAAGTGTTTTAGGAGCGATAAATTAGGTATTGAAAAAGAAACCCCTCCATATCTAAATTATTAATTAGCTAAGTAGTAAGTTCTAAATGTAATATTACTATTTTACATTAAGTATATTGAGTTTTATTTACTTTTTAATATTATCCGGGATCTTCAACAATTTTCACAATCTTCAGTTGGTTTTAGATAACCAGAAGCACTGCAACCATATTTACATTTCCGAAAGTATTTTTTCCGTGCGCACCGAACCACGGTAATACTATCTATACAGTATTGTAACTCGGCCGTGTCCTTGAAATAAGTGCCTACAGCCGCGCGGTACGTAAGCATGTGATGGGGCTGTCACTGTCGCCCAGTTCACTCGTGTTAATCACTTTCCTTCACTCTATTCTATTTATTAATTAAGAAATAACCACATAAATAAAATAAAAAAAATACCCCGACCTGCAGATGCGTCAAACCTATACTTAACACGGTTGTATAAAAAGGAAATACAGGGAAATACCTATCTATTTAGACACAAGCCACAAATTACGTAGTAGGTACCTACTTACCTAATAGTAAGTAAATATAATATATAGGCTTACCTTTCAGAGTTTCCAGGTAATCTAAAAAAAGTTATATTACTCTGGGTGCGTTATTGAGGAATTCATGCAACCAAAAACAGCACAATATATTCTACTTGTCATTTTAAATACTGTTCGTACTTATTTCGAGTGAAAATTCGTGCGGTTACTGATTTAAAACCTGCACACCGTCCATTCATCACTGCGGCACACCCGCCTCACCCGCGACTGCTAGCATGCCGAGCGCATGCCGAGATCCGAGCGCGTAGGTATAGCTCGCGCGCCGTCCGTTTGTATGAAGTTAGAATACTGTATAGATAATATTACCGTGACCGAACACTGTTGATAATTGACTATTTGTGATACCAGGACTAACCGGTTTCGCCCGTAAACATGTAGATGTGTGCGTAAGATATTGACGTTTCTTTGTAGCAGTTCATCTGTCGCGCACGCCAAAACTTAATTTGTGGTCTTTCTAAACTGTTGTCAAGACAAGAACGTCGTTGTTGAGCAACATCAACATCAACGGTAAGCTCCTGGACGGAAAATTTGGCACGAAATTCTGTCAGTTATTGGTTTCTACAGGTAGGTTAGGTATGTGTCAAATGTTTTGTGTACGATAGCGGCTAAGCGAACGTTCGAACGATGGTAAATCCGAAGATATGGTCCGAAACTTCCATAACTTGTTCTAATCACCTAGTACACGTCTTTGAATGTACCAGAAACCCTACAGACTCAACTAATTTCAGTAGAAGTTCGAGAGTATTGTTTAGGCACAAGGCAATATAGCCGCGGGAGTATTATTGGGTGGGATCGATGTGCTTACAAAGGTAATGCCAATAAGCAGACGATAGTGCGGCGGCTGAAATCCAGCACTGGATAAATGCTCCTCAGCCACTGAGCCGGGATCCTGTGTTTGAATACAAATGGACCGTTTATCCCTGAAAGCCAATTTGTATGCAAATTACAGGTCCGTTTAACTATTCTCGTTAGTTGCTCATTTTCAGAACGTCTGCGTTTGCTGTTTTATTGGTATGTTGTCTTGCAATGTGTGGTTTGAAGCACATTTGTTAAAACACGTTATAGGAACCTCGTGTCACGCAATAAATTAACATGGCACTTAAAAAAGACAGTTTCTGTTAAATAAATCTCACTAGTAGACCTATTCTTAGATAGTATCTCGATACTATAAAATAAATATTAGAAGGCGCCGGAACTTTTCTCATCTCTGACTTTTTCCCGCTTCGCTAATGCGCGAACTTTTCACGCCAGATTTGTGGACGCGCTCCGAGGAAACATCCCAGTCAGAGCAAGAGTATTTGTTTCAGAGGAAACACAAGTAACCAGAATGAAACCATGAAATCTCGTCATAATCATTTGGCGTATGCTAAAACACAACTAAATACAATTTTTGGTTTTCAGACTTATCTATTTCTTCTTCTACTAGTATTGTAGTAGTAGTAATATTCAATTTATATTTTTGTGCATTTACTTGAATTTCAACACGTGCAATTTTCAAGTCGAGGCTTATTGCTGATTGTCCGTAAAGTTCTCTCTGAAACTTTTTCTTGCTCTGAGGCTAAGTACCTACTTCCACGAGAAACTGATGAAACAGCAATTATATTTGAGTTATTCTAATAATTTGAATAAAATTAAATGTAAAGAAAAACCACAGCGGACGCGGTGCCACAAAAAGCAGAGATGTCGTCCAACTTATTTTACTGTCGGATAATTGAATAATTCTTTTGATTTCCAGAGAAAACTTAAGGTACTATTCCGAACCGAGCGGCCGACGGCCGACAGCATAATGCCACGGCACTACTGGTTTGTATGGACTTGTATGGGAGACTCGGCCGTTGTGCTGCAATATGCTGTCGGCCGCTCGTTTCGGAATAGAACCTTTAAGGTATACCACCTATTTATGCTTAAGCCAATGTATTAAGGGAAAGAAGTATAATTTACCTATAAATTACAAAAATATATAGTTACAATGGGTTTCACTACCTGTTCAGCTCCAACATCTTCTAGTGATACTATCTTATTCTAAATATGATATTATTCTTAACAAATATTGTATCTCACCTTACTAAGCCATTTTATTTCTTTTTAATGAACTCTCTTAGGTACTTCTTGAATACTTATAATAGAATGACAAGTTTATGACTGTATTATAGATGTGTAACCGTGATTTTCAATTAATTTTATACATATACAAGAAGTAGCCGAAACGTACAAATAATAAGTAGAAATTAAGAACTTATTCCAGCTGATCGGCCACTTTGTATGGGGGGCACAGTTTTTAAAAGTATTTCGCCCCATGAACCATGGGGAAAGTTGTTCAGTTTAATGAGTACTTGAACTTCTCTCGGCTTGTAAAACCCTTTTTGTTACTCCCTGTATATATTTATCTGTTTTAAAGTTTTTAGTGTTTAGTTAAGTTTTAAGTGCCGTGTGATGCCGGCTTAGAATAGCATCACCCCATTTCCTACCCATGGATGTCGTAAGAGGCGACTAAGGGACTCGAGGGTGTGTATTGCAATTTTAGGCGACGGGCTGACAACCTGTCACTATAGTGATGCACAGTTATCTGATTGACCCTCAAACTTTTGTCAGACGTGGTGTTAATATCCGTTGAACGGCCGTTAACGCTCTGCCTACCCCGTAAGGGATATAGGCGTGATTTATGTATGTATGTTAAAGTTTTTACGTTTTGTCGGTTTATAGTGCTTAAATGTAATTATGTGCTTCAATTTAATGAAAGTTTATAATGTATTTTGCATGTTGTTCCAGAACTAAGTTATTTGTATTTAAAAGGACGTGCTTTTATCGACAGCTGGCAAGTTCAATCGAGCTAGACTGAGGTTCAGTAATAAAGTTTCTCACCACAGAATATAATAAGATGTAAAAAAGTTGCTTAATATTAAAGTAACTAACCAACCTATGGTACTGAAAAACTTTCTTCAAGAAATAAGGGCGAATTATTAAGAAAAAATAAGATACCCATACAAAATTTGTCTTTTTTGGTACAAAATGTCCTCGAACATCGTTGACCTGAAGGAGTAATCTTCCTCTAAGCCACACCCAGTGTCGAAATGTGACTATTCACGTCTCAGTGAACCTTGAAGCAATCCAATTACATGTAAGTGTGAAACTGTTACCTCATTATCCGTCGCTAAATAATTATTACTTATGGCACGGTATTATGTTACTAGAAAATTGGCAATGAAAAAATGTAAAAAAAAACTGAACATGATTCCACTTATTGAACAAAGGCATTGTCTAATCTACTTCTATTTTAATAACAGCACCATAGTATGCTTTATTTTGCACTCATAGTGCTTTATAATTGTCATAAATGAAAATAACATTTTGAAGAAAAATATGGTAGTGTCGGCCGAGGATTGAAACCGGGACCTGAGGACTACATTCCGTCGTCTCAATGGCAGAGCGGTGGGACGGTACTCCACAGTCCCGGGTTCAAACCCGACCGACGCTAGTTAACATTTTTATTCAATTTCTTTTTTTCATTTATGACAATAAGATAGCACTGTGAGTACAAAATAAACCGTGTTGTTATTAAAAATATGGAAGTTGATTAAACATATCTATCAATAGAATTATAATGAGTTAACAATGAAAACTGCGTAGTTTTAAGCAAACACCAAAAAAGACAAATAACATAGCCGCCATTATCAAAAGTGTAGTTACATAAAATGGACAAGTAGAACGGCCCCTCAAGATAGAAAACTTCTTTATTCTAAAATGTTAGTGTTATTTTCTTAAATCATTAAAAAAATATACTTTATCTATTGCATTTTTCCAGAAGATTTTGTTTTCTGTGATAACTTACTCTTAGAATTCAAACAGCCTATACTTAAGAAATTATAAAAAATTGTAGTTGAGATTAAGCCAAATAAATGTACTGCCAGTATCGAGAGCATTGTTGCAAAATCTTACGAGGCAACTTAATAAGCAAACTAAGTCAATTAGGCAGCAAAGCAACTAACATAGACGTTATTATAAACTATTGCAATTGAATACAATGAGCAAATGATTTAGAATAGGAGGAGTTACTCGTAGTGAATTATTCGGCTTGCCTTGTAGCTAGAGACAAACTCCGACTAAGTTTGCAGATGATTCAGTATCGAACTATGTAATTTGCTGATAGCAGCAACAAGTAAAAGACAATATTATAAAAAACATACATACACACACACGAACACACATATCACGCCTACATCCCTTCCGGGGTAGGCGGAGCGTTAATTGTTGTAAAATATGGTCGCTATCGCCACGTTTGACAATTATTTGAGACCCGTTTAAGAAAAAAATAGTGCTTCATTATATTACTATAGTGATGGTTGTCAGCCTATCGCCTAAAATTAAACACCTACACACGAAACCGTCGAGTCCTTTTGTCGCTTCTTAAGACACCCGCGGGATGATATGCTAAGCCAGCATCACAAGGCACATTACAGAAAACAAGTTTTCATGAGAGGCTAAGCTACGCACGATAAGAATTAGAATTTTTCTTTTATTTTTACACTCTTAAATGTAGGACTATGCTTAGAATAACGATACTGACAGATTTAAATTTGTAACTATTAAGCAAGGCAGAAAAAGCACCAAATAAACAAATATAGGCATTTTCGCTTTAAACAGAAAAGATAAGCCGATTTTGCAGAGCCACGATTAAACAACACCGATTAATATCATGGGACAAAAGCTGACAGTTTAATACCACTATGTCCGTCCATACATATACAATGACCGGGATGCGTTGCCGTCACTTCAATATCCGTCGCACTCACAATTAATACGTAGGTACCAATTGATAGTGGACAATACTAGCAGCCTATAAGGAATCAAGTAGCAAGGAAAATTGGAACTAATCGTGTTAGAACTAGAGCTTAAATTCTTCCGTACTGCAGAGTTGCTCTTGATTAGGGTCGCCAGGCGTCTGAATAAAAGCAAAGGGTCAGCGTTTTGAAACCGTATCGACCTAGGCAGATTTTGGCTAAATCAAATGTCAGGAACATATCAAGAGGCGAGCGGGTTGCTTGTATTTCTTATGTCATGGTGTACTCGTACCGTACCTGCCTTACGCTGTGTATCAAGGGGAAATGTTGTAAAGCTTCGGTAACCTGCAAAATGACGTTATGTTCTTATTTTGAGTTGGGCCTTGCTATCCTATACTTTCGGATAAAGAGGCTGACCAGTCCAGTTTAACTTCGCCATGTTGGTTACCCTAATTCTCAACCCTAGTTCATGCAACGACTGACTGACTATGTATAACATCAACGCAGGACAGCAGTAACGCTTAATGACATCAGTTCAATGCAGGATCGAGACCGAAACTTAGCGTTATTGGACTTGACATCGGACGTTAATTGAGGCGTCATCTTGCTTTCACTGTAAAATTTGCAAGTACTATATTATGTCCGTTACGTGTAAACAATTCTATCCGCTTAGAAATAAAGCGGTCTCAGTATATACTGACAGAAAGATGAAAAGTAAGCATACACGTCTGGCAGAAATATGTCTGCCTCAGTAGCTTAAGGATGCCTAATGCATTCTTATAAATAAACCTACATTATGAAAAAGCCTCTTGATTAATCACGTTTCCTTTAACATTATTTTATTATTTGCTTTTACAATAAAAGTAACAAGAGCGTCGGTTTTAATGTGAATTATTGGTCTTTCTTTAAAAAAGTGGGTAAGCAAACTTTATTTGTTAGATGGTATTACCCAGGCAACTGAATTACATGTCACATGTATTTGGAACTGCAGTCGAAAGTTGTCGCACAAGTTGAATGCAATCAATTGAATCCCACAAATGTAATTATAACTGCACTTATATTTGAGCATGCCAAAGGGACATGTTGTTAAAGCTTTTTGTTGTTAAAAGTTGGACTTCACATTGCCTGTCTAAAGCGTCGTTACTTCGTGTTGTTTGTTTGTATCAAGAATGTGCTTAAAATCAAACAATGTATATTTTTCTTTATTTTTGTTTGATATGTTTACGCACATTCTATAACCGACAGCGGAACTTCTTTTAGTAAGTTAGAAAACAATCATCCATCAAAATCATCTTTTAAAACATTTAAGTAAAAATTTTGATTAATAAGACTTCAAATTCCTTTTAGTTTTTTAGGAAGCATGCTGGGCTGGCATGCAGTCTGCAACTGTAAACAAAGCTATATTTCAAAAATAAACATCTCACTAAATTATCTGGAAAACATCCCAAACCAAATCATATTCATCTCATCTCGCTTCATAATCATGTGATGTAAATTGTGTCTTGCATTCTTTTGTACAAAATTATAAATCGATGCGGGGGGTACAAGGAACCTTTCGAAGAATTTCAAAACTTACAAACCATACTTTATTACTTTAGATATTTTGTAACCATGACTCATTGATTTGGCAAATACCTACCAACTCTGCGATTTTTCTCTTTTTTCAAAAATGTTTATTAAAAGTAAAATGTTTTGCAAACTATTGAAATAATCTTTTGTGTAGTCTGCAGATGACACTCACAAAGTTTTGTTACCTACCCATTTACTGGAATAACCAATTTAGAAACCCTCATCGCACGTCACCTTAGTAATGGATGGTGGTGGCTGACTGCCACGGCCCACGATGATATTGGATGCCGCAGGGAAAAGGAAAAAATTGCCTTAGCGTATTCGTTTGCCTATGGGTACAGCGAAATATGCCGTAAAAGTAAATTCAAGCTATCAGCAAAGATCTTCCTATTTTCTTTCGGATAAGCTTTCATCCGATGAACTGCAATTGAACTATAAACCTTTTTTGCTTTTTCAAAATGCCAGCAGTATTTTTAGTAAACACTAGCGGCCCGTCCCGGCTTCGCACGGGTGGACAATTATTTTTTACATAAATGCACTTTAAATTTTACACCCTTTTTTCACATTGGAGGTTTTTTATTTTATATTTTTTATCTTTATCTACAGCTACTATTATATACACTTAGGTATTTAGTATCTCAAAATATTTTTTAGAGTTCAGTACCCAAAGGGTAATAACGAAAACCCTATTACTGAGGCTCGGCTGTCCGTCTGTTTGTCCGTCCGTCCGTCCTACAGTTACGAAGCTGTACCTCCTGAACCGTTATACCTAGACAGTTGAAATTTTTACGGATGTTGTATTTCTGTTGCTGCTATAACAACAAATACAAATTTTATAGTGTTTGAAAAAACACATCACGATAGTGCGTTGAAAACTAACAGCGACATCTATGTTTGTATTATGGAACTAAAATATTACTTTTCTCAGTTTTCGTGATAGTATAAATGTAAAACTACTGAAGCTTGAGAGGTAAAACTTGGACTTGAAGTTTTTTATGTAATGAAGCAACTAATAAAGATAAAATTCCGTTTTTTAAAATCCCCTAGGGGATGAACAGGGGGTTAAAAGTTTGTATGAAAGTTCGTTGTCCTAAGTGTGATCCGTTTCAAAATTAGTGATAAGACTAAGGACTTAAAATAATTAAACACGTGTTTCAGCATATTTGAAATTTTAACCCTTAATAGGGTCAAAAGGGGGTTAAAAGTTTGTATGAAAGTTCGTTTTTTCAAATGAATGTGATCTGTTTCAAAATTTGTAATAAGACTAATAACTTAAAATAATTAAACACGTGTTTCAGCATATTTTGGGGCAACGCTACTGGATGTGATAATGTATTTAAAGCACAGAAACGCTGTATTAGGGCTATTTGCGGACTTAAGCGCACCGAAAGCTGTAAAAACTATTTTAAAGAGCTAAACATATTGACGTTTCCATCACTTTATATCTATGAGACCGTAATGTTTGTACGCTCTAATATGGGCTTATTCCCACGTTTCGAAAGAACTCGTCGAAATGATCGGCTGCGACTTCATGCATGTAAAACTACTCTGTTTCATAAAAGTTTATTTGCAATGGCGCCAAAATTATATAATGCACTACCAAAAAGCATTCGTGACGTTGATTATCTGGCCTCGTTCAAGAATCGGCTGCGCAAATTTTTGATTGTGAGGTCTTATTATTGCATTAATGAATTTTTAAATGACAAATCTAATCTTGACTACTGCTGTACCTAACATTAAACTTATTTTAGAAATTTTATTTATCACATTGTTATTCTAATATATTGCACATTGCTAACTCATCATGACATTGTTAACAATTTAATTACCTGATTTGCATGCTAGAAAATAGCAAAACATGAAAGATCTATGTTAATAATTATTTACCATCTATGTTACACCGTGTTTTGTGCAAATAAATGATTTGATTTTGATTTGATTTTGATTTTGAGCATTTTTGAAATTTAAACCCTTAAATGGGTGAAAAAGGGGTTAAAGGTTTGTATGAAAGTTTTTTATCTTAAATGTTATCTGTTTCAAAATTTCTGATTAGACTCATAATTTAAAATAATTAAACACGTGTTTCAGCATTTTTGAAATTTTACTCCTTAAAGGTGTCAAAAGGGTGTCATAAGTTTCCTACCAGTTGGGCTACCCGTTTTCCCATGGGAATGTGACGATTTCCCGGAATAAATTATACTTATAAACCTTCCTCTCAAGTTACTCTATCTAATAAAAAAAACCGCATCAAAATCCGTTGGGTAATTCTAAAGATATAAGGAGACACCAAACGGGAAGCGACTTTATTTTATACTATGTAGTGAAGGTACAGAAACTCAGCAGTTTGTGTGTAAAAAGTCAGGCACCCTTATCTAATCTGCAATTGTCCCTCTGCCTGGAGGTTGCAGCTGGTGTCTCGCACTACTGTGTTGTTTTTGTTTCTACATTTTGCGAACTGCGACATTTTCTTCCTTCGTTTTGTTTGAATACGAGCTTACTCTGTGATTGTTCCAGTTAGTCTACAACAAATCCGGCACAGTTTTGTTTCTCTTAACTCAAAAAACAAGCTATTCAACAGTCACATTAAGTGCGTTTGTTGAGCCTTAATGTGTTTCAGGAAATAAAATAAATCGCCGTCACGAAATTTCTCAAATCTATCGACAAATTGACAAAGCCGTCGGCTGGTCCTCAAATAAAATAGGGCTGAATATGACAAGTGCGATTCGTTTTTCATTTTTCACATAATGATGCCTCCTCCGGCACAAAGGCCGTTTTATAGCCATCACAATGGAATTGTGCTCTTTCATCAACGGACTTTTATGGTTGTCGCGTCAGCTGTGGGACGCCAAAATTGAGACAGTCAAAGTCATAATAACAAAGTACCTAGTCTCCGGCGGCCACCCATTTAGTTACTGCAAGTTCTTTGTCTACTGGCAGTTACTGCTTTATTGCAATCTAGCATCAGCCCATTTTCTTATACGACTTTACATTTTGATTGCATCTTTTTATAAATAAGTAATTTGACATTGTTTTTATTTTAGTTAAGATCACAGGACACAGTCTATGATATGATGGAGCCAACTCCCGCTGATAGGTCTCTTATTTTTTTAAGATTATTTTTTCACGGATCTCGATAAATGATTGTATTTGTTAACAATATTATCATTAATTATTGTTATCTCCGTCATAGTTCATAACTATAAATAGTTGTGCAAATTTTGAGATTATATGTAGTTTCGGAGTATTTGACTTGACTTTTTGTTACTTTGCTGTTTACTCGAGCAAAACTGTCAATGACGACCACTTTCTCAATAAGTTCTGTAAATAGATCCACATAAACAAGATCTTTACGTTATTGGCTTCCCGCCACTATATTGAACTTTGTACTGATACAGAAAAATATACCTAAGCTTAAGTCCATTTCGTTTGCTGGTAGGTATGTTTATTTTGGTATCTTGGCACATGTGCCGCAGTGTTATTGTAACTTCATATTACTCGTATGGTGGGTTATTTATTTGCACGTGCATAAATAAACAACTAAATTAGTCTCTCAATATTATCGGCTGCAGTGTCACTTAGTAAGTTAATATTATATCTCGCCTTTTATCTCTTGCGTGGTAGGCATAACGTAAGAGAATGTTAAAAAGAAAAATTACGCCAAATGTCAGACGCGGCGTGACTTAATTACATACGAAGCAAGTTTTTGCAGAAGATGGTTATTTTTTTCTGTTTAGTCAAATTATTAACGTCTGTGGTTAACATTTTAGTGTTAATTAGTTAATCATACCGTGACAGCATATTCTGAACAAAGTGACAAAATTACTTGACGATCCTGAAAACTTTATAACCACACCAAAGAAAGAAGTATTTAATCGCAAAAAGTTGTTATCTAATAATATTACGTTATAACCCAAATTTTACAGGAGAAGCAAATAAAAAAGGGTTTCTTTTGGTAATAAATAGAAAATTATATGTTTGTTTGTAAGAGTAATTCTAGATATTTAGGGCTTTTTTGCGTCTAACTAATGGCGTGCATGATCAAAGAAATATTTAGTTTTTTTTAAACCATGTTACCAAAAAAAAAAACATTATCTACTTTCTTAATTTTGTCCACCACAGAAATCGAGTATTTTGAAGTTAAGATGTTTGCGCATACATATGACTGTGTCAAATGTGATTTTGATCTAGATGTTTCAATTTATTTTTAAGTCGCCTCCTGCAAAGACAGAGGGTCTATGGGGTGTCCCGAAAGCAACTAGTCTTCTCTGGGTGTGTAAGTCTATTATTCTGATGCGGTTGGGTAGGACCAGCCGGGTGACCCCCGATGGCATGGGATGTGTCCCCCTATTTTTACAAATTAAAAAAGTTACGATTTTTATGCCAATAGATGGCGTTTAATATCTGTGGCATTTATCAACTAGGCACGCCATGTTATAAAGTTAGCGTTCTAGTAGAAATGAACTGGTTCTTTCCTCGTCCCCTGCTGGTGTTTCTTTTTCGGTCCTTATTCATTGTCAGCGGCATGAAACTACGCTCAAATAAGCGTCACTAGCACCAAAATTATATTTCTAAATTTTCCAACAAGCTCTCGTTCAGACGGGACCCCACACGAAAAGAAAAAGAATCGAACTCCCCAGCAAAAATACCCCAGATGCTTAATTCCTACATTTTCAGATAATGAGTTCTTGCAATAAGCCGACGAAAGTAAAATGAGTTTGTTAAAATAAAACATTTAGTTAATGATAAAATACTCTCTACCAAATTTACAACAAGTAAGTCGTGTAAACCCACATCATGAGTGATACTTGTTCGTTTAATAATAAAAATGATAAAATAGTTTAAAATGTCCCTCAAATATTTGCCAGACGTAGACCTAAGGACCTTTTTACGACCGTTTACGCCTTGTCTTCCCCGAAAGGTTTATAGGCGCGATATAAGTATGTATTTCAATGAATGAGCAATAGGTAGGTACCTTTTGAAGGATTACGCAAGACACTTTAGGTAGTTAACTATATTTCTAATACAAATTTTTTACTTAATAAACATGATTACTAATACAAAAACCACACAAAACAATAATTATAAGGCAGAATTTAATAAGAACTGGTCTTTTCATGAAATAAAATCTGTATCAAAACATTGAAAAACGGAAACTAATTTTTGTTTAATAAACAAATAATAGAGATTAAAGATAAAGATAAACTTGGTCAAATAATGATACTTAACACTATTTTCATATTTGTAAACAAGGGATTTATTTAGGTACATATATGAATAAAAAAATGGATTTCCTAAAATTCCTAGCTAAGAAATCTAGGATGCGTGACTATTAAGAATATGATTTAAAGACTGCCATCAAATCAATAAAGCAATTAGCAATTTCCTTGATAAAGCATTCAATTTATAGCGCTGTAAATGAATCTACACAAGCAAAGCAGATAATTCCAGAATCTTCCTTATTTTTCTTATAGGTCGGTCGATCTATGTATGATTCATATCGGACCATATTTGTTCCCGTTATGTTCAACAACCTCTTTAAATTATTCGTCGGATGTTTGGTGCGTCATGCTCTCACTATTATTTCATTCTTATCTTATATCTACAAGATCTATCTTTCCTGTAACATTGTAAACAACATGTTCATACCTAGACAAGGTGAAGTAATACCACGTGTGCACTATACACGTACGTACGTAACAAACCAGTTCTTGGGTGTAAATAAAACTAAGGCAATGGGTAAAAGGCGTTCCATGTCGTCTTGCTGCAATTAAAACTTGACGCCCATTAATGCAGTTGTTGATTCAAAATACCTTTATGCGACTTTAATATCTTTGTTGAAGGCAGGTATGACGTGAATACGTACCCATTCATTAGATAATCGTCAGTGTTTTGATTTGCTACATTTTACTTAATTTGTACAATAGTTAAATGAATAGGTAAATAATAAAAAACAAATAACTTACTTCCGTGGTATTCAGTATTGTTGGTGGCCAAAACACCAAACGTCTTAACGCTCAGGACACACAAAAATAAACACCACCACATTATGCCACAGAATTTAGGGGCTGCCCGATGACAGCCCACCAAATAGAACATTTTGTCCTTAGGAAACTTTCGATTTTGACAATATCACTGCTAAGGAGCACTTTAAGATCCAAACCGGGGTCACTGGAGTTACGTCACGTACACAACACTAATATTTGTCTCAGCTGTAGATGATACAGGCTTGATAGCGGGGAAGGACAATATTTTTGTGATTGGTTTGTGCGAGATCGGGCGTTTTGAGGTTATTTTTACGTGCCCGTGGTGCGAGCGCGACGGAGAATGTCGCGGTCGAGCGTGCGAGGCAGGCAGGTGCGCGGCTGTGACTCGCCGGTAGATGGCGCGCGTGCACGCGTTACGTTTGTTTAGTTTCGGCGACCGAGCCGCGGCGCAGCGCTGCTGATTCTAGCTAGAGATTTTTCCAACGCATCTCCCGAACGTCACAGCGTAAAGAAGCGGCCACATGCCAGCACAATCAAAACGGTTAAAGTCAATTTGTTGATGCCCATACAAATTCATAAAACTTGTGCAGGACACGCCGCAGTCAATTGACACACTTAATTTACAAGAGTTGACGATACCAATTTTCCAATTGACTTAAATAAGTAGGTAACTAAAACAACTCGAACAAAAGATCTTTTCAGTTCAAACTACTTAATTCTAGGATCTATAACGTAGCACAGTTTGCACTGTGTTTATAAGTACTTACATAATTAATTAATAAAATAAAGGAAGCTGAGGTTTGTCAAATGTTTGAGTTAGTTAAAAAAATACAAATATTTAAGTGACTTTATTTAATATTGCTTTTTTGGTACCAATAATAATTTAAAATTTTGTTTTTCTACCTACAATAAACATTATTTCAGAAAATAAACATTATCGCTAACATCTGCCCGATATCCTGTCGCCATATAAACCAACCCTTACCAGAATGGGATTGCGCGCGCATCCTCCTCGGGAGACGCTGCGGGGGGCGTGGCGCCTTTACGCACGTCCACCACGCAACGGAGATAACAAGACACACGGGCGACTTAAGTAGACCACCCGGCGGGAACTAGATAACTTTACTTGGCAGCTGCTCTACTTGGACGGGTTACACGAGGCTCCTGAAAAGCTCCGTAGCTCCGCTCTACTAGAAACCAGAAGAAAATGCTAATCTGTTTAGGCTACGAGCAATCATTTGTGCTACAAGCTACGATGTAGTAAGTTGTATGTAGCTACTCTGGCAGAAGGTCCTATTTATTATGTTTCATTAAGTCTAATGCTTACTCTTATACTTATATTTGAGTACTTATTTATAAGTATGTACATTTCGACACGCCCAATGAACAACAACGTATCTCATTTTTGTAAACTTTACAGTACAGCGATTTTAAGGTTAAAAAAAATTCTCACGCTTTTGTTTTTTTATTAATTTAAGTGATTGTTTTTTTTAAAGAATACATGTATCGGGTTTTATATGTTGTTATATAAGATTTTAACATAATAATTTGCTTTCATTGAGTTTTATGACTTACAATGAAGGGCAACGATGCATATTACTTGCAATAACAATGTAAGTTGAGATAGTGATTCTTCAAAGATAGAGATATAACGGTAAATTACAGTGTATGTCTGAGTTACGTTTGAGTTGTCTTATGTACGTATTACCTTTTTACGATTAAATCCAGTGTATGTCTGAGTTACGTTTGAGTTGTCTTGCGCACTTATTACCTTTTGACATCAAAATAATTCAAGAAGCGTAAGTCTTATATAAAATTTACTGACTATAATGCAATGAAATAAAACATTCTCATAAAATCTTATATTTTAATGTTTTTCTACTTCATATATGTTATACAAAAAACAAATATGTATCATACAAAACAAAACTTCTTTTCTTAACATAGATAAATGTAGTCATTAATAAAAGAAATGAAAACAAAAATAAGCAATCATCATTATCATCAGATTCATTTAAATCTTTCCGATTATCGTTTTATGCAACAGGCAAACTCTTATAAAATTTGTGATATTAAGTAGTTGAAATTGCTTTTGACGAGTACAAACTCCATAAAGTCTTTATATTTAGCTGCTGTAATTGCGGTAACAGACTTACGTAAGCGTTTTCATACATACATACATTAGCCTATTGCAGTCCACTGCTGGACGTAGGCCTCCTCTAGGGTACGCCATAGGGCACGATCTCCCGTTTTCACCATCCAGTCGCTACCAGCCGCCTTTTTGACGTCATCGGTCCATCTGGCCGGAGGTCGTCCAACACTACGCTTGACGAGGCGTGGCCTCCACTCAAAAACCCGTTTACTCCACCGCCCGTCGGTTCTACAACAGATGTGCCAAGCCCACTGCCACTTCAGTTTGCTACACTTCCAGACAATGTCCGTTACTTTGGTAGTTTTGCAGATATTCTCATTCCGGAATGTATCCATAGAGATACCGAGCATAGACCTTTCCATAGCTCTCTGAGTGACATGTAACCGGTGGGCCAGTTTTACTGACAGGTTCTACGTCTCGGCTCCATAGGTCATGACGGGCAGGACGCACTGATCGAACACCTTGGTCTTGAGGCATTGTGGCAAGGGTGATTCCATAATATGACACAACTTCCCAAATGCCGCCCAACCCAGCTGCAATCTTCTGGTGATTTCAGTCTCAAAGTTGTCTCTACCCAGTTGCAAAGTTTGCCCAAGGTACACATACCTCTGGACAACTTCAAGGGCTATACCTTCGATGATGATTTGTTAATTGAACATGACTTTCGTCTTGTCCAAGTTCATCCCGAGTCCAACACGCCTCGAGGCGACGTTGAGACTGGTCAGCATTTTTTGCAGATCCTGCAGTGATTCAGCCATTATGACTATATCGCCGGCAAAGCGGAGATGTGTGAGATATTCGCAAGAGTTCTCGAGTCAAGAGGTCTTGGCAAGCGTAGTGTTGGACGACCTCCGGCCAGATGGACCGATGACTTAAAAAATGCGGCTGGTAGCGACTGGATGGCAAAAACTGGAGATCGTGCCCTATGGCGTACCATGGAGGAGGGCTTCTTTCAGTGGAATGCAATATGCTGATGTATGTATGTATACATGATACTTTTACTCTTTTTTATTAATATAACCTACTAGCGGCCCGCCCAGCGGTTTCACCCGCTGCTACTTACCAGTTTTCCCGTATAAATTGGATCTTTGCCCGCAGTAAAAAGTAGTTCACTTCTTAACTCCGTTCCAGCAGAAGTGACTCAACAGGACCATGTGCCAGCAAAAGCGGCCCGTCATGTTAAACAACTTTTACTTTGATTCCGATACCCTATCTCCTGTAGTTTAGATGGGACGCTGGTGGTCTGCTTTATTTACTCTAGACCCTCGATGACCATGTACCAGCAGAAGCAGCCCGTCATGCTAAACAACTTTTACTTTGAAGCCATTACCGTAGCTTTTCTAGTTTAGATGGGATGCTGGTGGTCAGCATCAGGTACTCCAGATCCTTGATGACTATGTTCCAGCAGAAGCGGCCCGTCATGCTGAACAACTATTGCTATCAAGCCATTATCGTATCTCATATAGTTTAGCAGTGCTCCTGGTGCCCACCATCAGGTACTCCAGACCCTCAATGACCAAGTGCCAACAAAAGCGGCCCGAAACAACTTTGATCCTTACTTCGCCGATACCTTATCTTCTGTAGTTTAGATAAGATGCTGGTCGTCTGCTTTAGGTACTCCAAACTATCACTGACCAAGTGCCAACAAAAGCGGCCCGTCATGATAAACAACTTTTACTTTGAAACCATTACCGTATCTCCTATAATTTAGATGGGATGCTAGTGGTCTGCATCAGGTACTCCAGATCCTCGATAACCATGTGTCAGCAGAAGCGCCCCGTCATGCTGAACAACGTTTGCTATGAAGCCATTTTCGTATCTCTAATAGTTTTGCTGTGCTCCTGGTGCCCTCCATCAGGTACACCAGATCCTCAAGTGCTGACAAAAAGTAGTCCAAGTCCGTTTCCAATATACCACCAATATCAGTGCCAAATTTCACGAGATCGCAAATCGGTTTGGCTAATTTGGGTATATTTCCCGCTTTTCCTGTTTCTAACCGTTTTCCCGTTGAAATGAGGAATTTTCTCGTCGTAAAAAGTAACCTATGTTACTCAGGAATGTTGTAGCTTTCTAATGGTAAAAGAATTTTGGAAATCGGTTTCCTAGTTTCGGAGTTTATCGATTACATACAAACAAACAAAAAAATTAAAAAAAAAACAAATCTTTCCTCTTATATTATAAGTGTAGATTAATAACAAACAATTACTAAAATGAAGTTGTTACTTACAACATAGTCTGGAAGGTTGGATTTCGTGTATCGAAAATGTATCTTCCTCATCAGTACCTAGTCCGATTGGAGAACTATGAATTGAATACGGAGAAAATCAACGTAACTCAATTTGCAATCTATTTGCATGTTAATTAGGTAAAAAATAAATACGATCAATCATTGTAAATAAACATGAGTTGTTATATTTTTTAAAGGGAGAATATTTGATCCGTATAACAAAATTGTAAATCAATATAACATGTTTTACCCGGTGAACATTTTCTTCTTTCAGAAGGCAATCACAGGTTACGTTGTTGTGATTCTCGCTAACTTCGGTTCTATTGTACTTAGAGATACGTTTGTTGGACACACGTGTAGAGAAAATTATAACGAACAAGGGTATGTAATTAACTCATTTTTGTCGTAACTCAAGTTACGTTGTTGTTCATTGGGCGTGTCGATTTGTTCTTGACTTAAGTTAAGGTCAGACGTGAATGGACCGAGCTTACCCAGTCCAGGACAAAATAACAAAATAATTCAGATTCTATTATTTTAGCTTGCTTCATAAGGGACTTTGTAAGAATGAATGTGTATAACGAACGGGAAAGCCGGCCTGTAATAGGCCTGCTATATATATCTATTATTCTTAATGTATGTATTTATAGTTGTTGTTGATTTTTATCTTTATTAAATCTGCAAAAGGTAGATACTTGTCTTATCAGCTTTTTACAGTATATAAAATAATCAACACAAGGTTACTTTAATATTATCTTACCTATGTATAATATAATATTATTTACCTATGTGTACATAGGTACGTATTAAAATCGTAAATAATTTAAAGACATCTCATTCAAACTTAGCAGAAGGTTGATTCGAAATCGTCTAAAAACTTGAAACAGTTCCATTATTTTTTTAAATATGAAAAGTTACATTTCATTACGTACAAATATTTTAAGGTTAAGCTCTATTCGTGCAACAGAACCACTTTGATTAGATCCATTTTTTAAAGTATGAAAACTAAATTGGAGCTCCCATACAAAAAGGTGCAATTACTTTCACTTTGTATGGGAAGTCCAATTTATGTTTCATATTTCCAAAAATGTTTCTTATAAAAGTTGTTCAGTTTTACTAGTACTTACGCTTCAAATATTTTAATTTGTTTCATATTTCCAAAAATGTTGCAAATAAAGTGGAAATGTTAGTAACCTTATATAGTTTTTGCAATATCTATGATGAACTCAAACAACGTTAAATCCTTTCAAACCGAACCCAGTAAAACCAAAAAAGCCCAGTGTACCAGTGACTACGTCTTCTTCTTCTACGTGTGACGAAAAAAGCGAAACAGAATTGTATTGAAAGGTACATCACCCCTGATTAGATCCACTTAGTGATATTTTGTACAAACAATAATTTTAAAAGATATACCAATTTACATCCAGAAAAACAAATTGAGTATGTACTTAGAATGCTTTTTGCCAAATATAAAGTAAATAAACAATCCTTTTTAAAGATATACAAATTCCTAATTCCATCTGATTTAAAGACATCAGTAGTGTTCCTGTCTGTCTGTGTATCAATGAATCTACAATGCATAATTTTTTGAATGACCCTCAATAATATATGTCAGACGTAGGGTAATTTTATTTTATTTCAATAGATTCAGTTACAGGCAACAGATTATAAATTTCACTGACAAAAAGACACATTAATACACACATAAATCCGAGGCTCAATACAACATTTCTTTGAAAACAGTCTAGAATTAATTTGTACACAAAACCATCTTAAATAAAAACAAATGTCACAGTAAAAATAAAAATTAAAAAAGAAATGATACTAATTATCTGTATGCAATTATTAATGACTTATAATTTACCTTTCAGTTATCAGCGATTGTTTGAATCATTGGATATTTTTGCAATTAAATATGTTCGTGTGAGCACATTTTATAACTGTAATATTTACACATTCTTATGAGCGGGTCATTTTGGGAGACATACAAACAAATGAGGAATTCGTACTGAAAGCGTAGACACCCTGAGCGATATTTGCTCTAGAAGCTGATCCCCGAACTGGCCATTGGCAACCCTGTACAATACACACAGATCTGCCATCCATCTGCGGTCCTCAAGGCTGATCAAACCAAATTTACGTAGCCGGTCATCATATTTACTGATCTTACGTCTGAGACCAAGTCTTGCACATAAACTTCGCATAAATCTGCGCTGGATAGACTCAACTCTATCATGAATATCGTACATAGGGGACCAGACTGAGGAGCAATTCTAAAATGCTTCTGACTAAGGCAATGTCCGGTTTTATCAGTGATCTATGTACTTATGTATATATTAATATGCTTAGTACAATTGTTTATATTAGTTAGTGTAATATGTAAGACAAGAATAAACAAAAAGGCGTTACTCTTGCGCATGTTTTTCCCTGACAATTACCAAACAAAATATGAAAACATTGCTACCGAATGCCGTGTTATGCCGGCTTAGAATAGCATCACCCCATTTCCTTCCCTTGGGAGTCGTAAGAGGCGACTAAGGGACTCGAGGGTATGTAATGCAATTTTAGGCGATGGGCTGACAACCTGTTACTATGGCGATACACAATTTTCCGCATGACCCTCAAATATTTGTCAGACTTGGCGTAAATTACCGTTCTTTGCGACTGTTTGCGCTCTGCTTACCCCTCGAGGGATTATGGTCGTGTTATGTGTATGTACGTTTTCGATCGGTCGCTGAAAACAGAAATGTTTATGAAAAAAAACAGCCGCAAAACACTCTGCTTAACACGTTAAACGCGATCCATGGGAACAGTTTCAATCTGCGGCAGTGGTGTGGGCGCGCTGCAGACCACATGCAGCCGTTAAACTGCATTTTACGACGCGGGCAGATCATAAACTAGTGCACATATACACCTACATTATAATCCGATTGACGCCCGCCTGTGAGAGGAAGTAGATTTGTGATGCATCGCAGAAAAATACGAGCGTAATATCAATAAGACTGTTTACATTTAGACATTTTGGTTATTTAAACGAGTCTTATCGGGCAGACCTGCCTGCGACCACAGCATATACAACTCAGTTGAAACGTCGGTATCCAGGTAAATCTGTCAAACGACTTGACAACCGCAGCCGTTACGCACCGTAGCCGTATTTGTATGGGCATAAGATCGGAATTTGCTTAAAATTCCCTTTCGTCTGACAGACGTATGTGTTACGGTGCGTTAAAAATACGCAGTGACGGACAACAAGTGGGAGAACTACTTACAAATGTCGGTGGACAGGAGACCATAAAAAATCATAAAAAAAATATCTGATTATCTTTTCTTTGAAATCTTTTGATTTACATATATACACACATACACATATCACGCCTTTGATCCCTTGCGGGGTAGGCAGAGCGCAAACGGCCGCAAAACGGAAATTTACGCCACGTCTGACAAATATTTGAGGATCATTCGGAAAATTGTGTATCGCCATAGTTACAGATTCGATTTCATACTGGAAATATTATGTATGTTATTATTATGTATTTGTATTTACATTAACATTTTTGGTAACGAAATGCTTTGTAGAAGCAACAACTAGAAATAATATATTTAGATCTCAAAATTGTGACATGTTGAATTTACGAAAATATGTTAAATATGATATTCCAGAAAAACAAACTGAATATGTACTGAGAATGCTTTATGCCAAATATAAAGTAAAAAAGCAAATCCAAAAGTACAGCATGTAAACTCATTGATGAGCGCAACATCTATTAAAACTTGCGGCATCTGCAGTAAACGCAAGCCGCAGTTCAGGAGCTGACACGGCAGAAGCCGGCGGCAATTACTCGTGATTGCGGAAACCACTGTAATTGACTGTAGCACAAGAGGTAACCGGGATCTGCGATGTGTTTCGTCTTTTAGACAATGTGGTTGCGGAAATAGACGGTGTTCTTACAAAAATGCTAGTTTTAAACAGTGTTTAAATTATTGTTCAATAGGATTTGTATGTATAGGATGTATGGTCTAACATTTTTGTAATAACTAGGATGAATTAACAAAACATTATTTCTCAGTATACCATTAGAATGTACGTTAAAAGACTTCTTATGAAGTACCTATAATTATCACGATCCTAACGCTACAGCGCCAATTTGTAATAGAACAATCTTCTAAAAAAGTTCATAAGGGTAGGTGCTTTGCAAAGACCAAAGAATACGTACGCTTCGTGAAAGCTCATGAGGTTTCGGTGCTCAGTGGTGCTTTGTATTAAAAAAAGTGAATCTTATAGTTTATCTCTATAATATAAGCTTTGATATACGACGCGGTTCTACAATAATCGGAAAAATTTGGGAAGAACATGAGTGTATGCCATCCTTCCATCCTTATCGATTGCAGCACAAAGATGTGCTGTTGCCAAACTACTACCCAATGAATAAATAAAGGTGGTACTTAGTGATATATAGGTTTTGTGTTTTTTTTTATAGTATACCCGTCAATTATAAATTGGTTGCAGCAGGAACATTTCTAACCATCCCAGAGCAGCACAGAGCAATTACAGGTGATTGTGGAGACCGCGTAATCGATTGCAGCACCAAAGACCGACCTGACCACATCTGCGGCAGTTTCCGCTGTCCTATCGACTTTTTAATTGTCTGGAAATCACTATGAAAACCAATTAGTTACATGAATTAGATTAGAATTATTTTCACCGAGTCTTAATAGGCTTTGTTTTGTTGGAATATTGTGCTTTCTAGAGTTCCGAATCTCGAAGATATCCGCTAAGTTTCACAATTTGTAAACAACATCTAAGAAGAAAAGTATTTGTTTTCCTGGCTCAGGCATTTTTTTTTTGCTTAAAGGAGACCCTTTCAACCTGTTCCAGAATAAGAATAATAAGTTGGATTGCTACTAAATAATATTTTTTTCTTTAAGTCAAAATTTTTGGCTCTTTAATTCACTTAAGTATTTATGTTATGTTTAAAAAAAAAAGATTTTTAAATTTTTCTAAATTCACTATTTATATATATATATAAATAATAAACAAAAATGAACACAATTCAGTACACGAAATATATTTAAATTACGACGTTTACATACATACACACATACATATATTACGCCTATAATCGATGTTTACTTCTAAATACATATTTTTTTAAGACTCGTCTAAGCTCTTAGCGTAGCCGCACAATTATCCTGCGATTCTTTGGGCGACTTAAAAAATAAAAAAGAACTCAATAACAACAAAAGACCGTCTAAAAGCGTCCAGACTTGCGCAACAACAGGTCAAAATAATTTTTACTGTATAGGAGGAGGCCCCCTAAAATATATTCATAAACATGTTCATATTAACATAATAAAAATTACATGTCAACAAATAAAATACACACAAAAAATAAAAATATCAGAATTCTCCATAATTGTCATTCAAATTAGAGTTTTATAAATTATTTTAAGTCATAGAATGTAGAGTCTGACGTTTTAGCTGTGGTTTTAGTCTTCCTTTGAAATCGAAACAACAAAGCGTTAGACCCGAGACTATAGGTTCGCAAAATTTAAATATTAAATAAAAATAAAAAAAATTGCGGGCCCCATGACGTGGGACGCGGGTCCACTTTTCAGATTTTGCGAGTGTGAGTAGGTATGCGGCAGCACTGGCAGGCAGCAGTCTTTTTATGTGACGTAGCTTCCGACTGTGCATACTCGCATATGTGTCTTAAAAGTGTCCTACATACATACATACACATACATACATAAATCACGCCTATATCCCTTACGGGGTAGGCAGAGCGTTAACGGCCGTAAAACGGATATTAACATCACGTCTGACAAAAGCTGAGGGTCAATCAGATAACTGCGTATCACTATAGTGACAGGTTGTCAGCCCATCGCCTAAAATTGCAATACACATCCCTCGAGTCCCTTAGTCAGCTCTTACGACACCCATGGGTAAGAATTGGAGTGATGCTATTCTCAGCCGGCATCACACGGCGATGTAAACGTGTATGGCTACTAACTGTATGATGCGAGGTGCTACATGCTGGACTTGTAATATTTTAAGATCTATGTAATGTAACCATGTGGTAATGCAAATAAAAACTTGAAACTTGAAACTTGATGAAGGTCGAAATTCCCAGTGCCTTAAAATAAGGTGATGAAGAGATGTCGTACACATTTTATTATTATTATTATAGCGGCATCTAAAGTACATCATCTGTGTTTTTTAAAACTGTTTAACTATCACGTTAAAGATAAGATTCAGCCCCCGTTCCATTATCGATAAAAAAATATGTAACTTTTTTGCATAGAGGCTTAAGTGTCTAACTATATCAGTTTATGAGGTACAGTCTGGTGACAGACAGACAGGCTGAAGACGGACATACAACATTCTAAGCACCCGCGACTGGCGATGATTAAGTGATATGAATGTGGGATAAAGAGACATTGAAATGCCATTAATAGGGTCCCGTTTTTACCCTTTGGGTACGGAACCTTAGAGATGCAAACAAATATTCAAAATATGTATAATAATAACTTGCAGACATCTCAATTAACACAAAGGTGTAATGACACGTAGGTAGTTGCGGGCAACAGCTAGTTTTCATCAAACATTCAATAATGGAAGACTAGACTAGACTTTATAATAATACAAATAAACCAACACACTTGTATTTGAAGTCCCTAGATAGCGATTGTTAGCCCGGTCGGTCGAAACATTCGGTATTATTTCACGTAAGATATCTTAATAGCTTTCTGCTCAAAGGGTCAGGGACTGGGCAGGAAAACACTTATTTCATCCACCTGACCTTAATTTACTACCTTTGCCGAAACAAGGTCTCACAGAATAACGTTTAAAATATAAAGCTATAAACTTTTACTTTATTTTAACAACACAATTTGTAAATTAACCTACACAGAAAACAATATTAGAACCGCACACAAAGAACAAAACAAGCCCAAGCCTGAGGTTGATTTAAGCCCAATTTCACCAGTAAGTAAAGTCACACTCTACAGATCAGAAATATACTTTTTACCAACAGGTCAATTCATTTAATACGTACATCAAACAAAATAAAAATAAATCATTAGACATATAGTACTTTAAACTAGAACAACCGAAATGTACCCACAATACCCAAAATACTGGCAGCTTTAATTATGTTCCTTTCCTAACAAATTCTTTGAACTAGGTAGCTGCGTTAGGGTACGCACAAAGATGCGCTGTAAGATCGAATAAAATAAGGGTTTTTGCAACTGTCATAATATAATGGAGGGCATTAGAAAGCAAGTTTGATAATTGTTTGACATGAGTATCCTAATGCCTAATTATATGCAGTTGCTTATTACACTATCTTATCTAGAGGTACACTCTACAAAAAAAACTCAGTGGGTAATACACTTTTTTCAGGCCAGGCAAGACAAAGAAGGCGAGAGATGAGTCGAAAACTCTTAGAAGAGCTTCTATGAAGGACCATATGAACTGCCATTGACACTGAAGCGACAACTCATTGGCATGCGCATTCTGCCCTTCCTTATCTACGGTGCTCAAACTTGGTCTTTGACTGACATTTGGAAGTCTAAACTCAAGGTTTTCCAACGAAGCATGGAACGCAGCATACTTGGAATTGACTGAGTCAGGAAGACAACGCTGCGTTCCCGTACACAAATAGTCGATGTAGGTCAGAAGGCAGCACATCTCAAGTGGGATTAAGCTGGACATGTTGCTAGAAAGCCTGCTGCACTATGGGCAAAGATAACAACTACTTGGGTCCCTCCTAACGCAAATCGGGCATATGGTCGTCCTAGAAAAAGGTGGAAAGAGTTACACGCCCTCGCCCATAACTGGGTGGAGGCGGCCCAGAATAGGAAAAAAATTAAAAAACTGAGGGGGCCTTTGCCCTGCAATACATGTGAGGATCAAAATTAATAAATACACTTTATTTCCAAACTTCCGCACCGGCAACTCCAAGGTCAAATTCAAAACGAGACCATAATATGGCTTGCTGTGATTTTTTGATAATTCTATACTTTAGCATTTGTTCAAATGTTGAGTCAACAACTGAATAACATTTAGTCTACATCTAAACAAATCTAAAAAACATTTGAACTGAACAACAACTAAACAACTGAACAACAGCTGAACAGCAACTGAACCACATCTGAACAGCAACTGAACAACGTGTAAACAGCAGCTGAGCAACAGCTGAACAAAATCTGAACAACAACTTAACAAGAAATTAACATTAACCGAATAACAACCATACAACAATAGGTACGGTGGAGGATGGTGGCAAATTTGAGTATTGGCAAAATAAACTTTATTTCATTTCTAAATTTTTACGAAAGAATAACTATGTTATTAGACGTAATGCATCAGGGTTTGCGAACTGTAATTTCTATCTTTTTACAACTGTTTTTGAGTTTGTAATCCGAGTTAAAAGTGTGAAGTGAAGAAATCGGTGGGATCAACCCTTAAGAATAACGTATGCCCCCACGGCCGTGAGGCTGATTTCCCAGCGGCAGGAACTCACGGCAACCTGTCGGTATTGTTATGAACTTGCCTATGCGAGCCAAGTTACTTAACTGCTGTGAGGTGAATTCCTGCCTGATTCTGTTTGAAATGTGTCTGGGCTGGGGTGTGTATGATGTAGATTGTGCTTGTAGAATACAAAATAATTCGTAATAAAGTAGATTATTATTATTATTTAATTTTGGCAGAGCCACTGGCGCCACAACTCTATTGTAGAGTCGTATTTTGCCATCTAAGTAAGGTTAGTTTTGTGGGTTAAAAGTCGTAAGTCAGTAAGGTATGTGGCATTACGCCGAGGGAGAGTCCACAACACAGAGATCCTAGTCTTACGACTAGGGGCTGTATTGCGCAGTTTGTGTAGCAACAGAAAACTGATAGTAAAATTTTCTGCTCCACGTGGTGATCCGCTCGTCACTATTACACAATGTCAGATATATGCCTTAATTACAATTTCCTATTTAATGTTCAGTTTAAGAATAGTTTGTTGCTTAAAACACTATCAGATTTATTCACCAAACACTCAAATAAACAAGAAAAACTAAATTATAACCAAATCACATCCGCCATTACGGAAAAGCAACGAACGAATCCAATAAAGTAGATAAGAAAAACATTTATTTATTGACTTGATAGCGATGACAAAGCATGTAAAAGATTTTGAAAATACTTATTCAATGACAATGTGTCATACATGAGCATCAATCACAAAGACTTGTGGAATATAGTCATGAAATGTCATATTGTTATGTATGAATGAACATGAATGGTGATTCGTTGATAAATACTTTTTTTTATACTCATAACAAAATAACAGTGCTAAGTCAAAAAAAACGTAGGTATGTAGGCTAAATAAACCCTTTTTGTATTAACCCTTGGCCCTTAACTAAGTTCTTACTTAAAAGGAGTTTGTTCCAAGTGAATTTCGTTTTGAGAGATTACAGGAGACAAACTCCCACGGAATTAAGGGATTTGTATTTACTTAAGATTTAAAACGGCACTGCCCTTAGTCAGTCGATTAAATTTTGCTCGAATGTTTACATGGGTACATTTCACTCCGAGAAATTGGAACACGAATATAACCCCTACAATTTTGGAGGGCAGGGATAATATTTGATTTGATCTGCGAATAAACAAACAAATCGAAATGTCGTTTGGGCGCGAAATGTGAAGGTGGAAATGTTCCGCTCATTATTGAGAACATTTTCCATTAGTTCACATGATAATTATATTGGGTGGAATTTAACAAATGTTCGATAGCGATAACTCCAGGCGGGCTGATGATAAGGAACACCTTTCACTAAGGAATAATTCGAAATATGAAATATGTTTTTGGACCTGCCATACAAAATAGCTCATTCGGTTGTTATATTCTAATACGAGGTACAATATTTTTTCATATTTCGACCTGTGTTCCTTGGGGAAAATTGTTCATCATCACTAGCCCCTCCCGAGTTTTCGCTATCGGTTACTAGTAAAATTTTGACCTATATAAGGAAAAATCTGATGGACAAGTAAATTGATTAAGTTTGTGTATTTATTCTCCGTGGGTCTTTTAGTTCATCATGATAGTATTAATTATCATTACTTCATACATACATACACATATCACGCCTATAATCCCTTGCGGGGTAGGCAGAGCGTAAACGGCCGCATAGAACGGACATTTACGCCACGTCTGACAAACATTTGAGGGTCATCCGGAAAATTGTGTATCGCCATAGTGACAGGTTGTCAGCCCATCGCCTAAAATTGCAATACACACCCTCGAGTCCCTTAGACGCTTCTTACGACTCCCACGGGCAAGAAATGGGGTGATGCTATTCTAAGCCGGCATCACACGGCATTATCATTACTAAGAAGCCAATAAAAAGTTACTAAAAGTCAGTGAGGTTCGTCAGCTCTTTGAGGGCATATAATAAAGGGAGAACGAAAGGCATGTTATGTTATGGCACTGAAATAATTACTATTATGCCAGCACATTTTTAGTACGGGATGTTAGCAGGTCACAAACATCGGAAATCGTATTTTGTCGATATCTTATTTATCGGAAGCTCGTAGTAACGACGAAGCGGGAATTATTGACCCAAACACGTTTTCCAGTTGATTTAATAGCAAAGGCAAATACGTGAGATCGCGTCAAACATGGGACTGCTTTAGAAATACACTTCCGTTTCCTTGAACGGTTTTTTCTTGAGAAAATAGGAATATCATTTTTTGGGCGTAAGCGTGGTTATAATGTATCACATTAGGGACTTATAAATAAAATATTTCTTGAATATTCAATACAAGTTTTAAAAATGAAACTTCCACATATTTGTTAGAATAGAGTTTTTGCTCAAAATTTGTTCTTGAGTTATATTACTCAAAATACTCAAACGAACAACACATATCACGCCTATTATTCGTTGTGGGGTAGGCAGAGCGTAAACGGCCGCAAAAACAGACATTTAGGCCACGTCTGACATATATCTGAGGGCCATTCGGAAAATTGTATTTCGCCATAGTGACAGGTTGTCAGCTCATCGCCTAAAATTGCAATACACACCCTCGAGTCCCTTAGTCGCCTCTTACGACTCCTACGGGAAAGAAATGGGGTGATGCTATTCTAAGCCGGCATCAAACGAACAAACTTAGCCCATAACCATGAATAAGGCTAGTGAGGCACTTAAGCGAGCATAGCATTTAAGGCGAGTGTACCCGTGAACGACCTCGACAGTGGTGCCACTTCCAAAAAAAAACCCTTTATACAAACAATCTATCAGAATGTCCAATGCCCAAGTTTTTAGTATAATCTTTAAGTAAAATAAGAATCTACAAACTCAATTCAATATTCGCTGTGATTAAAGTTTTGGCAATTAATACCAAAACCGTTTTTAAACAGTAGTGAATGCCTTTCTTATGATAACAATAAAATAAGTAATGCTTCCCTAGAAGCAAATTTTTACATTATGTGAGGCTAACTAAATACGAGTTGAGTATGACTTGATTTAAGATATTGTGTCAATTTCAGAGCAAAACAAATACTAAAATTGGCCTAAATCTCGTGCGAAAGTTGTGATTGTCAAATCCACACTAATATTATAAATGCGAAAGTAACTCTGTCTGTCTGTCTGTCTGTCTGCTACGCTTTCACGGCCAAACCGCTGAACCGATCTTCATGAAACTTGGCACAGAGATTGCTAGCATACCGAGAACGGACATAGGCTACTTTTTATCACCATTCGAGGGTCTGGAGTATAGATGTAGACCACCAGGTGTACCACCAGGAGCCCACCTAAAGTATTGGAGATACAGAAATGGTTCCAAAACAATAGTTGTTCAGTATGATGGGCCGCTTCTTTTCACATGGACATTGAGGATCTGGAGTACCTTATGTAGACCACCAGGTGTACCATCAGGAACCCAGCTAAACTATTAGAGATACAGGCATGGTTCCAAAACAAAAGTTGTTCAGTATGATGGGCCGCTTCTTTTCACATGGACATTGGGGATCTGGAGTACCTTATGTAGACCACCAGGTGAACCATCAGCAGCCCAGCTAAACTATTAGAGATACAGGCATGGTTCTAAAACAAAAGTTGTTCAGTATGATGGGCCGCTTCTTTTCACAAGGACATTGAGGATCTGGAGTACCTTATGTAGACCTCCAGGTGTATCATCAGGAGCCCACCTAAACTATTGGAGATACAGAAATGGTTCCAAAGCAAAAGTTGTTCAGTATGATGGGCCTCTTTATTTACAAAAAGACAATGGGGATTTGGAGTACCTTATGTAGACCACCAGGTGTACCATCAGGAGCCCAGCTAAACTATTAGAGATACAGGCATGGTTCCAAAACAAAAGTTGTGCAGTATGATGAGCCGCTTCTTTTCACAAGGACATTGAGGATCTGGAGTACCTTATGTAGACCTCCAGGTGTATCATCAGGAGCCCACCTAAACTATTGGAGATACAGAAATGGTTCCAAAGCAAAAGTTGTTCAGTATGATGGGCCTCTTTATTTACAAAAAGACAATGGGGATTTGGAGTACCTTATGTAGACCACCAGGTGAACCATCAGGAGCCCAGCTAAACTATTAGAGATACAGGCATGGTTCTAAATCAAAAGTTGTTTAGTATGATGGGCCGCTTCTTTTCACAAGGACATTGAGGATCTGGAGTACCTTATGTAGACCTCCAGGTCTACCATCAGGAGCCCACCTAAACTATTGGAGATACAGAAATGGTTCCAAAGCAAAAGTTGTTCATTATGATAGGAATAAGTTGAGAAAGGACATTGCCTACTTTTTACCGAGGATATTTTTTCAATACTTCGGAAAATTAAGCAAATTATATGAAAAATACCGCTGTGCCGCCGCCGTTTGCTTCGTATGCGCTTCCTTCATTGTACTTAGGCATATCTACTTAGGTGATACGTTACCATGTTCTATACTAGAAAGTATCATCCACATGTAACGTTAAGGCGGGGATCACATTTGACGTCCGATGCGGCGTATTTTGTAATTGTAAGGGAATAAAAAAGAAATTCGCGATTTCCTTTCGTCTGACATACGCATGCGTTATGGATATGTATTAAAAATACACAGCAACTAAATAAATAATGCCCGGATAGAAAATTTTGAATTGTCCCTTTAACAACAGAAGCAAGCAAGTCATCTTTAAACGGTAGAGATAAGAACTGTTCTTATATCACTGTCACACTTACTATGAATACACATACCTACTTTAGAACTTCTGCCTAAAAAAACTATCTAACGCGGACGAAGTCGCGGGTAAAAGCTAGTCAAGAATATTTCTGCAAACAGTGCTTGAAACGTTTAGTCTACATCCATGTTTTTTGTACTAAGTTTCCATGTCATCTGAAATCATTAGCATCAAATAACATTGTCGAGTAATGTATTGTTTTCTAATACAAGCCATTACATAGTGCAACCAACCTTTTTGTCCACATTGTACTTCAAATTATTCATTCGCTCCAAAAAGTTACAATTTGCAAAAGTTTTGAACTTTTATACGGAAGCGTATATTTATTTCATGCTATTCTTGCCTCCATTATGAAAAATATTAAAACACGATATTCCAAGTTTTCTCGTTTGTGCCACCATAACTGTTATAGAAAAGTTTGCTAACTCTACTTTTGAAAATGTTTTGAACGATGCAATGGAGTTTTCAAGTATAAGATAAGATAAGAGTGTTGCACTATGGTAAATTATTTAGGTCTAGGTTTTCATACTTATGGCTGAATATTTATCCCCTATATATATATATAGGAGATCCCACCGAAATAAAAAGCTATTTTTTATACGTGTACAAATGACAAATCAGTAAGTAGTTTTAGTCAACTAAATTTATTCAAGCGTATCAATTATTCTGTGCAAAATTCATTTGACTGACACAATTATCATGTTATATTGCGCATACCGCAAATCAGAAATGATTTGGGCTAACAGTTTGGCTAAGGCCAAATATTTAGATTTATAATTAGAATTAAAACAAATTTTGAGAACGACCAACAAGCACGTGCAATGTAATAACGAATAACCTATGAACAAGACAGAAAGTGTAACTAGAACTGTGTCACAGTCCTACGCCTACGTCTCTTTCACTTCAAATTAATTTTCCGGCGCTTTGCAAGTCTCAACTGAGTGCTTTCCAAGTTATTACGTGACGTGACATTCATTTAGAACTTGTGTTCGCGAGTCCCGACTCAACTTAGCATAGAGAAGTATGATTCAAATGTAATCGGGGACTAAAAAGGACACAAAAATATAATTGACAATGAATTAATGATAAAGCATTTGCATTCCAATTCCATTAAGGCGAGTGTACTTGTGAACGGCCTCGACAGTGGCGCCTCTTCACAAAAAAAATATTTTCTCTTTATACAAATAATCTATCAGAATGTCCGTCGGCCAAGTTTTTTGTATTATCCGTAAGTAAAATTAGAACCTACAAACTCTATGAAATATTCGCTGTCAATAAAGTTATGGGAATGAATATTTGCCATAACTTTAATAACAGCGATTATTTTATTGTGTTTGCAAGTTCTAATTTAACTTAAGGATAATACTAAAAACTTGGATAACTGACATTCTGATAGGTTCTTTGTAAAAAGACAAAACCTTTTTTTGTGCTACTGTCAAGGTCGTCCACGGCTACACTCGCCATCAAAAAAATGCAACTACCTATCGTTCCACAATAACCGTGAAGACATAAAAGGCAAAGTTTTGATTTTGGAATGGGTTTGCTTTAAGGAAATACGCCGCGTGTTATTTCTGTACGTATTTTTATGAAGTAGTACGAAAGTTGACAAGCCTCGAGGGGAATATAAAATGAGTTCAATCACATAACTTTAGGGCAAAAAGGTTACCCTACGGAAGCGCAACATGCCCACCAGTTTCTATATACGGTAAAATTTTACTAGTGATTGATAGCGAGAACTCAAGACAGTGATAAAAAAAATAGGTCATAGTGCAATTAAAAAAGCATTGAAAAAAGATGTGCGTTTATCTTTCTCCCATGCCTAGCTAAAAGAAAATGAAATTATTTCTTCTTACCTAAAGCATTTAAAATTAAGCAGCAAGGCAGCAAAATCCTCGTTCCTTCAAAGTTACTTAGTGATTCTTTCATTTCGTATTTCCTCGTGGTTATCTTACTTGTTAAATTTTTACTCGCTAGCGCATCGACAAAGTTCTCTCATAAACTTGCTGGAACAGTTCCTAGGAACGGATGAAAATTTTTACACATTCTTCTGCTTTTTTTATTCTAGAACTATATCAGCAAGAAAATAGAAACACGTGAAAGTAGAGCAAATTTCAAGTGTTAAAGGTACTTTAGTGAGACAGACATGAATATTCAAAGACGGATAATAACAGCTTTTACAGACACTCGAAGCAACTCGTTAAAATCTAGTGCGCTTCTTTCCGTGCTAAAAGCAAATGAATCAAATCAAATCAATTTTGAGAAAAGGCATCGAGTCAAGTAGAATTTGTTAAAAGTTAATATCATTTCAAGGAGTTTTTGGAGAGTTTATTATTTATGGATCGTTTTGATGTCAACTCCTGATAAAATCAATTTGTGGCAGAGCCATCGATCATAACTTTACTTGACTTTATCCTTGTTGCAAGTCAAACTTTGTTGAAAGGTCACGCCAGTAACGAACTTTAATTTTGATGCCTTCGACTTTTGTATTCACTTTATAGTGAATGGATTATTCATCGTTCAAACGTAAATTGTAACTGTTATTAGAATTCGCAAAGGCTCTCGTGGTATCCAATTCATAGTTCATGTTCATATCGCCTGATGCCTATCGGCTACGATCCGATCTCGTTATGGAATTTCGATGAGTTGACGAACGGCATCAGGTAGGTACATCAAAGGTGCGGTATCTCGTATCCACGTGCCCTATTGCATTACTATGCTCACCACGTGCCGGCGGGCCAAGTATCGGGGATTGATACTCACCTTACTCTCCACCTCCAAAGTTTGATTTACGACCTTATTTTGATACCGAAACCGATACTATATAAATAAGTCAATAAAAACGTATTTTCTGATAATTGCGCTCTTAATATTTTTTTTCTTAAATAATTAGGTACCTACTTTCTATGAGTACGTATTAAGTTGCAATATTGTCACAGACGTAAGTTCAAGTAAATTTACTATCAAATTTGTTAATGTAAGTACATATAGCATTTTACTGTGCTGGCAGGCGTTGTTCTCGTTTTATCACCGTTTTACTACAATCGTAAATGGCCGCTCTGCGGACAGTCAGAGTAAGCAGAACTGACAAATCTGCGGTTTGTCAGTTCTGCTTACTCCGAAGTGCACACGAGGTTTTATTAAACTGGACTGCTGTAGTAATTTATTTCCAACTTTTCCGTTGTACGCTACAAAGTCCTAAAGCAAAAACGGCGACGTCACAGAAGTCCACGTCTGGAAAAAAGCACAAAGGAACGGGGATTGGACTTGCATTACTTGAACGAGTACTATCCAAATGAGTTTCCACCCCGCCAGAAAGGGAATGTGGTGTAAAAAAAAAACTTCGACGGTCCGAGTGCACGCAAAGCCTCTTTGTCTCCCCATTTGGGTTCGACACATTTGTATTATTTTGCTTTTATCATGGACTGCCGTCCTGGGTCTGAAATAAGTGAATCAGACAATTTTGTCTCTTGGATGGGATTTTTCTAGAAAGGTATTCACAAATTCTGTAAAACTAAATTGTAATTTTTTGCAAACCTACATACGTTAAGTACAAATTTTTAATCTGTTGGTGCACTGCAGATTTCAATTTAATTATCTATTACAATTTTATTTTTGTGAAGGTAACTTTTTTGCGTGCGCACTTTACGCATTTTAGCTGAGATCCATCTGATAACAAGAATACTAGGTAAAGTGCGACATGGTAGGTACATTGATACCTGCATTATTCTGTTATAAGAATTCCATGGTTTTTTAATGTGATCGTGCTCTTTCCTCTGTCGGAGTTTTATCTCCACCCTCGGAGGCAGAACGGAGGCGATAACGGAGGATTTACTGTCGTGTTGATTCATTATTAGAGGCTAAAGTCATTAACTTTGTCCTCGGGGACTCTTATTTTCTATATTTTGCAGTTTTAATATTCCACTCAAATACGCAGTATGTAAGTACTGACGGGATGTTTTTCTGCTGTGATATGTATTATTATGACTGATTGACCCGAAATCTCTTACTGAGAGGGATTTATTAGATATTCTTCAAATTATTATAAGGTTTATGCGAGGGTGGTGGGGTGTGCTTTGAGAGCTTAACTTGTGGCTGGCGAAGTGTGATAATGATAAGGTAACATACAATTATATTAACTTCCAAGGACGTAAACGAATCGCTTTCCAATACACTTATGATTTAGGTAGATTACGTGGTGTTGGTGAAACGCTCTTATGATAATAAGCAAGCGTTTTAAAAAAACCTAAAATGACCTGGGTTTTTGTGAGTGTTTACACACTGCCGTCATACTCTTCTTGCAGCAATACGAGTGAGTGGCATAGCATTATATCCACTATTGCTTGTGTTGCCGGTCCTTTAACTCGCGCACGGAAAGCCGACACACGTGGGAGCACGGGAAGTGGCAGCGGCATGACGAGTACCTAGCAGCGCGAGTAATCTGTTTACATTTTCGCGTTGTCCATTACCCTTAGACCCGTACTAATTCCCTGCCCAGTTAGGCATAGTGTGAACGTGTTATAAAAAGTATAGTAATGTTATAGACCTACTACATATACTCATATAAACTGAAAATAACACTCTGTGAAGTCGCCGGCTTGTTCCAACTTACAAAGTAAATCCTGGCGCTCAAAGATTAATGATTTAAGTGTACGAAACTAATCTTAACTTGGCTACATCCAAGTCGATTGCAAGTTTTAAGTGCATGCAAACAAGTTCCACTTCAGCTTCAATTCATTTAGGTATTTATTTTGCTTTGAGTTTAATATCCTAGCCACGAAGTTGACCTGACTGTTTATTTCTGAATGGAGTCTATTTGAAAAACAGAAAGCTGAAACAGACAATATTTAGGTCGACTTAAAAACTTGTTGTTATTAACTAAAAGTTCTTATATTAATCTACTGCAATATCTTTATTAGAAAAAGTCTGGATATATGGATTATTGTTTACATGGCAATAGTCTTATAAAGATGCCATCAAAATGTGGAGGTTTGGTTACCTTAAGAAGCACACATCTAAAACCATTGAAAATATTTCTGTAATCAAGTACTTGTGTATTATACGTGTGAAAGCACAAATATGACAAAGAAAGGATAGCCACACTCGTCTTGCAACAAGGAATTGCTAAAAGTATGCGTTACATACCGTTATAGTGTTTCGGACAGCGGACGTAGACATTCGTTGCTAATAAAACAAATGCTGTATTATTGTCTTCTGAAAGTAGTTGGTACTATGGAAGAGATTTTTTTTTTAAAACGGTGCGAGTCGGACTCGCCTACCGAGGGTTTTGTAACATGAATATCAAGCCCTTTCATATGATACCCCCCCCCCCTAATTACTACCCCCTCACTTTTAAAAGTTTTTTGTTTTATCGGCCCCTCAAATAACATAATTATAAAAATACCTACTAAAATTTTGGTTTTTTCTTTGTAGGTACTATAAAACGAAGTTCTATATAATATAGTTCTACGTCCACGGGAAAATCATTTTTTTTCAGCATAAACGGCCATATATCTTTTTAATGTTAAGTTAGGAGCTTAATTTTTTTACCCCTACAAGCAGCCGTAAATTTGAGTACGAATATGGTTTTAATTTCAACTCAATATCTTTGCGCGTACCCGAAATTAGGTGTCGTGACAGACGGACGGGATTACAACAAAGAAATCATATAAGGGTCCTGTTTTCTTTCTTTCGAGGTACGGAACCCTTAAAACAATTCCTAATGTAAATAAAAATAATAACAAATATTAAAAAACAATAACCCAACTTTAGGTCGTGAAAAAGAAGATTGGATTTTAAGAAATTTTAATATGGATAGCGTCATTAGCGCTGCTACGACGAATCTAACGATAAATCACGTGAAAGAAATACTTGCTATATTATATATATACGACATCGTGCCCTATGGTGTACCCTGGGGGAGACCTTCGTCCAGCAGTGGACTGCAATAAGCTGATGTGTGAATATATAATAAAAATACATACATAATCTCGAAAAACATTACTATTCTTTTAAGGCAGTCGGGTAAAAACATTAACTACAGCGAAATATAACAAAAAAAATGTTTAAATTTGAGGTTTTAGGGAGACAATTGATAATTCGTTGGTATTAATGTCTTTTTATTAATAAGAATAAACTGCTGTTTAAAACCGTGAGAGCAGTAAATAATGAAAAATACAGTAGTTCATTGAAACCGTATTTAATTTTCATCTTTGTAAAGTCCCTAGAAATCTTACACACACACACACACATACACATATCACGCCTATTTTCCCTTGCGGGGTAGGTAGGCAGATCGTAAATGGCCGCAAAAACGGACATTATTTTACGCCACGTCTGACATATATTTGAGGGTTATTTGAAAAATTATGTATCGCCATAGTGACAGGTTATCAGCCCATCGCCTAAAATTGCAATACACACCCTCAAGTCCCTTAGTCGCCTCTTACGACTCCCACGGGAAAGAAATGGGGTGATGCTATTCTAAGCCGGCATCACACGGCACGAAATCTTAGAAATCTTAGATTCTACTTAATTGGGTTGTGTCCTGGATGGTCAATAAAATACGAGACTTGAATGTTTGAACTCAGTGTCCTAAAGTAGAGTATAGTACTCATTCGACTTAGAAAAAAATATGATAGATTTTTTAAGTAAGATACAATTTTAAAAAATACATATATTTTGATGCCATCCTGAATAGTGTATAGTGACGACACAAAATAGGCTTTTCATATTAAATATCGTTTTAAAAAGTAGCTCATATGACTAGTAGGTAGGACACAAGTCTGTTACTCAGCGCCATAAGCTATTGGAAATTCACAGCGAGGTCCTTTAGCATCGCAGTCAAAGGACTCAATTCTAGATATCACTTAGGCTAGAGCCAATATTTAACTAGAGTCAATTTTAAAACAAAAAAAAATTTGAAGAAAAAATAAAGAAACCATTATGTCCTTTAGACCGTTGTACTTTTACAGCTTTCAAGCTTTAAGTAGCAGTACATACATACATACATATATCACGCCTATAATCCCTTGCGGGGTAGGCAGAGCATAAATAGCCGTAAAAACAGTCATTTACGCCACAACCGACAAACATTTGAGGGTCATTCGGAAAAATGTGTATCGCCAAGTGACAGGTTGTCAGCCCATTGCCTAAAATTGCGATACACACCCTCGAGTCCCTTAGTCGCTTCTTACGACACCCACGGGAGAGAAATGGGGTGATGCTATTCTAAGCCGGCATCACACGGACAAGTAATGTAATACTTATGTAGGTACTAAAGTAATACTATTGTACAAAATGGTCAAACGACAGTGTCAAACTGTTGGTATACCACAGAAAATAGAACTATCATTGATATGGAAAAGTTTAGTTAGGCTTTGCAGAGGTGTATCCAGAATCGAGGCCAATACCGCTTTAACTTGTTTTCTTACTTTGAAGCTATTGAAGTTTCATAAGGCACTCTAAAAGAATATTGCCGGTGGTTTTCTTTAGAGCGATCCGTTTTGTTGGTAAGCACTAAGGTATTTTCTTGAGAAAGTATTCATTCATTCATATAATCACGCCTACATCCCTTGCGGGGGAGGCAGCAATAAGCTTATCCTGTAAAATTGCAACACACGTCATGTAACCCTCGAGTCCCTTAGTTGCCTCTTACGACACCCACGGAAAAGAAATGGGGTGAAAGTAGTCAAGCACCCGTTATCTGGATATGAACTGAGAAATTTGAAGTAGTATGTAAAATGTTCAGCGGTAAATTGTTACGCGCGTAGCATGGGAACTTCGATCGGAACGAGACGGAAGACCGTGTTGCTCGAAGCATGGGAAGGACGAAAAGAAGGCGCTGTGGTAAAATAAGGTTTACAGTACCTACTAATATCAAAGATAAAATTCTAATGAGTAACCTATTTATCTATAGAATTTTTTCTTCTTTCTTCTTTTTTAGGGTTCCTTACCCAAAGGGTCAAAACGGGACCATATTACTGAGACTCGATTGTCCGTCTGTTGGTCCGCTTGTCTGTTACCAGGCTGTATCTCATAAATCGTGATAGGTAGAGAGATGAAATTTTCACAGTTGCCGTATTTTTATTGACGCTCATACTAAAAATATGAATTAAATTAAAATTAAGGGGGCTTTCTAAAATCTCTTATTTTGTTGCTCGATTTTGTCTTTTATGGTTCGGAGGCTGTATCACATAAACAGTAATAGTACCGAAGCCTGTACAAGTTGAAATATTTACAGAACATGAACTATTTTCTCATTTTAATGACAAATACTAAGAAACAGAATAAAATTAATATTTAAGCTACATACAAAAAACGTTATGTTTATATGTAGGTATGTTACTCGATTCGCACTTGACCGATAAAAAAATTGTTCATCCAAAACACACCTAGTAGGTACATGGCACAGTAATACTCTTGTGTAAATGTAAATTAGCCAGCCACACAAAGGCCAGCCAGCTAAAAAAACAAGCATAGTTTTAGTCCCAAACCCAAAGTTACATTTTCGCGTTGTTTCAGTGCTTGCGTCGTCCGAGCTAACACGGGTAATAAACGCACTCTCTGTGATCAAAATTCGCGCATCCATTGCAACAGCGTAATACTCTGTTGTGGAGTATTGTGCAAAACATGAATCCCACCAAAATCAATAATTGTAAAGTGAGCTAAGCATCGAATATTACAGGAACCACCGAAAAAGTTGTGGTATCATAGGTAGCGCTAATCAGCCAAGTCTAGTTGTTTTCATATTCAATTCCCCAAAACCTGGCAAATACAAGCTAGCTAAAAAGACAAGCTTATGGTCAGCTACATGCAAGCGGTGCTGGGTGTTTCAGTGTTTGTGTCTGAACTAAACTAACACGGGTAATAAACGCACTCTCTGTGATCAAAATTCGCGCGTCCATTGCAACAGCGTAATACTCTGTTGTGGAGTATTGTGCAAAACATGAATCCCACCAAAATCAATAATTGTAAAGTGAGCTAAGCATCGAATATTACAGGAACCACCGAAAAAGTTGTGGTATCATAGGTAGCGCTAATCAGCCAAGTCTAGTTGTTTTCATATTCAATTCCCCAAAACCTGGCAAATTCAAGCTAGCTAAAAAGACAAGCTTATGGCCAGCTACATGCAAGCGGTGCTGGGTGTTTCAGTGTTTGTGTCTGAACTAAACTAACACGGGTAATAAACGTGCGTTCTGTGATGAAAAGTCGTGCGTCCGGTGTAGCAATGTGCCGTTCCCGGTAACATTGGGAATAATCCGAGTAACGTTCCCGGGCACGAGGAATATTCCCCGGAAAAATAGAAACATTGAAAACAAAAAATTATATTTACAAAATGTGGAACATTTGTGTTACATTTTCTTGTAAATCAACAATATTCATACTTTGTTTGTAATTAAAAGTGATATTTGAAGTAAAATAAGCGGGAACGCATTACAAAATCGAATATTATTGTGAATATTTAAAAAATTGTGGCAAAATATGATAATTATAGGTATTTTGTAGAAAAATAATGTAGTTAGGGATAATGGATGACTCGGTGTCCCACACGAAAAGAGAGAGAGAGGGATAAGGTATTACCAATTCGAGTACTAATATGCTGTAGATATGTATTTCTGTGCGGCGCATTTTTACAAGTGAACGATAATTAAGGGTTTGCTTTGGCTCGTGATTATATACCACTTTGCCCAAGCAACTTAGATCGAAATATTGAAAATAAAAATAATTAATTCTTGAAGAATGTTCCCAATATTCCCGGAAAATTAGTAATTCACTCGGAACATTCCCTTGGGAATATTCCCAGTAAATTACTAAAATGGAAACGGCACATTGCTAGTCCGGTGCCACTGCGAAAATCTTTTAGAACACATAGATGCGATAAGTAGGTACTCTAACGTGGGATTTAAATTGTTTTTTGGTAAGTGAAAATTTAACTTTAAACTCTAAATAAGCTTTAGGTGTGATGAATAGTATGTATCACTTTTTTTTTTTTTTTTTATTAATGATGGGTTTGCTCTTGACTCTAGTCTAGGTCATAGGACAGAGACAGAGTCTAAGATGGAGCGAGCTCACCCAGAAGAAGCCTGTTAAGGCACTGGCACTCCCACACACTGACGGAACGCAGCTAGCAAGCTACTTGGCGCCAGACTTCGGTGGGATGGTGGTCGCGAGCCAGGCGGTTCCTTCCACCGCTTGGTGGGATCGTTCAGCCGGACTTATCCACAGGCAAGCCTGTGTTGCCGTTGTCCGGGGTGGACCGCTAGGAGGTAGATCCCATACCACCCCACTTTTCAACCAAAATTGCACTCTTACCACTTTATATGAAAATAAAAGAGGTAAAAAGTTGATTTTCGATAGGTGCCAGCTTTACTACTGTTACGTCGACACAAATTGAAAAACGAGTGGCGCATCTGCAAGTTCACGATCTTTTCGCAGCTATTATGATCCGGAGTGGAAGCAACACTGCGCACGCGCGGCAGGAAGGAAGCCGCTGTCCGCCGGCTTGCAGATTTACGATGTGACTGCTATCTAGGGCTACCGGACCACGGTTTACTTCTGTATTTTATGAGGGTTCTCTCGGCTTTCAAAAATATTCGGACACACATTTTATCGCTTCCTGAAACTTCCACTCTGAAATGCTCTTAACCAAAAATGATCGCAATTTTTGCCAAGATTTCAGTTATGGTTCGTGGTTTACATATGTCAACAAATAGAAAACACCGATATTTTTATAATTCAATAATTTTTAAGCATCGAATTACCTACATATATGTCAACAAATAAAAAACACTTGTAATTTTTTCAATTAAATATTTTTTAAGCATAAAATTACTCGAGGACTCGAGGGTGTGTATTGCAATTTTAGGCGATGGGCTTTTTTTTTTTTTTTTCGTTTGGGACACCGAGTCGTCCAACGACTCGATGAACCCTGGTGTCCGAGTTTTTCAACCGCCTACTACCACTAGTAGGCCTCTGACAAGGTTGTGGTACGACCGCCGACTAAGTAATCATAGACAGCAACCAGGACCGACGGCTTAACGTGCCCTCCGAAGCACGGCACCATTTCTTTTCGGACAATCAGTTGGTTCACCCTGCAATGTCCTAACCAGACCGGGAACAAATTCAAGGCGATGGGCTGACAACCTGTCACTATAGCGATACACAATATTCCAAATAACCCTCAAACATTTGTCAGACGTGGTGTAAATGGCCGTTTTTGCGGCCGATTACGCTCTGCCTACCCCGCAAGGGATTATAGGCGTGATATGTGTATGTATGTATGCATAAAATTACATTAACTGTAAAATAACAATTATTACAAGCCACTTTAAAAGTGTTTTGGTACCTATTAACTTCAAATCAATATGAGGCCAAACATACCGTAAGGTTTAGCTTAAGTATTCGTTATCGACACGAAAAAATTTTATTGCGGCTAAATCTGAAGAACACAGAGAAATATTGAGGCTACCCTATGTCTTGACTTGATTTTCTAAGGGATAAGCTAAACTTCGGTCCATGAAGACTATTATGCCTAGTTTGGGATCGGTATGTCCAATTTACTACCAAGAGACAAACCAATAAAATAAATCATTATTAAAAGCATACCACCCAAATAAACTAACCGAAAGAAATTCTCCAGAAGGACCATCCTATTATACTTACGTTTGAGTATATATTTTTTTCGCCTGAATAGCCGTAGCCCTGCTTCCGTCCTCTTATCCCCTCGTTATCACAATAATAGGAAGACCCAAAAAAAGTTTACTGGATTAATTACCTACAACTTCACCCGTTCCCTGAAACAGAAAATATATTTTGGCTATTCATTTGCTGTGTATAAAATGTTGTGATATCATCATATCATTACGCAAGGATGGGAAAAATAACAATCATTAACCCATTGCAGCTTGTGTAGAGATACGATACTTGTCAGGTGGCGCCACTGCCACCAGAATACCCGATGCTGCCAATTTTGAAACTCATTGAACAGTCTTCAAATTATCTTTATGTCATCCTCTGCAAAATCGAAGCATTTATGATTCTTTCAAATTAAATGGCTTATTGTATGTCAGTCCCGGTTGCTGTCTATGATTATGACCGTTACACAACCATTTCAAAAGCCTACTAGTAGTAGCAGGCGGTTGAAAAACTCTGACACCAGGGTTTAATGGGTCGTTGGACGACTCAGTGTCCAACTTAAAAAGAAGAATTGCTTATGTTATACAGGGGGTACCATGAAGTGACGTCAATACTTTTTTTAGATGTTTGTGTTGGACATTTCTGAAAATACCCCATGTAAGTTCCACGTTTTTTTTAGATTCCGAGTTATCAAACTTTTAAAGCTCTATTGGCAAAATTCGACTAACAGGCTTTTCTTTACCTTTTTTACTTTTGGAATAGGGATTTTCGAGTGGATGTTTGTAAAGCATAATCTTCATGAAAAACTACCAGCTGAATTTATCTTTTGGAAACCAAAAAAAGTCGTTAATAGGGTATTTTCGGATAATCCAGGAAGTGTGAAATCTAAATAAAAATACCTTACTTCATGGTATACCTTGTTTGACCCTGTTTATATAGTTTAAAAAAGGGTGGTAGATGGTTAGAGATATATTTTAATGGTTTGAAGTTCTGTACACCCAACTGTCACTTATTTATGGCTCTTGTCTTCACGCCTGATTAAACCCGTCCGAACGAATTAGCTACAAATTACAGATGACCGGGCATGGCAATAGGGAGCATTTTACTGCACTACCAAGAGAGCTACTCTGTGTCTCTGGTATGTTTTCCGAATTCACGTCACCAATTTGGCACCTAGATACTCTTTTCGTGTGGGACACCGAGTCGTCCAACGACCCGATGCACCCTGGTGTCAGAGTTTTTCAACCGCCTAATACCACTAGAAGGCCTCTGACATGGTTGTGTTACGACCGCCGTCAAGTAATCATAGACAGCAACCGGAACCGACGGCTTAACGTGCCCTCCGAAGCACGGTACCATTTTTTTTCGGACAATCAGTTGTTTCACCCTGCAATGTCCTAACCAGACCGGTAATAAATTCACAAAGTGATAAATATCAAATTTGTGAGTGTCCCACCGAGAATCGAACCCGAAACCTTTGCGTCGCAGGCAGTCGCACTACCACTGCGCCACATCGGCCGGCACATAGTTACTGACTTTATCGCATAAGAAGATGGTTCTCCATCCAGTACTTAGGAAAAACCAGCAGGTCTTTTAAATTTAAAGAGCTGCTGATAGGAATATTGTCGTAATGGAAGTATTCGGAAGAAATACAATTTCCTTACTGGACTGATGAAAGTGGCTTTCCGTCTTAAATTAATTAATTATTCAAATTGCTTCTCAGTGTGGTTCCTGCGGTGAATCCTTCCTGCACTCCCGGAGTAAATGAATCAGGATAAGCCTTTGATATGGATCCCTTTCAATTTTGATTTTACGCTTGATTAATTACTGTTGGTTAATTTAAGAAATAAGAAAGTATTTAAGGTACTCAATTTATTCTCTTATTAATTTTTACTTAAACATAAAATAATTCGGAAAAATGACGGTGGTATATATCCATAGAAATAGATATCATAAATACGTAATTAACTTTTCCCAGGGCAACTGTTTTCTTTAATATAAAAAAAATACTTTTAATTAAAACTATTAAAAGTATCTTTTTATAGTGAACGAATTCAGTAATCACTAGATACGTTCATATTTCATAATGTAAAAGGCACAAAAAGCAGTTTTTAGAATAGCAATAGTTACCCGCAGCAGTTCTTTATATAAAAGTTACTCATTTATTTATTTTTTGTTTCTTTGGGAAACTTACAGCTTGAAAAATAACAGTAGTTAGTAACAACAAAATATACTTACTTATAGCACAGAATAATAACTAGTAACTAGCGTTACTTATAGCCAATTAAAAGATTCCATAGGTACACACATACACACACACGCGCGATAGGTACCAGAGTATACGAGTATCAATTTAACCACGATGATTGATAGTATACAAAAATCACATTTTTAAATTAAATACCATGGATTATCGTGTTTAGGGTTAAACATACCTAAGTAACGTTTAATTGTAAAAATAGCAAATATAAACTAGGTAGTTTTTTGGCAGCAGCCCCAACCAGTATGGAATAACTTAGGTGGTAGTTGGTGGTTGACCTGCTGGACAGTATACTCGCAAAATGTAAACACAATATTTTCATTTGTACCACAATGCTTTGAATTTATAGACCCTGCGAGGGCCTGCGGTTGTTACAGGATAATCAGAATATAATATTTTCCTGTACACATTTTACAGCCTGGAGTCTTTCCATCTTGTCGTTGTTGTTAAGAATTAATTGTATTTCGTGTATACTATGTATTAAAGTAGGAGTATTATAGCGAGAGGATAACTTATTTGTATTATTTTGGGAAGAAATAATATTGAGGCAAGAAGTACCTAAGAAATAAGATGAATGTTCACATAAATTACGTCCGTATCATCCTCTTGTCTTCCCGATTGATTGAACCCGTCGCGTCGGAGCAAATTAGCTACAATTACAGATGCCTACGCACGGCCGTTAGTACCTAGGTATTAGATTGGGGAGGGGAGTATAGATTGACTGTGGCAGGCCAGTTTAACTCCGGTATAGAGAGTAAGCCGTACATACAATTCACTCTGTGGTCCACCGTTTCTCTTAACATTGTCAGTCAAACGTGAAAAAAGGGATCTTTCAAGCCTGAAGCTTGCCTTATTCTTTTGAATACTATACTTTTTAGCGCACATTGCAAGTGAATCGTCTAAAAACAGCATTAGTGATCTCTCTTACTCGGTGACAGCACTCCAGTACTGGATAAGATCATTGGTAATAACTCTCGGTCTCTCGGTAACATCTTCGGTGTAATAAAATATAATTAACTGTCGGTGGAAATTTTCCGTAATAAAATATCATTTACTCATATTAATTTTATCAACTTACTCGATATGATGTGACGCAAGTTGCCTCCGAATACAATAAGTTTTACAGAGGATTTTATCATTAGACGCCACTAATTTGGGAGCGGAGCAGAAGCGGCATCAATTTTTCAGGATTATCGAAGAAAAACGACGGCATTATCGGATCTTAGCGAAGTAATGCCGGCCCACAAATGTTTTTCATCTGCAAATTTGTTCGAGTTGTTTTTTCTGTTTCCATTTCGATAAATCTGAATGTATTTTAGATTTAGTTCAGTAACTAAACATGGGATTTACTCTGTAAATAAACAGAGAGATACCGTGTGCCGTGTGATGCCGGTTTAGAATAGCATTACCCCATTTCTTTCTAGTGGGTGTCATAAGAGGCGTAAAAGGACTCGAGGGTTACTTGTGTTATAAACTTGTGGTGCCATTGGGCCTTAGAGCATGAAAACTCCTTGTTATTCCGACACGATCACTGTGGACTGTGGACGGCTGATTTAGCGCAGTGGTTGTGCGACTGCCTGCGACGCAAAGTTTCCGGGCTCGATTCTCGGTGGGGCACTTACAAAGTAAATATTTATCACTTTGTAATTTTTTTCCTAGACTGTTTAGGACATTGCAAGTCTGATTGTTTGAAAAGAAAGAGGGTTCCGTGCTTGGAAGGGGAATAATTTGACGGCGGTCGAAACATAACCATTTCACAGGCTTCTAGTAGATCTTCTTCTTCTCAGTCGTTCCCCCATCCCCCATATCGTGACCACCATCAGTCATTGTCAGCATGCATGGGCCGGGATAATCTTCTCCACATGTTCCTATCAGCTGCGGTGTATAGGGCTTCGTGCAGGCTAGTAATAGTAGGCGGTTGCAAAACTGGCACCAGGGTTCATCGAGTTGTTGGACGATTCTGTCTCCCACTCGAAAAAAAAAAAGACTGTGGACTCATCACTATTAGATCCCATAGAAAATATAAGTACAAACCCACTAATAGACCCCATGAGCATCAATAAAGTACCTTTTGATTCAGAACAATGTTGCAGATCCTAATAATACATTTTATAATGTTCGTAGGCTGTTCGTTATTCGAAATTATCGGCTACATAACGGTCGAAAGACTATAAAAACCGAAATTTACGAGCCACTTGACCTGCCCACCCCCGCAGCACTCCAGTGAGCGGAAGAACAATGAGGATGTAAGAAAGTAAAATAAACCAGTTGCCTTTTTGCACGGTATCCAATGGCATCGATAAAAGCTGTCCGTATTATTACAAAAATGTTTTGACAACGTCAAATTCTATGAAAAAATAATTTCACCGCTGGCTAAAAGCTCGTCTAACATTTTTGTAATAACTCCGTGTATATTAAAAGATTAAACTAGGTACTCTAATTTTCATGTTTTTTTCGATATTGACAGACCGTCAACAGATTAAACTGGGAACTCTAATTTTCATGTTTTTTTCGATATTGACAGACTGTCAACAGATTTCTGCGCGTAAAACATTAAAAATTTAGTCATCTTTGTGAATTCATTCCATCGAGAAAATTTTATCGAAACGTGTTTTTTATCGACCAGAATCCAGCAAATAATATACAAAATAATCAGAGCTATATGTCATCTGCAAATGGAAAAGATTGAAAAACCCTATTTTCATCCCAGGCACGGCGTTAATGGAAAACAAATGAAACTGATACCTGCCGACCGAAGTAACCACCAAACCAAATGATCAAAACTTTTCATTACATAGTAAGTACTTTGCGTAAGTATTTCGAGCTGTGCAAGTTTAAAGCAGTTGGTGCGCAGGTGCCTTTGTTCCACTGTAGTCGCACTCACCTCTCGTGATAATCATACAACTATGTTCCGCACTCTGCAACTCACTGGAAACCAACTTCAATTTTGCTGTGATAACTCTCGTACTAAGTACATAGATAAGTTTAAGAATCATGAAGATGAATAAATGGTAGTAAAGTTAAGGCAGACTTGCTTCGTTTCAATGGAAAATGAATATTTTTACAAAATCGTAACATTGGTCTGTAAAAGTTAATGGCCCATAATTTCAAAGTTACAAAATAACAAGTTGCGTAATTTCAATGTTGTAAAACATCAAAGCTAAATAAATGTAGAATTGATGCAAAAAAAATGTTTCTGATATATCTTTCCTAATTTTGTTATATCTACCTGCATAGGTTCACACCGGTTCACAGCTACATTGTTGAGGACCTATTGATTGTATATTATACAGTGTATAAACTCTGTTTAGTAGCGCTAACACACGCCACGCCTTCTTTATTCTCATTTCACGAAATTGGCATTTAACAGTTTAAACATTCTGCTACCTTGTCAATTGTCATTAACGACCTTTATCTAAAATCTCACAATCTGTTGTCATAATATAATTGTGTAAAACGAGATCAAACCTAGACTTTATGGCCAGTACTATGAGCTGCACATTAGCCTACGAATTTAAGGAAAAAACGTACAATGGTTATTTATTTAGTATCTGTATGAACAGCCAGTATAAGTCAATCCCTTAAACCGGCAGGTTGAAGTGCTGCTGATTCTACCTACAACAATAATAAACTACTGAAACCAACTTACGTTAAGCCAAGGAAAACATACAAGTTAGGTAGATAGGTGATTGTCTGCTAAACCCCAAAGTTTACGAACAAATCTTTACCTGTACAACTTGGGTAAAGTTTCAGACCTTCGAAACGCGAAAGTTAGTTAATCTATTAACTCGCCATGACGGTAAACATTGCCTTTATTGACGGCACAAAACCGAGAAAGAACATAATGATAAAATCAACGAATGAATAAAATGTTTACCAGAGATCGATCGTGTAACTGGCATTAAAATCAAAAACTATCAAAGCAAGAGCGTGGCAGTGTAAAGCTCTCGACAGCAAACATTTTCAATAAACTTTGCAAAGCTTTATTCTGTTTGGATTTTCTCATATGCCATTCGGTAGCCATGCGTCGTACAAATTTAAAATTGGTAGTTAGTAAAACGAAACCAAGTGTTTTCACTATAAAATATAATTTTTAACTTATTAAAGCAAAATTAGGTCAGTCGATCGTCTTTTCTTAGTCCGTCTATGTCCAGTTTGTCCTGTCTGTCATGTCTTGTCAATGCCCTCAATTCAGGATATAAATTGGAAGTGTCTATACAGCGGGGCGCCCTGCCATATAGTGGTTTAATCTATGTAGCAGGGCGCACTGTCATATAGCGTTTTGTCTGTGAATTGGATATTCACCGGTGCCCTTATTGCGCCTTGTTAAATCTGTAGGCTGTACCACCTGATTAGTGGTCTGTAAGAAATATGGTTCCGTGCTTCGGAGAGCACGTTAAGCTTACAGTCCCAGTTGCTGTTCACCACTACTAACACGGCCGTTGTTGCATATGTCAGAGGCCTACTACTTGTGGGAAAACTTTGGCACCAGGGATGATATTATGCCATGACATATGAAATGACATATGACATGACATATGACATGACATATGACATGACATATGACATGACATATGACATGACATATGACATGACATATGACATGACATATGACATGACATATGACATGACATATGACATGACATATGACATGACATATGACATGACATATGACATGACATATGACATGACATATGACATGACATATGACATGACATATGACATGACATATGACATGACATATGACATGACATATGACATGACATATGACATGACATATGACATGACATATGACATGATATATGACATGACATATGACATGACATATCAAAATCAAAATCAAATAATTTATTTCTAAGTAGGAATTTACAAGATTCTCTTTTAGAAAGTCATATCTAGGTACTTAACATAATACATAAAAAAAGAATAGTAAACTTACAGTAATGTAAAAAACAAATACATGTCAAAGTTTAACCTATGTCAATGTTATTAAATCTATGTCAAATTGAAGTTTAAATATGATAAGTCTATCTACCTGATACATTGTGTTGGAGCTACAGTTGGTACTGACCAGACGTCTTTATCTGTAAGATAATTTTCTGGCTTGTAATATGCCTTTGAACATAAAATATTCTTGATTTTTGTTTTGAATTGATTATCATTCAACTGTAAAATTTCGTCTGGTATTTTATTATAGTAACGTATACAGTTCCCCATACATGATTTTCTGACCTTACTTAATCTGGTTTGCGGCTGTACAATTTTATTTTTATTTCTTGTGTTTCGACAATGAATATCAGTGTTTCTTAAATATGAATTAGAATTCTTACGCACATACATTATGTTATCAAAAACGTACTGCGAAGGAAGCGTAAGAATGCCTATTTCTTTAAACAATTCTCTTAAGGAATCACGACCTCGCAATTTATATATAGCTCTTATAGCCCTTTTTTGTAACACAAATATAGTTTTAATGTTAGCGGCTTGACCCCATACTAATAATCCATAGGACATTATACTGTGAAAATAACTAAAATACACAAGCCTGGCTGTAGCGATATCATATGACATGACATATGACATGACATATGACATGACATATGACATGACATATGACATGACATATGACATGACATATGACATGACATATGACATGACATATGACATGACATATGACATGACATATGACATGACATATGACATGACATATGACATGACATATGACATGACATATGACATGACATATGACATGACATATGACATGACATATGACATGACATATGACATGACATATGACATGACATATGACATGACATATGACATGACATATGACATGACATATGACATGACATATGACATGACATATGACATGACATATGACATGACATATGACATGACATATGACATGACATATGACATGACATATGACATGACCTGGGACTGACAGCTTAACGTGCTCTCCGAAGCACGGAACCATATTTCTTACAGACCATTAATCAGGTGGTACAGCCAGGCGCAATAAGAGCACCGGTGAATAGCCAATTCACAGACAAAACGCTATATGACAGTGCGCCCTGCTACATAGATTAAACCACTATATGGCAGGGCGCCCCTCTGTATAGACACTTCAATATAAATTCTCCTTACTTGCCTTAAATTAGTGCTGTCACTTTCCGTCAAATAGGTTTAGAAAAAGATAGAAGCTATTTTATTTGTGTCATGTCTTATAATTTCATGCAAAATACGTGTTATCTGTGAAAATAAGGCGACGATTAAAACAATGGCGACTAAACTGACTAGAAAAGACGAAAAAATCATTGACGTTTTTAAAAATTACAGGACATAAATGTACATAATTGCGGCACTGCTGTCTGCTATAACTCCCACTGCTGGTCCACCACCGAGCGATTTAGGTCGCTTTAGCACTGGTAGCAGTTCCATCCATCGTCAATTTTCGATATTTGTGTCATGATAGGTAGCTCGTAATATTAATATTTCCATGATAATAAAACAAAATAAAATATATCCAATCAAGATAATTACAATGTCGATCGTCTTTTCCTTAATCAGTCAATGTCCTGTTTCCATCCAGTATAGTATTCTTTGATTTAGCTGTCTGGTCCGTTTGTCTGTCAATGGCCACAATTCGGGATATAAATTTTCCTTACTTGCCTTAAATTAGTGCTGTCATTTTCCGTCAAATAGGTTTAGAAAAGGATAGGAGATATTTTAGTCGTGTCATGTCTTATAATTTCATGCAAAATACGTGTTATCTGTCAAAATAAGGCGACAATCAAAACAATGGCGACTAAATTGTCTAGGAAAGGCTACAAACCCTTGACGTTTTTAAAAATGACAGGACTTCGATATCTTCTATCCCTTTCTAAACCTATTTGACGGAAAGTGACAGCACTAATTTAAGGCAACATGTGATGCATATTGCAGGTATTGACTGTGAAGATTGCAGGATGTCATCGTCACGGAAGAAAAAAAATATTGAGAGACTTTCCCGGGTGACCGTCGCCACTCGGATCGTTGAAAAGTCACGCTAACTAAACGATCGATAATTCCCCATTCGTAATAAAAAGCATTTTTTCGTTCAAGCGGTGTTTTAATAAGAGATTCTGATACGGGCATTTTTTTTAATGAAAAATACAGGTTTATTCAGTTTAATCTCCGTTAAACTATTCGCATTTCATACAAATGCATTCAATAGCAGCTTTCGCTTAAGGAAGCAGTTTGCTATTTTATTAAAAAACTAAGAAAAAAAATTGAGTACGTATAGAAACCTGATGTATTTTTAGCACATGAGAATGCTGTGGAGAATCATCCTGATATCTGGTGGAGATGTTTTTAATTCCTTGGTACAAATAGTTACTTTGGCTATTTTGTCGGTATATCTTGGTTCATACCATAAGTTACTATTCACGCGCACGTAGATTGATAAACTTGGTTGCCTACTATCCACTATATGAAATTAACAAACTTGGATACTGAGAGTCCTTTGAACCGTTCTGAAGTTGAGGCGTAAAGCTAGATTGCATATATATTGTGTTGTGGTTGTTCATAGACTAAAGCCATACTTTAGTCCCCGCGCTAGACTGCAACATTAGCTAGCAAACTTTGATAAAAGATAAGAGGATTGTAAAGTTTAGGATATAACTTCTGAGTTAGGTCTAGCATGTTGGTAACGATTCCTGGCCTTTATTCATCAATAAATACTTAAAAAGAAGTTACGAAAATAGAAGTAATACTTAATCAGAACTCAATTATAAATGTTTTTAAATATTGCTTGCAAACGTCAAAATGAAATAACATCTTTTTAAAAATTTGGTACCGTAGAACGGGGTTACTTTGAGATCTGGGGCAACATTGATGATAACTTTTTGTTTTTGGTTTTTTAACAATAACTCCGTAAAAACGAAACGCGCCTAATTTTTTCTTTTTAAAATGGCAACACCAACATGTCAGCCATGTTTTGCATCGTCGCCAGCGCAGGAGCACGTTTCATTGTGGAAAAAATTATATTTTAAATATTGCAGGTGCAATTCATGAAAATAATCTAAGAAATAACTTCTAAGGTGAACACGTAAGTATTATATTTATATGGGTTTGCACTGGTAATTAAAATTATGTGTTTCTTCACGAATAATAACAATATTTAGTTTCATTTCTGTGGCCGCCATTTTTATAGATATTTCAGTTTTTAAACTATGTGGCTACTTTGATGGGACATACGAGGCGAAATTGATAGTTATCAATCTCGCCCCACATTCTATAATGGATGATTTTATAGGGGAATAGTAAGACTTATCAAACTAACCTCACGATGTTTTTTTAATTAGGTCGCGCAATGGTGCGGACTTACAAAAAGACGCCGGGTACCCGCAATTATAAGAACTACTCCGAGGAAACATTAGAAGAGGCAATAGAAAAAATATCAAACAATGAGTTATCTATTAACGCGGCGTCCTTGCAGTATAAAATTCCCTTTGGGACTTTTTACAATAAATATAAAGGAATGCATGGCCGAACACCTGGTGCTCAACCAGTTTTTTCACATCAAGAAGAAATGTCCATTTTAAAAGCTGCAACAACATGTGGCGACTGGGGGTTCCCTCTAACCACGTTAGATTTGCGAATGTTTGCAAAGTCTTATTTGGATCGGCAAGGAAAAACAATAGCACGCTTTAAAAACAATGTGCCAGGTGTAGAGTGGGCGCTAAGCGTTCTTAAACGTCACAAGAATTCATTTGGCCAACGATTAGCGAGTAACATAAAGAGGTCCAGAGCAGCGGTAGGCAGAGAATCACTAAACAAATATTTTGATAACCTGGAAGCTGAAATCGAGAATGTTCCAGCATCGAATATATTTAACTACGACGAGTCAAACTTGTCAGACGACCCAGGTAAAAAAAGATGCATTTACAAAAGAGGCGTAAAATACCCCGAAAAAGTCATGAACTTTTCTAAGAGTAGTACAACCGTCATGATATGTGGAAGCGCAGATGGAACACTTCTGCCCCCTTACGTAATTTATAAATCCCAGCATCTGTATGATACGTGGAGGGAGCGCGGAATAGTAGGTTCACCATGCTGTGCGGAACCATGTTGCAGCCGTGGTAGCAGATACAACAGGACAGCCAGTGGCTGGATCGATACGGTCACATTTCGTGACTGGTTCATGACTTGCTTTCTTCCCCACGCTAAAAGATTAGAAGGTTATAATTGGTGATAATTTATCATCACATCTTGACAGCGACGTTTTGAACGCCTGCACGGAGAACAATATTCGATTCATTTGTCTGGTTCCCAATTCAACCCATTTATGTCAACCTTTAGACGTAGGTTTTTTCAGACCCATGAAAATTGCTTGGAGATTTGTCCTAGATGACTGGAAAAAAACCAATCTAAGGGCCACAACAGTACCAAAGGACAGCTTTCCGGCTTTGCTGAAGAAAGGAATAATTACGATGGATGAAAAGCCACCTAAAAACAAAGAAACAGAGCAAGAAACTTCTGCTGTCAAAAGAAATTTGATAAGTTCATTCAAAGCAACCGGAATATTTCCATTTGATAGGGAACAGGTGTTGAAAAGACTGCCACAAGAAGGCCCTGTACCTGATGTTGAGAATGTGGTCAGAGACCAGCTAACAGAGTTTTTGAAAGAACAACGACTAGGAAAAGCATCTGAGCCTGCAAGGAAGAAAAAAAGGTTACAAGTAGAAGCAGGAAAAAGTATTTCTACTGTGGATGTACCACTAGATCCAGAAGAGCAAGTAGAAGCGGAAATGAATATTTCTACTCAGAATGAACCACTGGATCCAGAAGAGGAAGTAGAAGCAGGCAGAAGCGTTTCTACTCCAGTTGAACCACTGGATCCGAAAGAGCAAGATAGACCAGATCGCCATGATGACGATAACACCGATAGCGAATCGGAAAACAATTACAATAATAGAGGGCCAGAAATAGGTCAATTCATCTTAGCCAAATTTGGCTCAAAAAAAGGCAAGAAAACTTATCATTATGTATGCTCAATAGAAGATATTTGTGACGAAAAGTTGGTTGTCCAAGGTTATAAGTCTCAAAAGAAGACTAAAAAGATTTTCCGTCCAGTTCCAAACGATGTGTCAGAGATTGAAACATGTGACATAATAACCTTTTTGCCACAACCAACTTTTGATGGAGAGAGTTATAATTTTCCTGCTGATGTTATGATTAAGGAGCTTTGATTTATTTTTTCTAACAGTTTTATATTACTATACTTTCAGTTTTTGAGTTTAGAGTAAAAAATTTTTATAAAATGTTTTTGGTTTCTTAAGACTTATAATATTTTGATCTCATATCATAGTTATCATGTCAAGGCTGAAGTTGTGATTAAGGATTTTTATTTTAGTTTTCTTAAATTTTCACATAGAAATGAACGTTAATTTTATATAATATTATAAAAGGCGAAGTTTTTGAGTTTAAACATTTAGGTTTTTGTTAACTTTTTTCATAAAACGCATTTAGTCTTTAAGGCGGCTTATACCTAGTATTTTAGTCTCCTAATTATCATGTCAAGGCTGATTTAAGACTGTTTAGAAATTATATTTGAGTTATGATAACTTATAGTTAAGTAAGCTTTTAGAAAATTAATAAAACAGTAGTTGATTAGAAGATATTTCATTTTTATCTACCTACCTCGCACATATCAAAGTTACCCTTATAATCAAAATAACCCCAAAAATACATTTTTGTTTATAATCTGACAAATAAAAGGCAAAAAAAAAATTTTTTTTGATTGTTTTACTTAAAATTGGGGTGACTTTAAATTGCAACGAAAAAAGTATGGGGTATCAAAGTAACCCCATTTTCATTTTAACTTTGATAAGCTCGTTTTTTCAAAATTTCTCCAAAACTAACTCAAAAAATATAATTTTTGTTAAAGGATATAAAACTTTTAGTACAGTCGCTAATACTGCATATTTTTCATATTTTTTGAAATTTAATTGGAGAAAATATGTGAATTTAAATTTTAAAATTAATCAATGTAACCCCGTTCTACGTACTGAAATAACATCGATAAGTATGAGCACCTAGACCACATATCTAACTAATGCAACTTGATAATGCATAGGGTTGAAAATGCATATCCCTTGCGCATAACCCATTCATAACTTAACTTCCCTTTGTACAATCCCTTTAAATTACAAAATGAAAAAGCTGTTACAGAGATTGAATTAAATTTTTGTAGTAGCGGAGGATATGCCGTAGCGCCAAACTTCTTAATTAAACTCGAAAATGCAAACGGCAGCAAAATATTCTTATAGAGAGTTAGCAAACCAAGTAGAAGCTGGGGCGGGCCAGTGGGCAGAGAGTTCTCGAGTGGAGTGTTTGCTCAAACGAAGTTAGTTGCCGAAAGCGTTGTAGAGCCCCTTCTGCTCATCCTCGTATATTGAATTTGGACCTACTTTACCTACTGATTTGGAATCCCTATTCTTATTTCGTATTCTCCGTTTATTCCTGCTAGTTTTGTTGCCAGAGCCTTTAACTTTTCAGTCGAAAGCTGATAATGGTAACTGAACTAACTAGTCTATATCTGTTATACACTAACATGTTTTAAAATTTAAAGAACGACTACTAGTCGACTATGTCGGTCTTCTTGGCATTGTTTGTCTATCAAATATTTAGCTTTATTATATTAATATAATAAGTAAAGGATTTAAGAAAAGTTAAAAAGGTCCCACTAGGCTATAAGAATAGAAATATTCAGTACCTCATAAAGCTAAATTAATGCTAACTTAGTTCGTTATAGCTTTAGCGAAGTATATTATCTCATTATCGTGATCTCCACCAACGCATGCACTACGCAATCTTCCCTTCTTAAAACATTATAAGTCAGGTGAAAGAACTGGAAGCCAATTTTATTATTGCCATTCCAATAGGCATACAGTAATTCATTGAGTTTGGACCAGCGGAGCCAGCTGCGCTGCATACCGCATAACGTCAATAGATAAGGGAAATTTACCGGCAGCGGTCAATTGCTCGTCGTAATTTACTGGGAGATTTATTTTGTCCCCCTGCCCTGTTCATTATATTTACGTATAAGTAGCACACTTCTTTTTAGTACGATTTCGTCAATTTGGACCTCTTAAAACTAAATTAGGTACTAGTTTTGGAATTTAGGACAGCTATCGCAAAGAACCGTAAGCCAATATATTTTTTGTTTCCAATAGGCATTACAGTAGTCCATTGAGTGAGAGCCAGCCGCGCGGCATACCGCATAACGTCAATAGATAAAGGGAATTTACCGGCGGCGGTCAGCTGCTCGCCGTGATTTACCGTACCGTACCGCACGGCGCCCGGTGCCCGGCGCCCGGCGCTTACTTCTTCCTGCAGTTTGCTTTGTTTATGGTGAAATTTCGTCAATCTCATGAGTTCATGACTGAATATGAAATTTAGCGATATATAAATATCAAACTATGTTTTGCGTAATACAGATTTTCTGTAAATATTTCTAGGCGTGAAGAGAAGATGACCGCGGTCAGTCAGACGCCGTGCGATTGCGGCTGTTGTAGGCCTTTGACGGGTCTCCCGCATGTTGTACGTCGCTGCGTATTTTTAACGCACCGTAACACTAATCTGATAATAATCTGACAGACGAGATGTAAGAAAATTGCTGTTTCTGATCTTATTGTCATACAAATATGGCTATAGCGTTTATGCTCAAACGACTTGATGGACACCTACGTAACGCACCGTAGCAGTATTTGTATGGCCGATCAGAAATCGCAATTGGATTTCATCTGGCAGGCACATGCGTTACGTACGGTGCGTCAATGAAACGCGGCGACGGACGACAAGTGGGAGTCCCGCCTTAGATCTAGTACCAGACCACAGTATAATTAATAGTACTAGCGTAACCAGACTGTCATTTTGCTGAGTAGTCCGCCATGGCGGCGCGGCGTAGCAACTACGCTGAGCTACGCGTTCCGCAAAAGTCTGACGGAAGAATTATTTTAGAAATCTTACCCTCTACCATTTTTTATTCTTTTATTTCTTTGTCTTACTATCACATTATTACGATCTTGACTGTTTCTCAAATTAAATCTTTAATTACTTGCGGAGACATTTTTGCAGAATATAAACGATGTTTCATTTCAGACAACCACATTTTCTCTTCCCTCTCAACTATAATAATTTCCGGGGCACACTTGGTCGCACCTCCGTTGCCCGTGACGCCGGTAAAATAACAGGTTATTTCAGGAAAGGAGTTGAGGTAAAACATTCTTTCATGTAGCGCCTGCAGAACACTAGCGGCAAAATTAAGTGTCACGTCACGAGTTTGCTATTCCTCGTTTGTACGGCGCTGTTGTTTTCCCAGCTCCATTATTGCCCAAAAAGGTAACTACAACAACAAACGCTTGGGATTTCACCCGTTTAATTTCCTCTGAATGCAATTTTGGCTTAATGGAAGTAAAAAACTTGCATGAAGGCGGCTGAAGATAAATTCCTGGCTTTAGGGTTAAGTAAGGGTTTTGTTTAAATCTTCCTCGAGTTTGTTGTTTACGTTTGCTTAGTGATAAGTATATGGTATTGAATTTACTTTCAAAGCAGCTAAAGCGAGATTGCTCAACGAATTTGGGCTTTACCTATTTTTAAATAATGCCTGACCTTAAGCCGTAAACTTAACTATGTAAGTAAAGCTAGCGGTTTATTGCTTGCTTTGAGTTTACTATGTATATGAGCAAGAAAGGAGGCATCTCCCAGCATGTTACTCTATAAACTATGAATGTAGCGTCTCCACGGGTGTGTAAATTGCCAGCTATATTCAGTGAATTTGTATTAAAATTTCATTCCGCGCGCCGGGGTGCAGTGAAAGCTATAGGTAGCTAAGTTAGTAAGTAATTTAATTAACCTATGACCAGCGGCGAAAATAAAGTAGGAATTTCTGGCAAAAATGTTGCTCGAAATTTTTCTTGTTGGTTAAATTAACTTTATTTTTAAGAGAGTTTCATGGAATGGTTGCATGAGGTCTTTGAGTAGAATCGCAATGATAATGCAGTATAAGTGTATTCAAATTCGACAATGACCTCAATTAAAGTTTAAAATTACCTTATCCTATCTTACGTTAAATTAGTGCTGTCACTTTCCGTCAAATAGGTAAAGAAAAGGATAGGAGATAGATAGAAGATATCTTAGTCATGTCAGTGTTATCTGTCAAAATAAGGCGACGATGAAAAAAATGGCAACTAAATTGCCTAGAAATTGCGAAGATCCCATTGACATTTTTAAACATGACAAGACTTAAATATCTCCTGTCCTTTTCATAAACTTTTTGACGGAAAGTGACAGGACAAATTTAAGGTAAGAAGAGAATTTACATCCCGAATTGAGGGCATTGTCCCAGTATCCGACAGCAATTTTTAAACCATTTAATTGATTTTATTACTAACGATTTAAAAGTGCTTTTGTTGTAGTGACACATTTCTATTGATATTATGACGAATAAAAAAAAACTTCCAAATCGTTGGTAATAAATAAATAAAGGAGTATAAAGAGAGTTGTCGGAGTTGTGGGACACTGTCGAAGCTTTTTACACTTATCTTATACCTACCTACCTACCTAACCACCTTACTACCTCGGTCTTCTCAATAGACAGTATGCATAAAACCTTTTTAGCTGTGTTGCTAATGTTTTAAATGGAAGAAAACCTTAAACACTTGCCATTTATATATTTAAGTACTTAAGGAGATTACATGGACTAGGTACTGCCCCTATCACGGAAAAATTCATATCTCGATGTGAACGTAGGTAATTTATTGAAAATCCGCTTCTATCAGATGAAAGTACAGGTACTTAAGTATATTTACATTCTGCCTTATTTGTAAAAAAATATCAAAGTAGTTACAGATAGCCAAAGTGCCAAAATTGGCCACTATTAGCTATTTCTCTTTCTATTCCTATCACTAAGTACTACGACTCCTCTATTATTTATACAACATTTTTTAAATAAGCTTCAGCATCCGTATTTCAATTTGACAGAAGCGGATTTTCCATAAATTACGTTTTTATTGTGTTATGAATTTTTAAGTGAATTTTTAAGTGGCAGCACTTAGCCTATGTAATCCTTTAAACTACAAAAGATGTTTTTCATGCCTAAAATAAATTAGCCCATTTTTTATACAAGAGTGAATTTTATATTATGGTTTTTAGTATGTAGATAGACAGGCTACTTTTTGTCGCGGGAAAACATCTTATTCTCATGGGAAAATGGAAACAGCCGTGGGTGAAACCGCGGGGCGGAAGGCTTGTGACACAATAAGACATGGCGGTAGCCAGTTAGCACTTTAATTAAGGCCACTCGTAGAGCGAGGCCGCAAAAATTAATAAATTGCTTGCAGTGGAAGGCAGCAGATGCTTGACTCGTCTACGTCAACATTTCAGGAGATGATTGCATTCGCTTCTAGTCTGTATAGCAGTAAGGCCTTACTCTTGGCTTTAAGCTAAACTATTTTATGGTTCCAAGCTTTGAAAGGCACATATTTTAAACGCCGCTACGAGTCGGTCTCAGTTGATAATAATTACCTTTACCTATTATTATTTATTTATTTTTTCGTGTGCGACACCGAGTCGTCCAACGACCCGATGAACCCTGGTGTTAGAGTTTTTCAACCGCCTACTATCACTAGCAGGCCTTTGACAATGGTTGTGTTACAACCGCCGTCTAAGTAATCATAGACAGTACCCGGGACCGACAGCTTAACGTGCCCTCCTTACCCTATTATTATTAATTATCTTTGCCTATCTACTATCTATGCCGTGTGATGCTGGCTTAGAATAGCATTATCTCATTTCTTTCCCGTGGGTCTTCTTATTGGCGATTTAGGGACTCAAGGTTAACATGTGTATTGCAATTAAGGCAATGGGCTGACAACCCATAATAAAAATAAATAAATAAACCTGTCACTTTGGTGATACACAATCATTTGAATGACCCTCAAATATTTGTCAGACGTGGTGTAAATGTCCGTTTTTACGGCCGTTTAAGCTCTGTCTACCCCGTAAGGGATATTAGCGTGATATATGTATGTATGCCCTACATCATATTAATAAAAAGTACAATTTATTTCTCACACTCGATTTCCATGGCATTATTTTTTCAAGGATTTTTTTTAGGTAGCTTATGTACCTACATAGCTTCTTTTTACAATTTTAATTGTTACTAGTCTAGCAATTAGTTTTCTTCTTCTTTCTCCTAGTAGTGGCACATAAGATGTCCAGATATTACAATCTACTTACTACTACCCAAGTTAATTACAGTGGAAGCTTTGAAACGTACCTACTAGACTCCAATGTACACCAATTACATACATACATATTATCATGCCTATATCCCTTGCGGGGTAGGCAGAGCGTAAAAAACGGACATTCACGAAACGTCTGACAAACATTTGAGGGTCATACGGAATATTGTGTATCGCTGTAGTGACAGATTGTCAGTCAGCCCATCGCCTAAAATTGCAATACACACCCTCGAGTCCTTTAGTCGCCTCTTACGACACCCACGGGAAAGAAATGAGGTCCTTTGTGTAATATTGTGTAGGTACAATAAATGGTTAAATATATTAATAAATACACGGCATACACCAATTAACAGTATAAAAAGACACTTGGCGTCAGACGTCAGGCGGCAGACAAAAACTTTGTTGGCATTTTTTCATGAAGACGCAAAGTGAAAAACGAGAAAATAAAATGTAAGCTACTTTCTGAGGCGAGGTTCTCTTCCTTGCTACGAGTAGTTTCTCTCAAAACTTCCTTGGAATTAGAAGTCTCGCAAAATAATCTTCTTGTAGCAGAGTACAAAAGACTTCACAACTTCGAAACTGCGTGGTAGATGTACTAAAATGTAGGTATCCGGAAACATAGAAATTTTACCTTATACTTGAAACTATTAATTGTACTTTAAAAATAATAACAGTCTTCCATGATTCTTAGATCAGCTACCTACGTTATCGGTTTACTGAGTAAGGTTACCTGCTGCAGTTTTTGGATGATATTGTACTTGGATGATATTATAGATATGTATAAAATGGGCCGTGTGATGCCGGCTTAGAATAGCATCACCCCATTTTTTCCCGTGGGAGTCGTAAGAGGTGACTAAGGGACTCGAGGGTGTGTATTGCAATTATAGATGATGGGCTGACAACTTGTCACTATAGCGAAGCGATATGATACACAATTTTCCAAATGACCCTCAAACGATTATCAGACGTGGCGTACATGTCCATTTTATGCGGCCTTTTACGCTCTGTCTACCCGCAAGGAATTATAGGCGTGGTATGTGTGTATATAAAATATTTTATACGTATCCATAATCACACCTTTATCGGTTTAAGGTCTGCAGTGAAACATACGTCTAAATATAGAATATATTCTTTTCGATATTGTGATAAGTTAAGTCGTGTCCTACATTTGGATTTACCTTAAGATACCCGATAAGCCCGAATGGAAAGTAGGGTCCGGGCGCGGGTGCTATTCAAAATGGACATGTTTCCTGAATTTTAGAATATACGGGAAAATCCCAACGGGCTCTACCACTCGGCCGGTTACAAATAGGATATAAACTAAGGCGAAACAAGGACAATGGTCGTACGTCTGTCCTGTCGGGTTACAATTTACCTGTTTACCTGTGAGTGTGTGTGCATAGTCTCCGAGCGACCCCTGGATAAATTACGTTGGCCATTCAGTGGACTTACGGTAAATTGTACTCGTATTCATCGATACACATTGTACTGGTTGCTGCCGGGTGTAACATAAATTTGAAATCGCATTGTGTTGTAGTGTGAACGAAAATGTGTAGTAGGCAATAGGTACGTACATATGATGACAAGAGGGTAAGAAAGACGTTTGGTATAGATAGGTTTCTTTTGACAGTTAAATTTATTTTAGTACCTATCTAATTGAATTTTTACGACTGCCCTTTTAGATGTATTTCGGGCAATAAAAACTACAAACGACCAATTTCAACCTTCGTAAATTTGTAAAGGTATCTATATAGATAGCTAGGCGCACTAACATAGGTTCGACTCGCTGTAAAGTATTGTTCTCAAGAAAATTGTGGAATGTCCTGATACCTTTACTTGTAGGTACTTACCTACATATGAACCCATTATTGTTAGCTAAACCTCGTCTGTGTTCTAAATTATAGCTATTAGATACGGTGCTTGAGGCGGAAATGAAATAACCAGATGACAACAATGAACACAGTTTTATCACAAACAATCTATGTACATACATACATACATACATACATATATCACGCCTATAATCCCTTGCGGGTTAGGCAGAGCGTAAATGGCCGCAAAAACGGTCATTTTAGTATTATTCTTTATTGTGCATTAACAATACAATAGTTTTTGTTTTAAAAGTAGTTCACAAAGGTGAGCTTATCTCTATAAAGAGATCTCTTCCAGCCAACCTGTAAAACTAGGTAAGAAATAAATACGTGCGGGGACAAGATTGCACACAAAGTTAAAGAAAAATACAATACATTTTCGCCACATCTGACAAATATTTGAGGGAAATTCTGAAAATTGTGTATCGCCATAGTGACAGGTTGTCAGCCCATCGCCTAAAATTGCAATACACACCCTCGAGTACCTTAATCGCCTCTTACGATTCCCGCGGGTAAGAAATGGGGGGATGCTATTCTCAGCCGGCATCACACGGCACTATGTACCTACTTGCTTATACAACCAGCTGATGTTCTTTTGTATACCTTGTTTAAATATCTTCCCCATATCTTACCCATGGGTGTCGTAAGAGGCGACTAAGGGACTCGAGGGTGTGTATTGCAATTTTAGGCGACGGGCTGACAACCTGTCACTATAGTGATACACAGTTATCTGATTGACCCTCAAACTTTTGTCAGACGTGGTGTTAATATCCGTTGAACGGCCGTTAACACTCTGCCTACCCCGTAATGGATATAGGCGTAATTTATGTATGTATTTAAATATCTTTTTTATGGTGTACTTAGACATGTAAGTAACTGAATCTACCAATAAGAAGTTACCAAAGTTCTTGCCTACGAACCTTACCTACGTAGATCTTGGTGTCTGTCTTGCACGTTCTACCGCAGACAAACAAAAACGAATGTAGGTCAATCAACAAAGACAGGAAGTGGAATTCAAAGACCTAGGAAAAAGCAGAAACAAGTTAAGCCGTCGAGAATTCCGGTCGGACCATTGCCCAGGTCATCTGTATTCCTGGGCTGTCGGTAATTAGACCATTATGTTTTCTTATTCCACACACGTAGGGACTAGGCGCTGAAACTGAGCAGAACAAAAATGAATACTAACTAATGAATATTTTGTTCACCGCATATTATTAAAAACTACGAAGTTTTAATTGAAAAATTTATTTTTTATATTATTTTTTATATGATCCATTCATCAACATATCATGAGAATTAGATCAACGAGTATTTTATTTTCAAGAAGACCTCAATTAAAAATCTTCCAAAATTTGGGTTTTAATAAAAATTTGAAGTGACCCTTTTAATTCAATATGGCTGGCAGCATTATTTGAGGGCATAACTTATAAATATACTAAGGTCGTTTATTTTTTGTATGTTTGCGTTATTTGTCTGTAAAGCACATTTTATGTTATTTTTGATGTTTGCGTAAATATTTGATTCAATGTTTGGTAGCTCATTTATTAAATAAATTTTTTAAGTGTCTTTAATTAATTAGTTAGAAATGCCGCTGTTTAAACAACGTAAAAACTCAGTTTGAGATGTTTTCATCCATTGCAAAAGAAAGGATGTTAGCATACACCTAAAATGACACAAAATGATACTTGGTTTCAGCCAAGGGTCCGGAAACTATAAGCCAAAAATAAACGTCTTTATTATTTTTGAAACATGAAAAGCTTGCCATATTGGGCTATGTAACGTGTATTTAATTTATGTGCGATGAGCTGAAATAGTGCAGTAAATACCAATTTACTGATTTATGGTAGGTACTTTATTTGAACTTTAATTAAAACTCACACCGTGATAAGAATAATTTACCTAGATAGATAAGTAAGTAGAAAGTAGGTACCTACATAAAAGTAGTAAAGTAATTATTCTATGGAAGATTTATATAATTCATCTAAGTACTTAGTTGTGTACCTTGAGTACCTTATACTTGTTTAAGTAGGTATAAGTTATATGAATTAGTATTTGACGTAGATATTCTGATTCGTGATGAAGATGATTGATGTTGTAGCAAAAACACGATGATATTACAGATAATATATTAGAGACGTGTGCAGTTTTTCTAATGATAAATGAATTAATGATAGACCTCGCCTGTTACCTACCTAACCTAGCTAGAAGAACGTCATGGCTGTGCTGTAGGATAAATTATAAGCTAGTAAGGCAGTACTAAAAACACCCTATCTATAGGTATTGATCACAACAAGAAGATATTGGTTTTTATTTAAAACTGTATGAAAAACCAGTTTTAAGTTGTTACCTTAAACAAGAGATTTGATGTGCGGCCTCAATTGATAGTCTTACTTACAATCCAGGAAACCGTTCAACGCCGTCGCATAAGATAATTTATCTGCGATGACAGCTCGTGAAACCGCGTTTTAGTACGTCTGTCAGGAGAAAATTTCTACTTGTCAAAATTATCCTACCCCGTTCATGCGCACACGTCTGATAAAATGCTAGTGCAACATGACAAATTATACTTTAATAAGTTTATGTTTACAAAAATAATAACAGACACAGCGGCTTTATAAATCACTAATGTGATGACATCTAACTGTCTTTCGTTCATTCACTTCGCCAAACCCCCGTTCAGAGGAGTGTTAGTTTAAATTTTAAGCCAAGGTTATCTTATCCGGAGCACGTTGAACGTACCCCAGAAGAAAGAGTTCCCAAAACTATCGTACGCTGAAGTCACCCGCTTTATTTATTTGCGTGTGGGACACCGAGTCGACAAACGACCCGATGAAACCCGGTGTCAGAGTTTTCAACCGCCTCCTACTACAAGTCGGTACCTCTGAAATGGTTGTGTATTGACCGTCGTCATAGTAATCATAGATAGCAGCCGGGATGGACGGCTTAACGTGTCCTCCGAAACACGGAACTATCTTTCTTTTAAGACAATCAGGTGGTTCAGCCTGCAATGTCCAAACCAGACTGGAAACAAATTCACAAATTGATAATATCAATTTTGTGAGTGCCCCACCGGGATTCGAACCCGAAACATTTGCGCCTCAGGCAGTCACACTACCACTTCTTCACATCGGCCATCAAGTCAGCCACGCGCTTGATGCAAGCCGTTATCCTCTGGGAATCTGCACTGTAGATGAATGATGATAACTTACTCATTGACATCCTAGATCTATCTTACTACTAGTAAAATAAAAACAGATACTCCGATCACATCCTACATAAGGAAATACAAACTTGAAAATAATAGATCTGGCAATACGAATGCACTTGCAGACTTGCGCTGTCAATAAATGCACAGAACTTCCTGCATATTATGTTGCTTCCTACAAATTGTATGTTAATCATTGTCCTAGTGTTTTATTTCTCCGCTCAAGGTCTACCTAAGTCTTTAATATGGATTTTTCGTAAAACTCAAAAAAAAATTAAATAAGTAATGAATGATTATGTAAAATAATTAAATAAGAATGGATCAACTTATTTCGCATAGGAAGGGATTTCCGTATTGAATATGCTTGATAAAAAAATATTGTCTTTTTTCATGGCCTTATTAAGATAATGATATTTGATGAATGAAAATCTGGCTGGATCGTCCACAATTTACGTCACACAGTTTCGAAGGGGGGTATAATACCGGGAGTTATCTTTCATGCTAAAAGTGCGTTTATTTGATGATCCGATGAGCCAATAAACGATTATGATAATCAAAACGATCTTCGAAAACCTGACTATATTAAAGAAAGTTTCAATCATGCTACTTATATTGATTATATAATATCGATGCCGTGTAATGCCGGCTTGGAATAGCATCACCCCATTTCTTTGCCGTGGGTGTCGTATGAGGCGACTAAAGGACTCGAGGGTTACATATGTTTTGAAATTTTAGGCGATGAGCTAACAACCTAGCTCAAAATTGCAAAACATTATGTAACCCCTGAGTCCTTTAGCCTATAGTGATACACAATTATCTGAATGACCCTCAATGTTTATCACACGTGGCGTAAGTGGCTGTTTTTTGGCCGTTTGTGCTCTGCCTACCCCGCAAGGGATATAGGCGTGATATATCGTCCCTCTTCTTGCTAACTGAACTATCTGCCTTTTGATAGTTCGCGAGTGCAAGCGTTTTTCGGTTTGGCGCTGCAATGATAACGCTCTGGTAAAGTTAACTTTCACTTTATTCATGATGTAATAACGGCTTACTACAGTAAAAAAATTACCCTAAATTTGCAAGGCAGCTTTAAAGCTCTAAAGGTTGTATTAATTGACTTATACCTACTTGAAGCAGATAGTTCTCTTTGTGAGAACTTTGTTTTCTGTTTTTGTCAGATAGATAGTCAGCATTTGCCTAGAGAAGGAAATAAAATACTAATTATTTTGTAATTATTTATTGTCATTGTCCATAAAAACAATGTTTTTTAATATTTCAGGAACTTAGTTCAAGTTTAACTTACTTTAAGCTAAGTAACCTAATAATGAGGTCATCTTAATTACAGTCTCAAATATTATAATAAGGCACAAAAGTTTTACTTATTAGTTTAATAATAAAATAGGAACAAGGAATCAGCCATACTTATTTGTTATTTTGTTATTAAAATATAATCATCCGAATAACTATTAGTTAAGTTTAGTATCATTTCCTTATAAAAAAACAAACAGCCGTATTGACTATAGAAATTTAAATTATACAAAAAACAAAAATTCTTCTTCATCATAAAAATCAAAATAACATAAAATACAAACAGTCTTACTGCCCATAGAAATAAAGATTGAATAAAAACCAAACGGTCTCATACTATAGAAATTAAAATAAAATCAATACACTTTAACAAAAACTATCGGCCTGACAGCGGTTTTACCCGGTGCTGCTCATCTTCCCGTGGGGATGGTTGTTTTCCCGCAGTACCTGTAATTCTGAATTTTGCGTAATATTGCTGTCATGGTGCTCGTCTTCTAAGAAACTAACATGATTTTTGCATGAACTATTATTCTCAAAATGATCCCAACATAAGAGAAATTCGCCAAAATTCAGAAAATGTGTCTCCAGTATCACGGTACGTTAAAAAGTAATACCTACTTACCTATTTCTTTTTTTTTTTTATATGAAAAACTTATGTTGTTTAATTTCTTATTCATTTCATGGCATTTTTTGGTATCATTATCTTACCTATACCACTTCGAAGTTTAATTATAGACTAGGAGCCCATGCCTTTCTTTTTGTTGTTCCTTGTCACGTCCCAGTTAATCCTTTTGCTGATTCAGTAAATCAGACGCCTTTGAATAGTGCTTATATTCATTTTTCGAATTTAGTCTACCTACTTATATATATTTTTGTTTCAGAAAACAGCATGAACGGCATGATCATACAATTGATCCCATGGAGGGTTGTTCAAATACTGCAAAACCAATATTACGGTGAGAAAATAATACGTACCACTACCTATATTTTTCAATTTTATCATTCGCTTATAGACCGGGAGCTAATGTCGTTTAATTTTTCATTGATTTCATTACATTATCATCTTATCACCAATTCGAAGTTGAAATAGTCTAGGAGCCTATGGATTTTTTATTTGTTCCTTGTTACTCAAAAAGCCTATCTATAATAACATAAATTAACTCTAACTAACTGCGCTAGTTGTTGCTGACTTATTCGACGTACTTATATTTCTCTTTCAGAAAAGTACTAGAACGTTCAAAATTTGTGGAAATTCATGATAACTCTGAAAATGTAGTACAAAATTTAGTTTCTGTTGAACCCTCGGAGGGTTGTTCAGTTACTGCAGATCCAGTATCACGGTAAGTAATATTTTTTAGAGGGAAGTGTAGCGAAAAGTCCCCATTATCATAGCGTATGGCAAATTCTGTTTGGATTAAATATCTAAACGTGCATATTTTAGTGCATATTTCACCTTTTAGTGCTTATTTGGGCATTTTGATAGTGCATATAATACGATGTCTACTAATAATTAGTTTTTCTTTGCAGACTTGCTTACCAAGAGTTTCAAGTACGACCAAATGAAATGATTGTCCACATGGTTCACACAGAAGAATCTGACAATCAGGATGAGGTACTTATCAGTAGTAATATTATAAATCCGAGAGTTCCAGTGTAGTTATTCTCATACCTACACATATTCTTCTAGATAATATAACGTATTATATTTCTGTTTCAGTTATTAATGACTACTGAAGAAGAAAAGATCCTAGAAGAAAAACACATTGGAAGGAGAATCGTGAACGTATCTCACTTTACAAATAAATTACTTGAATTATGTAACCACGGTCCTTTAGGTTGCTCAGCAAGTGAGATAATATTAACAGGCGAAAAACAAAATGGCCTCATGTCAACATTTTCATTTCAATGTAAAATGTGTAACACAGAATTCGTAATCAATAATGATAATTGCGACGATAACAATTATATTAACTTGAATGCCTGTGCTGTAGCGGGCACAGTTGCAACAGGCTGCGGTCGTACGCAATTGGAAGAATTTTTTTCTGCAATGGATATGCCATCCTTGACTCAACATGTTTATGATCTAAATCACAAATTAGTAGCAAAGCATTGGGAAAAAGTGTTGATTGAAAATATGAAGGAAGCTGGACAACGTGAAAAGGAAATAGCTATAGCAGAAGGTAAAGTGACCGAAGACGGTTATGGCTACATAGATGTGATAGTTGACGGATGTTGGAGCAAACGATCGTACAAAAAAAACTATTCAGCTCTTTCTGGTGCTGCTGCCATCATTGGAAAAAATACAGGAGAGATTTTGTATTTAGGCATCAAAAACAAGTTTTGTCAAGTATGTGCCACAACTACAGACCAAGAGCCTAAAGAGCATATTTGTTTTAAAAATTATAGTGGCCCATCTACAGGAATGGAGAGCACCATTCTTGTTGAAGGATTTAAAAAATCCATCGAACAGCATGGTCTTGTATACGCTAGAGTGATTTCTGACGGAGATGCGAGTACGTATTCCAAAATTTTAGAAGCGCGTCCCTATCCAAATAAAACCGTTGAAAAAATAGAATGTCGGAACCACCTTTTACGGAATTTAAATAATAAGCTGCAAGCACTAGCAACAGACACAAAATATTTGTTGAAACATCGAAAATCAGTTACAAGAAAGGCGATTGCGACAATCCGTTACACAATTTTAGCATCAATTAAGAAACACAAAAGTAACTCTGATGTCGAACTCCTTTTTGATGATATTTTACGGTGCCATACGCATGCATTTGGTGACCACACCAAATGCAAGACGTATTTTTGCACCAAAGTAGGACAGGTGGATAACACCAAAGTGTCTGATGATTTTTTCACAAGTGCTCTGTGGCAGCGCATAAGTTTCATTGTGCAAAGCATAGCTGCTCATTCGCGCAGCTTAATTCATGACGTTGACAGCAATCGCGTCGAAAATTTTCACAGCGTTGTCGCTAAGTTTGTAGGAGGAAAAAGAATAAATTTTTCAAAAAAAGACTCGTATGCGTTACGAGTTCGTGCGGCGGCTGTAAATTACAATACAAAAAAGACCATATCAAGACTGTATAAATCCATTAACGGTGGTAAGAGCCCTAAAGGAAAATTACAAAAGTTTGAAGGGAAGAGAATAAGGATAAACGCTTACAATAAAATACAGAAAAGGCAAAAACCAAGAAAGCGTTTGTTTCAAGCTTCGGGATCCGAAAAAGCAGATAAAGATTATGGATATGAGTGCATCAAACCAGACATGGACCAGGAAACTTTTAATAAAGTTAAGGAAGCTTTTTTAAATAATTTGAAAAAAACTGATGAAGAATTAGACAAAATTCAAAAGAACACGATTCTCCAAAGCGACAGTGGTGAGTGGCTCGAACTTCGACGTTCACTTTTAACAGCCTCAAATTTCGGCAAAATCATTAAGCGAAGACAAAATACAAGTTGTGTAAATACCGTGAAAGAATTATTATATAAAGTAAATATGGATCATGTGGCATCGATCAAACATGGCAGGGAAAATGAAAGAAAAGCCATCAGTCAACTTAGCACTCAAATAAACAAAAAAATTGACCGATGTGGCCTTTTTATCGACAGATATCTTCCTTTTCTTGGTGCCACGCCCGATGGTTTGATTGGTGAAGACACAGTTGTGGAAATTAAATGCCCAATTACCGCTTATAAATTAGGTCTAAACGAAGCCATCGAACAAAAAAAAGTTACCTTTTGGACAAATAAACACGGCAACATGGAAGTCAACAGAGACCACAATTGGTTTTATCAAATACAAGGCCAATTACATATAACGCAACGGAAAAAATGTATATTTGCTGTTTGGGCCAATGAAAATGAAGCTTTGAGAGTTGAGATTGTGGAGAGGGATGATAATTTTTGGAAACAAAAAATGGAAGAAAAGCTGACGATATTTTACATGAATTGCTTGCTTCCAGAGTTGGTTGATCCTCGCCATCCACGGAATTTGCAAATAAGAGATCCCGAATACATAAAAAAAGCAATTGAAAATAAAAAACAAAAAACTAAAATAGCTGAAAAATAAACTTGATGAGCAATTTAATTGGTATAAAATTGGTAAAACTGGAATATACGGGGTGTAAGTTTTATAAAAAGACAAAAACACATTTTAATTTAATTCTATGCATGGGTTGCAAATGGGAGTAAATTGCCTCGACTATGCGAACAATAGTTGTTAAATGACCATAGATATCGTCAATTTTTTCTCAAAAATAAGATAAATGATTTGTTTATCTGTAAGCTACGTACATTGAACACAACTATTCTTTCACGATTAAAATCCTATGATAATATCCCTAAGTAACTCGGGCTTATTTTGATATGGGAAAATGTCGTATTTTCACTGTTTATGTTTGTCATATTATAGTTTTAATGAAACTAAATTGTATGATTTTTCAAATATATATTTCTAAACAAATATCTTCTTTTTTACTCATTTATTTCTCGGAGTAAGACTACTGGTCTATACTAGTCTTAGTGCTTAAACGATTGACCCGATAAGAAAGAGGAGGACAGCGATGGAGCAACGTACCGCGTGGTCCTCCTGTACTTCGCTGCATCGCTGTCCTCCTGCACGGCGCTCCCGCGTGGTCCTCCTGTACTTCGCTGCATCGCTGTCCTCCTGCACGGCGCTCCCGCGTGGTCCTCCTGTACTTCGCTGCATCGCTGTCCTCCTGCACGGCGCTCCCGCGTGGTCCTCCTGTACTTCGCTGCATCGCTGTCCTCCTGCACGGCGCTCCCGCGTGGTCCTCCTGTACTTCGCTGCATCGCTGTCCTCCTGCACGGCGCTCCCGCGTGGTCCTCCTGTACTTCGCTGCATCGCTGTCCTCCTGCACGGCGCTCCCGCGTGGTCCTCCTGTACTTCGCTGCATCGCTGTCCTCCTGCACGGCGCTCCCGCGTGGTCCTCCTGTACGTCGCTGCATCGCAGTCCTCCTGCACGCCGCTCCCGCGTGGTCCTCCTGTACTTCGCTGCATCGCTGTCCTCCTGCACGGCGCTCCCGCGTGGTCCTCCTGTACGTCGCTGCATCGCAGTCCTCCTGCACGCCGCTCCCGCGTGGTCCTCCTGTACTTCGCTGCATCGCTGTCCTCCTGCACGGCGCTCCCGCGTGGTCCTCCTGTACGTCGCTGCATCGCAGTCCTCCTGCACGCCGCTCCCGCGTGGTCCTCCTGTACTTCGCTGCATCGCTGTCCTCCTGCACGGCGCTCCCGCGTGGTCCTCCTGCACGTTGCTCCTGCGTGGTAAGGTTTTACCAATATCCAAAGGCTAATGGATTAAACACTAAAAAGTTTAGATGATTTATAATGAAACTTCCCCATTATAATGATGACAATAAAATGTACGCAAGCTCTTGTACTATATCAAAGGTTAACTTGTAACAATTTATTATAATAAATATTTTTATGTTGGAATATACAATATTATATAGGACGAAAAATGTACGCAAGCTCTCGAACTATAAGTATGATAAGGCAGAAATTGAAACACTTTAAATTATTGTGTTAATGTTCTAATGAAAAACTGGACCCCCAATATTTGTCAATAAAATAATATTTTTTTGACTTAGGTACATACATATATATTTTTTAATAATATTAAACTTGCTGAGTTTTCATAAAAAGTTTTAGTACGTACTGATTCATACAAAGAACAAACATGCGGTGGTGGCAAGCTGACGAACCCAAACCCAGGAAACGAGAACCCAGCGCGGTCTTAATAGTACCAGCTAGAGCCGGTAGATGGCCGAGTATGGCGAGTTTATTGACCTTTTCGTAAAGATCGTCAGGTGAAGTATGCGGTAGGGTGGGGTGTGGGGAAGGCTAAACACTCAAGGTCATTGAGGAATGCAAGGCTCTTAAGCACTTATGGCAAGCGGCAAAGACTACAGCACAAAATCTAAAAACTTCGCAATGTTGTTCACGATGACAATCCGTGTTTATTTCAGGATTGTCATCGTGAACAACAGGCAAGTCTTCCACACTAATTGTAGCATTGCTTGAAATCGATGGTCTCTTACGCTTTTTGGGGTATATGACATGAGCAGGATCTGTAGGGTCTTCTAAGTCAATATCGTAAAAATAATCATTTACCTGATCGTATACACCAATCAACTGATTTTCTTTTATATTGTTAATTAGAATTTCGTCATTTCACACCGGACATCATCATTGCTTATTGCTATTGTTTTAACTGCATGCTTTTCTAGTTCTAAGATTTAAGACCACATTTAGATATAAACTTACAAGTGCAGGATTCTGAATTATCAGAATCCTGCACTTGTAAGTTAATATCTAAATGTGGTTCATGCTCTTCTACACCAAAAGAAGCTTTACAGGAAAATATTTTTCGTTTGCGTTTTATGGGTTCTATTCTATGACATAATCAGGATATTGTGGGTCTTCTACGTCAATTTTGCTAAACGGTTCAATATCCTCATTTTCAGCAGCCTGGGGAGTGTTAACTGGAAGTTTTTCTTCTGAAGACCTATTTCTCTGGACATCCTCACAGTTTTTTTCAGTTTCTTTATCTTGCTCTGGTTTAATAACGACACCAAATTCACCGTCAATACTGCTTTCAGTTACTTTTTGCGTATCTTGCTCAGTCATTATTACCTCGCCGTAGTGCCACTTCTTACCATAATAGTAGTTTATGCAACTGTCATATAATGGGGGTCATTAGAATGCGAGTGTCTGTTTATCACACGAGGCGTAGCCGAGTGTGATAATAGTTTGACACGAGCATTCTAATGCCTAATTATATGCAGTTGCATACACTATTTTATCTACACTCTAAAAAATTAACTCAGTTGAACACTTTTCCAAACGTTCGCACCGGCGATTGCAAGGTCCGATACATGGTCAAATTCAATACGAGAACGTAATATGGCTTGATATGAATTTTTGAAGATTCTTTACAAACAGTTGTTTAGATGTCGAGTCTCAACAGCAAATAACTAAACAACTGAACAACAACTGAACAACACTGAACAACAACTGAACAACACTGAACAACATCGGAATAACATCTGAACAACAACTAATCAACATCTGAACAACATCTAACAACATCTCAACAACAACAGAACAAAAACCTATTAAAACAACTGAACAACATCCGAAAAATTACCGTACACCAACAACTGTCAGGTGCGGCGGAAGATAGCGATTTGAGTATTGGAAAAAAAACTTCGTTTCATTTCTCAACTTTATCGTATTATGAGTTTTCTCATTAAGTCATTACGCTTCTGTAATTTATAGTAAACCCTAGTTTTTATAGGCAGAATGCATAAAGTAGGTCATTATGCATCTGTTTTCGAATTCATAATTCGAACATTATGAGACGAGTGTAGATAAAACATCTTAACCATTGTTTTAAAAAAATATGGCTTAATACCTAAATGCATAGATAAAAAGGTTCATATTTCAAAAAATAGGCTGTTGTTTCATACGCAAAATAATGACAACATTGCAGGCAAAAAATCTGTCTAACAGTCATATGTACATAGTACTTGGTTTTTAGAAAAGTATGAAATTTAAAAAATATTGCTAACAGTGATATGTACAAGAGACGGTTTGCAAGAATATTTACTGCCAATTTGTGCAGATACGCTAAACACAAATGTCGATTATCTTCTAAACGGTAACCGATACAGAAAAAACTGTTAGAGAGAACTTGTTAAGAAAAAATAGAGGATCCTGATGGCATGGTCAGTGCAGATAGTGCCGTTTGACAGATAGGTCTGTTAGCAAGAAGAGGGACGATATGTGTGTATGTATGTACTTAAATCGATACCACTCGCTTAGGACTTGAAAAAGTTTAGGTAGGTAGCAAAGTTTTGCTACACGCATGCAACTCACTCAGGATATAATTACTTCCACAAATCAATCAACCAAATATGCGTCATAAAACCACAATAAAACGTTCAATTGGCTCAATGTTTAGAGCCAACAATAGCAAGCATACCTTTGTACCTACCTACTTTTCCCAAATTTCAGCGCAGACTTTTGAACTTAACCCCAACCTACCTAACTGAATCCCTACAAGGATCTACTTATACACACATACATACACATATCACGCCTATAATCCCTTGCGGGGTAGGCAGAGCGTAAACGGCCGCAAGAAACAGACATTTATGCCACGTCTGACAAATAATAGAGGGTTGTTCGGAAAATTGAGTATCGCCATAGTGACAGGTTGTCAGCCCATCGCCTAAAATTGCAATACACACCCTCGAGTCCCTCAGTCGCCTCCTACGACTCCCACGGCAAAGAAATGGGGTAATGCTATTCTAAGCCGGCATCATACGGTGGATCGACATCTACTTATACCTTCTTTTCATTCAATTATTATGATACACCAGTGTATTTCGATCTCATGAATGGATTTTTTGTGCTGATTAGTTGCGTCATCACCGCAGATGGTTTTGTCCATATAGCTCTTCCCTAAATTTTTCTTTGTAGAAATAATAAGGAGGGATATGCAGTACTTTCTAAATACGTAACTACTTCGATAGGTCCGTAAGCTTTTTTTTCCATTAAATGATCATCTACCCTAAGCCTGCAAGGTATTGCGCTTGAGGAGATGTCCATCAAGATAAAAGATAATAATAGCCACAATTGACTTATTTCTGAAGGGTTAAAGAAATGTGTTTTTTAGATTTATTTCAAGTTATTAAAACCTTTGTCTTCAGCGACGCTCTTACAGGGGGCAGGGAGTAACACAAAAGGTATAACAAGCCGAAAGGAGGTAAATGCGCACATGAAAGTGAACAACTTTCCACATGGAAGATGGGTCGAAGTACTAAAAAACCCGCCCAAAAGACGCCCCATACAATATTGCCGATCAGCTAGCTAATAACTCCCTTTTTTTATATTTAGACTTAGTTCCAAAGTTGTTCAGTTTCATGAAAACCTTGACCTTCTTTCGGCTTCTTGTACCCTTTTTGTAACTCCTGTAAAGCCTCTATGAACATGACAGCAAGTTTTGACAAGAATGCACAGATTAGCTAGTCTACATAAAGTTTATCTGTGACTGTGACTCGATTAATACAGATAAGACAGCCACATTAGCCTAAGTACCTCTTTCTGCCTTATAGCGCTAGCGTCGCATAATAACTATGCAGTTTTTTATAGCTAAGGTTATAGCTGTATATTATAGTGATAGTGCTGGCCATCGAAATATTTATCGCAATCAATAATAAGTGCTGTTACTGTGCTGTGCTGTACTGTTGTTAGCCTACCCTATCCTGATATTCTAGTGCAGGTATAGGTACTTTATTGGGGTTTATTTCAGGTTTTATAATATGAGTAATAAAACTTCAGAAAATGTGTTACAATAGACAGTTTATTCAGACCAAATTCCTTACTTAAGATAATATACCTTAGCTGTGTGAGATGTTGGTAGAAGGTTGAGCAATATCCACAAAATGCCGTAGACTATCTTAATTGCACTTAATTATCTGAAATTTGATAAATTTTATTAGCAATAAAATTAGATACCTACATATCAGGAGGTAGCGATTAGGAGGCGTCTGATTTTTAAGACAATATTATATACAATTTATGGGTATAATTTAATGTGCTTCATAACTTAAAACCTCAAAAAATGATACAGCTTACCATTTGTAGTTAGCGGTTTACCAAGTTCGATCTTGGACTCGGCTCCTTTTGTCCTCCTGGTCGAATTGCGTCTTATCAAAGTGCCGTTTACTCACTCGTTTTCACACCCACATAATATGGGTCTTATGCACACATACTCGTATTTTATAAAGATAGCCTATGTTATCAAATCGAGCAATAAATAATTTAAGGATAAATCAACCCATGCAATGTTAAACTTAAGATAACACAAGAAATTGCTTCTAATTAATAATAAAATAACATGGAATCCACCACGGCCAGCAAAAGTCAAAATCACACACTTAGCTTGGATAAATTTTCAAATGCCAATATGGCGCTCAAACTATACGATTAAAGCGCCATTACCCATAACCTGGGACTACAGCTGTCAGGCCCCCATTCACAGATCAAGTATCTTTGCAAGCAAAAATCACGAATCACAATAACAAGTAATAATAAATAATTATGTTATCCTCTTTGACAATAGTAGCTAGGAATTGTACAATAATATAGTTAATTCGTAAATTTGAGTGTCATTTTGTAATGAACCTAAAAGCGGTAGCATTTTCGGCGCCATAAGTTGCTACATTTCTTACGAGTATCTTCATCAATACCTAAGTACCACTTGCTACATTTTGTGGGAATTTCTATCAAATTGTGCCTCCTCGGGTTTTAGGTTGAACTCGCCTGAAAGATATAGTTAAGAGCAAACCTATCACTAATTAAAAAACCTATAAGATTTTCCCCTGACTAAACCATTACCGTTCTTCTTCATCGAGTCGATGAGCAACAATAAAATTTTATTGGACCAGTATTTGGCCACACTGAACGCTTTGGAGTTAGCCTCTAGCAGATCCTGCATGGTGCAAGTGGTAGGGCAGTTGGTGCAGGAGAGATGGTGATCCATAGTGTGTTCCACACCACAATCGCACACACCATTGCATTGCCCTGACCAGCCAGAAAAAGATTACAGTTCAAATATAGCTAAGAACCTCGAGAATATTATATTTATTGATGATAAATGGTACTAGATTATATGACGGCCGATGTGGTGCAGTGGTAGTGCGACTGCCTGCGACGCAAATGTTCCAGGTTCGATTCTCGGTGGGGCATTCACTAAGTTGATATTTATCACTGTGTTAAATTTTTCTCAGTCTGGTTAGAACATTCCAGGCTGAACCACCTGATTGTCTGAAAATACAGCTGGTTCCGTGCTTCGGAGGGCACGTTAAGCCGTCGGTCTCGGTTGCTGTCTATAATTACTTAGATGGCGGTAGTTACAACCATGTCAGTGGCCTACGTACTGGTAGTAGGCGGTAAAAGAACTCTGACACCAGGGTTAATCGAGTCGTTGGACGACTCGATGTCCCACTCGAAAAGAAGAAGCAGACTATATAGATAATTACTGAAGCAAAATAAAAACGTACCTCTGCGTTTTTAGATATTTTGCTTTGATTACTAACTTGACGTATTATGCAGCGTTCTCATAGCTTATCATTATCAGAATTAGAAATATTTAGGTATTATAAACCTTGCAAGTACAAAATACTACAATTCCACGTACAAAAGCACATTGCATCGATAACATAACAAATTAGTAGGTTAGGTGCAGCGGCAAGGATGAGGAAAATATCATTATAAGAAAATTGAACTACGCAGCTAAAATAAAGTCTTATCATAATATACCTATGTGTATGTTCATTTTTGCATTTCCGGTACAGATTATTGGGAAACAGAAGCTCATTATTGAATGCAGTTGGAGTTGGTAACGCGATCACACCGCCCAGTGCGCACGCGCAAGGTCGCCCACAGCCGCGATCGCGATCATGGTCAAGATCAGGCTCAGATCGGGTTACAAGACGTATAAAGCAAATTGCTACAGTCGAAGGTACGTTAAATAAAGTGTTCTACCCCTTACTTTCATTTATTTTTGTAGATCTTCTAGCCTAGGCTAAGAATCAAGAGTCTATACTCTTAAAAACAAATGTCCTCACTGACTGACTGACCCATTCAAAAACACACAGACTAAACTGTCAATGTAAGAAACATGAATGTTTAGGCCCTAAAGGGGTAAAAAAGGCGTGAAACGTTTATATAAAAATTAGTGGTCCTTATAGCGACTTGCTTCAAAATTTGGGCTTCGATTAAGGAACTAAAATAATTAAACACGTGTTTAAGAATTTTCTAAATTTTTCTTCTGAAGGGGTAAAAATGGGGTTTAATACCTATTTGTACGAAAGATTGTGGTTTTTAAAAGCGATCCGTTTTAAAATTAGTAATTAGACTAAGAACTCAAAATTTATAAAATACGTGTTTCAGCATTTACCAATTTTGAACCTCTAAGGGAGGTAAAAAAGCTTTTGTATGCAAGTTCGTTAATATAATGTGATCTGTAAAATTGGTTATTAGCTCTACATTCCATAAAAAAGAGGGTTAAATTTAATAGTTTGTATGAAAGTTTATAGTCTTCGATGTGATCTGTTTCAAAATGAGTGACTAGATCATGAAGCTAAAATAATTCAAGACCGTGTTCAAAAGATTTTGAATTTTTACTTCAAACGGCTTTACCACCATTTGGGGGATAAACATTTGTATGCAAATTATGGGCATTTGAGGCAATCTCTTTAAAATTTTGTGATTAAACTAAGGTTCAAAAGTAATGATGATGCCGTGTGATGCCGGCTTAGAATAGCATCACGCCATTTCTTACCTATGGGAGTCGTAAGAGACGACTAAGGGCCTCGAGGGGGTGTATTGCATTTTAGGCGATGGGCTGACAACCTATCACTATGGCTATGCACAATTCTCAAATATTTGTCAGACGTGGCGTAAATGTCCTTTTTGCGGTCGTAAGCGCTCTGCCTACCCCGCAAGGGATATAGGCGTGATATGTGTATGAATGTGTATGTATCAAAAGTAATCAACATTTTATAAATTTATGATTTTGGTTAATAGTTTGTAAAGAAATTTATAGTCTGCGTGTCTCTTGAAAATGGAATGCGCGAGTGAAACCGCGGGCTAAAACGCTACAATTAAATAGTAACTCAACCAAGTACATTGAACAGTTTGAAAAAAAAAAGACATTTGCACAATTTGTCTGTCTGTTTGTCCAAGTTTCACATAAAACTACAAGACCGATTTCTACAATTTTGTGTAGTTTAATACTCGGGTCAACATCTATAATAAGTAATACTAATTACTGCAAGAAATTCAAAGGAGTTCATACAAAGAATTCAATGCATTTTTTCGTCTATTATATGGAGTGGGGTATCGGTAATATATATCTTAAACTAAGAGTTGGTTTCTTCGAATCACAAATATTCCTCTATTGAGATATTTTCGATATAATTGGGTCACTCTGTGCTCGGCAATTTTATAAAATCAATTCAATGTATGGAGACGTAAAATGTGTTCATTTCGTAATTTTTATTTGTTACATGAAATATTTATTCGTATACCGATACTTCCCAACCGTTGCAGTATACGAGGGGCGGGTCTCCCCTATTCAGGTTTTGTACTACGTACTTATACCTAAAATATTTCAAAAAAAAGCTCGATAGACTTTATTTAATGGTCGCCATACATTGATTATTGGGGGTATTTATAACTGTACACGTTTGTTTAGGGTCAGTATGCGAACCTTTGTGGAGACTGATAAAAATAATTTTATAAATAAATAAGTGACAGAAGTCACTACACCTTGCTTACGAAGTCGCGGGATACAGCTAGGATAAAAATGAACTTAAACTTTCACAAAAGCGTGCATTTTTTATGTGGACCACAGTCCCAAGAAGGATCAGTTTTTTGAGCAAGCCAAAAGCGGCACTTTAAAAAAATAATAGTATTTTTGACACTTTTTTGAAGCGAAATAAGCGCATTTCCTTCTCTTACCTACTTACTAAGCTTAGTATGTTTTTTCCTGACTTTCGTATTGATTTGCAGTAAGACACACCTTATCTAGTCCCACCGTCATGGACTTTTAATATCATCTAGCTGACACAAACAACTTTGTTTTGTCTTCGCCACAATGGCCTCAATTCGGTAAATAAACTCTCTTAACTTCCTTTGATTAGCGCGGTCTCTTTTCGTCAAACAGGTTTAGAAAAGAATAGGAGTTATCACAGTCATCTCATGTATTATAATTTGCAAAATAGGTACCTAATGCAAAATACATATATGCGTTACTAATCTAGATCTAACTAAGGCGCAGATAAAAACAATGTCGACTATATTGACTAGAAATGGCGAAGAACCCATTGTCATTTTTAAACATGACAGTACTACGATATCTCCTATTCTTTTTAGGGGGAGGCTATTTGAGGGGAAAGTGACGGCGCTATTTTAAGATAAGGGATCTTATTTCCCGAATTGAGGCCAATATTTGCGTGCGAGTTAGTAATTAAATATCAGCAGTAGGGCGCGTCGCAGCGTCGTCTGCATATAACGAATCGCAGTGACATGACGTTATCTGACGAGCTAGATGCTATTGATAAAACAAATATTTAACATTGTGGACAGAGTGAGACAAGCGCGAGCTTGGCGATGGTGTTATCTACGGGTCGCGCGGACAGAGGCATGCCAGCGGCGTCCCGCTGCGGCCGTCCCAGCACTGTAGCGACAGGTCGCACGCAGCCCGCACTCGCAGCTCACTGACAGCTGAAACCGTCAACAACGGGAATATTGTCTGCACGCCGAGCTAACCTCAGTCCATTCACGCTTACGGCGAAACGCGGTCAACACGTGGCTTCCTAATATTAGAGCGACGGAACGCGCGCGCAGTTCCCCGTACCTACACCGCTCACCACACAACTTGTGTTTCGCCCACATGTACTGAAACTGCAACCACAGAGCATAAATGTTTATTTCAAAAGTCCGTGCGAATACCAGCAATGAGCATCAGGCGCAATTGGAAGGAATATGTAGCAGCACTCAGTGGTTAGTGTTTGTTTGTTTTATTTTTGGCTTATACACCCACACGTTCTGAAATGCGAAATTATTATAGTTCGTGCGTTTTGAGAGTTGGCAACACCGGCTGGCCGTGTGCGGCTGTTTATGTGTGTCAATATTTTGTAAGTTGGTGTGTTTTTCTGATAAGTAGATATTAGTCGAAACCTTCACATCAACTGATAGTACTCGTACCAGTACTAGACGATCAGCTGACGATTGGAGCAAGTTTCGCTGTGTCATGCTTTTATTTACTTTTATTTCGCAATTCATTACTTTTTCAACTTATTTTATGAAACAAAGTTCAAGTACTTTGTGTTGTTAATATGATTACGATATTATCGCGTCATGTATGTCCTTACTTACCTATTTCAACTTAATTAGCGACATAAGTCATTAGTGTACGTTGTACGTTACTGTATTTATACACTGTCAGTATTTTAACAAGCAGCGTTTAGTTTTATTGAATGCTGACTATTATGAAATTGTTACTAAATACCCACTACCTACACGCATACTACCTATACTATACCTTTTGCCTATCTAAGTTGTCTTTGCGTGTTTAGTATTAAAGGTATAATTTAACCATTCGTCCACAAGAAGCATTCGGCTTATTCATAACTTCGATTTGTTATTATTTTATTGGAGTACTAAATAATGTCCTTTAGAGACGTAATACCCACACACATATCACGCCTATTATCCCTTGCAGGGTAGGCAGAGCGAAAACGACCGCAAAAACGGACATTTACGCCACGTCTGACATATAATTGAGGGTCATTCGGAAAATTGTGTAATAATTTCGTTTCGTTTGTAATCGTAATACCCAATTTGCAAAAATACCTTTATAGACCGAAATTATTAATTTATTTTCTTCCTACCTACTACGTGCAGGTATTTCATACAGTAACTTGATTACTTCTATAAAACAAGTAGGTAAGCAATCAGTACTCCAATATTCTACCATTTGTATTTTACCTTTGTCACAAAATCCAATTATAAAACAATAGATACGACCTCATGGGCTCAATCGTCGTAAATGACATAAAGCACTTTTTACAGGAGCAGCAAATATACAATAATATTAAGAACACATATTGAGTTATATTTTGCAAATTTTTAGCTATATTGATGATTCTTATATCAAAAAACTTGTATTCAATTGCTTCAAAACCTCAGTGTTGCACAGGAGTAGAATTCAGATTTAAGAATTTGGCATGTAGATACGCCCTAAAATAATACAAATTAATGGTATTACTACCCAAAAATAGATTAAAAAAATACTGCTTATTAATAATAAAGTAGTAAAAACCTTTTTTATAAACAAACACACACTGAAATAAGTAGTAAAAGTCTATTATTTTATTAAACTATAACTCCTATATTTATATAATCATGCCGATTCACTCAAATCATTTATACTTCATTTTTATTTAAAATTAAGTTACCCGCCCAGCGGTTTCACCCGTTTTCCCGTGAGAGACGGATCTCTTCTGCTGATGCACGTCAGGTTCTCCAGACTATCTCACTCTGTGGCAAATTGCACGAAGGCTTAGCAGTTTGGTTGCAATATAGCGCAGCACAGCGCGCAGCGTTTTCCTTGCTGCTAACCGTTTTCCCGTAGGAATAAGACATTGTCCAGTGAAACCTATCGCACTCTGTTCAGAAATGTTGTGGCTTTCTAATTTCAATCAGGCCAGTAGTTTCGGAAATTGTCGGTAATATAATGAGGAACGATATGTTTTTTGTTTGTGTTTAGTCTAGATCAAATTTCAGTAGCGCTTGATAGTGCGACTGCAAGTAGCGTTAAAGTTCCAGGTTCGATTCACTCACAAAATTTATATAGTGACTTTGTTTTTAAAAGGGTTTATTCATTTTACGAACAGATTTTGGATAATGAGAACTTACACTTTTAAACACTTCAACGTGTTGGGTATACAATTTGAGATATCCTGCAAAATTGCACCGCAGACTGAAAGTCGCAGGTTCAAATCCTTTTTGGACTACGATTTAGGTATGTTTGGGTCGGGAACGACATGTTTTATTATCTTTAGGTTAAAATGCCTTTAGATACACCTTTTTTTCTTCATTTGATTCATTGAAATTGCCGTGTGATGACGGCTTAGAATAGCGTCACCCCATTTCTTTCCCGTAGGAGTCGTAAGAGGTAACAGGGTGTGTATTGCAATTTTAAGCGATGGGCTGACAACCTGTCACTATGACGAAACAAGTTTCCGAATGACTCAAATTTTAACAGACGTGGCGTAAATGTCCGTTTTTTGCGACGAGATATGTGTGAGAGTGTGGTTCATTGAAAAATATTTTTTCTGCTTTTACTGCATATTTTTTTTATAATTGAAACGTTTTTGTTGGGTTGTAAGTGTTATATTTTATAATATTGGTGGTTGGTTTAATAAATGATTGGTGTTTACGTCCAAGTATCAAAATTATTGTGAGTGAAATGTCTTTTGCTTTACCTTATTTCTTTATTTCGTTGAAGACAAAAAATACACTGGTATTTAACGTTTTTTTTTGGGAGTACTAAAATTTTAATACGTAGATCGATAGAGCAAAAAAAGTTAAATAAAACTGTTTTTTCAAATGAATTACATTTACGACAATCGAGACCAGAAGGTAAATCCACAGACCTAACTATAACATACATATATAAACCTACGTGAATAAAATACCTACGTGCGGTTCGTACGGGAATAAATTAAAAGTTGCGTGACAAAACTGCGCAAATGAAGAAAACAATCCGATTTATTATGTTTAGCCAATTTAATAGATTGATTTGACGGCTATGAAATCCATAACAATATAATGAAAGTCGGGATTTTTTAAATTGCATAAGTATAGCCTGTGGCGTATACATGAGGAGGGTGGGTCGATGATGAAGCATTCTAATCCTATAGCTTATATCACCTCATTACGTCTTCCATCAGATGATTTTAGCACCAATTATAATTGTGAAATGCTTCGCTTGCAATACATGTGGCGCAGTGTGTCTCCTCTCTTGCCTTTGTACCTAACGACAATTTACGAGCTTGCTTCGCTCGCAATATGTGTGATCTTCGTGTAGCGCACTGTGCCGCTCCAATTTCCTTTTTTAACGTTACATGTCTAGCTTGCTTCGCTCGCTCCACGTGAAGTGATGGTGTAGCGTAGTGTGACTTCTCTCTTGTCTCATTTAACGTGCAATGTCAACCTCGTTTTGCTCGCAAGACGTGCCCACTACACGTCTTTGCTCGTCGTGCGCAGAGTCCGCATCTTTTGCCTTTTTTACATGAAATGACGAGTTCGCTTTGCTTCCAATAAGTAATATTCGTGAAGCGCACTGTATGCTCGCTCGCAACGTAGTGATGATTTGGCGCAGTGTGGCGCATTTCTTACCGTTCTTAAGTGTCTAGCTCACTTCTCTCGCAATGCATATTTATTTGAGTGGGGCAGTTTTGCGCCTGTTTCGCCCGACGGTAGTATGATATATATTGTGACCCCCCCTCACCCCATGATCTGAAGCTGTATACGCCACTCAGGATAGCGTGTGTCTCAGGTAATTGAAATTAAAATAACATTTCATTGAACCTAATGATTGCACAGAGAAGTCAGTGACCGATATCACTAAGCAAGACTATATTGACTTGACTCATCTTCAGTCTTGAATCTGCATAAACAAAAGATATAGAATATTAATAAATAACGCAGAGAGATTTGAATTAATTATCATACGAGGTGTACCGAAAACTTTGCAGGTATGATCAGAACATGAAACTGAACATTTTTTTTTATGAAGGCTTTGTTGATAAACGGAAAAAGTCTTTTGAATACCATTACGAGCTCAATCTAGCCAGTAGACTATAGTGGCTATAGATGGTGATGCAGGTATCTACTTAGTAACATATGTAGTTACTTACCTACCCTTCTAAGGCCTGTGAGGGTCTGGGTTAGATAGCCGACCCTGAGATAAGAACGAGATAAGGAAAACCAGGCCAACAATGAATGATAGGAGTTTTTATGATTTGAAACTCAATTCAACTATGTAGATATCATTTTGTCCTCCAGACTAGGCACTAACGTCTTTTTTTAGGTGTTTAAATTGAAAAAAAAAATACAATTATAAAATAAAGGTTTTGTTTCAATTTCAATTTGTGATTAAGTGGGGCTTATCAAAATCAAAATATCACCTTGGTGGTTTTACCTTATTTGTAACTTGCACCTTGCTTAGCAAGTCATGTTGGTGAGTAACTTAGCTCATAATTCCAAGCAATCTCATTCGAAGCACTCAACTCAATATTTTGAGTTTTCATACGAAATTCTCGTTTTAAGTCATTAACTTGAACTGAGCAGAATTATAATTTTATTTCATAGCATCGAAAGTTAGATATCTAAAAACCTTTATCCGTAGTATAATCCCCAAGATAAAGTTTACTTCTTCAGTTCTGTGGACTGGTTTAGGTACTCCTTAATATATCTGCAGCAATTTTGATACTCCACATAGTTTAGTAGGTAATTATGATTGTATATTAGATTATCCTTTGTATTATAACGACTAGAATATGTTAGGATAATGTTTTTAAGAAACAATTTGTTGTAAAAATATTATTTTTTATTGTAGGACCATCAGTTAAGGGCTTTATGAATATGCAATAGGGTTGGAAGGCCCAAACGAGGCTTGTAAGGCCTTAGTTACATACAGTTTGGTTCTGCTGTCCTAACCAACTTGGGCCTTATGACCCAAATTTGCAACTTTTGCAATAAATAGGTTCCAAATTAGACATATCTGTGTATCAAAAGAATGATGGTTTCGTAGACACACTAAAACATTGCAGATGTCTGATATCCTTTTAGTTCGTTTTTGAGTGCTATGAAGCTAGCGCATATAAGATGTATATAAACCGGTTATCAGATTTTGGGTCTTTTGTGGGCCTTGTCATCCCGAAGGATCTTAGTCCTCCATTTTGGGTGACCCAATTGTTACTATAATTATATTACCTACATGATGCCGAAAAAAGTGTTTACATTAGTTGTAATAATGATTACCGCTCACTAAGTTACGTATATAAATAATAGTCTACGTCTTATTACTACCTACGTCACATGTTAACTTTTTATTAAAAACCACAATCATTTCTTAGAAGATACTTCCAACGTCATTCACTTCTAGCTTAATATGTACCTATATCAAACCGTGGTGGTATTTCCATTCTAAGTAAAAAATGGGAAATGTAGGAGTACGGTCTATGTGTAAAAGAATACATAAAAGTAACTACGAATCTAAGTAAAAAGTTGAATGATAAATAATTTTGCTTTTATTCTATTTAGAATTATTTTATTTAAATCGAAGTTCAACATTCAGCCTTAATTAAAAACCTAACAATAACGTCTCCTAACTTAACACACATATATACATTTATCACGCCTATATCCCAAGAGGGGTAGGCACAGCGTAAACTGACGGATATTTACGCCACGTCCGACAAACTTTGAGGGTCATTCGGAAAATTGTGTATCGCTATAGTGACAAGTTGTCAGCCCATCGCCTAAAATTGTAATACACACCCAAAACTTATTATTTTCTCTGAAAATGTAGGGAGTTATTTTATCTGGTGGTTCACCTGCAATGTCCTAGCCAAACTGGGAACATTCTAATGAAGTGATAAATTGACAAATAACTATCAACTCAGTTTATCCTGCATTCGGGAATCGAGCCAGGCACCTTCAGGTCCTGAGAACAAACTTAGACGGCTAGACCTCGGAGACAGTTTATTATTAAATCCGCAACAATTACTTTTATCGCCGAGTGAGAAACAAGTTTAATGATTTTAACATTACTCGTTTAATCGGCGTTATACTACACATTAGTATTAACTAAAAATTTTGTATGCGATTTATATCATGTGTCCATTCGAAAATGTGCCCCGGTGCAAATGTGTCCTATGGAAGTGTGTCCTGTTGGGAATGTGTTCCGATGGAAGTAAACCCTTTTAGGTACATGTTTAGCTTCTGTGATTGATCTCAATTATACCTACCAACCTTAATAACATCAACAGATCATTCTGATATATATTGCGTCCTTACAAAGCACGAACAACACTAAATCCATTTAGCCAAGTTGGAAAAGTCCATGCGAGAGCTAACCAAAGTTGAAAGTTTAAGAAAACCTATTAATAGTATTTGTACTTATATTGGGTGAAATTTACAACAGACCGAAACTGAAAACAGAATATAGGCTGGTGATAAGTAACAACGTCCCCAAGGAAGATGGGTCGAAATAAGACAGAAATATTTTGAGCTTCCATAGTAACTCAAATCAGCTGATTGACAATTTTGTATGGAAGGTCTTTTTTAAAATGTCATCGTTTGACCTATTTTCCTTGGGTAAAGTTGTCTCCACCAGCCCGATCTGAGTTTTCGCTATCAATCACTTGTAAAATTTCACCCTATGTGTATATAGATAATTATAGAATTATTTTTACTTTATTATTTAATCGGTATTTGGCATGTATGTTACTTCAAATATTCTTCATGTTAAAAACTTATAAACACTGATTCTTTGATGAATTTACTTAACTGGAGTTAGATTTATTGGGAATTGAGGCAAACCTACCTACCTACCTACTGTCAGCATAGTTGTTTGCACATACTTATAATGTAGGTATGTCATACATCCATAACAAGGCATATAACAACACTTATACAATAAGTTTCGGCAAACGAAAAACCCCAATGATGTTGTTTACAATGCAAACACATTATATTTTTACTATCGTCATACACATTTCAAGTAAATTGACCACTTTAATAATGTATTATTGTAATTTACGCAAATCTATGAGTTAGAGAGGCAATTTTAGTCATCGAAAGTGGGTTTTAAAGGTTTTAAATGTCAAACTTGTCATTTTATCCGACAAAAAAAAGGTTTTCGAGTCGTTAGAATCTTTGTTATTTTTGAAAAGTTTACCACGATCACGACTGCATCCATATATGCAATTATTAAACAATAATAAGGTATAATTAGTAGTACTAAGCAGGGCCAGTATCAGACTTTATGAAATTCTGAGAAACTTAACCATACACGTATCACGTGTGTTTCGGTCGAATTAATAAGCCCTTTTTGGACGTCTATTTAAAAAGCAAATAAACCTGTCGAGACACTTTAGTATTCTAAGAATGCTCGATACTGAAATATTTTTCCTCGTGTTTCAAAGTGTAATATGAATAGATAACTAGACTCATTGAATTTATGTTTTTTGCGGTAACTAGCTGAATTTAGCCAACTTTAAATAGGTGCTTAGGCGTAAGTAGGTATTTGTTGACTCATTTTCTTTAAGCAACAAATAAAAGGAGGGTAAACCGCAAAAAAAAGTTTTATTAAGAATAAATTTATAGCAAGAATGTGTACAGACAGAGAGCAACTCGTCAATATCTAGGTATTTACAGTGATGGTCATAGTTTTTGATTTTATTTTGTTGAGTGATTTTTGATAAAAACGATATAAGCTTCCCCTCGAGGTTTTATGTAGAGCGCTTGTACTGTAAAACTGACTGTGTATGCCAAACTGGCTAAGAAAGTACTCTTTGCTCTTAAACAATTATTATTTTCCTTCTACATTTACCCTCTAAAAAGCTATATCCAGTAAAAATATCTTCGCCAACGTTACGTTATTAGCTTCGCCTGTCACCCCCAATGCTCGCAGATAATGGTTTTCCCGCGAAAAAGCTGACACCCCTGTCACGCAGCTTCATTAGACCCGATCCTGTCCCTGTCCATATACTTAACAGATGTAAAATGACCCGCTACACCCCACCCCATGCCACCCTGGCACCCTAAGCCCACCCACCGGCTCCACTGTCAGCAAAGATAACCCAAAAATGATAAGAAATGTGCCAGTGCTTTTATTTTATTTTTTGTGAGCAAACTCAACGCTGACATCGCTGTTTTATTTTAAATGTCTTCAAGCGAAAATCATATATTCAAACCCTTTTTTCTGGTCCTCAGGGGCTGCTGTAGACAAATCGTGACATTCCTGACTGATTCTATACGGGTATTCCAGCAAACTTTTTCAGAAACAATTCGAGTGTTCTTCAAAAATTTTAGCTAATCAACTGACACCAATTAAGGAGACAGCGCGCGGGGCGCCTTTACAGATTGCTCACTTAGTAGGTACTTAGCGAGAACTTCTGCTCACACATACATACACATCAACATTTACAGGAATCTCAGAGGAACTCAAATTGACTAAGAGTAAGGTTGCCACGCACGTTTGATAATATGTTCTTTTATTGAAATCGTCTCAGAACCATATTACGTTGTATGGAACTGAGCTGTATTACGTTTTCTTATTTAATTAAGCTGTATAACGTTCATTTATCGAAATGGAAAACTGATTTATCTCGAAAACTATGCTACCTAGGTTATCCGGTTCTTTTTGTAAGATATAGGTATAGGTCTCGATCTTGATACGATGTACATTTCAGATGACAGCTGCCAAATCTAATATTTTGCCACTTTAGTATTAACCTACTCAAAATTTTACCTCCTGTAAATTTACCACTTTTTCATTTTGCTACTTTGACATTTTATAATGATAACATATTTATTGCACCTTTGTCAGGTTGCAACTTTCTCATTTCTTTATCTTTGATATTTGGCAACTTTAAAATTTGGCAATGTGAACATTTTGCAGACTTGACATTTAGTGACTATATTAAAAAGTGATTGATAAAATACAGTAGGAACACCTGTGCCGTGTCCTGTAAAATTGTTCACAAGTTGTATACGTACAATAATACATTTTTAATACCTACTTAGTTTGTGACAGCAGCAACCCTAGAGCTTCTTTATAAGTGACAATCGCGAAAATCTAAAAAAGTCTTGGTCGAACCTTCTGTAAACCTTTTTATTTTAAGGCTTTGCGTTGTTTGAACGTTTTGTCGCTTTGACTACTCTGAGTCCTAAACAAAATAGGTAATATATAACATTTTCTGATTCTAAGAACTTGGATTGTATGAAATGTAAACAAATATGACATATTGGTGCCCTGCTCCTGATAGAAAATTTAATTACAAATATTTGCAAACGACGCTGTTCTAGTTCTAGATCTCTATAGTACATTAACAATATTATATTGTACAAACATTTGCATTTCTTTGTTTCTAGTGACTACTCTTGCTAGATAGGTATTAACGTTCCAAAGTTGAATCCGCTAGTTTTTATCAGTGGTACAACTTTTTTACTTATATTATATTTATATTATTTTCTATTTTGCTTTAGTACGAAGTAAAATAGAGACAGCATCAATTGTCGTGGGCCCTCATGAATCCAGCTATAAAGTTATTATAGAGCAGGTACAAAAAGCTTTTCTCCGATCTCTTTACAAGAATCGACATGGGTATTATGAATTTATGTACCCTAGGTATATTTGCAGGGATCACTAAGCTTTCAATCGCTGGGAACTAGACGAAACATGCAATTGCTCCTCACTATCTGTCGCATACTCCGTGGGGAGTATGGTTGCCCAAAGTTGCTTTCCCAAGCCTTGTGCTTGTTTGTCCCTGACAAATATTAGCGTGGACGGGGGCATCACCTCCTGGCGCTGCCTCCCGCACGCACTGTGCCTTACCGCCAGTCTCCTCTACTGCGAGGACTAGGTTTATGGAGGGATTTACTTCAAACTGCACCACATCTGGATCTTCGTGGATAAGTGGTCAGAAGTAAACAAAGAATGTTTTTTTTTTCTGTGAAAATCTTTATTTTTTTTGATATTTTAATTTTGGTTAAGTCAAACTAAATAATATTGTAGGATAAGATGTTGTTTGTTTTGTAAGATGTTTTATGATTTGACCTCATTAGTTTTAAGCATGATCTAACTTACCCTATAAAGTAATGAGGTGTATCCTGTAAAACTATATTATTGTTATTGATTAAATAAAAATAAATAAAAAGAATTATAGCTTTTTTTCCTGCAGCAAGTTCTGTTCATACCTTAAATATGGTGGCTAATAGTCCGTCTCTATGTTATCATGGAACTCAGAACAGAACAAACTAACAAGTAAATGATTTGTTTTAGTTATTTCGATTCTACGTAGCTTAGAAATAAAAAAATGCGAACATTTCCATGCTCTAGGTAGGTAATTGTGACATCCGAAGGTCAATGCCTATTTCAAGATAATACTTTATCTACCTGCTTATTAACCCTTCGACTAGGTTGGAGAAAAATTAGGTATTTAACTAAAATTGTACCTCTGTTATTAGAAAAAATATCAAACTGTTGTAACTAAAATACTAGGCTGTACCAGTGAGATATCAAATAAAATTCTTATGGAACAAATCAAGAACGTTTTTAAAAAGACACCTGTTAGATAATAAATGGATGATATGATTAGTATCCAATAAAACAATTTACGATCATCATTAGAATCGCGGCAAACGTAATATTATGGATTTACGAGTAGGTTTAATCCTTTCGTTCTTATTACCTCTGTTTTTTAACATTCCGTGATATCGATAAATGAAAACGTGGCTAGAACGTGATTTTGCCGAATAGTCAGGCCACTTGTGATTCGAAAAATAATGATTTTACTTAGACATGGCCGCCATCTTTTTACTCAAGTAGCATATTAAAAATCTTTTTTTTTCTATTTACCGCTGAATGTAAAAATTTATACTTTAGTATAGTGGGTTGTATTTATAAAGTTGGAAATTTTGTTTAAATTATTTTTTCCTAGAAATTGATACTGACTACTCTTGGTGAAATTTCGATTGAAATAAATAATCAACAACAAAGGTACTAGGTGAATAATATTCCAAAATACACGCATGCACGCATTTTTCACGTTTACATCTGTTTCTTCAATTTCGTCTCCACTATAAATAGATACTACAGTGATATACGACAGTGTCGCGAATTATAAAAGTGTACCATACATAAATGTATGTTATCGGTCTCAGTATCTCGCCGTCATTTCCTTGAATACGTATATGTATGTTGTTATGGTGATTGCTGTAGCGTGCCACGCACGATTATAGATCTCGCAGGCTGACCCATCAGTTACATTGTAAACTCGATTCTGGATGCCGGTATCAACATATAAGTTCAGCTACTCAAAAAATAATAATATGGAAATTACTTAGTTGGCTTTTACACCAGAGCTTACAAGTTAAAAACAATAGTTACAAAAATACTACTCTGCTCCTGGCTGTGAAGAGTCCCTGGTGGAATAAAGACACTGACAAATATACCTAAGTATACACACATAACTAACTTACGTACCTTCACTATGTGTGTGAAAGTTACACACTTTTATAAGTATTCTTTGTTTTGAAGTCCTGTAAAAAGATACATTTTTAGAGTCAACTGTCTGTCTGTAGACTACAACTTATGCTCTACGATACGAAATATGATATTTATATTGAAAAAAAAACACGTTAGTATATAAAATATGGGTTGAATGATTTTGTAAGTGCTATATTCTGATTTTTCCCGACATTGGACTGATAATAGTCAGTGTCACTAAGGACCCTTCGGGCCTTTAGTGAAAAAAATTAAACAGCTGTTAAACGCGTTTAAATATTTTTCCATACAAAAAAGGAAATTATACGCTTATTTTAAACATGAGTAACTTTTTGTGGTAAGGCACTTACTCTGAATCAAGTCCAATCTCTTATAATATTTGCCTTTGCTTGTTCTGTTGCGCAACGATTCCTTATAACCGTTTGCATCAGATGCAATTGCCAGCTGAGCGACGTTTAAGTGAATCAATCAGACAATTCTGTTGCCATGTCTGCATTTCGTTTGTAACTAGACATGTATATTCTCACACTTCCTAGCGTTTATACTCTTGAAATATATGTAAACCAGTAGGACAAAACATCACTGAGTTTCCAACACTCGGGGACAGTAATAACTTCAACACCCGAAAGCACCGCGGTGTAGACTTACAAATGCACAAAAATTGCTTCAAGTTGTTGGTCCAAGTATGTACAATGCACTGCCTATGCGCGTGAAAGATGCTCCTAGCACAAACTCCTTTGCTGATAGGCTGAAAGATATTTTGATTAAGATACATACATACAAACACATATCACGCTTAAATTCCCTTACGGGGTAGGCAGTGCGTAAACGGTTACACCACGTCTGACAAATATTTGAGGGTCATTCGGAAAATTTTGAATTGCCATAGTGACAGGCTGTCAGCCCATCGCCTAAAATTGCAATTCACACCCTCGAGTCCCTTAGTCGCCTCTTTCGACCCCCACGGGAAAGAATTGGGATGATGCTGTTCTAAGCCGGCATCACACAGCAATTAAGATTGATTAAGATAGCTCGTAAAAACGTCAAAGACTAAGCCTCAGGTGTACGAAATGTGGGTAGTCCAGACAAACTATAAAAAGAAAAAGAAATACAGAGTGCCTAGCTAAAACTTAACTGTAGTTTTAAAAATAATACTATTTGTTTATGTAATTTTACGACTTGCAAGCTATTTTATGCAATAAATCATAAATTGTAACTAGTACAAATAAATAAATAACAATTATGCCTTCTTGGATCTGAAGGTTTAGCTCCTACTGATACAACATCAAAGGTACACTATAAAATAATACATCAACCTTACTTTAATTAAATTCAACATACTACCTTTATTAAACTATTTAACAGACTGTCATATACGCTATTTACATTTGAAAGGTCAACCAAGAGATAAGGATCTCAGTTTTAAGGGATGCCCCAAATTGGTTTCCCTGATTAACATTCCCATTTTCTTTTCAAATTGGATAACCTACCTACACTTACACCTAAGTCAGGCAAGAATTTGCTTTGACATTGAATCTCTGCTTTGACATTGAATCTCTGCATCTACTTAGTAAAGTATCCTATGTCATGAAGTTTAGGTAAGTAAGTAAAGCGATGGATTCGCATAATGTTCCAAGACTTTAATTTATCCCTATAGGTATGTGGAAGCTTTCGTTATTGGCGTATTTAAATATTTAGCATTTTTTGTGAGGCGTAAGCCCCAAATAAAAGACTTATTGATCCACTGTATTTTTCTGCTTCGTTAACTACTTAAATTACTATGCTAGACAAATTATGGTAATACCACCACACCTTATATTGCCACAATCATCTAATGCAAGTCTACTTCCGACATGAAAACAAGTACTTTAATTCAAGATATAGGTAAATTAATCAACACATAAAACTGTCCCTTGCTTAGGCTCCTTTTTATTATGTTTATCATGCTTATTTTCTTTTTCAATGATTTCCAGCGACTCTGATCGCGGCGGCGGCGGGTACTACAGTAGGCTGGACGTCACCGACCCTGCCCAAGTTGCTGGCTCCAGACTCGCCCATCCTGACCACGCCCGACCAGAGCTCATGGATCACCTCACTCATGATACTATGCTCAGGTACATACCCACTGCAGATGCTGTTGATGCAGAGAACCACACTAGGCTGGACGTCACCGACCCTGCCCAAGTTGCTGGCTCCAGACTCGCCCATCCTGACCACGCCCGACCAGAGTTCATGGATCACCTCACTCATGATACTATGCTCAGGTACATACCCACTGCAGATGCTGTTGATGCAGAGAACCACACTAGGCTGGACGTCACCGACCCTGCCCAAGTTGCTGGCTCCAGACTCGCCCATCCTGACCACGCCCGACCAGAGTTCATGGATCACCTCACTCATGATACTATGCTCAGGTACATACCCACTGCAGATGCTGTTGATGCAGAGGTCCACTCTAGGCTGGACGTCACCGACCCTGCCCAAGTTGCTGGCTCCAGACTCGCCCATCCTGACCACGCCCGACCAGAGTTCATGGATCACCTCACTCATGATACTGTTCAGGTTGTTTAATTACCTACTCCTAACTACCTAATTGATAGCCTAACCCGTCCTGACCATTCCCTCCAGATCTTTTGTACTGTTATGTTTGTTAGTTTTGACTGCACTTAATGCACTTTATACTATTCATGGTCATATTTTTTGATGTCAGTTGTAATAAAAAACCAAATCGTACCGTGAGTGCTTGCACTGTTTTAAGTCACAGTTATTTGAATTTCCTATTAACTTCCGCTTTAATATTATTCAATCATCTTAAACTTGTAATTTTTTCTCTTATTACTATAGAAAATGGTTATATTTCATGCTGTGTCATTCGATCGATGGTACAAACGAGATACACTTGTTTTAAAAGTTTATAGGTATTTACTTCTATAGGTACGAGCACCGAGCACCTACCTACATTTGTTGCCTACCTTCCTACAAAAGAACTTTATTGAGAAGGGAATTTTTGTGGTTCTTTTGTTGTTTTCAGCCTTTTATCTCGTGTTCATAAATATTTGTACCAAGCATTCAAGATTGACAATGCGGGCCTGAGGGGGCTGAGGCTGCGATTCCGCGAATGACGCGAGGCTCGTATTAGCCGAGTCAACAAGATAACCACAGGGGTTTCCGCGAAATAAGGAGAGCCGAAAAATATATATGCTAATTTGAGAAGGGTTAATTTGTGCTATTTACTTGACTATATTGAAAGCTAAATACCGGTAACTGATACAGGTAGGCCGTTTGTGTAATACCTCTTGATCAGGCAATTGACGGAACGAGAACTACTTGTATCTCGAATACAAAATGTATGATCACACTGTCATAGAGTGGTAGAGAATCATGTGTAATATTGCGAAACCGTATCCGTAGAGTCACTTATGCTGCTATAATTGTAGTTAATATTGTTTTACACTTACCTAGTGCCCAGAATATTGAGACAGTTACAATGTATTTTACATGCGTAGAATTAACCGGACCCCCTGAACAGGAAAAATCTCTCAAAAAACCTGCCCCGAAGTGCTCCTATTCAAAATTAACAATCTTTAGGCCCTAAGCTACCCTAGCTAGCAAAAATTGATAACTTTCTTACGTATGCACGTCGCTTTTCAAAATACATAATTACAGTGAGTATGTAAATTCACAATGACAAAATACTCAGATGAATACACGCATGTACTAATAAGAAAAATACAAACACATAATAAAGGCTGTTTGTCCAGATACAATCATTTGAACATACATACGTGATTAAGTGATTGTTGCTAAGCGTACTGGTTGTGATATTTGGCACGGTTACAAACACTGATTTACAATTGCTGTGATCGTAGTACGCTTATATTTTTTACACCAGTAAACAAAAAACTAAACAAAGAGATCTTGTTATGTATCTTGAAAGACACTGTCCAAAACTGAACATACTATTTTATTGTACCTTACAAATTATGCAAAATACAAAGTACAGCCTTGAAACATACAAAAGACAGTTAACCTTCAGTTTAGTGTCGTATTTAAAGGTAGGAAAAAATATTCAGAGTAGATTTTTAAAATTCAATGGATCCGTAAAGTGACTTTGCAATAAGACAGTATTTTAAATTCAAATCTAAAGCAGTTCTGAAGCAGCTAATGTAGAATTTATAAGAGCCTCAACTAGGATAGCTGGTATATAGCATTTATTTATGTTCAAGTGGAAGGGGGAAAGAAAATAAAACAACAAAAAAATTTGATAAAAATAAAAAAACCGCATAGAATAGGCCAGGCTGATTTGTAAAGGGAGTAACAAGCCGATAGTAGGTTAAGGTACTTATACTCGTGAAAATGAACAAATTTCCCTATGGAACATGGGTCAAAATATATTGGAAAAATTGGTCCCCCGTAGTAATTAATCCAGCTGATCAGCAATTTTGTTTGGGAGGTCCAATTTATTATTTTATATCGGCCCATGTTCTATAGGGAAAGTTGTTCAGTTTCATGAGTACCTTGACTTAATTTTGACTTGTTAAACCATTTTTGCTTCTCCTTGTTTAATTGCAGAAAGCATTTTAGCCAAAAGAGTCATTTTGGGTATTGCCAAATATTTTTCCCACTTGACATATTTTCCTGGTGCAAATATAATCAGTTTCACAGGCAATTACGTAAACCCTTTGAAATGTTTGATTTATTTACACCTATCCTTGATATTATTTTCACATTTCAGCTGCAAGCCCAATCCCGGCATCCTTCCTAGCCGACCGCATCGGCACCAAGAAGACGCTGCTTCTCGCGTCGGTGCCGTACATCGTCGGCTGGATCCTCGTGATGCTGGCCAGCAATGTACCCACCATCTACGTCTCCCGTCTGATCTCCGGCTTGGGCTACGGGATCGCCTACACAGCTGCGCCGATGTACCTAGGTGAAATCGCCTCGGACGAATGCAGGGGCGCAATGGCTACTCTTATTACGGTCATGTCAAAGGTAAATATGATATTTTTTTTCTATTATTATATCCATTAGTGAACTTATTATAGAATCAAAACGTTGGTAAACTGTTTCTTGATATAAGTTTATATACAAAAGTGCTAATAAGAATCATAAAGATTCGTCATTTTTCAAGTTTTTGCCAATCTGATCCGATCCTTAGTATTTTCACTAAGTACTTATTTATTTCATTGATAATGACAATATATTTTTGTCTCTTCCAGTTTGGTATCCTGTCACAGTATTGCATCGGGCCATACGTGTCTATGCTAGCTCTGGCCAGCTTCAATATTTCTATCCCCATATTGTTTGTGGTGACGTTCACTACCATGCCAGAATCGCCTTACTATTTCCTAAAATCGGGAAACCCAGACCAGGCTGAAAGATCTCTAAAAAGACTCAGAGGCAAACGTGGCGTAAGAGAAGAACTAGACAGCATGACACATCTAGTTAATGAGAACATGAAGGATAAAGGTCGATGGATGGACTTAGTTAGAGTCGGAGGTAACAGAAGGGGTCTTATTATTCTCTTAGGAATATACTTCACGCAACAATTTTGTGGCAGCACAGCAGTAATTTCGTATGCTCAGCAAATATTTGGAGCAGCTGACAGCGGCATGAGAGAACAAGAAGCCAGCATTTTGTTCGGCTCCGTCCAACTGATGACGGCAGCTATTTCGTCGCAGCTTGTTGACAGACTGGGGAGGAAACCACTGCTGTTGATATCATCGTGTGGGGTTGCGATAACAAACATCATTGTAGGGGCATACTTCTTTATCAAAGAACAGAACTCCGAATACGTTCTCAATGTAAAATTCATTCCTATCATTGTGATACCTATATTTATATTTTCTTACACTATAGGATTAGCTACAGTGCCTTTCGCAATAACGTCAGAAATATTTCCTACGCAGATAAAGTCGAAAGCTACATGTGTTATTCAAATCTGTGTGGCTTTGATGACATTTGCCGTCACAAAATTGTATCAAGTAGTGGCAGATAATTTAGGACCCTACGTTGCCTTTTGGGGTTTTGGGGTATTTTCAATAGCAGGTGTGATATTTATTTATATACTGCTTCCTGAAACTAAGGGACAATCGTTCGCGGCTATACAACAAAAGCTTTACAAAAGTAAAAGAGAGGTTGTGTTCAACAAAGATCACAATGCAGGGTCGGTCAGGATAATCTGATACTTACAATTAGATAATAGTTAACTGAAAAATATACGATCTCTATGTATTTCTCAAACACAATATGTCACAGCCATCTGGTTAAAAATGCCGTATAATTGCACAGCTAGCTCGTTAATAAAACAATGCTATTCAACCACACACCTAGTTCTGTAGTAAAATTTTGGGGCAAGTAAACATATCAAACATGCAACGTTACAATTGACTGAAAACTCGCCGTATGATTGAACTAGTATTTTTTACAGCCATCGCGGCGCTAGTGTAGTTGTGTTTACAAAAGGGCATCAGCAGCAGACTGACGTATTTTATTATTTTGACGTTTTGTCATGTGGTTTAATGGCGGGATTTAATTAAGGAGCTAGCTGTGTATTAAAACGGCTTTTTTACCATTTAACTGCGACATAATATGCCACGTTCGAGTTGTTCTAACCAGTGTACTTCATTTTGGATTCCATCCGTTACCCGTAAGTAAATAGTACTTATTTTATTATATTTATAAGTATAACTGACTCTCTGCCTGTCTTCATATATAAAAAACATTCCTGTTTTCATAATGTAAAATGTACGTAAGTACGAGGCGTTTGACAGCTGATTTCGCTATCTTTGCTCGATAGTGATACTACATAATTATGAAATTAGCTCTCGAATAGTCTGTATTGATTGATATATGAATGTTTACTCTTAAGTTAATTCAGTATTTTAAATAAGGATACTTACAAAAGTTTATAAAATTATACAATATTTTGATTACAAAATCGAATAATAGTAGATAATAATTATATAACAGTGATAACTCCAGTGATACTTCTTAAATGGCAAAGAACTTAATATTACTATTACAGTTTATAATGAAGAGTTACCTCTTATTCATAAATGTTAGTTACTATAATAGTTTGTAGCAAATAACTCTCTTATTTAAGCATTTATATAAATTATACATATGTAGATAGACATATATCTTGATATTATTATTTAGATTTGAAAATGTGCCTTTAAGTAACTACGAGTAATATAATGAATAATATATTTTACGATATATGATTAAAGAGCTTAAGTACAAACAGAATATTTCTTAAAGTAGGGTATAAGAGCTGTTTGTTTTAACTATTACATACAACGTGTAAAGGAATTAGCAAAAAACGTTTGGAATTGGCAGAAAACTAAGGTATTAACACAAATACCAGTTTTCTTTATGTATATCAAATACCTAAATCATATTAAAAAAGTAAAACTAAAGTAGAACCGTACAAATCTAATAAGCTTTAAGGTTTTGTGCTATTGGCCTAACACTTAAATTGTTGTGTGAGTATACAATAAATGAATATGAATTATAATGCTATGCAATTTTTAATGCACGATTTTAATAAACGCACAATTAAGTAGAATTATAACTTTGCTTTTGTCTTGTTTTGGTGATCTTTCAGACGTAACGGCATTGTGGTGACATTTTCAGACGCTCATATGCCGTTGGGCTTGTTATTTGTCTGCTGAAGAGAACGGGTTGCCATTGTGAAAATACCGTTCGTCTGAAAGAACACAAAGGCTTTTAAACTAACTGAAAACCGGGACTTTATTATAAAATTATTCGTTTTATTGATACTCTAATTATAGAGTCCCTGCTAAAATTTTCTATCCTCTGTGTCATGGAGAGGGCGCTGAGCTTAATTGAAATAACGTTACTTTACACAAAAACTGTACCACTTTATTAATTATTCTTTATTTTGTGTTTATTTAATTGTTCTAAATTTATTATTGGTTATTTGTGTACTTATATGAATGACACTCAATATAATAGCAAGGCGATAAGTTTATTTTGTAGTAAATCAAACTTGTAACGAACACTACGTGAAATATAATGATAACCCGTGACAAAACTATGGTTGACGCCAGGCATATTTTTTATTTATTATTTAATGGTGGCAGAGCCACTGGCGCCACAACTCTGCCAGGCATATTGAAGCGTCAAAATACCAGTTTAGCACAGCGCCCTCTGGTTTGACACTCAGAACTATTAACAGAACTGTCAACAGAAAAACTCCCATTATGATACTAGCTCGGCTCTCGGAAATCGCCACACTAAACACTCTGCACTCTGCTAATTAAACTTAAACATTGCTATGTATGTATATCCTGTAAACATATTGATTGCTATTTAATTAAATTCAGGCATTACACACTCAATTTATCTGTAGTGGATTTTGTTATTATTGTCTTAAGTACCCCTGTGTTTCAAAATTCATGAGAAGGGTAGCTTCTAGTTCGGCAACCTGGTAGGTAATCAATCAGACTTAAGTACGATCACTAGATACTATGATAGAAGATACCTGAAATTAACCTACAGGTACCTATTTTTTTATGAGTGGCGCATTCATATGCAGGAGTGCCAGGAGGACCAGACTTTACCGTGTATCATAAAAAACAATAATTATACCTAAGTATAATAATATACGAATAGTGAATACATTACGATAAATAATGGGTCTTTTACATAAGGGCAGTAGCCGAAACGATCTAGTGCGACATTGGAATGAGGGGAAGGAAGGATTTTATATGGTATGGTATTGGACTGTCTTCAATTGTGTGTGTGTTTACACAAAGCAGCGGAAAAAATATGTGCGGTATGGCAAGATGTTCGTTTGAAACGAGTGTAGGTATATACTAGGTGCCGTGGCCGGGCGATAAAAGGCACTCTTTACCCGTGCGTGCAACACATCACCTACTTATACGTACTTATCAGTTCAGTGCAGAAAGATATAGCATACAAATTGGGGTAGGTTTTAAAAGTAAGGTGTGATAAAATATTTTTCATAAGATATTATATTCCATATATATTTTTTGTTGGAAAAGCACTTTGTATAAGTCACAAAATATATGTTTGCTCTTCGTAAATGCGTCATGAACAATAATGAAGAATCACTTACGAAGATTTTTGATGAATTAAAGTACTTTGAATAAGCCACAAAATATATCACGTAAAGTGAGGTGAAAACGAGCTACGTTTTCCTGACTTCATAGATAATCTAGGATATATTAAGAAAAATACTGTTTAAATCTATAGCAAGTATATCAGGAAATTATCCCAGAAACCCAAAATCAATTACTAAGTAATAAATAGCTATAAAAAGTTAACTCTATTTTCTACTGACGTGGCATGTCGGTGGCAATCTATGCGCCAATAATTATCAACATTTATTATACTTCATGTGAATATTTTACGCGATTTTAAGACGAGACTGGACGAGACAGTGTAATTAGAAAAAGCTAAACATTTAAGTCGTTTGACAACGTCAAATCGTATGAAAAAAAAATTAAATAGCGTTGAAATGCTCGTCTAACTTTTTGTAATACCTACCTTACACGTATAATATTAAACAGTTAACAGAGGTAATTTTTTGATAGAACAGCTTATTTATCAAGTCATTAAGCAAAAACGTTATTGTTTTTGGATGATTTCCATTAAAATAATGGTATTTGTTATAATGTGTTTTCCCTGCTGTCAAAATAGACGTGAAATTATCATACATAAATGGAATATGAGGCAGACGCGACAAACTGTTCATTTGGACCATATTTTGTACGGATAACATTATTATAGATAGAATTTGATCGCAAAATACATAGAAGATATATCGAGATTTTTTTTGGGATACTTAAAATTGATAACAGAACACGTTTTGAAAGGTTTTGTCTGTTTTTTGTGTCGATGTTTATATGTGAAAGCATTGAAATCGACTAAACTGATTTTGATACAAATTTTACCAATATGTTAAGAAAATTACCGGCCAGGTTGTAGGCTATAAAATTCGACCCTATATAAATTAAAGGACGCTGGTGTGAGGCATTCAAGGAAAAATAAGAGCTCTTAGTTTACTTCAACATCAATAGGTACCTATAGAAAGACACAAAGGTCTGGCTAAAGGACATAGACATCTTGTGTTGGATCTTCTTTTACAAACATCTTCTTCCCCGATTTGTCGGGCTCAGTTCGAAATTCATTGCTGGTTATCTTGAGTTTGTTGTAATGTTGCCCATATTATAACCAGTTATGTACTTATACCAAATCGGGAGCTCTTCTCTCGTTTCGTGTGGGACACCGAGCCGATCTACCGTAGATCAACTATTTCATTTATTAAATATTGGAAGTAAAAAAATACATAAACAATCAGACAGTTCAATTGATGGACGTGACGTAGTATTTAATAATTTTATGGATTCAGCTTAAGCCAACTTTTGACATGTAATATAAAAATATTTTCTTTAAGTATATACTTACCAAATGTGGATTCATATTTCTTTCAAAACATTAGATAATCGTGCCTATTACATATTGTATTGTATCAGGTAGCGGGTACTGTCAGCAGCACATCAACAGCAGCATTATAATTTGAGGGATTAACTTATCCTGTTTTTATACAGTTAGTAAGAATAACCAGTATCAGTTGACCGCTTAAATAAGGAGATGTATGTGGTGCTAATTGTACATAAATCCTAAAGGTTGATTTCAGACTGCGCGTGAAGATCGCGTAGCAGTAGGTAACTATTTTACTAACACGCGCTTAACACGCGCTCAACACGCGTACAGCTCGCGTATACGTCTGAATGTGCCCTTAGTTATAGAATGGTGACACCTCTATACTCTTTAACAAGCTCAAACACGACTTCCTACAAGCCTTTACCATGATGACATTTTAATTAATGATATGCCACTAACTTTTAAACTTTCACGGTTGTTTATTAAACAATTCGTTGTATTAATATAACATTTAAATACATAAATTTATAGAAAATATAATTGACTTAAGGCTTGTACTTCAGCGGAAGGAAACAAATAAATCTCCGCATTAACTTTTTACTTTACAACTGTTTTCTGAAAATTTGCAACTAATTTAGAATCTCACAACTCACAACACCTTCTGCATGAAACTGTACGGAATTGAACTGCCCAAACAAATTTTTACATTCGGTGACATTTCGTATGCGGCTGCTGGTAGGCGCTTTAGGCGGCTGCCAAATATCGTTCGCCTGACCCTTGGACTGCAAACATGCGCGAAACTCGTGCAAACCGCCGAGTGATATCATCATCAGCACTATCTAGTGGGCGTGTTCCGTTTGCTTGCTACGTCATCATTACGAACATTTTCGCAGTATCGCGCCCTAAATACACACGGACTTTTGAAGGTCGTAGGAGACGGTGGAAATTCAGCTAAGTAGATAATATCCTCAGTTCCGCAAAAGAGCAACCAGGGATAAGGATTATGCAATTTTGTTTTAGGATTCAAGAAGAGTCCGTTATAAAAACAAATTACAAGAAGCTTACTATTATTTATTATGTTGTGTTATAATCGAAAATCAACAGAGGATGTGTATCATACTTTATTAAAGCATAGTAGTAAGGACTTAGGAATGGTACACCATAGTCCAAGGATGAAAACTCCTCGTAATATGTACTAGAATTTTTCATTAGAAGACCAATAAAATTATTTTGAATACCAATTTTAAAACACTTCCCGTGTTAGGTGTAAATATTTTGAAAACTAGCTTCAAATCCTGCCCGCGCTTGAAAGTTAAAAAAAAAGACGTATTATTTATCGAGCAGTGTTTTCATCGAGGACCATCGCAACCGCGCTGTGAAACTTCTGAAACCAGTATCAAATGCACACACACTGCCTGAAAACTCACACATAGACGATATATCAACTACATAGGTACGTGACAACACGTATTGGTATTTGGAACAGCGCACACGTGCTCGTGCGCATGTGTGCGTGTCACGCGTCTGTCGGGTGATCGGTGATCGCTTCGCGCGTCGCATGTCTACATTCCATGCGTGCTGTTACCATCGTGCAAAAGAACATCGCCTTGCTGTTTCACTCTTGACTTGAAGTATTATCTTATGCAGCAATTTGACAGGTGATCAATTTCGTCCATATATGTAAGGTATGCTCAGATGATGATATATACCTATAGGTACCTGCTCTCCGTTTTCTTGGCGACGATCGCTTGGACTACTTTATCATCTAAGAAAACCCGCTAATTATTTTACTTTGATAGAATCTGAAGAAAATATGAATTGCCTGACATAATACCTATCTCCTAATGAAACGTATGTCCAGCAGAAGACTGTTGTTGACAATGTTGATGACAATAAAAGTTATTAACATAAATGTATCTGTATGACTAAATGATGATTTTTGCAAAACCGCATGGCCTTTTTTCCTTTAATTCAATTCGGTTTGAAGTAGGTATATCAAATATTTGACGCTAGTTTAAAAAGACATGGTTAAGTCAAATTTGATAAAAAATATGAATGCTGCACCAGGATACGGGAATTAATAATAGGAAGTTCTCTTTTTATTTTTTTAGCTTTTTCCTAGTCTCTGGATGACGCTGTACTTGGTACGTTAATGTAAGGAACGGAACGTCACATATTTAATCGATTTTCTTACACTTGATGTATGTATGAGATCTTACGAAACGTAGCTAATCATTGAGTTACATTACTCGCATCACAAAAATATTTAATTTTTGGGTTTCCCATTCCCTGCATATTAACAAGTACCACAACGTAAACAAACAACGTACAAACAAAACAGAATATGAGCGCTAAAAACAAGGATAAATTCGGAAAGAACAATTACTTTTTTCATGCCTTTTGGCTTTGGCATCTAGTAACAAAGTTAGTTCCAGCTATCTACAGGGTTCTTGGAATATTAAACAATTTTTTTATTCCAAAAAAGAAAGCTCCCTACCTATTGAGCGCCTTCATTTTTCATTTTGACGGCCGATGTGGCGCAGTGGTACTGCGACTGCCTGCGACGCAATGATTTTTGGAGGGGCACTCACTTATTTATCACTATGTCTGGTTAGGATATTGCAGGCTGAACCACCTGATGGTCCGGAAAGAAAGATCCGTGCTTCGGATCGCACGTTAAGCCGTCGGTCCCGGTTGTTCTATAATTACTTAGACGGTGTACGTTACACAACCATATCAGAGGCTTACTACTAGTAGCAGGGTTCATCGGGTCGTTGGATGACACGTACCACAAAAAAATATATTTTAAAACCGCACATGCACGTCGCAATTTTTTCCGTCTATTGCGAAACATAACAAAGTCATCAAGTCAATGCAAGGAATCTGATTCTCGGGCAATTAAAATAAATAAAATAATACTTAAATAGTCATGATGGAGGCCGAAGTTCATGGGCAATATGTATTCATTATGATGTTGTGTATGGAGGTAATTTTTTATGCGTCGATTCAAACAAAAATCAGCATGACATAGCATTTTATATAATTTGTCTACCATACTGAATTGTAAAACAATTCTCATGTTGGGTATACAATGGACAACATTTCATTTCACGTTAGATACTAAAATGAAAATACCATGGGACAGTTAGGGATGCTTATGCAGTTTTTGTTTATGCAACCCTTTTTTAAATATTTTGATATAATCTGTAAGTCTCCCGCAGCTGGATGAAATCGCACATAATTCTTTGCACTGTAAAAAAAACCAGATTGTCTTCAGCTTTTTGTCAAAAACATTTACGGTACGGACTATCTGTAAAACTATCCCGGTAGATGGATCCATGCCACGCTTGATTGGCACTAAGATACGCTTCCATAATTTTGCAGGCTACGATAGAGCCGCGGTAGCCCAGATGAAAGAGGCGTCGCTAGTACAGATAGCGAAAGTCGCAGGTTCAAATCCTGCCTACGGTGGATAATTTTGTAAGTTTTCTATAATGCCTTTTGTATTTCGTATAACTATAAAAGTAGTTTGAGTCGTAGAAACTGCCAGTCGTAGATAGGTATAATATATCACAATAGCAGATTTCTCTTTCTTCAAGGAATTAAGAAGGTCTTAACAATAAACACTTTGACTTTGACTTATATTTGTTGCTCATCGATTCTATGAAAAAGCAGGAGATAAGTGGCAAATAACCGCAAGAATGAGAATCTTTAATCACTACATAGTATAAAATAAAGTCGCTTCCCGTTTGGTGTCTCCTTATATCTTTAGAATTACCAAACGGATTTTGATGCGGTTTTTTTTATTAGATAGAGTAACTTGAGAGGAAGGTTTACAAGTATAATTTATTCCGAGAAATTGTCACGTTCCCATGGGAAAACGGGTAGCCCAACTGGTAGTAAACTTTTGACCCTCTTTTGACACCTTTAAGGATTAAAATTTCAAAAATGCTGAAACACGTATTTAATTATTTTAAGTTATGAGTCTAATCAGAAAATTTGAAACAGATCACATTTAAGATAAAAAACTTTCATACAAAATTTTAACCCCCTTTTCACCCATTTATAGGGTAAAATTTAAAAAATGCTGAAACACATGTTTAATTATTTTAAGTTATTAGTCTAATCACAAATATTGAAACAGATCACGTTCATTTAAAAAAACGAACTTTCATACAAACTTAAAAACCCCCGTTTGACCCTATTACGGGTTAAAATTTCAAATATGCTGAAACACGTGTTCGCAATTATTTTAAGTCATAAGTCTAATCATTTATTTTTCAGACAACGAACTTTCATACAAACTTTTAACCCCCTTTTCATCCCTTGGGGGATTAAAAAAACCGGAATTTAAAGTCCCTGTCTGTTTGTTTGTTTGTTTGTATGCTTAAATCTTCAAAACCACTTAACAGATCTGGATAAGTTTTTTTAAAAGATAGAGTGAATCAAGAGGAAGGTTTTTATGTATGTATGTATGTTTGTATGATTTATGTCGGGAGAAAGTCTGTTTCCCGTGGAAAATCAGTTAGCAGCGGGTGAAACCGCTGGGCGGGCCGCTAGTAAATATATAATGACCTAAATTTATAATAATTTTGTTGTACTTGAAGACACAATCCAATCCTAACCACAAAATTTTCTTAATATTTCTTAGCTCATAGCCTATGCAACTCATAAATTATCTTTCCATATGCCTTCTCTTCCCTGTACTTTAACATCGTCATCATCATCAGCCTACATCCACTCTCTGCAGACTCTTCTCGATTACGCCAATCATCCCGGTCCTGTGCTAAACTCATCCATAGAAATACCGTTTTTTGTATAGTATATAAAATTTGATGTATATTATACCAATATCAATTAGAAAATGCTATTATCGACACTGGTATATTTATCATAATCAAAATATTGATCAAATTGGCATGTTTAAATAAAATAAAAACTTTGTTTACATATCTGTAGGTATATCGTTATTCGCAAAATACAGAAAAACAATTCAATGAATTACTTAGTTAGATATTAACAAGGGATAATAAGTGAAATGCCGTGTGATGCCGGCTTAGAATAGCATCACCCCATTTCTTGCCCGTGGGTGTCGTAAAAAGCGACTAAGGGACTCGAGGGTGTGTATTGCAATTTTAGGCGATGGGCTGACAACCTGTCACTATAGTGATACACAGTTATCTGATTGACCCTCGAACTTATGTCAGACGTGGCGTAAATTACCGTCTTTCACGGCCATTTATGCTCTGCCTACCCCGCAAGGGACTATAGGCGTGATATATGTATGTATGTATGTAATAAGTGAAATAAATATAAAATTATAATAAACATACTCATTCTGTAATTTTTATGTAAATGGATGTTAGGTTCCAAAATAAGGATTTTGAAAATAAATTATATAAAAACCTGAATATTTTCAACGTTTGATAGTTTTTTTTTTCATAAAACATAACTAATCATATATTATGTTATACAGCAAAAATAAAATTGTGTAACTTGGGCAAGGGTATTCCACGCCGTATTTGGCAAGATATAATTGTTTCAGGATGAGAAGGATTGAAATAATATTAGATAAATATACCGTAATCTTGTCATTGAATTAAATAGCAGTCATTCAAATTTCATGTAGATGACCTGATGATTAGAAAATATAAATAATATTTAAAACGTAATAAATGATGTACATATCCACGTGATATACACAAAATATAATATATCTTTTTATATATATTTTCCTTATTTATGTAAAAGATTATTATTATTTCAAAATCAGGATTGCTTTAGATTCCCAGATATAGCTGAAGGGTGAACAGTAAGTAGGAATATTTACGTCTTTTGCTTTTTAAACTTCCTACATCATATTAGCTACAATACAATACCCAGATACCAAATTATTAAATCTGAATTTTCCAGTCTCACCCGGATGACAATAACAAACACGAGACAAATGTTTTCTTTAACGAACCAATTGTCCTTAGATTGCTGACTTCCTTCTCATCAGCCCACCAGAACGTTTGACTTGCCGAAATCATTTATTATCCAACACGTGCTGCTATCATGTCCAACTCCCGAAAAAGACTACTACTTACTCTACCCAATATACGTATTTGCGATACTTATTTGACTACACCACAGACCAAAGAACTCGCGGTAGGGGTGACAGGTCATAACGTTTCGGTGCTTTCTGAGTACACTACACCTAATTATACGGGGCGAAGGGACGGTGTACCGAAAACTTTGCAGGCGTGATCAGACCATGAAAACGGAATCACTTTTTCTACCAACTTTGGTCCGTGTCCTGTAAAGTTTTATATGACAACTTGGATATTAATGTTTGATGTAATATTTAAAAGAACAACGTGAAACTTCGTAATTGTGCTTTCCACGGGTCAATTTTTGTACAGTTTCGAAAAATTATTGCAGCGCTACGAACTTCAATGCGGCACCCACCGAACTTCAAAAATTGTCCTATCGCGGTGTGATTTGACCCTAACCTTTACATATCTCATAATGATTTTGAATGTAGAATGCGTGAGAATACCTACCGAAATCATTTGTCGAAAAAAAAGAAGAAAAGAGAGAAGAGAACACATTGAAAAGAAAGGCCTGGACACATACAGACAGGCACACGCGCCGTGAACATCAGGATGCCGATAAATCAGGATGACACTGCATAAGGTCCGCTGTAGAAAACAATAAAGAATGGACCCTAAAACTAATCAACCAGCAAGTCTGGGTAACACTTAAACACTGAGGAAGTACAACCTTACGTCAGGATACAGAACAACACGTCGTGGGCGTATAATCATCGAACCCTGTAGAATACTGCATCGTCAAATGCTATCTCCAGCCACTGAAATGATAAGCCACAACGTCGATACCATTACGCAGTCAATTCCCACGGTGAGGCTGTTTCGACCTGGCAGGTCATCGTCAGGCACGGTGTAACCGTACTACAACCGACCTGTCTACCAAACCAACCTAAGAAACTGATCAAAAGCAAACGCTGATCTACGTCAACGTGTCTTCACAACACCAAAGATACCGATTTACACTAACCTTCAACACTAAACACCATGAAATCCCCTGCCTGCAGGACTACAAAGAGACCACAGCAGCAACTGTCACCAACCTCGTAAAATCTCTGCATTTCACCGACCTCAGCTACAACCTGGGGGAAATACGACAATAACTAACACACACTTCATGATCTCCACAAATATTCCACTGGCAATACAAATCTAGGGCTCCACCATCGCTAGAATCGCTAGATTCCAAAGATTTTACCAGATTCTAAACCTAACTTCAAAACGACCACATCGAACGACAGACCAACCGGATCTGTCAAAGTTGTTTACTCCATAGCCCGCTTGAGTCCCGTTTCTCCATTACGAACGCAGCCAACAATGAATTGTGAGAACGCACTACAACGCCTCTAAAGTCACTTCAGTCTATCGTACATTCGATAGCTAACTGCGCGCGAATAAAGCGCATCGCCCATTTGAGTGTTGCCAACGATTATGCGTTTCGTTTCTGCAAGAATCAAATAGCAATCAAACGGAAGAAAATAATAACAAAACGCGAACTGTCAAATAATTTCAGCCAATACCCACCAGAGTTTGATCGATCTCCGACATGTTTCTCGGTCCGCTTGATCTGTGTCACAGCTAGGCTATAATAGATATACTAGAGTCAAGAAAATGCCACTCTTACCTCTCAGTCCCACAAATTATACAGCAGGTATTACCTAAACTTTTTATCTGCCCCATGAAAATAAATTTTTCGTAGATAGAGTAGAGTATTTCTCTTCATACGTACCTATTTTTGAACACTTTACACAGTTTGCGTAGGATTTAATGTTGTGGTTAAAGAGAAAGAACTTTTTGCTAATATCAACAAGCACACAAAATTAAAAATATTGAATGAGTCATATATATAGTTGTCTACATATAAAAGTATCTACTTTTCTATAATGATTGCGACAAGTTACGTTAATAAATTGTGAAAGTGCTTTAATTTGGTACACGTCATCTTTATAACGAAAAATGTTGTTTAACATAAAACTAAAACTAACAATAAAGAAACAAATAACAATGCAATCATATTTTTAAACCTTTTGATTATTGGTGCGATTTGTACTTAAATTGATTCTAAGAACGGTAACGTTTAGGATCATAAAAGTAGTTTTTACTTTTTTGTGGAAAGTAGGAAAGTTTTGAATAAGGAACTATCACGATTTGAGGTCAAGAGAGTGGACAATGATGTCATTGTGCTCAACACTATACAATGGAAATATATATAAGAAATAGATGAACGACTTTATATAATACATCTAATCACGATAAAGTTAACTTCATATCCAGCAATAAATACAAATAAGACCTAATACTTACAATAGGCAATATAATATAACCACAACTGATTGTTCTTTAATGGCCTCGTAAATTTATTGCAATATCTTCGAATATCATACAATTCACCATATAACATAAATGTAATATAATATAACTTTATGGTGAGCTAAAGTTTTATATATGTTCGATTGTCAAGTATGATATTAATTTTATGCGTTTAAATGGCACTCTCAATCTTAATTGTGACATTTTACTATGATTGGTCGAATGTGAAAAGTTATTGACTTCTCATTAGAGCATTCTCGCGCCATTTGCAATATACCTACTTTGCGTTTTTCTACCCACACACACTGGCAAATAATCTAAACAAGGGCAGGCTCAAACTATGAGTACGAAAGAAATATAATTATCCTTGGCAACGATAATTCAGGAAATAGTTGTCATTTGGGTAAATAAAGGGAGCGTTTGAATCCATAAGTGATGAAAAATCAGAGATTATCGGAGACACGGAAAGTGTTTAAAAAATTTGGTATTCAGATTGAAAAATGCTTTAACTTCATAATATTTGTAATATAAAATCTATCTTTACCTACCTAATTATTCTTTACGTAAAAGCATTAGTCATTAGAAAATCACAGGTTCCAATCATCCCCGCGGTACAAAATTTTTGAAGTTTTTTTTAAAATAATTTCTATTCTTTTTTTGACCAGCATTGTGACATAGATTTAAGAAAGTAACAGAGATGACCAAGACTTAGCTGATCAAGTGTCCTGTCTGTCAGAAATGAGGTGTTGGATTTTCACACAAGTGCTTTCCCAACAGAATCAGCGTGCATAACGTTATTGAACCAATTTACAAAACAACGCTCGACAAAATCAATGTTTTCTCAACTTGCAAATTCTCAATCAACTCTTATGTAATCAATCAGCTGACTGAAAGTCGACATAGGTTTTATTATGGCAAATGGCCATATTATGGGACCAAAATATAGTATTGGTTAGGTACCTACTATACAAAATTATAGATTCTTCTTTCTTTCTTTTCGTGTGGGACACCGATTAAACCAAGGACCCGATGAACCCTGGATTATAGATTTGTAAAGAAGTATTGCCTGCAATAACTGTATACTATTTTAAATTAAACAAATCATACAGAATATTTAGGTGCCATTAAAATGTTATCTTCACTTTTAGTAGGTACACAAATAAACACCACTTACGTCCAATTAATGATGCAATCTCCTTAAAAGACAAGAAATATGACGTTTTGATAAAATATAGTAAGCAACTAACCGCAAAAACGCGAAAATTTATTTGGCAAAAATTTTTGCCCTATCCTAAATGTTTTTCCATAACAGAATGGCACATGCGGCAAATGGTTTTTATATGAGATGGACTGAATAGGGTGTTCGGAAAATCACGTTTTCTTTTTAAGGTGTGAACCAGATCAAAAGTAGATAAATTTTTCCTATACAACTATTTCTTAACTGAAAACCAGTGAATATTTAAGTCTTTTTAGGTATCTAATTAAAAACCAACTTCTATGTTTTTGCAAACTATTAAAGCGTCTGTTAAAAGATTCATGCGAAAAATTAAACAGCCATTTACGATACCTCCTCTTAAAAATTTCGTAAAAATGTTTTTTTTTTTTTGGAGAGTTTACTGAAGTTGTAAAGCAGCATAGTACCTCAGTAGGTAGGATTTTCATACAATGTCACCACGGAACGATGCCAAACTAAACAAACGAATCCCTGTCTAAAGGAGCATCATAGTCGTAATCAATTGTCAGAATTATTTTGGGAGTAATTTGTCTAAAAATAAATTTGTCTCTACAATTATTAGGAGGCACGACCGCTAGCAGAGGTGGCATACAGCGTGGTTGCAACGCGCTCGGCAACGTCACCGGCATGGTCGGCGCCGCGATATCGACCTTCTTCTTATCTTAACAAGAACTACTTGAGCACTACAAACGAAGCTAGCGATAAACAAGAAGCAAAAGCGTGCGCGCGCGCCGATTTGCCTCATTCCATTCCAGTGTGTGCGTTGCGGTTAGTTCGTTCGCCCCCGCGCCCGACTCGTTCGTTCGTTCAGTTGCTCACTCGCCGCCGCGTCGTCACGACTCTCCCGCGTCTTCTATCCACACCATGAGCCTGCAGGCCAACAACACATAAACCTTCAAAATGAAGCCCCATCGGTTATAACGTTTCGTGTAAAAATCCTCCTAATTTTAATTTTGAATATATTCTATTGTGATATTTAGTTAGTTTCTTATATATTGTTAAATATTTATTTTTATCCATAATGGCTTCGAATTATAGTACGTAATATATATATTTTATAATTACAAATCAGTGCTCAAGATATCTCATTCCAAAACTCCCAGTAATTGAAAATTAGTCTGCAAGTTAAATTAGATTCAGTACGATGACAGCCAAAGCTCGATCACATTGGAAGGAATATGCAACAGCACTCAGTGGTGAGTTTCCTAACCTCTACGCTACCATGTGTCGACCTCATTATCTCTGTTCGTCCGCTGTGTGTTCACAATACTTATTATGATTTACTTGCGACATGGCACACAATATGCCATTAACATCATGAATTGCCATCGGGATCGTATGTTTATAAGTGTAGGTTTCACACAGAGGCTCACCTCTCGACTGCCATCCAACATCCGCCGTCAAAATTATACCGCTCCATATAGCGCGGTCGCCGCCGGTCCGTTTACCTCCCTTATTTAAAGCCTTAAAATCGATATTTCAAATGTCCACATCATCATTCGTTTACCGACCGATATCCCAAGAGTTTCTCCTCAATTTCCTGCGTGTTGCGCTATGGTTCAAAAAATTTACATTTTCGCTTATGTGAGTTCTTGCTGACTGCAATCTAGTTTGATCTGGATTATTACAGCTGTGATACAGGACATACAACGATACAACTTATGGACTTTGTCCTGTTTTTCTCTCGAATACTTACATGGGTGGGCCCATGTAATCAATGATTATTAACCATCATCACACATCTAACATAAAGTTCATAGAGAACAAACAGTATGAATATAACTAAGCCTTCTCCCATATTTATATACAGGTACTTATACTAAAACGTGTTGCTCGTAAATGGATTCATATTGTTTTTAATGAAGTCACTAAAATCAAATAAAGTTATATATAAAAACATAAAATGATTCATGTACTTACCCACTACCTGTATTAAATGGGCCTCAAAGTGAGTTAAAAGAGGTTATCAAGAAAACTCTAGCTATACGGAATAATGTTGTTTACATTAGCTACGTACCTATGTTTTACGTTGAAAACTGCAGAAGTAAGACGTATTATTATGAATACTGCGATTCAAATGCTCTTAATCTTCTTTACATAAATTTGCTTACTTATTCGTAGCCAATCACTTCTTCGGAAGAGTATATTCGCATATTCGACGTGTCTTCATCACCCATAACAAAAATAAACAAGACTATGAAACTAATAATAACCTACGTTACACGCGCGAAATTAAACTCTTAGAACATTAAATTTCTAATTATGCACGTACACTTTACACAATGCTGGCACAAAAATATATTTGGTACAAATGTAGAACACATTTTTATAAAACATCATTGAAATATTGGTAAATGAAGTTTAGTTTCCCACCTTCAAATTGCAACCACTCACTCATTTCCTTTCCCAGAAAATAGTAAAGCATCTACACTGTTTCTCTACCCAGAATAACATTTTGTAATGTAATACATATGTCATACATACATATTTACAAAAACATTTTTGTCATCATTCGACAGTTGAATCGAAATTAAGTAAATATATTCACGCCTTCATATAAATATATCATCACGGTTCAAACACAACTAAATAAAATCAAAACGCTAAAACATAGACAAATTTAAAAATACTGTTGTTGCAAAATTTACCAACTTAAAGGTACATACCTACCACCCTACGAATATACATGCATACCACGATACCTAAATCAAAAACTTCCTGATATCGACCATCAAAAATACAAAGACCTAGCTATGACAAAATTAATTTTTATAATAATGTTCTACTCCACACAAGTTTTGCCATTCCGTGCCAGACAACAATAACCCAAAAAATGGGAGCGTTGGACATAAACAGTAAATATCCGCTAGTTTTATCATGGCGGTGTTGGGGCGAAACCCATTGATTCTTGGAAGTCCAAAGTCCAGGTAGGAAGCGCGACTATTATCATTCCAAGAGTGAGCCTTTGATCTTACGCAATATAAGTATTACAAATATCTTATACAATCATTCAGAATTAAACTACCTAACCTAAATTTAATACGTGTAAGAATAGTATAGTTTAATCAATCATATAGCGTTAGTGCGGATATTTAGAAAAAACTTACAGTTTTTTCGTTTAATAATGCAACTACCCATTCATTTCAACTAAAATAATTCCTTTTTTTTTAAATCATGGTTACATTTAGCATATACTGCCTTTAATCAGACCTAAAACACATGAAAATAAGGAAGGAAATAATTACGCACGCTATGTATTGCAAGTTTGTAAAAAGTTACGCTTTTCTACGCCAATAGATGGCGTTAAACATCTTGGGGTTTCTCAACTAGCCTTGCAAGGTAATAAAATTAGCGTTATAGTAGAACTCAACTGTTTTCTTCTGGGGTGTTCCTTTTTCGGACACTGGGCTCTTATTTTTTGTTTGTTAGCGATATCAAATCAAATGTTTGCCCTCAGTCCGTCTTTTGCAGACGATTGTACAATGTCATGGTGGGTAACAGCTTCTTTCTTAGCTTTATAATCCAATTCTTGAGTGGCAAATTCTGCTCCACACTCCGCAGGAATATTGTTTTGTACTGACGGCAGAAGAAGCTTGATGTTGTAGCATTCTTCTGGCCGCCAAAGTCTCAAACCAGGTTTGATCATAGTTCTTGTGTGCGTGGAGTGCGATTAAGCGCCACTAGAATCGCAAATATTATTTCTAAACTTTTAATCAAACTCCAATGTCCATTGGGTCGTTGGACGACTCGATGTCCCACACGAAAAGAACAATAATCAAACTCACCATCAAAAATGCCCCGAAGATACAGCCCCTAGACGTTCAACACCATCTATGTAGGATTTTTAGGACTTTTTTCTTTTTAAAAAGATGCTTTTTGTCACGCGGCAGACAGCAACGGCCGATGCTATGTCTAGATGATTATTCATAAATTAAACAATGTTGTAATAAAGGGGGGTTTTGTAATGAAGGCACTAAAACCTTTCTTAACGGTAAAAAATTACGTCGGCGGCCGACAGCATGTGTAGTTGCGGTGGCGCTCGGATAGTATTTTAAAGAAATCCATACAAACCACTAGCACACCTCGGACACTGGCGCTCAAATGTATGAATCAAATGCGTTGCCACGCACACAGTCTAAGCTCGCGTAGGTGAACGCGGACCATGCTTGTGTGTGTGAGACAACATGTCAGGGTTGCCGCCATTTTGCGTTCGCGAATCGGGAATGCACTGTGCGGCAGTATGAAATGACCTTCGTCGTCGCGTCCTTGCTTAGCCGGTGTCTGAGCGTCCTCCGAGCGCGGGTGGGCGGCGCTTGTAGGGGGAGGCAGGGAGTGACCATACTGTACGCTAGTACTATTAATTATACTGTGCCACTAGTGCCGCTGCGCTGCGACCGCCGCGCCGCCGGCAGATAGCTGGGGCATATGCCGTCGGCCGTCGCTGTCGACCGCATCCTTCGGTATGATACCTGTTGTGTTGGATCAAGCGTTCATTCAAACTATTTAATATTTAAGTATATCTTCTAAAAACTTATATTTTAGTTCATCGTTATGATATTTATGTTCAGCGTTTTTCGGGCCTAGAAATAACTTTGTAATTTAAATACCGTACAATATATTCCTATTATTTTGCCCTTTCAACACTCATTTATTTACAAGTGTCATGTGTTAGTTACTTTTGTCGGGAAAAACGATTTTTGCCTTTTGGCTCATATTAACTGAAACACACAAATGCGATTAAGTTAGGTCGGTATGTATTTAATATGGCACAAATCAACGTTGTAAATATCTTATACGATTACATCAAAAATTGGTCCTAAAATAAAAAGTAAACAGTTATAATGGCGTGATAATCACGCAATTTACAAACAGAGCTGACGGCTTATCAAAGTTATCACAGTCACACCCGCATTTGTTATATCTGATACTTGGAAACGACATGAGATGGGTATTATTGAGTCATTTTCAGAAACAAGCATGACAGATGCCCACTTAAATAGAATAGATAGTACCTAGGTAGTTTGTGTTGTGTGTGTTACACTAGCAGCGAGATGTAAAAAATATTGCAATCGGTGAACTAGCCGACTGCAATGCTTTCCCCTAGTTTTGAACTTTACTGCCTTTGCCTTTATATCAAATATCTTGGAAAAGGATTTTCAGTTTAATAGAGTAATGCACTTGAGATACTTTCAGTATTTTTATATCGCACACAAATTAGGTGTATACATTATGAAAAAAGTGCCTTAGATAGGATGTCATTGTAATATTTTTATATTTACTTTACAAGATAGTTCGTATATAAACATGTAAACGAAACGAAAATCAATTAACAAACAATGCTGTAGTTGGGTAGAAAACGTTTTGAACATCAAATTGAAATAGACCCAAGATTATGTTACGAGTTTCCACATATTATACATCCTTCTGATTCACATAATTAAACAAATACCATGTTGACGTAGGACATGATGCTATATATAAATGAAAATGTTGTTGCATTGTTATCTTAGTTAAACTGTAGTTATTTATTTGATGCAAATAAAACGTGGCCAATCCCTATTTACCGTCACAGATAAAGTGAAAACACAGGACTGGTAAATGTCAATGACATTGGAATATTAGATTAGAATCTAGCCAACATATTGCAACACATTTTCTGCGATCCCCCTAGCGGTGAGTGGAGTAACATCGACGACCATTGAATGTTTATAAACAATCCGACTACAATCGCTCGTTCTGCTTGAAAGAGGTTTTCAAGGAAATGAACAGACGTCGTTTAATTCTGTGGAATTTTTCACCCGATTTATGTCCCTCTATTTGAAAACGTGTACTATAATTGTGTTAACAATTGCACAAGACTGTTTATGAAACGTGTGAGTAATGCAATTTCTTTGTACATTTTCTAATCTCATAACAGACTGTCTCATTAGTTCTTTACGTTCTCATTTGTTCCGCCAGCCGGTTATATTAGTATGACTGATCCAATCTTCACAATTAGCTTGTAGTTCAGTCGCGGAAGTTTAGATATATAAGTAAAAAGTATTGTGATATGATTAAAGATTTTCCACCAATGTTGTCATATTACATTACCTCTATATCTACAATTCCAGCAAAATCATAAAACATAAAGTAATCTCTTTTTTTAGTTCCAACAATTCCAACTCACGCTGGTCATTGAAGTCATCACGTGATCAACTCATATTTACTTTATCTATGCCAAGCTATTTAATATGATAAATACTTAGGATAAATAGGTATATGTGAAATATTTCGCACTAAGATACATTTATTCAAAAATAAGACTTAAGTATTTCACAATCATTCAGATTTGATTTAAATGGCTATATGTAATAAAATTATGGAAAAAAACGATTTGTTTTGAACATAGGTAGATAGAGAGTGATATTAACGACGAAAACTACGCATCGGTCAAAGCACCGCCGTATTTGTATGGAAATAAGATCGCAATTTCCTTTTGTCTGACAGACGCATGCGTTAAAAATACGCAGACACGAACGTCAAGTGGGAGTACCCCTTTTGACCTGCAGAAAGTACAGTTGCGAATTTTAACGATTTTCTACCCAAGTTGTGAAGTTATTTCGTAATGATCGAATAATCCGGTCCTGAACTTTTCGCTGGTGATATCGTACCTTTAGTGTAGATAGGCGTCCGATAACGTTATCGTAAATCTTTATCTATTCGGAACACGAGGAAATATAGAGCTTACAAGATAAAAATGCAATAATTAAAGCATATGTGTGAGTACTAAATCATTTTGTTGTATATTGCATGCCGTGTGATGCCGTCTTAGAATAGCATTTCCCCATTTATTTCACGTGTGTGATGTAAGAGGCGACTAAGGGACTCGAGGGTTACATGTGTATTGCAATTTTAGGCAATGAGCTTACAATCTGCCACTACGCTGATACACAATTTTCTGAATGACCCTCAAATGTTTGTCAGATGTGGCGTAAATGTCCGTTTTTATGGCCGTTTACGCTCTGCCTACCCCGCAAGGGTTATCAACGTGATATATGTATGTATATCATTGCATTGTTTATTGCAACTCTGACTGACGATCGGTGGCCGAGTCCCAATCTCTCTACTTGGCCAGTTCTTTTTTACTACATCATTTAAAAAATTAAAATGTATAAATAAGAACCGATAAAAAATGATTTTTTGTACAGGCAGCACGCATCTGCTGTCATAAAAATAGAAATAAGTATAATCCAGTGTAGGAAATAGTTATTTGTGGTCCAGATACATTTCATCCACTTTCCTAAGAAGTACAAAATATAACATTAATGAACGTATGTGAGAACAGAATAAAGCAATAAGGAAAGTCAAGAAGGTAAAGATGGACAATCGGAAAACACATGAGTATAGTTACCCACTATAGTACCACGTGCGCCCGTCACGTGAACTGATGATATTTTTAGATCTTCCCGCGCAAGATACATCCACGGTCGACATTTTACTTTCGTCTTTGTCCTCTTTAAAAATGGAACTGTCATAATTTTCTTTTCCATCCTATAAGTAACACCAGCTATTTCAATTTTCTGCGACAATATGTCCTTCTACTATTGTTTTACTGTCAGGTGGATTTGACTACCTATATAAAAATGAGTTTAGTGTGTTTTTGTGTAATAACTGGTGTATATGAATTAATATCTCTATGAACGTCAAATTTTTAAAGCAGACGTTGCTCTACTTTATTGCGGACATTGTTTTACAATGTCAATAATAGAGTCGGTCGATCGCAGCAAACTAAAAACATTAAGTACTTACAGTACATACCACAATCAGAGTAGGTATTGTTATGGACATCATTATAGGTCTTATGATGCGTTCATACAAAAGTTTTAGATAATATCACGGAATGCTGTTTTTTTAAACTTGTAATTTCTTTAAAAATTACTCTTCCCATATTTTTTATAATTTATATGTATCCTATAAAAGTATATACTTAGAAATAAATAAATAGCTAAATATCTTGGACATTTTCCACAGCGCCATCTAAACTAAGCAAAGCTTGTATTATGGGAACTAGATAGCTGATATAAAGCCCGGTTTACATTGTCTTAGTGTTTAGTCGAGTGCTTTAGTACAAGTTGAAAGGCAAGTTCAATTCAAGTAGAACTGTACTAAAATGTACTAAAGCAAGTAGCGTTTACACGTTTCAACTAAAGTACTATCCTAAAGCACTCTACTAAACACTAAGACAATGTAAACCGGGCTTAATACACAAAATAAGTAACATAAAAAATGCCTATGTATCTAAACAGAACAACTAGCTACAATTATGTTTCTCACGTTTCTCCCTAAAGCTTGGGTAGGAAGGTATTTCCTTTCCCGCGAGCCAAAACGTCAGTTTCATTTTCATGTTCCTGGCAGACCGCCTTCATATCTACTTACAAACATCTCAATCTCTAATTACTTACATCTCTAGTTACTTTTATATTATAATATATTGATATTCAATGGTGTCCCATGTTTCCGGTAGATAGTAGCCTCATGTTACCGACTAATATCTGTAACTAAAAATAGCACGGTCACTTTCTGTTAGATAGGCTTAGACAAGGATAGAAGATGATCTCCAATAATCAATAAATCATTTATTTCTTTGAGACGCATTTTACAATAGGTGGTAAATGAAATTAAAAAGACCAATGAGCACTACCTAATGGCGTACAGATTTACACTTACATATTACATTTTAATCATATAAGAATACAAAATTATGATTAAAACTATACATATAAAATTAATTCATAAGGTTCTTACAATATTATTTATCAATTCATGCTATGTCACATCATATCTCCTCTAAAATCGTCTATGATTTCATGTATTTTACGCGGTATCCGTCAAAATATAATGGTGATTAAAAATATGGCGGTTAAATATGCAAGAAAATCTGCTTGATGGCGTGAAAATCATGACTAAAATTGTCTACGACATCTATCCTTTCTAAAGGTAATTTATTCTAAACGGCTATTTTTAACTAGCCGTTTTAGTCACTAACTTGGAATCGAGACAAATATTACGCATGCGACTTTCAGGTTGCGTCTGATCTGACAGTGTATTGTGTTGTATGGAATATTTATCCTGGTGACCAACAAACACCTGATTAAATATTTTATCGAGCGAGTCTCTATCTCTTAATGATATTTGTGTAGAAAATGACTCAGTTTCTTTACGTAGTTTATTATTCGCTTGTATTTGTACAGAGATGTAAAAAAGACGCGTACAATGGCAGGTCATGAAAACATGTTTTTTTGTGATTTACGCGTATTGTCTCACAATTTCACTGTAGATATCAGAATTAATCAAAAATCGTCTAGAGACTGGAAAAATGTATTTCTGTAGTAACATATTTCTAAAATAGGTACTAAGTAGAAGGAAGTGGTCAGGTAGACTTGTGAAAGTAAAGCGACAAACATTCCGTTAAATTCTAAGAAAGACGGTCTGTTGCTGTGCTAATAAAATTATTAGGTACTTGGAATTATGATTTCCTTCATTACCAAGAATTTTTATTCAAATTCAAAGCACTTATTATTTCTTAGAAGGAATTCACAATATTCTCTTTTAGAAAATCATATTCTACATACATTACTAAATTCTCTTCTTTTAATATGTATGCGATTGTAAACGTATCCTTAGAAAATTTTACAGTGTGGCAGCTTGCGTCACCAGCGCCCCTCCCCCGCCCCGCGCCCGGCACCCCGCCGCGCCGCGCCCGCGCCGACCTCGCGCGCGGGTCACACACACACAAACCTATACACACACATACATACATTTTACTACGTGATATTTAACAGTGTATAAAGCTACGTACATACCTAACCTAGTATAAAATTTATTAATGTGTGCTGAACTGATTCGAGTACAAAAAATGGCCATGATTCCTTCATTGCCTCTTATCATACGGTTTTGTCGCGTTCAATAAATAAGCAGTCGTTGTCAACTATTGGACCATTACAAAATTGCTTACAAAGCTACTATTACACTATAGTACCTACACCTAGAATACTTGCCCCTTGGCGGAGTTGAATGAGGTTTCAAGATTATTACAATTTTAGGGTACCTACTCTTTGTTAGTTCAGTTGCTTTTCTACTTCTACGCAATACTTTTCTGTCAGTGTTTTCTCGTATTGACGAGTTTGCGTTATTTACATTTCATACACTGCACCTAGTAGGAAACTTAATTTTATTTTCATGGTACCTAGCTGGCGAGGGACATAAGTTGTTCATGATGAAAAAAAGAACATGCTTACCAAAATTTACCCTGCTGCCCTTTAAAATTTCTAAACCTATCCTACGCTTCAATTTTCTCTGTGCTACTTTTTATATATGTTTTAATAACGAAAAGATTACGCTAATCAATATTAAAACTTTAATTAAATTGATAGCTCGAATCTAATGACCTATCGAGAAAACCTTAGTCACGGGCACGGTGGTCCGTTTTCCTTGAGTTTCTTATTCCATCTGAATCGGCTTATTAATTTCATGGTAGACCCACGCGGAACAAGTCTAGACTGTTGCTGTCTCTTGGCCCCTTTCCACCAACCTCGGCTCTGAATGAAGGTTGCTAGAGTCCATACACTGATATGATAATCACGAGAAAGATATATGGGAGGTGCGTCAACCCTAGTGGGCGGAGATAGACGGTACCGTCCTTGCACTTGAATAAAGGTTCAATTCAATAGCACTATTTTCCAAGAATGTTTGTTTTTCAGCTTATATCCTCCTCAGCTATTTAAAACCCTTGACTTGACCCTTGTGTAAGTAAATGTTGCGGAAAATCCAATAAATGTAATTGACATAATTATATTTTGTTAAAATCAAACACCTATCAACTAAATGAATAGGAAAATACTCATCATGACCCTCAAAGATTAAAATACTTAAAAATGATTATAACTTTAGTAATCCTAGCTTCATAAAAACTAAATGCATGCATAGGCACATAAATCATTGCTTATGAAATGTTCCTTTCGGCTCATAATGTTGAATTTGCTGAATGTAGAGTTTGCAAAATGAGAGACTAGAATTAAATGCGGGAATGTATGCTGACGAGGCAAAACATTACAAACAAATTCATGTTTATTTAGAACCCGTTTGGACGCAGTCAACATGTAAATAGTACATAACTATAAATCGAGAATCTGCGATGGTGCCAACTGGCATACGCCGAGCGTCCCCGAACCTGCCTTTATCTATCCAATTCCAATATACGTTTATAGGTATAACTAGCCGACTATATTCACCTTCTACGATGAAACAATCATATGCATCCCAATCACCTCAATAATTCTTAATTACCCATTTAGATCAACGAACTTGGTGCCATTTTATCTAGACACATTAATCAAATCCAAAAGTCATCGCCCTTAACTTTCGCGTTAGGAATGTCTTGGTAACTAAAACTACTCGTACGTTCGCAAGATCTAAATATGAATCTCTAAAATGATGGCACAGCGTGATATTCTTTATAGAATTCAGTTAAACTCTGGGATGATTTACTTGGAGTGGTGTGGTCAAAAGTTTCCATGAGTGGCGATAAGGGGCTGAACGATAAGCAGGGCGCACGCAAGCACGCACGCGCGGCCGGTAACTCGCAGACATGTTTCATTAAATCACTCATGCACTATCGTAATAAATCGATCTCAATTTTTCCTTTCTACACGCCTCTTGCAAGGCCCTCTCTTTTCTTACCACTAGTTACGGAAAGTTACCAATGGACAACCAACCTAAAACATCAAAAAAGTTTTATTACGGAAATTTACCTGCACTAATATGCCTTGACCAAAAGATAACGTCCCTACCTATCTACCTCGTCAAATAAATAAACTGGCATTTGTAACTTTCCACATGTCCATTGACTTATCCTTGAAATGCTATCAGTATAATAACTAAAACTCTACTTAGTTGCTCGTCAATATCAAGTAAATATTTGTCTATCGTATTTTTCCTGCCCCCGTTACATTAATAAACATTTACTCTCATCAAAGAGCCCTTATGGAAAAATATATCCACTAGGGCAACGTTCTCGAAATGACCCAATAAATCTTCGATTAGCAATGAGCCACTTTCCTAACGTCGTCAATGAATGTTCATTTAGCGTATTAGCACAGCGAAACTGATAATAACTGCTCAAACATTGTCACTTTTGATATATTGTTTACTATAACCGAAATACCTGCATTATCTCTACATTGTGCGTCAGTTTTAAGTCAATTAACGATTAAAATAGGTAATTCTATGTGGAAGTAGGCATCAAAAGTATGTATTCTCAAAAAATATTTTTTTCTTGATTTCAGCGACGCTCATCACCGCTACCGCGGGTACCTGCTACGGGTGGCCATCACCGACCTTAGAGCTATTGAAAAAAGACGACAGCCCCATCAAAATCACAGACGCCGAAGGATCATGGATAACCTCCATCATGATCCTCTGTTCGGCAATAACGCCTATACCTTCTGCATACCTCGCCGACCGCTTCGGGCGAAAGTCCACGCTTCTGCTCGGAGCGCTACCCTTCATCATCGGGTGGATCCTCATCATCGTAGCCGACTCGTCAGCGTACCTGTGGGTGGCGCGAATGTTCTCTGGCCTCGGTTACGGCATCGTCTACACCGTGGCGCCCATGTACACCGGAGAGATCGCGTCCAATGAAGTCAGAGGAGCTCTTTCCACCATTATTACCGCAATGAATAAAGTAAGTTCCTAATTCCCACTAGCAAAAATAAAATCTTCATCAATTCAAAATTCAATAGCTATCCTGCAATGCGTCTAAGTAAAGAAAGGTGTTAGCAAAGAGCATGAAGAGTTGTATTTGTTAGTTCTACCAATTATATCCCAGTGGAGGCCAATTAACCGGCGAATATTTTTTTGGTACCGACGCGGTTTTCGCGTCATCTGCATGGCCATTAAAATGTATGAGTCTGGCAGACAAGCCGTTAAATTATTCATCGTATTTTTTAAGTAGATATTTGAGCCTGTAGATAGCAAATTTTGCACTCTAGAAGGCTATAGCTACTTTGTTCTGCTGTTTACTATACACGATTGAAACGGTTTCAATTGACGTTATTATTATTAAGATAAACTTTGATCTCCATTTGCTTCATAATCATAAATATAAACTACTATTAATAAGATATCAAAATACCGGAGCCAATTACATACGAACAAGTCATACATAGGTACGCTTAGCGTTTCAGCTTCATCTTACAGTAGCAATTTGTATCTCATTTCTATTTGAATAATAATTGCGAGAAACATACGAGGACGTGACTCATTGGTTTTATTACTACGTGGCTCTATGCGGCCTCACCTCGCCGCATTCTGCCTATGAAACAACATCAAACAGATGCCTGTAATGCTTACTGACTATAAACGGATCGCTTTATGTGGTATGACACGTGTATGCGACCCTCACAAACAACTGATTAAATGAGTATTCGTAATATAAGCAAAATTTACTATTCATACGCTACTCATTAATGAAAAGCTAAAATCGGGAAACTCTACTAATGCAAATCAGTGATTCTATTTTCAGTTCTTGATAAATTATATGAATACAAGTCTTACCTCAAAGTTTAATCCGCTAAAATCATACCTTCTCAGAAAAATTATCCGCATATTTTTTCTAGTCTAGACTACACGTCAAACTAATGCGACTACATTTGTCCTTTGGATGACTAAACCTCTAACTCTGTAAAAGTAAGTTTTGGTCCATAGCATCGCAGAATTATAGAATAGTTGTTGAAACATTCTGAGAATACAATATAGTTCGCTATTGTTGGGAACTCTGTAATTGGTCGGATGACTGACGGAACAGTACCTGCCACTTAGTGAACAGAGACATGAGAGAACACTTATAGAACTTTGTAGTCGAAAGTTCCAGTGATAGGTTTAGATTTGTCTATAAACATGGTTCCCGCTACCAAAACCTAATTCCTAACGCATTTTTGTTTAGTTTATTTACGTATAAACACGTAATAGTACGAGTACGAACACGGGTATCTAATACGTGACGAATTATTTAAAAAATATTCTTGAACGCCCCCTTACTCATAGCTGGGTGTTGCCTGAGTCAGGGTATTCTTGTAGAGGCTGTGTGTTTAAATTGTTTTTAATTGAACTATATAAAATACTAAATTATGATTTTCTCCTCTTTCAGGTCGGTATTCTTGCCCAGTACTGCATTGGTCCCTACGTGTCAATGCGAGTATTAGCCGCCATCAATTTGATTCTGCCTATTAGTTTTGTAGTTATCTTCATCTTCCTTCCGGAATCACCTTACTACTACTTAAAGTTTGAAAGAACGGAAAGAGCGGAACGTTCTCTCAGAAATTTACGTTCCGGTGACATAAGGACTGAACTTAAGAATATAGAGATTAATGTCCAAGAAGATATGAAAAACAGGGGTACATGGAGCGATCTGTACACCGAAGCCACTAACAGAAAGGCATTATATATGACTCTGGGAATCTTTACGATACAGCAGCTATGTGGTAGCGCGGCCGTCGTAGCATACGCGCAAAAAATATTCGGCCAGAGTAAATCAGATCTCCAAGCGCACCATCAGTCTATGATTTTGGGGCTCGTGCAGGTGGCAACATGCGTTCTGTCAGTGTTGCTCGTTGACCGCGTCGGAAGAAAACCTCTCTTACTGCTGTCAGCGCTAGGCGTGGGTCTCATGAACGGCGCTGTCGGAACATATCAATACTTCTACATTTTCCACAAGGAAAAAGTAGAGGTCATCAACTGGCTGCCAATGGCGGCACTGCTGATATACATCGTGTGCTACGCCATCGGTCTCTCGACGGTCCCCTACGTGATCATCGGGGAAATGTTCCCCACCAACGTTAAGCTCTATGCCTCCTGCATCGCTCACATCTACACCGGCATCTTTATGTTTGCCGTCCAGAAACTATTTCAGGTTAGCGAAATAGCTTAACACTTGTTTATAATGATAGAGTAGAAAAGTAAATAATTGATTCTAGTTATGTTACCACTTTGCCTAGTAGTTTTACTTATACTACATTTATCCGTTCTACCGCGTTAATAAACTGCTTATCTTTGTTGCCGGATTCCAGAATTTATGCAAACAAGACTTCCTTTATAATATTAGCATTGCATATAAGTATAGAAATACGAGAGTCTTACTTATGGATAATTTGTTTCCTCATATTATTGTTTTTTGTGTTATATTGTGTACAATTAACAATTAAATTAATGGCTTTTGTCATCTATTTCAGGTGGTTATGGACGCGTGTGGCATTTATACAGTATTCTGGGGATTCTCTGCGTTCTCTCTGCTGGGGCTGGTGTTCATCCTGGTGGTGCTGCCGGAGACCAAGGGCAAGTCTTTCGCGGGCATCCAGCAGGGCCTGCGCGACGACGTCGCTCGCGACAACGCCTCTAAAATCATGACCGTCGAGTATTAAACCCAGAACTCATCTCAACTAGCTTAAGCTTAAATTTTTAAGGGATCAAGTTGAAAAACTTAATGTTACTTAAAATTTAATGGTAGTTTAACATTAGACGTACAGTTTTATATACAAAAGTATTGTACACGTGGGCCTTCACAGTAGTCTGGAGAGGGCTATTAAGGGTAGCATGGAGGGGACGAGGTTGGTTGCTCCGGAGAAGGCGGAGAAGTCCTCAGGGTCGTAATCGGCGGGCAGTCCCCTGGTGGCTACCACGCTCGAGTACAGCTTGGCCGAGTGCTTCGCCGTCCGCGTCTTGTTGGGGCTCTTGAAGTCGACCAGGTACAGGCCGAAGCGGGACCTGCATATGCATTTACAAACATGTCGAGTGAAATTATATCTTGAAAGTTTGACTGATAACGCGTTTCATTTGACCCCCTCAAAGCAGTTGAAAACTAACTTATTCCATTATTAATTTTACAAATTTTGAAACTGCAACTTGATTGCTAATTCAAAGCCTAACTTTATACAAGTCCTGAAACCAGTTATGAGAGTAATTTTAGCGCTAAAGGCGGCCTCTTGGCGTTATAAGAAGAGTCATTCAATGGAGAGTCTACACCGCACAATAAAGGCACCTCATTGTAGGAAATGGCCATTTCTGAGAAAATTCTTTAAGACATCAAAATACCACAAATGTACATTGTATATTTGTGGTATTATGTGGTACATATGTATATTGTACATTTTAAAGGTATGAATGCTATTCATTATTATTTCCATGAGAACATCTTTTAAGATAATATCTTTGCCTTTGTATCTATGTTGATGAATTCAGACATAAAAAGCAAAAATAAATTGTTACCTACTTATTTTCCTGCATAGCAAAATTGATACTTAGTAAGTAAGTAGTTAGGTAACCTGACGTCTTCTAAGATAATTGAGGAAAATCATTTCATGGTATTTAAATCCAATTGTGTTTAAATGCAGCCTCAAGCATACATAATAACAAACTATTTTGCTTGGTTTATTTAGGTTGTCTACTTATTCTACCACTAGGCACAAATAATTAAAAAAACATTGTTACTGACCACGATTTTTGAGGTAAAAGTAATTGGTACGTTTAATCAATTAAGTTATTGCGCCGATATGGGTAAGTAGGTAGTAAATCGTCGGAGAGTTTATCGGAAACTGTCAGGTAAGCTCCTAAAGAAAACCAGTGGCCTATGTTATGAAACTACAGGCTACAAGTCTACAGGTGTAATTCGTAGTAAACTGCGTAGCCGGTTGATATTCCCGCTATCATAATGGCTAACCGACTACGCAATGAACATCGAATTTCACCTGTAAAATTGTAGCCTGTAGTTTGATAATATCGGACACAGATAGGTGTTTCCCACATTTCCCACAATTCAACTCAAGCCGTTTTCAGTAGCAAATAAGTAAGTAATATAAAAAAGGGTTTATCGTAACTGAAGTAAAGTTAAAATACGCACACAATTTCAGTGTGTGTTCTAAACGTGAAATGAATTTAGTTTAAAAAATATTTTCAATACTTACATCTTTTTATTTCTCAGACGAAAATAATTAGTTCTTCCATACAAAATTACTTGAGCAGCAACGAAATTTGTATGGCATGACGATTTTGTTTTTCATATTTCGAAAAAAGACAAGAACTTTTCTGCATACTAATTTAAATGAAAAACGGCCCGAGAAGGGATCTTTTACAAGAAAAAAAAATATGCATTTTGACTCTACATTCTTAGCAATAAATAAATAAATATAAATATTATAATAGCAGTGAAACAATATTTACACCTATGCTGCCATCTACATCGAAAAGTTGTATCATTGTACGCTCTGTGTTTCCAACTATGCTTGGTAGGTGGCGCCACCAACTTACTTTTCAGTATTTCCACCTATTTGATAAAACGTAAGGACGAGATCATAAAAATAGCCGGAAGTACGTTGTTAACGGACTGCGATGGCGATTTATGATAATCTGAACATCGTGAGATCCTTGTTACGACATAATGTGATTCATAAATACTTACACGCTTTAATTGCCTTTGATCAAGTTTGAACTACTTTGGTTATCTACATAATGTAGAAGGAACTTATTAACTGGCTCTACACACCGTCCGTCCTAGTGTGCTATACCTCAGACAAAGAGTATTACTTTTGATCTACCTACTTTTTAACTTTAAATCTTATACTTAGTAACATGTGTATACCGAGCTATCTATATACAATCAGCTTACTTTAATTTCTTTGACATGTAGAGTCGGCTTGGAAAGCGTCACCCCATTTTTTTTCTGCTTGTATTGTAGCAATTGTATGTGAATACAGACCAAGGGAATTAAAGCTTTCGTGTGTATTACAATTCATGGTGATGGGCTAAACTTCACAACAGAATGATCTTTGATGGAAAACTGTATTTTATATGTACATATATAGCGGGTGCAGGTAGGTATTGATCTGACTCCAAATAATAACAAGTTCGTACGTAATGCACCACACTAAAGTTTATTAGCATAAGCGTTCACAAAAGCACAGTTCTAATGTAAGCAGTAGGCAAGAAAGCGATACAATATAGTTTATGCGAATTCGTAAGCGTTGAGCGATAGTCGAGCGACGTGCGTCTCGCGCGGGAAGCATATCAGGACTGGTGCGGGGTAGCGCGGGGCCGGCCGGCGCAGGAGCACGTATCTAGGTCACCGCTGCGGAGGCGATCCACTGATGTCGACCCGGAGCGCGTCGATCTTCGCGTGTCGGGAGTTCCGACACGGGTAAGTATATTTTGAATAGTTTTATTGTTTGTGATTTATGTATGTATTTCGTGTATATATATTTTATATGTATAATAATTATTTATTTACTTATAGTATTATTATAGCTTTATTGTAAAGTATGTGTAGGTTTAGTGTGATGCAATAGATAGGTATAATATGTATTATTTAGTTATGTATGATATTTATATATGTTACATATGTATTGTGGGTCAGCCACATCACTCCCCCCCAGAGACCGTCTCACGGGCGGTAATAGTCGGGGAAGTTTACTCTTCTGCCTGATTTAGTTCGTCTTATATTCTCGTTATAGGTATTTCTATCTTTTATAGGCTCATCGTGTTTTCTATTTCTAGTTTTCGTGGCATCATCGTTCTCATTGTGTTCCAGTATGTATGCAGGTTTTAGCCGGTCTATAGACACGCTGACTGTTTTTCCGTTAAGCATTATTTTAAACACTTTATCTGTTCTTTCAATCACAGCATGTGGGCCAGTGTATGCTGGACGAAGTGCTCCACGTATGGTGTCATCTCGTAGAAAGACGTGGCTTGTTTTTGTGAGGTCCTTGAATACAAAGGTTTTGTTGTTACAGTGCCTTGATGCTGGTACGGGCTGAAGTGACTGAGTGATCCGTCTTAATCTTGCGGTAAAATCTGTCAAGTCGGTAGTTGTGGCGGTTTGGGAGTGGAAAAATTCCCCAGGCAATCTGAGCGGTTCGCCGTACACCAGTTCTGCTGAAGATGTTTGCAGGTCTTCTTTAAAGGCGCTTCTGATTCCCAATAGTACTAGCGGCAGTGATTCTGTCCAGCTTTCCTGTGCATGGCAGACGATGGCTGCTTTGAGCTGTCTGTGGAATCTTTCCACCAATCCATTGCAGGCTGGGTGGTATGCCGTGGTACGACGATGTTGGAAACCAGCGATCTGGCCGAGGTACTTGAATAGCGCGGACTCAAATTGACCACCGCGATCTGTTACGATGTCAGATGGGCATCCGAATCTCGATATCCAGCCGGTGATAAGTGCTTTGGCTACTGTTTCTGCTGTCATGTCCATGATTGGGATCGCCTCTGGCCATCTTGTGAATCTATCTACTGCAGTCAAGCAATATCGATATCCGTGGGATGGAGGCAGAGGTCCGATGAGATCTATGTGGACGAATGCAAATCTCGCTTTCGGTAGTTTGTATGTTCCAAGGGCTGATGACACGTGCCGTGTTATTTTAGCTTTTTGGCATTGTATGCAAGCTCGTGACCATTCTCGACAGTCCTTTCTCATGTTTGGCCATACAAATCGCTCAGCTACTAGCTTCGCTGAGGTATTCGTGCTTGGATGGCTGAGTGAGTGAAGGCATCTGAAGACTTGCGTGCGTAATTCCTTAGGGACATATGGCCTAGGAACTGGTGTGCTGACATCACAGTATAGCTCATCATGAGTTCCTGGCAGTTTTATCTTCATAAGTTGAAGAGATGTGTCACCTTCGAGAAGTTGATTCAATTCTACGTCTTCAAATTGAGATTTGGCGATCAGTGTCATGTCGACTGGCTTCTCTATAGCGTCAGTCCTTGACAGTGTGTCTGCGACGACGTTGTCTTTACCCGAGATATGCTGAATGTCGGTCGTGAATTGGGAAATATAGTCGAGGTTTCTGAATTGTCTCGGTGTACAGTTTTGCTTGTAAGTGTTGAAAGCGTAGCATAGTGGTTTGTGGTCAGTGAACACTGTGAATATGCGAGCTTCCAGCATGTGTCTAAAGTATTTGATTGCTTCATAAATGGCAAGCAGTTCTCTATCATATGGTGAGTATTTCACTTGTGATGGGCTCAACTTTCTAGAGAAAAATGCAAGTGGTTGCCAGTCCTTGCCTTTCAATTGCTGGAGAACAGCACCGAGCCCTGTATCAGATGCATCAGTGACAAGCGCTAGTCTTGCGTCACATTCTGGGTGAGCGAGTAAGGCAGCTTCGCAGAGGCTTTGTTTGCATCGCTCGAAGGCTTCAAGTGCTTCATCTTTAATTTCGACGGCTTGTGTACTTTTTGTGCATCCTGCAGTGAGCTTATTCAGTGGGGCTTGCAACTTTGCTGCACCTGGGAGGAATCTTCTATAAAAGTTAACCATTCCCAGGAATCTGCGCAGCTGTTTGATATTTTTAGGTACTGGAAACTGCTTAATAGCTTCCACTTTGGCTTCCAATGGCTTGGTTCCCTGAGCAGAGATGTGGTACCCCAAAAACTTGACGTCTGATGCGCCAAACACGCATTTTGAGGGGTTAATTACGATGTCATATTCTTTCAGCTTGCTAAAGAGTTGGCGTAGGTGTGATTCGTGTTCGGTTTCATTTTTGGAGAAGATGAGAAAGTCGTCCAAATACGCGTACACGAAGTTCATGCCTCTGGTGATCTCGTCGACAAATCGCTGAAATGTCTGCCCAGCATTTCGGAGCCCGAATGTCATATACGGGAACTCATACAGGCCAAACGGAGTTGTTATGGCAGTTTTGGGTATATCATCTACATGAATCGGTATTTGGTTGTAGGCTTTAACCAAGTCGATGGTGGAGAATATTGTGCATCCAGCTAAATTATGTGAAAAGTCATGAATGTGACGTATTGGGTATCGGTCTGGCACTGTGAGTTTATTGAGCATCCGGTAATCTCCACATGGCCTCCAACCATTGTCCTTTTTAGGTGCTAAGTGAAGGGGTGAGGACCATGGGCTTTCTGATGGTCTTGCTGTGCCGTTGCGTAACATCTCTTCGAATTCTTGCTTGGCGATTTTCAGTTTATCTGGCGCAAGTCTGCGGGGCGCACAGTGGATTGGAGGGCCAGGCTTTGTGCGGATGTGGTGAACGGTTGTATGACGTGGTTGGCCTCTCAAACCAGAGGGTCGTACGATCTCTGGGTAGTCCCTGAGGATGTCGAAGTACTTGGATTCGCCAAATAGTATCTTAATAGAAGATATCGTATCTGCATTAGCTCGTACTGCCGACGCGGAGAGTGACGTCACGTTATCTATTAGTTTTTGTTGCCTGCAGCTAACCAAAAGGTCGTAGTGACACAGGAAATCAACGCCTATTATTGGTTTCGTGACGTTTGCTACTACGAAGTTCCAGTGGAATTCACGACGTAGCCCGAAGTCTAATTTTAGGTGTAAGGAACCATAAGTATCAATGACTGTGCCATTTGCGGCGTAAAGTTGGTAGTTGCTTTTGGGTCGACGTTCGTGTAGTGCTGACTTCGGAAAAACGCAGAGATCGCTTCCAGTATCGACTAGGTATTGCGTTTTCGATTGACGATCAGTGACGAACAGGCGACCTTGTCTGAGGCAATCATCTGTCGCCATTAATGACTGCCGTTGGCATTTCCCGAGTGAGTGAAGTCGCAGGGCTTGACACATTTGAAGGATTTTGCTCCGAACTTGCTATGGTACCAGCAGGTAGGGTATTTCCTGTAGCTGGATTCCGATCTGGCATGGTTCTGACTGTGTTGACGCTTATGTTTGTCGCGTTGAGTTGACCTTGCCCTTGACCTGGATTTGTGTCCGGATCCAGCTGCTAAAGCTTGAACTTGTTTGGTCAATGCTGCGATTTGTCTCGACATGATTTCTATCGTACTGGTACTTGAGGTACTTGCTACGTGTGATGCAGGTACAAGGTCCTTGATACGATCAGCTAGCTCAGCTAACGATTCCAGCGACGATTCTGGTTGCGATGCTATGAGCGTCTGCATATTCGTGGGAAGACGGCTTGTCCAGATCGATTTTAAAAATTCTTCTGGAACATCCGGACCTGCAAGCTGCTTCAGGCAACGTAAGAATTGAGTAGGTTTTCTGTCGCCTAATTCTTCATTCATTAATAGTTGTTTAACTTCTTTTTCTCTTGAGTCACTTAGACGCTTAATTAATTCTCGCTTCAGCGTTTCGTACTTTTCAGTTGCAGGGGGTTTAATTATTATATCCCGTACTTCCTTTGCATATTGTGGTTCTAAATACGAAAGTGCATAATGGAATTTAGTATTGTCGACTGAGATCCCGGAGAGAGCAAAATGACCTTCTACTTGAGCGAACCACAGCTGAGGATCATTTCCATAGAACGGTGGTATTTTCATTCCGACACGGTATAAGTCGGAACCTGTGGTACGTCCCTTTGCTGCGTCAGCTTCTGAATTTTCTTTGTCATTGGGTTTTGGATTCGACATATTTATAATTGCTTACTGCGTTTACAGTTCCAGAACAACTGATAAGATCCCGAAGGTTGCAATCCAATGTTCAAAGGAGGTAGTCACCAGTATAGCGGGTGCAGGTAGGTATTGATCTGACTCCAAATAATAACAAGTTCGTACGTAATGCACCACACTAAAGTTTATTAGCATAAGCGTTCACAAAAGCACAGTTCTAATGTAAGCAGTAGGCAAGAAAGCGATACAATATAGTTTATGCGAATTCGTAAGCGTTGAGCGATAGTCGAGCGACGTGCGTCTCGCGCGGGAAGCATATCAGGACTGGTGCGGGGTAGCGCGGGGCCGGCCGGCGCAGGAGCACGTATCTAGGTCACCGCTGCGGAGGCGATCCACTGATGTCGACCCGGAGCGCGTCGATCTTCGCGTGTCGGGAGTTCCGACACGGGTAAGTATATTTTGAATAGTTTTATTGTTTGTGATTTATGTATGTATTTCGTGTATATATATTTTATATGTATAATAATTATTTATTTACTTATAGTATTATAATAGCTTTATTGTAAAGTATGTGTAGGTTTAGTGTGATGCAATAGATAGGTATAATATGTATTATTTAGTTATGTATGATATTTATATATGTTACATATGTATTGTGGGTCAGCCACACATACGGGCTTTGACACTCCGCCTACCGCGCATGGGCTAAAATCGTGATTGTGTGTCTGCTGTATAGATCTATTCTTTCAGATTGCATTGAGAAAACACGTGGCACTCATAAAAGATAAATGCTCTATATCGTCACTATTATTATGCTCTATATAATCAGTACAATATACCAACAATGTTTTAGTAATCCGTGTGTAATACAGAAAGAAATCAAACTGTCCCATTTCAATGTACGGATTTGTTTTACCATCATAGTTCTTGTTAATTTATATCGCAATACACCATGCAGTTTATCGAAATTCAGTACCTGGTGTATCAAAACAAATATATTCAATTCCTATCCTTTGTTATGCGCAGATTCCACCTGCGTTTAAGTAGTCATTTATAGAATTTACAATTGCATCAAATATGATAAATACTGCAAGAACTTTTCTTACGACTGAATTATAGCAGGCCAACTCTAGTCTTTGACATACAGAAAGGCTTTCAGCTGCGGGGTGACTTTACTATAATATAATTAAATTACACATAACATAACCGTCGTCCTAATAGAAGTTGTCCTTATTTTTTATTTTTTAGTTCTGGACTCTATGATTTTAGCCCCGGTGCTATGAAATCTACACTTAACTGTATGGTGGGGAGCAGGAGCTCACCCGGAGAAGTTTTGTGGTTGTTCAAACAACCAGGTCTTACGAGCTGTTCTTAGAAGATCGGATCGGACTGAATCTACCCGGCACGTGCCGGTAGTTACCAAAATGGGGCACAAATGAGGGTCGAAGTTGTCCATAAGAGTCCGTGCGAAGCAGCGCATGAACGTTGCTCTTGTCTCCATGTATGGCATGCAGAAGACGTTCAGGTAGTGATTGCAGCTTTTAATACCGATACATCTAAAGTACTTACACATAACCGTCGTCCCACTCAAAGTTGTCCATGAGACTCCACGCAAAGTAGCCATGCACATTGCTCTTGTCCTCATGTATGGCATGCAGAAGAGCATTTAGATAGTGACTGTAGTACGACACTCTAGGCGTATCTTCTACTCCGTTGAAGTCTGCGTAACCGTTCTCTGTGACTATGATCGGCGTGTTGTTGGCGTAAGTCTTGGTTACCCACTGCAGGAGGCGTCTGAAACCGAATGGTACGACCTGGAAGGAAAAAAAGTAAGGATTTTAAATTAAATTGTTACATGTCATGGACATTTCAGACAGCACCATCTAGCCCTAATCTAAGTACAGCTTGTATTATGGGAACTAGGTAGGTGATATTAATATACTTATATACCATAATTTTGTAAATAAATCTATATTATACAAATGTTTGTGTCCTGTGGGGATCGAACCCACGTCCCTCGGGCATGGACAAGCAGAACTATCTTCTACGCCATCGGTCCAGTTAATACAAAATGTGATACAGACTATGTGTTATATTATAGCTGTTGGCGATCAAGAGTATCGAATAATAAGTACCTAATTTAATTACGACTCAATTGTAAATAAAGATGATTAGTAGGTTAAGTTTGAATTTATATTTCTTTGTTTTTGTCTTTTATTTTCCCTTTATCATAAAACTACACCTATTTGCATGTGTTTCCTATTGTTTCTTGTTAATTATACGTCTTAGTAATAAGTTTTGAGTACCCGTAAAATATAAATTAGGCAAAACCTGTAAATAAATAAATTATGTTAGTTATACCTTTTGCACTAAGCTCAATGAGCACAAGTTCACCGAGTGTAAATTTCAACAACTTTAGTCTAGATTTGTAACTGTTAATTATCTGTATTGTGTTATGCTTATAAACTAAACGTTTTTAGAGTGGCCTTAAGCCTTAGAATATAACCTGTAATTATTTTATGTTTTATACGATTAGTTTAAGAAATATTCACGATCAAAGTTTTAAGATGTAAATCTAGAATTTCTACAAAAGTTTAGCCCTCTGCCTAGATATCGAGATGCTATATTTTAGTTCTCCATCTTAGAAACCTACAAAATCAATATTCAAGGTCATAGCTAAAACTAGGTAGCCTAAAATTGTAATTTTAGACCTAAGATTTTTCTTCCTCTATATCTCAGCCGTTTCTTATCAGATTTAGCTCAAACTTGAAATAGACATGTATTTTCCTAAGATATAGTTAATCCCAAACGTAGTTGCTACCTAAAATGTAAAGCTTAGTCGCAATGGCCATTTTTTAGATCCAAAATTTGTATTTCCTAAAAACCTAGATTTTGCAATGTAGACCAAAATTATCGAGATAAACCTACCTGTATAATGATTTTTATCTAGACCTAGACCAAATAACACTAAAAGTAGTTAGATTCAGCTACAAATAAGATATTCCATTTTCACTTTGAAATTACGAAAACTGAAAACACCTGTTAATTTTTGCCATCGAAAAATTAGAATATTTTGTCCAATTAGATTCCAATTAGTTTATTAGTTTCTTATTGGAAAGTTTTCTTATGCATAATCAAAATAAATGAGGAATAAATCGGAATGCGCTTACAACCCCCCGCACTCACCCGCGTTTTTCCCCGCGTAACGCCCCTCTCTCCCTTCGCCCCGCGAAATGGGCAAATCAGTATAAATATGGCCGCCGTCGGCCTACAAATTCAGTCCTGTTTTCGAGTTCCTGGCTACAAGTTCCAACAAGAAGTCCCGTTTCAGACAGATGTCCAATTTGAAGTAGCTAGTAGGAGTTGGAAGCGCTCACCGACCACTCTCAAGATCAAGAGGTTCTTTTATTTGACACGTCCTGCATCCTGATTCCTGATTCCCCGGTATTGGTTGGAGGTATGTACTGGAGGTATCAACTGGAGGATCATCGGCTGGAAAATCATCGGCTGCAGGAGATCGGCGTGGACGTAGTCGCCGGTGAAGACAATAAAAGACCTGCACTTGCGTGCCAGGCGGTATTTGTAGGTCGCTCCCCGAGGAGTGACCGAGGTAATAGGCACCCCTGGTACGGAGGGGTGGTGGTACGTCGGGTAGTACAGTTGTTATCTGTACTGACGAGGCTCCCCGTGTCCGAAGATACGAGGTGGGGCTTCGGCAGTGCGGGTACTTGGTTATAAAGGGGCAGTCGCGTCGGTGCCTTGGAAGAAGGTGGCACGGGAGGCGACTGGATCCTTTTCATGGTCCTTCGATAGCCGAATCACTGAATTTGGTGCAGGACCCGGCGGAGACTACCACCGGAGAAGAGGACATCTGCGGTGCGCAAGAGGAGCTGCAAAGGCCGGCCCACCCATAACTGGCGGCTGCAAGAGGACGCGGCAGGACCGGACTGGAATCCACAACTGGCGGCTGCAAAAGGACGCAGCAGGACCAGACTGGAATCCACAACCGGCGGCTGCAAGGAAGAGGAAGCAGCAGGACCAGAGTGGACGTGGGGGCAAAGGCGGCGCGCATCGTAGTTGAAGACGCAGACTGGCCTAGAGGAAGGCATTCTCCAGGACCCACCATAACAGAGCCCTTGCGGTGTTAAGCTCTGTGATTAACGTGGTCGAAAGCCGTCGGGCCTAGACTGCGGTGAGTGCGTTCGAACGCGTGCTCTCGTTCTTTTCGGAACGAAAACTGTTCGGCTGTCCGCCTGTGAAGCCCATTGAGGCATTGCACTCACTTGCGGTTCAGTTCCCCCCCCTCCCATACGTCTATCCTTTCACCCCCACGAGTGGCATCACACGGTAGTACGTCACTCGCTAGGCAGTAGGGCGATAGGGTGATAGGGACCGATAGGTAGGTAGGGACTGATAGGGAAGGCAGAAGACAGAAGAACAGAAGAAGACGACAGCACGCAACATGGACCCGCAAGATCAGACTCGAGACCAGACGCAAGGCCAGTTTCAAGACGTCGCCGGCAGCGTGAACATCGATGAGGGTCTTAAGTTACGGTCGGGTAGGGTAGCGGCGCGGTCACAAGTGCCTACGCCGATACCATCAAGAAGTCCAAGCATGCAAGACATCGATAACGAAGACAGCGCGTCGGAGAATGAAGCGAATTGCACAGTCACCGCGAATTCGGTCGCCGAGGTACATGCTAATTCGGAACCGTCAAAGCGTCAGGCGGGCGAATCGCGCGATATGGGACATGGCTCAAGGGAACTTTCGTGGGATGAAGAGTTGCGTAGGAGGGACAAGATACTTCAGCAACAATACAATGAGGTGCAAGCGGTAAAGGAAACTGTGCACCGCACCAAGGACACCCATGTAGGTAAAAACGTGCACGCGAACGCAAACCAACGTGATACACCCGCGTCGCCGTCCGTTAACGAATCAACGGCTAGCTTTAGACGTTGGCAGGTATTAGAACAAAAGCTAGCCAGCATCAAATTGCAACAAAAGGAGATTGATTTAGCCAAGGAGGAAGCGTCGATTCAGATGGAACTCGCGCTTTTATCGGAACGAGACACCGAAGTCGAAGCAAGTAAAGACTTTTCATATAAGTCGAACTCTCTTCCCCCGCCCGCTTCCTTCACTCGACATAAGCGTATAGAACACGTGAGTGAGAGAAAACATAGACATCGCGAATTTGAACATAGGGATCGCGATTTCGACCATAGGGAACCGGAACATAAAAGGACCGACTATCGGGAGCGCACAGAGAGTAAAAATGAAAGCGTGAGCGAGTTAGCATACGCGATGCGCGACGCAATGAGCATGATGAAGGAGCAAGTAGGAGGTAAGGCGCCGCCCCCTAGGTATCTGCATGAGCTACCAACCTTCGATGGGAAGTTAACCGAATGGATCGCATTTAAGACAGTATATGAAGATTCATGCGATTTATTTAGCGAGGCACAGAACATAGCGCGACTACGAAAAGCCCTACGGGGAGCCGCGCGTGAAGAAACACACTCGTTATTATTTTCGGGAGCATCGGCAGACGAAGTCATGGAGGTACTCGAAGACCAGTACGGGCAGCCGGAGCTATTAATTCTGAATGAATTACACCTACTCAAAAAGATGCCTAAACTTAATGAAGATGGATCAAACATTGCGTCGTTTGCTAACAAGGTAGCTAATTGCGTAGCAACTATTAGAGCACTGAAACAACCGCGATACCTCGACGCGCCAGTACACGTCAGCTACATAGTGGACAAACTGAACCTGCAGCTGAAATATGAATGGTGCAAACATGCGAGAAGATCGGATGATCAACCTAGCTTGGTAAAGATGAGCCAGTTCTTAACACAAGCCAATCGAGACTTGGGCACGATAGCAGCAAGGGAGCTATTGAGGAAGGACAGAAATAGCAACAAGCAACGCTCTGCTATCATGAGACCAAGAAGGGGAGTTCATACAGTATGCGAATATGAAGAGCACTCCAGCGAGGAAAGCGAATACGAATCTGAGGGAGAGGAACCTAAGCAAACGGTCGCCTTAGTAGGGAAGCCAAAGAGGAACATCAAACCACCTACACCTGTGAAGAAAAAGGAAGCACCAACTGCGCAAAATAAACCAAAAATTGATTGTCCGCTGTGCAAGAATCAGCATGCGTTGAAAGAATGCGAACAATTCAAGGCACTTACCGTTGAAGAAAGGTGGGAGCGGGCAAAAAATGCAGGGATATGCTTTAGGTGTCTGACACACAGGCACAGAAGATTTAAATGCAAAGCAAATAATTGCGGCGTAGATGGGTGCAAGATTTGGCATCATCGACTTCTTCACAAGGGGGAGGAAACAAACAACCAGGCACATGCCCTCTCCGTCAACGCTGTATCGGGAAATCAAACCACATACCTACAGATAGTACCGGTTGAATTGTACGGTCCAAATGGAAGCACAGACACCTACGCGTTACTCGACGGTGGATCGACTTTGACATTGATAGAAGAACAAACAGCACTAGCGGTCGCACCTAGGGGCAAGGCAGACCCCCTCAGCATAGATGGCGTTGCAGGAAAGCGTACAGAATACAAGGATTCTTTCAAGGTCACGTTGAAAATAAAAGGGAAGTTTGAAAGGAACTTGAACAAGATAACATGTTCCACGACAGGACCGCTACATCTGACGTCACAGACGATAAGGCGAGAGCTCGTAACCATGCACGATCATCTTAGAGACTTGGAAGACCAGCTCGCGTACGGCTATGCTAAGCCAACGATTCTCATTGGGCAAGACAATTGGCACTTGATTACTTCACACGAAACCCGGGAGGCCAGCTTCAACGACCCAGCCGCATCCAACCAGATTAGGATGGGTCCTACATGGAAAGAAGTTATCCAACCAATCAGTTGCAAAAGTACACTTCGTACAGCCAAGCTCAAGTCAGAATGAAAACATAGAATCAATGGTGAAAGAACACTTCTCTATTGAGAACCTGGGCATAGAACCGAAGAAGCCGTCGAACGATATAGAGCGGCGAGCTCTAACAGTGCTCGAGGAAACTACGAAGCAATTGCCTGATGGCAGATACGAATCGGGATTAATATGGCGCACCGAAAATGAAGTGATGCCAGAGAATCGTCAGTTAGCAGAGAAGAGGCTGTACTTGATTGAAAAGAAGTTAGACAAAAACGAAGACTTCAAGGACGAGTATAAGAAACAAGTTCACAACTTACTTGAAAAGAAGTACGCTGAAGAGGCTCCTCAGCAACCAACGTCGCCTAGAACATGGTATCTGCCACATTTTGCAGTACGGCATCCACAGAAAGGGAAAATACGGCTAGTTTTCGACGCAGCGGCCAAATCATGGGGTCGCAGCCTGAACGATGCTCTCTTACCGGGACCTGACTTACTACAAAGTCTATTCGGGGTCTTAGCGCGTTTTAGAGAGGGCAACGTGGCCGTGATTGCAGATATTAAAGAGATGTTCCTTCAAGTGAAGATAAGAGAGGAAGACAGGGACAGTCTACGATTTCTGTGGAGAGATAGCCAAGACGAGCCCGTAAAAGAATATCGAATGACATCGTTGATCTTCGGCGCAGCGTCATCGCCTTGTACGGCAATCTTTGTCAAGAATAAAAACGCGGAAAAGTTCAAGAGCATATACCCGGAGTCAGCAACTGCCGTAGAACGTCACTTCTATATGGACGATTACTTGCAAGCATTTGAAGACGAAGAGGCAGCACGAAGAGCTGTAAGAGAAATGAGAGAGATACACAGCGCTGCTAATTTCGAACTACGGGGATGGGCCAGTAACAAACCTGAGGTCTTGGACGAGCTAGAAGAGAAAGAAGCTCCTCCTAACACGGCCACGCTGGGAGATAAAGAAGAGAGAACCCTCGGTTTGATATGGAAGATCAAAGCAGACACACTGAGCTTCGCATTGAACTTAAGAAATACGCCACAAGAGACAATAGAAGGAAGTCGCCCCCCAACCAAAAGAGAGGTGACAAGCGCGGTCATGTCAGTCTTTGACCCATTAGGACTGGCAGCGCCCATAACAATACAAGGGAAGAAGCTCATCCAAAATATATGGCGAAGTGGAATAGATTGGGACACAAAAGTCAATCCAGATCTAGAACAAGAATGGTTAAAATGGATAAAAGATCTAGGAAACTTAGAGGGACTCGAAATTCCACGAAGCGTTACTTCAAAGCCAGGAAAGGGAGAAATGCACGTATTTGTGGATGCAAGCGAGCAAGCCTATTCTTGCGCTATTTATTGGTTGGATGAAGAAACCAAAGAAGTAAAGTTAATAGGAGCGAAAGCTAGAGTAACACCACTCAAGCCTGTGTCAATTCCAAGACTCGAGCTTCAGGCCGCGGTGATGGGTTGTCGACTGGCAGATTCGTTGAAAAAAGAAATGAATAGCACGACCACATCGACGACATATTGGTCGGATAGTCGAACAGTCTTATCATGGATCAAAGCGGACCCTAGGCAGTTCAAACCGTTCGTGGCCCACCGGTTAGCAGAAATAGAGGAAAAATCAACTCCTCTACAATGGCGTTGGGTACCAACAAAATTAAACGTCGCGGACGATGCCACAAGGGGGGTACCCAAAGGATTTTCTACCAACCACCAATGGTTCACAGGACCGCCATTCTTAAAGCTTAACAAAGAAGAATGGCCGAAGATAAAGGAAGAAGAAAAGGAAACCGAGCCAAAAGAAGACGACAGCGAAATTAGACGGGCGCACATCAATGTGACGACTAACGTTAGAAAAGGGCCGCTGCCCGATGTAAAAAGGTTTAGCAAATGGGGTAGGTACGTAAGAGCCATGGCCCGTGTCGTGCAATTCGTGGATGTCCTGAAGAAAAGATATCGCTCTCAAGACACGGAGAAGAATGGAGAACTTTACCCACTAAACATGAGCTATTTAAAAAGAGCGGAGCACTTAATTCTACAACGAGCCCAAAGAGAGGATTTCGCTGAAGAAATAGCGAAGGTAAAAAGAAATGAACCACTATCGAAGCGATCAAACCTAAGAAAGATATGTTTAAAGATAGACAATGATGGACTGCTGAAAGCGGTTGGAAGATTGGACAAGTATAAAGACAAGGACGCTATAACCAATCAACCCGCAATATTGAACGCAAAAAACCCAATCGTCAATTTGATGATTCAACACACGCACGAAGTATTCATGCATGGAAATCACGATACGGTGATAAACGAAATTAGACAAAAATATTTCGTACTGGGATTACGAAGCGCAGTAAGAAAACTGATTCATAATTGCCAATGGTGCAGACTCAGGAAATTGAATCCATCAAAACCGATCGAAGGGACCATCCCAATAGAAAGACTAAAAAATCACACACCGGCTTTCAATTGTTCAGCCGTCGACTACTTCGGACCAATGGAAGTAACAGTGGGAAGAAGGAGAGAAAAAAGATGGGGAGCGCTGTTCACATGTTTAACCACACGCGCTGTTCATATAGAGCTAGCGGCCAGCTTGACCCCAAGCTCAGCAATTCTGGCCTACCGACGCTTTGCAAACAGAAGAGGAACCCCCAGCGTAATGTTTTCAGATAATGGAACGAATTTTGTGAAAGCCAACAAAGAACTCCAGGAAGCAGCGAAAGAAGTCGAACAATATGCCACTAGCAAAGGAGTCGTATGGAAGTTTATCCCACCAGGAGCACCACATATGGGAGGAGCATGGGAACGAATGATAAGATCCGTGAAAACTTCACTAGCAGCGATACTGAAAGAGAAGACACCTAGAGAAGAGACTCTTCACACGCTTCTAATCGAGGTGGAACATGTCGTCAACTCGCGACCATTAACACCAGTGCAACCAGATCTGAATCAAGAAGCACTCACTCCAAACCATTTTCTTATAGGAAGATCGTGTGGCATAACACCTATCGGCAAATTTAACAATAAAGACGCGGACCAACACACATGGAGAGCCGCACAACGCCTGGCCGATTTGTTTTGGCAAAGATGGACGAAAGAGTATTTGCCTTTACTTTTGCCACGGATGCCCGCCAACTCGCCGCATCACCGAGACCCAAAAATAGGTGACATAGTTCTCATATCTGATGGCACTTTGCCCAGAGGGCTATGGCCGCGAGGCGAGGTTATAAGTATAAGACCAGGCTCTGACAACAAAATACGAGTCGTAGAAGTTCGCACGAAAACCGGCATTCTGCGCAGACCTACATCACGCCTCGTTATTCTTACCCGACCGGACTTATCGAACCCCGGAAATTCTCATCATCACGTCGCAACCTGATTCGAAGCCTGCGCACGGACATCTCATCGATCGCCGCCTACTCTTTTCGGTGTTTGCACACAAGGGGGAGACTGTTGGCGATCAAGAGTATCGAATAATAAGTACCTAATTTAATTACGACTCAATTGTAAATAAAGATGATTAGTAGGTTAAGTTTGAATTTATATTTCTTTGTTTTTGTCTTTTATTTTCCCTTTATCATAAAACTACACCTATTTGCATGTGTTTCCTATTGTTTCTTGTTAATTATACGTCTTAGTAATAAGTTTTGAGTACCCGTAAAATATAAATTAGGCAAAACCTGTAAATAAATAAATTATGTTAGTTATACCTTTTGCACTAAGCTCAATGAGCACAAGTTCACCGAGTGTAAATTTCAACAACTTTAGTCTAGATTTGTAACTGTTAATTATCTGTATTGTGTTATGCTTATAAACTAAACGTTTTTAGAGTGGCCTTAAGCCTTAGAATATAACCTGTAATTATTTTATGTTTTATACGATTAGTTTAAGAAATATTCACGATCAAAGTTTTAAGATGTAAATCTAGAATTTCTACAAAAGTTTAGCCCTCTGCCTAGATATCGAGATGCTATATTTTAGTTCTCCATCTTAGAAACCTACAAAATCAATATTCAAGGTCATAGCTAAAACTAGGTAGCCTAAAATTGTAATTTTAGACCTAAGATTTTTCTTCCTCTATATCTCAGCCGTTTCTTATCAGATTTAGCTCAAACTTGAAATAGACATGTATTTTCCTAAGATATAGTTAATCCCAAACGTAGTTGCTACCTAAAATGTAAAGCTTAGTCGCAATGGCCATTTTTTAGATCCAAAATTTGTATTTCCTAAAAACCTAGATTTTGCAATGTAGACCAAAATTATCGAGATAAACCTACCTGTATAATGATTTTTATCTAGACCTAGACCAAATAACACTAAAAGTAGTTAGATTCAGCTACAAATAAGATATTCCATTTTCACTTTGAAATTACGAAAACTGAAAACACCTGTTAATTTTTGCCATCGAAAAATTAGAATATTTTGTCCAATTAGATTCCAATTAGTTTATTAGTTTCTTATTGGAAAGTTTTCTTATGCATAATCAAAATAAATGAGGAATAAATCGGAATGCGCTTACAACCCCCCGCACTCACCCGCGTTTTTCCCCGCGTAACGCCCCTCTCTCCCTTCGCCCCGCGAAATGGGCAAATCAGTATAAATATGGCCGCCGTCGGCCTACAAATTCAGTCCTGTTTTCGAGTTCCTGGCTACAAGTTCCAACAAGAAGTCCCGTTTCAGACAGATGTCCAATTTGAAGTAGCTAGTAGGAGTTGGAAGCGCTCACCGACCACTCTCAAGATCAAGAGGTTCTTTTATTTGACACGTCCTGCATCCTGATTCCTGATTCCCCGGTATTGGTTGGAGGTATCTACTGGAGGTATCAACTGGAGGATCATCGGCTGGAAAATCATCGGCTGCAGGAGATCGGCGTGGACGTAGTCGCCGGTGAAGACAATAAAAGACCTGCACTTGCGTGCCAGGCGGTATTTGTAGGTCGCTCCCCGAGGAGTGACCGAGGTAATAGGCACCCCTGGTACGGAGGGGTGGTGGTACGTCGGGTAGTACAGTTGTTATCTGTACTGACGAGGCTCCCCGTGTCCGAAGATACGAGGTGGGGCTTCGGCAGTGCGGGTACTTGGTTATAAAGGGGCAGTCGCGTCGGTGCCTTGGAAGAAGGTGGCACGGGAGGCGACTGGATCCTTTTCAATAGCATAACCTCATTACCTGCCATGAATTGTCAGTTGCTCATTAAATCTAACTGATTTGTAAGCTAAGTATTTTGTACCGTTCTAGAGATAATGCGACATTGTAAGGGGCATAGCAATAGCGACTTATCCATCCATTAATTTGCAACAAAAAGAACTACGTCTTCAATGTTCATATTTTGTATGAAAGAAAAATTGCTGTTAATTTGAACAACTGAATTTTGCTCAACGTCACACTTGAAGGACAATAGGCAAAATTAAAGTTGGTACATTGTTGAATAAATGATCGTGTAATGACGTTATTATCGTTAACATTCGGTATTGTCATTATCTTCAAAGCAACAATAGAGGTCGTTTAAATATCTACTTAATAAACATAAAGTTTTATAATCCTTTACCTTAAGCCAATCGGATGATGATTTTGAAGGCCACTTAGGATCTTGAACTCTGACGATTCCCACATCATTTTCATGGGATGGAATGGCTCCTACTTCCTTATCAGCCATACTTAGGAGGTATGTGGTATAGTGATTAAGACCAAAAAAGTCAGCAGTGCCTTTAATGAATTGTACTTCGCTAGGTGTAAACTCTGGCAGGCGAGATCGGCTGTAGTTCTGTTTGGCACTTTTCTCATTCACCAGCTTGATTAATTCTGGAGGGTAGTTCCCTTCGGCTGAGTAGACGGGATGAGCGTACCAGCCCACCTGTAAAGCAAAATGTTGCGTGAAGGATCCACTTAGAGTGACGAGAAGAGAGATTATCTGCCGCGAGATGTCGGGGCACGCCTCCTCGTTATGAAAATAACTCCTCAGTTTGTCCCACTTACGATAGATGTCAAGGAAAGCATTTGTACGAGACAGATCGTTTTCATTTTTCTATTACATAGCTTGGTTGGTTAATTACTCGCCATGACGAAAGGTAATAACATAATTGTTTCAATTGACTATTCTGAAGCAGTATTGAAAAATCTTACGTGAGTTTTTAGATACAATTCAGCAGCTTCCCGATCCCTTGGAGTGTCCGTCTTAGGTTCAGCCCAATTCGAGTCCAATGAGAGACCAATTTTACCTGCAACAAACAATATTCAGAATTATTAAGTAAATGCATTATTCATTACAAATAAAACAAAATACCGAGAAATAGATGAAAACAGTAAATATTACCTCCAAACTGTGGTCGGTACTGTTTGTCAAATAGATGGTAGACATTGGCGTGAGCCTTCAAAAGGTTGTGTGTGCAGAGGTACTCGGCAATGCCGTGCCGGTTCAGTGCCGGCGCCCGGTAGGTACCGCCGTAACCTTCCAGGCAGGTCTGCATCGGCTCATTGAATGTCACCCAGTACTTCACTTTGGAAGCAAAGTTCTTGAACAGCACATTCGCATAGTCAGTGTAGTAGTCAACGATATGGGCATTCGTAAATCCTCCGATATCCTGAAGCTTCTGAGGCAGGTCCCAGTGATAAATAGTGACCATTGGAGTAATGTTATATTTCAAAAGCTCGTCTATGAGGTTATGGTAATACTGAATGCCTTTCGGGTTGACTTCGTTAGCGAAACCTGAGGGCAATACTCTTGTCCATGCGATGGAAAATCTGTAGACATCAACTCCGAGCTCGTGAACCATTTCAGCGTCTCTCTTGTAATGGTGATAGGAGTCAGCTGCTACGTCAGCATTGCTATGGTCTTTTACAAAATCTGGATGCGTATGTATTAAATGGTCCCATATACTCTCGGATTTCCCTACAGAAATAAAAAAGTTATTAGCATATGATGCAATATACAACATCTGTTACAAATCAATATATATTCACAAAATTTGCGTCATTCAGCAATTATTTTTACAATCTTTGCGGTAAGAACCTGTCAAGCAAGAAAAACTGTATTTTCCTATAGAAAAACCTCAGGAAAACGTACCATCTTCATTCCACGCGCCCTCAATCTGCACAGCTGCCGTTGAGACTCCGAATAAGAAGTCATTTGCGAAGGTATAGTTGCTTTTACCACCTCCAGCCAAATTAAATTCGGAACTTCTGTGGAAAGAAAACAAATTGTTTGAAAAATATTTGGCATAAGTAAATTATTCTTTAAATGGAATTGGAGGAGTTAATTACTATAACATGCTATTACTAATTGACTACAACCTAACATTTAACCATAAAGAAGACTATTATTATTGCCGTGTGATGCCGGCTTAGAATAGCATCACCCCATATCTTTCCCTTGGGAATCGTAAGAGGCGACTAAGGGACTCGAGGGTGTGTATTGCAATTTTAGGCGATGGGCTGACAACCTGTCACTATAGCGATACACAATTTTCCCAATGACCCTCAAACATAGGTATGTAAGACGTGGTGTAAATGGCCTTTTTTTGCGGCTGTTTACGCTCTGCCTACCCCGCAAGGGATTATAGGCGTGATTTGTGTATGTATGTATGTGTATGTAAGACTATTATTAAAAAACCAAAACTGGACTGTTGCTCGTGAAACAGAAATTTCAGTTTAAAATCAATTTTGAATTTACGCCAATGTCACTCGCACTGCTGAGACGAATCTCATACTTATCTAAACATCCGTCTTCCCGTTTGGGCTATCGCCCGCGATAAAGGGTTTACTTGACCACATACAAACATATTCTCGAAAAACATTACCGTGCTTCTGAGGCAGTCGGGAAAATAAGAAATTCTTATGGGTAATACCAAACATAATTAATAAACGATTACGTACTCAATAATCTACCTACATAAATATATAACCTATACAAAATGTATTTATCTAGTAGCTAATTTATTTGCACTTTAAACCGCAGATAATAAACAAAACTCTAGACTACAACATGTTATCCCTAATAGCCGTGTGATGCCGGCTTAGAATAGCATCACCCCATTTCTTTCCCGTGGGAGTCGTAAGAGGCGACTAAGAGACTCGAGGGTGTGTATTGCAATTTTAGGCGATGGGCTGACAACCTGTCACTATAGTGATACACAATTTTCCGAATGACCCTCAAACATTTGTCAGACGTGGTGTAAATGGCCGTTTTTTGCGGCTGTTTACGCTCTGCCTACCCCGCAAGGGATTATAGGCGTGATATGTGTGTGTGTGTAAGCGCCGACTACAAATAAATTCGATACTGCGTTCATACTTATTTCAATATTTGTCGTTTTGTAATAGTAATCGTTTCTGGAGCTTGTTTTTGTTAATTACTTTAAGCCATAACTTAACTTGTACCTATAATACAAGACTACATTTTGTCATATCATTCTCCATACGTAAGTATAGGTATAGGCATATTCTATAAGCTATTATGAATTTAAAAAAATAAGTATAAAGTTTATTATTACTTATTTTTTATTTATATTTTAGCAAAACTACTTAAAAGATAATCCATTGACCCATAATGCGTATTTGTACACGACCTTGCTCCGCTAATACAAAGATAAAAAATAAATTTAGGCACGTCGGTACCCCAATACATTGGTGTAGATACATACTTGACGCTTTAACTAACTAGTGACGATTTTATATGTCGGCATCGCTACGGTATTTTACTAAAATACATTCATAATGTTTAAAATGTATATTTTTAGATAAGTGGACTTGCATTTGCATTTGCACCTACATATAATAATATTACAATATGTAATTTAACCGTCGAGCTTTCGATTTTAATTAGATTTTACGGTGTAGTACAACTTGGGCAAAATATATTTGACTTCACATATTAATGATTCAAAATTCTACGATGCAATTATTAGCAAGCGACATGTTTCGTAAATGTTATCATATCAAAGACATTTATTTTCAGCAGACTTATCAAAATTAATCCTACTGCAATTCAGTGCATGTAAGTTAAATTACTCAAGAGATTATTCGAGTATTAATTGTGCAATTATGTCAAGTGAGTAATTAACAAAGGAAATAATAGAACTGCATTTAGCAGTTAAGTACCTATACACTTGCTTCTTTCGTCTCTTCTGTCTTGTTTCACCTAATCATCCAAATAAAACGTCATTAATTAGCGAGTTGTCCTCCGAATCAAACAATTCTGCAACCTTATTTGTTTTCATAAATATGTGATTGTATATTCAATAACTTGAACTGCGAAATATATTATGAATTTCCTTGAACCCGACATATACGCGTGCGTACAGAATTTTACTAGTTTGATAAGGAAATAAGACAAGGCTGTAATTGATATCGGTCAATGTCGTTATTTTGCGGAAACGAAACGGAAATCGACAATTTATAAAACACAAGAAATACCTATACCATACCTATGCCTTTTTGCTGCAGTACGTATCAAAAATGAAGCATTTATTGATGATAAGATAATGCAGTGTGTCAAAGAGAAACACTGTTTTTGAAGTACAATATTTGACAGTCAACATGGATTTTATAGTGTACTAAAACAACAATATTTCACTTCATATCAGTCGTATCTACCTAAAGTTCTATACCTACTTTAGTCGAGAGCAAACCCACCGCATGGCAAAAAACGCAAAAAATCCAAACCAAAAAATCTTGCAATATCTGACCATAAATCTACATAGGACAATATCGAGGCAAAGGTTAATCATTAAAATGCAGATACTAAGGAAGGTCATTCTCAAGGTGAAACAAGCAGGTGACGGAGCAGAACGTTGAACTAGGTCCATTTCGCAACGCCTGTGTGCGCTTGCGTCCGGTGATCTGTCCATCACGTCAAATATCATACAAGGAGTGAATAGCCCATAATAACTTTACTGGCAAAGACCATCATCCGGATAGACACGACTATGCTACAACAGCACGCGACTTTGTCTCGGGCGGGACGTAAGTAGGTTCATATTATGCGGTTTAGAAACTGTCAAGCACTGTAAAAGTTTTTTTTGCGACAGCAATTAAAGATTCAATCACTCGGCTCACGACTTATTGTGTAAGATCATACTTATTTTAGTCAGCTTCTAGGTTTGATTTGTAGGTAATCATCTGGACGAATTTGTGACTTTTCCTACACAATTTATTGATTTAATACGTAGTTTTGCATACACACTAGAATCGCCATCACTGCAACAAATAATATACGTTACAATCGTTTGTCTGAGTTCTTCAATGAGGTTAAATAAAACATTGTCTATGCTTTTAAAGGTAGCAGGTCTTTTATGTTATCTACCATTACAATTAAATAATACCGTGTCTTCTAATGATTTGTCTTTGAGTATCCATGACGTGACCGACTCTCCCGACCGATTTAGTCTGGCCCTTTGTGCGCAATATTGGATAATCAATGAAGGCTCGTATCAGTGAACCCTGTCCTCAGTTCTCGAGTGATGATCTATATTGACGAATTATCAACGCCAGACGCTTTTGTCACAACTATGATTATTGTATCAAGATAAAAGAAACAATTGTTTGGATGTTGTGGAAAAATAGATATCCTATTCATTGCAGGTAAGGGTGGTAAATATTTGAAGTTTCAACTCTGCTACATAACTACAACTTCACATCTATTACTGCATTGGGTCATTTCTTTTCACTGCATTATGGAAGTTTATATTAGATCTCAGATACTTGCAAGATATCGAATAGGTTATCAAATAAAAAAAATGATTTTTGTTGACCACGAAAATGGAGTTCGAAAGTGTTTTATGGTCAATTTTAAAGTACATATTTTGCTTAGGGTACGCATGAATTTTAGCTATTATCATCACAAGATGATAGTTAAATCTAGTCGTGCCATCAATATTTGGTCAAAAAGGTAACTGTAAAACTAAACGTTTCGAGCTAGCTTATCTTATTTTCTATCTAGTTTTATTATTGAATTTATATTTTTGCTGAAGGTGACATTTTAAAACCACAAAATACAAATTAGTTTAAGATTGTTGCAACTAATTAAGTAGGTAAACACTTCCAGAGTCTTGTGACTTCTTAAAACAATTTAAACCTACGCTATATGAAGTCAAATAATAGTCATAAGATAATGTTTAATGTCTTCTAATCTTTTAATATAACAAGTTGGTACAAACAAATCTTAGTGAGGTTATTGACACGTGTTTGATGTATTCTAAGATTAGTCTAGGCATCAATAAACTCTGAAATGTGCAACTATTTATAGACACTAACCGCATCTTATTTTATTACATCATCAATCACAAATGAATATCCAAGAATATAAGATTGCTTCAACATTCCTGAACAGGGTGTTAGGAAAAGTATTGAGTAAGTACTTTTTAAACGCATAAAACTGAAAACGTTTCCATTAGGATCTCATGATGGAAATTTGTTGCAAAATGTATGGGAGTCCTTAAGACGTGTCCCTCAAGCTGTAATCCTCACCTATGAAAACTTACCGAAAAGCAATTTTGGTTTTGTCAAAAAATAGTACTGAAATAGTGACAAATAGTGACATATGCAAGAAAATTAGTGACTTCATATTTCCCAAGATATGGCTAACGTTTGGTGAGGATTACAGATTGAGGCTCACGCTGTAATCCCAACTCTCGTGTGAGCAAACGGTGGGGTATTTTCACTTGGTCTACATTCCAAAAAATAGTGCCTAATTAGTGACTAATAGTGACAAAAGATGAGAAGTAGTCGCTTTATAATTCCGAAGTTATAAAGGCATCTTTGTGAGGATTATACCTATAGCAATTTTTGCTGTAATCCTCACCTCATTTCCGCTAAACGCTTAGGTCTTTTGACTCAAATTTAGCATCAAAAAATAGTGCTTAAATAGTGTTCTTAAACTGCATTGATATTTATTTAGTTTATGTAGTAGAAGCAATTAAAAAAACCGTAAGAACTTCTTCATACAAAATGGTCAGGTACAGTCGCGAACAATACTTTGTATTGTCGTACCTACTTGAAGCTCAATACTGGTTTGTTATGTCGTCGGTAGTATTTATTTCTGTAGGTAGGTTCTTATGTTTATTAATATATTACTACTCGTACGTCGGTAACTATGTACATACATTTATATATTAGTGCATTAGTCTTGCTTTAATGTATTTTACCACATAATATGTTTCTTGTTATTATTGAATACCAAACTATACATTTTTATCTATTTATTTTTGTACTAAATTGATAGATATAAACGAAAAACTTGAAAGAAAGCTATTTCTTTGTTTACATACCTTCTATATTGAGCTTCACAATACGAAGTATTGTTCGCGACTGTACCTGACCATTTTGTATGAAGAAGTTCTTACGGTTTTTTAAATTGCTTCTACTACATAAACTAAATAAATATCAATGCAATTTAAGAACACTATTTAAGCACTATTTTTTTATACTAAATTTGAGTCAAAAGACCTAAGCGTTTAGCAGAAATGAGGTGAGGATTACAGCAAAAATTGCTATTGGTATAATCCTCACAAAGATGCCTTTATAACTTCGGAATTATAAAGCTACTATTTCTCATCTTTTGTCACTATTAGTCACTAATTAGGCACTATTTTTTGGAATGTAGACCAAGTGAAAATACCCCACCGTTTGCTCACACGAGAGTTGGGATTACAGCGTGAGCCTCGATCTGTAATCCTCACCAAACGATAGCCATATCTTGGGAAATATGAAGTCACTAATTTTCTTGCATATGTCACTATTTGTCACTATTTCAGTACTATTTTTTGACAAAACCAAAATTGCTTTTCGTTATGTTTTCATAGGTGAGGATTACAGCTTGAGGGACACCTTAAGACGCCTTCCTACAAGGCAAGGTGCTGCACTCATCGAGCCGAGATTGAATCAGAGATACAGAAACTTATTTTCAGAATGTGTTATTAGTAATAAACGACAACATTTTTTTTACTAATACAACATTCTTTAAATAAGCTTCAGTATCGGAATCTCGATAAATTGCGTTTTCGTCAAGTTATGAGTTTTTAACTTATGAGGGCAGCACATAGCCAAAGAAGGGGTAAACATTTTTTGGTTTCAATGCTCTGCTTGTGAGGAACTGTTTTTTGTACAGCCTGTATTATTATATTTCATCATTAACATACCTACCAAATGCACTGTAAATATGTTTAATCATAATAAGTACGTGCACGTCTTGATGCATCATTTACGAGTATATAGGTATACCTTTACAAAGATATTTTACCATTTTTTGCAAGCTTAGGTCAAAATGTATTACAAAAACACAACTTAAAAAACCTTGCCTAAAATTAGACTTAAAATTTATTTTTGTTTTCTTTTTAAATGCAAATTAAGTAATTGGTTAGCTATTGAAATCTGTTAGCTGTCTGAGTTGGGTATTATACGACTTATTTCAACCTTGCAAATATTCTAATAGGTGTAGTGTCCCAATAGAGAAAGTCTGAAGGCGGCAAGAATTCAAAAGAAATCAATCCACTTGTCAATCAATGTACAAATAATTAGAAGTTCAGCGAAAGTATATGCAAATAGTTAATCAAGAGTTATATAAATGTTAGTGATGTCATGTGGTACTACGAATTCCTCTTCAAGCAGATGGTTTTATAATAGGGTATAGACTATAGTACGACAACTTGCGCGAAAGATAGCATGTTCAAAAGTGCCAAACTGTAGACGGCGCCCCCGCGCGGAGTCTGCCTAAATTGTGTTAGGTAAGTATGCTCGACACTTTAAATAAATACATTACACTGTTTGGAGCATTTTTGTATCTTTTACAAATTAGAATTGGGTATAATTTATATCGGGTGAAATTTTACTACTTACCGATACTGAAAACAAAGAACGGGCTGGTGATTATGACCATCTTTCCCCAAGAAACATAGGTTGAATTACAAATGCTTTTTCATATTTCGACCTATCTTCCTTGGGGAAAGTTGTTACTTATCACCAGCCAGATTTCGCTATCGGACACTAGTAAAATTTGACTCAATATAGGGTAGCTAATTACATTCACTTTTTGTTCTTTCTATTGTTCATCATACACATGACTCACTTAAGTATGTACCGTGTTATTAGCAGTTGACTTTTTAGCAGTTTTTAAAGTATTTTCCGTACGATTCGACGCTGTCATTAATCCTAAACCACGACTAACTTTTTGTGATAAGACCGATACAGTTTAAGAAGAATGTAAGTTATTTTATTTATGTAAATAAATTGGATACTCAAATAAATAAACTAAATAAATTATTATTTCACATTTTTGCCCTTTGCCATACACAGACCACGTTGATGTCTTTTGTTTAAAGGAACGCAGACGATGCCGCGATTAGCAATACATTATATTTGAGATATTTAATTAAACAACTGCAGGGTGATTATGACGTAGGTAAAGGTTTTTTAATATCAATTTGCTATGTAGATTCATTAATATGCTGTGTGTGAATTGTGAACTCGTCATCAATACCACGATAAACTGTTTCCGGCAGGAAAACCTTCGGAAGTAGGCACAGCCTTACCAACATAACGGAAAAAATACATAACAAAATATACAGCTGTACGTCAAAAAATAATGTCCATGTCATTAAAAATATTGATTTAATTACTTAACTAGAAATCATATTTTAAAAACTGGTATAAATAATTTTCAATCATTGTAATCAAAGTAGGTAGGTTTAGGTACTACCTACAAATCAAGGTTAAGGTATATTATGTTTGATTGCTTGACTTTTATAAATTGTAATTTACTTAATGGTTTTTATGTGTTTAAGATATGTAAATCACAATTCACTCAACCATAGTCGTAATAAAGTTGATCTACTTGTAAAACGAATAAATCGGTAATAATTATAGTACTAATGCTGGATAATGGCATTCGTTGGTAGGTCAATATAATCTATAGTTATCTACCTCTACCTACATTCTATACCTATCAACAATAATCTTAGTCCAGTAGCTGAATTAGTCGTTTATTTTTTGGCTTATAGTTTCTGTACCATTGCCCGAACCCAATTTTGTGTCATTTTAGGCAAATCTAAAATATTTTTGTTTAAAATGAATGAATACGGCTCAAAATGTGTTTTAACACTGTGTAAAGTTTCAATTAGACATAACTCGTACATTATCAATCTAATTATAAATATACTATACATTTGAAAATGAAACATTAAATAAAAAAATTATAAATGCGTAAAAAATTACGCTGTAATATGTGACATGACATACATAATGCCATCGTAATTTTTCTTTAAACTTTAGAAATGTTGTAAGTTATGCCCTTAAATAATGCCAGCCGTACCGGACTATGTACCACAATTACTTTTCTTATACAAGGGAATAACAAAATAAGCATTTGTTATATGTCAAACTGGACTATTTTCAACTGGCAAAACAAAGGGGATTAAGTTTCACAGGTTGGTCCTATACCCAACTTAACCCAACTCTAACCTAACATAATCCACGGAAGATAAGTTTGGTGTTCGTTCACTTTGTATGAAATGATAAGATAAATTTGGATTTATTTATTAGTCCTTTAAATTAATTACCATATCTAAGTTCTAGACAAAATGCAGATTTTACATTAACATTAGGAACTAACTTGTTTTCCTTGAGATATATAATAAATAGGTACCTACTTAGGTAAATATATATTTGTGCAAAAATAGAAAGACACTTTTATCATCATAATAGAAAGGAAAAGACCATAAAACTTTTAATTTAAACTTAAATAATTATTTTATCTTATCAAATGATATCACTGCCGCTAATTGCTTTTAAATTCTGTATTACAAATATGATCATTGTGTTATTTTTTATTATAGTTTATTGAAATTTGCCGTGTGGTGCCGGTTTAGAATAGCATCACCCCTCATGGGTGTCGTAAAAAGCGACTTAGGGATAATCATCCAGAGAATGGGCAGCAGCGCGTTCCCTGTGAATGCAAGATGCACTCGCCAATCCGCCTGCCAAGCGTGGTGAGTATAGCAATCGGGCCATGTCCAGTAGTGGACTGTTGTGGCTGTTAATGTTATTGAACTTTGAAGGAAAATAACTGTGATTTCTTCATTAAAAATCTTGTCTAGTCTAGTCTGGTCTAGGCTTCACCTAAAGCCAGATAAATATGCATAAATACGAGTATGTGACAGTCTTTTTTGTATTTAGGAATTTTAAATATGTAAATGTAAAAGGCTTTACCTGCTGTTATAAACTGGTCGTTGTTTTTTTACAATAGACTAGACTGACTAGACACCATTTAAGACTTGATTTGTATGATAATTGTTGGCATTTAAATAAACACTGGTAAGTGATAGTATCTCTTGAGATAAATTCTTAAGACATACATTTTATAAAACTTTATCAACAATCTTTAAAGACAAAGAGCTTTCAGCAATTCAGAAAAGGCTGTTTTATTAAATCACTATGTAGGTATGTATTTCCGGTAATATCGAATAAAGATACACCAGTGCATTATGTTATAAACAAAAACGAAGAAAATACAAAACACCTTGGTTAGTCCTTATTAACATTGCATCAAGGGTATAAAGTTAAATTTGAAGGATTAGCAAAAAACCGATTTTATAAGTATACGGAGACGCTGATGATGGATGGTGTTTGAATTTTTACGAAATCAACATTAAAAATCTTAAACAATAAATAATAAAACCTTAGTACATCTATTACACTCGTAACTCCATGTCCAAAACAACGAATCAAGCGTTTCGTCGAGGCATTCTTTTATTTTTACAACACTGCCCAACTAAAAAAGGAGTGTAATGTTTTTAGAGTTCATATATGTACCTATATATGTATATATGAGTGATTCTTTAAAGGATTGAAACTCAATAACCATTGAACAGATGCGAATTAGAATTACTTATATTGGAAGAATCCGTACATTATCCCGAGTGTCATAGGCTGACTTTATCTCAGAAAGCAGTCGTGTTTTTAAATTTCTTAATTTATTATTTCCTTTCTTTCGCCGACGATGGCGTAGCACTTTAGAGTCACGATTTCAAAAAACAATATCATATTTTTATAAAAATTTACAGCTATCAAGATCCAGTAAATAAATTTAATTGTCTTACGGATAACTTGAATAATCGCCGTATTTTTTATGTTTCATCTTACTTATGCTTATGATTGTGATTATGATTAAATTTATGTAAATATATAAATAATTGGTGTTTTTTTTATTTTGCACAAATATTGTACTTTAAGAAAAACATTGTATTTACAAAATAATTAACTTACCCTTTGGAACTTATAACTAGCGATAACAGCATAAAAATAAAACTCTTCGCCTCCATTTTTCAGGAATCAACACTACCTATTTTAAAATTAAAATATCACTTTTTTATCACTGTCGAGTTGCCTAAATAAATTATGTTTATACTTAGTAGAACTTATGGTTTGGTAAAGTTTTGCGCATGGCTACAATTCTAGGTGGAGTAGTGGACCATTGGTCGTGCGCAAGAGTGTTTTTACGTGTGTCTTGCGCGGCCTGCCTCCGCTCACTGTACTCAGCGTCTGTGCCGCTAAGCACAACTCAGGACTACAATGACAACAGGCTGTCTGCATATATTGCCATTGATAACAGCAGTGACGTAGCCACTCTTCGGCGGCCGATAGCGCGTAGGTCAAGGAAGCCCTTGAAGGTACTTTACCGTCAAGTGCCTTGATACACTATCATGTCAAAATGTGATGTTGAAATGTCTTCAGCCAAAGTTAAGCTTGTATGGTATATTGCAAAATGATAGGTCCGATAGAAATATGAAAATGGAGCTGATTCTTTCTTTCCATATTGCTATTTTTGTCTATGATATGGGGGTATCGACCCACTTCATCGGAATACCAATGCAGTTTTTACATACATAAATCATGCCTTTATCCCTTACGGGGTAGGCAGAGAGTAAACGGCCGTAAAACGGATATTAGAGGACTAAAATCTGTATAATTTTTAGCTATACATCTACCTAGATTAATAAAAAATTAAAAATGGAGCATGAAGTATTAGTCAAAATGTGGTAGGTGTTTGTAATTGCTGGTCAGGTCGTTCGTCGATTCGGTGTCCCACACAATAAGGAAGAAGCTGGCTGTACCTTCAGTCATGGAATTTTAAAATTAGAATAGAAACAGAATTTACTTACATGAAATATGACAACTTGCCGTGTAGCGTAGATGTCCGTTATTTACGGCTGTTACGGTCTGCCTTCCTCGCAAGGGATAAAGGTAAATATAACAACTTAGGTGTAAAATCTCTTAAAAAAAAGATTCGTAATGTATAATGATGGTTTTTCTTTACTTTCAAAACCCTCGTGATGTATACCTAAGGACCATCTACAACGGATGCCACACTTGCGTACCTACCTACCTACCTACCTATTTGGATATTACTGATATACGTAAATGTCACATATTGAACTCCGATGCGATTTGGTCACGAAATCTTTAGATCTTCTCATTAAATAACTTTAAGAACCATTTGACTTTTGTAAGGACAAGTTTATGCTTGGTCATGGAATTTATAAATATTCTTACTTAATTTTAGATAGTTCGTTAAACTAAAAATGGCCATGGCTTTTGCGTCAGACGTTGATGGTTTTAGTATTTCGAGACGGACCTAATTTCATGGTTATAATATGCAGTTAAGACACATCTGTCTCTAAATTGTTGAACAAATTGTATTTTTACAACTACTATACATATAGCTATAACAATTAAGGTAACTCAATTAAGTACTGCTAAACGCTTACAAGTAAGGAAAATGAAGTCAGTGTCATATAGCCTTTTTTTCTAGTTTTCCTTATGTAGGTAAGTAATCCGATGACGCGCTGCGTTGCAGCAAATTTTCTTGCGTCTCCTAAGGTCGGATTACAATCTGCGGCTCGGCCGCTGCGGCGCGAAAGCGTCCAGGACGTCTGTCGCGAATTTACAAGGTTTAGCAACGAATCATACTGCGTACTGATCTCAATACATACTTTTATTTTTGTGACATAGTTTTAATAATAAAAATTGTATTTCGAGAAATAAATGAATCTGAATCTGTATCATACACATTCATTTACTCAAGGCCCTGATTCACCTGAAAAAATGTCCCTTTCATTCGCGCTGCGCCAGAGAGAAACAGGCAGTCATTTTGAGATAAAATTTTCGCCAGATATTACCTACGGTTATTCCCACATAGAAACTAAAGAAATACGTTACCCTTACAATGTCTAATTTAGGTGTTCGTACTAGAAAAGGTACGTATTTAAATTAAAGCATATTTATTTGTTATAACTTTAAAACTCAAATAGAGGTTTCTTTGTTTTTTTTATATCGAGTAAAGTATGCTAAAGCGTATAACTGATAGGTATATATGTTATCTATTAGATCCTCGACAATGACAAATATTTTTTTCAGAATTTTATAATTGTTAATAGTTTAATTAAAACTGGTTTAAAAATCATACCCGCGCTATATCCCTTAGTTCATTTTATATAATTAGTTGCGCCCCAGTCATTATAATCTCGCGAGAAATAGCCAGGCCGCTTTCGCACCGCAACAGCTGAGCCGCTAACTATAATCCAGCCCTTAAGTGTAAGGACTGCCCCTACTTAAAAACAAGTTCGAACTACATTTCGTTATGGGTTTCAACTTTTCCATTCATATGAAATATTTTATGAGACATGCATCTTACGACAGACTAATGGTTTTGTGACGTAGTTCTTGGGTTTAGCCGACCACCGTGGAAAGTTACGTCAACTAACCGTAATGAAATAACCAATAATTTGTTGTTTTCCTGTACTTTATCTAACTGAAATTATTTTGTAAATGTAATCATCGGTTCATAACTTAACTAACGTTTATAATCTAATATATCAAGACGAAACTCACCTGCATACAAAGTAGTAGGTACCTACTTACGTTTTTGATTGCATAAAATATAACAACTGTCTTGAAAAATCGTTTGTCATATACCTATTTAAATGAACAATCTGACGTTCCGTGGCTTAACTATACACATTACTGATACATTTTTGTATTTCCACAGCATGGATAGATAGGCACTTTCCAAATAAATTTAAGATATTCTTCTTCTCTTCTGTATATCTAACAACAAGGGCAAAAACAAGCCGGAAGGAGGTTAAGGTTCTAATGAATCTAAACAACTTTCCCCAAGGAACATGGGGACAACACATCGAACTATTAATTTTTCAATTGGACATGCCATACAAAATTGCTGATCAGCTGGTTAACTTACTATCGGAGGTCCAATGTTTTTTATACATACATACATTTATCACGCCTTTATACCTTGCGGGGTAGGCAGAGCGTAAACAACCGAAAAAACGACCACTTACGCCACGTCTGACAAACGTTTGAGGGTCATTCGGAAAATTGTGTATCGCCATAGTGACAGGTTGTCAGCCCATCGCCTAAAATTGCTATACACACCCTCGAGTCCCTTCGTCGCCTCTTACGACTCCCACGGGTAAGACATGGAGTGATGCTATTCTAAGCCGGCATCACACGGCAAATGTTTTTTATAATATTGAAAATTGTTCAGTTTCATGAAGTACCTTGACCTCCTTTCGGCTTGTTATACCCTTTTTGTTACTCCTTGAATAGTTCTGTTATTATTTGCAGTGTTTGTATTTTTCAACATTATTTGGTATTTACAATCATATATTTTGTTTTACGAAGCTTTCGTCAAAAATACCAACTACTACTACAAGCCTTTCGTTAAGTTTATCATTCATAACTAGACATCTTGGTATTACATGGGTGGTTGTAATATTTTATTATTACTTGTATTACGTAGAGCCTGACAAAAGTGGCTAATTTGCTCCGAGCACGGAATTTCCGCAAAGCTCTCCTTGTTCACCGGCCCTTACCACATACTTGTTAATACTTCCATAATAATAAAACAAATAGGAAAGTAAGTTTGTTTCTTTCCTACCATAAAAAGGCAATGGTGCTACCTTCTATGACAAATGAGGAGATATAGCTGCGTGACTAAAAAGTATCTCATCATTATCCCTACCCTTATCCTAATTTATTTGGGGTCAGCACGATATATTTTGTAACTGAACTATCAATATCATTTTACCTTGTAATAGGATTTAGCTTGGTTTACGTTCGGGCCTACCTGACGTCATCGCATCTTTTTGAATGCTATAAACTCAAGTAGATTCACGGCCCGCCATACTGCTAGAAGGTAACTACCAATCATCACAAAAGAACTCATTTTTTTTTGTTTGAACCCTTGTGCGTAAACCACGAGTGAAACTGCGGGTTGGAACGCTAGTTACAAGTGCATTAATACAACTAAAATAGCCGCACTCCTAAACTGGTCCTGCCATTCACTAAGGTCGACCAGTCACGTATTAAACTTGGGATCTGAGAATGTTCGTTGTTTTATAGAGCCTTCCGGTTTCGTTGTCAGTTTTCCGATATTGATTTATTGACTTGTTCCATACATTATTTTTTATTTACTTATGTAATGTCTTGCATTAAAATATTAACATTAACAGCCAAAACAGTCCACTGCTGGCCATAGGGGGAAGCCCAATATTTTGCTTATTGCGTCTTTAATAATACTGTAGAGTAGATAGGTATGTGGGGACTTACACTTGGGGAAGTAAAAAATAGTACGTAGCTAAGTACCTATCTAAAGATAGAAATTTAAAAAATAACCATCCGAGAAAATGTGTTAAATTATTATGGAAGAGGTGTGTCCACTAGTGATGGCGCAAGTCACAGGTTCAAATCATGGCCCGGTAGAAAAAAAATTATAAAAATTTGTAATAAACCAATTAAAAACTTTATTCGTAAACATTTAAGTATTAAGTAAGTCAATAAATAATAAATTAATTCATTATGTCAATAGAACCTGCTGCATCCGCACGAATAATCACAGCCTTCAGTAACAGTAAAAGTGCCAGATGCGGGCACCGAGCCTCTGTACAAGACAGAACCCCCCGCTGGGATGCTGCCCGTCGCGCTTGTGGTGCCTGACACGCTTAACTCCCCAAGCTACAGTGCAGTGCAGCTACCTCACCTTTCCCGGCGGCATTGTTGCTGCACTCACACGCTGCTGCTGCCAGACCTGCACCGTAGCCCACGCCGGAACCGAACGGCAAACCAGGTCCATAGTTCAGATCGGGTCCGTAGATTAACTCGGGGCCACAACCTGGAGCAGGGCCAAAGGCTGGCAGGGGACGACTAGGACCATATACTGGAGGTCTAGAACCTTCAGTTAGAGTTGGTTTTGGGTCTTTAACTGAAAATGGTCCGTAGATCAACTCGGGGCCGCAGCCCGGAGCACGGTTAAAGACTGAATGACTGGGACCATATACTGGAGATGTAGGTCCATTAAGTAGAGCTGAATTTGGATTTTCCTTTCGAAATAGGGCGTAGCTCGAAGGGGGGCCAAGAATCAAATCGGGACTGACGCTTAAACTGGAAGCAATGGGTCTGTTTCCATTGGGTTGGGCAAAACTTACTTCTTGTAATCCACGGTTGTTCTGACTGAAGGCTGTCTGTAAATATAAATATTGTATAATTAAAATGTTTAGGTGCACAGAGCAAAATATACGTTTCGAGCGGGGAAAAATATGTTTTCTTCCTAATCTGCCTAAAATTGATTCTTACCTGGATCACAAAAAATTGAATACAAAGCAATAAAATTACAAAATTAAACATGTTTGAATACTTGATGGTCATAATTGCAGAAAAGCAAACTTAACACTCCGTGTTTTTTATTTAAAATACCTACCTAGTTAATTAGATAACACGTAATTATCTATTGTTGCAAACAGTAAATATCTGTGTTATTCTATATACTTAGAAAATATTTGCGACTCTATGTAAATTATACGTAACAAAAGATAGAAAATTAATCTGATAAATATAATAAATATGCTCTATCTTTATGAACATTTGTAAAAATAACGCAAAGCAACATGCAATTTTTGATTTACACATGCATGGTATGTGTAATTTAGAAATATTGATAAGGATATTGAAATTATTATAAATCGATGGGTATTAAAAGCATGCTCTAATCAAAGTTTGTATATTCTTCAGTGCGATACAGACAACAACGTTTATAAATATGTATACCAAAGCCCTCTTCGTGCTATGCGGATCCATTCTTCTGGCCCAGGTAAAACATATATAACATTAACAGCCATTGTTGGACATGGCGGGGGTATAGCCATACTTATCACGCTTGATCTGCGGATTGGCGAGCGTTGTGCAAATTTTTGCATTCACAGGAAACGCTGCCCTTTCCCTGGATGAATTAATTCCTTAGTCGTTTTTCACGACACCCATGGGTAGAATTGTGGTCATGCTATTCTAAGCATCATACTGTTTTATATGCTCTCCTCACCTGGTTTTTTGATTATTTGAAATAAAAATTACTTTGTTTTATTTTCAGTACTCATCAGCAAATTGCATCGGTGCTGGTTTGTCCAAGAACTTAGCTCTAGCAGAGTTAGCAGAAGTTAGAAATATCGAGTTGACAGGTGCTGAGATACTTAGCGCTAAATTGGCCAATGCTGCTCAGTTGGCAAATGCTAGATTAGCAGGCGCTGAATGTGCAAATGCTAAATTAGCCGAAGCTGAATTGGCAACCGCCAGATTGGCAGGTGCTGACTTGGCAAATGCAAGATTAGCAGGCGCTGAATTGGCAAATGCTAGATTAGCAGGCGCTGCACTAGCAAATGCAAGATTAGCAGGCGCTCAGTTAGCAGGTGCCAGATTAGCAACCACATACGCATTGCCAACAACTGGTGGAAGTTTCAGTGTAGTCAGCTCGTCTCCGAATGCCCCAACTGGACTCACTTTTTTCTCTGAGAACACAATTGAAGGCCCCTTGGAAGTTTTAGGGTCACTGCCCATCATAGCTAATGTTGGATTAGACGGCTCAGTACCGTCAACTGGTGCCGCGGGTACTTCTCATAGTTGCGGAAATGGAAAGGTCGGTATTTCTGCTGAAAGTCTCGCCGCTGCTGGAGTTGGTGTAGGTTTACCCCTTCCCGGAATTTCTGGTGTAGGATATGCTGGAAACTTGGCACAAGCTGAACTTGCCGGTGCTAGGTACGCTGGTAACTTGGCACGTTCTGAGCTCGTTGGTGCCGAACTAGCGGGTAACCTGGCCCGAGTTGAGCTATCAGGAATTGGGAACTTGGCGCGAACAGATCTTGCCAATGCTCAACTGGTTGGCGCTGAAATTGCCGCAGCTAGGTCACTCGCACGCCCTTGTGCTTAAGTAGTAATTTAGTTATTAAACTCTAATTTATATCAAAATAAATTAAATTCGTCATACTAAACTTTACCCTGATTTTTATTATTTAAAGTACTTACTTCTTGTTCTCTCATCTACCACTTCAGAAAATCAAAGAATTTAAGGACAATTCTCTTAATAGTAAATAAGGATTAATTTTCTCTGTTAGGTACTCTGTGTTACTTCAGGAAAGTTCACTATTTACGTTGTCATTAATAATTTCATACTTACCAATGACCTATCCACTTCGGGTAATAGGATAAAGGATGTTATTATTCAGCTTAAGGCGGCGCCGACCGTCCAGTGGCGCTTAGGTACACCGGATTTTTAATGATTTCTTAAAATCAAGAACAAACATTAAAAATCTAAGACGTACAAATTGTTGTCATATACGATAAGTTTATTTTAATATACAACAATAAGCTTTACATTGTCATGAGTCTTTAAAATCACTAAAACGGAAAACGGTGGCCACCATTTTCCGTTTGAGTGATTTAAAATTTAAAACACAAGAAAAAGCTATTGTCGTATTTTGGAATACCCTTATCGTATAGGGCAACAATTTGTCCGTTTTAGGTTTTTGATATTTGATTCAGATTAAGATAAATTAATTAAAAACATGGGAGGGCGCCACTGGACGGGCGATTTCGCTCGGCGCAGGCTTAATCTGCTCTATCAGGCATAGTGCCTAGATACCGGCTGGTATCCTAGCCTAGTTGTTCTACGAAGCATGAACTCAAACGCCTTGGTTACTGCAACAATACCTTATGTAAATAAATATTGCTCGTTCATAAAATTATCAATTACATCTGACATCGTGACTCACGCAAAGATCACCAATTATGTCAATAGCAAATAACCAAGCAAATCATTCAGATGCATTTACTGCGGAATCTATTACAACTCCGTGTAATTAATGAACTCCTACTAGAAAAACTTTGTAGATGATCCAACTACATAACCTACACATAAACATTTTACTTATTGCCATAGGCGGAAAAGTTCAAGGTGGTCTACACTAGAAATTAATTATAACATTATAAAAGTAGATGTCCTCAAGTTTATAGTAAACCCATCAAAAGCAATTGTAACGAACCCTGCTCTACTACATCCCCACATCTATACTCATACCTAGAATTACCTATATGTCTAGTCTGAAAAACCTAAAGATCCGAAACTTGCCTACTGAAGAAAAGTATTCCCTTTGAATTACATCAATATTTTTATTACTCAGCTATGGCCAACGTGATCTCCTAGAAGTCAGAACCCTAACAATTGTGTAAGTATCCCACGAATGAAGTTAATCAGCAAGGAACCTACTCTAATCTACTAAAAGTTATAAAATTTAAATGATAATTCTGTAAACTTTAATTTTTTCCTTAAGCCCTGTACAATTGTTACTATTATTGTAATCCTAGACTCTACCTATAGCACTTTGCAAATGTTTACAGAACTTAAATTATTTTATTACAAAAGTTTGGCAGAGCAGATCATCTAAATACCCTTTACCTATTCCATTTAGAAAATTTTCTAAAAGAAATCTACCAATAAAACCTACCTAACCCACAGATTATTAACATATCTCCTTGTTGGTAGAAATGATGCTATCGATTTTACTTCGTACTTTTACCTCAATCCTTGGAATGAATTCACAAATATCCTTTTATTCTGTGGTGTTATAATGGCAACACCACTCACTTTTATAGGTACTGCACTGAACAGTGTACCGTGTACCGAACGTACCCGCCCGGAAGTTTCCGCTTCCGATCTGGTCGGTCGGCACGGCACGCTGTACTCTCTCTTCTTCCGGCTCGAGACGCGACACGGACAACATCTCGCTGATACTTGTCCGCCGACGGAACTTCTATTATAACGCGCTTTGTAATTAATTTAGTCATACTCTATCTTAAGTATAACTAGCTATTCATATAAGGAGATTTGTGAGTGACAGGATTAAACTCTGAATACAAACTAGTGCCTTTTTCCTCCGTCACCACACCCTACTCCAAATTGGTGACCCGACGCGAGGAAGTTCTTGGACGGACACACGTGTCCCAACTACCGAGTGGTGCAGGCAATCTTGCCGCGCCGCTTGAATGTGCCCGGACGCACCGGCCCAACCAACGGTACGAGAGGGCGAAGCCCTGCGACACGTCGAGGCACGTGCGGGCGCGCAGACCGCGCTCCCGGCCACGCTACGAACCCGGCCTGCATGCGACGCCGCATGCGCAGATCGTTTTTCGCCACGCCTTTTCCCATTCGCTTCAGTGCTAAAAATCGTCAAATCCATACTTGGTGATAAAATCATAAATTTTGAGGTTGTGAAAATTTTTCCGGAAACGCCATTTTGCATGCAGCACGTGTTTGCACAATTTGCATTGATAGTGGCGCCATTCTCACAGCGACTGTTTGGAGAACTTCCGGGAACGACTTCCGCGACCGACAAAAGACCGGTTCGGGGTTTCCGAACGAAACACGAACTGTCTGTCAACGTCAAAATCAAGTCAACACAACAGGTAACCTCAATCTTCAAACTTTACGTGTTAACATCGAGTGCGCATGAACTTTTTTGCTATATTGGGTGCAATTAACAAACTTTTAAGTGTGTTTTCAACGTTGCTGGACTAACGCCAAAGGACATTTTACTACTAATTTCAAGTATTTTTACAAACATTTACGTAATTCTAACTTCTTAAAGAGTTGCTTATCCTATTAGAACTAATTACATATTTTTGTGTTTTGTGCGTGACCAAGCTACTATAGCTAATTTAACAGCATCTTTTGGGACTAGAAGGTTCGTTTTTTTGTCTTTGTTTTTTAAGCATCTGCATTTAGTTGAGGGCTCATAGGTTTTGTATGTACTAATATTTTATGCACAAAATGAGCGACAGTGAGTACGAAGACCCTGCTAACCCCAACCCTGCTAACCCTAACCCTAACCCTGAGAATGCTGGTGATGGTAATGCTGGCAATAATAAGCCAACTAACCCTGAATCACAGGTATTTAGGGTGACAATCAGAACCCCTCCATTTTGTAAAGATAGGCCAGCTTTGTGGTTCTGTAGCCTGGAATCACAGTTCTTTATCAATAATATTACAAACGAAATCACCAAGTTCCACTATGCGGTTGCACATCTTGACGTTAATGCCACTAAAGAGGTTGAGGACCTAATACTTAATCCTCCGAAGCACGAGCCCTATACTCGACTTAAGGAGACAATTATTACTAGGTTTTCAGATTCTTACGAGGAGAAAGTGCGGCGTCTCTTGGAGAACCAAGAGATAGGCGATCGAAAGCCATCCTCTTTCATGAGACACCTTCGATCACAGGCTGGCCCCACCTTCCCTGACAAGTTGCTTGTTACTATATGGACCAACCGGCTCCCACGGCAACTGCAGATAGTTCTGGCAGCTCAGAAGGAGCAAAGCATACAAGAGCTTTGCGAGCTTGCGGATAAGCTGATGGAGATTGACTCTCACCATTCGCTTTACTCCCCAGCGGTGAACGAGGTGAAGGTGGCATCGGTGCCCCCATCTGAACTGCAATCCCTCAGGCTGCAGGTCGCTGAGCTTACGAAGGCAGTGGCTTCACTTTCTACTGGAGGCACACACATACACTCACAGCAACGTGACCGCAGCAGCAGCCGCCATCGTGGTCGCAGCCGCTCCAGGACCCGAGACAAGAACCTTTGCTGGTACCATGACAGGTACGGCCAGAAAGCAATTAAATGCATCCAGCCATGTAGCTACCAGTCTTCGGGAAACCAGGGCAGCAGTCAGTGATGGCGACTACTGGCTGCCTCCAACCCAGTCGCCGTCTGTTTATAACCGACCGGTACTCCAACAAGAAGTTTCTTGTTGATACTGGCTCGGACATTTGTTGTTTTCCCAGGACTGCTCTGAGGGAGAGACGGCGAGCAACATCATACCATCTTGTTGCAGCAAACGGTACAAGTATAAACACATATGGTACCTTACAACTTTGTCTCAATTTAGGCTTGAGGCGAGACTTAAAATGGAACTTTATAGTAGCTGATGTGGAGACAGCTATCATCGGATCTGACTTCCTGGCACACTACCACCTACTACCAGACTGTCGTTACAGTAGTCTAGTTGATGGTACGACCGGCTTGAGATCAAGTTGTTCTATCATGAACTCAGCTCAGGTTAGTGTCAAAACTGTAGCTCTTGCTGAGGACAAACCCTATCACAAAATCCTTGCTCAGTTTCCAGATCTGGTTAAACCCCCTGGCATCAACAGGGAAATTAAGCACTCCACAGTCCATTACATCAACACTACTGATGGACCACCTGTGACTTCCCGCCCACGCCGCCTAGCCCCCGACAAGTTGCGAGCTGCAGAGAAAGTGTTTGCTGAGATGGTACAATCAGGTACAGCTCGACCTTCCATGAGCTCATGGGCCTCTCCCCTCCAGATGACCCCTAAAAAGGACCTGACCTGGCGCCCTTGTGGAGATTACCGTGGTCTCAACTCTCGGACTGTTCCTGACAAATACCCTGTCAGACACATTGGTGATTTCAACCACAACTTGGCTGGATCATCAGTGTTCAGTACCATAGACTTGGTAAAGGCATACCAACAGATCCCGGTTCACCCACCTGACATTTGCAAAACAGCAATCATAACGCCATTCGGTTTGTACGAATTTCCGTACATGGCATTTGGATTGAGGAATGCAGGACAGACATTCCAGCGCTTCGTGGACGAGGTGGTACGAGGCCTGGAATTCTGTTTTGCCTACATTGATGACATACTCGTTTACTCGAAGGATCACACTGAGCATGCAGAACACCTGCGCATCCTTTTCGGCCGTCTAAACGAGTATGGAGTTGTGATAAACCCAGCCAAATGTGTCTTTGGTGCCGAGGAAGTGTCTTTCCTGGGTTATAGAGTAACTGCCCAAGGGACCAGCCCTCCCAAAGACCGCATCAAAGATCTGGTAGATTTTCCCCCTCCTAAGACAGTTGAAGGCATGCGCCGATTCTTGGGAATGATAAATTTTTATCGCCGATTCTTACCTGATGCTGCAAAATTCCAGGCTCCTCTCATCGATGCAGTCACGGCAACGCAAGGCAAAGGCAAGAAACCTTTCATGTGGACGCCGCAGCTAGAGGAGAGCTTCAACACCTGCAAGGAAAGTTTGTCGTCCGCTACAATGCTGGTTCATCCCGACCCCAATTCCAAACTGGGACTTTTCACTGATGCGTCAGGTACTCACATTGGCTCTTGTTTACAACAACGCTCGGATGATAATGAACCTTGGCAGCCTCTAGCTTACTTCAGTCGAAAGCTGACTAAGAAGCAGATGGAGTGGCCTACTTACTACCGTGAGCTGCTCGCTGTTTACGAAAGTGTACAACACTTCAGGCACATACTAGAGGTTCAACATGCGACCATCTATACCGATCACAAGCCACTTGTATACGCTTTCGTACAACGGCGAGACAAGCTACCACCGGCACAACTTAACCAATTGTCATTCATCAGCCAGTTTACTACCGACGTCGTCTACATCAAGGGTCAAGACAACATTGTAGCGGATGCCATGTCGCGCGTAGAGACCATCTCTCTTACCGACGACCATGCTGCACTCGCCCTTGCTCAGGCAGCAGACGTCGAAATTGATAGGTTGCGTTCTAACTCTTCGCTTAAACTGGAATCTGTTCTAATTCCAGGCACTGACATTCATATCACCTGCGACACTTCCACGGGCAAGCCGCGACCCACCTACCCGAGTCGTTCCGCCGCCCTGCATTTCAGCGCCTGCATGACCTCAGCCACCCTGGTGCGCGCGCGAGCGCACGCCTGGTAGCTGAGCGCTACGTCTGGCCTCGCATACGCCAGGACTGCAGCGCCTGGGCGCGCTCGTGTGTTGCATGTCAGCGGAGCAAAGTCACGCGACACATCTCTTCGCCGCTAGGTACATATGCTAGTCCATCTGCTCGTTTTAGCCACATCAACCTGGACATCGTCGGACCTCTTCCATATTCAAATGGTTTTTCATACTGTCTAACTGCGGTTGACAGATTCTCACGGTGGCCAGAGGCATGGCCTATGGCATCTATGACAGCAGAAGAAGTGGCTAACACTCTTGTTGCAGGATGGATATCCCGGTTTGGTGTACCGAGCAAGATCACCACAGATCAGGGTCGGCAATTCGAGTCCGAGTTATTCCAGCACCTTATGCGCATTTGTGGTTGCAAACGGATCCGCACTACCAGTTATCATCCACAGGCCAACGGTATGGTAGAAAGGATGCACAGGCAGCTGAAGGCCGCGCTGATGTGTCACCAGGACACCTGGTCTCAAGCTCTACCACTCGTGCTCCTCGGGATGCGGACCGCTCTGAAGGAAGATCTCGGAGGCTCTGCCGCCGAACTGCTCTACGGTGAACCGTTGAGGTTACCTGGCGAATTTTTTCTAGGTTCGTCACAACAAGGATCTGACAGGTGCACTAACGATTTTGTAGTACAACTTAAGAATAGGATGGCTACAATTCGTCCTTCACCCGCTTCGCGTCACTCGCAGCCGTCAACTTTCATTTTTAAAGATCTAACGACGGCCACGCACGCATTCTTGCGGGACGACACCGTCCGTCGACCTCTTCAGCCTCCATATACCGGGCCGTTCAAAATTTTGTCTAGGACTGACAAGACAATCACCCTCGACACAGGAGGTAGGAGTCACACGGTGAGCATTGACCGCGTCAAGCCAGCGCACTCAGACGCTCTTGACACCGTATTGTCAGCACCAGCATTGTCAACACCAGCATCTCAGCCTTCCTCTGTGCCTGATCTAGGTCCTACAATCCTCTCACAACCTATCCAACCTGCTTCATCCGCCACCCCGTTCGTACCTCCTGCTCCTGCTCCTGTCACTACCAGGGCAGGTAGAACAGTTAGATTTAGAGACATTTTAGATTTATGATTGTAAATATAAATGTTAACAGTTAGATTTAGGGACATTTTAGATTTATGATTGTAAATATAAATGTTATTCAGTTAATAATTTGCATAACACAGCTAGTTAACTGTAGGTCTACATTTTCTCTCTTGTACTAATGTTTGTTTATATAATCAATGTTTCTTTTTGTATACTCTTTCATTCTCCGTGGGGGGGTGATGTGGTGTTATAATGGCAACACCACTCACTTTTATAGGTACTGCACTGAACAGTGTACCGTGTACCGAACGTACCCGCCCGGAAGTTTCCGCTTCCGATCTGGTCGGTCGGCACGGCACGCTGTACTCTCTCTTCTTCCGGCTCGAGACGCGACACGGACAACATCTCGCTGATACTTGTCCGCCGACGGAACTTCTATTATAACGCGCTTTGTAATTAATTTAGTCATACTCTATCTTAAGTATAACTAGCTATTCATATAAGGAGATTTGTGAGTGACAGGATTAAACTCTGAATACAAACTAGTGCCTTTTTCCTCCGTCACCACACCCTACTCCAAAATTCTCTTTCCCTAAACTTAAATCGAAATATGTTATCTTAATCAAATTCTATAATGTTTTATCTAATAATTCGGAATGGAACGTGAACCGATAATTATATCCTACCAAATTATTCCCCTCACTACTTCGATCGAGTGAAATGATCAAAATGGCGAACTGACATGAAAATATTTATGTCCATGTCGCTGGCTCCCAAAAGTATATATTTTTCAAAGCTGAGAGGCTCAAACGTTTGTGACCAATGGATGGACTCTTATTTTAAGACTGGTTTTCAATGTGACGCTACCTAGATTGAGATCTCAGGTCAAAAAATTGGGGAGCCAGCGACATGCTTTTAGGTTAGAATTTCGGAGAAATCATCAGATTACTTGTTAACGGCGCAATGTTCCAAAATGATGGCTATGCCAAAGAAATGTGACGGAATATGTGACAGCTACAAGCACATTCAATAGCTATGTGACTCAACTGGAGCTAAGAAATAAGCCATGGAATGTTTCCAACCCATGTCGCTGGCTCCCCAAAAAACCGGCATCCGAAATCTCTGCAAGTATCACCTAAAACTACTAACCAAAGTGGAATTCTCGATCGTAATGTAGTAAATACACGTTCTTCAAACAATCTCCTCTAGAATCAGCTTCGTTTTTGAGAAAACAAAACATTTGTTTTTGTATGAATATAAGGGTGACTACATCGTTCAACCCTTTTTGGGACAGTTTCAGGAACTTATGGCTTTTGATTTCCGTACAGATTTCACTATAAATGACCTTAAATAATGTTAAGAAAGTGCTCCGCTTGAACTGATTCCTATAATTAATGAATTAATATCGTTTATTCTCATAAAACTGTAGCTTTGTTACATTTTCACAGTCTGTACAAGTAGAATAAATGCAGTACAAATGAGAGCGTTAAGAAGTATGATTGACGTAAAATTGAGTGACAGGATAAGGAATAGCGTGATAAGGGAACGTTGTGGTATAAAAGAAGACATAGTGACTGGTGTAGAAAAGGGTATGCTTAGATGGTTTGGTCATGTAGAGAGGATGAATGAAAGAAGATTAACGAAACAGGTGTATATGGCAAGTGTGGATGGGAACGTCGGAAGGGGAAAACCTCGACGAACGTACCTCGATCAAATCGGGGACGTGCTAAAGAAAGGTCAGGTCAAGAGTACCCTAAACCGACGAGCATGCATGAAGAGATTGATGAATGTGGAGGAGGCGAAAGAAGTATGCCAGGATCGTAGTAAGTGGAAGGAAGTAGTCTCTGCCTACCCCTCGGGGAAAGAGGCGTGATTTATGTATGTATGTATGTATGTACAACATGTATGTAGGTATAGTCAGTTGTAGCACATAAGGTAACAGGGATACTCCAAAAGAACTGAATTATTTTTATCCCCAGTTAATACATAATCAAAATATAAACTTATTCTCATAAAATAAATAAATTTTCTACTAAAACATATTCATGTCAAGAAAAAAATATTGCTAAGGACAAAAATTATTCATCTTTTGGAGTACCCCTTTTACCTTATGTGCTATAACCGAGTGTACATTCCATTTTTTTTAATATTGGACCTGTGTTCCATGGGAAATGTTTTTCAGTTTCATCAATACTTGACTAGACTTGTATAAACATACTCTACACGCATTATTTCAATTTAATCGTTTTATACATGAGAATAATAAAGTATTGTTAGTGCATAAAACTCTAAAACATTAATACCTAAACTCAGCCTTATACGCGCTAGCGCTCACGTGCAACTTTATTGCCGGGTGACATTCGGACATATCCATGAAGATCTCTTTTCGACGAAAATGAAAGGGACTTCCGATGTGCTCCTGATAAGTCGCCGGCCGCGCCGGTGGCGATTTCTCCCGAACGACAACAACGAGATCGTGTATACTACAATGAATTTGTGCTATAAATGTTATAATAATAAACCGTGGAAAATAACGTCAAAAATCTAAGTACTTTAATAGGTAAGTTGATGTGCTGCTAATAGTACCAGCACAATATAAACACTAAGAGCCCTTCGCGGACATTGTTCAAGGTAATATTTAGTATAATTTGTACGGAAATCATTAAACCATAAGTTCCTGAATCTGTCCCAAAAAGGGTTGAACGATGTAGTCACCCTTATATTCATACAAAAACAAATGTTGTGTTTTCTCAAAAACGAAGCTGATTCTAGAGGAGATTGTTTGAAGAACGTGTATTTACTACATTACGATCGAGAGTTCCACTTTGGTTAGTAGTTTTAGGTGATACTTGCAGAGATTTCGGATGCCGGTTTTTTGGGGAGCCAGCGACATGGGTTGGAAACATTCCATGGCTTATTTCTCAGCTCCAGTTGAGTCACATAGCTATTGAATGTGCTTGTAGCTGTCACATATTCCGTCACATTTCTTTGGCATAGCCATCATTTTGGAACATTGCGCCGTTAACAAGTAATCTGATGATTTCTCTGAAATTCTAACCTAAAAGCATGTCGCTGGCTCCCCAAATTTTTTGACCTGAGATCTCAGTCTAGGTAGCGTCACATTGAAAACCAGTCTTAAAATAAGAGTCCATCCATTCGTCACAAACGTTTGAGCCTCTCAGTTTTGAAAAATATATACTTTGGGGAGCCAGCGACATGGACATAAATATTTACTGAGTTCATGTAAAATTCTCTGTTTCTGTCTTTTACTTGCTTTTCATTATATTTATAAAAAATGGCTTAGACTCAAAACTTTATTTATATCTGCAGAAAAGTACTGCCAACGATGCATACATCATTCTATTGGCAATTCTTGTTCGAGAAGTGAGTTGACAAGTATGTGATAAAATTTCAACAAAGTTTACGGTATGGAAAGTATAGTTATTTGTATTTAAATGACTACTTTAGTGAAATAGATGCTCGTATAAAAAAAAACCGCCATTCAAATGAATGGCGGGAGTTCTCGTCCTCCATTCATTTGCCCCTCAGAACTCTATCTCGGCCTCACCTTTATTTAATAATGAGATGCCAAAAATGCACAATTTATGCATATAAAACGATTTAGAATTTGGAAGAAAGTTTACTACTGAGTCATCATTTTTCACTTCAGTAGGTCAGCAAAAGAATCAAATTCCATTCAGACTTGCATGTTTGTCACTGAATATCACAATTTTAATAATCCAATCTCTCCTTAGAAAGACTATTAGATCACCGAGGTTCTGCTTTTCCTCGCAAACTGTTATATTATTTCTGTTATGAATAAAACTGGATTCTTATTTGCTTACTGGTTTTCTTTTACCTAAGAATTTATGAATACCTAAGTACAGGTTCTTTTGTACTTTCTAGGTATAGATTTTGTTCCCAAATCAAATTATTAATTCTGAAAAATGTAGGAAATCTTTACTGCTTCTATTTTGCTTTTAATATTTTAGCTAAAGACTAGCTCTTCTTCAAATAATAAAATATTTCATGTACTATTTAAACTAAAATCTTTGGTTTGTCTCAAATTAAATTTCCTTACTAAATTTACATTAAAACATTCCAGATCTATATTTTCTTTGAAATTTACACAAATGCGTTACCACCTTACTTTCCCTTTTCCTAAAGAATTATTTATTGTCTATAAAAAATATTTGTAATTTAACTCAAATTTTAGGCTCTAAAGAAAACGAACTATCTGTAAAGTGACTTTGTATTATTTAATTTGCCCACCTACTTTAAATATTTCTTTATTTAATCCCTCTAAATATGAATTCCCTCTTTAATATGTATTTTGAAATACTACCAAAGCTCAAGATTTTCCTATTTCTATTCTACTATGTTGATATCAAAATGTCAGTCTGTTTGTATGGCGTCAGAATGCCAACCGATAGTGCATGGTTGGCCCTATTCTAATAAAAGGGAGTACGAATTGGCAATATTCGATTTTCTACTAACCCCTAGTGCCACCCTATTTAGAACCACTCGCCTTTATCTTATAAAAATTTCGTAGGGGTAGGCAAGAGTTTCTGGAGAGAGGGACAAGACCGTTCTGAATTACGAACATGACAGATGTGGTGAAAGGGAGATCAGGTCTGGATTCCGTTTCTCAATGCAACATAAGATACATCAGATCGAATGCCATTGCCACACCCAGTCAAGTCAATAAACTCAGTACGTGAAGAGAAACAGCGTTTTTGTAAAATAAAATAAAAACGCTTCTCAACCCCTCTTCAAAGGTTGAGACCTACAATTCTAATGGATTATGCGCACGTTTCAAAAGGGCTTGTTGTCACCGTTCGGCAAACCCCAAGAACTGAACGCTAATCGGAATGATAAACACGATAAAAGACAAATTGCTGTGGTTTCCAACTAGGTATGACCAAGAACCCTTGCACTGATACTCGTTATTCTAGTGAATACGGTACCCAAACAAGCAGTATCTGATCTATTGAATTGAAACCCACAGAATTATTTTAAACAAATAGGGACATTGGACAAGATAAATTTAAAAGTTTTAAAATCCCAGCAAATGAATTTACCCCAGAAGTCCAATTATTGGTTCGTGTTTATCCCCCGAGTGCTAAAGCTAGAATACCTCCCCGGTCTCCCTTGTATGGCTTATATAGGCCCAAATGAATTCAAAAATGGAACACGCTCGTCTACTGCGCCCGATCTGCACTCCATACTCTCTTGAAGGATGCTATGGTGATGCTGCCATACAGCCATCTCATCTTTTAGCTACGGCTGTACAAGCTGAATTCTTTTGTCTAGTATCGTGCCCACAAACGCCCCGATTATCCCCGGTATAAGAGTTCTCCCAAGTTCTGTATGAAGTCCTACGTACCCTCCGAAGCACAAATCCATCTTTCTTACGGTCAATCAAGTACCTGAAGTACCAGGACAGCATATCCCCATAGATGGTATCTCTGGTCCTACAAGAATATTTTCCATTCATCTTAAATCCCAAAATGTTTAGGAACTAAAAGTACCAGGATAGCATATCTCTCTAGAAGGTATACATTTCAAAGATATTTATCTACTACTATACCACATCAGACTACTGCCTGCTGGACATGGGCATTGAAAAACATTTGCCTCATCCTTCACACCTGACAATCGGATCGGCGAGCGCAGTGCAAGGTGTTGCAGTCATTACTTAGACGCCCTTTTACTAAGCCCCTTCCCAGCTTCCCAGGAAAAATATTTATCAATTCGTTTTAAAAATCAAAATATTTGCAAATAGTATTATGTAAAAGTACCAGGGCACCATATCTCCATAGAAGGCAAGAACTTCAATAGCTCCTCTAAAAAAGAAAATATTTTAATTTCTTATTTCTTTTTCATGAGAATATTTTGATAAATATTAATAATTTAACTGTCTAGTTGCTTTTCTCATAATTTAATGTGTTGTCCTTTCTACACATTCAAGTCATGAACGAAAATCTCTACAATAGTAGAGGTTTATCGTTACACAATGTACCAGAAGTAGAATGGTAGAGTCGTAAAGTATAATACCTATAATCTTTTTCCGTGGTTCGAAGGGCATATATTATGCAAGTGGTTCTTCTGTATGAATCTATTACTAGTACCTTATCCGCTTTCTTAAACAAAAAACTCAATCATAAAATCCAAGGCTATCTATACAGGGTATTAGGAAAAGTAGAAAAGATAGGTAAGAACGGCATTGAAGGAGTGAAGCACGCTGTGAAATTGAACTACTTTTCCCAAGAAACATGGTTCGAAAGGGGTCGAGATATGAAAATGGACTTCCCGCTCAAATTGTGTCAGCTGACCAAGTCTTTTTGTATGGGAGTTCCTTTGACTATTTTTATATTCTTGACCTTATATTTCAATTTCTCGGGTTGGTTTATCCTTACCTATTTTTCCTAACATCCTGTAGGTTGATAAAGAAATAATTTATAAGAGCTGCATAAGCCCAGGGATAAGACTAGGTACAATATAACTTTTTAAGCACTAGCGATTACTTCCACACACGAGTCTTATCGCGATTATCTTAACGTCGGGATCCAGGTAAATCGCATTTAAGTTTACCTACCTACCTAAAAACTATCGCGATAAGACTCGCTTTTATAATCATACATACATATAATCACGCCTCTTTCCCGTAGGGGTAGGCAGAGACTACATCTTTCCACTTGCTACGATCCTGACACACCTCTTTCGCTTCTTCAACATGCATCAATCTTTTCATACATGCTCGTCGGTTTAGGGTACTCTTGACCTGACCTTTCTCTAGAACGTCCCCGATCTGATCCAAGTACGTGCGTCTTGGTCTTCCCCTTCCAACGTTCCCCTCCACACTCGCCATATACACCTGTTTCGTTAATCTTCTTTCATTCATTCTCTCAATGTGACCAAACCATCTCAGCATTCCTTTTTCTATACCAGTCACTATGTCATCTTTTATACCGCAACGTTCTCTAATCACGCTATTCCTTATCCTGTCACTCAATTTCACTCCTATCATACTTCTTAGCGCTCTCATTTCTACCGCATTTATTCTACTTTCATGCTTTTTCTGCCATACCCAACTTTCACTCCCATATATAAGTGTTGGAACTAACACTCCTCTATGCACAGCCAGACGTGCCTTATTAGACACTGTCTGGCTGTTCATAAAGGTATGCAACGCTCCATTCACCATGTTGCCGGCATTTACCCTCCTTTCAATGTCACTTTCACACTTTCCATCTGATGTAAACTTCGATCCCAATTATACAAACTCTTTCACTTGCTCCACCCTCTCTTCTTCTATCATAATATTACACTCCGTCATACCTTCTTCTTTTTCAAAAACCATTGATTTCGTCTTACTTACATTCACTTTCATTCCTTTCTTTTTCAAAGCCTCATTCATAATGTTTACCATCTTCTGCAACTCTTCAACCGACGACGCAAGGATAACTTGGTCATCAGCATAGAGAAGACATTTGACGAGTAACCCATTCATTCTCAGTCCATTTTCACACTCTTTCAAATCTGTCAAACAACTATCCATGAATAGGTTGAACAGCCATGGTGACGCAACACATCCCTGTCTAACACCTTTCTCGATGTTAAACAGTTCAGTGAAGGCCCCGTTAATCCTGACACAAGCACTGGAATCCTTATATAAGGATTTCAGTGCTCGTACCAAGATGCTGCTCACCCCATGCACGGATAGTGCCGACCATAATTCATTCCTCAGAACTCTATCATAGGCCTTTTCCAGATCCACGAATGTGCAAAAGACTTTTTGGTTCTTAGCCAAATACTTTTCCGCTATGCACCGCAAGGAAAAGACCTGATCCGTACATCCCATCCCCTTTCGAAATCCCGCTTGAGCATCCCAGACTTTCTCATCAGTTTCTTTCACAACTCTTTCAATCAGTACCCTTGCATACAGTTTACCGACGACACTGAGAAGGCTTTTACCGCGGTAATTTTTACAGTCTAGCTGTGACCCTTTTCCTTTGTATAATGGCACTATTACAGCCTTGCACCAATCACTTGGCACTCGACCGCTTCGCCAACAAAGGTTAAAAAGGAGGTACAGCTGACTAGCTGCTACGCCTTCGCCAGCCTTCAGCATCTCAACCGATACTCTATCATACCCTGCAGCCTTACCAGATTTCATACTTTTCAGAGCTTTCATAATCTCATCCATTTCAATCTCGCTTTCGTTTTCACTGTCATCTTCTTCATGTATGTTCACCTCTTGTACTTCTTCTTTTTCAAACAAGCTTTCAAAATATTCCTTCCATCTCTTCAACACACATTCCTCACATTTTATTATACTACCATCCTGGCTCCGAATCCTACTCAACTCTGATTGTGCTGTTTTTCCTCGAGTTGTTCTTATAGATTTCCAGAAAACCTTTAAGTTCTTGCGAAAGTTTTCTGATAGCCTCCTTTCAAAATCATCTTTATTTTCCTCTTTCTTTCGTTCCACTGTCTTCTTTACTACATTCTTTAAACTTTTATACTCCTTTCGTGCTTTCTCTACATCCTGATCTGTCGCTTTCTGCAATCTTTGGTTAGCTTTAGTAGCCAATAAATCTAACCATGCTTTCTTCTTCTTCTGAACAACTTCTTGCACATCTTTACTCAGCCATGCAGTCTTTCGTTTATTACCTTTCGCCCGTCTAGTGACTCCACATACTTCAACAGCAACTTTGACGATTCCTTCCTTAAATACCTTCCAACCATCTTCAATGTCATTCATCTCATCTATCTTATCAAATTCATCCTTTAACCTTTTGACATATTCCTTTCTTACCTCTTTTTCTTGCAAATTTTCTACTTTCATTCTTTCCAGAACACTGGTCGCTTCGGGCACTCTATGTCGCCATCGTTTAAAGAGACCACTTATTCGTGATATCACTAGGAAGTGGTCTGTGTCGATCCCGGCCCCGCGATACGCACGAGTGTCTAGAACTTTCTTCTTCAATCTTTCATCCACAATCACAAAATCTATAATGGTCCTTGATACACCTTCTGCTCTTGTATAAGTGTGAATCTTCTTGTGTTGAAACATTGTATTCGACACAAGAAGACCCCACTCCAAACAAATCTCTAACAAACTCTTTCCATTCTCATTAACTCGTTCGTCTCCAAACGCTCCAAGAACCTTATCATACCCATCACGCTTTATACCAACCCATCCATTAAAATCACCTAGCATGATAATCCTTTCATTTGTTTTACTACCTTTCAAAACCTCTCTCACACTATCCCAGAACTCCTCATTTTCCTTTTTAGCTTTTGTGGAGCCACCCGTACCCAAATCCGTTGGCGCATAAACACCTAGGACAAAGATTCGCGTAATTCCAACCTTTAGCCTAATTCAGAGGAGTCGAGGGCTCACACATTCAAACTCAGTCACACATTCAGCCATTCGCGCGGAAAGAAATAAGCCGACTCCCTTACATGCACGATTGGTACTGGAAACACCAGACCAATACGCTGTGTAGGGTCCATGTTTGGTCGTTTCACATCCTTTCCGCTTAGTTTCATTCACACACAATACATCTATACGCCTTTCATCCATCAACTGACATACCTCGTCTACTTTATCTACCATTCCTCCTCTAACATTCATCGTAGCAAAGCGGCTTTCCGTAGGCCGCGTTCCGCTCCCGATAGAAACGAGACGTGATGAGTCGCGAACTCCTACATCGCCGCCATTTTGATTTGGGTTAGATAAAGAAATCATAGCGTTCCCACGAGTAGCAAGGGAATTAATATGTCGATCCTGGCAGAGCCCCGCATGCCAGGACAAGGTAAGCCGTAATCTGGGGTCACCTGGTCCCAGGGCAAATCGGCACGCTAAGCTAGGCACGCCCCTAGCTATGCATCCATCGGCGCGGCAGACCTTGGATTGGCGGAGAGGGAAGGTGAAAGGAACTGGGTAGGAAGAGGGAGTAAGAAAGGAAGTTATGACGTGGAAGGGAAAACAAGGTGTAAGGATACTACTGCCTCGGAGGACTAGGTTTGAGATTGTAGTAGCTCGGGAAGCCGGGGTCGCATACCCGTATACCAGACCTAGCTACCGGGCAGGCAGTTAGGTTGTGTATCCCCTGATATTTTTATAATCATAACCATAATTTATGAAAACATCACAACTTGCCAAGGTTATTTTCATCATGACCTTGATAAAAAGCAGTTTGTGGGCTTTTTATTACGAACGTGTAATGTATCTATCCGCCATTTTTGAAACTTTATACATTTTAAATTTTAAAAAAAACATCAATAACTTTAGCAAATCATCTCATCATCATAAAATAAGGTTTTAACTGTTTCCATGACCTGATTATATTTTCTTCTGATATTGCCTTCGATCAACGCGGCCTTCCTTACGAGAAGAGATGGAAGACCGAGTTGCTCGAAGGATAGTACCCTTATAAAATTTTGTCGCTAGACAGTTTGACCAAATTTTTAGAAAACTTGCTATATTTCAAGTGCGGGCAGGATTTGAACCTGCGACTTTCGTCATTACTAGTGACGACGCCTCTTCCATCTGGGCTCCCGCAGCTCGTGCCTTGCCCGCCAATTTTGCTAGTGTATTTTATGCCAGTAACACGTGGCACGGCTCCATCTACCGGGTTAGTTTTGCAACTAATACCCGGCGACTAATTCTATCTTTACAGATTGAATGTAGTCTAAGCGATGAAAACCCGCTATAAATTGAATACCAAATTTTAAAACACTTCCCGTGTAAAATATTTTTTTTTTTTTTAATTTGCAAAATTTTCAAGTGCGGGCAGGATTTGAACCTGCGACTTTCATTATTACTAGTGACGACGCCTCTTCCATCTGGCTCTACTACAAGCTCCTCAAGCAACCGACGCCCCCGCCGACTCCGTTGTTCACCATTTTGGTAACTACCGGCACGTGTCGGTTAGATTCAGTCAAATCCGTTCTTCCTAGAACAACTCGTACGCCGCCCAGTCGCACGCACCCCAAAAACTTCTCCGGGTGAGCTCCTTCTCCCCACCAAACTGTCAGGTGTAGATTTTAAGGCCCCAAGGATATAAAATTTAAGAGACCAGAACTAAAAAAAAGTTACAAAGTACGGTCATCTCTTTTTTAAGCCAATATTTTTTTTTTTTTTTTTTAATCTTTATTTTATTTAGGGATTTTTATCCTTGAGGATATGCCAATCCCATTAAAAATAACCTTATATTATACTACAAATAACAAAAAAACTTATAGGAATAGGAGGGTCACTGATAAGAAGCAGTGACCATATTGTAGGTTAGCCTCGCTGCGTCCGAAGTTGGTGATGACAAAATGCTTTGAAAAAATCCAATTTCAAACGGATTTACTTTAAGTCTTCTTATCAAAGTCTCCCGATGATTTCTGTTCTTAGCACAATCCATTAAAAGGTGTTGAACATCATCCACTTTACCACAAACTTCACAATTTGGAGAATTTGATTTTTTCATCATAAATGCGAACTTTTTTGATGGATAGTGCCCTGAACGAAGACGAAAAGCTATTTTTATATAACTTCTTTTCATTTTTACATGTTCGAACCAAGGGATACGAAGAGGCTCGCACTGTATAGTTCTGTACCAAATGCCTTTCTCGCGTGATCTAATATTAAAATATTCTTTCCAACTTTCAAAACACTTTAGCCTAAATTTTGGTAGAAATTCCGCAAAATATGGTTTATAGTTAAATTCTGAACCAGTGATGCCTGCAGACTTTGCTAGGCGATCTGCCTCTTCGTTACCCTTCAAACCAATATGAGCTGGAACCCATTGCAATCTCAGCAGCATGCCATCGCTGACAGCATTAAAGATATTGCCTAGAATAGTGTAAGCTATCGGTACTCCTCTGCAACCAGAGGTGCAACGAGCCAAATGTTGAAGAGCGCTTTTGCTATCAGTAAAGATGACTACTTTGTTCCATCCTTGAGTTATAGCATATAACAAGGCTTCTGAAATAGCAATAAGTTCCAATGTCATTATTGAGACGTTCTCATTAACTTTAAAACACGATGTATATCTACTTCTATTAAGGCAATGAAAGGCTGCACCTCTGCTCTCAGCGATCTTTGAACCATCAGTAAATATTTGCATGTAATCATTATATTTATTTATTAATTCTATGACCACATCCAATTTTAGACCATCAATATTAAACGACTTTTTAGATTTATAAACACAGTCTAATTCATGACGAACCACGCTTTTGATAGGGATGTAATTAATCCAGATATTTAAATCAAACATTTGCAAAGGATTGACTGAATGAATGTTACACAGTTTTACTTCATCAAAAGCTCCACAAAGCAAAGGTTTCTTTTTATTTTGCCAGTAACTAATATTACAAAGATCGCCGAGTTCAGACAGTAACTGTATGGTAACATTATCTGACCATGAAAACGCTTTTAAACAGAATCTATATCCTAGATATTTCCGTCTTATTTCTAAGGGGGGAACACTTAATTCGCTTTCCATTACATGAATTGGCGAGCTTTTGATAAAGCCGCCAATTATTCTCAAAGCCTGGTTTTGAATTTTATTAAGTTTAGACAAATGTGTATTTGCACTACTATCATAAATAAAACTTCCATAATCAATTCTACTCCTAATCAAAGAAATATATAATCTACGAATAAATTTCTGATGTGCACCCCATGAAGGACCAGTTAACACTTTTAGAATATTTAGATACTTGGAACACTTTTCAACAGTTTCATTTATATGCTTGTTCCATAAAAGGCTTCTGTCTAGCCACATTCCGAGATATTTAATTACTGTAGTTGCAGGAACATCGCAGTCTTTAAATGCTAACCTAGGCAATATTCTTCTACTACCTCTGCTAAAAGTACAACATTTGGATTTACTTGGCGATATTTCAAGACCTAAACTTTCTAGTATCAACATTACATACTCTATAGCGGTTTGCATGTCTGTCTCACATGTTTTCATGCTTTTATGACTATTATATAACACAAAATCATCAGCATATTGTGATATGTATACATCCTTAATTAAGTGACATATTTCATAAGTAGCAAGATTAAATAAAAGGGGCGAAATGGGATCACCTTGTGCTAAGCCTCGATTAGCCCATCTACTAATTATACAATCGTCATTGCCTTGCGGCTTAGTAATTAAGTGCCTTTCATTTAAGAATGACCACAGATAATTACATATTTTGCTTCCAACTTGAAGGTCATCTAACACACTAGTAAGTTTATCAATAAGGACGTTATTATATGCATTATCGATATCCAAGAAGCACGCAACCGTAGGAATATTTTTAGAAAATCCAATTTGTATGTGTGTCACCAATCGCACTAAATTATCTAAACACGACTGAGATTTCCTAAAACCAACAGTACAGGGGGAGAGAATTTTATTCTTCTCTATGAACCATTCGAGCCTTTTACAAATCATAAAATGAAAAATCTTACATAAGCATGATATCAAAGAAATGGGCCTAAGTTTGGGTTCCACATTTACATTGCTGCCTGCTTTAGGTATTGGAACGATTTGAATATCACGCCATTGGAGAGGAACATTAGCAGAATGATAAATGTCATTATACAGTTGAAGTAAGAATTGTTTAACTTTACTTGGAAGATTGTATATCATACTATAAGATATTCCATCCTGACCTGGTGATGAATCTTTTTTCTTAATGCAAGATTCTAACTCTTGCATTGTAAAATCTACTTCAAGACTAAAGTTAGACGATTTGAAAACGGGCGCACAATTTGAGACCGAATCTGGAGCCAGGGAGCATAGTAATTCTTTTTGCCTTTCTAGTGATGGATATGAAGTATTACGCCTATACCCTTTAGTCCATCTCATGTGTTGCCACATCTCAGGTGCAGATATATTTTCATCAATAGAACTACAAAAAGTTTGCCAACTGTTAGCCTTAGCCTTACGAATTTTAACAAAACTTTGTTCGGTTTTCTGTTCAAGTATCGTCAAATTGTCGGGTATTGGATTACGCCTAAAATTACTTAGAGCTAGCCTACGTTGAGCCACAGCCAAAGATAACGAAGAGTTCCAATACCTTTTAGGAATGAATTTACTAAGTGGATCTGAACATATTTTGATGTAAGGAATACTAACCCTTGCAGCTTTTTCAATTTGATGAATAAAAAAGTCATAATTTTCTTGGATACTGTTAGTCCCATTCCTCTCCATGTCTACGAAATATTCGTGTAAGGATTTACGATACTTATTCCAGTCGGCTTCTTTAAAATTCCTTTTCTTTACACTAGCGAGACGGTTACGAGGGACACCTATCGATAACTTAATTATAAGGTGATCACTTCCTAAATTTTCATTTAAAACTCTCCAGTCAAATTTGATAGCAATGTTTGATGATACAAATGACACATCCGGGGAGGACTTTTGTAAGTTACCATTAACCAATTTCACTCGAGTTACTGCCCCGTCATTCAAAGAAACATAATCATTTTCCAAGGATGAATCCATGAGCTGAATTCCTCTAGGATCAGTTTTATATGACCAGTTAGAATGGTGTCCATTAAAATCACCAGCAATTAGTGACTTACTCGGAAAGGTAGAGAACAGCTCATCCCAATCAGATTGTTGTGTATTGACGGAAGAAGGACAATAAATAGATATTATATTTTCAAATTCCTTACAATTCAGTATTTTAACGTGGACGATCTCTATCCCAGAATTACTTAAACTAATACTATTACTGCAAAATTGAGTCTTAATAGATTTATGTGATATTATAGCCACTCCACCGTATGAGTCCCATCTATCTTTTCGATATATATTGTAATCTTTTATATACCCTACATCTTCTGAATCAAACCAAGTTTCGCTTATAATAGCCAAATGGGCTTTTTCTGTACAAAGCAACTCAACAAATGGAGTCAATTTTGGCTTTAGGCTTTGTGCATTCCACTGTAAAATATTTACAACAATATCGCTTTTTGCTGTTCTATCCATTTTACCTACTTTTTCAAACAAATCGCCATCTTTCACATATTTAAGAAATATCAATTTACATTGCTCAAAAATTACTTTCAGAATACAAAACATTTTGTCTTCAAATTTGTGGTCTGATACGATAATTTTCTTAATTTTTAGCATAAAAAGAAGTAAATCAAACCCGTTCCTGTCATCTCTCTTCTTGTTTTTAGTCTGTTCTTCGTCTGTAGTTTCATCCAATGTTTCTTGTTCTTGAGATATCTCACTCGTTTCAAGTTGATTCATGGTTTTTCCTTTTCTAGGTACGCTTTTTTTCTTTTGTTTGCTCCTGGTTCTATTTTTATTTTCATGAGAAATTTGGGTGTCTTCGGGCGCTGCAAAACTGGCTGGCGGCATTTCTCGATGAACGATGGCATTGGTTACAATTTGTGTATATGACGGTTTTAACAAGGAGCCAGATGTATCTTGAGTGGCTTGTGTAGCAGCAATAGAAGGAGTGCACATGCACAAAGCATTGCGTGGAGTCGGGAAATCTGTTTCAAAGTTATTAGAATCCAGGTCTTTAAGATTATTATCTTTTTTGTTATCTAGATAAATTTCTAGTGCTTTTCTATATGTAACATTGTCCGAGCTCATAATTTTCCGTAATTTCTTCTCTTTAATAAAAATAGGACATGATTTGTCTAGCGCCATATGGCCCCCCTTGCAATTCGGGCATATAAATGTTTTAGTTTCACAGTTTGCGTGAGCCTCCCCGCACTTCGGACAGACTGTTTTTCTGGTAGGACAAAACTTCACGATATGGCCAAATTTCCAGCAGCCCGAACATTGAGTTACAGGGAAAACATAGGCTTCAACTTTAAATCGGCAACCATATGCATACACAAACGGAGGTGGTGTCTTACCGCTAAAGCATATTCTCACTGTCTCACTGTCTGTCCACTGTCCTAAATGATTGATTCTTTTTAGTCTTTTTACTGACAAGATCTTTGTTGATGATTCAAAAATATCTGACAGTTCTGCCTCAGCTATATCTCCATCCACGCCTTTGACAACACCATATGTAGAAGATGTTTCAAAAGTGAATTGGCATTTACATTCCAAATCAATGAATTTTTGACAATTTATAAGCTTAACTGCTTCATCCCTGCTGTCAAAACGTATTAAAACTTTATAAGGACCCTTATAACGAATTCTAGTAATTTTTTCGATATTTTCCTCTCTTAATAACTTTGCTAGTGCCATTTGTTTGGGTAGGTTTTTTGTTGATGTGACACATACCTCAAAAGTTGCACCAAAACTAAAGTTCATCCGGCTCATATTCGGAAATAATGGCACTGAAAAGACAGTAGAAGGTCTTCTTCTCGGTTTTCTTACTTCAACGAAATCATCATCATCCTCTCTCTCCTTCCTCTTCCCGACAAGGCTAGAACTCGCTGGTAGGTCATCATTTGCTTTCACAGCTTTCTTTGTGGAATCCGTCATCTTATTCAACTCTTGTTCACATCTATCAACAACCTCCGAGTCACTAAGTAAGTCCAAGTCCGCTAAATCATCATCACTTTTATTATTATCTCCCATAGTCTCATGAGGGTAGATGAGAAAAAGAACGCACAACGAGAAAATCGAACTTAATAACGCGTGCGCGCTCCGCCACGGCCCGAGCGAGACTGGTAAGCCAATATATATTATGCGTTTAACATCTGGGGGTTACTTAACTAGCCACGTAACCTCCTATCGTGGTAACGCCTCCAAGGTGCGAGGTTTTTCGAACAGTCTTGTTCTGTTTTGTGTAAACTTTGATGGAACTATGTTGCTGGCAGAAGTATTGCAGAATGACGATTAAAACTTAAAGCAATAAGGCAGAATAAGGTAGCCTTTGCCTGCGATATACTTATTTAAAAAGTAACTTTGACAGTTAAAATAGGCCGACCAACTTCTATACTATTCAGGTATCTATTGCCTTCTCAGTCTTTCTCGTAGTCTTCGTCTGCTAAAGAGTAAGCCGACAGACATTATTATACTTTTCAATTTAGTAGCACAGCGCTGACTTGAAATGTCAGTGACTTTTCTCATTATTATTTTCATAGGTTTTCCAACAAGATTTTGGTCGGATTGTTTACGAATTACGAACAGTTAGTGCTTGTTTAAATTTGATTTTAATCTATTTTAGTGTTAACTTTCGACGGGGACAATATTGTAACCTCTGATCGTCTGTATTAGATACGTCGCAGATTTGTTTTCAGTTCTTGTGTTTTGGATCGATTTATGTAATTCGAGAATAGTTAATTGCTGCAAGCAAAATGTATGTTGCTCTTAGTGTGTTAGGTTTCTTTTTGTATTTGTTGGCGCTATGTGGTGCTTCCGGCACTGATATCGCGTTGGACGCGAAGGCTACGCTGCTCCATCGCATCGACAGTTTGAACCTGCTGATCTACACTTGCCTCCTCACCCTCACTGTACTTACGATATGGGTTTTCAAACACCGCCGAGTGAGCTGGCTCAACGAGACAGGACTCGCTGTAATTTACGGTAAAAATCTCCCATTCATTAACAAGTTTTAGAGGAATTTTCCTGCTTTTTAAAGTAGCAATCACATGATCGTTAAAGACCTTGAGTTTTTGTGATATTTGCTATTCTAATAGCTTATATAATTTTACTGACAACATTAGATACACTTGGTACAAAATTATTCATATTTTTCAAGATAATTAACTAGTGCTTTGCTAAAATATTATGGTATTTATGTACATATTTATACTATTTATATTTTGTTCTATTATTCAACTCTTTTATTATGACTGTGATATAATGATGAGTTGCAGATTTGAAATCTTATATTTGATTGAACTTGAAACCGTAACCTAACATTGGATTTATCAAAACAAGAGTACTTTTCATTTTTTTATCATATTTATAGATGATAAAGTTTTAGTGACTCAGTAAGTGGTTTCAACCTTGTTTATTTGTCCAACAGGTCTCATAGTTGGTGCAATCATCCGATATGCCGGCAGCACCAACCAACTCACATATGTTGATGTCCATCAAGGCCCAAACACCACATATAATGAGTCGGTACCACCTGATGTGCTACGATTCTACTTTTCTAGCAAAACACCAGGTGGTTCATAGAGTTACAATAATTTAATACATACATACATACACATATCATGCCCATAATCCCTTGTGGAGTAGGCAAAGGGTAAACGGCCGCAAAAACGGTCTTTTAAGCCATGTCTGACAAATATTTGAGAACAATTCGAAAAACCATCACTATCAACCTGTCTGTATCACCACATAGACAGGTTGTCACCCCATCGTCTAAAACCGTAATACACATGTAACCCTCGAGGCTCTTTTTGAATACCAATATTAATTTCAATCTTTAAAAGTATCTACTGTCTCTCGAGTTTACCTTTACTTTATTTGTTATCTTATATACATATATCACTCCTTTACCCCTTGCAGGGTAGATAGAGTGTAAACAGCCATAAAAATGAACATTTATGCTATCTGAGCAACATTTGAGGGACATTCAGAAAATATGCATTGCATAGTTATAGGTTGTCAGCCCATTGCCTTAAATTGTAAAACAAATGTAACCGTCGAGGCCCCTAGTAGCCTCTTACGACACCCACAGGAAAGAAATGGAGTGATGCTATTGCATTTAATTCTGTTGCTTCAACTTTATAAACATCTAAAATCTTATAAACTGACGCCATAAATCAATGGTTTACCAAACCATTTTCATACAAACGAAAAACAGAAATTCAATGGACTTAAACATGGGTAGCAATTTTTTTACAAAAGTTTATGTGAAATGGTTAAGACACACGTAAATTTCGCGCAAAACTACTTCTGGTTAAAATATAAGAGTATTTATTTTTTGGCTCTATCTATTGACGAAAGTTGCGAATATATTTAACAGGGAAGTTTACAGTTTGCTTAAATGCTATATAAACATGGGTCTTCCCATTGAGTTTTTTTATTAGTTTTGTCTCCTTTATGAAAGTTAATCAATTAAACTTTTGTATGGAAAATGTATCATCTTAAGAAAGAGGAACCAGTCCGAAAAACATGCTTAAAATCAGAACAACAGCATAACTTGAATGTTGTTTACTAAACAAAGCCAAAATACCAGTGATCAAGCAATATGACAGCTGTGTAGAATGCCATGCTTATTATTTGGTTGACCCAAATACTTCATTGAGATATGCTGATGCAAGACTTGGTGATATTGCTGGTGTACAATTAGAAATACCTATAATATGAAACCATGCCATTGACCCCAAATGTAATAATTATTTTGAGAAATGTGATTACAAAATACTTACGAACCTTAGAAAGAAATAGCTTAATTACCTACGCATTGTTATAATTAGTTTGAGCCTGATTTAAAATATGTAGCTGATTAATTAAAAGTTAGGTATGCTTATGAAAATGGTAACTACTACAATACAACTGCTAACAACACTTTTATGTTTGCAATAATCAAAATAATTGTTGACAATATATTTTATTTTCAGATGTGCCAGTACAAAATAAGACCTATGCCTATAGCTTTAGAGGAGAAATACACAATTTGGAGCAAAATGAGATAGATCTCAAAGCTACATTTGATCCTGAAATATTTTTCAATATTATTTTACCTCCCATTATATTTCATGCTGGATATTGTTTAAAAAGGGTAAGTACCCACTTCAGATAATAATTTAGGTACTATGAATTATAAGGAAACTAGTACACTGCATTGCAAAATAAATTTTCAAGATAAAACTTAAATTTAAAAAGCACTATTATATATATAGCCACTTAGGAAGCTATTTTAATGAAACCAGTTTCTTTTACTGTTTATTCAAAGTAAATTATATAAAAAATCCTTATTGGCAAATTCATTTTCAATTTAATAGGAAAATATATTTTTAAAATTCACTTTCCTTTTACGAACCTTCCTAAGCTAATAATAGGTTTGAATTGCTTTTACATAAATAGCCAGTCGGTAAATATGGACATTCTTTTTCAGAAATACTTTTTCCGCAACTTAGGAGCGATTCTGACATTCGCGATGGTGGGCACGGCTCTGTCTGCGCTGGTTATCGGCGCGATCATGTACGGATGCGTGCAGCTGATGCCGGCGAGCCTCGCAACCAGCTTCACTTTCCTCGATACGTTGTACTTCGGAGCGCTCATATCACCCACCGACCCACTCACTATACTCGCGATATTCTCACAACTCAAGGTAATGAGAGTAATTAGTTTGAATTTGCAGGTAAAGGTCAAATTTAGTATGTCAAACATCACATGCCTATATCCCTTGCAGTGCAGTTCAGGGTAAGAACGGCATAAACGAACGTAATCGCCACATCATACTGGCTCGTTGTCGTTATCAAAATATCTTGTCTAGACAGAATATAAACGCTAAGGTTTGAATTACTTATAAATGACTTTCTTATTATCCTATGCGTATATTATCTCAACAATTAAACACATGACAGTGTATGATCCCAAATCAAATAACAGATCATTATCTTATCAACCAATCGCGAATAACGTGACTGTTGTGACCTTTATATGCACTCAAATTCGTAAGTGTTTTACGACATTTATCTTGCGAAATAGTTGAGTATGGTTGATAAGAGGGATGATAGGTGACTGATTATGAAATAGATGATCTGCCATATGTCTTCGCCATACCTTTTACGTCCAGGCGGATTAGCGAGTGCAGTGTAAAATCACATATATGAATATCAAACCCGTGCCGTGGGTAGATAGATTATGCCTGATGATGGCTCCAGGTGATCATTTAAAATATTTCTGGTGAATACCGCACCTTGCACCGTCAATCCGCCTGCCAGGCAAGGTAAATTGAACCTCCCGCCAATATGATAAGGCAGATGTCCAACATTGGACTGTCGTGGCTGTCAACGATAATGATTAGATTAATTTACTGTATTGTTTCAGGTGGATGTGAACCTGTACGCCATGATATTCGGCGAGAGCGTCCTAAATGATGCCGTGGCGCTTGTGCTCAGCGGGTAAGAGTGAATTAGATATTTATATTATACTCATTCATTAGTGATGTAACGAACGTCAATTTTTGAACATTCGCGAATATTAAGTTTTTGGCTAATTTGTGCTTATATTCTTATGATTTTGCGGCACTTTCAAGTCGAACACGAATTCTTTAGCTCTAGGCGCAATCCGTTTGCATCTTGTTGTTGTGAGTAAATCTCAACTAATTCCGAGGTGTGACACCACTGTGGTCTAGGTACTGATAAATAAAAAAGTGTGGGTTATAACATGATATTTCAACTTTATTAACCTTATATCGTCTTCAAATTGTATTTTTTTTTCTAGTGTTCATATTCGCAAAGCATTTACGAATGCGAATATTCGTTACATCACTATATTACATACTCGAATGCGAATATTCGTAACATCACTATAATATATACTCATCAATCATTTATTTCGATAACTCATAAGTAGATTAGGTATGGTGGGTTAAATTGGTTCTCACAAAGAAAAAGAAAAGAAACCTTCAAAATAAAAGTTATTACAAAAACACACGCGCGCAAGGCGTATATAATTCCTTGCTAGATACTAGTTAGAATATTTATTTATCTTAGTTAATAAATATTCAGACTTATGGAGACCGAAAATAATTTGGATGTCACACCCGTCCTCAGCGGATAATTACACGAACATATTAATTACATCTTTACGAGCGTTAATTATGAGAGCTGTTTGTTATTTACGATCGTACGTATTGGTCGGAATAAGTTTAATATTAACAAATCGATACATTGTCGTACTTAAGGTTCAAACTTGGCATTTTTGGTAGATTATTGAGTTATTTGTGTACACGTATTTGGAATTGCACGTTAAAAAGTCAATTACTCGCTCCCAACGTGTTGAAAATAACACAATAATTTATGAATTTAAAAGACAGCCAAAAATTAAGTTCTAAACAGCCTCGGCTGTTATTTTTTATGCTAATGTGTCAACTGAAAGCATTAGCATTTTTATTAGCACGAGGCACGGGCACTCGAAAAATATCAATATTAAAGATATAACTGAATTTTACGAGTATTTATAACCTACCATTAATGAATTAAAACATTGTAGTACCTTGTCGTGTGATGCCGGCTTATAATAGCATCAACCCATTTCTGTTCCGTGGGTGTCGTAAGAGGCTACTTAGGGACTCGAGAAAAACATGTGTATTGCAATTTTAGGCGATGGGCTGACAACCTGTCACTATGGTGATACACAGCTATCTGATTGACCCTCAATGTTTGCCAGACGTGGCGCAAATGTTTGTTTTTACGGCCGTTTACGCTCTGCCTACTTATAATGGATATAGGCGTGATATACCTATGTATGTGTGTTGTAGTATCACCCGATAAATTCTATCCATACCTACCTTATCCATCACGTAAAAAAGCATTAGTCATTGAACAATTGAACGATAAAATATCTAGAGTAATTTGTATACGAGTACAAGGTGTTGATGTTCTTTTCAGGCCAACTATCATTAGCATGTAGAATCCTTGTATGGTGAGATAAACAACGACCTTTATTAATAGAACTCTTTCCTCGTAACCCATATGAATATACTGTCCCCTATGTGGTCGATGAAATGAGAACATTTTTTTCTTGTGTAATTGCTAGGATAATTACCTAGAGAAAATATACTGAAAAAGGAAAACATACTGGCAAAATTTGGTGAAAGTGTCTTTTATTGTTTGAAGCGGAGTGTTGCTTGTGGCTACACAATATCTTTCTTAAACGCGGCTTGGGTTCAATCAAAAAGTTAATATAAAGGCACGGCCTCGGAGCCAGCCAGATGAACCTCCCGGCTTGTGACATTGTTAATTTTAACTCCATGATGTTGATAATATTTTTTGTTTTATAGTGCGATCCAAAACTACGAGAAGCGGTACTCGCACGACGGCGGGTTCGAGATCACGGCGTTCCTGGCCGCCATTGGGGACTTCATCGGGATATTCAGCCTGTCGCTGCTAGTCGGAGCTCTGATGGGCTGCTTCACCGCTCTGATATCCTTTTTAATACAACCTCATAAAAAAACGTGCAATATTTAGTACTGCCTGTCCGGTTTTAAAAAATGTACGAGACCTAACAACACGTACTATGGTTTACTTTGCACTTAAGTACCGCCGTTCCAATAAGTCGTATTTGACAGTCGTATTTGTACTTTAACAGTGCTATATTATTTTCATAAACGAAAAAGAATTGCGTTGGCCGGGGATTGAACCCGGGACCTGTGGAGCCCCGGTTTAGGATTTGTTAAAAAACGTACACTAGATGTCGCTTGTACGTCGCTTCAAGACAAGTATCGAGAGGTTGAAAATTTGGAAGTGTTTGGTCTAGGCGCCGATAGCTCAGTGTCAGAACGGTCGATACTCCGCAAGTACCGGGTTCAATCCCAGGCTGACGCTAACATTTTTTCAATTTCTTATTTTCACCTAGCAACATAGCCACAGCAAAACAAAATGGCTACAACTCGGCATATATAGTTAGAGTCTGACCAACGTATGTTATCCACAAGAAATGGCGACAATTGAAAAAAAGCAACCTATATTGATTATACAATAAATAATTGCAGTTGATAATCAACTGTGTTTCAACAGACAGATTAGGTATACAATGATAAATGCAATCTACACTAATATTATAAAGCGGAAAGATTTGATTGAATTGAATAGGCTCCGAAACGAATGGACCGATTTAAAGAATAATTTTTCAATAAGAATCCTACATTATCTCTGATGAACATATTATGCTATATTAAAATGTCTTATTCCCGCGGGAAAACGTTTAGCAGCGGGTGAAACCGCTGGGCAGGCCGCTAGTAAGTTCTGTTACTGTATTAAGCAGTGTATGCAGATAATATTTTTTTTTATGATCTGACTCAAATTTTGCTCTGTTTTAACAAACATTGACTATCAGCAATTTGAACCTCAAAACCTTGAATACCAAATTTTCAAACCCGTGTTAGATATAATTTTTTTTGAAAACTTGCAATAAGTGTGGGCAGGGTTTGAACCTATAAACTAGGATCAGTTAATTTATTAAGCGGTGTATTCAGATCATCATCATATCGTATGGCAATCCCTGCTTGGATCATACGTCAATGTCTAGGTTTTTCAGTATTCAGATAATGTTTTTTTATGGTCTGTTTCTAGTTTATCTATGTTAAACAAACATTGACTATCAGCGATTTGAACCTTTATATTTAAATGATATCTTTAACTGCTTGGCACATGACGAAGTTTACTCATGTTCGGGAGTGGCCTCTGCTGGAGTCGGCGCTCTTTGTGCTGATGTCGTACGCCGCCTTCCTCATCGCTGAAGTGTGCGAGCTCACAGGTAACGGTCACCTCCATTCTGAAGAGGCATTCCTTTGAGAATGAAAATAAAAACACACACATATCACGCCTATTATCGTGGTATCGTAGGCAGAGCGTAAAAGGCCGCAAAAAGGACATTTACGTCACGTCTGACAAATATTTGAGGGTCATTCGGAAAATTGTGTATCGCCATAGTGACAGGTTGTCAGCCCATAATATTGCAATACACACGTTCAAGTCCCTTAGTCGCTTCCTACGACTCCCACGAGGAAGAAATGGGGTGATGCTATTCTAAGCCGACATGACACGGCACAAAAAAATATAAAAATTACTTTATTCAATGTTTGGCTATGCCTGTCATGAGCAAAAACGTATATAATAAATATTCTGGACAATTCCCACACAGCGCCATCTAGCCCCGAACTAAGCAAAGCTTGTAACTATGGGAACTAGATAGCTGATATTAATATTTAAATACCTTTGTTTGTAAATAAATACATTTTTCACATAGTAAACACCCAGACTAAACACAAATAATCTGAAAATGACTTAACAAATATTTGTGTCTTGTGGAGATCGGACCCTTCGTGGGCTACACCATCGGGCCAGTCTAATAAAATATGCCGGGTTAGAATAGCATCACTCCATTTCTTTTCCATGGGTGTCGTAAGAGGCGACTAAGAAGGATTACATGTATATTACAATTTTAGGCGATGGGCTGACAACCTATCACTAATATCGAATTTCAATTGTCATTACAATTTATTGTCTATTAGCTATTGTAAAAAATTTGGGTATCGTTTTTGTTTCTTGACAACCTGTCATTGTCGAAATTGTCTGACAAACTGCACTACAGTAATACACAAATTCTAAAATTACCCTTAAATAATTTCGTCTGTAGTGACAAAAAGGACGGAATTTTACGGCTATCGTCGCTCTACCTTCCACGTGATTGTATATCTGTATTTTATTGTCAGGTGTGGTAGCAGTGTTATTCTGCGGCATCTGCCAGGCGCACTACACATACAACAACCTGTCGTCGGACTCGCGCAACCGCACCAAACAGCTGTTCGAGCTGCTCAACTTCCTGGCTGAGAACTTCATCTTCACCTACATCGGGGTCTCCATGTTCACCTTCCCGAAGCACCACTTCGACCCCTGGTTCATCATCGCTGGATTTGTATCCTTTGCATATTAATATTTATCGTGAAAAATTAAAAGTAGTGTAAAGGGATTTGGTACTGCCCGTGGGTTTCGTAAAAGGCGTCAAAGCTTTAATCCAGGCAATACTGCTGGTCCCTGTGATGGGGACACAATGACTTGTACTGCGTTCGCCAATCCGCTTGCCAAGCATGATAATAATGGGATACACCCCACTGATTTTCAGGCAATTTACGACTTATAAAACCAAACAACTTTCTTCAAGAAACATGTCGAATGGTCGAATAAAGGAAAGGGGAGTAGGATGATTTATCTCAATCTCAACCTACTTTCCTTAGAAGACTACTGAAGTCTTGAAAATTTTGAGAGTTGAATATAATATTCCTTATAACCGAGAGCAGGCAACTTCATTCCTGGGTCGAGCCATCAACATCTACCCTCTGTCGTTCCTGCTCAACCTCGGCCGGAAACCGCCCATTCCTATGAACTTCCAGCACATGCTGTTCTTCTCAGGTAACACGATACTGTACCAGCCACTGGATCCAAACGAATTATATTTTAAAATTACTTAAATAATGGCTTCGAAATACCTTATTGGCTTTGGTATGGAAATGCTTAAAAAAAGTTGCTTAGTTGCAAACAAAGCTCGTAGATCGTTCGGTTGCTAAAACTTACTTTGTAATTCAACTCGGTTTGCTTCATAAACGCAAACACAACCAAAAAAAATTATCACCCACCGTGCAGTTTTATTCATACAGCTAGCTATGGTAAGTTTGTGTGTTTTCATTTCTTAGGGCCGAATTATATTGAGCTGCGGCGAGGACATTTGTAATTTTTTTGCAAATATGTCCTTATAATCTCTCGTGAAATGGCCTGGCCAAGCCGCTCACTATAATCCGACCGTTAGTTACCTGACTTAGGTACCACTAATATGTAAAGACGAGCCATATTTTCCCCTATCCATCCCTCGCGTCTTAAATGCCTTTCGGATGATGATGAAGATATCACAAGAACCGCTGCTGCAGCCATTGCGAGTAGATCACACTCCACAAGCTCTTCATGTGACCGACGACCCCGCCGGCGGGGGCGCGGAGGTCCCTCATTTGTTCCCCATTTTGGGAACTACTACGATCCGTTCTTTCCAGAACATCTCCTACGCTCCCCAAGGGCGCGATTGGGCTGGTTGTTTAAACAACCACACAAACTTCTCCGGGTGAGCCCTTGCTCCCCATCAGTCAGGTGTAGATTTCAAAGGTCCAGGGCTAGAATGGCAGTGTCCAGACTTCCCTAATCGGTTAATATATTGGCAGCATTTTTTGTGATGCCATGTATTATTATATAGCTCAATTGTTTGTTTCTTAGGTCTTCGTGGTGCGATGTCGTTCGCGTTAGCCATCAGGAACACCGTCTCAGAGGCGAGACAAGCCATGTTGACAACCACGTCACTCATAGTAATAGCCACAGTCGTGTTACAAGGCGGCGCGGCCACTCACGCACTCGCCTACCTACGTATACCTACGGGGTAAGACAATCTTATATCCTTTACTACTTTTTGGAAGCTCTGATTGTAATTTTAGATCCAGCCGCGACAATTTGAAACAGGGGTAATTTGCAACATGGATTAACATGCCAAAATAGCTGAATAACTTAATTTATGTCGTTAGCTGCATACGTAAGACTTGTCATGTCAGTATTTATTTACAAGCGTTTTTTTAATTAAATATTTATCTCCGGTAACATAAGTAACTGAATCTGATATCACTGTTTCTAGGCAGGGGCAAAACGATGAAAATGAAGCACTACCGTACCGCGACGTGAGAAGCGTAAGTATTAAACACACACTTACATTAATATCAAAATAAAATTATGCTTCAAACACAGTAATACAAATTTCAAGTTCTGATCATAAAGTGGTTTACTATTTTATTTATCATAGATTACCTAGATTAGACTGTTAATCCCACCTAGACAGTTGAATTAAAGCACCGTATAGTCTAGATTTATTCCTATGAGCTAATCTTAGGCCCATTTATTTATTCGATAATGGCCTAATTATAGTTTTTTTTTCTAGGATCCATTTTATTCATTTGTAAGACCGTTTTCTTTTAATTTTACTAACAACATTTGTGATGACATTTTTCTGTTTGTATTGAGACTTTTATGTTGCGTTTTCGCTTATTCTGTAAGCTTATATTGTGATAAATTGCAGAACAAAATTGATTTCAGCTATGTAATTCAAAACAATGGGTCAGATTAAAAATTCTTCGACTTATCACAATATTCCTATTCTAATATTCGAAAAGAGTGTAAAGCTCTTCTCTTCATTAAATGTTATAAATTAATGCTCATAATTTTTCGCTCACGTTTACAATTCATGCTTCCCCATTCAGTATAGTTTTTTGAACTACTGCGTTTAATCGAATGAAATAATTTAAGTACCGTCTTGTCTGCGGTTAGCAATAAAAACATACAGTGCATTATTTTGGGTATGACAGGAGAAAAATAAAAACAATTTATTTTCTCCTAACACCATGTAGACTTTAGAAATAGACAAGTTGGTTGCACTCTGCACTGAACATCTGAATCATACGCTATCAGTCATTCATTGTGTGGCGTCTTATAAGACGTGAGGCACACGATGTTACGTGGAGGGTCACGACTCACGATCACAACTGTAGCGCATGTCATTAATACGTAATATTTGTGGCAGCTGTACCAGGCCACGGACTCAGGCGGAGCGGTATGTATATACGTAGCACATACACCGAGCTTTATATGTATGATATATTTATTTTCACCTGGCGCTTCCTTAGCGGATAATCTGCATTAATTTCACTTGTCATTTCGTACGTCAAAAAATATATGAATTATTTTATCTACACTCGTCTTATTATGTTAGGATTACTCGTACAAACTCGAAAACACTTTTATAAAGACCTGCTCTATGCATTTTGTCTATAGAAATTACTTCACAAGCACTGTTACAAAACGTTTTAAGGATGTTGTAAGCCTTTCAGTTTGTTTTGTTTTCTTTAGTAAGTTGTTTTGTAAAGTTGCTGTTGAGTCTTTACTGAACAAGCCGTTGTTGACAATCATCTAAACAGCTGCTGAAGATTTGAATTTTCAAAATTTCACATCAAGCCATATTACGTTCTCGTATTGAATTTGACCTCGTATTGGACCTTTCAATCACCGCCGGTGCAGAGGTTTGGGAAAGTGTATTACTGTTATTTTTTGTAGAGTGTAGATAAAATATAATTAGGCATTATGTGACAGTTGCATAATCTACTAAGGATTATTGTCGTTAAAACGTTTTATTAAATGTGTTCCTATAAACTCGGTGTCTCATCACAACAATATCACTAAGTCGTTCGATTATATTTGTGGCGTAGATGTTGTGCTTTGATCTGAAATGTAATTGTTAAACTGAGTGTAATATTGTAATTTAGTTATTAACATCCGATCTAATATAAATGCTCCCTCTTTGTGACCCTGTCAAACAATTATCTCCCATCATCCATAATTGGAACTATCTTTCCTAATTATTAAGAAAGAGTATTTTGTTGTCCAGCCTCCCGATATAGGCTTCGGCCTCAGGAATATGGATCCTGCGCAACCGGGCATTTGCGAGCGGGCATCAGTAAGGCCCATACATTAATGCACGAATACTATTATAAATAAACGCAGTACATAATGCATAAATTTGACCACCATTGAAGCATGGCCTGACTGCATATGAATGATTAATTGATTTTGATTTCAAAAATTTTAATTATACCTACTGTGAAAAAATAACATCATTCATATGTTTTTTTATTATATTAATTATTATACTTACTTGTTTGTAACTTACTAATAATATATGGAACTAATGGTTAAAAGTTATTTAATGCAGATTGATTTACTCACGGATTTATAGTTGAGAATTTCTTATTGTAATAACATATCTATAATTTATTTATATTATAAGCTATACACAAAAGCGATGATAAAGATGAACCAGTCTGCACTGAAAACTTCACTAATTCTGATGTGTGATCTAAAGTTTTATTTCCGAAACATGTGAGCATATTTAATAATTTTATTAATTTATATTTGGAATTAATATTTTTATTATTAATTTATTAAGATCACTTTAAACTTTAAATCGCACATATTTTCACTAATTGTTGAATATTCCTATAATAATATTGCATGCGTTTTTACTTTGACTTTTTTGATTTTCTCAATGTATAGGCTGGCCGCATGGTAGTTAAGTGGGGCAAAGGCGACAGTGAGGTGGTAATGCCTTGGCAACTAAACCGTATAGCAGTATGTACTACAATCTATCACTTTTCTGTGTTTGCAATAATACAAACCTTTTTCTTTCGTCAAGGCACACATACTATCAAATATGAGTATTTTCATGAAACTGAAAACAAATATAGCAAACCAAAATTAAAAGCTAATATTTCACCTCCAAAACATTCCATGCGAAAAAAAATCACCAACGCCTTTCTTGAGAAAAGTTAAAAAAACATTTGCAAAGTTTCATAAAAATAATCATTGATTTTGGAGTGTATGCACACACGTTTAAACATTGATTCACTACCTATCTTGTTTCCTTTAAAAAATTGCCTGCACTTTAAACAAAGATTTTAAACAATCGTCTTACTGTACAAACATATATTAAAATTAATGCATTGACCGTTTATCGAACTGAAAAAAAAGGCATACAAAGATAAGTTAATCGTTAATCCTGTTAATCGTACACAGTCACGGTCTCTTAAAAAATACTTATAGATATTTTTACTCAACAGTACATTGGCTTTTTAGTGTGTGCTTGTTTGATATAATATGAAAAAAAAATTGTGGCACTGGCAAACTTTTACTGTGAAAGCAAAGCCGATACATTTTTGATAACTCTCCTCTCCACCGCATTTCCCTACATCACCGGGCTTTGGAAACTAAGTCACGGTTCGCTTACTGCCGCTGTAAATATTAATGAAGGTGTTGAAAAATTATTTGTAATATTGTATACGTCATTTAAATCACATAACTAAACTGATTATATTCAAGACAATACAAAAATTGCACCCTGCCGCAAAACAAACGGAATATTCCTACCATGAACTACAATAACTAAAGGTACTTACTTAAACAGGATACCCCTCGCGGATCTGGCGATGGTTCTACAACAGTGGGCGAGAAAGCGCGGCTCGCTCGCCTTTGGGGGGCAGTAGACTCGAGACTACTCAAGCCGTTACTAACACACGCGCGCCCCCCACTTACCGAGACACTGCCATCCTTCATGGCGCCCCTTGCTCGGCTGCTCACTACCACGCACCAGTATACACAAGGGGTAAGTTGTAACAAATAAGTTCCCCTCTGAGACGCTGCCTTTCTTCATGGCGCCCCTTGCTACTCACTACCACGCACCAGTATACACAAGGGGTAAGTTGTAACAGATAAGTTCCCCTCAGAGACGCTGCCTTCCTTCATGGCGCCCCTTGCTCGGCTGCTCACTACCACGCACTAGTATACACAAGGGGTAAGTTGTAACAGATAAGTTCCCCTCTGAGACGCTGCCTTTCTTCATGGCGCCCCTTGCTACTCACTACCACGCACCAGTATACACAAGGGGTAAGTTGTAACAGATAAGTTCCCCTCAGAGACGCTGCCTTCCTTCATGGCGCCCCTTGCTCGGATGCTCACTACTACGCACCAGTATACACAAGGGGTAAGTTGTAACAGATAAGTTCCCCTCTGAGATGCCCTTCTTCATGGCGCCCCTTGCTGCTCACTACCACGCACCAGTATACACAAGAGTAAGTTGTAACACATAAGTTCCCCTCAGAGACGCTGCCTTCCTTCATGGCGCCCCTTGCTCGGCTGCTCACTTCTACACACCAGTATACACAAGGGGTAAGTTGTAACAGATAAGTTCCCCTCTGAGATGCCCTTCTTCATGGCGCCCCTTGCTGCTCACTACCACGCACCAGTATACACAAGAGTAAGTTGTAACACATAAGTTCCCCTTAGGGACGCTGCCTTCCTGCGGGACGCGTATGCGTTACAACTTTCACCACCACACACTAGTACACACAAGAGCTAAAATTGTCCCACATACGCCCCTCTAAAACTCTACCTAGTTTCAGTTGTACCTAATGGTGGATAGCAACCGCCTTCACACATATAATGAAGAAAAAGTACGCTGTATTCCTACTGAAGGGCGGTGGTGAAATCGAAAACAATTTGCGCTAACAGTGGGACTGTAAATAGGGTTTCATTGGTTTATATGAAACGGGGTTATACTCGTGAAAAGGAACAACTTTTCAAAGAATTTCCTCACTCTCTTGGAACGCTTTTACATCAATTTTTTCAATTAATCTCTTTTTTATTTATTTACTTTTGTTTACCCCTTCCAGATAGAACGTCTACGTCTTTCTGATGACGTTATCGATGTACAATTTCAGGACAGCACGCTTCGCCGCGCGGACTCCGACTCGGACCTCTGCATAGACGAGAACCCGGTACCCACGAGCATCGACCCACAGGTAAATGGCTTCTTTTAATATTGAAGCTGTTGTGACAGGTATATGTGGAGTATAGGTACCTATGCAGACACATATTGTGCGTAACGTTGTTTTCCCACTACAAAGCTTAAGACTATCTATAAGAAAAGTAGTGGGTAGCGGACAAATGACACCTTTAACGCATTTCTGATTAGATAATTATCAGCTGCAGAGCAAAAACGTCGTTAGTGTACAAATAGTGTGCAAACTGCAAACAAACATACAGTCGAAATTATTTTACATGTGCAATTTTAGTCAGAACAAAAATGTTCAAGCAACTGTTTTTGCTAAATTTATTTGGCTATTTAATTATTTTAATTTTTAAGCCTAAACCAAGTATCTGTATTATATTTTTATGTTTATTTTCCTTTCGTTGCAGCTATCAATAAATACTCGGAACGGATATGGGCATGTCTGAGCTTTGTAGCGATATAGTGACTTCGGCTGTGATAAAGGTCTAGATTTAGTGAAATATTAAACTAATAGGAATAATTGTTTGAATTGCACGCAGCAATTATGGCCGGGAGTAGTGGACACACGGATCTCAGTAGAAGGTATCACCGGGAGTAATATCTAGAATAGACTTTTAGATAGCAATGTAGTTGTTCACTTCACAAAGTTACAGGAACAAACCTGGATACATTAGTTAGTATCACAATCGGTTCTCTAAATTAGATTGCCACATGACATGACACATCTTAATCTAAAATTTTGCCTTCTTGACATGAATGTAGCATATTTTTACGCATTTTGTATCTTCGGTATGAACTGAGTTTGGCAACAATGTCTATGAGAGACGACTGTATTTTCCATTTTGCTAGCGCGATTCTTGTTGCACAGTGCTAGCCAACATTTGATACCTGTTTCAGTAAACGACCTGCGTGACTATTGACAGATTAGGTTGGTCTTGTAACTTTGCGAATGGAGCTCTTGATAGACCATGTTGCAGCAACGTATTTGGGTGCCACAATATGAAAGACGTGATTTTTAATAGAATAAATAAGTAGTATTTTTTTGCTTTATGTAAATATCAAAATAACAGTTTTAAGTTGAAATTATTTACTTAGAAGTGCTACCTGATTTGAGTAAGTACTTCGGTACAGTCAAGCTCAGGCTGGGTTAGACGGTTTGGACTTTGGACCGTTCTTGTGCCGCGCGAATATCTCTTTCATTGACAGTTCGAGTGACTTACCACCGGACGTGAGCTTGACTGCACAATTAGCAAGACTTCAATATTTAAAATTTTGAAATTATGCTAACTCCTAAAATCCATAATGGTATCTGATGTGCGTTTTATTACAATTTCTCGCTTCTGTCTTATTATGCAACTAGATTACAAATAGCATTTTTTTTGTTTAGCCTTGTTTAATAGTTTTCAATGCAATTATGTACATAAATATAACAGGAGCTACTTCATTAGTGAAACAATAGGTAGGTATCCGAATATTCCTGCATTTTGTTTTTCTTTTTATCAAATGCAATAATTTGGATTGTAAACTTAAATAAACGATTATTATTATTTAAGTTATTACTGTATGCTTTTATCTGAAACTTATGCTGCATACGTCTTTATAATTACTTTAACAATGTACGTAATTTGAGTAGCACTTAGTACCTATAATATTCAATGCAGAGCTTCAGTGTTACTACATTTAGTTATTTGATGTTTAAAGTTGCAATACATACATACATCTGCTTTGCTACTGGTTTCAGGCTCTGTCCCTACTGGCTAGTTGCATATTTTGTTCTTTCCAAATTTGAATAGCCTATATGTAAGTGTTTAAATGTTCTAGTCCCTTATCCAGTACACATTTTAATGATCCTATGTTAGCCAATTGTTAAATTGTTTATCCATCAAATGGGTTACTTAGGCTTAGGGCATTAGTTTTAATTGGTTAATGGATGTTTAATTTGTTTGTAAGAAAAAAACATTTAATAATTGGTCTTTTTTTAAATTGAGCAAAATAATTGTAATAGTGGCCACGATTCCGACTCGAAATTTCCGTAGCTAAATCACTTTCTACCTAAATTAAGCTAAAGAAAACTGATAGGAAATATGTAGCTCTCGCTTCGATTTTCATAAATTTTTAAAGAGGCACATAGACAGATGATCTCTAATCTTGCGATCAGGAATCGTATCTATTCATGAAGATGAGATTTCCTGTCTAAATTATTAAATTATTTAAAGAAATAACAAATATTTAGCCTAAAATTTAGCTAAAGGAAATGTGCTGCCTGAATCTAGGCCACACACTATGTAAGTAGTTAATTATTCTTTGTCTGCTCGTCCTTAACCTGGTTTATAAAACCATACCGAACTTTGAGATATGCCTATTCCTATACTATAAATATTTTACACGTGAAATTATTTATATATTTTCATAAATTTTAAAAGTATTAGATGTTGTATTTCCACTCACTCTTCCTCAGGGGGTATCATGATGTATCTTATTATAAAGGTACTTATCATTGTACCTACATGATATAATCATTTTATTTTTATTTCCTTCCTCTGCTATTATATTCATGTTCATGTATTCAACAAAATAGATCTGTTATTTAATACAGGGTTAACTATATTATACGTTTTAGTTTGTTACTTATAAAACTTCATTGACGTAAGTATTATTATTTAAATAGGTAGTTCAAAATATGAAAAATACAAATAAGAATTTAAAGAACGAATTTCCACCCAAGACTTAGCATTCACCACTGCAATAGTATTTTGTTTTTACTTGTATTTCATTTAAAAGGGTGATTTGGCAAAGCTTAGAATCTCAATGGAGGTTTCCACATATAGTTACAATACACATGGTCAAAAACATAACATTGACTCTTGATAAGAAAAAATAAAGATAAGTCATCCCAAAGTAAATCAACCAGTCTCACAGCTGACTTGTATAATTGATTACACTGAACTTTACAGAATTACTCTGACTCAAAATAAGAAAAAATAAATATTGGTCATCTTATAGTAAATCAAACAGTCTTTCTTAAAGTCTCACCTGTGTTTTCATTCAACTTTATAGAATCACCCTGTATGTTTCCATATCTTGTGTTTACCAATAACTATGTCTTGTTTGTGATGTAAATCTTTCTAAAATATGGAAGCCTATGAATTACGTAAAATAAAATTTGACTGAAAATTGTACAAATCTTTTATTTATTTCAGTTTGATTTCAATTAAATTCAATATTTTCTGAATGACTCTCAAATGTTTGTCAGACATGTCGTAAATGTCCGTTTTTTATGGCCGTTTACGCTCTGCCTATCCCGCAAGGGATAAGGGCGTGATGTATGTATGTAAATGCAAGTAGAAAATAATGATCAATAGTATCACTAATAAAAAAACTACAAAACAATTTGATTTTTTGTACTCTGATTATGAATAAGCTAGCTGTGTGGGCACACACAGTTGTATGTTTGAATAGAAAAACTATTTTTATACCTGGGTATGCCATAAGTATGTGAAGAAAAGCTTAAATATTTATTTCTTGTTTTCCTCTTACTGGTCATGTCTATTAACCAGAAGATAAAAATCGGTTGCTATGAAGATGCATCTCCAGACTGCTTTCTTAAGATTTGTCTAATTTCTTTAGTGACTTGAAACTTAGTTCCATGGCCTGGTACAATCCAGTCGGCCATTTCCACCACTTTCAGTCTGTTTTTTGCTTGCTGAACTGGATCTTCACTGCCTGCTTCAAGCCAGATTTTTGGATTTTCTATATCTTCATACTTTTCAAAAAGATCTCCTAAAAATAAGAGACAAAATTAATTTTTTGCTACATTAATTTTTAGCTACCAAGCTACAGGAGGTGTTTGCCCAGCAGTGGGACACTATGGGCTAATAATTGATAGCTTAAAACATACCTGTTAAAGCTATTATATGTCCTTGAACAGTCTTAGCTAGTACAGTTACATCAGACATTGTATGTCCAGGAGTGGGTAACACTTTCACATTTTCATTTATAAGGTATGCTTCCCCTGAAAATTAAGTACAAAAATTATATATTATTGCCAGATAAAGAATGAATACCTTCAGCTGCGGTTGGTTTTATCAATAAATAAGACAAGCATGTTTATATATTTCGGTCAGCGTAAATATTTAGATCTCGGAGAACCTGCTTCAGTTTTTTTACCAAGAAATTGTGCTGTTCGCATCAAGAGTTTGGTCTCCTGTGGTATGTATGACACAATTATCCTTAAGTAGGAAAATATTACCTTTATCAAACGGATGCATGATATACTTGTCTTTATGGGAAACACTGAAGCCAACTATGTGTTTAGCATTCAAGAACAAGTTGTTGTTTCCTACATGATCCGAGTGGCCATGAGTAGAGACCACATAGTTTATTTCTTCTGGAGTTATATTATGATGTCGTAAAGCTGTAAAGAATAAAAAACAGTAAGAGGAAGACAGCGAACAAAGTTGTTAGTGTAAAGGGGGTATGGTCAGATACATTAAGAGGAGCTGCCCATAGCTATAAAAAAATTGTACAGTTTGATACAAAAGGTCACATTTATATCGATTGTAAACAGGTAAGATGAACTTACAACTCAAAATTTTTTCGGAATCCCAAGCAGTCATAGTATCAACAATAACATTGTGACGACCTTTTATCAAAGTACAACTACAGTTAGCACTCATTTCATCTTCGTTTCCACTCATTACCGAATACCCCTCGTATAAAACTACGATTTCGCTCATTATTGAAGCATAAAATAAATAGTATGTAAAAAGCAAACCCGTAAAATATTGTCTAAAAAAAATAACCTCAAAAGTAAACAGACAGACAATCAATCAAACAGTCAGCTGTCAAACGTGTGAGAGGCAGGGTTGCCAACCTAAAAAATTCTTTTCTCGTACACAAGCTCCTAAAAATCTCGTATTTTATGTTTCGAACCTCGTACAGCTTTGGACGTGTGGTAAAACCAATAATGTCATAATTTACCAATTTACATTTTTTTTTACATTTAAATTTCGAATATACTTACCTAGACCATTCAAAATTTGTAATCTTAAACTGGTTTTACTCGTTTCAGGACGTAATGGATACAAATTAGTCATTATTTACAAAAAATTTATTCAAATCAGTCAATAGACCCTATTCCAAACGCACTGCTATTATTACTTAGTCTAATTGGACGTTTTTAAAGCCGTTTCCTATTCTGCATGTAACTGTCAAACTCAAATGACAGGATTATAATCTCTAAAAATAACTGACAGGATTAAACTTAGCTTTAGCCGATTAGTGCAATTCTACGAGGTGCAAAATTAAGCAATTTAAATATTTAAAAAGATTAAATTTACTAATCATAGCGGCCACTAAAAAGGTCCCGCTTAAAAATAGTACTGTCAAAACAAATCGAAATGGTTGCTGTTGGAGTTTTCTGTTTGATTTTCGGTCAGATAGGAGAGTTCTAAAGTGGGATCAATTGAGTTGGGAGGTCCTAGAGTGTCACCGGGTAGGAAAGATCTAAAGTGGCACCAGATCAGAATGTTCTAGGCTGGCACCGGGTTGACAGGTTTTAAAGTGGCACCGGGTCGGAAAGTTCTAGAGTGGTACCGACCGAATGTTTATCTATCAATTTCATCTCTTTTTGGCGATTTTACACAAAAATGCACCAAATAAACATTAAAGCATTATTGCGTACTGCGCTCGCCAATCCATCTAGTAAGCATGGTGTGTTAAGCAAATTCTTCCAAAGCCTCAACAGGGACAGGCATGTTTCTATAGTTAAATATAAGAATTATTTTACCAAATAATAGAAAAATGCTTTTTCGTGGCGTATACAAAATATTTCTTTTCTTGCAACACTTTTATATATTTTTAAATTTGCTACACTAAATTTTGGTAAAAATAGCATTGTCAAAATCAAATTTTATTCCTGTCAAAAACTTCCCAAAAACATGGCTTTTCTGGAATAGCCACACTTAAAACCTCTAAGTTTAGGGATTTTATTTTAGTGATTTTAGCATTAGAAACTTAAAATGATTAAAACGTGGAATCGGGTCTAGTATTTACAAGTTTTATTCAAATCAGTCATTATTTACAAGTTTTATTCAAATCAGTCATTATTTACAAGTTTTATTCAACTTAGTCATTATTAACTTAACTAGTAACTACCTCTACTTCAAATAGCACGTCAGGAACATCTTCAGCTTCCATTGAAGCTGAAGTTGAAGCTGAAGATGTTCCTGCCATCGCTATATTTGTTTTTTTTGGTTGGGTATATAATTTTGCCTTCGTCATTCGATCATACATTTCTCGCGATGGTTCAAACTTCACACAGTTTCCAGCTCTTGATGGGCCTTTGGTGCTTTCGGCGGCTAGAAGTGTGCCGTTTACAGTCTCCACTGTTAATCTATTCCTTAAGTTAGTTTTTATTAAATTCACTTTACTGAACACCCGTTCGCAATCAGCATTTGCATGGGGTAGGGACAGTGTAGATAAGGCAAAACGAGCCAGCTCGGAAAAGTCGTCAGTTTTTAGTAACTGGGCCCAAAATTTGTCTGGCTCACTAATTTCAGTTAAACCTTCAGGATACCGAGCTATTGCATTTGGCAGCTTTCTCCATTGGTCATCGATTATTTGCTTCTTTGCGTAATCATCAGGTGCGATTATTCGTGGGACCAACTCCATTAGAGGCATTAGTGTTGGGAAATGGTTCCTGAAGTCGTGGGAGAGTGCTGATTTTGGACCAAAAACTTGTAGCTTCGACAATATAGGATCATCCATGTTGTATCGCTTTCTTATCTCCGTGGCTGCTGCTTGACAAAAATTCTTGCAGTGTGAATAAAACTGTGCAATTTCTGCAGGCCGTCTTACTACGTCTTGATGTTTCATGAGCTCGTACACTTTGACGCCGAAATACAACGCTGCATCATGGAGCTGATGTTGTTGACTTGCAGGGTCTATTTCCGAAAGGTTTGGCCACATTACATAATCACGTCGTAAATAACGCAATAGGATTTCCTGGTAGAGCTCGCGGATTTTCTCATGTAGATTGTGAACTACGACTTTTTCGCTCTGAAATTCCAAATTGAATTTGATAAATATAGGAAGCGACCATTCCAGGAAACTAAAGTAGAGCTTGTAGAATGGGTTACTAAGTTTTTCGAGAATGAAAATTGCTCGATTTCTTACTTCCGCTTTAGCTTTGTGTGTTCGATTTGTTGTGAAATCAATAAAAAACAGACGCAAAGCCTCCCATTGCTCCAATATTCTTTCTACCACTGCTAACAGGGAAAGCCATCTGGTCTGTGAAGGTTTTAGTATTTTATCTACACTCGTCTCATAATGTTCGAATCATGAATTCGAAAACAGATGCATAATGACCTACTTTATGCATTCTGCTTATAAAAACTAGGGTTTACTATAAATTACAGAAACGTAATGACTTAATGAGAAAACTCTTAATACGATAAAGTTGAGAAATGAAACGAAGTTTTTTTTTCCAATACTCAAATCGCCATCTTCCGCCGCACCTGACAGTTGTTGTTGTACGGTAATTTTTCGGATGTTGTTCAGTTGTTTAAATAGGTTTTTGTTCTGTTGTTGTTGAGATGTTGTTCAGATGTTGTTCAGTCGTTGTTCAGATGTTGATTAGTTGTTGTTTAGATGTTATTCCGATGTTGTTCAGTGTTGTTCAGTTGTTGTTCAGTGTTGTTCAGTTGTTGTTTAGTTGTTTAGTTGAGACTCGACATCTAAACAACTGTTAGTAAAGAATCTTCAAAAATTCATACTAAGCCATATTACGTTCTCGTATTGAATTTTACCATGTATCGGGCCTTGCAATCGCCGGTGCGGACGTTTGGAAAAGTGTTCAACTGAGTTATTTTTTTAGAGTGTAGATAAAATAGTGTATGCAACTGCATATAATTAGGCATTAGAATGCTCGTGTCAATCTATTATCATTATCACACTCGGCTACGCCTCGTGTGATAAACAGACACTCGCATTCTAATGATCCCCATTATATGACAGTTGCATAAACTACTATTATGTGGCTCCACGAGAATAAAGGATTGAAAGTTTCGGAAATCGAACTGTCGCTTGTCACTGTGCTTGAAAAAATTGTATATGTCTCGGGCTAGTTGCTCCAAATTTTCTGGCAGCATTTTGCACGCTTCACTGGCACACAAATGAGCTGAGTGGCAAACGCACTTCGTGATTGTGATCCCAGGTAATTCATTCAATAGCCTCGTTTTGACCGAGTTGTTATCACCCATCATAACATTTCATCCATCTGAACCAAACCCTATAGCATTTGTCAGCGGCACTTCACGACAGGTAAATGATTCGATAAGAGCTTTGAATAAGCTCTCAGCGTTTGCCGTGGCAATGTCACCAGCATCGATGTTCTCTTTGAAGACTTTGTAGAGCTCCCAAAATGCACTGCATATCTTTTGAGCATCTTCGTCAAAGTAACGAACTACGACGCAAGCAGTTTTGATTGACGTGACGTCCGTTGTTTCATCAGTCATTATAGAAAATTTGGTTTGTTTTAGTTTATTGGCTAATTCTGATTTGTGCCCTTCACCAATAACATTTTTTACTACGGCTGTTACTTTGGTTCGTTTGAGATCAATTTCCTTTATCAGTTTAGAATCGATTACAATTTCTTTTAATAAGTCTGTTAAATAGTCTGCCACTGAAAATGGAATATTATGTTCGGCGAAAAAACCAGCTAGCTTAATTTCGGCCCGAGCTTTTTCTTTGTTTTGTGGAGTTACACCCTTTTGGAACCCAAACGATGTAAGTTTTTGTGTTTTAGAAGTAGACCCTGGTTTGTTTGCTAAATGTTTCTTCGTCGAAGCATGAATTTTTATATTGGATATTTCAGCTACCATTGTCGTATCTGGGCAAAATGCACACTTAGCTTTAGTCGAATCACTTTTGTCTTCCAAAAGCCAGTCTTTGAAGGCCGGATCATTCAGCCACTGTAGCCTGAAATTCTGTGTACGATGTTGCGATGTAGTATTACCTTCCTTTTTTCTGGTCCATCCGCCTTTTTTGGGTACTTTCCTAGGCGGGGTTCGAGTTGGCGAGCGATCAGCATCATCGTTGCTATCTCATACTGATTAAAGTTCATACACCATATAAAATTATAACGTAAAGTTTTTCTTCTATAAAGTTTGAAAACAATCCCTCAACGCTCACTTCTACAAAGACAAACAAAAGTACAAAACTCCTATCTACATGTAAAGAAAGAAGATAGATATTACAGTATGTACGACAGAGACAAACAGTGCGAGAAACGAACGAATGAACCAGCGAGCGAACGAACGGGAACTTTTCCGTCTCGCTCGGGAATTTCATCCATAGACAATCGACGACATTTCATGCAAAAAAGGGTTGCCAGCAATTACAAATTATGTAACATGTGAAAATCTCGTACAAAATTGTACGAGATTGACAGTGTCCTCGTACCTCGTACGGGAGACCATAAATCTCGTATTTGTACGAGGAACCTCGTACGGTTGGCAACGTCTCACTGAGACGTGTTTACGGTCTGTTTTTACCGCCATCTATTTTCGAGTAGCAGTACCATGTACCAGCATAAATTTGTCATGTTGGCGACACTGAAAAATGAGAGAGATAGTAATATTGTGCATCTCTTTTTTACGAAATGAGTGATAGAGATGGCATTACTGTAATCTCTCTTTCTTTCAAAAGCCAAAAAACTTGTATCCAACCCTATATTAAAAATTTAACTTTTAACATGGTGCACGGGTGGTTTTTATAATGTCAGTTTCAAAGAAATTCTGCTACTCAGCACTAGATGGCTCTGTCTCGAGCCTTGTGTGTGTTGTGTTGCGAAAATGATAAAATAATTTAGTTCATTAGTTGATAATATTGCTATGGTTGATTGTATTTGAGCATTAAAAGGATTACGATAAATTAAACGTTATAATATGTAAATATTCAACGAATAACACAGGCAAATATTAAACTTTTAACAGGTAAAAACAGCAGGAAGTTCCCTAACGCCCCCAAAAGTTTTTCCTATCTCCCTCTTCAGCTGTCTTCGCCGGTTATTTTTAGGTTACTCTAAAATAAATCCAAGAAGCAGGAGATACCTACTCGCTTTGTTATGTAGGTTATTTTAAAATTTCAACGTGCACGCAGTTGCTTTCTTCATGATATCTGCGCATTTAGACTCCTTTCGGATCTGTGCCCTCATTTTAATGCAAGTTGATTGTGCTTTCTTTGTTTACCCAGGGTTATGAAACAATAAGCTGCAAATCAGTCGCCTTCAGAGCGCCTGAAAGTAAACCATGTCAGGCGACGTACAGCCAAGAAAGCGCAAAGATAAGAAAAAGAAGAAAGGTGAGTTTCTTACATAGTTTTCAATTAGTTGCAATAGGTCAAATTGTGATGTCTCTAAAATTAAAATGTATTTTCAGATGAGTTAGGTTTAGAGGAGCCTCGTGGTACCGCGGCGGCGCTAGGCGAGGGCGATGTGTTTATGCATTCCTATAGTGACCATGGCACCGGTGGGCATTGGTGCGCAAAAATCATATTTTTCTCCCTGCTTGCAGTCCTGGTCACACTTATTGGACTGATAATATTGGAAAACAGAGGACTATCGGAATGTGAGTACAGTTTTGTAACATGATATCTATTGGAGCTTTTGGATATCAATTGAATGAGTTGAAAAACCTATTGAAAATTCTCTCAACAATTTGGCCCCATCAAAACATTAGAATGAGATTAAGACAAAAGCAACCACAATAGATCTGCACAGGTCTCAGTTGCTGTTGGTCTTTTAGGACCATCCCCTACTCTCTACGTCTCTCAAATAATAAGACAATGCAATTAGTTGTCTTCTATTGTAAGACATACTTGATATTGGCTGATTTGAAAAAATTCTAATTTGCAGAACTGCTGACTATTTATAGCATTAAGCTTTTACAATTTAATTTTTTAAGAAGGCATGTACAATACAGATTTTTATATTGCAATATATCCAGTCAGGTGCAGGTTAGTGAGGAGTTAGGAGGAGACCAGTCCTAAAAAAAAATTACAATAACTCTACCTACAGTTGGTGAATTTTTATCATAGAGGATCTTGTAGATTACTATCACCATCATGGAGATGATTCTTATTAGTTTATACCAAATTAAAAAATTTAAAATAGAAGAGTTTCTCAATTCATCCCTTTTCTTTCTTTTATTTTGTTTGTTACATTAAAATGAGATCCCTAGACCACTTTACAAATACATTGTACATAATTTGTTTTTGTCTGTTAGAGAAGGTATACCCGGTATACCCCCTAAATGGTCCTACAGCCATTAAACAGGATCTGATGATAGGATTTTGAACAGATCGAATGATAAGGTGCCGTAACATTAACAGCTACAATAGTTCACTGCTGGACATGGGCCTCCCCTTATTGGCCATACTCACCAGGTTTAACTGGCAAATTGGCGTGTGCTGGGCAAGATGTTGCATTCACAGGGAACACTGCTGTCCATTATCCCTTGGTAGCTTTTTACGACACCCACACTTTATACGCTATTCTACACACCACACAGCAAGACCTGGCAGGTATCAAAAGATTAACTTATAATATTGTCTTTCAACTAGTGGAGGCAAATGCAGTAGAGTCACAATACTCCAACCTGCTGGAGGGCTGGCTCGAGGATGCGCCGGACGACGATCACCATGACCAACACACACTTGAACTAAAACATCCTGTAAGTCAAATTTTTATTAATTGTTTTTTTTTCTTGTAAAACAGCTCCATTAGTCTAGGTATTCACTGAATCCCTATAACTATGATTTAAAAAACACAAGAGAATGTGTTATGCATATAGTATATATCTTTTCGGCTCAGTAAAAAATTCTTTAAGTAAATTTTTGTACTGCATTTATTTAAATAATTTAAATCTCTTTGAATTAAAAATCGAGTTACATACCTTACATAGTATGAAGAGGAAGAGGATGAACATTATGACTCACACTATGTTGCTGATCATGACGATGAACACGATGATCATGATGATGAACACGATGAAAATCATGATGATGAAGACCATGGTAATGAAGACGAGATAGACAGTTATGAAAGCAACGCAGATGATGAACAACATGCTTATGATGATGAAGACGAAAATGACGACGACGAAGAACAAGATGAACAAGCAAACGACGATGAAGGGACACAAGATGACGAAGAAAATGACAATGACAGCCAGCAGCTAGAAGAAGCTGATGAGGTGTGATATCGTGTGAACTTGGCTTGGCATGACTTAATTAAAATTGCGTTAGTGCACCTATTAAGACTATTATTTGCGATTTTAACATCTTCGCGTTTAAAATTGCGTACAGGATGACGACGACAGACAGTATTACAGTCAAGAAAACGAGGATGATGACGATGAAGAAATTGAGAAAGATAATGACGAAGATGAACAAGAAGACGAAGATGATAATCAAGATGAATTTGATGACCAAGATGAACGAAATAATGAAAACGAAAGCCAAGAACTAGACAATGAAGAGGAAGATAAATATACCCACGCTCAAGATGAAGAAGGTGACGAAAATGAAGGAACTAACGAAAACGACGATGAAGAGGTGCAAAAGCGTGAAAAATAACGCTTCGCACGATTTAATGCAGTGACAAACTAAATTCTTTATTATTATTTGATTGGCACTAACTTTTGTAGATGCTTGTGTTGTGATTTATAATTTTTTTTCTAAATCATTTAGATACTTTTGGCTTCACTAACAGTCACTGAATTGTATTTACGGTGTTGTTTTGTATTATGTTGATGTGTCACACCACAGCAACCAACCAGCATAATAAGTTTAAGTTCTCACGAAATCATATTATTCAGATGTTGAGATTCGTGAAGTGGTGAAGAATTACAAAATAATCATAACGGTTGTTTCATTCTACATTATTATATATTCTGTGACTCTATTTAGGTAAAATCGTGATACGATTTCATCGCATTAGCTCGAGCGTTTTACAGATACCTAATTCACTATTTTAATATTATATTATACTTATAGTGCATACCACAGAATAGTTTACAGCTCTAATGGTAATGAATGTCAGTATCACAGCTGTCTGATTGTAGGATGAAGAACACGATGATGACCATGATGATCACGATGACGTAGATGACGAGGTGGAAGTGGAAAAAATAGAGCGAGAGGCGTTAGAAGAAGAAGAACCTATAATCATGGGACTTCCCGCTCTGCCCGAGGAAGATGATGATGATGATGATAAAGGTACTTATACATTAGTCGGTCCTAAGGCCCTTAGACAGAGACATAATGCAATCAGCAGAATAACATTTTAACAAATTAGTTTATTTGTCACAATATAAAAATGAAAACAAAACAACCCAAAAGGAAATATTCGAACTTAGGCTAACATGCAAGAACTTTTCTGACCAGACGCTGACGACGATCACGACGACGACGACGATGACAACGCTTCTGAGGCAGCTGATGACGATGCGGATGATGATTTCCTTGAGGCTGATGTGCCGCCCGTCGTGGAGCGCGTCAGTGCGCCCGCGGGGAAACCTTTCAAAGAGGTATGGACACTATCATATATACAGCCTAAACATAACCCCCCCTCCTCCCCTCGCAACGCTTTCAGAGTATATAGAGAACATTTACAGCCTGAAAAATATGGAGAATATTAACATATTTTCGGTACAAATTTAATGAGCCTGAGGAAAAGTACCTAGGTTTACTACGATAACACTGTTGATCTATATTATCACAAAGCGATTTCTATGTTTGCTGCCCTCATTTTTCTGAGTTTCCATACCATTTGATCGTTTTCATTAGAATACCTTTCTTTTATCTTTCTTAGGTAGACGAAGATGACGACTCTAACGAGAAGCCGCCTGACACGTTAGAGGAGGAAGAAGAATACGAAAAGCAACAAGAAGAAAAGAGAAAGGAAGAGGAGCAATCTTCTCACCACAGTAAGTTATTATTTATTGATTACTTCTATTTGCTTGACTGACCGTAGTAGAAAGTAGATATTTTTAAAGTTATGTTTTAACCTCCTGCTTACTAACCTTAACTCTCACACTGGCCTGTAGGTGTTACTGGAATCCGGTCTCTAAAAAGGGAAAATATTTTTCTAACTAATCTTAAGATTTCTTGCCAACACGGAAATAAACTGTGTAAAATCTGGTATCTTTTATTTCGCTCCTGTCGATGCTTACTGTTTCTAAAATTGTAGATGTTGTTTTTTGTATAAGTCGTGATTATGAGATTATTGCATAGGAATTTTTTTTCACACACTTACACTTTAACTTTGTACTATAGATAGTTAAAAATAAAAATAATTTATTTCTCAGATTCAAACGACTTCTTTAAAAATTTAAAAATTGCTGTTTTGTGTAGTTATTTCAAATTCGATGTTTTGTTAAAATGTATTTTTTGAAATTTCAATCGAAAACTCTGTTTATTGGATAAGCTAAAGAGCAAAATTCTGCTTTTACTTATTTTTATTTGAAGTGGCAAAAAATGGTACTGATTTTATGAAACTATTTTAATATAGTCTACATAATCTTATATGACTTACGCTGCCCAAGTAAAAGTTAAGAGCGGAGAATACGAGTAGGCGCATGTTCAGCAGTGAACTGTTTGTTGTGGCTATTGACTAAAGTAATCTCCAACATGAAGGCTGGGTAGTAGTAAAGTATAGGTACTGTACTAAAGTGGCGCGTGTTTTGCAGTTTGGCTGAAACTGTCGGTGGGCGCGGCCCTGCTGGTGGCCACACACGCGGTGCTGCGCCGCGCCACCGCCTCGCGCAGTGCGTACTCTAGGGACACTCATACACTGATTTGACAGCTGCCAAATCGTACTAATCCTATGGCAGAAGGCTCATTTTCCTTTGTTGACATCTCTTAGTATGTAACTGACATCTGTCAAATTTGGCTTTTTGGAAAGGCCGTACTATAAGCCTCTCTGCATTGCCACAAGTGACCACTGGTATCACGCTTGACGTAGCAGAGTGTATGTATTGCTTGTACCAATCTTCTTTCTGTGTATTATTTGAAATCGACTCAATGATCGGTCCAAAAACTGGTGTCAGATTTTTAAACCGCCTACTGGACTTGATGAACGTAGGTACGGTACAATATTTTTTAACAAAAACTATCGGTACTATCTAATTCGCTGGTCAGTCAATTCATCCTTAGCTCGATAACTATAGCTTTCATGGTACTATCATTACCAATAGTACTACCCTTGATTCATTTAAGACTTATAGATTACCAAAGATTTCTTATAAAATAGACTTATGGAATGAGATCATTTTCATGGCCAATAAAGGGAAAATATGGTCAAGCAGCTAAATGCGTTTCCAAGCTATCTGTCACGCTAGATTTGAGTCGATTAATTTTATGACTGGAACGCACTGTGTCGTTTAAATTGGATACCATCCAAATTGCGCATTCGTATACCTGGCTGGATCAAGTAGATATTCATATAATATCGCTTCGAATCGCTATCGGAAAATGATATCCAAAGTATTAATGCTTTTCTCTTAAATTTTCTTCATATCATTTACTTTTAAAAGCGTGCTTACGAATTGCTTTTTAATAGTCATATCTTCCTTATTTATTCGATGTATTTCTGTATCGCTAGTCGTTGTTAGAATCCTTAGCCAAAATTTAAGGGATTCTTTTTATTCTGTAAAATATATAAACTTTAAACAGATGAGGCGACGGAAGAAACAGTAGACCGGGAGGAAACGCCAGTCGTAGATCGGAGGATGACCCTCATACCTTCGCAGGCTGCGCCACCCGGTATACACATTTATATTTCATTGGCTTCGATTCTGCTTGATTTTCTTAGCTAATTCTTAGTTACTTCTGTTGTTTTCTTCTATAGGGACTGGAGCTGAAAGCTAACAGTTGACGCGCGATACATTCCTATTTTGCATAATGAACGCTTAAGATTTCGTGCCTCTTTTCTTTTCCCTATTAAAGAAAGTAACTGGAGTATCTTAAAGCAGGCTAAGAAAAGCATGCGTTAGAATCTTCAACGTTGGTTGTCCAAAACTCGATTTAAATTCCCCTAAGTGAACTGTTTACGCTTCAGTGATTCCAAAAAAAGAAATTGTGCAAGAAGTAGTTAAAAGGGAAGCACCAGTTGTGAAGGCTCCGGTCGTTATCAAACAAGACAGCGAAGAGGAAGAACCCGAGTTAGAAGTAAGTTAACATTCTTTACTTCTCATTGATATGTAAATAAATGGCATGAATATATAACCCCTTTTTGTAAAATTTTATTCGTAAAGTCAGGTTAAACCATAAAGATGCTTAAAGATTTAATTTTATTTCCTTAACCATGTTTCTAAAGTAAGGCCACGAAATAAATTTAACGAGCATCTGTCTTTATCACTTACAGTTTTATGTCATCCGTCTCTTTTAGTTTGTTTTTTACTTCTATAAATAGTTTCGTTGGCCTTTACTGATTCCTATAAAAGTGAGACAACCCTGCAGTTTCCAAATTGAAATTTATTCATTCTTATATTTAATTTTAGGAAGTCCTACAAGAAGAAGAAGTTGAAGAAGCCGAGCCTGAAATAGTGGAAGTTCCTACAACAAAAGACAAAGAACTTTACAGCGACGAGGAACTTGAAGAGGAAGAAGAAGAGGTCATCGTACCAAAGAAAGAAACTCCCAAAACTGCTGCTCCAAAACCAAAACCTCCATCGCCAGTTCCAAAAACACCTGAACCAGAAGAAGAGGAAGATGTAGATGACGTTGAAATTATCGACGAAGAGGACATCGAAGAAGAGGAAGAGGAAGTGTCAGATGTTGACGATGCTGAACTGCTGAGTCGATTGGAAGCTAAATACGGCCGTCTGCCGGAGCCTGAGAGACCGGGACAGAGACACAGTAAACACAGTGTGCCCGCATGCAGCTAACGTATTAACTCCCCAGCCTTACTAACCGTATGTGAGTGATAGTTGCAATTTTTCAGTATTTAATTTCTTAATTGAATGTTTTGTGTGATTTCTAGCTTAGATTTTTCTGTTTTCTAATATTTTTAGTAGTCAAACTGTTTAAATCTTTCGCGGTCACACATAATGACTCAAAATACTGAATCGGGGTTCTTACCGCGATACTTGTACTTATAATGTTGATGTACCTATTCAGTTGTTCCGTGAGCATGGCCTATGCAACTGGGTCGAAATATCGGACAATCCAACAAAAACAAGTATTGTGATAAGAACCCCATTTCAGTATTTTAAGTTATTGTGTGACCGCGAAAGTTTTAAACAGTTTACCACAAAAAATACTGTGGTATTAAAAAAACGCTATTATGATTATTATTATTATTGTAAATAATTTAGTTAGTTACAAAATATGGCATTGAATAGTACCTATTCTCGGATTTTCTATAAGAAAATCTTCATCATTTGGTAACCATTTCTTTATTACATTCAAATAGAAACTATTTATTCTCTATTAAAACACGAGCTTTAGAAAAAGAGGGAAAACTTAACTAATCGCTATTTTGAAGGAGCAATTGAAAAACACGATCACATTATAGTGCTCACCAGGATTACGTAGGTTGTCCTCGTCACGTAGAGTAATGGTGTGTCTCGCGTGTTGCAGAGGACGGTGGGAATAGTGTAGAAGACATGTGGGCGGGCGAGCCGGCCGACGCTTATTGGCGGCAGCAGCTTGACTCCGCAGAACGAGATCTTCGCCAGGTAAATATCTTTTAAATACAAAATGTGGGTTCATAGTTGTCAGCCAATAGCAAAGAAAATTTTCCCTCCCCCCAATTGTTGGTCTTATAAGAAACTTTGAGGAAATCATTCCATTTTCTGAGTTTTGTATCTCATTCACTATTTATTACCAGGTGAAACTACGCCGGAAAAGAAGGACCAATAATTTTACAAGATTAAAAAAATCTTAGTTTTGATCTTCCAATTTTACACAGAGTGTCAATAGATAAGAATAATGTTACACGACCATGTCATAGGCCTACTACTATGACATGGTCGTGCTAACGTGTTGTAGGCGGTTGAAAAACTCTGACACCAGGTTTCATCGGGTCGTTGGACGACTCGGTGTCCCACATGAAAAAGAGATTGACTAATAATGTTGATGCCTTATCTTCAATTTCAAACTAGACAAGATGTGTGTGGCTTTGTATGAGAGTAAGGTTAATTTTACACCAACTGGTAAAAAGAAGATGAGTCTTTTTGAATTCAATTTAATTACTATTCGACTTTATAAAATTCCAGGACTGGCTGGACTAACAATGTTTTGCATCTAATATTTTACATTAAAATCATACTTTGCTCGTTGTGCCATTTTTCCATTGGTGAGGCTGCCTCCGCGCCCGCACCCCGCGCGGTGGTTACTTCACCTCCCCTGACCCGTAGATATAAGTTTGATTGGAATGTTAACCGACCGCATTTAAAATAAGACTGTTTGAGATTGCACCTCTTATTTCGGTCGTATTTGTTTGCGGTCGCTGTGTGTTGCACGAGCACGGCTGCCAGGTATATGAATCAGGCAGCATTTCCTAATATTTGTACCATTTTGTCCTGCTTCTCCCAAATTCCTGGCAACCCTATGCACGAGTGTGTGTGTGGTAACATTTACTAATTTGGAGGGGGCGTGGTCTGCGGCGGCGGAGCGCGCGAATGCTACGGAGCTACGCCGTAGTGCGCGCGCACGCTACGTCGTAGCCGCGGCGCTGGACCGCCTGGCGGAAGCGAGACGGGACAACAGCATTCTCACTCGCGCCATTGCCGCTTACTTCGACCTACTGAAGATGAGTGAGCGTCTCTCGGATAAGAAACTCATAGATATTGCAAGACGGACGCTGGATAGGATACAGTTTAGAGGTAGGTTCTTTGTTTTCTTTTTATTTTAATGAGATATTTAAACTTCTAAAATCTAAATGTTTCTACTGACATTCCAAAAATAAATTGATTTGTTACTCAAACTATAATAATATTATGGTGATTGAGTGCTTAATGTATTTTAACTTTCCTAGGAAATTATTTGAAAGCAGAGCCAGTGTACCGCATCCTTATTCGCCGATTCCCGGATGAGCCTGCCTACCGAAACAACCTGACCGTATCTTTCCTTATGGCCGGACGGTAAGTAAATTCTATTACATGCTTATTAAACTAAACATTCTGTCAAAAACGTTTTATAAAATTTATTTTTAGTCTTGATTATAGGTGACAGTTTTTATCTTTTCACAGAAACGACTTAGCAGAAAACACACTCAAAGAAACCCTCGCTCGGTGGCCTGACGACCGCGTCGCGCTCGTTCACTACGCTTTCATACTGAAAACAACCCACCAAGACAAACTCGAACAAGCCGTTGAATTATTCCAGAAAGCTCTAGAAGGCGATAATGGGCCCGCATGCGAATCAAGATTCTACTACCACTACGGCGACGCTTTATTATTACTAGGAAAATTCAAAGAAGCCCACGAAGTCCATAAGCGCGCGGCAAAATTAGGACATTTTCTCTCCGCATCGCAACGGTCTCTCTACAACGTTCCGCGTTTAAAAAGCCGTCCGTGGTGGAACGTCAACGAAACGCCGTACTTACCGCTCGCGAAGAACCTAGAAAAGAGATGGAAAGATATACTCAAAGAGGGTCAGAAAGCGAAGGCGCTATTCGAGAAGGAAAAGGAAGGTTTGAAGGAGCGGGGCGAGTGGTCGCAATTGGACTTGTTCGTTCGAGGACAAGAGATTCCCGGTCGGTGTGCGGTAGCTCCGGTCACTTGCTCAGTGGTCAAGAGTGAGGTGGCTGCGGCGGGGTGTCGGCGGGGGCAGGTGAAGCTTTTTATTAATACTAGGTGCTAGGGACTCAGCCCATGAAAATTAACATCTTTTGTTCTACTACTTTTGTAACAAAGCAAAAAACATTTTTTTGGTTCTGAGGCCAAATCATCCATCTAAATAAAAAGTAGATAGAGTTGTTTTTTACCTTGACCATCTTTTTGCATAATGGCTGGTTAACTACCTTTGCCAGGTTCAAGATATTTTTCTCAGCACGAGTTTTTGCCGATATTTTATTGATGTAAACTCATATTTTTTCAGGTGAAATTCAGCATAATGGCGGCGGGCACGCACGTGCGCGCACACGTGGGGCCGACCAACTGCAGGCTGCGGATGCATCTCGGCCTCAGCAACACTAAACACACTTTCCTGAGGGTCGATCAAGAGACGAGGTAAATTCCTTAGCACCTGCACACTTACCTGACAGCCACAACAGTCCACTGCTGGACATGCCTCCCCATCGTGGGGTATTGCCATACTCACCACGCTTGGCAGGCCCTGTGCACATCTAGTGTCAATTTACCTGTGAACTATGTGAACTGTGAAATGAACGAGGCGAGGTTGTTTCAAAAATTGTGTCGTAGGCACGTTACCCTACCATAAAATTTAATGATTACTTCATAATGACGGCTATTTCTCAAATCCTACCTATATCCCTTGCGGGATAAGCAGAGCGTAAACAGTTGTAAAAAAGCAACATTCACGCCACGTCAGACAGACATTGAGGATCATTCGGAAAATTGTGTATTTAGCCTATCGCTTTAAAATAGAATATCTATCCTACCTATCGCGTTAGAATAGGGTACTGCTTTTGTGAATTCAAATAACTGTTCAATCAATTTGACTTTAACACAAGACTCAAAGGCTATAAGGAAATGAAAGTTGATGGACACTCTGTACTAACTGGTCACTTGTTCCAGGCAATGGCAAGAAGGCAAAGTGCTGCTATTTGACGACAGCTTCGAGCACGAGGTGTGGCATAACGGCACCGCCGACCGCCTCGTCCTGATCGTGGACGTGTGGCATCCCGGCCTCACGCCTCAGGAGCGACGCACGCTGCCGCCTATCTGACGAACATCGGGTTCAAATAGGATCACTCTGCCAAAGTTATTGAGCCTCAGCTTGAGATTATTTTTACTATTATTGCCAACCTGTACGAGTTTCCGTTTATAAATATTAAGACCGTATGAAAGCGGTTCGCGGATTGAATGAAAGTGTATACATAGAACCGCGACGAAGCGATCAGTGTCCCAACTTCTATAAGCATGGCTTGAGCTACTTCTCTTTTTTTTCCATTATGAGCGGTTTTGTATTAATTCAAAAAGAAATAAAATTTTATGTTCTTATTGTAATCATGGAAAATATTGAATTTAGAATGTAAACTGTATCATACAAATCTCTAAAACGAATCCTTAAATAACGTCATATTTTGGATTCGTTTTGAACTTGGTGTTTATAAAACAATCATATGAAACTCATAATACTCTAGTCTAGTTTAGTTTAAAGAACAAAAGACGTGTTTTTCTTTATAGTTTCATGTGATTGTTTCTAACTGTTTCTGTAAATATTAAAGTGCAATGTTACTGCACAAGAGTGTTGTAAAAACGTGGTTACCCTTTTCCCAACAAGCTGCATTTTGTTTTGTTTGAACTAACATCACTTTAGCATAATAATATTATGTGATATTTTACAACCCATAAATGTAGACATCTCATTTAATGTATTGTAATTATAAGTTGTTATAAATATAATTTTAACGCTCGATATTTCGTGCTTTTATTTACCATCTATTATTGAAATCTAGAAAAAGAAATCTACCAATTATCCATCCAGCGCACATAGCGCGTTGCGACACTTGCAAGAAACTCGACCGAAATGTATGAAACAGCTGACTTCGGTGATGGCTCCATGGCAAATATAACTCATATTGGCAAAATTAAAAAAAAACCTGCAAAAGCGTACCTACTTACTCCAGTAACGAGTACAAGTGTTTTTTGTCAAAATTAATTAAACATGGAGTTTCACCAAGCGCCAACAATCGCAAGTATTAACAATATTACTCCAGTAAGTGTACGCGGAAGTAAAGTGGCATCATGGTACTAGTATGTCGTATCCACGTAGGAGTACTTTAAAATCCTTGAGTGGCTTGAGACAGCAGCAACAACTGCGCTGACGACTCCACAGCAAACATAGCGTTAGAATAATACTGTAGCAAAAGATCTTGCAATCATAATTATTTCGCAACAGAGCCAGCCACATCACATTATGCGCCATGACGAATGCCAAAAGCTGAATATAATCATACTAAATAATATCAGTTCCTACTTATGGTGAATAACTTATTTTTACAGAGGTACGGTCAAGATCAGACTGAGTTTGAATTTGACCGTTCTTACGCCACGCGCTTATGACTTATTTTGGCGATTTGAGTGTCTTAGACTTATATTGGCGGTTTGAGTGTCTAAGACTTATAGTGGCGGTTTGAGTGCCTTAGACTTATATTGGCGGTTTGCGTGTCTAAGACTTATATTGGCGGTTTGAGTGTCTAAGACTTATATTGGCGGTTTGAGTGTCTAAGACTTATATTGGCGGTTTGAGTGTCTAAGACTTATATTGGCGGTTTGAGTGTGTAAGACTTACATTGACGGTTTGCGTGTCTAAGACTTGTATTGGCGGTTTGCGTGTCTAAGTTAAACTTATATTGGCGGTTTGCGTGTCTAAGACTTATATTGGCGGTTTGAGTGTCTAAGACTTATATTAACGGTTTGCGTGTCTAAGACATATTGGCGGTTTGAGTGTCTAAGACTTATATTGGCGGTTTGCGTGTCTAAGTAAGACTTATATTGGCGGTTTGCGTGTCTATTTAAGACTTATATTGGCGGTTTGCGTGTCTAAGTAAGACTTATATTGGCGGTTTGCGTGTCTAAGACTTATATTGGCGGTTTGAGTGTCTAAGACTTATATTGGCGGTTTGAGTGTGTAAGACTTATATTGACGGTTTGCGTGTCTAAGACTTGTATTGGCGGTTTGCGTGTCTAAGTAAAACTTATATTGGCGGTTTGAGTGTCTAAGACTTATATTGGCGGTTTGAGTGTCTAAGACTTATATTAACGGTTTGCGTGTCTAAGACATATTGGCGGTTTGAGTGTCTAAGACTTATATTGGCGGTTTGCGTGTCTAAGTAAGACTTATATTGGCGGTTTGCGTGTCTAAGTAAGACTTATATTGGCGGTTTGCGTGTCTAAGTAAGACTTATATTGGCGGTTTGAGTGTCTAAGACTTATATTGGCGTTATGCGTGTCTAAGACTTATATTGGCGGTTTGAGTGTCTTAGACTTATATTGGCAGTTTGAGTGTCTAAGACTTATAGTGGCGGTTTGAGTGCCTTAGACTTATATTGGCGGTTTGCGTGTCTAAGACTTATATTGGCGGTTTGAGTGTCTAAGACTTATATTGGCGGTTTGAGTGTCTAAGACTTATATTGGCGGTTTGAGTGTCTAAGGCCGTACGCTCGCTCACGCGGTTTCACGCGCGGGACGTCCCGCGCGGGTCAGATTTGCCAAAACACAAGATTGGCGCCCCGTGACGCGGCCTTCGGTCACCCGCGCCGCGGCTTCAGCAACCCGCGACATAATATAACCCGTACGAACACGACGACACTTGCCATATTACAACTACCTAGGCACTATGCGCCTTCTAAATTTGGACGGGTAATAATGGCGGCGATGTCAGACCGCCGCGCGGATCCCGCGAGACCGCGCGCGGCCTCACGCGCGGGCTGGCCCGCGCGTGAAACCGCGTAAGCGGGCGTACGGCCTAAGATTTATATTGGCGGTTTGAGTGTGTAAGACTTATATTGACGGTTTGCGTGTCTAAGACTTGTATTGGCGGTTTGCGTGTCTAGTCTAAGTTAAACTTATATTGGCGGTTTGCGTGTCTAAGACTTATATTGGCGGTTTGAGTGTCTAAGACTTATATTAACGGTTTGCGTGTCTAAGACATATTGGCGGTTTGAGTGTCTAAGACTTATATTGGCGGTTCGCGTGTCTAAGTATGACTTATATTGGCGGTTGCGTGTCTAAGTTAAACTTATATTGGCGGTTTGCGTGTCTAAGACTTATATTGGCGGTTTGAGTGTCTAAGACTTATATTGGCGGTTTGCGTGTCTAAGACATATTGGCGGTTTGAGTGTGTAAGACTTATATTGGCGGTTTGCGTGTCTAAGTAAGAGTTATATGGGCGGTTTGCGTGTCTAAGTAAGACTTATATTCGCGGTTTGAGTGTCTAAGACTTATATTGGCGGTTTGCGTGTCTAAGTAAGACTTATATTGACGGTTTGAGTGTCTAAGACTTATATTGGCGGTTTGAGTGTCTAAGTAAGACTTATATTCGCGGTTTGAGTGTCTAAGACTTATATTGGCGGTTTGCGTGTCTAAGTAAGACTTATATTGGCGGTTTGAGTGTCTAAGTAAGACTTATATTCGCGGTTTGAGTGTCTAAGACTTATATTGGCGGTTTGCGTGTCTAAGTAAGACTTATATTGACGGTTTGAGTGTCTAAGACTTATATTGGCGGTTTGCGTGTCTAAGTAAGACTTATATTGGCGGTTTGAGTGTATAGGTAAGTAAGACTTATATTCGCGGTTTGAGTGTCTAAGACTTATATTGGAGGTTTGCGTGTCTAAGTAAGACCTATATTGACGGTTTGAGTGTCTAACCGCACGTGAGCTTGACTGTTATTTTTTTATTTCTCGTTTCTGCAGGTACATTTTAATACCGACAAGTCCACATAAGTATCAATCGTTTCTGGCATAGGATCAATATATTTTGTGACAAGTTGTTGCAAATAAAAATTACGGCAGTAGTGTTAAATGGGTGTATATTTGGTATGAAAATTGCCAACTGGCTCAAATATAACCAATTATTTTTCTTAAACTAATAAAGCTTGCGTTCTAATTACTACAGTATATTGGTCCTTATCGTTTACTTGTACAAATATTTTCTCAAGTGATGTTGTGCAACATTTAAACACTAGGTTATCGTAAGTAATACAAACATAGATGAACTATTTTGACCTCTGTTTATGGACGGAGAGTTACGATACATGAAATATGTTTTTCTACAATCACAAAATACAAATTCGTTTGCTTTACACTAACAACAAAGTGAGCTGCTTTCTTACATCTAGTCATATCATAATCATAACCTATTTCCAGATCTTTACCATTACCACTGAAAAGGAATGTACCGTAAAATTATTTCATCCTTTTTAAAATATCAAAAAATATATGAAAACTTTGTTAAAATGTTAATGTATGCACTTAACTTACTGATAAAGCTAAATTCTTAACATAACAGAATGTAAAAAGGAATGTATTTGATACATCAACAACATAATTATACCAATGACTCATGAGATTCTTAAGTACAACCGTTATCATAATTTACGTAGGAACAGATTTTAAGAAAGAAAAGAGATATAGAATCACTGGAGAGAAAGGCACATAGAAAAAAATATTGTCTAAAGTTATAATCCGTATTGAACCGAAACCAGTGGAATATTCTATCAGCAGTAACTACAGCTTAGCATTTAAGGGATTCTTATACATTGTGTGAAGAACTGTTTGTCTCATATGGAACTCGAGATGCTGCTGATAGTACTAATCACGGACATTATAAAATAAGGCACGAAAGTGGCAAAGTTACGCACTACACTAATAAGGTTCGTTGGATGGCTGGTAGGCGGGCGGGCCGGGCGCTTGCGGAGTCGCGCGCGCGCTGTATGGGGGCGCGGGCGGGGGCGGAGCCTCCCAGCCGGCGCCTTCGCCCCCGTACCCGCCCACCGCGCCGTACCCGCTCGCGCCGTATGACGGAGACTCGCAGGGCGTCACCATATCTGCCCGCGCGTCGTAACTCACGGTCGCCCCTTCGTAACGCCCCATGTTGTCATACGTGGGGACATTCTGCTCGTAGTTCCGCGCCTGCTCGTAGCGCGGGTCGTTGTAGGGGCCGGCGACGTCGTAGCCGGCTTTGGGCGGTCGCCGCACCGTGTCGTAGCGGTTCGTCATGATCGGGACGGATTCCGTAGGCGGCGGGGGATCGTAAACGTCCTGGGCTCGGGATACTGTGTCTCTTTCAGGCGCGTGGTACGACGCCGGGCGCGCCGCGTGGAAGTTTGAGTATGAAGAATGAGCAGATGTAGGTCGAGACGGTCTCGATTCGCGAGGCAGTGACGCATTGGATGAGAGGTACCCCGCGTTCCTGTAGGAGCGTCGCGATCTCCGCACGGAGGACTGGTTCCCGCGCGAGCCGGAGCGGCGCTTCACTCGGCGCGGAGTCATCGGCTTCAATGAACTTTCGCTTATGTTCGTTTCTGTCGGGCTCAACTCTATCGTGTACACTGGACGTCGTGGTAGAGTGCCTTTATCTGAAAAGAAAAGGGAGTTATATGACTGGTTAATTACCACCTAGATACAAAAAATACGCATTATTGAAGCCACTGACCTAGACTAGAGTCAAGAGCAAACCCAAAAACTAATTTAGTAAGCAAACAAAGTTAGACCATCACTAAACTCAAATTTGCAGTATGTTATATAACATACCTACATATTTAAAGCAGTATGCACTATAACACATTTTTTTTACATGATTCTACCTAGGTTCTAGTCAAAGTTAAGTCGAAGGCATAGATCTGTTTCCTGTGTGTTTCCACAGCTTAAATACTTACTTGAGTCTGGTTTGCGTTTCTTAAAGGACCGGAACGCCAAGAGGAGGGCTAGCGGCAGCGCGGCGGCAGTCAGCGCGGCCGCGAGCGCCGACTGGCCGAGCTCCACGTACTGCCACGGCAGGAAGCAGCCGTCGACGCGCGTGGGGCGCCACGTGCCCGGCCCGTCCACCTCGCCCCACACGGGCTGGCAGCCCCAGCCGTTACCTTCCCACCAGCTCACACTGCCGGTGCCCAGGGACAGTAGACCACTCTCCTGGAATGTTATTTCTTATTAACCTCTTTCATGGTACATTTTAAGAGAAAGAAGAAAGAATAATATGTATTGAGATGCTTTCTTATTTTATGATAATAATGGCCTCAATTCTGGCAGTAAACCTCCTTATTATCTAATTCTTAGCTAAACCAGTCCCTTTCCCAAATAAGCAAATTAAGAGACTTTGCATCATAAAGTTAATTTTACATTATTCATAGAATCACACTTATAACTGAATAAATAAATGAAGTAGATTACCTGTCTGTTTTCATTTGCTTATTTAAGAGCAAATTTTATTAACAGGATTGGCCATCCTGTTTATAGATTCAGCTATGGAAAATTCTGCCAGAAATGAGAGCAATATTTGGATTTTATATTTGCTTTAATTCATCAATAAAAGATTTATTATTTATTGTTATCTTACCCTGTTTAGAGAGCCCAGATTCAGATAATAACATATCAAGAAAACATTCCATGTCAGCCACATAAAACTCCATATTGCATACTAAAAAAAATAACAAATTTTTGTTATAGATAGAAATGATTCAGATCAATATTTTATCACTCAAAAAGCAAACGAGACAGTATATTCATTTGGGGTGAGAGGGTTGTTGTGTATGATTGCGCAAACAGAAATGTTACCATTTATCTCATAAACCACTTCTTTTCATGTGGGACACCGAATCGACCATGACCCATAGTTTTAATGCAGTTATAAGTGATACGCTTGCATTTGATTGGTGCATGTTCTTAGATATTTGCTACGCTAACAACTCACTAACCCCCCAGTAGCTGTTACAGTAAACCATTATGGCTTCATTCAAAATAAATATTATGTTTTTACTTTTGTTAATATCTTGGAAGGTTTAGCAAATATTTTAGTGCTCTTTCAGACAAAATTGTATATATCTCTGGGGTGACAGGTTGTCAGCCCATCGCCTAAAATTGTAGTACATATAAAATTTTCGAGTACCTAAATGGTTTCATACTACACCCATGGGTATGAAATGGGCTGATGCTATTCTTAACCTGCATTACCTGAAAATTACCATTACTTATAATTGTAGCAATCTTATTTATCTGTAAACAAGTTGAATGAACATACCGCTGCAAGATATTTAGTGATGTATTGTACAGCTCCAAATGACCCAAATATAATAAGTAGAATGTTTACAAAGTTGGCAATGATAGGCAACCACATGTAACCCATAAAGTCGAACACTTGTCGTTGTACTGTGACAATCTGTAGAAGAAATAGAAAACATTACTAAGTCAACAATCAATATAAAATTATAGGTTTTTCCATCAGAGATACAGACAGATTAAAATTCATAATAATAGGCTCACAAAATATACCTATTCTACTTGGTTGTGCTAAATTACCATACTGTATTGTTCTGTTTCAATTAGCTATTAAGACAGTATTAGGTAGTAGGTAGGTAGGTATCTACAGGTATCCTACGAAGAAATTCTACTACAACAGTTTAATTTGAATATAGTTTGACACAATAACCTTTGCTTTGTATGGTACTTGTAATAACTCATAGGGCTTCATGTACTTCCTAAAAGGCATAGCTTGTGATTCATAAAGTAAAAGTTACTCACCAACTCGACGATACACACTATCAACAACAACGTTCGGAGATCACAAACAGCCATTTCGATGAGTAAAATAGACCTTTTCTATTATTTTTCATAGTTTCTAATAAACCTTAGCAATACTAACTTCATAACAACCATGATTTAATTTATAAAATCGCAAATAAATTGGCAAAAACTAGAAACAAAAATCGTTTTTCACACAAAAAATGTCACTAAAAACTGACATTACTTTTTTTAAAGTTTTTTGAGCGTGCATTCAGCCGCCCGTACAGACGAGAAGATTTTGTTCGCCATAGTTATTCAATGTCACGGTCACCGGTCACGTCTCACAGACAACAGCATAGCATATAGCCACAGATTAACTACACAACACATAACATATTACTAAGTACTTGCGTCTTGCATCTTGATGACAAGTGGAAATTCGATACTTTGTTATTGATTGATTGAACTGAATTATTCTGCGGTATTGATTTTGATTTGCCTACCACGAGGTAAGTTTAGAGTCTTACAACTTAAAAGTAATTTAAGCTGATTGTGTATTATCCTCACGATTACCGGTAACCTCACTTTCGTTTCAGATTTTGTACGACATGGCGACGGCGTCTGAAAATCTTATCCCCCTCGAGTCCAACCCCGATGTCTTGAATAAATTTCTTCAGAAACTTGGTGTGCCAACTGACTGGGCCGTTGTAGACGTGATGGGCCTAGATACTGAAATGCTGTCGTGGGTGCCGCGCCCTGTGCTCGCTGTTCTACTGCTATTTCCGCTCTCAGAGAATTACAAAGAGCACAAACAGAAAGAGGAAGATGAAATTTTAGCAAAGGGACAATCGTTATCAAGTGACATTTTCTACATGAAGCAAAATCTCAGCAACAGCTGTGGTACTGTTGCTCTGGTTCACAGTGTTGCAAACAATTCAGATAAGATTCAATTACTGGATGGTGTTATGAAGAAATTCCTGGATGAAGCCAAAGGACTAGATGCTGCAGCTCGTGGGATACTGATGGAGAAGAATGAAGGCATTATCAATGCTCATAAAGAGCTAGCTCAGGAGGGGCAAACTAATACCCCCGGTGCTCAAGATGAAGTTAACCACCACTTCATAGCATTTGTTCACAAGGATGGCGTGCTTTACGAGCTGGATGGACGCAAGGCCTTTCCAGTCAACCATGGAGCTACTTGTGCCGATTCCCTGCTGGAGGATGCTGCTAAGGTCTGCAAGGAGTTCATGGCTCGAGACCCGACTGAAGTTCGCTTTACTGTAATGGCTTTAGCTAAGGCTGATTAAATTTTAAGCATATTCATGCCACTACAGCTACTATTATTGCAAGTTTGTAGTGGCAAGCTGTTTTTATGTGACAAGCTTCTAAAGTATTCTTGTATTTGATAATGATTTGATAGTATGTGCAATGCAGAGCATGCTTTTGTGATATTACAAAATTAATTTATTTTAATTGATTGGCTTTTTTTTACATCTATGAAAGAACCTTTGATAGGAAAAATAATTTATTTGTTTTTGTAGATTTTACTTACAAAGAGAAACTAACAAATAAACATTACATAAAGTATTACATATTGCAATAATAGTAGTTTATGCAACTGTTGTATAATGGGGGTCATTAGAATGCGAGTGTCTGTTTATTACACGAGGCATAGCCAAGTGTGATAATAGTTTGACACAAGCATTCTAATGCCTAATTATATGCAGTTGCATACACTATTTTATGTACACTATCCAAAAAAACTCAGTTATTCACTTTTCAAACATCCTCTCCCTGACACAAGGTCAAATTCAATACGAGAATGTAATATGGCTTGATATGAATTTTCGAAGTTCTATACTTTAGCAGTTATTCAGTTGCCGAGTCAGCAACTGAACAACAATTTAACTAAACAACTGAACAACATCTGAAAAACATCAGAACAACATCAAAAAATCAACTAAACAACATTTGAACAACAACTGTACAACATCGGTACAACAACTAAACAACATCTGAACAACAATCTAATAAAACAACAACCGAATAATTACCATACAACAACAACTGACAGGTGTGACGGAAGATGGCGATATGAGTATTGGCAAAAAAAAACTTCGTTTCATTTCTCAACTTTCTTGAAGTAAGAACGCTTCTGTAATTTCTATGAAACTGTAATATCTATAGGCAGAATGCATAAAGTAGGTCTATATGCAACTGTTTTCAAATTCATAATTTGAACATTATGAGACGAGTGTAGATGAAACATATTTTGGGTCCATAAGTATAACAGCAAAAGAAAACTTGTTTGTACTAATTTCTACATGTTGAGATAGGTAGTAGATCTAGGCATTCAAAGAATGAGATCATAAATATTAGACTTAATCATATACTAATATTAACATAATATCTTTTCTAAAATATGTATATTATAAAACAATATATGTTTGATTACATTTCTGGAATGTTCTGTCACTTTGTGCCTTTGTATAAGAAATTAACACCTACTTGCTATTTATATATTTACATAATATTTCAATATTATAGTTTACTTAAAAATTCAATAAGATTCGTATTGGCTATCTAATTCTGTTCTCAGTTCTTCTCATATATGGGGGGTCAATAACAGCTTCCTCTGTGCTCGAGTTAATTGATTCTGTAAATAATAAGAAAAATATGTTGTATGTAATGTCGTTATTTCAAACACATAAAATAAAGGCAGTCATAATGCCAAGCTCTTCCAATTAGGCAGAGCATTAGGGGATTAAGTATTTGTGATGAGAAGATTTTCACGTAGCTAGGTACACGTTTTTCACGTAGCTAGGTAAACAGGGAAGAATGGAAGAAGGGGAGGGAGGAGTTTGCCCTGCAGTGGGACATTACAGGCTAGAATTAGAATTAGAATTTAGGTACACGTTTATAACGAAGAAATTGACCAACAGAATTATGGCCAATAGCCCCTGGCTTTGGCGGTATTCTTAAACTAAAGTAAAGCTATAATTTTATTAATTGCAACCACGCGTTACAGTCACAGTAGCATGTTGTGTCAATTACAATTTGCACATCAGGGACAGTACTGGTGGGCCTTTTAGGGATTATTGATTGGCTCGTGAATCGTCTTTTCTTGCTATTGTTCCAACTCTTACCGCCCATTCCTGTTCAGGTAACAATACAACATCACCCTGCTCATGCCCTCAGTTGACCAGTGTTGATACCATCAGATGCCTTGGCGTTCAACTAGATAAGTGTCTCAATTTCAAAAGCCATATAGCACTGGTCTCAACGAGGATTAGAAAACTGATTTTTGTATTCAAGTGCCTTCGCCAAATGGCAGATTTTGATATTATAAAGATGGTCTATTTTGCGGTCTGCCAGAGTCTGCTAACGTATTGCATTACAAGCTGGGGTGGTGCAGCCAAAACCACCCTAAAGAGATTAGAAACTGCCCAAAGAGCAGTGCTGAAAGTTGCAACGTTTCGCCCATGAAGTACCCCACAGTCGAATTATTTAATGAATGGCAAGTTCTTTCTGTACGTAAGCTTTATGTCATATACACAATTCTCTACAAGCATTCAATGATTGTGTATGACCCCTCCATGGTGCAAAATCAGAGACGGCAAGACCTTGTCTGCCCTAGTATTTCTTGTCGAACTACTTTTGCGACACGATTTTTCATTTATTTAGGCTATATTCTGTACAGGAAATGTAATAAATTATTAAACATATATCCGTTGACGAAGTTCCAGTGCAAAAAAGTGGTAACGAAATGGTTACTCTCGTTAAGCTATGAGGAAGTCGAAGACCTCCTTCTTGTAGTTTCCTAGTTGTTTTTTCCTTTCTCCTCGCTTCCAGTTCAGTGGTCAACAGTTTTTGTTCATCTGTTTTAGGTACCGATCCCAAGTACATTTACTATACGCAGGGCTGACTGGAACGAACAACTGATATTATTATTGTTATTTATTTATTTATTCCAACACGCACACACTTATGTTCTTATGTATGAATGTATGCTAACTAAACTAACATACACCCACGCACACACATACACACACACACTCTTATACATAGTATTGATTGCGCCCCTCTACGCTCGCACGTTACAAATGCATTTACTTGTTACTCATTTATTTCAATTTGTAATTAAAAAAAAACTAGTTTAGATCATTGCATGCTAGGCTACCTTTTTATGTGTTTAGAAGTTAGTAACCTCGTCCTAACTTGATGCTTTGCAACTAAATTCTGGAGGTGGAGGCCTGGTTTCCTATAGCACAGGGTTTTCCTAGTTTAGGTACCAGCCTCTGCAAACAATGTCTGTACACTATGTCCTATATTCTTATCTGTACTGTATCTTGTTTGTTGAGGAAATAAATAAATTATTATTATTATTATTATTATTTTACGTCTGGGTTTATAGGTCCCTATTCATATTTCCCCATTAGAAAAGCTTTAAAAGCGCTATCGTAAAGGCTATCAAAACTCCTCCAAACCATTATCCTTATTTAAAGCGTTCCCCTTTCGGCTTTTACATATTTTTATCTCTGCGTGTCATTTATACGGACTAAGTATTATTGCATTGCCAGTACATCACATGGCGGCGCGGCGAGCCGGTTGGTCAAAACTCTAGAGTTTAATCGCCTCGCGAATGATCGCATTGCAGTGCCAGTGTTGCCAGATTGGGCGATTTGTCGCCAATTGGGCTACTCGAGAGCCTCGAGCGGCGACAAGAAAACCCCAATTGGCGACCTGTCGCCGATTGGGCTATCTCTAAATTATGTTGGGCGACCAGTGGGTGACCTCCTAGCAGGCACGTCAAACCTCATCCCGGGCTTCCACACTGGAGCTGAGGTGGCTAGCATCATTAACAAGAGCCTTCAGGATATGATTTAGTTCTATTGTGTGGTCCCTGCCGTTGTGGGTGGAATGGAAGCTATTGGATCCAGATAAGGCTGCTATCCTGCACAGGCTGAAGTTGCATACAGCTGTCCACATCCACCACTCATCCTCGAAGTTCTGCCTCTGGGCCTCCTTGCGGGGAAGATGAGGCAGACACCCAGTTGGATCTGACCATCATTAGGGAGTAAATCTCCTGCCAGGTGGACTGAGAACCATGTAAGGGTTGCATTCAACTGCTGGATGCAATCGGCCTAACCTGTAAACTTGTAAAGTTAGTAAATAAATTGAATTGAATTGAATTAAAATCAATATCTATGGACGCAACGCAACTAGGAAGGCCTATGTCCAGCAATGGACGTCTTAATGTTAATGATCTGCTGATGCTGGTGACATACATTACTTTGAACGCCAAAACGTGTCATTGAAAAACAGATTCAGGCGATATGGCGACAAATCGCCCAACAAAAAATTATTTGGGCGATTTGGGCTACTTCAGATTTTAAATCGGGCGACTACGCGTCGCTGGCATCTGGCAACCCTGTGCAGTGCGTGCGCGAGAAACCTCTATAAAGCGTCTTAGCATAGGGTTCCCTTTTCGATAAACTCGAAGTAAATGAAAAGGTAACCAGTTAAAGTAATAAGGCGTTTAACTTGAGGTATTCAGACATGGGGTAAGAAAACTAGCACTTAATCGACAAAGCGTTTAGCGGCTCCCTGGTGCACACAATGTCACAGTCAAACCTGGAACTTGGGCGAAACTGTTCCAACGACATGAGCTGATGACCCGTTTGCTAGCGTCGCAAGCTTTCCATCGTAAGATCCCACACTCACCTGCTATCACAGTGTGCTGGTTCAGTTTGGGCAGCAGCAGGGTGAGCACGAGCCCTGTGACGCACGCGCCGCCGCAGACCCACGACAGCGCGTCGCGGTAGTACGTCGTCTCAGCGCCGTCCGCACTGCGTTTACACACACACACACACATACATATATCACACCTATTATCCCTTGCGGGGTAGGCAGAGCGCAAACAGCCGTAAATAACTGTAATTTACGCCACGTCTGACAAATATTTGAGGGTCATGCGGAAAACTGTGTATCGCCATAGTGACAGGTTGTCAGCCCATCGCCCAAAATTGCAATACACACCCTCAAGCCTCTTACGACTCCCACGGGAAAGAAATTGGGTGCTGCTATTCTAATCTCACGGCACTGCGTTTACAATACGGGAATATCAATACATGACTCACTTCAGCATCATATCACACTCATTTGTATGCTTAAGTATACATACATTTATATAGATATCTAAAGTAGGCAAACTATTTAGTAGACAAAGTTCAACAATGTTATATTTGAATAAATTATGACTAACATTAGCAATTATGTGATTATAATTTTGTTTTAAAGAAGCATGTTGATATGCCTAAAAAACATTCATTGTTACTAAAGTATTTATATAACATTCAGTTGTTGAACTATATGAAAAGTTATGGTTTACTTGGAAAACAAAAGAAAAACTCGAAAGTGTTAGTCAGTCATACCACAAATTAGGGATACGGCGGCGGGGCGCATTGCCACACCCACACCTAGCGAGAATTATACCTATTTTAGCAACTAAAATGCCGGCTTACAATAGCATCATCCCATTTCTTACCCATGGGTGTAGTAAGATAAGACTCGAGGGTTACATTTGTATTGCAATTTAGGCGATGGGCTGACAACCTAACACTATGGTGATACACAATTTATTGAAGGACAACTGTTTGTCAGACGTGGTGTAAATGTCCGTTATTTATGGCCGTCTACGCTCTGCCTACCCCGCAAGGGATTTAGGCGTGATATATGTAGTTACTAACATGCGAAATCCAAAACTATGTATCTGGTACATATGTAGAGATTATTTTCAGTGTTCCCTCATTATAAATAAAAAAAATAAAGCTTGCACTACACCTGCTACTTGGTGCTTGGGCGGTTATAGTACAATCAGTAGGTAGTTTAAGTACCTAGTTAGTACCTAGACGTACATAGGGATTTTTTACGTACTTCAAAGTTGATCTTAGGCTAAAATAGTAGACAGGTACTAGTATTCTAAAGAGAAGAGATTGTTTACGTACTACATTTGTATGACAGCGATTGCAACACCGCACGCCAGCTTGTCGGTGAAGCTCATGAGGCCGTAGACGAAGGCTGAGGCTTCGGTCCGCGCGCCGACCAGGTCCGCCGTCAACGCCAAGCTCGTTACCAGCATCACTGCGCCGCCGAAACCTTTAACAACACGATTTATATTTTTAGTCGAGTATGTGTGTACGACGTTGGTAGATTATTTAAAAAGTCTGAATTTATCAGAAAAATTTGATAAGATTTTCTCACAATATCTACATAGAGCATGTAATTTTTTTTTTAATAAACTTACCAATCAAAACTGCCACCACGTAAATGAAGTCATTCTTGTATGTATCATCTGCGCCTAAGTAGATCCATACACATCCAGAGAGAGCACAGGCGGCTCCCACGAAGTAGTTCAACTTGCGCGTGAATGATCTGGGAATCAAACTTTGTACTCCAGCAGCTGTCAAGCTTCCTAGGTACATGGATAGAGGGACGACGGCTATCGCCCGCGCTGCGAGGCCCAACGTCCGATGGATGTACAATGGAACAAGTAATTGAGATACATTCACGACAAGCCTTGTTGACATATAAATTCCTGCCACCTGCAAGAGAAATGTAATATCACTACAAAGAAGAAAAAAATGTTAATATTAATAAATTGAACATTGGTTTCATCCACTTCTTTGGTTTCATATTATGATATCAGTATCATACAAGGAAAACTTATGGTATAACTTATAAAAATTAGGAAACAAAACTTTTGATTGAATATTTAAAACAGAAAATTAATGAAAGGATTAATCTTATAAAAGCTATATATTCAGTGGATGAGCCTAGGATGAACCCTGGTGTCAGTGTTTTTCAAATGCCTACTACTAGTAGTAGACATCTGACATGGTTGTGTAACGACCGCCGCTAAGTAATCAAATCATAGACAGCAACCGGGACCAACGGCTTAACGTGCCCTCCGAACCACCTGATTAACCCAAAAGAAATGGTTCTTTTGGGACAATCAGATGGTTCGGCCTGCAATGTCCTAACCAGACTAGAAACAACAAAGTGATAATATCAACTTTGTGAGTGCCTCACTGAAATTCGAACCCGGAATCTTTGCGCCGCAGGCAGTCGCACTACCACTGCGCCACATCGGCCGTTATTTTTTATTTCTTGAAAACCTGTCTTTTGTCGTGATTGTTTGACAAACTATCAAATGATTTCGTCTGCAGTGACTCATAATGAAAATGCCATAAAAACAAGAAATCGAATCGAATCGACGGAATTTTACGGCTGTCGTCGCTCTACCTTCCGCGTGATTGTATATCTGTATGTATTTTATGTACAGGAGTGGTAGCAGTGTTATTCTGTGGTATCTGCCAGGCGCACTACACATACAACAACCTGTCGTCCAGATTTAATCATAATAATTTATCTTGGTACAGATTACAGAATAAAAACGCTCTCTAGAAATAAATTACAAATTACACTTCATTTACCTGGTACATAGAAGCCTGCTTCAAGAAGTCACAGTGTACCCCACTGCTAGGTGCTGAGCTCTCAATCAGCTGTTCATGTCGCCGGTTTGGTTTCTCGTTCACCGTAAAATGGAATATGGTTATTGCAACCACACCCACAGCTATCACAATGTACACTATATTTCTGAATTTCCAAGCGTCTCCTGGCCCTACTTGCTGAAAAGTAGATAATTAGAATATTCAAATTTTATTATCAAGAGTAAAACATACAAATTGTTATGCAAATGATGATTTTACAAATTACTTTTCCAAGCTTCATTATCAATGTTAATGTATTAAAATGAATGGGTAAAAGGTATCCATTAACAACTTGTACTTAAGGCTAGTGTACCCGTGAATGACCTTGACAGTGCTGCGACTTCACAAAAAAATATTTTGTCTTTATACAATCTATTACAATATCCGTTGCCCAAGTTTATAGTATTATCCTTTAGTAAAATTAGAACCTGCAAATTCAATGATATATTCACTGTAATTAAAAATATGTCAATTAATACCAAAAGTGGCTATTTATCCATAACTTTAATTGCAGCAAATATTTCATTGAGTCTGCAGTTTCTAATTTTACTTAAGGATAATACTAGACAAAATGGACAACAAATATTCTAATAGATTGTTTGTATAAAGAGAAAACTTTTTTTGTTAGTGGCCCCACTGTCGAGGTTGTTGACGGCTACACTCGCCTTAACAGAATTAGGTAACATACCTCCTTATCACACTCCCCAGTTACACCTAAAACAATCCATGTAACTATATACACCAATAGATTAGAAAATACTGTGAATCCATACCTACAAATAAAAAATGATGTTTCATTTAATGTGCTCACAGCAATTTACATTGAATTCACCCATAAAAAGGGTATGGAAAAATTTAAATATTTTTTTCATACCTTACAGCAGTAAGATGTGTCCTTGTGTGATCATCATCAGACAATTCTGGTATTAGACTTAAATGTGAGATTTGGACAGCTGCCCAGCCAATTTGGAATATCATGATGAATGCAGCATAGTAATACATTTGTGCCCACTTGTGTGCCACCGCACATCCCAGGCATTCTGAGAATATGAATGGGAAAGATGCCAAAGTGCATGCACTCCCTGAAAATAATAGAATGTAACCTAGAGTCACTAAATAGAGTTTTTTTTTTCAATTAGCACTGTTTGAAATATCCATATTTATATTCAATAAAAAATTTCAAAAACTGCATATTACAAAAAACCACCAAACTGCAGTGAAAAGTGGAAAATCTTCACAAGACAGAACTACTCACCAAATAAATGCCACAATTTTCTTCTTCCATAACAAGCACTTAATGAGCTATCTGTATGGTCTGAATGATATCCAACAAATGGTGTAGATAGAGCATCTACTACTTGTCCTATCAACATTAAGTAACCTGCCTGTGAAGCACTAAATCCTAACACCAAATGGAAAAACACCAAAAAGTATGTAAACCATAAACTTGCACATACATCATTTAGAATATGGCCTACACCATATCCTAGTTGTAGTCTTAAGCTCGTGGATATGACCACGAATTCATTATCCATTTTAAAAGGCAACTCTAAAGTTTGGTCAGCAAAACTTTTGAAACCAGTAAATAATTTCGAGTCAAAAAAATATGAAGGTTAAGTTTAATTTCAATAGGCTTCCTATCAAATATAAAAGAACTGGTTGTGCGTAATCTAATCTAATTATTAAACTTTAAACACAAAACACCAGTTTCCGCCTACGATTGAAAACGAGGATAAAATTTTTGTTGTGGAGTGGAGTGGACTTGTGGTTTCGTTGACATTTTCGTTCGAAAATTTGAAAACTTTATATTACTTGGCAACCACAATGACCTATCCTTGTCATACATGTGAAAATATCGTGCACGTGTCTCGCTCCTTAACTGTGTCTTGACAGTTGAGGGGGTTTTACTCACACGAGAGGATTTGAATTTTAAATATTTCAAGCTATATGGTCTCCGAGTCACCCTTCACAAAAAAAAAATTGGTAACAAAACGTCAAAGTGTAAATACGGCCGGGTTATAAAATCAATTTTGTTAAAAGAAATTGGTTAAAAGGCTTGTTATGGGAGTAGGAGTATGAAATAATTTAATTCTAAACTACTATGGTGTCCTTGCATTCACGTTTTTTATGTGTCTTGATCGGTCTTACACTAGCAGTATTCCAAGTCCAGGGAGATGATTTCAAAGAAGAAATGTTCATCAAACCTATTCCTCCTACTCATCTTTATGTTAATTTTCAATTTGTCACTCTGGTAGATGGTGACTCCTCATGTAAGTATTGAATTCATTCTCATCATGAACAGCCCGAACACAACAGTTGACTCTTGGATAACTGCTGGGAAAAAGTGCAATCCCATTACCTAGATTTATTCATTACTTGCCTTTTACGACACACTCTGGTGGTAATACCATTTTAAGTGGGCACTACACACTATTGAATTATACTTCAAACATCACGCAGTACTTTTATCTTCTTGTTTCTTTTTCAGTTGAACATTCCCACCTTGCACCTCGGTCCTTAGGTGAGATCATATCACGATTCCAAGTTGAAGAATTACATCTTACTTTAACTGAGGGCCAGTGGAGACATCACCAGTGGGGTTATCCAGTGTTAGATGCAGCACAAGGAGCAGAGCTCTACGCCTGGTTTTCTTCAGATGTGGTTGATGTAGACACTCAGTGGAAAAAGTTGAGTGCCACATTATCAGGATTATTCTGTGCATCTTTAAATTTCATAGATGAAACTAACACAGTCACACCTCAGATGACATTATGGCCAACAGGTGCCATGAAAACCAGTGAAAATGTTACATCACAACTAAGATATGCCTCATTACCAAGAGAAATTGTTTGCACTGAGAACCTTACACCATGGAAAAAGTTGCTGCCATGTGAATCTAGTAGAGGTTTTGCTGCCCTTCTCAACTCTAGAATGATACACAACACCAACTACCACTCTATTGGAATACATGTAAGGACTAAATGTGCTTCGAAGGATTGCACTGAAACACAACTTGAAATAAAACAGACAGTGGCATTAGTTTATGATTATAAAATTATCAACAGTGTTGACTGGAGTCTTAGAAAGTTGTTTGGTCAAGGATTACCAGGAGCCTGCCCATTAGCATCAACTAGCAGAATTTATGTTGACTTGACATCAAATTCCACTCAACAATTTAATTTAGTTCCAGCTCCAGAATCAATAATTACTTCAACGAGAGGAGGAGTTGACTCCATACTGGGTATTTATGATATTCTACCCAATGGTAGAATGATTAACATTGCTGCTAAACAAGTTAACTATAAGCCAGTTGTGGTAACTATCCCACCACCTCTCCATTTTAACCACTATGTCCTGGGTTATGGTAGGGAATTCGGAGGTATTGTTACAGAAATTATAAACAATTGCTGGACACCCATACAAGTAGTTGTAATGGAGAATGCACCATGGTGGTTGCCTATTCAATTGAGTTCTTTGAGAATAAATGGAGAAGCTGAGAGTGACCTTGTTTTATCCCAGTATTACTCTCCTGGACGCAGCAGGCAGAAACCTTATCACCTAGAATTACTCTTGAAATTGCCACCAAGATCCAAAACCACTATTACAATTGACTTTGAATTTGTCTTCCTGAAATGGCAAGAATACCCTCCTGATGCAAACCATGGCTTCTACATTGGATCTGCATTGATTTCTGCTAAACTGCCAACAGCCAGGAACTACACAAGCTTGCCAATTACTGGTAGCACTTTTGATTCTGTAGTAAATGCATCACAACTGTGTAAGTTATCAATTCAACGACCTGTATTGTTGTGTGATGGTAATAATATATTCAATCAGTGTTTGGATAATGAATATCTTTTATTTTCAGGGTATCCATTTGTCTTCAGATCCAATGGTGCAATGGTATCACTTCCAACTCCAGACTTCAGTATGCCATACAATGTGATATGCCTCACATGTACAGTGGTTGCTCTAGCTTTTGGGCCACTCCACAACATATGTACCAAAGAACTGGTCTTGAAACCCATGGGAGCTCCTGTAACCTTAGTTCAAAAAGTTTTAAACTTATTCAAAAAGAAGTAAGATATTCTCACTCTACCCACATTAATGTGAAGTAAGAACAAATTGTAGACTGATTAATTATGTCTTTGATTAAATAAAGATTTGTTTTTTAATAATTCAAAGTTTAACTTACATATTAATCTATCCCTTTCGGGCTTTCTGTCTTGTCTTGTGGATCTTTGATTGCGCTATCATGCCATCTATTATTAATAAATAAATCTACTCGATACTAGATGTCGCTAGTAAAAACAGTTGCCACAGTTAAAAAAAAACATTGGCAAAAAAGTAAGAACTCAATACAAAAATAAAAACAAATACTGTCAAAAGTGATTGACGATAGAAGTCTTCTCGTCTTCTCTTTGTTGCTCATGTTTCGAGTTTCTTGAGTGTCGTAAATTAGTTTTTCCACGACACACGTTAGCTTCCTTGTACTCATTCGCGTGATAATTGAATATATTCTTTATCACCTTGTTTTCGATGCAGTCATCCAGTAGGAACAATTAGAGTTGTGCAAACCACTATGGTAAGATGTTTATTTGTATTTTGTTCTGCTCATAATGATTGTACTATGTTATCAATCTGAAAAAGCGTATTTGTGTTATCTAGAGTTACCAGGATGAAGCTGGGTGCTATGTTGGTTCCTTTCCGAAAGATTTTAGCTATGGGCCCTTTGAGCAAAATGGGGATGGTGACAGCACATCATTGCAGGAAGATCACAAGCCCAGAATATTGCTAATGGGCCTGAGAAGGTATGTTATCCTCTAAACCTAGTATGGCTAATGGTAATGAAGTTTCAGTAGCAAATTTGTGGTGGGCAGCCACAGAATTATCTGTATATCGTGCTTAACCACTTCGCTCAGGTCGAATTTTGCAACAATAGATTTGTATTGTACTTCAAGCACACATGTGTGCTGTTACGAGCGGAGTAGTTATACATTGTATCACTTATAATTTATACAAATAATACTTACATAGGTACTTATGAGAAAATATATGCATTCTGTTTTCTTACAGGTCTGGGAAATCATCTATACAAAAAGTAGTCTTCCATAAAATGTCTCCAAATGAGACTTTATTTTTGGAATCAACAAATAAAATTGTTAAAGATGACATAAACAACAGCAGTTTTGTCCAATTCCAAATTTGGGATTTTCCTGGACAAATTGATTTTTTTGACCCTACATTTGATTCTGATACCATATTCGGGGGATGTGGAGCGCTTGTTTTTGTGATTGATGCTCAGGTATGTAAGACTACTAACTACTAGACCTTGAAATTAGACTAACAAGTTCATTAGGTTGATTACACCTTGAATTCACAGATATATATTACTATTTTAAATTTTATAATATTTTAATTTTTAAAGAAGGTTTCTTGTGTTATAATATAAATGAACAGATGGGGCAACAATGATACAAATATAGATATGCCCACAGATATTACAGATCTTGTTTGGAATTATTATTATTTATAGGACAGGCAGCTATACATGCTGATATATAATCCTTGCAGTGTTGGTTTCATTAATTAATAATACCTTTTTTAATTTTTATTTAATCACACACACAAGAATTGTCTTTAGTCAATTAAAATTTATGTATATTTTTTAATGCATGTATTATATTTTTCCATGCAAGACAATCAATGTACAAAAATATCACCAGATACCTTTAATATTTTTTGAAAAACAAACACTCAGAATTTTACAATAACTGCTCTATCATTATAATAAAAACTGAGCTAGACATTTTGAAATAAATAATAAAAGGTGTAAAAAAATGCTGCACATATTTGAAGGGGTGAACTAGTCCATGATACTGAAGAACTTTTCACTAGGCACTTAGGACAAAACATGAAAAAAATAATTTGAACCTTCCATATTAATTTACTCAGTGGGCTGGTACAATGATTTTGCATATTCTGACCTTTGTTTGTTGGAAAACTTGTTTGGTTTCATGGACTGGTGTCTTAGACACCCCTTAAAATATTAAGAGAAAAAAAAATGTCTATTCACAATTCACCTAAATTGCGGTTGTAAAGAAGGTATCCATGTAACACAACACAGATTTTCCCCCAAAATTCCAATCTTTCTTCTTCTTCTTCCTCGGGTTGGGACGTCTGCGGAGCTCGCAGACGGGTGATCCTCCACTAGGCGGGAACCATTTCACCCAATTCCCAGGAAATTCCAATCTTAAGTTATGAAAAAAAATATTTCAAAAGGAGTAAAAAAATATATATATATGTAATGTCTAATGTGCCATGCATGTGAATGTGATGTCAGGGGCGCGTTCAATGGACCACGGATAATATATCTTTCGTCGCTCTTTTATACTTTGACAGTTCGTAAAACCGCGTTTAGCGCATGGTAGAAAATTTCTCTTGACTGGCGCATGGCGTGCTAAAACGCGGTTTGATGACCTGTCATCGGAGAAAATAACGACTAGGAGAAACAGCATGAACGCGCCCCCCCCTGCTTACATCACAATTTTATGAATGACCTTCTAAAGGCCGGTTTACATTATCTTAGTGTTTAGTCGAGTGCTTTAGGATAGTACTTTAGTTGAAACGTGTAAACGCTACTTGCTTTAGTACAGTTCTAGTTGAATTTCAAGTTGAATCTATGGCGGGTGACAGGAATGATGCCAATAGGCAGAATGGAGGGTTCCAGGTGGAGTCGGGAAAAGGGTAGCTACCCGCCTGGCCGGCTGTTGTGGCCAGGGGACCGACTGGTCCACCTGGATAGAATTGGAAGTTGTATATATGCGTTTCGCGGTGAAACACTTCGATACCGCGTTTCAGGCTCTTTGTTCTGTCACGTGGCGCCATCTTGCAGATATGTTGAAACTTCTGTTGCGTCTTGCTTGCTCGTGAACCACTTTGAGTGAGCTTCTTGTCGTAGCTCCCAGAGGTCGCTACAAATCAAAATAGAATCGCTTTCTATTTTTGTTTCAAGTGATACCCCTCCCGCGCCCACGCGCCACGCAAGCCCCGCCGCGTCACTCGTTGTTTGTAAACGCGTAATTTAGTTTACTCTTTAGGAGAGTGCACAAGTGCCGTGAAACACGTGCTTGTTTTTTGATTTTTAAAGATGACTTAATGGTCAGAAGATACAATTATCTAAACTAATTATCAAATTTGTGTTTGAATATGTCGTTCATGAATGTCTAAATGTCTATGGAACGTTAAAAACAATTTGTACAAAAACAAGCAGGCTAGGGATTCGGCATACACTGCCATAAAAGAAGCAAATGTCGTCTTCTATTTGTTCCATAACTACATTAAGTATTTTACGTAGAATAGCGCGTTCGTCGACATCGTTGCGCGTTCATTGTGGCGTCGAAAAGATACTCTACTGGAAGAAATGTAAACGTTCACTCGCAAACCACTAAAGCATTAAAGAACTTGACTTTCAACTTGTATTAAATCACTCGACTAAACACTAAGATAATGTAAACCGGCCTTTATGTTTAGCGGATGTGGCGTAAATTACGATTTTTTACGGCCCTTCTGCCTACCCCGCAAGGGATTAAAGGCGTGATATATGTATGTGAATAAAATAATGTGAGGTGTTAAATCCACCCACAAATTAACTTTATGTAGACTATCTATAGATAAGACAGCCACATGAGCCCTAAAGCGCTAGCGTCGCATATTATCTATGCAGTGCAGATTTGTATAGTCAAGAAGGTTACATGTCCATGTCGCTGCCACCCCATAGTATATATTTTTCAAAGCTGAGAGGCTCAAACGTTTGTGACGAATGGATGGACTCTTATTTTAAGACTGGTTTTCAATGTGATGCTACCTAGACTGAGATCTCGGGTCAATAAATTGGGGAGCCAGCGACATGCTTTTAGGTTAGAATTTCAGAGAAATCATGAGATTACTTGTTAACGGCGCAATGTGCCAAAATGATGGCTATGCCAAAGAAATGTGACGGAATATGTGACAGCTACAAGCACATTCAATAGCTATGTGACTCAACTGGACCTGAGAAATAAGCCATGGAATGTTTCCAACCCATGTCGCTGGCTCCCCAAAAAACCGGCATCCAAAATCTCTGCAAATATCACCTAAAACTACTAACCAAAGAGGAATTTTCGATCGTAATGTAGTAAATAATCGTTCTTCAAACAATCTCCTCTAGAATCAGCTTAGTTTTTGAGAAAACACGACATTTGTTTTTGTATGAATATAAGGTTGACTACATCGTTCAACCCTGTTTGGGACAGATTCAGGAACTTATGGTTTAATGATTTCCGTACAGATTATACTAAATATTACCTTGAACAATGTCCGCGAAGGGCTCTTAGTGTTTATATTGTGCTGGCACTATTAGCAGCACATCAACTTACCTATTAATGGTACTTAGCTACAACTACTAAACGATTTTACGCTATTAACTAAATGGTCCCATGACTCGGGTCTTGTCCTCAACGCCACCAAAACGAAACTAATGTACATTAGCTCCACTCAGAATAGAATTCAACAGCCTTTAAAACTTATAGCCCATGAACATAAATGCCTTCATCTAAATCAGCTTGGATGTAAATGTGGACCAGTCGAACTTGTAAATAAGCAAAAATATCTCGGTCTTATAATAGATGACCGCCTAAAATGGACTGACCACGTAAGTTATGTATGCGACAAATTGCGTTGCATACTATCAAAATTTTCTTTGATTAAATCAAAAGTGCCTTACAATACATTACTGTCTCTTTACAAAGCGCTAGCAGACTCTGTAATAACCTATGGCCTTAGTAGCTACGGTCGAACGTGCAAAACTAACCTGAATCCCATTTATCAACTACAAATACGAATATTAAAAACTATTATACCAAGTAAAATAAAAAATAAATACCAAAATAACTATGACAGGCTGTTTTCATTTTGTAAAACTCTGCCAATACAAGAAAAGGTCAAGTTTGCAATATTGCTGGAATGTTACTTTAATAAGGACCTTCAAAAAGTTATTAATCACGGACGAAACACTCGTAGCGTATGTAACTCAGAACTCTGGTTACCTCCCGTTCAAAATCAGTACGGCAAACAGGTATTTCGTTATCTAGCACCTAAGTTAATAAATGGTTTACCTTCTTCCTTAAAGAAGGATATAACCGAAAGAAATATAAAAATCAAACTTAAAAATCATTTTATTAACAACCTACCTTCTTAAACCCGTTTTATTGGAAATCGCCCTGTGTAGGCCGACTTGTTTACTTAAATAATAATTGTTTACATGCATAAGTACTTATTCTAGTAACCGGTCTGTAGTTCGGCTACTGAGTGCCAACGATGGATGTTAGGTGTACGGATAAACCTAATTATAAGGTTTTTGTGACACTTGCTCAACATAAGTTTATAATTTGTAGTTATGTTATGTTCAATAAATAAAATAAAAATAAAAAATAACTACAACTTACCTATTTTTGACGGTATTTACCACGGTTTATTATTATTAGTTATAACAATTATACTACAAAATCATTGTAGTAAGCCGATATGCTTGTATACACGATCTGATTGTTGTCGTTCTGGAGAAATCGTCACCGGTCCAGCCGGCGACTTATCACGAGCACATCGGAAGTCCCTTTCATTCTCGTCGAAAAGAGATATTCATGGATAGGTCCGAATGTCATCCGGCAATAAAGTTGCACGTGAGCGCAAGCGCGTTTTAGGCTGAGTTTAGGTATTAATGTTTTAGAGTTTTATGCACTAACAGTGCTTTATTATTCTCATGTTTTAAACTATTACATTGAAATAATGTGTGTAGAGTATATTTTATACAAGTCCTATCAAGTATTGATGAAACTGAAAAACCTTTCCCATGGAACACAGGTCCAATTTTTTTTTAAATGGACCTCCTATTATAAATAACCAGCTCATCGGCAAATTTCATGATAAAAAAAATGGTTCAGTTTCATTAATTCTTTAGACTTTTTATTCTCTGTGCTTATCAAAAATAACTATTTAAGTACAAAAACTATCACATTTTTTGTAAAGTAATTTATTTATTCATTTTCCGGATTTTTTAAAGCGGTTTTAGTATTGTTAGAGTGATTCAAAACTTTTTATATTAGTTACACTAATATATTTACTGTAACTATATTAATTCATAATTTACATTATGATGCGACCGGTTTCATTGCACCATCGTCAGGAAGTAACTACTTAAAAAACTGGTTACTACCTGAAGACGGATTAACGAAACAAAAAAATATGTCATTAAAAAGTACTACCACGAGCCCATCAGGTAACAAAACCAGTCGTATTATAATTTGATTTTATAATCTACACTAATATTATAAAGAGGAAAGATTTGATTGTTTGTTTGTTTGTTTGTTTGTTTGTTTGTTTGCATCGAATAGGCTCCTAAACTACTGGCCCGATTTTGAAAATTCTTTCACCATTAGAATTGTACATTATTCCTGATGAACATAGGCTATATTTTATACCAGAAAAAAATAGGGATCCGCGTGAAACTTTCGATAATGTAACCCAACGTGTGAAAAATGTACCAAAAAAATATCTTATATCGCGTACGCTGTGAAAATTATTGACAATAGAGCAAAGTGATGTACTACAGTTTTATAGAGGACATCAATATCTATAATAATGTCTGCGATACCATATGTCTAACTATTACAGTTAAGCCACAAAAACCACCTTTTCGTTTAAAAATGTACAAATGTACCAAAAAAATATCTTATATCGGGTACGCTGTGGAAATTATTGACAATAGAGCAAAGTGATGTACTACAGTTTTATAGAGGACATTAATATCTATAATAATGTCCGCGATACCATATGTCTAACTATTATAGTTATGCCACAATAACTACTTTTTCATTTAAAAATGTACAAACTACGCCACATTATTCGTACCAGTGTAATGATTACATTTAATTATTGCTGTATTAAAGAGTGTAAGGGATAGCCCTTCGAATACTGATAGGGTACATGCAGACCATGAAACTGAACAACTTTCTCCTAGGAGCATATTTCAGTAAACGTAAAAAAACTGACTTCCCATAGTGAATGCAGTAAGCTGATTGTGATTTTGTATGGAAGGGTCATTATTTTGGCCTTTCCTGACATATGTTTCTAGGGGAAAGTTGTCCAGTTTTATGTTTCATGCACCCTATCAGTATTGTTTCATGCACACTGTCCCTTACTCGGTATAAAAAAGACGACAAAAAACATTAAATAATGCATTAAAAAAATCTACACCAAAATAATACATACATACACATATCACGCCTATTATCCCTTGCGGGGTAGGCAGAGCGTAAACGGCCGCATAAACGGACATTTACGCCACGTCTGACATATGTTTGAGGGTCATTCGGAAAATTGTGTATCGCCATAGTGACAGGTTGTCAGCCCATCGCCTAAAATTGCAATACACACCCTCAAGTCCCTAAGTCGCCTCCTACGACTCCCACGGGAAAGAAATCGGGTGATGCTATTCTAAGCCGTCATCACACTTAAATAATAATAATATAATCTACACTAATCTACACTAATATTAGAAACAGGATTTTTTATTGTTTGTTTGAATTGAATAGGCTCCGAAAATACTGAACCGATTTCAAAAATTCTTTTACCGTTAATTGAAATTGAAATTTTTTATTCAATGTAGGATAGATAGTATTATCACTTATTGACGTCATGAACCGTCATTCTAAAAAAATAAATTTGTATCACACAATTATTTTTTTATTACAATTTTGTTATGATCTAATAGAAAACCGGCTCGGGCGGGATAAAAATAAATAAATAAAGGCACTGCAATGGGGTTGGGCAGGTTAATCACACGGCATGTAACTTTACGCCACCACCATCTGAAAACGATATTTGTTTCAAATTAAAGTCAAGATTTTTAGAATCCTATATCATCCCTGATGAACATAGGCTATATTAAACTGTCTTATTCCCGGGGGGAAATTGTTAGCGGCGGGTGAAGCCGCTGGGCGGGCTGCTAGTCTATCATATGATCATCTCAATCAACTAGGCATTTGTTGAGAGTGAATGTACAATCGGTTATAGCACATAAGGTACCAAGGGTACTCCAAAAGAGCTGAATAATTTTTGTCCTTAGCAATGTGTTTTTCTTGACATAAATATGTTTTAGTAGAAAATTACTTCTTTTATGAGAATAAGTTAAAATTTTGATTATGGTATTAACTGGGGATAAAAATAATACAGTTCTTTTGGAGTACCCCTGTTACCTTATGTGCTACAACCGACTGTACCTATATACATATTTTACAGACTGGAAAAATGTACAACGCTACTGTTTTATGAGAATAAACGAAATTTATTTATTTATTATAGGAATCAATTCAAGCGGAGCCCTTTCTTAACATTATTTAAGGTCATTTATAGTATAATCTGTACGGAAATCATTAAACTATAAGTTCCTGAATCTGTCCCAAAAAGGGTTGAACGATGTAGTCACCCTTATATTCATACAAAAACAAATGTTGTGTTTTCTCAAAAACGAAGCTGATTCTAGAGGAGATTGTTTGAAGAACGAGTATTTACTACATTATGATCGAGAATTCATCTTTGGTTAGTAGTTTTAGGTGATATTTGCAGAGATTTCGGATGCCGGTTTTTTGGGGAGCCAGCGACATGGGTTGGAAACATTCCATGGCTTATTTTTCAGCTCCAGTTGAGTCACATAGCTATTGAATGTACTTGTAGCTGTCAAATACTCCGTCACATTTCTTTGCCATAGCCATCATTTTGTCACATTGCGCCGTTAACAAGTAATCTGATGATTTCTCTGAAATTCTAACCTAAAAGCATGTCGTTGGCTCCCTAATTTTTTGACCTGAGATCTCACGTCACATTGAAAATAAGTCCTAAAATAAGAGTCCATCCATTCGTCACAAACGTTTGAGCCTCTCAGCTTTGAAAAATATATACTAAGGGGTGCTAGCGACATGGACATGAAGGTTACAGCTGTATGTATTGATAGTGTTGCCTTCGAAAGATTTATCGCTATCGATAATTAGTGCTGTACGGTTGTTATCGATAAATCTGCGATAATCTATTGTATGGGTACTTTATTGATTTTTATTTAATATTTTAGGATATTGGTAAATAAAACTCCAGAAATTGTTAATAAATAGACAGTTTATTTAGACAAAGTGTTCCTTACTTAAGACTATACCTCTGCTGTGTGAGATGGAGTAGAGAATTGATATATTTGATAATTTTAATTAACAATGAATTACATATACCTTAAGTAGGAGGTAGCGACTGGGAGGCAACTGATTTTTAAGATAATATATACCTACCTTTTTTGGGTGAGGAGAAGTTAGAAAATGGTACAGTATCCCTAAGAGAAGTCGTAATTTCAATATGATATTTTAAATAAACATTCAAACTTAAATTGATATAAGACATTTGCTGAGAAGTTGACTAAGCAGTTAGATATGCAGTTCATAATGAATAAAATAATCGTAGTATCTTTCATAATTGGAACTGCTGAAAATCGTTGAGAAGGTAAAAAGTAGTTAAACCAAATATAGATCACAGATAAATATGCGCATATCATAGTGGGCAATATTATTACTGAATTACATACCTGCATCACCAACAAATAGGGTGGAATCTGAATCATCATCATCATCAGATTTGTTCTTTAAATAATTATGTTAAATCAAAGCAGATCAATCTGAAAAGAAAATAATCATTTAACATTAAAAATTTATAAATAAATGTTACCGAAATGATACCGTCTGCCGACTGTTATTTTTTTACATCAGCATTGTGATCAGATCCCTTAAGTACCTACACACCAAGCAAGCAAGCAAGGATATCCAACTAAATAATTAGAATACCTACATATAGCAGCGAGGGTATAATTTAATGAGTTTCATCATTTAAAAACTTAAAAAGAGTACAGCTTACCATGTAGTTAGCGGTTTACTAAGTTCGATCTCGGACTCGGCTCCTTTTGTCCTCTTGGTCAAATTGCGTCTTATCCAAATGCCGTTTTACCCACTCGTTTTCACATCCACATAATGTGGGTCTTATGGTCCACACATACTCGCATATACAAAGTAACCTGTGTAATCAACTCGAGCAATAATTAATGTGGGGATAAATCAACTCAAGCAATGGTTAATGTAAAATAACACAAGAAATTGGTCAAATTTATAATAAAATAACACGCAATCCACTACAGCCAGCGCGTCGTCATGGCGAAAATTCAAAATAACAGATATTAAACAATATTTTTTTCTTAAACCAACATGGCGCTCTAACTACCCGATTGAAGCGCCAGTGCGAATAACCTGTACATACATGTCCATGTCGCTGGCTCCCCAAAGTATATATTTTTCAAAGCTGAGAGGCTCAAACGTTTGTGACGAATGGATGGACTCTTATTTTAAGACTGGTTTTTAATGTGACGCTACCTAGACTGAGATCTCAGGTCAAAAAATTTGGGGAGCCAGCACATTTAATAGCTATGTGACTCAACTGGAGCTGAGAAATAAGCCATGGAATGTTTCCAACCCATGTCGCTGGCTCCCCAAAAAACCGGCATCCGAAATCTTTGCAAATACCACCTAAAACTACTAACCAAAGAGGAATTCTCGATCGTAATGTAGTAAATACTCGTTCTTCAAACAATCAGAGAGTGAATGTACAGTCGGTTGTAGCACATAAGGTACCAGGGGTACTCCAAAAGGGCTGAATTATTTTTGTCCTTAGCAATATTTTTTTCTTGATTATGAATATGTTTTAGTAGAAAATTACTTCTTTTATGAGAATAAGTTTAAATTTTTATTATTTAATAACTGGAGATAAATATAATTCAATTCTTTTGCAGTATCCCTGTTACCTTATGTGCTACAACCGACTGTACCTACATACATGTTGTACAGACTGTAAAAATGTAACAACGCTACAGTTTTATGAGATTAAACGATATTTATTTATTAATTATAGGAATCAATTCAAGCGAGGCCTTTTCTTAACATTATTTAAGGTAATATTTAGTATAATCTGTACGGAAATCATGAAACTATAAGTTCCTGAAACTGTCCCAAAAAGGGTTGAACGATGTAGTCACCCTTATATTCATACAAAAACAAATGTTGTGTTTTCTCAAAAACGAAGCTGATTCTAGAGGAGATTGTTTGAAGAACGAGTATTTACTACTTTACGATCGAGAATTCCTCTTTGGTTAGTAGTTTTAGGTGGTATTTGCAAAGATTTCGGATGCCGGTTTTTTGGGGAGCCAGCGACATGGGTTGGAAACATTCCATGGCTTATTTCTCAGCTCCAGTTGAGTCACATAGCTATTAAATGTGCTTGTAGCTGTCACATATTCCGTCACATTTCTTTGGCATAGCCATCATTTTGGCACATTGCGCCCATAACAAGTAATCTGATGATTTCTCTGAAATTCTAACCTAAAAGCATGTTGCTGGCTCCCCAAATTTTTTGACCTGAGATCTTAGTCTAGGTAGCGTCACATTGAAAACCAGTCTTAAAATAAGAGTCCATCCATTCGTCACAAACGTTTGAGCCTCTTAGCTTTGAAAAATATATACTATGGGGAGCCAGCGACATGGACATGTACATACAGCTGTCAGGCCCCTAAATCCACCTTGTAGGTAGTTTAATAATGTTTAGAAAATAACTGTTTTTTTTTTATTAATTTCAGGATGATTACCAAGATGCTTTAGACAAATTACAGCTTACTGTTACTAAAGCTTACAGAGTGAACAGTAATATTAAATTTGAAGTGTTTATACATAAAGTAAGTATAATTAAATAGAGACACAAAATAATTTTCATATTAATAATTTAATGGAGCGGTCAGATTGGTTTTATATAGTATACGAAGTTGATCAACAAGTAAATTTATTTCATATTTCAGGTTGATGGTCTCAATGATGACTATAAAATGGAATCTCAAAGAGACATCCACCACCGTGCCACAGAGGACCTAGCTGAAGCAGGTCTCGAACATGTCCACTTATCATTCCATCTGACTTCCATCTATGACCACTCCATATTTGAAGCCTTCAGCAAAGTTGTGCAGAAGTTAATACCTCAACTACCTACATTAGAAAATCTTCTAAATATACTCATATCAGTAAGTAACACAATTTGATTTCTACGCTTCTGTTCACAACAATTAATAAAGTAATAAAACATTTTCATATTTTTTCTAGAATTCTGGTATAGAGAAGGCATTCTTGTTTGATGTGGTGTCAAAAATCTACATTGCGACAGACAGCTCACCAGTGGACATGCAAAGCTACGAGCTATGTTGTGACATGATTGATGTGGTCATTGATATCTCCTGTATATATGGGTATGCCTCATATTATTAAATTGACATGCTTTCCGCACCACGCTTTTACCCGCAAGAAATAATAAACCACATAAATAAATAAACAATCTACATAGTCTGTTGGTCACCAGGTACATCATTCATTTCCACTGATCTGTCGACATAATAATAACATTATGTATCTATACATATAATAAAACAGTAAAACCTGTGTGTCTGTTCATTGAACAAATATACGAAACACGAAGGTGACGTGAAAATAGGTTTAAAACATTTAATTTTTTTGTCTATCTGTTTGTCTGGGCTAACCTCCGAAACTACTGGCCGGATTTGAATATTTTTTTTGTGTGTATAGCTACTAAGCCTGGTCAACATCTAGAACACTTTTTACTGCGAGAAAATTGCTCATTGGGAAAAACGAGTAAACGTAGAATATTTTAGGCCGCCAGGAGCCTAGTATGAGAGATACAGAAATATGCTGGCACATAGATATTGAGGGTCTGAAGTTCCTGAAGTGTAACATTAGGTTCCTCGCTATACCGTACGAGAGATGAAAATGGGTCCATAGCAAAATGTGTTGCTTTAATTTGTACATTTGAATAGCGCGACTCATAAAACCCTGCTAAACTTCTAATATCAACAGCTAAAAATCTCTGGTCCACCTCTGGACACGGGCCAAGCGTAATGAGTATTACAATACTCACTACGCTTGGCTGTCGAATTGGAGAGCGAAGTGCTAGATGTTGTATTCACAGGGAACGCCCATGAATGGTGCCCATTTCTAAGATTAATCCATTAGTAACTTTTTACGACACTTACAGGTAGAATTCGGGTAATGGTATTCCCAGCTGGCATCAACTTTATTTATAGATGCAGAAGTGCTTTCCTTTCTGTGCATTAGGGTCGATGAACAACCCAATATGTAGAATGTAGATACTGAGGCTTAAAACTGAACTGAAGCTTCATCAAAAGCTTATTAGCGTGATGTACATTTACATATATATATATATACATATATATATATTATACTTAGAGCAAGTTAAAAGAAGATGGCGCGTAAATAGAAATTCTAAATGTGAACTTGGGTGTTCTGATTGTAATTCAGTTAAGGTCAAAAGCAAGAAACACTGGTCGACATAATATTTTCTTGAGTTTGCACAACTATTACTCATCACAATAAAACAATTTTAAACGGATTTAAGTAAACGTAGGATTGTAAAATCCAAAATAATCACAACTTAAATCCGTTGAAAATTATTTTATTGTGAAGAAACACTGGCACTGGTGGTGTATGCTAATCATAATATTCAGTCAGCGAAACGAAGTTGGCGGTTGGCGGGCACCAACTAGTAACTCATAAAGACAGTGACTATTATGAACTGAACCATTCCATTCAGTTCCTATTAGTTGAAAAAGACAAGTTGTTATTCCTACCTTTAGAAATTATGGATTGTATTTATTATTATTTCAGAATGGTTGATGAAAACGAAGTGAACACATTCAACAGCCAAAGTTCTAGTCTCATAAAGTTGAATAATGGGACGGTCTTGTACCTTCGAGAAGTCAACAAGTTCTTAGCCCTTGTCTGCATATTGAGAGAAGAGAACTTCCAAAAACAAGGTATCTATAAAATAACGGTTGTCCTAATAAATGGTTTATTCAATGTCTACTAACCTTACCATGTCAGACGCAGTAGTAGGCGGTTGAAAAACTCTGACATCAGGGTTCATTGGGTTGTTCGTTGACTCGGTGTCCCACACGAAAAGAAGAAGAAGAATAGTGGTATGTATGTATAGCTCTGTCTGACTTATTAAGTTACAGTACTTAAATAATTACATGCCTACTTAGCAACTTGATAAACTTATCACAGATAACAAGCATGGACCTCCGTGTCACTGCAGTTAATGCCGATTCTGGTGTATGCATTCCATACTTAATTTTGAGATTATTCTTTAAATATAAGGAAAGAGTAGAGTAGGGAAATCTTCAGCTGTTATTTGCATGCTAGTTAAAGCTAGAGTCCTAAACTTGTATTAATTGTTTTAGTATTTAAGTGTTATTTAAGTTTATTTTAATTAAAAATTTGAAGTTTGTTAATTACTAATTACCTTTAATTCCTTTTTGTTACTGTGTTTTCTAGTTAATTTTAATATGTAAACTCTACTGTACTAAAAATATATTTCGTACGCCAAAAGGTAAACTGTTATGATACCAAGAACCTCTAGTTTTGAGATCTTTGTTTATAACCTAGAGTTACGAATAAACTATATTTGATATGAAAACTCACATGAAAATTTTGCTCAAACTAAAACAACAAACATTACTGATAATGCATTATAAATAGCAGCTCTAGGGAAAGTGACATAGGTATTTTAAAATAAGAGTGAATCCGGACTAATGGCACAACAGTAGTCCTATCTTTTAGTGATAGAGCTTATAAAACAAGTTTATTTTATTGAAATACTTAATAGCACGTTCACACCATGCACCTACTCCTGTAGCGCGTTCAACGTGCTCCGGATAAGATAACCTTGGCTTAAAATTTAAACTAACACACCTCTGAATGGGTGTTTGGCGAAGTGAATGAACGAAAGACAGTTAGATATCATCACATTAGCGATTTCCAAAGATGTCGCTTTGTCTGTTCTTATTTTCGTAAATATAAACTTAAAAAAGTATAATTTATAGTGCAACACGAGAAACTGATGTTTAGCTTAATTTGAGATGTCATAACAGTATTTTGTATGAAAATTGTTGTCGCCGAGTACAGGGGAAGCGGGGGGTATAATACGCACCCACACATTGACAAATTACAGTCGCACTCTAACGGCTAATAGCAGAACTAGTAAGCACATAGGTGAACGCGAGAAGCAAAAATAATAAACGCACGCAATACTCATTGTTTCGAGACAGTTTTGCTATTATAATATATTAGAGGGCAGCACGTTCAATACATTTAGGTAATTTGGGCAATAGATAATGTTGCCAGCTAGTGATTAAATTCATCAGAATTTGGACCTCCCATACTAAATTCCCGATCAGCTGATTTGAGTTACTTTGGAAAGTCAAAATATTTATCTCATATTTCAACCGATGTTCCTTGAGGAAAGTTGTTCCTTATCACCAGCCCGACTTGAGATTCTGCTATCGTCACTAGTAAAATTTCACTATATATTCGGCCAAATCCAACTTTCGGAAGTACAAGCAATTTTTTTATTCTTTTGTATCCTTATATAGATTTAAATTATATCTAAATAAGTAAGTATATTTTAGAGTGGCGGCAACCCCCCCGTCATTCTTAGTAGTTATTCTACCCAACAGTAGATGGCGGGAATACCAATTTAGCAAACAGAAAGTTCCAGAATTTCAAATGACGTGCGTGACTAAAACAATGAAATACTATACTTATAGATGAAAGCTGATCCTGTGTACATTTAAATTTTGTTTATTTGAGTCAGTTTTGCACCCAGGAACGCAGCACTTCTTAATTTTTGATGAATTACACGAAAAACATTTTTTTTTTCTCTCGTGATGCCAAAATGTGTTTCCGCGGTGACGGAAAGAAACACACTGCGGACAGCGCTACTAGTGAACAGTAGTGGACTTAGTATTAGGCCCGGCTGGCACGCAGCCTTATGTCTTGTAACACCTCCTCTTTCTTTCTGCTCCGTGATTTTATCTCAGTCGAAAGGTCGAGAAATGTTATCTGACGTGTGCGCATGAACGGGGTAGGATAAGTTTGACAAGTAGAAATTTTCTCCTGACAGGCCGCTCTGAAACGCGGTTTTACGACTTGTCATCGCTGAAAAAATCGCCTGTTCGACGTCGTTGAACGCGCTACTGCCGCTCGAAATACATGGTTCACACACTGCCGTTATACTCTTCTCACACCAATATGAGTGACCGAGATAGCAATACATTCCACGAGCGTTCGTGCTGCCGTTCTTTTGACTCGCGCACTATAAGCCGACAATCGAGAAAGCACGGGAAGTGGATGCGGCATGACGAGTACTAGCGCGAATAACTTGTTTAAATGCTCGCGCTGCCCACTTCCCTTACTATTTCCCTGCCCATATTGCGCTTTTACATACTTACTACTTTTTGTGTCTCCTTTCATTCCAACATAAGGCAAGACTTGGCGTGTTGTTTGGAGCCAGGGGCGCGTTCAATGGACCACGGATAATATATCTTTCGTCGCTCCTTTGTACTTTGACAGTTCGTAAAACCGCGTTTTGGAGCGCATGGTAGAAAATTTCTAAAACGCGGTTTTATGACCTGTCATCGCAGAAAATATCGACTAGGAGAAACAGCATGAACGCGCCCCAGTTAATTTATCAAAAAAGTTACGATCCTCAGTTCCGTTTGGCATCAAGCTGTAAGTGTGCTCGTATTTCCAGGTGTGATAGACTACAACTTCCTGTGTTTCCGCGACGCCATCACGCAAGTGTTCGAACTGCGCAACAAGGCGCAAAACGCGGCTGCGACGCGCGCGCTCGCCGGCACGCCCGAGCCGCACTCCAACGGCACCGCCGACGAGAGCTCCTCCGACCCGCATCCATAGCACCGCGTCCTACATATCTCCCGTAGGGTCAAAATTTATTAGTAACCTGACAGAGAGATACATATTTACTAATTGATTAGGACCCTATAACTTATCAATTCAGTAATCAATCCAATATTCAGTAACATGTATATTTTAGATTATAAAGCAGATTTATAATGTGAATATAATATAAAAACTTGTTTTTTATTTGGCTTTTTATTTGCTACCTCGTCTATAGGTAACCTAAATCTGCTGATTTACCTACCAAGGCTTACAGAAGGTCAGAGGGCAGGGGCGCGTTCATGCTGTTTCTCCTAGTCGGTATTTTCTGCGAAGACGTCATAAAACCGCGTTTTAGGAGAAATTTTCTACCATGCGCTCCAAAACGCGGTTTTACCAACTGTCAAAGTATAAAAGAGCGACAAAAGTTAAAGGGAACTATATTTTCTGTCACCAACATTTATATTTGTCATCAAGTAGTATCACCAAATAATAAGATCTATCGTCACGAAATATTTTCGTTCTCAGATAAACAAATGTGTTCCCAGGTATGCATCACCAAATTAAAGTTATATAATGTGTAAAATAAAAGATGGATTACCAAAGAAATTGTAGGCATTGATTGAATTTATACTTCGTTCTCTTAATAATAGTTTTGTTACTTATTTAATAGGTTAGTACTCAAAATGGTAGATCTGTCACCAAATAAATCAATTTTCGTTCCCAGACTGCGATGCCCTTTCAATTGCTATTTTGTCAAAAATACAGTGGTAACATTTTATTTCATTAAAATGTTACCACTGTATTTATGTTTAGTTATCGAAATTATATTGTTTGCTACCAATTTAATACATCAATTGTCAATTTGCATGAAAAAATATTCAAATACGCGTAGCCAAATTGGCGCGCTTTAAAAATTACCAATCAGACCTCAGAAATGGGTCGTAGGATCATACGATGCGTGGCGCGGGCAGCGAGGTGCAACTTTACTACATTCGTTAAAAAAGTCGCTAAGTGACGATGAGATCTAGGATGATTCGCGTTTGCCTAGAAAATGCCTTGTTTTATTAAATAGGAATAAATGTTGACTATTTCACTAGAACTATGTGTTTTACCTATCCTACTAGAAATTTTATCGAAATACTGCTTTTACCTGTGGGAAATAAGCTCCTTGGGGAAAGCATAATATGTCCAGTACTGCCCCACTAAGAAGAAAAGCCGTAAGTCAGTGGCGACTCATTTTGAGAAAAACGCAAAAGACTTTAAACGTTAATAATTCAGGATTCAATAAACATACAACGTTACAAATTACTGTTATGTATGGAGAATTGACATATTTTTTTTTTGTGTACAGTGTTTTTGCGCTATTCCTTATAGTTTTATTTATAAAGGCAAAAATATCAAACTCATTAGTATTTTCCGAAAAAAATGTATCACTTTACTAAGCAGAAAAACCATAAGTCGGACATATGGCTTTTTGTGAACGGATTCACTTGTAAATAAACCATAAGTATCATCTCATGTCTTTTACGCAAGCGTTGTTGTTAATAGTATCGTATTCATTTGTTAATGGAGCTTCGAAATTCTTTGCAAATATGTTCTTTTTATGCTCCAAGACAGCTTTCACACATACCGCCGCCGCCGGGCTAAAGAGATGGAAGCTGCTGGATTTACGAAATTTTAGTACTTACTTTATGATATTGTATGGATCTCGATGCCTCTGCCATGGCGGCGGCATGCCACATAGCAAAAGTACTGGAAGCATCCGCCCCTTGCGTTAGCCGCCAGCCCAGAGACGACATGTGTGTGTGAGATATCCCTTATAGCTGAGTTAGCCCTTTTCTCAATTTGGGTCAAAAAGTAGTTAGAAGGGAGCAATGAATGTATGAGGTACTTAGGCTCTAACCTAAAATAAAACAAGATTATTTTTATAATTTGAAATATTTATTAATTTAGTTTTGAGATCACATTGAGGTACATTGAACATAATAACTACAACATCTCTAAAACCTAAGTAAATATAGTCTACTAGCTCTTACCTGCGACTTCGTCCGCATTAGATATTTTTTTTAGGCAGTAGTTCTAATGCAGGTATGTGTATTCATAGTAAGTGTGACAGTGATATTAGAACAGTTCTTATCTCTACTATTTAAAGATGACTTGCTTGCTTCTGTTGTTAAAGGGACAATTCAAAATTTGCTATCCGGCCTGAGAGATCATTATTTATAACCATTGAATACAAGTCAGTAGATAACAGAGTACTTACTCCAGAGGTGCCGATTTGAGCACGCTAAAATGGCCAGCATAAGTAGATAAGACAGATAAAAAGGTAATTTAAGTTACAGTAATACATTTTTATACCTCTTTACCACATTTTTTGTTTTTCTGTCCTCGGTAAAGAAGGCAATATACTTTCTCAACTTTTTCCCATCATACTGAACAACTTTTGTTTTGGATCCATTTCTGTATCTCTAATAGTTTACGTGGGCTCCTGATGGTACACCTGGTGGTCTACATAAGGTACTCCAGATCCCCAATGTCCTTGTGAAGAGAAGCGGCCCATCATACTGAACAACTTTTGTTTTGGATCCATTTCTGTATCTCTAATAGTTTACGTGGGCTCCTGATGGTACACCTGGTGGTGCTCCAGATCCCCAATGTCCTTGTGAAGAGAAGCGGCCCATCATACTGAACAACTTTTGTTTTGGATCGATTTCTGTATCTCTAATAGTTTACGTGGGCTCCTGATGGTACACCTGGTGGTCTACATAAGGTACTCCAGATCCTCAATGTCCTTGTGAAAAGATGCGGCCCATCATACAAAACAAATTTTGTTCTGGAACAATTTCTGTATCTCCAATAGTATAGCTGGGCTCCTGGTGGTACACCTGGTGGTCTACATAAGGTACTCCAGATCCCCAATGTCCTTGTGTAAATAAAGCGGCCCATCATACTGAACGACTTTTGTTTTGGATCCATTTCTGTATCTCTAATAGTTTCCGTGGGCTCCTGATTGTACACCTGTTGGTCTACATAAGGTACTCCAGATCCCCAATGTCCTTGTGAAGAGAAGCGGCCCTTTTATTTTAGAACCATTTCTGTATCTCTAATAGTTTAGGTGGGCTCCTGATGGTAGACCTGGTGTTCTACATAAGGTACTCCAGATCCTCAATGTCCTTGTGAAAAGAAGCGGGCCATCATATTGAACAACTTTTGTTTCAGAACCATGCCTGTATCTCTAATAGTTTAGCTGGGCTCCTGGTGGTACACCTGGTGGTCTACATCTATACTCCAGACCTTCGAATGGTTATAAAAAGTACCCTATGTCCGTTCTCGGTATGCTAGCAATCTGTGTGCCAATTTTCATGAAGATCGGTTCAGCGGTTTGGCCGTGAAAGCGTAGCAGACAGACAGACAGAGTTACTTTCGCATTTATAATATTAGTGTGGATGTGGATTTGCGACCAGGAATTTTGAAACAAAATAATAGTTTGATGTCTCAAATTATGAGAACACACCTGTCTACAATGTAAAAACTTTCTACTTTTCTTATCATACTACGAATAATAACAAAATAACCATTATCTGGTAAAATCTAGTAAGTCTTATTGTATGCATAGTGTTGATCAGAGATCAGGATGCAGTTTTATCGGGCTGCACCGCATGTAGTATTACATAAGTCGGCAGCCAATATGAGGAAGCAATCTTCAATGAAATAAAACGACAAAGTTGTCAAACTTGAATTGTATTGCACTTCTTTGTTATTGATACACAAAAGCGTTTCGTCGTGCGCCGGATTAACACGGATAAAATACAGAAGGGGCGCAGATGTTTCACATATTTAATATAATAAGGACGACACAAATTATTTAATACATGGCAGTCATGACAGGTCAAAGAGAATGAGAAATGACGTTAATGACGTCTGTTAACTGTCATGTCAGTTTGACACTTATGGTTAGAGCTTATAATGTAGTACTCATAAATCGATATTATATAATCAACACTCTCCCTTAAGCTCTACACTATAAGTTACAATACATACATGCCAGTCCTACAATACATAACTATTCTATATAATGTTGAAATTTATTCTTATCATTATATCCATTATGTTAGTGTGAATGTAGAACATTGACAAGTCAATAAATAAAATTGTCAAATGTTAATTTAAAAAACTTATTTCATAGTCATATACACTTAACAATTTAAATGACCTATGTCATGTACATACTTATGGGCTAAGACACAATCTTTAAATTCAATTCACTTAAAAATCTATGATGCTTTTCTTTACACAATGGCTTTGTTAGTACGTCTGCTATCATATTATCTGTTGGTAAGTATTTTACACATATTTTATCTTTCTGTACTAGATCCTTTACAAAATGATAACGTAAATCTATGTGTTTTGTTCTTTTATGGGAATATTCTTTTACTAATAAAAGTTTTTGAGCACTTTGATTATCGTTATACACAACTACATCTATTGTTTCATCAATTATTTCCGACAAGAAATTCTTAATGAAACAGATGTCCTTGCATACATCACTTATCGCCAGGTATTCAGCTTCAGTACTAGATAATGCTATACACCGCTGTTTCCTGGCTTCCCAGTTAATTATGTTTTTACCAATTTTAATAACAAAACCAGTGTAAGACCTGCGATCAGACAAATCATTGGCCCAGTCTGCATCTGTGTAAGCATTGATTTCATTACTATTATTTTTACAGAAATAAAGTCCAAAATCAATTGTTCCTGCTAAGTATCTTAAAACACGTTTTGCAGCCTGCCAATGAGTTATATCAAAGCAAGTACTATATTGACTCAGTTGACTGCAAGCATAAGCTATATCTGGCCTTGTGCATACTGCCAAGTACATAAGTGAACCCAAAAGTTCTCTATATTGATACAAATTATCATCTAAACTCGTATCTGATTTATCCAGCTTGCAATTAACTGGCAATGGCGTGGCAACTGATTTACATTCATTCATTTTAAATCTTACCAATAATCGCTTTATATAGTCAGATTGGTCTAAAATTATATCATTGTTTCTATGAGTTACATTCATTCCTAAACAGTTTGTAAGCTGTCCTAAATGTCTTACTTCGAAATGACTTTTTAACAATGATAATACATCCTCTATACATCCATTGTGAAATACATATAAATCATCAACATAAAGAGCTATTATTACATATTGATTTTTAGTTTTCTTTATGTATATACACGGTTCGCATTTACTTTGTTTATAACCATTATCAGATAGAACACTATGTATTTTATTATTCCACATACGACTAGATTGCTTTAGCCCGTATAGACTTTTCTTTAAAAGACAAACTTTATCTTTATTATCGCTATTGAACCCTAATGGCTGTTCCATATATATCTTTTCCTGTAATTCACCATTAAGGAATGCCGTTGTTACGTCTATGTGATCCATTTTTAAATCAAGATCTGTGGCCATAGAAAATAGAATTCTAAGAGTTGAATGCCTGACTACAGGTGAAAAAGTTTCGGTATAATCTACGCCTGGTTTTTGTGAGAAACCGCGGGCTACCAATCTCGCCTTAAATCGGTCAAACTTACCCGTTGTGTCATATTTTCTTTTAAATACCCACTTACTTTTGATCACATTTGTTGCCTTCGGCCTGTTCACAAGATCCCAGACATTATTTTTAACAAGGGCATTATACTCATCAGACATAGCTTTCAACCAGCTTTCTTTGTCTGTTGAGTCCATGGCCTCATCATAAGATGTCGGATCATATGGTGAACCAACATCAGCCATAAAAGATGATAAGTCATAGTCTTTAAATTTTGCAGGTACAGTACCTCTAGTGCTACGTACGGCACGCCCGCTTGAGTGAGATTCGTCAGTACCCACCGACTGTGTCGACTCAACAGCAGTGCGTTTGCTCCTCGGCAGCGAAGAATCAGCATCGTCTCCTTCATCACCGGTACAGTAGGCATCAGACAAGGGTGACCACGCAGGTGGCGTGATCGTGCTCTCTGAAAAAATAGAGGGACTACTATTACCATCTGACTTATCATTACTTATATTATTAGGCTCAATATTGTCATTATTAATAAAATTATTCTCTTTGTTGTCAATAGAAATTTTATTATTATTATTAAAATTATTATTTAAATTTTCATTATTGCCATTATTATGAATATTAAAATTATTATTTGAATTATCACAGTCCTTTACATATACATCAAGAAAATTTTTGCTGCCCTCATTCGTGTCTTTATCCTCATCCCTAATAAATTCATTTTCAAGAAAAACTACAGTTCTTGAATGAATTACCCTTTGTGGGCTGGTTGGGTCTATTAAGCGGTATCCCTTACATGTCTCACCATAACCAACAAATACATACTTTATGGCCTTAGCGTCAAGCTTTTGTCGTTTTTGTTTTGGCACAAAAGAATAAGCTGTGCAACTGAAGACTCTAAGGTGACTTAGATCAATATTGGATCCAGTCCACTTACATTCAGGGATTTTATTATCTAAAACGCGAGTAGGGGTCCTATTTTTCAGGTATATTGCCGTCATTACAGCTTCTCCCCAAAAACGATCAGACAATCCAGACTGAATAAGCATAGCACGAGCCTTCTCAAATACAGTTCGATTGACACGCTCCGCTACCCCGTTTTGTTGGGGACAATAAGGCACAGTGGTTTGGTGTAAAATACCTTCTTTTGCAAGAAAATCAGACAATGCTTTATTGCAAAACTCAGTGCCATTGTCGGTACGTAAGATACGTATCGAACGACCAGTCTGTTTTTCGACAAAATTTTTAAAGGTAATAAAATGTTGTCTCACCTCACTTTTATTTTTCATCAAATATCCAAAGGTCTTCCTCGTGTGGTCGTCAGTAAATGTAAGCAAATAACGGGCTCCGCCCCAAGTGCAGACTGGTATTGGGCCGGCAACATCAGCGTGGATAAGGTCCAAAGGTGCGTCGGTGCGTGATCCAGTCGTTTGTGGAAAAGATGCCTCAGACATCTTGCCAGACAAACATGGTACGCAGACGCTGGTATCATTGTTTTCTTCCTGAAAAACGACACCCGAACATTGACCACCACCGCTTAGTATACTCACTATTGAGTCATGAGGGTGACCGAGCCTCTTATGCCAAATACCTTTTGGCACCGTCGCTGCTGTGTGGGCGCTCACTGGCTCCTGCCTATACAGGGGCATAGAATTCCCAGGGGAAGGGTGCACGCTTTGCTGCATTTTATAAATATAGAGACCATGTGACCTATTGGCGGTGAGAATTGGGCTACCAGCTAAGTAAATATCCTGCACATGATAAATCCTACAATTATTATTGAGAAAAACAACGGCATATCCTTTATCTACAATTTGGCTTATAGACATAAGGTTTTGGGTCAAGCAGGGACTATAAAGTACATTATTTAAATTTACAGAACTAGACAGAGAAATCTTACCAACAGATTCACTATGAATCTCTTGTCCATTTGCTAATGTAATTGCATGCTTCACTGGTCTTCGTTCCTCCAAAAACGATGAGTCAGCGCACATATGCGCTGAGGCGCCAGAGTCCAGGATGAACTCGTTCGTCTTCGGATTCGCATAAGAAGCTGCAAAGAAAGAGTGTGTCTGTTGGGGCTTCGTGTCTTCATCTCGCTTCTTCTTAAAGCATCGTTTGGCACTGTGGCCTTGTTTGCCACAATATGTGCATGAGATCAGCTTCTTCTTCTTCTTGTTGTCAGACTTGGCCACATATGCTGATGATTGGTCATCGGTCGAGATCATCCGGTGTTCTTCTTGGAGCAGACGAGAACGCACCATCTCTGAAGATAATGTCCCAGCTAGTCCAGCCGTTTCAAGGCTTGATACAATGATGTCATATTTCTGTGGCAATCCGGATAAAAGAATTTCAGCTACCTCGCCGTCCTCAATCTTCTTCCCTATATCACTGAGCGCTTGTACATTAGACATTATTTCTTCTATATAGCTGCTCATGTCAGGGTGCGAGCTGAAGTCGATGCGGTGAAGCTTGCGAAGCAAGAGCACTCGCCTATAAAGACCTTTATTTTCAAATACTTCTGCTAGTTTGTCCCATGCTTGCTTGGATGATTGGGCATCGCGTATATACTGGTACAAACTCGGTTGGACCGCTAGACATATACGTGCCAACGCCTTTGCGTCTTTTTCTGCGTCTCTGTCGACGCCTAGGACACAGTCCCATAGTCCTTCAAGGGTTAAAACCATTTTACAAGCGAATTTCCAATTGGCATAATCGCCACATCCTTTCAGTTTTTCAATCTGAATATTTATTCCCATACCGCCGTTGTTGCTCATGTTGGACACGTTTTGTGAAAAATAAGTGCAATATTACAGTACCGTGATAGTGATTTCTTCTTTCCTCAATCCAGTCTGGGCACATAACCTGTTGATCAGAGATCAGGATGCAGTTTTATCGGGCTGCACCGCATGTAGTATTACATAAGTCGGCAGCCAATATGAGGAAGCAATCTTCAATGAAATAAAACGACAAAGTTGTCAAACTTGAATTGTATTGCACTTCTTTGTTATTGATACACAAAAGCGTTTCGTCGTGCGCCGGATTAACACGGATAAAATACAGAAGGGGCGCAGATGTTTCACATATTTAATATAATAAGGACGACACAAATTATTTAATACATGGCAGTCATGACAGGTCAAAGAGAATGAGAAATGACGTTAATGACGTCTGTTAACTGTCATGTCAGTTTGACACTTATGGTTAGAGCTTATAATGTAGTACTCATAAATCGATATTATATAATCAACACATAGTGACTTATGGTTTTTCTGCTTAGTGTTCGTATAGTGATTAAACCGTAAATCCAGTACTTGTGGCTTTTCTGCTTCTGACACAAGACATATGCTTTTTTTGCTAGTAAGAACTACAAAATTTAAGGTAAAGTCCTAGAAAGTATTGACTTACGGGTTTCTAAAATTGGCAGTTTCTCTTCAATATCAACCGTTCCTAGAGAGAAAAAAAGGCCTTTTTTCACTGATTCCAAAACTGTATTTAACTCAATTTCCGTAAATTAGCGACTTACGGTTTTTCTTCTTAGTAGGGCAGAGTAAAGTAAGTAGATTGTTTTCGTTGAAACGATGATGATGATAATGAACTCCTAATTTCTTTGACACTTTTAAAAAAAAATTTAGGGACAAAAATATGATTTATTGGTGATTACTATAAATTAATTTTCTTCAATACTTCTTAGGACAAACCTATTAAAATACATTCAAAAATATTTATTTGGTACTAGACCTGATATCTTCATGATTTTAGGTAATTTTTCGTGGAACAGATTTGATATTGTTTGATGACTAGATTTTGGTGACAAATCTATTATTTTGGGGGCAAACTCTATTATTAAGGAAACAGAAAACTACTTAAATTGGTGACAGCTTAAATCATACCCAAAGTTAAATTATCCGTGGTCTATTGAACGCGCCCCAATTTATGTGGGGCATAGCATACATGCAGCCTTACCATACGGGGGAACTGCTTTCTAGACTGCTCTAGAAGGAAATACTTGGAATCCTGTATTAAAAAAAATATGGCTAATTCTGATACCCAGTGGATAGTTCATTTAATACTGCTATTCCCCGATAGATAGTGCTAAAATAAGATAAAACCAAATCCGATCGTTTGTCAAGCTAATCACAGAAAAAATTTTCTCATAGACAAAATATTCATATTTTAATAAAAAAATGTAACACAACCACCTTAAGCAATGAATATTGCTGCTCTGTATAATCTTCAAGTGGCTGTGTTGTGTGGATAAAAATTAGTCGAATTTAGCAAAGTATTACTAAAAAAGAGAAACGTCAATAATTACATCTTTTGTTTGTCGAATAGGTACATAAAAATCTAGATTTTTCATTATAAATTTGTGATATATGAAATATAGTCTTGTCAGTATTTAACACAGAGGATAGCGCTTCTTTGGTAAGTACCATTTAATAATAACTTTTCTGATTTATCGACAACATTTGAGCGTCTTACAAGTACTTACCAAACCAACTCCTTCTATTAGTAAGTACCCAATTGAATTTGATTCTTTGTACCCGTTAAATAAACATCTTTGTGTGATTAGTTATTACACAAAACATGCAGACATGGATGTAATTAAAAAGGTGTTTGTCGGCAATTATCTTTTGATGTCATTCTTCCTTACTAGTGGGGTTAGAAAAAGGCTTGACCATAGGTATCATACGTAGGTATAGGTAGGTATATCAATCAATTAATATATTTTAAAATCTAAATCTGATTTGATGAAACAATGACTGTGATAATGATTGTATACCCTTTCTGCTGTTATATTTGAATTGAATAATCAGTCAGTCATATGCATAATTAATACAAATCTGAGAGAATATCAATGCTTGTCTTAACAAAGTCAGGCACAGCTCAAGATATCAAGCTGTGGTATTGTCCAACAAACTGCCAATGGAACTTAAAACCATTGATATCTTATATTATTAGATAGGAAATTGTTATTCTATTCATGAATTTCTAATTTGATTACAAAAATTTTGTGCCAATGGCATGCCAAATTGTAATTTGTCCTAATTGTAATTTAGGTACTTACTGTGTGACATGTTTTCAAAAATTACTTTTTTAGTTTAAGTATTGTTCATTTTGCACACAGTTGTTTTAATAAAGTAAATAATATAATAATAATAATTTAATAAAGTTGATTGATTGATTTATACTACAAACATTAGGGAAGAAAATTATTTAAATATTTTTAAGGCTTAAAAACTACCAAAACAGTATTGCTCAGGGTTCTGAAGCAAGTTTGCTATTTTGTCAAAACTCCATTGCCATCATGGTTTATTTATTTCTAAACACGTTGTATGTTATGTCAACAGCTGTTGGTTTTCCAAAATAAATAAAATAAAAATAAAATAAAAAACACAAAAATAAATATTTGAGTTATACTGACCACACTATGACAGAAAGATAAAATTTAGTTTTCTTTTCGTACTACCAATAGTATGCAATACTGTACAATAAAGGTTTATGATTGACTATGGAAGCCTAAGAGCCAATGCTGCATAGATCTGCGCGTGCAGCCCGCTTAACAGAGTGTTGGCACTACAAGGTTAAAAAATTTACTTAACTTCTGTTATTCACTGATGGTATGCCAATTGCAAACTACCATCATACAAGCTAGGCCACAGTTACAAGAATATGGAAGCAACAAACTAATTATTAAACAAAAACTCAGCGGCTTGTGAAAACTAATAATATAAACATTTTTTTTGTGTGATGCCTGCTTAGAACAGCATTTACCCAGGCGACTAAGAGCCTCGAGGGTTTCATGTGTTTAACAATTTTAGGCGACTGGCTGGAAAACTGTCTCTTTAGTGATAATTTTTTTTTTCTGAAAGGGCCCTCAAATATTTGTCAGGCGTGGCGATAGCAACCGAACTTTTCGGCTGTTAACGCTCTGCCTACACCGCAAGGGATAAGCGCGTGATATGTGTATTATGTATTTTCATTTAAAATCGTCCAATTTTAATTTATCAAATTTTTATATAGTCAGTGTCACTCCCATTGCTGAGACTAACATATAGAAAACATAACCCTCCTTCTGAGGCAGGCGGGTAAAAAATAAATCAATGCAAGCAATAATTCGGAAAGCATAGAAGCCAACCATTTTATGTGAAGTTCCAGAATTCAATGTATGAAAAAAAATTAATACATATAGGTTGCTCTGATGCTGGACCAGTCTGCTCCTCTCGGCCAGTCAATATCAATTTGAATTAAAGTATGAAAAATTTTAAAAAAAAAACAATGGTTAAAGTCGCGCGTCTGAAAGTGCTAGATGTTTGCCGTCCCTTCTTCTTTAAGTCCTTAATTAATACAAAAACATTGAACCTTTTTAATTGCTTTTTTAGCAATATAGCGGGATGATACGGCGATTCATGTACCATATTTTTTACAAAACTATTTGCTTGCAAAATTAAATTTAATTTGTATGAAATTTTAGTTACAATGGCCCAAATAATGAATCAAAAAAATCTATACAAAAAATATAAGGCCCATGTGCTTTCTCAAATTCCAGAAATAATTTTTTTTATGCTTGCATTTGTGTCACAACATGTTAATATGTTACCTTTATAGTCTCATTACATTGATAAAAGTGGTTTGAACACTGTAATTTTTTTCCTAGATTAAATAATTACTTGCCAAATATTAGTAAATCTCATAAGAACTGACTAGGCTCACATAATTTGTTTATATTCTTTAAAATTTTCGGCCTCATCTTTGTATAGCTTAGTATGCTATGATGCGTCTTCTCGAATACTTGTGGTTAATAATGTTGCACAATGATAATGAGATATGTATAACGTATATTGCCTAAATAACCACGCACCGTCAACATGGACTTCCCTGCTCATCGAACCCTGCTTTTCCAATCATAAATATTTGATTGCATGTGGGAATTTGGGTGATATCACGCCATTCACGCCACCTTGGCCGAGTAAAGTTATTGGCTGGTTATTAGGGTTCCGTACCCAAAGGGTAGTAACAGAAACCCTATTACTGAGGCTCGGCTGTCCGTCTGTCCGTCCGTCCGTCCGTCCGTCCTACAGTTACGTCCACATCGACTTAGGCCTCCCTACCATTAAAGCGTATATGAAAGAAGCGTCTCGTCGCTTCTTTGACAATGCTCCCCATCATAAAAACCCCTTGATAGTTGCCGCGTCCAACTACATCCGTCCCGTCCGAGACACATCCTTACGGAAGAAGATGATGAAATCACAGTAGCCACTGCTGCAGCCACTGCGAGTAGATCACACTCCACAAGCTCCTCAAGCAACCGACGTCCCCGCCGGCGGGGGCGCGGAGGTCCCTCATTTGCTCCCCACTTGGGAACTACCGGCACGTGCCGGGTAGATTCAGTCCAATACGTTCTTCTCAGAACAACTCGTAAGCGATTGAGCTGGTTGTTTGAACAACCACAAACTTTTCTGGGTGGGTTTCTCACCATACATTCAGGTGTAGATTAACAGCCCCGGGGCTAAAATCGTAGGGTAATCGTAAAAAAAAACCTACAGTTACGAGGCTGTATCTCCTGAACCGTTATACCTAGACAGTTGAAATTTTTACAGATGATGTATTTCTGTTGCCGCTATAGCAACAAATACTTAAAATTGGAGTAAAGTAAATATTTAGGGGGGCTGTTTTTTTGTATAGAGGCTGTATCTCATGAACCGCGAAAGTTAGACAGTTGAAATTTTTACAGATATTGTATTTCGGTTGCTTCTATAACAACAAATACTTAATGATAATTGTTTGGTAAAGGTATAATGGTACGGAACCCTTCGGGCACGAGTCCGGCTTGCACTTGCCCGGTTTTTTTTCAGTTATGTTAAGTTCTTTGGTATTTATTCTTCGTATTGCTTGTCAGCTTAGTCATCTTTTAAGAGAAAAGTTACATACACTAGATAGTTATATACTTAGGTAGGTACTATAACGACCGCCATCTTAGTAATTATATCCAGCACGAGACCGACGATGACTTAATTGCAAAAATGTGGTCTGTACTAGATCTGAGCACTTTTCTAAAACCGGCTCATTTTCTTGGATGGTAGGCAGTCATCCAGACGCTTTTAATAATGCTGTCGGGGAATCCGGAGAAGACTTTGTATACCCGCTAGCCAGCAGTTAACAGCCAATACTGGTTTGTTGTTCTTCAGGTTGCCTTGTTGCCCTTTCTAAGGTGAATTGAACTTATCATTCATCTAAGCATACATTTATTCTCTAAGTCTGTTGCTCCCTTTATTAAACGAAACGGCCTTATTTGAACACATTTTTTGTATGAGTTAGTATTATAATCCGTATCATAAAAGGGTGGGTTGCGAGCTTAGAAGAAAGACCAAGGAGAGTCAAACATTTCCCGATTATTGTGTACATAGGTGTATCAATAGGAATACCAGAGAAAGTGAGTGGTAATGCAAGTATGACGACAGCCTTGGTAAAGAATAAGACTTGTAACTGAGACCTCCAAAAAACCTACGCATAAGATAGCATCTAGCACTTTTGATTGATAAGGAGGAATTTCAATATACATGTAATCCTATAATGTATTTATTAGGATTGTATAACTTACGTAAAAAATAGCAAAATTATCAGTGAGTATCTTATATGATCAAAAACATGTTTTTAGTTTTCCGCGTTAGGTGTCACAAGAATTCGCATAAGCAGAGCTGAAGGCCATCAGGCGGACGATAACGACTATTCTGCGCATACGCATAATGTTCTCTAGGTTACAATTTTGATTTCTATACACCTAAGGATATGGTTGAAAGTAGGTCGCAGATTTCTTGTTATTTTTATTCCGGTCTTGTTGGATGTGGCCTTGCTTCAATGAACGAAACGCAGCAAACAAGTGCGTCGCGGCCGGCTACAGTTCGCTACACAGATCGTAAACACGACGTCACGACACACCCATCGGCTGAACGAATAAGGTGTTTGGATTCTATTACTTCTTTGAAATAATAACTGTGATCAAAAACAATAAGCACTTTGATTCTAGCCAATATATGCATCCCATCCATATAACACGCCTATAATCCCTTGCGGGGTAGGCAGAGCGTAAATGGCCGCAAAAACGGACATTTACGCCACGTCTGACAAATATTTGAGGGACATTCTAAAAATTGTGTATCACCATAGTGACAGGTTGTCAGCCCATCGCCTAAAATTGCAATACACACCCTCGAGTCCCTAAGTCGCCTTTTACGACTCCCACGGGTAAGAAATGGGGTGATGCTATTCTAAGCCGGCATCACACGGCAATATATGATAGCAACAAATTGTTCTCCGGGAGAGTTTTAGGCGACAATTTTCAAACAAAATTTCTTTAGAACATGAAATCGTATGAACTCCTTGAATTTTGTTCATATTTTTGGGATTCCCTATGATATTTAACCCAAAAATTTTGTCCAGTAGGAAGATCAATTTACTTCTTTTCAAAGTAGCGTGATCTTAATATAGTAGTCTTCTGAAAGTTGGATTTTATAATCTTTAAATTAAAATTTATGTAGAGTCTGTGCAAAATGAGTGTATATGTACGAGATGAATGAGTATGAGAAATATCATAGCAACCTATAAAAATATGATTAGTTCACTTTTTGCCCACGCCTATTCTCTTTTCGCGCAGAGTCATTGTTTCTATATCCATAACATTAAACACTTTATGTAGCATAATGTCACCCAATGGGAGTTTTTCTATTGACAGTTCTCTTGATAGTTCTGAATGTCAAACCAGAGGGGGCTGTGCTAAACTGAAATTTTGACGATTCAATATGGCTGGCGGCAGCCATAGTTTTGTCACGGGTTCCGTTTCACGTTGTTCGTTCGTTACAAATAAATTATGTTACTTTGATTTACTACAAAATAAACTTATCGACTTGCTATTATATTGAGTGTCATACGTGTAAGTAAACAAATAACCAATAATAAATTTAGAACAATTCAATAAACACAAAATAAAGAATAATTTATAAAGTAGCACATTTTTTGTGTAAAGAAACGTTAGATCAAATAAGCTTAGCGCACTCTACATGACACTCGAGAATCCCTAGAAAAGGATGATGGGCAAAAATGTATGAACCGTGTGGGCCCACTTCCAATAAAAATGAGTTATATATTAAATTAAAGGTCTGTTTACAAGCAACCATTATCAGAAAGGCGCATGCCAGAATTCGCTGTGTGGTTGGAGTTATTTTGATATAAAAAATGTGTTATGTGTTAAGTAATACGGATAAAAAAACGTAAATCACACAATTAGTTATGATTTATGGATACCTAATACAAATGTTAACGAATTACCCGTTAATATATAACACATAAGTATGTGAATTACAATCACTAAACTTATTTGAGAAAAAAAATACCTAAAAATATCAACCATTCTAAATCGAACAACTCCAACCACACAGTGAATTCTGGCATGAGCCTTTCTGATAATAGTTGTATGTAAACAAACCTTTATTTTGACATACACGTCATTCTTATTGGAGGTGGGCCCATTTTGCCTAAGAGGTGGGCCCATTTTGCCCATTGTCCTTTCCCATTGCAAAACTGCAGGACGTCAAAAGTTGATAAAAGTGTATGAGAAATTAAACAAAAGACAATCCCATGCAGAATAGGAAGGAGACGCAAGTAGAAGATGGATGGGTACTGAAGCGACCAAGGCAAAATGGTCCCATAAAACAAAACGAAGTGTTGCCAGATGAGTGAAAAAGGTAATTAGAGCCAAGCTTCTGAATCTACACGTCTTAACTCCACCAACCAAATTTCACAAACTACAGCTCGGTCAAAATGTTGGACAGGCCATTTTGTTACCGTCAATAATAAATTTTGTGTTATGCGAATTTATTCTGAAGTAAGTATCTAAAAACACGAAAACGGCCCAGTCACACGTTTTGACTAAAATGTAGAATTTGTGAAATTTGGGTCAGTGAAGTTTAGGGACCTCTTTACTCGTCTGGCAACATTTTTCATGAAAATATTTTTGGTGGATTTTCGTATCCTTTTGTAGGGAGATAAAAAAACCACTACAAACTTCCACCGCCTTTTTTAGGGAAAGAGAGAAATTTTGTAAAATACTGATAGCGGTATTTGTTTATAGAAATACAGTTAGAAAACTACGTGTCCGTAAATGAAATATCTGATCTCTAGCATTAAAACGTAAAAGTTTTATATAAATTTGCGCCTCCCAAATTGGGGAGTTGAGAAAGGAATTAAATAGGTTTTTCAGTTTTTGTTGTCGAAAAATCTTAGTCTACATACCAAATTTCAGCTTTCTAGCACTTTAGGAAGTACCCTAACATTTTGATGATTGTCATCGATCGACGATCAATGTGTCAGTGAGTGAGAGAGTGACGAAACTGACGAAATCAGCGTATTTTAGATATTAATAAAATCTGAAGGATCATAGCTACGAACTCGAAACTTTGCATGTTTAATAAGAATACTATTGACATACCTATAACATATCCCGAGAATTTGATCAATCTGGTACATCGCAAACCAAAGCCAAAAAAACGACGAAGCACTTCAAGGTAGTGAGTGCCAGCCATCGCGCTTCGCGTGGCTCGTCTTCGCGGGGGCACGACCGTGCCCCCAGATGCACATTCCCTAGATTTATCTCTTAGAAGCGTTTTATTTTCTACACCCATAGACAGACTTCATGTGATGTTTTTCAATCCGACACCGCACGGAAAACAACTCGAGACGTATTATTATGTAAACTAAGCTTGTTATTGTTTACTGCCGCTACAGGAATGACTAATGCCATACCTAGTTGTACGCTGTTTGTTTGTGCCAATTTCATTTGCAAGTTAAGCCTCAACTGCGACAAATAGATATCGTCATTATTTACTCATGTTTTTACTGTCGCCTTTTCCATTGAAGTGCCTATTCCAGCTCAAAATAAAGTAAATTGCGTCTTAGAATCTCCCTTCACCATCTTTCATACTCATTTAAGGTTGACTCTAACATTTTGGGGTCGTCGCAAATGTTTAGGACTCATGAGCGTAATCCTAACACGTCTTAGTCAAGTATGTAACGTGACACACTTTCGAAATGTAGAGACATACAAACGTAGGATGGGCTAAGTATAAGTTTATCTTTGTTGCCCACTGCTGACATTTCGATATTTTATTTGCATTACGTACATCTAAAAATGGGTATAATAAACTGACGGCGAGTCTGGTTACTTTCGCAACAAGGTGGTCTGATACCTCACGCCATACCGCGCGATCGATCGCGGTTCGCGGCCGCTGCCGGTGCTCGAAGCACATGGCTTTAACATCGGCTGATACGACGTCATGCGACGTCAGCCAGTCGTCGGTTGGACGCTCTCGCCCGCTTATACGTACAGTATCGTGGTAGAGTCGACGCGAACTCCACGTGTCGAAGTCTTACCGCTGTTTTAGTAGCGTGTTTGAATTTACCGCTGTTACACGTCAAACTTATTTGTTGACAAAGAGGTTTGCTGTCGGCAAGCGGAATTTTCTTTGTACTCTTGGCTGTTCCGGGAAGTCGTGCTTCCATACTTTAACTAATAAGGTACTTATTTACATTATTTATCTTACTTTTGTAAACTCTGGTTTGCCCTGTGGTGTTCTTATGCTTATATGATTCTGATATGATTAATAAAAGTGTAAGGGAAATCCTTTACAATTAGCTGTAATAAGATATTAGTATTATTTATAGTGTTATGAAACTTTTTTTCAACAGTCATCGCTCAATTCGCTGTATTGTTTTCGATTTGTTGTTTTCACTTTCTTATTTGGCTGAGCACGTAACTCAATTATTACTTACCCAAGGAAGAGGCACTTACTTTTTGTATGATATTGAGATCTTTATGTAACTTCCTTGAAGAAAAAGTGTTCTAAAGTTATACAAATTGTATAATGTACCTGCTACATAATGGAAACATCCGTATGTAAAAGTGGAGTTTAGAACCTTTTGCTGGCAGATAAAGGTAACAATGCTGCTGTAACTCTGTTACCCAGGCGTTGCAGTGCTCTGTGATCTTCGCCTTGGAATCGAGGCTCGAACTTGTTTCCTCGTGGTGCAATGTGTTCTTCGGTTGTAACATCTGCTTATCAATTCCGACCTTCATTTTAACAGCTGTCTCTTTGTTTGCTGTCGTGTTTTCTATTTTCAATGTCTTTTGTTTGCTTTTAACTTATTAATGCTTTCCTGATAGATGGCTTGACTTAACGCTTTTTACTAAAAAAAAAACGCTAGATTCGTTCATAATCATCGAATATTAGGCCAATACAATTATCCTTAATTGGTTCTATTTGTATCGTTCGCGTTTGTTTAAAATGCTCTTAGATTGCATAATAAAATACTCTTGCTATTAGTATCCTTTCCATACAAAGTTTAATGACTAACAATGAAATGCAATGTAGGACCTACACAGGTACATATAGTAGCAGATAAAGTCACTCTGTATGCCAGCTCACGATTATAATAAGACCCTTGTATACGTAGCTTCATCGTGACACTTCCTGCCTACTAAATATCCTGATATCTATCTTCTATCCTGAATATATATATCCTGATATATATCTAATTTATACATGCACTTTCTTAATTCTGACCTCACTTTAATGTTTTGTAATACCCCAAACATAGGAACTCAGTAATCATTTTACGTAAGCTCAAAAAGATCGTCGAATGACAAGATGAAAAGTTGAATTAGTATTTATGTAGGTACATTACTAACGAATCCACGCATCCAATTAGTATAATGACTTCACCATATGCGATAGGTGATAACAATAATGATGATTATTGCAAATAACTGGACATCATTTTTACCAGGGATGTATCTCGCATGTATCACATTTTCTTTTTGTGATCCTTAATTTTATATTCTTTTACACATTATAGCATACCTTAGTGTTATCTAGTTTTTTTGCGTGTTTGTATGTCTGATGCACTTTGATCTTTATCTTTGCACATTTTATAAACAAATATTGTAGGCACTTACTTGTTTATGTGTTACTTGTTTATCGCGAAATTGTTTACTCGAAGTGTATCAATAGCAGTCTGGTGTTGCACCACGTGAAGAATCAAACACGGGGTTGTGTACGTGACCAACGCCCGCTAGGGTTTCAAATTTCAATACAATAATAATACATCAATTTTATTATTTCCTCAACGCAGGGTGCGTGCATCCGTTGATCAATATTATGTACCACCGTGAAAACATTTTATCATCAAAGGCCAGCTTGGCTGCAATCCAATCATATGTGGGCCACTGTATTATGAAAAATATCATTCATTTAAATTAATCGGATCCAACCCCAAAAATAATAAATAAATTAAAATAACGATACAATGCGATGAGACTTCTATGTTCGCACATGCGTGAAAGTGGTGGCCATGGACTTTAGTTCTAAACTGGGATTGGCACCTGCTGCCATTCAGGCCTCAAACGACGACCATGGACACCTGCCTCTCATATCCCTTCTGTAGGAATAGCTCTTTACGTTTGTTACTTGGAAACTATTTTATGACTTTGTTTGGGAAACGATAAAATTCTTCTTGTGTGTACTGGATTTCAAACCACACCATCTAGACTGGAGGAAATTGTTCCCGAAGTTCATCTCAAGTCTCGTTGTTTATTCATCCAAGTATTTGTAGTGATGTATTGAATCACCTTTTTCTTACCATGTCGGCCAAAAGGCAGATGAAAATTCTTATGCTATTACTTTGGATTAGTCATTAAAGGGGCAGAGTCTCCGGCGTTCCGCTTCGCACGCGAGTACCGCGTGCTTTCCATCACTCGTCCACTCAATGTCATGGTCTAAGAACTGCCTCGGGCGAGTGGGGTGAATGAATTCGCCAGTCATTGCTACACTACACACCTACTTATTGTATGTGCCAGTAATGACGGTTTAACGTATCAAACCGCTCTACTTCGACACCTCTTGTTCTGTTGCCAAGTCAGTATTGTTCGTTTATGCAAACAGACTTGTTTTTATAAGTAGTTATAAGATAAGACATCTTTACAAATCTTGCTGTTGCGTCGTTTTGTCACCAAAGCTCGTTCAGTTTGTGAAATGATGCATATTACCTGTGTTTACAACCCTGCTCAGTGTGACCTCGATAATTGTGTGTATACTGCGGTTATACACACACATTGGTTTCTCAACTTGAAACTGCCAGCGTTGCCTGTACTAGCGTTTATATCTGGACGATGTAACGTTGGGCAACATCCTGCGCTTGGTGCCTGGCAGTGCATCGACCTAGTAATTTAAGTGATATCACCACCAACTCCTTCGACTGCTTTGTCTGGCTCTACTTTGATATTGAATGCATAATAATGCAAGAATACCTTAGTATGGAATGAGACTTTTGACAATGTATGGCAGTGTGACAAAACTTGATACAGTAAAATCTCAGTATAGGGACTTAAAGAGGGACTCAAGATTAGGTATACACATGAAGTTATTAACAATACGTAATTTATTTAATCTATGCAATACGTATCTACTTAAAAGGTCACAAAATCCTAATATTATGAAAAAGATATTACTTTATTAAAGTTATTTCCATATTCAAACTCTAGTTACAAGGTATATCAATTTGTTACGCAAATATTACATAAGAGCTAATCTTAATTGTAATGTGGGTCGGTCGAAGTTCGTGGGTTCGATCCCCACAAGATACATAGATATTTGTGTTTAGTCTGGGTGTCATAACATGTATTTATTTACAAAAAAGAGTATATTAGGTATAATTAGCTATCTAGGTCCCATAGTACAAGCTTTGCTTAATTTGAGGTTAGATGGATATTTTATTATTTATAACAATGGATTACTACGATATAAAATTCATAATAGTCGTGGTGCCCTCAGTTATAAGCTGAACAAAAATATTATTCCAACAATACCATCAGTTACAAAAACTTGTTTAGTCTAAAAATTGATATAAGTAGATACTTTTAACCAAATACGGATACATGGTGTTACATCTATAAACGTTCAGAAAATAAAGTGGTTGCCCAATTTCCATTTAGTTATCACTGTGGATAAAGGTGATATATCGTGTTATCAGTTGCACGTCGTAACCGGATATTCCATTGTAATCTTACTACAAAATTCAGAGTATCGATAGACGCCTCTTCCATCTGGGCTACCGCAGCTCATTTCTTGCCCGCCAATTTTGCAAGTGTATTTTAATGCCAGTAACGCTTGGCATGGCTCCATCTACCGGGTTAGTTTTGCAACTAATAACCGGCGACTAATTCTATCTTTACAGATTGAATGTAGTCTAAGCGATGAAAACCAGCGATAAATTGAGTACCAAATTTTTAAAACACTTCCCGTGTTAGGTATACAATTTTTGCGAACTTGCAAAATTTTCGAGTGCGGGCAGGATTTGAACCTGCGACTTTCGCATTACTAGTGGCGACGCCTCTTCCATCTGCTAGAACTGATCGTACATTTTACGTTTGTTAGTCGGTCTGTTGTATTTGTATCCTTTTCAATGATGATGAAAAAGGACTCACGAAAAACTTTAACATGTCAGTGTTCCGACCGATGAGTCTAGATTCACAAGATTTCTTAACTAAAATGGCGCAATGCCAAGCGCCTAGCGCCTCCCGGGATCACTTCAAATTTTTATTCATCTGGTATTTTTTCTTGTTGCAGGAACACGTCGTTTTACGCTTCATCTGCCCCCAAGATGGGGTAATAGTGCAAGTATTTATAGACTAAAGTAAAGTGCCAGTTAGTTTTTGGGAGTGAAGAAGTGTTAAAAATAATCTGCAGTCATGTATTCTATGAACTATATCGGGAAGTTCATCGCGAACTTCCGAGAGTTTTACAACGAGATCAACGGTGCTACGTTGACGGGAGCTATTGATGTGGTGGTGGTGGAGCAGCCTGATGGCAGCTTCACCTGCTCGCCCTTCCACGTGCGCTTCGGCAAGCTCGGCGTGCTGCGCTCACGGTTCAAAGTGGTGAGTGTTACTCTATGTGTATTCAGATATAAATAAACGGTGCGACGTTGACGGAAGCTATTGAAATGCTGGTGGACAATTCTTAGGAATTTGCCCAAAAGACAGAATATGGCATAATCGCAGACTTTATTTTACCATCTTCCTAAACAAGTCCAGAAATTTAGGTAAATTCTTAGAATTTCTTAACTGGTTTAGGAATTGGCAGAAATTGGTGTAGAAGTTGAAAATTTACTTTATTCCAATCAAATATCGTTATGACTATTTATGAGTTCACTTAATATGAATATTCCTTGTTTCTTAAAAAATAAACAATAACTTCTAATCTCCATAAACTACTGAAAATCATTTTAATTTGAAATAACCACTAACAGACGTGAAGTTGTGACATATTAATGCGACATATGTATACTTCTTACATCCAATTAATTATATTTATTGAAGAAATATAGTTTTGTCAGACGCTGTGCTGTGTTCGAAGATTTGAATACCTATACTCAAGAATTAAAAGTGTCCACAATCTAATAATATATTGTCTGTATTGAAATTAGCTTCGGATTCAAGGTTAAAGACATACTTACGGGTTGATTTTGCTATTTGTAAAAACAGTTTATTGATGTTATTAGCAGATATCAGCGCTAATATTTATCAGCTACCTAGTAATAGTTTTGTCAGTCCTTTTGTAGAGACTGGCTAAATATTAAGATGATATAACCTCGCGTCTACCACACTACTACGCGATATTTTAAAGGTTGAATGTACCAGCAAAAGTTTCGTTCAACTCTCTTTGTTTCCACCTCATAAAAGCAAAATGAGTTTATCTGTTCATTATTATTCGCTGCCACTACTGACTTACTTTTTATTTCTGTTGTTAGGTAGGTACATACGCATGAAATTTCTTATCTGAAAAATGTTTACAAAATATATGTGTGCGTAGATTTAAACTATCTTATCAAAATGATGAGATGGTTTGACGTGCTACTTATTTGTTTCATTGGAAGAGAAAACAAACAATCGACTTGATGCGTGGGATGTTGTCATCATAGTATCGTCTTAACGAACGAAACGTCTACATAAGAGAATATCCCATTAAAAATTACCTCATCGCCTTCATAAATTGTCATGTGTGAAGGTCACTCGAAGATGTTTATTCACAAGTGGAATTAAGTGTAAACTGTACGTTGATCTTGAAACAAATTCACAAAATAGAATAGAATAGAATAGAAAGCATTGATAATGATAATATCAGCTTTATAAGTGCCCTATCGGGATTCGAATCCGAAACCTTTGCGCCGCAGGCAGTCGCACAACCACAACTACTATATATATATGCATACATATATCACGCCTATACTACTCTTTACACTGTAAAGTATCCTTGTGTTTAATAGCCGCAAACTAGTTCTTCATACGGTATTCACTAATCTAGTCTTATCTAATTATGAATTCGGCTTACGTTGAAACTATGCACAAAGTTGAAGGACGGTGTTTATTCAGTAAAGGTATTCGGTTAGGTAAAAATAATACACATAGTAGGTATGTAGATGGCAATACAAAAACACACCGTTTGAAAAAAAAACAGCGTAAGAACAACAATTAATAGCGTTTAAAATAACTTACATAAATCCGTTAAAAGCGAAGTAGGATTATCAAAATTAAGCTTTTTATAAAGTGGTTAGATAATACCAGTCTACACTAATATTATAAAGAGGAAAGATTTGATTGTTTGTTTGTTTGTTTGTTTGTTTGTTTGTTTGTTTGCATCGAATAGGCTCCGAAACTACTGGACCGATTTTAAAAATTCTTTCACCATTAGAATCCTACATTATTCCTGATGAACATAGGCTATATTTTATACGCGAAAAAATAGGGATCCGCGTGAAAATTTCGATAATGTAACCCAACGTGTGAAAAATGTACCAAAAAAATATCTTATATCGCGTACGCTGTGGAAATTATTGACAATAGAGCAAAGTGATGTACTACAGTTTTATAGAGGACATCAATATCTATAATATTGTCCGCGATACCATATGTCTAACTATTACAGTTATGCCACAATAACTACTTTTTCATTAAAAAAAAATACCAACCACGCCACATTATTCGTACCAGTGTAATGATTACATTTAATCATTACTGTATTAAAGGGTGTCAGGGATAGCCCTCAGAATACTTATAGGGTACATGCAGACTATGAAACTGAACAACTTTCCCCTAGGAACATATTTCAGGCAACGTAAAGAAACTGACTTCCCATAGTGAATGCAGTCGGCCGATTGTGATTTTGTATGGAAGGTATTTATTTTGGCTTTTCCTGACATATGTTTCTAGGGGAAAGTTGTCCAGTTTTAAGTTTCATGCACCAAAATCTACACTAAAATAATAAATATACATACACATATCACGTCTATTATCCCTTGCGGGGTAGGCAGAGCGTAAACGGCCGCAAAAACGGACATTTACGCCACGTCTGACATATGTTTGAGGGTTATTCGGAAAATTGTGTATCGCCATAGTGACAGGTTGTCAGCCCAACGCCTAAAATTGCAATACACACCCTCAAGTCCCTTAGTCGCCTCCTACGACTTCCACGGGAAAGAAATCGGGTGATGCTATTCTAAGCCGGCATCACACTAAAATAATAATAATATAATCTACACTAATATTAGAAACAGGATTTTATTTATTGTTTGTTTGAATTGAATAGGCTCCGAAACTACTGGACCGATTTAAACAAATATTTTACCGTTAATTGAAATTGAAATTCTTTCTTCAATGTAGGATAGTATTATCACTTATTGACGTCATGAACCGTCATTCTAAAAAAATAAATTTGTATCACATAATTTTCTTTTTTTTTTATTACAATTTAGTTATATGACCTAAAAGAAAACCGGCTCGGGCGGGATAAAAATAAAATATATAGGCACTGCCATGGGGCTGGCCAGATTAATCACACGACATGTAACTTTACGCCACCACCATCTGAAAACGATATTTGTTTCAAATTGAAGTCAAGATTTTTAGAATCCTACATTATCCCTGATGAACATAGGCTATATTAAACTGTCTTATTCCCGGGGGGAAATTGTTAGCAGCGGGTGAAACCGCTGGGCGGGCTGCTAGTAATATAATAAACTGTTTTAAACTTTCGCGGTCACACATAGTAACTCAAAATACTAAAACGGGGTTCTTACCGCGATACTTTTTTTTTGTTGAATTATCCGATACTAATATATATACCGTGATACCGTCTTAGTATTTTGAGTTACCAGTAATATAAATCCTTTTTTACTTTGCGTCTTACCGTGATACCGTCTTAGTATTTTGAGTTACCAGTAATATAAATCCTTTTTTACTTTGCGTCTTCGCGCAGGCAGACTGATTGTAAAATTCCCTTCCTTACGTGGAAGTCGATACGAATAAATGGGGAAAACTTGCGGCATTTTCCGCAACAAAGGTCGTCTTGTTATTAGTACTTGGTATTAAGTCGCGATTCAGAATATGTTTGCTTAGTCATAGTTAACGATCTTTATATCCGTTTAGCAACGATTCTATTCTGAATCAGACAAATACAGCTGACAAGTAGATTTAAACTCTGTGAAGTTGTTTATTATTATGGTGATTCTTTTACGTAATTAATAAGTGTCTGTTTTTGAACATAGTAAATTAAATAAACCGTAGTGATGAATTTAGTTAGTTTTTAGAAGAATGTAAATTAATTCTTAATTCTGCTCTCCTGATTATTATTATTATACTAGCCTACAGTGTCCCTCTCCTAATAAATAAATAAAATAATAAATAAATATCCTGGACATTTTACACAGCGCCATCTAGCCCCAAACTAAGTATAGCTTGTACTATGGGAACTAAATAGCTGATAATTATTATTACTTATATACTCATTTTTTTTGTAAATAATTACATATTATACATAGAAAACAACCAGACTAAACACAAATATATTTGTGTCTTGTGCGGATCGAACCCACGGCTGAGGTTCTATCCGCTACGCCATCAGGTCAGTCAAAAAATTTCTTCATTATTTGTACCTACTACTAAAACAGTCACAAATTTTACTAAATTGAAATTGAAGTTCTTTATTCAATGTAGAATAGTATAAATTATCATATTGACGTCATGAACCGTCACTGTAATAAAAATAAATTTGTATCACACAGTTTTCTTTTTATTTATTAAAAATTTTGTAATGTCCTCATAGAAAACTGGCTCGGGCGGGATAAAAAAATAATAATAAAGGCACTGCCAGGGGGCTGGCCAGGTTAATCACATGGCATGTAACTACGCCACCACCATCTGAAACTGGAACTACATAATGCTGAGTAGGTTATTAATTAAACACATTTTGTGTTCCTCTTATCTCCATAAATGCGTTATCTTTTAAATTGTACAATAAGTTGAGACAGTACGTCTGGTCTAGGACAATGGCCTAGAAAAGAAAGTACAATTTCCGCATATTTACTTGGCGTGGATCCATTATGTATAATAGTGTGAATTTTAAACAAAAAATACGGAAAACAGGTATTGAAGAGTTAGTTAACCGATACAAAGTGTACAAATGCAATGACATCTGCGAATGTGTCACAAAATCTTTAGTTGGATCATAAATAAATTATAAATTTCATGCTTACAATCGCAAAATCGTAAAGCATATGCGTCATTCGCGCAACTATAACTTGTTTAAATAACAGAGGTATAGAAATGTCTTAATTCGGGTAAAATTTTCAAGAGGTTCAGTTCAATTGGATGAGGTTATCAGCTGTGTGTGCAGTAGAGTGTTACCTACTAGCCTATCAATAGCAAGCGTGAAGTTAGCCGATTGATCTCGAACTCCGCGGGAGACACGACACCGGCGGCGGCGCGGGCGCAGCGCACCGGACGCGCTCGTTGTCAAGCGGCCTCACTGCCTCAGGCCTGACGATCGCGAATGTTCTGGAAAGGGAGAGCGGCTCCGGCATACCAGACATTGTATGAATATTTGCACAGCGTCGCACAGCTGTTACTACAAATCAATGCTTACCGTTCCTGTAAGAAAAGTAAACTAATTTGAACGTAATAAACTAATCTGACCAAGACCGTACAGACAGCATTGCTATATATCTGTTGACTCTATTTTCGGCAGAATCCATCATTGCGTGTGGGAGCAAATTCTCTTTCTCCTCATATAGAATTCCGAGAGATTCTGTTTACTGCCAAAATCCACGGTGAAACGTGGGCCAGTCCTACGTGTGTGATTCACTGTGCAAATTGGAATTAGGCCAAAAGTGGGATAGGATTCCACCCAAGAATTGTATAAAGAATTTGGCACAACAACTCGCTTCCATCCGGCCAGACACCTGTTAATTACACAAATACATACACACAAAATTTCTCTGCTGGACATGGACCTTCCCCTATTGGGGGGTATTGCAATATTTGCAATACTCATCACGCTTTGCAAGCGGATTGGCGCGCGCAGTGCAAGATATTGCTTTCATAGCCAACGGTGCTGCCCATTCCTGGGATGAATTTATCCGTCAGTCGCTTTTTCTGACACCCATGGGATGATGCTTTCTAAACCGGCATCACACGGCACCTGTTAATTATTTCATTTTTATAACTTTTAGAAGGATTGGCGGTTAAAGGTCTGTTTAGTAAGTATTTAATATTGGTAGTACTTTGGTAGCGTAACGATAAGACAGTAATAAAAATGTCAGATAAACGAATACTTATAAACTTGGCAAGAGCACTGTCGTCGTATTTGTTACTTACATTCTTTATTTTCGATAAGTATGTTGGTCATCATGATGATCCTACGTGTCATGCATGCATTTATCGTGTGGGCTTGCTTGATCTTTTGTCCCTTATCTACCTTCACTTTGCCCGTGATTTTCACGACTGTAATACAAAAACTATGTTTGTTCAGTTAGAATTTGATGATGTCCTGGCAAAGGTACTATTATTGTTATATCAACGGCGTATTTTCGCCCTAATTTAATGAATTTCTGGCGTTCATTCTTTTTTACAAAATTAAAACAAAATAGCTTATTTTAATTCCTTTTGCAAAATTAGCGGGTCCCCGCACTAGGCGAACCTGTATCGCGGGAAACCGTTAAACACACTTTGCTAGTCAGCTTCGAAACCATTGATAAGAAAAAAAGTATCATATTTTTTCCGCTAAGTACTTAAAAAAAGCATGCAGTTTTTTTTTTCATAATCATATAAACTAAAATAAATAAAAGGTTTGAAAATCGAAATAAAAATATCATGAATAATTTAAATCGGGATAGGAATAAAGATAGGATAGAGAAAAGGGAGAATTCACTAGATAATTTTCAAAATCGCTTCCGTTTTAGCGTAATCTAGTGAGATAAGCCAATTTGTCACAGATAAATAAACGGAAAAGCAAAGTTGAAAATACGTTGGGCAACATTGTTTTACTTTGATATTGTGACGACGCTGAATATTTTTAGCGAGTTCAAAGGTTATGTTGTATGCGAGAACTGTTCTCAGTATTTAAAGTTGTCGGACTGAGAGTATACTCATACTCAGCTTCTTCATAAAATGCAGAAGTTGGGGCATAGCTTAGAACAAAAAAAAATAATTAACGTCGTACCTAAATGTATAAGATGATCAGAACCGCTAATCATGTCTTGTCGTGTCATAATATAGTATGTTACATATTAAGTACTTATCAAGAATATTACCAAAAAATTTAGAGGTTCCATTAAAAAATTATAACCTTTTTGTCTATCAACGTAACTACAATAACAGACACGTTATAATCACTCTCGCATCAGTCTTTCATATTCATCTTCTAACGTTCCCAGGTGGACCTGGAGCTGAATGGGGAACCGCTGAGCATCCACATGAAGCTGGGAGAGTCCGGGGAGGCGTTCTTTGTAGAGGAGGTCGGAGAGGATGAGGCAGAATGTTCAGCTCATCTGGCAACCTCGCCTATCCCCGCCACGCGGTTTGAGGAGCTGTATGAGCCAAGGCGAAGGAACTCGCTCTCGGCCGTCGAGCCGGACCACGGGCAGGCATCTGACTATACCAAGCGGAGGTAACGATATCTTGCATGCTCTTCCTAGAAATCCTTCAGCAACATGTCTTTAATGTTTAACGCGATAGGAACATAGCTGCCACACGCAGTTTTAAGAGCTGAACCTCGGAAAAATGGGCTTTCGTCCCTATTGCGTATTCAGCCAGGGATTTATTCCTAACTAGATTTCTGCCCAGCGGTTTCACCCGCTGCCACTCATTTTCACGTGGTAATAGCTGTTTTCCCGCGGCATAAAGTGGCCTATGTGTTATTAGGGGTTATACTCTACCTGTGTTCCAAATTTTATCCAAATCCGTCAAGCCGTTTGAGCGTGAAGAGTTAACAAACATACACACACACACAAACACTCAGATTTATAATATTAGCTCGGATTAAAACCCTTACCTTAATTTACCTTAACTACCTACTACCCATTGTCAGAAAGTGGTCCTATTAAAGCCATTTTTTTAATCTTTTCGCCGCTAAGCCGAGCATTTGTTACGCTTCCGACTTAAGCGGAGACAAGCAATTTTAAATACTTAGCGTAACGAATTTAATGGCAGGGCGGTACAAAATGTTCTACTTTCCATCGTCAACGAACCTACTAACCGAAGCGCAGGAAGTGCTCTTTTATACTTCAAAAATGTATTTTATCAATATTTCAAATTGCAATTATAGAATTAAACAGCTCTTTTTTTTCTGATAATGATTGAGAATAATACTTATCTACCTTTTTTACAATAATGACGACTTTAGGCTAGAATAATGAATACAATAAATAAATAATAAACTCAAATGTGACTTAATTACCTACTCATATTGTTTGGTTTTATTTCCGCTGATAATAATATTTCTGGGTCAACCGACCACAGCTGAAAAGTTTGCCAAACTGCTGAATATCTTTACAAGTCCTTAATTATTTAAAATGAGTCATTGTTCGCCATTTAGTGAACTTTGTGGACCAATTGACACACTCGTCTTGTTTGTAACTAAGGGAAGAATAAGCTACAAAGCAATATCACTGATATTTTGAAATTATCCTTGCCTTGGAAGTAAAATACGAAACGAGTCGAAAGCGAGGGTTGATTACATAGAATATTAAACGCAGTTTCATTCGCGTGTAACATTCGAAAGCGAATGTTTACTATTAACATTCACAATATTGTTTACGTAGATTGCACTTGACTTGGTTTAAAGCCAATTAATTCCAGTAGCTGATCCTTTCGACAGTGAACTGCTAACTAGTTGTAGCTGCCAACATGCAAGGTTTTTGTTAAACGTGTGTTTATTATACTTGCAGATACACCGCTGATGGACAATCAATGCAAAAACCAGACCTTAGTAAAATAAAAAAGAAACCAGAACAGGAAAAACCTAAAAATGATGAACATGATCACGAAGCCTTGTTTGAGATGGAGGGACTTGACGAGCAAGATTGGGATTCCAAACCTAAGACATTCTCAGCGACGAAAATAGGCGAAAGAGAAAGTGAAGCTAGTCAGACCGTGCAAAAAATCAGTGCACACAATGACTTCAGGCCGATAGAAGCGGCACCTTTACAGGACGACATGAAAACAAATGGCAACGGAAAGAAGAAGAAAAAGACACGGAAAGTTAGTTCTAAGAAGAAGCATCAAAGGAAATCTTCATCTAGCTCAATATCTAGTCAATCGGACCGCGCCGGCTCCGAGCAGAGGGCCAGCCAGCCCGCAGCCATTCCAAACACTACCGACATCAATTTCTTTAGCGATAGCGAACTCAACGCCGGCACGCTCAGGTGAGTTTCTAACACTTCATTAAAGAATGCGAGCATGGTTTTGAAGTAGGTATTATATATCGGAGGAACTTCCTCGAATTGGCAGCAATCGGTCCACAGTCAAAATTGGAATGTGCATCCTCTAGTTTGTTGACATGTGTGAGAGCTAGTGCCTGGTTTCAGCGAAGAGATGTCCAACCTGAACCTGGCCGGGGACAACCGCATCCCGCTCGCGCTCTCCGACACCGCGTTCGAGGTGCACGCCGCCCCCAGAAACGCGTAAACATATACCCCTAACCTTACCATCCACCATGTAGCCACAGCGCAACTCACTACTAACCAGTACGGGCGATATGTCTTTTCAAATTTATTTCACTCAACAATCTGGCGGTAAATTGAACATTGCAGTTGCAAATCTAATGATATTTGCGGTTGAATGCACATGCAATAAAATTGTATATTAAACGACGGATGTACGTCATTTGTTTGTGAACATGACGTGATAAAACCCGAGTTTGCGTGACACGGAACATTTTTTCTTTGAAAGCATTGATACGTGAAGATTGGTCCCTAAAGTTATCGCCCGTATTCATTTTATATCATTCACGTCGCTTGTTCTAATCGCCATAAAATACATCAATCACTGTAGTTCACTATGTCGAAGTCTTAATGATATCTGCACATCACTTTTCATAGTCACGCTTTGAGTTCAGCAAATGCTGATGTATGTATGACGCATGGTAGTTTCCTCTCTAATATAAATTTCACGCAGTTGCAATAATTGTATAGAGGCAGTTTCCTTGTAATGCTTACGTAGTAACATCATACGATTGATGTAAACTACACAGCTGTACATACATTCTATACTATACTACATAGTATGCATTCGCATTATTTTTTTATTTCTTTGAGACGTAGACTATAAATAATGTGATTATATTTTTCCGCTTCCAGCTAATAAACTAATTAGTAGGTATTTTAATTATCTTACAACAGTATTCATAACACACGTTCCTCCCGACTTCCCGAGTCTCATACAAAATAGCCTTGAGTCAGTAAAACAGCTGTATTGTAACATTATCTTAGCACCTTAGAGTATCAACAGTATTGAATGGTTAAATGTAACAGTGTGTGTAGTAGCTACCTACCCAACAATGCATTTGAACTAATCGCATATTTATAGGTACCTAAAGTGTTAAAGAAACAGACAAACGAATATGCACATTTACGAAACGAATATACACAGTTTAAGAGGAACGTATACAACGTATTTTACGCGCTTGTGAACACCGCTGTACTGAGCCTACAAAAGTTAAACTAAGCCTGAATCATAATTCACAACTCATACAAACATAATTTTACACACTGTCAAATATTTAAAATCTGAGCCCGAAACTTAATCCATACAAATGTCCGCATATGCTACCAGGGGTTCCCGCGGAGGCACGCCAGTGCAATCCGACACTGAAGTGGAACTATCGCGCGCCGTGATCGGTGACAAATCTACCCAATCGTGGCGCTGGGGCGAGCTGCCCGAACCACCTCCAAGAGTCACGACTGAATCTGTCGGAGACTCCGCCACATCACCAGTGGAACCTGCGTCACCAGCCGAACCTGCCTCCCCTACTGAACTTCTCAGCTCTGATGAAGAGCGAACGGGAAGACGAGGCGTGCTGAGCGGAATGTTCAGGTTCATGTCGACACGGGACGCGACCGGCAATGCCATGGAGGGAGTTTATCTTGATGATCTTGACAGAGGGCAGGTCGACCCAGATCTCTACTTCCCTAAGCATCATACTGATCGCTATCGTACAAGTAAGTTTGACTTTACTATCTTCTTTAGTAGGGCTATACAGCGAGCAAATTTTGATGACGTGTTTTTATGTAGGAATACATTACATGCACGTGAAACATTATGTTATTATTAAACGAACAAGTATCACTCATGATGTGGGTTAACAACTAAAAAACTAGTAAGTCGTGTAAACCCACACGTGAATCATACTGATGTTTTCATAAATAAATGAACTTAATGCTTTTACTATTTACTGCTGATATGACTATAAATTAATGAATTGGTTTTAAATATTCTTGCGTTATTTTGTTTTACGAGAAACTAAATCACCATATAACAAACAACCATAGGTCTTTATAAATAATCAACAGACGCAATCAAACAACAAACAACGTAGATGAATAATCATCGGACATTGGTCTCTGATATAAACACTAGTGCAATATCATGTGATAGTAATTAATCTGTCGGCGTCGCGACACAGAAATAGGTCAGTCTTTGTCTCGCCATGGATGGTAGTAATTTTTGAGAAGAAATGCCCTCGATATTAAAAGTGAATAATGTTATTTTTATAATGATAGGTAAACCGTTTGTGTTAGAAGACATTCGGGTATAAAATTACACTTTCTTGGACCTTTTCTTGTTTTGCTAAAACTTGATGATTTCCTCGAACGTCATAACAATCTGCATTTGCATAATTAAATAATTGCAATAAAAATAAAATATTTAATCTTCCTAGAATTTAAATGGGTTGCAACTGGGCAGCTGGTAAATAGCTGTTCATATAACGTATTTAATTCGTCACGATATCCTTATTTAGTTAGAACTCTTGCATCGTCTGCCTAATTATGCAGTTCGTATTATAGAGCTTACAGAGTTTTCGTAATCATGTTACATTGTCCAGCGTCGTGAGGGGACGCTAAAGATATTTGCAAGCTGAATGACACGCGCCATGATCACACGTGACTATTTTATTACATTACATTACTTGTTGTATGAGGAAACCCTTTATTTGTTTAGGTGGCAGTGCACCAACGAACGTGCAAACCGGCCCTACGGAGGAGGAATACGAGTCGGGCAACGGGCCCTCGCTGCCGCAGTCGCCCGCCTCTCTAGAACCGCCCACGCTCGACTCCGATGACGATGAAAAACTACTAGCCAAGTGAGTTTTACCCTCTTGTAACTATGTCCTCACAAAGTCATACGTTTATCATTCCATATCCAGCAGCAATATTGTTTTTATAGCAATTTTGCAAGCCCGATAGATACTTTTAAGAGCCATTGCAACTAAAACCTGATTTAAAAAATATTTTTTTTTATGATGAGTGGATGAAATTGCGTAATAATTGCTTGAAAATTACATCGTAAGCAATCCTTAAGGGCGTTGACTCCGATTTATGTTGAGTCAGTTGTAACTATTAATGAAAGGTAAAATGTACACGTTTATTTTATTTTTTGAAAACTTGCAAAATTTTCGAGTGCGGGCAGGATTTGAACCTGCGACTTTCGCATTACTAGTGGCGACGCCTCTTCCATCTGGGCTACCGCAGCTCATTTCTTGCCCGCCAATTTTGCAAGTGTATTTTAATGCCAGTAACGCTTGGCATGGCTCCATCTACCGGGTTAGTTTTGCAACTAATAACCGGCGACTAATTCTATCTTTACAGATTGAATGTAGTCTAAGCGATGAAAACCAGCGATAAATTGAGTACCAAATTTTAAAACACTTCCCGTGTTAGGTATACAATTTTTTTTTTTTTGAAAACTTGCAAAATTTTCGAGTGCGGGCAGGATTTGAACCTGCGACGTTCGCATTACTAGTGGCGACGCCTCTTCCATCTGGGCTACCGCAGCTCATTTCTTGCCCGCCAATTTTGCAAGTGTATTTTAATGCCAGTAACCAGGGCTTGAAACCGGTTTGAAATATACCGGTTAATAAAGGTTTTTACCGGTATTTCGCAATAAAATCGCTCTGAGCGTATTGAAGGAGCGAGCACTTCAAAAACCTAAATAAACCGGTTTAAGCCAAAACTGCAAATGTTGCGTCACGGGCAGCGCGGCGGGCGCGTTTCAACTTGTTTATGTTTTATCATTCATTGCACTTGTTTAGTCGAAGCGTGCGTAATCGATCTTCAAGGTGTAGTGAGTTGAATTGGTTGGTGGATGAAAGAAGCATTATGATAAAAACATGGGTCGCAAACGAAAAAGTTTGATTTACCGTTATTTTGATTATAATGAAGAAAATAATATATATATATATATTTATTAATGATGGGTTTGCTCTTGACTCTAGTCTAGGTCAAAGGACAGAGACAGAGTCTAAGATGGAGCGAGTTCACCCAGAAGAAGCCTGTTCACTCAGATTAGGGTTGTATGCGTTTGGTAACACAGACGCAGGTAGTGAGTTCCACTCTTTAGCAGTGCGCATTATAAATTATGACTGGAAGCGCTTAGTCCGAATTGGTGGAATGGTAACCAGGTATGGATGGTATCCGGCGGTGCGTCTGTATGTCCGATGGTAGAAGGGAGCTGGTGGAACAAGGTCGTGAAGCTCTTGAGCACACTCTCCGAAGTACAATCTGTAAAAAACCGACAAGCAGGCAACCTTGCGGCGATGTGCCAGGCTATGTAGCTTGGTGTCCACCAGTTTTATGTCGCCTATGAGCCACTTGGCCCTGCGTTCCACCGAGTCAAGAGCGGCAAGTTGGTATTTGGCTGAGCCATCCCAAAGGTGACTGCAATACTCCATACAGGATCGGACTTGTGCTTTGTAAAGAGTTAAAAGCTGTCTAGGCGTAAAGTATCGCTTCACTCTATTCAGAATGCCCAGCTTCTTAGCCGCCGTTTGAGCCTTGTACTCGATGGTCGCGCCGAAGTTTAGATTTGATGTCAACTCCATGCCTAGAAGCTCAAGCCTGTCAGTGACAGGGACAGAAGTACCCCGAAAAGTAGGTGTCCAGTCGAAAGGACTTCCTTTTGCAGTGAAAAGACACGCCTGTGTTTTGGTGGCGTTAAATGAGACCAGATTGTCGTCGCCCCATTGGGAGACAAGTCTTAAGGTCAGATCTGTTCGCTCTAACATGGCCTTTCTTAACGAATGTATTTCATCCCCACTGGTTTTTGCACCTGTCAAGTATCTCTCTGAAACGTTACTATCATCTGCGTATCCAACAACACCATGCCGAAGGAGGTCATTGATGTGCAGCAGGAAAAGAGTTGCAGAGACAACAGACCCCTGAGGAACTCCGGCATCAATGGCCATAAGGTCAGAGGAGCAGCCGTCAACGACTGCTCTGATAGACCGTTCACTAAGGAAGTCTGAAATCCAAGTACAAAAATCAGCTGGGATGCCATAAGCAGGAAGCTTGCTGAACAGACTTGCATGCCAGACCCTGTCAAAGGCCTTCGAGATATCGAGTGAAACGGCAAGTGCTTTGCCGTTTTTCTCGATGGCTTCGCCCCAGCAGTGCGTGTCATACACAAGAAGATCACCAGTAGACCGCCCCCGGCGAAAGCCATATTGACGGTCACTGAGAAGATCATTGTCTTCAATGTAGGTCAGCAACTTACTGTTAAGTATCCTCTCCATGACCTTGCATAGGATGGAGGTAATGGCAAGTGGACGGCAATAGGCAGGGTCAGCACGGTCGCCCTTTTTGGGAACTGGTTGCACATTAGCAAGAGGCGGAACAAGCGTGTCAGCACATGAGAGAGTTCAGGCGCACAAAGTCTTACCACTCTCGCTGGTATGCCATCAGGTCCGCTGGCATTGTTCACGTCTAGCTAGACTGCACAATACTCTTCGAACCTCTTTAGTGTGTACTGCGATCTCCGACATCGAAGAATCGCATCGAGGTACAGTAGGTGGTTGCTTGGAGCCAGCGTCCAGACGTGAGTTGCTTGCAAACAGGGACGCAAACAAATTTGCTTTCTCACTTGCAGAGTGAGCCAGCGATCCATTAGGTTTCAGAATTGGAGGTAAGGTGGGACGACAGAAATTAGTTTCAACCGCTTTAGATAGGGACTAAAACTTTTTACTACCCGGAGGGGTGGGTGCTAGTTTGGCTCCTATTCGTCCCACATGGTCAAAACGTGCCTTACATAAAACCCGTTTGCAGGACGTGGTGGCAGAGTTGAAGGTTCTTTTCTTCGCGCGAACCCTACGTGCTCTTAATTTGCAGTTACGAGCCTTGACCCAAGCTTTTTATGCAGATTCTTTACGCGCCTCAGCTTGGGTGCATTCTGCGTTATACCAAGGCTGGGCTTTGTGACCGAGCGGGATGTCGGAGAATGGAATAAAATATTCCATCCCCTGCCGAATCACGTCCGCAACCGCATCTGCACAACACGAGGGGTCACGCGAAGAGAAGCACATTTGCCACCACGGGTAAGATGCATAGAAGTGGCGCAACTCTTCCCAATCTGCTGACTCGTATCTCCAAACTCGCCTCGTGCCCCTGGGGCTGTCATCCAGAGGAGAGCAGGTCGATTCGGATTTCACCAGACAGTGGTCGGACGTTCCCAGCTGTTCCCGGTGCTGAGACCGAAACAGAAAGACTGTCCGGATCAGTTGTCAGAAGCAAGTCCAAGTAATTGGGTGTATGGCGGTCGATATCTGGTATCCGCGTAGCTAAATTCACCAGCTGGGTCAGATCTAGTGATAATGCAAACTTGCGCGCCTCTAACCCAGCATGGTCAGTTTTCTGGAACGGGAACAACCACTCCTTATGGTGGGCATTAAAGTCCCCCAGAAAAGTTAGCTTCGCTGTCGGGTTGCTGTGCTACGTCTGTCGTTTCAACGAGGTAATTGAAAAGCGCTGTCGTCTCCTGGTCACCGCTGTACGATCGGTAAACGCCGACATAGAGAGTTTTCTCCACGCCAGAGTATTTCAGTAGCCATATGGCAGAAAACCCCGATTTCTCAATAGAACGGAGAAAACGACAACAAATGTCATCGCGGACATACACACAGACCCCAGCTTCCTTCTTGAACTTATGCTCAAGAGAATAACCCGGGTAGTTGAGGTACGCCACGTCCGACGGTGTTGTTATCTTCGTCTCCGTTAGGAAGAACAGGTGCGGCTTCTCGGTCTCAAGGTGGTGATGGACCGGATCGAGATTGGAGTGCAACCCTCGGAGGAAGTGCAGCTGTTGTATATACCTATTCTTCTTTTTAACTTTATTCATGCTTTGAGTGTTGGTGGAGAAAAATTTTAATTGTCGAGGCGCATTTCAGTTAACCACTGGAACACTAGAGCTTAACCGACCTATAGGAAACTCATTTGGAGACTGCGGGGAGCCTGAACCCCCCTGAATATGGCCACCGGGTCCTCCCATCCAGTCGCCAGCTGGCACGGTGGAGCATATCGGGATTTTTCGCGAGTTGGCGGGGCAGCCTTTGGCACGTGGCTGGCGTGCTACTTGGGCCCCCTACTGACTGCGGTCGGCCAACGACTGGCACCGTGCTTCGGATCCCGCTACCCTCCAGAATGAGTTACCCGGTACATAAATTGACGTGTTTAATGGAGAATTGAGGACAATCTATGAAAGTAAGTGTGTTTGCTTTAAATTCAAGTGAATTTTACAAAGAGTTATGTTTCCGTACAGTAGGTACTTATTTTGTCTTTAAAGTCTACGCAGTGAGTAGACACATAGTTAATTTTTTTAGTACCTACCTATAAAATTGTATGCAATACGGGATATTTATAAATGGATGCACAAGAAAACACTACAGCAAATAGCGGATATTGCGTCCGTAATATAATTGACGACAAGAATCAAAGAAAGCTCGGAAAAACCTGTAAAAACCACTCTTAACCGGTTAATGGACCCGAATCCTTATAATTTTAATCTTAGGAGTAAACCGATATTTTTCAGGTTCGGGAGAGCCAAACCAAAATGAAACGCTCTTTATGTACTCGTGCTGAAACCGGTTTGAAAATTAAACCGGTAAACAAGCCCTGCCAGTAACGCTTGGCATGGCTCCATCTACCGGGTTAGTTTTGCAACTAATAACACTTGCAAAATTGGCGGGCAAGAAATGAGCTGCGGTAGCCCAGATGGAAGAGGCGTCGCCACTAGTAATGCGAAAGTCGCAGGTTCAAATCCTGCCCGCAGTCGAAAATTTTGCAAGTTTTCAAAAAAAAAAATTGTATACCTAACATGGGAAGTGTTTTAAAATTTGGTACTCAATTTATCGCTGGTTTTCATCGCTTAGACTACATTCAATCTGTAAAGATAGAATTAGTCGCCGGTTATTAGTTGCAAAACTAACCCGGTAGATGGAGCCATGCCAAGCGTTACTGGCATTAAAATACACTTGCAAAATTGGCGGGCAAGAAATGAGCTGCGGTAGCCCAGATGGAAGAGGCGTCGCCACTAGTAATGCGAAAGTCGCAGGTTTAAATCCTGCCCGCACTCGAAAATTTTGCAAGTTTTCAAAAAAAAAAATTGTATACCTAACACGGGAAGTGTTTTAAAATTTGGTACTCAATTTATCGCTGGTTTTCATCGCTTAGACTACATTCAATCTGTAAAGATAGAATTAGTCGCCGGTTATTAGTTGCAAAACTAACCCGGTAGATGGAGCCATGCCAAGCGTTACTGGCATTAAAATACACTTGCAAAATTGGCGGGCAAGAAATGAGCTGCGGTAGCCCAGATGGAAGAGGCGTCGCCACTAGTAATGCGAAAGTCGCAGGTTCAAATCCTGCCCGCACTCGAAAATTTTGCAAGTTTTAAAAAAAAAATTGTATACCTAACACGGGAAGTGTTTTAAAATTTGGTACTCAATGTACACGTTTAATTTTCCAAATCAGTGAATCTTATATGTTCAGCCAGATCTGTTTCCATGTAAAGAGTAGTATCAACCGACGCGTGAAAGTCGCGCTTTGGCGCGCCGCAAATAGAGATTCTGCTTTTGAAAACATTGTTTTACCTTTGTGAAAAAATACCGTGTAATTAGCGGTCATTTACTGTTCCATTCTGTCCATACCTCATACAAAGCTTATGATTGATTGCCCACAGATAATCTCGTGTATTATAGAGGAAATATTTTTAATTTTAAATATGATATCGTTAATCTCCCAACCAACTGATCTGGTTTATATCGTTTAATTTAAAAAAACTGATATTGGTCTATTTAAATAAACAAAATATATAACAGTATGTTCTAGATTTTACATAAACGTGGCTAGATGCTGACTGGCTGTTATCGTATGTATGCATGGCTGCCAAATGAAACCTATTCAATGCATGTTTTTTTTATTCACTCTACAATATAGTCTCGCCGGCAGGGGGCAAGTGGGCGTGTACGTGCGCGAGGAGGACGCGCTGGTGTCGCGCGCGCTGCCGTTTGAGGAGTTCTGCTTGCGGGGCGGAGCCCTGGCGGCCGACGGCAGGCTGGTGGTGCGGCTCGGCGACCGCTGGCTGCCGTGGCGCGCCGCCGGCCCGCTGCTGCTGTCGCTGCTCGCCTACAGGCGCCCGCTGCCCAATGTAAGCTTGCAGATCATCATCATTATAAAGACTCATGATCATGAGACATCCACTGGTGGACATATGCCTCCCTCTGACGCGCTCCAACAGCAGTGTGGTATATTCACTGATGACTTATGCACGAGCAATTATCTGTAGTTTTAGGCGATAAAAATATACCTAAATGTGGATACGTGCATACTATATCACGGAAATAAAATATTCGATTGATAAGATACTTAACTTGAACATAAATTATCTAATATTATCAGAGTTACAATAAATTAATATTCAAAAAGGTGTAAATTCATTACTAGCTTAAATTGTAAATCTACTACAATATGCCATAAAATTGACGTAGATATTCAAATATGTAAAACGCTTCCACTAAAATTTGTACAGACATTCAATATGTCTCGACACGATTGTGCGGCTTACAAGATAACATTCTCATAGACTGGTCTTTCTGTCCCTTTCACATTTCTTATATCTGAAACAATAAGGTGAACGCCATTTGCTTGCTTTTTGGCAAGCTATTGGTGTTGAAATTAGAGGATACAAATGAATAATTATTTATTTTAAAATGAAAATTTTCCGCTGGCGTAAATTGAAGTGAAGAGCTTTTATGTTTATTTAATAATTTGAAAGCTCCAAAATCTATTGCGACTATTCAGTAGATATTAAAGTGCCCTGAGTCATTCTCGGTAATAATCTCAAGTGGGTACTTGGTAATTTAAGTAAGACACATGACCTTTCAAGAACGTGTACTTGTGTACCTATTCTTGTCACACCCTAGCCCATTGCGCTGTATTTATCGAGATAATGTCAATAGAGAGGAGAGGCCAAAAGTTTATCATCTTGCCCGGTATAGAAAAGGGCACGGGGGTGATGATGAATTGATAACGAAACATAGCAATGTTTGACTATTATGCTATTAATCTCTTATTACCTAATATTTTATTTTTTATTGCCATTGATTTATGACTATTGTAATTATTATTTGACTATATTAAGAATTATTGAATGCTCGCCTCTCTCTATTATATTTATTGGTTGAATGTGTGTGACTATTTAACTGAATACCACCGATGTACATTTATAACAAATAAATATTCTTGTATATTCTTTTATTCTTTAAATTCTCCATACACCTTTATCTTTTCAACCAGAGCGATCCCTCAAGAGAAAGCTCAGTATTTTAGACTTTGATTAGCACAGTATCGAGTTAGTAAAGTTCTCTTTCTAAAGTGAAGGAAAGAAAGAAAGATCCGCCAGATTGATGACTATACATGTCGAAATGTAAGCATATGCCTTTAGTATTAATATTAGCCTTTCCCGCGTGATGCCGGCTTAGAATAGAATTACCCAATTTCTTTCCCACGGGAGTCGTAAGAGGCGACTAAGGGACTTGAGGGTGTGTATTGCAATTTTAGGCGATGGGCTGACAACCTGTCACTATGGCGATACACAATTTGCCGTATGACCCTCAAATGTTTGTCAGACGTGGCGTAAGTGTCCGTTTTTTGCGGTTGTTTGCGCTCTGCCTACAAGGGATTATAGGCGTGAAGTGTGTGTGTGTGTTTGCGTGCCTTTAGTGTAACTCGGGTTCGTTTGTGCACAGCGCGTACTGGAAGAGCTGGAGAAGGGCGGCGCGGGCGCGCACACGGCTGCCGCGGGGGCGGGGGCGGGCGCGGGCGCGGGGGCAGACGCCGCCAAGCCGCGCGGGTACTCGTGGTGGAGCTGGCGACGCTCCAACGCGGAAGCCAAGCAGTCAGTATCACGCCTACCACTATTTATAACTACGATACACTTGCCAAAACCACTATATAATTTTTAAATGAAGTTTCTAATGTTTGTGACTTTTTTTGCCTTATAGGATTACGGTGAAATTTAACGTTCGCTTTTATTTCTATGAATGGTCTAACTAAAGGCATGACATGTGGTGTTTACTCAAACTTCACTCAATATCAAGTCTTGAAAAAGAAAAAATAATTACTATATTTATTTCCGAGTTACAGAGCAATCAATTTTAATTTATACTTTCTCGATTTTATAGTACGGAATCTCCACCTAAAGAATATGCTCCAAAAGACGCAAGTCAAACACCCACTGAAGAAAAAGTTGAAATAAAACTTGAACCATCAGCTTCTGAACCCGCCACCGCCACAGAAGCTAAAGAAGACAAAGAAGAAGTCAAAGAAGAAATTAAAGAAGAAGTAAATGTCATCACAGAAGTTGCAGTGGAAGAGATTGAGCCCCAAGATATTGAGGATCTTGATTCGGTCATTGCAGAAAATAAGCTACCACAGGAGCCAGGTAAATACGTCTTTAATATGCCTTAGTTTTAAGAAACCTTTTGAATGAAATGGAATTTAAAAAAAAAACAGCTTTACCCTTTATGGGAGTGGTCGAAATATTCTGCATAAAAATATTGTAAGTAAATGGGTGCAAAGGTGTCAAAGTTTTTGAGGTGTGACCTGCGGGTGGGGCAAAGAGACGGAAAGATATGATAGGGGTTTCTCGTTGACTACGAAATCTTAATTATGCATAGAAATGTTCTGATTATTTAGCGGTGAACAAAGCTTCAGGAACAGAAGCATGAGTGAATCAATGACAATGTATGTTTGTTCCCAGAGCGTCACTCGGCGAGCTCGTCGGAGTCGGAGACGGAGTCGCGCGTCAAGCGACATCGCCGGCACTCCTCCTTCCGGAAGACGCTCCGACTCTCCTCGGAACAAATCGTGAGCATACACATTCATTACAGATACATGTTTTTACAGCCACGATATGCGGACTATACATACATAAATAAGGTTTAAAAAATCATCTGCAAATATTTTGAGGAGTGAACCAGCCCATAAAACTGAACAACTTTCATCAAAAAATATAAGTCGAAAAACGACAAAATTGTTAGTCCCATGCTAAGTGTGTTAGCCGGCCGGATTTATTTGTATGGGAGGGGAGCACATTGTTTTTCATATTTCGACCTATGTTCCTAGAGGACTAGAGGAAAGTTACCTATAGAGAATCAAAGAAAATAACAGTCCTAACTCGCTGATTATGTTTTTGACTTTTTAATTATAGCTTCAGGCCTAACGGGCCTAATGGATCTACTCAGGTCTAGCTCTAGTCAGAAAACGAGTCAAACCAAGGGAAGGTGTACCGAAAACTTTGCAGGCATGATCAGACCATGAAACTGAACAACTTTTACTATGGAGCCTATGTTGGGAAATTAAATATTATTTTAGTCAAGCAGCTGATCGGAAAATTCATATGGGAGGTCGTTTTTTTTTCTCGTTTAGCAACATATTCTCCATAGAAAAAGTTGTTCAGTTTCATGGTCTGATCTTGCCTGCAAAGTTTTCAGTACACCGTCCCGTACAGGAATTTTATTTGATTTTAATACCATCCGATTACAGATTTCTCATACAAGCCTTTCTGATAGACGCTAGACTTAAAGCAGTCCGTAATTGCTCCGTCGGCACGATTCGTCTGCTCTGCCAACACGCTTATTCAAAACGAATCGACTTGTAGCGTTGTTTTGTTATTTGTTTGCAGAAAAACCTGAACCTGCGTCAAGGTATGAACGAGATGGTGTTCAGTGTGACCACCGCCTACCAGGGGACCACCAAGTGCAAGTGCAACGTGTTCCGCTGGCGCTACGACGACAAGATCGTCATCTCCGACATCGACGGCACCATCACCAAGTGAGTCGTCTTATTCATTTTATCTACACTCGTCTCATAATGTTCGAATTATGAATTCAAAAACAGATGCATAATGACCTACTTTATGCATTCTGCCTATAAAAACTAGGATTTACTATAAATTACAGAAGCGTAATGACTTAATGAGAAAACGCTTAATATGATAAAGTTGAGAAATGAAACGAAGTTTTTTTTTCCAATACCTACTCAAATCGCTATCTTCCGCCGCACCTGACAGCTGTTGTTGTACGGTAATTTTTCGGATGTTGTTCAGTTGTTTTAATAGGTTTTTGTTCTGTTGTTGTTGAGATGTTGTACAGTGTTGTTCAGTAATTGTTCAGTTGTTGTTCAGTTGTTGTTCAGTTGTTTAGTTATTTGCTGTTGAGACTCAACATCTAAACAACTGTTAGTAAAGAATCTTCAAAAATTCATATCAAGCCATATTACGTTCTCGTATTGAATTTGACCATGTATCGGGCCTTGCAAACGCCGGTGCGGACGTTTGGAAAAGTGTTCAACTGAGTTAATTTTTTAGAGTGTAGATAAAATAGTGTATACAACTGCATATAATTAGGTATTAGAATGCTCGTGTCAATCTATTATCACACTCGGCTACGCCTCGTGTGATAAACAGACACTCGCATTCTAATGACCCCCATTATATGACAGTTGCATAAACTACTATTATACTTTATTGCGCATGGTACAAAAGGCCACGTCATGTCTGACAAGCATTGAGGGTCATTCGGAGTGTATCGCCATAGTGACAGCCCATCGTCTAAAATTGCAATACACACCGTCGAGTTCCTAAATCGCCTTTTACCACTCCCATGGGAAAGAAATGGGATGATACTATTCTTAACCGGTATCACACGGCAAATGTTTGTTAGACGGGTCGTAAATGTCAGTTTTTGCGGCCGTTTGTGCTCTGCCTACCCCGCAAGGAATTATAGTGTATGTATTCACAAAAGGCGGGCCTAATGCCACGCGGCATTCTCTACCGGCCAACCAGAGGGTAAACAAACAGAGAGAAAAAGACACGGGTGCACTCGGGTGTGAAATCATAATAATGGACGATAACAAATTAAACTACTATGAAATAACTACATAACATACACATAATTCCTAAAATATACCTACACAAATACTTAATATACATACTCTAAAGTAAACAAAAAAAATTAACAATACTTCAATAGAAAACTGCTGGCGCCATCTGGTTTGAATGTCTGTAAAGTTCTGATCATATAAGGGCAGATAGCAGCAGATAATTTAGTTCGATTGACAGCTGATTGAACTCAAACATAAAATAAATAAAAAAATACTTATTTAAACTTATTCACTCATCATCATCAACGACCGTGGGACGTCACTGTTGGACGTAAGCCTCCCCGACTGCAACCAACGGCTGCCCGCAACGGTTACAAAGCCGTCGGTTCTCCTGGTAGAAGCCATCCCACGCTAAGTTTTCCCATACGTGACAGCCCTGCCCTTCCGGACAATCTACCGTTAGTTCTACGAGCTGTCGTCCTGCTTCCAACCCATTAACTTATAAGCGCAGTTTAGTGTGATTGCGATGAGTTTGTCATAGCTACATTCTGACACTTAAATGCCCTGAGATGCCGAGTAAAATGATACGTCAGTTTATTTTCACTGGTTTTCGTCGGCGTTAACTCCTGAGAGGTAATATTGTATACCTTCTAGGAGTAATCGCCGACGAAAAATTATCTTTAGATGATCTTTCTGATCATAAATACCAGCTCAGAATAGCACCGCCCCATTTTTCCTGTTTTTTTTTTTTTTTTTAGTTGTGGACTCTACGATTTTTAGCCCCGGGGCTTTCAATCTACACCTGACTGTATGGTGGGGAGCAGGAGCTCACCCGGAAAAGCTTGTGGTTGTTCAAACAACCAGCTCAATCGCGCCCTTGGGGCGCGATTGGGCTTACGAGTTGTTCTGGGGAGAACGTATTGGACTGAATCTACCCGGCACGTGCCGGTAGTTCCCAAAGTGGGGAGCAAATGAGGGACCTCCGCGCCCCCGCCGGCGGGGGCGTCGGTTGCTTGAGGAGCTTGTGGAGTGTGATCTACTCGCAATGGCTGCAGCAGTGGCTACTGTGATTTCATCATCTTCTTCCGTAAGGATGTGTCTCGGACGGTGTTTAAAACGCGAGGTTGGATGGGGGAAGTAGTTGGACGCGGCAACTATCAAGGGGTTTTTATGATGGGGAGCATTATCGAAGAAGCGACGAGACGCTTCTTTCATATACGCTTTAATGGTAGGGAGGCCTAAGTCGATGTGGAGGTTGGCGTTACGCATGTACCAGGGCGCCCCGGTAGCTTTGCGCATGAAACGGTTTTGGAAACGAAACGGTTTTGGAGATTTTTCCTGTGCGTGACTTGAGAGGTGATTAAGGAACTCGAGGGGTACATGTGTATTGCAATTTTAGGCTATGTGCTGACAACCTGTCACTAGGGTGATACACAATTTTCTGAATGACCCTCAAATGTTTGTCAAACGTGGCGTAGATGTTCGTTTTTAGGGCCGCCGTTTACGCTCAGTCTGCGCCGTGATATATGTATGTTTGTTTGGGATCGTTTATTTTGAAGTGTTTGTTATCGTGTGTAGATCGGACGTGCTGGGCCACATCTTCCCGATGGTGGGCAAGGACTGGGCGCAGTCGGGCGTCGCGCAGCTCTTCACCAAGATCAAGAACAACGGCTACCAGCTGCTCTACCTGTCCGCCAGAGCCATCGGACAAGCCAGGGTTAGTCACAAAACACATACCTGATATATCGTTAGACTGATTGTGAAGGTCACCGTTATATGGACGTCAGCGTCAGCTTTGTAGAATTGTAAATGGTATTTTATGAGTTCATAACATACCGTGGGTTCTATCACGCCTAAGAATTTTAGGGATGAGGCTGTACTTCTGAATCTAAAATATTCCGTAAAACACTAATTATAAATTTTCTCTAGCAAGTCAGCAGCAAGCTGAAAGAACAAATACCATAACCAGGGGAGATAAGTTTAACATGCCCTCAGATATTTTGAGTCTGGTCTATCAGCTGAACGCAAGTGGCCACATCCCACAACCAATTGACTATGTAGCCTGTATCAACGCATGATGAAACTAAACAAACTCTAAACTAAATGATAACTATCCTCAGATCACCCGCGAGTACCTGCGCTCGATCCGGCAAGGCGAGACGTGCCTGCCGGACGGGCCGCTGCTGCTGAACCCCACGTCCCTGCTGCGCGCCTTCCACCGGGAGGTCATCGAGAAGAAACCAGAGGAGTTCAAGATCCAGTGCCTCGCCGACATCAAGGCGCTGTTCCCGCTCGGCTCCAACCCCTTCTACGCCGGCTACGGGAACCGGGTCAATGTACGTATATACCAACTATGGGATCGGTTTGCATATTTGTATACCTATATATTACTTTAAAAGTGTTTCCAATGAAGACTTTGCTAACTGACAGTTCATGTCCTGCCAGATGGCGTTGTGCTAGGTTAAAATTCTGACATTTGAGTCATAAACACATTTCATCTATTTACTTATGTTTCAATGGTAAGAAACGTTTTCAGTTTAGCTCAGCGCCATCTAACTACACTCGAAGATTGGTTAAAAAATTCCCATTCTATAATTTTCAATGCAGCATGACATATAAACATTATGCCAAACAAATAGTATGACGAAGAACTTCATGCAAACTGAGATATGCCAAAGTATATTTGGAACTTCAACAATATGCAAAACGACGGTATCCCTATTACCTATAACTATAACAACATGAGAGTGACAGTTACACGCAGTAGGTATGGCCGCTTTTGACATTGGCGAAATCGAAGGTAAAATTTATACAGCCAGTGTTGTCCGTACATATCCAGTTGTGTTCCAGTACCGCACCAATATATAATCTGCTAGAAATTTTTATTTTTTCGATTGGTAGGAAAGCTCCTTATTATACGGCCATAGAATGACCTAAGTGGTTTAATTATCGTTTTCTATTAACAGGATGTATGCGCATACCAAGCTGTCGGCATTCCCATCGTGAGAATATTCACCATCAACTACAAGGGGGAGCTCAAGCACGAGCTCACTCAGACATTCCAATCCACGTAAGTTGCGCGAATTAATAACTACAGGGTTGTTTCTAGTCAGTCCGCACACTGCCGGGGGATTCTACTCATGACTGGAAATCTGACAAAAAAAATCATCTTATTAGTGAATAGAATCCTCCTGACCATCGTTCTGACAAGATATGACCCTATATTACTACTTACTGCACAGCTTTTGTGAAGGGCAGGCGGCGGTGACGGGTGACAGGTGATAGCTTAGCGCGAGGTGACGTAACAAACAACCCTTCCATACCGACTAACTTCTGTGTAATGAGTTGTATATTTCTATTTCAGCTACCACGTGCAAAGCGACATGGTCGATGATTTGTTCCCACCACTACACAAAAGTGATAACAAAGAACTAGCTCAAATATAGGCTTAAATTTTGATAAATTGTGATATATCGAGCGACTTTTCTGGTAAGCCGAATGGCATGATTTGTCTTTGACATCGCCACGCTAGGCCGCATATCATTCACTCTCAGCGAAAATATAATTATTACGTAATCTGCTGAATAACTCCATACAAGCTAGAATAACTTTCCGTTATCATCGACTTGTCTTGTCATCTATAAATGAAAATAAGATATCGAAATATATTTCGACCTTGACCGGGACTTGAATGTGGAGCTGTGGCATACAGTTCCATTGGCCTGCCAACTGCGCTACCAGGGGGTCCTGGCCGTATTATCCAAAATATCTATCTCTAATGTTCGTCTCTAAATATTTTCATTTATGGAAATAATAAAGCACTGTGTGTGCAAAAATACATCGACTTGTCATCTGTTCTTGTCTTAACCCCTGTATCTGTGCTTATCGACATTTCTTACATTGTGTTTGTGTTGGTTGGTGTTGGTCTCTTTTCGCCTACTGGTGCTATTTTTCCATCTGTGATGTTACTATTTATGGTAATATTGATGTAGTCTGCCAGCAGTACTTGGTTGGACATGATGCAATCTTCGGAAATAATCTTTTGGCACTAACAAGTGCTAAAGTCTCTTTTATAATTAGACGAGACGAGATCTTTGGCGAATATTCCCATATTGCATTCCAATGAGTTACCTATATTATTATTTTTTCAAGTTATTTTAATTATTCTGATCAAATGACTTCTAAAAATCACACTATAACATCTAGAGGTACTTAAAAATAACTCTAAAGCGAATATAATTTACCGTATTCGGAAATAATTTTTCTGCTATAAAAATGCTACTTTATATTGTTATTCCTTAAAGGGGCTCTAAATCTTGAATTTGACGTTTAAATGAATACTAATATTTTAAAACTAACTTTTTTCTTATATTGAATATTAAAAAGCTTGAAATGAATTTTTCTAAGACAAACAGAATTAGTTTCAAATTGCTTTTTCATAAGTTTTCCGCCTTCCTAAAATAAATCGTCCTCTTGTACCGTTTTACCATCCGGATCGACGGCGGTGTTAAATTATCTTGTATACCAAGAATATAAAGTCAAAATTTGTTTGCAGGACTTCTTCTTTCAAACCTATTTCGACTTGATACCCACGATATTACAGTTGGTTACAACTTCTGTTTATTATTGAGGTGCGTAACGTGCGTCCTGGTTTGTCTGTAGGTACTCGCACATGTCGGTGCTGGTGGACCAGGTGTTCCCGCCGGCGCTGTGCGAGCCGAGCGACGAGTACTCCGCCACCGTGTACTGGCGCGAGCCGCTGCCGACGATGCCGCTGCCGAGCCTGCAGCCGCCCGCACCCAACCCTGCCGCACCCGTCAAGTAAACAGAGTGCACCCGCGCTTCAGAAGAAATACATTACGTGGCTCAGCTAGTTGAGAGCATCGTGCTATACGTTTTTATCATGGGAAGAGTTAAAGACCTTTTATACTAACAAATTAGATTTTTATGCTCCTGCTCCAGCCCCTGCCGTGAATATTGCTGGAAATACTTCCGCAGAAGTATGAACGCGAGTGTTCACATACTGCCGTCATACTGTTCTTGAAGCAAGCGAGTGAGCGAAAGAGCAATACATTCCACCCACGTTCGTGCTGCCGTTCCTTTGACTGGCGGGAGCATCGGGAAGTGGCAGCGGCATGACGAGTAGCAGCTCGAGTATTCTATTTACATGCTCGCGCTGCCCACTTCCGTTTACACAATGCCTCCCAAATTATAGAGGCATTGTGTAAACGTGGCATTAGAGCAGGTTTACGTACAGTCATGCTCACGTGCGGTTAGATGCTCAAACCGCCAATATGACTTATGCGCGCGGCATTAGTACGGTCCAAAGTCCAGATTGTCTAACCCAGCCTGATCTTGCCTGTACTAAACTTTGCGTGTGGATGGGAGGCCGAATCGTTTTAAATTCCAGCTTTGAAAATGAGACGATGCCCTAAACAACGTGTTAGTTCAAATGTATTTCCTCCGAGCGTGTATGTACTTATTCCATAGATGCTGGAAACGATGTGTTTATCGCCCATTGCGTAAATTGATATATTATTTGTGTATTAATTACATTTTAGCTTTGTGTCTTTACTGTAACGTGTAATTTATCGTAGCTAGATTTGTTTGTAGCGGGTTGATCATCATAGTACCGGTCGTTTCTGGGCGCACGTTTTTATTTAAGTATATTTTATAAAGTATAGATCTCAAACTTGAGATACGATTATTGTGTAGGTAGGGCAACGTGAGGCGTAACCACATCACAATAAGACAGACAGCTTATTTTAGAAACATAATTTTTCAAATTTTAGAAAACTTGCAAACTTTGCTAACAATTTCCCGTGTCACGATGACTAACGACACGATGACCGATGAGCGTCGTCAGTAGTAATTCTGACCGCGATTTATGTCACTACAAGTTTTCTAAGAGAATAAGTAGTTACGAACTAAGTAGCCTACCGAATTTTCACCAAATATACGCACTTATATGCAAAGGCGTTTGCGGCACAGCTTGCGGCTTCGTTATTGGTATGAGTATGAACATGCCCGGGACTCACTTCAAGTGTAAGTTATGATTATGATATGACATTACTAAAACTGATTCAAATAACCTAATAAATCAATTTAGCTGAGAACTAGTTACGTACCATGTTCCTTGCTCGCCAAATTGGCATCTCGATTTTAGTAGCGAATTTTTTCAAAGTGAGATTACTCGCCATTATGAATTATTTTGTATAACAAGACTGTATGTTTCATAGATGCAATGACTATTAAAATGCTAGATGTAAGTTTTGTGTTTGTGGATTTAAGTCTCGATCCTGAGTTTTGGTTTTGCCGATCATGTAAGCTGTGATGTCGTCGACTGATGAAGCAATGCTTTATTTTTGTACTGTGATTACGTAATTATATGTTATGCTAAGTTATCCTTGTGTTAAAATACATTCACAGATTAGTTAACTGAAAAGGGGGCAAAGTCCCAGTTAGATTTTTATAATATGTATTGAAGTTTAAAATTAATTAGAAAAATATTTCTTTATAAATAATTTGTATCAGTTAAGTTCGTTAAAATTTATTTAATACGGTTTTCTGAGTAGAATTTGGTATTTTTTATAAAATATTTATTATTTGTCTCTGTGATTATTTGAAAAATAAAAAAATACTGATTTATTTATTGTATTTTATTTTGTTGAAGATCCACTAGATCCCAAGCATAGAAATCTCATCAGTTGGGCCTTGGGCGGCCTTTTGAGACAGCTACCTACATAGAACGTAGTGGTTACCTATAAGCTCTTTGCCTACATACGAGTGGTCCCAAAATGCCCAAACCGTTCCTACGGCCGTACGCTCGCTTACGCGGTTTCACGCGCGGGCCAGCCCGCGCGTGAGGCCGCGCGCGGTCTCGCGGGATCCGCGCGGCGGTCTGACATGGCCGCCATTATTACCCGTCCAAATTTAGAAGGCGCATAGTGCCTAGGTAGTTGTAATATGGCAAGTGTCGTCGTGTTCGTACGGGTTATATTATGTCGCGGCTTGCTGAAGCCGCGGCGCGGGTGACCGCAGGCCGCGTCACGGGGCGCCAATCTTGTGTTTTGTCAAATCTGGCCCGCGCGGGCCGTCCCGCGCGTGAAACCGCGTGAGCGAGCGTACGGCCTAACGACGTGCCAACCACTACCCAAACTCATTGCAAAGGGACGCTGGCCTTGGGCGGAGATGTCAACATCAACACGATGGACGCACGCACGCAATAAATAGGTCGCATTCGGACAAGTTATAGTACAGCTACTCGACAAGAGGTGGCGCTGTATAAGTATAGTGTAATAAGTAGCGTTTTATTTTGTCTGCAATAGCATATTAGAATGAAAAGTGAAGAAACTAATTTTGATTTTATATTTTTACGTATTCACTAATAAGAAAGGCTATATAATAATAAATTGTTCGCGACTGTACCTGACCATTTTGTATGAAGAAGTTCTTACTGTTTTTTTAATTGCTTCTACTACATAAACTAAATAAATATCAATGCAGTTCACAGATGAATAAGATAATATGCAGTTTAAACTCTTTCAGCACTATTTTTTATACTAAATTTGAGTCAAAAGACCTGAGCGTTTAGCAGAAATGAGGTTACTGGAAGCAGGACGACAGCTCGTAGAACTAACGGTGGATTGTCCGGAAGGGCAGGGGGGAGTCACGTATCGGAAACACTTAGTGTGGGATGGCTTCTACCAGGAGAACCGACGGCGCTGTAAGGCGCAAAACACATAAAAATGGCGAGTGGCGGCAGTGTGGCGTGGCGCGAAGGCAGTAGCGTTCGATTTTCGATCGTATTTGTATTATCATATATTTTCTCAAACATGCTAGGAAATGTGTTCATTTCTTTCAAAAAAAGAAACCGCGAAGTTTCACATTGTTTGTCACGTCTCAGATCACGCCAGCAAAGTTGTATGGAAAGTCCATTAAGATAAATTCGTTATACGCTAAACCCACATAATTTGATTTCAAAATTATCTCGATGACTCTCATAGAAACGGAACGTAATTTTGTATGAAACAGGTAACTAAAGACGAGGCTGTATGATGTGAAGACCCTTGCCTGTCCAGAATTAAAAAAGAAAAGAATGAACTAAACATTTAGTATGGCTGAATATTACGTAATACTGTGCCTTACAGGCGAATTTATTTTAAAAAATTACAATTGGTGGGAAAATAAATTGTAAATTTTTATTTGTTTCGTTGTGTTGTGTGTGGTCGCTAACTAACTTTTATAAGAAGTACAATCTTTCATTTCCTAGCCTTTTTTTGAGAAAAGCACTATGTAAGCCTCGGGGAAAATTACTTTGCTTGACTTGTATAATTGAAGTCCTCGCCTGCGGCTCGGACTTTAAACTATACTCGTCCAGCAAAGTCTTATTTTCCATACCTCGACAACAATGTACTATTACAAATGGCGTGTGCCGTGTGCCTCGATCTACTACTTAACTAATTTTCTTGCTTAAGTCACTATTTCAGGACTATTTTTTGACAAAACCAAAATTGCTTTTTGTTAAGTTTTCATAGGTGAGGACTACAGCTTGAGAGACACCAAGTTATTATTTTAACTAGAGGTTAATACTAAAAACTTGAGCTACGAACATTTTGATTTATTGTTTCTTTATAGAGAAAATATTTCTTTTGTGATGTGGCGCGACTGTCGAGGCCGTTCACGACTACACTCGCTTTATAGACCAAACCCTGTTCACCAAATTATCAGTAGAGAACAAAACTCCTTCAGGACATATGTATATAAGGTGCGTTTATTTAAGAATTACTTTTAATTTAACAAACTATTCATAACTGTTTGTTTACATTAAAAGTCATTCTTAAATAAACGGACCTTATATATATATCCAGTCTTCATAGTACATATTATATTCAGGGTTATTTTTTATTTATTTCGGTAATTTTACAGGGCGATTCTACTCAACTTTTATTATAACGAAAAAAAAAACAGCTGTTCCATACATTTTGTTCGAGTAGGTATGAATTCTTCTATGGAGCAGCTGTATTTTTTAAGCGATTTCGTAGGTGACCCCATAATAAAAGTTGTTCAGAATCGTGAGTAGAATCAACCTGTAAAATTCCCTTGCTGAAAAAAAAATAACCCTGCACAAGTGACCCTTGTCCAAGCAATATAAACAAAAATCTTAGCACCAACGCTGCGTCGCGTAGACTGTACCTACTCCACGCGCGGGCTGGGCGACCCGCGTCACGCAGCGCTGTTCTTATATTTTTCCTAAATCTCGCATGCGCGTGCAGCCCGCTCGACGCAACGTTGGCGCTTAAACCTCCCAAAATAAAGGATGCATCTAATGAGCATGGGTTTTTTGTGTTTTCATAGGAGTATCATTCATGGGCAGTTGCACTGTGTTCTCATTATTAATAGGTAACAGAAATAAAAGCAGTTTTATACTTTACTATTTTTATTATGAAATTCATACTATGCCTCATCTTCCTCCATAGCATCATCATCATCACCACTCTCATTCTCACTTTCATTATCACTGGCTGTGTCCAAATCCTTCTGGAAACCTTTGCCTTTGGTCCAGTGGCATTTTATTGTCACTTTGAAGGTGGCCATTTGAATACCCAGCAGTTTTAATACACTGGCTTGCTCTGGTGTTAGTACGGTACCTTTTTTACAAACCTGGAAAAGTATTTGATTTATAAAATTTATATAAAGTTCAAAAGTTTCCTCTCTTAGCACCAATGCTGCATGTAGGTAATCAATTTCATGACTAACCATTTCTCTTTGGTTGATTTTAATAAAGAAAGAATTTTGTATCAACAAAATTAATACCTGATATTCCTTTAGAAGATGTATGACACCTCTTTCAAGTGAGGTGGGAAGGCCAAGTCGTCTTAGTTGTGGTTCCATGGTATGTGAGAAATCTTCAAGGGGCCCTCTTGGTATTATGACATCTTTTGTAGCCACAAACCCGGATCTTGCAAATTCTGTGTCTTCATATTCTTTGAACCATTTCAAAACATCTGGGACATCTCTATTAGTCATTACCAAACCACATTGACCTTTTAATCTTTTGGATAACTGAAATAATAAATTACTACTGTTACTATGAACAGAAAAACAATTTTTTGACAATACAAAAATACAGCCAAATAGTTACCAAATTCAACTGATCTTCAACTTCGTCGCTTTTTGTTCGTCCGAGTGCCACTGCCATCACTTTGTTTTTACCAAAAAAGAATCTGGAATCCTTCCACTCATTACGCAGATCTTTAAGTTTTATATTTCGCATATTGTCAACAGTGAACAGAAATATGTGCTCATACTTTGAGAGTGACTTTCTGATTTCTTCTATAGTTTTCTGTTTCAGTAGAAGTCCTTTTTTATTTGTTTGCGTGAGAGAAACTGAAAATAAAAGAATAATTGGTCAAAGTACTATGAGTAACTTTTTTTTTTATATTTTGAGTGTCATATAGAGGTTCTATTAGAGGTTAATTGGCAAAGAACTTTCTAAATTCTATAAAGTGTATACAAAATAAATTAAATGCATGGGTTTACAAATAGTAGGTACCATAACCGCTCAGCATAACCCATTCATATGATGATGAATAGGAAAACAAAATGAGAAACGTATTCATAATAATAATTCTAATAGAATTAATAGCTGATGTAGGAGACTGTAACTTACTTTTCTTATCTCTTTTTGATTTCGGCATGGTCTTTGCAAGAATGAATACACGCAATTAATCTTAGCGAACACTAAAGGAACCTCAGCACCACACACACGTGGGATAGCACACGCTCCCCTCGCTGTCAAGTGACAGTTTATTTTGCCTAATTCTAATAATGATTAGCAAATGAAATACGCACTATTCGACAAGAGGTGGCGCTGTATTTGATAGGTTTTGTTCAGTCTGTCAGTCTTTCTTTATTATACGTTTATTCTTCCTCTTCCATATTTTGCGAGCATTTTTTGTGGCTCATTTTGATTGGTTCCTTTCTTGCACTAAAGGAAATCTGCAGTGAGAAGAACACAGGCAAATCATTCCTATATAGGACCATTAGAACCACCGTGTAGAACTAGTCGACTTGATGAACCCACAGACAAACCTCGAATAGTATAAGGATGTGGAAGGAGGAGACAAGCATATTTCTTTACGTTGAGATAACATTCTTTTAGTACTCTTAATAAGATTCCTTATTTCAGCAGTTAAACTATTTGTACCGCTAGGATTTCAGAGATATTGCCTTTCAAGATGGTCCTTTCCATCCACTTGATTTTATAACCTCAAAATTGTCAATGCTTAGATATCTTGGCAGAGGAATTATCTACACACAAAATGATTACAGCGTTGCCGTTACAAATCACAAATCTCAATTCGTACCGCCTTCTTATTTCAGAAAAATGTGAAATATGCGAGGAAAAGGCGATTGAAAGTTTTCCAACATGTGGTTGGACGTTCTTGCTAGATCTCCATAAATATAGCGGTACAAAACTTGTAATTCAAATCACAGCATTAAGACGATACGTACCAAGCATTTGGTACATCAAACAAAGCCGTATCTTCTCTAATTAATGAGAAAACACCAATTGAAAATTGCAAGATTAAGTGACGTACTGATGTACATGACCATAGCAAGACTACGATCTACCTACATCCATACCTACTTAAATAAAGTGTCTTGTAGAACAAAACCTGAAAATAATTGCACTGATTTAAAAATAACCATAAATAAATATGAATGAAAGAATGATGACTAAAAATGATAAATAACAATAAATTATTGTATACCAACTTTTTTTGTAATTCGATTTTATTTTGTGCTTTTGTCATAATTTTATAAAGATGATTATCAATATATATTTTATGGTTTATTCAGAATGTTTTTACTGGGCTCCAACAATCTGCAGCAGCTTATTTCATACATATACATTTCACGCCCTTATCCTTTGCGGGGTAGGAGCAGCTAATTAGATAGTGGAATCCTGTATGCGGTAGAACATTACGCAAGTTTTAGAAAATAGGTAGTAGAATAGTAAGAACTACCGAAAGCCCCTTCTCTGGAGCACTCGTTTTAAGGAAAAACTTTCTACTAAGATGGAAGATCTTCAGTATGGGGACTTCTCAATCTGACAGTTGCCGGCCTTTTTTATAAGTTGTTTAATACATTTCATCTTTTTTCATAGCTTAAAAAAACCAAGGGCGCGATTGAGCTGGTTGTTTGAACAACCACAAGCTTTTCCGGGTGAGCTCCTGCTCCCCACCATACAGTCAGGTGTAGATTAACAGCCCCGGGGCTAAAAATCGTAGGGTCCACAACTAAAAAAAAAAAAAATTATCAGCCATACAAGTCCCTTTGTATAGCAGGCCAAAAAAATCATATAGGTGGTTTCTTATCTTCTTTTCTGCCCTGAGTTTTCGGTATTTGTCACTTGTAAAATGTCCCCTACATTTAACTCAACAACTTTGGTAAGCTAGAATCGAGCCCACCTAAGAAAAATAATTAATATTATTGTTGTTGTCACCATACTTAAATGCAATTCACAATATTTAAATAGGTATGGCTTATGGTACGTAAAGATCGTAGTCTAGCTATAGTCATGTACATCAGTACGTCACTTAATCTTGCAATTCTCAATTGGTGTTTTCTCATTAATTAGAGAAGATACGGCTTTGTTTGATGTACCAAATGCTTGGTACGTATCGTCTTAATGCTGTGATTTGAATCACAAGTTTTGTACCGCTATATTTATGGAGATCTAGCAAGAACGTCCAACCACATGTTGGAAAACTTTCAATCGCCTTTTCCTCGCATATTTCACATTTTTATGAAATAAGAAGGCGGTACGAATTGAGATTTGTGATTTGTAACGGCAACGCTGTAATCATTTTGTGTGTAGATAATTCCTCTGCCAAGATATCTAAGCATTGACAATTTTGAGGTTATAAAATCAAGTGGATGGAAAGGACCATCTTGAAAGGCACTATCTCTGAAATCCTAGCGGTACAAATAGTTTAACTGCTGAAATAAGGAATCTTATTAAGAGTATTTAAGAGTACTAAAAGAATGTTATCTCAGCGTAAAGAAATATGCTTGTCTCCTCCTTCCACATCCTTATCGAATAGTGGTTAAGTGGTGTCTGTTTTAATCTAGGGTCCACAGCTTATTTCAAGATTCTGCCTTCACAAACCTTTTGTACCGTTGATGAGATTGCTTATTTTGGTAGTGAGAACATTTGTACCGCAAAGATTTTAGAAATATCGCCATTTTACAGTGTCACAGGGTCCAAATGATTTTATAACCTCAAAATTGGAAAAACTTCAATATCTCTGCAAAGGATTGATCTACAAACAAAATGATCGCATGGATGCCGTTACAAATCGCAAATCTTTATTTGTACCGCTTTTTTATACCTTGTAAATACCAGATAGAGGAATAAAAGGCGATTAACGCTCATATGGCATTTGGTTGTTGGGCTTTCGTATATCTCCGTAAATATAGCGGTACAAATGTTCTGAAAGAAATCCCAGTAACAATACAAGCGGTACATTACATAGCTACAACCAAAAAAGCTGTATCTGCTCTAATTTACGAGAAAACAACACTGTAAAATTTGCAAGAAAATGATATGTACATGATCAAAGCTCGGCCACGGCACAGTATAATTAATAGTACTAGCATACAGAGTTTTATGTTTTAGTAGCAAAGAATAGTGTCTGTTTTAATCTAGGGTCCACAGCTTATTTCAAGATTCTGCCTTCACAAACCTTTTGTACCCTTGATGAGATTGCTTATTTTGGTAGTGAGAACATTTGTACCGCAAAGATTTTAGAAATATCCCCATTTTACAGTGTCACAGGGTCCAAATGATTTTATAACCTCAAAATTGGAAAAGCTTCAATATCTCTGCAAAGGATTGATCTACAAACAAAATGATCGCATGGATGCCGTTACAAATCGCAAATCTTTATTTGTACCGCTTTTTTATACCTTGTAAATACCAGATAGAGGAATAAAAGGCGATTAACGCTCATATGGCATTTGGTTGTTGGGCTTTCGTATATCTCCGTAAATATAGCGGTTCAAATGTTCTGAAAGAAATCCCAGTAACAATACAAGCGGTACATTACATAGCTACAACCAAAAAAGCCGTATCTGCTCTAATTTACGAGAAAACAACACTGTAAAATTTGCAAGAAAATGATATGTACATGACCAAAGCTCGGCCACGGCACAGTATAATTATTAGTACTAGAATACAGTATGGTCACTCCCTGTCTCCCCCTAAAAGGGCCGCCCACTCGCGCTCGAAGGACGCTCAGACACCGGCTAGCAAGGACGTAACGACGACTTGGTGCAGCGAGCGAAGGCAGCGCAGCGTAAATTATACTAAACTAATTAATATTAGAAATAATTTTGTGATCGGTGTGTGTTGTGCTATGTACGGTTGTTTGAGCACTGCAAACGACAAAACTAAAAAAAAAATCTACCGATTCTACCTGTCTTTACAAATCTAAGTATTTTTAAAGAGTTTTATGTTTTAGTAGCAAAGAATAGGCGCTTATGTTTTATATTTCTTTGAAATTATCCGTTTAAGACCTTATCCTATCAGTTCACGCTGAGAACAAAACAAATTCTATAAGAACAAAAATCATGTTTTCAATTTACGTAATATTTTGGATACCGTCATTTATTTACAAAAAAATTGTTATTTCATTTATACTATTTGAAATAGGAAACTATTGTAAAAATTGAGCATAGACATCCACCTTACAGCATAAGTACATTATTATTCCTATTTATTCCTAATCCGCGCGCAATAAGTTTCGAGTGATTGGGGTCATCGAACATGAACTGGCCGGGCAATGGCGGCGGCCGGCCAGCCATTTTTTTATAAGCCCGCAAATTAAATTCAAACTTGCTATTACAAGGTCATTTCATATTGCCGCACATTGTATTCCCGATTCGCGAACGCACCACAAACAAATTAAGGTAAAATGGCGGCAACCCTGACATGTCTTATCTCACACACACAAGCATTTTATCGTTAGCGTTCATCTACGCGAGCTTGGACTGTGTGCGTAGCAACGCGTTTGTTTCATACATTTGAGCGCCAGTGTCCGAGGTGTGGCCACGGTGTTCACTTTTAGACTTTTAGCAGCGGTAATATGTGGATTTGGATTCTGATTCCGATTTGCACTTTATACCGACCGAAATATATTTCAATTTTTTCAAACAAGTAACTAATACATATATGGACCGTCAAAGAAATAAAGTTTGTGTGGTGAAGGCGAAAATTGAAATTCAGTCGCGTCAGTTACAAACCTTAAACGTTTTACACACATATTGCCTTCGGTAATCGTTCCTGTAGTTTCGAAGATTAGCCCGATGAAACAGACAGACAAAAATATTGAAAAATAGAAATTATGAAATTTGTTCTAATGTTGGAAGCGTTTGAGATGTGGTGTTGGAGAAGGATGGAAAAGATCAGTTGGACAGAGAAGAAGACAAACGTAGAAGTGCTGGCACTGGTAGCGGAAGAGCGTTGTCTTCTGAAGACCATAGAAAACAGGAGAGGGAAGATGATTGGCCATACAAACTTTAATCGTTTGACGGTCAACCAATTTATTAGGTACTTGCTTGAAGAAAATGAAATATATTTCGGTCAGTATGAAGTGCAAATCGGAGTCCAGAATCCGAAATCCGCATTAATTCGCTGCTAAAAGTCTAAAATTAGAACATCGTGGCCGAGCTTTGGTCATGTACATATCATTTTCTTGCAAATTTTACAGTGTTGTTTTCTCGTAAATTAGAGCAGATACGGCTTTTTTGGTTGTAGCTATGTAATGTACCGCTTGTATTGTTACTGGGATTTCTTTCAGAACATTTGAACCGCTATATTTACGGAGATATACGAAAGCCCAACAACCAAATGCCATATGAGCGTTAATCGCCTTTTATTCCTCTATCTGGTATTTACAAGGTATAAAAAAGCGGTACAAATAAAGATTTGCGATTTGTAACGGCATCCATGCGATCATTTTGTTTGTAGATCAATCCTTTGCAGAGATATTGAAGCTTTTCCAATTTTGAGGTTATAAAATCATTTGGACCCTGTGACACTGTAAAATGGCGATATTTCTAAAATCTTTGCGGTACAAATGTTCTCACTACCAAAATAAGCAATCTCATCAATGGTACAAAAGGTTTGTGAAGGCAGAATCTTGAAATAAGCTGTGGACCCTAGAAAAAAATAGACACAAAGAATAGGCGCTTATGTTTTATATTTCTTTTACATAACCGTTTAAGACCTTATCCTATCAGTTCACGCTGAAAACAAAACAAATTCTATGAGAACAAAAAATCATGTTTTCAACTTACGTAATATTTTGGTGACAGTCATTTATTTACAAAAAATTTGTTATTTCGTTTATACTATTTGAAATAGGAAACTATTGTAAAAATTGAGCATAGACATCCACCTTACAGCATAAGTACATTATGATTCCTATTTATTCCTTATCCGCGCGCAATAAGTTTCGAGTAATTGGGGTCATTGAACTTGAACTGGCCGGGCAATGGCGGCGGCCGGCCAGCCATTTTTTTACAAGCCCGCAAATCAAATTCAAACCCGCTCATATAAACACATACAAGGTCATTTCATATTGCCGCACATTGTATTCCCGATTCGCGAACGCACCACGAACAAATTAAGGTAAAATGGCGGCAACCCTGACATGTCTTATCTGCACACACAAGCATTTTATCGTTAGCGTTCATCTACGCGAGCTTAGACTGTGTGCGTAGCAACGCGTTTGTTTCATACATTTGAGCGCCAGTGTCCGAGGTGTGGCCACGGTGTTCACTTTTAGACTTTTAGCAGCGGTAATATGCGGATTCGGATTCTGATTCCGATTTGCACTTTATACCGACCGAAATATATTTCATTTTCTTCAAACAAGTAACTAATACATAGATGGACACCCTGGCTTTTACTCTTTCTGTTTATCTTTTGGTTGGCCGGTAGAGAATGCCGCGTGGCATTAGGCCCGCCCTTTGTACTTTCTGTGCAATAAAGTTTAATAAATAAATAAATGGACCGTCAAAAAAATAAAGTTTGTGTGGTGAAGGCGAAAATTGAAATTCAGTCGCGTCAGTTACAAACCTTAAACGTTTTACACACATATTGCCTTCGGTAATCGTTCCTGTAGTTTCGGAGATTAGCCCGGTGAAACAGACAAACAGACAGACAAAAATATTGAAAAATATAAATTATGAAATTTGTTCTAATCATATTTTAACATCATCTACGATTAGTTTTTCGTAAATTTGTTCAATACACGGGTTTTATTCTTTTATTATATGTATAGATTGGTCCTCTTATTTTTTTTTTATTATGGTCACCCTACGAATTGACCATAATGACAAGTTGCCGAAGGTAATATGAGTGTTAAACGCTTCTCGTAGGTAAACTGACGCAGCATAATGTAAATAGACGAATAATGCTATATTTGGCCTGCGCCATACAAACTTTATTCCTTTGACGGTCAACCAATTTATTAGGTACTTCCTTGAAGAAAATGAAATATATTTCGGTCAGTATGAAGTGCAAATCGAAGTCCAGAATCCGAAAGCCGCATTAATCCGTTGCTAAAAGTCTAAAAGTAGAACACCGTGGCCGAGCTTTGGTAATGTACATATCATTATCTTGCAAATTTTACAGTGTTGTTTTCTCGTAAATTAGAGCAGATACGGCTTTTTTGGTTGTAGCTATGTAATGTACCGCTTGTATTGTTACTGGGATTTCTTTCAGAACATTTGTACCGTAATATTTACGGAGATATACGAAAGCCCAACAACCAAATGCCATATGAGCGTTAATCGCCTTTTATTCCTCTATCTGGTATTTACAAGGTATAAAAAATCGGTACAAATAAAGATTTGCAATTTGTAACGGCATCCATGCGATCATTTTGTTTATAGATCAATCCTTTGCAGAGATATTGAAGCTTTTCCAATTTTGAGGTTATAAAATCATTTGGACCCTGTGACACTGTAAAATGGCGATATTTCTAAAATCCTTGCGGTACAAATCTTCTCATTACCAAAATTAAGCAATCTCATCAACGGTACAAAAGGTTTGTGAAGGCAGAATCTTGAAATAAGCTGTGGACCCTAGAAAAAAATAGACACGTTAAGTGGGGCGGGCTATGTATTAGTTTTATGAATGAAATGAATGGGAAATTTTCTAGGGATTCTCGACTGTCATGTAGAGGGCGCTTAGCTTAATTGAAATAACGTTTCTTTACACAAAAACTGTACCACTTTATGAATTATTCTTTATTTTGTGTTTATTGAATTGTTCTAAATTTATTATTGGTTATTTGTTTACTTACACGTATGACACTCAATATAATAGCAAGGCGATAAGTTTATTTTGTAGTAAATCAAACCAACATAATTAATTTGTAACGAAAACAACGTGAAACGGAACCTGTGACAAAAACTATGGCTGACGCCAGCCATATTGAAACGTCAAAATTTCAGTTTAGCACAGCGCCCTCTGGTTTGATTTCCAGAACTATCAAGAGAACTGTCAATAGAAAAACCCCCATACTGTACTTTCAATTATTCACACCGGTGGCACTACAAGGTTATGAGGAGAAAAATATATATTTAATGTAACTGTTAACTATATCCGTGCCTTTATGGCATAAAAGTATTTGACAGACGTCGTCGCGGGAGGTGGCGAGAGGCTCAGACGCAGATGGCGAGACGAACTGGATGGGTTTTCCAAAGATTGGTATGCGGAGACACAGGATCGCGAACAGTGGAAGAAGTGGAGGGAGGCCTTTGCCCAGCAGTGGGATCTTCCTGACGGCTGGATAAGATATGAAATTCATAAATGTAAAGATCAAATTTATTGTAGGGGATGAAGTTGGTTTGGTCACAATTTCAGATTTCGCGCGTTATTTTAAATTTCCGGTTTACTTTTCTTTCTACAATCTCACCTGTTTCTCGATCATATTATGTTATCTATCCTTGTCTTGATTGGGAAGGTAAAACGAGACAGGTATACATTTAAATGCGAGTAGAAATCGAGATATCTGTTTATGGTTCCACTGGCATCGTCACTCAATACTTAAAATCAAGATGGCCGATTTGCATTGAGAACCCTTTTCCGTTTTTTGTTTCCCCTCTGGCCCCGCTGCCGTCAGTGTAGTGTATCGTTCACAGCAAGAGAAAAACTGAAATTGTTTAGCAATTTGCTAGTTTAATTACTTTTTTTCCCTTCCAACAAGTAAGTGCATAGAAATTATATTCAGTGGTTTTCATTTTAATGTGATAGTTGAAAGTGCCCATGCATCGATGTCGTGTTCTCTGTGACTGTGACGCATTGTAGGAGTGCCCCTTGCAGCAGCCATTTTGCCTGAACCGGCGACACGATTCGCGGCGCGGCTAGCAATCATTCCAAATTTTTGTAATCTGAGATAAATGTTATCAAAACTGTGTTTATTTTCATCCGTAATTATACATTGACTTTATTGTTACAATCTTGACATCCTTTGCGACGAGTTCTGCTCCGTAAGTTGTCTTTTTAGGTTTATATTACGTTCAAGGTACAATCTCTTGCCATACCTCCGGAATTTATGAAATTGTAGTGTTTAGGACATTCGGTACTGTGTAATTACTAAGAATATCATACATATTTTATAATCAACACACTTTATAAAAATGGATAACTTCTAGCATTTGGCGTATTCGACGTAAAACCAGTGCCCACACTAGTGCGTCGTAATTTTGCCGTGCGTAGTCACGCCGTTATCTTGGTCGATAACGTACGATAGAATGTCATCGGAGTTGCTATGTGTAGCCAGATAAAAAAGACATTGGAAGCTGTTGTCCCAAATTAGTCATTGTCCTTTCACTAATCTGTAAGTGTGAATCATGAGAGAATTTCCGTTGTGTAACTAGCTAAAGTTGATAAATTTGTGAATTAGCGTTGGTGTGGCATAGCCCTAACGTGCAACGCCTTTCATCGTGATGGGCACGTGCGTGACATTGAGCCAGGGCTCCTACTTACATGTTCAGTAGATGATTTCATAGCAAGATACATCCTATCACCGCGCACATTACAGGAAACTTCTAGCATTCTACAGGTAGCAATTAGAATTTACAATAAGGTAGGTTTTTAGGGCCGGTATAGCACTACCATTAGTACTAACAAGAGTAGGTTATGTTAGTATATCTACCTACTTTATATTTAGTTTCTGTAAGTTTGTAAATAGGAGCCCCCTTATTGTTTATTAAATTACAGGTGCCTTCACTGTTATGCCATGTGCAAGCCATTTACTGATTACAAACTATAACTTTACTTTATTGTTTTGTAGGTACCTATCAAGATCAATGAATTATTTCAAATTCGTTTTTGGTGTTGTTTTATTTTGTTCTTTTTCTACTAAGGCAGTACAGGCTCAAATAAATAAAATAGTGGTTTACTAATTATTAGTAAACACCACATGGTCATCTTTGCACACTTCACCATAAGGGTACATAAGAATTTCCTTATACTTTCTTATTTTTTATGCCTACTTCTTGCCCATGTCTTTACTTAATTCTTACTTATTTATATCTTTATGACTTCCAAGTTTCTTACATTTTATCTGGCCTGAATAAAAACATCCAGCAAAACCCAATATTTTAAAGCTAATCCTTATATCTCTGGTTACATTGGTAGCCCCTACCCTATTGCACACTCCTTCTTCTTTCTTAATTTGGATGTTTTAGTGAGCATTTAGTTTAGGTACCTACCTGCTATCTATATTTGAAGAGCTCATTCACCTTATTTATACTCATAGTCAGCAGGTAGGTACATTGCAAACAATTAATGTGGTTTCATTGCTTCTTTCAAGTTGTATGTCCTAAGAATGCGTTTATTGGCGCATGCTTCATCAGGACTCATCCAAGGAATGACAGACACCTGTTTTATTGCTACAAAGCCTAATTCTTCGCAAGCTCTCAGTCTGGTAGGGAGAGACATTGGAGTTAGTGTATCTCGATTGCCTAGCAAGAGGGTTAGATGTTTTGTCCAGTGTAGAGGTAGATAAGGGTAGGTAGGGGCGACTGGAGGCATGGGCGCCGGGCAGCCGCCGCCGGCCGCCGGGCGCGGTGCACGCGGGGCGCCGGGGGTGCTAGGGTAAGGGGTGTGTGCAAAGCGTCGCGCTAGTCGTATTTCGTCTGGAGTGTTTATCCCGCGTCGGCGGATCAATACCGGTGGCGCAGTGGCGGTGACTAGGCGGCGGCGCAGCGACGGCGCGTGCCTTTAGCTTTAGGTACTTACCTCGCTCGAGTCTGTGAGATGCTGTCAAGCCGACCGGTCGCCGATTCGATGTCGCGTTTCGCGTGAGGGCTGCTCTTTGAGCTACTTTGCAATTCTGACCTGCGCAAGTGCGCTCGTAGGCCTCTTTCAAAGGTGCGTTAGTTCATGTGATGACAAATTAACCCAAGTGGATTCGCTGATAGCGAATGTGACTCTTAACGATTAGTCTTTCTGAGGAATTAGTCTATGCATTATCTCGTCGGTAGGAGCGTAACAACCCAGTTGATGTGTGACTCGCTTGATTGCAGGGGCATCAGTGATATAGTCCTCTCTCATCGCTAAAGATGTCGGTCGACAAAGAGGAACTGGTGCAGCGCGCCAAGTTGGCGGAGCAGGCTGAGCGATACGACGACATGGCGGCCGCGATGAAGGAAGTCACGGAAACCGGCGTCGAACTCAGCAACGAGGAAAGGAACCTGCTTTCCGTTGCATACAAAAATGTGGTGGGCGCCCGACGATCGTCATGGCGTGTCATCTCCTCCATTGAACAGAAAACCGAAGGCTCGGAAAGAAAACAACAGATGGCAAAAGAATATAGGGTAAAAGTAGAAAAGGAGCTCAGAGAAATCTGCTACGATGTCTTGGTAAGTGTAAGATCCAAAATTAAAATAATACATTTTAGGTATTCTCATCGTAGTAAAGTTAAAACGGAATTCGGTCCGTATTAAGTGGGATTACTGGCAGTTGTCGCCATCCTACGCGCATGACGTCATAATATTTGCACGTCGTTAATTCGGCGGGTGATGCAAGCGACCAGTTCTCGTGGCCGTTTCCTCTTCGAGCTGCACAATTCATGACTTGGCTAATGACCATGGGCGTACAATATCCAGCATGCAGGCAGGGCGCGGTGCGGCACCCGCGGCGGGGGAGGGGCGGAGAGGGGGCGGCGGGGGGGGGGGTGACGTATTGCGCCGCGTCACTGCGCGCGCTGCTCTCCCGATTTCGTTCATTGCCCCATAGCTCCGTGTCTCTTGGTTATTGAAAACATTCAATTAAAATCCTATCACATCGCAGAAATTGGATTTTTCACTGCTACTACAACATTGACCTTTAGCGCATGATGTCACTCCACTGCCACCTGACCATGTCCCATGACCAAGTAGTAAGACATCGCGACATTAACGAAATTCATGAGTAACTTCTTTTTTGGCTTAATGAAATATGCCATAAAGTATTTCTTTGTATTTCAGGGTCTACTCGACAAACACCTAATTCCTAAAGCTAGTAATCCAGAAAGTAAAGTATTCTACCTAAAAATGAAGGGAGATTACTACAGGTACCTCGCAGAAGTGGCCACAGGAGAAACCAGAAATTGTAAGTCACTTTGTAAAATTCACATATCATAAAACATCACTTTGTAAAATATACATTTCTCAACTTATGAATATAAACTATTTATACTTCATTGAATGTATTTATAACAAACCCTTGAAATTACAGCTGTTGTAGAGGACTCACAGAAAGCATACCAGGATGCTTTCGAAATCAGCAAGGCGAAAATGCAGCCCACACATCCAATAAGGCTGGGCCTGGCGTTAAATTTCTCCGTCTTCTATTATGAGATATTAAATTCACCAGACAAAGCGTGTCAGCTCGCCAAACAGGTCATTATTTAGTCAGTTCATAGCATAGGCTCTGTGCTGGCTGGCGCGAGGAGGTGTCGAGTGGTCGAGGGGCGGGGGGCGGAGGCGCGGTCGCTAGTGTCTCGTACTAACGCGCTCGTGTCGTGTTTGTCCCCAGCCGTGGTGGAGGACTCGCAGAAGGCCTACCAGGAGGCGTTCGACATTGCGAAGGCCAAAATGCAACCGACGCATCCCATCCGGCTCGGTCTCGCGCTCAACTTTTCCGTCTTTTATTACGAGATTATCAACTCCCCTGCGCGAGCGTGCCACTTAGCTAAACAGGTTTATTGAGTTGTAACGTGTGCCGGCATTCGACTTCATAACCTTCCATTCGTACTAACGCGACGACATGCAACATTGCATTTTCTAATTTGCATGATAAAGAGAGCAGAATCTATAAAACCGTTTGAAATCACTAATCGTGTCTCAGCATGGCCGTGTCAGTTCTTCATTAACATCTTAATACTCGATCCAGCCAGCATAGCGTCCTAGTGTAATTATAACTCTTAGATGTAGCATTTTGATGTGTTACTGTAGATTTAGTAAATTGAAGCGCAGGAGGTCACCAGGCGGCGCACAGTGACAGGTGTTGTGTTGCAGGCGTTCGACGACGCGATCGCCGAGCTGGACACTCTGAACGAGGACTCGTACAAGGACTCGACGCTGATCATGCAGCTGCTGCGAGACAACCTGACGCTGTGGACGTCGGACACGCAGGGCGACGGCGACGAGCCGGCCGAGGGCGGCGACAACTAACCGCGCGCGCCATCCCCAGCATACGCATTTGTTCTCATCGGTGTTTTGTAAGAAAACGAGTAACATTCGAGAACGCCGCGCGGCGCGCCGTCTGCCGCTGTTGCGAGCCGTCGCTTGTAAAAAAAATGTTAAAAATGTCGTTCGCAGCGGACCTTCACGTTCCGTCTAAAATTAAATGTTATGTGTCATCTTTGACGGTTTTGTATTTCTGTATTTACACTGGATTACAGATATCGAGCTGACCTGATGAATATAAATATTTATAACTTAAGTTATTAAAATTACGGTTTCTTAAGTTAAAAGTGTTTTCCTTTAATTAGATAACAGCCTGGTCGGCCCCCGAGTAACATTCCTTTCGCCGCGTGTTCGCAGTGAAACGGAGGTCGTGATGTTGTTTTTAATCAATCTTATGCAATTAGGTACTGAATTTTGTTATTTACGCCCAAATACCCAATGAAATCTAGATAATCATCAATAATAAACCCACAAAATGTAATGGCTGTATCAAATCAGGGCACAAAAAACTTGTTAGTGTCTTTATATGTGGTTTTTGTGATGTCCTCCTAAATATTAATATGTATTACCAAAGGAAAACTAAATGTTGACATTAACCATTTTGTTGTGCCCATCACTTGATCTAATAATAGCATTCTGAATTTTCAGGCATTTACTAGCAAAATAGTTTTGTGATGGACAAAATATTGTAACATTCTGCTGCATTTTATCAGCCATTCTATTATATTTTTCATGTTTTCACCAATAAACTTTTGTATTAAATACAATTTTTAGTTTTAGAATCAATATTTAAATAAACCGCCACCTATTAACCCAAAAAAGGATGTTTGTCTAAACTGAATATTATTCTAAATCAATTTCTATTTCTACCTGAAATTAAAATGGGCGTGATCTTGTTGGCATGAAAATGGGAATAATCGAATCAATAATGTAGCAAACAAATTTAGCTTACCCTGCATGCTAGGATAAGAGTAGGCTGCATTTCTAACATTACCTGCTATAAAATTTAGAGTAGGACATTGGTTGGTGTACAGAGACTTTGAGCCATGTTGTAGATGACATGGCAAAATAAAAACCTGCCCATACGGGATATAATGTGGGACAGCCCTCAGAATAATGGTAGGGTGCATGTAGACTGCAGATCATAAGACTGAACAACTTTCCCCCCTGGGAACATATGAACGACAAAACCATTCGACCTCCCATAGAAAATCACGTGAAGTCAAGCTTCTTTTACGAGAAGTATTTATTTTTTTGCTTTTTCTTAAAATCTATTTCTATCAGAAGATATTCAGTTTCATGTTCCGAATGCACTTGCCTTACACCTGTTAAGTACCTTCAACTGGATATTGTTGCAGCATTGGAGATAATTGTACTTTCTAAAATCCAACTGGTCCCTATATTATCAAACTACAGGCTACAATTTTACACAGGTATAATTCGATCTTCATTGCGTCGACTGTTAGCCATTATAATACCAGGAATACGATCCAGCTACGCAATGTACTATGAATTTCACCTGTAGACTTGAAGCCTGTAGTTTCATAATATAGGCACCTGGTGGCGATCACCTGAATCATAAGTTTTCTGATTCGATCAAATAACCTGGACAACTGCCCTCCTTGCGTTCTGTTGGAACCACTTGCTTATTAATGTTACAACGAAGCTAAACAGGTGTAAAAAGTACAGCAAATATTTGAAGGGGTAAATGTATGGGTATGTGCTCCCATAACAATATGACTGGGTCGGGTACATATTTTCAGTTTCATGAACAGGTTCACCCCTTGATATGCTTGTGATATTTTTTTTTCATTTGATGAACAGTGCACTGCTAATAATCATGGGGCTTCCTCTAATATTGCTATTCCTAAATGTGCCAAACTCACATTTGGCGAGCGCAATGTAAGGTGTTGTATTTCACACAGGGACGCTGTTGCCCATTACTAGGTTCTATTCCGAACCGAGCGGCAGAGAGCACAAGCCGCGGCGGCACTACTGGTTTGTATGGGATACTAGCCGAATCCGAACCGAGCGGCGACTGCACATGCTATAGGGACATTACTGCAGACCAGTATAGCCGCCGCGGCTTTACGTTAAAATGCTTTACATCCAAAATGGTCGAATGCGACTGTTTAGTTTAGTTAGATGAACACTGGCGACTCGATGAACAATAACGACCCTATGAACTCGGGCCACATGATGAACCCTAATGACAAGATGAACCCAACGACCCGATGTACCCTAAGTCTAGTCCCGAAAACTATACTTTGACATGTTCTGTAGGCCGTCGCCCGCTGCCTTCGGAATGGCATCTGCCGCGGCATGTGCCGTCAGCCGTCGGCCGCTCGGTTCGGAACAGCACCCGCCAGCAGCGGTGAGAATAGCATCCTCATCGATTAATTGCGTGCAGAATACAATGTGGGGCCCGCAACCGGGGCAAATGTTTTACGGGGCGAATTACCCATGAAACCAGGTATACAACTTTCCCCGTGGAACATAACGTAGGTTTGCTGTAAGAAATTTCTTGTAGGTTTGCTGTAAGAAATTTCTTTTTAGAAATAAGTAAACCTGTTGTGTCTTGTCTCATTGTAAATTGTTCCTGTGTATGTTTTTGTGTACAATGGTTAAATAACACGACATATTTAAAGAAATTGGACCTCCCACAGAAACTGACTCGTTCGAGGTCTGAACGAGCATTTTTTAAATATTTCGTTCGACCTATGTTTCTTGGATAATTTCGCCCCGTATAATATTTGCCCCTTATACCACAGCGTTAGCCGGATTAGTCTCGAAAGTAGTTAGATAATAATAACCCTCGCCATACGTCAATTAAAAAATAGTTATAATAAAATGGTAGGTACTATTTCATTTTCAGTTTTTATTGCTATTAATATTTACAGACCAGAATAAAGTACCTCGTACTACCATTCATATTCATCATACCAACACTTACTACCGTTACTACATCACACGTCAGATATTCTACGGTCAAATGCGAACAAACATCTTAATTGAGGTAGCAATATTATACACAGTAAAGGACGAACTAAAGTTGCAGTTAAGTAAGCGCTGCTTAACGTCAAGTTAATTAATGCGACTATATAACTTTGCTCAGGAAATGCCAGCGCGGACGACGAATAAACACGATATGCACTGACCACGGACCGCGGGGCACACAGTAAAATGTGCAAACACATCAAGCACAGAGAGAGCTTCAAGACGGCTACGGACTCGCTGCCCGCCAATGCACTTGCCACCACTTTCTTCTTCGTTTTAAGTTTAGCTATAACGAAGGCACTCGCGATACTGATGAGAAAAAGCGGTAAAAATAGATTGAAAACAGCAAGCATTGAATACACGTTGGACTGATGGTTCGAGTCGAGGGTGCAGATGGACACATTCTTTCCTGGATGGGAGATTGTCGCTAGAGCGTATTCTGGTATGCTCAGTGATATTGCAAGGATCCATATGAAAAGCGTTGGCATCGTTACTGGTATGCCGGTGTTGGCCATCCGGTAATCCACATTCATAGTTCGCGGTGGCGTCGACGAGTCACTGTTTGCTACCAAACTGTGTTGTGATGATCGGATTTCTTCTTCATCGCTACTGTTTCGCTTCTTCCTTCGATCAGCTGCTTTTTCTTCAAGCCGGATCGTAGTCAATGCGTGTAAAGTTATGGCTATCATCAAATATGTAGTTAAGGTCGAAGTAAAAACATTTAGACCTTGGTATGCTATGCAACCGTTTGTCCCGAATTGCCATGTCCTCGAGTTCAATGACCACAATTCTGGCCCTGCTGTTGTTCCAAGAAGTATAGTATCGGCAATCGCCAGTTGAATGATGATTGAAAATAAACCTGAAATGGAAACACTCTTATTAGACCTTCATCAGGATATCAAAATTATATCCAAAAATGTATCTAGTTGGTAAAAGTTGCTAAAGATAGAACGAACCGTTTCTCAAGCGCTGTTTGAGCAGTGCTGCTATGATTGCGCAGTCAGCAAGAGCAGCGGCGCCGGCGACGCAAGTGATAAACGCGGCGATGGCGAGCGGTGGCGCCAGAGGCTCGATTGGGAGCTGCGGCATGGCGTCGGCCGTCCAGGAACGTACCGGGATCAATGACTCGGCTCCGCGTCACCCGCGTTCTCCGCCGGCGTTCCTTGTTGCCTTTTTTTCTCAACAGTGACTCACCGCGGTACTACGCCGCGCACATGTGCGTCCGATGAGGCGCGAATAAGTTACAGTAAGTTTATACGGGACGCGGACGGTATAAGCGTTGGAGTAGAAATAGTGACACCATAGAGTGGATATCGTGCCTACTTTCGTACGTATGCAAATATTGTCTTTGCAATAAAATAAAGGGTCATGTAGCTGTTGCTTAATTAATATTCAATGTTCGCAACTTGTCGCCAACCGGCAGCGCAGGAGCTGGCAGATTCTTTACACTTGGCATGGTAGAGAATAAGTAGGTAGATAGTATTAAAGACGATGGTAATACAATTATTAAGAAAAGGAAGGACTAGAACGGATATCAACAAAAGAAGGTTGCTGATATCTGCTGTTAAAATGATAAATTGCTGTTGTATCCGTCTATAGAATTGACGGATACTGGACTAACTTCTTACTTAGGTATCAAATAAGTATACCTAAGTATTTCTATTTACCTACCTACTTGTATTGAAAACAATCCGTAGGTTCTTCTACCACCTATCTTATCCAGTGGAAAGCTGAAAATAATTTACCTAATGTTAGAAAGATCCTCAGATGGTACACATATGTCACGCCTTTATCCCTTGCGGAGTAGGCAAAGCGTTAACGGCCGTAAATTACAGTTGCTATCGCCACATCTGACAAATACGAAAGTATGTATTTGAAGGCTGTTCCAAAAAAAAACGTGTATGACTTAAGTAACAGCCAATCGCCTAAAATTGTAATGCACATGAAACCTCGAGTCCCTTAGTCGCCTCTTATGACACCCACAGGAAAGTAATGAGGTGATACTATTCTTAACGGGCATCACACTGCCGGATGTATGATACCTAGAGAAATGCTTCCTAAAGGACTCTACCTACCAGCAACCGTAAGTGCCGCCTTCAGTCGTCACCGTTAGGTCAAGCATATCATTATCAGGTTGGCATAATATTTTAAAAACGTTAGCATCTTAAGTGCACTTCACCAAACGACAACATTAGTCACACGACCGCAACTTGACGAAAGCAAACATCAGAGCAGAAGGGATCATCACCCGTTATTTGGCTGTCGCAAAGCTTCGCATTTCTTATAATAAGCAAAGAGAGATTATTATAATTATTAGCCACTGACCCACAATCTGAGTGGTTCAAGTTGGTATTTGGTTTACTGTGCATGTGGGTAGGTATGTGTTTCGCTTTGTTTCGCGACATCGCGTGCTTGCGAGCTGTGCTTATAACGATAATTCCTCACCAACAAGCTCTACAATTGCACTCGATAAAGAAAATGCGGGCGGCTTGTACTCGTATGCTTTCTTCTTATCGCAGACATTAAGATAATGTGCCGAATGTATTTTGATGCACAAATAAAGGGGAACGAGGAAAAGACATTTATTTGCACGGAAGTTCACATATGCGCATAAACTTCAGCCAACGCATATTGATTTAACAGATCCCAACTTGTAAACAATATTTAATGGTTGTTAAAATATTTGATAAACATTACTTACACTAAATGACTGCGCTTCCTTGGCCTCAGGATCCGGAGGTCCCTGGTTTGATCCTGGTCCCAGAGAACTGTTGGCAACACACGGAGTTGATAGTTTGACACTTTTGTCACAGCTTTTTTAGGCATAACTTGCAGCCTGCCACCCGATTGGACGCAATAAAGATGGTTTCGTGCTTCGGAAGGCACGCTAGGCCTTTCCTGGTGGCTGTGTCCTATGATAACTTAGGTAGCGACCCTAAAAACAACACGTCAGAGTACTATTAGTTAGCCTACTTAAGCACTTTCAGGTCTTAGCTCTATCTACCTTCTCTGAAAAAAATCTTTCTTAACTTATACAAAATGGAAGGGAAGTTAAGAAAGGTTAATTTTACCATCACACTTACCTAGTTTCTGCTTTTTGCTTGCATTGGTAATGAAAAACAGTTGAAACAATAAACTTCTCACTATTGAGATCAACTTTACAACTAATATAATAACAAAATTAGATAGTTAACAATATTTTGGATAACATAATAACCCTCTCACATAACTCTAAACACTTATTACATAATCTTGACCATTTGTCAGCAAAAATTTTTAATATCTGGATATTCGTCTGAGAGCTGCCTAAAAATAAAACTATGAAAGCTTACGAAAGGTATTGTACCTACTGTAACATTATGTTCTGCTCGGATTATGTTTTTTTAGGCGTTAAGTATAATGAAATAAATGAAGGAAGTTTTTCTTCAGAGTTTCCCGTTTCCAAAATATTGTATATTAGCACCGTTGGTCCAGCGATGGAAGACCAAGACAATGCTCCTACGGTCCTACGGGGGAGCGCGTGGGCGGCGGTGTCTTGACAGCCAAATTCAGCACTTTCCTCCGACTTTCTCTCCGAGGTGCGAAAGGTGTTCACTCGGGGGCTCGCAAATACTCGCAATGCTTATTCGGTAGCGTACGCGTTCTAATCGCAGCGCAGCAGCGAACGGTCAGTGATAGCTCGGCAGTGTTCGCACGGTGCATCGCGCGGGAGATATTCAAAGCACCTGCATGCCGCTTCCGAGTCGGAGTTTATAAAGTTGTGTGACAAACTGTTGTTGAGCAGAGTGGGTGGCGCGCCAGGGTGCGATGCCAGAGAGCAGCAATGGGAATACGAGTGCGAGTTCGAGCTGAGTTGGCGACGGTAGCGTTGCTGTGGGTGCTCCGCGCCGCCGCGTGCGCGCGCTTCCCTGTGAGTAAACAACGCGCGAGGGCGGGCGGCGCGCCTACGCATTTCCCGCCCTTGATTCCTAATTTTTATTTTTGTAGGTAGATGTTGATTATTGACTCGTTATCTTAACGCACAAAACCCGTTTGTTAATTTAAGAAACAAGGTGGTTAAATTAACAGACGGGTAAGAAGAATCGTGATTTTTGTCTTTGCGAGAAATACTTAAATTATAAATAAGTTTATTAATTAGATATAATGAATGGTACTTATCTATCATAAGACTAAAAAAATATTGTTGTTTTGATACAGTAGGTAGGTGTAGGTTTGGGTTAAGGTCGCTAGCGTCGTCGGGAATCTAAGAAAATGTGGTTAATGCAGCGGAAGGAAGTACTAGAACAGGAGTAACAAAAATAAAGTACAAGTTTAGATAAAAGTTTTGTTTTATAGTATATGTTTTTATTAAGAAGCCGAAAACGAACAAACTTTTAAATTTGAGGCTAGTAGTTCACTTTACTATTGCTCCTCGAAGTGAAGCTTCAGAGGGCTTTAGATAAAATTTAAGATTTCCGGAATTAAAAATCAGATCATATTGAAGAAAATTTGTCCTACACTCACACGTACCTTACAATGTAATAAGTGAAAAAGATGTAAGTAACTTATTTTAAAAAGCGAAGTTTTCCACTCTTTTTTGAGCAAAAAGAAACATCGTCAATAATACTTACCTAATAAACATTACAATTAAAGATTTATTTAAATAACTGTGAAATGGTCGTTTTAGTTGGACGCCTCTGCAACTATAAGGGTTGCAATACTTTTTGTCAAACTATTTTAGTTGAGGAGATACAAAGAATTTTCAGGGCTGCAACATTGTTAGATAAAGGATAGAAGTCCATTATATTTATATGTTTAAAGTTTTATCCAAAGTGTGGCTCGCAATAGTGGCAAATATTTTACGGGAAGAAACCAGCTATGAAACTAAACAACTTTACCCAAGGAGCATAGGTCGAAACATTTAAAAAAACGATTGTCTTCTTTTACAAAATGTCGACCAAGCCAATTTGTATAGTAGGTTTTAAGTAGGAAATTTACTCATGTTCTGGGCCACACATTGTAGATTAGGTATAGGTACCAAAGTATCACACTGGCCCAGTTATCAAATAATTCCTAAATAAGTTGAAACATGAAAATGTGGAGGCCTAAATTTGGTGTCAAAACATGTGACATAGTTGCGGACTTTGGAGTTGTATCAATATAACATAAAAGTTTTCCGCAGATCAATCGCCACAAGTTGTCGTAAGTATTTTCTTGCAATTAGAAAATAAATACCATGCGAGTTGCGGCTGAAATTCAGTCAGATTGTTTAAGATTGTGATGTGGCTGTTCATAGCGCAGAAGTCAGAATCTTTATGGTTTCCATTTTGAGGTGATGTTATTTTAACCCGTCATAAGGCATAAATTATAGACCTCCCATAATATATAAACATTGCTTAACGATATGCGAAAGTCCTAAGCAAGCAAACACATCATCAAACGGAATTTATATTCACGTCGTTTGGTTCACCTAGCATTGCTTAAAAATGAGATCGTGTATAAATACTGAGAAGATGCAAATACCTTGTATATTCTCTCTTATATTAGAGTGACACCGAGTTATTGAAGGACCCGATGAACTATGTGGTTTAATTTTGATAATGTACGTAAAATATTGTAAACGTTTATTTAGCAATGTCTGATTGTTCAAAAAGACAGCTGTTTTCGTGCTTCGGAGGGCACGTTAAGCCGTCGGTCCCGGTTGCTGTCTATGATCGTATTTTAAATGTAATTGTCTTGTTTGTTTTAATCTGTGTTGTGTACTGTAAAATGAGAATAAATTGTTTTCAATTTCAATTCAATTTCAATTTCAATTTCAATTTCAATTTCATGATTACGACGGCGGTCGTTACACAACCATGTCAGAGGCCTACCTACTGGTAGTAGGCGGTTGAAGAACTCTGACACCAGGGTTCATCGAGTAGTTGGACGACTCGGTGTCCTACTCGAAAAATAAGACGAAGAAGCAATGATTAAACGTTTATTTTGAAATTACTTGTTTAAAATGGCATCTAGTAGGCAAGTAAATGGTAAGAGGATTTTTTTTATGGTTTTGTAGCTTTGCGCAATATAAAAAATAGAAGAAAGCAATTATATCAACCGGTAATGCTCGGATTCCATTGTTATGTAATTTATTATTTTACTCTGAGTGATTCGCTCCTAGACCTAATGCCTATTACGGACACTTTCACTGATTCCGGTTATCGGGCACACTTACCAAAGTTTTATTTTCCCAATTATATTACATAATAAAATTGAGTTTATTGTTTGCCGCACTGGATCACGTATTGTGTTACACAAGCGGCCGTCACGTAGTTTTCAATCGGTGGCAGATCGGTGTCGGATGGATGATTCACGGACGCTGCGGCATGCGGGCAATCCGGCAATACAGCGAGCCGGCGCCTCACAGCCTCCGACGTAATGGAGATCGATACCGGACAACTTTCATCATCCGTTACAGACGTAATACTTCACAATAGAATTCCAAAATTAACGTAATTACTTCTCGGTGGTTATCAAGCTACACTCGTCGGGAGTAGATAATTCTCTGTACTCTATTGTCTCGTGTCGAAAAGGAAAAACAAATAGTTTTACTTTCCCCTTTACTTCGCTCGCATCCGCTAATGCTGGTCCACACTTAGCTGACTCATGTGAAGGCTACGAATTTCGGTTTCACTTGGCTCCATCATTTCGACTGACTTGCCAAAAAACGATAGGTATGAGTACCTAGTGGCGCAGCGTACAAATTAACTTAGAAACAACTCGCATAGAATTATGGTTTACCTACTTGGCAGCATTCATCAATCATAAAAGAATTATGATTTATGAAGGGAAATGGAGAGCGTGACTACCGACCACGAGAAATGCTTGTAAACAAAAAAGTATTGCATAACTTCACACTTACCTACTTATTCAATACACACAACATGGACTCCAAACTCCAACGCAAGTGTTAATAAGTATCTAGATCTGAACATACCTACTTAGCTACAATAAACAATTAATTAAAAACTCTATTTGTCGCAAGTGAGACACAAAAAGTGTGCGAATATTTCAGCATGATAGCGACGAGCGACACTGTAAAAATATCGTATGTTCAGCACATGCCAATTATGGCTGGTCATCTTATAATTATAGATTTTTATATTTTGACTCCGCATAATTACTTTAAGGATTTCTATTTAAACGAGAGAGTACCATCGTATAAGTTATATGACAACAAACAATTCATTATGATGTAAATCAGCATTCAGCAAACAAAACCTTCTTGTAGGTACTACCTTAGAATTGGTAAAGCCGAGTAGTGCGTACGGGTGGATACAAAACAGCTATTTAACATATGTTCGCAACAACATAGCGTCTGTAGGTATAAAATACACTATACTAGGTAGATATTAGCCGGCGGCCGCTAACTGGGCTCGCACGCGAGTTGTCACCCGTGACCTGCTTACCACCACATCTATCACGCGGCTCATGTTCGCATCTCGCGCTCTTGATACCCACATCGATTGCATTGTCGCCCAATATACTCGATGAGTAATTCAAATTATAATATTTCTTTACAAGCTATTTCCTGGTAGAGAAGAAATCGGGCGCGTCACGACTGACCTTTTAATTATAGGACAAACCTACACGGATAAGTAATTTAGGTTGTTTTATTTATTTTTACTGTCACCGTTATATTTACACTGTATTCTTAACCGTTTAAGAAGGTGTGAAGTGAAGTTCATTCAATTTCAATTATGAGTAGAAATATTATAAAAATAAAAACGCGTTGATGTCTTCCCTAGGATCCTTTTAGAAATATATTTCGTTTACTGATAGAAAATATATCAACGCAGTATAACAATAACTTGAGTGATAATTATAATGAATAAATAATATTATTAACGTATTTTATACTATTTACCTACTTCTCATTAGATGGTATGTATGGTTAATGGTTAATTAAGAATATACTTATAAATTAATTTTATTATTATCTAATTATTGTCATAATTTATAAATATGAAGTATACAGGCTGGTCCGTATTATGACGTTTAAAGACAAAAATTTAATACCTTACCTATACTAAGTAGTATCAGAATCACCCGCGTGTATGTTCCGCGATTTTTGCAGTTTCCGAGTACGGGAAAATTTCGACTGACAGGCTTCTTTCGTTCCTATTTTATTTTCGTAATAAGGCTTTTCGAGCGGTTGTTTCTGTAGCATAATCTTCATGATTTGCACATTCTACATACATACATACATACATATATCACGCCTATAATCCCTTACGGGGTAGGCAGAGCGTAAACGGCCGTAAAAAACGGACATCTACGCCACGTCTGACAAACATTTGAGGGTCATTTGGAATATTGTGTATCACCATAGTGACAGGTTGTCAGCCGATCGCCTAAATTTGCAATACACACCCTCGAGTCCCTTAGTCGCTTCTTACGACACCCACGGAAAAGTAATGGGGTGATGCTATTCTAAGCCGGCATCACACGGCAAACAAGAAAAGGGAAAAATATCTATCCTGTAGAATTTTGCCCGTACAACTTTAACTGTGAATTTAAGTGATACCTCGGAAACTACAAAAATCGCGGAACATACATGGGGGTGATTCGGAAACCCCCTCAGTATAAGGCAATTGAGTTTTTTTTGGACGTCACTGTTTGGGCCACCCAAACTTATCTCTTTTTTTGTTGCGCCTAAAATATCTTTGTTTGTATTATCAACATCCCATTTAAGGGATCAACTTATACTGGTTTGTCATAGACTTACTAAAAGAAATTAATATTATGTTCCAACATAGGAACTCATAGTAATGACACCTAGAACTATGACACGATTTCTCTAGATACTAGATTTCTTTACGACACTTTTCTTGATAAGAAAAATATTTTGCACTTTTTCTTGGACTTAATATAACTAACATGGAACATCACTTAAACACTTTACTTAATGGGGTGTAGTTTTTCGAGAATGTGTGTCACATAGCGTACGTATACGAGAAATAAGTTGGCACAACGTCCTCTCCCGACCCCTGTTCTGTAATAAACATTCCAGTGAACGTTTCATACATATTACTCAGAATTGAATTCGCTGCTTTTTACGCGAGTATAATAGCCGACGACGACGGTTCGTGATCTTCATAGAAATGCAGCAGCGGGTCGGTAAGTGCATCTGTGCTCCGAAGCGTTTTACCATTTTTATGATTTAGGTTTTTGTGAAGTTGTCGACAGATTGAAAATCTTTAAATTTTGGTTCTTGATACCTTCAATACTATAATACTATATCACTGTAATAAATCAAAAACTTTATTAATAAGATGTCATGCCCAGGCCAATATTAGACATGCGTTTTCTTTAAAAATTTCAGGATATCCTGCCGGTGCATGGCTGGTGGTCTGGTAGAGGCGCCAGTGACAGTGATGAAGCAGGATCTGAGGATATCCAAGTGGTATACTTGCCAGCACTGCTGCCAAGAGAGGCAGAGTCCAGTTTCAGTGGAAGAGATGACGATGTGCCTGTGCAGTATAACTTTGACGCTTTCGGACGGTAAGAGTAAATCTTTCAGAAAGGAACTGTAAAACGCATAGTACCTACTGAGGAGGGTAGGGTCGAGTATATACAAGTGATGTACTTGCCAATACAGCTGCGATAGAAGTGGATTCTATTGCCAGTAATTTTGACTTACATAATCAGATGGTAAGAAAATTACCTCTATGTAGAGCTATCTGAAAATTAAGTACTTACCTGGTTATATTCTCAGCAGGTAGGTAAAACAAAGGGCTATAAGTTAAGTAAGGTGTGAGTGAAAAAAATATCAAATTACCCCAAAATCTTTGTACCTACTTGTACCCTACCTGATAAATTATTATTTTTTATCCTAAAAATAAAAAAAATCCCCAGGATTAAATTGTCTATCAGATCTTGAAAATACCTACTTACACATTCGAACGATGAGGTGATACGAAGTAAATGGCAATCGTCGGAGCAATTGCTAAATGGGGATCTAAAGTTGTTTATTCCCTTACTCATAAATCAGACCCAATCGTAATTATTTGTTTGAAACGAGCTTTATTGTTTACGTAACGATAGCCAATAATTGGATTCCAATCAAATCGCCTGGAACAAGTAACTGATCACCCCGTCTCGTCTCGTCTGCGCGACATGCTTCTAAACATTTATTTTAGGCGATTGGGTCAATCACTCTAAATCAGTATACCTACCTATTACAAGCATCAATCAAAGATAAGAATAGGACTGGACTGGACTAGACTCTCCACCCAAAATGCATAATTTGGATGCTAAGTAGAAACTATACAACATTACACATCTGAAATGAAGCAGGCATCTCTTATGTACTCTAGGAAATTAATTTTAAGCTAAATACTTCATAATCTTAATTTGGAAAGAATGAATGTAGTTAAGTTTCTTATCAATCCTTTATAGAATTGGCATTGCAATAAAAGTTCCACAATACGGAATATGCGCTGTCGTGTAATGCCAGAGTTAATTAAGCATAAAAGGGGCAATAATAATGTCCGTATGAGATATTATTTATGGTAAGTGCGCGGGATGTCGTGTTGGATTCTTGGCAGAAAGGGCGGATGTGTTTTTTATGAACATGTCTCGCTCGTGAAATAGAGTTTTATTTTCGTAATAGAAGTCTTAAGTAAATACCTAACTATAATGTAGAGACTGAATAATAATTCCTCGAGGGTACTTATTTATAAAGATCCTAATCTCACTTATCTGGGTTAATCTACACTAATATTATAAAGAGGAAAGATTTGATTGTTTGTTTGTTTGTTTGTTTGTTTGTTTGTTTGTTTGCATCGAATAGGCTCCGAAACTACTGGCCCGATTTTAAAAATTCTTTCACCATTAGAATTCTACATTATTCCTGATGAACATAGGCTATATTTTATCCGAGAAAAAAATAGGGATCCGCATGAAAATTTCGATAATGTAACCCAACGTGTGAAAAATGTACCAAAAAAATATCTTATATCGCGTACGCTGTGGAAATTATTGACAATAGAGCAAAGTGATGTAGTACAGTTTTATAGAGGACATCAATATCTATAATAATATCCGCGATACCATATGTCTAACTATTACAGTTATGCCACAATAACTAGTTTTTCATTTAAAAATGTACCAACTACGCGACATTATTCGTACCAGTGTAATGATTACATTTAATCATTACTGTATTAGAGGGTGTCAGGGATAGCCCTCAGAATACTAATAGGGTACATGCAGACCATGAAACTGAACAACTTTCCCCGAGGAATATATTTCAGGAAACGTAAAAAAACTGACTTCCCATAGTGAATGCAGTCAGCTGATTGTGATTTTGTATGGAAGGTAATTTTTTTGGCATTTCCTGACATATGTTTCTAGGGGAATGTTGTCCAGCATTTCCTGACATATGTTTCTAGGGGAATGTTGTCCAGTTTTATGTTTCATGAGCCCTATCAGTATTCGAAGGGCTGTCCCTTACTCGGTATAAAAAGACGACAAAAAACATTAAATAATGCATTTAAAAAATCTAGGTACACTTAAATAATACATACATACACTTATCACGCCTATTATCCCTTGCGGGGTAGGCAGAGCGTAAACGGCCGCAAAAACGGACATTTACGCCACGTCTGACATATGTTTGAGGGTCATTCGGAAAATTGTGTATCGCCATAGTGACAGGTTGTCAGCCCATCGCTTAAAATTGCAATACACACCCTCAAGTCTCTTAGTCGCCTCCTACGACTCCCACGGGAAAGAAATCGGGTGATGCTATTCTAAGCCGGCATCACACTAAAATACATACATACATATATCACGCCTATAGTCCCTTGCGGGGTAGGCAGAGCATAAATGGCCGTGAAAAACGGTAATTTACGCCACGTCTGACAAAAAGTTCGAGGGTCAATCAGATAACTGTGTATAACTATAGTGACAGGTTGTCAGCCCATCGCCTAAAATTGCAATACACACCCTCGAGTCCCTTAGTCGCTTCTTACGACACCCACGGGCAAGAAATGGGGTGATGCTATTCTTAGCCGGCATCACACGGGAATCTTAGCCGGCATCACACGGGAACGGTAACATAACTCACACTAAAATAATAATATAATCTACACCAATATTAGAAACAAGATTTTATTTATTGTTTGTTTGAATTGAATAGGCTCCGAAACTACTGGACCGATTTAAAAAATTCTTTTACCGTTAAGTAATTGAAATTGAATTTTTTTATTCAATGTAGGATAGTATTATCACTTAATGACGTCGCATGAACCGTCATTCTAAAAAAGAAATTTGTATCACACAATTTTCTTTTTTTTTATTACAATTTTGTTATGACCAAATAGAAAACCGTCTCGGGCGGGATAAAAAAAATTAAAATAAAGGCACTGCTATGGGGCTGGCCAGGTTAATCACACGGCATGTAACTTTACGCCACCACCATCTGAAAACGATATTTGTTTCAAATCAAGAAGTCAAGATTTTTAGAATCCTACATTATCCCTGATGAACATAGGCTATATTAAACTATCTTATTCCCGGGGGGAAATTGTTAGCGGCGGGTGAAACCGCTGGGCGGGCTGCTAGTATAATATAAGTAGCTTTATCTGATTGATAACGATTTCAACCGTTAAAACATAGAGCAGTTGGGTCCGGTTACTTGAATTATAGCACCGTGAGGAAAAATACGCTTATTTATCCTATTTCAAAATTTGTACATATCTAGGTAGGTACATAGCTATAAAATGAAAAAAGAAAACTCATATTTTCAGGAGTTTCGAGTTGCAGCTTGTGCCGAACCGGCGGCTGCTGTCGCCGCAGTTCGGCGTGTGGTCGGAGGAGGGCGAAGACGCGCCGCTGTCTGCAGTCGACTCATCTTGCCACTTCCTGCACGCCGGGCCGGGCGCTGTCGCCGCGCTCTCTGCTTGTAGGGATCACGCTTTGGTAAACAAACCGACTAAAACAATGGCTGGAAAATTTTCTCAAAAATATATCAAGGTGTAATTGTACTTTTATATTGTTATTTTTTTACCAGCACGGCCTCATAGTAACTGACAACTCTACATACGAGCTGCGCCCTTTGCCGCACGGCTCAGGGCGCGCGGAAAACGGCGACGACCGCACGGCACACGTGATCCGGCGCGCGCCGCCGCCGCCCGCGCCGCTCGACGACTCGCGCCCGCTCCGCCCGCGCATGCGCCGGCCCCGCAAGCCCTACTCACACCCCCGCCCTATCAAACCAGGCCCTTCCAGCTACACCATCGAAGTGGCCCTGTTTCTTGACGAAGCGGCCTATAAGATCTTTAATCCGTACTTCAACTACAATGAGGCTGATTTACGGGATATGCTGCTCGCTTACATTAACGGCGTAAGTGGTGCAGTTGTGTTGTATTATATAGTTAAAACAATTTTTATCTTTGTTACTTAATTGATACGCGTAGCGTACCAATGTAATGCAAATGCGAAAAATATTGTCAGTGTAAATTCTTGAGAGTAATGCCACATTTCTAGGTGCAAGCGTTATACCAGCACTCGTCCCTGGGCACCCGCATCCAGCTATCCCTGGTTCGACTGACGCTGCTCCGGAGCCAACCGCCCGGGCTGACGCAGCATGCTGAACGCGGCCGCCTCCTCGACTCCTTCTGCGCGTACCAGAGATCCCTCAATGTGGAAGATGACGACGATCCGCAGCATTGGGACATGGCGTTATTGCTTTCTGGGTTAGTGCGATCGATATTAAACACGATCACACTCATATCCCCACTAGCATACCGCAGCGGGATGCTGCACAGAAGCATGTACAAAGAATTCCTAGAACCGATATTTAAATTAAAATACCTGGCCCGGCTGGGAATCGAACCTGAGCCCCTCGACGTGGCAAGCTGGTACGCTACCACTGGTTTATGTGAATGGGAAACCCATAGAAACCTTTGCCAGTTGGCAAATAGCCATAGACCAATGCACAGGCACATACCTACCACACGTATTTATTCATTGTCAATTTCTTTAATTCAATACATTTGACAGCCACATATTTGGCAGACCTTCACTAGTTCACGTAAGCATTAAAACACAATAACTCGATGAAACCTCTCTATAAACTTGAAGCCACAACTACGTACTTCCCCATGGCTTGCAGACTGGATTTCTACTCGGAGGAGGGTGGTCGCCGCAACGGCGTGACGATGGGGCTGGCTCCAGTGGGCGGCGTCTGCCTGCCCGCGCACGCCTGCGTCGTGTCTGAGTTCGGCACCACGGACGTCTTCGGCCGGCCCTACCCTTCTGCTGGCTTCACATCGGTCTATATCCTCGCCCATGAGATTGGACACAAGTCGGTTACTATACTTATTATTCTTACCCAAACTGCACACCTTAAAATTCGCTTACAGTAGTTTATGCAACTGTCGTATAATGGGGGCCATTAGAATGCGAGTGTCTGTTTACCACTCGCATTCTCATGCCTAATTAGGTATAGCAGTTGCATACACTATTTTATCTACACTGTAAAAAAAACTCAATTAAACACTTTTCTAAACGTCCGCACCGGCGATTGCAAGGCCCGATACATGGTCAAATTCAATACGAGAACGTAATATGGTTTTATATGAATTATCAAAAATTCTATATATTTTTTTTTTTTTTTTTTTTTATTAATGATGGGTTTGCTCTTGACTCTAGTCTAGGTCATAGGACAGAGACAGAGTCTAAGATGGAGCGAGCTCACCCAGAAGAAGCCTGTTCACTCTTACTTTGAAGAGATTAGGGTTGTATGCTTTTGGAAACACAGACGCAGGAAGTGAGTTCCACTCTTTAGCAGTGCGCATTATAAATGATGACTGGAAGCGCTTAGTCCGAATTGGTGGAATGGCTACCAGGTACGGATGGTATCCGGCGGTGCGTCTGGATGTCCGATGGTAGAAGGGAGCTGGTGGAACAAGGTCGTGAAGCTCTTGAGCACACTCTCCGAAGTACAATCTATAAAATACCGACAAGCAGGCAACCTTGCGGCGATGTGCCAGGCTATGTAGCTTGGTGTCCACCAGTTTTATGTCGCCTATGAGCCTCCTGGCCCTGCGTTCCACCGAGTCAAGAGCGGCAAGTTGGTATTTGGCTGAGCCATCCCAAAGGTGACTGCAATACTCCATGCAGGATCGGACTTGTGCTTTGTAAAGAGTTAAAAGCTGTCCAGGCGTAAAGTATCGCTTCACTCTATTCAGGACGCCCAGCTTTTTAGCCGCCGTCTGAGCCTTGTACTCGATGGTCGCGCCGAAGTTTAGATTTGATGTCAACTCCATGCCTAGAAGCTGAAGCCTGTCAGTGACTGGGACAGATGTACCCCGAAAAGTAGGTGTCCAGTCGAAAGGACTCCTTTTTGCAGTGAAAAGACACGCCTGTGTTTTGGTGGCATTGAATGAGACCAGATTGTCGTCGCCCCATTGGGAGACAAGACTTAAGGTCAGATCTGTTCGCTCTACCATGGCCTTTCTTAACGAACGTATTTCATCCCCACTGGTCCCTGCACCTGTCAAGTATCTCTCTGAAACGGTACTATCATCTGCGTATCCAACAATACCATGCCGAAGGAGGTCATTGATGTGCAGCAGGAAAAGAGTTGCAGAGAGAACAGACCCCTGAGGAACTCCGGCATCAATGGCCATTAGGTCAGAGGAGCAGCCGTCAACGACTACTCTGATGGACCGTTCACTAAGGAAGTCTGAAATCCAAGTACAAAAATCAGCTGGGATGCCATAAGCAGGAAGCTTGCTGAGCAGACTTGCATGCCAGACCCTGTCAAAGGCCTTCGAGATATCGAGTGAAACGGCAAGTGCTTCGCCGTTTTTCTCGATGGCTTCGCCCCAGCAGTGCGTGACATACACAAGAAGATCACCAGTAGACCGCCCCCGGCGAAAGCCATATTGACGGTCACTGAGAAGATCATTGTCTTCAAGGTAGGTCAGCAACTTACTGTTAAGTACCCTCTCCATGACCTTGCATAGGATGGAGGTAATGGCAATTGGACGGTAATGAGCAGGGTCGGCACGGTCGCCCTTTTTGGGAACTGGTTGCACATTAGCAAGCTTCCAGGCCCCCGGCACCGTTCTTTCTTTAAGAGAGAGGCGGAACAAGCGTGTCAGCACAGGAGACAGTTCAGGCGCACATAGTCTTAATACTCTCGCTGGTATGCCATCAGGTCCGCTGGCCTTGTTCACGTCTAGACTGCACAATACTCTTCGAACCTCTTTAATGTGTACTGCGATCTCCGACATCGAAGAATCGCAACGAGGTACAGTAGGTGGTTGTTTGGAGCCAGCGTCCAGACGTGAGTTGCTTGCAAACAAGGAAGCAAACAAATTTGCTTTCTCACTTGCAGAGTGAGCCAGCGATCCATCAGGTTTCAGCATTGGAGGTAAGGTTGGACGACAGAAATTAGTTTCAACCGCTTTGGACAGGGACCAAAACTTAACAGTTGTTTAGAGGTCGAGTCTGAACAACAAATAACTAAACAACTGAACAACAACTGAACAACATCTAAACTACAACAGAACAAAAACCTATTAAAACAACTGAACAACATCCGAAAAATTACCGTACAACAACAACTGTCAGGTGCGGCGGAAGATGGCGATTTGAGTATTGCCAAAAAAAAACTTCATTTCATTTCTCAACTTTATCGTAGTAAGAGTTTTCTCATTAAGTCATGACTCTTCTGTAATTTCTAATAAACCGTAGGTTATATAGGCAGAATGCATAAAGTAGATCTTTATACAACTGTTTTCGAATTCATAATTCGAACATTATGAGACGAGTGTAGATAAAAATATTTGTGTCCCTCAAGCTGTAATCCTCACCTATGAAAACTTAACGAAAAGCAATTTTGGTTATGTCAAAAAATAGTGCTGAAATAGTGACAAATAGTGACATATGCAAGAAAATTAGTGACTTCGTATCTCCCAAGATATGGCTATCGTTTGGTGAGGATTACAGATCGAGGCTCACGCTGTAATCCCAATTCTCGTGTGAGCAAACGGTGGGGTATTTTCACTTGGTCTACATTCCAAAAAATAGTGCCTAATTAGTGACTAATAGTGACAAAAGATGAGAAATAGTCGCTTTATAATTCCGAAGTTATAAAGGCATCTTGGTGAGGATTATACCTATAGCAATTTTTGCTGTAATCCTCACCTCATTTCTGCTAAACGCTTAGGTCTTTTGACTCAAATTTAGTATCAAAAAATAGTGCTGAAATAGTGAGCTTAAACTGCATTGATATTTATTTAGTTTATGTAGTAGAAGCAATTAAAAAAACCGTAAGAACTTCTCCATACAAAATGGTCAGGTACAGTCGAGAACAATACTTCGTAGAATACAGACTTGATTTTTGCTTTAATTTAGGTAATGTCATTTCTGCCAATATAGGTAGGTATTAACTTAAACATAAGTTGAGCCACTGACATTATTTTGGTCTATTTTATGAGTAGGATGAGTAGGTATTTTGGTTGACTATTTTTTAACGCCTTGAACTTTTTAACGGTTTTATAACATGATGATGATGCTATATCTTTCAGATCAACACATCGCATTAATTTATCACATCGTATTCTCTTAAGTCTGAAAGCCCTGTTTGGTCGCGCTACCGCTCAAGCCACCGCTAAACAAAACCGGTTTGGCCGAGCCTCGAAAACTGACCGCCGCGCGTGTGAGCGAGAGGGTAGACAATAGTGAAATTATTGCATGCACTTCGCCTGCGTGGTATTTTTTGGTTTCATCACGTTACGCGATATTGAGTATTATGACAACTCAAATATAAAATTTCTTAAATAACAAATACGCCACTTACGATTATTATGAAAAATTAAAATGAAAACGCACGTTTTGAAAATAACAAAAATTATTATTTAGGTATAATTAGGTACTTATAGTATTAGTCCTCGCCTCGAACGTCGTTAACTATATAGGATTAAATCTATTTAGTGACCGATAGCGAAAACCCAGGACGGGCTGGTGATAAGGAACAACTTTCCCCAAGGAACATTATGTCGAAATATGAAAAAAAATTAGAACTCCCATAGTTACCCAAATCAGCTGATCGGCAATTTTGTAAGGGAGGTCTAATTTTTTTTTCATGTTTCGACCTATGTTCGTTGGGGAAAGTTGTTCCTTATCACCAGCCCGTCCTGGGTTTTCGCTATCGGTCACTGATTAGATTTCACCCTATATACCTACTTTATTTATTAATTTATTTATGAGTTCAATGAATGTTACCACATAAATATCTGTTTTGTTCCATTTTTACCAAACAAGTTAGGTACCTATATCTTTTATGTATTTATTTATGTACTACATAGATACAAACATATATCACACCTTTATCCCTTACGGGTTAGGCAGAGCGTTAACAGCCGCAAAAAATACGGTCGTTATCATCGCCACGTCTAACTGATTGAGAAATATTGTGTACTGTCAGATATAAACAAAATAATTGAAGGAAATAAATTTGTTTGATTACGTTCCTACCGACATAACAAACCAGTATTGAGCTTCAAGTACGACAATACGAAGTATTGTTCGCGACTGTACCTGACCATTTTGTATGAAGAAGTTCTTACGGTTTTTTTAATTGCTTCTACTACATAAACTAAATAAATATCAATGCAGTTTAAGCTCACTATTTCAGCACTATTTTTTGATACTAAATTTGAGTCAAAAGACCTAAGCGTTTAGCAGAAATGAGGTGAGGATTACAGCAAAAATTGCTATAGGTATAATCCTCACCAAGATGCCTTTATAACTTCGGAATTATAAAGCTACTATTTCTCATCTTTTGTCACTATTAGTCACTAATTAGGCACTATTTTTTGGAATGTAGACCAAGTGAAAATACCCCACCGTTTGCTCACACGAGAGTTGGGATTACAGCGTGAGCCTCGATCTGTAATCCTCACCAAACGATAGCCATATCTTGGGAGATACGAAGTCACTAATTTTCTTGCATATGTCACTATTTGTCACTATTTCAGCACTATTTTTTGACATAACCAAAATTGCTTTTCGTTAAGTTTTCATAGGTGAGGATTACAGCTTGAGGGACACAAATATTTGTGGCATCCTGTTTTGACCAGGAGTACATTTTCTGTGGAAATCTAGAAGACAAACTTTTTAATATAAAACAAAAAGGCGACTACGGCTCGTCAAATGTAATTTCAACGTTGTAATTTTTGCTTAAAATCTACCATTTTGAATTCATATTTTTATTGTAGCCAGTGTCACTCGCGATGCTGAGATGAATTTAACAACATCGCATCTGTTATTAGCTGTCTAGCGGTTTAGGCTGTAGCTGTAACCTGTGTTTTTTTAACTTCTCCACATACATACTCTCTCGAAAAACGTTACCCTCCTTCTGAGGCAGTCGGGTAAAATATACAGTGCCTTAACCGCATACTTCTTGCGGTAATGCATTACAACATCACAATTTAATGTTGTGGCCAGGGGACCGACTGGTCCAATTGCATACAATTGGAAGTTGAATACCAAATTTTAAAACACTACCCGTGTTAGGTATACAATTTTTGAAAACTTGCAAAATTTTCAAGCGCGGGCAGGATTTGAACCTGCGACTTTCGCATTACGAGCTGCGGTAGCCCAGATGGAAGAGGCGTCGCCTAGAAGGGAGAAGAGGCCTATACTCAGCAGTTGGTGGATGTTGACTAATGATTATGATGAGGTTGAATAGGTAATCGTGAATATAGCACACAGAAACCTGTACTTTTAAGAGCGTTTTCCTCGTTCCAGCCTGGGCATGCACCACGACGGGTCGGGCAACTCGTGCGCGCGCGACGGCTTCATCATGTCCCCGTCGAGAGGCACCAACGGCGAGGCCACCTGGTCCATGTGCAGCGCCAAGGTCGTCGCTGAACTACAGTATGTACCTTTTAAGGGCTTCGCAATGCACCCTGGGCTCCTAACGTTTCGCCTCCTGTTGGTAACACGACGTAAAAAGGAGGGTATTAGGATTCTTCTTGTTATATGAGTATAAGAATGCAATGATAATTGATGTGTGTACGCGGCTTAGCATTTCACCCCCCCATTTCTACTGGTAGGTTGCGTTAAAGGCAAAAGGAATGGGCAGCACAGGCACATTGCTCGTCAATCGGCCTATCAAGCACGGTGCGGTGGGTATGGCTATCAGCCTCCCCTCCATTATGGGAGGCCCATTTTGATGTGTGATATTATCTAGGAATGTCAATAACGGATGCATTTCAAATATCATTCATTTTTGATATCCCTACGTTACTTCCCCAATCTTCTACAAATTATGCTACGATTGCTACGTCGTAGGCTTTCCCGTAGTAAAATAATTACGTAGCATGGTTCAAGAATTTGGGAGCGGATTTTTGTTTTCCAGATGGGCTACATGCTTACTGGACGGTGGAGACGACTTGGACACTCCGCATGAACTCAGACACGACCGGTTCGGCGGAGCGCCTGGCACTATATGGGGCGCAAAGAAGCAATGCGAGGTAAGCTGTGTAATTGAGAAACTGTTCATACTAGGCTATTTGTATTGTCTTTCGTCGTCTCTATATAAAAAAAATCTTTAATTCTTTATTTTCTAGATCTTGTTGCGTGATCAAGACGCGGCACCATCCCCCGGGAGCCTCACAGCGGCTTACTGCGCGCAGCTGGCCTGCAGATCGCCGCACCGGGCCGGCTTCTACTACGCGGGTCCGGCGCTGCCTGGCACGCCGTGTGGACACCACATGGTCAGTCTTACACCTTTTTAATATCTGCATCATCCTTGAAAATTTATTAACTGACGGACTTAGCAGGAGCAGAAGAAAAGCAGAGTGATTAGTGTGAGTGGACTTTAACATCTGATGCGATTCAAAATTCACTCTTACTCCCTTCCGCTCCTGCCGGGTTTAACCTAACTGTAACCCTTCCTTTGAGCTGCGTGTAAGTAATGCGTTATGTTATAGCACAGAGTTTCGTAATTAACATACCTATTTAACAGAAAGAATATCAGAGTTTTTAAAAATATACATTATATTTAAACTACTACATGAATAATAGGATGCTACTACTGTACTATTTCAATCTCCCAAAACCCATTTTCTACCTCAATCCCTTGCTATAATTAAGTAATACGGGTCCAACTAATAAATCACGTTGTCAGTGGTGTCAAGGTGGCGAATGCGTGCCGTCTGGTGCGGGCCCTCAGCCTGGCGACTACACTTCCCAGAAGCCAACTGTCACTAACAACAGACCTGGGACCAACAACAACCATACTTCAGGCTGGAGTGCTTGGCAGTCCGGAGCGTGCCGGTCAGGGTGCACCTCACGGGCTAGGGGTTTCCGGGAGAGAAGAAGATCTTGCCCCACCACGGCTATTTGCGAAGGCGCCGCGTACGATGTCGTGCTCTGTGATGATACTAAGGTACGTATTGGCCCAGAGCCTGGCGACGTCACCTCGCAGAAGCCACCTGTCCTCCTAGCCCGGGACCATACTGGCCGGAGTGCTTGGCAATCCGGGGCCTGTCGGTCAGCATGCACATCACGGATTCCGGGAGAGAAGAAGATCTTGCTTTAAGACGGGTGTAGGTGAAGAAACCGCATATGATGTCTTTCTCTGTGGTGATTCTAAGTTACGTAATATTATGATATAATATAAACATATGAACTAGTAATACTTATAATATTAGATACTATATCCATAATGGATAAAATTCCGGAATGAGACTATCCGCATAAAAACAAAATAACGGACAAATGGATCGATGACTTAAAAAGGGCGGCTGGTAGCGACTGGATGGCGAAAACGAGAGATCGTGCCCTACAGCGTACCCTGGGGGAGGCCTAAGTACGTCCAGCAGTGGACTGCAATAGGCTGTTGAATGTATGTATGAGATACTTTGCGACGACCACCTTGCGCATTTCAGATTAAGATTTTATGTTTTTATTTATCCTGTATTCGTGTGTTATAAAGAGTTTTTACCTACTTACTTACTAGTGTATCTTTTTTTAGGTCCTAAATTGTAGGCAAGATGGGTGCAATTTATCATGGTTAACCGGACTCACCTTTGGCATTTTACTAAATAATATTAAAATGTGATTTCACGTTAAGATAAACTTATTTACGAAGAAAATTTGCAGATGTTTGTAGGTTTAAAATAAGAGTCCAGTCACGTAAATCGTTACATGCAAATATTATCTATTTTTTTGAAAACTTGCAAAATTTTCGAGTGCGGGCAGGATTTGAACCTGCGACTTTCGCATTACTAGTGGCGACGCCTCTTCCATCTGGGCTACCGCAGCTCATTTCTTGCCCGCCAATTTTGCAAGTGTATTTTAATGCCAGTAACGCTTGGCATGGCTCCATCTACCGGGTTAGTTTTGCAACTAATAACCGGCGACTAATTCTATCTTTACAGATTGCATGTAGTCTAAGCGATGAAAACCAGCGATAAATTGAGTACCAAATTTTAAAACACTTCCCGTGTTAGGTATACAATTTTTGAAAACTTGCAAAATTTTCGAGTGCGGGCAGGATTTGAACCTGCGACTTTCGCATTACTAGTGGCGACGCCTCTTCCATCTGGGCTATTAGTTGCAAAACTAACCCGGTAGATGGAGCCATGCCAAGCGTTACTGGCATTAAAATACACTTGCAAAATTGGCGGGCAAGAAATGAGCTGCGGTAGCCCAGATGGAAGAGGCGTCGCCACTAGTAATGCGAAAGTCGCAGGTTCAAATCCTGCCCGCACTCGAAAATTTTGCAAGTTTTCAAAAATTGTATACCTAACACGGGAAGTGTTTTAAAATTTGGTACTCAATTTATCGCTGGTTTTCATCGCTTAGACTACATTCAATCTGTAAAGATAGAATTAGTCGCCGGTTATTAGTTGCAAAACTAACCCGGTAGATGGAGCCATGCCAAGCGTTACTGGCATTAAAATACACTTGCAAAATTGGCGGGCAAGAAATGAGCTGCGGTAGCCCAGATGGAAGAGGCGTCGCCACTAGTAATGCGAAAGTCGCAGGTTCAAATCCTGCCCGCACTCGAAAATTTTGCAAGTTTTCAAAAATTGTATACCTAACACGGGAAGTGTTTTAAAATTTGGTACTCAAATATTATCTACTTATCATATTTGAGTGAAATCGTATCACATCACATGACATGACCGTCCATTGGTGAATGACAATGCAAAGATGATGGGAAACCCCCGAGCTAATGGTTAAAGGTATTTTTTATCATTTGTGGTTGTGGCTTGTTTAGACATCACCACTTACCTATTCGGACCAATTTCAACTTCCTCAAACGTGCGTCATATGACAAGGAATACCTTATTATTACGCAAAACAAGCATAAGACAAAACCTTGGGACTTAAAAACCAATTATTTAAGAAATGTCTCAATACTTAATCTAACAAGAAATGCGAGAATAGTTTATGATGATAAACAGTTTCTATGAGGACCATGATCTTTTTTACATTTGGAGCCATATTCTTGCGTTTTCTTTTGACCAAGTTTCGAAGATACAAATTTTTATGATAAAGGTACATTTCGCGTATCATTTAGCATCTATGTATGATCAGCCTTTCATCAGCACGTATGTACGACTCCATCTCCTTCTCATGTCCAGGTGTGCGGCAAGAAGAAGCGCGTGAGTGCGAGCGAGTTGGCTGCGCGGCGGTGCGCGGAGTACGCAGGCAGGCTGCCGGAGCTCGACCCGCGCGGAGGTGGTCTGCAGGCGCCACATGACTCCAGTCAGTAGTCATAACCATCCTACATACATCTTACCATCAATTTACATCCGTATCCGTATGTCGTGTGATACCGGCTTAGAATAGCATCACCCCATTGTCGTAAGAGGCGACTAAGCGATTCGAGGGTGTGTATTGCAATTTAAGGCGATGGGCTGGCAACCTGTCACTAAGGCGATACACAATTTCCCGAATGACCCACAAATATTTGTCAGACGCGGCGTAAATGTCCGTTCTGCGATCATTTACGCTCTACCTACCCCGCAAGGGATTATAGGCGTGACCTTCGTCAGTATTATAAAATTATCATTTCATTTCATCACGTCGTAAAGAGAAGGACCAGCCTTTTTACACCAATATGCAATGACTTGTAGCTATCTTACTAAATAAAATCTTTCAAATAAACCCTGTTCACTATATTTCAGAGATTCTTTGTATTGGAGAGTCATTAGCCATACAAAAAACATGCAATAAGACCCCAGAAAATCAATTCTCCGTCGGGAATCCAATTATCTATACGTAGCAATCAGACGCACTACCAATGTCCTACATCAGTCGTCAACATAATCCTTTCATGTGCTTCCAGCTCGCATGTGGATGGGCTGCGCCATCTTCTGCCGTCGAGCATCAGGCGGAGGATTCTACGCACCGCGTGTAGAGCTCAATGACGCAGGACTTGACCCGTACTTCCCTGACGGCACCTGGTGTCACCACGATGGCTCCCAGGACTACTACTGCCTGCAGCACCATTGCTTGCCTGAGGTGAGTGCCTCTAGCTTGCGTGAGTATGTTGTCTGTGTGATCTGAAGGCTCTATGCACTAAGCGTAGAGCTAAATGACGCAGGGCCCGACCCGTACTTTCCTGATGGCACCTAGTGCCATCAAGATGACTCGCAGGACTACTAACTGTCTGCAGCACCATTGTTCACCAGAGGTAAGTGCCTCTAGCTTGCGTGAGTATGTTGTCTGTGTGATCTGAAGGCTCTATGCACTAAGCGTAGAGCTAAATGACGCAGGGCCCGACCCGTACTTTCCTGATGGCACCTAGTGCCATCAAGATGGCTCGCAGGACTACTACTGTCTGCAGCACCATTGCTTACCAGAGGTAAGTGTCTCTAGCTTGCGTGAGTATGTTATCTGTGTGATCTGAAGGCTCTATGCACTAAGCGTAGAGGTAAATGACGCAGGTCCCAACCCTTACTACCCTGACGGCACCTTGTGCCACCACGACGCCTCACAGGTCTTCTACTGTCCACATCACCTTGCTTATCAGAGGAGTATTATATAATCAGTGCCAGACGTAAGTTCCTCTAGCTTGTGTATGAATGTAGACTGTGTGATCTGTGAGCTATAATGCACCGCGCGTGGAGCACAATGACGCAGTACTAGATCCATACCTTCCTGTTCTTTCCCTGACGGACTTGACAATAGCATCATTAGGTACTGGCCAAGTTAAAGTGACGTAAATATAATTCAATAGGATGCCTCATTTACACGCCACTAACTCTGCTCCCAACTGACTAAACTATATCTAGATTATCTAACCACAGTAGGTATACATAGATACACACATTATTTTATTATGAATATGATGTCTGAATGAGACTTGTGTGGTTTTCTCACCACATAACGCTCTTATCTTATATTGGATTTTCTTAACCGTATCTGATATAAATTTAGATAAAGTTAATTATATTATAATAAATAACTGTTTGAACTTGTAGCTTTACTTCTTGAGATTTTAAACTCCGTGGTTTTAAGCATTATAAAATCATTTTATGTATACCAAGGTTAAACACTAAAACGTTAAAATTAACTAGCTAAGGCCACAAAATAGAGATTTTACAGATCAGCTCGCACCCATTTCGAAGATTAATAATTATCTGCTAGGGTTGCTTCTGTTTTCTTACTGGTCGTTTGGAATGGATTACCTGGGAAAAACATAGTTACACTACTTACAATACACCACGTAACGGGAAAAAATAAGAGTTTTTTTTAATATACAGATGCGAATTTCAAAGCAAAATTGCAAGCGCAACCTACCTCATTTAACTTAGGTACTTAAAACAGTTGTGTTTTATGAGCGATAAATAAGATATTGGAAAAGAAACCCCTCCATTTCTACTCTATTTGAAGTTCCATGAAATGTTTTATCCAACAAAACGGTAAGTTTAAATAGTATCCTTAATATGATAAATATTAACTGGAATCTTCAAAAATATTAAATTACAAGGAGGAGAAATCAAAGTGAAGAAGACAGTAGTGCATAAAATAAAGGTAAAATTAGACAGTTAGGTAAGGTTTTATAATTATAAATCAATGCCATGCAGCATCATATCAGTGTTTCTTATATTAATAAAAATATAAATCTTCAGCAAGTAGGTAAGTAGAAAAGTGAAGGTACAAGAGTAGAATCTTATAAAACCTGCTTATTTACGTAGGTAAGAAAAGAGATAAATAAAACAGACGAAGAAAAATCCACTTGCGCTACCTACTCTAGATGCATGCATCGAATCGCTTGATTTGCGAATGGTATCACATCAAAACACATGTTTGGCATATACAAACGAAAGTAAATGAGCATAACGAAACCGCATTGCATTATATGCTTAAAGGCGTTGTGGTCTGAAGCCGCGGTCTAATCCCTTTGTTAGTCTTTGCTGCGTCACTCTCACGTGCTATCCCCCCCCCTCCCGGCCCCTTCATCCTTCATCACACGGATATCAGAGTAATTGAGCCTCCGACGAAAACAGCCTTTTATTATGCGACAACATAGGCTTCTTATATCACGTAGAATGCCGTGTGATGCCGGCTTAGAATATCATCACCCGACGTAAGAGGCGACTAAGAGACTCGAGGGTGTTTATTGCAATTTTAGGCGATGGGCTGACAACCTGTCACTATAGCGATATACAATTTTCTGAATGACCCTCAAATGTTTGTTAGACGTGGTGTAATTAGCTGTTTTTTGCGGCTGTTTATGTACTGCCTACCCCGCAAGGGATTATAGGCGTGATATGTGTGTTGAAGTAAAATAGTTATCAGTACGATAGGTATAGACTTTTTAAGTTTTTCTAATATGTATTTATAAAGACAAATCGAGAATAGGCGCATGACCTACTATTTACATTCCTATCAGACAACACGCTTGATCGATAAACGCTTTTTTCAGTTAATCAGGGTGATCAACGTGCAACGTCCTAATCAAACCAGAAACAACACAAAGTCGTCGCCTTAACCAGAAATTGAACCCAGTACCCTCGGTTCGAGGTCCCAACACTTAGACCACTGGACCACTATTAAGTTAAAGAGTCTAATCAGTATTTGCGTTTTAAGACTCAATTATAGGATTTTATGAAAAATCATGTGAGCAAATTAATAAACGAGCAGAAAACGTAAACAACGTGTTAGGCACCTGATGTATGTTATTTGCTCGTTTTACGGCTGCGCTGGTTCATTTAGGGATTTAGAGAGCAAATAACTTTGTAATTTCTCATCAATGAAGATTTAAGTTCAGTTCAAGGTACGTAAGAAGTGACAAACATTTGATTCAACATTCAATGTCACTAATTCCACTGTTCGTTTATTTTATTATACATACATACACACACATAACACGCCTATAGTCCCTTGCGGGGTAAGCAGAGCGCTAATAGCCGCAAAAAAACTATAATTTACGCCACGTCTGAAAAATATTTGAGGGTCATTTGGAAAATTGTGTATCGCAATAGTAACAGGCTGTCAGTCCATCGCCTAAAATTGCAATACACACCCTTGAGTCCCTTAGTCGCTTGTTACGACTCCCAAGGGAAAGAAATGGGGTGACGCTATTCTAAGCCGGCATCACACGGTATATTATACATATTATATTAAAGTTTTTTTATATATTATATTAAAGTTAAGTATTATTAATTGACATATTGTTTACTTGATTTAACTTCCTATAGCGGCAACGCTTTGAGAGTTTTTGTCCTTTAATCTCTAATAGACTGTGTTATTCACACTGTGTTTACTGCATTAAAACCGAGAGACAAAACATCTTGATTTATAGGTCTTATCAGGGTCAGACTAACTACAGGTAGACCTATCTCGCTATAAAATTTATTTTGTTATTCAGCAGATGGGCTGTGATTTATTTCATGCCCAATAAACAAACTTGCGTCATTGATGGGATGGTTCGTCTGAAATCTGTTTGTCTACAAAACAGCGGCACATTTTGATGGCCGGCGGGGTACAGTCAGCAACAAAAGTAGTTTTGGTGAAGTTAATTTAAACTTTGAAATAAGTTTCATAATTATTTTTACTATATTAAAGAGTTATTATTTTTGTCAGGTGGAGCTCATCAAGTTTTAATCAAATGTCAATTTTACCTTAAAAGATGACTGTTTAAAGTTTGTTTATAAGTATAGATAAAGGTAATGGAATGCACTTTTTTGCCACCTGTCCCTACGTCATTCATCGCGCACTTGCCGATTTGCCGTAAATAAGTCGCTAATCTGTCACAGTTTATCAGGACGTTTAAACTATGCCATAATAAATTTCGTTACCCGCTCTCACGTGTGCTGGCAATGTTTGCTTTGTTAATACGATTTATAAACAAGTTCGTCGCCTTTTTCATTTCATATATTTTTGTTAGAGCATTTTCAGATTTCATAAGTGCCTTATGCCATCTTCTTCTTCAAATTTAAGAGTCAAACTCTTGTCGGTGGAGTAACTTCCAATCTTCTCTCCTCTTATGCCATACCTATAAATAAATGCAATATATTTTTTAACCAATTAAACATTATTTTCATTTCATAAATAGTTTATTTTTAAGTTTAACATCACAAAGGTAAGTAGGACAGATGTATCCTGTCTGTCACCGTTTCATTTAAATTACCTATCTTCATACTTATAATATAAAAGATGCCATTACATTCTAGAACCTAACCGTGTATTAAGTGTTTCAGAGATGTTTTGTAGGTCATTGTAAAGAGCGGAAAGGGCCAAGGGCATCTAAGGATCATGTACACTCATTACTATAATAGTAGTAGTACATTCATTACTATTATCAAGGTTCGCATCCGTTACCTCCGCTACCGTGTATCTACGTAAATACAGTCGCGTAAAAAAGCTTAAACATTTGTGTGTTGCTTAGTAACTACTTGCTGACTTTTGTCGAATAAATACGAGGCGATCAAGACAAATATGGTTAAAATTTGCAGTCTAGGCTCTAAGTTACGATTCGCAGTACAACAAGTTTAACTATCTTGAATATAAAACTAATAGACTTTTTCAAGTGTCTGTACATTTCACATTTAGCTTCCTGGCATACCTAGATTATTTATTACCAGGTACAATATTGGAGGATGGTGTATGTGTATTCAATATCGCTCTCTCTTTCTCACATCTCTACATTCTTAAGTGGTATAGTTTACGAACGAATAAGTATCAAATCTAAAACATAACTGGAATGTTTAGGACTTTGTCATGAGATGGGAACAATGCAAAATTTTGTTTTGAGCAATAGGTTCAAAGGCATACTCGTATAGGCTAGGTGGTAAAAAGGAGATTTTGAAGAGAAGATATATGAAGCTAGCTATCCAACAAACAGTTACGTCGGCTGCTTAGTTGAAAAATCTACTTATCGAAGTTTCCGTAAAACTTTCAACACCTATTTTACTCCACGCAGATTCTGCTGTGCGTTGGTAGGTTCTAGTAAGTATGCTGTTGTGAATTTTTGTAATTTTCTTTTTACAGAACTTTAAGATGACGGCTCAATGGCACATCTGGGAGCTGCCCAGCGAGGACATAGGAGGCCCCTTCAACGCTCGCGCGCGGTCTTCCCCGGGAGACCAAGACGCCGCCGCCGCTCTGAAGGCCTACCTGTCTCTGGACGACGCTGGGGTGCCTCTCACCAGATCCGCGCTGGTCCCCAACATGCCTGAAGAACCCGAACAAAACTGGGAAGTAGATGACTACGTGCAAATCCCAGATAACAAAGACGTCTCCTACGATATTTTTAGTATGTAATTTACATAGCATACCAATGAAATCACCAGTGTGATGGATTCGGCAGAATTTAGAAATATGACGGCCTTTTACGGAGGCCATTCTGCTGAAAGTATAGACAAACTATCAACTGCCAATGTTTGCCAATGGGAATGTCAAACAAAGAGTTAAGTATCTTGCCAAGATATAAGATGTTATTGTAAAATGTTTCTATTTACCTATATCTAAGGTTTAATAAGTTATATTTAGTAATTAGCACTCATATTGGAAAACTTTTAGTTTTGAGCGCGTAGTAGGTAACTGTATTTTGGATAAGCATTCGCATTTAATAGGGTTAAGTAACAGTGCAGTATTACAAAGCAAAGTAAAGTAAAGTTAAGTAAGTAATACAAAGTCCTACAACATTTAAATCATTAATGTTACTTATCAACGCGTTAACAAAAGCTACGTTGGATTTTTAATAAGTAAAATGTTATTTACTTATTTAGAAAAAACATCTTAGTACAATATATTTTATTAAAGTAGGATATAACTTCAGTAGATCTATTTTTATATTAAAATAGGAATAAAAATCCCTCAATTTCTAGTCTTTATATAGGATATTTAATATTTATATTTTAGCCTATTTACAAAAGATTTTATATTCAACGTAGATTTATGTTTTATTGCAAGTTTTATAATAAATATTTTTATAAATTTATATTCTAAACGTGTAGTTTTTCTGTCACCTTGATCATTAAGTTGTAGTCAAACATAATAATGTACTTTCTTTCAAATAGGTATAGAAAAGGATAGCAGATATCTAAGTCTTATGATGATTAAAAATTACAATGAATTCTTGGCCATTGCTAGTCAATTTAGTCGCCATTATTTTTATCGTCGCCTTATTTTGACAGATAACGCGCATTTTGCGTCAAACTATAAGACATGACATGACTTTCCTATCATTTTCTAAACATATTTGACGGGAAGTCGCAGCGTATATTTAGGGTACCGAAATTAAGATAATTTATTTGCCGAATTGAGGCCAATGTTTGGCTTCTAGTACCTATGCTAAAAATCCAAATACTACGGTTTGTAGTAGAATTTAGAGAAAAAAAAACCTTATTTTATGCGTTAGAAATTTTCAAATGATATATTCTTAAGGAAAAATGATTTGTAAGGTATCTAACTAATTAGCAGGATGTAAATAGAACTGGCATCCAATAGGACTATTTATATACTATAAGTAGTTTTTTCGTTACAATTTACCTAAATACGTAATGTACTAAAAGTGTATGATATCCTTATTAGACTGTTCCTGCTAATGTGCTCTACACGATATTTAATCAGATATAAATATTACTGCACGAGTACAAGGTACAAAGAAAAACCCCAGGCTCCAGACGCAAATATTCGAAAACAAACCATGAAGTTTTGCTTAAGAGACAGGATAGTTATGACTCATTACCCACAAACTTGACTGTACTATCAGCAGCAAATCAACCTACCTAAGAGACCAAATTTATTCTGGTTTTTAAGTAAACGTATGAAAAACCAGAATCCCTTAAATGGGTAGGTTAATGTGTTGCTGATAGTACACAGCGCACCGATACCTGAATCAGCTATGGTTTTTTTAAAAAAGTGCGCGAGACACAGCACAGCAAAAAATTACATTTCTTAATTCGTAGACCGTAGCTTTTGTCTACGCAGTTACGAATGCCAAACTAATTACCGAGTGTGGGGCGAATACGAAATGTGCAAATTAATCTTATAAGCTTAGGTAAAGATCGTTTAAAATCTAAGATATTAATTTTAACTACATATTGTTTGTTCTTCATTACAATGCAATACAGCCTGTAAGTCGTACTTAGTGTGCGCGTACGCAGCTACGAGTGACAAGCCGTGATTGAAGTGTGTAGTGTCGCTCGCATACGAGATGTGCTGATCATACCATATACTCCATACTAATACTCGTATGCCTAGTTGACAACCGTTTAGTATTTATGAGGTAATTATTTGTTACATGGGCATGAATCGGGCGGGCAGTCAAATTAATTCAATTGAAATACATAAAATAGGTATATGTGTTTTGTACTACAGCGTACAGTACATATTGCCCTTGATTCTGGAAAAACATTTTCTAAGCCTTCATGTCAAGAAAAGGAACAGGAAAGCATTATGATTAGGTTTACTGGGTAAAATAAAATATGTATTTTACAGAAAAATTGGTCAGGAATCTACTTTTCTTAGACGACTACGGTACATTGAGACTAAATAAATAAATAAAATAATAATTAAACTGATAGTTATACTTACCTAATAATAAACAGAGCTCAAATTACTATATTAATACTATTATATAATATACTTATATAAAACATAAGTATAGATAAATACTTTAATTTGCCTTCATGATTGTATTCCTACAGAAGAGTAGACCATGTCCGCCGTCCAAAAGTATTCAAGAATTAGTAGGTAAGTGATTGTCTTCAATTTGCACACAATCCAACTTCCTCCCATAAACATATAAGTTATTCGCCTATTACACTTCATTAGAAATAATCACACGTATTTTATTGTAAGCATACATTTTGCAGCCCGGCACAAAAGCATGAATAAATTTTGCTATCGGGGAACGTTATGAATGTTATGATTGTAATTCGTACTAATATTATAAATCTGAGAGTTTGTGTATGCATGTTTGTTACCTCATCACGTTCAAACGCTTGACCGATTTGGATGAAATTTGGAACACAGGTAGACTATAACCCGGAATAACACAAAGGCAACTTTTTACGGCGGGAAAACCACTATCACCACAGGAACATTGGTGGCAGCGGGTGAAACCGCTGGGCGGAAATCCAGTTTAATTAAAAATCACAGAGGTTTATGAACAAAAATCTAGTCTCGTTTTAATTTGAAGTGTGTAACGCGTGCTGAAACAAAAGTAAGTACGTACAGTACGTACCTCTTATAGGTAGGTATATTTAGGTACCTGTCGCTGGTAAAAAGTGAGTAGTAATAAAAAAATATCACGAGCACTTTGAATTTACGACATAAGTACTCACGACAAACTTACTCAAAAATAACTAACAAAGTAGTTAAATATTGGAGAACCCGTACAAGCACAGTTACTTTCAATCAATCCTATCGATACGATACGTAAAATTTGCTTCACGAACAAACCAAAGTTTGTAATAGAGGAAAAGCTAATTGCAAGTTCATAAATCTTCTTCATGAAAATTTATATTGAAAATGTGCCAAAAGCTTATGCATTATAAGATAAGTGGGACCAAAGCCGACTTGTAGAGTTCCGCATATTACAGCCGTAGGTAGTTTATCAATTCTAAATAAGATAAATATTTCTTAGGGGAGAAAATATTATTTTGCGTCGTGTTGCCGGCTTAGAATAATAGCGTTACCTCAATTCTACCCGTGGGTGCCTGTAAAAAGTTATTAAGGGATAATTATCATGGGAATGGGCAGCAGCGATCCCTGTGAATGCAACATCTTGCACTGCGCTCGCCTACCCGCCTGCCAAGCGTGGTGACAATGGCAATACGCCTCGCTAAGGGGAGACCTATGTTCGACAGTGGACTGCTGTGGCTGCTAATGTATGTAATGGAAAGTAATTGCTAAAACCAAAAGCTAGGCATGCCCTAAGGAAAGTTCTTGATCTGGTACAAGCTACCTAGCCAAGTTACCGACATTTGCAAGCAGGTTTCCCACAGAAGCAGTTAAAACCAGTTCACGAATTCATTAAGGAAAAAGACCATAACTACTAGACGTAAAATAAATAGGATTTTTATCATTTCGAAGATTAAAACTGGAGTAAACTTTTGATAAAAAGAACATCGAGGTTTATATCATCTCTTGCATTAAAGTACCTATATAATAAAAGTTTATGCAACTGTCGTATAATGGGGGTCATTAGAATGCAAGTTTCTGTTTTTCGCACAAGGCGCAGCTATGTGAAAATAGTTTGACATGAGCATTCTAATGCCTAATTATATGCAGTTGCATTGGTACACAATTTTATATACACTATCAAAAAAAATTGGTTATACACTTTTCCAAACGTCCGCACCGGCGATTGTAAGGCCCGATACAAGGTCAAATTCAATACGAGAACGTAATATTACATAACAGAATTTTCGAGAATTCTATTTTTCAGCAGTTGTTAAGATGTCGAGTCAGCAACTGAACAACAATCTAATAAAACAACTGAACAACAACCGAACAATAACCGTACAACAACAACAACTGACAGGTGCGGCAGAAGATGGCGATATGAGTATTGGCAAAAAAAAACTTCGTTTCATTTCTCAACTCATCGATGTAAAAGCCTTCTCATTAAGACATTACGCTTCTGTAATTTCTATGAAACTGTAATTTTTATAGACAGAATGCATAAAGCAGGGTTTTATACAACTGTTTTCGAGTTTGTAATCCGAACATTATGAGAGGATTGTAGATAAAATGTTTCATCTACACTCCCTTCATAAAATTTTTGCATTATGACTATAGGTATAACCCGTGGGTATAACAGTTCCTTCTCAAAATCTGAAGAATCGCCTACCATGAAGGTACGCCTTTCGATAAAATGGAAAAATTAAACTAAGTGTTTATTTGCCGCCACCTTCCGCCGCATCTGTTAGGTGTTTTAGTTCGATTGTAAATCTGTTTTTGTTAACTTGTTTTGTTAAGTTGCTGATCAAATGATGTTTCGTTATTGTTCAGTTGTTGTTCAGCGGTTGTTCAGTTGTGTTCTTAAGTTATTGTTCAGTTGCAACAACTGCTGAAGTACAGAATTTTCAAAAATTCACATTGAGCCAAATCACGCTCTCGTATTGAATTTAGAAATCAAGTGTATTACTATTTTTTTATAGAGTGTAGATAAAATAGAGTATGCATTGCACGTATTAGGCAATATATGATAGTTGCATTAACTACTATTAATAGACTTATCATGCCGAAAGAATTTATCCACACAGTTATCTGAAAATTCATAAAAGGTACAACCGATCCATTAAGCCTTAAAAATATTCTGTGAGTGAATGTGCCATTTTGGATAAATTTATCGTTTTTATATTACAAGATTTCATAGATTTCTCTTAGCAATATGGTCGTTTAATATGCGGATAGCTTTTATATTTTCTAAAGCTTACATAATAGTAGTATGTAACTGTCATATAATGGGGGGTCCTAATGCGACTGTCTGTTTATCACACGAGGCGTAGCCAAGTATAAAAATAGTTCGACATGAGAATTCTAATGCCGTATTATATGCCGGCAGTTGCATTAACTCTTTTATGTGCACGCTACAAAAAATTACAAAACCAACTACGTACACTTTTCCAATCCAATGCCGTGTCCAAGATGGAAGGGACGCGGAAATTTCCTCATCATTATCAATTTTCTTAATAAAATATGGAAATAGTACTATATCGAACCTGTCAAAAACAAACAAAGCTAGAAGAAATTGTGATGTCTATAGGCAGAGTATATAAAGCAGTTCTATACAACTGTTTTCGAATTCGTAATCCGAACATTATAGACGAGAGTAGATAAAATATATGTAGGCAGAAATTAGTGGATTGAGCAGTATACACCTTATCTTCACTAATGTCTGTAAGTTGCTTGTAAGTCTATCGCTTTTCCAAAAAATGACCGTGTCTGTCTACATAGCGGTTCGCGTAGCTATATCAATCGCAGGCGCAGTTGCTTACCCCTTTTCTCGTGGGATTAGAATCTTTTCCCGTAGTATAAAGTATTTTCTCTAAGTTACCAAAAAAAGCGTCCTCTCAAACTTGCTCTCCTACTGCTATCCACTAATGCCACGGCCCTACTAAATGTTCAGTCTCTTCAAGTATCCCTCCACGACTGCTATCTAGTTGTAAGAGACTTGTTAAAAAATTGTCCAGTTGGTACTAATTATTAGAGTTATTTGATTATTAGTTGTCCGCCTGGCGACTACTCCTGCTGCTTCCAGTTTTATCGAAGTAAAACGTAACCCATGTTACACTGCAATTAATTCTGAGTTTATCAATTATATACAGACAAACAAATGACGAACCTCTTTATAATATTTGTGTAGATACCTACCTACATTCTCTTGTTAATATGCTTCATTGTGTGTAGATTACAGAGTACGAAAAGCAATTAAAATAAAGTATTTGCTTAGCAATTATTTACTGTTGACCAGTTTCTAAGAATGAATCCTTATTTTAAGCAAATTTTAACACTGGACAGCGTATTTTGTTTGTGAATGTGGCACTCTACTTGCTGCGTGCATTTATGTTGATCTTATTTTTAGTTTGGGAGAAGTTGAACATTATCTTTCATAGCAAATTGAGCAGTAGCTTCCTTATAAAAACAATCGTTATCCAGTTCAAATATGTTATAATTAGGTGTTCGAATGAGTTTGTTTAGGTACTTTTTCTGTTTTATGCATTTTTTGGGAATAATCCAAAAGATACTTCAGGAGTCGACAGTTAACTTCAATTGTTATGCGTCAACATAAAACCACGATAGGTAAGTAAGATAAGTATCTAAATATATTTTGAATACCAAATTTTAAAACACTTTCTGCAGTGGGTATATTTTTTTATAAAACACGCAAAATTTTCAAGCGCGGGCAGGATTTGAACCTGCGACTTTTGCCATTAGTAGTGGCGACGCGACATACCTTATACAAATTAGTAAATCACTATACTTGGTTACGTTATGCCACTTTAAGTAGACTAAGCTGGCTACGACAATAATTTGCGCAAATAAAACAGAACTTATAGCATCAATTTATCTTATTTAAAACCGATAAGACAATTACAGCTATATAATTCAAAATAAAATATATGTTAAATAATCGAGGATCTACCAAATATCGGTTACACAATTTAACAAACTTTATTCGAAAGAAAAAAAAAAACAAATTAACCTGTATTTGATTTTTTTTTACAATATTATGTCTAGAGTCTTAAAGTTACCACAAAAAATATGCAATAATTTAGATACATATCTTTTTCAATACGAATAAATAAATAAGACATTTTAACGGTATTTCTCTAGAATCTATGTCGGAAAAACCGTAAAATACCGCGAAAATTGAGCGCAAAATTATTGCCTGTTTGGCTCTGGTGCAGCGCGATTGAAAGGGACAAACTTTTCAGGTGAATCAAGGCCTTAACATACTAGAAAATACCGGCGGAGTGGCTTCACCCCAGTGCTTTCCCGTGTTTTTTTTCTGAAATGACCCTCAATTATTTGTCAGACGTGGCGAAAACGACCGTTTTTACGGCGACTCTCTGTTTACCCTGCAAGGTGCTACTTACCTATGTGCGTGAAGTAGTTTTTCTTTATCAAGAAACGTCTTTCAATGACTTCTGAAACTGAAGTTCAGATTGATAATACTGCGATTGTAACGTTCGTCACCTCACCACACCCGCGAATAGTATTTATCGGTCAATGGCAAACGATTTGTAACAATTACACGCCTGTTCCTAGTCTCGCTGGTAGACTAGATTATAACACGTGCAACGTCAATAAATAGGCTGCAGGCTATCTGAGGTCGTTTCTTGCACGTATACGAACATATAAAGAAATGTTATTTATTTAATTTGACATGGAAATCTTAGTTGCGTTCCGTAAGAAGATTTTCTAACTTTGAGGGAATGTACCTAAGCTCAGCATCTTTATGATTTCAGTATGATGACATCACATTCATATAATGTACTAGCAGCCCGCCCAGCGGTTTCACCCGCTGCTAACAATTTCCCCCCGGTTATAAGACAGTTTAATACAGCCTATGTTCATCAGGGATAATGTAGGATTCTAAAAATCTTGACTTCAATTTGAAACAAATATCGTGATCAGATGGTGGTGGCGTAAAAGTACATGCCGTGTGATTAACCTGGCCAGCCCCATGGCAGTGCCTAAATTTTTATTTTTTTTATCCCGCCCGAGCCTATTTTCTATTAGGTCATAACAAAATTGAAATAAAAAAGAAAATTGTGTGATACAAATTTATTTTTTTAGAATGACGGTCATGACGTCAATAGTTTCGGAGCCTATCCAATTCAAACAAACAATTAAAAAAATCCTGTTTCTAATATTAGTGTAGATTATATTGTTATTATTTTAGTGTAATGCCGGCTTAGATTAGAATAGCATCACCCGATTTCTTTCCCGTGGGAGTCGTAGGAGGTGACTAAGGGACTTGAGGGTGTGTATTGCAATTTTAGGCGATGGGCTGACAACCTGTCACTATGGCGATACACAATTTTCCGAATGACCCTCAAACATTATGTCAGACGTGGCGTAAATGTCCGTTTTTGCGGCCGTTTACGCTCTGCCTACCCCGCAAGGGATAATAGGCGTGATATGTGTATGTATGTATTATTTTAGTGTAGATTTTTTTAATGCATTATTTTATGTTTTTTGTCGTCTTTTTTTATACCGAGTAAAGGACAGTCCTTGGAATACTGATAGGGTGCATGAAACATAAAACTGGACAACTTTCCATACATACATACACATATCACGCCTATAATCCCCTGCGGGGTAGACAGAGCGTAAACAGCCGCAAAAACGGACATTTACGCCACGTCTGACAAACATTTGAGGGTAATTCGGAAAAATGTGTATCGCCATAGTGACAGGTTGTCAGCCCATCGCCTAAAATTGCAATACAAACCCTCGAGTCCCTTAGTCGCCCCTTACGACTCCCACGGAAAAGATATGGGGTGATGCTATTCTAAGCCGACATCACACGGCATAGATATGGGGTGATGCTATTCTAAGCCCGCATCACACGACAACTTTTCCCTAGAAACATATGTCAGGAAACGCCAAAAAAATGACCTTTCATACAAAATCACAATCAGCTGACTGCATTCACTATGGGAAGTCAGTTTTTTTTACGTTTCCTGAAATATGTTCCTAGGGGAAAGTTGTTCAGTTTCATGGTCTGCATGTATCCATCAGTATTCGGAGGGCTATCCCTTACACTCTTTAATACAGTAATGATTAAATGTAATCATTACACTGGTACGAATAATGTGGCGTAGATTGTAAAATATTAAATGAAAAAGTAGTTATTGTGGCATAACTGTAATAGTTAGACATATGGTATCGCGGACATTATTGTAGATATTAATGTCCTCTATAAAACTGTAGTACATTTTTTTGCTCTATTGTCAATAATTTCCACAGCGTACGCGATATAAGATATTTTTTTGGTACATTTTTCACACGTTGGGTTACATTATCGAAATTTTCACGCGGATCCCTATTTTTTTTCTCGTATAAAATATAGCCTATGTTCATCAGGATTAATGTAGGATTCTAATGGTGAAAGAATTTTTAAAATCGGGCCAGTAGTTTCGGAGCCTATTCGATGCAAACAAACAAACAAACAAACAAACAATCAAATCTTTCCTCTTTATAATATTAGTGTAGAAAAATGAGGTTCACTGGAGGTTTACTGATCGTGCCAATATGCAATTCATATACCTTATTTACTTGGTCAATAACATATATTAAATTGGCTTTGGATAAGTTTCCTTGAGATGTTTAGGTGTGTGTGATATTGAGTTTTATTTTTTGTGTATGTAATACGATGCAAACGGTTGGTATTTAAAATACGATGTAAAATTTTGTTTACCTTATCATAAAATATCACATTAACATTTATTTTATCCAACCTGATGCGTTCACGTAAGTAAATTAAGTAAGGATCGAGGAGCCAGCTAGCTAGCTAGTTTCTTGTATATATTCAATTCAAAATCTCTACAAAAGCACTCTATGTTAAAAAATTATTATGACATTCAAAATTATGGAGCGTGAGGGAGTAGGTATATTGAAACGGGAAGCGACCATATTGTTACGCAACTCTACCAGCGATTTAAATGACGTACTAATAAGTATTTTAAGTATCTTCCTAGGACCTATTTACACTGTCTTTTAAGCGAAGCAGGGCCGAGGCTAGGGGGCGGGCATATAAATGCTGCTGGTTGGTACCTTACCTATTTCCACGTGAAATTTCGCGCTCGCTTCGCTCGCAATACGTGTTCTCCTGATGTAGGCGCTCTGCTTGTTTGTTGATTTAACCATTGATGATCTGAAAATGTGTCGACGGTAAATTTAAAATAAATAGTTATTTTCATAGGAAAAAGAGAAAAATAATTTTAATGGGTCGGGTTGCTGTTTTCCCCGCCTCAATGAATTGTTTATTATAACAAACACAAGTGCAAGTGATATCTTCGGTAATCCAGTGCAAATACAAGTATGTGTTTAACAGAGTTAGAACTAGAAAAGTTAATGGTCATATTATTGGTATTGATAACGTCTTTGATAAGTAAATAAGTAATTTGCAATAGAAAGCTGTTTGTAGAGGGGCGATGTATGAGTGGTGCAACGGAGGAGGAGGCGCGCGCGCCGCAGTGCCCTGGCGGAGCTCGCGCGCGCGGCTGTCTCTACTCCGCTCCGCCTAGCATTCCCGCGACCGCGTAAGCGCCCGCCATCGCCGCCGCCGCCGCCGCCGCCTCGCCCCCTGACCCGCGTATATAGCGGCGCCGCCGCGAGCACTCGCACGCAGTCACGACCCGGCCACGCTCTCTCGTGCAGCCACAATCACCTGCCACGCGCGACACATACGCTCATATCGGCAACGGCAACACAACGAGAACATCGGATAACCACCAGTTTCCACCTGAAAACCAAAGGCCATGGGCACCGAATGGGGATACACCAGCGAGAACGGTGAGTCGACCTGCTTACTTCCTCACTTCCTACTCAATTGATAAATTGAATCGGGCGGCGCGGACCGGTTTGTTTACATCAACACACGTGACTTATCCTTGTAAATAAAAACCTTAACAATCTTTCAAAGTATTGTTAATATTATTATTGGCCCACATTGTCCCACGGTTTCAAAGTAAAGTTTTTATTAATATAAATTAATAATAATAATATATTACCATTGTAACTTAAGTAGTTTACTTAACGAATAATTGACTATGTAGTTATGAAAGTCATAGATAAGGATAATATTTTACTGAGTAACTCAAGCCGTAGTTTATTTATGCTACGATGCTACTTTCCTTGTGATATGGTTTGTCATAAGAAATAAGTTCTGTTTTATGAATATTTTTTACAACTATAAGCCATGAATTTGAGGACAGCCTGTATACACTTAATAACATGACTCATTCATTATTAATACTTATCTTGAACACATATTTACCATGAATTTTTGATTAAAAGTTTTCCCCTGTTCGTAAGAAAATTTTATGACAAGAGCACACACGCTTGATGTTATCGGCACTTTTTAAAATATGCAATGCATGCATTAGGGATTTAGGATTCGTCACTCACCGTGCTGCTACTTAGGTTTTCCTAAAGGTATTCTTTTCATAAACGACAATAGGACAACGAAAATTCGTAAAATGACCTGCCGCAGTCGACATTTATCGATTTCTTGTTTACATTTCTAAGCATATAATACAATTTTTTTATGATCTACATTTCGAAAAATAAACATTATCATATTAATGAATTAAAAAACCTGGGCGAAAAGTTACCTAAAATCAAGTGCAAACAATAAGTTTTGGCTGAAAGTCTGAAAGAACGTCAAAACTCTTGTTGAGTTGCGTGCAGTCAGTCTCTGGCCTACTTCTCAGTTTGTGAGCACTTGATCCGACCAAACGCGAACCAAACAACCGTATTTGTGCTATCATCCACTACCTACACCAATACAAAATATAAGAACAAAGCCAATTATGTGTGCCAATACTTGCAAAAACGAGACGCGTTTACGAACATCGACTGTACATTAGTTATATTGACCGTATTAAAAAATCAACCTTTTATTAAACTATTATGCCAACAACGAAACTTGAAAAGAACACTCTTTGCGGTACTGAAAATCTTTACATATGACTAAAATGAAAATATTGCAAAAAATATTTGTAAACAAAACATGCATAACTGGGTACCTATTAGGTAGGTGACCTGCCAATCCGCTGTAGCTATAGGTTCAGCAGATACGATCACTGCGTGGTGGTCAAGTACGAAATAAGTAAAATGTGATTCCCATCGCGTTCACCTTGAAGAACAGAAAGGTTCTTTGAAGATGACCATACTTACCCATTTCAATTTCGACAAAAGATTCAAACCATTCAATAAACTATTCTGCAGAAAAAATTACCGTCTGGTGTTGGATAATGGCAAGTAATTAACAATAATAACAGACTAAACAGATAGCATAAATACCGCGCAATGATGTCAGCAAAAAGTCTCATTACTTATTCTTTGTTAATATGCAAATTTATGCCTATATTTAAACTTCTTTGTAACAGTCGAAAATGCAATTTTACATAGTGTCATCCTTTTGTAAGTGAAAATAACTAAGTATTAACTTAATTAGTAAACATCATACAACAAACTGACTGTCCACAAGGTATTGTCTACATCATTGAGTATCTAAATTAAGGATCTAACATGTGCCTGCGCTATCCCACTTGCTTTATTTTGTGCACTGATTTTAGAAGTCCACCTACTCTTAATCAGTGTTAGTGTTCATGAAGAATAAGATCTTTATTGTAATACTTTGTTATACATTTTTATTAATAAAGACATTTTCAAACAAAACATAACTCTTAATCAGAAAAAATATTCGACTGTTACATTGTTAGAAATATCACATCAATGGTTCACTTTTAAAATGTAAGTAAATAGATTCATTATAAATAAGATTTAGGTATTTTATAATTCTAGGAAATAAATAATCAAAAGAGTGCTCGATGAATTGAGAACATCCCCCTCTTTTTATTTCGTTGGTTAAAAAGGCAACCCTGCCTTATGTTGCTCACTCAACAACAATATGCATATTATGCATTTCGATTTCAGTTCATATCAATAATTACTATCGACCCCTCATTTTTAACTCCTGACGTGCAAACCTGGGGGGGAGGGTGTTATATTACTTACTTAGTTAGTACATACTTCTAATTCTTCTTATGTCTGTCCTACAGTTTCTTGAATCAGATATATATTTTACAAGCGGCCTGCCCAGCGGTTTCACCCGCTGCCAACCGTTTTCCCGCGGGAATAAGACATTTGAATAGGTATAGCCTTTGTTCATCAGGGATAATGTTAGATTCTAATAGTAACAGAATTTTTTAAACCGGTTCAGTAGTTTCAGAGCCTATTTAATACAAACAATCAAATCCTTCCTCTTTATAATTATTAGTGTATATTTATATTAATGTTGATTTATCAGAGTGCTTTGAGGTTATTACATAGTATTATTTGGTTTATTCTTGCAATCAATCTCGGGCTGCTCACTAACTACCTATGGAATAATCCTGGATGGCTGGCGCATGCTTATAAAAACATGGTTTAGGTCCCGGCCGCCGCAAATACTTTTTCAATATCTTATTTTCATTTATAAAAAACATGTATTTAGGAAAAAAATAAGGAGAAGTTCATTGATCATCGGAATAACCAACGCAGATACCTACTTATTTATTAGATTTACTAATTATGCAATGCAGTTGATTTAAACAACATGGCGACATGTTCCAGCAACATGCAAACTCAAGTTCCGTAAAAGCAAGCTTACGCTATCGTCAGAGCAGATATTATATTTTTTACCTGTTGCTTCATCTTTTGACTCGCTTACCTTATTCTCGGACGTCTGCGGCGAAGTATAAGGAAAGAATATAAATTATTACTTCTCTGAAGTAAGATATCAGCTACGGTTGTAAAACGCCGTTCTGTAAGACTGTTATTATTTATTATGCATGGACACGAAAATTGCAGTCAGGAAAAGCGTTAACACTGCATTAGTATTTAGCCTTCATTTATTTTGAAATAAAGGATTCAACGGCTTTCCTTCCACTGCAAACATGAGTCAGCAATGAAATATATCAAATAAATATAGTACATTCTTCATTAATCTTATTACGAATTACTTGGCAAGTACATAGCTACATACCACTTACTTAGTTATAATTTAACGACTTTCGATTTTGCAAGTTGTCACAGACTACCTATCAATCGGTCTATCCATTGTTTAAATAAAACCATCCAATACTTATAGCCAATAAAAAAACGATCTAGCCTTTTGATACATTTTGAATTTTCCAAGGACTGCCAGACTGCCAGATAAAACAGGATTTGCAACGTGAGCCACGTCAGGCTTTTGAAACATCATGGTTTATTTTTGCTGGTCTCGTTTGGTTAAAAGGACGATTTTAATACAACAACAATAGCAGGAGAATTCCACAATCACAGACCAACTATGTGACTTAACAATACCTTGCATGCATTTGCACTACTCTATTCCACATTGTGTCATATAAAGCGTCTGGTATATTATGTGGTCTTTTGTTTTATTATGTTACGTTTATTCAACAAACCTGTAAGCACCTCGCAGGTACTTAACTTAGATAGAAGAAAATGTTCCTATCTGTTACTTATTTTCGCAACGTTCAGATGAATAATGTATTTAATATCCATTCTCGATACATATGTAGAACCAAACGAGCCTCCGCCTAAAATGATTGATCATTATGTCTAAAAAAACATCAATTTGCATAATGACACTCGTTAACTAATGTGTTTCCAAAACTAACTATGGGCTATTCGATGTAATGTACATTTGTGTTGCAATTTCAGTGTTACCTTATTGTTAAGCAGGAACGTAAAATCGCTTTATATGAATGATTGAAACTTCAGTAGCATGTCAAACTTTCTCTGATACCCGTGACAGATCATATTAATTTGTCTGATATTTAGAAATAATAAATACTACGTATTGCAAAACGCAAACCGTGATAGCCTGCTTTGATTTTAATACTTGTATAGTACCTATAATCATTCGGTACCTGTTGTGACCACAACAAATCTGCCACGAGCATAGAAGCATTGGCATAGGCCTCTAATCACTAGCTTCAACCTCCAGGACAGGTTTCTACGGTACAGGCGCGTCAACTTACACTTTCATTTATTCGTCATGCAATATTTTCCTCATATTTTTTTGAAAAATTAAATTTATAACCAATAGGTACACAATCGTAGAATTTTAGATTGTATCTAATGTGTGTGTTTGTCGTCAATTAATATCCGTTTTTTGAAATATTTTTTGAACGAGTCTAAACGAACTTTATGTTAGAAGAATTAGGGTGTAATCACTCCATAACATTTTTTTTTACAATAATTTTAAAATTATTTATTAAAGAGTAAATCCAATATTGTTATTAAAGTTCTATTTAATCTACCTCAATTCAGATCAGTGTTCAGCGTAAGTTAGCATTGCGTGCCGTTAGAACAAAATGCAATTCATTTAATGATGCAGCAACACCGGCTGCCTGCGGCTCTACAGATACAGACTACATCGCGGTTTTCCAATGAGGAAAATTAAAGTCATGTCCTGAAAACACATCGATGTAATGTAATCATGTAGTGTCATCTTAGAGTAAGATTCAGGAATCCTTGGTGGAATGAGATGGCTCAATGGTAGAGTATGGCTTTGTTCGCGTGTAACTAATAAGCGGGTATTAGAGGTCGGTGAGACTATTGGTAGTGTGGTAGGTACTGTCTGTAATCTGTCGTGTATTACTGGACAATGGAAATGTCGTGGAAACGTCTACGCCTAGCTGATTAGTACTTTACCATTTTGAGATAATTCGCTACTGAGACTACCGTTAGTTCCGCGCTATTGAATTCGTGAAATCTGTGGCCGCAGACGAGTGAATTCAACTGCCGGTATTTAATTTGTATCGTTTTTTGAGATTAGTCGAGAAAGATGTATACTTGGTTTACCAGCGGCGACGGTGATGGTTGGTTATTATAAGCTATCACTACACAAGACATACATTACGCCAGCATAGCTATTGTCACATTCTTTTTACCTACAGCAAAATTATTAAAAGTAAAGTTTTTCAATTTGTTTGAATTTAAGTAAGTAGCATTGATTTAATGATTCAAAACTCACTAGCACGACCACTCGTTTTGCAAATTCTGATCACTGGATTTCACGCATTAGGTTATTAAAAGCCGTCATCACGACTAAAGTTCCAATACTTGGAAATGTCAATGGCTTCTTTTATCATTCTCGGCATTTAGTGACGTTCCGTTGATAAGACGAGTGGTTTATGAAATTGCATCCAGTGATTCGTGACTATTTGCAGATGTTCCACATTGCAATGATTTAAATTTGTAAAAGTCCCGTGCCGACATGCAGTATCCAACGGTTTAATTAAGCACGCATTAGGGAAGCGACTGGTGCGCGGGTGGTTTAAGTATCGACCTATGTTTGTAACCACTACTGTTGGTACTGTCGTCAAAACACGGAATAACCAAAACATATACGAATACGAAAATCTATTTGGATAAGTACAACTCATTACGTTTGATTTTAAAAAATGGATTCAAATTTACATAATCTCGAATTAGATAAATTCATCAAGGACGTCACAAGAGGAAGTGTTCAACATGCACAGAACAAAACTACACGACTCTACAACCTCTATTTTAAATCACAATGATTTGAGTTACGTGGTACAAGATTACATACCGCGCTGTATTTTTACTTAATTGTGTTGTGATGTATATGTCGCAGTATTATGGCAGAATTAGGATTTCGGCCGAAATCCTAGGATTTTGGCCAAAAGCCGGATTATGGTAAAATCGTAGACTTCATTCGACCATCGTCCTAAGTAGATCTAGGATTTCGGCCATAATCCTAGGATTTTGACCGAAATCCTGGATCTACGTAGGAATATGGTAAAACGAAGGCTTCAGAACACTTTTTATAAATTTTGTAGTGACTATGCACATACATACATAAATACTTGCGGAGTATGCAGAGTTTTAATGGCCATAAACAATTTTGAGGGCTATTTTAGATAAAACATGAATGACTATAGAAAAATAAAATGGTAATACACATGAAAACTTCCATCCGTTAGTCGCTTCTGGGTATCGTACCCGCAGGAAAGAATAGGGGTGATGCTATTTTAAGCAGTCATTACACGGAATAGTGACTATCGCCATGCATTACTATTTGTCTTTACTTTAATTTGTATTCTTATTATGCTTTTGTAGAGAAAAATAAGAACTTAAGAAAGTTTGATGAAACAAAATAAATGACACAAAAAATATTTATAATAATCAAATTAGTCTTTTATTTTATTGATTCCAGATAGAATGTACTAATCACTATTATTATTAGGTATCTAGTCTCGATATAAAAATTAACCATTTTTCATAAACATTTAAGTGCTAACCTCTTCTAACTATGATTAATATAACAAACATTAAATAATTCGTTTTTCTGTCATTAACATAAACTTTTGAGTATCATGTCTTTCATTAAAGATTTTTCAAGTAGTAAAAACAATAGTTTTTAGATAATCACATAAGTAACTGTTTATAATATTATTAGATATGTAATAAAATAAACATATGGGTGTCTTCTCTTTTACAAAATATAACAAGGTAAACAGAACCTCCTGTTATCATTTGCATCACCTAGTATCTAAATTAAGATTATGAATGATAGAAATAAACACATTTCTTTTTAAAAAATAAATCAGTATTTTCGGAAAGAAAAATAATTTCACATAAACGCGAGGGAGGAGTGTATTGTTCCCTCCCCGCTCATAGATTCCCCCGAATCGCGATTAATGCCATAATACTAAGCAGATCCAGGATTTCGACCAAAATCCTAGGATTATGACCGAAATCCTGGATCTGCTTAGGACGATGGTCGAATGTAGTCTACAATTTTGCCATAATCCAGCTTTTGGCCGAAATCCTAGGATTTCGGCCGAAATCCTAATTCTGCCATAATACTGCGACATATATATAATAACTATTTCCAATACAAATTTAGTTATATCATCAATCAAAAGAATCTGAATAGCTTTACAACTGAGCTAGGTAAGATAAGACACAATTTAACATCGCATTGTTTATCTTAATAAAAGCATAATTTGCTAATCATAAAAGCAAATGTTTAGTAGGAACGTAGGTTGGTGTACTCTCTTCCTTCACTGTAATTTGCTAATTTAAATTAAAAAACCAATATTTCTCACCTCACTGCCCTTAATTCTATAAAAAACCCTGACTTGCTCCAGAATATTCCTACTCCAAAGTTCATCATAATGAAGAGTCGGTCGGAAATAATTTTCTCAAGACCCCAAGTAAGAGTACTGTTTTCTTGTGGCACCTGCAGCCGGTACAGTAGTTTTGACCTCGCTCAGTGTCAGTCCAGCGCGGAAACGAAGGTCGGATCACGGTTACTACCGATTTGTAGCCGATCGCAATGAGATAACTAATTTCGCTACCGGCCACCGTGGAGCGTGACACGGCCGGATAATTATACAGCTTCCGATACTGTACGCGATACCTGGACAGAAAACTGCTTGGAACCAGCTGTAATAGTATACTTTTATTTATACAATTTTTATTTTTGTGTGCGTATGTAGTAGTATTACTAAACGTATACCTAGACTAGACACTGAACTTAGTTTAATAAAATACGATGTAGGTAAGTGCTGTTTGAATTAAAAACCAAACTGTAGCTAATCGACGTCGTTACAGTTTCGAACCTGTCAGCACAAATCACTGTTCCTTCTTACATATTTAGATAAGTCTTTTATTTGAGGTACTTACATAATACTTACCTATTCCTGTATTAGTAATTTATTTTTATTTAAAACAAATTATAGTTTTTTGTAAGCTGATAAAAAAGTGTTTTTAATAGCGTGGCTTGTGTAGCGAACCGACTGCAAGAATCAGTGCATTTGAGTAATTCTGGAGTTCAATAATAAAAAATATATAAGGTGTAAAAAAATTAGCTGAGAATATTTTAAGGGGTGAACCAGTACGTGAGACTGAACAACTTTCCCCAAGGAACATAGGTCGAAATATGAAAAAATAATTTGACCCTACCATACTTAAGTGTGTTACCCGGCCGGGATAATTTGTATGGGAGGGCCAATTTTTGTTTCATATTTCGACCTATGTTCCTTGGGGAAAGTTGTTCAGTTTCACGTACTGGTTCACCCCTTAAAATATTCTCAGCAATTTTTTTTACACCATGTATATAGGGAGTTGAGTTGAGATAATCAATGGCGAGGTCGGTGTGGTGCAGCGTGCAGCGCTTGCGCAGCGCCACTGCCTCCTCCGCCCGCCGCCGCCGCCGGCCAATGGAAGCGTGACATGACCGCTCAAATATAACCATTATTTGCTATCTTATCGCGCTAAAAACGTGACCTTCGCAATCATTTAATTATTTGTTTAACGGCGGTTAAAAACAAAGACACGCTTTTTGCACTAATGATCAATGGTGTCCACGAATTAAAATTACGATGACTAGGCTTCGAAAATAAGTTACGATTAATATACCTAGTTCTGAAAGGGACTGTCACTCACTTCACTACACCTTACTTAGCGCCTTATGTACAGTTACGTAAGTAGCATTATAATATAATACGATTAAAACTACAAATAGAAAGTATATTACAGAGTACAGAATAAATAAACATAATGTTTGTTGAAATAATTTTACTTTGACACTTAAATAGCCAATAAAAAAGGGTTGAAACAAGAGTTACATTAAACGTGTCGTAGGTACTGAAAAAAAAAACCTGTCCATAGAATTTATTATGTATGTATAATAAACTAGCAGCCCGCCCAGCGGTTTCACCCGCTGCTAACAATTTTCCCCCGGGAATAAGACAGTTTAATATAGCCTATGTTCATCAGGGATAATGTAGGATTCTAAAAATCTTGACTTCAATTTGAAACAAATATCGTTTTCAGATGGTGGTGGCGTAAAGTTACATGCCGTGTGATTAACCTGGCCAGCCTCATGGCAGTGCCTATATTTTTATTTTTTTTATCCCGCCCGAGCCGGTTTTCTATTAGGTCATAACAAAATTGTAATAAAAAAAAGAAAATAGTGTGATACAAATTTCTTTTTTTAGAATGACGGTTCATGACGTCAATAAGTAATAATACTATCCTACATTGAATAAAGAATTTCAATTTCAATTAGCGGTAAAATAATTTTTGAAATCGGTCCAGTAGTTTCGGAGCCTATTCAATTTAAACAAACAATAAATAAAATCCTGTTTCTTATATTAGTGTAGATTAAGTATATAATTATTATTTTAGTGTGATGCCGGCTTAGAATAGCATCACCCGATTTCTTTCCCGTGGGAGTCGTAGGAGGCGACTAAGGGACTTGAGGGTGTGTATTGCAATTTTAGGCGATGGGCTCACAACCTGTCACTATGGCGATACACAATTTTCGGAATGACCCTCAAACATATGTCAGACGTGGCGTAAATGTCCGTTTTTGCGGCCGTTTAAGCTCTGCCTACCCCGCAAGGGATAATAGGCGTGATATGTGTATGTATGTATTATTTAAGTGTAGATTTTTTAATGCATTATTTAATGTTTTTCGTCGTCTTTTTATACCGAGTAAGGGACAGCCCTTCGAATACTGATAGGGTGCATGAAACATAAAACTGGACAACTTTCCCCTAGAAACATATGTCAGGAAACGCCAAAAAAATTACCTTCCATACAAAATCACAATCAGCTGCCTGCATTCACAATGGGAAGTCAGTTTTTTTACGTTTCCTGAAATATGTTCCTAGGGGAAAGTTGTTCAGTTTCATGGTCTGCATGTACCCTATTAGTATTCTGAGGGCTATCCCTGACACCCTTTAATACAGTAATGATTAAATGTAATCATTACACTGGTACGAATAATGTGGCGTAGTTGGCACATTTTTAAATGAAAAAGTAGTTATTGTGGCATAACTGTAATAGTTAGACATATGGTATCACAGACATTATTATAGACATTGATGTCCTCTATAAAACTGTAGTACATCACTTTGCTCTATTGTGAATAATTTCCACAGCGTACGCGATATAAGATATTTTTTTGGTATATTTTTCACACGTTGGGTTACATTATCGAAATTTTCACGCGGATCCCTATTTTTTTGTCGTATAAAATATAGCCTATGTTCATCAGGAATAATGTAGGATTCTAATGGTGAAAGAATTTTTAAAATCGGGCCAGTAGTTTCGGAGCCTATTCGATGCAAACAAACAAACAAACAAACAAACAAACAAACAAACAAACAATCAAATCTTTCCTCTTTATAATATTAGTGTAGATGTAACTTAAATCAAACGTTCTTACTGCCCTACCTATCGTACGTAGGGCATCAATTGAGAACATTGTATAGCGTTTGAAAATAGTTATCTATCAGGACAATACAAAATTGTTATAAAAAGAAGAAAATTGGGATATACAATGTTTTCATTACAATGACGAATCATGACGTCAATAAGTGATAGTACTTACCTACAGCGAATCAAGTTAATTTCATTTCATTTCAGTAGATAGCGTAGCACGTGTAGCGTTGGCTACGTAGCGAACCCCACCCTCGCATCATGAAGATAGACATATCATTACAGGCGACTTTATATTGATATTTGCTCTCATTCTACTACTAGAATGGTACGTATATGATGATGAGGGTAATACCATAAGTTATTCTTGGCAATTGTTGATGACACTAAACTAGGATCCGGTTAGAGCGAGATTGAACGTTGAACTCAATTGCCGACATATACGCTCCCTAAACTCGTGACGCGAACTAACTGTTTATTTTCACAAGCCCAACCTAAATCAATTGACACCTCCTCTTGATCTTCAATAGATAAACGTTGCCTCAGAAAATTACTTACCATAGAACAGTAAATAAGTAGTGTAAATGTGAACACAAACCAACTTAAAATTGTGGATCGTTAGTTTATGACTGATTGCTACAATGTTTTTAATATGAAATGACGATTACGAATAGACACCTATGTCAAACACCTCCAGCTACTTGTTACATGTATGTACAACAGAATTTTGTTTAATAGAGGAAAATACTTCACGACATGAACAGGAACAAGAAATCAAAACACTTTCCCTAGAGAACGTTTGTCTAAAAATAAGATAAGACCCTTACATTGGCCCTGTAATCTGGTCATCAAATATTCTTATCTAATCAATTAAGGCCCTCGTTCAGTTTACGACAGACTCTGGTGCGAAGTTCCTCGGCTTAGGTCACTGATTTACTTGTTCTTATTCCAGCGTAAACTGAGCCACTATCACAAATTACTTAATTTATAGCTACTGACAGTGATTATGCATGACTTTCCAGGCGCCCCGACTTTATGTAATTAGGTATCCTTCTTGCACAATAATTCAAATATTATAGCAATGTATTCTGAATGCATCCACACTGCATTCTGCTTTCGTTTAATGTAATTTATTTTATCAGCTTCTCTGGCGAGGTTGAGTGACCGAGCGAGGCCGGTCTGACCGGAATAACGAGCAAGTTAACACAGTTTCAAATTCGGAAAACAATCAAAATACCGGCTTGCAGTTTTTAAAGGAAAACATTGGCAACTTCCCGCGGCAAAATAATAGGAAAAGGACCTATTGCATTTGCGTATTTTTATATGAATCATTTTATGATCTAAAAAAACACTCACTCTCAAAATTAGTCTCCATTTACCTAATGAAATTCCAACAATTTATTCAACCTCGTAATTGCACTAAAGTTCCAGCTTTCACTTACAAATTTATCTTGATTAAATTAGACGATTGTGGCCACCACTTTAAGTAATTCAATAAAACTTAATTTAAATGACATCGCTTAGAGAAAATTATATGTAATAGACTTAAACGGAGTGTTTGTTTGTTTGTTCTTCGTTTGAAACTATTCCGCGACTTAGATCGAGTTAGAGGCTCGTAACATGTTATTTGCGAGTGAGTTTATCTAAAATTCACCTACCCCTATTTTTTTAAACTCTTACTGAATTCAATTGATTTGTTTACTTCAAGAGACGTACAATACTTGAATCGATAGTAAGAAAACTGCGAAACATTTAATTTAGCTTAAAAAGTCAAAGATATACACGAAAGTATAAATTTATAACTTCTTTGAAAGATATAAATAAAATTGGAACCAGATACATAATCGTGTTGACGACAATATACCTACTCCAAATTTTTTGCTTGCTTTAAATAAGTTTAAACTCATCGCATCTGGCGAACATCCGCAGGCATTATTTTATCATCTCATACAATATAATGTATTCTTTTTTTATATATAGGTAGAGATATGGACTAAACTTTGGGTTGTTTTCTGTGATAAGACAACGATTAAAATTTAACTCTTCCTAATGAGGTGTAGGTTAAGTCGTAAAATATTTTATTGACATATTTTGTAAGTACTATATAAACTTCCTAGATTTACATTTTAAACCTATTAAAGTAATATGCATGAAGCGAGTACACATATCACGCCTATAATCCCTTACAGGGTAGACAAAGCGTAAACGGTCACAAAAAACTGACATTTACGCCACGTCTGACAAATATTTGAGGGTCATTCGGAAAATAGTGTATCGCCATCGTGATTGTCAGCCCATCGCCTAAAATTGCAATACACACCCTCGGGTCTCTAAGTCGCCTCTTACGACTCCCACGGGAAAGAAATGGGGTGATCCTATTCAATTCTGTCAAGCCGGAATCACACGGCATGAAGCGAGTACGCTACAGTAATTTTGTAGTTCACCTTAGCCGGTTGTAATGACAACATGGGGTTTGGGCCCTTGAAACTCTCAGCTCATGTCTCAGCCTAGACTAGGATCCTTCTCTAGACAGTCTTGAACCGAGTTGTCTGTCGGCAATCGGCAGCCTGAGCGCGCGCTACGTATGCGCCGCAGATAAGATAGCGCCGCGATTTGTTAAACCGATCACTCACATGCTACGTCTCACGCTCACGTCAAGCTGAACACTTTACACTTTGATCAGCTCTTATGCCAATTACTGAAGAGCCATTATCCCGCTGCTAGTTCTAAACTCAACATGCTCTTGAGTGTACACGTTCACTCATCTCAAGACAGACTTATGCAAATAAGCTTAGTGCTAATGAAAAATGTTTTCCTGAATACAGATAACCTAAGCCGCAATTACGTAGGGAGGAAGACAATGTTTAAGATATTGTTATCTTTTTTAATGCTAATAAATTGTATCTATTTGCTAAGCTATAAGTCATATATGAATAGGTTGTAAATTACACTTCACAAGTCCTACTCGTGTCGTGGCAATTGGCGTGGCTAACCACTGGAAACTGGTCATATGAGTTAATGCCATTGACACGAAAGGAAGAAGCTGAGTAAATTATAAGGATTATCAAGATTTTCTTGTCTTCTTACTTAGTAGCTCAGTTACTTTTTAAGCAAACGATAAATTAAAATTGTTATTAAATAAAAGACCGAACTTCTTCTTTTTGTATGGTACACTGAGTCGATTTACAACCTGATAAACCCTGGTGTCAGAGAATTTCAACCGCCTATTATTAGTAGGTCTCTGACATGGTTGTGTACCGACAGCCGTCTAAGTAATCATAGACAGCAACCGGGACCCACGGCTTATCGTGCCCTCAACCATAGCGGCTCAGCTTGCAATGTCCTATCCAGACTGGGAACAAAGAACAAAGTGATAAATATAATTTTGTGATTGCCACACCGGAAATCAAACCCGGAACTTTTAGGCCGCAGACTGTCGCACTACTACTGCCACATCGGTCGTCAATGATTGCCCGAATGGTCCAATGATTTTTTTAAACATTAAGAACACTCTTTTTAATATTCCAGGTCCATCGAAATGGGCGGAGATTTTCCCCGAAGCAGCAGGTGCGAAGCAGAGCCCCGTAGACATCGACACCACACAGGCCACGACCGGGCGGTCGGCCCCACCACTTGTGTGGAACTACTCTGTGAACCACACGCGCTCAGTGGTGAACCCTGGGTACTGCTGGCGAGTGGACGAGAACGGATACAGTTCAGGTAAGACACGACTCTTTAAGATAACATTTGCTGTAAAACCGGAAGATATGACCTACCATAATGTGGAACTACTGAGTGAACCACGTGTGCTACTAGGGAATCCTGGCCATGGCGTGCCGACAAAAACGAAGTAGAGTAGTCATATCCGCACGCCAGGACGAAATGGGCAGTTAAGTGACTCATCAGGAATTTCTTGCCTCTTATAAAATTTCAGGAGCGGCGAACTCCAACAAATTGCATTTCTTCCCAAGGGAGCGATAAATATCGCCTGTTGGGTGGAAATTGAGCCAGCGCGATAAACGCGATTCAATTTGCATTTCCTTTCTGGCCGACTCGAGCGACACCGCCGGTCCCCTCTGAAGCCGATGATGAGTCACTCTCGCACGCAACCAATCAAACACAGCATGAGTTATTTGTTAAATCCATGCGAAATCTCAAGGGCGAACGAACAACCATACCAGCTAAATACTTAGTTAATAATGCAAATCGTACCGGCCGCGTACTGTAATTATTAGAGGAATTACGTACATCAGCGGATGACGAACCTAAAGCTTCAAGGCTGAATGTAATTGTTTTTTTTTAGAGCTACGAGGCGGTCCTCTAGGCAACGACGTGTACAAGCTGCAGCAATGGCACTGCCACTGGGGCGCGGTGGACGGCGAGGGCTCGGAGCACAGGGTGGACGGGCGCGCCTTCTCCGGCGAACTGCATCTGGTGCACTGGAACGCCAGCAAGTACAACAGCTTCGCGGAGGCCGCGGGGCAGGCCGACGGGCTCGCCGTGCTCGGAGTCTTGTTAGCTGTAAGTTTCTTTAAGCATTACCCATAAAACGACCGATGTGGTGCAGTGGTAGTGCGACTGCCTAAGCTGCGGCGCAAAGGTACCTGGTTCTATTTAAGGTGGGACGCTCACAAAGTTGATATTATCACTTTGTGAATTTGTTTCATGTCTGGTTAGGACATAGCAGGCTAAACCACCTGATTGTCCGAAAAGAGAGATGGACGTGCTTTGGAGAGCATGTCAAGCTGTCGGTCGGTTGCTGTCTATGATTACTAAGATGGCGGTCGTTACACAATGATGTCAGATGTAGTTGGCGGTTGTAAAACTCTAGGGTTCAGTGGGTCGTTCGTTGACTCGGTGTCCCACAAGAAAAACGAATATAAAATGCCAAACAGTAGGGCCTATATCAGGGGCTCAAATGTTTTGACTCGAAAACTCTGCCATTTGGATTTAATTCAAGGCCATCGCCGCATTATGACATCCCACTCGATGAAGAAATAGGAGAAAAATATTTTATTTTTGCTGCCAAAATAACTTGTTCCCATACCTTTAAAAAAAATGACAAATGGTACCTAAGTAAGGTAAGGTTCTTCTAAACGATCACTGTGGATTTGACAATGTCCCTATGAAAGAGATGTAGAATTTTATTGCAAAAACAATAGCGAAGACGTAGGTAGAGTTACAATATAACAAAACTTTACCTACTGATGTTACATTACATAATACAACTCTATGATTGATTAGGTATCATTACCCGAGCCAGACGAAGAAACGGTAGTAAAATAAAAGTAGCATCTAATTCGGTTTAGTATAACCATCACCATCGTAAATTTTCCCAATACATATAACACTTATGATATCAAACAGGTCGATCAATTGTTCACGGACTGCCCGATGCGTGAATATCGGATTTCTGTGTGTAATTCTGTATCAACAGTTCATCTATGACGGCAGAGCGAAAAAAAATACGCAAAAAATATTCCTTTTTAACACGCTTTTTTTTACTCAAAGATGACTACCGCCTGCTAGATTTCAAGTCAGCTTTATTGCGTAATCAGGTAACTTGATCAAGTTAATTAAATACGTTTATTTGGTTAAAACTCCAGATGAATGATTACTTTATCTCTTCTACCTACCCGAATAATATAATGTCATTTATTTACCTACATTATTATTTACAATTCGCACGAGGATGTTATTTTATGGATTTATGTGCAAATACAGAATTAGGAAGTATCACGATGTATCACGACGATGTCAGTCGCAAAAGTATAGTGGCTCTCTCGAGTTCCTACAACACTTTCTCTACGTGCGCACAACTAACGATGCTTAGCTCAAACATTCGAACATGCGAATTATTTTATTTCTATTCCATTCTATTTCTATTCCGATAATCTTATTACGCGCCTGAACAGAAGGGTTATGCTAAAAGGGTGAAGCATGTAAAGTAAATGCACATAACGTCATTGAAGCCTCGCAAGTCAATCCTTTTAGGGTTTATAAGTATATGTGCGTATAGCGTCATTTACTGCATTTTAAATAGGCAATCCCACATAACGTTGTCAATTTGTATCGTAAACCGTCCTTTAATCGACCCACGTGCCTGCCACTAAAGATCATAATGTTATCTATCTATCACAAGATGAAAAACATTGACACAACAACACATCCATACTATCTTAATCACTCTTGCCGCTCAAACTAAGCACGAGCTAATTACACAACCGTGAAATGATTAATTTTGCCGAATTATTACCTCTGCCTCGCAATTCAAAGTCAAAAGAACAACGACACTGTAAATCAGCGGTTGGTATTTGTTTGTCATCATTGTTGGTTGAAATCTGAATACAATAGCCAGATTAACATATAGTTTATAAGAAGGTAGGTGTAGGATACTTATGATTAGCAATATTATGGTAGGGACTAGCAGGTAGAGCTACCACTTACATTAGGTACGTAATATTTTCTTGAGTTTGCACAACTATTACTCATCACAATTAAACAATTTCAAACTGATTAAAGTTGTGTTTATTTTAGATTTTAAAATTTCTACGTTTTGAGCTCATTACAGAGGTCGTGGTGACGGATAACTAAAGTGTAAGACGTCATTTTATAGTTTTTTTTTGTCTATTTCTTAATTGCCTAGCGTAACGTCCTGGTTCTACGCAGAATGATGGTATAAATATGTTGTGAAGTGGTCTTGCAATACGTTGGAAATGGTTCTTCCGCTCTGTAATAAGCTCGAAACGTAGGAATTGTAAAATCCAAAATAAACACAACTTAAATCCGTTTAAAATTGTTTTATTGTGTTTAGGTACATGGGTATGTACCTAAATGACACGAGCAGGCGAGAATTTGGGTTTTAATTATGAAGTAAGAAAATAAAATTCAAAATATTTTAATTATTCAAGTAACATTAATATTCATGAAAACACCAGAAATAGCAAATAAAATAATTAAGCAGTTGTTTTTCAAAACGTTTTCATTCATTAAAAATTCATTGGTGTTTTTGTACTAATCCATATTGTAACCCGTTACGAATATTTATTTATAGTAAACAATGAGAACGACATCCAATGAATAGATGCGGATCAATGCTTAAAATGTTAGGAGTTACATTTTGTACGGATGTAGGAGTACATAAACAAATATTGAAGACCATCGCTAGGGTTTGCCGGTCTGTCGTACTAGGCGGTAAATTCGTCATACATTAGTAAAGTCAGGAACTAAACCGTAGGTCGTAAGCGAGTTCAGAAAATTACTAAAATATCGCAAACGTATGCCATAATCTAAAAATTATTAATTTCTATGTTTCAGGTTGGCAAGAAACATGACGAGCTCGAGAAAGTAGTTCGGTTGCTACCCTTTATTACCCACAAGGGCGACAAAGTGACCATGTCGGACCCGCTGGACCCGGCGCGGCTGCTGCCTAAGCGCAACGCGTTCTGGACCTACCACGGCTCGCTCACCACCCCGCCCTGCACCGAGTGCGTCACTTGGATCCTGTTCAAGGACCCTGTCGAGTGCTCTGCTGAACAAGTGAGTGCTGTTTATGCTGGTGTACTCCGTATTTGTCAAAATCATCAATAACATGAATCGTAAAATGTCCACGGCTGGAAATAGACCCACGTAGACTCCGATTTAGGGACTACGTATTAGTAACTTTTATTCATATTCAATTACCTATCTACAGAAAACAAGCCAAGATCATTTTTACGACACGAAGAAAAAGAATGGTTCTTAAAACAATACGCATTAAATCATATCCGAAAGAGTTATTTTACGAGGCGTTGACCATGCAATACCTAGCTTGGTCATTAGGTAACTAGTTCGTTATTACCTAACTGAATTGCAATCCCAGCATTTCTATCCACCTATCTAAATCTACGAGTAGAGTGTATATATACGTTACTGTCTGTTGATATTTACCGCTATCAATATTAGTCGTCGAATAGAGTCGTACTGCAAACAAATAAGTCATAGAATGTTAGAAAAACATTACATTACGTCTCTGTCCTATGACCTAGACTAGAGTCAAGAGCAAACCCATCATTAATAAAAAAAAAAAAAAAAAAATTACACGAGTTACATGCTACGAACAGAGTTATTGCAAACTTTTTTTGGTAGCAATGTATTATGAAATATGAATATGATTTGACAGAGGTTAGATAAAGGCCTTTTATTAGATGGCAATGATTGACAGTCGAGTTGACTTTGACATGATTACCTGCGGATTTAACTAAACCATTTTAAAAGAAAGTCATCTAAGTGGGTATTATTATCTGAAAGTGGGACGTTAAGTTAGTTTTGAACTAGTCTATCGGCTACCGGTTAGCGGGGAGCACCCATTACGATGCATGCACGATACTCCGACGACCTAGTAACGTCTAACACAAACTCACATTCAAAATACTCGTTTGGAAAACTTGTTTGACAATAAGCTACCTGTACCTACATGCTATTTACGTAATGTTAAGGTTAGTAGATATTTTTTAAGCAGAAAAAGCGATTATTTAGGCGTTTATTTTTCCTGTAAACAATTACATAGTTAGGTAATTCACCACAACAACCAGTTCTAATACTTTGATCGAATGATTGATTGTTTTTTTCAGTTGGCGTGTATGCGCAAGCTGAGGAGCGGCGAGGCGTCTGCCGGCGAGGAGGCCATGGAGCTGCTGCACAACTACAGGCCCACCAACCCGCTCGGCAACCGCGAGCTGCGCGACTATGGCGGCAACTGATCGCCTCAGTCAGTAGTGACTTGCTCACGTTCTTACGATTACAGTGAAGTGAGATCTCAACGGGACACCGCTCCCACAGCTGCACTTTAACAGTGACCAGTACTTATACAGGCGATTGTAGCTTGCTTTTAAAATATTCACTTTACATCACAATGCTAAGTGTTTGCGCACTTGCACATTCTGATGGCAACTAAGAAGATCTTTATTTATGTTTAGATTTCTACGAAGTATAGTCATCCTCTGTTGATCAAATCAACTATTAAATATTTATTTAAAACTAGTATTAGAATCGTCTTGAGCGTTAGACAAAAAAAACACGTGCCTTAGGCTGTCAATAAATAGTTTAAAATATGAGCTTACTAAGCGTAATGAAGAAACTATTATGATATTAAGAATGAGTGTGTAGTATAGTGTAGGATACAGTGGAACTGTTTCGATACTGCATGTTTTCAATAAAATTTAAAACAAGTCATAGTCTACAGCTAGAAGTGAAATGTATTTGTCAGAACTAGGTTAATGTGTGCATTTGGTAATACAGGGCATATTTTGTATCTATGCTACTAGATCAGAACAAAAAATATATCTTTATGTTCATATATAAGTACAGTGATATATTATGTGCATTAATAAGACGGACTGTATCAATTTAATGTAATATTTACTGTGAGAATATTCCCACATTTACGTAGGTTCGAACCATATTCAACCATTGTTTTATATTATCACAAATATCGTTAAAAAAGTACATATGACAAACATCTGTTAATAAAAGTGTTTGTTACATTCAAAAATATTACATAAATTTGATATAAGTACGCCTGCATAGGACATATAAATGTGTGCCTCTTCGTAAGCGCGACAGTTATGTTAACTGCCACGCTAGAGTATATTTAACTGTATGTTGAAAGATATATTTATCAACTTAAGAGTTATTCAATGTTTACTGTTTTGTTGTGTTTCACGCTTACAAGATACGACAAATATATTAACTCAACAAAAAACTTTGCATGTTTTATTTTGAACCTTAAACTTAATTACGGTTTAGGTGGTGAAGTGATAAATAATAATATACAATGTAATACATATTATTTTATTTGTTAAATATGTCGTATAAAAATATATTGTCTTCTCCTATTTGCAACAAGTTAAATAATTTTACATAAATTTGGAACAGCAATAAACACGCTCATCACGGCAAAATAACAGCATATAAATGGCATAATTTTCTGAGTGGGTACCTAAAATCATAGTTATAATAATTACTACACTATTATAGCATTTTTCTAATTTTACCATTAGTAACATGTATCTAGTTATTGTATTCAATATCATATTTAATTGTGACTCTCGATATCAATGAACCCGGACGATAACAATCGTATTAGATTACAACATATACTTGGTGTCCAACAAAGGTGGATTAAGTAGGTGTGATATGTCGAAAAATATTATACATCGTATGTATTTAATTTTTTATATTCACATTTTCAAGGATTTTTATTTCTTATTGCATTTTTTGTAATTGTAAAGAATGGTTGTTCACATGAAAACTGCTCAAAATCTTAAAGAACTGGGAGAACAGTGTCCATAGCAATTGGTTGAAACTCAAGTTAACAAACGCTATATGCGTATGCGCTTTAAGTCTTTATACGTACGTCCCACTAAATTAATTTTGGACGGAATATTGAGTGCTGCAAGTCGCTGATGTGGATAGAATAGCGCGGAAAATGATCTGGCGTGGTTGGCATTGACTCTATTTTTATAATATCGTCAACAAAGCCACCCAAATTGCTTACCATGCGTTTAGGAGCACTTACGTCATTTAAGTATGTGACTACACACATCAGTGACTGACCATTTTCCTGCTTCACTTAGTTTAATGAAGCCATCGGCATATAATGTATTCAAATAAGAAAACAATTCGAAGTGAGGGCATTTTTCTACCATGACAAGCATAATGATTTAAAATATCTTATTATAAAATCCTTGCTAATTATATTAAAGTGCAAAACACTCTACCTACCTACATAAAATATTTATATACATGTTACAAAATGTCTTTTCAAAATCATATCTAATACTTACATATTGTGTTCATTCATTTGCAATGCAATTAATATGACTAGAATACACTACGTGTTAGTTCACTTCAAATTAAATCTTTTATTAATCTCGTAAGTAATTTAAAGTAAACGAAATCGTTGTTCAATCTTGTGATAAATTATAATGACTATGATACGAATATCTAAATAAAACATTTGTATTGATTTAATTTCTAGTAGTGAAAGTTAAATTGCTGATTCTTGTTTTAATGTCACATTTGCCTTATTTTATTTGTGTAAAAAAATGCAATTTCTGTGGACTGAGATTACACCGAATTTTAAACCTTAAGCCTAAAGTTTAGTTTAAGTTTTAGGTCGATTAGTTTTTTCCTATTTGAACAAACTCATCTTGAATGCATCAAGATCTAAATAAATATATTTGTATTTGTACATCAATTCTAACCACTACCACTCAGAATCGATGGTAACTGGCAAATCATACAAATGCACCTTTTAATTTAAAAGTTAAAATTCTTACGAATAACAAAGGCTTATTTATTAAAAATAAAAAAGTAAAATCGTACGAAGGCAAGGAAATGTTCAATATTTTACATTATACTAGGTGGGTTGGTGTATGTGTAGGTTGAATAAAAGTAAAGTTAATTAGAACTGTATCAAATCTTCACTAGACTGAGATTGACTATTACTCTCTTTCTTTATCTCAAGAGTTCGTGGTGAGATCTTTCTTCTGGGAGGCACCGGGGCCTCGTCTAGTATACTAGTAGTAGGAAATAACTTACTGTTCTCAGTGACCTTTCTAACATCTTGAGGCACTGCCGCGCGCCGCGGTCCCGGCGACGACAGCTTACTCCTTGCGGGCGGACTGGGCGCGGCTCGCGAGTACGGCGGCCGATTGTCAAATATAGACGTATTCACGGTGGACACCTGACAATTATTCATACTCCCCGAAAACTGTGTGGACGTCTTACTTCTCTCTAGCGAAAAAGCGGACAAATCTTCCTTCTTTTCCGGTTTAATATCGTCAGTATAAAAATGAGGAAATGTGGTTTTCTTAGCGAACTGTGATTGGAGGTGTTTGTGGGCCTGCACGTCCGACTTGCTGCGCTCGAGTGTGAACCCGCCGTTGGTATGCAGGTGGCAGCTGAACGAGCTGGTGTTGACGGTGCACGCCGCCACGGTGGAGAATGGCACCGCGGGCGCCCATAGGCACGCACCTTCGTTCCGTGGCACTAGCAACAGAGGATCCTGTAAATAATACACACATAAATCTCTTTAAAAAATAGAAATGCTGGCCAATGTGACATATCAGCATACAGCAGCATACCAACACAATGTAAAGATCTATCAGAATCTGTTCCACCTTTATTTCAAATTGCAATTAAAACATATACTTGTGCTAGCTATTGTACAATAAGTTGTTTCTACAACACAGAACACCCAGTATTCTCATTTTCTTCTCATACACAAGATGTAACTTTATTTAGGTATCATCTTTGGTTCAGATGTCAAAATTCAATACACTTTTAGCACAATAGGACACCAAAGTAGTAATATTTAATGTTTGTTATAATATGGGTATGCTTGTTATAAGATTTAGCCAGTGCTGTATATTCACATATTCACTGTAGAACGAAACAGAACTATACTATTGTAGCCTATAACTAAACATACTTTGCCAGTTATGGAGAATATTTTGGACTGCAGAGTGTGAAGCTGGTTACGCAAATATTCATAGGAGCACTCTCTGAGCTTGATGACCCACTGAATTACATTGTCCTCGGCTCTTGCAGCAAATACATGCCGTTTTTCTGGTTCATCACTGTAATTAATTGAAAGATAAATGATTCAAACTTTGATGCACAGACAGAAATATCCCAATATAATGACAATATAAAGTGGATTAACAGTGAGCCATCTCCAGGGGAAGGCATGTAATGTACTGAACATGTGCATACATGTAGAAAAGCCAGTCTGGTACTGTCAGGTAAGTAACGCATGCACTCTCTCCCAATGTCAGTGATTTTTCAGGTTCATGATAAATATAATTATTTTCTGAGCTCTGGTAGTGTACTTATCTAATAAAATATTGTTAATTATTTATTTCTATTATATGGAATAAAAAGTGGCTACAGTAAAATTAGATAACAAACAAAACAAAACATAATAATACGAAAATTATTATCATACTTATTTGGTCTTTTAAACAAATACCTTACATCTCATTCAATGTAAATATTTAGGCACACTTCTACTCCTTGCATATGCATCAACTGCATTGCTTTTAAACAATAACTTTCATATTCTTGTGTTGTTGTGTATATGCTAATTCTGTATGCCAAAATTACTCACATGAAAGATATGGAAAATGAAAATGGAATATTTTGGCCATGTTCCATTTGAATTGATGAATTTTCCATTACAAATACACCAGCAGGGTTTTTGGTATCAAATTTTCCCATTTCACTGATTTTAAAATAAAACAAGTAATTATTTACCAGGCGGAACCACCTTTCTTTGAACACTGAAAAAAATACAACAGTAATATGAATACAATAATAAACAATGTACTAAAAACACTAAAAAGATTTATAAACTTGATTTTCATTTTGGTTAATAATATGGGTACAAAATGATACACATTAAAAAGAACAAAAAACAACTTAGGTAGTTTTCTAACTAACTTGTCACAGTCATGGTTTTGCTTTCACCATAATTTGGATTTCACTCTGTTCTGGTCTGTGATCCTAAGATTTAAGTTTCACTAACATGTAGTGTACAGATTTTACATTTTACTCTGACCTTGAATTTATACAAAAGACAAAATTAGAACCAATACGATAAAAGCAGCACACACACATTGCTTGTTATTTTGTCTATCAAAGTAGCATTATGAATGAGTCATGCTGCAAGTCCAACCAAAGTTACAAATGTTTTAATATACCTCTAAATAAGTACATACCAGTCTGGTGACGATAGCTAACTGCAGATAACTTTTTATAATTCAATCTTCCTTCTATAATACAAGGTTGGTCGCTCATATGAGCGAGTTCTCGAACGTTGCATTTCATTTGTACGTTTATTCAAAAACTACGCGCCACACTTGCAATTCAATTTATGTACAGATAGTTTATCATATTTTACACCATATCGTATAGGAAAACCACAAAATGCGATACAAATATTATGGTAAAAATATATTTAAATATTTATGTAAAACTAAAAACGACGGATCTACAATACAACTTGTTTTTGACATTGACGTACTGAGTGTTGCCAAAATGCGCCTTAGATTACGGAGGATAATGGTCCTTCAAAAGGGACGGATTTTGACAAAAGAGACGGTTTTTAAAATCACAATTTTTTTTTTCGAAATTAATACCGGCCTGATTGTATGTAATACCAATTTCGTAAATATAGTCAACATACAAACACGCAGGTAAAGCGATCGTGATATTTATTTCACTATACTTTCTGGTGCACAATAAGGAATCTCTAGTCTAGACCGTCCAAAAGGGATGGTTCATAAAAACAGACAAAAAATAACATTGTTTACAAGGGGCGGAAAATCAACCGTTTTGGGGCGGCGCAGCAATGCTGCTGGACATAATTACGTTTGCGTGTTAGCATAAAAAACCGACTTAGTGCGAGTCAGACTCGCCCACCAAGGATTACGTAATACGCATGCATACCTACCTTTCAAATGTTCCCCACTTGAAGTACTAATGGTACTAGCCTCCATTTACATTTTTTTTCTATTTCTACCCTATAAAAGAAGGCAGAATGAAAAGTAAACTTTATGAAGTTTAGTCCAGTTTTTACGCTGAACTGGTAAAAGAGTACGAAAGAGGAAACGTATATTTGCTAAAAAAGTTGGCAACTGTTTCACTTTCGAATAGGTACTTTCGATTTAGCTCTTCAGGTCTGCCTTACTACAGTTGCCAACTTATTTTGTAAATATACTTTTCTACTCTTTCTCATCTCATCTCATCATTCGTACTCTCTTATCAGTTCAACGTAACAACTGAACTAAACTTGATTACGCTGTGGATATTTCTCATCCAAATAGGCACCAATTTGGAGGCGCTTCTATGCGTGAGTATGAGAAATGTCATAGCAATCTATGAAAAAATGTTTAGTTCACAGCCCACGCCTTTTCAAATTTTCGCACAGACTTGAAATAAATATATAAGTTTGTTTTCAATAAACTGACCACCCTTACGGTTAGTCTTTTTTTGTTCGAGAAAAGCAAAGGACATACAGCTTACAGCCAGACCTTTTCAGCTCTTTGCCATGAATGTGTGGGTGATAATGATAAATTAGGACGACTGGGCTGGGACTTGTTCTGTGGAGCAAGCAAATAGCATATAACCACTGCTGCTGTGGAGTGGACACTGTGTCGGTGAACGAGCCATCAAACCTGGTATCAGAGTTTTTTTCTGATACAGTTCTTTAACAACCAGCACCTATGAAGTGCATAGCCTGCCTCTAGGTTTGATTGAACTACTCGATCCCAGCTTTTACACTGTTGTTCCATTATGGAAAAAATTGGCCTTTTTTGTCCCAGACCGCCGCCGTGGTTTGAACTGTGGGCGACTGGATATGGAGGGGTGCGGGCGCGGACATTGGCGGCGCACGCCGGTTTGTTTCCCGTCTCTTCAATCGAGCATACATATTTTTGACAAGACGATAGTCATTCAGTGCAGTAGAGACTCGTAGTTTCTTCCAGGAGGCGATCAAAAGGTGCAGCTCACAGAGTAATAACTAAAGCTATGTCTTTGCTATGGTTTTGTTAGGTAAAGAAAGGCATTATTTTAATTACTCATTTATTTTTAACTTTTAGTACAAAATAAAACTAGTACACAGGGATACATCTCAAACCTAGCATTTGCAATGTTGAATAGTCCGAGGCTTACGACAATAAGTCTTCTCATTTGTACTATTTTAGACACTATAACTTCACACAGATTAGCTCATTTCCCATCAAAAAATGAAACTTAGTCAAAACTGAATAATGCAATCACTCTCAGAGGCAACCCCCAAAAACAGGTCGTTTACGCCGAAACAACGCTACATTACCATTGGTTCAGAATTGAATAAAGCTTACTTATTATAATAGTACATAATTTTGAGGTTTGGAGCGGCATTGATGAGTTTTCAGGCACAAACAAACCAGTGCACGCCATTGTTTGAAATACATAGAATAACACTTTTTTGTAATCAACCATTTTTCCTAATACTTTCTCTGTTTTTAGTGCGATATGGAGATCTTCTTTGTTGTTATTTGTGTATTTCAAACACTATATTGTCTTGAAAATCTCGTTCTTTTGAACTCAATAGTCATCGGTCTCAAATTATTATTATTAATTACCATTGCTCATGATTATCATTAAACTTACATCCGTACCAAATATCCGTGTCATAATCTTATCTACATTATTAGTGCACAATAATTTAGATACTTAAAAAAGTTATACATCAAAACATTATTATGTAATTAAGTTCAGTAGTGTGTTGGAAAAATAAATTAATTGTAAGAAACGAAATTAGGTAGAAAAAGAAAAACAGTTCAGTATGTAGTTTTAGATAAATCAAAGCAAAGTGCTATAAAAATACAATTTTGCTCTTATTTATTATAACTGCATGAACTGAGAAATGTAAATGGCAGTGGATATATAGGAAGTTATACATATATTTACACTATAATACATACATATAATTACGAGAGATATTTTACTGCAATGCAGAAATTTACAAAATGTTACCACAGAATAAAATTGTAATTTAAAGAAAGGTTTCTACAACGTCACAATCTAAAATATTTCATGATCCTCGCAAATAACAACTCGGGTAAGTAGATATATGATGTTGAAACTTGTAGTTTTTTTTACGCTAACCAAAATTGAATTTGTAACATTGTAAAAAATTAAACAGAATAGATTCTACGACTGCGCGGTAAATTTCACAAGATTTTCGAAGTATACTTAGGTGAATTTAGCATTGCGCAATCAAAGTAATAAAAATAAATACGAATGTAGAATTATATCTTCCCGAACCCCATACACAAACCCTTAATGTTGGTAAGTCTTATTATTCTAAAAGGCGGATTATATTCGTGAGCGAATATATAAAATAGATCTATTTCAGTTGTTAGTCACTATACATTACGTAGGATAGTAAAAAATCACACTCCATACAGACTTAGTACATATCCACTTTAAATTAATTTTTATTTTAGCTAGCAAATAGATATTGTAACTATTTCTGTTGCTTCAAATATGTGATTTATTATGACCCTGTATTGTACGACCATTTATTCAAATAAGGCAAATTAATTTTATCCTGATTCTAGTGAAGTGAACGTTTCGCGGCTGTGTGCTTAATACTAAATATCCGATGCAAAATTCTTGGTGCAGTCGACATACTAGAGATAGTATAAAATTGCGGCAACATTTTGGCACTATACATGAACTGACAGCTATAGCTAGCTTTCGTGAATGAATAACGTGTCGCCAATTGGATAACGTTAATGCCTATTTTCTATAAAAGTTACATTAGTTATAGTATTTCAGCCACATTATTTCTAATGCTATCGACTAACTTCAGTAATATAAAAATATTTGCCGCGACTGACAGGACGCATCTTTAGTTAATTCTTAGCGATTCCAAAAAAAAAAAAAGTGTCAAAAAATCTGCAGCTACCATTTTACATTTGGGGATAAAGTTATGTTTGATAAAAAAAAATGTAAGGAAAACAAATAAAAAATTAAAAAACAATTACTGGAAAGGAACATACTCGGCACATGGACTAAGCTCGCCTTGTAAAACAATACAACACTTGTGCATCGTTTGTACAAAACACAAAACAACGGTAAAATACATCAAAAGTCGGTTCAATTTAGGTTGCCTTCTTGCTAGGGTAGCAATTTCTACCAGGCTACCTTTAAACACCACTTGAGCACGTAAAATAACAGCTATAGATTCTGCCTCTGGCTTACTTATAAAATAAGAGGAAGAGCTTCTGTATAGTTCATAAATAAGCTAAAGAAATGTCCCGCCATTATCGAGAGCGTTGATTTATTTGGGATCCGCTGTTGGCTCGCGGTCGTCCGGAGCCCGCGGGAGTCGTGTACAGGGTACATACACCACTCACGTCGTGACCACTACAATAATTTACCTAACGATACCGATACCGAACCGTAACGGAGCAGTCGAATTAATTTACCGAATTAGCCTACACGACGCCACATCAACACAATTTATATTTTAGTATTTACAAACGCGCTATCGCCAACGTCATCTAAACTCTAAGATCTCCCAAAGAAAATGATTAACATTATTCAGACTGAGCTAGCTTTCCGTAAACAAAACACATAAAACAACAAACATCCACAGTCCGACCGCCGGGAGCGTTCCCGCGCGTCCTCTAGTCGTAGCGACACTACGCTAAATGAACACATGATACGATCCGGCGCGCGACGACCCTAGCGCCCCGGTACTACTGAGACCGTAAACTAATATTAAATAATTACAATCTTAAACGTAAAATAAACTCAATAATATACATAATTACATTATATATTCGAAAAATAAAAAAAATAACAAAAAAGGGTAGTCAACATCCGCGGAGGAGCCGATCGCCTCGAGGAGGCAGTGGCCGGGAAGGAGTTACGCAAGCGCGGTACCCAGGCCGCGTCACATCGACGGCCGTTCCCACTCCACGGCGTGTGTGGGGGGAGCGGACCATGCGCCCCCCGCTCCTCCCGCCACCCCCGCTGCGCCCACGGCCGGGCCTCCCCAGCGGTTGCCGCGGAAGAACCTCTTCTTGAAGTGGTGCGCGGCTTGCGGCGACGGCGACCGCGCCTCGGGGGGCCCGCTCGACCCGCTCGACCCGCTCGACGCTGCCGTGCCCGCTGCAGGGAAATACATAACACATAAGAATTAAAAAAACATGAAAGAAAGAAAGAACTGGAAGCGCCACTAATCAAACCTCCCGGCTTAGACTTTGGAACTGTTGGAAAGCAAGTCAGTTGACGGAACATGTGTGGATCAGTTGACAAACAAGTTTTGATCAGCTGACAAACAAGAAGTTTATTCAGTTGACAAATAGGTTTGGATCAGCTAACAAACAAGTTTGGATCAGTTGACAAATATGTAGTTTGATTCAGTAGACGAACAAGTTTGGATCAGCTGACAAACAAGTTTGGAACAGCTGACAAACAAGTTTTGATCAGTTGACAAACATGAAGCCTGATTCAGTTGACAAATAGGTTTGGATCAGCTAACAAACAAGTTTGGATCAGTTGACAAATATGTAGTTTGATTCAGTAGACGAACAAGTTTGGATCAGCTGACAAACAAGTTTGGAACAGCTGACAAACAAGTTTTGATCAGTTGACAAACATGAAGCCTGATTCAGTTGACGAATATGTTTGGGTTGTGTTACAAGATACAAGATTAGTTTGTTACACTTTGTGTTGTTATTTCATGATGAAGATCCATGTAAAATTAAAAAACACTTTCTCACTAGTTCCACTCACTAAGTATATTTTTTTAATTTCATATTAAACTGAATGCAACCGATTTCGAACATCATCATTACACAAATATACTTTTCAAGTGGAACTAGTGAGAAAGTGTTTTTTATTAGTAAATTAAGTTTGGATTACCTAGTTGATAATAAAGTTTAGGGACGAACAAAGTTGATGTGTAATAGTAGTAATCAGATGGATACTAACCTGACGGGGGTCCAAGCGGCGTAGTGCTGGAAGGCCTGGAGTCCCGGGGCGGCGCAGGCGGCGCGGGCGCGGGCGCGGGCGCGGGCGGGCGCTCGCCGTGGCCGATGCCCGAGTCAGGCGAAGTATTCGCGGCTTCGTCGGAGCGGCGCCGCTTGTCCTCCATGGCAGTGGACGCGAACGAGATCAGCTGGTCGAAGCGGAAAGCGATGCGGTCCTGCCACTTGCTCTCCTCGACCTCCTCGCCGCCCTCGCCTTCTGGAACGAGTGGATTGTTATTGCGTGTCGAACGAAATTCACGAAATATCTGCAAGATTGGTAGATTTATTTGAACCAATGATTATATATGTTACTAGCGTAACTAGATGCGCAGTTTGCGCCAGGAAGCTTTGCCGCCTCGTAGCTGCATAGTTTAGATAGGTTACTGGTCCTTCATTACGATCCTGTCAAAGGGTCAACCAACCCACAAAACTAAACAACTTTCCTCAAGGAAATTGGGTCCAAATATATTAAAAATATACATATACATTTTTTTGAGAAGTCCAATTTCTTTAAGACTACTATAGAAATATTAATGGAAATAAAAACAATAAATAATAATTAAAAAAATATTTAAATTATACATATTATTTATATTATTTTACTTTAAGTATAAAAATAAAAGTGTTTTTTTGGTATATCTATTTAATAGGCTGGTTTACATCTCGACAGGATCTTGATGATTTACCAGTAACCTTGTATCGTAAGTTTGTAACTTTTATACAAGAATCTCTGTTTTAACTTTATAATAAATGAAGTTGCCGTGTGATGTCGGCTTAGAATTGCATCACCCCATTTCTAACCCATGGCTGTCGTCAGTGGCGTGCACAGGGTTTCACGACTGGGTAGGCAGTGCAAACAAAGGCGTTTCTCACACGAAACTCATATTTTTCAATGTTTTGTCGTATCCGGTTTTTAGAGGAAAATAGTTTACGAGATCCCATACAAAATTTGGATAGGTATCATGGTACACGTTACCGCATCAAATTGCGGCTATCACAAGATGTCGGGGGATGTCACCAAAGATGTAAACAACCGCAGTATTGTCCGGTGGTGGTCTGGTGCGTGCGATAGACGAATATAAACAATTTTTCAATGTTTGCACACAACAATCTGACAAAATCAAATTTTCAATTAGGTACCTATTGTTACCTTTTATTTGCATCATTTCCAGTTGGTGATCTGCATTTTATCACACATAATATCAACTTTAAAACTTAGCTATTGAAAACAGTACTTTAACTTTTGTAAACACACAACACAAATGTTTATCGCGCACATTAGAAGGTATAATAGAACACCAATTGAACTACATTTTCACTATTAAACTTTAAAACTTTACTTGAAAAAACCTAACCTAAAATAAACAACACAGGTAAACAACAATGGAGGAATTTGCATAATGAAAATCTAAAGTACAATACTATCAAGCAATAACGCACCTCATTAATATGCAAATAGTTCAAAACGAAGGTGTCACAAATTGGTCGGATTATACGCACCGCCCCTCCCGCACCGCAACCCGCGCGCGGTTTTTGCGTATGGTTACTAGATTTTTGACCAACCATCGCTGCACGACGTTGATTATGCACAACACGATTGCGCCGGACAACATGACTGTGTACGACACAGTCATTGGAGTGTCTTTAAGGGGCCTTAGGGGGGCGAAGCCCATTAAAACTAATCATTTTCGACACAGATCCAATACAGTAGGTTAGGTTGGAGTTGTGACCTCCTGGAGCGAATGTAGCGAGCGATCAAGCCACAATTGCCACTGTCGTGCAGGCTTGGGACATGCATAGCTGTGTTGGCCATGATTTTGCTGTGCAAATAGGGTTTCTCTTCGAGAGTTCTCGAAGCGAGAATTCCCGGGAAATTTTGGTTTATTCGAGACGAGAAAAAAGTGGTCGAGAAATCGAGAAATCGAGAAATTCGGTCAAAAATTATAAAAACTTAATAACGCGCTTCTTATACTATTTAAACTTAACTCAGCCTGAGGAAGGACCACCGACTGGTCCGAATACGTCGCGATAACGCGCAACAAAATAACAGTGAGTTTAATCCGTGTTCACTTAAATGATTTAACGCGCTTCTTGTACTTGCACACGGCATTAAGCTAGTGTGGTTGTTATTATTAATTACTAGCGGCCCGCCCAGCGGTTTCACCCGCTGCTAACTGATTTCCCACGGGAAACAGACCTTCTCCCGACATAAATTATACATACATACATAAAAACCTTCCTCTTGAATCACTCTATCTTTTAATAAAACTTCATCTAGATCCGTTAAGTGGTTTTGAAAATTTAAGCATACAAACACAAACAAACAGACAGGGACAGACGGGAGAAGCGACTTTACTTTAAATTCCGTTTTTTTTTAATCCCCCAAGTGATGAAAAGGGGGTTAAAAGTTTGTATGAAAGATCGTTGTGTGAAGTGTGATCCGTTTCAAAATTTGTGATTAGACTTATGACTTAAAATAATTTAACACGTGTTTCAGTATATTTGAAATTTTAACCCTTAATAGGGTCAAACGGGGGTTTAAAGTTTGTATGAAAGTTCGTTTTTTTAAATGAATGTGATCTGTTTCAAAATTTGTGATTAGACTAATAACTTAAAATAATTAAACACGTGTTTCAGCATTTTTGAAATTTTAACCTTAAAATGGGTGAAAAGGGGGTTAAAAGTTTGTATGAAAGTTTTTTATCTTAAATGTGATCTGTTTCAAAATTTCTGATTAGACTCATAACTTAAAATAATTAAATACGTGTTTCAGCATTTTTGAAATTTTAATCCTTAAAGTTGTCAAAAGGGGGTCAAAAGTTTACTAACAGTTGGGCTACCCGTTTTCCCATGGGAACGTGACAATTTCCCGGAATAAATTATACTTTTAAACCTTCCCCTCAAGTAACTCTATCTAATAAAAAAAACCGCATCAAAATCCGTTGGGTAATTCTAAAGATATAAGGAGACACCAAACGGGAAGCGACTTTATTTTATACTATGTAGTGATTTATTAGGTTCTGGCGTTTATTAGCGTAGCGAAAAAACTGTCCATTTATAACAAAATTTTGAATGGTTGATTGATACAAAGACGAAATTAAGGTACCTAGGTTACTCGTAATTGTTAAGTTAGTCTGATCTGATTGTAATTTTGTATACAGATTGTAGTAACTTAGACTAAAGTAAATTTTTAGTACTGTCGAAGACTTAGCATAAATACAAAATCCACGTCCTGCCAGTTGGGCCGCGGTCCCCGAGCTGAACACCTCGCTCGGCGGGAATTCCCCTTTTCCATCATGCAGCATTGAGCCTACTGGCCACACACAACCATCAATCATCCTTACAGTACTTAATGTAAGGTATAGGTTTTATTATGGTGCCATGATGGATGGAATTGTTTTTAGAAGATATTTCTTTTGGTTTTCCAAAGAAAAAGACTATTTTATTTAATCCTAATTGTTTGTAGACCTAATGATTAAAAGATCTCACTAGAGTTTAATTTTGTTCGCTTGGTTAAAGTTTTGTTGATTAATAGATGTTGTTTAATATTGCGTAAAAAGCGTAGTTTTATTGTTTAACCGCAATCATTAAAAAAGAAAAAAAATCTCGACAACACGAGAATTCCCGGGAAATAGTTGTCGAGAATTCTCGTGCTCCGAGAAATGAATAAGGTCGAGAAATGAGAAACCCTATGTGCAAAACACTGTTCTGCAGTATAGGGACTCGCCGTGTGTATGCAGTTGTTTTCTTTTTTTTTAATAAGCAGCACCTTTGGAGTCGGTTTGGCCCTGTTAGCGCTACTAGTTTGAACCGGTTTAAACACGTAGTAATACTCCATTTCATTCATAAAAGCAGGCAGCGGTCGAGACGCCTAAGCTCGATTGACAATTGGTAATGTTCGAGTTCGTTAGGGGCGCGAAAGTTTTGATAATGACGTTCCTTTTTACAATTGGGTATCTTTTTTTCTTCAAATTGTAATTTTATTAAATATTTTAATTTTGTGTGGATCCAAATATCAGGGCAGGCAGTGCTTTTGTGCCTATATGGACTGCACGCCCCTGGGTGTCGTAAGAGCCGACTAAGGTACTCGAGAGATGTGTATGGCAATTTTAGGCGATGGGCTGACATCCTGTCACTATAGTCATACACAGTTATCTAGTTGACCCTCAAGCTTTTGTCAGACGTGGTGTTAATATCCGTTTTAGGGCCGTTAACACTCTGCCTACCCCGTAAGGGATATAGGCGTGATTTATGTATGTATGTATAAATGAAGTTCAAAGGATCTCAGGATTGGATAGCCCCTGGCACTTTATTTAAGTTTTAATCTTATTTAAATATTTTCCATTGCGGGGTAGGCAGAGCATAAAAGGCCGCAAAAAACGGCCATTTACACCACGTCTGACAAATATTTGAGGGTCATTCGGAAAAATGTGAATCGCCATTAGTGACAGGTTGTCAGCCCATCGCCTAAAATTGTAATACAGACGGGAAAGAAATGGGGAGATGCTATTCTAAGCCGGCATCACACTGCACTATTTCATGTATGCTAAAATGTTAAAACATTTCATAAATGAGTACTAGGATTGCATGACGTACCAGGCGGGCGCTGCGCGTCGGGCAGCTCGTCCACCAGCGGCGTCGAGGTGTTGGAGTGCGGGTCGGCGGGCGGCGAGCGGCGCCGCGGGTCCTCCGCCTCGCCCGCGCCCGCGCCCGCGCCCGGGGGACCCGCGCCCGGCGGGCCGCCGCCGTTGCGCCCGCGCCAGTAAGCCGACGCCAGCACTCGCTCTTGTAGACACGCAGCTAAGCCTGAGGAGTTGGAGATTATTTTATCATTATTACGATGATTATTGTCAATTATACACATGTAAATAACACGCTTTGTAAATCTTAACTTCAATTTGAAACAAATGTCGTTTTCAGATGCTGGTGGCGTAAAGCTACATTCCGTGCGATTAACTTGGCCAGCCCCGAGGCAGCGCTTTTATTTTTTTATCCTGCCCGAGCCGGTTTTATATTAGGACATTACAAAATTTTAATAATAAATAATAATTGTGTATACAAATGTAATAGATAATATATATACTACATTGAATAAAGAGTTTCAATTTCAATTGTCAAGTCTTTAAAAAACACGATCACAAAAAACCATTATTAACAAGAAAAATTCCCGACTGCGGTAACCGAAAAGAAAGAAACAAGGCAACATTCGTCTAGCCGTTTGGGCTGTAACCCATAAAAAGAATTTAAGAGTCAATATGTATATATGCTACATACATACATACTCTCGAAAAACATAACCCCCTTTCTGAGGCAGTCAGGTAAAAAAAAATTAAGGCTTAGGCATTGGAGTATACTACGGATGGACTATATTCTACCAAATAATAGTAGTTTATGCTATGTCATAATATAATGCCTAATTATACCTTTGCAGTTGCATACAATAATTCATCTACACTCAACAAAAAAACTCAGTATTATTGTTTTTCAAACGTCCGCACCGGCGATTGCAAGGTCCAATACAAGGTCAAATTCAATAAGATAACAGCAGTTGTTCAGATGTCGAGTCAACTGAACAACCTAATAACTTAAAAACATCTAAATAACATCGGAATACCAACTGAACAACAACTGAAAACATCTGAAAAACAACCGAACAACAGCTGTACAAAAACTGAACCACAACTCAACATCCGAACAACAACGGATGAACAACAGAACAACAAACTAAAAAAACAACTGAACAATAACCGAACAACAACCGTACAACACCATCTGAGAGGTGTGGCGGAAGATGGTTATCTGAGTATTGGCAAAAAACACTTCGTTTAATTTCTCCATTTTTATCGAAAGGAGTGCCTTCTCATTAGACATTACGTTCAGCGTTTGAGAAGAAATTGTAATTTCCATAGGCAGAATGCATAAAACAGGTCTTTATACAACTGTTTGCGAGTTCGTAATTTGAACATTATGACACGAGTGTAAATAAAAGTGAAAACTATCAAAATGTAAAGCTCTGATTGGAGATCTTGACAGCGCGTTGTAATTACCTTCGAGAGGCTGATGTTGTTGATGCTGCTGCTGTTGTTGATGGTGTTGTTGTTGTTGTTGCTGGTGCGGCGGCTGGTCGTGGTATCTCGCGCTCATGTTGACGGCCGCATTGATGATGCTCTGGTTGGAGATCTCGATCGCGCGCCGTACTTACCTTCGAGAGGCTGATGTTGTTGATGCTGCTGCTGTTGTTGATGGTGTTGTTGTTGTTGTTGCTGGTGCGGCGGCTGGTCGTGGTATCTCGCGCTCATGTTGACGGCCGCATTGATGATGCTCTGGTTGGAGATCTCGATCGCGCGCCGTACTTACCTTCGAGAGGCTGATGTTGTTGATGCTGCTGCTGTTGTTGATGCTGGTGTTGTTGTTGTTGCTGGTGCGGCGGCTGGTCGTGGTATCTCGCGCTCATGTTGACGGCCGCATTGATGATGCTCTGGTTGGAGATCTCGATCGCGCGTCGTACTTACCTTCGAGAGGCTGATGTTGTTGATGCTGCTGCTGTTGTTGATGGTGTTGTTGTTGTTGTTGCTGGTGCGGCGGCTGGTCGTGGTATCTCGCGCTCATGTTGACGGCCGCATTGATGATGCTCTGGTTGGAGATCTCGATCGCGCGTCGTACTTACCTTCGAGAGGTTGATGTTGTTGATGCTGCTGCTGTTGTTGATGGTGTTGTTGTTGTTGTTGCTGGTGCGGCGGCTGGTCGTGGTATCTCGCGCTCATGTTGACGGCCGCATTGATGATGCTCTGGTTGGAGATCTAGTTCGCGCGCCGTACTTACCTTCGAGAGGCTGATGTTGTTGATGCTGCTGCTGTTGTTGATGGTGTTGTTGTTGTTGCTGCTGGTGCGGCGGCTGGTCGTGGTATCTCGCGCTCATGTTGACGGCCGCATTGATGATGCTCTGGTTGGAGATCTCGAGCGTGCGCCGTACTTACCTTCGAGAGGTTGATGTTGTTGATGCTGCTGCTGTTGTTGATGGTGTTGTTGTTGTTGTTGCTGGTGCGGCGGCTGGTCGTGGTATCTCGCGCTCATGTTGACGGCCGCATTGATGATGCTCTGGTTGGAGATCTAGTTCGCGCGCCGTACTTACCTTCGAGAGGCTGATGTTGTTGATGCTGCTGCTGTTGTTGATGGTGTTGTTGTTGTTGCTGCTGGTGCGGCGGCTGGTCGTGGTATCTCGCGCTCATGTTGACGGCCGCATTGATGATGCTCTGGTTGGAGATCTAGTTCGCGCGCCGTACTTACCTTCGAGAGGCTGATGTTGTTGATGCTGCTGCTGTTGTTGATGGTGTTGTTGTTGTTGCTGCTGGTGCGGCGGCTGGTCGTGGTATCTCGCGCTCATGTTGACGGCCGCATTGATGATGCTCTGGTTGGAGATCTCGAGCGTGCGCTCTATCTCCCCGTTGACGAGGTCCCCGATGGTCCGCGCGCCGCCGGTCGTGAGACGCTCTTGAGATAAGTGGCGGCGCAACGCGAGCTTCGCTGGTGATACCTACAAACAGAGTTATCAATACATGTATAAAATAAAGTTCTCTCAAGTGTTTTGTTGTACTGGGTGGGTCATGTATACTTAGATCTTTAAAACTACGCAACGGATTTATAACCCAACACATAATAATAAGGTTAAGAGATGTGCTAACTTGCCTTAGAAATTGTAATGATGTTGATATGAAGGACAATAGAAGAATGAATACTGAGTCTGCGATGTCTTTAAAATATGTACTTACAATTTCGAGATATTGCTTATTAAGAGATTCAAGGGAAGAGAATGGCTTTCTTTTATATCTTACTGAGTTTTCCGACCTAACTAGGTTCAAGTTATCGGAAAACCAAGAACCAAAACTAATGGAAAGATGAGCCGTGCGTACCAACTTTTTGACTCCGCGCATCGCTCCTTTTATTTATGCTTTGGTGGAACCGCAACCATATAGAGGTACAATACCAAAAATGAAGCAGTGACCGAAGGAAAACCTCATAGTCAATCACCAGGCCCGACTCTTACGAGACGCCATGTCGACAGATGCAAGTTTCATTTCACTAGATTACAAATTTATGTCATGTCAAAGGGTAAATTGTAAAAAAATAAATTTAAGGCCTATTATAGGTACCTGTGTGTAGTCGGGCTGATGATGGTGATGGTGGTGGCGGTGGTCGCGCGGCTCCTGGCGGCGGTCGTACGGGTAGCGGTCGCGCCGGTACTGCGGGGCTAGGCCTCCGCCCCCGCGCTCGCGCACGTCGCGGTACATGGCCTGCGCCTGCGCACTGCTCAGTTGCTGCTGCGGAGCGCTGGGGGGACGTTGTTGATGCTGGTAAAAAAAAACGATTAGAAAAGATAATAGTACATTCTATCTAAGAATCGAGCGCATGCCTTGGCAGCTTTGGCTAGAAAGTGACCGCCACTTTAGTAGGCTATAACAGTTCTGTCACCAGACCAAGTGCAAAAGCGAATGCTATACCTGTCTGTCCGTCAAAGTGTTAATAACACTCATTCTTTACACCACACTCAATGAAGAAAAGCAATTTCGCCTTCTTTATCATATCACGGCCATCACTCACTTCTATCCTAGGAGCATAGGGGTTGTGTTGCTGCGGGGGTTGCCGCACGTAGCCGTTGGTGTACTGATGCTGGTGTTGGTGCTGGTGCTGGTGCTGATGTGGATGCTGGCTGGGCACGCTCGGCCGCGTAGCTTTCCTCTGCTCCTGAGTCACACACGCCTTGTTACCAAAGAGAACAGGTTGCAATTGAAAACACAGACATGATAGCCAGATATTTGATGCGATTACATTATGTTGCATTCCATGTAATGATCACGACATCGATGCCTCAAGAGCTTAGCCGGGTGACACTTTTCGTCACTTTTAATGTACGCGAAGATTATTATTATACGGTATTTGTATTTTTATAATATAATAATCCTGGCTACGCCCTTGGAAGACGCACACACATATAAAGATTTACAGTTATCCTTATTCCTTACCAATCTTGGGTAAGAATAAAAATATTCACTAAGAATATCTACGCTGTGGTGGTCCTGGCAGCGACAACAGATAAACAGAAATTCTATACTACTTCAAATTTTAATAAGTGGCTTATAATCTATGAAATAATAAAAAATGCCTAACATCCAGTAATAACTCACAAACTTCAACTGGACAAGACGTTCCCTCATTACACAGTTTATATCGTTTTTATATTTTGATATGAAAAGAGAGCGGCGCTGAGTCGCGGCGCGGCGATCGCTCTCGCATCGCAAATAGCATCGTATCTCAAGGGAAAGTTCCGCGGTTACCTGATCCTCGTTGAGCACGGAGGTGATGATGCTCTTGAGGCGGTCCTCGAAGTTGATGACCTTGGGCGACTCCTGCACCTTGCCGACCACGTTGAGCGGCTTCTGCGCCTTGACGGGGGAGGGGGGGAGGCGGTGCGCGAGCGGGGCGAGGGGCGCGGGGGGGCCGCGCGGGGGCAGGCTCATGCCCGCGCCTTGCGACCGCTGCATCGGAGCAGCCGCCTTGGCCAGCCTGACATAACATTAAAACGTCTCTTTAATAGAGTGCTAATTATTTAAACACTTCAACGTGTTAGGTGTACAATTTTCACACAATTTGGTAGTCATGAAACGCATTACTGGCATTAAAATACACGTAGATGCATCATTTCTGCAATGGTAGTAGAGCTGCAGTAGCCCAGTCGGTAAAGGCGTCGCTACTAGAGATAGCGTAAGTCGCAGGTTCAAACCTTGCCTGCGCAGTAATTTTGCAAGTTCTCCAAAAAATATTTTTAATGATAGTTTTCCGTATCGAAACTTTATAACTTTCTGTCTGACGCTTTCTATTATTTTCTGTGCGAGTACCTATGGGTTTTGATCCTCGATTTGCACTATGAATAGTGTCGACTCACCTGTGATGATCAATGAGCCTGTCCGGTTCCCTGGTGTACCCATTGACGATGACATTCGGCTTGGCCAGTTTTCCCGCTTCAATCTGTCGTCCCGTTTCTAGTATTTTCTGCGCGAGTATCTCCGGGTTCTGTTCCTCGATCTTGCCGACGTCGGGCACGTCCGGCCACTCTTGCGAGCGCGACCGATGCTCTCGAGATTTCCGAGGCTTGTTGTTTACTGTATGAGGTTTCACTGTCGCCACGGGGACCTGGAGATCAGGATAAATTTTTGAGTCCGAACACACACATCGGAATATACACTGTTTGTTATAAAAGCTTATTCCCATATCTTCAAGACATTTTAAGAGGACCTACGCACATCTCGCCGAAGCGGGCTGCCACAGATACCACCTGCAATCGTAGGGGCTTACAGACATCTCAGCATGACACAATTATTTAATTATTATTAGAGATAGACTCTAACATTTTAGCCTCCGGGCATTGAAATATACACCACCTGATTTGGTGGGGAGGTAGGGCTCACCCGGAGAAGTTTGTGTGGTTGTTCAAACAACGAGTTGTTCCTGGAAGAACGGATCGGACTGAATCTATCCTGCAAGTGCCGGTAGTTCCCAAAATAGGGAATAAATGAGGGCCCTCCGCGTCGCCGATATCTCCTTGAGTATGCACTCGTGTAGTTAGTGAACACTTACCGTGTTGTTTATCTTGTGCGAGTCTCCTTGGCTCCCGCGCTCCATGTGTCCGATCTCGCTCTGCAGGTGTCCGACCTGCGCGTGCAGCCGCTTCCTGTGCGCGAGCGTCGCCGATATCTCCTTGAGTATGCACTCGTGTAGTTAGTGAACACTTACCGTGTTGTTTATCTTGTGCGAGTCTCCTTGGCTCCCGCGCTCCATGTGTCCGATCTCGCTCTGCAGGTGTCCGACCTGCGCGTGCAGCCGCTTCCTGTGCGCGAGCGTCGCCGATATCTCCTTGAGTATGCACTCGTGTAGTTAGTGAACACTTACCGTGTTGTTTATCTTGTGCGAGTCTCCTTGGCTCCCGCGCTCCATGTGTCCGATCTCGCTCTGCAGGTGTCCGACCTGCGCGTGCAGCCGCTTCCTGTGCGCGAGCGTCGCCGATATCTCCTTGAGTATGCACTCGTGTAGTTAGTGAACACTTACCGTGTTGTTTATCTTGTGCGAGTCTCCTTGGCTCCCGCGCTCCATGTGTCCGATCTCGCTCTGCAGGTGTCCGACCTGCGCGTGCAGCCGCTTCCTGTGCGCGAGCGTCGCCGATATCTCCTTGAGTATGCACTCGTGTAGTTAGTGAACACTTACCGTGTTGTTTATCTTGTGCGAGTCTCCTTGGCTCCCGCGCTCCATGTGTCCGATCTCGCTCTGCAGGTGTCCGACCTGCGCGTGCAGCCGCTTCCTGTGCGCGAGCGTCGCCGATATCTCCTTGAGTATGCACTCGTGTAGTTAGTGAACACTTACCGTGTTGTTTATCTTGTGCGAGTCTCCTTGGCTCCCGCGCTCCATGTGTCCGATCTCGCTCTGCAGGTGTCCGACCTGCGCGTGCAGCCGCTTCCTGTGCGCGAGCGTCGCCGATATCTCCTTGAGTATGCACTCGTGTAGTTAGTGAACACTTACCGTGTTGTTTATCTTGTGCGAGTCTCCTTGGCTCCCGCGCTCCATGTGTCCGATCTCGCTCTGCAGGTGTCCGACCTGCGCGTGCAGCCGCTTCCTGTGCGCGAGCGTCGCCGATATCTCCTTGAGTATGCACTCGTGTAGTTAGTGAACACTTACCGTGTTGTTTATCTTGTGCGAGTCTCCTTGGCTCCCGCGCTCCATGTGTCCGATCTCGCTCTGCAGGTGTCCGACCTGCGCGTGCAGCCGCTTCCTGTGCGCGAGCGTCGCCGATATCTCCTTGAGTATGCACTCGTGTAGTTAGTGAACACTTACCGTGTTGTTTATCTTGTGCGAGTCTCCTTGGCTCCCGCGCTCCATGTGTCCGATCTCGCTCTGCAGGTGTCCGACCTGCGCGTGCAGCCGCTTCCTGTGCGCGAGCGTCGCCGATATCTCCTTGAGTATGCACTCGTGCGCGATGCTCTGCGTGATCTCGACATCGGCCGGTATGTGACCCATCTGCCGGTACTTTTCCGTTATCTCGAATGTCCTCTGCTTGACTAGAGCCGCTTGCTCTTCTTCGATGTTTTTAACTTGTTGCTGTAGTTTGCTCGCTTTGCTCTGTAGCTCTTTGTGTCGCCCGACGATTTCTTTTGCTTTGGCGAGCAGGTCGACGGTGTTGCTGGCGTGGATGCCGAGCTCGCTCATGCGCGCTTTGAGTAACGCGACGCTGTCGCTGATCAGTACGCTGATTTGTTTGTCGAGTTGTGACGCGCGGGATTTCAGTTTTTGGTTTCTTTCCTGTGAACAAATGTGGGTGTCGTAAGAGGCGACTAAGGGACTCGAGGGTTTTATGTGTATTACAATCTTCGGCGAAAGGCCGACAACCTGTCATTATAGTGATACACGCTTTTTTCAAAAACGGCACTCAAATAAATGTCAAACGTGGCGAAATTGGTGATAGGATCGTATATTTACGGTCGGTAATGTTCTACCTACCCCGCAAGTGATAAAGGCGTGATATGTGTATGTATGAACAAATATGATGGACAAGTTTCGATCACTTAGTTACCCGCCATTTTTAATAATGCCTTTCGCAGTTCGTTGACCATTACGTAATTTTATCTTGTACATATCGCAAAATATTGTTAAGATAATAATTATCATTATCAGTTCAATGAAATACCTAATATTTTGGCGCGTTTTTATCTACCGTTCAAGGTTAGCAATTGTTTTAGCAACCATTTTTATAATGTGAAACTATAAGATACCATCCGCTCCTGTCCTGCTACTGATAAACGAATGTTGAAATGATCGAAAACGTTTTAATAGAATACACTGTTTAATAAAATGTTATTCAATTATTAAAGCTCCATATTATCAGTCAGAAACCGTTTCCGGGAATGTGATATTGGTAATACCACGTTCACACTGTACATGCTCCTGTCGCGAATATTGCTCGAAATACTTCCGCGGAAGTTTCATCGCGAGTGAGTGTTCACACATTGCCGTCTTCTCGCACCAATATGAGTGAGCGAGATAGACATACATACATTCCACAAGCGTTCTTGCTGCCGTTCCTATGACTCCCGCACGAAAAGCCGACACTCGGGAGCATCGGGAAGTGGCAGCGGCATGACGAGTGGCAGCGGTAGTAACCGTTCACATGCTCGCGCTGCCCACTTCCCTTACTATATCCCTGCCCATAATGGCATAGTCTGAACGTGGCATAAGGATTGGATGGTATTACGCTAGCAACCCGGGATACAGTCGTTTTGCACATTGTTGAAGTTCCTTATATACTTTGGCATATCTCGGTATGCATAAAATTCTTTGCCATACTACTGTTTGGCATAATGTTTATATGTCATACTGCATTGAAATTCATACTATTATTTTCACCTATTTTATTTTAGACTAGTTTTGAGTCGCATATTTGTTATTTTTCATAATGTTTACTTCATAATAGGTTATGGTGCGGCGGGGCTAAGCCGCGAACTTGTTTTTAAAATAATGTCAACGGATTATATGCCTAGTTATCTCTATGATTAGACATTATGACTTAGTAATTTATGCTACAGGGGTTATGCGTGTTGTTTTTATGACGTTGAATAATTATGACTTTATAATATTATGCGTAATACAAATATGACTTGAAATTTAATGCAAACCGACCCCAAAGCTAGCAACCCACCTTCTCCTTGTCGATCATGGCGGCGACGTCGCGCGCGTACTCGGGCGTGTTCATGCGCTGTATGAAGGCGAGGTACTGCTCGCGGAACATGTCCAGCAGCAGCTGCAGGCTGTAGGGCGTGTGCGGGCTGTGCGGGATGTCCAGCTCCGAGTGCAGCTTGTCTGCGCCCTGCAGTTGCACTCCCAATGCGGAGAGCCGTTGCTCCACGCAGCCGGGGGGTGGCGCTGTCAACTGTAATACAAAATACTGTTTAAGCATATTATTGACTACTAAATTGTGACTTGCTGAAATTGTTCTGTATTGCCGTGTGATGTGGGCTTAGAATAGCATCACCCTAGCGCGCCCGGGCCGCTCGCCGCGTGCCGCCTGTGCAGCTACTCACCGCTCCGTGCTGTATGGTGGCCGCGATGGTGGTGGAGTGCAGCAGGTCCAGGCCGGCGATGCTCGCGGGCGCGGCGCGGCGTCGCTTGGCGCGCGCCCGGGCCGCTCGCCGCGTGCCGCCTGTGGAGCTACTCACCGCTCCGTGCTGTATGGTGGCCGCGATGGTGGTGGAGTGCAGCAGGTCCAGGCCGGCGATGCTCGCGGGCGCGGCGCGGCGTCGCTTGGCGCGCGCCCGGGCCGCTCGCCGCGTGCCGCCTGTGGAGCTACTCCGCTTCGCTGTCGAACGACGGCTCAGGTCTAGAAAAGAGAGTTAAGAGTAAATAAACGTGAATAAATTGAAAAGTACATTCTTTACGCGCAAAGAAAGAGACCGATTACTAACGAGCACCTGAAGGCCTCGCGAGGGACACACGAGTTTGTAATCGAATTGTACTTTCTTACAAGTGATATATACATACATATGTATAAGGTGTAAAACTTGACTGCGAATATTTTAAGGGGTGATACAGCCCATGAAACTAAACAACTTACCCCAAGAAACATAAAGGTGCGTACGGACTAGAGGCAGCCTCGCCTGAGGCACGCACGGCTCACCCTTTTGCCTCAAGTGCGTACGTGCCTCAGCCCGAGGCGGGCCTCGCGCCGAGGCAGCCTCGGCGCGAGCCATTCGGTGTCGGTTTTTTGACTGTGCTCAAAGGCGCCTCAGCGTACGTGCCTCGCAAGTATGGACGTGATTTGAGGCACAGTTTTGGCGAGTCACGCACAATGGCGAAAAGTCCGTGTATTCAAGCTACAAAAATTCTTGAAACCACTAATTGTCCTTATATGTAAAGCCATAATATTTCTGTAAAAACTAATTAGTAATTATGTCGGTAGTTCTTTTTCTTATTTGAGGTTATTTTATTTTTGATCTGTGTATAAGATTGAAATTAGATTGGAAGTTCATATTATTTGATAATTCTGCTATCAACTGATGGCGGAAGACGCCGACGCAGAAATACGAGTGAATCAGCTGTCGATCCGGCGCCATCTTGTCGCGCCTGGCTCGACCTGAGGCAGGTTGCCTCAGTCTGCTGCCTCATGTTGATTTAAATTATATACCGAGGCAGCCTCTACACGAGCCGTGCGTGGCGAGGCTGCTCAACCTGAGGCTGCCTCTAGTCCGTACGCACCTCGAGACGAAATATGAAAATAATGGACATCCCATACAACATGTTCCAGCCGACAGAATCAATAGGGCTGTTAAAATCAGCCCTTAAAATCCTGTATATCACGCCTTCGTTTGCGGCCTAGGTACAGTGTAAACAGCCATAAAAAAACGCATATTTAAGCAGCCACATCATGACAAACACTTGAAGGTAATTCAGAAAATTGTGCATTGCCATAGTGTCAGGTTGTGGCCCTATGCCTAAAATTGCAGTGCACATGTAACCCTCGAATTCGCCTTTAACGACACCCGCGGGAAAGAAATGGGGTGATGCTATTAAGCCGATATCACACGGCTTAGAGAGTTCAGAGTAAATAAATGCGAATATTTTGAAAAGCAATATCCATAAAGACCGGTCCATCAGCAGCGGGAATTCGGTTAGCTTGATGTTTTTTCTTCACCTACCTACAGCATTTTTCTTTTTTACAAAATCCATCATGTGATTTGAGATGTACTCTGGCTAGCGAGATATCTCGCAGATATGTTTGCTGACTGTGAGTTCTTCTATTCTTTATTGTACGCAGAAATGTGACAGAAAACACAAACAGAAAAAAATACATGTAGAAAGGCGAGCTAAACTAAAAAACAAAACATTGAGTTGTCTTCCATCCAGCTCACCACCTAGGACTTTGATTTAACGGCAGAACTGTACGTATTCCATCAAATGTTTACTTACTAGAATCTGAAGACGATGCCCAAGGCGCGCCCCACTCTCTAGGCGCCGGTTCAGGGTTGGGCGGCGCATCGTCGGTGCCTTCACTCGACTCCTCATCACTTTCTTCAGTCGACTGCTGCCTCGCCACGCGCCGCTTGGCCACAGCTCGCGATCGAGTTCCACTGTTTTCACCCCTGAGAGCAAAAACTTCAAAATTTGCTAAAAGTTCAAATTGGGGCTAAAGTACACACAATGCGTATGCTGTGCGCTGTGTCATCATTTGCTGGTGCGATCGGGTTCGAATTGCTATTAACAAAACAGTGTGTCAGACAACTTGCAACTGCCTCTGTGTACGGTCCTATCTTAATTCATACGATACCTTAAGCTTTTGTGCTACAAAGTTCTACTTATGAAAGTAAACAGGGTGTCCACAGCTGTTGTTCAAAAAAATCCATGACTTTCCCTGACCATTTTTTCAAATTTTCCTGACCAAACATATTCAAAACAAATATTTAAATAAGTATTTACATAAGTATGCTTTAAAATTTTTAAGTATGTTTTATTTGCAGTATTTGATAAAGAAAACAACGGATAATATTATTAAATAGAACTAATCAGATAAGATTAATGAGATCAGCATTTCTCAAACGTTAATAATATTATGTTCTTTTTTCAACTACCTACTTAATCAACTACCTACAATCAACAAAAAAAAATTGGAACTTAAGAACAAAATGAACACTTTCAGGTATACATTTGTAGAAAATTAAAATAATAGGACGATACGACTAGGATGGGCAGCCTACTCCAAAGTGGAATCTGTTTTCCAAATGAAACTGAAAGCACAACAGAAGGCTCAAATATTCGATCAATTTTTACTACCAGTACTTACCCATGAAGCCGAAACCTAGGTCACCACCAAAGAGGTTATCAGTAAACTGAGTGTGGCACAGAGGGCTATGGAAAGGAAAATGATAGGAGTATGCTTGATGGATCGAGTGCCCGACAAAATAATAAGGAAGTGGACTAAAGTCACCGATGTCGGCTTAAAAAAGTAGCGAAGCTCAAATGGGAGTGGGCAGGTCAGAAAATCGGAGTCATGGTGCAAAAGACTATTGGAATGGATACCCTGGGACCAGAAAAGACCTAGAGGAAGGCCACAAATGAGGTGGAAAGACGATATTAGAAAGGTGGCGGGTAGCAACTGGACCCTTACTGCCCAAAACAGAAAGAGGTGGAGATATCTGAAGAAGGCCTACACCAAATCCTTGGTTGATGGTGGCTGAGAAGAAGAAGAAACTAATAGGAACTTCTTCTTATTATTAAGGCGCTCCGTTCTTGTCGGTAGAGTAGGAACAAATTAAAATCACTAAAAATTCGAACCTTCCTTACAACAAATTAAATATGAAATTAAATATTTACTGAGAAGCAATGAAAAGTCACTATTTTACAATCTTTGGGATTGTGTCTGTCAATAAATCTTAATTTTCCCTGACTTTCCAGGTAGCCCCTCGATTTCACTGACTTTCCCTGACCACCTTGAGCTTCCCTGACCTTCCCTGACTTTCCAGAATGTGGACACCCTGGTAAAAGACATAGATGAACCCTGGTGTCAAGGTTTTTAAACCGCCTATTTACTACATCTGTTGTTGAACAACAAGTGCTTCCATATAAATTAAGTTACCCTTACTTCTAACAAAGGACAAAATATCATTGCTTGTGATATAGTTCTATCAAATCATATCAGACAGCTGTGCGTCACATCATATCATGTTATTTGTTTAGCAAAACGTGGAGAATAATAACCGTTAATAGATTTACAATTTTACATGTTCGCATCTTATCAGAGCACAAACACGGCTGATGTTTCGTTATCGGTTGCTCTCGCCGCGTGCAATCGGTTACAGATCACACTAAACAAAGGTTGAATAGAATTTGCCGTCAAGGTCATGTAAATCATTCGATACTTGTATTTATATTGATCAGATTATGTCAAATACCAAGTGAAGTATTCGTGAATATCCAATGAACAAATCTTTCATCAATAGCATGCAAAGAGTAAACCAACTGAATAACCGATTATGGGTAGCAGAACAGGTTATTCGAATGCTACAAGTACAGATCTTAATAAATTTAAAATAATCCTTGCTTAGAAAATTGATATAATGCGGTTTCATTTTTACGGGCTGATTTGTTCTGCGGTGGCTAACAGGTTATTCGGAAGCTACAGTACAGATCTGTAAGGATTTTTCCTTTTGTACCGTAGGCACTACTAAGTCGCACTACCGGTAGTGTTATGGGAGATTTTTCTTTTCTTTGACTCTACCGGTACTACCTGTAGAGCCATGGACAAAATTGCAGAGTTAGTTCATGACATACCTGCTTAATTAATGCATTCTGCCAATAGAAATTACATTCCCTTCTCAAGCGCTGTAATGTTGAAAGCCTTTTGATAAAATAAAGAAGTTAAACGAAGTGTGTTCTGTACCAATATACAAATTTGCCACCATCTTCCGCCACATTATAACGGTCCGTTTTAGAAAAAAATTTAAAGCACACTTAAATTGCATTTTTTTTCGAATTTTTGGAGGAGAACTGATCCTTCGTTATTTGTACTTTAATAGTACATTGTTGTCGAGGTATGGAAAATAAGACTTTGCTGGACGAGTATAGTTTGAAGTCCGAGCCGCAGGCGAGGACTTCAATTATACAAGTCAAGCAAAGTAATTTTCCCCGAGGCTTACATAGAGATTTTCTTAAAAAAAGGCTAGGAAATGAAAGATTGTACTTCTTATAAAAGTTAGCTAGCGACCACAACACAACGAAACAAATAAAAATTTACAATTTTCCCACCAATTGTAATTTTTTTAAATAAATTCGCCTGTAAGGTACAGTATTATAATAATATTCAGCCATACTAAATGTTTAGTTCATTCTTTTCGTTTTTAATTCTGGACAGGCAAGGGTCTTCACATCATACAGCCTCGTCTTTAGTTACCTGTTTCATACAAAATTACGTTCCGTTTCTATGAGAGTCATCGAGATAATTTTGAAATCAAATTGTGTGGGTTTAGCGTATAACGAATTTATCTTAATGGACACCAGCAAAGGATTTCCATACAACTTTGCTGGCGTGATCTGAGACGTGACAAACAATGTGAAACTTCGCGGTTTCTTTTTTTGAAAGAAATGAACACATTTCCTAGCATGTTTGAGAAATAGTACCTTATTCTACAAGAAGTGAGGATAAAGAGTGTCGTTACCTGACTGGTCTCGCGCGCGCCACCTTGCGGCGCCGCTCGGGCAGCGAGCCGGTGCTGTGGTTGCTGTTGCCGTTGAACAGGTCGGGCGTGCCTTGCCGCGTGGGCGGCGCGCTCAGGTGCCGCTTGCTGTTCTCCCCGTCGTCGATGCCGTTGTGGACACCCTGTGTACAAACACTACGTGAGACCAGTCGTCGACGCACGCAAATATAACACCACTAGTTATACGGTTACGGCAGTCGACGACGTTGCGTACCGCCCGGCGCAACGCCCTTCGACGACGGCCCGGCACCGGCGGCTCATACCCTACAAACATTAAAGTCTGCGGAGAGCCATACCGGCGGAGATATCCGTTTCGCAGATCGTCGGTTACGGAAACTGTGTCGACAGTTTCAGAGTTAACTGAAATCATCAGTATAGTGTCAGATTTCTATTATAGCAATGATATGCAATAAATGAAGTCGACGATCAAACGAACAATTTAACACAGAACTTAGTTCTGAAAATTGCTGATTTAAGAATAGCCTTCAAGATGTCGGATGGGGTAGGTGATTAAGAAATAGGTTAGTCACAAGTGCTAGTTTTCGGGTGTTTTGGTTTGATCGTCAACTTACGAAACATCTCACAAATCGAAACAGATATTGTAAGGTTTGCATAAAGCTATTACTGTCACTAACTAATATACCACTATACAATGGGCGATCTATTCGCATGTAGGTAGACAAAACGGTAGACATTTACGAGCATTCCAAATAATAGTAGAAACACATGTGTAAATTCGTAAGTACCGTTGTTAGGGGCATGGTATTGCGTAAATATTGTATGTACTCAGATGTAAACTGATTACAATTGAAATCGATTTCAACTTACTAGTCGAAACATAACGACGAAATAAAGAGTCCGTAATGTTCATTGTAATACATATGAAATGATTCAATGCAAATTATAAGCGATTATCTACAACATATGGATCTGACACCCAATGAATTTAATTATACACTTCACCATTAGATACATATACGATAAACAATACATAATTATAAGATAATAAATATTCCAAAACGAAATGTACTAGCAGATTCAAGTATGATGATGATGTGATGATGTTCTTTTAATGACTTTGGGAAAATACACTGAAAAGGGTGCTATAGATAAGGTACTTGGTTCAGAAGATTCATTGACATACTTATAAAATATGGTTGCCAAAATATGCGTTTTATTCGCGAATCGCCTCGTCCCGCACAACAATATTGAGATAAAATATCACTTATCTGAATTTGGAGTCGATATGAGAATATCTGCAGAAGAAAAACTATTTGCGGACATATTTTTACAACCAACCAATAAATATTTATAGACTAAATATATATATATATATACAATTATCCTAATAGTAAGATGGCGTGATTGGAAACAGACCCTTTTGCTGACCTTGAGTTTCGGGTTTTTCAGTCTTTGAAAGTATCTCTCCAATTTGGTCCTATCTATAATGTGTAAGTAGTAGGAGACCGGCTTCCCGGTCCAGGAGACGGAGCCCCTCATGGGAGTCATTTCGCTGACGTGCATGATGGTGCCGATGTCGGACAGGTTCCGGTCCGTTATGCGGAAGTTCAGTGGACAGAAGCTTTTGGACGACACGATTTTTGCGCCGTCTTTGAGGTCCGCGAACCGCTCCTTGAGCTGATGGTCCACGTTAGGGCCGAACGCAAAGTTGTTCACGAACACTATCGTCGCCGAGTTTATTTTCTCTCTGTGCTCGTCCATCAAGAAGTCGCCCTTTATGAGCTTGTACTCTCCGTGTTTCTTGCCATACCATTTCATCCACATTCTGAAGTTCGAATCCATAAACTGAAAGGCAAATGAAAGAATGATAGATTTGTACATACGATCTTCTTTGGACAATACTCATTATTATCTAGCAAAGATTCAGATAACACGTGTCAGAGGAGAACATACCTCCGCATATTTGCTAGGAACCTCTGCCTTCTCGACGCCGAGGCAGACGCGGCAGGGCGTGGCGGCGGCCATCTGCAACACAACCTGCCCCACGCCCGAGCCGAGGTCTACGAACACGTCATCGGCCGAGATCTGGATCTGGTCGATCATCTGGCACACCAGCTCGTATGATGTCTCGCCATACACCTGGTGTTGGTAAATAAATACTATAGCAAGTAAAGAAACAAATGATCGACATTTTAGTACTTATAGTAGATCAAAACAAGCCTTTCTATTCATTATTAATAAATTAATAACACTACTGACCTCAGCATAAAAAAAGGATAAATAAATTGCTGAAGACTGGCAAGTTGTATAACTTCTGTTCGACTTTTATTCAAACTACTCAAAGGTTCACCTTTACAATGACCCTATTTTCTCTGGGTATCGCTAGGAATACTGACCTCTGGCGAGAACGGTTCGTATTGATTTAGCTTGTCCGGGTCGGCCACTGCTTGGTTGTAGGTTTGCTGCAGTATATGCTTCAGCAAACCTCTTGAAGGTTGCTTGTTCAGCCTCTGGGTCGGGAGAGACGTGCCTTTTTCCTGGAACGAAAAAAAAAAACAGTTTTATCTATTAAAGCCTGAAAGCCTTTATTGTGCGAAGTCGTTCCTTATATGACAAAGGTAAGTAAGGAATAAATGTATCATCAAATTAAAGCACGATATTTAAAAAAATGCTTGCTATATTGCCTGATATATATCAGGCATTGACCTGAGCTTAAGTTGACCTTGAACAATAGTACTCAATAAGTTGTTGTACGATTCGTTAGAATAAATTCGTTGCCCTTATAAAAATGGCACTCAAAAAAGGTCAAGTGTCTAGACAGATACTTGAATTTGACTACGGCTGACTACGGAGAGGCAAAAAATACATCTTTTGACAAATTAACGTACGCATTTCGTACAGCTGATCAGTTTGGACCCCTATTAAATTGTTAGCGTTAACTTCCAAGTCACCCTAATTTTGAAAACTTAAATGGCTATCTTAAAAAACAGCAGCTGGGTGACTTTAAAACACCTTTGCGTGTGAGAAAAAAATTAAAGAAGCATTTGAATCTATCGGAAATAGAATCTATAATCCCCCTGCATTGGAGCATAAATAGCTTTCATGTCTTGACAACTTTTATGTCGACATGAAGCTGTAAAAAATGGGTAGCCTTGACTTTGTCTACACGCGAAATTGACCGATCAATAGAAGCCGTTCGTCAGTTATAAGCGATGTCGATGGCCTTGAGTCCGATCACGATTCGAGATTCGACATGAGCGGGTTATAAGAGCCGCTGACTAAAGACAAGCGGTCATTAGCTCCGCTATACATAGAAGAGCTTGGAGGACGCGTGACGGAGCACGTGCTCTGCATAGAGCGGTGCGTTGTTGCGCTCAAGTTGCCGCGCTCTTCGCTCGGCGCTCACTCGCCCAGCAGGAAGTAACGGTACATTCGTGCAGTTTGCATCACGCCGCCAGCCGCCATCACATCGGTACACGCCGCCGCAGTCAGCCAATCCATGTACTTACATACAATGAATCATTGTTTAAACTTACTAATTCGGTCACGCTGGACAGCTTTGTCCTCATCGGCGTTTTAATTCAAGTAAAGTAGAGTGTGCATAAATATGAGCAAAAGTATGACTGGCAGTTGGCGCTACGCCAGGACTCAATGCGTAGTTGAGAAACATTACAAAAAATACAGTGAAACTTTCCAGAATCAAAGTACAGACACAATCATAATAGCTACATTCAAAACGACATAGCAGAATAATGTTGCCTGGTAGATATGGCTCAGTGCTACATTTAGTCTTGATATCATTGAACCACCGTGCTGATGGTCTGCTCTCTGACCTTTTTGCTCCCCTTGGCCCTCACTCTGAGACTGCTTTTGTCCACCATCCGTCAAGCTTGAGATTTTTATGTTAAATTTGCTATGTGTGCAACAATAAAGTAGTCATCCTTCTAAGACTGCCTATACTGAAACACCATGAGACGTCTCATCGCAGTCTAATTTCAATAATGTCATACATTTTAAATGTATACATTTTGTAAATATATTTTTTTTACATCTGGAAGCAATGCGACTTGTGGGGGCAACTTAAGTATCTATCCACATTTATTTGTAAGGATGTTCTTACATTGTTACCCTCATACACACAGTTTCAGGGTACCAGTAAAAAAGTATCCTTCTGTTCTTTAAGGGTGTACGCGTTTCTATAACGCTGAGGTGTAATATTATATCAAATGTAATCGACAGAATGAAACATTTATTCTAGCAGCATCAGCTCTAAGCTCTACCATACCTTATTTACAGGTACAATTTCTTAAGCAATTTAGTAAGAGCTGGCAACAGGGAAACAAAGTTGGAAGTTCATGATAACATCGCAAAACAGTAGAAATGTGAAGTAACGAAATAAAGTCCGAGCAAAACTCGTAATCGTCGACGAGTCGTGTTTGGGTTAGCTATAGCTAGGCAGTAGAGGACGCTGGTGCTATATTTAGCAGGGAGTGGAAAATCAATAACGACCTCCATAAGCTGGCGGGCGGTTGCGGAACGCGCGTAGACGCGTACCTTCCTAGTCCCGCGGGGCTGGTTCTGACCCCCCGCCTGCCTGCCACCCACTCCCTCGCACATACCATGTTTGTTTACGTTCCACACGCATTTCATTCACGATACGTTTTATGCCAAATACATTAATTTTACTTGGTCTATAAATCGGAAAACATATTTTATGCACGTTTATGTCGCAACGCGTCGGAGGTGTTATATTCAACAGCACATAAATCAGCACGACCTTGCTATTGCTAGAGTGCTCTGATACAGTTATTCATTTATGGTAAATAAAACGATAGGATACATCACGTTGCTCTTTGCTCTTTGTAAACAAAATATGGACTTTAAATCGCCAAGATTCTCATAAGAATTTTCCTGAACTAAATATACAGGAAGGAATAATGTTGCTGTATTTTTCTTGGAGAGGTGTTTGATTCTTGGTTTTACGATTTTAGCACAGGGCCATAGACTATGCTCTGACATATTGCCTTACTCAAGGTATTAAACGGATCGAACTTCACTTTAGCATGTAAGAATGACCACATTAATTTTGATCTTGTCTCTTTAGGCTAAGGAAATATGCTGATAAATAAAATCAAATCTCCACTGCTTGTTGATAAAATTACAGACCGATTTAGCACTGCTATGCACTGCCAGTTTTTCTCTTAGAAGATAACATACTAATATTACCCGCCCCTGATATTAGTAAAATTCTCTGTCTACTTGCAGATCAAGGTCAAAATTAGATGAAACAGTAAAGTGGCAAAATTTAATTCACCAGCAGCTATCCTTTAATCGATTTATTCATTAAACGTAATTGCATAACTGACGGGTTAATTTATTATGCACATTTGGACAAAGTATGGCAGAGCAGGCGCTTAGGAAGAACCCCTTTCCAACCCCGACTTCACTCGCACGCGTAACTAGGTTAGGGGAAGCTGGCTCTGGGTGACAAATCAATACTGTCAACTCACTTACTGGGACACTTGGGAGACCGACTTCATTTCATTCGTATTATTTCATCGTGTGTTAAATATATTAGATTACTTTTATACGTAAGGGTAGATATGATATTGCTGCATTTTCTTCTGTATTAAACAAGGCATTTCTATTTCTGAACTCTGCGGAAAGATTATTTATTATTCATTCCCAATTAACCAATCTCAACTGCCCATCATACTGAAATAAAGTAGTGTTGTTATTACTACACATTAGCCAAACCAGTTCGTAGTAAACTTGAAATTCGAGTTATTTTGTTACGTAATGGTAAAACCACGTTACGGTATCTTCACGAAAGGCAACGACATAGCCAAGCAAACAGAGTATTTACAGATGGCTACATACACTTTGAACCGTACAGTACGCAGTGATAATGTTCGTTAGGAAAGCGAGTCTTCTTGCTGTGACGCAACCTCGTCGTAGGGCCGTTGCCCAAATAGCCCATGCCCATATGGCGCTTAGCGTTGCGTCATCATCTAATGTCGGTGAAAATTAGAAAGCGGCCCTTCACGAATTCACAAAGTACCAGCAAACATTTCACACCGTAGCAAACGATAAATCAAACGCTGCCTTTGTTCGAGATCATACGCATAACCGTGCGAGTTGCTATCGTTTTCATCGCGTCTTTTCACTGCGCTTTGTGAGCGTGTCTAATAAAGGCAATGTTAGCAGCGGTAAAATTAGATCAATCTATTTTAAAGCAATCGTCTGGTCTGTTCTATATATATAGGAATAAAACACAGGTCTGTTTGAAATTGCGTCGGTATTAGTTATTGCTCTACTCGACGAAGAAGGATACGAAGATTATCCTTTCACTGGAAACGCTTCTCCAAAACAGCACGAAAAGAAATCGCTAGTGATTGTTTTTAACTGGCCCGATGACGTCGCGGATAATACTTCTGCCCGCTACGCTGAGGGTCGTGGGTTCGATGCCCACAAGATACAAATATTTGAAAGGTAAATTTTCAAATATTTTTGTTACCTATATGTATGATAAGTATTTATTTTCCAAAAAAAGTATATAACTATTAATATCAGCTATGCTTAATTGGGGCTAAATAGCGCTGTGCAAATTGTCCAGGATATTTATTTATTATTTTACATTACCGTGTTATCATTATCATATCGAGTAGATTCATTATAAGATCAACGCTTGCGCAGCCAAAAAAAGGTCATTAACACTACATGAGACATTCGCGCTCGCTCAATATTGCGGTCAACGCCCCCTCACTCGGCCCGCACCGAATTATAAGCAAGCTATCACACACAACACGATTCGTCTAATCTAATGAAATCGACAAACAGCTAACGTCACATTTGATTAGGCAAACAAAATTCATAGTTATAGCTTTACAAATACGAAAAATATTCCTGCTACGGCAGTAAAGAAATAAACATTCACATTCTTGACCTAACGAATTCGACCGCAAGTAGTACATATTCGATATTGTAGAAGGTGCAGTGCACTTTGTTACACCGAACCCGTCTGTCTGCGCACTAAGGTCGCTAAACTCCAAGATCGACATTACGCCATTGACGGAGAGTCTCATTTCAAATTCTATGAATTGATGATGAACATCAAAGTCACACAGCGAAGCCTTGTTGCTAATTGCTCTCTAAAATTGGAATAAAATTCAAAGAGAAAATCTGCTAACTAGATTTTTTTTAATAGCATCTGTAAAAGTACAAAACGAATATACCTGCGGCGTATTTACGTTCTAGATGGGGTTTTTACGTCCACAAGTTACGAAACACCGCCGATGACGAAAGAGCCAGGGCGTCACGGATCGATACGAATAAGGAAGGATACTTTATTGGCACGGCACACACTTAGTACAATATTTAAATGTTTCCAGTGCCTGTCTGCCTTAGTGGATATTTCCAACTGGAATTAGAACCTGTCACGTAGCCCGGGGTTTTCTGATATCAATACAACATTATTTATAGCAGGTATCATAATTTGAAATTATCTTTATGAAGACCTGTTAGTAGTATTGGATAGGTAACATTTTAGTTCTTTAAAGTTGGGGAAAGATTGTGTATTACTGTTACATATTGCTTAGCTCAATACAACATGACATGAGCTTGTGATACGCTACACCACACATCGCCTTCTTCCTCTAATTCAATATGATTGAATGATTTTTGTTTGGTCAATACAAGCCATAAATAAATAAAATAAATATACTGATATGATAAAAATATACTGTGAATTAATACATCATCGTGGTTTTGGCCAAGTAGGTTTGTATACTGTGTATATATTTGATATAGTCGTAGATTTATATTGAATATGTAGTGAGAGTCTCTCACTAGCGCAGCGCTTAGATACAGAGGTCATCAACTAGTAGGACAGACAGACCTTAATTAATCTAGACAGAGTCAAAACGGGTAAGAAAGTACACGTCTTTGACCTTTGAAGTTATTATTATTAAACCGTTTATTGTACACAATAAAAACACTGGCCTATATGTAACAATTCACAACAGGTCTACTTATTTCGAAAAATAAATCTCTTTCAGCAGACCTTGGGTAGTGAGATCTCATAATGTGAGGCAGATAAGGCGTAAATTTAAATAATCATATTGAATTTTCTTTAATATCAACTAGATAAAATACCCCTCAATATCATATAATTGTAGTTTCCAGACGTGCTGACAATATTACTTTCCTTTTACATATCAATGTGATTCTGTTATATTCAGATGCACTTATTTACATGACGTTTTGTAAATATTGTTCAACTCACTTTCTTACCTATGGGTGTCGTAAGAGGCGACTAAGGGACTCGAGGGTGTGTATTGCAATTTTAGGCGATGGGCTAACAACCTGTCACTATAGCGATACACAGTTATCTGATTGACCCTCAAACTTTTGTCAGACGTGGTGTAAATATCCGTTTTACGGCCGTTAACGCTCTGCCTACCCCGTAAGGGATATAGGCGTGATTTATGTATGTATGTATGTATATCATATAACTACATAAACTACATACATATATACCTATGTATATATATGAAGCTACTATGGACAATAATGGACATACTAAAACTTTCAAAAGGTATATTATGAGTTGCTCATAAATTACTGTAATATCTGCTTTTGAACATTCCCTTGAATGTTAAGCGATAGGGCGTTTTAGCATTTAAATGAAAGGGCTCAGCTCAATACAAAGCAGCAGGTGTCGTAGGTTCACTGTGTATAATAATAATTACAATGCAAACTGCTATTATGTTTATGCCTAGCTTAGCTATGTCGCAGGTATTTAAAGGAGTTGTTACATCAGTTTATTTTCTGAGATATTTTATAAGGAATAAAATATTCATTTGGTACCCATTTCAGTCTCAGCCTACCTAAAAATAAACTTTGTAAAGACTGTTTGTCTGCGGCTTGCTTGCGTTAAGTGGTTACGTAAGGATGGTCTGTAACCTGATCTCGAATTTTTTTTTAATGATATTGCCAGTTCTGTGACCCGGTACAAGGCAAAGGCAAAGAATTAAGGACTTCTTTAATTTTCCAGCGTTGATAAAATAAGCTCGTATATTCTACGTATTCAGCGTTCAGGGCAGTGAAATCACTACTTAAGCCTGTTTCTATCGTCCTGCGGCTACAAGGTTATGGGCGCATTAGCATGCCACTTGGTACCGCTCAGCCCGACGAATGACGTCAGCAGCAACACCGATCATTATACAGCACTATGCTTCCTCATGAATTCGCTTTAAGTCTGCCGGCGGAGGGCGGACACTCGCGACAAAATTATCAATCAATCCATAGAGGTTAACGAGGGACACACTTCGATCATTGTTCTCTCTTTACTTATTCACGCTGTTGCTGACTAATGATTTCGATAGATGCGCCTGCACATCTTTATAATTAATGTGTGGAAAAATTTGTAAGAGGTATTAAAGAATTAATGGATGTTATATAGATGTAGTATGTGCGAAGTGAGTAGTTACTAAAGGATATAATAGCAGCCACTTTAGCTACCAATACACTTTACGACTTGACTATAAGTACTATTAACGCATAATATACGTTCCCTTCATCTTGATAGCGCCAGGGTCGAGCGACAGGTGCGGTTGCACCCTGCACCTCGAACCGTAGAACTTTTCATTTCTCCGATAATTTACCGGCAGTTGTTCTACCTGGGGGATAGGGCATAAAGGTGATCCACCGATCGTCATAAGGAGAACGAGTGGGAACAGGTTTAGGAAGCGCGCGCAACAACAAAAACAGAACAAAATATTGCGGTGAGCTCCGCCTAACTTAATATCCCCAATATAAATATACTTGGCACGTGTGCTAGGTGGTGTAATTTACAACATCATTTCAAACATCTTGCAGCGCGTGCGATGCATTCGAAGTTAGTTGCCGAGTCGTTAGGCTCAGTGGTGGTAGTTCCATGTCACCGTGAGGAATGGTATGCAACGCGTATAAATAGTTGCCTCGCGCGGCGTCTGCGGACATCGATCGCTGCGTCCTCTCCGCCATCTTGGCCCTCGTGTCTCCCTCCTGCACCGCCGCCCCTCCCCCCTCTCTAATGCCCCTCACTGCCCCACATTCACCAGCACCGCATCGTTTCGCACATGCTACAACAACGCGGCACACCAACCACTTGCATCTAATCGCAAATTAGACAATTGAATAAACGCCATTTCAAGGACAAACAGTCGATGATATGAGTCTTCCTTTATACGTTTGCTTCGACTAACGCTGTAGGTGGTTAAAAACGTGACAGTATTAGAATACATTATAAACAGCAAAATGTACTCGGTGGCAACATTAATAATAATGTAGTGATTATAAACTAGTCAGTAACGTAACATACAATGAGGAGAGCTGTTGTAGATATAGGAAGTCTGTAAATAGATGAAGGTGACATTGACTATGTTTCCGTGTAGAAAACTATGCCAAGTGTAGGGTTGCAATATACCTACATGAACTAAGAATCAAACAATTACAATAGACATAATATCTATTATGTGCAGAATTCAAACAGAAGCATTAACCGCATGAGGACATAGACGAACACAATTAGATATTATTAGCCTTCTACTGTAGCTAGAGATGCGTCCGTCCATGTACACACACGTAATGAAACGATATCTGCAATACTCACGCAACCGACTTCAATCGTAGGTGCCTACTTGGTACTTAGGTACTCGAGTCTGAAGGTGAACATCAGTACTAGCGACCTTCTGCGATAACAGCGCTAATAACTAACGATAACAAACTGTAGGGAAATATTGCTACATTTCGACTTTACTGATACGGTTAACTTGGCAGTTCTCGAACATTACGTTCACAAACAAAAAAAAACCTGATTCGTCAACAGTCATCATAATTTCATTGACCTAATTAGGCGAACGGGCACAACCCGTTTAACTAGTTTCGTTCTAGTGGAAACTATCATTCTACGAGTGCAACAACATTGACAACAAAGGTGACGTAACCAGCTGCATACTGTATATTCAATGCTTTTGTTGAAATGTTGTTTAAAATAAACTTAAATACCATAGATTTTAGTTTCTAATTTTAAAGTTAAGTGCATTGTTGACTCGAATTATACGCCTTACGATTAATTAAATAAATACCATGTATGCATGCACGTGTTTTTGAGGACTAAATACACGACAGAAATACCTATTTAAATAACAAAAGAGCGAACGCAATTTAAATATAATACAAAGACGCGTTTTAATCAATTTGGTACAAAGAATAGTATATAGATAATAATAAGTATTCGTACGATTAAAGGCATAAGCATAATGGAAGGGCAGCCAATTGCACAGGTGTATGAATGAATACAAAGCTACTGTCAATGTTATAATTGATGGACCTGTTATGTTATAGGTGTGGAGTGACAGGCTGGGTCGGCGGGTGTCGGTCGAGCAACGCACCCGCCGGGCTACCCGCTCGTCGGGTGCAGCAACCCGCGCCCAGCGACCAGCCTACCACACCAGTAGCTTATAATAGTACACACAATATCGATCGCACCACGAGGGCGTAGCCCTCCGACCGGCCACTGACTGACGCAAACGACTACGCATTAACTAATGCAAATTTCAAATCGTGTTTCTCTAAAGCCCTCTGTATCTTCAAGATTTAAGACATTACCAAATGCGAAATTGAAGTTTTTTTTACATTATTTTCTTTTACTTCAAGGGTTTTTCATTTGGGATCATCAAACAATTAAAAAACGAGAGCACATTTCAAAGTTTCGCATGTGCGTATTGCATGACGTCCGCGTTTATTTCAAAAATAGGTTACTTCATTTATGTCGACTCTCTGTATCGTCTGACGGCGACACGCTTTGGACGTTGGCAATCTAGGTCAAACGGAGTACACCCCCGGAGCTACCCGCGCCCTGTTTGGAAGCTTTTCACTTTCGACGGCTGCCGCGCTTCCAGTTCTAGAGTGACTCTCCACCGCCCATGGTTACTGGCTGAAATTTGAATTGAGTGGAATGCGGAGATGAGCAGAGCGAAAGGGGGTGATGCGCGGTAGGTGGGGGTGGGTGTGACTATGTGAGCACTGGAATAAACTGCGTGGAGGTCAGGGCGCTAGTGACGCACAGAATTCATGGCCGTTTACCAAATCACGCCTCGATTTATTACCAGTTTTGTTTATAAACTTATGGCTAAGCTATCTATCTACTACATTTACCTAAATGAATAATGTTACTGCAGTCAACGCTAATATTCCGCGTCAACATTTTGTCATGCATGCAGTGCAGTGCAGACGCGTAAGATCCATGTTTTCTGCGAAACGAGTAACAAAAGGGGCGAGTCTTTTGTGATGTCTGTTCTGCGTTGCGTCAAACTACAGAACCTTACTTTTTTCTGTGTCTATAGAAATATTAGGTTCAGGTAGAAAAAGAGCAAAACACGTGCGTTCATTCAACATAAGTTGGGGTGGTCATAACGTTGTGAAAGTTTTATGTTGAATTGAAGTTGCTTGCTAAGCGTTGTGACAACTTAACGTAACGGAGTCGATCGTGATAAGATGAGGCTACTGCCAAGGCCAAGGACGCTTTGTAATCAATATACAATATACTAACGTGTCGTATTTTTTCTTTAGTATGAATAGAGAAATTTTCATTTTAGTTCTGCTTTTTAGCAAATAACTTACTTCTTTTTTTCTGTCGAGTACCCGAGTAGGCAATCGAGGAATGGAAAGAACGAAAAATGATAGTATGGTATTAGAAGTGAAAGACATAAAATAACAATCGTTGACCTACATACTTATCGTATTTCACTGTATGCTAACTGTACGTGACAATTCTTCAACTCAAGTAACACAAGTAGATAGTTACTTTAGTTAGTATCGTTGTGTTGTGATTAGAGGTCCGCGCCACGCCGGCGCGCCGCCGCCGGGTGACATCGGCGCGCCGCCGCCGCCGCCGGGTCACAGAAAAACTCACGCCGAGCTCAAATTTCCCGCGCGAACCAGGTTTCATGCACGCGATCGATGCGTCAATACGCGAAGTTGCCGTGTTATTGGAGGCACCGCGCATCACCCTCACGCACGATACATACAAACATACATACATCAGCCTTTTGCTGTCTACTGCTGGACGTAGGCCTCCCCCAGGGTACGCCATAGGGCACGATCTCCCGTTTTCGCTATCCAGTCACTATCAGCCGCCTTTTTTAAGTCATCGGTCCATCTGCCCGGAGGTCGTCCAACGCTACGCCTGCCGAGCCGCGGCCTCCACTCGAGAACCCGCTTACTCCACCCTCCATCGGTTCTACGACAGATGTGTCCAGCCCACTGCCACTTCAGTTTGCGACACTTCCAGACTATGTCTGTTACTTTGGTATTTTTGCGGATAGTCTCATTCCGAATTTTATCCATAATAGAGATACCGAGCATAGACCTTTCCATAGCTCTCTAAGACATGTAGCCGGTGGGCCAGTTTTACTGTCAGGTTCCACGTCTCGGCTCTATGGAGTCACCTAGTAGACATAGGGGTCATGACTGGCTGGACACACTGATCGAACACCTTGGTTTTGAGGCATTGTAGCAAGGGTGATTCCAGAATATGACGCAACTTCCCAAATGCTGCCCAGCCCATCTGCACTCTTCTGTTGATTTTAGCCTCAAAGTTGTCTCTACCCAGCTGCAAAGTTTGCCAAGGTACACATACTTCTGGACAACTTCAAGGGTTGTACCTTCGACGGAGACCGGCTCGGGGATGATGTGTTGATTGAACATGACTTTCGTCTTGTCCAAGTTCATCCCGAGTCCAGCACGTTTCGAGGCGACATTGAGACTGGTCAGCATTTTTTGCAGATCCTGCAGCGATTCAGCCATTATAACTATATCGTCGGTAAAGCAGAGATGTGTGATATATTCGCCGTTAACGTTGATGCCTAGTCCATCCCACTGCAGAGTCTTAAAGATATCCTCCAGCGAATTGGTGAAGAGTTTCGGGGATATAACATCACCCTGTCTAACACCTCGGAGTAGTTGGATGGATCCTGTTTTGTGGTTTTGTACTTGCACAGACATCGTTGCCATTTGATAGAAGCTTCTCAGTATCACCACATATCGCCAATCCACTTGGCACCGCTACAAGGACTACAAAACAGCCCAGGTTTCGATGGAGTCGAAGGCTTTTTCGTAGTCCACAAAGGCCATACACAGCTGTTGGTTATTCTCTTCTGACTTCTGTTTATCCTGCTGTATAGTATGGATGTGGTCCACGGTGCTGAAGCCTTTACGAAACCCAGCCTGTTCCGGTGGCTGGAAGGCGTCAAATCTTCGTAATGACTCTCGAGAACCGCTTATAGACGTGGCTCAGAAGTGTGATCGGCCTATAGTTTTTAAGGTGCGTTTTGTCTCCTTTCTTGAAAAACAATGCCACAACATCTCTGCTCCACGCCTTCGTGGTTGTCCCATTGGCTATAACGGAGTTGAAAAGCCTTTTCAGCTCTTCGAGGACAGGCTTTCCACCAGCCTTAAGTAGCTTAGAGGCCACTACGTCTTCTCCGAGAGCCTTCCCATTCTTAGGGTGTCTAAGAGCCGCCCCGATTTCGTCTACATCCACGTCCGGGAGATCGTCTGTAAAATCGCGAGAGAGGGGAGCTCTGGGGTCTGAGGTCACGTCAGGTGGAGGTTTCTGCGCATGCGAGGCATACAGATTTCCGTAGGAGTCCTCAATATCGGCGAGATGCTCTGGAACCGATGTGACAGTTACCCCATTCGAGGTAGTTAGCTTTGCTAGATGACTTCTTCCCAAGGTTTTGGTAAAGACTTTCGACCCCCGATGTTTCTCAATCGCCTTCTTTATGAGTAATAATTTTAATTAGATACATAGTTTTCTTAAAATTAAGTTTGATTCAGTACTTCGAGAGCTTTTTCTACCACCCCTTTTAAACTTTTAAAAAATCCGCCCACGCCGGCGGCGCCTCGCCACGCCGGGTCTGAGGGCCGGCGCGCCGCCGCCGGCCTTATGCACTGCGGCGCGGACCTCTAGTTGTGATATGAATATGACCCATTTTTTTTCAACTTCTGCGTATCATAAATAATATAAGTGAACGATGTACGGAAAAGAAGCGTGGGAACGATTATTTTTCACAGATTTTAGAACCCCATTAGTTTGTATGGGCGCTACACAAAATTAGATTGAATTATAAACTACGCTGTTTTGATGGCAGAGTATCCTTGTCCGGTAAAGATAATTCATATACCTGGTAGCGACGCGCGTTTGAAAAGGATGAGCAGAAGAGGATTTTCGTATCTATTTCTTACAAAAGTAAGTCGATTTTAAAATAAAAAATAAAATATTTCTTAAAACTAGAGTAAGCAGAAGTAGATATTCACCAGTGCGACGACGGAATCGATGGCGCGGTTGAAGCGGTCGCACAGAGCACGCATGCTCTCGTACGAATGCGTGTCGAAATCGCACAGGATGTTCTTCTCCAGCGCAGACTTCATCTCCGGCAGGTCCTCGGCGACCCACCTGCAACAATACACATTTATTTAAATTCGCTGAAAGTAAAAGCCGTGGCACAGGCTACAGTGCTTTAATTTGCGATGGGTTAGTCTTTGGGCCCAGTATCGTCAAACATTTGTACAAACAAAGGAACCGTATCAAAGTCTCAAATTGAATCTTGTATTTTAACGGCCTCAATTCATGCTGTAAAGATGGGACATTTTGTCATTTCATTATACATTTACATCTGTTACTGTAACTTAAAACGTCTATGTACATGTTTTCTTCTATGTGCACGTCACGTAGATGATTCACGGCCCTTTATCATTGTCTTCCTCAAAGTGTATGTTGGATGTGTTTCGATTATTATGTATGACGATGTAGTCATGTTTACGAGAATCTGCTAGTACACCATGTTGGTGGTTTAAAGAATAGGCTATAGAATGAGATATATGTGGCATTGTAGTGAATTGTAATCATAGTGTTGTATTACTTATTTGATGCGACAAAAACCAACCAAAACATATAATACAGAAGATCCTTCAAAGCGAAGCAAACGACCTTGCGATCAGCAAAAATTTAAATTTTTATTCAGATCTCGGGACTGGATCCGGTATAATAGCGTTCTAAATGTAGAGCCAGGTAGTGGCGTTGTTTAATCGAGGACAGCGAATTTCAAGGCCACCTAGGGTGAGAGAGACGTGTCCGGTCGAGAGGTCGCAGCGGCTGTGCTCGCGATTCCAGCTCAGCTCCAATCTGAACGGCTGCCCGCTGCCCGACCCGCCGAACTGGTTCGGATTTATTTCCGACGTGGGAAAACAGGTGAGCGCTTTGCCCATGTTCCGGAATTTAAATAAATGGACAACTACAATCTCACCCTAAACATTCATAGAAACGGGGACGTTATTTCATTATTGATTATAGCGCCATATTAGACTGTGTGTTAGTCATTTGAATACACGGTATACAGATTATTTAATCACTGCCGAAACGCGGAAACGGTCTATACATATTTATAGCCCACATGAAGAGAATTATGGAGAAACAAACAATCAATGTAGTTCTCTGTACGTATTTATCAACTCTCTCTCTCTTTTCGAGTGGGACACCGAGTCGTCCCGATGATGAACCCTGGTGTCAGAGTTTTTCAACTGCCTACTACCATGTTGATTAATATACTGATTAAATAGAAATAAGAAGAAACCTTCTATTATAATTCAAACTGAAAGAACTATTATAATTCGAAAATTGGAAATTGGAATGTTTTAGTCTGTTTCACAATACAAACAAACAACGTTCGGCTCTGGCGGCCTTCCTGCACAAGAATAGAAGATACATGTTTTTATTTTTAGACGAGCACAGTACACCTACAGTATGGCCATCACAATAAGCCATATTTGACATACATACATAAATCACGCGTATATCCCTTACGGGGTAGGCAGAGCGTTAACGGCCGTAAAACGGATATTAACACCACATCTGACAAAAGTTTGAGGGTCAAACAGATAACTGTGAATCACTATAGTGACAGGTTGTCAGCCCATCGCCTAAAATTGTAATACACATATAACCCTCGAGTCCCTTTGTGGCCTCTTACGACACCCATGGGTAAGAAATGGGTTGATGCTATTCTAAGCCGGCATCACACATATTTGACAGCTGTTAGATTCATACTAATTCTATAGCAGAGGGTCCATTTTTCTTTGATGACAGCTCTTTTAGTATGGAGATGTCAACTGTCAAATATGGCCTATTGGGATGGCCTTACTTTAGGAAATCGTTAGACTGCCAAAACAGTTCTAATCTGTAGTTTTAAAGCAATGGAAATTTTCGTAAGAACATACAATACAAACATATATATAAACCTATATCCCTTACGGGCTAGGCAGAGCGTTAACGGCCGTAGAACAACTCTACAAAATGAAACGAAAAGCCGATAGAGTTATTTCATTGAAAAAGAAGACTGCTAAATGTGCTACTTGCAGTTGCAACATAGCGTAGTTGCGCGGTAGAAGTGCCTTCATTATATTGTGTAGGTCGGGCAGTAGGGCGACATTGCAAGTACCAGCGCGCGAAAATGCTGCGGCCATCGCCCCCGCGTCCTTCACGCTCTATACACGCAATTTATATCAAAACACATGGCCATAATTATTAAAAGGAGAGTGACCATTCATAGTCTCATAATGCGTCGCGCGTCACAAATCAAATTAATTCACTATACTATCATATTATCGAAAATTTTAATGAAGAATAGCCACGGCAATTCTTGCACAAAACAGGGAAACTAATTTAATTTTAAAAAGTTCAGCAACTGTTAAATATTTTCACCAAAAGTTTTACTGAGTTGTGAACCTTTTTTACACTGTTTACCTTGGAGAACGAATAAACGAAATACACGAAAAAGACTCAAACATAGCATTTTTGTCTTAATTCCATTCCCAACTTTAACATTCAATAAATCCAGAATTTATGTCATAATTAAATAAGCACCTGTTTTTGAGCAATAATCATACTTTGTAATAATTTTACTTTGGTTATGATGCGATTGATGCTAGTGGTGTGGCAGGATTCATGCAAAAAAGTATGAACATCCTTACTTTGGATGGCATGATCTTTTCCAAAAGTAATAACTATTATGTAATTAGGAAAATAATTATGTTTTAAATAACGACTTAAGATTTTATTGCATTTTAGAAGCCTTAGCATGTAATAAAATTAATTACAGTCCTATTATTTGAGATATGTTTGAGGAGTTAATCTAGAGTTCAAATAGAAAATATATGTTACATACCGAATTGTTTCTACTATCTCCAGGGCCCCATCGTGTTTGTCCTGTAACAATACATTCAGAAATTATATTTCAGAAGTTTTAATATGTTTTTACAGGTTTCTCCAATTGTCAGCAGTTGCAAGTCACCATTGCAATGGTTTACCATATTTGCTATCCAATTTTATTTTTCTATATTACATATACTTATTTGAAGGTGCTTAACAGTTTCTATGTCATTAATACATAATTATACAGGTATATTAAATAATTTTTAATGTGGTCTTAATAATTTTGTAAAACAGTGGTATAACTGTCAAAACAATGTCTAATCTTTTGTATCACATGATATTATGATGATATTTCCTGCTATTAATAACTGACCAAGTGTGGAGAACACACCCAAATATATGGTTTTGTAGTCTTTACATGCAGTAAACCTGATAAAAAAATGGTTTGTGTTTTAAATCGGGTAAAATCTAATTTGCCAGGTATTATGGTTTTGAATGTTTTTGTAATTATTATTATTTGTGTGTATATTAAGTACATGTACCCTGTGATGCCAGCTCAGAATAGCATCACCCCATTTCTTTTCAGTGGGTGACATAAGGGATGCAAGGCCTTCTAGATTGATGCAAAATAGCATGAGCATCCATACTTTCCTGGGCATGTTCTTTTTAAGGGTTTAAGTTGACTACCAGCTGGTAATCTTCAGTTGGCTGACTTTGAATAACTGATGAAAAACAATTACCACGCCAGAATTCTTTCTTGGCATGCTCTGGTAGCAAGACAATATCTATTACGTTAGTAAGCTGTTGCTGAATCAGCATTTCTTAAACCACAGTTCATTAAATTATTTGATGACTCATTGCAAAGAAAAAGGCTTTTTTGAATTTTTATAAATAATCTATCTAGGTTCTTGTGTATTAACAGAAGCAGCCTATCATGCTGTACGTACAATGTACATGTTAAGCTGCAGTTATTTCCATATCTCGTAAAGTTAAGCCAGGGTCCTGGTGGTCCTAATTAGCTACTTTAGACCCTAGATTTATACTTGCCAACAGAAGCAGCCCATCATACTGAACTTAAGCCATTACTGTATCTCTTATGACTTAGCAGGGCTCCTGGTACTCTAGATCAGGTATATACCATGATATACTGCATGTTATGAAGTGGCATATCATGCCAAAAAGCTTTTGTTATGGAACTATTTCCATTTTCTTACAGTTTGGTCCCTGGCTCTGCATCATGAACTCCAGATCCTTGAGTAAGTAAATATTCTAGTATGGTGAAAAATTATCAAAATTTGTTCAGATTTGAGTTGAATGATTACATACACACAAATAGATCTAACACTATAAGCATTTTGTTAAATTTAACTGATTCATTCGTCTATTGGGATTTCAAGTGCCAACATAATCAATTAGAGTTCTTATCCCAATGAAAGTACTAAATATTGGAACATGAAAGAAGAAGAAGTACTATATATTAATAGCAATAGCAGTTATACTGCTGATTCTTTTTTTTAGTTTGATATGAATTAATGAACATGATGCATGAATGATCATAATATTTTGATGTTCTATAAATGTTCCAAAATAATAACAAACTACCAAATTATAATAACAAATTATAACACAGTATATATTCTAAAGAAATTTTAGGTTTTAAGAATACCGGTTATTTAAATTTACATTGTTATTTTTCTGTTATTTCCAATTAACCTAAAAAAGAACATTCATAGGTACCTACTTTATATCTTACACACATAGCATAACAAATATAGCATAATAATATAGCATTAACTATTCATTTCGAATTCATTTACTGATTACCTAGTGATTCTAATAAATAAAATGTATCTACTGTGTTTTGTTATCATTGAAATCAAATCAAATCAAATCAAATCAAATTTTATTTGCAAGAATACATGTTAATAAATAGATCTTAAAGCTAGTTTCCTGTACAGTATTCTGCTTGCGTCAAGCGTGCAAATTTTTTGACCAAATAGTTCCACACTAAAATTTATACAAAATTAAATTTATATAAAATTAACTAATTTAACAAAATAGTGTCAAATAAGTTAGAACATAAAAGCGTAAATAGTCATAAATTATTATTGAATTATTTCATGCAATTAATATAATAACATTAAAATTAATATAAAATGTCAAGATAATAATACAATTAAGTCATTCAATTTCAGAATAGTCATTAGAAGCTAAAACATAATGTCACGTTGAAAATACAATTTTACACTATAAAAGCAGTTTTCTAGAAGCCACTCAGTGAGCTTTTTCTTAAAAATATTAAAAGGATCTATTGATTTAAGATTATCAGGTAAATGATTATAAATTTTGGTTGCCATGCATACTATATTCTTGTTAAAAAACATTGTTTTGCTCGGTGGTTGATAGTACTTGTCTTTATGCCGCGTTTGTCTTACTAAAACCTGAGAGTTTTTTTTAAATAGCTCAGGATGCTGTCTTACAAAGATGCATACATCACGGATATAAAGACAAGGAAGTGGCAAAATTTTTAACTTCTTAAAAAGCGGTACGCAAGTCTCAAGAAACCATGCATTACATATCACTCTGACGCACTTCTTTTGGACGAGAAAAGCTCTTTTCACGTCTACGGAGTTTCCCCACAGAATAAGACCGTAAGATAGTACCGAGGATACGTACCCATGATACGCGGTTAGGGCTGCCTCGATAGATACCGTCTGTCTCAGACGTTTTAAGGCGAACACAAAACGATTCAGCTTATCACAGAGAGCAGAGATGTGATTTTTCCAGTTGCAGTGTTTATCAATTATTATGCCTAAGAATTTAGTGGATTCAACTACGGCTATGATATGATTATTATAATTTATATTAAGTATTATAGGTCGAGTATTAAAAGAGGAAAAATGAATTGCATTGGTCTTAGTAATATTAATTTGTAATTTATTAGTGTTCATCCATTGTATTATGTCAGTTAAACTTCTATTTATGTCATCTTGAAAAGTATTTATGTTGTCACTTTTTACAATTAACGTTGTGTCATCAGCATACAATATGGTTTTATTTTCAGTAGCATTTACCAAATCGTTAACATATAACAAGAAAAGCAGGGGCCCCAACAAACTGCCTTGTGGCACACCGCAAGGATTCTCTCTGTAGTGAGATCTATATCTTTTTCTTACGACCTGACTTTGAACTTTTTCAATTTTATATATTTCGGTACACTGTTGACGTCTATGTAGATAGCTTCGAATCCAGTCGTGCGCTTTTCCCCTTATGCCATACTTTTCAATTTTAGCTAAGAGTATTTTGTGATCAACAAAGTCAAAAGCTTTACTCATGTCGAGAAAAATTGCTACAACTAACTTTTTATCGCGTATACTTTCTGATACTGTTTTTACAAGATCATAGCAAGCCATTGTTGTTGATTTTCCCTTTCTGAAGCCAAATTGTTGTTCGGTGAGTATTTTATTTTCTGATAAAAAACAATACAATTTTTCAAGCAATACTTTTTCAAAAATTTTAGAAAGAACGGGTATAAGAGTTATCGGTCTATAATTATTGGTATCAGTCTTATCGCCTTTTTTATAAATTGGTTTTACTATGGAGTATTTTAATGGTTCAGGAAAACAGCCTTCTTCAAAAGATAAATTTATAAGGTGAGCAAGTACTTTAGAAATTAAAGGTGAACTTAGTTTTAAAATTTCGGTATTTAAATCGTCATAACCCGTGGATTTGTTATTATTTAGCGACATCACAACTTTTTGTACTTCGGAATCGTTTGTGGGAGATAAAAATATAGTTTTTATACAAGTTTGCTTTATATAGTTATTGAAATTGTTATTAATTGCTAAATTATTGTTAGTAGCGGTGATGTCAATAAAATTATTATTAAATATGTTACAAATTTCATTTGGATTTAAATTTATTAGATTATTGTGAATAATTTTATCAATGTCATTGTTTTGCGATTCTATACTAGTATTATTTTCTATTAATTTCCATGTCGATTTGCATTTATTTTTACTATTATTTAAGTACTTAGTATTATTAATTCTTTGGGATTTTAGCATACATGTCTTAAATATTTTGTTGTAATTATTATAGGATTTTTTATTTAAGGTTTTATTATTTTTTTGGGCTTGGTATGTCAAATGTAGTTTTCGTTTCGTTTTACTTGAAATTTTTAGGCCTTTTGTAATCCACCTGGAAGCATGAGTTTTGTTCCCCACTTTAACTTTTAGGACCGGAAAACATAAATTATAAAACAATACTAAATCGTCATAAAATTTCCGAAACGCCTCATTAAATTTATTTGATGTTAAAACATAGGAAAAACTAAGGGCATTTAGACATGTTAAAAACTTTTTTATATTATCTCTACTATAGTCGCGTTTAAATTCAAACCATGTAGAATACAGTGGGCGATTTTTTCTTGTCTTAAACGATATAGTTTGGGCTGTTTCATGGTCTGATAAACAAAGGTTATGTACCTCTGCTTGTACTCCGCGTATATTTGAGGCAATTTGATCAATACATGAATTAATACGCGTGCTTTTGTCTATATGACATTTGAGATTGTAATTGCTCAATACTGAAGTTAATATTTCCGAGGACCTGTTTTCCTTTAGAATATCGATATTCCAGTCGCCGCAAACGACAACTTTCTTATTTTTCTTTTTTGTTAAGTGAGCCAGAAGTATATCCAGATTATTAATGAAAAGATCGACATGGTTTTTTGTTTGTTTTGGAATGCGGTATATACACATAATTATCAGGTTAGTTCCAGTTATTTCAATACCGCAGCATTCGAAGATTTTTGGTTGTAAATGAATTTCTTTAGGGAGGTTAACTTTCCTGTATGCTATATCTTTTCTAACAAAAATGCAAGTACCACCGTGGCTCTCGTTACGTGAAAATGAGTTTGCAAGAATATAATTTTGCAACTTTACATTGTTTTCGGTATTATTTAGAATATTGGTCTCGCAAAAACAAAGAACATCCAGCTCGTCTGGATTGTCAAAGTAACTCTGAAGTGTTACTTTTAAGAGGTCCATTTTGTTTCTTAAGCCATTTATATTTTGATGAAATATTGTAAAATTATTATTGTTAAATTTAAGTTTATAACCAGAACCCGATAGATTAGGGTTATCATTATTGAAAGTAAGATTTGTGTTATCCACGAAAAAAGGCTAGTGTTTCATGTGATCCTGCTTGAGATGTCAAAGATTGTACAGAATTAGGCGGTTCAATGATTGGGGTTGTGTTCATAGTCTCCGTCTCCTTAAATTGAGTGTTCAGAGTGTTATGTTTAAGTGCAGCGTACTGCTTTTTTTGGTCCGAGAAGTCAATCAATAAATTTATATCAAAACACAGTTTCTTAAAACTATTTTTGTTACGAAAATCTTTAGTAAAGTCCAAAAACGTACAATGAGGTTGATTTTCGCATACGTTGCGGAGCATTTGATTCAGTTTGTTAGAATTTAAGTTCTTATTTTTGTTAATTCCTATTACAATTACATTAGACTGATCCAAACGCTTCAATGCAGTGGTTATATTGGATAAAAGTTGCGTAGGATTGCAGTCATCTTCACCCATGGAAAGTATGACATGATCATTTTTATTAATATCTAGGTTAAAGCAGGTTTTAAGAAGTTCGTTTGAGCCCGCTGATGATTTCACGGTAGAGGAGATCATGTAGTCTGCATGCTGGGATCTATACCTAGATTGTAACAGTTTTGAAGCTAGTCCAGATATCTGTCGGCCACCAATTAAATGAATATGTCGTCCTAGGTCCTCGATAGAATTTGCTTCAGGATTGGGATGAAGAGATCGTGGAGGTATTGGTGTAATATTCAGGTCTTCATAGCTCTGGTTAAGTTCGGCCGATTGTGAGAAGTCTAGGACAGTTCTTTTTAAACTTTGTCGATAGCTTTTCCTCGTTGATGCTTTTTTTGTAGATCTACTTATCATTTTAAGCGATTTAATTGTCTGTTCCTGTTGTGAAATTTTGTTTTTTAGTGAAAAAATTTCCGATATTAAATTTTCAATTTCATTCTCCGCTGATAACAATCTCGTTTTCAGATCGATATTAATTTCTTTTAACTCATCTAAATAAAAACTGCAACGTTGAGTGAGGTCTGGGAGGCTCCGGTTCATTTCACCTGATTGTGACGTAAGATCTAATGGTTCGTCGTCACTTAGTAATTCAAACGAATTTTCGACAGGTACATTGTATTTTCTTCGCGTGGTTACATTAGTCTCCCGTAGGCACGTATTGCATTTCCACTTTAGTTTGTGTTCTGACGTCATTAGATGATAGCGAGGTGAATCGACTTGCCCGCAGTGAGTGTGGTAGATTCCTCCGCAAGCCGAACATTTTAATATTCTTTTCTCGTTAACATTTATATCGATGTTGCATACTTTGCATTGCTCTGCCATCTTGTGGACTTGTGGTGCTAACTATAGGACAACATAGGCTGCTAACTAGTATAGTTGGTTTGTTTATCTTTTTAATTTAAGTGTCTCAGCTTTATCGTAGATTTTGATGTTACTAGTAGATGTCACTAGTTTAACGATGATGTTGTTGCTTCTCAGGTAAAAATGTATAGCAGAAAAAGAAATTCTAGTTTAAGCCTTAAAAATCCAAATCGCTCGGACGGAGGATCGAACCGTGGTCCTCTTGCGTAGTAAGCGGCGCCTTGACCATTCAGCCACGGAGACGGTTACGTAGGGCTACGAAATTGGTCATGTGTTGACGCTTCGTTAACGTATAGAGAGCGTTGCGTAAATCATAACAAAGGAAATGATCGTTATGATTTAGAATTTAAAATTATGAGTATTTACACTTACAAATCTCGTAATGTTTTCGATTATTTACGTACACTGGCACACTTTGTAACATATTTTGCAGGAAAGTTGATTAAAAGTTGTTATTTTCGCACTTCATTAACTGATTATTTTCATTTAAAATATTCCAGTTGTTTCACTTCATAAATAACTTCACAAACATTTTTACGTGGGAGTCAGGTGCTATAGTATAGACCAGTGAACTTTTTTGATTAAAATTACAATAATTTCTATTTTTAAAACAAATAATACGTAGAGACTATTTAGCTGGTTGCGCCACCTAGCGGCGAATCAAAAACTATGGTTTCAATAAATGGTTGTTTCCCTCCAAATTGCTGGTAAAAAATAAAATCAGAACCTTTGGTTTTTAATTTTGTCGGTAAATATCAACATAAGTTCTGATAGTCAACACTGTTTTCATTAACAAGTATGATAGATATACCCAATTTGGAGTCTTGAACATTTTAACCAACTACACTAAACACAACTAGAAAAAGAAAACATTGAATTGTCAATCAAATCTGTAAATACAAATGATGATGAGTGCAAACTACGCAACAGTAGGTATGTACCTATCTAAAAAAAGCCGACACCTTGACAAAACACGAGGTCAATACACCCAAGACCCATGTGATGTGGGGGTGGGAGCCTGCATACTTCTTGCTTTCCACTCATGCTGACTGTCTCTCCTCCGTTTGTTACCTATCTTATACATACAAATAACCAGTAGAATAAAAAACAAACGCTTTCTCCGCAATTTTACTGCGCTAATTGCTTGTGTAAGTGATAGAGTAGCAATCTAAATATTGAGTTTAAAACAACGAAGTGCGTCTGCTCATTGGGAGAAATGATCCAGATATGGAACTAAAACACGCAGCTACTATCAAAGTGCTGAAGTACCTACTTATAATAATAAATTATACGATTTCCTTACCGAGCCATGACCTGAAGTGAGGGGCCATGTATAAACAACAGGTTCCGCGCCTGCAGGAGAGTGCAGGCGTAAATCCAAAGCCATTATAAGAAAAACGCTGCATTAATGCACACACTTTTCACTTATACACTAAAATTATCACTATAAACACTTGATTTTATCATAATTTCACTGCACTTTCACACACACACACTCCGAACAACCGTGCGCCATGTTGAATTTTATTTCTAATCATGGCGGAGTTTGTCTGTGGTCAAAATACTATGGTATTGCCACATTACAAAAACAGAGACGACAAAAATGACAAATGGAACGCGCTTTAAGCAAAATGTGTTGCGTTTTTTTTTCACAGTTAGACGGATAATTGATCCGAAGAAAGAAACAAAACATATAGGTCCGATATGGGTTATTTTCTCTTACGCATAACGTGATTCACTTACAAATTATCGACTTTGACAGTTTATTTCGGACCAGATAATTTTGTTTGAAATTTGGCCGTTGCAGAAAGTGTTCAGTATTTTCAATTGAATCGAGTTAATGGGCCTAAAATCTTGCCTACTTCTTAAGTAATTAAATAATTCAGTTTAATTAGTTCAGTGATCATGAGTGTGACTTTTGCACAAATAAAGACTTCTCAAAATAATGTAAATACTGAAATTATTGAGGCACTCTTCCTCTATCCTAAAGTGATTTTATTTGAGGATAATAAAACTTTTCGCTTCGTGGATCTTGAAACCAAAACTACAGAACCAGTTCCTGATCGCGTTTACCAACTCGAACACGAAATTCAAGACAAAAAATTGATAGAAAACTACCTTTGGCTAGTTGTCAAGTCCGGTGAATTACTTATTATTAATGTTTTGCAAGGTTCAAAAATTAAAATCAAGAGCGATAATTTCGAAAACTACCGAATCTGTCGTTTGAAAACCGCTGGTGGAAAATTGTTCTTATTCAGTGAAAGTGAAGAATGCCTTGGCTCTCCATTATGCACTCAAGATCTTGATAAAGCCTTTGCAAATGGCACTGAAGAAATAACCGTAACCTTTGAAAAAGTTCGTAGTCTTCGTTTTGATTGTGACTATCTTCAGTCCAACCTTAATGGTCTTAAAATTTATTCTGAATATGGTCAGATTGCTGTGCAATGTCCTATATCTGGACTTACTGAATCTATTGAAAGTAATATTCAGATAAAGTATGTACTACCTTGGAGAGATCTGGCAGTAGTGGCCAGTAACACTAATATGTGGCTGGTAGATTTGAAAGACTCCAATATTGCTTTCAATTTCGATAACCCCAACCAAAGGAACTTCTATCCTTTAGCGGCCTATAATAATGGCTTCTATTACATGATATGGGACAAAGCAGAGGTATGTTTCTTTATTAATTTTTCCTTGAATTGCAATTTAGTCCTTAAGCACTATTACATTTATAATTGTTTCAGGTACATATTTTCTGCGCTTGGAATGTTTCTGCACCAGCTGAAGAATATCAAGATACTGAAAATTTGAACACATCTATTTCAAAATCATCTCAGGTTACACTTAAATCACAAATGCAACAACTGATTGATGCTGCACTCTACACAACTGCAGAACCTGAGCAGGTACTCACACAATTTAAAACATTCTTTGAAAAAATTGAAGACCTTGCTTTTCTCTTTGAGAATGCTTCAAAACTTTGTCAGCATGATATTCTTTACAAGTCTTTATTACATCCTCTCCAAAAAAGAATACATGCAACAGATGATCAAAATCTTATTGATCAGTTAGGTGATTTAATGGTAAAGGTAGATCTAGAAGAATATATCTTGTTTAGAGGTAACAAAACTTATGATGAGATTAATCTGTTTAGTCAAAATTATAAACAACTGTGTAAAACATTCATATCGAAGTCTGATTTAGATCTGGCTTCTATTTGTTGGTTGAAGTATTCAGAAATGAAGTTAAATATTATGCCTGAGGATGTGATGGAAATTTTAGATACCATCCCACACAACATAAAAATGGGAGCACTAATTATCTGGCTAAGAAACTTTGTACCACCTCTATTAGATGAAAATCCTTATTACATTGACTTATTTGTTAGATGGACTACACAGAGAGTTTTTTTTTTAGAGCAATCCAGCTATTGGCCAAAAATAGGATTGAAATTCATTGAAGAAATTTTAACTGTCTTGGAAAAATCATCTAAGACAATATCTATAAGACCTATTTCTATGGACGGTTTAGATGTACTTAAAGACCACATCAATTATATCATGGAGTTAAAAGAAAAGTACAAAATTAACATGCTACTGGGAGAAATAAGTTCACAAAATCCGAGCGAAGTTGCGCTAATTATGTTGCGACGTTGCTATACTGAAGATTTGAGCGCATTTCTACAGGACTACTTACCAACATATGCCACGCGATATTTGTTTGAATTAGATGACACACTACGTTCATTTATTGAGAATGAAGCAGCTTCTTGTGGCGGCAGTATAGACAGTTCACGATTAAATTTAATAATTGGCGCATTTCGCTCACCAACTAGCAAACTAGATTGTTTGCTTCAAGTGCTCAAGGCTCTTGACGTCCCTTGGGACGAGACGGTTCTCGACTTAGCCATTGCTGCTGCAGCATCTGCTTTTAAAGACTTTACGGTTACTGATGCAGATCGCGTTTTAGCACAAGAAATACAACAAGAACTCAATTACGCTAAGATCAAAGTTGTATTAAAAAAATACAACTTTCCTCTATCGTGCACTGATTACACCTTAGTAATTCATAAATTGATCAATGCTGCTACTGTAGATCTCAATGATCTAAAAGTTATCACTGGTGTTTTGACAAATTTCACTAATTATGGCAGCGTCTTGTACATTGATCGATGTTTACGAGATTGCGAAACAAGATCAGCTTTAAATTACTTTAACGAACTTCCAAATAAAAACAAGAGAATACTGCTAAAGACAATTTTAACGAAATACGAGCAGATTATCAATGGCAATACTAGTGTGGCTGCAATAGAACGCAACTATCTTGATTTTTTAAAAGGGACGCAAATGATGAATAATGTTCAAATAAACAACGTCGAAAATTTGTACCATCTGAAGACTTCTTACAATATCCCGCTGACAATTAATTCATTGTACAATGAAGAATATGTTGCTACTAAAACAGAATTATGGATTAGTGGCGATACAGTTACAGCCAGTTCAGGACGTGGTCGCTGCGTCACTCAGCTAACTCGCACGCACCTGTCTCGTCATGCCGAGTTAATAGCTTTGCTACGCCGGACATCCACCAGTAATCGAATCCGCAAACTTATCGAGAAACTTTTATTATCAATGACTTGTGACGAAAACTCGTCAATAACAGCAGATATATCTACAGTATTGTCCTTGTTTAAAGATGGGCGTAACTCTTCACTTTTATTAGAGTCATTCAACGTACTCATAGAGCTTATGAACAACTGTCTAGAAGAGCACATTCATTACCTCATCAGATACATATCAGTCTTGAACGCCTTGATTAATACCAACATTGTGGTAAAAAATCTGTCTATAACGTGGAAATTCCACTACATATTTTTGCCTATGTTGTCGATTACTGCAACAAATGATTTGATAGACTATTATTGTAAGAACAAATCAAAAATAAATTCAGATCACTTCTGTGCAAATATCGTGAACAAAAACGACTTTTTGGCATTCAGAGTAGCATCCCATGCAATGGAAAATGTTTTTGTTTCCGAAGATACATTATTGGACTTGGACCGAATGAATGAAAAAGCATCCAAACGACTAATAACAAAGATATCAACATCACAGGATTTGGATGAACTATTGTTAACTGGTCTGTTGTTGATCTTAAACAGCGTTGAAGACTCTGAGGACAAGTTCTGGATCCTAGATATTGTACAAGGGCAAAATGATTCATTACCTCCTGCACTCATGGGCTACCTGTCTTCAGCGTTAATACGCCGCACATTTATTCTTGATAGTGTTTTGCCGGGAAATGCTACTTTATATCCTCCACAATATGTTTTAAAATCGAAATTCAACATAAATTTAGCCGAGATGGCCCTCCCAGATAGCACAGAAGAAACTTGGGATGTTAGAGTCGTGTTATTCCATGTCCTTCGTCAATATCCAGATACAACATTTGAACGATTAGTTGAACTTTGTAATACTTTAAATGTTCCAATTAATGATGGTCTGTCTTTGCAACTCATTTCTTTGCTAAGCACTTGGGAGCTAAAATATAAAGTATTTAATGATGATCTTGGATGCCGACAGCTTTACCTACACAATGATGAGAAGGATATCACGGCTAAATGTTTTTCTATATGGGAAAGTTTAGACGACAAAGCCATCTTGAAAGACATTCTAAATGATTTCTGGAAGAATGGAGAAGTAACGCTTCATGGTCGATTGGTTTCAATCAATCCTTATTTTTATGAAGTGTATACGTGCATTTACCATTTAATATATGGTTCTTCTGCTGACACCAGTCACAAAAGAGAGTATTTCTTGCTTAACTTCTTAAAAGAGTATCGAAGGAAGAGCAGTCCGAAACAGTATGAATATGAATCGTTTTCCGTTAAAGGCATGTTCCCAGAAATTGGCCACTACCGACTTCCTTTCCATTTATTTATGAGGGAGGATATGTGGTCTAACTTGAAATCTGAGATAACCCTAGAAACATATGAGCGTTGGCTACCAGCAGTTGTTATGCTTTCTTTGGACGCAGATTCACAGACAGCAAGAGACATGATCTGTAGTAATGCGTTAAAACAAACCATGACCACAAGAAAACGCAATGAACCTGACGAGGAAGATTCTAAAGAGAGTGAACCATGGCGATTAACTACACGAGAAGAGCCTCTTTTACGCGCTGCTCATCGATGTGTGAGGCACATTGCAAACATGGAATGGGCAGGAGCGTGTCTGTTTTACGTTCTGCAAGGATGTGCCCGTGGAGCTGATCAAGTTGCGGCAGCACATTTGTGTTACCAGTTTGCTCAACGTTGGGCAGCCTTGCAGCCCGGAAATCGAGCTGTACGTCAGATGGAAAGGTTACACTCCACGCTTTCAACGCGACACGCGTTGCAAAAAATTGAATGGGCGTGCGAGGAATTCTTGAAACTGGCGGCAGAACCAGCACAGCTTATTCGTGCAATGTATCTCCATCCTAACTTCGTTGAAAAAATGTCACGCCACGATGTCAATAGAGCTGCTAATGAAATTGCGGACAAAAATGGGATTAATATTAGTTCCATTCGAATTCAAATTCTTGAAAATATTTTAACAAGATCGAATGAAGAGAACAAAGCTAATGGCTCCTGTGGTCTTGATACCAAGAAGCTAATGACGGCCAAGTACATATTGAAAGCGACGTGTCCCAAAATGGGAGCAATATACCTGTCAAGGATTGCTTTCGATGATGAGAGTGACTTCAACAAATGCAAGAAACTTCGCGCTCTTCAATGTCTTATGAGTGTTGTTGACTCTGACACGGCCGTAAAAGTTACTTATAGGCAACGAGACGCATTATGGTCTGCTTTGTTGGAGCTGCTCTACATAGTAAACTTGGAAAGCATTGATATGCCTTGGCTAGCGGCGACGTTTTCACAAGATAAAATTCGCGCTTTGGAGCAACTTCTACAAGCGTCTATTGGAAATGTTGAAGGATTAAAATTATCAGCGGATCTGGCGAAAAAATTTGGTAATGTGCAACTAATACGAGAACTAATTCCGCTCTTATTGCGCTCGGGATTATATGAGGATATAATTCCTTTGTTACTAAAAATATCTGCTCCACCAGACGATGTTATTTACACTGCTTGGCGTGCAGTGATTTTATCTCCATTCCAACGTGCTGACTATCCTATTACAGAACGTCAAAAAGCGAAATGTTTGAATGCTATCAACTTGCTGCCAGTATGTCCTATTATAAAGGATGAAGATTTAATAGAGATTTGGAAAAATTGCGTCAGGTGCAAATGTTTTGGATTGGGATGTTTGGTATTGCCATACATCACACCTCAAAAAAGGCAAACTTTATCGGAGCTTCAGAAAATTGATCGGCGTAATCTAATTGCCAGTCTAAAGAATTTACACTCTGAAACATATCTTGTATCTGGGGCTATGACTGTAGTAGAAAGTATGTCTTCAAGGTATCGTTAAAATGTATGATACTTAGTCATAATTTGTGAAGAAATAATTAAAAACATACTGTTATATAAGGTTGCTTAGCTATAGAAATAAGTTAACGTAAGAGTACCTATATTAATTTCATAACATAAACCTATCGTAATTTTTGTATCAGCTAAGTATACCAATATTACATAACTTTGTAAGTTATAATAATATAGAGGATGTAAAAATATTAGCTGCAATTATGTTAAGGGCTGTAGCAGCCCATGTAACTGAACAACTTTCTCCAAAAAACATAGACCGAAACATGAAAAAATATTTCGTCCTCCCATATGAATTGACTTGGTCCATTGAAACATTTTATGTAGATCAAATTCTGTTCATTTTCAAGTTCAAAGATGAACAGTTTCATGGGCTCTATTTTCTTTAATAAAACCCTATTGTAACTTTTAACTTACTTTTATTTTATAATTTAATTGGTACCCTGATATTATTTTGAAGTTAATTGTGCCCTAACATATGGATTGCAAGTAAATGATAAAGAGCGAATATAACAGGCTGCAGGAAGAGCCATCTCAAATAACGGAGAGTAGATTCCATGACCACGAGCCAAATCTTCTGGAGTCTCACCAGAGTTATTAGGCTTTTTTGCCATATCTACCATATCTTCTCTTAGAAGCAAAATAAGAAGAGTAGATTTACAGTGGCTTATTGCTGACGCCAAATGAAGTGGAGTTTGTTCTGCAAATAACAATAAAAAGGTTATATATTTTTTTAATGGTAACCAACTTTACTGCATTTTTACTTACTTAGGACTACACAGTGGTTCTCATTAAATACTATAAAAGTAACTATAGTTACCTCCATCGGACAATGCTGTTGGGTCTGATCCTGCTGCTAAAAGTCTGGATGCGGCCAAATAGTTGTTCCAATTACAGGCAGAATGTAGAGGTGTCCATCCAAGGTCAGTTTTAGCCCCAACACTAGCATTCATACTCAAAAGATAACAGATGGCTTCTACATGATTGCCGTACGCTGCGCGATGCAGTGGCGTATAACCATCGCCGTCGCGAGCATGAACGAGACCTGGCTGTTTGCTCAATATCTCCTTTAAAGTATCTATTTCATTATTTTCGGCAGCCCACAACACATGATCGGTAGGGTTAGCTGTAAAAGATGATAATATTTTAGACTGCTATAATATAAATATACTTATTATGATAAAAATTGGGTCAGATTATGCCTTGCTGGACGGATCGGAAAATTGTTTTATACAATAAAAACAAACCTGTTGGATCTGTAATAGGGTCGACGTCTTCATCGGCGTCATCCCAACCAGAAACAAACATTCCTGCAGTATCAGGGTTTGACTTGCATTTTTCGATTTCATCGTGAATATCTTCTAAACTTGTGGGATTTACAGTATAAGATTCGTCTGAATCAGACATAATTTTGATGAGTTTGCTGGTAATTTAATTTACTCTCAATAAAATCAAAACACGCCTCTTCTTTTCACAAAACACCACAATAAATAAACGCTTTATTTAGGTGGAAAAAGATAAAATTGATTAAATAAGCAAGGATAGAAAGAGCTTGTTTCTTTTTCTCTTCTGATTTAAGCAAAGCGCTAAGCATAACTCTTTCTCTTTTACACATTACAAAGTGTTCTCTGTTCTCGCTCTAACAGATCGTTTATTTACCATAAAGTTTATTTTAGAGTTCCGTTCCGATCCGAGAGTTTAGCGCGGGAACCAGAGGCTTCGCAGTTCGCACTCAAGTTTTTAATCTCTCTCCCTTAGTGAAGTGCTGCTTGCATAAGATACACTAGTTTTAACGTGAATTGTCGGGCTCGCTTCGCTCGCAGTTAGTTTTGTGTTGATGTGGTGCCTCTTTCACTCTCCCTTCGTGAAGCTCACACTACACCAGTTTAAACGTCAAAAATTGGAGTCGCTTCGCTCGCAATTTCTGTTGTGTTGGTCGCTCGATCGCAAAGTATAGTGTTGCCTCTCTCACTCTCATTTTAGATTTTAGTGTAGTGCTGCTTGCACATTGCTCGCTGGCAAACTTTGAGTCGGGACTTCTGAGCTTTCAGCAAAGACCATGACGGCCGATGTGGCGCAGAGCGCAGTGGTAGTGCGACTGTCTGCGACGCAAAGGTTCCGGGTTCGATTCTCGGTGGGACACTCACAAAGTTGATATTTATCACTTTGTGAATTTGTTCCCGGTCTGGTTAGGACATGATTGCCTGAAAAAGAAATGGTTTCGTGCTTCGGAAGGCACGTTAAGCCGTCGGTCCCGGTTGCTGTCTATGATTACTTAGACTGCGGTCGTTACACAACCATGTCAGAGGCCTACTGCTTCTTCTTCTATCGTGTCGTGGCGGAAAGCCGATCGCCTCAAATTTCGTTCGACCAGTATTTTGCCACTCTAACAGCGTACTACTACTACTACTAGTAGGCGGTTGAAAAACTCTGACACCAGGATTCTTCGGGTCATTGGACGACTCGCACGAAAAGAAAGAGCAAAGACCATTTCTGTGACCCATAAGTGAGTATCGGAAGAATACTCCTATCCATGATTTTGCGCTTTAAAGATATCGGTAAATCGCCTCATGTATTCTTTCATTGACTAATAGCTCCTCCAGTGTCCGATATTATCAAACTACAGGCTACAATTTTACAGGTGAAGTATAAACTTTGCAGTCGTGATTCCCTAAGGGAACTGTTTAAGGAAATTAATATTATGACTGTACCGTGTCAATATATTTATGAAAATATCATGTATGTTAGAAAAACTATAAATACTTTCACTAGAAATTGTGACAGGCATAACCGCAATACAAGGAGTAAAAATAAAATAGATCAACCTAAGTATAGACTCGCTAAAGTTAGGACTTCATTTGAAGGTCTAAGTATAAGATACTATAACAAAATACCGGAAGATATATTGAGTTTATCAGAAAGTAAATTTAAGTCTGTTATCAAGAAAACATTTATGTTATAAAGCTTAGGTACCTACTATAAGTTAGATGAGTACAATGACAAAGAGGCATGGAGCTCGTGTGCATTTCCGTGGCATGGTCACCATGGAAAACCATAACTTTGAGTATGCAGAATAATTGTCGATTAATTGTCGAAATTTGTCGGACAAAAACCAGAATTTGTCGGGACACCGTTTAGAAGATATAACGCATTGAAAGTGACTATATATCTTTTGAACGGCGCATCGGATCATTCTGATTTTTTGCATGTGGGGTCGACAAATAAGACATTTATTTGCAATAATCAGATCCTCGTTATGTGCCGTGGTTATCAAGATCCAGCGGTGACCGTGCCAGGGAAATGCGTTTCTCTAGCACGGTCACCAGAACCAGCTTCTATCTTTTGAACGGCGCATCGGATCACTCTGATTTTTTGCATGTGAGGTCGACAATTAAACGACATTTATTTGCAATAATCAGATCCTCGCTACGTGCCGTGGTTATCGAGATCCAGCGGTGACCGTGCCAGGGAAATGCATTTCTCTAGCACGGTCACCAGAACCAGCTTATATCTTTTGAACGGCGCATCGGATCACTCTGATTTTTTGCATGTGGGGTCGACAATTAAACGACATTTATTGGCAATTATCAGATCCTCGCTACGTCCCGTGGTTAACAAGATCCAGCGGTGACCGTGCTGTAGAAACGTTTCTCCAGCACGGTCACTTTCAATGCGTTATATCTTCTAAACGCTGTCCCGACAAATTCTGGTTTATGTCCGACAAATTTCGACAATTAATCGACAATAATTCTGCATACTCAAAGTTATGGTTTTCCATGGTGACCATGCCAGGGAAATGCACACATGGAGCTCTGAAATTCCAGCGCAGCACAAGAAACACGCACTCATTTTTAATACCAAAACGGGGCGTGCGTCACAAAGTAAGTATTGGCGGCTGTGCGCCGACGTGCGTGGAGTTTACAACTGACATCCATACTAATATTATAAATGCGAAAGTGTGTTTGTTTGTTTGTTTGTTTGTTTGTTTGTCATTCTTTCACGTTACAACAGAGCGATATCATGCAGTGTTTTTTAGGTGTGCAGTTAGGTGAGAGGCTGGAGAGTGACATAGGCTACTTTTTATCCCGGAAAAACATATTTTTCCCATCGGAAAAGCGATTAATGTTTAGCAATAGAATACACCCATACTACGAACATAGATGAGTATCATGCAGCGATGTAAAGCATTTTTTTTTTTGAGAGCAGCTAAATGAAAAGCTGGTGAGTGACATAGGTTATTTTTTATCCCGGAAAAACATATTTTTCCCTTCGGAAAACCGATTAATGTTTAGCAATAGAATACATCCATACTACATACATAAATGAGTATCATGCAGCGATGTAAAGCATTTTTTTTTTGGAAAGCAGTTAGATGAAAAGCTGGTGAGTGTCATAGGTTACTTTTTATCTCGGAAAAACATATTTTTCCCATCGGAAAACTGATTATTGTGTAGCATAGAATACATCCATACCACATAAAAAAGATGTATATACAGGATGTAAGGGACAGCCCTCCGAATACTGATATTCCCATAGTAAATGCAGTGAGCTGATTGTGATTTTGTATGGGATATAGAAAAAAAGAATTTAATCTATGGCAGGTTGTTCAGTTTCATGGTTTGAATACACCCAATCAGTATTCGAAGGGCTGTCACTTACACCCTGTATAGCACTACCATGAGAATGTCTCTTGAATATGAGTTTTGGGATATGAATGTGGCTTTAAGGGTGATGTGGGTATGTACTTGAGATACTTCTTACCACAGTAGTAAAGTTAATTTCTACAGTTAAACATGATTTGAAAGTCCATTTCTATAATAATAACCATTTTTAGCACAGTAAGTTTGCCCTGCGTATACTTGCGAAGACACATAATAAACTTAAATTTTTTGGTACCATAGTCCTGAAAATTGAAGACTAGGCAAAATCATTATACTGCGTATTCATATTATTATAATTCCAATCCAAGAACATCCATCCCCAAGTTAATTTGGTTTGGAGCTAATATAGGTTTTCAAATCCTTGATTACATACCCACTCCTTTCTTTCATGTCTTCTTGGAGCATGTTTGTATGTAATAAAAATTTCAAAATAGCAGGAATATTAAAAAAAAATTAAAGCTATATAGCAATCTATACTTTCTTATTATTTATTAACCACCAATATAACACTAGGCAATATTCACAATATTCATAAGGTAGCTATACTCTATGGCGACATAGAGCGCTGAGTGTAATAGCTAGGCATAAATATAGGTGTATTGGTAGTTTAGTAGTATTGCTAGATGTAGCGCTGCATTGTGTAATAATGCAGGTTATGCCAAATTATATCGCTGATATAATTTGGCATAACCATTACTACTATATTTGTATTATAATATTCGCGTAGGAGTTAAATAAGTGACCCATAAACGTAATTTTAATAGAGACGCAGTCACTAAACCGGAAAGTAATGACCTGTGTTGTGTGTGCTGTCGCCCTGTTTAGAATACACAACTAATTAATAAAACTCTATGAGTACGCGGGCGAAGCCGCGGGTAACAGCTAGTAATTTTATAAATCTCCATGGATGTATAGATTTATCTACTGCAATTTTTTACAAAAAAAAATATGTAGCCATTTTTGGTCTATCTATACATATTTTTATTACTTCCAGAATTAGCTAGGGTAGCTTAGGGGCTAGTACGATTGTTAATTTAGAGTAGGAGCACTTCTGGGCAGGTTTTTTGGGGGGTTTTACCTGTTCAGGAGGTCCGATTAATTATACGCATGTAAACTACACGCTTTAAAATCTAAACTTCAATTTGAAACAAATATCGTTTTCAGATGGTGGTGGCGTAAAGTTACATGCCGTGTCATTAACTTGGCCAGCCCCGTGGCAGTGCTTTGATTTTTATTTTTTTATCCCGCCCGAGTCGGTTTTCTATTAGGACATTACAAAATTGTTATAAAAAAAAGAAAATTGTGTGATACAAATTTCTTTTTTTTACAATGACGGTTCATGACGTCAATAAGTGATATGATAATACTATCCTACATTGAATAAAGAATTTCAATTTCCATGATGGGTCGCTTTTGCGTGCATGTAGATATCGAGGTTCTGGAGTCCCTGATGTACTAAAAGCCCCCATAAACTATAAGAGATACGGAAATGGCTCTAAAGCAAAAGCTTTTCTGCATGATAGGCTAGGCGGCTTCTGCAGCACTTAGATATCGAGGGTCTGGAGGTACCTAAACTGATGCAGAACACCACTAAACAAACAGAAATAGTCTGTACAGTATCATGGGTCGCTTATGCTTGCACATAGACATCGAGGGTCTGCAATACTGAATGTGGAACACCAGGAGCCCAGCTGAACTGAGCTGACAGGAGTAATGCCAATAGGCAGAATGGAGGGTTCCAGGTGGTGTCGGGAAAAGGGTAGCTACCCTGCCTGGCCGGGTGTTGTGGCCAGGGGACCGACTGGTCCATCTGGATAGAATTGGTAGTTGTATATATGCGTTGCGCGGTGAAACACTTCGATACCGCGTTTCAGGCTCTTTGTTCTGTCACGTGGCGCCATCTTGCAGCTATGTTAGAACTTCTGTTGCGTCTTGCTTGCTCGTGAACCACTTTGAGTGAGCTTCTTGTCTTAGCTCCCAGAGGTCGCTACAGCCTGAATAAAGTATACGAGATATGGGACGCTTCAGTTATGTAGGTATACTTAGGAATCGAAGATTGATATGAAAGACTAAATTTTTAATAAATTTTGTGAAGGTGGATCTTCATAAGCGTGAGTCTTCTCTCATTGTCAGATAATTTGGTTAATTATTAACAGTTTTTTAACTTATGTTAAGACTATACTAGCTTTAATCAATTATTAACAAGGATTATATTTCTGCTATCATAGTATGAACCTCAGAAATCGTTTGTATGTGTGAGTAAGTTAAAAACAAAAATCTGTTTAAAAGGTACCATACCATCTATCTACAAAACATGAAAAGAAATAAAACCACTGGGTTTAGGGGGATAGATTCAGGATTTTTAGTGACCCCGGACACTCAGTTTAAATGGGTTTTTATACAATAAACATAACTTAATCAATAATTAATTTAATTACTATATTTTATTATCTAGAAATTATTTCCAGGACTTGTTTGGTTGTGTTTTCTCTTTTGAGGTTTTGATCTAAACCCTCTCTTTAGATCAATAGATTTTTGTACTTTCGTGTTAATTTCTGTATGGATTTGCGTTTTAGTTTCTTGCATGGCTGCTTGGTATCCATTCAACAACCTTTCTGATACACTTGAATCAATTTTTAACTGAGGAAGTTCATTTTTACCACCAGACCGTATTAATTCCTGAAAAAAGAAATTCAATCTGTATGAGACATACTTCTTGATGATGAATTCAACTTCTTTTCTGTGTTGTTAATTTAAATAATTATATTATTTAGATTGTTGTCGTACCAAGTAGGTATAGGTAATTATTAAAAAATATATATAATTTAATGATTATTACCTTGAATAGGGGAATTTGGTTTTGGACTATTATGGTAACAGCGCGACCCTTGCGCCCTGCGCGACCTGTCCGCCCCACTCTGTGTATGTATGTCTTTATGTTTTTGGGAGGGTCATATGATATGACAAAATTGCAGTCAGGTATGTCTATACCCCTGGCCAGGGCATCTGTTCCAATCAATCTGAGAACAATAAATCAAAGATATTAATAAATAATGGTTGCATATGAAATGCCGGTCGTGAGAGGCCCTGTAGTGGCATTTAGATATAATATATTGACTTCATAGCAAGCAGACGTGTCTTAAAAATAATAAAATTATATAAAATTGTGCATACAAATATTTGCCCTAGTTTCAAGTGAGCAGTATAGTCACGTACGACTATGATTTGTATTAATATTGTTTAGTGCGTGAATAACAGTTTAGTTTGCTGTTTACTTAATGGCAATTTAAGATCTTAAGAAATATGGCAGAGACGGGTCAGGAAAGTCCATTTGGAAGTCGCAGCAAGCGGACGGCTCGAACACCGCCGCCTATACCACCTCAGCAGCCGGTGGACCCCCCGCAATTGGTGAAGACAGAGCAAATCCATGTTTGGTTGAACGCTGTTGAAACTTGCCTCAGCGAAATATGTACCATAACGGGAGAAAGCAAGCTCAACTCGGAGCAGAAGCTAAAAATCCAAACTCTTTGCCGTAAAATATCTAATAGCACAGGCCAAGTTGCAGTGGAATATCAATCCGTTAAGCAAAAAGCTATATCCAAGTACCAATCTCATCAGGCGGCTGTAGAAAAAGAGGACATCTTTGTGGAACGTCAGGAAATGAAGTTGTGTATCAAGGAGACTGCCCAACCACAAAAAAGTTTGACCTTTGCCGATGCCATCAAAACAGGTACCAAAAACCTAATTCGACCATCAAACCTAAGCTCTTTAGCAATCTATCCCAATGATAAATTGAAGACCAGCGAGGAGACAAAAACCCTAGTCCAGAAGATCATTAATCCAGAACAGATGAAGTTACACGTTCGAGGATTACGCAAGGTGAAAAATGGTGGCGTTATCATCAGCACGGACTCTAAAGAAGACATCGAGAAGCTAAAGCAGTCAGTACAACTAAATTCCTGTGATATCACTATTGACGAGCCCCACAAGCGCAAGCCCAGAATCATTGTTATTGGATTACCATCGACAATGCCCGAAAAAGACGTATATAAATGCATTTATGAGCAGAATCTAGCTGACAAGCTCCAGGACCGATCATGGGAAAAATTCTCGTCTTCTATTAAATTGAGCCATAAATCGGGTAAGAAAGACGCTGAAACCTGCAACTACATCATAGAAGTACCAGCAATTATTCGAAAAGCCCTCATTAATCAAAATAGAGTTTTTGTGAACTGGTCCTCCTGCCCTGTACGTGACTTTACCACAGTCACTAGGTGTTTTAAGTGTCAGCAGTATGGTCATGCTGCTAAGCCCTGCAAGAATCCAGCAGATACGTGTGCCCATTGTGGTGATGTGGGTCACTCGGCCCAAGACTGCGTAAACAAAGCGGAAGCATAGAGTAGAAATTACATAGAGATGACACTCCCGCTCCAGACGCGCTCAAGGTCAATCCGTCTGGCTGTCTCTTAGAGAACAATTCAGTCGGGAGTGCGCTTTGCCGCGGAAACGTTCGTCGTGCGGGGCGAATTTTTGCCATAAGTACCTACCTACTCACCACGCTTGGCGGATGGATTAGCGAGCAGAGTGCAAGGTGTTGTATTCATAGGGAGAACGCGTTTTACAAAAATAATGCTATTCTAATCTGGCACCACACGGCGCCATTTTAGCACCTATTTTAAAATTCTGTATCTACCTATTAATAATAAAATGGTAAGGTAAGACTTTAAAACAGGTAAATATTTTGTTCCCACGGGAAAACTGTTAGCAGCGGTCGCAACTGCTTGACTGGCCGCTAGTCTGGAATAAAATTATTGGCACGTGACAGCCCCGCCCGACTTACAGCGCGGGAGAGTGCGGGGCGTTACGGGCTGCGGGGGGAAGTAGGTATTTAAAGCGCGGCTTTTGGGGCCCAGACAAAGGAGTTTCGTTTCTATACGCCAGTATTATTATCTATTCTTATGGCGGAAGCCCCAAAATGTGCAAAAATATACAAAAAGCCCAGCAATCACAAAACCGGTGATGATGAATGGCCGAAAAAAATGGCCGAGCAAAGATACATTAATTCTATTGACTATGAAGGCGCTTAAGAGCGCCGTCCATAAGTAAGTGGTCTAGATCTATATTTTGTATAAGTAGTTTTAGTTTCATTTTTAATTCGCGATGACTAATAAACTCTTTTCTATCTAGTATGCAATTTGGATTTAGAGCCAAACTTTCAACTTCCGATGCTGTCCACCACCTAACCGATCATATTACAAGGGAACTTGACAAAGGAGAAAAAACTATAGGTATATTTCTTGACCTTGCTAAAGCGTTCGACACTGTTTCCACCCCAATCCTCTTACGTAAGCTTGAAAACATAGGCATAAGAGGTACGCAACTAAAATTATTCGAAAGTTATTTATCAAATAGGTGTCAATGCGTCAAAATAGGTAATGTAATGAGCTCTTTTCGACCTAATACATCCTTTGGGGTCCCACAGGGCAGCATTTTAGGTCCAACCCTATTTTTGATTTATATCAATGACCTTTGCGACCTTAAATTAGACTGCGGTAAGATTATTTCATATGCTGACGATACAGCCATAATCTTTTCCGCCAAAACTGATAAACAGGTTTTCGAATATGCACAGCGAGGTTTTAATGTTGTATGTAAATGGTTGCGGTATCATCAACTCACCCTCAATGCCGATAAAACAAACTTTGTAAAGTTCTCAAAGAGCAACTATCCTTTAGCAAATCCCAATCCAAGCATTTACGCCCATCACTGTTATTCTCCAACGGACACAAATTGCGACTGTCCTGTAATTTCACCCGCACACCAAATAAAATATTTGGGCATCATAATAGATAATTTGCTGTCATTCAGACCACACATTGAAGCCTTAATCGGTAGAGTTCGCAAGCTAATTTTCGTTTTTAAAAAATTACGCTCTTTTGCGGACTCTCAACTGATTACACAAGTCTACTTTGCCCTATGTCAATCACTTCTTACATATTGCATATCGTCATGGGGGGGTTCTTCTAAAACTTTCCTTCTAACACTTGAAAGGGCACAACGAGCTGTCCTAAAGGTATTAAGTTTTCGTCCGTTCCTGTATCCTACTAACCTTTTATATAAGTCATGCCAAGTACTAACAGTACGACAATTATTCATTTTAAGCACTGTACTAAAACAACACGCAGCACTTTCCTATTGCACGGATATAACTAACAAAAGACGTAAAGATATTGTCTGCACACAGAAAACACAAACAAACTTCGCCTTTTCATCCAGATTTTTTGTGTTTTTAGGACCCAGGCTCTACAATCGACTAAACGCAACTTTAACGATTTACCCTTTGTGTTACAATGAATGTAAAAGGGTACTGAAAAAAGCCTTACAGTTGTTGTCGTATGAGGAAACAGAGTAATTATTAACGGTCTTTTCTTAGACCTTGTAACAGCAGCTATTAGTAAAAAAAAAACACCTAGTTGATAAGTATTAATATTTTAACTGTATTCATCTAGATAATGTAAATATTTTAGGTATTTTATATAATTTATAAAAATAGACGTATTATGAAAGTAATAAAAATGACCTTGTTTGCCTGAGATACAGGGTAATCCTAGTTCAGGCTAAATTGTAATATTTAAGTACTTCTAAGTAATTTTACTATAAATGAAAATACTGACATTAAGCTTTTAAATAAATTATTCTATTCTATTCTATTTAATAATAGCATTACCCCATTTCTTTCCCACGAGTGTCGTAAGAAGCGGCTACGGGACTTGAAGGTTTTATGTGTATTAGAATTTTAGGCGACAGACTTACAACCTGTTGCTATAGCTAAATATAAAATATTTCTTAGGCGAAAGCAACTGTGTTTAAAGGCCGTTTACGCTCTGCCTACCCTGCAAGGGTTTAAAGGCGTGACGTATGTGTGTATGTAATCAATGAATATAGATATTGAACAAATAATATTAAACAAAACACTTACACATTGATTTCTGATTGAGTGAACTTTCTTAACACAGCTTCTCTGGTTGTTCTATCTAAGGAGCCAGATAAATCTGCCACTTTAAGTTTACCTCTTCCCCAAACATTTAGCAGAACTGCCAATCTATGGGCTGATTGAGCTGCATTGGTGAAACATAAAACCTTATCCCACTTCTGTTCAACTAAGAAGTGATATAAGATCAGTGGTTTTTCTTCAGGAGTGCAGCTGACAAACTGTTCTTCTAATTCAGCTGGAGTAGTATACTTTCTGATGTTATCTTCATCTTCATACTCATTAATGGCCGCTGCAGAGAAAAGTCTTGGTTGGAAAAGGCCCCATTGCTCTAATTTCTCTGGATCTTGTGATAAAGTTGCTGAGAACAGGAGCTTGTGTGGTGGAGCTTTTTGAGAAATTAGTGAGTTCCAGCTTAGATTTGGAACCTTTCCAGTCATCAATTCGTTTTCTAGCTTTATGTGTCTGTCCATGTGATAGAGCCAATCATTTTGAATGTGATCCATGATTCTATCTGCTTCATCTATGACAAGGAATTTCAAGTGCTTGAGTGAGAAGCCTTCAGTGTTCTGTATATGCTCAACTAATCTGCCAGCTGTGCACACTATTACGTCAACTTGACTTATCCATCCTGCAGATTCAGCTGTAAATAACACACAATAATTTAACAGTCAACCAGGTACAAAGGAATTTAGAAAGTATGTTTTATTGGTTTTATCAAAGTATTTTGTTTTGGGCCGTGTGATGCCAGCTTAGAATGGCATCACCCCATTTCTTACCCATGGGTGTCGTAAGAGGCGACTAAGGGACTCGAGGGTAAGATGTGTATTGCAATTTTAGGCGATGGGCTGACAACCTGTGGCTATAGTGATACACAGTTATCTGATTGACCCTCAAACTTTTGTCAGATGTGGTGTTAATATCCGTTATATGGCCGTTAACGCTCTGCCTACCCCGTAAGGGATATGGGCGTGATTTATGTATGTATGTATGTATGTTCGACATGTTCGTTTTGGGTTAGAGATTAGCATTAAAGATTAGGATATTTATTACTTACTATATCTAACAATCTGATGCTGTTCGTGTTGCAGAGGAGTGGAGCCACTCAATAAAGCTACATTCAAACCAGTTTTTGCAGCATACTTCTTGAAGACCTTGGCCACTTGAGCTGCAAGTTCTTGCACTGGTAGAACTACTAGTGCTCTTATATGTCGTCCAACATCATTCATTAAAATCTACAGACACAGAAAGGCTATGAAAAATATGACAAAATACAACTTTATCACAATAAAGTTTTGTATGAATTACCTGAATTATTGGCAGCACAAAAGCCAATGTTTTGCCACTTCCAGTTGGTGCAGAGACACAAACATCATGAGGCCACAATGGATGTGGTATCTTATGCTCTTCAAGGATATAAGGAATCACTTTTTCTTGTACAGGAAATAGCTGAGTAACACCTTCAGTGAGCAGAGAAGATTTCAGAGTGTCATGTAACCATGGTAAGTGTTCAACTGAACAGGATAAGTTTTGTAAGCTTGTTGAAACACCATCTGCATGTGAAAGCCAATAAGGCAAAAGCCTTGGTGCCTGTAACCAGAATAAATTATTTATTTGGTGAATAGTGGTTGAACTCCATCTCTGCAACAGTAAATTATATATTTAGTATTAATTACAGAGAAAAATCCCTCACTTTAGTCTTTTTCTCAAAATCCTGAGCTCCTAAAACCTTAAATTCTGAAGTTGGTTTATCTTTACTTCTTCTTTCAGGTTTAGGCAAATCTTCCAGCTTTTGGTCTGCTTCAACAATGTTTTTTTCAGTTAAATTTTTTTCATTATCTATAAGTTTTTCTGGTACTCTCAAGGTTATAACATCAGACTTCTTTTGTGAGGCATGAGCTTTTTTCCTCTCTTCAATTTTTTGCTTGAAATTTTGGAGATGTTGTGTTTCTTGATCAACGATGTCGACATCATCCTCGGTGCCAGTGTATCTGTTAAAAATAAAAATAATTGTATAGCACCTTGGCATACGACTTGGTTAACCTAAAAACTCAAATGTTTACCTGTTTATAACGAATAAATCCATTATGGTAGACCTTTTATAAGAATAACACTCAGATAGAAACAAAGTCCATGCATACACTTGTCTGAAAATTTAGAATTAATTTAAAAAATTAGAGTGAACAAACATAACCTCATGTGTTTTGACTTTGACTTGACTTGACGCAGCCTGTGAGTGATACCAGACTCCTCAGCCGATTTTTGACGATATAAACCCTCAAAGGCACGGTGTCTGCCAAAGAGGTACAAATTTTAAGAATCAATATATATTTTTTCTAGATGATCACGGGTCTGAAATTCTGGATGTTTAAAACATGTAAATTAATGTTTCTAGATGTAAATACAGTCAAACTAGAAGCTGGAGCAAGTGTCGCAATCATCAGTAAAGAATAAAAAGACGAGCTTAACGTGGCGACTAAGTATGCCATTTTATGCTTGCCAAATATTAGTTAGTAGTTCAAAACTTTTGTACGAACTAGCGTTTCCGCCCGCGGTTCCACTCGCGCATTATTTTTTCGTGCAGACCGAGTTAACAAACAACCCGACAAAACTAAAAACGTTCAAATACGTAATTTATTATTTTATTTCCTTAGTTTAAACATTTTTTTTACTGAACTATTTATCTTCATTTAGTGCTTTAGGGGTTTACATTTAAAAAACTGAATCGCATATTTGATAACTTTAGATCATTAGTTGAATCCCAATAAGGCTCAGGCTAAGGAAAGCCTCAAAGGCTCATAATTTACATACGCGTCTGGGGCTAAACAAATCAAAAATCCCATAAATACGCTTTCAACTATTTTAGCGCCATGATCTAACCACAAATTTTGAAACAAATCACATGAAAGACTACGAACTTTGTGAAGCTATGAATTAGTTTTAAGATTACTTAATTGAATTCATTCATTAAAAAAAAATAGAAAAAAGACGTATTATTTAAACAGGACTGATAACTTCAAAAACATTTATTTACGAATAGTAAATTTATTATTACTGAAATATGGTCTATTTTACATTAAGTCTTTCCCAGAGGCTAATCCGAGCCGAGAGAGAGATAGCACTTAGAAAATTACTAAGGATAAAATTTTGCCAAACCTAATTTTGACAAATATAATTATAATTTAAGTAATATAAAAAAACAACTTGTGTCAGTAATATCAAAAACTTGTTGGAAATCATAAAATTATACACTGATAAATTATGATTATGTAAAAACTATTAATCAAATAATTTTCTTATGATATCCCTTTAAGATTGAATTTTGGCGGTAAGCAACGGTAAGTAAGTTTAAACTTTAGTGACAGATTAAAAAAAATTACATTCCTAATTTATTACTTAAAATCCAGTATTTGACGAAATTGCTCAAAATGGTGAAAAAATGTTGTGTTCGAGGTTGTCCAAGTGAATCGTATGTATGTAAATTTCCCTATATATAAGCTCATTGTAATACAAAATATTGATGTCCTATTAGAAAGAGACGAAAGGCCTCGGTGTGTGCGGTCTCCCTTGGCTCGTTTTTTCTGCAACAGTTATCAGTCCTGTTTAAATAATACGTCCATGGCACTCTAGTAACCGTATCTTACCAAACGGACAAAAAAGGGACGGAATACCGGTCCGTGTTTTTTTGATAGTCTGGCAGCACTGACTTGACATATGTGTTTCGGTGCTGCTGAGTATTTTTGGAAAGGGCATTAATGCCATAGAAATATGTGTTTTGTTTAGCGTGGCTAATTCTCATACCTTGTTTTCATACAAATTAAGTCGAGAGCGAGCGAAAGGTCAGTGTGATTGTATTCTCTGTCTACGGTGTGATTTTGGCCATATTGAAAATAGAAAGAAATGGGTATAAATTTTTTATGTCCATGTCGCTGGCTCCCCAAAGTATATATTTTTCAAAGCTGAGAGGCTCAAACGTTTGTGACCAATGGATGGACTCTTATTTTAAGACTGGTTTTCAATGTGACGCTACCTAGACTGAGATCTCAGGTCAAAAAATTTGGGGAGCCAGCGACATGCTTTTAGGTTAGAATTTCAGAGAAATCATCAGATTACTTGTTAACGGCGCAATGTGCCAAAATGATGGCTATGCCAAAGAAATGTGACGGAATATGTGACAGCTACAAGCACATTCAATAGCTATGTGACTCAACTGGAGCTGAGAAATAAGCCATGGAATGTTTCCAACCCATGTCGCTGGCTCCCCAAAAAACCGGCATCCGAAATCTCTGCAAGTATCACCTAAAACTACTAACCAAAAAGTAATTCTTGATCGTAATGTAGTAAATACACGTAATTCAAACAATCTCCTCTAGAATCAGCTTCGTTTTTGAGAAAACACAACATTTGTTTTTGTATGAATATAAGGGTGACTACATCGTTCAACCCTTTTTGGGACAGATTCAGGAACTTATGGTTTAATGATTTCCGTACAAATTATACTAAATATTACCTTGATCAATGTCCGCGAAGGGCTCTTAGTGTTTATATTGTGCTGGTACTATTAGCAGCACATCAACTTACCTATTAAAGGTACTTAGATTTTTGACGGTATTTTCCACGGTTTATTTTTATAACATTTATAGTACAAATTCATTGTAGTATACACGATCTCGTTGTTGTCGTTCGGGAGAAATCGTCACCGGTGCGGCCGGCGACTTATCAGGAGCACATCGGAAGTCCCTTTTATTTTCGTCGAAAAGAGATCTTCATGGATAGGTCCGAATGTCACCCAGCAATAAAGTTACACGTGAGCGCTAGCGCGTATAAGGCTGTGTTAAGGTATTAATGTTTTAGAGTTTTATGCACTAACAGTGCTTTATTATTCTCATGTATAAAACTATTAAATTGAAATAATGCGTGTAGAGTATATTTATACAAGTCTAGTCAAGTATTGATGAAACTGAAAAACATTTCCCATGGAACACAGGTCCAATATAAAAAAAATGGAATGTACACTCGGTTATAGCACATAAGGTAAAAGGGGTACTCCAAAAGAGCTGAATCATTTTTGTCCTTAGCAATATTTTTTTCTTGACATGAATATGTTTTAGTAGAAAATTTATTTATTTTATGAGAATTAGTTTAAATTTTGATTATGTATTAACTGGGGATAAAAATAATTCAGTTCTTTTGGAGTATCCCTGTTACTTTATGTGCTACAACTGACTATACCTACATACATGTTGTACAGACTGAAAATGTAACAACGCTACAGATTGATGAGAATAAACGATATTTATTTATTAATTATAGTAATCACTTCAAGCGGAGTACTTTCTTAACATTATTTAAGGTCATTTATAGTAAGATCTGTACGGAAATCAAAAGCCATAAGTTCCTGAAACTGTCCCAAAAAGGGTTGAACGATGTTGTCACCCTTATATTCATACAAAAACAAATGTTGTGTTTTCTCAAAAACGAAGCTGATTCTAGAGGAGATTGTTTGAAGAACGAGTCTTTACTACATTACGATCGAGAATTCCTCTTTGGTTAGTAGTTTTAGGTGATACTTGCAGAGATTTCGGATGCCGGTTTTTTGGGGAGCCAGCGACATGGGTTGGAAACATTCCATGGCTTATTTCTCAGCTCCAGTTGAGTCACATAGCTATTGAATGTGCTTGTAGCTGTCACATATTCCGTCACATTTCTTTGGCATAGCCATCATTTTGGCACATTGCGCCGTTAACAAGTAATCTGATGATTTCTCTGAAATTCTAACCTAAAAGCATGTCGCTGGCTCCCCAAATTTTTTGACCTGAGATCTCAGTCTAGGTAGCGTCACATTGAAAACCAGTCTTAAAATAAGAGTCCATCCATTCGTCACAAACGTTTGAGCCTCTCAGCTTTGAAAAATATATACTTTGGGGAGCCAGCGACATGGACATGAAAAATATATACTTTGGGGAGCCAGCGACATGGACATAATTTTTTTCTGATTGAGACAAGGCGATAGCGCCAGTATCTTGTGTTCCACTCAACTTGAAAAATACGAATATGCTTTCTTTTTTTGACAAGAGGAATTTGTATGTTGCTATCTTGCTGTCAAGCTGAGAGTCAAAATGAGATATATAAGTATAATCTGTGATTCTCGTTGGGCGACGTTTTGGGTCGGTGATCGGTGCTTTTTAGAGAAATTTTCGATTCCTCAAACCGATCAAATGTTTCTCAGACAGCTTTTCTCAAATAAAAGTTAATTCTTCTTTATTTTCAGTAAATTCTATTCGTAGTGTCGGAAATTCAGTAATCTTATCAAAATGGCTAGTGTATCCTATCAAATAGCAAATCTTCTGGAGAAGGTAAGCCGGTGCAACTCTTTGAGGTTCTCAATCTTTGTTACTGATGATAATTTTATGGATCAAACACATTTCCTCTCTTATAGATGACATCTAACGACAAGGACTTTCGATTCATGGCTACAAATGACTTGATGACTGAGCTGCAAAAAGACAGCATAAAGCTGGACGATGACTCTGAAAGAAAAGTGGTGAAGATGCTCCTACGTCTTCTTGAAGACAAAAACGGCGAGGTGCAAAACTTGGCTGTCAAATGGTATGTAACCAAAAGAAATACACTCTTTTATGCAGCTGCCAAGGCATTCACTGTTACTATTGTTTATTATTTGCATACATCTCTTTTATAATTATAAGTGATAGTGTTGTTTGGTGCTAATATGGAACAATGAAAAAAAAACTATTTGTGCCAAAGTAAAAATTTACAGTGTATGTGCAAATTAGGTCCAGATGTGTAATAATTGTATTTTTACCAACATTATTGCTATATTATTGTAGTCTGATTATATTTAAAATGATTTTAGTCTTGGACCACTTGTAAACAAAGTGAAGGAATACCAAGTGGAGGCCATAGTGGACACCCTCTGTGCCAACATGCTCTCAGAGACTGAGCAACTGAGAGACATCAGCAGCATTGGCTTGAAGACTGTCATCTCCGAACTGCCTTTAGGCTCAAACACCCTTGCTGCCAATGTCTGCAAGAAAATCACTGGTAGATTGAGCAGTGCTATTGAAAAGGTAAAATACTTAAATATCACTAGTTAGATGGAGGTAACTTACTGAGCAGTCTGATGTTTTTGGTAATAATTATTTTCATAAAATTTTTGTTGTTTTGTTTCTCTGGTTGAACTTTCTTACAGTTAATAATTTTTTGAAACACATCTGTTGTGTATTAATGCAGTGAATTCTATTTTGTACATTTTAGCAAGAAGATGTGTCAGTCCAATTGGAGGCCTTGGACATCCTGGCAGATTTGCTGAGCAGGTTTGGTGGGTTGCTGATATCATTCCACCCAATGTTGCTCAACTCATTGCTGCCTCAGTTAGCTTCTCCTAGACAGGTAATATACAGTTTGTTACATATTTATGAATTTGCTCTTTTTGGTAATTGTCAGAAAGGATATTGTAAGGGCTGCCTTTGGGATAGGGATAAAGCTAGGGTACAATCTGCTATATTTTCTTGTAAGAATAAAACTTCCTAAATGCACTTATTAAATAATAATACTCTTTCATATATCTACTTCAGATAACTGATATAATATATTTCAGATATATGTAAATAAGGTAAAACCTCATTTGTCTTTAGTTTTATTTTTCTTTATAGTTTGTGGTGTTTTTGCACAATGAAGTTTTTTGTCAACTTCATTGTGAAAAGTTGATCTGTCATAAAGTGTTTGTAAAATGTAAAAAGGTGATGAAAATAGCATTAAATCTAGTTTCTCTTATTTAGAGCAACTTTTGAGTTTCATTACCTACAAAATAATATAGAAACCCCAAATAACATTATAAAACTAGATTTCTACAGCTATAGCAAAATGGATAAACTGAAATTCGAGTTTGTAGTAAAGGCTGCAGATGACCCGAAATCAAACATAATCTGTATGACATCTATCAGCGATATAAAAAACCAAAAATACATACTCCCGGATGCAGTTCAGCCGACTAGATTTCATGAACAAATTACGGGGACAGAAATTTATAAAAAAGTTAAACAGACATTACAAAGAAGACATGAAAAAAGACAAGTTTGGATTACACTAACACCAAAAATACGTAAAGATTATATGGATGAAGATGAAAATATACAATTTAGAGGTTATCTACTAGAACAGATTTTTCCCGACCCACAAGGTGAAGCAATGATACTCGGAAAAAAATCTGAAACACAAAAAGATAATACAGGGTGTCCAAAAATTAACTTACGGCACTTGTCAGAGAAATTTGTCGTAGATAAATTCAGCAAGAAAATCACCAATGTATTTCAGTGGATGTCGGTTTTTGAAGAGGAATGTGTCCGCATGGAAATACAAGAAGATTTACAAAAAATTGAGACTTTGAAACTATTTCTAGAAGACGGAGCTCTTGATTGGTATAGGTCTATGCTTATAAGACATACAGTGAACTCGGAATGGTCAATATGGAAGAAAAGTTTCTGTGAAACCTACGCAGACAAAGGGTGGTCACCAGTGAGATATGCGATCACATATAAATATAGACAGGGCTCACTAATAGATTATGCACTAAAGAAACAAAGACTTTTATTGGAGCTAAATAAATCCATGGACACGCACACTCTAATTGATTTAATCGCTACGGGGCTACCAAATTTTATAGCAGATAGAATTGATCGAGAAGATTTAAAGGAACCTGAAGATTTATTCAACAAAATCAGAGGCTTGGAGCACTTAGTCACTAAGAAGGTTTTTGAGCAGGATACTAAAAAAACAGAAAGTTTTGAAAATAAATTAAAAGAGAAGAATCCAAACTACTTACCATGCAAAACCTGCGAGAGAGAAAACAGGGGAGTCCGTTATCATCCCGAAGCTGCATGCTGGTTCAAGAATAAAAACTATGAAAAACCAAAAAGAGAGCAAATAAGAAATGTCAACAACTCTGTACTAGAGGTAGAACTTAACGGCTTAGATCCAAAAAACTAAATATTCCACCATTGATCAAAATAAAAATATTATTAAATGACACTTTGGAAGTTTCTGCCGTATATGATTCAGGTTCAAATGTATCCATAATAAATTCAAGGCTATTGTCTTTTAAAGAAGGTGGAATAAATATTGATAATAATACGGCAGACTTAAAAACGATTAATGGTGTGAAAAAAAGTAAAGGAATAGTGACTTTAAAAATGAAAATATTTGACATTGAAAAAAATGTTAGTGTCTTTGTGATAGACAATGAGAGCTATGAAAATGATTTTTTAATAGGATTAGATTTGATAAAAGAATTTAGACTAGTCCAAAATGAAGAATTGGTGATAAAGCAAATAAAGCAGAAAATTGAAAATAATACTAAAATAATAAACTTAAACACTAATAATCAAGAAATTCCCGGTTTAACGGGTGTGAAAAATATTGATAGTCTAAATACAGAAAATGATAAAGAAGAGAGAAATAATTACGAAATTAACTTTAATGAGCACATTGATACAGAGGTTTTTAATATTTCAATAAATCATCTAGACCCTCAAAAGCAGACTAAAATAAATGAACTGATTGATAAATATAAATCAATTTTTGCAAAGGATAAATATGACGTTGGTACCGTAACTGATTATGAAGCACGTATTGATTTACTTATAGATAAATACTGCAGTAAAAGACCGTATAGGTGTACTATAGAAGATAAAAAGGAAATAGAAATGCAGATTTCAAAATTATTAGAAAGAAACTTGATCGAGGAGTCTTATAGTCCATTTGCAGCCCCGGTAACATTGGCTTTTAAAAGAGAAGAAGGAAGAAAATCAAGATTGTGTATTGATTTTCGTGACCTTAATAAGATTGTGGTGCCTCAATCATCGCCGTTCCCACTAATTGAGGATTTAATGGTAAAAACCAGAAATTGTAAGTACTTTTCAACCCTAGACATAAACTCTGCTTTTTGGTCCATTCCATTGAAAATTGAAGATAGGAAAAAAACTGCTTTTGTTACCCAAGAAGGCCATTATCAATGGACATGTTTACCATTCGGTTTAAAGACTTCCCCGGCAATATTTCAAAGAATTTTAAGTAGCATTATTAGGAAACATAAATTATCAGAATTTACTGTTAATTTCATGGATGATATATTAATATTTTCCAAAACATTTAATGAACATATTCAGCATTTATCAATGTTATTAGAAGCAATTTTAAAAGAAGGTTTCAGATTGAAATTCTCCAAATGTAACTTTGCTCAAAATTCGGTAAAATATTTAGGACACATTATAGAAGACAACACTATCACTCCACTTAAAGATAATTTAAGAGCTATTAAGGATTTTCCTGTTCCGAAAACACAAAAGAATGTCAGGCAGTTTTTGGGTAAAATAAATTTTTACGGCAAATATGTGCCCAATATATCAATTATTTTAGATCCACTACATAATTTACTACGGAAGGGCCAGATATTTAATTGGACTGATGAATGTCAAGAGTCATTTGAAAAGATAAAAAACTTACTTTGCTCTAAACCTATTTTAACAATCTTCGACCCAGGTCTACCAATACACATTTATAGCGATGCAAGTTTACAAGGAGTAGGTGCTATTTTGAAACAACTACAGGAGAACGGAGAAGAAAAACCTTGTGCGTATTTTTCAAGAAAACTAAATGAGACTCAAAAGAGGAAAAAGGCTGTCTATCTAGAATGCTTGGCGATTAAAGAAGCAGTAAAATATTGGCAGCACTGGCTGATAGGAAAAAGGTTCACGGTTTTTACAGACCACAAACCTCTGGAAAAAATGAATATTAAGGCAAGACCAGATGAAGAACTTGGTGACCTGACATATTATTTGTCACAATTTAATTTTGAAGTCATTTATTCGCCAGGTAAATATAATTTAGAAGCAGACTGCTTAAGTAGAAATCCTGTATTAGAACCATACGAAAATCAAGAGGAAAATCTGAAAAGCGTAAATTTTATTAAATTAAATGATATCCAAGGTGATCAAAAAACAAATGAAGATATAAAACAAAATAAGGATAAATTGAAGTTGAAGGATTCCATATACTATAAGCCGGTTGGTAAAAAGGAGAAAATTGTACTGTCTGAAGCATTTAGTAAAAAGCTTATAGAAAATGTACACTACCATTATTGTCACATAGGAATACAACAGATGAGAAATAAAATTATGCCAATATACACCGCAAAAAATTTGACTTACAACATCAAAAAATATGTGAAAATTGCGAGATATGCATAAAAAACAAATCCAGACAGAAGTGTAAAATTGGGGTGATGTCTCACTTGGGACCGGCTACATACCCTTTCGAAATAGTATCCATAGATACCATTGGTGGATTTGGGGGCTCACGATCAACAAAGACCTATTTACACTTGCTGGTTGATCACTTTACAAGATATGCTTACATTTTAACTTCAAAAACGCAAAGTTCAAGCGATTTTATTAAATTAGTTAAAAGGGTGATACAAATTGGAAAAATTGGCATGATTTTATCCGATCAATATCCGGGCATAAATTCAAAAGATTTTAAAGCCTTTTTGGAATCGGAAAATATACCAATTATTTTTACAGCTGTAAATGCACCATTTTCAAATGGTTTGAATGAGCGGTTAAACCAAACGTTGGTCAATAAAATAAGATGTAGGATAAATGATAGTAAGAATAAACTGGCTTGGACAACCATTGCACATGAATGTACTGAAAAATATAATGAGACCGAACATACTGTGACCGGGTTTTCCCCAAAATATTTATTGGATGGATCAAATATCGATCACGTGCCAGATGAATTAAAAAAAGAAATAACATACAATAACTTAATGCAGGATAGGAAAATGGCTCTACAAAATACTTTGAAATCACATACCTATAATAAAAAACTATTTGATAAAAATAGAAAAGAATGTAAATTAGAAGTAGGGGATTCTGTTTATGTTGAAAATGGAAATCGTTTAAACAGGAAGAAGCTGGATGAATTGAAAATTGGCCCATACAAAATTTTGGAAAAAATATCAAAGACAATTTATAGGATAGATACAGGGCATAGAAAATGTGAGTCGAATCTGTTTCATATAACAAAAATTATTCCGATACCTAAATAAAAAATAGAACGTAGTAAATAAATTATATAAGGAGATAAAAATAAACGATAATATTAAGAAGAAAATATGTAAAAAATGGGATTTAAAATTTAGTAAACGTTGGGGGGGGGAGATGTAAATAAGGTAAAACCTCATTTGTCTTTAGTTTTATTTTTCTTTATAGTTTGTGGTGTTTTTGCACAATGAAGTTTTTTGTCAACTTCATTGTGAAAAGTTGATCTGTCATAAAGTGTTTGTAAAATGTAAAAAGGTGATGAAAATAGCATTAAATCTAGTTTCTCTTATTTAGAGCAACTTTTGAGTTTCATTACCTACAAAATAATATAGAAACCCCAAATAACATTATATATATATTATATCAGTTATCTAGTTTCCATTTTAAAGGTTTGCTTAGTTTGGGTCTAGATGAAGCTGTGTGAAATTTCCAAGATATTTATTTATTGATTTTATTTTTACACAGGCTGTCCGCAAGCGCACCATTGTGGCACTGTCCCACCTGGTAATGTCCTGCAGTGCAGATCTCTACAAGAAGCTGATTGACCATCTGTTGGAGGGTCTGAGTGCATCCACGTCACCCAGTGTTACTCGCACACACATTCAATGCATTGCATCAATATGGTGAGCCATTTTCTTATTTGTAATGGAATCATAAGTCAAGTAGTATAATTAACATGCATTGCCGTGTGATGCCGGCTCAGAATAGCATCACCCCATTTCTTGCCCGTGGGAATCGTAAGAGGCGACTAAGGGACATGAGGGTGTGTATTGCAGTTTTAGGCGATGGGCTGACAACCTGTCACTATGGCGATACACAATTTTCGAGGTGACCCTCAAATGTTTGTCAGACGTGGCGTAAATGTCCGTTTTATGCTGCCATTTATGCTGTGCCTACCCCGCAAGGGATTATAGGCGTGATGTGTGTATGTGTATGTATAAATAAGGGTCCTTCAAGAATCTCTTTAGTCATCCTCACAATAGTACTGGCAAATTCTGCCTTAAAATATAGCAATTTGTTTTTTATATTGAATGTGAAAGTGTTAATAGGAGAAGACCTAGCCCATTTCATAATATAGTAAAATTACTTTATACAAGGAGTACACATTTCTTTAAAATACATGTCTCTCTTATAGCCGCCAAGCCGGGCACAGATTCGGCGAGCAGCTGGACCGCGTGGCACCGCAAGTGCTGGAACACTCCATGAAAGCAGATGAAGAGCTGCGCGAGCATTGCCTGCAGGCCCTCGAAGCATTCGTGCTCAAGTGCCCTAAAGAAGTGCAGCCGCATATCTCCACGGTAAGAACAAACATTACAGGAGCATAAAGGTTTTGCAGTAACAGCATTACGGAGAAGCAAGACCTTGAGTACCAAATTTTAAAACACTTCCCGTGTTAGGTATACAATTTTTGAAAACTTGCAAAATTTTCAAGCGCGGGCAGGATTTGAACCTGCGACTTTCGCATTACTAGTGGCGACGCCTCTTCCATCTGGGCTACCGCAGCACCACGTCTGACAAAAGTTTGAGGGTCAATCAATGGACAATCAGATAACTGTGTATCACTATAGTAACAGGTTGTCAGCCCATCGCCTAAAATAGCAGTACACATTTAACCCTCGAGTCTCTTACGACACCCATGGGTAAGAAATGGGGTGATTCTATTCTAAGCCGGCATTACACGGCATACCCATTTCTGTGTTATAGATAATCGAGCTGTGCCTGCGGATGATAACGTACGACCCGAACTACAACTACGAGGACGAGGAGGGCGGCGGCGGCGAGGATGAGGACATGGAGGACGACTCCGCCCCGCCAGACGCGGAGCCCGACTCCGACTCCGAGGAGTACTCGGACGATGACGACATGTCCTGGAAGGTAACTTATGACTCTTACAGCACGTTCACACGACGTCAATATAGGCAGGGAAATAGTAAGTGGGAAGCGCGAGCATGTACATAGGTTACTCGCGCTGCCACTTCCCGTGCTCCCTCTATTGTTGGCTTTTCGTGCGCGAGTCAAAAGAACGGCAGCACGAACGCGTGTGGAATGTAATAACTTAATTTAATTTATCTACACTCGTCTCATAATGTTCGAATTATGAATTCGAAAACAGATGCATAATGACCTACTTTATGCATTCTGCCTATAAAAACTAGGGTTTACTATAATTTACAGAAGCGTAATGACTTAATGAGAAAACTCTTAATACGATAAAGTTGAGAAATGAAACGAAGTTTTTTTTTCCAATACTCAAATCGCTATCTTCCGCCGCACCTGACAGTTGTTGTTGTACGGTAGTTTTTCGGATGTTGTTCAGTTGTTTTAATAGGTTTTTGTTCTGTTGTTGTTGAGATGTTGTTCAGATGTTGTTCAGTTGTTGTTCAGATGTTGATTAGTTGTTATTCCGATGTTGTTCAGTGTTGTTCAGTTGTTGTTCAGTTGTTGTTCAGTTGTTGTTCAGTGTTGTTCAGTTGTTGTTCAGTTGTTTAGTTTTTTGCTGTTGAGACTTGACATCTAAACAACTGTTAGTAAAGAATCTTCAAAAATTCATATCAAGCCATATTACGTTCTCGTATTGAATTTGACCATGTATCGGGCCTTGCAATCGCCGGTGCGGACGTTTGGAAAAGTGTTCAACTGAGTTAATTTTTTAGAGTGTAGATAAAATAGTGTATGCAACTGCATATAATTAGGCATTAGAATGCTCGTGTCAATCTATTATCACACTCGGCTGCGCCTCGTGTGATAAACAGACACTCGCATTCTAATGACCCCCATTATATGACAGTTGCATAAACTACTATACTGGGAGACAATAAATATTTTTATAATTTTATCAATGTATTGCTATCTCGCTCACTCATAAAGGTGCGAGAAGAGTATAACGGCAGTGTGTGAACACTTACTCCCGTTGATACTTCCGCGGAAGTATTTCGAGCAATATTCGCGACAGCGGCAGGAGCAGGGTGCATAGTGTGAACGTGCTATTATACACACGGCCAATAGATGGAACAATCCTATGGTTCGCAATCGGGATGATGAAGAGCGTTTGACTGTATAAATAATAGATTTTTAAATATGTTTTTTAAATAAATTTTTATTAAGGAAACCAACAGTTAATCACAGATTATGATACACATAGTACATGAATTTTTAAACGTAACCAATTATAGGTATCCACATATGACTTCAAGATTCAAACGTGTTGCTTATTTAAAGAAAAGTGTACTTATAAGCATTTCCTACAGTCACATTTTTTTATGATCATGTATTTATTTGTATTGTGTCAACAAGAAATCTGTATAATGAACAGGTGCGCCGTGCAGCGGCCAAGTGTCTGGAGTCAGTGATCTCTACGCGGCACGAGCTCTTGCCGGAGATGTATCAAACCGTGTCCCCTGCGCTGATCGCCAGATTCAAAGGTAACAAACAACGTACAATGACGTACATAGCATACACGTGTTTTATTGCACCTCGTCTGTCGTCGTAACATACATACATACATACATAAATCAAATGTATCCCTTCCGGGGTAGGCAGAGCGTTAACGGCCGTTACGACAACGGATATTAACACCACGTCTGACAAAAGTTTGAAGGTCAATAAGATAACTGTATATCACCATAGAGACAGGTTGTCAGCCCGTCGCCTAAAATTGCAATACACACCCTCGAGTCCCTTAGTCGCCTCTTACGACACCCATGTGTAAGAAATGGGGTGATGCTATTCTAAGCCGGCATGACACGACAAATTGGAGTATAATTAATAAATAAATTAATTATAGTATTAGCTATATTCGCCAAATTGCCTTTTCCCTGGATTTTTCTCTTAAACGTCTTTCGAAACGGAACACAATAATGTTCACTTTGTGAAACTTAAATATTTTCATGGTACAGGGGATCTTTGGTCAATTCATTCATTCGCCTAATCGTCTATTTTCGGAACCTTTGCAGTCGTCTGCTTCTTTTACATGTCGTGTGGGACACCGAGTTGTCCAAAGACCCGATGAACCCTGATGTCAAGAGATTTTCTACCGCCTACTATTACTAGTAGGCCGCTGACATGGTTGTGTAACGACTAACGACCGCCGTCTAAGTAATTATAGACGGCTTAAGGTGCCTTCCGAAGCACGGAATATTTTTTTTTTATAATCTGGCAGACCAGCCTGCAACGTCATAACCAGACTGGGAACATATTCACAAAGTGATAAATAAAAACTTTGTGAGTGACCTACCGGGAAACGAAGCCGGCACCTTTGCGCCGCAGGCAGTCGCACTACCACTGCGGCACATCGGTCGTCGCCTTTACAGTATACAGGATGTAAGAGACAGCCCTCCGAATACTGATAGGGTGCATTCAGATTTCTTGGACTTCCCATATCTTAGATCAATCTTTTTGGACTTCCCATAGTAAATAAAGTCAGCTGATCGTGATTATGTACGGGAGGTTAAACTTTTTTGGTCGCTTCCTGACATAATAATGTTCCTAGAGGAAAGTTTTTCAGTTACATGGTCTGCATGCACCTTATCTGTATTCGGAGGGCTGTCCCTTACACCCCGTATTTGGTATTGTTGCAGAGCGGGAGGAGAACGTGAAATGCGACATCCTGAGCGCGTACACGGCGCTACTGCGCGCGACGCGGCCGCCGCCCGCGCTGCAGCCCACCATCGCTGCCAACGACAACTCGCCTCAAGCGCTGCTTCTGCAAAGGGTAACATACACTCTCTTCTCTTCTCGTGTGGGATTCCGAATCGTCCAACGACCCGATCAAGCCTCTGGTGTCAGAGTTTTTCAACCGCCTACTACTAGTAGTAGGCCTCTGACATGGTTGTGTAACGACCGCCGTCTAAGTAATCATAGACAGCAACCGGGACCGACGGCTTAACGTGCCCTCCGAAGCACGGAACCATTTCTTTTCGGATAGTCAGGTGGTTCACTCTGCAATGTCCTAACCAGACCGGACACCTAACATACACTTTCTTACTTTAACTCAAGTTATTTAAAAAATTTACCCTTCTCGGTTTTTTATTACTATTGATGGAAAAATAATTAGATAGAAAAGACGTCAAAAACTGATGACGGTGTCCTTCGTCTTCGGTAAATAAATTCTCTTCACTTAAAATTGCGTTGTCACTTTCCGCCAAATAGGTTTAGAAAAGGATGGAGTTTGTAAGATTCTGTCATGTTTAAAAATGTCTCATTGGTTTTGTTTTAATCACGTCACTTGTGAATCAATGTTCATTTTATACTTTTGGCTAATTGTCACTATGTGTTATGGTAACACCAGGTGGGCGGCGTGGTCCGCGGCGCGCTGCGCGTGATCCGCGGGCGCAGCGTGCGCGCGCGCGGGTGCGCGCTGGCGCTGCTGCGGGAGCTGCTGACGTGCGCGCCCGGCTGCCTCGCCGCGCACGCCGACCGCGTCATCCGCGCGCTCACGCCCGCGCTCACGTGAGTACCGTGTCTCTTGCCCTTGGTAATCGCTAAGGATTGGCAGACGGATGTTTAAACCCTAATGTACCCGCTATTGTGATGTTTTTTTCACAGGTTTTGAGCTTTCAGGGAGGTTAGTAATAGTAAGGTTCAAAATGGCTAGTAACACAATATAAACCAAGGAGCAGTGTTTTAACTTGAGCACCTTTCCGCTTGAATATGCCTACTTTGGCAAAGATATCAGCAAATTAGTTTTGCAAACCCGAATTTAAGTAATGTCACACTAGGAACCGTAATGCCAAGTAACTCTAAGAAAACAATGAATTACATATTTTTTATGAATAGTCAGGTTTCTCCATATTCATTATCCCGATTTTCCGATACTAAAAGAGCCGTGGCGTAGCATACCTCAACAGCGTACACAATAAAAGTATCGGTCCAAGAATACCACTAGAAACTGGTACTTATCCCTTCTGTTGCTGTAAATATTGACAGACTACAGTTAAGAAAGTGATAATATACAAATCATTTGATTGCCATATAAGCCAAATTCTTGAGCTGTGCGCTAACCATCGATATGTATGGCCGTGATTTCTATGGCGCTAACTGATAAAGTACTCATCCATCATAAATATTTCCAGTGACAAAAGCACAGCGTCATCAATGAAGATCGAGACATTGATCTTCATAGTGTGCCTGCTGCGAGGGCACCCGGCCGAGACCATGCGGCCGCACGTCGCCGCGCTCATGCCCGCAGTCATCGCGTGTGTGCACGACCCCTTCTACAAGGTGAGCACACTACAGAGCGAGCAGTCAATGCAGATCGAGACATTGATCTTCATAGTGTGCCTGCTGCGAGGGCACCCGGCCGAGACCATGCGGCCGCACGTCGCCGCGCTCATGCCCGCAGTCATCGCGTGTGTGCACGACCCCTTCTACAAGGTGAGCACACTACAGAGCGAGCAGTCAATGCAGATCGAGACATTGATCTTCATAGTGTGCCTGCTGCGAGGGCACCCGGCCGAGACCATGCGGCCGCACGTCGCCGCGCTCATGCCCGCAGTCATCGCGTGTGTGCACGACCCCTTCTACAAGGTGAGCACACTACAGAGCGAGCAGACAATGCAGATCGAGACATTGATCTTCATAGTGTGCCTGCTGCGAGGGCACCCGGCCGAGACCATGCGGCCGCACGTCGCCGCGCTCATGCCCGCAGTCATCGCGTGTGTGCACGACCCCTTCTACAAGGTGAGCACACTACAGAGCGAGCAGACAATGCAGATCGAGACATTGATCTTCATAGTGTGCCTGCTGCGAGGGCACCCGGCCGAGACCATGCGGCCGCACGTCGCCGCGCTCATGCCCGCAGTCATCGCGTGTGTGCACGACCCCTTCTACAAGGTGAGCACACTACAGAGCGAGCAGACAATGCAGATCGAGACATTGATCTTCATAGTGTGCCTGCTGCGAGGGCACCCGGCCGAGACCATGCGGCCGCACGTCGCCGCGCTCATGCCCGCAGTCATCGCGTGTGTGCACGACCCCTTCTACAAGGTGAGCACACTACAGAGCGAGCAGTCAATGCAGATCGAGACATTGATCTTCATAGTGTGCCTGCTGCGAGGGCACCCGGCCGAGACCATGCGGCCGCACGTCGCCGCGCTCATGCCCGCAGTCATCGCGTGTGTGCACGACCCCTTCTACAAGGTGAGCACACTACAGAGCGAGCAGTCAATGCAGATCGAGACATTGATCTTCATAGTGTGCCTGCTGCGAGGGCACCCGGCCGAGACCATGCGGCCGCACGTCGCCGCGCTCATGCCCGCAGTCATCGCGTGTGTGCACGACCCCTTCTACAAGGTGAGCACACTACAGAGCGAGCAGACAATGCAGATCGAGACATTGATCTTCATAGTGTGCCTGCTGCGAGGGCACCCGGCCGAGACCATGCGGCCGCACGTCGCCGCGCTCATGCCCGCAGTCATCGCGTGTGTGCACGACCCCTTCTACAAGGTGAGCACACTACAGAGCGAGCAGACAATGCAGATCGAGACATTGATCTTCATAGTGTGCCTGCTGCGAGGGCACCCGGCCGAGACCATGCGGCCGCACGTCGCCGCGCTCATGCCCGCAGTCATCGCGTGTGTGCACGACCCCTTCTACAAGGTGAGCACACTACAGAGCGAGCAGTCAATGCAGATCGAGACATTGATCTTCATAGTGTGCCTGCTGCGAGGGCACCCGGCCGAGACCATGCGGCCGCACGTCGCCGCGCTCATGCCCGCAGTCATCGCGTGTGTGCACGACCCCTTCTACAAGGTGAGCACACTACAGAGCGAGCAGACAATGCAGATCGAGACATTGATCTTCATAGTGTGCCTGCTGCGAGGGCACCCGGCCGAGACCATGCGGCCGCACGTCGCCGCGCTCATGCCCGCAGTCATCGCGTGTGTGCACGACCCCTTCTACAAGGTGAGCACACTACAGAGCGAGCAGTCAATGCAGATCGAGACATTGATCTTCATAGTGTGCCTGCTGCGAGGGCACCCGGCCGAGACCATGCGGCCGCACGTCGCCGCGCTCATGCCCGCAGTCATCGCGTGTGTGCACGACCCCTTCTACAAGGTGAGCACACTTTATGATTAATGTACTCTTGTACATTATGTTCACATCATGTTCCTGCTACTGCCGCTGCCGCGAATATTGCCCGAAATACTTCCGCGGAAGTATCAATGCGAGTCAATGTTTCATATGTGTCACTGCCCTCATAGGTACTTATCTTGCAGCAAAACGAGTGAGCGAGATAGCAATACATTCCACTCGTGCTAGTGCTGCCGTTCCTTTGACTCGCGCAAGAAAAACCGACATTCGAGTGATCACGGGACGTGGCAGCGGCATCACGAGTAACCTGTTTACATGCTCGCGCTGCCCACTTCCCTTACCATTTCCCTGTCTATAGCTAGGGTGTGTACGTGGCATTACATTACATACACTAACAGCCACAACAGTCCACTTCTGACCATGAGCTTCCCCCTATCGGCTCATACTCACGATGCCTGGCGAGCACAGCGCAAGATGTTGCATTCACAGGGAATGCTGCTGCCCATTCCCTGGATGATTATACTTAATTCACTTTGACACCCACGGATAGAATTGGACTAATATTCTAAGCTGGCACCACACGGCTAATGTATTCTTGTACCCGGTGTAAAACATGGTGTACCGGAAACCTTGCAGGCGTGATTACCTTGAAACTGAACTACTTTACCCAGGGAACATTATGTTGTTAAACTGCAATAAAAATTCTATACAAAGTCAGTCTGCTAATCGTCAATTTTGTGTGGGAGGTCGAAAAACTAAATCTCGTTTCTTACCGTTAGCTACATAGGGAAAGTACGAAGTCGAAGATAACAACACCGTCGGACGTGGCGTACCTCAACTACCCGGGTTACTCTCTTGAGCATAAGTTCAAGAAGCAGGCTGGGGTCTGTGTGTATGTCCGCGATGACATTTGTTGTCGTCGTCTCCGTTGCTTTGAGAAATCGGGTTTTTCTGCCATTTGGCTACTGGAGGACTCTGGCGTGGAGAAAACTCTATATGTCGGCGTCTACCGATCGCACAGCGGTGACCAGGAGACGACAGCGCTTTTCAATTACCTCGTTGAAACGACAGACGTAGCACAGCAAAGATACCCGACAGCGAAGCTAACTTTTCTGGGGGACTTTAATGCCCACCATAAGGAGTGGTTGTTCCCGTTCCAGAAAACTGACCATGCTGGGCTAGAGGCGCGCAAGTTTGCGTTATCGCTAGATCTGACCCAGCTGGTGAATGTAGCTACGCGGATACCGGATATCGACGGCCATACACCCAATTGCTTGGACTTGCTGCTGACAACTGATCCAGACAGTCATTCAGTTTCGGTCTCAGCTCCGCTGGGAACGTCCGACCACTGTCTGGTGAAATCCGTATCGACCTGCTCTCCTCTCGATGACAGCCCCAGGGGCACGAGGCGAGTTTGGAGATACGAGTCAGCAGATTGGGAAGAGATGCGGCACTTCTTTGCATCTTACCCGTGGCGTCAAGTGTGCTTCTCTTCGCGTGACCCCTCGTGTTGTGCAGATGCGGTTGCGGACGTGATTCGGCAGGGGATGGAATATTTTATTCCATTCTCCGACATCCCGCTCGGTCACAAAGCCCAGCCTTGGTTTAACGCAGAATGCGCCCAAGCTGAGGCGCGTAAAGAATCGGCATACCAAGCTTGGGTCAAGGCTCGCGACTGCAAATTAAGAGCACGTAGGGTTCGCGCGAAGAAAAGAACCTTCAACTCTGCCACTAAGTCCTGCAAACGGGTTTTACGTAAGGCACGTTTTGACCATGTCGGACGAATAGGGGCCAAACTAGCATCACACCCTCCGGGTAGTAAAAAGTTTTGGTCCCTGTCCAAAGCGGTTGAAACTAATTTCTGTCGTCCAACCTTACCTCCAATGCTGAAACCTGATGGATCGCTGGCTCACTCTGCAAGTGAGAAAGCAAATTTGTTTGCTTCCTTGTTTGCAAGCAACTCACGTCTGGACGCTGGCTCCAAACAACCACCTACTGTACCTCGTTGCGATTCTTCGATGTCGGAGATCGCAGTACACATTAAAGAGGTTCGAAGAGTATTGTGCAGTCTAGACGTGAACAAGGCCAGCGGACCTGATGGCATACCAGCGAGAGTATTAAGACTATGTGCGCCTGAACTGTCTCCTGTGCTGACACGCTTGTTCCGCCTCTCTCTTAAAGAAAGAACGGTGCCGGGGGCCTGGAAGCTTGCTAATGTGCAACCAGTTCCCAAAAAGGGCGACCGTGCCGACCCTGCCCATTACCGTCCAATTGCCATTACCTCCATCCTATGCAAGGTCATGGAGAGGGTACTTAACAGTAAGTTGCTGACCTACCTTGAAGACAATGATCTTCTCAGTGACCGTCAATATGGCTTTCGCCGGGGGCGGTCTACTGGTGATCTTCTTGTGTATGTCACGCACTGCTGGGGCGAAGCCATCGAGAAAAACGGCGAAGCACTTGCCGTTTCACTCGATATCTCGAAGGCCTTTGACAGGGTCTGGCATGCAAGTCTGCTCAGCAAGCTTCCTGCTTATGGCATCCCAGCTGATTTTTGTACTTGGATTTCAGACTTCCTTAGTGAACGGTCCATCAGAGTAGTCGTTGACGGCTGCTCCTCTGACCTAATGGCCATTGATGCCGGAGTTCCTCAGGGGTCTGTTCTCTCTGCAACTCTTTTCCTGCTGCACATCAATGACCTCATTCGGCATGGTATTGTTGGATACGCAGATGATAGTACCGTTTCAGAGAGATACTTGACAGGTGCAGGGACCAGTGGGGATGAAATACGTTCGTTAAGAAAGGCCATGGTAGAGCGAACAGATCTGACCTTAAGTCTTGTCTCCCAATGGGGCGACGACAATCTGGTCTCATTCAATGCCACCAAAACACAGGCGTGTCTTTTCACTGCAAAAAGGAGTCCTTTCGACTGGACACCTACTTTTCGGGGTACATCTGTCCCAGTCACTGACAGGCTTGAGCTTCTAGGCATGGAGTTGACATCAAATCTAAACTTCGGCGCGACCATCGAGTACAAGGCTCAGACGGCGGCTAAAAAGCTGGGCGTCCTGAATAGAGTGAAGCGATACTTTACGCCTGGACAGCTTTTAACTCTTTACAAAGCACAAGTCCGATCCTGCATGGAGTATTGCAGTCACCTTTGGGATGGCTCAGCCAAATACCAACTTGCCGCTCTTGACTCGGTGGAACGCAGGGCCAAGAGGCTCATAGGCGACATAAAACTGGTGGACACCAAGCTACATAGCCTGGCACATCGCCGCAAGGTTGCCTGCTTGTCGGTATTTTATAGATTGTACTTCGGAGAGTGTGCTCAAGAGCTTCACGACCTTGTTCCACCAGCTCCCTTCTACCATCGGACATCCAGACGCACCGCCGGATACCATCCGTACCTGGTAGCCATTCCACCAATTCGGACTAAGCGCTTCAAGTCATCATTTATAATGCGCACTGCTAAAGAGTGGAACTCACTTCCTGCGTCTGTGTTTCCAAAAGCATACAACCCTAATCTCTTCAAAGTAAGAGTGAACAGGCTTCTTCTGGGTGAGCTCGCTCCATCTTAGACTCTGTCTCTGTCCTATGACCTAGACTAGAGTCAAGAGCAAACCCATCATTAATAAAAAAAAAAAAAAAAAAAGTTGTTCAGTTCATAGTCTGTCCACGCTTGCAGAGTTCTCTGTGCATCGTTCTGTACACCCGCAATTTTCGTTTGTGTATCTACAAGAGTATTTACTTTTTTGGTTTTGTTTAGGTCACAGCCGAAGCGTTGAGGGTATTGCAGACGCTCGTCAAAGTTATTAGGCCGCTTGGTAAGTCATGTTCACAGTCATGTTCTAGAATAAGGTCAAAAAAGATGAAATTTTACTAGTGACCGATAGCAAAAACTCAAAACGGGCTGGTGATGAGGAACAACTTTCCTCAAGAAATATAGGTCGAAATACGAAAAAAATACAAAATTGCCAATCAGTTGATTTAAGCTACTATGGAAACTCGAAATATTTTTTTCATATTCAACCTATGTTTTTTTAGGAAAGTTGTTCCTGATCACCAGCCTATCTTGAGATTTTTTTATCAGTCACTAGTAAAATTTCATCCTATATAGTTTGGTTTTTGAATAAACAGTGGTAGCATATTGGCAATGCTGGCGACAGAAGAAAAATCGCCTATGAATTCACAATTTGTCACGTTTCTATTCGTTGTAGTCTTCCATAAGAAAATGCAGGTTTTCATCACATATGTATTACAGATATAATTGAAATGGAGGGGGCAGCAGGTCGCGTGGCGGCCCCACCCGCGGACTTGCAGCGGTTCATACCGGACATGTACCAGTGCACTTTAGTCAGGCTCCGAGCCACTGACATGGACCAGGAAGTGAAGGAACGAGCCATCGCGGCTTGCGGACAGCTGCTGTGTCACTTCGGGGACTTGCTGCAGGTATACGGCAAACAAACAACGACAACTCTATAATATATTATCACAAACATACACAATTGATCGATTTTTCTCTTACTGTTAGAGAAACACGAAACCGCGTTCACTTGTACTTTGCGACCGAAAAAGGCGCAGGAATTCTTACTTTCCCATACCATTTCAACATTTGCGTAACCGATGTATCTTTTCGACTAGATACTTTCGATACAATATTCGGTACTCATCCACCCGTCAAGCGAATGCTGACTATGCAATCTAACTACTTAAGTTTAATTTATCTGTGATTATGATAGTAATCCGACCCGTCTTCCTTCCAGAATGAGCTACCGTATTGCCTTCCGATATTTTTAGAACGTCTACGCAACGAAATAACAAGACTTACTACTGTAAAGGCTTTGACAAAAGTCGCAGCCTCGCCGCTACGTATCAATTTATCTCCTATTATGGTAAGAAATCGGTCATTTTTAATTTTTTTTCATTGTTTCAGAGATAAAGTCTTATATTTTTTGTTTGTTTTAGTCTGATGCTGTGCCAATTTTAGGATCGTTTTTGAGGAAGAACCAAAGAGCGTTGAAACTATCGACTCTAGTTTTGTTGGACACCCTCGTTCAAAATTATAGTGGGACAATGAGCATAGAGCTATTGAGTAAGGTAAGTTATTATTTCTTTTATACCGGAACCACTTTTACTTATGGAACTAGATAGCTTAAATTAATAATAAATATCTATACATATAATAAAACAGTAAAACCCGTGTGTCTGTACATTGAACAAATATACGAAAAACTAATCGTAAGATGTTAAAATAGGATTAGGACACCATTTTTGTCCTGTGACTACGCTTCATTGTCGAATTTGATTTAAATAATGACCACGATTTTGAACCAAATTCGGGTGTCAGTCTAGAACCTCGCCTTTATTCAGCTGAGTTGATGCGTTTTTATGACCTCATGTGGTGGTTTTGTTGTGAAAATGCTCGAATGTTTTGGTTTGCCAATACACTATGATTTCTAGGTGCTACTGGAGGTTCCGCCACTAGTCTGCGAACAAGACTTGCACTGCGCTCAAACCGCGCTCACTTTAGTCCGCGACGCTTGCCTCTATTGCCCCGCCGCGCTCACGGACGACGTGCGGCAAGCGCTCACGCCTAGCATCCTGGCGCTCGCCAACTCCCCGCTACTGCAAGGTGAGCGTGACAAGCTTTGACTTTTGACAGAGATACTGGATGGGGAATCTCATCAACTTGGAATCCGCTGATTACACAGCGGAAGAACCAGATCCAATATACTGTAAGACCTACTACACAAGATACGGTTTCAGCATTCTGCGTGGAACCGGGACGTTACGCTAGGCAATATGTCTGAGACAGAAGCCGTCACAAATGTATGAGACCAATGATGGTTTCACGATGGTGTGACGGATTCATGTTATTAAAACACGCCAATAACTGCGATTCTCCTCATTTACCAGGTGGAGCTCTGAAGGCGATGTTAGGAGTGCTGAGCGCGCTCGTGTCGGCAGATGTGGCGGGCTGCTCGCGCAGGGAGCTGCTCGCGTTGCTCGTGGCACCTGTGCATCGCGTGCAGGAACACAACGCTACTGCGCATCATATGAAACAGGTAATAAATTAAAATAAGAACTGAAAAAGTGTTAGCGGCGGCCGGGGTTTGAACCGACTGCTCTACCTACTGAGCTAGCGGCGCCTCGACAGCCACTGCCAAATTTTCAATCTCTTGATACCCTCAAAGCAATGTACAAGTGACATATAGTAGAAGTTATTTTTACTTATACTATGGTTAGTCCACATTGGATTAGAAATTCAAACCATCCGAAGCTCTGCTTATTAGAACAGGTTGTAATTGATCGCAGAATATAACAGTAAAGCTGACCCATGGACACAATTTTTTTTATACTTTATTGCAAATGGTACAAAAGGCGGTCCTAATGCCACGCGGCATTCTCTTCCAGCCAACCAGAGGGTAAACAGAGAGAAAAAGACACAGGTGCACTCGGGTGTGAAATCATAATAATGGAAGATAACAAATAAAACTACTGTGAAATAAATATAAATATATGACATACATATTATCCCTAAAATATACCTACACAAATACTTACTAAAATAAACTTACTTATATTTATATACATACTCTAATGTAAACAGAAATAAATTAGTAATACTTAAATAGAAAACTGCTGGCGCCATTTGGTTTAAATGTGATCATATTATGGCAGATGGCAGCAGCAGCAGCGAGATAATTTAGCTCAAATAATTTAACTCCATGTCACTCACTACATGATTGGGATGTTGTTATGGGGTGGACTTCTGAACGTGGTTTTCCTGTAGGACGGATACAGTTCACCAATGTAGCTGCACCGAGCAGCTTTTTCACAAAGTTGTTCAATTCATTCATCCATTCATCGAGCCCATATCCCTTGCGTGCGGGTAGGCAAAAGGTAAACGGTAGTAAAACGATCATTCAAAAAATTGGCTATCGTCATAATGACAGGTTGTCAGCCCATCGCCTAAAATTGCCGAACCCCTCGTCGCCTCTTGCGACACCCACGGGAAGGAAATGGGCTGATGCAATTCGAAACCGATATTACACGGCATTTGTTCAATACATATGTTAAGGACATCCAGAAACTCAGTACTTTTCCAACAACTTACACCTTTCAACTCTTGTATGACTTATATTTGTATCTTGTGGGGACAAGATAAAAATATTAGTTAAGTCATTTTCAGATATTTGTGTTTAGTCTGGGTGTTTCTATGTATAATATGTATTAATTTACAAAAAAAAAGTATTTAAGTATTATAAGTATTAATATCAGCTATCTAGTTCCCATAGTACAAGCTTTTGCCGTGTGATGCTGGCTTAGAATAGCATCACCCCATTTCTTACCCATGGGTGTCGTAAGAGGCGACTAAGGGACTCGAGGGTGTGTATTGCAATTTTAGACGACGGGTTGACAACCTGTCACTATAGTGATACACAGTTATGTGATTGACCCTCAAACTTTTGTCAGACGTGGTGTTAATATCCGTTGAACGGCCGTTAACGCTCTGCCTACCCCGTAAGGGATATAGGTGTGATTTATGTATGTATGTATGTATGTAGTACAAGCTTTGCTTTGCTTAGTTTGGGGCTAGATGGCGCTGGGTGAATTTTCCAGAATATTTATTTATATGATATAACATCCCTTCCTAACTTACTGAGTAATCTAAAACGTGAAGAAGGTACAGATTTACATAAAAAAATTAATAACACATTGAATATTTTTTATAATTGTTACTTTAACCTCTATTTTTTTTCTTTTTACCAGTCCTTCCACTCGCTGGCTAAATGCGTAGGCGCAGTCGTCACAGAGGGCGGTGAGGAAGCCCTAGATGTAGTGCGCGGGTTCCTGCGCGACGCGGAGCGCCCGCCCTCGGACGCGCATCACATGTTCGCATTGCTCGCGCTGGCAGAGATCGGCAAGCACTTGTGAGTATCACATCTATCTTTCACCCCTTGTCTGTCATCGATATATCGTAGGACACAAGATCTGTTTTTCAAATTCATTACTTTCTATTTCATTTTAAGACACCATTGTCAAGCAGTATGTAAAGGTATCGCTTGAAACTTTACTACAAACCAGAAGAGAAGTATCGAGCTGTTTCACATTCTAGTCTATGCTTTTAATTAGAAAAAAACTGAGGTGATGTTTTGTGTGCGATTGCCGTAATACGATTTTATTTTTGAATACCAAATTTTAAAACACTTCCCGTGTTAGGTGTACAATTTTTGAAAACTTTTGCATTACTAGTGGCGACGCCGATGACGACGAGCTGCGGTAGCCCAGATGGAAGAGGCGTCGCCACTAATGAAAAAGTCGCAGGTTCAAATCCTGTCCGCGCTTGAAAATTTTGCGATTTTTTTATATTCACAGAGATCTGAGCGAGATTCCGAACTTGAAGGAAGTCCTGCTGAACTCCTTCACACCATCATCCGAGGAAGTGAAGTCAGCCGCGAGCTACGCGCTGGGCTCGGTGGCGGTGGGGAATCTGCCCAACTTCCTTCCGTTCATACTGCAACAGATCGAGGCTCAGCCAAAACGACAGTACTTATTGCTGCATTCCTTGAGAGAGGTGAGCAAGAAGGTTTTAAGCTTTGCATAAAATTTTAAGTCATATTTGTATTACGCATAAGTTATACAGGGTGTAAGGGACGGTGTACCGAAAACTTTGCAGGCATGATCAGACCATGAAACTGAACAACTTTTACTATGGAGCCTATGTTGGGAAACGAATTCTTTTTTTCAACTTTCCATAGAAAGTCAGTCAGCTGATCGGGAATTTTGTATGGGAGGTTGAAAAAAAGATCTCGTTTACCAACATAGCTTCCATAGAAAAAGTTGTTCAGTTTCATGGTCTGATCATGCCTGCAAAGTTTTCGGTACACCGTCCCTTACACCCCGTATAGTCATAATTATTCAAAGTCATAAAAACAACACGCATAACCTTTGTAGCATAAATTACCAAGTTATAATGTCTACTACACAGAAAACAGAAGAGTCTACTACATACTCCTAGAAAAGCAATCGCGGCTTAGGGGCACCCCCGCCGCACTATAACCTTACTTTTAAAGTGTTTCCAATTATAAAATAGGCCAAAATAATAATATGACTTTTAATGCAGTATATGACATATGAATATTATAGCAAACAAATAGTATGACATAGAATTTTATGTTAACCGAGGTAAGCCAAAGTATATTAGGAACTTCAACAATATGCAAAACGACGGTATCCCGAGCAAGAATCTATAACACTAATCGTACGAGTATTTTGTAAGTGTCTTCGCATTTAGAAAATAAATTGATAGGTCTAATAGGTCTAATCGCCCTACATGATACGCAAAATATGCCTGTTTATCACGTGCGCTTCGATACATTTTTCGTCCCGTGCGCGCCCAGCATCAGTATGAATAAAACGCGGGAATTGTTTGCAACAAGAAAATGCAGTGACAAAATGTTGCCGTCGCATGCATGTTGGCCAAGCTGGTTAAAAGGTTGGCAGCGTAAATGCGTTATGTATATATTTTTTTGTACATTAGTGATGATTCAAACACAAATAAAACGCGTATTGACACATTTAAAAGCTTGAAGCTCAATGTCTGATTCCTGTATAAGAGTCTACAAATGAACTTGAAAATTAAAATGGTCTCTTTTCCAGATAATTTCCTGTGAATCGTGCACACCTGAAGGCGTCGAGGCGCTGAGGCCGTTCATACCAGAGATATGGGTGCAGCTGTCCAAACACTGCCAATGTAATGAGGAGGGATCTCGTAATGTTGTAAGTACATAATATGTAGAAGATAGAGGAGAACAAAGAAAAGAAAGAACATAGTAAAAAAGGAGCGCGGACACATACAGGCACACACGCTGTGAACATCAGGATGCCGCTAGATCAGGATGACACTGCATAAGGTACGCTGTAGAAAACAATAAAGAATGGACCCCAAAACTAATCAACCAGTAACTCTGGGTGACGCTTAAATCACAACATAATCACTCTTACGTCAGGATATGAAATAACACTGAGGAAGTATAACTTTTCGTCAGGATACAGAACAACACGTCGTGGGCGTACAATCGTCGAACCCTGTAGAATACTGTTATCGTCAAATAATTTCAGCCATTACCCACCAAAGTTTCAGCAATCTCCGACACATATAACTTTTCACACAAGAAACATTGTTTTATTCGAAATATGAAGTCTATAATAGTAGTTTATGCAACTGTCGTATAATGGGGGTCATTAGAATGCAAGTGTCTGTTTATCACACGAGGCGTAGCCGAGTGTGATAATAGATTGACACGAGCATTCTAATGCCTAATTATATGCAGTTGCATACACTATTTTATCTACACTCTAAAAAATTAACTCAGTTGAACACTTTTCCAAACGTCCGCACCGGCGATTGCAAGGCCCGATACATGGTCAAATTCAATACGAGAACGTAATATGGCTTGATATGAATTTTTGAAAATTCTTTACTAACAGTTGTTTAGATGTCGAGTCTCAACAGCAAATAACTAAACAACTGAACAACAACTGAAAAACACTGAACAACAACTGAACAACAACTGAACAACACTGAACAACATCGAAATAACATCTGAACAACAACTAATCAACATCTGAACAACATCTAACCAACATCTCAACAACAACAGAACAAAAACCTATTAAAACAACTGAACAACATCCGAAAAATTACCGTACAACAACAACAGACTGTCAGGTGCGGCGGAAGATAGCGATTTGAGTATTGGAAAAAAAAACTTCGTTTCATTTCTCAACTTTATCGTATTAAGAGTTTTCTCATTAAGTCATTACGCTTCTGTAATTTATAGTAAACCCTAGTTTTTATAGGCAGAATGCATAAAGTAGGTCATTATGCATCTGTTTTCGAATTCATAATTCGAACATTATGAGACGAGTGTAGATAAAAAGTATTAAGAATGAAGTTTAAAGCTCAAGATACGTATTTCTTTTTCAGGTTGCTGAATGTCTAGGAAAATTATGTTTATTAGAGCCGCAAACTCTGTTACCACACATAAAGGCTTTCCTGAAATCTCCTGAACCTCTCACTAGGACGACTGCTGTTACAGCTGTCAAATTCACCATTTCTGATCAGGCAAGTCCCGCACGGTGTTTTGTTATCGTGGCATCTCGTTTATCATGTTAGTTGGTGCCGAGACCAGTACCATTACTAAAGAACATAAAAAAATGTATACTACACCTACATAGAAAGTCCCTATACCTTTAATAAATTTAGGGAGAAACGTGAGTCATTGTTCACGTTTCAAATAAGCTAAAAAAAATACATTGGCATAATTTTGTTACTGGTAGAGGTGAAATGTTGTGTGTTCCATACCAAATTCATTCACAACTCGTGCTTTTAAATATTGCACGAGCTCAGGATACACTTCTTTCTAGTATCATTCGCTACCTCGGGATTCAAAATTAGCACTAGAAGCAAAAGTTAACTTTGTTCTCTTGTTGTACATGTAGGTAACTTGCTTTGTACGAAAATAAAGGATTAATACTGTAACGCGCGAACTTGCGCCGGATTTTTCGTGGCATTAATTTGAGGCTTATCAAACTGTTGTTATGCTTTTTATTCCCGTTGGTGTAGTATAAAGAACTATCACTGTGAACAAAGAACGAAGAAGAAAGAACTCTCGTTAGTAAACGATTGGAAAGACTATTAATTCTTAAAAACTTATTTCAAACCCATGAACTGTTCATCGAGATACTTGTTACCCTACTAGAGCTTATTCAAAACTTAGATCTTTCTGCATAGCAATGGGAAACTGTAACATTTACACTTATATAGCAAGATATAATTTATATTTTCGTTGTAATTGACGTCGCTTGGTGAAACGCCATCTTTAGCTGTTGGTATTATTAAAACTCTTGTACTTTAATTTGTGAGACATTGCAAGAGTTTAAATACTAACATCTTAATCAAGAGTCTATATTCCAATGTCACATTGCAGCCTCAAGCGATCGACCCGCTGCTCCGCTCGTGCATGTCGGAACTGCTGGTGCCTCTACGAGATCCCGAACTGGGAGTGCGCCGAGTGGCACTAGTGGCGTTCAACTCAGCGGCTCATAACAAGCCTTCGCTGATCCGCGACCTGCTGCCGCAAGTGCTGCCCACCATATACAGCGAGACTAAAGTCAAGGTCAGTACTAACTGTCCTGCACTCTACCTTCTCCTTATGACGTAATGTTTCAGTTTGAGAAGAAACTGTCATTTCTATAGGCAGAATGTGGCACAGTGGTAGTGCGACTGCCTGCGACGCAAAGGTTCCGGGTTCCATTCTCGGTGGGACACTCACAAAGTTGATATTTATCACTTTGTGAATTTATTCCCGGTCTGGTTAGGACATTGCAGGCTGAACCAACTGATTGTCCGAAAAGAAATGGTTCCGAGCTTCGGAGGGCATGTTAAGCCGTCGGTCCCGGTTGCTGTTTATGATTACTTAGACGGCGGTCGTAACATAACCATGTCAGAGGCCTACTTGTGGTAGTAGGCGGTTGAAAAACTCTGACACCAGGGTTCATCGGGTCGTTGGACGACTCGGTGTCCCACACGAAAATAGAAGAGAGATAGGCAGAATGCAAAGAGCAGGTCTTTATAAAACTGTTTCCGAATTTCTACTCCGAACATTTTGAGACGAGTGTCACATCACAGTTGCATAAACTACTATTGCAACCTGTTTTCTCTTTACAGAAAGAACTGATCCGCGAAGTGGAAATGGGTCCGTTCAAGCACTCGGTAGACGACGGCTTGGACTTGCGCAAGGCCGCATTCGAATGCATGTACACGCTGCTGGGCAGCTGCCTGGACCGGCTCGATGTGTTCGAGTTCCTGCGCCACGTGGAGGACGGGCTGCGCGACCACTACGACATCAAGATGCTCACGTACCTCATGTGCGCGCGGCTCGCGCAGCTCTGCCCGGCCGTCGTGCTGCAGCGTGAGTGCACACACACCTCATTTAGTGCTACGTTCACATCACACCATGCTCCTGCTCCTGGCAATGCCGCGAATATTGCCCGAAATAATTCCGCGGAAGTATTCACGCGGGGAACTTCTTCTGTTCACACACTGCCGTTATAATCTTCGCAGTTAATACGAGTTCACCATGTCCTCTGGATTTCTCAAAGGTTGACTGGGAGAGATCCCTTAATGGGATAAGTCCGCCTTTGTGCCTTACCTTTTCTGTTATTTGTGTTTTTTATTTGGTATAATAAAGTTATTACATACATACATACGAGTGAGCGAGATAGCAATACATTAAACTCGCGCTCGTGCTGCCGTTCCTTTGACTCGAGCACAAAAAACCGACACTCTAGCGGCAGGACGCGAAGTGACAGTGGCATGACAAGTAGCAGCGCGGGTACCCTGTTGACATGCTCGCGCTGCCCTCTTCCCTTACTATTTCCCTGCCCATAAATGCATTTTGTGAACGTGCCCAAACATTCTCATTATACTACCTGCGTTGTCCCTTTGCACAGCACAAAGAACAAGCATAATAAAAAATAAATAATTAACAACACGACTGCTTTCTGAGATAAATCCTACCCTATCACACTCGGGATAATGTAAGGATTCTGCCGATACAATTCCCATTCGAATCTGTTCAGTGGTTAACGAGTTGCAGCACTTGAATCGCACAAACATACATACATACATGTACTTTGCTTACCGTGTATGCTTGTTTAACATTGTAATGTATTAAATTTCATGTGTTGCAATTAATTGAATGGTTCGTTATCGTCAGGGTTGGAAAGCCTAGTGGAGCCGTTGCGCGCGACGTGCACGATGAAAGTGAAGGCCAACTCCGTGAAGCAGGAGTACGAGAAGCAGGACGAGCTCAAGCGCTCCGCCCTGCGCGCCGCCGCGGCCCTGCTGCAGATACCTGAGGCCGGTATGTACCAACGTAACAGAACATACCATACTACGTACTAGAGATGGCCCGAATATTCATTCCATGTATGGTATTCGGCATGTTCCGAACATACCGTGAATTTTCCGAAAAAAGTAAACGTAAAGGTATTATGATTAGGGCAGAACAAGGAGTAAAGCAGTTCTATATTATCTGTTATCAACATACTATCAGGTAAAGTTAGAGAGGCAGCGAGCGGAGAGGTTCGGTGCTAATCCGAGAACTCAAACCCTTTTTATATTTTATATTCCTGCTAAATACTTCGTCGAATATTTGGTTTCGTGAACTATTACCCAAAACTCGTATTCGTTCCTATGTTCGGCCAATCTCTACTATATATTGTTGGTTATTCTGTGACATAGCATGGCATTACATAAAAATGTATAATTTATGATATTTTAAGAAAAATAAATAAAATATAATAATATACATCTTAAATTATATGTGATATCTAATAGGTCACTTTCTCAAATCTAACTTGCGACTTTCTGCACAGATAAAAACCCTCACCTCAACGACTTCGTAAATCAAATAAAGTTGTTCCCCGACCTGCAACCGATCTTCGAGTCCATTCTCAAGGACCAGTCGGGCGCCGGCGTCGACTCCAACCTCATGGACCAGAGCTAGCCGCGCGGGTAGCGACAGCCCCGCCCCAGCGCGGGTAGCGACCGCGCCCACCACTACCAGCATTTCAACAAGGTTCATTCTGTTTTATTTTCACATTTGTTTTGTTGTTTTGATATTGTGAAACGAAATATTTAACTGCGAATGTAAAGACGTCGGAAATTTAACAGTTAAACAGTTTTTTTCATATTTGTCGGTTTCATTTTCTGCATTAAAATATAAGGGTGTAGATACGTAATCTCAAATTGAAATTAATTCAAAGTCAATATCATTTAGGTATAGTGAAGTTCTATGCATTTAAAAAGTATAATATTAAATAAATAAGAAAACGTGAGTTTAGATCAACAGTTTTTATTATAAAATTACTGGTAGGTACATAACTACAAAGGTTGATAAAAAAAAAAACTCCCCGACGCTGTAGTAACACGTCACACAGGAGATGCTCGTTAAATAGTGGAATTAAGGAGAGGGTTCACGAGTAATATCCGCAACATCTCTAGTTATACATTTGAGATATAAACTACTGGTTATTCTGAAAAACTGTATAGAAAACCAGTATAAGTTGATTCCTAACATGGTGACTCGAGGTGCTGCTAACAAAACATGCTGATATAGAATGGTACTGACGCCTATTTTGCGGAATTATACCGAATTATACCTTTTGACCACCGATCATCTAGTCGTGACAGCGTATTTAGTATCACCATTTACTTGACTGACTACGTCTCGATGACTACGGATGAGCAACTCCTATTTATTTTTCACGACTTGATAACAAATGTGGTCAAAAGATGTATAAATAAATGTAACAGTTTTGTATATCGTGACGCGTCAGGTTCGAGTAACTATCGACAGCTCAATATCCACGATGGTTAACACGAAACAATTACTTATTGATATGTATTGTGATATTACATACTATATGGAAATCATAGGAGAATGGATAAATACACTATAATGAAGCGAAACACGGATTATCTATTATTTCCCTTTTCTCTTTGCTGCGGGCGTCGCGCTCGAGGCTCGCGAGCTTGGGACTTCATTCTGAAGGATCAAAACAAAAAAAAAAGATAAATATGCTCACAGAAAGGTTTATAAAACAGATCAGATTTATTACTTTCATAACAGTCGTGCTTTTCATTTGGAAAATGAGAGGCTTGCCGGCGGCCAGCCCGGCTAACATGCGTGCCAAGATATACTTTTTCATCTCGTGCACGCTGAACACTGAGTTCAGTAAAGAGCGGAAAAATACTGTGAACTGAGCCCCAGACGAGATAATGCGATGACAAAATTTTATCGTGGCACGCATGATAGCCCAACAGGACGTGGACGCTCGTCCCAAGGTTAAAAGGAAAAGTATGCAAAGATTATTGTGTCTATCTTTACACTTCATGAGTAGGAGGAACAGGACAGCTCTTTTAGGAAACAATGATATTCCGGTAACTGTTATGAATGTAATAGCGGCGAATCGAACTCATAGTTATTTTCGTTGCACGTATTCGGAACAGTCGGTATTCTTTTCTCAAATATAGTTATGTCTCACTAAACTCCGTTCATTTAAGAATTACCTATAATGTAAACAACGTGACTGTCAGATTCATACAAAGTTTGTTTACATAATAAGCAATTCTTAAATGAACGGAGTTTAAGTATAAATATTATAATTATAAGTATGATAGTAATTACTAGGATACTGTTGTTTTCTACTATCTTACCGGTTTGGTAGCGGGCGAGGCGCGCTGTAGCGTGGTTGAGCTGGCGTTTCGTTGTATCGGCCGCGTTGTGCTCGTTTTCGTACTCGCCATACTGCTCGCCGCGCTTGCGGGACGCTCAGGGCTTTGCTCTTTACTACACAACAAAGATAGAAATAAATAATAGGTTTCTTACTCTATAATCATAAATTGATGCAATTTGAACCTAGTGTTCAGCACCAATAAATCAAAAGGTTTTTGGGAGCGCTCACACAAAGTTTCCTCACTAACATACCTATTGCCTCTTGATACCGGTGCTTTTCTGCTGAACATGCCTGAAAGACGCCCTCGTAAGTCTCGTTTGCTTCCTTGGGCGCTCATATCCGAATCGGAACCCTACAAAATAGTGAAAAAATGTTAAGAAACGAAAACTGTAAGTACTTTTTATATATTTTAAACTTATTATTGCTTTGCTAATCACCTGAGCAGAAACACTTCCTATGGGCCGAAAGTCGCCCATTTCGTTGTCAACTTGGTCATCAATAGACCTCGATTTTGTGAGTTTCTTCAGCTTGCCAAATATACTCTTCTTTTTCTTCTTATCCGATGGAAGTACATCACTTTGAGCTGAGCCACCTGATAACCGACTGAAATAGGAGACAATGTAAACAATTAATCTTTTTTGTTAGGGAAATAAATAAATAATAATAATTATTATTTTATATTTCGGAGGTGTCTTGTGACTTGCCCGCTTACTAATCAAAAGTCAATGGTATGGTTACCTGTCCAGACTGGAATCTCGTTGCATGGTGAAGAGGCGCATATCGTTGTCTCCATCCAAGGACTGCATGGATGATACACTACTTCCGCCATCATCCACTGTCTTCCAGATAACGCCCTGAAAAAGGTTGAGTATTATATATTATGTTGTATTTATTATATTTACATAAGCTGGTCCGTTTTACATACAAGTGAAAAACTGAAATTCAATTGACTTGAACATGCGATGAAGAGCAATTTTTTAACAAATGCTTATGCGAAATGATGAAGGTAATTTGGCGCAAAACTACATTTAATAAAAAAATATATGTATCTGGTCCACAATAAATTCACAACTCCTTTTTTGCAGCAGTAGCTCCATCTACTGGCGTAAAGTAGCAAATCGGTTTTAACAAGGGAATCTTATGGTGTACATTTTATTTTTATTATTTTGCGGAAATGTTATATCAACACTATTGCTTCCCATCGAGTTTATTAATTAGAATTTTGTATCGTTTAAAGACATTAGTAAATTTAACATTTGTATGAAAAACGTCCCACCTTAAAAAACAATACAGATCTACCATCAGAGTAGTATAAAGCTAATAAAAATGGTAACATATGGTAAGTACCTGTTCTTTAGTCGTTTGTTCAAGAGAAATTGAGCGCTTCTTGAGCGAAGGCACACGCGACGGCGTTCGCATTGAGACTGGCGTCACTGTCAGCGTGTCTCGAGGTTCCGTGGACATAGCTCTGAGACAAGTAAGTACAGTTTATTGACACCTGTTAAATCTAAAAAAACATCATCCACATAAGTAGGTTTGGTCAGGCAGGTCAGAATGTCTATTTATTTACCGTCTAGCAGTAGCTTGATGCCTGCGTTGTCGTTCAGCAATGCGCGAGGCGCGCAGCTCATCTGTGAGTCTGCGCAGTCGGGCCGCAGTATTCGCTGCGTCCATTCCCGCCGCCTCTGCGCTTTCTGGAGTTGCTGATCGAGATCTCGACTTGGACGACTAGAAATAACAATTTTAAGAGTGAGTGAGGATCACATAGGTAATATTTAAAGACTTAAAAGAATCGAGGCACGCATTTAAAATTGTTGATGTCTCTGGCGAAGAATTATATTAGAGTGTGAAGCAATTTTCTACAGCTACTAGCGAAGCTTAGTCACACCGTTTCGCTTACTCGTAATGCCAATAAATACCCTATTTCTCCTGGGAGGTGTTGGAGTCATCAGACTCTTTTCAGGCTTTACCGGAGGTTCGCTGCGGAACAGTTCTGGACTTTGCTTCATCAGGTCTTCTATAGTTTCCAGCAGTTGTGTTATTATTCTGTCGTCCTCCTGTAACAAAATATTTACATGTGGTAGGTATCTATTGTCATGCTGGGATACAGGATTTAGGGTTTTCGAGCCGTACACATTTAGATTAGCACGAAGTTATGCTTTTTGAGACATATTTTTCACACCTACCTGTTGGGCTCGTTTGAGCGAGGCGACCAATAGTTTGTTTTGATCGCGGTCTCTGTCGTGACGTTCCTTATCGCGACGCAGTTTTTCATTGGCTGTTCGAAGTTTGGCGTGTGCATCACGCAGCTCTAAGAGATCGCATTGCAACTCTGATACCTATAAAAATAAAGATACTTAGATATCTTAACGCACGTTATAATTTTATGTTCAAACGTGTCGTACCTTCTTCTTAGCCTCTTCTGTCTCCTCTTCAGTAGTTCTCTTTAGCTGTTCTATCCTTCTCTTCATATCTAATCTTTCCTTTTCTCTTTCGCGTTCCACCTGGAAATTAAGAATAAGCGTCAACCCAATAAATAATCTGAATTCATGATTAACAATATAGTTTACTTGCCTCGAATAGAGTTTGGCGAAGGTCCCTTGCCAGCGTAGAGGTCTCTTGCAGTAGTCGTTGTTGCTCGTCGCGTTCTTTATGCCAGGCAAGCTCCATTCGTGTGGCCAGACCTGCAATTCTGGCACGGCCCGATGTAAGCAATCTGTCTTCCTCATACTGAAAAATTTACAAAACAGTCGTAAGAGTAAGTACTATAATATTGTGTAATTTTGAACTATTTTAAACGTAAAAATTATGTATCACCTCATTGAGTTTAGATTGCATCTCGGCTAAGCGAACTTCGGCGGCAGATTTCTCGCTGACGAGTTCAGTGTTGAGTTTAGAAGACAGAAGCCGCGCTTCACAAAGCTCGTCCTCGAGACATGCCACTTGTTGCTCCAAAGCCGCCATCTTGCTTCGGTACTCCTCCTGAAAAGCACATTTTATTCTTTATTTAAAATCATGTCACGAGCTCTGCTGTAGACAAATTTCAATACCGTACTTTGATTCTGAAATCCTTGAAATTTTCGTGGCTTTGACATTTACCTCATCGGTACTTGATATTGACATCCTTTGAGCTCTCGGAGTCTTTTCACCGCCCTTGATCTCAGCAATTGTTTTTTGAGCAGCTTCAAGCATCTGCTTATAGTTGTCACTTTCCCGCTTAAATCTGGACACCTGATTGTGCAGAGACTTGAGTTCATCCCGCATTGTGTTCATCTGGCCTTCGTATCTTATTTTTATATTCGTAACTTCAGACTTTCGTGCCTTTTCAGCTTGTTCAAGGCGCTTGTTTAGTTCAGCTAATTCGCGCTCCAAATCAGCATTTTCTGCTGTCAAATTGTTTTGGATTTTGGAGATTCTTTCGTAGTCATCAAACTTCTGCTTGGCCTCTTCCAACTAAAAAACATAAGTTGAAATGTATGAGAAATGGATTGTCGATCGATATTGAATTGAATCTTGTTTATGGGGTTTTAATAGTGTTGCGAAGTGAAAAGGTATACGACCGAACGCAAGCTACAAGTGGACAAGTAATAGGTATTTTGACATACTTCTTTCTTTGCTAACTCATGGTGGTGTTCTAAAACTTCTCGCCGCTCGTTGGAGGCTCGCAATTCACGTTCACGCTGTTCTAATCGCGCAGTCAGTCGGGCTTTTTCTACTTCCCAACCTCCACCACATAATCTTTCTTGAAGAGACGAGATCTCAGTCTGTGAAAATAATACGGGATGTAATGTAAGGGACCGTGTACCGAAAACTTTGCAGGCATGAAACTGAACAACTTTTTCTATGGAGGTTAAATCGGTCAACGAAAAAAAAACTCTGAACAAATTCTCCCATACAAAATTTCCTTTTTCCGTCTTCCAACATAGGCTCCATAGTAGAATTTGTTCAGTTTCATTGTCTGATCATGCCCGTAAAAGTTTTCGGCACACCGTTCCTAACACCATGTATAACTATATTGGAGTCACAGCGGTTGCTTTGATTGCCTGGGAGATGTTATAATGTTTTCATTGCGTACCTGCATTTCGGATTTCTCTTTAGTCCAAGCTGATGACTGTTTATCATAATTATCTTGGAGTGACTTGAGTTCATCTAATGTGGTGGTCAACTGTTTCTGCACGTGAATGAGTTCGCTGCGAACAAAACATATATATTTGCTAAATTTTTCTTGTTTTGTGATTGATAGTAACACAAATCGTTAATTCCTTACCCCTGTGCTTGTTCCTTTTCAACTGTAAGTCTTGCTTTAGTAACCACATGTTCTTCCTCAAGTATTTCGTATTTTCCTGTCAATTCGTCATACTCCGCTTTCTCTACGGCCAGTGAATGTTCCAGCTCTGAAACAATAATAGATAATCAAAACAAGTGTCTCGCTTTTATGATGTGGTCGTATAGATCTACACTTCGTTTATTTAAGAATGACCTATAATGTAAACAAACTTTGTATGAATCTGACAGCTCGCGACTGTCAGTTACATACAAAGTTTGTTTACATTATAGGTCATTCATTCTTAAATAAACGGAGTTTAACTTCGTGATGCCTTACTTTTGATGGTTTCTTCGTACTCCTGTTTCAGGTCAGCTATTCTCTTAGCTCCAGCCCCAGAGTTTTGTTCAAGGACTTTCAATTTGCCTTTAAGTGTTGCTAATTCTGCTTCCTTATTCTTAATATCTTTATCATGGGCTGTTCGCATACGTTCCAATTTCTTTCGCTCGGCCTGCAAAATGGAAGAAGATTGTGATATGTTTTTGTGTCGAATTACATTGACCTCTACCTAGGCTTTCTAAAGTTTTTGTACTAACTTGGAGATCAGTCTCAAGTTCAGACGCCTTGCTTTCCCAATACGTAGATTCTTTTTTCTCTGCTTGTAATTTGTTATCTAGATCCCTGTTTTCATTTTCTAATCTTGACATATCAGATTTAATTTGAGATATCTCTGTTTTGAGAGCGGAAAGTTCTTTTTCAGTCTTATCTAGCTCTCGTTTAGCAGCATCTAGTTCGTCGCCTTTATCTTGAAGTTCCTTTGTTACAGTTTGCAGTTTTTCCTTCATTTGAGACATTTCTACTGACGATACAGCTTCATCATACTTCTGATTGGAAGTCTCACGTAAGGCATCCTCCTATAACGATATTATGAGTTAATAATTTTCAAGAAAACAATTGTAAGAATTAGGGATAAAATTGTTGATATCTGCAAGTCAAAGTGGCATTTGGAAAGTGCATCATGCTTTGGGCTGTAGAACTGTGCTTTTTAATTTGTCTAGCAAATTAATATAAAAGCACTAGGGAAAAACATGAGGTGCAATAGGCAATTTAAGATTGTAGTTTCTACTAAGGTCCATGCAGTGGGATTAATCCACTCCATATTTTAACTAAGTACCAGTTGCTTTATGTGGACATCTTTTGCAGCAATAGTCGATTCCAAGTTAGTTATTTTATTTTCGTATTCAGTCTTCATTTCTCTCATGTCTCCTTCTAGAGTTATAAGTTTACTTTCTGTTTTGAAAAGTCTTGTATGCATTGCATCTTTTTCTGATATGAGTTCTACGGACATTCGTCTTTGAGAGTTTACTAATGCTTCAGTCTGTTCCTTTTCCTCAGAAAGCTAAGAGTGATTTAGGTTAATAGTATAGAAAAATATGTATTTCCTTCAAATATAGTAAGGGCGCCATCACGAAAAAGTTTCTTTACCTGGTAATAGATTAATTTACGAAAAGCAAAGATGACTTAACGAAACAGCAAGTATATTTTTCTTTTCACTTTATAGCTGGTTTGATGATAAACTACTACGCAGCGCTTACACGCCTGAACTTTAAAATGATTTGACATGATCTTACCTCTTTCTCCAATTTAGCTACACGTTCCTTACGAGTAGTGAGTTGTTTTTCAGCTCGTTTATATTTGTCTTCAGAATCTTTAAGTTTCTTTTCTAGCTCTCCTATTTTCTTTGCTTTATCTCCTACCTATAAATATTCAACCATATGGTATTATTCTGTAGCAAAATACTCAATTATTAGGCAAATTAATTCATTGAAATATAAAATCCTCACCCGTAAAATTAAAAATATGATTATTTACCTCTTTTAATAGTTTGTTTTTGTCTTCTTCTAATTTGTTTACATTTTCTACTTGTTTCTTTAGTTTCTCAACCTCCTTGTCCTTGTTTTCCATATCTTTTGTCAGTTCCTCAATCTTCTTCGATAAATTAGATGCTGAAGTTTGATTTGAAGTGGCAGATTCTGTAAACCAAAATAAAAAGAAATAAATACATCTGATATACTAAGAATATAAAATAAATGTTAACGAGACAAAAAATTGTTAAATTACTTACTAAGCTCGTTTTTCAGTTTAATTATTTGAGTATCTAATTGCTTCTTCTCCTCCTTGAGCTTTTGTATTTCATTGGTAGTATTGTTTAGGTCTGTTTCTAATTTTTTAACCTTATCAGTTAGAGTTTTCTTTTCGGTTTCCAATTTTTTACATTTGTCTGTTGAACTTGATTTTTCAGTGTCTAATTTTGTGTTCAGGTCCTTGAGTTTAGCTAACTCAGTTTGTAATTTGTTCTTTTCGTTGGTAAAATCTGATTCAGTTCTAGTTAATCTAGATTTTGCTTCTTCAATGTCCTTTTCTAGTTGAGCCTTTACATTTAAGTCTTTAGTTGAAAGACCAGCATTTTTCATTACGACGTACATCTCACCTGCAGAATAAATAAGCTATATGTATTTTTTACGATTTATCAATTACATGACCAATATTACATAGTCGGTCAGTATTTTGTTAATATTATGAATTGAATCATACCAATTTCATTTTCTAACTCGTCCACAATTTTCTTCATTTGCAGTTTAGTGGTTACATCTGTAACCTTTTTGGGTGTCCTAGGTTTAAAACTCTTCATGGCGTCTTCTTTAAGTTCTTTTAATGTTGCTTGAAGTTTAGCATTTTCCTTTTCGAGCTAAAAATATTTATTTTTGTTCACAAAATATAATGAAGGTAATTTAAGGTAATCTACATACATACAAACACATCTTAATCCCTTGCGGGGTAGAAAAATAGTATGAGGCCGTAAAATACAGTTCACTATTGCCACTACTGACAAATACTTGAGGGCCTTTTCAGAAAAACGTGTATCACTTTAGTGACTGGTTGTCAGCCTAAAGCTTAAAATTGTAATACATATAAAATCCTCGAGTCGTTTAGTCGCTTCTTACTACACCTTAGCCTTCTTTTCGTAGGTAAACTATCATAATTATTATTACCTTGCTCAAGTTGAGTTTTAATTTATCTAATTCTTCCTGCTTTGCTTTTAGAGCATCAGCATCCTTCTTTCCAACTTCAGCGCCGAATCTTACTTTCTTTTCAGATTTTTCTTCTTTGCTTTCTAATTCTTTAATTTTGTCATATGCTTCTTTTAATTCGTTTTCTAACTGAGCAATCTTAGATGCATTTTGTTCGATTGATTTATCTGATCTTAAAGTCTTCGTGTTCTTTACAAGCTGCAAATTATCATTATATATATTAGATCAATTAATATACAGATTATAATGATTGTATATTTCACTGACTAAATATACTTACTAGTAACCTCTTGTTCTCAGCTAGCAACTTCTCATTGTCAGCCTCTAAACTTTGAGTTTTACTTCTAAGCACATTAGCCTCTTGTTCTATGACTTGTAGTTGCCGTTTCAAATCGACATTCTGTTGATCTCCATCCAGCGATCTGAAATAAGCAGGTTTGACTTAGACGTTTCACCAAAACCAATTTTGTATTGATTTCTTTGTAATATTTTATCTTACTTGCTCTTTATTAATGATCCCTTTGGTTTCTTTTGAGCCAGGCTAAGTTCTGCGTGTAATCTCTCACAGTCACGTTCTTTCTCGATAAGTTTCTTTCTCAGGTCAGCTATTTCGTCTTCTAAAACCTGAAAAACAAGTATTGACAAGTTATACTCAACTTAACTTAGTTTCTTCCCATAAGATCCTGATACCTGACTTGTCAATGGAATGACAATGACTCGAAAGTAAAAGCCTGCCTCAACTTACCTTAACTTTTTCTGCAGCTAAATTGTTTGCCTTAGGACTGTTTCTTCTTAAAGTCACTGTTGAGTTAGTGGTAGGTGTAGCTTTAGTGTTTGCAATTTTCTCAGTAAGTTCTTTAACTTGCTTCTTTAGTGAATCTCTGTCTTGTTCGAGTTCCTCTGCCTTCCGTCGTAATACTGCTGCCTCCTGTAAAACGAGAGTTTTGTCGAAACCAAGTTTTTTCTCATGATATAATTGCTAAGAATTACATACCTGTTCGTTAAGTTCAAGTAAAATCCGTAGTTCTGCTGGATCTTCTTCGTCTGATATTCCTTCATCTTTTTCATTAGGAGCTTCTATCGCTAACCTATTTGTCGGCGGCGTTGGTGACAATTTGCGACCTAAAGAAAAGCCATTCACACGTTAGAAAATAAAAAAGTGACATCAGTTACAAGCAATCATTTCAGCAAAACACTTACGTCACTGATTATTATAAATTCAAGTCAAGGAAAATTAGTTAAGTAAATAAACGTTTTAAATTACAAACCCAATCAAGTACAATGATGGTTTCTATTTTACACGTATAACACAAGTTTATAGGATCATAAAATGGGTTCAAACCGAACTGGAGAAAATGGCTACCACTGATACGCCTACACTGCGAATCCAAATAGATAAAGCATGTTAGTTAACTTCATAAGATCGGCGAGCAATAGTTGGTTTGTTAGGGAGATGTTATTGCGTTGTCATGATGCATTCGGGCGGGGAGCTTGGTGTTAAACAAACTGAGTGAATTTCCCACAATATAATTATATTGACGTACTTCTGGCTTTGGTAGCCATTTTCTTCAGCTGTAGAAGCAAGGACTCATTGTCATCCTCGACCCGTGATGCTGTTTTACGCAAGCTATTTGCCTGAAAATATTTGTTAGTTTTTATTAACCGACATTGGTGAATATCTCTATTCTATGTTGTAAGGGGATTTTTGTTATGTACAAACGCCACTTTTAAATAAAAACAACATTTATATCAGGGTATAGCATTGTAATATGTACCTATTGTTGGTAATCTTACGGCCAAGGGGCTAAAGAATGATGCAAATGGGAATGAAAATCCAGTGGAAGGACCTGCTACCGCTCTGTCGGGGGCAAGAGGAGGACTATCTGATTTTTCCCGAGGGTATGGCGAAAGGTCGCTAAATTCTACAAATCCATTGTTTATATCGTGTTCGTCTGACGTAAATTGCAGGTCTTCCGCATTATCATCATACAAGCTATATGTACTAGTTCCTTTATTAAAAACCAAGCAAGAATCAGTTTCTGTGGTAGAATCAGCATGTTCTTTAAGGGCTTTAAATTCTTCAGCTGCTTGATTACATTGATCTGTATAAAGTTTGACTGCAGTTTGTACATTGGCATCTCTTAATTTTGGAATATCAGTCTGGCAAATTTGATCATTCTTTACGAAATCGGTTTGTACATGTTTCGTTTTGGTAAATGCTGCTTCAGTCTGAGTATACATATCTAAAGTATCCTCGGAACATTGGACGCTTGATTCAAGAGTGATCCTTCTAGTTTCTGTAGTAACATCATGGACCATTACGAGATTAGTTTGACAGCCTTCTGAATATGATTGAATGAGGTCTTGAGGTGATTGGACAACTTGATTTATTCCTACCGAAATATGGCTCACATCTAGTGACGCCAAACTTTTTTCAAGTGCTACTTGCATTTCCAGGAAGCGTTTAATATTTGTTTCATCGTCACTGGAAACTGAATTTTGATGCGGTATGAGATCGGGATGGGAGGAGGATGTGACTTTTGAGGGCAGAGGAATTCTTCGGCCTCCAAAGCGTTGTCGGTATCGACTGGCCTGTGCGAAGATAAAACTTTGTAAACTTTTATGAAATGCTTTGAAGCTTAAAAAAGTTAATTTTTCAGTTGATAAACTGACTATTATAGACAATAATAGTAAGTTGTAGTGAAGAACCATTATTTATGGGTAGTGTATTTGTGTCCCGGTGTTGAGTCAGTTTTCCTCTGGCAGATTGCCAGCTGGCGGTGGCTCAGAGCTAATGCCCTATTAAATGCAATTGTTCCACTACTAAAACTAACTGATTGCAGAAATAAGTGGAACCGGCACTAAACTGTTAACAAGTAATTAACCGACCGTTGAAATTGAACTTCGAAACGATTTGAACTGGAGTTGGACTTGGATTGTAGATTTCGCACGTGTTTATTGATATTTTATTAACCTACTCGTGACAATACGTTGTTCAATATTACTTATTGCATGATGCCTAACATCATCTAACATCATCAAGAAGTAGGTTTATGGGTTTAAGGACAGAGAAATTAACTTTCATTGGTTTCAATGAAGATGAACGATGTGTTATTTAATACGGAACAAATATGAAATTACCTCTTCTTCCGCGTTTCGTAATTGTTCTCGTAAATCTGCCTCTCGTTCCAAAGAGTCTTGCAAGTCTCGTAGTAACTGAGCAGGGTCTTCCTGACTCCCTCCACGCGTGAGAGACGAACGAGACATTTTCTGTTAAAACGTAAGTTGCTTTTTAATAAATCCAAGTAGCTGCATATTGTTTATCATGATCAATTTTGGTTTGAATTACTTAGAGTGGCGCCCTAATTACTTACTTATCATTTCTTTTAAATGGATATATTTTTGCTTACCCCGGTTTCAGCAAGCGTTGGATTCTTCTTGAGATTTGCAGGTGGTGCCCCGGTCGCAGTAGCCAGTTTAGCATTAGCCTCGGCCAACTCTCTTTGTAGCCTAGAAGCTATTTCGTTTGACCGAGACACTTCTTGCTCTAGCGCTTTGATACGTTTTTCACGTGTCATTCCTTCTTGACCGCCTACTAGCTGTAAACAGAAAAGCTTATTATCCAGTACTTACTTGACTGAATACCATGACCGCAAAAACAGCCGCAGTTTGTCTGAAATTATTTTTCACTTACCTCTAACAATTTTTTCTCTTGTTCATTTTTTTCCTGCTCTAACTGCTCATTTTTTCTTTCAGTCTTTTTTAACTTAAACGATAAAACTCTACAATTCTTAATTGTCTGCTCCAACTCTCTTCTAAGTGAAGAATATTCGTCAGCTTGGTCCTCTCTGAAATTGTAAACCATCTGTAGTCCTTTTCAAGTCCGCCTCTACTGTAATTTTTCCTACTTTAAAGATGTGTTGTAGTATTTGACACACATTATGTAATGGAAATATATTATATTTTGAAAGAAATTGTTAGTCAACCAGTTTTTTTGGGGAAATTACAACTTACCTAATCCTACCCGCACTTTGCAAGTTTTCAAAAATTGTATACTTAACACGGGAAGTGTAATTAAATTTGGTATTCAACTTACCTAAAATTATCCTGCATTTCCTCGATCTCCTCTTCGAGGTCACGTAGTTCCTTTTTCATGTCTTCATTCTCGTCCATTAGCTCTTCGCATAAAGTCTCTGCAGCTAGTAATTTAGCTCTTAACTGCTCGATTTGCCGTGTTTGAGCTTCTGCGGATGGTCGAGACTGAAAAGAGGATCGATGTTTATGTTCACTTTATCTGTCTCTGTTTATTCAAAAATTATTTATTATTTTACTTACTTCAAGTTCCGCTTCAAATTCTTTAACTTTCAAAGAAAGGTGTTTCTTCTCATCCTTCAAGTCTTCATTTTGCGTCGTGAGTTCATTCACCTTCTGTTGCAGTTTAAGGACTTCTGATGATCTGCCCGACGTATATTTGTTGGCTGTGTCAATGTTTGCTAGTCTCCTTAGCAGAATATCACTTTTCTCTTTTTCCACTCGCTCACATCGCCTCTTCAGTGTATCCACTTCTTGTTTTAGACTCTCTATTTGTTCCTTAAAGCAATAAATTCTTGTTTAGTGTCGAGTTAAACGTGTTTGCCAGACATCAGCGAAACTATAAGCGTTAAACATAAAATGCAAAAATATGCTGTACTAAACAATCCTACAGGCAAACTTCCTGTTTACAAGGTTTATTATGCACTCACAGTGCTATTTATAACAAATATGAAAATAAGTATTTGAATAAAAATTTGTCCGCCGAGACTTGAACCATTAAATTCCGGGACTTCAATATTTTAATTTAGACTTTCTGTCTGTTTATTTACCTGATACTCTTTGACATTTGCATCGACTAGAGTGCCTTCTGTAGTGGTAGTTCCAGTAGTACTTGCTTCGTCGTCAGATTCTTCCTTATCTCTAGATGGTCCCCCTCTTATTGGAGGTTTTGATAATGATGACATGGAATTTCTTGAGCTTTTCACCTGTTTGATTGGCAATGTAGTTAATAGTTATTATCAGGATCAACCGAGCAGTCTTGATTTTTTTTTGTAAGTATTTTTACCTGCATAAGGAAGTTAACATCGTCTTTGGCTGCTGAGGCCCTCTCTTCCTTCACTCTCAGTGCCTTCTCCTCCTCTCTACTCTTGGACACGCTTCTCCTTTCTCTCTCCTTTTCCCTTTCCCGTTCTCTTTCCCTTTCTCTCTCTCTCTCTAAACTGGATTCTTTTTCAAAACTGTTTTGAGCTTTTAATAAATTCATCTGTAACAAGTTAGCGTCTGATTTATAGCATTTCCTCAATTAATTATAACGTCTTGCGCATTGCCAAGCACTAACTTCGATGGTGACCTTTTATGTTTATTTTTGGCCTCGCTTTGCAACAACAGTTGAAAGCTATGGCGGGCAGATCTACTGGCGTGACCCACTTATCGGGTTCACGTTTACCAAGGTAAAACATATTATGATTACATTGACTTCTTTATGATCCTAATATAATTAAGATTCAATTTCGAATCAAACAATGTATTTGGGAATGCAAAGTCGTAAAAACATACGTCAATACGAAACACGTGTGCACAGGCACACCGTAATAGCACGATTATAGACAGCTGAAGATTCTTTGGCTGAAGTACCTTGACATGTAGAATGTGGATTCTTTTATCCTTTTCATTTAATTTATTTTTTGTTATAGAAAACCTGCGCCTACTAGTGGCAAGAGCTCGTCAAGGATGCAGCTAAGTGCTAACGTGACGTCCTAAATAAGTCATAATACTATCCTACATTGAATAAAGTCTTTTCATTTTAACATCTTTACCTTTCTCACGCGTTCTGCTAGGGAATCGTTCTTTGAGATTGTGAGACTGGCGCTATTGGGTGGCGGGGAAGGCGACGGTCGACGTAGCGTCACCGTGTCAGCTGCAGAATAAAATATAGGAAAGGGACCTTACTACAAAAACTTAGACGCGCTTTGAACGCGTTTCTAGCGTTTTTTTATATGAGGATATGTTGAAACACGCGTTCAACGTGCGTCAACTTTTTTTGTAGTAAGGCCCAAGGAATTTAAAATTGGCGAACAGAGAAAGGTAAAATTGCATACATCATCTATAAATTACCAGCATATCTACTTAACATAATACTGGGCCGATAGCGTAGCGAATAGTACCTACCCCTGCCTTCGACGCCGAGGGACGTGGGTTCGATCCCCACAAGACACAAATATTTGTTAAGTCATTTTCGGATATTTGTGTTTAGTCTGGGTCTTTCTATGTATATTATGTATTTATTTACAACAACAAAAAAGTATATAACTATTAATTTCAGCTATCTAGATCCCATAGTACAAGCTTTGCTTAGTTTGGGACTAGATGGCGCTGTGTAAATTGACCAATATATTTATTTATTTAATAGGACCCGCAGCTGCTGTTGATCTTGAAAACTATATTTTTTCAACATTTTCTTTCGTGTTTTTTGTGTTTAGAGAGTGCATTGTTTCATTTTAAGAAATATAGGTTATATAATATAATGAATAAGCATTAAATTATAACAACATAATTTGTTATTCAACATGAAAAAAATATAATCGCTATAGCTTGACATCTGAAGACAAACGATATCTCGTTAGCAGGCAGCTTCAAAAGTATCACGTCCGTTTGCTGTTCATCATTACATCAGAAATGCATTTTGCGTATGGACTGTGTCGTCGTCGTGCGTGGAGCTCGCGATAAATCCGGACGGAAGTTGCCAGAACAACAAATTGCATCCACATGCGGGCCAGACAGACGTCTGTTTGGCATAATTGCTTAGGACCAGGATAAAAGCTCGCATAATTCGTATTTGTTCTCATGTTGTACATACGAATATAATGTTACAGATGTAATTTTGTAATAAGTGTTGATCCACTGGCCACTACTTAAATTATTTGAACTTGTTAAATAAAACTGACGAGGCAAGCGGTAATTTACCGGCGGTAAGTAAATACTGAGTTTGTCTAATCCCTTATCGCAAACTTCAAGTCTTTGCGAGCAGATATGGTGTTAAACTGGGTATATTACCAATGTGATTGCTCTGCCCCGTGTCCAAGGTCGGTAGTGGTCCCGTGGCTCGCCGCTTGGGCAGCTTGAGGCTGACGGTGACGGCGGTCGTGGTCTCGTTGTCGCTGGCCCCCAGGTCTGGCGTCGACGTCCATGAAGCGCTGGTTCTGCTGAACCCTGAGAAATAAAAGGCAGTTGTGTGATACCAGTATTTTTTCCCCGTGGGTGTCGAAAGAGGCGACTCGAGGGTTTTATGTGTATTGCACTATGGTGATACTTTTTCTGAATGAGCCTCGAATGTGTATCAGACCAGGATAAAACTCATGATAGCAACTACAATGTAAAATACAAGTCTGATGTTGATATTATTACATTCAACAATAATGTAAGTAAATTATGACTACAATATTTTGATGTTATTTAAACAACAAATAATACTGATCAAAGACTTATTCCAGTCCGGATTTAGGTCAGTTGGGGATTATGGTATCTGAATGCATTTGATCTGATGTGTGTTTTGCTTCATGGCTTCATGCCTTTGCGTGTCAAATTGTTTGAAACTGTATAAACAAACCATTATTATGAAATACGTAAACAATCTTTTCCATCATTATTTTAAATTATTATTAACCATTTATTGCACACACGAAACATTACAAGAGACGTAATATACAAAGAATGACGACACAACAGGACAACTTATTTCAACTAAGAAATTTCTTCCAGCTGACCTAAAGAAAGTGAGACTTCTACAAGACAGGCGGATTGGGCGTGCACAATTACGTAAGTATTAGTTGATTGTTGGTGTTTTTTGTGTCCAAGCTAGGGGTCTGTACAAAAGATTCAAGTTAATACTAGGCCGAAGCTTAGTCTAGCCTTGGGATCCCTTGCCTACATTGTAAAGTCGTGTTAAATTGTATTAAAAAATAATGTTATCCACAGAATATGCTATTGAATTACTTAGTCACCTGTGGAGAAGCTGTCCTTCTTTGCCGTGTCGGTGCCGCTGAGGTTGGTGCTGGAAGCCCAACCACGGCCTGTCCTTTCCCCTGCTGCGCCATTTTCTTCATCGCGATTCCTGTTGTTTTGAATAGCAAATTTTTAAAACACTTCCCGTGTTAGGTATACAATTTTTTTTAAACTTACAAAATTTTTAAAGCTGCGGAATGAGCTGCGGTACCCCAGATGCAAGAGGCGTCGCCACTAGTAATGCGAAAGTCGCAGATTCAAATACTGCCCGCGCTTGAAAAATTTACAAGTTTTCAAAAATCCTGTGGTTTTCATGAACAATTATCTTGTGAACAGTGTTTAATCAACGATGATAGAGGGGGCAACGATTATGTTCACAGCTTCTGAGCGTTTTGAGTCCAAAACATAGATTCGAGTACCTATATCGTCAGCGTTTTGGTATTGTAGATGTGTTTCTGAATGCGATCCGGCATACTTTGTAAAATCGTCACACTCGTGTTTATCGTTTTTAGAGACTAGGGTTCGTTACATCTGACCGGAGTCTGTTCAATGCCTTCCAAGCAATAAAGAAGATAACGAAAATGATGTTCAGGGTTTTTAAAGGTGCTGTTCCGAACCGAGCGGCCTACGGCCGACGGCCGACGGCCGATGGCACATGGCGCGGCTATCGGCCGTCGGCCGTCGGCCGTCGCGGCAGATGTCATTCCGAAGGCAGCGGCCGACGGCCGACAGCACATGTCAGAGTATAGTTTTCAGGACTTAGTTATTATGTTTATTAGGTTATTATGGTTCATCGGGTTATCATGGTTCATAGAGTCGTTGGGTTCATCTTGTCGCTAAGGTTCATCATGTGGCCAGAGTTCATCGGCTTGCTAGGTTGGTCGGGTCATCATGGTTCATCGGGTTATTATTTTTTATATTTACATACATACATAAATCACGCCTATATCCCTTACGGGGTAGACAGAGCATTAACGGCCGTAAAACGGATATTAACACCACTTCTGACAAAAGTTTGAGGGTCAATCAAATAACTGTGTATCACTATAGTGACAGGTTGTCAGCCCATCGCCTAAAATTGTAATACACATCTAACCCTCAAATCACTTAGTCGCCTCTTACGACACCCATGGGTAAGAAATGGGGTGATGCTATTCTAAGCCGGCATCACTAGTCGCCTCTTACGACACCCATGGGTAAGAAATGGGGTGTTGCTATTCTAAGCCGGCATCACACGGTATTATTTTTCATCGGGTTATTATGGTTCATAGGGGTTCATCTTGTCGTTAGGGTTCATCATGTGTCCAGAGTTCATCGGTTCACTAGCTTCATCGGCTTATCATGGTTCATCGGGTGACATGTGGCCAGAGTTCAACGGTTCGCTAGGTTCATCGGGTTGTTTGGTTCATCGAGTGCTCAGGGTTCATCATGTCGTTAGGGTTCATCATGTGGCCAGAGTTCATCGGGTCGTTATTGTTCATCGAGTCGCCAGAGTTCAGCCAACCGATGTTCGGGTTCATCATGTGGCCATAGTTCATCGGTTCGCTAGATTCATCGGGTTATCATGGTTCATCGGGTTATTATGGTTCATCGGGTCGTTGGAATCATCTTGTCGTTAGGGTTCATCATGTGGACAGAGTTCATCGGGTCGTTATTGTTCATCGAGTCGCCAGAGTTTATCGGTTCGCTAGGTTCATCGGGCTATCATGGTTCATTGGGTCTTTAGGATAATTTTAACTTTATACTGGTCATGATCATGACAGACCAGGTCCAGAGTCTATATACAGACCAGTATAGTTGCGGCGGCTTTACGATATATACACAAACAACACACACACACACACACACATATCATGCCTATAATCCCTTGCGGGGTGAGCAGAGCATAAACGGCCGCAAGAAACGGACATTAATGTCACGTCTAACAAAGCAAGGAAATGGGGCGACGCTATTCTAAGCCGGCATCACACGGCAAACAACAAGATACGATACACAAGTACTATTCTACTATCGAAAATGGTCGAATGCGACTGTTTAGTTGAGATGATCCTAAAGACCCGATGAACCCAGCCAACTGATGAACTCTAACCACCCGATGAACTCTGGCTACATGATGAACCCTAACAACAAGATGAACTTAACGACCCGATGAACCATAATAACCCGATGAACCATGATAACCCGATAAACATAGGGAACCGATGAACTCTGGCCACATGATAAACCCTAACGAAATAATGAATCCAACGACCCGATGAACCTAATAACCCGATAAACCATGCTAAACCGATGAACCATGATAACCCGATGAACCTAGCGAACCGATGAACTCTGGCCACATGATGAACCCTAACGACAAGATGAACCCAACGACCCGATGAACCATAATAACCCGATGAACCATGACAACCCAATGAACCTAGCGAAACGATGAACTGTGACCACATGATGAACCCTAACGACAAAATGAACCCAACGACCCGATGAACCGTAACAACCCGATGAACCATGATAAACCGATGAACCATGATAACCCGATGAACCTAGCGAACCCATGAACTCTGGCCACATGATGAATCCTAACGACAAAATTAATCCAACGACCCGATGAACCATAATAACCCGATGAACCATGATAACCCGATGAACCTAGCGAACCGATGAAATCTGGCCACATGATGAACCCTAACGACAAGATGAACCCAACGACCCGATGAACCATAATAACCCGATGAACCATGATAACCCGATGAACCTAGCGAAACGATGAACTCTGGCCACATGATGAACCCTAAAGAAAAGATGAACCCTAACGACATGATGAACCTAACGACCCGATGAACCGTAACAACCCGATGAACCATGATAAACCGATGAACCATGATAACCCGATGAACCTAGCGAACCCATGAACTCTGGCCACATGATGAATCCTAACGACAAAATGAATCCAACGACCCGATGAACCATAATAACCCGATGAACCATGATAACCCGATGAATCTAGCGAACCGATGAAGTCTGGCCACATGATGAACCCTAACGACAAGATGAACCCAACGACCCGATGAACCATAATAACCCGATGAACCATGATAACCCGATGAACCTAGCGAAACAATGAACTCTTGCCACATGATGAACCCTAAAGAAAAGATGAACCCTAACGACATGATGAACCTAACGACCCGATGAACCGTAATAACCCGATGAACCATGATAACCTGATAAACCATGATAACCCGATGAACCTTGCGAACCGATGAACTCTGGCGACATGATGAACCCTAACGACAAGATGAATTCAACGACCCGATGAACCATAATAACCCGATGAACCTAGCGAACAGATGAACTATGGCCACATGATGAACCCGAACGACAAGATGAACTCAACGACCCGATGAACCATAGTAACCCGATGAACCATGATAACCCGATGAACCTAGCGAACCGATGAACTCTGGCCACATGATGAACCCTAACGACATTATGAACCCTATTAAACATAATAACTAGTTCTGAAAACTATATTCCGACCCAAACAACGTAAAGCCGCCGCGGCTATACTGGTCTGCAGTTATGTGCCGTCGGCCGTCGGCCGTCGGCCGCCGCGGCAGATGCGCGGCGGCCGATAGCATGTGCAGTCGCCGCTCGGTTCGGATAGTATCCCATACAAGCCCATACGAACCAGTAGTGCCGCGGCGGCCGACGTCGGCCGCCGCGCCATGTGCCATCGGCCGTCGGCCGTCGGCCGCTCGGTTCGGAACAGCACCTTAACTGTCAATTAGGAACATGCTTCAACGAAACCTGCTGTGGATGGAATAAACCAAACTAATCAAGTTTAGTTTAATCGACTGGCTCGATGGCGTATCAGATAGTGGCCCTGCCTGCTCGTGGGTTCGATCCCCACAAGTCGCAAATATTTATTAAGCCAATTTTCAAATATTTGTGTCTAGTCTGGGTGTTTTCTATGTATAATATAAAAGTGGTTTATAAGTATCAATATCAGCTATCTAGTTCCCATAGTTCAAGCTTTGCTTAGTTTGGGGCTAGATGGCGCTAAGTGGATTGTCTAGAATATCTATTTATTATTTAAATAATCATTAGTAGTCTAGATTGTTTGAATCGTATGAAAGTTCTGATAGCATGTGGAATGTTAACGTCAGCTGCTGTATGATTTTCATTTGTTGTTGTTAGGTTGTTATTTAGTCTGCGTTTTGATCCATTGTTCCATAATTTTAATAGAATGAAATTTTACTTGTGACCGATAGCATAAACTCAGCTCGGGCTGGTGATAAGGAACAACTTGCCCCAAGGAACATCAGTCGAAATATGGAAAAGAATTTGGACCTCCCTTATAAAATTGACGATCAGCCTATTTGAGTTACTTCTGAGGCTCAGAATATTATTTTATTATTTCGACATGTTCCTTATGGAAAGTTATTCCTTATCATCAGCCCGTACTATTTTTTCAGTATTGGTCACTAGTAAAATTTCACCGTATATTTTGACATTTGTTTCGTGTTATTTGTTTGTTCGCCAGAAAAATCAAAGAGTTATTATTTTGTGTGGGAGTTCCAATTTTGTAACTAGAAATTTCCCCGCCCTTAACAGTTGTTTCAAAAAACAAACACTGGAATTTACTAACTGGAGCCAATGGAGACGGGATTTACGTCAATTCATCAGCGTATCTAGCTCATCAGATGTCTTGGACATCCAGCCCTTTACAGTTTCTTCAAGAAAAAATACTGGTCTATTACAAACACTGGAATGTACTAACTGGAGCCCATGGCGGCGGATTTGCGTCAATTCATCAGCGTATCTAGGTACAGCGCTGCACAAACAAAACGTGAAAAAGCTTGGGAATTTGGAATCGTGCCACCATCTTTATTGTTTGTTATGGGCAAAAGGTGTCTGCAAGCTTAGAGACTGGTGCAGTCACGTTAAAGTTTCTGTGACCGTGAAAAATATTCATAGTTCTTATTCAATAGTTAAGAAGACATAAAACACCACTTTTTTATGTGCATGCATGTCTAAGGGGTAGGCTATAGCGGTGGGTAACTCACGAATGAACGAATGAAAAGAGCGCGCTCTTTACAAAAAGCTCACTCACTCTTGCGTTCAGTGCAATTCATATTAGATCTTGCGCTCCTAGCGCTCTTCAGCTCTTTTCACCCGCCCGAGAGATCGCGAACGAACGCGAAGCGAGCGAGCGATCAACGAGGACAGATGCATACGTAACTTTCTCATGAAAGAGTAAGAGCGCTATAGCGCTCGATGTGCGGCGCCAAGCAGACAACTTGCGAGTCTCGCGATGCTTTCCCGCGGTTTTGGCGGATTTGATTTCTGAGTTTTTGCATTGTAAAATAGACATTATTGTGTAAGGTCATGGCTGAAATTTGGTTACGTAAATAAATGAATTTAATAAAAAAGTTTTCTATAATTTTTGTTTGGCTGAGTGATGAATTGACGATTGATTTGGTAATTAATTTTAGTAATATAAGTCGCGCGTCACATTGACCTTCGACTATTATTTCATTACGATTTTTGTGTTTTTACTATTATTTTATAAAGTAAAAACATTAATTCATTCCGCCTGCAGTTAATCATTAGATCGCTTTCTCATCAGTCACTCGTTGATTCGCTAGCTCTATTAACCTTTTCGCCGCCAAGCCATTCGAGTAAAAAATTGCAACCAGCGCCACACCAATTTCTTGGTAAAGAAATACTCAATAAAATAGAGATGTCCAACAGTTCATATCGATAATAAATCTTCACTTTTTAAACCGAGTTTTAATTAATCTAAAACCATTATTTTGCCCCCTACTTTTCAGTTCTGATTTCATATAGATCAAAATAATAATATAGGATAGTGGTAGTAGTGGTGGCCTCGTAAACAACACTAGGCATATTCAACAAGTTCATTTTTAGTTCAGTTTTCGATCAGCACTGGCGCATCTCTATTACGCGTCTCTCTATATCGCGTTGTCGGTTATAGACGACTGTGGCGTCGGTGGCATTTCTATATTCTCAAACCCTTAGGACAAATAAGGATGTAATACAGAATATCGATAAAAAAAATTAGAACATCATAGGATTTATGCTGGTATTTATTTTAATAATTTATTGTGCCTATTTGTTTTCTTTTAAAACGATTTTGAGTGGCACAAATTTCATGTGAACTTAATTTAACGGGTCAAATTGTGATACAAGATTATTATTAGATAATAAGAGATTAGATAATTATTTATTTAATAAACTTAATTACAAATAGGTACACTTATATGAAGTAATTCTGTGGCTTAACCATTTCCTAAACTAAGAATATGAATTCCAGTATCTCAGGCAAATGGGAAACCGACATAACTATTATTTTAAGATTTATGATACTTAAACATTTTTTTTTCTATTCCTACCCGGTTCATTTGATTATTTCTTCGGTTTGTTTCTATTTACTTTTTATAACGCCCTTCGTAAGGTATTGTACTTATATTAGCGGTTATTTATTAGCATTTCATAGTTACTTATAAAGAAGAGGCCTATATCCAACAGTGGGCTAATATAGGCTAATTAGATAGATAGATGGATAGTTACTTATACGTTTATTAAATAAATAATTATCTTATCTCTTATTATCTAATAATAATCTTGTATCACAATTTGACCCGTTAAATTAAGTTCACATGAAACCCTCCCAAACGCTCCTAATTTATTTATTATTATTTATGATTATTAGGTAATTACTTACCTCTAAATCTTCTAATTCGAGTAATCCAGGTTCAAACGACAGATCAACGTCATCCTCTACGCTTTCTAAAATCTGTAGAAGTTCTGCTGAACTAAGCTCGTCGGCACTCATTTTCCCATCACTATTTTTATGTCACTACTGCAATGACGTCAGAGCGTGTCGTCTTTACCCGACTACGGCGTACAGTGCACTCACAATGGTCAAGCAATTATCGCTGTGCACGAGTCGCCGAAACCGGTTTGTCGATACTCAATCAAACAAAGAAAATAATGTCTAATACTTGGCGTATTTCTACAAATCGATGTCGGGAATATTTTCAATATACATTAAAGTAATAAGAAAATGTTATTGTTATGACAAACTTGACAAATATCTAGGCATAGTATATTCCGTAAATATATTATAGATGTATCGATATTTCACATTTGTACTAGTAAGGAACAACACTTCCAGTCGTGTGGGGCCGACTATGGCGTGTGCGAATGGTACTTCTGACAGCTTCAAAACGTAATCAGTATTTTTCTTATTTATACTACAAATCTAATAAATATCTAAGCGCAAAAGTTCATAAATCAAAGTAGAGGGTACAATAAATGCAATATGCGAAAAAATAAAAGATATATACGGTTTTAAAATGCTAGTATATGAACATAAACTTTATCGACGTTTTGTCGGCTATACCCGACCGTGGCGCTGACGGCAAGTCGCGGGTTGTCGGCTATACCCGTCTCTGGCGGTGAAAAGGACCACATCCTAAAGATCAAAATACTCTGCTGAGCGAAAAGAGTTACTGAGCGCAAAGAGTGATGCACATCTTTAAGTACGAAAGATTCAAATCGCTCTGCTCTTTTAAGTGAGTTGTTTTTCCCACTACTAGTAGGCTAGGATACTTTTAAATTTTAAACGTTCGCGGTTGTTTACACTATTCATAGTTATAATTTAAGCGGGTTCTTACCGACGTTTTTTTTTACTTGTGATAATAACAGCGTTTTTCGTCTAAATAATTGCAAAAAATTGATTTGCAGCGTCAATTGGTGCAAAAATAATAAAGACTTTATAAACAATAATATACGCGTGTGTGTGATCAAATAAAATAAAAAAAAAGATATTAATTAACAAAACCAACACTGCAAAGACCTATCAGCATGTATTGCTGCCTGTCCTATAAATACTTAATAATAATAATAAATTTCGGGAACTCGCATTAAAAATAATTCGTCGGTAAGAAGAACCCGTTTAAATTATAATTATACCTACCTACCTCTTAACTATGAACAAGATACTTATGCTTCATATTTGTATAAAAGATAAATATTGCGTGGTCCTAAGGGTGCAATAGAACTATTGCACACAATTTTTTGCGATCAGTAAAGTATTATAAACGAAAATATAAATCGAAAAATTTCGGCAGTAGGTAGACGGGAATGGTACCCGGAACTGAACAACGTGAAACGATCGTTTCATTACTCTAACTGCGCCGCCAATACGCATTTCTCATTACTGGTTTTGTTTTACAAATAAAAGCCAGTAAAATAAAAAATCTTTTCACAAAAACACAAAATTGGACAGTCCATTACTGCCTTGTAGGCGCGGCGTAAATAGACAACGTGTGTTTTATTAGGAATACCTATGTGTGTTTCTGTGCCTTGGTATCTTTTCTATCAAGATTCCTGAATCTGATAATATCAAATAATACTGTGTGATATTTATACATTGGCATTGTGTTATTCGCTTTGATTTCATAAAGTAGATAGATACGCTCAGTAAAAGCTGTTGATTATGTATCCCACTAGAAAGTGTAACCCCGACCCCCGCGAACTGACCGTGACGAAGGCGAGCTCCAAGAGGATAGACTGGGCGTGGAGGCGGTGAAGTCGTCCGGCTTCTTAGTGCCGGCGGCGCCGCCGTGCTCCTTGTAGTCGCGGAAGCACCGCTTGCAGCGCGTCGGCCATCGCACCTGCGGGTGGAAGCCCAGCGGGCACAACGGGTCGCCCTTCACCTTCGGGTACAAGTGATGCATCGCTCACCAAACAAATGCACTACACAAATGACAATATTTCACCTAAATGCCACTTTAAACACTTATCACATTCCTCCACTTTCACTCTGTCCGTATCTCCCGTTCCGAAGGATCGCTAGGATCTCCCACGCATCTTCTTTGGAATGAGCTTATAATTTTTACGCTATAAATAATAATTTATTTGACTAGCGGCATGCTCCGGCGCCGTACGTCTGCACCGTACACTGGCAATAAAAATATCCCGCTGCTAGCACTGAACCGGGCGACCTAAATCGGCACCTCCGGCATCGTTACTATTTGTCAGTCTTTCTACCGTAAACCCAAACACTAGTAATCGTGAGAGTATTTTTGATACGCGTCCGCGAGCGGGATAGAAAGTACGGCGCGCCCGTTGTCAGGATGGGGTGCACGGTAGATCAGCGGGGTTTGCGGTGGTGAGCGCTGGAGAGTGCGCTAGCGGCAGCGGGCGGCGGGTGGCAGGCGGCGATGGGGCCGGCGCTCCGGGGACTGGCCGCGGCGCGGGCACCGAGCCAACGCACAGCGCGCGCCTGCTGCGCCACTTATGCTATATTACACCACATGCCGCTCTGCGCTCACCACTGCTCTGCTCTGACCGTCTCAATAAAAATAAAACAGAGTTGCTAATAAAATGCGTCAGGGAGTGCCCGGCCTGCTGCGCCGCGCCGCCGGCCGCCCGGATGTTGGCTCGTCCCGCGCCGCGCCGCTACGCCGCCGCCCGGTCGGTACCTACCGCCGGTGCATTCTACAAGTAGTTGAAGCTACTGCAATAATTAGAACTCGGACGTCTACGTCCTTTTTCCTCTTAAAATAGTCACCAGGTTTGAACGCAAAACTTTACACTTTGCGTCAGTGGCCTCACTCAGAGCTTGCAAGTAGGCCCATGCTTCTCATAATAATTTTGGCAAATGTCTTCATGAATGAACTTTGACGTCAGATCGTGCGTAATTTGGGAAATTGGTCGTAAATATTTTTGGCTTCTCATACAAACATTTCTAAGAATATAAGTAATATAAAATTGCTGAACAAGAATAAAAACAACATTGTAACTTTAGTAACAAAAGTGTAATGCAACATTATATTTTAAATACAATTAACGCTTAGATAAATTCGATTATTATGCTGTCATATAATGCTTTTACGAATATCACAATAATAAGGTCTGTGGGGGGTATCCTTTGTGTTTCCCCTGATAGCTTAATTAGGTTAGCTCTATAAGGTAAAATAAACTTGAGTAAATAATTGACTCGAGAAGTAAATGAATCCCCTTGAGAAGGTCAACGCCCTCATTAAAAATATATCGTAAGAGAATACTCCACTCAACGAGATCGATTCACTTCTTGACATTACAACATTTAGCAGAAATCTCCTTCACAAATGGAGTCATCCTCCTTCTTATCGTACAACAGTGTTTTATAGATGACCTCTTCAAAGTGCAGGGCGTTGAGACCCTTAGGTTCAGCTACCTTGATCTTCACGTCTCCAGGGTAAAGGATTTCTCCCTTGTTCTTCGTACTGCCCATCACGAGGGATTTTTGTAGTTTGTCGATGCAGGGGATTTCTGGAATAGGACAAAAACTCTGGTGAATTGAATGTAGGTAGTTTGTTTGAGGAGGATTGTGAATGAGTTTCTTAGTAAGCCATCTTTCCGATTGACGTCTCCAGTGGTAATGGTGCAGAGCAACTGAAACGGCTAAAGCCAGCGCGTAGATCCAGCATCCAACCCATCCGAACTCTTCATCAAATTATCAATTGCAAAGTTTAACGCAACTTACTAGTTATTCACCCTTCTGACGCCAATGCATGAACTACGAATATTTTTCTGACTTGTTTGACCTCATTGGTCATTTATTGTTAGTCCTAACGTAATGGTACTTAGCTACTCTAAAGGTAACTACTTCTTTATGAGTGCTGTGTCATTGTTGTTACCTGAAGTGACGATCTTCTTGATGGGCGTCCCGAGCGAGGCCTCGATGACGCGCACGTCCCTCACCAACTGCGCGAATTCGGCCGGCGTCAGCGAGCACACGTGGTCGGTGCCCTTCATCGTCTTATCCAACGTGATGTGCTTCTCCAACACCTAGAAGGAGAAAGCGGTATGTTACAAATTCAAAATATCTTTATTTCATTAATTAAAAGCTAATATACAGGGTGTAAGGGACAGCCCTCCGAATACTGACAGCGTGTATTCAGACCATGAAACTGAACAAGTTGTCCCTTGAAACATATGTCAGGAAACGACAAAAAATATTCGACCGCCCATACAAAATCACAATCAGCTGACTGCATTTACTATGGGAGGAAAAAAATACGTTTCCTGAAATATTTTTATCTGAAGTTGTTCAGTTTCATGGTCTGAATACACCAAATCAGTATTCGAAGGGCTGTCCCTTACACCCTCTATATTAGCTTTTAATCATATTCCGGCATTCATATTAATCATTTGCCGTGTAATGTCGGCTTAGAATAGCATCACTCCATTACTTTCACGTGAGTGTTGTAAGAGGGTTACATGCGATAGGCTGACAACCGGTCACTAATAGCGATAGGTACTCAATTTTATAAATGAGTTTCTTAATGACTCAACCGTGGCGTAAATGTTAGTTTTTTACGGCCGTTTACGCTCTGCCTACCCCGCAAGGGATATAGTCGTGATATATGTATGTATGTAATCATATTCAGTGGGATTAGCTCTACAGGTTATCAATATTATGGCTCTTAGATTTAATAATATGAAATACTCTCCCATAATTTGAAAATTTCTAATAACTTCCGTGAATAGAAACATTTCTTTTCATATAGATAACTAATTTATCGTGGCATTGTCAATAGAATAAACAACACGGATTACTAACGTGTTTAGTTTTAAATAAGAAATAGGTACTTCTTTCAGAGATTTGTCCATACACTTATCTCAGAGCTGGAAAAGTATCAAAAGAAACGTGTTAAATGTTCCGCGAATGTGAGACGGTGGCCCTTGACCTATTTTTAAATTCGGAATCGGAACTATTTTCGGGATTTGTTGATGGAATACGGTAAACATATATTTTGAAGAGGTGAAAGATTTTAAGAAGAATGTGATGAAAGTTTTATGTGTTTGTTTCAATATACTTATCAACAAACTCATCAATTTGGTAGCTTTACTAACCTTAGCTCCTAAGGCGATCGCTCCCAGAGCAACAGCAGTCCCAATTTCCTGCCCAGAGTAACCAACAGGAACATCGAAGGTGTTCTTGTAATCCAGTAGCACAGCCAAATTGCAGTCTTCGTAGGGCACAGGATATGCAGATATACAATGCAGCAAACAGAACTGTTTGTGCTGCGCCGATATTATGTCGTAGATGGTCTTTACGGCTGACTTGTCCACCATTCCCGTCGATATGACTAGAGGTATTTTCTTCGACGCAGCATACTTCAAGAACAGCAGATTATTCGAGTCCCCTGAACCGATTTTAACGAACGGTACTTTGAGGTTGACAAGGAAGTCGAACGACACCTGAAAGACAAATATGTAGGTAATAAGTTTGTAGCCTCGTTTGCAGTAGCGAAAGTATAAGACGCGCGCCACGTATGTGTCTTAAAAATAACCACCCTTTGTTCTTTATTTTTGTCTCATAATGAGTCAACCCATTAAGGATTTCAGTGATTATTTTTGTGCGTAAGATATTACGTTCTAAGTTTTTTCCTTTCCTTTGTCCTTTAGGCAGGCTGTGATAGATAACAGGTGATAAATTATATGCAATGCAATATCAAGTACGCGTATCCTATCACCATGCCGAAACGAAAAAAAAGTAATGCTTACCATGTCCATGGCGGAGGCTGTGAAGAGAATGCCAACTTCTTGTGCATATTTGAACAGCTCCCTGTACTGACTCTCGTTGAACTCTAGATGTCTCTTGTGGTCCCCATATGTCTTTCCCCACGAATTGGGATTGTCGTATGGCCTTTGTAGATATTTGTTTGTGAACTTTTCCTTGAGACAGGTTTTTTGGAACTTAACGCAGCTAGCTCCTGCTTCCTGGAAGGTAAAAAAAAACATTGGTTCTAGAATATCTTGCTAACCAAAGAAGAAGATAAATAAGAAGTAAAGTCTCTTTGAACTTAAGTAGTTACCTCAAAAATACTGTTTTTTGCATTAACAGTATATCAAGTTAGTAAAGAAATAAATATCCTGGACTATTCACACAGCGGCATCTAGCTCCAAATTAAGCAAAGCTTGTATTATGGGAACGAAATAACTGATATTTATACTTAATTTTTTTTTTTGTAAATAAATACATATTAAACATAGAAAACACCCGGAGTAAATACGAGTTCAAATATCTGAAAATTGAATTAACAAATATTTGTATCTTGTGGGGATCGAACCCACGACCCTCGGCGTAGCAGGCAGGGGTATATGCGCTACGCCTTCGGGCCAGTCAAGGAAGGGATAAACATAATATTGGATTTGTTTCCCTAGAGCAGCTTAAAATATCTACCTAGGTACCTACTAAGTATGTACTACATGTTAAGATACAAGATATTTTACTGACTTTATATGGCTTCCTTGCTGTGAATTACGTCCAATATAAATAAATTAGTTTCACGTGATAGGATGCATGCTGTCTTATTGCTGAATCATGTTTGAAGGGATTTCGATGCTATGCTGAAGCTTGGCTGCTGAATTGTAGTGTTTAGGAATTCACAAGCTCACAGCAGAAGCATAGTATACCTAATATGTTCTTCAGGTTTGAGAAGCCACATCAGATTTTTAAATCTGATCTCACCATTTTTAAACAGAAAAGTAGATTATTTTACAGCCTGGTACATTACTTAGCTAGCTTCTCAAGCGTTGAACATTCTAATGCACGCTGATTATATAAAAGTAAATAGCTAACCATGTACTTAGATGTAGCTCTACCTTGTCGTAAATTCTTAGGTTAATGTACCTACACACAGGTGCACTAAGTATTTAGGTATATAAATAGCCTCATTATCGAAGTCAGTAAGTACCTACACCTATAGGTACATACGTAATCTAAAGTGCAGGACAACTGTTCGTCTGTTAACAACAAAACAAGTCTATAAGAATGAGGCGTCCAAGTTTACTTCTGCTACAATAACAATAGTTTACGAACGAACGTTAATTATTCTGCGTTAGCTTATAATCCGGATTAGCGACGCCTATAGTTAGTTAAGCATCTGGCAAACGTTATGCCAACGAAGTTATATCGTTATTAGTTACGAAACAAGGCACATTTTCTGGTCGTATAAGAGTACAAATAATAATCAGTCGATAAAAAATGATTCAATTGGTGGCGACCAAAAAAGAACGTTCCTATCAATGTTAATTTTCTCCGTTGGATTCCTTCCTCTACCAAAACAAAACATCCACCTAACCTTAACAAGCTACAAGAAAGTTTGAATGGTACTTACTTTAGCTGCTTTTATTAACGTTTTTGCGATTTCAATGTCACCTTGGTGGTTCTGCCCGACTTCCGCTATTATAAAACACGGATTGTTCCCTCCTATTTTGATGTCCTCTGTTATCTTGACTTCCACCATTTTCACGAGTTTATTGAGTATTCCATATAAACACAAACAGTGGCGTAATGAGGTGCAGCGCCGGCGGCGGTAACACTGTCACTGCGGAGTGGACTGTGGAAGGTTTATCGACCTCGTTCAAGATCAGATTGAGTAAATAAGGTCAAATTAATATAAAAGCAAACGAGTTGCCTGGAGCGCGCCCATCGCACTAGTGTAGGTCGAGCCCCGCCGCGGACCCGCGCCGCCTCGCATGATAATTGATAAAAACCTGTATTATTGGCGCTCACAACCAGATACAGCCGGTGCCCAGCTATCTTTGCTTGGACATTAGTAGGTAAATAAAACACGCGAAACAGCTATAACTTCGTATAATTTATTAATGATCACAATACAAATGCAACACGGGTATTTACATATTTATAAGTTGACATAATTTACACTGTTTTCCATTACTTAGATAAATAATTCATCGAGCACTATCATGCAATAAGTACGAATGTTTAGATTTCAATGAATATCACACTTCGCAAGCTGCAATCTTTACAATGTCTTTGTGATTTTTAAACCGGTCCCCAAGAGCTCTGTTTACTTTGGAGTCGGTGGCTTTGCCGAGGAAGTTGGAAATGTACCGGCCTGCTTCGACCAGCTTAACTAGGTCTATATTGGTGTTCACTCCTTGTCCGTAGAGGAAGTATACTAGGTCTTCGGTAGAGAGGTTGCCGCTAGCGCCGCGAGCGTAAGGACACCCGCCGAGTCCAGATATTGAGGAGTCGACTGTCTTTACACCAAACTGCAAAATAACAAGTTTTGTTAAAATTATTTCGATGACGTCAGCGCAAGTATTGTGGGCGGATGTTTATAACGCGGGTCATATTACAGGGTGAACGGGACCGCCTCCTAATACTGATAGGGTGAACGCAGACAATCACACTGAACAACTATCCCATAGATATATATTTTAGAAAACGCATTTTTTACGATTTATAGTAAATGCAGTCAGCTGATCGAAATATTTTATGGGTGGCCGATTTTGTCGTGACCTGACAAATGTTCCTAAGGCTTGTTCAGTTTCATGGTCTGAAATAGCCCTTACACCCCGTAAAGCAATAGTTTCCTTATCCTTCACAGTTCTGGTGGCTTCTATCACCGGCCCTCGTATTAAGTATATTTTATTCTGTGTCAACATAACTCTTTATCTCCTTATCATTTGAGTGACAGTAAGAAGTAGGTACTGTACAGTCGTGATAAATAGCGGGGAGTTGATAAACAAAGGAAACAAAGGCCTTTTGAACAACTTAATGTTGTTATTGCGTCAGGAGAACTCGGTTAAATTGTAATTAAACTCACAAATGAGTTAAACCCTCGTGTGTAATATACTCATGTTTATCTGAACTAGTCAAAGGTCAGGATTTGCGCTTATTTTTTCCAGCAATAATGTTAGTTCTGTTATCAGATCCATTATTTTAACTTTCACTTTGTTTTTTATTTACTTAACTGATGCAAACGCAACGAATTGGATTTACATGTTGTTGACATCAACTGTCAGATGTGATAGGTACAAACAGGGTGTTTTTTAGGAAAAGTACTGCGTCCCTTTAAACCACGTATTCTATAGCTGTAACAAAGTGTGTTAAGCGTGTTCTTCTTAGCGTGTCGATGGCAGAAACTACATCGTCGTGGACTGTAATTTACCGTGTTTAAATCACTTATAATTTAAAATACTTTTGAATTGTTCATCCCTCTCTATGTCAAAACGCGACACAGCGAGTTGTTATACAGACAAGTACAGCTCTGGCGACATGTACCTACCATTCTTTTCCTAGTTTTTCTACACGTCATAAGATCTATAATGATGCAACCGCACCTGAACTTGACTGTAAGGACGCGCTATGTCGCGTTCTGACCTAGGGTCTAATTTAATAAAAAACTTTGGTAAAATTTTATATATTTTTATACCTATAGAATGCGCGGTTTAAAGGAACGCAGTAACACCCTGCATATCTTTATTTTATAGCATCGGTGAAAACAACAGAAGTTATGATGATGCACTTTTTGTTGCACTCGGTCCAGTGTCTGAATATGGACATACCCTGCCCGCTCCATCTACGCACATTGTGGTTAGTAATATGTGGTACATGGGTTAGATGAACGTATAGATAGATATACCATGGATAGATAGATAAGATGAAAATCTTTTGTGGCTTTTGCTCTGGAGTGCTGTTCTACTAATGCCAATTTATAAAATTCGTACCTACTACGCTTCCTACAATCCAAAGTAGAAAATCAGTGTTGTTATGTTATTCATAAGTATAATCATAAACCAGCAGACTAGGGTAAAATCAAGCAAATTCACGACCAATCTACGGGGTGTAAGGGACAGCCCTCCGAATACTGATAGGGTGCATTCAGACAATAAAACCGAACAACTTTCTCCTAGAAACAAGTCGGGAAACGACAAAAAAACGACTTCCCATACAAAATCACAATCAGCTGACTGCATTTACTATTGGAAGTCAAAAATGTTTGTCGTTGCCTGAAATATTTATTTATGGGACGTTGTTCAGTTCCATGGTCTGAATGCATCCTATCAGTATTCGGAGGGCTGTCCCTTACAGCCTGTATAAACGACTATTTACCTCCAAACCCGCTACTAAGTTGGCAAGCCCCTGTCCGTAGGTATCGTGGAAATGCAAGGCCAGTTTGTCGGGAGAGGTGACTGCAAGCATCTCCTTCATGAGTCGCCGCACAGAGCCAGCTGTGCCGACGCCTATGGTGTCCCCTAGGGAGACCTCGTAGCAGCCCATTGAGAGCAGGCGTTCTGTTATCTGTGGACAAATACAAAATATCGTAAAAGGTTAAAAAAATCTGGCTATCTTTATTGCTATATTATATGCCTTGTGATGCCGGCTTGGAATAGCATCACCCCATTTCCTTCCCTTGGGAGTCGTAAGAGGCGACTAAGGGACTCGAGGGTGTGTATTGCAATTCTAGGCGATGGTCTGACGTCTGATGGTCACTATGGCGATACACAATTTTCCGCATGACCCTCAAATATTTGTCAGACGTGGCGTAAATGACCGTTTTTTGCGACTGTTTGCGCTCTGCCTACCCCGCAAGGGATTATAGGCGTGATATGTGTATGTATGTACTATGTATGTATATTATAGCCGAGGCTTTCGGCAGTGTTCAATTCAACTTCTCCTTTTTTGACTATTCGAACTGGGTCATACTCAGAGAATAGGTGCCAATCCAATAAGTGTTTATGACAACTACAATAAATTAATTGTTGTTTGTTTTGGTGTCCCCCAAGGCAGTATGCTAGGCCCGACTCATAATATGTGTATATCAATGATCTATTCGTATCCTCGTATGTCAAGCTAAGGTTTGCTTTACGATCGGGTCGGGCTAATGTTTGGGACCGCATTGGTAGAGTTTGGACGGAGTATTTGCAAAGGGATTAGATAACGGCTTGACCGATTTGTATGGTCAGAAATCTAGTCTAGTAGATTTATAAAATGATAAGAGATATTTAAGTCCTGTCATTTTTAGTTTTGAAAATTTTCAATTCAGAAAATGAAATAACTTAACTACCCTTAAATTAGCGCTGTCACTTTCCGTCAAATAGGTTTAGAAAAAGGAGCCGGAGCGCTGCGCCACCGCCGCGCAAGCACGAGCCTGGTATGAACAAGCCCATCCGAGACAGTACAGTCACGTTATCTACCCCACCCCTCAGTGTCGCATGGTAGTGCAAAATAAGTGCCCGTTTACGCCTAAGTTCTAGGCTGGCTTATTTGACGGAAAGCGGCAGCATTGTGTGTCATACGTATTGGATGCAAGTCTATAATCCAACGTCAAACTTGCATCTTAGGTACTGATATATATGACACATGGATGTTTAACAAATAGCCTGGGCATCACCTAACTTTGTGCATTTTGAATTGGACGGATTAAAGTTATTTAGTTAGTAAGTTTACCTTAGCAATAACTTTAGGACTGACGGGTCCGTCGTAAGGGCAGCCCACAATGCAGGACACGTATCCCCTGACTCTATAGCCATCCTTTGCCGCTTGTTCAGCAACCAGTTGGAACCTGTTCAGGCCATCTTCAACGGAACAGTTCAAGTTTTTTTGAGAGAAGCCTTCCGTAGCTGCGGGGAATATCGCTACCTCCTCTATGTTGCATTGTTTCTGGAAATAAGATCGCAATTTCTCAGTGACTGCCTATATTGGTTCTGTACTTTTAAGATTTGAGTAGGTACATACTAGTAATGATAAGAACATTTTAAGGCTTAGGTAGGTAAAGATAGTAAAAGCTAAAGATAAACGCCTCATAAAATATTTTTGGTTAGTAATTGTAAATTTTTTATTGCTTAGAAAGCGTAACATTGACCTTAAATTATTAATGTAGGTAATTATAAGTAGTTATTGATTAAAAATTTAGCATTCACATAGCTGTGATGTATAATAAAATCCGGGTACAAGCCAATGTGGCATAAGAAACTGCTGAGAAAATCCTCAGCAGTTTCTTTTATACAATTATTTTTATCTACATTTTTAGTTATTGTACTTTTTACAAAATAGATCCCATACTAACAGCAATGTCATATCCCTTCAGCTTTGGGATCAGCACGGGGTAGTTGACTCCTGGCGCCCGGGGGAGGTTCTTCATAACATCCGCAGCATCACTCATTTGCTTCAATTTTGGACTCACAAAACTGAAAAAGAGCAACAGTTTGATTTGTTTTTACAATATAATTAAATAAAAATTGTAATAAAAAAAAATATTTCTGCATTTTTACTTGGTTTATGTGTTAGTTGACTCTGTACTCCACAAAATCGGTAAGTGCATGCTTGCTTAAGCAAAATTTTTGTTATCTCTACTACTAATAATACAATGCACATACCTGCCTAGCCAATAAGCATACCTACTAAGTTACAATTTGCATAAAAATTCACATTTGTAGGATTTCTAGCTTTTTGTCTTGATAATCTACTTACTTCTGCCTATTTAATTCTGAGAAATTTACCAAAACAACTAGTTAATGAATAAACTTAAAAACTAATTTAACTTGCAAATTATTATATACCTACCTGGCCGATTCAATATGTTTTAATCCAGCTGCAGCAAGTTTATTTATAAGTTCTATCTTCATTTCTGTGGGAACAAACTTTGATTCATTTTGCAGACCATCTCGAGGACCCACCTCATAGATCCTGATTTCTGGAGAAGTTGTAGCCTGTTAAGTGAATAAGAATAAAATCAAAATAATAATTCTATTTAAACACCTTTTGCGTTATAAATATAGTCAAATAAATCTGAAAAATTAAATACTTACAACATTTCTAGAGAAGTTTGTATTAAGTGCCCTTATTATTTGGGTATTGCATATTTTACTTAAATGATTCATTTTTTTTATATTGTGCCTATCACTCTACCAAACTTATGTAAATTATGCTAGATCTGACTTATCGTCTTATTTTATTATAACTCGCGAAGATAAAAATACGAGTTGTTTTCGTAAATGATGATAACAACTGATAACAGAATAGAGTTCCAGTAAAAACAAGAGCTATTTTATCGGTTTGTCTATTCTTTTTCCACAAAGTATGCTCTTATTTCGCTATCTCGTTTTATCTAAAACCACAGAATAATAGTAGGATTAGGGGATAGTATTCGCCACATGAACACAAGTTATTTTAGTACCGTTTATTTGCATTCGTTTGAGCAAATTTAAATAACTTAAAGCAAGGTAGCGCTCATTTAAGTATTATTGCTTCTTACATTTCTTATTCTTTTTTAATTTATGACTCAAACGATCACTATCTAAAATAAGCACAATTTGACAGCTCTAGGTGACTTTTCTAACCGGTAGCTCGGCTAAGCTTGTATTTGGTTTCTATAATTTACGAAAAACCTATTATTGGGCGTGTTAAAAGGCTCGAATAGATTGTTTTATCCCTTAGAATTTGATAGTCAACACACAAAATGGGTAAGAAATTGTATAATTGTATAATTTTCAGAAAACATCTACATTGTAGCTCATGCGAAATCTCTTCTGTTTCAGCGGTGAACAGTGCCACGTCTTTCATTCTATCTTCGATTCTTACGCTACTGATATTCTCTGGGATGCAAATGTACAAGCCCCTGCTTGTAAAGTCGCCGCTAACAATTATATTCGGAGGTTATCTCGGATCTGTCATGTTCATGTTCTTCGTTACTGTATCCTTTTTACAACGTCCACAGTCTAACACGCTGCCGCCGGTGCCAGAAACATGACATTCTGAAGAATCTGTGTGAAGAACGACGGGCTTTTAAAATTGAATGGTTGTGTAGTGAGCCCATATACAACATAGACTTAAAATAATACTAACTTATAAATGAGCCTCTTGGAGCAGTTATTTCCTACCAAAACAAAAACATCATATACATTGCAGCATGGCTATAAACATTTTTGTTATTTGTGACCAATTAAAAGCATTCTTCTGATGGAATAAACATGTACAAAGACACACCTCTAAGGTGATGAGATTTTAAGAATCAAACAGGGAACTATTTGCCTGCCCATATTAATATCAGTAAGTATTCCAGTGGGCACATGCTTAAATTTTTCATTTTTTTTATAAGAATCGTAAAAATATATGAATATTTAAACCATAATTTTATACACATTCAATTCCAATTCAAAAGCACATCATACAGCCCAACTGACTCTCAAAAACTTACAATTGTATACCTTTGAGTATACACTATTTATTATAATGATAATAACTTTTCTTCGAGTAAAAGTTACAATTGATATTAAATTTTTAAGATTCAATACATTTTACTTTGTTACATTATATATTTCATTGGCCCTAAATTATACTTTTTCACTCCACTCCACACACTCACTATAAATTGTCTCTTAGCTGGGTGTGCCATTTGCCCTTTGGTAAAGGCCTCGTCAAGGGATCCCCATAGTTTTCTGTCTTGAGCTACCTTCTCCAATTTGGACCTGCTGTCAACTTATGCTCATCTTCCCACCTTGTATATTGTCTTCCTCTATTTCTCTTATCATCCCTTGGGTACCATTCAGTAACTCTCTTGCTCACCATTTATTAGCATAATTTGAAATAGAAAATACTATGAAAAATGTGTGCTGAGCATAAGCCTATATCTGCATGATTTTATTAATATTTAATATGCTTTTAACAAGTAGTAGTCTGTATCTGTCGCTGGGTATAATGTTGTCCCTCTCTATCTAGTTTAATTTATATTTCAAAACCTTTCATTGCCAAACATAAATTCATTTTACATGCTTTAATTAATGACATTAAATATTAAATTAAGTAAATTAAATTTTACACATTTTTTATAATTTTATTATATTGTTGTTGCTTGGTGTGTCCCTCTGACACCGAGGCCTCTTCCAACATTCTTTTTCAACTTTCTGTATCTCTCACTAAGGCACAGTGGTCGCTAGTTTGTTTTCTTTATTTTTACTTTGCCCGAGTATAGCAGAAGTAGTAAGTATGAATCTGAAGTGAAAGTTATGAGTTGTGTAGCCGCAGAGTGGTAACTGCCCCGAAAAGTATACTCTGACCAACCATTCTTTAGGCTGTTCTTGGCCTGGTTAGCCAATAAAAAAAGGGGTAGTATTAGTTGAAAAACTAACCCGGTAGATGGAGCCGTGCCACGCGTTACTGGCATTAAAAATACACTTGCAAAATTGGCAGGTAAAGAACGAACGGTACCCTAGATAGAAAAGGCATCAGTACTAGTTAAGATGAAAGTCGCAGGTTCAAATCCTGCTTGAAAATTTTGCAAGTTTTCAAAAATTTTATACCTAACACGGGAAGTGTTTTAAAATTCAGTATTCAGCTAAAAAACAGCCTAAAGTTACCATACCATGCAGCCAAACTAACACAAAATTCATGTATGGCAATTCATACCTACTGTAGACTAATTTAGGTATCTAGGGACTATAAAATCCTTAACTCAATCACAGGCTGTGGGTAATTTGGAGGCAACACTATTTGGCAAGAACTTTCAATTGAAATTGCCAGAAGTTGTGATCTCAATGTCAGTCTCACTCATTGCAGCTGGAATGGTGCACCGTATCTGTTTTACTACTTGGTAAAGTATCAAAACAACACACATACTACTTGTTTGCTATGTTAATTTTGAATAAAAATGTAACTGCTAGATAAAATCGTAACTTTCAAATAATATTTCTATCTACAATATTATTATGAGATAAAAAAGTAATTAACGGAAGATCCCTGTGTTACATATTTTTTGTATTATCTAGTAAATGTACTTAAAATTAAAGTTATAAACTATATAAATACTGATTTGACTTGATTTGCGCCGCGTGTTGGCGGCCCGCGGCGCGGGCTGGGCGACCCACACCCACACGTCACGCAGCGCTGCTCTAGTATTTCTCCGAACCTATACCGCGCGCGCCGCCGCCGTGCCTATGAAACTACAGGCTACAAGTCTACAGGTGAAATTCTTAGTACATTGCGTAGCCGGTTCATATTCCTGTATCATAATAGCTAACCAACTACGCAATGTACATCGAATTTCACCTGTCAAATTGTAGCCTGTAGTTTGATAATATCAGGTACTGCTCGACGAAGCGTTGGCGCTAAACATGCAGGTGTATAATTGAAAATAAATAAATTTATAAATTGTGTCTTTATTTTCAGTTTGATATTCTCACTCATGACAATCTACTATATGAACAAGCTATCTCAAAAGACATATGCCGCCACAGCCCCAGCTCCAGTGCCGGTTAAGAGCCGTCGTCACAAGTAATTTAAGAAACATTGTCACAAATCACTTTGTATTTATAATATTTTGCAATAAATACCATAAGGTAAAAATTGTGGCTCTTTTTATTTTCTTGTTCCTAAATAAAAAATAAGCTTTCCGTCCCGCGGTTTCACCAGCAGCGGGTTAGCGGCTTAGTGAGTTTTCTAGGAGGTACAATAAGGTCATTAAGTCAAAAATAGGTTTAGTATATGAGTCAAAGTCTACAACCGCTTGTAAATCATTCCTGCTCCTAACTTAACATAAAACTATATGGCCGTTTATGCTAGAATAAACGCGTGTTTTTGACGCTCATAACGAAATCATTTTGATTGAAAAGCGTACTTTCCGAACTTTATAATTCGGTCTTTTCTTTTTAAAAACATGCCGTTTTAGGGGGCCGGAAAAGAAAGTTTGTAGTTGATGTGAGGTATAATGAAAGGTCTTGGCTGGATTGATGTGCATGCTACAGAACCCTTGATGCGCGAGTCCGACTTGGATTTGACCAGATTTTTTTCTGTGACGGGGGGCCCAACACCCCGCTTTGACGACGGCTGCTGGTTTTATTTTTAAAACGGTAAATGCTTTTCTTTTTTTCTGTTTTTTATTTTATTTCTGGACTCTACAATTTTAGCCCCAGGGCTATGAAATGTACGCCTGACTGTATGGTGGGGAGCAGGAACTCACCCGGAGAAGTTTTGTGGTTGTTCAAACAAAGACGCGATTGGGCTTACGAGTTGTTCTGGGAAGAACGGATTGGGCTGAATCTATTCGGCACGTGCCGGTAGTTCCCAAAATGGGGAACAAATGAGGCACCTCCCTCCGCGCCCCCGCTGGCGGAGGCGTCGATTGCTTGAGGAGTGTGATGTACTCGCAATGGCTGCAGCACCGGCTACTGCTCTTCCGAAAGGACGTATTCTTTTTCTCTGTGTAAAGTGGCAAGCCCCTCATCCCCCAGTTCCGAGAGTGGCCGCTGGTTTCATTTGCAAAACGGTGCTATGCTCATCTTTTTCTTATGAGGGGGGTTTGCCCCCCTCAATCTTTCGTTTTGACGCCGGCTGCTGGTTTTATTTTGAAAACGATGCCTTTAATTTTTCTGTGAGGGTAGTCAAAAATTTTAGCAGTTTTTATCAATATTTTAATTACCTACATTCCTTTTATGACTGGCAAAGGCGCTTATAGATAATTCTTTTAAAACTTAAACATCTTTATACTGATCCAATATTTTAATCAAATGTTTTTTCCAATATTCCAATCAAATGTTTTTGTCCGGCAAATCATATAATTTTTGTATGTAATAATGTATGTAGGAATGCAACAACCTTTTGAAGCCTATATTTTAAATGACTGACGGACATATGTTTCTGTCATTTTTGTATGTATGCAGTCACTGACCTCTATACTATATAATTTAAGCAGTACACAATTGTAGGCATACAACAAACTTGGTTCGGCTTCTCGATATAAGATGTCGCTGTTAGTTTTCCGAAACGCGAATGAATTGAGTCATAACGATGATGTCGCTGTTAGTTTACTGAAAAGCGAATTGACTCAGTAGCGCCACCATTTTAGGGAAATTAGAAAATGCGTGTTCCCGTGGGAATAAGACAATTTCCGGCCATGTCTAGTAGTCTATACTATGTTATTCTAGATAGTATTCAATTATAAAAAAACCAAGTACTTAGCTGTTTTTGCGCCAAACCCTCGCATCACACACACAAACATCTGCATTTATAATATTAGTGGGATAAATTAAGAAAACAGTAATATCATAAAAATAGAGTTTATTAAAATATTTCCTGTAGATGGACTCCAATAAACATACATTTCTCTTAACATTTAGGTGACACTAATAATCATAAGAGAAAGTAGTTTAAAATTAAGCCTTTATAGATCAAAACAGAACAGTAGACAATTTTACTTAACTAGATCAAAAACCAAGTCAATAATGCACCATTGTAATGACGAAACTTGATAAATCCTTAATTGTTTGAATCCTTACTAATAAAAATTAAATAATCCTTTGTAAAATACTGAAACTTACTGTAATTCCAGGAGTATACATCTGTAACATAACAACTCAATTATGAATTTGTTTCTCTTCCATTGCGAACAAATAGTAAGTATCACAAAATTTCTAGTTTGATTGAATTAAATATTTAATAGTTCTATCATTTTCTATGTAACAATTAACAATAAAATAATACTTGTTGTTCAGATAAATATGTATGACACTTTTTAAATGTAATTTAAAATACCCAAATAGTTTGAACCTCATTTATACTTTTTTAATCTATTTACTAAATAATGGAATAGCTGTAAGTATACAAAATCTTCATTTAGTAATATATTGCACATAGGCATATTTTGCAATCTTAATCTAAATTTAAAAGTAATAGAGATTAATCATAAGTATTAGTACAGTAACAATCATAAGCTCTTAACTAGTTTTTATATAATTCTATTTCCATTTAGGTTGTATTTAGTTATTAATTAATAAATAGGTATTATCAATCTCACTCGTTTTTGGATGGATTGAATTGCTGTTTTTATTAGTATAGACATAGGTATTTAATACAAAATCAAAGCTATAAGAATAATTAATTTTATCACTTAGACTTAGGTACCTACTACATATGTTTTTGGATGGAATCTTTTTCAATTTGTGAAAGGCATACAACATAAGGCATTGTTGCTATCTTCTAATTACAGTTTTTGCTGTATAAAGATAGTCACCTTAATATTAGTCATCCATAATCTCTATGAGGGATGAGTCATGTTTAAATTCCATCATGCTTGTCAATATTGCGTTTTGTAAATACAAGTTTATGAGTTGTATTCATTCTTTAACAGATGCATATATTGGCTACTCCATTATAAAATGGAAAGACTACAAGCAAAAGGTGAAATACTGATCACTAGAAATTACAACACACTAGCAATTTTGAACTTCTATTATTTTCTTACTTTATATTTGATTTAAAAAATATAGCAGTCACAGTCTGATCTGGCATCTAAAGGGTATTTTTTATCAAAATGGAATACCTTATTAACTTTAATAAATTAGGAAGGAAGGCAGTTTTCTGCAATATTATGCATAATAAACTTCCTTCTTAGTGCCCCTAATACATACATGCAAAATTAAAAGTTACATCATAAGTAGGTAGTTATTCTACAAAAGTAGGACAAACTGACTCAGAATGTTGGTCAAATAGGTGAAAGTTGAAAACTCACAATATGTGGTTAATAGAATTTCATTTCAATTGAGCGTTATATTGATGGTTTCTTGCTAAATAACTTTCCCTGAAGACAAAGGTGTCATTGGAAATCTATTAGAACAATGGACAATAACACAAAAAACATAATGGATCACAACAACCTTTGAACTGAACTAGAATATAAAATATGGAGAAAGTTCAACAACTTAAAAAATAATTTAAGAAATTATCTGAACCATGCATAATATTAATTAATTCATGTAAATATGGATTAGTTGGATGACATGTAATTAATTATTTTTAATTTATTTGTTTCGAATATGCATACTGTTGTTTCGATGGTATGGGTTTTGAAGAATTCTTGGTGTTGTTTCCATTACTCGAAGCAACAGATCATCTAAATAGTTCTCTAAGTCTTTGTTTTTCTTTTTTTCTGCCTCAGCATCTTTCTGAAGATTGTAAATCATTACAATCAGGTCTTCACGAGATTTACCATCAAATTGCTGCAGCACAGTTGTTGGGATGCTGCTGTATGCAGGGTTGATAGAATCTTCTTCAATAATGTTTTCTTCTCCTACAATTATGCGCTCTTCTAGTAATTTTTTAGGTTTGTTACTGCCCCCAAACTTCTTGAAAAACTTAGGACTGGGCTTTTCTTTTAATGAGCTTGGACTGTCTAGCTTTTGGTTTCTTTCTAAACTTGCAGACTTTTCTTTATCAATGATTGAAACACTGCTGGCTCTGGGCTGTGAGTATAACTTCTGGGACCATTCATCATTTTTATCAATTATCAGTCTTGGGGCATGTGAGATTGGAGAAGAGAATGTATCAAGACTCAAGCGAACAGGTTTATGTGGTACTGCCTTTTCCAGGTTAGCCAAGTTTGCACTTGTTGATCTTCTCAAGAACTCTCCTCCACCCAGGTTTTCAAGTGAAGCGTTAACTGGTGATGGAGTGTATTTATTACCGCGAGGTAAAGTTTGCACATTCAGTGAACTGCCTGAACTCTTATGAGACAAGTCATCAAATGCAAACTCATCCTCATCTTCACTGATTACTCCTGGGTCAGCATCGCTGTGTGGCCGCTTGGGAGTAGAATGATCTGGTGTAGATAAAGCTGAACTCTTAAGATTACCAATACTGCCGCTCAATGACGATGAATCACTTTTCTTATCTTTTTTAGTTAAGTTCATTTTGGAGCCCAGATTTTGAGCAAACTTTTTGATGCTCTTACGTTTTTCAATGCTTCCAATGCTCATGAGACTACCTCCAACATTCTTGGTTAAACTGGACAAGGATGATTTATGTTTATCTTTTTTGCTGAGGTCTGTCAGGCTGCCCTCTTTCACAGTAAAAGCTAACCTGACCTCAAGTTCCCCTCGGTTTTTATCATTTTCTTTGCCAGATTTTCCCAGCAGAGTAAACCAACGATTTCTTGGCCGCTCATATACATCGAGGTCTTTTAACGGAATTGACACTTGACCTAATAAGTGGTCTTTAATGAGATCTTCGTCATACACTTTTAAGACAATTTCAGCAGTATTACCTTGTGTAGGAATGCGCAGTTCACATTCTTCAAGCCATTCCACGTTCTCTGTGGCTTTGTGTTTCACGGAGGTTTGGAATTTTTCTTTGCCGAGGGCGATAGTAACAAAACAGTTATTTGTACCGTTTTTACCTTTTATTAAAAGTCCACGGGCTCTTTGCACGGTCACTTGCACGTGAGTTGGATCCCACATATTGATGGGATTTATTTATTATCACTTACACTGATAGAAAAACGCGACAAAATTCTTTATAATTAATCAAAATCACAATCACAAACTGTCGGCCCGTCTCGTCATGGCATGTCATCAGCAAGAATGTCAGCCAGCGAGTTCTTATAGTGCGCGACCCTATAATGCACACAATTATAATGGCCGACATCATAATGCCATCGTAACACTCACATACGGCATTATACATCACTTGATTGATTCATTCAAATCTGATGCATATGTGCCCTCCTATTATCCCTCCGCTGTGAGTTTTGCGTTGTGCTCTTGTGTTCGAAATGTCAACCGATGAGTAAAATAAAGCCTTCTTCACTGCAAGCAACGTAACAATCTATGGCATTGAAATGACGTCACTGTTTTGATTTATAATATTTTATAGTGGGTGTAGTGTGCATTTTAGACCCAGGTCCAGGTTAGAGATGGGCGGTGGACAAATATCCAATCTACTCATCTGAGTATTTACTCAGAAGATTGGATATTTACTGAGTAAATACACGTATGCACTCAAATGGTGAGTATTTATAATATTAGTACGTTTTTGATATTTTATGTAGAAAAAAATTGTTAATCCGAAGTCCGTTAATTATCAAGCCTTACTCATCGAGCAAAACAAGATCAGCAAATAAAAAGAAAGCCGGGTCGACAAAAATCAAAGACACGCACTAAAATATTCCGCTTCGTAACAAAGCCGAAGAGCAACTGGTGTCCAAACGAAATCATATGCGGCGCGTGCGACCAGCACACAAAAATATTCTACCCATTGTTGCGAGTGTGACAGCACTATACACGTAAAAGAGATAGATATAGAGCGCTATGTTTCTTTTAACGCTTGGAATGCAAGTGTTGGTTTTTTCACTCATCTGTTTTAAAAAGAGCGGGTAGTAAGATATCTTCATACAACGTGTCGAATCCTCACTCAAAAACGCAGACGCGCTTATACGTACGACTGCTGCATTGATTATCGGGCGTATCATTACACGTAAGTATGAAAACCGGAAAGGTACTCGAGTTAAACTACTATCCGCTCCTTTTAATATGCTTTTACTAAAAAAATAACTTTTAAGGCTTGTTTATCCACACCAAAAACAGCATAAATAAATTATCTGACACAAATCGGTTAAATAAAATACAAAATAGAATATTCTAAACTACAAGTTATAAATACTCACTATTTTGAGTACATTGGAGTATTTATCGGATATTTATCCGATATTTACTCACGGTCGAGTAATTATCGGATACTTGCCCATCTCTAGTCCAGGTAGATAACCACCGAAGCCTTCGAGCAACGACGGCCTTCCGTCCCGGAACGGAACGAGACGGAAGACCGTGTTGCTCGAAGACCGAAGCCTATCAAAATACTACGTCGTCCAGTGTCATTTTATGCAGTATAGTGGAGGGTAATATCATGTAGGGCATTTTCAATGTCGGGAAATTGTTGTCGTCACCGCCACAGGCACAGCGCCATCTTTGCAGGCGCGCCCGCCAATAGTTAATCTGTGTGTGCTATCTGTGTGTGCTATTGCCATCTATTGCTATGCATGCAACACAAAGTTCCTTGATGCAACATTTAGATGTTCTGTGACTGTGAATCGTGCTGTGAATGATTGATTGTAGTACTCTATAACAAGTATAGTATTTTTTGCTCTATAAACAGTTGGCGCTTCTGACACAAAAATATCAAAGATGACATGGAAGAATGCTTACCTATGATTCGATGAATCATAGTCCGAAGGCGCAGGCGATGTAAGCCAAATCCTGAAAAAAATAATATTAAGCTGAATCCCGGTCTCTCATAACATAAGGCATTTTCAACTTTGACTCCCCTAAGTTCTTCAAATATTGTCCTAAAAATATGCCTGATACTTTTTTACATACATACATAACATATTATTATATTACGCCTATAATGCATTACGGGCTAGGCGTTTGCCTAAACGGCTGTAAAAACGGACATTTACGCCACGTCTGACAAAAATTTGAGGGTACCTATATCATTTGGAATATTAAGTATTACACTAGTTATTATTCTGTGGTATTACCATAGTAACAGGGAGTCAGCCCATCGCCTAAATATGCAATTCACACCCTCGAGTCCCTTAGTCGCTTCTTACGTTACGACACCCACGGGAAAGAAATGGGGTGATGCTATTCTAAGCCGGCATCACACGGCATACCTTTTTACGCAGCTTATTTAACCTTTTTTAAAATACAATGAAAGATCTTCTTTGGAATTTAAGCATAAAAAAGCATAAAGCGTTTAATTCAGGAAGGGCGAAAAGCTCTAATGTCGGCCGTTTTCAATCTATTTCCGGCCGCGATTTTGTCAAAAGGATGCGCTGAAATAATAAATCAATCCCATGTTTTATTGAGTAGGTATTTAACATGCCGTGTGATGCCGGCTTAGAATAGCATCACCCCATTTCTTACCCATGGGTGTCGTAAGAGCCGACTAAGGGACTCGAGGGATGTGTATTGCAATTTTAGGCGATGGGCTGACAACCTGTCACTATAGGGAGACACAGTTATCTGATTGACCCTCAAGCTTTTGTCAGACGTGGTGTTAATATTCGTTTTACGGCCGTTTACGCTCTGCCTACCCCGTAAGGGATATAGGCGTGATTTATGTATGTATGTAATTAACATGCGAGTGATTTATTTCGTTTATTTAGTAGGTAAATTTTATGATTAATATGAACAGTTTTATGAATAAAACGCAACATAACAAATATTTTTTTTTACAATAAGTACCTTAGAACATCCTACTTGGAGGCTTAAGTGGTTTAGAATGTCAAAGTCGGCCGCATTTTAGGGTTTAAAGACTTAGATCATGATGTATAAAGCCCCGGGCGGATTTTAAATAAGAGATGGAAAAATAGGAAATCGAATGAATGACATTGACCATTTCATCATACAACGTAACAGTAGATGGACGCAGTTATAAAATCTGAATCAAAAAGCTTTTAACTCGGCCGCCGGCCGAAATATGAAATTATGTGCAAATCTCCATCCTAATACCTGCCTCCCTCATTAATTTGTAAAAAAGCAATAAAATAAGTACACATTGTTATTTAAATATAACTTAGACAATTTTTCATATGCAACCTCTTTGAACAAATTTTCACCAAGGAACAACATAACACAAAATTATTATGAGCTTCCTTAGTAACTCAAATCAGTTGATCGGCAATTTAGTATGGGAAGCCCATTTTTTACATATTTCGACCTATGTTCCTTGAGGAAAAAATTTCCTCATCACCAGACCAATGGGTTTTCGCTATTGGTCACTAGTATAATTTCGCCCTATACAATATACGGGGAGTAAGGGACAGCCCTCTGTATACTGATAGTATGGAGACCATAAAACTGAACAACTTTCCCTTAGAAACACATGTCAGGAATCGACAAATAAACGACCTCCCGTACAAAATCACTATCAGCTGACTACATTAACTATGGGATTTTTTTTAACGTGTCCTGAATAGTTTTTTATGGAAAGTGGTTCAGTTTCATGGTCTGGAATTACTCTGGATGCACCCTTTAAGTATTCGAAGGGCTGTCCCTTACACCCTGTATATATTATTATATTTATATTAAATAGCATCACCACATTTCTATCCCGTGAGTGTTGTAAAAGGGTTAAATGTGAATTGCAAATTTAGGCGATGGGCTGACAACCTGTCACTTTCGTGATACCTACCAATACAATAGAATGACCTAAAATGTTTGTCAGACTTGGCGTAAATGTCCGTTTTTATCACCGTTTACGCTCAGCCTACCCTGCAAGGGATATATAGGCGTGTATACTATTGTAGTAACCAAACAGACTTACTTTGACGCGAACTTTAATTACTTATTAGCAAGTTGAATGAAATTATTGTATTTTGTGAAGCATAAACGTTTAATCAAAGAAGTTATTAGTTTGTTAAGCCGAGATCTGTACCTGATATTATCAAACTACAGGCTACAATTTTACAAGTGAAATTAGATATTTATTGCGAAGTCGGTTAGCCAATATGATACCAGAAGTATTAACCAGCTACGCAATGTACTACAAATTTCACCTGTAGACTTGTAGCCTGTAGTTTCATAACATAGACACCAGGAGGTGATTTCAAAATCAGTTATGAAACAGTAGGCAATTACTCGTATTTTTCAGGACAGCTGAACACAACAGGAAAAACCATATTTAGATTACAGCTATTCACGTTTGGATTAATATTTTTGGTTTCGTGTAATCCAGTAGATATGTAAGTAAATATAGTTGAGTATTTATTATTATAGCAGTAAAATAAATACTTTGGTGATACTAATATCTACTTATTTCATCGTGCAAGTTGGCTGATAGAGAGCTTACATTTTGTGACTGTCAGTCTTTATGTTAGATAAGGGAAATACAAATACAAATATATTTATTTCGCATCTCATCATAAGCACAACAATCAATAAATTCAGTACAAATATACACTATGAGCTGAAATGGGTATAGGCACAGCCATAAGAATAGATAATGCTCAGCACACTGCTGTTTTTAAGCTTACCCCTAGTCAAAAATGGAATGGGAAAATGTCGCGTTCTTCCCAGAACAACTCGTAAGCCCAGTCGTTTGAACAACCACAAAAACTTCCTCGGGTAAGCTCCTGCTCCCCACCAAAATCAGGTATAGATTTTAAGGCCCCGGGGCTAGAAAATTGAAGAGTCCAAAACTAAAAAAAAAGAAATTGACGAAAAACCTTTCGTGAATTTTCTCAGCCTTCAAACTGAATAAGTTTTTTTGACGACTTTTTGAAAATTAGTTTTTTTTGGCTGAACCAAAGATGCATATATTTATAACCCAAAATTAATTTGGCATCCTCCTTTCTGATCCCGGCCATACCTAACATCTTAGTAGGTAGGTGTGGTAGGTAGTTTGATTATAATGAATCTGCTGATGAAACAGCAGTTAATTACTTATGCATGTAGGGAAAGATTGAGGGTTACGGCGGACGGCCGGTTGCGGTCGCCATTGGACTCTCTGATTGATGATGCTTCACAGGAATTTCACGATGAATAAATTAAGCAGGCTGTTTGAATATGACAGACTGGAAGACTACAACTAGGGGCTGGCTATTATTATATTACAGGTAGGTACTGCAATTGTATTGATTTTGTGACCTAAATTGCTCATGGTATGCTTTACATTTGAACTAGTAAAGTTATATTGGGTAGGTAGGCAATCATGACAAATTTAGTATTTTTCACACCTAATTATCGGGACTCGGTTCGTTGCTATTCCATAATGGCGGATGTGATTTGGTTATATGTAATTTTGTTTTTCTTGATAATTGAGTGTTTGGTGAATAATCCTTATAGTGTTTTAAGGAACTTCTTAAACTGAATATTAAATAGTAAATCATAATTAATGCATGTATTTGACGTTGTGTAATAGTGACGATCGGGTCAGCACGTGGCGTAGAAATTTTAATATCACGCTTCTGTTGCTACATAAACTGCACAAAACAGCCCCTAGTCGTATCGTAACGCCAAATCTCCTTTAACGTAACGCTAAATCTCCTTTAACGTAACGCCAAATCACGTTACATTTCCGGGTGTGTCCTAGCTCCCCACCAAATAATCAGGTGTAGATTTCTAAGCCGGGGCTAAAACGCAGAAAAACGCAAAAGAAACACCTTACATAATATGATTTAACATAACCATACAACGACTTGACTTAACTCACCTGATATAAATGGCAAAATACGTCTCAATTCACGAGACATCAAAATGATAATAATAATAATACCTACTTAACTGCAATCATTAGCGGAGGTAAGTATCGTAGCGTAGGAATTTATTTTCAGGGGTTTTCAGCCTGAAGTAGAGTTTCATTAGCGATTATAGGTACGAAGTAGTTTATTTATGGCAGCCTTAACATCCTAAACTCTGTTTTCTTGTGTCTACCAGCACAAAGTAAGTATTGGCGGCGACATTTGACATTTAATTTTGTCAGTTACACAAAATTTACCTTTTGTCTTATTGACGTTAATTTACATTCCGGTTATAGGTAGGCATGGGTAGCTACCATGTAGCTACCGTATCGCTGTTTGGAAACTTTCACCTCCCGGGCAACTTCAATATTAAGCTCGGCCTCTCCAACTAACTTCTAGAGTAAACAATGGTCTTATCTTTCTAACTGAAAGGTTGGTAATTTACTGTCATCTGTATTGGTCTATAAAATTAAGAAATTAATAACCCGACTGCTGTACTTAACCGAAAAGAAAAAAAAAACGGCCAAGTGCGAGTTGGGCTCGCGAACGAAGGGTTCCGTACCTTTGCCAAAAAATTATCGATAAAAACGCGCAATAAAAAAAACACGTGTCTTGTATGGCAGCCCCCATAAATATTTATTTTATAAAATAATTTTGTATTTGTTGTTATAGCAGCAACAGAAATACAACATCTGTTAAAATTTCAACTGTCTAACTTTCACGGTTCATGAGATACAGCTTCCATACAAAAAAAAAGTTTTTTGTGTGGAAGGCCCCTAAAATATTTACTTTTTTTTTGTATTTGTTGTTATAGCGGCAACAGAAATACATCATCTGTGAAAATTTCAACTGTCTAGGTATAACGGTTCATGGATACAGCCTCGTAACTGTAGGACGGACGGACAGACAGACGGACAGCAGAGCCTCAGTGATGGGGTTTCCGTTATTACCCTTTGGGTACGGAACCTTCAAAAGCATAGGTAACTCCAAGATAACCTATTAATTTACTGAAGGCAAGACTGAAGCTTCCCTGGCGCTGTAAAGTTAAGACGATATGTAACCATACATCAAACACCTGTCAAGCCGTTTGACCTTTCACCTACCTATCAAAAGGAATGTATGTGTTTTTAAATGATCATTTTATTCATTTTCTTAATTTTATTCTTTGCTGGCAAACTCGTTATTTAATTTTGTTTATTGTCTTGTAATAACAATGCTGTTTGTGTCTTAATAATAATAATAAAAAATACTACTCACGTAAAACATAACCTTCCTTCAAGTCAGTCAGGTAAAAACTATAGGATTAGGAGTTAAAGTGGTCGCCATGGCCGAAATCGGTCGGAAAGATCATCATCATCATCATAGGAGGGATAGCTTCGACGGCAAATATTTCCATCATCACTTAGGTCTAACTCGTGTCGGGACTAAGGAACTTGTAAAAGATAGTTCATCAATCGATTGAACTGGAAATTATATCACATTAGTTTTAAAGATTACGTAAAGTAATCTGAAGTAATATTTTTCTACAATGTCTATTGGACAAACTTAAGGAAACTGAAGTAAGGTTTTGCTTAGCCTTCTTGAAGCATCAGTAGATAGGTAGGTAGGGATCCTCCTACTCAAAAACTAATTCTGGTCAAAGGTATATACCTACCTACTGACCTAGTGCGCGACACCAAAGCATTTTTCAGGTTTCAAATAGATTTATTACCTAGGTAAAGCAACCTTAAACAATATAAACGGAGTTATACCTACATAGGTCCCTACATTATTTATTATCAGGTATAAGGTAATAGGTTCACAATTAAATAGCTAATGGATAAGTTAATTGGGTTATCAAATTTGCTTCGTTCCTAAACAACCTAATTAATAATGAACGGGCTACATAGATATGGGTGGACAATTGAATATTTTAGGTACCATAGTAGGTAATAGGTACGTGTTCGATACCATGTGTAGATATAGGTTAGGTACTACAACGGGTTGGCTGTTTGAGGAAAAAGAATATTTACAAGTGGAATAATTTGTTTGGCAGAATAATGCAAACATCATTGAAATATACAGTTTTACTCCTAGTAATAATGTTGTACCCTACATTGAACAATAATCCCCTTGCTTTCACGTTCACAATAGGCGACACCGCGACACCTTTATGCACCTGTTTTGCATTATTATTATGCACGATTCAGTCTAGATTTCAATGCATCTAGCTAGGTGTTCCATTGTGAATTGAATATTAAAGCGTTTATGCACTAGATTCTATCCGTTACATTATCACTGGCTGAACGGGGTGACGTAGACGTTAACCGTATCAAATACGAATTAAGTTGACAATGTGCTTTGTGCCTTGAAGTCAAGGATACGCACAGCACGACGCAATTACCTACTTTTTAATTTCCACTACCAAGAGTTTTACTAAACTGCATAAATGCCACAACACAATCGTCCACTGGACATTCCTTAACAACCTTTTTGTGAGAAATTTTCAAACAAACACGTGCACATACCTAATCCTTGTCTCCTACTAGGATTTTCGATGTCGGTGTGCCATGGCATATACAAAAACACGCATTAAGAAAACAAACACTTAACTATATATCGGGAATCAAACCTGGGAGTTATTCGTAGCAGGCAGACGCACTACCACTGGCGCCTACTAATTGGCAGGATAGAAAGAAGATTCATCAGTTTATTGAAGAATTTACAGAATCACACCACTGAGGATATCCATTTCGCAATGGAAAATACGTCCGTCACTGTACTTTTATATGTTTGGAATAAAGTCAGTCTTGCTCCGTAGGAATTCTTCACTTTCGATTAAAAAAATAATTATTTCCTTTGATACTAGATGGCTGATCATTTAATATTAGAGAGTACAATCTTTAAGATTATAATAAAAAAAAAAAATCAAATGCTCTTGACAGAAATAAAAATAAACGTAAGCCAGTCAATATCTTCCCATACAACTTTAATACATGAATAATTCGGACACTCCAAAAAATTGTGGAACATACATGGAAGTGATTCGGATAACCCTCATTACAAGGCATTCGAATTCGAATTGTCTTTCGACGTCACCCAACGGGCCACTCTGTATATAATCAATCAGTACATTTTGTTATTGTGCACGTCATATCCACGTCTCGTATTATGTAGTCTCACTTGTGAAGGTTTGCTGTAAGAAATTTATTTTTAGAAGTAAACCTGTTGTCTTGTCACATTGTAAATTGTTCCTTTGTATGTTTTTTGTGTACAATAATCGGCTCTACCGACGCCTTGCTTACGCCTCCTATTGATGTATAAAATACCTACACAACTGACAACGTCATACGAATCCACCTCATCATCCTTGATGGGACACCGGATGGAATCAAGTTTCCGTTTGAGTCCCCTATTCTCTGTGTAATTATTAGAACAAACGAGAAATCATTTTCATTCTTCTTTATTTAGAGGAATCTGTCGTAAAATAACAATAAATTTGATGAAGATCGTAAGTAAATTTCGTATAGAACTCTACAAAGTAAGTGATTCTTTAGGTAGGTTCTATCAAATGAGTTTCAACAGCTACCCGCAATATTACCTCTACATATACATACATACAGACACATATCACGCCTAAATAATCAATTGCGGGGTATTTTTCTTTCTCTCCTAAATTAATCAGTAAGTATAGATTGAACAGTTAATGTGCTAGCTGATTGTGAAAGAAAGGATCATAACTTGTTACCAAATAAAATACTTACAGATTTGAAACGTAAGTCGACATACACGGTAACATCGGTAACAAAAACACTCACTCCCAAAAAAGAAAACTATAATTTTTTTTATACTACCTACTGATTTATAATAAAATAAAATTACTTTAAGTACTTCATTGACATAACATAACATAACATAAATAAATAATACTACCTACCTACCCCGCAAGAAATAAGGGGTACATACATACACATATATCACGCCTATAATCCCTTACGGGGTAGGCAGAGCGTAAACGGCCGCAAAAATGGACATTAACTCCACGTCTGACCAATATTTGTCATTCGGAAAATTGTGAATCGCCATAGTGACAGGTTGTCAGCCCATCGCCTAAAATTGCAAAACATACTCTCGACTCCCTTAGTCGCCTCTTACGACTCCCACGGGAAAGAAATGGGGTGATGCTATTCTAAGCTGGCATCACACGGCATATGCGTACGTATGTACAATAAACAAAAAAACAGGCGAATAATATTGATACTAACCTATAAACCTATTGACTAATAAATGAGATCAGACGTACAAACTTGGGTACTAAATAGATCAGATCAACAAGAATTCATGAATCACAATATTAAAACTTTAACTAATAGGTGCATATTTAATCATGGAAAGTACTTCAATTATTATTAATGTTTAAAGGTTTTTTTTATTTACTTAGTTATGACCCAGACTAGAGTCAAGAGCAAACCCATCATTAATAAAAAAAAAATATTATTTTTGTATGACATGTTTAATAAAATGATATTTAATGGAATTGATAGATTTAGACTATTTTATTTTTATTATTATTTTTATATTTTTTAAGTTGTTCCAGCATATCGTGGCAACGTACCGGAAGCTGCCACGAAATGCTGGAACAAGTGCACGTGAAAAACCCTAACAGCGCTATAGTCAACCCTTTTCCTTTATCATGAGCGGCGATTATGTAAACAATAACTTTTAATAATGTGGTGGCCTCTGGTTGTACTGTGACTTTTTCTGAACCCGGACTGTTTTGATGATAGGGTCTTCACCCTATTTTATGGTATTTATACTATTGATTCATTAATTAGATTTAATTGGAAAGTGACTGATCCAAAACTTGGTTTAGTTATTGTCTACAATTTAAATGAGTCGAACAACAAAGAAATATAAATTTAAATAGTTTTGCGATACAAATTTAAAAGGACTATCCTTGTTATTTTATGCTAGTTTAATTAATCACTTTTCAATAAAAACTTTTTGTAGAGCAAAAGACATAAATGAAAGATTCGCTAAGGCTTGTGAAATTTGAAGGTTTTTGATATTGAGTAGGGGTATTGTACGTTGTACGAAGTAATGTATATAATGTAGAAGTCCAGAAGTTTAAGAATTTCAAAGGGATATTGTCGTGACAGCTTATAGACTCCTGCTAAGGGATCTAAGGTTTGTATTTATATCGGACTATCATGATTTTGGAGCGAAGTAAGGTCGAAATAGTGAAATGTCGGAGTAAAATTATATCGTAATGTATTGGACATAGGTAACATCGAAATAAAATAATGTCGGAGTAGCGCTGTCGAAATTAAGTTTTCGAGTCCTGGAAATCATACAATGCATGCTTTAATGTAGCTGTGTAACCTATTCTCACTGAGGTAATACACAACTGGAATAATGCCAGCTTTTACAATAAGTAGGTATGCCATAATTTCTAACAATGTATCAACTGTATCATTAGGAACCGTAAAGTGCTTTCGCATGTTTCGTTTCAAAGTTGTTCGTAGACGTGAACACTTTTGTGTCGTACTTTGTCATTCATTTTTTAAACAAAAATAAAAAATAAATGTTGTGTTGCACAGAAATATTGTATTCACCCATTGTTGTTAGGTACCCGTGATACCTATACCTGTTTGATTTACTTAAATATTTGTTACAATCAACAATAAAAACACATACAAACAGCGCCTTGGTTAAACGCGGTATCTCGGTTTGTTAGACTGTATCAAAAAAGTGCGTACCGCGCAAGTGTTAATTTAAATAAAATAAAATGAAATAGAAAAGAATAGGATAGAGTAGATCAGAGCAAAAAAACGAAAAATAAAAATCTTTAATTTATACTTTAATGTCAATTATGATTACATTACATTAATAACATAGCATTTAAATTAAAAAAATATAAATTGTAATAATAAATCGTTATCATTATATTTCGTACAATTAAAATTCCGCGTGCATTAACATTTCACGGTTGCGTATTTAAGCCTACCTTATGTCACACTTGTAAATAACGGTGTTTCTCAGTTAACATTATTTCAGATTTTGGATAAAATTTATTCTTTGGTTTCAGGAGTTTTAGTAACCCCTTCATTAAACTCGATATGGCCCGTTATTAATTAAGGTTACGAAGTGTCACTTTGATTTTAAACTCGGGCGATGGATAAGATACCTACGGCCGCAGAACTTTGACCTAATTAAACAAAGTTATATCTTTGATAAAACGATATTTTCACTATTGAAGCGATAAAGTTTTACACTTAGGATAGTTAAGCACAATCAAACAAAATACTTAGGTACCTGCTTAGTTTTAATGGATCGTCTTGAATGACTGGTGCGGCGGTCATTTTAATCGGTTGTTTAGTTCAAAATTCCAAAAGGTATGATAATTGTTATTAGACGATTTTATTATATTCTAAGTAGGTATAGTAAAAACATTTAAAACTTCTTAAATAGCCACAAAACTCCACTGCTGGACAAGGGCCTCCCGTATTGGGGGAGTATTTGCCACACTCACCAAGTTTGGCAGGCGGATTGGTGCAAGGTGCAAATTTTTTTTTCATTTTTCGACCTATGTTCCTTGGGGAAAGTTGTTCAGTTTCACGTACTGGTTCACCCCTTAAAATATTCTTAGTTATTTTTTTACACCATGTATAAACGACAAAAAAAAATATTGTGACAAAAAACAACAGTTAAAGAAAAAACAATAAAGAAACAAAATTATAATTTGTGTCACAAAAGGGACACAGGAAAAGACTCAATTTTATACTATTAAGTGATGTTTTTATTGTAGATCACCTAGACCGACCGACCGACTTAAATGTAAGTACATTGGTTTTGTAGTTTCAATCGTTAGCTTACACATAACGATCTCACGTGCTAGTAATAGACATAAAATGTTACCTACTGAGGCACAATACAAACACTTGATTTTCCTGATTTTAAACCAAATTAGTTCGATTAGGTGTTAGCATATGTTTTAGGTCCTTAACCCGGAATACTTCATCTTCCTATTGACGTATACCATCAACGATGTGGCAAATAACCACTCACTTGCTTCCTTGAATTAGTAGCGCATTTCGCATTTCCAGCCAATTTCCTTCGTGCGACGCGCAGCGACATCTACTGCGGACCCCTGAATACGGAATTACCATTTATGCATCATTAACCGAAAATTTCATCGGAGTCGACGGATCAAGCGACATGTATAGATTTGATTTTTGAACCCTTGGCGCAAAACGGGGTAATTAGTTTGCGGAAATTGTAATCTTCTACGGATAATGCGCAGGTATACTCGTAGACTACCCAGTGAATACCTATAAGTAAAATCTGCGGTGCAAAGAATCAGAGTAAAGTGTGCTGGTATTAACGTTACCTGAAATTTTAAACAACTTTACAAAGGAATATATTTTTTTTTGGATTTCGGTAAGACTTTTTTGACAGCTGTTTAAAAATAATAAAGTACTAAAAGTCATCAAAAGATGGCATGCTAGGGCAAAAAAGGACATTCTTTACCTAGGGTACACTAAAAGTTTTGCACTTATGGCCTCTCATAAATGTTTGAATTTCGGATGCTATATTTTTTCAAGAAGAGAATTCACTAATTGATTTAAGAAATGAATTGGCGGGAAAGCGCTTGAATTTTTAATTAATACATTCATACTATGTAGTGATACGCCATCCGCCATGAAAATGGAATTAACGCGGAATTATTTAAGAAGGCTGATGACTTTTTAAAATTTTATAAGTTCACTCTCTCCGCAAGATTGCTACGCTCGTCTTCAAAATGCTTTTGGGGCAGAAGCACCTTATTTGAACACCGTGAGGCGTTAGTACGCAGAAATGAATCATGGCCGTGTATCTCTCTACGACGGAATTTGTGAAGGTCTGACTTCTACTGCGATCACCGAATGAAATGTGGCTACTGTCCTGCAACTTATCGAAGAAAACCACCGTATCACCTATGAGGAGTTTGAGGACATTTGGGCATTTGTAAAAAACAAATTCATGAAATTTTACATTCGCATTTAAAGTAACAAATTTTTGTAGCCGGTGGATTTCTCATAAACTTACTTCTTCTTAAATTTAAGAGGGAAGAATACCTTCGCCATTTCAAAAAATTAGGTATTTAAGAAAACTCATTCTGTCGCTCGCGCGCTGAAGTCCCCGCGTAGTGCGCACAACACATACACAGAACCTCACGCACACAGACAAACGCTGCCGCCAGCCCTGCGAGCGCAGCGACGACGACTGCGCAACGCGGGGTGCTATTTTGTTTTCTTAGATCATTATGGCGTAACCGAAACTAAATTGAGGATTATTTTGATAAATCCAATTAAGTATTTTACTACCTATGTTATGTAGGTAATGTGTATAAAACTAAATATTTTTGATGATTTAGCTTGAAAAAGTAAGTACCTACACACAGAAAAGGAATAAGCTACATGGGGATTCTTAAAACGAATTGAAATATAATAATTCCCAATGAAATATTCTTGTAGAGGAAGTTATTTTGTACCACTCTTTTTTTAGATTTTTAATATTTTTACTGGATATAAAAATATTTCGATTTGTTTGGAGTTCCCCTGTGTAGCTTAATCGTAATAGACTGTACCTAGGTAGTAGGTAGGTTGATATTTACGAAATATTATGATTTTTGACTTTGATTAGACTACAAAACTACTGCATTTGCTGCTATAATTATCTATCACATTACAACTAACTATAATGTTTTCAAGTACCAAATTTTTTTCGGATTCGTGGTCTCATATCTAAAACTGAATAGGTATGTACCTAATGTAGGTATAACATTATTTTATAATTATTGCAGGTTCCGATTTATTAATAGTCACACGATAATGGCTATGACTATGTGCGCCTGAACTGTCTCCTGTGCTGACACGCTTGTTCCGCCTCTCTCTTAAAGAAAGAAGGGGCCTGGAAGCTTGCTAATGTGCAACCAATTCCCAAAAAGGGCGACCGTGCTGACCCTGCCCATTACCGCCCAATTTCCATCACCTCCATCCTATGCAAGGTAATGGAGAGGGTACTCAACAGTAAGTTGCTGACATACCTTGAATACAATGATCTCAGTGACCGTCAATATAGCTTTCGCCGGGGGCGGTCTACTGGTAATCTTCTTGTTTATGTCACGCACTGCTGGGGCGAAGCTATCGAGTAACACGGCGAAGCACTTTCACTCGATATCTCGAAGGCCTTTAACAGAGTCTGGCATGCAAGTCTGCTCAGCAAGCTTCCTGCTTATGGCATCCCAGCTGATTTTTGTACTTGGATTTCGGACTTCCTTAGTGAACGGTCCATCAGACTAGTCGTTGACGGCTGCTCCTCTGACCTTATGGCCATTGATGCCGGAGTTCCTCAGGGGTCTTTTCTCTCTGCAACTCTTTTCCTGCTGCATATCAATGACCTTCTTCAGCATGGTATTGTTGGATACGCAGATGATAGTACCGTTTTAGAGATATACTTGCAAGGTAAAAAAACCAGTGGGGATGAAATACGTTCGTTAAGGAAGACCATGGTAGAGCGAACAGATCTGACCTTAAGCCTTGTCTCCCAATGGGGCGACGACAATCTGGTCTCATTCAACGCCACCAAAACACAGGCGTGTCTTTTCACTGCAAAAAGGAATCCTTTCGACTGGACACTTATTTTTCGGGGTACATCTGTCCCTGTCACTGACAGGCTTGAGCTTCTAGGCATGGAGTTGACATCAAATCTAAACTTCGGTGCGACCCGATGGTCGAGTACAAAGCTCAAACGGCGGCTAAAAAGCTGGGCATCCTGAATAGAGTGAAGCGATACTTTACGCCTGGACAGCTTTTAACTCTTTACAAAGCACAAGTCTGTTTGTCGGTTTTTTACAGATTGTACTTTGGAGAGTGTGCTCAAGAGCTTCACGACCTTGTTCCACCAGCTCCCTTCTACCCTCGGACATCCAGACGCACCGCCGGATACCATACCTGGTTGCCATTCCACCAATTCGGACTAAGCGTTTCCAGTCATCATTTATAATGCGCACTGCTAAAGAGTGGAACTCACTACCTGCGTCTGTGTTTCCAAACGCATACAACCCTAATCTCTTCAAAGAAAGAGTGAACAGGCTTCTTCTGGGTGAGCTCGCTCCATCTTAGACTCTGTCTCTGTCCTATGACCTAGACTAGAGTCAAGAGCAAACCCATCCTTAATATAAAAAAATTGAGGAAAATAAGGAAAATACTTTTAGAAAGGGCAAAAAGAAACAAATACGTTTATTTGTCCGCAGGAAGAAATTTTACTTCAAGAGAAAGAATAATATTTGGTTTGTATTTTGTTTACCTACCTACACCTCACTAAGTAGGTAGGTAACCTCTCGCAAGTTAATCTAATGCCTAGGTGTAAATAATTTGCTTTGTCCCTGAACTCATCGAATTACAACTAATATTAGACACATTGCTGTCTTTAACCGACCTCAAAAAATAAGGTTATCAGTTGGATATATATGTATGTATGTACCTAATATTGTTCGAATTTGATAATATTCGGGTGTTAATTTTTTAATATATTTATTCCTCCAAGCACGCACGTGTGCTTAATTTCATAAGTGTATGTTTGTATGTTTGTCCACAATCTTGTACACTAAAAGTCATATCGAGATAGACTTTTTTTATTTATGTTAGATAATCTATGTATACTATAACATTAATTAGGGAACAATTCAAGTTTCATCGAAATCTGTTAAGAAGTTTAAGACATAATAATAATAAATAAATAAATAATCAAACCTCATAAAACGTTTTCATTGTTTCGAATTTTCCCGTAGTCGGGAATCAGTTTTTTAAAAATATTTATTAAATTTTCAACTTTTCCGTTTTAAGAACTAGGTATGTAACTTTAGAACCACGCATTCTGCCAGCAGAAAGGGGTCATCACGTTAAACACTCATTTACTATTACTTACTTTTACAAACTCGATTGAAAAATATGTTAATAATTTGTACACTAAAATTGGTTGTTGTTGATTACATTTGCCTCGATCGTAATTTTCAATTTACCAAACTTGCATCGTAAAGTACTATACCATCCTTCTGGAGCAGTCCGATAACCTATTGTAATATTAGGAGCGAAATTTATCTTCTCCTTACATTTAGAAACAGAAATTGGTATTAAGGGATATCGATTCCTTTCTCATCTCTACTATCGACTTTTTCGTTAACATCTCTATAATACGTGAAACATTACTTCACCCCCCGACCCCCGATAGTGCGATAGAGAGCGTTGCCGCTCGCGACTGACTGTAGGTATTTTTAAGGTGAAATTTGCGTCTCGTGAGAAAACGTTTCCCACATACTAAATCACAACTAATAGTTTTGATTTTGGTGTCTATCGTTTCAGCATATTATATTCTAGGTTTGTAGCTTTTAATTTTTTCTTAAAACTACTTTGTTTTTAAAATACAAACGTTTTACTTCAAGGAAGATTTTGTCATAAAAGAAGTGACTTTTAGACGCCTATAATTTTCAATCAATTGCAAAATTCGAAAAAAGGAAAAACTACAAACCTAGTTTTTTACTGTGTCAACAACATTCTAAAAAATCATTAAGATCGGATTACATTTAGGGGTAGGAAAACGTTTTCTCTTTTTGTATGGACGAGAGCTCAGTAGTCGATTCTCTTAAGAGCTTAGCTCTTGTCGGTGGAGTAATCGCCATTCTTGTCGTCTTTCCGCCAGTGATTTGACCTCCTGATACGACACGACATTACATAAACTTACACCAGAACAAAATCAAACTCGAGTTGATTTGTGTAAAAAAATTTACACCTCACACGGGAAGTATTTTCAAATTTGGTATTCGAGCTAGAAAAAAAACATGCCTTCAGACCAATGGTCCTAGGTACTTTTGTTATCAATATCGAACGGATGAAAAAATGTTTAATTGTAATGGAGAACATTTTGAAAGGATGCCATTTTACAAATATACTGTTTTATTTATGAATAACGCAAAACTTTGAGTGTGCTCCACGTATAATAATAATATATAAAATATTTAAGTTCGTAGAACAAGCGTAGCGCTCGTAGCACGGTCTATAAATAGAATTATAGGAACTTGAGCTATTACTCGTATGTACCTACTTATCAAAGGGCCCTAGTTAAACGACTGACCGATATTAGATTGGAAACGTGTACATTATATTAACAGTCACAACAGTCCAGCGCCTTTCTCTATCGGGGGGTATTGCCATACTCACCACGATTGGCGAACGCAGTTCAAGATTCACAGAAGTATTCACAGGGAACGCTGTTGCCCATTCCCTCGATGATTATTCCTTATCCGTTTATTACGACACCCATGGGTAGAATTAGGGTGATGCTATTCTATTCAGGCACCGCACGGCACGGAAATTTGTTCTGATAATTAATTACTTATGGATTCTGATACCAGGGTTGGTCGCGTCGTTCGTAGACACAAAAAAATTAACTTATGGAAAATACGAAATATGGATGGAATGGAAAATCACCAAGCGCAAACAAGAAGTTTCAGCAAGTCCAGTTTATTAGTTGGTTGGCATCGTGTCGTTTTATGACGTCATCTTGCAGGCTCGCCGGGATGAAATATTGCTGGATAAGTATTTGTAATTGCGCCTCCCCATCCGGATCATTCCGGATTACCGCCGGACGCCGCCACGTAATACCGGCCCGGGTAGTCTTGTCACCCACTATACTAAAGCCACGGCTCTTAAATTTTACCATAAGAAGCTCTAAAGCTTGGCTTTATCCGCTTGTTTATGATTTTTTAATGTACACAGTTTCCATGCTGACAAATATTGTATGTTAAGTTAGCAATATTGTTACTTATCATCAACCGTCGGTTGAGAATAGCATCACCCCAATTCTTTCGCGTGGGTGTCGTAAGAAGCGACTAAATTGCAGGTATTGCAATTTTAGGCGAAAGGCTGACAACCAGTCACTATTGCGAAACACGATTTTCTGAAAACCCTAATTCTTTCGCGTGGGTGTCGTAAGAACCGACTACATTGCAGGTATTGCAATTTTAGGCCTCTTCTTAATAACCCTCAAATATTTGACAGGCGTGGTGTAAATATTCGCTTTTTACGGCTGTTTAAGTTCTGCCTACCCCGCAGGTGATATAGGCTTGATGTATGCATTTTATATACGAAATCCATTATAAAAACGCTGTTGCCATTAAAAGAAAGTATTAAACATTCTCACACAAAATAAATCTCATCAAAGGTATGCAATAAGTAGGTAAAGTAAATTAAAATATTTGCTTTACTTTTCTGTTTAATGAAATATTGTGTGAGTAAGCTGTTAGCTTGAAGAATATTAAGAAAGACTCGGCTGAACGGTAACCGAGCGTGCACGTGCCGCTCAATTTTGCGGAATTTTGCCAGTTCATTATTATTACCACAAGGTGCTACTGACGAAAGTAATTTGTTGACTTTGGCTACTATTAATTATACTGTGCTTTGGCTAACTGTCAAATACCGCAAAATCGTTTAGCAAGTGTGCGAATGGCCCAACGGGTTATTTATTCTAATGATTGGCTTTCAACTTACAATTGAGTCGTAATTGTAAGCTTTTAATGACTGCATGTAATTATTTGACAATAATAACCACGAGTGAGTTTATAGTAAAAACGTTTTGAGCTGCATATTTCAAAATAAAAGCGTTTAAGTAGTATTTGTAGTATAATACCTAGTCGTATTATGAATACCGATGTAATGGTAGGTACTCAAAAACACCAATAATATACGAGTTACCAATCATCGATGAGTCATGCCTACTTTTATACAAACATATAAGTACCTATATATTCGATAAATAACAGGAAAATGTTGAGAAAGCAGAGTGTCGTGAATAAGTAACTTTAGTAAAATATTCAAAACACAATTTGGACTGCCGAGCTTTTTATCAGCGATTGTTGACAGCTGATGGAGGTTATGATAAGGGTGGGATGTTACAATACCAGTAGGTATCAGCAGCACATCAACCTATCCAGTTAAGGGATCAATTTATGCTAGTGGTGTTTAATTTGCCTTGTGGTGCCTTCGAATAGCATCAACCCAATTCTACTCGTTGGTGTCGTAAAAAGCGATTAACGAATAGTTATTCAACAGCGTTCCCTGTGAATGCAACATCAAGAATGGTGAGACTCGCAATACCCCCTAATGAAGGGAGGCCCGTGTCCAGCAGTGGACTGTTATGGCTGTTTATATTTATATTATACAGGTTGTTCTAAATAAATTCATCAATATAACTGGTTTCCCAGTTTATACTGATTCCTTAAATGTTTAGGTTGAGCACGAGTAGTTTAGGAACTTAGTTTTGTATTTCTGTTTCATTAACTTTGACAGGTTTGAAATTGTGAAACTATCAGCAGCGGGCCAATTACTCTTATAACTTTTTTAATAATTGGGTTTCATATTGCCATTTTTTGTTTGCTTGGAATAAATGATGAAGGAGTCATCACGGGCCTATGTAATTGTTCGTCTTTGCATGATACCTTACTAATGATGTAAATATTCTACCAATAACTCAATTAGTTAATTTGATGATAGTGGTCCCTGGTACAATCAATAGTTTACGTTTAGGTAGCAGAAATCATTCGTAAATTCAAGGCTCATTAATTAATTAGTTAATTGCGGTAACTACCTGTGTGCGTCAAATTTTGAGCTTGTGAGAAGTTCCCAGAATCAATTAGGGAAGCGCGTACCTTTCACTAATCGTTAGGTAATACGGTTAGTATAAAATATTGTAGTAAATAGAAATTATATCAGAAAGGGTTTGAACTTGTTCAAGTAACCACAGCGCCTGCCTAGGACACGGAAATTCATTTATAAATAAGATGGTGAACTTGCCCATGAAGGAACACAAGGCAAGAAGCGCGGAGCGTCTGGCCCGCAGCCACCACAACTGGGGGATGAGGCACGGCGTGCGCAGACGCGACCCTCGTCTCCGAGAAGATCCCACTACCCTGCACCAGCTCGAGGCGCTGGCTACCAGGACTGTGCAGCTCATGGAGAAGCATGGACCACCTTGCGACGGCAATTTCGAGATCGCTATGGACTTGTTGCGGCTGCAGTACAATCTCGTGCGTATATCTATTTATATATTTATATAATAGTAAAATGTTACTAGTGACCGATAGCAACAACTCAAGACGGGCTGGTGATAGATAAGGAACAACTTTCTCCAAGGAAAATAGGTCGAAATATGATACAAAAATGGGACTTTCCAAACAAAATTGCCGATCAGCTGATTTTGGGTAACTCTGGAAGCTCAAATTATTTTTGTCATCGGTATTTCGACCTTTGTTCCCTGGAGAAAATAGTTTTTATTACCACGTCGTCGTCAGCTTTCGGTGTCGGTCACTAGTAAAATTTAACTTGATATATGTGTTGAGATTTAAAATGTGGAGCTCACCTATGAAAGTTCAGCCGCTGTATTTTACATTGTATAAAAATATTAAAGATTTTCTATTCGTCAAGTTTTTGTACAAATAGTAATTTGTTACTTTTCTTCAGGTGAATTACCACCATTTTTTAACGCAAAGTAGCTTGATCTACCGTATTATTGTGATTATTTTTAAAATGTACATATGCTAATATTTTCTATTGTTGTTGCAGAACTTCAAGATGGTTTGCGAGGATGAGGAGTGCAGCGGATCCAGTTCACATTCTCAAGACGAACTGTTGGCTCCGGAACGATGACGTGCCGTATTTTTGTACTCTGCTTTCTAATTAATTTATTAAAATATTGAAAGTTCATAAATACGGAGTTTTTTTTCGTTTGCATTTCATAAGTAGTAGTATCAAATAAGGAGAAAAAAGAAAGATCTATTTTTTAGGCCGTAAAATATAACCTACCCTGTTATTAGAAAAAAGTTTAACAGTTATACCAAGTCTATAGTATGAACACAACATTTTAACGCCCTCGCAAAGTGCGTTATGTTTATTCTGTCATGAAAAATAAAACACGGATAAAATCCCACAAAGCTAGGCGTTTTAATATTATTGAAATTATATTCCCATATTATTTACCAACTCAAACAACCCTCAACAATTTAGTACTTTTTTGTTACTACATAATAACACGAATAGCTTTATGTATAAAAATATCCCTCTTTTTTTTCTTTGAACCTTAATTAAAGATACCAACAAAATTAATTTAATTACGTTAGCGTAAAAAATAAGAGCTGTGTATTTTCGTTTTTAACGGCGTTTATATTACATAAAATTCAGAGTAGGTTTTTATACATCTAAAAGATAGATCTTTTTATAAGTAGCGTATTTTTTCATAGAGTTGATGGCTTGTCAAATATCTATCCGGGAACTTCTAATGGTTTGTAGAGGAATGACAACATAGATTGTTCGCTCAAGTTGTCATATCTCATATTATCTAGAATTTTTGATCAAACTACTTATGCTGCCGAGCTCCGACCCTCAAGTCTTCTTATTTCGATCAACCCTGGTGTCAGTCTATTTTCAACCGGCTACTAGTAATAGTAGGCCTCTGACATGGTTGTGTAACGACCGCCGTCTAAGTAAATATAGGTAGCAACCGAGACCGATGGCTTAACGTGCCCTCTGAAGCGCGATACCATCTTTCTACGGTCAATCGGGTGGTTGAACCTGCGAAATCACAAAGTGATGTATAAACTACGTGAGTGAGTGCCCAACCGGGAGACGAACACGGAACCTTTGCACCGCAGGCAGTCGCACTACCACTGCGCAACATAAGTTGTCAAGACCCCTGTAAAATACGGCTTTTAAAATTGTATAATCATGAACAATTATATTGGCTATGAATGAATGAGGAGCGTATTTATTTGCGTGTGTCCTCCACGCTGGAGTAGGCATGCGTGGTTGGAAGTTGTGGGCGGCGGTTGTTCTATATTTAGTACACAGAGCTAGTTAATCCTCCAGGCGGGTCAGGTTCGCACTGGGCTTTGATTCCTGCAATTTAGTCACCCTTGTCCTGATATTTCTATTCAGGGTGGTCGGAAATACAGTAGAAATTCTGTTTTTTTTTTCCTGTATTGAATACTTTTTTAATATTGAAAAACGTAGAAGCGCTATTAATTCGTAGGATCTTCTAAGTATTTATACAACATTTTTTTTCGGGAGATTTTCTTTATGATGTGACTGAAATTAGGACGATGTGCAGGTAATAAAACCACAGGTATAACATATAAGTATAACATCCTGAAAGCTGTCACAAAAGTTGGACACATTTCAACATAATAAGACGTTTCGCGAAGAAGGAGATATTTTACCCGTAGCGACTATATTTACCTTACCAGCAACAGGTTTTCGTAGGTATAAACGTTTAAAAGAGAACCAACTCTTTTCTTTAAAGTACTTTAATTGAGTCGAAGTGATTTATAAACGAAGCAACTTCCATAAAGCGTCGAAACAAGTAACCAGCAACTTTGATCAAAGAAACAACATTGAATAAATCTACCTCCATAATGCTGTAAATACACAGCTCATTTCGGAATTGGTAATTTTCATAACCGTCAAGACATTTCTCGCGTATAATGTACTGAATTAATGTAAATGCTCGCGGCTTTACCTTTGTATACACTTGAGGTTTAATTATAATACGAATGGAGAACGTTTGTTGCATGTGTGTGTGTGTGTGTGGTTCTTGCATGTATCAGACATCATCATTAGTGACGTATTTAACATCTCTCGATGTCCTTTACTTGATTTTCTTTGGGCATGTCTGTAACTGTGGTATATCCTTATGGATCTAGTATCTACAATAACATAAAGGGTGTAAGGGACAGCCCTCCTAATACTGATAGGGTGCATTCAGACAATGAAACTGAACGACTTCCGTAAGAAAATATTTCAGGAAACGTCAAAAATTATTGGACTTCCCAAAGTTAATGCAGTCAACTGATCGTGATTTTGTTTGGAAGGTCGAATATTTTTTGTTATTTCCTGACATATGTTCCTAGGGATATGTTATTCAGTTTCATGGTCTGCATTAACGCTATCAGTATTTGGAAGGCTGTCCCTTACACCCCGTATGTTAAATAGAGGGAGGCCCTTGTCCAGCAGTGGACTATTGTAACTCTCCATGTTATGATAACATGTTATGCGAAGAGTGTACTGACTAAATTATTAAATTTACCAAGGTGAAAATTGGCAAAGATGGTGAACTTAATGTCAAGATATAATGGAAATAATCGTGAGGATAAAGGTAAAGGTAAATAATTTATAAGAAGCATCAAAAAGGACTTAGATGGACGAGGGATTGATGGATCATACTACAAAATAGAACCCACCTACCTGATGGAATTATAAAAGGTTTGGCCTCATTCATACCTTTTCAGAGTAAGAAATAATCTTTTCATTTATAGGTATGTAACACTATACAATGAAGACTTACTTAAGTACTTATTCAAATAGCTATTTTAGCCAACAATGTACAGTCAAATGTACAGTTTGGCTAAAATGTACATTTAATCACAGATAAATAACTGTTTACTGCAGTTGACCTAACCAAAAATCGTTGTAGGCTGGGTTTAAAATTATAAAAAAAATATACCTAAAATGAAGTTAAAAAATATAATTTTTATGTGTACAACCTTAATATTTATTTCATTCTAAAAGAATGTACATTATTTTGTGAAGCAGCCTTGGCACCAAAAATTTAATATTTCCTGTTACTGCGCCCTGGGGATCGCGACAGCCGTATTGGGGGCAGTAAAGAAACACGTCACACTGAAGAATTATATTCATATTTTTCACAAATTAAGTTGATATACATCAAAACTCTACACTGCAATTTCAAAAGCAAAACGATATTAGTGTTTTCACTTTTCGAAATAAACTGAAACTGATTGTTAAGTAGCAAGCAGACCTTTGCTACGGCAGCGTAAGGAGCGTAGCAGCTACGAAGTAATCCGTAGACGGCCGTTGTTGCAGTTTTCCATGAAATAATTAAACTACTTACTTCTAGGGCATGTAAAATCGGAAAGTTCTCAAAACCTGTTTTGAGTTTCGATATTTAGAGTTCAATTCCGGAATTCCAGTTTTGAATTCTGGTTAAAGTAAGTTATAATCAACATAGTAAAAATGTCTTTCAGATAATTATTTTTCCGATTTCTGGAAGTTTTTGCGGAAGTCGGGAACAGTTCTTGGGTATTTACGTGACTTGCTGTAAGAGGTAGTTAGTAGCAATCTACATTATTTTCAATGGTTATGCCCCGAAAAATGTTAGGCAAACATATAATACCTCTATTTTTCAAAACCGGTTTTAACGATTATAAAGCTCTGAAAATCCGGTTCTGATATTCCGGTTATCATTACCTGGGTCATTCTCATAATGACACGGAATTTTATCACTTCCATGTCATTTTTCAAATTTAGTTTTTTTGGATAATTAAATATACGTTATCAAAGTTTTTCTCATTACAAACACTAGACTGAAATTGCCCGGTTCTTGGACCACTAGTTTCAGAGTTATTTGATGTCCACTATTTGCGGACATGGAAATGAGAGAATTCCGTGGCAATTTTTATTTTATTTGATATTAAAATAAATAAAAATGTTTTTTAATATATAAGTAGTCAGTAATGTTTGCTAGTGCTTAAAAAACGTATTTTAGTAAAAATAATTAATATATTACTATTATAAATATAAAAAAAACGGAGGGCCACTATTTTTTGTCATGGAAATGAGATGTCCACTCCCTGATTTGTAGGAAATATAAAGAAAATAAGCTTTATTTACTTAGTTAAATATTTATTTAGCATCCCACAAACATGATGGTGTGGATACTGATAACGTTTACATAGTGACCGACTGCAGAATGCAACAAACAGTTTTATAACACTTTGTATTAAAGTAACTTGTGGCCAAGATTGAAAAGAAAACCAACATAATATTAATATAGGCTCGCCCGACTGGGAAGCAGTTTGAAGTGGTCATCAACTGGTTATGCGCGCTTTATACTAGTTTAAAGTGCGTTGCGGTTTCGGTAGCCCTGGTCTTGGCACGCACATATATACATGTAGGATTTTGCTTCTAAGCGGTAGCCATTATTATGTATTCTTTTCTATAAGAGACATTCTATAGAAAAAAGTGGTTAGCATGATGGACTGCTTTTATTGGCGTACAGATATCGCGGGTTTGCAGTACCTGGTATAGAACCACTTTTTTCTATAGAATATCTCATATAGAAAAGAAAACATAATAATGGCTACCGCTTAGAAGCAAAACTCCTACATGTATATATGTGCGTGCCAAAACTAGGGCTACCGAAACCACAACGCACTCTTAACTAGTATAAAGCGCGCGTAACCAGTTGATGACCACTTCAGACTGCTTCTAAGTCGGGCGAACGCGGGGCGGTGAAATATTAGAGAGCGGGTGGGAGTGCCGCGTCATAGCGGTATCTTGTTTAAAATGTAACAAATGTCACTCGCGCTGATGCGCTGCGAATCACATGACATCCCACATGTCAATAACCATCTAGCCGTTTGGGCTGTAACCCACGAAAACGAAATTGTATGTCCACATACATACATACACAATATAATACATAAACACATACATAATACATACATACATACAGACAGACTCCCGAAAAACTCTAACCCTCCTTCTAAGACATTCGGTAGAAAGACATATAAAATTAACTACAAAAGCTTTAATTTCATAAAAATAGGTAATAATGAAAAATACCCGTACTTCCACATATTTAAGATTAAAACAGGCATTGGATTAATTTAAGAATAAATATTCATAAGTTCAAAACTTCGTCCAACTGTGGACTGCAAAATTTTAATCAATCTCTCATTTCCATGTCACTTTCTCATTTCCATGTCATCTCGAACCCTGGAAAGACATGGAAATGAGAACGAAAGCTTATTTTGCAGTTTAATAAAAACCTATTCGTTAAAATTTAATACAGTACCGCCTCTTATTTTAAGCATGTCAAAGGTATTCCTCAGAAAAAATATCGATAATACCTAATAACTGAATAACTGGTAATCGACTAGCATGGAAATGAGGTCGGTACTGGACAAAGTCGTAAATGTGAGAAACTTACCCTCGCCATCGAAGATATAGCGGCGAGTGGAGCCTGCGTCCCCCACGACGTTGTCGGCGGTACTAGTTGCTACGAATTCGTGAGTAAAATCGACAGATAGCTTTTACCGTCATGAATATATGAGTGAGAGAGTAGCGCGAGGTGATTGTGGGCTGATTCAGGGCTTCAACGCAAAAATCCGTGTTTATAAAAAAGTTTCTGCCGTTGTGGAAACTAAAAACATGCTAAAAGATAGAAAATATAATTGTTTAAAAGATAAGAAAGCTTAACACGACATAGACTTGTAATTTTAGGATCTATAACAGTCTATTAAATCCTAGACCGTTATTTGAAGCTTACCTGTTTGAGATAGGCCCTATCTTTTTTCCGCTTAGACTGTCCTTCTCTTTTACCCTCATACATCTATCTCGCTCGCTCAGCACTTCTGATCGCCCCACCACCCCCACCTTGCAGCCCCGTCCGGCCGCAATCGCGTGAGCCGGAGCGGGGGCGGTCTCGAGCCATTGGCGTCCTTTTTTCCGCCGTGAACGGTTGTCTACGGAGAACCGAGTAAATTTTTGAAAAATTTCCGTTGCGCGGTTAATATTTTAAAATATATCATAGCCCGGTCTTGCCGACTACGTAAAAACATATTTTCTGGTTTTTATTTGTAAGATAAAAGTGTGGTGAGTGAAATTATTTTATGGAATAATTCTGGTAAGTGTATTAAAATATTTTTGTAACGGAAATAACGGTGCTACCGTTCGTATTTCATATAAAATTTGTCCTTCACAAAATTTTCTTTGTCACGTTTTTGTTACACGTGAATAAAACTTCACTACCCTCGATTAAATTATTTATTTTTTATTTTTTCGTTCACTGTAACGATCTTTAAATCGAGATTTTGTTTTATTTTAGATCGATCTTATTGAGTGTACGGTGGAATTTCAAGGAACGATGAGTGGGAATGAGGCGACAGGTTCGACTGACCCCCAGGATGACCCAGCTAAGCAGCCTACTCCACCGATCACTCAACCCTCTGCATCGAAGGCTAAGGCGCGGAAGCGAGCCAGGTCAGTGACCCAGACTGTGAGTAAAAAATAGGTCACCTAAACGTCAATCGAGGTCATCGAGTTCAAGCTCGACTTCGAGTTCTAGTTCGTCGACGTCATCTTCGTCGAGTTCATCTTCAGGTTCACCTTCTGACTCGCGTAGACGTAAACATAAGAAAACGCATACTCGCCGCCGGCGCCGTAGCCATCGCCGTCATTGCAAGAAAAATGGGAAAAGTAGCCGTCATAGTTATAAACAAGAGCGCCGCCTTGCAGAACTGACCCGTGAGGTCAATCAGATTAAAAAACAGCAAAATACTCCTATTTTTTGCAATGACGAAATGAAATGAAATGAAATTGATTTATTTGCAGTAAGTGTGGTTACAAAAGGTGTCATTTTTTTTTACAATATATGTATAATAGTCCATACACACTTAGCTATCCTTTAGCATGCAAACTTAGAGGTAAGTTAACCTAAATTTAAAAAGAATATACATAATTAAATTTTAAAAACACGTACTTATATCACAATACATAATGAGTAATTTTATTATTATGGTAAATATATGTACTGATGAAAGAGTCTTATAATAACATATTAACTATATTTTGACGAGCCGGGGTGTCCCAGTAATTACTGTCAAGATGATGCGATTTCAATCGATGATAATGTTAGTCGTGACTTGTATGCCGAATCTGACACCGAACTAAATGAAGCCGAGCAGTCTGGTTTACAGTTGAATTTTGATCTGCAAACCAAATTAAAGGACCCGCCGGTACCTAAAGCGTCGGAGCAAATGGTAAACCTTTTACAAGGTAAAAAGTGATTGGTGTGAGGTTCGTTATGCAGAAGTCCAGAAATTATATAATCAGACTCCAGGTTTTATAGAATTGGAAGCTAACGAGGAAATTCGAGCATATGACCAGCTGCGTCACCTTGCTTATGCTGACAAGGCATATGCTGCCCTCACTCTTTGCGTCCTTAAACAAAGAGAGGCACTGCAGAATAACTTGCAAGAGCTTCTTATTTGGGCTCGTGACACTAACGACCTGAATGTTGATACCCTGCACGAAAAAATTAACGTACTGTTTGCGCAAGGTGAGTATTCGAAAGTTTCGGCAGACTTGTTGCAGTTGGTTTGCGGCCACAGAGCAGAGGTTATACAGATGCGCCGCGATGGTATCACTAATTTCGTGCGTGATCCTTTGGTAAAATCTACTATACGCAAAGTTCCGCCGTCTAACCGATGCTTATTTTCTGCGGAGACTCTGACTACTGCGCTTGAAAAAGCCGGAGGTGTCAAAAAAGCCTTTCTACCGCCTATCAAACCTGCCACTGCTTCTACTTCGCAAGTAGGAACTTCTAAGGCAGTTCGTCACCCCCCGCAGGGGTCGACTTGTACTCAGGGACCCTCGCAGGGTACCAGCCATGGTTGCTGTGCAAGAACGCACCAGAGCTCCAACAGCAAACCCTCGCAGGGTTGCTATACTCTTAGCCGTCCCTCGCAGGGATACGGCGCCCACAATCAAAGTGCTGACCGTCGCACGGGACATAGCACGCGGGGGTCTTTTCGCTCACAACGAGGCCGGCAAAACTACAAGCCTCAGTACCAAACCAAGGGGAACAGAAAGCGTGGCGGACCCCCTACAGGCACCAACTCAGACAATAAGAAAAGGAAGTTCTGACTCGAGGGATTTCAAGGCGGGCCGTTTGAAACATTACCACAAGGTTTGGGAAACTTTGGGGGCACCGAACTTTTTACTGCGTATAATAAACGGGTATCGCATACCCTTTGTTCAAAAACCACCCCTCATATGGCCCTATTTGAGAGAGGGTCTGTATTGCACAGTAGAGTCCGATGCAATGACTGCTATTATAACGCAGATGAAAAGTCAAGGTGTGCTGGAAGAAGTTCGGCGATGCCCAAGTTTCATATCTACAATGTTTCTTGTAGCAAAAAGCGACGGCACGCACCGCCCGATATTCAACTTGAAAGCCCTAAACGATTATGTATACATAGAAAAGTTCAGACTGATAAATGTTTTTCGTGTGCCCGAATTCTTGCAACCAGGAGACTGGATGTGCAAGGTGGACCTATCTCAGGCTTATTTCCACCTTCCAGTTTCAAAAAGTCACCGTCGTTTCCTTCGACTAATTTACAAGGGGCAGCTGCTGCAGATGACGTGCCTGCCTTTCGGTCTCAGCACTGCGCCCAAAGTGTTCGCGTCCTTAACCAACTGGGTTGCTCAAATCTTAAGGGATCAGGGCCTGCGCATAATTGTCTACCTAGACGATTTTCTGGTAGTCCACCAAGACTACGAGGTGCTGCAAAACCATGTTCGCTTACTGTTGAACCGATTGCAGTCCCTAGGGTGGCAAATAAATTTCGAAAAATCGATTATCATTCCACAGAAAAGCCTTACTTTCCTAGGAATTGTCTGGGACCCTTGGGCAAACCGGAAGTTCCTTCCAGAGGACAAAATTGGCCATGTTGTAGACAAAATATCGATCATGTTGGCGAAGGGCGAGACTTGTCTCACGAATTTACAGAGCTTAGTAGGCCTCTTGAATTTTGCAAGTTTTGTGGTTCCGCGAGGCAGGTTAAACTTCAGAGCCCTGCTACGATTTGTGAATCATCTTCTCAAACTACCCGGCTTATTGACATACAGCATTCCATCAGAGACGTTGGACGAATTGAGATGGTGGCTTCAAAATTGCCACCTCTCATCTACTATCCACCTGCCATCGCCCAGCCACTTCCTGACGACAGATGCGTCCGATTTGGCGTGGGGAGCCCAATTGGACGACCTATCCCTATCGGGAACCTGGTCAGATCAGGAGCAGCACCTTCATTGCAATATGAAAGAAATGCTTGCAGTCTTGAAAGTTCTTCAAGACCACGCTCAGCTTTTGAGTCAATCAACGACTCTAGCACAGTGCGACAATCGGACCGTAGTAGCCCACTTGAGGAACGAAGGGGGGACCAAATCCCTTCCTCTGATGGAGCTAACGTTGAAGATTTTTCAAATATTAGACAGGTATCAGATAAATCTGACCATTCAGTATTTACCCGGAGTGTACAATGGTCACGCCGACCATTTATCTCGCCACAGATCTCTTCCAGAATGGCATCTGTTGCCACAGGCGACGCAAGTGATATTTCGGAAATTCGGCACCCCGGTAGTAGATCTGTTTGCCTCGGAACGAGCGCATGTAGTTGCGAACTATGTGTCGCTAGACCTCAGCGACCCACAAGCTTTATTTCACGACGCTTTCTCCCGTCCGTGGACTTATCCCCTAGCTTGGGTCTTCCCGCCGCCATATCTGATCCCCAAGGTATTGGCTCACCTCAACTCAGCAATGGGGAGATATCTAATAGTTGTTCCTCGATGGGATCGGGTATTTTGGCGGGCGGATCTGAAATCTCGGGCCCTCGGAGCCCCGTTTACAATACGCAACCTCTGTCGGAACCTGATAGACATTGCAACCGGACTTCCACCGCCCAAAGTGCAGCAAATTACGTTGGAGATCTGGATATGTGGGGGTGGTCAAGGAATTTGACCGGTTGGAATCTCTGTCAAAAGAGCCTATTGCATTCTTCATGGCGTCAGTCTACTATCAAGACCTATAAGGTAGCATGGAAAAGATGGCTGAATTGGTGTCGAAAATCCTCTACAGATCCTTTGCTTCCGTCTGGATCTCATTTGGCTCAGTTTCTCGCAGATTTACATTTGGTTGAGAAATTGTCATATAATACGGTACTACTTCACAAATCGGTGGTTTCAACTTTGTGCAATGCCGATTATGCAGGTAGTTTAAGCTCTCATGTCCTTGTGAAACATATATTAAAGTCTATAGCTCTCAAGACACCGATTTCCCGAAAAGCTCCTATATGGGACATAGACGTTCTGGCTGCGCACCTCGCCTCAAAGTCTGTTGATGAAGACAACATGTTTTCTGTTTCTAGTCATACAGCAACTTTGTTACTTCTATGTTCTGGACGACGCGTGCACGATTTAACGCTTTTGGCAATTGACTCTCAACATTTAGTTCAATGTGATGATTATTTAATTTTATGGCCTATTTTTGGTTCAAAAACCGATAATGCTAATTATAGACAGTCGGGTTGGAAATTTTTGGTTAATACTGAAAACAAAAATTTGAATCCTGTTTTTTGGGTTAATCAAATGGTTGATTTATTGAAAGATAGACGTGATTTAGCTCATAGTTCAAACTTGTTTATGACAATCAGAGGCGAACCTAAAGCAGCTTCGCGGACTGTTATTGCGGGCTGGATAAAATCATTGCTTAAAGAGGCAGGCGTAACTTCCACTCCTGGCAGTTTACGATCTGCAGTAGCATCCAAGAACTGGTCTAATAATGTTCCACTCGATGAAATTTTAGCTCGAGGTAATTGGAGGTCGGGCAATACCTTTGCTCGCTTCTATAGACGCGAAGTTTTGTCCAACCCTAATAACAGTAATGTTACTTCATTATTTAATCCAGTTAATTAATTGATATTTGTTAAGAATAATTGCACTTTTGATGTTAACCAGTGCTTATTAACAATGAACATGTCGATTCGCTTGCTTTTGGCTTAAGAAACCACTTGATATTGTTCATCTCGTGGGAATATGTTATTTATTTCAGAAATTACTGTGTAAATAAATATTTTTGATTGATATACGTATGCTATTTCAATTAACGTCTTATATTACATACCTCTATTGGAGTAAATTATCGCACTTCTTTTTCTATAGGTTTATTTCTTATTCTATACTACAAACAAAAGATTCTGAAACCTATTCACATTGGCGTCCCCCACCACCAGGCGATAACAAACACGTCTCAAACAGGTAAGCTTCAAATAACGGTCTAGGATTTAATAGCAGTGTTTTACCTGAAAATAAAACACATATTAAATACTTACCTTATTTGAAGCTTACACTTTAATTTCTGCCTGGTGTTTTCGACTCAATGGCTCGAGACCGCCCCCGCTCCGGCTCACGCGATTGCGGCCGGACGGGGCTGCAAGGTGGGGGTGGTGGGGCGAGCAGAAGTGCTGAGCGAGCGAGATAGATGTATGAGGGTAAAAGAGAAGGACAGTCTAAGCGGAAAAAAGATAGGGCCTATCTCAAACAGGTAAGCTTCAAATAAGGTAAGTATTTAATATGTGTTTTATTTTCAGGTAAAACACTGCTATTTAGCGCAAGGTAGCAAAGAACCATGCCATGGACGTGAGAGAATGCATGTTTGACAGGAAATTTACAAAAAACTGACCACATATTTGATGAATTAAATGTTTGACCATATGTGAGAAGAGCTGAAGTATTTTGAAGTAAAATTTTATAACGCTCGTTCCAGGGGAAGCAGCACTTTTTAAGCGGAACGTACGAAAAACGCGGTCGATGAGAACAACCCACCTATTAAATACAAGACACCTGTTAATGAAACTCATCGTCCCTTGTCTAGAAAACGTTTTCAAAAGTATCTGTATTAGATAGCTTGTATCGCCTGAAGAACTCGAAGCCAGGTTATAATTAGTAATGCGACGTCCATAATAAATGAGGCAAGTTCGCCAACTCGGCGGCTCCGGCACATTTACTAAGCCTCTTAAACACACACATAAGCCACTCAGTTCACTCCCTTAGCCGCTTCTGTTTCACTTTCCCTGCGATTCCATCGATAATGCAGTTAATATAGTGGTGCCATTATACAAGTTTTTTTGCTAATGTAGACTGTGGTGTGGATTAATAGATAGATACAAATTTCAAACGCAACGGTCCCGAGCAAAGGTTCAACAAACTGGCGTCTAGATAAATATGGCTAAAAGATAAGCTTACCTGTTTTTTTTATTTTAAGTGTATGTAAAACTGTTAAGAAAATTAATATCGACGACGGTCCCATTTACCGGTGGTAGGCTCTAAGCATATTAATTATACTGTGCTCGAAGTATTACCACAGTATTACTTAAGGCGGTTCTCCCACTTGTCGTCCGTCACTACGTATTTTTAAACGCTTTGTAACGGATGCGTCTGTCAGACATAAGGAAATTGTAAGTTCAGATCTTGTTAAAGGTTTACAAAATCTTCAGAACAGGTAAAAATTTAACCTTATGGTATTCGAATTGACAGGCGCATCCGTTAGTCACATAACGCACCATACACGCAATATACGCAGCGACGGCCGACATATGGTTGAGTTTGTGACCCATCGGGAGCAGGCACCGGATATCTTGCTGCGATCTCGTTGTGAAGGAAGAATTTCCAAACCCTTAAGAGTCTAATCCCAATCTCAGCTATGTAAAGTTTTGTCGCGTTTAGATAATATGGCATATGAATATCAGCGTGAAAAATCTTTGATGGCAAGTTCAAATATAACGAAATTCTGAAACCGAATTATGCGCAGATGTGTTACCGAACATAAGGGTTTATAGGTGGGTTCCGTTCCATCTTCGACTTTCTCTTTTCTCTTGATATTTGGGATATAGAAAAAAGTTAATGCTCAATATTACGAGGCTTTTATTTAAACACGCAAACCAAGCCACTTCTGTTTAACTTTCCGTGCGATACAACACTTTTACGTATGAGTAGTAAAATGGAAAGATTGGTTGGTATATAATCGACATGGTTCGATTATGATCGATATTATCCGAACCAGTGGGGCCGATTCAAATATATATTTCACAATTATAAAGCTAAATTTTCTTTGAGTATCATCAACAGGCTACTTCTCCACGGGATATCGGGTCGCAACGGGTGAAACCGCTAGACGTGCCTCTAGTCATCGATTACCTAGCCTCGCCTGTTTGCCTTTGATTTATGCTGCCGCAATTAAAAACGATTATGTTTATCAGATTCAAATAAAATTACTGCGATAAATTGTGTCAAAAGTTTCATTATTGTGAAATTCGTGTTGTTATATCGGTAGGGTCGTAAAATTATAAAGGACATAATGGTTTTGTAGCTAGGATGATGTATAGTAGTAAGTAGATGTTTTAATATTGACAAAATGTTAATCACTTAGAGCCACCAGCAAACTCTACACCTATAAGGCAAAATTCCTTATTTGTTTGATTAAATCCATAATCCATATGCTTCTTGTACGTGAGATAAGTCTCTCCGCATTGCACATTATAAGTGGGCATGATTCAATACAGATGTTATTTTATTAGCATGAGCACGCTATACTAAATATGCAACTGGGTATATTATAGAAGTTTGGGAACCAGTGGTTAAAATTGTAAGTAATAGTCTTGTTAAGATAGTAAACTAAGGTAAAAGCTAACAACAGGTCTTCATTCATGTGCTGTTTCCTTCCTGTCCTTTCAAGATTTGTTCTGAAACTTGATTCCATTTTCTAAATAACAATTCTAGCATGCGGCTTTTTTACTCGACCCACCAAACTGGCGACCGATTAGTGTAAAATACAGTTTATCTTAATCGTTGATCTAAACTCGTGGAAACGAAAGGTTTATTATGTAGTACGAACTTCCTTAGTTATTTTGAATACATTATGTATTTTATGTTTTTTATAGAGCCTAAACACCGATGGTCGGCTAACACACAATACAAAGAAAATGGCGTAATATCGGTCTTACATCGAAAAAAAAATTACTTTCTAAGATATTTCCGTGTCAATAATCAATCTCTACGACTAAATCCTAATATTAAAAATGACACAATCTGATAAAGTGTGCACTGATTGTTGTGCTTTGACTACTCACGAGGGGATGCCTCCACGATTATTTACTAAACTTATTTATTTACAACGTACGAAACGAAACTTTCTTTTGTAAAAAGATCTACCTGCCTGCTATCCTAGCAGCCTCAGTGCGGCTCTACCAATGAACAATGTGGGTAGTTTTTCTCATTCACAACGAAATACTGCATTGCAGGCTGTTCTCGCAAACGAGAGAAGACAATACATTTAAAGTAAATAGTTACTTCCTTAAGTCTGACTCTTGTAGGTGTATACACACGCGTTTATATACAAAAGGGAATTTATTCATGGTTTGGTTTGGAATATTAGCTAAACTTTTTTTTTTTAAAGCTGAATTACTTTTGTCACAAGTAAAATACCTAATTGTTTTTCTCGAAATGAATGTATTCGTAATGAGTGACTTTCTCAAAGTGTAATTAGACTAGAAACCTGGGGTTCCTAGCGTATAAGTGTTACAAATTGGAAATAAATAGTTTATTAATTTTCAGACACAACATGGATTGTCAAGCTAATAATTTTGAATTGATAAAGAAAATTAAAAATGGAAAATTGCCGTGAAAAAGAAGTGTAAACAAAATATTTCAGAATGTTACGATTACGAAATAATATCTTTTCTGTACTTTCTATGAACACGGAGGGACCATGATGAAATTCGCGGTAATTTTTACCGGTAAGAAAAAGAGCTACTTTAATGTCCAAACATAATTTGTTCCTGATATTACGTATAACAATATTTTTTTACAGTGATAGCTGCTAGTGTACTTATAAACACGGTCAATTCGGTACAAAGTCACAACATACAAAGTTTCTTACAAACACTACAGCAGCAATTAGAACAGGAGCAGCACCGGAAAGAGCATCAGAACTCAAACAGGCTGCAACAGATCGTATACAATCCCAGTGATAACAATCTTAACTATGGTTCATTAAAAAACAATATTTTGGAAAAAGCTCGCGGGCTCTTGTTGAGTATGCCGAAAAAACACCACAGCACCAAGAAAAACCAACAAAATTATCAAGCTCAGTACGACACGCTCAGAAATCCTAATTCTAAGGTCTATCAATTAATTAACGGGCTACTTGGGGTGGATGGTAAAAACGATTTGGTTTCTTCCTCTGGGTCGGAAGAGAGAGATCAGATGAACGAAAACGAATACTCAAAAGTTTACGTAATTCTAAACTCAGAAGCAATCAAGAGGAGTAAGAATAAGGATAAATTGAATAAGCTGTAAGTATTAGTGTCGGATCAAATCAATCAATCTCGGACGCGGAATGTTTTGCTTCAAACACTGGTACCCTAAACACATCTGCGGAAAGTTAAATCACTGAATTAATATCCTTACAACTTTCATCAATCTTTTATCCATCTTCAAAATGTGCGATGGGTTTATTATGTAGGTAACATTATCAGAATTCAAAAAAAAAACATAATGTTGGTCTACAAGGCAATTAGAGATAAGAATGGCCCGATGGCGTAGTGGGTAGGTGGATATACCCCTGCCTGCTACGTCGAGGGTCATGGGTTCGATCCACACACAGCACAAGAATGTGTAAGTTACTTTTCAAATATTTGTGTTGAGTTTGGGTATTTTCTATGAATTGTATGTATTTCTAAAAAACGTATGTATGCAGCTATCTAGTTCCCATAGTACAAGCTTAGCTTGGTTTGAAACTAGATGGCCCTGTGTGAAATGTCTAAGATATAAAAAGAAAAGAAAAAGTAATTATTGACACATAGGTAAGTTGTCAATTATTAATCCTGTTTTTTTTTTGCAACAGATATTCAATTCATTCATAAACGGATTAATAAGTTAAAATATAACAAATGACGCAGAAAATCTTTTACGTAATATTCAAACAAAACGCGCGTTTCGCCCTGCGCGCCGTCTCTCTAATTCGTGACTTCGTATTGGTGAAATTAAATTGATTTTATTCAATGTAGGATAGTACTATCACTTATCAATGACATCATGATCCGTAACTGTTAAAAAAAATTGCGTAATTCTTACAACTATTTTGTAGGTATTGTCCTGGTAGAAAACCGGCTCGGACCCTTCTTTCGAATTGATACCTCATCATTCAACCTACAGGTTGTCCAGTCTACTGGTATCCGCACCGCAGCACGACCGACACCACCATCATCACAATCGTGAACGCAAGTTCCACGTCAAGGCCGATCATTACCACACTGGTGATCAACAACAAAGAAACCCCGAGGACGAATATTTATTAAATGGCATTGACTGGCAAGATGTCCGCTATGATCGAGATGAAGACAACAATCACAATGGGTTTCAAATCCAGAATTGGATCCGACGAAGAGGATCTGGTGAAGGTAAAAGTAATCGTTTACTGCTGGCTGCAATCTTTAGTTGTAAGTTGGCCGACCACACAGTTCACTGCTGGACATGATATGCCCCATATTATGGGTGTTTGTCACTCTCATACTCATTACCACTACCTAAAAATATATATTTAAAAAGCATAATATTTATCTCCTACAGAATAAAATTCACACGAGTATATTGCATAATATACACCTCGCTGTATTATTTGCGGGGTTGACAGAGCGTGAATGACCTACTGATTCGTAACTGTATTGAAGCAACATGTGGTCAGCTTGTTACGTATCTATTTAAATGCAAGCCCTACGTAAACTTTGTCCTTCGATACCTACTTTTGTGGCTCGTAGCGTATAGTACCCTGCCTGCTACGCTGAGGGTCGTGGGTTCAATCCCCATATAACATAAATAATTGTTATATCAATTTTATATATTTGCGTTAAGGCTGTAGTATTATGAATTTTTAGGACATTGAGTTTATTTATTTTTGACATGAAATTTTAGAAATGTATAATTGGACTTCAGACGTTAAGACATATTTGAAATGTAACTTTTAATTTATTAATTTGTACTCTCTGACATTAACTTTAATTTATTTTTGTTCATTGTATTGTATTCAAGTTATTTAAGTTTGTAATTATATTTCCAACACAGTTGTAAAATATTGTTAAAGGAATAAATAAATATCTACGTAGGTACCCATATCGCTGTGTGTCTCGTCCAGGGATGTTTCTTTATTTACTTCTGTTTCAGCGGATGACCGGTTCGATAAGAAGCCGATGAGGCAGGGGCGCGACAGGTCGCCGCGTCGTGAGCGAGGGGGTCGCGGCAGCGGTCGCAGCGGCGGCGGCGGTGGCGGCGGTGACGGCGGCCTTAACTCGCACACCGCCATACCGTACATACGACAGCACGGAGACATCTATGAGAGGGATCGATAGATCTGGATCTGATTTGTCATAACAATATATATATTTTAATGTACTCGTATCAATTTACTTTTATTTTTCATTCACCTTCATAGTTCCGTTCACTGCGTCACGTATGATTGTGGCGCATAGAGTGGCTCAGCATATAGCTGTTTGTAGAGCAGAATATTTATTGTTTGCTCTAACTATGAGCGGGGCTCAAGTAAGGACGTGTTTAGACATACGTACCTTCGCACGGCATCAACGTCAACGGCGAAAATCTCACACATCTCCGCTATGCCGACGGTGTAGTCATAATGATCTGCAAAAATGCTGACCAGTCTCAACGTCGTCTCCAGACGTGCTGGACTCGCAACAAACCTGGACAAGACCAAAGTCATGTTCACTCTACACATCATCCCCGAGCTGGTCTTAAACGAAGGTATAGCCTTTGAAGTTGTCCAGAAGTATGTGTAAAACTTTGCAGCTGTGTAGAGATAACTTTGAGGCTGAAATCATCAGAAGAGTGCAGCTGGGCTGTGCAGCATTTGGTAAGTTTCGGCATATTCTGGAATCACCCTTGCCAAAATGCCTCAAGACCAAGATGTTCGATCAGTGCGTCCTACCAGTGATGACCTATGAAGCCGATATGTAGAACCTGACAGTAAAACTGGCCCATCTGCTACATGTCACTCAGAGAGCAAGGGAAAGTTCTATGCGCCGTATCTCTACGATGGTTAAAATCCAAAATGAGACTATCCGCAAAAAGACCAAAATAACGACATAGTCTGGAAGTGTAGCTAACTGAAGTGGCAGTGGGCTGGGCACATCTGTCGTAGAATCGACGGACGGTGTTGTTGGGTTCTCGAGTGGGGGCCACGCCTCGGCAAGCGTAACGTTGGACGATCTTCGGCCAGATGGACCGATGACTTCAAAAGGGCGGCTGGTAACGACTGAATGGCGAAAACGAGAGATCGTGCCCTATAGCGTACCCTGGAAGAGGCCTACGTCCATCAGTGGACTGCAGCAGGCTGATCTATGTATGTATGTACCTACGCATACGACTGCATGCACTATGATTTCAGCGCTGGACGTTCGGTTTTATATGACTGTCCAAAAGGTGAGTGAAGTGTTTTATTGTGTGTCACGATAACGTGTGATCAGGCGGCGCTCTTATTTCATGATGAATTGATTACGTTTTTTCAAGATAGTAGCGGTCTGATCGGTATTCTTGCAAATATTTACATTGTCGTTATTGCCAGCTTGTAACATCCCACTGCAGGGCAAAAACCTCTCTTCCTTACATTCTTCCTTATTTTAATATTAATTCAGGGCGTGGTTTAACTTGTAGGTCATCCTTCCATTACTTCCGAGGTCTACCGCATGGGATTTAAAAAATTAAAACTTCACAATAATTTTAATACTATTTTTACTAATGCATTTTTTCTATAATTTTTTTTACGAGTATATCACAGTCATCACTTTAGTGCATAATACATAATTAAAAGTAATTTATTTAATATAATTTTTCATAAATTGCATTATTTATAGAGAACCATATTGACACTACGTTTCCAGTAATCTCGATCGATTAAGAGTAAAAATTTCCTATTAAGTAAGTACATAATAAATAATTTATTGCCTAAGTGCAAAGGTGCGCTACCTATAAATAAGTGATTACGTGTTTAAATCTGTAAACTATGGATCTAGAGACACATAAGTACAACAAAGTAAGTACAAAACTGTTTTCCGTGTTCACAATTTACTCGCCACGCATAGTCCCCAGGGACTGTGAAGGTATCTTACTGGATACACTACACTAGGCTAGATAATGTATGTTTTACGTGGAATGTATAACGATATGTGTTATAGCCGGAGAGTTACCTACTTAAGAAGCCGTATGACGAGCAACGATACTTGGTTTGGTAGGTGACGCGCTCATCCACCAGGTAAACTATTTTGCTTACCATATTATGATTATGTAAAGTTTTTCATACTATTGCACCTTACCTTAAACCCATCAATTACACTTCGATCTAATAAATACAAGAAGAAAAGTTGTGCTAATAATTATGTAACTTTGCAGCTAAAATGCACTAAATTTGCAGTAAATTGTGGTGTAGATTACTTGAGAGGGCAAGCGTCATGGATACCTACAGGCTGATGACCTTCTAAGTTTTGTTGCTGGTCAAATCTTACGCCTTTTAATGAAGCCAACACTGGCGGTGACTGATTTTTTGACCAACGTAAATTAGTCACACATAGGTTCCATTAATTAGTTTGATCATTACCATAATATATTTTAGAATATGGATTGAAAAATATATTATGCTCTAATGATCAAACCAATGGAACCCAGGTGTGACTAACTTACGTTGGTCAAAAAAGCAGTCACCGCCACTGTTGGCTTCATTAGAAGGCGTAGGATTCGGTCATAAAAAAACTATTTAAAGTTGTCTTTCCATAAAGAAAATTTTAAAATGTTTTTTTTTTTTTAATTAGGTCGTTAGAATGAACTTCAGGTAGCCAGCTCTCCGGCTATCGCGTCTGTGACACAGCACCGTGCGGTAGCTACCTCTCCGTACCGCCCGAGCACTGTTGATGCTGTTATTGAAACTGCAAATATTTCACCAAGTAGGTATAACACAACACAACACAAACATTTGCGAAATTGAGCTCGTAAAATATGGAATTCTGAACGCTGAATGAATTACTAATTGAAACATGCTTGTCATTTGATTGAGTTTCAACTATGAAAATATTTGTTTTAGGTAGGTACTGAATACAAGGTATTTCAAAACTACGATAAAATTAGTTTGTACGGGGGTTTCAAAAGGTAAGTAAAGAAGTACCTTCTTTTCGTATATTGAAGAAATGTTTTTGAGTTATTTGGACTGTATCAACCACATTTTCTAAGGCGGTTCTCTTACTATGACTGCCTGATGGATGTCTTTTTGACGCATCCGTCTGTCAGACGAAAATAAATTTCGATTTTCCATACAAAAAACGGATACCATGGCACTCTGTTACGCATGTGATTTGACAGACGTATCCGTATTCTTATTTTGATACATACTTGACCCTTACCTTGAATTGTATTCTAAATTTCTCTACTACTACAAAACATTTCATCTACCATTTCTAAAAAATAAATAAATTAAAGGTATGACAAGGTTTCCATATATGACAGGTGTGGGATTTTCCCTCGAATCGTACCTATCTATAGGGCCATTAAAGCACGGTCTTAGGCAATTAGCACGTCCGCATCAGTGCGCCAAAAAGATATTAAAACTAGTATGATCATTATTGTATCAATTTTTATGCGAAATAAAAATGTATTTACCCGTAACTACAGTATTATATAGCATATTTTTCTTAAGATATTTATTTTAAACTATCAAATATATCTGTGTGCTTTGCTAAAAAGTAATAAGTATTTTAAACTTTTTTACACTGAATCTGATATCTTGGTCATAAATAGGTTTGGATTCATTATATTTAATCTTATACTATAATATAATAAAAGAGTCTCTAATCTTTAGAGTTAAATCGAATACTGTAGTTTTATACTTGTAAAAAAATTACGTTATTGATGATTATCTCGATCTTATCGAAATCTAAGCGATAAATATACTTTGGGAATAATAATTGACTAGAATATGTGGCTCAAATTATTGTACACGATGTTTTAACTTTGACTAGGCCTTCACTATCAAGATAGTGTCATGTTAAAAAGCAAGATTAGAAATTTTCATATATTATTTGACTGATATATTTCTGATATTTTTGGAAAGACTGTAGAATCATTGCTTTTTAACACAGTATTACTTACTGTCTAGATACTAAATAGTAAGCAAAAGGGTTGTTAATGAAATAAACAACATAACTCCGATGGTAGGTATTGGAAGACTAAAAACTAAAACTAAATGAGCCTGAGTTATACAAAGCTTCCTTACGCATCATATAAATACCTTTATATTTAGGTAATTTAAAATATATTTTTAAGTAAAAAAAAGAGGTACGTGACTCTACATATCGACTAGCTTAAGTGAACGAGGTGGGCATATAAATTATTAAAAGGAAGTACCCGGGTTCAATTCCCGGTCGCTAACAGAATAATATTTAAATGACTAGATGTGACCAAAAATATTGTGAAATATCTATAAAAGTACAGTGGAGTCGCTATAGTACCAATTTATACAAATGATAGAATACAATGTAAACTGGGATTGTGCAAAACCATAAAATATCTACAATTCAATATTAATTACTCTATTAACGCAATTGATCCCACTCCAGGCAATTCACAGTAGGTAAGTAATTTAATCCTTTGTGACTTTAGATATACATATTTATGTAGGTATACTCGTAATTATGTAATATTTAGTTTTAATTGAACTACTGACTTAAATGACGTAAGTATACAGTTCCAGACCCGCCATCTTGATTCCGCTTATTCGCCGTCTGAGCTACTAATAAAACAATTTAATGGACCCTTTCATTTTCTACTCTGTACCATATACACGCACCACTTTCGTCACTAATATCTAACACATAATAGAGTATTTTTGTCACTGAACACTGGTTGCAAGTACATTGGTGTGAACGATTTGCACAACACGTGTGTAATGTTTGTGTTGTGTGGGCGTGGGGCTGCTGTGGTCCCGGTGGCTCTAGCTCGGCCGCCGCGCCGGCGAGGCCCGTCACCCTCAGAGGTAGTTCGGCCGCGACATACAACATAGAACGCCCATGCTCTTGTACAAGGACCCTCTCCTCTTGTTCCGCCATAATCCATTGATTTCGTCTCCCTTTAATGCGACGTTCGTCTCTGAAACAAGATTATACATTTTGACGATGGAATCATAAAATTAAAATCCGTATTCTGCTGTGTATGATGTACCTATCCAAAGTCGTGATGGGATAAATGAAACCGGTCTCTGGCTCAAGTAGGTATTTATATAAAAACTTGTCAGGGCGGCGAGTTTATTGTGGAATAAAAGAATACTTTTTCAGCACTCTGCCGCAATGTGTTCATAATGTCAATGGGAAGACGCAGACGAGGCATAAAGCCGGTAATCCTTTTATGTAAATGGTCTCGTCTTAACGTTTTACTAGTATGGGAGTGTCATTCCGCACTCAGAAGGGGGGATTGAGGAAAAAATGGCACTACGTATACGTCTGCTAAGGATCTAAGATATGATAATTCTCTGATGAATGTGGGAGGCAGACGGGACGTGTCTTTGTCTTGTTTTATTATTTCACCGGGATAATTCGCAAATATAAGTAAGATGGATGATAATATGTTTATGCTTATATCTACCTGCTGTGTATGCCGTGTGATGCCGGCTTAAAGAAAGCATCACCCCAATACAACCCGAGGGTGTCGTAAAAAGCGAATTAGGGATATTTTCATCAATTCATATACAAGGTGTAAGTGACGGTGTACCAAAAACTTTGAAGTCATGATCAGACCATGAAAATGAACAACTTTGACTATGGAGCCTGTGTTGGAAAATATATATATAAGTAAGTACCTTAGTATAGACATTTTATTTCGTTCCCTAAAATCACATCAAGGTAATGTAAGTAGGTACCTACTTATTATTTGCTCCATCCGGAAAACGTAATAACCACAAAAATATCTTGATCGTTCATAGAAAAGGTCACGGTCAGGAAATGGAAATTCGTATTGGTAAGAAGGTAAGTAATGAAAAACATACTTTACGAAATTATATTTCTCTTAGCGGATTATTATAGGGAAGTATTTATATGTTATTGTTCCTTAAACACAAGATGGTGTTTTTTCATCATCTATAATGGTTCGGTGCACCAATAACTTCGCTGGCATCATTATACCATGGAAGTGAAAAGCTTTCCTTTGGTGGGAAACCGCATTCTTTTTAGATAATTCATACAAAACTCAAGAGCAGTGACTTTGTATAGAAAGTCGTAATTCTTGTCGTTATCTTACATATTTACCCACCGTTCCTTACACCTGGTATAGGGTCTGACTTACCTAGATGGTTGAGGGTCTCAGCTTGCGGCAGCAGCTCCTGTATGTCGTTGACTATCCTGGTGATCTCCTGCGTGTCCTTGGCGATGCTGCACAACTCCTCCTGGTTAAAGTCTGGCGTGATCTGCTTGCACAGCAGAATCTGGCTGATCACGTTGCCGAAGTTCGAAGGACCGGCCCTGTTTTCTGGAAAGAAAATTAGATATAAAATTTCCGTATATTTTCCCGCGGTTAAAAGTAGTTTCTTACTATTTACTATCTACGTTCGTGCCAAATTTTATCAAAATCGGTTTTGTGATTTCAGCATAAAAGAGCAGCAGACAGACAGGCACAACTACTTTCGAATATTATATTTAATATAGTGTGAATGAGTATACCCAAGTTACAAAATCAAAACACACCTGTATGTAAAAATTTACTGTTTTGGAATTTCCAAATGTTTGAATTTGACAACAAAGATATTTCGCGCAAGTTTTTCCTGATTCTAATAATATTAAGATACTCGTATTTATAGCAGAAAAGTTAATCACCAGAAAAGCCATTTTTATTCGTGACCTAAACTTAAAAGTTTGCTGACAAAATTCCACAACAGTAATTACTTAAAATAAGCTCTTTCCCTGTGCGTTACTTTCACAAGATTTCGGGATTTTCAAGACATAAGATGCTGCGTAAATTTTTTAATGTGGCAGTTGTTTCTGCTTCAATTTAAAAGCTGTCATGGCGGTGCTCGTGTATGATAAATGAGTTTTACAATTAGGACGAAATTAAGCGAGCGAATTAAAATTTAATAATGCAACCGAGACTATTTTTTGATAATATACCAGTGTAATTCAGACTAATAACTGAGAAAAGATATATATAAGTGGTGCCATTGATTGATAGAGTCTATGAGGAAAGGGAATTGACGTGGGAAAAACGTGAACTAATAAGTTTTTCATAGGCTGCTATGATTTAATTTAATTTATTGGAACTACCAATAGCTGTGTACAAATGTAGCTTGTTAGTGTTCAATCAATTATAATATGTTAGTGCACAGCCAAAGGCGTTATTCACGTATTAAACAAAAAAAGTAGTAGTAGTGCAAGCAAACAAAATGATACATTAAGAAAAGAAAACTAATTCATTATACATTACATTTCATCTTTTAGTTCTCGAAATTCCTAAATGCAAAGCAAACTTATGATGTTTTTCATACTAAGACACAGGGCGCCCTCTCTTTCCGCACAGACTTTAGTTTGACAGTAACAAGCACATTTTATTTATTCATTTCAGCAGAAAGTCTAGAGAAACAGTAGGATATACGAGGTGCAAGGGACTGTGCACCGAAAACATTGCAGGCATAATCGGAACATGGAACTGAACAATTTTCCTATGGAGGCTTTATTGATGATCTAAAGTGATCATACTGAATCTTTTCGCATTTTTTGACTTTCGATATTCGAAATTGAAATTAGAAATTTGAACAACAAATTTGACCGCTTTCTTTTGTAGAGAAACGGTAAAGCTGATGCAAGTTTAAACACGACACAGCGCTCGGTAGAAGCAGTTACGAGATATAAGCAAATTAATATTTCCTAAGATAAGTTCAATCGCCTCTATTGTACCTGTGGGAAATATTTGAGTGACCTGTATTCGGCAGACACGTGCTCCCTAGTGTAGCTATACATACACAGAATTATACCTTCATCTCTTGCAGGATAGGTATAGCTAGTTATACTAAAATGTGTCAGAACCTGGGCCCGGATTCTCTTTTTTACAATTGCAATGCCAGCGACACACAACTGTAATTTTATTGTCACCGTTTATATACTTTAAACTGTTATCAGAATACAAAACGCCCAAAACCATGCCACTGACACACTATCTATATAGAACTGAGGCGATTTTCACTTAGCAGACTTCGGGCCCTGTAGCTACTCCACAGTGAGCGGAAAGAGTTAAGGAGATTTGAAAATATAATGTATTTCCAATCTTATTCTATTTGCTGTGCTCCTAATTCAGAAAATACAGTAAGGGGTATGACCACACAAGACCTATTTAATAGTTTTAAGATCGTCAATAAAAGACATCGATGTAGGTAAAATAGATCTTGTCCCATTTCATAAGCAGCAAGCCTAAGCATAAGAGAAATGTGTAATCGGGCTTGTTACGCTGGTCTCACTGTAGGTACTAAAAGTGTCGTCAAGCCGGGAGGTCAACTGTAACTAAACCGTTAACTCTGCAGTTACGTAGAGCTTGTGTTTGTTTAGGATGTTTTGATATGGCTATGAAAATCGCCTGGTATCTTCATAAATAGGCTTACATACACGGTGTGGTTAAGCTAACAAATAAAATAGTCGCCACCGGGTTTATCCTAATTAATACTAAACATAGACGTTAGAGGATATCGGTTATACACATAAGTCTAAAGTTATACCCAGCAGAATATCGAGGTACACATACAATACTGATACTCTATGAAAACCCAGTTACAAGCAAGTAACTTCAAAGGGTGACACGACATGTTGCAGATTACATTGCTCATTTATTAGGAGAAAGAAAATTGAATTGTAGGTATTTTTGCTAGGTATCAAGCTTATTATCATATTTTTCTACCATATCGATGGCATGCCCAGCCCCTCAGATTTCGTTCGACCAGTACTTCGCCACCCTCACAGCATTGTCAGTGGCTGTCATCAGCTGGTCCTGCGTGCAGGTGGCTTACCATAATAGGAGGTCATGTCCATCGGCACCAACTGCACAAGCCGGTGGCACTTCGCGAGCTCCCTCAGCAGCAGCTGCGCCATGAAGTACAGCAGCACCAACTGAGGCTGTTCAGTGCCGGGCTCCGTCGATCTGTCAACAAATAGCATTGATTTATTTCAATTGTTCAATTCACAAAGTCAAGAAATAAATTATATTTATTTAAAACCGAAGATATAAAAATATCATGGCGCTAAGTATCAAGTAATAAATAATTCATTATTTTACCATAATTTATTTAGGTAGTACCATAAGAATAGATAATAATACTGGCGTAGTACGAAAATGGCAATAAATAATTTAAAACCATCCAAGTGCGAGTCGGATTCGCCAACCGAAGGTTACGTTACGTAACATGTACTTCAACCCTTCCATATAATACTTGAACTACTAGCCTTAATTTTAAAATGGTATTCTCTTTTAGTTCCCTAAAAACAATGTTTAAAATACTATCAAATTTTGTTTTTTTTTCTAGTTCTAACGAAGCTATTTGTCAAATTTCATAGTTCTAAGGGTCGTGACGTGACAGACGGACAGACGGACCGACAGCAAAGTGATCGTATAAAGGTATCGTATATGGGACACTTAAAACAAAATTAGAATTCCAAAAATATGTTATAATACCTATAAGATGTTTAGTATCCTATTTATACACAATCTTGAACGAAAATAATAAAAATGATCCTTCATGAAGGACAGGACAAATAATATCAAAACAACACGCAATATTCTGATAATTGGGTGCTTAATCTTAATAATACCATTCAGGATCAAATATTAATTATTCATGTCTGTGTGAGTCTCGTAGAAATCTAATCTAAAGCATTGTTTCATAGCAGTAAAATGCAGCTACATTTCACTGATATTCTCAACTTAAAGATAGTTAAGTATTTAAGTCTTTTGGTTTTTACTTAGTTTAGATTTATAATGAACTAGCAGGAGCTAGGCGTGTAGGGAAGGTAAAAGCAGTCTGGTGGAGTGTAAACATAATAGTGCGGCCAACTGGTGCCCTGTTGGTACACAACCGCAGGCCACACACGTGCCACGTAACGTCCCTGGCACAATGCCGGCAGCCCGCTAGCTTCATAGTTTATACACTTTCCAACCACTCGATATATTACGCCAATTGATTATGCGAAAATTAAGTGAGCAAAAACACTCGGATTTCTGCCAAAATAAGGATTGATGAGTCGCAAAATCAGCGTCAATTTATCAACAGAGCGCCGATGATGGCGGGCGGCCAACTGGTGGTCAGGATACGCTTTTTTTACTATAACAATATCCTTTTGTAAACCCACAGAGGCTGAGTCAACATAAATTATTTAGCCGGAGAAAGAAGAGAAAGTGGCCGTGAATTTGGAATGATGCTCTCCGACCCGGAAATCCTCGTGAGTACCCGCGAAAGATTTATTGGCTCACAGATAGGTACTATCATTTTGACAGAACCCATTGGAGAGGTAAAACTTTTCTTCCGTAATTAGTTCCTCACGAATTTTACTTTGGAGAACGGACGGTTGCCCTTTGAAATGCAAATAAATTTTGTATTTGCCTTTTATACGAAACCCAACGACACAATTTCGCACAAATTGTCAGTTTTGCGGTTTATGTTACCTGTTAAATATTTAAATTGGCGTCCTGATGTACTTTTTCAGATTGCTTTAACATTATTATTAATCCGCATCATTATTTCAGTTGGCTTGTTTGTTTATCGCCTCGGAGCCGGGCTGTAAAAATTTAATGTTCTGCGTATTTGTTTTACGAGTTCGTGTTGTGCGTTGGCAAATTGCTCGGATGGATTGTTTTCATATTGCTAATTCAGGTTCAAATGTGTCGGTATTGATATTGCTTTTGTAACCTTTCTCCCAATTAGCGTTGGTGTTTGTTCTGATTAGGAAGTTGGCTGTTTCGAGTGTTGATGGTTGGTATAAGTACCTAACAAAGTCTTGTTTGTGACTATAGCCATTTATCTAGTTGTGTCAGGACATTAATCTAGTGCGGCACGCTCGACGCGGGTAGTTGGTTCGATTTAGACGCGCGGGACCTGAACCAACTCCCTCTCGACGCATTACAATAGAACGCTCTATTGTTTTCGAACTCTAGCAAAATTTACGCCTAAAGTTACAGCCACGTTTTCGACACTTTTAACGCTAATTATCTATTTCAATTTGCATAGAAATTACGAGTTAAGTGCCATTAATCATGTAGTTACGGGATGAGAATAATTTATGGCTAAACAGTATTGCGTATTGCAGCTGAACGCAGTCATTGTTCAAGTTATTAGTAAAAAATCATAAATAAATGTTGAGGTGACATTGACTTAACACCAAAGTCACTAATTTAGACGCCCTCTTCTTATTATCCAATTTGTTATCCGCTGTCGAATAAAAATATCACAAGTTGGGCTAATTTTAAATGAACTTTTAGCTTATTATTTTGAACGGCCCTCCATTCATGGCATGGTAAGTAAAGACAGCGAGGTAACATATTGAGCTTGGCCGTCACCAGCTGATCAGTTTGTTTGGCGGCGCAGTCGATGCAGCACTCATACACCACAGAGTCATCTCAAGACGGCCTCGTAGCAAATCAAATAGAGTCAGCAGGGTAAACAGTGAAGTCAGTGATGATATATTTGTGAAAAAGAATTACGAAGATTACGAAAAGCCAATCGCCTATTACTCAGATTAATTAATGAATTGCAGCGTAAAACACACAGATTTTTAATAATCTTTTATTACTTTCTTTTTATTCCACATTTGCTAGGTATGTCCATATTTCTGCATGCTTGTTATGTGCCACTAAACCTTAACCTTAACTTATAACGACTCCCAACCATGATGGTGACGTTTTTCTTTCAGGTCGTTTTAAAAAGTTAGCCCTAGCTTTACCCTTTTTTCGGCTGGTATTGGACTAAAACATACATACATACATACACATATCACGCCTATAATCCCTTGCGGGGTAGGCAAAGCGTAAACGGTCGCATAGAACGGACATTAACGCCACATCTGACAAACTTGAGGGTCATCAAGAAAATTGTGTATCCACATAGTGACAGATTGTCAGCCCATCGCCACACAGTGCGACTGCCGCCCTTGAACAGCTCCATATATATTACGACACCAACTCACTGCGGCCCAACCCAGCAAAGACAGAGTCATGTGCGTTCCACCTCCGCAACCGAGATAGTGCAAAACACCTGAATATCACGTGGCGCGGGGTGGACATCGCTCATAATGACAACCCCAAGTACCTTGGTGTTGTTCTGGACAGGTCGCTGACTTATAAAGGGAACTGTCAGAAAGTAAAGAGCAAGGTTAGTGCACGGAACAACATCATCCGTCACCTAACATCTACGCAATGGGGAGCCGTTCCTCATGTTCTTCGCACCAGCAGTCTCGCGCTTTGCTACTCTGCGGGCGAGTACGCTTGCCCCGTTTGGGCGCGCTCAGCGCACGCCAAGAGTGTGGACGTGGCCCTCAACGAAACGTGCCGGATAATCACGGGTACGCTGAAGCCGACTCCGCTGGCCCATCTGTATTTGTTAGCAGGCATTGCACCACCAGGCGTCCGCCGCGAAGTGACCTGTTCCGTAGAAAAGCAAAAACAAGAGCAAGATAACAGGCACCCACTACACGGCCATAAGCCACCCCCTCCCCGCCTGAAAAGCCGCCACAGTTTTATGAACAACACCAAGCCTCTCGACACTGACCCATCCAAAGCAAGAGTAGAGCTGTAGTCCAAAAAATACCCACCCAAAAATGCTTATACCTCCACCAATGAGAAGCTACCGCCAGGTCACAACCTTCCCTGGTCAACCTGGAAGGCGCTAAACAGACTTCGGTCAGGTATCGGCAGGTGTAAGGAGCTCAGAAAGAAGTGGGGCTTTTCTTCTGATGACACGTGTGAGTGTGGCGCCTTACAAACTATGTCACACTTAATGTCATGCCCTACCTCTTCTGCTCCTTGCACACAGGAGGACCTATTTCGAGCCAACCAAAATGCTATTGACGTAGCGACCTTTTGGGCTCAAATACTGTAACACGGGGTACATCGCCATTGACCCGAAAAGAAGAAGAAGAAGCCCATCGCCTAAAATTGCAATACACACACTCGAGTCCCTTAGACGCTTCTTACAACTCCCACGGTCAAGAAATGGGGTGATGCTATTCTAAGCCGGCATCACACGGCACTAAAACACCCTTACACATATAGTGGTATATCGAGTGCTTTTCTCCCGTAGTGTCGAAATGGACATTAGATTAAGTTAAATCACTACATAGTATAAAATCAAGTTGCTTCCCGTTTGGTGTCTCCTTATATCTTAAGAATTACCCAACGGATTTTGATGCGTTTTTTTTTATTAGATAGAGTAACTTGAGAGGAAGGTTTATAAGTATAATTTATTCCGGAAAATTGTCACATTCCCATGGGAAACCGGGTAGCCCAACTGGTAGTAAACTTTTGACCCCCTTTTGACACCTTTAAGGATTAAAATTTCAAAAATGCTGAAACACGTATTTAATTATTTTAAGTTACGAGTCTAATCAGAAACTTTGAAACAGATCACATTTAAGATAAAAAACTTTCATACAAACTTTTAACCCCCTTTTCACCCATTTAAGGGTTAAAATTTCAAAAATGCTGAAACACGTGTTTAATTATTTTAAGTTATTAGTCTAATCACAAATTTTGAAATAGATCACACTCATTTAAAAAAACGAACTTTCATACAAACTTTTAACCCCCTTTTTGACCCTATTAATTGCTATAATTTCAAATATGCTGAGAGTGCTGAAACACGTGTTTAATTATTTTAAGTCATTAGTCTAATCACGTATTTTAAAACGGATCACACTTAAGTCAATGAACTTCATACAAAATTTAAACCCCCTTTTCATCACTTGGTGGATAAAAAAAAATATCTATAATAGTTGCTTTATTATTACATAAAAAAACTTCATGTCCAAGTTTTATCTCTCTAGGTGATCCGTTTCATATTAGTGATTTGACTTATGACTTAAAATAATAAAACACGTGTTTCGGCATTTTTGAAATTTTAATCCTTAAAGGTGTCATAAGGAGGTCAAAAGTTTACTACCAGTTGGGCTACCCGTTTCCCCATGGGAATGTGACAATTTCCCGGAATAAATTATACATATATAAACCTTCCTCTCAAGTTACTCTCTCTAATAAAGAAACGTATCAAAATCCGTTGGGTAATTCTAATGATATAAGGAGACACCAAACGGGAAGCGACTTTATTTTATACTATTATGTAGTGATTTTGTCGATACAAAAACGAAATATTTTTACTTTAAATAAGTTATATTGAGACACATTAAAGTCTAATTCATTATTTATAATTAACATACATACATAAAAATATAAGCTTATTGCAGTCCACTGCTGGACGTAGGCCTCTTATCTGGGCTTCATACAAAATTTTATCTACATTCTAGCCAGTGAAGCGAGTCGGATTATCACTACATAGTAAAGTCGCTTCCCAAGTCTGTCCCTGTCTGTTTGTTTGTTTGTTTGCTTAAATCTTCAAAACCACTAAACCAATCTTGATGAAGATTTTTAAAAGATAGAGTGATTCAAGAGGAAGGTTTTTATGTTTGATTTATGTTGGGAGAAGGTCTGTTTCCCGTGGGAAATCAGTTAACAGCGGGTGAAACCGCTGGGCGGGTCGCTAGTTAATTAATAAAATTAAATAAAGTGTGCTTACTTTTTGCAGTTGGGCAACACTAGCTGGCTGGTCTGCTTGGTGGCCTCGACGCATGCGCGGCGCAGTCGGCGCACGCGCTCCCGCAGCTCCGGGCTGTCGTGAGGTTGGCCGAAGTGGATCAGCAGGTCCCGGAACAGGGCCAGCTGCACGTTGATCTCAGTTATCAACTGTTAGGCCAAAAAAATAACTCAAGTTAATAACATCAATTTCACCAAAAAACATTTTCTTTCGTAGAAGGTCTAACAAGATAAATTACCTAAGTAGAACGCATGAGCATGACGGTTTGTAATCTATATCGAGTAGGGACTAGGGACGTTAACTCGAGTGAAAAATGTACGTAATGGATCGGCACTGACAACGCACCATAAATTGCGACGAAACTGGAACCGAACGCTGCTAATTGTCTGTTCACTGAGACAGGCATCGACATCGACAGCCACCGGTACGCGGCAGACTCAGAAAACCACTCTCCAAAATTGATTTATTATTTGCCACTTTTTATTCAAAGCCTGTATTGCAAAACCCAAGTAAAGCTGACAGGAACACATGTCAGTCATTCATAACGGCACTGGCAATAGACAAAAGGGCCGCAACCTGCGGACATCCATACATGATCAATTTGGTCGTTTTTCATCGCGCCACTCGATCGCCGCTGCACGCCGCCGCGCCGCCTGTTCCGAGGAAATTGATGTTTTTTGTATCCAACCAACATTCTAGTCAATTTCTATTCCCGTCCGTCCTTAATATTCAATCCTGTTGGTTTTCACGTATAAAAATATTGATGGATGTCGATATTCGTTTAAGACAATAGATTACATAAATAGGGGCTGTCTATATGAAAGTTTCTTCAGTGAGTTTTACAATGCCCATTAGATAAAGGTTCGGATGTTTAAGAAAGTTGGTTTGACCCAAATGCGGGAACCTCCTAAATTGAATTGCGTCATAGTAAGCCACAAAATGGAAGACAAAGAAATTATTTATGGCCATCGCGTGAGCTAACACTATTTGTGACGATCATTATTTTTATATTGTGTAGGTAAGTATTTCTCAAACGTTTCCTTCCCACCTGTTAGTTTTTGTCCTCCATAAAGTACTTAGCAGCTCAAATGATCTAACTATAAATAAATTTGAAATAAAATGTATTTTCTTGTTTCTGTCGGTATGTTTACTCAGACTTTGATAAGTTAACGGTTAAAATAAATTGTTAGTATAAATCTTTGCCATCCGCGTAAATTCAGGTGCATAATTTTGCAGCATGAAATATTTTGTTTGTTTTAAATACAGCTAAATGATAAGAAACAATCATCAAACTCTAAAGGTTTCTTGCTTGTTTGCCGTGTACAATATACAATTCTAGGCTAGGTGAAATGATACAAAATACTGCCACTGAACAAAATTTCTGCCACTAGTATTTTCAGACAGTTGACGTCTGTTTTTACCAACTAGGAATTTAAAAGAATTAAAACAACCTTGGTATGACTGAGTGACAGCTAATATTTTAATACCATATATCTGGCGTAATGTTATCCCCTCTTTATCTAGTTTGTTTACAATATTTTAAACACCTGCATGCCCCTAGAAGCATCCATCCAAAATATCACGGTACCAAATACGGACATAAGGTAGCTGCAAGTTTCAGTCAACATTGCTGGTTTGCATACATTTCTAAATTAGGGCTCGCTGATTTCGCTGGCTAGGCCACGTAAAAAGAGTGGGTGAGGATCGGGTAGTCACAACAACGTACATGGGTCGGTTGGCCGAGGTCATCGGCCGCTCCAGTTACCGCCAGAAACCGCCATAGTGGTGACTGACCTGAGCCATCTCCAAGTCTTTAACTAGCTGGAAGTGGCACAGAACAGGGAACAGTAGAAGAGACCAAGATCCATTTTGGGTCACAGAGCCAGAAAAGTTAGTTGGTAACAGATCTGTACCGCACCTGCAGCAGGTGACACTTGCGCTTAATAATGTCGGATGCACGAAGATTAGTGGAGTGGAATATTAAAATAAATTGCATCTCATGTCGGTATAGTACAGGCATTGTAATCTGCTGCTGCTGCAGCCTTAAGCATGTATAATGTAGGTTATTTATTTAGCTTTTTAGTTTTGTAAATGTTATCCTAGTTTTTATGCAGAATTCAGTTACCAATTTACAACTGTAGTCTTTCGGACAATAAATGTTCCAATAATTTTATTATGTATGTAAGTTAAAATTCTAAATGTCATTATATAGATAACATTGTACGAGTAAGTATTAATATATGTACCTAGAGTTAAGCGTATTATAATTAAAATTCGATATTACATTGAAGGTACCTAATAATGTAAATGAGACAGCCTCTTATAATTTATGACGTGAACAATCTTCGCCGTGACTCGCAAAACCTCTTTAATATCACACACGGGTATCGGGACTATAATTAATTGAATTTTGACACATACGATATAATTTGCAGCATATGCATGTTTTGATGGTGCTTTTATAAACCTTTGACTCGAAGCACAACTGGGTTTAGGTGGTTTAATTTTCTTCAAAATATTTCAGAAAATAATAAATATCACATTTCAAACAGCGCCATCTAGCCCCAAACTAAGAAAAGCTTGTACTATGGGAACTAGGTAGATATATATACATACATACATACATCAGTCTACTGCTGGACGTAGGGCTCCCCCAGTGTACGCCATAGGGCACGATCTCCCGTTTTCGCCATCTAGTCGCTACCAGCCGCCTTCTTTAAGTCATCGGTCCACCTGGCCAGAGGTCGTCCAACGCTACGCTTGCCGAGGCATGGCCTCCATTCGAGAACGTCCACGTCTCGGCTCTATAGGTCATGACTGGCAGGACGCACTGATCGAACACCTTGGTCTTGAGGCATTGTGGCAAGGGTAATTCCAAGATATTACACAACCTCTCAAATGCTGCCCAGCATCTCCGGTTTGCTGTCTATATAGTCATAATGGCTGAATCGCTGCAGGGTCTGCAAAAAATGCTGACCAGTCTCAACGTCGCCTCGAGACGTGTTGGACCTGGGATGAACTTGGACAAGACGAAAGTCATGTTCAATCAACACATCATCCCCGAGCCGGTCTCCGTCGAAGGTATAGCCCTTGAAGTTGTCCAGAAGTATGTGTATCTTAGGCAAACTCTGCAGCTAGGTAGAGAAAATTTTGAGGCTGAAATCACCAGAAGAGTGATAGATGTATATATAACACATAAATATTGATATTGTAAATAAATACATACAATACATAGAAAACACTCAGACTTAACACAAATATTGAATAAGTAACAAATACTTGCTCTGGGTGGTGATCGAACCTGACGGAACTTAGTACTATATAATCCAAAATTTGCAAATAATATTATTTGAATATCGTTTTGCCATATTTCTAAATAACTTTAGGAATTCGGATAAAGTCCTATTTGGCTTGATCTGTTAAGGACGATTGCAGAATTAAGTGAAGATTTTGCTATACTTCAGATTATGTCATTTTATAAAAAAAAAAAACGCCTTGTATTTACTACTCCAAAATTATTCAACAACAGGTTTACCTATTATTAAACAGACAATCAACATAAATTACGGATAAAGGTAATTTATGTTGATTGTCTGTTTAATAGACACCTTAAACAGACAATCAACAATTTGTGTACCTTACCATTGAACACAAATTGCCGATCAACAAACTTAATTTCGATTTGAACATCTATCGCATAATGTCTTTCTTCTGTAAGTACAAATGTTCGTGATCCATCACTCCAGCAAAATGTACCTTGCAAACAAAATTCCCGGGAATATTGGGTCTAATATAACTGGGAAGGTAAATCGAGACAAAGGGAGCAATTAAAATTTAATAGGTCTGGCGAAGGGCTTCAAGGGAAGGTTCACAGCAGCTGGTCACACGTTTATTAATCACGTGATCAGAATTTGTTTGATTCCAGGAATTTAGTTTAGAAGGTTGTTCTCGATAGTTCGATACTTGTTTACTAGATACATAGACGGAGAGTAGAAAGAAATTGAGGCTGATCAATCACCTGAATCATGTTTCTCAAATAAATCACGGTCTAAACCACTCATTTGACATCATGACTACTAGCTTAGTCAAAATAGTACCTAGTGGAATGGTTGTCTATACCATAGCATCTAAATTTTGTGATAAATTGAGAAGATCTTACCATTTTGATATTGAATTCTTATTAAAAACACGCGTTCAACACATATTTAACTTTTTTGCGGTATGGAACAGAAGGTTTGTCGATGTTGTATTTAGCTTATTGTATAGTTTCAATCTTATACCCAAGTTATCTAAAGATTAGGAGAATTTTTTATAAATTAGATGTGTTGAGAACTAGTACTAAGGTCGGAATAAATGTGATAAAACGTAAGCTGAAGGATTCCCTTCTACTTGATGTTTAAGGCTGCTGAAGTAGGTATTACACATTTCCTTTCACTTTTAATAACTTTTTAATTGATAGATATATTTCATTACTTTTCTTTAAGATTGAGTGTTTCCAAACGCATACAACCCTAATCTCTTCAAAGTAAGAGTGAACAGGCTTCTTCTGGGCGTGCTCGCTCCATCTTAGACTCTGTCTCTGTCCTATGACCTAGACTAGAGTCAAGAGCAAACCCATAATTAATAATAAAAAAAATACAAATACTGACTGTATTATGATAAGTCTATCTAAGCATGCTTTGGTAGGTATGTGTAAATTGTAACCGAGCGATACTCGCCATCAAACTTTTTAGTTTGGCAAGAAGTTTAAAATATCATTAATTTATACTTACTAGCCAAATGTATTAAAAAAATGTTGAGGTATATGTAGAGGTAGGCATCCTTTGTCTACTTCATACCTACCTACATGTAACTAACCTTCTCGATGTGCTAGTGTGTTTATGATAAAACATGCTGCATCTGAATGAATCTTGTGTCAAACCGACCAACGACGCGTTAAACCTATACAGGTGTTATTGGAGACAAAATAAGCCTAAAAAAATATCCCTGGAAATATAAAAATATTATTGCGTTTGGAATATGTGTTTACTGTGTAATATGCCAGGAGTGAGTCAAGTAACTCTAGCCTACCCTTGTCCTGTTTGTCAGTCATAAAGCCTCGCGGCAGCTGCTACGTATCACTCGGACTCAAATGTGACAGTTTTGTAACAATCCAGTTTTATTAAACCAAGCGGTCGCGAACTCCTTTGGGCGGGTGAAAAATCAAATGAATTTTGTTTCCAGTTTCAAAAAGTTTAGTTGAAAAAGTTTACCAATATGTGACAAACAGTTTGGAAACATTGGTTTCCGATTTTCAAACGTCTAACCACAAATAATAATAATAGTACGTACATTACAAGGAAATATTGTTTGGTACAACGCTGATTTTAAAACAGCGAGGGACTGGGTCAGTTCACGCTAGACGATTAGGAAATTTTTTCTGCGAGTATAGATCATTAAACCGCGTTTTAGAGCTCCTATCAGAAGAAAAACTTAAAATGTCGAACTTATCCTACCCTGTTTATGCGCACACGTCAAATAAATATTCTCGAAGTCTCGACTGAGAGAAAATTATGCCAAACCTCAATTTAACAGATGCAGAGTGTTAATTAAACGTTTTAGTGATCCTTTGTTTATCGTGATAGACTTCAAACTATACTTTATAAGTTTATTTTTAAGAAATGAAGTTCGAACAAAGCGGAAAATCTTGGCTAATGTGATTACGTTTAACTGTCATCCGTTCACACACTTCTCCAAACTCCGTTCAGAGGTGGCTTAAATTACAAGTTAAGGTCACTTGTCCGAAGCACGCTGAACGTACCCCTAGACATTTATGGGTAAAGTAGTAGGTAGGTAACTAAAAGTTAAATTTATGCCGTGTACAGGAGGCAGGATTGAAATTTGCATTATATATTTCTCACGTAGGCGTAATCTGACCTCATGCCCTGGGTCTATTGGAATCTACAGCTTTATAAGGTGGGCAAAAAAGGTCCATTATCTACACCTACATATTGTGAACATAGGTAGCGTAGTTACCTAGATAGGCATTTTTCCTAGGAATGTATTCTGTAGGTAAAAAGTACATAGGGTGTAGATAGTGTATTAAGTAGGTCTACCTGTGCGTCCCTGCGGTCCAGAGATGCCAGCGACGACGTCGACGATTGACGAAGGTCGCAAAACAACACAACATGGATATAGACCACAGGATAACGGACTGTTCATATTGTGTACATTTAAAAAAAAAAGGATGACTAAATTCTAAGGCAAATAAAATATCGTTGTTTTTATCTTTATCTATAGATAAGAGCGCATCTAAGTACAGCAAAATGTAGTAATATAACTAATAGAAGTTGTAATACATCCTAGATAATATAATACAGGGTAACCCATCTTTTTTGTTTATATTTAAAATGTTTATAAATTAAATCTAAAATAGGGAAAACATTTTTATTTCCTGCTCACAAAAATATACAATTTGTTAAAGTTCCAAACGAAATGAAAATATTATGATTAGTTTTAAAGAATATAAAATTTTCCAGCTACCCTTCATTTAAGTAGGTAAATGTTAGTATTACGTGCCGTTACCCTCACCAACAGTACTGATAGGGATTAGGGATACAATTTAGAAACTTACCTACTGAGCTTTATTTACCTTTTACTTTTATTACTGTTGAAAATGAGTTTTTTCTCTCGGGAAAAACTACAAGTATTATAACGTTCGGAAAGTTTGATAAAGAAAAGTTAGTCAGCTCTAAAGTGATTGATTACGGGAACTATTTATACAAAAGTTTATTTTTGTAGCTCGTAGAAAAGTGCTACGCTGGCGTGCACTTTTACAAACCTCGCGACATGAATAAAATGGTTGAGTATTTTATGCCGTGTGATGTCGGCTTAGAATAGCATTACCCCATTTCTTTCCCGTGGGTGTGGTAAGAGGTGACTAAGGGACTCCAGGTTTACATATGTCTTGCAATTTTAGGCGATGAACTGACAACCTGTCACTATGGCAACACACAATTTTCTGAAAGACCCTGAAATGTTTGTCAGGTGTGGCGTAAATTTTTGGTTTTTACGGTGATCTATGCATTTAGTTGTTAACTTTGTGTTTCTTTTGGATACGTAACTATCTTGAATAATAGCTCGTATGTATTTCCTCGCGATAAAATCATTTAGGGGAAGGTATTTTTTACCTATCTCTATTACTATGAATAAATATCCTCGGTTTTCGCCGAAACTGATTTTTTGACTTGTAAAGTTGACGCTGACGTTAGATTAAAAAGATGAAGAGAATCAGATTTCGGTTGGTACTCCGCTCGATTCGCGTACGCAACGGTGGGATCAGCCTTGCGGAAAGAAAAATATAAGTAGGTAATTGCGTTACAAAAAATAATATTACAAGCTACAGCAATAAGAAACTCCACTTACTTTTTATTGGATTCCAAGAGGATCTAATGCTTTACTAGATCTCTAATGCCTCTTGGATTTCATTACTAATTATTTCTCCGGCCGCCGTTCAAATAACTCTTATTCAAAGACGATAGAGTTGTATTTTCTGTGTATTTGTCTTTGTTCCTGCGTTGAGACGCATTTTACTGCCTCATTTGGATTGATGTTGGTGAGATTTAGAACGAGTCCAGTAAAAAAAACAATTAGGTACATACGTATAAAGACTTCATACTGAGTCTAGGTTATTTATATCTTTTAGAGAAAAAAATAATACTTAAAATTTATTATAGGAGTACTTTTAAGATCCTGTTTTTTTTAACAAATCGGAGATGATTGACAGGTGTGGGTATATTATAGGTATATAAGTATGAGTATCTAATTGTTTGATGTCGAAAATATTGAAGGAAAAGGTATGGTCAGGCTTACTCTTCATGCTACTCCTAAAATAAAAGTCACCTCCTCGAGTTCTATATTGTATATTCTGGTTCTAGCGATAAGATAAGAGTTTGTTTTATTTAATTCACTTATCTAATTACAAATAGATACACATAAGTAAAATAGTTTTGAGGTTCGACTATTCTCTAAACTAAGAATTATAATAATTAATACTAAGCTAAACTAGACTAAAATTAAATAAAGATCCTAGTGAATAACCTAAATTTAAGCTAAAAAAAGTTCGTCTAGTGCGCCTCCATGAGACATGGTACCCAGTACGCTGGCAGCGTTCCCCCTTTGGATGGCCAAACTTAGAACTATAATTGTAGCTTAGGTAAATGGATAAGCGATAACTATTGATTTTTAAGGAAGACTGCTATACAATATTAAAAAACATACATCACGCCTATATCCCTTACGGGGTAGGTAGAGTGTTAACGGCCGTTCAACGGATATTAACACCATACATAAATTACAATATTTTATCTTTAAATAATTTCATGAGTTCTAGTGCAAATTTTGATAATGATCATGCGTGCAATCAATCAATCAATTAGTGTCATATTATAACATTACATTATTTATTCAAATACAAATCAAAAAGTGCACACAATAATTTTCCTAACTCTGAGGAACAAACAAGTAAAAATTTATATCAAACCCCTAATAATCTTCATTTTTTATAAATAATAATAATGTGCTAAGAATTGTGCACCAAAATATGAATGGGCTTCTAAGTAAAAGAGAGTTGCTAGAGGCATTCCTTTACGAGTTGTCCAACAAATTCAACCAACCGATAGACCTGTTGTGTCTCTCTGAGACATTTATACCAAAATACAATGAACTTAACATTCAGTTAAAAGGCTACAAGCTAGGCTCTTGCTTTTGTAGATTAAATCAAAGACATGGAGGCGTCTGCATATTATACCACAACTCAATCAACATAAAGCCGTTACCATTTATTTCTGAACTAGCTTCTGAACTAACTTTTGAATGTTGTGGGGTAGAAGTTACAAACTACAATATAATCCTAGTGTGCATTTACAGAATCCCTAGAGCTTGTACCACCACTTTCATAAACAAGTTGACTATCTTACTTGATAAACTGAAAAGAAAAAGAAATAAGACGATAATTTTAACTGGAGATTGGAACATAAATACCCTAAAAGATAGCAAGCTTTCACGAGATTTGAATGAGTTATTGGAGAGCTGTGATTTGTCTCTACACATTAACATGCCTACACGAGAGCGCTCCTGTATAGACCATTTTGCCAGCAACATTCCAGGGGCGAAAGGGGATACTATTCCAGCTGGTCTATCAGACCATAATACTGCGCAATTGTTGACCGTGCCAGTTAAAAATCGAATAAAATCTATCCGATTCTGGTATAGAACTGTTAAAGACTTCAATTTTGATAACATTGAAAAATTCAAAGAATGCATATTAAATTATTCTTGGTCCGTTATATTTGATTGTAATAATATTGAAGAAGCCTTTAATTATTTTCATACCGAGCTATGTTTGCTTTATAATCTGTGCTTTCCGAAATATAGAATTAAAGTCATGAACAAAACGCGTAGGTCAAACTGGCTTACAAAAGGCATAAGAACCTCGTGTGTAACTAAAAGACATTTACGTTTTTCTCATTATAAAAACAAAACAAAAACAACAAAAACTCTATACAGAAAATACTCAAAGTTACTAAAAAAGTGTATCAAATTGTCACAATTAGCAAGAAATAGTAAATTTATAAAGGAATCAAAGAACAAGTGTAGAGCAGCATGGCAACTTATAAATGATGATGAAGACTCTCTTAAACTAAACTTTATCGAGCACCTGACAATTGATGGTGATGTAGTAAAAGATCCCACATGTATTGCCTCGGAGTTTAATTCTCATTTTATTAACCTGCCGAAAATCTCTACAAATAACTGTGATATACCTAAATCAATTGAAATAAATAATTCTACGTTTTTTCTTACCCCTGTTGACATATATGAAATCAAAAATATAATTAAATCACTCAATAACACAAATTCTACCGGCTTTGACGAAATATGTACACAAATAATCAAAACATGCACTAATGAGTTATCTCCATTGATCACGCACCTAGTTAACCTATCATTTATTAATGGAATCTTCCCAACGTTATTAAAGTTCTCCATAGTAAAACCTGTATTTAAAAAGGGAGAAAAGGATTGTGTTAACAATTATAGGCCGATAACGCTTATTCCCGTGCTCTCAAAAATTTTTGAAAAGGCTTTCCACAAGAGATTAACAGCTTTCTGTTCAAAATTTTGCATCATCAAACCCGAACAACATGGCTTTCAACAGGGAAAATCAACATCATTAGCATGTTTCAGGATGGTACAAAAGATCTCACACTTCATGAACAAAAGAGTTCCTGTCTCTATGGTACTATTTGATATGAGTAGAGCTTTCGATTATGTGTGCCATAAAACTCTCTTGAGTAAACTAGAGTCGTATGGAATACGCGGACATGCTCTGGATTGGATCAGAACATACCTACGTGGGAGAGTTAAAAGAGTTGAAATTAATAAACTAAATGAATCAGCTGAACTTCAAACATACAGATCTAAGTATACCAAAAATAATACAGGCGTGCCTCAGGGAAGCATTCTCGGGCCCTTGTTATTTATCTTATATATTAATGACCTCCCATCTGTTACCCACTATCCAATGACATTATTTGCTGATGACATATCCATTATAATTAATAAAACACAAAATCTTGACTACGAAAATGAAATAAATGTGACAATAAATAAGATAATTAACTGGTTGACATATAATAATCTCTGCACTAATATAAATAAAACTAAATATATACAATTTTTCAATCATAATGGTAAACCTCTAAGGCTTTCAGTGACTTATAAAAATGACTTATTAGAAGAAGTAGAGACAGCAAAATTTTTGGGTATCGATATAGATTCTAACTTAACGTGGAAGGGCCATGTAGATACGGTATGTAAGAAGACCAATAGATTTACTTATGCCCTATACCGGTTGACAGCTCTATGTGACCAAAAAACTGCTCTCATGGCTTACCATGGCTATGTGTGCTCTGCCTTACGCTATGGTCTCGTATTATGGGGAAACTCTGTAGATCTTAATCGAGCTTTCCTCATACAAAAGAAATGTATTAGATCTATGTGCGGCGCAGGACCATTACAGTCATGCCAACCACTATTTAAGAAATTGAATCTACTTACATTACCGGCCTTGTACATATTTGAGATATGCTTGTTTGTTAAAAATAACATGAGTTTATTCTCTAAAAAATCTGACACTTGTAAATTCAATACCAGATATCCTAACCGGTTAGTGACTCTACCATCTACTACAACATGTTTTTCTCGGAACAGTTATAACATGGCAGTCAAACTGTACAACAAGCTGCCTGATGCGATGAAGGATCTGCCTGTTAAAAAGTTCAAAACCGCCTTGTACCAATACCTGTGTAAGAAATGTTTTTATAGCACGGATGAATATTTGACTTCAATGAATTAATCTAAGTTTTTATATTTATTTCTTGTATTTATCTGTATTAATAATTGACATTTTTATTTTATGATTGATTTGAACTTGACAATTTTATTTTTATTTTGCTTTAATTGATTATTTTACTAGATAATATGATCTTACTGCTCTATTTTTGCATGCCAACTTATTTGGTTAAATGTGTGAAACTATATTAAAACATGTAACATCTGTATACCACATTTACTGCAAATAAATTATTTGATTTGATTTGATTTGATTTGATCAAAATCTATTCGGACTTTTTGCTTATTATAAAAAATAACAAACTATGTCACATAATAATTGTCACACAGACTTTTCTTAAGAAAATATTTCCGGGAACGTAAATTTTTTTTAACTTCCCATCGTAAATTGTATGGCATGTATGTAAATGTGGTATATCCCTAAGGATCGAGTATCTACAAAAACATAAAGGGTGTAAGGGACAGCCCTCCGAATACTGACTGGTGCATTCAGACCATGAAACTCAACAACTTCCTATTAGAAAATATTTCAGGAAACGACTTCCCATAGTAAATAACTCAACTGAACGTGATTTTTTATGGAAGTTCGAATATTTTTTATCGTTTCTTGGGAGAGATATGTTCCCAGGGGAAAACTGAATTTTCATGATCTGCATGCACCTTATCAGTATTTAGAAGGCTGTCCTGTACACCCCGTAAGTAAAGCCTACGAAACGAGGTAAAAAAAATAAACAATCATAATAACTATATAATAATAATAACAAAATAACTCAAAATACTGAAACGGGGTTCTTACCGCGATATTTATTTTTGATGAATTGTCCGATATTTTGACCCAGTGTGATGTGTGCAAACCGTGTGATGCCGGCTTAGAATAGCATCACCCCATTTCTTACCCATGGGTGTCGTAAGTGGGGACTAAGGGACTCGAGGGCTAGATGTGTATTGCAATGTTAGGCGATAGGCTGACAACCTGTCACTATAGTGATACACAGTTATCTGATTGACCCTCAAACTTTTGATAGATGTGGTGTTAATATCCGTTATACGGCCGTTAACGCTCTGTCTACCCCGTAAGGAATATAGGCGTGATTTATGTACGTATCTTTGACCCAATTGCATAAGCCATGATCACGGAACATCGGTATAATGTCAGTTATATTCTATCTTGTTCGTTTACATTTTTTATCTCGTTTTGTTGGCCTTACATAAATAAGTGCTTCCAATTTTTATAGCAACATTCACCGGATGGCTTAGACTCTTTTGCTCTCGCTCATGGAGTCACGAGAAAGACAGATGCCCAATGGAGCTTGTCAATTACCATAGCGACTAAAAAGTATAAACTCTTTACTTTGACTGGCCCAGTGGCGTAGTGGATACTGCTGCCCTGTTACGCCTATCTACGTTATCTTTAGTTACATGAGTTACGCGCAACAAGCTTAATTGTATTCTTTAGGTCCCATTTATATACGTACGAGTTCATATTTACAAGAAATATAAATCATTATAATATTACATCCAAAAAACAAAACTCATGTAACTCAATTTTTGTATGGAGTAGCTTTGCGTATCTACTATAACTCTAGATACATGAGATACGCAAAACCGTACGCATCGAGACGAGTCGCGCAGACCTCCGGCATATTGAGTTACATGAGCTAGGCAAAACAAAGCTTGTATGAACTTGTCGGCGTCCGAAACGAATTGCCATTAGGAGATAAAGTTTCTACCCATGGGTGTCGATGAGGCGACTATGGATTGTTATCCAGAGAATGGGCAGCAGCGCTTCCTGTGAATTCAACACTTGGCACTGCACTCGCCAATCCGCCTGCCAAGCGTGGTTATGTTCAGCAGTGGACTGTTGTAGCCGTTGAAGTTAGAGTTGAAAGGTACATGGTGTTTATTTTAAATAATTCTATTATTTAGTACTTCTTTTATTCAGAATACCTTTTGTGAACATAATATACAAGGTGTTTGTTTTCATTTATTTAGCAACACAATTTTTTTTATGTCAAGGATAATGTCAAGGATTTAGATGATAGTGCGGTGCAATAAAAGCTTCAAATTAGTGTAAACTTTTTGATCTCCATTTTCTATAATTTTGATTCGATTGCATGTTTTAAACATAGCTTTTAAGAATATTTTGTGATCTCTTAATAAATTAGTGATTGTATTGAACTGCTCATACTCATTTGAAAGATTTTATTATTATGATTATTAAGAAAAACAAAAGATTGTTGGATACACAGATTATAGTTCCGTTTCAGAGAGATACTTGACAGGTGCAAAAACCAGTGGGGATGAAATACGTTCGTTAAGAAAGACCATGGTAGAGCGAACAGATCTGACCTTAAGTCTTGTCTCCCAATAGGCCGAGGGCGATGACAATCTGGTCTCATTCAATGCCACCAAAACACAGGCGTGACTTTTCACTGCAAAAAGGAGTCCTTTCGACTGGACACCTACTTTTCGGGGTACATCTGTCCCAGTCACTGACAGGCTTGAGCTTCTAGGCATGGAGTTGACATCAAATCTAAACTTCGGCGCGACCATCGAGTACAAGGCTCAGACGGCGGCTAAAAAGCTGGGCGTCCTGAATAGAGTCAAGCGATAAGTACTTTACGCCTGGACAGCTTTTAACTCTTTACAAAGCACAAGTCCGATCCTGCATGGAGTATTGCAGTCACCTTTGGGATGGCTCAGCCAAATACCAACATGCCGCTCTTGACTCGGTGGAACGCAGGGCCAAGAGGCTCATAGGCGACATAAAACTGGTGGACACCAAGCTACATAGCCTGGCACATCGCCGCAAGGTTGCCTGCTTGTCGGTTTTTTACAGATTGTACTTCGGAGAGTGTGCTCAAGAGCTTCACGACCTTGTTCCACCAGCTCCCTTCTACCATCGGACACCCAGCCAGACGCACCGCCGGATACCATCCATACCTGGTTGCCATTCCACCAATTCGGACTAAGCGCTTCCAGTCATCATTTATAATGCGCACTGCTAAAGAGTTGAACTCACTACCTGCGTCTGTGTTTCCAAACGCATACAACCCTAATCTCTTCAAAGTAAGAGTGAACAGGCTTCTTCCGGGTGAGCTCGCTCCATCTTAGACCGTGTCTCTGTCCTATGACCTAGACTAGAGTCAAGAGCAAACCCATCAATAATAAAAAAAAAAAAAGTAGATGACGTAGAGCACAAATAACTTTTAATTAATTATCAATCACTTTTTGTTTATAAAGTTAGCTTTTTAATATCATCTTCTCGAAGACATTATCTAATTATGGAAAATTTCATTGTTTAATTGGTTTTTATAATAATAACTTTAAATGATTTTATTTAACTTGCTTTGATTCTTTTTATAATATTCCACAAAAATTAAATATCTTCTCTACCTAAGTTAACACAATTTTTAGAAATCGTTAATAATGTCCACAGCATCAATTCTACGCTCCCCAAATGTCTTCAATTGATCAACCTTCAATGTCAATGTTTTACACGATAAGCAAGCTAAAAGATTTGCAGCGTACATTTTTTATCTCTTGTTATTTTTGATTTCCCTTAATAATTTTAAATTTACTAATAGACTCGGGATGAACTTGGACAAGACGAAAGTCATGTTCAATCAACACATCATCCTCGAGCCGCCGGTCGCCTTGAAGTTGTCCAGAGGTATGTGTACCTTGGGCAAACTCTGCAGCTGGGTAGAGACAACTTTGAGGCTGAAATCACCAGAAGAGTGCAGCTGGGCTGGGCAGCATTTGAGAAGTTGCGTCATATCTTGGAATCACCCTCGCCACAATGCCTCAAGACCAAGGTGTTTGATCAGTGCGTCCTGCCAGACATGACCTATGGAGCCGAGACGTGGAACCTAACAGTAAAACTGGCCCACCGGTTACATGTCACTAAGAGAGCTATGGAAAGGTCTATGCTCGGTATCTCTATAATGGATAAAATCCGGAATGAGACCGCAAAAAGACCAAAGTAACGGACATAGTCTGGCAGTGTAGCAAACTGAAGTGGCAGTGGGCTAGGCACATTTTTCGTAGAACCGACGGACGGTGGAGTAAACGGGTTCTCGAGTGGAGGCCACGCCTCGGCAAGCGAAGTGTTGGACGACCTCCGGCCAGGTGGACCAATGACTTTAAGAAGGCGGCTGTAGCGACTGGATGGCAAATGGGAGATTGTGCCCTATGGCGTACCCTGGGGGAGGCCTATGTCCAGCAGTGGACTGCTATAGGCTGATGTATGTATGTAATAGCTCAGATACCTAACTTATGTTTAAATCTGATGTATTTTCAGATTTTTCCATAGGCACTACCACACCGTAATAGATCACCCTGTATACTATCCAAGAAGTAAATAATCTGAGATTATATTGTTTTGCCCATGTCCTGTAACTAAACTTGTAGGAGATTAGCATTTCAATAAAATGTTGCTCTTGACGCGGCTATCTCATGTATCTTAGATACAGTACCACGCGTAACACGATTTGTATGAGAAATAAAGGAGCAAAAATATTAAAATGGTTATATTTTACTACACACTTGAAAATAAGAAAAAATTTAAATAAGGAATGCATTCTATGATTGTTTTGCTCCAATTCATAGGAAAAAATTGTTCATAGAATCCATATTATGTAAGTTATGAGCAAATATTAAGTCCAAAATAAAAAGTGGATTTGTGGCAAATGGCAGTCTGAGAGATACATTAGATAGGCGTAACAGGGCAGACTGCCTGCTACGCAAAGAGTCGTGAGTTCGATCGCCACAAAACACTAATATTTACAAAGTACATTCTCAGATGATTGTGTTTAGACTGAGTGTCTTCTATGTATAGTATGTATTTATGAAAAATAAAAGTATATAAGTTAGCTATCTAGTACAACTTTGCTTAGTTTGGGGCTAGATGGCGCTGTGTGAATTATCCAGAACATTAAAATTTATTCTTTGCACAAAAAACTTTAACTCACCGAGTTGACGGACGGCTCGGACTCTTTGTCTCGCTCATGGTGGTACGTGGAGCCAAGATGCCTGATGGAGCTCGCCATCCCGCCACCACTGCGCTCGCCAGCGCGCGCGCCTACTCGCCCGCGTACCGCCATGTGGACCAAATCTCACGTACAACTCGCCACAAACCAACACTACCAGTTTCCATAGTAACACTGCACTGCCTTGTCTAGTTTCTTACTCACTGTAATTTAATTCTGTTCCATTTTTCTTTTAGTTTTTAGTCGTTTAAAGTTTTCAAAGGGGAGGATACAAATTAGGTTATGCAAAAAATTACTCCATATTGCCTTTTTATAAATAAAGCTTTTACCTTAAAGATAAAGTGAGAGGTAAAAGATGCCCTGTGGACGGTCCTTCACTCCAATGCGATGGATGGGTTGGGTCACCCCACTGATCTCCTAATTACGTCAGACATTAAGAAAGCCGAGGACAGCAATGAATGGATACAAACTGATGAACATTATTTTCAACATAAACACAAGATGAATATGAAGATTAATTTAAGAGCTTGCGATTCAATTTCAGGGTTCTCTGGAAATGCGATCATACAGGCTAAGGTCATATGGTTTTAGGTGCAGCGCTCATTAAGATCTCGGTTTTTTTTGGCAGTTCAGTATCGCACTCATGATAGGTACATGAAGGCAGATAAGCTACACTTCGTGTAAATTAGGATTCCGTACCTCAAAAGAAAAAAAGCGGAACCCTTATAGGATCATTTTGTTGTTCGTTCGTCCGTCTGTCTGTCTGACAATCAAAAACCTTTACCGGGAACGCGTGGATATCCATACTAATATTATAAATGCGAAAGTGTGTTTGTTTGTTTGTTTGTTTGTTTGTTTGTCTTTCTTTCACGTTACAACAGAGCGATATCATGCAGTGTTTTTTAGGTGTGCAGTTAGGTGAGAGGCTGGAGAGTGACATAGGCTACTTTTTATCCCGGAAAAACATATTTTTCCCATCGGAAAAGCGATTAATGTTTAGCAATAGAATACACCCATACTACGAACATAGATGAGTATCATGCAGCGATGTAAAGCATTTTTTTTTTTGAGAGCAGCTAAATGAAAAGCTGGTGAGTGACATAGGTTATTTTTTATCCCGGAAAAACATATTTTTCCCTTCGGAAAACCGATTAATGTTTAGCAATAGAATACATCCATACTACATACATAAATGAGTATCATGCAGCGATGTAAAGCATTTTTTTTTTGGAAAGCAGTTAGATGAAAAGCTGGTGAGTGTCATAGGTTACTTTTTATCTCGGAAAAACATATTTTTCCCATCGGAAAACTGATTATTGTGTAGCATAGAATACATCCATACCACATAAAAAAGATGTATATACAGGATGTAAGGGACAGCCCTCCGAATACTGATATTCCCATAGTAAATGCAGTGAGCTGATTGTGATTTTGTATGGGATATAGAAAAAAAGAATTTAATCTATGGCAGGTTGTTCAGTTTCATGGTTTGAATACACCCAATCAGTATTCGAAGGGCTGTCACTTACACCCTGTATAGCACTACTATGAGAATGTCTCTTGAATATGAGTTTTGGGATATGAATGTGGCTTTAAGGGTGATGTGGGTATGTACTTGAGATACTTCTTACCACAGTAGTAAAGTTAATTTCTACAGTTAAACATGATTTGAAAGTCCATTTCTATAATAATAACCATTTTTAGCACAGTAAGTTTGCCCTGCGTATACTTGCGAAGACACATAATAAACTTAAATTTTTTGGTACCATAGTCCTGAAAATTGAAGACTAGGCAAAATCATTATACTGCGTATTCATATTATTATAATTCCAATCCAAGAACATCCATCCCCAAGTTAATTTGGTTTGGAGCTAATATAGGTTTTCAAATCCTTGATTACATACCCACTCCTTTCTTTCATGTCTTCTTGGAGCATGTTTGTATGTAATAAAAATTTCAAAATAGCAGGAATATTAAAAAAAAATTAAAGCTATATAGCAATCTATACTTTCTTATTATTTATTAACCACCAATATAACCCATTTTGACACAGGGATATGGTATTATCCCGCCGCGGTGAGATGTTCTCATTCAGGATTCTTTTCCATCGCTGCGTATCTTTGGCGACATAGAGCGCTGAGTGTATTTAATGAGACCACCTAATTGTACTGAAACCTCTTGGTCGTTTGCCATCGACTTTTCCAGTGATCATGAGTGCAAAGTGGCAAAAGAACTCAAGGATCATTCTTGCGCCTCATTACTTGATTTTACAATAGCCTGTATTAGTGATGGTAGCGCCCAGGTACCACAAATTATATACTTTTTCAAGGAAGTGAACCATTCCAGTGTAGTGTCGTCTGTGTATCGGTGAATAGTGATTTTAGTGCCCTCCCAGTTTACACAGTTGTTCGCCTTACGATGTGTCGTTTAGAATACCTACACAACTAATTAATAAAACTCTATGAGTACGCGGGCGAAGCCGCGGGTAACAGCTAGTATCAAGATAAAATTAAAATTGTAACAGCAACAGCATCGTTGGACGAAGAATTACTTGTAATTAAGACTTCTAGTATTGCCTTTTTCACAGTTTTCTAGCCAATTGCTAGAAGTCGAATTAAAAGAGTTCTCCAATTAAAATAAAATGTTACAATTAAAAATAAGTCCGCCGCTACAACCGCAACGGTACTGGCAAATGAGAAAGTTCAACTAGGTGGAAAGACGAGCCACTTTCACGGCCCTTTATTTTTATGCCGCATACAAATTACAGGTAACAAGAATATACGTTTAACCCCTAATTTGCGCGTTAATGGTGCGAAACTCAGTTTAATAATGTTAATAATTTGGAAAGGCTCTTTCCCTAAGGCCAAAGACATTTGACGGAGAGTACTTTTGACGTGGAGTGTACCTGTGCTAATTAACCGCTGGTGCTCGATTGGCCAATTACTTTATTAGCTTTATGAAAATCCGTCGGCCAAATGAAGTAGATAAAATAATTACGACCTCTCGGCTCGTAAAATAAGCTACATTTGGACTCTGGTATCTACGAATATTATTGTGTATGTGAACGTGTTCAGGGTCGGTTCTGCAAAAAGCCGTAAAATTTAGCAGAATGCAAGCAGTATGGTGAGGGTTTTTAAATATTCCAGCGACTTCGAAATACAACTGCGTCTAGTTCAGTCATAAATTGCGGAGACAGTGGAAATTTGAGTTTTTTAAAATGTGACATCAAATATTTTCTCCGCAAGTTGCCATAATATATGTCATACAATCGAAAACTGGGGCTAAGGCGGTTCTCCCACTTGTCGTCCGTCGCTGCGCATTTTTAACGCACCGTAATGGATACGTTTATCACATGAAAAGAAATTGTGAATCTGATCTTATTTCCGTAAAAATACGGCTATGGTGCGTTTTAATGTGCGGCTGCCGTAACGCACCGTAGCCGCCTTTGTATGGGAATAAGATATGTGTGAAAACCGCCTAAACTATACGCAATGAATATAGTATCTAAACAATTTAGGGCTCACAATTACAATTAATATAGAATAAAAAAATATATATATTGAATTAACCTCAGATAATAAATTGTAGGCATCCCACCAACCAGATTAAAATAAATTCTGAATTCATATTTATTTCACTTGTTTTTCGTTCGCCCAAAAGTAATATTTACATAAGTCGATTAAAAGTTCATTGCGTGGATATAATATTTAACGAAATTGATTTACTTTTGCATTATGTTTGGAAATGAAAACGTAAACTGCTCGAAGGAAATATGTCCATTTATAATACCAAACGTGACGCTATTATAGGTTTAATGTCACTCAAATTCACTCAATGCTTTTTACCCAACCTACTAAGTTTTGACTTTGGGTTAATAAATTCTTCTTCTTCACAACATAACACCAAGTAGCCTTAAAATGTTTTGAAATGAAAATGCATTGCTATAATAATATTATTCCTAAGTATAATAATTATTTTACGCATTTATGATTACTTCAAAAAGAATTAGTTCGTAACAAATTTTGGGAGGAAACTTAAAACACATACACACTTTCAAATATTTCATTCTTCTCTTTTCTTATATTTTACTACAACTTTTCAAGTTTGATCATGAAAAAGGATTCTCCGGCAGACATTTGAGCCATATTGTTAAAGGTCCTTATATAATTATCATAAGTGCTTCCATACAGTCTCGCAGATTTCCTGCACTAAAGTCAACGAACGCACCGATGAGCCATGATGTCAGAGTTTTGAACCTCGTACTTTTAGATGACAAATTTAGTGTAAGTTTATCTGTTATCTATTCAGACTGGTTCTTGTTTATAATTATTTGAATAAGCAGTATAAGTTAGCTTGAAGTACTGCTGACATATCACCATAAGTAATTACAGTGAAACCTGTTTAACTGGGACCTGGATAACTGAGACACCCCTATATTTTGATACACACTGCTAGTTCCCGGAATGATTGCATCGAATTTTATAATGATAATCATCCTTTATTTGCGTAAATATAATTGCCAAGGTTTTGATAATTACAGCACAGTCGGTATATTCAACCTGTTTACAGGCGTGAGAATGTCCATTCATGCGCAAGTTTGTTACATGATAAAATTATTAATTATAATCAATTTAGTAATTAAAACTAATGTCATATACAAAAGGTGAGTTCAAATAATATCAATGTAATCTCAATCAATATTCAAAATAAAATACTAAACAATGTTAGACTGAAAAGGATCAAAATACAAACAGTGTATTCATATTACCTCTATAACTGAGAATATATAACTTTATTATCTGAGAATTTTTTTCCCATATTTACCTCCATAACCTTCCTTGTCTTACAGTAGGAGTTTCAGTTCTATAATAATCACTGATAACTAACTATATAAACGAGACATTATTTATTAAGACCTCTATAAGAGAGATTTTCAATACACACAACTCTTCCTCTTCCTTCATGGAAAATATTGACCTCTTTGAATGATACATTGTTTGATTCTGACCTCTGTAAGTGAGAACCTCTATAAATGGGATATTTGTAAACTCAAACGTTGCTAATTGGGAAACTGGGTAATTGATAAACCTTTTTAAGAGAGAAAAAATTGATGCACCGTGGGATCTCAGTTAAACAAGTTTCACTGTAGAAGCTAGTCATTAATTATGTAATAGATAAACTTATAATAATAATATATACGAACTACAAGTAAAAAACGTCCTCCAGTGCGTCTCTGTGAACACGCTGGCAGCATTCCCTCTTTGGCTAGTCATTATATCTTGGATAGAGATTTTCGGATGATCGAAATCGGGACCTAACTCTATCAAAAACGTAAACTCAATATGTAGACAAGATAAGTACTTACTTAGGTAAGTTCAAAGAAAACAAAATACATAAAGATACTAAATAGATGATTGAAGGTTGAATCCAAGCATTTAGAAATCCTTGGATGGTGCTTATTCATCAATGATCGGGAATTAATCTTTAAACAGATTTCGGGATCAGCTCTCAGCTAATTAAAACCAGATTTGTGTGAATTCAAACAATCTTGAATAGCGTCTCATTGGCAATTCTAATTACAGAAGAGGCTTTATTCAACTAAATCTTTAGATTTAGCGCGAAAAGGTACCTCAGGAATGGATTTTATACATACATACATACATACATATAATCACGCCTCTTTCCCATAGGGGTAGGCAGAGACTACATCTTTCCACTTGCTACGACCCTGACATACCTCTTTCGCTTCTTCAACATGCATCAATCTGTTCATACATGCTCGTCGGTTTAGGGTACTCTTGACCTGACCTTTCTTTAGGACGTCCCCGATCTGATCCAAGTACGTGCGTCTTGGTCTTCCCCTTCCAACGTTGGGGATTTTATGAAATAACATAATTATAATAAAAATGTTATATAATATAAAATGAAAGTAAGTTATTTAATTTTAATCGTAACCAAAATTAAAGTTTGTACTTTTTACACAATATACTAACTAACTATAAATCAAACTAAACTTAATTGTAAATAAAAAGTACACCAAGTAGAGTAAACTTTAAGCGGTCCGCAGTGAAACAGTAGAAGTTTTAGAACTGCTGCATAATGCAAGAAAGTTGAACATAGTTTAGCGAAAAACTTTGTAAGGAAGAAAAGTTAGAACTATTTTGTCAGTTAGCAAAAATTGTACTATTAGTAAAACTTTTCAAGCTAGATTTTGATTATGTTCTTTTCGTGTGGGACACCGAGTCAACGAACGACCCAATGAACCCTAGTGATGAAATTATATTATAACCACTGAATTGTATCACTTCGCTTTACGAGAACGTTTGGCAAGCGCCAGTCGAGGCGCGAGGGAGGGCGATACGAGACGGGGGCACCGGGATCGCCCGCCGGCCGTCGACTGCCGCAGGGGCCGCGCTGCCAACCTGCTGCGACTGCCCCAGCACCCCGGCGCCCAGCACCCCGGCACCCCAGCACCCCACACGCCTACCGCCCGTCAAGCTCTAATGATTCACCAAATACCTCACCTGTGTTTTGTTATTAAGGGGAACAGGAAGTTGAGTAAACAAACGCCAGACGAAAAAAACAATATCTGACAAATCCATTCCCTCATTTCATTTGTGACTTGTTGCATTGGCAAATCAGCAAAACAATATAGCTCTTTGTTATCTTCAATATCGCAAAGCTACTTGACATATCACAAATTACTTACTGAAAAATATAAACGGAGCGATAAATCAGCTGAAAAGATGTTTGCGCCCCGGGGCGCTGGCGCTACCGACCTCATTCATCAAACCGCCGTCTCCCGTAGACAACCAGTATCACCTGATGCGCGCTACGTGCCGCATGATTAGCATAAAAATATTTACAGCCGTACGTTAAAAAATAATCCTTTTTGTTCCATATGACCGTATATTATTCAGAACCAACACCTGCCATGAAAGCGTCACGCACACGCTATCCAGTTTATTGGATCCAATAGTCGTAAATAATATCCACCGAATAGGAAGCACTAATGCCTACTCGCATTAGCTCTGTATATTATTTCATATTGTTTTATCCACAAATCTATCACGCTATTGTATGTTTTTCTTTATCACTAAGTCGTTCATCATTGCATCGTTCCATGTAAGTGATAAGCGTTAAAAAAAACACCCACAGGTCAAAAGTCAAGCATAGTTCAGTCGCGGAATTTTACGTAGTATGGGACATGACAACTGCTACGGATAACATTTGGTGTAATATTGTATACAATTAGCAATTGTTAGCGCAACGCGTGTGTTCAGTTTAGTTAGACCTTTTTTTGTAAATACATACAATTTCTGGTGACTCTCGACAAATGTGTTTAGACGACAGAATATTCTCAAGCATTCAGTTCAGATCAGTGAGCGCAATTTATAAATAAGAGCCATTGAGACCGGATACGGTATTATAATATAAGCTTAGGAGCCCTCGTGGGAAATCTAACATCGCCGTGAAAATATACCCAGTAATTGTAAGATTAAGAAAAGAAATGGCGACTGAACGAAAAAATATACAAAATGTAAAATGACAATACTTTTAAAACTTAATTAGAACTTCCTAATTCTAAAATGTAATAAAAATCTCGTCAATTCATTTTTAGGTTGAGGTTGTAAAAAATAAGTACTTTACTAAAAAGAAACCGTGGAAAGTTGCTGGGTTTCATGGACTGGTTCACCCCTATAAAATATTTGCAGTAATTATTTTTCACCCTATTTTTACCTATTTCGCCTCGTTCCTAGATGAAAGTTGTTTAATATCACGGACATTGGGCTGTCAAACTATTCACTGACATATTTTTTACATCCTGTTTTATCGACGTGATGAAAAGCGACGGAGTTTCAATGCGCTTCCTTTTTCTGCCTGTTGAGCTCGGAACACATGAAATATTCTTTTTGATAGCGACTGGTTGGAACTGAGGCAGAATTGGCGCTCAGTCCCTACGGTTGTAATATTCCAAACATTCATACGATATTAACTTTCATACCCACCTGAAATGACTATATTTTCATCTTTATTTTTGAACAGTGTTCTTCCTGGTAAAACACGTAAACAAGGTAAATGGAAGTTTTATCTTGAGATGTATTACTTGTAGGTATTTATTAAAAACTTTTCACATCATTCAATTTTGGATGTTTGTAAGGATGCGTTTTAGGCTTTCTTTTTTACAAGCAACTAAAATTTAAATTAATTTGTCTCAGCATTTTTGTGGACTCGCCATCATTTAGAATATAGGGTTTTGCAGCCACGTAGAATTGCGTATTTATTTATCAAAGTCTTTTACCTTATTCAAGGCGACACCTAGTGCTTCGTTTCACTTTAAATTTACACCATCTCGATACTTATCTATATTAATAGAAACGTTATATACCCTTGCCCTTGATAAAATTTGCATTGCTAATGGCACTTGGAAAGTCTTAGAGAATTTCCACACTCGCGTAAAGAACTAGGGGCATATTTCCACTTCTCCTATTTAAGATCCGAGATTTCGGATGTTAGACTCTTTGTCGGAACAAAACGGTTTACCCCTTACAGCCGATAATTGTCTGATTGTACAATTTACAGGAGCGTTTACAAATATTTGAAAACGCCGTGTGCATTACCTACGATAGACTTTCTGCGCTACTCATAGGGTTTTTTCCAGCACCAACATCTTAACATATAACATGACATTGCGTCTAGCTATGTGTTCTAAAAATTGTTTTTGGATCTGTGGCATTGCTGAAATCAGCACATCTTATTGCGTAGTTCAGGAATTGTATGAAAACACTGGAGAAAAACCTTCAGAATGTAGTTGGACGACAATATTCTTTGCGGCGGCGGTCTGGCGCCCTTGCTTTGCACGCGGAGCTTACAGCGATGCAGTAATGGGCTTATCTCTTCCTACTTACACTGTTATCAAGAAATATGTCTGTTTTCCCCGACTGCATCAAAAGGATTTGTTTTTTAAAAGTACTTATCTATGTAGTTAGGTATGTAGACCAGCTGTAACAAGAAAGAAACAAGCTCAATCAATAGCTGCAATTCCGGGTCTTTGTAGATTTTTTACGAAACATTTTCGACTGATGAAAAGTAATATGACGTTTTAAGTTGATTAACCGGGTCTATTGCGATAGTTTTCAAGTAAATATAAACGATTTACCTGGCTGGATCCCGACGTTTCAGCTGACTTACATCAGCTGTGGTCGCAGGTAGACTGACTATCAGCTAAAACATCGGGATTCAGGTTAAGGGCGGGACAGACCGGCTCCGTATCCGTTCCGTATCCAGCTCTCGTCCGTAGTCACGCACGTACTTATGACGTTGTAATGTATGGGACTGTATGAGATACGGCAAACCGCACACCGTGCAGCACGGAACGGATACGCAACGCAAGCGGTGTGCCGTATCTCATACAGTCCCGTACATTACAACTTCATAAGTTCGTGCGTGACTACGGACGAGAACTGGATACGGAACGGATACGGAGCCGGTGTGCCCCGCCCTTTAACCTCAAAACAATTTGCGATAGACCCGGTTAATCAACTAAAATGTGTGAACTGAAGTAGTAAAAATACTTATTTTTTATTATGTAGGTAGCAAATGGCTGAAATACCAGAAGTGTAATATAACTGTACGACTGCGCGTATATATACCCTTTATTTGCTTTCGCTACAAACAAACCATGTTCGAGGTCAAACATCTAGGTCAAAGTACACGTGTGAATGTGCGGTTTAATAAGGACCAAATTATATTGTGAATGAAATAAATGAGACCGGGAAACGTTTACGCTCGTAGGTGTCGTGTTAAACCGCGATTCGCCTTTGAACTGCGAGCATAATTGTCATATTTTGTGATACGTGTCTCATGCATGCACGAGCTTCAAAAGATTAGCATAAAAGACGTAATTGTCATGAATAATCTTATACCTTTTGAATTTTAACGATGCTTATTAAAAATAAAAACTTTCTGATGGAGTGGCTTGAGTGATTGAGCTTACGAACTTGTTGAAATATTAACAAATTAGATAAAACAGGTTTAAAAGATCGAGAGATTCTTCACAGAAAGAAGAATAACAAATAAATACTTTAGGTAGGTACTATAAAACCTTCCGTGAAAGACCCTAACGAGCTTTATTTCTGTAATTCCTTTGCTAACCAAATCTATTTTAACTAAAATCGAGTACAGGCCACGATTATCAGAGACACTTAAAAGATTAAAAATAAAAGTTGCCATTCTTGAGAAATGATACTGAGTAGTTTCCTTGGGGGACGACGTTAAATGAAACTACAATTTACAAGAACAATTCGGAATTCATCGCGTAGATATACTACTATCAGACCAACCCGCTGCGCATTGAACCTTGAATTTTACTTTTAAGTCAGTAAGTAAGTAAAAACATTTTATTGCACAAAAAACACAATATATGTAACACGAACATCTTGAGCTAGAATGCGCAAAGGCGACCTTATTGCTAAAAGCGATACCTTCCAGACAACCTTAAGGAGGAGGAAATAAAAAAAAAAACATAGCAGTGCGAGAGCAAAGAATAACAGGAGCATAAATAAAAAATAATATTAAAAAATAAGTACGTACCAAATAATAATACATACCTTTATACATAAAAATGAACTACAAACTATAAATACGTATCTTTATATCAAAATAAACAAACAATATAAAGATAAATAAATATTTACTTTATAGGATTCTTTTGACTTGGGCAGGTAATGTTGATAAAGTTGCTTATAAGTTTTTAAAACGACTCTCAGGTGGAACAGACAGCGGCTACCTGTTGCTATTACGCAAAATATATATATTGTTATTTTATTAAATTGTGCACGATTTATCAGCCTCACCTTATGCTATCTCTCTACCGTAGGACTGCTGGAAGAGATCTTTTTAGAAATAAGTAGTAGCTGTTGTGTTGTTTTTCTTTAATGTAATTGTTCTGTGTTTTATCTTGTGTGCAATAAAAAGATAAATAAATATTTACATTACATATAGGATTCTTTTGACTTGGGCAGGTTATGTTGAAAATTGCTTCAAGTTTTTAAAGCGACCCTCAGGTGGAAGAGACAGCGGCTACCTGTTGCCGCGCGGCACGCTTCCGTCGTGCCGTCACCAGTCTCCAGCCAGCATAAACATCTTCGATGCCACGATAAACAAACTCCGGCCATTTAATCTGATTAACGGGGCTTTGAGCACCGCCACTTGCTCCTTTGGGGTATCGGGTAAATATAAGCAGCGATATAAATAATTAATCCAGCGGTGTGGAGAGTATTAAATATTTTATCGATAAAAGATAGGTAGATGAAAACTAGTAGATATTTTTAGGTCAGGTCGTTCTAATTCTAAAAGGCGAAAATCCTATTTCCCTTGATTTTTGAAGCTTTTTACTTTTTCTTTTTAGAAAAATTACAGTGTTTTACGTCTTAAAGGGTGAGCAGAGTAGCTTAACTAGTTCGTTTTTTATAAGGGTTTTGTAGTCAACTAGAAACTATTATTAATTTGCCAACTCTGTCTGTCTGTGTCTGCGTCCGCTTGTGTCGCCTCAATAGCTTGGTAATTCAGAAAGCATGTTTCCCTCTTAATTCAACTGTAAAAGCTAATACGGAAGATTTATTATTTCGTAGTTAATCCCATAGTTATTACCTTTTTGTGTTCATGATAAAATTGAATTGTTATTTGCCAGCAATAAGTGATACACACGCATCTATTTAAAGGAGCTGCTAGTGTATTCAAGCATAATAATAATAGTTGCTAGTGTATATAAATGCATTTTGTTCAATTTGAGATTAGCCTGGTTCTAAATCTATGATAAGATAAGACTTAAGATAAAATATTACGTGCTTGCCTTAGAGGAAGAAAATCTTACAGAAGGAACAATCAAAACCATTCCATGAAAAACTCGTCACGCAATACACAAAGAAATACATTTAAAAAAAAACTATATGTTTTAGTTGAATAAAGAAATAATTTAGTATTTTTGTGTGTTTTAGGTCCCGCCAAGTCTAATTTTGGCGAGTTGTATGGCTAATACTAGTTGTTAGTAGGGTTCCTTCTGTAACTCTAGCGCTGACGTTTTGGCACGTTGCGGTGAGTCGTGCGGTACGATACGTGGTTGTTAGACTCCAATTTGTGGTCCAACGCGTAATCCCACTGCACTGCAGTCTCCCCGAGAGCGAGAGTCACTTACACATCCAGAGATATTAGAAACAAAGGTGCAGCTATTTGCCTTCCTGTAGCTGAACATCCTGAACAGAATATTGTGACCATAACCAGTTTTAGCTCTTAAAATATCTAAAGGTATAAGCTTTATTTAGATTTCTACACCATGTTATATTGAAAAACATTTTATAATGGTTAGTTTTAGTAACTTCTAGTCGATGTCGTTACACCTAATTTAGAGAAGAGCGTCAAAATAAATTATTTTGATTCTGTCTCCAGCAACTTAATTGATTAAGCGTTGAAACGGTATTCCGCGGTCTTAGGTTAATGTTTTAGTCGTCATCATCATCATCATAGGAAAAATTTTACAGCCAATTTATTCTTGAAACCTTTTTCATTATTTACTCGGAGGAGTCGAGCCTGATGAAATCATTCAACGATGCAAAACTTTGATGAACATGGTAAAGTACCGTGGTAAAGACAAGCCATTCCCAGTTCCCGTACATTGACGAAACTCGAGAACATTGTGCCTATTCGTAAACACTTGACACTAGAGTAGTGGTCACGTGGCTGTGCAATATTCGGGTTCGCCGGTTGGGATTGGCAATCCAACGTGACGAGTTGACAAGTGGCCCATCTGCGCGATAAACAAACAAACATACATCAGATCTGTTTCGGATATTGACATATGTGCGAACTTGTGTAAAGACTTTCATCTAAGTAAAGAAGGTAATCATAAATTGTCCAAAATACGGAATTACTTGTGTTCGCCCTGCAAGTCCTGACCTAAACAAACAAGGATGAATCTTACAAAGTAATACATTTTTATATACCTGTCCACTTTTTCTTTGTCTCCGATACTCAAGCCAGGGAACATTTGATCCTGAGATTGAGCTCAGTATTCTATACCATGTAGTTTTTTATTTCTCTGCTGTTATATCGGTAGATCGTTCTCTTCATTCGTGCAGCGCACGTCCGCCCGCACTGCAGTCTTACAATTGAATTAATATATAAACGTTATTGCAATTTTTTATTCCCGTTGCGTTGGCACACATTCAATTGGAAAAATAAATGTAGCAGTAAATGGTAAACGCAATCGTGAAATTCTATGACCTTCATTTATACTAAATACTGAAGTGAAATATTTACATTTTCTGACTATTAATAATACACGCTCGGAATGAGTACGTAAAATTTTCACTACCATGATTAATTTACAAAGTTATGACGTATTTTTTCACGTTAAGGAGGTCCAGGCCTTATACAAATTGGTTGTGTTTTGGTAACGAAACTTTTATTAAGTAATTTAAATCTCATTAACCCTAGTTAGAAGTAGTAATACTCAATTAACTTTAGCAAATGGTTTACTAGTTACTAAAGGATGCATATCCACTTTGCTAATCGATCAGCTTAAACAGCACGAGCCCATAACTTGGATAAGTACCTTTGATCAAATGTTTCAAATACAGTTCATATTCATACTATTATTATAAATCGGAGAGTTTGTGTGGGTATGTTTGTTACCTCTTCCCGATGAAACGGCTTGACGGATTCACATAATTATGCTACTCTTTGAAACCGAACAAAATAACTGACTCCGGTTATGTTTAAAAATGGTCTTCCTAATATGAATAATAATTTTTAAAAGCAAAAAAAAATCAGACGTAACCGTTTAGGTGGCTTAAGAATTTCAGATAAGATTCAAAAGTCAAAGTAAGACTTAATATTTTAATTAGAAAACGATGTGATAAACACCTCCTAAACAAAAAGAGAAACAATTGAATAACGATTTATGTAGTAGAAATATATAAAAACAAAAATCACCCTTCTATGAACGAAATTTTAGATCTGCATCCTCTAAAACAAAAAGCATGTAGGTAGGTGCGAAAACAATCAAGCTACTGAAATGACGGCAAAGAGCCTAGAGTGATCGGGCGGGCGGCAAGGCTCCGCGCGGCGTGGGGCGGCTGCGACGCGCTCCACTGCACTTGCACTTCGCAATGCATTTATGGACTCTTCTATTAACTAGTGTTATTATTATTTGCTGCTTTAAGATGTCAAATCTAAGAGTATAGGCGTGATGAGTGAAAGAAAACACAAAAAGTGTAGTTCAGGATCTCCTTAGATTAATCTGCAGCTTTTACTTGTATCTATGTGACTATAATATTTCTAGTGAATGTCTATGTAAAAATTTTAGAAATAAAAGACGGAAGTTTTTTTTCTGAATTCTTCAAATATATTTTTTTCGTGTTTTTACACTCCCAATCAACCAGAGCGGTTCACTTTAGAGCCTTCACAAGTGTAGTTAAAATTGAAAAAGCATCGGTCAATATGTCAGACGTTGCGCTTCGCTACATTTTCACTGTGCATATACAAGGCTCTTCAACTCACCAATCGATCACAATCAAAGAAACAAATAGTTTTGGTCGCTAGCCTCCAATAAAGGCATCCAAGCAAAGAGTGAGTGCGGGCGGGATGAAATGTTGGTCAACCTCGACGGTCGATCGGACGCCGTGCTCCAATGAACTTCCACTTCGCATTACGTTTGTGAGCTCTTCTACTCATCCAATTCAGTTTGCATATTGGATTTCAAAACAAGTTTGAAATATCATAACAGAATAAGTATAGATACATAGGTATTTACAACAAAAGAAGACAATATAAGACAATAATAATAGATATTTGAATAACAGTTGAGTGTAGCTGGCATTGCAAGGGTAAAAAATAAGACAGTCCGATCCCTGTTTGAAGATAGAAAATCGCAATGATAATAGAATAACAATTGAGTTTCGATGTCATTACAATGAAAAAAGATAAAAGATTAAGGCCTCTGTTCAATCAAGGAATTTTGCATTATATGTAACGTGGTAATTTATATGTAACTAGCGGCCCGCCCAGCGGTTTCACCCGCTGCTAACTGATTTCCTACGGGAAACAGACCTTCTCCCTACATACAAACTATTAACCCCCTTTTCATCCCTTGGGGGATTAAAAAATACCGGATTTTTATCAGCCTATGAACGATATTTCCATTTTCACCGAATTTTGCATACAACTCTCCATTGTTGTAAACCTCAAAGACGCAAGGAATTGTTTTTGCAGCGGCCACTAACTCACACAAACCGCCATAAATATGCAGTAGGGACTCTCTCTCTCTCTCTCTCCTTGGCAATGATTATTCCCATCTGATGGTGGGACCCCACCACATATATTTAGAGGATAGCTTAAATAATTTCCATCTTCGTCGTGTGTTAGAACGGAAAACTCGCTCCAGTGCTCTACAACATAAGCGATAATACTTTCGCGCACCTCCCGAGCCATGACTTGGGTGTCATACAATACAAAGGATATTGCTCGAAATAAGCAGGCGCCGTCGGAAATAATTGGCACAACAGCATGCGGTAGCATTAATTGTATATTTTTTTAATAGTAAAACTTCACAACTTGGATCGATTCTAAACCCAAAAACAAATCAATTTGACAAACAATTTTAACCAAAGACCCAAACGTCCAAACAAATTCCAAACGTCACCTACCTCTATCATTTCATTTCAATTTCTATAAACTATAGTCTCAAGAAAGTTAGACAATATTTAATCGAAATTAAATGCAAATACCTTTTAGGTTTTGAAAAAACATAACTATAGTGCGTTTGAAAAACTAACAGCGACATCTATGTTTGTATTATGAACTAAAATATTTTTTCTCAGTTTTCGTGATATTATAAATGCTAAACTGCTGAAGCTAGAGAGATGATACTTGGACATGAACTTTTTTATGTAGTAAAGCAAATATAATAGATAAAATTCCGGTTATTTTTTAATCCCCCAAGGGATGAAAAGGGGATTAAAGGTTTGTATGAAAGTTCGTTGTCTTAAGTGTGATCCATTTCAAAATAAGTGATTAGACTTATGACTAAAAATAAGTAAACACGTGTTTCAGCATATTTGAAATTTTAACCCTTAGTAGGGCCAAAAGGGGGTTAAAAGTTTGTATGAAAGTCCGTTTTTTTAATTGAACGTGATCTGTTTCAAACTTTGAGATTAGACTAATAACTTAAAATAATTTAACACGTGTTTCAGCATTTTTGAAATTTTAACCCTTAAGTGGGTGAAAAGGGGGTTAAAAGTTTGTATGAAAGTTTTTTATCTTAAATGTGATCTGTTTCAAAATTTCTGATTAGACTCCTAACTTAAAATAATTAAATACGTGTTTCAGCATTTTTGAAATTTTAATCTTTAAAGATGTCAAAAGGGGTTCAAAAGTTTACTACCAGTCTAGCTACTCGTTTTCCCATGGGAATGTGACAATTTCCCGGAATAAATTATACTTATAAACCTTCCTCTCAAGTTACTCTATCTAATAAAAAAAACCGCATCAAAATCCGTGGGGTAATTCTTGAGATATAAGGAGACACCAAACGGGAAGCGACTTTATTTTATACTACACTAGCGGTCCGCCCAGCGGTTTCACCCGCTGCTAACTGATTTCCCATGGGAAACAGACTTTCTCCCGACATAAATCATACATAAAAACCTTTCTCTTGAGTCACTCTATCTTTTAAGAAAATTTCATCCAGATCCGTTAAGTGGTTTTGAAGATACATACAAACAAACAAACAGACAGGGACAGACATGGGAAGCGACTTTACTTTAAATTCCGTTTTTTTTATCCCCCAAGAGATGAAAAGGGGGTTAAAAGTTTGTATGAAAGTTCTTTGTCAAGTGTGATCCGTTTCAAAATTAGTAATTAAACTTATACTTAAAATAATTAAACACGTGTTTCAGCATATTTGAAATTTTCACCCTTAATAGGGTCAAACGGGGGTTAAAAGTTTGTATGAAAGTTCGTTTTTTTAAATGAATGTGATCTGTTTCAAAATTCGTGGTTAGACTAATAACTAAAAATAATTAAACACGTTTTTCAGCATTATTGAAATTTTAACCTTTAAATGGGTGAAAAGGGGGTTAAAAGTTTGTATGAAAGTTTTTTATCTTAAATGTGATCTGTTTCAAAATTTCTGATTAGACTCATAACTTAAAACAATGAAATACGTGTTTCAGCATTTTTGAAATTTTAATCCTTAAAGGTGTCAAAAGGGGGTCAAAAGTTTACTACCTGTTGGGCTACCCGTTTTCCCATGGGAATGTGACAATTTCCCGGAATAAATTATACTTATAAACCTTCCTCTCAAGTTACTCTATCTAATAAAAAAAACCGCATCAAAATCCGTTGGGTACTTCTAAAGATATAAGGAGACACCAAACGGGAAGCGACTTTATTTTATACTATGTAGTGATACATACATACATATATCACGCCTATTATCCCTTACGGGTTAGGCAGAGCGTAAACGGACATTTACGCCACGTCTGACATATATTTGAGGGTGATTCGGAAAGTTGTGTATCGCCATAGTGATAGGTTGTCAGCCCATCGCCTAAAATTGCTATACACGCCCTCAAGTCCCTAAGTCGCCTCTTACGACACCCACGGGAAAGAAATGGGGTGATGCTATTCTAAGCCGGCATCACACGGCATTTTATACTATGTAGTGATATTTATAGAATACGAAATTCAGGAAACAGACCGATAAATATAGATAGTAGAAGAAAGAAGATAGGAAAGTGTCTAGTTTAAGAAAAAGACGAAGTCATCCCAATAGGAAAATCGCGACTGATCTATAAGTGTTTGAAGATAAGAATCAAATAAAAACAGTTCTTACTTACAAGGCCAGTAAACATGAGTAGTATTTTTCTTTTCAGATCGAATTTTCTCCTTTCGTAAAATACAAAAGTTCCCCGCTATTGCCCCAGCTATTGTTTGAACATATCGTACAAGTGCTTAATAAATGAATCGAACAAATTTCCATTTCAATGAACATATTTATCTGCTCAGAGCAGAGGCGTCAACGCTGCAAATGATTAATGTTTGCTATTTTCAAAAACAGAAGGAATATTTCAATATTGTTAAAGCATTAAGGTGGGACGTTCTACATACAAACTGAAAACTCAAAATCAATGGACTTAAACATGTGATGAAGAGCAATTTTTTGACAAATGATTATGCGAAATGATGGATGCACACGCAAATTTGGCGCAAAACTACTTTTGGTTAAAATATAAAGAGTATGTCGTCCACAATAAAATCAAACTAATTTTATGCAGCAGTAGCGCCATACAATAAGAAATCTTATGGATTACGATTTATTTTTATTATTTTGTGAAAATGTTATATTAAACTACTAGAGTTGGCGGTTGAAAAACTCTGATACCAGGGTTCATCGGGTCGTTGGATGACTCGGTGTCCCACACGAAAAAGAAAAAGAAGATATCAACATGGGACTTCCCATCGAGTTTTTTAATTAGACTTTTGTCTCCTTTAAAGAGTAAGTCCATTTTACACTCTTAGTCCGAGCAGCAGCAACAACCATAAGCTGCTGTCAAAACTGACAGCTTGCTACCCAATAAAAATAGGTTTTTTATACAAACCCATACAAACCAGTCATAGTAGCGTGCTGTTAAACTTTGATAGCAGCATGCGGTTGCTGCTGCTGCTGGGACTAAGACTGTACCTTTATTGAATGTCTTACACATGAGTAGGTAGAGTAGATATCTAATCTACTAGTTCCTAAAGTACTAGTCACACCACACTGCATTTTTCTTAAGCATTATAAGATTGGTTGTTCGTCTTACTTATCTAGACCTAGGAGTACCAAACAAACAGTACTACCAGTTGTACAAATGTTACATACGCCTATAAAAACTGGTGCTACTGTTATAGCTTATGTACAACGTGGTATCACACTTACTCAACTGTTAACCTATTGTAGCTTAGTCGCGGAATTTTATATAGAATTATGTTAAACGTAATGTTAATACACTAATTTACCTACCTTAAAAATAGTTTAATAAATATTTTTTTCCATGAATAACTCCACTCCAACAATTAAGTCATAGTTCTCGAACTAATATGACGACGAGGCTTGGTGGCTTCGCAAGTTGGCATAACTAAGATTAAATTGAGTAGACTCTGAAAAGTTGTTTCCGTCTGTTTATTCAGACTTCTAATGAGTTTATGCGGGATCGAGATTGGTTCATCTTGTTTATTTGCTTCTGGGATAAAATTTGAAATTATTCCAGTATTAGACTCCGTATTTGGAAAACTCAATTTAACTAAATATTGCACAGGGCACCTAAGTTTTTATCGTTGGGGGGTTTCGGCAACGTCAAGCCGATACTATTGATATATCTAAGAATTAAAAACTTGGTCCAAGCTGAAACACCAAAACATTTTAAATGTTTTGTTATCGAAGCTAACAGATACGTGGTTAAGGTATTTTTATAATTTTACTCATTCTATTTGAGATCCAGGCAAACCTCAAATATTTCGTGATACGACTTCTCAGCTTTGAAGGTACAGTAGCTTACATACACACACACGTTCTGAATGAGAGCCGACCGCGCGTGAACGTTGGAACGGGAGCGGAAACGCGCGGCTTTGCCTCCGTTCTGTAAACACGCCATACGCTGGTATTTATCACACCGTGGCTAATTAACATACGTATAGCTTCTTAATGTTTTCACAATGGGTTTTGAGTCTGAAATGTCGAACATTTTCATAACGATTCTGTCACATAGCGCTAAAGAATATATTGTTTTCTATAGCTAAGCTACCCGCTATGACGTAAGTGAGATGGACTGAATATTGGAATATGCTTTAAACCTTATGTGAGGTTGAGTACAGTTGCCAACACAATACGTAGGGCCGTTTAGGGCAGGAAATGTTTAACATAATTATATTTATACAATTTTAATTTTACTTATGAACTTTCTGCAGTCTTCAATATCATTAAAAGATTTGAAAGCACAGTACCGATTCTATTCTAAGCACGATAATAGAACGAACGAAAGAAAGAACTTAACGTTTTTCAGGAGCTGTGAAATAGAAACAGGTACAATATCGAAAGTCCTTTTATTCGCTCCAGAGCACAGATCTAGATATTATTGACTACTTACTTATTGAACCTTGTTTCTGATATATTTATTGCGCCGTGTGTAGTCAGGCGTGAAGTCTATTTGGTACTTGGTGCAGTTCGCATCATGCCGCGCCGCTGAGCAGCAAACAGGAAAATACATCTTGCAACTTGCCGCTTTCTGCTGTTAGCAGAGTAGGTAGTTCATTAAATCGCTCCTACCATGCGTTCTTGAAACGTTGTAGGTGTGATTATACACAGATAAATATTTATATGTTAGAACACGAGGAAAATAAGTTTGAACGACGGATGTCGTGTTATTACAAAGACGCGGGTTTTGTTTTATTTGGCGTAAATATTGTTCAATTTTTTATGTGATTACACCAGATTAACACTGTTAGTTTAGTTTGTATCTTAAGGTATTGGTATATATCGTTTTCTTTAAAAAAACAATCATTCATTAGAATAATCATATCTTTTTCATAAAAATATGTCTCACAGTGTCTGGGACTGTTGTAGTAGTAGTAGTAACAAGGTTAATTTCGTCAGTTTGTTTTCAATATGTGCTTAAAATTTAATAAAACTTACCTACTATATATAATGTAGGAGGTACCATACACATATCTCATAACATACATTAGGATCAGAATCAGTGTTATACGTTCCACTAGTGTGATTTCTGCGAGTGAGATAAAATATAGCGCAATTTGCTACCACTCACTACAGCCAGCGATATAGGTACTCAGAGAAACTTATGAATGGTAGGCAGAGCGCTGGAAACATACAAACCCAGTTTACCTACTAAAATTTAAAAAATACCCAAAATAAAATACTACCAAGCCAATCCTATTTACGACACAAAGATATAATGGGCCTTGATCAACGTGTGTTATAATTAAGGTCAGTTTTTTATTGATAATGGACCATCAGTTCTGGTAGTTTACCTTCACTTCCGTCAGATTGGATCAAAACAATGAAGTATAAGTATTTGCTAAGTACAGCCATATTTCTTGCTACATATTGATGCCGCGCAATATTTGTATTATTTTTAGGTCTAAGAGGATAAAGAGACGGCTCGCTGGCGAGGGATTTCTGTTTCTGACACTGACACATTAACAACTTTTAGCCGAAACATCCATAATGTGATAGTAAGAAGAAACAAACTTTAATATAAATTCAATTGCATTTTGTGTGCAGTAAACATAGAATTCTATTTTCAGTACATTTTCTTACTGTGCTGTACGGTTGAATAAATACCTACCTAAGTTCTATTTACTACACACACACTAATAGCTAATATTAATTAGTCTATGCTAACAGTATTGTACTTTGTAGATGCTTTGTAGTAAGTATGATACTTGATCTGTTTATCTACTTAAACTTTCCTGCCTACTCAACATTATAATCAAATGTAATCGAATCTATGACACAATGGTTCATCGGGGCCCAAACAAGAACAATAATCAAATCCATCAATTTTAATATAGATATGTAATATAAATATGTTAATAGGCACGTACCTACATTCGTTGTCGAGTGCTGATTACGTTCTTAGAATGTGCAATAGGTTGTATAGCTACAACAGATGTAGTTGAATACTGCCTCGACGATCCTCTCTAGCCATACAATAATTTGATGTCCGCCGCCGCCGCCTAGCCTGTCTGAAGCTGAATCCCTCCGTATGAAATATAATATCTCAGCGCATTCACGCCGACAGCTCGGATCACCACAGCAGTTCTGCATTCTCTCTGTCACGAAGTTGCCAGCTCCTAAAATAGACAAACCAGACTGCCCAGTTGATTGAACTATTCACCTATATGAGGATTTGAGAGTCAAGCTCTAACATCCAAAACAAAGTTTATGTGACCAACAACAAAACCAATGTAGTTCGTTCTTGATAAATCTAGAACGATAACTATTATAAATCACCCCTAATGTACTTTGGTTTACTACGCACTCACAGTGCTTTATTTTTTTTTATTTATGAAAATGACCCCTAATCCTTTTGACCTCCGATCCTTGATATTGTCTAAGCTTCAAGCGTTTGGATTATAGCAAAAAATATGCGCACCAATGTTTACATATCCGAGTTTACCCCGATGCAAGGATACCCTACTGTGACATATGGATTTGGCTGGAACTGTCCGAAACGGACACTGCGACTCTGCGAAGGTGCAGTGAGCGACGTGCTTTATGACCCGAAGTTGACGATTTAATACTATCGTTTGATTATGTAGCTGCAATAGTATAAATTACTTGTTTGTACAGCGAACATTCGTTGCGGTTTTAACACAGGGTGGCCCGTATAGTGACGTCTCAAGATAAAATTTGAATGCTTTATCTTACTGAGGAATATCCGAATCACCCTCATGTACGGTCCGCAATTTTTTGTAGTTTCCGAGACACGGCTCTTTTTTGATACTACACCTCTGAAACAAAATATAAATAAACCTACCTACCTATAATTAATTTCACACGAGCGGGATTCAAAGCTTGAATGCATAATGTTCTAGTATTCATTATCGAGTTAGCAGATGGCATATGGCTCGCATTCTCAGGAGAAGGTCAAGCCAAGGCCTGATGAGCGCCTGTTAATGGAATTGTTTCGTAATAATAATGAAAAAGGTTCAGATTCTCGCTAAGCCACGCGGCCGATGAGCTTTTCATTGCGTCTGCCTCATGTTTAATAATATTTAGTATTTCAGATAATAATATTTTTATATACTTTGGTTTATTTAGCTCTCATAGTGCCATAATATGTATTTTCTTAAGGGCAGCTTAGTGCTGATAAGTAGGCATTTACGGCCTTCCGCCCGTCGCGTAGAAAAGATCGCGCGAGCTAGTCTGCGGTGAACTCACTTGACCCTGCGGTACAGACCGGGCGGCAAGCGCAGCTTCCACAGCGAGCGCGCGCGTTACAGTATACAAAACTATGGCAGTAGGTCAATAACTCCCCAAGATATAGATATAATTTTATTGTTTACGTATTTTACTTAGGAAAAATATGTTGGTTCAATTGTAGGATTGATAAAATTAAACAGTGAAAATGTGTTTTTATATTATTAATTTTTAATTAAGTATTGAATTATATACTTATTAATAATAGTAATATTATTTAAATATAAATTTAAATAATGTTAGTAGTATGTAATGTGCAGTTGAATAACTCATTATGATGAGCTTTGTCCTGTAATTCATTTAAAATATGGTTGATGTCAACAAGTCGACGGCGTCCCGTAACAGTTTGAAAGTCGTCTTCCTTGGTTTCCGCTTCTACTAGCAGGGGATATATCCTCAATATCATCACCGTCGGTACATCTGAAATTTTTCATTATAATCATCGAAACAATGAAAATCGAAGGACAATGACAAATAATCCTTACTATCCGTACTAATTTTATATATCGCGTGTTACAGAATAACAAGTAAAGCCGAGAGGGTGTAAAAGGGACCCTTGTAAAGAGACTATTGTCAAAAAATTTAAGCCGTAGTGTTGATTTTGAAATTTACGAGAATTATATTTATATATGAAATTACTCGAATAAATTATCGTTGCATCACAGCACTACTTTGACAGTTTAAAGTTCAACTGAAGTTGCCAACGCGGCGCGGCAAGATTCGATATACATTGCTTGTTATTTCATGGGTGTTATAATTTTAATGAACTGAAGATAACCAGAAATGTATGTCAAATCGAAATTCGTTGGAATGGAAGTGTAGTACACACCTAGACTAGTGCTGTTATTATTTCATCGACTGATGAAAATAAAGAATATTATTCTTTTTGCGTTATTTTGTAACAGCTTGTATAGTGTGTGTGAAGAGTCTGTGAAATAATGCTATCCAGTCTTAAGGCAGCCTCGAGACGTGACAGACTCAGGATGAACTTGGACAAGACAAAAGTCAAATTCACTCAACAAATCATCCCCAAGCCAGTCTCCGTCGAAGATGTGGCCTTTAAAGTTGTTGAAGTATGTGTACTTTGGGCAAACGTTGCAGTTGGGTAGAGACAACTTTGAGGTTGAAAGCATCAGAAGAGTGCAGCTTAGCTGGGCGGCATTTGGGAAGCTGCGTCATATCCTAGAATCATCTTTGCCACAATGCCTCAAGACCATGGTGTTCGATCAATGTGTCCTACCAGTCATCACCTACCTTATCCGCAAAAAAGACCAGTGACGGACATTTTCTGGAAGTGTAGCAAGCTGAAGTGGGAGTGGGCTTGCCACATTTGTCGTAGAACCGACGGACGGTGGAGTAAGCGGGTTCATGAGTGGAGGCCACGCCTTGGAAAGCGTAACGTTGGACGCCGTCCGGCCAGAATCCAGATGGACCGATGACTTAAAAAAGGCGGCTGGTAACGACTGAATGGCGAAAACGGGAGATCGTGCCTTATGGCGTACCGAGGGGGAAGCCAACGTCCAGCAATGGACTGTAATAGGCTGATGAATGAATTTTCGTAACTTGTTTATGAGATTTAGAAGTTGATTGAAGTGGAAATGTATGGGAGTCCATAACTTGCAATAAGGGTTGATCATCATAATATATGCTTGAAGCTCTGAAACATGTTTGAAACATCAATATTCATACAGAGCAGTATTTAAATAATATTAAGAATCGTCATTTCCACTTTTTGTTCTAAAACTTGCGTATTTCTATCTGAATCTGCCTTTTCTGCTTGGGAGGTAGGTAATAGCTACATGGTGAGGCTGCTGTATAGAACTACAGTAAAAATGTACCTATGTATAAGTAAATGAAAATCTATATTTAAATATGAAAAATATCATCAATGCTTTCAAAGTCTTAATAAGAAACAACCGTGTATTAGCTGAACAATAAAACATTTAATTTTCGTAACTTACTCATTAGACTGGAGAGTTGATTGGTGTGGAGATGTCTTCTTCTTCGTCAATACACTCTTAACAGAGCGGACGTGGTCGTCAATCCGGGTTGGTGGCACGCTTTAAAATCCGTCGCCTTCTTCTTCTTCTTCGCTATTCCTCACGGATGGCTGCTTTTCTGGTGCACTCAGTCACGGAACCTTCTTGAGTAGCGGCTTTAATTTGGTCCGTCTGATCTTCTTCGAGGGAACGCACCCTCGACCTTCCCCTGGACCACGAGCAGCTCGATAGATATGTCCCCGCGTCGGGCGACGTGTCCACAGAATGTAAGGATGCGAGCTTGCACTATGAAGGAGAGGCGTTGCTTGATGCCAAGTTCCTTGAGAATGGAATCCTCTTCTTTTCAATTTCCCGCAAAGTCCACGTCTCCGCAGCATAGAGGAACACGGGGAATATGAGTGCTCTCACGAGTCGTGTTTTGGTGGCTTGCGTAATATTGCGATTTTTCCAAACCTTATGAAGCTTGCTCATAGTGGATCTAGTTATCGCCATACGTCTTTTTACCTCGTCTATGCAACCGCCGTTGTTGGAAATCAGCGCTGCCAGATAAACGTAGGATTGGACAACCTCGCAGTTTGCGATATGTTTGACTATGTTGTTTTGGAGATGTATATGACTCCAGAACTGGCAGAGAAAGTTGGTCATCGTCATGACGGCTTGAAGTTCTGGAACGTTTTTATCAAAAAGTACACTAATCTTGAACAGGCTTACCTTTTCTGTTTCACTAAATTATACTTACTTTTCAGTACCTAGTAATTTGTTTGCATGTTAATACCTTTGTCTCTTGCTTCTTGGAAGCACTGCAAGGATTAGAAGGCCAAGGTTATCGGTACAATATTTACCGTCTAATTAAATATACTATTACATTACAAACAAATTCAGTGGTTGCACTACTGATTTTGTTTTACTGTGTATTTACTTGATAATTACAAATTATACTCACAAATAAATAATAAAATTACATTATGTAAAATCATTCATTGTCTTCGTGTGATTTGAACTGTGGTTGCACCACTGGTTTCATTTCTACTGTGTATGTATTATGATGTTTACTTTTAACATTGCAACAGTTTATGAACTACTTAATAAATAAAATGACACTAGATCAAATGATAGGTACAATGTTAGATACTGTGGTTGCAATACTATTTAATTTTACTGTCTGTTGTTGTTAAACCTAAAACTGCTTCTGGTTTAGTAACCCAGATCAGCTATACAATTCTTTTTCTTCTTGCCTATTCACTAAAATTGATACCTATACATACTTACTTCATAGTAGGTAGTTACTTCGGTAGGTCAAAAATTGGTTAGAATTATGTTCAGATACTTACGATATTGTTTGCCGGTCTTTCCGCTTTTGACATATAGGTACCCTCTTGTATTTATTTTTGTTTCCCATTTTTACTTATTTACAGACTACGTACACGTTTATTTACAATAAATTAACGAAATATTTACACATTCACAAAATATTTACAGTCAAAAAATATACAACACTTATTTAAAACTTAGTAGCAAAGGAGAGCTTATCTTTTAAGAAGAGATCTCTTCCAGCCAACCCATTTGATGTCAGAAAATTCATATCTTATTAATATTACGCGACAAGATGAAAAAAGCAGGTTGCGGAACGCCGCGGTCGAAAAAATGGCATAGGTCCTGCTCCGATGATGCCCGGCGGGCGTCTGAAGCGCAGCGCGCGCGTCGTTTGGTTATATAATGGGAATAATGGGGTTTCAAAAAATCCCAAAAATAATTTAAAAAATCTATCCATTATTTTATTTACATCTTGTAATTTCCTACATTTTGGCATATTTTAATTTTTTTTAGCGTAAATAATCTTTGAGTAATACTTGAAAAATTGTCATAAACTTACGTATCTTTGCATTTTTTTATGATCGAGAAAAGTTATAGAAATCGTGTTTTTGTCCATTAAATAATCTAGAACTGTTCATAAACAACAACATATATTTTTTCTGGTTCAAATAAAATAATATATGATGCTTAAAAACTCAACCAAAAATAGGTCGATTCGACATTTTTCACACTAAGCCGCCCATTGAAAGTAAGCGTCGGCCGGGGATTGAATTTAGGACATGATAAATCCCATTGCTCTGCCACTGAACGAACCTTTACAAATTTTCATCTTCTTGATACTCGTCTGGAAGCGACGTGCAAGCGACATCTAGTATAAAATAATAAAAAATAATTTGGAGATAAATAAACATTCTTGACATTTCACACAGCGCCATCTAGCCCCAAACTGAACATAGCCTATACTATAAAAACTAAGTAGGTAGCTAATATTATTACTTTTTTTTTGTAAAGAAATACATATCATACATAGGAAACACCCAGACTAAACACAAATATCTAAAAAAAAAATGTAAGTAGATTATGTCTTTGTATTTTTTGATTTCTCGGAATTCATTAGCCGAATTTTCACCAAAACTTCTCCCTGTTACACAGAAAGCTACAAAAGCAAGGCAAACAATGTTTCGTTGGAACAATAAAGAGTTTTTACAAATAGAACACCGCAGTGGTAAAACTGGTGAATGTTGTTTTTAAAATTCAATTTAAAATTCACTCGCGGACAATGCATTTGTCTACCTTCGTTTACATGAATAAAAGTGGACTTTAGTTACCTATAATGAAATAGAGCTACAAACTTATATTTCAATACACTTTTGGTATTACTAAAATGTCTTGTCTTTGCGTTATCATTTTACCAACCCTCCGTTGGCTGTCTGTGTTTCCATCCATCTGTTTATTATACCCTAATATTAACGTCATCAGATTTTCCCTTATTGAGATGAAATCTTATACGAAGATAGATCACGTTGATTTATAAGTCTATATACTTTGCCATTACTTACTTAACCTTATAAATATCCGACCATTTTTATAAAACCAGGGTCGTTCGTAACTTTGTTAGACATTTCAATAAAGGGAGTAAGCAGAAACTGGAGAAAATATTTCCAGTTTACTGCGAAGAGAAAAATATTCAGACGTAATCAGTAACTCTACGAATAACCAGCGAGACGACAATAAAAAACACAATCTTCCTTAAATTTGACGCAAACTCATTCTCAACATGTAAAAAAAAATACAAACAAAATAAAGGAGTGTATGGTATAAGTAAATCTATATTCCTAAAGAGTATTGAGTAAACTTGCGCGGCGGCACCTTTGCTTTTCAATAATTTCTTAAAATCTAGAACAAGCATTAAAAATCAAAGACGGACAAATTGTTGTTCTACACGATAAGTTTATTTCGATGTACAACAATAAGCTTTACATTGTTATGCGTCTTTTAAAATGGTGGCCACCATTTTCCGTTTTAGTGATATCAAATTCAAAACACAACAAAAAGCTCATTGTTGTATTGTCGAATAAACTTATCGTATAGGACAACAATTGTCCATTTTAGATAGATAGATGAACACTTTATTGCTTACAACATACACAACAGAAACAAAACAATACAGAAAACTTAAGACTAAAAGTAAGCAAAGGCGGCCTTATCGCTTGCAGCGATCTCTTCCAGGCAACCTTTACATAGAAATAGAGACTAATTACATTTTAGATTTTTAATTTACATTTTAGATTTTTAATATTTGTTTCAGATTTAAAGAAATTTGTTAAAAACATGGGAGGGCCATCTATGGACGGTCGGACTTCGCTCGGCACAGGCTTAAATCTGATCTGAGCGAGTTATTATTATGTTGTTCGGGCCTTTCACATAATTTTCCCACTGAACATTTCTTTCCCCTGAGCAAATTTATATTTAGAACAAGTAGCTGAAAGCTTGTTGTATCCGCCTACGCCGACGCAATGCACAAATTGATTTCAAGCTCCGATACCGGTCTAGAATTTCCTTTAGAAAGGTCTAATTGTAACGTTTCTTGATTTATTGTTTAGTTTAGCAACGACCTATTCTATAACTGCAACTTCTAAGCTTGTAAGTAGTTTTTATCTGTAGTTTTTTTTTTTATTAAGTCATGTTAAAAACCTAATGGCGAATTTACTTAATTATAAATAGTATTACAGTTGATGCCTAAAAAGTTTTCCGTACAACATTTCTTAGGTAGTTCTCACACGCACCACACGATATTTTGGTATTTGATAGCCAGCAAACAAAGTATAGACTGTGACAGCCACAAGGTGATTTAGCGTCGTGTCCCATGAACATTGATGCGATGTTTCTCTGCGATTTCACACAACAAATTTCGTGAATAAAAGCGGACTGGCAAAGTACCACAAAAACGCGCTGTGCGTGTAAGATCCACCTGAGTATCTTGTGTCATATCATAAAATGTATTTGAATTACCTCTATGATAGGGCACGCACTGACGGTCACCAAACACGAATACTTGAAGCGAGGGTCTGAATTCATACATAATATGTACTATAAATCAGAGTGTGTGTTTGTATGGTTGTTACATCTTCACACTAAAACGGTTTGACGGTTTTTGGATGAAATTTGGTGCACTTATAAAATATAACCTGGAAAAACACATGAAGTACTCTTTACCGCGGTAAAATAACACATTCCTTGAGAAAAGCACACTAAGCTTTGACAGCAGGTGAAACCGTTAGGCGGGCCAAGTGTACTATAAATCACATCATTTTTATGAATCCAATTATAGCATGTGAATTATAAATAGCAAGGCCTAAACGTATCGTTTTATTTTGTCTCTGTTTGTTTTTTAAGCTGAGCAAACAAAATCTCATGAATAAAATAAATTAAAAAATAATACGAATGGCGATATACTCCGCAGCTTTATTTGAGTTTTGGTTTTGTGGAGTTTGTTGATAATAAAATGTACCTAATGAATTGTGAAAGCTAAGACATTCATATGTACCATTGCAATGGTACCAGCCATCATCCAACTAGTTAGGTAGAAATAATTTTATTTATATTATCATCCTAAGTTGTCTAATTCTAGTTATTTGCTTGTTCAGCCTTAAATTAAACAGCTTAATTTAGTTAAACGTTTTAATACCTTAGAGAGGTTAACTATAATAATTGCCATTTCTAAGATAAGGTAAGGTAAGGTAAGCAATCAAAACAATTTAATTTGAATAAAATAATGAATTTTATACTCTATATAAATATCTGGTGGATTGACCTCGCTCGGTATTTTGCTTATTTTGAGCCTCAATAGGTGTTGTTTGTAATAAAAAATCAACTTTAGTACAAAAAACCAGTCAAACAAAGATTTTTGAAGAATTTTATCTGGCTAGATCGATAATTGCCGTGTGTTGCCGGCTGAGAATAGCATCACCCCATTTCTTGCCCGTGGGAGTCGTAAGAGGCGACTTAGGGACTTGAGGGTGTGTATTGCAATTTTGGGCGATGGGCTGACAACCTGTCACTATAGGGATACACAATTTTCCGAATAACCCTCAAATATTTGTCAGACGTGGCGTAAATGTCCGTTTTATACGGCTGTTTACGCTCTGCCTACCCCGCAAGGGATTATAGGCGTGATATATGTATGTATGTATGTATGTAGATCGATAATTTGCCCACATAATCCGCTTGTATGCACGGAAAGAAAATAGTTAAAGCCGTTTCCAAGATCCTGATTATAAATATTTAAATATGTGTTACGTGGATTTTTTTATTTTGTATAATGACATAAAACTAACACAATTTAATTATTTACAGAAAAAATTAACCTAAAACTAAACTATGAAAAGGTCCTCTAGTGCGCCCCCATCAGACATGGTCCCCAGTAAGCTGGCAACGTTTCCTCTTAGAATGGCCAAACTTAAACGCTGGCCAAAGAAGCTGCCAGCTCTCCGGTCCCCGGTAGTCTCATTGAGGCGCGCTGACACCTCGTAAATAATTTTCTTTGCGGAGGGGCCCCAAGACCCCATCGTCTCAAGCCCACGGGAGAGAAAATGAGGATTCCGGAAATCTCCTCGTACTTTCGCGCCTTCGCGGCTTCGGCACCTGCGGCTGCGGCACCTGCACGGGCTCATGTGGCGTGTATGTGTGAGGGCGCAAGTGTGTCTACGCACGTGACATCCCACACCATACATTTGCCTCTTTGCCATGGGATGAGCGCAACCCCATCGGGCCTCATGCCGTCAGAACGAACGATACCGTTTGGTTCTAGTTTTGCCGGAACGTTCGCTGAGGCAAGGGCTCGACGTAGGATGTCATTGATGACTCATGCGGCAAGTCAGCCCGTGGTGGCCATATTCAGTCACGGGCGCACCGCATCTGCATTGGTGAGGGCTTAAGGCCTAATCGGAGGGCAACAGCGAGAGAGAGGGTGCAGCTGTCGAGTAATGTAATAATGGCTTGTTATATGTAATGTGCAATATACGGTGTAATTTTACTAGTGACCGATAGCAATTCTTAAAATGGGCTGGTGAGGTGATAAGTCATAACTTCCTCCAAGTTATTACCGTGTGTTGCCGGCTGAGAATAGCATCACCCCATTTCTTGCCCGTGGGAGTCGTAAGAGGCGACTTAGGGACTTGAGGGTGTGTATTGCAATTTTAGGCGATGGGCTGACAACCTGTCACTATAGCGATACACAATTTTCTAAATAACCCTCAAATATTTGTCAGACGTGGCGTAAATGTCCGTTTTATGCGGCTGTTTATGCTCTGCCTACCCCGCAAGGGATTATAGGCGTGATATATGTATGTATGTATGTAATATAAGTGGTACGCGTAGTCAAATAATTTGGACCTCCCACATAAATTGACTTTGTCAGCCGGTACATTTTGTATGGAAAATATTTTACTTTTTACATATTTTGGGGTGGTATGGGATCTACCTCCTAGCGGTGCACCCCAGGCAACGGCAACACAGGCTTGCCTGTGGACACGTCGGGCTGAACGATCCCACTAAGCGGTGGAAGGCTCCGTAAGGGGCCGCCTGGCTCGCGACCACCATCCCACCGAAGTCTGGCGCCAAGTAGATTGCTGCGTTCCGTCAGTGTGTGGGAGTGCCAGTGCCTTAACAGGCTTCTTCTGGGTGAGTTAGCTCCATGTTAGACTCTGTCTCTGTCCTATGACCTAGACTAGAGTCAAGAGCAAGCCCATCATTAATATTAAAAAAAAATACCGACCTTAGTTCCTGGGGAGAAGTGGTTCCTTATAACCAGACGGACCTGAGTTTTCGCTATCGGTCAGTATTAAATTATAACCCGATATAGGTATTCATGGCTGCTTAACCAATCAACGGTGTGAGTATGATTACACCTCTCGAGTGTCACTTTAATTTATTTAATATTTTTTCATTGAGGACTTACAGATCTTACAAATATTTAATTTAATATTTTTGCCGTGTGATGCCGGCTTAGAATAGCAGCACCCCATTTCTTGCCCGTGGGAGTCGTAAGAAGCGTCTAAGGGACTCGAGGGTGTGTATTGCAATTTTAGGCGATGGGCTGACAACCTGTCACTATGGCGATTCACAATTTTCCGGTTGACCCTCAAATGTTTGTCAGACGTGGCGTAAATGTCCGTTCTATGCGGCCGTTTACGCTCTGCCTACCCCGCAAGGGATTAAAGGCGTGATATGTGTATGTATGTATGTATGTATGTATGTATATTTTCGCAAGACTGCGAAAGCGATAGCACTCTTTACATCAAATTTCAATATCTATCTTAATTATATAACTAACCTATACATGCAACCTTAATCTATATATTGCCTACTGTCTAATGGCCGTGTGATGCCGTCTTAGAATAGCATAACCCATTTTATACCCATGGGTGTCATAAGAGGTGACTAAGGAACTGGAGGGTTAGATCTGTATTGCAATTTTAGGCGATGGGCTGACAACCGGTCACTTTAGTGATACACTGTTATCTGATTGATTAAACAAAAAACACTTGTACTCGTTTCACAGATTTATTGCGGGGCGACCGGTTACGCTCACATGAGCATTTTCAAGGATTTGCTCTGCCTACACCCTAATGGATATAGGCGTGATTTATGTATGTCTATGTATGTATGCATGCAACCTTAACCTATGTATTGCCTTTATACCTACTGTCTAAACTAAGGTAAATCTTATAGCCCAACTTGAGTCATGCACATTTAAGTTCTTTCTCAAAAGTAGCTTTACACATTTTTATATTTTGCCGCAAGATTTTGCCTTTCAAAATCCAACCTGTTCAATAGGTACTTTAGGTATAACGTTTTTGTCCGTAGTTATTCTTAACCTTTAAAAAAATATACTTCCTTACCGTTTTTGTATTATATTTAATTTTAGCAGGGTAAATAACTATTGAATAATACAGTCTGGACTTTAATGGAGTCTTTCTCTTGCACAAAACTCTTTGTCACCTTTTGACAGGATGGTTGTAAAGGACAGTAGAGGTCGCTTCCAACTTGTAGCGAGGTCAATTTCCGGTACGTTCTAGTAATAGTGCCTCATAATACTACAAATAGTTACCTACAGTATTCAGTGTAGAACAGGTTATTAAGGTTTATCGGTAGAGGAAACGCTACGATTTGCTACGGCGTAGCAGTGCGTACTACGTTGTTAACAACTTTGATCCTAAGGTAAACTAAAGTTATTCTTTAAAAAGTTCTGCCGAAGCACCTTAAAAGTAATCTATTGAAATTGAAAATCAGAATGATTGTGATGGTAATGTAAATTGAAAGTGGCTGCACAAATCTTTTTAAATAGTAAAGTTGAGAACAAAACGAACGTACCACCATTTCCTCGATGCAACTAGTAATGTTACGAAAAATATTTAGTTTGTCCACCATTTAGCTTATACCACTAACAGTTTAAATAATTTTCTGCTTAAATTTAATTAATGAATCCCAAATAGTCGTAACAAGTTTTAATTACAACAATGAACTTTCAACAAGCAGCCGACACTTGCTATAACACATTAAAAATTAAATTCATTTGAAGTTGGCCGCGAGTGGAGCGCATAAACCTTATTCGTCTGGCAAGTATACCAACTTTTGTTTGCTCATGCGGCAGAGCCATTGTTTCAGGTCCAGCTTCACTCGGTATACATGCTTGGCTCAATTATATTTTTATAATTAGGTAAATATTAGGCATGACTGTAGCAATAAAATTTAACGTTTTTCTCCCTGCAACCTGCGAGATCATTTCGGTTTGGACAAAAGTAGTTGATAGCTGAATTAACTGATAAATTTTATGTTTACCTAAGTATCACGAATATTTACAAAAAATACACACAGTCAGAAAATTGTTTTAATAAGGGACCCAATTTTAAGATATCATTTATAAAACAACAAAATAAGAATTTCTGTAAAAGATCGTGGGGAACTGCTTACAATTTTCTCAGAAAGTTTTATTTCAAAAGGCCTTCATCTCTCTACATTTTCATCTAAACTTCAACCTCAACGCCCACTCGGCTTCTCCAAAAGGAGCTTGTAAACTGTAGCCACTTGAATTTTCTCAAATTCATCTTCAGTGCACTAATGGCTATCGTAGGTGCTTTATTTTATTCACAACTAAAAATATGAATACTGTATCTTTATGCAAAAATATTTATATTCGTAATTGAATGGCGAATGAGATAGTAAGTACAGATGTTGAGATAATTATTTTTAAGTGCCTTAGTAATAAAACGTAAGTTATAAAACTTTATAGCTTACGCTTTCTTTGAAGAAATATACGCAAATAAAATAGTAATAACCGTAACCTTATTTATTTACCCAAACTGGGGAAAACCAAAACCTCTATGTTTGCGTAAATAATCAACTGTGACTTTTATTTATTATCGAATACCTTCGTACATGATCAAATTGCCTGTCACAAAAACAATACCTACTAGGTTGGTACTTACTTTATTACCTACAACGCAGTGAGCTACCAAGGTAATAATAATTCAAGCCCAGTAAGTGTTTATTTTCAGACTTATTAATTGAGAGTGGTATGTAAGAGCTACCTGTTGCCAAACATTTCAGTCGCTCTCTTTTTCGAGCACCCTTTGATGCTTTGAAAAATTCACTAGGGCTTGATAAAACATTCTATCAGTTTTTACTGTCCAAAGCTCTTTATGAGACGGTTGTTGATTTTGATGGCATTTACTGGATGAATAAATAAACCGGGATAAAAATGCCTGAAATTCAAATAAGAAAAGTCACAAATAACCATGTGATGCCGGCTAAGAGTAGCATCACCCCATTTCTTACCCATGGGTGTGGTAAGAGGCGACTAAGGGACTCGAGGGTTAGATGTGTATTGCAATTTTAGGCGATGGGCTGACAACCTGTCACTATAGTGATACACAGTTATCTGTTTGACCCTCAAACTTTTGTCAGACGTGGTGTTAATATCCGTTTTACGGCCGTTTACGCTCTGCCTACCCCGAAAGGGATATAGACGTGATTTATGTATGTATGTAAAAGTCACCTCGGTTGACAGTATTGTCACTCCAGTCAGAGCAAAGGTACGGTGATGCAATTAGCTTCGCAGGATTGAGAATCATAAGTACAAACAAATGGTGCAACTTAACATGAAGCTGACCTTGTTAGTAAATGTTTGCGATTCTGCCAAAACCTGTCCAATTACTTTTATTTAAAATGCTGTAATCAGGCGCGTAAATATTATTAATATGTGGTTTTGCATAGATTGAATTAATGTCTGAAAATCTTATTAATCGAAAAATCATCATTATTTTTACATTTAATAAGATTTTTAGACATTACTGTTTAAGGGCCACAGTTTGATTATTTCCTTTCAAACATTATTCCACCTTTAGAATAGAATTTTATTTTATTTTAGTATTTGCGCTACCATAAAGCTAGTTTTTCGAGGCTCTAACTCTAGGAGAACTAAATGCTGGACTACCGTAATGTGTAGTGTGGTTAATAAGAGGTGCGGTATACGGAAAGCCAACGCAGCAAATCTAAGGTAGCCTACTACAGTTAATAGTTGGTTAGTAGCTCTTAAATCCTTCCGCATTGCGGTAAAGCAAATAGGAATAATATTTCAACGACTAATTTCATTAAACTGTGTAATGTGCTAAATTTTGATTAAATTTATACTACTTTGTAACGGCTACAAAACCACAAACAATGGTATACGAGCGGTAAATTTTATATGCATAATTATAACAATTATTTTCTACACGTTTCACAGCATGAAAAAGTAATAAATATTGCAAATATTTTGACAGATAAGGTAAAATAATGAAGCATATTTATTTTATTACCGTTAATAATAGACCACGATAAAAAACAACCGACAGTCACGAACGCTACCCTATTTAAAATTAATTGAACGTACTGTTGATTAGATTATCACTCTAATACTCTTTAATAACTATGATTACTAGGCATAGGTAGACTAAAATCAACGCGCTGCTGTCGTGAAGTAAATAAATTGGACACACACACTAAATAATAATAAAGGGCGGGGCACACCGGCTCCGTATCCAGCTCTCGTCCGTAGTCACGCACGAACTGATGACGTTGTAATGTATGGGACTGTATGAGATACGGCACACCGCTTGCGTGCAGCACGGAACGGATACGCAACGCAAGCGGTGTGCCGTATCTCATACAATCCTATACATTACAACGTCATCAGTTCGTGCGTGACTACGGACGAGAGCTGGATACGGAACGCATACGGAGCCGGTCTGCCCCGCCCTTAAGTTATTACGCTTATTACGTACCGTGCGTGGTGCGCAAATATACTTAAACCTCTAGGAAGACATGATCAGACCATGAAACTGAAAAACTTTTTCTATGGAGGATAGTTTGGTAAAGCGAGAAAAAAAAATCGACCTCCCATACGAAATTCCCGAACAGCAGACTTAGTATGGACTCTAAAAAAAACGTTTCCCGAAAATTGTCTCCTCAGTAAAAGTTGTTCAGTTTCATAGGCCCTTTACATGGTGTATATTTAATGCACAAAGTAACGAGCAGTGTTTATATACTTAAACCTCTACGAAGGCATGATCAGACCACGAAACTGATCAACTTTTTCTATGGAAGATATGTTGGTAAACGAGAAAGAAAAATTGACCTCCCATACGAAATTCCCGATCAGCTGACTGACTTAGCATGGAAACTTGAAAAAAAATCGTCTCCCAAAATTGGCTCCTTAGTAAAAGTTGTTCAGTTATATAGGCCGATCCTGCCTGCAAAGTTTTCGGTACCCCCGAGTTCCCGCTGTAAATTTTATGCACTAAGTAACGAGCATTGTCTGTCAACACTTTTAAATTTACATGTAACGGGTGTTTTATATGACAGTAGTGACGGACAGGAGTTGTTGTGGAAATTCCCTCACAAGTCTCGTAGGATTTCAGTTCGTAGACAAACGCTACAGCGCGGCGCGAGAGTGACACGGCTTTATACAGCCGCATTTGAAACGCACACGCACGACACGATATTGCAACTATCACAATACAGATTACACAAATTAAGTCGTTAATTTCATTTTATCAATATCATATTTTACAATACACGTGAAAGAAAATGGTCTAGAGGATAAAATGATCGTCATATAAGTGACAGACGTAGGCTGAAAGTAATAGACATAGTCTGGAAGCGTAGGAAGCTGAAGTGGCAGTGGGCTAGTCACAACTGTCGTAGAGCTTGTGGAAGGTGGAGTAAGCGGGTTTTCGAGTGGATGCCAAGCCTTGGAAAATACTGTGTTGGACAGAGTAAAAAAAAAATACGCCTGACATGTTCTACCTAGATAGGTATTGTATAATAAGTCAGTAGTCAGTTATATGATGACCGCACAATTTTATCAGTACAGCAGAGATGCTTTATAGAGCTTTCAATTTCCAAGTTAATCCCATCACCTGTTCAAGTGCTGTATACTTCAACACATACTCACCCAGTTAACACCACTTAGAGAACTTGCTACGGATCTAGACTTGTATCATGAAAGGAGCTACGTTCTCATAAGGGAAATGTTAAAACTATAACTAAAAATGAAATGAAATGGTAAGTTTCGTGGATTAAAAATAATAATTTAGGATTAACATGAATTATTCAAGGTAAATTTGCTGTCACTTTGTGTGTGGGGCATTTGATTGGTGCTCGGCATAATATAGGTATCCAATCATCAAAACAACGTGTTCATTCAAAAGCGACAGCCAAGCAATTTATCTCTCTCTCTTTTCGTGTGGGACAACGAGTCGTCCAACGACCCGATGAACCCTGGTGTCAGAGTTTTTCAACCGCCTACTACCACTAGTAGGTCTCTGACATGGTTGTGTAACGACCGCCGTCTAGTAATCATAGACAGCAACCGGGACTGACGGCTTAACGTGCCCTCCGAAACACGGAACTATTTCTTTTTGGGCAATCAGTTGGTTCACCTTGTTATGTCCTAACCAGACCGGGAACAAATTCACAAAGTGATAAATATCAACTTTGTGAGTGTCCCACCGAGAATCGAACCCGGAACCTTTGCGCCGCAGGCAGTCGCACTACCACTGCGCCACATCGGTCGTCAATTTATGACCTGATCATTGTATTCACAATTCCACGTAATAATTCGACTTGATGAAGGTTTAGTTGTGATAGCGCGCGAGTATGCCGTGCAAGTGGTAGTCCCACCATCTATCTATCCGACAGCCTCTTAGAAACTTAGATAAAGTCTTTTCACAGACGCTTCAATAACTAAGCCCATTTGTTATCCACTAAATAAGAAATTTACCGGTTTATTAGCTTCTATTACTCAAACCAACTCAAGTTCTAAAGGACAATCATTTAAACTTTCAAATTGTTTGATATTTAGATATTTTTACATACATACATACATAAATCACGCCTATATCCCTTACGGGGTAGGCAGAGCGTTAACGGCCGTAAAACGGATATTAACACCACGTCTGACAAAAGTTTGAGGGTCAATCAGATAACTGTATATCACTATAGTGACAGGTTGTCAGCCCATCGCCTAAAATTGCAATACACATCTAACCCTCGAGTCCCTTAGTCGCCTCTTACGACACCCATGGGTAAGAAATGGGGTGATGCTATTCTAAGCCGGCATCACACGGTCATATTTATTTATACAGCTGCTTACTTTGTACCTTTTCAAAGCTTAACTTTAAAAGTATTTGTATTTTATCTTAAGATCTGATAAAAAATATTAACAACGGGCTGATCTCACGGTTAAACCGAAAAGATAGCTGACTAACTGACCGTTTACCTGAAAATTAAAACATTTTTTAAGTAAAGTCGACCGCTGCCTTTGAATCATGGTACTGATCCGATTACAAAGTATTTACTGGAATTAATCTTTTAACCACGTAGGTTTATTTACATGACAACGTCACATGCTGTATCAGTCAGAATGTACGTTAATAATAATACGATGTGTGCCTGTGTAACGTCATGGGGTATTCCCCAGCATTCTGAAACGCGGCGTCGAAGTGTTTCTCAAAGTTATTACATATACAGGCAGCAATGAAGGACATTATAAGGTGGGCAGAATCACTTGAAACTTCTTAGCTATGGTGCTTAGGTGTTACGAAATACAACTGTTTTTGTTTCATTCGAAAATTCCAAATAGTTTTAAAGTTATGGACATTGGAAGTTGAACAAAAATTCAGATCTCTGTAAACGCGCGCGCTTTGCGTGTGACGTAATTGTACAGGCTCCGCCCACTCACACCGCGCGCTGTATGAGTTCTTCTCCCGAAGTCCCGACAGATTATTGTTATTTAATAGTTATTTAATAAAAATATGGCAGAAGGTTGTCAAAAAGGGCAATCAAATAACTTGCCGAGGGTGGACGGTTTGATGGTAGCTCAATATTTTTTCGAAAAAAGGTGATTTCGTTGCCGCTGAAATGCGAGGAGTTAAAATGAAAAAGTAAGTAAGAACCCTATATATATTTGACAACCTGCCCAGCGGTTTCACCCGCCGCTAACAATTTTCCCCGGGGAATAAGACATTTTAATATAGCCTATGTTCAACAGGGATAATGTAGGATTCTAACGGTAAAATATTTTTTTAAAACGGTCCAGTAGTTTCGGAGCCTATTCAATTTGAACAAACAAACAAACCATCAAATCTTTCCTCTTCCTTATATTGATGGCCTCTATAAAACTGTATATCACTTTGCTCTATTGTCAATAATTTCCACAGCGTACGTGATATAAGATATTTTTTGCAACATTTTTCACACATTGGGTTACATTATCGAAATTTTCATGTGGATCCCTATTTTTTTCTCGTATTAAATATAGCCTATGTTCATCAGGAATAATGTATAGGATTCTACATACATACATACATACATACATAAATCACGCCTCTTTCCCGGAGGGGTAGGCAGAGACTACTTCCTTCCACTTACTACGATCCTGGCATACTACTTTCGCCTCCTCCACATTCATCAATCTCTTCATGCATGCTCTTCGGTTTAGGGTACTCTTGACCTGACCTTTCTTTAGGACGTCCCCGATTTGATCAAGGTACGTTCGTCGAGGTCTTCCCCTTCCGACGTTCCCATCCACACTTGCCATATACACCTCTTTCGTTAATCTTCTTTCATTCATCCTCTCTACATGACCAAACCATCTAAGCATACCCTTTTCTACACCAGTCACTACGTCTTCTTTTATACCACAACGTTCCCTTATCACGCTATTCCTTATCCTGTCACTCAATTTTACGTCAATCATACTTCTTAACGCTCTCATTTGTACTGCATTTATTCTACTTTCATGCTTTTTCTGCCATACCCAACTTTCACTCCCATACATAAGTGTCGGAACTAACACCCCTCTATGCACAGCCAGACGAGCCTTATCAGAGACTTTCTGGCTGTTCATAAAAGCGTGCAACGCTCCATTCACCATGTTTCCGGCATTCACCCTTCTTTCGATGTCACTTTCACACTTTCCATCTGATGTGAACATGGAGCCCAAATACACAAACTCTTTCACTTGTTCCACCCTCTCTTCTTCTATCATAATTTTACACTCTGTCATATTTTCCTCTTTCTCAAAAACCATTGCTTTCGTCTTACTTACATTCACTTTCATTCCTTTCTTTTTCAAAGCCTCAGTCATAATATTTACCATCTCCTGCAACCCTTCAGCCGACGACGCAAGGATAACTTGGTCATCAGCATAGAGAAGACATTTGACGAGTAAACCATTCATTCTCAGACCACATTCACTCTCTTTCAAATCCGCCAAACAACTATCCATGAATAGATTGAACAGCCACGGTGACGCAACACATCCCTGTCTAACACCTTTCTCGATGTTAAAAAGTTCACTGTACGCCCCGTTTATCCTGACACAAGCACTGGAATCCTTATATAAGGATTTCAGTGCTCGTATCAAGATACTGCTCACCCCATGCATGGATAGTGCCGACCACAATTCATTCCTCACCACTCTGTCATAGGCCTTTTCCAAATCCACGAATGCGCAATAGACTTTCTGGTTTTTGGCCAGGAATTTTTCAGCTATGCAGCGCAAGGAAAAGACCTGATCCGTACATCCCATCCCCTTACGAAATCCTGCCTGAGCATCCCATACTTTCTCATCCGTTTCTTTCATCACTCTTTCAATCAACACCTTTGCATACAGTTTGCCGACGACACTGAGGAGGCTTATACCGCGGTAATTTTTGCAGTCCAGCTGTGACCCTTTTCCTTTATATAATGGCACTATTACAGCCTTGCACCAATCAGTTGGCACTCGACCGCTTCTCCAACAAAGGTTAAAAAGGAGGTACAGCTGACTAGCCACAACGCCTTCGCCAGCCTTCAGCATTTCGACCGACACTCTATCATACCCTGCAGCTTTACCAGATTTCATACTTTTTAACGCTTTCACAATCTCATCCATTTCAATCTCACTTTCGTTCTCAATTTCATTCACTTTGTAACGACACTTAGCCGGCCACAGTACTTTTTTTCCCTTTGGACAGCTTTCTCCTAATATACCTAAGTTTAACAATAACACAAAAATGCGCTTTTCAAACAGTCGATGCCAAAACAAATCACGTCGTGATTCCCACAGCTGAACACAATAAATTGCATAATATTTCTTTGACCGGAACTGCCTAAAATAGTTTTGCACCCTAAGAAGTCGTAAACTAATATTCATTTAAACAGAAACGGGACAGGGGTCTTAAATGGAGACACAAGATACTTTGCTAAATCAATAGAACTCGCTATCTTCAAAACATGAAACTATCATAAAAAGTATTGTTCCTAGAAAACGCTCGACTCTGCTGGTCGCCACATGTCTTTTTCTCGCCACTTTCTACATAAAACAGGAACAACTGGATCAAAGGTCCCAGGTGCTGATGCGGACTACAATAAAGTTATGAACCTTAAGAGTAACAGTTTATGAATCAGTTTTATGCAAGATAATAAAAGTCTTAGATCCTTCCAGAAACACAACATTGAGATGGACGCTCGTGGCCTCCGCCAAATCTCCACGATTGCGTCAGGTAGCCGATGCAAGCCAGAGGGTTGGGCGTAAAGGCGACCAATCACGGGTCACCGGCGCGGGCGCGCGCGCGGTTTTTGTTCGGGGTTCAAGACGCGGGTGTCGAGGCATTCGACAGGAGCCCGGACCGGAGACATCACGTTGTTTTATCAGGCAGCTGCCAAGAAGTTACGAGCCGCTCGGACAAGTGAATTTGTGTCCTGAGTGGTTTTTATAGAGTCAGTTTGAAATACGGTTTGGAGAGCTTCACCCTAATATACCACTGTGATACCCATACTTTCTCTGAATTCTATCATAAAACAAAACTTAAACACTTCATAAAGCATTGTTTGGGATGTAACACAGGAAATAGTGCGAGGCTCCTTTCTATTAACTTTTCTACATTAAAATCCCCTTGTACCGGTGTAGACTTTAAACTTACTTCACAGTTATGGTATTATGAACCTGCGACAGACTGTAGATAACATTTCATACTAGCTATTGCTTTTCGGGTTTGTACGCAAAAGAAGTTACGAATCCCGACTCATGTTTGTATATTATCCATGAATATTCTTGAAATACTTCATATACATAGATTATGAGATACATATTGATATCCTCTACAATATTTATTCTAACTACGGGTTCGTACGCAAAAGAAGTTACGAACCCCGACTCTTGGTAATTTATGTTTTATTATAAGTATTTTTGATTGGCAATGAGAGTTTTTCTTTTCTGGATCTTTTCTCTCATTTAAATTTGGCCTAGCAATGATCCAGGGCTCTAGGAGGACGAATCTCGAATTCCTAGATCAGCCACATTAGCTTAAAATCATTCTCAATAAATTCGATTAATTTTAACCGTGACATTGACTATTATTCACCACTCCTCCTTCTCTCCTAAAACTAATAACTGAAATATTCAAATCTATAATAATAATATTTTCCAGTTCAGCTATTAATAATATAATATATAGCTTAGCCAACTATATCTTTTAACCTTGAACTCGCGTGAGCGAGCTAGTTGTCTCCCGTGAGCCCGTTTACATTAAATCCACCGGTAGGCTTACGAATTTGTGTCATTCTTTCTTGAACGCTAAATAATCGCTAAATAGCTTAAACGCTGTCAAGGAAGGCCTTCCTAAGTTAAATAAAATAAAACAAGAAACCACAGTTTCCTCATGATCATGAATACATATATATATATAATAGCCTGCGGGCACAACATAAAAAAAGCGAAAAACATAAAATAGCCTGCGGGCTTAACTAAAAACCATGGCATATATCTATAAAATGCCTGCGGGCATAATAGCAAAAGATTGAAGACACAAAATTATCAAAGCTTACTGTCGCTTGGGCCCACTCGTAACGCAAACGTGGCGGTGGGTGAATTTTTGCATTCCGGCCGGGTAGCAAAGTTGAAATTCCTTCCATACTTTAGCTAACGAAACACTGACTAAGGCACCATCCAGGTTCCGTCACAACTTCTGCAGTAGTTATTTCTTGCGCTAGATCTTCTTTCTCAAATAAGCTTTCAAAATATTCCTTCCATCTTTTCAACACACATTCCTCACCTTTTATTACACTACCGTATAGGATTCTAATGGTAAAAGATTTTTTTTTAACCGGGCCAGTAGTTTTGGAGCCTATTCAATTCAAACAAACAAACAATCAAATCTTTCCTCTTTATAATATTAGTGTAGATAACTGTAAAGTTATTATTATTTTAACAATAAATAAAAAGCAGATCGTCGCGCACGTGTGCTACGACTGGTGAACAACGAGCAACAAAGCGAGTCGGTGGCGGGCGGCCGGCCGGTAGTGTTCAGTGACGTCACACATGCGAGCGCGGTCGAGCATGCCTTGCCGACTTTTAAAAAATTATATCTCGGAAACTACTTATCGTATCGAAGTGATTCTTTCGGTGGTTTTTACCTTTTTTAAATAAATAAATAAATAAATAAATATCCTGGACAATTCACACAGCGCCATCTAGCCCCAAACTAAGCAAAGCTTGTACTATGGGAACTAGATAGCTGATATTAATACTTATATACTTTTTTTTTTTTAAATAAATACATATTATACATAGAAACACCCAGACTAAACACAAATATCTGAAAATGACTTAACAAATATTTGTGTCTTGTGGGGATCGAACCCACGACCCTCGGCGTAGCAGGCAGGGGTACTATCCGCTACGCCATCGGCTCAGTCGTTTTTACAGACTATATGAAAAAAATAAAAATAAAAACCGATGGTGAAGGGGATTCGTCATCTACCAACGAACTAGGCTGTGGTGTGGCTTGTACCCCGGTACGTTCACTCGCACCTCGGATGCCACCACACCTCATACACTTTCAAGGGTCTGGAGTGCAGGTCACCTAAGAGCAGGTTGCATCGCAGTCTAGCTCTGCCCGTGATGAGGCAAGGGAGGTCCAGGTAAGTATCAACTGCGCTTGGCAAATGTATAAACCCTGTGGATACCTTTGGGCTCCTTATTCTAAATTTTTCGTGACATCCCTGAGCTGGACACAACAACCTTCTATATTATTTTAATTGCTTATTTGAATGATTTATTACCTTTCAAGTATAGTAATAAAATTAATAGGAAACTGAACATTACTTTACATTAATTTTCAATTCTTGAAGCGGATACATTTTTGTGATACCTATGTTATCTTATCAGTTGCACTAGTTTGTATTTTTTAAATATTATTCTTTGGTAATATAAAATACCTTGAATTATTCGATATTTACAGGTGGTAATTGAAAAATTTTGCCTCAGAATTAGTTAATCACACATTTAACCTTAGAAAAGATGTACCAGTGGAACTGACAAGATTTTAAATATAATTGAGTCCATTATTTTATGAGAGATAGAGAAAGAGAGAGGACAAGTATTCATTTTGTGCATAGGCTGCTATTTGTGTGTACAGAATAGGGATAGCATCACCCCATCTCTTTCCCGTGGGAGTCCTAATAGGCGACAAAGGGACTCGAGGGTGTGTATTGCAATTTTAGGCGATAGGCTGACAACCTGTCACTATGGCGATACACAATTTTCCGAATGAACCTCAAATATTTGTCAGACGTGGCGTAAATGTCCCTTTTTTGCAGCCATTTACGCTCTACCGACCCTGCAAGGGATTATAGGCGTGATATATGTGTGTGTGTGTGTGTGTGTGAATAGGGCACAATATACCTCTATATAATGACATCAAAAAAAAGCTCGTTAGATGAATAATACAAATTATTGCATGTGGGTATCATCTGTTTTACACTCGTAACGACATTTTGCAAAAAGTGTCTCGATCATTTTCACGGATTTCACCCGAGAAAATTTTGGGGACATTTTTCATAATTTTTTTATGTTGGCTTACTCAAAAACCGTTGTATTAGCCTAGAATTTTACCTCAAACGGCCCTCAAATTTTTGTCAGATATTAATACGGTCGCTATCGGTTAATGCTCTGCCTATTCCGCAAGGGATAAAGGCGTGATATGTGTATATACGTATGTATGAAATTCGAGCTAACTGACTGTTTGTTATCAACGCTCGTAGACCTAAATAAAGAAACGGCTTCCTATAAGTAAAAGAACACTCTTTGAACTCTGTTATCAGTGGACTTATAGTTATGAATTGTACCTAGTTAATTATATATAAATATAACTATTGCAATTCAAGTAATGTATCAGTATTCGTAAGACTCCAGTGACATGCGCTCAAATCGTAACATGATTAATCAAGCTTTGTTGGTGTTAGTGTGCTTTGTAGTCGATTTGTCTGTAGGAATTCCTCCGTATGTTACAGGTAAGGTGAACTATTATTTCGCTTATCTTTTTACATATGATTTATCAATACACATACGAAGCGTTAGATAGAGTATTTATTTATAGCGGTTAATTATACGCATGTAAATAAAATCTTTTGAAATCTTGATTTCAATTTGAAACAAATGCGGTGGTGGTGGCGTAAAGTTACATGCCGTGTGATTAATTAACCTGGCCAGCCCCGAGGTAGTGCCTTTGTTTTTATTCGTTATCCCACCCGAGCCGGTTTTTAACAAGACAATACAAAATTGACATAAAAAGAAGAAAATTGTGTAATACTAATTTAGTTGTTTAATCAAATGCACGTTATTTTCAGGACGTCAATATGAAGCATTGGAGGAATCAGTGAGTACAAGTTTATCGTCTTATCAATAAAAATTATAAATATTTTGATTTCGCTAAATTAATGGAATCATTTAAAATTACAGGACAAGGAAACAGTGACATTGCAAATTTATTACGAAAGCCTGTGCCCTGATTGTGTACGCGAGTATCCTCAGTTACCCCCTTTGGTGAAGAAACTGGGAGACCAGGTGGATCTAAAAACTTACCCGTATGGAAACGCAGAGGTAAGTTGGCCAAGCTATCTATGCAAACCGCATATTTATCTCGTAAATTTACGAGAATTTTTTTTTCCTGTGCCAACCTTGACCAATTACTTTTCTCCTTTTCTATCTTGCCTCTTGTTTCCCACTGCAATTACTTATCATGTTATCTACTAAAATAATACTAATCCTTTCTCATCGCCACTGATTTTCTTGAGTACCCGGGCAACGGCAACACAGGCTTGCCTGTGGATAAGTCCGGCTGAACGATCCCACCAAGCGGTGGAAGGCTCCGTAAGGGGCCGCCTGGTTCGCGACCACCATCCCACCGAAGTCTGGCGCCAAGTAGCTTGCTGCGTTCCGTCAGTGTGTGGGAGTGCCAGTGCCTTAACAGGCTTCTTCTAGGTGAGCTCGCTCCATCTTAGACTCTGTCTCTGTTCTATGACCTAGACTAGAGTCAAGAGCAAACCCATCATTAATAAAAATAAAAAAAAAAAGTACCAGAGATTTTTTTTATGCTTACATAAAATTTTAATTGTAACACCTTTGCGTACTTTTACTACACAATGTAAGAGCATTTTTTAAACTAAGAACATCATTTCCGGGTAGGTAGGTAATTAGGGATTGAGCCACTGGCCCTAATTATTTTTCATTCATCATAATTATCAACTTGCCGTGTGATGCCGGCTTAGAATAGCATCACCCCATTTCTTACCCATGGGTGTCGTAAGACTCGACTAAGGGACTCGAGGGATGTGTATTGCAATTTTAGGCGACGGGCTGACAACCTATCACTATAGTGATACACAGTTATCTGATTGACCCTCAAGCTTTTGTCAGACGTGGTGTTAATATCCGTTTTACGGCCGTTAACGCTCTGCCTACCCCGTAAGGGATATAGGCGTGATTTATGTATGTATGTATGTATAATTATCAACAGCCAGCCATTTTATTTATTTTTTTATTTTACGATTTATTGTACACAGGAACAGTAAAGAGAAAAACACATAAAGAATACAGACACAACAGGCACTGCTTATCTCTAATAAGAAATTTCTTACAGCAGACCTAGGGAAGAGTAACGGTATCCAACGAAATGCGGATAAGACGCCAATAATAACGCCATCAACAGTCCTTTGCCATACATGGACACTATTATTTTTTCCTAAACCGTAAAATGACGTTTTCAGATGACGGATAACAACGGTGAAACGGAAGTGACGTGCCAGCACGGGCCCGATGAGTGCTACGGCAACAAGCTGCATGCGTGCGCCATCGATCAGCTTCATTCTGCAGCTGTTTACGTCCCATACATTGCCTGCATGATGGGCAAGCGCTCGGACGACATTGCAGCGGACGAAGTAAGTGACTTAGTACACTTGGTATCGTAACGCGGAATACTTTGGTTCCCCAACTACTTAGCCTTGAGTTGAGACTGAAACTTGAGACTCTTTTCAAAATATACATCACAATAATACATACATACATCACCCTATAGCAGTCCACTGCTAGACGAAGACCTCCCCCACGCCATAGGGCACGATCTCCCGTTTTCGCCATCCAGTCGCTACCAGCCGTTTTCTTTAAGTCATCGGTCCACCTGGCCGGAGGTCGTCCAACACTACGCTTGCCGAGGCGTGGCCTCCACTCGAGAACCCGTTCCTCCACCGTCCGTCGGTTCTACGACAAATGTGCCCAGCGAATGTGCGACTATATCCGTTACTATGGTCTTTTTGCGGATAGTCTCATTCCGGAAGAGATACCGAGCATAGACCTTTCCATAGCTCTTTGAGTGACATGTAACCGGTGGGCCAGTTTTACTGTCAGGTTCCACGTCTCGGCTCCATAGGTCATGACTGGCAGAACGCACTGATCGAACACCTTTTTCTTGAGGCATCACAAAACAATAATGACTTCTTTTATTTGTGGAAGTACGCGTTTTTTTTAAAGCATCGAGCCAATATCTCTGAACTGTAAGGAAAACTAGACCTAATATAAATGTACACAAACAAATTATTTCCAGTGCGGCAAGATACACAGCGTCAAATCAGACTCAGTTAAGGAGTGTGCTAAAGGGGCCAAGGGCCAGGAGTTGCTGGTGTACTACGGACACGAGTCAGAGAAGGTGAACTACAAGAATCACGGCGTCCCTTACGACCTTGTCAACGGCAAGGTTGTACCAGACAAACAAACATTAATGGAAGCTGTTTGTCAAGCCTTCAAAAACCCTCCTGATGCCTGCAATGAAATTCCTAATTAAAAGAGTTGCTATCAAAACTTGTGTTTTTCTTTTTTTAATCTATAAAATTTAAGAGGATGTACTAACGCATCATAATTAATACAACCTTAATACTTTGCTTGCCCATGTAATAAAATATCTACATAGTTAATTAGGGAGGTACCTATAAAATAACTACCATCAACCGTATTTGCATGCTCAAATATACGAATTTATGTCGTATCAAAATAATGTCCACAGCTACGCCTATGTTAATTCTATTCTTCGAATAAATACTACGATATAAAATGTAAGATATCAATCTTCTTCCATGTTCACGACAAAATGAATAAAATCCCAAAAGGTAGCATTTGCCTCTTTGAGATGTTCAAGGTAATGATGTCCTCTTTTATTGTGTTGTAGCTATCTTAAAAGAAATTTAGTGATGTGAATACATGGTTTTCGTAAGACATAATAAAAAAACAGCTAAATGCAAATCGGACTCGCCCACCGAGGGTTCCGTAATAATAAAAAGTAAATAATCTTATATCCCGAATTGAACTACCTACTAGCTTTAATTTTAAAGTTATGTTCCTTTTCGTATCCCTAAAGAAACGAATTATATGAAAAATGCATAAGTTTTAGAATGTTTACTAAATATATACTCGAAAAGGAAGCTATTTGCAAATTTCATACTTCTAGATTCACGGCAAGTACCCTATTACTTTTGATTCCCCCAAGAGGGTCAAAAACAAGAAAACGGCCGAATCTGTCTTAACGGTAAGTTAGGAGCTTGATTTTTTTACAACAATAAGCGGGCGTAGATGTAGTATATGGTTTTAATTTCAACTTAATATCATAACGCGTGCCCGAGATAATGGGTCGTGGCGGACGGACAACAAAGTGATTCTATAGGGGTTTAATTTTTCTTTCATTTGAGGTACGGTACTCTAAAAACGTCAAAATGATTTTCAATCTCGTGTAATATAAATGTCGTCAAAGTGGACGAATTCTTTAGCGTTTTGTTAGTATAAAGACACAAAATATAACAATTGTGTTGTGGAGTATTTGCCGCCATTAATAACCGGAGCGGGCTCGTATCTCCAGGTTTTATTGCGTCTCTGAAGAAATGGCCACTGCCGGCAATAGCTGGCTTCTCGTCTGTCCATGACCACGTACTTCTACCCACATTAATGTGGGTCGCCGTGCAATTTTCATGCAACCAGAATTAATTTAGTTCGTGCTACATTTCGGCTGTGCGCATACGAAAAGTTTTGTTTGTAGTATTTTTTTTCATGTTTTCAGGTACAGTCGTTGTTACGATGACCTTGTTTTTGAGAGAGTTGAATACTTATTTGAAAATGGAGCATTCAGGTATTATGTACCGTCTCACACTTATTTTATACTTTTTAGGCGTTGAAGATGATACTTACGAGTATTATGCATAACTCTACAGTAGAGCATATTTTTTTTGATAAGGAAATTCAGGCCACTTATAAATTGTAGTGTTTCGCATAGAATAGATCACATACTCCCATCGATCAGCTGCGATTGCCGAACACAGTTTTCATCACGGCTTCTACCGCGAAGAAGGCTGTTCTTAAGCAGCCGAAACGTAGCGAGCTAAACTCTCTACCAAATATAACTAGTAAATTACGTAAACTTACATCATGAGTGATACTTGTTCGTTTAATAATGAAATTGCAAAATTTTTGTTACAATTACCTGCAATGTCATCAAAGCCCAGGACCATAATATATAATAGGTATATTCAAAGCCTTGTATCGGTATTATGTATTGGTATAGGTCTATCTCGGTTTGATCAGCAAACAGAGATTACAAACGACCGGTCCTAATTAGCATTCGTGAGTGAATCTAGTTTGTCTCTGACTGATTGAACACGCCTGCTATAGGCGAGGGCACTGATGCATGAAGACATGGTCTCATTAACAATTATTACAGAGCCATTATATGTATACATACTATTATTTATCAATGCGAATATAGGTAAGTGCCTTCGTTGCTATTTTACGCTAAAATGGAGATTAATTGGGAATTATTTCCGAGAGATATTGCTTCTCTATAAATTAAAGTTGGTGTAACATTATGGATGTAGCTATCGCAGTAATATGGCAGAATAAGGAGTTTGGCTGTACCCCTAGGAAAAATCCGGAATATGGTGAAATCGTGATTTTATTCTGCCTTCGTCTTAAGCAAATCCAGAAATTCGACAAATTCCTAGTATTTTTGGGCGAATTTCTAAAGTTGTCTATAAATATGGTAAAACGAAATTGAAAAGACACTTGTAAAGTATGTATGAGGTTGAAAATACCTACTTTGCATTATGTACTTACAGGAATAAAACTATAGAAGAAATTATAACGTTTTCATTTTGTATTTCCCATTATTCATTCATTTTCTTAAGACACTTAATTGGAAAAAGTTTATTTTAAACGTAATTTTGCCATAATTCTAAACTACTTTAGGAATTTAGGAATATGGCTGAAATCCTAAATAATCCTAGATTTGTTTAGGATGATGGTAGAACGGAGTAACCATTTCACCATATAGCTGACGTAACTATGACGTGAGTCGTATTTAACATTTGTTGGGAAGTACATGTAAGCTTTGTATTGTTATGAGCTCAAGTCGGCTTGCAGTATTACATCCACAATGGAGAATACAAACTTACGAGGAACATATCCCTCCCATAGTTACAAACTCGATGCGAAACTAACAAGATGAAGGGAAACACGGAATACTTAGTACATTTGAGTCAAGCGAAATATTAGCCGCTGTATAATGTTGTAGAGAGTCAAGTTTGGAAGCCAGCTTGTTCTAGGGTTGATGCAAGTCTAATCCTCCGGATATGCGACGATGAATCATTTTAATAAATTTTTTATATTGTGAAATTTTACTAGTCAGCGATAGCGAAAACTCAAGTCAACCATTTTTAAGGAACAAAGGTCGAAAAACCAAAAAAAGAATTGGACCTGCCATACAACATTGCCGATCAGCTGATTTGAGTTACTATGGAAATTTAAATATTTTTGTCATATTTTAAGATAAAAAATAAAATAAAATAACCTACATTCCTTGGAGAATCTTGTTTCTTATCACCAGCAGCCCCTCTTGAGATTGCGCTATCGGTCATTAGTAAAATTTCACCCTGTACTAGTATAGGTGAGATACAAGGCTTCGGACGATAGTTACTGATGTCTGTCTTGTTTTCTTTTAATATGATATTAAGAATAAGGCAGATAGGTCAAAACATAAAAAAATATGATCCTATCCCAAACAAAATGTACCAGCCAACCAAATCAATTTGTATGGCAGGTAATTTTTTGATATTTCGACCTATGTTCCGCGGAGAAAGTTGTTCCTTATAGAAAGTTTTTTCTAGCCCGTCCTGACATCAAAACATTATAATAGCATTCTAGTAGCTCTAATACAGCTTCCCCTAAATGTATTTTTATTACAAAGGTCCAGTTTCGTGTACAGTTGACTGTACCTAGTATCATGAGATTGATTGGAGTCAGTAAAGAGTTTATGTAAAGGGAGACTAAAGGTGCTGTTCCGAACCGAGCGGCCGACGGCCGACGGCCGACAGCATATGCCGCGGCGGCCGTCCTTGGCCGCCGCGGCACTACTGGTTCGTATGGACTTGTATGGGATACTATCCGAACCGAGCGGCGACTGCACATGCTATCGGCCGCCACGCATCTGCCGCGGCGGCCGACGGCCGACGGCCGACGGCACATAACTGCAGACCAGTATAGCCGCGGCGGCTTTACGTTGGTTGGGTCGGAATATAGTTTTCAGGACTAGTTATTATGTATAGGTTATTATGGTTCATCGGGTTATTATGGTTCATCGGGTCGTTGGGTTCATCTTGTCGTTCGGGTTCATCATGTGGCCATAGTTCATCGGTTCGCTAGGTTCATCGGGTTATTATGGTTCATCAGGTCGTTGAGTTTATCTTGTCGTGAGGGTTCATCATGTGGCCAGAGTTCATCGGTTCGCTAGGTTTATCGGGTTATCATGGTTCATCGGGTTATTATGGTTCATCGGGTCTTTGGATTAATTTTGTCGTTAGGGTTCATCATGTGGCCAGAGTTCATCGGTTCGCAAGGTTCATCGGTTTATCATGGTTCATCCGGTCATTACGGTTCATCGGGTCGTTAGGTTCATTTTGACGTTAGGGTTCATCATGTGGCCAAAGTTCATCGGTTCACTAGGTTCATCGGGTTATTATGGTTCATCGGGTCGTTGAGTTCATCTTGTCGTTAGGGTTCATCATGTGGCCAGACTTCATCGGTTCGCTAGATTCATCGGGTTATCATGGTTCATCGGTTTATTATGGTTCATCGGGTCGTTAGGTTCATCTTGTCGTTAGGGTTCATCATTGTGGCCAAAGTTCATCGGTTCACTAGGTTCATCGGTTTATCATGGTTCATCGGGTTATTACGGTTCATCGGGTCATTGGGTTCATTTTGACGTTAGGGTTCATCATGTGGCCAAAGTTCATCGGTTCACTAGGTTCATCGGGTTATGATGGTTCATCGAGTCGTTGGGTTAATCTTGTAATTACGGTTTATCATGTGGCCAGAGTTCATCGGTTCGCTAGGTTCATCGGGTTATCATGGTTCATCGGGTTATTATGGTTCATCGGGTTGTTGGGTTCATCTTGTCTTTATTGTTCATCATGTAGCCAGAGTTCATCGGGTGGTAAGAGTTCATCGGTTGGCTGGGTTCATCGGGTCGTTATTGTTCATTGAGTCGCCAGAGTTCATAGGTATGCTAGGTTCATCGGTCTATCATTGTTCACCGGGTTTTCCCGATGAATCATGATAACCCAATGAACCTAGCGAACCGATGAACTCTGGCTACTCGATGAACAATAACGACCCGATGAACTCTAGCCACATGATGAAACCTAACGACAAAATTAACTCAACGACCCGAGGAACCATGATAACCCGATGAACCTAGTGAACCGATGAACTTTGGCCACATGATAAACCCTAAAGACAAGATGAACTAAACGACCCTATGAACCATGATAAGCCGATGAAGCTAGCGAACTGATGAACTCTGGACACATGATGAACCCTAACGACAAGATGAACCCAACGACCCGTTGAACCATGATAACCCGATGAACCATGATAAGCCGATGAAGCTAGTGAACCGATGAACTCTGGCCCAATGATGAACCTTAACGACAAGATGAACCCAACGACCCGATGAACCATAATAACCCGATGAAAAATAATAACCCGATGAACCATGATAACCCGACCAACCTAGCAAGCCGATGAACTCTGGCCACATGATGAACCTTAACGACAAGATGAACCCAACGACCCTATGAACCATAATAACCCGATGAAAAATAATACCGTGTGATGCCGGCTTAGAATAGCATCACCCCATTTCTTACCCATAGGTGTCGTAGGAGGCGACAAAGGGACTCGAGGGTTAGATGTGTATTGCAATTTTAGGCGATGGGCTGACAACCTGTCACTATAGTGAAACACAGTTATCTGATTGACCGTCAAACTTTTGTTAGAAGTGGTGTTAATATCTGTTTTACGGCCGTTAATGCTCTGCCTACCCCGTAAGGGATATAGGCGTGATTTATGTATGTATGTATGTATGAAAAATAATAACCCGATGAACCATGATGACCCGACCAACCGAGCAAGCCGATGAACTCTGGCCACATAATGAACCCTAACGACAACATGAACCCAACGACCCGATGAACCATGATAAGCCGATGAACCACGATAACCCGATGAACCACAATAACCCGATGAACCTAGCGAACCGATGAACTCTGGCAACTCGATGAACAATAACGACCCGATGAATTCTGGCCACATGATGAACCCTAACGACATGATGAACCCTAAGGACTCGATGAACGTAACAACCCGATGAACCTAGCGAACCGATGAACTTTGGCCACATGATGAACCCTAACGACAAGATGAACCCAACGACCCTATGAACCATGATAGCCCGATGAACCACGATAACCCGATGAACAATAACGACCCGTAGAACTCTGGCCAAATGATGAACCCTAACGACATGATGAACCCTCAGGACTCGATGAACCCAATGATGAACCTAGCGAACCGTTGAACTCTGGCCACATGATGAACCCTAACTACAAGATGAACCCAACGACCCTATGAACTATGATAACCCGATGAACCATGTTAAGCCGATGAAGCTAGTGAACCGATGAACTCTGGACACACGATGAACCCTAACGACAAGATGAACCCAACGACCCGAAAAATAATACCGTATCGTATGATGCCGGCTTAGAATAGCATCACCCCATTTCTTACCCATGGGTGTCGTAAGAGGCGACAAAGGGACTCGAGGGTTAGATGTGTATTGCAATTTTAGGCGATGGGCTGACAACCTGTCACTATAGTGACACACAGTTATCTGATTGACCCTCAAACTTTTGTCAGAAGTGGTGTTAATATCCGTTTTACGGCCGTTAATGCTCTGCCTACCCCGTAAGGGATATAGGCGTGATTTATGTTTGTATGAAAAATAATAACCCGATGAACCATGATGACCCGATGAACCATAATAACCTTATAAACATAACTAGCAGCCCGCCCAGCGGTTTCACCCGCCGCTAACAATTTCCCCCCGGGAATAAGACAGTTTAATATAGCCTATGTTCGTCAGGGATAATGTAGGATTATAAAAATCTTGACTTTGAATAGCATCACCCGATTTCTTTCCCGTGGGAGTCGTAGGAAGCAACTAAGGGACTTGAGGGTGTTTATTGCAATTTTAAGCGATGGGCTGACAACCTGTCACTATGGCGATACACAATTTTCCGAATAACCCTCGCAGCCGTTTAGGATAATAGGCGTGATATGTGTATGTATGTATTATTTTAGTGTAGATTTCATAATGCATTATTTAATGTTTTTTATCGTCTTTTTTATACCGAGTATGGGACAGCCTTTCAAATACTGATAGGTGCATGAAACATAAAACTGGACAACTTTCCCCTAGAAACATATGTCAGGAAACGCCAAAAAAATTACCTTCCATACAAAATCACAATCAGCTGACTGCATTCATTATGGGAAGTCAGTTTTTTTACGTTTACTGAAATATGTTCCTAGGGGAAAGTTGTTCAGTTTCATGGTCTGCGTGAACCCTATCAGTATTCAGAGGGCTATCCCTTACACCCTTTAATACAGTAATGATTAAATGTAATCATTACACTGGTACGAATAATGTGGCGTAGTTTGTACATTTTAAAATGAAAAAGAAGTTATAGTGGCATAACTGTAATAGTTAGACATATGATATCGCGGACATTATTATAGATATTGATGTCTTCTATAAAACTGTAGTACATCATTTCGCTCTATTGTCAATAATTTCCACAGCGTACGCGATATAAGATATTTTTTTGGTACATTTGTACATTTTTAAATGAAAAAGTAGTTATTGTGGCATAACTGTAATAGTTAGACATATGGTATCGCGGACATTATTATAGATATTGATGTCCTCTATAAAACAGTAGTACATCACTTTGCTCTATTGTCAATAATTTCCACAGCGTACGCGATATAATATATTTTTTTGGTACATTTTTCACACGTTGGGTTACATTGTCGAAATTTTCACGCGGATCCCTATTTTTTTCTCGTATAAAATATAGCCTATGTTCATCAGGAATAATGTACGATTCTAATGGTGAAAGAATTTTTAAAATCGGGCCAGTAGTTTCGGAGCCTATTCGATGCAAACAAACAAACAAACAAACAAACAAACAAACAATCAAATCTTTCCTCTTTATAATATTATCTACACTAATATTATAAAGAGGAAAGATTTGATTGTCGGGCCAGTAGTTTCGGAGCCTATTCGATGCAAACAAACAAACAAACAAACAAACAAACAAACAATCAAATCTTTCCTCTTTATAATATTAGTGTAGATAACTAAGTCCTGAAAACTATACTCTGACATGTGCTGTCGGCCGTCGGCCGCTGCCTTCGGAATGACATCTGCCGCGGCGGCCGACGGCCGACGGCCGATAGCCGCGGCATGTGCCATCGGCCGTCGGCCGTCGGCCGTAGGCCGCTCGGTTCGGAACAGCACCTTAATAATGACAACCGCAACAGAGGAACCGAGCCCGGCACATTACACTATAAATATATAGGCATAGTTGGGAACTTACTTTGAACTATTGGCGTAAAGTTACATGCCGTGTGATTAACCTGACCCGAGGTAGTGCCTTTATTTTTATTTATTTATCCCGCCCTAGCCGGTTTCCTATTAGGACAATAGAAAATTGTTATAAAAAAAGAAAATATTGTTATAAAAATTTCTTTTTTTACTATGACGGATCATGACGTCAATAAGTGATAATACCATATAATACTATCTACGCCGTGTGATGCCGGCTTAGAATAGCATCACCCTATTCCTTTCCCGAGAGCTTCGTAAGAGGCGAGTGAGGGAGTCGAGGGTATGTATAACAATTTCAGGCGATGGGCTGACAACCTGTAACTAGGGCGATACACAAATTTCCGAATGACCTTCAAATATATGTCAGACGTGGCGTAAATGTCCGTTTTTGTGGCCGTTTACGCTCTGCTTACCCCGCAAGGGTTTATACGCGTGATATGTGTATTTGTGCATTTTAGTTATTTTTGAACAATGGAAGAATGTTGGTTAAAGTTTATCATATTCTACTACCATAAACACTAGCTCATGCAGCATTTTATTGAGTAAAACACAAGAATATACAAACATATATCGCGTACGCCGCCATCTAGCCAGCAACTGCGCAAACTCTCCGAGAGAAACCGCCCGCCCAACTTCACACCACAAACCTTCCGAATCGTAGGGCGGTGGTACTATCCCGACTACCGATATCTCTCCGCCAGATGGCAGAACCTGTATCTTACACAAAAACTTAGTTTCATATAAAACTAAGAACTACCTGGCTTATCTAATCCAAGATTCTGCCCGAGCCAAAGCCTAGTGTAAGACTCTTGACCTAAACAAACCTGGGGTGAATGGAGCGAAGGAAGCACGTGTTGATTCTTTACACTGATTGTGAACAAGGCCAGCCCTTTTTAATACCGACAGATATGAATAGACCAAGTCGTAGATCTTCTAAAACTAACACCAACTTCACAAATTTTGATGTAGTCTTCGCAATTAAGCTCTTGTAGACAGGTTACTTTGTAAGTTTGTCAAATTGTGTAACTGGTAGTTTGCCATCTGTTAGATCTTTGGCAATAACATTTTTTTATTTTTATTTTATGGCTTATATTGGCCACAATTTGGGATGTAAATTCTTTTAACTTACCTTAAATTAATGCTGTCACTTTCCGCCAAATAGGTTAAGAAAAGGAAAGGAGATATCTAAGTCATGTCATGTCTTATAATTTAACGCAAAATAGGTCTTATTTGTCAAAATAAGACGACGATAAAAACAATGGCGACTAAATTGACTAGAAATTGCGTAGAATCCATTGACATTTTTAAACATGACAGGACTTTGACCCTGTCCCATTCTAAACCATTTTGACGGAAAGTGACAGCAATAATTTAAGGTAAGTTTAGAAATTTATACCCCTAATTGAGAGCAATGTCTAAATAAAACTGGTTTAAAAATCTCGCTCGCGGTATAGCCGCCTTAACAGAAAAATCTCAATACACGTTTTTTCGTTTTTCTCCTTTTTTTCTCATTTATTATTCGACAACACATTACCTACGATATAAACACGAAGGTAACATAACACACGCCTTTGAATGGTCTGAGACGCTTTGTTGTCTTCAAGTATTATACAAGCCTGTTGTATTTGCCTTTGATTTGTTTTATCTACGACGCATGCCTGAAGCGGAACCTTCAAATGAAATTAATACGATACTTTGCATAAAAGCCAACAAAAATGTGGTTTTATTTTTATTTTCTTTCTTTTACTTAAGTAAAGGAAAACATTGGGATTTCTTGCGCTCAGGAAATAACCTTTTCTTTGATATATAGGTACCTCTTTTAAGTTACAATAGGAACTCAACATCAATTTCTAAAGGTATTACAGTAATACACACCGCAATCAAGAATTAAAAAATACTAGTTGCTGCAGTAGTGGTTCCGCAATACGCAATACAATGAATATCATTGAAGATACCGACAAATTCGAGATAAACGAAATTTTTGAATAACAAATCTCAGAAAAATATATCGCCGGAGAGATAAACTTGCAAAGTCCGCGTATTTTCATTCAGGCGGAAATTAAATTGGTACTCTTTATAAAATGTTCACAAATCGGGGGACGAAATTATAAAGGTAATTTACCAGTTTGTTCCCTCGACGAATAAATTTCTCCTTTGAACGTGCTGCGTTTGCCTCATTTTTTCCGCTTCGGGTGCTCGAGCGCAATCTGTTCTCAGGCTGCAAAGAGGCTGTATATCAGTCAATGTCCGAGCGGTACTTTAATTGTGCCCTAATTTATGAGCTCATATAGAGTGTGGACGCGAAAGCATCTTTCGAAGCGTTACTTGTATTTTGTTCACGTAGCTATTTATTGGTAGTAAAGCGATTTGCTAGCTTTCCTGCTATGAATTATGATGGACGGCGGCGGTCGAGATACGATACTAAAAGTAAACATGTTATTTGTAGAATGCGTCCATATGATGGTGAGTTTGCTGTAAGTCTATAAAATTACTATCGACCTTCGGTTACTATTAACGTTTTACTTTTCTGAACGATAACCGCTTGTATGAATTATCTACCTACGGATTTAACCGATGATTTTTCACGCCAAACAAAAGATGTACAAAAGATGAATTTATTCAGTTCACTGAAGTTACCTATTTCGTTCACAAATGTAGATGTCTATCCGTACGAGCTTGGTTTCCTTTGAGGTAACTTATTGAAGTGCAGGTGAAAATGCAGGGAGGTTAAATAAAAGCACATTTCACAAGTGGAGCTGAAAAACATACTGAGTGCTAACCTTAGTTAAGTACCTACATATCAGAATAACCTATATATTATACTAGATATAATGTAACCTACCCTACTACTTGTTACCTAAGTACATACTTATCAAATTAATTATTTTAAATATTTATGTCTAATTTACCATTGCTTACAGCTCTGTGAAAATAACGTATGTCGGCTGAACATTTGCCAGCCATAAGAACCGGGTCGTTTAATTTGTGTTTCTGCAATACGTAAATATTATAGTATATGCTCTATCTCATGCTTGCCGCTCGTACTTCCTTTATTATTCCATTACCAAACCTTTGGCATCGTTGTAAAGAGATTTCGTTTACGGTGTCTGGGAAGCTAATTTAGTAGTTGTTGTGAGACAATCCATCTGGAAGGAATAGACGGATAGAGGCAGTAAAACGCCGAAAGTCGGAATTAACGAAACGAAGTGGTCACTAAATCGTCTCCGTGCGGACAAGGGCCAGCCGCCAATATTGAGCTGGAGGAAATTTACCTCTGACTTGATTTGCTGAGATGGGATTTATTTAACCGCCGATATATCAATCTTTCTTTAAGTTTTTAGTTTGGGCACAATGATATTTAGATTTTATTTTTAGATTTTTAATTTAATATTTAATTTAAAGATTACAGCCATTTGTTTTAAAGTAATATAACATTAACATAATATTTGATCTACTTATTTTCTATTATTAATTGTCATATACTGTATTAATCATAATATCATAGGTAGTATTAACCTTTTATCATAACACCACAGGATATTAATTGTACGAAACGGAGATGTGGCCAAAAATTGACTTAAATTTAATTTTCCACCCTTTTTTGTACCAACCATATATATTGAGTCAACCAACTACAACTACAAAATTCTAACCACACTTTTGTGATATGTATGTATTGGGATAAAATTATTTTGCATAACATAATATATTGTAATTAAATAAAGTAAAAAGTAGCATAATATTATTGGACAAATAAAATTTTGGAAACAATGACATATAAAATGTAATTAAATTAAATCATCTACATTAACTTACTTAGCTTAAATAATACCTACCATAAATTATGCAATTTCAGTTGCACCTTATACCAACTCGTGAAGTCGCTATTATGAATAAGCATCAAATCAAAGCAAATAAATCGTACAAGTTCTCATTAAATAACATTGCCTATGCAGACTCCGAAGCCAAGTAAAAAGGCGATGAGCCGGGTCTGGTATTCGACCGCACAAGTTTTGAATGCTTTCATTCAAACTTGTCTCTGCCCCCGTCCACTTCGCCGGCCATGAATGGCGCGCCATTTCAGACTTCGCTCACCAACTTATCCGTTCAATCCTCTGTCCCTCTATTCCAAAAAGGAAATTAAAGAATTTTCAATTTAACTTAGTCATAATTCTCAGCTCGATAACTATTCTACAGCATTATTCTGAACCATATCAACCTCCAATCAGTTTTGAGAATGTCACCCTGGAGATGGGTATAATCAGGCGATGTCCGTTGTCAACATTTGTCCGCAAGAATAAATAACGCAAATCCTCACAAAATTATACTTTTCTTAATTTACGTCAAAAAATATCTATGAAAAACAAGTTTAAAAACAACAAGTTTTAGTTTCAGATCTATGGGCTATTCTCTTGAGCTATCAAGTAAATTAAAAGAGCTATACCTAAACATGTTCATTCATACATTTGGGGCAGTACCCCAAGCCCGCCCGCCGCTATCACTTTTTCAATTTCTTATTTTCATATCTACGTAATATACAGGGTATAAGGGACAGCCCTCCGAATATTTGGTGCACGTAGACCATGAAATTGTCCCCTAGAAACATAAGGCAGGAAACGATAAAAAAAACGAAGGCCCATACAAAATTGCAATCAGCTGACTGCATTTACTATGGGGAGTAAATTTTCTTTTGCTTTTCTTGAAATATTTTTTTATAGGAAGTTGTTTAGTTTCCCATAAATATTCGGAGTGCTGTCCCTTACACCCTGTATAGAAAATACAGTTTACTGCTTCTCTGTCATACCGGGAAGACGATCCACACATTTGAGCTGTATTTTTCTGCATTCAACAACAAAAGATCTGTAGAAGGTTGATATTTTTTGAAGCAAGAAGCTCAGCTGGGCAAAAGTCCCATTACGCGAAAGGGTTGGAAGCGTTCAGCTGAAAAGCTAAACGAGGATCTAGATCTGTAGATACCACCCACCCTTTGCTCGTTCTGTCGCTTGAACGAAAACGACAATATATGATATGTTATCGCAATATATTATCAGTTCTTTACGTTAATACAGTCAATACATGAAACGAAATGTACTAATAGCCGTTTCATTCTAACTAATAATGCTGTAGCAAACAGTAATTAACTTTTTATTATTATTTTAAGCCACCTTGTTACGAATTACGAATTCAAGTATCATATCAAAGCACACAGTACTTGCAAATCATACTGCTTTGACAAGTGCGAATTGAATAATATCCGTTTTCACTGAACACACAACAGTATAATTGATCAATTGCTCACAATATGTGATTGTCTGTCAAAACACAAACAGATATCAGCTAATTGAAGGCACAACTTGGGGCTTTGGAGTAGGTAAGTGAGCGATTGGCTTTACTCTAACTTGTTCGCTTTCAAGTTGCGCCATGTTCTACATCTCTGCATTCAGTCATAACTTGTGACAGACACGCCTAACAAAAGCAGCGATGGGTGATCGAAAGCGAAGTAGAATGTACAGTTTGTTCTAAATATTTGAGTGATGTTTGGGTAATCCGTGTCCCGGATATTTGGCCTGACTTTGTTCCACGTTTCACTTCACCTACCTTTATTGTGTGAACGTTATGACTTATTTCAAATTATCAGTATTCTATGATATGATGAATGAATAAACAATCTCCAAGTTTTTCTTTATGTATTTGTATTTTAAATGTTCAACAAAGTGTTTTCCTTACTACTATCAAAATAAGGATAATTTAATTAAAACCCCACCCCATTGACATTTCATTAGGTATAAGAGTACCTAGTTGATTACTAATTGGAAACAACAGGCGGTCAAGACTATCAATAATAGTAGGAACATCTGTATTTAAGAAGACGTAAGTAAGAAAATGTTCATATCGTACAATGAGACGATGGACATTGTAGACAGCCTGTTCCTATGTAGACATCGTTTAGCAAGTAAGATTATTATTGTATGTACCTAAGTATATCTAGCTTATTAATACACTTGAGAAACAAAGTGACAATCACTGGCTAATGTAGTGTAATATCAATATCTAAACATTCTACGACCCGTACCTAATCTGTACATTTGGTGCTATAAGAAACAGTGTATCTACCTATTACCCTGTGTATTCTTCCCTTTGAGTTCTCCTCCACCCAAAGGTTGTCTGGTAGAAATCGCTTTCAGCGATAAGGCCGCCCTTGCGCATTTTTAGTTTAAGTTTTCCTGTTATTTATTTGTGTTTTGAATGTGCAATAAAGTGTTTTTACTTACTTACTTACTATTACCTATCTCTTACGTAGCCTTTACATAGACATGGTGAATGTAAACAGAATTTCTCACAAATGATGTGATGGCTTACGACGTCTAGTTGTAGATTAGTACAACAAACGTTCTTATGAATATTTAAACAACTACGACATATGATACCAATTCTAAAAACTGGTATCATATGTCGTCGTAGGTAAATTATGTACCTATCTACCTACTTATCATATTACTGCTACAATGTACTAAAATCCTTTTTTTCATGCAATTTTTACTTGTATAATTCAAATTACAGACCCTTTATTTGCCCATTGAAGATCTCAAATCAACCAACCTGATAAAAAGAAAAGAAAATGAGAGCACAAATAAATTTTAAGTAAAATAACATTTTTAAATCAAGCTTTTATTTTAATAAGCTAAAAAAAATATATATTTTTCCCCTACATTTTGTTTTATCAATTTATAATGCCATTTCCTACACCATACCATGCTTCTAAAATTATCTATAGGGTGAAATATTACTAGTGACCGATAGCGAAATCTCAAGATAAGGAACAACTTTAATTCGCATTGTGTCTCAATTTAACTGACCGGCACTTATGATGTTTTTTTCGCTTCCGACCTTTGTTCTTCAGAGAAAGTTGTTCCTTATCACCAGCTCGCTAACGGTCACAAGTACAATTTAACCTAATATACATACAATAAACCTAAAGAAGGTCGAAAGACTGTACATAGAAGATGTTCGAAACAAAAGATGTTTATATGAAAAATCATCAACCCTTGGGTTGGCACTACACTCATAATAATTTGGTTTGCACCTGAATAGAATTAGAGACAAATATTGATGAAATTTTGTGTGGTCATAGCTGACAGTCCTGATCAACATCTAAAATAACTTTGGTCAGTACTACAGTGTCTTTGATTCCCAACGTGGAACACCAGGAGCTCTACTTAACGTCAACATGATGAGCCGCTTTTATATATAAATGATATAGTAGTAGTATTAGTAGTTAGTAGCCCCGCGCAGGCTATTTGATACTCATATTTTAGGAGTGCATTAAACAACTTGTCGACCATCATGAATGTTCCAGCATATTTGATTTCAAATTACCGGGCACAGTTCAACTTGCTATTTATCCGACCTTAACATGTGTACAAAATTTCAACTCAATCAATTAAAGATATCTGTTTCAAAATTGAGTTGCAAATTTCCGCCGTTACAAACATAACATTGCAAGTTAAATAAAACCTTTCTTTTAAAAGGCTTATTCTAAAGAAAGACGGAATTTGAAATTCTAAAGGGAAAAGAAACGGCTGTTTTTGCCATCGTTCATAAAGTAAGAAGAAATTAAGTGAAGCAGCTAATTGGGCGAAGGAATCGGGGCAGGTCAGCTGGATCGAAGCGTTTATTGCAAATTTAATTTTGCTTGTTTGACAACAGCGGAAACTGGCAGCGGAAGTTTAAATAAGAGGACGACTTGAGTCGAGCCTTTTTTGATTTTATTTCTATTTCATCTTGATACCAATATGATTTACACTTTGTGTAGTTATTTCTTGATGGAACTCCATAGTATTCTAAGTAATAAAACACTTTTATACACTAGTTCCACGATATATATATTCGATTTGTTGCCTGACGATTAAGTAACGAAACCGGTCACTTCAAAGCATTTTGATTCAAAAATTCAAAATTCAAAATATATTTATTTGCAGCAAACATGGTAGTCAGGGTATTACAATAATTTTAACAAAAGGTACATCATGTTTCGCCAAATCAAGGCATGCAAATTTTCAGTTGTGTCATCGGCCAAGAATTTGTTACATGTCAAAGTGAATTCGTTATGTCAAAATATGATACAAAATTAAACATTCGTTACATTACAATTTCTTTAAATTCTAGATATTCATTAATTTTATAAAATACATTGGTTTTAAGCCATTTTAACAATTTTGTCTTAAATAATGAAATGGGCATATTTCTAATGTCAGCAGGAAGTTTGTTAAATAGACGTATACACATACACACGCAACTTCTATTATATTTTTCAATTCGCGGGATTTCACCAAATACAATTCTATTAGGATTTCGACGATTTCTGGGGTTTACAACTGAGGCTATTGTAAAAAGTTGTGGGTTTTGTTTTACAAAGATACAAGCTTCCAATATGTATAAAGACGGTAGCGTCAACAGACCAAGATCTCTAAATAGGGGCCTACAAGAGTCCAGTGGTGATTTACCAGTCATAGCTCGGATGCATTTTTTTTGGGATAAGATAACTCTTTGCAAGTCTGTTCCATTACCCCAAATAATAAGACCGTACCGTAGAACAGATCCCACATATGCATGATAGGCAGACAGGGCTGTTTTTAAATTGGTTAAATTTTGAAGTTGTTTCAGCGCGTATGCAAATTTATTAATCCTATCACTGACTTTTTTGATATGGGTTATCCAATTTAATTCCTTATTCATATGAATTCCTAAAAAAAAAGTTTCTGTCACTTCATTAATAGTTATGTCATTATATTTTAAATTCAATGTCCTTATCAATTGTTGATTAAAGTTCATGTTATTCGTTTTCGTCAGATTTATTTGCAAATTATTAATTTTTAGCCATTGGATTACAGAATTAATTGTAGTATTAAGTTCAACTTCATGATTGTTAATTGTATTAATATTAATTTTACCTTTGGTTGTGACTACTATAGAGATATCGTCTGCAAACATTACGGTTTTATGTTTTATAATATTAGGCATGTCATTTACATAAATAAGGAACAAAAATGGGCCCAGGACACTTCCCTGTGGTACTCCACGCGGGTTCAATTGGTACTCGGAGTCAATTGGTATCATTTCCTTTTTAGAGTTAAGTTGCGATATTTGAACTTTTTGCATTCTATTACTCAAGTATGTACGTATCCAATCTAGGGGTGTTTCTCGAATACCAATAGACTCGAGTTTCCTGACAAGTATGTCATGAGCAACATAGTCAAAAGCCTTACTCAAGTCTAGGAAGAGCACCGTAGTTAATTATTTTTTATTTAGACTAGTCAAAATATTGTGAATAAGTGAATAGGTGGCAAGTGTGGTAGATTTATTTTTTTGAAATCCAAATTGTTCGGGCTTGATTATATTAAATTTAGTACAGAAGTCTAACAAACGTTTGAGCATGCATTTCTCAAAGATTTTAGATAGTATTGGTACTAGGGCTATAGGTCGATAATTGCTAATATCACTTTTATCGCCTTTTTTATAGAGTGGTCTTACAACAGAGAACTTGAGCAGATCCGGAAAAACACCCGTCGCAAATGATAGGTTTATTAAATGCGTTAGTATATGTAAAACGCTGTTTATGCAAGCTTTAATAACTCTTGTGGAGATTTCATCAAAACCTTCAGAATTGGTATCGTTGAGTGACATGATCTCCTTCTTCACCTCCATTTCCGACATAGGTTTAAGAAACATTGAACAGTTACAGATGTTGTGCATTTTGTTATTTGAATTATTTGTCTTAGATGAGGCCGTAAGAAAATGAGCATTGAAGGTAGTTGCAATAGTTTTTGGGCAAGTTATAATATTTTCATCTACTTTAATACTCTCGATATTGTGACTATCATTTCTGGGACCAATTTCTTTATTTATGACAGTCCAGGTAGCCTTATTTTTATTTTCACTTTTGTTTATGAATGATATATTATTATTACGTTTAAGATTATGAATACATTTTTTTAATATTCTAGAGTACGTTATGTATTTACTTTTATATATTTTGTTTTTACTTATGAAATATTTATGTCGAAGAGATCTTTTTGTCCTGCAGCTCAATCTCAGTCCTTTGCTTACCCATTTCTGCTTCGTTTGCGTATTTATACGGATTTTCTTTTTTGGGAAACATAACTTATAATATAAGCTAACGTCGTCATGGAGTTTATAGAAAGCACGGTTTAAATCGGTTTCATCGAGTATGTCAGAAAAAGATAAAGATTGAAGGCACTGATTAAACTTGACAATATTCTCTGTGCTGTAGTCCCTTTTATAAACAGTATATGACTTGGGCTTGGTACCTTTTGATTTTACAGGAAATTGTATCAGCTGAGCGGTTTCGTGGTCAGACAAGTGTAGCAATATAATCTTAGAAGTAACATTTTTTATGTTGCTCAAGACATGATCAAGGCATGACTTTCCGCGAGTTGGTTCGATTATGTGCATAGTTAAGTTATAATTTAATGCAAGGTCTCTGTAACGACTCGTGACTCTACCTGGTTTCAGGGTATTAATGTTTGTGTCTCCTGCCAGTATTATTTTAGTGACATTTTTATATTTATAGGTTATCTCATTTAGTACAATCTCTAGTTTGTCTAAAAACAGCATGGGATCGCTGTCAGGGGTTCTGTAAAGGCAAACTATAATTAATTTATTGACGGGCAGCTCTATTGCACAGCATTCAAATGATTTTAGCACAATATATTTCTTGACAAGGTTTATTTCTTTAAAGTGTAAGTTATTTCGCACTAAAATACAGATACCCCCCCTATTTATATCCTTTCGGCAGTAAGATGAAGCTAAAATATAGTTGTGAATATTTAAATATTGCTCAAGTCCAGGGGGCCAAATCTGAGGCCATATATCGAACGAGATATAGAGGTTCTGGCTTCGGTTACGCTTTTGGCCTTATACATTACGGATTTTGTTACCAAAATCACACTGGGTTTCTTTAGAGCCAGCAATGTATGATCATATTGTAAGCTATAAACCGCACATGTGAGCGGCTAAATATCAATCATAATCAGCTGATAATGTCAAAAACGAGATATGGCCCTATTCTGAGATTCTGGCCAGTATCTGAACCAAATTGGTTACTCCATCCCCTTCAGTTTTTATGGCAACAGAAGAAACAGAAAACATTTTAGCATAATGTTTCAAATATCGTTCATTCCGGTCATTCAATATGTCAAATGTAAATAAAATATCCACGCCAGTGAGTATAGTATTCTTTGTAAAATATCAAAACAAACAAAAGGAAAGTAATTTTCACAAATAATAATAATAAAGAAGAATCGAGTGAATGGCTGCTTTTTTCTGGAAAAACCGACTAGCTTTGGGCTAGCTAATGTTCCAGCCGGCCCGAGAAGACTAAGAATAAATCATAATTTTTGCAGAAGAAGATGAGAAACTGTGCAAATGCATTTGGTTAAGGTACTAACAAATACTTTAGTCCTGCTACGATTTTTACTATTTTCAGTCGCAAAAAAAATCGCTCCTATGATGCTCCTATGCTAGGTTTATTTATGCATTCGTTGCAGTTCCCAGAAATCTTTGCGATTTTTTTAAAGTTTAGTGGCATAATGTCTGTGTTTGTTACTTAGCTAATATTGTCAAACCCACGGTTTACTATTACGATTTACGATACTTTATTTATTCTAGAACCTCAAACATATTCCTCTGAATATGCTGTATTCTTAAGCAGACATAGACAGACGTAGCTTGTGCATTGGAGTAACAGAAGCAACAAACAGACACTCGACACCCAGTGGGCAACTACTCAATGTCTCGCGCTCGTTTGAAAAGCCGAAAAAGCTTATGAGGAATACATCTGTTACAGACAATGCGCCGCAAGCCAGGGATCAATTGTGGTACTCCCGTTGGCCGGCTCCTGTGGGGTTCATCATACTATCGGTCAAGTTGGCCACTGCAGGGTGAACACGGCAAATGAGGCTTCATGGATAAAACGCGGACCAATTGAAACTGTGGAGCCCCATCTCAAACAATAGCAGGGAGGATCTGAATACGGCAACTAGGAGCGCCGTGGCCTTTACAAAATTTTGACAAAAAATTATATAGAACTGAACACGAAGAGGAAGTTTTATTCTGGATAATCAAAATCTGAAAATGCAATCCAAAGGAGTTCTAAGCAGTAGATGTATATCATTATTAAGGATTATATGTAAAAACAGAATAGGTTTATAATTGGTATGTTCTCTTTGAAAGAATAATCATAATTCAATAAATTATCATGTTTTTAAGAGAGCGTAGTCGTAGATTAGTTAAAAATATTGCGGTCATCACATATAAACTTCTTAATAGGAAAAATCAACTGTACAAACGTAAGAACTCATACTATTCAGTAGATACGTAAGAGGTGACCAAGGGACTGGCTTCACGTTCCTAGCTACATATAACAATTGGAGGCGATGGACCAACAATTTATCTACATCTCTACACAAATTTCTGAAAAAATATAAAGTATTTAGCAGACGTGATGATGAAGGGGCATTTTTTACGGTCTTTAACGCTCTGCCTCCCCCGGAAGGAATTGACATGATATGTGTGAATGTTGACTATCACAGTTCTATACTGTAACGTTTGACAGTCGGTTGCTTTACATACATACATACATACATATATCACGCCTATAAACCCTTGTGAGGTATGCAGAGCGTAAACGGCCGTAAAACGGACATTTACGCCACGTCTGACGATTGACGATCTGAGAACATATGAAAATTGAGTATCGCCATACTTATTATACTTAGCGGAATGACTATATTAGAATAATAATAATAGGAAACGTGATGGTAACTTGTAAAGAAATATTTTTTTATTATTAAAATGTAGAAACAACCGTGAACGGAACTACTTTACCAAATTCTTTTTGGTAAAATCATGTCATGTCAAAGAATCACAAAATGTCGTTGCTGTCGTTTATTCAGTTGTCATTTTACCTATTGACGTTGACATAGTCTACAATAACAAACGTGAAATAAAAATTTACGTGTTTCTTTTGCCTAAATAAACGTATATTGGCGAATAAACTGTAACAAGGCATCATAAGTTACAAGGCTCTTAGTGAAAGCCTTGAAGCTTTCCCAATGCACATCACTCCAGCATATTCATCTTCTATTAGAAATAAAAAAACTGGTGACCCACCCAGAGCGATATATGTTTTTACTTTGATGATGATCACACACAATTTTAGTTCCTGCAATGTTTAGGAGGAGTGATTGTGTGTGTTAATTTGGCTCATTATATCCCAGATTTTGCCTAAAATGCCGGCGGAATATTGGTTCACTTGTTTGATGGTAAGCTTATGTTTACCAGGTATTAACTACTTTATGTTTTCATTGCAGCCAGCTGTCTCCAGGAAACCCTATAATGGTGCAAAGTATTGCGATTTTCACACAATTTGCCAGCGTAATTCGTCCGAAAGTTTCATTGGAAAAATTGTAGTGCACGAGCAAGAAGAACACATCAGATGCGACAAAAACTCTCAGCCAAAACAGGATTTTCATACATTGACTAGTTATGATTTCTATTAGATAGATAGGTGTTATCAGCAGCACTTTAAGATATCAAATTAAACTGTTGATCCTTTTAAAAAGTTATTTTCTAGGAAAATTGATCAAATACAATGAACTAATTTGAAATTCGTATTTGTTTTACTTTAACTTCCACATGTTGCCACATGGTTGCCACCGTAATAGATACACATAGGCAACCACAGTTTGAGGATACCACAAGACTAGAACCACTGGTGGTTCTACACGGTGCCGGTGGTTCTCGTGGTCCTAGAGGAAATCATCGAGTACACTTTTTGTAAATGCCACTTGTTTTAGGTAGCCCCAACACCGGATGTATGTAGCACTAACACTGCGAGGTTAAATAAATAAAAAAAATATTAAAATTAATTTTAAGCAAGTGGTTTCTCGAGTTGAGGCATCGCCTTGGCAAGCGTAGCGTTGGACACCCTCCGTCCAGATGTATCGAATTAAAGACGGCGGCTAGTAGCGACTCGTTCATTGGGTCGTTGGACGACTCGATGTCCCACACGAAAAGAGGAAAAAGAAGCGACTTAAGGGAAAAACGGGAAATCGTGCCTTATGAAGTACCCTGGGGGAGGCCTATGCCCAGCAGTGGAATGCTGCCGTAGGCTGATGCGATGTGAAAATTAATTTTAAAAGTATGTATGTGATGTAAAGTAAAAAATATGATTCCAAAAACACGACTGTTTTAGTGGCAGAAATCGATCTTAAAGCATAAACTCAGTTTAGGTCTTAGGATTGTGTAACAAGGAACAAGCTACTTAGAACTTTCTGATATACAAACTATAATGCATCTATTTTATGTGTATTTAATAAATTTAGCATGTTTACAATTGCTTTGTTTTAAATATTCTCTATACTTGGCCCAGAGACACTGTCGACGTGCCTTCAATTTATAGTGAGTTGGTATTGAGGGCACATTCCATCCAGGCCAGCTGTAGAGACAGAGTGAAATGACCATAGATGGGTTATCACGTCATCAGGGGGACACAGCAAGGTGAAGCGCGGTGGGGTTTGGCTTGTCTGGGATCGTAATTGGTCTGGAAGGAGGTGGGTGCTTGTCTGAATGAATCTGCTGGAGCCATTACGTAGTCTGATAAAGGATTCTGACCGCTCCTCTCATATCTCCGTCATAGACGTTCGTTTCATTTCTTTTTGACACTGAAATGGGTCTTTGAAAAACTGGATTGACGAGGCCTCCAAGCAGAGAGGAGCACTGTCTACCATTGTGCTTCACATTGATGGTTAAATAACCACTTAGTCTAAGACACTGAATGATGTGTATGCAAAAGGCATGCATTTCTCTATTGTAGAGCTTCGTTTTTCAGCAGCTAAACATCAAGCACCTCTTGATATGTGCTTAAACACAGGGACGATAGCCTTGAGATGTGCGAGGTCGTCAAAGAGTAAGAAAGCTGCAGGGAAAGAGCTGTGCTGTGTGGGTTCGCTGTAGGTGCTATTGATATCATCTTGAGCAGGGGGGCGGTGTAGGTATACGTCCAGTGTGGCCAGGCTAGGCAGTAGGATGGCCAGACCATGGCTTTTCGTAAGTTTTTATCGAAGTATTGGGGCAAAGCAGGCAAGGTATTTGGGATGGATCTATTGGGTCCATATTGGCTGCTCGTGCTATTCATCCTAAGTTTTGTTCCCACCAGAAGCTTGAAACACATACTGAAAAACACCTAAAACATTCCAATTTCGTCGAAAACTCCAAAAAAACAAATAATTATAAAATATTCTGTGTTGTTTATGTTGTGATTTGCTATTTTATGTCAAAAAGCTATATCTCGTGTTTGACATAAAATAGGTATGGAAAGCTATCCTATTTTGACAGATATTTGGGTCCGTATTCTGATATTTCATTCGAATTTGAATGAATGATATCCATTTTTTGACTTATGATTTCCATCACTCACACATTTGCAAAATTTTAATTTAGTATACATTGATTCTCATGAAGCATTTTGTTATTTTGTTCAGTACAAAATGTTCAATGTATTTCTATGTTAGCACGTTTTTTCGTCGTTGAGCCAGAAGCTGCCCTATCTCGTGCTATATCTCGTCACTGACATTTCGTGAGCAACCCAGATTTGACGCCCCAGATTATAAAAGTTTCTGATAAACATATTACATCCGGATTATTTCCTTCTCTACTCAAATCCTCTATTACCATTTCAAATACTTCTTTTTCGCAAATATACTATGTGGGTCATTCTACCATACAACGAAATTTGTGTTCGCGTCTTGTAATTTGAAAATTATTGCTTGTAGGTGGGTTTATTTTTGTTTATATTTTAAAATGCCACATATACTACAGAACAGTGGACAATAATATTCGATAATGTTATAATTTCGCAGATTTTTCTAGTTAACAGTACGTGACATGTCACGTTCTGTCGACTGTTCGCGTGAGGCCGACTAAGGTTTAGCAGTAATTATAAAATAAACACTTTTAATAATGACACCACAGACCCTCTGTACTGAACCTCTATATTCTGAACTTACAATCACTAGAAGAACAAAAAAGTTAGGCCTAAACAAAAGAAATAACAAGTGATTCTACAAGCGTTATAAAAATATTGTCACATCTGTCGACAATTGAAAATTCAACTGCCATATTTAGATTTTTATTTATTTCCTTCATTTAGTAGGATTAAATGGCAGCACTTTAATCACCTGTTATGGCAAACGCGAAGAATTTCGATCAAATTGTTATTTGTAGCTCAAAATTTATATGAAAACTCGTTCTACAGCCGTGTCAAAGTTCACGAGTCACTTCTAAAATTGATATACAAAAGGTAAATTACAATTCAAAAATATTTGCATGGCTGGGCCTTGTTGTAAACGATGTTATTTGTTCTAAAACTGATTTAATTTAACATAACGTCAATATTTCATTGTCTTAGTGCCGCTATTCTAAAATTCCTCACATCTGTCGACGTCACGTCTGTCGACAGTCTGGTCGACAGAAGTGACATTTTACGACAGAAGTGATTTCTAGAATACTAAAACGGGTTAATTTTCTAAACAGGCTGTTTCTACAGAAGTGTGAATGCCTTTAAACAAAGATTATTCTTTATAATAACTGAAATTTACATGAAAAATAACATGGTTTGTGGTATTTGTAAGTGCACATGCATACTCTGTTCTGTATACAACAGGGTGTCGAGATATTATTATCTGAAAATTTTACTAGCTGAAATATTTTTGAGTAAATAAACACGTGAAATTGCACAACTTCTCGAATGAATTAAGGTCGTGATGTAACATACTATTTGTACCTCTCATACTGTTTCTTCTTGTATAGAAGATCCTTACTGGTATTAATTTATGTTCATCCAGGGCAGTTAGTAGGTTTTGATTTTGTCCTTAAATGTCAAAAAGAAGTAAACAGAACGAAAAAAAATGCGTAAAAGGAGACACGTTCGGCACAGCAGAAAGAATGGGTTAAATAAAGAAGAAAGAGTCAGGGTTGATTAAAAGTATTCATGAACATCTTCCAAGCTCCAATTAAAAAAACACGAGTGGTGGTGAAAACTTGCTCAAAAATAAAGCAGCTGGAAGAAACAGAAAACCGAATGCTAAATGATACACCTCCATCGTCGCTGGCGAAACGTCTAGAGCTTTAAAATTTGATTTAGTTCATCGTAGTATCATCATCTAAAGAAGAAGATAATTTTTGATTATTGTCGACAAAAGTGATGTCAAACCTGTCGACATTTTTTGTTTATTTTTTTAACTATAATTTAGAAGGCTAAGACTGTTTAATTTGCAAGCATAGTGTCTTATGTAGTTTAATACGTTTTTAGAAGTATTTTTTGTTTATGTTTGACTTTAGATTTATTAAATTTTGTAATATTCATCACATCTGTCGCAATTAGTGTCACGTCTGTCGACGTTCAGAAAGTAAAAATTCATTTTTTCTAAGTTAATTTTGAATATTGATCTCTCATACTATTTTTCCCAAGTTCATATGACACCAAAATATAATTTAACATAAAACAAATTAATCAAAGTTAATTTTGAAATTTATTATTTTTTATTTGTATCTCCGTAGAACCACCCATGTATGTTTTGGTGGAGAAGGGTGAACACATGTTTCGAACTATTGCTATTCTTCACGAAAAAAAACTTGTTTTTGCGTGCTCTGTATTATTTCCGATACTGTACTATTCAGAGTAACGTCTGGATCATTTCGGTTGCTGTTAGATTGTGAGCACTCAGTTTTGGAGTTAGAACGCGGTCGAAGTTAATCAAGTCAATTATAGCATTTATTTGTTTACAAAAGCCTTTAATACTATGACTATGATGGGTGAAATTTACCACGTTTACAAAATGACAATTTGCAAATCGACTACATACATGTTCTATTTTTGAGTTTAACTTGTTGGCATAATGCTCATTTAGGTTTGATGGTACTGGTAGAACAATAACAGTTTGGTTAGTTAGGGTTTTTAGACATTTTCTTAGTTGCAATAGAGCTTGCTGAGGTTTCCGATCATGTTCACCAACACTTAGTATGACTCTATCTATCCATAGATTTGTGTTGGCTAGACTTTGTGTCGTTTAGAATATCTTTAGTCAGAGCATCTGGTTTCACGGCAGCGAAAACGTCATATTTTAACTTCGTGTTCATTCTTGAGTTTTTTGATTTAATATATAGGTAGTGGAACTAGTGTTAAAAAAGTATTTTATTACTTGATACCAATAAGTGCGTGGGTGTCAATGTAAAAAGTACCTATTTATGGGATCGGTGAGAAATTGATGGTTTATTTCAATGCCCATTTAATAGAATGCAATGCTCAACGCTTGTCTGTAACACGAGATTTCACAAGAAAGTACACATCATCGGTGTGAATTATTTATCGAGTGTTGCTAATCCTTGGAAAGTATTAAATATTGCAAGAAGCGGTGTCAGGCAGTGCGCGACTCTTTAAATTATGTAGCGATATCACTTGATTGCCACCCGCCCGGGCCGCGCCTATGTTACGAGTTTTTTTGTTTACCTGAACAGTTTACCTGGCTTACACGTCTAATTAATTCATAATTTAATTCTTCTTTATACATCTTACTAGCAGCCCGCCCAGCGGTTTCACCCGCCGCTAACAATTTTCCCCCGGGAATAAGACAGTTTAATATAGCCTATGTTCATCAGGGATAATATAGGATTCTAAAAATCTTGACTTCAATTTGAAACAAATATCGTTTTCAGATGGTGGTGGCGTAAAGTTACATGCCGTGTGATTAACCTGGCCAGCCCCATGGCAGTGCCTTTATTAATTTTTTTTATCCCGCCCGAGCCGGTTTTCTATTAGGTCATAACAAAATTGTCATAAAAAAAAGAAAATTGTGTGATACAAATTTCTTTTATTAAAATGACGGTTCATGACGTCAATAAGTGATAATACTATCCTACATTGAATAAAGATTTTAAATTTCAATTAACGGTAAAAGAATTTTTAAATCGGTCCAGTAGTTTTGGAGCCTATTCAATTCAAACATACAATTAAAAAAACCTGTTTGTAATATTAGTGTAGACTATATTATTATTATTTTAGTGTGATGCCGGCTTAGAATAGCATCACCCCATTTCTTACCCATGGGTGTCGTAAGAGGCGACTAAGGGACTCGAGGGTGTGTATTGCAACGGCCGTTAACGCTCTGCCTACCCCGTAAGGGATATAGGCGTGATATATGTATGTATGTATATGTATGATGCCGGCTTAGAATAGCATCACCCGATTTCTTTCCCGTGGGAGTCGTAGGAGGCGACTAAGGGACTTGAAGGTGTGTATTGCAATTTTAGGCGATGGGCTGACAACCTGTCACTATGGCGATACACACTTTTCCGAATGACCCTCAAACATATGTCAGACGTGGCGTAAATGTCCGTTTTTGCGGCCGTTTACGCTCTGCCTACCCCGCAAGGGATAAAAGGCGTGATATGTGTATGTATGTATTATTTTAGTGTAGATTTTTTTTTAATGTTTTTTGTCGTTTTTTTATACCAAATAAGGGACATCCCTTCGAATACTGATAGGGTGCATGAAACATAAAACTGGACAACTTTCCCCTAAAAACATATGCCAGGAAACGCCAAAAAAATTACCTTCCATACAAAATCACAATCAGCTGACTGCATTCACTATGGGAAGTCAGTTTTTTTACGTTTCCTGAAATATGTTCGTAGGGGAAAGTTGTTCAGTTTCATGGTCTGCATGTACCCTATCAGTGTTCGGAGGGCTATCCCTTACACCCTTTAATACAGTAATAATTAAATGTAATCATTACACTGGTACGAATAATGTGGCGTAGTTTGTACATTTTTTAATGAAAAAGTAGTTATTGTGGCATAATTGTAATAGTTAGACATATGGTGTCGCAGACATTATTATAGATATTGATGTCCTCTATAATACTGTAGTACATCACTTTGCTCTATTGTCAATAATTTCCACGCGTGCGCGATATAAGATATTTTTTTGGTAAATTTTTCACACGTTAGGTTACATTATCGAAATTTTCACGCGGATCCCTATTTTATTCTCGTATAAAATATAGCCTATGTTCATCAGGAATAATGTAGGATTCTAATGGTAAAAGAATTTTTAAAATCGGGCCAGTAGTTTCGGAGCCTATTCGATGCAAACAAACAAACAAACAAACAAACAAACAAACAAACAATCAAATCTTTCCTCTTTATAATATTAGTGTAGATAAAGCTAAATGCATAGAAGATATTCGAAACCAAATTGATTGTGGATATTGAGAATTGATAACAGAACACATTCCAACTTGGTATTCAATTTATTGCGGGTTTTCATCGCTTACTACAATTAACCTGTAAAGAATGATTTTTTTGCTGGGTATTCGTTGCAAGATTAACCCGGTAGATGGAGCCGTGCCACGCGTTATTGGCATCAAGATACACTTGCATCATTCGCCGGCAAGGGACGAGCTGCGATAGCCCAGATGGAAGAGGTGTCGCCACTCTCTCTTTTCTCTTTTCGTGTGGGACAACGTGCACTAGTGCTGCCAAAAGTCGCTATTTCAAATACTACCCGCGCTTGAAAATTTTGCATAGTTATCAAAAGTTGTATACCTAACACTTAAAGTGTTTAAAATTTGGTATTCAACAAAATAATTCCTTTCCATTAATTAGGTCAATGAACAACTCAATGTACCTTATTATGCTTTGTCTTACTCCCAGTGCAAGTCACTTAATTGAAAAACGGTGGTGCGGCAATACCTACAATCAAGAAAGAATAAGAGTTTTTGGCTTCCTTCTAGTAAAGTAAGTACCTGCACAAAGGTCTGGCTAAGTATTTACCTACATAGACACCTACCAAAAATAAAGACAGTTATTTTAAGTTGCCCAAATGAAAAAAAGCTATATTAAATATGTAGACGAAAAATGTAGAGTGGGTTTATTTTAAGGTACCTGAAAGTTGATATTCGTGGTCTACCAACAACACAGATGCACACTCTCATTTATTTTTATACAATTTCAAATGAAACAAAAATATTGTAAAAACGTAATCAAGCAAATGCTTTAACTAAATCTATTCAAAGTGGTGTTGAATAAATTGAAAAGCTCAGTCTGCACGGACTGGTTTAACTATGGTTGAAAAGAATCTAATGAATAGGAATTGAGTCTAAAGAAGCTGTAGCTGATAGCTTAGTTTCAATCCCAGTCGAAAACATATATATTTCTTTGATATCGGTAACCATGCAGGGGATTTTGTCGTCGACAAATTACTCTAGGACCATAAGAACCACCGAGTAGAACCACTAGTAGTGCTGGTGGTAAATTTTTGTACCAATTGAACCACCAGTGGTTCTCTAGAATAAATGTAGGTATATTAATGTTGTAATAGATTCTGTGGACAATCGCATACTCTAAGTACATCGAGGCAAGTGAAATGTGTTGTTTTCACAGAGAATGCTGCTACCGATTCTCTGGATGCATTCCTTAGCCATAAGTACCTAATATAAATCACACCACAACAGTTACATGGAATAATGGCTGGTCGTTGGACGACTCGGTGTCCTACACGAAAAGAGAGAGATAGCTGCAATTTCTACTAACATACTTATATTTTCGAAAAAAAATCTATTGCCTGTCACAAAAAACAGGAAACCGTATCCAAAGAGTAAAAGAAACCATAACAGTAAAATTAAGTGTGGATAGAATAGCGTTTTTATGGTGGTCATCGCACGTGTTGGTTCCCATGACTAGGGCATGTAAATCGGAATTCCGGAATATCGTAAGTCCGGAATATCAGACCGATTTTTCCGATTTTTTAACTCCGGTTTTGGCAGATTCAATATCGTAAAACCGGTTTTGAGAAATTTAAAAAACAAAGTTGTTTTGGTATAATTTTGATCATTCCTAAAACAAATAATTGAAAAACATGCATTTTTCTACCATCCGCACTCGGTACTTTTGTAGCACCCCTCGCGGTGGCACGTTTTTTTTTCGGGTAAAAACATAACTACCTTACCTACTGAGCCGTGTCCGCGTGCGCCGCGTTCATTTTCGCGCAATCATTTTCGAAAAAGAATTTTATTATGATCACCTACTTACTTGTACGAGTTTGCTATGCTTGAATTATTTTGCATACATAAAATATGATTGTTTTTGTTTTTATTGATTACTCATAATATTTTATCTTATAAAAAGTTGTATACATGGTGTAAAAAAAATAGCTGAGAATATTTTAAGGGGTGAACCAGTACGTGAAACTGAACAACTTTCCCCAAGGAACATAGGTCGAAATATGAAAAAAAAATTGGCTTTCCCATACAAATTATCCCGGCCGGGTAACACACTAAGTATGGGAGGGTCAAATTATTTTTTCATATTTCGACCTATGTTCCTTGGGGAAAGTTGTTCAGTTTCACGTACTGGTTTACCCCTTAAAATATTCTCAGCTATTTTTTTTACACCTTATATATGCCTAGAAGAAGTCTCTGATTTGATCTCATTTAATATACTAAGCCAGTTCCTAATTTGTTTTAATTATTACAATTTTAGAAGAATTTAATATTTAAATAAAGTTATGTTATGATTACGAATGTGCGTGCATAACTTTATGCTTGATTATACATACATACATACATACATAAATCACGCCTATATCCCTTATGGGGTAGGCAGAGCGTTAACGGCCGTTCAACGGATATTAACACCACGTCTGACAAGAGTTTGAGGGTCAATCAGATAACTGTGTATCACTATAGTGACAGGTTGTCAGCCCGTCGCCTAAAATTGCAATACACACCCTCGAGTCCCTTAGTCGCCTCTTACGACACCCATGGGTAAGAAACGGGTTGATGCTATTCTAAGCCGGCATCACACAGCAGATTGCTGATTGATGCAGAATGCTTGATTATTTGCATACAATACATAGAACAAGATTGTTTTGTTACTGTAGATTACGCGAATAAATTAGTTTCGTGACAATAACTTGCTTTAAAAGCTGAATTGAAAAAAAAAATGAGTTATATTATATATTAAAAAAAACACCAAAACCGGAATTAAAACCGGAATTCCGGTTTTGAGCGTCCAATATCGTAACTCAAAATCGGTTTTGGCGATCTTCCGATTTTACATGCCCTACCCATGACAGTATGATATGAGATAAAATGTACGATATCTAATGGATCTACAGAATCAGCCAACGCTCGCAACTGCGCAATAAAAGCACGAGAACAAGTTACTGAGTTGTTTATGTAAAAATCAAAGTTATCGAATAGCTAAAATCTTATTGATTTTAATCTAAGGCGAACATTATTTCAACCAATAACCTACTTTACTTTTACTAGAAATATTTGTTTATTTTATGGTAATGTTTGTGTAAATTATGGTATATTATTAAATACATAGAGATGTATGTACCTACCATCAGTTCATTGATTCATTAATATGTGTAGTTTTAAAGCATAATATATAAACGATATAACATATAACAAGCTTAACAAACTGTCCTAAAATAAACTGAGAAGTATTTAAAATAAACTGACGCTACAAAAAGAATGCAAGAGTTTCCTCATTTGTTAACATTCAATTAAGGGTGGCATTGTAATAATAAAACAAAGAGCACCCCCTCTTGGAACAATGGAACATTTATTTTAGCTTTTATTTGCCATTGCTGCGGCAATCTACATTTGGAATAAACTTGCACCTTGCTCGGCACGCAAACAAAAGACCCAGAGGATGATAATCGGTTTAATTTTTGTATAAAGTGTGAGTATAAATCTTCTGGACCCACCGCTTCTAAAGATCACATAAACGGGTATGGTTCTCTATTGTTTGATCTAAAATTTATTGTACTCAGCTTTATAGTCCTAACTTTCGATATTCGATTGTCCTAATGCTTTATCGTCCTGATTGCGATGCTTCAAATATTCATAGTCTTAATTTTTTCACCCTGTCTATATTCCTTATAATCGGTAAGTAGTAGAAAGTGCAAAACACCGTAGGTAGATATATGATGTTTGCATCAATTTATGGTGTGTTTTTAACATGGCGACTAATACATTGAAACTCATCTTGCGAAAAATATGAAAATGAGTTCCGTTGCCCGAATTGTCATGTGATGCCAGTTTCGATTTGCATCAGCCCAATTCTCCCCGTGGGCAGCAAAAGAAATTCATTCGGGAAATGGGCAGCAGCGTTCCCTGGGCTTGCAACATCTTGCACCGGGTTCACCAATTCGCCTGAAAGCGTGTTTAGCATTGTATTGCAAAACCCCCAAAAAAGTGAGGCCCATGTCTAGCAGTGGACTGTTGTGGTTGTCTATGTTTGTGCGGCTGCTATTTACAGTAGGTTGGCAGCGACTGTCAGACTTATTAATCGGATTATGTTAGCTAATAAATCAGGTTGTTGGGTTTCTTTTATTTCATACGAGTGCTAGTTTAATTTCAAGTGTAATTTTTTTTGCAAACCAAAACTCACTAAAGAAGTTAAACTTTAAGGAGTACTACTTCAAAAGAAAATATAAATTAGGAGCTTCAAAGTATAGGAACACTACTATTAAGACTAGTAACCATTAGAGTCAACAATATGGCAGCAAAATTTAGACAGTAAAATATTAGGACAATCATGTTAGGACAATCGACTTTAGGGCTATGAACTTTAGATCAAGCAAAATGGACCCGGACGTGTACTAATGTGAAACATTTAAAGCCTCTATTAATAATAATTATAAGGCAAATTAATGTACTGGTACTGATACAATTAAACATATCTAATAAACGTAGTAAAAATTATTACGTTTTTTTATTTTATTACTAAAATGTTGAATACGCTATCTTGATCCTACCTACTTTATATTAGCAATAGAAAATAAAATCCTCACCACAATAAAGTTAGACAAGTGTTGAACGCGTGATAAAATATAAAATTCCAAACAAAAAAATGGCAAACCAGCGTTCAACAGTATTTTGTTTCTAATCGCTTTTGAAATAATTAAACATACAAATGTGCATACAAATATGACTAGAGAACTTGTGTCCCGTTTATGACGTGATATGAGTGGCTACATACTCTAAATCTACATAATCAGTCCTCTAATATTCCCGGCTCATAATAATGAAATTTGAGGGAGCTAAGTAACTTAACTAAACTGGCATACGTAATCTGGCTAACTTCTGTAAAGCTCTTGGGAGGAAGATTAAGTAGGCATTATTCGCTTTAATTCAGTGCCTGACATTACCCTTACTTTAATTCCACTCGCGGTCATTCCATACCCTTTTCAACCGCAGCGGTCACTGTCAAGCCCGTGATTTTTGTCCAAAAGCCAGCCCTTCTACTAATTTTCTGCCTAATCGTGTTTGTCAATAGAAATAAATTGGATGGAGTATTCTGACGCAATCTCACGGCTCCAGAGATTCTCCAGAGGGACCAAGATACAAAATTGGATGGACTTAACAAATGAACATCACGCGAGTTTATTTGAAACCAGTTGTTTGGATGCTGCTCTTTACAAGCTGAAATGAAAGCTGCTGCTATATATACGAGTAGTACTTACAAAAGATAGGCTTCAAAAGCGCTGCACTGCAGTAGTGAATTGAACACTATACTTTGTAAAAATTATATGAATATAAAGAAATATAAGTGTTCATATCAAGAATAGGTGCTGCTCAGCAACAAAAGGTTACTTACTACTCAACAGCAATGTAACATGAGCTCTCCATACAAAAATACCACTTTAATATATAAGTAGGTCCTATAATAATAACTTAGTTCAGGCTCATTCCGTTAAAAATTTTGTCATTGTTTTAAATTATTTCTTAAGAATAATAATTGATTACTTCTCTATGTCCCAGTTTTAAAATAGACAGGTCTAATAGCCTGTATCAGCTAACGTTACGATGACGTTAATTAGTAATTTGCATGAACAGATAGAGACGTTAATCTGGATAGAACAGTGCTGTGCTATGCCATTGAAACGTGGGGTCTAGAGACGGAAAACTGTTAAGCGGAAAAATTTACAATCGTTCTTTGTTTGGACTAGAAAAGAGAAGAATATACTAAAATTCCCCACCCCTCTGACGTGCGCCGCGGGGGGGGGGGGGGGGGGACTGAAGGGAAGATGGTCCCGATACTTAGTTATCTGCCTGTATCTCTTAAACAAGGTGTTGAACAAAAATTTGTAGAAGAACACTATACAAGCTAATATAATTCCCTACATGTTTGCTTTTGACAGATTTTACCTATTTCCAATAGTTGCCTACTTATGAGATTTTTCAATATGTGTTAAGTTGCTATTACTCTTATATCCGACTATACTTCTGTAAAAAGCACGACCACACTCGAATAACAAAAGTCAAACTAATTTAAGGGACTTCTATTGTTTTTTGGAGCCCATGGCTTGACAATCCTTGTCGATTATATAGTTCTGGTATTATAGGGGGCCGAAACAGATCAACATTTTATAATTGACGCTACACGTAGTAGTTCAAATAGATATCATATGAATGGGCTCGATGTGCATGTTACGGAACCCTCGGTGGGCGATCCGACTTGCACTTTGCCGTTTTTTTATGCAGTACTGCAAGGTGGATCTGCTGATACGGGTTTTCCGTAACTATGCGACTGTACTGCCTCTACGCAATGCTCATTTCTCGTCAACCAAAATTAGCTGACCTCGACGTGATTACGTTTCGGACGTGCTGAAAGCTAACTTGATTGTCTCCACGGCCACGCAGATTGCTCCAGTTGCACTCCGCAGCAGGTAATTGACTCGTGTTCAGAACAGGCCAATTTTCCGCCCCATTAATAATCCATTTGCTAATAATGCATTATGCCAATTTTACAGCTGAGAGAGCTGGCTGCAAACCTTAGATGTATGATCCGTGCATTCAATGTCGCGCGATATGCTGATGATGCTAATTTTACTCAGCTGTTTCTTTGGGATTTATCAACCAAAGTGGAAATTTTCAAGAATTTAATTTATCATTCTTCAACACCCGAACAGGATGTAATAAATTTGGATTTACGATACGAGTATATCTCAGAAATATAGAAATCTAGAACGTGACTATCAATATTAAAATTACAAGTAAAAGCCAATAAAATAGGAGACCATCCTTAATAAAACCGAGAAATCATAAAATGTGTTTTTACTCAGTATTCCAAAAAACTTGTGAGCAGTCGACAGAATAAGTAATGCGTCGACAGCTGCCTTACATGCCGCTTCAGTCCCAAAAAGTAAGTCCCTTTCCTTTTCGCTAGAAGGAAACAGACGATGACGGCTCAGATCCGGAAAACCGAATATTTGTTTGGTTATTGAAATATATTATCAACAAATATTTCCAAAAGAAAACTGATAAATTCATTACTCTTTTAATGTGGAAGAAGAGGATACAATAAAATATGAAATGATGGATAACAATCAAAACATTCAGGTTTTTAGTCTAAAAACGGGACAATAACGCAAAATGAGAGCTTACTTTGTGATTTTTTTCTATAGAAAGCAATTTCAATAAATTATGTGTCAGGCCCTATAGTTTTTTAGTTTATTATTAAGAAAAATATCTCTTAGAGTTTGGAGAGTTCAAGAAATGGGATACAATAGTTGGAATATTATCCAACCTTGCTCGATTGATTTCTAAGACCACTTCACCTGCAGTCCCGAAGTAGAAGTATGCAGTGCGGGCTCAAGCTGAACGACACCAGTACCGGATTTTATCAAACTACAGGCTACTATTTTACAGGTGAAATTCGATATTCATTGCGTAGTCGGTTAGCCATTATGATACCAGGAATATGAACCGGCTACGCAATGTACTAAAAATTTCACCTGTAGACTTGTGGCCTGTAGTTTCATAATATAGGCACCAGCAATCATAGATTGTCCAGCAAAGTCTACTCGCATATTTCTTATGAAAACTTCCAAACTTTTGCTTCTAGTGCTTCAAAACCAGCAAATAATTGCATTGTTATGCAACTTACACAAAGTAACAACAGAGTTGAGAGCTCTTCAAACATTTCTCGCAGCATTTTACTTTCATGAATGCATTACTGCACCTCCAGATAATTTTGTTATTTTTATACAGTTGCAAACAAACATATTTTTATGGAAGTCAAATAAAGTATTCATAAAAAACTCACGTTTAACAATATTATAACAGTAGTTTATGCAACTGTCATATAAGTCCTAAATAAATGCAGTTGCATACGTAATATGGCTTGATATGATTTTATGAAAATTTTATACTTTAGCAGTTGTTAAGATGTCGTGTCAACATCTGAACGACAATTTAAATAAACATACGTACATATATCACGCCTATATTCCTTGCGGGTTAGGCAGAGCGTGAAAGACTGAAAAACGGTCCCTCACGCCACGTCTGACAAAGATTTGAGCGTCATTCAGATAATTGTGTAGCACTATAGTGACAGGTTGTCAGCCCATCGCCCAAAATTGCAACACACCCCCTCGAGTCCCTTGGTCGCCTCTTACGACTCCCACGGGCAAGAAATGGGGTGATGTTATTCTAAGCCGGCATCACACGGCACTTAAATAAACAACTGAACAACAACCGAATCGAACAAAAACGTACAACAACATCTGAGTCATATTATCGAAAGGAGTTCTTATTAGACATTACGCTTCAGCATTTGAGAATTTGTAATTTCCATAGGCAGAATTTTCAAAAAATGTGAATTCTATAGGCAGAATGCAAAAACCGGACTTTATATAACTGTTTTCGAGTTTAAAATCTGAACATTATGAGACGAGTGTAGATAAAATATATATAAAGCGGAGTTGTAAACTCAATGAAAACCACACACAGATGGGTTATGCATTTGCGGTTGAAAGCCAGTGGCGTAACTTTGAGTCGCGCCAAATCGAATTCATGTCCCCAAAGCAGTGAAAGCAATATGCCGCCGGCTAGCATCAGGGAGACGAATTCAGCTGAACTTTGGAACCACAAACCCCGTTCAAAGCTGGCAGGGAACTTTTCCAACGGCCCCAAATGGCGATCAAGTGCCGCCACTTTAGTAAAGCTGAGTGAACTTCGGGTGAAAACTAAGGCAAGCTGATAGAACTTAATTATTCAAATTTTCTGTAATTTTACTAATAAGACAACTATTTGATATTTTTTTAATATTTATTTTATATTTTGATGTACAATAGCGAAAAGAGATAAATATTACTGAAAAGTTAAATATAATATAAGAATTAACTTGAGCCTGTCATCACATTGTTAGAAAAGTATGTTGAACTAACACACAGACCATAAGTTGTTAGAAATAATAGACTATGTATGCTTGAAAGATGTTGTTGAGTACTGCACTGTAGGAGAACAAAACAAATATTTTAAGAAAGCCTTTTTTTTATATATTATTCTGTAGCAATAATAAATGAAAGATAAACAGTGTGTCTCCCTTCTTGACCTGTCTCCATTTCCATTGAAAGAAACCCAATTAAATGCTCCACTTAAATTGCTTAAAAACGGTAGCTAAGATGGATGTTCCGTGGATACTGTTTTGAATTTCAAATCGTCTTTCTAGAAATTGGTTGTCTCCTTTCAAGTACCTACCTCTGTTTTTCCTTTTTTCTGTGTAACGGTTCATTATTGACCGTATCAAATAAATGCAGAATGATAAATTTAGATAGGTATTCTTTTTAGGGTTCCGTACCCTATATGTATGTATGTGTATATGTATGTCTGTCACCCACCAAGCTGTATCTCTAGTAAGAGAGTAAAAATTTTCAAAGATTCCTTTTGCTGCTATAACATCAAATAGGTTTTTAAAATAAGAACAAAATAAAAAATAAAAATTTAAGTATTAAAATATTTATGAAAAATAATTTTAAAATAAATATTAATTGGATACGGTAACGTGCTTTATTTGTTTTTATAAACGTATTTTATTACTCAATTTTATATGTAATGGTGAGACAGTTGAAGTTTTTTTAGAACATGTATAATAAATACTAAAAACTAGAATAAAGTTAATATTTAGGGGACTCGCATACAACAAACGTGATTTTTATGCCATTTTTATACTTAATAGTACAGAAACCTTTATGTCCGACTTACACGGCCGATTTATTATTTTTATTTATGCAGGTACCTATAGCTAAAAAATCCTGTTCACTTTCAACATCGGTATGGTAAACAGTAAGGGTCGAAGCACAAATAACGCCATTAGGCGCGAGCCGTTTTCTTTTGTATAATGAAAATGTGTATCGAATAAATAATAGTTGGCATGGGAACTGCTCCAGAATTACTGCGAGTTTCTCCGTGACCAGACCAATAGTGACTTTGTTCTTTAAACGGCGTGCGCCAAGTTGCGCTAGATGTGCGTCAACCTCTAGAGCAGCTGCAGAGAAAAGCCAGTTAAGGGCTCTGGTATAGTGACTGCGACAGACATACCCACTGCGACAGACTGTATCCACTATTCAGCTCCTATAGCGCAGTACATTACCTATATCTATCTGAGCCAGTCGAGTCTCTTATCGATGTGGAGCAGTCGTCGCATTGTGTGTCTTAGTGACGTATACAAGTAGATACCTACCCCACTGATGTCACTGCCCTTTAAATAACACACAGACTATAACCATAATTCAAAAATGGTACCTTAAATTTCATGTGGTAAAATTAAAATGACAGCTGGAAAATAGAAATTTCATGAATAAAAAATATACAAGAATTGCTAGTTTGACATTTTTTATGCCAAATGAAGGCAAGTTATTTCACAACATTATATAGTTGAAAGTAAGTTTAGTTCCCAGTTGTTTTACAGACCTCAAGAGATATTTCATTTGAGCTGGATTGCAGATACGTAACAGCTGCGGTTTTATTCATTTAACTTTTTGGAGCTTATTACTAACAGTAGGTACAGTATTATTACAAAAGTTCATCTCATTCAGCATTTTGTTTTCTGGGTTTCTATTTAAGTAACTACCTACATAGCACACTACAAGCGCATTCGTAAACCACTCTAAAATAGTGTGCAGCTATTACTTTTACGTTTACTTTTCCACCTTTTTCATGTGTGAGAATGAAGAGTGATGGTTCGAGATTGAACGTTGGAATTCTCGTTTAGTTTACAGTTGAACGCTCTCCATCCTCTCAATACGAATATTAGTAGACAAAAGTTACCTACATTTTGGCAAAAACTATAAATTCAGCAAAAATTTGGTTAAACTGAAAGTTTTATCTATTTTTAATTTGACTGTAAGTTAAACTGAAAGGTTTTAATTTCCTTTTTAGGGGTGTGGTGTGGAGTTCAGTCTGTAAAAGAGCTGATTCCAACGGGTCTGTGGCATTCATTGAGTTTCTTGTATTCAGTTATACTCGGCCGGGTAGACGCGCCGAGTGACAACTTTCAATGGGAACATGACGGAGAAGGGTGCATTCAAAACTTCCTCTGGGTGTCACACAGTACCCTGCCCATGTCAAGCCCCGACACATATCCTAATCATATTTTGGGATTACGTCGCTTCTAAATAAGCGAAATGTTGTAGAATGTTTTGCAAACCAGTCGGTAGCAACTACCTATAACATACATAAGACACACATTCGTACACATATCACGCATTTATCTCTTGCGGAGTAGGCAAAGCTATAACGGCCGTAATATACGGTGTCCACCACCCCTGAAAAATATTTGAGGACCATTTCAGAAAAATTGTGTTACACTATGGTGACATGTTGTCAGCCTATTGCTTAAAATTGTAATACACATGAAACTCTCGAGTTACTTAGTCTCCTCCACGACACTCGCGAGAAAGAAACGGGTAGTGCTTTTCTAAGCCGACATCACACGGCCAACTACCTAATATTTACATCAAAAGATATCCTTTCAAAATTTATTTGATTAAATAATCACAATTTAAAAACGTAAAAATGACTATTTAATCACATAAAAAAATAAGGAGTAGTGAAGATATTAAAATACGCCGGTAAATTAGATAAAAACAAATTTTAGGCTTATTACAAAGTATTATTACTGCCGTGTGATGCCGGCTTAGAGTAGCATCACCCCATTTATTTCCCGTGGGTGTCGTAAAAGGCGACGAAGGGACTCGAGGGTGTGTATTGCAATTTTAGGCGATGGACTGACAACCTGTCACTATGGCAATACACAATTTTCCGAATGACCCTCAAACGTTTGTCAGACGTGGCGTAAATGTCCGTTTATTTTTACCGTTTACGTTCTGCCTACCCCGCAAGAGGTAAAGGCGTGATATAAGTATGTATGTATGTATGTACAAAGTATTATATTATAAATGAAATAATAATTTAGCACTGTGAGTGCATAATAAAATCATAGTACATATTATACGTAACTATATTATAATTATGCTTGCCTAACGAACGACTATTTTACTGAATAAATACCTACACTACACTTGTTCAGTATTCAGGACGTTCTCTTTTCGCATAATTTCAATGAGATAGAATACACAAATAATTAATTTAATAATGAACAAAAAAAATAGTCCTGCTTACTTTTACAAAAGAAAAGAAAACTACCCGGAAGCTCTCTCTTTCTTCCTCTCATTAAAGCAAGCGTAAACAAACCATTGTTTCGAAAATAATGGTCTAACAGTTTCTGGGCGATATTTTCAAAGTACTTAGCCCGGGTAAAACTCGCTTTCCGTTGACCGGTAATGAATTACCTACACTGTCGTAATTTTTTTAATATGTGTACCTAAGTACCATCCAACTAAGGTAAATAATATGGGTAATAAAGTTTTTTCTTTCGTTGTCTATAGTGGTAACCACGTGCCAGTAAGCACAGAACAAAACCAGCCTTCAAGGTATGTAAATGTCTAATCTAGTACGCCGAAAAAATGCGACCAAAGTTCGGCGCAATTACGCGTGCAATGTCATTTGAATTTGAATTAATGACACTCTAATTCGAAAATACGTCGCGTTATATAGGTATAGCGTACAGCCGACTATCGGTCGGGCGTAAGTTTGGCGGTAATCATGATTAGTTTGTATTGCGTCTGTCTGTCCAACTCTGTAGATACCACGACACGACGCCACGACAGCACTCAACCATTAAATACATACACTAATATGATTCTCTGCTGCGTAAGTTCGGCACTTGTAATGTGTCATATCACCCCAATACGTCGAAATATAAAATCAGCTACGCAACTTCGGCATGGTGTGTTTAGACACTAAAGGTGCTCATACATTTGGTAACTATTGTATGTGCATTACATATGTATGTGCAGCTTAAGTGATACATACACACATACATCAGCCTATTGCAGTCCACTGCTGGACGTAGACCCTCCCCAGGGTACGCCATAGGGCACGATCTCCCGTTTTCGCCACCCAGTCGGTACTAGCTGCCTTTTTTTAAGTCATCGGTCCATCTGGCCGGAGGTCGTCCAACACGCTTGCCGAGGCGTGGCCTCCACTCGAGAACACGTTTACTCCACCGTCCGTCTGTTCTACGACAGATGTGCCCAGCCCACTGCCACTTTAGTTTGCTACACTTCCAGACTATTTCCGTTACTTTGGTATTTTTGCGGATAGTCGCGATTCAGCCATTATGACTATAATATATTATAATTATGTGGTCCAAATTTGTTCAAAGTATTTAAACTGTTCCATCTACCGTTTTAATTTTTTTTTGTTGTAAACCTTCCCTCGCTGAATTGTATTATTGTTTTGTCTCATACAGTCACCGACTGTCGGCAACTTGTGTGTGCAGCTTAGAATAAAGATCGCCATGTGAAATTGACAGGTGGCTATTGGATATAGTAGATATAGTCAAGCGACAATCATGATATAGACTTTGGAAGCTCCGGCAGTTGCGCCTATTGATATAACGATAAAGTAGGCATCACGTAGTTAGCCAATTACCAGTTCTCAACAAGTAGAAGAACATTCCATTCTTCCAAACCAAGTCAGCATTCGTAAGACAATGATTTCGTGTCTATTGCTAACAAACTAATGGGAGTAAAGCAACCTCGTCAGTCCCACGTGGTTATGTGGAGACTAAAACACCTTTTCCAGTGTCCTCGTAACTCCGTACCATAAAAAACAATGGTGCTATGTTTTGTTTTTCCCACGAAGAAGTTTGCACACACATAAGCGTAATTGTAAGTAGTGTCTTTGCGTGCCTTTTCCACAAATTTAATACTTAAGCTCAAAACTCAACATAGACCTGTGAAATTATAAAGAAGTTTTTTAGGGTTCCGTACCTATGGGGTCAAATGGGACCCTATTACTGAGACTTGGTTGTCTGTCTGTCTGTCACAACCTGTCTGTGTGTTTCATGTCCTTCATGTCATGTGATATTTAGAGAGTTTAAAGGATCTTGCCCATTTTTGGGCCTGATTTGTCGCATGCGTCAAGATCATACTAATATTAAAATTAATATTATAATTAATCTACGTCCTCTTGCTACTTGAAAGTATGTTTTAAACCCGGGATTTTATTTAATACATAATTAGATCTTGCTTTGATTGGTCATGAAACACAGCATGTTTTTTCCCTTAGTTTTTTCCTGTCAGAGGGTAGTAAACTCTTTTTTTCTACATGTATAGTTCCTTTTTGTTCTTTTCCTTTGACTTGTGTCTTGGACGTTGATTGACGTTTGGTGTTTTTCTTTCTTTAGTTTTGCTTTAGTTTTTTCATAAGTTTTTTGGATTGTATTTTGTCTTTTCCTGAAATAATTTTCAATGAAATTACTTACGGAAACAGCTAATAAACAATACGTGGGCCAATATGGCCTTGCCAATAACTTTTGATGGGCGAAATCGGTGTATACATTGTACATTCCGGATTCCCCAAAATCAGCAACCACATATCGTGAAGTGACTTCTCCTCTAATGGTTGACTTATTGTGGTCATGGATATCTCCAACTCAGGTATTTATTCGTCTCACAGACTTTCACAGGCAATTTTTATGAATTCTGGATTATTATAGACCACGGAGACAGTTTAATGATAAATTTCTTTATAGGGATTGATAGCAACATAATTTATTGTTTATGCATTTCAGGTCTCAAGAATGGAACGTGTCTGTGCCTCCTGTTATAGGGCTGCGACAAGGCAAATAGAACGAGAACAGCAACACGACTTGAATCGCCTCAATATGGCAGACGCTAATATTCCAGAGCCACCTCCACACCCACCACCGGTTCACCAAGCAGTTCCTCAAGCAGTTATACCAAAAATCACATCTTCTGTGTATAGGCGTGCTGCAACTGCGTATTCGTCAATTGTTTCGAACCTGAACGTGCTCCCGAAGCACAGAACATGCTTTCTTACGGATATTCAGGTGCAGCATGCACTGTTCTGTGTGTGTGTGCTCTGGGGGCTAAGAATGATTAACTTTTTATTTAAGGTAAAATAATATTATTATGTGTGCCTCGGCAAGCATAGCGTTGGACGCTCTCCAGCCAAATGAACCAATATCGACTGGGTAGTGACTAGATAATTAAAACAATATTTTTGCATTATTTGTTGTATTTTATTTCCTCTTTTTTCAATTTATATATACTTACAACTGAGGAGGTTAGGAACAAAAGGTGTCATTTTACTTTTTTGCAACTTAGTAACATCACAGAATATATAATAGTACTAACGTACAGAAGGATCACTCCCTAAGAAAATACATGTTTAGGTATAAATTAATACCTACGCTCGGTGTACCCAGCCGCTCACAAATAAAATTGAAAGTTATGAACGCGCGCGAACGCTCAATCTCCCTTGCGCATCGCAGTTTTATGACCGAGCCGCCGGCGAACTCCAAAGGTTGTCACTTGTCATCATGTTATTCGAGCACGAATATTTTTTGTTACTGATTTTGTTATTTATCTTATTTGTTCACTTAATCTACGGAAAGAATTGTAAGATTAGTAAATATTTATAAACCTAAACGAAATTATTAATGACTACTGTTTATATAGAAAAACAATTAACTATGCTTGTGTCTAACTGTTTTTCTTATCGAGTGGGACACTCTTATGACCATGAGACGTCATTTTTTAACGAATAAACGTACTAAAACACGGAAAAAAGTCAAGTAAGTGTGCGCGCGAGCAGCACGTGCGTGCGAACAGTGCGGCGGCTAGAGGCACACTGGCGGTCTGGCGACGACAAGTGACAACCCGCGGAGATTAGTCCCCGTAGGGACCCCGCCGGCGGAATATACCTAAACCGTGGAGTGAAACCCCCCTGGTAACATGTAGCTTGTGTTAATCACAAAAGGTGACTTTTTACTAGGTGCACCACAAAGCAAAGGTGCACCAAAGAAAAATGACACCTTTTGTTCCTCAACTGCAACAACTGTGCTATCCACTCCATCCAGCAGCATTATCGCCCAATATCAATTAGTAAATGGTAGTAAAAAAGTAGTCTTCGTCACTTGGGCTCGGAAGGGATTTCAGCGAGTGCTGTGTTTTGGAATGTTCTACCTCTAGAGGTAGAATCTACAGTGTCCAGACCAGACTACGAGTAATAGGTTTCCCTGCCATGATCTTTAAGGAACTCACTAGTTCACAAGAATTCAATCTAATGATACTTGTTTACCTTCCGAATTGTTAGGTTCAGTAATATAAACCTTAGGTAAGTATAAATACCATAGAAATCTCACCAGCTAGGCGAATGGCCTAGACGCCTTCATGTCGATGATAAATACCCGTGTAAAATGACAGCAAATATGGGTACCTACATTTCTAGGTTATGTTACAATTTGATGAATTACTTTGAACTCCGGGTTTTTAACATAATAATAATAACAGGAGGTAAATAAGAAGTTAATTCTAAACCGTTTGAAACTACTTCAGCCTTGACGCAAATCTGGCCTGGAGTCCCTTACTCGGTGGGCATGATCCTTTCCATTCATTTTCTCTTTTTTATCTATAATGGTGAATTTCATGAATGGTTGTAGTTAGTCAGAAGATGTTTTTTTGTTGCCGCTATACCAACAGATACTAAAAGTCAGAATAATATAATATTTTACGGTGCTCCAAAACAACAATCGTGATTTTTACGCCATTTTTATAGATAATATTAAGAAACACTGTGCACAAATCAGAGTCGTACTTGACCACTTTTTGGCCTGTTTATTACGTTGCACCTGCCTTATACTAGACTTTGCCATCAGTTTCCCAAGTTACATAATCGTATGTGATTCTCGGTACATACTTATAGATTACTCTACGTATGGGTAATAATACACGCCACATCCGATAAACAATTCATAGTGGAAGTAAGTTTATGAGTTCAACGCCAAAATTTATGACGAACACTATAACAGATGCTAAGATCATTTACTGTGCATGCTTCATAAACCAAATTACACAAATATCGTGGACTACAGAGCAGCTGTAAGTAAACAAGTAACCGTAAATAAAAAAAAGGTGTACGTATCTGCACCGGAGCAAATTTCTTTATTTCGGTACAGAACTGTCCGCAAAACGAATAACTTTTGTCATAGAAAATAGCTGAATTAGGCAAAAACATTTTGAACCTCCATACTCAATGGCACCGCCGCCGTTTGGAAATTTTGTATACTTTTAATTTTATCGATCTAGCCGTTGAATAGGTAGTTACGCTGGAAGTCATGGGCTTGAATTCCATTCTTGTAAATGTTTGATTTACCTTGTATAGTTTTATTTAAAAACATAAAATAAACAAAAATAAAAAACAACCTGTAGAAAACTTTAAATGAACTGAAGAAAAACAGTGATAATAACATAAAAGTTGTTCATAATAACCTCGTTCAGCTTGTATTCAGTGTTCGTATCGCGTCCATCATAATTGGAAACCTGACCAAGTCTTACTACCTCAATAAATGGCTACGTGAATACAATCCACAATGCCCACTATGCCCAGCCTAACGAAAGACGACGACGTGAAGCGGCTTCCTATACACGGGAATATAGTTCTAGATAAGATTACCTTTAGCCTCTTACAGTATACCAAAAGTTGATTGTAGATACATCCCGTTACTGATTATTTTTAATGAAATCTAAAGAAAATTTGTGTACAGGTGAAAAAAAAACATATATTGAACTAGGCCATAAAAATTAGCAATTCTTAAATAGTACTCAATATAACAGGCTTTCCATACAAAATTTCCATACAAAACTCTCATAACTTGTTGTATAAATACAATTGAAACTTGATCTTATAAAGCAAAACTGAGTTCAGCACGTCCAGCGAAAAAAAAAATCTCGACAGAAAACTGCAAGTTAGTTTCACAAATAAGCATCATAAATTTTCTTAGTAAGACGCTCAGAGAGTCCTTAACTAAATCCCACTAATTTCATTTGAGTTCAGTTACCCTCTAACGATACTTTAATCTTTCTTAAAATATAGTTTTTCAACTTAAATCTATCAAGATAAATCGCTTATCGTCTCTTACTTTAAAAACACTCGTACTGAAAAGCTGACTACACTTTGGTCTTAAAATAAGTAAAGTAGAGAGATATACAGCTGAGGAAAAATACGTGAAGTCGGGTTATACGGGACAGCCCTCCAATACTTATAGGGTGCATGCAGACTATGAAACTGAAACATTTGTCAGGAAACGACAAAATATCGAAGACCCATACGAAATTGCATTAACTATGGGGAGTCAACATTTTTTAAACTTTCCTGAAATATTTTGTTATGGGAAGTTGTTCAGTTTCATGGTGTGAATGCACCCTATCAGTATTTGGAGGGCAGTCCCTTACACTCTGTATTTCGTGGCTTTGAAAACATATTCTTTTCATTTTTAAATTCTGAAGTATGTCAACTGGGAAGCCACACTGTATATTGCTCCCAGTGCTTTGGGCCACAAATTCGATTTGCCGAGCTGCAGCCGCGAATATGAAACTGTACCTACTGACAGGTACCTATTGTGCTACAGTTGGTAAGCATAAGCACGTATCGTTTTAACCGAGTTTGTAAAATGAAACCGTACACACTATAGGTACCTATTGTGCTCCAGTTGGTTCCTACGTCTCGTTTTAACCGAGTTTGTAACCACACATATTTCGCACCAGTATCGAATATTGTGAAAAGTTAGTTTCATTTCTGAAAAACAATACTTAAATCTTTATCTTGTCAATTTAATGATCTTCTTCTTCTTTTTGTGGGGGAAACCGAGTCGGCCAACGACCCGATGAACCCTAGAGGTGATGATGAAATAGGTGAAGTACCAAAAGTTCCGGTACCTTATACAAAAGTAATTGCAAGAACATTTTCACTACGTTCGGTTTTTATATTTGATTCACTATTTATCATCGCCAGCCAAACCAAAGTTTTACAAGAAATCAGAATCCAATTTGTGACAGGAAGTACCCACCTCAACGTAGCAGCTGAACAAAATTTGCATTTGTTGACAAAGTGAGGTAAATGAGAGTGTTTTACCACAAAATAGAGAATGTACAGAAGGATCACTCGGCCCTTTTTTCGATTATTTTCGCTTTCGGCAAGGTCTGCCACAGTTTTCTTACCGATTTTATTCAATGGAGTAGGTACCTAAACATACAGGGAGTAACAGAAAGGCTTTATCAAACCGAAAGGTGCTCATGAAACTGAACAACTTTCCCCATTTCCCCACTTTGACCTCTTTTCGGCTTGATATACCCTTTCTGTTACTCCCTGTATTTACATACGTATACTAATTATGAAATGGGAAATGACGAGTAGGTAGATATCTGCTCTGGGGCTGTTGAGACTGAGCATCACCCCATTTATTTCCCGTGGGAGTCGTTAAAGGCAAGTAAGGGACTTGAGGGAGTGTATTGCAATTTTAGGCATTGGGCTGGCAACCTGTCACTATGGCAATACTCAATTTTCCGAATGACCCTCAAATGTATGTCAGACGTGGCGTAATTATCCGTTTCTACAGCCATTTACGCTCTGCCTACCCTACAAGGGATAATAGACGTGATATGTGTATATATGTACATCAAACATGAAAAGTTGCCTTTACTTAAGTAGAAACTCAAATCACATTATAAAAAAATATACTGATTAGAGTTATTAATCTTGTTTGTTCTTTTATGAAAGCAAGTTTTTATTTAAGTTGGTACAAAATATTATAGGAACATTGTACAAATCACATCGTATACTAATAAACCTATTTATTACCTATTTATATTTGTGTGAGGCCATTTTGCACGTCCGCACCAACCGCGGTTGACACTCGACTACAAGTGTGTTTGGATTGGTTTGGATTTCCTTGTAAACGGCGGTGTGTCAAATTGTGGAGAGTTTCGTGACGTTTGCTTGAAGTGAGCTCTCTGTATTCGGCGCGCAGCGGCCAATACTTACTTTGTGGTTTTACCTTCTAAATACGAGTCAATTTGGAGCTGCACAGATCCACCTTTCAGGCCGCAGTGGTTGATGTTGCGGGCAGTAAGATTTTTATGGTAACTAAACCAGTCTTTACAGAAAGCGCGATTATCAAGACGATCTCTTAAGGATCTAGATGTATAAGTAAAGATATGTCTGTCTACTTCAGACCTACTTCAACTTCTATTCTAATCATGAATAGATTCTAATCATTAACGAATTTATGAAACGATAACGTTATATTTTCTCATTTCTATTCCAAAGACAGCAAATCTAATTTAATTCACTGACTTGAAAGCAATCAGCGGAAACAGTCAATCATAGAAATAGAATGATATAAATATTGAATAATCCGATCAATGTAAACCATTTTCATGTATGTGGGAGAGTATTCATTCACAAAATATTAATAGACTCCATTTTTCAGAATACGCGTTTGATACATCATCGAAATAGTAACGCCTACGTATTTTATGATTCAGTGGAACTGAATATTTTGTTTGAACGAAAAAACTGTGGCCGTAATATTTGAAACACTTCGATACATCACTGTGTCAGTGATGTTTGTATAGGTATGTATCTGACTATTTCAAGTTCTTGTACCTAAAAACAGTTGTTATAAATAAACTATTTTATCGTAACCATAATCAAAAGGTGTAAGTACAAAGAAAACAACATAATACACAACACAACACAACATAATTATAAACACACTGTTGGCTATAGCCAACAGTGTGTTTTGTTTATTTGGGTGAAATTTTACTAGGGACCGATAGCGAAATCTCAAGATGGGCTGTTGTCTATAGCCATAGCTATAGACAACAGTGTGTTTTGTTTATTTGGGTGAAATTTTACTAGGGACCGATAGCGAAATCTGAAGATGGGCTGGTGATTAGGGACAAATTTCCCCAAGGAACACAGGTTGAAATATGTCAACAACATTTTGAATGTCCATAGTAACTCAAATCAGCTGTCGGCAATTTTGTATGGGAGGTCTAAATATTTTTTGTATTTCGACCTATGGAAAAAGTTGTTCCTTAAAACCAATCACCCGCCCATACTCTGTTTTTAAAAGCTTTTATTTAACTTGCAGTGTATGTAAGTATGTAAGTAAGTAAGTAAGTAACAATGTTTGTTCGGTGCAAATCTTGCAAGTTTAATTTGAACCACTTCTCGGTATCCGATTGAGTTGAAATTTTGCATGTTGGTCCAGAACCGATGACAATGCATGTAAATCATAAATTTGACCTGATGCTGCTGCCAGGATCGGCTCCGTACGAGAGATCTCCTCAGCGGTTTATAGCTGGGACACAAAATTTTGTATACGAATTCGTTTATTATAGGCAGTTGGTAGGCCCACCATGAATTAGACGCTACATCCAGGGTTGTCTTCGAACTATGGAACTCCTCAATATTCAACTGCTGGGACTTGCAATTTTGTATACGAATTCGTTTATTATAGGCAGTTGGTAGGCCCACCATGAATTAGACGCTACATCCAGGGTTGTCTTCGAACTATGGAACTCCTCAATATTCAACTGCTGGGACTTGCAATTTTGTATACGAATTCGTTCATGATAGGCAGTTGGTAGGCCCACCATGAATTAGGGTCACGTCAATAGAAGGCCTCCTGATAGAAGAATTAGACTGTTCGAAATTAACTGGGACTCGGCCATGTAATAATGACGCCATCAATGAAATGAAAAGACTAAGACATATTACAAGCTAATTCTTCTATTAGGGATGCCGGAGGAGTAGGTACCAACCTACTTCTATAGAATATAAAAGAGATAATTATACTTTATCCTAATGTTAGTTTTCCCCGTGCCTCAAGTTTTTCTATTGAAGGTCTCTCCGTTTTATAGAAAGACTTTCGTATTGATCAATAACTATCGTAACATAAACTAAAAAATATAAAATAAAATTATGTAAAAAACTTTTAAAACAAGCTTTTATTTACGTGCTCTGAAAAGATGAAAATAAAATTTTGAATGACATTAACCACATTCATTTATGACTTTACAGAAATGAAAATATAATAAAAGCTTGTCGTGAAACTTTCAATTTGTGATTGAAATTTTGTAATAAGGTACGCACCTAACTGTAACTAGGTAGTTTCTTCTAGGCATCGTGACAAGCTTTTATTATATTTTCATTTCTGTAAAGTCATAAATGAATGTGGTTAATGTCATTCAAAATTTTATTTTCATCTTTTCAGAGCACGTAAATAAAAGCTTGTTTTAAAAGTTTATTTACATAATTTTATTAGTATTGGTAACTAGTAAAATTTCACTCTATATTCTCTGGACTTTCATACGTGCCCGTGATGTCGGCTAAGAATATCATCACCCCATTTCTTTAACAAGGTTTACATGTGTGTTGTAATTTTAGGCGATGGGCTGACAACCTTAGCTTACACAAAATAATCTGAATGCCCTCAAATGTTGGATATAGGCGTGTTAGGTGTATATATGTATTCTTATTTTTTATAGCTCTAAAAATACATTTGATTAGGCTAATTTAGTTTGTTTTTTATTTTATTTTAGCCTACTTTTTGTAAAAAGATTTTCCTAGTTTCTAAGCCTTGTTTTCCTTTCCACATTCATATTAAAGTAAATAGTATTCTTTCGACCTGTATGCATTTCTATCTTTAATATAATGCAGGACATACTTAGGTATACGCTAGTAATTCTGAAAAAACATATATAAAAAATATACCTTCATAAAACCAAAATTGACCTGACATATAACCAGACTTGGTCGGCTGCTACATTTTGTATGGGAAGTCAAATTATTTTTTCATACTTCGAGGGGGGGTTTTTTCGTTTTTTGGGCTGTTTCATTCCTTAAAAGGCAGTACTTTTCCTTACACCCTGTATAGTCAACCAAAACATGAATATGTACGAGAATCTATAGCTACATCTCATGAATGGAACATTGAACAGATTCATATTAGCTCTAATGGCATCTGGATTACGCTATTAGCAGTGGCATGAGAACTGACACTTGGCGAGCAAAACGCGCCAGGGCAGAACCCATCAAAACGCAATCTAATCTAATGTAATGCCCACTAACGATTACCACTGTTGGGTGGTTCTCACACGTGCCGCACTATTTTGCTGTAATTTGTTGTGTTATTGTTGAATGGTGCCATATGAAACCGCATGTAGAATCACGACGCCCGCGCGTCTGTAGTTTTCATATAAACTGTCAAATACCGCAACATTGTGCGGCACGTGTGTTTAGCTTCTAACGATTACCACTGTTATTATATCCGCTCCTTTCACCAACTGATGGATGGTGTATCTCCTCTGATAAAAGCCGGAGACTGTTTAATAGGTACTAAGGGCTGTGGTGTAATTGTAATCACGACTTACATTAATCTTCCCAGGTTTAGGGCTATGGAATTTCAGAGCTGACAAAAGTAATCACTGAAAGCTTGGGCGTGTCTGGATTAGACTGTCCACACATAACTGCGGTGCGACGTCGCATCGCAATTATGAGATGGCAGCCTTATTGATAGGTAAGCAAATAGGTAGGTGTATTATTGATATATAAGAATATTTATATATGATAAACGTATACGTGTAGTATTTATTGTATATTGTTGTTGTTATTATACATATGTATATATTACTGTGTTATATATATATATATTCAAGCCTTTCTTTAATATTTTTTTGTTTAATGCACCTGCTTTGATCCTTGCCACATGCCCTAAGATAGACTGGGAGATAACGCCTTTGGCGTTAAGTCCGCACATGTACATTTTTGTGCATAAAGTTAAATAAATAAATTAGCTTTCTTATTTAATAGGTGTCCGTGCTTTGCTTTGGCTTGATTTGCCTTAAGCATTCATAATACAATCATGGAAAGTTTTGGTTCTGAAGTTATGCCCCTGACTTTTTGATACTGTGTACAGTCAAGCTCACGTCCGGTTAGACACGTGAGCCCCCAATGTAAGTCTTATGCGCGTGTCAGATAAAACGGTCCAAGGTCCAAATTATCTTAGCCACGTAGAACTTGACTGTACCAGAACTGTACTAGTTTTCTTTTTTATAGTTTTTATACCTTGACGTTCTACTGATACATATTGACATAATGCTAAAATATATGTCGGCATTTTGTCTTTTTGACGTAACTCAATCTTCTTGATCGTACTTTTGTGATTAATTTAAGATTAAAATAATCTGGAGTTGAAATAAACTTACAATTAGACTTACGGTCGAAGGCATTTTACAGAGACTGGCATCTTCAAGCAGGGATTGTATAACCGAAATTTTTTCGGTTGAAACGTTAAACGGTATGACGTCATACCGAAATATTACGATACCATAAAGTGTCGGAACCGGAAACTTGTGGCTACCGAAAATTTACCGGTACCGGTATTTATATGGTACCAAAACCGCTATCAAAAGGGTTTTGCAAGGTCATCTCCGACAATTCGGCCACCGTAGCCTACGCTGCGTTGCCGTTCCGTGCATGCGGTCTAAGGGCGAATGTCGCATCAAGCAAATTGCTTGCCCGCGCGTGTTGAATTGACAGAGCCGCCATTCTTCAAACCCTTTTGAATTCAAAAAAGCGCGTCGTGCCTAGGTAGCTTGGTAGGGCAGGGTAAGAAGTAGTCGTGTTCGTTTCGTACGGGTAGTACTACTTTAATTAAGCGTGCGTACGGTCGTGTGCATCAAAACTTGTCATCGATCAACGTACATGATTTTCGGTCAGATCATATAGTAAATAAATAAGTGGGATCATTTGAGGCTCAGGTTCCTAAGGTTCCAAAGTGGCACTAGGTCGGAAGATTTAGATTGGCTGTAAATTGAAAGGTTCTATTTTGACTGAAGTGCCACCAAATGAATGTAAATAAAGTTAAAAATCATTTGTAATAGTTAATTAGGAAAGGTTGTATCTGTTTAATTTTATGTCGTCATAATTTGATGAGGTTAAGGTAAGCCAGGATCAAATGGTGACTTCGAAATATAGCATGCGTTGTATAGAGCAATGAATTCCCCTTCTAAGGATCCCTATTTGAGGACCAAAAATTCCAAGATTTTGCAGATGGAAATGGATTTAAAACCTTAGTCGAACAGGCAAGCCTTTGAAGTCCTCTTGATTTTGAAATTTTTTCTTTCAGGTATCACCGAAAATACCATACTATACAGGAAATGTGTAGTTTGTTAATATTCCTGCGTTAAAAAATTGTCTATGACCTTTCTTACTGTCTAACCTATGTTTGTGCCAAATTACATTTAAATCGGTGCTATTCTTAAGGGTCGCGAGTTTACAAGGAAATGTATGCAACGAATTGTGTTTTGCGCGACGCAGTCGAAATTTCCAAGCGGCTGAGGCGACGGCAGTCGCGACCGCGCAGCGCGTGCCGGGCAGTGTGATTTTACTTACAAGATAATGTATGCAACGAATTATTTAGAGCGGTTGGGTCGAACTCCGGTGGCTCTGCGGTGTATGGTGACAAATCTTTCAGTATGTTTGATATGGTATAGAGCGTAGGCTATAATTATAATGAATGGACTGTACTGAGGATATTAATAATGTCACAGAAAAATTGCTATTTTCAATACAATATACATACACATATCACGCCTTTATCCTTTGCGGGGTAGGTAGAGTGTTAACGGCTGAAAAATACGGTCGCTATCGCCATGTCTGACAAATATATGTGTGCCATTTCAGAAAAAAACGTGTATCACAGTAGTGACAGATTGTCAGCCCGTCGCCTTAAATTGTAATACAGTCCCTTAGTCGCCTCTTATGACACCCGTGAGAAAGGAATGAGGTAATTCTATTTTAAACCTGCATCATACAGCCGATTTTCAATACTAGGTGGTAGACATAAACAACAAAATAAAAGTAAGTGCAATTATCTCGAAAACGGTACGTCGTCGCATCAAAAAAATAACAAGATTTTCAAATCCCAAGAATTTAAATTTTTGACCTTAGGTTGACCTTGACCTTAAAATGATCGAAAATTTCATACATAAATTTTACTTTCATTGCTCCCACGTTGCTCACCGTTCTCCCTGCTTCGCTCATTTCCCAAATAAACTGCTCCGCCTTGCCATACCCTTTCCCTACCTCTCCCCCTCCCACAAAGTTTAAAATCACTTGCATCAGGTAAATAACTGCATTATCAGACTAATATGGTATATTTCGGTGACACCTTTTAACTTGATTGAGAGAATATCAAAATCAAGAGCACTATTTAAGGCTTGCCTCTTCGATTAAGCTTTTTAAATCCATTTCCATCTGTAAAATCTTGTAATTTTTGGTCTTCAAATAGGGATCTTTCGAAGGGAAATTCATTGCTCTATACAACACATGCGATATTTCGGAGCTACTATTTGACCCTGGCTTACCTCAACACCTACCTACCTAATGACAACATAATACTTAACAGATTTGACCTTTCCCAACTAACTATTACAAACTATTTTAAACTTTATTGGATCTATAGGCTTTCGGATCAGATGGGGGCTTGCCGTTTCCTTTGGAAAGAACAATAAGTTGGCTGACCTTCAATGCGTCTGGGAAGAACCAACATGCAAGCAACGCGTCTTCATGAGCAGCATCTCACTGCTACTAACCTTCCAGGCGTGCTTGATGATTCGGGCTGTATGGGCTGTCGGGCGTCCGCACCAGGTGCAGTGTTCGGGAGTTCCTTGATGATGTTCTCGAGCGTCTTAAGACTTGACGTTCTGGAGTCGTCACATGATGGAGCACACGCGGCAGCGACACGGATCGCGCGATGGTACGCCGTATCCCTAGAGGGGACATCATCCGGGCAGCGTGCCGTCAACAATCCAGACATTGTTCCGTTTGCAGTAGTGGTGTAGGCCTGAAGCAGGTCTACACAATGGAGCACATTCATGGGTGGACGCGACCTTCAGGAGTCCGCCCAATACGCTAGCCCCCATGTGTCTTCATTCCCAGAATCTGCCACCGAGCGAAAATGGTTGATTTCAGCGAGCTTCATTGCATTTTTGTACTGACCTCTTTTAGCCCGAAGAATGGTGAGTAAATGCTCCATGATTAGGGTTGCGTCGCTTTCTAGCACTCTGCCAGTTACGGCGCGCTGCCGCGACTCCCCTACGCACGCGGTCTAGCGCAGGGTTCCACCACTCATAGCCGTTAGCGCCGTCGTTTTTTTGGATACCGAGACATTTGTAAGAAGACGGGCTGCTTGCAGCCATCTCCTGCAGCAACTGCAGTTCAGCCTTTTTCTGGGCCAAAACCTATGTTATGGCCCTGCTTTCAGCAATCTCGTCATCTGACATGGCTAAGCGGTCCGTGCCGAGGCGCTAGACCGATAGCTTAGTCGTAATAGGTGCTGATTATCAACCCTGCACGCTTTTCGTGGTCCGTATTGGTATGTATGCCTCTACGATCCCGAGAAATACGCTTCTAAAGTTTGGTCCCAAAAAGGGGGTTTTTGGGACGCGGCAACAAGAAAGGGGGGGAGGGTGGTTTGTGGTGCACGAAATGAGTTTTTCTTGTTTTGGCGCAGCCGTTGAAGAAAACGCGGTGCGAATCGGGCCAGCTGTTCCCAAGAACTTAGGGGTCAAAAATTCGGCAGGGGGTACGGGGGGGCAAGGGGGAGAGGTTCGACGCACACCCTTTTTTTAAAGAGTTTCGGTGAAAACCCGTTCAAAATATAACAAGCGGTTCAAAAGTTATGGCCGATCAAAAATTTTGTGAGAGGACGAGGTTGGGGGTAACTTGCCCTGCCCAAAAAAATAAGTCCGGGGTGTTAAAGGGGGGTGAAATTTTGAACTGGAGGGGGGTGCAGGAGGGTAAGATATGTCAGGGGAGGCCCACCCGGGCTGTCACTCACCCCCGTGAGTGACAGCCCCATGTCATGATTGACAGGTATCAGTGACACCTGCCAAACAGCACATGAAACATCAGTCCACTTTGACAAGCGAAGCACGTGGGGCCAACGCCCAAAGTAAAAGCGAACACGACAACATAGAAACAAAGGAAACGTTCACTGCGTGGAACTTAGGTCTGACAACGTCGCTTAATACATCGCGCGCACTTCATTTTTCGATATCAAAATGAATACTGGTTAAATAAAGGTTAAATAAATTTATAACGCTACAGGTATAAAATAAAGATACCGTAATTTTCTACCGGTACCATAACCTTTATCATAACCTTTATCCGTCTACCTTTAAAAAGTATACCGGTACCGTTATTATACCGGTAGCTTAACCCTGTACCTTAACCTAAAACGATCCCTGTCTTCAAGCCAGGAGAAGAAACGGTAGGCACATTCAGTTAACGCACATAAGGTACCAGGGGTACTCCAAAAGAACTGAATTATTTTTGTCTCCAGCAAATATTTTTGTCTTGACATGTCAAACAGATCTGGAAGTTTTCTCGGCCAACGACTAAGTTTGGCCATCCAAAGAGGGAACGCTGCTAGCGTACTGGGTACCATGTCTAATGGAGGCGCACTAGACGACTTTTTTTGAGCTTAAATTTAGTCTAGTTTAGCTTAGTATTAATTGTTATTTGTCCCTTTATACTTATATACTTTTGTGTAAATAAAACCGTCTTAAATAACATGAATATTTATAAGAAGAATATGACTTCTTTTGTGAGAATAAGTTTAAATTTTTATTACGTATTAACTGGGGATAAAAATAATTCAGTTCGTTTGTAGTACCCCTAGTACCTTATGTGCTACAACCGACAGTGCATTTCACGTTTTTCAATTCCTCCTAGTCCTATTTAAATTGTGATTTACGAACTAACATTATAGGAAATAGGTATATAAATCATGACAGCGATCAGGCCCGAATTCGCCTTCTGGCAGGCAGGATACCTAATTGGGGACAACGTAATTGAACCGACGATATTATTCATCTGCCTCCGAATAATGCCACGTTATTTGTTATCTGTGTATGTGTGCCAGATAGAGAATAATCTGTGTAATATAATCGATTAACCATTTTGGGCCAATAAGCCGAATAAAACATCATTAATCAATCAAAATCATCAATAAGTACATAATATAAAATGATGTCACCCTTTTTACGTTTGACTGTCTGAGACACCACTTACTCTTTCTAAACCACTGATTTGATGCTGTTTTTTTAATAAATTGAAGATGAAGGATTATATTATAATACCTGCCGGAAGAACGCCTTGGTTCCAGGGGGAAATGGTTAGCAACGGGTTCAACAGCTGAGCTGGCCGCTTGTACTGCAAGGTAACTTATTTATTATTTTTCATTGCCTTAATATTGCAACACACAGAAATTTATATATACTCGTATGCAAACAGCAAATTCTTTCTTACAAATACTAATAAAAAACCTAAATGTGACGCCGTGTATTAAATTATTGTAGGAGAAGTTCATTACACAGTATATTATGGTATGGAAAAATACAGTTCATATTTACTCCCCCTCACAGCAGACAAATCCAAGTTTTAAGTGGCGCTTCTCAGCTCGAGTAGGTACTGAAACCGTTCTCGTCAGACAACGTAAATTAATTAGTCATAGTGTTTTCATATTTGGTACAATAAAAATATTTCACACCAATTAGATTAATTTCAGTTTAACATCTAATACTTAAATGGTCGGACGGATCTACCTGCCTGCAAACACATAGTGTAGTCACGAATCCTTCGGTGCACTGCGAATAACCCACTTAAGTGAACAAACTATAAAGGTATGAGAAATCCATTTAAAAGTTCATTCTTCGAGGTGCTGCTCTCAGTCCAAAAATTTACAATAAATAAATAATAATAACAAAAAAAAACCTTCGCCGGAAAATGAATAATAACATAGAATATATCAAACGGATCTATCGGAAGATTGGTAAATAGGTTATATCCCAAAAACGAGGTTGAATACGATATTAATAGCTCTATAAGAGATGAATTTAATAGCTCTGTTTTCGAGTAGCCTGGATTTTAACGGCAGCCTCCGTCGTTGAGTAATGAATAAATGGGCGTGAAGTAATCTCGTCAGGTTCGCTGGAGGCGGGAGGAAGTTCAAAATACCCTTTGTAGAACATCTTGCAGATATAAACGTGTTACAAGTACAATTTTCAATATTGCCGGTCGGTTACTTGATCAAAAATATTTTTAAATGACTCCATAACCGATATCATTAGGATATGCCAATAGAAGTCTCCCTCAGGTGCTACTTAATTGTAGAAAGGGTTGTAAGTATATTTAAAAAATAAATAACGGAGTTTTAACTTAAACGGGTCAAATTATAAAAAGTTGTTCCGATTTTATATATTTGTCGTTGCCCGTTCTAGATTTTGAATAAATAAATTATTTAACTTTTAGTATTTGTTGTTATAGCGGAAACAGAAATACATCATCTGTGAAAATTTCAACTGTCTAGGTATAACGGTTCGGGAGATACAGCCTCGTAACTGTAGGACGGACGGACGGACAGACAGACGGACAGCCGAGCCTCAGTAATAGGGTTTCCGTTATTACCCTTTGGGTACGGAACCTAGTGAGGTACTTAATTCTTTTAAAAAAGCCTTCTTCTGACTTTTGTATAGACGCAAAGGAGAGGCAACAAACTTTAAATCTGCACTGTTATTTTAAAGAATTAAAAGTTCGTGACTTGTTAGTTTACTTTTTTGGTTTGTTGAGACTAATATTTAACTAGTGGCAGTATAATTTTTTTTTTTGTTTGGTTATCGACAGTATCTAATAGTTAACTCGTGAATATCGAAACATTCCAGATTTACCGGAAACTGAAACAGGTCTTAATAGCACCATTATCATAAAAAATATATATATTTAGCTATACACTACACACTTTCATACCTCTAAATACATACTGCGTCATTGTTGCTGTTAAGGTATACTTAGTGTAAAACGACGTACCAGACTTACCTACTTTCTTCTTTATGTTCTATGTTGACCAGGGTGCGCTGGGTTACCTATGTTTACGACTACCTTTCCATTTGGTTTAACAAGTCATTAGAGTCGGGCATTCATTTTCTATTATTGTTATATAGCTGTCCCCAAAATATAGGATACGCAGATTTGACATATTAATAAGGTAAAGATACTTGTAACTGTGTCATAGAAATAGAAAATAAGAAATTTGTCATATTATCATGATCAATAAATTCCATATTAAATAGTACTTAAAATAATTTATCATGGTGGAAGATGGAACAAATTACAGTTCCATTCACTAGAAAATTACATCTTTTTGCAACTAGGTAAATGGGAGTATGCACTTCTGATCACCGGTTTCCCTAATTGACTAGTACGCCAATTTGAAATCAGGAGCCAGCCTTACCCGTGTGTTAAACATAGCTCGATATTCATAGCTTCTCTTGCGGTACTTGGGTGCCGCAGGTTTAGATGTCAAGCAGCAATAGATGCTGAAACCTGAAGAAAACGCACCAGTGACGACAGTGCCATTTTCTGCGCTTTGATAACGGACTATAATGCAAATTTAGCTCAGCTGTTGCATCCGGATTTGCTCTAACCAGTTTCTCCTGTATAATCCAATTTCGATTTTCCGTTAAAGTTTTGCATTAAGTTATGAATGTTGAATTTAAATGAAGGAGAACTTTCTATTTCTATCTAGTTTGTCAGCATTCAGATGTTCAGTTTTTGGTACACGTGTATCCTTACGGCCTAATGTTCTTAGGTATATTACGTCACAGTATTGTATGTGCTGTGGTAATATGGACTGATTGACGCCGAGATACCTATCTACCTATTTGTACAGCAACATCAGATTATACATATTAATGAATAAACAAGAGCTTGCCGTGTGATGTCGGCTTACATCCCAATTCTTTCCCGAAGGTGTAGTAATAGACGACTAAGAGACTCAATGGTTACGTGTGAATTGCAATTATAGGTGATGGGCTGACAACCTGTCACTATGGCGATACACAACTTTCCAAATGACCCTCAAATGTTTGTCAGACTTGGTGTAAACGTCCGATGTATACGGCCGTTTACGCTCTGCTAACCCGCAAGGGATTATAGGCGTGATATATGTATGTAACAAGAGCTTAGGAGCTTACAGGGTCGATTAGTATGGTGTCCCTGCCCCTACTCTCCTGATTGGTATGCCCTTTATCTTCGTTTAAGGTTAAGCCCTTGACAATACGATGGTTTATCATTTGCTCGCAGATGGACGCAAATAAATTTAGTTTTAGCTTTCATTTGCATGTAAAGTATCATGGTATCATATACTCACATAAGATCCACTATCACTTGCGGAGGATTTTACCTATTCAGTATCGATCACTAGTAAAATGGCATGCTATTATACCTGTATAAGTTCGTCCATTGTCCTATATAGTAAACTCCTGTACTGAATGAACTGGACAGATAACTCGATAACAGATAAGGAAGTACAATTCGAGCTTTATGAGAAAAGTTTCAGATTGAGTTTCGACACAATATGAGAGGAAATTGTGTTGTTTGATATAAACAAACAGAAACTAGTCATATACTCTGAATACCGATACCCACTCACTCCAGACACGGTTCATTTGATTCAACATTTGAAAAACAGTCTCTATTACTATAGGTACATACTCGGACTTTGATCTGTGTACTACATGTGTAGGTATGTTTAATGGGAAGCTGTTTAAGTTGTCTGAACTTTGAAAAGTGAAAAACAATTTGCGCAATCTGTGAATCGTAAGTGGCGACTAAGGGCTGACGGCCGGACGGACGGACTCGGGGCTGTGTTTTGCAATTTTAGGCGATGGGCTTACAACCTGTCACTATGGCGATACACAATTTTTCGAGTGACCCTCAAATATTTGTTAGACGTGGCGTAAATTGTTGCGGTTTTTTACGCTCTGCCTACCCCGCAAGGGATTTTAGGCGTGATATGTGTATGTGTGAATACGTGATACTTAATCGCTTTATTAAGTTTGACTTAGTCGGACTCTCGTCCTCGTGCCTTGATTTTTTTACTCTAATCTACTAGAGAGTAAGAACTATTGGACCGATCAAACAATGACTAAGACTGGAATTTCACGTGCTGACCGTGTTTACGCACCGGCAGCAACTTCATCCATCTACATTTATTAATTCAAAAAAATATTTTTTACAGCATGATAGCCAAAGCCTGCATTATAAAACTAACTGGTTATATACACATTGACACACTCTATTGAGTTTTACAATGCAGTCTGCAAACAAGTATATTTGTGGCGATATATCCAAGAGCGACTTAAGTAGGCTAAGCGTAAGCACCAATATTTACCTTAGCAGGATCCTGATGTGCCCCCGTGGCGTAGACCGAAGCTCTTCGACCGAGCAGAGTGCGGCTGACTATGGAGCTACTCCGGCGGCCCGACAGACGATCTTGAGGCACCGGTAACATCGTCACCAGCCAACAATCCACACTATTTGCGAAGTCACTCTTTCCACAACACCCTTTCACAACACCTTTCTTAAATTGTGTAAGTTTAGGTACACTGCACGGTTTGTTTCATAATAAGTATTTTTATATAATTGCTAATTCTTTTTTATTAATGCTACGCACTTTGACAATATCACTTTACCTTTGGCATTATTTATACTTAGGCACAATATAATTAATTGGTGTTCTAAATTGCATTAGAATAATATTTGGCTATATATCACTAAATCACTAAAGAACTATAATAATAATATTTATTTTCTCTAAGTGTTATTTGCCAGCTGGTTTCGAAGGATCTGAAACAATAAGAAATGTGTTATTTTCACGACGTCCGTTTAGTTTTTGCTCATGTTTGTCAGGCGCGGGAAAAGGGTGCAAGTGATGAGGGTTATCATTGGCGAGAGCCTTTTCGCACCCGCCAATCTCCAACACATATTATTGATATAGGTTATGTCGATTTTGATGCCAAAATATGTGTTATCGCCTCTCGTTTTTCTTTTGAAAGTAGCTATTTTCTTAGCCACGGTCAAACTTCGACAACGTGAATTTGAAAGAAAATATTCTAAGGTCACTTGGGATTCTACGATTGAATAGTGCTTCGAACTTGTATATCAAATATCTAGAGCTTGCTAAAATGTTATTACAGTGAGCAAATAATTATTACGTACTGAATTACCTAATTGAATTAGATATATATTTATTATCAGAATAAAAAAACACGTGAAACCTATTCAATATTATTTATTTGTGGGGTGCATAGAAACTGGAACTAGATAGCCAGCTACAACTCAAACCAAAGTAAAATTGTTTGGACGAAGGAGATTATTATTGTTATAGACCGGATCTACGCCACCCGATAATAAACTTGAGAGCTTTCGCACTTTATATAGGTTAAAATTTTACCAGTGAGTGATAGTGAAATCTCAAGGCAGGCTGATAAGGAACCACTTTGCCGAGGCAATATTTTGTATGGGAGGTCAAAATGTTTTTTCGTATTTCGGCCTATGTTCTTGGGGGTAAGTTGTTGCGTAGCACTAGCACGTCTTGAGTTTTCGCTTTCGGTCAGTAGTAAAATTTCATCCTATACTTACTTCTGGGGAAAGGTGATTTTCACATGTAGGTATGCTTCACGATTTTGGGGTATTTTACTGGTCCGGTGTTTATAAAAATAATGTAGTATGAAAGCGCATGTAGAGCTTCAAGTGTGGTCATAATTGAACGTAGGAGCGCGCGCGTGCCAGCGTCGAGATAAATTCAAACATAATAAGACTTAAAGTTTGTTGCACATCAACTCGAAGAAGAAAAACAACAAAAATCCTTTCAGACACACCAACACTCGCATTTTTACAAAGGCTAGAAATTGTTTAAGACTCAAGAAGCTTAGGAGCACCCACACTTCACTGAAGCTTTCAAGATGGCTACTCTGTGTGGAATAGAAAGCATTTATTTTTTACTAGCTTCCCTGTTATTCTCTCCAAGTATCTAGGTACTCCAGCCTTGAGAGAATAAGATATTTGTATTGGGCTCAAAGAAGGTATCTATAAAACTATCTACAGAAAAACTTAGACAAATAAGCATGTAGGTACCATATCTACCTAAATAACCTATTTACCAAAATAGGTATGGTGTAATTTAAAGAACGCAAAATTTAAACGCAAATAAAAGGTTTTATTTTAGGATCGCTACTGGGATTCCGTGCTCTAAGGGAATAAATTAAACTGGCTCTGCGGGCTCAGAGCACCAACCAATCACAGTGTGGCATTCAGCTAGGTAGGTCCCTGCCGCAAAAACACTGATTACTCGCATTCACATCACATAAGACTTCCATCCGTTTTTCATGCCCAATCTATTCTCATTAGCATTTTGCGATTAGTAAAAACTTACATCAATTAAAGTTACTCTTTGAAAATCTAGGAACACTGAGTTTAAAAACGCATATCTATCTTTCAACCTTTTGGGCGCCTTACTTAATATTTCTTAGTAGCTTTTTAAATTTCGAAACTTGATTTATCCTCACAAAAGTGTTTTTTAACTATATTATTACTTAAACAAAAAAATTATAGAACTCTCTCAAGATATTCAACACACCTTTGATCCATATTTTTACTACATTGTCACAAAATATCAAAACTAGGGTCTCCACCCCCGTTTTCACTCGCGCATTCTTCATATTTGAGCTTAATGATCTAATAAATAATTTTGAAAAAGATCACATCAGAGACTACGAACTTTCAAACTTTTAACCCCTTTGTAACAAAAAATTGTAAATGCTGTATAACAGGTTTTTCATAATTTTCACACTTTAGTCTAATTATTAATTTTAAAACAAATCTCACCAAAAAAAACTCATATTTCAATAAATATTGAAACAAATTTAATTATTTTCTATCTGTAATCGCCAATCGGACACAGACAAGGCCGATTAAAAAAAATCGGATCCCAAATTTTCAAAGAGATCGGTGTAAAGACCACGAACATTCATACAACCGTTTTACCCCTTTAGTTGTGTGTGAACATTTTAAAAAATCGTTTTGAGCGGTCGGATATTAAGATAGACCTACTGTTCTAATATGTAGGTATTTAATTACAAAAAAGTATATAAGTATTAATATCTGGTTACCAAAGTACAAGCTAAGCTAAATATCAAATTTTGGGGCTAGATGGCGCTGTGTGAATTAAATAAATAAATAATTTATTATTTAAATTTATTGTTTTTAGTATTTGGTTGTGCGTTGATGAATGAGTCAGTCAGTCGGTGAGGACTGAGGAGATTATTTTGTTTTTATAAGTTTAGATGATATATAACTTTCAAAGACCAAGCATAATTCATGTGAAAAACTTTAGTTGATAATTTGACCTCCACTCTTCTAATGAAAACAAGGACTCACGAGGGGATTACGCGTCTGAGCCAGATGTCCCCCAATCTCTTGATCTTTTGAATTATGACCTTATAAATTAGCGAATGCGATATTGTTACAGCTTGTTAAATCTTAGTCCTCCTTTTGACCTCTAATGGAACTATGCTGAGTGAGAATCTGGTTTGGTTCTTGAAATGTGCATAGTTATTTAACTGTGCAAACAAGGAATCAAGAAGAAATAAGCGTCTTATACTTACCTACCTAGTCCTATTTTTCACGCTGCCCGATAGACATACATACACATATCACGCCCATTATCCCTTGCGGGGTGGGCAGAGCGCAAATGGCCGCAAAAACGGACATTTACGCCACGTCTGACAAATATTTGAGGATTATTCGGAAAATTGTGTATGTGTATCGCCATAGTGAGAGGTTGTCAGCCCATCGCCTAAAATTTGAATATACACCCTCGAGTCCCTTTGTCGCCTCTTATGACTCCCACGGACGAAAGAAATGAGTTGAGGCTATTCTAAGCCGGCATCACACGGCAGTTTTATTACTATTAGTACCTAAAGTGATAACATATTTTTTAGTAAATACCAACCTGTCTTTCTATTTTGGTTACATTTTTGGGTAGGAAAACACAATAACAAATTGACTGTTCTGTCCAACACATAGGTACCTACCACTACCGTGCCCAGTGTTATCGATATCAGATTAATTTTTAGGTTGAGCGATGTTGGTCTTTCGTGAAATCGAGGAAAAGTATTCTATTTTCAAAACTTGTTGAAGAAAGTGGTTCTATTTTAGCATCATATTTTAGAAAGAAAATATAGTAATAAATTATCTCTTCCATCCGACACATACTTCCGCCGTGTCGAGTGTTATCGATATCAGGTATAAAGGATGTATTTATAGCCAGTGTTGAAGTTGAGCGATCTTCTTCTTGTTCAATATTTGACCAAACTCTATTATAACAGGTCTGATTACCTATCTACAATTCGATGCCTAGTAATTCTCGTGATCCGATTGACTTATATAGGTCACTCGAGTACCTACCTTACTAGGTATGTAACCTGAACAATATCATGCAATCTCTGCAGGCTAATAAATATCCAAATTGAATAGAATAAATTTGCAATATTAAATTTATGTGTTTGGCATGTACGAGTATGGGGCAACAAATCATCGTTTTGTTATTTATATTCTACTTTGTCTTGTCTATTTTATGAAGGTAAATTGTGGACTTAAGGAATTATAATAGTCCCTGTCAGTAGTTTAAGCACATCACAGATGATTTATACAAAATGTGACATATTGCGCCGAAAATCTTCGAACATTGTCATATTTAATTAAACAATCCGAAATTCCCATAGGAGCATTATTGTTTCAATAATAGTTGGATTACAGAATCAGCAAGGCAACAAATATATTCCTAAAAATAAACTTGAAAAATAAGTGACAAAAACATTTCTCTAAAAATTATAAAGGTGAAAAGTTGGCACAGTAGAAACCTTTTCCTCCCATTTACGAAGTATATATCTCTCAGCTTTAAATAAGTTATGCAAGTTGTTTTTAAGCAGCTGTTGTTTACCATTGACATAAATCTCCGATGACTTTGTTCTTGATCCTTGACGAAAACAAGTTGGCATGTTTTTGTTCTGTCGGCCTTTTGCACGCTTCACGACTTCTGAATTAAGTCGTTTGAGCGATAATATTTAATGGAAAAGTTAAGGCTTTCTGCCAAACGCGGATATTTTAGTAAAATCGCTGGGTTTAGCGGTTTTATGTGCGAGGTAATGTCGGCGTCGAGAGACTGACCTCTGTTAAGATGACATGACAACATTATGTCGGAAAAAATCTTCATAGGGTCAAAAAGTATTCCACATTAAAAAAAGAAAACTTTGTATAATCACAAATTAAGTATTGGCAGCGGCGCGTTGGCATAATTTAGTACATAGTATAGAAACTAATCATACCTGTGTGTGCGTGTTACATCAGGTAACGCTATTGAACTTTACATACATACATAAATCACGCCTCTTTCCCGGAGGGGTAGGCAGAGACTACTTCCTTCCACTTATTACGATCCTGGCATACTTCTTTCGCCTCCTCCACATTCATCAATCTCTTCATGCATGCTCGTCGGCTTAGGGTACTCTTGACCGGACCTTTCTTTAGCACGTCCCCGATTTGATCGAGGTACGTTCGTCGAGTTCTTCCCCTTCCGACGTTCCCATCCACACTTGCCATATACACCTGTTTCGTTAATCTTCTTCCATTCATCCTCTCTACATGCCCAAACCATCTAAGCATACCCTTTTCTACACCAGTCACTATGTCTTCTTTTATACCACAACGTTCCCTTATCACGCTATTCCTTATCCTGTCACTCAATTTTACGTCAATCATACTTCTTAACGCTCTCATTTGTACTGCATTTATTCTACTTTCATGCTTTTCCTGCCATACCCAACTTTCACTCCCATACATAAGTGTCGGAATTAACACCCCTCTACGCACAGCCAGACGAGCCTTGTCAGAGACTTTCTGGCTGTTCATAAAAGCGTGCAACGCTCCATTCACCATGTTGCCGGCATTCACCCTTCTTTCGATGTCACTTTTAATTTTTTAATTGAACTTTACCACCTGTAAATTCTAGGTGCAGACTAGGTATGCTTTTTTTTAAGTTTCAGCCTGGAAACCTGTCACACGTTTCATAATGTAGCGTGTACGTGTTTCCATTAGTTAATGGACATTGATTGCACAAACAGAACACGAACATATTACGAAGTTGCCAATTAATTAACCCTACCATGCTTTTGAGCGCTGCATTTTATTTTTATGTACGAGTATGTATGATTTTATGCATAAAAATAAAAACCGAATTAAGCATAATAGTAATGTAAAGATAATATACGGTGTAATAAAATTAACGCAAATATTTCGAGTGGTGAACAATCCCATGAAAATATACAACTTTCCCCAGAGAACATAGGTCGAAATTAGAAAAAAGAAATTAAACCTCTCATACAAAATGTTCCAGCCGACCCGGTCAAGTTGTATCTAGGAGGTCCAATTTTTTTTTTCATATTGCGACCTATGTTCCCTGGGGACAATTGTTCAGTTTCACGGGCTGGTTCACTCCTTAAAATATTTGAAGCTAATATTTTTACATCCTGTATTTTTTATCTACTACCTTTTTGTGATAATAGATTCATTCAGGTTAATAAAAAAGATTAAAATACACTTGCAAAATTGGTGAGCAAGGACCGAGCTGCGGTAGCCCAGATGGAAGAGTCGTCGCCACTAGTTATGCGAAAGTCGCAGGTTCAAATCCTGCCCGCGCTTGAAAAATTTTGCAAGTTAAAAAAAAACAGGTTAGTAAAATTTGTTGCAAAAATTTACCCAAAATGTCAAAAGAGCGGGACAAGTATGTTTTTTATTACGTACATGGCATTTTTCATATACAATTGCATATTTCTTATAAACTTTGACTCATCTCTTTCACATAACAAACTGCAACCCACTTAAGTGAACAATAACTTACATTAACAACGTCCAAGAAATTCTTCACTGTGAAAGCGCTATAATCGCCTTAATTAAAACTTTCCGCACTTTTCAAGCCAACTTGAAACTACCTGCATTTAAATATAAGGTAAAATTTTACTAGAGACCGATACCGATAACTCAGGACAGGCTGGTGATAAGGAACTTTTTACCTCAAGGAATACAGGTCGAAATTTGAAAATAATGGATCTCCTAATGAGTCTACTAATTAAATTGAATGGCAGTAAAATTTTCGACGACGAAATGTTCCTTGGGAAAACATGTTCCTTATCACCCATCGCCCATCCTGAGTATTTGATTTCGGTTTCTAGTAAAAAAAATATACTCGTATTTAAGAACTTATTGGGTATAAGGAGCTGAAAAATATACTACAAATATTTTAAGGGGTGAACCGACACATGAAGCAACAACTTTTCTCAAGAAAAATAGGGCAAAGCATTTAAAAAATTAGACCTCTCATACAAAATGGTCCAGCCGACCACCGGATATATGTATAGGAGGTCCAAATCTTTTTAACATGTCGATCTATGTTTCTTGAGGAAAGTTGTTCAGTTTCATCGAGTGTTTACATCATGTACAGAAACAATATGTGGCAGGTGCTTAAGGGAAAAGAAATTATAAAAATAACATTTCCCTTGAAAGCCCACGAGGCAACGACAGAGCACAGGAGGAGCATTTTTGAAACAGTCGAATTTCGCAAACGAAAGTCCGCAGCAACTGAATCCTAATTTCAGAAACAATGATTTAAAAAATCGTGCACAGATGACTTATCACTCGTATCACTTTTTCTACTACTTACTCGAATTTGTTACTGTCAAAGGTATATGGGAATGGATTTGTGTAGTAAAACGTGTGATACGAGCACATCGTAAATACACTTCCAGGCCGTATGAACAACACCTTTCACCGCGCTCGCCAATCCGCTGGCCAAGCATGGTAATGCCAGCAGAGGACTGTTGTGGCTGTTGTTGTAGTGTACTGTTAGATATGTAAATACAAAAATACACGTCTTAAACGCACACACTTTTAAGCCCAGGATCTCTAAACAGCTACTACTGGGGTACAGGTTGAATTGAATTGATATAACCCCGTTTTCAAAAATCAGTTATCTTCTTCTTTTTCGTGTGGGACACCGAGTCGTCCAATGACCCGATGAACCCTGGTAGCAGAGTTTTTTAACCGCCTACTACTAGTAGTAAGCCTCTGACATGGTTGGGTAACGACCGCCGTCAAAGTAATCATAGACCGACGATAACTCAGTTATTAAAACGATAGATGCAAGATCCTTTATTCAGTTCTGTAACGCTTGTAACGTGCTAAAGAAAAAAAACGCGATCACGAAATTACCTCATCTTTTGATATTCCCATCATGGCGTGTTGCGGTTTTAATCAAAGCCCAAGTTTGCGGACGTTAATCTACTAATGTAGGGATACGGAACTTGGGTACAAGTTGCCCAGTTTCCGAGTTGTCGAATGCCAAGCGGCATTCAATGACCGAGCCAACTCTATCGGAGGCATTAGTAAAACTTTGCCTAGATTTAATTAGTTATCCGTTCTTCTGTCGTGTGATTCATCCATTTATCTATTAATTACTATATTTACTATATTATATATATTTTTCGTTATTTCCAAAATTAGCTAGGGCAGCTTAGGGCCTAGAAAGATTGTTAATACAGAGTAGGAGCACTTCTGGGCAGGTTTTTTACCCCCCCTCGGACCCCGGTTAATTATTCGCATGTAAATAACACGCTTTGGAAATCTTGACTAAAATTTGAAACAAATGTCGTTTACAAATGGTGGTGGCGTAAAGTTACGTGCTGTGTAATTAACCTGGCCAGCCCCGAGGCAGTGCCTTTATTTTTATTTTTATTTTTTATCCCGCCCGAGCCGGTTTTCTATTAGGACAATACAAAATTGTTATAAAAAGAAGAAGATTGCGTTATGCAAATTTCTTTTTTTCACAATGACCGATCATGACGTCAATAAGTGATAATGCTATCCTACATTGAATAAAGTTATTTCATTTTAATTTTTTCACTCTTATTAACTTTCATCGCAAGAGAAACTGTATTTACCAATTAGCTTTACATTGTTAAAATCTTTCGGTTCACTGACTTTTCCTTCCGAGTAGTATTGAAACTTTCAATCTTTAATTGTCATTTACATCCAATTTATTATTTATCATGTAATATCTTTTAATATCAAAGTCATTTTAAATGAGAACATACGCCAATTACACATTAAATGCATCTTAAATCTGTGATATGGCACTGCACATGCTGAGTGCACTTAACAAATTATGTTTAATAAAATAGTAAAACTACGAGATCTGAGCATAAAATATTAATACGTACCAAGCAGGTAATTTCTACTAGATCTAGTACGTACCGTTTACGAAAATGAGCAGAAGTACCAAGCAAACCTGAAAGCAAACCTAACTGGAGGAAATTGAAGCTGATGAAATATCCTGTGGCAAATAGAGCTCACGGAGTTATAATTTAATCTAACAGAAAATATTCGGTGAACTCACTGACCTTTCCTAATACATTTTTATTATAATGCAGTTTTTGAATTTTTACAGGTCATGTACCTACAATTTAAAAAAATATTACTGCCAGCCTGCGGTGTAAAATTTGAAAGTTCTCTTAAACTGAATACAAACCTAACATGTTTCAGTGTTAAATTTGGTATTCAAGAGCGGAAAGGTATTCATGTCCAAACAGGTAGGCTAAAATATCGTAGCATTAACCTCTCTTGAAAGTTGTATCGTAAGAGCTTCAACGTCTTACTTGATGGACACACAAAACAAGATTTATCACTTATTGTGACGATAATGTTTACCAAATTATATTTTACAAGCAAATAAACATTTGCGCCATCAATTTAGCGGCGAAGGACGTTGCAAGGCACGCAGCGGTCTCGTTAGCTAAGAATTGGTGGAAAATTAAGGTCCGCGCCGACCCGCGCCCGCGCCATTGCCCATTATCCTTATAATAGGATAAATATGTTAAGGAGCATGCGTTCATTCATAAGTGTGAAAATGTGATGGAGGTAACCTAAGTACTTTAAGCTTAATTGCAGTCAGGTAGTTGAACTGAAATGTATTTTCAGAATTTTCAGCTACTGCAAAGGTCAAATTTTCGTACAACAATGAGCCTGAGATTTGTGGCCAGAATCTGAATCCTTAATCTTGGCAACTTGCCAGCTAGGGGCTACAGAAAATATCTTAGTGGTGTAGGATTTGTACGACTAATGTTTTAACCCTTTAAAGCTGTACTGTTTAAGACGTACCTGGTTGCGAGGTAGGCAGAGCGTAAAACACGGTCGCTATCGCCGCATTTGACAAATACTGAGGGCCGTTTCAGAAAATTGTGTATCACTATGGTGAGAGGTTGTTAGCCTAAAATTTTAATAACTTTAGTCCCTTAGTCGCCTCTTATACGTCGCTTTTCTAAGCCGGCATCACAAGTAGTAATATTAATATGGAGAAACAATGTTCAGGGGCAGTAGCAGGTAAAAGTAATATTTAAGGGGGCTCCCATACAACAAACGTGGTTTGTATGTGGTAGCATCACCATCGACTAACGGACTCGAGGGTGTGTATTGCAATTTAGGCGATGGGCTGACAACCTGTCACTATGGCAGTACACATTTTTCCGAATGACCCTTAACTACTCCGCTCGTAACAGCACACATGTGTACTTGAAGTACAATACAAATCTATTGTTGCAAAATTCAACCTGAGAGAAGTGGTTAAATGTTTGTCAGACTTGACGTAAACGGCCGGTTATGCTCTGCATACCCCGCAAGGGATTATAGGCGTGATATATGTATGTATGTAATATTACTAACATTGTATTTTAAGTAGGTGTCTATGAACTTTAACCGTATGATGTCGGCTTAGAATAGCATGACCCTATACTACCCGTGTCGTAAAAAGCGACTGAGGAATTAATTTATCCAGGGAATGGGCAGCAGTGTTCCCTAAAAAAGCCATATCTTGCACTGCGCTCACATATCCGCTTGCTGAGCGTGGTGAGTATGGCAATACCCAATTAATTGGGTGAGGCCCATGTCCAGTACTGGACTGTTGTAACTGTTAATGCAAAAGTTATGTTCTTTAGCCTGATCTTTGTATAGATACTCATGTTGTATAAATAAATAAAGAAACCAAGATTTTTTTTTGTGTCTTGAATTTCTTTTTCCGTTCTTCAATTTAGTTACTTGCACTGCTAATAATAATAATAAGGTCGAAGAAAATTAGGTCTGTGTTTCTTCGACCTAATCATCAGCGGAAGAAGCATTTTCTACAATTTAGCTGGGGTCTCTGACTACCTCATGAATATCCTCGATTCATAGATACAACAAAAGCGGCTTATCAAAATGCTTTTTTATTGTTTTCGAGCCATTTCCGTATCTTGTAGAGTTTAGATATGCTCCTGTAGATCCACATCAGGTACTCCAGACTCTTGAAGATTATGTGCCAGCGAAAGGGCACACAATATTATTTTCATGCTTTTTATATCTCTTATAGTTTAGCCGTATCTTTGCTGTTCCACATCTGATACTCCAAACCCTCGATGTCTAAGTACCAGCAGAAGTGGCCTATCATGGTGGATCTGTTTCCGGAACATTATAACTTGGACCTTTTCAAGGCAAGAGTGAATAGGCATTATCTAGGCTAGCATTTACAATCATCGTCTGCATCGTCACTTGTCTATATGTATACTCTAAGATCGTCACTTACCATCAGGTGATCTAGCAGACAAATGCAGACCTATTCTATATATAACAAATCAAATGCTATGGAGCCATTTTCGTATTTGGGGTAGTTAAGCCAGGCTCCTGGTGTTCCACATCAGGTACTTCCAGACCCTCGATGTCTATATGCAAGAAAAACGGCCCATCATTTTCCACAACTTTTGCTACAGAGCTTTTTCGTTTAGTTTAGCGGGGCACCTGATGTTCCACGTCATGTTCTCCAGACCCTCGAGTGCTGAGTAAAGTTTTTTTAGATGTTGGCAGGACATTCAACTGTCACAATAATTTAGAGTGTCCGTTAAGTCGTTTTTGCGTGATGCTTTCACATATTATAAACATTTTAACATCTACACAGATAAACAGACAACAATTCTAAAAACTGTTAAAACGCGTTCTGTTACCAATTTTGAGTATACCTACTTATTTTTATCGAATATCTGCTATGTACTGTCTTTTGACCATATTTAGTTAGGTTTTAAAAAAAAACAGAGATGCTGTTTTTCAGTATTTGTTGATATAGCGGCAGCGGTAATAGATACATGCTCTGTGAAATCTTCAACTGTGTCTGTTACCGTACATGAGATAAAGCTTCCCAGCCATGAAAGATAAAAAAGAGTAATAAGTTGATGTTTTTGTATGGGAGCCCTCTTAATATTTATTACGTTTTAATTAATTTTTCTTTTTTGAGACTCTGTTTATTTCTAAAAGGAAGTAATATAGCATGACACAAAACCTACACCTACTTATAACGAGCTCATCTAGCGTAATGTGTCGTGAGTGGTGAGAAGCCCTTGAACTTCACCGCAGCAGTCCTTGGAGAATGACATGCGTAATACTAATTAAAAGCCTGCTCATAGAAAAGGCTTTCACACGTTAACCCGGACAAAGCGTTACATTGCGTAGGCTGTCAGAAGCTTGGAGTATGAATTTCTACACGCTCTCAATGTAGCTAAAAATTCATGTAGAGAATCAGCTTAGAAGCGACGAAGGGTGTGCCAAGGGTGTACACACGAAGTGGTCTAAACCTGCACAGCCAGACAACGCCATCTTTTAACGACAAATTGAATTCATTGAATACCATTATAGACATATTAAAACACACACATTGACTGGCGCGCACACAGACTAGAATTTGAGACGCGCAGTTTGATGACTAATAATAATTTAAACCTTAATTTCGCTGCTTGCATCACAGCAGTCGTAGCACAATGGTTAACATAGCGGTCTATATGCAAGAAAAACGGCCCATCATTTTCCACAACTTTTGCTACAGAGCTTTTTCGTTTAGTTTAGCGGGGCACCTGATGTTCCACGTCATGTTCTCCAGACCCTCGAGTGCTGAGTAAAGTTTTTTTAGATGTTGGCAGGACATTCAACTGTCACAATAATTTAGAGTGTCCGTTAAGTCGTTTTTGCGTGATGCTTTCACATATTATAAACATTTTAACATCTACACAGATAAACAGACAACAATTCTAAAAACTGTTAAAACGCGTTCTGTTACCAATTTTGAGTATACCTACTTATTTTTATCGAATATCTGCTATGTACTGTCTTTTGACCATATTTAGTTAGGTTTTAAAAAAAAACAGAGATGCTGTTTTTCAGTATTTGTTGATATAGCGGCAGCGGTAATAGATACATGCTCTGTGAAATCTTCAACTGTGTCTGTTACCGTACATGAGATAAAGCTTCCCAGCCATGAAAGATAAAAAAGAGTAATAAGTTGATGTTTTTGTATGGGAGCCCTCTTAATATTTATTACGTTTTAATTAATTTTTCTTTTTTGAGACTCTGTTTATTTCTAAAAGGAAGTAATATAGCATGACACAAAACCTACACCTACTTATAACGAGCTCATCTAGCGTAATGTGTCGTGAGTGGTGAGAAGCCCTTGAACTTCACCGCAGCAGTCCTTGGAGAATGACATGCGTAATACTAATTAAAAGCCTGCTCATAGAAAAGGCTTTCACACGTTAACCCGGACAAAGCGTTACATTGCGTAGGCTGTCAGAAGCTTGGAGTATGAATTTCTACACGCTCTCAATGTAGCTAAAAATTCATGTAGAGAATCAGCTTAGAAGCGACGAAGGGTGTGCCAAGGGTGTACACACGAAGTGGTCTAAACCTGCACAGCCAGACAACGCCATCTTTTAACGACAAATTGAATTCATTGAATACCATTATAGACATATTAAAACACACACATTGACTGGCGCGCACACAGACTAGAATTTGAGACGCGCAGTTTGATGACTAATAATAATTTAAACCTTAATTTCGCTGCTTGCATCACAGCAGTCGTAGCACAATGGTTAACATAGCGGACTTTGGAAACAGGTAGCTAAGGATCGAGTCGTGGTTGGTCGCAGGTCTAGGCCTGTTTTTTTTTTTAATATATTTTATACTTACTATTTTTTAATGATTATTTTGCTGTTGCTGATAAATTTTTATACTTATCTGTGTAGTATAGTGTGTGATATCGAATAAATATAGTAGTTTTGAGGATATAAGGTAAAATGAATAAAACTACCATAATATTTATCAGTTAGGTATTTATTTTGGTTTTTAACTATTCAATGATATTGGGTTGGGTTGCATAATGTTTGTTAATGTGCAACAATAAATAGGTATGTCAAAGTGAATAAACATGTTATAAATGAGATAACGAGGTAGCCTCATTCCTGCATTTATTGTAACAATAACATCACTTAACATATTTTTTATTGGTAACACATTAAGCCTAAACTGAACCAGGGGATCAATTCATTTACATTCTTCGTTAGATTGTGTAAACAAAGTTAAATAATTATGCAGAATAATTAGGTATTAAGTGACAGGTTAACTTGGTATTTTGATTGTTTGAGAGCTTGAACAGTTTCAGAAATTAACTAAGCAGTAAGTATCGAATAAAATAAATCTTCTGCAAAATTCCCAACCCAATATATTAATATCTACCTATTTAAATATTTCAATTTAATAATAATTTAATTTTAATTTAAACGGCTTGGCATGCTAGCTACCATGTTCGAACACATTGGTTTACCACGCATGGACTCCCAGGTGAACATGGCTAAGTCGCGTAAATTTTTCTTGGTCCTGACTTCAGATGGGTCCCAGTTAAGGACCATTTGACCCCATAAATTTTCTATGGGATTTAAATCCGGACTCTTTGACGGCCAGTTAATAACAGTCACGTCGTGCTGGGTTCGCAACCAATCCTGGACGATACGGGCTTTATGCACAGAGCAATTATCATGCACAAAATAAATGTACTGATTTGGGTAAGCAATACGCACTGTAGGCATCATTACGTCCTGCAATATTTCCACATAACTCTCGCTAATGAACCTTCCTTCTATTTAAACTAGTTTTCTAGGTCCCATAGAAGACACCACAGTCCCACTCATTCTATTTGGGAGAATGTGAATTGGTCTGTAACGCTTGCCTCTCCAGCGCCATAAAATCTTGCGTCCAATCTGTATCCGATTTAAAAGCTTTTTCATCAGTGAATATTACTACATTATTCTCCCAATCAAAGTTTCTATAAATATATGCAAATCGGACTCGTGCTTGTTGATGAGCAGCTGACAGCAAATTTTTTGAGCTGGCTGATAACAACTTATACCAGCTGCGTGTAAATGGGTCCTTACAGTTTGTAATGTCACTCCGAACTCCGTTGCTGTTGAGCGAGTTGACAAGAATGGGGTATTAGCATGCTTGGCAACTATCCCTCGGTGACGCGCTGATGCATCCGTGAACATCACGGCCTTACGACCTTTCCGGGCAGGCAGGATGTCACCGGTATCGGCGTAACGTAACCCACAGCGTAACAGTTCTTTTCTGTAAGAAAAATACCTAGTCAATCTACAAGTATTTAATGTAGGTAAATGCCAATAATAATAAATAGGAAACTAAGTAAGTAAATATAATAAGCAATCTAATACCTATTTAAACATTTTAAATAATTAACGTATGGCAGGTAGTATGTAGTAGGTATCTTTATCTAGAAACTTAATGTTTGGATAATATGAACGACCTGACCTGAAGCATTTGCGCTAATTTTGTAAAATAAAAATATTTAACTTACATTTAATTGAAGACGTCGAGAAATTTCATAATACTAAGATTATCTTCATATAGCACTATGATCTTTGCTCTAAGCACTGTATGTAGACAAAGGAGCATACTATAGGTAGACATAATTACGATAAAACGATAGCAAAGAACAACACAAAGAAACATCGAAAGCTAACGGTTAGATACGTAGGCAGTAGTCGATACAGATCAGATGACTGTGCTTATTACTTACCGTCTAATAGTTATAATGATTATGTGCAATACCCACAAACATCATTCATTCAAAATAACAAATGGGCTGTTAACTAAAAATTATCTTACATATAAAAAACAAAAACATAAAACAATACACATGGGGGGCGGGATCGACCCAGTGTCCTACCATAATTTTAACTCGCTCTAAATCCAGACGCATACTATCTCGGCTATGCCAGCTGTGACGAGTGCATCGAATTTTTAAACCACTTAACTACTTACCTATGACGTTCTACCGACCCTTGCTATTATTTGTAAAGTGCGAATATTATGATGTATGCGGCTGCGCATGATATGCGTGCGCGTAAAACAGGTTCTCTGAGTTCTGCCGGCTCAGAGGTATTTGATTTTTATTATAGATGGCGTTATTCGTAGTTTTAGTTAGACCTGTGCAGCCTATTCATTTGCGCACTGTACTATACCTCCTAGTTTTAATTTAAATACTTAAACTACGTTTAGTAGCTCATCACATTTCATATGAAGTTATCATTATGGATAATACGCTACGATTTCATGAGCTAATAAGATCTATAAAACACATTAGGTTAGACGTAGAATATCTGTCGTGCGTACATAAGCGCGTATTTATCCTGAGTTTCTAACCTATGAATGACCTCAATACAATTTACGATACAATGTTTTTCGCGTACAACAATAAATTGGCATAGCAACATTCAGTTTAAGACATTTCAGGCGTCGTCTCATTTCCTTTTAAAACGTAAAAGACTGGAGTTTACAGGCTATAACTCCGCTTCTTACTTTACTACGAGACTGTAGAGATGATATATCTACTAAGGACACTAAAGCTTCCAAGCATGTACCTAAAAGTTGCAACGAAGACGGGTGGTGGCGATCATTCCCCGTCTGTTGATATTACAAGATTAATAGCTGCGCTTTTCAAACTTTAAAGAAGTTGGTAATATACAAAAAATATCACGTTTATGAAGGTAGAATGGGTTTAATAATATAGCCTTGAAATAATGACTTAAACAAAAATCTTACGAAGAGGTATCTGTATGTACTAGAACACAATAAAATTAATTATTCGAAAAGTCTATATGTGCTTTCAAAATAATTAAAATATTGCAATATTCTATTATAAGGTATGCCAGACTCAATCAACTAAAATGCGGTTGTAAAACAGATGAATAAATGAAAGGTATTTTTTGTATTTAAGATTGTTGTAGCAGAGCACCCTTTCGATGGACAGATCAGATTTATGGTACTGGACATATTATATGACAATCGGAAATTTGAGTGGAAGACAGGAGTGAAAACCTCTACTAAAGCGTTCCAGAATAAGGAATTACCATCGGACACGACCTTCAGTAATTGAAGACTACGACAACGGAAAGAGAGAAGAGCTGATACCTTTCATATTCCTTGTTATGCCAAAAAAATCTACTAGGTATTTGCAAAAAGATCTATCTTGATGAATATAAACCATTAAAAATAAAAAGCTGCAAAAACACAACACATTAGTAGTTAGCTTTCCGTTCCGCGTCTTAGTGCTTTTACGCTTTCCAGTCTTCAGCTAATGCAACTCAGAAAAACTCTGACACCAGGGTTGGTCGGGTCGTTCGTCAATTCAGTGTCCCACACGCAAGAAAAAAAAGTGTATCGACTAAAGAAAACATAAACTTTTAAAAGTGCAATAGGGTCGTCTCATGTCTCACGCTCGGTCTATCCGCCCTACGCGAGTAATTGCATGTCGACCCGCTAAATTGCTTCTAGCGTACTACCTTTTTATACTTATACGTGTTATTCTTAGTAACTGTATCAGAAATCAGTATAAGTGGATCCTTTAAAAGGTTAGGTTGACATGCTGCTGCATAGTACAACCAATGCGTTATTAACCTCCCTTTATTGTCGCAAGCGGTCGAATGTAATTTTTAAAGTTGCTTTATAGCTCTTGGAATCACCAGCTACGTGCGGTTTGTTACAATGTTGGCGAGACCCGTTTTTGATGAAGATGTAACATTTTATTGTTAAGATGTAAGTATTACCACTTATCTCTTGTTGAGGGTAGTTTGCTGCAGTCGCGGCAAATAAAGAGAGTATGGCTCAACTACGACTCCGTGAGCCATTTCTCAACAAGCGTTGTGTCCAAGTAGACGCATGTGGGTTTACTTTGGTTCAAAAGAAGCGCAGCACCAAAACTGTTTCATGCGCAAGACTACTCCTGGGGCGTCTTGGTTCTTGCGTGACGATAACCCCCATTGACTGCTTTAAGGCTTTAATGGTAGTCGCTTCTTCGACAATGTTCCCCATCATAAAAACGCCTTAATAGTAGCCGTTTCCAACAGGCGAGTGTAGTCGTGAACGACCTCGACAGTGGCGTCACTTCACGAAAAAGTATTTTCTCCTTACACAAACAATTTATCAGAATTCAATCGAGGTGATAATACTCAAAACTTGATCAACAGACATTCTGATTGATTGTTTGTATAAAGACAAAATATTTTTTTGTTAAGTGGCGCCACTGTTGAGGCCGTTCACGACTTCGCCTTAAGCTATATATCGTATTGAGACCAAAGTATCTTCGAAATTTTTTCAAATCAATTTTTTGGGAAGGATAATTTTTTTTTAAATAGTTATGTTTGTTTACCCTATTAACATGGATTACTTTTCTTAGTTTAGGAAACAGAAGCCTCATTACTAACTTGTCGTTGAACCTACTTTTAATTATGTTTGTTAAATATAGAAATATCTTACCATACACTGGATTCCGTACGAATTTTCATAGTATTTTAGATGTAGGTTTACAGAGGTCACAATTCGGTAATTACTCTCAACTTAAAATAGCGCTGTCGCTTTTCCGTCAAAGAGGTTTAAAATAAATAAATTCACATAGATAATAATTACACCGTCATAAAACTTTATACGAGGATATTAAGCTGCAAGATTTATGAGCAGCATTTTGTCTTAGATTTTGTTGAAACGCCTGAGAAAAACCTTTATATTTAACCAACAATACATGCATTAATATCAAGAGCACCATAAAAAGGGAATTATCTAGAAGTTTATCATGCTTTATGTTTGTATACGACGCCGGTTTTCCCTCACTGTACGAGTAGCTGGCGACAAATCTTCATAACGATGCCATCATGCTCTCAGAGAAGATATGTGCTTAGTAGGTACTTATTACTTGCAGTTTGGTTAATCTTCGTACTTTTTCGGGCCATCACACGCTGGGCCGGTCTACCTGAGTATTATCAATAAAATTATTAAGCCTTTTTTACATCTTTGGCGTTTAAAAGTCAAAAATCCCTTAAACCTGTATTAACTAGTTTAATCTCATGATCTCATTTTGAAACAGATTATATCGACCACGAAATTTCATGTAAATTTTAAACCCTTTTTCTATTTAGGAAATCCCATAAAGAAATAAAAAATGCAATTCGTGTTCCACAATTTACACTTCTTAGTCTAATTACTAATTCGAAAAAGGATCGCATTTAAAATCCCCTTTACCCTTTACCCCCTGTTTTATCACCTTAAAATAATATAATAAATACTGAAACACGTGTTTAAATATTAAAAGTACATTAATCGAATATCAGACTTTGAAACGGATAGCTAGAAATATCAGGAACTATCATACAAACGTTAAACACCATTTTGAACTCCTTTATGGATGAAAGTAAAAAAAAGCAAATAAAAATCTAAAATAAACCTACTGCGCAAATTTCATGTTTCTAGCATTAGTAGTTGGCTGTGCGTTGATGAGTAAGTCAGTCAGTTAGTCAGTCATTGAGGACATTTATTTTTGTAAGTGTAGATATAGGGTCTTTCAAAGTTTTTAATTTGGTAATAACAGGGTTATTTCAGGAAGGGGTAACCCTACCAGGTCCTTTCGTCCCGATTGCGTAAAGCTACCCGACTGGCCATGATTTACCATGGCCGATTCAAAAATTTTAATAGACTTTGGACTCGGACCCGCCGGAGTAAGGAAAACAGAACCAGGTGGGGCTTTTTGTAGGGTTCTGATGTCTTTTTGTTTGTTGCAGTTTAAACAAGTACAGGTACATAAGTTATAAGTATGTTATTAATTTATCACTCACTTAATTAAGTCGTCTTTGAATATATTATATACTTATTACTTAAAATATATATTTTATATGTAGTAGTAAATTGTCGTATTTTATTTGTGTATTTGTATACTTTTGTAGTTTAGATTGTTTTGTAGTTAAGTTCAATAATCGTAAGTACATAATTTAATTTATTTTCAAAATCCCGCTTTTTCTCCTCTTTCATCTCCATTGGGTTGGCTGGAAGAGATTTCTAGAAATAAGCTCGCCCTTGTAACTAATTTAAAGTTTTTCACCTTTTGTATTAATGTGTACAATAAAGAATTCATAAACAATGAAACGCCTAACATCGTGCCCTGTGTGCCCTAACATCTGCACGCAGGACGATCTTATGACAGCGTCTATCAGCAATGTCAACGTGGCCAAGTTCTGGGCGACTATGTATGTAGTGTCTGCTATAGACACGCTAAGAAGAAAGATCAATTCTATAAATACCATTATCATTAACACTTCATCACTTTTTCATCGGATTATAAATTTGATACGTTTGCTAATGTGTTTATTTGTCTTTCTTTTTATATTGGAACCGAGTGACAGATTGATGTGGTTTTTAGGTATTTGGTTTGGGTTTATATTTAGAGTACTTAAAAGTGAAAGTCCCAAACAAATGTGTAAACATATTACATCTCGTTTGTGTCTGTATTCTAAATCATGTTTCCGATATTTTTTGTTCAATAAATCTACACTACTGTTGAAATTGAACACTTTCAACGCTCTGGACTGACATATTGGATAGTTTTTCCCGTCATAAATCTGGCTTGAGATTCATGAAAAACAGACTGATATTAATGATACTAAAACATGCTAGAGTTCAAACATATTTTTAATTCAAAAATATTATTAATAAATAAAATAGTTAAGTCAAGTTTCACAAGAAGGAAAGTATTAATATTATGATATATTAAAAGGTAAGTACAATACTACGGTTGAAGAACTACATTTTAATACATTTAATTTTCTTGACTTGTATTTCTAATCTTTTCTTTTCAACCACAACAAGTTTATAATACAGGATGTTAGACGAAGAACCGTGAATATTTTTAGAGCGTGTTTCAGACGTGAAACTAAACCACTTTCCGTAATAAAACAAATACAAATCACTTTGTATTAGACCATTATTTTGGCAAAAAGTTGTGATGAAAAGTTGCTAAGTTCACGTCTAGAACAAGTCCTTTTAATATTCACACTACTCAACCAAACGCCATGTGTATATGAAAGCGATTTCCAATTCTGGTTACAATCACTTTTAACGTTTTTTTTACCTCAGCAGTTACCTGAAAGCCAGAGCTACGGAAGAATGGAGAATACGTCAACATGTCTTTTATTTTCCTAGCAGTGCACGTTCAGATTCAGACAGGGTGTCTAGAACAAAGGCTAGATTTTGAATATTCAACACCCGTTTCTGTCGGGCGGATATTTTCGTCAGTTCAAAAATTTTTGGAAATATGCAGACGTAATCTTTTGGACTGGTTGCATGGCTAGATTTGTATAAAAGTTATGAAATAGCCGTAAGATGAAATTTGTAGATATATTTTGTTATTTATTTCTGTTTAATCTCTATTTTGTTCTGGCAAACGAACATTTTGTATTTGAACGCGTAGCAATCTTGTAAGATGACATGCAATTACTTGCTGTAGGAGTGTTGATAGCGATATATCGGGACGAGAGTGAAAGATGCACCACCCACTCACTTCTGCAGCTCCTATACGCTTGTAAACTTTATATCATTTACAATACGATCCGTTTATCAACAGCACTTAAATTTACACGATAATATAATATTAAATGGTATTTGCGTGCCCATACAAATAGTAAGCACCAATTAATTGATACTATACCTAGGTAACTTAAATGTACAAGACGCAGCAGCGAGTATTACGATCAGTTAACTATTCAGCAAGTTAGCAAATTATATTTTACTGTACAAATTATTATTGGTAAAATTAAACCTGCGCAAATAAATTTTTCATATTGACCTAAATTTTGGTTCTAATGTTGACACAGTTCTAGTTTATTATAGTAGCATATATAAATTGTAGCTAATATAATGAGTATATATCGAAAGCAATCACTTTTACTGTGGCTTATAACCGTTTACGCACAACAGAATTGAATTACGAGAAGTTGTAATGATAAACACGACGACATCCCTATTTTATTAATACAAAACTCCAAACAATCAACAATAGATCACTGTAATGTGAAACCTTTATCGGTAAAGTTCCGCTCTAAATCAAGCAATTTCGGCCAAAGCAATGCCTTTTCCTGACTTGACCTAAAGTTTAGAATTAACGAACGCCAAATTCAATCTGAAAACCACAGGATGAGAAGTGGGTCAAACAATTACAGTAATCCCCAGTGACGTGAGACAGATAACTCCACATTAGATCACTTTTATACTTTAAATCCTCTCGCGTTTATAGCCGTTTTATGACTTTGGTATTATTGAAATTTGATGTGATATCGGAAAAACAACTTCTTTCTTCTTCTTTTTCGTGTGTTTCAAGATTGGTGACGAGTCGTCCAACGACTTGGTGAACCCTGGTGTCAGACATTTTAACCGCCGAGTAAGTACTTGTAGTAGGCCTCTGATATATTTGTGTAACGACCGCCATATAAGTAATCATAGACGAACCGAACCGACGGCTCAGCGTGGCCTGAAAATCTCGGAACCATTTTTCTTACGTACAATCAGATGGTTCAGCCTGCAATGTTCTAACCAGACGGGTAACAAATTTACAAAGTGATAAATTTCAACGTTGTGAGTACTGTAAGGTCCAGCCTCATTTCTATGGCTGGCACCTCACGAATTCGGAATTTGAATAATCGTCACTGATTGACGCTAGGACAGATTGGGCGAAAAGATAGACACATTGTTTTAGGAGCTGGTTTGAGGATGTCCTCAGAAAATATAAATAAAGAACTTATAAAGTAAACTTCGCGTGTTATCACTTAGTAGCCTCCATCCCGTACAGTACCCCACAGAGAATCGAGCCTGGAACCTTTGCGTCGCAGGCAGTCGCACTACCACTGCGCCACATCGGCCGTCAAAAAACAACTAACCTGAATAGAGCATTTCGAGAGTGAGTTTATGACAGTATTTTCGTTAACTGTGTTGTTAATGTGTAGGTACTGAACTACGGTTCATGTCGAAAATTACTAACAGTAGTAACCATTTCCCCCGGCACCTACGTCGCTTTAATTAGTATTGGAGCAACACACACGTGTTCCCAGCGGAGTGACGCGGCAAAGTTTGCAGGCTTACAGTTACTTCACTTCACTATAACTTGAGCTCCTTAGCATATTTAACCTATTATGAGGTTAATGGGCAATGGCGCGGGCGCGGGTCGGTGCGGGCCTTAATTTTCCGCCAGTTCTTAGCTAACGAGACGGCTCCATGCCTCGTGACGCCTTTCATCGCTAAATTGATGGCGCTTGCAAATAAACGCTTGTACATTTTAGTAGAAAAAAGTAATAGAAGTGGTACTTTTTCTGTATCTCTACATGACAAAACAGTATATTGCTAATTCATGCGTGCGTAGTGAGTATGGCAATACCCTCTGATAGGTTGTTGCCCACGTCCAGCAGTGGAATGTTGTTGCTGTTAATGAAATATATTTGCACACAAGAATCAAATCAAGATTAAGTAACGAACCGATAAGCGGGACTCGAGGGATGGTATCGTAATTCGGGAATGGTTTGATTACTCCTACCAACCATATAACTTTTAATAAATTGAAGTTTCACTACTGACGCTACAATTTGTACTCCTTTAGAGTATTTACAGTTTCGTCTGAGCAAACTTCGAATACAATAGCCTTAATTTGGGATGTTCTTCTTTTCGTGTAGAAAACCGGGTCAGAGTCCTGGAAAAAAAATTTTTAGGAAATTAGTTGCCTTATTCTGAAAGATAACGCGTTTTTGCGTATTGGATTTGACTTGAAAATCTTCTATCCTTTTCTAAAACCTATTTAACGGAATTGAGCGCGCCAATTTAAGTTAAGTGAATTTAAATGATAAATACATACATACATACATACATACATATATCACGCCTATAATCCCTTGCGGGGTAGGCAGAGCATAAACAGCCGCATAAAACGGACATTTACGCCACGTCTGACAAATAGAAGAGAGAAGTTCTAAGAGAAGTTTTAGGTAAATGAGGTGCCGTAGACGCGGACGAATGGACGCCCTTAAAAATCTCTTGTTGGCTACGGAACCCTTAGAAGTATCTTTACCCTTATCTATTTTATTGTAACTTAGATGTGTTCTACTTTTTTTCACTATCAAAAGTTTTTGCGGAAACCCGAAGTGGAGCCCAACAGAGGGAAACATTTAAATAAACTAGCGCGGCAGATTAACACTTGGCAAGATATTTGCATCCGATGTAACTTGATACCGTAATATATTTCTTCTCGTCCCATAATGTACCGATTACAAACTCGAAAACAGTTGTATAAATATCTGCTTTATGCATTCTGCCTATAGAAAATACATTTTCTTCTCAAACGCTGAAGCATTTCGTCTGATGAGGAGGCACTCTTCGGTAAAATGGAGAAACTAAACGCGGTGTTTTTTGCCAATACCTTACCTACCTCCCACCGTACCTGTCAGATGTTGCTGTTCGGTTGTTGTTCAGTTAGGGTGTTGTTCTATTGTTTAAAAGATGTTGTTCATCAGTTGTTATTGATGTTTGAACACAATATTTTGTAAACATATTTACCTAATTTTAAACCTAACTCATCATACGATAGACATGATATGACCGCACACAGCCCAGTGTGCTTCAGTTGTTTAGTAAAGGTGTTGACGCGACAACTAAACAACTGCTGCAGAGTTAACAATTTAAAGAAAATCACTTCAAGCCATATTACGTTCTCCTATTGCATATGACCTTGTATTGGACCTTGCAATCGCCGGTGCGGACGTTTATAGAGTATTAGTGAGTTTTTAACCACTGAATAATAACTTAACAAGACAACTGAACAACAACTGAATGAAATTGTATTCAAACAACTGAACAACAACCATACAACAACATCTGATAGATGCGGCTGAAGATGGCAGCAAATATGAGTATTGGCAAAATACACTTCGTTCTATTTTTCCATTTTGTCGAAAGGCGTAGGTAAACTATAATTCTATAGGCAGAATGCGTAATGCAGGTCTTTATTCAACTGTTTTCGAGTTTGTAAAACCGAACATTACGAGACGGGTGTAGATAATAGTAGTTTATGCATCTGTCATATAGGACATGACGAGTGTGATATTAATTTGACACGAGCAATCTACTTCCCGGTATAAGTGTGTCATGTGGCGTACCACGGCTGACAAACTTCTGAGCTTTGTTAAAAAAACTGTGTCTCACCAAAGTGACAGATTGTCAGCTCATCGCCTAAAATTGCAATGCACCTGTAGCACTCAAGTCCCTTAGTCGCCTCTATGACACCCGTGGGAAAGGAAGGTGGTGATGCTATTCTAAGCCGGCATCGCACGGCATAGGTAATTATTAGTAAGCATGTAAATCCAGTAAGTAATAATTATAGCTATACAGTGGGTGCCACAGGATGGTCGCCGACGACGAGGCCGGCCTTGAAGAAGATGGCGAGACGATGTAGTCGCATTTAGTAGTGACTGGAAATCAGAAATCGCAGGCCGAGCAGCAGCCATTGCCCAGTTGTGGGACACAGAACAGGCTACATAAAAAATAAAATAAAAATATTACAGCTTAAATTTTTAAGTTTCAAGAGAAATATCCTAATTAATAGAAATCGAAAAGGATGACTTTATCGATCGGACTGCTGAGGTAGATTTGAAAGTTATATACTCGGACTTATATGCTGTACAGAAGAAAAACAACGATAGCGCGTTTTAGTACCTACTCGTATGTGGAGCGCATGCACGCTGCTATAATTGTTCGACATTTGTGTTGAACGTAAGATTTTATTATTGTAACTCAATTTGTGAACGCATCGCATGACACCTGTCAAGTAGTGATTCATGTGTGTTATCTGTCTTCCTGTTCTTGTATACTTGCTCTATGTGTTGAGTGCACCCACTGTCGATATACCATTCACTACAGTAAACTGTTTGTGTTTGTTAGAACCAAGAGATTTAGTAAGAATGTCGGCAATCATTTCTCCTGTAGAAGATGGTAGCCTGCGGCCTGGGCCCATAACCTATTAAGATTTGAAGAGCGTTGGCAGAGAGGTTAGGTGGTGTGGCACAGGCTGCTGATGATGAAGAAAATCACAACAACTATTATTTTGATTAGATTGTACCAGGTTTATTGATTCAAAATAAACACGTAAAATACACTTTTACAATCTGATTCTGATATAAATTATTGATATAAAATTAGGTTAGGTGGCCAGTCTGGCCATAGAGCAAGTATACAAAAACAGGAAGACAGATAACACACATGAATCACTACTTGACAGGTGTCATGCGATGCGTTCACAAATTGAGTTACAATAATAAAATCTTACGTTCAACAATTTGAAATTGTTTGATGATTACTTGAAATCTTGTGATTTCAAGTAGTCATCAAACAATCAAATCGTATTATTTATAAGAAACTAAAAAATACGTTTGTTATTGCAAAAAAATATTATATACTTATAAATGTTACAATGTAGTAAAATCTATTTTTGAAATAAAAATGGCCATTTTAAATAATATTATATACGTTTGCAAAAAACTTTGACAATATTCACAATGCGATATCTATTCAGTTGTGAAGGTAGTGAAACCATAAATTTGGTGTCGGGTAACTTTGTAATATTTTCTGTTGGGATAAATGGTTGAACATACAAACGTGTTGAACAAAAAAATATGCATGTTCTAAAACTGACTTTTAAAGATTACAATTACAATTACCAAGCTTTAGTCAAAAATATATATTTTTTTGCCAAATTACCAAAATATTTCTTTTTATTATCTAATGTAAGTATTTCTTTCAAGAATAAAGCATTAGCTAATTTGTGGAGGACATGTTTTTCTCCGTAAAAGTATTAAAGTTGCTGCTCATCCTCATCAATATCTACAGGGCATTCATTTATTAAAAAAGTATACAGGCATGTCGAAATAAGAGTCCTCAATCTTCGTTAAAGCTTTTTTAAACACTCTTACTCTAATCATTCTTAATTAGCAGCGGGTGAAACCGCTGGGTTGGGCCGCTAGTATATAATATTTATCAATAATATGAACATATTTTCATTTGTAACTTTACCATTTCAAAAGTTCATCGCATTTATAAATAATCCGTAATGCACCGGAGGGATCAGAAACAATAGGAACTAGCATGTAGAATTTCTTTGAGGGTAATTGTTTGTCATTCTAGAAACAGTTTGTTCGGTTCTCTCATCTATCACTTCCAGCTAATTTCCACATTATATTTTATGAACTGAACTCGTAAAAAATAGGTTCTTATAAATTGAATGCAAGCTGTCCGTGTCTTTCAATCACACAAATTGCTAACAAAAGAATCTAAAGTCCGCCGTTAAAGTCACTCTAGCAAGTTGCAGTTGATTGCACTGTAACCAAAAACTAAGCACATTGTTCATTTGCGAAAGTAGGACATCAGTTTGGTATACGACAGACTGCAAGACTTTTGCTGAATTGAAATAAATTTCTGTTGCTTAAATTTCAGTCACAGGTACCAAGTATCAGGTGCTTTTAATCACTGATTATGTTCGTATCCTGAATTTTAAAGAAATCTAACACTTAAAAAGTTAAGTACCTAGAGAGATTCATTACATCACATTCTTATACAAGGAACTACTGAGATAGCTTATCAAGCTTGAATAAGATAGATCTCCTGTGTAACGCATTAGATGACGATTTTGAAATTAAGGGGAAGCTCCCATTCATACAACCAGAAATAGTAGCTTGTTTGTCAGAATCACATGAGAAAACCACAATTGCGTTCATGTCTCTACTCTAAAAAAGAAGAAATATAGTCTTTACCGCTGCAGTGGACACCAGTGCGATGATATTCTAGATACAAGGACATTTCATAGAATCCCTCGTTAAGTTTTTGTTTCAAATTCACTTTGTTCGTGGATTAATCATCCTGGCCTTGTACAAAGCAATTTCACAGAACACTCGATAAAACCAATGGGATTAATGTGCGATACAATCTGTGCTGGCTATCGGAATTCGACTGAGAATTAGACTGCTTGCATTCTATACTCCGCTGAACTTCTGGGTATTGACAGATGTTCTGGAAATTAATCGCGAAAATAAATTATGTCAAATAAAAAAAATACTGTAACAGGTGCCCGGTGAACTTTGTTTCGCCAACTTAATATTACTGACACAAATATGTATTTTGGAAGGTGTATTTTTGTATTTTATCCTCACCTTTTTGTAGGTACTTAAGTTGAATGAATCCAAAATAACTCTTGTTTTTTTTAATATTTATTTCCGCATCAGCATCCTCAAATTTAGTTACTTGCACTGGGAGTAAGACAATACTCGTACATAATACATTGAGTTGCTCATCGACTTAATCAACAGGAAAAACATCATATCGTACAATAAGCGATCTGGGCTCTCTGAGTTTCTCATCAATATCCTCGTTTCAGATGTTCTAACAGAAGCGGCTAATTACGCTGCAAAACTGGCGTTCCACATCGTACTCTAGACTCTGAAAGTTTATTTGCACAGCAAAACATCATGCTGAAAAACTTTGGCTACGGAGCCTTTTTTGTATCTCTTATAGTTAAGGTGTGTCTTTACTGTTCCACATCAAAACCTCAGACCTTTGATGTCTATGTGCCAGCAGAAGTGGCATAGATCGCTAAACAACTTTTGCTATTAAACCTTTTTTGTATATCTTATGGTTTAGCTGTGATCCTGGTGTTCCGCATCAGGTACTCCAAACCCTTGATGTCTATATACGAGCACAAGTGGCCTATCATGCTGAATAACTTGCTTTGGAGGCTGGAGGCTGTATTCCGTATAGTTTAGCCGGACCTCTGGTGTTCCACATTAGTTACACTAGACCCTTAATGTCTATATACCTGCATAAGTAGCCAATGACGTTCAACAACTTTTGCTGTGGTGACATTTTCGTATGTCGTTTAATTTAACGGGGCTCCGGGTGTTACTCCATACCCTCGAGTGCCGACTAAAGTTTTTTAGATTATGTCTAGGATACCTATTCGGCTACCATAACACAAAATTCCATTTAAATCCTCCATCCTATTTTTATTCAGGTGCAAAGGAACTTATTTTGAGTGTATTTGCATCAACTTCGTTCAGTCGTTTTTGCGTGATGCTTACATATTAACATCTAAACAGACAGACAGTCAAATGTTCGGTGTGGATCACACTTGACATCTGCTGCTGCGTATTTTTAGCACATCTGTCAAACGACGCAAACAGTGATGCATTGTATGGGAATACGATCGGAACTCGCAATTTCCTTTCGTCTGACAAACGCATGCGTTACGGATGCGCTAAAAATACGTTGTTTGTGGATTTCAAGTGGAAGAAACTTCTTTTGAAAACTGTTTAACGTGTTTTGTTATTAATTTTAAGTATCGCATTTCTTTTAAATCTTCTATAGGTATACAGACTTTCGGCCGTCTTTAGATTTATTATATGTATGGATAGATTATAGAAGATTACAAGTCTTGCTACTTCAAACCCAAGGCGCCGGTTATGAGAGCGTGCTAATAAATTAGAACCACAGCATTTGTCAAAACTTAATCGAGAGATAAGTATAATTTATTTGTAGGTGTGCCTTCATTATATCATCAACCTTGACCTCACCCTTTTAATAGCATAAACATATTGAAGCGGGTTTGTTGGATTGTCCTTTGCTTCAATAAAAAGGTTTACAAAAATATTAGTTTTATCATACTTCTTACTTTTTGGCATATTACAAGTTTACGAAAGCACTGCTTCACGTATAGGTAACAAATTTACCTACCAAAATTACAACCTCATAACTAATTAGCCATCGTGTGAAATTATTGCTTATATATGAAGATTATTCTCTACATATTAACGTAAATAAATAGGTACATGTTGTTGAATTTTCATGACGTATTCATCATCATCATTTATCTTGGTGGGTAGTAAAACAACTCACAAAGTTTATTGCATTGCAGGTGTAGATAGATTTTCATTACGGTTCCTTAATGGCAATCCAACCTGACAATTCTCATCGGGGTTTATGTCTCAAGGCTCAGCTGTTGAAGCGATTCATCGGTTCACACTGCGTCTATATCTGTAGTGATTGTCTGTAAGATTTTAACATTGTTTTAAACTTAATTTGTTACTCACAGAATTTTACTTAATTTACAGAAAATATTAAATTTTACTTAGTTGTATTATATTATCTGCGGTTAAGTTAACTAATTATTTTCTTTCTGATACTGATCTTTCTTATTTTATCTCCAAAATTTAATTTCTTATTTCTGCAGGGAAACAAGAAGATTCGAGGAGGTGACGCTGCCGGAGCACCAGTGAACGTAGTGCCCCAAACCATGGGAATTGGGTGAAATAGTTCCCGCCTAGCGGAGCTGATCACCCGTCTGCGAGCTCCGCAAACGTCCCAACCCGAGGAAGAAGAAGAAGAATCCTAATTTTAATTATATTTCCTACATGCTACCTATATTCAATGTCCACGTCTGGAATGGCTGGTGTTGTTGTTCACATCTAAGTGATTTTGATATAGTCAACGCAGTTTTGTTGCGTCTGCTGTAAGAAGATAACCTGAGAAATCACTGTTATTGTAATGGGCAACGGATGACCATTAAATGCTAGAGTATCACATGTACACCATAATAGTCTTCAGATATAATGAACAAACATGTTCAAAAAACCCCTGAAATAATCAAAACTAATGAGAAAAATTCCCATCAGAAATTATTTAGAAATTATTAGTGAGACCTTATATGACTCAAAATTGGAAACGCAACTAGAGTAATAGACCTAGAAGCTATTTTCAAAGTTTGTCTAGAATAGAACTATTTCCTTTGGGAAGGCAAGATTTAAAATTTAACAAGTGGAAGGTCTACCCATCTCCTATTTGCAATGATATTTACATGAATGACTATGAAAAAACTAACCTGATATACAAATTCAAAGAGAACATAAAGTAGTGGCTCTGATTTGTTGACGAGATGATTTGCCTATAAACAGAAAACAAAGAGACATTGGATGAGCTACAAAAATATATGAACTCAATAAAAAAATAACATGAAAATTGATGAAAAAACTGTAAACTTCCTTGATCTCACCATCAATATAGATCAGAACAAGCATATATTAAATATACAAGAAAATTTACATACATTGACGGTGTCAATCATGCAACCTCACGTTACCCTGACCATCACAAACATGCAGCATCGATGCATTCATTGATAGGCTGGTGAAGGCACCCATGAATAATAGTTCAAACAAAAACTAAAAACCATATGACAGATTGCAAGAAATAACGCTAATAAACAATATACTCAAGAGAAAACAAAAAGAGATTCAGAGAAACCATCACAAAACACGACCCAACCAGAATAGAGACCCCAAAACGATGGGTCAAAATACCGTACATACATAGGGTAAATATCTCAAAAATTTAAAATACTTTTTGACAATGAAAAATGGAAAACAGCATTTTATAACACCAAGAGCTGAAAATTGATTATATTCAATACTAAAGATAAAATCCCAATTTAGTATCAGAGTAGTTGTTATACTCTCACTTGTGACACATGCGAAAAATTATACGTAGGCCATACTGAAAGATAATTTAATATCACAATTAAGGAGCATGTCTCCAGCTGAACGAAAAAAGAGTCCATACTATTGACGACTCTAAAAAGGTTAACTACTTACATATTGCTATCAAAAGCCGCATAATGGATACACTTGAAACCATAGAAATAACAAATTAAATGAAATTCAAAATCAGACATCTTTCTCTAATTTATCAATTCTTAAGTATTTCAATTCAGGTTAATGCACATAAAGTACTCAATTATTATTCTTATTTCACGTATGACATAGAGTTTATAATTTTAAGTAATTATTTTATTCCATAAGATTTGTCTAAATCTTGACATTCTAATTACATGGAAATTTTATAATTATTGCAACGACATTTAAGTAACATGTTGTTTTGTTTCGATTTTGGATAAGTGCCCGATGATGATGTTCTCATCCGGTCGCATTTCGTTTAGTAGGTAAATCAAACAAATATACTGTTATTGCCTTAAGTATCGTCAAATGCCTAAAATCTCATTGATATGAGTCAACTATTTGAAAAAACTAGGAGTAGTAAGTTTGTGTTACAAATTAATTGTCACTCGAAGGTTAGATGTGTTTTGCAATTTTAGGCTGACAACCTGTCACAATAGTGATGCACACGTTATCTGATTGACCCTCAAACTTTTGTCAGACGTGGTGTTAATATGCGTTTTACGGCCGTTAACGCTCTGCCATCCCGTAAGGGATATAGGCGTGATTTATGTATCTATGTAAACTATGTATGTAGTTTAATGGAAATGTATTTTTTGTTGTGTTTATCTAGAAAAAAAAATCGGTCATGGATTCATAAATATCATTAATTGCGAATGTTCTCCAATGAGCTTTAATTATTTAGTTCGTTTTTACACTCTATAAAATATTATTAACAATATTAATATTTTGTGTTGAGAGTTAAAATTTTTATCTCGCATAATAGACGAGAAAAGTCTCAAAATCCTTAAAAACGCGCTGAAATTTGCAAGTAATCAGATTGGGTGTTTCACGAAGAGGTAATGAAAGTGAAAGTTGCTTCACCCTACTTAGCGTCTTAAATTTCTGTTCACAATATTGTCATTGTCTTATTCCCAATACAAATCATATCCTCACACTTACAAAGGATTCGTTAAATAAGTTTTCTTTCTAGAGATAATCTGTACTTGCGTACCTATAATATTTTTAAATTTCTTTAATAATTCTAGCTAGTAATAGATGAAATTGCATAATAAAATTTATTTTACAATCTGTCACATACTTTCAACGTGCGTTTTGCATTTAAGGAAGTCCAATTGAATTGATTGTTTGATTTTATTAAAGTGCTAACTAATAAATTGTGTTTTCAATTCAAGCGAATCACACTGTACCTCACGCGTACAATATCTAGGTTGATTGTTGGTACCTACTCAAGTGTCCATTGACAACCGAATACGTGATCAAGTATCGTTATTCGATGCGCAATAATGCAACATAACGTGTATGTTTGCTGGTGGTAGAGATGCATACAATGTATTCGACCAATAAAGGTTATGATTTCCCCTATAACAATGACATTAATTATGTATAGTTGATTGTTGAAACGCATGTCGAATTAACATGTCAATGTTGTGATTATTTAGTATTTTGGATATGACAGGTTTTCCGTGTGCATTTTCATATTTCGTAGTTATGGAAATTAAATTGGCACATTTCGTACGTATTTCTCACTATTTTTACAGTACATTCACCTAGCCAACCTTGAATTTAAATGGAATAAAATTTCGACAACAATGTTTCATAGCGCTCCTACACCAAACATAGACACAATGTTTAAAAGTGGTACTGAACAGAATGCTTCTACAATGGAAGTTCAAAATGTTAAGAATTATGAAAGGTACATGACTTTCATTATTAATAACACATAACACAATACCAGCTACAACAGTCCACTGTTATATCCTACATGAATACTTATTATGTATCTATTTTGATATGCATGACAAATGGTAGCCATATTTCCTGAAACCGGAAAATGGTTTAGATTTATATGTCCGTGCTTTGTGGTAAACTACATCCGATCATCATTTGGTTTATACGACTTCGGCCGAGTTCCAATACCGTTTCAAATACTTGATTTGTGGAAAGGAAAAAAAATACGCGGGAATAAATATTTCTACTTGTAAGTTTTTTTAAACCTTTGGTATCATCTAAGAATTGGATTCGAACCTTGTATAAAATCGCTTGCGAGAAATATGACAAGATAGACAAAAATGATAAATTTTATTTTTATTATTTTATTATTTTGTGTTATATTTTATTTATGAATCAACTGTATCAACAAATTGTAAATGTTACATTTTACAAGTTTATATTAGAGGAAGAGCGGAGTTCTCCAACACAGGTTCTTTTTTAGAACTTAAAGGAAGACTCCCACACTTATGTGTTTCTGTAACTTGTGAGAATGAAATAAATCTGTTTCGCGACTGAATTTTGAACATGAAAAATCAGATCCGACTCTCATCTAGAAGTAAAAAAGCTTAGTAAGTTAGTGAAGTGTGTACGTAGCTATCTTTATCTAGTTAATTTTATCAGTGAATGTAACCACTGAACAAAATAGATTAAATTGATTGATAAAGCTCCTGGCTCCTCTACCTTGATTTAAGATCAATCAATTGAAATCCAAATGGATAACAAAGATAGATCAAAATTCATACGTATCATAATTATTTAAGGTAAGTACCTAAAATTGTGTTAGACCAAAATGCAACAGCTTACACTCGTCATCACTTCATGATATATATTAAAATTTATTCAAAAAATTTAGTATTATTCCCCGTTACGTGCCGTACGTTGAAATACCTTTCGTACCATTCCACTGAACTAATTATATCGAACACAAACAACTATCGAAACAAATAAGTTTTCACAGCTGACTGCCGATCCAAGCGGGCCGATGCTCAAACATTTTCTCTCAGATATTTTGAACTACCGTCCCCCACTTCATGGATATTTAATTTGCAACAGATGGTCCTAATCGGTCCCTAAACGATTTCAGGAGCAAAAAGTGAATAAATCTCTGTAAAGTCGAGACACACCGGCGTATTGAAAAAACGCGGATTTTCCAATTGTTTGCATGCGGCATGAAATATTTAAGGTTCATGTTATCTCATATCACGAACAAGGTTCGAAACAGTTCGGAAATAACTTACAAATCTGTTCTGTTATGGTTTTTGTCGATGTGTTTCAGATGGGACCTGACAACTCGCGTGGAAAATTTTCGATGTCACATTTAAACAATTTGCACACACGTGTATTTCGATACTAAAATTCCTTGACTGAACTAGACGCAGATGAGTCCCGACCCTTAATGCGTTTCACATAATACCTTCAGTCATCTTCAAACATAATTCAATGCAAATTGGGAAAAGATATTGAAGGTTATAAAAACCGGGCCAAGTTTTCGGGTGGCTTTCAATTTCTTTCAAAGTTCCTAGGCAGGATTTTAGTCACGATTGGTGTCCGGATGCCTGGGCTTAGGGACCGTCCGTCCCCGGCGGATCAACGGAGTGAATAATAAGATATTTTTTGTGCAAAGCTAATTTCGAGGCTTCCGGGCGCCGCTCCTCTCGGTGTTGATCTAACATCTGTTTTTGACTTTTTATCCTTTGTTCTAGTTACATAATATGCGCTGCTTTTGTGAATAATGCATGCAGCTGCGAATTTTATTACGCATTTCCAGTGGTAATAAAATTGGATATTTTAAGAAAATATTTTAAGCGTACCTACCCTTTAAGAATGCCCAATTAATGTGAAAGAATACCGAAAGTTCAGTTAGATGTCAAAACCTGCGTAAAGTTTAGTCCTGTGCTTCGTCTCACTAATTTGTGGTTCTTGTGAGGAATTTTCAATTAGTGAGAAATATGACAACTCGCATGAACAAAAACATATTATATTCCAACACTACAAAATTCCGACACATTGAACTAATACGCATGTGTGTTCCGGCCTAACGAGTGTAACGTAGAAATAATATTTTACAACCAAATAAGAAAACATATTGTCTAGAGCTCTAAACTAATATATAAATTTATAATTTTGTATAAACAATTTAAATACTTGCCTTAAACTTAACTGTAACCTCTTTTCAGTCTTTTTACTTCACGATAAACACCATACACGCAAGTTGTGAAAGTCGCAAGCGATCGAGTCAGAAGTTGGGAAGACTGGTCGCGCGGACGCAAGTCGCACGGCACCCGCGGCCGGCCGAGTCGCACCGCGCGCTGGTACTGACTGCTGCCAGAGTACTGGACTGCTACGAGAATGCCGCTACGAGTTAAAGCTGTAGTACTGTAGCTGCGAGTCTAGCTACGGTGCTACGACATTCCGCACATATACACAGAACATAATATTTAATTGGTATAATTTTTAACATAATTATATGTTATATATAAAATTAAAATTCACATGTAAATAGTTCGAAAAACTGAATTACATGTAAGTAATTGTATTAGGCGTTACTTTGCGGAAGTCCATCTTGATTGAATTAGATAGAAAGGTGGTGCATTCAACTAGCTGCATTACTAGCCATCATAAGTGCGGAAGAAGCTAAATTCCTTTCTATCTAATTCAATCTAAATTATATGCTTAGTATGAAATAAGTTTTTTTTTTAAATGATGTAATAAATGGGTGGGTAAGATCATAATTGTAGTATGAAAAATCGATACACAACACACACATTACAGGTGTCTATTTTAGTTTTCTATATTTAGTTTGATAACCTTCATACGTGGGATGGCAATTTATTCATATGAATCTAATATATTGCGAACGAAATCATGAAGGAGGGACAGATGCATGAGTTTAGTAATAAACTGTTGATACCTCCACGCCTATCAGAAAATAATCTACTCAATGAAGTTCCCTACTGATACATGACTTTCATATCGACATTGCTATTGCTACACTCCATAAATACGTCATTACTACGAAACATTATCACGCGTAGGTAGTGAACGAAATGATAAAAATAAATTGCAATGCAATGTTTCGTGTTTATTCTGTTACCCTGTTTTCTTTGCATGTAAGTTGACAAAAATACCTGGATATATTTCGTGTGTTCATCATAACTCGAAAATGTGAACTATCTGTTCCAAGAAATATAATCAACGATATTTTAAACCTTTCATTTGGCTCGGGCATATATTTTTTATGGTAACCGAAAACTATTCATACTACTTTTGTTTCTTGGGGAAAGTTCTTTAGGTTTATGAGCTTGGTCTCTTTGTTTAAACCCATCAATGTTTTTTTTTCTTGCATCTTGTATCTTTTGTTTCGTTATATGAATGTTTTTAAATAAAGAACATACTAAGTACTAAATCACACTCTAGAGCGCTGCCGCCAATACTTAGGTACTTTGTGCTATAGAGCTAATGAAAACTTAGGGGTTCTTCGAATTTACCGCCCTCCCTGTATTTCTCACTCTGAATTTAAAATAAAAATGAGGATCCCAAAATTAACTCATTAATATAAAGTAACTGTAAAAGGTAAAAATAGGAAAGTGAAACTGCATAACAGCCAGTAATGTGCTTTTACAGCGCTGTGCAGCCGAGCAGGTAGAAATAACATGTCGCGTTTACAACTTTAATCAGATAAACAATGATTATTATTTTTTATCAGGATTTTGTATTCTTTTTCTTTTTTCGTGTGGGATACCGAGTCATCGAACGACCCACTACTAGTAGGCCTCTGACATGGTGGAGGAACAACCACCGGCTTAGTAAGCATAGACAGCAACTGGGACCGAGAGCTTAACGTGCCCTCTAAGACACGGAACCATGTTTCTTACGGATAATAACACTTACAATGCTATAAATCTAGTAAATGAAAATAAATAATGGAAAAAATTGATAAATCCCTATCTTTAGTCTCTTTTTTATGATTATTCTTTTGTCAATGAACACCACCTACCTGTTTTTCCCAAGCAGTTTTATTTCAAAGCATAAAGTTTAATCAATACAATGTATTTAAGAGACTTATTTTACAACCTGGCAAACTTCTTCCCCGATAAAAAGAAATTAGCAACTTTGTAGCGATGCAAATAACTAGAATCTATTTCCAGCGCCCTTGTGATGATATAGTACCTACATAACACAATTTCCCATCGCATCGCTTGCACTTTCTGATACTATCGTCAGAATCGATGTTACATTGTACCAGATAACGACCGTAAAATCGAAACTGTCACGGAGGTTACGAAAAAGAGAATTATGTTCTCGAAGATAAAACAATGCTTGCGTTTCTATCCAAGACCAAGAACAATCCTCTCAAAAAGTTATGATGCCACAAGAGGGAGTTTGGGGAGGTTCCAGGTCAGGTTTGTGCTCTAAACTTTTGAGGATCTAACTTAGTTTTGAGCAGCCATGAATAAGTAAACTTTTTGCGTGTGACTTTCGCGCTCTCTTCGAGCGTAAGTTGAATATTCTAACCACGTCTTGGTTAGTTGGAACTAGTGTCTAGAATTCTTAATAATTCATTTATGTGTGTTGTCCCATTGATGCTTTAGGTTGGTGTTTCAATCAGTTCAGTCTTTATGCAATAAAAACTATGAAAGATATTTATTTTCTTGATTTATACTGTAATGTTTACGTGAAACTGTATGCAAAGCAGTGTTTAAGTCGCGACGGTAAAGTTGAAGGTTCTACGAAATGCGAATGATAATAACGATATGACAAAAGCAGAAACTCTGTCTGAATTCGGTCGCTATGCAAAGTTGGGACAAATCCGTTTTGCAAGTCAATGGATCCCTCTCTACAACAAACTTTTTACCTATAGTCCTTGATACCTAAGTACCTAATTAAGTCTGAAAATAGATCGTCTTGTTTTTACTTCAAAGAGAAATAAGAGGATTTAAACACGGTGGAATGGGAAATAAAATTATATATAAATTATCCAAGACATTCCACCTAGCGCCATCTAGCTCTAAGCTAAGCATAGCCGTTCCCATAGGACTATGGGAACTTATTAGCTGATATTATTACTTAAATACATTTTTGTAAATAAATACATATTATACAAAGACTCGGTGTCCCACACGAAAAGAACGTGGGATACATAGGTACAAAACACCCTGACTAAACACAAATATCAGAAAATCGACATGCCAAATATTAGCGTGTAGTGGGTATCGAACCCACAACCCTTGGCGTAGGAGGCAGGGGTACTATCCACTGAGCCATCGGGCCAGTCAAACATATCTCGATGATAAATATTCATCAGCGTTGCTTTAATTCTATTAAATGAGAAGACACGAATGGAAAATTATGTAAATTTAGTAGCGTACTTGCCGTTCATTCAGACATTCATTAGGTTACGTGTGAACTTGCATGTGGGATAATAAATTGGGTTCTACGAAAACCCTGAAAAGATTTTAAGGGATTGTTGGAGTAATAAAAGGGATTGGCCCATTTATTACTCTCGCAATCTGCTCAGCCGGTGATCAGTTGGCGTCCGGCTACTAGAGAATTTTATTTTCCTTTGAAAGGCTTTGCGGTGGAGCAGCGCCAAACCGTTTTATAAAAGCCACTAACATCATTCGGAGAGCCAACCAACAACGGTTGCAATGTTTGAGTCTCGTAAGTCGGGGTCGAAACACACTAGCGCATAGTTCAGTCGTGGAATTTGGGAAATATTGAATACTAGCTATTACCGTTGTCCGCATAAGTGGTGCTAAAAACTAGTTTATGTTTTAATCCATGTTACCTTCTATATATGTGCCAAATTTTATTATAGTCGGTTCAGTAGTTTTGCGTGTAACAAATATACAACTTTCGCATTTATAATATTAGTAGGATAACATCAAAGATTTGCCACGCAAGTTGACATATCTCATGGAATCTAAAGTTAAATTTGTCCAAAAAAAAATTACATATAAATCTAGGTAAGTTCTTTTTGAATTTATATAATAAACAACCCACATAGAACTGAGTTTAGTTCTGTGTAGGTATATCTGTATCAACGAGCGTGATATTAAATTCTCTGAACTAGATTGAAGAGGCAAGATGCGCAGTATTTATAACCTACCTATTACTTGGTTCTAAGAATTGCTGTGTACTCAGCAACATCTTGAGTTATCCATTTAGGAAATCATACAAACATTAACAACCACAACAGGCCACTGCTGTTCATGAGCGTCCCCCTTTCGAGGGTATGGCCGTACTCACCACGCTTGGCAGGCGGATTGGCGAGAGCGATGTTGCATTCACATGAAAGGCTACTGCCCATTTCCTGAATGATTATCCCTTAGTAGTTTTTTACGACACCCATGGGTAGAATTGGGGGATGCTTTTACCTAAACTGGCACCACACGGCAAATTTTAATATATCTTCAACTTATTTTTTGTAACTTAAATTAGGATTTACTTTAATTTGTATAGTTTGTTTCCCGTAAATGGTAACTGGAGGTGCTACTGACAGTACATCTATTTGTAGGTATTTCTTAAGAAGTGATACAGACTAGCGCCCCCATCGAAGCAGTAGCATTAACAGAGATGATGGAATATTAATTTATAATAGGGTTATCCCTGCATCAATTTTCCGTGACAGATATTTGATCCACTTTGTACGAGGCCTTTGTTGCATCTTCAGCAGAGATGAAAACTTTAATAAGATTTTAAATTTCAGTTTTATTCCTACCGTCTACCGACTCCGACCTACCCACTTAATGAATGTTCTCTTTATTCCAACAGTCGTGTTGTATTTGCTCGACGACTGACGATGGGATTAAGACACGACATGTGATGTAATATAATAGACTGTAATTTCATGCAATTCACATAACCCTATATACCCCTAACAACAAATACAAAGGAGCTGTAGTTTATCTTCATACTAACGCCCGGTTTGCGCACTAACACATACAAACGCCTGACCGACCAGTATGTATACGACTACTACTCAGAATCTCGTGCCGCTCGTGTCACAGCTAACCGCACTGCCCCTACCTACTTTTTTTATTGGGTATTGGGTAATCTGGAAAAATAGACCTAGAAATCCACCATCAAATGATGATGTCACACATTGTTTTCTTACTTCTTCTTCTACGTAACAGCATTATAGCACCTAAGTGTGACGTCACTTAAATTCGGGTTCGCAAAACCAGTTTGTTGGCACAAAGGTATTTGCAGTTGAAAAGATGCTCGATTTGAAGTGCTGCTCTTTGGTATGTTGTGCCCCAACCAAAAATTTGAACAACAAGAACAAGATAAATAAAAGAAGACTACTTAAGCGTTATTACAAAAAAACGCTTGTACACTGCCTAAGTGTTCATTATATTTTTCCATGTGATTCGACGCTGTCATAAACTTAATACCACTTCAAACTTTCCCGTCAGCGTCCCAATACTCGAACTTCCTGTTTTTCAGGAATTAAATTAAGTGTGGATTTTAAAACTACGAATTAACTGAACAGCACTCGTGACTTATTTGAAATTGAAAAGCTCTAAAATACTCGATGGACAATTCAATTGCATAGCCCACACAACCCAAATGAAATAACACACTCGAACTATATTCAATTACGGACATGTTTTATCACTCGTTATGCATCTTTGCCTGCACTACCTACTATCATACAGGGTATTTTTTTGTCAGTACGGAAACTATGCAAGGTGATTCTACTCTCAAATATCAACTTTACTATGGGGCCAAAAAATGAGACCTGAGAAATCACGTACCTAGATGAAATCGAGTAGGTATGAATTTTATGGAACAGCTGTTTTCGCTTCTTACCAGGAGGCCCCTTAGAAAAAAATATTCAAATTTATGTAAAGAATCGTTCAGTAATGTTTTGACAAAAAGTGCACTGTATATATTCGTTTTGTACATTGGAGTTAGATTCCTATCCTACATATGTGATATTTTTTTACTATAAGACAAAGGCAAACATATATTTTGTAGACTTGGCGGTTCTCACTTCTCACACGCATCTCATAACGTCGTTTTGCATATTGTTGAAGTTCCTAATATACTTTGTCATATCTCGGTTTGCATAAAATTCTTTGTCATACTATTTGTTTGGCATAATGTTTATATGTCATACTGCATTGAAAGTCATACTATTATTTTGACCTATTATATTTTAGACTAGTTTTGAGTCGCATATTTGTTATTTTTCATAATGCTTTCCTTCATAATAGGTAATGGTGCTGCGGGGGTGGCCCTTGGGCCACCTCTAAGCCGCGAACATGTTTTTATATCGAATAATTTTAGTTATTAGAGTTATTTTTATGCTTATAGACATTATGACTTGGTAATTTATGCTACAAGGGTTATGCGTGTTGTTTTTATGACTTTGAATAATTATGACTTTATAACATATGCGTAATACAAATATGACTTAAAATTTTATGCAAACCGACCCCAAACCGTCGCCGGATCCGGTTTTCTGGTGAGAGCAGTTTACGAAATACATGCATTTGATGGCTGTCACGAACCCCAATACCTTTTGTCCGGTGCATTTGCACACACACATACACAAGTTAACCATGACTTTTATTTTTGTTTCGATTGGATATCTCACCAATAGGTAAAAACACAGATTGCTCGATCACTGCGCCAGGAGTATCATACAAACTCGTGTTTTGTCTAGGTGAATTTAAACGCAGTAAGCTCTGCAGATACAGCAAAAAGCCTTGCAATTAATGTTTTACAGTATCTGGATTTAAACTCCATTGGGAAATTATTTTCTTACTTTACTACCTACGAAATAAGCATTTAAAGTTACGAGTGGAAATTTTATGACATGATTAAAACTGGTTAGACGATTGAAAATTCACTAAATCCTGTTTTATGTGAAGCTTTTTAAATTTAAATCAATGGTAACTTTTGTGAAATAAATTAAATTATGGACAAGACTGAATATATTCTTGAAGTGGAAGACAAAATCATTATCGGAAGAGCTGAGTGAGCGTCGAAAACATCCATTTCAGCGTTTTAGTCTAATGATGCGTAAAACCTATCATCCAACGCGTTCACTGCTGAGAAAAGCTCACGATTGCAAGTTCGGCCTCGTAGCATTAACAGCCATGGTTACTACGCCGTAGTAAAACGCTACGACATTTTATGACGTAACGTGATAAGTAGGTAGTGTAGTTATTCCTAACAAAACAAATATAAGTAAAACGTAATAAATCAAGACAGATTTCCAAATCGGAAGCGAAACCCAATGAATTTAATTTTATATCGATTTTATTCAGAGGTTCAAAAAGCACGAAACGCAATATAAAATTTTCTGAAAAGCGCTCTTCTATGGCTATGGATAAAATATAAACAACAAAAACGCGTTCTAGGATCATAAAAAATAAAAATTTTCAGTATAACGAACGATTTTATTGCGGCGGGTGGAAAGTAATTTTATTTCAATTGTCTTCTCAATATATTTCCATGTTGATATTCTTTTGTTATCACCTCTTTTACTGCATGCGTAGATATGTCTAGGACTAAAACGGTTATATAAATGTCCAGTAACCTTATCTTAATTAGCCAAAATTAAAGTTGCTGACCAGCTCCTGAAACGAAGAAAAACTTGAGTTTATTATGATCACGTTTTTCTGACAGAAAGTTTTCTGAAGCGTGGCCGCAGATAGATTCGAGTAGGATAAATAAACTGCCATCGTGTCTCATCGCTACCTTACTTTTTTCATTTCACCTAATAAGGACTAAAATTGAAAACCTACAACATCATAGTAGTAAGACAAAACATAAAATTAATTCGTGTACCTAACACGAATTAATTTTATTATCCAGAACACTTTACGCAAACATATCCAAAACAAGGAAATCCAACCAACATAACGCTATAGACACTGCGAAAAAACCCTCTTTATGTTTACATACATAAATTACGCCTATATTCTTTGCTGGGTAGGCAGAGCGTACACGGCTATAAAAAACGAACATTTACGCCACGTCTAACAACGATTTGAGGCTCATTCCGTTGCTTATGGCCATAGTGCCAGGTTGTCAGCCCGTTGCCTAAAATTACAATACACATGTTACACTCAAATCCCTTAGTTGCATCTTACGACACCAACGGAAAGTAAATGGGGTTATGCTGTTCTAATCCGACATTACACGGCACACTCGCACCGACACTCGACAAACCCCCGTTATACCAATTAATAAATAAGCAGACTGACATTATACTAGAGTTTGCAATTAACTTGTATACACAAACAAAGAAAAACGGGGTCGCTACTTACAGCCCAGCCCTTAAAATTGAAACTACATACCGGGTTATACTACGATCTAAAATATGTTTTCTACACTTAAAGCGGTTCGCACACGCACCACATTTTCTGGTATGTGCCGGTTCCGGTTTTCGATCGAAACATGTTTACGAAATTTGATACAATAACTGGAAAGAGTGTGCGGAAAAAGTACTAGCGTGATATTTAGGGGCGCATCTTTGCCTCAGTATGAGAAATGTCATAGCAACCTATGAAAAAAATATTTGTCACTTGTTGCCCACGCCTATTTTCTTTCCGCACATACTCTATCATGGAACACTTTGCTATAATATTGCGGCTGTCAGAGTTTGTCATTTGTATGGTGGCTGCCACGAACCGCATTATCGTCCGGTGCGTGCGCGATTCACCTTATCATTGTTACCTAATTCAAGTAGGTAGAGAGATTTTAACTCAGAAGAACGAAGATAGATGAACTAGAGTACATACACACACATACATACACATATCACGCCTATAATCCCTTGCGGGGTAGGCAGAGCGAAAACGAACATTCACGCCACGTCCGTCTAACATTTGAAAAATTTGGAAAATTACTAATTTAACTAGAGTAAACGAACAAAATTTCCAAAATGTAAAAAAATCGCAGTTGTAAAAGTTTATTTCTATAGTAACATAGTATTTAAGAGCACGGTGAAGCAACCATACCCAGTAAGCAGATTACACTGACCATAGGAATTAGGTCCACGAATGTGACTAACATTTTCTTTGTTATGCTAACTAACCGCATTAAAAAAAAAACTTTGTTTTGTATTTATTTTACTGTAGAATACACAAAATGTTGTTTAATCGTAGTAAAGGCTGAGGTCGATTATAACATTTTGTCCCCCAATCTTCTTCCCATCATCATCAGCCATAACAGTCCACTGCTGGACATGGGCCTCCCACCATTTGGAGGGTTTGTACCATACTCACCACGCTCGGCAGGCGGATTGGTGAGCGCAGTGGAAGGTGTTATATACACAGGAAATACTGCTGCCCTTTTTCTGGATTTATCATTTAGTTGCCAAGTGGTTCAGAAACCTTAGAATAGCATCACCCCGTTTCGACTTAGGAATTTACTCCGATAATAGTACGAAATCAGTTGACGTTAGCCCCATATTACTATAATATAACTGAACTTAATGTTAGGAGTTTATCTGCATATAGTTCAGTTGCGGAATTTCATAAACTTACCTATTATACTCGTAGGGTAGCTACCTATAACAATTCGCAAATAAAGTATATGAATATTATTCAAACAAAATGAAATTTTCCTAAGAACGTAAGGAAGGCATCGTAAACTCAGGCTGACGGTTAAAAAAAAGACCAGCGAAAGGGCGGCACACGCAGCTTGTTTTAGTTAGAGGGTTTTTTTACTACAATCTTCAACGTACTTCTGAATAAAAGGCCAAGGTTAAGCAACTTTTCCTAGAAACTGCTACGTCAATGCAATTCCCAGGACAGCAAGCAACCACTTTATTTAAGTACTATTAGCATCAATTCAACCCTATTTATGGAGTCAAACCAAACTACTGGATATTATTCATACCGTTTAGAGATCCAGGTTATTTTGATCCTTTAAATGGTAACTTAAATTGCAGTAGATAGTACGTAATACAATGTTTAGGTATTCATATACCCTGATAAAATTATAACACGAGATTTTTAGTTCTTCGTACATTGTTTTACGAAAACGCTATAATTGGTACCAATAATAAACCTTAATCCAGCTATAAGCTTTGTTTGTATATAGCTTAGCTTGAAGGATAAGAAATTGTGCAACTCGACCCCAGACTATAAAGCTTACATTTTAAAAAGTTTATAACAGTACGTGCTCCGTCCAGCGCGGCTTAGTCACGCGCTGCATTTAGCGACGTAGATTAGGCCGCGCTTATCTCAGGGCAAAACACTCTACAACATTCCCAAACTGGGCCCACTCAGTAATGAACACTAGTAAGTAGCAAGTCAACAACCACAACAGTCTACTGCTGTACATAAGTTTTCTTTAAAAGTTTATAAGATTACGTGCTCATTTAAATACATTTACATACATACACACACATACACATATCACGCCTATAATCCCTTGCGGGGTAGGCAGAGCGTAAATAGCCGCAAAATACGGCCATTTACATCACGTCTGACAAATGTTTGAGGGTTATTTGGAATATTGTGTATCGCTATAGTGACAGGTTGTCAGCCCATCGCCTAAAATTGCAATACACACCCTCGAGTTCCTTAGTCGCCTCTTACAACTCCCACGGGAAAGATATGGGGTGATGCTATTCTAAGCCGGCATCACACGGCAATACATTTAAATAATAATTATTGTAATTAAACGCTATCTTTTGTTTGAGATTTATGAATGAACTAGATGTTACCCGCAGCGTTGCCCGCAGGAGTGGTGATAAAAACTATCCTGTTAATCCATGTTATTTTACTTTATATATACGAGCAAAATTTCATTACAATCGTTTCAGTAGTTTTTGCGTGAAGAAGTAAGAAACAAACAAAACTTTCGCATTTATAATATTAGTAGGATGAATGAATTAATGAATTTATTAATTATTATGGATGAGTATTTTGAGCTTCTCAAAACTTTGAGAACCATTACTAAAACGTACATTTAGAAAAACATTCTTTTAACAACTCTAAGTGGTCATTACTGCGGTATTCTGTGATAACGACGCCCTGTCTCTAATGGCCCGATTTTAAAATAGCGCAGTTTTTATGTTTTTGACTTTCTCACTGATAAATTGAAATGTGGTCAATTTATGACTTTAATGAATCTTATTTCCCCTTAAATTGGATTTATTTGTAGTTAATATAGTTAATACTTGCGATTGTTGGCGCTTGGTGAAACTCCATGTTTAATTAGTTTTGACAAAAAACACTTGTACTTGTTTCACAGATTTATTGCGGGGTAACCAGACCGGTTTCGCTCATATGTGCATTTTCAAGGATTTTTAAACACAAAACATTGTTGAAAAAGAACATCATCCACTAAATTATAATTATTAACATACTTTATTTATTCCATTATTCATGTGCTGTAGTAATTAGAAGGTGTAAATTAAAAAAATATGCAGTTACTAGACGTTGTCCGCATAAATGGTGATAAAAACTATCCTGTGTTGATCCAAGTAGCCTTCTATATGTGTGCCCAATTTCATTACAATTAGTTCAGTAGTTCTTGCGTGAAGAACTAACAAACAAACAAAAAAACATACAAACTTTCGCATTTATTATATTAGTAGGATTAACCTACCGCTATTAAATTACTTATCAACAAAATAATAATTTGATATTTTCTTCAGTTTGCACAACTATTACTCATCACAATAAATACATAATGACGTCTAACACCTTAGTCATCCGTGACCACGGGCTCTGTAAAGAGCTCGCAACGTAGGAATTGTAAAATCCAAAATAAACACAACTTAAATCCTTTTAGATTTGTTTTATTGTGAAAAATAATGATTCTTTTCATTTTACAGGTAGGCAGGTGGCACGAGCCTCTGGACTACCTTTTCAATTTGACTTGTACACAAATCGTTAATCCTACACTTTACATTGACATCAAACCATATTTCTCGCTATAATTCTTAGTTATTTTCCATTAAAAACGCTTACCCTACCTCTTTGTTCCAAGTTAGCACTAACTACGCGAAGTGCATTAACATTTTGATTGGCCACCGCCGCCACACTCATATAATCTAGTTTTCCACTAGTTTACAGTCTGTCTAAAAAGAGTTGACAAAAAATGAGGGCAGCACCGTCGCACACCGTCGTTTATATGGCAATACTTTGTAGTACAGAGTAACCAATTTTGATACTTAGTATTTATTATCATGAGAAGTATCTAAACATACTTTTTAGCATAAAAGTAGATATTATGCTGTCCCACACGACAGAAGAAGAAGTGCTAACAAAAACATTTACCTACATATCGACGCAATCTGTAGGTTGGCACAACTAATTCTAGTATTCTTTCTGGTTTAATATATCCAAGATTATCACAATATTTCACAGTTTCTTCACATTTATCAACTCGATACAGTTTTACAAGAATCCAACTCGAATGACAGTTCTTTAAGATTTATAAGACTTTTTCTATTGCTTTATCCCATAAAAGGTTAGGCATTGGGTTGCATTAAAGGTTAGGCAAAGGATATGGCTATACAGCCTAGAAGTTTAAATTACGCCATCTTTCTTAGCAGACATACACGTTCTATTATCATTAAAATCAAACAAAAGGTTTAATAACATCATTTATTTATCCGTATTTATCCGTATGGTGTACCAATACGTAATGCACAAAAATATTTTACATTAATTATTTACAAGCAAACAACAATACTTTTACTATGCACTGCACGCAGTTCAGCTTAGAGACGTTAATTCATTCATAATTCCTACTATACATTTCTATTCAGGTGTATCTTCTTCGTCCAGCAAATCAAAATCCTCTCCACCAACACGGATGATCAATTCATCAATATTACTATACATTGTTTGTCCTCGTTCGTAATATTCTCTTTCAATCTTTTTGACGTGTCCGCAACATGCACTCCAATCGGAAGGAGTGATAGAAGCAAAGGCTTCTTCGGTTAATTGCTTGATATCTCTTGCCCCTACGTTCTGTGCCGCTACTTTCCTTTTTGCCAGTGACCATATTAATTCAATGGGATTAAGATCACAATGGTAAGGTGGTAGCCTTACCACTGAGTGTCCGTGTTGGTCAAGTAGCTCGTCGATTTCAAAAATCGGTTCCGGTTTATTCTTTTTAACCAAATCCAACAACATTGGTTTTCGCAAAGTTGGGTCAAAATTTATATTGTTTTCTGTCAGCCATAATTTGATATCGGCAACTTTACTGGATGAAGTAGGAGCTTTATTTTTAACAACGGAATGATACGGTGCATTGTCCATTACAATCAAGGATGGGTAAGTCAGGTTAGGAATCAACTTTTCTATCACCCATTTTGTAAAATTGGTTTTATTCATTTCAGAGTGATAATCTTCTTGTTTATTTTGTCCACTGAAAATAAGAAGAGAGTTTGGCACAAACCCATTTTCACTCCCTGCATTAATGAGAATCCATCGTTTTCCTTTGGAGATGTCATGAATAACTCCCTCAGTATCAATTGACTGCCAACATTTCTTTAATTTATACGATGAGTGAATGTAACTTTCATCAAGATATATTATTTCTTTTTGTAATTCTTCGGGTAAACTACGATTGTCCATAATAACCTTTAAATATTTTTCTCTTTTGAAGGCAATATTTGTCTGCTCCATCAAAGTTTGTCTATTAGATTTACATTTCTTATATTTGAAACCAATTGATTTCAAAATTTTGTGTAAGTGCGCTCGACTACAGTTGTAACCAATATCTTCTTTTACCAAGGCAAGTATTTTGTTCAGTGTAGGTACTTCTTTTTTTACACTATAGAAGAAATGAACTTTTTGACGGATTGCGCATTTATCAAAATCGTCCAACTCTTTCTTCGGACGTCCTTTTCTATGTTTGGCTGGCGTGCTAAACTTTCCTTCAGTTTTTGAACCTTCGTCAGCAATTCTCCGAACAGTACTTTCTGATTTACCTGTAAATAATAAATACGTATTCATTAAAATATGATCAAACCCATTACTCCTGACTCAGAAGGCAGGTACGCTACTGTCGATCGCGCCGATATCGAAAGGAGTAATAGTATCAAAAATGTTCAACCGCACTACAATAATCTGTCACACGCAGTCGTAATTTAATATACCCTCCAAATGTTATAGAAATTAAAATAATCTTTCTAGAATTGACAAATAAAGCTTTTCACAAATAAATAGGCTTTGCGTTCATAGATAGATATTATACAAACTGATCACTAACCGGTCATATCCGCTGTTCGCTTATAAACATCTTCTAAATCCGTGAGCAATTTTCCAGCTTGAAACTCCGCTAAACATCTCAAGAACACTTTGTAAATAACTTCGCGAGTTCCACTTCGTATTGTCCTGTTCATTATTTATTATATTCACTTTCCTTTTTGCTCAAATTCCACGAACAATTTTTATACTGTTATGACAGAATTGACGTTTCTTTAAGTGTTGCCCTAAATTGGAAAAAGTTAGTTCCGAAATAATTAATTTCTACTCTTTTTAGACGGACTGTACTAGTTATAACTTTCACATTGTTTGAAATTAAGTCGACTCTTGACGATATGATCGTTAAAACTGGTTACTATAAGCTCAGATTTTATAGTCCTTACACAAACACAGTTACTATAAGATCTTACTTAGTTCTCTTTGTTGTGTAAAGTAAGTCTATTGATAATTTTCACTCGATAGCGCAGAAACAAAGAGTCGTATGTGGAGAGGTTATGTTTTTTATACCTAGGTTGATATTTACTACTACTACTAGTTTTACTTTGCCCCGAGGCAGTGCCTTATTTATTTTTTATCCCGCCCGAGCCGGTTTTCTACAATTTTTTAATAAAAAATATAAAAAACTGTGTGATATATATTTTTTTGTAAGACGGATCGACGACATGATCCGTCTTACTAAAAAATCTTACTAAAAAATGATAGTGATAATACTATCCTACATTAAATCGCACTCTTAGTAAAATAACGACTTAAATCAAAATTTGGCCAAAATGAGTTTTTGTGAAAAACTGACTTATTAGAGCAGGGCCCACAATATAGACTTTAAAATACAACCCTATCTCTTACACAATAAGGTACAAAATAAGATGAGTCTATATCTTTCCCGCCCCGAACTCCTATCTCTTCAGTCAAATAATGACCGATTTAGTCTTGCGTCTGCGGCTGCGTGCTACGTTTTTGTGAAAAGACGACTGATTTAGAAATGAGTCGTTGTTTTATCAAAAGTTGAGGCGAGTGTAATTGAAAGTTTTTATAAAAGAATGACCGATTTAGTGTTTGGTCGTTGTTTTACAAAATACCTGCGATGTTTGCTTGACTCATTTTAAATTAGGTCTGTATTTTACGAAAATTTTGGAAAAGCTCACTGACCCATTTGAAGATAAGACTGTATCGTTTTGAAAATTTTGTTATTTATATGACTTAACTGAAATTAGGTCTTTGTTGTATTTCTAATGATGAAAATTTCTGGTAACATTTTTAGTTGAGTCTGTGTTTTAGCAAAAATAATGAAATGACTTTGGAATCATTTCAAATTTTACCTGTATTCGACTGATATCATAACATAATTTAACTTATTAACTTGGTGTCTCACTTCTCATTTTATCTTAATCTTGAGGTTTTGAACAAATAGGTTTAACGTTTTACTACTCTTGTAATTTAACGAATTTTCTATATTTTTAGTACATTAATTTAATCCTCCGACTGAAAAGTAATTATATTGAACCATAGTTGGAATCATCGGCACCTCGATTGCTGCCGTCAAACTCGACGTTAAAACCAAGGCTAAATGTGTACCAACTCGATCTCATCTCCAGCCGCATACCGTAGAGCTCGCCTTGAATCACTACCTCACACGTCTATCGTTTGAAGTATTTACTACAGAACGTTCTACAAAGAAAAGCACTGAATATCGCCATTTATCTCTTAAACCACTTAAATTTACCTCGTCCATCACATCACAAGCCAAACAAGTGAGTACTAACAGGAGCAGCAGATGCATTAAAATCTTGTCACATTGCATACTGAATGGGTAGGAAAACTTGAAAAAATTTGCACACGACACGCTACCAAGGTGCCACCTTCACTACAGTTACACAATAAATCTCCTACTAAGAACACGTTTTCGTTGACTAGGCGGCCAAATCAGCACGTCGCTTGTCATAACGCCTTTATCGTGCGAAGTAACATGGCTGCCACCGTCATCAAAGAGCATGCCGCAAGCCGTTCTCCGTAAGACAGATAGTCACACTGTGCTCACCTTGTTAAAAGACGGTGCAGGGTATTGAGATCCATACGTTTCGCACGGAATATTGGTAATACAATATGTTGGTAATATCACAAAACGACAGATACCAACTAAATTCAAAGTCACCGTTGACGCCCGAAACGTTTGCGACAAATTTGACTTACGATATCGGTAGTGCTAGTGTAATTATCCGCTATTCCAACATAGCCTACCGAGAAGCCCGCACCTGAAACATCCTGAGCCAAACACGGGCGAGAAAGGACGTAATCTATTTCTCACTCAGCAAAACACTCCTCAATTCGATCCTGATCGATTTTCCAAGGCCAGAGTTTATCACGTTCTACAGTCAATCGAAAACTTTTCAAACCAGCATTGTCATTTGTCTATAATGGTAGGCCCGGCCTATCAGCAAACTAATAAGACACAAGAAGTAGTATTCGTTTCCGCTTATAGAAGCCCGACTCTGCCTACCTGCCATTTAGGATCGACGGAATCATCAAATTGAAAACGAAACTGAATGATGCATCTACAATTGAACTAGCTCTAGAAGAATAGGCGACCACAGTCATCGACGGCAATCGTGTGGCACCCCTTTTCAAGCGGATGTTACACCGTCAACTTCATCACGCGAACCTCGACACAAACATCAATGATATAAGCGAACGCTGAGCTTGTTAATTATTATTGTAATCTGTGGCTGTGCCTGTGACTGACGACGCGTTTCACGCTTCACCGCTACTTTTCTTGCAAAATAAGTAAGACGTCTCCACCGCATTTTGCCACAGTATACCACCCACCCCCTCGTCTGGATCAACGTCATTGCGCACTTTCATATAAGTCTATTTTGAGTCCCTTATCGTCACGCTATTCATCTGGCTCAGCACGCACGCCGTGTATTTTTTGGGATCACCGCATCGATCACTAGGCCTGGCGCTCCATCACATGGAAAAAAGTTGGTCCAATATCCACCGAACTACAAGGAACCGCCAGAGAACTCCACCGAGCTATCGAGAGTATAATACAGAAGACAGCTACGATCAAAATAACAGCTTGTGTTTCACAGCCTCTTAATGTCAGGGCCTGGAAAAGCCTAGTGAGTGTTAAGACAGTCTTGTGCAGCTCACTACCGGGCGATCACTTTCAAAAGGAAGTACTCCACACTCTGATCACTGAAAAAAAGGTTTATGGTCAACAGCAAACCTCTAACGCACAACTCCATCAACCTAAACAAGCCAAAGTCATTACGCACAATCACTTCGCTGACTGACAGCAAACCTCTAACGCTGCTTGTCGTCCCTTTGATAATCATGACCTCATCGAGAAAAACACATAAAGAACGTCGCAGTGCCTTGCCGATGTATATTTCACCCAAATACTCAATATTAATGTGGATCGATGCAGCCCCACATCAAGCCGCAATGAAAGTCAACAACATCGTGCAGATCGTGGACAACACTCTACCATTAAAAACCTGACACCTGGCCACGAGTACGAGCCATCGCTACGTATCACGAAGCAGACAGCAGCGCGAGGAAAGTGGACATCAGAATAAAAGAGAGCATCTGAACGCTAGCAACTAATAAGTAACATCGGGTAGAAGTGCTGCCGACCAAACCACACTAGCGTACAAATATCTTTTAGTTTAATTTTCTCATTTTCACTTAATTTTTCTTGTAGAAGCCGTCTCCGTTGCAATGAGAACAGCCACCGCACCATTTATAGCGACCGCGGCGCATTTAAGTTACATTTAAATACGTTTAATCAAAGGGTTCATTGGGTCATTTGTCGACTCGGTGTTCCATATGAATGACAGAAGAAAAAATTATCTTAATAGTTTCATTGTAATAGGACTGTGTTCTGTTGACCATTTGCTAGTAGCTATATCGCGATTTGAAATTGAGTCACATGTTTAAGTTATAGACTTATTTTTAAATAAATTGTATTTTCTTTTAGCTTTTTAGTAAAATAGTGACTTAATTTAAAATGAGTCGGAGATCTTCATGTTTGATTTGGTAAAACAAAGACCGATTTTAACTTAGGTCAATATTTCTTTCAGATTTTTCATGAAATAATGACGCAATTCTAAAGGGTTACAAATAATTAACTTTTTTTAATTAATGGATGTGAATATTTGTGTAAATTTTAATACATTTAAAAGAACATATTCTGAGGATTAGTTAGGTGGTTCAAGTTTCATCCTTTGCCTTTTACTTTTTAATCTACAGCCATTTAAAAATTATTCTGTTTATTTAACAAACGTTTTTCATCGATACCCAAAAATTTGTGTTTTTGGATTAGGTCGTTATTTTATTAAGAGTGCGATTAATAAAGTAATTTCATTTTCAATATTGAGGGAAAACAGGTATTTTTATGACCAAGAAAGCCCAAATGTTGTATTCAACTCACTATTAGATACAATTTTCATTAATATTCAAAGTTTCTCATCCTAAGCATTTATCAACATAGGTAGGTACATCTTTGCTTAGATACCTAATGGCATTGATTCTGTTCTGACATTTCTTTTGCTAATCTGAATTGTGTTCTACCATTTCCATAAAAAACGCAAAAAATAAGAGATAGAAAATATATGTACAGCTATCATTGTTTTATTGACGGTATATTTCTTATATTGCGTGTTATTTTTCACAAACAGAACCATAGAGTATGTATGGCATCCGTTGGACGACTCGGTGTCCCACACGAAAAGAGAGATAGCATTGCTCTTTAGTTTCACCATTTTAACTAACAAATAACGGCTGCATATTTTGTGTCTCCTTTACATACATACACACACATACACATATTACGCCTATAATCCCTTGAGGGGTAGGCAGGTCGTAAACAGCCGCAAAAAACGGTTATTTACACCACGTCTGACAAATGTTTGAGGGTTATTTGGAATATTGTGTAATCCTTTACGATAAAGATCAAAATTAGCTGAGCAAAACGGTCTCGTAGAATCGAGAGCAATAAACAAAGGCTTTTGTGTAGACGATCGTAAGCCATGTACCTACACCATATACTAAACCATCTTCTATTATGAAACCCGTATACCTTGCAGCTTGATATAATAGCGCTCATATACAGCAGGTCTCGGAGCGCAAACGTATATGTAACCCAATATTGGTCTCAAAATGTTGCCAAAATGGAGACATCCGAGTCTGTGAGTATATACACTAACAACACGTGTACGTACAGTGCGCAAGCAAATTCTGTTAGCAACAAAAGTGTTTCAAATGACGATTAATGTGGTTCCAGTTTCCAAATCTGAAACAATTACCTATGTCACAACAGCTATTGTGTAGTGGGCATGGCTTGGTTATTTGAATATGACATAATACTTTCCGCGTGAGTTGTCACATTTATCTACACTAATATCACAAAGTAAGTAATGGTCGGGTCGTTGGATGACTCGGTGTCCCACACGAAAAGAGAGAGAGAGTAATGGTGGCGGGGCGGTGCTAATATTATAAAGAGAAAACATTTTGTTCATTCTCTTTTTATTATTCAATCAAAACGACTAAACTGATTCCAATAATTCTTTCACCGTTAGAAAGCTACGACATCTCTGAGTAACATAGTCTACTTCTTATCACGGGAAAACGGTTAAAAGCGGGAAAACCGACTGGGCTGGCTGCTCTAATACCTACTCTTTTTCGGTCAAACACTGAACCGATCTTTGTGAAATTTAGCACTGAGATCGCTAGCATATCAGAAACGGACACAGACTACTTTATATCAGCACTTGAGGTTCTGGAGTAACTGATGTGGAACACCAGGAGCACAGCTAAACTATAAGCGACACGGAAATTGCTTCAAAGCAAAAATTTATCAGCATGTAGAGGCGCTGCTGGCACAGAGACATCGTGGGTCTAGAGTATCGAACGTGGAACTCATACATACCTACATACACACATCAGCATATTGCCGTCCACTGCTGGACGTACGCCTTTCCCAGGGTACGCCATAGGTCACGATCTGGTGATTTCACCATCCAGTCGCTACCAGCCGCCTTTTTCAAGTCATACCGTTTTTATTCCTTGGGCTTTCTCATGGAAAAACGGGTAGGTAAGTAGCGGGTAAAACCGCTGGTTTAATATTAAACTCCGTGTCTAAACTAAACTACCCCGCAGGTTTATTCCAACACCGTTTCAACGCCGAAAGTCGTGGCAACGGATGTAAACATCATTGTAAAGCCGAGATCAGGTTGTCGACGCCGCTGGTGCGTAAAGGCGTCGCCGTCCTGATTTACCCGCTCATGCATGAAACTCGTGCCTTACATCTTCCTACCTCGCAGTTTACTCACTCGTGAAGTTTTAGAGTTGTATTCCACCAAAATAGAAGTAACGTTAAATTATACATGACGGAAATGCCTCGCCTAGGACCTAGGGTTGTCCTGTGTTGGGGTGTAGTACACAGAAAAATCTGACCCGGCTGAGAATTTAACTCGGGACCTTAGATGAGAACCGCTGCAGATAAATGTACTACAACAGCGCCACAAAGATCTATCAATTGCAAAACTGATAAATTTAAAAAACATTTGAGTATATAATTTTACAGGAGACAAACTTGACTTACTTAACTTACAAGATTCTTTGTAATTTGAGTTCAATTCACGATCTAGTGGAAAAGCAACATTAAACGGTAATGGCCACAACACGGTTTCCCATTCATAGGTTATCGCGGCGCGGGACTATACTTGTGAAAATCGACGTTTTTATGCTCCACTTGATTGCGGCGATGCTTCAGATAACACTTTATGAAGTGCTTCACGGTGAATGAAGATACGTAGTAAAATCGCATAATAATAAAACATTTTATTTTGTACGAAAAACTCGCAGACGGTTTCAGTTTGTCACAATGTTGTGTACCGAGATTACTGGCATTTTCTTAATACAGTTTCACTAAGACAGTTTCCAACCAAGGCTCTGATGATACACATACACACACAGACATATTACAACTATAATTCCTTGCGGTGTAGGCAGAAAAAACGGGCATTTACGCCACGTCCGACAAACATTTGAAGGACATTCGGAAAATTATGTCATAGTGACAGGTTGTCAGCTCATCGCCTCAAATTGCAATACATATCCTCAACTCCCTTCGTCGCCTCTTACGATTCCTACGGGAAAAAAATGGAGTGATTCTATTCTAAGCCGACATCACACGGCATAGCTGTAATGATTATCACTCCAACAGATTTTCCCACGGCACGGCATTTTGCAAAAAAATTGATCCAATAAGTTCACCTTTATCACATATCACATACACGTAAATATAACATAACATACCTTAAAATGATAAGTAATTTTGTGGATGTGGCAACCACAACGTCGCGCTAATCGTTTGTAAAACGTGATTCTTTGTGATCTAATATAAGGTATATACGTTCTAATGGGATATAGGGTAGGCGAACCTTTCAAATGACAATCAAATAGAGACGAGATAAACTTCATTAAGAACAAAGTTCCTACAACGCTAAATGTCAACGTAAGTTGCATCTTGCCGTCTCACATTATTACACAGACACTCAAGTTCATCTGATTAAACTTGTAGAGGGTTTGCTGCTCGTAATGTCATGACTGCAATACGCTCCTCTATTGTAATGGTGCTACCAGCATTGTGGTAGAATCTAATCTTGGGTAGAAACTACAGACGAAAATAACTGATTTTGCTTATAATAAATATAGGTTGTATGGTGACAACATTGATTTTAGCAGATGTAGCAGCTTTGCCTGAAATTCATACGTAATATCAACACACATAATAACAATACCCTATACATATAGTACTGTTTTTCAGATCACTAGCATATTCAGGGATCCTGAGTACCTACACGGAGATTTATATTAAGGGAGTAAGTAAGAGGTAAGGAATTGCAAGAAAAATCAGGATTCTGCTACGACAGCAACATACGAGAACTTGACATTTTATAATTTCCCGAAAACAAAGCCTATCAATTTCCTCTGAAACAATCTAACCTAAGTAGTAACTAGGTGCCATGGAGGGTTATCAAACAATGCGCAAGATTGCTTAGCGTGTTAAAAAGTAAAGCTTAGTGACCCTGTCTTGCCCCACTCTCCCCTAAGAAATTTAAATACGGCTAAGATGGATTTTACGGTGCGTTACGCTGCGTAACGTAGGCGTCTGTCAAGTCGTTTGACGTGTCGGAGCCGTATTTGTATGGGAATAAGATCGGAGTTCGCAATTCCCTTTCGTCTGACAGACGAATGCGTTACGTTACGTTAAAAAAACGGCACGACGTCAAGTGATTGAACCGCCTATGTTATCAAGATTATGTTGTGAATGTTGCAGAGTGAAGTTGACTGTTCAAAGAAATAGGCAAATAATTATACAAATTGTCAGTACGGTATTTTACGGTTGTAGATAATCTGTGCAAGATTTCAATCTAAAAATAAATAAATAAAAATTACATTTAATAAAATTCTCAAATATTACCGTTTTAAATCCACAGTTTAATTATGTCCATTTTACACTAAATTTTATGCTATGAGGTAACCCGCGTTTAGACACTATTTTGATTATTTTTCCATATTAGTTGACTTTGTCAAACAGCTTCAACCATGTTTTAACATTGAACTATACGTAGTAATACATCTCAATGTGTTTAAGAAAATAATAATAGCAAGGACAGTGTCTTAATGTCTATAATGCCTATATGCCTCTATGCTCTGTAATAGGAAACTTTATGTGGATTTATGTGATATAACAATTAATACTGACCGAGATTTTTATAGTCTCGTTTTAGTTATTCGTACTAACGACCAATAAAATGGGCATTGTGCTTTTGTAAGCTAGTTTTTTTCTATGCTTTAGCATTTTATTGGTACCTATCCCAATTTAAGTATTAATAACAGTTATTGATACTTGCTCATGTATCGAAATATTTTTAACTGTCGCACAACCCAGCAATTCACCGGCTGCTAATCGTTTTCCCACGGTATCAACACCATTTCCTGGCATGTATTATGCGTTTGAACCTTGCTCTGGAATAACTCCATCTATTTTTAAAAACCGCACTGTAATTAGTTGCATACTTTCAAACATCTAAGCACGCAACGGGACATCAGGATACCGTAAGCAACTTTATAGTATACTACTTATGTAATATTAAAACTCCTGCGATAAATAAAAGTGAACTGTTGTACGAAATATTTGCAAATCTAACGACGAACTCAGTGCAATCTACATTTTATTCCTCTCACAAAAAGAAAAATATATTAAGAGAACAGGAAAACTCTTATATTTCTTTGTTTATATATGCTTTGTCTCAGGTGTAGGCATGTGAGCAAATTTCTTTTATAACATAATATGTAAGGTACCGCCTTTATTGTCCCTGCAATCTCTTTTTTGTGCTCATGTTTATTCCTTGTAATTTTATTTTTGAGGCAAATATGACAAAAAATACGTTCGTGTAACCAAGCCCTCAAAATATATGTAACCAAAGTTTTCGTTTGAATTTCTTGCTGTTATTGTGTTTGTTTTTTTAAGCTGGTCAATAAATTAAAATAGATATCTGCTCCTGGACTTGACCCTGTAACCTCTGCGCGGCAAGCGGGAGCTAGTCACCGCGGCGCCATATTGGTCGTCGTTTCTCATGATCCTGAACATACTTTTACATACTTTCAAAGAATCACTTCTTTTTGTGTAAACTTTTTTACTTGCGTCAGCTCACTGAGAACGACACGATGATTCTAGCTTGGGAAAGAGGCAAGCTGAAAATATTCCAAGGATTTAAGGACTGAGAGAGAATTTCAAGAAATATCTATACAGAAATAAACGTAAGAAATGTTTAAGAAAATACCTGATAAAGCTCTACGCTGCTATTTTTTAACAACTGTCATTTCTCTAATCTCTGCGTTATCGGCGGCTTCATAAAATGTGGGGGGTGAAGCGTACTGATAAAATTGCTAGGATAAAAGAAAATCCTTATGCTGAGCTTCCTGCTTGAGAATTACTTAAAATTCCCTTTTTTTCCTTGTCTACTTTTTACAATCATCATTTTAGTAGATGGGCGCACCGCACCGCGTCCTTTATTTATGAATGACAGAGAGAAGATTAGTTATCTATTTAAAATAAATAGGATAGAAAGTACTTCAAAGATACAAGTCGTCAATACTGATTAGCTATCAGAACTTTAAAGGTATAGATTTTTATTTATTTCACTTTACGCATATCTGTACATTGGCGGACTTAACGGTGGCGGCAGGTCTTTACGCGGGTCTCAATTAACTTGGTCTTTATGCTTTTAACAATTTCCATTCATTTTGAACATATTTAAACATTTGCTCCTGAAATTGTGAACCATTGTTTATTTTAAGCAACATCAAGAATTTCTCGCGCAATCCTAGGAAATAACCACATCGCATGCTTTCTCCTGCCTCGTGCTATTTCGTTTCGCCGCAAATAGATAATTTTGTGTAACTTGTAGCTGGTAGCTGAGAAACTCGTTCCAAGAACTAGTTATGTGTTATTTTCACCAGAGCTCACTAGTAAATATAGGTATAAGACAATATGATAACCTTCCGTTTCACGTGTAACTTTATAGGTTCATCATGAAATGACGAACGAAACTAAGGTTGAGATGAAGACTAAAACATTTTAAGCGCTAGAATTGAATAATGTTTTACATAATTAGATAAAGGTAAAATTTAAATGTCAAATTGTCCCAAAATCAATCGCATTTCATATTCAGGAGCTGTATAAATTCCGTGTGTGTTCCGATACGTACGCCTTGATCTAACCCTTTTCGTTCATTCCTTTGCATTGTTAGTAAGTTATGTTAGTTATGGCCATCTCAAGACTGGTGATAAGGAACAACTTTCCCCAAAGAATAGTACGTTTAAATAAGACAAAAATAATTTGGGCTTCCAAAGTAACTCAAATCAGCTCATCAGCAATTTTGTATGGAAGGTCATAACAATTTTTTTGTATTTTGGCCTATGTTGCTTAAGGAAAGTTTTTCCTTATCACCATCCTTCCTTAGCCCATCTTGAGTTTCCGCCATCTGTCACAAATAAAATTTTATCCTTTGTTGTTGTTTAACGAGGAAAGATTGATTTAGGGTGAGATCAATAAGACCTCTAAATAAGAACTCGTATCATTTACACAGGCTAGCTAAACCAGGTGGATGAAACTGAAAAGTATTATAGTATAGAATTTCGAGTATACCTACTTATTTTTGTACCTACCCTGCGTGTTTGATTAATTAGATATTGTGCTGCTGAAAGAAGAAAGAATACAATTTTGATTCCTTTACCGGTCATTAAATGAGTCGTTGGCTGAAGAGTGGAGCGGTAATGAAGCTCGCTGCTGTCTTCACGCTAATTGCCGCCCCACTTATTGAGGTCGAGACGCTGCCACGTTAAAAATGCACGTCCTGCACCTCGTATTTACAAACAAAAATAGTTCAAAAGTCGACGTAGATTGCGTAGCCTGTGAGTTAAGTATAGTAATGGCCAACAGGCTACAATGTAATGAACACTGAATTCCAACTGTAGAAATGTTATTGTTTTTTTAAAATGACCCAGCTTTGCTAATGCTTCACCTTCTGTATAATGATAATGAAATATTCTTGCATGGATGTTTCTGAAACTTTTGTGTATTTCCTTGTATTTTTGTCAAACTTAAATTTGTTTTTAGACGCAAAGTACTCTACCCCACGCTGCATTTTATTAAACGAACTATGTTTATATACGAAGAAAACAGTGCTTTTTTATTTTTATTAATTAATATGAGAAATTTAAAAATTAAGCAATATTCTTTTTTTGTGCGGTGTGATGCCGGCTTAGAATAGCATCACCCCATTTCTTTCCCATGGGTGTCGTAAGAGCCGACTAAGGGACTCGAGGGATGTGTATTGCAATTTTAGGCGATGGGCTGACAACCTGTCACTATAGTCATACACAGTTATCTGATTGACCCTCAAGCTTTTGTCAGACGTGGTGTTAATATCCATTTTACGGCCGTTAACGCTCTGCCTACCCCGTAAGGGATATAGGCGTAATTTGTGTATGTTATGTATGTATTCTTTTTTTGATTGATTCAAGTGCCAACTAGCAAAGTTCTCTTGAGAAAAGCGGGTTATAATGCAAAAAGTCTTAAAAAAGTCACAGAATAATTTTGGTAAATGTATGCTGGTTTAGTTTTGCACTGCTTAGTGCTTTTCAAATGCCAAGAGAAATAATCTTCTAAACTCAGTCTCGAAAGCGCATTAGAGATTAAAAATTAAGATATTTTCAAGTGTCAGTCCTAGGGTAGCAAGATATAAGACCTTAACTTTACGATAAGATTTCTACTCTTAAAAAAGTCTTGACCAAAATTAACACAACTCTACAAAAGTGTGTCGTTAGGATTTGTACAAGACTCGTAGTCTTACTAACGCCATTATTGAACACGCTGTGCTAGTGATCTTGGGAAAGCAAGGACGCTGACTCTTACCAGAGTAACAGTATGTAATTAGTACTCTTTTGCTCTTAAAAAAGATAAGAAATCTTGAACTAATCCGCATCTTGCATTTTCAAAATCTTAACTAATAAACAAGGTGGACACGAGGATAAAGATTTTTTACGTATTTTACGAAATAAAACTATAATTGATTTGAAAAATGGACACAAATAAAGCGAAATGGTGGGTTCAGAAGAAAAGTTATTGCTAAATATCAAAAATTGCAAGAAATAATTGGAAACATGATTATCCAAAAAAAGTGCGATATTGAAAATGAAACTAGTGGTTCCGTACATTTTTCTAAGTGTCAAAATAAGGTTTTACATAATAATATAATATATAATAAACATTTTTGTCTGTAATTAAAATGAGTCTTTTTCCATGGCCATGTCTTTGACTTTTGTAGTAAGCGGAAATCATCTTTGGTCAGAAACGTATCTAATACCACCATATTCCGGAACTTCCCAAAAACTGAAAAGATAAAAGTTTAGCCTTAAAGTTGCTACACACCTCGCCACTGGCACTATGTGACTTTAACTAGGTAGGTATGCATCATTTAACAACCGCAATAACTCCATATCATTTTATTTAAATACTATTACATTATATGTATTTTTAATACATGTAATTCTTATTTTTAAGAAGGTGCAGTGGCGGATTTACCCTAAGGCCCGGGCCTAGGGTGGCAAGATACTAGGGGTGGCAAATCGTGCTTAAAAAAAACTGACTTATGATAAAATAAAAAATTCAACCTATGATTATAATCTTCCTAAATCACACTTTTAGGTAGGCGTAGGTAGGTAGGAAAACCACAGATCTTAGATGTTACTAGCGTAACAAACACAACTACGTAAATGACTGATAAAAATACACAACTAGGTATGTGCCCATATATGCACACAAATAAAAGTGTGTAGGTATATTATATACTTGGACAGGCTTTTTTTCTTTATTTATTTTTACAGCGGAACCCAAAATTATTATCGTATCGAATTGTGGAAATCTGAATCGGAGCATAGGTCTTATCAAAGCAGAATCTCAGACATAAGATCTTGTAATAGTTTAAGTTTTATTTGCACATTAAAATTTTAAAATTTTAAAGGCTTTAAACTGAAAAAATCAAGGGGGTATTGAAAGTTCACCACATATTCATATATAAATCCACGAAAAACTTAAGTTCGCATATAAAATTGGTCTCAGTAAACACTATCCCCCAATATCGCTGATGGCTGCTTGTTTTAAAATATAAGTTGTCAATATATTTTATAAATTTGTGAACGCCTTTAACCACACTGAGTTTTATTTTGGAAATGGCCGCAACTCTCAAAATAGTCTTAGTTTAGCAGAATACAAGATCCAAAGCATCATTTTGTGCGTTTTGGAGATTAAATTAAGAGCAAATTAGCATATTCCCTGGCGTATACAAAGCTAAACCAAGATCAGTAGTCCTGAACTTTGTGCCCAAACGCGGTATAGTAGTACTCTACGTGGCTTATTTAAGACTTTTTCAATATGCCTTTAGTCTTTTCAAAAACGCATTGGTGACTTATTCAAAACCAAATTTTGATACGCAATTTTTTTTTATCCCAGATTTCAAGCTTTCAATTACCGGAATGTTTTATTTGATATAGGTAGTCGCTTGCTTGAGAGAATGCAAAGAGCGTACCTAAGTCTCGTAAACTAATCAAACTCACCTTCAACCCATCAAGCTGTCTACTGTGATTTGCAGGATGATATTTTCAGGACTTTTCCTGAACATGTAACAAATAGGTGCAATATTAAACACGCGTATCAGTCACGTCTAGAAAATTCTATAAGGGAGATGGGACTAGATTGTGTTAACGTGGGCTGAATATTTCAAATCGGGGCCCTTTGTGCCTGGGTAGGCTGGCGGAGAAAACTGCGTAAAAATTTATTTTATTTTTTGTCCGAGATCAAGGGGTGTTGTAAGTTGGATCATAGTTTGTGTTTGATATAAAGCTGCATCCACATACAAGTCACTAACACTCATTTTAAGTATTAGACCGGGTCTATCGCGATAGTATTTAGGTAAATATTAGTAATTTACCTGTGTCCCGACGTTTCAATACAGTTTCATGTATTGTCACTAACAGTCTGTTTCCAGCAAAATTATTTACAGTATTATACAATTGCGTAAATTTTTTCAACCAAACATGAATAGACTTTGAAAAATACTTGACTTTTAAGAAATAATTTACAAATACCGCATATAAACTCCAGATGCAACTCAAGACGGGCTTCCGTGACGCAACTAAGATTTAAAAAAAACTTTGATTTAATTAGTAAAGGAAAATTTTTACACATACCGTTAAAAAAAATACCCTTGAAAAATACCAAATTGGATGTGATGTGTCAGAAATCTCAACAGATTTGCTAAAAAAGGCTATTAATTTCATCTCAACTAAATAGCGCTTAGTTTATTTGCTTAAACAGGTAAGTAGATCAACAATTTACTGTAGGAAATAGAAATATAGCTGACAGTATTCCCCAGGAACTTTCTCGTCAGTTCTTGGTGTTGGCGCGGTGGCGAACAATATCATGTGGAGGACTTTTAATTTGTTTTAAGTGTAAATGTGCTTGTTCTGTGTTTGCTTCTGCTTTTAACTACAAGTAAAAGGAGTCATTATATAGTAATATTACAACAAACAGTTATATTATAATGTTCAGGACCCGCCCAGGGATTTCACCCACTGCAACCCGTTTTTCAATGAAACCCTTTTCCGGCATAAATAAAATATAAAAACCTTTTACTTAGACCATTGAAGAAAACCGCATCAAAGTCCAATACGTAATTTCAAATATCTAAGCATAAAACCCGTCACACCAACGGGGCACGGAAAGCAACTTCATTTTATTCATAATATCTGCCTTTTGGTTTATCTGCAGTCTAATATATACTACCGATATTGTAGACTGCCGCGACACAGGTTCGTCCTAGTGCGGAGTATATAATTAATATGTTCTTAATGTAATTGTTATTTGGGTAATAAACAAATTTTTGTTTTTAAGGTGCTCCCGAACCTAAGTCGGCGACTGTTCCCTACAGTCGGCGACTGTTCCATACATCCAGTGTGGGAGCGATGCCGGCATGTCGGCCGCCGACATTTTCCTACATTCTCCGACTTTTCTCTACATTTCTATACATATGACGTCACAGCTATTTGATTAATTTTATTTGATTAAAAAGGGATGGGATACCTGATAAACTTCGATACTTGTTGTTACATGGCATAAAAACCTGCTAAGAGCGGGTCGGTCACACCTAAATCTAGGGTTTTTGAAATCAAATATGTCGAATCTTTTAATTTTAAAAAAGTGATGAAAAACCGGAGGTCCGTGAAAGCCTCCCAATTGGTGCACATGAGATAATTCTACATTTGCAGCTAATATAACCATATTTTATTGTAATCTTTATATTAAATTTTTTTTGGCTTTGCTGACCTGTGTCGCTTGCTAAGGTAAGTAGAGTATTTATTGTCTAAACAGGGTGGCCCGAATAGTGAAGACCAAAGACAAAATTTGTATTCGTTATACTGAGGGCTATCTGAATCACCCCCATGTATATTGTGCGACTTTTGGTAATTTTTGAGTTAATCAACTTTTTTGAGTTGTATGAGAAAAACATGACTGGCAGGCCATTTTTTGTACGCGAGAAATAAAAATGCTAGAGAAAAAACTTCTCAAAAAGCCCTTTCACGGAATTAAAGAACAGAAGGAAAGAAGCCTACCAGAAATGTTGAATAACTCGGAAACTACAATAAATTGCGGAACATACATGCTAGTTATTCGGATTCCCATCAGTACAAGGCATTTGAATTTCGTCTTTGGACGTCACTTTACAGGCCACCCTGTGTACAGTGTGTCAGAGAAATTAATGCAAACTTTCAAAGCGTTCCCTAGACGTAAAACTGAACAAATTTCAGGCAGGAGTAAGTAAGAATTATACTACTACCACAGCTGATTTCCTCCACATCATTACGTCTTCCATCAGATGATTTCCACCACCAATTTTTTCGTGAAATATCGAGGTTGCTTTGCTCGCAATATCTACGTGGAGTGAAGACATAACGCAGTGTGTAGCCTCTCTTGCCTTTTTTACGTGAAATTTCAAGCTCACTTTGCTCGCAATACATGCAGTGCTAAAAAAGCGGAGTATTATACTATTGCTTTTTTTTAATGTCGAGATCGCTTCCCTCGCAATACGTTCAGTGGTAGCGTAACGGAGTATGTCGCGTCTCTTGCTTCTTTACGTGAAATGTCGATCTTGTTTCACTCGCAATACGTGTAGTGTTGCTGTGGCGTAAAGTAAAAAGACGACAGGCTCCTCTGTTGCCTTTTTAATATGAAATTTTGAGCTTGCTTAGCTCTATATTATAAGTTATATTCGTGGAGTGTGGTGCAGGTCCTCGCTTTGCTTTTTTTTACGTAAAATATCGAGCTTGCTTTGCTCGCAATATGTTTATTGTTGCTGTAGGGCGGAACTCTCTAGCCTTTTGAATTTTCAAGCTCGCTTCGCAAACAACTTTTTAAATGTAAATGTAGAGCTAACTTAGTTCGCAATACGTGTAGTGTTAATGTAGCGCAGTGTGGCGCATCCCTTGTATTTTTTATGTGATGTGTCTAGTGACGCGAAAACTGAACTTCGACATAACGCTACTACGACAAAAGACATGTTCGACATAACGCTACTTCGACAATACGCTTCTTCGATAAAAGACATGTTCGACATAACGCTACTTCGACAAAACGCTATTGCGGCAATACGCTATTTCGACAAAAACCACCTCTTTACCAACTTAACTCCCCTAACCCATCTTGCCCTCTACATTGACTTATCCCCCTCTACCCTGATTGCCCCCTACATCAACTTGTCCACCCCCTAATCAACTTGCCCCCGCAATACCCAACTTGCCCTCCCCTATAACAACTCCCCCCACTACCCTAACTATAACTTGACTAGTATAAAAGAGCTACAAAAGATGGTGCATTGAACGCGCCCCAAGAGTCGCGGGTTCGATCCCCACAAGAAACAAACATTTTAAATGTTTGTGTGTAGCCTGGGTGTTTACTATGTATTATATTTCTTATCTTATAGAGCCATCGGGATCCCACTGCTGGGCAAAGGCCTCCCTCCCCTTCCTCCACCGATCTCGATCCTGTGCCTCCGCATACCAGTTTTTTGAGTAACCGTCTAATTAGTGACAACCTGTCACTATAGCGATACACAATATTCCAAATAACCCTCAAAAATTTGTCAGACGTGGTGAAAATGGCCGTTTTTTGCGGCTGTTTACGCTCTGCCTACCCCGCAAGGGATTATAGGCGTGATATGTGTAAGTAAGTGTAAGTGTCTAATTCGTCTCGCCATCTGCGTCTAGGTCGCCCGCGACGACGTCTGTCGGCTCTTGGCTTCCAAATGGTGGTGGTATAAGCCCATAACTCGTGAGGCATGCGGCAAACATGACCGGCCCAATCCCAACCAGCTTACTGCTTACCTACCTAGAGGTCTTGGACAAACGTGGTAGGTTATCTGTCCAAACCCCCCCCCCCCTCTCTTTATGACAGTATTATATTTATTAATTAAAAATAAAGTATATATGTATGTATTGATATCAGTTATCTAGTTCCCATAGTACCTACAAATTTTGCTTTGTTTGAGGCCAGATGGCGCTGTGTGAAATACAATGCCCAAGATGTTTATTAATTATTAATATTATTAGTTTAGTGTGTGGCATAAATTAAAAATGTCGGAGTGTCATCATGTCGGAGTGAAGAAATGTCGAAATAGAGTGATGTCGAAGCAGAGGGATGTCGGAGTATCATGATGTCGGAGTGAAGTAATGTCGAAATAGAGTGATGTCGAAATAGAGTGATGTCGGAGCAGAGGGATGTCGGAGTATCATGATGTCGGAGTATCATGATGTCGGAGTATCATGATGTCGGAGTGAAGTAACGTCGAAATAAAATAATGTCGGAGTAGCGTTGTCGAAGTTCAGTTTTCGGGCCGTGTCTAGTCGCTTTTCTTGTGATGTATATATTCTTTCGCCCGACGCTAGTCTTGCTATGATATGTGTTGTGTTGTGACCCCCAATGATCAGAAGCTGTATACGCCACTGGACTAGACCAGCATAGCGAATAGGTAAATTGTGAGCGTTTTTTGTCGCCCTGCAAGTAGTTGACTACGGAACTCTAAAACTCTCATAATTTCTGTTTACACTGCATAGTTACCTATTGTGTCAAATTTGTTTATGAATTCATAATAATTATACATTTTTATGGATATAATTCTGAAAGTAATACTTAAATACGATGTTTCGGTGCTATAAATAAATATAGAGGTTTGTTTTTCAATTTCTGATCATCTCGGGATACTTGTATACTCGGTATCTTCAGATATGGATGTTATTGGATCTTTTTAATTTCAGCAAGAATCTTATTCGAAGTTCAGAGGATAATAAACAACGGACAGGTTATCAAGCACATATCTGGTTGTGGAACTTGTGGATGGTCCTGCAGGGAAGACTGCGACCATCTTTCCATATTGAGGTCGATCTTCTTCTTTAAAAAGAACGATGCTTTTGTCGGTGGACTAATGAAACACTAAAACCAGCAGCTGACGACAATTTGACGACATGAAATCAACACCTTTTACCCGTTTTGTCGTCTAAATTCTCCCTGTCTTTGTAATAGGTACGAAATGTGCTTTAATTTTGGTACACTTAGTCAACGAAATACCCGATGAATATCTGATTATTATTATGCATGTATCTCTTTCTAAATAAATTATACCAAGTATGTATTTTACTTGTATTACGGTCGAGTTACATAGCCGTTACTGATAGATAGAATAATGTATTCTTTAAAATAAATAAAACAAGTAGGTAAGTCACGTCACGTCATTGTCACGGTATAAATTTGTTATTACAGATAGGTTAAATATAACACAAACACCGGCTACATAAAACACCTGCTTAATATTTGCCGCGATGACACAAATTATTCTAAAAAGAAATAAAACGTAGGATTTAAATGAATGTAAAATTAAACAATGAATTGTAAACATAAACAGTAAACAGTCAGAGTCCCTATTATGTACGACAGGTGTTTTGCACAGCATAATCATGAATGCAATGGAATCAAAAAAATGTCGCCAAAAACACCCCTGTACCAACAATGTACACCCCGCGCATGCAAGACACGATCATCGAAGACATCACGTGACCATATTGAAAATCTGTAGTAGTGATGGAACTTAATCGATTGTTTTACACACTCGTATAACTTAATCAATATTGTTTTTTTCTTATATAATTATTGTTGATATTTTTTTTACGACTCGCTCACTTCGTTCACTCCAGGGGGTCACAACTCTAACCTACTGTGTCGGATTTGTATCAAAAAAATTAAAACGGGGGGCTTCGTTCCACCGTCCCCCGCTCCGCGGCCTTATATATGTCATGTTAGAATAATTGAACGAGAAGTCGATTATAGTCAACACTAGTACATGAGTTCATTCAGTCGTCGACCTCAGTTTATTTTAATTCGAATAACATTCCTGTCTGTACATTATTTGTCCGGGCCAGTTACTGAAGACGATCCAATGACTGTGTCGTACATAGCAATGTACTATGTTCTTACTTTAGTAAATTTCTAAGTTTCCAGGACTATCTCCCAAGTTTTTTTTTACCTTCTTTACTTGGGAAAAGTGGTAACTATATAATTAAGGTAAGAACTAAAGCAAACCTTTAAGTATTCACTTTGTAAAATGCACCCTATAGAAATGCATGCCTACAGCATAATATTCTTCGCATTGGTAATCCCTCATCCCTCAATACATTATTTTACTATACACTACATCATTTTACTGTAAAATTCCTAAAATATTCGTGGATTTAACAAATATTTGTGTCTTGTGGGGATCGAACCCACGACCCTCAGCGTAGTAAGCAGGGTTACTATCCGCTACGCCATCTGGCCAGTCAATGTTTCTATGTTTCCGGGGAATATTCATCGTGCCCGAGAACGTAACTGGGAATATTCCCAATGTTATCGGGAACAGCACATTGCTAGTCGTACATAGTCATGTTGTACAAAACATTGTTGGGCATAATCGTGTTGCGCATAATCAATGTCGTGCATTTATGGTTCCAAAAGCCAGCATACAGCCTATAAGTCATCTATAAGCTATATACTTTGACAGCCTATAAGTCAATATCAGTAATCCAGAGAGTTATGTCAACTTGCAGGTCAATATCATTTAACTCAGAGCAAGTAAATGTGAAACCTACCAATATTATACTTGAAGCTATAAAAAACTCATCTCACCGCAATTAGTAAACTTGGCTTGTCTACACTAATATTAGGTCCTTACATATGAAATTGGCGTTTTGTATGGGAGGAACAAAAAGTCGATTTTTTTTAATATAGTACATTTATTTAATCAAAGTATGAGCCATTGTAATCTATGCACTTTTGCCATCTCATAGGTAGTTCATTGATCCCTTTACTAAAAAAACCATTCGGACGGGAATCAATAAAATCTTTGAAGGCGATTTGGACTGCCCCATCTGAGTTGAATTTTTTCCCTTGCAAGAAGTTATCCAAATTTCGACAAAAATGGTAATCTGTTGGAGCAAGGTCCGGGGAGTACGGTGGATGCCTTAGACATTCCTATTGAAGCTCTTCTAATTTGCTAGCCGTCTGTTGTGCAGTGTGTGGTCTAGCGTTGTCGTGAAGCAACAGTGGCGTAGAGCGATTGACCAACCTCGGTTGTTTAGCAGCTAGCTTTTCCATCATGGTTTGCAATTGCTGACAGTAGACATCTGCCGTAATCGTCTGGCCAGATTTGAGAAAACTGTAATGAACGACACCGGCGCTAGTCCACCAAACGCTTACAAGTAACTTTTTATTGGTCAATTTTCGCTTGGAGCAGGCTTTGGCTGGCTTGCCGAGGTCCAGTCATTGCGATGAGCGCTTCCGATTATCGTAGAGAATCCACTTTTCATCACAGGTAATGATTCGATTTAAAATCCCTTCGTTATTGTGCCGGTCAAGTAATGTAACGCAGCAGTTGACGCGCGTTTGCCGGTTTGCTTCACTCAATTCGTGAGGAACCCACCTTTCAAGTTTTTTAATCTTTCCAATTTGCTTCAAGTGGATTAAAACAGTTTTATCACTAACACCGAAGCCTGCAGCTAATTCGGACGTGGTTTGCGATGGATCCGCTTCCACAATAGCCTTCAATTCTTCATTATCAACTTGGGTCTCCGGCCGTCCACGGGGCTTGTTTTGCAGGTCGAAATTTCCAGAACGAAAACGTTGGAACCAAAAACGCACTGTGTTTTCTTTTGCGACACAACCGCCATACACATCATTAACCCTTCGAGCCGTTTCCGCAGCACTGGTGCCACGGTGGAACTCGTACTCGTAAATAACGCGATATTTCAAATTTTCCATTTTGTAAATTGAGCGATGCAAACAGAAAAAAGATAAGTAAAAAAACAAATGAATGACGGTTTACGAAACACAACTACATGTGGAAATAGCTGTATAAATTTGAATTTCGAATTCCTAACCAAATAGGAGAAATTTGTGATCAAAGTGGCCAGTACGACAAAACGACAATTTCATATGTAAGGACCTAATATTATAAAGAGTAAAGATTTGGTTGTTTGTTTGTTTGAATTGAATAGGCTCCGAAACTACTGGACAAATAAAAAAAATACCATTGGAATCCTACATTATCCCTGAATGTCCCTGATGAACATAGGCTATATATTGTACGAGAAAAAATAAGGATCCGCGTGAAAATTTTGATAATGTAACCCATCGCGTGAAAAAAGTACCAATAAATGTCTTATATCGCGTACCTTGTGGAAATAATTGACAATAGAGCAAAGTGATGTACAACAATATCTAAAAAATATCCGCAATGGCATGTGTCTTACTATTACAGTATTATGCCACAATAACTACTTTTCCATCTTAGAAAGTGCAATAGTCACGTCGCGCCGGTACGCCACATTATTCGTACCTGAGTAATAATCATATTTAATAATAATCAAAACCACCAGTTATATTAACCATGTAAATAAGCAACTTTGTGTTACATGTCAAGTGTGGAGTGGCAGAAGCGGGGTTAACCACACTATCATTTGCTATTTTGGCTAGAAAGAAAATCCAACCAGACGAAACTGATAGTTTCATAACGTGATAGTGTGAACTACCAAAGATAATTATGCCTATAAAAAATATGGTGTCTGTGCAAAGGTTAAACATGCTCTCTTATGCTTGATTAAATAAATAGTATTTCGTGTATTTAAGCATTTGTTTTTGTTTTATATTTACGTATTATATACTTTGATTTCAATGAGTATTTCATGGTTTCATTTTACTTGCTTCTAGGGTTCTCTCTGAAATCTTCCCTTGCCCTGAAATACTATAGAGAATTTACCACAGAAAGAAGTAGGATTGCATCAATAAGATTTACTTTGGTTTTCTTCCTTCTAAGAGAAGAGACGTTATTTTTTGTCAAAAACGTTAAAAAAGGGTATGTAGCGTACGTGATCCAATTCTCTAATCTAATCAATTATAGTGTATATCTGTTTTTGTATTGAGAGTAAGTATTGGCCTAAAAACAGTTTAACAATTATCTTCATCTTCTTCTTCAACCTGTTGCCACCTAATGCTGAGTGTAGGGTGGTGTAGGTCTCCTCCTTACTTACCTTATATTAGCGCTGTCACTTTCCATCCAATAGGTATGGAGAAGGATAGGAGATATCTGAGTCCTATCATGTTCAAAAACGTCAATGGCGTTTTCGCTATTTCTATTCAATTTAGTCACCATTGTTTTATCGTCGCCTCATTTTGACAGATTACGAGCATTTCATAACAAGACTTACATAACTCCTATCCGTTCCTAAACCTTAGTTTCTGACGAAAAGTGACAGCGCTTATAAAAGGTAAGTAAAGAAAATTGTTATCTATACATATAATAAAACAGAAACGAAACCAATTCTGTACATGAAATAGATTTAAAAAAGGGTTTTTGCTTCTAATTGTGTTCAAGATACAGACATCAAAACAGAAGTAAAATTGATTTTTGTCTGTTTGTCTGTTTGTCTGTTTGTCTGTCGGTATGTTTGTTATTCTTTCACGTAAAAACTACTGCACAGATTTCTACAAAATTTTATACTGTGGTAGCTTATTACCCGGGTCAACATCTAGGATACTTTTTACCTCGAAAAAATCTTTCATTCCCATGGTAAAACACAGTAACTGGTTCCGCAAAGCGAGTTCCGAATTTTTTTCCTAAAAAATAATATAGATGTCGCTGTTAGTTTTGTAAAACGCGGTATTGACCACGACCACGTATTGACATACGATCGTGAAACGACCTAACCAAACAAAAAACAAACAATCACACATTTAATCCTTGCGGGGTAGGTTGAGCGTCAACGGCCGTAAGTATTTTATCGCTATCGCCACGTCTGACATATATGCGGGTCGTTCTAACTATTACAGAAATGTTTCGGACTTTTACTTTGACCTTTGGTCATGGTCAAGGTATGTGATGGAAGACAGATGAATCTATACATATAATAAAACAGAAACGAAACCAATTCTGTACATGAAATAGATTTAAAAAAGGGTTTTTGCTTCTAATTGTGTTCAAGATACAGACATCAAAACAGAAGTAAAATTGATTTTTGTCTGTTTGTCTGTTTGTCTGTTTGTCTGTCGGTATGTTTGTTATTCTTTCACGTAAAAACTACTGCACAGATTTCTACAAAATTTTATACTGTGGTAGCTTATTACCCGGGTCAACATCTAGGATACTTTTTACCTCGAAAAAATCTTTCATTCCCATGGTAAAACACAGTAACTGGTTCCGCAAAGCGAGTTCCGAATTTTTTTCCTAAAAAATAATATAGATGTCGCTGTTAGTTTTGTAAAACGCGGTATTGACCACGACCACGTATTGACATACGATCGTGAAACGACCTAACCAAACAAAAAACAAACAATCACACATTTAATCCTTGCGGGGTAGGTTGAGCGTCAACGGCCGTAAGTATTTTATCGCTATCGCCACGTCTGACATATATGCGGGTCGTTCTAACTATTACAGAAATGTTTCGGACTTTTACTTTGACCTTTGGTCATGGTCAAGGTATGTGATGGAAGACAGATGAATTGTGATATTTTCTTGAGTTTGCACAACTATTACTCATCACAATAAAACAATTTTAAACGGATTTAAGTTGTGTTTATTGTGGAAACGTAGGAATCGTGAAATCCAAAATAAACACAACTTAAATCCGTTGAAAATTGTTTTATGGCGAAGACTAATTATGATTTGGGTAAAATTTGTTATTTTTTTTACCACTACAAGAGGCCGTTGGCCTGAGTTAGAATAATAATACTTTTAATTTTAACTCGACATCTCTACGTGTAACCGAGATAGTGACTCTTGAAAGACAGACAAATGGACAACAAAGTGAGTGAACCTATAAGGGTTCCATATTGCAGCCTAAAACCTATTTACCAATATAGTTTTTATTTTAACTCGATATCTCTACGCATTCCCGAGATAAAGCGTCTTACGAGACGGATGGACGGACGGACGGACAACAAACTGATCGTATAAGGGTTCCGTTTTTTTGTACGTTTCTTTTTGATATACGGATTGTTTGATTGTTTGATTCAAAAATGTTAGAGTAAAATTTGTTTAAAATTACTTCATAGATGTCGCTGTTAGTTTTGTGAAACCCGCTAATGAAATGTTTTCTCCAAAATTATATAACAAAGCCACTGACAGGCGGCAGGTTTTCTAAATAAAATAATAATATAGTATTGTAAACTATGCCGTGTGATGCCGGCTTGCAATAGCATCACCTCATTTCTTTTCCGTGGGAGTCGTAAGTGGCGACTAAGGGACTTTCACATGGGCGATGGGCTGACAACCTGTCACCATGGCGATACACAATTTTCCGAATGACCATCAAATATATGTCAGACGGCTGAAAAAACGGACATTTACGCTCTGCCTACCCTGCAAGAGATAATAGGCGTGATATACGTATGTAAGTATAAACTTGGGCAACGGATATTCTGATAGATTTTCTTCAAAGATAAATCTTTTTTTGTGAAGTGGCGCCACTATCGAGGTCGTTCACGGTTACACTCGCCTTAAACATTTTTGCAGAGATCAGAAGGCAAGGAAGGATTGCACTTGCTGTAGTATCTTCAAGTATCGCTGCCACACTGCTTCCAGGAGAGAAAACGGCGCATACAACTTTCAAAATAACAATCGATTTGGACACAAACGATACTCCAATATGTGCTGTATCACGCAAAGGTTTTCTGATATTGTTGTCTGGTAGTTATGTGACGAGTGTACGATGGCCAACAAAAAAACGGTAGAAGCTATGGATAGGACTTTGAAAGACATACGCAGAGATAATAGGGCCATGGGCCATATCACTGTTCTTTTTTCCAGTGACTTTTGCCAAACACTTCCAGTTGTTACTCGAGGTACCAGGGCTGATGAGGTGAATGCCTCACTAAAATCATCGGCTCTTTGGCCACAAATTCACAAGCTGACCATGACGGTGATCATGCGAACCCGTCTCGGAGGTAATCCACGGGCTGAAGAGTTTTCACAAGCTTTATTAAAACTCGGCAGAGGTACTTTACCAGAGGATAACGGTCAAGTAAGTCTGCCTGAAACGCTTTGCCAAATAGTTTCTGGTCTAAAGAGAATCATTTCTTCTGTGTATGGCGAGCCTTCCTTCCTTCAAAAGAAAGATTCGTAGCTACGTGGAAGAGCTATTTTTGCACCCAAAAATGATCAGACTGCTTCAATAAACCATACCATTATGTCACAAATCACTAGGGATATGGTGGTATACTCGTCAATTAATACTGTTATGAATCAAGACAAAGCCACTAACTACCTAATAGAATTCCTAAACTCCTTGAGTGCGAATGGTCTTTCTGCACACCAAATATTACTTAAACTTGGTGATCCTATCATGCTTCTTTGCAATCTCACTCCGCCAAAGCTGTGCAATGGAACCAGACTGAAGATCTTAAGCTTAAAGATGAATGTATTCGAGGCGGATATTTTCACTGGTTGTGGCGCGTATACCACTCATTCCCAACAACTTTTTATTCCAATTTCAGGGCATTCAGTTTCCCGTCAGCGTTTTCTTTGCAATGACTGTAAACAAATCGCAAGGACAGACGCTGAAAGCCGCAGGCGTGTAGGTCTTACGATTCCCTGTTTATCACACGGGCAGCTATATGTCGCTTGCTCTCGAGTCAGTTCTCCTGAAAATTTGTACGTTTTAGCACCCGATGGTAAAACTACCAAAGTAGTTTATAATGATGTTTTGTAGCTGATGTCCATAGTATCAAAACCAAGTACCTAACCGAAAAACAAGTTAACCAGTACCTATTCATTGCACATCTTAAAGAGAAAAAACTTTATACAAACATGATATTAATATTAAACAATATGCATACATCAACTTCACTAACTCACAAGTCACTACACCATGCGTACGAAGTCGCGGGCAACAGCTAGTCCCGAATAAAGGCCATAACGTTCAGCTTGGCTACTGAGTCCATTTCAATGAATCAAATTTTAAAAATAAGGCATGTTCATATTTTAAACTAGTTGATATGAAGTCTTCGCTTGCCCTCCTAGGCCCTCCTCAGAGGTGCATCATTCTAGGCCAATTTGATTTATAATAATATTATGTAGTTAAATAGTAAAGTTAATAGGTAACTAGAAAAAAAGTTTGGGATAGATATCCCATAAAAATTCACTTTGAGTATTTTATGATTTTCGTTTATTGGTGATTTTATTCTTGAAGGTGGTTTAGTTTTTTGTTAAAAAGTACAACCATAATCTACATCTACACTAATATTATAAAGAGGAAAGATTTGATTGTTTGTTTGTTTGTTTGTTTGTTTGTTTGCATCGAATAGGCTCCGAAACTACTGGCCCGATTTTAAAAATTCTTTCACCATTAGAATCCTACATTATTCCTGATGAACATAGGCTATATTTTATACGAGAAAAAAATAGGGGTCCGCGTGAAAATTTCGATAATGTAACCCAACGTGTGAAAAATGTACCAAAAAAATATCTTATATCGCGTACGCTGTGGAAATTATTGACAATAGAGCAAAGTGATGTACTACAGTTTTGTAGAGGACATCAATATCTATAATAATGTCCGCGATACCATATGTCTAACTATTACAGTTATGCCACAATAACTACTTTTTCATTTAAAAATGTACCAACTACGCCACATTATTCGTACCAGTGTAATGATTACATTTAATCATTACTGTATTAAAGGGTGTCAGGGATAGCCCTCAGAATACTAATAGGGTACATGCAGACCATGAAACTGAACAACTTTCCCCTAGGAACATATTTCAGGAAACGTAAAAAAACTGACTTCCCATAGTGAATGCAGTCAGCTGATTGTGATTTTGTATGGAAGGTCAGTTTTTTGGCGTTTTCTGACATATGTTTCTAGGGGAAAGTTGTCCAGTTTTATGTTTCATTTATCAGTATTCGAAGGACTGTCCCTTACCTACTCGGTATAAAAAGACGACAAAAAACATTAAATAATGCATTAAAAACATCTACATACATAAATCACGCCTATATCCCTCACGGGGTAGGCAGAGCGTTAACGTCCGTTCAACGGATATTAACACCACGTCTGACAAAAGCTTGAGGGTCAATCAGATAACTGTGTATCACTATAGTGACAGGTTGTCAGCCCATCGCCTTAAATTGCAATACACATCCCTCGAGTCCCTTAGTCGGCTCTTACAACACCCCATGGGTAAGAAATGGGGTAATGCTAGTCTAAGCCGGCATCACACGGTAAAAAAATCTACTCTAAAATAATACATACATACACATATCACGCCTATTATCCCTTACGGGGTAGGCAGAGCGTAAACGGCGCAAAAACGGACATTTACGCCACGTCTGACATATGTTTGAGGGTCATTCGGAAAATTGTGTATCGCCATAGTGACAGGTTGTCAGCCCATCGCCTAAAGTTCAATACACACCCTCAAGTACCTTAGTCGCCTCCTACGACTCCCACGGGAAAGAAATCGGGTGATTCTATTCTAAGCCAGCATCACACTAAAATAATAATTATAATAATCTACACTAATATTAGAAACAGGATTTTATTTATTGTTTGTTTGAATTGAATAGGCTCCGAAACTACTGGACCGATTTTAAAAAATCTGTTACCGTTAATTGAAATTGAAATTCTTAATTCAATGTAGGATAGTATTATCACTTATTGACGTCATGAACCGTCATTCTAAAAAAAGAAATTTGTGTTACACAATTTTTTTTATTACAATTTTGTTATGACCTAATAGAAAACCGGCTCGGGCGGGATAAAAAGAATAAAAATATAGGCACTGCCATGGGACTGGCCAGGTTAATCACAGGCATGTAACTTTACGCCACCACCATCTGCAAATGATATTTGTTTCAAATTGAAGTCAAGATTTTTAGAATCCTACATTATCCCTGATGAACATAGGCTATATTAAACTGTCTTATTCCCGGGGGGAAACTGTTAGCGGCGGGTGAAACCGCTGGGCGGGCTGCTAGTCCCATAGATAACTAGACAATGATCCATGATGGAACTATTTCCATTAAGATTCCTATGAAGTTTTTTTTGCAAGTTTTTATATCAGTCAGTAAGTTTTTTTAAAGACTGATGCAGACCAATTGTACGTGCATCACGTGCACATCACGCGTGCGTGCGATTATAAGTAGCAGCAATAAAAATAAAAACATACAGCACAGCACCAGCATTGCGCAGTAACATTTTATGTTAACAATTATGAATCACACACGCGTTATTAGTCGATAGAAATAAGTTACTTTTCCCTGACCTATATATAGTTAAACATTTGATATGTAATATTATCATTATTAATAAATGAGTTATGAGTTATAACATGTGATTTTCTTAACGTCACCGAAATAGATAATTGATAAAGTAAAAAAATTACGAAGTTGTAAAATGATAGAAAATATTAAATTGCAAACTTGCAGACTTTAACATTCCACGATAAAAGATCTCCGGTTGATTGAAATATTTCAAAAAATTTATGTTAAGTATGTAAACAGCGGTTTTTAAGGCGTGGGAAAGATTGGCTTCATGCGTACCACCCGATGTGTCGGTATTGGACAGTTAATATGGCAAACATGTTTGATCTGGTAGTGTGGAAGTGGTCTGGTCACATCTGTCGATACCGATGGATGGTAGAGGAAGCCGGTTTTGGTGGTGGTGGAGCCCATGCCTCAGCAAGCGTAGTGGCAGGACGCCCTCCATCCAAATAGACCCAAGACTTAAAGACTTCCGACTTGATGGCGGAAACGGGAGATCGTGCCTTATGGCGTAGCCTTATGGCATATGCGTATGGCGCTTATGATTAGCAGTTGACTGCTATTAGGCTGATGTGATGCGTGATGTGTCATATATGACATATGATTACCGCACAGCGATGCGGTGTGTAGTGCGGTTGCATTTAACTATGTTCGTCTGTAATGTGGGACCAGAAATATAACCACAAAATTGTGCGGGACGTCAGAGGGGCAAAATTTTTGGTTACGGAAGGAATTAACATTGATAAAGAGAGATATATATACATATATATGCCAATACATGTATCACACTTTCAGTACAACATAGTAGACACTTCCTCTACTGCAACGTACACTGTTGCACACGCATCCAGTGTGAGTCAGTCTTTAAATTTAAAAATTTAAATTAATACATTTATCTTGGTGGCCAGTGTCATAGTATCTGTTATATTTTATCTTCTCTTATAATGCACATCACTATGTACACGTCATCAACGTGCCGTCAAACGAAGTGTTATCAGCACAATTAAATCTGTCTGATACTAGATATATTTATAAAGGATTGTTTACAAATTTTATCAAAGATAGCAATACAAAAAATTGGTTTTAAACACGATTTAAATGATTTATTTATAGAATCAACATTAAAATCATAAATGAGTAGATGCTCTTTGTCAAAGAAAGCAAAAAATCTAAGCTTTACTGAAAAAGTTGATACGTTTAAAGTTTTTTGTTTTGTTTTTGTGAGTCGATAGTGAAGATTGTAGAGCATGTGTTTAGAAGTTAGTTTAATGGTATTTAGTGTCGAATAGTCTACGTGATTTTGGCCCTTTCTTGTTTTTGTGCTGGCAACACGAGTTTTCCAAAAACCGACGACAACCGACAACAACCGACGACATACGACGACAGCCGTATACAACCGACGACATCCGACGACAACCGACGACAAGTTCGGATGTATCTAAATGTCGGATACAGTCGCCGACTTAGGTCCGGGAGGACCTTTATATTGTATTTTATAGCTGGATTCTCCAGGCAATAGCATTTTTTTAAAGGAAAAGGAAAGATTTTTTAGTTTAGTTGCTTAATGGAAGACCCTAGCAACCTGTTTTAAAATAAGAAACACTTTAAAATAAAATAATGTTTCTGATTTACGTAAAAGATACAAAAAAAACTATTAACATTACTAACAAGAGTAGGATTGTGTTTGTACAGCACAGTACAGAAATATTGCTCTACATTGAGGTCAGTACGCTGTTTTGAAACGTTTAAGGTGCATTTATCAAAACTCTAACGAAGCCATTTAATAGCACGTGATCACGAAAGTATTAAAAGTAAGTACGTAAAAGAATTTGATGGAAAAAGCGATATGAGGTGGAAAAACATTAATACTTAATATTACTTACAGCGATCTCGTATCTTGATCTAAACGTATGAAAAATTACAATCTATCACGAACTTTTGTCTGCGCAAAGTGTAGATAGCAGAGTTTTGACTTGAAATAATAGACCTTATTCAGAATTCCTTTGGGCAAGTGTCATGGCCGTTTTCCTTCTTGGTTGTTGAAAATTTTACCCGGGAATATCAAAGGTATTTAATTCAGTTATATAGAAGAGTTCAATTATATAGCTACACAATATACCCAGTAGTATCACAAACGTAATGGAGTAGTTGATGCGTTTCCATGTAAAATAACACCATTAATTCCAAATTTATGTCTTGCTGCTGTAACACGTTGTTGTGAGCGAAGGCGTGCATACCTAACGTTAATTTATTTCTCGGACGCCCAAGCAAAGGATGAAATATGTCTTGTCTCCGAAACTACGAACATTGTAGGGGTATAAGAAGCGTTCAGTGCTAAGCAGTCCCATTACGCTGTTGAAGACTTTTGCACCAGCCAGCTTTCCTTCGCTATGACTGATAACTGATTGAAAAAAAGAAAAAGAAGGCAATTCAGATCTCTTCACTCATTACCTGTTCTTTTTTTTTCGAAAAGAGAGAACGGTACAGTAATATTATGAAATCCGTTTCAAATAATAACATAGTTTATTCTAAATACAAATAGTTTTCAAAAGACGTCCACCTAATAGAGACGATAAATATAAAATATTAAATACACACATACATACACATCAGCCTATAATTATAGTATTCCACTCTATCCAGTATAATAAATATTTTTTCGAAAATGGATCAGGCTGCTTTGAAATTGTATCTCATCTACATCATCGAATTTCCAAACATATCTAGTGCACGACTGTTTTATCACTGTTTAGTGGGAACGGTAGTTTACGAAAAGCTAAGCCTCGTAATTATATCATATGTGTACCTATTTGTAATTAAGTTTATTTGATAAAGAATAATCTAGAATTATCCTATCTTATCTTAACGTTATTTAGCACACCCTACCCTCTTAATGCACACAGGCGATGCCAGCTTGTTTCGCCTCTGTTTTGCAAGTCAATGATTATGTTCCTACTATGCATTCCTTCTCTATTATAAGTTTTTGTTTGCGAGACGGATTCGTGTTTTGGGTCAAAGTGGTACTACACTGAAGGGTTGGTTTGGTAGCTAATGGAACTATTTTTACTTTACGAACTTATGCAAGTTACGTTTTATTCAGCATGCAAATTATTTGAGTTCTTGGAGTGATGTTATAAATTAGAAATACTTTACATTTCACTGGATAACTGATTTAAAATACTTATTAGCACTTAAATAAAGCATTTTTAATTCTGAATTAAAATTTATAATCGTACTCTTAGTGAAATTCCTTCGAAAAGCTTGATGTAAATTATTTCATTATTGTTTAATTGTGCTGGCAAACATTATTTTATAACGGCATTCAATTGGGCATTCTTATTTTCTTCAATATGAATCTATCTTTTTCTGTTACTGCTTCAGTCCTAAAAAAGTGAGTACCTACCCACCGAACTACTATGTTAAAGTAGTGGTAAACATAAGCACTTTACTGCTTGAATTTCTATTTTGACGTCGAAAGCTTCACGAACGAGCGGCGCTGAGCCGCTTTTTAAAGCCGTCTAACATCGCTTGAGGAGCTAGTGGTTGTAACTTTGAACCGCATGAACCTCGTAAATCCTATGCATAAAAGAAGTGCCTGAAACGGACGGCGGTGATTAACGAGCGACCACCACACTGACGTTTTGTAGAGCGATATGAAGACAAATAGTTGTGCGACGGGTAAAAAGTAAAAGTTAGCCAAACTACGAATGCGGCGGCCGACTGCAAATTAGGATGGAGGGATGTCGCGGTGATAAATTGACAAATTCAGCGCACGGAATCAATGTGAGTTTTATGTTCTCGAGTTAAACATACTACATGATTAATGAACTAGTAGTGCTCGCGTGTGTGTATGACCGGTATAGTTTTTCACGCTAGATGCCACACATCATTCATAGAACGTTAGTAAGTATCTACCAATGCTATGACGGTAACAGCATTTCTTCAATATGTAAACTAGAGCTACTCGAGAGTGGTTTAGAGAACTATTACGTTAATTGGAGTTTAATCCTCGGGCATTAATGTAAGAGCTGTCGGACGAGCCAGCGTCCACCAAACTACACCAGGCACCAGGCTCCGTCTGGATGGAATTAATTGGGTGGTCCAGTAAACACCAAATTGGTCCGTAGTCTCACACGGCCCGGCCCGTATGTTAAATAAAATTGGACCTCCACTGGGAAATCTCGATGATGAAATCCTACTGTAGATGTGATTTTACATTTTTGACACGAGGAATGTGCTCATGAAATTTAAAGTGGTACGCATAGTAGATGAGATGTAGGCTTATTTTTATTACCTCTTTTTATTCAGTAGAAGTGGCATATTTACTTGTACATGCTCAATGAAATATTAAAAAATATTGACAGATCATATAAGCATACAATAAGTTTATGAACCTATTACGCATAAAATCGTCTGTATCTGTATGACACAATTTGAGTGCTAAATATTCAAGGGCACTTCTGCGTAGCGAATGATAGATGAGATACCTCGTGTGTAACCTTCACATGAAACTGTAGGTCATCAGACTATTAGACCACGGAAGCAGTGGGAAAAGTATAAATTCTGTTACTTTCATTACAAACATCTGCTTCTGCACTTCGCTTTAGCTCACACTGAATCCAATTACTAGTTACGGAACGGAAAGAAACAACTCGCTGTAAGTAATAGAATTATTCACTTTCAGATGAACGTAGAAATAATATGAGGGAATACGTGAGAACAATCACAGAGTGTCATCGGACTTGTAGTCGTGACGTGACCAGCAAACAAACTATTGCATATTTGATATCATTTTCCACTTTGATTTTCGAAAATCGGCAATACTAATTCATATGTACTTCCTACTAATGGCGTAGCCTACAATCTCGTAGCATGGATTATGTACACGTAGTAATTAATCAATCCATGAGTAGTAGCTTAAACCATCTTATGTACAAATCTTGAAAATGAGCTCGCTTTAGTCACCTAACCAGTATAAAAAGTTGCCGTGTTTTTTCTACATAATAGTTTCTCACATGTACGAGTATATTGTGATCAGGGCGGGCGGTGAGATAGAAAACTACGCGCAAGGTCGCTACAGTATTGGATCAGCGGGAACGTGGATCGTACCAAACCGCTTCGTTAGTTCCGCATACTGAATTGTATTCAGTTTTTGTTTGTATATTTGTGTTAGTTCGTAGCAGTGTGCTACGTTGCTACGACGCTTTTGTAAATAGTCGTAGCATTAAATAAGGCTATTTTCCGTATTATCTCGTTAAATGTAAACAAAAGCAACATTTGTTTCGATTGTATTACGTTAATTAACAGGAAAACAGTGTGTTACTTATTGAAATACAATGTAATTAATACTGGAATCTTCTGTTTCTTATAAACAAATAAGAACCTTTATTGCCTTTGCTAGTAAATATATGGTGCTATCAGTAGCATCGCAACAAGCTACCCATTTAAGGCTCAGCTTTTAATAATCATTCTTAATACCTGTTTGGTATCCATTTGGTAACTTTTCGGTTTCGTTTCTTAGGTTGTCTTACAGTTAATATGAATTACCAGAATGAATTCATCTCTTGAAAGAGTAACTCGGGGTGTTTATGATATGGTCTACTTTATTTTTTGAACGCAGAATTTGGGATCAAGAAGTGGAAATTCTATTTCAGAGGAGCGGCTTGCTTGCAGTAAACATTCTAGCTTTAAGTGAGAAAGGGTCAAGAGGCAGGAGAAGTGATAAAGAGGATATATGTGGGAACGAGTCGAGAGCGGGGCGATGAAAGTAGAAACAACTTTTTTTTACTTACTACAGTAGGGTTGCCAGGAAGCGAGAAAATTCAATCAAATTAATATTCAATAACTACCTATACCCTATATTTTATGTGTTTTAATTTTATCACACTCTGTGTGTACTAAGTTTATAATTTTTTATTTGCGTATTCTATATATCATCAATTTTCTAAATGCCCATTTGCGGTCTAAATTGAAATTCGTTTAAGAATATTTTTGTATTTATTTTTAAGTTTCTTATGTCTTTTTACAAAAATAATAATAATAATAGTCATAGTATATAGTTCAATATTATGAAATAATATCTACCAAACTGTAAAACTTTCTTCAACAATAAATATTTAAATTGAGTTTTATAGTTAAGGGGCGGTCTGCCGCGACAAAGGCTTGGTCTAATGTAGTACTTAAGGCTAGTATAATCGTCAACGACCTCGACAGTGACGCCACTTCACAAAAAAATATAGTTTTCTCTGTATACAAACAATCTATCAGAATGTCCGATGTCCAAGTTTTTAGTATTATCCTTAAGTAAAAATTAGAATCTGCATTTTTACGTGTTTAACTAAATAGCTTTGCAATGGTTAGCTTCATAATTTTTTTCCAGCCATCCCGCGTAGATCATCGCTCCGCTTGAGGGCTTCTAACGCTGCGCTACCTACGTCACCGATTTTGTTATCATGTACTTGCCGATAAAAAGCTTGACCGATAGACTCAAATTTAATTGCCTCTTACGGAGTTTACTATTAACTAGGATCTTCTAGCTGCACTTTTCCACAAGCAAGTATATGAAAATGAAATAACTTTATTCAATGTAGGATAGCATTATCACTTATTGACGTCATGATCGGTCATTGTAAAAAAAAGAAATTTGCATGATGCAATTTTCTTCTTAACAGCATTAGAAGCAGAAAAGCTCAAATATGACTAATATGACAGCATTAGTCATATTTGAGCTCCAGGTGCAGATCCAGTACTATTTTAATTTTAAAGGCAAGCAACCCTACCTGGCCATGGAGTATAGCCAAACACAATCGAAAGGGTTCGCAGTTTACCCGACCTGACTCCTAACCTTTTTCCAATAGAGTTATTTACGCATTACCGTAATATCGTACCCATTATCTTTTACGTAGTCCTTTTTTACAATCTGCAGAAAAAAATCTGTACGCGTACCTATACTATTATGATAAAATATCTTGCGTGCATTATGGGTATTTGTTACATTACAACCTATAATTATATAGATACGTCACATCTGACATTTTATAATATAACATTGTAATAATATATAAATCGGAAAATACGTTAATTTTTGAAATGAGAAGGTCGGCACAGAAAATCAGTGCAGACAGCTGGCCTTTGGTAGCCTGTTCTGCAATAACTGATCCTTCCACCTTTTGCTACATAATTATTTAATTTTGTGTTCACGTTTTTGTCTTCTACAGAGATTTTATATACAATTAAGTAAATTAAGTAATACATTGTATTATTAGTGTCAGTCGTGCAAACGACGATATGTCTATTACCTACATAAACATACATATGACATGACTACGGTCAATATGCGTTTCAAGTTTTATGTGACCAAATATATTTGAAGTGCGGAAGGTAGTTATAATAATTTTAAAGAAATAAACGAACAGCATGATTATTCTTTTGACTATTAACCTACACCGATGAGTGGCGGACAGGTATAATGTAAACACTGTAACTGATTATTGCAATATGGCTTTTACTCTGAGAACAATTCTAATCCTTTGTATCATTTTGTATGGGAATTTAACATACACACATGCATATTATCACGCCTTTAGGCTTTATCTTTTGCTTTTTTCCAAAAATTTGAAATTATTTCTGGTTTTTTAAGTGTTTTTTTTTTCAATAAAACGGAATCCAACAGAATAAATTCCCGCGAAGGGTAATTAAAGGGTATCAAATCTTTTAAATTCCCTCAGAAATAAAGCATTCAATTTATAAGAATGTTATCTTTAGGTACAGCATTTCGCCTCCACTGTATTTTCGACCAGTCAAACATATAATTTTAGTATTGTATCACATGCGCGTCTAATAAATTGCAGATATTTATATATTTAGGTGCCAGTTACATATTTTTTGGACTCCGATTTTAATATTTAAGTTGGTGTAAATCATTAAATTATCTTTCGAAAATTTTAAGTATTAGACCGGGTCTATCGCGATGGTATTTAGGTAAATATTAGTAATTTACCTGTGTCCCGTCCCGACGTATAGACCCGGTCTAATACTTAAAATGAGTGAAAGTGACCGCGAGTGCTTAAAAAGTTATTTAAAAGTTAGTTAAAGAAAAATTATTATATTTATTTATTTTTATTTACCGTTTACAAAAACAATACAAGAAAAACACATACAAAGAATAACGACACAACAGGACAACCTATTTCTACTAAGAAATTTCTTCCAGCTGACCTACGCAAAGTGAGACTTTATAAAACAGGCGGATTAGGCGTGCACAATAGAATATAATAAGATAAAATAAACAGACATTGCTCTGACAGTTTTTACATTTTAGAGAGATTAGAGAGTAGATATTGCAATATGAATCTGTAAGTACTGGTTCGTAAAGAGCAGAGAGAATATTGGATTGAAAGCAAAGGCCAATTTTCTTTCCAATACTTTCCATTTCCACTCTATCTTGTTATTTTTGTATTGTGTCAACATTACAAGAATCATTCGAAGGCAACTCTATTAGAAACGTGACTCTTCTGTTATCACGTTTTTCTGTTTAAACTGAACAATGCGAAGGTTTGGTGTGTAAAGGGCGGCCACGTGAACGGACAAGACATTCACACATCAATGTTTAAAATATTACAGAACTAAAACAAAATGACTACCGACACTTATAGATTCATTCATCTCTACCGATCTGAAAATGGAACTACTTGCTCCAAGGTATTCGACACATCGGTCTCGATTTGAATGGCGTCAATTTTTCGGAATTCATGAAGGTTTTCCACCGACGAAACTCGCGTTTGGATGCTGGAAAACCTACCATATATCAAATGTACGGAGGTTCTGAGTATGGGTAGCTTTTCGATAAGCGCCGTGCCGTACGATGCATCGGTATTGAGCCGGGTTATCGGGTGTCAATAAGGAAAGGAGTTGTCCTATGAACCCGCATGTAGAGAAGACGGACAGGCAAATACCGCAACGTCGTACGACACTCGCGAAAACCACCTTAGCTTTTTGGAGCAATGTGTTTTCCAACAATATTGTTCATCCTTAGTTTCTGGTACGCTCTGGGCATCATACCTTCTTACTTAAAGTTTTCAAACCAAAACCTTCTACAGCAAATATATAGCTGGTAAGTATACTACACGTTCATACAATGCCAATAATATGGCAAAGGGAAATAGAAAAGGAAGTGGGCAGCAAGAATATGTAAACAGTTACTCGCGCTGCTTGTCACTTTCCGTGGTCCCTTGAATGTCGGTTTTTCGTGCGCGAGTCAAAGGAACAGCAGCACGAACGACAATGTCGACAATGGAATGTGTTGCTTTCTCGCTCACTCGTATTGGTGCGAGAAGAGTATAACGGCAGTGTGTGAACACTCACTCGCATAGATACTTCCGCGGAAGTATTTCGAGCAATATCCGCGACAGCGGCAGGCAGGAGCAGGAGCATGTGCATAGTGTGAACGTGCTATAAGACAGATCAACGTTTGCCACTAAGTCAAGGAGGTAGGTATTTATCTCACGAGTATTGAACAAATAAAGTAATCATATTATTGCCTCCCGCTGAGCGTATACGAGTTGACGAGACTTGCCGCCCCGGAGAATACACAACAGTTATATTTATACGCTTGTGTTAGCAATATTCAGTGCCGTTATTGCTTACTAAAATATTATGATACAAATAATGTTATCATTGTAGAAAGGAGCGCATAGTCATTTTATTTACCAATATCTAACAAACTTTTTGTCTGTACTGGATGTAAAATAAAAGGTACCTACCTAGTTTAAAATATTTTATGGGATGTAAAAGCCCATGTCTGTTATTTCGACCTATTTCCGCATGTGAGGGAGAAATAATAAATTGCACGGGCTGGTTCACGCAAAAATATTTACAGGTATAAAATTCCTCATTTAGAGTAAAATTTTACTAGCGACCGATAACGTAAACTCAAGACGGGCGGGCTGGTGATAAGGAACAACCTTGCCCGAGAAAAATGAAAAAGTAAATTGTAACTCCGCCGTTCAGCTGATTTGGGTTACTATGGAAGCTCAAACTATTTTTGCCATATTTCGACCTATGTTCTTTGGGAAAAGTTCTTACTTATCACCAGCCCGGGGAGATAGGTCGCAATATGACAAAAATATTTGAGATTCCATATAGTAACCCGAATCAGCTGATCGGCAATTTAGTGTGGCAGGTCCAATCTTATTTTTCATATTTCGACGTATATTCCTTGGGAAAAGTTGTTCCTTATCACCAGCCCAGCCTCTGCTTTTAGTATCGATCACTAGTTAAATTTCTCCCTATATAATGTAATTATACGACGGAAGCTCAGGTCATTAGCATCGAATCTGTGGGCAACATCTCTCGATAAGTATCGCGATGATGATCACCATCGAACATTCATTAAAAAGCGATCAATAAGGACGGAGCTGCGGTGGAACCGACAGATGTTGTGCGGGACGTTTGTAGCTATTGATTGCCTGTCTTACGAGCCCAAGCGAAGCCTATGTAGTATTTAATAAAAAAAAAGGGTATTAACAAGCCGAAAAGAGGTCAAGGTACTAATAAAACTAAACAGATTTCCCCTTAGAAGTATGATTGACGTAAAATTGAGTGACAGGATAAGGAATAGCGTGATAAGGGAACGTTGTGGTATAAAAGAAGACGTAGTGACTGGTGTAGAAAAGGGTATGCTTAGATGGTTTGGTCATGTAGAGAGGATGAATGAAAGAAGATTAACGAAAGAGGTGTATATGGCAAGTGTGGATGGGAACGTCGGAAGGGGAAGACCTCGACGAACGTACCTTGATCAAATCGGGGACGTCCTAAAGAAAGGTCAGGTCAAGAGTACCCTAAACCGAAGAGCATGCATGAAGAGATTGATTAATGTGGAGGAGGCGAAAGTAGTATGCCAGGATCGTAGTAAGTGGAAGGAAGTAGTCTCTGCCTACCCCTCCGGGAAAGAGGCGTGATTTATGTATGTATGTATGTAGATTTCCCCTTGGAATATGGTCCGAAAAACTTTAAAAAACGTCAATCGACGAAAAACCGTCCTCGCATACTAAATTGCCGATCAGCTGGTTAATTTACTACGAGAGTAGGTACGAATTCTTTTCCATATTTCTATCTTTGTTCCATGGGGAAAGTTTTTCAATTTCATGAGTACCTTCTCCTCCTTTCGGATTGTTATACTATTTTTTTTAATTAATGATGGGTTTGCTCTTGACTCTAGTCTAGGTCATAGTACAGAGACAGAGTGTAAGATGGAGCGAGCTCACCCAGAAGAAGCCTGTTAAGGCACTGGCACTCCCACACACTGACATACCCTTTTTATAACTCTTTCTTTATTGTACTGAGGTCTTTCCTACATTTATTTTATTCATTACGTATGGGGCACTGAGTCGACACATGACCCGATTAACTCTGTTACCATAGTTCTTTTTAGGGTTCCGTACCCAAAGGGTAATAACAGAAACCTTATTACTGAGGCTCGGCTGTCCGTCTGTCTGTCCGTCCGTCCGCCCGTCCTGCAGTTACGAGGCTGTATCTCCTGAACCGTTATATCTAGACAGTTGAAATTTTTACAGATTTTGTATTTCTGTTGCTGCTATAACAACAACAACTAAAAAAAATAAAAAAAGGGGGCTGCCATAGAACGTGTTTTTTTGCGCGTTTTTATCGATAATTGTTTGGTAAAGGTATAATGTTACGGAACCCTTCGTGCGCGAGTACGACTCGCACTTAACCGGTTTTTTTCTATCCGCTTAACGACCATGACATTCTGACCTGATGATGAGCAATTGGGGTTTCTTAACCTATCAAACAAAATATAAATCATTCAAGTCAAGTCGTCTTCGGCAAATGCGGAACCAGAAACCAGTGATAAAAATAGAGTTCAATTTAACTGGAAATGTACTGTCAGCAGCACATCCTACGCATTCAAAGGACCAAGCTATACTGGTTTTTCCTAATAAGTCTATCAAGAACTAGTATAAATTGATCCCTTTAGAGGTAACTTGAGTTTTTGCTGATAGCACCATTGCGAACAAGTGCGACAAATAATTAAAGCAATTCCGCTGGATTGGTCCCGTTCCGGCCATTCTTCCTTGATTACAATCCCGCTAAACCACCTTAATTTGTCCGCAGCTACTCGTGGGTGCCTTTCAAAGCGATAGTAACAGTTGTCACTTACTATACTACAATAGTCCCTTGAAACAAGATCACAGGATAAAAAAGTGTCAAGGAAATATATGACCCTTCTACGTTCTTAGTCAATTAAACAGCTAATCGTTTAATTTCTGTTGTAAGCAATATAGTGATTATCTATCTAATCGGCAATAAGGTCCTAGTTTTAGAAAGACTACGATTTCTTACGAAATTTTCATCAAAACTTATAAAATACCCACACAACGACGAATTCTAAACATGTCAGCCAAAGCAAACAGAATATGTAGCGTTTACATAGCCGGGTCATTCGAAAAGTCCCGTGTAAAGATCGCTCAATGCATACGAAAAAGACCTCAAAAAGTAGAAACACCTTTGTTGAATAAATGGGGGTTAGGTTAAGCTGCGCCTACAAAATAGGCCTAGGTTATCAAGTTTTGAATATCACTGAATCAAAGAAAACTGTCACATATAAAAGAGTCGGTAGAGTAAAGTACACGCCATGAACGTCACGAACCAAAAGTAGGTTTGCATTTTGTCATGTGCAATAGTTTTTTTTTTGTAAGATTCCGTATTATGTGTGTGTCGTAATCTCGATTCGGCTAAATAAATAGCAGTCTTAGTAAGTATTATTTGCCGTGTGATGCCGGCTTAGTATAGCATCACCCCATTTCTTTCCTGTGGGAATTGTAAGAGGCGACTAAGGGAATCGAGGGTGTATATTGCAATATTAGGCGATTGGCTGACAACATGTCACTATGGTGATACACTATTTTCCGAATAACCCTCAAATGTTTGTCAGACGTGGTGTAATTGTCCGTTTTGGCAGCCGTTTACGCTCTGTCTACCCCGCAAGGGATTATAGGCGTGATATGTGTGGTAAGTTGTCTTAGATTACAGCGCCGCCTGCAAGATTTCTTATGATGCGCTAAATACAATTGTGCTGACAAGTTAGTAGTATCAGCGGCTTCCAAAAATTGTTCACCAGTTTGAAATATTCAACCCACGTTGATACACTGTTAAGTACACTAGGCCCGGATTGTGATCCCTTCACGTTCAATTGGATTTTACGCACACTGAATTTCACTATGCGACTGAAATTATTACTGGAGCTTTCGATAGGGTACCACTAAGGGTCAGCAGTATCTAGCACAAATTTGGCGCCAACTGAATTCAGTAGCAAAAACTTGGGCGTCTGCGTGTGCAATGAATGGGGAGTTTTCTTTCTGAGAATAAAAAAATATGGTATTTCAACAACTCTGTAGATGAACTGTTGTAAACTTTCGCGGTCACACATAATAACTCTGTAGATTGCGTTGAACTGACTACGTAACTAGATGCCAAAGCCAAAAGGTATAAAAAAGTAATCGTTCTTTCCAAATCGATTCACTTTTTAGCGCTTTGTTATTCATGGCCGTGTGATGCCGGCTTAGAATACCATCACCCCATTTCTTACCCTTGGGTGTCGTAAGAGCCGACTAAGGGACTCGAGGGATGTGTATTGCAATTTTAGGCGATGGGCTGACAACCTGTCACTAAAGTCATACACAGTTATCTGATTGACCCTCAAGCTTTTGTCAGACGTGGTGTTAATATCCGTTTTACGGCCGTTAACGCTCTGCCTACCCCGTAAGGGATATAGTCGTGATTTTATGTATGTATGTATGTATGTATGTTATTCATTAATATTCTGTTTTTTTTTTGTACGCTGTTTTCGTTAATATGCAGGAAAAAGGGGGATGCGAGTGATGTACCTAACGGCTTAGCTTTACGTTTCGTTTTCTCATACATCCTAGTGAAAACATTTGATACTTATGTGACGTTCCGTTCCTTACGTCAACGTGCAGCACAGCGCCGTCTATCCAGAACCTAGGGAAGAATTAAAAAAGAGAATTCTCCCCATTCCGCGGCTAGAACTTTATTGTCTTTTACAATTAAGTACAATAAAGTTCAAATATACTGACGACCGATGTGGCGCAGTGGTAGTGCGACTGCCCGCGACGCAAAGGTTCCGGGTTCGATTCTCGGTGGGACACTCACAAAAGTTGATATTTACTCTATGTGAATTTGTTCCCGGTCTGGTTAGGACATTGCAGGGTGAACCAACTGATTGCCCGAAAAGAAATGGTTCCGTGCTTCGGAGGGCACGTTAAGCCGTCGGTCCCGGTTGCTGTCTATGATTACTTAGACGGCGGCGGTCGTAACACAACCATTTCAAAGGCCTATTAGTGGTAGTAGGCGGTTGAAAAACTCCGACACCAGGGTTCATCGGGGACGACTCGGTGTCCCACACGATAAGAGAGAAGAGAGTTCAAATATTTATTTTCTACAGAAAAAGGTGTGCTCACAATGACGCTTCAAAAACTAATGTCACATACACAGTGAAAACGTGTAACTTACTTCGACAGCTCGAAGCAGTTTAAAAATTCTTAGCAAACACTGTACAAAGTAGAAAAGGAGAGGTGTTTGAGGAAATCTGCAGCCGACGTAAAATGGAAACAATGTAACTGTTGACAGCTATCTGTCTGGGGGCCGCGGAATCGTCGCGTCGCTTTAGGGGTTTAACTCCGACAGTGGCGCCTTTATGAAAAATAAACAATATAAGTACGAACATTGTTTACTCAGAACCTATGAAATTGAACAACTGTGCCAAAGCAAATGCGATGGAGGAAATTTGCAGTGAACGCTGAGCACAGCGTGGTCTGTCTTCATAGGACGATTCCTCTTGAGTGTTATATGGAAGACCAATGTAACTGTTGACAGCAATCTGTCCGAAGACCACAGAATCATCGCATAACAATATGATAAAAGGCACAATACTTTCCCAAAGTAAGCGTTTGAAAAAAAACGGCAATAGACGTAAAATCTATCTACTTAACTGTTGCCATCAGAAACTATTTCGCAGCTTTAAAAAAAATAATACGGCGTTTTTCTTATTTTTTTAGATTGTACTTATGACAGAGTAGTGTTCAGAAAGAAAACTCTATCCTAGTGTATCCTTACGGTACACTTTATAGTTGTCCAATAAACAAATGTTTATTTCTTGCTCAAAACGGCGCTAATGTCGAGGCTGAACCCTTCAGTACCCTGAAAAACTACAATAAAACCGGCATAAACGGCTCTTAATGCTTTATTGCTTGAAAGCCGTTCCCTTGAACAGCCACGCCGAGCGAAATAAGATGTTCGTTGCAATCACTTTTACGTCTTCGTTATAGTAAGAAGAGGTACCTCGTGACCTGCTATGTAAATTCCTTGAAAATAATTTTGGATCTCAATTATGTAGGCAGCGAGCATGTATGTATGTATTACCTAAGCGAGATAACCTACAATGGTCGCCCTATTATGGTGGCCAACTGGGAAGATAGGTACACTGGCAGAATCGTCCCTTGCCCATGGCCACCCAGGTTTTTTAGGGCTGCGCTCTGCAATTTTAGCCCCTGGGCTTTGAAATCTACACCTAACTATTTGGGGGGGGGGGGGGGTTAGGGCTCACCCGTTCGTATGAAATATTGTCAGATTTCAATTAATAGAGCAATAATATAGTGCGAAATTTTACTAATGACCGATAATGAAAACAGAGAACGGGGGAACACTTTTCCCAAGGAACATAGGTCGAAATATGACAAAAATATTTTGAACTTCCATATACCTACAGGGTTATTTTTTATTCACCCCGGAAATTCCACAGGGCGATTCTAGTCATGATTCTGAACAACTTTTATTATAGGGTCACATGCGAAAATGCGAAAAAAAAGCTGTCCAATACATTTTGTTCGAGTATGTATAAATTTTTCTATGGAGCGATGTTTTTTCTTTCGTGATTTCGCAGATGACTTCATAATAAAAGTTGTTCAGAATCATAAGTAGAATCACACTGTAAAATTCCGGGGTGAATAAGAAATAACCCTACAGTAGACCAAATCAGCTGAACGGCAATTTTGTGAGGGAGGAGGTCCAAATTTATTTTTCATATTTCGACGTAGTTACCTATGTTCCTTGGGGAAGATGTTCCTTATCACCAGCCAGTCTTGAATTTTCGTTATCGGTCACTTGTAAAATTTCACCCTATATGTATTAGTACCTATACCTTCTTGGTGTAGAACAATGTATTGAAGCAAAGCTCAACCTACTTTCAACGGAAAACGGTGGAAATAAATAGAGCCATTTGAAAGCAGGGGTTTATGCACACTCGGACTATTAAGTTGATGGTTTATATTGGGCTATAGCCCAGTCCCGGCCCATCACATGAAGGCAATGTTCTGAAAGGTATTAGACATCACCATTACCTAGCTACTAGCTACGTTTATCTTATTAGATTATCCATTTTGCCGTGTGATGCCGGCTTAGAATAGCATCACACCATATCTTTCCCGTGGGAGTCGTAAGAGGCGACTAAGGGACTCGAGGGTGTGTATTGCAATTTTAGGCGATGGGCTGACAACCTGTCACTATAGCGATACACAATATTCCAAATAACCCTCAAACATTTGTCAGACGTGGTGTAAATGGCCGTTTTTTGCGGCTGTTTACGCTCTGCCTACCCCGCAAGGGATTATAGGCGTGATATGTGTTTGTTTGTTTGTTTGTTTATTATCCATTAATTTTGCTAAAAATAGAGCGAGGTTTTCGAGGTTAGTGAAGGCACATATGGTTTTTTTATTCAGGCCAATTCTTTCGTAGGATGACTCGCACACGTACTGTACGATACCATACAATCGACAATCTGTGACTGCCGCAATTTGGTGCGGTGACGTGTGTTAGCCTTGGTATCATCGATATGCACAGAATTATAACTATTATGTATAGCCGTATCATTGTAAGGGGCATAGAACATGCGATTTCTATGTATGGTATCAAGCATTCTCTGTATGGGATATTGTAAACGTCTTTCGCAAAAGGACAGAATCCGGAATAACATCGGAAATCATGCGTTACGAGTGAGAACTGCCTACTTCCTTCTTAAAGAGAGTTAAGTCAATTTTAAAATATGGTCGTTATCACCATGACCGTTCACGTTTACCATCGTGGTTCATTCGTGACCGTTTTTTCTGGTGAATCTAAATAACTGTATGGTCTATATAGGCATTAGGCTTAATTGGTACGAACTTTTATTACTTGTGTGAAAAGTCGAAATTATTTATTTATCAGTAGGTACCTATGTGTTTAGTTTACAAAGTGTAAGTTGCTATAGCTGGTTACTAACATTTATCAACGAAAGTGCACGAAAGTTGTAGAACGCTCTCGAGCGGTATACTGAAATGAATAGCTCTAGTTCTTAAGGTGCTTGAATTTTACCCAAGAACAAACAAGTTTTGTTCTTGTACTTTAGCCTGTTAGCTTGTTGTATACGGGGTGTAAGGGACGGTATACCGAAAACTTTGCAGGCATTATCAGACCATGAAACTGAACAACTTTTTCTATGGAGGATATGTTGGTAAACGAGATAGAAAATTCCACCTCCCATACTAAACTCCCGATCGGCTGACTGACTTAGTATGGAAAGTCGAAAAAAAAAATGTCGTTTCCCAACATAGGCTCCATAGTATAATTTGTTCAGTTTCATGGTCTGAACATGCCTGCAAAGTTTTCGGTACACCGTCCCTACACCATGTATATTTTTGTCTAGATAATAAATTTCTTCAATGCTGCTCGTGAGCGACAAAACAGATACTTTTTAAACTATTTCACTTCCTCTCTTAAGGCGAGTAGCCGTGAACGGCCTCGACAGTGGCGCCACTTCACAAAGAAAAGTTATCTCTTTATACTTACAATCTATCAGAATGTCCGTTGCTCAAGTTTTTAGTATTATCCTTAAGTGAAATTAGAAACTCAATCAAACATTCGCTGTAATTAAAGTTATGGCAAAAAGTGCCTAAAAACGGTCACTGTCGGTATTAATCGCCATAACTTTAATTACAACGAATATTTCATTGAGTTAGCAGGTTATAATTTTACTTATGGATTATACTAAAAACTTGAGCAACAGACATTCTGATTATTTGTATAAAGATTTTTATTTTGTGATGTAGCGCCGCTGTCGAGGTCGTTCACGGCTACACTCGCCTCAAGGAATTTTGCAGTGTAATATACCTCATGTAAACAATGTGCTACCTACCAGTAAATACAATGGTGGGGAAGCCATTAATTTTCATTATGTACGAAGTTGTTTCTAGGATTTATGGATGGTTTTTCTGTCCAGAGGGCAAAAACTGGAATCATCTAACGCCTTTTTTTACAATGCCAGATTTACTTATGAATCAAATACTACTTCTGGTTGGACGTTTTCGGAGTTTAGATGTTATGTCTCTGCAAATTTATTTTTTTCGTAACAAGTTCAGAGAGTCCGCGTAAACTCATCCATGTGAGATGCATAGCCCAAAACCTGTCAAAAATCCTTATGTTTTTAAAATTATTGTAGATAGCGGCAGCTCAGTTGGCAGAGCAGTGGGACGGTACCCCACGCTCCCGGGTTCAAGTACCGGCGGGCGCTGACATTTTTCAATTTCTTATTTTCATTTATTGTAGATTACTAGGAATGAATAGTTTTACAAGATATTGATGCCACTTTACTAAAGTAAATAAAACGATGAGAGTAAAATACACAAGAAATCGAATCGCATTATCTAACTACCTACGCAATCTTCTTTTTTCATTGTCCTTTTTCAATTAAGTCGAAATAGATAAAAGTTAACAGATTTTTCTATGCTGGTCATCGATATGTTCGTCATTGTATGGTATTATTATTCTTCTATGATATGTTCAGACGTCTCGCTCTGCTCAAGGCACAGATAATTCATTTATATTATGCTAGTAGAAATAATGTTTGTTGAAAAAAAATATTTTGTGTACAAAGCCAAAAGAACCGAATCACTGACCTCTATACAGGGTGTAAGGGACAGCCCTCCAAATTCTTATAAGGTGCATTCGCATACTTGGATGTGATATAAGTGTAGTTTTTTAGTGGTTATAAATTACACCAATTTCCATACATTTTCGATACTGTGTGTTTGCAAAAATTGAAATATAAAGTATTCTTTTCATGATTTTCATCGGTTCTACTCCCAGCAACCAAAAGACTTTTCATCATTTGGTCATCATTACGTGGGGAATACTGGACGGCCCTACCTTTCTCGACATTTTGTTATAATTTACCAAATTGCTTATGCGTATTTTTAGTTACTTGTCTACGAATATGAATGCTACGCAACCTGCTACGATAACACGCTATACCTCTATTGTTTAGTAAATGTACAGATTGATTGATAATAAAAAAGTTATTATAAGGTACCTATTCTAACCTTCCTAAATCAATTAATCTTGAGGATAAATCTTAACTAAACAAAAGGAACTTAATACTAAACGACAGCACCATTTTCCTCTTACGAAACCTTTCAAGCGATCCCTACCCACAAATCCACAGGAAGGGTCTAACCGCGTCATAATACTTTAATCGAATTAAAATATTAGCCCTGTACCGATCCTTTCAAGCTATCATGAATTGTGTTTGCGAACCATTTAAATTTAACCTCATTGGATATGGAGAGCTCACTCAATCTCGTTGGGGTTTTAAGTTTCGTGATTCTGAAATCCATGCAAATGAATTTCACATGTCCGTAGAATAACTCCTACAGTTAATGAAAATGGCCTACTTATTCAAAATTGAAATAATGTTGGTGTAAGGGACAGCCTTCCGAATACTGATAGGTTGAATTCAGACCATGAAACTGAACAACTCCCCATGAAAAAATATTTGAGGAAATGTCAAAAAAAAAACGATTTCCCGTAGTAAATTCAGTCAGCTGATTGCGATTTTTGATGGGAGGTCGTTTTTTGTCGTTTCCTGATATATGTTTCTAGGGAAAACTTGCTCAGTTTCATGGTCTGCATGCACCCTATCAGTATTCGAAGAGCTGTCCCTTACTCTGTATATCATGATTCTTTTCTTTGTTAACTGACTGACCACGCAAGTACCCCGTAAGTAATCCATTGGCATCACATCTTTAGTGAAAGTGAATTGCATATTTAAAAAATACGTGTTCCAAATACGGACTGTGCAATGCCTTTCAAATATAGCCTGGAGAGGAGACATAATCTATTCGTCTCATCCCCCATCTATCATCGCTGCGATGTATCACTTTCAGTGCCTCGTAGGCGAGTGTAAAAATAACTAGATGCAAATGGAAAGCTCTGCGACGCGAGTGAACGCGCGATAACTCGGATCCTGAAAGTGGGTTTCAGGAACGAACTGTCTAGCCTTAGGGCGCGAGACATTCGCCTCGGTTCTGACAGCACACGTCATAAGCTTATTCTTAGATATTCCCTTATCTTTATATCTTCACGAACGGGACACATCTCATTGATAGTAGTAGTAGCAGGCGAAGCCGCTGGTCGGTGCGCTAGTCATAGTATAAAGTCAATTATCTTAGTCTATTGCTCTCTGTCAGAAGGAGCGCAAGCAATAATCGACTCATTAATTAAGTGCTTCGTTCGACAGACATCAAACGCAATAATGTGATATCATATGCTATGAAGATAATACAATTAAAGCATTAGCGTCAGGCAACTTGACATCTTTCAGCGCGTGGGCGTGGGCGTGGGCGTGGGCGTGGACGCATTCCCCTGAGCGAGGCAGATCCCAGGCTCATTAGCCCAGTTGCGACGCTCTGCCAATAACCGAAGCACTTCAGTGTTAGCTTGAGCTAAGAAACGTACTCAATGTAAAAAAAAACGGCCAAGTGCGAGTCGGACTCGGCCACCGAGACTTCCGTAATATGCACACCATACCGCTATATATGATACCCCGCTTAAACTACTTTATTGTTTGAACAATAGTGTATTGTTTGCTGAGGCCTTAATTCACCTAAAAAGTTTATCCCTTTCATTCGCACTGCACCAGAGAGGAACAGACAGTCATTTTGCGCTCAAATATTCGCGAGATTTTACGGTTTTTCTGATAAAGAAAAAAGAGAAATACCGTTAGAATCTTTAATTTAGGTATCTGTACTAGAATAGGTATGTATCTAAATTATAGCATTATTTTTTTTTTTTTTTTTAAATCTTTATTTAAAAAGAAGGCTTTAGTCGCTGAGCGACTATGTCAGCCCCGTTAGGTATGACAAAAAGATCCTTATCTAATCTTAATTAATTTCAGTAACATGCAGTACAATTTAATAGCAACTGCAGAAGAAGGATTCGACAAAATGATGTTGAAATTGCCCACTTCGTGCAGTTTACAACATGCTTCTATTTCCAAATTTTCTCTTTCTAACCTGATCCGAGCACACTCCACTAAAGCGTGGTATGTGTCTTCTCTAACATTACATACCGCACAGTTTGGTGAATCTACCACCCTCATCATGTGTGCGTACGCGTTCAATGGTATGTGCCCGGAGCGCAGGCGCATACTCATAACTACCAACTGTCGGTTTATACGAACTTCTGAAAACCAAGGTACTTTCGGCGGTTCTGAGTTGATTGTTTTATACCAAATGCCCTTCTCTTTGGATCTTTCGTCAAAGTATTCTTTCCAGAATTTATAACAGACACTTTTAACCTCAACCAAAAGATCAGTGAAAAAGGGCAAGTGGTTAACGACAATGCCTTCACTAATCCCAATTTTAGCCATCTTATCAGCTTCATCATTCCCCACCAAATCCACATGTGATGGGATCCATTGAAACTTTATGTTCTTTCCTTCACTTTTCAAAGACAAAAACTGATCCAGTATACTATAAGCTTCTGGGCGGCCTCGCTTACCCTTTTTTTTTTTTTTATTTGTATTAACTTTAAAACTGTACACATAAAATAGAAAAAAAAACAAATAGAGGTTACTTCGGTTTTTTACTATAGAGTAAAGTTTGACAAATTGTGGTAGGTATATGGTATCGGTATCTGTTAGGTAGATTCTCGACTATTTTTTTATTTATTTAATGGCTGTAATTGTTTATATAAAACTGGTTTACAAAATCTTGTTTGCGCTGTTGTTTTTATTTTATTTTTATTAATGATGGGTTTGCTCTTGAAGTCTTGACTCTAGTCTAGGTCATAGGACATAGACAGAGTCTAAGATGGAGCGAGCTGACCCAGAAGAAGCCTTTTCACTCTTACTTTGAAGAGATAAGGGTTGTATGCGTTTGGAAACACAGACTCAGGTAGTGAGTTACACTCTTTAGCAGTGCCTTAAGGCGCAGGGCGTATCCAATTTCTTCTTAGTAATTTATCAGAACACAGCGTCACTTACCCCTGTCGAGCGCCGTAACACATTACACCGTGCTATTACAGCGTGCCTAATTCACTCTCAGCGATGCAGCACGTGCTAATGTCTATCTAGACGCTATTAAATAAAGATATCGGTAAACTTCGCTAAACTCCACAGGGAAGGAAATGAGATTCCTATCGACAACCCTGATGAGCTGCTAAGCGGATTAGCGAGGATGCAAAAGTTTAGAATGCGGTGATAATTAATGATAATTAGTTAAGTGCTCCGTGCTTCGGAGGGCACGTTAAGCAGTCGGTCCCGGTTACTGCCTATGATTACTTAGACGGCGGTCGTTACAAAACCATGTCAGAGGCCTACTACGGCGGTTGTAAAACTCTGACACCAGGGTTCATCGTGTCGTTGGACGACTCAGTGTCCCACACGAAAAGAGAAGAGATTAGTTAAGTTAAATAATTAGACATTTCTTTCCCGTGGGAGTCGTAAGAAGCGACTAAGGGATGCGAGGTTGTGTATTGCAATTTTAGGCGATGGGCTGACAACCTGACACTATGGCTATACACAATTTTCCAAATGACCCTCAAATATTTTGTCCGACGTGGCGTAAATGTCCGTTTTTTTGCGGCTGTTTACGCTCTGCCTACCGCGCAAGCGATAACAGGCGTGTTATGTGTGTATGTGTTACGTAAGTGGGTACGTACCTACTGGAGTAGACGGAGTACCTACTACTAAGTACCCGCCTACTGGAACTACTTACCTAAGTACATCTGTACTAAATACTATTATTGAGGTCAGCGTTATATGTTGTCTATGTGCATGAAAGACAGTAAGACACGTAAAAACAAACAATATATTTGGTCACAGGTAACCGAGAATACATTCCTGAAGTTAACTATTTTCACATTGGTAAATAAGTACTTACGGAAAATTCCGTCCAGCTTTAACCTTTATTTCAGTAACACGTAATGTGTAATATGAAAGCTTTTCAAACGGAAGCAATACATCAATCAAACAGGTACATATAGGTCTGCCAAAAAAAAGTCCTCTTAATCCGAAAAGGAAAGCACTTGGTGCCCTTGGTAGATTTGTAGCGATGCTGTCTCCTCGGCATCGCTCTCCTTCCACACACTGCCATCACGTTATTAATCGCACTTCATATTAGAATTTAATTCCCTGTCACTTAAAAACCTGTCTCTCACCCTGAGCACAAGAATCACCTTATTACCACAAGAGTTATTGTTTATGCTTTATAAAACCCATAAACATACATCCTACTAATATCATAAATGCGAAAGTATGTTGTATGTTTGTTTGTTACGGCTTCACGCAAAAACGACTGAACCGATTGTAATGAAATTTGGCACACATATAATAAAACGTCGGAAGTTTTTATATAAGCAGCAGTATTTTTATTAGCGGCAAGGCCGCGGGTAACAGCTAGTCATTTATTTCCGTCACTGAATCCATGTTACCATCGGCCCGTTCAGTACTTTCTATTACCCATTAACCGTAGCATTGTAAGTAAGTATAATTGTTGCAGTAACATGGTAGAATTAACAAACCCAAGGGATTTGGCCAAAAGCCCGTATATGGCAAAATCGTTGACTTCATATACTCATTCTCCACTCCAGCCGAACTATTAAATAATCGTACTTTATCATCCAGGGCCCCTTACTCTCTCTCTCTATCTCTCTCTCTCTGTCACTATTTCTTTTCGTGTGGGACACGGAGTCGTCCAACGACCCGAAGAACCCTGGTGTCAGAGTTTTTCAACCGCCTACTGCTTGTAGTAGGCCTCTGACATGTTTGTGTATCGACCTTCGTCTTAGTAGGTAATCATAGACAGCAACCAGGACTGATAACTTAGCGTGCCCTTCGAAGCACGGAACCATATTTATTTTCAGACAACCAGGTGAACCAGGATCTACCTACAGTTCTAGATACCCAGAGTTTTATTGTTCTGCCACCGCAGCAAGGCGACAAATTTATATCTTGAAGTAGATACATAAGTGAGTGGGTGGGCGAAAACGTAGCGCAAATATTTGCAAACCGTATCTAGCCAGAAATACGTTACGTTTCGTCTCGCGTCTTTGCCATATTTCGTCATAAAACGTTCAGTGACGACGGGAGACGAGCGAAAATAAACACTCAGATAAAACCAACTGTGGGAGTCGACAGCGAAATAGTTACACTGTAACTAGGGTATCCAATCCCGCAGGTTTTTTTTTCGATCTCGGTATTTGCGGGATCGAAGATTTCAATCCCGCGGGATCTCGTTATTTGCGGGATCCCGCAAGTATAACCCTACAAACTAAGCCTTGTATTTTATAAATCGCTCACAACGAGATCGATCTCAAGTGCGACATTGACAATGTCAGCCAGTACTAAACCCAACAGGGTAACATCTCCAACTCGTACTAAAGATCGATCTCAGAGTTGAGTTGAAAGCGATTTATAAATACGTGCCTAAGTATAGTGTAATGGTAATTAAAAAAAAATGTATTATAAGTAGAAAATTAAAATTTCTATGCTGCTTGCTAATCCCGCAAATCCTGCGGATCCCGCACTCGTAATCCCGCACTGTCACAAAATGATGCGGGATCTCGGTATTTCGAGATCTCGGTATACCGAGATTGGATACCCTAACTGTAACCGTTTACTTTCGCGTTTCGGGTTTCATGTGCATATAACCTATCTTATTTCCTTACAAAGTGTCGCTATGTCGGTAGCGCCATCTAATTAAAAAAAGCCGTAGACGTGAGCATAAATAAAGAGGGCATCTTACTGCGATTGTACAGCGATACTAAGATGTGGATTCGCCTCCAGCCGTTTGTGTCAAATTACACTTTTTATTTCCCCGGATTTTATTATGGTAATAACGCGAGAAGCGTCATGAATACTGCATCTGTGCCTACTTCTTTACACATCTACAAGATCGTTGTTCTTCGTGAAGTTACGAAGAGATTATTTAAACGTGTTTAAGAATTTTAGAGTACTCTACTTACCTTCTACTGCTTCTACTATTAAGGTGAGTGGTGCCTCGAAACTAGCGCCACTTCACGCAGAAATAGTATCCCATTGCAAACAATACACTAGAACGTCATTTGCCCAAGTTTTTGCTGTTATCTTAAGCAAAATAAACCTGCAAACGCTATAGACTATTTGCTGAGTGTAAATAAAGTTATAGATGAAAGTGCCAAAAACAGATGAATTTAGTACCTAACTCAAAATACCCGCGTACCTATAACTATTTCACCGGGTTTATGGGATCTAATTTTGTTAATACCAAAAACGTTATTCATCCAAAAAGACATTCTGATGTACCTACCTACTGTATGTATTAAGATATTTATAGGTATTTTTTGTGATGTGGCGCTTGTTTCGCAGCACTTGAAGTATTTTTGTAGATAGTAAATCGCTTATCGAGATTACTCAGGCATTTACCTACCTTTACCTAGGTACGAGTATATTTCGATACCAATTACATTAAACCTTATTAATTATATGTTTTTATAAAATGAAAGTTACCGCAACACTACTCAACATGTAGCTACTTAGGTAATGGTTACCAATTTCATATTCCTTACCCTGAAGCTTACGGGAAAGGACAAGAAGAATTCACTAGGGAATGTATAAGGACGATTAAATTAAAATTTAAGACTGAGAGGTCGCAAATTCTCATAAAAAAACATAGTGGAATGCGCCCGAAATTGTTGTCAGGTTAAGGGCGGGGCACACCGGCTCCGTATCCAGCTCTCGTCCGTAGTCACGCACGAACTGATGACGTTGTAATGTATAGGATTGTATGAGATACGGCACACCGCTTGCGTTGCGTATCCGTTCCGTGCTGCACGCAAGCGGTGTGCCGTATCTCATACAGTCCCATACATTACAACGTCATCAGTTCGTGCGTGACTACGGACGAGAGCTGGATACGGAGCCGGTGTGCCCCGCCCTTTATACCAATATTCTACAAAGAAAACAGACTGCGAAGAAAATCCTTAAAAACATTTTTAGCGCGTGTGATTTGCGTAATACACGAAATTTTGTCCCCCACCGCACACAGACACCTGACATATTGTATTGAATTCTTAAGTAGGCTCTTTATTGTTTAACCACTAAACTTTCGTAATGTAAATACGAAATGTCTGTGCCTATAATCAAAACCATCCATAACAGAATTAAGACCTCCAGCTTTTTCATAGTTTTATGCCTACCAGCGTAATTTGATATTGGACTCTTCGATTTTAGCCCAGGGGCTTTGAAACCTACACCTGTCTGATTGGTGGAGAGCAGGAGCTCACCCGGATAAGTTTGTGTGGTTGTTCAAACGACCAAGCTTTGCTTAAGCCTACAGCGTCCAGCCACAGGTTCAGCTATGAAAGAACCGCGCAACTTCCTACTTGTTAGGGTGTGTTAACAGGAATTGCACTTTTTGAATCTAGGCTAATATAATAGAGCTTAATAAATCCTGAGTAACATTGTATCCAATGATTCAGCAAACAGTTGTGAATGAAGTTCTATCACTTAGAAAGATGACTGGGAGTGTGCTTGTAGTTTACTTCAACTTTTTCAGGCTTTTCCACAATAACATCGTTCGTCATCTCACAAATATCTACCTCCGATTTGGGTCGGTCGGGTCAGGTACCTACTTGGAAAATACTGGCTGGCTTAACGCCAGGAAAATTCTCTATTCAACAACCTTTCAGTACAAAGTAGTATACCTATAATGGGCTTTGTCATTATGATGTTTGTTTTATTATTCAAGCTTTTGTGATACTTTTTTGTCAAAAATTGCTTCCGCTATCAGTTTGACTGCTTACATACACGCTGACTGAATAACACAGCTGTAACCTAAGAAAATAAATAAGCTCTATCTTAATTTCAAAAATCGATACAAAATGATAATGATAATATTTAACTTGGGCACGCTACCATTCTTGGATGTTCTGGTAATGAGAGGTAGCGACGGAAGATTACAACATACTGTGTATAGAAAACCGACGCACACCGATAGATATCTAAGGGCAGAGTCGCATCATCACCCACAACATCTCTCCTCGGTCCCCCGCTCTCTCATTAACAGGGCGCTCCGTCTATGCGATCCTGAGTTCATAGAGTCGGAGCTAAACCATGTCAGAGAGGTGCTAGAGTGTAATGGGTATAAGTGGAATCAGAGTTGGCGTATCGCAAATTCTTCTAGCAAAAAGAGACCACAGACTGTAGAAAGACGTCCTACTTATCTTCCGTACATAAAAGGTGTGACGGATAAAATTGCCTTCTTACTGAGTCGGAAATACAACATAAAGACTATTTTCCGACCCCATACTCAAGTAAAACACTGGCTAAGGTCGCCGAAAGATAAGGAGCCCCTGTCTGGACCTGGTGTTTACTCTATACCTTGTGAGTGTGGTAAGAGCTATATCGGCGAAACACAGCGGCATGTGTCTACAAGAATTGCAGAGCACATACGGAGCGTAAAGAACTGTAACACTTTGACGTCGGCGGTAGCAGAACACTCGCTGAATTCGGACACCAACCACTATATTCGTTTCGACAAGACAGCTATTCTGGCTAGGGAAAGGTTTTTTGTACCACGCAAAGTTCGGGAAGCTATAGAAATAAGCCGTCATCCGAATTTTAACAGAGATAGTGGCTGGTCGTTATCGCCGTCATGGAAGCCAGTGCTAAAAACAGTATCACCGGCGGCAGTAAACCAGGTGAAAAGTGATGATGTGGTTAGTGTATTTTGTTCGGACTTTTTGATGATAGACTCTACAAGTCAACCGCAACCACCGCAAGAACCACTAACTGCGGCCACTGCAGCGCCACCCGCCATCTCGGCGCGAGCGCAGCGAGCCGCGGCCCGCAGTGTTCGGCAATCACAGCTGACGGGCGGGCGTATGTGATCTGTCGACCTCCGTGAAGAAGGCTGCCGTAAGCAGTCGAAACGTCGAGAGATAAAACTCTCTACCAAATTTACAACAAGTAAGTCGTGTAAACCCACATCATTGGATAAAATGAATATTATTTAAAGGTAACTCTCAGTAACACGTTGTGAAAATAACTATTTTCATAACGATTTATTGCAGGATTTATCACAGTTTTACGGGTCACAGGTCCCCCTAAAGTGCTAAATCAAAAATTCGAACGCGGTTGGAATAAAACAGGTGATCTGGATGGGCAGTTCGCATTTTTATCTTTCGCTTGGACAGTATTGGACCACGGTTTTATACCTCCTTCATTTTTTACGGGACATTAACGATGAAATGCTTTGGATCAATAATGCATTGAGCAACAGCGTGACTTTTTTATTAAAATTGAAAATGTACAACAGCGTCATAAAAATAAAAACCAAAATTATTGTCCTTGGGGAGGGACGACACAACCAAACGTGGCAGGACTTTTGGATAATGTCTATCAGCCAATAAAATAATACATAGGCTGCTCTGTATCCGGAATGGGGCACTGATAATAAAAAAGTATATATTTTTTAATTACATCATAAAATAATAGCTCATCAGATGAAGAATACGTTTTAATTTATGTGGCTGTCACCTTTTAACACCTGTGGCGAAATTTTCCGGCGATCGTTTCCACGTATTTATTTTTAAAATTTTCGTGTACTTTTTTCATGACTTTTAGAGAGAGCTAACACCAAAACCGTTGCATTGATTAACTTACTATGACTTTAAGAATTGAAAAACTATTAAAAACTATTACTATTATCCACACCATTACCATCATTAAGTATTACTACCTAGTTTTGTAAGTATAATTGCGGACGGTCTGTGCTTACGGACGAATGTAAAAAGGTCACCCTATGTTGTATCACAAAACAACGTTGTTGTTCGGCAACTAATAATATCATAATGTTACATAATATCACGCTGTCAAATATGGCTTATTGGAATAACCTAACTGTAGTGCGATTTTCAGGGAATCATCACTCAAAGTTGGTTTTGTGTAATCACTTTGTGAATTTGTTCCAAGTTAGGTTAGAACCTTAGAAGCTGAACTACCTGATTGACCATAAGTAAAATGGTTTCATGCTTCAGAGAACACGTTAAGTCGGTCCCGGCTGCTGTCGTCGTTACACAACCATATGCCAAAGGCTTAGTAGTCATTTAGTAGGCGTAAAAAACAGGGTTTATCGGGTCGATCGGCGACTGTGGCCCACACGACAGGATAAGGCACAACTTAATGAATTTCATGACCGGATGACTATGGTGTTCAAAAGGTTTAGTAAGAAATCACAGCATAAATCGGGATATAAAATTTTACGGTATTAGGTAACGAAAATTACCAATTAGCCCGAACAAATGTTTGTCGTAATCTAAGACGGTTCCATCGCCATTTGGCGGGTGACTTAACTGCCAATATGATTTTCCGATTTATAGCAGGCAAATAATCGTTTGGATTTTACTGCCAACTTCAGGATGTTGACGTAGAATATCATATTTCGGCAATTTCGGGAGACACGTAGGTACAGACTACGAACTTGAGTTGACTAAGTTTGGCAAAAAATACATACATACATACATACACATATCACACCTATAATCCCTTGCGGGGTAGGCAGAGCGTAAACAGCCGCAAAAAAACGGCCATTTACACCACCTCTGACAAATGTTTGAGTCATTCGGAAAATTGTGTATCGTCATAGTAACAGGTTGTCAGCCCATCGCCTAAAATTGCAATACACACCCTCGCGTCCCTTAGTCGCCTTTTACGACTTCCAGGGGAAAGAAATGGGTTGATGCTATTCTAAGCCGGCATCACACAGCATTGGCAAAAAATACTTAGTTATTATCCATATAACAACTCGGTCAAGAGCAAACTTATTACATAGAATAAAAGTACTACTGAGAAGGTTCTATGCAAAATTGATTCTCACTAAATTTGGCATGAAACTGAAACTTTGCAGGACAAGAAAGGTCCCCGAGGACCACTAGAACCACCGAGTGCCACATGTTTGTACCATTAGAACCACTAGTGGTTCTAATAATAAAAATAAATTAAATTCATCTTGGTTTAAGCGTCACCCCATAGCATCACCACATTTCTTTCCCTTGGGTGTCCTAAAAGGTGACGAAGGGACTCGAGGGTGTGTATTGCAATTTTAGGCGATGGGCTGACAAGACAACCTGTCACTATGACGATACACAATTTTCCGAAACCCTCAAGTTTTTGTCAGACGTGGCGTAAATGTCCGTTTTCACGTCCGTTTACGCTCTGCCCAACCCGCAAGGGATAAAGGCGTGATGTATGTATGTGTGTATGTATGAACGGTTTAAGAGTGGGGGGTCCTAATGAGGATTACTTCTGTACGTTTGTAGTTTGTCTAAATAAAACACACTGACATAATAAACAGAAAACATTCACTGAAAAACTTTTTATTTTTCAAACTCACTTAAATGCGGAATGGAAATATAGTCCGTAAAACTTATTAGCAATTAATAAATCTAAGCTGCAGCTGACAATGATAACGATTCAAGATGAAAACTTACCGCATAGGTAGGAGATCAAATCTATTTAAGGTGGTTCGAGAGCTGACATTTCCATACAAAACGTTTGACCAATATACACTGTGTGTGTTATAGTTTTATGCTATCAAAGTATGTCGAAAAATTCTTTACAAAATCTAGTTCTCGCGAATCAAATCTGATTTGCGATACATCTTTATATAACAAAGTTATTTTGATCTAAAAACTTGATGAAATTATGTCCCTGTTAAGTTTGTGTGCGTTAGTTTTACACAACATGCATACGTAAGTCCACGTAAAGCTATTCGTGAACAGCGTGTTCTGAAACGAAATACAAGGAGTATTTCGTGTTTTGTGAAAAATATTTTAAATTGTTTAAGTACAATATCTTATGTTTATTTTAATTTATTACGCCGCAATTATGGGTAGAAACATTTTAAAAATTATAGGTACAGACATTTATTTACACAAAGCAAATACAAAGATACTTCATGTTTTTTTTTAGTTTTGAAAAATGCGCTAATGATTTTTGAACACACATTTGTCAGTCATCTGACATTTCAATTTTTGATGGCGTCGGGCCGATTCAAAGAGTTTAGAATAGTTTTTCGTTTTTTCTGTGCTTCGATTTTATGAATATGCTTTAGTAAATTAGAAATAAAAAAGGACGAGACTTTTATAAAACAAATGCTGGAAAAACTTGTGGATTTTTACAAAACATGTGTTTTGCCGGAAACAGTGTTACGACGTGTTCCAGCAAATTACATGTGCAGGGACCCTCCTACGTTTGCGCGTAATAAAAGGATAGAAAAAGTAGAAGCCAGCGTAGGAGCAAAGACAAAAGCCTCATTGATATCATATCCATAATTTGTTTTCAACAAGAGCTGAAGACGGGTCTTGACGAGGCATGTACAAGTTCGGTCTGAAGATAGTGTCAGCAACACAGACGTCATGACTACAGGCTTGCAAACACACAGCTCCACTGGACGTGAAGAATATTTTTGCCAATCCATATTCTTGCTCTATTATACATGTGTAAATTTACAAGCGTGCACCTGTATAGGTAGGTACTATTGTATTAGGTACTATGTATTGTATATACCAAAATTAAAAGAAATAAAAACCTTTGTCTCTAAAAATTATTTTGATATGTATTTATTTATTTTTTTAATAAGTAGGTATCCCCTATAAATCCTACAAAGAGTGATACCTACCTAAAATTAATAAATCTAAATGTAAAGCGACTGAACCCTGGTTGTTCCGTCTCGGATATCGTAGTTTCAATTCCCCAGATCTATTGAGGTTTAAGGTAAGTATCACTAATTGTTTCAAGTAAGGACAAAATATAAAATGAAAAGAAATTAAAATTCTTTATTTTTCTCCCAAATCTTAAAATATTCATCACTAGCGGCCCGCCCAGCGGTTTCACCTGCTGCTACTTACCAGTTTTCCCGTAGAAATTGGATCTTTGCCCGCAGTAAAAAGTAGTTTACTTCTTTACCCCGTTCCAGCAGAAGTGACACAACAGGACCATGTGCCAGCAAAAGCGGCCCGTCATGTTAAACAACTTTTTATTTGATGCCGATACCTTATCTCCTGTTGTTTAGATGGGATGCTGGTGGTCTGCTTTAGGTACTCCAGACCCTCAATGACCAAGTGCCAACAAAAGCGGCCCGTCAAGATAAACAACCTTACTTTGAAACCATTACCGTATCTCCTATAGTTTAGATGGAATGCTGGTGGTCTGCATCAGGTACTCCAGATCCTCGATAACCATGTGTCAGCAGAAGCGCCCCGTCATGCTGAACAACTTTTACTATGAAGCCATTTTCGTATCTCTTATAGTTTAGCTGTGCTCCTGGTGCCCTCCATCAGGTACTCCAGATCCTCAAGTGCTGACAAAAAGTAGTCCAAGTCCGTTTTCAATATACCACCAATATCAGTGCCAGTGTTCACGAAGATCGCTAAATCGGTTTGGCTAATTTGGGTAATATCCGCTATATTTCCCGCTTTCCTGCTTCTAACCGCTTTCCCGTGGGAATGAGGAATTTTCCCGTAGTAAAAAGTAGCCTATGTTACTCAGGAATGTTGTAGCTTTCTAATGGAGAAAGAATTTTGGAAATCGGTCTGGTAGTTTCGGAGTTTATCGATTACATGCAAACAAACAAAAAACAAATCTTTCCTCTTTATTATATTAGTGTAGATAAAAATCGTAATTCAGGCATTTCCTTATTTAGTTCTTCACATATATATCGGCAAACTGACGGATGATACGCAAATTTTTAATGAATGAATTACGCACACACTCACATTTCGCGTGTATTTGTGTGCGAGAGAACAATATTTTTCACATTTGACCAATACCCGGGCGAACAAAACAATATTTAACGGTATAATATAACTAAATCAGTAAAAGTTAAATGCAAGGGCTCGCGGACATATCAATTTTGTTTCAAACTTATCTAAATTACGAAATAATTGGTAAAAATCCAAATTTTGCTCACTAACGCCATCTAGTTTGAAAAATTCAGTTTTGTTTCTCCTCGAACCACCTTAAACATCAAACACTTAGCCTGATACGATCTCGAGATTTGAAAACAGGGATTGAGTGCAGACTTTTTAATCATCACTTTCAATAAACACAAGTTCTGTCAACCAAGGTCAATAAATTTTGAACATTTAGATTATAAACGATAAACGGATCTCATAGACCTCACAGGTTTAACAATCACAATGTTTGGACACCTTAATCGTCTTAGTTTAAACCAAGGCCGGCCAAACCCAGGCCCGCGGGCCATGAAGACAATTGAATAAGCCCGACAGTCGGCGCTTGGGGCGCTGGGCCTGATTGATCAGTAATTTTCCGTCATTACCTACACAAGAACCAAAAAATGCAATGGATGCAAAGATGCAGGGGCTCTACGAAAATATGTGATGTGAAGGAACCCTCGGTGGAAGAGATCGACTCGCAATATAATATTCCGTTTATTTGATATTTAATTTAATTATGACAGTAGTATTGCCATAAAAAATTGTGGCCCACCGCTCTAGTTAGCTTTAAAAAAATTGCTTACTTGAAAAATTTTTTGGCCGGCCTTGGGTTAAACATTACAACTTCACAATCGTTACTCTACAATATTGTTAACAACTAAACATCAATTTAAGACCGACCTGCGTTCCGTACGATTGGAGAGCACAGCATTCAAATAATGTTCAGTTTTTAAGAACAAATGGTGATTTAAATGTTTCATCGGTTGGAAACAGGACGTAGCATCATTCGGTAGTTTGCGATGATGCCTGGTTAATCGGGGCGGGGGTCGGGGCTGATTCCATTTTATCTTCAGTCGAGGCTGTTTTTGCTTGTGAAGTAATTTCGGCGTCCATGATTTCTGGGCTGAGTGTTTCCTTTTCTGGTTTTGGAGTGTTCTTCTTTTTGGGTTTAGCCTGAAATAATAACATTAATTAAGAATAGATAGTCTTATAGAGGTTTTTTAGGCTTTCTTTCGAAACAAATAAGCTCAATCAAAGAAGGATTAAATTTTTAACTCTTTTTGATGTTCCATAAGTAATAAAAAAATATCATTACCAACCCAGATCATAGCACCAAGGTTGGAATAAAAAATACAGGCAGTGACGAGGCCAGCCAGGTAAACCTCACGGCAAGTTGACGCGCCAACATATAGATTTACTCACTCATCATCGCGTGAATAAAAATATGTGAGACGAAATACACTAACAATAACAACAAATTTAACGTTTAAAACAGGTTTTATGTAACAGGCAATTCGAGGCACGATGACCCTCGCGATAAAAGGAAATCTCCATAAATGCAAAGACAAGCTTAGGACAGTAGGTACTTACCCCTCTTTGGGTACTGTCTCCAGTATCCATAGAGTTTGACACAGTTCTGCTTCTGCTCTTCTGTTTTTTGTCGTTTTTCGCCTCAAATTCTTCAATGAAATCCTTCTGGCTTTTGTAATTTATAGGCTTTTCCACTACATATGCACTGTTTATCTGAATATCTGTGAATAAGAAGAATAATATTTATGACATAACTAACTGTTACTCGAGGCGTTACCCGCGAGAAAAACTTTCTTATGTGTTAATCTAAGTTACCTTCTATATGTGTGCCAAATTTCATTACAATCGGTCCAGTAGTTTTAACGTAAAGAAGTAACAAACAAACACACATACAAACTTTCGCATATATAATATTAATAGGATGACGAAGCCGTGGTAAAAGGTATTACAATAGTGTGATGTGAGTGTGTACCTACACGAAATTTTTAAAAATGTATTTGGTAACAGAAAATTCGCAAAAACCCCATGCTAAGAATTTTTAGGATATCAAATAAATAAAAACCCTCAATTCCTCAAACCCTCAATCTGCGTTTTTAGTGTATCTGGGTTTGGCGGGACCCTTGGCGGATGCCAGTTTTTTCAGCCGTGAGAATAGAAGGGATTTTTTTTACCAGCTCCAAGTATCTGGGTTTGGCATACGCCGAGGGAGGAGCCAGTTTTTTCAGCAGTAAGAATAGAAGTGGGATTCTCTTTACCAGCTCCAAGTATCTAGGTTTGGCATACGCCAAGGGAGTAGCCAGTTTTTTCAGCAGTGAGAATAGAAGTGGGATTCTCTTTACCAGCTCCAAGTATTTAGGTTTGGCATACGCCAAGAATGGAGGCAGTTTTTCTTAGCAGTCAGAATAGAAGTGGGATTCTCTTTACCTGCTCCAAGTACTTCGGGCACCATGTACGGATAGAGCCAGCCGACCAGCGGCGTCTGCCCGGACACGTAGTGCGCGCGCTTGTGGTAGAACAATAGACCGTCCAGAGTCGGGAAGTTCTGGTCAAACGCTGGATATTTCATCATAAACCTGTAATATGAAGAATAATTCTATGAGTATCAAATAGGTTAAATTATTCAAAGGATGTAAGCCTCCACCTGACACAACCTCTGATCCCAGAGCTCTTCTTTCTTGACACTTTATTGACGATGTCACGGACGTATAAATAGACGAAATGGGGCGGTTCTTAGACAGCTTAAGAATGGGAAGGCTTCCGGCGAAGACGGAGTGGCCTCTGAACTACTTTAAGGTTGGTGAAAAACCTGTCCTCAGAGCTGAAAAGGCGATTCAACTCCGTTATGGCCAATGGGACAACCCCGAAGTCGTAGGACACAAAACGCTTCTTAAAAACTATAGGCCGAACACACTTCTGGGCCACGTCTATAAGTTGTTCTCGAGAGTTGTTACGAATCGTTTGGCATTAAGATTTGACGCATTCCAGCCACCGGAACAGGCTGTGTTTCGTAAAGGCTTTAGCATCGTGCACCACATCCATACTGTACGGCAGGTTATACAGAAGTCAGAAGAGTATAACCAACCGCTGTGTATGGCCTTTGTGGACAACGAAAGAGCTTTCGACTCCCATCGAAACCTGGGCTGCTTTGGAGTGGATTGGCGATATGTGGAGGTGCTGAGAAGCTTTTATCAAATGGTAACGATGTCCGTGCAAGTACAACCACAAAACAGGATCCATCCAACTACTCCGAGGTGTAAAACAGGGTGACGTTATATCTCTGAAACTCTTCACCAATGCGCTGGAGGAAGTATTAAAGACTCTGCAGTGGGATGGACTAGGCATCGGCGTCAACGGCGAATATCTCACACATCGCCGCTTTGCCGACGATATAGTCATAATGGCTGAATCGCTGCAGGATCTGCAAAAAATGCTGTCTAGTCTAGTCTCAACTTTACCTCGAGTCGTGTTGGACTCGGGATGAACTCGGACAAGACGAAAGGCTTGTTCAATCAACACATCATCCCCAAGCTGGTCTCCGTCGAAGTTGTGTAGCCCTTGAAGTTGTCCAGCAGTATGCGTACCTTGGGCAAACATTGCAGCTGGGTAGAGACAAAGCTGAAATTACCAGAACCATTGGCTTTGTTACTTCAAAGACTTCGAAGCCGAAAACGAAAGCAACGACGAATTTGGGAAAAAATCATTATCAATTAATCGAAGAGAAGATAGCGATAACTTTGTGTTGTTTTGCAAACAAATACAAAAAATACGCGGGTTTCGAGTGGAGACCACGACTCGAAAAGCGAAGCTTTAGACGCCCCCGGCAGGTGAACTTGTGAATTAACGTAATAAAGGCGACTGGTAGCGACTGGTTCTTTTTTATTAAGGATGGGTGTGCTCTTGACTCTAGTCTAGGTCATAGGACAGAGACAGAGTCTAAGATGGAGCGAGCTCACCCAGAAGACGCCTGTTCACACTTATTGGATGACGAAAACGAGCGTACTCTGGGGGAGACTTACGTCCAACAGTGGACTGCAATAGGCTTATGTATGTAAGTATGTAAGACTCTATAAGAAAGTATTGTAAAAACTATAAAAAATACTACACAGAAAGAAAATAAAGAGTTAAATTAAGTACATCTTACTGTTGGAATGATGCTGGATCACAGGGTGTCTTGGGAAGCAATTTGAATATAACTTCATTCATTTTGCTAATATGTTGTAATCCTGGTAGTTCTGCGAATTGAGATTCAAGCCAATACTGTCGAAATTCAGCCTGTAAATATAATATATTGTTGTAAAATAAATGAAATAATGCATTACTTTCAAATAATATGCTACAGTGATGGGCTAAACCTATACTAATTATGATTTTAATGCCAGGTTCATACCTTTAATTTAAATATTGTTAGCATCTTTTTTACATTAGGTGATATGCTTTATGTAATTTTAGGCGATAGGCTGACAACCTGTAACTATAGCGATAATTTTTTTCTGTATTACCCTCAAATGTTTGTCAGTCGTGGCGTAAATGTTCGTTTTTTTACGGTCGTTTACGCTCTGCCTACACCGCAAAGGATATAGGCGTGATATATGTAACTATGTGTATCTTTTTACATGCAGCACCTATTTTACCTACATTACTCACTACTCAGTCATATCTCGTAATAACATGTAAGTGTAAGTTAAATGCTAAATCCTATGTATGACATGTATTTGTTTTTTACATTACTGTAAGTTTACTATTCTTTTTTTATGTACCTATTATGTTAAGTACCTAGATTTGACTTTCTAAAAGAGTATCTTGTAAATTCCTACTTAGAAATAAATTATTTGATTTGATTATGTAACAAAATTAGTAAGTTAGTTGTATCTTTACCTCTCCATCAGTGAAAGGCTGGTTGTTCCACGCCAACAAGTCCAACACAAACATAGTATTGATCTTCTCATTGTAGAAGCAATCTAGAACACAACATTCTCTAGTTTTCTTTGGTTTATGTCCTCCCGGTAGAGCAGTTGTCACTTGGAACCTGAAGTGGCCATATTTTGTGTAGCATTTTGTTGAACCCTGTATACAATCAACAAAATTATGTCAGCCAAATTGAAATAGAGACAGAACAATATACTGATGAAATAGATCATGCAACTTTAATAATATTCTTCTTATATTTTCATGATGATTTCTTACAGGTGAGTGCTTCTAAATACACTCTATTAAAAAATATATCACTGTCCCTTTTTGATCGAAATAAAGTAATAAAATAAATAAAAAAATGACCTGGACATTTCACACAGTGCCATCTAGCCCCAGACAAAGCAAAGCTTGTACTATGGGAACTAGATAGCTGGTGATATACTTTATTTTTATTTTTATTAATACATACTATACATAGAAAACACCCAGAGTAAACACAAATATCTGAAAATTGTCTTAACAAATATTTGTCTTGTGAGGATTGAACCCACAATCCTAGGCATGCCAGGCAGGGGCACTATCCGCTACACCATTGGGCCAGTAAATAAGCCAATATAAATGCTTTCTATTACCTGGTGTGCCACCACAAGCATCCTGACTCCTCTAGGGCATGGCACCACACACCACATGTCATTAAAATCTGCTGGCTTTTCAATTATCCACTCTGACAACATCAAAACGTTGCTATAAGTCAGAGAAGCTCTATTGAATCCAGCCACATAGATATTGGGTCGATAGTATGTCTGAAATTGCCAGGAAGTTTGAGCTTTAAATAAGTACAACCTGCCTTTAGATCAAATTAACAGACTCTTCAGAGGAGACACACAAAATAGGCAATATCCTGAAAACTATTAATCAAATTTTGATAAAATAGTTTGAAATTCTTACGTTAGCCTACGAAATAGATAAAATGAGAAAAGACAAACATACATACTTTTTACAATTCAAATAAGCATTTCTAAAATTTTGGAGACTTGCTCGGAAATGAAATTAACTTTGTTCAATGTAAGATTAGTACTGTATCACTTGTTGACATCATGATCCATCATTGTAAAAAAAGGAATTGGTTTAACACAATTTTCAAATTTTTATAACAATTTTGTATCATCCTGATAGAAAACCAGCTCAAATGGGACTAAAAATAAAATTTAAGTCACTGCCTGCTGGTCAGGTCAATCACATGGCATGTGATTTTATGCCACCGCCAGTAAATGAAATTTGTTTCAAATTGAAGTCAAAATATTTAGAATCCTTTACATACATATAAAAATAACTGGCTTCCCTAAACAGGAAAACACCCCAAAAGGGAAAGTGTCTTTAGAGCCTTTAGAGCTCAACATATCCATCAATTTATTCCATGTATAAAAATTATACTAAATATGTGCTGAATTGTAATAAAAGGTATCTAAATATAACAAGAACATCAGCTTACCCTAGGATGTGCTTTAAAGATTTCATTCTCTTCAACTGCATTGATCAGTTCTAAAATACCTCTAAACTTATCTAGCTTGCTATGCCGGTTTCTGAAAATTTAAGGATATATAATAGTTTCAAAAACCGACTTGTACAGGACTGGTTCTTGAAATCCTCTCAAATGAAACTTGACACAACTTTATGTTCTAGATATCAAGCCCTATGAAAAAGCTATCAGTTTACAAGCAAACAGTCTGCCTCTTTTGTGTTGATGCTCTCAAATAGTTAATAGTAGACAGGTCGAATGACGAATTCAGCGTGAAATTGGCAAAAGATAGGTTTCAGATAAAGACAGGGTCAGACAAGTGGAGTTCAGGGCGAGTATTAGGCGACAGATTTAGATATGAGAAAAGCATAGACCCAAAAACCTCACCCTTTTTGGATTTCCAAGATTTCTTGGCGGCGTTCTTCCTGGTTGCCCAATTTTCCCCAATTTTTGTACAGTCCATCGAAACTGGTCTTCGGCTCGTCATTAGACTGTTGCCCAAGGGCTTCAAATTTTTCTAGCACCTCATCCATGGTATACCAACACACGAGAAGCAGAGAAATATCACACACAATCTCCGCAAATACCAAAAACCTAAAACACCGAAAAATATATCGAGTCCTTACTGTACGACAGTGTTTTGCACAGCATAATCATGAACGACAAAGTTATGTACAACCCAAGCGTGCACGACAGTGGCAATAAAATTAAAACAATGTCTCCAAAAACACCTCGCACACCGACACGAATCACGATTATCAAAGATGTTCATGTCGTTGGCACCCCAAAGTATATATTTTTCAAAGCTGAGAGGCTTTATCTTTGTGACAAATGGATTAACTCTTATTTCATGACTGGTTTTCAATGTGATGCTTTTAGGTTGACATTTCGGAGAAATCATCAGATTACTTGCTAACGGCGCAACGCGCAATGTGCCAAAATGATGGCTATGATAAAGAAATAAGTTTCAGATACTTCTGCTATAATTATTTTTGTACAGATTATACGAAATATTAAATATCAAGTCGTAGTAAATATGGGATATTTTTTCTTACATAATGTTACATTCCACTGTTTCTTATGTTGTACTTAATTGCTGATTATTCTTCGATTTTCGATGGGAATTTTTCTAGGGATTCTCGAGTGTCATGTAGAGGGCGCTGAGCCTAATTTAAATAACGTTTCTGTACACAAAAGCTCTACCATTGAATAAATAATTCTTTATTTTGTGTTTATTGAATTTTGCTAAATTTGTTATTGGTTATTTGTTTACTTACATGAATGACACTCAAAGTAATAGCAAGGCGATTAGTTTATTTTGTAGTAAATCAAACAAACATAATAAATTTGTAACGAACACAACGTGAAACGGAACCTGTGACAAAACTATGGCTGCCGCCAGCCATATTGAAACGTCAAAATTTCACTTTAGCACAGTCCCCTCTGGTTTAACATTCAGAACTATCAACGGAACTGTCAACAGAAAAACTCCCATTGTATGAAATACCATCAAAAGTGTACCCCTAAAATAGGTCAGTTGATGTGCTGCTAATTGTACGATCTTAACAATCACTTAAAGCCTTGCACAGACATTATTAACTTTAAGGTAAAATTATTTGAAGGAAATAATTATAGCAGAAGTACCAGAAACTGTCCCAAAAAGGGTTGTACAATGTAGCCACCCTTATATTTATACAAAAGCAACTGTTGTGCTTTCTCAAAAACGAAGCTAATTCTTAAGGCTATTGTTTGATGAACAAGTATTACTACATTATGATAGAGACTTCCTCTTTGGTTAGTAATTTTAGGAAAAATTTGCAAAGATTTCGGACTCAGGTTTTTTGTGGAGCCAACGACATGGGTTGGAAACATTCAATGGCTTGTTTCTCAGCTCCAGTTGAGTCACATAGCTGTTGAATGTGCTTGTAGCTGTCAGATATTCCGTCACATTTGTTTGGCATAGCTATCATTACGGCACACTGCGCCGTTAACAAGAAATCTGATGATTTCTCCGAAATTCTAACCTAAAAGCATCTCGTCCACTCCCTCATTTTGTGACTTAAGATCTCAGTCTTGATAGCGTCACATTGAACCAGTCTTGAAATAAGAGTTAATCCATTATTTTGTCACAAACATTTGAGCCTCTCAGCTTTGAAAAATATATACTTCGGGGGGTGCCAACGACATGGATGTTCATCGAAGACATCTCGTGACCACTTTAAAATCTGCATGTAGTGATGTGACTTAATCGATAGTTTTACATACTCAATCATTTTATATTCTTTATTGCCGCTTGGTCGCTCTAGGGTGTCACAAGGTCACAACTCAATCTAACGTAACTAGTACGCAGTAGTATTATATTATCTGTGACCTAACCTACTGAGTTGAATTTGTGTCAAAAAGTTTTATAGTAATGCAGGAGCTACGCCCCGCAATTTCCCCTTTTTTGGGAGTTACCACTGTTACTCAAGACGATCCAATGACTGTGTCGTAGAGTCATGTTGTACAAAACATTGTCGGACGTACCTAATCGTGTAGTGCATAAATTAATGTCGTGCAGTGATGGTGTACCTTATTGCCTAACTGTCACTTGTAATTTTTTTTATTGAATTTTCCGTGTGGGAAAGGCTAGCAGGAATCTTTTATCGACAGTGTAAAGGCTATATCGCTTAACCGCCAGTTTGGTAGTTTCCAAATATCGACATTTTAAGTTTTTTGTTTGAGAAATAAAATCATATCTTTTTTTCCATAGCCACTATGAATGAAGGTAAAATGAAAATAATATTTTAGTAAAAATGTGTTTAATATATCCTTATTATTTAATTGTACGTAGCATCGCCAGTTTCTGAATTAAGTGTCGCTAAAGTGACAATTACTTCATTATTTTAAAATATATAGCCAAGCAAAAATCGCTACACGACCAAGACATTGTACAAGTACAAAAACGCTTATTACTTATATAAAATAATATCTAAATTGGCAATAATTTACAATTACTAACCAAACAATTGGTAATAAAAATTGGCAATAATTTACAATTACTAACCAAACAAATTTAAAAATAAGGAAGTACAAATTACACTTATAAATACTTACTACTCGTATTGCAACCCAGAAAAACGGCCGTATGAAGTAATATATTTTTGAATTTATTAAAATTATTGCTAATCACGACTATTTATTTTTTATCTTAAGCTTATAAACACGAACTTATAGGCAATTTTCTTTAAATAAATAATTCGCATTAAAATCGCTAATCTCTCTTAATCAAATTATTGCAATAATTTAAAATCACTTATCTGTATCTCCATACAGATAAGTGATTTTAAATTATTGCAATAATTTGATTAAGAGAGATTAGCGATTTTCCCTCCGGAAATGTACTAAAACAGAAATCAAAAGACGCTAATAGTTATTTGATATAACTCTCAACGGAATCATAAATCGCTAACATTAGATTCAACAAATTATGAAGGGGTGTAAACGCAGTTCGTTCAAAAAACACTTAAAATAACGCCGCTTCAGCGATATGACCTATGAAAATTTTCAAAACATTGGGCCACTAAAGCGCCACAAGAGGTCTCCGATTTGCATGAACCTTAACAGATCGACGCAGAAAAATCGCTGATTCTCGTAATAAAATATAACTTATTTTCGACCAAGGTGGCGGTTAAGCGATATAGCCTTTCCACTGTCGATATATTTGATTTCATTTTCGGATAGCGGAAGAATAAAGGTAAGATATTTTGATGGTGTACGTACAGCACATAGAGTCACTACTCACTGTGCGCTTTTGTAATTTCTATAGGCAGAATGAATAAAGCACAAAAAAACAAGAAAACCAAATTACTTTCTTAAAATGGTTTACTATTCTTCTTTTTCAGAATAAAATATTATAACTTTACATAATAAATGAAATCAGAGATTGGGCAGCAGCGATCTTCACCACCTTGCACTGCGGTCACCGACCCGCCTGCCGTGGTATGTGTAGGTATAGGAAGCAAAAACTTACCTCCCAGATGATGGAGGCAGTGTTCCATTCATTAAGGTATGTAACTTTTAGCCGTGTTAGAAAAGCATCACCCTATCTCTTCCGTAAAAACTTCAATAGGATAAATCCGGGAAATGAAGCAAAAGCGTTCCTTGTGAAATATAATTCATTGAACTGCGCTCGCCAATCCGTGTGGCTTTGTGATGATGATCATAATGGATGATGTAATGTAGTAAGTACCTCCACCGAAAGCTTGAAGTTTGAAGCGTTTACTAAGTACATCACGTTTACATATTATAAGTCTTTATGTAAACGTGATGTAGGATGTGTAGGCGGGGATACAGGTATTTTTTTAAATTTCGCGGCTGTTTGCTCCGAATTCCTTATTTAGCATTTGAAATTTATCTAGAAGGTAAATAATTTAGTAAAGGTAATAATCGTAATAATTTTTTTGCTTCTTATTTGCTTTTTTTATTTTAACAGTGGAAAGCCTTGGGAAAGCCACCACCGTTGCGTTGGGTGAAAAGCAAATTAATTTTAAAACAAATTAATTTATGAATGCAGATGACCGGGTGACCATTTTAATAAATAAACCTTATTGAAGAGGAAATGTCATTGTCACTTTGCTCAAATGAGGTGCCAATGTCACAAAAATATTATGAGGACGAGCGTTGCAATCTTGCAGAGAGAATGAACTTTTAAATCATCACCCATAAATCTTTCCGCGTTAATTTATATAAAAAACAATTGACGCGCGTTTTTCTGCCAATTCTTTTTAAATCAAAGCATTCGACATTTAATATAAGCCAATAGTGCAAAACTTTTAATGCGCCCTAGGTAGTTATCAAGGTAGTTATTTACAGAAAGACATTGTATGTTGACAACTTGACACTATATTTATGTGGCGTATTGGGTATTCAGAATAAATTAATTTTTAACTCGTCTAATCCCTAACCCGTTTTAATAAGCACATAGAACTTGCGAAGGATTGCTGCAGGAGATTAGGTTATATTAAACATGAAAAATTTCCAAAACTCAAAAGTTATAAGTATTTTGACAACGACAATAATCAGAAGTAATGTATGCAACCAGCAATGTATGCCACACCGTGCAGAATGTTGAGACTAATGTAATAGCCGTTTAAATAGATAAAGAAGACGTGTATCTTCTGGTACACTCCCGGTGAGTGACTCCTTGCCGATCACCATAATTATATACTTAATAACTTATTTAGAGTCACTAGAATACAAGTAGGTACCCATACTTATTTTATTAATAATAAGTATGGGTACCTACTTATATTCTAGTAAACAAACCAAAGTAGGGACTTCATTATTCAGGTTTCCACACACTACCAAGTTTTATAAATTTTTCATAAATTTTTCAACCCAACAAATAATACAATCAAAACACAAGTATTTGCTATTTAATGCCGACTAAAATGATCAAAAGAACAAAAATAAAACAAACTTTATGAAGCAAATAGTTTTGGCATTTAAATATGAATCGGTGTACTTGTAAAACACAAAAACTAATATTACGATAGGCTACTCTCACTCAACTAGAAAGGTTTGCATTGTTATGTCACCTGTATTGTTTATTTCCACATTCATTACATTTTTATTTGTTCGTTTAGGTACTGATCTGTCTAATTTTACAATATAGTTACAGCTCAGATAAAATGAAAATATTTTTTTCACAATCTGCTGATATGTTTTCACAGAAGTGGCAACATTACTGCCTTGATACGAAATTTGCCGAGCGGTTTTCTATTGGACGCCGGAAAGACACGAACGTTTGATTAGGTCACGTGGTACTTTTGAGTCTTCGTGGCGTAGCTTGTTCAGCTGCTCGTCGAAGCGGCTGTCGGACGGTCGCCTGTCAACGAGTCGGCGAACGATGTAGCGGCCATTTTTGTTCTTAGTTCATAATATCGTGCGCTTATTTATGTATTTAGACGGATATTTAGGGAATTTTCACGATGACTATCATAGTCTTTCTAATAGATACTTCAGCTTCTATGAACCAAAGAGCTTATTTGGGCGGACGCCCAACATTGCTCGATGTAGCCAAGGGCGCTGTGGAAACGTTCGTAAAGGTAGGTGCAGTGTCATCGACTCTTCAACCTCCTGGTTTTTGTAATTGAATTATTTATTTCGTGCTAATGTGTGAAAATGATTATTCCTAGGTTCGTCAGCGTTCTCCTGAAAGCAGAGGCGACAGGTATATGCTTCTAACTTTCGAAGAGCCTCCCGCAAACATCAAGGTTAGTGTGGATACCTAGTGAACACGTTTCTGATTTATTTCCTGTAGTTTAGGCATACACAAACATTATTGCGCCGGTCAAACGGTGTTCTTATTGGATGCACTACAATCTGCAATCTAAAAACATTTACATGCTTCGAAAGTGTGAAATTTACTGAAAATAGATATCACGACGTAAACAGGACGAGCCGCCGCCGCCGTTGCTGCCTCCGCGATAGCGCTCGCGACTGCGCGTTCGTCGCACGCCCATTGGCCGAGCCCGTACACATTACGAAATGGCGATTTGGGGGGGAAATACAAACACAATACGAGCTATACACTCTCAGGCTTTACTTTGATAAATTATGAACTTGTTTATCAACGTCGCGTATAGCGAGCTATTCCTGTTCTTTTCTTATAAGTAGAGTATGAATCTAACCAGTTTGAGTACATTAGTTAGGTAGGTACCTGTTCTATCAGGAGTAGGTCAACCTACCTCTGGGATAAACCTTTACTATACAAGTTATGCACCAAGAACCAAAGGTCTGCTGATAGTATTAAAGCTTCACATAATCAAAAAACAAAAAGGGCATAGTCAGAACTGGTGAATTTGGAACACAGTAGGTTTTCATTATACATAAGGGTTTACACATCTTACCTACCAATATTAAGTTAGCATGTACTGTTCTTACTGTCTGTTTACTAAAAATATCATAACTTCTTTCAGGCTGGTTGGAAGGAAAACCTAGCAACATTTATCAATGAGTTGAAAAACCTACAATGCCTTGGTCTGACCACAATGGGTGCGGCATTGAAGCATGCCTTCGATGTGCTGAATATCAACCGGATGCAGACAGGCATAGACACTTATGGGCAGGGGAGGTGCCCATTCTACTTGGAGCCCTCTGTCATTGTGGTCATCACTGATGGAGGGAAGCTCTCCAGCAATGCTGGTATTCAAGAAGAGGTAAGTAACTAAAGTCAAACTAACAAGTAAAGTTTTAGGATTCCAAAAAAATCCTTAGTATATTTTAAGGGGAACATGAACCAATCATGAGCACAATGGAATATTAAACATTTTAAGGATTACAAATTCGAAAACAGTTGTATTTTGTTGACATACTTCATGCATTCTGCCTCTAAAAATTACTTCTCTGAATCTGAATTTAAAATTACTTTTATTTTACAAGAGATGATACAATATTTTATGTCCTGTGCCAACAAAACCCAGGAAAAAAAAAACAATTGTCACCTATTATATTATTTTATAATCTTAATTAATAAACAATTATGCATAAATAATTTGCCTTGAAGATAAAAAAGGTGCCGTTTGTAATATCAGTAACATATATTTATTCTTGTTAAAATATATGAATGAAAATAGAATTCATGCATCAATTTCATTTCTTACAGTTCAATCTGCCCATGAACTGCCCTATACCTGGCTCAGAGCTGACCAGGGAACCGTTTCGATGGGACCAGAGGCTTTTCTCACTGGTGCTCCGGTTGGCGGGCACCCCTGCTGTTGAACGGGACACTGGACTTGTACCTTCAGACTCCTCACCTATTGATGCCATGTGTGAAGTCACTGGGGGTAAGTAGATAGATAGATTAATAACAAAACAACCCAACAAAAAAAGTGTAGTGCATCGCACCCATAAAGGCCCTAACTCAGCATTATGCCGTGACCCGCCAGGAGGCGCGCCACGACGCCGTTATTCTGTTAGTACCTAGTGTGTGTGTGCACGCGCTCAAGCAGATATGATTCATTGGCCACAATTCGGGATGTACATTCTCCTTACTTGCCTTAAATTAGTGCTGTCATTTTCCGTTAAATAGGTTTAGAAAAGGATAGGAGATATTTTAGTCGTGTCATGTCTTATAATTTCATGCAAAATACGTGTTATTTGTCAAAATAAGGCGACAATCAAAACAATGGCGACTAAATTGACTAGGAAAGGCGAAAAAGCCCTTGACGTTTTTAAAAATGACAGGACTTAGATATTTTCTAGCCTTTTCTAAACCTATTTGACGGAAAGTGACAGCACTAATTTAAGGCAAGTAAGGAAAATTTAAATCCCGAATTGACCTCATCCACCTTATTAATTATGTATGTTAGTAGGTAAATAATATTTTGTCACGTAAGTAACAGTTTACTAAACCACAAAATTCCTTCAATTAAAAAAATATACGGGGTGTAAGGGACGGTGTACCGAAAACTTTGCAGGCATGATCAGACCATGAAATTGAACAACTTTTTCTATGGAAGTTATGTTGGTAAACGAGAAAAATTTTCCGACTTCCCATACAAAATTCCCGATCAGCTGACTGACTTTCTATGGAAACTCGAAAAAAAAAATTCGTTTCCCAACATAGGCTCCATAGTAAAAGTTGTTCAGTTTCATGGTCTGATCATGCCTGCAAAGTTTTCGGTACACCGTCCCTTACACCCTGTATATTGTTTTAGTTTTGTAATGTTTGTCATGTACTGCCAGCTTATAATAGCATCATTTCATTTCTATTGCCGATGCCCACTTAGAATTGCATCACCCCATTTCTACATTGTGAGGGTTGTAAAAAGTGACCAAAGGATATATGCCGAGAAATAGACAAAAGGGAATTCCCTGTGATATATAATACTGTACAATGCTTGCCAGTCTCCAATCCGCCTGCCAAGCATGGTGAGACAGCAAATACCCCCCCAATAGGGGGAGGAGCCTGACCAGCAGTTGAGGGTAGTTGATACTGATTATTCTGTATCATTATGGTAGTGAATAATTTAATCTCATAGACATATAGTTTATGTTCCCCTACAAAACTTGTTCTGCAAGATTTCACTTTCTTATGCACTTGAATAACAAGCTAATTTAGTGTTGTATGACATGTATAACTTTAACGGATATCATACAAGCTATAAAGTAAAGAAAACACTTCATAAACTTCCATTATCATTACTGAGATTTTTATCTTTTGCATCTGTATTTATTTTATTAGCATCATAAAATAAGCCAATAGGCTGAACATATCAAGTATTATCCATCAGAATAAAATAATTATAAAAATAAGTGCCTCAGAATACGATTATTTTTGTCCGATTTGATTCTTACACACAAATCACGCCTATAATCCTTTGCGGGGTAGGCAGAGCGTAAACGGCTGCAAAAAACATTCTTCAAATATTCAATTTAATTTCCTTTCCAATGGGTAGTTTGTGATAGATTTTCATTTCACGAGGTGACTTACGACGTTTCCCCAGTGTTGTGACAGTTGCCCGAATTGTAGAATGTGGCGTAAATCTCATTTCTACAGTGTCAAAAATAATCATGTTTTTTAAGTCCACTTGTTTGTTACTTCCTGTTGTAAAGATCTAATCTCATCTTACTAATAAACGCTTTGTGATCAATCAAGTTACGATATGTAAAAAAAAACCAATCTGTCTTTTATTCAAGAATTTTCTGAACTGGATGAATTACAAATATGTTGTTGTTTCACGCATAGTTGATATTTGTGAAACCATCAAATAGTGTGATTATTCCCACTTCAGTTCCCATTAAATCCTGATCCTTATCCTTCTAATTACTGTTAAATGAAGATTCTGCTGTATCGGTTGTTATCTATGATATAATACTGAGAAGGCGCTTGTTATAAAAACCTTTAAAATCCTACTTTTTTGTTTGTTACTTGTTTGTTTGTTTTTTACTTCTTCGCGCAAAAACTACTGACCCGATTGTAATGAAAATTGGCACACATTTTAAAGGTAACGTGGATTAACGCATAGGATATTTTTTATCACCACTAATGCGGGCAACGGCAGCAGCTAAAAAAAATGGATGTAGAAAGATGTAAATAAAATTTACATCCATACACATACTTCTAGAACATAACCTGTCCTCCTTAAATTTATTAATTTATATTGCAAAATAAATACGTTGTTCCCCTTTGCAATTAATTAAAAGATCACTTTACTGGGATGTTTAAATAAAGCTTGCTTGACCTAGAAAAATTGTGGAGTGTTGTGTTGGTCTTTGTGTTTAAAACTATAAATAACTGCACTGCAAAATAATCAGCACTTTTGAGTTGTTTATTTTTAAAGTATTGCAGGCATAGACTTATTATAATTAGACTTCGTTAACTTAATGAAATAGCAGGTTACCTTTGATTTGAAACTCGTAACATATTGCGCCAAGTGCTAAGCGGGAAATTTAAAGTCAAACTACGCGCTGGACTGCCACGTCACTATATTGTTTTGCTATCTTCTTCGCCCTTAAAAAAATCCGACCACGACCAATTTCAATTTATTTCACATGTCACATCTCTTTCTCCCCAGGTCGTTCATACTGCATCACATCCCACCGCATGCTGATGCAATGCATCGACAGCTTAGTGCAGAAAGTGCAGAGCGGCGTAGTGATCAACTTCGAGAAGATGGGCCCCGACCCGCCGCCCTTGGACGGGGGCGCTAAAGACGGCATGGAAACTGACGAGGTCGGCCATGATGTGGATAAGGAGATGGAGGGGGAGGCTGAAAGGAACGGGGTAAGATTCACCCTCGGTTGTCTTTTAGAGCATGATAGATTGGAGTAGAAAGTCCCGTGTAAACGGTGGTCTGGTGTTGACTGGTCCGATGGCTTAGTGGATCCCCGGCCTGCTACGCCGAGGGTCGTGGGTTCGATCCCCACACATCACAATTATTTGAAAGTTACTTTTTAGATATTTGTGTTGAGTCTGGGTGTTTTTTATTTATTTATTTAAAAAAAAGTATGTATGTATGTATTATAATAATATCAGCTATCTTGTTCCCATAGTACACGTTTTGCTTAGTTTTGGGCATGATGGCTCTGTTAAATGTCAAAGATATTTATTTATTATTTAAGGCGTTTCCATATGACCCTAATGGTTCACGAAGCCACTAGCTTTTGCAATAAAATTGTAATGTTTCTATTTCACTTGACTGTCTGCCTTCACCAATGGTTTGAGTATTTACTTTTATTTTTGTGTGGGACACGACCCGATGAACTGTTACGAGTTTTTCAGCAGCATGCTAGTACTAATAGGCCACTGACATGGTTGTGTAACGACCGCCGTCTAAGCATGAGCATTTACTTACAAGAAGTATAGAGCGTGAGGGATTCGAATACTTGTATTTTTTAGACTCTGCGTGCATTGAGAAGTTGTGTTTAAAATTGCAGTTTCTGCTGCTTAATCTCCAATTCGGTGTCCCACACGAATAGAAGAAGAATCTCCAATTACAGTTTATTTTGACTCTTTAGTCTTCATTTGTAGTAATAAAAAATAATAAGACAGATTTATGACGACATTGTTATTACCCATATCAAGCCTATTATCCCTTGCGGGGTAGGCAGAGCGTAAACGGCCGCAAAAACCTGACAATTACGTCACGTCTGACAAATATTTCAAGGTTATTCGAAAACTGTGTATCGCCACAGTGACAGGTTGTCAACCCATCGCCTAAAATTGCAATACACACCCTCGAGTCCCTTAGTCGCCTCTTACGCTCTCATGGGAAAGAAATGGGGTGATGCTATTCTAAGCCGGCATCACACGGCACATCATCATATTGTTATTGATGTGATAAGAACCTTGAAAAGGTTAAGGTTTATTTACTAAGCGCACTTGTGACATTCAGTAAAATGAAAATTTAATTCTCTGAATGCTTACTTGCTCGCCCACTGCTCTCACATTTGACCTTTACGAATACGCTATATTTTACCTTGTTTTCTTTTTATTTCCATCGTTTTGTGTATGCATATCGTTTTACAGTTAAATAAACATTAACGATCTTGTGTTTGATTCTTGGGTTGAAATGTAACTTTTTGTGACTGAGTTGTAGTTTAAAATATAAATGGCCGACTAAGCCTGAAAACCTGGTATACAAATGTGCAATGAACTAATAGACTATTGTACTAGTTTTGGCCCTTAAAGTTTAATCCTTATGATGCCGGCTTAGAATAGCATCACCCGTTTCTTACCCATGGTTGTCGTAAGAGGCGACTAAGGGTCTCGAGTGTTAGATGGGTATTGCAATTTCAGGCGACTGGCTGACTCCCGGTCACTATAGTGTTACTGATTGACCCTCAAACTTTAGTCAGACGTGGTGTTAATATCCGTTTTACGGTCGTTAACGCTCTGCCTACCCAGTAAGGGATATAGACGTAATTTATGTATGTATGATTTTTTTTTTTTTATTTTCTAAAGGATGGGTTTGCTCTTGATTCTAGTCTAGGTCATAGGACAGAGACAGAGTCTAAGATGGAGCGAGCTCACCCAGAAAAAGCCTGTTCACTCTTACTTTGAAGAGTAAAGTTCAATCTGATATTTTTTTTCTTTTAAACAGCGTTGGAACGGCAGTGGGCAGTACCCTGGAATCCAACCGAACGCGGGGCCGAGCGCGCCGCAGGCTTGGCACTCCTGCCGCCGCCTTATCTACGTGCCAAGGACCGTCGCGCAGAAGGGCTTCGCTGTCGGCTTCTGGCCGATACCGGAGTCGTTCCGCCCCGATCCTAACGCACCGGCATTGGTAAGAAAACATATTTTTATATTCAAATCAAATAACTTATTTGTAAGAATTCAAATTGATTACAAATGTTGTTGGTTTAGTAATAATCCTGTAGTTGAAATTGTAATAGTGAAGGTATTCCATTCGAGTCAGCTTTAGGCTGCAGGGTTTAATTGTAAAGAACTTCAAGTCTTACAGTCCAATGCTGGCCATGTGCCTCCGCCTGTCGGGGGGTATTGCCATACTCACCACGCTTGACAGGCGTTTTAGCGAACGCAGTGCAATATGTTGCATTCACAGGGAACGCTGCTGCCCATTCCTTGGATGATTATCGCTTAGTTGCTTTATACGACACCCAAGCCGGCACCACATGGCAACTTACAATTTTCACATGGTAAATATTGCTTGTAAAATCGTACTGAAATAATCTCTCGACGAATTTTACGCTCAACAACGCGTAAAGATTGAATATAGCATGACGTCATCCTCATATCTCGAAAATCTTGATAATGATTAACTGTGAAAATAATGCAATTTTTTCTCTGATAGAAAACTCTTTCACGACACACATTATGGTTATTCAAACGAGTCTTATCGCAATAGTTTTTAGGTAAATGCGATATACCTGGATCCTGATGTCTCAACTTAGTTCATTTAGCTGTGGTCGCGGGCAGACGGTCGTCCGCAACAGTAACAAATATTTGACGTAATTAGGTGAAATTACTCGGGAAACGAAATTAATTTCCTAAAGTACATTGACTTCCTCTGACACTTTTATATAGAGTGAAATTTTACTAGTGACTGATACTGAAAACATTGTACGGGCTGGTGATAGGAACAACTTTCGCCAAGGAACATAGGTCATAATAAGATAAAAATATTTCGTTCTTCCATAGTAACTTAAATCAGCTGATCGGCAATTTTATATGGAAGGTATTTTTTAAATTATATTATGACCTATGTTGCTTGGGGTAAGTTGTTCCTTATCACCAGCCTGATCTGAGTTCCCGCTATCAGCCACTAGTAAAATTTTACCCTATCTACGGTGTGTAAGGGACAGCCCTCCGAATACTGATAGGGTGCATACAGACCATGAAACTGAACTGAACTATTTTCTCATAGGAAGTTGTTCAGTTCCATGGTCTGAATGTACCCTATAAGTATTCGGAGGGCTGTCCCTTACACCCTGTATTATTTAATGTTTCTACCTATGTTCCTAGTTTTTAAATTGCATAGGTCATCTGACCTCTTATAGTATTATTTGGTCGTCACGTCACGTCGTGACGTCAACTTCGGTTGTGTGAGATAATTGTATTACGTATATGAAACATAAGACTTCCATTCACGTTGCCAAAAACGTAAGGCTTTTTTATATGAATACTTCTCTATATACGTAACATTACAATCGATAATACAAATGATTCGATTAATTTAATGAGAAGTATGTTTTTTGCAAACATGATTGATAAGATAATAATGAGTAATGTTTCATTGCTGTGTGATGCCGGCTTAGAATAGTATCACCATAGTAAAAAGAGACTGAGGAATAAATTAATCTAAGGAATGGGCAGTAGTGTGCACTGGCAAAGCAATTTCTTGTACTGCGCTTGCCAATCCGCTTGCCGAGCGTGGTAGGTATGGCAATACCCCCTAATAGGGGAGAGGCCCATGTCGAGCAGTGGACTGCTGTGGCTGTAAATGTGTTTCATTGGATCCTTTGTTGCAGCTATTCCTTCCCATCCTCATAATGGTTCCCATATCTAAAAGAACCTTATACTGAAAAACACTTCCCAGCTTTAAAACGCCCAGATGGAAGAGGCGTCGCCACTAGTAATGGGGAAAGTCGCAGGTTCAAAACCAGCCCGCGCTTTAAAGACTTTTGCAAGTTTTCAAAGAAAATCTAATTCTGTTACAGCCACCTCGATCCGCGCATCCGGTGGTTAAGTTCACGTGTTCAAGCCAGGAGCCGATGGTGATCGACAACTTACCGTTTGACAAGTACGAGCTCGAGCCGAGCCCGCTCACGCAGTTCATTTTGGCGAGGAAACAGCCTACTACATGCTGGCAGGTGAGGTTTACCAGATACATTGAATTATTTAATGTTATTTGAGATGCGTTTGTTCGTAATTTAAATCAAACAAAACCAGACAGGCCGAAACAGAAACAACGATGGAGGAAGCTCGATGATGGAGTACAGCAAGCTATGAAGCTTTTAGACAATATTTCAATATCTGCGCTTAAAAATATAGTAGATTTTACAACAAGTGCACAAAACGGACCATTTTCACCCGAGACTTTTAGTAGCCCGAGCCGAAGGCGAGGGCTGATAGTAATGTCGAGGTTAAAATGGTTTTGTGGACGAGTTATAAACTCTGCTTTTCACTTTGATTGCGAGGAAATAAAACAATAGTATATAATATAAGTCACATTTATTTAATTAAAATTCAAAGTAAAATTTGTACAGTTTTGAATACTGAAAGAAATTGTTTTTTCCCAAAACTTTGGCGGTAGTATCTGTTGCACAACTCTCTGTGCATTAATTTCCATAAGCGTATTAGGAGAGAGTCTTAAATCCTCTTCTTCACTGGTCATTTTTAACAATTTTAGCAAATTGAAGAAATTACGAAAAAACAAGAGCTGTTTCCCGCCGCTTTATTTTTTTTAAATCTTATGACATTGGCATTATGCTTGGGCTGCAGACCTATACAGCCTACTATTTAAGCCGACATAGTGCTATTACAATTTTTTCATACATATAAAATGAAATAGCACTATGTCGGGCCGATATCGGCGTTCGGGGCAGACGCCCTTTGGCTGTGTATGGCTCATTTTCTTTGCCTTCATTTATGAGTAGATACGTTCTTGCACTTGTGCATAAAATGCGATTTTGTGCAGCCTATATCCTGCACCAATAAGCTCTTTCAGAGCATGAGAAGTGAAAATTATATTATTTCCCTGTAATTTGATATTACTTAATAAAATTTGATATTACATAAAAATACAACTCACACATACATATAACAAAGAACAAAACGGAAACAGTATTGGCATACATAGGTTATGAAGTAAATACACAATGTTAAACGCACATGTGTGAATTGCAACGCACATGTGTGTAGTTTAGTGCATTTCCTAGCAAAAGTTCTAGAGGACCTTGAGTTTTATCTGCCGCCGCTCTTTATATCTGTGTGATATCGTTGAATTCGTCGTGATTTCCTGATTCAGGATTAGTAAAGAAATCTTGTCATTAAGAGGGGAGGGAGGGGTTAAGGAGAGGGAACGGATAAAATATATATCATCTAGTACGGCCGAGTACCTAACTAAGCAGCATGGCATAAATAATAATATTATTATCTATCTAAAATGTAGATTTTCTTCCACTGTGATATTTATGGGTATTTTTAAATCTCTTTCTGTTCCCTTTTATAGGTGTTTGTAGCAAACAGCAACTGCAAGAACACCGAAGTGAGCCATCCATTCGGGTATCTGAAAGCGTCGACCAACTTGACGTGCGTGAACTTGTTCGTACTGCCGTACAACTACCCGGTACTGCTGCCACTGCTGGACGACCTATTCAAGATCCACCGCTGCAAGCCCACGCAGGATTGGAAGCTGGCGTTCCAGCAGTACTTGGATAGGATGCCTTCTTATTATGTTGCGGTGAGTACTTATGAACATAAATAAATAAAATAAATAAATAACACAGGCTTGCCTGTGGATAAGTCCGGCTGAACGATCCCACTAAGCGGTGGAAGGCTCCGTAAGGGGCCGCCTGGCTTGCGACCACCATCGCACCGAAGTCTGGCGCCAAGTAGCCACCTGCGTTCCGTCAGTGTGTGGGAGTGCCAGTGCCTTAACAGGCTTCTTCTGGGTGAGCTCGCTCCATCTTAGACTCTGTCTCTGTCCTATGACCTAGACTAGAGTCAAGAGCAAACCCATCATTAATAAAAAAAAAAAAAAATAATTTCATTTATTTTCTCACAAATAAGTAAAAAAGTTATGTATAACACAATAAAATAATAATTATACACTATGAATTCTTAACTTGCTAATACAATTTGAACAGACTTGTGAGACTGGCGCCTAAACTAGGTTTCGGGACGAAACCTGTATCATAGGTCACCAGGTCCCCATTCTAACACGGTTATAACTATATGTAAAAAAAAAACATTATTTCCGACCTTAATACATCCAACGACTGCTTGGCATTTATGGCTTGTATATCTTACAAAACTTTACGCATAACCTGCATTGAAAAGAGAGTTGCATTGAAGGTGCCAACCCTTCTTTCTACCTCTGACAAATGGTCATAAACATTTAAATAATAATAGAAATAAATATCTTGGACATTTCACATTGCGCCATCTAGCCCCAAAATAAGCAAAGCTTGTACTATGGGAACTAGATAGCTGATATCCTGCTTACATACACATCCTACATACAAACAGGCAGTGTAAACAGCTCTAGAACAGAATTTGGTTTTAACATTTCATTTAAGAAACTGTGGGTAAATGACTCTTGTCTATATATTTTGATGTGACTCACAATGAACCTGATGTATTATGTATAAATTAATGACATAAGAAATCTCCAATTTAAAAAGATATAAATTTAATATTTACTGTGATATACATGGACTTCTGGGCGTTCCATGTCGCTGTTTCAATTTACTATAACACTACAGTACTCGATATATTCTATAAAACTTTTTAGTATGACACATCTGAGATCGTAGACTATTAATAAAAGTGTAAATTTAGAAAGCGTACATACATGCATACACATATCACGCCTCTAATCCCTTGGGGGGTAGGCAGAGCGTAAAAGGCTGCAAAAAACAGACATTGACGCCACATCTGACAAACAGTCATTCGAAAAATTGTGTATCGCCGTAGAACCAGGTTGTCAGCTTATCGCCCAAAATTGCAATACACACCCTCGAGTCCCTTAGTCGCCTCTTCCGACACCCACGCCACGGGAAATAAATGGGATGATGCTATTCTGAGCCGGCATCACACGGATATTAGAAAGTGTAAATCTAATCAGTCATACTGTATCATTATACAGTGCTGAAACGCTATGTACGGCATCTAGGTCACTTAAGTCTTGTTGTCTAAGAAATGAAATGGAAAGTTGTTGTTGTGGTTGCTAAGACTAGATAATGATGAAGGAACGAGTTGTAGAAATTCGTGTTAGAATGGGGGCCTGGTGACCTATGATACAGGTTTCGTCCCGAAACCTAGTTAAGGCGCCAGTCTCACAAGTCTGTTTAAATTGTAGTAGCAATTTAAGAATTCATTATAGTGTATAATTATTATTTTATTGTGTCATACATAACTTTTGTACAACACATTTGTGAGAAAATTAAAATAAATGAAATGAAATGTATGCCATACATTTTTATATGATTAGGCTGTTATTAGGTAAAATAGTAAGAATGATCTTGATTGGAAAATTTGATGAAAGTAACTGCGAACAGTATAACAGTGGCGTATAGTAGGAAAGGGCTAGTTATGTCCAGGAGTGGTCTAATGATTCCAGATTCTTCATTTGCAAAGAATAGGTATTACAAGTTGATATTTACAATAAAGTGTCGTTTCTCTATTCTGCTAACTAACGTTAGCGTGCAAAAAAATAAGTATTTAAAAAATCATGCAGGTTATATAAACTTATAGCTATTAGCCAATTTCTTAAATTTCTTACTCATTAGTTAGCAAGAACTTCTTCAAATTTGTCAAATATTTTGTTGTATATTTTAATGCAAATGCTGGAAATGTCAGAAATTGAATTAATCTTGACGTTTATGACACAGTGTTGACGATTGGCCTGATATTGGAAATAATACGTTGATTGAATTGATATCCATATGTATTTCACAAGTAATTTCTAAGTAATCGGAAAAGTATTCGAACGACCCGATGAACTGAAAAGTCATTATTATTTTTCCCTTTTTAGCCCTTACGCCGAGCCCTCGCCAAGATGGGTGCGTCGGCGCCGCTGGTGCAGAGCCTGATCCCCGACACACAAGACAACTCGCTGAGCTTCTCCGTGCTCAACTACCTGAAGCGGCTCAAGAACCAGGCCAAGATCGAGTTCGACAAGCTGTGCGCCGACGTCATACACAAGGCCTCCAGCGCTAACAATCAGAAGGTATATTGAAGATTGTTCTAATGATTTTAACTGGTCTTTTTGTTATGTGATTGGCCAACTAAAGCTGATCGCGAAAAAAACGGCTTGATAAAGTTAGTGTAGAAAATAAATGCTTATTTGATTCACAATTTAATTAATTTATTATCACCTGGCGGTTTCACCCGCTGCTATGAAAAAAAAATTTTCAAAAACCACATCAAAATTCGTAAGGATACATAGGAACAGACACGGGTCTTTCTGTAAGAACAGATATTTTCGCGTTAACGGGCCTACTTCCATGAAGTGAGGTGAAAACGAGCTACGAGAATGCATTTTATACATATTCTAAGGAACATCACTGTCAACAAAATTTTGTTTTTTATTCTTCAAGATATGAGGAATAAGCCAGGGCAGCGCAAAATCTCATTTTATATTTAATAACGGAGAAATTAAAATTTGAAGTTACCTCTATTTTTCAGTGATGAAGCGTGGCGTAAGAGATTTCTTCCGCCAGTGCTAATCGAACTGTATTGATCTTAGTATGATTATTAATGGCAATTTCACGTTGAACCCGCCCGGGCGGCTATTTTTTGACGAAACAACTTAGTTATTAAGAAATTTTGCAAAACACTTACTGTTTCCGGCTGCTTTCCTTGGGAGTAAAAGGTTTTTGTTTTGATGTGTTTCCTCTGCTGTCAAAACTGACGTGGAATTGATCATAGATAAACGGAATATGATGCAGACGCGACACACTGTACATTTGTTCGATATTTTGACCGTGAAAAATTATTGTATCTAGAATTTTGCCGTAAAATATATCAACTATCTACAACAACGGCATTCTATCCGCTATGGATAATTTTGCCAATGTCAATACTACGTTGATTGGTACATCGAACGAAACGCAAAATATGAACCGATTAGACGTAGGTATTAAAAATATTTTTACGATCAAATAATAGGATGACGTGGTTGTTAGTGCAGATTAGTATGAAGTAGTAAGGTTCGATTTATATGCAACACTAGACGGCGACACGGCGGCACAAAAGCAGTTTTTTAACCGCGGCGGAAATTTTTAAATGTATATATGGAGCGCTGCGCATACGGTCACCACCAACCACAGTTTTAGGACAAATTATAAGAAAGCAAGTATTAGTACATTGTTGTCGAGGTATGGAAAATAAGACTTTGCTGGACTTCAATTATACAAGTCAAGCAAAGTAATTTTCCCCGAGGCTTACATAGTGCTTTTCTCAAAAAAAGGCTAGGAAATGAAAGATTGTACTTCTTATAAAAGTTAGCTAGCGACCACAACATAACGAAACAAATAAAAATTTTCAATTTTCCCACCAATTGTAATTTTTTTAAATAAATTCGCCTGTAAGGCACAGTATTACGTAATATTCTGCCATACTAAATGTTTAGTTCATTCTTTTCTTTTTTAATTCTGGACAGGCAAGGGTCTTCACATCATACAGCCTCGTCTTTAGTTACCTGTTTCATACAAAATTACGTTTCGTTTCTATGAGAGTCATCGAGATAATTTTGAAATCAAATTATGTGGGTTTAGCGTATAACGAATTTATCTTAATGGACACCAGCAAAGGATTTCCATACAACTTTGCTGGCGTGATCTGAGACGTGACAAACAATGTGAAACTTCGCGGTTTCTTTTTTTGAAAGAAATGAACACATTTCCTAGCATGTTTGAGAAAAATAATTATGTACATGTACTTACGTACATACATACATACATACACATATCACGCCCATATGGGGTGGTATGGGATCTACCTCCTAGCGGTCCACCCTGGGCAACGGCAACACGGGCTTGCCTGTGGATAAGTCCGGCTGAACGATCCCACTAAGCGGTGGAAGGCTCCGTAAGGGGCCGCCTGGCTCGCGACCACCATCCCACCGAAGTCTGGCGCCAAGTAGCTTGCTGCGTTCCGTCAGTGTGTGGGAGTGCCAGTGCCTTAACAGGCTTCTTCTGGGTGAGCTCGCTCCATCTTAGACTCTGTCTCTGTCCTATGACCTAGACTAGAGTCAAGAGCAAACCCATCATAAAAAAAAAAAAAAAAATATCTCTTGAAACTTGCGTACCTAGTAGGTATACAAAAGTATTATTTATGTAGTAAAAGATTTTTGTCAGATTTTAGTTCAAGAGTGGGATCAATTGATTCGGAAGGTTTTTAGTGTTATGGGGTAGAAAGGTTCTAGAGTGGCACTGGGTCAAGATGTTCATGCTAGGGTAACACTGGGTTGAAAGGTTCTAGACTTATACCTAGCTGAAAAGTCCTAGAGTGTCACCGAACAAAATGCCAATACTAATGTTAAAATTAATTTCCAGGTAGGTACTTATCATTTCGGGAAGGTCGAGGGTATCATTATATTAAAGGTTGTGGTCACCCTGGTTCGTTGGTAACACCGAAATATACCAAACATTGTATAGGGCTATAAATCCCTTTTCTAAAAATACCAATTTCAAGACCAAAAATTATAGGATTATCCAGATAGGAATGGATTAAAAACCTTAGTCAAACAAACAATTAGAAGCACCTTCGATTTTAATTTTTCTTAGTTACTTTAATAGATACCACCAAAATGTATGATAATTTTTAACTATGAAGCAATTCAACTGGTGTCGGTGATTAAAGAAAAAAGATTGTAAAAGGTGTTCGAAGGTATGAAATTTTTAAGGCATGCGGCTCTGTGTTTGTCTGATGGTCAACAAATATTGTTCAAAAACTAATGAACGGTGCGAGAATGCGACCGCTATTTTATATATTATCATATCATAATATCATACTCGAATATATAATGGCCGTCGCTAATTGGTTTTTGCTATTTATATTTTGAACTTACATCTATGTATACTGATTTATGCAATAAACGTTTGAAATTGAAATTGAAATTTAACAGTATTAGTTGCGCTTAAGGTGCACGCAATGACGAAAATAACAAAGAAATATCCAAAAAAAAGTGTCTTAATGTCGAAGTTCGCAAAAAAATTTACAATACCAGGATGGACCAAAACGAAACAAAAATATGTTCGCGCAAAGTGCGTAACATGATACTGACCACTTGCATTTTTAAACCTGAACTAATAAGTTGGCTTTATTTAGTTTAATGACTTTGCTTCTTCTGAAATAACGTAAAACTAAAAAGTTGTAAATATGATTTGAGATGTTATGAAGATAAGTGTTTTGTGAACTGATTAAGCCCTTATTTTTAGACCAATTCTTTTCATGTACTGAAAGTGGAAGAATAACAAACAAACATACAGTACAGTTTATACAGTTCATAATTAATATGGATACTATGCGTTCAGCTAAGTCTTGGCGAAAGGTTCAGCTTATTCCAAAATATGGTCCTTATGATATAATGTAGGTTAATATTCCTTCCAAGTTATAATATCAACTTTGTGAGTAGTCCACCGAGAATCGAACCCGGAACCTTAGCGCCGCAGGCAGTCGCACTACCATTAGTCGTCAAGTATTGTATCAGTACCAGTTAGACTAACATTATATGAAATGGTGACACCTCTATAATATACTCTTTGACATGACTTCCGAATTTCATTTGAATTTCGTTCCTTCCGTCGAAGTACAAGCCTTAATAGGTACCTTAAACCTGCCTCTTGTATCACTCCTATCTTTTTTTTAAACCAGTATCAAAATCCGTGGCGTGGTTTTAAAGATCTAAGCATACAAAGGGACACGGAGAGCGACTTTATTTTATACTGTGTAGTGAAGCACCTTCCAAATGCCTGACACGCGCTTTTTTTGATCATCCTGATGAGATTAAGTAAGACAAACTATACGAAACACATAACCGTTGCGTGGAAATAGTGCAGTGTCCTTATAATCTAAAAGGCGTACATAAGTGTATGACTTTTCTGATTATGTAATTAATTCTCAATTTAAACCAATATTTCCAGGTCGCCGAAAGCGTCCGTGTAATGCCACGATCGCCTCTCAAGAAGGACCTCACAACGCATCCTTCCCTGCAAGATAAATTCTCGCAACTTCGCGACCAGCTGAACGAATTCGGAGGTTTCGTCGTCGGCCTGTCGCGAGGCAGGCACAAGGCACAGACTCACACCTATAGGAACCCTTTTGATATACAAAGGAGGGATTTGTTGGACCAGGTAATTTACATTGCCTACTCTAATATTGACAAATTAAATAATAAGTTATCTCTGATTTTGAAGCCAATGTTGCAGGGAAAAATTATCTTTACGTTCCTGATTTTCAACTTTTTTTTATTAATGATGGGTTTGCTCTTGAGTCTAGTCTAGGTCATAGGACAGAGACAGAGTCTAAGATGGAGCGAGCTCACCCTGAAGAAGCCTGTTCACTCTTACTACTTAATACTATTAATATTTCTACTGTTTTCAGGTGGTCCGTATGCGAGCGAATTTCCTCCAGCCATCCCTAGCTCACACCCGTCTAGTAGACGAGGACAGCGTGCATTCAATGCCGGTGGCTCAGATGGGCAACTATCAGGAGTACTTGAAGCGAATGACTCCGCAACTGAGGGAGATCGAGTCGCAGCCCGTCAGGCAACACATGTTCGGCAACCCCTTCAAGATTGACAAGGTGAGCATGTCGTGCGTCTCGCTCGCACTCGCCCAGTAGACGAGGACAGCGTGCACTCAATGCCGGTGGCTCAGATGGGCAACTATCAGGAGTACTTGAAGCGAATGACTCCGCAACTGAGGGAGATCGAGTCGCAGCCCGTCAGGCAACACATGTTCGGCAACCCCTTCAAGATAGACAAGGTGAGCATGTAGTGCGTCTCGCTCGCACTCGCCCAGTAGACGAGGACAGCGTGCACTCAATGCCGGTGGCTCAGATGGGCAACTATCAGGAGTACTTGAAGCGAATGACTCCGCAACGTTAGCGTACTAACATAATACCTATTTCTTCCAGCGTTTGATGGTTTTTGATTCAATGTGTTCTGTTTAAGTGTATGCCAATGGCACCCCGATACCGGAGATAGTTGTGGTATTCATAACTCGATAGACCTTTGAAGTCCTCTGACAGCAGGACAAAAAATGAACTAATCCAAGCGCAACAAGGTTCAGGTGTTGTGTACAAAATTTTCAAACCATGCTGGATTTGAACCTGTTATTCGGTATCACCTGCCGTTGGCGAACTGCCCGGTAGATGAAGCCATGCCACGCGTTATTAAGATACACTTGCATAATTGTCGTGGGGTTTTTAGTGGTGGTTAAATGAGCGTAAAACATACAGATTATTAAAGTTTAATTTTGATTCATTATGACGAATTTATTTTTCATTAAAAATTATCTTTCCAGCGTATGATGGTTGACGAAGCGGACATCGACGGGCTCGGAGCGTCGGGCGGGCCGCGCGGGCCGGGCGGGGGCGCGGGCGGCAAGCGGGGGGCGGAGTCTCCGCGCCCCGTCCCGCTCAAGAGGAAGGCCGGGCCGCTGCCGCAACACGTGCAAGCCAGGAGGCCTTCCACTCCCACGCCCGCTATCAACAAAGGTATTGCCGTCCCCTGGGATCATTTTATACATACATACATATCGTTTGTTTTTACACATATCATGCCTATAATCCCTTGCGGGGTAGGCAGATCGTAAACGGTCGCAAAAACGGACATTCATCATCATTTTATTCCACTCGAAAAGAAGTCGCTTGTGTGATCTCAGCCGTATGAGGGTTGATGGCTTAGTCTGTAGTGTTGGCGTCTCGGTCACACTTGCGTGCTTCAATTCATTTCATTAGCGTTAAAACGTCTTCATTAGAACTGTCTGTTCGTATGACTGTTGTTTCTTATCTAGTTTATACAGAATCATGCTCTTATCCTGAACATTTTTCCCTAAGAGCGACAAGATGAAAAGTAAACTAGTTTTTATGCAGAAAAAGAAGAGGCATTGGCAAAAAGTGAACTAGTAATTTTTTCATAATGCATTTTTTGTAATAAGGCACAGAGGCCCTCTCAATTCCAATGCCTATTGTCTTTCATCACAGACTGTAGTGACGACCAAACTTGGAACATTTTTCAATATGCTTGGTTTTCATTCCAGTGACTCCACCTTCAAGCCCAATAGCGCCGCCTCCACTGTCGCCGCTCAGCTCGCCGCCGCCGCTGTCGGCGCTGTCGCCGCTGATGGCGCTGCCCACGCCGGCCACGGTCCGCAGGCCCACCTCGCCCATAGCGCCCGTGCCAGCCGAGCTCAGCGCGGGCAGGCCGCCTGAGGTAATGTCAATACATAGTACAAAATAAAGCCGCTTCCCGGTCGGTGCTTGGTCAAAACTACGCAACGGATTTTGATGCGGTTTGTTTTTTATAGATGAAGTGATTCAGTAGGTAGAAGTTATTTATAATACCCTTTTTTGTATTATACATACATACATATATCACTCCTAGGCACAGCTTTAACGGTCGTAAAAACTGACATTTACGCCACTTCTGACAAACATTTGAGGGTCTTTCAGAAAATGGTGTACTTATCACCATAGTGACAGGTTGTCCACCCATCGTCAAAAATTGCAATACACATGTAACCCTTCCCTCGAGTCCCTAAGTCGCCTCTTACGACACCCACGGGAAAGAAATGGGGTGATGCTATTCAATGCCGATATCACACGGTTTTGTATAATACATGCCGGGAAAAGGTCACGTTACCACAGGAAAACGGGTAGCTGCGGGTAAAATAAAGTCGTTTCCCGTGCACAAAAAGTGTACATGGGCGAACTTAATGTCGATAGCATAGTCCACTGTATGGATCCAAAATGGCGTTAATCAGCTCCACGTTCCATTCTCTGTCTTGGTTCAAGAATTGTATCTTTACCATTCTCTATTTCAGGAGCCTCCGATCGTGGACACGGGCGGCCCAGCTAGCGCCCCCGCCCCCGTGACGCCGCCGCCCCCTCAGCACGTAGCGCCCCCCCAGCACGTGGCGCCCCCTATCGCGCCGACCAACTTGCCGCCGGTTGTCAAACCATTCCTCAACGGAGGTAAGTTCAAACTCAACGCGACCAGCCCTGGGCCCCGATTCTTTAAGTTTTAAACCATTGTAATGCCAGCGCAACTCAACCATTCTATTGCCACTGTGATATTCTATACTTCAAACTGTTAGTTTTGTTCGTGGTACAGTCAAGATCAGACTGGGTCAGACAGTTCGGACTTTGGACCGTTCTAATGCCGCGCGCACACTTCATTGGCAGTTCGATTGTCTAACCGCACTTCAGCTTAGCTGTACGACTAAAACCATCAACTGACACGATATCTACACACAATTGAGACGATTTCATTTAGCAGGCTTCAGGCCCTGCTTTCAGAAGTTCATTGAAAATAAACTACTATCATGAGTAGGATCTTCTGTGACCCTGGGTAATTAGACTTTCGTCAGAAACGGTAGGAGCTGTGTTGTAATTTTTTTACTGAAATCAACTTGCGTCAAAAGCTACTTCGTAATTATTATCACGTCATCATTTATTACTCCTAGATCGAACTACATTCACCCAGTTCCATTGCTGCAAATGCAAACTATATCATAGAAATTGCTAATCTTTGCATATTTAATCTGTAATATAAGTATACATTGGAATTCATTTTGTAGGTCATTGATTTGTCGCTGTTATCAATGTAAACAAACCTGTTAACATGTTTAAAAGCGTTTTTGACCGCATTTATTTTAAACCGCATGATAAAATCGCAGATAAGAAAAACAACAGCAAAAGAATGAGGTATTTTGCAATCTTACTGCGTATTTAGAAGGTTACTCAATTGCGTATGAACGAGTTTAGAGATGATTTAATGACATCACTAAGTATGATGCTATTAGGCCACTGATCTCTATTATACTACTAGTACGCTGGATAGACGATAAGCCGCGTCAAAGTGCCGCCATTTGAATTTTACATTTTGGCCATAGAACTAATAGACAGAGATGGGACAGTGAGATAAAATATATCGATAGAAATGACTATTCGCTACAAATTCATAATATTTTTAATTATGGTTAACTTATTTAATGATGGCACATTTTACAAAATAGTCGAGCAATTGGTGAATAAATACTGAGATTAAGCAAATAGTTATGAACATATGAAGAAGAAACAGACATGCACAAAAACTTCTATAACAAGTATCCAAGTAAATACGTAAGTTATTATATTTCTTAGTGCAGTTTACAGAATTATAAAAAAAAAAATCTTAAATTTCGGAAAAATATCAATAAGTTCTATCGACAAGAAACTTTGACACCCCTATTTTTGTCACATTTAGTTCCATTCCCGAAAGGTAGAGGGCACTTCAAATAGCCCCCATCAAGAACTGTAATTTTTAAGGGTATAGTCAGTCCAGTGTACTTAGAGGTCAGTGTTTTAGGCCTTTATGTTCTTCAAATACTAGTTTTAGGCTTAGTATTTTATCAACGACAAGCTGGGTGTAAGGGATAGCGTCTCAAATGCTGATTGATGTAGAAGACTTGTAAAATTCTTATTCCGCAGGCCGAGTCTAATCCCAGAACTAGCGAATAGTAAATAATAGCGACGAATATTATAAAAAAAGAAAATTGTGTTGAACAAATATAATTTTTTTTACAATGACGGATCATGATGTTATAATACTATCCTACATTGAATGAAGTTAACTTCATAATCATTTCAAAGGGCCGCAGGTTCAAATCCTGCCTCTATTAGATAGATGGATGGATAAAAGTTTATTTTTGCTACAGTCACACATACATACAAAACCAAATTAACAATAAAATAACAACAAGCAAACGAAAATATGTTCCTTTCCGATCAAGAACATTTCACGAACATCGCTCCACGTTTATACTATCTGCTCCCGAAAATGTATCTTGCTTAATTGACCCTGATTCGTCTAACACATCAAATTTGGATGCATTAAAAAAGGAATTGACTACTTATCTACTGACACATGATCGGGAGCGGATGGGATATTTTTGGGAAAGCATTACGAGGACTGAGTAAATTCGATTACCTATTAAATCAGTCAGCTTAACTTAAAAATTACAGCTTTAGTAGGCAAAGATTTGAAATTATGAAAGTTCATATTATTATTTTTTCTTTTTTTACTTTATTTCCATTCAACTTACGGGGTACATCCATATTTCGGCATGCTTGTTATATCGATGTGCCACTAAGCTTTAACTTATACAGACTGCCAACGATAATAATGACCTTTCTTCTCTTGTCGTTTTAAATAGTTAGCCCTAGCTTTACGCTTTTTTGGGCTGCTATAAGACTAAAACACCCTAAGATAAGTGATGGTTTATCGAGTGCTTTTCTCTAATGGTGTTGAAATGGACATTTGATTAAGTTAAGAAATAAATAAATAAAACAGAAAAATAAATATACAATAACGTCATTAAATTAGTGTATTGTTTGATATTTTTCGAATATTTTTGATAATAATTATAATTACTAACTTAAACATATTTCAGATGCCTACACAACGATGGGCACAAAGATGCCGCGGTCGCCGTCCCCGCCCCCCGCCCCGCTGGCGACGCTCCCCGCGCCCGCCCCCGCGCCCCCCGCGCCCCCCGCGCCCGCGCACGACTCGCAGGAGCTGCAGATCAACGCCATCCTGCAGACCATCACCGCCGAGAAGAACTACAACGCTAAACCCAACAAGCGGCGAAGCAAGGTACGACATATAGCTCACTTCATGGTTCATAAAAAGACGCCTATTTACTGGACATAGGCCCACATTGGGCTCCCCAACCAGGGTAAAGGCATCGCGATCTTGGATTGACTGTAGCTTGATCTTCTTGCCCGTGACCTTTACATGGTCATCTAATATGGTAGGAGGCTGTCCAAAGCTGCAGCTTCGTATCCGGAAATTTGGATTGAACTTCATTTTACTTTGATATACGGGGTGTAAGGGACGGTGTACCGAAAACTTTGCAGGCATGCTCAGACCATGAAACTGAACAACCTTTTCTATGGAAGCTATGCTGGTAAACGAGAAAAATTTTTCGACCTCCCATACAAAATTCCCGATCAGCTGACTGACTTTCTATGGAAACTCGAAAAAAAAATGTCGTTTCCCAACATAGGCTCCATAGAAAAAGTTGTTCAGTATCATGGTCTGATCATGTCTGCAAAGTTTTCGGTACACCGTCCCTTACACCCTGTATGTATTAGTAGCATGAAAGTTACAAAACAGGTGAAATTGCCGGGCGGAACGTTAGTAAATTATTATAAAAATATTCGCCGATCGCGTTCGACTAGCGATCATAATAAAAACTTCACTTCATCAGCCGGCCTGAACGAATTGATTCAACGACTTATTGAACTTTGTTTTTTCGGTATTACAGAAAGAAAAACCTGAGCCGCCGCCTCCGCCGGCGCCCGCGGTGTCTGCCTTGTCACGGAAAGAGCTCGCCGACATCAGGAAGCACAACCTCGGCGTGCGCACTGAAGTTTACAAGGCTGTCAGACGACCAGGAAAAGGTGGGATTATATTGTTATTTTCGGGTCTATATATTTTCGTACAAAATCTGACAAGAAACTTGTTGTTTTCTAGCAAGACTGTTTTTGTAGCCATTTAGTAATTCGGGTAAACCGAATCACTACCGTGTGATTTAAGACTTGTCGTACGTAACCTTGGTTTTTGTTACAGATTTCACGAAACTCTTTGATCAGTTGAAACAGTTGAAGGGCAGCGTGGACGTCAAAAAGGAGGTCGTACGAGAGATTATAAACGAATCATTGCGATTCAAAAGGAAAGCTTTGGCCAAACTATTGGAGGACTTCCTAGTGGGCCTCGAGAAGAACGGAAGCAGCGCTTCTGTGGGGATCAAGCGCCTCAACTCAGTGTACAGTGCCACGAACAATCACAGCTAGTGGTCGCCGCGCGTGCCCTGGGTGTTGCCGCACTAAAGTGACAGGTTCCTTCATAACAGTAACAAACGTGATACAAGTCGACTACGTTGAACGGTCGTGCGCGCAGAAAGTATCAAATTGTGACGCCCACAAAACTTTAGCCATTGAATTACACATAACATTAACAGCTATGACAGTCCACTGCTGGACATGGGCTTATTCAATAAACATCTAAATGCTTAATCTGTAGGTAAAGGGCGCGCGCTGAAGTAATTAAATTACTGACCTCACTCTCCTCAACTGTGGAGAATACTGTTATGGAATTACCGTGTCAATTTTTCTGTAGCAATACTGCCGGAACGGGCCAAAGAGACAGTGTTTACTGATTAGTCTAAAGCTCAAAGCGAAAGTTTGGTCAAGTTACGTAAAGTTACGTCCCAAATTGATAAAATGGCCAACTTGTGATGCATCGTCGTGTTTTAACGCCCTCATCAACTGACTCCGGTTTGTGCTTAAAAAATTTAGGTGTATCGAGTGATTTCCGCCTATATTTAGAAGAAACGTCGAAATAGTTAATTGGGATTACATACCAATAGTTTATAAGCAAAAATGCTTTCCTAGTCTATTTTCATTCGGCTTTCCAATGTTATGTTACGGCTGGGCATTTATATTTTACTGTATTGAACCACATTTTTATTCAACTTATGATTCTCAGTTTCTCGAAGTTTTAACCTTATGACCAAAATATTAGTGTGCGCTGATCAGAGGACCAGTTTTCCAGTCATTTTGTGATTTGTAGATCTTGTGAATGGTTTGTTCCATATTTCCCTTAAGATGTCTGTCTGTCCCTTAAGTTGGTGGAGATTATACTTTTTTACGAACGCTTAAAATATGAATATATTAATTTTATATTGTTATAAAACGAAAATCTAAACTGAGACTCGTCATTTTACAGCCTGGTATAGTAGTACTCCATCAAAAGGAAGTTGTGCTTATTTTATGGGAACCATGGAATCAAGTAAAAAGCAATATTAGTGACAACATGAATTTATTATACCGTTTGAATTTACGAGTGTCTTAGTATGTGCAAAATGACGGTAAATTGTGTTAAGAAGTGTAAATATGTATCAATGTAAATATATGAAAATGTGTTATTATTACCAATGAGAAATGTACATTTAGGATGCTTTTACGCATCGGGCAATGCGTTTTTCAGTGATTTGGGATCGTTAGAATAATATTTCACATATAATAAGAAGTTATACGCACTACGGTAAATAGCTTTTGGTATAAAAGGTGGTCCCAAACTTACGACATTCATAATCAAGAATTTTGTGTGGGCCTGTTTTCTAGTTCGTGCTCAAATAATAATATTGTCAGTTATCTGGCCAAAATTCGGCTATACAAAGTATTGTTGTAACAATTTAGTCCGATCCGAATACACTGGGAAACGCCCGGTCAATTGTAAAGTGTATTATATCTTTTTCAAAATAAATTATAATCCTTATTGGATTTTACTTTTCGTGTTTTATTAGACGTCATATTAGTATAAAAGCATTTAGGAAAAGCATATTTTTGTAGTTTTTAGACGAACTTCGAAAAAACTGTAATATTGTTTTTAAAACGCCTAAACTCGCCATAATCCTTATGCTGTATTTATTACTTTAATACTTCACCTGCATAAAATAGTGCATTGTACACGCGTAAAGAAAGGGACTGATTACACAAGGGTGTAGTTTGAGGCCCGAAGCGCAGCTTAGTTGTGAAAACCGAGCGGTCAGTTGTTACAGCCGCGAGGTAAGTTATAACCACGTTATAACAGTCACGGGATGAGTTGTTACGATCATGGGGACACTTGTGGCAGCCGTTGGGTAACTTATAATAACAGCCACATGGTCAGTTGTCACAACCTAGGGGTCAGTTGTGACAACCAAGGGGTCAGTTGTTGCAACTGTGGGGTAAGTTGTAAGAGTCATGGGGTTAGTTGTAAAAGCCTCGGGGTCTGTTGTAACATCCACGAGGTCAGTTGCAACAGCCTCGGGGTAAGTTGTAACATACACGGGGTATACTGTTTTTTTTGTATCATGGCGATAGCGTGCATTGACCTTAACTACCACTGTACTCTCATTTGCGATAGCGATACATCGTATTTCCTTGAAAAAGTTAGCGACATGAATATCGCTAGAGTACATGAGCTTAGGGCAAGGTCGCTGCAGGGATCAGAAACATTTTTATTTGTGACCATATTTTAGATCATTATTGTAAGTAATTCTACTAGTTTTCGTCTGCTTTAAATTGCCATGAAAATTAATTATTTTCTCGTGGTTAAAAGTAGCCAATGATGTGTGTGTTATTCTGATGTATGAACTGTATTTTCATACAAAACGCGAATTTTCATACAAACTTCAAGTCCCTGTTTACCCCTTGTGGGTTGAAATTAGAAAACGCTGAAACACGTCTGTAGTAATTATTTTATTTGTTTAGTCTTTTATTATTTATTATTTGATTCTAAGTGACCAAAATGTAAAAAATTTAAAAATGTGAAACAAATAAAAAAGGAAAAAACCAAAAAATCTAATTTAATTTGAGAAAATTAATTTTTCCAAGCCTAAAGGTTTATTCACACACATCTGGGTAGTACGCAAATGCATGGGTATAATTTGAGCCGCGCTACAATAACAAAACGTGACTGGCTAACAAGTAATGTAACAAAAATAAACTTAACAAACAAACAATAACCAAAACACCGAGAAACAGCAAGAAAGACTTCCAAACACGAACGAACGCAAGCGCACTTCACGACGATCGATCAAAATGAAAACAAAATTGAGCCTGCGGGACCGCACCTCTGGCCAGCTAGGGGCTCATTACAAAACAACGTAACTCAAAATTTTTAGTTTTAGTGTCAATTATTTTGTTTTATAACTTTTTAAGCACTCGCGATTTTTTTCACTCATTTTGAGTATTAGACCGGGTCTATCGCGATAGTATTTAGGTAAATATTAGTAATTAAATATCAGTCAACCCGCGACCACAATACACGAAACTGTGTTGAAACGTCGGGACACAGGTAAATTACTAATATTTACCTAAATACTATCGCGATAGACCCGGTCTAATACTTAATTTTGTTTTATATTTATTTATGGTAAAAATGTATTTTGTAAAGCTTTTTGGTTTCTTATTTGCTCAAATTATAATTGCAACCCAGAATCATTTTTATTTTACGGTATTATACCTATAATAGAGAATACATTTTGGGCAATATTTTAAAACGTATGTTATAGAATTGAACTCATTTCAAAAGTTAGCGAAAATTATCGACATATAAAAGTAATAAGTAGTTAAAAAAACAACTTTTCGAATTGGCTACAAGTACACTCATTTTTGAAAATTTTGGATATACATGGTTGTGGAATGACGCCGGGTTGTGCCGGGGGAATACCCGAAATTATGATACTTTAGCGATGTGAATTCTAGCGATAGTTTGTATGGAGAGCGATAATTATCGCCTAAAAATGTTGTTTTCGGGACCGGTCGTGTCAATGTACGCTATTGCCATGATAACGCGTAAATGGTATAAATTGAAATAGCCTCAAGGTCAGCTTTAAAACCCTCGAAGTCAGTTGATACATCCACGAGGTCAGTTGTAACAGCATTGGGGTCAGTTGTAAGAGTTGCGGGGTAAATAAAAAGCTGTGGGGTAAGTTGCAACAGACGGGGGGTAGTTATTTCTGCCTCGGGGTAAGTTGTAACCACGTTGTAACAGACTCGGGTTCATTTGTGACAGCCGTGGAATAAGTTATTAACAGCTGTGGGGTAAGTTGTATTGGTGTATTCCGTCCCTACTCAAAAAGTAAATTTAGCGGTGAGAAAGTGTTTTCAGCAGCGGGGAGAAAGATATGTATGGTTTATCTCCCCTGTTTTGCACCGTGAACAATGACTAACGTTCCTCTTGATCAAATGTAGAGCTATGGTTAACTTTCTATTCAGGTGTACTCTATAAAATATAGCTTTTAAATTTTTCGGTGTATACCCGTTTTCTCCAGTGACCGAGTGTTGAGGGTAGGTGATTTAGTAAGGTGTGACATGGTAAGGTCTAAGGTACTTCCCCGCCCTCTGCCACGACTTTCCCCACCTTCAACGGGGGGACAAGAGGAATACACCGCTTTATCTAACATAATAAAGAGGAACGTCAGTCATTGTCCACGTTTCAAATTACCGGATAGAAAAAGGATTAAACCGCACTCGCGGCACTGCAGCGGAGCGAAGCAGGCGCGGATCCAAGGTTTGGCTTACGGAGGCCCATTTCGAGTAGCTACCTAAGTATATGTATTTTTTAATGACGTGTAATAACAATATTTTACACATATAGGTATTGCAAGTGCAGCGAGTCAAACTTTTCACGTTTAAACTGGTGTGGTGCAAGGGGTGCAAGCATCACTGAAGACCGAGAAGGCACTACACCAACGCGAGCGAAGCGAGCTTGACTTCACGTTCTTCTTCTTTTTCGTGTGTATGAGTATATATAGGCAAGGTTAAAAGCGTAACGAGGTAGTAGCTTAATACTATAAAGCGTGGACTACGCAATGCAAAGTGAACCCGTCGCATTTGCATGCTATGATTGAGCGAGTGCGCGATGTATTGACTGCATTGGAAAGGGCCGAGTGCAACCGAAAATTCCGAACGATTGACGAAGGGGAAGTCGGCCATTCTGCGATATGGCGGTTTTATTTTTAGTTTATGTGGAAATTAGACTGCGAGCTGCCGAAAAAATGCCGCGGTCGACGTCTTGGCCACCCCTGTATATTTCTTTATCCTGTGGATCTACTTGGAAATAAAAGTTTTGAAGTTTACCTACATTCCTTTCAAAGAATGTTTTATTATATAAGGTTTTGTACTTTTTGTCACATTCGTGTAACTACTCTAATGCCATGTTGATACGAAAATAACATCTACATTCAGAGAGCGATCATATTTCGAATAAACATTTTGCGCTGCCTTGGGAAATTGGAGGCGTCGAAATGGGCTGCAACAACAGAGATAATGTAAACGCAAAATTAGATGCGCCGCGTCCGTCCACCCGCTGGGCCACAGGGCCGCTTTTAGGAGAAAGCGGGACTGGAAACACTTATCCTATAGATAATAATCGAATCAAATTAGTTTAGGAGTTTTTTAAAAACCAAATTTTGATTACTTACCTACATCACATTAGGTACACAATCAACAGCCACAGCAGTCCACTGCTGGACGTAGTCCGGATTGGGGGGGGGTATTTCCTATTACACGCTTGGCAAGCGGGATTTTCAAACCGGAATTTTTTTATGGCGCAAAAAAATATTTTGCTCCTAAAAACGAGTACATACATCAGTCTATTGCAGTCCACTGCTGGACGTAGGTAAGTAAAAACGAGTAGGTAAGTATAATATAATGCAACTGTCACATGGGTAATGGGGTACATTAGAATGCGAATGTATGTTTATCAATAATTTCAAAATAAAATTTTAATATCGCCAAAAACATTTTTCTACTTAAAAACGAGAATAATATAGTTAGTTTAAAAAACTACATATCATTTAATGATATATAGTTAAAGAGAGATATATAGATAGACAGCCGAGTGTGATAGTAATTTACCACTAAATTACCTCCAAAAACCTATTTTTCAACTTACTAAAAAACAAGAAAAATATAGGAGTTTATCCAACTGTCATATAATGGGGGGCGGCATTAGAATGGGTAAGGTGTTTTGAAATGTAAACTCTTTCTATATAGACACGAACACGATACTTTTTGAAGGTTGATTAGGGTGAGCGTATGTACAGAAGTTGCTTATTTAATAGCCCTCGTCTTCTCACCAACCAAACTACGAACGGTTCTGTGTTTTACATGTGACTTGTTAACACCTATCTAACGGCTGGCGTACAGATCTCTGCCGGCAGCACGCAGAAACACATAATGGCATAGAGTCGTTGTTACGATATTATTTTTCTGAGATAACAAATTTGATTATGTTCTTTAGTCCGTAGTTTTGTTGAGGCCGAACGCTGATATCTTAACTTACGGGAAACCGTAAAAGAATAAGTTAAGACATCAATCTGGTAGTAGGCGGTTGAAAAACTCTGACACCAGGGTTCATCGAGTCGTTGGACGACTCGGTGTCCCACTCGAAAAGAAGAAGAATCAATCATTACCTTATATCAGCCCACATCCACCCACTGCAGGGCATAGGCCTCTTCTAGATTGCGCCAATCTTCACAGTCCTGTGCTAAACTCATCCATAGAGATCCCATCGACTTGGTGATATCATCGAACCATGGCACTGAAGACAGGTTGCGTTAATATCATCACAAACGACGTACAGTAAGAATAAATATTTATATAAATATCCTGGACAACTCACACAGCGCTATCTAGCCCCAAACTAAGCAAAGCTTGTACTATGGGAACTAGATAGCTCTTAATACGTCTATACTTTTTTTTAAATAAATATATATTATACATAGAAAACACCTAGACTCGAACCCACGACCCTCGGCGTAGCAGGCAGGGATACTATCCGCTACGCCCTCGGGACAGTCACTCACCATGAATACACTAAAATGTCATTTTATCATGTATATGACTGGCCCGATGGGGTAGTGAATAGTGCCTCTGCCAGCTACGGCGAGTCTCGTGGGTTCGATCCCCAAACAGCACAAGTGTTTGTAAGTTACTTTTCAAATATTTGTGTTGAGTCTGGGTGTTTTCCATGCATTACAATGTATATATTTAAAAAAAAAGTATTTATGTATTACATCAGCTATCTTGTTCCCATAGTACAAATTTTGCTTAGTTTGGGGCTGGATGGCGCTGTGTAAAATGTCCAAGATACTTATTTATTTATCTAGGTATCTATCAAGTTTTACCTACCTACATCAAGGTTGCTGCCCGCGAAACCAATGTTGTTCACAAAGTCCCGCGCCATCAACTCAGCATACCACGAGTAGTCAGGAGTATGAGGTCCACACCACTCATGTTCCAGCAATTCGCTTGCAAACTAGAGTGCATTATGTTTGCATCATTAGCGTACCACCGACACCGAGCTGCTTACTGCCCGCCAAACCAATGCCATTACATTAGATCCTGCATACTCGTATGTATGTATACATACCCAGTCCCGTGTAATGCCGGCTTAGAATAGCATTACCACATTTCTTTCCTGTGGGTGTCGTAAGAACAGACTCAGCGACTCGAGGGTGTGTTAGTGTTAGGCAATGGGTTGACAACCTGTCACTATGGCGATTGTCAATTTTCCGAATGACCGTCAAATGTTTTTCAGACGTAGCGTAAATAACCGTTTTTACGGCCGTTTCTGCGCTGCCTATCCCGCAAGGGATAATGGGCATTATATATGTATGTATATATACCCGAGTTGAGCCACAATGGAGTGGGTAATGTAGTTTTAGTATTTTTCGTGTAGGACATCGACGACGAACGATTCGTTTAACCTGGTGTCAGATTTTTCCAACCACCTACTACTACTAGGTCTCTGGCATGGTTGTGTAACGACCGCCGTCTATGTAATCATAGACAGCAACCGGGGTCGACGGCTTATCGTGTCGTCCGAAGCACGGAACCATCTTTATTTTATTTATTTATTTTGTACTTTATCGCACATGGTACAAAAGGCGGGCCTAATGCCACGCCACGCGGCATTCTCTATCGACCAACCAGAAGGTAAACAGAGATAAAAATACACGGGTGCTCCTCCTCGGGTGTGAAATCATAATAATGGAAAATAAAAAATTGAACTAAGTACTATGAAATAAACATATATAATATAATACATCTTTCTTGCGGACAATCAGGTGGTTCAGCATTCAATGTCAACTTCACAAAGTGATATTAATTTCGTGAGTGCCCCACCGGGATCCGAACCCGAACCCTCTACGCCGCAGGCAGTCGCACTACCACTGCGATGAACTGGGCTTAGTTGGACAGTACTTATCTAATTAGAGCGCCAAAAATTATGCCAAATGTCGAAAAAAGACCGCCCCACTCAGCCCCACTTAGAATTTAAAACTTCCAAAGAAATTCTCTCCGGTTATTCAAGCGGGCGGTAACTTTGCAAACTTTTTTTCCTGGTCTAGTCTGATTAATTACAGTTATTATAATAATTATTGAGATCACAAGACGAGCTTTAAAAGTTAACCGGGGTAAGTAGGTACGTGCCTCCGTCAGTATCAGTAACTACTACCAGATTGTACTTAGTAAATACCTACCTATCTACCTACATACCTACTTTACCTTTTAGTCTTCATATGGTGATATTTGATTGATAGCGAAAACTCAAGACGGGCTGATGATAAGGAACAACTTTCCCCAAGGAACATAACCCACCTGGTTGCAACCGTAGAGCAAGATGTTCTTAACGTTACAGACCGCATTCCTCGGAGTTACCCCTCAGTTTTTGCGACACATAACATTAAAATGCTATTCCAGCTCGGCACCACCATGAAAAAAAAAGGAAACCGAACTAGCCTTAACCCTGCAACATTATCACAGCAAAGCCAAGGGCCGGTTACACAACTCTTCTTATGGCCTCTGTAATTTATAGCTGAAGGGAGATTTATTTACATTTGTATCCATTCCGCTATCTAAATTACGAGCTCTATCGCCATTTTGTCCGTTAATGCTATTTTTATTGCTGTATCGCGCGCTATGATGCTACTATTAATGTTTCAGGGACATCCCCTGTACCTAGCTCAATTTTCTTACTCTTTGCTTACTAATTAATAGTTTGCTGGTTGGTTCCACTATCAGGTCGAAAGTATGAAGAATGAACTTCTTAGGTAATGCATTTCTTTGATATTTTTTACTGTCATCAAGAAAATGGCTGTCGTGACTCTAGTAGCTCGGATAGTAGAGCCATGGGACGGTAGGCACTCAGCAATAAAATTTATATTTTCATACATACACACATTTATCCCTTGCGTGTTACGGAGAGTTAAATTCCGTATAAAACGGTCTAAAGCGCCACGTCTAACAAACATTTTGAGGAAACATTTCCTCTTACGACACCCGCTGGAAAGAAATGGGGTGATGCTATTATCAGGCGGTATAACACGGCTTTAATTTTGATTCTAAAGTTCAGTATCCAGTGTATTTTTCTTTCCACAAGGTAAGTAGATCACGCCGTGCACGACACTTGCTTACGATTTATTATTCCCTAAAATAGTCTCACAAAACTGGAAGCATCACATAAACGTAAGAATAGAAAGTGTATGCTAAACCCACTACGCTCATGTAATATCCTAGAAGCGTGCAGTGCAGAGCTATAAAGCGATAGACCGATAATTTAGATCAAGGGGAAAAGGTAGAGACATCTCTACAAACAAGCATAGAAAACAAAACACAGTAACACAACGCTATTTCACCTTAAGCCCTACTTATTAGAGGATGTCCCATAAGTAACGATACGTTAAATTTTGTGATAAGTTGAATTTTAGATGACAAATAAACATTTTCTATTCAATTACCTTCGTGCACTTTCATAACCTGTATTTAGTACCTAGCTACGAAAAGATATAATAAAACTTAGTTTTTTTCAACATGAGACAACATTTAATAATTTTTTTATTTTAATTGTTTAATGGCTGGCAGAATACCTACCTCCTTATTCTTCTTTTCGTCTGGCATACTAAGTTTACGAACGACCCGATTAACCCTGGTGTTAGAGTTTTTGATCATTAGTAGATACGCATCTGACATGGTTATACCTACGTAAACCGAATCAAGGTACTAAACAAGAAGAAACCAAAGACATATTAGGGTAGTTAACTAAATATATTCACTACTTGGGTTTTACAAAACTAATTTTCTTTTTACCATGCCCACGACTTATTTACGTTTTGCTTCTATTGGCGCAAATGATACATACATACATACATATATCACGCCTATAATTCCTTACGTGGTAGGCAGAGCGTAAACGGCTGTAAAAAACGGACATTTACGCCACGTCTGACAAACATTTGAGGGTCATTTAAAATATTGTGTATCACCAGTGACAGATTGTCAGCCCATCGCCTAAATTTGCAATACGCACCCTCAAGTCCCTTAGTCGCTTTTTACGACACCCACGCGAATAAAATGGGGTGGTGCTATTCTAAGCCGGCATCACACGGCCAAATGATCTAATTATAATTAAATAATACTGTGGTTGTTTTAAACTTTCACGGTCACACATAATGACTTAAAACACTAAAACGGGGTTTATACAGCAATAATGGATACTGTATACTGTATTTGAGTCAGTACTTAATAGTCCTACTGTACAAAAAATGATTCTTTTTTATCTGCGACTGAGTGGGGTTCACAGAGTTCTCTCTGCCCTATTTTGTAACTAGCTGTTTATAAAGCGATAGACGGTGTAAGATGACGGAGCGGGAACCCTCCCTGTTATCATATTTATGGCCGCATGTTCCGAAAAATTTTGCCGCCAGTGTAGCCTACCTACCAGATTTTTAAGCTATGCTGCAGTAAATGTATAGAGTGGTTACTATTTGGTTTGACAAACTTTATCGAGGTCGTTATTATAAAATTTGATAATAAATACGTCGTCTTAAGGATCTAGTGATTCTTAAGTACAAATTTATCAAACCATTTTTGATTTTAATTTTTCATTTGTTAACACGTTTTGGGACACCCGGGATAAACATGAAATTGCCTGGATGTGTAGATATGTATTAAGTACTAGGAACCTGTGGTAGGAAGATACGGTCTTGTGATATATTGTCACACTAGAATTACCTCAAACACTGTCGCTTACAGCTCGTAGTAGCTCATTGCGTGTAGTTCTCATGCCGTTGCCCCAGGAGTATTAACACGCCCCAAAATTTATTTTTCATACTAGTCACCTATGAAATTTTTACGGCATTTGTTAACTGCAGCGCCGAAAATTGCCTACAAAGCCTTTGTATTTTTTTTAAAGTGACTTTGTGAAGCAAATGATAAAGGGACGTTTCCTCTGAAAAAATAATAATTAGAAACATAATAGTAGCAAACATTACACGCGGCGTTTCCCACATAAGTGGTTATAAAAACTAACCTATGTGTTAATCCATGTTACCTTCTATATGTGTGTCAAATTTCATTACAATCGGTTTAGTAGTTTTTGCGTGAAGAAGCAACAAGCAAACATAAAAACTTTCGCATTTATAATATTCGTAGGAATGTAATATTAGTAGGATAATGGAGTCATTAGAATGCGAGTGTCTGTTTATCACATGAGGCGTAGCCAAGTTATTATTTGCGGTTTCATTTCTTTCTCGCAACTGCCGTAAGAGGCGACTAAGGTACTCGAGGGTTTCATTTGTATACAATTTTAGGCGATAGGCTGACAATTTGTCACTATAGTGATACACGATTTTTTTGACATTTCTCAAGTATTTGTCAGACGTGGCGATAGAGACAATATTTTACGGTTGTCAACGCTCTGCCCACCCGGCAAGGGATAAAGACGTGATATGTGTAGGTGTAAAAGTTTCAAGTTTAGTATAGCTGAAGATTCCGTAACTAGCCCTTTGAATCTGACTATTATCCTACCGAACCCGAGGGGATACTTAGTTTGATGTATTACGCATTAATTGAGTAACTTTTTAATTACGCAGTGGGAACAAGAGTTCATCGGTCGTCGTCGACTCGTTGTCCCACACGAAAAGAAGAAAAAGTAGGAACTTATGGTACAAAATGTCCAACATAATTGCAAAATAATAGGAAACTGCATAAGCGACAAAAAAAAAGGATACGAAAACTAGTAATGAGTGTACACTCATAAATAACTATGAAACACTGTTTAAAGTATGTTGTATTCTTTCCATTGACAAAAAATATATGTTGTACCACATTCAGAATGCCACAAGTAACGAATTTATAATATTAGTGTAGAAAAAAAGTACCTACTATACGTCGAGATTCGTAACACAACAATTTTAACTGTCTTAATAAAACAATTTTAAACGGATTGAAGTTGTGTTGATTTTTGGATACTTTACAGAGCTCGTTGTGTAAAGAGCTCGAAACGTGGGAATTTTAAAATTTAAAATAAACACAACTTAGGTAAAGCCGTTTACTATAGAGGTACTTTTCGTCTTTTGTGCTCTTTTACCAGTTCAGTATTAAAACTGAACTAAACTAAGTACTTTTAAATAATTTATTAAAATGTAACAAACAAAAAAATCGTATTATTATTCATAATAGTAATTAATGTCTTGTGATGCCGGCTTCGAAAAGCATTACCCCATTTCTTGCCCGTGGAAGTCGTAAGTGGCAACTAAGGGACTCGAGGGTGTGTATTGCAATTTTAGGCGATGGGCTGACAACCTGTCACTATGGCGAAACACAATTTTCTGAATGTCCGTCTAATATTTGTCAGACGTGGCGTAAATGTCCGTTTTTGCGGCCGTTTCCGCCCTGCCTACCCCGCAAGGGGTTATAGGTGTTTGTGTAATTGAAGACTTATAACTTATGAGGATCACTATAAGCGCAGTAACTTGTGCTCCCGATAATCTTTTCCTAAGTTTGGTAGCGTTAAGCATCGTTTTCGTGTTTCCTTGTCAGAGAATAATTATTATAAAAATAGCCTCAATACAACTGTTTTCGAATTTGTAATCCGAACATTACAAGACGAGTGTAGATAAAAAAGATTTTATTGCTGTTTCATTTCAAAAGTAAATCTTTTAGCCTATACTTTGAGCAGCTCATCAAATGTTTTAAAATTAAAGCATACCTTTTAATATCTTTTTTGCGAACAAATGACAGTCCATTTAAAAAGGTAAGTTACCTACTGTGATCTTTTAAAAAGGCATTTGCTTCGGTAAAGAACAAAAAGGACTAAAGTTTTATGTACCTACTATCCTGCTCTTTAAAAAACATTTTATAGAAAATACAAAACACTAATCTCCCACTTATCTTTGTGAAGAAAGTAATAACATTTTAATAAATGTTTTATTAGGTCTCTTAATTAGGAGGGTAAGTGTAGGACGTCTGATCCTTTGATCTTAGGAATATAGCAGATATCGCAATCTCTGCAAACGAAGTGAGGCCATAAAATTCTACTGCAACTAAATAAGAAGTACGCCAAACGTCATAATGTGTTACTCACATAACAACGTGTTAACAATACACATCAGCTTGGTCCGAATTTCAAATTTTTTATAGAGCCAATTATCATTCTATTGCCATTGTGAGTTTGTACACTTCAAACGACTAGCGGAATTCAAAACGACCAAAGGCATGCGACCGATGCTCCATTGAAACACAACCGAGACGCTTTTAAAATAGCGGAATACTTTCCCAGCCCAAAACCCATACCTAATATTGGCAAAAAAAATAGCATGGCAGGACATTAACAGCCCCAACAGTCCACTGCTGGACAAGGACCTTCCTCTATCGGGGGGTATTGCCATATTCACCACGCTTGACAGGCCGATTTGCATTCACAGGGTGTGCTGCTGCCCGTTCCCTGGAAGAATATCTGTTAATCGCTTTTAACAACACCCAAGGGAAGAATTGGGGTGATGCTGTTTAAACTGGCACTTCACGGAAAACATAACATAGCAGGACAAGATCATTTTATTTTTGTATTGTAGATATAGTATTTGTGTAAGTACTTTGTAGAGAACTTTTGTAGAGATAATTGGCTTCACATTAAAACGCAAAGTTCCTTCTATAGTTATTCCATGGTCTGACCCTGGGGCTTGGCTAATTCATGTTTATCTCGTCGGGCCCAAGCCAGGCCAGACAAAGCCAGTTTAATTAGGCCCTCGTCTTACTAAGACGTATTTTGATATTTTGACATCATGGCCTCTTTTAAGATTAGTGTTTGCCTCTACAAAGCCTATATAGAGGTAGCATTGGTGTCTCAATATAATGAGCGTTTGCTATGGTATGGTATGATATGGTATGGTATTCCAAGCAGACAGAATTTTAAATTTTTCTTTAAAGATTTTAATATCATTTACATATGGTGAAAATTTACTTACGACCAATAGCGAACGCTCCAGACGGGCTTGTGATAAAGAACAACTGTACCCAAGGAACACAGGTCGAAATACGAAAAACCATTTGACCCTCCCATACAAAATAGACGATCAAAATAAATTTGTCATATTTCAACCTATGTTCTTTAGGGAAAGTTGTTCTTTATTACCAGCTAGTCTTGAGATTTTGCTATCGGTCACTAGTAAAATTTCACGCTATATTAGTGACCAGTTACACTTGTAAACTAGGTAGGTATACTAAAGGTATGGAGTATAATAAAAACTGATTACTCGTATTTATATGCAACGTTAAACATAGAATAATGAAATAATATATCTGCACAACACATAGAAAACGACAAATAGATGATAATATCTCGAAAACTTCAGTTTATTTGACTTCGACTTCGTAAGTGTGAGGTATTCCTTCTATCTTAATTTGCAGATTTTTAAAATAAATATTAGGAGCATTCCAGAAAAAGTATTTGTTATAATTAAAATTATTATTAACATTGAAGTAGCCCTCGGAAAACTCAAATGCTAAATCAACTTTTTTCAGTCTCTACCTCTATTGGCACAAGTATCTATGCTATACATACATATATCACGACTATATCCTTTGCAGGGTTGCAGGGGTAGGCAGAGCATAAACGGCCTTAAAAACGAACATTTACGCCACGTCTGACAAACATTTGTGGGATATTCAGAATAATGTGTCAGGTTATCAGCCCATCGCATGAAATTGCAATACACCTAAACCCTCGAATCCCTTAGTCGCTTTTTACGAAACACACGGGAAAGAAGAGGGGTGATGCTATTGAAAGCCAGCGTCATATGGCATCTATGTTTCTATTAATTTTAGTACACGACACGGCCGGGTCGAAGTCGCAGGTGGGAGAAACTAATGTTAAACAAACAAGCTAAACCTATTTTCGGTTTGAAGGTGTTTGTCATTAAATTGAGTAAACAAACAAACAGAAGCAAGGCGGAGGAGTTTCATATTGCTTCGTGTACATTTTCTATTCGGATGAACTTGCGTACACACTGCCAGTTATTGAGAAACTTTTAATCGAATTTAGCCGACAAATATCAAGTTCGCATTCGACGATAGGTATTCATGAACACAACATATTCATGTATACGAGTATTTTTTTCTTTCGACGCGACTTATACAGGAGAAGGTTTCTAATTCGTAGTTTTTATATATATATCTGTGCTGTCAGATTACGCAATTATAGACTTATTAAGAAAACTCATTTTTTTATAATAAAGTTGAAGTACTTACCTATTTCTACATTATTTCGAGATTCTTTTTTGTTTAAAATATCTCGCAGTAAAATGGCAAAATTAGGAATTTGGGAGTTTGGCCAAAAGCCGTAATATGGAAAAACTGTTTCTTTGTAAAAGTTGTTGTCTCTTTGTCAAGAAACCCTTAAAAGTTTTCGTGACGTCATTTTGTTACAAAAAAGTAGGTACCTATTTTGAACTCCGTTTTGCCGTATTCCTAAACCATTCTAGAAATACGGCCAAAATCCGAGAAATTTGATAATATCGGAATTGTTTTAGGAAGATGGTAGACAAAAGTCCTGAGAACTGTAGGTATAGGTTGGGTGAAGCGTAGTGAAAATGAGGGTAGCGTAGTAGCTTGACCGCCACTTCCTTGGCCCTCCTGGGCCCCATATTATCATTCTACAATTTTTTTAAAGAAACTAAGAATACCAGTGAACTCTTTTTATATTTCGGGAAAGTGGTTTTGTTTCATGAGTAGCTTGAACTCTTTTCAGCTTGTTTTACCCTTTTTGTTACTCTTTGTATAAGCATTAGTAAGGCGGTTTTTCCACTATGACAGACTAACGGGCGTATTTTTGACGCTTTATCCTACACATCCGTCTGTCAGACAAAATAAAATTTCGCAATCCATACAAAAATAAAACCGTTAACGGATACTATGGCTCACTGTAACGGTGTTTGTCACTCAACACCCGTTTTGTAACTCCTCGTATAAAATGTTTTTTTTTTATATGAAAGAAAGAATCTATTTGTTTTAAAATAACGTGCTGGCCGTAATACAAATCGTTAGCCACATTCGATTTCAGAGCGACTATTTTCATATGGCATTCGCAGTAGTAAAATTAAATGCGGTCGGCATGTTTTCACTTCATTCGACATGGAACCGCAATTCAATATTCAAATAAGGTGTATTTATAAAAATAAAAAATATTTTTAAAACAATGTTTTGTGTTTCAACTCTTTTGTGTGGGTTTACAAAATAGTTTCAACCTTATGTAGGTATTACCATTGTGTTTTTTTCAGTATAATAGGCAGGCACTTATTTAAGGAAATTTATGTTGCGATTTGTTTGTGACAGTAAAGTTACTTGGACCACTTACATCAATAATTTGCCTTTATCGTTCTTTACGCTGAAATCTTCACAAAATCGTGCAACGTTATATTCATGTGGCTATTAAACATACCTACCTACGTACGACATTTTTTCTTAGAAATGTTATTTTTTTTTACAAATTATTAGCCAGAACATTTACGGCAGATTTAGACCTATATTTCAATCGTGCCAGTCTGCACGAGGACACGGTAAGCGCGTTAGAGGTTTTTGCCGTTTGTTTGTTGAAATTCTGTTTGCCTAGACCAGCATGCCTACCGGCCGTGCCGATTTGAGAGTGTGGTTGCCGAATCCCAACTTAGGTCGAATGCAAATTCAATCAAGTGATAAAAAAAATAACTGTGCCGTCTCTCTATATATTACAATCCTAGTAGATTTGGTAAAACTTTTGAACACCTATGAATCGCAAAGTGACAGGGCAATAAGCTTATATATATAGTCGTAGAAAAGATTTTCCGTATACAAATAACTCCTGGACTGGAAATTGTCAAACATAGTGCACGAAACCAGGGCCTGAAGTCTGTTAAATAAAAATCTTTTCACATATGTGTCGGTACCGTGTCAGTTGAATGGTTTTGGTCGTTTTGTATTCTGCTAACAGTTTGAAGTATAAAATATCACAGTGTCATTAGAATGACAGTTGAGTGTCCTGGCATTACAATGGCTAAAAATGAGAGCATCGGGGTCCAGACAGTGAAGCTTCCCAACTTTAAGTCAATACTAAATGCCAAACAGTTTAAAAAGAAACTGAAGTACTTTTTGTAGCAAATAAAACAGCATCAAGGATTTTATAAGAAAAATATTGAAGTATTTAATACTAGCAGCCCGCCCAGCGGTTTCACCCGCCGCTAACAATTTTCCCCCGGAAATAAGACAGTTTAATATAGCGTATGGTCATCAGGGATAATGTAGGATTCTAAAAATCTTGACTTCAATTTGAAACAAATATCGTTTTCAGTTGGTGGTGGCGTAAAGTTACATGCCTGTGATTAACCTGGACAGCCCCATGGCAGTGCCTTTATTTTTATTTATTTTATCCCGCCCGAGCCGGTTTTCTATTAGGTCATAACAAAATTGTTATAAAAAAAATTGTGTGATACAAATTTCTTTTTTTAGAATGACGGTTCATGACGTCAATAAGTGATAATACTATCCTACATTGAATAAAGAATTTCAATTTCAATTAACGGTAAAAGTTTTTTTTTAATCGGTCCAGTAGTTTCGGAGCCTATTCAATTCAAACAAACAATAAATAAAATCCTGTTTCTAATATTAGTGTAGATTATATAATTATTATTTTAGTGTGATGCCGGCTTAGAATAGCATCACCCGTTTTTTTTCCCGTGGGAGTCGTAGGAGGCGACTAAGGGACTTGAGGGTGTTGCACTTTTAGGCAATGGGCTGACAACCTGTCACTATGGCGATACACAATTATCCGAATGACCCTCAAACATATGTCAGACGTGGCGTAAATGTCCGTTTTTGCGGCCGTTTACGCTCTGCCTACCCCGCAAGGGATAATAGGCGTGATATGTGTATGTATGTATTATTTTAGTGTAGATTTTTTTTAAATGCATTATTTAATGTTTTTTGTCGTCTTTTTATACCGAGTAAGGGACAGCCCTTCGAATACTGATAGGTTGCATGAAACATAAAACTGGACAACTTTCCCCTAGAAACATATGTCAGGAAACGCCATAAAAATGACTTCCATACAAAATCACAATCAGCTGACTGCATTTACTATGGGAAGTCAGTTTTTTTACGTTTCCTGAAATATGCTCCTACGGGAAAGTTGTTCAAATTCATGGTCTGCATGTACCCTATCAGTATTCGGAGGGCTATCCCTGACCCCCTTAATCATTACACTGGTACGAATAATCTGGCGTAGTTGGTACATTTTTAAATGAAAAAGTAGTTATTGTGGCATAACTGTAATAGTTAGACATATGGTATCGCGGACATTATTATAGATATTGATGTCCTCTATAAAACTGTAGAACATCACTTTGCTCTATTGTCAATAATTTCCACATCGTACGCGATATAAGATATTTTTTTGGTAAATTTTTCACACGTTGGGTTACATTATCGAAATTTTCACGCGGATCCCTATTTTTTTCTCGTATAAAATATAGCCTATGTTCATCAGGAATAATGTAGGATTCTAATGGTGAAAGAATTTTTCAAATCGGGCCAGTAGTTTCGGAGCCTATTCGATGCAAACAAACAAACAAACAAACAATCAAATCTTTCCTCTTTATAATATTATATTATATTATATATTATAGTGTAGATTGTCAATTAAATGCTACCACTTTAAAACAAAATAAGCTTTATGAATATTACATATATTTAATGACACATTATTTTTTTTATTTGAAAAAAAAAAACAATGTAAAATTTCAATATGAAATGTGATTTCTGACACAAACGTTTTTGTGAATGGAATATATATTAATAAAAAAATTAACCGATAAAGTATGAAAATACAACATTTCACAGATATATTTGTAGGAATAAAAATTCAATTCTATCTGTTCCACTTTCTGGTAGTGAACAAAATGTTTTGTTATCAGTTTGTTAGGTTGTTTGCGGAGGACACAGATGCTGAGTGACAGGCAATCCGCTCTGTCACTCAGCATCTGTGTCCTCCGGGACCAATCAGGACTGTTTGTCTGTCTACCTGCTGGATGTCAACAATTTTGTAGAAGACACAACAGACACACACATGTTGTGACAGATCGCGACGGTAGTTTACCTCGTACTTACTAATAACCACAGCTTAGATAAATGATTGGTTCGCTAGCGAGCACCAATCTTTCCTCTAAAAACCACAGATTAACTATACATTGCATACATACATAAATACATATATCAGGCCTATAACCCCTGCGGGGAAGGCAGAGCGTAAACAGCCGAAAAAACAGTAATTTACGCCACAGCCCACATCTGACAAACATTTGAGGGTCATTCAGAAAATTATGTATTACTAGCGCTAAAGGTTGTCAGCCATCACCTAAAATTGCGAAACAAATGTAACCCTCAGTTCCTTAGTCGCCTCATATGACACCCACGAGAAGGAAATGGGGTGAGGCTATTTTAAGCCGGCAATACAAGGCATAAACTATATATTGTAGACTTAAAAACTTCCGATACAAAATTTTGCCATCTGGGACATACCTACCTACAAATTGTTTTCATTTCTGTTTCATGTTTCTAGGGAAATGTAGGCTTAGATTTAGGAATGGCACTCTTTGTAAGGAACAACCTGCATTACTATTCGTAACACATTGACACTGTCAAGTTATAGAATCATGCTCTCAAGGTAGGAGTCCATTCCAGCCATTGTAAACTTTTATAGAAGCATCTTTAGAAACATTGAAGGCAAAGGCTAAACATTTTTACAAATGTTATTTCAATTAGACTAACAGAGAACCAACTTCGTCTAGGAAATTGCCTGAGAGCAAATGTTGTAAAGTTGGACACAGTGAAGCTTCGATCAGTCAAATAAACATCTGCTGAGTGCACTGCTTCCCTTTAGAACTTGTACATATGTACAATCGGTTGTAGCACATAAGGTACCAGGGGTACTTCCAAAAGAACTGAATTATTTTTGTCCGCAGCAATATTTTTTCTTGACATGAATATGTAGAAGTAAAAAATGACTTCTTTTATGAGAATAAGTTTCAATTTTTATTATGTATTAACTGGGGATAAAAATAATTTAGTTCTTTTGAAGAAAGCCTGGTACTTCATGTGCTATAACCATACATTTATTTTTTACGTTGGTACTTTAGTAGATTACGTTGTTGGCACATTTTAGTTCCCAAATAGTTTTTAACAACGATAGGTTAATAATGAGAAAACTTTTTTTGGAAAACTTCGAAAGTTGCAGGTTCAGGATATGAAGTAACCCAAGGTAGAAAAAAATTGCAAGTTTTCTAAAATTCTACTACCACGGGAAGTGTTATCAAAATTTAGTATTCAAAGAGAAAAGCCTTACGCATTTTGTGGGTTTCCCGTACACAGCCAATGAAGATTTCCGAAAATAGATTTACTCCTTAAAGAAGATAGTAACGTTTGATAAGCCATAACGTGAAATCTCGATAATGTGCGAATGTATAAGATGAAGGCCTTTTGCGAAATGTTTAGACACACTGTTTTCAGTAGCAAATTGAAATTGATTTTATTGCAATTCAAATTAAATATATGGCAAGTGCAAAGGGAGCCTTTCCGGGACCAGACTAATATAGTCTATTTAAAAAGTTATTTATATCCTACCTATGAAACAGGTTTTGTTTCATTCAAGTTCATATCAAGGCGACAAACTTATTTCAAGATACAACAATGAGCTTTTACTTGTGTTTTCAATTTTCAATCAACTTAACGGTTTGTGGTAGCCACCATTTTCCGTTTTAGTGATTATGAAGACGCATAACAATATAAAGCTTATTGTTGTATTTTGTAATAAACAAAGTGTACAGGATATCATCATATCAATTTTTCCGTCTTAGATTTTTAATATTGGTTTTAGATTCGAAGAAATTAATTAAAATCATGTGGGGGCGCCACTGGACGGTCGGCGCCGCTTTAAACACACCATCAGTAGTAAAATTACATAAACAATCCTCACTACCTCTCGTAGCGGTCTCCCAAAACAAGTAAACTGTTGAAAATTTAAACAGGGTCTGACTGCTAGTTGGTAATAAAGGTGCAAGTTAACGCGTATGATTAATAATAGAAAATAATCCGGGTGCGCCAGTTCCGAGTGACCAACCGCAATTTAAATATGCTTCAATAGATATGACGAACTGGAGATATGTTAGACTGAAAAACCACAAACAGAGGAAACCAAGTTGAAAACTTTCAACTTGATTTCCTCTCTTTTGGCTCTCTAGACGAGGTTGACAAGTAAACGCGTAAACGAATGAATACCCTGGGGCTAAATGTTTTAAGTTTTTCACTCAAATTCCTTTGTGATAATAGATTAAAAAATTGCGTTTAATTTTTTTGAGGCAGCAGCAGCTGCCTTCCTAACTACATCAACAAAAAATTTGCTGAAAGTTACTTTTAGTTGCTACATGGTCCAACCAAATCTTGGAAATACAAAATATCCCTATTTCCACAAATCTGGAACTAAAAACACCCTTTAATCAATTTGCTGAAACATTTACCATAATTGTTGTAAAGGTTATTTTATATTAAATTCATAGCAGCTTTTTAATTACTTGCGAGCAAAGGATATTTACAGCTAGCTATTATTCAGTTTTTCTAAAATCTGAAAAATTTACTAACATGATGTTTTGTTAAATCTGTAGGTGACTTGGAAAGGGTCGTTATTAAATTTTCACTTACATGAGCACAGCGTTAAATTCTAGATATTAAATTTAAATGAAATATCTTAATATCTATTAAGTATCATAAATTAAGAGTCATTACTTAATTATGACTATTGATTAATCCAATTTATGTTTTTCAGTTACATTCACGAAATTACGAATACCAGATTGAATGTGTAAGTATCTAAGAAGGTATCTCTTTTATTTTGTTAGTTGGAGCGGTGCGGGCATTAGTGTTTCATTTAACTTCAGCAAATTTTGTTTTACTGCAAAACATACATTCTTCATCATGGTCTCGTTAAAAGAAAATTCGATTTTCCCCCGGACAAAACAACTAGACGGGCACATAAGCGGGATCCAAGTGTGCGGACGAAAAACCTAATATTCTTTTTCAATTATCCGTGTGGATTTGCGGAATCCCTTCACAATGAACACAACATGACGAGTGAGAAGCGAAACAATGCGGGAGTCAGAGGAAAGAGTGCGGAGAACTGACACAGTACTAAGTTGGTAGCAGTATAAACACTGTGTGAACCTAGAACCTTGCCGTGTAATGCTGAATTATAATAGCTTTACCCATTCTACATGAGCAAGACGACTAAGATATAAATTCAGGGAATGGGCAGCAGCGCCCCATGTAAACTACGGCGATTTTCACTACGCTCTATAATGTTCATATAGCAAATATCTTCAAGTGAAGGGAGGTCTATGTCCGACTATTATAGCTAGTGATGAATAAGTAAGGTGTTATATTGATCACATTCACATTTACATTTATGGGGATCGAGTAGTATTCCGACTCTTACCGTGGATAGCTGCTGGCGCCGTTTACCTACTGAACAAAAGTAACACTGTAACTTTTATTTACTGTGTGTGACAGACATGACGAAAATGTGCCAAAAGGGATTATGATAACAAACACACGGCGAATGAAGGGGCAACGAGGCTGTGTATTGACCCGGCAACGATATTGCACCATTCCCGAGGGCTGCGGGTGTGTATTTGTAGATAAGTGGGCCGTAATCACTTGAATAAAGCGTGTGGAACGCCTCCGTAATATGTTCTCTATTGTTTATTTACCTATGAAATAAAAGGTGACCGTGAGTCATCGATATGTTGAGGGAAGGTTCATGTTTATACAATCTACCTGCCATTATGGTTTGTAATCTAAAAATATTACCTACCTTGATGCCGTGTGATGTATAGTATATTTTAAACCAAGCTAGTTGTTTTTTGCGAACTTATATTATAGCTGTACAAAAAATGCCCAAACTTAAATGTCAGATCTTGAACATAACATAAATAAAGCATAAGCAGCAGGAGTAAAAACTGCTAAAAGTGGCAAGTTTTTCCTCATGTGGGATAATAAATTAAAATGAAACAGCTTTACTGACAAACTGCGAGAGAGAGAACATTAAAACGCGAAGCTTGGCATGACCAGCATGGCGGTGAATGAAGGCAGCCAACTGCTAGGGTTCACGGTAAAACTCTGATGACAGACTGGAATAACTAGTATTCGCGTTTGTTTGATACACATATAAATAACACACTGTGGAAGTCTTGACTTCAATTTGAAAAAAATGTCGTTTACAGATGGTGGTGGCGTAAAGTTACAGGCTGTGTAATTAACCTAGCCAGCCCCAAGACAGTTTTCTATTAGGACACTGCAAAATTGTTATAAATAGAGAAAATTGTGTAATACAAATTACTTATTTTTATAATGACGTAATAAGTGGTAATACTATCCTACATTGAATAAAGTAATTTCATTTTCATTAGGTAGTGATTGACCATGGCGACGCATGGATAGCATCATAAATAGTCTAGTCGAAAAATCCAAACATTTTACAAGTACTCCTCAGTCGTACGACGTAGAAGTACATACTAGTTCCAGGAATAGATCAACTTAACTGCCAATATTTTTAAGTCATTTATATTATTTTTAAAGAAATTTAGTTAGTGTGTTTAAAAATATACTTAACATTCAATCGCACTGAAGGATGCAACCGGTGGCTTTATTTTCAATTTAATAGGTTATCTCGTAAAAGTTTGCATTGATAAGTAGAAACTACACTATGCAGACTGTTTCAAAATAGCCCTGTAATACTCGTAAACAAAACATGTTCCACATCTCTATGTTCTGCATCTACTATTTACATGCTCTTTACAGTATTCAGTGTTGTTCTACGGAATTAATTATTTTGTAGGTACCTACTCGTACTACCTTTTGCATTTAGTTATTAAACAGCATACGTAAGCATTTCGCAGAAAGATTCTAGGTAAGTATGTATACTGAGTAAGAAACTCTAGCTACCCTACTATATTTTAAGTCTTATTTAAATTCCAGACTTAAAAAGTAATAAAAGCAATTCGATATAATCTATGAAGACCTTTAAGTATAAAAAACGCCACACGTTCACTAAATAAGATTTTTATTAATTTTAGAGAGAGATCTTGCCCTGTAGCGTACCCTGGGGGAGGCCTACGTCCAGTAGTAGACTGCTATAGGCTGATGTTTGTATGTATGAAAACTAGAAGAAAAAGGGGATACCGTATTTTAGTAAGGGGCTTCAGTTACATCTACTTGAGATCTTTTACGGCCTCCTCTGTGAGTGAGTTTCACATTAGGTATACATCAGTCAGGTGTAGGTTTCAAAGCCTATATAATCTTAGAATATATAATCGTAGAGTCCCGTCGAAAAAAATTATTGCTATAAGGTTTTCTGGTAAAAATAAAACAAAAGTTTTTAGTATCTATAGTTGTTCCAGGCATTCATTCTATTACGTATGTATTACGTATCCTTCTAAAAGGTATTCTCATACTTTGTTTGTTCTTTGTAGCATTTTCTAGTCACATAAAAGTCACGATTGAACCAACAGTGTATAAAAGTAGGTCTTGTCGCGCTTCCGGTCTTCGCCCATGGACGCAAACTTATTGTCCCGACCGCTCTTAGATAATGTGGAAATAGTAAACTACCCCCACATCCGCTGTTTATTTTTGGTCACACAAAATTTACTGAGATGGTATCCTCTAGATAGTTATGGTGGTCAACACACTGGCCACATGATTTTGCCGTATATTATCGGTTTAATGTTTCTGTTGAAGTGGTTGTATGAAAACGCATGTAGAGTAGAAGAACACACGACCCCGCAAGGTCGTGCGGCTGTCGTTAGCCGAATAAGCCATGTAAACTATCAAGTATGAGTACCGCTCCATAGTGCGGGACTTGTGAAGATACTTGTGGCTTCTCTTTGTCTGTTCTTTATTTCTGGTCACACAAAATTTACTGGAATGGTATACTCTAGACCACAGATCACTTATATATGTCCTACTCTAGATATCTATACAGGAGTTTCAGTGATAATACGGTCGGCTGATGTGGCGGAGTGGTATTGCGACTGCCTGCGGCGCAAAGGTTCCAGGTTCGATTCCCGGTGGGACACTCACAAAGCTCATATTTATCACTTTGTGAATTTGTTCCCGGCCTGGTTAGGACAATGCAGGGTGAACTAACTGAATGTTCGAAAATAAATGGGGCACGTTAAGCCGTCGGTCCCGGTTGCTGTCTATGATTACTTAGACGGCGGTCGTAACACAACCATGCCAGAGGCCTACCAGTGGTAGTAGACGGTTGAAAAACTCTGACACCAGGGTTCATCGGGTCGTTGGACGACTCGGTGTCCCACACAAAAAGGGAGAGAGCACAACCAATTGTAGTTACAATGATGTAAATTCAACATATGAGAGAGACATAAATGCACTACATCTAAAGGTGCCACAGCATGCACAAAATTAGATAGGTAGCAATGAAAGAAAAGTAATTTTATGATAAAATTAAAGATAAGTGCTGACCTCCGAACTTCGTTTTGAAGATCCCATGATGATGATGAAAATTAGTGACAGTAACTGAGATCAGGAAACACTCAGTTGTTTTAAGACTTTAGTTTTAAAACTAAAGAGAGTATCACCAAACAGATCAACAATACTACAATCTAATGTATTATAGTTTCTACTCATTCTCGATATAGCAGTATATTGCCTTAGATTAGTTCTACAAGGTGGAGCACTCAGAAAAACTAAAAGGCGAGTATATTTACAAATCCAAGAAGTAGCTCAGGGTAGCGTAACTACCAGCACTATCAGCAGAACTTTGTAACCCATTTAAGGGATCAACTTTTCCATACTTTCTCCTTCTTGTCGTGTTGGACACTAAATCGATGAACAACCCAATGGAACCTGTTCTTAGCTTGAAGACCCATCAGTAAAAGAACGTCGGTCGCTTAAATGGTGACTGGAGCGAAATGAAATGAAAGTGACTTTATTATTAATTCATTTATTTCTTGATAAAATAATTTTACACGTCAAATGTTACTAAATAAATATGTACTAATAGTCAATTTAAATACTTAAAATAACATAATTAGCATACATATAATGTACCTATTTTTCATACATATTCAATGTAGGATAGTAATATCACATATTGACGTCATGTTTGTACACTGTTTTTATAATAATATTGCACTATCCCATTAGCTTAGTACGAGAAACTAGCTCTTTTCATTATTTAGTACCTAGGTGTATAGATTAAAACTCACAGAGGTAAGTTTCCTTGAAAGTGGCAGAAGTTTATTTTACCTAACTAAGAGATAGTTTTTCGAGCTAAATAGGTTGCTTTGATCATGCCTAGGTAAATTACGAAGTGTATATTTTACTTATTCTAGAACAGGGTCCTCTCTCTCTCCTTGGCAATGATTATTCCCATCTGATGTTGGGGTCTGCCTTTCTGGTTTTCTCTCTCCACTTCGCTCTGTTGGACGTATCTTCCTCAGTCACATCGCAGGAACTCATGTCCTTCCGGATGACGTCTAACCACCTGGTCTTTGGTCGTCCCCTTCTTTGGATCCCCCGGGTGTTTAGATTTGATACTTTGTTGCCAATATATTCTAGAACAGGGTGCGTATTCCATTATTTGAAAAGCGTCTTAGTTGCGTTTCAATAGAATGTCAGTGGGATGTTTCGGACCGTTTCGTATTCCGCTAACAGTTTGAAGTATAGAAAATCACAATGGCAATAGAATGACAATTGAGTGTCGATGGAATTACAAGTGCAAAAAAATGAGAGAATCGGGGCCCAATAGTTTTTCTATCATGAAACCTTCTTCTAAAAATATGAAAGACATAATTTTCACCTTGAATACCGATGGGATGCCCAATCTTTTTTGTTTTTTGGGAAGAGTTCTTCAGTTTCATAAGCTGGTTAGCCCTTGAAAGTAGTGCAGTAACACACTGTATACATAATTTAAACAATACTAGACGCATTAGAAGATAGAGCAAGCGCCTAAGGTTCCACACGACCCTTATCACCCGCGCCGATTAGACCGGATTACCCGGACAAATGGAATGTGTAATTATCTGTTCCAGCCCCGGATTCGAACCGGTACCGAAATACCGGTAACATTGCCGTAATTACGTGAATTGGTTAGATACGGTATAATTGGTTCTGATACCGGTTACAACGTTTTTATGCAATAAGTGTAGAGTATTTTTTATTTTATTTATTTTGGTAAACCAACAGTATGTATAAAAGTAGGAAGCACATTGTTTTGATATGACGTCGTCGGTGTTAGTTGTATCATTTTTATACGTATATAATGTTTTGCCCGGATGGAGGAGGCGTCACCACTAGTAGTGCAAAAGTCGCAGGTTCGAGTCCTGCCCGTGCTTGAAAATTTTGTAAGTTTTCAAAAATTTTATACCTAACACGGGAAAGTGTTTTAAAATTTGGTATTCAATTTGTCGTGGGTTTTCATCGCTTAGACTACATTCAATCTGTAAAGATAGAATTAGTCGCCGGGTATTAGTTGCAGAACTAACCCGGTAGATGAAGCCGTGCCACGCGTTACTGGCATTAAAATACACTTGCAAAATTGGCGGACAGGGGATGAGCTGCGGTCGCCACTGGTAGTGTGAAAGTCGCAGGTTCAAGTCCTGCCCGCGCTTGAAAATTTTGTAAGTTTTCAAAAGTTGTATACCTAACACGGGAAAGTTTTTTAAAATTTGGTACTCTGAAATGGTCATAGTGAGATGCTGCATACACACCCATTCTCAATTAGTAGGGATTGGTATCTGTTACCAGCTCTCTGCTCTCATTTGACTAATTAAACTTTATTGCCTCTCAAACATGTGATGCGTATTAGCGGACTTATGTATAAATCAGGAGTTGTCCGGTGGAGACTAAAGCAATACAAGAAATTAACAACTTAATAAATTATATTAATAAAAATAATGTTTATTACAAAAAAAACCCAATCGAACCTGTGACGCGGGTATCCTTACAGAAAGCGTTACCATAATAATAGTTATCCTTATCAGTAAATGTCACAAATTAAATAATTACGGTTTTATTAAAAAAAAGGAAGACGTGCGTTTGGACAGAATTTAAATAAGTTTACCATATGATTTGATGTTGTCAAACCGCTTGTATAATGTAACATTTTTGTAATTACATGGTTTGAGATTTTATATACTATTTAACTAGATTTCCGCCTAGTGGTTTCACCCGCTGCCACTAATTTTCCCGTGGTAATAGTTGTTTTCCCGCAGTAAAAAGTGGCCTATGTGTTATTCCGGGTTATACTCTACCTGTGTTTGAGCGTGAAGAGGTACCAAACACACACAAACTCTCGGATTTATAATATTAGTACGGATTAAAATGAGATATAGTAGGTATTCATAATAAAACTATGATAATATTTTCAAGTTGATTAACAGAGCACCGAAACGTAGTGCGCTGTCTGATTACTTTCATAAGATTCTTAAAGTGTGCAAAGACTGGTGTAAAGTGCATGCAATGTGTATACTATATTACGTAGTAAAAGACGTCGTACATTCATTATTATCATCATCATTGCAGCTTTCTTTGGTGTAGCATTGCGCTAGCGCCGTGTAGTAAGCGGGCTACGAAATTACGTAGCATACAAACCTCGTAGCAAATCGGTATGTTTTTCGTAGCTGGTCAATTTTTATGGTAGTTTTTAGTGATAGGTACAATTTACTCTACTAAAGTAGGCACTTATGCTAAAAAAATTAGTTTTTATCTTCTATTTGCTCTTTACTTAAACTTAAAAGACGCTGCGTAGGATGAAAATGTTTCACATGATAATAATAGGCGGATCAAAGTAATGATTATGTAGGCGACGTAAAGTGTATAGGTAATTCATAGTTTGCATGGATTACATTTTATTTTTTGAGCGTCAGGCCAACGTTTACAGATTGATCACCAAAATAAAATAATTAATATCCTGGGGAATTCACACAGCACCATCTAGCCCCAAACTAAGCATAGCTTGTACTATGGGAACTACAAAGCTGTTGTTAATACTTTTTTTTTTTGCAAATAAATACATAGAAACACCCAGACTAAACTCAAATGACTTGACAAATATTTGTGTTTTGTGGGGATCGAACCCCCGACCCTCAGCGAAACAGGCAGGGGCACTACGCTATCGGGTCAGTCAGAGCATAGCTGCGTCATAAAAACTTACAAAACTCACAAATTGACCCCAATTCTATCGCAAACCTAGCAAGACCCACGGTTAATTTCCCGATGTGTTACTAACATTAGTAATGTCACTGGAGGTTCGATTGTGACTAATCGTGATCACACTCGATCACCCTCTCTAATCTAGCGACACTGATTCCCGTGTTTATTGTTATTGATTACTCGTAATAGATAGACACGAGATTGTTGTTCAGCTCATTGAGATGGTATTCTTATTCCACGAAAATGATAATGAAAATGGTCTGTGTCTCGTGAAAATTGATTAAGATAATGATAAGGAAGTAAGTATTGTGTGATGCCGGCTTAGAATAGCATCACCCCATTGCTTTCCCGTGGGAGTCGTAAGAGACGACTAAGGGACTCGAGCGTGTGTATTGCAATTTTAGGCGATAGGTTGACAACCTGTCACTATGCGAGTAACCCTCAAATATTTGTTAGACGTGGCATAAATGTGCGTTTTTTGCGGCCGTATACGCACTGCCTACCCCGCAAGGGATTATAGGCGTGATATGTGTATGTATGTATGTAAGTATTTCATTACAAGTCAAACAAAAAAAAGAACTTACCCAACCCAAATACTGTGAAAAGACCTTTTTACTTACCTATATGATTCACAATATTGTTCTTTTTTAAAAGTTTCATGTTTAGAGTGGTATGGTGTTACATGTTGATTGTTCAACACTGCTGTGGTTAGTATACAGAGGGTGTGTAATGAATTGAGTTTCAGTTTTGTTTGTTTTCACGGTTCGTCCCGTTCAGCGCGAATGACCCTTGACGGAGTGCACTCGTCACGCTCCAGCTAATTTCACATTCCATTCGCTACGGAATTGAGTTGAAAATGCATTGCGGCCTCGTGGAGCGTTTTGGCGAAAAGCGATAATGGCGTTTACAATTTCAAGCACCCGTATTTCAATTGGCGAGTATCGGGTGGTGTCCGTAATGTATGTGCGCTGTAATTGGGCAAATACGGATGTATTTTTTCTTTTACGTGTTGAAAAGGCTGGCATGTATTTTTTTATTTAGTCAAAATTGAATTTATTTTATCTTTTAGTTTAAGAATAACCGGACTTTGAATCAACAGCAAGCTGTTTTAGAAAAAGAGCAATATTTATTACAGTAGACAGGATTTGTACCTACAACTTTTGCCATCACAAGTGGCTACGCCTCTTTCATCTGAGATACTGCGGCTCGTCCCTTGGCCGCAAATTTTGCAAGTGGTATCTTGATACCAATAACGCGTGGCGTGGTAGAAAATTTAGCTAGTTTTCTAAACTTGCATAACTAACGCAGGAACTGTTTTTAATAATTTGTTATTCAGAAAGCTGTTTGTCCCATAACTTGAACTGAATTCAGGCTGGGGCTAAATCTCAATGAATATAGGTATTTATTGCTTACCAAGTTCCGAGTGGCCGCTCCCGAAATGTCTGAAGTGAAATTCAGGCTAAATATTAACTACGGAATTAGATTTAGTTGAAATTGGAAGTGGAAATTGAAACATGTCGGCAGTTAATTGTGACGTGCCGGACGGCACCCGGCGAATGCAAAATTCGGCCCGGCCTCGACGGCTTAGTGTAAACTTAGCAATACAGAGCAAAGATTATTGTAGAGAGAGTCGAGTGAAGCCTAGAAGCCACATAACACACATAATAATAAATAAATATCCTGGACAATTAACATAGCGCCATCTAGTCCCAAACTAAAGCTTGTAGTTCGGGAACTAGATAGCTGATATAAATACTTAATTACTTATTTTTTGTTAATAAATATGTACAGTTTGTCCATCTATTCTTGTAGCTTAGTTGTGTATAGTTGTTAATGCTGTTTAGTTCAGTTGTTGAGAGAGCTCGAAGAAATATCACACACAGAAGTTAAGTTGAAGATTTATTAAAATAATAGAATTGACACAGTATAGTTCGTGGTGACTTCTTTCTATGACGTGGTATTGCACTCTAAAGTAAATTATTGCTAATCGCCGGCGGCGGCGCGACAATAGGTTGAAACGTAAGCAAAATAAAATATAGGTATAATTGCCAATGTGCGGTGTAAACCGTACATGCTGGGCACCCCAAAAAAGGAACAAAATTAAGAAAATGTTTAAGAAAAATAGAAAGAAGTCCCAATACAAAGCAAGTAAAGCTTATAAACTAGGTAAATCGTCTAATTTGAACGCAACATTAGTGAAAGAATCGTCGATTTTGCGGCGACCGCGTCCAGACTCTGCCTGCTTGTAAACCGTAGCGTAGGCAGGCTCCTCCTGGCGAGAGTGCGGAGCTGGGTGCATGGTGTGCATCTCCACAGATTCAACACGCTGCTCTGAGGTAGTAGCTATATCAGGTGTGATTCGATTAGCACAACGCTTCTTTACAGCCCAAAAAATGGTGACTCCGATTACAGTGCCCATTAAACCATAGATAGTTGTGTAGTGATGAATATCGTGGCTTGATATTGATGATGGTAGTTGGTTTTCATGTGCCTTTTGTATAGATAGTCGTTTTACAATTTCTTCAATATCTGAATTCGAGCGTACAGATGATATAGTATGTTGCATCTTGTGGTACGTCAGATTTACTATCTTGTTTATAGATGTATTTATGTTCGGTACTTCTAGATTCATGTCCAGTTTCATGTTGCTGTTATAGATGTTGTGAGCGTAGATTGTCATATCTCTTGACTGTAGCACGCATCCTTGATCTAATGTTATTATTCCCGATGAAGTCATGACGTGTGAAGTGATGTCGTCATCGCAGATCGTGCGCAAATTGCAAGTATTGCAACATGTCACAAGCCAGCTGTTCGGCGCGTGTAACTCTATCCAGCTGTCCTTGCACGTTGCGTTTTTTAAGGAACACAGTGACGTAGAGTAATGACCTAATAGTCTTGCTTCACATGGCGCGTTATCAGTATGCAACTTGAGAATAGGTAGATTTTTGTTGCAAATAAACTTGTCTTCTTTCAGTTGTGTACATTGCTGCATATCTTCTCTGGATAGGGTAATATATGTGCTTTCCCTCAGGTCAACAGCAATGTAATTTGAAGAAAGTAGCATAACAGCTGTTCCTTGTTCCGTCTTCACTGGTATTGGTATAACTTGATATAAGATAAAATCTTCTTCCTTTATCAATGGAATATGGACTTCAAAAAGGAAAAAGTTCGATGTTACTCGGGCTTTTACGTATAAAAGTTTATAGATGTCCTTGATGTCATCTCTGACGCTATCTATAGGTAGAGATATGGAGTTCGGAAGCTGTCCAGCAATTAAGTTTAACTGGTTGATCAAGTTGATAGGTGTTATCAGCTGTATGTCGATGTGTCCTCTATAGACATTAGTGAGAGTGTTGAAAAGCATTTCTTGCACTTTCCGTAAGTTGTTGATTAGCAGATAAGCTCCCAAAGATGCTGAGTTGAAGTAACTGGTTGCCATCACAACTTCTAGATGAGATTCAACCTTCTCCATGTTTGCGTTTGTTTGCTTCACAAAGTCGTCCATTAAGGTAAGTTGTTGTTTTATGCTGTCTTCATTTTTCTTCAGGGCTTTATTTTCTAGCTCAACAATAGTTGTTTGGTTCCGGATGAGGTCTAAAAGATAGTTTTCATTATTTTGAATAGATTGGATATCATTCTGATATTTTTCAGCAAAGTGTGAGTCCAAAATTCCAAATAGGTCGTTAGCTAGAGCTCCTATTCCGTTGATCAATCCTCTTCGTTTCCGATTTCCAAGATGTTTGTGTGGAGCCAGCAGTAAGTTGTTGTAGTGGTCGAGTGTCTCCATCTCATGGCGTAGTTGGCCGACTGTAATGTTACAGTATCTGGGGTCGATTACCGTGCACAGCAAGTTCACCTGTTCAAGGTAAGTCTTTATTTTGTCAACTCCAGTCCAGTAGTTAGTCAAATTGTAATACATTATCAATGTCCACTCATCATGTATCATTTTTATTCTGCCCAAGGTGTCATAATATACTGGTCGGTGAGGCTCAAACGTAGTAATATGAGCACGTGACGTCGCGGTGGTGACGGCGGCACAACTTGGTACTCCAGTGAACATGATAAGGATTGTAAATAAACATAGTAATGTCTTGTTTACTTTTGATGCAGTTGATCTTTTCTCTTTCTTTTGTTCAGTATTTTTGTTAGTTTCAGGTTGTATTTCTGGGCCCGATTCAATTTCAGTGAGTTTTGGCAGCGGTGAGAGTTTGACCAGAGGGCGTTTTGTTATCCCAGATTGAGTTTTAATTGTTGTCACCCGGATAAGTCCATCAGTTCCAGGATGTAGCTGTAGAACCCGTCCCATTGCCCATTTTCCAGGTGGGAGATTGTCTTCTTTTACCAGAACTACATCCCCTTCCTGGATGTTTGGTGTAGGTTTGTTCCATTTACAACGTGCCTGTAGTTGTGTCAGGTAGTCATTGGACCAAGTTTTCCAGAACTGTTGAAACATATGTTCGATGAGTTGCCATCGCTTCCTCAGGTCGATTTTTCTGACGTCACAGTAATCAGATAGTGGCAAAGACTTCATAGGGCTGCCGCTTAAGAAATGACCCGGTGTAAGACAGTTGTAGAATTCGTCAGGGTCTTCAGTGAGTGGGCACAGTGGCCGGGAATTTAAACATGCCTCAATTTGAGTCAGCAAGGTCGAAAATTCCTCAAACGTGAGCTTTTGTTCTCCCAACACACGTCTCAGATGATATTTCATGGCTTTCACTGCAGCTTCCCAAATGCCCCCTGCTGATGGCCATGCAGGGGCGTTGAAATGCCACTGGACCTCCATCTTAGCGATTTCGTTAAAAAATTCAGGCGATAGTTCTTGTTTGAATTCTTCGAACTCATGACGTAATTTTCGTGCGGCGCCGATGAAGTTTGTGCCGCAGTCAGAATAAACGTGTTTGGGTGTTCCACGTCTATTACACATCCTTCTAAAGGCTCCTAAGAAAGCTTCAGTTGAGAGATCGGACACAAGCTCTATGTGCACAGCTTTTGTTGCCATGCACACGAAGATCGCGACGTATCCTTTGGTGACTTTGGCTGATCTTCCTTTATTTAGCTTGACGTTCACACTCCCCGTAAAGTCAACTCCTGTATGAGTGAAGGCCTTTGAAGGAGTACTTCTTTGTGGCGGCAGATCACCCATAAGCTGATGGGTGTCGGTAGCTTTGAAGCGGTGACAGCGCACGCAGTGACGTAAGTATGATTTGACGACTCTGTTGCCAGTGACGATCCAAAAGCGCTGTCTAATGTGAGCCAAGGTAAGTCGAGCTCCTCCGTGCAATGTGTCTATATGCGCTTGTTGCATAATCAGTTGAGTTAGTCTCCCCTTTGCTGGTAAGATGATTGGATGTTTCATCTCCGCCGACAGATGAGAGTTTGATAGACGTCCACCGATTTTCATTATTCCGTGCTCATCCAAATACGGGGCAAGTTTGTAGAGCTTGCTTTTTGGCGAAATAAATTCTTTCTTTATAAGTTGTTTGTACTCAATTTCAAATTCAGTGCGTTGCACATATTTGATTATGTGTCGCAATGCAGTTTGAAGTTCGTCGCTTGTTAAGTAGGTAGTTTCGCGTTTCACCTTATTCCGTGCATTGGAAAGAAATGACAATATCCATGCGGTGACGCGTGTAATGCGATTCAATGAACTATATTTTTCTAATAATTCATTTATAAGGTTTCCATGCTGTTCAGGTTTTGATATTTTAGTTTGAGTTGTTTTTGCTTGTCCAATATCCGTTGTATATAGGCATGTATGCTTTTTAGACGGCTGTTGTTTATTAGTTGTATGCAAAAATTCCGGGCCTTGCCACCATAAGTTAAAGTTCACAAGTTTGCTTGGGAGGAGGCCACGTGATGCACAGTCAGCTGGGTTGATATCCGATTTGATGTAATGCCAGTTTTGCGCTGGAATTATGCTTTTTATTCTCTCCACTCTGTTTGTCACGTACTTCTCCCATCGTGTTGTGTCGCCCTGTATCCAAGCTAACACAACTTGTGAATCACACCAAGCTTGTACAGATGAGATGTTGTAACTTGATAGTGCCTTCTTGACTTTATCAATAAGTTGACATAAAAGTTGAGCGCCGTTGAGTTCCAGCCTTGGCAAGGTCGTTTTTTGGGCTATGGGCGCTACTTTTGTTTTTGCGGTGAGTAGGGTGACAATGGGTTGGCCTTCTTCGTTTATGACGCGGCTGTATACCACACAGGAATAAGCTTTCTCGCTCGAATCGCTGAATCCCAATAATTCGACATCTCGCTTGCTATCGGCACCGATCCATCGCTTTAGAGAAATGTGTTTTACTTCAGGTAGTTCAGATCTGAGTTTAAGCCATTCCTTTTGAATTTCAGTTGGCAGTAGGTCATTCCATCCAAGTTTAGTGGACCAAACCTTTTGAAATATGAGTTTTGCTGACACTGTGATTGGTGCCAGCCACCCCAATGGGTCGTATAGTTTGGAGATTTCGGAGAGAAGATGTCGTTTAGTTAGTTGCTTAGATTTACCTTCCAAGCTCCAGTTGAACATAAATTTATCAACCTTAGGATTCCAACCAAGGCCAAGCATCGTGGTAGTTTGTTCATTTTTGAAATCATAAGTTGCTTTTGTAGAAATTTGATCTTTGCTCAAGCTTTGTAATAGTTCTGGATGGTTACTATTCCATTTTCGTAGATTCATGCCCCCGCTGCTCAATAGTTGTATGAGTGACTGCTGTAGAGCTTTAGCTGCTTCAAGGTCATTGTGGCCGCTGACCAGGTCGTCGACAAAGAATTCCTTCATTAAAACTTCGGCAGCTGCGGGATAGCGATGTTTTTCATCCATAGCTAGCTGTTTCAGAGTTCTCATCGCGAGCCATGGTGCACTTTTAGTTCCATATGTGACAGTGCACAGCTGATACTCTTGAAGTATTCGAGTCGGGTTTTCACGCCAAATAATCTTCTGAAGTGGCTGCTGATCTTCTGATATCCAAATGCATCTGAACATTTTCTCTATGTCCGCTGTTACTGCATATTTATAAGATCGCCATTTTAAAATTAGGGTTTGAATATCATTCAGTAGATTAGGACCCTTCAACTGCACGCTGTTTAGGCTATGACCGCTGGATGTGAGCTGAGCGGCATTGTAAACAACCCTTAGTTTGGTAGTATCAGATTGTTCCCTCAAAACGCCATGGTGGGTGAGGAAACATTCCGGAGTTGAGTTGGTAACCGGAGATGCTAGTTTCATATGCCCGAGGTCGATATATTCGCGAATAAATTGTTTATACATTTCTGCTAGTTTCTTCTGTTTTTGAAATCTTTTTTCTTGTTGTAAAAATTGAGCGATTGCCTTTGATTTCGAATTTCCCAATTTTTCAGCAGCATCAGAAATCAACGGCATTTTTACTGTATATTTTCCATCCATTTCTCTGCGTACAGTCTCAGCGTAGAAATTTTCACATTGATCATCGTTAGTTAGTTCATCATTTTGGGTGATGTCCTCTATTTCCCAAAATTTTGTCATCTCGTTGAGATCCACAAGTGTCATGTGGCAGTTAAAAGTTTGAGACACACCGCCGCTTATAATCCAACCTAAGTGCGTCCGTTGTGCAATAGGATCGTTTTCATTGCCTTTCAATACGCCGTCTGCTATAATCTGCGAGTAGACTTTAGCGCCCAGTAATAAGTCAATGGAACGCGAAATGTTGTAGTCAGGATCGGCGAGAGTTAGACATTGCAAGTGAGGCCAGTCTTGTTTCTCAAAAGTTTTGCTAGGTAGATTTTTAGTTAGTTTTTGCACTATTTCTGCTTCAAGTTCGAATTGGTAGTCAGTGTGTAGTGACTTGCAGGTCAGTTGTAGTTGCCCCTTGGAATTTTCGGACGACGATCCGATACCGGATATAGTTGCGTTGCTATGTTGTCTCGGCAGTCTAAGTAGTTGTGCAGTTTTGACACTTACTAAATTGACTTGTGAGCCTTGATCCAAAAATGCTCGAAGTTTAACGTATGTACCATCGACAGTTTTTACTTGAAGGTATATTGTCGTCAGCAAAACTTCCAACTCATCGTAGGCTACGTGATTAGAGCTTCTGTTTTGACCGCCGTTGGAAGTTGAAGGCCTTTCATTTCCATTTCCGTTGCTAACTGGCGGAGGTAAAGTTCTGTTGAAGTTATGCAGCAATGTATGATGGTTCAAATTACACTCCTTGCATACTTTGTTTGATGTACAAGGCGATGCGTGACTGAACAAACAATTTTTGCAAACTTGCATTTTTGCTACTGCGTTGTTCCGTTGCGTTGTGTCTAATTGCAAAAACTTTGAACATTGCATCAACACGTGAAATCCATTGCATTGCGGGCAGCGAGGGTTTTTATATACAGTATGATACGTTCTTGGAAATGTTTTATTTATTTCGAAGTTAGGTTTCTTCGCAAACGTTTTCGGCTGATAGAAAGATGGTTTCAGTTGATGGTTGCTAGTTGACTTCTTTTCCGAAGCCTTTTTATTTGCTCTGCGCACCTCTAAGGCCATGAACTTGCCTTCTAAAAAGTAAATCAGCTCAGAAATATTTGGCAATCCTCTGGGATCTCTTGCTTCCTTGATGTAGTCATCGAAAGTGGTTGCGTCTAGTTTCAATGACATCAAATGCGCAACAATTGGGCCTGCAGCGTCCGTGTCGACGCCTATGTTCGATAGTCCATTTAGAACCTCCTGTATAACATCATGCATTTTTTTCAGGTTAGATGCATCGGGTTCTTGTATGGCAGGTAAGTCTAACATGATGTTGAGCAATGAGGTAAACTGAAGGCGTTGGTTGTCGTACCTCTGGACCAGTATCTCCCAGCATGATTTGTAGTTGTCAGCATTTATAGGTAGATGTTTCACTAGTCGCTCAGCTTCTCCTCGCAGTTTTGTTTTTAGAAGCTGCATTTTTTGCGCTGTATTGATCATGGGATTGTTATGCACAGACTCCATGAAAAGATCCTTAAAAGATGACCACTGCATATAGTTGCCACTAAATTCGGGTATTTCCATCTTCGGTATAGATTGCGAGTAATGTGAAGATGCCCACATCTTGTTGCTGAGTTTCTTCCTGAGAGCATCGTATTTGTCTTCAATTTCTATAAACATGGCGTTGTATTTTTTGTTCGTACCTTTAAGATGTGGTTCCAGCTCCCAGTGTATCTTATCAACTGCCTCCCACTTAGTTTTCAGGATAGACAGCTGATCTTCAATTTCCCATCGTTCAGTTAACATTTCATCATGTACCTTGGACATCACACGGTGAAGTGCCTTGAAGTTGCATTCCTGCTTAGTAATCAGGCTTTCCAGTTTGTCATTGGTGGTGTCGTCGACCATCCCACTCAAATCGAATTTTACATCTTTCTGTTCCTTTAGTTCACTTAATAAAAGTTGCATGTCAGCTTTAGTTTCTTCATACATTTTCTTCGTTTTTTCAAAGACTTTGTCCGTAAAATAAGTGATCTCTTTGTCTTCAATAGTCTCCTTGAGAACTTTGTCTCTCTGTTCAAAATCTTCCCATTGCTGTAGTAGCGATTCTAACCTCAATTTCAAATATGCAATATTTTTTCTTGTTATGCTATCTTTGCTATAGTTAACGCAAATTGTTTTAATGCTTTCAAAGCATTGCTCTTGAAGTTTTAGTTCTTGCATGGTGTATAGTTTTACGTACCAGTTAGTACATATAAGTAGTTAGTTGAAAAACGACACGACTTCAGTGTAGAACGTGGCGCTGGTTCATTTTAGGTGTCCAGTGCATCTGCACCCCCATACGATATGCACGTTTTCTAAATTGACCGGTGAGACCCGCTGGTGGGAGGCCGGTCAACCGACAACGCTGGCGCACGAGAGCACAAACACACCAAACTTTCCTTGATGCGAAGGACGAAGGACCATTTAGATGTACAGTTTGTCCATCTATTCTTGTAGCTTAGTTGTGTATAGTTGTTAATGCTGTTTAGTTCAGTTGTTGAGAGAGCTCGAAGAAATATCACACACAGAAGTTAAGTTGAAGATTTATTAAAATAATAGAATTGACACAGTATAGTTCGTGGTGACTTCTTTCTATGACGTGGTATTGCACTCTAAAGTAAATTATTGCTAATCGCCGGCGGCGGCGCGACAATAGGTTGAAACGTAAGCAAAATAAAATATAGGTATAATTGCCAATGTGCGGTGTAAACCGTACAAAATACTTAGAAACACTCAAAATGAACACAAATATCTCAAAATGACTTAACAGTTTTTTGTGTCTTGTGGGGATCGAACCCTCGGCATAGCAGGCAGGGGTACTATCCGCTACGCTATCGGGTCAGTCAATAAAATACCGACTATCTATGCACGTATCTTTTATTGTACGTATGAGTAAGTTCTTTGTTTTGCAGAAAATATGTAAGTTAATGCTATCTAGTTTTTTGTTTTTAATTTGTATGTAGTTTTACAGATTTGGTATTTTATTGTTTTCATACTGTAAAATTTATTTTTGAATGAATAAAATAAATAAAAAATGTTCTCGATCTTGGTAGTTTGTTTACGATTTTTATCCCGTTTAGTTGGCCTTCCTTTAGATATACACTAACATTGCGTAACATACATTAAACTAAGTAATATTAAGAAGTAGACTTACTTTTTTCCTCTACCTGTTTGTAGGACTCTATCTTCATAATTATTGGAGGGTTAGTACTGGCCACAGGTACTGGCGTACAACTATTTCTGTCGGTACAAAAATATGCAGCCTACGAAATTAAAATCATAAAGCCAGTATTGTATTGTTATGCCAGGATCTGCTTTTGTCTGCCGTAACAATAATAAAATATCTTTGATTCAATTAGTCGTAATATGGTCGTAGTTTTATTTAAGCATTCTGTCTCTCTCTCTTCTCGTGTGGGACACCGAGTCATCCAGCATTCTGTGAAAACGAGATACACATTGTTAAAAATATTTTATTGCTAAAACCTATCCGGATATATTGAGTTAAGTATTATAATGTGCTAATCTTGTATGTATACTTTATTATTTTTGATAAATTAGTTTATTAAGTTACTCCACCGACAAGAGTTTGACTCTTAAATTTGAAGAAGAAGAAGTTTACTTATTATAACTTTTTACACTCGCGATCACTTTCACTCATTTTAAGTATTAGTCGTACTAAGCACAAGAACCCGCGACCACAATACATGAAACTGTATTGAAACGTCGGGACACAGGTAAATTACTAATATCATACTATCGCGATAGACCGGTCTTACAGTTTATTTATTATAAAGATTTAAGATTGCTCTTCCCTATCCGAGTTCATGTCGACATTGGACCTCTATTTTGATCATGAGCAATAAAAATTAAGTACACATTGAATACTAGCGAGAGTAAACTGAAACATGTCGCGAGTTGATTGCGTCCAGAAACTCAATTTTTGAAACGGTGATTTTTGAAACCGTGCACGGAAGTCCGCAACGACTAGTCTAACTACTCGTATCACACTTTCTATTACTCAATTTCTTATTATCAAGTGTCAAGGTCATACTATGAGTGATTTTATAACGGTATATTTGTGAATGGATAAGTTCAGTAGGACGTGTGGTACGAGCATAAAATTCATGAATTAGTTCATTGGATTGTTAAAGTAACTTAGTTTACGTTTTACCAGCAGAATCGAATGAAAAAACAATTCCTGGTACTGCCTCACAATATTTACTGTCAGACTCTTTCAGAGATACGGAGAAACTTTGGATTTTAGAATTCTGAAGAAGAAATCACGGTGTGTGTTCTGAATTTCTAAGTTTTTTTAAACTCGAGTCACCTTTATAATTTGATCGCTGAAATAAAACTTTAACAGAAAGTTGTGTGGTACAGTAGGTAGGTATCAGTGTGTGGTACAGAAGTAGCTTTTGAATAGTTTTGAAATAATGTTTTCAAATAAAATAATGGAGTTCTCTGCCTGCTTCTGACAAAGCGAAAAAAGACAATGTATAATTTGAGGACGCACTGAATTGCGAAAAAGTTGAAAAGCACATAATAAAACAATTAGAAGAGTGTTTTAAAATAACAGAGCAGTGTCGGCAGCCGGCAGAGGGGAGTGGAGGGGGAAGTGGGAGGGGGGAGGCTGCAAGATAACACGAACTAATCGCGACACCAGCGATGTTTCCATTTTCAGTTACGTAGCGCGCCCGGTGAACAGGAAAATAATATTTTCACCGCAGCACTGCAGAATAACGTACGTTATTATTTGTATATCCATTCATACCGACCAAAATTTATTATTTATTCCTTCATTCACTGACGGCTGCTCCATGACTTCGTTTAACATTTTTTACTCGTTTGCAAAACACCCACAAGGATAATCAACTGAGAGAGATGTAAATTAGCTGAGTGTTCGCATCGTTGGATAACCGCATGAATTCATGTAATGACTTAAATATTTCCTAGTAACAAAAAAGTAATGGTCTGAGTTTGGCGGAGGCAAGCAGAGGTTTTTTTGAAATTCATTCTCGGGCGGGGCAGATTAAAGCAAGTGAGATACTTGCACTATGCCCAAAATTTATTTTACGGTATGTCGCCAATGTGTGTGTCAAATGCAGCAGATTATTTAACAAGCAGTTTCCAAGATAGTTTTAGCACTTGAATCACTGTAACAATTGATTTTTATAGTTGTTGCTCCCCGAACCACGAAAATGGTTACAGAAAAAATGTCTTGATTTGTCAAATATAATAAGCACCAATATACTTATAACAATGAACCTGCAGCGCTCCTTAATATTGAAATAATATTTTTGACGGCCCTTCAAATAATGTATTGTATTACATTGTAAAAGAAATATTAAAAGCTGGTAATCTATAGTTTGTTCAACACAGCGGCGGTAACACAGTAATCCACACGAGAACAACCATGGTCTCACTTTATTTTCACTCGTTTTTACTCATTCTGCGATTGTTCCGAGGGACAAATGGATACGACCGGGACCTCTGCCTAAATTAAAGGTTGAATTTCATGAAAACCCACGCGCACCAACTCCTATTTTTTATTTTTTATTTGTATACTAAAACTGTTAGGTACTTAACGCTAGTTATCACATTTTTCTGTTGAGTTTGGTTAACTGAACTTAACGTACCTTATACATTTTGAATTTACCTTTACTTTTAATCGACTTCGTTCAAAAAGTTCTAGATTATTCCGTAAATTTTGGGTTGATTTGGAAAGGGCATTTTATTGCTTGAAATGAATCATCTCGTTATACAAAATATATCACCTAAAGGTTGCTTGGTAGAACTTGCTACCATAGCAAGAAGGCCGCCTTGTTGTACCTACTTCACATATTTCTATCGATGTTACTGATGTAATTTGCTTTTTTTTATGTGCAATAAAGAATTATTATTATTATGTTGGTACTCTTTCGAATCTCGGGCCCACTGGGGCCCGGTCCTTTGAGACATGAGTGGGGCCGAAGCCAACAGCACAGAGGTCTTTTAGCTACAAATATTGTGTTGTGATGTACTATTATCAATAAAATATTTATTTCTTTCACGGTCAAGAATGACAATTTTAGATATGTTTTGGTTACTTATTTATTGAATTTTATGCAAAAAACAGTGTAAATGGGCGGACTAAATGCCTGAAATAATGTATGAGAATAAAACGCAGTTTCACAGCACCTCAGGCACCTCACCTCAAAGGGTGTAAGTGAAATTTGTTATCACTTATGTCGTCACAGAACTCATTTTCAGCTTGCCGAGGTGTTCCGTACAAAGGGGGTGGGTCTTGTACAATTACTTTGAAGAAGACCGCCTTTACCATACAATAAACATGTTACAGAAGGCGCAGTCGTGCAGCAACAACTGACACCCTGACCTGTAGAGCTGCTTTTGTACTCGTTATAATTTTTTATACAGTACTGATAAACAAGTGTAGAAGATCTTAAAAAATAAGATATATTGTCGATATCTACAAACAAAAACAAACACTCTAACTTTAAAGACACTCCTTGCACTGCTAAGCTTTGTCTACATTTATGTCAGTAAAATGGCAACCAAATACTAAATGAGCCATCTGTATAGGCGCCCCGCGGGCCGTTTATATTTCGTGCCTTCACTCTTGATAATATGCGTGATATATGGCACCAAGTGTCCTTTTGTGATCTAGCACCAACCCCCGCTGTAAAGTACCCAATTTTCTATAAAATATCGCTGTGGGAGCTATTATTTGGTTTATTTTTATATTGTAGATAACATTTTCCTTTTACTTGAAAATATTGACAGGGTAAGTCTAGTATCTACGTAGCTAGGCCCAATATTTTGTCATATAATACCTACTTAATAAAAACAGAGTCTTATATCCTTTTGATCAGACCCATCCAAGACTTATATGGTGAGTGACACACTATGACAGATTGACGGATGCATCTGTTAAACACCAAGGCCAAATCGCATGCGTAACAGTGTATTTGAAATGTAATTTCGTCTGACAGATGGATGCGGCAAAAATACGTCCTTTCGTCCGTCATAGTGGGAGAATCGCGTATCAATCATTTTTGCAGTCTTCTTTTAAATACTTTCACGTTTTAAATAGATAATTCATAACCCAGATTTTCCCCACTTTATTACTTTATCAACATAGGTAGATACAGTTCGTTCTCATATGTTTGTATAAAGAACAGCCTTCATAATAATTTGTATCAACAAATTTTCATACTTTGGTTCGTTAAGAGGGTGGCTATTAAATTACCTGGATATTGGGGTCACAAACGGCTCTTTGTTTGTAAACTTTCAGTGATATTATAGCTTAATTCGAAAATTCAGAGAATATCGTCATACAGTAGCCACAGAAGAAGCAAAAACCAGTTAAAGTCCGAACCGCAAGCGACCGAATTTATGTGTTTGTAATTAGTGCGTCTGTTACGTCAGCCGTATGATGCCGGGTTAGATTAGCATCAACCTAATTTTACTCATGTGTATTCAAGGAGTTTTCAACATTTCTATTCATCCAGGACTGCAGCGTATCCTATGATTGGAATATATCACTGCGCTCTCCAATCCGCCTGCCAAGCGAGGTGAGTATGGCAATACCCCTCAAACGAGGAAAGACCATGTCCAGCAATGGACCGTTGCGGCTGCTATGCTATGTTAATGTATGTTATGTCAGCATGACTGATTGGATATGGCTCGATAAAAAGGGACTCAGTGTAATTTTTCGATCAAATCCTCAGCTCTAAGTGCGCTAGCCCTGCGAGGCGTCCACAGTTCTATCAGAAGCAATGGGAGATACTTCTGTAAGAGGTGAACCAGGTCCTTCATATAGTTATTAATAATAAACAGCATAGGTTGATAAGTACCTACACATCGTGCTAAAATCACGCTGCCATAATAGGTAATCTCAAGGGCACAACACAGCAAAGACGATTGACTGCGGGATTTTTTTACTGTACGGTAGCGTTGATGCCATTATCGAGACGGCATAGACTCCAGCAATTATAACAATTATGAGGGCTGCTGGCGGGGCTTTCAGTGTGACCATCTTCGAAATTGGATCTTACCCAAAATCCTTTAAACTTCTGCTGCAGAAAATCTTTGTAGATTTAACATGGCAATAGAACATGCAAGCAGATATTTTGGAATGGTGTTAAACATCTGGTTACAATTGAGCAAAGATGAGTTCTACATTCAAGTCAATGGCGAGGCCATTGGCTCTGCAGTAGCTCCTATCGTAGCTGCCATCTTCATGGAGAGCTTTGAGGATGAAGCACTAAGACACGCTCCAGCTGTGCTGAGAGCATAGTTCTTAAATTTAATATTCATGGTATAGTATGGTCATTAATGGAATATAAAAATACTTTTCTGCTATTCTATTAAAATGCAACGCTAACTCCTCAATCAGTAGGTAATATAACTAGTCAGAATAACAGAAGTTGCAGGATCCTGTCATACTTGGTTACAGTCCACGTTTTCTGTACACGGATCACGTCTACGTGCGCACGCGCTCCGTCAGTAGTAATAATTCAATCACGCGCCCCCGAGGGCCGAAGCCCAGCTTAAACGCACAAATATGCAAATCGATTCACCGGCACAGTCCGACAAACTTTACAATAAAATTGCGATGGGTGATACTGACACTCGATAGAATGGGAAACATGAACACACTGGTTGGATTGTTGTAAAAAAAAAAAAAGAAGTGTGATGCCGGTTAAGAATAGCTTCACTTAATTTATTTTCAGTGGGTGTCGTAAGATGCGACTAGTTTACATGTGTACTGCAATTGTAGGCGATGGGCTCACTGGTGACACTATGGTGATTATTGGTGATACACAATTTTCTGAATTACCCTCAAATGTTTGTCAAACGTGGCGTAAATGTTCGTTTTTACGCTCTGCTTACCCTGCAAGGGATATTGGTGTGATATATGTATGTTAAAATTGCAGTCGAGTATTTACCTACATAATGTTGTATTGTGCTCTACGAGGAAGAATGAATGATATCCATTGAAATGATATTTGTTTTTTCCAATGTAACTCAATTTATATTTTTGTTAAATCTGGGAACTCTAGCTTTGCTTTAACTGTAATTATTAGTTATCTATTTTTAGAACAGTATCATAATCCTATGTCGTGTAGTTATTTCAATGCTAATTTACGACAGCATACGACGATTTTAAGATTAATATACTTGTTTAGGAATACAATAACTTCCGAATTGAGCAATAAACCTATTATTGAACACGGAAAGATATCAAAAACCTATAATGTTATAATAACGTCTAAAGTTGTTGTAAAATTTTATGTTACGACCCTGTTTTGTTGAGCCAAAGTTTTGTTATGGCAATATCTAACTTTACGTTGCTTCACCTTTAGTATGATGTTGTATCATTATTTCATACCTACAGAATAAGTGATATTGTGAGAAATTATTCTAATAATAATATTTATCTTGAGGAAAGGCAGTTCTACCACTTTTCGTCTATTGTTGCGTATTTTTAGTGTACCGTAACGCTTGCGACTGTCAGACGAAAGAAAATTGCGAATTTCGATCTTAATTCCATACAAATACGACAAATGACTTGACAGACGCATCCGTTACGCCCGGGTAGCCGTATTTGTATGAGAACAAGAGCAGTAATACCAAATTCTTTTCGTCTGACACGCGGCGTTACGGGTTACACACACACACACACACACACACATATCACGCCTATAATCCCTTGCGGGGTAGGCAGAGCGTAATAAAAAAAAAACGGCCATTTACACCACGTCTGACAAAATGTTTGAGGGTTATTCGGAATATTGTGTATCGCTATAGTGACAGGTTGTCAGCCCATCGCCTAAAATTGCAATACACACCCTCGAGTCCCTTACGGGTTACGGTGCGTTAAAAAAACGCAGTAACGGTCGATAAGTGGGAGAACCGCGTAAGAAGAATTAAGAGTTATAAGATGGCTGTCATAGTTACTGTCACTATGTAACTACTTAAAAAATACATAGGAAGCAAATATTGCTCCCAATATTATCGGAAACGAGTCATGCATAATGTACGATATACCTACAACTCCTGGATTTGGGTCCATCGGGCCAGACCGGCTCACCAACATTCTCAAAAACTTTGTTATATAAGTACGAATTGTGCTAGGTCTGCCAGGCTTTGCCGGATCTTATTCAAATACGTATTAATGTAACTTCTGAGAGTTATAAACGGCCTACGAAAGCCGCGGCTGCTTCCAAAATAAATCAAGTTCCGTGCCACAGTCAATTGTGTTACAAACTTTGTGTCTCCAATTTATTCAAAGAGAAAATGTAGGGTGAAATTTTACTAGTGACCGATAGTGAAATCTCAAGACGGTGATATGGAACAACTTTCCCCAAGGAACAGAGATTGAATTTGACAAAATGTTTTGAGTTTTCATAGTAACTTAAATCAGCTGATCGGCAATTTTGTATGGGAGGTCTAATTCTTTTTCGTATTTCGACATATTTTGCTCAGGGAAAATTGCTCCTTATCACCAGCCCGTCTTAATCACTAGTTAAATTTCACCCTTATACAATAATACTCTTAAAGGTGGAAACACATTATTATTAACTGAAGATAATAATTATAATGGATGACCCCCAAACTTTTCAGACGTGGTGTTAATATCCGTTATACGGCTGTAAACGCTCTGCCTACCCCGTAAGGGATATAAGCGTGATTTATGTATGTATTTATGTAAAAATAATGGAGGATAAAACGGTTAGAACACTCTAAAACGGTTCCACGTACGCTGATTAGATGGATTAGAATACTTTGCTAAAGTTGTAAGAAATTCCGCGACTGAATCATAAACGGGTTAAATGCAACCACAGAGTAACTGAGTGAGAATAAGAAAACTTAATAAATACAGTATGAACTAAGTCAAAACTTCAATTCCATGTAGATTATGTTGGCTTAAGTATATGCAGTCCATAAAACGGGCCAACTGTTTACCCCAGGGGCTGGGTTGGGTGGTAACAGCTTGTAAGGGTATAAAATATTAACAGCAGACACTAGTTATACACTAAAACAAACGTAAGGTTTGAGCCATAAAAATATTGACAACATCTGGTTTTTCAGAATAAGCGAGTATTTTTGCCATGAAGATTGTGAGAAGAAAATTTAAAAGCGAACACAACACAAGCTTGAAAAAACTTTGGCAACCTAAGTTCTTTTCATTAGACGAGTTATCTACAGCATACCAACATAAAAATTTCTTTATCTCTAAAACGATAGCTTTATATTATTATATATATCACAAGATAGATTGGCAATCACACGTCATAAAAATTACAATTATTCCAATAACTTTTAAAATATGAATTGCAAGTTGGCATGCTAAATATAATTATTTATCAAACAAAATAAAAAAAATTACTAACTCTTTAAAGATGTTCGTTGATAAATTAATCTCAAACGAATTAATTTTGAATGACAAAAGGAGTTTTAAATGTTAATTGATTAAAATAAAATTAATCTTCATTTGAGCACTATTTTCAAGATTTTACTAACCAGATGGAATTAATTGCTCAGCAAGAAATTATTGATACTGAAGAAGTTTTAGACAAAACTACGCATTGTTGTGGAAGCACAATATTTTGAGACTATTAATTAATTTTTGCCGCAAGCTAAGCAGCAGCGTCTCAAATTTTCTAGTCATTAAATGCGTAAAAATAATACAAACCAATAAATTTGAGCTAAATTATTGAAAACGTTTAATATTATTGTGGATTCATTCATATCTTGTAGGAGTCTAGGCGGTTTTATATATTATTATCAAGTCGTTTGATAGACGTATCCGTAAACGTACCGCAGCCGTATTTGTATGGGAATAAGATCAGATTTTGTTTATTTTTGTCTGACAAACGCAGTCATAACAGTGCGAAAAAAATACGCAGCAACGGACGACAAGTGGAAAAACCACTAGCAATGCGATGAATCGTGGTGTCAGTTAACACTTTTTGAAATGTATACTCGAAAGTGGGTCGACTCTGGTGTGTTGATTATTTAATAAGAATAGATATGTAAGCAACAAATCCTCATCGCTCCGGTTGCTGCTCCTCATCCACAAAGACATACAAAAATCTAGACAAAATAGGGCATCACATCGTTTACTTGCCTAACTGAAACTCTCAACGTTTTCAAATGCCTTGGATAAGGATAGCGTGCAGCGGAGATCAATCGCGCGTGTCCTAATAACCGTTTAAATAGAAGAGAGATTTATGGAAAACCCCAACAAAGGGCCCTCGATCCGGCCCTGGCAGGACCCGATAAATCTGCCCACGAAATAATGCGATCGCGCCGATTTGTTCACGGACAAACAGACAGTAAGCCGTCCAATAAAAATAAATACTAAGACGCAACACTACTGAAATGTTTCGCTATGTAGCCGTTCTACCCTTTGTAGATCGTTTCTGCATCTTTATTATAGTTAAGATCGGTTTTCTATCCAATTTGAATCCAAGAGTAAAGCATTCGTATTTTAATATTGTTATTACAAAAAAGGTAAAGCGCTTTTAGGCAGTGATAAAAATATTTTTCTATACGATTTGACGCTGTCAAAAAGCCTAAAGCATGTCCTACTTTTTTAAGTAGGATCGTAAAGGTTTATAAATGCAATTATTTTAGCATGTAAATATTACAGCATGGTTTGCTTTGTGCATGCGAACTCAGTCATAAACGCTCAAAATATAATTAGGCTAAATCCAATTTATTTTGTAAATCCTAATTTTAAAACAGAAGTTGTACGTAATGTCACCTTATTGTACTTAAGCTTAATGTCAAAGATTTTTTAGATACAAATAATATTCAAACTAATAGATAATATTGGACTGTAAGACTATAGCTTCCTACAGATAGCCGGCCCCAATAAACCATATTTGATAGAAAATAAAACTCCAATAAGTGTAATGTATGATCTATTCTGAATCTCTATCATAAGTAGCGACACACATGACATACCATTTTTAAAGCAGTGATGTGTAAAATAGGACAAAGTGATAAATGAAAAAATTTCGCTGTCGAGTTACTTTGGAATGTAGAGACAAATTTTAGTATTTTCCACTACTTATGGTTAACTGCTTGAATATGGAGTTTAACACATACACATACATTCATACACATATCACGCCTATAATCCCCGCAAGGGAGAGCGTAAATGGCCGCAAAAACGGACATTTACGCCGCGTCTGACAAATATTTGAGGGCAATTAGAAAAATTGTGTATAGCCATTGTTGTCAGCCCATCGCCTAAAATTGCAATACACAACACCCTCGAGTCCCTTGGTCGCCTCTTACGACTCCCACGGGAAAGAATTGGGTGAGGCTATTCTAAGCCGGCATCACACGGCATGGAGTTTAAACATAATGCAAATTTGGAATATACTATAATCTACTCTCTTTGTACTTGTGGATTACGTAAAACATGGCTGCTAACTGTGAACTTACTTGCTTTTGTTATTTTGCCAACAAAATAATTAAATCTAGGTTCTTCTGCACTGCTGGTAATGGTAGTGCAATAGTTATTTTGTTTTTATGTTTCGATAATAATTATCTAAAAAATAAAACTCTGACACCTGGGTTCATCGTATCTTTAAACGACTCGGTGTAAAACTAAAATCAGAATCTGTATCCGATATTATCAAACAACAGGCTATAATTTTACAGGTGAAATTTGATGTTCATTGCATAGTCAGTTAGCCATTATGATTCTAGGAATATGAACCGGCTAGGCAATGAACTAAGAATATCACCTGTAGACTTGTAGCATGTAGTTTCATAACATAGGCACCTGGTATTCTTCTTATTTTAAGCAAAAATAGTAATAATAGAAACTCGTTTCATGAAGACATAGCGATTTTTTCTTAATGTTTCTCCATAATTGCCGGGGCGAGAATGTGTAGTGTTTACCACGTGTCATTAGCCCGTTTCACTTGAAGCACCCGGCGGCTCAGTAGTGGAGCTCCGGCTCGTAACTCTTGCGCCGCCGACTGTTCGCCGGCAGCGGCATTATGAACGCGCCATTAGCCCTCGTTCGATGGTTCACCGGGATCTGCAGGACGCTGCCTATACATAACCTTATTGCAAGTTACTTTCACCTTACAGTAACTGTCAAGGTTCCTTTGCCTAGTAATTAAAGAATTGAATCGGTCTGAAAAGTCATACGACAACTTTACTTACAGATGGAGGTCACAATGTTTTGTTCAGCAAGCTGTTGCTTCACAACAATAGAAGCAATAAAACTAACAAAGAAGCGTTTGAAACAGCGATTCGCTGATCGAAGAACGCTCACTCGCTGGTGTCTCTATCCAGTTAAATTGCACAAACAGAAAACTTCGTGTGACCAGCAGCGCCCGCGCGCAATCCTATTCAGCTCGAATATAATTCCGAATTTAAAGTTTTCACGCGTCGTATTTCTCTCAGCACTCAACATGCATTCACGGCAGCGGCGGCGGCGGTCGTATTCTGTAACTGCGCTAACTTTTATGTAAATACGTCGGAACACAGAGCGCGTCCCACCTGAGTCTAACACGCGACTACGGCTACGTCGACTCTTTAATTACGGCTAAAGTTTGAAACACAATTTCTAATTACTGCTATATTTGATAAGTTTACATTTTCATATTTTTTTTTAAAGTAGTCCTTGAAATGAAGTATCAATTTAAATTAAATTTATTGAAGATACAAATCGAAAGCTGAAGAATAGACAAGACACTAAACAAGACGTCGTCATGAGTAGAGTTAATTAAAGCAAGTAGATAACTTTATATTTTTGAATAGAGTTGTCAGGGCAAGATCGGCAATATCAATCTGGAGAAGCGTCAAGTAAAATCTCCTGAGCGCTGTCAAGATTTTTCTGATAAAACAATCAGCGTATAAAGTTATGCGACAGATCTCCCTAGTTCCGCGTAATCTCGCATTATTTCATGTTAAATGCGTCTTAGAAAGACAAACTGTGTTATTTTTTACTATCTAGGCTATTATTTCATTAAAATTTGATTAAATTATGTTACTTGGTTGATTAAAACAGCTTCCGATCTTGAAATATAATTTAATTGAAGAAATCTGGTCGATAAGACGATATGGTCGATCCTAATGGCATTGGAGACACGTATACGCCAGCATCAATATACAAAAAGGTACCTAATGTCATTTATTGTATTTATATCTGTATGATTATCTATCTAAAAACTGACTGAAGGCATTGTATGCGTTGGAAACCATCTTGACGCCGTATTTCAACAAGAGGCGACGAGACATGAAAATACCTACAATGTATCGTCTTATATTGAATGTCGCCTAATTGCACGCTTTTCACTGTCTAGCTAAGACATTTCATTAGTATGATTGAGAAATTCATATTAAAATATCAATATAGCGAACAACTCAAACGTACAGTAGCGTAACAGAGCGTGACGTAAGTATCTCAAAGAAGGTTATTTCATTATTGTTTGTGTCGTATTATGGTTCTCTTTATCATTCATCACGTCACTCTTTATCCTGGTGGGAATTGACCCTAACCTGGCACGCTGCGCATAGCCTGTCTCAAGATAACTCTTGTTAATTACATAACACGAAATCACGACCGCATTGCCCCGAAATAGCATCTTGCTTGGAATCTCACACCGCACCTACGCTACGGACCGTCTATTTCTGTTTGTCTCAAAGTGTATGAAGTAAGATTGGTGCTACTGATAGAACCAAAGCGTATAGTACTTGGTATTTTCTTATGTCGAATTTAAAAGTCTTCATGAGCTGGCATGATCCCTGCTATCTACGTTCCCGCTCTGTTCTTTCATGGCTACAATCAATCGTACTTTTATTCCTGAATCGAGCACCAAGTGCGCTCCAGATGTATAAGAAGCACAGCTAAACGGTTAAATTAAAAGCATTTTCAAAAATACCCACCACATCGCATAACATCCTGTTTTTGTTCGAGGCAGACGTACATCTGTCACTAGTTAATAGAAAATAATAGTTTTATATCCTTAGCTCACGGGTTTGACTAGTTTGGGAACCACTGATCTAGTTAAAGAGCTTAGTTACCTGACAGGAACTATTCCTGTTTGAACTCCTTCTAACTTATAACTAAGCAAATTGTTTGTTTGTATGGTTCTCTAGTAACTGCGCTGGCTAACTCACTACATATCACAATTTTATTCATCAACATCAACAGCCACAACACTCCACTGCTGGATATAGGTCTCCCTCTACTGAAGGAGTATTTGCTATCTCAAAAGGCGAGCGCAGTGCAAAATTTTGTATTCACTAGAAACACCATTGCCCAGTCCCTAGATTCACCTCTTAGTCACCTTTTACGACACCCTCGCCGCACACGAAATTTTAAGACATCCGTTACTATTAGATCTAAAGCTTTTCTCTCAGTGACATTTTGATCTGGCCAAGCCATTTGGGAAATCACATTTGGTCTGCGCTTCATTTGAGCTTTAAATTTGCTTTGACTGCAGACGTACGGACTCCAGCTGCAGATTAGATCTTGGGTCAAACACCTGCTTTGTTCAGTCAGACTTTGAAGATAATGCGATGTACTTGAAGCCAAGAAGTAACATACATACATATATCACGCCTATAATCCCTTACGGGGTAGGCTGAGCGTAAACGCTGTAAAAAATGGACATTTACGCCACTTCTGTTCTGACAAACATTTGAGGGTCATTCGGAAAATTGTGTATCGCCATAGTGACAGTTTGTCAGCCCATCGCCTAAAATAGAAATACACACCCTCGAGTCCCTTAGTCGCCTCTTACGACACCCACGGGAAAGAAATGGGGTGATGCCATTCTAAGCCAGCATTACACGGCAAAGAATCAAGCCTGTAAATAATAATAATAATTTATGTAGGCAAGCACACAAACCATTTGAACACATTATTTGGTGCAAAAAAAGCCTCTGTGGTGTTGCCTACAGCTCCACAAATGCTTCAAATGAACTTGGCAGATGATGATACAACTGATGAACTACTTTATACACATTTGATGTATGGAACTTATAAGTAAGTAGATATATAGGTATGTATTAATAAAGTCAATTAGGAGTACTAAGTTATGTTAAAACTTTGAGTAAAGTTTTGATTAAGTTATGTCAACATCACCACGTCGTTTTCCACAGGATGTATTCTACATATTATACTTATATTAAAACCCTAATCGTATTATTTTTATGATTATTTTGTAAAAATAACACAATTTACTCAAATATATTTTTATTCCTATTCTATATCAAAATTAAATACAAAAAAACAAAACATAATAACATGTATAGCATCACATTAATAAGACTGTTGAAAATTCATATTCTTTTGAAACATACAATACTCGTATCGATGATACTTCTTTTATATAGATTTCTATTAAAGTTGTCTCCTGGAACCCATAGAAAACAGAAGTTTACTGGCCACTTGCTACGACATGAATACTTCATAAAGTAGATTATTGAAGGCAAATTAGAAGGAAATAAAGGCAGAGGTACCTACTTTACCCAGATAAAGGGTAAAGTAGAAAGTAAAAAGTCAAAGTCGTGTCGTATCAGGAGGTCAAGTCACAGAGAAGAGAGAAAATTGAAAGTTACTCCACCGACAAGAGTTTCACTCTCAAATTTGAAGAAGGGAAGATATTTTTCACATCCTGTACACAGTAGTTACACCATACTATTGCGTTAAGGCAAGTGTACTCGTGAACAGCCTCAATAGCGGCGCCACTTCACAAAAAAAAAAAAAAAAATTATACAAACAGTCTATCAGAATTTCCGCAAACTCAAAGAATATTAGATGTCATTAAAGTTATGACAGATTTAGCCGTTTTTAGGCACTTTTTGCCATAACTTTAATAACAGCGAATATTTCCTAGTGTTTGCAGATTCTTATTTAACTTAAGGATACTACATAATATATTGGGCAACGGACATTCTGAAAGATTGTTTGTATAAAGAAAACGTTTTTTAAGTGGCGCCACTGTCGAAGCCGTTCACGGCTACACTCGCCTTAATTGTAAATACGAAGTACGTCCAATTATAAAGTTTTACAACATCGGAAGTCCGTGTAGCACTACGCAGGACATCTCAATCACATAACAAGGTAACCCCTTACGGGAACAGCCCAATTTAGTTGTGTACCAGTTTATTTGGGTTTATGTCCGCAGGGTATCGCAATAAGTGGTAGGATTAATTTGTGACCTTTCCATTATTGAAATTTTAGTCAAATGGAAACTTTAATTAATGAAGGGTGACACTTTAGCTCCCAACATCGTTCAAATCTAGGTACCTAAGTGGAATATTTTGTTTATAATTTGTATAAATAATTTATGACATTATTTGTTGTTCAAATAGACAAACTTCACATAACAAACCATACCAAATTATCAACGGAAAGTATTTGGAAAGTTTATGGCTTGAAACAATAGTTTGGGGTATACAATCTTGTAGATCATATTTCTACAATTCAAAATTGCTTTCTAAAAATTATGCGGCAGAGTTTGATTTAAAAATGTATGACAGAACAATCTTTGATGGCTTATTCATATTCATCTTAATTATTTGCAGTCGCGTCCATGAACGCTTTATTTTGATAAACCTTACCTATCATCAGTAGTCCAAACAACTTAATGTAGGATTCGTGTCCCTCAAGCTGTAATCCTCACCTATGAAAACTTAACGAAAAGCAATTTTAGTTTTGTCAAAAAATAGTGCTGAAATAGTGACAAATAGTGACATATGCAAGAAAAGTAGTGACTTCATATCTCCCAAGATATGGCTATCGTTTGGTGAGGATTACAGATCGAGGCTCACGCTGTAATCCCAACTCTCGTGTGAGCAAACGGTGGGGTATTTTCACTTGGTCTACATTCCAAAAAATAGTGCCTAATTAGTGACTAATAGTGACAAAAGATGAGAAATAGTCGCTTTATAATTCCGAAGTTATAAAGGCATCTTGGTGAGGATTATACCTATAGCAATTTTTGCTGTAATCCTCACCTCATTTCTGCTAAACGCTTAGGTCTTTTGACTCAAATTTAGTATCAAAAAATAGTGCTGAAATAGTGTTCTGAAACTGCATTGATATTTATTTAGTTTATGTAGTAGAAGCAATTAAAAAACCCGTAAGAACTTCTTCATACAAAATGGTCAGGTACAGTCGCGAACAATACTTCGTATTGTCGTACTTGAAGCTCAATACTGGTTTGTTATGTCGGTAGTAACGTAATCAAACAAATTTATTTCCTTCAAGTATTTTTTTTATATCTGACAGTACACAATATTTCTCAATCAGTCAGACGTGGCGATGATAACGACCGTATTTTTTGCGGCTGTTACTGCTCTGCCTAACCCGTAAGGGATAAAGGTGTGATATATGTTTGTATCTATGTAGTACATAAATAAATACATAAAAGATACAGGTACCTAACTTGTTTTGTAAAAATGGAACAAAAAACATATTTATGTGGTAAAATTCATTGAACTCATAAATAAATAAAAGTAGGTATATAGGGTGAAATCTAATCAGTGACCGATAGCAAAAATCCAGGACGGGCTGGTGATAAGGAACAACTTTCCCCAAGGAATATAAGTAGAAACATGAAAAAAAAATTAGACCTCCCGTACAAAATTGTCGATCAGCTGATTTGGGTTACTATGGGAGTTCCAATTTTTTTTCATATTTCGACATATGTTCCTTGGGGAAAGTTGTTCCTTATCACCAGCCCGTCCTGGGTTTTCGCTATCGGTCACTAAATAGATTTAATCCTGTATAGTTAACGACGTTCGAGGCAAGGACTAATACTATAAGTACCTAATTATACCTAAATAATATTTTTTGTTATTTTCAAAACGTGCGTTTTCATTTTAATTTTTCATAATAATCGTAAGGGGCGTATTTGTTATTTAAGATATTTTATATTTGAGTTGTCATAATACTCAATATCGCGTAACGTGATGAAACCAAAAAATACCACGCAGGCGAAGTGCATGCAATAATTTCACTATTGTCTACCCTCTCGCTCACACGCGCGGCGGTCAGTTTTCGAGGCTCGGCCAAACCGGTTTTGTTTACCGGTGGCTTGAGCGGTGGCGCGACCAAACAGGGCTTTCAGACTTAAGAGAATACGATGTGATAAATTAATGCGATGTGTTGATCTGAAAGATATAGCATAAGTACATATAAACACTTTATTGTTATAAAACCGTTAAAAAGTTCAAGGCGTTAAAAAATAGTCAGCCAAAATACCTACTCATAAAATAGACCAAAATAATGTCAGTGGCTCAACTAATGTTTAAGTTAATACCTACCTCTATTGGCAGAAATGACATTACCTAAATTAAAGCAAAAATCAAGTCTGTATTCTACGAAGTATTGTTCGCGACTGTACCTGACCATTTTGTATGTAGAAGTTCTTACGGTTTTTTTAATTGCTTCTACTACATAAACTTAATAATTATCAATGCAGTTTAAGAACACTATTTCAGCACTATTTTTTGATACTAAATTTGAGTCAAAAGACCTAAGCGTTTAGCAGAAATGAGGTGAGGATTACAGCAAAAATTGCTATAGGTATAATCCTCACCAAGATGCCTTTATAACTTCGGAATTATAAAGCGACTATTTCTCATCTTTTGTCACTATTAGTCACTAACTAGCGGCCCGCCCAGCGGTTTCACCCGCTGCTAACTGATTTCCCACGGGAAACAGACCTTCTCCCGACATAAATCATACATACAAACCTTCCTCTTGAATCGCTCTTTTTTTTTAATCTTCCAAGGGATGAAAATGGGTCAAAAGTTTGTATGAAAGTTCGTTGGTTAAGTGTGATCCGTTTCAAAATTAGTGATTAGACTTATAACTTCAAATAATTAAACATGTGTTTCAGAATATTTGAAATTTTAACCCTTAATAGGCTCAAGCGGGGGTTAAAAGTTTGTATGAAAGTTCGTTTTTTTAAATGAATGTGATCTGTTTCAAAATTTGTGATTAAATTAATAACTTAAAATAATTAAACACGTGTTTCAGCATTTTTGAAATTTTAACCCTTAAATGGGTGAAAAGGGGGTTAAAAGTTTGTATGAAAGTTTTTTATCTTAAATGTGATCTGTTTCAAAATTTTTAATTAGACTCATAACTTAAAATAATTAAATACGTGTTTCAGCATTTTTGAAATTTTAATCCTTAAAGGTGTCAAAAGGGGGTCAAAAGTTTACTACCAGTTGGAATACCCGTTTTCCCATGGGAATGTGTCAATTTCCCGGAATAATTTATTCTTATAAACCTTCCTCTCAAGTTACTCTATCTAATAAAAAAAACCGCATCAAAATCCGTTGGGTAATTCTAAAGATATAAGGAGACACCAAACGGGAAGCGACTTTATTTTATACTATGTAGTGATTAGGCACTATTTTTTGGAATGTAGACCAAGTGAAAATACCCCACCGTTTGCTCACACGAGAGTTGGGATTACAGCGTGAGCCTCGATCTGTAATCCTCACCAAACGATAGCCATATCTTGGGAGATATGAAGTCACGAATTTTCTTGCATATGTCACTATTTGTCACTATTTCAGCACTATTTTTTGACAAAACCAAAATTGCTTTTCGTTAAGTTTTCATAGGTGAGGATTACAGCTTGAGGGACACTAGGATTCCTAACACCTATCTAGTACAAGTTACAAAAGATTTTTTTAAATAATTTTTGGTTGGTCTATACGTACATGTACTTACCTACATCTTATCAAGTTTGTCGTAAAACGTAAGAAAGATATTTTATACGAGAGCACGTCAGGCATAAAACAAAGGTTTATGTTTATGCTTCCGTCAAATGTGATTAGTATTTCATGGTTTATAGAAATAGGTAGGTATATCATTCAACATGCCAATTTATAAAGCCATCAGTAAAATAAGTACTATGCAATAATTTGGATCTTCTTTTTATGTGGGACATCAAGTCGTCCAACGAACTGATGAACCCTGGTGTCAGTTTTTCAACCGCCTTCTTCTAGTAGTAGGCCTATGGCATGGTTGTGTAATTAATCATACCGTCTAATTAATCATAGACAGTAACCGGGACCGACGGCTTAGCGTGCCCTCCGAAGCACGGAACCATCTTTCTTTTCGGACAATCAGGTGAATCAGCCTGCAATGTCCTAACCAGACTAGGAACAAATTCACAAAGTGATGAACATAAAATTTAGTGACTGCTTTCCGAGAATCGCACCCGGAACCGTTGCGTCGCAGGCAGTCGCACTACCACTGCGCCACATCGGTCGTCATCATTTCATTTAGATTTAAATGGTAATACGAATTTTCTGCCAGGATATTTTGTGATCGGGGGTGCCACTAGAATGTTGATCCACTTAACTAAACAATCGCTACCTTAACTACTATGGTATACCAGCATAGTAATGAAGATCAAACAGCGTAGAAATAGAAACAACGTTGCATCCTCTAAGATAAAAATAAATAAAAATAATATAAAATATGTCTTGAAGTAGGATATTAATACAAAGATATAAAAAAAACTGTTTACTAAATTAGTTGGATTTTGGCATCCACTATTTTTAAAAGTGTAAAGACAGTTTTAGTACTTACCGAAAACTTCAGGCATATTCAATCTATGAAAATCTAAGCTATCATCGAATAATCGAACAGTAACTCATCATCATCAGCATGTCTTATGGCATTCAGACTGGCCAGATGGCATAGTGGATAGTACCCCTGCCTGCTACGCTGAGGGTCGTGGGTTCTGTCCCCACATATCACAAATATTTGTTAGAAAATTTTCAAATAATTGGGTTGAGTCTGGGAGTTTTGAATATAATGTATGTATTATTAAAAATATATTTTAGTATTAATGTCAGCTATCGAGTTCCCATATGACAAGCATTGCTAAATTTGGGCCTAAAATGTCCGGAATAAAAAAATAATAATTGTGGAAAGCCCCTAACATTCGCTGCGCCGGATCCTGTTTTCCAACCACTTGTCGGCCGCTGGACAAAGGTTGTACGACTCGGGCATACCACTATTCAAGTGGGCTAGAGTTTGGTTAGGCTCTCAGCACATGCAGGACGAAGACTTTCTAAGCCAGGAGGATTATTTTTTGTGGTTTCGCATAATTATGAGCTTTATTTTGTTCTGCATATGCCCGAAGTTTTCAGAACACATGATCTGGGTATAAGTGAATAAACTGGTAACACTCGTATGTTAAAATTGGATATGATATTTGGTAGGCACGTGTAGGCAAGTGAAATGTGTGTAATAATATTTATGGAATGAATACTTACCGATTCAACCCTTTCACACAAGACTGATCTTCAAAGTATGTTATTATATGAAAAACTTGGAAATATCCCATAATTTTATTTCTAAGTAGTACAGTTTAGCTCATCTTCAGTTAAGCACTCGAAGCGCTTTTGTAATTATATTGCGTGTTGCATTAGAATGGAATGTATTACAAATGATTAACCAAACTGAGCTAGAATATACCTGAAGTACCTAAGGCTCGACTCGACTAAGATATTTTTAGTTTTTGGATATTAAACTCCTAAAAAACAGTTACAGCTACATCAGATTTTTTCATCCAGGCCTTGTCTTTGGACACCATCCACCTCCGATTGGGTTGAAGATGTAATGTGATTTGTTTATTATATATATTTTTTCTTACTGCGATTAAAAAAATTGTTATTCGACAAAACGATGATAAAGCAGGATAATGGTACATCTTCATCATTTTTTTTTAAGAAAACAATTCACTTAACCTTTGAGGTGTTAACATGTCAAGATATTGATAGGTACTGTCTTGGAGATTGGAAATTCAAAAGGTAACGGGGGAATGTAGGAAAAACAATTATTTTTGTATTTTTTATAAAATCTGAAGTGCACCTAGAGAGTGGTGCTGTTCAAACAAATCTTATAGCGTTCGCATACAACCCGTATGCATGTGGACGCGCGAGGGACACATAGCTCGGACCCAACTCCAACATCGCGCTTCTTTTTCGATAGCCACTATTTCAAAAAGCGCGAAACGCCCCAATTTTATTTTCACGCCTGCAGCTCACAGATACGATGAAACTTTCATCGCGGGCTTTCACTAGACGAGCGAAACATAAATTGTGGACGAGAGCAGTTGCCGGCTTTGGCGCGTCTTTATTTTTAAAACAACACGCGTTTTTGCAACGTGTTCCATCAGCGGACAGGTGGCAAAGCAGACGCGATGGGAACGTTTCCTTAATTGTTTTGCTTTTCGTTTTTGTAACTTGTTCTGAAATGATTTAACTTTAACAAGAATTAATATTGATTGTTTATGTATAGCTAAGATAACGAGTTCATATTATAATGTATGTATTAACTTATCTTAGAGGTTTTCAGGAATTTACTCCTGATGTAGAAGATTCGACGTATTGTTTTTCTTTCGGACGCTTTTATGGACTACTTTTATACCTCAAACTTGGTAGTTATTTTTCTTATTGTTAACAATATAGTATATTACTTATTTAGCTAGCTGTGTAATTTTTCATTTGTAGAGTTACGTACCTCAAAAAGGAACCGTCCGTCTGTCACTACCCTTTATCTCGGGAACGCGAAGACATATCGAATTGACATAGTAACTATATACTCTAAGTAGTAGGGATAAGCGGGATTTGGACCACTCGTGACCCCCCTATGGAGGCTCTTCGGGGGTGCCTGACAAAAAGCTCGTCACATATGATTTTTAATCCGCGATTTGATATCAAATTTATTCGCGTATGTAATAAAATTGATCCGCTGTTTGATATCAAATTAATTCGCGGTTTGATATCAAATTAATTCGCGGTTTTTGTACAAAATTATTCGCGGTTTTGGTACTTGCTCATTGATTTACTTATCATGTTACATATTTTGATATCGCTATCAATTTCACTTTATACCTACATTTATACCTATCAATTATCAACATAACTTAACCTAACCTAACCTAACACCTCTACACCGATTTACCTGCTGCTACCTTCGTAATGAAATGTTAATCAATACCTATCGCATATCATATTTTGATATTGCTATCAATTTTACTTTATACGTACTTTTATACCTATCAATTATCAACATAACTTAACCTAACCTAACCTAACACCTCAACACCGATTTACCTGCTTCTGCGTAATGAAATGTTAATCAATACCAATCACATATCATATTTTGATATCGCTATCAATTCACTTTATACCTACTTTTATACCTAACACCTTAACACATGTTTACTCTACTAAGCATGTCGCTACAAGTTACTTCTTTTGAATTGGGAACAATGGCTTAGCCTGCCGCCGGTCTCTTTATATCTTTGACTATTTCAACAACAAAGCATTTTTAAGTGTTTGCCCTGCCTTTCTTTTGCACGCACCGCCTGTTGTGAATATTTCTAAATTTATTTCTATGTAAATGCAATTTTGAAATGTTTTTATTATCCTTTGATTGTAAAACCTTCCTTTCATAAAGCCGTCTTCCGCTTAGGCATACAATGGACACGATTTTAACTTGTCGATACATGCTTACTAGTGTAACAGGGTCGGTGGTGGTTTACAGTATTACAAAAAAATGCCACCGCGGGCGGTGGTCTTGCTATATAAGCGGAACTTACGCGTCAGTCTTCACAAGTTGTTTCGAGTTGTGACGTATAGTATTAAAAAATTTATCTAGTGTTTGTGAACGCCGATTATAGTATAAAAATAAACCTAGTGTTCGTGTTCGGAGTGAAGACTTCTACCAAACGCCATGTCCCGGTCTACAGCTAGCTGCATAGGAAAAATGGAGGTAAGAATAGTTTTATTTTATTTCTCTTATTTGTTTTATACTGTTTCAAATTTATCTAACATGCGTAGTACTTATATGTAAGGTAAATATTGAGGGCTACGTCCATCAGAGGACTGCTACTGGCTGTTGTGATGTGTGTGACGTGACATACTTATTTACAGTTGTTCAGGAGAAACATTGTTGTAATTATGTGATGATGTTGTCTAAATAATATAGATATAATATTTTCTTCAGTTTGCGCAACTATTACTAATAATTAAAAGTCTTTTTATAAAATAAAATTCCAAATAAACAAAGCTTTAAATCCGTATTTTTTTTTATTATTTTTATTATAAAATATAGATATGTTAGCGTAAGTCATTAACCTGAGTTTTATTAAAGTAAATTTTATTTCAGCATTGTTCTCGTTACCATCAATAACATATATCCGTGTTTTGTTTTAGGGATCGACAATTAACGTTGATGACATACCAAACACATTCAAGAATTACTACTTTGCCGCATCAAGCGATGATGAAACTGAGAATGCATTTACTATTGTCGAATCCGATCAAAAATCACCAAAGCGAGCAGGCAGCGATACTGGCATCGATCAATTTTTCGACACACCGAAAATCAAAAAACAAAAGAAAGTGCAATCTTCCACAGTTGGGATGGCGCGAAACGGTGGTGTATCTTATATATCATCAAACACTAATGACGCAGCAAACGCAACCCATCTGGTTAAAGTGGAAGTCTACGATCTCAAGAAATTAGCCAAAGTGTCGTCAAACAACCACTGGAAGCATGCAGATGTTCGTGCCAAATACTACACAAAGGTCACGGACAATGTTTACGATCGCAGCAAGGAATTAATATACGACATCACGAAAAACGTTTCGCAATCACAAGATTGTAAAAAATACTTTTTTGATAACTAATTTCATAATTCTCAAGCAGCTAAAACAAAACAAAAAACTACCACGCCCGCCACCCAACAACAGAGCAACTCCCCTTTCTACCTGAACCATATTTTCGCAAACTCTACTATATGATGCACCGCTTCAATGGGTTCATAATGCTCGTTAACTAAAAATAGGTACATCAATAAACCCGAATTCACTACTTAAACCAACCATACCAAGCTTCGCAAAACAGTCAGCTCAAGACTGGAGCTCGGATAACTTACGCTCGCCAATCAGTTGAAAAAAGAGTTTCGAAAATATTTCGATTATTTCTATAAAAAATGGGAGAAGAACGTGTTGTTAGTCATTTCTTCCAAAATAGTGAACAAGACTTTCCGTTTAGTGATTTCTTCAACAGTGAAGTGTTGGAACAATGTGAAATATTAGAACAGAATAAATCTGACGTGCTCAACTTAACAGTAAATAGTTTTTCATCCGAAAATGATGGTGCTTTATGTGCTATTGCATCTAAGATAGAACATCAGCTTATGTAAGTTCATCATCAAACTATTTCTTACAAATTTTTATGTGTAATTTTGTTTGATAACATATTATATATAATTGTTCTAACATTTTCTTTGCTATTATTCAGAAATGCGATACAAACTGGGGGAGAAAAGGAGATCGAAAATCAAAATGATGGCGCAATTATTAATAACTCTTTCGACATGAAGCATCAGCAAACGTAAGTTTACAAACTAAATATTATGTTATGGATATTCTGATAAATTAACATTCCTGTTTTATTTATTCATGATTTAATATTAAAATTTATGGTTGTATTTTATTCTATTTTTTTATTTAGGAATGTGCTGCAAACTGGGGGAGGCCTGAAAAGAAAATTATCACATGATGGTGACTCCTACGCGGAAGCTGTCCCTGGACCTTCATCATCTACTAATGATCTCATTGCATCAAGTAATGATATGATTAAGTGCGATGCTTGTCAAAAACTGGTAAGCCGTAGATATTTTTCTAATCATATTCGGAGCTCTACGCATAAAAGTAAGGTTTTAAATTTAAGTAGGGATAATAATGTAAGTGTGATAAATACTGCATTTGGTTGTAGAATAATAACTTACAAAATTACTTCGCCGAATAACGACGAAACTCTACAAACACCTGTTGGATTCTTCAACTCAGTTAAAGGTACGATTTCCACTTTGATAAATGAGAATCTAAAACAGCTCACAATAATCAAAATAAATTTCATAATCCATGCTGAGTTTGTGCAAGAGACAAAAAATTTGCATAATATATTCGATTTTCAAACATCAAATTTTAACATTTGTATGGGTGATGAGTTGGATGCATACTTCAAAACATTATGTGAAACTATTTCCACAAAAATGAGTGAATTCGAAAAAAAAGACAGCGGGTGGTCATTTAAATCTGTTCGTCATTTGGAAATGAACGTTAATAAGTTTAACCCTCTTCAAGGGTCAACGTATGTAAAATTGCCAAAAGATATCCAAAACAAAAGAGCTTTAATAAACGTGAAAAATAATGATCATGAATGTTTGAAGTGGGCATTACTCTCTGCTTTATATCCTGTAAACTACCATAAAGATAGGGTTTCATCTTATTCTAGACATCAAAAGAAACTGAATTTTGATAATGTTCCTTTTCCAGTTAAGTTAAAGGACATTGTCAAGGTTGAGGAAAACAACAATATTAGCATTAATGTTTTTGGGTTAGAATATGACGAGATTTCTAGAAAGAATTCAGTAGTGGGACCACTTTATTGGTCTAAAAATAAACGTGAAAAACACGTTAATTTGCTGTACATTTCTAATGGCAGTAATGGGCATTATTGTTTTATTAAAAACTTATCGCGATTAGTAAGTAAGCAGCTATCGAGGAAAAATCAGGCTGTTTTTTTATGTGATGAGTGCTTATTGCATTTTACCACAAAAGCGAGGTTGGATAACCACCAAAAGTTCGACTGTAGTCATGTTTTTACAGAATTGCCCAGCCCATCAAAAACTAAAAAAGATTGGTTTGGTAATTATGAACGTACGGATAAAATACGGTTTAACAATTATCATAAACAGATGAGGGTGCCTTTTGTAGTTTATGCTGACACAGAAGCACTTCTCAAGCCTATTTCTAGCTGTGATACGGATCCAAATAAGTCACATACAATTAATGTACATGAACATGAAATTTATAGTTATGGTTATTACATTAAATGCTCATTTGACGATAATTTATCAACTTATAAAACATATACAGGGACTGATTGCACTCAAAGCTTTATGGATAATCTGTGTAAAGATGTTAGGGAAATTCATAAAACAAATTGTATACAGAAACCACCGGTTCCTCTAAAAGATTGGCAAGAGGCTGATGTTGTTCAAACAAAAACATGCCATATTTGTTTAAAAGACCTCGAGTCGGAATCAGCTTTAGATTTTGACTGGCATACGGGTTTCTTTAGAGGGGTGGCTCATCCAGTCTGCAAATCTAAATTTAGAGCTCCATTTTTTGTTCCGGTTTTTCTGCACAATCTGAGTAACTATGATGCTCATTTTCTTGTACATTCTTTGCATCTAAAGGAAGGGGAAATAGAAATTATTCCTCAAAATAAAGAAAAATATATATCATTCTCCAAAAACATAAATATTAATGGACATAATGTGCAATTAAGATTTTTAGATTCTTTCAGATTTTTGTCAAGTAGTTTAGACAACCTGTCCAAAAATCTCCAAGTTGATCAACTTAGAGAGTTAAAAAAACAAGTGTCTAAAGTTGACAATTTTAACCGTCTGATCAGAAAAGGTATTTTTCCCTATGAATTTATTCAATCACATGAATCACTAAATGCTACATTTTTACCAAACCAATCGGATTTTTATAGCTCTTTAACAGGATCGCATGTTTCTGATGAAGACTATAAACATGCACAAGATGTCTGGCAGCATTTTCAATGTCAGAATATGAGAGATTATTCGAACCTTTATTTAAAAACTGATGTTTTACTATTGGCTGACATCTTTGAAAATTTCAGAGATGTATGTTTAAAAACATATGGATTAGACCCAGCACATTATTATACTGCACCTGGTCTAAGCTGGGATGCTATGTTGAAGTGCACAAAAATTGAATTAGATTTGTTGGTAGATTTTGATATGATAGCGTTTATTAAATCAGGTATAAGAGGTGGAGTGTCAGTATGTAGCAACCGACATGCGAAAGCTAATAATAAATATTTATGTGATTACAATGCAAAGGATCGCAAATCTTTTTTAGCTTACTTGGATGCGAATAATGATGTCCATCCTAGCCGATTTCGGCTACAGCGACTGCATCAGGAGCGGGGCTCTGCTGGTTTGCCCGCTCGTGTGCCCTCATGTGACTGCAGTAGCCAATCTTGTTTTGCAGTGCACGTGAACATATAGGGCATGTCAGGATTCCGGCTACATAGTTGTATGTGTGGGCTATACGTGGTCTAGCCTTTAGAAGATCTCGTTTCGAGTCGAGTTCAGATTTTCGCTGGTCTTCAAAGTCGTCAATTTTCAGTTTTATAAGTCGTCTCCATTCAGACCGTTTCTCAGCATGTACTTCCCATTTGGTAGGCTCAATATTGCATTGTTTCATATGTCTCTTCTGAACGTCTTTGTAACGGAGGAACTGGCCGCCTTGTTTACGCTTGCCATCCTGGAGTTCAGAGTAGAAAATGCGCTTCGCCACCCGATCATCAGACATCCTTGAGACGTGACCACACCATCGCAGCTGCCGTCTCATTATGTAGGCTTCTATGCCAGCAACTTGAGCACGCCTCAGCACTTCTGTGTTTCTGATACGGTCAGACCATTTGATGTTCATGATTTTGCGAAGACATCTTACATGGAATCGGTCCAGTACGCGTATATGTTTGCGATATAAAACCCATGTCTCCGATGAATACAGTAGGTTAGGTAGAACAATCGCCATATAAACTGAGATTTTCGTTGCAAGCTTGACATCATGCGAGCAAAAAAGTTTAGAAAGTAATTTTCCAAACGCGGCCGATGCAGCGCCGATCCTGGTATTAATTTCTGCGTCGAGATCGTACTTTGATGTCAGAGTACTGCCTAGATATTTAAACTTTTCCACTTGCTTCAGACTTCCTTCACCGAGTTGCACTTTGAGAGGCTGACTGTTCTCAGAGTCCATCGCCATAACTTCAGTCTTGCTGACGCTTATTTTGAGACCGAATCTGCGGCAAGACTCATCAAAAGTGGTAACAAGATGTTGAAGTCCATCAGGAGAGTCCGCGACAAAGCAAAGATCGTCAGCGTAAATTATCTCTGTTACTAAGGCGTGAGATACTTTGGTGATCGCCTTTAGTCTAGCAATGTTAAATATGCTACCATCCGTGCGAAATCGGATACGGATTCCCACAGGGGCTTGCTGTAACGCATCTCTGACAACTACCGCAAAGTAAAGGGCGAATAAAGTAGGCGCCAAGACACATCCTTGTTTTACTCCGCAGCTGACAGGGAAGTATTCTGACTGCTCACCATTGGCAGTAACACAGCATGTCATCTCATCATGTAGGAGTCTTATCATTCGAACAAACTTCTGGGAGCATCCAAGCTTGACCAGAACTGACCATAGGGCTTCACGAGGAACGCTGTCGAAGGCTTTTTCGAGGTCAATGAAGCATAAGTACAGTTGCTGACCTTGTTCTCTGCTCTTTTCTTGAAGCTGTCGTAAAGAAAATATAGCCTCGCAAGTACCTCTGTCCGGTCTAAAGCCAAATTGTGTCTCTGGTAAAATCGTTTCCGATAACTTGGTGAGCCGATTGAGTAGCATTCTAGCAAAAACCTTTCCAGGTGTTGAAAGCAGCGATATTCCACGGTACGAGTTGCAGTCTGAGCGATCTCCTTTATTCTTGTATAGTGCGCATATACGTGACACTTTGAACTCCGGTGGTACGTGTTCATCATTCCACATCTGTACAAAAAGCTTCCAGATTTCTGAGTGCAAGCTATCTCCACCGTACTTCAACAGTTCGCCAGCAATGCAATCGACTCCAACAGCTTTGTTATTCTGCTGTTCCTTAATTGCTGTTTTTACTTCTCGCAGAGTTGGGGGTTCATCAAGGTAATTCGCTTTAGAAAGATTCACCAATGTTGCGATATATTCTAGATCTGCTGTTCGCTCTACATTCAGCAATTCGTTAAAGTGTTCAGCCCAACGCATCAACATGTCTTCTTTCGTCTTTAAAAGCTGTAACCCATCAATGGACTTCAAGGGTACGCTCTTCCGACTGGACATACCTATCAATTTTCGGAGTTCACCGTAAAAAGCTCCAAGCTGATTTGTGTCAGCCAACCATTGCATGCGCTGAGCTTTGCTTTTCCACCACTTTTCTTTCAGCTCCCGTGTGAGCTTGCGTAGTTCAGATTCACTCTTCTTAATGGAGTCGGATGAATTCGATATGCCGTTATTCTGGCTTAAAAGTGATCGGTGTTTCTCCAAAGCTGCTGTTAGGGGTATGCTGTTTTCATCGAACCAATCTTCATGTACGCGCTTTTTGTAGCCCAATATGTTAGTAGCAATACTTATTATATTGGAAGACAAAGATTCCCAAGTCACCAAATTTGTGTTACTTGTACCTTTACCGAGGGCATCGCTGATAGCCCGCGCATATTCTTGTCGTAATTCTGGATCGTCAAGCTTTTTAAGATTTAGCCCTGAAGGTTTGGCTCTGCAAGCTCTACGAGGGGGACAAAGCCGAAGCTTAAGTTTCGTAAGTACTAATCTGTGATCCGTCCAACAATTTGCGCCACGCACAACACGAGTAATAGTCACTTGGCCGATGTCTCTATGCCTGACTATCGCATAGTCAATAAGATGCCAGTGTTTTGACCTTGGATGCATCCATGTAGTTTTATACTTGGCGGGCAGTCTGAACATGGTGTTCGTTATTGCAAGTTCAAATTGGGCACACAAACTTAGAAGTAATTGACCATTGCTATTCATTTTTCCAACGCCATGCCTACCCAGAACTTTTGGCCAGTCTTCGAAATCTCGCCCAACTCTTGCGTTAAAATCTCCTAGAAGTAGAATTTGTTCTCGTGAGCGGATCTTCATAAGGCAGTTAGTAAGTTCTTCGTAGAATTTGTCCTTAGAGCTATCGTCATTGGTCATAGTGGGAGCGTAGACGCTGATTATGTTAATACAGTTGTTGTTCTCTAGATGAAGTCGAAGAGAAATCAGGCGGTCTGAGATATATTCTGGACATTCTTCTAGTCTCCCAACAATTGAGTTCTTGATCGCAAGGCCAACACCAGATTGCCTCGTTTCTGATGAGGGGCGCCCTTTCCAGTAGAATGTGTAACCACCACCTCGCTCCATGAGCTCACCTTCATCAGCCAAGCGAGTTTCACTAAGTGCAGCTATGTCTATGTCGTAGCGACGAAGTTCGCGTGCTACAATGGCGGTTTTACGTTCAGGGCACAGGTTGCCGTCATTATCCAAAAGTGTGCGTACATTCCACGCACCAAAACTCAAATTAGTTGTTTTAATATTTATCTTGTTACGTCGACCACGTAGGTTGGGATGCCAGGCAGCCGTGGTTACTACCTCCCAGAGTGTGTTGGGGCAAACAATTTTTAGGGCACCTTTTCTAGCCCCCTCCCCGGCTGAGCGGGGGAAGCAGTGCCTCCCTAAATAGGGCTGCTTCGACGCTATCGGTGCTGCCGAATCCACGCCGTCACCCCTATGCGGCGCAAAAGCGACCACTCTCCTCAAGCCGCCTGCGTGCAGACTTTGGACACAACCGGGAGCATCACTGCCCAGCCCCTCTACCGCCATCCATCGCCACAGGACTTTTACCTCGGAATCCGTTATTCAGAAGCAGTCATCTACGCAGGAGATATTTAAGTGCATAAGCAGTCGCGTAGTTGCAGACGCACTCTCTGGTCTTTCCTCATTATAATCCAATGGAACGGGAGCCGTTACGATTGGGAACAAGTTCAGATGCAGTCTCTGGCCAAGCGATAGCTTTTGACCTCTATCGCTGCCCTAAGCCTTCAACGTTGCTTTGCTAGATCGCCGCATCCGCCAAGATCCTTTGCTAACAGCCGCGGTTTGCCTTCTGCGCCGAAATAGTCTTCATGCACTTACGGGAGGTTTCCGCTCAAAGCCTTACCGCCGAAGCGTGTAGACCCCCCTCACCAGGTTTAGCCCACGAGCCGACGTGGTTTACCAGGGCGTGGCCGCTGCGTGCACAACAGCTACTTGGAGCCACTGGTGAGAGTTATGGAGCGCCTATGGACCAGTTTGGTACACCACCCCAAGAGGGCCGGCTGGCGAAACCTGAAAGGTACTACCACTAGACGCCCCACTACGCCCCATGCGAATAATATGTATGGTTGGGCGCAGTCGCAGTATCTCCCATACGGTGGTTTTAAATGGGTTGAACCGACTGTAAATTTTCAAGTCTCCCCCACATCAGATACAGGGTATATCCTAGAAGTAGATCTTGATTATCCAGATAATTTGCATGACTTGCATTCTGATCTACCATTTTGTCCGGAAAATATATGCACTGGAGGAAGTACACAACCTAAGCTAGTACCAAACCTAAACAATAAAAGAAAGTATATTATTCATTATAGAAACCTAATGCAGTGTTTAGAAAAAGGCATGAAACTGGTAAAAATTCATCGAGTTTTGGAATTTAAGCAAAGTTGTTGGATGCGAAAATATATTGAGCTAAACACACAGTTAAGAACAAAAGCAAAGACAGATTTTGAAAAAGATTTTTATAAGCTCATGAATAATGCTGTCTTCGGCAAAACTATGGAGAATATAGAAAAACGTGTAAATGTAAAACGACGAACGCATTGGGAAAATCATGGTAAAGTTGAGGGGGCACAAAGTTTAATAGCTCGTCCGAATTTTCACAGTTTATCTATATTTTCCGAAAATTTAGTAGCTGTTCAATTAAATAAGACTAAACTATTTTACGATAAACCTATCTACTTAGGATTTTGCATTTTAGACATTTCAAAAACTTTGATGTACGATTTTCATTATAATTATATTAAAAAAAAATTCAATGACAATGTAAAATTGTTGTATACTGATACTGATAGTTTCATTTATCAGATATTTACTGATGATTATTATGATGATATAAGACCTGATTTGGAAAAATACTTTGACACTTCAGATTATCCCATAAACAATATATTCAATTATCCTAATGTAAATAAAAAAAAGATTGGGTATTTTAAAGATGAAAATAACGGTCGAATTTTTAAAGAATTTGTCGGTCTGCGATCAAAAATGTATGCAATTCAGGTGGAAGATACAGTAATTGCAAAAGCTAAGGGTGTCAACAAAAATGTTACGAAGAAAATGAAAATCGAGGATTACAAATCTTGTTTGCTTAACAAAACTGTACAACTTGCTTCAATGTATAGATTTAGATCGATTAAACATGTGGTTTTTACACAAAAACTGAATAAAGTAAGTCTGTCTGATAGTGATAGTAAGAGATACATTTTACCAAACTCCACTGACACCTTAGCATGGGGGCATTATAGCATAAGAAATAATTAAAATAATAGTTGTAAGATTCAAGATACTTTACTAGTTTGTTTACTAGTTAAGTTCTAGATGTGAAGGGACCTTATTGACGTAAGTAAAAGACGTGTTAAGATTCAACGATAATATGTATTGACCATTTATATTATTAGGTTAGGCAAGCTACGACACACGTGTGGAGAGAGCGCGGTATAGGGAACAACTGGCTATCCAGCAAAACTGCTGATTCGGCGTCGAGACACTCCGGCGCCGCTTGCTCGGTAGCCACATACTTGTGTCCCTACATCACTCCCCCTTCACCAAAAAAAATTTTAAAATTGAACATTTAAAATTTTGACACAAAAAAATTGAATATCATTCTAACAAACACTCTGTATAATAAAAATGCAAACGCGCGCGGCAACGCAGTGCCCCAGCGCGGTCTCCTTATCGCTCCGTAACTCGACACCTACGATCGACGCGTCCGCCCATCGCACGTATACGAGCTTCTAGCTATACATATGCATCAATCTGTGAACATTCTATTTTTAGATACACCGAAGTCCATGAATGTTATGAGTTGAATCCTAAAAAAAAAATATTATTCTAAGTTACTTAGCTATAGGTACCTATTTATTATCTATAACCTAGACAAAACATGTCTTAAACTAAATATGTGCACCGTAGTAGAGGGACGCTGGTCATTTTCTTTTTCGCTATAAGAAACAAAATTACACATCACTCTAATACGTGGGTATACTGGCTAATCGGTCTGGTTGTGGAGCCTGGTGCGCTGTCGCTGCTACCGCTACTGCGCCCTTCTCCATAGTCGACACTAAGTCCTTGACTATCGCGGATTTCGCCCTTCGACCGCAATGCTTACATCCCACGAAGAAAAATACAAGACACACTATTACAATGATCACAATTGTTACAGCACTTATAAACTCAACTTTTTTTTCCAAAGTTGTTGTGGCGTTAGCGTCGTTAGCTCCAACTTGCGCTATGACGACTTCCTCGTTTTTACTCTGAGGGTTTCCCATGATGGATATTATACTCATTAAAGTGCACTGTACTAAAGCACTATAGAGTCCGTCTACTACGAGTGTTATTTCTAAAATATGCTAATCACCTATCATCATCTATGATTTATATAAGTCATTAAGTTTACATCGTATTTATTCAAGGTCCATACGTGCAAAAATTTAGGAAATGAATCCATTGTATTTGTATCATACGACTACGTGAAACATTATTGCTTACTTATTAAAATTATACTTAGCTCACCACTTGCTCGCTACAACACGTGGTTGCGAGTTCTAAAGTACACTCGCGCACAAATGCATTACAAAATATGTAAGTAATATTTTTAATAAAGTTTTTTTTATATAACTAATGTTGTTTTAATTTACGTATATACTGGCTGACTTAATACTTAATATGTCTTTAGTAAACAATTATCTCACAATCATCAAGAAATCTTACTGGTGGCTTAACTGATCTACCACTTTTTGTCACATAAGTACTTACTGCACTTGGAAATATCATGTCCGTAGTTTCCGCAACTGGCGTTGTCTGCCTAACGTTTACGGAATCACTTACACTTTCACTTAAACTGTCATTAGAGTTTTCATTTTCTAACCTAACATAATATGCAGGTTTAAGTCTATCCACCGATACTCGTACTTTTCTATTAGGTAGTTGTAACTGAAATACCTTATGCCCTCTCTCTAAAACTTTATAAGGGCCATCGTACGTTGGTTGGAGTGGCCTACGTACGGCATCATTCCTCAAAAACACGAATTCTGAAGTACGAATATCTGGGTGTATAAACAAAGACCTTCTATCATTATTGTCTCTATTTACTGGCTTATATTTACTGATAGTCTCTCGTATTTTGTTAACGTCAACACACACGTCACTGTTCACCGAATTAGAGTCATAGAAGTCCGAAGGTAAACGCAATGTTTTTCCGTATGTCATCTCCGCGGCACTAGCACTGTTATCACTACGCACTGCGGCTCTCAAGCCTAATAGCACTGTGGGTAACTCACTGATCCACGAACTGTTACTCGCACTTAGTCTCGCCGTTAACGCTACTTTCAGCGATCTGTGCCAGCGCTCTATTGCGCCGTTCGCCTGCGGATGGTACGGTGTCGTCCGAAGCTTGTTAATGCCTAGTAGCTTCATAAGCTCACTAAACAGCTGACTTTCGAACTGCCGACCTTGGTCTGAGGTTAACTTTTCAGGACATCCATATCTTACGATCCAACCTTCAAAAACTAATTTCGCAACAGTTTCAGCTGTGATGTCCTTCATTGGGTATGCTTCTGGCCAACGTGTGGTTCTATCTATCATTGTTAACAAATACCTGTAACCTTCCTCTGTAGTAGGCAATGGTCCAACAATATCTATATGCAGGTGCTGGAATCTGTCACAGTATTGGAATTTTCCTATTTCTGACGTCATGTGCCTATTTACCTTGGCTTTTTGGCAATGTAGGCACGCTTTCGCCCATATTCCTACCTCTTTGTTCATTCCGGGCCAAAAGAATCTATTTGCCATCATCTTGCGGGTTACTCTAACACCAGGGTGGCTTAAATTATGCACGGCGTCAAACGCTAACCTCCGGAACTCTTCCGTCAAGTACGGTCTTGCTACATTGGTAGACATCTCACAATAAATAGATTTCCCACATCCAGGTACATCTATTTTCTTCATGACAATACTATCTCCGTACTGCTTCTTCAACAAGTATTCATCTTTACTCTGCGCCTCTGCTAACTGTACATAATCGATAGATGTTGGACTGCAAATAGTCTCGATTCGTGATAATGCGTCAGCTACGATGTTTTCGTCGCCTTTAACATGACGTATGTCAGTAGTGTATTCGCTTATGAGCGTCAGATACCTCGTACGTCGGGGATTTTCCTTTTCGGGGTTTATTTTTGTGAATGCATAGGACAAAGGCTTATGGTCACTATATACGATTACTTGTCTGCCTTCTATTAAACTTCTGAAATGCTTAATAGCCATATAAATAGCTAATAACTCCCTGTCATAGGTTGAGTATTTCTGCTGTGCATCTGTTAACTTCTTAGAAAAATATCCCAATGGTTGCCAATGTCCGTTATTTCGCTGTTGCAAAACCGCTCCCACACTGACATTTGAGGCGTCAGTCATAAGTGCTAACGTTGCGTCTGCTCGCGGATACGCCAACGTGACTGCTTCACTGAGGCCTTGTTTACATTCGTCGAATGCTTGTTCGGCATCCGGTGTCCACTGTATGGGTGTTCTGTCTTTCTTTTTTGCTCCATGTAGGTATATATTGAGCACTGCCTGACTTTTTACCGCCCTTGGTATGTGTGAGCGATAAAAATTTACCATTCCCAGGAAACGTCTGAGTTCTTCTATCGTTTTTGGCTTCGGAAAGTCCTGGATGGCGGATACCTTTTCCTTCAAAGGTCTGATACCTTCAGTAGACACCTCATGTCCCAAAAATTCGAGTTTTTCTTGGCCGAATGCACATTTCGAGATGTTGATTGTAATACCATACTCGTTTAATCTCTCGAACAGTTGACGAAGGTGGTCCTTGTGTTGTTCTATGTCTTCACTGGCAATTATTACGTCATCGATGTATGAAAACAGGAAATCTAATCCCGTAAGTACAGTGTGATTCATAAATCTCTGGAACGTTTGGGCGGCATTTCGAAGCCCAAAACACATACGGGGAAATTCATACAAACCCCATGGTGTAATAATTGCAGTTTTCTCTACATCTTCTGGCGCGACAGGAATGTAATGGTAAGCTCGATTGATATCAATTCTAGAAAATATTTTCTTACCAGATAGCAGGTATGTAAAATCGTGTAGGCGAGGTATGGGGTACCTATCTGGCTTGGTGATTGAGTTCAGCTTCCGGTAGTCTCCGCACGGCCTGATGTCGCCATTCTTCTTGGGCACGACGTGGAGTGGGCTAGACCATTCGCTTTTAGACGGCCTGCATATGCCCAACTCCTGCATAGTCTGGAACTCAGCCTTCACCTTCTTGTACCGATCAGGTGGCAATGGACGCGCACGAGCCTGCACGGGAGGCCCTTGCGTCTCGATGTGGTGGAACACGTTATGTTTGGCACTTTCACGAAACGATATCGGTTTGGTTATGTCCGGGTACTGAGATAGTAGTTCACTAAACGGGTGTTTACTGTCCACTGTTTTAATGCTCAATTCATTACAATTACACGGCACTAGCGCTCCATTAACGTTTAAGTTTGTAACACTGTCTATTAACTTTTGTCCGCGTAAGTCCACTAGCAGACCGAAATTACTCAAAAAGTCTGCGCCTAAAATTGCCTGAGTGACCGCTGCAACCACAAATGTCCACTTAAATTTTCTCCGTAACTTAAGGTCAATTTCCAACGTCACAATACCGAAAGCTTTTATCTCAGTACCATTCGCGGCATAAAGTTTATAGTTCAACACTTTTTTATCACACTTAAAGTTCAAAGATTTTGGTAACACCGATATATGCGCTCCAGTGTCCACTAAAAATCGAGTTCCACGAAGCATGTCTGTTACACGTAAACGGCGTGATGGTTGTAGGGCACAGACATCCGCCACTGACTGTACCTCCCTTAGTTTTCCTGCTGTTTATTCCATGCACATGGCTGCTCGCATCTGGTAGCCCTCTCCCTGAAGCGGTAATGGAAATGACAAAGCCAATCAGAGCTGTTTTTAGTTCTTCGATTGCCGCTTGGGGCGCGTGATTTACTACGCCTTCCAGAAAACGACCAACCCCTGCTGCGATAACCTGAGCGCCTCTCCCTTGATCTCGACCTTCCGAGCTCCATCATCCTAGCATTAAGCTTGGCAATCTCGGCAACAATAATTGCTGTATCTGTGGATATGGGTGGTGCGGTAGATGTTGATGCGCTTACGGCGTCAATAGGTGTTGAGCGGGAGTTCTCCATCATTTTGTCTGCTATTTGAGCCAGACTTGTAAGGTCCTTATTATCAACCACTGTCAACACACCTCTGACCCAAACTGGCAGGAGATTTTGCCACAAAACGCTCAAGGTAGAATCTGGAACCTTGTCCTTAGCCAGCTCCTTCATACGTCTCAGTAACTGGCTGGGTTTCTGTTCTCCTAGTTCCATACCTCCAATAAGCTTCTGAATCTGACGACTTGCTGACTCTTCATATATTTGTAACAATCTTTCTTTCAAAGCTGTATATTTTCCAGCAGCCGGTGGAGCACTGATTAAATCTGTTACCTGAGTTATGGTTTCCTTGCTCAGTTTTGACAACAGGATGTTATATCTAATCTCATCACTTGTACGTTGAGGCAAAAGTGTTGACTCGGCGTGCACGAACCATGCTCTCGGATTGTCCGTCCAGAATTCTGCTATACGATTTCCTACCGATATCACTTCCAACAGTCCATATTCCGGCGGTGGTGGTGGATCTCGATTTGGGTTCGGGTTTGGGTTCGGATTCGGATTTGGATTAGCCATTTTTAACACGACAGTCCACTGACAAATCACGTATTCACTTTTGTCACTAAACGACCGATCACGGCTATGTAAAATAGCTTTGCGCTCTCCCCGCTTGCCTAGCCTCGCGAACGTGCCGACTCCACGCCACGAGGCGAGTTGCTCCCGATTACGCAATAAATGTCCGTAATTAAAATGTTCAAAATGCACTCGCGGGTCACCAGTTTACTAGTTTGTTTACTAGTTAAGTTCTAGATGTGAAGGGACCTTATTGACGTAAGTAAAAGACGTGTTAAGATTCAACGATAATATGTATTGACCATTTATATTATTAGGTTAGGCAAGCTACGACACACGTGTGGAGAGAGCGCGGTATAGGGAACAACTGGCTATCCAGCAAAACTGCTGATTCGGCGTCGAGACACTCCGGCGCCGCTTGCTCGGTAGCCACATACTTGTGTCCCTACAATACTATAAGGTGTAAGGTTGTTTTACATCTACCTGTATATTAACATGAAAGTATTATTGGAATCATATCGTTTTTAAGATAGCATAATTTTAATAATTTTTCTACTTATGTATGTATTTAAGTAAGATTGTGATAAAATGAAACTGTATTTTTATTGTAAATATTATGAATTTTACTTTTTATAATATGTTCAAACACTTCATTTGAGTAACTTCAGTTCTGTGGATATTTAAACATAAGAACGTGTTTTAAAAATAATATGTATTTGTTAGGTTTATAGTGATTATGATTTTTAAATGCATGCTGTTTTTATTGTACATATTATAATCTGAATATATTAATTTGTATATAATGACAAATATCAGTGTTTCCTTTCATTCGTTTATACTACCAGCTCAAACTTGCACGTCGCAATGATTCATTTTATTCACCCTTTTACTGCAATCGTAGCAGGTCCTAGCGGGTGTGGAAAATCAAATTTTGTTACAAATTTTTTAAAGCACTGTAAAGTAATATGCAGTCAAGAATTTTCCGAAATCATATGGTGCTATGATGAAATGCAACCCTTGTACAATTTGAGTGATGTTAATTACAATCAAGGTATCCCTGATTTAAGTATGTTTGATGGAAAATGTCCTAGACTACTTATAATCGATGATCTTATGAGAGAGTCAGATGGTCGTATTGTTGATATTTTTACAAAGGGAAGCCATCATAGAAATCTCAGTGTATTTTACATAACTCAAAACATATTTCATCAAGGAAAAGGTCAAAGAGATATTTCTCTAAATTCGAGTTATATAATTTATTTTAAAAACCCTCGAGACAGAACACAAATACGACATTTAGCTCGTCAGGTTTATCCAGAAAATGCTAAATTCGTTGAAGAAGCTTACAAGGATGCAACGACAAAAGCTCATGGATATCTATTCATTGATCTTAAGCAAAACACAAATGAAATATGTCGATTTAAAAGTAAAATTTTTCCATTCGATGAGCAGTGTACAATTTATGTCCCTAAAAAGGGGTATAAATACGATGCTCAGCAAATAATTTATGTCAGTTACAAATAATGTCTGAAGTAGAAACATCTAAAAAAAACAACTTTTTAAAAGCTTTAAGTATCATAAAAGAACAATATCGTGAAGCCTTGTTAGAATGCTGTAATGATGATGAGATACAACAAAGTTGTGAGTGTATAATTAACGTTTTTAAAGAAAAAATTCATATAAAAGAAAACAACGAATCTGTTTTTAATATATGTAAATTTAACTGTTTCGTTTCATCTGATGCTGTTTAGTTTGTAAATGCATTGAACAAAATCGAATATCAGATCGTAACGCCCTAACGTTAAAAAAATGATTAAAAGAATAACGCCTCATAAAGATTTATTAAGAGCAATATTAACATTAAAACCAAAACATAGAGAAGCATTGTTAAAAAATTGTGGAGATGATGAAATCAACTGTATAACTGAATGTATTTTCAATGTTTTAAGAGGAAAAGTACCCTTAGATGATAAATCGAGACGTAAATTAAAAAAACATAAAGATTTATTGAGGAAAATTGTTTTGAAAGGAAAAAGTAAAGAAAGGAAACAAATTTTCGTGCAAAGAGGTGGGGCTTTTTTACCTATTATTCTAGGGTCTGTTCTTAGCGCATTGTTAGGTTCATTTATAAAATAAATATGGAAAGCGCAAAGAAAATGATACTTATTGAGCCTGAAGTCATAGAAAGACTGAAATCCGATAATGCAAGTACTAAAAATTTATCACGTTTAGATGAAGAAATGCATAAAGTAATAAACACTAAAATAGATGACAGGGAAAAGTGGCCACTTTATTTGCAAACATTGCAGAGATATCTTCATTTCATTGGAGAAGATCGAAAACCATTACAGATACCTATACTACCTTTTGATGAAAAAGAAAATGAAATAAAAGAAACAGTAAAGTCAGAGAAAGCTCCAGATAACGAAGAGACGTCTACTGAGACAACCTATAATGGTTATACAAAATCAGAGTTACTTGCTTTTATTCCAAAGACATACAAATTGAGAGGTGAATTGTTAATAGATATACTTTTGAAAAATAAAGATAAAATATCCTGGAATGAAAAAGGCACTGTGTTCGTCCGCAATAGAGAAGTGCGTAAAAGTAATATCGTTGACCTTTTGAGTGACATCTTGAGGCCTCTAAAAAACAGTTCACCATATGGTTGGGAAGATTTTGCTCATGTGCTCAAAGATCTATCAGTCCCCTTAAGCTTTATTGGCAATCCAAAAAGAGCCACATACATAAGAGTTTTATCTCAGAGCCCAGCTAATGCTAGAACAACAAAAGACGTTTCAAAAGAGGCAGAAAACAGTACTCCTGATTATTTTAGCACGCCAAAATTAACTAGCAGTGGATCTAAAGTAAAACCAGCAAAAAAAATTAATTGGGAGAAATGGACCCCTTACTAGAAATTCATAATATTTATTACGATGTATCTAACCCAGCCGGTTACAGCAGTCTCAGTAAATTGACAGCAGCTATGAAAAATAAAATGACTAAAGAAGAAACAAAGAAATGGCTGGAATCTCAAGAAACATACACCCTACATAAACCAGTGCGTCGTCGCTTCCCTAGAAATAAGTACATTTTATCAAATTTTAATGAACTTTGGCAAGCTGATTTAAGCGATATGCGGACTTACAGCGAATATAATGACGGTTTTAAATACATTTTATGTGTAATTGATGTTTTTAGTAAGTATGCTTTTGCTAGACCTATTAAAAAGAAAGATTCAGCAACTATAAAAGAAAATTTTAGGGACATATTTTTAGAAGCTAAAGCTACACCGAGACATTTACAATCAGATAAAGGTACTGAATTTATAGCAAAAGATGTTCAATCTTTTCTCCAAAGTAACGGTATAAACTATTACACCACCAATAATCCTGATATTAAAGCAAGCATAGTTGAAAGATTCCAGCGTACACTTAAAATGAAAATGTGGAGATATTTTACTCATAATAATACGTACCGATATATAGATATTTTGCAGGATTTACTTAATTCATATAATAACAGCTTTCATAGAAGTATTAAAATGCGTCCTTGCGATGTTAATTTTAATAATATTATGACAGTTTGGCGCAATTTGTATGAACGAAAAAATAATGAAGAAACTTACATTAAAAGCAAACCCAAGTTTAAAGTTGGTGATCATGTTAGAATTACTAAGTACAAACACATTTTTCAAAAAGGTTATGAAACAAATTGGAGTGATGAAATATTTTTAATAACTTCGATTATAGACAGATCACCATGGGTTGTATACACAATAAAATCCCGACGCATAATGTCCTAAATCCTAAAATATTCCTAAACTCTCAATGACCTAAGCTCATTATGACCTAAACGCATAATGTCCTAAATGCTTAATGTCCTAAATGCTTTATGTCCTAAACGCTTAATGACCTAAACATTTAATGTCCTAAACGCTTAATGCCCTAAACGCGTAATGTCCTAAACTAAACACAACGTCCTAAATGCCTAATGTCCTCAAAATCTTGTATTCCCAGTAGTTCAATTGGAATTAGAAAAATTGGTTTTTCTACATGGAATTTTTAGTTGCGACAAATCAATTAGCTTTTTGATTGCACTATTGAAAGCAAAATATGCAAAAGGAAAATAAATGTCACTTTAGCTATTTAAATGCCACATTAGGAACCTAAATGTCACTTTAGCATCTAAATGTCACTTTAGGAATCTAAATGTAATTCTAGGAAACAAAATATCACTTTAGGTACACCGTCCCTTACACCATGTATATTTACATGGAAACATAACTCTTACCAATATACGGCCATATATAGCAGGTAAGTACACCAAAAGGCATCACACATTGTACCTACGTTGAGGAAAAGTGTGGGGAATCACCGTTAATTATACAATTATTTTGAAGACATTATGCGTTTAGGTCATTATGCGTTTATGACATTATGCTTTTAGGACATTATGAGTTTAGAACATTATACGTTTAGAACATTATACGTTTAGGACATTATGCGTAGGACATTATGCGTATAGGAGTTAGGTCATTTTGCGAGCAGGCCGTTTTGCGTTTAGGAATTAGGTCATTTTGCGAGTAGACCAAGATTTGCAGAATGAAAATGTAATTGGAACTTTTTATGAAAAAGAACTACAGAAAGTGACATATGACCCCACCGCTACATACAAAATAGATAAAATATTGCGCACCCGCTATTCAGGTCGCAGAAAAGAACTATTAGTGAAGTGGAAAGGTTATCCTAATAAATTTAATAGTTGGATTTTAGCATCTAATTTAGAGAAGTCATGAGGGCCGAAAACTTTTACTTAACTTTACCTAGTAATAGCTCGTTTACATATTTTCCAAGTAACAAAACCACTAACTTCTCCACAAAACTACCAAAATCAATAAAGTTGGATGGGGAATGGTCAGTAGGATTAGTTGAATTTCAGTATCCATGCACTATGTTTACTGTTCAGGATAATAATAATATAATGTATATAACAAAACGTATGAAAGTACCCAACCAACCAGAACTTAGTACAGTAACATACAAAAGTCACATACCTACTTCCAGCTATGAAAACATTAACGATGTTATAACTGCACTAAATTCAAGAGAAAGCTTCAAATTAAGACATGACAAATTAACGAAATTGGTCTCACTCACAGGCGATGTGAATAATCTGATATCTTTGAAGTTTTCGCCTGTTTTAAGCCTTCAACTTGGTTTTGATCCTAATACAAACGTTGCAACACAAACAACTGGAAAGTTTCCAGCTAATTTATACCTTGGATTACCATCACAACTATACATATATTGTGATATTGTGGAACCTCAGATGGTTGGAGATGTCATGTGCCCTTTATTGAGAATAACATCATTAGATCCTGTGAAATATGTATATGGATCAAACAAAATGCATATTTTTTCACCACCGCATTATGTACCAGTCATGCGTAGAGAGTTTGATACAATTGAAATAGATATAAGATCGAACACAGGAGATAAAGTACCATTCCAATTTGGAACGAGCTGTGTTAAACTACATTTTATGAAAAGATAAAACAGTATGTACATAAAACAAAATAATTCATTATGCCCAAATCAACATTACTATTCTCATCAAGCAGGAACTGGAATCGGGGTAATTTATAAAGGAGTATCACATCAACGTGGTCATGGTATAGGAAGCTTTTTAGGTGGTTTGTTTAGATCTGTCCTACCACTTTTGTCGAATGGAGCCAAAGTTGTTGGAAAAGAAGCTTTGAGTGCGGGGGTAGGGCTTTTATCAGATATAGTGAGTGCCAAGCCTTTAGAAGAATCTCTAACAAACCGTTTTAAAGAAGCCACTTCTAATCTCAAAAGAAAAGCTGATGATAAAATTGTGAGAGCTATGAGTGGCTCGGGGTATAAAAATAGAAAACGAAACCTTAAAGCTCTCATTCACTCAGAGAATTTGAAAGGAAGAACAGTGAAAAAGGGGAGGAAAAGTAAAAGTTCATCCGTTAATGATATTTTCTCTTAAAAATAATATAAACGATGTCATTTTTACATAATCATTCATGTGAATGTGCAAAATCAGAATTAGATTTATTTGCTTTACCATCGACACAAACAAGTATAGAAAGTGGTCAATGGATTTATTACAAACCCATCTCATCTCTTAGCGACGATGGACCTATAGAATTTCAAATCCCTGGTTCCGGAGATGATTATATTGACTTATCACATACATTGCTTCATGTGAAGGCTAAAATATTAAATCAAGATTTGTCTAATATTGAAACTGAAAAAACGCCAGTAGCACCAGTAAATAACTGGCTTCATTCAATATTCAGTCAGTTAGATGTATATCTAAATCAAAAGCTCATATCTCCACCAAATAACACATATGGATATCGTGCATACATTGAAACATTATTGAATTATGCGCCTGCAGCAAAAGAGTCCCATCTTACATGTGCCATGTGGTATGAAGACACTGCAGGAAAAATGAATAACACTGATGAAAATAATAAAGGATACTCATCTAGGCTGAAATATACTAAAGATAGCAAAGAAGTAGAAATGATAGGGCACTTACACGGGGATATTTTTAATCAAGAAAAGTTTTTAATTAATGGTGTTGACATGTGTATCAAACTAATACGTTCCAGGGAATCATTTAACTTGATGGCACCAACAAATGATATCAAAGTCAAAGTAGCTATCACTGATGCTACGTTAATGTTGCGTAAAGCTCGAATTAATCCAAGTGTACTACTCGCTCATCAAAAAGTATTAGCTACTACAACTGCTAAATATCCAATCACACGGGCTGAAGTAAAAGTTTTAACCATTCCGTCTGGTATTCAAGGCAAAACGCTAGATAATGTTTTTCTAGGTCAAATACCTAAACGCTGTATTATAGGATTTGTGAATAATACAGCTTTTAATGGTAGTTTTAGCAAAAATCCGTATGATTTCGACAACTATGGTTTAAATACGTTTAGTTTGTATATTGACGGAATCCAAATTCCTTCTAAAGCATTACAACCACAATTCAGTAGTGGGTTGCATACTGTTATGTATCATACACTTTTTTCTGAAACTGGTATTCATTTTTTAAATGAAGGAAATGGCATAAATAAGGATAGATATGCAAAAGGTTATTGTTTAATGGCTTTTGACTTAACACCCGATTTATGTGCTAATTCTTCATCACATTGGAACTTGATTAAACATGGAAGTGTCAGATTAGAAGTAAGGTTTGAAAACGCCTTAACTGAAACAATTAATTGTATTGTGTATGCTGAGTTTGATAATTTAATTGAAATAGATAAGAACAGAAATGTTAGTGTAGACTTTAGTAGTTAAGTAGTATATAAGATGATGGACTGGCAATATCTCTCAGATGCATTTTTATTTTTGTGTAAATTAGACTTTAATATGAATACTTTGGCCATAAAAAAATACTTGCGAATGATTCATCATTCTTTGGCTGATAATGTGTTCCCCGCTAATCGTCTACCTATTTTTATGACTTCACCGGTGTATTTGATAAGTAATTTAGATCCTGATACAAAACCGGGTTCGCACTGGGTAGCAATTGTTATTCATTCAAATGGTGTTGGTGAATATTTCGACAGCTATGGTCGTAAACCTGAAGGTTATCATTTAAATTATTTAAAAAGAAATTCACGCAGATGGGAATACAACCATAAAGCTATTCAAAGCATTTTTTCATCTTTATGTGGTGAATATTGTTTAGTGTATTTGTATTTAAAATACAGAGGCCTAAGTCTTAAAGATTTTAATAACATGTTTACTAAGGATTCATTTGACAATGATTTTTTATTAAACAAAATCTTTAAAGCCTCGTTCAAGTAGTATTTTGAGTTGAATGTTACCATTATAATTTAGCTAATAAGACTAAATTGTATCTAGCTTTAAGAAACGGCTATGTCAATGTGTGTTTTATGAAATAAATGGTATATGCTTATAAACAGGTCTTTTATTTTATTAGCATTAAGTGAGAAGTAACATGTAGTGTTTTAGAAAAAAGAGAAAGAAAACAAGAGACATAAAATAATAATTCAATTAAATTTATTGAGAATAATACAAACTAAGAATAATACAAACTAAGAATAATACAAACTAAGAAGCCTAACTAAAATACGAAAAAAAACAGAAAAATTATTGCAAGGTAGGTGAATATGTCGATGATGGTAAAACATAGTCATCCGATTGGGCGCTGTAACGTCCCCCCTCTATTTTAACCCTATATAGCCCTATATATAAACCTATGCATATACACTCAACTACCTATCTGATAAATAATAAAGTCTGAAACTTTATGCCTACTATAACCTCACGTATAAGAACTGAAATCTTGGCCTTGGATCTCGTATAGTGGGAACCCTACGCTGTGTGAGTAACCTCAGAGAGAGGAAGACAGTCTAAAGATACACCTACAATTAAAATTAAATCTCAACTTTATACATCTACGAAAACTTGAATATTGACTTTGGCCGAAATGCTTACGAGGCTGTTTGGTTTTGAAATTACCGTTTCATAAACAACTTAACTTAATACTTTTGATCATTTTATCCTTATTCAAACCCGATATTTATGTAAAGCCATTTACTACACATAATTCCTAACATGTGATCTAAGCCCAAAAGCCTAGTAACTCATCTAAAAGATAGTAGTCCTGAATGGCTGTATGGTCTTAGTTCACTTTGCCCATTCCAACTTCCATTCCATTAAAAAAACAACAATTGTCAAGTTCACTGAACGCGGTATTTTCGGTATTTGATTTATTTTACTTTCTTTCTCCAAAAACCATGAAATATGTTGAGTTTGTTACTTAAAGAGAGTAAACAACCCTGTGCGCCTTCTAAACCAGTGGAACAAAGATACTCTCATAAAACTCATAATTTTGGTAAGTTCTTTGTTGTGTTTTCATAAAGTTTTGCTTATGATTTTACCTGCCTACTAATAGTTTTACTGATCTAATTAAATTGATTTTTTACTCAACAACCGTACAACAGTGTGAGAAATTAATTTAAAGACTAGAAGGTTAAAGTTTCTACTATAATTCCAGTAAATATTGTCGGGCAATACTAACTATAATTTGTATTCCTTTTTCAGTTTCACAACTTCATATTCTTCAGTGCTGCATGCTACACTAATAACTATCCATGTTACAACAACTTACTTATTAAATAAAAAGGAATTTAATCAACCTACAGAGTTTCAGCTAAATATCTAGGTATGTTTGAAAAACTTTTGTTTTAGGCTTGTATGTACTCCTAGCTTTTTATTATGGAGTTCTCTAGCCATCCAACTTAACCTGAATCTCAAAACATTCAATTTACAAGAATCCTAATACTATTTCAATCCTGGAAGGCGCTGTTTCATCACATCACTCATCCACATAAAGAAGTTACTAATGATATTATTCTTTTACAGGTGTAAAATTTGGTCCAAGATTAAGATAGTACTCCATCCAAGATAAGCTACCTTGACTATCAACTTTAACTAGATACTTTGAACTCTCAGAAGAGGGTAATGTGCGAATGGAAGTAGGTATTGTTACTACTAATGTTTAGGTAAGTATTGTATTTGTTCCTTTGGACAGTTGTAGGAAGTGATGGTGAATAGCGCTAAGAAATTTATTTAACTTTTAACTTTCTCTAGTAAATATTAATTTTATTTTATTTCTTTTACATACAGTGACAACCTGACAGAAGTCTCTTACCTGGAGGACTAAAGGATCTTCTTTAAATGAAGATGAATATTGAATCAGTTTATTCGGTTCCTTACTTGAAGAGGTTAGCAAAAGTTTAACCTGTAATTTATTGAATTGGGATTGATATCTTCCAAACAATTATAAGTAAGTAGGTACTTATACTACTATTCAATATCAGAAATTACAAAATAGCAATTATAAATGAAATTATTTCTTATTCGGTTCTCAAAGGAGTTTCAAAGAATTTTGTTGGTAAACTTAAGGCTACCTAGGTTGTAGAAATATTTTACCTAAATTTTAAAATGTGTGGTTTTATCTTACAGATGTTCAACGGGTGAACTGTCCTGCCATAGAGAGAAGATGAAAACCCTCACAAGATCTACAACAGCTGTATTTTAATTTAAAAAAACCTTTAGTATATAATATTTCTATGCACTACCATTTAAATTTTCTAATTATTTCTGCCTTTTATATTTTCATGTGCTTGACTACATTTACTTGGAAAACAATAAAGATATGCCTGTCTTTTATTACTAAAATTAATAAAAGGGGAGATAGGGGGTAATTACAATAGGTTGTTAGTGAGAAATTGAGATAAGTAGGTAAGTACCTTTTATTATTTAAATAATGAAAATCAATGATGTTTTATTCATAACCTTTTAACAATCTTTTTTTATTGATATTTTAATTAGCTTAGTCATTTATAGCCTCACTTGGAGGTGAATAAAGTGAAGCTGGTAGAAATACAGTTTGAATTCTTCTACTTCAGATGTGCGGAACATCGAGTCGACAAACTACCTGATATGTTAACTTCTTCCTACTTTATTTTATTTTTATAAATAATTGTCATTTAGTGAGATTTTTAGTTAGACTACCTAAGGATGTAAGAATTTCTTTGTGATATCTTTTTTAGAACCCAAGTTACAACATGAAGAGGTAGAAGATTGTAAAATGTCGTAGTGCTAGTACTTATTTTGTAAAGGGCTTTAAGATTGCCGCCCCGCTCGCCGCGGCGCCTCTGTGTAAGTATAAAGTAAGTTAGAGGCCACATTTGTATTTCCAGTTATTAATTTCTCGGAGGGTTGTAAAGTTAGATTTTTCCCTCATTCTGAAAATATCCTATGCAAATGTGAATCGTGTCATGCGTCACCTGACGGGATAGACTCCACCCTTCTGTCTCCAAACGATGCTAGATTCTACATTTAATGTTGTTACAATATAGAACGCCTTAGAATTTATTTTACATTTATTTGCAATGTTCAAAGAGAGGAGTTATAATAATGAATAAATATATAAGTACGTAACAATAAGAGCTAAATCTGGGTTGTCCACGTCCAGAGAGTACCAGCTTTGTCCAATAGGTATCTAAGGCGTTAAATTAAATCAAAGGAAGTTACGTTTTCAATGCCAAGTGTTTGGAGAGTTTTCTTTTTATCTCAATCTACTTTATTACTGATTCTACTTGGATCATCAAAGCTATTGTCATGTGGTCATTAAGAAAGTGTCCCCCGTTTCCCCTTTTTTCAGAGAATTAAAAATCATTCAAACTTTTTTATAATAAACGTTCTGTGCTAAGTTGTCACATCCTTAGAGAGCTTTCCATTTTTATCTTTTGGTAAAATCTCAAGCTAAATAACCATAATCGCCCATATGGTACGATATGTCAGATTATTAGGAATATTTATAATTCCATAGCATGCGATTCTATTACGCCTTCTTAGACAGACAACTCTGATATTAAATAGGTATGTATTATAGGTGGGTACCTATATTTTATCTTGAACAAATCTTAATTCTCATGCATACAATAATGAATTTTATCTTTCTTGAATCCCTCTTAAGTAGGTAAAAGTAGTTTTTCATTTTAGTAAAATTCTTAGATCCAAAGTTCGTTGTCTCAACAATTCCTTAATTTTAATTTTATTATTTCAACAGTAATAGGAGAATTTGATTCTTACGTTATTTTTCATCTTTAATTTTGTAGGTACTAGTTATTTTTAGAAACTGATGATGGCATTTGTTCTTAACGTTTGTAGATAAGATAGGGGAACCAAAATATTTGCTTCTGCATGCTTATTCAATTTTAATCTAAAATAGATCTAAAAAGAATTATTCTACTATTCTGAATTAAAATGTTTTGTCAAATAGGTGAGAGTTTTATTTTGAAATGAATCGAGCCTTATTTCTCAAGGGTTTTGTATTACCTACTTGAAACCTAAGGTTGGTACGTTATGCTATGCTGCTATTCGGTGACTTCTAAGATTTCCCATGCTTTTGAGAAACTTGAAACTAAGTAGGTACCTACTGTTTTACAAGAAAACTATTTGCTTCAAGCATCAAGTCTACGATTTAGTTTTAAGCAAAGTTTAAGTAAGTATTTGAAAGGTTGAACTGGTTCTTTTATTTTCTAGTTCATTTCCCATTCTCTGAGATGTTTATAAATATCCCTACAAATCCACTATAGTCCGGGTACTCCGCAGACTATAGAGTTTCCCTGCCTAAGTAAAGGAGAGGCTAACAGCAGCTAAACCCTACAACCGCGTTAAATGTGACTACCTTCCTAATCTTCTGTGTAGATGGCAAAACTTAGGCATGCGCCTATATTTACAAATTAAATGTGTGGTGTGTGGGTTGGTAGGCTTCGCCTTGAGTTCAAGACTAATCCTCTATTCTGAATAGGTGTACTCGACGGCAAAGTCAAGATTTGTGTGTTCTACCTAGTGCACCCTAAGATCTCACCAAACCTCTAGTAGTCCGTGGACTGGGTTGGAGGGGTAGGCCCAGTGAGATCAAGTGAGTTATGTTTGGAGAATGCTCCGAGTGTTTGGACAAGACAAGAGGTAGTGGGCCGCTAACAGGTATGGTCAGGTACCCTCAAGTTCAATGATTGATACATCAGATCGATCACAACTGCTACCTTCATCAAGTCCTACACGCGAACCATAGAGATTAACAAGGGCTCCGTAAATAGCCCTCCTCGCCCTCTCTAAGGCAGAGTCCTAACAAAAGCGAAGCTAACGTACGTTTCAATAGGCTTACCAGTACCTACCAAAGATAAGTACCAGAAATCCCAAAGGAAAACACATTAGGTTCTACATAACATTCGTCTTCTCCCAAAAAACCCAAGGCTGTACTTTATATGGTAGATTTAAAACAAAGGAGGAGAATTTACTGAATTTAGGTATTAAAACAAAGCGGTCAATATCATGATTGCTATCACAATATCCACCATAGATTCCAAAACCCAATGATTTTAAAAGCAAGACTCTAAAATAACAAAGTGTAAAATTTCTTATGAAGAAATTGCCCCAAAGATTCAAAAGATGTGTGAAGCGACGAGGAGTTAGAAGACGAATGAACCCCGCTTTCCTGAGTTGTATGGCTTAAATAGGCTACCCTCATAATAACCACTGCACCTTATCACCCAGGTAATAAAGTTCAACTCCAAAAGCACAAATTCTTTTCCCCAAAAATATACCTTACGACCTACATAATAAAGTCCACACATCTTACACATACACATCTGAGAAATAAATTCCTCTTCTCAATATATCCAGTACTTATCATAAACAAAATATCCTATTCTCTAAAATGAACCTTACGGTTTACACAATAATGTCCAACACCCTATTACCTGAGCGGTAAAGTCCACTTTTTAATTCTCTATAGAAATCCAGTTCCAGTTTTATTACTAAGCAAAATCCTATTTTCCTAAAACAAATCTTATTATCTGAACGATAAGGTTCAATTTTTATTTGCCTCATTTTATAGAGTTCCGTGTCCAAAGGGGTTACGAATCCGGGTTGGTCCTCCCTTCTGTCGTTTGTTTGTTTGGTTATTCAATTGCCTATTTCCAAATCATATCGCATAATGCGTGATATCCTGCCTGACAATCTAAAGTTACACAGAACCAGAACACGTCTTCTATCATCCTTAGATAATGGCACGGAACCCTCGAGTACAAACCCGACACGCACCTGTCCTACTTTCTCAATTTTTCACCCATTACCTATTCGAAAACCTCTATGTCCTATGGGCTAAGTAAGACACACAATTTATCTCCATACTACCTACGGAATTAATCTTCAGAAATTATTTGAATCAATTTCCAAGGTTTCATAATAATTATTATGTAGCTTTTCTCCAATCTCAGTTCTACCACTAACATCTTTAAATTCATTTTTCTTAAATGCCCGGTCTCATAGTTTTAATCTTGAAAAATCTCTCAAGAAATTTTACGACGAAAATTCTTTCTGAAATTATACCTTTCCATCTACGTATAAAAGTTTATTTTCGTTTGCATCCCATCCCCTTAATGTAAGGTTACACCTTATCATGTTCGCACGAAGGTTTAAATTTACTCGTTACTCCAGCCCACTTCAGATAAAATTCATTACAATGTTCCACAACCATCCGATACACTAAAACGAACCTTCCCATCTACGTATTAAAGATTATCTAAATGCATTCTCAAAATCTGCTGCGTCATGCTACCTTGCATTATTTCCGAACAAAAATTAGTTTTCTGATTGCAAATTCCTTCAATTGATACCAGACCTTATTATCTATGCGCGAAGGCTCCTTTTTGTTTTCCCCTTACAGCTTGCTTCTAAAGCGAACTCTTCCACCTACACATTAAGGTGTTTATTCGATTGTCATCCCACCTCTTTGTTTTTTCATTGAATTGATCAATAATCCGACCTGGGACCACTGCTTGCCCACAGCGTTGACTATTGGACGAATGCACCTTATGTTCTTCGCGTGAAAGTCTATTTTTAAATGATACCTGTCCCTTTCTTCAATAGCAAACCTTACCACTCACATATTAAGGCTTAATTTTTAATGACATCCTTAGTCCCGCTACTGGTCACAATTTTCTCAGATATTTCACAGAGTCTCTTTTACTGATTTTAGTTATACCTTACCCCATATACGTTAAGGTTCATTTTCCCACTTTCTACTTCACATGAACCTTACTGCTAAGAAGTTAAAGTTTACTTTTCTTTGGCTCATTTTTCTACGATATTATTGTCTGTACAAAACGATTCTTGCTCTGATTCGTCATTCGCAGTTTCCGTTCCGAATTCAACCTTTTCCCTTAGATGACAAGGTTCACGATTTTACGTGATCCTTACTGCTCAGATGTTAAAGTTTACTTTTCTTTGGCCCATTTTACTACGATAATATTCTGTACAAAACCATTTTTGATGTGAATCACAGTCCTCTTCCTAAATTCAACTTTTCCCTTCAGACGATAAGGTATACTTTCACATACTTCACATCGTATGAGCCTTACTGCTTTGATGTTAGAATCCACATTCCTCTGACTGGTTTCTTTCTGCGGTTTTAGTTTGATTTTACTATGAAAACTGCGTGTCGTTATAATTCCTACTTTATTACCTTGGTGGTTAGATTGACTGTTTAATACACTTGATCTACAATTTCTACCGTATTGATACTTTGATACAAGGATCGATTCTATCGTTTGTTACTATTATCTAAAGTTATTCTATTGCATTAAGTTTACTTTCATTTAAATACCTATTTAAGATGGGAGAAGTCCAAAATAAGATTCGGTGTTTATTTTTTGCGCAGACTTTAATGTGTAAGTAGGTAGGTACTTAGGTAATGACTAATATTTATATGATCCACATATTTTGTGACTGGAATGGTGGCCTACAGAATCAGGGCCCCGTTCCGTTACATCCAGCCCCCTTCGAAAATCCTTCATGTCTATAAAATGAAGAATTATTCGAACCCCAAAAATATAATTGAATCGCACAAAATATGTAACAAAAATATTGCCGGACCTTCAAGAAAGTGTATTGTGTATGTGGTGTGTAATATACCAGGTGATTAGCATCCATAATTTCGACTGAAAATCCAAAATCATCGACAACTTCCAAGAACATGTGCAACTATCTATATTCAGCGGATTAAATCGAGATCTTGCGCAGAGAAGAGGGTGTGAATTCTCTCGGTCAGAAGGACACAGTATTTTGCCTCATGCCAAAACTCGTTTATATGCTTTTTTGTAACATGAAACTCCATACTGCCCTACACAAAACAACAATACTCCTATTTGCCGTATATCTAAATGCGCATGGGTAAAAATTGTCTATCTGAATTCCACAGCTTACTTACTTCGGTAACCTCCCAGTATAATGTATGTCACCTATAATAAAATATTAAAGGCGATGTGTGGGGAAAAATAGCATCAGCTTTTTGCATCCTGCTAGTCAGCTGCGTGTGTAGTGCAGATTTCATATAAAACATCTGTTAAACACAGAAATGACTGCTGTCCTATACCTTAACTCCAAATTTTCATATGAATTCCTCTTGTAAGTGTAGTGTTTTCTAGAAGGACAGGCAATATCTGTATTCACCAATAGATGACTTTTGACATTCTGAATGAACCTTGCAAAATTACTTTTGTATTTATAAAATAATATAAATAAAATAGATATCAATTTATATTAATACAATAAATATTGGTTTGTATACAATCTGGTATTCTTTCTTCAAATTTATCCTTCCTCAACCTCTGATCCTCTCTTTCAAACAGAATTTCAAGGCCTTACTATTTGTGAATTCAAATAAAATTAATGAAGCTTAAAGTTTTTTTTTTGTTTATAAACAAATTTGGTTTAAAAGTTATGCAACCCCAATCTTTATATATTTTTTTTCATTGATCTTAAATGAAATGGTTAACACCAAAGCAAATTAAACATACACAAACAAGAAATGACAGTCACAAGACAAACACAATCTTTAGTTGCAGCGAGCAGTGAAGAGCCCTAGAAAAGGGCACAAGGAAAACTCCTGTAGGCTTAGAACTTATCACCACCTAAGTCAGAGCACTCCAAACACCGATCCACGTGACTCCTGCACTCCCGCCCAATTTTCTTAAATCTAAACATGTAACATAAAGTATACAACTTTAAGAAGAAAACACAAGTCCACTTAAACAGTATGTGTTCCTCTTGTACCTTGTAATGTCTTAAAATTAAAATTTGGGATGTCTAACTACTTTTTCTACCATGCAAGAAGTTACGCAAAATGCAATGCAAAACTGTGATATTACGCTTTAAATCGCTAGGACAAATAAAAAGTTACGCAAAATGCAATGCAAAACTGTGAAATTACGCTTTAAATCCTAGGACAAATAAAAAGTTACGCAAAATGCAATGCAAAACTGTGAAATTACGCTTTAAATCGCTAGGACAAATAAAAATTTACGCAAAATGCAATGCAAAACTGTGCAATTACGCTTTAAATTCTAGGACAAATAAAACTCGCAACATTTCTCAATATTTAGTATCAATCAACAATTTGAACATATTATTTTAAAGTAGGAACGCTACTGCAAATCTCCCTTTTTTTTTCGCTTCAATATCTTAGCAATTTTACAGAACAAAGACAAATTTCACATTTTGTTCTCGATAAGAATCCAAATAATTTACGCGCTAACGCTAAAATACAAGAAAAAAAAAATGATTGTTTGTTAATAAATACAAACACAATTTGAAATAAATTTTGATCAATTACGTTCCGTTCTTCCAAGGTCGCGTTTAGCGAACTTCCTGTTTCATGCCTTGGATGCTAGTTGTTTTAGCTTGATAGGCTGTATAGAATTTATTGAAACCATCTATAACAAGAAGAAGAAAATTAAACCGGAAAAGCTTATTTGAATTGAAACTTTTCCTGACCACGCGTTCGAAAATTGTAAAAGTTTTAAAAGACCTGAATTTTGAACATTTATGTCCAAAATGATATTTACAAAGGACCTAATCAGGGAGGTGATGTCCTACCCAATCCTATACAATTCCACTAATTGTTATTTTAAGGATACAAAGAAAAGAAGCGCTACATGGAAGGCGATTAGCAAAGCCCTAAACTGCGACAGTAAGCCTTTTGTAATATTATTTTTCAAACAATTTACCCTGTGATTTTGCTCGAATTAACTTAATACCTTACCTCTTTGCTTATTTTAAGAGATAATAGCAAAATCATACAAATTAAAATGGAAAAGAACATTGTCACATACATTCAAAGCAAAAACTTTTTTTTTCGTCAAACATATAAATACAAAGACTAATAAGTACACCTCCAAAAACTAGTGCTTTTTAGCAATGTACCTACCCATCAGTCCTTTCCATCGTTCTCAGGCCAAATATGCAGAACTCAATGGCACGCCATCAAGAAGATGTTGGAAGCGCAGCTCGAGCTAAAGAGAGTGGTCAACATACACCAAAGAATTGACTACGAAATGGAGCTGCGCCCCATTATAACAATTTTGGACCCAAATTTCCGTTTTACGACTCCTGACTCTTCCCCGACTGAATTTGATTTACCCGCTGCTAAACTTTCCCGTCCTAATCCAACACACTCTGAACCAACTATCCCTACAGCTCCCCTTGCCCCTACGACTTGTTCCTCTAACTTATCTTTTCCATCTACTAACCAATTCCTACCCATTACCCAACCCACTACAACTAAACATCAACTTTCTCTCGCCTCTCTCTTGCCTGTCCCCTTACCTCGACCACCCTGTCCCACTGCTGCTACAGTTACCTACTCTGCCCAGCAAAATATTATTTCTCCAGCTCCCAACCCACAAACTCCGACTGCGACCTCAGCTTTTGATCCAACCCTACAACAAGTCTCTCACCCCCCCGCTAATAACTCTCCTTCTAACTTCCCCTGTCTTCAGAAACACCAACCTTCGACTTTTAACACCTTAAGCTCCCAGCCTCCGAACACTCAATCTCAAAATAACTTTCTTCCTTACGTGCCTTCTCTCTTCTGCCAATACATTGACATGACGATAAATACTTTCCCCCCTGACCAACAAATAGAAGCTAAACGGTACATCATGACTTACTTACTGCAACTCGAACAGACTTTTACCCAACCTTACTGACTTTTGACTTAACTTTCCTTTCCCTGACTTTGACCAACCATTGTTTTTTATTTATTATTGTTATTCAATTTTATGCCTTTTTACTTTCCTTTTCTTTATTAAAATTTTTATTCCGTTTCTGTTTCTGCTTGTTTTTATTCTCTCAGCTTAAACCTTTTAGAGGTATGTAAAGAATTTATCCTTACCATATGTACCTTCTATTACCTGGTAAACTTACTATTTACCATACCAAAAATATCATCTTATCGATTTTACCACTATTGTCAGAACAACACCTTTTTTATTCCTATATTTACTTAATCTATCGTAAATCTAAAAGGAAGCCGCCACCATTCCCCTTCTTTCCGTTACTATAGAGTCAGATGACAGCTGTGTTTTTTCACCATACATTAATTCACGAGGCGTAAAACCTGTAGATTCATGAAAAGTATGATTATAAAGTTCTTTGATCCTTGGCAAGACCGATACCCAACTTTTATGACTTTGTCTACAATATGTCCTGAACAACCTTCCAATTTCTTTATTAACCCTCTCGGTGCAGTATAAATAATAGTACTAGCTCTCGATCCCACTTGGGCGGGGATTGCGTACAGTAGTATACGTAACCCTTATCCCCTTTGATGCCATTTCTTCTTTCCACAGTTTGCTTGCAAATTATGAACCGTTGGCCGACAAAAAAAATCTTTAGTTTAATTAGTTCAGAAAACTTTTTCATCCTCCCTACAACTGCTTGGGCTGTTGCCTTCCTCAACGTATACTTACAACTTCACAAATTTACTGAAAGAATCTTCACCACCATCAAAGCATCACCAGGATCTATTTCATTCCAAACTCTCCAGATGGTAGAGGTCCAAATAGATCAACCATCACCACGTCTCCAATATTTTTTTGTTAATATAGATTGACAGAGCAAAATGTTTATTTATTTTTGTAATATGACAATCGTGACAACTCCTAACCAGGGCTTTTACCATTCTAGTTATTCCTCTCCAGTAAAATCTATCATTGATGTATTTTATGACCTTATGAGCCCCTTGGTGGCCCATTTCCAAATGGATTTGAATTACTATTTCTTTTCTCAGTACTTCAGGCAAATATACTAATTTTATACTAGTCCCTGGTGGAACAAAATATAAGATATCATCAGACACCACAAACTCTCCTTTTGCTTTATTATGCTCTTTCCCTGCCTTTTCTTCTTTGCTTATCCTTGTTCGCAGTTCACTGATACCTTTATCCTCCTTTTGTAATTTTGAGATTTCCTGAAGCTTCATTAATAAATCTTTATTGACCTTTGTTTCCATGTATCTAATTTCTGGTAATTGTATCTTTTCCTTTTGTAATAATTCACTTTGAAAAAGAGAGGGAGATAGAATATCCGCCACTATGTTGTCCCTACCCTTGATATGCCCTACTCTGTATTGAAATTGTTCCAAAAAAATTGATCCATTGAGTAACACGAGCGCTATATATTTTCCATGATTTGACAAATTTAATTGCTTTATGATCAGTTTGAATAATCACTCTGGATCCCCTTAGATAGGTTTCAAACTTTTCCAAACAACTTATCACGGAATATAATTCCTGCTCAGTTACTGTCCAGGTTCAATTGCGCCCCTCGAAACATTTTACTGTGAAACCCTAATACTCTTATTTCCCCTTTGTCATCCTTTTGATACAAGACTCCCGCCAGTCTTACTCCTGAACTATCCGTCTGTAGATAATACTCTTTCCCAAGATCAGGATGTTGTAACTGTATTGTTTTAACAAAAAGCGATTTCACTTTCTCAAACGTCGTCTGTTCTCTATCTCCCCATTCCCATACCTTTTCTTTTTTTAAAAGCTCGCATAAAGGCTGGATTTTATCACTATAATTAGGAATAAATCTTCTATAAAAGTTGCACAGCCCTAAGAATGCCCTCATCTGTTTCATTTTCTTTGGGACTGGAAACCCCTGTATTGCCTTTACCCTGTCGGGGTCTGTCCTTATGCCGTCAGTGGATATTATGAACCCCAACATTTTGGTTTTCTTGCACATGAATTCGCATTTCTTCAAGTTACATGTCATACCTGCCGCTTGTAACTTTCCTAGTATCGTATCTATATGTCCTAAATGTTATTCCCATGTACCCGTTGTTATAATAGCTAGATGATCAAGATAATTTACGCAATATTCCCTTACTTCATTACCTAATATTATGTCTATAGCTCTACTAAAACTTCCGACTGACGTTTAAGTCCTTAAGGCAGAACATTGTACACATAAGATTTACCATACATACATATAATCACGCCTCTTTCCCATAGGGGTAGGCAGAGACTACATCTCTCCACTTGCTACGATCCTGACGCACCTCTTTCGCTATAAAATGTAAAACCCGTGTGGTCCTTCCTTACTTTAACCCTTTCCCTAACACATTGATTAGAAGGCTCGTTTTGCTCTACTGCCACCGCTGGTTGATTATTTATAGTTGCCCTCTCTTGTTGAACAATCTCAACATTTGGCGAACTACTCTCTTGTCGATCTAAAGCCGGCTTATCCCCATTCCTGATCTCCCGGCAGCTGTGTCGCTAAATCATCTTCGGTATCGTTATACCTCACTGGAACAGTGCGTTTCCTATTTGGTTTCGGCATCCTATAAAAGTTCCTTCTCTGAATTCCTAAAATATCTAAATGAGTCATTTTCAACAACTGCATATTTTTGTCAATTTCGGTGGATTTTTTAATTTTCTGCTTTTTTGATGTATTTTTCAGCTTTATAGCAAAACATACTCGTTTTAAATATAATATATTAACAGGTAAATATGTAACAATTGTATTTGGTGAGTTATTTGGGTCACCGAAATTTCCTTGTCACCGAAATTGAATTCATGCCACCGAAATTGGGTTTGTGCCACCGAAATTGCAATTGTGCTTCAGATGCCTTGTTTGGCTGCTTACAAATGGATGGCATTGTGTTGAAGATAGCCGTAGACCCCTGCCAGCGGCAGCTATCCACACCTGTTAGCACCTGCCGGTCGACAAATCAACTGATACCTGCGACTACAAATAGTAGCCACGTCTTCGGCTATCGCTGACGGGTGTCAATAACTGAGCAGGAGACCGTCGAGGGAGCGTCGGGCAGGAGGGCCACGTGGGATCGCCGTGCAATAGGACCTTGCGGGAGCGCCGGGCTGGAGGGCAACGAGGTATCGCCGGGCTGGACAACCTCGCGGGAGTGTCGGGCTGGAGGGCCACGAGGGATCGCCAGGCAGGAGGACCTCGCGGGAGCGCTAGGCTGGAGGGCCACGAGGGATCGCCGTGCAGTAGGACCTCGCGGGAGCGCCGTGCAGTAGGACCTCGCGGGAGCGCCGGGCTGGAGGGCCACGAGGGAGCGCCGGGCTGGAGGGCCACGAGGGATCGCCAGGCAGGAGGACCTCGCGGGAGCGCTAGGCTGGAGGGCCACGAGGGATCGCCGTGCAGTAGGACCTCGCGGGAGCGCCGGGCTGGAGGGCCACGAGGGAGCGCCGGGCTGGAGGGCCACGAGGTATCGCCGGGCTGGAGGGCCACGAGGGATCGCCAGGCAGGAGGACCTCGCGGGAGCGCTGGGCTGGAGGGCCACGAGGGATGGCCGGGCAGGAGGTCCTCGCGGGAGCGCCGGGCTGGAGGGCCACGAAGGATCGCCGGGCTGGAGGGCCACGAAGGATCGCCGGGCTGGAGGGCCACGAGGGATCGCCAGGCAGGAGGACCTCGCGGGAGCGCTGGGCTGGAGGGCCACGAGGGATCGCCGGGCTGGAAGGCCACGACGGAGCGCCGGGCTGGAGGGCCACGAGGGATCACCAGGCAGGAGGACCTCGCGGGAGCGCTGGGCTGGAGGGCCACGAAGGATCGCCGGGCTGGAGGGCCACGAGGGATCGCCAGGCAGGAGGACCTCGCGGGAGCGCTGGGCTGGAGGGCCACGAGGGATCGCCGGGCTGGAAGGCCACGACGGAGCGCCGGGCTGGAGGGCCACGAGGGATCACCAGGCAGGAGGACCTCGCGGGAGCGCTGGGCTGGAGGGCCACGAGGGATCGCCAGGCAGGAGGACCTCGCGGGAGCGCTGGGCTGGAGGGCCACGAAGGATCGCCGGGCAGGAGGTCCTCGCGGGAGCGCCGGGCTGGAGGGCCACGAAGGATCGCCGGGCTGGAGGGCCACGACGGAGCGCCGGGCTGGAGGGCCACGAGGGATCACCAGGCAGGAGGACCTCGCGGGAGCGCTGGGCTGGAGGGCCACGAGGGATCGCCGGGCTGGAAGGCCACGACGGAGCGCCGGGCTGGAGGGCCACGAGGGATCGCCGTGCAGGAGGTCCTCGCGGGAGCGCTGGGCTGGAGGGCCACGAGGGATCGCCGGGCTGGAAGGCCACGACGGAGCGCCGGGCTGGAGGGCCACGTGGGATCGCCGGGCTGGACGACATCGCGGGAGCGCCGGGCTGAAGGGCCACGAGGGATCGCCGTGCAGAAAGGCCACAAGGGATCGCCGGAATGGAGGACTCAAAAATCCACTGCTGGACATGGGCCTCCCATCCTCTACATGCTCGGCTGGCGGATCGGCGAACGCAGCACAAAATTTTGCATTCAGAGGGAACGCTGTTTCCCATCCCCTAATGAATTTATCCTTTAGTCTTCTTTTACGACGCAGATTTAGGTTTTTCTTAAATTACCGCAATTTTTTTGTCAAACAAACTACCTAAAGTGCCCGCATTTTACATTTTTCGATCTGTGTACTTCGCAAGGAGTAAAAGCGTGATATTTCTAAATATTTTTGTAATTTGTATCAATTGAGCAATTTCGCTGGAGCTTTACAATTTCGGTGGGCTTCTAACAGTCATAAAAGCCACCGAAATGTGCCCACCGAAATTGCAAAATAGTCATTTATTTAAAAAATATACAAAAGTATCAAGGTTATTCCAGTTTGCAACTTGTATCTCAAAAGTGTACCTAAAGGCTATTTAGAATGCATTACTGTAATATTTTTAAACCTTGAGGAAAAAATTTAATCCCGAGCACCGAAATTGCAAAATTTTGTTCCGAGTAAACAGAAATCGTGTACTTTTATTTTTGGCGGGAAGACGCAAGGAGGTAGTGCACAACCGTTCACACTGCGCGTGAGTGCTCGGCTGATCCTAGCGGGGGAGGGGTTTTAGGTCTGGATATACTCAACAGTGTGAGCAGGGAGCGTCGAAACAAAATTGCCACCGATATTGCTATTTTTGCTGGGACAAATCTAGTTTTGACACAGTTCATAAACTTTTCGTCTAAAAATTCAATTTTTAATGATTTTACGTAGGGACACTAATCCTTAACATAATCAAAATTAATTTTCCTTAATATGTTGGACACAATTTTCCTGAGAGATGAATATGTTGTGGAAAACGGATTGGGGACAAGCCACCGAACATTGAAATTCGACACTTACTATTTTTCTCTAAAAAAATAATAACTGTCCAAACATTATTTATGTGGCTTCATATCAGAACAAGTGTCTTATGTTTTGAAAAAAAATATCATAGTCATATCAGCAAAGCGTCACCTCGTTTTCAGCAAGGACATGAAAAATTTCCGCTTGAGAAATCCACTCAAATATATTATTAAATCAATCAATTAAAACAAGCCATCTAATGTATGTAATACACCAGCATGTTGACTCTATCCTGTCAAAGCTCGTTTTATCTTTGGGTTTTAGTTTATTAATTTTGAAAACCCCTACTAAACTCACCTATTTGCCCACACTCTCCTCCAAAGTAGCGAATTATAAAATATAATTTTTACTTACTTGTTAACTTAACAGCCCCCCTCCTTTAAGATTGCAATCCAGGATATAGCACAATAATACGCAAAAGCTTGACTCACACCCCCCCGACTGAAAAATCTTATACTATGCAAAAGTTTAGGTAGGTAGTCTGTCTTCCTCATTTTCGATCTCTTTCACAGCAACAAATTGTGGTCACCGACCACCGAAAATACTAAAAATAGACCTACCTATGTTGATACCTACAAATAATTACTCAACACAACGGGACTCCGTAGTAACTCATCTTCAATCTATGAACGGCACCCACCAAACTGTAAGGTGACGTGACCACACAATATATTCATGATCATATAAACCAAAAACCCAAATGAAGAGAAGAAGAAAGAAAAGATTCGTAGTAACCCAGTTTAACCATATCCTGGTCACGGCACCAAATTGTAACGTCCCCCCTCTATTTTAACCCTATATAGCCCTATATATAAACCTATGCATATACACTCAACTACCTATCTGATAAATAATAAAGTCTGAAACTTTATGCCTACTATAACCTCACGTATAAGAACTGAAATCTTGGCCTTGGATCTCGTATAGTGGGAACCCTACGCTGTGTGAGTAACCTCAGAGAGAGGAAGACAGTCTAAAGATACACCTACAATTAAAATTAAATCTCAACTTTATACATCTACGAAAACTTGAATATTGACTTTGGCCGAAATGCTTACGAGGCTGTTTGGTTTTGAAATTACCGTTTCATAAACAACTTAACTTAATACTTTTGATCATTTTATCCTTATTCAAACCCGATATTTATGTAAAGCCATTTACTACACATAATTCCTAACATGTGATCTAAGCCCAAAAGCCTAGTAACTCATCTAAAAGATAGTAGTCCTGAATGGCTGTATGGTCTTAGTTCACTTTGCCCATTCCAACTTCCATTCCATTAAAAAAACAACAATTGTCAAGTTCACTGAACGCGGTATTTTCGGTATTTGATTTATTTTACTTTCTTTCTCCAAAAACCATGAAATATGTTGAGTTTGTTACTTAAAGAGAGTAAACAACCCTGTGCGCCTTCTAAACCAGTGGAACAAAGATACTCTCATAAAACTCATAATTTTGGTAAGTTCTTTGTTGTGTTTTCATAAAGTTTTGCTTATGATTTTACCTGCCTACTAATAGTTTTACTGATCTAATTAAATTGATTTTTTACTCAACAACCGTACAACAGTGTGAGAAATTAATTTAAAGACTAGAAGGTTAAAGTTTCTACTATAATTCCAGTAAATATTGTCGGGCAATACTAACTATAATTTGTATTCCTTTTTCAGTTTCACAACTTCATATTCTTCAGTGCTGCATGCTACACTAATAACTATCCATGTTACAACAACTTACTTATTAAATAAAAAGGAATTTAATCAACCTACAGAGTTTCAGCTAAATATCTAGGTATGTTTGAAAAACTTTTGTTTTAGGCTTGTATGTACTCCTAGCTTTTTATTATGGAGTTCTCTAGCCATCCAACTTAACCTGAATCTCAAAACATTCAATTTACAAGAATCCTAATACTATTTCAATCCTGGAAGGCGCTGTTTCATCACATCACTCATCCACATAAAGAAGTTACTAATGATATTATTCTTTTACAGGTGTAAAATTTGGTCCAAGATTAAGATAGTACTCCATCCAAGATAAGCTACCTTGACTATCAACTTTAACTAGATACTTTGAACTCTCAGAAGAGGGTAATGTGCGAATGGAAGTAGGTATTGTTACTACTAATGTTTAGGTAAGTATTGTATTTGTTCCTTTGGACAGTTGTAGGAAGTGATGGTGAATAGCGCTAAGAAATTTATTTAACTTTTAACTTTCTCTAGTAAATATTAATTTTATTTTATTTCTTTTACATACAGTGACAACCTGACAGAAGTCTCTTACCTGGAGGACTAAAGGATCTTCTTTAAATGAAGATGAATATTGAATCAGTTTATTCGGTTCCTTACTTGAAGAGGTTAGCAAAAGTTTAACCTGTAATTTATTGAATTGGGATTGATATCTTCCAAACAATTATAAGTAAGTAGGTACTTATACTACTATTCAATATCAGAAATTACAAAATAGCAATTATAAATGAAATTATTTCTTATTCGGTTCTCAAAGGAGTTTCAAAGAATTTTGTTGGTAAACTTAAGGCTACCTAGGTTGTAGAAATATTTTACCTAAATTTTAAAATGTGTGGTTTTATCTTACAGATGTTCAACGGGTGAACTGTCCTGCCATAGAGAGAAGATGAAAACCCTCACAAGATCTACAACAGCTGTATTTTAATTTAAAAAAACCTTTAGTATATAATATTTCTATGCACTACCATTTAAATTTTCTAATTATTTCTGCCTTTTATATTTTCATGTGCTTGACTACATTTACTTGGAAAACAATAAAGATATGCCTGTCTTTTATTACTAAAATTAATAAAAGGGGAGATAGGGGGTAATTACAATAGGTTGTTAGTGAGAAATTGAGATAAGTAGGTAAGTACCTTTTATTATTTAAATAATGAAAATCAATGATGTTTTATTCATAACCTTTTAACAATCTTTTTTTATTGATATTTTAATTAGCTTAGTCATTTATAGCCTCACTTGGAGGTGAATAAAGTGAAGCTGGTAGAAATACAGTTTGAATTCTTCTACTTCAGATGTGCGGAACATCGAGTCGACAAACTACCTGATATGTTAACTTCTTCCTACTTTATTTTATTTTTATAAATAATTGTCATTTAGTGAGATTTTTAGTTAGACTACCTAAGGATGTAAGAATTTCTTTGTGATATCTTTTTTAGAACCCAAGTTACAACATGAAGAGGTAGAAGATTGTAAAATGTCGTAGTGCTAGTACTTATTTTGTAAAGGGCTTTAAGATTGCCGCCCCGCTCGCCGCGGCGCCTCTGTGTAAGTATAAAGTAAGTTAGAGGCCACATTTGTATTTCCAGTTATTAATTTCTCGGAGGGTTGTAAAGTTAGATTTTTCCCTCATTCTGAAAATATCCTATGCAAATGTGAATCGTGTCATGCGTCACCTGACGGGATAGACTCCACCCTTCTGTCTCCAAACGATGCTAGATTCTACATTTAATGTTGTTACAATATAGAACGCCTTAGAATTTATTTTACATTTATTTGCAATGTTCAAAGAGAGGAGTTATAATAATGAATAAATATATAAGTACGTAACAATAAGAGCTAAATCTGGGTTGTCCACGTCCAGAGAGTACCAGCTTTGTCCAATAGGTATCTAAGGCGTTAAATTAAATCAAAGGAAGTTACGTTTTCAATGCCAAGTGTTTGGAGAGTTTTCTTTTTATCTCAATCTACTTTATTACTGATTCTACTTGGATCATCAAAGCTATTGTCATGTGGTCATTAAGAAAGTGTCCCCCGTTTCCCCTTTTTTCAGAGAATTAAAAATCATTCAAACTTTTTTATAATAAACGTTCTGTGCTAAGTTGTCACATCCTTAGAGAGCTTTCCATTTTTATCTTTTGGTAAAATCTCAAGCTAAATAACCATAATCGCCCATATGGTACGATATGTCAGATTATTAGGAATATTTATAATTCCATAGCATGCGATTCTATTACGCCTTCTTAGACAGACAACTCTGATATTAAATAGGTATGTATTATAGGTGGGTACCTATATTTTATCTTGAACAAATCTTAATTCTCATGCATACAATAATGAATTTTATCTTTCTTGAATCCCTCTTAAGTAGGTAAAAGTAGTTTTTCATTTTAGTAAAATTCTTAGATCCAAAGTTCGTTGTCTCAACAATTCCTTAATTTTAATTTTATTATTTCAACAGTAATAGGAGAATTTGATTCTTACGTTATTTTTCATCTTTAATTTTGTAGGTACTAGTTATTTTTAGAAACTGATGATGGCATTTGTTCTTAACGTTTGTAGATAAGATAGGGGAACCAAAATATTTGCTTCTGCATGCTTATTCAATTTTAATCTAAAATAGATCTAAAAAGAATTATTCTACTATTCTGAATTAAAATGTTTTGTCAAATAGGTGAGAGTTTTATTTTGAAATGAATCGAGCCTTATTTCTCAAGGGTTTTGTATTACCTTCTTGAAACCTAAGGTTGGTACGTTATGCTATGCTGCTATTCGGTGACTTCTAAGATTTCCCATGCTTTTGAGAAACTTGAAACTAAGTAGGTACCTACTGTTTTACAAGAAAACTATTTGCTTCAAGCATCAAGTCTACGATTTAGTTTTAAGCAAAGTTTAAGTAAGTATTTGAAAGGTTGAACTGGTTCTTTTATTTTCTAGTTCATTTCCCATTCTCTGAGATGTTTATAAATATCCCTACAAATCCACTATAGTCCGGGTACTCCGCAGACTATAGAGTTTCCCTGCCTAAGTAAAGGAGAGGCTAACAGCAGCTAAACCCTACAACCGCGTTAAATGTGACTACCTTCCTAATCTTCTGTGTAGATGGCAAAACTTAGGCATGCGCCTATATTTACAAATTAAATGTGTGGTGTGTGGGTTGGTAGGCTTCGCCTTGAGTTCAAGACTAATCCTCTATTCTGAATAGGTGTACTCGACGGCAAAGTCAAGATTTGTGTGTTCTACCTAGTGCACCCTAAGATCTCACCAAACCTCTAGTAGTCCGTGGACTGGGTTGGAGGGGTAGGCCCAGTGAGATCAAGTGAGTTATGTTTGGAGAATGCTCCGAGTGTTTGGACAAGACAAGAGGTAGTGGGCCGCTAACAGGTATGGTCAGGTACCCTCAAGTTCAATGATTGATACATCAGATCGATCACAACTGCTACCTTCATCAAGTCCTACACGCGAACCATAGAGATTAACAAGGGCTCCGTAAATAGCCCTCCTCGCCCTCTCTAAGGCAGAGTCCTAACAAAAGCGAAGCTAACGTACGTTTCAATAGGCTTACCAGTACCTACCAAAGATAAGTACCAGAAATCCCAAAGGAAAACACATTAGGTTCTACATAACATTCGTCTTCTCCCAAAAAACCCAAGGCTGTACTTTATATGGTAGATTTAAAACAAAGGAGGAGAATTTACTGAATTTAGGTATTAAAACAAAGCGGTCAATATCATGATTGCTATCACAATATCCACCATAGATTCCAAAACCCAATGATTTTAAAAGCAAGACTCTAAAATAACAAAGTGTAAAATTTCTTATGAAGAAATTGCCCCAAAGATTCAAAAGATGTGTGAAGCGACGAGGAGTTAGAAGACGAATGAACCCCGCTTTCCTGAGTTGTATGGCTTAAATAGGCTACCCTCATAATAACCACTGCACCTTATCACCCAGGTAATAAAGTTCAACTCCAAAAGCACAAATTCTTTTCCCCAAAAATATACCTTACGACCTACATAATAAAGTCCACACATCTTACACATACACATCTGAGAAATAAATTCCTCTTCTCAATATATCCAGTACTTATCATAAACAAAATATCCTATTCTCTAAAATGAACCTTACGGTTTACACAATAATGTCCAACACCCTATTACCTGAGCGGTAAAGTCCACTTTTTAATTCTCTATAGAAATCCAGTTCCAGTTTTATTACTAAGCAAAATCCTATTTTCCTAAAACAAATCTTATTATCTGAACGATAAGGTTCAATTTTTATTTGCCTCATTTTATAGAGTTCCGTGTCCAAAGGGGTTACGAATCCGGGTTGGTCCTCCCTTCTGTCGTTTGTTTGTTTGGTTATTCAATTGCCTATTTCCAAATCATATCGCATAATGCGTGATATCCTGCCTGACAATCTAAAGTTACACAGAACCAGAACACGTCTTCTATCATCCTTAGATAATGGCACGGAACCCTCGAGTACAAACCCGACACGCACCTGTCCTACTTTCTCAATTTTTCACCCATTACCTATTCGAAAACCTCTATGTCCTATGGGCTAAGTAAGACACACAATTTATCTCCATACTACCTACGGAATTAATCTTCAGAAATTATTTGAATCAATTTCCAAGGTTTCATAATAATTATTATGTAGCTTTTCTCCAATCTCAGTTCTACCACTAACATCTTTAAATTCATTTTTCTTAAATGCCCGGTCTCATAGTTTTAATCTTGAAAAATCTCTCAAGAAATTTTACGACGAAAATTCTTTCTGAAATTATACCTTTCCATCTACGTATAAAAGTTTATTTTCGTTTGCATCCCATCCCCTTAATGTAAGGTTACACCTTATCATGTTCGCACGAAGGTTTAAATTTACTCGTTACTCCAGCCCACTTCAGATAAAATTCATTACAATGTTCCACAACCATCCGATACACTAAAACGAACCTTCCCATCTACGTATTAAAGATTATCTAAATGCATTCTCAAAATCTGCTGCGTCATGCTACCTTGCATTATTTCCGAACAAAAATTAGTTTTCTGATTGCAAATTCCTTCAATTGATACCAGACCTTATTATCTATGCGCGAAGGCTCCTTTTTGTTTTCCCCTTACAGCTTGCTTCTAAAGCGAACTCTTCCACCTACACATTAAGGTGTTTATTCGATTGTCATCCCACCTCTTTGTTTTTTCATTGAATTGATCAATAATCCGACCTGGGACCACTGCTTGCCCACAGCGTTGACTATTGGACGAATGCACCTTATGTTCTTCGCGTGAAAGTCTATTTTTAAATGATACCTGTCCCTTTCTTCAATAGCAAACCTTACCACTCACATATTAAGGCTTAATTTTTAATGACATCCTTAGTCCCGCTACTGGTCACAATTTTCTCAGATATTTCACAGAGTCTCTTTTACTGATTTTAGTTATACCTTACCCCATATACGTTAAGGTTCATTTTCCCACTTTCTACTTCACATGAACCTTACTGCTAAGAAGTTAAAGTTTACTTTTCTTTGGCTCATTTTTCTACGATATTATTGTCTGTACAAAACGATTCTTGCTCTGATTCGTCATTCGCAGTTTCCGTTCCGAATTCAACCTTTTCCCTTAGATGACAAGGTTCACGATTTTACGTGATCCTTACTGCTCAGATGTTAAAGTTTACTTTTCTTTGGCCCATTTTACTACGATAATATTCTGTACAAAACCATTTTTGATGTGAATCACAGTCCTCTTCCTAAATTCAACTTTTCCCTTCAGACGATAAGGTATACTTTCACATACTTCACATCGTATGAGCCTTACTGCTTTGATGTTAGAATCCACATTCCTCTGACTGGTTTCTTTCTGCGGTTTTAGTTTGATTTTACTATGAAAACTGCGTGTCGTTATAATTCCTACTTTATTACCTTGGTGGTTAGATTGACTGTTTAATACACTTGATCTACAATTTCTACCGTATTGATACTTTGATACAAGGATCGATTCTATCGTTTGTTACTATTATCTAAAGTTATTCTATTGCATTAAGTTTACTTTCATTTAAATACCTATTTAAGATGGGAGAAGTCCAAAATAAGATTCGGTGTTTATTTTTTGCGCAGACTTTAATGTGTAAGTAGGTAGGTACTTAGGTAATGACTAATATTTATATGATCCACATATTTTGTGACTGGAATGGTGGCCTACAGAATCAGGGCCCCGTTCCGTTATATCCAGCCCCCTTCGAAAATCCTTCATGTCTATAAAATGAAGAATTATTCGAACCCCAAAAATATAATTGAATCGCACAAAATATGTAACAAAAATATTGCCGGACCTTCAAGAAAGTGTATTGTGTATGTGGTGTGTAATATACCAGGTGATTAGCATCCATAATTTCGACTGAAAATCCAAAATCATCGACAACTTCCAAGAACATGTGCAACTATCTATATTCAGCGGATTAAATCGAGATCTTGCGCAGAGAAGAGGGTGTGAATTCTCTCGGTCAGAAGGACACAGTATTTTGCCTCATGCCAAAACTCGTTTATATGCTTTTTTGTAACATGAAACTCCATACTGCCCTACACAAAACAACAATACTCCTATTTGCCGTATATCTAAATGCGCATGGGTAAAAATTGTCTATCTGAATTCCACAGCTTACTTACTTCGGTAACCTCCCAGTATAATGTATGTCACCTATAATAAAATATTAAAGGCGATGTGTGGGGAAAAATAGCATCAGCTTTTTGCATCCTGCTAGTCAGCTGCGTGTGTAGTGCAGATTTCATATAAAACATCTGTTAAACACAGAAATGACTGCTGTCCTATACCTTAACTCCAAATTTTCATATGAATTCCTCTTGTAAGTGTAGTGTTTTCTAGAAGGACAGGCAATATCTGTATTCACCAATAGATGACTTTTGACATTCTGAATGAACCTTGCAAAATTACTTTTGTATTTATAAAATAATATAAATAAAATAGATATCAATTTATATTAATACAATAAATATTGGTTTGTATACAATCTGGTATTCTTTCTTCAAATTTATCCTTCCTCAACCTCTGATCCTCTCTTTCAAACAGAATTTCAAGGCCTTACTATTTGTGAATTCAAATAAAATTAATGAAGCTTAAAGTTTTTTTTTTGTTTATAAACAAATTTGGTTTAAAAGTTATGCAACCCCAATCTTTATATATTTTTTTTCATTGATCTTAAATGAAATGGTTAACACCAAAGCAAATTAAACATACACAAACAAGAAATGACAGTCACAAGACAAACACAATCTTTAGTTGCAGCGAGCAGTGAAGAGCCCTAGAAAAGGGCACAAGGAAAACTCCTGTAGGCTTAGAACTTATCACCACCTAAGTCAGAGCACTCCAAACACCGATCCACGTGACTCCTGCACTCCCGCCCAATTTTCTTAAATCTAAACATGTAACATAAAGTATACAACTTTAAGAAGAAAACACAAGTCCACTTAAACAGTATGTGTTCCTCTTGTACCTTGTAATGTCTTAAAATTAAAATTTGGGATGTCTAACTACTTTTTCTACCATGCAAGAAGTTACGCAAAATGCAATGCAAAACTGTGATATTACGCTTTAAATCGCTAGGACAAATAAAAAGTTACGCAAAATGCAATGCAAAACTGTGAAATTACGCTTTAAATCCTAGGACAAATAAAAAGTTACGCAAAATGCAATGCAAAACTGTGAAATTACGCTTTAAATCGCTAGGACAAATAAAAATTTACGCAAAATGCAATGCAAAACTGTGCAATTACGCTTTAAATTCTAGGACAAATAAAACTCGCAACATTTCTCAATATTTAGTATCAATCAACAATTTGAACATATTATTTTAAAGTAGGAACGCTACTGCAAATCTCCCTTTTTTTTTCGCTTCAATATCTTAGCAATTTTACAGAACAAAGACAAATTTCACATTTTGTTCTCGATAAGAATCCAAATAATTTACGCGCTAACGCTAAAATACAAGAAAAAAAAAATGATTGTTTGTTAATAAATACAAACACAATTTGAAATAAATTTTGATCAATTACGTTCCGTTCTTCCAAGGTCGCGTTTAGCGAACTTCCTGTTTCATGCCTTGGATGCTAGTTGTTTTAGCTTGATAGGCTGTATAGAATTTATTGAAACCATCTATAACAAGAAGAAGAAAATTAAACCGGAAAAGCTTATTTGAATTGAAACTTTTCCTGACCACGCGTTCGAAAATTGTAAAAGTTTTAAAAGACCTGAATTTTGAACATTTATGTCCAAAATGATATTTACAAAGGACCTAATCAGGGAGGTGATGTCCTACCCAATCCTATACAATTCCACTAATTGTTATTTTAAGGATACAAAGAAAAGAAGCGCTACATGGAAGGCGATTAGCAAAGCCCTAAACTGCGACAGTAAGCCTTTTGTAATATTATTTTTCAAACAATTTACCCTGTGATTTTGCTCGAATTAACTTAATACCTTACCTCTTTGCTTATTTTAAGAGATAATAGCAAAATCATACAAATTAAAATGGAAAAGAACATTGTCACATACATTCAAAGCAAAAACTTTTTTTTTCGTCAAACATATAAATACAAAGACTAATAAGTACACCTCCAAAAACTAGTGCTTTTTAGCAATGTACCTACCCATCAGTCCTTTCCATCGTTCTCAGGCCAAATATGCAGAACTCAATGGCACGCCATCAAGAAGATGTTGGAAGCGCAGCTCGAGCTAAAGAGAGTGGTCAACATACACCAAAGAATTGACTACGAAATGGAGCTGCGCCCCATTATAACAATTTTGGACCCAAATTTCCGTTTTACGACTCCTGACTCTTCCCCGACTGAATTTGATTTACCCGCTGCTAAACTTTCCCGTCCTAATCCAACACACTCTGAACCAACTATCCCTACAGCTCCCCTTGCCCCTACGACTTGTTCCTCTAACTTATCTTTTCCATCTACTAACCAATTCCTACCCATTACCCAACCCACTACAACTAAACATCAACTTTCTCTCGCCTCTCTCTTGCCTGTCCCCTTACCTCGACCACCCTGTCCCACTGCTGCTACAGTTACCTACTCTGCCCAGCAAAATATTATTTCTCCAGCTCCCAACCCACAAACTCCGACTGCGACCTCAGCTTTTGATCCAACCCTACAACAAGTCTCTCACCCCCCCGCTAATAACTCTCCTTCTAACTTCCCCTGTCTTCAGAAACACCAACCTTCGACTTTTAACACCTTAAGCTCCCAGCCTCCGAACACTCAATCTCAAAATAACTTTCTTCCTTACGTGCCTTCTCTCTTCTGCCAATACATTGACATGACGATAAATACTTTCCCCCCTGACCAACAAATAGAAGCTAAACGGTACATCATGACTTACTTACTGCAACTCGAACAGACTTTTACCCAACCTTACTGACTTTTGACTTAACTTTCCTTTCCCTGACTTTGACCAACCATTGTTTTTTATTTATTATTGTTATTCAATTTTATGCCTTTTTACTTTCCTTTTCTTTATTAAAATTTTTATTCCGTTTCTGTTTCTGCTTGTTTTTATTCTCTCAGCTTAAACCTTTTAGAGGTATGTAAAGAATTTATCCTTACCATATGTACCTTCTATTACCTGGTAAACTTACTATTTACCATACCAAAAATATCATCTTATCGATTTTACCACTATTGTCAGAACAACACCTTTTTTATTCCTATATTTACTTAATCTATCGTAAATCTAAAAGGAAGCCGCCACCATTCCCCTTCTTTCCGTTACTATAGAGTCAGATGACAGCTGTGTTTTTTCACCATACATTAATTCACGAGGCGTAAAACCTGTAGATTCATGAAAAGTATGATTATAAAGTTCTTTGATCCTTGGCAAGACCGATACCCAACTTTTATGACTTTGTCTACAATATGTCCTGAACAACCTTCCAATTTCTTTATTAACCCTCTCGGTGCAGTATAAATAATAGTACTAGCTCTCGATCCCACTTGGGCGGGGATTGCGTACAGTAGTATACGTAACCCTTATCCCCTTTGATGCCATTTCTTCTTTCCACAGTTTGCTTGCAAATTATGAACCGTTGGCCGACAAAAAAAATCTTTAGTTTAATTAGTTCAGAAAACTTTTTCATCCTCCCTACAACTGCTTGGGCTGTTGCCTTCCTCAACGTATACTTACAACTTCACAAATTTACTGAAAGAATCTTCACCACCATCAAAGCATCACCAGGATCTATTTCATTCCAAACTCTCCAGATGGTAGAGGTCCAAATAGATCAACCATCACCACGTCTCCAATATTTTTTTGTTAATATAGATTGACAGAGCAAAATGTTTATTTATTTTTGTAATATGACAATCGTGACAACTCCTAACCAGGGCTTTTACCATTCTAGTTATTCCTCTCCAGTAAAATCTATCATTGATGTATTTTATGACCTTATGAGCCCCTTGGTGGCCCATTTCCAAATGGATTTGAATTACTATTTCTTTTCTCAGTACTTCAGGCAAATATACTAATTTTATACTAGTCCCTGGTGGAACAAAATATAAGATATCATCAGACACCACAAACTCTCCTTTTGCTTTATTATGCTCTTTCCCTGCCTTTTCTTCTTTGCTTATCCTTGTTCGCAGTTCACTGATACCTTTATCCTCCTTTTGTAATTTTGAGATTTCCTGAAGCTTCATTAATAAATCTTTATTGACCTTTGTTTCCATGTATCTAATTTCTGGTAATTGTATCTTTTCCTTTTGTAATAATTCACTTTGAAAAAGAGAGGGAGATAGAATATCCGCCACTATGTTGTCCCTACCCTTGATATGCCCTACTCTGTATTGAAATTGTTCCAAAAAAATTGATCCATTGAGTAACACGAGCGCTATATATTTTCCATGATTTGACAAATTTAATTGCTTTATGATCAGTTTGAATAATCACTCTGGATCCCCTTAGATAGGTTTCAAACTTTTCCAAACAACTTATCACGGAATATAATTCCTGCTCAGTTACTGTCCAGGTTCAATTGCGCCCCTCGAAACATTTTACTGTGAAACCCTAATACTCTTATTTCCCCTTTGTCATCCTTTTGATACAAGACTCCCGCCAGTCTTACTCCTGAACTATCCGTCTGTAGATAATACTCTTTCCCAAGATCAGGATGTTGTAACTGTATTGTTTTAACAAAAAGCGATTTCACTTTCTCAAACGTCGTCTGTTCTCTATCTCCCCATTCCCATACCTTTTCTTTTTTTAAAAGCTCGCATAAAGGCTGGATTTTATCACTATAATTAGGAATAAATCTTCTATAAAAGTTGCACAGCCCTAAGAATGCCCTCATCTGTTTCATTTTCTTTGGGACTGGAAACCCCTGTATTGCCTTTACCCTGTCGGGGTCTGTCCTTATGCCGTCAGTGGATATTATGAACCCCAACATTTTGGTTTTCTTGCACATGAATTCGCATTTCTTCAAGTTACATGTCATACCTGCCGCTTGTAACTTTCCTAGTATCGTATCTATATGTCCTAAATGTTATTCCCATGTACCCGTTGTTATAATAGCTAGATGATCAAGATAATTTACGCAATATTCCCTTACTTCATTACCTAATATTATGTCTATAGCTCTACTAAAACTTCCGACTGACGTTTAAGTCCTTAAGGCAGAACATTGTACACATAAGATTTACCATACATACATATAATCACGCCTCTTTCCCATAGGGGTAGGCAGAGACTACATCTCTCCACTTGCTACGATCCTGACGCACCTCTTTCGCTATAAAATGTAAAACCCGTGTGGTCCTTCCTTACTTTAACCCTTTCCCTAACACATTGATTAGAAGGCTCGTTTTGCTCTACTGCCACCGCTGGTTGATTATTTATAGTTGCCCTCTCTTGTTGAACAATCTCAACATTTGGCGAACTACTCTCTTGTCGATCTAAAGCCGGCTTATCCCCATTCCTGATCTCCCGGCAGCTGTGTCGCTAAATCATCTTCGGTATCGTTATACCTCACTGGAACAGTGCGTTTCCTATTTGGTTTCGGCATCCTATAAAAGTTCCTTCTCTGAATTCCTAAAATATCTAAATATATTATTAAATCAATCAATTAAAACAAGCCATCTAATGTATGTAATACACCAGCATGTTGACTCTATCCTGTCAAAGCTCGTTTTATCTTTGGGTTTTAGTTTATTAATTTTGAAAACCCCTACTAAACTCACCTATTTGCCCACACTCTCCTCCAAAGTAGCGAATTATAAAATATAATTTTTACTTACTTGTTAACTTAACAGCCCCCCTCCTTTAAGATTGCAATCCAGGATATAGCACAATAATACGCAAAAGCTTGACTCACACCCCCCCGACTGAAAAATCTTATACTATGCAAAAGTTTAGGTAGGTAGTCTGTCTTCCTCATTTTCGATCTCTTTCACAGCAACAAATTGTGGTCACCGACCACCGAAAATACTAAAAATAGACCTACCTATGTTGATACCTACAAATAATTACTCAACACAACGGGACTCCGTAGTAACTCATCTTCAATCTATGAACGGCACCCACCAAACTGTAAGGTGACGTGACCACACAATATATTCATGATCATATAAACCAAAAACCCAAATGAAGAGAAGAAGAAAGAAAAGATTCGTAGTAACCCAGTTTAACCATATCCTGGTCACGGCACCAAATTGTAACGTCCCCCCTCTATTTTAACCCTATATAGCCCTATATATAAACCTATGCATATACACTCAACTACCTATCTGATAAATAATAAAGTCTGAAACTTTATGCCTACTATAACCTCACGTATAAGAACTGAAATCTTGGCCTTGGATCTCGTATAGTGGGAACCCTACGCTGTGTGAGTAACCTCAGAGAGAGGAAGACAGTCTAAAGATACACCTACAATTAAAATTAAATCTCAACTTTATACATCTACGAAAACTTGAATATTGACTTTGGCCGAAATGCTTACGAGGCTGTTTGGTTTTGAAATTACCGTTTCATAAACAACTTAACTTAATACTTTTGATCATTTTATCCTTATTCAAACCCGATATTTATGTAAAGCCATTTACTACACATAATTCCTAACATGTGATCTAAGCCCAAAAGCCTAGTAACTCATCTAAAAGATAGTAGTCCTGAATGGCTGTATGGTCTTAGTTCACTTTGCCCATTCCAACTTCCATTCCATTAAAAAAACAACAATTGTCAAGTTCACTGAACGCGGTATTTTCGGTATTTGATTTATTTTACTTTCTTTCTCCAAAAACCATGAAATATGTTGAGTTTGTTACTTAAAGAGAGTAAACAACCCTGTGCGCCTTCTAAACCAGTGGAACAAAGATACTCTCATAAAACTCATAATTTTGGTAAGTTCTTTGTTGTGTTTTCATAAAGTTTTGCTTATGATTTTACCTGCCTACTAATAGTTTTACTGATCTAATTAAATTGATTTTTTACTCAACAACCGTACAACAGTGTGAGAAATTAATTTAAAGACTAGAAGGTTAAAGTTTCTACTATAATTCCAGTAAATATTGTCGGGCAATACTAACTATAATTTGTATTCCTTTTTCAGTTTCACAACTTCATATTCTTCAGTGCTGCATGCTACACTAATAACTATCCATGTTACAACAACTTACTTATTAAATAAAAAGGAATTTAATCAACCTACAGAGTTTCAGCTAAATATCTAGGTATGTTTGAAAAACTTTTGTTTTAGGCTTGTATGTACTCCTAGCTTTTTATTATGGAGTTCTCTAGCCATCCAACTTAACCTGAATCTCAAAACATTCAATTTACAAGAATCCTAATACTATTTCAATCCTGGAAGGCGCTGTTTCATCACATCACTCATCCACATAAAGAAGTTACTAATGATATTATTCTTTTACAGGTGTAAAATTTGGTCCAAGATTAAGATAGTACTCCATCCAAGATAAGCTACCTTGACTATCAACTTTAACTAGATACTTTGAACTCTCAGAAGAGGGTAATGTGCGAATGGAAGTAGGTATTGTTACTACTAATGTTTAGGTAAGTATTGTATTTGTTCCTTTGGACAGTTGTAGGAAGTGATGGTGAATAGCGCTAAGAAATTTATTTAACTTTTAACTTTCTCTAGTAAATATTAATTTTATTTTATTTCTTTTACATACAGTGACAACCTGACAGAAGTCTCTTACCTGGAGGACTAAAGGATCTTCTTTAAATGAAGATGAATATTGAATCAGTTTATTCGGTTCCTTACTTGAAGAGGTTAGCAAAAGTTTAACCTGTAATTTATTGAATTGGGATTGATATCTTCCAAACAATTATAAGTAAGTAGGTACTTATACTACTATTCAATATCAGAAATTACAAAATAGCAATTATAAATGAAATTATTTCTTATTCGGTTCTCAAAGGAGTTTCAAAGAATTTTGTTGGTAAACTTAAGGCTACCTAGGTTGTAGAAATATTTTACCTAAATTTTAAAATGTGTGGTTTTATCTTACAGATGTTCAACGGGTGAACTGTCCTGCCATAGAGAGAAGATGAAAACCCTCACAAGATCTACAACAGCTGTATTTTAATTTAAAAAAACCTTTAGTATATAATATTTCTATGCACTACCATTTAAATTTTCTAATTATTTCTGCCTTTTATATTTTCATGTGCTTGACTACATTTACTTGGAAAACAATAAAGATATGCCTGTCTTTTATTACTAAAATTAATAAAAGGGGAGATAGGGGGTAATTACAATAGGTTGTTAGTGAGAAATTGAGATAAGTAGGTAAGTACCTTTTATTATTTAAATAATGAAAATCAATGATGTTTTATTCATAACCTTTTAACAATCTTTTTTTATTAATATTTTAATTAGCTTAGTCATTTATAGCCTCACTTGGAGGTGAATAAAGTGAAGCTGGTAGAAATACAGTTTGAATTCTTCTACTTCAGATGTGCGGAACATCGAGTCGACAAACTACCTGATATGTTAACTTCTTCCTACTTTATTTTATTTTTATAAATAATTGTCATTTAGTGAGATTTTTAGTTAGACTACCTAAGGATGTAAGAATTTCTTTGTGATATCTTTTTTAGAACCCAAGTTACAACATGAAGAGGTAGAAGATTGTAAAATGTCGTAGTGCTAGTACTTATTTTGTAAAGGGCTTTAAGATTGCCGCCCCGCTCGCCGCGGCGCCTCTGTGTAAGTATAAAGTAAGTTAGAGGCCACATTTGTATTTCCAGTTATTAATTTCTCGGAGGGTTGTAAAGTTAGATTTTTCCCTCATTCTGAAAATATCCTATGCAAATGTGAATCGTGTCATGCGTCACCTGACGGGATAGACTCCACCCTTCTGTCTCCAAACGATGCTAGATTCTACATTTAATGTTGTTACAATATAGAACGCCTTAGAATTTATTTTACATTTATTTGCAATGTTCAAAGAGAGGAGTTATAATAATGAATAAATATATAAGTACGTAACAATAAGAGCTAAATCTGGGTTGTCCACGTCCAGAGAGTACCAGCTTTGTCCAATAGGTATCTAAGGCGTTAAATTAAATCAAAGGAAGTTACGTTTTCAATGCCAAGTGTTTGGAGAGTTTTCTTTTTATCTCAATCTACTTTATTACTGATTCTACTTGGATCATCAAAGCTATTGTCATGTGGTCATTAAGAAAGTGTCCCCCGTTTCCCCTTTTTTCAGAGAATTAAAAATCATTCAAACTTTTTTATAATAAACGTTCTGTGCTAAGTTGTCACATCCTTAGAGAGCTTTCCATTTTTATCTTTTGGTAAAATCTCAAGCTAAATAACCATAATCGCCCATATGGTACGATATGTCAGATTATTAGGAATATTTATAATTCCATAGCATGCGATTCTATTACGCCTTCTTAGACAGACAACTCTGATATTAAATAGGTATGTATTATAGGTGGGTACCTATATTTTATCTTGAACAAATCTTAATTCTCATGCATACAATAATGAATTTTATCTTTCTTGAATCCCTCTTAAGTAGGTAAAAGTAGTTTTTCATTTTAGTAAAATTCTTAGATCCAAAGTTCGTTGTCTCAACAATTCCTTAATTTTAATTTTATTATTTCAACAGTAATAGGAGAATTTGATTCTTACGTTATTTTTCATCTTTAATTTTGTAGGTACTAGTTATTTTTAGAAACTGATGATGGCATTTGTTCTTAACGTTTGTAGATAAGATAGGGGAACCAAAATATTTGCTTCTGCATGCTTATTCAATTTTAATCTAAAATAGATCTAAAAAGAATTATTCTACTATTCTGAATTAAAATGTTTTGTCAAATAGGTGAGAGTTTTATTTTGAAATGAATCGAGCCTTATTTCTCAAGGGTTTTGTATTACCTTCTTGAAACCTAAGGTTGGTACGTTATGCTATGCTGCTATTCGGTGACTTCTAAGATTTCCCATGCTTTTGAGAAACTTGAAACTAAGTAGGTACCTACTGTTTTACAAGAAAACTATTTGCTTCAAGCATCAAGTCTACGATTTAGTTTTAAGCAAAGTTTAAGTAAGTATTTGAAAGGTTGAACTGGTTCTTTTATTTTCTAGTTCATTTCCCATTCTCTGAGATGTTTATAAATATCCCTACAAATCCACTATAGTCCGGGTACTCCGCAGACTATAGAGTTTCCCTGCCTAAGTAAAGGAGAGGCTAACAGCAGCTAAACCCTACAACCGCGTTAAATGTGACTACCTTCCTAATCTTCTGTGTAGATGGCAAAACTTAGGCATGCGCCTATATTTACAAATTAAATGTGTGGTGTGTGGGTTGGTAGGCTTCGCCTTGAGTTCAAGACTAATCCTCTATTCTGAATAGGTGTACTCGACGGCAAAGTCAAGATTTGTGTGTTCTACCTAGTGCACCCTAAGATCTCACCAAACCTCTAGTAGTCCGTGGACTGGGTTGGAGGGGTAGGCCCAGTGAGATCAAGTGAGTTATGTTTGGAGAATGCTCCGAGTGTTTGGACAAGACAAGAGGTAGTGGGCCGCTAACAGGTATGGTCAGGTACCCTCAAGTTCAATGATTGATACATCAGATCGATCACAACTGCTACCTTCATCAAGTCCTACACGCGAACCATAGAGATTAACAAGGGCTCCGTAAATAGCCCTCCTCGCCCTCTCTAAGGCAGAGTCCTAACAAAAGCGAAGCTAACGTACGTTTCAATAGGCTTACCAGTACCTACCAAAGATAAGTACCAGAAATCCCAAAGGAAAACACATTAGGTTCTACATAACATTCGTCTTCTCCCAAAAAACCCAAGGCTGTACTTTATATGGTAGATTTAAAACAAAGGAGGAGAATTTACTGAATTTAGGTATTAAAACAAAGCGGTCAATATCATGATTGCTATCACAATATCCACCATAGATTCCAAAACCCAATGATTTTAAAAGCAAGACTCTAAAATAACAAAGTGTAAAATTTCTTATGAAGAAATTGCCCCAAAGATTCAAAAGATGTGTGAAGCGACGAGGAGTTAGAAGACGAATGAACCCCGCTTTCCTGAGTTGTATGGCTTAAATAGGCTACCCTCATAATAACCACTGCACCTTATCACCCAGGTAATAAAGTTCAACTCCAAAAGCACAAATTCTTTTCCCCAAAAATATACCTTACGACCTACATAATAAAGTCCACACATCTTACACATACACATCTGAGAAATAAATTCCTCTTCTCAATATATCCAGTACTTATCATAAACAAAATATCCTATTCTCTAAAATGAACCTTACGGTTTACACAATAATGTCCAACACCCTATTACCTGAGCGGTAAAGTCCACTTTTTAATTCTCTATAGAAATCCAGTTCCAGTTTTATTACTAAGCAAAATCCTATTTTCCTAAAACAAATCTTATTATCTGAACGATAAGGTTCAATTTTTATTTGCCTCATTTTATAGAGTTCCGTGTCCAAAGGGGTTACGAATCCGGGTTGGTCCTCCCTTCTGTCGTTTGTTTGTTTGGTTATTCAATTGCCTATTTCCAAATCATATCGCATAATGCGTGATATCCTGCCTGACAATCTAAAGTTACACAGAACCAGAACACGTCTTCTATCATCCTTAGATAATGGCACGGAACCCTCGAGTACAAACCCGACACGCACCTGTCCTACTTTCTCAATTTTTCACCCATTACCTATTCGAAAACCTCTATGTCCTATGGGCTAAGTAAGACACACAATTTATCTCCATACTACCTACGGAATTAATCTTCAGAAATTATTTGAATCAATTTCCAAGGTTTCATAATAATTATTATGTAGCTTTTCTCCAATCTCAGTTCTACCACTAACATCTTTAAATTCATTTTTCTTAAATGCCCGGTCTCATAGTTTTAATCTTGAAAAATCTCTCAAGAAATTTTACGACGAAAATTCTTTCTGAAATTATACCTTTCCATCTACGTATAAAAGTTTATTTTCGTTTGCATCCCATCCCCTTAATGTAAGGTTACACCTTATCATGTTCGCACGAAGGTTTAAATTTACTCGTTACTCCAGCCCACTTCAGATAAAATTCATTACAATGTTCCACAACCATCCGATACACTAAAACGAACCTTCCCATCTACGTATTAAAGATTATCTAAATGCATTCTCAAAATCTGCTGCGTCATGCTACCTTGCATTATTTCCGAACAAAAATTAGTTTTCTGATTGCAAATTCCTTCAATTGATACCAGACCTTATTATCTATGCGCGAAGGCTCCTTTTTGTTTTCCCCTTACAGCTTGCTTCTAAAGCGAACTCTTCCACCTACACATTAAGGTGTTTATTCGATTGTCATCCCACCTCTTTGTTTTTTCATTGAATTGATCAATAATCCGACCTGGGACCACTGCTTGCCCACAGCGTTGACTATTGGACGAATGCACCTTATGTTCTTCGCGTGAAAGTCTATTTTTAAATGATACCTGTCCCTTTCTTCAATAGCAAACCTTACCACTCACATATTAAGGCTTAATTTTTAATGACATCCTTAGTCCCGCTACTGGTCACAATTTTCTCAGATATTTCACAGAGTCTCTTTTACTGATTTTAGTTATACCTTACCCCATATACGTTAAGGTTCATTTTCCCACTTTCTACTTCACATGAACCTTACTGCTAAGAAGTTAAAGTTTACTTTTCTTTGGCTCATTTTTCTACGATATTATTGTCTGTACAAAACGATTCTTGCTCTGATTCGTCATTCGCAGTTTCCGTTCCGAATTCAACCTTTTCCCTTAGATGACAAGGTTCACGATTTTACGTGATCCTTACTGCTCAGATGTTAAAGTTTACTTTTCTTTGGCCCATTTTACTACGATAATATTCTGTACAAAACCATTTTTGATGTGAATCACAGTCCTCTTCCTAAATTCAACTTTTCCCTTCAGACGATAAGGTATACTTTCACATACTTCACATCGTATGAGCCTTACTGCTTTGATGTTAGAATCCACATTCCTCTGACTGGTTTCTTTCTGCGGTTTTAGTTTGATTTTACTATGAAAACTGCGTGTCGTTATAATTCCTACTTTATTACCTTGGTGGTTAGATTGACTGTTTAATACACTTGATCTACAATTTCTACCGTATTGATACTTTGATACAAGGATCGATTCTATCGTTTGTTACTATTATCTAAAGTTATTCTATTGCATTAAGTTTACTTTCATTTAAATACCTATTTAAGATGGGAGAAGTCCAAAATAAGATTCGGTGTTTATTTTTTGCGCAGACTTTAATGTGTAAGTAGGTAGGTACTTAGGTAATGACTAATATTTATATGATCCACATATTTTGTGACTGGAATGGTGGCCTACAGAATCAGGGCCCCGTTCCGTTACAGCGCTATTCATTATTTCTTCAAGTTCTTTCTCTTCCTCGTAGCTCCAGTCTATTTTGAGTGGATGAATGGTTTTACTACATGTCTCTACAGGTTTCGAGTATGACATATGACACTCTCCACAATACGCCTTCATGCGAAATACTCCATCAATCGTATCTTCTGACACTTCACTGAACTTTTTAGAATGTCCTTCGCACGGGGTGTAAAACATTTTGATATCACTGTCTTCAATTAATGCTTCGGGTAATTGATTATTTATATACCAAAACCTGATGTATCTTGCGTATTCGGCGAGAATGACATCTTTTGGTATCGTTGAGATGATTTTCTTAGTAAGAAAAGACATTTTTGGTTATAAATGTGTACTGCACAAGCACAAGTCTGATACTGACTGTTTTGCGAAGCTTGAAATCACTCGCTTAAGTAGTGAATTCGACTCTTTTGTCATTTCCATCCTTGGTTTAAGGAGCATTGTGAACCCATTGTCATGCGTAATAAAGTATTAAAATCCTGTGTTCGTGAACGCCGAAAATATGCCTCAGGTAGAAAGGGATTTGCTCTATTGTTAATCGTGTTGGTGATTACTGTTTTTTCTATTTTAGCTGCTTGAGAATTATGAAATTAGTTATCAAAAAAGTATTTTTTACAATCTTGTGATTGCGAAACGTTTTTCGTGATGTCGTATATTAATTCCTTGCTGCGATCGTAAACATTGTCCGTGACCTTTGTGTAGTATTTGGCACGAACATCTGCATGCTTCCAGTGGTTGTTTGACGACACTTTGGCTAATTTCTTGAGATCGTAGACTTCCACTTTAACCAGATGGGTTGCGTTTGCTGCGTCATTAGTGTTTGATGATATATAAGATACACCACCGTTTCGCGCCATCCCAACTGTGGAAGATTGCGCTTTCTTTTGTTTTTTGATTTTCGGTGTGTCGAAAAATTGATCGATGCCAGTATCAACACAACTTACGCAGCAACAGCGCACGAAATCAACTAGTGATACCAAGGCAGAAACTAAGCAAGTCAAAACGATCGGTGTATGTTTTAGGGCCAAGAGTATACAATGACTTACCAGACGAAGTCAAGGATGCAGCTTCTACTCAAATATTTAAAAATAAACTTAAAAAATGGCTCCATGAGAAGCAGTTTTACAACTTAAATGAATTCGTTCGAGCCCCTATGATTTGAAAAATATAATAACATATTAGTTTGCTACTATAATGTTTTCTACTAATCAAATGACCTGTAATGCTATTATTATCAATAAAGTTATTGTATTGTATTGTATTGTATTGTATCGCTGCCTGCTCGCTTTGGTGATTTTTGATCAGATTCGACAATAGTAAATGCATTCTCAGTTTCATCATCGCTTGATGCGGCAAAGTAGTAATTCTTGAATGTGTTTGGTATGTCATCAACGTTAATTGTCGATCCCTAAAACAAAACACGGATATATGTTATTGATGGTAACGAGAACAATGCTGAAATAAAATTTACTTTAATAAAACTCAGGTTAATGACTTACGCTAACATATCTATATTATAATAAAAATAATAAAAAAAAATACGGATTTAAAGCTTTGTTTATTTGGAATTTTATTTTATAAAAAGACTTTTAATTATTAGTAATAGTTGCGCAAACTGAAGAAAATATTATATCTATATTATTTAGACAACATCATCACATAATTACAACAATGTTTCTCCTGAACAACTGTAAATAAGTATGTCACGTCACACACATCACAACAGCCAGTAGCAGTCCTCTGATGGACGTAGCCCTCAATATTTACCTTACATATAAGTACTACGCATGTTAGATAAATTTGAAACAGTATAAAACAAATAAGAGAAATAAAATAAAACTATTCTTACCTCCATTTTTCCTATGCAGCTAGCTGTAGACCGGGACATGGCGTTTGGTAGAAGTCTTCACTCCGAACACGAACACTAGGTTTATTTTTATACTATAATCGGCGTTCACAAACACTAGATAAATTTTTTAATACTATACGTCACAACTCGAAACAACTTGTGAAGACTGACGCGTAAGTTCCGCTTATATAGCAAGACCACCGCCCGCGGTGGCATTTTTTTGTAATACTGTAAACCACCACCGACCCTGTTACACTAGTAAGCATGTATCGACAAGTTAAAATCGTGTCCATTGTATGCCTAAGCGGAAGACGGCTTTATGAAAGGAAGGTTTTACAATCAAAGGATAATAAAAACATTTCAAAATTGCATTTACATAGAAATAAATTTAGAAATATTCACAACAGGCGGTGCGTGCAAAAGAAAGGCAGGGCAAACACTTAAAAATGCTTTGTTGTTGAAATAGTCAAAGATATAAAGAGACCGGCGGCAGGCTAAGCCATTGTTCCCAATTCAAAAGAAGTAACTTGTAGCGACATGCTTAGTAGAGTAAACATGTGTTAAGGTGTTAGGTATAAAAGTAGGTATAAAGTGAATTGATAGCGATATCAAAATATGATATGTGATTGGTATTGATTAACATTTCATTACGCAGAAGCAGGTAAATCGGTGTTGAGGTGTTAGGTTAGGTTAAGTTATGTTGATAATTGATAGGTATAAAAGTAGGTATAAAGTAAAATTGATAGCAATATCAAAATATGATATGCGATAGGTATTGATTAACATTTCATTACGAAGGTAGCAGCAGGTAAATCGGTGTAGAGGTGTTAGGTTAGGTTAGGTTAAGTTATGTTGATAATTGATAGGTATAAATGTAGGTATAAAGTGAAATTGATAGCGATATCAAAATATGTAACATGATAAGTAAATCAATGAGCAAGTACCAAAACCGCGAATAATTTTGTACAAAAACCGCGAATTAATTTGATATCAAACCGCGAATTAATTTGATATCAAACCGCGGATCAATTTTATTACATACGCGAATAAATTTGATATCAAATCGCGGATTAAAAATCATATGTGACGAGCTTTTTGTCAGGCACCCCCGAAGAGCCTCCATAGGGGGGTCACGAGTGGTCCAAATCCCGCTTATCCCTACTACTACTCTAATCTACGGCCACTCGCACTTGTAAAAAAAATCAAGCGCCTAACTTAACGTTTAAAAAAGATACGGCTATTAATGCTGTTAAAACGCGTATTCTTGACCCTCTAAATAAAATCAAAATTCATGGGACTCTTCCCGTGGATCTAGAATTATACAATTTAACTAGTAGTTTGTTGAAAGTATTAATTTAGGGATAATCCAAGAACTAGATTATTTTTTAATAAGTCGAAAAACTACAAAATTTTGAAATTGGGGCTAGTACTTCAAGTAGGGTATCATACGCTAGGGCTTCTAACAGTTTTTATGTTAGTGGATAGAACGATGTTTGTGAATAGTATTTGTAGTTATTCATGGCGTAGGATTCCGTAGCTGTTTGCTACGTTGTAACAAGATAATTTAGAAATCAACAATTAGTAAAAAGAAACCTGACGTCAGGTATCGGGTCGTTGGACAACTCCGTGTTCCACATGAAAAGAAGAAGAAGTAAAAATAAATACAATGGAAAGTAGATACATAAAATTACTATTAAGACGACTGGTTTTAATCGGACAAAATTAGTTTTCGAGTTGTTGATAGTCGTTCCGTCGTTTGTGGATACCTTGAAACTGGTTCTTGAGTTGACTTTAGAAAGAGCGGGAAAAAGGAATGATATGGCATAAACAACACATTTTTAAGATAAAACTGTATCTACTGTGTATTGGATTAATTTATAGTCTGCGAGTGTTGCAAACTCGGCGAGAACTAATTGATAGTTATTTATACACCTACTACAGTCTAATATAATAGGTAGGTACTGTTCTGTGTCTAGAGGTTATCCCATTTATAGCATTGTTAACCCCAATTGAACCATCTGTTGAAATGTTTTTTGTACGTTTTGAACTTTAAATGAGGATGGTAAAGTTCTAAAATACTACAGGTAGCTGGGGGTTAACCTATCAATCCACTATATTATCTAGAATACATGATAATTATATAATTACATACATACATCTGCCTATTGCAGTCCACTTCTGGACGTAAGAAAATGAAAATGAAATTAGGATAGCATTATCACTTATTTTATTAACGTCATGATCGGTCATTGTAAAAAAAATAAATTTGCATAACGCAATTTTCTTTTTTTTATAACAATTTTGTATTGTCCTAATAGAAAACCGGCTCGGGCGGGATAAAAAAATAAATAAAAGTAAAGGCACTGCCTCGGGGCTGGCTAGGTTAATTACACAGCACGTAACTTTACGCCACCACCATTTGTAAACGACATTAGTTTCAAATTTTAGTCAAGATTTCCAAAGCGTGTTATTTACATGCGTATAATTAACCTCCCCCAGTGTACGCCATAGGGCATGATCTCTAGTTTTCGCGATCCAGTTGCTACCAGCCGCCTTTTTTAAGTCATCAGTCCATGTGGCTGGAGGTCGTCCAACGCTACGCCTGTGGAGGCGTGGCATCCACTCAAGAACCCGCTTACTCCATCATTATTAAATAATTATACTTACCTATATGTTCTTCTCGATAATCCGGTAGCCGTGATATTATATGTGTTCACTGATGTGTATATCCGACAGTTCCTATTATATATACAAGTATCTACCACAATACCTACTGACCTAAAGCCTATAGGTAATAAACGTATAATTTTCATTGATATTATAAGCCAATGATAAAATACGGAGTGTAAGAGACAGCGCTCCGAATACTGGTAAGGTACGTTTAGACCATGAAGCTGAACAACTAACCCCTAGGAACATATAAACGATTAAAAATATTCGACCTCCCATTACAAAGTCAAGATCACCTGACTACATTTACTATGCAGTCAGCTGAAAAAATCGTTTTTTTTACGTTTCCTGTAATAAATTTTGTATGGAAAGTTTTTCAGTTTCATGGTCTAAGAGCACCGTATCAGTATTCAGAGGGCTGTCTCTTACACCCTGTGTTATGCCTACGTATAGAAGACAGACTTCTATTATTTTTTGTGTGGAGTTCATTTAATGTGCTGTATAAAAGAGGTCAGGCTGCAGGTACGGGGTTCAGCGCTAAAGTCGTAAATTCAATGTCGAATTTCGTTCCAACGAGCCACGATAGGTAGTTACCTGGGGTTAGTGTTAGTTCCAGAGATTTTTACAGGTGAAAGGTATTACCTACTTGGTGGACCATTAAGTACCATTCATGAAATTTTTATGTTCATATTGTTTTTGAGAATAATTTGGTTTTTATAATTTTTTTATGTAAAGCACATTGAAAGCTTGTTAAATTTGCTAATCCACATGTTTTCTACCTACATGTTGTAAAACTAAATATATGTTATATGTTTCTATTTAATATAGTACAAACATTTTATGGTGAGTTTTACCCGTGAAACTGAACAAGTTTCCCCAGGGAACTTAGGTCGAAATATGAATACCTAACCAAATTGGACCTCCAATACAAAGCGACTTACTTGTTAAACATTTTTGTATGGGCGGTTTTTTTTTAATATTTCGGCTTATGTTACTTGGGAAAAGTTGTTCAGTTTTACCAGTAAAACTCACCCTAAAAGTATTTGCACTGAATTTAATAGGTAAACTTATAGATAAACGCGTATAGGTAACACCAAGTTTAATTAAGCTAAAGCAATATACATTTAAGTAACTCTCATTATCTTATAGTAAATGGAGATATTCGTGATTAATTAACTTGTTCCAAGATATCTTGACAATCTATTTGATAGGAAAAGTTCCTAGATCAATAGACGTAACCGCAGTTGACTATATGATTGTACAGTCAAGCTCTTTTGCGGTTAGACAGCCAAACTGCCAATGTAAGTCTTAGTCGCGCGCCATAAGAACGGTCCACAGTCCAATCTGTCTAACCCTAGTGCTTGGCTGTACTATCACAAATACAAAATAGATATTTTTTTCCATTTAAGAAACATAATTACTAGTAGGTAAAACTATACAAAACAAAAATAGAAATTTCTGTGTCATAGGAAAACAATGTAACCAGCATAATTACCTATTCTCGATATGATAAAATATAGTAATGAAATACGACTACTTATACTATTATAACAAAAAAATAACACTGTTCACTAAAAACTAACTTAGCTAGGGTGTCGTATTCCGCATCCTTCCTCTATCACAAGTTGAACCTAGTTAAACTATGTCCAAGAAGTTTAGATGTAGCTATGAGTATATTTATTTTCGTCTAAGATATTTAGATCAAGGCGGTTGTCCTACTATGATAGACTGACGGACGTATTTTTGACGCATCCGTCTGTCAGATGAAAGGAAAATTTCAAAATCCCATGCAGACAACGGATACCTTGGCACCGTAACGCATGCGATCTGACTAAGTTGAATGACGAAAACAATGGCGACCAAAATTGGCTAAAAATTGCGAAGAACCCATTGACATTTTTGAACATGACAGGATTAGGTAACTCCTATCCTTTTCTAAACCTATTTGATCGAAAGTGACAGCACTCATTTAAGGTAAGATAAGATAATTGATATCCCGAATTGAGGCCAAAAGTATGTTTAAGTATGGCAAGGCGGCGACCATGTTCGGCAAGCTCAGTACAAGAGTATGGAACAATAAACACCTTACCACAAAAACCAAGATTATTGTTTATCAAACTTGCGTTTTAAGCATACTCTTGTACGGAGCTGAAACCTGGACATTATATGCAAAACAGGAACGTCGACTCAATTCATTTCATATGCGCTGCGTAAGAAATATCTTGCATATAACCTGGCAGGACAGAGTCACAAACGAGCGAGTTCTAGAAATTGCGCAGCTGCCTAGTTTTACCGCCCTCGCGGTGGCTAGGGCATGTGCACCGGATGGAACCTTCGCGTCTACCATGGCGTGTTCTGCTTGGCGCTGTGGCAAACGCTAAAAGAGGGGTTGGAAGACCTATGCTGCGTTTCAAAGATTGCGCCAAGCGGGACATAGGTGCGTTTAACATTGACCATCAAAGCTGGGAGAAGCTTGCTGAGGATAGGGAAGAATGGCGTAAGCGTGTGTTTGATGGGCGTAAAACACACGATAATGCCTGGTATTCTGGTCTCGCTAAAAAAAGGCATAAACGGCACCTAAACATACATCTAAATTCCACCTTCACTTGTAGAGCGTGCGGAAAACTATGCCGCTCCCGTATCGGCTTATACAGCCATGAAAAGTCTTGCCTCAGGCACTGATTAAATCGTCTGTCACAGACGTGTGAGGCCAATGATGATGATGATCCTTTTCTTAACCTATTTGATCGAAAGTGACGGCACTCATTTAAGGTAAGATAAGATAATTGATATCCCGAATTGAGGCCAAAAGTATGTTTAAGATACTCAGGTAATTAGATTTCTAATACCTTTATTCTAGGCATTTATGCTAGGTATTAGATTATTAATGATAAATTGAATAGGTACGATTAGGTAGCTAAGTAAAAATAAATATGATTGAATTTACACTCAATTCTGTTAAAGGGATTCCGGAGCGTAACTAGCGTCCTTATCACTTATAAATTCATTTCTTGATGAAAACGTAGTTTATATCGAAAATCCGTTTGGGTCAGATTGATTGAAGTACAAAAGCTGAAACTTATTTACAGAATCTTGTATCAATATTAGTGGTGTCACTGTAGTTACAGATAGCGAAAGTGATAAAAGTGGCCACTTTCAGCACTTACACTATCTGACACTACCTTGAACAATTTTTCACTACTACGACATTCGGTAAATATATTTTAATAAGTACTTGTAAGTACAGTCACTTGTAGCACATAAGGTAAAAAGAACTGAGTTATTTTTGTCCCCAGCAATTTTTTTTTCTTGACATTGACAATATATTTAAGAAGAAAATGACTTCTTTTATGAGAATAAGTTTAATTTTTTATTCTGTATTAACTGGAGATAAAAATAAATCAGTTCTCTTGGAGTAGCCCTGGTACCTATTATGTGCTACAACCGATTGTACTTCAATCTGAAAAAAGTGGATTTTCGATTAATTGCGTTTTTATTGAGATATAATTTTGATGAGGGCGCTAGTTACGCTCCGGAATCCCCTTAAGAAAAAAAAACACTTTCTGTTAATAAAATCGAAGAATAATACAATTTCATTTTTATCTAATTTTTCACAAAAGTAATCATGGAGACACCACACTGTCTTTTTATTACCTTAGTCATTTAGATTTCAATCAGATGTAAAATTACTTTTGTGAATAATAAGATAAAATTGAAAAAGTATATAGTAGTAATTGATTGCTAAGTTAATAAAAAGCTCTTTCTTGCAATTATTTTTCTTCTTTTAGCGTGTGGATTACCATATTTATAGGTTTCTAAGTACACAATAATAATATGTCTAGTTAGTTACCATGCAGTAATACGAGCTAAAACAGTCCCTTTTTGACAAACGGACAAATGCGTGCGTGCGAACAGGACGAAGTCCAGCCCATTTGACTACTTTTCGTATTTTTTATGATAGCTCTGTTAAAAATAAGTAATCAAAATATTAAAACCATAACTTACTAGACTTCTCTAAGGTCCTCCCGGACCTAAGTCGGCGACTGTATCCGACATTTAGATACATCCGAACTTGTCGTCGGTTGTCGTCGGATGTCGTCGGTTGTCGTCGGATGTCGTCGGTTGTTGTCGGTTGTCGTCGGTTCTTGAAAAACACGTGTTGCCAGCACAGAAACAAGAAAGGGAAAAAATCATTTTGACTATTCGACACTAAATACCATTAAAATAACTTCTAAACACATACTCTACAATTTTCACTATCGACTCACAAATACAAAAAAATATTCTTTAACCGTATCAACTTTTTCAGTAAAGCTTATATTTTTTGCTTTCTTTGACAATAATACACAATGAGCATTTACTCATTTATGATTTTAATGTTGACTTTATAAATAAATCATTTCAATCGTGTTTAAAACCAATTCTTTGTGCTGCTATCTTTGATAAAATTTGTAAACAATCCTTTATAAATATATATAGTATCAGACAAATTAAATTGTGCTGATAACACTACGTTTGACGGTACGTTGATGACGTGTACATAGTGATGTGTATTATAAGAAAATATAAAATATAACAGATACTATAACACTGGCCACCAAGATAATGTATCAATTTGAAATCTTAAATTTAAAGACCGACTCACACTGGATGCGTGTGCAACAGTGCACGTTGCAGTAGAGGAAGTATCTACTATGTTGTACTGAAAGTGTGATAAATGTATTTGCACATGTATTTATATATATTTATCTCTTTATCAATGTGAAGTCCTTCCGTAACCAAACATTTAGCCCCTCTGACGTCCCGCACAATTTTGTGGTTATATTTCTGGTCCAAAATTACTGATAGCAACCGCACTACACACCGCATCGCTGTGCCGTAATCATATGTCATATATGACACATCACGTATCACATCAGCTTAATAGCAGTCCACTGCTGAACGTAAGTGACATACGGATATGCCATAACATAAGGCACGATATCCCGTTTCCGCCATCAAGTCGGAAGTTTTTAAGTCTTCGGTATATTTGCTTGGAGAACGTCCCACCGCTACGCTTGTTGAGGCATGGGATCCACCAAAAAACCGGCTTACTATACCATACATCGGCATCGACAGATGTGACCAGACCACTGCTGCACTACCAGATCAAATATTTTTGCCATATTAACTGTCCAATACCGCAACATCGTGTGGTACGCGTGAAGAGAATCGTGTCATCTTTCCCATGCCCTTAAAACCACTGTTTACATACTTAACATATTTTTTTGCAACATTTCATTCAATCTAAGATTTTATTTCGCAAAATTTTAAAGTCTGCAAGTTTGCATTGTTGCATATTATATTCTCTATCAGTTACATATCAAATGTTTAACTTAAACTTGATAAAGAGTATAGGTCAGGGAAAAGTAATTTATTTCTATCGACTGATAACGCCCCGGCGTATATTGTGTGAGGGCGAGTGTGTGACTGATAATTGTTAACATAAATGTTATTGCTGATGCTGTGCTGCATGTCATTTTTTTGCTGCAACGTATAATCGCACGCACGCGTTTTGCTCGTACAATTGGTCTGCTTCAGTCTTTAAACAAACTAACTGACTGATGGATACAAAAACTTCATAGAAATCTTCATGGAAATAGTTCCATCATGGATCATTGTCTAGTTCTCTATGGGATTATAATTGTACTTTTTAACAAAAAACTAAACCACCTTCAAGAATAAAATCACAGAATAAACGAAAATCATAAAATACTAAAAATGAATTTTCATGGGATATCTATCCCAATTTTTTTTTCTAGTTACCTAATAACTTTATTATTTATTTATTCATTATATAAACTATTTAACTACATTGTATTATCCACACTAATATTATAAATGCGAAAGTAACTCTGTCTGTCTGTCTGTCTGTCTGCTACGCTTTCACGGCCAAACCGCTGAACCGATCTTCATGAAACTTGGCACAGAGATTGCTAGCATACCGAGAACGGACATAGGCTTTTTATCACAATTCGAGGGTCTGGAGTATAGATGTAGACCACCAGGTGTACCGCCAGGAGCCCAGCTTAACTATTAGAGATACAGGCATGGTTCCAAAACAAAAATTGTTCAGTATGATGGGCCGCTTCTTTTCACAAGGACATTGAGGAGCTGGAGTTCCTTATGTAGACCACCAGGTGTACCATCAGGAGCCCACGTAATTTATTAGAGATACAGAAATGGTTCCAAAACAAAAGTTGTTCAGTATGATAGGCCACTTTATTTACACAAGGACATTGGGGATCTGGAGTATCTTATGTAGACCACCAGGTCTATCAGCAGGAGCCCACCTAAACTATTGGAGATACAGAAATGGTCCCAGAACAAAAGATGCTCAATTTGATGGGAATAAGTTGAGAAAGGACATTGCCATCTTTACCGAGGACAGAAAAACAAAAAATGTGGTATAGAAGTATAAAAATGTATTACAGAAACTTAAATTATCTGTTTTATCTACTTATGCTGACCATTTTAGTGTGCTCAAATCGGCACCTTTTGGAGTACGTACTCTGTTATCTACTGACTTTTGTATTCAATGGTTATAAATATTGATCTCTCAGTCCGGATAGCAAATTCTGAATTATCCCTTTAACAACAGAAGCAAGCAAGTCATCTTTTAACAGTAGAGATAAGAACTGTTCTAATATCACTGTCACACTTACTATGAATACACATACCTACTTTAGAACTTCTGCCTAAAAAACTATCTAACACGGACGAAGTCGCGGGTAAAAGCTAGTTATAAATAAAATTGGCCTAGAATGATGCACCTCTGAGGAAGGTTCAGGAGGGCAAGCGAAGACTTCATATTAACTTATTTAAATATAAACTTGATTCATTGAAATGGACTCAGTAGCCAAGCTGGACGTTATGGCCTTTATTCGGGATAACAATTTTATTTACTTGCCTTATATTAGCGCTGTCACTTTTCGTCAAATACTTAGGCTTAGGAACGGATTGGAGATATGTAAGTCTTGAGGCGAAAATGAGGCGACGATAAAACAATGGTGGCTAAATTTACTAGAAATAGCGTAGAAGCTATTTGACAGAAAGAGGCAGCCCTAATATAAGGTAAGTAAGGAGGATACCTACACTCAGCATTAGGTGGCAACGAGTTAAAAGAGAAGAAGAAGATGAATAGAATTGTTATTCTGATTTTAGACTTACCCACATTACAACAAAAAATATAATCTACCTCTATAATTGATTAGATTGAGAGAACATTGGATCTCGAATGTTACCTCCCCTTTTTAACGCTTTTGACAAAAAATTACGTCTTTCTTCGTAGAAGGAAGAAAACCAAAGAAAATCTTATTTATGTACTCCTACTTCTTTCGCAGTACATTCTCTATGGTATTTCAGGGCAAGAGAAGATTTCAGAGAGAACCCTAGAAGCAAGTAAAATGAAGCCATGAAATACTCATTGCAATCAAAGGCATGCGTTAAAATGAAACAAAAACAAATGTTTAAAGACACAAAATACAACTTATTTAATCAAGCTTATGAGAGCATGTTTAATCTTTACACAGAATATACGCACCATATTTTAAATAGGTATAGGTATTTTAGGTAGTTAACACGTTATGACACTATGAATTTCATCTGACTGGATTTTTTTTCTAGCCAAAACAGCAAATGATAGTGTGATAAACCCCGCTTCTGCCACTCCACACATGACATGTAACATAATGTTGCTTATTTACATGTTTAATGTAACTGGTGGTTTTAATAATTATTACACTCATGATTAAATACAACTATTACTCAGGCACGAATAATGTTGCGTAGTTTGTACCGGCGCGACGTTGCTATTGCACATTTTAAGATGAAAAAGTAGTTATTGTGGCATTACTGTAATAGATAGACACATAGTATTGCGGCTTTTTTTTAAGATATTGATATCTTTTATAAAACTGTAGTACATCATTTTGCTCTATTGTCAATAATTTCCACAGCGTACGCGATATAAGATTTTTTTTGTACTTTTTTCACGCGTTGGGTTACAATATCGAAATTTTATAGAAATAATATAGAATTCTAATAGTATTTTTTTATGGGTTTAGTAGTATCGAAGCCTATTCAATTCATACAAACAAACAACCAAATCTTTCCTCTTTATAATATTAGTGTAGACAAGCCAAGTCTCATTGCGGTGAGATGAGTTTTTCATAGCTTCAAGTATAATATTGGTAGGTTTCACTTTTACTTGCTCTGAGTCTGACATGATATTGACCTGTATGTTGACATAACTCTCTGGATCACTGATATTGACTTATAAGCTGTCAAAGTAGGCTGACTGCGTGCTGACTTTTGGAACCATAAATGCACGACATTGATTATGCACAATACGATTACGCCCGACAATGTTTTGTACAAAATGACTATGTACGACTAGCAATGTGCCGTTCCCGGTAACAATGGGAATATTCCCCGGAAACCCGGGTACCCCTGCCTGCTACGCCAAGGGTCGTGGGTTCGATCTCCACAAGACACAAATATTAAGTCGATTTTCAAGTATTTGTGTTTAGTCTGGGTGTTTTCTATGTATAATACGTATTTATTTGCAAAAAAGTACTGATATCAGCTATCTAGTTCTCATAGTACAAACTTTGCTTAGTTTGGGGCCAGATGGCGCTAAGTGAATAGTTCTGGATATAAAAAAAAATTACGAATGTTACCTTTTTTATTAATCAACAATTTTTAATAAATAATAAATAAATATCCTGGACAATTCATTTTAAGTGTTTTTTGAAGTAAAATAAGTATAAATAATAAGTAAGTAAACATTACATAATCGTAATTAGAGAGAATGAGACAAAATACGATTATTTTAGGAATTTTAAAGTTAAATATTGTAGTGAGAGATTAGGAATTACCAATGCGAAGAATATTATGTTGTAGGCATGTATTTCTGTAGGGTGTATTTTAAAAAGTGAATACTTAAAGGTTTGCTTTAGTTCGTAAAAATTCCCTTGGGAATATTCCCAGTAAATTACTAAAGTAGGAACGGCACATATTGCTATGTACGATACAGTCATTGGATCAGTAACTGGCCCGGAAAATTAATGTACCGGGGTATAATTCAAATTTAAATAAAATTACGTCGACGAGTAAATGAACTCATATAATATAGTGTTGGCTATAATCGACTTCTTGATTAATTATTGGAATATGACATATAAGGCCGTGGAGGGGGGGTGAAACGAAGCCCCCCGCATTAAAATTTTCTGACACAAATCCGACCCAGTAGGTTAGGTCTGGTACGAGTTGTGACCCACTGGAGCGAACGAAGTGAGCGAGTCGTAAAAAATATAAGAAAAAACAATATCGATTAAGTTATACGAGAATGTAAAACTATCGATTAGGTTACATCACTACTAGCAGATTTTCAAAATGGTCACGCGATGCCTTTGATGATCGTGTCGTGCATGCGCGGGGTGTAAATTGTTACTACAAGGGTGTTTTTGGCGAAACTGTTTTGATTTCATTGCCATTGTCGTGCATGCTTGGGTTGTGCTTGTGCATAGCTCTGACGTTCATGATTATGCTGTGCAAAACACTGTCATACATTGTTTGGACTCTTAACTGTTTATGTTTACAATTTTACAATTTATTGTTTTTATTTACATTAATTTTAATCCTATATTTTAATCCTATAAATTATTCTATCTATCAGTAACGGCTATGTAACTCAACCGTAATACAAGTAAAATACATATTTGTTATAAGCACTTTATTTAGAAAGAGATACATGCATAATAATCAGATATTCATCGGGTATTTCGTTGACTTAGTACATTTTGTACCTATTACGTAGACAGGAAGAATTTATACGACAAAACGGGTATAAAGTATTAATTTCATGTCGTCAAATTGTCGTCAGCTGCTGGTTTTAGATTGGGTTTTACTGTTATATTGGCTATTATTGAAGAACAAGATCGACATTAATTTGGAAAGATGGTCGTAGTTCTCCCTGCAGAACCGTCGACAAGTTCCAAAACCATATAGAAGCTTGATAAGCTATCCGTTGTTTATTATCCTCCAAACTTCGAAATCTTGCTGAGATTCTGCTACGCAAAAGATCCAATATCATCCAGTTCTGAAGATACCGAGTATTCAAGTAAACCGAGATGATCAGAAATTTTAAAACTAACCTCTATATTTATTTATAGCACCGAAACACCGTATTTAAGTATTACTATCAGAATAATGAATGATATCCATAAAATTACACAAATTATTATGAATTCATAAACAAATTTGACACCATAGGTAACTATGCGGTGTAAATCGAAATTATGAGAGTTTTAGAGTTCCGTAGTCAACTTCTTGCAGGCTGCAAAAAACGCTCATAATTTACCTAATCGCTATGCTGGTCTAGTCCAGTGGCGCATACAGCTTCTGATCATGGGGGGTCTCAACACATACCATAGCACGACTACCGTTGGGTGAAAGAAAATATTCATCACAAGAAAAGCGACTAGACACATCACATTAAAAAAGACAAGGGATGCACACTGCACCACATTACCACTACACGTATTGCGAGCGAATCTAGCTCTACATTTACGCTCTAAAAGTTGCTTGCGAAGCAAGCTTGAAATTTTAAAAGCCAAGAGAGTTCCGCCTTACAGCAACAATAAACATATTGCGAGCAAAGCGAGCTTGACAATTGACTTTAAAAAAGCAAAGCGAGGACCCACGCTCTACGAATATAACTTATAATATAGAGCGAAGCAAGCTCTAAATTTTATATAAGAAAGGCAACAGAGAAGCCTGTTGTCTTTTTACTTTGCGCCACAGCAACACTAAACTTAACATATCCCCCTCTATCAAAAAATATCCTTCAAATTTTTGGAAGGACAAATTTTTTCGTTCTTAGAAAAGTAAAAAAAGTTTTTCAGTTTCACGTCCAGGAAACGCTCTGAAAGTTTGCATTCATTTATATCCTAAAATATGGTTACAGTAGCTGCAAATGTAGAATCATCTCGAGGCTTTCACGGTTTTTCATCACTTTTTATATTTTTTATAATAAGATTCGACGTATTTGATTACAAAAACCCTTGATTTAGGTGTGACCGACACACTCTTAGCAGGTTTTTATGCCACGTAAGAACAAGTATTGAAGTTTAACAGGTATCCCACCCCTTTTTAATCAAATAAAATTAATCGAATAGCTGTGACGTCATATGTATAGAAATTTAGAGAAAAGTCGGAGAATGTAGGAAAATGTCGGCGGCCGACACGCCGGATTCGCTCCCACACTGGATGTATGGAACAGTCGCCGACTGTAGGGAACAGTCGCCGACTTAGGTTCGGGAGCACCTTAAGGTATTGTGATAAAAAACATTTTATTATTTCGTATGTATTTTTAACACATTACGCCTTATAATATTTTGTAGAGGTAACTTTGCTGTATTTTCCTATCTAGCTGAATTATCGTTATCATGTTTTTGAAACCATAACAAAATAACATTATATCCCTAAGATATTATTATTATTTATTATTACTTATTACTAATATATGTTAGCAGGTATTCTGCCTTTTACTTGGACAAAAATACTTATCAATGTCGTTTTTAGATCTACTCAGCCCCTCAAATGAATAGTATCTGAAACTGTTTCCTACAGTACCTTCCTTTAAATTTTTTATTAAGTCAGATGTATGTAGTCGTAGCCAATTTGATTACCTATGTTAATTTTTGTTAGAGATAATTATGAAGAAAATTGTAGACAGACAATCTGGTTTGTTTAAGACTTAGTTTAAATTAAACCACATACAACCATTCGCAAGTATCTTGCAGTTGAGTACTTTCGTACCAACGTCTACACATTCACAATTATTTGCTCGAAGAAAACACACGTGTACTCAATATCTTTTTTACTTTGATATCATCCCTAAGCAAACATTTTCCCTGAGCTAGTCTGCCATGAAATTTTGCGGGTCTTCTATAGGTGGCTGATAAATTTGGAACCGATCATATCTCTCAGTTTTATTGACCGTTAGATTCGATATTGGGACGGCGGCGACCCGCGGGAGCGGCTATTTTCTTTGACGCGGTATTCAGTCCGCCTTTTGACCCGCCATGCTAACTTGATTTATCTACTCAAGAGATAGAAAAGTCAAACGGTTGTTTGTTGAGATAAAGTTGAATTAAAATAGCGGATTTATTTGCTACGGGACTTTCCTCTTTTTTAGAGTTAATCAATTTGAAGTTTTATGTTAAATGCTTGTCCGAGATCCACATTTGCATACGTTGGTAATCGTATACCTGCATTGCACATGAGCCTAAATCATGTAAAAATTTCTTATTTAAAATTTGATCAGAATTTGCAATTTACTTTTGTCTGTCGCAACGCATACATTACGGTGTGTTAAAAAAACAAAATATCCGGCGCGCAGCTGCCAATACTCACTTTGTGACGCGACGGTTGACAAGTTCTAGAACCGCCTAATGTGTTAAAATACAGTTCATACAGTAATTTAAAGTTGACACAACATACTTTCAAAATAGCTAAATAAAATCGGAAAACTAAATAATCATTGAAGACAAAAGTATGAAAATAAGGAGAACGTAAGTACAAAAGGACTGAAATCTTTCTCATGCGTTCCAAGTGAGCAGGCAAATGTAAAAGGGACACTTGAGTTGAGTGAGCACGGCTTCCGGACAGGCGCACTGTTTATGCGACAAGAGCAACCGTTCTCAACGTACAATTGAGGCATCTTAGCTGGCTTTCATTATTGTGGTCAAATAAATATGATGAATTTTTACTAGTGACCGATACTGAAAACAGAGGACGGGCTGGTCGTGATAAGAAACCACTGTCCATAAGGAACATAGCATTTTGGCAATTATGTTTTTTCGGAACAATTTTTTTTTCATTTTTGAACTTTGTTTCTTGGGTTGTACCTTATCACCAGCCCGTCTTGAGCTTTCGCTATCGGTCACTAGAAAAAATTCACCCTATAGCAGTGCACTGCTATTATGATGTAGGTAATGATGTGAAACGTTCAGCATCAAAATACCAGGGATATTGTAAGAATACTTGTACTAAATGCTGTCGTAAACGTTCACTTTTGCTTTATTATATATTGTTAAATGTACAGTAGAAGTCCTAATTTACTAAGTGTATTTGCTGTGCGATGCCGGCCAAGAATAGCATCACCCCATTTCTTTCTCGTGGGAGTCGTAAGAGGCGACTAAGGGACTCGAGGGTGTGTATTGCAATTTTAGGCGATGGGCTGTCAACCTGTCACTATGGTGATACTCAATTTTCCGAATGACCCTCAAATATATGTCAGACGTGGCGTGAATGTCCGTTTTTGCGGTCGTTTACGCTCTGCCTACCCCGCAAGGGATAATAGGCGTGACATGTGTATGTATGTATGTATCATCCTAGTTTGTAAATCAGTCGCTGAACTGGAAAGTGAAAAATAGATTTAACTAATAGAAACAAGACAACCTTATAGAAAAAAGAACGAAATTACAACCTTTATGACATGGTTATCAATATTGTTTTTTAAGCTTCTTTCAAATCTGCGGACAAATTTATAATATGCTACAGCAGGAAGGGTTAAGGAAAAACCGTATTGATATATTGAATAACCATACCCACTTTAATAAAAGTAAAATAATTTCAGTTTTGTTACAGTTCTAAACTAAGTCTAAGATTAAAACTAGACTAAACCTAATATGACTCCCTTCTTAATGTTGGAGGAGTGCAGTACTGGTCCGATGTTGATTTTGCTTAGGCTTTATACTGGTCTACGGCTGGAGTCATGAAGGGGCCGAACTGCAGTCTCCGCAATGTCAGCACTTCGTGCGATGGCTAACCGTCGTTATCATATATGTGCACGTAGATGGAATCGGCAGATTCATCTTGTCAAATCATTCATCATGTCATTCCGTCTGCCTCCGTGCTTAACACCTTGATCATCCATCGATTCGCACGAAGATAGAATAATTTGTTTAGAAAGATGTGAAGACGACTGCTGGTGAGATTAAGAACATCCGCATAGCTGGTACATAACACGATAAATATATTTTATCTGTTAATATTAGTCTTCTTCTTCTTTATGTATGGGACACTGAGTCATCCAACGACCCGATGTCCCACACGAAGTACAAATATGTTTCACATGAAAACGTTAAGTAGACATTTGAAACGTGGTGGTGCAATGTTTGTTATGTCAGCAGGCGGCGTGTGTGCGTTGGTAATCGAATTTTCAATTAATTCTGTCACGATGATAATTTCCTCACGTTTGTTTTGTCTATTGTTAAACCCACACAATTATAATTTCTCATGTTTTGTTAATTGGATTTACCTATGATGATGGTATTTATTTCATTGAATAGTAATTGCAGATAGAAAATGGGAAATATAATAAAATCAATCTTCAAAGTTATTCTACCACGAGGAATTATAAACAGCCACCGAAAACTACAAAGAACAACTTAATAGTATGATCACCCTCAAAGTTGTTGGATTGTAAGTAAGTAAGCCCTATGGAAAAAAGTTGACTATGCGGGTGTAAGAAAACGATATAGCGAGGAAAGTGGCCCATTTTCCCCGAGAAAGAATGACAAAACACTCTCTGCGGGCACCGATAAGATGGAGCGCGATTGAACATAACTACCCGACTACCCTTTTTTATTTTTTCTTTCCTCAATTCCATTTCAAAATAGCTGTTTTGGGAAAATAAAGAGAGCCAAGTTAATTAGGAAAAACTTTTCCATCGCATCCGCTTGCCACCTGTCTGCTGAGTGAACACGTTGCAAAAACCTGTGATGAACATCGTATGTGTGAGCTGCAGGAGTGAGTCTAAAGAATTAGGGCTTTTCGTTTTTATAGCTGCTATCAAACTAGAGGCGCGATGTCAGGGAATAAAATAGTCTGCAGTTGATGTTGTCCCGCGCGTCCATATGCATGCGGGTCACTCTTGTTCATACAGGAGTTGTTTGGATAACACTATTCTTGGGGCGTTATTTTTTTAGCTTGCCATAAATTCTGTTCAGGGCCCTAAGTCTGCTAAATAATTTTTTTTCAATTGTGTGTCAATGGCCTGTCAGTGGGACAGTTTTGGTCGCGCGCCGCCGCCAATTCTTACTTTGTGGTTTTGGTCATTTCGTATTCTGCTAACAGTTTGAAGTATAGTAAATCACAGTGGCATTATGATGACAGTGTCGCTGGCATTGCAAGGGTAAGAGTATTCGGGCCCAGTTATGGAACATTCCCTATAATTTTAAAATTCAGCACGATAAAGATAATTAAAAATAAGGTTTTCAAGTGTTTGCTTAACATGCAAATACTCGTAATACGACACTGGCCAATCATTATTCTCGTATTTCATTGCCGGATCGAAGTCTGCTCGCTCGTTTTTCCAACTGTGAACACAATGCCCATCAAAATCTTGACACGTTAACACCTCGGAGGTTTGTTTGGCGAATTGTTTTCCCAGAAAAAATGTGTCAGGATTGTCTACGAGGGCGGTGACGTCATCCGGTTTTTATCATCGCTTTCTCGCATGGGCGCGCGCGGAGAATGAGCGGAATTTATTGCTCTGTGCAGCTGCCAGAAGGAGGAATTAGCTACCGACAGTCATGAGCGAGCTCACTACATACACGTTATTCTTTTTCACTTCTCGTCCAGACATGAAAATTAGCGGTAAACGATAAAGCGGTTGTTTTCAATGATAATACCTTACAAGTGGTGTGGAGAAAGTGCGCAAATTGGGGTGGTATGGGATCTACCTCCTAGCGGTCCACCCCGGGCAACAACAACACAGGCTTGCCTGTGTTGTGGATAAGTCCAGCTGAACGATCCCACTAAGCGGTGGAAGGCTCCGTAAGGGGCCGCCTGGCTCGCGACCACCACCCCACCGAAGTCTGGCGCCCAGTAGCTTGCTGCTTCCGTCAGTGTGTGGGAGTGCCAGTGCCTTAACAGGCTTCTTCTTGGTGAGCTTGTTCCATCTTAGACTCTGTCTTTGTTCCATGACCTAGACTAGAGTCAAGAGCAAACCCAACATTAATAAAAAAAAACAGCTAAAATGCATGGTCATATTATTTTACACAATTTACAAATTTTTTACATTTATTGGGCTTTGCAGCTGCCAAAAGGAGGAATTAGTTATACCAACAGTCATGACATGAGCGAGTCCATGTACATGATCAGAATTCTTTTGTACTACCAGCGTAGGCATACTGAATATCTAAAAGTGGGGAGATGAACTCATGGCAAATACGGATATCATGTTAAAGCAAGACGAGGCCATGTGTTTGGCATGTGGTTCTCATCTGGGCTGTTTATCTTCTCGATCTTCGGGTGGCCTGACAACACTGGGGATTTGGAGGTATGTAAGTATACTTGGTTCTCTTTTTCTCATACCTTTTTTTGTACGTGCAGACGTGAGACGTGCAGCTGCCATAGGGAGAAATTAGCTACGGAAAGTCACTCCATGCATGCAATTGTTTTTCACTTTCAAATATGGAATGTAACAAGAATAGGCATCAGAGTATTACTATTGGTATTAGGCGGATTAAAAACTCTGACTTCAGAGATCATCGGGTAGTTCATCGACATGTCTCACACGACAAGAAGTAAAGGCTATTTAGTATTAGGTGGTTTAGGTTTTTGCTTCAACCTTCATTATGCGAACAGCTAAGACGTGGAATGCCTTGCCAGTGGATCTGTTTCCGGTACATTATAACTTGGGCTTTTTCAAGGCAACAGTGAATAGGCATCATGTACCGTCTAGGCAAGCGTGTACCATCATTATCTGCATCGACAAATGCGGGCCTATTTTATATATAAAAAAGGCGGTTCTCTCACTAAACTTGTCATCGTGTCGTTCCGTTTTTTTTTACGCAACGTAACGCACGCGGAAGGGAACGACACGACAAGTGAGTGAACCGCCTTTCTTAATAAAATAAATGAACTCATGGAAAAACGCTCAGACTTCCAGGCAAGAATGACTGTTTCTATTTTTTAAACACTTTACAGACGTATATTCCTATCCAATAGTAGATCCGTAAGTCCGTAGACCACTAGAAAGGAAATCAAAAACAATTTCAAAGCGATTCTGCTCGGCGCAGATCATTACCGAGATCTTCAACATTGTTTAATGTTACTCTTTTTCTCTCGCCTGGTTCCTTCTATCGGGCTATCATTTATTTATACATTGTTTTTATGCAAAGTAGTTGGTCCGATCATATAACAGTATTACATATAGTTAGGTAATCTCTTCAATACGATCGGAATAACCTTGACGTAATACCAAGTAGGTACTTTCTACTACTACTAATGCTTTCAATAATTACCAATTCGTCTTTAATTTTAATTTTAGTTAAAATTTTAGATGGCCTTTTTGCATCAAAGGTAATGTTATATAGCGGAACGTAGGCCTGAAGAAAAAATATAAATAAACATGTAGTCAATGGCGCATAAGTATTACAAAGATCTTTTGTAACACCTTGCCATAACCCAAACCTCTTCAAAAGAGGCGGATGCAAAAAGTTTCCGCAAAGTTATGTAGAATTAGATACTTATAGGGCAAATAGGGCAGTTTAGCCGGCGCCCTTTCGGTTATGAAGGCTCCTAACCTGACCTCTTGAGATTGAGGTTGTCGCGCCACACCGCGGCACCCTTGCAAAATGTCAGCCCTCAGCCCTAAACAGGTCTTATGACAACAACCCCTTTTGTCGGCGGAAACAAAGAAATTGTGGTTATAAAGTGCCTAGTTAAGTATTTTGTACAATTTTGTACTTTATACCTCTTGTTTTTATATTAAAATCCTTCTGTTTACTCAGTACTACTATGTGCCCGGTCTCTGCTTTTCCATAGAGTTCTTCCACTAAGGAAAAAACGGGTTATTTTTGTTCCAATTGTTCCATTGTTTAAAAAATCACTTTAAAAAATACCAACTAAACAATTAGGTAAAAAAGTTTTTTTTTTCCAATAATGGAACAATTCAATGGGACGCTGGGTGGTATTATTAGGTGTACTTTTTAATTACTTGGTAGGAAGTACAGCTACACTATGTAGCACATAATATAAGTATTTTGAGATTATGAAACTGTCTACCATCTAAAACATGTTAATCCTCTGCCATAATGTAAATTTGTATGAAACGAAAACAATATTTTCCTTATTCAATTTAGTTGTCCGTATAATTAGTCACTGTTAGTTACTGAATAATAGGTACTGTATTTCTTTGAATGATGAACCAACATGTTTTTTACTTTCACGCCACGCGCTGTCCCACACGACAAGAAAAAGAAAAAACCGAAGTAACATTTTTAGTTAATTTTAGGAACAGTTTAGGCCATTAGCAAAAAAGTCAAAGTCAGGGATTGGATTGTGTAGCCGGCTGAGGCGAGGCGCGCGCTGCCCGGCGAGTGCTGGTACGTAATTAATTACGCGTGCCTGTTTTTGCAGCGGCCAGGAAGAAAACGGCCAAGATTTATTGTTCGCCCACCAAGATCTGGGAAGATTTGGACGAGACTGCTGAAAATGCTTATCGTTAAATGGCATATACTAAGTTTGAATTAAAACTGTACGCTATAGCGGGGAGTTTTGCGTCCTCAACTTTGAACATCCAGCTAGAAAGCTGAAAATCTTCGTGAAGGTACTTCTTGACCTACTGGTGTGCCAAGGTGCCAAGTGGTGCCAAGTCATGCCAAGTGGTGCCAAGTGGTTTCAAGTGGTGCCAAATGGATATTCAAAAAGTACATTTATGTCGATTTACAGCTTTTTAGCTCGATGTGCAGAATTAAGACTTTTTTTGAAGCTTACCTCCCCGCTATGATTTTATTGGTTGCTTCCTATGGCTTAAGAGCTACGGCGTAGCAATTGCTACGTAAGCTTCAAATAGACTTGCCATCAATGAGTTTTGGGTTCTTTTCTACAAATTTTCAAGAATGTTTCGTAATAAAATGTAAAGGGAACGTAAGTGAGTAGTTGTGTGTGCGTGAATGTCTCATGAGTAGGTACGATCATTTATTTAATCTGAGCAGAAGTTTTCTTGCTTAAAATGTTGATTGTAAAACAGAAAAAAAAATTGTTGCCATTTTACAAGTCTTTTGACCAGCTAAATATTGGGATGATAATAAAAAAGCTGATATTTTGATCTACAAAATCTGATTGAGTTGTTTAAGAATACATGAGAAAAAGGATATCAGAGAAATGGGCGATATTGCGGCTCTATTACGTGGGACGTACATAATCTGCTTATGTTTGCGAAGCGCTATTTAGCTTGGCCAATGAGGTAATTACATATTTTAGCCCATACTACCGCAGTTTGGACCTTTTTGTGATTACTCGTATTACATCGAATAACAATTAAAACATACCTACTAAAAATATTTTATAACTACACAAAAATACGAATAGTAGGTAGTGAACCATTCAAAGATATTTTGACCTTACTTTCGAATAGCATCAACTAAAACTTATGTTGATTTTTTGCACAAAGGTTTTTTTTTCGTGTTGATTGATACTCTAAGATGAACAAAGTGAAACAATAAGTCAACATCAAAATGGACTCAAACGAATTAAAACTTGTTACAATTGTTTAAAACATGCAAAAATTTTAAGCACGGGCAGGATATGAACCAGCGACTTTCACATACTAGTGACGACGCCTCTTCTATCTGGGCTACCGCAGCTCGCACTTTGCCCGCCAATTTTTTAAGTGTATTTTAATGCCAGTAACGCGTGGCACGGTTCCACCTACCGGGTTAGTTTTGCAACTGATACCCGGCGACTAATTTTATCATAACAGATTGAATGTAGTCTAAGCGATGATAACCCGCGATAAATTGAATACCAAATTTTAAAACACTTCAAGTGTTAGGTATACAATTTTTGAAAACTTGTTATAATTACTCATTATTGTAATATCTTCGTTACTCCATGTCGTGCCACTTCAGTTCGGCGTCTCAGACGGGGAATTACTAATCTTTTCTTTAATTCTGATCCCTTGTTTCTTCGGGCGGTAATAGAGCCGTAAGCTGGATTAAAGAAAATGCTCATTAAGCCTCGTTTATATTGCATCATCCACGAATATGGCCGCAGAATATACAGGGTAATTGACAGCTGAAACTACGTTTTGGACAAAACCTACTATAAAATTATTACCTTTGCCATAAGTCCAACTAGATGAAGAGGAATTGGCACATTGTGTAACTTAAAAAAAACCGTAAAGAAACACTTTACTTTTCGTTTTAAAACGTGTGTATTCTCTATTATATAGTCCTTAAGTTATAGTAACGAAAATCAGATCACGTAACACACCTATTAGAAACATCTAGGTACCTGAAAACTGTAGCACCAGAGTGGTCTGAATATTTTACTGAGTCTTGGGCCGAACATCCATATACTTAATAAAAGCTTACTTACTTAGCACAATATTTTATTTTATTGATAGTTTATACAAGAAAGCTCGCCTTTGGTCCCAAAAATAAAAGACTTATTATTTCCCTTCGTAGTCATATCATAATTATAATTTATTTAACCTGATTCTAACTAAATTAACCTACTAATCTATTTGATTCTGTTTTTCGTTCGGGCCTGTCCGATTTGTTACTTCACTGGCCACTGATTAAACTGTCGTCACTAATTAACGGGTAGCAATTGCTATCTGCCTAAAATTTCAATAACAGGAAGGTCACGAATTTGCCCTCCTATTTATTATGCCCTACGGACACAAACCCGAATAAACTTGTGCACATCTAAATTGGGTTTATACCGTTAGGAGTTACCTTGTTATGTCATTCGAATTGCCTGCGTAACACTACACTGGTTTCCGAAGTGTAATATTGTAAAACTTCGTAATTGGACGCCATTTTGAACGTGTTTTGTATTCATGCTAGAATAGATTTGACGTGTTGTCATGGTTTACGAGCTATAATTTGGAATGTATAAAATAACGAATGCCTTGGTAGGATATGAATAGATGGCGAAAGTTTCAGTCGCGGAATTCGCGGATGTTCGGTATGTAATAAATATTGTAAAAATCATAGATAGTGAATTTCAAACATACTGAATCATTATCATAAGACGTTATTCTTTTATCTTTTTTCTACCTACCTATGCAGAAAAAATACCTCAATATGTATTTTTTCAGTACGATCTGTCTGCAAATAAGAAACCACTGTATCAATGCAAATTTTGGAGCAACAATACAATAAACTTTCACAAATCCCTGATTTCCCAGATGACTTGGTTAGATCAAATATCTCTGTTTGTGAAGAAAAGTAATGAAGTACATAGTCTGTGGTCAGGGGAAAGGTGGGTTGACAAAATAGTTATAGTATACGTTTTTAAGATAAGGGTTGATAGGTATTTTGACATGTTTAGGGCGTAAAAAAGGCGTTCCTTACTCGATTCGCGGACTGATAAGGACTAGCAGTGAATTTGTATCGGTCTATTATTGTTTCTTTTTTTTAATTATCTGTTCAAGAGATGTTATTATTAATGTCTCTGTTCAGTTTAAATGACAAAATAGGTAGTTACGAACCAGCAACTAAAGCTCTTTACCACGAATATACTTGAGGGCTTTTCGAGGAAATTTGTTCGTTATTTAGAATTATCTCGAAACAAGAAATAACAAACATGGCGATTTCTACCTGTTCTTGTTCCAGAAAACATTACTCACGGGGTTTTACGTGTATTGAAAGCAATTTTATAAATGATATGTATTCGAAAAATAAATCATGTGTCTAGTTAAGTAAGTATGTAAATGAGAAGAAGACGTTAAGCCCGCAGTTTTTTCTCACTTTTATAATTTCATAATGAGATTTTGCGGCAGATATTGTTGTTTCAAAGTTTGGCCGTTAATTAGTGAGTCGACGCGGACGTAGTCGCGCGTTAGACTCAGGTGGGACGCGCTCTGTGTTCCGACGTATTTACATAAAAGTTAGCGCAGTTACAGAATACGACCGCCGCCGCTGCTGCCGTGAATGCATGTTGAGTGCTGAGAGAAATACGACGCGTGAAAACTTTAAATTCGGAATTCTATTCGAGCTGAATAGGATTGCGCGCGGGCGCTGATGGTCTACACGAAGTTTTCTGTTTGTGCAATTTAACTGGATAGAGACACCAGCGAGTGAGCGTTCTCCAATCGAGTGCCGAGTCACTGTTACAAACGCTTCTTTGTTACTTTTATTGCTTTTATTGTTGTAATGGACAGCGCATTAGGTGACACCCACCTGTTAGATAAGTTGTTGCATGGCTTTTCGACCAGAGAACCTATTCAGTATTTAGTATGTTGGCAAACTTTAATACCCTGGCAATTATCGGCTTAAGAGCTATATCACGATGCGTTCTTGCGGAACCTGGGTGAAGCGTTGAATGAGGGCTAATGACGCGTTCATATGCCGGCGCCGGATAGCAGTACGTTCAAGAGTTACGAGCCGTGGAGTCTGTGCTGATATCGATTAGGTAATAGTTCGTTTGTATTACCTTACTTCATATTGAAAAGTTTCAACTTGGTAGGTAAGATGAATAAGTATGATATTGGGGTCGTAGGCGGTAGCTGGTACCTAATTATATCAAGTAAACAATCCTTTGATATCACCCATGAGAATAAAACCGACACAAAATCTCAAGCCACAAAGATCACTGCTCCCTTATGATGTGCACCGTAGAGATACTTATTTCACGCGATAAACCTTCAAATGTGTCAAATCGTATGGATTTTATCTAAACATGTAAAGAATTTGTAAAGTAAACTATGCGCGTCTGCAACATAACGCAAAGGACTGATCCTTAAAAGCAGTGGGTAACTCCTACAAAATACGTTTAGTCCACAATGATACGAGCATGCAGTTTTCTCTACTGCAAGCAAGCATAATGAGGAAAGATCAGGATTTACTCCGACTTTGCATTTGCCAGCAAATTCTTTTGCCTGAACCTTGCGGACTTTTCATGGAAACTTTAATGGATATCAAACACTGCCGATTCGAAATAAGACTCAGCAGTTTCCGGAAACTGTAGATTTGAAACAGATCATATTTGTAAGAAATTAACTACTATATTTTTTTAATCTCAAATTGTATACTACGTTAATTTATACTCTGACTAGTATTAATCAAGTGAGTATGATTTATATGTTCCTAATGAAAAACGACATTGTCACATTTCTAACACTATTTATATTTTAATAATTCACTTCGTCTACGTTTTTTTTGCCAGATGTGCTCCTATGCTTAAATAAATCGTAATAAAATACAATAAGTTCTATCCGAGGGCACGGTCGTGACGCCCCGCCAAGACGAGCCATGCGAAGCGCGAGGGGAACTACCTACCTTTACTCGAACGAGGCGCTTCGTCGTCTTTAAACCCTCATAATTTTGGTTTTCGATGTAATTGATTGAATCAAATTTTCAGGATATATTGTCATACGTAATATTATTATTGTACAAAGTTAGATTTTATTTTATCTAAAATACGCTGATTTCGTCATTCACTCACTCACTGATGATCATCAAATGTTAAGGAACTTCCTGAAGTGCTAGAAAACTGAAATTTGGTATGCTAACAAAATTTTGCATACAAAAAATCCTATAACACCCCCCAAAACATATTGGGGGGTGAAATTTGTATGAAGCTTTCATAAATGTTATGCAAGAGGTCAGATATTTACTATACGGATAGGGATAGGTATATACTAAAAATAAAAAATAGTAACGTCTATTTTTTTTACAACGTCACTCTCTTTCTCTTTAAAAAAAGGAGTGGAAGTTTGTACGTGATTTTTATTCTATCTACAAAAATAAATCAAATCCCACTAAAACATTTACGTCAGCCAAGCATATGAAACTGAAGGAGCTAAGTAACTTCCACAGACAATATTTGTCTGTATAGTAAGTTAGTTTAGTAGCTATACACCACAACATTTTTGGCCATATCCGTTTGTTGTTTTCGGAGATAAGCGTACACAAATATATCCACAAACAGACAATTAAAAAAAAAACTTTGCTTGGAGTTCTTTTGCGTTAATAAAGCCACCCAATGTAGTTTTTGCATTTATTTGGCATGTATAGACAGCGCCCCGTTACAGATCTATTATATGTATAAAACACCTTAAGATCATAATCTCTGTTGTTAGATATTGGCCTCAATTCGAGATATAAATACTCTTAACTTACCTTAATTTTGTGCAGACACATTAGTCATGTAGGTTTCGAAAAGGTAAGGACATATTTAAGGCTATGAGTTCTTCGTAATTTCTAGTCATTTTGTCGTCATTGTTTTCATCGTCACTTTTTTTAAACAAAAATACATAATAATCGTCAAATTATAAGTCATGATATGACTAAAAAATCCCCTATCCTTTTCGTAACTTATTTGATGCAAACTAAAAGTACTAATTTAATGTAAGTTAAGAGAATTTATATCCCGAATTGAGGCCATTTTATGTAGGTATGTGTGAAGTCTGTTCACAAACAGAGGTAAGAAAGCCCAAAGGACATATGATCACACTTTGATGCGGAGAATGGCCGTATTATTTCGTAAAGGGCCCTTGGACGCCCTCGATATGGCACCATCAACTTTTTAGCCATCGACACAGTAAAAAGAGATTGTATAACAGTCGTGGTTTAGAAACAAAAATTCAAGGTATAGAATTAGCTGATATTCTGATAGATTGTTTGTATAAAATATTTTTTTGTAAAGTGGCGCCACTGGCGATGTCGTATACGGGTACATTCGCCTTAAGCTGTGAATAAACGTGCATTTATTAGGCTTTGACAGTGATCTTTTGTTTTTATAAGTACTTATTGTGCCGATCCCAAGTCATAATTCAACATAAACCATAAACCATGGCAAATACCCCCCAATTAGGTGAGGCCCATGTCCAGTAGTTGACTTGGGGCTGTTGAAGAAGAAGATGAAACCATAACCAACATAATTTTGATTAAATCATGGCATATTGCATGATCCATTGCATAGGCCCGCCTTTTGTACCATGTGCAATAAAGTATAAAATAAAGAAATAAATCCATTGAGCTATTTTATTACACGAAACTGTATACGACATGAATGTTGAGCTTAGTGTTACTCCTCAGGCAGTGGTAATAACTTCTTCAGTCGGACTCGGCCAACCGAAAGGAGCAAGATAAAAAAGGTAGGCTCAGCGCCTTTGCAAGCCGATGTGAGTGGACTTATTCTGTGGTACCTACCTATACTGTACATTCGGCCTTGATTCTAAAACGAATAAGCCACAGGAAAATTTCATACATTACATCCGTACTAATATTATAAATCTGAGAGTTTGTCTGTGTGTATAATAATATAATATAATTCTTTATTGCACAAAGTAAGTTTACATACATACATACATATATCACACCTATAATCCCTTGCGGGGTAGGCAGAGCGTAAACTGCCGCATAAAACGGACATTTACGCCACGTCTGACAAATATTTGAGTGTCATTCGGAAAATTTTGTATCGCTATAGTGACAGGTTGTCAGCCCATCGCCTAAAATTGCAATACACACCCTCAAGTCTCTAAGTCGCCTCTTACGACTCCCACGGGCAAGAAATGGGGTGATGCTATTCTTAGCCGGTAAGTTTACAAATAAATAAAAAAGAATGAAATTCTTCTTAACTCTTCTTGCTATGGTAGCAAGCTCTACCAGGCAACCTTTGGGTGAAAGAAAAGTATATATGTTTGTTACCTCTTCACGCTCAAACGGCTTGACCGATTTGGATGAAATTTAGCACACAGGTAGAGCCTAGAATAACACATAGGCTACTTTTAACCGCGGGAAAACAACTTTTACCGTGTTATTGTATATATTGTATTAACAGCCACAACAATCCACTGCTGGACATGGGCCTCCCCCTTTTGGCATATTCACCATGCTTGGCAACCGGATTGGCGAGCACAGTGCAATATATTGTTTTCAAACGCTGCTCATTCCCTGGATGAATATTTTTATGACACCCACGGGCTGTATTGGGGTGATGCTATTTTGAGCCGGCATCGTACCAAATTAACTGTAGAACCCACTTCGCCAACTTAGTTTACAACTTAACCGGAATTTCGTAAGGGGTTTATTTTTACAGAATGCTTTCCGTGAATAAAAGTGATTTACTAAAGAGTCGGTACTATAAAGACTTGAGGAAAACATGTTAGCATGCTAATATGACCTATCTTTTACATAATTTAATAAGATTAAGCCGACGGAGAGATTTGTACAGAAAGGGCATTTACCCTCTTTCAAATTTCAACCTTAGGCGAAGTAGTTCATTTTCAAAATATTTTCAGCATATTTGACGTCTTATTAAAACTGTTCTTTCTACTGATTTGGCTTATAAAGATTTCTAATAAAGATACCTTTATATAATAATATTGTTATGTAGACTTACTTATTGCTGTAAATTTTATCTTTTGTGAGTGAAAAATTTAAAACGGGTGTAAGTATTTCCCTATATCGTAGGTATTGACTTTTGACTGGGGCGATGGCATAGCGGATAGTGCCTTCTACGCCGAGGTTTGTGGGTTCGATCCCTACAAGACACAAATATTTATTAACTAATTTTCAGATTTGTTTAAGTCTGGGTGTTTCTACATATACGAGTAATATGTATTTATTTACAAAAAATATTAATATCAGCTATTTAGTTCCCATAGTAATAGGTTTGCTTAGTTTGGGGCTAGATTGCGCTGTATGAATTGTCCAGGATATTTATTGAACCCACTTGACGAATCCAACACAAACGAAAACACTTCTAACCAGGAAGAAGGTAGAAATTCATTAGGATTACATTAGGTATGTGAACTTTTCTATTATTCTCTCTGCACTAGGTATCCAGAACAACCCAAGTACTTTAATTTTTATCGTGGAAACCCTAGGATGAGGTCTCTACATAATGAGGTTTACCGTCTCTGCATATGTGGATTTGCGTGTAGAATGCAAATTATATTGTAAAAACTCACAAAGAACCAAGAACAGCACAATATATTTAAAAGTTGGGTTGTTGCTATCGTTAAAATGTTGAGTTAGGTTACCCGATGCACTTGGTTTTTTATTTATTTCATATAATTGAAAAAAATATCATTCATTATCTTTTGGTGCAGCCACGCTTGAAACATAACAAAACGTACGTTTTCTTAGACTTTCATTGTGCATTTTAAAATGTTGATAAGGATTATTGTACAAAACGTCTAGTGCTTTACTTATGATGGGTTAAAAATTACTTGGCGAGTGTAGCCGTCAACGACCTCGACGGTGGCGCCACTTCACAAAAAAAGTTTTCACTTTATGCAAACAATCTATCAGAATATCCAATGCCCATGTTTTTTGTATTATCCTTATATTAAATTAGAACCTGCAAACTCAATAAAATATTCTCTGTAGTATGTCTTGATAAAATATCATCTTGTTTCGATAAATGACCTTCCATCCAGCTAACGTTTTTGTTGCAAATATTTTGGTGTGTTTTCAATAATCATACAATTTACACATATATTACCTTTGTCATCTTTTTACGTGTAATGCACTAATAACTACTTATTAGACTAAGCGGTGGAAGACGTAATTTAAAATGATTTTGCAAAGAAAATGATTAATATTTTCAGAATCTGGGCTAAATAACAACTACCTCGGCCAAAGTCTGACAGTGAGAGTTGTTGGATTTAGGAGCAATCTGTCAAAATCAGTAAAAAGAAGTGATTTCGTAATGGCTAGCATATGTGCCAGCGGGCAGCTTTTAACATAAGAAAATCCATGTAAATGTTGCAAGGCAAGACTCGTATCTTGTTGTTAAACTCTTGCCATATTGCGACAAGGCTGCAATTTTTTTCGTAAAATAGTGATTTAATAATGGCTGGTTTTTTCACATGTCGGAGTACTCGTACCCAGTATTCTATTTTTTTGAAACCACAGACTTGTATCATTTTGCGTTTGCGCAGCATAATTATTAAATGGCTGACCGTTGATCACCATTGTTTGAGAAATATTATGAAATAAATCTCTTGTTGTTATCAAAATTTCTGTATCTGGCTAGTACAACAACTCCGCTGAGGTGTTGATCTGACAACCGCCAACAGTTGCATTTAGGTTCAGTTGACCATACTGAATACACAATTTTTTTTTTTAAAAAGTTCATTAATTGTAAAGGCTAGAATATGTCCCTTTCGATAGTATTTTATATAAGAAAATATATTGATAAATTGTCCGACTCGTATCTAGTTGCTAAACCCTAGCCAGACTGCGATAAAGTGGCAAAAACAATTGGTGAAAATTAAGTGATTTTGTAAGGGGCAGAATATGTTCCAATCGAGGGTTTTTACATAAGAAAACCCATTCAAAAGTTGCCAGACACGTACCTCGTTGCTAAACCCTTACCATATTGCATATTCATATGTTGAAGTACTCGGACCCAGTTTGCTATTAAAAAAATGCACCATACTTTTATTATGTTGTGTTTGCCCGGAAAGATTCCTTTGAGGTTCATTGAGTAAATAAGTGTATCTCCCATATAATGATCAACGAGTATCGCGTTTTTTTAGGGGTCCGAGCATTTCAAAATATCAATTTGTATGGTTTTTAAAATGTAGAAAACTACCTGCTGGCGCATATTCTAGCCTTTACGAAAATACTTTTTTTCCGCCTGAATTTGTACAAGTTTAGCGGCTGATTGCTGCTCAACGCAACCACTCTCGACTGTCAGACTTTGACCCAAGTAGTCGTTTTTAAGCCCAGATTCTAATAATTATAATAATTTTCTTTACTAGATCACTTTGGAAACATGTCAGTACCTCCCATTCTATAATGATACTCAATAAATCACGCAGTACGCTGTAGATTGTAAGTATTTTTGTTGACATGCTGCCATGTATCAAGATGTCTCAGTGTTCAAGACTGAGATTCAAGCCAGCGACATGTGAAGGCGAAATTTAAATATGAATGAGAGAGAAGGGCAGCTGCGTCGCTTTATGAATTATTTGCAGAAACTAGAGATACACCGATTAGTCACTGACTGAAGAAAAGCCGACTAGTCGGTTATATTTGTAATCGGTGGCTAGCCTGCTTAAAAACCGATTGGTGGGTTGAACAGCTGATTAGTCGGCAGCTATTGCGATATACCGGGTGGCCCGAATAGTGACGTCCAAAGACAAAACTTGAATGCCTTATACTGAGGGGTATTCGAATTACCCTCAATCAATTTCCGTGATTTTTTATAACTTCCGAGTTATTTAACTTTTAAATTTATATGAGGAAAATTGAACTGGGAGGCTATTTTTATTTTCTTGTATGTTTCAAAGTACAGATCATGAAGATAATGCCATAGAAATAATCGCTTGAAAAGCCCTTTAACGGAACTTTAAGAAAAGAAGAGAAAAGCCGGCGAGTAGAAATTTTTCTCATACAACTTTAAAAGTTGAATAACTCGGAAAGTACAAGAAATCGCGGAACATACATGGGGGTAATTCGGATACCCTTTAGTATAAGGCATTCAAATTTTGTCCTTGGACGTGACTATACGGGCCAGCCTGTATATTAAAAAATATGTGAACTTTCCTGTTTTTTTTTTAAAATTATAGCAAACAACTATTAAGCAGACTTCAAAATCGGTCTTTTAAATAGTTGCAAATTCACAAATAAGTAGATCATTTTATAGTAGCTTAAATGTAGAGATGCACCGACTATTCGCTATTTTTGTAGTCGGTGTGTGTTCTTTGTAGCTATCTGACTCTTGGAAGGATGAAATGACGTAGGCGACAACTTTGGTGTGTGGTATGAAGAGTATTTAATGAAAATAGCGATTAAATTAAGCAACTTTGTAATTTTTTAAGTGTATATTAGTGCGACACGTATACGCTGTGATCAGTCGATAGAATGAAGATGGCCGCGAACGCCCCGCGCCCGCGCACCTCACACCGCCCGCTGTGGTCCACGCATTTAGGCTCCCACAGTCGGTGTCTGGTCGGCAGTTTTAAAGTTGCGTTATCGGTAGTCGACTAGTTGACAAAAATACTACACCGTAAACTTATCTCTAGTAGAAGTACTTTGGAGGTGACTGCGTCGCGACTTTGGCCAGTATTTCATTCAGCTCTGACCCTGGGGTGTCGACCTCAGTACAATCTGTCATTGTTTACCTGGACTTTCATAATCCTTTTTCTGCCCATTTAGGTAAATCAGAAAACGAGTCAAGTGTATCGAATAGCTTTTAGTACAATATGTGACCCATCGCAATTTAAAATTCTGTGTCTAGTTTTTAGACGCTAAGTTGAAAAACTTTATATTTTCTTTTAATATTAATGAAATAGATAGGTAGGTATGTAATATCTAAAAGAATCACTGCTATCAGTGAATACTTCAAAAGACTGTATATTCCCAAATAATAAATTCACCAATGAAGTATTTATTAGAGAGATCTAAATGGGCTTCTTGCAAAAGTCGTCTACAAACTTATTTTGGTTAATTACACCTTATATCAATAAAACAATTTTAAACGGATTTAAGTTGTGTTTATTTTGGATTTTACAATTCCTACGTTTCGAGCTCTTTACAGAGCCCGTGGTCACGGATGACTAAGGTGTTAGACGTCATTATTTAGAATTGAAATTATTTTTGTTGTTCTACCGCCATCTATTTCTTAATTGCCTAGCGTAACGTCCTGGTTCCACACAAAATGCTGAAACCGTATCTTGTGTAGTAGGTCTTACAGTATGTTGGATCTGGTTCTTCTGCTGTGTAATCAGCGGAGTCCAAGTTGATGAGATTCCCCATCCAGTATCTCTGTTGAAATTCGGATGTTTTTGAATTTCTATGGCTTCCCGTACTTTCCTAGGAATGAATCTCTTCTCTCTCGCTAGGATTGCAGCCTTATCAAATCTGACATAATGGGTGGGGTTATCCATGATATGTTCACACACTGCAGACTGCCTGTCACGACGGTTATTTACATCAGCAATATGTTCTTTTAGACGTGTAGATACATTTCTCTTTGTTTCTCCTATGTATGAGAGTCCACAGTCACAGTCAAGTTTATAAACACCAGGGTCTTGGAGAGGGATGTTGCATTTGACTGATCTGATGTACTGGCTGATCTTCCTCGGCGGTTTGAAAATGGTTTTGATTGAAGCTCGCTTCAGAATTCTACCGATCTTATCAGTTACTCCCTTCAAGTATGGTAAGTATATATAATCCAAAATAAACACAACTTAAATCCGTTTAAAATTGTTTTATTGTGATGAGTAATAGTTGTGCAAACTCAAGAAAATATTACACCTTATATTTTGCCGTGTGACGCCGGCGTAGAATAGCATCACCCCATTTCATTCCCATGGGAGTCGTAAGAGGTGACTAAGGGACTCAAAGGTGAGTATTGCAATTTTAAGCGATGGGTTGACAACCTGTCACTATAGCAATACACAATTTTTTCGAATGACCTTTAAAAAATTGTCTGATGTGGCGTAAATGTCCGTATTTTGCGGCCGTTGACGCTCTGCCTACCCCGTAAGGGATTATAAGCGTGATATGTATATGTGTGTGTGTGTGTGTTTATTTTAAGAAGGTTCAAAGATCACTTAGTCTAGACTCGACATTCGTTTTTATTGGACGCCTTGCCGTCTGAATCCCGTGAACAGATCGGTGGGATCACATTATTTCGTGCGCAGATTTATCGGGTCCTGCCAGGGCCGGATCGAGGGCCCTTTGTTGGAGGTTTTCCATAAATCTCTCTTCTATTTAAACGGTTATTAGGACATGTGCGATTGATGTCCACCGCTAGTTAAGAATGGGTACTTGGGTCACAATTATATCTGTTGTATGAAAATATGATGTTTCTAAATAAATAGACGTACGTTAATAAGGACATAAAGTTATAACAAAAACATGGATCTTTAAGCCAGAATTTATATTATGGTCTATCAGATGAGAAATCTTAATACTACATCTGGTTGGTACGGATTATCCTTCCTAATACCTAGCCTAGCATTTTTCTTAGACTCTAAATAATAGTATTTATTTCTTAGTGTTTAATTTAGCGTTGCTATGCTGGGGTAAGTTAGGTATTAATGACGGTCTATGAATACGCCGCGATGCTCGCCCGCACGCATCGCTCTGGGCATATGTTGTCCCTTTCTCGCTCGCGGGGCGAGGGTGGCGGCGTGCGCGCGGGCCGCCTGGTAGGCGCCAAGCGGTGATTTCTGCACCGCACTATCAGTCACTCAAAACCGTTCGGACGGGAGGGTATCGCGTATTGTGCGGATTTCCCGCCACGCGTTTTGTGATGCCGCGTGTAATGGACGATTCAATTTGAGATCGCGCGTGTTGATGCATCGTATTATTGCGTTTCTCCTGGGTTGTACTGGAATGCCAGGCTTAGTGATTGTTGGATGTCTCGACGTCTTCCACGTGAGCGTCGCGTTGAATAGGCATCAAGTGGCCATATCGGCCCGCGTTTGTACGACCCAAATTCGGGTTGGGTCACGCGTAATGACTGATATCAAAGTGGAATACGAACAGAAGCTGTGAGTGGTTTGAAGTGAATAACGCGCCAAGGCTGTAGTGGAATGCTGGGTGTCGATATCTTTTCCACCCAGCCCTGTAAGTACCAACGGAATCCCTATTTGATCCATTCCCTGAACTTCCTTTCTCCGTTGGGTATTTATGCATTTGCGCCGGCACGTGACTGTAAGTGTTAAACCTAGTTGTTTTAGTATAAAACTGTTTCCTCGTGTTAATGGTGTGTTCCCTTTAGTCATATTTGTTGTACCATTATCATTGTGACTCCTTAGTACGAATTGCGGAATTCGTGGGGTGATATAATTTGGAGGTACTTACTTATAATCTAGTGCTTATACGTGTGACGTAACGCCAGATCGGCAGACGGTATTTACTACAGAATTGAGTTATGTAAAGGTCAGAACACATCATTTGCCAATTTCACTCAACTTAGTTAATTAAGTTAAATAGATTTAGGTTCACGTTTAATTCATAGTATGCGCTGCTATATTGTGCAGCGTATGCTATTTAGCGCTGCGTAACGCGGCCATTGTCTGCCTTCAGTTGAACTCCTGGTATTTTACTAGAAATTTACCTGTGTAAATCGCTTCCACTGCGGGAGTTTAGCTTGGAATTAGACAATTTTTGGTAGCAGAGCGTGGTTCAGAAAACCACTAGATTTAAGATTATTTAGTATAAGATTTTTAATCTACCTACATAAAAAAAAATATATATATTTATTGTGATTGTAGTGTGTGCCCTGTGTAGAATATCCTATCGGTAGGATCAGGGCCAATCAATTAGTGAATTGCTTGTTATTATCGTTGTGTTTACCCTGTGCGGATATCCTAACGGTAGGATCAGGGCCGATTGTCTATTATTTTTTTTTATTGTAAGGTTCGGTGTTACTTTGAGTTGGTACCATGGCTCCCACAATTACACAGCTTCAGGCAAAAATTAGAACGCACCTAATTTGGTTCGCGACTAAGCAGGCGATGGTCGGTCGCGGGGACCGAGAGGACGCACTCATCGCTTGTGCGCAACGGATTGACGAACGGGTCGCGGAGGTGTTGGATTGCCTCACTGGATGCGAGGAGTTATTTGATGGGACGCCTGATGAGGAGGTCAAACTTACGGTCCGGACGAATGTGACCCAGTGCATGGAGATGGGGCAGGAGATCCAGCAGGCGGCTGCTGTGATCACCAGGCGTAGAGCTGGGGAGCCGGACCCACCCCATGGTCCGCGGGGACCGGGGGTGCAAGTGCCCCTGCCGGCTGTGGCGATTCCGGTCTTCCACGGGGACTACACGGATTGGACCCGATTCCAGGATCTGTTTGACAGTGTGATTCATAACCGCACTGACTTGCAGCCGGCATATAAAATGGCACAATTGATGGCCAAGCTGCAAGGTGAGCCCCATGAGCTGGTAAAGCATCTACCAGTCGATGATGCAAGTTACGAGACGGCTCGCGGTTTGCTGATCGAGAGATACAGCAACAAACGTCTCATGATTGACCAACTCCTGGAACAGTGGCTCACCGTGCCGACCATCACACGAGGGACGGACCTCAGGGCCAAGGTCCTCAACCCTGTCTGCGTTGCAGTGAACGCTCTTGAGAGACAGGGGATGCCGGTGTCAGGCTATGATTATATCCTGGTCCACACGTTGTTGCGCCGCCTGCCGAGCGACATGGCCGCTCGTTTTGAACAGTCGCACGGAGGTAAGACATCTGATTACCTCCCGACCTTCGAGGAGCTCAAGTCCTTCCTCGAGGCCGAGTGCAGGCGGGTAGATGCCCAATTTGGAGAGTCGCCTCACGCGGAGTCTGCGGCCACTCGCCGCCCGGAACGGCCGGGTGCACAGGCGCGAGACGGTAAGAGTAGGCCACCCAGGCGATACAATGTCGCTAATTTGGAATCGAGGTGTGCCTACTGCAGAGAGGCGGGGCATCAGGTGACTGCGTGTGAGGAGTTCGCTGCACAGCGGGTGCAGAAACGTCGTGGTGTGGTGCAGCAACGGCGTTGGTGCTTTAGGTGTATGGGGCCGCATCAGGTGCGAGAGTGCCCATCAAGCACCAACTGCAGGTACTGCCAGGGTGCCCACCATCAGCTCCTATGCATGAACCGCAGCGGAGATTACGGAGGCAGAGCTGACGCGGGTCAGCGGACGGAGTCTGCCCTACCTAGACGGGAGCAACGCTCCCCACCCCCTCCAAGGAGGAGTCCTCTTCCACCAGGGTTTCAGGGACGAGGCCAGGGACATCAGCAGGTGATGCCCCCTTCACCACGCGCGAGACAGTCACCACCTCGGCAGCAGGTGCCGGAACAGGGTAGGTGGTCACAGGTCCAAGGTCAGGGGCACCCATCACAAGTACGTGATGCTACGGGCGGGTGCCAACACCAGGGCCAGTACATGCAGTACTCGGCGGGTCTGAACAACATGGTGAGTTCCCATGACCCACGCATGCCTCTCCCCTTGGCTGAGCACCCGCGGCTACAGGCGCATCCACGGTACGCGTGCCTGCCGCAGGGTTACTATAGGCTGCCAGCCATGGCGTACAGGACCAGAGGTCCCTATCAGCAGGAGTGGGACCCACTCGAAGGTGTACGGAGAGAGGGGACCCCCCCGCAGGACGCGGACACTCCGCGCTTAGATTCCTGCTAGGTAATCGCCGCCTACACGCCAGCTTCGGCCCCCCGGCCAATTACGGTATTGTTGCCTACGGCAATGATTTGGGTATGGGGATACGGTGGCCGCAGCATACAGGTAAGAGCCTTGTTAGATACAGGGGCTCAGGGTTGTATTGTGTCTAGTAAGCTGGTGAGTAGGCTACGCTTAAATATAAGGCCCACAACGGATGGGGCTGTAGGTATTGGAGGTGTAGATGTGCCTGACGTTCGGGGTCAGGTGAGCTTCGAGTTCACATTAGGTAATACAGGTACAGGGGTCAGCTATCATGCCTCAGCAGTGGTGCTGGATGATGTGGTAGGGAAACTTCCTCAGGTTCGGTTACCGTCAACGGTACGAGGGTTAACCACAGGCTTAGAGTTAGCTGATCCTGAATTTGATACTCCTGGTACGGTGGACGTTCTCCTCGGGTCAGACGTCCTCGGGAGATTCTGGTGTGGCAGAAAACGGGTACTTCAGCAAACTGGTTTAGTGGCCGTTGATACCACAGGGGGGTATGTTATTTTTGGCCCAGTTTGGAGACCTCAGGACCTACCAGAGGGCGATACGGTTCTCTATGGTAGTGTGTTGTCGGAGGTGCTGCAGAGGTTTTGGGAGTCTGAGGAGCCACCCACAGCGGATAGACGGAAGCCAGAGGATGACGAGTGCGAGCTGTTCTATCAGTACAACACTGCACGAAGTTCGTCAGGTAGGTTTGTTACCAGGCTGCCATTTCTCCCAAACCGCCCCTCCTTAGGTAGTTCGCGACAGATCGCGAAACGGAGACTACTGGCTATGGAGAGAAAGATGAAGCGAGATGCAGCACTTCGGCAGAAGTATATCGAATTCATGAGGGAGTACCTAGAGTCAGGCCACATGTCGGTGTCCAGCATAGATTGGAGGTGTGTCGAGCATTACTATATACCACACCTGGCTGTTTTGAAGTCACCGGAGGCGAAGATACGGGTAGTGTTTGACGGTTCTGCTCCTACATCGAATGGTGTGTCTGTGAACCAGTGTCTGCACGCGGGTCCCAAGTTGAACCGGGACATTATGGACATCCTCACAGATTTTCGGTTGCACCAAGTAGCGTTCGTCGCAGACGTCAAAATGATGTTTCGCCAAACAATTATACACCCGGATGACCGTCGGTACCAGCTGATTTTGTGGCGTGAGAGCCCTGACGAGCCGATGGTCACTTATGAGCTTAACACGGTAACGTATGGTCTGAAGCCAAGTCCGTTTTTGGCAGTACGCACGCTGCGAGAGTTGGCCGCACAGGAAAGGGTAAGATTCCCTCGAGCCGCAGCAGTACTGGATCGCGACGTCTACGTGGATGACATCTGCACGGGTGCAGATAGCGTGCAACAAGCACTGCTACTACGAGACGAGCTGATCGCGATCATGGAATCAGGAGGTTATGAGTTGCGGAAATGGCTGTCCAGCTGTCCAGAGCTCCTGGCCGGGTTGCCAGGTGAGTTCCAGCAGGACCCGCACCTTTTCGAGAACCCGGACAATCCAAATACGTTGAGCATCCTAGGGGTGCAATATAGGCCAACGCATGATGTCTTTACGTATCAGATCGAGCCAGACCTTTTGCAGAAGACTTGGACGAAGCGTTCGGTATTATCGACGATCGCCAGAACTTTCGATCCTAACGGGTGGATCGCACCGGTGACGTTCATGGCGAAGTGCTTCTTGCAAAGGTTGTGGATAGCAAACTTGGGTTGGGACGACCAGCTCTCCGGAGAGCTGTTGAATGATTGGACCAAGTTTGTGACCACCTTACCAGGGATCGTACGCATCGCCATACCTCGCAAGTTGCTCCCATCGGTGGGATGTAAGGCTACCCTACATGGGTTTTGTGATGCCTCGGAGCGAGGGTACGCGGCAGCTGTCTATTTGCGGACAGTCAGTTCAACGGGAACTGTAGACGTGCGTCTAGTTATGGCCAAGAGTAAGGTGGCTCCGGTTAGGACAAGATGGACCATTCCAAAGTTGGAATTGGCGGGAGCAGCGCTTCTCACGCGCTTGCTACATTATGTCGCTAGTAATCTACGCGGTACCATCAATTTGGATGAAACGGTGTACGCATGGACCGACAGTAGGATAGTTCTGTGCTGGTTACAGACGTCGGTACATACTCTTGAGGTTTTCGTGGCAAATCGGGTGTCACAGATTAAAGGATCGGAAACTCCGTTGGTATAGAGACACGTACCGGGAGAACAGAACCCAGCGGACTGCGCCTCACGGGGATGTAGGGCCCCTGATTTGGTAGGTCACTCACTGTGGTGGGGACCTCAGTGGCTGACTGAGTCACCTGAGAGATGGCCATACAATGAGTGCGGGTCGCCGCTTGGGCCACCTGATCGAGGTTTGCGAGTGAACGTAGGGCAGATCGTACCTAAGCCTAGTGCGGCTTTCTTGCTGGAACGATACAGCTCCCTCGACAAACTTCTAGGGGTGACAGGTTGGATCAAACGGTTCGTGAACAACTGTAGAAAACCTCAAGCAGAACGGAACTTGGCACCTGTCCTCTCGCCTGCGGAGCGGAATGCGGCTCTAAGTTTATTGGTTAGGGTCGTCCAGGCGGAACATTTTGAGGAAGAGGCCAGGCTGCTCAGGGATGGCCGTGGAAAGCTGAAGGGAGGTCTTGTGCGCCTCAACCCGTTCGTGGACGAGCATGGAATGCTCCGGGTTGGAGGTAGACTTCGGAACGCTAACCTGCCCTTTTCAGCACGGCATCCGCTGTTACTCCCAAAGAAGGGACCTTTGGTAGAACTTATAGTTAGGGATCGTCACCAGAAAAACTCGCATGCGGGCTGCAATGCACTTTTGGCTATTCTGCAGCGCGAGTTTTGGATCTTGTCTGGACGACGTACGGTACGGAGCATTGTGTTTCGGTGCTTGCCTTGCTATCGGTTGAAGGCAGCCACAATGCAACCTCAGATGGGAGACCTCCCACCGGACCGGGTGACGGAAGCCTGGACGTTTGCGGGGCCTTTTATGGTAAAGGCATCACGCCTTCGCAACGCGAAGTCAATCGAGGCGTATTTGTGCGTGTTTGTGTGCCTAGCAACCAAGGCCGTCCACTTGGAACTCGTGGCCGACCTCACTACGGAGGCCTTCTTAGCAGCTTTAGATAGATTTGTGTCGCGAAGAGGGCGACCAGCGCTGATCAGGTCGGACTGTGGTACCAACTTTAAGGGCGCTGATCGATGTATGAAAGAAATTATAACGTTTTTATCGGAAAACGAGGAAGCTATCGGCGCGAGCCTCTCCCGTCAGGGCATTAACTGGGTGTTCGATCCACCAGGATGCCCCCACTGGGGTGGTATATTTGAAGCGGTTGTAAAGTCCGCTAAGACGCATTTGATGCGCGTTATAGGTTTAACTATATTAACCTTTGAGGAGCTAGCGACCGTGTTTTGTAAAATTGAGGCCGTTCTCAATTCACGTCCTTTGTGTCCGCTTAGCTCAGATCCGAATGATCTGGAGGCCCTGACACCAGGGCATTTCTTAATTGGCCGACCACTTAACGCCTTGCCAGAGTACCCCTACACAGAGGTCAGTAGCAATCGTTTGACGCGTTATGAGTTGCTGCAGCAAATGTCTCAGAATTTTTGGAAGCGATGGTCGCTTGAGTATTTGCACATTCTGCAGCAACGCCTTAAGTGGACGGACAGAACTGAACCCCCTCGCATCGGAGATCTCGTTCTGGTTAAGGATGCCAACCTGCCGCCACTGCGATGGCGCAGAGGGCGCATTCTCAACTTGTTCCCAGGTAGTGATGGCACTCCTCGAGTCGCGACAGTTCAGGTAGGGGATTCAGTTCTTAAGCGAGCAATAGCAACGCTATCTCGTCTCCCCAGTAGTGAATAGGCCTAAGGGATTCGGCCTAGGGCGGGTGAATGTTTAATTTAGCGTTGCTATGCTGGGGTAAGTTAGGTATTAATGAAGGTCTATGAATACGCCGCGATGCTCGCCCGCACGCATCGCTCTGGGCATATGTTGTCCCTTTCTCGCTCGCGGGGCGAGGGTGGCGGCGTGCGCGCGGGCCGCCTGGTAGGCGTCAAGCGGTGATTTCTGCACCGCACTATCAGTCACTCAAAACCGTTCGGACGGGAGGGTATCGCGTATTGTGCGGATTTCCCGCCACGCGTTTTGTGATGCCGCGTGTAATGGACGATTCAATTTGAGATCGCGCGTGTTGATGCATCGTATTATTGCGTTTCTTCTGGGTTGTACTGGAATGCCAGGCTTAGTGATTGTTGGATGTCTCGACGTCTTCCACGTGAGCGTCGCGTTGAATAGGCATCAAGTGGCCATATCGGCCCGCGTTTGTACGACCCAAATTCGGGTTGGGTCACGCGTAATGACTGATATCAAAGTGGAATACGAACAGAAGCTGTGAGTGGTTTGAAGTGAACAACGCGCCAAGGCTGTAGTGGAATGCTGGGTGTCGATATCTTTTCCACCCAGCCCTGTAAGTACCAACGGAATCCCTATTTGATCCATTCCCTGAACTTCCTTTCTCCGTTGGGTATTTATGCATTTGCGCCGGCACGTGACTGTAAGTGTTAAACCTAGTTGTTTTAGTATAAAACTGTTTCCTCGTGTTAATGGTGTGTTCCCTTTAGTCATATTTGTTGTACCATTATCATTGTGACTCCTTAGTACGAATTGCGGAATTCGTGGGGTGATATAATTTGGAGGTACTTACTTATAATCTAGTGCTTATACGTGTGACGTAACGCCAGATCGGCAGACGGTATTTACTACAGAATTGAGTTATGTAAAGGTCAGAACACATCATTTGCCAATTTCACTCAACTTAGTTAATTAAGTTAAATAGATTTAGGTTCACGTTTAATTCATAGTATGCGCTGCTATATTGTGCAGCGTATGCTATTTAGCGCTGCGTAACGCGGCCATTGTCTGCCTTCAGTTGAACTCCTGGTATTTTACTAGAAATTTACCTGTGTAAATCGCTTCCACTGCGGGAGTTTAGCTTGGAATTAGACACTTAGTACTTACTTAATATTCTCTTCCATATATTTCAATTTACGGTAAAAAAATATTTTAAAAAAATATGACCGTGCGCATATATTCAAGTACCTACATCAGCAGTACATTAAACTACACAATCCTGTCCTGGATATTTTTATTAATTCAAACATTCTTGAGAATACCAAACTGTTATAAATTAAGGATGAAAACTGGGTAATACAATTAATTTGTCCTTACAGTGATGGATCATGACTTCAATACTCGTATGGGATATTTTGAGTATCCTACATGGAATAAATTTTATAATTTGATTTCGTACTCGTTGGTTCCTTTCTTTGACGTGAGGTTTCAATCATTGTTTGATACTTTTATAAAATTTGTTTTCCTCCCTCAAACCCCTTAATTGCCTCTTACCATACCAGGGAAAGATATGAAGTGATGCTATTCTAAGCTGACAAAAACGACAACAAATATAAAATAAGTTTGAATAATTAACCGAAACATCGACCTCCAGTAATCACCTAGAAATTTCTTTCGGAATTATGCCAATGCACCATCCCTGATTCTGAAAGGCTTTTTCTGAACGAGAAATAAGTAAAAAGTGTTATAAAAAATTAAAAAACAAAGATACAGCGATATTGCGTGTCTACAGACAGCGGGACAAAGGAAACGTTTACAGAATCAGGAAAAAGAATTAACGCTAAAAAATAAAAAGAAATACCTGAGTGTTCTCAAGAATGTCCTGCTGAGAGCACTTCGTTGTAATAAATTCACTCTCAATTTATCTTTTTTGTGGATTGTTTTGCTTGCGGGGTGATATCGTGAGAAACTCAACAAAAAACCTACCAGTAGTATCAGTTTGTTGGGTGAACCCATTACACAAAACATTATTCCAAATTACATCGAGGCGTCGCCATAATGTTCCTTCTCATTTGAAACGATTCGGAGAGAGGTAATATTAATAATTTATGCGTTTCAATTATTGAGAGTATCAAATTAATTTAGTAGTGATTACTGGTGTACCCGCATATTGTATGTCTACCTACATACAGCGAATGGTCCAAAGTAGTCCCGCTTTGGTTGTTCCTTTTCACCAGCCGGTCCTGAGTTTTCGGTGTTGGTCACTAGTAAAATCCCTCTTTAAAAATTGCTTCGATGTTTTAAAACAAACATCATCATATCAGCCATAGGACGTCCACTGCTGAACATAGGCCTCCCCTAAATATTTCCACCTCGTCCGATTAGAAGCGGCCTGCATCCAGCATTTCCCCGCGGACTTGACCAGATCGTCTGTCCATCTCGCGGGGGGTCGTCCTACGCTGCGTCTGCCGGTACGTGGTCTCCACTCAAGAACTCTTCTGCTCCACCGGTTATCAGTCCTTCGAGCTATGTGACCAAAACAAACATAAATGACATAAAATGATAAATTGAGCTTTTTAAACGTACAATATTTTTTATCAAATAAGGTGGTGCTACTACAAAAAAAATATTTAGCAAACAGTCGTGGACTTTTTGCAAGTTGTTTGTGGGAGCAGCTTATGATTTTAGATAAAGCACACTCACATATATATTTTATTTGCAGTGGATCATTTGAATATGAAATCAAAGATTTTTCGCGCGGGCTGGCATATGTAATATTCCGCGACTTTAATAGGAATAGTATTTACCTCAATTCCTACTGATATTTCAAGGATAGAAACAGTGAACATTTCTTGGTGGCTATCCGGTCAGAAATCGTTGTAAAAATACGGCCTCATGCCGGGAATCCTAGCTGGCACACCTCCGGCGACCACAAATGTCTTTCACGTCCAAATCTTTCTTGCTTTAGTAAACTGCGTTTTATCACTGCGACTTTCCACATTTTCTGTTTAGATTTTCAGTAAGTATGCAGGTAATTATGCGTAAACTTATTTCAAAATGCGTGAAATTGTATTAAAAGTCACTGAGAATATTCCGATTTCTATATCTTTTAGTTTCTTCAATAGACAAATTTGCAGACTTTAAATACTAATAGATCTACATTGAAGGTTCGGCAATGGATGATCATGCATGTCGGAAATTGCAGATCGGTGCATCAAACCCAGCAGGTCGTTTCGAATGGAGCCAAGCTTGCAGCACTGGATTATTCTAGCTCCACAAAATGTTCCGCACCATCGCTTCTATAGACCGAACTGTTCGGATACTAAAGTCTTTTTAAATATTACAAAGTTCTTACGGCGTCTCAATATTTAGCGAAATTCTCAGACAGCTTACGTGTTTGTGGGCCTTCCCACACCTTTTATAATATCACATCAAACATGTTATAAAAGCTGCTTTTCGTGTTTTACATCAATCATGGATTTTCGGTTAAATGCATAATAAATTGATGTCCTATACTAGACGATATCCTTGTGTGAATTTGAGCTGATGTAACATATTGAACAGATTTAGCTCTGCAGGAGACGTATTTTTTGTGTGTAGAATTTCCACCATAAAGTTATTTTTAACATTTGCAGTCCTGCATTTTTACTAATGCGTAATAACAAGGAGTAAAAATTAATGAACTCCGTAAGTGCAATATGAATCACAGCGATCGAATTCGCAAATAGGCTTGGAATGACACTTCAAATTTGTGGGGTTATTTCTTCAGTAGGTAGTGGGAGAAGGCGAGAATGAGACTAATTTATTCTTTGTATAAGATAAGGGTAGGTAAAGATATATATAAATTAAAGTCATTGAAATCAGACTGCAAATGTAGGTAAGTAGGCCTGTCGCCTTAAATTGCAAAACACATGAAACCCTTACGTCCCTTAGTTGCCTCTAACGATACCCACTAAAAATAAATGGAGCGATGCTATTCTAAAAATTCTCAATGTGTTTTCGAAGTATTTTGTAGAGAGATAGAGTGTTTTCTAGACAAGATCAAAATCATGCCTGGTTTGTAAGTGTAGTAAAATGCAGTTCAATTTTATTTTCAATACTGAAGTACCTAAACATTTTTTAATAAACCTGCAATTTTGATATGAATGCTAATTCGGGGAACAAACTTAAGACTCAGAATTTATAATTCAATTGACTGTGACACGGAACTTGATTTATTTTGGAAGCCGCGCCGCAGTGGCTTCGGCAAGCCGTTTATAACTCGCAGAAGTTACAGAAATACGTATTTGAATAAGATCCGGTACAAATAAAGGCGTTCGGTGGAGACTAATGGCGCGTTAACATTTCGAGCTCGTCTCTGCTCAATGGAAGAGCAAGATTTATCAGTAGACGGCTGGCACGATGCCTCCTGGCAAACGCTGATTATGCACTTTTAAACTTCCATTAAATAATATGAAAACTCAGCTTTTTATATTTCTAATTAATAACTGGGCCGTGTGATGCCGGCTTGGAATAGCATCACCCAATTTCTTTCCCGTGGGTGTCGTAAGAAGCGACAAAGGGACTCGAGGGTGTTTATTGCAAATTAAGGCAATGGGCTGACAACCTATCACTATGGTGATACACAATATTCTAAATGACCCTCAAATGTTTGTCAGACGTGGCGTAAATGTCCGTTTTACAGCCGTTTACGCTCTGCTAGGCGTGATATGTATATATGTAATTAATTACACAGCTTTTTATCATCTATTTTCATATGCTATCATCATTTTCAGCAACCGAGTCGATAAACGACCCGCTGAAACTTATTGTCAGTTTTTAAACACCTAACTATCAATGAGTATGCTCCTGATGTGGTTTTTCACGAGCACAAACCAAGTTATCATAGATAACAACGAAACCATCTTAAAGCAGGTGGTTCAACGTGTAATGTTTTAATCAAACTGGTAACAATCTCACAAAGCGATAAATTGATGAATTTTAACTTTGAACCATGGACTTTCGGATCCTGAAACTCACGCTCAAGCCATTATACCACAGAGGCAGTTAAATAGACTTGATAATTATGAACATCGGTTGGTTTGGTTATTGGTAATTAAAATTACCAAATGAAGTGTCAAACACAAGTAAAACAAATGAAAGCTTTTAAAGTCTAATTAACATTGTAAAAGGAGAAGTTGTGACAGCTGAATTAATATTTAGGTTTGTTATTTGTTTTTGTTGACTCAACGATGATCGATCGGGAAGATGTAGCGGAAATCTTTATTTTAAAGCAGTTAAAACAATGTATGTCGTCATTTTCCAAATTTTGTAACACTTGCAAAATTCCTTTGTTGTCTTAAAAATACTATATCCATTTCATCTCCATTTGTATTCTTAAGAAAGGTTTAAGATAGAGACGAGGAAAGCTGAGTAAATGCCAATATAAGGCAGACAAGACAAAAACGGTAATCCTTATCAATCACTCGCAGCCCGGGCGAGTTATCCTGATCCCTCACACTGGATCCGCCGGAACTAAGAAGGAAGACGTCGCTACAATAACAATAAAGATATCTGCCGGCTATTACGACCATCATTGAAATCTGACGACCGATGTGGCGCAGTGGTAGTGCGACTGCCTGCGACGCAAAGGTTCCGGGTTCGATTCTCGGTGGGACACTCACTAAAGTTGATATTTATCTCTTTGTGAATTTGTTCCCGGTCTGGTTATGACATTGCAGGGTGAACCAACTGATTTTCCGAAAAGAAATGGTTCCGTGCTTCGGAGGGCACGCTAAGCCTTCGGTCCCAGTTGCTGTCTATGATTACTTAGACGGCGATCGTAACACAACCATGTCAGAGGCCTATTAGTGGTAGTAGGCGGTTGAAAAACTCTGACACCAGGTTTCATCGGGTCGTTGGATGACTCGGTATCCCACACGAAAAGAGAGAGACTGAAATCTACACTATTTTAGTTGAAGGCTATTTTTAAAAGGCAGGTACATAGCACTTGTCTAAAAAATATATGGAGCGTAAATAACACATAAGAAAGAAGGCGTCGCTACATTGACTGCCGGTTATTATTTCCTTATCACTGGAGGCGACTCGTCACTATTTTCGTTGAAGGCCAAGTGTTATATACACGTGTACATTACGTGTTTACCTGCTCGTATTATTGAGTTTTACTCGTGTTTCATTTGTGGCGTTTTAATAAAAGTGCGTCTGGTTACAACAAAATACATGTGAGCGTTTTCACTGCATTTTCATCCATAAAATATCAGCACGATGTAATGTAATTCGAAAATATTATTAAATAATGGTGTTCAGTTACAAGGTATTTTTATTTATTAGCGAACAATGTCTATAATTTTGATACATTGTTAATTTTTCATATTCTGTTGCATTAAATGCAGAGAACACTTGCATATTAAACCGATAGTGCAGATTGTATTTTTATTAGCGTGGATATACGCAGTCTGTTGACACTTCAATGTCTTCAAATCTTCTAATCTATTATACCTCCTTTATATGTGCATTATGATACTTATACTACCATGCTACCGACACATGTACCTACCTAGCGACTATGCCGGCCAATTTACGTGTCTTAAAAGCCGGCGGTTCGTGTGTATTAGTCTCACCGACTATTTTACTTTGCGACTTTGTTGTAAGGTAAAATTATTATCAAACGGTAAAGTTGATTTTAAACAAGTTCAAAAATACAAATGTTCGTACTACAATAGCGACCAACCGGTGCAAAATGTATCCTTTAACAATTCTGCACCGGATTCCACAACGTCGAATCAGTTATTAATTCAGTTCTCTGCAGAGTTCACTCACTCGCAGTTTGAGTTGGTGTAGTTTCACAACCCTGGGCTTTGTTATTTGTGAATCGTGGGACCCTGTATTTGCTCCCAGCTCGGCAGGCTAGCGTCCCCGACAGCTAAATATTTGCCGTCTAGATAGCTGTGTAAGGCGAGGAAGTTGACTCTTGTTGTGATTCAGCTTAGAATGTCAGGATTTCAGTTAATACCTGATGGACTGGTATTTATTGCCGTGTGATGCCAGATTAAAATAGTATCACCCCATTTCTTTCCCGTGGGTGTCGTGGGAGTGAGAGTAGAGACTTAGGGACTCGAGGTTTTCATGTGTATTAAAATTGAAGGTAAAAAACTGAGAACCTGTATTTTATATTCGGCAACCGTGGCGATAGCGACTGTATTTTAAAACCGCAAGGGATAAAGGTGTGCTATATATGTGTGTGTATTTTTACTAAATTTTTGAATCGATTAACGCGTATTAGTTGTTTTATCCCTGTATAAACACTATCAGTTTGTCAGTTTTTAGACAATATTTCCAATCAGTATACTTAACGATATTTAAACCAATAATGGATGACTAGCAATTTTTTTAAATTAAGTATCTTCCAAGTAAATGAGCATCACCAGCAACGTCACAAAAAATTGAAAACAATGTAGCAAGATGCAATATATGTTTTGCATTTAGTTTGATTTTTACAATAGTTTTGACATAAAACACACTAAAATTTTAATTTCTTTAAATTACATATAATTACGTAGGTATCAGATGACATATAATAATCCAAAATTCATGAATATTAGTCATATCAAAAATAAAGTTTTTTTGAGACGCTCATCTTTATTGGCTACCCACATTTTATGCATAAATTATAATATCAGTACCTATTCAGAATAGATTAAAAATATAATTCTTTAAAACAACGATAATCTTATGTCAAAGATTTTGATTTCCATTTTTAATAGAATACATACCCATTTTTCAATATACAAACATACATATATCACGCCTTTATCCCTTGCGGGGTAGGCTATATTGCAATCGTATACTAAAATATTTTTTTAATATAAAAATACAGTTTTAGAAGCTAGATCACAAAACGCTCTCGTTTAAGTATCATGTATGTAAAGGCAGCGAAGGCGGACAAACGCGCGGTCTTCATGAAAGTAATTTTACAAGACCGACCCTCATTCAAGAGTGTGCTAGGAAGCTGAAAATTGGTTCTGGTACGACGAAAGTGGTTCAAATAACGCTATGCTATACCCTATGAATACTTTGTATCCTTTAAAAGGATGTCATTGAGCATTTTCTGTTCGCATTTATGTAGATTGGGGTTTCTGAAGCAAGTTGGTACTGTCTTCTTCTGAGGATATAAAAGTTTAGGAAAAATAGTTTAAAAACTGTATGTATCAACTAAAATATACCGCTAGTAAAGACTTTTAGACTTTACTGTAGGGCGCTGGAAGTTCGTGAACTGTCAATTCATCAAAATATTTATATTTCATATTCCCTCCCACCCCGTGTTAGGAACCCTCTTGCTACTCACGGTGCCCACAAAAACAAGGAAGCTTAACCAGTAATAAAACCCACTTAGCATTTTGGGTAAGGGAAATGGGCGACCAGATTTGAGGTTGTATATTTTACGGATGAAAAATAATATCAAGAGTCAGTGTGTGGCTTTTTTATTCAAAGTAACCGGTAAATAAGGCAGAGGTCCCGGTCGTATCCATTTTACCCCCGGAGCATTCGCGGAATGAGCAAAAACGAGTGAAAATAAAGTGAGAACATTGTTATTCTCGTGTGGATTACTGTGTTACCGCCGCCGCTGTGTTGTTCCAGCTTCCAACCGCCTGCTGTCTCTGGGATAACTAACTACATCAACTTCCAGCGTTAATTCAAACATTTAAATTAAAAGTAAAATGAAAGTATCAGTGACTTGTAGGTTTTTGTACTAAGAGCTCTGGTTCAGTCTATTACATGTCTTTGTTTTATTGGCGAGATTGAGTATAATTTGATTTATACCTACTTAATTCTTTGTATAATATGAATCATTGCATTCTTAAATACTCACCGCAAACTCTGGATACTGGAAATTGTTTTAGGGTGTTTCCAGTCACGATGAAAACAGGTCATGATGCAGGTAAATGAATAAGTAAAACAAATGCAGGATGAAAATACAAATTATATTTACAATTTTAATAACGACCATTATCCTGCAGTACAGCGTTAAAAATATTATTTTCCTGTTCACCGGGCGCGCTACTTTTGAAAATGGAAACATCGTTGGTGTTGGTGTCGCGATTAGTTCGTGTTATCTTGCAGCCTCTTCCCCCTCCTCTTCTCCCTTCTACCCGCTGCCGACACCACTCTGTTATTTTGAAACACTCTACTAATTGTTTTATTGTGTAGCTTGTGACGTTTTTTGTAATCGAGTCCTTTTCTGTCTGTTTTCCGTCCATTAATATTCATTTTGTACTGAAAATTTGGTCTAACATAATTTTCCTGTTTCATAATATGCTGTGTATATCACTATCATATTCTGTAACTGATATTTCCGACAATAATTCACTCTATATAACTAAATCCTACCTGGAGGGTAGAAAATAGCAATAAATTGTAATAGGTTATTCAGTATTATTCATGAGGACCTCTGTAAGAGCCTTATCGAGCTAATGTCCCGCTGGGCTCAGGGCAAGATGACCCGGCCGCCTGGACGCAATCAACTTGCGACATGTTTCAATTTACACTCGCAAATACGCGCTAACAACTGCTGAGGGTATACCGTGTATATGTCGCAGTATTATGGCAGAATTAGGATTTCGGACGAAATCCTAGGATTTTGGCCAAAAGCCGGATTATGGCAAAATTGTAGTCTACATTCGACCATCGTCCTAAGCAGATCCAGGATTTCGGTCATAATCCTAGGATTTTGGTCGAAATCCTAGATTTGCTTAGTATTATGGCATTAATCGCGATTCGGGGGAATCTATGAGCGGGGAGGGAACAATACGCTCCTCCCCCGCGCGCGCGGCGTCCTTTGTTTTTATTTTCAGAAAAGAAAAGTATTTATTTCTATCATTCATAATCTTTATTTAGATACTAGGTGATGCAAATTATAACAGGAGGTTCTGTTTACCTTGTTATATTTTGTAAAAGAGAAGACACCCAAATGTTTATTTTATTACTCATCTAATAATATTATAAACAGTTACTTATGTGATTATCTAAAAAATATTGTTTTTACTACTTGAAAAATCTTTAATGAAAGAAATGATACTCAAATGTTTATGTTAATGACAGAAAAACGAATTATTTAATGTTTGTAATATTAATCATAGTTAGAAGAGGTTAGCACTTAAATGTTTATGAAAAATGGTTAATTTTTATATCGAGACTAGATACCTAATAATAATAGTGATTTCGTTCTATCTAGAATCAATAACAATAAAAGACTGATTTGATTATTTTAAATATTTTTTGTGTCATTTATTTTGTTTCATAAAATTTTCTTAAGTTCTTATTTTTCTCTCCAAAAGCATAATAAGAATTCAAATTAAAGTAAAGACAAATAGTAATGCATGGCGATAATCACTATTCCGTGTAATGACGGCTTAAAATAGCATCACCCCTATTCTTTCCCGCGGGTACGACACCCAGAAGTGACTAACGGATGGAAGTTTTCATGTGTTTTACCATTTTATTTTTCTATAGTCATTCACGTTTTATCTAAAATAGCCCTCAAAATTGTTTATGGCCATTAAAACTCTGCATACTCCGCAAGTATTTATGTATGTATGTGTATTGTCACTACAAATTTTATAAAAAGTGTTCTGAAGCCTGCGTTTTACCATATTACTACGTAGATCCAGGATTTCGGTCAAAATCCTAGGATTATGTCCGAAATCCTAGATCTACTTAGGACGATGGTCGAATGAAGTCTACGATTTTGCCATAATCCGGCTTTTGGCCAAAATCCTAGGATTTCGGCCGAAATCCTAATTCTGCCATAATACTGCGACATATACAGTGCACTACGTTGTGAGAAGTCTAGTTAAAAAACGAATTCCATAAAACTTTTTTACTTGAGTTGTAGCTAGTAAAAACAAAAATTAGGGCTGTGACGTCATAGCAACCACATACATTTGAAACTTAACTACCAGCAATAGATTACAAAACCAATGCAAAATTTTGGAATGCTTTGCTCGTGAGGTACGTAATAGGCAATTAACTTAGAAAGTTTTGAGCAATGCTTACTAAATAATTTTGAAGTAAGTACTATTACTTTTCATATTTAATAACCAACCTTATTAAGTATATTTGTTGGCAACGTGAATTATGTTTTTCTAATATTCTTCAACAACTGACATGGCAAGGACATACTAGATAATATAGCCAGCTTTCTATGAATTCCATTTAATATGTGCAAATAGAGAAAGGCCAGGTATTTAAAACACCTACAGGCTGATTTCAGATTCGTCACTGGCCAATGTCATTAAAAAAGGCATTCCTGTGGCTTGTCTGAAAAGAGCACATTTTAATGACGTGGCTGTATTTCAAACACCATGACTTTATTCTGTAGGAAGTCAAGGTACGATAAACTTGTCACACAAAGGAATAATCAATGTGTATGGATTCTAGTGATACTAACTTAATCAACTACAAGAGATATGCGCTTCAGGTGTCTCATAGAATGTTAAGTTATACATAATGTAGTAAATTGTATTCTACATAGCGCACTCGTAGCCACTAGCCACACGGGAAGTGGCAGCGGCATGACGAGGAACAGCGCGAGTAGGTAACTTGTTTATATGCTCGCGCTGCTCACTTCGTTTATTATTTCCATGCACATAGCGCAAGTATGTAATTGTGGCTTTAAAATCGATTGATTCTCGCCAAATTGCCAAGTTTTCCCTCTTCCCCATTATTGATAAGTACTTATCTCACAATTCTTAAACAAAATGAGTGTATAAACTGTTGGTGCTAAATAAATTACAAAATAAAAGTGTTTAAAGCGAACTCTGTTGAAAGTCATTCGAATCAACAAAATGAACAAAATAAAACTCAAGGTGTTGAACAAAAGAGTTGATCAATAAGCTTTGTGTTTATTTGTTATTGTGCTATTGAATAATTTGCGCGTACCTACTTATTGCAATGTTCCACTAGATTCTTCATTATATAGTACTAGCAGCCTGCCCAGCGGTTTCACCCGCCACTAACAATTTCCCGGGAATAAGACAGTTTAATATAGCCTATGTTCATCAGGGATAATGTAGGATTCCAAAAATCTTTGTAACGAACCCCACTAAGTCGGCTATGAATTATCGAATGGATGTTGGGGCTTCTTCAAGTTCTAACACTTGAAGGAGTATCAGACCTCAAACAATGTCCCAAAACAATATAGATAAATGGCTCGTGATGTAAATTATTAGCGTGATCGTCTAGATAGTTGGTAGGACCCATTACGTTGTGTTTAATGAAGAAAATAAGTAACCCAAACAGTTCTTTAAGAAGGTACATGGATTTCTTGACATGAGTAAAGGTTGGACAGGATCGGGAAAGGTATATGAGAGCCGAAGGGCTCCGCCCCGCCCTTCACAGTGATTCGCCTCCTGCTGCATGTACAAACATTCAGAATTGATGCCCTTGTATTCCAAGCCGTCCCGCACAAGTATCAATTATGCAAAGACAACCTAGAGCCGACATCAAAACTGAATCCTGCACACATTTTGAACCCCCTGAAAGTAGGATGGTGGGTTTTGACACCCAGGGTTAAACAGATTGCACCAACAGACAGGTGCTGTGATGTACTAGACACCACGGAGAAGTATTTAGGAATCTAATAGATTCAGATGTTCATAGTTCATAGAACAGCATATTTAATATTTGTATTAGTATAGCCAATCTCATGACCAGCCGAATTGACACCATTGTGCCTGGTTGATGAAGTAAGTATTATAAGTTAGGTTATCAGTCAAATGACATGATTCCAACTAGTATCTTGTAGTATTTCAGTAGTGGTCATTAGACCAACGTTCAGATATAATCTGCACAAGACATTTGTCTACAATTAATATGATCCATACGGAGGTTAGTTAGGGAATGCAGTTTATGCTAGACCCTTTAGTACTTATGAGCTTCATATCGCGAGCCAGATGAGTGTTTGGGAAAGCTATCAGCAAATCCCATAGTAGAGAAAGGCTATTGCAAAAATGAATCTCATAATAACCGCCTGTGGTCAAATAATTGGTCTTAGATCATAATGCTGGTACAGAAATATTGAACGCAAAAGTATAGTATGGTTTGATGATGGAAGATAGTAGCTGTCACATGACATTTAATGACAATCATTTGTCTTTAGGTAAGTATTCTGTATTCACAGATCCACATTGGCATCATTCTGCCAGTCATGATAGGTTTCTCGAACAAAGTATGCAGATGCAATAAAATTAAACATCTGAACCCATTACAGGGTAGGATATTAGGATGGGAGTATATTATCTACCCACCATATAATCTGATGAAAGTACTACTATAAAATAGCAAGTACAATTTATAAGTAGATATTTAATCCACTGATGGACACTACCATTCTCAATATTTGAGATGTAAATAATTTGTTTGCAAAGCAAATCAAATTATTGGTAAGTATAAATGATGTTGGTTCACTGCTGGACAAATTCCAATTATGTATGAAACACAGGAACATAGGAATAAATTCCATAGTCGCCTTAGCAACATAAGGTTTTATATGATAAATAGTTTCTGTTGAAACAAAGTACAAACTAAACTTAGGTAATAACCAGTCCAATCTGATACTTATATGGTGTGGTAGATAAATGGAGATAGGATGGAATCAGTAAAAGGATTTCCTACCTAACCCCTACTAAATATTATAAATCATTAGCAAAACCTAACCGTTTGGCAATAATCTTGTTTGGCAATAATCTTGTATCTACTTTGTAATGTTTTCTTACTATCAATCTAACAAGAATTAGGATGGAAAACTACACTTATCTGGGTTTAGGTAGATAGTAGGCCAGCCCACAGCATTCCAAGGTCATCCACTCAACTCGCAGTCAGCTGATATCCACAGAAGACACACGAACACAGCTTCAAACATGTATCTCCACACTCCAACACACAGCAGCCACTTTCCAGAGCAGAGGCGCAGCGACCACGGGACAAGATCCATCTTCAATCCAGCAGCACCTCAGGGTCAGGACTTTCACACTGCACTCCTCTTTTTCTTCCACTTTTACTACTTTTCTTCTTAAATCCGCATACTTCATCGATTAAAATCAGACTTCCCCTTTCGCCCACACACCAGGCCTTATATATCCCTCAAAACGGAAGGTCCAGATACAATTTCTCGAAAAGTCTAAATCTAGAATAATCCAGCTCCATTTCCGGCTCAAAGGCTTATTCCACTACTCGACACCAGGCGGAGCTAACGAACTGGAACAATCTCGACTATTCGATCTTAGATCCATATTAGATTTATTTGATTGTGGGTTCCGTACAAAATAAAATTATTTAAGCTTTTTTATAATATCGTCGTAACGCTAAATTGATATTATGAAAATCATAGAATCTAGTTTCTTTAATAAACTCAGACTTGGTTATTATCAAGATTGTTCTAGTATGAGTGTTTCCCATTTATCACTGATATTTTAGTGGGTTAATGTACGTTCAACTAATATTCAATGCTATAATATTTAAAGTTTATTGGCGAATATGCTGAACAAACAGACTTAGTAGTGTATTCTTTATCTTCTTCTTTTATTCATGCGAGACACCGATGTTTTTGTATGTGACTTAGATTTGCCCGTAACCCATATATTTCTAACCCATTATTTTAAAATTATGTAAACATTTTCCCCAAAAGAGAAAATCAAGTCCAACAGTAGTCCACTGCGACCAATAATGTTGTTGTTCTCAGATAATTTAAATGTTTACTTATTATTTAAAGGTTTTTATATTCCACCCTTAAACGGATCCCTAAATAGTAAACATATCTTAGTTTAGCTACTCAACACCAGGCGTCGCTTCTGTCGCAATTAGAATATTCTCGAAACATAATTTATTTAAATTATTTTTACTACACATAGCCTAAACCAGTTTATAAATAAAAGAAAATTATTTAATTATAAATAAAAGAAATTATTTCAGACATAAAATGCGTATATAAACACCTAAATTATGCCTTTAACATTTGAAATTATATTTTACTTTGAGAGCCATCTCTTGCCAATCTGATGAACCTTTTAGATTGATGTCATCTATCGACATTGAACTGAACTACTAGCGAATCTGATCGAACGTATTGAATTGATTCTCATATATTGAATTTAGTTCTCTACTAGATGTCGCTACTTTAAACGTATTTTTCAAGAGGCCAGGGTAGTATTTATTACAATTCGCCCCCAAATTTTTATGAGATTTAATTATTAAATCGAAGAAAAATTTTAAACAATTTCCAATTTAATTTCCCGCCCCCAAAACTTTATAATCCTCTAATCGTTAAAACGTTTATGAAAACCGATTCGAGTCGTCCTATGAGTTTTAAGTTTATTTATTTCCCAATAACCGCCCCATAGATCTGGACATTTCAATCATCTAATAAATCCCGTCCTGAGTATGCCTGAACCAAATGTTACTACCCCGATCTGCGCCAAGAGCATTTTACGCTAGTGTTATGAAAAGTCTTGATAACCTGTTAGTACACGCAATGAATCATATACGCCAAATGCAATTTAAAAATTAACATGTTGAATAGCTTTGCAAATATGCAAGTTACGCCAGATGCAACAAAGTTAAAGCAAAATTAAAATTTACCTACGCCTTTTTAAAGCATTTATTACGCCAAATGTTGCTGGATAATACGCTTACAAAATGAATTCTCCTATTACGCCAAAATTGAAACTGCGCCAAATGCAAACAAGAGACTTGACCAGTCATTCCATTCAACCTGCATGTGTCAATCAAAAGAGAAACCTTGGAGTGCATCAATTTATTCCTGCATACCCTGACTGTTCCCCAGAAAAATGGTTTATGCAAAAGTTGTTCAAGTATTGTAGACACTTTTTATTTATTATAATAATGAAAAGAATTGAATCTAAGTGTTTAAACCAAATCTACATGTAGTCTGTTGTGTGTAGGTTGTGTTGCAGATAGTTTAACCGACACTTAAGTATCAGCAACCTATTGCAACCTCCGTGTTCAGTCTGTAAGAGGTACATGTTCAGGACAGTACATCTCTGCACCACCCCTTTAGTATCATTTGCCTGCAGCGCGACCATAAGCAGCGAATCAGCAGAAAGTTGGGCTTGTTGCTCATTCAACAAGCCGACCCTTCACCGATTATCTGCCACAGTAACGTCAGAGTAGTGAATGATTTGGCTTAAATCAGATCTTAACCCAAGGTAGTTGTTAAGACCTCAATCAGAATGGATTATGTTAATTAAAATTAGTTAATCAAATACTTGCCCTACTCACATCCATGACATGATAAGGTCAGCAAAAAGTTATGTACGAGAAATGGTTCTGATCAAATCGTGAAATATGTAGTGTGTATCGGCCAACTTGACCAAATTTTGTGAAGTCTGTAAAGGTACTTTGTTAGTATTATGCTTGCAGAAATACCTCGAACAGAGATATAACGTAGCACAGATTGATATTGTGCTAACAACCTGTCCCACAGTCAGATCACTGCAGAAGTAAATACAGAGTGTTGTGAAATGATTTGATCCTGAACCTTTTATGAAAAGACATAATAATACTAACATGAATTTCAAGAAAAATTTAAACCATATCAAGCATGGATGGAGACAAAGTTTAGAATATACAAAAAGGTGGAAAACCTCAAAAGTTAGTAAACTAGTCAGAGTTTCAGAAAAACAAAGTTTACATTCTAATCATATGAAATAATTCATGACACACACAAATTGAACAGAACATTTTAAATTTACGCCATGATATTCAAATTGATGTCCTAAAATTACATTTAGCTCAGGCACACTTCAGATATAAAACATTGACAAAACCTCCCACGAAATCAATTATATCAATATTTTACCGATTGTACTTATAAAAAATTTAAGCTTTTTGTTATTAGTTCCGAGTCGATACCTTAATTTTAATGCAAACGGCATATTGCTGAACTGAAAACTTGACGTCATACCAACCAATCAGCAAAATCAAACATGGCTGGCAGTGGGAACAGGTATAAATCTATCACAAGTACTGATAGTTTGATCCGCCACGCAACAAACCTACCGTCCCACCACCATACAAAAATGAATTAAATTAAGATCAATTTAATAATCACAAAATTAAATGAATAATGTAGAAAGTGATACGGACTTTTGTGCAAAGGAGCGCCACTGCATAACCTCAGCGCTATCTACAGAACACTCGAGAACAAATATCAACCCACTTATATCGATTATCGACCATCAACCCATTAATAGTTGCACATCCCTACTATCTGTCAAAGTACGAGGTGCGTTCAAAACGTGGCTACTTAATTTCCGCAGTGATATTATTTGTATTATTTTATCATGAAATAAAATTAAAATAACATAAAATTTAGCATAAAACGAAACTAAATGATTGTAAATATTGTACGAGGAATGCTTATTTTAAAACCTAAGGTTATTAAAAGATGAAATAGAACTCTTTTGAAATTTGACGTTTCTGTAAAGCGCAAAAGGACTTTTATCGTATGAACGCATACAACACAACAAAGATCAACAAGAAAAATCATTAGAAAAAGAGCTGAATTAGGCTAGATTTTTATGTTACGGATGCCTAACTGTATGAAAATACTCGCCCCCATAACTTTACAGTGTATAAATGTGTTAGAAAGTGGAACCCGTGACTCTGTTACCGCCCGACACCGCCCAACCAAATACTCAAGAAATCCATGTTTGTGACCTCCCATCCGTTCTCAAGACCCTAGGATTTTTGTATCCTGGTCACGGCACCAAATGTAACGAACCCCACTAAGTCGGCTATGAATTATCGAATGGATGTTGGGGCTTCTTCAAGTTCTAACACTTGAAGAAGTATCAGACCTCAAACAATGTCCCAAAACAATATAGATAAATGGCTCGTGATGTAAATTATTAGCGTGATCGTCTAGATAGTTGGTAGGACCCATTACGTTGTGTTTAATGAAGAAAATAAGTAACCCAAACAGTTCTTTAAGAAGGTACATGGATTTCTTGACATGAGTAAAGGTTGGACAGGATCGGGAAAGGTATATGAGAGCCGAAGGGCTCCGCCCCGCCCTTCACAGTGATTCGCCTCCTGCTGCATGTACAAACATTCAGAATTGATGCCCTTGTATTCCAAGCCGTCCCGCACAAGTATCAATTATGCAAAGACAACCTAGAGCCGACATCAAAACTGAATCCTGCACACATTTTGAACCCCCTGAAAGTAGGATGGTGGGTTTTGACACCCAGGGTTAAACAGATTGCACCAACAGACAGGTGCTGTGATGTACTAGACACCACGGAGAAGTATTTAGGAATCTAATAGATTCAGATGTTCATAGTTCATAGAACAGCATATTTAATATTTGTATTAGTATAGCCAATCTCATGACCAGCCGAATTGACACCATTGTGCCTGGTTGATGAAGTAAGTATTATAAGTTAGGTTATCAGTCAAATGACATGATTCCAACTAGTATCTTGTAGTATTTCAGTAGTGGTCATTAGACCAACGTTCAGATATAATCTGCACAAGACATTTGTCTACAATTAATATGATCCATACGGAGGTTAGTTAGGGAATGCAGTTTATGCTAGACCCTTTAGTACTTATGAGCTTCATATCGCGAGCCAGATGAGTGTTTGGGAAAGCTATCAGCAAATCCCATAGTAGAGAAAGGCTATTGCAAAAATGAATCTCATAATAACCGCCTGTGGTCAAATAATTGGTCTTAGATCATAATGCTGGTACAGAAATATTGAACGCAAAAGTATAGTATGGTTTGATGATGGAAGATAGTAGCTGTCACATGACATTTAATGACAATCATTTGTCTTTAGGTAAGTATTCTGTATTCACAGATCCACATTGGCATCATTCTGCCAGTCATGATAGGTTTCTCGAACAAAGTATGCAGATGCAATAAAATTAAACATCTGAACCCATTACAGGGTAGGATATTAGGATGGGAGTATATTATCTACCCACCATATAATCTGATGAAAGTACTACTATAAAATAGCAAGTACAATTTATAAGTAGATATTTAATCCACTGATGGACACTACCATTCTCAATATTTGAGATGTAAATAATTTGTTTGCAAAGCAAATCAAATTATTGGTAAGTATAAATGATGTTGGTTCATCATTCTGCCAGTCATGATAGGTTTCTCGAACAAAGTATGCAGATGCAATAAAATTAAACATCTGAACCCATTACAGGGTAGGATATTAGGATGGGAGTATATTATCTACCCACCATATAATCTGATGAAAGTACTACTATAAAATAGCAAGTACAATTTATAAGTAGATATTTAATCCACTGATGGACACTACCATTCTCAATATTTGAGATGTAAATAATTTGTTTGCAAAGCAAATCAAATTATTGGTAAGTATAAATGATGTTGGTTCACTGCTGGACAAATTCCAATTATGTATGAAACACAGGAACATAGGAATAAATTCCATAGTCGCCTTAGCAACATAAGGTTTTATATGATAAATAGTTTCTGTTGAAACAAAGTACAAACTAAACTTAGGTAATAACCAGTCCAATCTGATACTTATATGGTGTGGTAGATAAATGGAGATAGGATGGAATCAGTAAAAGGATTTCCTACCTAACCCCTACTAAATATTATAAATCATTAGCAAAACCTAACCGTTTGGCAATAATCTTGTTTGGCAATAATCTTGTATCTACTTTGTAATGTTTTCTTACTATCAATCTAACAAGAATTAGGATGGAAAACTACACTTATCTGGGTTTAGGTAGATAGTAGGCCAGCCCACAGCATTCCAAGGTCATCCACTCAACTCGCAGTCAGCTGATATCCACAGAAGACACACGAACACAGCTTCAAACATGTATCTCCACACTCCAACACACAGCAGCCACTTTCCAGAGCAGAGGCGCAGCGACCACGGGACAAGATCCATCTTCAATCCAGCAGCACCTCAGGGTCAGGACTTTCACACTGCACTCCTCTTTTTCTTCCACTTTTACTACTTTTCTTCTTAAATCCGCATACTTCATCGATTAAAATCAGACTTCCCCTTTCGCCCACACACCAGGCCTTATATATCCCTCAAAACGGAAGGTCCAGATACAATTTCTCGAAAAGTCTAAATCTAGAATAATCCAGCTCCATTTCCGGCTCAAAGGCTTATTCCACTACTCGACACCAGGCGGAGCTAACGAACTGGAACAATCTCGACTATTCGATCTTAGATCCATATTAGATTTATTTGATTGTGGGTTCCGTACAAAATAAAATTATTTAAGCTTTTTTATAATATCGTCGTAACGCTAAATTGATATTATGAAAATCATAGAATCTAGTTTCTTTAATAAACTCAGACTTGGTTATTATCAAGATTGTTCTAGTATGAGTGTTTCCCATTTATCACTGATATTTTAGTGGGTTAATGTACGTTCAACTAATATTCAATGCTATAATATTTAAAGTTTATTGGCGAATATGCTGAACAAACAGACTTAGTAGTGTATTCTTTATCTTCTTCTTTTATTCATGCGAGACACCGATGTTTTTGTATGTGACTTAGATTTGCCCGTAACCCATATATTTCTAACCCATTATTTTAAAATTATGTAAACATTTTCCCCAAAAGAGAAAATCAAGTCCAACAGTAGTCCACTGCGACCAATAATGTTGTTGTTCTCAGATAATTTAAATGTTTACTTATTATTTAAAGGTTTTTATATTCCACCCTTAAACGGATCCCTAAATAGTAAACATATCTTAGTTTAGCTACTCAACACCAGGCGTCGCTTCTGTCGCAATTAGAATATTCTCGAAACATAATTTATTTAAATTATTTTTACTACACATAGCCTAAACCAGTTTATAAATAAAAGAAAATTATTTAATTATAAATAAAAGAAATTATTTCAGACATAAAATGCGTATATAAACACCTAAATTATGCCTTTAACATTTGAAATTATATTTTACTTTGAGAGCCATCTCTTGCCAATCTGATGAACCTTTTAGATTGATGTCATCTATCGACATTGAACTGAACTACTAGCGAATCTGATCGAACGTATTGAATTGATTCTCATATATTGAATTTAGTTCTCTACTAGATGTCGCTACTTTAAACGTATTTTTCAAGAGGCCAGGGTAGTATTTATTACATCTTGACTTCAATTTGAAACAAAATAATATCGTTTTCAGATGGTGGTGGCGTAGAGTTACCTGCCGTGTGATTAATCTGGCCAGCCCCATGGCAGTGCCTATATTTTTATTTTTTTTTATCCCGCCCGAGCCGGTTTTCTATTAGGTCATAACAAAATTGTAATAAAAAAAAATGTGTGATACAAATTTCTTTTTTTAGAATGACGGTTCATGACGTCAATAAGTGATAATACTATCCTACATTGAATAAAGAATTTCAATTTCAATTAACGGTAAAACAATTTTTTAAATCGGTCCAATAGTTTCGGAGCCTATTCAATTCAAACAAACAATAAATAAAATCCTGTTTCTAATATTAGTGTAGATTATATTATTATTATCTTAGTGTGATGCCGGCTTAGAATAGCATTACCCGATTTCTTTCCCGTGGGAGTCGTAGGAGGCGACTAAGGGACTTGAGGGTGTGTAATGCAATTTTAGGCGATGGGTAAAAGTGTAGCGAATATTCGAGTTGCCAAATCAACAAAGGCGGACTTGGGTAGTGGTAGGTTCTCTACACAACATCCAATAAATTCCCTTTCATAACACAAGCAGATAGAAGGGGGTTAAATATACTCGTATGTCCCTTTATCAGTCATATTTAAAAATAATAGGGACTCGAGGGTGTGTATTGCAATTTAAGGCGATGGGCTGACAACCTGTCACTATGGCGATACACAATTTTCCGAATGACCCTCAAACATATGTCAGACGTGGCGTAAATGTCCGTTTTTGTGGCCGTTTACGCTCTGCCTACCCCGCAAGGGATAATAGGCGTGATATGTGTATGTATGTATTTTTTAGTGTAGATTTTTTTAATGCATTATTTAATGTTTTTTGTCGTCTTTTAATACCGAGTAAGGGACAGCCCTTCGAATACTGATAGGGTGCATGAAACATTAAACTGGTCAACTTTGCCCTAGAAACATATGTCAGGAAACGCCAAAAAAATTACCTTCCATACAAAATCACAATCAGCTGACTGCATTCACTATGGGAAGTCAGTTTTTTTACGTTTCCTGAAATAGTTTCATGGTCTGCATGTACCCTTTTAGTATTCTGAGGGCTATCCCTGACACCCTTTAATACAGTAATGATTAAATGTAATCATTACACTGGTACGAATAATGTGGCGTAGTTGGTACATTTTTAAATGAAAAAGTAGTTATTGTGGCATAACTGTAATAGTTAGACATATGGTATCGCGAACATTATTATAGATATTGATGTCCTCTATAAAACTGTAGTACATTACTTTGCTCTATTGTCAATAATTTCCACAGCGTACGCGATATAAGAAATTTTTTTGGTACATTTTTCACACGTTGGGTTACATAATCGAAATTTTCACGCGGATCCCTATTTTTTTCTCGTATAAAATATAGCCTATGTTCATCAAGAATAATGTATGATTCTTATAGTGAAAGAATTTTAAAAATCGGGCCAGTAGTTTCGGAGCCTATTTGATGCAAATAAACAAACAAACAAATTTTACATATAAACATTCCTCTTGAATTACACTATAAATGTTTTAAAATGGATCAATATTAGCTGCGTACTTTTAAATATGTAAGCATTCGTAGGGACAAACACGGGACTATACTATTTTATGTAGTGAAGATAAAAACAGGATATATCATGTTATAGCTTTACCTTCCCACAAATCTAAACATACTCAGGTAAAACTATTCTGAAGCACTACGCCGTAGCAAACTGCTACAATGATGGCGTAGCGGCGTAGTCAGTTGCTAAGTTTCTAAATCTTCACTAAGTGGATTAGAACCCTATTGAAGTTGCCCAGTTTGCAGGAAATTTGTTTTCTGTTGTGTATTTTATTTTTATAACTAAGCCAAGAACCAACTAGAATTACTAAGAGTACTTTTAAGATTCTTTGGTTTAAACTGGACTCTAGCGTATGGAACAATAAAAACAGACAGTATTTTACGTCTCTCTTATACATACTTGCATACACAAGTTCTTTGCTCACATCCAATGGTTTTTTTCTTTGTGTTTTACACTTATTACTCCTAAATCCTTGAACAAGAATGACTCCTTCAAACTTGTACATTAAACGAGTGGGAAGTATGTTTTAAATATATTATATTATGTAAAAAAATATTATGAGTGAAAATAAATTTGACATTCTCAAACATCTAATGGCATATCACCAGATTACTCAGAGACATGAAAACAAAAAATATGAAAGAACGAACATAAGGAGAGAAAAAAATCGTATCAGTTTGTTTTCCCGTAACCTTCGTTGGCGAACATTTTTTGAGGCTTTATTGAATAAATTTACATAATTTTTCGCTGATACTTCTTAAGAAGCTTTAAAAGGAGCGCGCGTGCGTTTGTTTTCAAAAAATAATATTATTTCTTCGTGGGTTTTATCTGTATGTTATATGATACACGAATTTTTATATAAATACTTACTCATAATATTGATGTAGGTATGCTTTACTAAGAATGAATGATTTAAGAGTAGAATCAGGTAGAGATACAAACAATAAATTATCGTATTTAATATTACCATCATTTTCATTGTATTGGATGATATTTTACGAAGTACTACGTTGATAATTTTTGATAATGGAATTTGCTCCTGGCTATTTTTAAATATAACTGAAAAAATGGACATACTAGTATATTTAACCCACTCCTAGGTGCTTGTGTTATCAAAATGAATTTATTGGATGTTGTGTAGAGAACCTAAAACTATTCAAGTCCGCAACATTTGGCAACCCGAATATTCGCTACACTTTTTGAAAATTTTGCAAGTTATCAAAAAGTGTAACTAATGGCTCGTCTACCGCGGTAGCTCAGATGGAAGAAGCGTGGCCACTAGTAAATGCGAAAGTCGCAGGTTGAAATCCTGCCCACGCTTGAAAAATTTTCCCCACAAGTTTTCAAAAACCGTATACATGAGAAGTGTTTTGAAATTTGATATTTAATTAGTTACAATATTTCCGACACATTTTATTCAGATTGATCGGATTAAAACTTCAGTAGTTAAATAAGTCGTTAACACTTCATAATAGGCATTTGAAACGAAACTAAGAATCTTCTCTCTTTTCGTGTGGGACACCGAATCGTCAACGACCCGATAAACCCTGGTGTCAGAGTTTTTAAACCGTCGACTACTAGTAGTATGCCCCTGACATGGTTGTGTAACGACCGCCATCTAAGTAATCATAGACAGCAACCGGGACCGACGGCTTAACGTGCCCTCCGAAGCACGGAACGAACTCTCTTTTCGGACAATCAGGTGGTTCAGCCTGCAATGTCCTACCCAGACCGGGAACAAATTCACAAAGTGATAAATTTCAACTTTATGAGTGTCCCGCCGAGAATCGAACCCGGAACCTTTGCGTCGCAGGCAGTCGCACTACCACTGCGCCACATCGGCCGTCGAACTAAGAATTATCCGTACAATTAATATTATTTCCACTCAACAGTTTAAAGCGTGTATGTGTAGGGTATGTGTACGCTCGTACGCCAACCAAAGAAAACAGAAAACAATTAATTCTGGAGAACAACTGTAGCAACGTAGAAATGTAGACACGTTTTGGTGCTTGCGGCAGGTAAACCGGTTGCATAGACTAGATAGGTGCTAGACTTTTGTTAAGATCTCGATTAGTAGTTTACTTTTCTTCTTCTTTACGTGAGGGACGAGGCGTCCAACGACCCGATGAACCCTGTTGTCAGAGTTTTTCAACCGCCTACTGCTAGTAGTAGGCCTCTGACATGGTTATGTAATAACCACCGTCAAAGTTATCATAGACTGCAACTGGGACCGACACCTTAACGTGCCCTCCGAAGCACGGAACCATCTTTCTCTTCGGACAATTTAGTGGTTCTGTTTTCTATCTACCTATTAGAGTTGGCCGTTTAATTTATTAAAATAAAGTTTATCTGAAATAAACTACCATCCATTTAGGTGTACGTACAGACGAAACTTGGCACTCCGTATTTTGTTGAATTGTTTATCTACAACTAACAAAACTGAACTTAAATTTAAGAAGATATAGATGGCGTCCGGGCCCTTATAAAAATAGTATTTTACTGATTTTGTAAAAATCCTATAGCTGATATTCTAAAGCGGAGTGAAAAGTGAATTAATGGGTGAATTATTTTTTTCAGTTGGTATACTAGGGAAAAATAAAGATGCTTAAAGGAAACTGAAAAATCTCTAGAAAGTATTAACGTCACGTACTAACTATGCCTTAGTCATATCTTTACATTTTACCATCGTTTCGTCAGAAGTTAATAACCATATTGAGAATAAGTACCCATAAGTAAACGGGGTGTAAGGGACATCCCTCCGAAGAATGATAAGGTGTATGAACACTATGAAACTAAACTACTTCAAAAGAAATCAACTAACTTTTATTTTACAACTGAGGCCGTATTCCGCTATTTGAAATACGTCACACTTGTGTTTCAATAAAGTGTCAGTTGGATTATTTTGGTTTCGTAGTCCACTAAAAGTTTGAAGTATAAAAAATCACAGTGGCAATAGAATAACGTTGAGTGTCAAGTGCATTGTAATGGCTATAACATAAGAGAATCGGGGCCCAACAGAAAAAAACTTGTATCAAAAAACTACTACTTACAGGACAAAAATGCTTGCAGTTGCAGTTGCACTACACGAATACTTGCGGTAAAAGTTGTAAATAAAAAGATAACCAGTTTTTTGAGCCTGCTATAAAATAAGTATCATGGTTTATAGGAGTGAATAATACTTCCTCGATCACGTTTCCTGTAAAATATTCCAATGGGAATCAGTAGTACTTAATGTATATTGTACAAAACTATAGGAATGACAAAAAGGGAAAGACAACACTTACGTCAGTGCTGTGAATTATTTTAACTCTTGCGCTATTTTATTGCGTTGGACCGGAGCCAGTCATCTACTTATCGTATGTCACCGGCACCTACCGGAGCTACTTATCACCTCGGTCTACGGTACCATTACGCCGAGTAATATGCAAACCTGAGCATTTCTCGATATGCTGTTACGGACTTCAAACAAGGTACCTCCTTATTAATACAAAGGTATGTTGGTCTTTCAACGCTGCTGAACATGCAGGGTGAACCAACTGATTGTCCGAAAATAAATGGTTCCGTGCTTCGGAAGGCACGTTAAGCCGTCGGTCCCGGTTGCAGTCTATGATTTCTTAGACGGCGGTCGTAACACAACCATGTCAGAGGCCTACTAGTGGTAGTAGGCGGTTGAAAAACTCTGACACCAGGGTTATTAATTATTTCTAGTTTTATACCTTACCAGTCACCGAAGATTATTAATTAATTCTAGTTTTATACCTTACCAGTCACAAAATATTTTACCAATATATTATTTCTAGTTTTTAAGATAGAAAAGCTTGCATTGAAGCGTTCTTTTTCAAGTGCGAAGTCGGTTTATTTTTTGCTATATATCGCATTTTTCTGTCAGTAAGTCGAAATGAGCAAGCAGTTTGTTGTGTTTTTTTTTGTTTACAGATGCCGATAAATAAGTCAGCCCTCCAACATCAATAGCAATTGGTTCACTATAATCTAGGACTTTTGTAGGGACTCAAAACCCCTAAACGGGTGAAAGTCAAGCTTTTCGGCAGAACCATCATCTGGGTTAAAGAGACCAAATATATTAGAGTCACCTTCGACGATGTTGAACAAATGGAGCAAACTCTTCTTTAGAAATAAGGTGAGAATGTACATCACTTGCGTGAGGCCTATCGTGACCTACGCCAGCGTAACCTTTGCTCACGCTTTCGATTCACATCTGAAAATGCTTCAGGTCATCGAAAACTGTTTTATGAGCAACGCTTCCGGTGCGTCTTGGTATTTGCGGAACGCCAACCTCCATCAACTTTGGTCTCCCTACCATTAAAGCCCATACGAGAAAAGCGTCTCATCGCTTCTCTGACAACGCTCCCCATCATAACAACCCCCTAATTTGAGCCGCGTCAAACAACATATTTTATTCAACCTCGCGTCTTAGATACCTCCTTTTGGATGATGATGACGATATCACTGTAGCCGCTGCTGCAGCAGTGCGAGTGGATCACACTCCACAAGCTCTTTAAGTAACCGACGCCTCCGCAGGTGGGGGCGCGAGGGTCCCTCATTGTTCCCTATTTCAGAAACTACCGGCATGTACTGAATTAATTCGTTCCGATCTTTTCTTCCTAGAACAACTTCTTAGCCCACTGGGTTAGTTGTTTGAACCATCACACTTACTATTCCGGTTGAGCCCTAGCTCTCCATCAAACAGTCAGGTGTAGATTTACGCCTGAGTATTAGCTCCGGGGCTAAAATCGTATAGTCCAATAAATCAAAAAAACTATAATCAAAAGAAACTCGCTAGGTGTAAGGACCACTGGATAATTGTTAGGGCAAATAACTACGCTACGAGCTAGTGTCTAATTTCTGACTGGTCTGTGATGAGAAGCGCCGGCGACAGATGGCAGCCAGGAATAATTCTGTAGCAATTTTACCAACACGGACTGCAGCAGCAATCCGCCGACGTCCGTCCACCGCCCTCAGGGTAAAAGAAAGTTTATGAGAAAACATGGTATAATCAGAATGAAGCCATAAAAACTCGTCGCAATCACAATAGCGTGCGCTTCAACATTATAAACTTACAAAACACGAAATATTACTTTTATCAGGTAAAAAAGTTTTTATAATACGTGTACAATGTGTAGCACGTAAATTGTGCGTTTTGTAGTAATTTAGATCTGAACGTGTGCTGAGGGCTGCCGACACACCATCAGCCGTTTGCCCCGAGCCGTTTTAGTAATACTTTATTTCGATTACAATAAACATGAGATTTGTTTGAGTGACATTTGACTCTGGAGTCAGACGGAGCCGTTTGTCATTCCAACCAATCCTTTTTTTTGAAAGTTCATTTTCGGATTTCTATTATAAAATGCTCAAGCCAAACGGCCGATGGTGTGCCGTTATGGATGTTTGTTGTATTTCTTTAGAAATATTCGCTTGCTCTGAGCCACCACCATGCAAATTGCTGCATGTTTTATGTTCTCGTATTCGCAGTTTGTCAGGTTATGGCACAAAGGTAAAACGTTTTCTGATACGCTCACTTTATACAAATTTTCATTTTACACTAAAAGTTGAAAGTAAAAATACTATTTCTTTACTAGAGGAAATGGTCACGTTTTGAGTTAAAATTCGGAAGTAGGCATGTGTGGTTGTAGGTACTTACCAAAGTCCGGTCCAATCTCGGATGTTATCTATCCACTTTCACTAGGGTCGACTTTGTGCTTGAAACTTTGACTTTTTATCGTGTATGCATCAATTAAATAATTCCTTTGACTCATTTTTGTAGTTTTTCTGACTTCGATCACTTTTACGATACTGTTCCTATTTTCTAGATAGTTTTCTGAAACCGTATTAATATTGAAATCTTGCAAAAAACCGCATAAGTTGTAAACGAGAATTCTGTTGTAAGCTTTCAAGATTCTATATACCGTAATGTAATGTAAAATGCATTGCTACCAGCCTTCTGAAGCTGTTAATTCAATCCTGGGTTTAGCCAAAGAATAATGGCCCGTATCCTCACTCGTGCGGTTTAACAAACCTCATGCAAGCAATGCTGTGTACATCGCTGTATCTCGTCAGAGCTTGTGACATGTATAAAGCAAAAGCAGTAACAGTTTGCGAGCACACGAATGTGTACAAGGCCATCGAAACACTGCCACTCGTATTCACAGACAGCTAAATAAATCTCCCTCTTGAAGACTTTAAGGGTAAAATTTAATAAAGCAAATAGAAACGGTGTTACGCGAGCTGCCATATTTAAACATTATTTTAAGAGATTTATTGTTCCCGTTGAGAGTGTTATTTACAGTTAATTTAAAATTACAATGTAATGAAGAAATAAAGTTGTTAATTTATTAAAGACCAAAAGAAGCGTTCTATTAGCTGTTGTATGAAACTTATTGCAAGCTCTTTGTATTAATTAGCGTGCAGAATTTGAATATTGTTTTGGATGATAATAATCACAAACATAATACTGCTCCACTTCAACTTTTGGTAGATTGTGTACTAATGTGATTAAAATATTTGAGCGAGTTAGTTGGTGACTGTGTATAGGGTTGGGGGTTGAGTTTTGAACTGTATTTCCGCGCTTCAACTCTATTAAAAGTTGTGTGCGTCAACCACGATACAGGCTCACACATACAGGCGGTACAACAGTAGAATGCAACTAGCAGTAATGTATTTAGACCTCTTTTACACAAGCGTCAAACGCACTTTCTGTGATATACGGTATTGATCATGTGTTTTAGAATACGGTATTGGGCCGTGTGATGCCGGCTTAGAATAGCATCACCCCATTTCTAACCCATGGGTGTCGTAAGAGCCGACTAAGGGACTCGAGGGATGTATGTTGCAATTTTAGGCGATGGGCTGACAACCTGTCACTATAGACATACACAGTTATCTAGTTGACCCTCAAGCTTTTGTCAGACGTGGTGTTAATATCCGTTTTACGGCCATTGACACTCTGCCTACCCCGTAAAGGATATAGGCGTGATTTATGTATGTATGTATGTATGTTTTAGAATACAAACTTACCTAAGTTTAAGTATCCTAGTTCCAGATTTTTCACGAATAATTCTTATTGCTCTTTTATTGCGAGTCTCCTCAGGTCTCACAGAATTTATGAGAACAAACGGCTTACGCGTTTTTGCGTTTATCATGCATTGCATTGCAAGTGAGCTAAGCCACTCATTTTCACAAGTTAAGTTTTGGCGGGCACGCCCAAGACAGATTGACGGCTACAACGAAACGTAAATATTTCACACATACATCTAAGTACTAGCGTAATATACGCGTATACGGGCAAAATCGAATCGTTTTGGTGTCGCAAGTAGTTGAGTGTCAACAGCATTCGGTGTGCAGGGTATATGACTTCTCATTAAATGACAATACGATTGCAGTGTTTAAGTTGTCTAAATACAACTGAAGATTGTGATTTAACACTTTTTGAAGAAAACAGATAGTTTTGAAAAGCAAATTAAACTGAATATAGTGCAAAATACTAAGATTTTGTTATGAACATACTGTTTTCTTTGGGAAAACATTACATTTATCTTTATATACAGTAGAAACGGAGCATATTCCTTTAGTTTAGTTACAGTTAAGTACCATGCGATTTTGCTCAGGTAAGGTTTGGCTAAAAAAATCTTTTCCCGTGACAATAATTACGAGGTGTAAGCCGCGTAAACATGTTTTACTTAGGGAATCCATTCAGTTAAAAAACAGTAGCAACGCTAGCAGAGTAGGTATTAATCATCGAAAAGCGAGCGAAGGGCGAGCCATATCCTTCTGTAAATTCTCTTTTTTTGTGACTTAGTTGCTCTAGCCACTACTACAAAAGCCTGTAATGCAATCAAATTTACAGGATTTTGAAAGCTGTATGTAACCTTGGCGTACGTCTGACGTGACGAACCACTGTGAAACGACAAACATTTCCAGTGTTTTGTAGATTTATATTATTGTTAGTGTTGTAGTTACTTATATTCCTTTTTATGAAATTGGGAATTAGATAGTCATTTTTATAACCCTGGTACCTCCTAAGTGTAGGTATTAATACATATATGATCACAATATATGATCGGATTGGGGGGTTCAGTTGGATTTTCTTTGACATCACAACTTTATTAACTTAAAATGCCACGTTTTATAGTGTAGCGATAAGATTACTTTACACCATATTTATTTATTTCATATTTGGAACCTCCAAACGGCTATTACCTTCTTACGACAGGTTGTAAACAGCGAACAGTATTTTTTCCAATTTATCTTAACAACTTGTTTTATAACTCAATATCCAAGGAAATGTTACGATAATAGATTTACACACCAATTATAACTTTTTATGGACGAGCGCGTTAGCTTATCAGAAAAAATAATTTCGCCGAGTTTTTCGCTAAAGGTATGTTTAATTATGCGAATATTTTAATGTGTGTTTAAATAATGATTGCTATGTTAATTCAACACTTGAATTCTTTCATTTTGAAAACTAAAATTGTCAACTAGCAACAATATGGTAGAGTTAGGAATTCGGTCAAAATTCTAGGAATTTGGGCAAAAGTTGGAATATGGCAAAATCTTAGACTTCCTGCGACTATCGTACTAAACAGGCTCAGACGGCGGCTAAAAAGCTGGGCGTCCTGAATAGAGTGAAGCGATACTTTACGCCTGGACAGCTTTTAACTCTTTACAAAGCACAAGTCCGATCCTGCATGGAGTATTGCAGTCACCTTTGGGATGGCTCAGCCAAATACCAACTTCCCGCTCTTGACTCAGTGGAACGCAGGGCCAAGAGGCTCATAGGCGACATAAAACTGGTGGACACCAAGCTACATAGCCTGGCTCATCGCCGCAAGGTTGCCTGCTTGTCGGTATTTTATAGATTGTACTTCGGAGAGTGTGCTCAAGAGCTTCACGACCTTGTTCCACCAGCTCCCTTCTACCATCGGACATCCAGACGCACCGCCGGATACCATCCGTACCAGGTAGCCATTCCACCAATTCGGACTAAGCGCTTCCAGTCATCATTTATAATGCGCACTGCTAAAGAGTGGAATTTACTACCTGCGTCTGTGTTTCCAAAAGCATACAACCCTAATCTCTTCAAAGTAAGAGTGAACAGGCTTCTTCTGGGTGAGCTCGCTCCATGTTAGACTCTGTCTCTGTCCTATGACCTAGACTAGAGTCAAGAGCAAACCCATCATTAATAAAAAACAAAAAAAAAACAAAAAACTAATCCAATTGAAATTGAAAAAAAAAAACAAATAGAATTTCTCCTGCACTAGCTTCCATTCAGTTAACCTAATATTTGATCAGTAGATAGGTGACCTTATTGAACTGTTGTACAATAAATGTAATAATCTCATATACCTATATAAGATATGGGATGCAATTGAATAAATTGACGTTTATATGTAACAACAACAAAAAATGTATAAATTGTGAAAAAAGAAACACAAAATATTGCTGCCTATTGCCTACTTATGACTATAAATAAATATACTTTTCAGTGGATGGTTTCCATCGGAGCAACATTCCTAGCATATTAGCCGCGTTTTATGGAATATGATGAAGTTATATTTTTTTCTTAGTCGATATTTTGCTAGTGTTCCTTTGATAATATTTAAAGAAAAAAATATTTATCCGTAAATCAATTTTCCATACAGTAACGCGAGCATACTCAGCTGCAGGCGTCCACTAAATCATCGTTCAAAAATTTACCAGTTGCCTTTGAATAGAGCTGCGACTTGTCCGAATTACGCTCGCGCCATTAGCTTGCTCTTTGTGTGAGACAGAGACGCGCTCATTGTGCCGATGCCGGCGAAAGCCCAAGAGCGGGCTTAATTATACTGACTTCGATCCCTATTCACTCACACATCACTTCATTCGGGCACCTTTAAATGTGGAGTGTACGAGAAAGTTTACAATAAACTTGCCAACAGCGCAACCGACGACAGTCACCACTGAGTTACCTCATCTCATACTTAGTAGCTGCATTTCGTTTAATTTTTAAACGTGTGATGCCGGATTAAAATAGCATCATCCCATTTCTTACCCATAGGTGTCGTAAGAGGCCACTAAGGGACTCGAGGGTTAGATGTGTATTACAATTTTAGGATATGGGCTGTCAACCTGTCACTATAGTGATGCACAGTTATCTGTTTGACCCTCAAACTTTTGTCAGACGTGGTGTTAATATCCGTTTTTCGGCCGTGAACGCTCTGCCTACCCCATAAGGGATATTATCTATCTTATCCATCTATCTTTAGTGGAAATAAATTATTCCGTAAAGTTCATGTTATCCCAAATTTAGTCCAATTGAATATATATTTCCCTTAGATGCGAAATAAACTATTGATTATATGTGAAATGTGTTTGCCTCTAAGCAGAGGTGTATTTGATTTAATCTCGTGAAAAAAGCCATATTGAATAATTTATCTACTAATACAAGACAATAAAATATGAAAAGACAGACGCTACGTCGTTATTACAAAAAAGACGCGCGTAGTGACAACGTTTAAATGATTTTTCCACATTCATAAATTAGCGCTATCACTTTCCGTCAAATCGGTTTAGAAAAGGATAGCAGTTATATGATAAGTTACGAAAAATTATTTCGCAAATTGAGGCCAATGCCTGCAACTTTCAGAATAGTTATTCGTAGTCTAAATAATATAAAAGCAAGACTGTATTAGACGGATACTAATTTTGACTAATAAATGATTTCGAATTGTGCGTAATACTTCAATTGCTATTATTTTTAATCAACGTCGCCATAATATGTAGAGATATGAAACTAAACTTTTTTGCAAAAGTCACTTTTTTACAAATAAAAGGGTTTAATAAATATCGTAAAGTGAAATAGTTATATAAAGTTTCATTTAATAACATACAAATATTTTAATAGTTTTATTTAATGATAATTAAATAAAACATTTTGCAGTCTCACGAGCAGAAGATCTAATTGAACGTAATTTTAATTTTAAATGCGAGATTTTTGTAGAAACCGAATACTAGAACATTTCACGCTACTTACTCTCCGACATCGTAACTAGACACTCTGAACTTAATATCCTAATTGTACTAGGTATTCAGTCAGCATTGAAACGTCGAGCTGCCATCCCATTGAAATGCTCAAATACTGGTTAATTCCAAATGCGAAATCGTATTGTGCACCAATTCGATCAATCATGTGTTGCCAACCCTCACATGAGGCATTTGAATGAAATTTTAGACCCCTGAATCAAAAGAGTACGCATGTAGTAATTCCGATAAGTCCTGCACTGGACCAAATACTAGTTCCGTACTAGCTAGATCGATATTTCACAGCTCTTTGAATAAATGAGTTTCATTGAAATGAGAACAGAGAGGGACTTACATTAGGATCCATCTAATTAGTGGTGTGTTCAATAATTAATATTCCATTTAGTTTGATGCTACCAGCATTAAACTACAATACAATTCATGATTTTAGTAAAGATTTCTCGTTGTGAACAATTTCTTGCTTTAGGTATATTACCGAGCAAACGAAACATTTCTCCCTAGATAGAAAACTAAGTTTCCTCAAGTGGCAATAACGCATTCTAGTCGGCAAGTAATCCGCCCTTAATCGGTAATCAGGTCTGCGATAAGGGCCCACCTGAGTACTACAGCACTGCCGCCAGAATGTTAATTATCAAACTCCATTCGCTACATGTTATTCTGCAAAGGGACGATGGTAGGTACATCGTACAAGCCTTAAGGTTGCGTAATATAAGATAATTAAATTATACCCTTAACAGATTCTCAACGAAATATCAAGGAGTTAAGTCCCTACCTATCTTTCGAGTGGTCTAATTTTAGCAAAAACAATTCTCATCACATATTTTTAAGTATCATAAGCTATTCATTTAAAAATATGTGAAAGTGATCGCAAGTACAGAAAATATAATATTAAGTATCATTATAAACTGTACATTACTTACCCAAGATTGCTCGTAGTAGAGTAATATAATACCAACTGCAAATAAAAACTGTCCGTGTCATTACAAAAATAAATAAGACGTTTAAAGCATTAAATACGAGCATTAAGACGCTGTTTTAATAATCTTTCCATACGATTTGACGTTGTCAGACAACATAGACACTGTTCAACTTCAACCTTTTTTGTAATAACACCGTGTATTGCTAATCTGTGGGTATTAATTTCAAAGTGTTTCAGAAGCTCGCCAGTCCCCTCAAGCCAAACTTTGGATCAAACTAGTGAACCAATGCACTCGGTTCCTGTTTATTTTAACTGATCGACTGAAACTAGTTCCGCTTTTGCTTCTAGTAATTCCACTGAGCAAACTGGCTTGTATTTTAATTCATTTAGGTAGGTTCCGTACTTATTGGTAACTTAAGTAATCGTACTCAGATATATTTTATAAATATAGTTCATAAAATAATAGTTTTTAAAATAGTTTAAAATTCTAACAATGCTTGCCGGTAAAAAACTAAATTTTAGATGTCATCCGGACTATCACCGAATTGTTTTTGGAAAATATTTTAATTAACACCGAATGAAACAGAGAAACGGGCCTCTTTGTAATTATTTTGGGCATACGGTTACTGCCTACGGCAACACGCTATACAGTTTCATACCATCCTACTATTTTATTTTTGGACAGTTACGCTTTACAATAGAACGTAATCACAGGCATATTCAGCAAAGTAATAACTTATCAAATAGAAGTCAATGTCGTAACGTGACGTTAATCTAATATAAAATCAATTTTATAATTTATAATGTAAAAATGTAGACACAAACATTCTTATGCCCTTTTTCTACGTAAGCAATAAAATTCCGGCCTATATATTGAAGCACGTATGCCTCGACGCCACCCTTCAAGAATCAACACGAAAACAAGAAGAGTTGAATGATCGTCATTATTTCTCGCCGGGGCGCGGGGCTCAGGCGGGGCCCTAATTTGAACAATCTAAACATGGCTGAGCGCCTGATTGATGCTGAAGCTTGTTTCCCCTTTCCGCTAAGTGTTTTTACGTGACTCTAATCATATGGCCATGTTCGACACTTATGGTAGAAATTACGGAAGGCAAGTTGCTACTTTTTTTGTATGATGATGACGATTATTTTGCATGTTCTCGAGGTAGTATTAACTAATTATTCAGCTTTAATCAAGAACTTATTTGTACTTATATAGCCTACCAATAGTTTGAATAGAGTAAGTTCAAAATTATAACACATTTAACCTGAAACCCTAATAATTTACTTCCAGTTCCAGTTCTTCCATTTGTTGCGTAGATTGCTACGTTGCTACATTTGCTACGTCGTAGCAGCAGTATTGCTACAACCATATGACCAACTAGCTATTCAAAGCATTATATGTGTAGTGCTCGCGTTTTTAATTTCATTATATGAAAACTTTATTTCAACTTGATTGTTTTCTACTATATCTGTTTTCTAAACAAACTTCGCTTAAACAAAACTGTAACTATTAGAAATAAGCACGTGAATGGGGCACTCAAAAGTTATTTGCTTGAAACATTGGAGGGATGATTCCAGATAGTTTCGTTACAAAATACGATTCCCTATTTACCTTTTTAGTTTCAAATGTTTTCATGGTAGTTACAAAATTCAGATAAGCTGCTAAGGTTGGAAATGATACTATCTAGACGGAGTGTAAAAGTTTACAAAAAAAAAAAAAATTATACAGATTTCTTATTTAGTAGTTTTAAACAAATTACTTTTGTTTGTAGTGTTCGGCGATCATACGGCAATTGTGATCTTTCAACCTTCATAAAGAAGGCTGTTCTTTTGGCTGTTTAGCCAAAACGTATAACTAAACCCTCTAACAAATTAAAAACATGCAAGCCGGATTTGGTCGGAAGTCCTGGGTCACCGTATTCTACTATTTGAAGAGCTTCTCAGTCGTGTTTCAATAGAGTGTCAGTTGGATTATTTTGACCGTTTTGTATTCTGTTGTCAGTTTGAAGTTCTTGTAGAAAATCACAATAGCAATTAAGTTTCAATTGCATTGAAATGTAAGTTTATTAATAAAACATATTCTTGTTTTAGAAAATAACAATACTTTTTCAATCTCATTTAACAGTTGGCACACTATTGGTTATTAAAATTATGGTAAGTGTACCTTTAAATGTAAAATGTTATCTAATCTTATTCCCGCCATGAAAATATAAAATGTTATTTAAGCCAATTTAAGTAGGTATATATTTCACATTATCAACAACGTCTAGTTCTCTAGTTTTGACTAAGCTATTAAATTTACTATTGAAATGACTCGAAGAACTCAACCGTAATTCAAAGTAATACTAGTTTCGATCCCTTACTTTACCTCTAAATGTAGCCACAAAGATTGGAAACCAAGAATCAGAACACAAAGGCTGGTTAAAAGCTGCGCGGTTCTATCAAACAACCGTTAACAGTAAACTGTACAAGGCAAGTGAATTCCAACTAGAGTTGCCAGTTCAAGGATGGGAAAAAGGATTAATCAGTAAACCTGGCAGAATTTAACCTAAATAAAATTCGTGGCTACCAAAGACAAACATCAATCCATAAATCAATTTATTAATCGATTCCGATAAACATAATTTATATCAATTTAATGCATTAAAGTTTGCAATTTTGAGTAAGATTGATCTATCATCGCGTGTCTCTCGTCTGAGACCAAAGAAGCGACATCGTTTTACGTTTTTCATACTATGCATTTGAAATAGCAGACTGTACTCTAGCTATAAGAAGGCATGTGGCATCCCTGATTCTGACTATTCCAACTGGTTCACGAAGGAAATTAATATTCAGAGTTTATTGCGCTATCGGTCCATTACTTGAATGAACAGTGTTCCAACCCCGATGTTTCGTCTTTCAGCGGAATACAAGTAAATCTTGTTGAGTGCCTTCCATTTTGTCTTGCAAACGCAAGCAAAAAAAAAACAAGCCCTAGTGATTATTTACTATTTAGTGACTATTTGTGTATTTCATAATTATTTCTTTTATTATAAAAATATTGCCGTGTGATGCCAGCTTAGAATACGATCACAGCATTTTTGCTCCCGTAAGATGCAACTAAGGGACTCAAGGGTTATATGTGTATTTCAATTTTAAGCGATTGGTTGACAACCTGTCATTATAGTGTAACACGATTTTTCTGAAATGGCCCTCAAATATGTCTCAAACGTGGCGATAGCAACCGTATTTTACGGCCGCTAACGCTCTGCCTTCCTAGCAAGGGATAAAAACGTGGTGTGTGTATGTTTAAAGACAACATTTACTTTGTTTGCTTAGTTTAGAATTCAATTTTAACTAGTAGGCTAGTATTATTATTATATTGTTTATTCCTTTGAATTTCAGGCGCACAGGGAGTCCCGCCCATAAAGTCTCCAACCGCTGGGCAAAGGTCTTTCCTCCCTTCTACTGGAACGTATCATTTTGGGTGTCAAGCGGATCGACTGCATCAAAAACACTTCTTCGTTCAAGTGGCATACGTGTGTAGCAAGTTGTAAAAAAATCACAAAATATCGGCTAATATTTATACATCCTCTATTTCAATAGTGGTTGCACCATAGCTTCTATTCAATGCGGCATGGATAATGATCTATTTATTAAAAGCTTTATAATAAATCATGATCGATGGTTTCGCCTAAACTCATTTTCCGCTCAATTACTTACTATATGAATCAGCAGAATCAGAAAAGTGAAAATGGAAAATAGGGCATATTCTCCTAAGTTGCCTTCATGTTGCAAATAGGTATTCACCTAAAACAGCCGCGAAAAGCCCACTGCTGAACATAAACCTCCCACAAGTGCATTCAAGCCTAAAGATCATTTAACACAAAACTCTCATTTAAAAAATATATACAAATGTACAGCATGAATAAAATGATAGTATTGTGTGACACTGAAATAATCTTCAGGCTTAAATGCACTTGAGGGCGTTCTATGTTCAGCAATGGAAGTTTCTTATAGGCCGAAAAATAGATTCTTACAAATCTGTTCTCGGCTGATACTGCCGTTGCATTACACAAGGCTAAAAACTCGATGTATTGAAGTCACTTTATCGGCCGTATCAGTTAACCCTAGGCCGAGAACTTGAATGTAAAAGCCGGCCGTCATGTATACTACGACACGCAAACCGCCTGCAGATCACAAGGCATAGACTGGCGCGATCAAAAAAGCTTACTCACGTGATGGGCCCTGAGGTATACAATCGTCTCCCTATCGTAGTAACTGAGGCAAACTCAATTAAAGCTTTTAAAAATAAATTGAGGCGCTGGCTACTGGAGCATACATTCTATAGCTATACAGAATTTTTAAAAGTTGACATTAATTGATAAGATAATTCGTAAATGACAATTTTGTATTTTTCTGTAATTATTTGATTTATGACATTGTTTTACTTTATTTTATTTGACATTGTTTTAATTCATTTTATTTGTTAATATTTTAGTACTTACAGTACAATTTTTACAAATTGTATGACATGACTTATTTTACTATTATTTTACTATTGACATGTTACATTAATCTAATTTCATGAATTATTTTTCTAAAATAAGACTGTAAAAATTATTGTAACGAAATAAAAGGAATATGAATATGAATATATAAGTAATCTGTGACTAATATTTAAAAAAGTGTATGGTTGTTAGTTTTCTATATCGTTCAATACAGATTTTAGAACGCCTAGAATTATGTCACATGTCTATATTAAACACATTGAAATTAAATGGTTTTGAGTTAGTTGTTGTCCAATAATAGACCGAAAAATACAACTAAAATAATTTAAACTCATATAACACTTTAGCAATATTTATATCCATTCATCAATAAAAAATGCAGTAATTTTCGTAAAAAAAACTGCTAGCCGAGTTCTTTTGGCTGTTTTTTATACAAAACTTCACTCCCAAATTTTTGAAGGTGGACAAAACAATTTAGACGTTAGTATTATACAAACAAATTTAAATGTGATAGGAGTCACCAAGAAGTTTAAAATGACACTGACTTTTCAATAATTTATTTATAGTTTTAAAATTTGGAGCGAATAACTGGGGAGTGGCCAAGACTGCTGGTGGCCGGCAAACCGGTAAATTGCCCTATAATATAAATAAATTATAACTTGAGATAATTCGTAGCTAAAACGTATTGTATTTTAAATAAAAGTAAACCAAATTATTTTCCTGAAAAAAATAACCGTCACACTTAAAAGTAGTTTTGGAGGAAATTACGTAAACAATTATAGGTATTTAAGGAGAATCTACGAGCAACTTTAGTAAACAAAATTATAAATAATAATAAATACTCGGGGCGACCTTGAAGCTATTAAAAAGTCCTTTGTTATTTGAGCATGGTATTATAATAAATTGATTCCCCATGTGAACCTGAGCGTTCCACCTTATTGAAAACCAATTAAATTTACTTTGTTCCGCACATCCCAAAACGCTAATTAGCCCAATTAACTTGCGAGCCCGTAATGCATCAATTTACCAATAAATTGAAATTTATTTAGCAGCATCAATCACTGGCCAATTCCATTATTGCTAATTTAAATCTTTCATAATACCTCAAATAGTGTTTGTGATAAATTGATCACTGTAATATTTTAAAAGGAATTACAATTTGAACGGCTGTACGAGTAATGGTTCTGATTGGTTGCTAAGGAAACGATTTAATATTATTTTATGAAATTAAGGAAAATATTTTGGCAAACATAAATGTTATAAAGTACAAGTACCTTTTAATTTAACCAAGATAATTAATATTATGTTTAACGTATTCCAAAAATTCAAGACAATCTCATCTTTGGTTCGTTGAATAGAAAAAAAAGTGCTTTACATTTTCAATTGTTTGTTTTTCATAAGGTGCAAACTACAAGTAGTTAACGCAAAGGTTCTCTGACGCAACTAAAATGTATATAGATTTAGTTTAGTTTTTTGTGATCTCAGAGCGATTCGCTTTTAGTTATTTGTTAAAACAAACGCCTAAGAGTCCTTTGAAAGTCAAACCAAGTGCAAAACATTCAAAGTTAAACCATAAATTCATTCATAAAATATGGGAATTGCCTAACGAGGAATACAATTATCTGTTCTCAACTCTGAAATCATTAGCATAGAGTTTAAATATTTAATTTCATTTTAAGCTTTACGGACGCCTCTCTTTTATTAAATGAGAATAAGATGAGCGATTGTTTCAATAATAAAAATACGGCCCTAATAACGGAAGAAACATTTAAAATAATATTAATACTTACGTACTCAACTTCAAAAACATTTATAAACAAAATAAGTAACGTAATAAAAGTTTATTAATGGTATCGTTAATTTACGTAAAAAATATTATTCAGATATTGACTAAAATAAACAAAATGTTATTGTTCTGACTGAAGTAGTAAGTATATTCAAAATAATTTTGAATCTATGTATTTACTTTTATCGATCAGTGCGTCCTGCCAGTCATGGCCTATGGAGCCGAGACGTGGAACCTGACAGTAAAACTGGCCCACCGGCTACATGCCACCCAGATGCCTATGGAGAGGTCTATGCTCGGTATCTCCATAAGGGATAAAATCCGGAACGAGACTATCCGCAAAAAGACCAACATAGTCTGGAAGTATAAAAAACTGAAGTGGCTGTGGGCTGGGCACATCTGTCGTAGAACCGATGGACGGTGGAGTGAGCGCGTTCTCTAGTGGAGGCCAAGTCTCGGAACGTAGCGTTGGACGACCACCTGCCAGATCGACGGATGTCTTAAAAAAGGCGGCTGGACGCAAAAACAAGAGATCGTGCCCTATGGCGTACCCTGGGGGAGGCCTACGTCCAGCAGTGGACTGCAATAGGCTGATGTATGCATTTACTTTTACATGTTATTGTGCATTTGGTAGTGTTATTTATGTTAGTAGCGTATCCTGCACTGTGTTTTCACCTATAATTAAGGTTGGAGTTTAATTAAAACCAAACGAACACATGTCCATGTTTTTATTTTCTGTAACCATCTGGATCATATTTGATAACATAGATACATTGTTGAGGTTTATGTTCAACTATGATAATAGAGACATGTATGCAGTAAAACACTCCTTTATTTGACTTTTAGAGCTTATAAACAACCAACTGATTACTTAACCAAAAGTCAAAGAACCTATCCAAAAAAAATTAAATTGAATTTTTTTGCTCACATCAATTATGTCATCAATCTGTATATTTCACGCAATATGGCATTTATGTAAAAATTAAGATCAAAAAGTCACAATAACGGAGGGGAAGCCAGTTTTATACTTAGTTTCGTTACTAATTATAGGCCGTTATAAATAGTTTTGGCAATAAATCGTTATATGTCGTTTTCGGAAACAGATATAACTACATATAGTAAATACTTTTCTACAGGATGTTAAAAAAGAGCTGACAATTTAACTGGGTTCCAATCAACCCTTGAAACTGAATAGGTAAATTCAGATTAGTTTCATGAGCTGATTTGCCCCTTGAAATTATATCAGCTTTTTTTGACACCTTTTTTTACATAGCAATATTTACATTTTAAATATAAATCTATTTTAATATTCAATAAAAACATTAGGTATAAATAGACAGCTTATAATTTTCTACTTAAAAATAACAATTGCAATATACATGGCATCAAGTAAATTAATTGTAAACAAGTCTTATTTAATTCCTGAGTAGCACAAACAAATATTTTATTTATTTCAACAGTATTTTTTGGAATGTTTAAATATTTTAATATTGCAACGGTTTACATATTTGCTTACATGTTAAACTATATACATTATTTAACACTAGTTATTATCACGTTACGCGCTGACTGAGGAATAGAACAGATTTAAAAACAAATTGTTCATTTATCAAAATATGGTTGAAAAAATAAAAAAATGGATTACGATAATGAAAATTGCTTGGCTAAATGTTCAAATGCTATGAAACCAAATATTTGCGTGCTTGTAATTTAAGGTTGTAATTGTAAATCATTACTTAATTTTTCATAGGTATTAATGCAATATCAAATATAATTTAAGGTTGTTATTTGATTATAATCGAATCAAGTATATATTTGATATAATATGTAGAAAGTACCAGTGTTTGTGATACTAACAATCTACGAAATTGTTTTTGTCATTGCTGTGTTTAAGTCAGTGAAACAATATTAACTCGAGAAGTCATATTCAAACAGGATAATAAATAACAGCGCATCGGAAAAAACTCGTGAACTTAAACAACAGTCTTCATATAGGCTTACAAAGAAAACAGATATTTCAGTGAGCTTAGCAAAATTATCCACAGACCAATGCGGGTACTCGACGCCCCATTGTGGGGTGAGGTAGGTTTACCATCATTTGCGTACCATTTGTTGGCTCTGTCTGGGACTCTGTTGCTCTGAGTGTCGTCGGTTTGAGGGTTGTCCTCGTCGTACGCTTCGGTGCCGTAGTCGTCATCGGTCACTCGCTCTTCGGGGTAGTGGTAGACGTGGCGGTCGTTACCGGGGATTTCTGGTAGAACAAAAAGTAAAAATCTAGATTTTGGTAGTGTTTAGTACCAAAATGTTAAAGGAACACATTATTTCTCAAACAGTTTTTCGGCTCCTGCTGACATACTTATTTTACTTAATTTGAAACTTCCGCCGCGTTACTTTCGTCTTTTGTGTTATCGATTTGAGGATTTAAATAAAAAATAAACATTTTATTCTGAAGAAATTGGTTTTATGCTAGGCCTTCCCAATATCCACCGAATTTTGTTTACCTAAAATACGCCTTAAAACCTCGTGTTATCTAATCAAAACGCAGATTAATTAAGGAAGATGGATACTTACCGTACAATCTAATCTTGCTCTCGACATCTCCCAGCGAGTTCTTGGCGACGCAAATGTAGCTGCCGAGATCCTCGCGCCTAATGTTCTTAATCGTCATCGACATTTCCGCCTCGAACATGGACTTCTGCCGCACTGTCATTTCGTGGTGCTCAGAAGGTATTATCAGCTCACCTGCGCAACAATTTATTACGTAAAACACTTGCTTTCAAATTCAATATTAGAATTTCATCTTCCACGGCGAAGTTTTATGAAAAATGTAAAAACTTTCCGCAGACACCTAGGAGTTTTACGGCTGCCTTATAATTTGTTTCGCTTTTATCGTGAATGCTGCACGCGGCTAATCAAATTGGTATTAGCTTTGTCATTTTGGTAAGTTGATTAAGTTAAAAGGCTCTGTCCTGACGGTTCTGAATGTTCTAATTCTGGATACTTGTACAAAATAATTTAATTTTATTAAAAGGTTTAGCGTGGCATGAAGTTTGTTGACAGAAATATTATGAGATAAAAGATAAAGCTGGTAAGAGTATTGGCGTTTCGAGTAAACAAGAGTTTACGATGGCGTCGAGTGCTTCTTTATACAAACGCTAAACAAAAATCACCTTTGCAGGTATGAAATTAGGTCATTTCCATTCTATGCATGAATAATAATAAATAATTACTTACCGTGATATTTCGAGATTCTCGAACAGAGTTAGGCAAAATAAATGGCGTAGCAGTGTCTAGCGTCATTCAAATGGTGTTCCTCACTAAACAGTATCAGGAGATAATTACCTGGATCTTTGACCCAGTAGTTGATGGATTTGGGCGATGACTCGACGTAGCACTCCAGGGTGACATCGGTCCCGAGTGGCGCCCCCACCAGCTGGTTGGGCACCTGGATCACCGGGTGAACTGCACAGAAATATTTACAACGTGCTTTTTTAATATGAGTATAAATTTTTGCTTTTTAATAGATATAATACTACCATTGCACATTGTATGCTATTGGCTATAAATGTTAATAGGCTTTAGTAGGTACATTCAAGATTTTTTACCATTTTGGACTTTGTACCATTCTTATGCCGCGTGTTTAAGACTTACTTCTACTTAACCGCACGTGAGCTTGACTGTACACGAAACAATTTTAGGTATTACGTTAAGTTAATTTTATTTCGTTTTTATTTTAATTGATTTTATAAGGGTACATAGGGGTGCGGCTGTTTACGCTCTGCCTACCCCGCAAGGGATTATGGGCGTGATATATGTATGTATGTATGTATGTACATAATATTTATTATGAATACTTGGAAGCTTAACTTAAGCTCGGTACTCAACTTACAAAATAAAATTACTTTAATTGAAACAGCGCTTCAATAAAATAATGAAGGAATAAACATTCAACTCAAGTTTCGAATGATTAAGTATTATCATTTATATCCATAATTTTTGTAGATCTGATGAAGGTAAATTATTATTTCCGAGAAATCGTTGTGAATATCGAATTAAATAAGAAATTCTCAGTAGAAGGTAAAAACAATGCGTATTTCCGCATACAATTTGATATCGAAAAACACTGCAGAAAAATTGTGGGCCATGATAGCTAAAAAAATATGTATGTAGTTCTTATGATATTTCTTCATAACCTTAGAATGTTTTTTTTAATAATTTTAATATCATATATGCGTTATAAATACTATAACTGTATATATTTGTAGAGGCATCTCATAATAAAGCAATGCTTGACCATCAAAGTGGACAAGACAGCTTTTCCCAGCTATAAGTAACATAACTAGAAAACTGTCACACGACTGTCTCTAGTTGGTAAAGTTTTCCCAGTTAGCTTGGTGTGGCTTGCTAACCTACTTGGTGGCGGAACACTCGGTCATAGTAGAGTTTGTTCTCTTTGCGTTGACAACATATGCCAAAAGTTGAACTATTAGGCCCAACGCTGCCTTGAGCGGGCTGCACGGAGGCCGCGCGGCTTGGCATCGTAACCCGTCCGAATTTAGAATGCGCATCGTGCCTAAATAGCTGTAATAGATGATGAAGGTGAAGACGTCGTCGCGTTTATACCGGTTGTACTATCCGTGCCCGCGCCGCGTGTCGCTTGACACAGCGTTGACGCTAGAAGATAAGTATTTGAATAAAAAATTATGTCATTGCTACTCGTAACTGAAATTAACGGATTAAATATGTCATAAAAATTGAATTGAATGTTTGAATTATCTAGTAGTTAGTGTATTTCTAGTACCTATGTTAGTTTTAAGAGATATTGTATTGTTTTACTTTATTCTATGAGATATTATGATGATACCTTTTATCCATGATGTAGGTTCACGAGACTCACTTGTTTATGATTTGGTAGAGAGTTTAGCCCCCTACGTTTCGGTTGGTTAAGTACATCTCTACTAAAGCACGAATAAGTAAGTCGCGTAAACCTACAGCATGAGTGATTCTTGTTGGTTTAGATATAAATATTTCTATTATTCTGTAGTTTGTTTAAAATTTTATTTACTCTTTTCAGGTGAGATAATAATTAAAATAAAATTCTTTATTGCACATAGTACAGAAAATGCAGAACAATATTTATAAACAGGAAAAAGTACAATAAGGGTTTATATTATTGCTACCTACGGTAGCAATCCCTAGCAGGCAACCTTTCAGTGTAGGGACAGTGCGTTTAAGTAAGTGGGAGATACGACATTTTCACGGGTTTTGTGACCAAAGTGAAAATTAAGATTGAACAATTTAATGGAAGAAAAAGACAACTATTGTTTCGACGTTGATAAAAACTTACGTACGATTTTATGTATGTTGTCTGTGACTGGTGCGTTTCAATTATGTGCTCGATGAACCTATATGTTTAAATACTTCTATCTACACGTGACAGAAGACCATTTTTAGTGCAGTTTGTTCGGTATTATCAGCTTTAATCCTGTCTACTCTATCGTTGAGCTGTAATGGGTCCTAGATGTTTGCCCAATAATGTCGCATATGCTGCGGTATTAGAGTTTCAAAAGGTGTATTTCAATTACTTTCGTGCTGGTTTTGTGCTAAACTGCAGTAAAATATTTGCTCATCTACACTAATATTATAAAGAGGAAAGATTTGATTGTTTGTTTGTTTGTTTGTTTGTTTGTTTGCATCGAATAGGCTCCGAAACTACTGGCCCGATTTAAAAAATTCTTTCACCATTAGAATCCTACATTATTCCTGATGAACATAGGCTATATTTTATACGAGAAAAAAATAGGGATCCGCGTGAAAATTTCGATAATGTAACCCAACGTGTGAAAAATGTACCAAAAACATATATTATATCGCGTACGCTGTGGAAATTATTGACAATAGAGCAAAGTGATGTACTACAGTTTTATAGAGGACATCAATATCTATAATAATGCCGCGATACCATATGTCTAACTATTACAGTTATGCCACAATAACTACTTTTTCGTTTAAAAATGTACAAATGTACCAAAAAAATATCTTATATCGGGTACGCTGTGGAAATTATTGACAATAGAGCAAAGTGATGTACTACAGTTTTATAGAGGACATCAATATCCATAATAATGTCCGCGATACCATATGTCTAACTATTACAGTTATGCCACAATAACTACTTTTTCATTAAAAAATGTACAAACTACGCCACATTATTCGTACCAGTAGTGTAATGATTACATTTAATCATTACTGTATTAAAGGGTGTAAGGGATAGCCCTCCGAATACTGATATGGTACATGCAGACCATGAAACTGAACAACTTTCCCCTAGGAACATATTTCAGGAAACGTAAAAAAACTGACTTCCCATAGTGAATGCAGTCAGCTGAATGTGATTTTGTATGGAAGGTAATTTTTTTGGCGTTTCCTGACATATGTTTCTAGGGGAAAGTTGTCCAGTTTTATGCTTTATGCAGTATCATATGCTTTATCAGTATTGTTTCATGCACTCTGTCCCTTACTCGGTTTAAAAAAAAGACGACAAAAAACATTAAGTAATGCATTTAAAAAATCTACACTAAAATAATACATACATACGCATATCACGCCTATTATCCCTTGCGGGGTAGGCAGAGCGTAAACAGCCGCAAAACGGACATTTACGCCACGTCTGACATATGTTTGAGGGTCATTCGGAAAATTGTGTATCGCCATAGTGACAGGTTGTCAGCCCATCGCCTAAAATTGTAATACACACCCTCAAGTCCCTAAGTCGCCTCCTACGACTCCCACGGGAAAGAAATCGGGTGATGCTATTCTAAGCCGTCATCACACTTAAATAATAATAATATAATCTACACTAATCTACACTAATATTAGAAACAGGATTTTTTTATTGTTTGTTTGAATTGAATAGGCTCCGAAACTACTGAACCGATTTCAAAAATTCTTTTACCGTTAATTGAAATTGAAATTCTTTATTCAATGTAGGATAGTATTATCACTTATTGACGTCATGAACCGTCATTCTAAAAAAAGAAATTTGTATCACACAATTTTTTTTTATCACAATTTTGTTATAACCTAATAGAAAACCGGCTCGGGCGGGACAAAAATAAATAAATAAAGGCACAGCCATGGGGCTGGCCATGTTAATCACACGGCATGTAACTTTACGCCACCACCATCTGAAAACGATATTTGTTTCAAATTAAAGTCAAGATTTTTAGAATCCTACATTATCCCTGATGAATGAACATAGGCTATATTAAACTGTCTTATTCCCGGGGGGAAATTGTTAGCGGCGGGTGAAACCGCTGGGCGGGCTGCTAGTTGTTTATAAATGTAGACTTTTATGATTTTCTGTCTGTAAAAGAGTGACAACGTCGTAGTCTGCGACGTTTCGGTTTGAAAGTATCTAAAAATTCTGACAGTTCTATATTTGCCTGCTCAAATGTTGCATGTGAGTGATACCTAACTTTTATGTTTTCAAGTACTGCAAGGACTACTTTTACCCTATATATATATATATATTGTGAGGTGACTTATATCAGTTCTAAGCTTTGCTTTTTTTTTCTTAAGCCTAATTTGCCAGGACGTTTTTTTAAATTCTTATGCATATTGATCATTTAGATGATCGTTTAAAAAAGATAAGTAAATTCATAATAAATGATTGACAGTTGAAGTAAAATAAATAAAAAAGTAAGTAAACATTTTGAACTGAACTCACTTACTTTTTTAACTTTCGAGATTAAACTTTTGAATACTAGTAAAAGTTCAAAGTGCAGTCAATCTCAAGCTGGGTTAGATAGTTATGACTATAGACCGTTCTTATCCCACGCGGATAAGTCTTACGACTTTACGATGTGCGGTTTGAGTGTCTAACTGGAAGTGAGCTCGACTGTACATTTATACTATTTAAACTTAAGTGAGACATTACTAAATTATCCGCGATAACGCACAACAAAATAACAGTGAGTTAAATCCGTGTTCACTTAAACAATTCGACTGTACATATCAATAAAATGACAAAAACTGCAGGTAGTCTTAAGAATAAATAAATGTTATTGCTCACAATGTACGCTGATGTGGATCCTTTTGCTGACTGTAGGAGGGACTCCGTTGCCAGCTATGCAGAGGTACGTGCCCATCTCCGACCGAGAGATTTTCGTCAGCTTCAGCACCTCTCCTTGATATGTTAGCACTATAAAATAAAGCATATTTTAGTACCAAACTTAGTAAAACTAGACCCCACCAATTTATTAAGACTGGCTTTCTTAACAGAAACTAAATTGAATAAAAATACTCCACTTTCATTTTGTTTTTTTGCTTTATTCTTAAATTTTGTCTATATAAGGTGTAAAAAAATTGCTAAGAATATTTTAAGGGGTGAACCAGTACGTGAAACTGAACAACTTTCCCCAAGGAACATAGGTCGAAATATGAAAAAAAATTTGACCCTCCCATACTTAGTGTGTTACCCGGCCGGGATAACTTGTATGGGAGGGCCAATTTTTTTTAAATATTTTGACCAATGTTCCTTGGGGAAAGTTGTTCAGTTTCACGTACTGGTTCACCCCTTAAAATATTCTCAGCAAATTTTTTCACACCATGTATGTATCTACCTCTGATACAAAGTTATACATGTTGTTGTGATAAGTACTAAAAACGTTACACCAAAAACTCCAATCGATCAAACAGTTAAAGTCACCTGCTGGGATAATTAATCAAAACGTACTGTAAATAAACCTTTACGTCCAAACAAATTATGTTCAACGGCGACCCTATTTTCACAGCCGAGAAAATATAAGCCAAGGTCAAACGAAACACAATACAGCACAAATTAAAAATATAATGTACATTCATTTAGATTAAACTGTGTAATGCGTGAGAGGAACCCCGAAAATTAATGTTGACCTTTTTTTAATTGGATGTTTCCGAAAAAGCTGCCTAATACAATGTCCGGTACAATGAAGGTGTGTAATCTTGAGTTTTAAGAGATTCAACAAAACAAGGAATTACCTAAGTAGATAATAAGTGCGATTGTAAGCGAAATTATAATAGTAACTAAGTAAAACGTATAAATAAGTTAGATAATCCTTGACAAAATATTATTTTTATTTAGCTGGTAGAGAATGTTCCGTACAATGCCAGCCTTTTTGAAATTAAATATAACAAATAGGTACTTTCTGAGGTATTGACCTACTTACATAAACTATCACTTTCTACAATACTAAAACAAAACCGGAATCTGACATTGACTTATTATTTAAGTTAGTTTTTCGTTATATCCAATATGACATATCGCAAGTATTCAATTAAGTCAAGATTTTTCATTGAACTTTCCAAGTGATTGCGGCGTACAATGCGACCTCTAGGTCTATTCAACAACTCCACTAATTACGACAAACTTTAAACAATACTGGACGCGAAACTCATCCCGGAATAGTCGCCGCTCGGCTCATTGTGCGACCGAATGCGGTCACACAGACACTCGTATTATTATACATATTCAGAAAAACAATGCCATCCTTGCGCCATTCAAATAAACCAAGACAAATTAAATGTTTTATTTTCTGCAGTTTAAAAATTTCATCGGAATTTTTGCCACAATTAGTGCGATGTGTAATGTGCATTTAATTACAATTATCCGACAGCTGATATACGCAAAAATTATTGAATGCATGTTGACATGCCATGCCCCGATATTTCATTGAAAACTATATCTACCTTATTTATATGTTGTAATTAATATTCGTTTGTTTTGTACGAATGAGCGCAGCCAATATTGTTTCCGTAAATATTTTCTTTCCCATTTTACTTTTGTTGGCTGTATTTCGGGTAAACATATGAACTTAGCATGTCAATTTCCTCTCTGTTTCACAAACAAAAGCTGTGTAAAGAAACAAGTTGGAAACAGAATCAGAATCACTAGTCGCGTGGCGTCGCGTGTTGCTTGTTGATTTTATCGGCTCTGTTTGGCTCAGCTTATGTTACATTGGTTTTAGAATAACACTACATAGGTATATTAACATTACATTAAAGCCACAGTTTTGTTTCTAGAACTTTACAGCTTAGGATTTTTCAAAGCAAGAGTGAATAGACATTATCTAGGCAAGCATGTACCATCATCGTCTGCATCGTCACATAACATCAGGTAAGATAGAAGACAAATGCGGGCCTATTTTAAATAAATAAAAAACCGATTGCTGGGCATGGGCCGCTCCTTGTTGGGGCCATTGTTATACTCACCACGCTTGGCAAGTGGGTTGGCGAACGCAGTGCAAGATATTGCTTTCACTGCTGCCGATTCCCTGGATGAATTTATCCCAATAGTCAACTTTTAACGACACACACGGGTTGTAATGGGGTGATGCTATTCTAAGCCAGCATCACATAGCACAAGCTCTTGTACGCGTAGATTAAATAGTATTGATTACTTTGGATTACTGGATAGGTACCTACCGACGACTTCTAACTGCAGACAACAACTTTACACTTCTAAATTTATTAAAATTATTTAATTAAAATAGCTAATCAAAATGTAGCGTTTTTTTTTGAAAATGCTATTAATACATAGGTACCTACATAAAATAGCATTTTTATGTAAAAAAAAACAGTAAAGTTCTTTAAACCTGTTAACTTCCTAATGACTGCACCTGCCAAATACGAATTTTTCATCAAAACGATAAACTCAACATCCATAAAAATATCCACTTTCTAAACGTAACAGCCCATTAAGCGGTAAAGGGGAACGATGCTCCCTAGAGAGAGAAGGGAAAAGTTACTTTAAGTAGTTCTTCAACGGCAGTAAAATGAGAAAAGTGTCACTACTGAAAAACTAAAGTTACTGGAAAATATGACAGTTTTTATAAGGTTTGGTGTCTCATGATCTCTGCTCAGCTTCAGTTCGGCTTACCTCTCTAAGTACCGTTGCCAGGAGATTATGCAAACCTCAACGACGGTAATAGTTCTGCTAAGTACGTAATCTTATCTCCCCAATCACTAAAATTAGAAGCATACGGGAGTTGAGCAGTCGGCAACGAGACCGCAAATTGGCACTGAACTCGGCACCACTCGGGGCGACTTCGCAACTGTCTCAGTAAAATCTAATACTCTTTAGGGAATCATCGCAGTGAGCACGATACAGAGCAACTTTCTCAAAAAGGAAATAAAAGATTAAAGCGTTGAAATGTTTAATGTACCTTTTGTCTTTGCTCCTGTGTGGTCCCGTACCACTATTTCTTGGCCGTCTTCTCTCTTCCACATGACTCTTGGGGCTGGAACGCCCCGAGCCTTGCACGAGACCCTTGCCGTTCCACCTTCTGGCACCATAGTGTCGCCCGAGGTCTCCTCAGGGACGAAGTCAGGTGGTATCACCACCTCAAGGAAGCCCATCTGAAATAAATTATCTGTTGTGGTACTTGTAGGCATTAACATAGAAGAAGAAAATGGGATTGACAGTACTCTGAAACTGAAATCGGTTAATATGAAATTATTCATCAAACAAAGAACACTCACTGCTGCAACAAAACTTTGGTATTTCCGAAATTGAAATCGTAATCTAAAGGGTAAGTAAACTTTCTTAACAATAACAATAAAAAAATGCTTGGTTTAACTTTCCGAATTTAATCGATTCCTTTCCTCAAAAGCTTCCTTTAGAAAAGTTTCAGACTTCAACTGGCTGACGAATGAGATTATATTTTGGGGAATCTTCTGGGTCCATAATCAAATTTTAGAAGTAATTGAAGTCTTTCCAGTTTTGTGTATGTATTGAACTTGGACAAAGCAGTGCATACTAAATGGACCGCTTGCTTGGTACTTTTCGTAGCAATTTAAATTTGATATAGGCGTACTAAGTTAATTTTATTCTTTTGTGTTTTATATTGATGATATTTACCCTAGAGTGGTCCCGTGGGGTTTTACAAAAGACCTTTGATGTGAAAAATGCTACTATTTCATTTAATTGTTTATGGAAGTAGCTTGACTTTGTGTACCTACCTGAATAGTATGTACGTTAAAACGTAGCTATGGTTTATCAATACTCATGCACACGTTTGCGAGATATAGCTGTCGTTTTCGTACAGAGGCTTTCGGAGACCCCACGTGACTACAAGTTTTAACACACTTTTAATACAAATTTTTTACAAAAACATCGTTAGTTAAATTTGAAAAAATTTGAAAAGGAAAATGTAAATAGCTATTATGATTAATAAGAAAACCTTCCATTATACTTTTTAATTAAGGCTTCAAAATACGTTAATTATTCAACATGTGTATTTTGTCTTTGTCAATTTTAGGTATATCTTAGTACCTCGAAGTGATAATGCTATCCTACATTGAATAAAGTTATTTCATTTTCATTTTCATTTTCTCGTCGTTATTGTAAATAATAAACAATCTATCAAAATTTACCAAAAAATTATACCTAAATATTGGGATCTGCAAAGACCTCACGCGACCGAGAGCGTAATTTTTTTTGTGACTAACCTGGGTTTGCGTACATACAGGTGGGTAATGATAGTGTATATGATGGCTTCTTCAAACTCATATTGAATATTACCAAAATCTATTTGTCAATCCAATACAAATGGATTCGGTAACAAATTGGCTTTTACCTACGCAATTCAATGACGAAAAGTAATATTATTGTATATTGAATAACACTATAATAATAAAATAATGCGAATCGTTTCAGTTGATCGAATATTGGTTGTATGCTATCATTGTTATTTTCTGGCATCTGTATTTTCAATTTGATTCATATGAAAATGAATATACAATACTTATACATAGAGTGTATCTGCAAAGTCTTCACAGCTGCTTTTGCTGAATTTGTTTTCACTTCTAAACAAATACAGATATCATTATTCTGTTACGAGTTTTAAGGTGATGCTGTGTGATGCTGGCTTAGTATAGTACCACCCTAATTCTTTCCCGTGGGTGTCATAAGAAGCAACTAAGGGACTCGAGGGTATGTATTGCAATTTTAGGCGATGGGCTGACAACCTGTTACTATGGCGATACACAATTTTCCGAATGACCGCAAGGGATTATAGGCGTGATATATGTATGTATGTAGTTTTAAGGTTACGTAAGTGTGAACTGACCCTAAGTTTATGATTTCAATCAGCCGTAGGTTTTAAAGCCCCGGAGCTGAAATCGAAATGTCGAGTCTTAAAAAAACCTAAGCTTCAGAGAGTTTGAAAATAATATACGTCATTTTACAAAATTATACAGTTCTCTTTTCATCATTGAATCTGTTTAATTGTGTCTGAATAATTGTGTTTAATCAACAGTCATTGCAGTTGGGCCGGTTACAAAAATCACTGGCAGTTCTGAAAATGACGGTCAATCATAACGAGCTGGGTATGGTATGCACCCCTCAAAGGGTGTCAGAGGCGGCGGTGCGAGACGAGAGTCACGTTATAATGGGATCCACGCCACGAAAGGAGTCCAGCGGAGGAAAAATAATCTAAAATACATCTGAATATTGACTTACCTTTGCAAGTTTTCAGAAAATTTATACCTAATACGGGAAGTCATTTAAACTTTGGTATTCAATTTATCGCGGGATTTCATCGCTTAGACTATATTCAATCTGTAAAGAATAAATTAGTTCTCTAGAACCACTAGAACTACCGAGTAGAACAACCAGTGGTTCTAGTGATACATCGCTGGGTATAAGTTGCAAAACTAACCCGGTAGATGAAGCCGTGCTACGCGTTATTGGCATCAAGATACACTTTGGAAATTCGCGGGCAAGAGGCAAGCTGTGGTAGCCCAGATGAAAGTGGCGTCGCACTAGTCACAGTTACTTACCTACTTTATTCAGACCTATTTATGTAAAATAGAGTGTTCTGTTGCACGCGATGAGATATATACTCTTTGGACGACTGCGCGCCACATCATCTGCGAAACTTTCTTTCACACCACCACATCATCATACTGTACCGTTGCTTTTAGCCGCTCCAGCTCTCTATCTCTATCGTTTGAAGAATTGAATGTGCTGATTCGAGTGTAGGTATGTTTAATTTGGACAAATCTCAAAATAACTTGCGATCACGTAGCAACACAATGAACGAAGAGGTGACCTGCCACAGATAGAGTTAATGCGAGGCGGGCGAATGGTCCTAATCTATTATATCACTATCCTACATCTGTCCTTGCTCTGTGCTTTGTTTATAGAGGTGGATACTTTTGTATGCTTAAGAGGTCCTACGGTGTTTTATTCTAAACATTAGTCAGTTAGTCTAGTTTAATAAAGTTTAATAGATATACTTATACAGGGTGTAAGGAAAAGAACTGCGTTTCTGTTAAGGGATGAACCATTGGGAAAAGTTTTTCAGTTTCATGAAGCCCATGGGCTGGTTCATTCCTTGAAAGGAACGCAGTACTTATCCTTACAACCTGTATACATAAATTAACAGCCACGACAGTCCAATGCTGGACATGGGTTTCCCTTACTACGCTTGGCAGGCGGATTGGGAAGCGCAGTGCAGATGATGTTGTATTCACAGGGAACGCTGCTGCCCATTTCTGAATATTTTTAATTATTATCCCTACGTCGCTATTAACGACACACATCTCAATAATTGGGGTGAAGGTATTCTAAGCACCACACGGCAAATTAGGTATAATCAAGTAATAACTTTCGATCCGGTTGATCAGTTGGTAGAGCAGTGGAACAGTAGGTATTCCATGGTGTCGAGTCCCATCCCAAACTTTAGTCGAATATAGTATTCGATTAGTTATTTTTATACTCATCAGATTACTAATAGTATACTCAGGTTAATTACTAATAGGTACCCTAATTCTAAACAGGATAATCATATAGGTTCTAATATACAGAATGTAAGGGACAGCTCTCCGAATACTAACAGGTTGCATTCAGACTATGAACATTCCATAAAAAACATTTCGGGAAACGTGAACAAATTTCGGACTTCCAATAGTAAATGTAGTCAGCTGATTGTGAGTTTTTATGGGAGGTCGAATATTTTTTGTCGCTTCCTGAAATATGGTATTAAGGTGAAGTTGTTCAGTTTCATGGTCTGCATATCCCTTCCCTTATACCCCGTATTTTTTGTAGTGTGGGAATAAAGTTTAAAAATCGCAAGAACGTACTTGACTCTTCATAGGATCTGTGTTGATCTGGCACATGTACTGGCCCCGGTCTTCCTCTTGCACGCTCTTGATGTGGAGGTACCAGGTGGAGTGGTCAGCGTGAGACACTGACACCCTGGGGTTGTGGGTGATCACGTGCTCGTGTATCGCTTGAATCGCTTTTGTGTCCGCTTTTACCCAGCCAACCTATAAACAGTAAGATTTAAGAAGTAAAATAAACAATTTTATAGCGGTGTCTGAAGACGATAGTAATTTTTTCTCTTGTTCAATTTAGTTTATTAATAGGAAGTGTTTATTTATATACCTCAACACTTAAGAAGACGATCAAGAAGGCATAAGGTTTGGTGTTATATATTATTTTGTAATCATAAACCAAGATAGAACACTTAAGGGTCCAAAATTATTAATTTACAAAAGTGATACTTATGCTTTTTTTCTGATATTAAAGCATAGGAAAAACACAATTGTTGAGTAAATACTAACCCTGAAATTGCCAAGGCTGACGACTATACACCTGAAGACGGCATCTCGGCCGATTGGCACTGTCAAGTTGGTGATCGGCTCCCCGAACTCTGGCACTTCTACACCGCCTGTAGACAAAAAAAAATCATCATAAGTTTTAAAAATGGTTTTTATAAGATAAATAGGTTGTTGTCGCAATAAACTATTAAAAAAACCGGCCAAGTGCGAGTCGGACTCGCGCACGAATGGTTCCGTACAATTATACCTTTACCAAACAATTATCGATAAAAACGCGAAAAAAAAAACACGTGTTTTGTATGGCAGCCCCCCTATTTTGTAGTTATTTTTGTATTTGTTGTTCTAGCAGCAATATAAATACAACATCTGTAAAAATTTCAACTGTCTAACTTTCGCGGTTCATGAGATACAGCCTCCATACAAAAAAAACAAGATTTTTGTATGGGAGCCCCCTTAAATATTTACTTTATTCTAGTTTTTTGTATTTTTTGTTATAGCGTCAACAGAAATACATCATTTGTGAAAATTTCAATTGTCTAGGTATAACGGTTCAGGTGATGCAGCCTCGTAACTGTAGTACGGACGGACAGATAGACGGACAGCCGAGCCTCAGTTATAGGGTTTCCGTTATTACCCTTTGGGTACGGATCCCTAAAAATGAGCTACGTAGGTATAACACGTGCGCACCAACTCGGAACGGAAAAAGCAATAATTACAAGAGACTGTTTCAATTTAACATTAGCACAACGCGTGCTTATTTTACTGAGAATAACTTGAAACCTGCTTAAAATATAAAACTAAAAACTATGTCAGTTACTCTGCTTTATAAAGAAAAGTTTTCCTAAGTTATCGCCTCTAGAAGGAAAAGTAATGAGTTTGGATAGTTTCGCTCGACCTAGGAAATCCTTTTATTGCCTCAATCTCAGCAGGTGAGTAATGAGATCAAAGCTAAGTAACTTTTAAGAAGCAGATTGTGGGAAGATCCAATATGTCGGTTTAAAAAAAACTTGACGAACTGAACTAGACCGCTCCATCGTAATATCAGATAACCAAGATAACTGATTTTTAGTTTCATAAGGCTACTTTCAGATTCACCACGCCAAAGAGCTCGCAGTATCACGAAATGTGCAGCGCCACCGATGTCATTTTTGTATATCGATTCTCTTTACCCTTTCACGCCGAGCGCGCGACACGCTGTCATGCTTTTTATTTATGAAAATAAGCTTTATACCTCCAAAGCCAGTATCACATCCAATATGGTTGCCAGTTTTTAAAATTTTCTAAACCAATGTGGTTTTCGTTCATATCGAAGCTAGCACAGAAAACGCACGGCAAAAATCCTTTCATGTCAAGCCATCCAGGGCTGAAATTTGTTAATTTATTGCGCAGATGTCTCAACTTCGCGCGCTTCGTAAACAATGTCGACCCCGTTTCCCGTCGTTCATGCCCTGTGACGGCGCTGCAGCCGACCGGGTGGTATTGTAGTATTTGAGTGGAAAAACAATGAAAAAAATATCTTTGGGCTGTTTTGAGGACTAACGATACGAAAATATCTCATCACAATAAAACAATTTGAAACTGATTTAAGTTGTGTTTATTTTGGATTTTACAATTCCTACGTTTCGAGCTCTTTACAGAGACCGTGGTCACGGATGACTAAGGTGTTAGACGTCATTATTTAGAATAGAAATTATTTTTGTTCTACCGCCATCTATTTCTTAATTGCCTTGCGTAAGTCCGGGTTCCACACAAATTGTTCCACACACAAGCGGGTTGTTTTATTGTGATGAGTAATGTTTGTGCAAACTCAAGAAAATATTATAATTTAGTATCTGTTACTGCTGAAAGTTTATCGCGGAAATTTAGTTTTTTTTTAATATGATGATAACTCACATGGAAAATCTTTGATTTCATAGTAGAACAATTCAGAATTCCGCGACTGGTATATAATAGAACCAATCCTCATTACAAGAGGTATTTAAAAATACCCAAGCCTTATCTTCACCTCTACCATTATAACCTAATCAAATAGCTATCAATTAATGGCGGCGCTTGCTTTTGTACGCAACATGATGAACTATAATTTTATTTCTGTAAATACGCTTAATTCGATAATTATTGGTCATTAAATTAGTCTAGTTGTGAATTTTGAGAACATTTGGTATTTTTCCCACCGATAATTACAAATGTTTAGATTTCGTTTATGTTGTAATTTCTTTATTAAACAGTAGCTCATTAATATACAATATTAAAATAATTTTAAATGAAATTTGTTTGTCAACCATTGATACCATCATTATATGATCATATCATAGGAGTTCTGTCAAGTAGTCAAGTTCCAACAGCATATATAATTGGTGGAGATGTAACAAACTGGGCCAGTTCCTAAGTATGACAACCGATACCCCCAAAACTACTAAAGACTTCAAGGCAAGTACACCGCAACACCACAAACAACACTAAGTAGTGTAAACTGGCTGGAAGAGCGATGAGCGTCGCGTAAGTTTCAGTTCCAGTGACATTAGTTTGCGGGTCGTCTTGTGGTCTTATCAGGAATGTAGCGAACTTGCGATACTGTCAGCCGCAGACCAACCGGCCTGCCAGCGCTCCGGTAGCGAGTAGCAGCAAAGTGTCAAGTAACCACTTCAACTCGGCCCTGGTAAGACGAGGCGAGTGCGAGCATAACTTTGCAAGCGATAGTAACTCCGATCTTGGACATTCTTGGGGTTCCGTGTACGTCTAGTGTTACAGTAGTTTGAAGCAAGGTTTGAAGATTTAACTCTTATACTAACAATACTTTACGAGACTGGTGTGGTATTGTATCATCGACATCCCTCTCCAAGACCCTGGTATTTAGAAGCGTGACTGACTGTGGACTTTCATACATAGGGGAAACAAAGGAAAGTGTATCTATACGTCTAACCCTTCAACTGGCGCAAGGACCTATCGGTCCAAGGCCATAATGGCAGATGTCAAGTGTTTTTTCAAAATGGCGCCTGGCTGGGAGGCCGCTAAGGGTGGTCCGATAGAGGTTTAGTTTTACTGCGATTTCTCCAGAAAATTGTATGATACTATATTAATTGTATATATATTCTAAATCTAGATAAAATAAGCAATTTTTTGATATAAATAACTTGATGAATAGACCCCAGTGTAATTTTGAAAATTAGATTTATACTTTTTTTCCCATTTTGTAAATATTGTACTATAATTTTTAAATGAAACACTTTTTATATAAGTTGTACATGTTGTTTATTAGTTTTTAATATTCCTTACACGACACATGTTACAAAAATGAACGGCTTCATACAAAAATATGATATAAAACAGGTTTGAAAACTTACCTACTAAAGTGCTCGCACTTATGAAAGCAAAAAACGGGGTCTGGTTTTAAGACCACATTAACAGACGGCTTGTTACCTTTCTCTGTCTAATTGGGAACCACATTTCTGCAAGTGCAAGTAGGATAGCGAGTGTTTTAGTAGCTTCAATTCGCCCTTGAAATACGCGCGAACGGCGCGGACCGATCGGTCCTTGCGCCAGTTGAGAGCCGGTTAATGACCCGGACCTATAGGTCCTTCCGCCAGTTGACGATATTAGTACGCCAAAGGAAGGGCTAATGGAACATATTGCTGATGTTAAAACGGTCATGACAGATAGTCAATGTGTGAATACATCATGGATAACCCATCATGTCAGGTTCGATAAGGAGATAGAGGGAGAGAAGGGATTCATTCCTAGGAAGGTACAGGAAGCCATAGAATTTCAAAAACATCAGAATTTTAACAGACATACGGAATGAAGAATCTCCACTGATTACACAGCGCAAGAACCAGATCCAATATACTGCAAGAGCTACTACACAAGATACGGTATTAGCATTCTGCGTAGGACCGGAATATTATGTTAGGCAATAAAGAAACAGATGGCGATAGAACAATACAAATAAAAATTTTGCCATCCGTTACTACGAGCTCTGTAAAGAGGTCCAAACGTAGGAATTGTAAAATCCAAAATACACACAACTTGATTCCGTTAAAAAATGTCGGATTTCAAAATTGCATTGCAGGCAGGATTTGAACCTGCGACTTTCGGTGTCAGTACAATCGACGCCTCTTTCAACTTCCGACCATTTCAAATTGATTTATTGTGATGAGTTGAATTTAACCCCAAAGCGATAGAAGAGCATTAAAGATCGAATGAAAATTATAGACTTAAGAGGCAATCTCTTTTAAATTTTAGGATTAAATTAAGTTACCAAATACGCGATTTCACATTTTCTAAATTTTACAACTAAAAAGGAAATAAATCAGTATTAAAATTAATAATTTTGAATAGTGATGTTTCAAAGATTGTGATAAGGCTAAGGAGATAAAATAATGATGTACGTATTCCGTACCAAAAAAAGAATGCTCGAGTGAAACCGGGGGTGAAAACGCTAGTAAGAGATAAAGGTCAGTGAAAAAGAACACAAAATAATCTTAATTCTTTTGTATTGTTAGATGAGACGAATAACAATTACAAATAAATTGAAATATAAATTCAATTGTGTTTGTAGTTTATGAACTCACTGTAATTTTTGTTGCGCTATATCGCGACGTATTCGGACCAGTCGGTGGTCCTTCCAAAGGCTGAATTCCTCAATCGTAATATATAATGCCGGACAAAATGTTCAACTGCAAAGGATTTTTTAACCTAGCTTAACTTATTTCATTATCACATTGATAAAATATATATTTCATTTATTGAAAACTTGCAAAAATTTCAAGCGCGGGCAGGATATGTATTATATGTACTTTTATTTTGGCATTTACTTAATGATGTTTATTTTCGGTTTATGAAATTTTAGAAAGCTCGTCACTCGAGCAATGTAGCCTAATTAAAAGTTTTACTCTGTGTTCCAGAAATTGCCACTTTTACATATATGAGACGTTAAAGTTTAGGTGTTCATATAACAAATTAAATATTCCACGACATTCAGGGTCAAATTAATGTCTAAACTTTGACTTTGTCCGACGTCCTAAACGGGTAAGTTTCCAGCTTAGAGGGTATGGTGTGGGGATAAATACTATAGTCTACTTTAGGCAGGAGTTATAGCTTTAATGGACTACAACTATTACAAGCTATTTCCTTTTTTTTCACTCCTTATTCCCAAACATGCACCCAGGTATAAAATACCGTTGAAATAATGATTAAGTATGAAACTTATTAATGTGTACATAACCATGTTAAAACTAAGCTGTAAATGCACCCTATTGTAACTTTTTATTATTTTTTTATTTTGATAGCTGTGTAGCTATTTGAATATTTCTTTCAGGTGTTTAAAATTTTATATTGTTAGATAACTGTCAAATAAACATTGAATAATACTATAATTCATGTGCAATTTAAACAACTAGGTATATCAGTCGAACAAGATTAAGTGTACGAAAATTCAAAGTAGGTATCCAATATTGATACATATTTCAAATATCATACATGATTCAATATTGGATACCTATTTTTAATTGTCGCTTACCTAATCTTGTTCGACTGATATAGTTGCATTACACGAATTATATTATTATTTAATATTTATTTGATAGTTATCTAACAATTTAAAACTGTAACCCCTTTATAGAAATATTCTAAACTACAATTAGATTATTTTGACAGTAAAAAATATAATATATTGATTTCAATACAAAGTTTATTGGCTGCCGCACAAGATTACCTGCTTTGAATTCTAGTCACTACCGATTTCAACCCAAGTTTCAATAGAAGAATTTCAGTCGCGGATATAAAGGCGTCTACGGGCGCGAGTGGCAGTAACGCTGAACGGTCTCACAGAGGGCAGTAAAAGCTGCCATTTTGCAACGCCAGCATCCACAATATCGTCACAGACCGGGCTGCAGTAAAATGTTTACAAAATATCCTGCTTTGTTCAGAGTGCCGCAGGAACGAGATATTGCTTTTGTATTACCGTTCCGACGTAACTGCGTTCGAGTTGCCAGTAACTTTTTAGGGTTTTGTTTTAGCAGTAGACAAGAAATTCTTATTAATTTGACAACTCTGTCAAACTCGGTTCATCATCAATTTATTTTTGACGACCGTGAAGCTCTAGTAGGCGGTTGAATATCTCTGACACCGGGGTTTATCGGGTCGTTGAACGACGCGGTGTCTCACACGAAAAGAAGAAGAAGATTATATTTGGGTTTATCTGATACGCATCTGCTCATATATTTTTATGCATGTTTCGGATTCCCGTTGCTTTGAAATGGCTGTGTGACCATTTAATCTCGTAATCAAAAGTATTAAAGGATTTTTGTATGTATGAATAAAGAAAACATTTTAATTTCTTTGCTTTCAGATTTTTATTAAAGAGTTTACATACGATCAAAGGCATAGGATAGGACTCCGGGACTCTCTTAGAAAGACTGATGAATCCTAAAAATATCCCTCCGGTCTAACATCAATCTTATAAAAATTTCGGGTTTTATTTCTCTTTTTCAACATTTTATTGTTTAGAAGGCTGTTCATCATGATTTTACATCTGAATTTTGGAGCGCGCAACTCCAGATACGTTCATAAATTCCATGAAATTACCCATCTTTCTGCGCTTCAAAGAGGCCATATATTTCCTTGTGGAGACAGCCTTTCTGTGTCGACCATCAGGAGAATGATAAATCAGTACCACACAATATCAACCAAAAACTGAAAGAGAACCTTTTAAATTCGGATAATTTACTTGATGCTTGAAAAGAATAGGCCTTTGTTGTGCTTATCCGATTTCTATGAAGAGAAAAAATGAGATAACGAAATTAAGTGGGCTTGTAATATAACAGTGTTAAGAGCGATTTTTGAGATTTTATTATAATAAATGGGCGTTTCAATAATGGTTTGAACAGCTGCAGGTTTCAAAATAATTGAAATTTTGTTTTCTACCGAACACTGATTAAACAAAAACAAAAACTTTCTAGGTGTGGAGTCGACATACAACAACAAGTTTGTAATTAATCAGTAACTTTATAGTTAACCAAAATGTTGTAACACCTGTAAGTAAAGCGGAGACGCATCTGAAGTACAAAATTAAAGTACTTCTAGATATTCGTGATTCAAATGCCAAGGGCTCTTTCAGCGAAAATGGAAGATATTCGCGGTATCACATGACAGTAGTTTGCTTAGCTGCGGGATATTTAAAAATACATAAGGTCAACACAATATAAAAAAAAATTACAGAATGAGCTTTGAATTGAATTGCTTGTTCAGATTGCAAAGGAAAACTTGATTAAATACTGTAGTTCCACTAAAGTCAGCCCTTCCATCGCTGTCTTTAAGAAGAGAGTAAAAGAATACTATCTTTCACTGTCGTAAATTGCAAGAATATGTATGTATACATACATACATACATACACATATCACGCCTATAATCCCTTGCGGGGTAGGCAGAGCACAAACGGCCGCATTGAACGGACATTTACGCCACGTCTGACAAACATTTGAGGGTCATCCGGCAAATTGTGTATCGCCATAGTGACAGGTTGTCAGCCCATCGCCTTAAATTGCAATACCCACCCTCAAGTCCCTAAGTCGCCTCTTACGACTCCCACGGGCAAGAAATGGGGTGATGCTATTCTTAGCCGGCAACACACGGCATGTATGTATAAGTAGGTATATAATATATAATATAAATAGGTATTTCTTCTGAGGTACAGTTTATTTAATTGTAGGTATATTTTTGATTGTAAGTTTATTAAGGTATATTAAATCTATTCGTGTACCTACACACGTTCTTATTTTTATATTATTATATTCTGTTGTGCACGCCTAAGCCGCCTGTCTAATAAAGTGTCACTTTACGTAGGTCAGCTGGAATAATTTTTTTAGTAGAAATAAGTTGTCCTGTTGTGTCGTTATTCTTTGTATGTGTTTCTTTTGTAATAGTTTGTGTACGATAAATGGTAAATAAATAAAGTAAACAGTACTATAGTTTAAAAAGCATTGACTGTAGAAACAAATAAATAAATTAAATATTTATTGTAGATATGCACCGAAAGAGTAAACACCGAAACGAACCAGTTACACAGTCCGTTCGGCATATGGTGCTGAATTTGCTGTTTAATTCCAATGAAAACTAAATGAAAGTTGGGCTAGGTCGTATATCACAACAGCGACGTTTGCAGCACACTAAAATGTAGTACATTGCTATGCTAGATGCTTCATTTATATTTTCTTGACCATAGGTAGGCACCTTTTTTAGCACTTTTGCAAGTCAAATGACTTCTGTCTTCCAGTCCGGAGAGATCGAGGGGCAGTATTTCTTTACAAAATATAAAATTACCTCATAAAATGCAAATGCATCACAAGTGATAGCATGTGAGTGTGTAGCCGTTTGGCTTTTGGCTACCAAGAAGAGAACTACATCCACAACTCCTGCATTTTTGTATGGAAAAATTGCAGCTGTATTTGTGTTTTAATTTCCATGGAAGTTGGTGCTGGTCGTTTGTCACGACACTGCCCGCTGCGCTGTACACTGCCGCTTTTATTAATATTTCCCGGCGAATCCCGTTATTAGTAAACAGACGTCATGTGGCTGATAAATTATTAATGTGGTCGCGGCCGGGTTGTTCCAATGCCGTTTTTTGCGACCCCAACTTTACATGTGTTCTCTATTATTTATAGAGCTTATTTCAGTGTTTGGGACATTGCGAAAAGGGTATGACCCCAAGATTACAAATTTACTGAAAAGTTAAATTCTATATTACATATTTATTTATCAATCAAATATTCAATTTCATAACTAACCACAGAATTATCTGTTTTCTGTTTAATGCCTAATTTAATTCTTATAAAAATCAATTGAAAATTATATATTTAGATTCTGTATGAAGGCATAATCAATGACTGTCGGTTTTTACTTGTTCATGTGTTTTTTATGGCATGTATTTATTCGTATATCTGGTAATCACTACTTTTTCCCCAACAAAATACTAACTTGCACTCAGAGTACCCCAAATAATAAAATGTCTGTACTGTTTGATCTTCAAAGCTAAACTCTTATACTTATTATTAATAATAAAATAATAATAAACTGTCTAACTTAATGATTAGCTATTTACGAAAATTAACTCTTATTATTTTTATTGGAATGCAACCAAATATTATAGTTTATTTTTTTTATAACCTATTAAACTATTTAGTCAGAGCATTAGTTATTGTACATAAACCATAAAACCATAGGCGACATAAAACTGGTGGACACCAAGCTACATAGCCTGGCACATCGCCGCAAGGTTGCCTGCTTGTCGGTTTTTTATAGATTGTACTTCGGAGAGTGTGCTCAAGAGCTTTACGACCTTGTTCCACCAGCTCCCTTCTACCACCGGACATCCAGACGCACCGCCGGATACCATCCGTACCTGGTTGCCATTCCGCCAATTCGGACTAAGCGCTTCCAGTCATCATTTATAATGCGCACTGCTAAAGAGTGGAACTCACTTCCTGCGTCTGTGTTTCCAAACGCATACAACCCTAATGTCTTCAAAGTAAGAGTGAACAGGCTTCTTCTGGGTGAGCTCGCTCCATCTTAGACTCTGTCTATCCTATGACCTAGACTAGAGTCAAGAGCAAACCCATCATAAAAAATAAAAAAAAACATTCAGTCATATGTATCTAATTATGTTCTACTATCGCCGTGTGATGCCAGCTTAGAATAGCATAACTCCATTTTCCTCCCGTGGGTAACGTAAGAGGCGATTAAGGGACTCGAGGGTTACATGTGTGTTGCAATTAAGGCAATGGGCTGACAACTTGTCACTATGGTGATACATAATTATCTGAATGACCCTCAAATTTTTGTCAGAGGTGGCGTAAATAACCGTTTTTACAGCTGTTTAAGCTCTGCCTACCCGCAAGGGATATAGGCGTGATGTATGTTTGTACTCTTTGAATCAACTAAGTGTAATCCTAATATGAACAAATTATAGCAAAACAGTAAAAAAAAACAGAAAGAAAATCAGTTTTGTGAACTTTTGCGAGCCTGTCATTGCCTATTTGTAGATGGTACCTCATGATTATGATGCCTACCGAGCGCAGCCAGACGCAGCTTAGAAAGTATTACGCCGCCGCGACAACGCCTGAATTGAACTGAAATCCGCGCCGCGCACGCCATACCACAAAATAGAATATTTACAGGAGGACCGGTACCCCCTTCTCGATCATTTATACCTACACTGCTAGGTCTGCTACTGTTTTTTTTTCTGAATATATGAAAGAGAATACCTCCGTTTAAATAGTTATTAGGGTTCGCCGCGTCTATAATCCAACATCCATATATTAATTGTCGTTTTTGCCACATTTCCGTTGAATAAGTTTTTATGTCATATCGTTTTTTTTCCGAGAACATGTTAAGGTTCATGCAGTAAATTTATTGTGTTTATTAATCTGCTTTTGGAGCTTTTAGAGGGGGGATTCAGCTTACATCAGAGATTAAATAGAGGTGATATTAAAGATTTACCCTTTTGTATGTTTATTTGGTTTGAATATATTTTTATCTCGAAAACGATTACTATATCATGTTAGAATACTATATTGTTGGTAAAAAACGATTATTATTATTTAGTCGGATGCCATGATAATTTTTAAATGCAGAGTTAGGTTTTGCATTTTCACATGCATACACAACACAGTTCGATTTGAACAAATGGAGCAAACTCACAAACAACTAAGGTGAAAATTTACACCATCTGCGTCAGGCTTACCATTACCTACGCCAGCGTAACCTTTGCTCACAATTCCGACTCACATCTGAAAATACTGCAGGTCATCCAAAACCATTTCATGCGCAAGGCGCCCTGGTACCTGCGGCAACCTCCATATCGACTAAGGTCTAACTAACATTAAAACCTTTATGAAGGAAGCTCTCGTCGCTTCTTCGACAGCGATCCCAATCATAAAAACTTATTTCTGAGTTAATTATTGCCGCGTAAAACTACTTCCCCTATCCAACCTCGCGTCTTAAACGCCGTCCCAGACTCGTCCATTCAGATGATGATGACGACATCACAGTAGCCGCTGCTGCAGTCATTGCGAGTATATCACACTCCAAAAGCTCTTCAAGCAACCGACGCCCCCGTCGGCGGGGTTGCGGTGGTCCCTCATTTGTTCCGCTTTTTGGGAACTACCGGCACGTGCCGGGTAGATTCAGTCCGATGCATTCTTCCCACAACAACTCTGCTGCCCACCAACTAGTCAGGTATAGATTTCAACGCTTAAATTAGCAACGCTAAATTAATAAAGCCACGGGGCTAAAATTGCAGACTCTAGTCTTTAAATAAGTCCTTTAAGTCGTCGATTCTGCGATAAATGCTAAACATGGGCTTGAATGTCTACTTTCAGGGCTACGTACATTGCTAGATAGAACAGAGAAGGGAACTCTACCTTTATTTAGTCAGATTTTACGACATCTGCAGAATTTTTTAATTCTACAGTCCAGTAGATATACAGACGCATTAGAATCAGACAAGGTATAGATATTACATTTTGGATCGTGTTTTAGATAAAGAGGCCACGTCAAACATATATGTAATTTTTTTTTAATTTTACAGATTTTTATCTTTTGTTACTAAAAATAAGTATCTGAAACAGACTTTCTTTATTAAGCAAAAAAAAAATAACTGTAGTAGATATAATCACTTTTGCAGTCAATTTTTGATGTCCTATTACAACAATCCATATATTGTGAAAAAAACTAAGTTTTGTTCGAAAAGTCAGTCCTTAATACTGAATTTTTAATTAAAAGCGGTTTTCCAGCAATGTTGACATTATAGTAAATTAACTATTTTGAAACGGAACGTTCTACAAGTGAACTTTATCCCTGAGTTGGTCCACATTAGTATTGATTCCCAGATCTTACTCGTATATAATGAAATTTCACTCCAAAGAAGACATTGTTAATCTCCTTTATTTTTTGTGGAGTACAATTAACTGTACAAATAGGCTCCGGATTGATCTGAAGGGTCTTAAACATAGACATATAGGCAATATATAGACCTCTACAAAGGGCTTTGATCGCACGTGAAATATCTTATTTTTTGTTCTCTTGATTGCCAGAGTGGTACTGGTTACATTTTGAAGTAGACAAATAAGAACGATGTATTTTTTAATATTCAAAGAACTTGGATAAAAATAATTTATCATTGTTTCGAAGACAGAAAACTTTGTGTCATAACAGTACGGTTTGTACGCAAACTTCTATTCTTTGGTTATATTACATATTATTGGAATGATAATCATTATAATCTATAGGTAAGATAGCTTTTATTTGACAAAGTAAAACCGATCCTTCCGTTAGCTATCCATAAATAAAAATATAAATATTATGAAATGAATAGTCTTCTAATATTTTTTTTTAAAAACCAATATTTATGTTATAGAATTGACTTCTAGAGTATAATTTTACTTAAAATATAGAGTAAATTTTTACTAGGGACTAATAGCGGAAACTCAGGACGGGCTGGTGATGAGAAACAACTTTCCCAAGGAACACAGGGTGACATATTACATGAAATTGGCCAGCCATACAAATTCACTTGGTCGACTGATACAATCTTAATAGGAGGTCAAAAAAATGTTTTCGCGTTTCAACACAATTTTCCTTAAGAAAGTTGTTTCTTATCACCAGCCCGTCCTGAGTTTTTGCTATCAGTCACCAGTAAAATTTCACCCTATATAAATTTATTTTTTTGCACTGTCCAAGAGTAAAAAAGTATGCAGCGGAGCCTTATCGCTGGTATGTCAGCGACAATTTATGACGCCGTCTGTGTATTTCGGGACTTTAGCTACCGATTCCCAGCCACACATATTTTTATTTTGACAACTTATTTTTAAATCTGGATGTGCTGGGCTTCATTCCCAGTATCTTTTTCTTTAGGATTGTTTGAGCTACCTGTCGATAGCCCACGAATGGTCTTCTTATAATAGGCCTATGTCCAGTAGTGGACTGTTGTGGCTGTTGAAGATGAAGAAGAAGTCTTTTTATTCTGTCGTTTGGGACACGGAGTTCACCAACAACCCAACGAATCCTGGTGTCGGAGCTTACGACCACCTAAAAACTGACTTATGTATATACACCATCATCTTATTGAATGTATGCTTAACTTTAAGACTCGGCTAATTGATTAGAATAATAATCTTTCCGACAAGTTGCATTAATTGTAACAAAAACTTATCAAAAGACCCCTAACACATTCTCACACTCGTAAATCTTCCGTGTTAGATATTAGGCATTACCTACCTAACAGTGCCGTGTGCTGCCGGCTTAGAAGTGTATCTCCAAATTTCTTACCCATGGGAATCGTAAGAGGCGACTAAGGGACTCGAGGGTGTGTATTGCAATTTTAGGCAACGATCTGACAACCTGTCTCTATGGCGATACACCATTTTCCGAATGACCCTCAAATATATGACAGACGTGGTGTAAATGTCCGTTTTTTGCGGTCGTTTACGTTCTGCCTACCCCGCAAGGGATTATAGTCGTGATATGTGTGTATGTACCTACCCAACTTTTATGTTATAATTTCACAAGGTAATAACACGGTAGAGTAAACAAGGACGTTCCCTCGTGATTCGCGAAATCAGACGCGTAAAATAAGTATGAGCACGAGTTTACTTAATTACACAAAGTTAATAGTCTGCTTGTATCGTGTTATGTATATCTAAGCTAGGTAAAAGCAATTATGCTAACACTAATTTTCCATATCCATAACATCATTGTTTTTGTTCTACAAATAAAACACAACTGTTCTAAATTAGAAACCTCTTATCTCTATACGATTATTATTTGCCATACGATAATTCTTTACCTAACTCTACATAACTAAATGTTCCAAATGACTACCTGAAATATCAAGAGTATCTTGAGCAAAATTCACTTCTCTGTGCCATAATTAAAGAGGCAAATTAATTTATCACGTCAAAAAAGAGCCAAGCATTTTTAGACTTCATTATAAAATTGCCGCTCTATGCCTTCAGAATGAACATTTCTAATTTCTCATTTTCTTAATTATGTATTTCTAATAGAAGAGAAACCGAGAGATCTATTACTGGGGTGTATTAAAAGGAAGTAAAATAAGTAAATAAAACAGTTTATTTTACATTGAACGAACATCAGATAACATAACAAGAAATGTTATGATTTTTAAAATTAAGCTATTGTGTTTTATGTTTTATACGTTGTACTATAAGGTAAACTGTAGGCGCAAAATCTCTTACAAAGTGAGGATCACGTACAAGTGAGTGATATCACGTCTACGGCTCATCAGCGGGTGCACGTGACGACTTTAGTACAAACAGATTTCACAACACGACCACTGAAGATTGAACTGTGGCACTAACAGTCACTTTGTTAACAGCCTAGAGCATACTTGTCATATAAAGTTGTAACTTTTGAGATAAAGCTATTTCATTTATAAAACTTAATACAATGCCACAAAAATACAGTGGTTATGATAACATTGTTTATACTTGCGGTACAAATTTGATTTGTTCAACCGGGATTATTATCTATGGGATGATATGTTATTGTGTTCAGCTTTTCAAGCATGTTGTTGCGGTAAAGTGGTTCTAATTCCGTGCCTAGCATTTAATTTCCATCCAGTATCACAAATCCTGAAGATCTTATTAAGTTGGTGATGTTAATACGCAAAAGAGCGGCCCGACACTGTGGTGCTACAAACTTTTCTTTCTCCTAACTTTATTACGCCATTAGAGATCGCGTGACGGAGAATCGCACTCTCCTCGTAATATTTATCTTGACAATTGTATCAGGCACACGTTTCTTTTATCTTTCGTGTCGGGATTTGATTAGTTTTTCTGTTTAACTTGCAAAGTGTACCTAATGGAAATCTACTTTTTTCCGCATGAATCACAAAGTACCCACTGGCTAAATTGGGGCTATTGAAAAACCGATTTGGCTAGCGAAGGAATTCTAAAAATGTTTGAACTGTAAGTAGCGACTATCAATCCGAGTGTGCCTTTGTCAGCATTACGTTTGGCCGCTCTTTAAACAAAAAGATCAGTCCAAGATGAATATTTTCGTTCCTATTTTACAAAGAAAGTAATAATACTCAAAGTTTGCGAGCGGCGGGGGTGAAATTGAAATAAAAGAAGTGCGCAGGGCTCGTCTCCAGCGGGTTTATTACGTACGAGAAAGGTGATGCACCCCATCTCTTGCCCCGCTACTTCTTGTTCGCGAATGTTGCCAACCCACCGGCAACTTTTCACCGGATTTCCCTAAATGAGATTTTACACGAACTGTGTTTGGTTTGAATAAACTTGGCAGAGTTCCTCGTGTTTTGAAGCTAAAAGTCCCAATTGAAGTTTTTGATTAATGTGCAGATTTACATAAGCAAATATTATGTTTCCACGTTTTGTGTTATTGTACCTAATCGTGATAAACTTTGGAATTTCGTAATGATTGCCTACTAGGTACATACTATTTTATTAGGTATACAAAGTATATTTTAGCCTTTTTTAAAGATGAAAACGGATTAGAAGGTGAAGTAAGTACGGTAAAAGTTAATAATAGAAATGATTTTTATGACACAATACATATACAAAATTAGTTAATGATTTATACATTCCGATCAGGGATTAATCTCGTGGTTCGTCTATAGACATAGAAACATGATTACGGATTCAATGTACAAGTGTTTAACGTTCTCCCTGTACGTCATTAGCGATCTTCCGGCGCCTAATTGCGTCGATGGAGTCTCGGCGGAAGCGAAAAGATTGCGTCGAAATAGACTCGTTCTTGCCCCGTGTCCGTTATTAAACGGACTGAGGACCCGTTTAATATCGTGCATGAATTTGTCTTCCATTATTGGATGGTCGAAGAATGTAGGTATAGGTACTCAGAAAAAACAAATTCAGGAAAATATTGGATCTAAGCTAACGAGTGAAAAGTTCGATCGCAGTTAACATAGAGTTATACACTTCGTCTGTTTGCGGACAACAGGAAGAAAATGACTGAGATATTTTGTATAAGCTGAAATGATTACGGTGATGGCGGCTTAGCATCATCCCATTCCTTTCCCGTGGGTGTCGTAATAGGCGACTAAGTGATTGGAGGGTGTGTATTGCAATTTCAGTCGATGGGCTGACAACCTGTCACAATGGCGATACATAATTTTCCATAAGTTTTGTGGCCGTTTACAGGATTATAGGCATGATAAATGTATGAATAAATGTGAAATTATGATAAGATACGAATTATGGTCTCTATGAACATAAGACGATTCTCCCACTTGCAAGTATTCTATGGGAATATGATTGGGATTCGCAATTTTCTTTCGTCTGACAGACACATGCGGTACGGTGCGTAAAAATACCCAGCAACGGACGACAAGTGAGAGAACCGCCTAAAGTAGCATTAACTCTGCCAGCTTTTATAGAAGATGCTACCATTACATTTTTAACTAGGTAAGTACTTTTATTAAAAAAAAGCGACGTTTTTTTTTGTTGTTATATGTCTATACATCTGACTTAGAACGTTTTAGTACTTTGAAATTTTTTAATTCGATTTAAAACTTTTGTCTCTAGTCTAGATACTTAAAGTTAAAATAGTTTTTGTTATGTTTAGAAATCGTTTTGAGAGTTTTTTATTCACATATGCAAGGTACCTTCACGTAAGCAAAATTAATAATTTATGACGAACTGTAATTACACAAAGTAAAATTTATTTGCCATGTGATGCTGGCTTAAAATACCATCGCTCCAATACAACCCGTGCGTGTCGTAAAAATCTACTGAGGGTCAAATTCAATATCTTGCAATGCGCTCGCCAATACGCTTGTCAAACGTGGTAAGTATGGGCACACTCCCCAATAGTACGTTAGTACTATTATATATTCTGTGCCAATAGAGGCAGGCCCAGTAGTGGAATGTATGTTTATAATGTCAAAAATATTTTAAAAGTATCCATGGCATATAGCAAATGTCTCCCGGACGCCCCGGGGCTATATAGTGCCCGCCCTATCTGGGTTGGTGATTTCTTTCACCCCCAGGCATGATGTGAACCAATACGCCTAGATACTTTTTCTTCTTTTCAACGTTAATTCGAAAAATGATTGATCGAGATATTGAAACAATAATAGAAAAATGTAATATAATGCTGTAAGATAAGAATACCTATTATAAGTGAAAACCTTTAATTGTTAGAATAAATTGGTTTACTTATCTCATTTTACTCAAATTTGTTTTTCACTCATTCTAAACTAAACTGAAATAATTTATATTCTTCTTTTTTTCGTCTTGGAACACTTAGTTGACGAACGACTCCATGAACCTTAGTGTCCGAATTGTTGCTTAGCAAAAATAATACGTAGGTCTCTATGAAACAGGCAGCCAGGCCTCGTGACGATGAGGTCTTATAAAAACCTCAAAGTAAAAATCTAAGAATTGAAAATGAAAAAAAAAACTGCAAAGAAATTAATTTACTTAGTATCTTGAATGTAGACCTTAAAGCACCAACAAGGGTTGGTATAGGTCTTCTCATTAATGAAGTTTCAGTACAACAGTGCGATCGCAGAACTTATCTTGTTAGGAGCATAAACTACCATAGACTGGTTGGAAATTTGCATACCTCTTGATTGGTTAAGTAGCATGTCTTCTTTTGTGAGGATCTTGGGATAGACGAATGATACGATGGACCCTAAAAATCCATATAAAGTACTAAATACTAAATTAAAATAATAATTAAAAAAAAAAAACAAATCAAAATATCTACGTTTGATGGGATACTAACCAAAACATAGATTAATGAAAAAATAATATTTAACTTTTCACCTTCCCGTGTTAAGTATCTTGCCCGCGGAAGACAAATTTGCATGTTGTCTAAAATTGTTGTTTAAATTTAAATGAAATTATAGTAAAAAGCTAGAGTAGCATATGTTTTTGCAACGTCATAATTTTATAACTTATTTAAAGCACATGTAAATGTAGACCTCAAAAGCACTAACAAGGAAAAGGAAAGTTTAAGTGATGACATCACAATCGCTTAATCACAAAAATAACGGCATTAACATGCATATCTCATCATCTCTACTGAAGTTTACTCAAAAATTTACTTAAAAAATTTTGAATAAAAATGATTTTGAGAAAGTAAAATTATATCTTCACCGCCACATTGAGTCATAAACACTGATTGTGCGCGTAACGAGGGCGGAATCCAGGGACCATTAAGTGTGGACGCAGTAAAATGGAAATTCAGAATGTCTTTCATCATAACTAGATGACTTTTTGTTTCTGCTTCGTTAAGTTCAATTTTTAGCACTAGGTACCTAGGTGAACAACACACTGGCTGGCTGATCTTCAGCCAATATACCTCATTTATTTAATTTCATATGCGTATGCGCACCATAGTGAGGAACTTTGTTTCAGTATTACGAACTTTGGGCGCTGGAGAGTTAGTAGGGAATATGGGTGATGTAATAACCAAACTTTTTTTTTACATTTTCTTTAACCTAATACTCAATATAACACCAACGGCAACGAATACCGAATATACCTACCTCCTTCGATCTGTATCCAAAATAAGATCAAGGAATGAAACCAGCGAAGACTTCCTCCATTGTTCACTGAAAGTTAATCCCTAAAACATTCGCATCGTCTTATTTCACAGGTTGGTTGAAGCAGATCTTTTAAGTGGTTTAAAAATAAGTCGTCAGGAAGTGGACGGCTAAAAAGGCGATCTTAACAGCCGAGGCAAGAGAGTATCTGCAAACAACCGGACACAGAAGGTTTAATCTCTACGAGGTACAAATAGCTCGTTTTTTAACCGAAACTCTTGCAAATTTGAATCGCTTTCATGAAACAATTCTCACTGTATTCAAACAATATAAATCACTTTTAACACTCAAAAATGATTCTTACTCGGGTAATATAATCATGATAAATATTTAACTTCAGAATCTTTCCTTCGTGGGAGTATAAACAAGTTACCTCTTTAGTAGTGCAGCTATAAAACCACATAAAATTTATAATTTCTACATATTTATAGGAAAAAAATAATTAATGCGGAACAGTGTTACCAGTAGAAAAATGTTCAAAACAGAGCTACGTTGCATCAAATTGCAAAATGAGGAAGCTAGACATAATGTCGAGTGCAGAAAATTATGCCTTTTCATCCAGAAGTCCTAGGATTAAGAACGGGAACTCAGCGCTTACTGCTCTCATTGATGAATTATTATTTTTAGTATTTTTGGTATTAAGCTTTCTATTTGGAACCCAGTTCATGTTCCACAGCGGAGTGCACCAATATCCGTATTCAATTGTTTAAGGTTACGTTAGCCTTTTCCTAAAACCAAAAGTTTTCCTCGTCGAAACCATTAGGAACAAAAGTAGGAAAAGTTAATTGTATTCACGGACTCCCAAAAACCATTTTGTATTTAGAAAGTCGGAGAAAAGTAAAGCAGATACTGTCAAAGTTTGATAAAAGTTAATGCGCATTAAGAGTAAAATCGGATATTTTGGGTAAGAGGTCCAAATGACCGAGACAGTGGGACGGTCTGGCTGGATAATGTCCTCTGGCACTAATTAAAACTTTTGAAACGGCAAGAAAATGGGTTGAGAAAATATGGCGTCCGCGGGATAGTAATGGCGCCACGGTCGTGTTTAATTTCCGCAGTTTTTCTTCGCAGCGATCTAAATTGGAATATTTCTGAGTAATATTTAAGCCAACTTAATTCATGATTCGTCAAAATTCTGCAAAAGTTCAAACAATTTGTAACAATATCACTGACCGTTTATTGAGAAACGAGTACCATAAGACTTCTGATATAGAAACGAAAAAAAATATTGTCGTTTCAAGCTCTATCTGGACAACCTGAGACTACCTAGGTATTAAGTTTTTTCTGTAGCTATTTGAGTAAATATTTTTACACACATGATGAAAATCATAACGTCGCGTTATTACACAAAAAAAAACATTCCACTCCTGCCCTCAGTCCACTGAGCGTAAACACTGGTTACGTATACATGCTTCGCGTGTCTGGTAGTTACATCGGGCGAAATCATTCTGAGTTTGCCTGCGTATCCATCAAAATTGCAGATTTTTCAATTTCTATGAAATATGACAACAATGGCAGGAAATTCTTTGATGTAATGATCATACAAATAATTAAATATTTCGCGTTTGAACTTCCTGTAGGTGTGTTCATTTTTTTTTATTGGCACCATGAAATGTAAGTAAAATGAGCTTTATATAATTTGTGGAAATTACATAATACTTAAGTATTATCATTACAATTGGTACAAGTAGCATTGAGCAGTCCGCAACTTACCTAGAATATTCTAGGTACCTACATAGAATAAATAAGTGCGTACTCTGTGGTACTTTTTCAATAAAAAAATATTATTAATACCCCATCCGACGTAACCCTCTTTCATTATTAAAGTTTAATAATTTTATTGTGACAGACCACTAGGGAACGAAACAAAACAAAACTTATCTTGTTAAGGGACACAAACTACGTCGATCTGCTTGTCAATTTGCATATCGATCGACTAACTAGCATGGAAAGGTCATTTATAGGAACATGATAAGAAGGAATTGAATTGAGTAGAAATATAATACATTATTTCACTTAGTAAGATACTTTAGATTACTGAAAACATTGACGCGACTTTGATAAAATTATAAAAATATTTATTGTCTCTCAGTAAATAAATTAAGATATTTCATTTGTTAAAGTGTTTAAATTCATGGTTGTTTAATAAAAGGGGAGATAGGAGTCCAGACTAGGTCAACTTGTGATATGGATCTAATAGCTCCAACATTCTGACATCAGCAGACATTCTTCTTCTTTTTCGAGTGGGACACCGCGAGTCGTCCAACGACTCGGTGAACCCTGGTGTTAGGGTTTTTCAACCGCCTACTACCCTACTCAGTTGCAATTTGAGCTCCGATGCAGTCGGACGTTTATTTATAAGTGTCGGCTGTTTCGATGCCGTAAATTGCAAATAAGCACAATTCTATTTGCAATCGTTAGCATGGCGCCTCCTAAGCGCTCTGATACCATTGTGGTCAACGAGTTGTTGGCGTTCGTGCAGAACAAGCTGGACGTGATGGACGAGGTCAGCCTCGAGCAGATCTGCCTCACCAGCTACTCCGACGCCGACATCCACAGCGCCATGGTGTTCCTGAACGACTCCGCCGAGCCGAAACGTGTGCGCCTCAACACGCGCAACCGGGAAGGCTGCGGGAAGAAAAACATCCGGGACATCTTCCGACTGTTCAAAGGTGAAGATCCTGATGACGTCCCGACCTATGTCGCACGGAATCTCAGTAAGCTGCCGCCGGTGACGTTTGACCACGTCGACGTCACTACGTTGCTGAAGGATATCCTACTTCTGAAGGCTGACGTCACAGACATCAAAAGAAAATTAGAGGTTTCTGAGCAACTAAACGCCGAGCTGCGACGCGATTTGACCTCATTGCGAGGGCGAAACGCCGCATCAGCGACGCCGCACGCCGCGTGCAACGTGACTGTACGTAGCGACGACACCGTGCAACACGAAACCTCACCCGTCATAATTTCTGCGAACCTAGCAACTGCCGACGATATACTGCGGGTTAGCGACCCCGCAGCTGATAGGAAGAGCGACAACAACAAACCGCCGCCTCCACCGTCCCGCCCCGAGCCTGCGCTGCATCCCGATGCTGCTCCCTTTGTACCTGGGAAGCAAAAGGACGTGCCGCTGCAGAAGACTCGCCGCCCTCGCCGCAAGCGACAGCCTGCGCCTCCCGTGATACAAAAAGGGAAGCAGAAGGCAAGACCTGCGGCTGAAGAACACAATACCGCGTCTAAAGCGATTGTTGACGAGGAGGGCTTCACACTGGTAGAACCCAGGAAGCGCCAACTTCGTCGCAACCGCAATAACCGCGGCACCGTTACTGCAGCCTCAACAACTCTCAAGGCTGCCGAACCCATCGCACAGCTGTATGTGTCCCGGCTAGACTGTGATACGACACCGGAGGACATCATACAGCATTTGCAGGAGATGGTAAAGCTACGCCAGGATCCTTCGCGAATTCCCCCCGGCTTGACCCTGGAAATCCGACAGCTGATCCCTAAAATTACAACAAATTTTAGGTCTTTTGTTTTGTCGTTTCCACGGAAGTACGTGTGCGAATTCATGCGAACAGATTTCTGGCCACAGGGAGTCGTATTCAGGCGCTATCGACCCTCTGTGCAACGTGAGTCGCCGTCACCTAAAGTGCCCACATAGCTTTTTTTTTTTTTTTTTTTTTAAGTCATTTTATTATAGTGTATTTATAGTATTTGTGTTAGATGTTAAGTTATTATTGTATTGTTTTATTTTATTTTATATGGGCCTTGATGCCTGAAATAAAGGATTTATTATTATTATATTATATACTAGTAGGCCTCTGACATGGTTTTGTAACGACCGCCGTCTTAGTAATCGTAGACAGCAACCGGGACCGACAGCTTAACGTGCCCTCCGAGCACGGAACCAGCTGTCTTTTTGGACAATCAGGTAGTTCAGCCTGCAATGTCCTAGCCAGACTGATAAATATCAACATTGTGAGTGCCCCACCGAGAATCGAACCCGGAACCTTTGCGTCGCAGGCAGTCGCACTACCATTACGCCACATCGGCCTTCAGACATTTATAATTAATCATACAAATAATACTCTATACCTACTTCAGTCTTTGGAACACCAGCGTCTATCTGCCTACGTAGTTTCCTCTACCTTGCTTTTATGTTTTTAAGGTTATTATAAATTGCATTTTAGAATTCCATTTCAAAGGATGTCAGTTACATGTTAACGTAATGCGGGAAGAACTTTAAGCCTTTTGAAGATTTTAGTACAAACAAAATTTAAATTGTAATGAACTAGTTAACTGGCATAAAGAGCACCTAAAACCTAGTTTTAACGTAACATGTTAAGCTAAGTGACGCTCTGCACTAGTGAAATATAAAAAACGTACGAAAATAAGCCAGAGTATTTTCCATACACTTTAATGTTACAAAAATAAAAGCTACATTCCGCAACTCAGAAAAAATACCGAACATCGTCTTTGTGAACTTGGAACTGAATCCCCGGAGGTTTATGTCTTTTCGGATCAGGCGGCTTACCGGAGGACGCGCGAAGAAAACTCCTTTCGCTCATAAATATTTACTTTATGAAATAACACCCGAGCTCAGCTCAGTCTCACCGTGTACCAGCTGGGAACATGGTGATAACTGACAAACGAAAAAGTCTTATGTGTACTCACAATGTAACATAATAAATTATGAATTTTGTAATGTATTTTCAAGTACACTCATTTTTACAACTTCGCTTGACAGTAACATTTTATTTTTTCGATATGCCTCTTTCTCTTCAAAATAACGATGTATTCTTTCTTTCGGTAATTGAATGGTTCAAGAAGTGCTTATACCTGGCTCTAGTGTTTGCATATTGATATCGTTATTTGCATCAGCCGTCTGGTAATAATGAGTCTCTCGCCTCTTCACGGGATTATGTCGATCACCAATATTAAATGCATTTCCGAGATAAAGTTAACAAAAGGACCGGAATAAATTAATAGCGCGATGATGAGCCAGTTTTCCGGTGGACACAATATTTGGCGGCTGTAGTGTGAATGATGTTACGCGGCGATGTGTAAAATGCGCAATGCACATTGCACGGCGAGCGACGCTGTCCATCGCTGCCTGTCCATTGAAAAGTATCGTCGAATACATCCAATTAGTAGAAATCGATGACGTGTGAACTACAACGCGAGTGAATTTGACAACCGCTGTTGCTAGTGGAAAATTTACAAATTAATATTGAAAGCCTTTTAAAAGCGAACTAAAGAAGGCAACGCTTTAATTTTAAAATACGTTTTATACCATATTGAACAGTTTTTATGCTTCAATGGATACATTATATTTTTTAAACACTTAGTTCAAATAAAAAGAATTGACTTTATGACACGCTGATAAAACGGTAATTCAAACCATAATGTGTATTTATTATATCTTGAGCAAAATCTACGGGTTAGCCAGAAAAAGCTGTATTATCATTTGCCCATCCGGCCGGCCCTTTATCTCAAGGCGGGCGGTAACTTCCACGCCGCTTGACGCGGATTTATCAATCAATATTATTTTTGCAACCGCTAACAGTTTTTCTGAAAACATTCAATAGTAGGATATTTTTAGGCACAGTCATTAATAAGGTTAATCGTCGAAACATATCTATCAACGTACTTTTATTAAAGTTGTAGTAAATAAATGTTCATCGAAAAAAGGTTTTTCCTCGCAGGTTTTAAAATCAATAAATAAATGTAGGTACGTCAACGCGCAATTTTGCATAGTTTGAATACGACGTCTAAAATCTTTTAAAGCTCAAATTTTATTTTGTTACTAGAACTTTATAAAATTTTAGTCTTGTTAAGCTTTAATTGTCCTTTATCTCTACATATTATTTTTGTTTACCTGCACAAGTTTTTTTTTTACTTTAGTCAAAACATAAGATATTATACTATATCTACTTAGACGTTTCTAACGTTTTCAGAAATAAGTACTGTTGTTGTGTAATCGTTCCCATATTATATAAAAAATCTGTGGCTGAACCCTAAGCCCTTTTCTTCGCATTGAACTTTAAATATTGAAATGAAGCCGCCTTGGCTTGTCTAACCCCACTTTCTTACTTTCAAACGGTGGTATAATACTAAGGTGATGTATAAATATTTATACTTCTGGACCCTTTTGACTACCTTTAGACAACATTTAACAATTTCAAACATTGGTTTAGCTTGAAAGATAAAATCACAAATCCTTATACCTAGACAAATTATGAATAATGTCGGCAAACTTTTCCTAAGCGAAAAATATTGTAAGTGGTGAACTTTGATTTTTGCGAGCATTGTAACAATCAAACAATGCGAGTGACGGCTTGTTCGGTCTAGGGGCAATGATTGATGAGGGATCTAATTAATACGTCACTTTCTTCAGCTGAGCTTCGAAAAAACAATTTCAAAGCCCAGCTTCCTGATAGTGTTGCTGCTTATTAACAAATCTGGTAGGTAACGCTCAATCTTGGAGAAAATCATACATGAGTAATGGTATAAATAACAATTTTGAAAGATTAAAACTATTTGGTAGGTACCAACATCCTATTTACCATGTTTATGCAAATAAAGTATTATTGTATTGTATCAAATTCAAACGTAGGCACTTGAGAAGTAACTTTAAATATGCATACTTATGGGATCTCACTATTTCTCCATAATCCCATCATTAAATCAAACAATGTTACCCTATCTAAAGAAAATTATGATTTCAAATAGAATCACTGACAGTGTACTCAATAAAAACATCTGGGCTGAAATGTAAACGTTCTCATTTGAGAAATATAATTGAATTATGCGTAAATAAGTTTTGTTTACGTTTTACCTTCGGACCTCTTTCGCAAAAGTACAGACGGCACCTCCACGTGCTTAAGGAATATACTCTTACTTGTATTATGCAGAACATTTTAATCCATATTTGATTTCCGCTCGAAAATTCAAGTGTAAATAATGTTCCTCTTTCAACCAGGATGTCTTAAGTACTTCATGTGTGAAGGCCACTCAGCTCTCCAATGTCGCAATCGCAACCCTACTTAACGGACCGTGGCAGTTCAAACAATTCAAAAAAAGTGATTTAGATTTCTACGAAGAAAAACGGCGGGAATTAAACACGACCATCGCGCCATTACTAACCCGTGGACGCCATATTTTCTCAACCCTTTTTCTTGGCGGTTGGAAAGTTTTAATTAGTGCCAGAGGACATTATCCAAATCCTCCTGTTGTGTCGGTCATTTGGAGCTTTTTCCTAAATATCAAATTTTACTTATAATGCGCTGCACTAACTTTGCCGTATGATGTCGGTTTAGAATAGCATCACCCCATTTCTTTCCCACTGGTGTCGTAAGAGCCAACTAAGGTACTCCAAAAGTGTTATTACCTCTACAATTTTAGGCGATGGGCTCACTTGTTTGTAACTATTGGGATACACATTTTTCTGAATGAACCTTAAAATGCTTTTCAGACGTGACCTGCCAAACCAAAAAATTTGTGTAATGTTTTAAGAGTTCATGTATGCCTTCATGTGCAATTCTTTAAATTACTGCAACTCGTTAGCCACTGAACAGGTTCGAATGAAAATTGTATCGGAAGAATATTTACATTATCCAAAGTGTCTTAAGTTAGGCTTTATTTCAGAAAGTAGCCATGTTTTACATTTTTAATATATTAAGTTTATTTTACAGGAATTTGAATTTTAAATCCAGATAATTTGTTAATATAATCAACGCTTAGGTGTTTATCTAAATAACTATTATAAACTGATTTCGTGGTCTACAGGTCTATGTTTGATGTCAGAACCGGGATCGCACTAGCTAGGAGCGGGCCTTCATTTATCTAGTACCTACCTACTCGATGTAGCATTAGCTAATTTGGTCATTAGACCAAATGATCATTATACATATTCGTTCATAAGTCTTATATCTATTACAACGTAACTTTTTAATTAAGACATTGAAGCACTGAAACATAAGCCGCGTTCAAAAACGCAGCGCTTAAACGTTCATCCCAGGGCAAAAGTCAGTGCTGAAAGCGCTGAGCGGGAGATGAGTTCCCGTTCTTAATCCTTGGCCTACTAGATGAATGGACATCATTTTCTGCACTTGACACCGTGTCTTACTCCCTCATTGTGCAACAAACAAGGCTCGACAGAGTTGTGAGCCTTTTTATTGCTGTCGCTCGCTAATGTATCTACACTTTGTTCAACATTACAACCCTTGTTGTCTCGTATTGTAAAGCGGTGTTATCTTTATAGCTGTTGTTATAGCTATGCATTGTGCGCGTTTTATTGGTAACCAACTCAATTTGCGTGTGAATAGTAGTGTGTTTGAATACTTGTAAGATATCTGTTTATCTAGTTAATTTATGTAAACGCAATATATTGTGTGGTTTGTATAGCTTCACTCTAGATAGCGTGTTAATATTCCCGCGAGGAAAGATTTCCGCATCAAAGTTGTCATTACTGCTATAAATCTCAGCCTGAGAGGGGATCATTTTGAAATGTTGAAAGAGATTTCTATTGTTTATATTCAGCGGGAATTGGCTTATGAAAGCGATTCAAATTTGCAAGAGATTCAATTTACATAACGAGCGATTTGTACCTCATAGAGATTAAACCTTCTGCGCCCGGTTGTTTGCAGATACCCTCCTGGCTCGGCTGTAAAGATTGTCTTTTTAGCCGTCTACTACCTAACGACTTATTTTGAAACAATTTAAACAAATTTTGCTTCAGCCGACCTGTGAAATCGAGGATGAGAATATTTTAGGATTTACTCTCGCTTAACAATAGAGATGTCTCGTTGGTTTCGTTTCTTTGTCTTATTTCAAAACCAGGCCTTAGGCATTCTACTGAATATTGAGAGATCGAGATCGCTGGAAGTTATTAGGATTAGTTGTATCAATTTCAAAACCCGCTTCATGTGTATTTTTTGTTTGCTAGTTTATATCTCTACCAATATTAATTCATTTAGTCGTAAGAATTTTAAGTCAACAAAAACTAATAACATCATAATTTCTGTCTAAATTTTCTCGACGAGTTTTTCGCTGTAGGTAATAAACTTAATGATACGCTCTCAAGGAGGTGCAGTTAGGAGAGCTCAAGCCATTCCCATCGGGTTATGCCTTTTCAAGTTTTAATTAGTGTCAAAGATGATCGTTAAGCCAAATGACTTTATACATATTTCTTTAGCTTGTATTCTGACAATATTGTGAAACTCGGTTTGCTTGTTTTAGTGTGCTATAGGTAATCTAGCTTTAGAAGCGAAAATATTTCTATAATTTTTATGAAAAATAACTAAAATGTATTCCACCCTTTTTTTATGATGTTATTTATTTGTTATTGTCCAAACGATAAGCAAGGAAATATAGTGTTTCACTTCAACTAAAATTGTGACTAAACTAATAGTAGAATTAGGAAGTCAAATAATGACCGCTCAAACTTATTCTTACACATTATGCTTCGAACAAAAACTTAAATGGGTTAGCATAGTATGACACAGTATACACACTTAAAACTAATTTAGAAGCGTCATAATTGTAGAGTATGTAATAGCGTAGTGCCTTTTAAACTGATTTAAGCTACGGATTGAAATCATGGAGCGAAGATGAAAGAAAAATAAGAGTCACAAGATGAAAATGTCGTCTTGTTATGATAGAAAGCACCCAGAGTCACAGTATAAATAATTATGGGACCAATATTGAAAAAGTTGAAGAGGTGAACAATTTTATTAACTTCGTAACAAAAATGCCTCTAATTTGCACCTAAAAAGTTATGTATAAGTTTGAAATAGGTACCAATTTAGGTATATATACTAAAATAGTAACGAGGTTAACATTTATCTTTATTTTTAATACTCTTCCATGTAGACACTGAACTAAATAGCCAAAGGCTAGTACAGCTATCTATAGGCCAAGATCTCTAGTTACGTACGATAATTGTGCATGTAAAGATACCTACGGGTTTCTCAAGAACATTGAAAAATTATCATATTTCGATCTACTACTGCTATTCGTTTCTTTGTACTAAGTCAGGGTTTCAATCCTACGTTGATAATTATTACCCCTGGATTTACCCCTATTAGGCGCTCAATCATTGTTTATGGCGCGATTTGGTGGGGTAAAGTTATTAAATATTACACTAGTCTAACGTTGAAATTATTTGTTAGTCCACTGTAAGACATGGTCCCTTTTGAGAGGTATTGCCCCTTTAGTGCCAAACAAATGTTGCCAGTGTTTTAAATTTGATTTTGTTGATTTTACCTAAATGACGCCTGGTTCTAGCTTCTACGAGAATGATGATTGATTATTCCTAATATGTTTCTCAGATTACCGTTAATCATCTTTTGCCAACCTTAATTTATAAATCCGATCGGAAAAATAAATAAATATAAATATGTGTTATTTCCGTTGAATAAGTGTGTTATTTTCACCCTTCCAATAAAAAAGGGGCTCTCTATAAGAAATCGCCAGTAAAGTGGAAACTCAACTGCTGCTCGAATATACCTATATATAATGATAAACTACTTTACTATGTATAATTGTATTTGAGTTATGAGTGAGTTGAGCAATCCAATGTTACACATTATATACACGCTAGATGGACTGTATTCTCAAATTTAGATACGTGATAGCCATTTCTCTCTCGAATTCAACCTACGGTGGGTGAATTAGGTTCATAGTTTCAGCATTGTTCTCGGTAGTTGCCTTGTGATGTGTATTTAATTAAAAACGTATTGAAATTGCTTAAAAGTATAACTAATGAGTCTGTATGAAAAAGGCGATGGTTGGAAATAATCAGTAAGTAAAAGTAAACAGGATCTCTATGGATGAGATAAGCCCAGGACCGTGAGGATTGGCGCAATAGAGAAGAGGCCTATGCCCTGCAGGTTGTGGGCTGATGATGATGACGATGATATTTATCAGATATCCTTGAAGAACCTAATCTGTCAATTTTAATCATAGATTAGAAAAATTTAAAACATCAATTGAAAACATTTGAGATTTCACTCCTTACATTATTATATTATCCAACTTATCTATTTATTTGGACACCGTAGCCCAAAAAAAAAAGAAAAGTAGGTAAGTAAGCTTCCGCAGGTTTATGTAAATTTGACGCCGAAATTTTTCAACTTACCAAGTCTGTTTTCTTATTATTTGAGAACAACAGGGGGTCAAAGTTATTCGGTTTTCGTGGCGTTGTATATTAAGGTAATTTTGTCTGTAGTTTCGAAGCATCTCAAGCTCGCCATGATAAATAATTTACTGCTTCTTGTGCACTTAGGGGCCTACAGTCTTGGATTGCAGGAGGCTCATATTGGTGATGTCATTTTAGTTCCCATACCTACCTACTATATGCATAGTAATAGTAAAGCTTCGAATTAAACAAAAATGTAAAAGGGTATGAGCTATTTTAAGGATCCCTCTTTTATGAAATCTAAAGCCTACCTGGATTTCAAAAGAGGTAAGTGAGACAAGATATTTTCACTTGAACAGGGAGTATTGTTGACGTAGCAGCAAGTAGCGATATTTCTGATTTATTCGTAAGATCGTCACAGGCACATCAGTTAATGTCAAACTTCACACAAAACAAATGGTGGCAATAATTCAGCCGCAATTGCGTCTTAGCTTTGAACAACACTGGAGACTAGCTGGAGATGATTTTGCTTTGATCTTGCTGGGGTTTTCATGAACAATAGAGTATATTCAAAGATTTTATTGCATCGGTGCTTGGTTTAACATCTTGTCCCTATGTTATAAATAAACGAGACAGGCTGGGTCGAACACCGTGATCAATTGGACGCTAAACTCAACTTTAAACGCTTTCTGAGATTGCAAAGTAAGTAAAAAACCTATAACTATTGAAATGAAAGGAAAATAATTTTAATCGCTTATGTTATACCGTTACAAGCTAATATTAAATTCAGTGCAAATATTTTAGAGTGATTTTACTTGTGAAATTGAAAAACTTTCCCCAAGGAACATAGGAGGAGATATGAAAATTATCCCATACATACGAAAATATACAATTGTCTATATAAAGTGACACTTTTAATTCCTTTTTTTTATGGGAAGGCAATTTTCTCATTTTCTGTTTCGGCGTATGTTTCATGGAGAAAGTTGTTTAGTTTCACGAGTAGGACCCAACATTAAAAGTGTAAATAGCACTGAATTTAATAGGACCTTATACAGCGGAAAACGTGTTGAGTAGACTCATGGTGTTCAAGCTAAAAGCTATTTTGTAGGTACTAAAATATAACATTTTTTTTACTCCTGATCAGTGAAGAGAGTCTACTTAAGCGTTTTGTATCATGGGTAGGGTCAAAAGACAGGTACGGGGAAAAGTAGGCTGAAGCTAAAGCGGCCCTAAGCATCGGGCTTTAATACTTACACCTGACTATTTGGTGGGGAGTAAGGACTCACTCGGAGGAGCTGCGTTTTTTGATACTGCGGCTTAGGTAAGTTCCTAATTGTACGCGCCTGAGTGCGTGCCTTGAGATCAATTCAAACATATGGACTTGTTTTACGTGTTCTAATGGGAGTGTTTCTGTTGATAGTTCTGAATGTCAAACCAGAGGGCGCTATGATAAACTGAAATTTTGACGTTTCAATATAGCTGGCGGCAGCCATAGTTTTGTCACAGGTTCCGTTTCACGTTGCGTTCGTTATGAAATAATTATGTTAGTTTGATTTAATGCAAAATAAACTGATTGCCTTGCTATTATATTAAGTGTCATTCGTGTATGTAAACAAAAACCAATAATAAATTTAGAAGAATTCAATTAACACAAAATAAAGAATAATTTATAAAGTGGTACAGTTTTTGTGTAAAGGAACGGTATTTCAATTAAGCTCAGCGCCCTCTACATGACACTCGAGAATCCCTAGAAAATTTCCCATTGATCGCACGCGTCCTTATATTGTCTGTATCAGTTTGAAACTACGGCCGACCCTCGGCCGGAGCCTCATAGTGTGTATATTCAAAAATTCAAATTCAAAATATATGTATTTCATTCTCACAAGTTACAGAAACACATAAGTGTGAGAGTCTTCCTTAAGGTTCTAAAAAAGAACCTGTGTTGGAGAACTCCGCTCTTCCTCTAACATAAACTTATAAAATGTAACCTTTACAATTTGTTGTTACAGTAGTTGATTCAAAAATAAAATAAAAACTCAAAATTTTGAAATAACAACAAATTAATTAAAAAGTATAGTAAAACATTCATTCATTCATTCATATATCACGCCTTTATCCCTTGCGGGGTAGGCAGAGCTTAAACGGCCGCAAAAAACGGACATTTACGCCACGTCTGACAAACATTCGAGGGCCATTCGGATTACTGTGTATTTCCATAGTGACAGTTTGTCAAACCATCGCCTAAAATTGCAATACACACCCTCGAGTCCCTTCGTCGCCTTTTACGACACCCACGGGAAAGAAATGGGGTGACGCTAATCTAAGCCGGCCACACGGCATAGTAAAAGATAAGAAAAGAAAAGGTATAGCGTGGACTTACCGTGTTTGCCGGAGCTGGCGGCCGCTAGGGCGGTGCTAAGTACCAAGAAGTGTGCCAGCATACTCTCTCTGGTGGCTGCGGGCGCACATCGAGCCGTTAGCGACCACCGCCCGATCACTGCTAAAACAAAAAAATATATATATTACTACTCCCGTTAGTTTAGTGTATCTGCCCATCAATATTGAAAACCGTTTTCAAATATATATATATATATTCTTACTTTGTACTTTTTATAGTTATACGTAAGTAATAGAGAAACACAATCAATCTGTAACGACTGAAAGTACCGTTGCACAAAGGATCTATAACTGCATCGCAGTGTATTATTTCTTAAAATCATGGACATAAACGGATAAGATCCACTCTTCAATGCAATAGCTTTAAGTTAGACTTGAAAACCACGCAGGATCAAGGGAACACGACGAGCTACGCTTTTAGCAGGTAGGTAGAGCTACGAAAACAAAATAAAAGTTTATAACACTACTGGTACCCCGTATTTCGTAATAACAGTCAATTTAAATTCCTTTAATAGCTGGTTCCATGACTTCTTGTGAGTGCAATGCACGGAGTTCGCCATAAAAATTCAATGCCTTGGTCGTTTTCGCCAACCTTCTCTAAGTACATTTACACCTAAGTAAAAACTATCGGAGTCTGGAAGCCAAGAAGATAGCAAACGAGAAATTCAGCCTTTTAAAACCTTCCGCCATTTGAGTGCAAAAACACTATTATAACGAAGACTAGAATAATGTTTGAATGGCGCTAAGTACATGCCATAAATTAGTTTAAATAAACAGTTGTTAATAAATTCTTGCAATTCCTTTTCAGACGTCGTAAAACTGAAAGCAGAACTGGAAACAAGTTCCTATCAGAGTATCGTTGTGAAATAAAATATAATTCCGCCGAGGAACCGGGAGCGGTTTGAATAACAACTCTTTAATTGAAAGTTTAGCAATTTGCTCGTACCCCGAATGGACCCGAAGGCGCACGGGGCAACTCCCATCCACCGCGTTTCAAAATTGAACGTAGGCAGATGCGCTTAATTACCCTGCGCCAGCTGCTTGCCCCGCTCATCTCGAGATGAACCGCCACCTCGCTCCGCCGCGTCAGTTCCCGACTCCAGGCCACAACGATATTTGCTTGCTAAGAAGTGTTTCAACGACTTTTTTCAGAGCTCAATTCGTATGCGGCCGCCGTCGGCAATTATGAAGTTACATAATCCCCGGCTAATCTGGCAATTAAGTATCGACACAAAGAGAAAACCCAAAAAACTGTACGGCATTCGTAATTCGATGTAATTATACAAAATTAAACCTTGTTAAATTAACGCTCAAACATTTCCTCCATTTATCGATTTCAATTAGCGCGATCCGAGTGTTCCCCTGTGGGACGAGAGCATCGGATAGCTTGTTTCATAAGTTAATTTGCATTTCGAGTGGGCTCCGAGATATGTTCGCGACTAGTGAAGTTTTGCAAGGGTTTGAGTTTTCCAATAATGTCTCCGTAAGTGATCTCGAGTCTGAGATATGAGCCGTAGTCAAATAGAGAGATAGCTCAATATAAAGACGTCGTTACTAGGGCTCGGGGGGAACGCGGCGAAGGGGTGGGGGGTGCGACTACGTGCGATACGATGTCACACGAGTGAATCAAACTTCCCTTTACATTTTATCTAACTGCAAGGGTGGTCGAGTTTATGTTCCTCGCCCTACTTGATTTAGTTTTGATGGCGGAAGGGAGCGGCTTTTAGATAAATGATTTCCAGTATTTCCCAGCCACCCCGCGTTTGCAACAATGTTTAAGCTTATCGGTTCGGCAACTCGGTTTCGCTGGATTTGATGCAACTTTTATGTTTGGGATGTAATGAAATGGATTGGTTTTGCGGGAGGACTAAGTGGATTAGACATTATTATTGAAGGCGACATATTTGAAGGACTTATACGTATCATTAGCTGAGTAAACACATACCAAAGCACTTGCACGCGCACAACAGCGCATGCAACACTAAGTAAAATTTTTGAAAAAGTTATTTTAAATCAATTGCAAGGACATTTTTATCGTAATAACTTAATGCACCTGCAGCAATTTGGTTTCACACGTGGTCGCTCTACTACTGATGCAGGTGTGGATCTCATTAATCATATAATCGAAGCCTGGGAGGAATCTCATGATGCAGTAGGTGTGTTTTGTGATTTGTCCAAGGCGTTTGATTGTGTTCATCATGATACTCTGGTCAGGAAGCTACATCACTACGGCGTAAAAGACCACGCTCTTAGTCTTTTGGAATCATATCTTAACAATAGAATCCAAAAGATCGATGTCAACGGTGAAAGATCATCTGGATCAAAGATAAGAATGGGCGTTCCGCAGGGTTCGATTCTTGGTCCTTTTTTGTTTCTTGTATATATTAATGATCTACCATATCTAGTTAAAGAAAAACATGATATAGTTTTGTTCGCGGACGATACCTCTCTACTTTTCAGAGTAAAGTGGCAACAACTCAACTATGATGACGTGAACAAAGCTATTACCGATGTAGTGCAATGGTTTACAGTAAATAACCTACTATTGAATGAAAAGAAAACTAAATGTATCAAATTTGTATTACCAAATGTTAAACCAAGCTCTACAATTATTAAGGTAAAGGATGAAAAGTTGGACCTTGCGGACTCAACTGTATTTTTAGGCATAACTTTGGACGCCTCGCTCCAATGGGGGCCACATATTGAGAAATTGTCGAAGAGACTGAGTTCAGCAGCATACGCAGTTAAAAAAATAAGACATCTCACTGATGTAGACACTGCAAGACTAGTTTACTTTAGCTACTTCCATAGCTTAATGTCTTATGGCTTACTATTATGGGGCCATGCTGCGGATGTGAACAATATATTTGTTTTGCAGAAACGGGCTGTTCGTTCAATTTATAAATTGGGACCTCGAGTCTCCTTGAGACAGAAATTTAAGGAAATCAACATATTGACATTTGTGTCACAGTACATATACGAAAATCTAGTGTACGTAAAAATAAATATAGATTCTTTTAAGAAAAATTGTGACAGGCATAATTTTAACACTAGAAATAAGGAGCAACTTGCTGTGCACATGAGCAGGTTTAGTAAAGTAAGCAAAACTTCTAAGGGCAATTGTATACGCTTTTATAACAAACTTCCTAAAGATATTCAAGACTTACCCTTAAATAAATTTAAACCAGTAATTAAACAAAAATTGTACAAGAAAGGCTATTATGAAATATCAGACTATATGCAAGATAAATCTCCATGGGTTTAATTCAAATGTATAAAGTAAATATTTTATTAGACGAAACAAGTAGATTTATCTACTGCAATTTTTTGTTATTATTATATTTATTTTTTTATGTAGCCATTTTTGTGCTATACATATATATTATTCGTTATTTCCAAAATTAGCTAGGGCAGTTTAGGGCCTAGAAAGATTGTTAATTTAGAGTAGGAGCACTTCTGGGCAGGTTTTTTGGGGGGTTTTTCCTGTTCAGGGGGTCCGGTTAATTATACGCATGTTATTAACACGCTTTGGAAATCTTGACTAAAATTTGAAACAAATGTCGTTTACAAATGGTGGTGGCGTAAAGTTACGTGCTGTGTGATTAACCTGGCCAGCCCCGAGGCAGTGCCTTTATTTTTATTTTTTTATCCCGCCCGAGCCGGTTTTCTATTAGGACAATACAAATTTGTTATAAAAAGAAGAAGATTGCGTTATGCAAATTTCTTTTTTTTACAATGACCGATCAAGACGTCAATAAGTGATAATGCTATCCTACATTGAATAAAGTTATTTCATTTTCATTTTCATTTTTCATCATTTTCATTTCATTTCATTTTTCATTTTTCATGACATTTCGGTGCTCTGTGGCTGAGTACGTATCACAGTGGGAGGATACAAAACACAAATTTACTACTATAATACAGGGTTATTTTTTATTCACCCCGGAAATTTTACAGGGCGATTCTACTCATGATTCTGAACAACTATTATTATGGGGTCAACTGTGAAATCGCGAAAAACAAAAACAGCTGTTCCATACATTTTGTTCGAGTAGGTATGAATTTTTCTATGGAGCAGCTGCTTTTTTTTCCCCCGATTTCGCAGGTGACCCCATAATAAAAGTTGTTCAGAATCATGGGTAGAATTATCCTGTAAAATTTCCGGGGTAAAAAAAAAATAACCCTGTATAAGACAATTAAACCCATGAGTTTTTAGATATTTCATCAGTTTGCTGGATGAATTACGGTTATTTCAATTTTTTTAAACGAATATAATCTTTTATGCCCCGTTACCTTGCAGGCAGTTCTTAATATATCAAAAATAATTATTTTTCAGTAAATAATCACGATTCTGTTATATAACATATTTATTTAAGTACAACAATTTTAGGTAAGGGTGAGTTCTACTTGGGATATTGAACAACTTTTATTAGAATCATTTTTTTGAAATATAAATGAAATTGTCTACCATACAACTATAATTATTTTTGTATGTTAAGTTACAATAGTAAAACTCAGCCTTTATATATTTGTACTTCATTAAATGGAACCTTAAAGATGTGTTTTCCGTGTGATGCCGGCTTGGAATAGCATCTCAACAATTTCTTCCCCGTGGGTGTCGTAAGAGGCTACTAAGGGACTCGAGAGTTACATGTTGTAATGCATTTTAGGCGACAGGCTGACAACCTGTCACTATGCCCATACACAATTTTCTGAATGACTCTCAAATGCTGTGGTCGTTTTTACGGCCGTTTACGCTCTGCCTTCCCCGCAAGATACATAGGCATAATATATACAGTTATCTATGTATGTTATACAAGTACAGTATGAAAAATCTACAAGATTCCTAACCACGCTCAGCTAACTGTCGAAAGCTGTGAGAATAACATATTTTTCACCTACAAGAGTTAAACTATATTATAAGAAGCTACAGTAGGTATAGGTAGGTAGTTACTTTACTTATAAGTATATTACTTACCGATCAAATACAGACATAATATCTGACATTAAAAATATCGAACTGTAAATAATGACAAATAAAAGAAAGGGTAGGTAGGTACTTAAATATATGTCGCAGTAAAATGACAAAGTCGGAGGCCAAAAGCTGGAATATTGCAAAATCGTGACTTAATTCTGCCATCGACCTAAACAGATGTAGGAATTCGGTGAAATTCCTAGAATTTTGACCGAATTCATAAAGTTGTTTAAAAAGATGGCAGAACGAGGTTGAAAAGTTTTTTGTTTTTCAATTTAGTGTCGTCATGATTTCTTTTGTGTTAATTTCAAAAATAAGAAAAACTTTCAAAAGAACTACAGAGAAAATATAATTTTACAAAGATAGAAACATAAAAAACACGTCTGTTAGTGATTGTTTTCAATCAAAAAAACTTTCAGTCGTGTTTGAAGATTTTCATAAATATGGCGTAGAAAATATGGCGAGGGAAAATTCCTAGGAATTTTTGCCAAATTCCTATTTTTGTCTAATTGCTAAGTTTTGTTACTGTAGGGCCGAAATCATAACACATCTGTAAATAGTTCTGTCAAGGAATTACGGATTGTATCAATATGATCAAATGTTTCCGCGTGCGTTCTCACATTCCGTAAAAAGAAAAAACAAAGGCAGTTAAATGAAGTTCCTTTTTTATGCGGTGAGAAATTCCAGAGAGTTTCAGCGTTTTTATTTCTTTAAATAATAAAATACAATAACCAAATAGAGGGTGAAAACTTACTCACGTTATTAGGATCAAAATGAGCATTACTTTTGACTCTATGATGGCGAGAGCAAAATATGACACTCAGTACGAGGCTCGTATAAGCCCAATAATCCCCAAAACATGGCAATCTGCGGCCAACATGCCGCTTCCGCTCCGCATACCCTGCGGAAATGTCGGTACTTGCTTTCTAGGTGTGTATGACAATCATAAAGTTTGCAATAAAATCCACGTAAATCTTTCAAAAATAGAAATAAGCAAGTTAAAAGTTTCAAGTTTAGAGTATTTCTGCACGTGTAACGAGATAAGTTTATGTAAATAACTTGTTCGATAATGGACTTCTTAAGGAGAATAGTGATCGTGTGAGCATGGGTGTGAGCAAGTACTGGTTCTTTCATATGTTGTGAGTTTTGCATAAAAACTAAGTTTTCACACAAACTGAGTGTTTTACATGCATATGCAATATTCATTGAGGCTATTAAAAATAATTAATACATTTTTTATCATTATATTTTGATGTTTTGTGTAGAACCAGTGATAATATAAAGCAATGATTTTATAACCATAATATCTAGTTGTAGATTTATTGTAATAGAATAGTATAGATCCTATCTGCACCATCCAACTGTGTAACCAAATTTTCCAGTTGACTTATCGACCGGAAGTCACTATTGGGTACCACATACTCGATAATAGTTTATCCATGCCGTACCTGGTATATACGTTAGGTAATAACATCCAAACAACAGTAACACACAAGCTATCTATACAGAGTGTAAGGAACAACCCTTCTAATCCTGATAGGTCACATACACACAATGAAACTGAAAAACTTCATATAAGAAAATATTTCAGGCAAATTTATTATTTTTAAAGCCAGTCAGCTGGTCGTGAATATGTATGGGAGGCCGATTTTTTTGTCGTTGCCTGACATATGTTCCTAGGGAAAAAGTTGATCATCTTCATGGTCTGCTTGCACCCTATCAGTATTCGGAGGGCTGTCCCTGACACCCCGTATATATTTATCGATGAATTTTGGAACGCAATGGTAAGTCCGAACAACACACACATTGTCACGATTGTTTTGTCCTCCTCTGTTGTAGTTTCAAAAACCTTCAAAATAAAGTTTAACTACTCCGCTCGTAACACCACACATGTGTGTTTGAAGTACAATACAAATCTATTGTTGCAAAATTCGACCTGAGCGAAGTGGTTAAACATATCGAACGTTTTTCTGCTTCATAAATACCTTACAAAAGGCAAACATGTTCACCTGTCGAATCACGCGCAAGTTTCTTGCTACTTCTGTCACTTCATCTAATCTGACTGAATATAGACCCCATCTCACTTAGCTAAGGCCCGCGGGGTGAGAGAATAAGTACCTCCAAAAAGAGAAAAAAAGAAAAAATCTGTATATAAAACAATTAACCATGTCTCCAACTCAAAAGTAAAATCTAGTAGATGAGCAAGTAATATATTATACTGTGCTCAACAATATTCATGCCCCTTTCAGAGCTTATCTATCTGTAACAATGGCATCTTCTGACGTCTTCAATCATGATAAAGATCCTATTTTGAATCAAAATACCTATTAGCTAATTAAATGTAATCCCGTAATCGTATGAAATGGCACCAACAAATGTCATCCTAATGGCGTATATTAGTCAAATCGCTAACACAAACGTTTCTGAATTCCTCGCAGGCTTATCTTACTATCATCGGCTTAGTAATATTTAGGTCTATAAATGTCTTAGTTGAAAATAAATTAAAAAATATTCGTACCTTCTGAGTAATCAAAAGACACTTCTAAGTATAAGCCATCAAAATAAAACAGCTCTTCAAATTCTTCAGTTCAAGAGACATAAACTGCAAATTTCATAAACCACGGTCTTTCCTAATAAACAAACTATTTTTTCCTAGGAACATGAGAACATAAACACATAAATAATTAAATTGTACCTCTCATTGTAAATGGCAACTTTATTTTAGGAGGTCCAATTTTAGAAATATTTGAACCCATGTTCGGGGACAGACAGCTGTTCGAGATAGAGAGACCGTCTCAGTTTGAGTGATTTGAACCTTTGCCACCCTGTATTGCTGGTATAATCTGTTTCAATCGCTAAGCATCCGGCACCGCACGCTTATCGCGCGGAAGTGTCGCTGCTAGTATTGTGCCCTGTTTTAGTGTAATAGTATGGTAATCGACTTAGCCCGCGGCTAACGATGCTTTGATTAGAGCCCGTTAACACATTTCGCTGTTAGCTGTGCTGGCTGGAAATAGCTGTGGGTGCGAATGTCTTCAAGTCTGCTTGGAGGAACTTTGTGGTGGGTTTAAACTTTATTTCAACTTTTCAGGTAAGAAAGTTGGATGTTATTATTATAACATATGTCGATGATAGTAAGAAAAAATAAGAAAGGAATAGAGAAAAGAAGCGAACACAACGAAAAAGGATGAGAACCTGGATACATACAGGCACACACGCCGTGAACATCAGGATGCCGCTTAATCAGGATCACACTGCATCAGGTCCTTTGTAGAAAACAATAAAGAATGGACCCTAAAACTAATCAACCAGCAAGTCTGGATGATACTAAAAATCACATCATAATCAAACTTACGTCAGGATATGAAATAACACCGAGGAAGTATCCTCACGTCAGGATACAGAACAACACGTCGTGGGCGTATAATCATCGAACCCTGTAGAATACTGCATCGTCAAATGCTATCTCCAGCCACTGAAATCATAAGCCACAACGTCGATACCATTACGCAGTCAATTCCCACGGTGAGGCTGTTTCGACCTGGCAGGTCATCGTCAGGCACGGTGTAACCGTACTACAACCGACCTGTCTACCAAACCAACCTAAGAATCTTAAGACACACGCTGATCAACATCAACGTGTCTTCACAACACCAAAGATACCGATTGACACTAACCTTCAACACCGAACACTATTGAAATCCACAGACTTGCAGGATTACAAAGAGACCACAGCAGCAACTGTCACCAACCTCGTACAATCTCTGCATTTCACCAACCTCGGGGAAATACGACAATAACCAACACACACTTCATGATCTCCACAAATATTCCACTGGCAATACGAATCTAGGGCTCCGCCATCGCTAGATGACCACAGTTTCTTCAAACGCTCCAAGATTCCAAAGATTTTACCAGATCCTGAACCTAACATCAAAAAGACCACATAGAACGACAGACCAACCGGAACTGTCAAAGTTGTTTACTCTGTCGATCACGTTCCGTTTCTCCATTACGAACGCAGCCAACAATGAATTGTGAGGACGCACTACAACGCCTCTAACGTCACTCCAGTTTATCTTACAGTCGATAGCTAACTGCGCGCGAATAAAGCGCATCGCCTATTTGAGTGTTGCCAGCGATTATGCGTTTCGTTTCTGCAAGAATCAAATAGCAATCAAACGGAAGAAAATAATACCAAAACGTGAACTGTCAAATAATTTCAGCCAATACCCACCAAAGCTTGATCAATCTCCGACACATACATACGCACATACACATATCACGCCTATAACCCCTTGCGGGGTAGGCAGAGCGTGAACGCCCGCAAAAACGGACATTTACGCCACGTTTGATAAATATTTGAGGGTCATTCGGAAAATTGGGTATCGCCATAGTGACACGTTGTCAGCCCATCGCCTTAAATTGCAATACACATCCTCGAGTCCCTTAGTCGCCTCCTACGACTCCCACGGGAAAGAAATGGGGTGATGCTAATCTAAGCCGGCATCACACAGCAAGGCATCAATTAATGCATTGTTTATTTTTTATAAACAATACATAAACACAAAGTAAGTATTGGCGGCTACGTTGTGGCATAAATAACTAAACTCACTTTAGACCTATTTGCTTTTAATTTTATTTGATACTAAAGAATGGCATTGACTCTTGAGTAAATAAACATTCCCTTTGAGGAGGCAGCTTATAAAGAAAACACAAAAAAACGTAGCAAAAAATAGAAACTAGAAACATTTTAAACTAAATTAAATTAAATACACACCAAAACAATATGCCATGGAAACCTTGTATAACATCAATTTTCAAAGTCACTGCAGCATAGGTGTGTATCTTTCCGTGGCACGTTAGTTTAACACCGATTTCGGGTGCCTGCATTGATCGCATTACCGAACGTTCATGGCAACTAATCAAGCGGTCGATGTTCATGTTGACTACGTCATTCCAACTGGTGCAATAGGTAGCATGTTGATATGAAAATCTGTGAGGCTCAGCGTGAGCTTAAAACAGCGGATAGTTAGATAGTAAGTGAAGATTGATTCACCGTACCATGTCATGTTATGTGTTTTCATGTAGCCAAGTTCTCTAGCAATGTTAAATTCTGTCAATTCAGTAAATATGTGTCTGTAGACAATCAGCATAAGTCTCGGTTGACGCTTGAAAATTTCTGACCATGGTGACCAACAAAGGGTTGAGGAAGGCTTGCCCCCCCTTACAGAAAAAAATTGCATACAACCATTAAAAAATGAAATGGAAGGGGGTTTGTCCCCCTACATACATACATAAATCACGCCTATATCCCTTACGGGGTAGGCAGAGCGTTAACGGCCGTTCAACGGATATTAACACCACGTCTGACAAATGTTTGAGGGTCAATCAGATAACTTGTATCACTATAGTGACAGGTTGTCAGCCCGTCGCCTAAAATTGCAATACACATCCTCATGTCCCTTAGTCGCCTCTTACGACACCCATGGGTAAGAAATGGGGTGATGCTATTCTAAGCCGGCATCACACGGCTTTTCCCCCTCACAGAATAAAAATAACATAACTGTTTTGAAAATTAAACCAGAAGCAAGTGTATGCACGGGTGGTGCATATACAAATAGTTCATAAATTCAAATTTTCTTATATTGTGACCCATTGTACCTCTCAAAAAATTACTCACTTGTTAGAAGTCTGACTAAAACGCGGGTAAAACGGTAATAAAGTGTGATATGATAAATCTTACGAACACTTTTGTAATAACAGACACATAAATTAACCAACTAGATTCACATGCTCCACTCGATATGTGTTTCATCAACGATTAATCTTCATTAGTGGTTAGCAAGCTATGTTGTAAGTATGTGCGGTTGGGGCAAAGTCACGGGACGTACGGTCGGTTGAAAACTGGCTAGTTACTTTTAGGTATTTTCATTGCAAAGTCATTTAGTTTAAACTCGTAGGATTATTAAATCTATGGATTGAAAATATGTATATACTCAATTATATGAGCCCGATCGAAATAACATATAAAAATATTACCCTATTTTATTTATTTAATCTTTAAACGCGTAAATCTATGCTCGGTCGGGATTCACAGATATAGTTGCCACATATATTTAGTTTGTTACATTATTACAAACTAAGATATATACATTTAATCGATGCAATACTTTTAAATAAAGGCGCCACTAGTCCATACTATTCTGGCGTTGCCTATTCTTAGTTCAAACTTAAATATAAGGCCACTAAAATACGGAGATATCAAAGTAGCTAATCCCTGATTCCTCAAAGTTAATTAGAAACTACATAATAAGTCGGTTAGTTATACGAAGCTTTGTGCCAGCGATTAAAAGCACTAAAGCTTTGGTTTAGTTTGTGCCAGCAACTAAACTTAACACAAAATTCTGCAAGTAAGTACCAACTAACTAATTATTTGTTGGATTGAAGGTAAAGGAAAAATTGGTTTGAGAATGTCTGCGTTTGGTTGCGTTGATAATATTTTGAGTGAATTATATTATTTATAGATATTAAGATAAAAATAACTAATGGTGGTAATACATACCTAAATTTGTAACTAAAACTTTTATAAATTAAATGAGTTTCATTTAAAGTATTTTACTAATTACAAGGTTAGCAACTTTGTTTGATAAATCTTCTATGATGGCCTAAAAGTACTTTGCTGTAACTTTCCTTATCTGCTGTAGTAATCAACTAACCTGATTGAAATCATTCATCTATTTGCAGCTATGTGTGGTTTACTCAAAGCAAACTGAACTCAATGCCCTCATGTTCCACTCGAAGTTAAACTATTTTAATGTACTTCGGATTAAACGTGATCTTAAGAAGTTATTAGGGTAAGATCTGGAATGCTTTCGTGGTAAAGACAGCCTGTAAATTTAATGTTTCAAACTGGTCTAGAGTTTTGAACTAGGGGGTATGCTTTAAGTAGAAAATGGTTTTAGAGTTGTAAGTTTCACTATGTTTATATATTTAAAAAAAAAGCGCAGTACAATGTTTTATGTTGGTAGGTAGTTTTTTGTGGTACAAAAAATGAGCGTCAATTTTACTAATTTGTATCACCTTAAAAGTTGTGCTACTTTTGTTTCCCGAGTGGGTACAAAAATATCTCCGGCAGAACCCTAAGACCAATAATTGATTTTGGTTGTTTTTTGCAGTACAAAATAATGTTCAGAAACTGTACTCAATTTATATTACCTTCAAAAATACTACCGCTTTGGTTTACCAAGTACAACACATTTTATGGAATATATTTTGGAGATTAATATTATACTGGTCATAATCAGTAACTGTATTAAAAACCAGTTGATGTCGAACTCCCCAACACGAGACGATTGCTGATATTCGATACGTCATACATAAAATTTTTATTTTATGTTTTCTTTTATTTATACAAAGACCTAGGATATAAAAAAAAAATATATGTGACATGAATATTTAAATTATTTCTTGATTATATGTTGATTCTCATAATAGTTAAATGACAAAAATGTGTGTATAATAGATAAGTTTTAAAAATGTTCTCTCCCACATTGTTAAAATTGTTATGCCCTAACAGGGTGCATGTACCATACAAACATTACATAATAAGAACTACTGAATGTACATGTAACACAATTAATAAATGAATTATGAATTATGAAAATGGTCATGCATTCTATAATAAATAAAATACAAAAGAAACTTGGGGAAAGTTGTTGATCTTGACGGGATCTAAAGTTTGTATGACAACTGTATTAGTAAAAACTGAAAACCGTAATTAACGGTGTTTTTCGGCAGGTTTTTAAATAAGAACTTATATTAGTTACTAAGAATGACCAGTATATATTTATCCCATCCCATCATGCCATTGTACTTGAAAAACCAAACCGGTACAATTGTAGGCAGCATTTAGACTAGAAAAAAAATTATGCAGGTGCTGCAGCGATTCAGTCAATATGACTATGTCGGCAGCAAAGCAAAGGTGCGTGAGACATTTGCCGTTTAGAAAAACAACTAAAATTAATCATGTAGCCTTAAGGTTTTGCTGGAGAGCATCAAATTTTATTTTTTTGCACTTGGTAAACAAAACCGATATACATTTTTAAGGTAGTACAAATTAAGTGTGTTATTTGTGTTTATTATTTGGGCTGCAAAAAATAACCAATTAGGATATATATTGTTTCTGTACTCGGTAACCCAACGCGATTTTTTTTAAATGGTACAAATTAATTAATTTGGGTACTGCAAAAACAACCAAAACTAATCAGCGACCTTAGGAACAGTTTACTTTTTTGTACTTGGTAAAGATACAACTTTTTGAAAGGATTATATATGAAATAAAATTTGTGTATGTTTTTGGACCATGCAAAAAACTACCAATAGCAAACATCGTCCTGCTGGTCGGAGGGTATTTGAAAACAGCGGCAACGAATATTTTGTAGAACATAAACCACTATCAACTTCCTCTATTTAGGTACAACTCTAAAGTAATTAGTTTGTTTACAGTAAAAACAAAAACTAAACTAACTAACAGCAACCGATCTATATATATTATTAGAATAGTTAAGAGGTAAATATAGACGGTATCAATAGTAACTGAAAGTATATAAAGGCATATTTTATAATTAACATCATCATCATCTTTTTAGCCCACTTCCACCCACTGCAGGTTGAGAATGATGAATATAAATTTCATGTTAACTTGTTAGGAACAAACATTGAAGTTTTAACAACACATTTTAATTAATCTCAATACGTATTTTTTATTCGCAGTAGAGTGAACGGTATAAAATAAAAACAACGGAAACACAAGAGATGTAATTAATGTAAAATTAATCCAAACTGTTGAGCAATAAATCTCTCGAGTTTGGAGGTAATGCAACAAAAAATAGGAATTACCAGTTTGATACAACAAAAAGTTTGTTTGGCAGGAGTCCCGAGAGACAGCAGCCTAAACTCTGTCGAAATGAATTGAATAATAGGCTTTATGTAATGTTTTGCTACTTTAAGGTTTTATCAGGTTTTCCCATCCTCTAGGTTTTTGTTTACTAAAGACTGAATTTGAGGATATTGGCTTCACCCACTGTTTGTCTGTTTAGTTCGGACTTCATGCTATGTAGGGTGCAATTACAAAAATATTTTGAGTTTTTGAAAACTTGTCAAATTCTCAAATGGCATTGCCATTTAAATCTGCGACTTTCGCCATCACTAGTGGCGACGCCTCTTCCATCTGGGCTACCACGACTTGTCCCTTGCCCGAGAATTTCGCAAGTGCATCTTGATGCCAATAATAATTACGCGTGGCACGGCTCCACCTACCAGGTTAGTTTTGTAACTAATACCCATTTATTCTTTACAGATTGAATTTAGTCTAAGCAATGAAAACCATGAATTTAAATCACTTCCCGTTTTAGTTCGTTAACGCTGAACGGGGTTCAGCCAATAGATTAATGTACAGAAAGTATAATCCAAAAATAAACGACTTTAATATTTTTGAAACATGAAAAGCATGGCTATACTGGGCTATTTGGGTGGTGTTAGTACTACCAAAGTAACATAATTTGGGGTGGTATGGGATCTACCTCCTAGCGGTCCACCCCGGGCAACGGCAACACAGGCTTGCCTGTGGAGAAGTCCGGCTGAACGATCCCGCCAAGCGGTGGAAGGCTCCGTAAGGGGCCGCCTGGCTCGCGATCACCATCCCACCGAAGTCTGGCGCCAAGTAGCTTGCTGCGTTTCGTCAGTGTGTGGGAGTGCCAGTGCCTTAACAGGCTTCTTCTGGGTGAGCTCGCTCCATCTTAGACTCTGTCTCTGTCCTATGACCTAGACTAGAGTCAAGAGCAAACCCATCATTAATAAAAAAAAAATAAAAAAAAATATTACTAGTGACCGATACCGACAACAGAGGACTGCCTTGTGACAAGGTACAACTTTCCTCAAGAAACATTGGTCAAACATTAACAAAATTATTTTGAGTTTCCATAGTGACCCAAATCCTCTGCTGTAAATTTTGTAAGGGAGGTTTCTTTGTGTTTTTTTTTGTATGTTGTCCTATGTTATGTGAGGAAAGTTGTTCCTTATCACCAGCCCGTCTTAAAAATTTGCTATCGGTCAGTAGTTAAATATATATCTCCAAAACCACTGGTCCGATTTTTAATGGTATACAAAATAATAGAAACTATATTTGGAGCATAACAACAACTAAATTTAATGAACCTCCCTAAGTACTATATAAAAATTTGATGTAATACGTGGGAACGTTGCAATCACGTTCAAGAATGTCACGTATGTCATACTAAATAATTTTGTGTTTTACTGTACTAATTGATAGAAACGTAGCACTAAACGCACATTGTGATTTGGTTTAATAATGTTACTGACGCACACAAGTACTGGGGTGTCCCAGAAGTATAGAGACAAATCAACAGTTCAAAAATAACTTTCAATAGCTTTAAGACTCTTTTAGTTTTTATAAAATACTAATGGAAAATAAATCTATATTTAATTTGCTTCAATAGCACTAATTGTAGCAGATTTTTCTTAAATGATGGTTAGCTTCATCACTTTACCCGCACACTTTTTCTAAATTACCTTTAATTTGACACATTTAATGTGACAACGTAGTTACCATGTCAACAGATTTGCTATTTATTGAAAAAAAAAAACTTTGGCTAGTATAAATAATGAAATTTGTCTCTTTATATCTGGGACACCCTAACGAAAACAGTACCTGATTATTTGAGATTAAAAGAACCGTGCACTGTTCTCTAATATATTGCAAAGAATTTCTGATAGATATTTAGCAGCACGTTATCAGTTAGGCAGGTAATTGAAAGCAACGACTTGGAATCGCAAAGCGTTCTACGTTATCGCCCCGTGTAGGTAGCTGGTAGGCTGTTAATGACTGCTGCCTCTAGTCCCCTCTCAAACGGCCCCCATAAAATTTTACGGTGACTACATTTTGTAAAATAAAGTAATTCTGCCGTCCCGTCCTTTCACATTTCCAAATTACAGCACATTCTTGGAAGATTCCTAGTCTTCACGACCTCAGAGCCTATCTACAATTGAATACAAAAATACGTAGATACTTAATTAGGCATGGTTCAATCTTGAAGTCCGTTGCTGCGTATTTTTAGTGCATCTGTAACGCATACGTCTGTCAGACGAAATGAAATTGCAAATTCCGATCTAATGCCCCTACAAATAAGGCGACGGTGCGTTGACACACGTATCTGACTGATAGAACATGCTGTCTATTTTGCTTGAAAGTTTTTTGCTACATAATGTCAAGTTCGAAAATGTAATCTTTTTCGATCCTCAATACTTCTAACAAAGTATGAGCATATTTGAAATAACTCTTATACAGGTGGAAATAATTGTGATAAATATAAAATACAGTTTTTTTGTAAATGTACCTCTACAAAAACAACGGATTGAAACGATTGGAAATTATGTAAGAAGCACTTGCTTGTCAAACCAGTGGACAAAGGAGAGAGAAACGGCCCATCCATTGAGAAAGTGGACTAAGTGGGAAAGTAGACCAAATGGGCAAATATTAAAATGACGAATTGGGACAGGTGATCAAATATGAATGTGGACCAAACGGGAAAAACGACCATATCCTATTTGACCTACTTATGAATATGGTCCACATTATCATTTGATTCACTTTCCCATATTGTCCACTTATTCATTAAATTTCATTAAATTGAACATCTTTCCTACCCGGTGCCATTTTAAAGCCTTTCTTACCCGTTAGTCTCACTCTAGAACGCTATTACACATCGCGACGAAGGACAGTATGTTATTAAACTTATTAATTACCAAATAAAACAAAAAGTGCTGCTAAAGTAAACTTATTTTTATTGTTGATAAAATAATATTCCCATACATTTTATAATAGAAGTTTTTAATTTTTTGTTGTAAATGTAAGTATGTAATCACTAAATCGTTAATCTTCTAAGACTGCTTAAACATCGTTCTCAGACATAGTGATAACGACCAGTTCTTTACGGCCATTTACGCTCTAAGTTAATGCAGTGCAGTATGTATCAACGTGTGTAGTTTTTGCGCAGTAAGTACATAGGTAACCTACAATATAAAACGTAGACTACTTTCATGATATAGGATAAGCCGTACCCCGGATAAGATACTATCTTGCATTCGCTAATGACAGAATAGTTTTCCATATTGATAACAAATTATTATTTACATACATACACATAACAGTTCAAATCCTGCCCGCGCTTGAAAATATTGCAAGTTTTCAAAAATTTGTATACATAACACGGCAAGTGTTTTAAAAATTTTGTATTCAATCAATAAACACCAAAAACTGCCAAAGCAAATGTGCTTGTGTGTTTTAGCAAAATACAAAATTTTGTATACAATAAAAATTGTTGAAATAAATGTTTTTAAACAATTTTTATTTGTATTGCCAGAAGTCAGTAAAAAAAATAAGTTGCTACTGATGTAAAGACATTCAAAACTCTTAACAGGTAACTTTAAAATTAAATAGAAACATAATTTGATAGATAAATTAAAACCAAATTACTCTTGCAATTGTCCAATCGCGTTCATGGGGCGCGACAGGACTTTGGAGTTATTCTGGAAATAATGGATTGGACCGAATCAACCCGGTACATGTCATGCTGGTAGTTTCCAAATGGGGAAGAAGGAGCCTCCGTGTCCCCGTCAGCAGTTGTGTTAGTTGCTTCAAGAGATTATGGAGTGTGATCTACTCGCATTGACTGAAGCAGCTGCAACGGTGACATCATCATCCTAAAGGACAGATTTCCTCATCCGAAAATATTTCTAACATTGTGCATAATTTGTTTGCGACGGCAACTGTGAGTGAAAAACACGTTTGTTTTTAGTCGGTCCTTGTACAACAATTTTTCTGTATGATTAATGACTAAGCAAAATGAACGGTATTAGCAGTGCATAAAGTTGAATTTCGTTTTCAGATTTGGAAATAGTAGGTAATTCTGTTGTAGTAGGAGTACTTGTAAACCTCGATTTTTTTGACGTAATTACTTGGTCAACATAGTGCCTACTATTTTTATACTATACATTTTAGGTTATAATTAATATCTCTATTGTATTCTGAGTATCAGCCATTTCGATTTCCATTATGTATGTCACCAAATTTCCACTCGACCTCGCTCGGCAAATGTATTTCGAATCAGCTCAATGTACTTTACAAATTGTGAACGCGAAAGCGTTTTGCGTCGGAGTAAATGACATTTTTCAATCTCGCTGGAGCCCTTCTAAATATATTGTGTGTAGGTACTTGTTTATAATAAGTGCGCCAGTATTCTAGGGCCATTTGCCCTGCCATAAACATGAATGGCGCCAAAACGTCTCTCTTATCTCGGGCATTTCTCGGAGGGGCGGAAGCGGGGCCCTGAAGGCTCCGCGTCGTTCTTCAAGTGTGGTCCTAAAGGATCTCGAAATAAGGGCCGCACAGATCCCTTTGAGAAAGCACTACGTTCTTGAAGCAAATGGATTGTGAAGACGAAACTGGGAACCGATTTTGATATTGATTTTTATTTAGCTGATAGCTCTCGTCGCCATGAGGAGCTTAATCTGAATCTCGGTGTAATCTGTAGCGCATTATTGAGCGAACGTGGTATGGTAGCTTAGGCCTTTGCTGCGACTTTAAATTAAAATCTTTTCATAGGAATTTGTAGTCTATGTACGTAAATGTTCCTCTATTTATTTTAACGTAAAAATTACTTCATCATATAAAGTTAAAACGAAATATTGAAGGAACATGGCACTTTCGTGCAGCCCGACGCTAATTGATTTTGCCTCACATAATAATTGTCTCTCAAAAGCGGAGTAAGCAGCTTAAAATATCGATATTTTTACCAAAAGGTACGATACTGTCCATACTCCATTAATAATACCTACCATATTAAGTTGCCGAACCGTGGAGTAACTTTGAGGTAGCAATAAAAAGTATCTGGGTATCTGAGCTCATAAATCTCCTGATGAAAATTTTGACTGCATATTTACGAGGTTGTCAGTTAGGACGCTTATCTTCCCTCTCCCCTCATGAGGCTACATATTCATAGCGATGAGGGGGACAGCTTGATGGTAAATAAGATGGATGCTGATTGGAGACGCTAACACTGTTTCTTGTCGCCATAATGATCGAGATTAAGACGCTTTGTTATCTCTGGGACTAATAGATTAGGAAGGGGGAGAATGCGGTGAAAGCATAAAAATAGGATATAAGTAGTTGTGTAAGTTAGTTTTGTGGTGGCAGAGCCAGTGGCGTCACAACTCTTTGGTAGAGACGTATTTTGCCACCTTAATAAGGTCAGTTTTCTTTTCAAATAAGTTATATGGCATTACGCCGAGGGAGAGCCCGCAATCCGAGTTTATGTAGTAACAGAAACGTAATAGTAAAATTTCTGCGCCACGTGGTGATCCGTTCCTCACTATAACACAATGTCAGATATATATCCCTTAATATTCAATTGTCTATTTAATGTTCAACTTTAGGATAGTTAGTTGCTCAAAACACTAGGTATCCGATTTAATCACAAAAAACTCAAATAAATAAGAAAAACTAAATGATAAACGATTCACATACACCGTTACGGAAAAGCTACAAAGGACTCTAAGTAGATGTGTAAATAGTTTGTGTATCCATACAGAATACAGAATATTTATTGTAGTAAATGTGGTTATACATCGGTGGTTTACAAATAAATAGTCACACACATTCAACCAATATGAAATTAATTGGTATACAAATATAAATAGAGAGAGGAGAGCCTAATAATTTATAGTATAGTTAGTCTCAATAATAATTATAATAACAATGCTTAGTCCAACATAATTGACAAAAATAAAAACAATAAATTAGAGATTTAAAACAATAATAAATTACAAAGTCATTTTATGTCAGAGGAATACAATACATTTTAGAAATAATATTATTTAAACGTCACAACACAAAACATGAAATAGACAAAATTAGCGACCTTTACACATCATAAATTCTTGAACACTGTAGTAACATCCCTCACACAATAATTCAAACAAACCAGTTTTAAATCTAGGTAAAGGCAACTCTTTAATACTGTCCGGTAGTTTATTAAAAAGTTTAATGGACATATAATAGCAGTTCCTTTGGTAGCCAGTCGTGGAGCATGAAGGTGCTATTAATCGGTTAGGGTATCTTGTAGAAAATTTACAAATGTCATTCCTACGTGTATAACTTTTTAGGTTAGTTTTAACAAACACGCAAATTTCAAATATATACAACGATGGTAGCGGCAGAAGTTTTAATTTTTTAAACAGTGGTCTACAAGAAATCATAGGCCCCACAACACACATGGCTCTAATGCATTTCTTTTGCATCAAAAACACACGATCAGCGTCCACGGAATTCCCCCACAAAACCAATCCATATCTAAGTGTAGAGCAAACGTAACCATGGTAGGCTATTAGCGCTGTCTCTCAATTACAAATTTCTGTTAGCCGGTATAGCGCGTAGGCAAATCTGTTAATTTTGCTACAAACGACAGAGACATGCTCCTTCCATGTAAATTTTTGGTCAAAGTTAATGCCAAGAAATTTTGCTGTCGTACACTCACCGATTAGTTCATCGTTATATTTTACAGTTAGGCTTTGTTTTCTTCCATTATGATTAAAGAATTGTAAATATTTTGTTTTAGACAAATTCACAGATAAGTTATTATGTTTAAGCCATTTAATTACATTGTTAATGGTATTATTGATTTCATTTTCATAACTTGTATTAGGATTTTTATTGATAATAATTGAAATGTCATCAGCGAAAAGCGTACATCGATACTGTGTTATTGAAGGCAAGTCATTTATGTATAAGATAAACAACAAGGGGCCAAGTATACTGCCCTGCGGCACTCCATAGTTATTTTTACAGTAATCAGATTGATAAGGTGTCAGCTGTAATGATTTATCTAATTTAGTAATTTCTACTTTCTGAACTCTATCACTAAGATAACACATACCCTTTAAAAAACACACAAGTTCTCAGTAGTTCCGGATAAAATTTGAGGAAAAAAATACTAAGAAATTGTCTAGCACACTCTAATCAGCAGAGTAAAAGTTTATAATGACCATTTGATTGTACTGTTACCTCATTATCGAGATTCGCACATAATTTTAATGACGTCATAATTACGAGAACTCTCATTCCAATACTTAACAAATTAAGACGAAATTACGGCAAAAGTTTCGCATGTCTATCAAAATTCCTCAAGTTCTTACCTAATTTGCTTATGACGGGGAATTTACATGGTACCTGAGTCGCGTGACGCAACTCGCAGCTCGACAGCGAGATTTAAGAAATTAGTAGGCAAATAATAATTTAATATGGCATTAACATTGAGCCAGGCGTACATTATAACTGCATTATTTGCTTATTATTCATGAGCAGAACTTGCTAAGTGAAATTGGGCTGACACAAAATGTTTCACTCGCATTTCTGACACTTTTAGATTGATATATATATATTTTTAAATAACATCGTTATATTATCTTCAAAAATAAAACAATTACCCTTTCAGTTTCGAGAGCTTTTTACAGAGCCCGTGGTCTCTGTAAAGAGCTCGAAACGTAGGAATTGTAAAATCCAAAATAAACACAACTTGAATCCATTTAAAATTGTTTTATTGTGATGAGTTATTTACATTTTTATCACAAAAGTTAAAATATAATAAAAAAAATATTTTGCTTTTTTATTATCATACAAAGATTATAATAGAAAATCTCGAACTTTTCATTACAACTTTGCGCCAATAACTTATATTTAATTGAATGAAGGGATCAAATTTTAAAAATATGGTTAAAAAATATAAGTTAATGATTTATTTCCTTCGTTAGTTTTTGGTTCTTAGTAAACAAACAAGGAAATACCATAAAAGTGAACACAAATATAGCCATGATGACATTTGATTGTAAAAAAATTGCTTTTGAACTTCTTGCCATATTTCTAAACCTTGAAGACAATGATCTTCTCAGTGACCGTCAATATGGCTTTCGCCGGGGGCGGTCTACTGGTGATCTTCTTGTGTATGTCACGCACTGCTGGGGCGAAGCCATCGAGAAAAACGGCGAAGCACTTGCCGTTTCACTCGATATCTCGAAGGCCTTTGACAGGGTCTGGCATGCAAGTCTGCTCAGCAAGCTTCCTGCTTATGGCATCCCAGCTGATTTTTGTACTTGGATTTCAGACTTCCTTAGTGAACGGTCCATCAGAGTAGTCGTTGACGGCTGCTCCTCTGACCTAATGGCCATTGATGCCGGAGTTCCTCAGGGGTCTGTTCTCTCTGCAACTCTTTTCCTGCTGCACATCAATGACCTCATTCGGCATGGTATTGTTGGATACGCAGATGATAGTACCGTTTCAGAGAGATACTTGACAGGTGCAGGGACCAGTGGGGATGAAATACGTTCGTTAAGAAAGGCCATGGTAGAGCGAACAGATGTGACCTTAAGTCTTGTCTCCCAATGGGGCGACGACAATCTGGTCTCATTCAATGCCACCAAAACACAGGCGTGTCTTTTCACTGCAAAAAGGAGTCCTTTCGACTGGACACCTACTTTTCGGGGTACATCTGTCCCAGTCACTGACAGGCTTGAGCTTCTAGGCATGGAGTTGACATCAAATCTAAACTTCGGCGCGACCATCGAGTACAAGGCTCAGACGGCGGCTAAAAAGCTGGGCGTCCTGAATAGAGTGAAGCGATACTTTACGCCTGGACAGCTTTTAACTCTTTACAAAGCACAAGTCCGATCCTGCATGGAGTATTGCAGTCACCTTTGGGATGGCTCAGCCAAATACCAACTTGCCGCTCTTGACTCGGTGGAACGCAGGGCCAAGAGGCTCATAGGCGACATAAAACTGGTGGACACCAAGCTACATAGCCTGGCACATCGCCGCAAGGTTGCCTGCTTGTCGGTATTTTATAGATTGTACTTCGGAGAGTGTGCTCAAGAGCTTCACGACCTTGTTCCACCAGCTCCCTTCTACCATCGGACATCCAGACGCACCGCCGGATACCATCCGTACCTGGTAGCCATTCCACCAATTCGGACTAAGCGCTTCCAGTCATCATTTATAATGCGCACTGCTAAAGAGTGGAACTCACTTCCTGCGTCTGTGTTTCCAAAAGCATACAACCCTAATCTCTTCAAAGTAAGAGTGAACAGGCTTCTTCTGGGTGAGCTCGCTCCATCTTAGACTCTGTCTCTGTCCTATGACCTAGACTAGAGTCAAGAGCAAACCCATCATTAATAAAAAAAAAAAAAAAAAAGATTAGAACTTTCTTCAAAATCCAAGGAATTTGGCCAAAATTCTGTGTTTTAAAAAAATATGGTTATTTAAACTTGTGCGTTATAATAATGTACTCACCTATAGGTATAGCAGTAGTGGTTGAAAACAATTATAATTATAAAGTTTCGTGTTTCCCATAAATACAAATACGTAAATTGAAATACGTCACCAAAGATTTTATAGTTCCATATAGATTTTTTATTACGGCTTTTGGCCAAATTACGAGAATTCGTCCGAATAACTAATTCTGCCATATATCTGCGACATATATACACACACGCGCGACAAACTATTATTATCTGAGGGAAAGTTTGGAAACTGTAGCCAACACAATCAGGGTTAGCTTATTTTGTTGTTTTTTTTTTAAATTCTAGGTAATATAATGAAACACCTTGCCAAACAAACCCCACCTCGGAGATTGCTTTCAATAATCCTGACAAAGAAATTTGTACCCTCCGAGTGAGCCGGTGGCTGGGGCTAATTAGGTTCCTCTAATGAATACAGGGACGGGTAGGTTCATCCGTAGTTGTCTGGGTAATTAACAGCACAGATAGGAAATATTAATATTTATAAGCCCGGCGCCGGGGAAATTTTCGTTATACGTTTCAGGTGTACCACAGTAGAATTAATTCCCGGTAAGATGCCAACAAGAATGTTAAAAAAACAGACTGCTTTCTCTGATAAAACCTAGCCTATGACACTTGGAATAATGTATGGATTCTTCCGATACCATTCCAATTCAAATCTGCTCAGTGGTTAAAGAGTTTCAGAACTTTGAAGAATCGCACATATATAACATCTATATCTATATCTATACATCTATACATATAATAAAATTATAACAAACTCATGTCTGTACATTAAAGATATTAAAGAAAAATTAAGATGGGGGATCTTCATACAACCAATAGAAGCCAAAAATATAATTTATTTATTTTTTGTCTGTCTGTCTGTCTGTCTGTTTGTTGTCCGCTTTTCACGCAAAAACTACTGGACGGATTTTGACGCAACTTTTTTTGTTATATAGCTATTAGTCTTCGCTAACATATAGGCTATATTTTTTCTGGAATTTCGCTCTTTAAGGGGGTAAAAAGGGGTGGGTAAGTTTGTATGAAACTCCGTCAGTTTTGAAGCTAATTCGATAAAAAATTATATTTGGCTATTTGGTTAGAAATTAAGAATGACGCATTAGGGATCTTTGGAAATTTTGCCCTAAAGGGGGTGAAGAAGGGGGGGTAAGTTTCTATGAATCTCCGTCAGTTTTGAAGCTAAATCGATGAAAATTAAAGCTGTTTACGTGAATACTAAGCTTTTCTGGCCTTCGTTCTGTGACGGTTACCTGTTCAAATAACCATAATAATATAAGCTGGTACCTCGCTAGATGACGATCAAAATTGACGACGACAACGACGACTATTGAAGCGGTCTTAGTCAGCGACATTCCCAGGCGATTGCGACATTTGTTTATAATCATGATAATGTTTTGCGGACTTGCCCATCCAATGCAGCTATGAGAAAAATACCAACGGCATTTATCAGAAGATTTTCTTTTAGCGGCTAGGCGCGCTGGTGGAGATAGTGTAGCAGAGTCTGACGAGCGATTATTAATCGTTGCCTTTGCTCTGTGATTCTCAATAGGTGGCAATCCTTTGAGTCATTGTGGTCTTCCAGAGCCGCAGGAAACCACTAAAGTACGGCGTGTTGGTCGATAGTATGCAGCTGAGACAAATCATTATCGTGCCGCGATGGCCGAAATTGTGAATAATAATATTGTCACCCTTATACATGAACAAAAATCTGTATATGACCGAATTTTGAGAAGCGTCGGTCAACAGGATGGTTGATTATTTTCCTCGACGCCCCTGGTGGTACAGGCAAAACTTTTGTCACCCTTATACATGAACAAAAGTCTGTATATGACCGAATTTTGAGAAGCGTCGGTCAACAGGATGGTTGATTATTTTCCTCGACGCCCCTGGTGGTACAGGCAAAACTTTTTTGACTAGAAAAATTGCACTAGCGGTCACCTCTTCGGGTATTGCGGCCACTTTACTTCCTGGAGGTAAGACCGCCCCATTCCATGTTCAAGATACTTTTGGACCTGGATATAAATGAAACAACAGTTTGTGCCGTATCCCGAAAGAGCAGAAAGGCAAATATTCTTGCAGACTGCTGCCAAATCGTTTGAAACGAGTGGACGATGGTAAACAAGAAGGCCGTGAAAGCCGTCAATCGCACTCTACAAGACATCCGGTGAAATGATCACGTTATTGGAGAGGTAACAGTTTTATTTTGCGGTGATAAGACTCTAAGCGTGATTACCAGAAGAACTAGAGCTGATGAGGTTGGGGCATGTCTAAAACGCTCCGTGCTCTGGCTTCGGATAGGAAAATTGAGTTTGACGCAGAACATGAGGGCTTACTTAGGTGGAAACCCCCGAGCGCAAGAATTTTCATTGATTTAGTTTACGGCGATGTTTCTCAATTAATGAAAGTAGAATAAATGCGGTAGAAATGAAAGCACTAAGAAGTATGATTGGTGGGAAATTGAGTGAAAGGATAAGGAATAGCGTGATAAGAGAACGCTGCGGTATAAAAGAAAACGTAGTGACTGGTACAGAAAAAGGAATGCTGAGATGGTTTGATCTTATTGAGAGAATGAATGAAAGAAGATTAACGAAACAAGTGTATATAGCGAGTGTGGATGGGAAAGTTGGAAGGGGAAGACCAAGACGCATGTACTTGGATCAGATCGCGGACGTTCTAAAGAAAAGTCAGGTCAAGAGTACCCTTAACCGACAAGCATGTATGAAAATATTGATGCATGTTGAAGAAGCGAAAGAGGTGTGTCAGGATCGTAGCAAGTGGAAAGATGTAGTCTCTGCCTAACCCTTTGGGAAAGAGGCGTGATTATTTGTATGTATGTATGTTCTTAATTAATACATCAAGACAATTCATGGCTTTGTAGGAGAGCAATACTTATGCCCGAAACCGACCAAGCCGCTGCCATCAACCAAACTATTCTCGAAAGAATTGAAGAAGACCAAGTGGTATACCAGTCTATAAATACAGTGGTAGACCAAAGTGACTTTATAAATTACCCGGTTGAATTTTTAAACTCTCTCGCTGCACTTGGACTCCCCGCACATAATATTACTTTGAAAGTAGGCATTCCCATAATGTTGCTTCGAAATTTAACACCCCCGAAGCTGTGCAATGGTACTAGGCTAAAAGTAATTGCACTTCGAAGTAATATCATAGAAGCGGAAATTCTTACGGGTTGTGGATCTGGTGAAGTAGTATTTATACCATGCATACCGCTAATCCTAAATAATTTCCGATTTCAATTCAAGTTACTCCATGTTTTGCGATGACCATTATCAAGTCGCAAGGTCAGACACTTCGTATAGTTTTTTATCTTCTGTTGGCGCATACGAGAATATCCCTTGGCGAGACGAAGTTCGCGGGCACCAGCTAGTACTTAAATACATACAAACATGAACTTTTAAAACATAACACTCCTATTTTTCTGGGCATTTAATTTTGTGACATTCAAATGTATGAAAAATTTGTGATAATAATATAATAATGGGTTAAACCAGCCCATATAACTGGATCGATATCGAACGCGGGTTAATGTGTAAATAAATAGAACTGACGGAGGGTTCACAGTCAGTTTTTAGGATTGGGTGGAACCCACTTAGTGCAGGTAAAAGAGTCTGTACAGAAACAATACATGCGTCGCCATACAGTTAACTATCATTTTATTATAAGTGCAGCTCTGAATTTTCTTATAATGAGGCAGGATTTACACTCAATGCCATGTTTTTTCTCTTTCTGCACACCATCTACCTTATTAAATCGATAAAGCGCATTTTGATCATTCTCTCTCTCTCTTTTCGTGTGGGACACCGAGTCGTCCAACGAACCGATGAACCCTGGTGTCAGAGTTTTTCGACCGCCTATACCACTAGTAGGCCTCTGACATGGTTGTGTAACGACCGCCGTCTAAGTAATCATAGACAGCAACCGGGACCGACGGCTTAACGTGCCCTCCGAAGCGAACATTTATATAATAGACATTATTATTTCTTGTACTGTGGCTAGGCCGCTGCAATGAATTTTCTATGGTGATACTATTCAAAATTAAAAGGGGCCGTTGGCTATTCGATTTTTGGTCTTATTTTTTCGCAAAATTTATCATAAACTTTACAACTAATACATATTTTTTTCTCTTTTAATTCTAGCGTAACCTCATGTACATGTTAATTTCAGAAAGTCATAAAAGCAATAACATTATTGTCATACCTTTCTAACTGTTTTAGACATAGGTATTACAAGCTACTGTGTCCGATAATGTTTCGAATGTAAAGTCTCTTAAAGTTTGAATTCTAATACCTTTAGTTTACGATCACCTTAAATTTTTTATGGGTCAAATATTATGATTCGCGAAGATTATACAGCGGGTGTTTTATTACATTATTTCAAAGGATATGCGCCGACCGAACTTAATGGCGGCGTTATGGCGTTATGCGTAAAATCTCGCGCCGTAAAATCAGATTTTATTTTTATTGCGTCAACAAAAACAAATCGCTTTATGTTTGAAATTTAATTTGAGTGTCCCGCCGAGGCCAGAGGGCAGGAAGCAAACCGGCTTGTAATAAGGAGATGTTTTTATTACTGTTGGCCCTTATAATAAGCGGACACTCTCTGTTTGCTCGCAAACAATCTCATCGCATTCCGTTATTTTACAACTAAATATTGGGTGCTCCATAAAGGTATACAAGCATTAAAGCTCAAAAGGAAATTAGAACATCAAGATTAAATTTTTGTATGTAAGGTAACGTTCAATTTTAAACACATTTCTTGTGATAGGTTGTATGATGTCGGCTTAGAATAGCATCACCCCATTTATTTCCTGTGGGAGTCGTAAGAGGCGACTAAGGGACTCGAGGGTGTAATGCAATTTTAGGCGATGGGTTGACAACTTGTCACTATGGGGCATAGGGATACATATTTTTTCCGAATGACCCTCAAATGTTTGGCAGACGTGGCGTAAATGTCTGTTTTTTGAAACAGTCCGCGCTCTACCTACCCTGCAAGGAATTATAGGCGTGATTTGTGTGTGTTTCTTGAGAATTGAAATGTTTTTAATATTTTTCCCCGAATGTTTTTATAACCAATCTAGAATTTTCGCCTACACACTGTAGTCCAGCGTTTCAGCACCTGGAACTTAATTACACAGAGCAAGTAAATAAGTTAAAACAACAAGATATCTACCTAGCTATTTACCACCCTCTGTTTCTATGGTAACTTAGTTTTTTTCCTATTATACTAATGTGGTAGAAAAGAGGCACGTAACTATATAATGAAAAGCCGTTTTTTTTGGTGTAATACTAAAAAAAAAATATAAGTTTTATTCAACTTTCGGCGATTCATGGACTTGCACCTAGCTATCTTTGTTTTTGTACCGTGTTTAAAATGAATATGAGAAACGAGGCTTTAGAAATAAATAATAATGCGAATTCTAGGAAATAGCGTGCGAGTAACTCTTAATTATGACAGGAGATGCGCCGGGAAAGTTTTGCTACGTCTTTCTTATTCTAGTAATTAGACAAATTAATTTCTAACATGAAGAGCAACTCCTCTCGTCTTTGTTATTTAAAAGCCAAACCTAATTTAAAAAAAAAAACGCTTAAGTGTCTTCAAATTTCGGGATTGGTCAGTACGCTTGCTTAGAAGACATTAAAATACCTTTACGGAAACGAATAACTTAAAAAGCCTAAGTTATTGAACCTTTTGTGATATATTTTCCATTACGAACATTAACAATCATTTCCACTGAAACAATATGCTTACCATGGTAGACATAAATTTACGGTCACAGTGCGCACAGTACAGACAGAACCCCGTGTTGTTTTTGTTTGAATGTTTGTTTGGGAAATTATCGTTTGAAACCAAGAAATGGATTAAGATGCGGTTTTCATTGTCCTTTAGAGAACTTTACCAGGAAGGCTTAAAATAAGTAGGTATATTTGTATTGAGCGGGGTGGCTTACTAGGAATTAACTCAAAAACTAAATAGCCCGATTGGAACTAAAATATTTTCATTTTATGAGACTATTGCAACTCAACAGTAAAAAAAGCATCTTAAAATGTATAAATTCTTTAATCCTTTAATAATAAAGGTAATCCAGTGAAGTTGAAAGTTACTTTTAAACAAGTAACGTATTTTTTGTTCGGAAATGAAAAATGTTTTGAAACATTGTATCAGACGAGCTGGGCCAGATGGACGGGATAAACTCGTGACAAAAAAATCTTTTGACTAATATGGGTGAGTAATTACAGGTCTAACCTACGGAAAATATAAGTTCAGGTATTTCTATATGAATGAAATACAATGAGCTGCGGCATAATTCTTTGGCATCTGAAGTTTCCACAGATGAGTTAAAAACTTTGATTGTACTGAATATAAAATAATCTAGCTGTAAAATAATGATTTATAGGGGAAATAGTAGGCCTATCAGCCATTTTTATTAAATGTATATTTATTTTCCTATCTTAGTCACAATACAATACATATTTAACTTTTAATATTACTCGAAACTCTAAACTCGATATTCGATTGCAAGTCATTTCCTTTTGTCTAGTCCCACACAAAAGTTTCAAACAGTATATTATAAATGTCATTTTTGTTACAGACTCGAATTGTTAAATAAATACAACATTTTTCAAACTAGTTACCCAATAAAGTTCGGGTTTATTTTGTGTTTACGTTCAACTGTTATCAAAACATCAGTTATTAAAACACCCTGCTAAAACTCGAGCTTTTGTGCGTAAAATTGATTTCCCTGCTTCGCTTTTATCTGATCGTCAGAAATTTTCCATTCAATAAGTCATACCGCCGAGGAGGGTCGGCACGCAACATGTCTGACTCGAGTAATCTGCCATTAGGGCAAAAAGCTCTCTTCACTTATCTGCGACATCTGGACGATGTTTATATTTTGAGGGACTCCGACAACCTCTATAACGACTCAGCGCTTATCGTCTGCATGTCTAGGTAATCTTCTCCCCGACTTCGCCGCAGCAAACTCGCCTCTATCCCTCACAAAAGAAAACCTACAATATTTCACAAAGGTCCACTTCTATGCGGTACCTGGTTGAATTTATGGCAACTGCAACGGAAAATGTATTTTGTGCTCTCGCCCGAGGGTCGGTTTTTCACGGTTTATTCAGTGCCGGGAAATTTTAGAAAAGCGGACGTAACGCACGGGATGGAGCTCGCATTTTACTTTGTAGCTAGCATTTTGTAAGTAAATAGAAACATGTCAAACATAGTTATGCTTAATGTCAGACCTGTCTTTAGAATTTAGAGTTTAGCTCCCGCTGAGAAATTTTATTATATTTAGTTTTAGTTTTCCGGGGTAAATAAAACTATTTTCTGCAGGCAAAATGATTGCGAAAAACTTGAAATTGAAAATAGACTCTTTCAATTTATGTAAGTGCGAAGAATATTACTTTGGCCGATGATTTCAACCGGCTCTGAACTGTAGCACCTATAGATATAGTTAATCTCACTGGTAATGATGACATAGGCAATTTAGCCAAATGTGGGCAATATGCAATCATAGCTTAATTTGAATTTGATTTGTGTACTTAGAATGAGCGAATTGTTTACGCCATGGATATATTACTTGGTGCACCATCTAAATAGGTAACCAGTTGCTGCTTCTTGTTTGCCTCTTGTTCACTTATGGATATATGTCGCAGAAATATGTCAAAATCCTAGACATAATAGCAATTCATCCTAATTCGTTAATAAGGCAAAATCGAAGACGTCATTCTACCATTGTCCTTAACAACATTAAATTTGGAAAAAAGTATATTTTGCACTTCCTTTGCCCGTAATAAAATATTAAGAATTTAAAATTGTTTAGGAGTTCAAGCAAAATTATAGGAATTCTGTCGAATTTCTATCTAGAAGTACGACGGGGTGGTAGAATGAAGTCTATGATTTTACCTTATTCCGGAATATGACTACATTTCTAGGAATTTGGCCCAATTCCTGATATTGCCATGTTTAGGAAGATGGCAGAATGAAGTCACGATTTTGTCATATTCCGGCAATTAGCCAAACTCCTAGGATTTTGAATTCGGAATTTCCAATACTGTCATATAACTGCGACATATATAAAACGTCCAACTGCATAAATAAGTAGGTGCCTAGTACGTTGATTGTAATTAATAACGTTTAAAATCGATTCCATTAAACACGTCCCACGCAAATATTTGCATCGAAAAGTGGACACGAAGGAGGTTCGATTGTTCTCTGATTGGATAAAGGTGGGGCAGAGGGGCACAGAAACCTCTCTTTGTGAGCCCTCCATGCGGAATTCCTAGAACACGAGATAATTTTATCAAATTCACTCGACCGTGTTCAAAAAAAGGTTAAAATACCTACCTACACGTTTTAACGGACTTGTTCTCCTGTTATTTTTCATAATAGCTATAAGTTTGTGAATGAAAATAGGTTTAATTTGCGTGGAAAATAAAAATCTCTCGCGGGCGAGAATTTAAGCTAGGGTAAGTAAATAAAACACGTAACGATAAATTATGTGTTTAATTTTGTGAGGCCAGGATCAGCCATAGTTTAATACCTACTTAGAACCTTGTCTGTTTACTACAGTGCCACTTTGACTTGACGCAGTGCTATCGCTGTACTGAAAAATAAACTCGGTACAAGTAATGATACAAAGAAACTATAAGCTTGCGTAAAAATGTAGTACGCCTGGAGTTCATACGTTGGAACTTCATTTTGCAGTATGTTCTTAGAACCGCTTCTCTCGGTTTCTCAAAATCTCTTAACTCACTTAAGGTGTGTCAACAGAACATGGAGAGAAGTATTCTAGGTGTAAAAAGATCAGACAAAAAGAAGCTAAGCTACATACGGAGCCACACTAAAGTGAAGGACATTTCAGTCTGCATCAGAAAACTTAAGTGGAAATGGGCAGGACACATGGCAAGAGACAAAACTGGAAAGTGGACAAGGGATGTAATACAGTGGTACCCAAGAAATGGAAAAAGAGGAAGAGGACGACCATATATAAGATGGGATGATGACTTAAAGAAAGTAGCAGGTTCGCAGTGGATGAGGAAAGCACAAGATAGAAAGACATGGAAGGAAATGGAGGAGGCCTATGCCGGTCAGGCAGACTGAATGAACCAATTTTTAAGCACATTCACAAAAGCATGACGATGAGACTTTGAAAATGAAAAAAAAAAAAAAAAACTTAATTTAATCTGATAAAAAAAATATATGTTTATTTATTGTGTAAATAATATAATGTAAATGAATTATAATTATGCATGCAAAATTGTAAAAACTATTTAGTAATAAAAGGCTATTGAAATTGAAATTGAAATTGAAGTAAATAAAACACGTAACGATAAATTATGTGTTTAATTTTGTGAGGCCAGGATCAGCCATAGTTTAATACCTACTTAGAACCTTGTCTGTTTACTACAGTGCCACTTTGACTTGACGCAGTGCTATCGCTGTACTGAAAAATAAACTCGGTACAAGTAATGATACAAAGAAACTATAAGCTTGCGTAAAAATGTAGTACGCCTGGAGTTCATACGTTGGAACTTCATTTTGCAGTATGTTCTTAGAACCGCATTTATAATATACTTCATTACATTTTAATTTTATTTGTGGTTTCCAGTTAATTTAAAGTGTCGTTTATGAATTTAATTCTGTGGAGTGTCAGCATAGAATAACTACACCACATTCCTTCCCCGTTAGTACCATGGTAGGAACCCCATAAAGTGACTAGAACAAAACCATTTTTTATTTGGGATAATAAACAGTTACACAATAGGTGATGCTTAGAGTAAAACATTATAAATAAATGTCCTGGACATTTCACACAGCGCCATTTAGTCCCAAACTAAGCATAGCTTGTACTATGGGAACTATTGCCGTGTGATGCCGGCTTAGAATAGCATCACCCCATTTCTTACCCCTGGGAGTCGTAAGAGGTGACTAAGGGACTCGAGGGTGTGTATTGCAATTTTAAGCTATGGGCTGATGACCTGTCACTATGGCGATGCACAATTTTTAGAATGATCATCGAATATTTGTCAGACGTGGCGTAAATATCCGTTTTTTCGTCCGTTAACGCTCTGCCTACGGATTATAGGCGTGATATATGTATGTATATATACATAGAAAACACCCAGACTAAACACAAATATCTGAAAATTAACTTAACAATATTTTTGTCTTGTGGGTAATAAAAAATTGAACCTAAAGCATAACCAACCAGTATATCCACAGATAACTATATTTTCTATGGTTGTTGCTGCTCTGGCTAAAGGGATAAAAAGTATTATTAACTCAGTTTGTACCTAATAATGTAAACTAAATGAACACGGCTAACTTAAATTTTCATTTAAAAATAAAAATGGAAAGACTTGTCTGACTTTAGAAAACTATACTCTGTTTATGACAGGTGATACCTCGCCTCCAAAGCTTTTAATTTTAATAATATACCAACAGGTAGTTCAGTCTAAAACAGACAAAAAACATTATTTTTTCCAAATCATACTAGCTATTTTTACTGGCCGCAAATAAGATTATTTTTTTAAAGTCGGTGTCGAGCGGCGCGTCAATTTACGCCAGCGATGGCAAATCATGCTTTCCACCTCGGCAGAAGAGTTTAATAGGAAACGATGAAGGTTTTATGGCCGCTTCGACAAATTAATGACTCCACGTGAAATGAGCGGCGTGCGTCGGGTAAACTGTAAGCCATGTTTGTTGGGGGAGTTCATGAGGATAATATTGTTTTGATTAAGATATAATGCTGTAAATTATTTATAAGTGGATACAACCAACAGCATCTCAACCTTCCCATTTAAAAGTAATATCATTTTACTTCATAATAAATGTATACTTTGAAAGGTGGCATATTAAATGGTGATTTTTATAGGATAGTTCAGTTGCATTTGTATGAGATATAACAACTTGCACTAAAGATCTTTGATGTCATATTCAAACAATCCGGGATTCTACGTTTGAACTATTTGCAGTTGTGTTACAGTACTATCTTAATTAAACTAAGAACTATACTATCAAAAGATTCTTCATTTCTAATTTAATGTTTCTCTATTGTCAAAAGAAAAGATAACATTTTCATTTTAATGAGCTTTGCTTTTATGCGAAGCGATATTTTTGTAACATTCCTTACAAGAGCAAACGTGTTTATACATAGGCCGCCCTTAATGGCGCCTTAAGCGGTAATGTGGGCAATAAATTATACGATAATAAGTTCGGACAACATTGCTGGCTAATGAAGGCTTCGGAGGATAAAGGGAGACAATCCGTTGCAGTAGATTTGCATAATCATTATGTATAAACCTTTTTTATTAAATGTACAAAAAACAAAATGGTTGTCTATTTACGCAGGTAGGTACACACATCGTATAACCACAACTAGATCTTACTAAGGCGCTACAAATCTTAAGAGCCTGCATAAGGCTTGAAACCAATCATGATCGTAGAAACTGAAACGTTGCATGAAAATAACAAATATATTGTTGTTATTTTATTTAATAGTATTTACTCGTACTTACATACTTTTGCGATATATTTGTCTATTATTATTTAATTTTTATTCCAAATACAGATGGTTACATAGAACATTTTAAGTAGGTATATGATAGGTGTGTGTGTGCCCAAATACGCGTAGATTGCCTCAAATCGTCATAAAACAGGTTTGAAATGTTCCAATAATGATGAATATTTGTCAATTGGTTTGACCGCTATGTGGTTGTGAATAATTATTGTAAACTCAGGTTAACCAATACTAATTATTCGGTATTCAGTGTTTATTGTCTGCAATGAACAAATGTTTGAGTTTGATGACTATTTATGATCAAATTATAAGAAAAAATTCCATGATACTGTACTTACTAGTATACTGCCCCACTAAGAAGAAAAGCCGTAAGTCAGTGGCGACTCATTTTGAGAAAAACGCAAAAGACTTTAAACGTTAATAATTCAGGATTTAATAAACATACAACGTTACAAATTACTGTTATGTATGGAGAATTGACCTATTTTTTTTTGTGTACAGTGTTTTTGCGCTATTCCTTATAGTTTTATTTATAAAGCCAAAAATATCAAACTCTTAAGTATTTTCCGAAAAAAATGTATCACTTTACTAAGCAGAAAAACCATAAGTCGGACATATGGCTTTTTGCGAACAGATTCACTTGTAAATAAACCATAAGTATCATCTCATGTCTTTTACGCAAGCGTTGTTGTTAATAGTATCGTATTCATTTCTTAATGGAGCTTCGAAATTCTTTGCAAATATGTTATTTTTATGCTCCAAGACAGCTTTCACACATACCGCCGCCGGGCTAAAGAGATGGAAGCTGCTGGATTTACGAAATTTTAGTACTTACTTTATGATATTGTGGACCTCGATGCCTCTGCCATGGCGGCGGCATGCCACATAGCAAAAGTACTGGAAGCATCCGCCCCTTGCGTTATCATGCCGCCAGCCCAGCGACGACATGTGTGTGTGAAATATCCCTTATAGCTGAGTTAGCCCTTTTCTCAATTTGGGTCAAAAAGGAGTTAGAAGGGAGCAATTAATGTATGAGGTACTTAGGCGCTAACCTAAAATAAAACAAGATTATTTTTATAATTTGAAATATTTATTAATGTAGTTTTGAGATCACATTGAGGTACATTGAACATAATAACTACAACATCTAACTCTAAAACCTAAGTAAATATAGTCTATTTGCGACCAGGAATTTTGAAACAAAATAATAGTTTGATGTCTCAAATTATGAGAACACACCTGTCTACAACGTAAAAACTTTCTACTTTTCTTATCATACATACATACATATATCACGCCTTTATCCCTTGCGGGGTAGGCAGAGCGTAAAATGCCGCAAAAAACGGACATTTACGCCACGTCTGACAGACATTTGAGGGTCATTCGGTATAAATTGTGTATCGCCATAGTGACAGGTTGTCAGCCCATCGCCTAAAATTGCAATACACTCCCTCGAGTCACTTCGTCGCCTTTCACGACACCCACGGGAAAAAATGGGGTGATGCTATTCTAAGACGGCATCACACGGCAATTCTAAGCCGGCATCACTCGGCAACTAAGCCGGCATCACACGGCAATTTCTTATCATACTACGAATAATAACAAAATAACTATTATCTGGTAATATCTAGTAAGTCTTATTGTATGCATAGTGACATATGGTTTTTCTGCTTAGTGTTCGTATAGTGATTAAACCGTAAATCCAGTACTTGTGGCTTTTCTGCTTCCGACACAAGACATATGCTTTTTTTGCTAGTAAGAACTACAAATTTAGAGGTAAAGTCCTAGAAAGTATTGACTTACGAGTTTCTAAAATTGGCAGTTTCTCTTCAATATCAACCGTTCCTAGAAAGAAAAAAAGACCTTTTTTCACTGATCCCAAAACTGTATTTAACTCAATTTCCGTAAATAACCAACTTACGGTTTTTCTTCTTAGTAGGGCAGTATAGTTGTGTCGTAATGTTAAAATACAAAAATATTTAGATTTGGTACAAAATAGGTATATTGAGGCATTTTTAGCAGCTCCTCAAGTTACCATTTAAGGGATTAGTCATTTAGTCACATAGAAACCAGTAAGCTTGTATAGTATGGTTAAATCCTTAACAGTACTAGCAAAATCAGAGCGTAGTTGATTGGTAAGTAATTACTCGACGAAACTAACTTATTGGGCTGAATGACCAACTTCCTCACGCCAGAAACTGGTGGTGCAAAGAAAACTAAACAAACTAACATAATTATGAAGAAAGCTTATAAAGGTTTTGTATACTGCGTCCTAAAGGTTATATGGGTAGCGGCCACGTGCAAGGAATAAATAAGCAATGCACCTTTTTGAATGAAAAACTTAGATACTGCCCTGTTTTTTATAGTACTTCAAGAAGTTTTCAAAACAGTAACTAAGTTTTGAGATCGTAAAAATACTTGCATTTATTTCCAATCTTCATTATGGCTTTATCACAGGTTATTCAACTTGTTTATTAAAAAAATTAGGGATGTCAGAAAGCAGAAAAAATGCACTTAAAAGCTTTTAATTATTTTTAATCAAGTGCGAAGTTTTGCTGGTAGAACGAGAGACTTTATGAATAGCCCCTAAAGTTTGAAGAAACAAAGACCCGGAGAAGTGAATTACTTGATTGTTAATTGTGACAGATTTTTATATGTATTAAGAGGCAAATTTCAATGAAATCAAAACTTACTTTATACGTTCTTTCTAAATGTTATATCATTGGTCAAATCCTAAACTGGGTTTCTAATGTCGATGACGGTTGTAAGCAATTAAATAAAATTCAGTTTTTGATCACTTTATCTGGAATCATATTTAAAAGTATTTAAAGTTCACCTTCTTAATTGATCTTAAGATCCACAGCCAGACATAGAAGGTGCTATTAAATTCAGTGCACATATTTTTAAGGACGTGTTACACGTGAAACTGAAAATAGCTCGAAATATAAAAAACAATCGGACATATAAAAATGTTTAAGAAATGTATAACTTTGTATGGGAGGCCCATTTACTTTTTTAAATATCGTCCTTTATTACTGGGGGAAAGTTGTTTAGTTTCACGAGTAGATCTTACCTTTAAAATATTTAAGTACACAAAAATTATTTAGGCGATGGGCTGACAACCTGTCACTATGGAGATACACACTATTCCAAATGACCCTCAAATGTTTGTTGGACGTGGCGTTAATGTCCGTTTTTTACGGCCGTTTGCGCTCTGCCTACCCCGTAACGGATTACAAGCGTGGTATATGTATGTATGAAATAATAATACGCCTGAAACTAAACGAATCTTCTGAATATGTTTTGTTACACCTTACACATTGCTCTGGTAACCACTAAATAGCATCTTTTAAGAGTTTACCGGCAAATTTTCATTATGTCACCAAATCATCGGTTATAAAATCTTTTAGCGTCGCATTTTTTAACAAACTACAGTATAATAACTAATTGTTAAAGCAGTTACACCAATTTATAAGGTATTTCCATTCATCTCCGACAAACTGGTAGCGTAACGCGGTTTTGACAAAGCCATGGTCAAATAAACAAAGAGATGAATAATACGGGGAAAATATTCTTAGGTTAAAAAGACATTTCCATGACGTTCTCTCTTATTTTGTTTTAACAAAGAAAATTTCAATGATAAAACGAAAAAAATAATAAAGATTTCTGCTTTATCGAAGTCTCTTTTGTCATAAATAATAATGTGTTGTTGCGCATCCGAAAACAGAAAAGTAACATTTAAACAAAACAAATTACCGAACCGGTACACTTCTTAAAGATGTTCTATTTAACTTATCATGTAAAAACAGTATAAAATTACAAGTACTTACAAATCCTTCCCGAAAAAGTTGACGCTCTTCAAAATTCCATTTAAATTTGAACCTTATAAACCAATTGTAAAACCAAAGTCCAGTGAATAAGACAGCATTTACTCTTCAACCTTTTTTGACTGTCGAAAAGTTTCGTAGAAGTATCGCTACGAGTGGCTACGAGCTACGAGCGGCGTAGCGTCCGTCTGGAGTCGCGGGGCGCGTAGCACTGAGGTAGTCAGGACACCGCGCAGAGCGACCCGTGGGCGCTCGACAAGACTTAATATTTGTACGGGCCCTTATGACGAACTCGTATGGACAGTGCGCTTGAAACTATGAAGACATGAAACATAAAAAGCAAGTAGTTTCATTGAAGTACCAGAAAAACAATATATCAGTTACCTGCAAACATTGTGTAACCTATGTTTTTAGGAACAACTGTAACCCATTTTCTGACATCTTGTTACTCGTGTTGTATTTCAACCTTACCGCTACAGACAGAAGAACATTTTAACTAATTCGAACATTAGTAAAACCAGTTACAAAGGTGAAATCTTTGTCATTTTCATGTTAAATATTTGTTTATCCGACCAAAATCATAAATGGAGCCGTGTGATGCCGGCCTAGAATAGCATCACCCCAATTCTTACCTACGGGTGTCGTAAGAGGTGGCTACGGGACTCGAGGGTTAGATGTGTATTGCAATTTTAGGCGATAGGCTGACAACCTGTCACTATAGTAATACACAGTTATCTGATTGACCCTCAAAGTTTCGTCAGATGTGGTGTTAATATCCGTTTTAAGGCCGTTAACGCTCTGCCTACCCCGTAAGGGATTATAGGCGTGATATATGTATGTATGTATGTAAATCATAAATGTTAAAATGGAGGTAAAGTTATTAACAAAATAATCGTACCTGATAGGATGTAGTTAAGGTCTTTAGCTACATCCTATCAGGTACGATTTCATAAATAAAGTTTTATCAAAACCTGTCAAGTAGATACATGATTACAAAGTTTTCAAAAGAGGTGGTTATGATAAGGACAACACGGTGTTTGTGTGGCCTGTACTGGAAATTTAGCCTGTGCACTGTCGTTTTGATAATTATGCTGTTAGCAGTTCGCTCCTTTGACAAACTATCAGGGGACGCCGTGAAACGCACGGTCTTTGAAATCTAGCTAAATGGACCTAAGATGCACTGAACGGCATTAACTTTGCACTTTCATTAACGCAGTAGATAAACCTAAACTTATGTTCCTACAAACATGATTTTGATGATGCTGTGTTTTGCTATTTATTTATATTTTTCTTAGATTACGAAAAAAGGATTCAAATAAAGAAAAAATTGTAAAGGCCAATATTTATATTAATTTGCAATGCGATAATTTAAGCGCTTTTTTTTCCAAACAGTAGGAAGTATAAAATGAAACCAACGACACTGTACCCTCAAATATAAAAATTTTGATAAGGTGATGAATGGACCAATTCTGGAAGTAAATATGTGGAAATTTCTCAGTAACAAGCTAAAATACCTACAAAACGTGTCCAGCACTCTCATTATATAACAATATAAACCCTCTTATGGGTTGAACATGACTGTATGGTAGGTAAGGGATACAACCCGCAAACTCTGAAAGAAAACGAACCGTAATGTTCAGAGTTTGAATTCTAAAGAACCTTTCTTCTAAAATAAAATACGTTTATTTCGCCAAGAGCGTACATAAAAACCGGCGAATCACAAAACAAGATAACATTCGCTAGGTCTTGGGGAATCTCGTTTTCAATATGTTTTTATAACTCTGCCGAGGAAATGAGGCGGCGCTTGGGGCGCGAGCATTGTCATCATAAACCAGCGCAGGCCTTCTTCATAAATCCACTGGAATATACCTTTATACACATTATGCCATAACACCAGGCTTTTTTGCGAACAACGCTTTTAAACCAAACAGACTCGTATATTCTTGGTTTATTTGCGTTTATGCATGTTTGCGTATGCGAGTGTTATTGGCTCTAAAATATTCATGTTTTCATATTTTGTTCTTCAGATATTTACCCGTGAATAATATTAGATTATGTTTCTGAGTATTGAGTTTTTTCTTACATTTTATGTATCAGCAATATTCCATATAAACACCCTCTGGAGAGTTATATTTTAAGTTATTTTGAAAAGTAATTCGTACTACGAACGCTGCTTGTACTTTACAGGTTTCAGTTTATTAAAACTGCCAAGCTGCTATTGCAACAATGAAAGGAAAGCTTAAATATTTCTTTAAATCAGAACACCAGACCTCAACCAATGCAGAAAGCAGTGTTTTCTTGTTCATTTTTCGCTCCTCCCAACATAATAACCTCCTTGTTGACTGTCCCGCGAGGCCCCAAGCACTCCACAAGCAATAAGACAGTAATAAATGTTCCCAACTAAAGACAAGAATGAAAAGGAATAACCAGATATTGTGAAGCCCGCAAGTTCAATATTACTGCAGACCATGATAGAAAATAACGGGCTATCCTCCGCTCCGTCCACTTATCATTAGAAAGTTTCATTTTTATTGTGATTGCACCGTGAGCGGAGTTATAAGCAATTCTGCTATCGGTAATACAGTAATACACCACTCGAATGGAATAAGGTTATTGGATTTTTGCACATAGAGCTCATTTTTAATTGCAAACGACCGGATTGTAGTGCGCAGAGCTCCGAACTAGATAATGGTGGTGGTTTTTAAAATTGCTTTGCTATTAACAAAAGCAATATTCTTTGTTGTAGGGATTACCCAGTTGTTAATAAAGGCGCTTCCTTGCGAAATGTAATTTTAGACGGGCAGTAAAAATTACAAACACAAGTCAAAGTTTTCTTTAAAGATTCAGCTTTTATCGTGAAAAACCTGATAATAAATCGTAACGATGGCAATGAATAAATAATTTCAAACAATTTTCTAGATGAGTGAACGGTGAAACAGATCCACGGCTTCATTTCCAGCGGCTTGGATTATCCATATTATCCGAGAATCTCGGAAAAGCAGCGCTTGCTATACAATGAGCAAGGCTCCTACAAAATGACGTGAATTTTAGATCGTTACTTTTTGACCCTGACTTTAAAGTGGAATAATTACCTACTTTGCAAATTTCCTCTTGGATATCTTTTATCGTTGGTCTATATTATTATATTTTGTAAAAATGAAGTTTTTTCGACTTTTAAAATTGACACTATCACACAAAATTTGAACTCAATAATTTTTACCTTTTAAGATTTTATGTTAACCTATCGTTTGTGTTCTATTTAAAAGTAATATTAATGTAGTTTATTTTTAAAGTAGGTATAGCAGCTGCCAGTACATCAACCTACCCATATCATGGATCGAGTCGTCCAACGATCCGATAAATCCTGAATCAACTTATACACTGGTTTATCATACAATTACTAAATGACCCTTTAAAAGGCAAGAATATTGTGCTGTTGATAGAACCTTTCTATCTATAAAATAAAATTTAAATATTCAGAAAGGTATTAAACAATTATCTTACCAAACATTTTTTCTTCCTGATTTGACACTAATTGTGCTACCAAATGTTAATTTTTATTTTCTATATTTTTTACTATCATCCTAGTTTTTTGATACAATAATCGGTTTGTTTTCAATCAATCACTCAATCGCTCCGCAAAAGTCCGTGAAACGGAGCATCATTTATTTAACCCTGTGCATTTTGTAAGCTTTATTGGCGCGACCAGGTTAGGAGGAGCGTTAAGGTAAAACGGAACGGGGCGAAGGGCTTTTTTGTCAGTTAATGGAAGTTCTTTGTACGGATATTCCGAGCGGCGGCGAGGCGAGCCAGCTGTTCGACTTGAAATCGGATTAGTGATAGCATAGAACACCTGCCCGCTTCAGAAATTATGTTTTATATCTGATGCGAGCTGCAGAGAGCGTGGCAAGCTGGTGGACGGGAAATTACTACTAATTGTTCGGGACTCAGTCTCTACATTTCATATACCTTACTTTTTGTTAGTACGACGTTTTCTAAAATAAAGCGCGCAATTTATAGCTTGTTTTGTATATTTTTTAATGAATGACTCTGTAGATGTAACTTGTGATGTAGATTTCAAAGTAGTCAGATAACACCAGCTGATATAGAATAAAAGATAAACAAATTGAGAGCAATATGTAAAATATTTTATCGCAACGTAATTGCAGTAGCGAAATAAAGTATGAAAAATACTACTGTGAACTGCCAACTACTCGTACTCAAAAAGGTTTTACAAAGAAGACTTTGTAGGAAATGAATGGAATGAACGATATTTATTTTGATTTTTATGTTCCCCGATGTTGAAAAACGAAGTTATAATGTCAATCGTTTATTGTTTGAAAGTTCTCTTGTGTTTTTATTTATATCTGGCTGCTAAAATAAAAGCTCTATCAAAATAACAAAATTTCAATTTAAGCAATGTTTTTGTATTTCGAATTGAAGTAGAAAAATTGAAGTATTTTTTACGAATATTTTTTTATTAACATGCTGTTAGGAAATGTTGCATTGACGTTATTTTTTTTTTCATAGCTTGTTTAATGTTTTAATATTATATTTCTTTATTTCAAAAATGTAGAAACTTAAACTGACAAAAATAACTGGAAACGGTTTACTACTGTACTTGTATGCAGCGAGACGTGGTGTAAAAGTACCGAAATTGTAAAAGTGCAATTAAATAATTACGAGTTATCAAATGCGTTTTCACGTCAGACCTATGGCCACGGCGGGGTTGCACTGTTTACGCGTTCCGGTATCTTGTATAAAAAACGCCCGGACCTACAACGATTAGCTATTGAATATGATTTTGATTTCTGTGCAATTGAATTATTAAAATCGAAAATTATTGTCATTGGTATGTACAGAACTGGAAATGGGGACTTTGGAAACTTTTTGTTGATATAAGAACTATTATTAAATTGTATTATAGACGAAAATAAAAGATTTATTCTAGTCGGCGATACAAACGTGGATTTTTTAGAAGATAGCACTGAAAGAATCCAATTAATTGACTTATTAAGCAGTTATGACTCACTAAATATCGTAAATTTTCCTACACGAGTAACTACAACCCGTAGTAGCTGTTTGGACTGTGGCATAGTATCTTGTGACGATAGCTGTTTGGTTTCTGTTCAACAGATAGACACTCCCGTGAGTGACCATAATGCGCAGCTGTTTATTATACCTACAGCTCAGCCTAATCACAAGGCCAATAGGTACGAGGAGAAACGAATGTTTACCGAGAACTCAATACATAATTTTTATATTGACATTGCTAACTATGAATGGAATTTTATACAAATTGACATCTCTCTTAACGACAAATTTACTAAATTAATTACCGTATTAAAACATTTCATTGACATCCATTTCCCAATTAAGAAAGTATTAATAAAAAAGAAAAGTAGGACGCCTTGGCTAAGTACAGAAGTAGCGGAATATATAAACAAGTTCGAAAACTTTTGTCTCATTAAACGTCAGTATCCTGACAATGAAATCATTAGCCAATGTGTTGAGCACTACTCAGAGTTAATCAAATCGGTAAGCCTACGTGATAAACGAGAATATATAAGCAACAAATTGCAAAATACTAAAAATCCATCTAAGGAAGTCTGGAACGTTGTAAATAGCGAAATTTCAGGGAAAACCAACTCCCAAAACACTTGCTTGATAGAAAACGGCAGAAACGTAGAACGCAATAAAATTGGCGATTTGTTTAATGAACATTTCATAAACACAACAAAAAACCTCCCGTTGTGTCCCGATAGGCAAAAGGCAATTGCGTTCTTAGATAGATATGTTAACCCATTAAGTGCTCCCGAATTCCACCTGCCAATTATTACCAATAGTATGTTAACTAAGATTATAAAAGAAATGCTTCATACTGGGAACACTCTGGATATCTATGACATTTCAATAAACATTTTGCTGTCAGTGTGGCCAGCCATAGTCGACGTATTGGTAGGGCTGATTAATGAAATGTTCATAAAGGGAACCTACCCCGACGTTCTTAAATGTACCAGGGTGTGTCCAGTTTTTAAAGGTAAAGGCGACAAATCAAAGGTTGATAGCCATAGACCTATCACAATAGTACCCAGTATCTCGAAATTGATTGAGTCTATAATTTCTCAGAGCATAATGCAACATCTAGAGCAAAATGACTTGTTATCCGATAAGCAGTACGCTTATAGGAAAAAAAGATCAACAAGCTCAGCCGCTCATCAAGTTATAGACTCAATCATCACGAGTATTGACGATAAATATAAAACTGCTGGGATATTCTGTGACCTCACTAAAGCATTTGATGTTGTTCAGGGAGATCTACTATTAGAAAAGTTAAAATTATACGGCATCAAAAACAACGCTCACCAACTATTGCACTCGTTTTTATCGGGCAGAAAGCAGACCGTACAGGTGATTTCTGATGGTCGCAAAATCAGATCACAAGCTGGTAACCTCACGATTGGGATTCCTCAAGGTTCGGCATTAGGAAATACGTTGTTTCTGACTTTTATAAACGACTTAGCGCATTCCATATCTGAAGGTCTTGCTGTATTATTTGCCGATGATACCACAGTTGTAGTAAGCGCACGCACATACGACCAGCTCAGCACAAAAGTAAATAAGACCCACGAACAATTACTCGAGTGGTTTACATCAAATGGGTTAATATTGAACTCAACAAAATCAAACCTGATGCTCTTCTCCGCAGGCCTACTAAGATCATCACCGTCTGTAGCCACTCCTGTACCGCTGAGTGCTGAATGTAGGTTTCTTGGTTTCACCTTAGACACACACCTCAACTGGAAGTCACACATCGGTGCACTTTGTTCTAGACTGACCGGTGCCGCATATGCACTCCGAAAATTGTGTCCACTGGTCTCAAGCACTGTTATGCGCCAAGTTTACTTCGCTCATTTCCATTCGGTGATGTCGTATGGGGTATTGTTGTGGGGCCATTCTTGTGACAGTGAACGGGTCTTTGTACTCCAAAAGCGTGCGTTGCGAATATTAGCAGGGACAAAGCCTCGAGAATCGTGCAGAACTTTATTCGCAAAGCATGGCATCATGACCTTGTCGTCACTTTATTTATACGAAACAATAAAATATGTTCGGCACAATTTAGAAAACTTTAGTCGTCGAACGGGTGGTGGGCGTAATCTTCGCAGTGTAGGGAAACTGTGCACAGTCCGGCGGAGAACCGAGCTGGCTACCAAAAACCCGCGCGTAATGGGTCCTACTTATTACGAGCACCTACCCACAGATATAAAAAACGAGCAACATGACGAAACGTTTTATCGCCGACTGAAAGATTTTTTATTGGATAAAGAATACTATAGCGTAAGTGAATATTTCAAATTAATAAAATAGATTTTTATTAATTATTTTATTATTATTGACATATTCTTTTGACATCAATATTTTTATTTAATTTTTTATACTTTTAGTACCTTTATTATTTTTGTACTATTTAAACTGGTTTGACATTTTTATTTTACAATTTGACATATTCACTGTGATTTTTTATTTCTCTTAATGTTTTTGACATTTTACTTTTATAATTTTATTGTACCTACTTTTAATCTACTTTTGTGGAACGTTGACATTGTTATTTTTTCTATTTAATGTTTTTGACGATCACATTATCCTCTGACATTTTTATTTAGTTTTAGTGCTGTAATTATGAATTTGATAATGTGAAATAAATAAATCTAATCTAATCTAATCTTTAATACCATTCTCACCTTCCTTCAAACTTTAAATAGTAGTTAAAGGTCTTTAACCTATTAGAAGCGTCTGAAGCTTATCGTCTTGCCCAAGCGGTCTTTATTTTGCATTGTCCCGCCTTATTCTGTGCACAGCCAATACGTAGACTATTAACTGAAGCAATAGCCGCCTGCGGCTCCTGTGATCGGATTAGATGCGTTACTATGTTCATAATAATGACTATATTCCAATATAACAATGAAGCTCAAGACGATTACGTTTCAATGGTTTCAACAGAAATTCTAATTTGGATTCTCATTCTAATGATGATGTAGAGTGCGCTGAGCATTGATTGTAGTACCAATTCAGGTAACAAGTCTTTTTATTTTCTATTTCATTAATGGACCAAGTATTTGCAAAATTATTTTGTTTATTTAAAATCTATTCTATAACACTTTTGATAAATCAACGCATGACCACAGTGTCATAATAGTAGGTTGTGAGCCGCAGTTGACCGGTTTCTAAATTCTCAGTGCAGGAATATACCATTACCTACTGCACCTAAACTGTAGTTGTGCTCAAAGTAAGACACTATTAGTCTTATTACAAAAAAAGGTAGACGTGATACTTTTTGATAGCGCCAAACCATATAGAAAAATATTTGAAACACTGCTTAAAAGCGCGTCTAACGTTTTTGTAATTACTCTTTTCCGATGATTTAGTTTCAAAACCACACTAGATACGTTCATAGTTCACACCTTCAATATTCCAATGAACATATTTCCAAGACAGGTATGTATGTCACCACGCTCCCCTTACTCCTGTCATTGCACGCACGATTTATTTCGCAATATACACAGATACGGTATTTACCGTGACGCCAGAACATTATACGGACAACCTCTTAATTGTTATGAGGGTGCAGGTACCTCTACGTTAGTAAGCGTAAACTTATTTTATACTTCTTGTTTGTTGTTTGGCACATTATCGATGGAAGTAATTATCAAAAAGATGTGTTGTAATGACGAGATGATAAAAGACATAGAGAAAATTTAAAAATGCACAATGCGTTTTGTCGTGTGTAAGGCAATTGCAATGCATCTTCGTATAGATTATTCGCATTTTTGTAGATTCTTTTTTTTCGTGTGGGACACCGAATCTTCCAACGACACGATGAACCCTGGTGTCAGAGCTTTTCAACTACCTACTAGTAGTAGGCCTTTGACATGGTTTTGTCACGACCGCCATCTTAGAAATCATAGACAGCAACCGGAACCGACGGCTTAAAGTGCTCTCCAAAGCACGGAACCAGCTATCTTTTCCGACAATCAGGTGGTTCACCCTGCAATGACCTAACCAGACCGGGAACAAATTCACAAAGTGATAAAGGTTTGTGAGTGTCCCACCGAGAATCGAATTCGGAACCTTTGCGTCGCAGGCACTACCACTGTGCCACATCGGCCGTCACATTTTTGTAGATTTAAAGTAAATTATAACAACTTGCGCGAAAAATCTTTGATATCATTATCAAAAAATCTGAGATTCCGCTTTGAATTATTATACGCAGGTGGGTTTTGACACCGAGAGAGACCAAGGGAGGATCCATACGAATTGCATCATCTTTTTGGATAAATAGAAAGAAAACATGACATTGATGAATTAAAGTGCTTGTCGCGGTAATATTAATGATTGTTCTCTTGAGAATCCTTGGAGGTTAAGGTCACATGCCACTTTGAAACATGATTGTGAGAGGTGAACGCAAAATAAAACGGAAATTATGGCGCTCAACTTAATCGTGCAATTTATAATGAATAAGTTTGGTCAAAGTGGTACATAAGTAATGTAAATATGGATAAACCAAACCAAATTCTAGGAATGTACATTCATCTTTTTCAGGAAAAGTTTGGCTTGATGCATACAAACAAAGAGGCATTAGAGAACACTATTATAATTCTGCTTTATACACTGCGGCTAACTCCGCTGACCAGCCGCTGCGTATTAAAGCGGTAAATATTCATTATGAACTTGCCTTAATTTAGCACACCCCTATTTCACTATATTTTACTAATTCTAGCGAACTGTGGTCCGAAATAAGGTATTGTATGAGCACTGTTTATTGCACAATAACGGTTTAACTGTTGGCGTATTAATGTGAATTTAATCCCCATTTGCTAATATATAATCGTAAAAGTCCTAACCGTGTTTCTGGGTGAAAAAACATTCATGCGTATTATTACAGGGCTGGCACTGCATCAAAGGTCTTATAGTCAAAAAGCTACTAATTTATTGTTTTTTTGTTTAGTTAAATACAAAATAATATACTTACCATATCCCTCTACAAATTCTAACTGGTTTCCAAATAGCACTCTGACTCAATTACACTCTCACCTCACTCTGCACAAAATCATTGTAGACCGCAATGATTGTTAGAATTCGTACAGCGTATCGATCAATTTCAGTTGAAACTGACCTGAACGGGTAGAAAAACGAAACCGCAAGGCTTTTAAAGCTAACAATAAACCGTTACAATTTATCGAGCTTGTCAGTCAATAACATCAGGTGGACGATGCGCGTTCTATCAGATACTCCAGTCAACCAACGAATTTTTATACGTACCTACTTCAGAAAAAAGTCTGCAAACTTAATACTGACTAAATTGAGATTGACTAAAAGCTTCTTTCTACCAATACATTTCAAAAGAGAATGACCATTTGCGCATCACAAATCAAATAAATATTATTGTTAATTTTAACGAAGAATAGCCTCGGAAAGTGTTGCAAAAAACAGGAAATCTATTTAAAAAATATATAGTTCATTAACTGTTAACCATTTTCACTTTTTCTTTTTCACTTCATTTCACTTTCACTTGTTTACCGAAAAGGACTAGTTTAGAATAAAATTTGCTCTAATTTTAACATTTTGTCTTGTTCAATGCCCATCTTAAACATTTATTAATTTCAGAATTTTTACCCTTATTAATATATAGAGGTAAGCATGTTTTTGAGGCCTTGCAAAATTGCACCGAAGCCAATTATGCAAATCCTTATAATTATTTATCCAACACGTTGAAATGATTAAAAATTGAGTACAAAAAAGCATATGTTTAAAAAAGTTATGCAAAAACCTATGATGCGAGGCCTGCAAGTGTTGTTGCAAGATTGATGCAAAATAGTACGAGCATCCACACTTTTCGTAGGCATGATCTTTTAAAAAGCACAGAAGTTTAATAATTATCGTAGTAGTAAATTAATTACTTGACGTTTATAGACTAGCTATCGTAAAGCTAGATGCTGGTTCAGAAGAGCATCACCCTGAATCGGCCCTCAATTATTTGTCGGATCAGGCGTGACGATAGCGACCGTATTTTTACGAAATGTTTATGCTCTGCCTACCCCGCAAGGGATAAAGACTTGATTATGTACATGTATAATTTATTTCAATTATTTTCCATATTTTTTGGATAATATTTTGTATTTATCGTATAATTTGTATTTGTATGTATGTAAAGTACTGAAATAATGTCTGGTGTTTAGCTACGACTCTTCTCAGTTTTACTTCACTTGTTGCACTGTTACTGATTTATTATAAACCATAATTTTCTGAAAAATTTTTGATACTATAAATTCTATAACTGACTGTACTATCTTTCACAGCCTCACAACCACACAGCGCCTACGGAAATTGAATGACGAACGAACTATCGACTCGACGCAGACTGGGAGGGCTTGCTGACGTATCTGTCCATCAGGGGCGAAAAACTGAAATGCTGCGTGAACTACCCCATGAGATAAACGCAGTAAATGGGTTGTCTGTCCGACACGTAACAGACATTTCTGGTGACGGTAGGTGAGTTTAAAGTGAAATACAAAACCGTAGGACCAAGGTAATGTTTTTAGTTTTGTTATATTTTGAAATAGCTTTGGAAGATTTTTTTTTGTAATTTAGCTTAGGGATACATTTTTCCGAGGAGTGTCCAAGCAAAGGTATAGTCAGAAACAGAATTAATAGTGAAATTAGCTTTCTACAAGAAAAGTGTCTAATTTTATGCACTTGTCTATCAAACAAGTATCAGGACTCAGGATATTTTAGTTGTGTGTTTATGTATTTCATTTTTGATCGTCAATTGTATTTCAATATTTATACATGGTGTAAAAAAAATTGCTAAGAATATTTTAAGGGGTGAACCAGTACGTGAAACTGAACAACTTTCCCCAAGGAACATAGGTCGAAATATGAAAAAAAAATTGGCCCTCCCATACAAATTATCCCGGCCGGGTAATACACTAAGTATGAGAGGGTCAAATTATTTTTTCATATTTCGACCTATGTTCCGTGAGGAAAGTTGTTCAGTTTCCCGAACTGGTTCACCCCTTAAAATATTCTCAGCTAATTTTTTTACACCTTGTATACTCATATTTTTCCACAGTGCATCTACCTAGGTTATTTTTATGTCATTTCTAGCTAGGTACACAATAAATAATAACAATTATGAGTATCTTGGATATTTCACACCGCCATCTAGACCTAAACTAAGCAAAGCTTGTACTATGGGAACAAGATAGCTGATATAATCTATACATATAATAAAATTATAACAACCTCATGTCTGTACATTATCGATATTAAAGAAAAACTAAGATGGGGGATCTTCATTCAACCAATAGAAGCCAAAAATATGATTTATTTATTTTTTGTCTGTCTGTCCGTCTGTCTGTCTGTCTGTCTGTTTGTTGTCCGCTTTTCACGCAAAAAGTACTGGACAGATTTTGATGAAACTTTTTTTGTTATATAGCTTTTAGTCCTCGCTAACATATAGGTTATCTTTAATTTGGAAATTCGCTCTTTAAGGAAGTAAAAAAGGGGGTGTAAGTTTGTATGAAACTCCGTCAATTTTGAAGCTTATTCGATTAAAATTAATATTTGGCTATTTGGTTAGTAATTAATAATGACGCAATAAAGATCTTTGGAAATTCTGCCTTAACTGGGGTGAAAAAGGGGGGGTAAGTTTCTATGACACTCCGTCAGTTTTTAAGCTAAATCGATCAAATTAAAGCTGTTTACGTGAATACTAAGCTTTTCTGCCCTTCGTTTTGTAACGGTTACCATATAAGCTGGGAGTACCTCACTTGATGACGACGACGACGACGACTCTTGAAGAGGCTTTAGTCAGCGACACTCCCAGTCGATTGCGATATTTGTTTGCAATCATGATAGTATTTTGCAAACTTGCCCATCCAATGCAGCTATGGGAAAATTTCCAACGGCATCTATCAGAAGATTTTCTTTTTGCGGCTAGGTGCGCTGATGGAGATAGTGGTACAGAGTCTGACGAGCGTATTATTAATCGTTACCTGTGCTCACTTCAAGATATTGTGATTTCAATAGGTGGCAATCTTTTGAGTCATTTTGGTCTTCCAGAGCTGCAGGAAACCACTGAAGTTCAACGTGTTGGTCGAGAAAATGCAGCGAAGACAAATTATGATCGTGAAAAATAATATTGGCACCCGTACACATGAACAAAAGTCTGTATATGACCGAATTTTGAGAAGTGTCAGTTAACAGGATGGTGGATTATTTTTCCTAGACGCCCCTGGTGGTACAGGCAAAACTTTTTTGAGTAGACTAGCTGAAGTGAGAAGACAAGAAAAAATAGCACTAGCGGTCGCCTTTTCGGGTATTGCGGCCACTTTACTTCCTGGAGGTAAGACGCCCATTCCATGTTCAAGATACCTTTGGACCTGGATATAAAGCCGCTGCCATCAACTAAACTATTCTCGAACGAATTGAAGGAGACCAAGTGGTATAGTATACCGGTCTATAAATACAGTGGTACACCAAAGTGACGTTATAAATTACCCGGTTGAATTTTTAAACTCTTTCGCCGCACCTGGACTCCCCGCACATAATATTACTTTGAAAGTAGGCATTCCCATGATGTTGCTTCGAAATTTACCACGCCCGAAGCTGTGCAATGGAACTTGACTAAAAGTAATAGCACTTCGAAGTAATATCACAGAAGCCTAAATTTTTACGGGTTGTGGATCTGGTGATGTAGTATTTATACCACGCATACCGCTAATCCCAAATCATCTGTCACTGTCGTGTGATGCCGGCTTAAAATAGCATCACCCTATTTCTTTCCCGTGGGAGTCGTAAGAGGCGACTAAGGAACTCGAGTATTTGTTGTAGTAAATGTTGCCAACATCATATCTGTAGTTGGACTCCGCGACTGCAGCAGCAAGCACGGCGGCGTCGTTGAACGTTGGAGCAATGCGTTCGATCTGAATAATGAATTTATTTTATAAATGCCTGATGCCAGCTTAGAATGGCATCACCCCCTTTCTTGCTCGTGGGAGTCGTAAGAGGCAACTAAAGGACTTGAGGGTGTGTATTTTAATTTTAGGAGATGGACTGACAACCTGTCACTATGGCGATACACAATTTTCCGAATACCCCTCAAACGTTTATCAGACGTGGCATAATTGACCGTTTTTTGCGATCGTTTACGCCTACCCCGCAAGAGATTGTAGGCATGATGTGTGTGTGTGTGTGTGTGTATAAACATCCCTTGGCGAGACGAAGTTCGCGGGCACCAGCTAGTATATATATATATATATATATATATATATATTGTACATAAATACATACAATCATACATATACATAGAAAACACCTACACTCAACACAAATATTTGAAATGTAAGTTCTTAAAAATACTTGTGCAGTGTGGGGAACGAACCCGCGACCTTCGGCTCGGCGTAGGAGGCAGGGGTCCACTACGCCATCAGGTCAGTCAAACACACTCAGTAGCAATATTCGCCGTTAATGGATAGCCATTTATGGGATCACCCTATGGGTATTGGTTATTTATGATAAGAGTATAGCGTATCAGTGTTATAACGTTAAACCCTTGAATGAGTAATTCCAGCTGCTGCTGATAGTAAAACAAATCAGATAATATGACAGGTTTCATTTTACCAGATCCAATTTCTAATAAAACTTTAAAACGTTTAATACACTTTCTTGTATATATTTACCTGTATCCTGAATTTCTAACACCTTTATGAGTGAAAAATAGCGGTCTCACTGGCTGTTTCCTATATAAATGTGGACGTATTGTGAATTCCCGTGGTAAAAGTAAAACTTTTTCTTGCCAAGTTATAATGTAGCTTTATGACTGTTGAAACCAAAAACACCTATACTTTTAAACTCTCATGTATACCTTTCACTTAACCCAGTTCTAACGAACAATAACTAACAGTTTCACTTTCTTTAATAGGCAGAATGAGTAAGTTTGTGGTGTGCAGTGCTAACAAACTTAGTGGTCCGACTCCGGCACGTAGGTATCTAGCTCATAGAGGCGTTAGGAAAGACTCCCAACTACCACCAACGCGCGGTAATCCTGCTAAGCCCATTGTGACTCGACCTCCACAACTCGACCGACCTTTTGCACTCGGTTACTGGGTACTGAGCTATGAATATTTTCGATAATTTACACTAGAATTGGAATAAGTTTTGCACAGTATCAATTGGTTTTCAGTTTCACATTATATTGATGACATGGGCTTTTATGCCAATTCACCTACGTTTTACCATTTTCCTCTTAGATGAGTAAGTAAAAAGATTCAGTTTTGTTAACCGGCAGGATGAATGTGTTTGTGGTGTGCAGTGGTAACAAACTCGGTGGTCGGGCTACGGCACGACACAGCTCGGAGAAAGCGCTCGTAAAGATTCCCAACTTTCATCAACGCACTTGGTGTCCATCGGGTCACAATGGACTTGATCCCTCTAGGTCCATTGTGACCCGACTTCAGACACTCGGCTTGTGGGTACCGTACTGGCTGAGCTTCAGATGTTTTGAGAATTCGCAGGTGAGTGTGAGTAACAGTGTTACAATAAGTTTTGTGCAACTTTGCTAAGTTTTAGCTTCACATATTTCGATATCAGGTGATTTTCGCCAATTTACCTACCTACTTTTTACTTAACCGATATTCGCATTCTTACTGTTTTTACCCGTGAAGTAAGTGAAAAGATTCACTTTTACTAACAGGCAGAAGAATAAGTTTGCGGTGTGCAGTGCCAACAAACTCGGTGGTCCGGCTACGGCACGTATCCAGCTCGTAGAAGGCGCTCGGAAAGATTTCCAACTATCACCAACTCGCGGTAATCCCGCTAAGTCCATTGTGACCCGACTTCCACAACTTCTGCACACGGTAACGGAGTACTGACAGAGCTTCGGATGTTTTGAGAATTCACACTACCATTAGAATAAGTTTAGTGCAGTGTCTTTTAAGGTTAGCTTTACGATTTGCGATGTGTAGACTAACGCGAATGAAGTAAATTTTCATTCAGTAGCTGTTTTAGATTTGTTTGAATATGAATACTATCTACTATTATTGATTATGACAATTATGTAGTTATTCAAAACTAAAATTCCTTGACCGAACCTGAGCCCGAATACCTCATACAGCACATTCTATGGACGTATGGTATCAAAAAACTTAAAAGTTGTGTGCATTTAGAATAAATACTGAGTGAATACATCTACTAAATTCTTCATTTATCATTTGCCTTATTTATATTTTCTCCAATTTCACAGACATAACTGGAGGTCGTATAACCCCTGGCTATTTAGTATTCTGGACATGTCCCGAGGAAGACAAATTTTAAAATTGAATCTGAAAGCAGCCACAGGAAATGCGACCGGTGCAACAGTACATAAATTTTGGAAACTCACTCTAAGCTTTTTACGGTGGGAACGTTGGAATTCATCCATAGCCCAGACGCGGAGTTTTTCGATTGTGTGAGATATGACAACATAACCTGAAAAAAAAGAACAAACAATCCAATACAAAATGGGAAACGTTAACTACATAAAAATAAAAAATCGGCAAAATGTTTTTGTGGAATAATCGTGTAACTGACCTTGACCAAAAAACAAATAAGGTTCCGAAATAATTACACACATATCGCGCCTATAATCCCTTCCGGGTAGGCAGAGCGCAAACGTCCGCAAAAACGGACGTTCACGCCACATCTGACAAACATTTGAGGGAAATTCAGAAAAATGTGTATCGCCATAGTGACAGGTTGTCAGCCCATCGCTTAAAATTGCAATACACACCTTTGAGTCCCTTAGTCGCCTCTTACGACACCCACGGGAAAGAAACGAGGTTATGCTATTCTGACAGCACTTATTTAAGGTAAGGTTAGGTTAGTGTAATTAATATAAATAAATTATTAAATTTAGTTATTACGTCTTTTCTGCCTTCCTTTGTAATGTCTAACTTGCGAGGGTCAGCTAGAAGAAATTTCTTCTTGGAAATAAGCTGTACCTGTTGTGTGGTATTTCTTTATGTTTTGTGTTTTCTCTGTAATTTTTTTGTGTGTAATAACAAAACTATAAAAGTAAAAATTAAATAAGTTAGGAAAATCGCGGCCATTATTTCTTTTTATAATGACCTAACAGGTAAATAACCCAGGTAAGTATCTGTATCACACAATATCTTAAAATTTTATTAGACCCTCCAATATATGTCAGACGTGGTGTAAATGTCCGTTTTCGCGGCTGTTTACGCTCTGCCTACCCCGCAAGGGATAATAGGCGTGATATGTGTGTTATTGTATGTACCTTTGAATGTCTATTACTCACTGGTGATTTCGAGTAAATCACTATCTCTTTGGAAGATAATTCTGATCACGTTTCAAAGTACAGAAGGTTAAGGAGGAGTTTGAGACTCAAATCGTGTGTCGACCCCACGATCGAAGAACCGATATTTATCTTATCTGTTTCAATCTAGGCAAATAAGGAAACGAAAATTGCCAAACTTTAATTAAAATCACTTTTAATGTTGTTGTTGTTGTTCAATAAATTCGAGTAAATATAAGTATGGCACTTAATTAACTTCAAAAAGTTTATATGAATAACTGCGATTGAATACCAAATTTTAAATCACTTTCCGTGTTAGGTCTACATTTTTTGAAAACTTGAACAATATTCATTCCTTTGACTACATTCAATCTGTAAAGAATGTATTAGTCACTGGGTATTAGTTGCTAAACTGACCCGGTAGATGAAGCCGTGCAACGCGTTAATGACATTAAGATACACTTGCAAAATTCGCGTGCAAAGGACGAGCTGCGGTAGCCCTGGAGGGAGGGAGGGAGGCCCCCAGGAGGGGGCGTCGCCACTAGTAATGCGAAAGTACCAGGTTCGGATCGTGCCCGCACTTGAAAATTTTATATGTGATGATATTTATCTGTAAAGCTGTCGCACATTCCCAGCACGCTACAAACAAAACAATAAAACGCATCAAAAAGAGCAACATTGAAACCGGATAACGAAGATAAATTCAGCACTATCAGCGTGTACCGAACGAGGACAGCTGATAGGCACAATTGATGTTCAGAAAAATTCCATTACCCCAGTGCATTGTTCCGTCCGCATCTGCGCGCGGATTATCATCAATCACCAAGTGCAAATTGCACATGGCCTTTCGGAATGCGGCGCCGCCCGCCCAGTGCGCCGGCCATTTGTGTTGCTACCGCTACCGCCCTCTGCCGAGTGGATTAGGCGGTATTAGTTGAATCGAATTCCTTGCTAATCGCTCTGCAGCGCTATGCGTCGTGAATGTGTCCCTCCCTGCACTGTAACTGCGAGCGAATGGCTCACATCGACATGGAATGGGCATATTTGGCTAGGTCAATGGTTCAGATCAACTAAATACTTAGATAAGGCACTCTCATTTTTGGAACAAAGATAAGATGATCGTAAGCACAGATAAATGATACCATAAATCTAGTATTGGTTTTAAATGTTTATTTTTTATAAAAACATTAGCCATAACTAGAAAAAATTGAGCCAAAGCATATGACAATCTTTTTTCATCTTTTCACTTTGTTAGTTTATGATTCCACAATACCACATCTGCTGTAACATGACATTACATAGATTAACAGCTACATCAATGTACTGCTGGACGTGGGTCTACCCCTATTGGAGGGTGTTGCGATACTCACCACGCTTGGCAGGTAGATTGGCGAGCGCAGTGCAAGATGTTACATTCACAGGAAACGCTGCTACCCATTCCCTGAAGGATTTCTTCTTAGTCGCTTCGTACGATACCCACAAGTAGAATTAGGGTAATACTATTCTACGTCGGTACCATACGGCATGGCTGTTACATGTAACAGAAAATTTTAGAAAATACTTGTAGCACCTCTGTTGTTGTTTTATTCTTCCTTTTCTTGAAGATGCAGTTAAATATTTCTTTATAAGATTCATAGGCACAGGTTAGGTTAGGTTAGATCTATGAGTATCTACTTAGTTTTCATGCTTCCATAAAATTATTTCTTCTTCTTCGTCGAGTCGAAATGGTAACTAAATGAGATTGGACCAGTGTTTGGCCACAGCGACAGCTGTTGGGTTCGCCTCTTTTAGGTCCTGGTAAGAGCAAGGCTGGGGACAGTTGGGGCAGCATAGAAGGTGGTCCATGGTTTGGACGTCGCCACAATCGCACTTATCGTCGGATGAAAAACCCCACTTTACTCTGTTAGCGTGGCACCTTCCAACACCAGCCCGGAGTCGGTTTAGTGACTTCCAGACTGCCCAGGGAAGGTCACCACCAGGTGGGAGTTTTTCAGCCGGCGAGATTTGTGACTCGTCTAGAGGGTACTTTTTTATCCATTGTTCCAGCCTTATTTTTTGTGCCTCGTCTATGTCTGAATACGGCTCACTCAAGAAACCCTTTCGGCTCTTGAGTCGTGATGGTGGTGGAACATGGTTGTGCAACGGGTGTCTACTGTCTTTACTTTGCTTGACTCTTTCCGTACAACAGGCAGCATATCGGCGGACACTAGGTGGGGCAATTCCGGCTAACGAGTACAGATGGGGAAGTGGAGTCGGTTTTAGTGTGCCCGTCACTATCCGACAGGATTCGTTCAGGGCAACATCTACCTGGCTAGCATGGGCTGAACGAGCCCATACCGGGCTGGCGTACTTGCCAGCCGAAAAAGACAAAGCCAAACTGCTGGTCCGGAGAACATGTGCGGAGGCACCCCATTTGGTGGTGGTGAGTCTCTTTAGAAGGTTATTACGGGCACTGACTTTTGCCTTTAGCTTGTTGCAGTTTTCTCTAAAAGTCAGTGTCCGGTCTAACGTGACGCCCAGATACTTTGGAGTATTGTTGTGTGTTATGCTCACTCCGCGCCATGTGATATTGAGTTCCCTCTTTGATTCCCGGTTGCGGAGGTGGAATGCGCAACACTCGGTCTTTGAGGGATTAGGCCTGAGGAGATTTTCGTGGTAGTATGTTGTGAGGTCTGCCAGAGCTGTCGAAAGGTGCTCCTCCACGTCCTCGAACCGTTTCTGCTGGCATGTTAGTGCTAGATCGTCCGCGTAGATGAACCGATCAGTTGCATAAAATTATTAAACTAGATTAAACTAAACCAGCATAAATTGTGCTGATGATAGTAACTATAAAATAGTAAAGCTTAGTTTACAAGTACTTTTTTGTTGCTATTTGTAACTTATAAGTATATAAGGATTTAGACAGGGAATTACTGTATTAATGCTGATAGGGTACCGAGACAACACATTGATTAACAATGTATTAACCAGCCAGTGGTGTCGGCCATACAAATCTTGTTTAAATCCCTTAACAACCAACCGTAATGGGCGTATTAATAATCCTGACATGATGTGTATCTATCACTGCAATAGGGCTCTCTACTAATGCCTAAATTCGCGACCTTCCAGTAAGGCAATTTTGGCAGCTCACGCTAATGCTTTGACATAAGGCCTATTTTTCTTTCTTTATATGTCTTTTAGTATGGGGTTGACAGCTGTCAAAATTTACTAATAGAGTGACGGGAATTTAATGTTCTGTGTACAGCTTTTGCTTCATTATATAAATTTATCTTTTTAAATGCTCTTAACCATTAATTTGGTGAAACAGTTGTTGATGTTGATATTTTAATTTTGGTGTTAACTAGGTACTGAAACTTTATGTATATTTAAAAAAAAATTAAAGTGTTATATATTTTTTACATACCATACACATACCTAAATAAATTTTACCTCCTAAATGCTACCTTATTTTATTTGTTAGTTTGCGTTTGGCTTCAGTTGTATTTATAACGTGGATCTGTCACGTGGTTACGTAGCTCGGTTTTTCTAGCTCTGATATAGAGTGATCTATAGCTGATACCATTTGTTATTTGCTACGCCGTAGCGATTTAACTACGGTAACCTACACCGTAGCAATAATGCTGATTGAAGAATAAATATTTTGTTCTCACCAAACAAACCCAGCTAATCATAAAAGCTCACATCGCAAGACGAAAGTTGATCCGCGTTCAAACGATACACCAGTTCCAAAGTTAGGAGCAGAACAATCGCTACTTCAAAATAGTTTGTCCGTTCAAAACACCTGGCGGGAGTTGAGCGTTGAGCGCTGTCAGGTCCATTGATGAGCAGACTGTGGCCTGGGAGAAAACGGCGGGAAGTTTTTCTAAAGGGAAACTTGGCAGACAGCATTGTAAAGCGTTATGAATGATCCAACTGAGGGTATGTTGTTGAGTATGTTGTTTCGTCTAATAGGGTAAAGAATGAGTTTGTAGCAACGACTAATATTGTGTTTGGCAAGAAATTACATAGATGTGTATTACTGAGATACTTTTGACCTATATTCCTTACAAAATTATGTTCTGTTTCAAGGGCTGGTTCTTCGAATACTTTTTGCAAATTTCAGAAGGCCGATCGGTATTTATATTTAGTTGCATCAAAACATCTACACTGAGATGCATCTAGTGTTGCACCAATAATTGGTAGATCATTGTGTGGTCGGCTGCAGGAGTAGCTGGTAACAAGAAGGAGGTAAGCTGAATAGGAGATTGCAGTTGACACACAATGCGCAACTATTGCTCGTGTATGTACAATGTACATAGATCACTTCATACTTAGTATAAAATAAAGTCACTTTCTGTACCCGCTGGTGTTATATGCTTAGATCTTTAAAACAACGCAACGAATTCTTATGTGGTTTAAGAGGAAGATTTGTATGTGTGATTTATGCCAGGAAAAGGTCACGTTCAAAATGGGTAGTTGCTTTTTTTTGGGATTACGCAGCTAGGAGAAGTAATTTTTTTTTTTGCTACGAATATCATAAACAATAAGCTTTGGTTTTGTGTTAGTTTGGAAGTGTAGGAAGCTGAAGTGTCTGTGGGATGGTCACGTCTGTCGTGGAACCTGTCGTGGACGGTGGAGCAAGCGGGTTTTTGAGTGGAGTTCTCGAGTTGCCTCGGCAAGCGTAGCGTTGGACGCCCTACGGCTAGATTGACAGATGTTTTTTAGAGGGCGGCTATTAGCGACTGGGTGGCGAAAACGGCCAATTTTGGTTTATGGCGTGACTGGAAAAAGCCTGCATAAAAACTGACCAGCAGTGGACTGCAAAGGCTGATGTAGTGATAAGTAATGTGATGTGTTATGTCCTAAGTACCCGGTTGGTTTAGCACGTTTGAATAATGGTTTGGTGTAAAGTTCAGTAGGTATCCCTCTTCACCCGAATAGAAAACGATGGTTTACTGTCGCTACATAAAAGGCGAATCCCACACTATGACGGACTGACGGATGCATCTGTCAAACACGTTGGTCAAACCGCATGCTTTAGTGTTAATGCGTATTATCCGTTTTTTGTATGGGAAATCGAAATTTATGCGTCAAAAATATGTTCATTATAGTGGGAGAACCACCTTAGCTTTGGTTTAGCCAATGATATCGTAAATTTTTATTTCCATAGTTTCCAATAGTAAAAAAATGCAGTTTCTATAACCATAACCTGGGAACACATTTAATCATTAGAATTGTCTTTTCAACAGCATTTGGAAGCGTTTGAGGTACTACTGTTGCGTAGACTGATTTCACTATTTTTCAATTATTTATTTGAATCTGCCTTGTACCTTAGTAAAAGTTGTTAAACTTAAATATACGAAAGCATTTGCATCAGGTTCCATAACCAGCATACGACATTTTTGAATTTTACCCAAACATTACCGTCCTTTATACACATTTTTACAACCATCCACCAGCGCTGAGTGTATTGTAAAACTTGTGCTTTTACGGTACGGTGAACAAAAGAGGTGGTAATAACTCCCCCTCCCTTACCCCCTACAGGAGCCAACTCCAAAGACACGGATACTACACTTCCGACCGGTTCCGACGACGGACTCCATTGATGTCCAAGAAGGTGCAGTTCCAAACTTTTTAAAAAAGGGAAACTTTGAACAATCTCCTGCAAAAGAAGATCCTTTGTGATAGGAATAATGGGAATGGAATATTTTTTTACGCAAAATATATTCTTAGTACCTGTTAATTTGTTTTTCATGAATAAAATTTGTTCCTGCAAAAGGTTTAGGTTAAGTTAGGTCGGCAAGAACTATGATGCAGGGTTAGTGGCAAAAAACCTAAATGCTAAAAGTAAACAATGACCGTATCTACTAAAAGATAAAGCCAAATTTTTGTACTAGGAGCACAAATAAGAAGCTGCATCTTACTTAGCCGGTCAAAGTATTAGAAACTGCCTTAAATTTGTACAGTTTATTTATTATATTTAAACGACTTTCTAATCACAACAGAGTCGCCACAGCTATCTCATTTTTACTGCAGCATTTCCTTTTCAGCGTAAAACTCGTTTTATTATCACAGTCACAAACATCTCTAAGCTGAGCTGAGACGTTGAGAAGCTTACAAAGCGAGATGTTAGAATATCATTGTCCTATAAAAGTGTGAAGTTCTGTAGAGGTAACTGGCCTTATAGTAGCAGTGTTGGTACAGACAATCTCAGGGTTGGTAAAAAAGATTAATAAATAAAAACACACACATACAACAAGAAAGTTACACAATCCTGCCCAGAATTTGTAACAGATACAGTAGAGCTAACGTAGCCTGAATTTATCATTTATCTGTTCAAGAGCCTATAGTGACAGAGCTTCTCTTCGGCTGTTAATAATGTACGGCCTAAAAGGAAAACGTAGTATCCTACTTCAAAACGTTTTCCCGCCAAGCAAACTAAATGTTCATTTGATTTGGCTCTAACATACATTGAATTATTAACTTAGGGCCCGAAATCAAAGATAATATAGGTAAGATGTTATAAAAGTACGTGAGATGGACATGTCTTTCTTTAAATTAAACGGAACGTATAAATTAAAAAAATAAGCTTTTTCAATGTGGTGTCAGTAAATATATTTTGCGATTCATCTATTCAAAAGAAGATCTGTTACTTTTTTTGATTTTTTAATGGATATTTCGATGGTCTAGAAGACAAACGTGCTAACTACAAAAAAATCGATTTTAACATTTTAATGCCATATGTATTAAATGAAGATGCTGTATCGTTTACACAAACCCAAATACCCTAATTACGTCTCTTTCTCCCCAAACTATAGATGTACACTTATAGTAAGTGATGTCAGTTTGATGCCAAAAAATGTAATTATAATTATTTACCATTAAACTTAAAGTACAAAAATATTAAATATATTTAGCGCATCTTTTTTGGATTTACCATAATTACACAATAAGCTAAATGTCATTAATATAATTGTCATTTGGTAAATCTTGATTCCCAATTACAATAAAAGATATTAATCTTTACAAGATGCCAGTGACAAATGGTTTAAGTAGTCTTACTACTACTGGACACTGCTCAGCATACAGAAAAATATATTAAGTGCTTTAAACATAAAGACATCATAATTGACAAATTATTTAATCACCAAAATTCTGGAGCCCAAAAGTTTTAAAGTTATTTAATCTATTTACCAAGGTATAGACAAATATTGAAACGTATATTAATGTGAGTGATATCTCATACTATAACGTTGCATTTCACAACAAAGGATTTTAATACTTTGTATAATTTTATTTTGGCGGTAATCTCGGCATAGCAACAAGGTGCAGCCACCGCTGCTTTATCGCTCGCTTCTGTTGCCTCGATGCACCGTCCCCACCTGAAATAAACGCCGAAATTCCGACATTAGCCCCTGACGCTGACGTTCCAGCGTTAGCCCCTGATACCACCGCTACTTCACCGCTCGCCTCTGCTACCCCGGTGCCGCCGTGCCCGCCTGAAGTGAATGCTGACGTTCCAGCATTATCCCCTGGTGCCGCCGCTGCTTCATCGCTCGCTTCTGTTGCCTCGATGCCACCGTCCCCACTTGAAATAAACGCCGACATTCCAACATTAGCCCCTGACGCTGACGTACCAGCATTAGCCCCTGATGCCGCTGTTGCTTCACCGCTCGCCTCTGTTCCCTTGATGCCACCGTCCCCACCTGAAATAAACGCCGACATTCCAACATTAGCCCCTGAAGCTGACGTACAAGCATTAGTCCCTGACGCTGACGTGCCAGCATTAGCCCCTGATGCCGCCGCTGCTTCACCGCTCGCCATTGCTGCCCTGGTGCCGCAATCTCCGCCTGAAATAAACTCTGATACACAAACAAAAACAACTGATGTTCCCTCAAAAATCCCGATACATCCACGAAATTTACCGATGTTTACGACACTAGCGCTGCCTTAGTACCGCTGTCTCCACCTACAGAATTCGGCAACGCTCTCACAGAAAATTGCTTACGCATCTTGTGATAGAAATAATGCCTTGAACTTCATTTCTATACAAAATACATCTAGACAGTCACCACTTTCCAGTACATCGAATATGAATATTACAGAGCAACTACTTCTAGACCTATATTTGGCTGACTCAGATGATGCAGCCCCATCTATCCTAAAATAGTTGCCATACCTGGCTAGTCTCTCTGGTTCTTTTCTTACTTATTTTATTTGAGCGTTCATCCTATTTTATTTCTGTTAGCTTGTCGTTGGTATATCTTATTTATTTATGTATGCATGTATTTATTTTGCCTTGTCACAGTGCCTCAAGACCAAGGTGTTCGATCAGTGCGTCCTGCCAGTCATGACCTATGGAGCCGAGACGTGGAACCTGACAGTAAAACTGGCCCACCGGTTACATGTCACTCACGAGAGCTATGGAAAGTCTATGCTCGGTATCTCTATAATTGATAAAATCCGGCATTCCGGATTACCGGCACAGAAATATCCGCAAAAAGACCAAAGTAACGGGCATAGTCTGGAACTGTAGCAAACTGAAGAACTGTATTTTATGTATTTTTATTTTATTATGTTAAATTATTAAGTACTTTGTATTTTTGTTTATTTCTTATTATATCGCTACCTTTAGTGAGAACTTTACGTACAATTATATTTATTTATTTTTTTGTATAGGCACCCGCTTATCAATTGGTTGGCCGGTAGAGAATGCCGCGGGCATAAGGGCTGCCCATATTCCTGCTGTCGATGAAGAAACTTTAATTGATGATTGTTCTGATTCGGAGTGTGATGATGACTGAACTTATGTTTGTTTTATTAGGTAGGTACCTACTACATTACTCAGATTTGATCTCATGTTTGAATTATTTACTAATAAAGACTTTTTATTACTTACTTCTTGATTTTTCTTAGTATCACATCACGTCATCATACTACACAAAAGTGTTAAATTAATATTACGTATTTTAAGTTTATGTAAAAACAAATTAAGTGACGCCTTTTTTTACTAAATTCATTTTTTTAAGGATTTTAAACAAAAATCATGTTCACTTAATAAATAGATCATTAAAGAGATAAATATCCTATCCAAATTCAGGTAATATATACATGGTTCCTATGTTCCATTTTAAGCTACAGCATCTAGAACTTTTACGTAACTAAAAATGCTCCTCCTGAAAAGTTGGATAGTCTGTAATTATCATGTTTGTCTTCTAGACCATCGATTTATTGTGCTATTTTATACATAAACATATAAATCCCAGCAAACAGCAATGTTGGTAGGTACTTGAGCGAAAAATTTCGGTAACTTTTAAATAAACTTCAACTTTGCTTTAAAAATCTGCGCAGTACACTCTATCTTAATCTTAATAAACGGCCTTGCTGCAACAATAATCACTAGATCCATACACACCAGCTTGCAAACTATCACAATGCACATTGATATAACCAAGTGTGGTTACCAGTCCTATAGCTGTGGATACGCCCTAATACAGTCATATTAATTCAGCCTCCGGGCTGGTCTCAGATGGTGTGCTCTTGCCATCCATTACAGCTAAGCCGGGGATCTCACGCAACATTGCAATGCAACGCAGTGATAATGCACTGTTAATGATTTGTCTGTTGTACACCTCTAAGATTATTTCACACCATTGATGTAAATTAATTGCAGCCAATTTAACAGTCGAACATTAATCGCGTGATAAGACACATAGTTTACAAATGTAAAAATAGAAAGATAACGAGTACATTTCATATTTTTCAGTGTACCTATCAATGTATGTTTAATTTTTAAGGCAGAGTTTACTTTTACTACTACTTACTACTGTTTTCCTATCAAATCTTAGTTTTAAGAATTTGTTATGTCTCTAAACTAGTTTAGAAATAATGCAACCCGTTGTTCCGTATATATAAAATAATTTTACGTTTACTTTTTTTCAACCTCTAAAGGGATTGTGCCGTGTGCTGCCGTTTTAGAATAGCATCACTCCATTTCTTTCCCGTTGGAGTCGTAAAAGGCGTATAAGAGAATCGAGGGTGTGTATTGCAATTTTGTCACAATGTCACAAACCTGTCACAATGGCGATACACAATTTTTCAAATGATCCTCAAATATTTGTCAGACGTAGCGTAAATATACGTTTTTTGCGGCCGTTTACGCTCTGCCTACCCCGCAAGGGATTATAGGCGTGATATATGTATGAACGTAAAGGAGTATTGCCGTGTGATGCCGGCTTAGAATAGCATCACCCCATTTCTTTGCTGATGGTGTCGTTACACGCGACGAAGGGACTTGAATGTTACTTGTGTGTTACAATTTTAGACGACTGACAATTTGTCGCTATAGTGATACACAATTTTTCTGAAACGGCCCTTAAATATTTGTCAGACGTGGCGATATCAACCGTGTTTTTACGGCCGTTAACGCTCTACCGCAAAAAATAAGCGTGATATGTGTATGTATGTATGTCTAGGGGTAAAAGTAGGGTTAAAAGTTTGTATGGAAGTCTTTAATATGATCTGTTCCGAAATTTGTGATTGGATCAAAGACCTAAAAGGGTTTATGATTTTCAACCTATAAAAAGGTAAAAAGGAGGTTGACCGTTAGAATCGAACCGTTCTCTTTAAGATAAGTTTAAGGACCTGCAATTTTCAAATACATCATACACATGTTATAGCATATTTTTATTTTCAATCGTTAAAGCCGGAGTAAAAAGAGGATAAAGAATTGTAGCAAAGTTTTCAATTGCGATCTGTTTCAAAATTTGTGATTTGACTAAGGAGTTAAAATTAATACGTACGAGTATTTATAAAGTTGTAGGTATAAATATAAATGTGTATGTTTGTTGTAAGCTTAGATCTAGACTACGCAACAGATTTTTATACGCTTTTTTATAGCTGAAATAATGGAAAAAAGATTTTTTAAATATGTCAGAGATCGATCACAACTGCGGGTGTTACTTTAAATTAACTGATAGTTCGCGTTTTCTTCCGTATCATTACGAGTGTATTATTGCATACACGAAACGCATAACGCAAGTAACACTCACAATAACCGGTGCGTTTTGTTTGCATGCAGTTGGCTATCTAAGTGAGCTAGAACTGAGTGAGTAGGCACATTAAAAACATTACATCAGGTGTTTTTTTCAGTATTTTGTATGAGGTTGTCACTTGTGTATGTTAAAGTATCTGTTATTATCTAGAATCTGTCAATATTATAACTGCTTTTTAAGTTTTCTATATTTAAACTACCTATATTTGGCAAAACTACCTTTTGCATGCACTGTCAAGGCAAGATCGCAACGTCAAATGTTACGTTATGCAATTGTGGTCCGGTGTTTTTTATACAACGGTCGTGTAAGGATCAATTGCATTTACAATTTAAAATAACATTTTTTTTTTATACTTTTCATTTATTGTTAAAACGTCATAAAATTTTTGAAGGTTGTAAAGTCTAAGGTGTGAGGTGCAAAGCTCTCTAGCACATCAGTATTCCGCACGATAAAACAGTAGGAAACAAATATCCAAAATTGAATTTTACAATACGAATTGCATACGACACGGAGTACACAACTCGAAAAAGAAACGAGATTTTTGTCATTTTAACAACGACTTTATTCGCGCCTTGAAAATGGATATGCGAGTTCTAGTAAAATATTTCTTGTTACAGTGTAAGTGCCTCTTTCTAGTCCTTGCATCTGTTGCCTCATGTTTCTGTGTGGGAATGTTCCTTCAAAGCTTTGTTTTTACACATAGACACAGTAAGTTGGTATGTGAAAATAATAATAACAATGGGAACTGCTTTATATAGTTCTCTGCATGAACAACCACGTTGGCCCAACAGACGCTTTCAAAATGTTCCTGCAAAACACTAATGCAAATTAATAATGAATGAAATATGATAATTTGCGTAAAATAATTAGTGTCATACATATAATAATCAAATTCAAAATGTTTTATTGACAAAAAATACAATGCAGCATGTGTTTGAGTCTTGCCAGTAAGTAAGAAAACTACTTGTGTTGGGAATGACTAGCTTCTTCCTTGGATTGTAACAAAGCTATATTATGTAAGTAAACAAAAAGGTAGGTGAGTATTTGCTTGTGACGCTACCTAATAAAAATCTAAATATGAATTTACAAACAATGCGGCATTTTGCCCCTCCAAGCAAATGTGTTTTATTTAAACCCTTCCGTAGCCTATTGGCAAAATATAGAGAATTTACAGAAGGATAGCTCTTCTAGGATGGCTACGGTTCTATTAATGAATATTTAGAATGAATAACCTAAATAAAACATGGCTACATTGCTTAGCGATCGTAATTATCGTCACGGGAAAAGAAAAGTGTATAAGGTACCTGAGCGAAATCGCAAGCGCAATAAGTACTTACCTAACACAGTAGTATTTTACGAGCACAAATAAGCTGAATGAAACGAAACTGTTCTATGTCTTCTTTTTTTAAAGTTAAATGTAATATTTTATCAAACAAAACGGTAAGTTTGAAACTGAATCTTAATATTTTGAAATAATATTGAGTTTGGTTTTATTATTATTCAATACTAGCTTTTACCCGCGGCTTCGCACGCGTTAAATTCGTAGTACTTAAAACATTTCTTGTTTTTTTTTTATACTGTGAAGATTTCCGGTTATTTTTGAAATATTTAAATACATATATTCGTATGCAATAAATTTACCTACCACAAAATCTCTCTATATACAACGTTCACAGCTTTTTATTTTTTTAAAGATTCAAAATTTTTAAAGCGCGGGTAGAATCATAAAAATAAGTTTTCAAAAATTTTATACTTAACACAGGAAGTGTTTTGAAAATTGGTATTTAGTTCATAGCTTTCTTGTCATTAGACAATACAAACATGTTTTCTTTTGAGGTTACTCTTGAAAGAGCGACATATAATTGACCGTGTGAAAAACACTCAACGGTCAAATCCAATCCTGCAACGTTGAAGGTTTGACCTTGCGATTTATTTATTGTCATTGCAAAAGATGTCTTAACCGGAAACTGTAGACGTTTTAATTGGAATGGTAAATCTGATGGTATAAGAGGAATTCGAGGAATCAATACATCTTCCCCAGTACCACCTCCTGTGAGTATTGTGCACTGATTTTAGTGATTTTCCCAGCAAAAGCGTAACATTGCAAAGTTTACGTGGATTCAGGTTTCTTAATAAAATAACAGGATAACCTACTTTTAACACCATTTTGTGAGGAGGAAGTCCTGACGGGGTCAAAGAGTTAAGAAATTATGTAGGAAAATGAAAAGCTTCTTCCATATCGAGCACAGTATCGACCGAGTAGTAAGTATATTTGCGTCGGCGCATCAATTTTTGAAAGAATCAAGTTATTTATCTTGTCAACTTGTTCGTTTGTTAAAGACAGAATCGCTCTTCTTTAAACTAAGATAGGGCTTACAACTTATGTTATTAATGTCGGCATAGATGTTGTCGACCAACTCTTGGATGTTGTCATTCAGAACACATAGGTTTTCTAAGTGAATCCTTCCATCACTTTGAGTTAACTCACCATTGCCAACTTTTAGCAGCATCTCTGGAAAAAGCCTGTTCTCACGTGAAGATAACAAAACTCTCATATTAGTTTTACGTGTGGCCGAAGGTTGGATCTCTTTAGGGAAGCATTTATTTCGTCCGCACGTGTGCCTCGAGTCACAACTGGAAGGATTTGACGAAAATCTCCTGAGAAGAGTACATCCACCCATAGGCAAATTAATGCTGCGCAAATCGCGTCGCGCGTAAAAATAATTTTTTTTAAATGCAATTACCTTATAGTTTTTGAAAAAAACATAACGATAGTGCGTTTGAAAAACTAACAGCAACATCTATGTTTGTATTACGGAACTAAACTATAATTTTTTCTCAGTTTTCGTGATAGTATAAATGCTAAACTACTGATGCTAGAGAGATAAAACTTGATCATAAAGTTTTTTGTGTAATAAAACAACTATTATAGATAAAATTCCGGTTTTTTTAATCCCCCAAGGGATCAAAAGGGGGTTATAAGTTTTTATGAAAGATCGTTGTCTTAAGTGTGATCCGTTTCAAAATTAGTGATTAGACTTATGACTTAAAATAATTAAACACGTGTTTCAGCATATTTGAAATTTTAACCCTTAATAGGGTCAAAATGGGGTTAAAAGTTTGTATGAAAGTTCGTTTTTTTAAATGAATGTGATCTCTTTCAAAATTTGTGTTAAGACTAATAACTTAAAATAATTAAATACGTGTTTCAGCATTTTTGAAATTTTAACCCTTAAATGGGTGAAAAAGGGGTTAAAAGTTTGTATGAAAGTTTTTTATCTTAAATGTGATCTGTTTCAAAATTTCTGATTAAACTCATTAGTCAAAATAATTAAATACGTGTTTCAGCATTTTTGAAATTTTAATCCTTAAAGGTGTCAAAAGGGGGTCAAAAGTTTACTACCAGTTGGGCTACCCGTTTTCCCATGGGAATGTGACAATTTCCCGGAATAAATTATACTTATAAACCTTCCTCTCAAGTAACTCTATCTAATAAAAAAAACTACATCAAAATCCGTTGGGTAGTTCTAAGATATAAGGAGACACCAAACGGAAAACGACTTGATTTTATACTATGTAGTGATTATCCGGGATAATAAAAAAAAATTAATACACAATGTTATGTTGCATTTAGACAACCAGAAACATTCTTATTGTATTTAAATTTACGATAAGCTACATACAAGACACGCTGTTGACACTCGAATACTTGCAATACCAGGATAAACTGGTTTCAACCGTAAACGGCTGCGTGTAGATGTGTGCGTGAAATATTGACGTTTCCTTCAAGCCGTCTACTAGTCTTGGGCGTGCCAGCCAATACTTAAATTGTGCTACTGGTGTATTTTTATATTATCCTACAATAATGTGGTGTTTAAACAATACATTTTCAGTATATGTGTCTTTTACCTATTGAACTAACGAGCCCCAATTAGTATGCGTGTAGGAGATGCTTAGCATTTGGTAGAGCATTGATATTCACGAAGAGTCACTCGCAGCGTGCGTCGAAACTAAACATGGGGAAATAAAGCGTGCTATCTGCAGCGCAGCGCCTGCATAGATAGGTATTAACCTATAGCTGGAAAATAAGAATCACTGACGAAACACTGATATATATTTTAAATTGGTAGTCTTTTTTTCGTGTGGGACACCGAGTCGTCCACCGAGCCGATGAATCCTGGTGTCTGAGTTCTTCAACCGACAAGTACTGGTAGTAGGCCTCTGACATGGTTTTGTAACGACCATCGTCTAAGTAATAAATAAAAGACAGCAAACGGGGCATAACATGGCCTCCGAGGCGCAGAACCTTCTTTATTTTCCGACAATCCGTTGCGTGCAATGTCCTAAACACACTTGGAACAAATTCACAAAGTAATAAATATAACTTTGTCAGTGCCCTAACCGAGAATTGAACCCGGAACTTTTGCATCGCAGGCAGTCGCACTACCACTGCGCCACATTGGTCGTCAATTAGTAGATAACAACAATGATTTTGATGACCAGGGTTCGTTTGACTATTATTGCACAAAAGAACTGAAAGATAGACCAATTAATCGGATATATCTGCTATGAATATCATATATTCATTGGCTTTGTTTTTTGTGAAAGGCAAACTAAAGAATATTAATTAATAAATTATTAAATATAAGTTAAAATTCCTTCAGTTACAATATAACGTTACTTTTAATTAAGTACAAACATTAAGCGTGAGTTCTTATGTGAAACTGATCAACTTTTTTTTTTTTAATATATTGTTAGGTCTTCAACAAAGTGTCAATATTTTTGCAGCTTATTGTAAAGGATGTCCATTTTTTAATATATTTCAACAAAATATTAATTTACGAGCAGATCTAGAATATTTGTACCTACTTAAATTAATTAACATTACATAAAACACACGGGATTTCAATCAACCGTATCCTAAAAATTCAATTATGTTTTTAAGGATGTATCTGTATAACAAAATCGCAAAAAGTATTTTAAAGTAAATTAAATTAGCGTGAGGTAAAAAATAACTGCTCATTAAATAATGTGAAATCTTTGTTCTCTCTAGCACTGGAATATAATTACTTTCACACTCAATGAGAAAAGTAATTAATGAAATTGGAGCACGTAAGGCCTCATACAAAGAAAATAGATATTATATAATACCTTTTCTTTCTTCCTTCACCGACGAAGCAAAAAAAGAAAATAATTGAACTAAGGGATTAAGTACTCAATGGTGATGACAACTGCTTAATTTTGTTAAACCTGTTGCATTGTTTGTATAAATGTCACTTGACTCCCTCCCATTACCCATTAAAGTAATCGCAAATAAGGTGATGATCAACGTTGCCCATGGATGGAGTTTTCCATGTTTCTCAAAACCTTGATCAGCAGGTTGTGAGTTGAATATCACGACTGTTTGAAGTTCCTGCGTAGTACTGCAAATCTCTTCACTTCGTCTCTGGGCTAAAAAGTTATGACAGAATGAACACTTTGTCATGTCAAGCTTTTAACAGCCCCTTTAATTTCTCTTTGTGAAGTAAATTAGGACATTAAATCGTTTAAGTCAAGGTTTAATACAAGAGAGGTAAATGAATCACTCCTTGCTCTGGAATTTCAGGGTGATCACACAATGAGAAATTACTTGTTCATACTCAGTATTGGAAGGTTAATTAATTTCATTTTAGTATCTAGTTACCTTTTCAAATAACTTTGTATGGTTCTAGAAATATGACATAATAATTGTTTTTATATGTACATAATGTGAATTAAATATATATTTTATCGTGCCGTGTGATGCCGGCTTAGAATAGCATTACCCCATTTCTTTCCCGTGGGAGTTGTAAGAAGCGACTAAGGGACTTGAGGCTGTGTATTGCAATATTAGGCGATGGGCTAACAACCTGTCACTATGGTGATATACAACTGTCTGAATGACCCTCAAATGTTTGTCAGACGTGGCGTAAGTGGCCATTTTTTCGGCCGTTTACGCTCGGCCTACCCCGCAAGGGATATAGGCGTGATATATGTATATATGTATGTATTTTAAGTATACAAAAGTGCCTATGGGTATTGTTATAAACTACTTGTAATATTTTCCGTACACATCATCCCAATCACACTACTTAATTGTTATAACTTAAACATACACACATTCTCATCAACTATAACATTAGCGGTCTTATTACAAAACAAGTTTGACATAGTTCTAGCTTTTTACAGCATCAAATCCTATAGAAAATTCAAAACATTGCCTAAGAGCACGTCTTACTATTTTGTAATGAGACGATAGGTTTTTAATGTGCTTGTTTCACAATTTGTAAGACACTACGAGTAGATAGGTTATACCGTTTGTTTTTTGGTATCTTTTTTGACATTAAAATAATAATTAATAATCTAAATTAAAACCGAAATAGACAGTTACTCAGTACCAGAATTCCAGAAGTCTCTGTTGAACTATCGCATATAATGGCAAAGTTTTCAAAATGTTATTGTGCAGTAGCGCCGTGGTATAGCCCGCGGCAGCTTCCAGATTCAATTTTAAAATTTGTTCCTCCGCCGAACAAGTCCTGAATACGAATGGGCACGAGTTATGACTGCTGCTTGTCTAACTGTTTCTATGAAACCCATTTCGGGGATAGCCATTCAAACGGCAGAAATTTACACGCAGACGGATTATTGTGATTTTCGGTGGTTTTGCAGAAACAGCAGACTTTAGTTTGCGGAATAGGAAACGCAAGCTAAGTTAAATAATTATAATAGTTCGGAATCGGACTAACAACTCTGCAAAAAGGACAAAATTAGAATTTTATAAACCTGCGTAGAGAATCCGAGTTTGCAATCGAAATTCACTTCGGTTTTCACATCATTTTTCAGATGAATCTACCTAAGTATCTGATTTATCTACTCACTAGCTTTTACCCGCGACTTCATCCGCGTTAGATAGTTTTTTTAGGCACAGGTTCTAAAGTAGATATGCATATACATAGTAAGTATGAAAGTGATATTAGAACAGTTCTTATCTCTACTGTTTAAGGATGACTTGCTTGCTTCTGTTGTTATAGGGACAATTCCAAATTTACTATCCGGTGTACTGCCCTAAGAGATCAATATTTATAACCATTGAATACAAAAGTCAGAAGATAACCAAAAAATCCTCGGTAAAAAGTTGCCAATATCCTTTATCTACTTATTCCCATCATTTCTTTATTTATTTAATTATTCAATTACAACGGTGCAAACCAATTACAGTAATTGTTATTAATTAAGTAACATGTCACATTATTAACAAAAATTACTGTGCCAAGTTTCATTAAGATCGGTTCAGCGGTTTGGCCGTGAAAGCGTAGCAGACAGACAGACAGACAGACAGAGTTACTTTCGCATTTATAATATTAGTGTGGATTTTCATAGCAAAATATTATTCATCACCGAACGTGTGTTTACGTATTTACCTACAGTGGCAATCGAAACGAAAATGAGAAAGTAATCATAGATCAGATATTAAAACGGACCCTGAAATCGACTACACAAGTTGTTGAAGTCTAAAGTACCGCCGTTCAAATAAGTCGTATTTGACAGCTGTCAGATTCGTGATAACACTATGGCAGAGTGTCCATTTTCCTTTGTTGACATCTCTTTTAGTATGGAGATGACAGCTGTCAAATACGACTCATTGGAACGGCGGCACTTTAGTCACAATGAATTTAGCGAGATCACCACAAGTTGGTGGTAGTGAGAAATCTTTCTGGCCGTGTTCACTACAAGCATGATACGTGCCGAACACACGAGTTTCCTCGCGCTGTACTGCGAATCTTGTCAGATAAATGGAATTCAAATCAAAGTACTACCCTACACTAAAAACAAAAGCTCTAACGGATATGATCGAGTTCGTGCCTCGGCAAAATCTACTCTCAGAACAAGCGCAAGATTTTTCTATTTATGTCACTTTATAAAATTACTTAAATCATTGATGGTGATGAAAACGAATAATTGTTATAGTTCAACACAGTACACGATATAGTATGCTTTAGGCGGTTCTCCCATTTTTTATGCGGAGATGTAAAGCAATAACCAGACCATGTGCAATCACTTTGCAAAGGCCATGTGTTCATGTTTAAGGCCCTGATTCACCTGAGAAGTTTTTCCCTTTATTTTGCGGTGCGCCAAAAAGAAACAGACAAGAAGAGTAGAGTTTGTCAAATTGTGTAACTGATTCCTCGTCAGTAACATATAATTTTTCAGAATTTTGTAACTGTAATTGTCTAAATAAAACTGGTTTAATAATCTTGCTGGCGCTATATCCCCGCGTTAAGGCAACTCAGTCTCAGCATTCCGATCTTATTCCTTTAAAAATATTAATTCAAACTTTGAACCTTTTACCAAATTTAAAAATTGAGATAACCCGTAACACGTGTTTGATAACTTTTAGTTACTTAATCAAATACCAAATTTTGAAACAGATCGCTTCAAATACCAGGTACTTTACCCCTTTAAATTGATAAAAATCCTTTGTTTGGCGTAATACAGTAAAATACATCTATTGCCTAAATTTTATGTTTCTAGCATGACTAGTTTAGGCAGTGCGTTTATAAATGAGTCAGTCAGTGAGAATATTTGTTTTTAAAATTATTTATGAAATATGCATGCTATTTTAATACGATTTTGTTATATATTTAAAGTAGAAAAGTAGTCTATAGAGGCAGAATGCAAAAGCAGGTGTTTGTAAAACTGATTTCAAATTTGTAATACGAATATAGTGACACGATGTAGATAAAATCTTTTTTTAAATCGCCTAGTAAACAAAATTAATACAGAGTTATTAATTAAAACAACTTCCGGTGTTTATTTTTGTGTTTTTAATGAGTACTAATCAAGTGTGCGGCAGTCAGAAGTTGTAAAAAAAACCAAGAACTTTTAACTTATTTATTGGGGAAAAGAAATTACAAAGTAATTTATAAAATAAAACTTATTCCTAATAATATGTGTCTAATAGCCGATGGTAGGTCTAGAAGTGACAGCAAAGCTATCGAACGGAAATAATGTTGAAATGATGTAAACTGATAAAATGACTGAGAGTTATCTGCTCTGGTTTGAAACTTCTCTTAGGCTTCTCAGGAATCTCGGCGTAAGTTGGCATCGTTGTATGGGTTTCAGGTTGCACATCTGTACGTCGTTTCTTAATTACTCTTCTAAGTACTAGTCCAGCGCTTACTAAACATGCACCGAACAGAAGGGTATAGATCGGTATAGTTGTATGATACAGACTTATTTCATTGGCATGATTGAGATTGACTGGAAGCTGTGCAGAGATTCTTTCGGAGTCTGTGTGCAGGTTTTCAAGATTGATAGTGTTCAGTTTTATTACAGGCTGCTGCGGTTGCGTCATTCTACTGGAATCTTGAGGTAAGTCCATTATCTTAAGAACATGTCCTTTTATTGCATCATTTGAATTTGTAATAGTAATTTCTGATGTCTTGAGAGTACACTGATGGGGTAGAGTTACAAGGTAGCTTCCTCGGAGGGTGCGGTGTTGATCTTGCTCGCACATAAGATGTACTTTGGTAGGTTTCGGGAAAGACATAGTGTAGTGTTGGTCATCCAGCTGCTCTACGGCTTCTCTGGTGAGTATAATCGGGGTAAGGTTGCAGGGTGAACTGACTTGCTGCGTCGTGATGAGATGTCGTACACAGTCTGGTTTCCCTTCGATGTTGTAGTTAACTCCTTTTTTACATATGTACCAGTTGCTGATCTTTGGGCATTCTTCTCTCATGTACATTGAATCGTTACTTCGAATCGCTACATAGGGAAGGGTAGGGATAAGAGCATGATTGTACTTATTGGGAACAATGGATAATTTATAGAAATCATAGGTTTCAGGAAGGACTATCGGTACCTTGTAAACTATAACTATTTGGCTATCTATATAATATGAACCTAATTTTATTATTTCGTAATAATCCCGAATATCTACGTTTAAAATCTCGGATTTCGAGTAGAGTGATCTTAACTTACCTAACATATTCTTAAACGAAACTGAGCTAAGAGTTGAGTGAGAGAAGCTGGATGATTTTATGAAAGCTAAAGTGGTTTCTAAAGTAACTAACTCTTCGCTAAGATTATCTATATTATCACCTAAAATAATGAGATACTGCGCGAAATGAGCGTATCTAATAAGGTTTGCGTCCCGAACATTATCTTCAGTCATAATTCCGGTTAATATGCTAGCTATTTTATTTTGGTTAAATACAATATCATCCAGAATTTTTGTATGATGAGATGTCCAATTTTTAACTAAACTTACCTGACTATTTATTTCAGTTTGCAATTGATTTTGATTAAAATCGAGAACTTTCAAAGCATTGTCATATCGGATAGCATCTGTGTAGTCTAAATTACCTGAAATGCTTTTTATTACAGATCCGAGACCGTCAATTAATCCTCTTTTAACCCGTTTTGGCTCAAAAGTTAATAACTGGTCAGATAACTTAAGAAGTTTCGATTCTAGATGTTCAATATGAGGTTCTAAAAGAGAGAGGGTCTTATTATTTAATTTAGGTTTAACATTACTAAGTTGAATTTCTACCGAGTCTAATTTCGATTTAATTTCTTTAAGGTCTATGTACTGTAAAAATGAATGATAATGCGAGATAACTCGGGAATTTCCTAATTTGAAAGGAAGTGGCCCAGGTCCATCATCCAGCTTATCAAGTAATATGTCCTGCGCCAGTGTCTGCTGTAGTACCAACGTCAGTAGTATCCTGTAACAAGGTGGAATTTTTAGGACCTCGCTTAAGGCGAGATTTTGCAACAGGACCTCGTTTTTTCTTAGTATATATGTGTATAGGTAAATCAGCTAACACAGTATCTTGGGTAAATCTGGGTGCGAGTTTTTGACGGCTCGCCGCGGGGTTTCGGATGAATACTTGTTGGTCTGGTTCATATTCTTTTTCCGGCTCGCGATCTTTGTTCCTGTTCTCTATTAATGCTGTTCTACGGTGTAAAGAAGACTCGTTTAACATGTCATAGGCCTCAGTCATGCGCTTTTTATGGTCCACGATGTATTGTTGAAGTAAATGCTCTGAAAGATCTAAATCAAATGGATCCCTAGGGTCGAAATGTCCTACAATTATTTCCATAGGTCTGCATTTCGTAAAGCTATGAATTGAGCTATTGTATGCTAAGACGGCATAAGGAACAAGGTTTAAAGCGGGTTCGTTACGACGTTCTAGCTTCAGGATTCGCAAGTGCTCTAAAATGGTGGCATGAAAGCGTTCCACCATACCATTATCGTTGGGGGTATGCGCAAGGATCTTGTGGTGCTGAATTTTATGGAGTCTGACAAATTCCATAAATACTTGGTTCGTGAATTCAGGGCCTTGGTCGCTAACTATGGATAGAGGGACCCCATGATGGGTAAATAATTTTAATAAGGATTGTACAACACTTATGGCTGTAGCGTCTCGGAGATGATACGCTTGGGCGTATTTCGAAAATGCATCGACAAAGGTAAGATATTTTTCATTTTCAATAGTAAGGAGATCAAGATGGATTATCTCAAATGGTTTTGTAGGTGGTGGAACTATGCAAAACTTCTGTTTAATAGGGTGGCGGTCATATTTTGCCTGGCCACAGATACTGCATTCGTTAATGTATTTGGAGATACTTTCTTTCATTTTAGGCCAGTAATAACGATTTGACAGGGCTTGGTAACTTTCATTAATTCCCCTATGGTTCGTTTTACCCTCATGGTAAGCTTTAATTATCTCTTGTTGGCGTAGATAATTTTTAACATTTTCTAACTCGACTTTGGTTAAAACGAGATTCATAGCGGAGCTTTTGAAATATTTTTGGATTATGGGGATGATTTGATACATAGCCAAAGTGGGGTAAATAATTATTCCTGTCTTGACCTTTGGATTCACATACTCTTTGATAGCGTTGACGACTTCGGATTCAAGATTTGATTCTGAAAGCTGGATATTAGTACGTGTATGCGATTCAAAAGGCTTACTAACGACTGGTTTTTTCTTTATATCACCCACGATGGTAAAACATATTTGACGGCTAAATTTATTCAGTGGTTCATCTGTAATGGGGACTTCTAAGATTGGACTTTCTTCGCTAGTGTGAACGGTTTCTGTAGATGAGCCAGCTCGTGTCGGTGATACCGAAGGGTTGACGGCTAAGGAGCTCGTTTCCTCGTTGTGAATCTCTATACGCGAGAGAGCGTCTGCATTAACGTTATATTTACCTTCCTTATAAAGAACGGTAAAGTTGTACTCGCTCAACTTAAGTTTCCACCGTGTTAGCCTTGAGCCAGGCTCTTTGAGATTCATCATCCACTTCAAGGGCTTATGGTCAGTGACTACCACAAACTTTCGTCCGAATAAATACGGGCGGAAGTATTTTGTGGCCCGCACGATAGCCAAAAGCTCTTTTTCTATCGTGCTGTAATTGATCTCGCTGGTGTTAAGTGTGCGAGACGCATAGGCTATGGGTTTATCTGACCCTACAGTCCCCTGGGAAAGGACGGAACCTATTGCGAACTGCGAAGCATCTGTAGTTAAGATGAAATCCTTCTGAAAATCTGGGTATTGTAGTATAGGGTCGTCGGTAAGTAGTTTTTTACAATGCTCGAAACAAGATATGTATTCTGGATTATGCGTGTTGATTTGAGACCCCTTTTTAAGACTCTGAGTCATGGGTTTCGTCAATTTGGCAAATCCAGGAATAAATTTTCGGTAGTAGCCCAATAAACCCAAGAAACGTTTTATTTCTGTAGGTGTTTTGGGTATGGGAAATTTTTGTATCGCGGTGATCTTATCGGGGTTTGGCTTAATTCCATCTTTTGTAATAACGTGGCCTAGGTATGCGGTTTCTAACTTTAAGAATTCAGACTTATCCATCTGAATTTTAAAGTTAGATTCTCTCAGTCGGTCGAACACCTTTTGTAAGTTGTTCATGTGTTCTTGCAAAGAAGTGCTAAACACGATAATGTCGTCAAGATATACCAAACAGATTTGATTTTGAAGACCCCGCAGAACTTGGTCCATAACTCGCTGAAAGGTGGAGGGCGAGTTTTTGAGTCCCATGGGCATCCTAAGAAACTCGTAATGACCGTGTTCTACGTTGAAGGCAGTTTTAGGTATATCCTGAGGGTCCATCTCGACTTGGTAAAAGCCACTAGCCAAGTCTAATGTCGTAAAATACTGACAATTGCCAAGTTTGTCTAAAACATCAGCGATGTTTGGAATAGGGTATTTATCGTCCAAAGTTTTCTCGTTTAATTTTCTGAAATCAACGACAAGACGCCATTTAACTTTTCCTGATGCGTCCATTTTTTTTGGCACTACCCAAATAGGTGAGCTCCATGCGGAATCTGATGGTCTAATAATACCCTGTTCCAACATTTTTTTTATTTGGCTCTGGACCTCTTCCCGGTGTACGAAAGGGTAACGGTAACTTTTTGTATAAATTGGCATTTCGTCAGTAGTTTTAATGGAATGCTTAATTTTGTTGGTAAAAGTTAAAGCCTCCCCTTCAATGTAAAACACATCTGCGTATTGTGCGCAAAGAGATTCTAAATTCGCGCGCTCCTCCGGGTTCAAGTGGTCTGTGCGCAAGCGAGACAGCACTTGTTCTGCGCGTGACGTAATGGGTGCATCAGTGCGTTTGCACTGAACATTATGCACTTCGGCAGCGACTGGAGTGTCGAGCGAAAAGATTACATCGTTTGCTGTGTTATTTATAACTTCCACTAATCCACGGTTCTGCGATATAGTAGTCAAACATTCCCTAATTATGCACTTAGAAAATCTTTGTTCGGGAATGAAAGCGTCACAGTCATGGATGTTAATCGGAATTCGCAGTATTTTAGAAGAATTACCCGGAATTATCTCTTCATAGAAATTACAGTTGCGTGAGTCATACATAACGATAGGATTCGTGGCTCGGCGTGTAGTGAGGATATTATGTTTCAAATTGATATTGGACTCCCATTTATTTAAAAGATCTAAACCGATTAGTCCGTCAAAGTAATTATGGAACTTATATATGAACAAATTTATATTTTCTGTCTCACTGAATTCTGGAAAACAAGGTATCGTAATAGAATGATCATTGTAGCTGGTTGCGTGAACATTTGTTACCTCAAAAGGCTCATAATTTAGAGGAATATGAGAAAAATACTTGTTCACTGCTTTGGGAGAAATAAAGGACTGATTTGCCCCGGTATCAAGAAGAAATTTTAAGGGTGGATCTGCTATTTGAATGTAGGCTAACTGACGTTGCGTCTGAAGATTAATTTCTATCTTAACTTGCCTAGGTTTGATCCCTCCTGAAAATTCAGCGGAGTGGCCTGAGCTGAATTTTCCTCCTCTCGTGGGGTATCTTGATAGGAGTTGTTTGGGCATGATGCCGAGTTATCAAACTGTGGCTCGCTTTCACACGCGTACTCAGGGACATTATCATAGTAATAAGAGTAGTCGGGGTGGTATTCATACGCATCGTATTGAAATTCGGGCTCAGCACTCAGTATAGTTCATCTGGCGGCTTTTAAAATAGTTAGTAGGTGGCGGATTACCACGTTGTGCCCAGTTGTGGCCTTGCATGCCGGTCGGGGGCAGAGCTTTGGGAACAAAATGGCTTACACCGCTCATGGGACGTGGGGCATTGTTGCCAGAAGGAGTAAAACCACGCTGTGGCATATTAAAACCGTTACTGCGGTTATTCTGGTTAGGAAGGGGTGCACCGAACATCTGTTGGGTGCGAGTGGGACCTCTGTTCTGAAAACCCTGATTGTACATGGGTTTGGGCATTTGATAAAAATTTTGGGGTGCGTTAAAATTATTACGGGACGTACTGGGCATGGGTTCAAATGAACCGAATGGTTTTTGCGGCACAAAATTACTAAACGGAAGCTTAGGGGGCTGATTAGAAAATGGCTTTTTTTCAGAAACGTGTTCACTGCGTTTTTGTAGGTATAAAATGTTAGACTCTTCCTGAACAAACTCTAAAGCTTTCTCTATAGTTTCCGGTCGCATACACCGGATTCTGGACCCTAAAGGTTCTGTTAGCCCACGTAAATAGGCCTGAAGGGTTAGTCTTTTATACAATGTGCGCTTTGCTTCGATGGTAGTCTCCACAGTCTCATGAAGTGAGACATAAGTCATCATGATACTGAATAAGTTCTGACACTGCTCGTAAAATTCCTGTGGTGTACTAGAACCTTGGGTTAAAAGAGAAAGATCATTGTACAATGCTATTTCGTCCCGATGGTCAGCGAAATTATTAACAAGAGCTTGGCGAATGCTTTCCCAGTTCTCGACATTACCACTTGTGTTAACTAAACGAGCTGCGGGCCCCACAATTTTATTTAAAATTCCACTTATCACGGCTACGCCACCCAGGGGGTTAGCCGTAGTAACAAACTCTTGCACAAGTTGGTCACATATTTTAATAAATCTTGGCAAGACATTCGGGTTCCCGTCAAAGTCAGGAACAAGGCGGAGGGCCTTTAAAATAAGATCGTAGTCAGCCATTTCACTCTCTAAATTATCTATATTTCTATTACTATCTGCGCGCCTATTCCGCGACTCCCTATCTAATCTATCTAACCTAGAGTTACCCGATCGCCTTGGATGAAAAATTTTGAACACTAAATCAAGACACAAGGAAGGTACTAAATTAAAATGAACACGTAGGAAAGGGTAACACACAAAGGAAATTAAGGAAAAATATATAAAAATAGGAAAAGTAGCAACTCTAGATCGATTCAAGAGGTACTCACATTAGCATACTGGTTTCTGGTCTCTTTTACTGTATCGATGTCTGGATACGCTTCTGGTGGCTGCGGCACGTACGGGATGTAGGTTCTCTTGGGGTGTCCAAGTGTGGTCTTCTCAGGAACGCAAATTTCGAGTCCCTAACCTACTCGTCCTCCCCAAGACGACGACTGCGCCAATCAAGTGTGCGGCAGTCAGAAGTTGTAAAAAAAACCAAGAACTTTTAACTTATTTATTGGGGAAAAGAAATTACAAAGTAATTTATAAAATAAAACTTATTCCTAATAATATGTGTCTAATAGCCGATGGTAGGTCTAGAAGTGACAGCAAAGCTATCGAACGGAAATAATGTTGAAATGATGTAAACTGCAGCGTCGGCGCCTCGTGTTCCAAAGTCTTGCGCAAACGCATGATGGACGTGTTGTCGGCGACAAGTAGGTTACGGCGTCAGCGGTTCCCGGGGTAGGCAGGGATGTAACATACTTACATACATACATACATACATAAATCACGCCTATATCCCTTACGGGGTAGGCAGAGTGTTAAAGGCCGTTCAACAGATATTAACACCACGTCTGACAAAAGTTTGAGGGTCAATCAGATAACTGTGTATCACTATAGTGACAGGTTGTCAGCCCGTCGCCTAAAATTGCAATACTCACCCTCGAGTCCCTTAGTCGCCTCTTACGACACCCATGGGTAAGATATGGGGAGACGCTATTCTAAGCCGGCATCACACGGCAAAATGAGTACTTGATACTCGTAATACCACTTCTTCTAAGCAAATTAAGACTGTTTTATGAAAATAGCAACAAAACTCAAGAAGACTTTTCTCTTTTAATATTTACCGAGAAGATTCTTTCAATATATTCTGGTTTTCCATAGAAATATTATGAATCACCAGTATATTTTGATCCTTCACTTAGATGCTTCTGATAGTACATAATAGCCTCATCACAAGCGCATCACTGTCTCCCATTGTATTTTGGACGTGAACCAAATTGGGCTATAGCAATAAAGGAGGAAACAGTTTAAGCCACTCTAAGCACTTGTAGTTTACTTTATGTACAATTTTGATAAGATTTGTAAACTCAAAGCACAGAATATATAATAGTATGTATATTACTACATACAGAACGGACAATCACCTCACCACGCGCCCGCTCCCTCCCGCGAAATGTCATAAACTCAGCGATGCGTTGAGCATGTAGAGCTATAGAAGATTTTGACTAGCAAAAGAATAAAGGTTGCGAGTTATAGATATTCTCAACATTTTATTAGTCTTATGTAGCTGTGAGTTTTAATGTTTTATATTCATACAAAAAAATGGTTTGATTCCTTTTTAATTTGTGACGTTACTGACCAAAAAAAGATCACAAACAAAGAACCGTTATTTTTATTCTATCAACATTATGATCCCTAATTATATGCAATTGCATACACAGCTTTATTAACAAACTTTCAAAATGATTTTCTGTTTCATGTTTCTAACTTTGCATATTTTGGATAACAATGAATGGTACAGTAGGAAGTAAGATACTCGAATAGTAATTTTAAACAAACATACAGTCAAGTACCTACTTAGGAAAAGACAGCATTCATATTTTTAAAGTTGTGAACATATGCATGGCATGTATGGCAGAATACAGCATTCAGTGTTTATGAGAATCACACAGACAAGGATTGTAATCAGAAGTTATTAATTGTATATGTTGCAGTAATATGACAGAATTCTAAATTCGAAAGAATTCCTAGGAGAAGAACAAACTCAAAATTATGAGCCATGTCATGAGTTAAAATATTTAAAATTGCTAACCCTAGCCCGCCTACACACACGCTGAAACTTTTGCGAGTAAAAATGACAGTTATCTAAAATGAGCCCGCTGTATGAGAGAGTTTGAGATGTGCTATAGGCAAAAGTATTTAATTTAAACGTGAACAACATAGAGTTATAATAATATACTTACACGAAGAAAATCACCGTTGCATTTTCGTCACCCAAACTCGTAGTATGCTACGAGGTCCCTGCTTATGCATGACTTAAAAACAAGAACTGTAAAAATCTACATCAGAAACACAGACATAAGGAATTCAGGTTGTTTTTGTTCTGCAAATGTTATACTTTTAATCCAAAAAAATTAAATTAAGTACATACAATGAAATCTAAAAGATTATTATAAAAAGTTAGACGCGCGTTATTTCTGCATACGATTTGAATTTGTCAAAGAATCTAAAGTTTTTTTCTAATAATAAGGTAAATGAATAACCTTATATAAATTTTCCGTACAATCTGAATATCATCCAAAAACAGCTCACGAACTATAATTCAGCAAACAATACATTAAATTTGACTGCATAGTTCGGTAGACATAAATTAGGTGAAATAGTAAAATAGTGCTGTACGAAATTAAGGCAAGTTCATAATGAATATTTATCGCCTTAATACGCAGCAGCTGGGCAGCGGAGTTAGCAACGAACAACAATTGCGAATAGGGAATTGCCACAGGAAGTGGAGCTTTTTTATTGGCTTCCTCTTTGTATGCGAAAGCAAAGCTGGTGTTAAAGTGGAAACGAATAATTAATTTGCCTGTGTGATTGGCTTTCGAACTGGGAACAAACCGAGTTTCTTGGATTTTACATACACGGCTAACTAGTCTGCTGTGTAACTGTTAACGAAAGCAATTTTCCTTTTACCCACCGGTTCTTAGGGCAGTTCACCCACTCGTCGGCCGTCGCTGCGTTTACAAACCGTTATGCATGCGTCTGTCATACGAAAATAAATTATGATTTCCGAAATTATTTCTATACAGATACGGCTACAGTGCGTGAGCGACTTGACGGACGCACCCGTTACGCTCTTTAAACGCACCGTAGCCGTATTTGTATGGGAATAATTATTTATGGAGAAAAAAAGTGCTGACACAGGATACCTGGTAGAAAAATTAACTCTGAGACACAACTACTATTCGTCATTCATGATCACGGTCCCATCAAGCAAGTACGAAGTGTTTATGTCTGCCGGGAGTTGGCCGCCGGGCACCGAAGTTAGCGAGTGGTTTCGGCGCAGCGGCGGACGCGCACACTACACGTCCGCCCCCTCTCCACCCGCGACCCCTCAGCCATCCGCCCCCGCCCCCTCGACCCACGACGTCACCGGTGCCGTGTCAATGTGCACGACAACCAAGTAGTGTCACAATGCGTAGCGATAGCACCTATGCTCCTGCGCCTGCGCATATCTCGACTGGATGTAAACAACTTCGTATCTACCTACAGAATGTTCAATCCTTACGAAATAAACTACCACTAATAGAGAATTTACTACAGTCGGGACCAAAAATCGATCTGCTACTACTTAATGAGCATTGGCAAGTAACGGAAGAAATTAAAGTGACTAGTGTTATGAACTACAACTTAGCGTCATATTTTTGTCGTACGTCACGAATACACGGTGGCGCGTGTATTTATTCTCATAAAAGCCTAACTTTTCTAGAAAGACCTGACTTGTGTGGTTTTTTCTGTGGAGATGCACATTGAGATTGCTGCGATTCAAGTCGTGGAATTGAATTTGATTGTTTGCTGTCTGTATCGATCAAGCGCGGAGGGTGAATTCGATATATTTATTAATCAATTGGAATTGTTATTAAATAGTATTGCAAATGAGAACGCACATATTTTGATACTTGGTGACACAAATGTTAACTTATTGAAACCGACGAACAGTATGCAACTTAAACAGAAACGCGAACTGTTAAGCCTTTTGTGTCGTTTCGACTTGAGGTCGGTGGTTAACTTTCCAACACGAATTATTGGTGAAACGAAATCGTGTATTGACCACTGCTATACGGATCTGCCGTCTGACAGCGCTAGTGCTTACGCAATCGATGCTGGCATTAGTGACCATATAGGCGTAGGTATTAATATTACTTTGCCGTCAAATTGTAACATAACGAGGCATATTACTAAACGAATAACGTCTGCTAAAAATATTGAGCTGTTTGTTAACGAAATGAGTACTTATCAACAAAATAATTTGGGAGGTATGGATGTACTTATGGGCAATTTTGTTCAAAAGTTCAAATTCTGCTGCCCACTAAAAAAGGTTCCGGTTACCATATGTGACAAACGTTGGATAAATAAGGACATTAAATTAGGCAATGACTTCTTGCAGCTCTTGATTATGTATATACGGTTTTATCCCGATAACAAGGATCTTTACAATTTCTACTTAGTGATGAAATGTAAATACATTGGTTTGACAGCTAAGGCTCGGAAAGATTTTATCAATAATAGCATTACTACAGCCAATGTAGACTGCGGGCGTTCTCTGTGGCAGGCAGTTAGATATGAGACAAACAAGGGGCCCGGTGGCGACTCCCTGACCGTGCTACGACATGCTGTGTGCGGCGCGCAGGGGACAAATGCCCAGCTTGCGGACTCCTTAAATGCCTACTACCTATCAATTGTTCGTAATACACCGCTAAGACCAAACATCCCCGTAGCACTACAGCTACTTAACTCAAACGTACCTAGAACTCCTCATGCTATGTTTTTCTTTGCCTTCACGGTACCGGAGATACTGCGAATAATCAAATTAATTAAAGCTAAGTGCACTAAAGACATCTATGGTATGCCTACTAATATACTGCACCGGTTGCCCATTAGCTTTTTGCAGATTTTGTGCGATGTCTTTAATGAATCAGCTGTAAATGGTAATTATCCGGATGATTTTAAAAGAATAAAGGTTGTTCCTATATACAAGGGTAAAGGGTCTAAAAAGGAGCACAAAAGCTACCGCCCCATCTCACTGGTTCCCGCAGTATCCAAAATTTTTGAAAATGGCATTTGTAAACGGCTGATTACTTTTTTAAATAAACATGACTCACTCTCGTTGTATCAGCATGCCTATCAAGCCGGGAGGTGCACAGTGGGCGCAGCTCGCCTGCTATCGCGAACTGTAATGGGACACCTGGAGCAGAAAAAGAAGGTGGCAGCTGTGTTTTTTGATCTCTCCCGCGCATTTGACCTTGTGGATCACCAGCTGATTCTTGCGAAGCTGGAACACTATGGAGTCCGCGGAGTTGCTCTTGACTTACTTCGTTCGTTCCTCTCAAACCGAAGCCAGATTACGGAGGTAGGAAGTGACAATTCCGAGCCTGGTTTAGTTGGTGACAGATCTGTCCCACAGGGATCCAACGTTGGTAACACAATTTTCTTGGTGCTAATGAATGATCTCCCTTTTGAGTCCCCATTCGTTGACTTTATTATGTATGCAGATGACATCTGCGCTTTAGTGAATGCAGGAAGTAACATCGAGTTGGTAAACAATGTGAATGATATAATAAACAAGCTTTCACTATGGTTTATGGCCAACGGAATGCAGCTCAACCTGGCCAAATCTAACTTATTAGAATTTTCATTGGGGCAGACTGTGGCAGGAGGCCCTCTTTCTAATGTAAGTGTGAGTGGGGTGAGTATTCCCATGGTGAGCCACACTCGTTTTGTGGGATTTTGTTTCGACAGAGGCCTGCAGTGGCATGAGCATATTGACGCCCTATGCGGCAAACTTAACTCAGCGTACTACGCAATATCTCGACTTACGGCTACTCTGTCGAGGCAAAATCTTCTGAAAGTTTACTATGGTTACTTTCACTCCCATCTCGCTTACGGCATTGATCTCTGGGGATTGTCTGCAGATAGAGACAGACCATTTGTGCTCCAAAAGAAAATTGTTCGCATAATAGCCCGGCTCCCGCCTGATAAGCCCGCAAAGCAATACTTTGTAGACATGCGTATCCTTACAGTACCTTGCTTATATATACTGGAGGCCGCAAAATACGTCAGGACTAATATTAGTGAGTTCCCTAAAAAAGTGTTGCTTCGGCAGCGTATGTGCAAGGGCAGAGAAGGAGAGCTGTTAGTGCCTCGGCGGAGGCTGCAAAAATCGGATACGTCTTTGCAAGTTATGGGTCCCCGAATTTATAATAAAATTCCTTCGGAGATCAGAACCGTGGTTTCTTATCCTACATTTTGTCGCCGCCTCAGGTCCTGGCTGACGCAAAAGGCTTTTTACACAGTAACTGAATTCCTAGATGAATAAATTGAAATATTATTATTATATAAATTAAATTTAAACGTTTTACTTATACTCTGTACACATTATTTTTAATTACTTTACACTTTTGTGTAATTAATTTAATTTACTTGACCTAATGACAATGTATATTTTTTACTGAATAAAATTGAATTGAATTGAATTGATCGGAATCCGCAATTTACTTTCGTCGCTTGCGTTACGGAGCAAAAAAACGCAGTGACTGACGGCAAGTGGATGAACCACCTTACAATATATATGAAAGAGTATTACAGGCACAAATTGCCTGTAGATTACTTCACCTGAACTATCACTGGGCCATGCTAGGCAAGTCTTGTTACCATCATTATTAACAATTATCAGCGCCCCATCAACGTCCAGCGCCAAACGGTTTATTGTGTTCCATTCGGTTTCTACGTAAGCTCCAAATCGTCCTAGGTATCTACTACATATTTAAGTAAAAAGCAAAAATCTAACTTATACAGTTTCTTTCCTTCCCTTTTTAAAAGTGTTACTATAAAACGTTGACGCAACATAACATGAGCGGGAAAATAACGTTTCTTTGTTCTGTCTTTGTTTCCAGGCGATAAAAATACTTTGCATTGAAAAGCTATCCGATGCTCCGATATATTACTAGGGACCCGCAAGTTCGCCTTTTACTTTGAGGAAGGATAAAGGAACTATTATTTTTGAGTATTCAACTATAAGAATACTGTTCCTTTGGTATTTTTTTAAAATATGAAACCTTTTGTAACATATAATTAAAAACTAAGTTTTTTGGAGACATAAAACTTCTACAGCAACATTCTTACCGCAACCTTCCTACTCATCTTATTTATGTTTGGAGAACATCGTAGAGTACCTAAGTTCAACAAACACTCCAATATTGGATAGCGATCTCGAAGCGATACACTCCACGGCTTGGTATTGAACTCCGAAGTAAACTAAGAACTGCTATTAAATCTTGGCAATTGCTGACAAAACCGCCGTCGTCTTTGGCTTTCGATATAATATTGTTACTATTATTTAGACTAGAATAAGTAATAATAATTTTTCGTGGGCAGGTAATATTGGCAACAGCTTAAACTGGACACTGGCCGAATGCAAAACAAAGCTTTTTCAAATAACACTTTAAAATCTATATCTATATCTATACATATAATAAAACAGAAACGAAACCAATTCTGTACATGAAATAGATTCAAAAAAGGGTTTTTGCTTCTAATTGTGTTCAAGATACAGACATCAAAACAGAAGTAAAATTGATTTTTGTCTGTTTGTCTGTTTGTCTGTTTGTCTGTCGGTATGTTTGTTATTCTTTCACGTAAAAACTACTGCACAGATTTCTACAAAATTTTATACTGTGGTAGCTTATTACCCGGGTCAACATCTAGGATACTTTTTACCTCGAAAAAATCTTTCATTCCCATGGTAAAACACAGTAACTGGTTCCGCAAAGCAAGTTCCGAATTTTTTTCCTAAAAAATAATATAGATGTCGCTGTTAGTTTTGTAAAACGCGGTATTGACCACGTATTGACTGACATACGATCTGACCATCTAAACGACCCCGTGAAACGACCTAACCAAACAAAAAACAAACAATCACACATTTAGTCCTTGCGGGGTAGGTTGAGCGTCAACGGCCGTAAGTATTTTATCGCTATCGCCACGTCTGACATATATGCGGGTCGTTCTAACTATTACAGAAATGTTTCGGACTTTTACTTTGACCTTTGGTCATGGTCAAGGTATGTGATGGAAGACAGATGAATTGTGATATTTTCTTGAGTTTGCACAACTATTACTCATCACAATAAAACAATTTTAAACGGATTTAAGTTGTGTTTATTGTGGAAACGTAGGAATTGTGAAATCCAAAATTAACACAACTTAAATCCGTTGAAAATTGTTTTATTGCGAAGACAAATTATGATTTGGGTAAAATTAGTTAATTTTTTTACCACTACAAGAGGCCGTTGGCCTGAGTTGAAGGTTAATATACTTTTAATTTTTACTCGACATCTCTACGTGTAACCGAGATAGTGAGTCTTGAAAGACAGACAAATGGACAACAAAGTGAGTGAACCTATAAGGGTTCCATATTGCAGCCTAAAACCTATTTACCAATATAGTTTTTATTTTAACTCGATATCTCTGCGCATTCCCGAGATAAAGCGTCTTACGAGACGGATGGACGGACGGACGGACAACAAACTGATCGTATAAGGGTTCCGTTTTTTTGTACGTTTCTTTTTGATGTACGGAACCTAAAAAATTATAAATACCTTCATTAGTTAGAATCAAAAATGTTAGAGTAAAATTTGTTTAAAATTACTTCATAGATGTCGCTGTTAGTTTTGTGAAACCCGCTAATGAAATGTTTTCTCCAAAATTATATAACAAAGCCACTGACAGGCGGCAGGTTTTCTAAAAAAATAATAATATAGTATTGTAAACTATGCCGTGTGATGCCGGCTTGCAATAGCATCACCCCATTTCTTTTCCGTGGGAGTCGTAAGTGGCGACTAAGGGACTTTCACATGGGCGATGAGCTGACAACCTGTCACCATGGCGATACACAATTTTCCGAATGACCATCAAATATATGTCAGACGGCCGAAAAAACGGACATTTACGCTCTGCCTACCCTGCAAGAGATAATAGGCGTGATATACGTATGTAAGTATAAACTTGAGCAACGGATATTCGGATAGATTTTCTTCAAAGATAAATCTTTTTTTGTGAAGTGGCGCCACTATCGAGGTCGTTCACTGTTACACTCGCCTTAAACATTTTTGCAGAGATCAGAAGGCAAGGAAGGATTGCACTTGCTGTAGTATCTTCAAGTATCGCTGCCACACTGCTTCCAGGAGAGAAAACGGCGCATACAACTTTCAAAATAACAATCGTTTTGGACACAAACGATACTCCAATATGTGCTGTATCACGTAATAGTTACAAGGCAAAGGTTTTCTGATATTGTTGTCTGGTAGTTATGTGACGAGTGAACGATGGCCAACAAAAAAACGGTAGAAGCTATGGATAGGACTTTGAAAGACATACGCAGAGATAATAGGGCCATGGGCCATATCACTGTTCTTTTTTCCAGTGACTTTTGCCAAACACTTCCAGTTGTTACTCGAGGTACCAGGGCTGATGAGGTGAATGCCTCACTAAAATCATCGGCTTTTTGGCCACAAATTCACAAGCTGACCATGACGGTGATTATGCGAACCCGTCTCGGAGGTAATCCACGGGCTGAAGAGTTTTCACAAGCTTTATTAAAACTCGGCAGAGGTACTTTACCAGAGGATAACGGTCAAGTAAGTCTGCCTGAAACGCTTTGCCAAATAGTTTCTGGTCTAAAGAGAATCATTTCTTCTGTGTATGGCGAGCCTTCCTTCCTTCAAAAGAAAGATTCGTAGCTACGTGGAAGAGCTATTTTTGCACCCAAAAATGATCAGACTGCTTCAATAAACCATACCATTATGTCACAAATCACATGGTGGTATACGCGTCAATTAACACTGTTATGAATCAAGACAAAGCCACTAACTATCTAATAGAATTCCTAAACTCCTTGAGTGCGAATGGTTTTTCTGCACACCAAATATTACTTAAACTTGGTGTTCCTATCATGCTTCTTTGCAATCTCACTCCGCCAAAGCTGTGCAATGGAACCAGACTGAAGATCTTAAGCTTAAAGATGAATGTATTCGAGGCGGATATTTTCACTGGTTGTGGAGCGTATATCGCTCATTCCCAACAACTTTTTATTCCAATTTCAGGGCATTCAGTTTCCCGTCAGCGTTTTCTTAGCAATGACTGTAAACAAATCGCAAGGACAGACGCTGAAAGCCGAAGGCGCGTAGGTCTTACGATTCCCTGTTTATCACACGGGCAGCTATATGTCGCTTGCTCCCGAGTCAGTTCTCCTGAAAATTTGTACGTTTTAGCACCCGATGGTAAAACTACCAAAGTAGTTTATAATGATGTTTTGTAGCTGATGTCCATATTATCAAAACCAAGTACCTAACCGAAAAACAAGTTAACCAGTACCTATTCATTGCACATCTTAAAGAGAAAAAACTTTATACAAACATGATATTAATATTAAACAATATGCATACATCAACTTCACTAACTCACAAGTCACTACACCATGCGTACGAAGTCGCGGGCAACAGCTAGTGTTCTATAAATAAAATGTTTAATCGATGTCGGTTATCGTTTTGCGGTCGCGTTAGAAAATCATAGTTTGCTTCCAGTACATATATTACGGCAATTATCCCTTGCGGTGCAGGCAGGGTGCAAACAGCCGCAAAAATCAGACATTTACGCCACGTCTGATATATATTTGAGGGTCATTCGGAAAATTGTGTATCGCCATAGAGACAGGTGGTCAGCCCATCGCCTAAAATTGCAATACACTCCCTCAAGTCCCTTAGTCGCCTCTTACGACTCCCACGGGAAATAAATGGGGTGATGCTATTCTAAGCCGGCATCACACGGTTATATTAGTTTTATACAACTACTTATTGTGTTTTTGAATAAATGGGTGTGAAGAAGCGTTGAATATCATTAAGTGTTTTAAAACATTTGTTTTTAAAAAGTTTTTAAAAATGAGTTAATAAAATAAATTTAATCGCGTACCTTATTTAATGCCCATAGTCGAACTTTTGTCGGAAATCATGCTTAACATTCCCGTAGCTATAAAACTAGTCGGTATTTTCCCTAATTTAAATTCCCAACAACCTTATCTTCACGTGAGTACGTGCCACGATCCCGTCGATATTATATTAAGACCCGTCCTTTGTGGGTGGAATACTTGTGAAGCATTACAGTAATAGGTAATAGAGAACTGGCAAATCACTTTACGCCCTGAGCTATTACCGCGGGTGGCTAAGTGTATTACCGGCTATTTATCGTGACATTGAGCTTCATCAGGACTTCATGTGACAGATAAGAGTGGACTCCTTGAAGTGCCCTTCTAATGGGATCTTCGACATTTTAATACCTATTTTGGAAAAGTTATACATTTTAAAATGTACAATATTGTGAAAATCTCAATCCCCTTCATATTTTTAAGTTATAGAACAATGCCAATGATATTGAATACCAAATTTTAAAACACTTCCCGTGCTAGGTATACAATATTTGAAAACTAGCAAATTTTTCAAGCGCGGGCTGGATTTGAACCTGCGAATTTCGCCATTACTAGTGACATTATTAAGATACACTTGCAATATTGGATATGCCGCGGTAGCCCAGATGGAAGAAAAGTCGCCACTAGTAATGGCAAAAGTCGCAGGTTCAAATCCTGCCCACGCTTAAAAATTTTGCAAGTTAAAAAATAAATGCAAAGATATTTTTCAAATATTAATTAACTTGGATTAAACAGGCGAACTTGTAAGTAAAACATTCAATACATAAAAAATATTTGTTTATTTTGTTGATAATATATTGTTAACAAAATAAGTAAATAACTTATAAACTTACTTTTAAAACTGGTTTTCTACATACTATAACACAACTTACTTTAAAGGCTCATTTCTACACCTGTACAGACATGGGTACAATTACAATAATATAAAATAAGCAAAACAGGTTATAGCCTGACCTTCCACTGAAAGTATATTGTAGTGAGAGTCATATTTAACAGATGTTATGATGATGACCCCATATCTTGTGGTTCAGCGCTTTGATGTTAATGCGAGACTCTTGTAAGATGTAATAAATAACAGAGTGGCAATGATAGTATCCCGTAATGTGCTATCAGCAGTACATCGACTTTAAGGGAGCTACATATATTTCGGTTTTTCATACCAGTTGTTAAGAATAACCTCCAAAGTTTGATCTTTTAAATGTGTAGGTTGAATGAGATCGCTACTGATAGGTAGGACTACCTACTCATAAACAGTCCATCCTGGATATACACCTTTATGATTATGACTAAAAGATAAGATAAAGGACTTTCAATTTTAAAATAGTAGGTACTCGATCAATTAAACAAGTAGAACAATATATATTTATTACTTCACCAACGCTATTCAAAACGTTCCTATGCTGATTTCAAACTGATGACATGTGAAACACCATACATATTCCTTACTTCTTCAGCCCACAAAGAGCTCATAATAGGATCCAGTGTCCAGCTGAACTGTAATACGATGAAGCTGCCCATACACTCGACGCCATCTTGAGTACCACTCCAGAGGCCATCAGTCTAACGCATATTAGTAACACTTCTGCCTCTGACACTGACTAAGTGGTAGATCATAGAAGCTCCTCAGGGGCTTAAAATATGCAAAATGTTTCTTGCAAGTCCGTCTTATCAAGATGTTTGTTAAGTAGGTATGTAAGTAGGTCGAGCTTTTTATGAAGCAATATTTAGTTTTATTTGTGCACCTTGAGGTTTAGAACTCTGTTCAATTTAAATAGTTATATTTTCTTTCGTAAGTCGGTTATGTGAGATATGTGATTCAGAAATCTGGAAAAGTAACATGATATTCTAGAATTGATAGCCACTTTATTTGAAGCTGGCTAAAATATATAAGTAAGTAAACACTATTATTATTATATATTATATATAACACTATTACTAGAAAATTCGAGACCACTAGTAAGTTTTTCTATGTTTACAGCAGAAGTTGAAACGTTAAGTTGTGTTGTTGATGTACAATAAAAGTAAGTCCACTGATCACGTTAAATTGTCCAAAGCATTAACAGTTTAAAAACGTGCTTGATTTTTCAGGTTCACCGCCACTATAGTGACTATCAGTCCTTTGGTTTTATTGGTCTTTGTTAGAAAGAGACTCAATAAAATAAAATCCGAAACAATGACGTCCGTTCGCGCTTTCAGTAAACTTCACTTTGCAAAGCGTTTTTGTGGAGGTCGCAGTATTTCTGTATTTTTCACTTCCTGACAGTCGCGATGAAATATTTTAAATTTTTCGCGCAGCTGAATGATAAAAGTGGTTGAAATGATTAACTAAGGTCATTATCTCCGCCTTTTGTTTGTATCTTGTGCTATAAAAGCGCGCAATTGTGGTTTATTCGGCCTTATCTCTTTCATTTTTGTTCATAGTGGCATAAAAAAGGAATAATGAAGTGAATTAAGCCAGCAAGCGAGAATACTAAGAGGAATCCAACTAAGATGGATGACGTCATTTTCCTCTTCATTAACCCATTTACTCGACTTGCAGCGGCCAAAATAGTTCTAGTAGTCAACACTTATAGCGCTCTTTTGGAGCTCATTCGTTCAAAGAAACTTATTGCTGTAATTTGTTTTCGGTTCGCCCTTCTAGATTATTTCAAATTGAGCTTACTTGATGGGATAAAATAAATAGGTTTGTAAAGGCAAAGCTGTTCGTTGAGCAAAATCAAAAAGATATTTCATGGTTTTATTTTTCAGGCGAGTGCTGAATAAACGATGGAGTAAGTAGCCTTAATTTGCTATTCTTATCGTCTAGGCAACCTAGTTTCGGCGCGCCCACCAGCGCTCGGTACACACTGGGGTATCACGTTCTCAAGGAGCCCCCGAGCGCCGTCTCCCGCCACTCGTACAGCTGAGTGCGCATCGGATATGTGCCTTTTACTGACCGTTTGAAGAGCCTCTTAGCGCCAACCGATTTGGGAAATCACGTTACGGGCTTCAAGTCGCATGTAAAGGCTAAAATAGGGTGTATGTAGCCATCGCCTATCTATCAATAGGTTCGCTTGCGGTATGAGCTATTAGTAATGATTGCGAGGGGAAACCGGCTTTTGATGCTTTGAAAGCGAAACATAGTAAGTCTACCTAGATCTATTTTAAGTACATTGACGTAACAGACTCTCTAAACTATAGAGTGTGTGTATTAAAATACATTAATTAATATCTTTATATTACTGTACTGCAAAAGGATTTGTTACAACACTAGGATAAGTCAGTCAGTGTGTGAGAGTGCCAGTGCCTGAACAGGCTTCTTCTGGGTGAGCTCGCTCCATCTTAGACTCTGTCTCTTTCCTATGACCTAGACTAGAGTCAAGAGCAAACCCATCATTAATAAAAAAAGTATAGTAAAAAAGTATTTATTGTTGTTTTTTTATCCTAAAAAACAAGAAATTGGTATAAAAAAATATCATTACACTTTTTTACTTGCACTTTGCATGCTGAGGCAGAGTTATTGATAGATTACCTACTTGTAAATAAATGAAATAATAATTGTTAACAAGATCATGTTTTGAACTTAAAATAGGCTCATCTTTCCCATAAGTAGGTACCAATTTAAGGTAGGTAAATAAATTACTCACAATAAATCTATATTTTTTAATATTTTCCGGTTTTCATAACAATACATACATTATGCAAAATAATCATTTGATGGACCACTGTGCGAGTATTAAAAACTGACCGCTGCAGTATAATAGAAATACCTCGCCACCGTAAATATAAGTTTGAAATCAATAAACTTCTCAAGTCTTAAGGATAAGCTCTTCGCCGTCACTAAACGGAGCTAAGAGAACAGAAATTACTTTCAGCGAATTATCCCCGTAGCAGCAGTTGTTAAATTGCACAAAGACCAGAATTTAATGCTTCCAGCGACTTCCCTCGCGAATTAAATTTATAAGACTTTGGATGTAGGATCTTTTAGTCATTTAGTAGATTAAACTCGGAACATCGAATTCAATCCGGCAAAAGTCTTGATAATAATTTTGATACCTAAGCAATTGCATTAGTGATTCTATGCTGAGATGGTCCTATTTTCCTTGTGTTTAACACGTTCACGGACGGAAATTCTATGCAAGTCGATTTTGCACTCGTATCTGGACGCGACTGCTATAGCATCCTAACTTTGACCGCTTGTTGTGGGCAGAAATGCTTAAGAAGGCGGGTTTTCTTACTAAAAGTATGTAGTATAAAGTTTACTGTCATAATCTGCTCAATCTGGAGGCGTTAACTGTCACATAAATAAGCTTTTGCACACATCTAAAAAACTGTTCCAACCCGCCCCCCGTGGCCCCCTTTTTCGCACACGAACGCTATAGCGGCCATGTTTGTATGAGATTTTGCTCAATCGCGTGCCAGGTGCGCTGGAGTATTTACACGTACACATCAAGTGATTTTCGCGCGCTGGCGTCATTTTGCTACTTCATTCATACCACCGCTAGTATTGTTTTTGAATTATTTATGTGAAAATTATGACTGGAGTATGAGTAAACACATCTTATTTCACTTTATATTTGCTAAAAAGCCTAGACTGCATTGCTAAAATAAACAAAAAGCGGGATTATAAGGTATCAAAAGATGTGCTAACTTAGAACCAAAACGATTGATTTATCAACTCTAAATCTAAGTCAAAATATGTTCAGTTATTAGTGTTTGTAATTTTATCGTATTTGTTTCTATCGCAGTAGAATTTCATAGAAATTTTACTACTCAAACGTGCATCAGGATTTGTTACCGTAAATATTACTGTTTATGGTCACAGATGTCGCCAAAAAGGCAAAAACTTGCCAATGTCAAAGAAGAAGGCAAGCTTCTGAAATTATTTAAAGAAGCATCTGACGATGGATCTTCGGCGGAGCACTAGCGTTGAAAAATCTGATTTATGACATGACAGAGATGTGACAGCAGTCGACTGATATAGCAGTCCTTGTCCTATATTGTGGTGAAAGATCTTAATCCTGGACGGTGCTTCTATAGCATTCGAATTCTATAGCATTTAGTTGTCACATTTAATGGTCAGATATGAATTTAATATGACGTCGATGCTATAGAAGACGTAAATTTTCCATACATTTTTTTTGTGTCAAACATGGGTGACGTACTGTCCGTGAACGTGTTAACACGTGTTAACACGTGTTAACACGTTCACGGACAGTACGTCACAGAAGCTTGCCTTCTTCTTTGACATTGGCAAGTTTTTGTCACGAAGCTTGCCTTCTTCTTTGACATTGGCAAGTTTTTGCCTTTTTGGCGACATCTGTGACCATAAACAGTAATATTTACGGTAACAAATCCTGATGCACGTTTGAGTAGTAAAATTTCTATGAAATTCTACTGCGATAGAAACAAATACGATAAAATTACAAACACTAATAACTGAACATATTTTGACTTAGATTTAGAGTTGATAAATCAATCGTTTTGGTTCTAAGTTAGCACATCTTTTGATACCTTATAATCCCGCTTTTTGTTTATTTTAGCAATGCAGTCTAGGCTTTTTAGCAAATATAAAGTGAAATAAGATGTGTTTACTCATACTCCAGTCATAATTTTCACATAAATAATTCAAAAACAATACTAGCGGTGGTATGAATGAAGTAGCAAAATGACGCCAGCGCGCGAAAATCACTTGATGTGTACGTGTAAACACTCCAGCGCACCTGGCACGCGATTGAGCAAAATCTCATACAAACATGGCCGCTATAGCGTTCGTGTGCGAAAAAGGGGGCCACGGGGGGCGGGTTGGAACAGTTTTTTAGATGTGTGCAAAAGCTTATTTATGTGACAGTTAACGCCTCCAGATTGAGCAGATTATGACAGTAAACTTTATACTACATACTTTTAGTAAGAAAACCCGCCTTCTTAAGCATTTCTGCCCACAACAAGCGGTCAAAGTTAGGATGCTATAGCAGTCGCGTCCAGATACGAGTGCAAAATCGACTTGCATAGAATTTCCGTCCGTGAACGTGTTAACTAACCTATCGGCCTCTTGGATGTCACCTGTATATGACATCGATGCTTTTTGTCCTATTCCTAGCACAATGACGAATTACAGAAAATGCCTTCCAAGTTGCTATCTTAAACTTTATGTAGATACTTACATTTACAAACATACAAACTAACAATGTACAAAATCAACTGTATACGTTACTATAATAAAATACCAGACGAAATTTTACAGTTAAATGATAATCAATTCAAAACAAAAATCAAGAATATTTTATGTTCAAAGGCATATTACAAGCCAGAAAATTATCTTACAGATAAAGACGTCTGGTCAGTAGCAACTGTAGCTCCAACACAATGTATCAGGTAGATAGACATATCATATTTAAACTTTAATTTGACATAGATTTAAGAACATTGACATAGGTTTAACTTTGACATGTATTTGTTTTTTACATTATTGTAAGTTTACTATTCTTTTTTGTATTATGTTAAGTACCTAGATTTGACTTTCTAAAAGAGAATCTTGTACATTCCTACTTAGAAATAAATTTTAAGATTCCAAGATCTCAGTTATTGTTATTTAGTAGTAGCTTTAAGTAATTCTTTAATGTATGTTTCTTATGCAATCGCCTTAGGCTTGCCCTGTAATGATTGTGTAAAAGTTGTAAATAAATAAATAAATAAAAAAAATAAATAAATTTGATTTTGATACCTATAATATCCCTATGTTGGTGACATGATCACTTTTGTAGTTTATAATGTGTGAATAAAAATATATGCACCTTAAAATTTTGTCAGAAAGTTCAACTGAGTCATAGCACAAATTACGTAGAAATACTTGTTGGCAAAGGAATCAATTTCATACAAAATCAATACCCAAATGAGAATTAATATCATTAAGCGGCTTTCCCACTTGTCGTCCGTCGCTACGTATTATCAACGCACCGTAATGTATGCATCTGTCAGACGAAAGGAAATTGCAAATTTTGGATCTTTTTCCCACACATATGTCTACGGTGCGTTTACGGTGAGTTACACGCCTATAATTCCTTGCGGGGTAGGCAGAGCGTAAACGGACATTTACGCTACGTCTGACAAATATTTTATTGTCATTCTGAAAATTGTGTATCACCATAGTAACAGGTTGTCAGCCCATCGCCTAAAATAGCAATACACGCCCTCGAGTCCCTTAGTCGCGGGAAAGAAATAGGGTGATGCTATTCTAAGCCGGCATATCGCTATTCCACTTGTATAAAACTTAGGCAAATAGGAACTAAAGTCATTATCAGTTCACCATAACTTGGATACTTTAGTCGAGTTGCCGCTCGAGTCGCTGCGAACAAGCAGAGCTTTCATTTTGTTCGGCAAAGACAAACCGCGCGCGGTATTGCAGCGTCCCGCCGCGCAAGCAAATCTTTGCGTTCGGAGGTCTCAGACCAGGGAATGGAAAAATATAGACGGAGTTTTGCGAGGTTCGAAGAAAATGTATTTTTTTTTATAATTAATTAATTACGATACATCAAAAATATCAAGTGATTTCAGTAACAGTAAAAAATGAGAGAGATGGTTCCTTTTTTTGAAGGATAAGTTATGTTTTTGATTTTAAATTCTGGGTTTGTTAGAGGTCGTTTTTCAACCTATATCTAGACATTACAGTGGGATTCATTTTTATAGAAGTAAATTATTTTGACACAGGTTTAGTAAATCGTTTAAAGATTTATTATTAACTAATAGTAAGCGGTGGAACAAACTGGTTCTCGAGTTAAGGCCACGCCTCGGCAAGCGTAGCGTTGGACGCTCTCCGGCCAGGTGGACTGGCAAAAACGGGAGATCATGCCTAATGGCGTACTCTGGCCTACGTCAATCTGGCCTGCGATAGGCTTATGTGAATGTTTACAGTCAAAATAACTGAATGAAGTGGTTATGATTTGTTTGTGGTGGATATAACCACATAAAAAAAAGTTATATGCAACCTTATTTTGTCCATATTAAATTAAACTATTGTACATGGTCCACGTTTATTACACAAATCACAGCGTTTAATACAACGCGTGCAAAACACGTGCTGTCGTTTCTGTTTCATTTCTTTATAATGCGTCTATATTAAATATGGAATCACGGCGACAATTGCACCTTGCGTCCTTAATGTTTGATGTTTTTAACTTTAAAAAAACTGACTATCTCTTTTCAAAATTGAAGTTACCCACATCCTCACATATTAAGTACAACCATGATCGTAGGTTCTGTCGTGCTCTATTTCAGATTCACAGACATAAAACAGTGGCATTTACAGGCAGTTTCCGCTACCACGCAACTAAATGCTGGAATAACATTCCACCCCCTATTATTATTTATTTATTTAAGAGCCCAGGTTGTCCCACTGCAGGGCAAAGGTCACCCCCTATAAGACCTCTAAATCAAAGTTAACATTTAAATTAAAAATTAAGGAATTTCTCTTCACCGCGTTCATCTCTGATGATAGCTGAAAATCAGCGATTTGCCGTCAAAGCAAATTTTGACGCTGAGCTATGACCTTTTGCATTGCTACGGCACACATACCTACAGGGTCTGGTCTTGAGCAGGGCCCTAATTGTCACAAGTTTAATATATTTTGTATATGGTATGATATGTAAATATTCTTTGTTGTTATTTTTCAAATTGTTAATTTTGTCTTATGTATGTATGTGTGACTCTAGCAAAAATAAACTTTTTATCTATCTATTTTGTTCTATCTATATCTAGCGCTCTTTCTGTGATAAGTTTAGCTAGATCTAAGTCGGAGATATGAAAACGGCGTCTTATTGCCAGCCATACTCGATGTCCCAGTCGTGTTTTAGGTCACCGGTTTATTAGCTTCTTTGACTCAAGTTTTCAATTCAAGCTTCTGGAATAAATTTCGAGTGAGTTATTGATTCCATTTTTAATTCCATTTAAATTTAACGGCCACTCTTTAAACTTTCTTTTCTTCGTAAGCGGAAAGCAATAAAAGGTAATTTATAATTAAATAAGAAAAACTGTAGAAGGCATTTATGAGAATCAATGTATAAACATTAGTTGAAATCTGAACTAACTACCTACTATAGAAGTTCCTACATAAAAACAGTTAGCAAGGGTGACCGAATAAACGCACTTTGTAAAAAATATTCCACTTTTTACTAGAAAAAGGCATCCGCTTCCAAAGCGCGAATAAAGTCGTTGTTAAAATGACAAAAATCTCGTTCCTTTTTCGAATTGTGTACTCCGTGTCGTATTCAAGTCGTTTCGTAAAATTCAATTTTGGGAATTTGTTTCCTCTCGCGGTGTCGTGCGGAATACTGATGCGCCAATGAGCTCTACATTTCAACTTTTTTTTTGTCAACGCAGCACAAAATATTTTCTACGTCGAATCATTTCACATTCTAATATGCTTAGCTCTTGTATGTATTGTTTTTATTTAAATTTTGTTTTATAAGCTAAATATTTCCCAGAAAAGATAATATCCTATAGGCAAGTTCACCCATGAGTACAAAATTTGTAAATCATTTTAATAATAGTGATGCAAGAATCCAAATATAGAAATAAAAGGGACCAATGAAGTTTATTTCGTCGGCAGGCCTTAAACTGAATATTAATAAAATTATTGATAGAAACGAGCGTAGGTCTATCCTTCAATGGTGCTTTTGATAGTCCTATAAATAGACCTTAATGCAATACTCAATACAATAGCTACATTTTGACATTATTTCTCATAAATAACGGAAAGCTTAAATGAACTGTCGAATTCGTCATCACTTTAGTGTTGTAATCAATTGAAATAATCGTGAAATGTTTTACGTCTACACGTAGAGGCTAGTAATTGGTGCTACATTAAGTATAAATAAATATCCTAGACAATACACACAGTGCCATCTAGCCCCAAACTAAGCAAAGACTGTACTGTGGGAACTAGATAGCTGATATTAATAATTAAATATATATTTTTTGTAAATAAATACATAATTTATATATAGAAACACCCAGACTAAACACAAATATCTGAAAATGACTTCACAAATATTTGGGTCTTGTGGGGGTCGAACCCACGACCCTCGGCGTAGCAGGCAGGAGTACTATCCGGTACGCCATTGGCCCAGTCAATGCCTGTGTTGTCTGCGTTGCCTGCGTTGCAATGTTGCGTGTGATCCCTGGCTTTGCAGCAATGGATGGCCGGAGAACGCAATCTGAGACCGGTCTAGAGGCTATTAATATGGCTGTATTAAAGGCAAATCCTTATCCTTGATATCAACGGTTTATGATATTAGTTTGAAAGCTTGTGAGTTGAGCCATGACTACGACCACTCTGCTCAGAGTACACCAGCTTAGAAAAAGTGCTTAGCCGTTCAGTCCCCAAGGCTTGGATAGTTCATTTCTGAAAACAGTTTATTATGATTAAAAAATAAACGTTTTGTTACAAAACAGTTAGACGCACTTTTTGAAGTTGTTAAAAATATTTAAGACGCTGTCAAAAAGCTTAAACCAAGTCTTACTATTTTTGTTATAAGACTGCCAAGATTTATTCAATTCAGGGTTCAACTGACGAAAGTCAAACCTCAGTTTTTTGTATTTTTGAAATTACATTAAAGATACTTTGTAACTCACTACCCAGTAGAAGTTTTTCAGACGACGCCATACCTCAGTTAAAAGATGGCTTTTCTTTTATCATGTTTGATTCAATTATCAATTTGGAAACGAAAGAGAATTAAATTTCTTAATCCATTATTATCATTCTTTCTTAGGTATAGTTGTCAACACCAGTGGGACACCTAAGTATTAATAAAATCTTCTTAAGGAATCTCCATGCTTGTTTGATATAACACCGTCTTTGTGAGTACCAACTTCTCGTACCTAGCAACCTCAAGCCACAGAATACAACATCATTCACGACCGAACAGTTCAATTGTTTGTCCATTACCGTGCTCACACTTGCCAGCTCACGACACTAGTTACAAATTACAATGCACAAGGAGAGAGTCAGCAGCGTGTGTCAACTACACCCCGCCCCCGTTTCCTCCCTCCCCCGCACTAGCCCCACTTGTTGTCAGCGATTCCTGGAGTTGACCCATTCATTGATCTACAATTATTGGTGCAAGCTAGCATGGTGCAAGATGGAGCTGCCTAGGGTTCGGATACAGCCAAAGTTTAATATCATTAATAGTTCCAGAGAAAATAAAGAATAATTTTTATAGCTAGTTTTACTTTCAAAAGCAATTTTTTTATAATGATAAATAAATAAAATGCTTGAACCTGGGTTTAATGCACGTCGTAAAAAATGTGTATCCTCTTGACATTCCTTTTGAAAATTTATTCAGTCAGAAATAAATGTTTAAATAATTTACTTAGGACCTCATGAAGCGTGACAATCGGTGACGACTGGTTTTTGTATCAAATTTTATCTCAGCTGCTATTTTTTTTATTAACGTTTATATTCCAGTTTATGCATCTTAGGGGTGTGTGTATCCGAACGCGACGCAGCAGTTAGCTGCAGTGTACACTTGCAGTAATCACTTGAGCGAGCCTTGCAGCTGACAGCACTAAACCTGAGCACACTCAGACGTCCTCGGCCACGAGCCACTGAATAAACATCTATCGACTTGTAACACATTGCCTTGAATTTCAGGTGCAGGTATTAACTGGGAAGGAAATAAGCTGACTTTAGATACGGAGTAGTCAGGCAACAAGTATACCTACACAGATGGGTCGCAAAAGTATTTACAACAGTTTTAGAATTCCAATTTCTTCTATAAATAAATAGACTTTTGAAATAAAAACGTTTTTTAATAAACTTTTTAACATTTCGTTTGCAATAAAAAAATACCTAAGCAATTTTGATTTAATGCTTTAAAACTTATAACAACTTTTATCAATAAGCATAATATGCCTTATTTACATTTTATGGAGTAGTATTTGTCTTTCTATGTAACATGACCATTTTATTACTTGACCAGCTCAAAAAACACTTGCTAAGATTGGAAAACCTACCCCGGGGTTTCGCCATAATGCGAGTAAAATGTGTGTTTCCTTTTTTAGTGCTCCCAGATCGCATTTAGAAGGTATATTTTTAAACACCGTCGGCCAATACTTAATTTGAAGACATGGAGGCTGTGGGTTACTAGTTAAACGAATATATAATATATTTTGATGTTTACCTAATTCTAGTATAAGTTTTAATAATAAGTCAACACAATTTCCTAACCCTTCACTCTTAGTCTCCCCTCTCCTTTCCCTCGCTAGCTCTTAATTCACTAGAAAAACTAACATACTGCATTTATATTAAAATATAATTATTTGAAACCTTACACAGGCTTCATTCGAATACTTAGCGTGATCATTGGTTGTAATTGTAAACCTTTTTTACATATTCAGCATAATTTTTATTTACGATGAACTTAAAGTTATTTATCATGTACACGTGTTAAACTTTGATCTAAATAAATTATTCTGTTCTTATTCTTATAATATGTGCTTTTATTATGAGTATTTTTGTGTTTCCCCTCCCTCCCCTGTTAGCTAAGTGAAATTGTTTTCACTGTATTGTATTATCACGCGTACATTGCATTGCTTGTTAGTAAGTAAGTATCTAGTCATTCTTTGAATTCTTTCACAATAATTTTCACGTTGTGTTCATACTACAAAGACTGTCTCAAAAGTTTCTCTTTGAAAAACTTCAGTAGTGTCTCTTGTGGCTCCCTGTCTGGTCATCAATGGATCTGACGGCAACACTTTCTCTAGATATTGTGAAATTACAACTATTTTGAAGTACTTAGGTACGACATGTTTTATCATAATATTTGCTATATGACAGATTGAATTTGTTCTTGATTTTTATCTTTGATAAAGCCTGGCTTTAGATTTATGAAAAAAAGGCAAATAACAACGACAACTAAAGAAGTTTGGCTTTTGTAAGATATTTTCTGGATTTGGTTTCAAATGCCTTCAAACTAATAACTGTTTTCACAACGTGTTCGACAAATACTCTTTCATATCTAATCACATTGAGCGGTAGTTCAAAGGATATGAGCATTAGTAGAAAGCCCAATCTCAATGATAGATAATATATAGATTATGCGTTCGACGTAAATTAATACGGCTCATATGTTGGTCTTAGGGGGATACAAACTAGATTTGTATTGCCAATGCGACAGACTAATGGTGCGTGTGTATTAATAACCGTATTATGTGCGCAATTAACATTCATGTTTTCGCTAAGAGATTATGCCATGAACAAAATTAAGTCCATGTGTGTGAGTACGAGTATATAGTTTTGTTTATGCTGTATTTGTAACTGCAATTTCATAAAAAATATAACTGAAAAGCTACATGATACTTGACTGTTATAGACTACCGCAATAACAAGACTTGTCTAAGAGTTTATAGGACTTCTAGGTACTCTAACTATGAACAAGAAATTGGGTGGCAACAGGTGAAACCGGTTGCCAGATCACTAGAATACTTAATATTAGTAAATATGTTATACATATTATAAGTAAAATTATGTACTGACAACTACTGTTTTGTAGGTTTTGGCTGAACAAGAAGAACATTAAAGCCACAAATCGTCAATTGCTCAACGTAATTTTAAAGATAAGTCCAAAGTTAATATTTTACAAACTCCAGTCGAGGCAAAAATGAAAAGGAAAAACTGTGAATTACCATAGACTGGCGGCACATAGGCCTTACACATTACTACGAGATTACTTTTGTATTCCTCCGTATACAATACAGTGTTGCAAAGATATCTTAAGGAGACATTAGTGCTAAAACGGCATTGGATGGTGCCTAGCGTTTTTCGCATAGCTTGTAGATATGGGTCGTTTAGAGAAGCGGGGCCAGGCCTTCTCTACTCAGACAAAATAAAACAGTAAGGATATATGAGTATAGTGAAGACGGGTTAAAATACCCTATGATAAGTCACCTTTTCGTTCTCTCGCATAATATCTAGATTAATTATTTATTTGACTATTTTTTATTTCAATGTTTGTAAAAATAAATAGGCTTCTTTGTTTTTGAAAACTTGCAAAATTATCAAGCGCGAAATTTTGCAAGTTTACAAAAATTGTATACCTTACACGGGAAGTGTTTTAAAATTTCGTATTCAGGTATTTTGTTATGTATCGACTTCACGATTTTGACTATATCTTCATATCTCAGTAATTTTTAGTCCCTGAAAAATATGGAATTTAGGAAAATCTATTTGAAACCGGTTAAGGGACGACATATTGTGGTAGTGGTAGTGGTAGATAATGTGTAATGTTATACTTCGTGCATTTTATTATTTATACGTTATTATTTTTTATTTTCATTATTCCTTTAACTACTAAATATCGCCTACTTGATTAACATGATCCTGCCTTATGCTGTAACCTTTCTCAGGAAAATTTGAAATTCTAAATGATGCAATTTACTTTATTCTATGTAGAATAGTATTATCATTTATTGAAGTCATTATCCGTCATTGTAAAAAAATCAATAGGCATAACACTTTTTCATTAGTAACAATTTTTTCCTTATAGAAAACCGACTCGGGCGGGATAAAAAAATAAAAAGGCACTGCCTTGGGGCTGGTAAGGCATGTAACTTTACGCCACCAACATCTAAAAACTATATTTGTTTACATGGTTGTAATTAACCAGGGATCTTTGTCTTTTATTTTAGGTCTAGCGCCTTGGAATGTTGCTAAATCTCCCACGACGTGCTATAGGAAATGTTCTCTTTATCTTACACCATCCTGCTTCCGAACCTCCCCGTTCCGCGCCGCAGCGCACACCGGATGCGACGGGGATTTATTTAGGATAAAACCATGCTTTTATTCTAAAAAGAGAATAAAATATTCAGTTTTGTATGAAATAGAATATTCAGTTTCGTTCATCATGGAAAACATTTGTTCTTTCGGGCTTAAGAAATACAAGGAACTTAACATTTCCAGCCTTATCTATGTAAAACGCATATTATGACTTTGAAAATATTGAATTTAAAAAATATATAGAAAAAGAATTTTAGAAATTTACGTACCCACGTAATACTAAAATTATTATTGAAATACCCTTTTATTACAGTTAGAATGTTCAGTTCATTTTATTTAATCAGATTGTTTTCTAAAACGCAATCACGATTTATTGTCTTTGACATAGCATTGTAAAAAGCAAAATATTATTAAAACTAAACTAAACTAAAGCTTGGCAATCCAAAGAGGGAATGCTGCCAGCGTGTTGGGCACCGTGCCTCTCAGAGACGCACTGGAAGACGTTTTTTACTTGTAGTGCGTATATATGTATTATTATTAGTTTATCTATTACCTACATAATTAATTAAATAACGAATAAACTAAACTTATATCATAGAGTCATCCTTAAAAGTAGGTAAGCAATTTTTTTATGAATTTCCCATCAGGCGTTTCACCTGTGCAATAAATTTTCGCTCACTTGCAGTACTTTATGATCGGAATAAGTCCAATTTGTTACAATATTTCAAGAATCAGTTACAAAGATTCTTTCAGACTTAGTAGCGAGAAGGTAGCTTGCTGTATTACTTAGTTTACCTATAATTAATGATGTGTGGAATTCGGCAAATAAAGAAGGTAGTTCAAACTTATTTTTGTGTTTGACATTGCGGAATTCAATTACTATTTACATTGACATTCCGAAAGGCCATGTGCAATTTGCACTTGGTGATTGATGATGATAATTCGCACTAGGGTAGGTAATAATTTTTTTTGTTACCTACCCTAATGTTAATTTCAATCAACTTTGAAGAACATGCAGTAGACAGACGGACGGACAACTAAGACATCCTTACAGGGTTCCGTTTTTAGGGTTCCGTAACGGGTCAAAATGGGACCCTTTTATTAAGACTTGGCTATCCATATGTCTGTCACCAGGCTTTTTATATCGCCCAGTATAGCTGGCTTTGTTTGTTTAAAAAATATTAAAGTTGTCTACTTCTGGCTTATAGTTTCTGAAACAATCGAACTGGTCAATCAGTCGATTTTGTGTAATTTTTGGTATATGCTAACATACTTTCGTTTTCAGTGGATATGAACAACTCAAACTGGATTTTAGCACTGTCACATAGACAAAACCGGTATATTTTATAATATGAATTCAAATATAGAGTCTCGAAACTATTATTAAATAACTGATCTACCATACAAGGAATTGAAAATTCACCTTAATGTTACATGTGCTTTACAGACACATAACGCAATCTTACAAAAAATGAGCGACTTAGGAATGTTTCTAAGATATGACGTATTTCCACCGCTATAACACCAAATACTAAAAACATAAATTTATAATAATATAAATATTTAAAGATTCCATACAAAAATTGTTTGGAGGCTGTATCTGATGAACGTTAATAGTTTGACAGTTGATTTTTTAACAGAATGTGTATTACTTTTGCTGCTCTAATAACAAATAGTGTAATAGCAGAATAAACATAATATGTAAGGGGGCCCCAGGCCTCGTACATCATTTTGTCTTTTTTATGGAAAATGGTACGGAACCCTGCATTTGCGAGTCTGACTCGCACTTAGCCGATTTATGACATTTGATATTTGGCTCCTGCTTGCTAAACTAGATCATTTACTTATTCTTGTATTACGCTAGTAACATAATATAAAGGGTAGATATCATTGCTTCTAGGTATCAATCCCTGGGATTGGCGGTTTGGATTCACGGCTCTCTGAACTGTAACTTCAGAATATCTGTCGACGCATCGGTCTGTCGTTAGACTGCAAATACTCTGATGGAAAACCATTTTTGAACCGAGTGTGAATTAAAGTAGAGTTTACGATGTTGTATATATCAATATAAAATGTTATTCAATTATTACATATCAATGGTAACTTTCATAAATATATTGTCTCAATACTTTTATTTTTGAGACAGATTTCTAAGCGAATAATAGAGATAGATTTCTCCGAGTGTAAATTAAAGTAGAGTGTACGATGTTCTATACCAATTTAAAATGTTATTGAATTATTACATAATTATGGTAAACTCCATAAATTATTATTTGTCTCCATACTTATATGTTCGACACAGATTTCTAAGCGAATAATAGATTATAGATTTCTCCGAGTGTAAATTAAAGTAGAGTGTACGATGTTGTATATATCAATTTAAAATGTTATTGAATTATAACAGAATTATGGATACCTCCATAAATTATTTTTTGTCTCCATACTTATATTTTCGAGACAGATTTCTAAGCGAATAATAGAGATAGATTTCTTAACGATCAGCCTTAGGAATGTATTACGCTAGGAAAGATACTGCGAAGAAAAACAGTTAGATAACCTTCTGTACGTTTTCCTTGATGAAAAGTTAATTTTGTTTCCAAGAACCAGCATTTAACAAAAACAGTCACAAAGAAGTGAACACAAGACACACTGCTTTCTTTAATTACAGTTGCTAACGAACGCTCTCAAGCCGTAGTCCTGGAACTATTCGAGCGTCTAAGGCCACTCGCACACGTGCTGCATGATATTGCGGTATTTAGCCGTTGTGGTGTGTCTAACAAAAACAGTTTTACGAAATTGTATCGCATGTATGCTAAACTGTCACTTATCAAATATTCCACATAAACTGTATAATACAACAACATCGTGCGTTCGCAAATTAAGTTTGATACAAATCCTGTAACACTGGGCCAGAAAATCGCCGCAAAACCGTGCGGCACGTTTGATAACCACCTAAGGTCCCGGGAACTATTCGAGCCACTAAATTCGCGTACAGCAGAACCGGGGCATGCATACCTACCCATGTAAATTGCTGGAACAGTCCTCGTTAATTTGGGCCTTGTCGTGGGGCACATCCCTTTCTTGGTAACCGTCTTGAGACGCAGCTCGGGAACAAACAGCCACTCGGTTGAACATAGCCTCCGTTTATCTTTGTACCAACGGAAATTTTCAGAAATTGTTTGCGCTAATTTATGTCTGACTGAAAATATACCTTGAACGAGACAAGCGAAAATACTTTATACTTTTCTATCATATCATTTAAGTTTCTCTGTACAAAAACAAATAGATAATAACAAATTAAATTCTCACACATACACATATCACACCTATAATCCCATTTACGGCCATTTGCGCTCTGCCTACCCCGCAAGAGTTATTGGCGTGATGTATGTACGAATAAAAACCAACAAAGGATTAGGATTTTTTTACTAACAATGATGTAAGATTTTCAAAAATGTGAATAACAAATAGCTTTTTTATGCGGCCGGGACTTGATCCCGGGGCTGTGTTGAGTCCAATTCATTTTCCGGTCTCGTTACTAACAAACAACTCTGGCAGACATTTACGCCACTTCTGGCAAACATTTGAGAGTCATTCGAAAATTGTGTATTGTCATAGTAACAGGATTAGCCAATCGCCTAAAATTGCAACACACATAATTCTTGAGCCTCTTAGTCGACGACACCTTATGGAAAGAAATGGGGTGATGCTCTTTTAATGCGTATTTATCCGGCACAGATTTTTGTTTATCACTCCAAAAAAAGGTCTATTCTGTGAGCGAGTACGTTTTCTTTTCAACAGCATTAATATCATACATTATTAGAGCTCATTTTGTTTTCAATTAATAGTGTTACGGCCACACTAATCTTATCTCGACTTAACCTGATAAATGGTCACGGGCAAACGTGCTCCATTGATAACGACCTTTAATATTAATTCAGCCGATCTACCTTGAAGAACGCGCTCATACTTAATCTGAACAGATTTACAATCTTAAAATAATGTAGATACATCAATTTGTAATATTGATTTTGCGTTCGAAAATCTGATCGCTCGATTAGTCTCTTCTTCAAATTTAAGAGTCAAACTCTTGCCGTGTGATGCCGGCTTAGAATAGCATCACCCCATTTCTTACCCATGGGTGTCGTAAGAGGCGATTAAGGGACTCGAGGGTTGGATGTGTATTGCAATTTTAGGCGATGGGCTGACAACCTGTCACTATAGTGATACACGGTTATCTGATTGACCCTCAAACTGTTGTCAGACGTGGTCTTAATATCCGTTTTACGGCCGTTAACGCTCTGCCTACCCCGTTAGGGATATAGGCGTGATTTATGTATGTACGTAATTCTTGTCGGTGGAGTAAATTCAATTACTCCTTTTTTGGGGAAAGTTTTGTGCGGTGGTCTCCCCCACCGTTGATTAGGCTACATAAAGTTCGATGTGAACTCCTCATTATAATTTGTGTTAGTAATTCGTGTAATTTCTTACTTATGTTGACATTTTGTCATTGTTAAATAAACAAACAAGTGTTGCAATCTATTTTGATTCTTGTAAATAAACTTTGGAGACAATGAAATATTTTACTTGAGTATATAATGTTATTTCTTCACGCAAGTGATAGAGCAGCATAAAATAATGCTTTTTTGACATTGATTCATATAGTTGCCTTTATATTTGTTATCTTTGTAAGTATAACGAAAATCGTATTTATTGGTGTAAATACTAAAATGCTATTTTATAATAAAATTGATAGGTATACAGTTATTAAGATATTTCACATACGTGCATTATAAGTTATTATTAAACTTGTAATACAAAAAAGAAACACATTATTAAATTACGGAAAACGACGGATTTAGAAACACTTACTATAATATACATATTTACTCACTATGAAATATCTCCTAATTTTAAAATAAGTATATTAATATACATCTATATGTTCACATGTACTATTTATATTCGCATTGAGGAAACTCGGTCTGTTCATACACAAAATATCAAGTTAGCACATAAGCTTCTTTGTGACTGTTTGTTTCTAAATAAAAGAAAAAAAGTAGTAAGGAGTTGGTATAGAGTAATCTTGTAAATAAAAGGTTAAGTGCCGAGATAGATTCGTAGAATTTAACGGGTTTTTGAGTTACCTTTCAGAGCAATTCAACGCTCTCTCTTAATGGACCTAAGTGAAGGGTTGAAACTCGTCAGCGTACAGAAGAATTTAAGAAAATTTGGAAAATGACAACTCATACTGAATACTTCTATGTAATATTCAACAAATCCGAAATTCCGTGGCTAAACTAAACATAGGTGTGTAACAACTTCTAAACTAGTTTTAAATATGAATTTAAGTTCATGACTCTACTAACCAATGTCCGCCAAATGTTTTAATGCATTAACAATGTAGACCATGTCAATATCTTATTGGTTTAAAAAGGAAACGTGACCTTCACCCACTTTACTCTAAATCGATTTTGTTATACATTTTTAGGTAAAATATAAAGCAATTTTGGTTTGGTGATGGAATAGGATCCATCTAGCAGCTAGTCCATTATTATATGACTGTGAGCCATTTGATAGATAACGGAACGTTCTGTTTATTAATACTCACTTACTTTTTTTTTATACATCACATCTACATGTTAGGGTTCGATCTCATCTGAGTATATTTGTTGCAATTCGATGACAATGCGTCAGTCTTCATGCTTTATATTAGTCGATAATTCGGCGACTGAACTTTCCGCAACGATGTTTCTGTAAAGATTTTGATTTGCATAACATCGGACATGTTGAATACAAAATTGTAAAACATGTCTCGTGTTGGGTATATACTTTTAGGAAACATGCACTTTTTTAACGGTAGGCAGGTTTTAAACCTATGACTTTCGCTATCAGTACTAGCGACGACTCTTCCATCTTGGCTACCGCGGCTCAATGGTTGCTTGCGAAATTTTGCAAGTAAGTATGTCTTAATGCCAATAATACGAGGCAAAGCTCCATTTACCAAGATAGTTTTGCAACTAATTCCCAGCAACTAATTGGTTCTTTACAGATTGAATGCCAAAGCATGAAACCCCGCAATAAATTAAATACTAAAAATATCAATCAATCAGACTTGTCACCAATTGTTAGTGTTTTATTGTTCATCATTCGAGTGAAACACCAACTTGTGTTTTATTATTAGCAACAGAAAATAAAAATCCCTACTAAGTTACTTCGATAAAGTGCGGAAATTCCCTAAATCGCCAGTCCCAATTCATTTTTTCAAATTCAGATAACATACGTTGGACTGTCAGTAGGATCGTTAATCGTTATCATAATGTTTAGTGTAACACACGTCGATGCCCGATCATTGACGCGTGCGCATTCATAGTAGCCAGTTGTACATAGGCTGTGATTCAGTGATATACATACACGTAAATTATTAAAACTTGCAACTGTTGTGACATGAACTCGCTACACTGTACTCTAGACTATAATTTACCAGCCAGTGAATTAATGATCTAAGCTTAAGGTAAAGTTTTATTTTAAAAATAAGCTTATTGTACATCGATGTTATATTTGTCAATTGATAACTTTTCCCACGAGCATCTAATCAATAAACAAGTGGACAGAAAACCGGAGAAGTGCATGTTAGTTCAACCATCGAAAATTCCGTAGAATTTTCATGCGTCCTAAAAACACATTAAATAAGTGTTGGATTAAACACCTCTCAAGCTACTTTATACGACGGTAGCTAGTATAAATAGTTTTAATGTTCAATTAAAACAGAAAAAACAAAACAAAAGATTTAATTAATAAAATTACAAGTAATTTCTGCAATGTTCCACAGGAAAAATTTACATGAGAAACGGTTTTTATTTTTAATATTTTTAAACAACCTGCCAGTTCTTTTTTTCATGTAGGATATTGAGTTATTTGGTATAGATAATTTAATTTATTTTTTATAGTTTTACTGTCAAGTTTTATAAGTACATCACAAATCGGGGAAAATATAAGGGCACTCATTTTTTCTTTTGCGGCACGGTACCAATTTTAACTCGTAAAATCTAAAATACCTACAACTTTTTAAAACTTAGTTACCAACTCATTTTTGTCTTGATCAAAATTTTAGATTAAGTTTCATTGGAAGAGTCATGGTAATTTCATGTCATCAGATAATTTTTATTGTAAATACACTGTTGTTACGAAATATTTTTAATAAAATCTATTTATTCATTGGCAAAATTCTATTTAATTTATACATAACTATGCAAAAAAAAAAAAAATTAAGTGTTACAATATTTTGTATACTACGATTCACGCTTCACAATACATTTTGAATTAAAACAAAAATTAAATATCAATAAGAAGTACGAACACTATCAAATTCATTAGATCTACTATCGACGACTTATCCAATATTTTATAACATGCCGATGTGTGATACGTGTGATATGATAATATAAGATATGGAATTTACCTATATGCCTGTCATATGTTTTTTATCTCCTCGAACGGTCAAATGTCTACATGTATAAATAAAAAAATACTTGTAAAATTACGTAGGTGATTACTATAGTCAGAATAAACGTATCGTTATTTGTCTTTTTGTTAATTTAATAAGTAAAATTTAAAGGTGTTTTTAAAAAATATATATATGATAAGACATGATTGCCCAAGATCTTACAAACTTATTGATGTATCTTTAAAAATGTATTTTTGTGCAAAATATCATTTGCTAAGGTCATTGGTGCGAAAAATATAATCTACTTTCCTACTGTTTTTCAGAAAACTGAAAATCTTTTTATTGAATTTTCTTAATTTGACAAAACATACGTAGAAGGCCATGAACTAGAAAACGACGTTACTCATACCTAATTGCATCGAAAAATGACGCGATTCCGAAACATCTCGTGAATATTGACGTATTGGTAAACATCGTTAAGGTGTCTAATTACCACTCTCAGAGGAAATACCTACTGGTAGTCGAGTGGAAAATTAATTATTGCTAAAAGAAAAAGGTATTATTATACCTTCCACTTTATATAGCAGTAAGATTTTAAATATATTTTTGTATTTTACTTGCACCTGCATTTTGCTTTTACGTAATTGTTTCATCTAAAGTAATCTGTTATAAGCTTTTTAAAATTTACGAAATTAAAGAGTACCTATTCTTAACCCTGAAAACGTTGGATTGACGATCTCGACGCCTATTTACAGGAGTATATGACGCTGGCATTAGACCGCATAGAATGAAAGATTGCGGGGAGGCCTTTGCCCTACAATGGGATCAAGTAGATAAATAAAAAAACTCTATTACGTTTAAATTATAACTATGAATAATGTGTTAACAACCGCGAAAGTTTAAAATTTAGTTTCATAAAATGTGTGTAAAATATTTGAAAACCCTAACCAATATGGTTTTAATGTATTTTCATACATTATAAATACCCGATCAGAAAGAAAAAATTTATAGAAACAAGTCGTCAGCCAAAATGCTTACGGATGGAGTGTGAAACTTGCCTAAAATATTCACATTCGACCGAAACTTGAAATAATACAATATTTGCGATCAAAGTACACCAATTGCTAAGATTGCTATGTAAGTACTTGTAGATATGATATAAATTTGTAGTGATAAATCGATAAAAATATCACTTAATCTGCATGCACTTGGAAACTACGTGAATTATTTAGGTTACTGTGTAAGAAGTTATTGGTGTATTTTTGAGCCGTTTTACGTTGCACTATTTAATTTAATTTACATCAAAAAAAAAATGCAACAAATCCTTACACAATACTTATTTTGTTTTATATATTTGATAGGACTAAAACTTAACGAATCTTTAGGGAATATTCTTGCTAACCTGCAATTGAGACGATCCCTCCTTAAGTCGCAGACCAGTTCAGCACCAACGTCAATTCCGAAGGGGATTCCACGGAAAAACAGCGTAGATTATAAATTGATTGTCACAATACAATCACAGATGTCTTTTACGTAATGTTCAATTCTTACTCCGCGAAAGGCGCAAATCTATTATCATACACCGAAAAATTGCTTGTGCTGGCCGTGCTCTTCTGTCAACCGGAAGGACCGATAATTTTTCCGAAACGAATTTGACTCATGCCCGGTGCATTTTCGCCTCACATGCGGTATGTAGACGTCGAACTCACAAACTAACCCAATGGATGGAGTCGTGCCACGCGTTACTGGCGTTAAGATACACTTGCAAAATTCGCAGACAAGTGACAAGCCGCGGTAGCCCAGGTGGAAGAGGCGTCGCCATTAGTGATGGCAAAAGTCGTAGGTTCAAATCCTGTCAAGTTTTCAAAAATAAAATATTCCTATAGTGCTTAACCATCTACTATTATATTTATATTACCTTGTAAAATATGAATACTTTTATCAATACCTAAGTAAGCAGAAGTACAAAATATAACAATCTTGGATATTAGTCAATATCCGGTCAAAGACCGCAGAGATATAGTTTTCTGACGTAACTATAACAACTGAAATGTAAACTTGTTATTCAATTTTATCGAAACAATTTATATTCCACGTGATGTTTAAAAGCAATTCTGTTACTATTTATTATACATCTTAATATGTGACATAGTATGGAAAATATTGTATTTATCGGTTCGACTCAGTTATTTGAGATAAGGAGGTCGTCTCCGAGACATGATGTGATGAAGCAATAATATTTATGAAATATTTTAAAGACACACCCACTCCATTAAATATACAGTTGTAATTGGTTTTTGCGTCCTAATAGTTGTGTGATTGTTACCGGCTCAAACGGATTAACGACCTGGAATAACACATTTGCTACCTTTAATCACGGAAAAACATGCAATTTCCACGAAAAAATCAGTCGCGATTGAAACCGCGTGAGAAAATAAATTTATATCATAGCCTAAAACCTTAATATGGCTTGTATTTGTTTCAGGTACACATGTAACTTAAGAAACGAGAAAAAAAACGAAACTATGAGATAATATTACTGAATGTAGTACCTAGTTAAAAAAAGTGAATTAACAAAATGTCGGTAGAAATGATACCTCCAAAAACCCAAAAAAGGGTGAAGCTGGTGCCACCTGATGGAGGTTGGGGTTGGATGATACTACTTGGGACGGCACTACATAATGTAAGTAATTACTACATAAGTATTTTTTTTAAACTAATGGAGCTGAATATACGTAGCTGAATATATTTTTACGGTTATTGACAGCCAAAAAGCAAATGACAGATTGTTTCAGTCACACGGCGTTGCGTGTGGTGTTGAGCTTTGATATGTATTTTTCTATTGCGTTTTCATACTACTCTTTTTGTCCATAATACCCGACCGTCAAAATACCGCAAAACCACGCGGATTGTATGAGAACCACCATACGTTATTACTTACACCTAACTAAATTTGAACGAAATGATAAAATATTCGTTATTCAGTATTTTATTACGTAGAAACGTATTTCAAAGAACAGGTGTGGTAGAAACACCTTTATTTTGGCAAGCTCCCAGGCAGTGCCTTTATTTTTTTATCCCACCCAAGCCTGTTTTCTAGTATGACATACAAAATTGGTATAAAAAAAGAAAATTGTGTTATACAAATTACTTTTTTTAATATGACGGATCATGGCGTCAATAAGTGATAATACTATCCTTTATTGAATAAAGTTATTTAATTTTAACTAATTACAGTTATTGTCTCTTCTGACGGTCAAATTTACAACAAATTGAAAGCCAATGTCATCTTGTTTTCAGTCGTAAAAGTATTTTAATTAAAGTAACAAAGTACTAAATTGAATTAATTTCACACAGAGGTGGGTGCTTATGTTAACCATTGTTATTTGAAAGGCTAATGGTCAGTCTGTAAACTTTTCAATGAACTTTATCCATGTTAATTGAGTAGATGTACGTTATATTTTTAATACAACATCACACACTTAATTGTATTTGTTTGACAGCTTGTTATATTTTTGGTGAGTAAAAGCCAAAACAATAAAGTAGAAAAGCGCCCCGCGCACAGTATCCCTAATTTGTCCAATTTAAGTACTATCTAGACACCCCAACCCACTATTATTCTAAAGGCGGATGTTTGTGAGTGTGTTTGTTAGCAATTGGCGCAAAAACGGCAGGTTATATTCAAATATATTTTTACGAAGATGTAAAACTACTGATCTAAGTTTTTCGTATTCCTGCAATACATACTGCAGGCAAAAATGATATCATTTGCCGACCAAAACATTTTATTAAAATATAGGATCCAGAAGATTGTCGTATTTCTACATGACACTGCATACAAAAATGGCATTATTTGCTGTTCAAAAACATTTGATAAAAATATTGGAGCAGTATTAATATGATTAATATTAAGAAAATCAAATAAATGTTTTAATACTGAAAGGGAATTCTTACCGCGATACTTAATTTTGTTGAATTGTACGATATTTCGACCCAGTTGCATTTGCCGTGAACAGGGTTCAAACTATTAGGTATCTTTTATCTACTAGCGAGCCTTTGCCAGTCATAAAAGAAATGTGATTGAAATAATTAAATATTGGTGTCCCTCTTTAACTGGTCCATAGAAACAAATCTAGATTCTATACGTCCTAAGCTACCAATTTAGCAAAAAAAATGTTTCATATTCGTAGATAAAATTTGAACCTCCCATAATAATTATGATGACCGATGGAGAATTTTCAATGGAATGTCCAATTTGTTTCTTCAAACATTGTAAGATTTTTTATGCTAAATTGTTAGCTTTGGACGTGTAGTATATAGATTTTTCCATCGGAGTATTTAAAGAGAGACACTGCGTATAAGAGCAAAGATTGTTCGTTTCTGCTAGTAAGTAATCTAGGCAGCTTTTGCATGCCTGCGTGGCATGTTTTCAGCAAGGTAACTTTCACGCATGTAGGAACAGAACAATTATAAATTTAATTTCTACCATATTTTCTGACTAATGGGTATTTCTTCTTCACTGGTAATACACCTTCTTACTCACTTATTAGAAGACTCGCAAAGTTGCGGATGAAACCGGGACGGAAAACTAGTGCTAAATTATTATTGATGAAAACTGTAATTTGTACTACTAATATCATATGATTACACCTATCTGTTCATGTGCCTTATAAAATAACCTGGTAGAGGCTACGTCTATCAGCAGAATGCGATGAGTGACGGTGTGACCTACCTGTTGAATTTTAGCTACAATAATGATCTTGCCAGAGTGCTTTAAGTTTTTTTTTTTACTGAAAATGGTAGTACCTACACCAATGTCCACGGCAAAATAACTGAATGAGCGGCCAATGCCTAAGTGTATACCAGTATTATCAAGTAAATCCAATAATAATCTGCTCAAGATAACAGCCAGTAAGTGTTTACAATAAAAAAAAATACCTACTAGGTGAAAAAATATGTTTACCTACTTTAGTTTATCTCGGAATTGAGATAATCCCGAAGGCCACTGTATTTACTTTGTCAATATTAGATCCGTTGTTATTATCAGAACCTTTTAGGCAACTGATATTACGATTTTTGATTTTATTCGGGATATTAAATAGGTCGAGTTCCCTATAGTAGCTATTAATAGCCAAAAAAGTATTTTACATAAGTTAATGAAATCGATTCACTTATTCTGCCTTGTTGTTTGAATCGTTTCCGCCTTCGTCTTACTTGCGAGGGATAAAAGCTGAATGTGTATATAGGTACTTACTACGTATGTACCAGTGTTTCTATGTAGTCTCAACCGTGATTTCTTTACCTGACGATCGCATAATAGTACATTGTTATTGAGGTTGAGAAAATTATACTTTACTAGACGAGTAATTATTATTTAAAGTATTGTATCTTATGTAAGATTATCTTATAGTTCATGTAATTATGTATACTTTAGGATACATTATTATTTTATTTATTGTAATAAGTATTCTTGTTTTATTAGCCTAAATTTATCTTTATCATACTAAGTAAATTGTACACGTCAACTGCCTCATTTTATGCCTTCTCACTACCCTAGGTCTGCTGTAAGAGATTCCTTTTTAGAAATAAGCTGACCTGTTGTGTATTGATCTATATTTTATGTCCTTTGTGTTATATTGTGTACAATAAACGGTTAAATAAATAAATTCATTATCTGCATTCTATTTTATATGATAAACTTGGCCATTTTTTCGATGTTAAAAAGGTTATGCAAAATTAAAAAACTGCAAAGATTTGATCATTGACAGTATTATTTTAAAATTTGTGTTTTCTTTTAAGGATGTTTGAGAGTAAATAACTTTATTTTTGCAGATTGTCAACCAGTCTATGCTGTCTACATTTAGTTTATTATACGGAGATGCCCTCGAAGCGATGGGGCACAAAACTACAGGCGCAGCCCTTGTCCTTAGTACAATGTTATTTGTCACGAATTTTGGAGGGCCTATAGCAGGGGCTGTACTTAAATTGACATCAACAAGATTTGTAGCATTAATAGGAGCATGTTCGTGTACCTGTGGCATATTTTTCAGTGGGTTTGCCACTAATATTTGGCATCTGATGTTGACATACGGCATTTTGTTAGGTAAGTTTTTAATTTTGCATCAATAACATACTAACCTATATTTCAAAATACCTGTGGCCTATGTTTTGAAACTACAGGCTACAAGTCTACAGGTGAAATTCGTAGTATATTGCGTAGCCGGTTAATATTCCTGGTATGATAATTGCTAACCGACTACGCAATGAACATCGATTTACACCTGTAAAATTGTAGCCTGTAGTTTGATAATATCGGACACTGCTGGCCCATCTGCAAGAAACATGAGTGTGCTCAAAAGCTTCACGACCTTGTTCCACCAGCTCCCTTCTACCATCGGACATCCAGACGCACCGCCGGATACCATCCGTACCTGGTAGCCATTCCACCAATTCGGACTAAGCGCTTCCAGTCATAATTTATAATGCGCACTGCTAAAGAGTGGAACTCACTACCTGCGTCTGTGTTTCCAAACGCATACAACCCTAATCTCTTCAAAGTAAGAGTGAACAGGCTTCTTCTGGGTGAGCTCGCTCTATCTTAGTCTCTGTCTCTAGTCTAGGTCATAACCTAGACTAGAGTCAAGAGCAAACCCATCATTAATTAAAAAAAAAAAACATAATACTTTTAAATTTTGGGTGTAGCGACCACAAAATAGTTTTTATTTTATTTTATCTGTTGCATATCTCAATAATACATTTTTATTATGAGGAAGATACAAAGACATAACTAAGTATAATTTATCGCGGGTTTTCATCGCTTTTGCTACATTCGATCTGTAAAAAAAATTAATCGCTGGGAATTACTTTCTAACTATCTAGGTAGATCGATCCCTGCCACGCGTAATCGGCATTAAAATATGTTTGCATAATTTCACCAACAGCAAGTAAGCCGCGGTACCCCAGTCAGTACAGGCGTCGTCGGTAGTACTGATACCGAAAATCGCAGGTTCGAAACCTACCTGCTGAGCAATTTTGCAAGTGCTCTAATGGCTATCTCTCTAACTAAGACACAGGAATTCTAATTCTTAGTTTAGGAAACAGAAGCCTCTCTTTATTTTGTGTCATTTTACCTATTCGTAATTAAGTTTATTAATGATGAATTTTATCTTATCTTACTTAACTGCTCTTTTTTTGTCTACTGGGTTAGTTTTGCAACTAATTCCCAGCGATTAATTTAATCTTAACAGATTGAAGGAACCGAAGCGACGAAAGCCCGTGATAAATTGAACACCAAATTTTAAAACGCTTCTAGTGTTGTGGAATACAATTTCAGAAAACTTGAACCTGCAACCCAAACGGAGGTGGCATGGTTAGTAGGATAGGTACTGATAGCGATAAAGTCACTCCAGTTTTACACTCAATGTTAACGGGCAAATGTCACTAACAGTAACTCTTTCCAGGCTTAGGTCTGGGCTTCATCCAGAATTCATCGTTTGTGGCCATAAACGGCTACTTCAAGCTTCGGAAGTCCCGGGCAGTGGGGCTGGCCAACGTGGGCACAGCTGTGGGCCAAACCATAATGCCACATATAATCAGATACCTGCTCGATCGTTACGGGTTTCGAGGAGCCTGTACGATACTGGGTGGTTTAAGCTTGAATGGAGTAAGTTATTTCTATTTTATAACCTTTTTAAATAAAAGTTTAATCGGAAATGTTGAAATTTAATTTATAGTATCTACAGTGGTTGGTGAACATAATAATTTTAAAATATTTTCCTTGAAATAGATGTCTATTATTATAAAATTAATTAAAAAACAATTGTCTATTTACTACCTATTTTGAAGTTATTTGCCAAGTACAGTAAATAATGTGCTACTCCTTATTTGGTTTGCTCTAACAAGTTATAATTCATTTGTAATGACCTATTTATATTTCAGATAGCAGGAGTTTTATTATTACAGCCAGTCGAATGGCATATGAAAAAAGTTGAAGTGGAGGAACCAGTTGATGAGAAATCACAGTTGATACATGACAAGCACAAAGACATAGTTATTAGAAAAAACTCTGCCTCAAATGGTGACTCCCATAAAAATGCTACCAGAAGAACCACAGACCCTGCAGTGGCTGGGCAAAATGGAAAGTCAAGTGAAAGAACCGTCGCTAATGGTAAGTTATTAAAACAGCAGTATTGGCCTTCCGCATCCAAATGTCAAAACTATTCGCCAGCAGCAGCCGTCGACTTGTTCACGGCATCATTGACACAGTGCCGTTCGTTTGTAAGCAGCATTTTATGTCTTAACTAACTTTATTATGAACCCTAAACTAATCCAGCTTTTGATAAAAAAACCTGGACTAGTTCAGGTTTATAATGAAATCGAGTTAAAATTTGTCATCTGCCGGAGTTGGATTAACGACCTAGGTTTTGATCAAAAACCTGAATTCATCAAAATGCTGCGACATATCTATTGCCACCTGATATATCAGCTCGAAATATAACAATTACAAGTTTTGTAGACGGCGCGAAAATGTTAATTTTAAATGTATTCGTACTCATTCAGATCATAACCTATCGTAGCAAACAAATGCCGCTTGGATACAGTTTATCGGTCGAATTACACACTTTGGCGACACCTTACATAATCAACATTATGTTATCAGTGAGATTATCCAATAAATATAACATGTTATCATAAGAGCTACAAATTTTTACAAGTACCTTCTATATTTTTTCAGGACACAACAATGCCGCACCTCAAGCTAAAAAGAGTCTGTTGAGAAAAATATACGATTTGTTCGATATTTCACTGTTGTCAAGCCCACGGTTCATTAACATACTCATCGGTACCGCGTTGTCTGTTACTTCCATACAAAACTTCAGTATGCTGTATCCACTTTTCTTAAAGGTATTTATTAATGTAATTTTTCACTACTACTCTGCCATTTTACACCATTTATATACATATCACCGAGTTATTATGTGATACACTTACTCACAGCGATACATGTGTGATATATTACATTTGCGCTGATAATAATTTGTGTCATTATTACTAATAGGAGTACGACGCAAGCTTATAGGTTATTAGGTACTTACTTTAAATGTCTGTCTATGTGGTGCACTGCCTGCGACGCAAAGGTTCCGGATGCGATTCTCGGTGGGACACTCACAAAGTTGATACAATGCAGGGTGAACCACAAAATTTTGGGTAGGTTATAGAAATGACGTTCGGCCCGAAACGACTAATGGCCTGAAAGCACCAAAACTATCAAGTAGGTCATAGAGTCATAGAGACCATATGGTAACCATTAAAGCTTTTGTTTCATTTGTCGACTCAATGTTTAGTTGATTTTGGAGTCATGCGTCATTTCCGTAAAAACTTGGTAGTTCTTAACTTTTAGGCTGTTTGCCTACTCTATGACCAACATGGAAGTTTAAGCGTATCTACAACAACAAAAACAACTACACTTAAAGTACAATTTTCTTTTTTGGTGTTAATTTTGAATAAAATTATTCTGATAGAAACTGGCTCGGGCGGGATAACATTTTTTAACAAAGGCACTTGAGCTGGCCAGGTTTAGCACATGGAATATAACTACATCACAATAAATAACAATATGTTTTATGATGTCATCATCGCGCATCTTCACCTTCATTCTCACACTTGACAATTTATTGTATTATCTGTACTCTACTTTGACCCTTTCCGATAAATCCGATAAACTTGTACGAAAATATTTTAGAATAGGTTTGAGCAACAGAAAATAAGTAGGTACTTTATATTTGATGCATGTTTGTGCTCTACTATCCTTGATTTCGTCATAATATAACTGTACAATGACTGTGCTTGTGTGCAATCACCCTAGCAAACTGACAGTTAAGGTAAACTCTGAAGTATTCTAGTAATTTCCCTCAAGTAACGCTGCACACCACTAAAACAGTGACGGTTTCTACTATTTGCAGAAAGCTGTTATTTTGTATGTCAAAAGCAAGTCCGAATCTATCGACCTCTTGATTTCATCATATTAATTTAAAGCAATCACCCTAGCAAGCTCACAGTAAAGGTAGACTCTGAAGTAGGTATTCTAGTAAGTTCTCCCAAATAACGCTGCACACAACTAGAACTGTGACGATGAAACAGTGAGGATTTCTACTATTTGCAGAAAGCTGTTATTTTGTATGTCAAAAGCAAGTTCGACGTCCTATCGACCTTAGGAAATTATTATAATTTCTAATTTTGTGGCCACAGCGTGACCAAGGCCACCAGAAGCGGTTCTCTCACTTGTCGTCGTGTCGTTTCGTATTTTAACGCGTGCGTCTATCAGATGAAAGGAATTTCGAATCCCAATCTCATATAAATACGGCTGTCTACGGAGGATTTACGGTGCGTTTACGGAGGCGTCTGTCAAGTCGTTTGACACACGCGTCCGTTACGCAGCTTGACAGACGACAAGTGAGTGTACCGCCTAACGTGATGTGGCCAAAGATGTATTTCCAACTGTTATCGATCATACTAACCCCATTTTATTACGGTTCTATCTAAGACACAATTCAGTACCTGAACTGTTCTATCTAAGACATAATTCAGAAAATTAACTGTTTCAGTAATTTTACATCCAAATTTTCATATTCCAGAACTTTGCTGTATTTGACAAGCAGCAAACTGCCACATGTATGTCAGCAGTGGCAATAGCTGATATCACAGGTCGTCTCACTCTGCCAGCCGTCCAGGATAAATTCAAGATAAAAGCGAGGTGGATGCTCATTATGACCTCTGTGTGGCTGATAGTTGTGAGGCAAAGTAAGTTACCAATAGGAGTTTTTCTGTTGACAGTTCTGTTGATAATTCTGAATGTCAAACGAGAGGGCACTGTGCTAAACTGAAAATTTGACGTTTCATATGGCTGGCGGCAGCCATAGTTTTGTCTCAGGTTCCGTTTTACGTTGTGTTCGTTGCTAATTTATTTATTTTAGTTTGATTTGCTACAAAATAAACTTTTCGCCTGCTATTATATTGAGTGTCATTCATGTAAGCAAACAAGAAATTTAAAACAATTACATAAATACAAAATAAAGAATATTTTGTAAAGTGGTACAGATTTTCATGTAAAGAAACGTTATTTCAATTAAGCTGAGCGCCCTCTACATGACACTCGAGAATTTCTAAAAAATTTCCCATTGAACTAATTCTTGTTAAAGTTACTAATTTCAAATGTTATTGATAGTTAGGTACTATAGACCGGATTATAATATATTGCATATTTGCATTTAAGCTATTTTTATGGCAAGTAGCATATTTTTCTTAAATCTTGTTATGAGTATATTATTGACACTATAACAATATTAAAAAAAATTTATATTTTAATCATTTAAATAGATTTAAATGATTAAAACTGTTCTCATTGTTTGCAAGTGCGCTCATTGATATGTTAAAATTTGTAAGCGGACCTTGCCTTTCGAAAAATATATTTTATCTTCGTGGATAACTGATAATAGATATGAGTCGCGATACAAAAAGAATTTTGGGTGTTACCGGCCGTGTTAAAGTTTGGCGGCATGGTAGTAAATAATCTTTAGGCTCTTCTTTAGTTATGCCTGGGCCCCGTTGTAGGTACTCCCAAAGAAATAAAAATACTTTTGTCAAAACTCAAAAACGGTAAACGGCAGACGCACTTCGGTTTGTAGGGTTATATTATAACAATTTATTTTTCATTTCAGTATTGGCGTACCAAACAAACTTCTCAACATTAGTAGTTATGTCAGGACTTTACGGTTACGGCAGGAGTATGGTAATTGTAGCAAGAAATATAGCTATTTCTGAACACTGCAGGATAGACCAAGTGCCTGCAGCTGTCGGATTGGGAATGCTGACAATGGGCCTCATTGTGCCTCCAGCTGGATATTTCTTAGGATGGATAAGAGACTACACTGAAAGCTATTTAGTTTGCATCACCGCGCAAAACCTTCTGCTAGTTGCGTTGTTGGCCACTTGGGTACCAGACATGATACTCCTGCACATGAAAGAGAGGAGAGAAAAGACGAAAGACACTCAGGACATTCAAATGTCGTAGGTTGTGTACAAATATGAAATAAATAAGAGTTATTTTGAAGTGTGTTGAAAAAAAAAGATTGTAAGTGGAAATGGTGCTTAAAACCCCAAGACATGACGTTTACCCACACGTTAAGGAAAACAAGAAGAAAAAATGTCCCGAAAACTGGATAGAACTGCATTTATGAGTTCAATTTAAGGCTGTGAATCAATCAAATACTTTCAATTTTGATAGTTTTAATAACTGTTCGTAGAATAATATACAAGTTTATTTGTTTTGTAAATTATGAACATTTACAAGACAGTTATTACAAAGAAGTTTGAAAACCAAATGTTGTGAAATCACCGCTTGTACCACACAAGCGGATTAAATTCCATATAAAACAACCTATCTATTTTTGTGTAAATAATATTTGTACTATAAGATAGGCATTAAGCTTAGCCGTAATAAATTAATTATACAAAAAATAAACATATTCATGTTGTTTGAATAAACCCTGCACTCACCTAAAATAGGCTTATAACTAACAACTCAGCATAAAGTAGTAGTAGAAATTTGACAGTTATCATTTAGAATCTCGTTTATATTATTTATCTTTATTTCTTTCGTTCGAATTATTGCAGTATCTACTAAAATAATTCTAAATGTGTAATGTTTTCCGGCATTAAGTGGGTGGCACTATTGGCTCAATAACAATTAATTTTAACACATTAAACTAATCCAGGGATAAATGTACACTCAATTACCATCCAGACATCTTGTTGTATATTTGTAACTATATCGACTAGATAAAAATTAATCTCTACGTAATATTTGATTATCATTTGAACAACGTCCGGCTGTGGACTGCAATAAGCTGATGTATGTATGTATTTAAAACACTTCCGAGACACGGCGTCGAAACGTGCATTGATAAATTTTATAGCCATCAATCTGTTTACCTAACTATTCACCATCTTGTACATGAAGTCAGTCAGCCAGTCGTACATATTTCACAGATGGCACAAAATTCCCGTCGTACAAATCACAGCCATCATAAGGGCGTATGAAAGTGGATAAAGTTGTTATTACACTACCCTGCGACAGGGCCTGATTCGGCATACATTGCTGGTTATCCTTTTTGTGTTAATGCAATATCCTCAAGTTAATCCGCATTGCATGAAGATTTGGTCTTGCTGACAGGGTTGTGTAGTAAGGGTTTAGATAAGCGTAGTCAATGGGGTTTAAGTGAGCGATCGGCAGGGAAACATTCTCATGTAAGATGCATAAGGCCATCCGTTGCGTTATAAAGGATCTTGTGATGACTGCACTGAATAAAAGTTTATTTTGCTAAGAATATGTGCAGAACTGCTAACATGCAGTGAAACTAAAAAAATATTATTAAAAGGAGTTGTTGGTCAAAATGACCTCATGATAAAGTGATGATACTGATTGGGGTCCTTTTAAATCAAGACCACTTATTGCAAACACGAAAATATATCACATATGTTACTAATACTTTTTTTCAATAACTATCTTTTTAAGAGCATGCCTACACCAGACCTATTTGTGTCTGCGTCAATGTGAATAAAACTAGAATGAAACATATACTCTAATATCCTCAACGTATGGTTCAAATTTGCATAAACCCTTTTAGCAAAAGCATTGTGTGGAAGATGTGGGCACACTGTAGCCAAATAACAGCCGTTTGTAAACATACGGTGTAGGGTAAGTTGGTGATAGATGCCACACTTTTTGAAATGGACCTATAACTTAAAAAATAAATAAAAAAATCTAATAAACGTCCTGTGTATAAAAGCGTTGATATTTTAACTACAAATACACCTTAATTGTTTTATTGTAATTTATTCCAATTTTGTGTAAATTGCATTTTAAATAACCTCTCAAAATGGGATAGACGCCTTCTGCTCGGGATAGAAGCCTCGCGGCAAAAATTCTCTGAAGGATAGATGCCTTCTGTAGGGATAGATGCTTTCAGGTGGGGATAGAAGCCTCTTTTTATATGTAGTGTGAATTTTTTGAATGAAAGTGGGTGTTTAAATAAAACAATTAAACATTGAGTTTATTTTAATTTATTTATGTAGATTTCCATACAATATCCTAAGATTGGGTAAGTAACTTTTTAGTTTTTTGTAATTATTAGGTTAAAGAATAATCAATTTTGGTAAACTTTTGGCTATATAGCCATGTCAAAGCTTTCTTAAATTTTTAATGAGTGTCTTTTAATTACAAATATTAATTAGGATTAGGAATTATCAGTTTTATGTACATAAGTCTGATTAACTTGTCAGTAATTTTTAAGCTTGTAAAAATATTAATCACACTAGACAATACTATTAAAATGTACTCAGAATATTTAAAGAACTTAAAAATAATATTAATTGAACATTACAGTAAACTTTTAACTATATCTAGGAACATTTTCAGTCTTTTTGGTTATTAGCTTTAAGGGGATTTCTGAGTACAGATGGCGCCCTCATCACTTAAACAGTATATATCTCTATGAATAAACAATCTATCGATAATCCGGTAAATGAAAAGTATAGGTACATAAGCTTAACAGTACCCGCGCTAAATTAGTCAAACAGTACTTAAAGTACGTATTCTTAAATTATGAAACAAAAACTTTTTTGGTACACGATGTAAAAATAAATGCTGTATATATTGAAAAGTCCACCCTTTCACATATTTTAATCCTTTTTAGAACTTAACTATGCATTATAATAGTAGCTCTATGTAGTTTCAAAAAAATGTTAACCTTATGCATTTAAGTTTGATCAACTACTAACAATCTTTTAAAAACATATTTTTTGCTTAGATCTTTTTAATTATAAGCCTATTGAATAATCAACATTGGTATATAAAATATTTAAGAAAATATTATTTACCTCAAACTAATGAACATTATTGCTAATCACAACCTTTTTAGTAATAAAAAATAAAGTCTTAGTAATACTTAATCAACACTGTAGGTACTTGCAACGCGTGGGTGTGCTGTGGCAAGATTGTACCGCAAAGGGGAGGCGCGTGCCCTCTGCACCCTTCTGCCCTGTAGCTGGTACCAATCAAATGACCTTTTTAGGGGAGGAAAGTCTCCTCCATCTCAGGGTTTCTTCTAAAATCAAAAGTCTTTGGGTACGTTCGCCACGTATTTAATCAGTATCACTAATCATACGTTTACAATCAAAACTAATAATTATGATCACAATGGATTGGATTAGTTACGTTAGGAAAACCACATGTATCGACATGCACCCTCGAACAAGCAGAGAGCAGAACAGGAAACGGAAGTAAGAATGACGTAAGAGTGAATGTCGATAACATGACCGATCATCATAGATAATCGATTAAGAATGTAATGAATGACTTCCGGCGGTTAGCGCCATCTATGACTGAGTTACTATGGCAACAGTTTTATTAGTTCCGCTACCCGACGCGCAGCGGCGCGTGGCCTTGGCGCCTACGCCTATGTCCTATAGCGTGCCGGAACATTACCCCTACTCGCCCTGAGAGGGAGCCTCTGGTTCGCTATATACTCCCCCTCCAGTTCATGAGAACGACCCCGTTCATGGACTGGCACGTCCTGAGGTTCTGGAGCACCATCTGCAACCTCAACTGGACTATCCGAGTCCGAAACACGACGCTGAGGACGACCCCGATTACGTTTAGGTACAACCGGAGCTGGTAGGTGATCATCATCAACACGGCCGCGAAAGAGTGTTAGTTCTTTAGAGTGAAACTTTCCCAAACTCTTGCTAGGTTCGTCGACAGGAGCAATCAGGTACGTAGTAGGGCTAACCTTCTTGGTAACTACGTATGGACCATCTCTCCTAGGGACAAATTTGCTGCTGAACGCTTTCGGAGCACTGCTGAGCAGATGCGTAGCGAGCAGCACCTTATCTCCGACTTCAATATTTTCCCCGACGCGACGAGCCTGATCCGCATATTCCTTCCTTTTGTCTTGCTGGATTTCAACCTTTTCGCGGATCGCAGCCAAAGAACTCAAAAAACTCTTCAAATATGGCGTTATTTGCGGCACAAAATTTTCTTTATCCAATATCGCTCTTGGATCATGCGACACCTCTAATGGTGATCTTAGCTCTCTAGCTAATGTTAAATAAGCTGGAGAAACACCTGTAGACTGACATCTAGCTGAATTCATAGCAAACCTCACAGAAGGAAGATGCCGGGGCCATGAGTTGTGTTCGGTTCCAACTAACAGAGATAACTGTACCTTCAAGTCTCTGTTTTTCCTTTCTGCAGGATTCCCTTGTGGATGGAACAGCGGCAAAAGCTCTTGCTTTATGTCCAGAATGAACATTACCTGTTGCATCACTGCCGAAATAAATTGGACACCATTATCCGACACAATACGCCGCGGCAGGCCAAATCTCAGAAAATATTCTTCGATCAATACCTTAGCACAAGCCTCCGCAGTTGCTTCGCGCAACGCGTACAACTCGACCCATCTAGTGGCCGTATCTTCTACCAGCAAAATCCATCGTTCCCCACCTTCACCTGGCGGCAGCGGCCCAAATAGGTCGATTGCCAAGACCTCATTCCGCTGGCTCATTACTGGTGTCTGCAGCAATCCAGGTGGCTTCTCATTAGACGGCTTATAACGTTGACAAGATATACACGATTTTACATAATCGACAACAGCACGCCGCATCCCAGGGAAATAAAAGCGTTGAGCTAACTTCTGATAAGTCCTTTCCACACCAGGATGACCTGCGACGGGTGCGTCGTGGCACTCCTTTAGAATCTCCATTCTAAGGTCGACAGGTACGACAAGCTGAGGTTCTTCGTTGTCCGAGTCTGGGTTGTAGCGGTACAGAACTCCCTTTTCCATGAGATATCCACGGCCAGTCCAACAGTGAGCATTAATCTCCACTCCTCCTTCCAGATCTTCAATAATCTTCTTCAGATCCGGGTCAGCTAACTGTTCTTCGCGCAGCTCTGTAGGACTTTTCGCCGGTAAGTCGATGACGACCGAACAGACACCACACGCGTTGGATGTCTCTTCGTCACAGTTCGGACGGCTGAGAGTGTCGGCTACGAGATTAGCTTTTCCTGGAGTATATTCGAAGTGTAGATCAAAGGCCTGTAGCTTCAATGCCCACCTCACAAGACGGCCTGATGGAGACTTCAATGACAACAACCATTTCAGCGGCTGATGGTCAGTCCCCACAACGACAGGATGTCCTTCGATGTAGCCACGAAAACGTTCTACCGCCCAGACGACGGCTAAAGCCTCTCTCTCGGTTGTTGAGTAATTCCTTTCGGCGGACGTCAGCAGTCTACTTGCGTACTCGATAGGTCTCTCGTTCTTGTCCTTCCCCTGCAGAAGAACAGCTCCCAAAGCGTACGAGCTCGCGTCTGTTCTAAGGACGAACGGCTTCGAGTAATCCGCTTGCACAAGAATCGGCGCTGAGGTGAGAAGTTTCTTCAGTTCCTTAAAAGCGCCGTTCTGCTCCGGTCCCCACTGCCATGGTTGATCCTTTTTGGTAAGTCTCGTTAGCGGTTCTGCGATGCGAGAAAACCCGGGAATGAACTTCCGAAACCACGAGCAAGTCTGAAGGAAGGTCCGGAGATGTTTCAACGACGAAGGTTGCTTCATTTCAGCGACAGCCTGAACCTTCTCTTGATCGGGCGAGATCCCTTGCGACGAAATGATGTGCCCCAAATACTTCACCGAGTCACAGGCGAACACACATTTCTCCCTATTGACGCGTAGCTTAAACAAGCGAAGTCTCTCGAAAACAATGCGCAAATCTTCCATATGCCGCTGCATATTAGGCGAGATTATAAGGATATCGTCCAAGTATGCCCTGATAGTAATATTCTTCATTGATGCCCCTGAGCGAAAACGATCAATAAGGCGCTGGAAGGTAGCCGGCGCATTCTTTAATCCGAACGGCATCCGCTTAAAGCGGAACGATCCCAGTGGTGTCGTGAACGCTGTCTTGTCTTGGTCTTCCTTACTGATAGGTACCTGCCAGTACCCAGCCCGCAGATCCAGCGTGCTCATGACACAGCCTTCGGTTGTCGCTTGTAGCAGCTCATCAATCAAGGGCATCGGGTATTTATCTGATGTCGTGACGGCGTTCAACTTGCGGTAGTCGACGCAAAACCGGAATGTACCGTCCTTTTTTGGTACGAGCAGTGCAGGAGCAGCCCACGCAGACTCACACTCTTCTATGATGTCCTCGGCCAGCATGCGCTCCAACTCCTTCTCCATTACCTCCTTCCTCGCTGGAGTCAGGCGGTAAGGCGGCACTGCGATCGGTCTATGATCTGCTGTTTCGATCCGATGCTCAGCATATTCAGTTGGTGGTCCAGTTTCCTTAAAAACGTCTTCAAAATCAGCAAGCAGTTGGGAAAGCATCACATTTTCATTTAAATCTTCCCGCGCATACTCATGCAAGTTAGTATTATTAGTGCTCACAAAGCCTTCATACCGCAGCTCGTGTAGCTGACCATCACCCTTGAACCACCAAACATGATCAATATGATCACAAACAATACGCGCTTTTCTAATAAAATCCATCCCCAACAATGTTTCATTATCTTTTGAATCGGGCAAAATCACAAATTCAATATTAACAATTTTGTGTAAAATTTTAACATCAACGTTGGCCACAAGAACCTCCATTGGCCGAATAAACCCATCAGCAAGTTTAATGTTCCTCGTTGAAGTTTGCAGAGGATGCCCCTTTGACTGGAGGAAAGCATATAGCGAATGCCCAGCAATACTACCCTTAGCGCCAGAGTCTAACAACCCAGTACCGTTAGACCCCAAGATCTCAATATTCATAATAGATCGGCGGTAAGGTGTAAAAGAAAGTAGAGAAGTGTCCGACTCCCCCTTGCCGCAGCCCATCATTGTTTCACATGAAACCACCGGAAATGATGAAACTGACAACCCTTCCTTCTTTGTACACAAAGGCTCCCCCTGCTCACTAGCATTATTACACCCATAAAAATTGTTAAAAACTTTTTTCACATCACCAATAAATTTTTTAGATTTTTCAAAATTAATTTCCAAATTTTCAGAATTATTTTCAAAATTAAAAACATCACCATATGTGTTAGAAACATTAGTTGAATCATTTGACAAACATTCCACATTATTAGAAACAACATTAATATTGTTTGAAATTATTTCCAAGTTCTGAGAGAATTTTCCCATGGGATTGCTAGGAGAATGACTCTTAACTATGTGGGATTCAGGAGAATGACCCTTATTGAAGTTGACTTTTTCAGATTGAATTTTACTAGGCTTGGAAATACTTTCAGTATCAAAAGTATGAATTGGATTAATTGTAGAGCAATTTGAACACATATTTTGTTTTAAAATTAAATTGTTACTGTTCAGCCCGCAAGCGATTTTGTAAGAAACACTTTCATTTTGGTGGGGTGCATCAATAGAGTAAAAAGAATTAGAATTATTGTTATTGCACTTCAAACACTTTGCCCTAGTCACACCAGGCTCATTACACCCATAGCAAGAGATTTGTGACAGCGGCTGTCCACTTTTATTTTTCAACCGAGGGCACTCACTTTTAAAATGTGAATTATTTTTACAGTAGAAACAAAAACGTTTGACAGTACCTGTTATTCCTTCTCTGTCACCTGTCTGCTGAGTGACCTTGTTACCCAAGGCACCTGGATCCTGCTGTTGAGAGTGTGATCCTCCACGCTGCACTCCGGACCGAGGCTGAGAAGGCTCCCATGTCAGCGGCGCCTGCGCACCGCGGGCAAGCGGCGCGCTGGGCGCGGGAGTATGCCAGCTGCGCAGTGGCGGGCCGCCGGCCGGCGTCCGCGCGCGCTGCTGCACGCACCCTACTGGCTGGTCTTCCTTGAGCGAATCCTCCACGCTCCTCGCTCGCCGTAGTAGCTCCTCGAAGGTTGTCACACTGTCGCGCTCGACTCTCTTTCTTATGCGTGAATCCAGCATACCGTAGGCCATATCTAGTGCTACTTTTTCACTTATATCCCCTTTGGTCAGTTTAGCCAGTAATGCCCGCACCTGGGCAATAAACAAATCTGACATTTGACCATTTTGCTTCATGGTACGGAGGTCATTATATATTTGAAAAGGTGGCTTTCTCTCGCCAAACGCACTTTTCAGCATGTTCAGTGCATCATCCCAATTTTTCACATCTTGTTTGACACCTTGCCACCAAGTTCCTGCTGTACCTGACAGCAGCAGGGCCAAACCTTTCACTGCACTCTCATCGCCGATCCCTGTGGCCGTTTTATATATCTCAACAGCGTCGATGAAGTTCTCAACAGACTCGCGGGGCTCGCCGCTAAACTTTGCTTGACACAGAGCAAAATTAGCGCCCGCCAACGACGCGGCCACACCGGACGCGGCCTCCGACGACCCAAGGGGCATCGACTCACGCTGATCACGACGAAGTTGTGCAAGTAGGTGAGTGGTCAAGTTTGTTTGATGTTCTTGAATGGTTTGCATCAAGAGGGCGAAGTTTTCCGATGACATGGTGATACTGGATACGTCAGGATTCTGCGAGGCGGCGCCATGCTCGGCATCCTCGCCATCGCAAGACTGTTGGTGACTTCTAAGTCCTTCTCGGGGCATCTTGAACCGAGCCTACCAAACGCGTTAGAAATCCACAATTTCACTGGAGTCACGTTGAAGAAATTAGCACGAAAGTCACTTATTACACGGCAAACAGTCTTGGCAAATCCTATGACACGGTGGGTGCCATTTTAGGGGAGGAAAGTCTCCTCCATCTCAGGGTTTCTTCTAAAATCAAAAGTCTTTGGGTACGTTCGCCACGTATTTAATCAGTATCACTAATCATACGTTTACAATCAAAACTAATAATTATGATCACAATGGATTGGATTAGTTACGTTAGGAAAACCACATGTATCGACATGCACCCTCGAACAAGCAGAGAGCAGAACAGGAAACGGAAGTAAGAATGACGTAAGAGTGAATGTCGATAACATGACCGATCATCATAGATAATCGATTAAGAATGTAATGAATGACTTCCGGCGGTTAGCGCCATCTATGACTGAGTTACTATGGCAACAGTTTTATTAGTTCCGCTACCCGACGCGCAGCGGCGCGTAGCCTTGGCGCCTACGCCTATGTCCTATAGCGTGCCGGAACATTACCCCTACTCGCCCTGAGAGGGAGCCTCTGGTTCGCTATACCTTTGTTTTGTTGTAATTCTTCTGTCTGTATGAAAATTAGTCCCCAGATATCAATAGACATTTAAATAAAAATAATAATTACCATTAGTTTTTATGTACTCCTCTTCATGTACATACATACATACAAATACAAATATCACGCCTATATTCCTTGCGGGGTAGGCAGAGCGGAAAAAACCGAAAAAACGGTCATTATGTATCTTCTTCTTAATGTTCTACATGGAATCCCCCGGGATCTGGCAATCTCGTTTATGCCTTTATTACCTTTTTCTATGTCCTCAAATGCTAGCTTCAAGTCGTTTTCAGTCCATTCGATAATCCGTGGGACAACGCCCTCTTTTCTGACATATTTTCTTGGCATTTTGCCAACCTAAGACAAAACATTAGTAAGAGAAAGAAGAATAACTATGTGGAGGATAGATGCCCCTAAGAGCATCTAAGGTATTCTTCTGTGGGGATAGATGCCGTTAGAGGCAACTATACCCGCAAAAAGTGAGGCAAGTATCCTTTTCGAAAGGGATACGTGCCTTTTTCATTTAAAAAGAAATCGGTCTAATAATAGGAATAAAGTCCAATATTTCGAACAATTGAATCAATAATGTATGACATAAAATTAAAAAACTATGCATTTTACAGTCAAATCAAAAGTTGTATGACAGAATGAACTTACCGAAATTATAATTACGCTTGCTTTGGTCGCACTGCGGAAGATTTTTGCACATACACAAGAAACGGGCGTTCTCTCCGGCGGCCAGCCGCACGCTGCGGAGCGCGGGAGGATAGGTTGCCGATATGCCGTGTAAAAATTTTGCGTAAGGTACTTGTAACATAGTGAATTCAAAAGTGCGGCACGTATCCCACTGTGGCGTCTATCACCAACTTACCCTATTGTTTCTTCGTCTGCAAAGCTACATGCGCTCCCTGGGGACAGATGCAAGAAAGTTTAGACAGCTTAACAAGATAACAGAATTTATTGCGTGATGTATGAAAGCAGATATGTGATAGATGGTTTGGGGTCAGTTTGCATAAAATTTTAAGTCATAGTTGTATTACGGATATGGTATATAGTCATAATTATTCAAAGTCATAAAAACAACACGCATAACCCTTGTAGTATAAATTACCAAGTCATCATGTCTATAAGCATAGTGATAACTAGGCATATTATTCGTTGGCATTATTTTAAAAACATGTTACGCACCATATCCTATTATGACGAAAAACAATATGAAAAATAACAAATATGCGACTCAAAACTAGTCTAAAATAAAATAGGTTAAAATAGTAGTATGACTTTCAATGCAGTATGACATATAAACATTATGCCAAACAAATAGTATGACAAAGAGTTTTATGCAAACCGAGATATGCCAAAGTATATTAGGAACTTCAACAATATGCAAAACGAAGGTATTTCGTGATAGATAGGTACTAATTTATAGGTTTCATTTATCACCTGATAGCACTGAAAAAATTTACCGAAAACCATACAAGTTTGCCCTTTGAAGATTACTTTGCATCAAAACCAAAAGTACCTAAGTAAAACTGCTAGTGGGTGTCCAAAACTATGGCTTTCGGTAATATTTTAATAAATTGAGTAAACTCATGATTAATTGCAGAGTTTAGTTAATTGGTAAATTTTTCGCTACGTTCTCCTAGTTGGCCGGTAACAGTCCCTAAAGTCACCCCTGTTGCAGGTGGTGCCAAAACAGTGGCCAAATTATTGACCTCGCATCTCAAAAAATCAGCATTCAGGTCAGATTTATTACTATTTTCTTGTCCAAAACTATATTTTGTATTTAAATAATTGTATAAGTTCCTATGTTGTGGAGATATTTGGGGTGGGTAATGTTAGAAGACCTGCCACGCAAAACGTTTGCAACATTGCCCAGCAAATGGGGCTTAGGGTTGCGATTTGCGACCAACGAGAAAGTAAAAAATCTGCTGATCGTTCAATTCGAGGTGTAATCAATCAAAATATCACGTTTTTTTTTTAAACTTGTTTCATATACATACATATATTACGCCTATAATCCCTTACGGGGTAGGCAGTGCGTAAACGGCTGTAACAAAACAGACATTTACGCCACGTCTGACAAACATTTGAGGGTCATTTGGAATATTGTATATCACCATAGTGACAGGTTGTCAGCCCATCGCCTAAATTTGCAATACACACCCTCGAGTCCCTAAGTCGCTTCTTACGACACCCACGGGAATGAAATGGAGTGATGCTATTCTAAGCCGGCATCACACGGCCTTGTTTCTTGTCACCATCATATACCTCCATCTTTGGTATACATGGTGTAAAAATATTAGCTGAGAATATTTTAAGGGGTGAACCAGTACGTGAAACTGAACAACTTTCCCCTAGGAACATAGGTCGAAATATGAAAAAAAAATGGCCCTCCCATACAAATTATCCCGGCCGGGTAACACACTAAGTATGGGAGGGTCAAATTATTTTTTCATATTTCGACCTATATTCCTTGGGCAAAGTTGTTCAGTTTCACGTACTGGTTCACCCCTTAAAATATTCTCATCTAATTTTTTTACATCTTAATAATAATTAGAACAAAAAATTAATTTTAATTCGTTTCAAGAGATAGATACATTTTGAATATCAAATTTTAAACACTTCCCGTGTTAAGTATATAAAATTTTTTTAAACTTGCTAAATATTCAAGCGCGGGCAGGCTTTGAATTTTCCGGCTGTCACCATTACTAGTGGCGATAGATAAATTTTATTTTTGTTCATTTTAGCATCATGATTGCCTAAATACATCGATGCAATTATTTTTATTATTAGGTGTACGTTTTATTTAAATTGGAAAGATAATTTACCTAAATTACTCGTTTCATCTTTTATGTTCAACCCTAGCACCTTACGCAGGTTTGAATGGGGGCGTTGATACTCGGTAAGGTAACATTGCCCATCTCTATAACTCGCTTAATATTTATTCTATTTGCATGATTCTAAGAAAGATTGCAACCTTGTATCTTTATTAATTATGTATGTTAATTTTATAACCATAGGGTTTAAAATTTCTGAGATATTGACTTTGGGAAAAGTAACAAGTCAGAAAAAAGTTTGACCACGTATTTTTTCGTAATTTAATTCAAAACTATTACACACGAAACAATTTCGCTCAGACTTGCTTATCCCGTCAATGTATTTGCATAACAAGTGATTTGGAATGGAATTGATATTTTATTGCAAAATCTTAAAAATCAGCAAAAAGAGAGGGAAAGGATCATGCCCACCGAGTAAGGGACTCCAGGCCAGATTTGCGTCAAGGCAGAAGTAGTTTCAAACGGTTTATAATTAACTTCTTATTTACCTCCTGTTATTATTTTTATGTTAAAAACCCGGAGTTCAAAGTAATTCATCAAATTGTAACATAACCTAGAAATGTAGGTCCCCATATTTGCTGTCATTTTACACGAGTATTTATCATCGACATGAAGTTGCTAGGCCATTCGCCTAGCTGGTGAGATTTCTATGGTATTTATACTTTCCTAAGGTTTATATTACTGACCCTAATAATTCGGAAGGTAAACAAGAATCATTAGATTGAATTCTTGTTAACTAGTGAGTTCCTTAAAGATCACGGCAGGGAAACTCGTCTGGTCTGGACACACTGTAGATTCTACCTCTAGAGGTAGACCATTCCAAAACACAGCACTCACTGAAATCCCTCCCGAGTCGTGTTGCTGTTCTCGTTCCATTTGCCTTGTCGCAGCCCTATAACAGGAGGCACAGACACGTTCCATTCTTGAGACCTGAAATGCATAAACAATAAATTATGTTGCTATCAATCACCATAAAGGAATTTATTATTAAACTGTCTCCGTGGTCTATAATAATCCAGTTTTTGCCATCTAGTAGATACCAGACGCTTATACCTGAGTTGGAGATATCCAAGACCGCAATAGGTCAACCATTCGAGGAGAAGACACTTCACGATATGTGGTTGCTGATTTAGGGGAATTCGGAAGGAATACACCGATTTCGCCAATCAAATGTTATTGGCAAGGCCATATTGGCCCACGTATTGTTTATTAGCCGTTTTCGTCAGTAATTTCAATGAAAATTATTTCAGGAAAAGACAAAATACAATCCAAGAAACTAAAGCAAAACTAAAGAAAGAAAAACACCAAAAGTCAATCAACGTCAAAGACACAAGTCAAAGGAAAAGAACAAAAAGGAACTATACATGTAGAAAAAAGAGTTTACTACCCTCTGACAGGAAAAAACTAAGGGAAAAAACATGCTGTGTTTCATGGCCAATCAAAGCAAGATCTAATTATGTAATAAATAAAATCCCGGGTTTAAAACATACTTTCAAGTAGCAAGAGGACGTAGATTAATTATAATATTAGTATCATCTTGACGCATGCGACAAAGCAGGCCCAAAAATGGGCATGATCCTTTGTTATTGCACGCACATCTTGTAAGCTGTGTATAAAAAAAACAACTTGAAAAAAAACAACCTTCGGTTTTTTAAAGTTCCAGTCATTCACTTTTTAGAAACGATTTTCTTTGATATAATTTTCCATTGTAGTTACGTAAACTTAGTTGTTAGGATAAAAATTAGGTCATCCATTACAATTAAACTATTTTAAACGGATCTAAGTTGTGTGTATTTTAAAGTTTACACAGACGCCAGGTCAAAATTGTTGTGCAAGCTCATAAAATATAAAATATTTGGTATTTGAAATCTAACAGAACTTTAATGTTCTGCTCTACACGTTTCCAAATCTCAAGGATAGGATAATGTTCAGGCAAACGTAAAACAAAACCAGCGCGGGCCAATGTGCAACAGAATATAAATGACTATATTAGATGCAACTGTGTTTCTACAAATTAATTACTTACCGTGTGTCGCTGGCAGCCATGTTGCTAATAAAGGATTTCAGTTTTAAATTCAAACTAGTGTTTTTGAATGTGCGGGACGAAATTTAATTGCAGTGACTCTTTTATAAACAATTTTAGTGTGGATTCTTGGCAAAGTGATTATGCAAACGGGGGACTATTTTTGGAAAGCAAACCGTAAAAGAAGATTGTAAGTATTTTAAAAAACGCTTAAACTTAGTATAGTCGAGTTCGACCTGCGTAGGTATAAAAATCTTAACCCTTTTCTAAACCTTTCTGACGGAAAATGACTGCGCTAATTTATGGTAGGTACCTAAGTGTTGAGAATTTATTTCCCAATTTAAGGCCATTGTACTATTACTTTGACGAATAGGACTTGTGCGTTAATTCTAATGTCATAGTTATCTAAATTCTGCGAACTGAATTTTTTGTAGATGTGTCTATTTTGACGCTAATCCATTGCGTTTAGAGATATTGTTCAAGTTGCACACACAATATACAAAGAGTTTTTAAAGTGCCGACGTTTTCTAGGCGTTATATTTTTCAAGAATATACGAGGCAGTGGGTAAGTATATTGTTGGAGCACATACGGCTCCGGGGGCCGTTAAAAGTATATTACTGTGTGACGTTTCACACTGAGGTCCCAACATCTTTACGTTACCAAGGAAAATAAAAGCACAGTCAAAAAAACATCAAAATCTCATTAGTTCCCATTTCATGCCGAGACGACACTACGGAAGCTGTATAACTAATGTACGGTAGTAAACAGAGATGAGGAGTGTCGTATTTCTTTTTATAACATCATGTTTCATCCATTTTCTGGGTCTAAAAGGCAGCTAAAGGCTGTTGGCAGAATAACGGTCGTTTTATGAAGTGTTACGTTAAAGTAGATACGTCTTGAGAGGAAGTCGTAGTACATGCCGTGTGATTATCCTAGCCAGCCCCGAGACAGTGCCTTTATTTTTATTTTCATATCCCGCTCGAGCCGGTTTTCTATCTGGACAATACGAAATTGTTATAAAAAGGAGAAAATTGTCATATACAATTCATTTTCACAATGACGGATCATGACGAAACAATGTGACAGTACATCCTACATTGAATACCGTTCATTTCATTTTATTAAAGTAAGGGATGCTGAGGAATTGTAAAGGATAAGTCACTCGCGGCGATGGCGAGGACGGTGGTGTACACCGTCTATTTTCACTAGTACGAGCCTCTATTATTTTATTTAAAACCTTGGCCTTTTTTTCAGGTCCCGAAGTCAGTTAAATGAAAAACGTTTCTTTTTCTTTTAATTTATGGCTTTTGCAGACAAGCAATTCAGCCAGTGTCACGTGGAATGAGCTAATCACGTCATAGAGAAAATTTTAAAGGAAAATCGTTTCAGATGTGTATCAATGGGCTATCATTGCATATCTGTCGTGTGACAGTTTTGGTCATTTCGTATCCACCTGACAATTTGAAGTATAGCAAATCACAGCAGCATGATAATGAAAAAGGAGTGTCGTTGGCATTGCAAGGATAAAAATATGAGAGAATTTGGGCCCTGGTGTTCTAGATTAAAGTACAGTTTTTACTGTAGCTTTAGACAGACGTCAAGCAGAAAATTCATGTTCTACATTTTTTGTGTCCCACTATCGGATTTTAACAAAACTTTATATCAGTTTATGACGTGCCTATATATTGAATCTTTGCATGGCGACAATATTTTATTAACAAACGTGAAGCCGTCGTAGAGGTTAGGTGTCATAAAACGTAACTATTATTTCAGTAAGAGACGGACGTTTCGGCTAGCTAAATGGAATTCTCTTGCTCGGCGGCGCGCGGGCATCTCGGCCGTCTGTTTAAATTTGCAAGGACGCCAAATTCCGCACTCTTTGCGGCGAACTTCCTGCCAGTTAGGACTAAAAGCCACAGTAGAAATAAGAAAACGTAGTATGTATCCATAAAAACTACCCAGCGCACAAGAATAAAAGTTTATTTTAGAAATACTTCTACTTCTACTCTTACGTTGATTATCATTTATTATTTGATTACGAGTAGTAACTCAACTCTTATATAAGTGAGCCACATAAAATAGAGCTTTGGTGCTCTAGAAATATTAACTGATGAAAGGCTCAATACTTACTATTTATTCATCATTACTTATTTAATGTGTTAAATAATCTTGCAAATATTTCAAGGGGAAAACCATCCCATGAAACTGAAAAACTTTCCGCAGGGAACATACGTCTAAATATTTTCTAATCCTCACATTATTGTACGTTGGGATACCAGTTATGTGACAGGAGCAACATCTTTTTATTTTGTCAATTTACAACATATTGCAGTATAACTTTTTAAGCACTCGCGATCACTTTCACTCATTTTAAGTATTTGAACGGGTCTATCGCCATAGTATTTAGGTAAATATTAGTAATTTACCTGTGTCCTGACGTTTCAACACAGTTTCATGTATTGTGGTCGCGGGTTGACTGACGTCCCAGCGAGTTGTCATCTAGGCGGCGGGTGACGAAATATTTTAATATGTAATACTTAAAATGAGTGAACATAATATTGCAGATTCAAGAAACATAGTAAACAACTTTGAAAGGCTATTTTAAGAACACTGTGTGGCTGCTGCTTCTTATGTCGACTGTGTCATTTGGTGGTGAACTTTCCGCCGCCAGTTTGGACGTAAAGCTACCCGTGATTCACCTAATTCAATTTTTAGACCGCTGCCACCGCAAAAGTAGTTGCTTATATTTCTTTCGAGTTCCGTTGAACACAAGGTTAAAAGAGGGAAAGGTACCTACTAATAAATAAATAAATAATAATAAATATCCTGCACATTTCACACAGCGCCATCTAGCCCCAAACTAAGCATAGCTAGTACTATGGGAAGTAAATAGCTGATATTTTTACAAAAATACTTGCAAAATTTTCAAGCGCTATTACTAGAGGTGACGTCTCTTCCATATTGGCTACTAAGGGTCGTCCCTTGCCCGCGAAATTAGTAATGGCGAAAGTTGCAGGTTCAAATCCTACCCACGCTTGAAAATTTTGTAAGTTTTCAAAAACTGTTTACCTAACAAGGGAAGTGTTTCAAAATTTGGTATTCAATGTATATTATTTTCAAATCATGTTTGACTGTATAAATATAACTAACCATTTACAGTCTGTTCAGAATAAAATCAGTAAGTTCAAATGAACTCAAAACATAATCCTATATTAAAAAGGTAATATTCGTAAAGATGTAGATTAACGAGACATTCTTGTTAAATTATTTGGTAGAGAGTTTACCCATTTACGTTTCGGCTGTTAAGGCGCTTCTCTCACTTGTCGTCTGCGTTCCGTTATTTTATCGCAACGTAATGCATACGTCTGACAGTTTTCCAAATGACAGACGCATGCGTGCATTTCCTAATTGCGAATTGCAATCTTATTCCCATACAAATTCGGCTACTGTCAAGTCTTTTGACACACGCGTCTTTTACGCACCGTAAATTCACCGTTGCCGTATTCGTATTGTATTATTATAGTAACGTAACAGTTCCCCATACATGATTTTCTGACCTAATTTAATCGGGTGATATGGGTGGGGTGTATATGAACTGCAAACAAAGCGTAAAAATGCAATTTTTTCTTCTCTCTTCTTAAAGAATCAAACTTTGCAGTTTATATATGGCTCGTAAAGCATTTTCTGTAACAAAAAATAGTTTTAATGTTAGTGGCTTCATCCGATCATAATAATAGTTTAATGTCCAATTTATTTTACTCGTAAACAATTTTCGCTCAACATTTCCGCATACCCTAAGGTAGATTGGAAGATAATTCCATTAGAATTAAGTCCGCCCATGTATAGATTTTGTGCATATAGTTTGATAAAATAATATAAAAATATGATCTTAATCAGGCAGGCAAATTAATAACAAAAAATATTTTCTTTCTACAAAAAATACGTACCCTACTCGTAAAAGTTGTATTGTTTATTGAACGTAAGCTTTAAACTGTACAATAGAAAAAAGGACTGTAACGCTGTATTTCCATCTTGTATCTGAACGCATCTTGTTTTGTCAAATGACGTCACAGGTAAGTGCCAACACAAATGATAAAGTGGACGCCGCAAATTGAAACTTAAGTTTAAAGTTAACAAAGAATGGTTGATTGAATATCAGAAACACACTAGGAAGAAAATGCACTAGGATAAAGAAGCGCGGCAAATGAAAGAGCCTAGTAACTTGAACGATTATTTTTGTCACACAATTAGGTTTGATGGCGTCTCGTGAAGCCGATAGTCAAAAGAATTCCAACGAGATTAATTGCATGAAAAGGTTCAGTGAGTCTTTGTCTAATCATTAAATTCCTTAACTAAACCTTCGAGATTTATTTGAAATGGTTTTCGTTTTTTTTGTGGCAACTAAATATATACGTTCCTGATTGTAAGAGACAAAGTAAACGAACCCTCAGCATACGTTGAAGCTGTTACGCTCGCCTATTGATATCCTTAAATATTGTTTCCATTATATTTGATTATTTACAATAAGTTCTGTGATCAATTCACAGGCCATACTTTATATATTTATACGAATAATCAGATCTAAGATTTATATTCATGTTGAGATAATAGCTATTATCTGAAAATTAATATTTAGAGCTCCCTATAATTTGAAGCGTCCAGCTATAAGTACAACTAACATTTAAATTATTTTGTAAGTGAAAATTAATTCAGTGACTTCTCTTTGTTCTCTCCACGTTCCATTTTGTTTCGCCCCGTATTTTTCATAAAAAATTAAGCCATTCTCTGTGCGCAGTGGCAACAGATAAAAAATAATTACTTTGCTAAAAAGACGAGTTGGAATACAGCTCGCTCTCCAATAAATGAGTGCTTAACGGAGAAAACAAATAGCACGAAGAAATAAAAGAGCTGCATATTGTGTAGTTCGCAATCAATAGTTAACTATGCTGTTTTACTGAAAGCATTCGCCATCGGAACTCTCAGCAAAGAACGGAACAAATCTAATCAACCGCAAACGTTTAGTTGAAATAAAAAGTAGCTCCGTTTTAAAAGCTGTTACATGTTCTCTCTCGTTTGAATACATAGACTTTGTTTAGCACGGATTAGCTAATCAAGTTAAACGTGCAAAATTATTAAAACCCCGAGCCGGAGTTTTGGGGTTTGGAAAGTTCCGTAATACACTTACGACACCCATGGGTTAGAAATGGGGTGATGCTATTCTAAGCCGGCATCACTACTAAGGGACACGACTAAGGGACTCGAGGGATGTGTATTGCAATTTTAGGCTATGGGCTGACAACCTGTCACTACAGTCATACACAGTTATCTAGTTGACCCTCAAGCTTTTGTCAGACGTGGTGTAAATATCCGTTTTACGGTCGTTAACACTCTGCCTACCCCGTAAGGGATATAGGCGTGATTTATGTATGTATGTATGTACGTAATACACTTCGCCGTAACAAGATCTCACGAAAAAGATGTCGAGTTTTTGCGCCATCCATTTTATAGACAGATGCCTAAAGTTTAAAATAAGGCCCATTTAAATCCCTTTAGAAGTTTTGGGAAGTTTCTTGTTGGAACGCTCGCGGGGGTTACCGGTGCAAATTTAAAGTATGTATTAGTAGCTGAGCAACCGTCAGGGGAGGAGCATGAGAATTCCATTACGGCTGTAGACGTGTCTGCCGCGTGCCCGCTCGCTGCTCGTCGCTAACCTACTACTTACCAGATAACAAGAGCGTTTATTTCGAATACGTCCTAAGCTGCTTTCTGGGTGTGACTTCCTTTTAAAGAATCTTAATTATTAGAGTGTATATTTTCTACATGAGAGTTTCATACATTTCATTTTTACATTAAGTTAAAAAAATGGCCAAGTGCGAGATTGTACTCGTAAACCAAGGGCAAAATGCACATAAAGCTCTTTTACATGATACCCTACTTGAACACGAGCTTCAATTTACAAAAATAATTCTTCGACTCCCTAAAAACCTTTAAAATTCTTTCCCAAGCTTATTCTTTCTTATTCTTAAAAACGAAGGTACTTGCCAAATTTCATAGTCCACGGGAAGTACCCTATGAATTTTTATTTTCTTGACAGGATCAAAAACACGCATTTTTTTTCAAGTATATACACGGCCGTTACATATCTTAAAGTGAAGTTAGGAGCTTATTTATTTTTATAACATGCAGTTGTAGATTTGAGTGTTTTAATTGAAACTCAAAATCTCTACGCGTTCCCAAGAAAAGGGTCGGGACAGATGGACGAACGGACAGAGGTCCCGATTTCCCTTTTGAAATACTGATCCCGTAAAAACAGTAGTAATCAAATGGAAAACCTGCCTTACAAATAGTTTATATTCCGCTTTTTCGGAGGCTTTATTTTTATAACTACTTTGTCTAAATGGACAAGAGGTGTTCTGCCGCAGCCCTAACTCGTCTCATCACACATGGTATTTTTGAGAATGCAATATTGAAACATTATTTGATTGCTCAGAATCATTCTAACACCTTTATTAAAACTAACATGGTATGCTTGTAAAAAACAATTTAATAAAAATAAATCGATTCGATTCGAATTTCATTGGGGAAAGATCTGGTCAATAATAGTTTTCAGAATTTTTACACTCTATATTGCAATATGGTGACACCGATACTCTAAATAAAATTTTGTCATTGGCTGAATGGAACTGAAACCGTTGCGATGCACACTCCCTGTTCTCCGCACAGAAACGATCTGGCGAGCTCATAAAACCTTATCTGTCCCCGCCGTGCTGCGTTTACAACATACCAGTAACTGGAACATAAGTAGGATAACTCAGTCAAATAATGATAAGATATTCATTTTAATTATACACCATTAATTGTCATAATATTTCTTATTCTAACATCGTTTCCCTTCGCCTAAAATTACCAAATTCCCTGCAATTTAGCCCCAGGAAACTGAAATCTACATCACATCAACTCCGCCAGGCGTAGTAAACCCTAGCTCCCCACCAAATATGACTTTTGGTATCATATACAATGTTATACTCATGAATATATTTATTATATATATTTTAAGAGATTGCGTTTAAAATGAGAAAAATATGTTTTCGTTGACCATGATATTATGATTGTTTGTCACCTCTTGTACTGTGGAACACAAAGCCAACAAACAACTGTATGACCCCTGGTGTTGGTTTATAAATTGCTTAGCTGATAAGATGGTGCGACAAGTCTCATTAAACTGTTTATAGACAGTAACCACGAGACAGTGACAGATGACATAACGTGCTCCCCGAAGCTGATTCTACGATTTTCAAATAGGCCATATTTGACAATTGTGACCTTTAGCACCCTTGAGGAAGATAGTTATGTACATGACCGTCAAATATAGCTAGTATTTTAAGCTGTTATTAGTATTAAATAGGAAGTTGTCTAGTTATTCTCAAGTGTCATGTATAGCTTATCCGAAATAACGTTTCTTGATACGGAAAGTCTGTGCCACTTTACAAATTATATTTGCATTGTGTATATGGAATTGTTCTAATTTTTACAAGGTATCACACCTGTTTTGCTTCCGGGCTAGAACAAATATGTTATGTTATGTTCAATAATTCTTGTTGATTTTTTTATATTACATACATACATACATATAATCACGCCTCTTTCCCATAGGGGTAGGCAGAGACTACATTTCCACTTGCTACGATCCTAACACACCTCTTTCGCTTCTTGAACATGCATCAATCTTTTCATACATGCTCGTCGGTTTAGGGTACTCTTGACCTGACCTTTCTCTAGAACGTCCCCGATCTGATCCAAGTACGTGCGTCTTGATATTTTTTATATTGATACCCCAAATTGATTAAAACTTGTAATAGAGAAGTCTTGGCGCCATGAAATAAATGAGTTTCACGTAAGGAACGTATAAATTTGGTCTTCGTCGAGAACTAAGCATACACGTGCTATCGAATCGCATCAGCATCAAATGAATAAAAACCATTGACGGGATATTTAGTTATTTTCCTTTTCTTTGGTTATCTCAACTTATTCTCTTTACTGCCAGGAGCAACATATTTTTCTTTTGGTTGATAACTGTTTTAACGCCTATTTCCAACGCAGCAGCTACGCGTTCGACGAGATACGTTACAGGTAACAGGGGTAAAAAAAATATATATCCCAGATCAGATCACTTTATTGCAGTTCACTGCTGGACGTATAAAGAAAGGTTACCAAGGAAGTAAAAATAAAATTACATAATGTTATTTGGAATATTAGGCTATTCCTTGACATTTAAAAGGTTCACCGACGTAACATTGGAATGTCGCTCAAATTTTACATTTATGTTAATTTTAAATTAATAATAATTACAGATGAAAATTTTTGATTTCTTGGAAAATAATTTAAATAGATATATGATTCTCTAATGAGTAGAATATATAATTTTTTTTTAGCACTGGTAGAATGTCCTGCCTCTCTATCCTTCAAGTATGGCTTATTTGAACGGCGATACTTTAATATCTGCAAAGTCTGTAAAATCGTTCCTAAACTGTTAATCACCTAATCAAGTGGTACTTAAAGTGAGTAGGTTATCGAAGGTTATCGAAGGTTAATCTAGATTTTTTAGCACTGGTAGAATGTCCTGCCTCTCCATCCTTCAAGTATGGCTTATTTGAACGGCGATACTTTAATATCTGCACAGTCTGTTAAATCGTTACTAAACTGTTAATCACCTAATCAAGTGGTACTTAAAGTGAGTGAGCATGCGCCATTAACGTACAGCATACAATCTTAGACTATTTACCTAGAACTTTGTTTATTAGATAGCAGGTAGGTATTGCACAACAGTAAATGTGCCTGGTCCCCAAACTAGGATCCCCAGTATGTGTATTTGTAACCAGGTTATTCATCCACTACGCATTCAATCAACGCTCCTGAACACTCAGATAATGTTTATATACACTCCGATATGTTGCTGAGTAAATTATTGTGCTTCCCTTTCTCCAAAGTTCTCTTGTTCTCCCCCCTTTCCTTGCTTTAGCACTGTTACACCCGAAACATTGCAGGGTGGTCGCAATGTTAATGACAAAAAATGCTTTTCAAATATTTTTGAGTAATTGAGAAACATTTGCATAAAAAAGAGCTCAAATCTGCAACCTTTGAGTTTCACTTCGATTTTAGGATAACGTTCAAGTCAACTTGCTCATGTAAACGCTCCTCGCCCGCCCGGGATTGAAGTACCAGCAACAATGACGGTCTTTGGCTTTTGTAATACTTTATTATGTGCCGGCAAAGATCCCCCTGACAAAACTTTATTGGAGCATCGAGTATAAGCACTACTCCGATATGAGTCACTAGTTATAATACCCTCATTATTCTCCAGGGTTGCCTTTTAAATTTTCCAATAGTGGCGGTGATAAAAGTTGTTACAGAGGTGGTTTTGCTATTGATTTTCTATCTGTATCGGGTATTTCATTTTATTCGAAGTCCGTGAGTCCATTACCGGTTGAGACGTTACTTCGGTCGGGCAGATAGTGGTTACTATCTGGCGACACGATAAAAATAGACTTTCCGCGAATTTTATACTTGGAACGACTGCTTAAGACTAAGTTATCCAGTGAACCTGTTTATAAATCTGTACGTAGAATTACGAGTTCGTAAGAAAAAGAAAAGCAAAAAAGTTTACGCATTCAGTTAATCCTAGGAAATACCTATTGAAGTCTCTAGAAATAAATCTTATACATTTTGAGATCGATGAAGCACAAAAAGCGGACTTAAATTGAAGAGGGTGCAACGTTCTCGAGTATATTAGTCACTGTCATACTCGTATCCTCGATTCGGAAGCTGTAGATATTTTCTCGTTGAACGGAGCGCTCTCTACCACCGCTTCCTTCAATCTGACCTGTTAGTTAGGGTTCAGTAGATTTGGGTGTGCACACACTATGCGAAATCGTAGACATAAAAAATACTCAGTTTTATTTCGACTACTTACTTACTTTATTTATTAATGCCAATATTAGAATTTGAAATAGAAGTTAGTATGTGTTATAGAGGTATTTTATTTGCATAACTATTCAATTAATCTATCTTACTACATATCTTTTAAGAAACTAACAATAAAAATCTTGTTGTCTTTTGTTTTTACATAAATGTATACGTATATTACGTCTTAATCTCTTGCGGGGTAGGCAGAGCATAAACCGCCGTTAAAAAAGAACATTTACGCCACGTCGGAACATATCAGACGAAAACATTTGAGTGTCATACAGAAAATTGTGCATTGCTATGGTGACACGTTGTCAACCTTTCGCCTGAAATGGTGATACACATAGTACCCTCAAGTCCCTCAGTTGCCTCATACGACATACAAGGGAAAAAAATTGGGGGATCTTAAGCTGGCGTCACGCAGAATTGTTGTTAACACAACGAAAATAATTATTTTGGATTTATTATACCCAACCTATTTATTTAGGATGTTGATAAATAATTTTTCTCTACTTACCTAAAATTATAAAGGGCTGTCACTATTCATCTAGTAGGTTTAGAAAATTATAGGAGATATCTAAGTTTTGTCAATCCTGTCCACCCACTGTCATATCTGTCATGCTTAAAAATTTCAATGTGTTATTCGCCATTTCTAATCAATTTAGTCGCCATTGTTTCTTCGTCGCCTTATACACAGACCGATATTGCGTCAAATTATATGACATGACATGACTTATTTATCTCTGTCCTTTTCTAAACCTAAGTCAAATAGTGACGGACAGTGACAACGCTATTTAAAATGACGCCGCTGATGCTCACTAGGGGTTCAACGCGGTTGTACGCAAATCTAGTCTCTCGTGGTTAGGTATAAGTATTTTTATGTATTAGTGTATTATTGATATAATATAATATGCATAAGTATTTATATGATAAACGTATATGTGTAGTATTTATTGTATATACGTATGTACATATTACTGAGTTATATATATTCAAGCCTTTCTTTAATTTTTTTTGTTTAATGCACCTGCTTTATCCCTTTCCACATGCCCTAAGGTAGACTGGGAGATAACGACTTTGGCGTTAAGTCCGCCCGTGTACATTTTTGTGCATGAATTTCAATAAATAATAAATCATAAATCTCTGATTCACGCCCCGGTCATCGCTAATGCCACCCCTATTGTTCATGCTGCTCCTCTGGCCATCATCGCCAACAGTGAAATTGTCCGTCACTTTCATATGCTGTCCCTTGGAACTACGATGGTCACGGTGGTCCATATGAAGCTCATGATATGGTCTTAGTGTCAACGCTTGAGGTCCCTAAGGACTCCCCATATGGGGCCCACGGTTTCACATAATATGGTGCCCATGACGACAGTTATTTAATATTCTATTTTAATCATTCCTGCGATGTTATAAATTTAACTATTATGAACAACATATATTACAAACACTTTTACTCTTTACCAACTCTGGGAGGAATAAATACTAAAAAATAATAAACAAAAAATTGGTAAAGGATAATTTTTCACCTTGTGTGTAACCTAAGCAATCAGCCAGTGTTGCAACCATTGAATGGTCGTTCCTCCTTGTTGTAACGTGTGGTGCCACATAGTCTCGACTTGTATTACCCTCCGCTGTGTTACTAATATCTAATATACTGTCCTGTCTAATCTCAAGACCCCCCTTCACGTATTTACAATAATAGTCTATTGATAGGTATATGGTAGTCGTACCAGCTACCTAGATTGTCCTTCCTTTGTCTAAAAATTAGTAAGCTTCGTGACTTTGTTTATTATCTTTGTTTATTATTGTCCTTCCTTTGTCTAAAAATTAGTAAGCTTCGTGACTTTGTTTATTATCTTGTTTGGAGAAGAAGATAATTCTTGTTATAATCAAATTTTGAGATCTTAACTGGGAGATATTATTAAGTGCTTAAGAAGGTTACTACGCACATTATAATTAGAACTAAGCTACCTAAGGGGTACTCTATACCAAATACATTTTTAATATTTTTATAGAAACCAAATAAAGAAATAATTTCTCGTAACTAGGGGAAATCATTATAAAATTATATACGGCTCTTCAACTGGTAATAAAATTATTTCAATCCGTGAATGGAAGACAGGCTGCACCTATTAATTAAATTAAATGCTTGGCATACCTACTTTAATGAAGAATGCATTAGATACGAAACTATTCAGACTAAGTGTTGGATTGAAGCCTAGTTATCGAAAAGTAAGTAGGTATATCTGTTTATGAAGTAAAACCTATACCTTTCATGGCTACTAAACCGAAAACCGAAAAAACTGTGATTCCGGTTGAGGTTAAAGATGGTCTTACTAATATTGTGATTTAAATAATTAATCATTATTTAAAAAAAGACTTTATATTTTTATTCTCAAAAACGACTATTTAAGTGACCTCAGTTTGAGGTTCACCTATAGGCCGTCCGCCCCGTCACGCGGTTTCCGCGCGGCGGTCTGACAGCGCCGCCATATTACCCGTCCAAATTTAAAAGGCGCATAGTGCCTAGGTAGTTGTAATATGGCAAGTGTCGTCATGTTCGTACGGGTTATACTTTGGTAGACTGAGCGTGTGTACGGTCGTGTGCGAAGAACTGTGTGCCGTTAAATTTGACATGGATAAATTTATAGTTTATTATTTGGCAAAAAACGTAGAATTAGTAGAGATAAGTACAAAAATAACCGTAGGTAGTAATGTTAAACAAGAAATAGGTATTTTAGTACGTAGTTAATAAAATAAACCTCAGCAATAGGTTCCTTCCAGCAGCATCCTTTTTTTCCTGTTCATTATTTTCATTAAAATTATGAAAAAGCTCTGCAAATTTCTAGCCACTTCGCCTGGCATCTTTACCTTTATAGGGTTCGTGGGATATATTCCACAGCACAGGGTTCTCCTGCACACCTAAAATAATACGTTCCGTGTCTAGAAGCATATACGTCATTGTGAGTGACCGTACCGGAGCGTGCGGCCCGCGCGACGTAGCGGCGAGTACTGATTTTTGCAAAACAGGCACGCGCCCGCGCCGCGGGTTGCTGAAGCCGCGGCGCGGGTGACCGCAGACCGCGTCACGAGGCGCCAATCTTGTGTTTTGTCAAATCTGTCTGGGCGGACGGCCTTAACATAGACAAAGTGTACGATTCATGTCGCTTTATTGTTTCATATTACCTACGTACAAATCGCCATCTTCCCTTACTTTTTCTGCAGGTGAGTTGAGTGTTAGTAGTTTATTTGCAAGTGATCCTAATATACGAAACAAACCATGCTAATATTAATTGATATACAGAGGTACGGTTTCTACGGCGGCAGTGGCCTGTGGAACAAATAAGGATCACCTTCTCTCTTGACTGCTGCTCCAGTTTTTTGGACTCGAACCCTCATATTTATTTGAAAAATTTGAGCGTGTGTGTGTAGGCAAGCTCGGGTTAATAATTGAAAATAATTGTGAGTTCATATAGCTAAAAATTTGAATTGGTTATAGAATTGAGATACGGCTCGATGTTTATCGACGTTTCAAGTGGGTTATAGAATCATTTCATAGCCCAAAAGTATACAAATGATCCAGTGAGTCATAGACTGACGGAAGGCCGATGTGGCGCAGTGGTAGTGCGACTGCCTGCGACGCAAAAGTTCCGGGTTCGATTCTCGGTGGGACACTCAAAAAGTTAATATTTATCACTTTGTGAATTTGTTTCCGGTCTGGTTAGGACATTGCAGAGTGAACCAGCTGATTGTCCGAAAATAAATGGTTCCGGGCACGTTAACCCGTCGGTCTCGGTTGCTGTCTATACTTAGACGGTGGTCGTAACACTCGTAACACAACCATGTCAGAGGCCTACTAGTGGTAGTAGGCGGTTGAAAATCTCTGGCCCCAGGGTTCATCGGCTTGTTGGACGACTCGGTGTCCCACACTAAAAGAGAGAGTCATAGACTCGAAGAATGACTCTACATAATGAATATTGATTTCTGAGTGCTATTGACCATTGAACCTGTATTTGACGTTTGTGTCATTGTGGTCTCAATGACCCACTCGATTTTCAGTCGTCTAGATAATACGGTAATAATGGTTAAATAAACCTACTGCCTATATTTAATTTTTTTTTTGTTTTTAATAATGATGGGTTTGCTCGTGACTCTAGTCTAGGTCATAGGACAGAGACATAGTTTAAGATGGAGCGAGCTCACCCAGAAGAAGCCTGTTCACTCTTACTTTGAAGAGATTAGGGTTGTATGCGTTTGGAAACACAGACGCAGGTAGTGAGTTCCACTCTTTAGCATTATAATTTTATTATAATTTTAATATGTGGCCGATTACTATGGTCCAATAAAATGTTACTGTTGTTCTGATGTCTTGTCTGTGGGTTTGTCTATATTTCTGGCTTTGCTTATATAGCTAGGTATTAACTGCAAGACTTCAAACTAAGCGTTTAACGTATCAATGAATCTATACTGTGTATGCAGTATCTGTATATTAATTGATTATTTCATAAGGTGAACGCTGCTGATAGTTAACCAAATAAATTACTATGTTGTAACTGGTAGGGACTTATTTAAGTATAGAACTATTTCTAGGTAGGAAAATGGTCGCCGGTATAGGTAGTTTTTATTAGTTACTTATTAGATTTTCGCCCAGCGGTTTCACCCGCTGCCACTCATTTTTCCCTGGTAACAGTTGTTTTTCTGCGGTAAAAAGTGGCCTATGTGTTATTCATGGTTATACTCTACCTGTATTTCAAATTTCATCCAAATCGGTCAAGCCGTTTGAACTTGAAGAAGTAACAAACATACATACATACATGACACACACACAAACTCTCAGATTTATTATTTGTAGTACGGATTAATCGTATTCGTAAAAATATTTTTGACACGATGTTTCACAAAAAAAGTACTAACTCCTTTGATGACGTCGAATTGTATGGAAAACATATTTAGACTCTACGCGCGTTATTTTTTGTAACAACACGCTTGTCCATAACTCGATCCTCCAACGAATTATGACGACGACAAAACTTTTTTAAATTCTTTAGCTAAACCTACAAACAACATTAATGGTTCCAACGCCATTGCAGAATAAATTATTAAAAACGGGGGTAAATGGACTGATGTGAACTGAGTTTTACAGCTGCAATAACTCATAAGTTAAAAGGGTAATGTGCGTGAAATCAACGTAAAATAGACTTACTGGCGCCCTCTTGCGAAATCGTCGAGTACCGTTGAAAACTGGGGTACGATTCGGGATGAAACGAAAAGTTGGAAGAACCTCAGTTTGGTATGGTGTTAAGTTCACTGCGCCATTTTTCTAAGTCCAGATAATTTTGTAGCATCTGCGTCAACGAGCAGCAATGTAGGACTTAGTTTACTGGTGATGATAATTGTGGTAAGGTAAATATGCTTACAGAATTGCAGCACAGCAATGCTTCCTTTGTGGTTGGATGGTTCAGAAACGTAAAATTAGCCTGCCCGACTGAAACCTGCGGTTTGATACACTGCCGAAAGTAAAAATTAGATGTGTATCGCGGTAGAGAGGTATAAATAAATAAAAATGCTTAAATACGATACATAGGTATATAAAGTTTTAAAATAAATACTTCAAGAGGTGTTATTTGGTTCTACTTCCCTTGCAAAAGTATTTCAATTATTCAATATAACAGACTGCAGATCCTTGAGATGACGCCGACGGTTGATCTAGTTCAAACTCTGCTTCAAAAAAGGTTGAACGCGATCATAAAAATTGGCGTCAGAATAGGCTACGGCTCTGGCGCTGAAGCGGCTATGAATAATCCTCCCGTCAGCACCACGCGAGCCCGCCACCCAATTAAAAACGTACTCTTTCCACGATTTTTAGCTTAGAATATTGTATAATAAGCCAATAAAGTACCCCACTTGACGCCCAGAGCGGGCCGCTGCGATGAAATATGCACTTCTCGGCCTCATTACAGCTAGAAATTAAATGCAAGAGCCCGTCTCGGTGAAAACGGGAATGTCGCTTTAAAGCTTATCAGAATTCTCGCTTTTACTCCGTTGACTTTATTTGCTTTTGGCTCGTAATTCAGGGCATATATTTTTAATGTTGTGCTTGTGTTAAATTCCAGGCAAAACGTTTTTCGGGTTCATTTTATTGATGGGTTTTCAAAATTCATTCATTCAGCTTTGAAGGAGTATTTTTAAAGTTCTACACTTATGTATTGCGGAGAAGGTAACGGCCGTGAAAATGGTCATTTAACGCCACGCCTGACAAACATTTGAGGATCATTCAGAAAATTGTGTATCCATATAGTGACAGGTTGTCAGCTTATCGCCTTAAATTCCAATACACATGTAACTCTCGAGTCCCTTAGTCGCCTCTTACGACACCCACGGAAAAGAAATAGGGTGATGCTATTCTGAGCCGGCATCAAACTGCGTAAAGTACTTAGTACAATAAATACTGACGGATTTGATTAAAGTTTGACAAACGTAGAAGCTTGAAGATTCTGTAGGTACTTACTCTGAAATAAATAAATATCTTGGACATTTCACACAATGCCATCTAGCCGCTAACTAAGCAAAGCTTGTACTATTGGAACTAGATAGCTGATTAATTTGTTTTAAAATATACTTGTTTATAATTAAATACAACGTAAAATATTAAAAAAAAATACCTTGTGCTGTGTGGGTATCGAACCCACGGCTCTCTGCGTAGCATGCAATGGCGTACTATCCACTACGCCATCGGACAGTCAAAACTCTTATTACGACATTGAATAAGTAACTCATAAATATTACTATTTCGCTGAAAAGATGATATCGTCCTCATATTGAAAGAAAAGGCTTTGGTCCAGCAATCATAAAAGGTTTTGCGGAAGCTCTTTTCCTCAATTTGTGGTGAAAGTGCCCACTTACCTTCATGAAATCTCATGTCACTTTAGCGAATGGCTTAGGAATAGCTAAGGATTAGGTGGTACCTGCTTTTAACATGACAGTGGTTCATTTCTTTTTGCTGCTACCTTGATGGTTTTCTACGAGTACCTATGCAATATCTGTGTTGTGAAAACTACAAAAACCATTTATATAGGGTGAAGCTCAAACAGCTGATTGGCTAGTTTGTATAGGAGGCCAAATTTTCTTTTTGTTGATATTTTGGACTTTGTTCATCGGGGAATGTTGTTTCTTATCACCAGGCTAATCAGAGTTTTCGCAATCGGTCACGACTCACGAGTACAATTTCACACTATATAAAAAAGTGCAAGTAGGCACATTACTACCCATTTAAGGGATCAAAAAACACTGTATCAAATTAGTAAATGTATGAAGAACCAGTATTAATTGATCCCTCAAATGGGCAGGTTGACGTGCTGCAGTACCTAAACTTATCTAAAAGAGAGAAAGAAAAGAAAACGAGCACATTCATTTTTATTCCTTTTATATATATTTTTTAAACTCGTTTAATTAATGGTAATGCCGTACAAAGAAGTCAAGAAGAAAGCAGAAGACATAGAAAACAGGTGGAAACTCCACTGACAAGAGCAAAGCTCTTAAATGAAATAAAAATAAATATCGTCACAAAACATTCAGGTTTTGTTATATAATATCGGCACTTTAGGAGACTTCTAAGTCACACTTACCAAGTTTTTGGGTAACCACAAATAGGTACGCCGCCGTCAAAATAAACTGTAAACATTCCAAAATATACACAAAACAATCACAAAATATTGTTTGTTTTCTTTATCAGATACCGTTGCCGCTCAACAAGTGTTCTGTACAAACAAACCCGCGGTCCTTGCTTGTGTTTATGTTAATAACTGTAAGCCACAGTTTATGTAAACAAAAAGAGACGCGCTACAACGAGTAGATCACAACTTAAGTCACAAGTAAACTCTGTTTTTTTAAATTACTAGTAGTATACCATCTCTTCTCTTTTCGTGTGGGACACCGAGTCATCCAATGACCCGATGAACCCTGGTGTCAGAGTTTTTTCAACCGCCTACTACCACTAGTAGGCCTCTGACATGGTTGTGTTACGACCGCCGTCCAAGTAATCATAGACAGCAACCGGGACCGACGGCTTAACGTGCCCTCCGAAGCACGGAACCATTTATTTTCGGACAATCAGGTGGTTCACCCTGCAATGTCCTAACCAGACCGGGAACAGATTCACAAAGAGATAAATATCCACTTTTGTGAGTGTCCCACCGAGAATCGAACTCAGAACCTTTGCGTCGCAGGCAGTCGCACTACCACTACGCCACATCGGTCGTCAGTATACCATGAAAAGCTACCATTTTTTAAATAATTATTTTGCTTCAATTAACCTATATTTGTTAGTTTGATTAATTGTATCATCAATCACCACTTTATTCTTGTACATGTTAAGTGTAAAAATTCATGTAAAATATTTGAAATTGTGATCATAAGTTGTAATTCGGAAAAATATAGTGGCGGTCTCATCCCATACAACATGATATTGAATGAATAACATTTTCTGTTAGAATTGAGACGCTTCATTGTATAGGTCGATTAAGACGTTTTCAGCTCTAAAATATACATCCTGTAAAATGATTAATGTACCTATAAACAGACGGTTTTTGAAAAGTTTTGCTGAACTTAGCAGCTTTACAAAACTTATTTAAATCAAAATTTTCTCTTAAATATAATATTTTGTAACTGATACTAAATAACAGCTAAAATTATAATATCATAGCGTCTCTTTCTGAATAATGTACGAGAAAATTATAAGATTATGAAGTGACGATAGATTATGTGAACGGGGTGAGACGTTGCTTCTTCCAAGCCATAAAATTAGGGTAACCGTCATGTTCCAAGTACTTCCAAGTATGAATAATAAGAATACACTGTATTTTTATTAGAGCATCTGTGGGTAAGATTGTAAAGTTTTGTTTATTTCGTTAGATCACTCAAAACCCAAACCTCACCTCTTACTAAGATATTTTTCTACGTATATAGCTAAAGCCTTTGCGCATATACATAAGCTATGTTTTTTTGTTATTTTTGTGTATGTTATTTTTGTGCAATTATGCGTTTTTGCTGACTTAACTCGGTTGGATAGTATAGATTCGATATTTATTTTCATTTTTAATTGTTGATATTATAATTTTTAATCAAATACAAAAAAAAATATCTTACATTTAATCTAATTTGTTTCCTTTATACTTCAATGATGAAGTAAATAAAGATGTATAATCGAATTTATTCCAAAGTGGTCAAACACCAAACTTTTTAACAAATCTGAAGAGACAATTTCTTTAAGAGCCCTTAATATCTTCCTAAGAGTTCTTATCGTAAAAGGGGTACTAAACAAGTCGAGTTGCAAACATTATTTAGAACGAGAATGTAACAATTAAAAAATGCGACCCGAGTGCGAAACTATACTTGTGGGCTGATTCAGATATGCTGCATTCACAAATTAAATATTGGTGGGCGCGCCCGTACAGCGGCTAACTATAGTTACTGTTAATATTCTTTTCCCAAACACATTTTTGAATGGCAGTATAATAAATCCTTTCACATTTTGCCGCTTTGCTCATGGCATGCTGCAAAGCGTCTTGAAAGAATCCATAGCATTTACACCATAGTTAGATGATTGAGCTTGCATTTGTAATCTTGCATAAAAGTAGTTCTTGCCATATTACCAATTCAACCAATTAAATTTATTTCCATTGCCGTAATCGGTTAAAAAAGGAAGCCACAGGAAGTTTACTTGTTTCGAAAAGGCGGGTCGCTGTGGCATCAGATAGCGTTGCAGATTTGCGGCCACTCCATTAACAAATTACCTCTTTACCGTTACTAACTATGTAGAGCTTATACTTTGTTTGCTTAGTTGCTGCTGCTTTACTTAAAAGAGTTTAGTTTAGTTTTAGGTTAGGCACATCACATGTGTGTGATATTGGGAAAATATAATAATATTTTGAAACATTGTCTGTTGAATGCTGGTTCAGCCCCCTCTTTCAAGTATTACCCTACTTTCTCTATGTATAATGAGATCAAATAAGTGGAAGTTTTTTAATTAGTTCCACTTACTGTCACTTCATATAACGTAGTAAAAATAAAAGAGATCTGAATTAAATATTCAATTTTTTTTTATTCAGTAAATTTTTAGCTTTATATGCAAAGATGGATATTTGTTTTGAAAACTTATTTTATAAAGTTTTAACTTATTATCTGTTACCAAAGAAACGCGTGATGTACAGATAATTCTTTTAATTAGTAGAGTTGAGTTGTTACATGCTTTTTAGATAGCAAAGAGAAATCCGTTAAATGTAAAACTTGCCGTTTGATGCCGGATTAGAAAAGCATTAGGGTAATTCCCGGATATGTGCCTCAGCGGGATATGCGCCTCAGTTTAGTTGTGGGACAAGTAAAACATACGCACAAAAAATTCCTTTATTAAACAAAAGCACCCCTTCCCCCCTTAACTCTGCCACAAAGCGTTGGCGTGTGCGGTCATGCGTAGGAGTGTTTTTGACGGCGACGTGATCAACAATCGGAATTTTACTTTATGAATGAACTTTGACCTACCATAACTTTGGATTTGAGTGGTAACTGTTCTCTTTCTTTACGTCTAAATAAGGAGTGGGGTATGTAGATTATGTAATAGGCCAATTTTTGAATTAATAAATGTATTTGTATTCATTTTTGATACGGGCATATATCCCTGTGAAAAAGGATATCTGCCTCGATACGTTTTGGGATATGTGCCCTTAGGGCCTTGTCTGACTTTGATGCAGGAATGTTATGAATATGTAATTTTTGTTACGGATACGTACACGGATATGTTATTATTTCGGATTGTCCGTTAGTTTCTGATAATTTTAGTTGCAGATATCATACAAATAGTTCATCTTTTGTTTATTTCGGTTACGTTCTGGAATAGTCCCTGAGGGCACATTACCTTTTCTGACTTTTATGCAGGAATATTATGGATATGTCATCGACATGAAAAAGAAGAAGTTGGATATGTAATTTTGGTTACAAATATGGATACGGATATGTAATTATTTCGGATTACCCGTTAGTTTCGGATAATTTTGGTTACAAACATCAAACAAATTGTTCTTTTTCTGTTCATTTATTTATTGGACCAAATATTATATTATAAATAGGTTTTGTTAATTAGTAATGTATGTATGTATTAAAATAATATTAAAATACAGTAATAATTTAGTCAATTATGTTTAAAATATTTGTTTTCTTGCCAAGGGCACATATCCCTTCCAATAAAATCACTCTAGGGCAAATATCCGGCATGTGAGGCGTATATCCCGGTTTTCACTTTTATATTAAACTTAAAATATACGGCTAATTAAAATGATTATTTTCAAAAGGCCATTTAAAATCAATAAATAAACGTCCAAATTATATATATATTTAAGAAAATAATTTGATAATTTGTTTGTTTAAAAAAGATATGAACAAAATAAAAAAGGTTGGGCATATATCCCGGACTTACCCTACCTAGTTTTTACAGAGTTTTTTTTAATAAAAAAGTGCCTTGGGATAAATTCAATGAAATTGCAGTAGCGCGTTCTATATGAATAAAATATTGTGAACTAACTTGAAAAGCTTTAGAAAGTTCCCTTGGTAGAGTTTTTTAACATGCACAAATTATTCGATAACAGTTAGCTGGAATGATGTACCTACTAAGTTTATCACACAGATTAAAAATGAACAAAATAAAAAGAACCACTGTACACACTTTTATATTTATGACGATAGATAACGGAAGACCGTGGGATAAAACATTTTATCATTTTCAGAAATACCTGCTTTCAAATACAAAATTTTATTATTTCTTAAATTTATGGATTAGACCCTAACCACGCAATTCTAAGAAATAAATTTACAATCACGTGATTAAGTTCTATTACTTTTCTTTCTTTTGCTTGTATCAGACAATTTGAATACTTATAATGTTAAAATTATTTAGTAAGTAGCACCGAGAAGAAATGTAAGTAAGATCTTATATATTATGTAGCAGTGGCGAGGGGTAAAGCTTTTCAAAAGGGAAACCGTAGTTTAATATCAAATAACGAAAAAAAAACTGTAGCAGAAAACAAAATGCCCTTTTGAATTAGGTACCCACACCAATAAAATCCAACACTAGTGTTATCGCACTACCTATCACGAAGACCATGCGCAAAGATTAGGTACGCGACACTATCGACATTACAATAATGCGAAATCATCTCGCAACTCGTCACATGCCGGCTTTTAGCTGTCTTTACTTCGCGCTCAATTCGGGTGACTTCACGGGTGTCCACCTTTAACCGGCTGACCAAAACGATACGGGACGAGATAGCGCGCGGCGTAAGAAAGAGATAGACAAGGTAACACGTCGGTAGCCGAGTTCTCGAGTACTTTGCGTAGAAGGTAAGCGCCTGAAAGTTAATAGGGTTCCGTACCACAAAAGGAAAAAAACGGAACCTTTATAAGATCACTTTGTTATCCGTCTGTCACGACAGTTCTCGGGAACGCGTAAACAAATCGAAAACCATATACTCGAGCACCTAAATTTACTTTTTATAAAGATACGTCAATTTATGCTGTAAAATGCGTATTTTTTACCTTATCAAGGGAACCAAAATTCATAGGGTAGGTACTTCCCGTAGATCGAGAACTGTGAAGTTTGGCAAGTCGCAAACAAGAAAAGTCATTTTGAAGTGCAGAATTAAGAAAAACGCAAAATTTACCATTTTTTAATTCATGTGTTTTTTTTATTGCGGCTTGTAGCTCAAGTGTGTGATATGAAAGGGTTTGATTTTAATGTTATGATTCTCTTTGGGCGAGTCTGTTTTTTTAAGAAGGATCAATTTAGTAATTTTATAATTAAGATGAAAAAACGTAATTGTATTCTTATTTCTTGTTTTTACGCCCCTAAATAACCCTAAGTTAGGTTGACCCGGCTTGCAATATTAATATCTTTAAAATGCCCAGCCGCGATTTAGTGGCAAGCTTGTGGTTTTACCTTTGCAGCTAAGGATAGAAGGAAACAAGGTAATAATTTTTTGTACTTTGTTCTTTTAAGTAAGCTGAATATTTTCTTCTATCTTCGATATCTAAGCACAAAAAAAACTAATAATAACCTTTGAAAGTCTGTACAAAGAAATTACTTATTAAGAAAAATAAAGAATAGAAAAAGCACTTCCCGTTTTGGTACAACAACTTTTAAAAATCTGGCAAAATTTTCTACTGCGGGCAGGATCTGAAACTGCGACTTTTGCCATTTAGTAACGACGCCTCTATCTGGGCTACCACGGCTCGTCCGTAGCCCGCCAATTTTGCTATTGTGTCTTGATGTCAGTACCGCGTGGCACGCCTCCATATATTGGGTTAGTTTTGCAACTAATACCATAGAATAAATAACAACATTACTATGCAAATAAATAACCAGTGACTAATTCATTTTCTACAGATTAAATGTAGCTTAAGCGATGAAAACCCGCGATAGATTGAGTACCAAATTTTTAAAACACTTCCCGTGATATCATTTTAACACGGGAAGTGTTTAAAAATTTGGTACTCAATTTATTGCGAGTTGTATAGCTTATCCTACGTTCAATCTGTAAAAAGTGAATTAGTCGCTGGGTATCAGTTGCAAAACTAAACGAGAATAGAGCACTTGTACTGTAGACCAGGGCCCGAAGTCTGCTAAATGAAAATCGTTTCAGTTGTATGTAGGTTTTAGGCGTTTCGTATTATGCTCATAGTATGAAGTATAGAATATTACGGTGACAATAATATGACAGTTGAGTATCGCTGGCATTGCCAGTGTAACTCAAAAAAATTGAGGATCCGGGCCCTGGTACTGGTACTGCTAATGCTATTGGTTGCTAAAGACCAAGTGGTTTGAAGATGCTCTGAGGTTGATGTCCAATTGTCCAGTAGAGCTGGTGAAGTCATGTTATATGGCGTTGCAGTCTAATGAGGCAATGTGGTGAGCAGGTATGCAGAGGCGAATAGTATACTGGAGTATAGCACCGCTTCAGGTTTTCGATGCGTTGAGGACAGAGGGAGACAGTGATGATGCCTTAGAGGTGCTGAAGGTGGTCGCCGATGATGATGACGTCTGGTTTCGGCGGTGAAGGTTGCAATGTTCGTCACGCCGTTGCTATTGGTCACTACCTGCCTGGTTCGGTGTAGTGACCGACTGTTCCGTCCGGCCGGATATAGTTGAAAGTTGTAAATACTTAAATACAAAAATTAAGGGGTGGACCCATTCACAAAACTGAACAACTTTCCCCAAGGAACATGGGTCGATATACGAAAAATAAAATTGGGCCGCCCATAAAATTATACGCGGTCGGCTATGACATTTTGTATGTGTGTTTGAGGTCCGTATTTATTTTTCTCGTTCAGTCCTTGAAATATTTGCAGTTTTTTTAACCTTTATATTAATAGCGATCGGTGGAATACACTCCGATACCGCGTTTCAGGACTTGTATGTGGAGCGCCTGCGCGCCGCCTCAAATGAAAAAATAAGAGTTCTTTGCTTTCTTCAACTTAAGAAACTATACAAACAAAGGCACGTACAAGTAACTATACTAAACGCCTACCAAAATAATAAAAAATGCTGTAGTAATATAAGTTCGTATGCACCACTTACTTACAGGTATGATAATGATCTGAAGCTAGCAAATAGTTAAGCATTTCTATACTGTACCCTCCATACCTTCTTAGGAACTTTATTCTTATAAGCATACCTAAGTAAATCTTCAGTACCTATAAATCAAAGCAATTGCATAAAATACCTGGAAAGATTGAACATAACTAGTAGTAGAAAATCATCGTGGATTAGTTTGTTAATTTGTTTTATGCAAATTGTTTGTGCCTTACGAATTTTAATAGAAAATTTCCTGTAGGTAATTCAATACTATTTTTGTAAATTATCTGTTACTTAAATCCAAGCAAGCAATTTTACGGTAAGCACACACTTCAACTGTAGGTTGGAATTCTTTCGTAATGCCAATAGTCAAAAAGCAATTTACAACCCTTCATAAATTTACTAGTCTAGACCGGATGAGGATAACTTACGCATGCACGCACAATTAACTTGTACCGGAATAAGGTAGCTGCCCTCCATACCTCCATACTAAATGAAAACAATCCATTTATCTTTTACAGTAACATACATAAAACAAAGAGTCGAGGAAATGCTGCGGTATGATTGTAAAATCCGAACTACCTACGAGTTTCTAGAAATTTAAATCCATTTATATTTTCTACCAACCTGGTAGGTAATTGATCCCAACATTACCCTTCATTGTAATTAAATAAGTAACATGACGCATAACAATTTGATACACATGTCATAACATTTCAAGACTGATTCTATACAAAATATCAACACATAATCTCAACAGCTGAATATCAACAGATTATTTGAGCAATAGTTCTAAATCCCAACAGTTGTTGAAATTTTAAAATATTTCGGATGCCAGCTGTCAAACTAAAAACACTTTTAGTTCTACATTTCAGATGATTTAGATCTTGTCAAGATCTGCAACTTCTCCTATGAAAATGATAGTCTAGCATGCACGCTTTACGAGATAAGTGTTTTTAGTTTGACAGCTGTCATCCGTTGTTAAAAAGAGTTTCTGATCTTATAGTGTTGGTATTATGAGTGTTGAGATTATATAAGTTGATATTATGTATAAATTTCTTTCACAGATCTTGTGCCTTAGATGCAAGCCGTTTTTAATAGGAAAAATTTGTTTTGTTTTCTTAAATTGTATCGGAATTGCAATAGGTTGCAGAACGACTCACGCATACTATGCAGTCATGTCATGCCAGCCAATATAAACTTTATTTCGACTATCATCATTTTAATGGTATTGTGCACCGGCTCAAAGATAACGTTATTGATAGGCAGATTTAAGCAAATGTGGTTAAAATGCAGATTAAATTACATACTGAATTCAGAAAAGTAAACTTCAAGTTCTTGAAAATAACAATTTAACCCAAATTTTCAGTGAACCGCGACAAAACACAGGCCGAATTCGGAGGCTGCACTGTTTCCCACTTGATTCACTGTTTCCCGCCATCCGCCATCCAACTCCAGATTGTGAGCCGCAACACCGCAGCTTCCGGCTTCCGGACGCGCTGCGCTTGCGCGCCAGCAGCGGCCGTGACGTCACACCACGTCACTTCCGGTGGATACGCAGCCTGTTTAAAATTTGGATTAATGTTTCATTATTTTTAGTGCTATTTCGATAATGGTAATTATTGTCATGAAAGATGACTTATTTATAAAAACAAATACAGGGCTTTAGAGTATAATTAATACCTATAAGCAAGTACAGCTGAAATCCAAAAATTAAATAAAATTACAATACAACGGACTAAGCACAGTTTATGAATTTGGAAACACGTAATATAATCAATATCTATGACTTTGCTATACAGATTTTTTAGGCTGATCAAAAATCTAACAATTACTTTATTAACGAACCTTTTATTGTACCTTTTTATATTAAAAATACTACTTTTCCTAACTACTCTACTAAACAAATTTGATAAAACATAATATGAGACCAATTAGCAGATTAAAAGGCACACACCAAGTTTAAACCAATGTTCTCTTTTCAATTTCGGGGCAAACAGAGAACGATACTGTACCATAGTATGCAGGGGTGTATCAACGATGGCCCGAAAAGGATTATGTCTAACTTGTTTTTTATATCACTTTGTTTGACCATATGTCCCAAAACAGTTCGGCTATAAAACCGTAAAAGAAAATGAAGGAAAAGCAACCTTTTATGGTGAAAACGGTATGACATTAGCAGTTCATCGACATTTACAGCCACAACAGTCCACTGCTGGACATGCTGGACATGGGTCTCCCCCTATTGGAGGGTTGTAGCATTCTGCTACAATTACTACCATTTTTCTAAATATTTCCTGAAATCCATTTTATTTTATCAATTTGTTTGTTTACTTTCTTGATGTTATGTCAACCTCTCAAAGTTGACGGCTATCTATACATCATAGAGCCGCGTAGCTTTCTACTAGAAAGTTATTATACATTGATCTACCTCTTCGTATTTTCTGACCTCCTGGTACTTGTATCTAAATTTACTACGCCTGGCACTCTCCCTCTCCCTCTCCCTCCGGAGGAACTGAGGTCCCGAGCCCTCCAGCGTGCCTCGGAGCCATCTTCATAACCACCTCATCATCAAGCTAACATGAGATGCCAACAGATCTCCATGGACAGCGACGACTGGCCACTGACAAGTTCCATGATCTCAAAATGACGGCTGACGAGGTCGACGATCGTCGAAGATTCTAGAACCGAAGAGGATGACGATCGAAATGAAGAGTGTGACAGTCAGCGTCAGACGAGGGTATAAAAGCCACGTCAAGCAGCTAGGGGGGGAATTTGGTCTGGACTCTAAGTTGTGATCTCGAAGACTCCCAGTATAGTCTCTCACTGAGTAACCACTGTAACAGTCTATTTTAGTCCTAAAAGTCTCCCCTCAAGTGACGGAAGCTTAAAAGTCTCCCCTCCAGCGCCTACGCCTCGTCGGATTGAAGATACAGCTGCTGCGAAGACGCTCCTCGCGCTGGACGCGCCACCGTTACCTTCTGTGTGAGTGGCCAGGTCATAATTTTGGTTTTCGTATCAGGAGGTGGTTATCTGTTAATTCTTTAATAAAGCCTTATCGTTTACGTTCCCTCTTTTACTCCCTCGGCCCCTCACTTAGCGTGCGGGCGCGAGGCTTGCTAGGGTGCCTACACACAGGACACTCTACCCACACTTACTCACTCACGCCCTCCGGGGTCACAGGCACTCGTGTTCGCGAGACCACTCTACAAATACTTAGCTATAAGTATTCACCTGCGGTTACCTTGGCTCCCTGAGCGCCGGTGCCTCTCGGAGCCTAGATAACACGACAGGGTATTGCCATGCCACGCTTGGCAGGTGAATTGGCGAGCGCAGTACAAGAAGTTGCATTCACAGGGAACACTACTACCCATTTTCTGGATTAATTGTTCCCTAGAATCAAAGTGATGCTATTCTTAACCGGCATCACACGGTTTTTTTATAATAGATAAAATCCGGAATGAGACTATCTTCAAAAAGACCAAAGTAACGGACAAAGTCTGGAAATGTAGAAAACTAAAGTGGCAGTGAGCTGGGCAAATCTGTCGTAAAACCGACGGACGGTAGAGTAAGCGGGTTCTCGAGTGCAGGCCATGTCTTGGCAAGCGTAGCGTTGGACGAACTCCGGCCAGATGAACCGATGACTTAAAAAGGCGGCTGGTAGCAACTGGATGGCGAAAACGGGCGATCGTGCCCTATGGCTTACCCTGGGGGAAGCCTTCGTCCAACAGTGGACTGCAATAGACTGATGCATTTATGTATGTATAGACAGACTGTACCTAGTTGTACAAAAACAAACTTTTCCTGTCGAATAACACTTATAATGCTTAACTACTGTATAGACTATTCAACTCATATTTTTAAATAATTGTCAGTTACATTTACTTAGGGAAATTCATAGAAAATTTAAAAAATGATTTTGTTCGATTTTCTGCCTGCCGTGCAGTGTATCGCTACTAACTGTGCCGACAACAACATCCACTACTATGATGTGTTTTTTTTTGTGTCCTTATAGTATTGTACTGGTCGTCAAAATATCACTAAAACTATTAAAATTAGGGTACATTTTTGCTTTTCCGACATGCTTTTGTTTTTATGACAACAGAGAAGTCGGTGCAGCACCCCTGGCCAAGCGAGACACATGTCGAAACTTTCTCACAAACTCCCGCGAAAGAGAAAAGTCCTGTTCGTCTTGTCTCTTGTCTTGTTACTCCAGCCTACGTTTTATTTCTTCATAATTTTATTCACCAAGTAATTCTTGAGCCCTTGTAATAATTAATTTTATTATTGGAATTTTTAAGCAGTGTTTGCGTAAAGGATTTATGTGTAAGCTCATGAGTGATGTTAAACTGTAGGTACTACTTAAAAGATCACTCCATATCACACGAGTAGTTAATATGCCATCTCTTTTTGATGAAAACATATTAATAAATAAAAATACAGGTTTTCTAATTTGTTTTTTGGTTGACATTGTGATATGACAATCGTTATGTCAATGTGACAAATCTGCAAAAAATTGCAATTCAACAATTCTGGTTCATTTCTTGTATTTTTCTAAACTTTCTTGTTAGAAGGAAAACGCTGTTTTCAAAATGACGATGTTTTTGACATACAGACGCAGTTTAGTCAACAATATAGTACAAAAACTTGTAGGCAAAAATGACCGTCATTTCAGCATATACTTCAAAACTAAACCTATCTGCAAACCAAACTTGAACCCTTGCTGCTCCGTACTTTTTTCAAATGATTGGAAAGTAAACATCAACACCTTTGTTGGATCCAGATACTTTACACACGAGCCCGCCACTATAATCAGTAGTGATGTCGGCGATAGTCCAGATAATAAAGCAGTTTTCAATGAACCTGCTGCAAATGATTTGGTCATGCATTTAGAAGACTTCAGTCGCGAAGGACTTACGCCTTTCGCTATAATGCCAGACATAGATTCCCCTTACGATGAGTTTAATCTGGGAGAAGATGACGAAGAGGATTCCTATGAGTCTGATGAAGAGGATGATATTGATATAGCAGAGCCGTAACCACACTCTTGTTGAGTTTATTTAAAATGTTGCTTCTACTTGTCTCACTTTTTACTCCCTTGACATCAAATAGTCTACATGTAGACACATGCTTTATTGCGCTTATGATGTGCTTAGAATATACTGATTGTATTTAAAAATTATTGCAATGTACTCGTATGTTGTGTAATTTTTATCTTTGTTTCCGTGTTTAGAAGAAGAATAAGATGCTTTTTAAGTTCAATGAGTTTTTTTGTGAAATATATCTAAGTTTAATTTATCCAAAGGGATAGAAGGTGATCTAAATAGGTACCTACTACAATTGAAAGTGCGCAGAACAAAGTTCCACTAATGAGCTTTTGTGATAACACAATAGAATAAAGCCATCTAGCGGCTCACATAGAGCTCAAACATCGATGAAATAATATCTTTGACCAGATCAGTGGTACTCAAACCTGCGCGCCGCCGCCAATACTAACCTTACCTAACCTAACCTTATGCCCAGACAAACAAAACCAAAAAGTTCAGACATAAATGTATTAGAAGAATTTCTCATAAAGACTTATGGGAATTCAACTTAATTTTTTTGAAGTGAGGACTGTGATGTTCCTACAGAAGATTTCTAAGATGAGATCTTTTTGTTTAGATTATACTAGCGGCCCGCCCAGCGGTTTCACCCGCTGCTAACTGATTTCCCACGGGAAACAGACCTTCTCCCGACATAAATCATACATAAAAGCCTTCCTCTTGAATCACTCTATCTTTTAAAAAAACTTCATCCACATCCGTTAAGTGGTTTTGAAGATTTAAGCATACAAACAAACAAACAGACAGGCACAGACGTGGGAAGCGCAAGCGACTTTACATTAAATTCCGGGATGAAAAGGGGGTTAAAAGTTTGTATGAAGTTCTTAATTGTGATCCGTTTTAAAATTTGTGATTAGACTTATGACTTAAAATAATTAAACACGTGTTTCAGCGTATTTGAAATTTTAACCCTTAATGGGGTCCAACAACGGGGGTTTAAAGTTTGTATGAAAGTTCGTTTTTTTTAATGAATGTGATCTGTTTCAAAATTTGTGATTAGACTAATAACTTAAAATAGTTAAACACGTGTTTCAGCATTTTTGAAATTTTAACCTTTAAATGGGTGAAAAGGGGGTTAAAAGTTTGTATGAAAGTTTTTTATCTTAAATGTGATCTGTTTCAAAATTTATGATTAGACTCATAACTTAAAATAATTGAATACGTGTTTCAGCATTTTTGAAATTTTAATCTTTAAAGGTGTCAAAAGGGGGTCAAAATTTTACTACCAGTTGGGTTACCCGTTTTCCCATGGGAATGTGACAATTTCCCGGAATAAATTATACTTATAAACCTTCCTCTCAAGTTACTCTTTCTAATAAAAAAAACCGTATCAAAATCCGTTGGGTAATTCTAAAGATATATGGAGACACCAAACGGGAAGCGACTTTATTTTATACTATGTAGTGATTTTTTACGAGAACTATAGAAAATAATACGGTAGGTATCTCACAATTCTTTAATGGACACTTCCTTTGGATAGGTATTCAGTTTGCCACAATTTTGTACATTGAAAAAAATACATTCGCTTAAAGTCGAGTGAAATCCCTTAAAAGCCAGTATGGTAAAATGCCAAAAATCGCGTGAATATGAGTCAAATGTTTAAAAAAAATCTAGTAATTGAATCAGTGAAGAAAAATTACAGTATTATAGAATAATTTTCAAGTAACATTTTTGGTTTAATGGAATTGCATTCTTTGTTGTGTTACTGTGTGTTCATATAAAAAAAAAATTAAGTGATCCTAATGTCGGTCATTTATTACAAATGCGGCATAATTATTTAGTTCGTTTTTACACTCAATACAAGATAATAACAATATTATCTTGTGTTGAGAGTTTTATTTTATCTCGCATATTCCACGAGGAAAAAATTTAAACGCGTGGAAAGCCTTTAGGTACATAAAGTCTACTTAATTAAATATACCACTTTTTTATAATTACTATTTTTTTTACAAAATGACCACTTTTTCATAATGACGGCTGCCGCCGCCACTGCTACCCATTGGCAAAATAAAAAAATGAAAACATCCAAAATATCATCACTGCAAAATGGCATAGGCGCAGAATGCCTAAAAAACTGAATTAGAAATATCTACAACGAATTTGTCAAAAACAAAATTAACAACGCAAAATAAAAACAAAAAATTTTAGTAACGGGATATCTTCGAGCAACACGGTCTTCCGTTTCGTTCCGTTCCGGGACGGAAGGCCGTCGTTGCTCGAAGCGGGATATCGTGGGGATATCTACATTTCAGAAGACAGCTGTCAAAATAAAAACTCGTATATCTCGGAAATATATTGCAAAGAATACAACTCACTTATATATTCCATACTAGATTATCAGTTTCTTGAGGGAACTGTAGTCTTTGTATTTAAGGTGCCAGCTGTCAACCTAAAAAAAAGAATTTTAGATACTTACTATGCATACCAGACTATTTTAGTTCCTTTGAAAAAGTGTTGGATTTTAACCAGTATTACAATTTCTACATAGAATTCTTCGAATAAATAATACTTCAGGAAACATAGGTGCCATAGTACCACAAATTAAGACCTATTGGCGGCGATGCGCATTCTCTATTTTTTAATAGTACTTCCAATTTGAAGGTAACCAAATTAAGTATATCATAGAAGGTAGGACTGTTCAATATTTTCGCCGACCAAATCCAATTACTAGTATAGTACGATTGCCAAATATTTGTTGAATGAAAACACTAACTTTTCGTTTGGTATTTTTTATCACAATTACGTTTCCTGACATTACTTATTAGTAGAAGTCTAGCCGGCCCACAGAACTATAGCCGGCCGGTCTGGTTTCCAAAAAAAAGAGATTTAAGGTGTTTTTGAGTTTGAGATCTGAAATGTAGATCTTTTTAGGCGTACAACTTTGACTACGATTTTGATGTATTTACAAAGTATTTCTATGATTTTGATATGTTTATTGCATTATGTGATGTATGTACTTGTTTCCTCTTTGTTTAGATAAAATACAATTAAGTTCAATTGGATGTCCGTGAGATAGATTTAAGTTTATTCTCAAACCTGGTCTCAGAAAAAAAACTAGATTCTGGACTTTTTAAGTACCAATTTAGCAAAAAAAGTGTAGATAATAATCGAAGAAAACAAATTAATATTCTATACACAATGCAATGTTTTATAGGGGGACTCTTATGTCTTGAGAGGTTCAATTTTTTTAATAGGTATGTTATGTTTCTTTGCTAGGTATATAGACCACTAAAAACATGATACCTGTATAAGTACTACTCTCTACTGCTTAGAGTTAGCAGAACAAAGTTTCACTAATGAGCTTTTGTGGTCACACTATAGAAGAAAAACATTTAGTGGGTCACATAAAGCTCTAACATCTCTGATATATCTTAGACCAGATCAGTGGCACTCAAAGGATCATGCCCACCGAGTAAGGGACTCCAGGCCAGATTTGCGTCAAGGCTGTAGTAGTTTCAAACGGTTTATAATTAACTTCTTATTTACCTCATTTTATTATTTTTATGTTAAAAACCCGGAGTTCAAAGTCATTCATCAAATTGTAACATAACCTAGAAATGTAGGTCCCCATGTTTGCTGTCATTTTACAAGGGTATTTATCATCGACATGAAGGCGTCTAGGCCATTCGCCTAGCTGGTGAGATTTCTATGGTATTTATACTTACCTAAGGTTTATATTACTGAACCTAACAATTCGGAAGGTAAACAAGTATCATTAGATTGAATTCTTGTGAACTAGTGAGTTCCTTAAAGATGAAACCTATTACTCGTAGTCTGGTCTGGACACACTGTAGATTCTACCTCTAGAGGTAGACCATTCCAAAACACAGCACTCACTAAAATCCCTCCCGAGCCCAAGTGACGAAGACTACTTTTTTTACTACCATTTACTAATGATATTGGGCGATAATGCTGCTGGATGGAGTGGATAGCACAGTTGTTGCAGTTGAGGAACAAAAGGTGTAATTTTTCTTTGGTGCACCTTTGCTATGTGGTGCACCTATTAAAAAGTTACCTTTTGTGATTAACACAAGCTACATGTTACTAAGTTGCAAAAAAGTAAAATGACACCTTTTGTTCCTAACCTCCTCAGTTGTAAGTAGGTATAAATTGAAAGAAGAGGAAATAAAATACAACAAATAATGCAAAAATATTGTTTTAATTATTTAGTCACTACCCAGTTGACATTGGTTCATTTGGCTGGAGAGCGTCCAACGCTTTGCTTGCCGAGGCACACATAATAATATTATTTTACCTTAAATAAAAAGTTAATCATTCTTAGCCCCCAGAGCACACACACACAGAACAGTGCATGCTGCACCTGAATATCCGTAAGAAAGCATGTTCTGTGCTTCGGAGGGCACGTTCAGGTTCGAAACAATTGACGAATACGCAGTAGCAGCACGCCTATACACAGAAGATGTGATTTTTGGTACAACTGCTTGAGGAACTGCTTGGTGAACCGGTGGTGGGAGTGGAGGTGGCTCTGGAATATTAGCGTCTGCCATATTGGGGCGATTCAAGTCGTGTTGCTGTTCTCGTTCCATTTGCCTTGTCGCAGCTCTATAACAGGAGGCACAGACACGTTCCATTCTTGAGACCTGAAATGCATAAACAATAAATTATGTTGCTATCAATCCCCATAAAGGAATTTATTATTAAACTGTCTCCGTGGTCTATCATAATCCAGAATTGCCTGTGACAGTCTGTGAGACGAATAAATACCTGAGTTGGAGATATCCATGACCACAATAAGTCAACCATTCGAGGAGAAGTCACTTCACTATATGTGGTTGCTGATTTTGGGGAACTGGAATGTACTATGTATACACTGATTTCGCCCATCAAAAGTTATTGGCAAGGCCATATTGGCCCACGTATTGTTTATTAGCTGTTTTCGTAAGTAATTTTATTGAAAATTATTTCAGGAAAAGACAAAATACAATCCAAGAAACTAAAGCAAAACTAAAGAAAGAAAAACACCAAACGTCAATCAACGTCAAAGACACAAGTCAAAGGAAAAGAACAAAAAGGAACTATACATGTAGAAAAAAAGAGTTTACTACCCTCTGACAGGAAAAAACTAAGGGAAAAAACATGCTGTGTGTCATGACCAATCAAAGCAAGATCTAATTATGTATTAAATAAAATCCCGGGTTTAAAACATACTTTCAAGTAGCAAGAGGACGTAGATTAATTATAATAATAATTTTAATATTAGTATCATCTTGACGCATGCGACAAATCAGGCCCAAAAATGGGCAAGATCCTTTCAAAGTTGCCAGGATCAAGCTTTTGAAACGCTGAGAAATAAAAGAATGGAGAATTTACAGATGGACGGCTCACCTCCTTTTCAATGATTTATATCTACTCTTCTAGGGTTGCTACTGTTTTGTAACTGAATTTTTAGGATGAATTACTTATTTACAAATACAATACACCTCGTAATTATTGTCACGGGATACGAAAAGTTTTTAACTGTAGTTGTGTTTAGACAGCAAAAAACACTGCAATCCTGCAATCGTATTCACATTACGACAAGTCATACCGTTGCACTTAACGCTGTTGACTCTCGAAGTATTGGCGTTTCGTTGTAGTTATCCGTTGTAGTTATCCATCTGTCTTGGGCGCGCCCGCCAATACCTAAACTTCCTTAGAAAAAGCAAAATTTATTATGAACTTATTTTGATCTGTTGTATCGTAGACGATCTCCGTCGGAAGACGGCGTTGCTCGAAGTAAAAGACTGTGAAGGTAAGTAGATCCTTCCTTTTTTTAGATTCTACATATTTGTTGCGAGCCTTATAATCATCGTTATCATCATATCAGCCATCGAACGCCGACTGCTAAACATAGTCCGCCCAGATTTTAACCTAGTCGTTGTTATTTTTTGTTACAGGTCCTATATTAAGAAAATAATGATAATTTAAGCTCATTATTTCACACAAGTGTTTCTTAGGATGGTTTGTTAATTTTATTACATGTTAAACACAACCACACCACAAAAATCCGTACTTAGGTACCTAAGTGACTGAGATAATATAAGGTGACCTTTTAGTTAAATACTACTACTAGTTAGGATGTTGAAAAACGGTGACACCAGGGTTTATCGGTTTGTAGGACGACTCGATGTCCCACACGAAAAGAAGTACAAGTTAAATAGTTGGTCATACAAGTCCCACACTTTGGGAACAACTGGACCAGATGACGTACCCTCCTTTCCTAACGCCTCAATTAATAACTTGAGAAATTAGCGGAAACCGACTTATTCCATCTCCATTTTCTTAAGTTAGTTGCTTCATAAGTAGGTCCACTGTCAGCGAAATTGGACCTTAATTCATTATTATGCAGTAAAAGTTCCCGGTTGCAAAAGTCAGAGCATATTTTGGCTGCCTTTTCTTTTAAATAGTAGTTGTAAGAATTTGGATCTAGATCTAAAAGTTACAGGTTCTATTTCCTGTGGAAGGGTCATGTTAATTCTGATGAAAATTTATGGCTTTGTTGACATTTCGGGGTTTACAAAAATATTAAAACACTTCTTTTAACTTTAGTTACATTTTTCTGAATTTTAATAAATATTAGAAAATGCGAACATTGATATAGATCAGCTAAAAAAGGAAGGTAACAAAATAACGTATCTTTACATAAACTTAGCTAATACAATATGACGATATCAGGTGGTTTAAGCGTCCCGACGCTTTAAATGCGTAAACAGGCTTTAAGGCGAGTGTAGTCGTGAATAGCTTCGACAATGGCGACACTTCCTATATATATATTAATCTCTTTATACAAACAATCTATCTGAATATCCGTTGCTTAAGTTTTTAGTATTAACTTCATGTGAAATTAGAACCTGCAAACCCAATGAAATATTTGCAGTATTTTTTTTTACTATTTATCTATTACATATTACTTAAGGTGAGTGGCATTAAGTAATATCTAAGTAACTTTTTGTAACCGCCATCAACGATGCCTGAAAAGTGTTGTAAATTTCTCCAGAATTTCATGATCAGACTTTAAACTGAGTACTGCACCACCTAATAAGCATACTTACAATTTGAAATAAAAACTTCTTTCTTTTTCAATATCATGGGTTAAAAACAACTCAAGCCATCTAAGTAAACAGATATAAAATAATGTCTTCATACATAGCGGTGTAGGCTTCAACTTTCAGGGTCTAGTTAGAATTTGCATGTAACTACGAAACGTTTGAAAAAGGTAATATGAAGTAAGTAAATTTGGCTACCTGTACATTGTTTATTTTAAAATGAATGACATGATTAATGCGCAAAAACATATTTAAAAAAAACTCTTCGGCTTCATTCAACTTACATCAGCAATAGTCTAAACAGTATAACAGTTTTATGCTCTTAGAGCTTTAGTATAAAAAATAGGCACAAATCCAGCCAAATTTCGTGCTTCATATCAGCCGTGATATGGCCATCTGCGTAAGAATAACGACGGGGTGCAAGACTGAATGTGAAATCGGCTCAGTGTATGGCGCTCGCCCCTAACGTACCGACGTCCGATCCGACGCGCGCTCGCGACCGTAAACTTAGTACGCGCCCACGAACTTATTGAATAACCCTCCAAGTATCGGACATGGATAATAAGAAGTAAAAATGGTCAAAAGCATTTTATTGGGAGCAAGGTGAGTTTTATCTGTAATTTTTGCAAACATAAACAATTAGGTAAAGCATTTTATTTAGTTTTAGTGCCAAATCTAATGCACGCCACCAAAATTTTGGAATTATTCTACTAAGTGTATCACATGGATTTTTGGCAGTAAAATAAATTATTTTATTGAATACCTACCAAAAAAATCTAAGCCAAAAAATTTACGGTTTAATGCAATAGTCCTAAATTCGTGCAAAAATTTATATATATATTTTTTTTAAATAAAATGGCAAAGGAAACGAACTCATTTGGAACCTTTTCATGCAACTCTGCTACAATTAATTATTCACGATTAACTTCAATTTAGAGATGAATTCGTAGGGTATATCTCAATAAAGTATGATTAAGTAAATGATTTTTTTATTCGTAAACTTTAACTAAGCAATAGATTCTTCAATCTCTTTTTTTCCCTCCCCATAGAAATACCTAAATACTTACTTTTTTCATTTTATTGAGTCGATTATGGCTATATTTTATTTACTAACTATATTTATTTATTCATTACAAAGCATAAATGTTGATTATCTATTAATTTTTATTTGCTTTAGGTATTATATTTTTATTTATTTATGCACTGCCTTCCTCGCAAAGAGTCCAGGTATGGTGCATATGCATGTGTGTATTTAAGAATTCGTATTCACCACACATCGATAATAAAATAAAAACAATAAAAAAAATTATTTCCTATTTTTTCATCATTCCAAATAAATTTCATTATTTTTGATGATCAGCGGCCAACGGTAGGGTCCTTATGAAACTATTAAAATTTTTTGGTACAAAAAGTTTGTTTTAGAATAAATTAAAATATAATACAGCAACAAATAAAAGAATATCTCAGTTTGTCCCATAAAAGTCTGCGAGGAGTACAATAGGTCCCTCCCAACGCTCTAGGGGTTTTAAAAATTTCTTTCTAGCACTCTCAGCAAAAATACAGATACTTCCCCAAACTAGAACTCTCAACCAAGTTTGTAAGGCTTGTTAACGATATAAAGAAAATAAAAGTTGTCTGCAGTGATAAAAATACAAAATAACAGGTAGAAATTGCAATTTACTGTAAGATCTGAATTTAAAAGACTACTGAATTTACTAGACTAGTCACATAGTGAACGATTCCATCAACATACTCTAATACTTGAATTAAAGGCACAACCAGACAGGTACAGTATTCCTCAAGTAACACAATTAAAATAATGTATACATATATATATATATATATATATATATATATATATATATATATAATAAAATAAAAGTTCTTCTTCAAAATAAATGTGCAAATGGGTAGCAATTCTTATTTAAATTTCCATCCATATACCTACATTAACAGCCACAACAGTCCACTGCCAGATGGGCTTCCTCCTGTTGGTTTTGGGGGTTTGCCATACTCACCACGCTTGGAAGGCGGATTGGCTAGCGCAGTGCAAGATGTTGCATTTACAGAGAATGCTGCTGCCCGTTCCCTAGATTATCCCTTAGTCGCTTTTTACGACACCCTCGAGTAGAATTGGGGTGATGCTATTCTTAGCCGGCACCACACTGTTATACCACCACCATATACCTAAATAGAATCTAATACATTTTAAAATCCGTTTAAAAATCTAGCCAGTTGTGTACAACCTTTCGTTTTCTATTTTGTGCAGCTCATACGTAAAGTTCAAGCTCCACATACAGTTTTGAAGCTAATTGTCGAACAAACATTTACTTCCGTTGTTCATACATCATCTGATAATTAACGAGAAGCATTCTTCACCATACTGGTCATAACTCAAAACCCCCGTAGCCGGCAACCATAGCCTACACGATAAGAAAAGTGATAGTGTTAACCACACAAACAGGCATATTACTGCATACATTGTAGTGGGTAGGTACATTATACAAAGTTTTACAAAATATTTTTAAGATAACATACAGAACTTGGTAGTTTTTTTTTGGAATAAGTACCCAACTTATCATTGGCCTCATGCGTCGGTGATATACAGATTTAGGTATTCGTGACTATGTAAGCCGATCCGCGTTACTTGGGTGAGTTTTCCTGTTCCTTGCCTGACACTGCGTTGCCCGGAACGCAACTAAGAAAAGCGCAGGGCTGCCCAGGACCTGCGCCACCCTCTTGTCTCGCCGGCTTGATCCACAGAGGCGATGAGTCGATACCATGGAACTATGAATAAACCTTTACCTTAAAGCTTTTTGGTCGTTACGCATTGAGCCAGGTTGGCTGCAGTCTGCCGCACGATAGACCTATGTCGAATGTTCCTGAAGGAGACCCTGTTCCGGGTTTAATTGTGGAGTTGTCCTATTCCAGGACCCTGGTGTACTCGAGTCGGGTTTATCCCTCGGTCGCTGCTTACGTGCCCCACGGGAACAGAGGGGGTGATGCCATTCTACTCTACCGATACTTCGGCAATATTGATTTTTCCAACCATTGCAAAAAAATACATCTACCTACACAAAAATATCTTTTGCCGAATCCTACATTATCCCTGATAAACATATGCTATATTTAAATGTCATATTTCCGCGGGAAAACCGCTGGGCAGGCCGCTAGTGATAAATAAAATGTGGAAGTTGCTGATTATAGTCATGATTATTCTTGAATCACCCTTTTTTGTCTGAAATGTTTATTTGTATCAAACCTATAGTTTGCGAGCGGGTTCAATATACGCCTATATACGCCTCTTTGTCATACTCGCCGTGATACTGGCGTGGAGGTGCATATATTTAAGGATAGGCATGAACTCGCGCGCGTACTGTAGACAGTCCGTGTAGACTTCGTAAGCCAGTTACAACTTTTGTATGTCTGCTAAATTAGGATTGTCTCATTTCTTTCCAATTTTCCTAAATGCGAATATATCAAAACCAAGGTGAATATATACTTATATGATGCTATCCCATCTCATGTTACATGATCTTGCGGCTGCGACTCACTTGCTCATCAGATCAGACGCACACTGAACTTATGTGACGAAATAACATGCTATCCGACGACATATCGTAATTTAAATAATAACACCGTGAGTTGGTCCGCGGGGGTGAGGCAGAAGCGTGCGCGGTGTCAAATCATCTGGACCTTGATTTTTTGGGGTCGTCAATAGCCCCAAATCATAATCATATAAATAAAATTTTTATAAAATTTTATATAAAGAAAATTTAAGATGTTTGTTTTTAACGATCTCATACTCCTACATTTAATATCGTTATAGTTTTCATTTCGATTGTGCTCTCAACTGGCTCCATGTAGGTAAACTTAATTGAACTCCATCCAACTGTAAGGTACTTGCACATAAGTATTAGTTCGTACGTAACACTGTTGAGAACATTTTCCACTGCATTGATGTCCGTTGTCTTGGCGAGACCTGCTCCGGTCCAAGTTGGCGAAATGTGGTTGTAACTTAGTTACAGTACTGTCGGAAATTTCATACTGACTGACAAACTCAGCCTAAACACCTACGCTTAAGTTGTATTGTCAGCAGCAATATAAAAGGTAAATACCAGAAAAACTTATGATTTATAACTTATAAGACTTCGAATTGCTTCTTCAATAATTTTGAGCGGACTGGATAATATTGTGGAAATAGGTTCTTGTAGTTAAAACTGTTTACAAACACAGAAATATCGATAATATCTTAAACATCTGTCCTAAACATGAATATCAACAAAATTAGCATTAACAGCCACAACAATTCATTGCTAGACATGAGCCTTCCTCTAAATCTAAACCTAAATGTACCTGAAAATCAAAATAAAGCCAATATCCGATTTTTGTCGGAAGCTCCGGAAACGATATTGAATCGGACAGTGTGATATAACGACTGTAAATAAATTTACAGGAATATCACAAAATATATCTACATGAAGGACAGGACTACACAAACCCAATAATCTAACTTAATTCTCGCCATTCAAATATGATCACAAAAAGTAACATAGTAGGTACAGCGATATTGTATTCTCCAAATCGAGTAATGTTTTGACGCATAGGTATTAGGTAATATCCCGTAAGTAATTAATAGCGTTGCAGGTGTACAATACGGGGTGTAAGAGACAATGTACCGAAAACTTTGCAGGCATGATCAGACCATGAAACTGAACAACTTTTTCTATGTAGGATATGTTGGTAAACGAGCAAAAAATCGACCTCCCATACGAAATTCCCGATCAGCTGACTGTCTTTGTATGGAAAGTCGAAAATCAAATTTCGTTTTCCAACATAGGCTCCATAGTAAGAGTTGTTCAGTTTCATGTTCTGATCATGCCTGCAAAGTTTTCGGTACACCGTCCCTTACACCCTGTATACCATGTGCGTATTGTACGGTAACCGCATCATATCATCCTTACTAGTTACAAACGACTATGTATTGCTATCGATGTCACCATGCATCGTTTTGAGTCCTCGTTACTGCCTTGACTCTCGCATTCCTCAGTAAAAGATGGCTTGTTTCGTAGAGCTGGTAGACAGGCTGACACGCTATACTTTATATACGGATACATTTATGGCGAAACCATTGTCGTAGTTCTAGCTCGATCTTCTTCTTTCCGTGTGGGACACAGAGTCGTCCACGGACCCGATGAATCCTGGTGTACAAATTTTTCAAACGCCTGCTACTAGTAGTTAGCCTCTGAATTGGTTATGCAACTACCGCCGTCTAAGTAATCATAGACAGCAACCGGGTCCGACGGCTTAACATGCCCTCCGAAGCACGGAACAATCTTTCTTCAGGTGGTTCAGCCTGCAATGTCCGAATATGACTGGGAACAAATTCACAAAGTATCAACTTTGTGAGTGCCCCACCTCGATTAGAACCTAGAACCTTTGCGTCGCAGACAGTCGTACTACCACTGCACCACATCGGCTGATCTAGTTCGATTTAAATAAAAGTTTCTTTATCAAGCGTTTCGGAATAATATCACTATTTTCTGTAGTTGACCATAACATTGACGCTTGAACAGACTACTCCGAAGACATAAAACAAGCTATATTTTTTACATGGTCTCGTACTAAGTTGCCGTGTGATGCCGGCTTAGAATAGCATCATCCCATATCTTTCCCGTGGGAGTCGTAAGAGGCGACTAAGGGACTCGAGGGTGTGTATTGCAATTTTAGGCGATGGGCTGACAACCTGTCACTATAGCGATACACAATATTCCGAATAACCCTCAAACATTTTGTCAGACGTGGTGTAAATGGCCGTTTTTTGCGGCTGTTTACGCTCTGCCTACCCCACAAGGGATTATAGGCGTGATATGTGTATGTATGTGTATGTATCTCGTACTAAGGTACGTCCTGTCGCTTTGAATTGCAATATGTCTCTTTATTGGCGAGGACTTGCGAATACAAGCATTATCGAAGTAAAAATAAATACCGGTGCATGGACTAGTCTTCAGACATACTAACACGCCCTTTCGCTATAGCAACCTATTACTTTTTACTCGTTTTGTACTGACATTACTTGCTATATATCGCAATATGGGGCTGTTATGTCGGAGACTCGTGAATACAAGCATTATCGGCGAGATGTGCGGAAAAGTAGTTACCGGTGCGCGATCGCATCCGCTCGCACACTCACTCGACGCTTCCTCTTATCGCTTTTGAAACATTCGAAGCAATATCTGTGTAGTAGCGAAGATTTTTATTGAAACGCATTCAAACTGTCATTATTATTATTTTGGGTTCGTTTTGTCGCTTAAACTATTTAGCATCATGGTTCAAACTGAACGCTATTTCAGTGTTAAAATCTGATACCCATTGCCTTTTATTTTGATTCTGTACCTAGGTATGTTTAGCGAGTTACTTTTTTTGTATACTTAGCCTGTGTAAGTAATAACAGACTATGTTCATATAATGTGTGCCTTTCATAGCTACACACTTCGATTAACGGGGCCTTTCGGGTCGTAACGAGACGAAAAACCGAGTTGCTCGAAGGCTATACAACTTAAAACATGAAATATCAGCGCTGAAATATAAAGTTATAAGTGTAACAAAGCCAAAAAGGCTTGCCACCCCTGCCTCTGAGTGTCGCATAGGTCTATGTCGTAATATTTAATCATTATGGTCTGATCAAACCGCGAAGAGCGCTGAAGACACCGAATAGCTTTCCAATGTGTTTTGTGTAACGTAACTGTACTAGGTAAAACTTGGAAAAATAAAATGTCTTGATAGCCAAAGTTTTAACTGATTTTAGATTCGATTCAGCTCCTCAGTGAGCGCAGCATGTACCTAATTCAGCCATAAATCAATAAAGACAATGTGTCTTCAAATGTTTCTCTACTCTGTTCTGTGGTCAGGTAAACCGACTCAGAACCAATTGCAAGAAGTTTAACCTGAATCGTTTTGTTCCAGATACCGACGAATGCTTTAGAGTTCACCAAACGTTTTCAACAAACCGACTCTACTTTTAACTACTGCTACTCTACTCTTAGTTTTCTTAAAAAGAATGGAACCCTGGTGGTCAATGTACCTACTCGCTGTGTTAATGCTGGGACTTGATTCAAAACTGGTTGGTAAGTCTACAAATTTCTAATTTAATGCGCCCAAGCTGAGGCGCGTAAAGAATCGGCATACCAAGCTTGGGTCAAGGCTCGCGACTGCAAATTAAGAGCACGTAGGGTTCGCGCGAAGAAAAGAACCTTCAACTCTGCCACTAAGTCCTGCAAACGGGTATTACGTAAGGCACGTTTTGACCATGTCGGACGAATAGGGGCCAAACTAGCATCACACCCTCCGGGTAGTAAAAAGTTTTGGTCCCTGTCCAAAGCGGTTGAAACTAATTTCTGTCGTCCAACCTTACCTCCAATGCTGAAACCTGATGGATCGCTGGCTCACTCTGCAAGTGAGAAAGCAAATTTGTTTGCTTCCTTGTTTGCAAGCAACTCACGTCTGGACGCTGGCTCCAAACAACCACCTACTGTACCTCGTTGCGATTCTTCGATGTCGGAGATCGCAGTACACATTAAAGAGGTTCGAAGAGTATTGTGCAGTCTAGACGTGAACAAGGCCAGCGGACCTGATGGCATACCAGCGAGAGTATTAAGACTATGTGCGCCTGAACTGTCTCCTGTGCTGACACGCTTGTTCCGCCTCTCTCTTAAAGAAAGAACGGTGCCGGGGGCCTGGAAGCTTGCTAATGTGCAACCAGTTCCCAAAAAGGGCGACCGTGCCGACCCTGCTCATTACCGTCCAATTGCCATTACCTCCATCCTATGCAAGGTCATGGAGAGGGTACTTAACAGTAAGTTGCTGACCTACCTTGAAGACAATGATCTTCTCAGTGACCGTCAATATGGCTTTCGCCGGGGGCGGTCTACTGGTGATCTTCTTGTGTATGTCACGCACTGCTGGGGCGAAGCCATCGAGAAAAACGGCGAAGCACTTGCCGTTTCACTCGATATCTCGAAGGCCTTTGACAGGGTCTGGCATGCAAGTCTGCTCAGCAAGCTTCCTGCTTATGGCATCCCAGCTGATTTTTGTACTTGGATTTCAGACTTCCTTAGTGAACGGTCCATCAGAGTAGTCGTTGACGGCTGCTCCTCTGACCTAATGGCCATTGATGCCGAAGTTCCTCAGGGGTCTGTTCTCTCTGCAACTCTTTTCCTGCTGCACATCAATGACCTCCTTCGGCATGGTATTGTTGGATACGCAGATGATAGTACCGTTTCAGAGAGATACTTGACAGGTGCAGGGACCAGTGGGGATGAAATACGTTCGTTAAGAAAGGCCATGGTAGAGCGAACAGATCTGACCTTAAGTCTTGTCTCCCAATGGGGCGACGACAATCTGGTCTCATTCAATGCCACCAAAACACAGGTGTGTCTTTTCACTGCAAAAAGGAGTCCTTTCGACTGGACACCTACTTTTCGGGGTACATCTGTCCCAGTCACTGACAGGCTTGAGCTTCTAGGCATGGAGTTGACATCAAATCTAAACTTCGGCGCGACCATCGAGTACAAGGCTCAGACGGCGGCTAAAAAGCTGGGCGTCCTGAATAGAGTGAAGCGATACTTTACGCCTGGACAGCTTTTAACTCTTTACAAAGCACAAGTCCGATCCTGCATGGAGTATTGCAGTCACCTTTGGGATGGCTCAGCCAAATACCAACTTGCCGCTCTTGACTCGGTGGAACGCAGGGCCAGGAGGCTCATAGGCGACATAAAACTGGTGGACACCAAGCTACATAGCCTGGCACATCGCCGCAAGGTTGCCTGCTTGTCGGTATTTTATAGATTGTACTTCGGAGAGTGTGCTCAAGAGCTTCACGACCTTGTTCCACCAGCTCCCTTCTACCATCGGACATCCAGACGCACCGCCGGATACCATCCGTACCTGGTAGCCATTCCACCAATTCGGACTAAGCGCTTCCAGTCATCATTTATAATGCGCACTGCTAAAGAGTGGAACTCACTTCCTGCGTCTGTGTTTCCAAAAGCATACAACCCTAATCTCTTCAAAGTAAGAGTGAACAGGCTTCTTCTGGGTGAGCTCGCTCCATCTTAGACTCTGTCTCTGTCCTATGACCTAGACTAGAGTCAAGAGCAAAGCCATCATTAATAAAAAAAAAAAAAAAAAAATTTCAAAAGAAACTTTGAGAAATTGTTTTTACTAAACTAGTCCTTTTGAATGTTATCATCTATCATATCAAATTATCAAAGGAAATCCCATTTATATCTATCAATCATGTACGTTTTATTGAAAGTATTCGCTTTTGTTGTACATATCTAGTAGAACTAATCGATTTATAGTAATGGATTTTTACTAGTACTTTATTTCGTCTACCAAAAGTGATAATTTGTGTTTAAAGTGAAGATGCGAATGTTTGTGACAAGTATTGTGAAGGGTTGTTTACCTTACAAGGTACTTAACCCTGGTATTAAAAAAAGCATATCTTTTTCATAAGCTTAGTGAATTGTATAATTTTGTATGAGAAATAAATATCTTAAACCGTAACCGTAATAGTCTAGCAGATCAAAGTTTTTTCTTAAGGCGAGTGTACTCGTGATCGTGAACGGCCTAAACAGTGGCGCCACTTTTCAAGTTTTTAATAGTCTCCTTAAGTAAAATTGGAACCTCCAAACTCAATTAAATAATTGCTGTAATTAAAGTTATGGCAATCGATACCAAAAATAACAATTTTAGGAACTTATTGCTATAACTTTAACTTGAGCAACTAACATTTCTGATAGACTGTTTGTATAAAGAGATTTTTTTTATGTGAAGTGGCGTTACTGTCGAGTCCGTTCACGATTACACTCGCCTTAACCAAATGTCTATATTGCCTGTAGGTGAAGCTTTTCAACCAGAATTTGCAGAACCATTGACAAATCTGACCGTGCCAATTGGTCGCGATGCAACATTTAGATGTTTGGTTCAAAATTTGGGAGGATACAGGGTAAGGTATACAAATTAATACATTCGAATAATTTTGTATTTGGTATTTATTTAAAACTTGTTTAATTCATTTTGCTGCATGGTTCTAAAAGTAATTTTATTGAAGCCAGGATTGATTTAAATAATTTAACCAGTAGTGAGAAACAACCTATGAAAATTGTCCAAATCCAAACAATAGTATTTTATTTTTCTCTATAAATTGGAATCTAGTTATGTGCATACAAAATGAAGAAAAATATTCCCACATAATCCCAGGTAGGCTGGGTCAAGGCAGATACAAAAGCGATTCAAGCAATACACGTCCACGTGATAACAAACAACCACAGAGTCGGGGTGTCGCATAACGGCCAAAGTGTGTGGAATTTACACATCAGAAACGTACAAGAAGAGGACAGGGGCCAGTACATGTGCCAGATCAATACCGACCCGATGAAAAGTCAGGTGAGATAATTAGATCCTTTTCATTATATTGGGTGTAGTATTCATGGAAATTGGGCAACATGATTATTAGAATTTCACAACCAAGAAAATTCGACTAGGGAAATAAATAGGTAATAAGTATGTCTACCTAAAGAAATTTTCGAATATCTACATCACTCGTACGATCAGTAAGTAACACACAAGTTTACATTATTGTTCTCGCCCATCATGCTTCAATTGTCAATACAATATCTCACCAACAATCAACTGTAACTGCCAACAAATCAATTAAAAACGCGGTGTCATTTCAAATTGATTCCCCACAGTTTTTGGGACATTATTAGTGACGTCACTGGTGGACGGACGCCGACAGTTCGGAACCCGGTGCACTGTCGCCGCCCACGATTTATGTCGTTATCAAGCCCGGGTATAAATTACACCGCGGTGCAATAATTTAGGAGCACCATGCACGAATCATTACCCGCTGCGTCGCCCATTCCCGCCGAGCACACTTTAATTCACTTTATCTACCCAATGTTCACTGTAATCGCAATTTAATTTCTGTTGATATGTATGTTCCGTAAATTGCGCCACTGTTTGTAGTATTTTTTTATTAGCTAGTACATGCGACAAGTACATGCGATTTGAGGCGAACATATGATGGACTTATTTTTAGGGTGTAATAAATCTGCACAAAACAAACCTAGATAAAAACTCGTACTTATTGTGTGGAAAACCATTTTATTTTAAACAAACGTCCTCCTACGTAGCGTTGCTGACGTTGCTAACGTTGTTAAAACAGTGTGCCAGCAATTCGACAGCAAACATAGTTAAAACAATTTGACACGCTGTGTAGAAGCAACTAAAGGCAATGATCATAATTATCAATATGATACCTCCCCCTAAAGATATCTTATGATTAAATACGTTAGATAATCCAGATCCAAGTACATACCTAGGTACATGTTTTCTTCTTAAGTACTTTTTGATAGAATTGTCAAAATTGAAACATTCTATTTGCTAGTCTACAGGGTGGCCCGAATAGTAACGTGCAACGACAAATTTTTAGAGCTTTTTACTGAGGGTTATCCAAATAGCACCCATGTAAGTTATTCAACTTTTAAAGTTGTATTTGAAAAACAAACGACTGACAAGTATTTTTCTTATTTTTGCTTCCGGAATAGGATTTTTGATTGGTTTTTTGATTCATACCTAATCTTCACGATTGTTCCTTTCTAGCATAAAATAAAAGAAAAAAAGACTGCCGGCCACAGGTTGTCTCATACAAATTTAAAAGTTGTATACCTCGTAAACAACAAAAAATTGTGATGTTAACCCTCTGTATGAGGCATTGAAATTTGGCTTTGGACGTTGGGGCCACCCTGTATCATTAATCTATGTGTTCTACTAATAATTTTCTGAACAGATGGGTTACCTAGACGTGGTGATACCACCAGACTTCATAATGGAGGAGACGTCAGGAGACGTGATGGTGCCGGAAGGAGGAACCGCAAGAGTTTCTTGCAGGGCGAGGGGAATTCCAGACCCGCGGGTTATGTGGCGGAGAGAGGACGGCAGTGATATCGTGCTCAGGAGTGCGAGTGGGGAAAAAATTAAAGGTATTATAGTTTAAACGCACCTAGTTAATATTTTGTATCGTCCTTTACCAATGAGGAGGCAAAATATTTTGACTTAGCTTCCTTAACGCAATTCTTATTGGTTAAATATAGGATTGCCCGTGTGGGTGCCATTAGGAGACCAATATTTGCCAGTGGATGCTTTTGTTGAATTAATAAAAAGTCATGATTATTGCAAGTTTTTACTGTTAAACTTGGTCATTCAAATCAGAAAACAGAATATATTTCAGAAAGTTTATAGAGTATTTTCATCTTTAAAACAGAATATTTGTCGTCGATATGTCAAAGTTTACGGGGTATTTTCAAAAGATTGTTATTTCTCCAGTGGCTGTATTTGAAGAGGAGGTGCTGACCCTCACCAAGATCTCACGGTCAGACATGGGCGCGTACCTTTGCATAGCCAGCAATGGAGTGCCGCCCTCTATCAGCAAAAGGATTATGATCAAAGTGCATTGTAAGTGTTATTTATTAGTAAGATATTTGTAATAACAACAGTACAAACAACGAACTTTCTTTGAAAAATTTCTTTGTCAACTCTATTACCTATCCTTTATCCTGCAGGACTAGGTTTTATTTGCGTATGATTTGTGTCCGCTTACAAATTGTTTTAATATGACATCTGTTGGAACACCCCTGTTGTCATATTCAATACAGTATTTCCCTGTTGTCATATTCAATACAGTATTTCCCAGTTGTCATATGCCGTACAGTATTTATACGCAAGTACTAACATCAGTTTATAAAACATACTCGTAGTATATAAAGGAGTAGATTATTGTGCTGCTTATAAAACTGCTATCATCAGCCTGAAGGAGAGATGTCGAGGAAATGATTCAGAAGAAGGACTCATTTCAGACTCTCGTTGTTTTTTTTTATATTGCCGCAGTGAATAAGCTACGAATTTCTTGAATCTGTACATCTGACTCGCAACTAATACAGGCAAAACATTCACATCTTATTGTAGTAAAAAAAAAAACTATAAACTCTACTTTCAGAGGAATTTAAGTTATGGACTCTAAGAATGGCATGCCGCCGTGCCTCCTTAACCCTTGTTTGCTGAATCAATCACCAACAAGTATTTGTTTGCTTTCATGCTTTGCTGGAAATGCATCCATTTATCACGCGTTTTTGTATGATGCGATAAAAACATAGCATACCACATACAATAAGCTATTTACCTACGAGGAGGTATTATGTTATAAAAATCAACAACCATTATTTTATGAACTGTCTATCTTACGTACGGCTACCTATGTATGAATGAATATGTAGGACTGGTTGCCAGTCGAAAATAAAAATACTCGTTTTCCAAAAATAGGCAATTTTTAGAATTTATGTACCTACAAAAAATATTTTAAATTAGTTCATATATTAAGTATTTCTTCTATGGACAGTGTTACAAATTTTAGCTCCTACGTTTTTAGTACATTACATACATATTGTGCTTGATTGGAGTACTTTTAAGAGTTGATAGGTTTTACGAGCACGGTCTGAATCCGCTTAGCTTATGTAAGTAAATACCTGCTAGTACATATAAAATTATTTATTTACTATATTTCTAGACACAGGCGTAGACACAAAAAAATACTTTTGCTTTGTTAGGCAACTTTATTTAGAGGGCAAAGTGGCTTCTCGGTACCAGGAATTGTTGTTTATCTCGACAACTTTCGGCGAGTTCGTGTTATTAATGGTGCTATATAATGTCACCGAGTAGCTTTTAATTATTTTACCGTGTCGTTGGACTGTTTGTGTCTACGCGTCAACCCAAATAAACAGTACCCGGTTTTCTGGCGGACTTAAAAATAATACAGCGGGAGTCCTTTTGTTTCCGTTTTACAAATAAACAACAGTAAAATGAAAAGTTGCGTTTGGAGTTAGGATGGATTTGTCGTATGAAATGTACGGTCGGATTCATAAGTGGAGTCATAGTTAGACCACGAGACAGATTGCAATACGGGTTATTATCCTCTGTACTTACTTTACTAACCTACGCACACACGTAAGATTATCGACTGTAAGTAGAAAAGTCCACCTTAAGGCGTAGCATTAAAACTTAAACAGATTACCACCTATAAGCGACATCTATGTAATCTTTGAAATAATTACTCAGTGATAGCCTATTCGCCACCACATCACCACAAAGTATACATCACACTGGTTTGTCTAAAACTGTATTATAGTTATCCTTATTCGTTCACTTGTAAGTAGTAAAGCAATAGATTACATATCTTTATTTCGTCGTATTGATCACAAGCAACCGTAGCTTAGCGGTAATAGTTCTTACCTCCTAATCAGAACGGAACCGGGTTCCCATCCGATCTCTGTATGTTGATTAATGTTTTTTTAAATGTTTTTACCATATTTTCTCCAGTAATAATTTTTTTTTATAATATTTTTCTATATATTCATCTATGTATTATATCTATAAATGTTTATTGTAAATTATGTATCAAAATATTATATCTAAAAACATAAACCTATAATATTGTAATAAAACAAAAAGTAAGGTAAGAAATTATTTTATTGGTAGGTATGGTATAACTTTATGTAAATAACATAATGACATGAATGAGAACTTTTGGTAACCATAAGATACGAGTATGTAAAACTACATAAAATACTTGCTGTCGTAATACTTAGTTAATAGTTTTGTTTGAATGATAAAACACAATATTATGTAAAATGATATTAAGTGTTCATTAGCTGAAACATCGATAGGTAATTATTTATAAGATCATAGGAATGATCCAAATCTTGGATTGAATCACTACATAGTATAAAATAAAGTCGCTTCCCGTTTGGTGTCTCCTTATATCTTTAGAATTACCCAACGATTTTGATGCGGTTTTTTTTATTAGATAGAGTATTTTGAGAGGAAGGTTTGTAAGTATAATTTATTCCGGGAAATTGTCATATTCCCATGGGAAAACGGGTAGCCCAACTGGTAGTAAACTTTTGACCCCCTTTTGACACCTTTAAAGATTAAAATTTCAAAAATGCTGAAACACGTATTTAATTATTTTATGTTATGAGTCTAATCAGAAATTTTGAAACAGATCACATTTAAGATAAAAAACTTTCATACAAACTTTTAACCCCTTTTTCACCCACCTAAAGGTTAAAATTTCAAAAATGCTGAAACACGTGTTTAATTATTTTAAGTTATTAATCTAATCACAAATTTTGAAACAGATCACATTCATTTAAAAAAACGAACTTTCATACAAACTTTTAACCCCCTTTTGACCCTTTTAAGGGTGAAAATTTCAAATATGCTGAAACACGTGTTAAATTATTTTAAGTCATAAGTCTAATCACTAATTTTGAAACGGATCACACTTAAGACAACGAACCTTTATACAAACTTTAGCAGCGGGTGAAACCGCTGGGCGGGCCGCTAGTCTTTCAATAAAGTTATTTAAGTAATAATTTCGTTAGTAATTATTTTATTGTTCTATGTTTAACGATGATGCACTTTCCTCGGAAGTAAAAGTAATTGTAATAATAATAAATCGGTTATTTGCCTACATCTCAAGGTTTAAGCTTAAGTACTCGTTTTCGTAATGAAAAGATATTGAAGCAAGGCCTTAAGATAACTGACTAATAATGATCAATCTTATATAAATATATCGATGTTTTAGCATAATTTAATTGCTAATGTAATGCTCCACAAATACCTACTGCAATAGTAGGCGGGTAAGCAGGTAAACAGAGGTTGAGTGAGCAACGATTTATCGGGCCCGCTTCGGCATACATTGCTGATTATTTTGTGTATATTCATATATTATTATTGTAATGAAATACACAAGATAATCAGCAATGTATGCTAGATCGGATCAGATTGAAATCTTAAGTAAAAATCGCCGCTTACATAATTAGTATTTGGTGTTACCTCCGCTGTTTTCAACAACACTTAATAAACACTTAATAGACTCGACCAAATAAGTGCATATATCTGTTCCTCTGGTACTCTCCCACACTCCCAGGCAGTGAGCCTCTTAAGCTTCTGTAGTTCTTTCATTGCGCATGTCCCACCTTTGCACCATTAAACCCCATAAATTCTCTATGGGATTTAAGTCCGGAGATTTTGCTGGCCAACGAATAACTTGGATATCTGGGTGCTGGCTAAACCAATTATTCACCACGGCAGCTCGATGCACTGGACAATTTATCCTGGACAAATGCAAAACGAGGAACTTCACTAGCAGGATAAACAGTTAAACATTTCGCACCGTCGTCGGTAGCATGCTTTCCTGTAGCATATCAACATAATTAGCGGCAGTTGCACGCCCTGTTTCTTGTGCTACTAATTCGCCTGGACCAGCGGCAGAACCATTTTCTTCATATTGTTACACCATCATCCTCCGCTGTGAATCATTAATAAGACGAGTCGAGTTTTTACGCTACCTTCCTCTTCAAAACGTGTAACCCAACGTTTAACAGTCTTCCACTAAAACAAAGTAGCATTATTAATAAAAAAAGTTTATACTAATCGGTTCACAGCTACCAACATACTATGAGTCAAAGTTTTTAATATTTAAAATACAATTGTAATGAAATAAAACTATACTTACGGCCAGACCAGTCTGATTAGCAATTTGAGTTAAATTAAATCCAATATCATGCAGCGCCACAGATAATTGCAGCGCAACAATACGCTGCCTATCCTGCAAACTGATATTAGTATGCATTTCGAAGAAATAAACACTGAAGTTTAATAAATAAACTTAGGTTAAAAAAAAACACACGCACTATCTCGCAAACGATCTAGCAACAACTGAAACGTAATTCAAAATTTACAAAATTTTGCTTTATTTGATAAAATAAAAACTACAACGAAGATATCGGGGATTCGAACCATTGTCGCCACAATAACGGTCAAGAATTTGCTTGACCGCGCTACTGACCAAGCTACCGAAGCTAATGATTTATGTAGTGAAATAGTCAATACTACTCAGCCTATTATACAATGGTAGTTCGTCAAATTATAGTATGTTATACGTCATTTGTGTCATTGTGTGAGTGTCGCCGCGGGTGCGAGCGACTTGTTTTCTGAGGTTTGTGTTAACTATGACTCCACTTTTGAACGCGACCGTACCTACTTACGTAGAATACAGTAAGCAAGTAAAACTAATCTTAAAAGTACTTCTTATTTAATACAATTTTACTTCGAGCCGTCAATGGCACAACTAGCTTACGTAATTTTGCGCAATGAAACTAAATTAATGTTGAATGTGTCTCTAGTGCGTAGTATGTGTTTACCGTAGTCTTGCTTATACAGCAACTTCTTTTAATACTTTATAGTTCTTCATGATTTATGCTTATGCTCCTGCAAACGAGTTACTTGATCGGAGATTGTAAGTCGGGAAATAGAGTGGACGACAACTGGTATATAATTTTCTTCGCAGGGTGGATTTAAGTTAATGATAATACCCCTCGGGTTAGGACGTCGAGGGTTAAAAATAGCTGATGATCATCATCAGTAACTTTCTAGGAAAAGTGTCGGTTGCAAAATAACAAGGAAGTCAGTGCACATGTAGTTCAGTCGCGGATTCTAGTTCTGGGATTGTGTAATGGTTCTTCAAAGATTATTTTCGCAAGTTGTCATAACTCATAAAATGTACCTAACTAGATATGACACCATCCAGAAATGTAATATATACTGTCAACGACACTTTACTGATTGAAATTCTATCTGTAATAATCGCTGACGACGCAAATAAACTTAAAATATAAAACTGAAATTGAAGAGACGTCCATCATTGACGAACGAAACAATATGTAAGCCCCGGACTAAACCGTAAAACTTGTCTAGCAGTCTTGGCCAGTACGTCTAACATGCGAGCCATGACATATTTTATCGTCTCATGGGCGAACTGCAAGATTAATAAAGTGCGGAAATTATTCGTAGTGATGTGAGCCGCAGACGATATAATGCGGTGACAAAATTGTAGCGTGGCATGCATGTTAGCCCAGCGGAAGTAGTAGTATTAGAATAATTAAATTATAGCCATGGTTTTTGTATGCAGTTCACCCGGTGATCCAGGTGCCAAACCAGCTGGTGGGCGCGCCTCTTGGCACTGACGTCACGCTGGAGTGCTATGTCGAGTCGTCGCCCAAGTCCATCAACTACTGGGTCAAAGATTCTAGTGAGTATATCAAATAGTAATAATAGTAAATATAGATAATAGTTTGTACATCCCATCCTATACAGTTTACTGTCTTACCTATCCTTTGATAGCTGATTTTGTATAAAAGGTTCAATTTCTTTCTTTTGATTCCAAGGAAAACATGTTATGTTTCATGGATCAGTTCTACCCTTAAAATATTTCAACAAAAATAATTTCGATATATTTTTCTTGTAACAAGCCTTTATACGTATACAATAACTAACCAAATCTTAATAAAAAAATTGTATGAGTTAATAAAATATTTATTACTAAACGAACAAGTCTCATTCATGATGTAGGTTTACGCGTCTTACTTGTTAATTATTTGGTAAAGAGTTTCGGCTGGTTAAGACAGCCTCCTTCACGGAGATCCACAGACAAAACAAGGATGGCTAAACTATCTATATAAATTAATAAGTATATCGCGTAAACTTACATAATGAGTTAATAACATGTTAAAAATAAAGAATCCTTCTCACGTTTATTCCTCATTAATAACAGAGCGTCGACAATATCGTACATACCCTAGAGATAAATTATAAAAGCATTGTTTGAAACACCACATCCGCTGAGACGGAACTAACTCGCTTTGTCTCTGCCACAATAGGTCACTCTCCTTAAGAATAACCCGACGCAATCGTAAATTAAAATATCTCATTACTTGCAAGCGGGAACGCCCTCAGTGAGCGAGCCAAAAAACTACGCCAATTCTGACCGAGCAGACCTAGTCCAACAGATTTGTTTCACAAGGAAATTTCTAGAAAGAAGTTCCATCATAAAGTAGATACTAGTAAATAACTTCTAATTACAAGACGTTACGTAGATAAATATACCAATTCAATCAGTTAGGAGCTTAGTACCTCATAAATACGTAACTTAAATTAATTCAGCCATGCGATTTAACTTGTTACCAACAAAAATATATTTAACAAAATGTGATTGGCTCAGATACAGTTTCAAGTAATGCTACTCTTGATTGCTTTTGCGTTGCGTTGGTCTGGAGGTCACCACCGTAGTCATGGAAACGTTAATTATTGTGGTTTCAAGTGGTTCCCACAGGAATACCCTGACTATAAACTAGCGTGACTTGAGATGTCAAACTGAAGTCAAGGGAATCGGTGTCAGGTGGTCCTTAAATTCAAGGTTAGTCTCTATGTACACAAGAACCCAGCACACCATCGAAATTTGCGCCGAGACACTTTCAGAGGAAATCCAAAACCTTTCTGCTCAGTAGTTCCTTTAAAGAAACTAGTGTAACTTTTTAATATCAGTAATTCCATCAACCTTTATATGAATTATAGCATGATTAAAATGAACATGACATTGGCCTGCGTAACAAACGTCTCTAATTATCGCTGGAAAGCGGATGTTGTGCATATTTAGAACAAAAGCACAGATAAAGTGATTGTTACCAACAAACGACAATAATCCGAGGGCTTTTTAAAATATTGGACGTCAACATCAATATATTATAATAAAATAAAACGTACGAGTACTTCTGTGCAATATGTAACGCACTTTCAAAAGTTTTCAAATTTCGTTCTAATCGTCTAAGTACAGAAAATGGGTGTATAGTCGATTGAGATCAACCAAAGTTGATTTTACTAGAAGCTATTACAAGGACGTCGCACTTAGCAAATACAACTCGAGCCATATATAAGAACGAAGTTATTATGCAGATTTTTTATTGTAGAAAGTTCAGATCATTGCACTGCTGCTGTAATTCGCATTCGTTAGGCACTATATTTCCTTCCGCAAGTATTTAGAAATTTCAACCGTTACAATATTTTTTTAAACGAAATTTTAGTAGGCGGTTGTTAAACTTTGAAACCGAGGTTCATTGGGTTCTTTCGACTCGGTGTACCTAACGAAAAAGAAAGAAAATAGTACGGATATTGGCATTGTGGGGATCTCTAGTTACATAGTTACTGGTGGAAATGAAGTTCTGCCACACGGAGCCAAGAGAACTCTTGTTGCTAGATATTGCACAGTACACCATCCAAGTTTTGTCGGCGAAGACTTCCCGAATCAAAGCTTGACTGGCGTCGGAATGTTTGTTCAATTCGGGAAACTTCCACTACTCGACTCCATGTAAGCGAATGAGCTTTGTGTTCCAGCAATGGACGTTGATATACTAATGTAGTTCATGCTTTGGTGTGCTCTTATTATTCCAAAAAAATCCTTACCAATGTTAATGGTTTTGAATATCTCTATAATTTTTCTTATACGAGTGGTTGCAGGATAATCTTTGCTTATACTTGGATCTTGTTTCAACAATTTGATGCATTAAATTAACTCCAAAAATAAAATAGTAATAACATAGTAAATAAAATGAAAAATAAAATAAAACAATTTGGAAACAGCTAGTAGTTCACTCTTGTTTCGCTAAAGTAAACGTTGTCTCTCCAGCCAAGCTTTGATTTGCCAAGTTTGGGGCTAAATAGTCGCCCAGTTTAGTTTGTAGTTGTTTCTATCTACATTGTTATACCTAATGCTATGGCATTGTATAACGTCATTAGCATACAATTATTTTTATAATGGCGATAGACTAAGCGCCTGTTAATAAAGTCGTACGCTATAAGGTGACAGAATGGAAGTATATTAAAGCAGTAGATAATATTCAGGAGGTCCGGTAAACAGTAGGTTTCCAGCTCCAACCTGGCGATTCCCAATGTCAACCATATTTTGTGGATGGAGCAAAAAAATATCGGATGGCAACTTTATATTTTCCAGACGTTCTGAATTTTTTTCATTGCTATAATATACTTTCGTTCAGTATCCTTACAAAGTAAGACTTTGTCAATGGGCCCTTAGTCGATGAAAATATTTTGAAAGAACGATATTATCGTTTTAATAACAAACATTATTTTACATGTCAAGCGCTTTCGTGCTTATTTTGCCTGGAAGTATTATTTTATTGTGTAAAAAAAAATACGTATTGAAATAACTAATAATATTGTGATGGACGCAAATGGAAAATGTGGCCACAATTTCCATCAACATTCGCTCATGCTCATGTTACGCGTCCTCATAAAATCAAAATTTATTACTTTCCTGCAGGCACAAAATTGCAGAATTTTACAAATTTTTGTCTTTTACGAGTCCATTTCAGTCATGTTGTTGGAAATATATATCTAAATACATATTATAAAACTGTAACGGGTCCTCAAAACCTCTGCTCCACGCCTTCGGGATTGTTCCATTGGCTATAACGGAGTTGAATAGCCTTTTCAGCTCCTCAAAGACAAGCTTTCCAGTTCCACTAGCCTTAAGTAGCTCAATGGCCACAACGTCTTCTCCGGGAGTCTTCTCATTCTTAAGCTGTCTAAGAGCCGTCCCGATTTCATTTACATCCACGTCCGGGAGATCGTCTCAAAAACTATAGGCCGATGACACTGCTGAGCCACGTCTATGAGCTGTTCTCGAGAGTCGTTACGAATCGTTTGGCATCAAGATTCGACGCCTTCCAGCCACCAAAACAGGCCGGGTTTTGTAAAAGCTTTAGCACCGTGGACCACAACCATATCCACATGTGATTCGGCGAAATTGGTTATTATATTTGGTTATGTAAAATATTATTTTTCTTTACTTGGCTTACTTGTCAAAGATTTATTATTCGAAATCTAGAGTCGTTTTCAAGCTGACAAGGGAAAGAAAAGTTGCAATATGGTTCTATGGATATGCTCAGTATCCGTATTTCAATAAGCACGCCATTTTTTTTTTAATGATGGGATTACTCTTGACTCTAGTCTAGGTCATCGGACAGAGACAGAGTCTAAGATGGAGCGAGCTCACCCAGAAGAAGCCTATTAAGGCACTGGCACTCCCACACACTGACGAAACACAGCAAGCTACTTGGCGCCAGACTTCGGTGGGATGGTGGTCGCAAGCCAACCGGCCCCTTACGGAGCCTTCCACCGCTTAGTGGGATCGTTCAGCCGGACTTATCCAAAGCAAGCCTGTGTTGCCGTTGCCCGGGGTGGACCGCTAGGAGGTAGATCCCTTACCACCCCAAAAAGTGTCTTAATGTTTCGGAAGTGTGCCCAGCACCAACTACCGATACCGGGAGGTTGAGCGGTGGCTTCTCTCCCTCACAGAAAAAAGAAAAGAAGACTTCTGTTTCGAAAGTATAATCAGCACCAACCGGCGACACCGGGGGATTGAGTGAGCTCGCCCTCTTCACAGGAAAAGAAAGAATAACTGATTCTGAAGTGGTACCATCATCAACCAACGGCAAGAGGGGGTTTAAAAGGGCTTGAAGATATGACAAGCAAAAAATGCAATTGTTTTGGAAGTGCATTTTGCAACGACACGGGGGGAAAGAGGGGAATTTGCCCCTTCACAGATAACTAACGGTCCCAAGTTGTTCGTAGTCCAGGGTGCTCCAGCTTGTTTACATTGGCAACCATCCCACTTGACGCATAAATAACCACAAACCATGATTCTTATTGCGAAAAAGAACGAAGAACAAACAAGATAGAAAAAGCAAGGCTACGTTGTAATCCATGTTCCATTGAGCTTTTTGCTTAATATCTTCTTATATTTAAGAGCATTGCTCTTGTCGGTGGAGCTTCCGCCAGTTTTTTCTGTCTTCTGCCATCTCCTTGACTTTTCTGTACGACATGACCATTACTTTATCTTTTATTTGGTCTAAATAACTCCTTTTTGGTATTCCTCTTGCATCAATCTAAATCCTTGCTAAATCCGTGATTAAAATCTAAGTGAACGAAGACGATAAAGTATCTGATATTTTCATTTCTTTATGTTTACTTTTAATTTCTCATACATTTGAATTTTTCATGAACCTATTAGATAGGTACGTTTGAAGGTCAATATATTTTTCGCTAATTTATAGCACTAGTTTACATATTTGCGACCACCAATCAGGACCCTTCGAAATACATTTGGCTACTAGTAATCTCAAGCCGTTCACATCCCATAATTCCATGAAACTTATCTACCTACGAGTATAAAGAATTCCTGAATTTCTGATTGCACGCAAGGCCTCATTGGCAAGGTAATAGTCTGAGAGGCAAATGTTCATTCCGCACCTTGCGATGCGAATACAAGGTTATTCGAGCACGAAATGTTCGTTTATTCAACTGATGAATCCATATTTTATTCATATTGCCGTGTATGAGGTGTGGCTTATATCTTCCCCTTGCCTCAAGGAATTTTCATACAAGAATATGAAATATGCACATACCTTAGGTGAATATCACACTTGACGTCCGTTGCTTCGCATTTTAGCACATCCGTGACAAATTCCTTGCGTCTAAATGCGTTACGGATGCGCTGAAAATACGCAGCAGCGGACGTCAAGTGGGAAACCCGTCTTAATCGTTTTAACTTTTGCTTTGGTTACTGATACCTCATCTTTTTGCTTAGGAAATGGAAAGAACTCGTATTCAACATGTTTGAATACGAGTTATCAAACTGCATTTACTAATGAAATGTATAATGACGTCTTAAAAACAAAGCAGTTCGAATATCAGGTTTCAGTTTCAATAATCGAAATCGTCACGCGAACCGCAGCTCGTATTCCCCGGAGTATAAAACCGAATGTGTTCCAATAACATTGAAAAGTAGAAACATTACCACCGGGAATCATAATAAAACCCAGTGAAATTTCCACTGAAATATCCATTAATACCTACTCTCGCGTAAAAGAAGAGGAGCAAGTTTATATAATAAAATAATACATTTCCCCGCCTGTACGTTGGTCTCATAACCAGCGTATTATTGTACACGTCAAGAAAATCTGTGTTCGTAACGTAGCGGCTCCAAATCATTCTATTACGTATTCACGAAGAATGACAACATCTCACGAACTTTGTTTACAAAATACACAAAAGCGTAAATCAGGATATCATTATCTATATACAATTAATTTAGTTTTAGACAATACAAGTTCCGTCTGCAACTTTCTAGCACTCATTACGAACGGCAGCAATTAAGTGTCTGTATTGGAGTAAAGCAAGAAGTTATCTTCAGTGATAAATCTGACGTTCCAGAACGAACAGCTGTTCCATCCAGCTCTAGTCAGAAAACGAGCTGTAATGAGCTGGATGGAGCGTTTCGAGCTGTCGGCCCGCCCCCCTCTGCCTGCGGCGGTTTCCGAAACTTCCACTCGGCAGTTGTCGCTTGAAATTTACGGGTTAATTTTCAATGGAACTAGGTTTTGAGCTCTAGGAATTTTTAAGTTCCACACACATTTGGTGCACATCCGTTTTGGGAGTAGTTTGATACGGTGCGCTTTACATACAATTAGGACTTGGTAAACTAGAACTTCTACAGCCAACCAAACGCTTTCATCTTATTTGTATGATGTAGAGTGAGACCAAAATGTGTAGTTTTTTGCAGTAACAGATTGTCACCCATAGCTTGATTTGCAATATTTGTACAACTGGTTCAAACAGTGAGCCCAAGAAAAAAACCGGGAATAAAGGTGATCCTCTAATGTTCATTTGCTGACGCAGATTCAACTTACAAAACGAATGAGGTGCTTACGAGTAAAAGGTCAGATTCTCAAGGGATTTGCTCAGTCAAGTTTAATTTATTACTTTAAGTGAGTAGTTTGTTTAGCTAGTAAAAATTACGTAAACTATCTATATGAGTGATTGTACCTTTACTACCATTACTACTATCCTAACTTAAAGGCACTTTTATAATTTTGTCATAATTATCATGCTTGAAAAAAATGCTGCTTGAGATACTAATACTAAGTATGATATTATATTATAGCTTCAAAGGATAACCTCTGATGAGATATAAAAATATGTATAGGTGAACTTAATTGAACAACTTAGTTTTTTGCAGTGCAGAGTGTGTTGTGCTAGTTTAGTCCTCTTTAGTCGGGGCTTGTTCGACAGAATCCATTACGGTAGAAGCGGTTAACAACGCCACTGGAAACTGTCCGGAGTAATACTGATTTATCAAAAATGGCCAATACAAGATGCCTGCTACTTTACCGAACTAGAGCTCTTATTTTGAAAATGACTACCTACTTTGTTGTTACATGACGAACTCATTAAAAAACCTTATTGTTTATATGTTTTCCCGAACTGAAAATAACCTCATACTTTTTCTCATACCTGTAGAGTACTTTAAAATCTTTTGCTTGTTGTGGAGTACAAAATAGATTACGCAAACGTGCCGTTTCGCTGAAGTATTAGGGGTTAATTATTAAAATGCATTAAGGCCCAGTTGTTTTGCGGCGATGGTGATATGAGCGGGTTCTGTACTGCGGCGTCGATCACCCTTTAGTGGCCTTTGTTTGGCGACGAACTCGCGAGTGACTGGCGCTTTTACCCAGCGAGCACAACACCCAAGCACAACGGATCGTCATTTTCGTCTGTCATCAATCTATGTTAGCCCTCTGACATGTAAGTGTTAATTAAGTAGGCCTCACTCGAGCGTAATTAAGAGTATAACACTGTTATTTTAGACATTAATTGAGATGAAATTTCTTGTCATAATGAAACAGGGATTTGGCAATTTTGCTCTCATCTTTGGGCGAAATCGCGAAGTCGCACATAAGAGAGTAAACAAACTGAAGTTTCGATCGAAATTAAGATTAGAAAAGGCGTTACTGGGTGCTATCGCTTCCTTGTAAAGTTTCTTGTCAGCGCTTTAAATTAATGCCCTTTAACCAACTTTCAAGCTATACGAAGAGCAGTTCAGGATTGGTGAAAAAATCAAAGTCTGCCTACGTGTTTTAGCTCCAATAATTTGGCCAAAAAGTAAACACATGTTTTGTTTGAAAATATTTCGTTAGGAAAGCCAGTCTATTAAATTTATCAATCGTGAACAAGAGACTGGGGCTTACAGCAGCTCACCAGCAAGCGACACTTCGATGAAAGGATTGTTCGAGGCTACGTGGCGGGAAACCAGGAAATGTCGACGCTTTTGCTGCTTTTGAAAAATATCCTTTCTTCTACAAGGATAAATAGTTACAGGGCTAAGATATCGTCGGTTGAATTTAAATAAAGCTGGGTTTATTTTTGCGTTGTCAAGGACATAAGCTCACTACTTAAGAAAACTCATCGTGTTCCAAGAGTAAAATGAATATAAAACCACATGAAAAGACTCATGAAAATATGGGCTTGTGCAAATCTTACCATATAACGCGTGCCGTTTTCAGTATGATCTGTGTAGTAATCGAAATAGAATCAGACTGGAATAAACAAAAGGCCGTTCCATGGTTAAATATCGAGTTTATTTTATCACATTAAGTAAATTTTTTAATTACTACTGAGGGCAACTCTCTTCAAATCGCGCTAAATATGCGCCGGCCCAAACTTTCTGTGTAATTAAAATGTATTAAATTTTCAACCCTTTAAGTATGAAACATTAAATTTCATTTATAAATTTTTGAAGATTGTGTTTTCTCTTCAGATGAAATGGTGATATCGTCGAACAAGTACGAAGTGATCAACACGATGGTCAGCTCGTTCGAGAGCCGCATGGTGCTGACGGTGCGGAAACTGACCTCTGCTGATGCGGGGGGCTATCGTTGTGTTGCTAAGAACTCTCTCGGAGAAGTGGATAGCGTCATCCGCTTGTATGGTATGAACTTAACACCTTAAAATACTGTATTTCTGAAATAAAATAATAAAAACCATCACCACCGTCAACATGATGACCAGCTCGTTCGAGAGCCGCATGGTGCTGACGACGGTGCGGAAGCTGACCTCTGTTGATGCGGGTGGCTACCGGTGTGTTGCTAAGAACTCTCTCGGAGAAGTGGATAGCGTCATCCGCTTGTATGGTATGAACAAGACACCTAATTATACTGTCTTTTAGAAATAATAAAAATAAAAAATGATATAACAAACCATGACCATTGTCAACATAATGACCAGCTCGTTCTAGAGCCGCATGGTGCTGACGGTGCGGAAGTTGAGCGCTGCTGATGTGGGCGGCTACCAGTGTATTGCTTAGAACACTTTTGGAGAGGTGTATGGCGTTATACGTTTGTATCGTTATACCTCATTATACGTTTGTATGGCATGTTCTGACGGTGTTTCCTGACCTTATATTCATAAAAGAGCGTATGAAAGTAAAGTAACCAGTGAAGTTTTATTTTTATGATATTATATATTTTATTTTTACTGAGCTATATATTTTCAAGCTTTTCTTCTTATATTTTTTATTTTAGTTTAATGAACCTGCTTTGACCCTTTCCACATGCCCTAAGGTAGACTGGGAGATAATGCCTTTCGTGTTAAATCCGCCTGTGTAAATTTTTGTGCATAAAATTAAATAAATAAATAAAAATTTACATCCTTGATGTGTGATCATTAATTTTGACTAAATATATTTTTTAAGTAAATCCGCAGCTATGATCTTTCGAAGTATTTATAAGTACCTATTAATTGTGTCCTGTATAATAAGTTTGCCCTAAAAATATAATTCATTTATGAATATTTTGTTCACAGAGATACCAGGTCCTACAGTTACAAACACAAGTCCCGCTAACAAAATTGAAGACATCAAGTACTCTACACCAATTGAAGGTCCTGATAACCAGTTTGGTTCAGCTGATAGTTCTGATGATGAGGATGATAGAGAAACCACTGACCTTCCGGATCGAACACAAAACTTGCCAACCACACAAAACATTCCCAACAAGAACAAATCTTCAAACTACATATCAATAAATTCAGTAGACAAAGACAAATTTAGCAACAAAGTTCGTAAAATTATTAACAAATTTGAAATAGACGAAAGTGAGTTTGGAACGAGTGGATGTAGCAAATTGTATTTTATATCCAACTTAGAGTATGTTCTTCTGGTAGTAGTTTCCGTGATTGTATCTACATAGTCTTGTAGAATAGTCTTCTCGTAAGAATCAACCATTTACTATTTGACAAAATAGTAAATGTTATATGATTGAGGAGAATGTTGAAGATTGCCTTGATGTAACATTTTCGTTGTTTCAGTGAATTTGCCTGTGAAGTATGTATTAAACGTATCAAAGCGTCATCACATAGTCATAATGTACTATCTGGAGCTCGTAAATGTAATTAATAGGACACGTTGAAACGGCCGGTAAATTGATATTGATGTGAGGGTTCCGGCGACGTGGATAACCTAAAATCATACTGACGCACGGCCGCTGCCCGCATAGGGCTACCACCCTGATATTTACTTTGATCGTAATGGAAGTTCGCGACACAAAATTCGTTTTTAATTAAAAAAAGGTGTGGTATAAACTACTATTTACATTCCTTGTGTATTGACCGACAGTATTACCTAGGCAGGGCTAAGGTTATTTATCAATCACCAAATTACATTTTTTTAAGTAACTGTTTGTACATCAGTATCTTGTAACAAAAATCTCTTATTACAATTTAATTCTTCATTGTTTTAGTATTTGTTAATCCTACGATCTCAAATAATAACCTAGATAGTAACTTATTATTTAGAATAATTATACTATGTAAACCTCATCATAACAATCGATTTATAAACAAGTTTATCAAAGACTAACTTACATATATTTTTATTATACGAGCAGAATATTTAAAAAATCATATTAAATAATATAATTTAATCGATGGATATTAAGATAACCTTTTCTTCAAAAACATTATCCTATTTCTGCTTAAAAATCCTCCGACATTTATTATACTAACTACTTTATGATTAAAGTATAATATCATAAGCATATCTGTTATTGTATGAAAACATATTCAAATAAATTTATTGTAAAACTAAGTATTTATACAAATAAAACATGAGGCAACTGAAAGATTTTTTAATTATCTATTTATACAACCTTAATCCATACATTCATAAACTACGATAACAGGCCATTTGCCTACTATAAAGAAGGCATAAACCATCACATTTGATTTGTGTGAAAAAAAGGCACATGAAAAATTATCATGTCAAAGGTCGTGTGAAGACGCATCGCATTTATTTGTGGGCAGCTTAAAACGGTATAGCGAGTTACTGGGGTTTCGATCCAGACAGACCTCCGTCCAGATGGACCGATGATGACCTAAAAAAGGCGGCTAGTATCGACTGGATGGCGAAAACGAAATCTTGCCCTTTGGCGCACCCTACGTCCAGCAGTGGACTGCAATAGGCTGATGTATAACATAACATAACAACATAAATATACTTTATTGCACAAAAACAAGAAATGGACATACAGATAGAAAAGAAAGAGTACAAATATAGGCGGCCTTAAAGCTAGGTAGCTATTTCTACCAGACAACCTTAGGGTAAAGGAGAGTAGATTTGAGATGCGGGATAGTGCTTTTACGGTTATATTAAATACATATACAATAACACCTACATATTTTACATAAATAACAATATGAGTAAACTACTACATACCATATAAATTACAATAAACTAATACATATACATTATTATAGAGAAATATGCATGTTCATTCAGATTAAATGGACAGGGGAGAAAAACAAAACAGTATAAGTGAAAATCACTTTTCGGACAGATAGTGTGATTTGACTCGCACCTTAAAGCTTTCAAGAGACGGAGCACGTCTGATATCCTCCGGTAGGGCATTCCACAATAATAATATAAGTATTAACTATGACAACCTTTGATAGATCAGTCATATATTTATGAAGAGCGTCAATCGTTGCCGTGTGATGCCGTCTTAGAATATCAACACCCCATTTTCTTTCTCACGGGTGGTGGCGTAAGAGACAAATGATAGATTTCAGGGTTATATGTGTTTTATAATTTTAGGCAAAATGGCGACAACCTGTCACAATAGTGAAACAGGTTTTTTTTTGGAAACGGTACAAAAATATTTGTCAGTCGTGGCGATAGCAGCCGTATTTAACAGCCGTTAACGCTTTGCCTACCTAGCAAGGGAAAAAGGCGTGATATTATGTCTATGTATATCTGAAGTTGTGAATATTCAATAAAATTGGATGAACTTTACGCAATAAACCACAACGCTGAGTTGCAAAGACGCGGTTTCGAACTTTACACCAATGTGGCGTTTTACTCCAGCAGCTTATGTAGATAGCAGGTACTCCGTCTCCCTCAGTAAACTTCTTCCCACTGACTTTGGTACCTATTGTACATGTCAAGAGTTCAATTTTTATATTCTGTTAGTTAGATTTAAGTAGGTTGGTTTAAAAATCAATTGTTGCACTACTTTCTGTACGTTTAGTAAATAACGTAAACAACTTTGACAAATGACGGATATATCAGTGTTTCTAGTATAAATAATATGTTTGAACGGTACTGTATTTCGTAGCATAATGAACCACAATGTTTTATATCTCTTTCGTTTGTTTGTTAACTAACAAAGATAGCACTATAAAGTTGGCTACACAAGCTCGGTCTCAGTATGATTTGAAATCCAGTACCAGGCAAATACGCGGTGGTGTGTGAGCTTAATAATAGTGATTAAAAATAACATAACATGTGATTAAAAATAACATACATCGCTCATTCGTTAGTACATTGAAGAATAAAGATGTGTAATGGTGTTAACTATTCCTGGTATTTTATTCTTACAATACGTTTCATGATCACTTAACAAAAGCAACGACTAATAAATTCGAAAACCAGAAAAGTTTCACCCGTTGCCACTCATTTTACCGTGGTAATAGTTGAATTCCTGCCGTAAAAAGTGGCTTATGTGTTATTCCAGGTTATACTCTACCTGTGTTCCAAATTTCGTCCAAATTGGTCAAGCCGTTTGAGCGTGAAGAGGTAACAAACATACATACACACACACAAGCTTTCAGATTTATAATATTAGTACGGATACGAATTTTCTTGTAAATACGTATAAACGGACAGAAGTGGTCTCTTTTTTAACTATAACAACTAATTGAATTTCAAATCATCAAATATAATTTTTTTTAAATGCAATTTTAAAGATTTTACATACGACGACCACTAAGCAAAAGGTAAATGTAGGCTGATATAAATGAATGAAAAGAATGGAGGTTTATTGTTACTATCTTTTAGGTAAAAAAATATAGCCGAACCTCATATGTATTTTGTTCGGTAAAGTCGCTCATCTTCATATACGGTAACTTTCCACACCTAGTCAGCCGCACGCCATCTGTTTGACTGCCATGTATGCAAATGAGCGCGCCAAGTTCACAAACAAACACACAACTTACTTTTTGAATACACAGAATTGTTAATTGCGGATTTTCTCCATATTTGGTAAATACAATCTTGTGCTACCACATTTTCAGTTTGATCAATTATAGCAACAAATAAACGAACTGCTATTTTTATAACTAGCTCTTTTTGATCAAATTAAAGTTTTCACCCTGAAATATCACCTACAAGTAGTCGCTGATTGAAAAACTCTGACACCAGGGTTAATCGGGTCGTTGACTATTCGGTGTCCCTAACGAAAAGAAAGAAAGAAAGAAGACTTAAACCTATAGCGGAACCAAGAGCGAGAATTCCTGGTTGGGCTTATCTTTAATACTTTTTTTTATTAATGATGGGTTTGCTCTTGACTCTAGTCTAGGTCATAGGACAGAGACAGGGTCTAAGATGGAGCGAGCTCACCCAGAAGAAGCCTGTTCACTCTTACTTTGAAGAGATTAGGGTTGTATGCGTTTGGAAACACAGACGCAGGTAGTGAGTTCCACTCTTTAGCAGGGCGCAATATAAATGATGACTGAAAGCGCTTAGTCCGAATAGGTGGAATGGCAACCAGGTATGGATGGTATCCGGCGATGCGTCTGGATGTCCGATGGTAGAAGGGAGCTGGTGGAACAAGGTCGTGAAGCTCTTTAGCACACTCTCCGAAGTACAATCTGTAAAAAAAAACGACAAGCAGGCAACCTTGCGGCGATGGTGAATTTATGGTTATCGGCGGAAGTGATAATACTATCCTACATTGAATAAAGTTATTTCATTTTCATTATCTCTATTAGATGAAAATCAATGAGAACTTTTTTAATAATCTGCAAATAATATTCAACTCTTAGAAAACGAGATAAGATAAGATAAAGTAATTGATTTCAGTTAACTTTGAGCCCTTGGAATTTATTAATTGCCATATATTAGATGATACATCGTCGATTTTAAGTTAATGCTAACCCACTTATATTAAACTATAAATCACTACAAGGTCTAGAATGTACTTATTAATTAGTTATTATAGTTAAATTTTATAAGTTTAACAAATAACTTTTTTATAAAATAAGTAATTTTAGAGCAATCTTTAGTGAAAACCAATCCATACTTATATGTATATCTGAAAGTGACTCCGTCTGTCGGTCTGCTATGCTTTTACGCTTAAACCAATGAACCGATTTTGATAAAATTTGGTATAAAAACATATAATACATTGAGGAATGGCATAAGCTATGCTTTACCGCGAGATAAATTCTTGTTCCCACGTTATCAAAATAATGAGAAGATAATGTACGAATACTGCGCTGCGTCAGTAAGTAATACTTTCATACCATAGTCTAAAAAATATGATACGTTATGAAATAAAATAGGCTACTTTTTGTCGGCACTCGAGAGTCCAGCTGGAGTATCCGATATAGTCCAGCAGGACCCCGCTAAAGTATAAGAGATATGAAAATAACTCCATAGCAAATGTTATGCAGTATGATTGGTCACTTCTGCTGGTACATACAAATGAAGGATGTGGTATACCTGATGTACACCACCAGAAGCCCAGTCTAACTATATGAAAAACGGAAATGCCTGTAAAGGAAAAGTTTATCAGATCGAGGTTCTGAAGTTCATGATGTAGACCACCATACATACATACTGCCTATTGCAGTCCACTGCAAGACGAAGGCATCCCCCAGAGTATGCCATAGGGCACGATCACTCGTTTTCGCCATCCAGTCGCTACCAGCCACCTTTTTTAAGTCATCGGTCCATCTGGCCGAAGGTCGTCCAACGCTACGCTTGCTAATGCGTGGCCTCCACTCGAGAACCCACTTACTTCACCGTCCGTTAGTTCTACGACAGATGTCCCCAGCTTACTGCCACTTCAGTTGGCTACACTTCCAGACTATGTCCGATGCATTGGTCTTTTTGCGGATAGTCTAATTCCGGATTTTATCCATTATAGAGATACCTTTAGATAGATACGATATAGTCCTTTCCGTAACTTTCTGAGTAAGCCGTAAGCCGGAGGCCAGTTTTAATGTCATGACCATGACCATGACCGGCAGGCCGCACTGATCGAACACCTTGGTCTTGAGACATTGTGGCAAGAGTGATTCCAGAAAATTGAGTAACTTCCCAAATGCTGCCCAGCCCAGCTGCACTTTTCTGGTGATTTCAGTCTCTAAGTTGTCTCTACTCAGCTGCAAAGTCTGCCCAAGACCACCATGGCCCCGTTAAACTATAAGAGATACGGAAATAGATTCATAGTAAATCTTTTCTACTGTGATAGGCCTCTTCTGCTTGTACACAGACATTCAGGGTCTAAAGTAATTGATGTAGACGACAGGAGCCTAGCTAAACCATAACAGATACAGAAATGGCTCTGTAGCAAAAGTTGTTCAGAGTATTAGATTGCTTTTGCTGGTACATTAACATTTAGGTTCTGGTGCACGGTGCACCTGATGTAAACCACCAGAAGCCCAGGTTAAATAAATTAATGAGAAATTTCTCCACAGAAAAATTTATCAGCTTGATGGGCCGCTTTCAATGGCACATAGACATAGATGAAATACGTGATCAAGACCACGAGGTCCCCGCTAAACTGTAAAAGATACGTAATTAGCAGCACCTTTAAGCATCATGGACCGTTTCTGCAGACACATTGATATCGAAAATCCATGGTAGCTCATGTCGAACAAAAGGATCCCGGATAATATATGAGTTACGGAAGTTACTCTGCAGCTAAAGTTGGTCAGCATGATGGACAGCTTCTGTTGGTATTTCTAATTTATAGATTAATGAAAATTACTTTTTTTCTTTGGAATGGGTTGGCAAACAACCTCTTGAATTTGTAGTTTAAGAAATGCTGCTTCAGTAACAGCTTATTAGCGTCATGGACATTGAATTGCTACCAGAGCTTGTAATTTAAAGGACGCTGGTGTGAAAACAGTTTTTATCAGTTACTCTAACTCAGTGAAACGCAATTCGTACCAGCTAGTTTTGGAATGACGAGTAGGATTTATTTTGCTTTTTAGGATCATTCGTGATTTCTTATTATATTTTTCGTCCCAATTGTTTTTATTCAGGCGAGTCCCCCAGTATAAGAATTTTATTCTCCGACGTTGTGAGTATGGTTAATTTAAACCCGACCAAATTTGAGGTTGTAAATTTTGCGTGCTGCGAGTTTTTTTAGGGAACTTTTCGACAGAGCATCCAGTTTTCTGTTTATTTATGAGCTTTGGCTAGCGGCCGACGGACGGGCCGCTTGACCAACAATATTTTCACATTAATGTTTCGCTGGTTTTTGCAATAACGATTTAGAAGAATAAATACACCCCAGCGCCGACACCATTGTTCCGTAACACCAACATAGTTTATATTTAGGATACTCTATGATTTTTCAGTCGACGCCTAGAGGATACCATATTATTCAAGAATATAAAAAAGATAAACAAGTTTTACAAGAGTAGAGTCAAGTTTAGAAGATTTAAAATCTTACTCGAGAAAACGTTTCAAATGTCAAGGATGTAGACTTAAGCGAGGTAGAGAAGACAACAGCAGAGACAGTGGCGGCGTAACGAGAAAATAATCAATCTTCCGAGTCCACTTGGAAGCAATCAACGGTCTGTTATTGCGTCCGTCCAATCCGATAAAAGAGCCGATATATCAAAGACGGCTGCGGTTCAATTACTAGCCAATGTGCTATCTCTTAGACGCAGGGAATCGAAAATGAAAACGGCACAGGCCTACAACATGTGGCGACCGGGGTATGTCAGAGTCAGAGACGATTTGTGACAAACGCAAGGAGTGACAACAATTTTAAGCAGTTTCCCTTGATACTGAAAAATTCTGATCAAAGATTTGTCATTAATGTTTGTTTTGAAACAAAGGTGTAATTGTAGGTACCTGGTTAAATTGAATCTTGTGACAAAAAGGTCGCTTGGTTGATCCTTCATACAAACTGACGAAAATCATGTCATGATATTATGTCAGTATAGGCCAGTTTGTTTGAAGGGTCCATTTTTCACTAGCTTAAACCCTTAGAGTATACATAGACAACAAACCGTACCTAAAACTTGATGTGTCATTTTTATTTTGCTACGATGGCATTTTTATTTATTATATATAAGTAATGTATAAAAAAACTTAGAGACCGATGTTGGTACTAAAATATTTAGATTGATTTAGCAACCTTTAATTAAAACAAAAACAGTAAGAACAAAACGTTCTCAATTTAAATATTTACAAAGCATATTTTTACCCAAATTTCCTTTGTACCTTCACATATCGTAGATAGAGCCGAGGCTCTACATCGAGTGGGTCCCAGCCCACCTAATTTCGTAGGTGTCGTATGTCGGGACATATTAACGCAATTACGTGTTAAAAGCCCGGCTGGTGCCCAAGGCGTCACTCTCAAAGCAAGCACCATGTTATATCAACAGGACATCTCTAGAGATGATACAACATGTTTAATTGCGAATTAGTTTTCAATTTTATTGCTGAAATGAGAGCAGGTTTCGTTTCATAAAGCAGATATATTTTTTAACAATAGTTCAATGAATTGATGAAATTAACCATGAGCACTTTCATTATTCTTCGGACTAAAGTTTATAATCTTATTGCAATCGTAAAAAGCTGATATCCAAAATATTTTAAGGTTAAAAAGCTCTATATAGCACCCTTTTATTATAGCTAGCGACGTAGGCTGTAAGGTTCATCAAGATTCAAAAATTAAATGAAGAATATTCACTTTTAGATTAAACCTTTTAATAAGGTTCGCGCCTGGTGAAAATTGTTTTAGTGTACTTAACGGCCAATTTTCCCAACTTGAAGCTCACTTTGAGGCTCATTTAGTATGTTATGTAGTAAGAAATTAGGCAATTTGTTTCACGATCGTTTCTATAAGGTGCTATATGGGGAATATTTTCTTTATATTACAAGCTGATTACTTATTACAATCTATGATAGATCGTGAACAATCGTTCTTTCATTGTCTGTTGTATTTGCTTTTATTTATTTTCATGATGGTAGAAATAAATAGGTATTAAGCATGAATGTTGCTCATATTAGTAACACTATTTCTTCTCAATTAGGTGGGTACAGGTACACACACTGATTAAAAGTAGGGAAATATCATTCACAAATAGTTCTTAGAGACTGTTTCCACAAAAGTTCACATAATATCTACAAATTATGTTTATCAAACTATATTGGAGTATGTAACCTTTCCAAAGCAGAATTTGACATATATATAATATATAACACACCCCGAAGTTTACCATGAGGAAACTGGTATAGGGAAATTCAGTCTACATTCTACGGTGCAGTTTCTCAGAGAAAGGATTGCTCAGACGGAACCATACAAACAATCAAAGTAAAGGAACAAATGCTCGACTAACCCACGTTTGAAGTGCGAACGTTTAAACTCAACCAAAAATTTATATTATAAAATATATTTTAAATCTACTCTCCTTTACCCTAAGGTTGTCTGGTAGAAATAGCTACCTAGCTATAAGGCCGCCTATATTGTACTCTTTCTTTTCTATCTGTATGTCCATTTCTTGTTTTTGTGCAATAAAGTATATTTATGTTATGTTATGTTATATTTTTTAATGGAATGTGTTTTTTTCTGTTTTCGTGCATTGACCTGAAATAGAGACAATAAAGAGCAATTCGCAGGAAATTCGTGGCAAATTCAATAGAAATGGGTAAAATACATCTCTGCAGAGACTCTTCTTGCTAGCCGTCGAAGCTTTCTGCACAGTGTACAACCACCAGCTTCAGTCAACCCCCTTCAGATCAGACTTGACCTATGAAAGAAAGAAGTACCCAATCCACTTCTACCTTTGAAGGAAGTCTCCCTCCTGGACACGACTTGCCGTGGCTGACTTGGAAATTACTAAACAGATTGAGGACCTAAGTCGGCCGCTGTAAAGACAGTCTGGTCGGGTGGGGTTAAATCGATATCTCAAGTAACATGTGTGAATGTGTGACAACCTGCTGGCCGCTACCACAGAAGCGGTACGAGTGGCCAAATTCTGGGCACCGTAAATTTGAGGAGATTGCCATTGAATCGACAAGAAGAAGATTGAAAATTGACATATTTTCAGTATGATAGATAAACGACAGCTATTATTATAATATAACCATTTATTTATACCTAAAACCGTATAAGTTCTTAATATTTTTTAAATCATGGCATATTTTGTAAGTTGGTGCGTATTGTAAGATTATACAAGCGCATATTAAACGAATCCTTCCTGCCTTCACCCTGATTGTTTATTACTTCCTCTGAACATTTCTCAGCTTTGAGTGCAGTCTACAGTACCAATGCAGTATGCTGTATGGACCAATTCAACGGATTGAACTAATGTGAGAAACAGAGCGGACTCGGATCCCAGGCGAGCCTAGTATTTGCCTAGTGTTTGGGTACTTAAATCTGACAGCTGGCAGCCTTATTCATGTGTAGCTAGCCGTTTCTATTCTAGGACTTTCTTGTGGTTCAATATTGAGAATTTATTTGGAAGAAAAGATTAATTGTGGAAATAAAAATATATTCCTTAATTGAAAAAAAAATATGTCAACCAATTGTTTAGGTACGTATTTTGAATATATGAAATCCACTGAGCACAACAAAGTAAAGAAAAAGAATTGAATTGAGTAATAGATACTAGAAAAATACAATACCTTAGCAGTAAATATCATACTGACTTAATATCAAATACCTTCTTTCACATGCTATTTGATTTCAAGGTAATTAACTATTATTTTAGAGTCTGCAACATCATGCAGGAGTCACACTATATCGAAAAGAAAATTTTCTTTAAAAACTCTAAGCGACACAAGCATCCACTTCGAAATTCAAAAGTGTAACTTTACGTTTCCTATTCGATTTAAATTTGAATTACGCTAGGTAAATCGAGCAAACTTCCGGTACGACTCTCCGTCCATTAAATTTAAAAAAGCCGTAAAAAATAATTGTACTCGTAAGTAACAAGGGAGCTGTGAAACAAAGAATGAGTCCATTCCAAAAAAAGAAATAGGTACGTTCCATTTTGTTGAGGGGTAAAATAGGGGGAATAATTTTATTTGAATTTGTATGAGCGATTATATTATAATAATCAAAATGTATGCTGCACTGAGTTTTATAATAAATAATAAATAAACAGCTTTAAAAATTGAAAATACTAATTGCTTTGATTTTTTTTTACATTTTTAAATTCATCTACTCACAAACAATGTTCATGCAGGGAAGCTGAAACATTAAAATCAAAGTAAAAATGAATCCAAAATGATCGTGAAAAAAATCTCAATTTCTGAATAAATCGAATCTTTACATTAAGGGTGGCCCGTTAAGTGTCGGTCAAAGAAAAATCAAATGCCTTGCAGTGAGGGGTCTCTAAATAATCACCATGTAAATATGCTCCGCGATTTTTAATTTCATAATTCAAAGTTAGTGTGGAAGAAAGAAACTGTGTAAATATTTTCATTTATTTTTACTTCTGTTGGTTTAAATTTTTTTCATAATGCATTTTGAATTATATATTACGAATTGTATTTTCTATTATAAAATAAATCAGCTATCTAATATCAATGAAACTTATGAAATTTTCGAACGAATGTGAATAAGTTACTAAGGATCAAGTGAGACTTTAGTTTTTTTAATTGTGAAACGGCGATTCCTTGGTTTATGGTAAATTCAAAAAGTTATGTTACGAGGCTCTAAGGTTCAGAACGGTCCAAAAAGTGGTACTTAATGAACGTATTTCGCTGCAATTGGCCTTCAAAGGTACTCAACTAAAAAATCCCTCAGGTAAAAGTCCGATATACGGTATAAAAGATGCGAAAAAAGCTACGTAGTAAAAATTCGTGTTGGGTACAGGGTCTCGATACTGTAATTTTTACCATTGTAATGCCATCGACACTCAACTGTTATTCTATTGCAACTGTTATTGAAATACGAAACCGTCAATACTAACCAACTAACACTCTATTGAGACGCTTTTTAAATAGCGAAATACGGCCCCTGGTCGGTGTAACACCTTGGATGTAATAAATCATGCCTCAATCTATGGATGCTTGGCAGAGAACTACAAACATTTGTATGATACAATATGTCTTAGAACAACAATTTAGTTCACAACTGTTTTGGAAGTAATACCAGCATTAACCAAGATACGACACCGGGTGGTTAAATTGGTCTTGGGCCCACACAAAAAGGAACAGATTCCATCCTATTTCAGCAATGTAACAGCATCAACCAACAACTTGCTAGATTCGGGGCGCTTGCAAAAATGACAAAAATTCAAATAAGACATCTGTTCTCCCAGTGTGACCGGAATCAACCATCGATACACGAGGGTTGCAAGTATTACAAATAAAAACAATAAATAGCAACTTTCTTAGAAGTGTAACCAGCATTAAGCTTCGACACGGGAGAATGATAACCAACGCTCCGTTGCAACTTTTATGCGCCAGGTGGGATGGTTGCCAATTCTGGAGAGGTTGATGTACATAGGCAACCATCCCACTTGGCACATAAAAAACTTCCAACCATAAGACTTATTGCGAAACAGGAACTCAAAATAAGTACAAAATCTTCTCAGGGCATGACTACGATATGTTATTTATGTTCAATAAAGCGTATTACTTGTCTTAATGTATGATATGAGGAATTAAAATTATAATAGGAATTATCTTGAAATGAAATCTCAATGACAACTTTAAATCAAATTCATGCCGCGCAAATAAAGTCTCAAGAACTATAATGCTATAACGTCAAATTGAACTTACTTTCTGTTCAGTGACGTGTAAATTAAGCGGTTTGTCGTGAATATCACAGAATTCTACATCCAATGTAACTAAACCACTACGAAACTCGATGCAGCCTGCTACGCTACGTGTCAAAAAGCCAAAGATACAAAATCAATGGCTGACAAAATGCGCCCTATAGACTAACTGTAGCATTTAGTACTCAAATTTAAATCGTGGTTTGCATTCAAGCTTCGAATAACAGTTTTTGGTACTTCCGTAAAGGCTCGAGTGACCTAACTAGTTCCTTAATCTAATGTGAATTATTATTGTTCAAATTACAGAAAAAAAAAAGCTTATTTAACCAACTATGAAAATATAATTTATGACATAAAGTATACTGAAATGCGCACGAGCGTAGCGTGTCACTACGAAGAGTATTTCGTAGCGGGTCGGCGTAGCTGGTGTGCGTAGCATACTTGAATTGCTTTTTTTCTCGCTCCAATGCCATAATACCTTTAAAATTATAGTTATTAGGGTGAATAATGAAAAAGAAAGTGATGAGTGAGGGTTTTATGTAGCAGTTTCTGATGACAAGAATCCTATTAAACATCGAATGCAAGATCCTGAAACAAAAAAAATAACACGACGTATCAAGAAATTTACGCAGGTCCTTGCCTTGTTTTTCTCATTTACTTGCCCAGTGGAGGGAAACGATGGAAAATAAGTCTCTATAATAAACTTGGTAAACAGTTAAATTACCAAACATGTTTATCCTGATGGCAATAACCTTTACAAGTATGTACCTACACACATTAATGGTGGCTCCAGATTACATATTGCCAACTGTCGCAGATTTTAGATGTACACAAAAATCCTAAATCAAATTGGATGGATAGCATTAATAATGTAAAATGAGTGAGGAAACTAGTTTGTAAAGTCGACATTGAACTCCTTTTCTTATTAAAATTTAGTAAATTAACCGAAGATTTCTTTTTATGCTTACCTAAATCATCAAAATTTATCGTATTTCACAAAATAATAACCTTAATAATAGTTACGTGGGAGGGTATTCATTTAATTATTTCAACGAAACCTTCCAAATTGCCTTTGAAACAATACACTTAAAACATAATACTGTTTTATTATTCGCATAATTGAGGGGATATTTTTTTGTCATCCCTTAATCCGAAGGTGTCACTCACTCAGCCACAACCTACAAGCGAAATTTGTAAGGTTATTAACATTTTACTCATGGAGTATGTGTAGGTAGGTGTTCCTCCTTTTTAATACCTAAAACCCAACTGAAACCTTTCTGGTTCCTGTGCTACTTTAGAACTTAAGATTTATGAAACAAAGAAAATATTTAACAATTTTTTTGGAACCTTTCTTAGTTAGTTAGTGAGGTATATTTAAAACCAGGCTTGGAAAAAAGTAAAATCCAAACTGTGTCGTCACGCATGATCATGAAAAATATTACGATGCTTGGCTAAAAATATAAATAATGGCCAAGTGCATTTCAGACTCGCCTACACAAGGTTACGTGAAATGCACATCAAGCCTTTTAATATGATATCCCACTTGAACTACTTGCATAAATTTTAAATGGAGTTACTTTTCAGCGCTCTTATAAATTATGTTTCTTAAAACGAATATATGGAGTTTTTCCTAAATTTGTATTAAAATAAAGTTAGTTGCCAAACATATTTCTAGGTAAACGTGAGAGTACCCTTGTTGTTTCCCTTGAGAGGGTCAAAAACACGCGTATTTTACAGCTTAAACGGCCGTGTCGTATTTTTTCGTTAAGTTTTGACCTTGATTTTTAACAACTACAAGCAGTTGTAGTCTTAAGAATGTAGTTTTCATTTAAACTCGATATATTTACGCGTTCCCGCGATTAAGGGTCTAGAAAGACAGATGAAAGAACAGACGACCAAGTGGTCCGACCATGGGTTGCGTTGTTTTACTTCCCTGAGATACAGGAATTCAACTTCTTAATTCAAGAAATAAATAAGGGTCAATTTTTTTGTATAAGTTTACTTATTTATAAGTAAGTTTATTAAATAAAGAATTATTATTATTACTTTTGCGGTACGGAATTATAATAATGTTGTATGTTCAAAACGTGGGAATTTGTTCAGAGTTATGAGGAAAAACCAAAGTTAAGGTTTTGGCACCATCAACATTACGTTAACCTCTCGTCCACCTGTGGTACAGCGTATGTACCAGTAGTTTTGAACCTTACTACCCTTACTTTAAGTTCAAACCCTACGCAAATAGAACGCAAGGTGGTACACTTGTGGTTAGCCTACCAACATATACGTATATGAATGAAATTATACTGGTTATTAACTGTATAAAAAACCAAAGTAGGATGATACACGACTGGGCAGATAGTTCTTCACCTAACCCTACGAAAACGAAATTATCCTGAAACCAAATATAACTTACAGAATTTTTACCCCAAAGCCATTAATCCATTGATACTTTACCTCACGTACGGCGTTATTAGCATGCGGGGAAACAAATCCAATCTGCCAAACACGCGGCAGTCGGCGCCCGTAACAAGACACGCTAACTTTGCGCGAGTTGTCACGTATGCGAAACTCCAGTGTGTATGAGATACACCGCTACAGAATAAAAATAATAGAGGAAACGCCTTCATGTCAACTATTTGGGCAGGTTCCATACACGCAGCCAGGTTGGCGGCATGCCGCAAGCGACGCGGATCCATTTTGGTGCGACATTGTATGAACCCTTTTGCGGATGCACATCATCATCATCATCATCATCATATCAGCCATAAGACGCCCACTGCTGAACATAGGCCTCCCCTAAATATTTCCACCTCGTCCGGTCTGCATCCAGCATTTCCCCGCGGACTTGACCAGATCGTCTGTCCATCTCGCGGGGGGTCGTCCTACGCTGCGTCTGCCGGTACGTGGTCTCCACTCAAGAACTGATACACATACACCGCCCTAAAAGTTTTACCAACGTTTACTCTGTTAAAACAAGTACTTGAAGTATTAAGTGGTTGGTATTATTGGTAGTCAGAGTATGTACAGTAAAACAATGAGCTAAGAAAGGCCGACTCCTTAATACTTTTGTGTTCTGTGCTCGGCTACCAAGTTTTAAGAATATCCGTGTCATCCTTAAGACAAGCGAGCAGGAGCCAGTATTGCACGATTGGATAGTAAATTTGATTCTGTTCTGTTTTTCTGCTCACCATTTCTATTCCGCAGACACGAATCACTTACGCTGAACGATGCACAGTCGATGCAGTTGTCGCATGTGCAATTTATTCTCTTGCATTTAGACGCAGTAAGAGTATGCCGTGAAATGCATAACAACTAATTTAAGTTCTGCAATATGCAATTGAAATACAAAAATCGTAGTTTTTTTTTGTACGTATCACTTTTAAATGGACTTTTTATTCAGGTATGAGCATGATCTATTTCAATACTCAATACTCAATCATTTATTGCATTCCATGTGTTACATTAGATGTTTACTTAATTAGGTAGTACTTAATAACGTGGGCACAACAATATTTTATATAATACTAAATTTAATTAACAAATATTGGTATGAGCATGAGCAATCAACTGAGTAAATACCTATAACTATCACAAGTTTAATATATAACAAGCTTAGACTTAAACCAAAGGATTATTGTATGATATTTCAAACCCCAACGAGAGCCAAAAAGTACCAACAATATTACAATTATATTTAATTATTTTAAGTGAAAATTAGAGACTAATCGCGCCGCCTTTTCTGAAACGAACATTGAGTTTTTGATTCTATCTCTATAGAATGACGGTATAAGACAACGCCATCTAGTAACACATCTATAAAACACCTGTACGGGAGAACCACTCAAGTCCTCATGGAGGGTGGCACCCTCTCCCTCAACACAAATTCTTCCTCAATTTGTTGGAGTCCGTCCAGCTAACAGTTTATTCCTATGTATTTTCAGAGATGGCGCTTGTTGGGCTGGGTACCGAAAGAGGTTTTATTTATTTTGCGCGAACAGAACCCTATCAAGAAGGCGAAGTGACGGTACCTATACTTCTTACGTACCTACTTAATTCTTTTAGATACCAGGTGATGACGGAATAATCGGTTTACTGCAATTTAATAATATTTTATTTTATTTTATACAATTAGAACTGATAAATACACGTTTTATCTACAAGACAGTACATTTTTTTTCTATAATCATAAGCAGAGTAGAATAACTACAAAATACTGGGAGATTAAATTTTATTTTGGTTATATCAGGGGCCAAACTAGCATCACACCCTCCGGGTAGTAAAAAGTTTTGGTCCCTGTCCAAAGCGGTTGAAACTAATTTCTGTCGTCCAACCTTACCTCCAATGCTGAAACCTGATGGATCGCTGGCTCACTCTGCAAGTGAGAAAGCAAATTTGTTTGCTTCCTTGTTTGCAAGCAACTCACGTCTGGACGCTGGCTCCAAACAACCACCTACTGTACCTCGTTGCGATTCTTCGATGTCGGAGATCGCAGTACACATTAAAGAGGTTCGAAGAGTATTGTGCAGTCTAGACGTGAACAAGGCCAGCGGACCTGATGGCATACCAGCGAGATTATTAAGACTATGTGCGCCTGAACTGTCTCCTGTGCTGACACGCTTGTTCCGCCTCTCTCTTAAAGAAAGAATGGTGCCGGGGGCCTGGAAGCTTGCTAATGTGCAACCAGTTCCCAAAAAGGGCGACCGTGCCGACCCTGCCCATTACCGTCCAATTGCCATTACCTCCATCCTATGCAAGGTCATGGAGAGGGTACTTAACAGTAAGTTGCTGACCTACCTTGAAGACAATGATCTTCTCAGTGACCGTCAATATGGCTTTCGCCGGGGGCGGTCTACTGGTGATCTTCTTGTGTATGTCACGCACTGCTGGGGCGAAGCCATCGAGAAAAACGGCGAAGCACTTGCCGTTTCACTCGATATCTCGAAGGCCTTTGACAGGGTCTGGCATGCAAGTCTGCTCAGCAAGCTTCCTGCTTATGGCATCCCAGCTGATTTTTGTACTTGGATTTCAGACTTCCTTAGTGAACGGTCCATCAGAGTAGTCGTTGACGGCTGCTCCTCTGACCTAATGGCCATTGAAGCCGGAGTTCCTCAGGGGTCTGTTCTCTCTGCAACTCTTTTCCTGCTGCACATCAATGACCTCATTCGGCATGGTATTGTTGGATACGCAGATGATAGTACCGTTTCAGAGAGATACTTGACAGGTGCAGGGACCAGTGGGGATGAAATACGTTCGTTAAGAAAGGCCATGGTAGAGCGAACAGATCTGACCTTAAGTCTTGTCTCCCAATGGGGCGACGACAATCTGGTCTCATTCAATGCCACCAAAACACAGGCGTGTCTTTTCACTGCAAAAAGGAGTCCTTTCGACTGTACACCTACTTTTCGGGGTACATCTGTCCCAGTCACTGACAGGCTTGAGCTTCTAGGCATGGAGTTGACATCAAATCTAAACTTCGGCGCGACCATCGAGTACAAGGCTCAGACGGCGGCTAAAAAGCTGGGCGTCCTGAATAGAGTGAAGCGATACTTTACGCCTGGACAGCTTTTAACTCTTTACAAAGCACAAGTCCGATCCTGCATGGAGTATTGCAGTCACCTTTGGGATGGCTCAGCCAAATACCAACTTGCCGCTCTTGACTCGGTGGAACGCAGGGCCAAGAGGCTCATAGGCGACATAAAACTGGTGGACACCAAGCTACATAGCCTGGCACATCGCCGCAAGGTTGCCTGCTTGTCGGTATTTTATAGATTGTACTTCGGAGAGTGTGCTCAAGAGCTTCACGACCTTGTTCCACCAGCTCCCTTCTACCATCGGACATCCAGACGCACCGCCGGATACCATCCGTACCTGGTAGCCATTCCACCAATTCGGACTAAGCGCTTCCAGTCATCATTTATAATGCGCACTGCTAAAGAGTGGAACTCACTTCCTGCGTCTGTGTTTCCAAAAGCATACAACCCTAATCTCTTCAAAGTAAGAGTGAACAGGCTTCTTCTGGGTGAGCTCGCTCCATCTTAGACTCTGTCTCTGTCCTATGACCTAGACTAGAGTCAAGAGCAAACCCATCATTAATAAAAAAAAATTAAAAAAAATATCAATTTTAATTTTTACATTAAAGTACCTAGACAGCACTTTTACATACTTTCTCATAATGTTCGGATTACAAACTTGAAAATAGTTTGTATAGAACTGCTTTATGCATTCTGTCTATAGCAATTACAGTTTATTATCAAACGCTGAAGCATTACGTCTAATAAGAAGGTACACCTTTCGATAAAACGGAGAAATGAAACAAGGTGTTTTTGAAGATACTCAAATTAGCCGCCATCTTACGCCGCACCTGTCGGATGTTGTGTGTGCTTGTTGTTCGGTTGTTATTCAGTTGGTGTTCAGATTTTGTTCATTAGTTGTCCAGCTGTTATAGTTTAGCTGTTGTTTAGATGCTGTTTAGTTGTTATTTAGTATATTGTTCAATCGATGATTAGGTGTTGTTAAAATGTTGTTAAGATGTTGTTCAGCAGTTGTTCAGTTGTTGTCCAGCTATTGTGCAGTTGTTTAGTTAAGTTTTTGTTCAAATGTTCTTCAGTTACTATCCAGTCGTTGACTCGACATCAGAACTACTGCTAAAGTGTTGATTTTTCAAAAATTAACATTGAGCCATATTACTTCTCGTATTGGATTCGGCCTTGTATTTGATCTTGCAATCGCCCCGGTGCAGAGGTTTGGAAATAAGGTTTATTCCTAAGATTTTTGTAGAGTGCAGATAAAAATGTATGCAGCCGCACATTAGTAGGCATTAGGATCTTCGTGTCAAACTTCACAAGCGGCCAATGTGGCGAAGTGGTAGTGCGACTGCCTGCGACGCAAAGGTTCCGGGATCTATTCTCGGTGGGGCACTCACAAAGTTGATATTGATCACTTTGTGACTTCGTTTCCAGTCTGGTTAGTGCATTGCAGGCTGAACCATCTGATTATTCAAAAATAAAGATGGATCCTCGCTTCGGAGGGCACGTTAAGCCGTCGGTCTCGGTTGCTGTCTATGATTACTTAGACGGCGGTTGTTACGCAACCATGTCAGAGGCCTACTACTAGTAGTAGGCGGTTGAAAAACTCTGACACCAGGGTTTATCGGGTCGTTGAACGACTCCGTATCCCATACGAAAAGAAGAAGAACAAGATCACACTCGGCCACGCCTTGATAGACAGACACCCGCATTCTAATGCCCCCCAATATATGACAGTTGCATAAACAACTATTATTTACACACTCGTCTCATAATGTGGCTGTGTAACGCTGGCTTAGAATAGCATCACCCCATTTGTTCTTCAACTAAAGGACTCGAGGGTGTGTATTGCAATTTTAGGCGATGAGCTGACAACCTGTCACTATGGACAAACAGCATTTTCCGAATGAACCTCAAATATTTGTCAGACGTGGCGTAAATATTCGTATTTTGCGGCCTTTAGCGCTCTGCCTATCTTGCAAGAGATTATGGGCGTGATTTGTGGTGTGTGTTTCATAATGTTCCGATTATGAACTTGAAAACAGTTGTATAAAGACCTAATTTATGCATTCTGCCTAAAGATGTTACAGTTGAATAGATATAACAGAAGCGTTATGTCTGAATGAGAAGGCTCTTACTTACTCTTACGATAAAGTTGAAAAACCAGCCAAGTGCGAGTTGGACTCGCTCACGAAGGGTTCCGTACCATTGTCTATAAAAACGCGCAAAAAACACATGCTTTGTATAGCAGCCCCCATTCATATTTTTTTTGTTTTTATTGTTATAGCAGCAACAGAAATACAACATCTGTATAAATTTCAACTGTCTAACTTTCGCGGTTCATGTTCCCCCTTAAATATTTACTTTATTCTAATGATTTGTTGATGTAGCGGCAATAGAAATACATCATCTGTGAAAATTTTAACTGTCTAGGTATAACGGTTTAGGAGATACAGCCTCGTAACTGTAGGACGGACGGACGGACGGACAGACAGACGGTCAGCCGAGCCTCATTAAAAGGGTTTCCGTTATTAGCCTTTGGGTACGGGACCCTAAAAATTTAACGAAGTTTTTTTTTGCCAATACTCAAATCGCCATCTTCCGCCGCACTTATCAGTTGTTGTTTTCGGTAATTGTTCGGTTGTTGTTCAGTTATTTTATTAGGTTGTTGTTCTGTTGTTGTTCAGTTGTTGTTCCGATATTGTTACGATGTTGTTTAGTTGTTGTTAAGATATGGTTAAGTTGCTGACCCGCCATCTGAACAACTGCTGAAATATTGAATTTTCAAAATTTTGTATCAAGCCATATTACGTTCTCGTATTGTATTTTAACTTGTATTGGGCCTTGCAATTGCCGGTGGGGATGTTTTGAAAATTGTATGAGTAACTGAGTTTTTATTGGAGAGTTTAGATAAAATAGTGTATGCAACTGCATATAATTAAGTATTACAATGCTCGTGTCACACTATTATCACACTCGGCACTCGCATTCTAACGACCCCTATTATATGTCAGTTGCATAAACAACTGTAAGGAAGGAACTTTCAAAAAGAAAATCCACTTAATTAAAACTTAGAAGCGATCATAATCATAATAAAACGAGTTATTTAAATACTTTGACTTACTGATCCAGAATTCCGATAAGTAGGTCTGTCGATGAGATCCTAACAAGTAAAGTTCAAGATAAAGAAAAGTATTAAAATTCTAGATGCATTTCACCAAATGAACCAAGTTTTTGCAGAGAGTAAGTAAATTCATGGAGTCGACAAGCTACTATTATTTAAGGACATTAATTTTCTTGAACTTTTGAACATTTGAGTTCAAATAGTACCTGTAGTTGTAGGTACTTACAAGACATTATAATACAAAAAATACAGCCAAATCTTAGTAAAAGAATTAAAAATAATCACACATGCGTGACATCAAATACGAATCGCAGTTAAGTTAAAAATATACCGCCATCGTATTTTTTTTTTTTTATAATGATGGGTTTGCTCTTGACTCTAGTCTAGGTCATAGGACAGAGACAGAGTCTAAGATGGAGCGAGCTCACCCAGAAGAAGCCTGTTCACTCTTACTTTGAAGAGATTAGGGTTGTATGCTTTTGGAAACACAGACGCAGGTAGTAAATTCCACTCTTTAGCAGTGCGCATTATAAATGATGACTGGAAGCGCTTAGTCCGAATTGGTGGAATGGCTACCAGGTACGGATGGTATCTGGCGGTGCGTCTGGATGTCCGATGGTAGAAGGGAGCTGGTGGAACAAGGTCGTGAAGCTCTTGAGCACACTCTCCGAAGTACAATCTATAAAATACCGACAAGCAGGCAACCTTGCAACCTTATTACAAGTAAAAACAAAATTTTATAGAAGTTCAACACTTTTTTGCTAGGTGTAACTTTACGTGATGTTGCACTATTTAAATATGTTTTAGTAGCAACAAAGTCTCCATGGCCCTTGTTATCAGAGGAGGAAACGAGCCGTCTCGTGAACAAGAGCATCTATAGAACTTGGGATTAGGTTTGTTTTTGATTTCAGCTCTGTGAATATACAAGTTTGGTTTTTACACACAGCTAGCAATAGTTTTTTTTAAAGTACAGACATTACTATTTTCGACTTTGATGTGTTTATATTTTAACTCCAGAAATTATTTTAAAATCAAGTCAAGAGAAATTTGATAACATAATTTTCATTACATCGAATGTAGCTGTCTGTTGTGGTTATTCTCGGCGCGATACGTTCCTACAAATAATTACTTTGGAAACGCGTGTAGTGGTCTACTCGATGAGGCTACCCACGCCAATTCTATTAAAACTTGGTCATGTTTTGACGTAAAATAAAACTGAAAATGGGTTTAACTAAAATACTTATATGTCATGGAAAAGGGTTTATTTCTTGTTTTTTGCAATTGTCTTGTTAGTTTAGGTATGGAAAACTAACTAAGTATTGCGGTTATTATTTAAAACGCTTATATGTATTTACAGGGAGTAACGAAAAGGGTATTAAATATAAAGGGTAACACGCTGAAAGTTGGTCAAGGTATTGTGGAACTCAACTTCTTTCCTTACTTCCTCTCTTTTGAAAGATTAAAAATAATAGGACCTCTCACACAAAATGCCCAATCTGTTGGTTAAATTTAGAAGATTTCAATTTTCTTCTCACATTTTGACCCATGTTCCAATGGGCAATGGGACCATGAGTACCATGTCCTCCTTTCGGCTTGTAATACCCAATTTGTATGTAAATACTACTTCAATCAGTGAATTAAATGTTCCACAGATTAAGATCTTAAGAGCCCTGGCAAGACAGAACTGACCCTACACAGCTTGACAAACGATAACACGACGCTCTTGAAATAAGTAGTTTCGAGCGGCACTTCCGGGTCTAGCCCACTAAATTTGCTCGAGATATCGATAAAACCCTCCCAGGGGGCGCAGCACTGTCTGACCTGACTTATGTTCGGAGTGTTAATTTCAGTCGCCTGACAAATTTGCCGGGGGCGCGAAGTGCGCAAACTCATACGTTTTAACGGTCCTCGAGACTCCCTTGCGACGCCTCAGGCATTCTTTTCAGGGAATTAGTTCATAATAGCTGCGGTTTGTCGACAGGTCTGCTGCACTATTCGCTGCGCTATTTTTGCTTACAAAGTGTAAGGGGAAACTATTTCTGAGCAAATGTATAGACCATGCAGATTAGTTTCGATGCTGCATACAAAAAAGTTTAACTTAGTTGAAGCAGATAGACCACATGACATCATAGGACATTCACTATAATTTTTACCGGGTCGTTGGCCGACTCGACGAAAACGAAGAAGATGAAGAATTCAATTGTGTGTCTTACTCTTTTTCGTTTTTTTACACTTTTTGTGGTCATCCACAGGATAGAAACAAAGGTTTTATTTGGCACAAACATGCCCTTTAATAATTTTAAAGGGACAAATTTACAACGAAAAAAATATTCATTCACAATCTTTTGTTTTTTTTTTTTGAGGTCGTCGCTACTAGTGATAGCGTAACGCGCAGGTTCAAATCCTAGCGGTAAAAAGTTTTAAACATTCCAAGTTTTCTAAAATTTTATATAAATTTGGTATTCAATTTTCTTAATAACTCAATGTAGGCACTCACTGATAGTGTGGTATCATTAACATATTCATGCACTGCTTTATGCAGTTTCAGAACCAACCTGATGGCCTCTTTTGTTGCGCTGTTAAATAAAATATTTATTGAGTAAATGGTGGTCGCATGTGTAAAGACGCTCCGTAAAGTATCTATCGAGATAGTTTACATGTATTTTTCGCGCAACTTACCGTCCTAAAATTGCACTGAACCATTCAAAAATGAATTTTGAACCCTGTGAATAAGAGTTTTATTTGGTTGGTAGGTAATTGAAGTTATAGTAGGTGTTTTTGAAGAAAAGTCCGTTGCGTGTTCCTGCGGCGTAGTAACCGTAGAACTGAATAAGTAAAAGGCCGGAATAAATCAAGTTAATTGCGCCAAAGCACCTGCTTGTATGAACCAGCAGCCCTCGAGTATCTTCGTTTCGATAGAGTGGTTCCGTTCACTTCCAACTCCTATCTATCCTGCCGTTTCTTCAATCGACTTTTTGAATAACCTTCATTTAAGTATGCCCTTTTTGTCTATAGTTGTATGGTTACGTATATCGCCCTAATTGTATCCGATATGAACAAACAAAATTGAAATATAAATAATGGTTTTTTATGATTAAGTGGAGTTTTTCGACGTAGAACATCTTTAACATTCTCATTTCAAAATGTGATGTTAAAGACTGTATATAATACCCATCTAATTTTGGTGCTTTGTCTTACATTAAAAAAGTAACAGAAGCAGCCAAGCTGCAACACATTATTTAGTTTTTTAAATAAACTGAAAATACCTATTCATCAACATAACGAACAGCAACATGACGTCATGTCAACATGACAAATACAAGTGGTATACAAATACGTCTGAAATAATGACGACGACAAACATGTCACATACACAAATCTGATGACTCTATTTTCCATTTATATTCAATTTCAGTTACATAAATAAGGCTCTATTGACGCACACAAAGACGGACTAAATAAACCATTGTATCAGTAGGTATAGGTCAATGTAAAATGGCGAATAGGAAAGATGTGTCCATATTATAATGTAACTCGTGCTGAACACAAGATGAAAAAAAGAAAAAAAAACGCCTTGATAAAACGTGGTGGCGTAGTTGCATAGTACCACATCAAATAGGCACACAAAAATCGTATTCAAACTAATACCATTTATGTAAATACATTGAGTGTTTATTCTAAATATTATGTAAGTTTTTCTTTACCTAGGTCACAGAATAATAACTAGTAACTAGCGTTACAGAAGCTTTACTTCGCAATGGTTTTCAAAGAAATATGTACTCAATCTGATAGACAAAATGATTTAATTTAGCTCGCGTTCCAGTCAACCACGTGTTCATTTACATACCTGCCAAAAATTTTTTTGATGGAATATGAGCCGCGGTCTAGGGTTGCTTACTTCGAGAAACTACTTACGCCATCTACTGCACAACACGAGCGTTTACTCCTACTTTTGGCGGGCACGCAGCAGGCAGCGACGAGTACGTTCATGTAGTCTAAGACCTAGCAGCATAATTGTATATGCTATACGATTATTGCCGAAGATTTAATTCAATGAAGTAATAAACCTGCAATAGTCCTTGCATCAGGCGGGTGCTGGCTCTGGGTGTACGAGTACTTCTATAGTGCAGACAGAGCAAGTATCCGCTTGATGTACACATCACAACACATTATTTGGTATAAAAAAGGCCTCTGTGCTGTTGGCTTTGGCCCCACACATGCCTCAAAGGACCGGGTCCCTGTGGGCCCGAGATCCGAAAAGAATACCAACATAATAATAATAAAATGTATACTAATAATAATAATATTATAATGTATACTAATTTTTTTCCCGTGGGTGTCGTAAAAGGCGACGACGAACAATTTAAGGCGATGGTCTGACAACCTGTCACTATGGCGATTCACAATTTTCTGAATGACCCTAAAATGTTTGTCAGACGTGGCGTAAATGTCCGTTTTTAGCGGTCGTTTACGCTCTGCCTACCCCGCAAGGGATTATAGGCGTGATATATGTATGTATGTATGTTTTCGTCTGTCCATCTTGCAAAAAATTGTCGAGAAAGTTGAACAAATAGCGCACGCGTGTGACTTCTTTCGCTTGCGGCAGCCCGCTAGATATTAGCCCTTTCGCAGTGGCCGGCGCCTGGAGGTATGTTTTCAATACCTACACGCGGAGTGACACAGGCCTGCCTAGGTATAATAGAAGATGAAAAATGGACTGATGTTTTGACGTGCACTTATAAACATGATGGTAAAATACACATCTACCGCTTGTGCAACATGAAGCTGTCAACACGCTGTTCGTGCGACGATTAGAATAAATGATTGGGCTAATTGATCATCATCCCCGTCGGGTTCCCTAATAAATAACCTAAAACTCGACGGATAGGCACATTTTACGTTGTTTCAAGTTGCGGTTTCGGGATGGGCTCCAAATTTAAATTGCGTGGGTTTAAAATGAGTGTTACAAATTGGTTTCGAGCCAATCCTTCAAGTACGTTAACGGTGTAAAGTAAAATCAGCTATATCCATGTGGAAAGATATATTTAAGATTTTACAGCGTTACATCAGCGTTAAGTTATAGAAAAATAGAGCATAGTTATTGTGTGAATATTATAAATTATTCATAATTTAAGCCGAGGTCTAAGCAAAGTGGGATAATAAATACCAAGTACATACATATATAAACATCCTCAATAGTCTACTGCTGGACATTAACAGACAGAAACACTTTATTGCTCACATTAATAATCATAACATAAACAAGAACAAAAACAAACAACACAATATAAGCAAAGGCGGCCTTATGGCTTTAAGCGATCTCTTCCAGGCAACCCTGCACACTAAGAGAAAACATTGAAAAACACACTGTAAATAGCAGCGGCAACACATAAAAGACATAAAAACATTAATTTAACCTCTCTCCATTGGTGGGTATTGCCTTACCACGCTTGCCAAGCGGATTGATGAGCGTAGTGCAAGATTTTGCTTTCACATAAAAAGATGCTGCCCATTTCTTGTATGGCTTCATCCCTCAGTTGCTTTTTACGATACCCACCGGTAGTATCGGATGGATGATATTTTAAACCGGCATCACACGGTATAAATACCTTGTGCCTAAATATCAACAGCATCTTGCTAAAGTCAATGTTTTTAAAGCAAGTTTACTGAATCGTCACTCGTTTCAATCATTATTTAATATCAAAGAAAAGTTTATTTTTTTAATACCACTCAAAGCTCTTGGTAATAAAATTAAGTACTTACTTGTGATATATAGAGCAAAAAAGCTTACGTAGACTATCAGACGCTTCTAGTGATAAAATTCCGCATTGTAACAATACTCTTATGCTTCCTTTTTACATGTAATTTCAAGCTTGGGTGAGCTCACCAGCATTTTTTAACATGGAGAATGCGATTCTTGGTACGTACTTGTACATTTATTAAAATCAACTCGTGTTTTGTTCTCATTCATCTTATCACTTTTTTTCATCCATGTGTGTGCAAATTTGTATATTTTTTTCTTGTAATGTGGAATCCAATTCATACTTCCTATATTGCTTTGTGATGAGCAGTCTTTAGATATGATATTTTTAGCAAATTGTTTCTTGAATTATCTTAATACTTAGTTACTAACCTACAAATCCATTACATAAATTATTATCCACCGAAATACAAAAGTAAGATAATATGGCACTTTGGGCTACTTCTAACTAATCAGATGCCAAAAAATCATGAATGAGGTGTCAGCGCGCCTCAATGAGACCATTGGTGACCGGAGAGTTGGCAGTTTTCTCGGCCAACAGGTAAGCTTGGCCATCCAAAGGAACGCTGCCAGCTTACTAGGTACTATGTCTCATGTAGAGGCGCACTAGACGACTTTTTTTAGCTTAGATGTAGATTAGTCACTTGGAACTTTATTTATTTTCGTCTAGTTAAGCTTAGTATTAATTGTTATTTGTCTATTTATATTACTCTATCACCTTCTTCTTCTTCAAATTTAAGAGTCATATCACCTTAATTTACATTAATAAAGTCTAAACAGATTGATATACCCAGATCAGACAACTTTATTGTATCAACAAAGTCTTCTGCGGCGTCGAACAAAAAGTTGTCACATAACCCGGGTCATAACCTCGTCTTTGTGAGTTACACGAGTGTAAACCTGGACTATCCACAGTTGTGCATTGTACCACTAAGCTGTGGAAACAATAGGGCTGCTCACTTGATCTTATTGTTGGAGGAGCACATTGTTATCTTTAAATCCGGCATCAACTCTCTGAATTTTTTAGAAGATTAAAATTTAGGGCGACCGAAAAATACCTCGAAGAAAATATGAGTGCATTCTTTTGTTACGAGCTTTTGGTAATGTTTATGAAATATAAATGTGGAATGGAGGTAGTGTTTATTTGCGTACCTTTTGCAGTTTGTTTGGTTTGAAATTTCCTTCTTGTTATAGGTAGTAAAAAGTCATGAAAACTCAGTGAAGTAAATGCATGAATAATAATAATATAAATATTATTACAAGTGTTGAGTAAATGAAAATAATAAATTGTAAAAATTTCAGCGCCCGCCGGAACCCGGGACCGTGGGGTAGCGTCCCACTGATCTGCCAACTGAGCTACCGGCGGCGCGGCGCCCCGACTGACCCTTGCCAATTTTTCAATCTTGTGGTACTCATCTCGAAGCGCCGTAGAAGCGACATCTAGTACAAGTGTAACGAATACTATGGTTTGTCCACAATAAAAGTAGGAATTAAAACCATGCAATAAAACTTTGTTTATTTAGATGTACTATGGTTTTAATATGCACTAAATTATTTTCAATTTTCATTTATGAAAATAATATAGCACTGTGAGTGCATATTAAACCATAGTCAACTATTGAGTATCCTATAGTCATTAAACGTGTTATAAATGTGCTTACATTTTGGCTTCAAATATTGACAAAACTCTGATAAATCAGCAGAAATCAAGCATCGAACATAAATTTGTCGCGACGCGGCAAACAATCGCTTAATTATGTGGTGGGTGACCACTAAATGAAGCGGATGTAAGCGCTGCATGCACTTCTCACTACATTCACTAATTACTGTAATGGACTAACTGGCAGACCCTTGAAGATACATAGCCGTCGGTCAAACGCATTATACTTATGAACAAACTTCAGCAGTCGAACAATCTCGGGTATTTTTGAGATTCAAAGAGAATGTATAACTAGCTTATTATAATTTTAAATACTAATTCAATCAAATCTTTCATTGTACCGGCAAAACTGAATTCTTGGCAAATTCTTGGTCATCGGTTTACAGGTATTACTTACAAACGTAAATGTATATTAAAATGTTGTTGAATGTTTATTATATTATTATACTAGCTTTTACCCGCGACTTCGTTCGCGTTAGATAGTTTTGTAGGCAGAAGTGCTAAAATAGGTATGTGTATACATAGTAAGTGTGACAGTGATATTAGAACAGTTCTTATCTCTACTGTTTAAAGATGACTTGCTTGCTTCTGTTGTTAAAGGGACAATTCAAAATTTGCTATCCGGCCTGAGAGATCAATATTTATAACCAATGAATACAAAAGTCAGTAGATAACAGAGTACTTACTCCAGAGGTGCCGATTTGAGCACACTAAAATGGTCAGCATAAGTAGATAAGACAGATAAAAAGGTAATTTAAGTTACTATTATACATTTTTATACCTCTATACCACATTTTTTGTTTTTCTGTCCTCGGTAAAGAAGGCAATGTCATTTCTCAACTTATTCCCATCATACTGAACAACTCTTGTTCTGGAACCATTTCTGTATCTCCAATAGTTTAGGTGGGCTCCTGATGGTAGACCTGGTGGTGTACATACGGTACTCCAGATCCTCAATGTCCTTGTGAAAGAAGCGGCCCATCATACTGAACAACTTTTGTTTTAGAACCATGCCTGTATCTCTAATAGTTTAGCTGGGCTCCTGATGGTACACCTGGTGGTCTACATAAGGTACTCCAGAGCCCCAATGTCCTTGTAAAAAGAAGCGACCTATCATACTGAACAAATTTTGTATTGGAACCATTTCTGTATCTGTAATAGTTTACGTGGGCTCTTGATGGTACACCTGGTGGTCTACATAAGGTACTCCAGATCCTCAATGTCCTTGGAAAAGAAGCGGCCCATCATACTGAACAACTTTTGTTTTAGAACCATGCCTGTATCTCTAATAGTTTAGCTGGGCTCCTCAGGGTACACCTGGTGGTCTACATGAGGTACTCCAGATCCTCAATGTCCTTGTGAAAAGAAGCGGCCCATCATACTGAACAACTTTTGTTGTAGAACCATGCCTGTATCTCTAATAGTTTAGCTGGGCTTCTGATAGTACACCTGGTGGTCTACATAAGGTACTCCAGATCCTCAATGCCCTTGTGAAAAGAAGCGGCCCATCATACTAAACAACTTTTGTTTTGGAACCATGCCTGTATCTCTAATAGTTTAGCTGGGCTCCTCAGGGTACACCTGGTGGTCTACATGAGGTACTCCAGATCCTCAATGTCCTTGTGAAAAGAAGCGGCCCATCATACTGAACAACTTTTGTTTTAGAACCATGCCTGTATCTCTAATAGTTTAGCTGGGCTTCTGATAGTACACCTGGTGGTCTACATAAGGTACTCCAGATCCTCAATGCCCTTGTGAAAAGAAGCGGCCCATCATACTAAACAACTTTTGTTTTGGAACCATGCCTGTATCTCTAATAGTTTAGCTGGGCTCCTGGTGGTACACCTGGTGGTCTACATAAGGTACTCCAGATCCTCAATGTCCTTCTGAAAAGAAGCGGCCTATCATACTGAACAACTTTTGTTTTGGAACCATGCCTGTATCTCTAATCGTTTAGCTGGGCTCCTGGTGGTATACCTGGTGGTCTACATCTGTACTCCAGACCCTCGAATGGTGATAAAAAGTAGCCTATGTCCGTTCTCGGTATGCTAGCAATCTCTGTGCCAAGTTTCATGAAGATCGGTTCAGCGGTTTGGCCATGAAAGCGTAGCAGACAGACAGACAGACAGACAGAGTTACTTTCGCATTTATAATATTAGTGTGGAAGTGTGGATTATCGACACATTTTAATTATATTTTTGTAACGCTTCGCGCCTTGTTCTTAGTTCTCCCTACCGTATTACATGCTTTGCAAAAAACTGTTCTCATTGATCAGTCAAAATGTTATTGCCTCCCGATAAAAAAAGTGTCTTCTTGGATATCCTGAATCATTTTAATACGATGATTTCTCATCAGACAGAAGATATAAAGATAAGCAAGTTTATTTATTAAAACGTTTTTGTAAAACAAACTAAAGAGAGGCATGTGGAAATATTATCAAATAAGTGTCTATTTTGTTAGGGTCACGGTGACATAATGGCCAAGAGGAATATGTTTACTACGAATTTGCGGCACTGGCGCTTGACACGGAATGTTTCATCACCCTGCCAACCTCTCAAGAATAATCTCACTAGCCTTCGCTAATGTGGAAGGTGGCGATGGTGGAATTTACGACTGGTCCAGGGCTTAGCCGGATTGATTAATAGCCAACACCTCAGGCCAGGATAATCGCTCTCTAACATGGCACTGTAATGAGCTGGTGTGGCTTAGCTGACCCGAGGTGACTTTGATTTGTTACCTTCAAGATGCAGGTAAGAAATGCATAGACGGTCATCTACAATTGATGCCATTTTTCTTAAATTGAAAAAATATACCTACCCTATAGTAAGGGCTGCTGCTACAACCTGAGCAGCAAAGTTTAAATTGGTTACGTCGTTTCGTAATAAAAACCGAGATCAATATCGATCGAGGCGGTATAGCGTCGGGGTGTGCCGAGCTGTGTCGAAAATCCTCAACTTGTGGAGTTGAAAACTAATAATGTAACAACTAAACAGGGCAAAAACTTGCTCCCTCCTCCTTCTCTTTACGGCTAGCGAAACTCTGCAGCATTCCAGCAACAAATAGTACAAACTATACGTAAGTATTTAATAACAACTGTGCTACTTCCTATATAAGTGCGGTTATGTCATATTCACTTCAAGACAAATACTCATACCTAGTTACTGAAGTGAGTGGCAAAGTACGTAAGTAAACATCACCGTGGGACCTTTTACAAAAATAGCATCTTAACTTGAAAAAGCACCTGAAATTTAAATAAGAAACGTGGTAAACATTAAAATGCGGAATTTATGCGGCAGACGGATGAAGTTTCTTTATAAACATAAAAGGGAAAATATCCGCGTAATACTGGCAACTTTCCGAACGAATGGAGCTCCGCCAGTTATCATGCTCTTCAATTTTATTCGAATAAGAAAAAACAAGTACATATTTGGACATTAGACAGCTGTTTTTCATGCTCGATTAAGATGATTTGACGTGATTCTGTAATATTTAGCTGGTGCTAAATATGCAAAATTTAAATGAAATTTGTTGAAGAACTTAAAACAATATTTAAATATCATAACTCACAAATAATTTAACAAATTTCATCCTATTTTTGTAATAATTAAATTTTAAAATTAACATGACGACATTCGATGATTCATTTATATTTATTCGTAAATTTGAGAAAACATAATGTAACGTGAGTATAAATATACATTTTAGACATGAAATATTAAATACGAGGGACTTGCCGTGATAATTTTAACTTGTAGTTTCTGTGTTTATTAGGTAACAAATAACATGTTTGATACTAATGAAAAAATATCATAAAAGATATATGTCCTGGTCCATTTCCACACAGTAATAAGTATAATAAATAAAACCAAATCAACAATTTTCCCACAAAATATAACCCCCCAGATATTTTCCTATCCATGCAATCTAGGCGATACGATAAAAATTGTCGAAGCAAGCAGTGGCAGGTCGGTCCCGCTAGAGTTGACTTAATCATAAGAACGAGCCGCGAAAATCGCTCCGGCTCAAACGAGGCCCAAGGGAGGAGTCGAGCGATCGGCCTCCTTTTGCTTTCTTTGCCCAAATAGAGTAGACAAAATACCTGGAACGACAACTAGTATATTTAATATCCTAAAAGTACATACTTTGGACTAAGTTTTAGTAGTTTACTAAGCTGAGCCGGAAACTGGTGACATTTGCTACGAAACTTCGTAGCTCTTTTGTTCGTTATTTTAAGGCTCATCATAACTTATGAGTTGATGTTGTTCTCTATTGATGGATTAATAAGATTAGAAAGGTAAAAGTTCGAAATATGATTTTTCGTTGAACAACCTGAAATGGTCTCGTAAAAAAATATATAAATAAATAATAACTGAGGTACCTACTATTTACAGTGTTGCAAGGATTTTGACATTATAAAGTCACGTAGTATTCTTTGAAATCGTAGACAAAACTACTTTTGTCGGGGGAAACGAGAGGTTTCAGATACTCTTGTTTCCTAGTTTTCACCAAGTGGTGTAAGTGTGGTGAGATAAAGTTAATAATGCGTCGGCAGTGACAACAACGTAGTAAAAGTGAGAAATAAAGGGAAATTGTTTGATTCGTCCTGATATTCCCGTGTAAAGTATTGTGAGCATTGCAACGAGAGCGTCACTTTTGCGTTCTAATGCTCACAGAACTTGGGTAGATTTTATGTTAAAACTAAAGAAGAGTACTAACTGAAGACAAGATTGTACGGTTTTAAGACCATTGCCTTTCCAATTGACGAAAAGAATTTAGAAAAATCGTAGGTAAAGTATTGTCGTGATGGATTGTCAGCCAGTATCTCTAAATGATTACAAGCAACTGATAACAGGACCTGACTTGCGTGATGATGACAATGCAATAATTTGTGTGTATAGTTTTACATTTTTTCTCATATTATTTAAGTATAGCAATCTTGTAAGTTTTTTTAGTTTAGTTTGATTTAATGGCAGAAAAGTTTTTGTAGACATCTAAAGACTCTAGACTAATCTCTAGCAACGATTGCAATTGCTAAAGCTAACCTAATATTTTAGGTAACTGTTTCTGATCGACTGTTATATCTTAGGACATCTCTACAGCAGCTAGACCCGCGAGCTGCAAACTTGCCGGATTACAGAGGACTTACGCTCTTACTGCCGTCTGAAAAACTGCGCTGTTAAGCGTTGCTGCATTTTTTATTTACTCAAAACGTCGGCCAACTAAAGTTATAGTTTCAGACGCAAATTATTTCGAACTTGCTGTTTTGCTAAATGAAAAGCTTTTGTTTTGTAGATTAAGTAAAACAGTATAAAAATTCAAACAAAGTCTCGGGTGTCGGTGTTATAGTTTTTGTCATATAAAACCTAATGAAAATATAATAATAGTATTTAAAAAAACTTATTTGGATGTCTCGATGATGACAAAACACTATTTGTTACACAATATGTTTTCTGTGTAATATCTTCAAGTATAATATTTTCTGAATTTGCGCTAATTATTTATTACCTACACATCACCTCATCACAATAAAACAATTTAAAACGGGTGTTTATGATTGGATTTTTAATTTTCTACGTTTTGAGCGCTTTAGCTACAGAGCTCGTGGTCAGGTAGTCGTTTAGTTTATTTATTTTATTGGATAACTTAAATTAAAATATTTATGTGTTGATTTTGAAAATATATTCTAAATAATAAAGAAAATAGAGTTAGGTGTCTGGTTGTCGTCAACAAATATATTATTTAATTCATAGGTGCCAGTCATCATTAGTATAACGTTACATACGACTCAAACAAATAGGTGTACACTTAATAATGATCAGATTCAAACAAAAAAGCTTATGCGCCAGTTCAAGTAAAGTACAACTTTAGTCTTTATTCTCTGGGTATGAAGATTCAACTCGCTTTGTACGTTTTGTTAAAATTTGATACTGCGAATAGCAGTCTTGAGGGTGTAAGGGTATCAACACTGGCTTATGGCAGTGTATTAATTTTGAACCGTAGTAACTTTGGCGGTGACAGAACTAAGACACCACCACATAATTCACTTTGTAACGCAAATGAAACTAGCGTTTAATTTACTGGTATAATTTAGTGAATTCCTTTACAGTCCTAAACGCTACATGTGGGGTTTTAGCCGCATCCTTCACACAGCTTACAGAGCCGAATCTACCGCGTATACGGTGCTTAAGTCTACTAGATTTTGTGAGTTTGAAATACACCCCAGTTTCTCATCTTATGAACCATTTTGGTATTCTACTTGAAAACTTCAGAACTATAAAAAATGCTCTAAAGTTTACTAACTTTACTTTTTGCTATTCAACTTTACTAGATATGAACAGGCAACAGCACGTGAAATTGCCAACAAAAAAGGGGAAGAGAAAATCACACGGAGTGGAGCACTGCGGGCCGACTCGGTTCGCGAACTACATTACACTTTACATAAAAACATCGTGTTGAACGACAACGGGGCATCAACTTTCCCAGCGAAGACATAAGCGAAATTGAATTACACATATTGAAAAAGAAATGTGTAGCTCCTTGGTAGGCGTGGTTTGGGTTAAGACTCCTCCTACCCGCTCGGTGCGCATGGGTCGCTCGGCTGTCGTGCGACGCCGCGTCTCGTGTTTGAGTCGCGCGCGAGTCAGTGCAGAGTGAGTATCGCGCCGGGCTTGTGTTGCCTGCATTTACAACTTTACACTCGCCGACGAGCTTAGTCCAACTTCGCAGCGAACGTTGGCGGAACTTTCAAGCATGCTTTACTTGCCGAATTTAATATAACTTTGGCGTATAAATGCCGACAGTGCGAACGTAATGCGCGGCGGGCGGACAGATATTTGTTAATTAAAACATTTGAGGTTGGAAGTGGTAAACTTGTTGAGTGCACTATAAAAAGGATGTCAACCAATAATTTTTGGTGTGGATGATATTTTGCCAAAAATGAATTCCAGCTGATGATAACTTAGGTAAATATTTGCCATATCAAGGTACAAACACACATACTCGTAAGTAGATAAAGTTAATCTTACGTATAATGGTCGTAGTTTTTGCGGTAGTGTCCTTTTGCTCTGTATAATATTATGTGGAAGAAACTTTTTTTACACAGAGTGTCTCAAGTTTTAGGTTTATTTATAATGTTTTTATTGGTACCTATATAAATATCTACCACTTATTTATTTGTTTTTCGCACTTATTGAGGCTAGATAAATAACTATTCCTTGTATTCTACAATATAATAAATTTAAACAAAAACGAGTTTTAAAGGAAACGGTACCACTTTACATGACGCTCTGAAATAGCGCCATCTGTGGCTGTTACGAAAACGTTGTTAGCTTATGAGTTGGTTCAAAAAAAAAGTAATTTGCTAAATTTAATTACCCACATAAATATAATTAAAATATTTTTAACTTTATGAAGATTGTGTTTCAGGGCACAACCCAACCCTGAAACACAACTTTATCTGTCTCAATAGAATACGCAGTAAATCCAGAACATATCGTGCACATATTGAGCCTCAACGCCTCATTTCGGGGTATATTAGCGTGCAATTCAAGATGCATTGCTGAATTGCGTAGTTTCTTTTATGAATATAAAGATTATTTTACTATAAAGAAAAGAGTAATACGTATTATGATAATGTTCAATGTTACAAATAGTATAGCATTAACTTTGTTAGATAATATGATTGTTGCTACCAAAACAATTTTATGTGCCTCTGCGAGGTGCTACATGCTGGACTTGTAATATTTTAGGATCTATGTAACCATGTGGTAATGCAAATAAAAACTTGAAACTTGAAACTAAAATAACGTGAAATTAATTTGAACTCCAGACCATTTTTTTTTCATAGTTTGTATTATATAATTGTACACTACTACGCATTCCCATATCAGATAATACGTAACAAAATGTACTCGCAAATGACATGTTAGATAAAAACAATATTTAATACCAGTGTGGTTTGTAATGTTTCTAACCTTTTTTTTGTATTGAAAACTCTATGACCATGTCCTTAAAATATGTGAAGATCGTACTAGTCCTCAAAAAATTGCGAGAAACCGTGCGACGTGAATTATAATTTGGTAAAATAAAACAACATTTTTGATAGTTGACATTTCTGGCTTGCATGTACGAGAAAAACAGCAGTTTCTTGTTTTAAGAGGAGCAGCGGTTACATGTCCATTTGTGAAATAAAACTTTTGAATTAAATGGTAGACCTTCGTACTAATATTTTGTTCTATTGAAGTCTAATATATTTAATGATAAATATCTAAATCAAAGTTCTTTTCATAATAAATATATATGACATGCACGAAAGCTCCATGACCTGACATGTGATAAAACTAACGTTGATAATCAATAAAAAGACGTTTTAAAATAAAATAAGCAAGATTATAAAAAAAATTACTAACGATGAATAGAAATTTTCATTATTATGATAATACTAGCTTTTACCCGCGACTTCGTCCGCGTTAGATAGTTTTTTTAGGCAGAAGTTCTAAAGTAGGAATGTGTATACATAGTAAGTGTGACAGTGATATTAGAACAGTTCTTATCTCTACTGTTTAAAGATGACTTGCTTGCTTCTGTTGATAAAGGGACAATTCAAAATTTGCCATCCGGCCTGAGAGATCAATCTTTATAACCATTGAATACAAAAGTCAGTAGATAACAGAGTACTTACTCCAGAGGTGTAATGCCGTTTGCCGTGTGATGCCGGCTTAGAATAGCATCACCCCATTTCTTACCCATGGGTGTCGTAAGAGGCGACTAAGGGACTCGAGGGTGTGTATTGCAATTTAAGGCGACGGGCTGACAACCTGTCACTATGGTGATACACAGTTATCTTATTGACCCTCAAACTTTTGTCAGACGTGGTGCTAATATCCGTTGAACGGCCGTTAACGCTCTGTCTACCCCGTAAGGGATATAGGCGTGATTTATGTATGTATGTATGTTACTCCAGAGGTGCCGATTTGAGCACACTAAAATGGTCAGCATAAGTAGATAAGACAGATAAAGGTAATTTAAGTTACTGTAATACATTTTTTTTTCACTATACCACATTTTTTGTTTTTCTGTCCTCGGTAAAAAGTAGGCAATGTCCTTTCTCAACTTATTCCCATCATACTGAATAACTTTTGTTTTGGAACCGTTTCTGTATCTCCAATAGTTTAGCTGGGCTCCTGATGGTACACCTGGTGGTCTACATAAGGTACCCCAGATCCTCAATGGCCTTGTGAAAAGAGAAGCGGCCAATAATACTGATCAACTTTTGTTTAAGAACCATGCCTGTATCTCTAATAGTTTAGCTGGGCTCCTGATGGTACACCTGGTGGTCGACATAAGGTACTCCAGATCCCCAATGTCCTTGTATTAATAAAGCGGCCCATCATACTGAACAACTTTTGTTTTGGAACCATTTCTGTATCTCTAATAGTTTACGTGGGCTCCTCATGGTACACCTGGTGTTCTACATTAGGTACTCCAGAGCCCCAATGTCCTTGTGAAAAGAAGCGGCCTATCATACTGAACAACTTTTGTTTTGGAACCATTTCTTTATCTCCAATAGTTTAGCGGGGCTCCTGATGGTACACCTGGTGATCTACATTAGGTACTCCAGAGCCCCAATGACCTTGTGAAAGGAAGCGGCCCATCATACTGAACAACTTTTGTTTTGGAACCATGCCTGTATCTCTAATAGTTTAGCTGGGCTCCTGATGGTACACCTGGTGGTCTACATAAGGTACTCCAGATCCTCAATGTCCTTGTGAAAAGAAGCGGCCCATCATACTGAACAACTTTTGTCTTGGAACCATGCCTGTATCTCTAATAGTTTAGCTGGGCTCCTGGTGGTACACCTGGTGGTCTACATCTATACTCCAGACCCTCGAATGGTGATAAAAAGTAGCCTATGTCCTTTCTCGGTATGCTAGCAATCTCTGTGCCAAGTTTCATGAAGATCGGTTCAGCGGTTTGGCCGTGAAAGCGTAGCAGACAGACAGACAGACAGACAGATACTTTCGCATTTATAATATTAGTGTGGATTATCAACAATCTCGTTAGATAATTGAAACATCATCTTAAACAAGGACCTAAAGACACTTATATTCGGAAATATATTTTTTGTGTTACCAATGAACAGTCGCATCATTTGCTCCACTGCTAAACTTGAGTTACTCACTAATTATTGTGTTAACCGCATGCCTTCATGATTCTCTAGCCTGCTTTACGTGGCCAAACCGGTGCTTTGCTTTTTCGTCTGATACTACACTCACATTTTTTTTGTTTATCTCTCTGTTCTTTCTAATTGTGTTTTTATTCATTAAATAAACTACGATTCACTGTAAGCTTCGTCAAAACACCATAAGAAAAGGGTAGGGAACATACACTCATCAGCAACACGCTTCGTCTGAAAAAATAATAATAACAAAATAAATCCACCACAAGTTTCATCAACTTAATAAAATGAAACATAAATAATCAGCAACAAGCTTCGTCTTTCTAATTTGCCATGTGCCATCTTCGGTGCCTCAATTTTGTTGTATTTACTTCTACCACTCAAAAGCTTCCTTCTATCATTTTTATCGTCAACGTCATGAACGTTTATCGTCCGTTGATATATATGTATTGGTCTCAAACCTATTGTATCAATGGAAAACTTTGTTCTCTTTTGCTCATAAGCATTCTCATTTATAGTAATTTTTGATGCAGATGTTGATCTCATCTTCCCTTTGATTTATGCAATAAGATTGTGCAACTGAGGTAGGTACTTGAATTTATCTTCCCATTTGTAGGAAGCAACCAATCAACTACAAGTTTATTGTTGTTGGGGTATTTTATTTTATCCTAGCTACCCAGGCTAAGTGTGAGTCTTATTTCTCCAATGCACAAGCCAGGCTTTGTGCGTTCTGTTTACCTTAACTTCGTCACTATGTCCTAGTATTTTTTATAGTGCGTCTCCTGGTTTAAGTTCTTATCACATCAAAATCAAATCATCCATCAGACGATCTCCCACTCCAACTTTATTACTGTGATAGCTTAAGTAGTTCATATCAGCTGCCAGCTACGTTACCTCAGCATCCAGGAAAGTGTTACTCTGTCCATGTTTTGATGATATCGACGAAGAAGAGCAGTTTTTCAGCAAATATACCTATTTCGCGGTTACGACTGTGGCCACACATAATCGCGAATTTTCACTGCACGTTGCATATCTTTCAAATTCTCACTCATTTTTTCCAGATTTGCTGCGTGCGATGTGTACTTCAGTAAATATAATTACTTTATGACTTTAAAAACTTAATAAATAAGATGTGAAAAGAAAGCAACATACATTTATATTTAATTAACATTTGGGCCACGTCTGTAAAACATTTGAGGGTCATTCAGAAAAATTGCGATTTTCTGTGTAGTGATAGGTTGTCAGCCCATCACCTATAATTGCAATACACATGTAATTCTTGAGTCTCTTCGTCACTTTTTACGACACTCACGGAAAAGAAATGGAGCGATGACATTCTAAACCAACTTGACACGGCAAACATAATAATAAAATAGATAGAACGTCAAGAAAACTGATATCCAAACGAGATGTCAACAGGAAATGAGATTTTTTCACAAATTGCTGATAAAATACATTATTGGTACCGTAAAAAAACGTTTTTTTTTATTTCTTTATTTTTGTTCAGGTCATAACATTTTGATACTCACATTTTATTTTTTAAGTATTGAATAGACCCGTAAGCTTTTAAAATAATTAAGTTTTATTTGACGTTTCTAAAGCCCTTTCCTATTCTACATGTAACTGTCAAATTCAAATGACAGGATCTTTAAAAACAGTTTACAGGAAGTGCAAAATTGAGCATTTTAAATATTACATACATACATACACATATCACGCCTATAATCCCTTGCGGGGTAGGCAGAGCGTAAACAGCCGCGAAAAACGGCCATTTACACCACGTCTGACAAATGTTTGAGGGTCATTCGGAAATCGTGTATCGCTATAGTGACAAGTTGTCAGCCCATCGCCTAAAATTGTAATACACACCCTCGAGTCCCTTAGTCGCCTCTTACGACTCCCACGGGAAAGAAATGGGGTGATGCTATTCTAAGCCGGCATCACACGGCATAAATTAAATATTGAAACGATTAAATTGACTACTTGTAGTAATGTCAAAACAATTCTCAATTATTGCAATGTTGGAGTGGTCTGTGTAATTTTCGGTCAGACAGGAGATTTCTAAATTGGAATTAAGTTGGGAGCTCCTAGAGTGTCACCAGGTAGGAAAGATCTAGAATGGCACTTGATCGGAAGGTGCTAGAGTGGTTCTGGGTCAGAATGTTACCGTTTTGGAAGGTTTTAGGTTTTAGGAAGTGACACCGGGTCGGAAGGTTCTAGAGTGCTACCGAGCGAATATAAATTAATCAATTTCATATTTTTTGGCGTCTTTATATAAATGTGAACTAAAACATTAATTACTGCCAAGCCCAACAGAGACAAGCCTGTTTCTATTACTATAGTTAAATATAAGATATTTTTACCAAATACCAAATGCAAAGAAAAATACTTTTTCGTGGTGTACAGTCACAGTATAGTTTGTTTGGAGTACCCCTGGTACCTTATGTGCTACAACCGACTCGGTTACTTAGAAAGGTATACAACACTCATTGGACATTTCTTTCCATACAACACACATTGGATTCATTTTGCAACATTAAAATGTTTAAAAATATCCTTGTTAAAATTATATAATATTCCCATCAAAAATTTCCTGAAATCAAGGCTTATATGGAATGGACACACTCAAGCCGCCACATACCTACAAAGATTTAAATTTAGTGATTTTAGCTTTAGAAACTTGAAATAGTCAAAATGTAGAAGCGGGACCAATGTCTGAATTTTTGAAAATTAGATCTCTTTTGTGCACCCATTTACGAGTTTCCTTATTATGGAATCCATAATTAGAGATACGTTAGAGAAAGTATTTTGAAAGCAAGTGATATCATGTTTCGAACAGTGCTGTACGTATCGATAAAATACAAAAAGTTTCAGGTTTGGAATCTAGGCTTTTTACTTATCGTTTTCGCAGGGGAACATGTAAGATTATTCGTTACGTGCCAAAAAGTCACAGAACTCGGAGTATGCTAGTTTAGTTCCGCCCCAGCAACGGTAGTAGGTAAGTGAAAACGCGCATAGCACGGCATGTTTCACCAGCGAATATCTGCAGGTTTATTGATATTGTATGGAGTAAGGTACGCAAACGAATAATACGACAAATAAATAGGGCGTACATGGATACAGTAACAGTTGACAAAGACAAAAATCGCCCGTAGGCCTTATTATTAAGAGCGGTCACACACACTGCGAAATTCATATGAATTTACATCGTAATTACAATGCGTTTCTGTCAAAAATAAATGAAGTGTAGACAGATACGCATCTTGCAAAATTTGTAAATAGGTGTGGCCAACACAAAGGGTAGTTTACACTTTTATTTGTGATTTTGCGATTAACATGAATGACGCAGATAGGCCTGGACCACAGTTGAATTATGCCTGCTCTACACTTAGTCCGCGAATCGCAAACGAAAGCCGAGACACTAATAAAATTGTAGTCGATTTGCGTAAAATCCAAATAGTTAAAATTGGTGAACCTACACATATACACATACATATATCACGCCTATAATCCCTTGCGGGTTAGGCAGAGCGTAAACGACCGCAAAAAACGCACATTTACGCCACGTCTGACAAACATTTGAGGCTCATTCGTAAAATTGTGTATCGCCATAGTGACAAGTTGTCAGCCTATCGACTTAAATTGCAATACACACCCTCGAGTCCCTTAGTCGCCTCTTACGACTCCCACGGGAAAGAAATGGGGTGATGCTATTCTAAGCCGGCATCACACAGCACCTACACATATAATTAAGCAAAATATCGACATTCACCCCAGTACAAATTTTTCTCTGAGAACTGGCAACACTGCAATTGTCAGACTGCAAGCTCAAATTATGGACTTCACTGTAACTACTGTAAGCAACCTTTGTACAGGTTTTAGTTATCGGATACATTGAGTATCTGCCAGGGATGAGGGCACCACTGGCATGTTATTTAACCTTAAAATGATAAATAATATAATAATTGTGTTGTTTGGTCACTAAATGATATACTGACCAAACAACACACATGCACGAGGAAAGACAAAAAATAATGATTAAGGTAATTTTCCTTTTTTAAATCAAAATTGAAGTATATATTTTTCTTATTATTATTTAAGCCTAAACTGTCTCACAGCTGGGCAAAGGCCTCCCCTTTTTTTTCCAGTTTAAAACTATAAAGCATACAATTTTGTGTCAAAACCTGTAAATAATTTAATTTAATTCTGAAAGTTGAGATTAGATGATAATTCGTTTTGATGGCTGTTATTAAATTTGATAATCATTGGCGTTATTTTTAGCGAAAGACTGATAAGGTATCTAGAGGACATAGAGCTTAAAATTTATTCTACTGCACAAAAAAGTAAAATTAAAATTGTTATTAATTTGTGTTATTATTTGTGTTAATTATTGGAATTGTTTATATTTATCGTTTACCGTAAATGTTTTTATGAAATCGAATCAATAATTAATGTTCAGCAAATGTTGTAATTACCTGTAGTTTTTTAAGTTAACTGCTACACTCTTAAAAGGTACATGTACCTATCTAGCCTATTTGTCACACCTTATACTTGTACATGAATGCTAATAAATAAATATGAAATATGAACACACACACACACATCACGCCTATAATCCCTAGGAGCCTAAACAGCCGCAAAAAACGGCAATGTTTGAGGGTCATTCGGAAAATTGTGTATCGCTATAGAGATAGGTTGTCAGCCCATCGCCTAAAATTGCAATACACACCCTCAAGTCCCTTAGTCGCCTCTTACGACTCCCACGGGAAAGAAATCGGGTGATGCTATTCTAAGCCAGCATCACACGGCTATGAAATAGGTTAGATACCCATAAAAGATATAGTCCACAACTGGACATGGGCCTACTCTTAAACCACGCTTGTTGATCGGATTGGCCAGCGCAATACAAGATGTTGCATTCGAAATTATTAGCCTACATTTTAGAGTAGGAATGGAAAGGAAATTTACAACGAATATCAAGAATACTTTATTACTCTTATATGTTCGAAGATATATTACTAGATAGAAGATTATCTATATGATAAAAACATCTGGTGAATAGCAATAGTTACTTCAACACAATGTATGAGATAGATCCTACTAATATTATAAATGCAAAATGGCGAAAGTTTGTATGTTTGTTTGTTACTTCTTCACGCAAAAACTACTGAACCAATTGTAATGAAATTTGGCACACATATAGAAAATAACATGGATTAACACATAAAATTGGTTGTATGAGTACGCGGGCAAAGCCGCGGGTAACAGCTAGTAGATTATATTTAAACATTAATTTCAATTAGGTTCAAACTTTGACGTCCTTTTTTTACATTATACACATACATACATATATCACGCCTTTATCCCCTGCGGGGTGAGCAGAGCGTAAAAGGCCGCAAAAAACGGACATTTACGCTACGTCTGACAGACATTTGAGGGTCATTCGGTTTTATTTGTGTATCGCCATAGTGACAGGTTGTCAGCCCATCGCCTAAAATTGAAATACACACCCTCGAGTCCCTTCGTCGCCTTTTACGACACCCACGGGAAAGCAATGGGGCGATGCTATTCTAAGCCGGCATCACACAGCATTTTTTACATTACTAACTTTAAAATTACTGTTCTTATATTTATGTCGGTATAATGTTCTGTTATGTAGACTGTGACTTTCTAAAAGACAATCTTCTAAATTGCTACTAAATAAAAATGCTCTAAATTTTTAAGTTATTAACGCAATCGAAATAAGCCATATTCAACAGCTGTCATCTCCATACTACAAGAGATGACAACAAAGGAATATGGACCCTCTGCCATAACACTTAGCATAATAAATTGCACGAATCTGATAACTGTCAAATATGCTTTATTGGGAGGGCCGTACTTTCAGGTATGAACTCGCTCATATCATTAAATAAAATAATTATTTCAAAAATTTTTTACATTTCACGACGCATAAAATTATTAAAATGAAAAACAGCAGCGTGCAATACGAGGTTCCTTTCAGCGTCGGCTTTGCAAAGCCAACGCGTTCTCTTTGGCTATTTTCATACGTTCCGCACACTATTGCGGTCTTCTTCTTTTCATGTGGGACACCGAGTCGACGAACGACTCGATGGACCCTGGTATCAGAACTTCCACTATAGCGGTAATTGATAGCTAGCCTGAAAATACCAGCCTGTGGCAGACGCACAGCAAAGCGAGACGTCTATGCTTTTACATGAGGTTTCATTTGCCTATTCACCACTTAACCAGACCGATAAACTACCGCAAAATCATGCGGCACATGTGAAAACCCACTTCACCTCTCGCCAGCGTTTTGGCTCTCGAACAGCCTTCTCGCCATTGCCGACTCCGCTATCATAACATTAATTTGGATAAAACACCCTTGTATAAAGAGTCAATAGATTTTTTAAGTTGCTCATTAACTTAAAATATCTTGAAAGCTTAACAAGAAGCTTCGTCAGTTTTATATAAAATGAGGACCAACATAATTTAATATTCCATTCATTTTCTGTACCTATGAATTTCTGTGAACATACAAATTTTAAGAGCTTTGATAAAAAGGCAGAACGCTGATTTATTACATTTTACCTTATTTGTAAATTCTTTTTCGCCTACGTCCATGTTTTATGGGATTAATCGACATACACTTTCAGCGGAAATTGAGAATCGTGATACAGACACGCTGGCATTCATTATGTTAAGTTAACCATTTACTTTCCATCGTTACTATTTAAATAAATATTTAAACAGTAAAATTTCATTACGTACTTACTTAATTATATCCGAGAGCACAGAAAAAACATATTTTTTTACCAATACCATAGCATTGGTATAAAAGTTGAATTTAAAATTGAGTCAGTTTCCGCCTATAAATCTGGCAGGTCGACCGACAAAACGGTGCGGATGCAATAAAAATCAATTACAAGTTAAAGCGGCGGTAAAACTAATTTTATTCGTTGCTTATCTTAATAGTGTGAGAAGTTGAGTTAAGTAGATTTGTAGGCGCGGGTGAGGGCACGTTTCCTGAACAGTGAGTAATTTAAAGACGGCAGCGGCTGATATCTGCGGGCGCATCCATTACGCTGAACAACGGGGTACGAGGCTGCCATAAATTATAAGGAGGAATACTTATTCGCTGATTTATATTGAGTTGTAAATTTCAGACGCCATACGTAGCCGCTGAGGCAAGCACGTTAATAGCCATGAAATGCTGATTTTTATACTGGGCATTGGTTTTATCAAAAATGAGCTTAAGCAAGGCAGCAAATAAGCATAAAATTATTTTGAATGTACATCAAAAATAATTTAAATCTTAATTTCATTTTGTGTTTACGCTCCTCCTACGCGCGATAGTTAAGCTCAAAATGTTCTGTAATTGCCTACAGTATTTTTCACTCAATACCTAAAGATAAACTTCTAAAAGTATCTAAAGATAACTGGCAGCCTTTACACCAGCCACACATCCACAGGAAATAAATTGAACTCTCCGTGAGTGTCCGTCGAAAATCAATAGCCGGCCAATATGTGCCTATCATTTTGACATCTAGAATTTTGTACGTGGCGTATGGCTACACTGTCGACGAATTTGGAGCTGGCAACATTGAAATAACTTCTGCTTTTGAGTTATTAGGACTTTGCAAGCAAGTTTTGGTTTGATTGATGCTCACGCGTTTCAATTGTGATGTAAAGTCTACGTAACTTTTATTGACGCTTATAATTATGTAGTTCAAAGTGTGGCGCGTTATTTTTTATTTTCGGTCGATATATTAGATTGATCAACGTCTTGATGAACTGTTGTAGTAACTGGATTATTGAGTTTGAGATCAAAATAAAATCCATTTATTAACATAACTTCAAACTAACGAAATTATTTTCGCTTTTACTATTCAGACCCGATCTAATTGAACCAAATATCTTCATGCACCCCTGTCAACGATTGGAACTATTTGTAATACCACCTCATAACACCTTAGCTAAATATTGATACAATTTTCAAAAGCCAGATTATGTACCTATAATAGTACGCTAGACATGCAAACTTTACAGCAATGTTATCAAACCTGCATCCTCCAGTGAGTGGGGCGAGTGGCCTAGTGTCATTCGGTCGGAGCCCGGCCAGAGGCATCCTGTAATTAATGCTGACATGTACAGCTTGCTAATGAATGGTGGTGTAGCGTGTCGCAAAAACTGGCCGGTCATACAATACGCGCGAATATCGCTCGCCACGCTCGGCCAAAACAAATAAACGGTATTTTCCACAAAAAGTTCTCCCGCCATAGAATTTCGGACATATGACTAGGGTGTTGCGGTTTGGTAAAAAAATTGCATCACCCTATTTCTGCCTGTGGGTACTGTAAAAAGCGACTAAAATGAATACAGCAACATGCATTGCGCTCGCCAATCCACCTTAGCGAACCGGGTGAGCTCCAGCTCTCCACCATACAGTCAGGTGTAGATTTTTATAGGCCCGGGGCCGATATTGTAGAGCCCAGAATTTAAAAAAACACCTTAGCGCGATGAGTGTGGCAAATACTTCTCAATAGGTCCTTAGGCTCATGTTCAGCACTGGACAGTTGTGGCTGTTGAAGCTGATGACTTAGGGTTATCAAGTAACCGGCCTAAAGCATGACTTTCTTGCTATTTACGACTTTGGCTCATGCACTTAGAAATCATGTAAATCACGCATATTGATAGTAAAAACTGAAGCCATCTTTGCCCACCAGACACGCCAAAATTCATCATTTTCACTCTCGAGTAAACCTTATATTAATAAAAAATTTGATGAACATTTCCGTATCCGAGAGATTTTGGAGAAAAATATACTAACTATGCAATATTTAGTTTAGTGGTAAATTTTCGTTTTATGTTTTTGTCTTTTGTTTACGGGATCTAGGGAGGATGTACCAAAAACTTTACAGGCATGATCAGACCGTGAAACTGTACAACTTTTTTTATTGGGGATAATTATGTTGGTAAACGAGAAAAAGAAACGACCTCCCTTACAAAATTCACGGTCAGCTAATTGACTTACTATGGAAACTCCAAAAAAAAACGTTTCCCAACATAGGCTCCATAGTAAATTTGTTCAGTTTCATGGTCTGATCATGCCTGCCAAGTTTTCGGTACACCATCCCTTACACCCTGTATAAAATACATTTTGTTGTTGTAAAAGCTTGTAAAAACATTGTAAACACTTAATGTATGTGTGACCCTAATGACATTTTTTTATATCTAACTAGTTAGTTTTAAGCTTACCGCAAACCACAAACTTACACATAATCAACTCAAATCAGATAATTTCCGATAGGATTCAGATTCAAATTCAAAATCACTCTAAAGCCTAATCAGTCTAATGTGCGGTGGCATCGGCTCCTGACCGCAGAGGTCTGATTACGCACGTTATAATTGCCGCTCTTACAAATGAGCTCGTGCCCAAATAGTTGTAGAGCTGGCAACATTGAAAAACTCTAGATTTAATCAGGTTATTAACCAAAATTTTATACCTTCTTCTTTTCGTGTCCAAGTCGTCCAACGATTCATCCCTATACGACAAGACTAAAACTTTGAGAAAAGACTGTTAATATCTAAAGGTGTATTGTATTTTTTGTCAGACTATAGAAAAGGCAAGTCATACCTATTATAAAAATAAGTTTTTTTATTAGTTCTGGATCCTTTGATTTTTGCCCCTGGGCTATGAAAATCTACACCTGATTGTATGGTGGGGAGCAGGAGCTTTGTGGTTGCCGTTGGGACGCGATTGGGCTTACGAGTTGTTCTGGGAAGATCGTATTGGACTGAATCTACCCGGCGGGGGCGTCGGTTACTTGAGGAGTTTGTGGAGTGTGATCTACTCGCAATGGCTGCAGCAGTGGCTACTGTGATTTCGTCATCCTCTTCCGAAAGGACGTGTCTCGGACGGTGTTTAAAACGCGAGTATGGATGGGGGAAGTAGTTGGACGCGGCAACTATAAAGGGATTTTTATGGTGGGGAACGTTGTCGAAGAAGCGACGAGACGCTTCCTTCATACGCTTTAATGGTAGGGAGACCTAAGTCGATGTGGAGGTTGGCGTTCCGCAAGTACCAGAGCGCCCCGGTACCTTTGCGCATGAAACGGTTTTGGATGACCAGTAGCTTTTTCAGATGTGAATCGAAGGTGTTTTTATAATAGTGCATACGGTATTCACAGTATCGAAATGCACGATAAAAAAGCTTAACACCTTTTTTACATGAAAATTATATCCAATCAAAACATACGACTTCCGACATTGTCAGCTCTCCGGCTAACAATGCCAACTTGTCGATGCCGAATGTTTTGCCACGGTAATCAGCGATTAATTTGTGTATATTGTATGAACTCTGTCAAGTCAGGGATTTGAAACTAGGGCGAATTTGTTTACTAAAAAGGGGTTTTTTCATGTATTATTTAATATTTCATAGAAATATGTCGAAACTTATTAAAAAAATCCCTGTCGTACAAAGACTTTGGTAGGCTTACACGATTTGTGTATATGAGTAAGTATATTCTTTTTTAATATTTCCACTCATATTCCATGAGGAAATTATTTAATTTTATGGTATTTAAATCATCTGAATAAACGCAATCAAAGTTTAAGGCAAAGTTGGTTTTGAGCTTTTATTATATGTATATCTTTGGCAAAATAAGACCTTAGCAATTCCATTTTAACTCTGTTCCTTAACACTTTGAAACATTCATTCGTGCGAAATGACCCTAAAAACTTGGTTACTTGGAAACTATTTACAGCGGTTGCGAATGAAAATAATTCACCACACAAGCGTACAAGTCGCTATGCGCATGGCCTGTTCCGTTCTAAGAGTGAGCGCGGCGTATAATCATTTCATTGCTCTCAATACAGTGCTAATGTAATTTTACGTTGTTTTTACATGACTGCCCCACCAAAAAAGACAGACAGACAGACAGAAACACTTTATTGCTCACATTAATAATCATAACATATACAAGAACAAAAACAAACAACACAATATAGGCAAAGGTGGCTTTATCGCTTTAAGCGATCTCTTCCAGGCAACCCTGCACACTGCACAAGAGAAAACATTGAAAAACACACTGTAAATAGCAGCGGCAACACATTAGAGACATAAAAACATTAATTTAACAAATCTAAGTAACTTTTTTAAAAGATAAGTAACGTTTTAACTAAACAATATTAATACCTACCATATAAAAGTGGTGTAATGTTTTTAGAGTTCATGTATGTATATATGAGCTATTCTTTAAAGTGCTGCAACTCGTTTACCACTGAACGTATTCGAGTGGGAATTGTATCGGGAGAATCCTTACATTATCCCGAGTGTCATAGGTTTATCAAAGGAGTTTTTATCTCAGAATGCAGTCATGTTTAAAAAACAAACAATTTATTATACTTGTTATCCGAAACACATGGGGTTGTTATCATTGCGTGCTCGGAAACACATAGGTACTTACCTCTAAATACATTACAAGTACGCTGTACGTGATAATGCCGTGAGACGCGTACGCAGGCTGTAACAGATCATGGATGCACATGCTTATTATGCACAAACTACTTATCAAAGATGGGGCTCGCTGTATAAAAATAAACCCTAACCAAATTATTCTAAACGGCAATGAACTACAAAATCAGTACATTCTCAACAATACAAAGACGTGCTCGCCAATTCAAAGTTTCAGTCAGCGCGACTTACGAGCGCACAGTACACGATAATGGCGTTCGACGCGCACGCAGGCGGAAACGGAACGTAACATGCTTGCCCCGCGCCCGCTGCTAATATGGCGGGAAAATGTAGATTAAGAATTGTACGCTGTATTTATAACACCTTATTTTTGGTGCATTAAAATTTGTAACTGCGGAATGCCGAGTAATTCCAATTGCATCACGCCATTTCCGTCTCGCAGGTGTCATGAGCCGACTAAGGGAAACGAGAGTTTCAATCACGGGTTTCAAGTGTATCGAAATTTGAGGCGACAGACTGACATTTTGTCACTACAGTGACACAATTTGTCTCGTGGTCAGAAGTTTCGAAAGCATCTGTCTTTTACAGCCAGCAAGGATTAAGGCGTAATATGTGTACGTGCACAAAATAGAGAATGTACAGAAGGATCACTCGGCCCTTTTTTCGATTATTTCCGCTTTCGGCAAGGGCTGCCACAGTTTTCATACCGATTTCATTCAATGGAGTAGGTACCTAAACATACAGGGAGTAACAGAAAGGCTATATCAAGCCGAAAGGTGCTCATGAAACTGAACAACTTTCCCTATTTCCCCACTTTGATCTCCTTTCGGCTTGATATACCCTTTCTGTTACTCCCTGTATTTACATTACGTATACTACCTACATAGCACTATTATTATGAAATGGGAAATGACGAGTAGGTAGATATCTGCTCTGGGGCTGTTGAGACAGCATCACCCAATTTCTTTCCCGTGGGAGTCGTAAAAGGCAACTAAGGGACTTGAGGGTGTGTATTGCAATTTTAGGCGATGGGCTGGCAACCTGTCACTATGGCGGTACACAATTTTCCGAATGACCCTCAAATGTTTGCCAGACGTGGCGTAGATATCCGTTTTTGCAGCCGTTTACGCTCTGCCTACCCCGCAAGGTATAATAGACGTGATATGTGTATGTATGCACATCAAAAATGAAAAGTTGCCTTTATTTAAGTAGAAACTCAAATCACATTGTAAAAAAATATTCTAATTAGAGTTATTAATCTTGTTTGTTCTATATGAAAGCAAGTTTTTATTTATTTTGGTACAAAATATTTTAGGAACATTGTACAAATCACATCGTATACTAATAAACCTATTTATTACCTATTTTTATTTGTGTGAAGCCATTTTGCACGTCCGCACCAAACGCGGTTGACACTCGACTACAAGTGTGTTTGGATTGGTTTGGATTTCCTTGTAAACGGCGGCGTGTCAAATTGTGGAGAGTAGCGATGTGCCGTTCCCGGGAATATGCCCCAAGTGGGAACATTCCCAAAAGAAACTTTCCGGTGCCCGGGAACATTCCCAATTGCTGGGAACATATGGTGGAAACAACATAAAATGGGTATTAAAGTAGAATTTATGATTGATTGTAATAATTATGCGTCTATTTATACAAAATCACATATCTAAATTATTAATTGCTATTGACACTAAACACCAGAGTTCATCGAGTCGTTGGACGACTAAGTGTCCCACTCGAAAAGAAGAAGGATTTCTATTGCTATTAAAATAATTGCCTACATTTTTAATAAGTGCTACATAATAAATGTTATTTCTTTTCGAATTAAGGATACTGAATATAGGAGATTACTGGTTCATATATCTTTAAAATATATTCTGAAATTTGCTAAATCGGAATCTAAATACTTTAGTGTGTGTAATCTACATAAGTATTATAAAAGATCGGATATATTTATATATTAACATGAAAATCAAAACACAGAAAATAAAAATCATATGATTTATATGGCTTGTTAATTTATCACATTTACATCTGACAAGTTGTTCTTATATGCAAATAAAAACAGTCATCAAGAGTAGGTAATTAAAAAAAATACAATTCACAGCCTACAAAATCGTTTCCGTTAAAATTTTACTGAGACAATCGAATATGTAAAGAACATTGAAATTATGGAAAATAAAGATGAGTTTGACAGGAGGCTATCAAAAAACTAGCGAAAGAACTTGAAGGTTTTCTGGAAACCCATAAGGACAACTCGAGGAAAAACAGCACAATCAGAGTTGAGTAGGATTCGGAGCCAGGATAGTAGTATAATAAAAGGTGAGGAATGTGTGTTGAAGAGATGGAAGGAATATTTTGAAAGCTTGTTTGAAAAAGAAGAAGTACAAGAGGTGAACATACATGAAGAAGATGACAGTGAAAACGAAAGTGAGATTGAAATGGATGAGATTATGAAAGCTCTGAAAAGGCCTATGATAGAGTACTGAGGAATGAATTGTGGTCGGCAATATCAGTGCATGGGGTGAGCAGCATCTTGGTACGAGCACTGAAATCCTTATATGAGGATTCCAGTGCTTGTTTCAGGATTAACGGGGTCTTCACTGAGCTGTTTAACATCAAGAAAGGTGTTGGACAGGGATGTGTTGCGTCACCATGGCTGTTGTTCAACCTGTTCATGGATAGTTGTTTGACATTTTTAAAAGAGTGTGAAAATAGGCTGAGAATGAATGGATTACTCGTCAAATGTCTTCTCTATGCTGATGACCAAGTTATCCTTGCGTCGTCGGCTGAAGAGTTGCAGAAGATGGTAAACATTATGAATGAGGCTTTGCAAAAGAAAGGAATGAAAGTGAATTTAAGTTAAACGAAAACAATAGTTTTTGAAAAAGTACAAGGTATGACGGAGTGTAACATTATGATAGAGGTAGAGAGGGTGGAGCAAGTGAAAGAGTTTGTATATTTGGGATCGAATTTTACATCAGATGGAAAGTGTGAAAGTGATATTGAAAGGAAGGTGAATGCCGGCAACATGGTGAATGGAGCGTTGCATACCTTTATGAACAGCCAGACAGTTTCAAATAAGGCACGTCTGGCTGTGCATAGAGGGGTGTTAGTACCAACACTTATGTATGGGAGTAAAAGTTGGGTATAGCAGAAAAAGCATGAAAGTAGAATAAATGCGGTAGAAATGAGAGCACTAAGAAGTATGATTGGAGTGAAATTGAGTTACAGGATAAGGAATAGCTTGATAAGAGAACGTTGCGGTATAAAAGAAGAAGTAGTGACTTATATAGAAAAAGGAATGCTGAGATGGTTTGGTCACATTGAGAGAATGAATGAAAGAAGATTAACGAAACAGGTGTAAATGGCGAGTGTGAATGGGAACGTTGGAAGGGGAAGACCAAGACGCACGTATTTGGATCAGATCGGGGACGTTCTAAAAAAGGTCAGGTCAAGAGTACCCTAAACCAACGAGCATTTATGAAAATATTGATGCATGTTGAAGAAGCGAAAGAGGTGTGTCCGGATCGTAGCAAGTGGAAAGATGTAGTCCACTGCCTACCCCTATGGGAAAGAGGCGTGATTATTTATATGTACGTATGTATGTATGTACTTGATTTTTCGGATCTAAAATACAGGCAGCAGAGTTGACAGGCTTCAGAGCATTTTATTTTCTTCCAACAAATTTTATGTTCACCTCTTCAAAATCTTCTTTAAGTAGTTCATGTGTCAAAGGATTACTGAAAAGATCACCCATTTCGCGTATTACCTGGTATAATACAATAGTCTCCTTCGAGTTTAAGATCCAGTTAACGGTTGGTTTTAAAAATTCTGTGAGATCTTCTAGTTCTTTCCGTATTGACTCTTCAAGAAGTCTGACTTTCAATGGAGCAACTTTTCTATTTCCTTCATTTATGGCCATATTTTAAAGGACAAATTTGCATTTGATGAAACTTTCTAGTGAGAACAAATAACTACCCCATCTTGTCTCTCGGTGAATTGTTAATATTTTTAATCGAAGTGATTATGCAATTTGTTTATTGGCATCATGTTGAAAACAGTTGTTTCCTTGAGTAAAGTCGCAATAAAACTAGACATATTCTTCTTGCATTCTATTACTATCATAAAACATACGCTTACCCTTTTTCAGGTAAGTTTTTTGATGATGATCTCGTTAGTTTTATGACTAATAATAATAAATGACCGCAGGGCTACATAATAGAAGTTATTATTTTTTGTTTCACCTATTGTATTGTTTCGTTTAATACAATACGCTGATCGAGATAATTTCGGGACTTTGCGGAAAAGAAAGCTAAAACTGAACTGATAATCTATCTATTATGTTTTTCTATAAGAAACGAATGTAATAACAACGCATTTTCTTGTTTTCAGTTTTAGTCTTATCTCTAATTACATTACTTTTGTGTACAAATTGCCTATAACTGCCGCGTGTAAGCGAAATTTTATTTTTATATTTATACTTTATCCTTTTATCAATTGTATTAATAAAAAAAACATATGGTTAAAGTAACATAGCAAACCCACAAACATAAAAATATCAATATAACATTGTTCCCACTAACTGGGAACTTGCCCGGGCACGTGGGAAGATTCCCAGGAATATACCCACTGGAAAGTTTCTGGGAACGGGAATGTTCCCGCGGCCCATCACTAGTGGAGAGTTTCGTGACGTTTGCTTGAAGTGAGCTCTCTGTATTCGGCGCGCAGCCGACAATACTTACTTTGTGGTACGTGTAAGTGTAAGTACCCGCGGCAATAGCTCTCAAATACTTTAAAACGGATTTTTCAAAATAGATTTTTACGTATACCAAATTGCTGAGTCACTGCCAACCGTTGTCACTTTGGCTTTGTCATAAAAAAGGTTATATTCAAAAAGTTGCATACAATACTCCGTATCTAAACTACATCTAAACAATTTTAAAAAAACAACATTATATAGATTCAGCAGTCATTTCTAAAAATAAAAGACTGTAGTGTCCGTCTGAGTTACTCGTTTCTTACGAAACCTATCTTTAGGTACATTTATTTTGAAAGATACTTGCCGCCACAAAACAAATCTCAAAGTAATGTGACAGAAAAGAAAAGCTTACAAAACATGGTGATTATATTAGCTTCAGGCGCAGAGTAACACCGGTTCATAACAGGATGAGAGGCTAAGGCTCTGCAGTGTTTCAGATATAATGTTATTGAAATAAAATCTGATATAAATTCACTGGAAAAGACATTGTCAATGATTTTGTAAATTGAAGTCTTCTTTTTTTCGTGTGGGACACCGAGTCGACAAACGACCAGATGAACCCTGGTGTCAAGAGTTTTCAACCGCCTTCTGCTACTTGTAGGCCTCTGACATGGTTGTATAACTTTGATTTAAGTAAAACGTTTTTAAAGGAATTACCAAATTATTTTGCTTGTAGATTCAGCCAAAATAAAACTGACTGCATTTTCAGTGAAACATTTTGTTGCGCATAATGCCAATGGTGTACCTACCATACGGTTTGAGAAAAAAATTATAAATTTACTTTTGTGGAATAAATAAGTAGTGAACCCAGTATCTATATGTAAATAAAATAATAATTACGCAAGTTTACTAGAATACTAACTCAACCATGTCAGAGGCCTACTTACTAGTAGGCGGTTGAAAAACTCTGACACCAGGGATCATCGGGTCGTTGGATGACTTGGTGTCCCACACGAAAAGAGAGAGAGAGACTAGAATATCAAAAGATTGACAGCACTTATTGCTACCCGGTCGGGACGTAGGTATCGATTTTGTCTCGCAGCATTATTTTGACTGGTGACAAGTGTGATTGTATCAGTAAGCTGCGAACAGGTTTGCGAAGGTGAGATAAGTTTAGAACCCCGTGGGACAAACTCTGTCAAACGCTCCGCGAATGTTCTGTAGAGTTGCGGTTGCAGTTTGTCAGAGACGTGGAATATAATGAGCAGTGTGAGTTAAAAGCGTAACTTTTGGTCCTCAGGTGACTGAATTAAGAACGATTCATGTGTCTCATACATACGATAAAAATATGTTTTATATCCAATGTAGTTTAACGAATATTACATACATACATACATATATCACGCCTTTATCCCTTGCGGGGTAGGCAGAGCGCAAACTGCCGCAAAAACGGACATTTACGCCACGTCTGACAAACATTTGAGGGTCATTCGGAAAACTGTGTATCGCCATAGTGACAGGTTGTCAGCCCATCGCCTAAAAATGCAATACACACCCTCTAGTCCCATTGTCGCCTCTTACGACTCCCACGGGAAAGAAATGGGGTGATGCTATTCTAAGCCGTCATCACACGGCTAATTCTAAGCTGGCATCACACGGCTATTAACGAATATTGGTGAAGTCAAAGCATGACAATTAAGGGTTAAACAAATGTATATAAGTTGTTTTAACATTAATGTACTTACCTATACACAGAATATAAAAATATGGGCTACAAATATTTTCAGGTGTGAACCAACCCATGAAACTGAACTACTTCCCCCAAGGCACAGGTCGAAATATGAAAAAAAAAATTACCGCCCATATCATGCCAATTTGTATGTAAGGTTAATTTTTTTTTATATTCCCACCAATGCTCCTTAGGGAAAGTTGTTCAGTTTTATAATCTCTTAAAACATTTAGAACTATATATACATAATTAAGTACAATAATTATGTAAACACCTGTATACATAATTATTTCTTCGATAATTAAGTTTCGTGATAAAATAATTATAACCAATTAAGTTAAATATTCTATTAATCTAACTATAACATTATTTTAAATCATTTTTTTAAATGAATTGTTTACAAGTAGAATAATTTCTCAATTAATGTAATGATTCACTAACATTATATTAAACTTTTAGTAGGATAGGTTGACGTACGCAGTATAATTTAAGTATACATACAAGTAATAACTAGGTAAAAACTGTATAAAAAAATTAAAACTGAATACCAAATTTTAAAACACTTTCCGTGTTAGGTATACAATTTCTTAAAACTTGCAGAAATAAAAACTGTTTAAAATCCAATTGACATAATATACGAAGCCACTTCCATGCATCTACCTATAGCATATAAGCGGGCGTCCCACATCACACACCAACTCTCTGTTTGTGCTACGAGAGAATCTTTGATATCAAATTCTTTTAGAACAGACCGCACGCACGTAGCTAACACATTTCCTCATATTTTAGATAACGTTCGACTGTTGCCAGAATGGGAATAAAAATACGTATATTTTACTCGTCTGGGCTACATTCATGCAACACTAAATTAAATTATAGAAGTATAATTAAAAGGGAAAATATTTGTTAGTAGTAATGCCTTGTTTGTAGGCTGCGGCTATTTGTGCGTTTAAATAACATACTTTTACACTTTTAATGTGATCTGTCGCTCTTTTGGACCCCATCATGTGATATCGTTAAAACTCGCTTTCCTATTTCAATCAATCTCAATTCGTCTGTTTTTCAAAAATCCCTTTCAGGATCATTTTTTTTATGGATAGCTTACCTTACTTTTGTATTAAACGTAGCTTTTTTGTCCGTACTTTGAATATCATAGATTCATTTTTGATATTTATTTGCTCTTAAAATTTCTTTGACCTATTTTATTTTTAGAATGATTTACCTACATAATTAGCTTGTTTTTCTATCGTGAAACTGATTCGGCGTGGCGAATGATTCAATGAACTCGGAAGCTGGAACTTTTTTTCCTAATTAAACATATATTAGGATTCAAGCCACGTAAGCTAAATGCGCACTTGAGATATCCAATAAATAAAAGTATTATGTATCCTTACCTACTTTTATTTACGATTACTAATTGTTTTTCCACATGAGGTTTCTGATGATACCTGAATATTTGTTACAGGTCAAACAAGTTTCAAAAATTTCGTCGCCAAGTAAAATGAGGAGAACGCGGCGTTTGAGAAGGAGTGGCGTTAGATGGCAGCACCGGATCCAGCGCTGAGGCAACATGGCGGCGAGCGCGACAGCGCGGGGCGGATCACCGCTCGCGCGTCTTCTGCTCTTAGCTATCCTACATGTCAATTTTATTGGTAAGTTGATGAGAAAATGGATAACTGCAGGAGGAGCGTACGTTAATCTATATATAAGGTATAATGTCTGTCTAGCAGGTGCTCATGCTCAGGTGTCTTAAACCCGTATAAAAATCGATAATTACGACATCAAATTTCAAAGAAGATGTATCTTAGGACTAACTAACGGTACTCTTTGCTTTCACTCTGTCTTAGCTGGATTTGGTATTCAGATCTGACATCAAATCCCAAAACAATATTCATTAACTCAAAGAAGAATATTAAGTTATACCTAACAGTCACTTTACGCCACTTTAACTTTTACGCCACGACTGACAAACATTTGAGGGTGATTCAGAAAATTGTGTATTGCTATAGCGACAAGTTGCCAGCCCATCGCCTGAAATTGCAATACACGTGTAACCGTCTTAGTGTGTTCCTTAGTCGCCTCCCACAACACCCACCAACTCACTAGCTGCAAGAACCGGTTTATGAGGATTCCTGGAGAAAGGGATTGCTCTAAGTGCAACGAGTTTATATCTCACCATAATTCAGTTAGATATAAAAGTAACTATCACTTTTTGACTACTTGAAAGAGCTCATTGAGTTAAGTATTAATGTGAGCAATAAAATGATTATGTCTGTCTGTCTGTCTCATTGTGACAATAATGACTGACTACTCTTGTGCAGCTATGTATCATAATGAAATATTTGAAAGAAAAATTCATAAGGGGAAGTACCTCATTTTCTCGCAACAGTATAAAAAAAAACACATGCAATAACGTGTTTTACATATATATGATATTGATCGAGAACGCTGCAACTCATTCAAATATCCTGAAAACATACTAGTTTCTAAACAAATTCTGTCAAAAAATAATATGTAGCCAGGTAAGCAACATAAATAATTAACATCAGCTGCATATTTCCAGTAGACTTCACTGCTAAACATGGAGTTTTTCCACAAGGCTATCAGAGAAAATTTCAGCCAGATTATGATGAAAGTAACAACATTGTAGATCAGTGGGAAACCGACCCATTGTCCTTAAGGTGGGCTTACCAAAGGATAATCTATTTGTCTAGGCCATGCCGTTGCGTCAGCTAAACTAGGACTAAAGAGCTCTCCGGACGTTCTTAGTCTTGTTTGGTAGAGTTTAATGCTCGATGATTTAACAACAGCTATCCTATTTTAAAAATACTTTAAATAGTGACATCTAGCAGTGCATATTTAGGTAAACATGGTTCAGTTCGATGAGTTCGATCTGTTTTGCTAGAAGCTAAGAGCAATGGCGCTAGAATATGGTGCTTATTCAAGTTGTTGGGTATGTGTTCAATTCGGCACGAGTTCAATCTAAAAACTTCCGGATCTTGACAAAAGAGTGCGCTTTTACTAAATATTGTTTCAAATGCTGTAATGCACAAATTTGGGTGTTTTTGTACACATTTTATGTTGTTTTATGTTTCCTATCTAAAAAATAAATACATATTCATTTCTGTACAAACGCGGTTTTCACAGTAGGTTGACGTAGGCGCCAACGGGATACGTTACTAATAGTGAAGCTCAACGACATTCTGAATCCTAATCTCGTCATGCTAGCTTTTTCAAAGTTTGACTTGTCTGTTTTTGTGTTGTTTCATTGCCTATATTTTTTGTTCTAGATTTATTTGAGGAGATAAGTCTGTTCCTTCTTCGTACCAGCTAATTACGATTCACATAAATACATTATAGTAAACAATTATTATTTATTATTAAAAGTAAACACAAAAAATACAATACCATAAACACGACCGAGACATTTGCAAATGGATTTTTTCACTCACTTTTGAAGCAATTCATTCGACGATGATAAAAATATAAAAGCTGTGTAGAGTAGCGTGGATAACCCTTTCAGGGCTCAAAGCGCGGCCTGCTCGGAATCCTCATTGAAAAACGGCCCACGGGTCAAAATGTCAGAACATTCGTAAAACACGCATGATGTCCCTTGTGTTGTAAAGATTCGCACCGAATCGGTAAACAGCTCTATATGAGGCAGGTAAAATCTATTTTCTATGTTATCTGCAAGGATTTCTCATAAATTAAACGTAGCTAAATTAAAATTCTACGTACATCCCTCGACCCTGTTATGTTCACGATATAAAAGAAAGACGAGAGTTAGCGCTACGTAGCAAACACTTTAGAGATACTAAAACACAGCTTAATTTTTTTGAAAAACTAATTTATAGCTTCAAAAGTCACGCGCATAAGCCCATGAATTCGTGATCGTGACTAGCTCAGCAGACAAGAGAGGGCGGAATTAATTTAATCTCGTTGTAAAATTTTCACTCGCTACCTTATCTCGCATCGTATTGTCGTTTTATTGTGCCTACCCTGGAACCATTAGCGAAAATGTCACAGCGACGGCATTGTAATCGCGTGCCCGCGGCCCGCGCGTACAATGATGCGGCCGTTCGACCCCACTCGTCTACAACCGCCGCCGCCCGCACCGCACCTTTAGGCTTTGATACAAATTTCAGTTTCTATTGTAAATGAGATCGCACACTTTTGTTATTTCACAAATATAACTAACCATATGAATGCAATTTTACGTAATGGATATTCTTATATATATTTAAAATCTGATGAATACTTTGAGAAAAGAAAATGTACGCTTTCAAAAAGGCCCCATAGGTAGAAACGTCTGAATTCGAAAACACTTTTACGATGGTGTATATCGTATACGTTTCACCCCTGAAATTCTTAGCAGGTTAGCAAATCTCGCTCGTCCGGATGAGATGATTCCTCTCACGTCGGCTGAGTGGCCGACAAAGGAAAGAGGGCTTGCATACCTTATGACCACCTTTTTGGCAAATCCCTACTTACATGAAACACGACACACCCGCGTAATTTGAAATGATACGTATACGTGTAACGCAATGTAATGTGATGAAGTCGGAATTTGACTGACCTATTCAAATTTATGTCGATTCGTATCGTAAAATATTACTTGCGTGCTTTCACGCGGCAATATTCAAGAGTGCCTCTTGAAAAATATTTTCGATTTGGAAAACACAAAATATTTTCCTACATTTTCTTAAAATTAACTAGCAAAACAAATCGGTCCCTATCTAAGTATAACGATGTCTCGCATATTTTTGCTGGCAGTAATGTCAGTACTGGTTGACTTGCAATTAATCAGGAAGGCAATGAGCCGTTTTGTTTGGACACCGTTATGAACAATCCTTCCCTAGTGACTTGCCCTAAGAAGGGCCATATTTGCCTGCTGGTTTGCTAATGGGCATACCCAATGAGTTACTATTTTCCAAATATAGCGTGGAAAAGAGTACCTAACTGAGCTAGATTGGCGCGTCTACTAAAAATTACCTCAAAGGAATACGTATTTTTTATATACTGGTTGTATCGGAAAAGCCTTCGGAATACTAATAGCATTCAGACCATGAAACTGAACAAATTCCCATAAAAAATATTTCATAAACGTCACGTATTTTTTTACTTCCCATAGTAAATTCAGTCAGCTGATTGTGGTTTTTATGGGAGGTCGATTTTTTTTGTTGTTTCCTAACATATGTTTCCAGGGAAAGTTGTTCAGTTTCGTGGTCTAAATGTACCCTATCAGTATTCGGAGGGCTGTCCCTTACACCCCGTATAACAATTCAAACCTATTTAATGTAAAACAGAGGTTACATTACAGCCATTATTCTATTTATACGGATAGAGTTAGAATGATAATTATAACTTTTTGTTCACTACAAAACTAGTCACTTGTGCTGCATGATATTGCGGTATTTTGCCGGTCCGGTTTTACTGACTTGACAAGTTGTTTGGAACTGCATGTAGAAGCACACACAACACCCCGTAATTAGCTGACTGGCACCCAAAAATGGCAAAAACGTGCGGCACGTGTGCGTCCCTAAAGGTCAACAAACTTATAAACATTCCGCAAAGTGAGGAAGGAAGTGGTAGAGTCTACGAGGAACAATGCTAGTATTTATTGCTGGTATCTTATTTGCATGCAATCCTGGGTATTGCTGTCCCCGCCATGCACCAACAGACCGAGGCCACTTGGCAAGGGTTGTCCGTTTTTACTTTTAGATGAGCTCGAATATTTTTATTATGGAAAACTTATAAAAAAAAAAAATATAAAAAAGAAGAAAAAACCCTAACCCTATTTAATTAAAACCAATGTTTTTACTATCTGTTGGTATTTTTTTAATACTTTTTAGGCACGCGTTTGTATACTACGACACACACGATGCAAACTATGTTGAAACCATGTTCATCGTCAAAATCCTAATCACTTTCGTCAAAAAAGCCACAGAAATTCTAAAGAAAACAGATTCGCAGTCTCGTAGATTTACTCTTTCGCAGATGCATTAAAATGTAGGAGCAATACGCATTATTATGGCACAGTTGGAAAGTGTGTCTGTTTGTATATCTTTCTCTTTCCGTCACAACAGACCAATGTTAAGTTTTGATTTTTTGTGTAGTTAGTTAGGAGGCTAAAAAGTGACAAAGTCTACTTATTACGTACCGTGGAAAAACCTGATATTGCCTCAGATAAATCTAAATAGCCACTGGTGAAACCACGGGCTGGAAAGTTTGTTGTTATCTTAATGGAAGCTGCTAGAATCATCCCGTAAAAGGACGTTTTATTTTTCTAAATGTTGTATCATTTGACATTAAATAAATGATTTTGTATAGATACACGTATCTAATACATTAAACATGTTAAAAAATTCTCAATTAAAGCGTAAGAACTAAATAAGTGTTGAACAATATTTTCAATTAGAAACTTTGTAATATATATATTCAAATTGATTTCGGGATCACTTGCTGTCTACCAACATCCCTACTCGTAAGGCGTTTATAGAATATTTCGTCATAAACATGCAGATTGCGGCACGAGTTTTTATGTAAAATTGGGAAAAGGGGAGATATTTTATTTATTACCCTCTTGACTTGTGACGCGAGGGTCTGGAGATGAGGGAGCATATGGACTATATGGTAAAGTTTCAAAGATATTTTTATTTCGTGAACTAATAGTCAGAGGCGAGAGATGGCTGCTAGTAGACAGTTAAGAGCTCACAAGAAAGTGCCTACATCTCTAGTTCATCGCCTTGTCGCTTAAGTAGAGATTAGCCTGCTCATCTTGTTCTCGTGTATTTGAACTTGGAGTTTAAAAAAATGAAATTATTTGTCTATTAAAAGCTTGTTTATATAACAAGCCAAAATGAGGTCATAGTTCTCATGAAAATAATCAAGTTTCCCATTGGAACATAGGCCGAAGTATGGAAATAAAATTTCGACTACCCATTGTAAATTAAGCAGCTGATCGGCAATTTTGTGCCGGAAGCGTATTTTTTTCAATATTTTGACCCATTTTTTATGTGGAAAGTTATTCAGTTTCATAATTACGTTGAACTCCTTTTGACTTGTTATATCCTTTTTCTCCCTGTATAAAAATTACTCGTAACTCGAAAGACTAGTAATGAAACGAAAGTTCTTTGTGTTAAATTACGTCATATTTTGCATTAGTTTGTATAAACGTGATGAATAGATAGATAGATATATGAATCAATTATTAAAAAAACGTTACAAACTTTCAAAAAATGGCTGTGCTTTACATTTCAAAAAGAAATAATAAAGACAGAATTTATTCAAGAAGAATACGCTCCAAAACAACCAAATAAATCCTAGATATCACATTAAATCTTTACGATGTTAAATATGAACGACATTAAAAATAAAGCAATCTCATTTTCTTGTTCGTGATTCATCTCAAAAACAAGGGATATAAGTCCCTTCTGAAGTACATTGGTGCTGGAAATAAGATTGAAAGATTACTTCCCCCAATGTATAAGAACTTCACTTACCTATCTACTTACTTATTTTCCTTTGCATAACTTAGAGGGGGACTTTAGTTAGGTTTAGTTTTGGTAAGCTTTGTAGCAGTTAAGTCACTATTGACTTACTTGCAAGTCGAGCTTGTATTTATGTGGCCATATTATGTACTTTGATGTTAAGTAAAACGGTAATTGTACGATAGTCCTATACAAAAATTGAAGTACTTTGTCATTGCCTATCAGGCAAATATAGCTAATCTCTAGTAAAGCGTTAAGGAGAAGAAATAACGATGAAGATTGTTATCTCTAGCCTCTAACAATCAGTCAACTTTACCAAAAAATGCTGCTATGAACTTTGCCAAGCTTGTGCACTGCTGAAATAAAACAATCACATTAATAGCTACTTTCTTTAAACACCGGCGCAAGTTGCAAAGTTTGAGTTCTTACTTTATCTGGTTAAGAAAATGTGGAAGCTTTTAAAAAATTCCAGGCGCGATAACTTGTTTCATAAGTTTCATAACTAGTCGACTGGCAGAGTCTAGGTAAAAGTTACAAATAATCTGCGAAATAGTTTTCTGCGTCAGTGCCTCATAACAAAACGTTTCGCCTCACTTTTTTACCTTTTAATCTTTTGTTTAATGTGAACTTTGCTAAGAGTGCATTTTCACGATGCTTATTTTGGCACACTGTGGCCTACGTTCTGCAAACGTAATTTTAGCAGGCGGATAACAGCAGTTCTTTTCTCATATTATCTTTTATAATAACGGGCATAGCTAACTCAGAACACATTTTCCGCAGAATCATTTTTAGTACCTAATTATGTCTTCCCAAATTAAAAATATTCATATCTATATATACCTACGTCGTATTTACTCTGCTTCGTAAAGTCGCTACCCAGTGGGTAGTATCCCGTTGTATACTTAGATCTTCAAAACTACGCAACGGATTTTGATGCGGATTTATTTTAAATATAGAGTAGTTCAAGGAAAAGGTTTGTATGTATACACTGGGTAAAGGTCAATTCCTACATTTAAAGTTATGTTTAATATTAATTCAAATGTATGATGTATGCTGGACTGACGAACCAGCAACATTTTCACTATAGTTTTTGTTTTCTTGTACTCCTCTTGCTATTGCGTTTGCATTTGTAGCGCCCTCTTTATTCAGGCGTCGTGACGCGTTACGGATGAGACTGGGTAATTAAAAACGTGACCGTCGTCACTTGTCCCACCCCTCCCTAAGGTTTTATCTACTTCCCAACACGATGGTTTGTTTATTATTGGAGCCAAACTTTGAGACCAAACCGACTTTTACAACCTTGTCTATGATAATATTAAACTGTGCATAATTAGTATAAACTTATTTTATTATTTGGATGAAACTTGAAATGATATAAATATAACCAGCCTACGGAGACAATGTGTTTTTTTTTATTACGAAGATTTGTGCAGAAAAAAGTGGATATGTGTAACTAATTAGTTTAAAATACAGTAATTATATACATATTCTAATCAAATAAAAAACTTACTTTGTCTTCTCGACCTACGCACACGAATATACCAGTATTTAAAATATTTTTGAGCCAGAGTAAAAAACAATTACCTAAAAACCTGACTCTTAGATTATTCTATATATTTAAGAGGTCGTATCAAAATCGGTCGAGTAGTTTTGAAGATGTAAGCATACAAACGGACACGGAAAGTGACTTTTTTATACTATGTAGTGATGCCTTAAACTTCAAATAATAGTAATGTCAATACGGAGGTATACTTGTCCTATGTTACGTAAAGTTTTCTATATTCGTAGCCACGATTCAGATAAAATGTTTTGGTAATACGAGTACCTGTATCACTAAGAACGATGTAAAGTATCTTTTTACCATAAATCTATGAGATTCTTAAATTTAATAGTACGAGTATGTCTCACTTCAGGTAAATTTATTTCATTGCTAAGAAAAGTATTAGGCAAAATATCAAGAACAAATCCACAAACTTAAAACATTTTAAAGGTACCTAATTCAAGTATAGGAATAATGGCGAAAGAATCATTCTCATTAGCCAAACCATAACCTTATCAAAACAATAAACGCACACATAGTATGTCTAACCTTTTACGGAGCACGTACTGACATTTATTTAAAAGCTTTGTCTAAGTTGGCAGCTATTTCACGCATCAAACTTCCCTTGACAAATTTATTCATGACGTGATCCCCCGTAAATACATTTGAGAGTTTATTGTTGTAATGAATTTGATATGGCTTATGAAAACAGCCTTATCTCGCACAGTTTGTTCCTGTTTTGTTTTTGGATTGGACACTACTTTTATCGTTCTTTTATCGTGTAGTAATATTGTGAGGAGTTTTTGACCTTACTACGTTTTGCCTTATAAGTGTGATAAATCATTTGCTGAATAAAGTAAATAATTGAGCATACAGTATTTTACATTAAACCTATTTTTGAATTTATTTGATTCGGAAGCAACAAATAGTACATACATTGTATTAATAACTGTAATGAAAAATGCTAGCAAACTGAATGTTAAAAATATTACTTCACACAAATTGGCCGACGTACTGACCGTACAATATTGGTACCTTCAACCACTGACTAGAATTTAAAAAATGTTGGAATTGGTATCTCCGATATTTCAAATATCACAACTGCATCGCTTTTCGCTATAGTTTTTGTCACATATATTTTTTCTATTAACTAATTCATAAGTATACTTTTACTATCTACTATTTATACTAAGAATAAAGTTTTATTTTGTTGCATGAAAATCAGGAAAAATAACCATACCACAAAATATTTTTCACAAAGTTTAATCCACAGCTTTATTATTAAGTAAAAGGAAATTTAATTTTGCGGCATATTTTAGACCGACCCAATAAATTGATAATAAAACCGTTTAAAAACTTTTAATATGTGGAAAGAAATTTATTCACGAAGAACATGTCCTATCAAAATATCTCGGGCTACACGTTATGTCGGCACATTCTTCTCCTAAATTGAAATTCTCGAACGCTCTGCCTCGCGAGCGGGACGGGGTCAGGAGCCAAAAGACAAATAGAATGTTCGATTAATGTGATCAAATATTATATATTTCTATAGGGAAAGTAGGGATTTATTTAGTAGTTCAGACGCTATCCCAAAGTTTTGTGTAAGATTTATGTTTTCTAACTAAACTTTAAATAACGTCGATTTTTTACGGCACATACACACTCAGTCGACCACGGCAACCCGTTATCTAAGGACGCTCCACAATGCTGAAAATATTAAAACCCTCGCACGGGGTGAAAAGGAAATAAAGTAAAAATGTATTGAATGGTGGAATCGATACGGTATCAAAATGCTGGTGTTCAAAGGCCGGGGCGGCGGACGGCTGGGGGCTGCCTCAAAGGATGTGTCCGGCGGACATGCCGTACGTTCCCACTCAGATCAATGTACACTGTAAGAGCTCGTGTTTCCTTTCCCCATGAGCACTTGCCGCGAAAACGAACAAAACTCCCGCGGTATTATCATCGAAAACGGTCTTTGTACGTAGGATTTTTTGTAAAACGTGCGCTTCTTTGCCAACTATTTGTAGTTAATCAATGATGCTGTTGAACCATGAACTTCTTTCAGAATTTTAAAAATAAATAGGTAGAACAATTTTCAGACCCATTATGTTAGAACATGACTACTTTAGAACATACTATTAATAAGTGGCAATCTACGTACTTACCTAAGCTTTATGTTCCTGCTAATTGCAAATATTCTATACAGTATATTTAAATTGCCATGTTAATGTAATAAAAAATGCAAAAAAATATTGCATTACAAAGAAAACAAATACACAGTCAGGTCGTTTAAAGTCGTGCTCAATCATAACTTCCTTCCGCCGCGAATACACTGCGAACATTTTTCATCTCGCCCACTTTTGAATAAAAATTAAGGCTCTACAGTAAAGCAATAAATAAGAGTATAGTTTCCGCTTCATATTTCATACGCGAGTTAAAAAATTGTCTGTTTATTTTCTAGTTCGTCTGTTGCTTTCAGAGCATATTTACATATTTTTCGTATGCGATATAAAATATAAATAAACTTATTTTTTCTTTAGGTACTGTATTTTTCTTTTGTTAATATGTACTCAAACATAATTAATGTGCAGCACGTTTCAACCCGTCTATCTTGAAGTATAAACAAAGATAGAAATGAAGCAAAATGTTTGCAAATAAGAAAATGAAGCAATTATTTAGCTTAGTCATGCATTGTATTTCCGCTCATTAGGTGTATATTTATTTAATTTACAACGACTGGGGGCCGACGATAAGCTGCAGGGCGTGCGCGCCCCAAGCGCCACCGTCTGAATAACAATGCAGTGTTGCGACGCTAAAATGCCACTCTTATATCCTCCCACCAACACGATTATTCATACCGAGTTCTACTCCAGTGGTGAAACTGTTTGCTACATTTTAAACCCCCAAGTTCCATCGTCTTTTCTTCGCCTTCACCCCCGCCGTGACGCGATCTTGACGAGTAATGGAATTACGCTTAAAGAACTCGCTTTAAAGAAGTAGCTCGTTGGCAACCCTAGCGGGAATATTGCAGAAAAAGAGACAAGCTGGCATTAGCTGAGCTGCAAATGAAATTTACTGTCTATTTAGTATGCATTTTATATCTTCCTTTAGAATATTCAATGCTATTTCGTTGCAAGAAAAGAAGTGTATACAAGAGAGAGTACAACTAATAAAACCCGTACATCTATCTATACAGGGTGTAACGGAATGGGTATAACAAGCCGAAAGTGGCAGAACGTATAGGTGATGTGGAACCTTTGTGGGAAGTGCAACACTGGAAAACGTTAAATTTTAAAATTCCGGAAATAACATTTGTAACCTAGTATGCTAAGCTAGTACAAATTAGAACGTTCCCATCACTAAAGATTTTGATGCCCTCACAATTCCCTCAAAAGCCTCAAATAGAGTGTTTACTTTCTACATTTTATGAGAGCCTGGTAGGTCTCAATACAAACTGGCACGGAACGGTATCCGTGCATCCAAAGTCGCGCAAGCGTCCGCTCTACCACGTAAGGTGCAAGTTCATCTATTGCGTCCTCGCAGCCGCACCTCGCCGACAACATGAGAATAACTCGCGTGATCGAGCGATGCGACTAAAGTCTTAGGATAAAGTTAACTGGGCCGAGTTCGAGCTGTGCGACAGTGCGCGATGAACAAACACACTACCTTACACAGTCAAGCTCACGTCCAACACTCATACCGCCAATGTAAGTCTTAAGCGCATGGCATAAGAACGGTCCAAAGTCAAACTGTCTAACCTAGCCCGAGATGACTGTACCTACCTTTAAGGTGCAAGTTCGTACATCGCAGCCGATGCAACAATTTGTCGCTTCGCCGATGTAACAATATCCGCGTTAGTCGCATGTCGTTGGCCGCAATGAACGAACTTGCACCTTCAACCAAACAAGAAAGTTTGGCATTTTCTACAAAATTTAAGTAAATAAAAGAAGCTTTGAAACTTATCTTTTAATAAAAATTTAAGTATAAAGCGTTGAAGCATCCTACACTGACCGCGAATTTTCAAGAAATACACAGTGAAAACAGCTTTATGATATTTAGTCTTGCGTGCTTCCTTATTTATGTATTCTTCTCCTTGTACTTCTTTCTTCTTGCGTGTGGAACAAACCACGGTTTAGAAGGCCACGCAGGACAAAACAGCTCAATTTGTTTTGATACTCAAGTCTGCTACAACTGGCCTGTTGTTTATTGTCCTCGAAAAATTTGGTCACCGAACAAACATGTTGCCGTCACTTTCACCAACACAGATCGTAGCTAGTTTTTTTGGGTATTTTTGAAAAAACATTATGATTATTAAGTTCAACAAAATAAATTTGTTAATTTCCAGTTTTCCACCAAAGCTTCACAAAAAAGTCAAACGTGACATGTATCAATACGTATTTTTATACTCATCATCTCATTGCTTTTTATCTATGGGATGCAGGAGCCATACTTTTTGCTGAAAAAATATTTTGTTGAGCTTTCTAAGAATATGAAATCCTAGTACATTTTCACTGCCTGCTGCCATTCATTGACTCGCTTGGCTCAAACTTGTGTTCACTTGATTTTCTGCGCTCCTGGTAATTCAATCCGAGATTAGACCGGACTTCGGTACTACCAGTTGAAAAGGGCGGCGCAAGACCGCGAGGGTTTCTCATGCTGACCTCCGAACCTCAATTTGAAGATGGTACCCCATGATGATGATGGATGATGATGATGGTAATTCAAGCTTCGCGGGTAGACTTTGTACTTATTCGCGCAGCCAGCGTTTAGCTGGCACGTACGTCTGAATTAGCTCTGAGCGTACGTCAGGGGACCGTTTTACAAAGCTAATTAGAAGGCGTGTTGGCCATACATTTTTGTACCGCACACCACAAAATAGAGAATGTGCGCGCAGCCCGCCAATACTTACTTTGTGCGCACACTATCCGCAGTTCTCGTTAGACGCGCCATGCAGCCGCATGCAGCACACGTGTTTTTTGGGTTTCATTTGGTTCAAAATATATTCCAGGATTACTTAAATCAACAGCTTCCGAATCAAAACGTCTAACACGTTCGTCACACATAAAAACGAGACCTGGTTCGTCACAGAGCTACATTATTCTTAAAAAAATCTTAGCCCCGGTCCGTCACCACTTTCGTTATTCATAATCTACTGAAAGGTAGTATTCCAATCTGGGCAGTCGGGAACCTGCAGCCACGAGAGTGACAAACCACTCTGTAGAGATTTGTATGGAACGCTTATCGATGAGCGCGACAGTGCAGCACGGCTGGGTGGCGTGGCTTGTACGTGACCTCCAGCAGCGACGCCAAACCTGCTCCGGAAGCAGAACGTAAGCGCCGCTCGCTTAGCACGGCAATCAAAATGGCTGCTGAGAATCGCCGTTTGACGTTTATGCCGTGTGGTGCTGGCTTAGTTTAGAATCACCCCATTTCTAAGGCTTCTAAGGGATTCATTGGATTCATCCAGGGAATGGGCAGTTGCGTTCTCTAAACTGCGTTCGCCAATCCGCATGCTGTTGTAAAATGGAAAAATTCAGATCAAATCAGACCCATGAACCTGCTGCCATCCGTCATCATCATCACAGCACTATGTGAGGTGGTCACGCGTGTCGCTTGTCGTCGCGTCCGCTTGTCGCTCCATTCTCGCGCAGTTCCACTATGGATCCACCTAGTGCGATCATACCTTTATAGCGTTCATCCTGAATATTAGGAAAGCAAATGACACGGCATCTTCAATATATTTTTTTGTTTCTTTGACTACATACCATAACCAACCTACTACCTACTACGTAGTCTCCATGTAGTCTCAGACTTACTTCGAGCAACGACGGCCTTCCGTCCCGGAAGGGAGTAGGCATAGAAAGTATTTCCCCTCTGTCAAAGTACAAGCCGAAATGGGCATTGGCGTTTATAAAAACTAGTTCCGTTCAGATTTTTTCCTAGACCGAGTCCAGTCGTGCAAGAGAACACATGTTAGTTTTTTAATGTAAAAAGAGGTCTGGAACATCAAGTTTACAAAAAGATGGTGTAACATTTCACATGTAAGTAAATTCTTAACATATTATTGCTATTTAATACATTTAAACACTAAATTCTTAAATAGTTGTTGGATTTTTTCAGCAACATCTGGTCCGCTCGCCCGTACAAATTACAGATCGATCGCACGATAAATCCGACTTCTCGACGATAGCAACAATAGATGACAATAGTGATGTTACCGTTTCATGTCATAAAGTTTGTCGATGAATATTATAGGAGGCGGGTATTATTTACTCACATGTATTAAACAAATAATTGTTGTCATGGTTTTATATGCACCTGGATAAGCGAGATATCAAGGGACCCGAATATTATTCTCGCTCTTAGAGGTTTTTTACTACTTACTACCTTTTTTACCAGTTTGTCATTTATGCAGGTTTGGGAGTAGTATCTCTCATATATAGATGTGAATGAAATATTTTTATCAAGAGTTTGTTTAATCCATTCTATGAGACACTTTTCAACTTCGGGAAATTCAAGAACTTTGTCCCTTTGAATATTTCCATGTCCTTCCGCACACTGCAGTTTTATAAAATCTTTATTTTTTTATATTTTGTTAAAGGTAGATTCCGGCAAGTCAAAATTATTCATAATAGCGTTACGCGACTGCCCGGCTTCGAACACCACATCTGGACTGCCTTCGATAATGTCATCATCTAGACATGGCGGCTGATGTGGTGCAGTGGTAATGCGACCGCCTGCGACGCAAAGGTTCCGGGTTCGATTCTGGGTGGGGCAGTCACAAAGTTGTTATTTTTCACTTTGTGAATTTGTTTCCGGACCTGTTAGGACATTGCAGGCTGAACCACCTGATTGTCTGAAAGGGAATGGCTCCGTGCTTCGAAGGGCACGTTAAGCCGTCGGTCCTGGTTGCTGTCTATGATGACTTTAACGGCGATCGTAACACAACCATGTCAGAGGCCAAGTAGGTAGTAGTAAGCGGTTGAAAAACTCTCTACACCAGGGTTCATCGGGTCGTTGGACAACTTGGTGTCTCACACAAAAGAAGATTATCTAGATACCAAATGTTAAGCAGCTTTTAGTTGGTGATTGTGTTTTGTAGGGCCATGGTTCTTATAATTACTAGAGGACCCCTAAAATGGCATGATTTGACTACTTAAAAGTTTATTGTTATGTAACTTGCTTTAAATATAAATAAAAAAACAACACAAGCGTCTTAGTACCTACACTTTTGAAATTCGTCGATAGTCAAGCATCGATATTGTCAAGCACTAACTTGACAGCTTTACCTACCTCTCCCCCCGCGCCCCGCAAAAAACGACAGAACTATTTCTATGAAGTAAAATGGCTAAGGCTCCTCCCTTCCGGGTCGGAACGAGACGGAAGACCGTGTTGCTCGAAGCAGACTTACCTACTTTATCATAGACTTAGTTGCTTAGAATCTTTTTAATTTTGACCACGAAAATTTTGACTGTTTGTCAGCTGGTTCGTCATGTCACGTGTCACGTGAAGACTATTGTTGAAAATGAAAACCATTGAAAACACGTGTTATTTACCAAGAATACATGGCGATTAAGAGTATTTAAGTTTTGAACCCATTTTGGAAAGTGAATTTAGACAAAAAAATATAGTTTTAATACCAGGAAAACATAAACGACTTTAAGTTTTGAAAGTGAATTGTGCCATAGCAAGTGCGAGTCGGACTCGCGCACGAAGGGTACCGTACCATTATTTACTTGCAAAAAAAACACGTGTTTTGTATGGCAGCCCCCATAAATATTTATTTTATTAAATTTTTTGGTTTTTGTTGTTATAGCAGCAACAGAAATACAACATCTGTAAAAATTTCAACCGTCTAACTTTCGTGGTTTATGAGATACAGCCTCCATACAAGTTTTTTAGTATAGGAGGCCCCTTAAATATTTACTTTATTTAAATTTTTAGTTTGTTGTTATAGCGGCAATAGAAATACATCATCTGTGAAAATTTCAACTGTCTAGGTATAACGGTTCCAGAGATACAGCCTCGTAACTGTAGGACGGACGGACGGACAGACAGACAGACAACCAAGCTTCAGTAATAGGGTTTTCGTTATTACCCTTTGGGTACGGAACCCTAAAAATATAATTGTTGACATTGCCATTTCATAGGTAATACCAGGGAAACATAAACATACTGAGAAGACTATGTTCATTGCTGCTTTTAGTGTTGTGTTTGTTGCAAATCCTTTTGAGAAACTCCAATGTATAAGATCTGCGAGGAAGCATATTTAATAGGAGGTGGCATGACTTATTTCACTCTTTGCAGGTGAGGGTTGTGAGGAGCTACTTTAGTGATGGGAAAATATTTGTTTGGGGAACTGGTATCTTTTTTTTGATAATGTTCCTTTTTTAGATGAGTGAATTAACCATTACAAACCACGCTAATGCATTTAAAATGGACGTCCAAAGCCCACATTTCTCGCTTGTTGTACCCCTTCCGTTACACCCTGTATATTATTATTCTTGTTTATAATAGTGTAAAATTTGGACCTTACGAAGATACAAATGAAACCAATAATGACTTACCTAATCGGAGTACAACACAGCAAAGGTAGAGAGGGCTCGTAATCACGTACCATCGAAAATACGATTAGTGAACTCAAAATAAAGGCTATTTGTTAGCAAACTGAGTAAAGCTGGGTAACAACATTTCACAAATACGTTGCGTGGAAAAAGAGACGTCTTTCAAGATTTATATTGCGTTTATACAAATAAAATTAGAATGTTGCTTTACATTTTTCACCTTCAAGGCTATTTTGAATATCTCGTATTTTTAAACAACGATGCAAATAACCTTTAAAAAATACACAGCCAAATTCTACGTGCAGTTCATCTAATAGTATACCCACTAGTAATCGTTAATGTGTCATTTTACGGAGAATTAAACTATAGGAATGCTTGCCAAAAATTCAAGTTGCAGCAAAAGTCAACACACAAGAGTCACATGACGGGTTTCGAAAACTTAGAACATGTGCTCTACAATTTTGTTCGACACGTTGTATAAGTTGACCTACGAGAGGACGGCGGGCGGCTGGGCGGACGGCGCAAAGTGGGCGATAACCGGCGAAACCGCGGCCTATTGCTTTTTGATAGCATCACTTTGCTCAACTTGCCATATGACGGCCATTAGGTCCGGGATATTGAAAAAGTGAGCCACCGAGCCGCGTATGTGCCGGCGCCCAGCGTGTTTTATAAAGGCCAAAATCGATGTCTGTATTCAATTAATGCAATCTCATGTTCCATTTTAGCGGTAACAACACAAACTGATTTATTTTATAACACATCTCTCTAGTGTTTGGGTGAGGGATTTTACTCAAATTATCAGCATAGCATCACCCCAATACAAGCAGTAGGTGTCGTAAAAAGTCTGAGACTGAGGGATGAAATCATCCAGGGAATGGGCACCAGCATTCCCTGCGCTCGTCAATTTATTCGGGTATGGCCTCCAAAAACTCGGACACCAGGGTTCATCGGGTCGTTAGACGACTCGGTGTCCCACACGAAAAGAGAGAGAGAGGGGGGGAGGCACACGTCCAGTGGACTGTTGTGGCTGTTAATGTTATATTTTATGTCAATAGTAAGTATGGGTACCTACACTACAGTCAAAGCCAAGTCATATTCAAATAATTATTAGCATTACTAATCATTTTTGTATGAATGTCCGTTAATCACTCAATTACACTCAGCACATTTATACAAACAAAAAGGAAAAAAAAACACAAAGGTATCTCATGTTATATAGTGTCATATTTAAATAATATTATCTGAGTGTCGAAAAATATCTACATACATAGGTAAAGTTTAACTACAGATTACGTGGTTTAGCCTAGGAATATCGGATTGTTTAAAAATTACATTAAATCTTGCGCGTTAATTGTCATATTTCATACAAAATGAGAGTTAAAGTATTAAATTACAGCTATTATTGACAAACGTTTGATTTGAAAAAGCTAGATTTCATAACATTTTGTGTACTCAAATGTTAATTATTTTAACTATTGGCTTTATCATAACAGATTAACCATTGTCTTGCAAATCATAATCAGTAGGTACTTTGATATTTCATCATAAATCAACATCCACACATTCGTAGTATCTGGTAAGTGGCTAACACAATAATCGGAGCTAATGGTTTGTTATCGACAAACATGGACAGTCACGTAGTATTGGGGAGATCCCTCGCGGCTTACACGGATAATTTCAGATGCTTTCGGCGAAAAAATATCCCTAAGATGAATTGACTGAACCAATCTATAGACTTTCAATTTTGATTTCGGATCAAATAGATTGCTTTATCTTATTCGTTCCTTTTTTACTGTACTTTTTTATAATAATGATGACATTAAAAAAAATACTTATCAAAAATACATATCAACTTAAAGTATATTTTTTTATAAATAAGAAATTATGCGTAAAAACAGTTTTATATCGAGTTTTTAAACTTTTTTCTTTAAAGTTTTACCATTAATTTATAACGCCATTTCCGTTTTACTTTTCAGTGATCACTACAGGGTTTCATAGGATCATACCATTGAATGCACTTAATTTTGCAATCTTTGTTATACAGTGCTATGACTAAAAACCCCAATATTTTACAAACTTTCTGACGGGTTGGAGGAATGGCATTTAGCACGCATGTGTATAGACCGCCATTCCTTTAATTTGACATGCTTAAACTAGGAAAGCATAAATTACTTAGTCCACCATCTTGAGAAAAGTCCGCCATATTGGATTTAAAATGACGTCACTTTTCTTTTTGAGTTATTCTCACGCATCCTTTTTATTTCACACCAATATTAAAAGGAAAACACAAAAACTTAGTCAGCTATCTTTAGAAGTCCGCCATGATGGATGTATTATCCTATTATAATCAGCAAGTCCTTTCATTTCCCAAATTTTTATATTGCAGGAGTGCATGAAAAGCAACTTGTCGGTCATCATGGGTAATCCACCATGTTGGATTTAGAATAACCACACACAAGCACACTTAACTGCATTGTCATCAGACCTAAACAAAATTTCAGCTCAATCGGTTTAAGATATCTGCTTCAAAACTGACGTGCAAAATTCCACCGTTACATACATAGCTAAATACATTGCAAGTTCAATAAAATCTTTTAACAATGTGGATTCCTTAAAACAGCTTGATAATACGTACGTAAGAGTTTGATAGTTTGCGCACATCTATTTCCACGGAGTTTGTTATCAGCCGCACCGTCCGTGTCGGGAGCGCAGGTAATTCCTTGCCCCTGAGAATAGCTTCAACACGTGCTCGCCCGGACGAATTGACCGTAATGGACTTTCCCTTGCTTCTACACTACCCCCGTATTGGCGCTCATTGCCTTCAATGTTTACGTACTGCGAAAAATAGCCTATTTGAAGATCTCTCCAAAGATCGTCAATCTTTACTTACTGTTAGAAATTTACTAGATAGACGTAGATGTTATGGTATACTTAAGTTTCTCCACAAAGTGTAAGTTGCACAAAATTTCGATGCTACTCAAATATGACGAGGGCATATAACTTGTTTCATAAGTGTAAGTCAGGAAGTAGGAACGCCGAAAGTTTTAAATTTGATTTGATTTGGAAGTAGAAGGCACCGCAGGCGGTCGCGACTCGCGACTCCGGTGTCTCGCAACATTGTTCTCTACCACAATATGAACTTGTTACATTTAATTTTCTCCTCTGCTGAGAAGAGTCGAGAAAGAGGCACAAATCTGTTCACATTTCAAAACTTGGTAGACGACCGACCTCAGCAATTAAGTCGCTCAAAATATTTAATGAACAGTGCTAGTTTCGCGGCGGAAATGACACTTAATCGGCTTAACTTCGCTTCAAAACTTACCCCAACTGATCCCCCCGCCCCCGACCGTTCCACTCACTCCCCTAGGATACCTACGCTGCATCAAAGAAGTTAGAGAATGTGCAATTATGAGATTGTTTTAATTTAGAAACAATGTTGGTGAAGAATTTCCTTACTGGGAGCGAGCTCTGCAAACCGAAACCAAAATTCTTGGTTTCGTTCAACATTGTTCCTCGCTTATTGCCTGAATCAAATTTTATGACTTCGTTTAAATATTCTCATTGTTTAGCCATTTTAGATAATGAAAACTCGCCGTGATCACAAGTTCATTTTGTTGACTTGTTTGTTCTGTGGCTTCAACTATTTCATTTAGTTGGAAACTATGTTTAATTTCGTGTCCTCTTGAAGGCGGCAGAGGACGGTTTGTGAGGGGGATGGCATTTCGAAGGAAGAGTCCGAAATAAGTTTGGGCTAAGCTAGTTGACGCAAACAGAACCAGTGTGATTCTAGTGGGCCGAACTGCAGCCGACTGTACTTTACAGTCTTGTAGAGACACCATGAATGCACAAAACATCGTGACAGGACCAAAAATTATAGATTTTTTGTACATAACGATGATAACACATTACATGGACAAAACCAAAAATCGGACATGGGAAAAAGCTAGTAACTGCAAACTAATCAATCAATCACACAGCATTAAGGTACAATTAACTAGGTAAGTATTATTAATAAATTCAGGTCTATAATATCCTTTTTTCTGCTATCGCTACAAATAAGTAGCGGAGGTTGTAAGTAGGTGACACCGGGCTGGTTGAGTGACGAAACCGGCCACGGAATCACCCACTAGACTTTTGCTGGAATTCACTCGGTGGTTTATTAAAATAATTTAGAATTTTATGGCGAGGGGGGTTATAGAAAAATTCAAAGAAATAATACATTTTTGATCGACATACTTATATACTTTTTAACTCTGTTGTCATTAATTTCAGTGTTCAGTAGATACTTATTTACTTTAAGGCCCTGATTTACCTAAAAAGTTTTTCACTTTCATTTGTCACAGAAACAGTTAGTAATTATGCGCTCAAATTTTTGCGGTATGTTACTGTTTTTCCGACATAGAAACGAGAGAAATACCGTAAGATTGTCTTATTCAGGTATTCATACTAAAAAAGGTACCAATGCATATTTTTCTGCAATAACTTTAAAACTGTAGACATGATACTGAAAAAATGTTTCTAATAGAGATAACTTTTTTTTAAAGTAAAGTTTGTACAATTATTGTGTAACTTATAAATAAATGTTATCTTTTGGATTCTCGACATAATTATTTTTTTCTGAACTGGCTTTAATTGTCTAAATAAAACTGGTTTAAAAATCTTGCTTGCGACTTAACCTGCTGACGATCAATGTTTTTTATATAGAAGGAACATGATTTTAGGATTTTTATTGCATAACATTAAAATTAATAAAGTCCTGTTAATACTTTACCTATAAGATGTCTAGTCGTTAAGAGGTTGAAATATAATTAGTATCTGGCAACCCACAAAAGTCTCTCATGACAATCTCAATCTGGTAATACTAGCTTGGTATAACCACTTGTGTATTCAAAAGTTCCCGTGAGGTGGAAACTTGCAATTTTCATATTCAAATTAATTTACTGAACGAGTTTTGACACTGTGCCTTTACACAAGTCATGTGAAAATGTATGAAACTTTAATTTAATATGCTTCTTTTTCTCATTTATTATGCACTCACAGTGCTATATTATTTTCATAAATAAAGTTTTTTTTTTCGCTAGCCTTGGTTTGAACCCAGGATCGTGCGGTACCGTCCCACTGCTCTACCAACCGCGCTACCTTGACAGACATTTTCAAATTCTGCGAATCGTAAGAATTCAAATCATGCGCAGCTAAAAGTCAAAAAAGTTTTTTTTGGGCCGGTAGCTCAGTTGGTAGAGCAGCGGGACGGTACCCACGACCCCAGGTTCAAGATCCAGCGGAAGCTAAAAAAAATCATTTTCTTATTTTCATTCATAAAAGAGAACAGCTGCTACTATATTCGGCTCTTGATAAAAACCAATGACAAAACTCACACTCTTTCATGTCCTTGTTTTGAGTTATATGAACTTTGGAAGCGTTCCCTTTAAATAACGATTTTGATTTACGTCAATTCTAAGGCTTTGAAAGGCAGGCACTGATAACTTTATAAAGGTATATCGACGTTATGGATGTCATCTGATTGCAAATATAAAATAATTTTTAAACAAGCATATGTATCGTCTATTGTATGTTTTTTTTTTAATCTTTCGTTAAGGAGTTTTGTCAAAATATGACAATGCTACTCCATTGTGCAACACACAGTATAAATCACAAAACAAAAAAGAATAAAGAAATAAACTATGCTGATGGTACCCGCAGAAGGTGCTTTCGTCTTCTGCGAAGACCTATCAATACAACCCTGTACAGCATTCTGGCTACTTCCGACAAGGGAGAAGCCAGAACACTATTACAAGATCCAACTTGAAAAACAAATGCATCACTATATTGTAAAAACATTTGAACTCTGCAGTCCTCATTTCGAACACATTCCATCATAATATGAACTACGTCCTCTACTGTGCCACACTCAGAACAATTAGGGGAAGACTCTTTACCCATAAGAAACGCAAATTTGTTTAATGGAATATGTCCGGAACGAAGACGAAAAGCTGTTACAAGGTCACGTCTTCCCAAATTACAATCGCTGAACCATGGAGACTTCCAAGGTTCATTTTGGAAAGTTTTATACCACACACCTTTTTCCAAAGATCTGAGATCAAAATGTTCTTTCCACAAATCATAACAATTAATTTTAATTAAATATGTACACTCAGAATAGTGTGGGACATTGAAGACTAGTTCACCATCGCTAGAAGCTTCTTTTGCTAGACCATCAACCACTTTATACCCACTAAACCAATATGTGAAGGTACCCACTGGAGAACAATCTTTTTAGCCTTCAATGTCAAACACCATAATGATTCTATAATAGAATAGGCAATCGGGTTGCCTCTGTCACCAGAGACACACCGAGCCAAGTGCTGAAGCGCGCTTCTAGAGTCTGTTAGTATAACAGTCTCATTACAGTCTAATGACATAGTATACGACAATGCTTCCGAAATAGCTAGTAGTTCAAGACTCATAATAGACATATTATTAAAAATTTTGAATTTATGGGAGTGAACGCAGTGTGTTGAAATAAATAATTTTAATAAGAAACAAGAATATATTGCACACAGATCAACTCATAAAAGAAACAGAGTAGGAGTACCCCAGGGGAGTATTTTGGGGCCTCTGTTATTTATTTTATATATAAATGATCTCCCAAGTATCATAGAATATCCGTGCACCTTATTTGCGGACGATTTGTCTATTGTTGTTCACAAAAAACCTAGACTGGATTATGAAACTGAAATTAATGAAACTATTGAAAAAATTATTGAGTGGTTGAAATGCAATAATCTTCGCGTTAACTTAACGAAGACTACCTTTTTACAGTTTTTTAACAAAAAAGGGAAGCCAGCGAAATTATCAATCGCCTACAACAATAATCTAATAATTGAATCTTCCACAACCAAATTCCTCGGCATAACGCTCGACTCACAGCTAACATGGAAAGATCAGGTGAACCAAGTCTGTATAAAAATAAATAAATTTGTATATGCTTTGTATCGCCTCAGCAACATTTGTGACCAAAATACAGCCTTGACAGCTTACCATGGATATATCTGTTCGGCGATGAGATATGGGCTTGTGATTTGGGGAAACTGTGTAGATAAAGACCGAGTTTTTATATTACAGAAGAAATGTGCGAGAGCCATGTGTGGTATTGGGCCTCTAGAGAGCTGTAAACCGTTTTTTAAATCCTTGAACATTTTAACGCTACCATCTCTATATATTTTTGAAGTATGTATGTTTGTCAAAAAAAATATTCAATTGTTCGATCGAAAGCAAAGTACTTTTTCGACGAGGTATCCGAATCGCTTAGCTGGCCAAATACACAGTACGACGGCTTTTGCCAGAAATTGCTATACCATGTCGATTAAATTATTTAATTTATTACCTGATGACATAAAACATTTGAAAATTGTAATTTTTAAGAAATGGTTATTTGATGTTCTTGTTACTAATTGTTTTTATGACATTGAAGAGTTTTTGACATTTAATTTTAAAATGTGGCGCCCCTCTTATTTAAATTTGACATGTTAAATAATATTTTTATCTTCTTTTTTGACATTGTGATTTGTAATGCATTCATTTTATAATTTATTTTTTGTGTACATTTGCATGTTTTAATAACTATTTGAAATATTACATGTTTTTTTTCGGACCAAAATGTACATATAAACGAATATTTGTATGCCAATTGTTGGCGCAACATGCTTGCTCAAAACTTTTGTTTATATCATCTTATTGTACCATGTTTGCCTACAAATAAATAAATTTGATTTGATTTGATTTGATTTGAAAGTTGGGTATGGCAGAAAAAACATGAAAGTAGAATAAATGCAGTACAAATGAGAGCGTTAAGAAGTATGATTGACGTGAAATTGAGTGACAGGATAAGGAATAGCGTGATAAGGGAACGTTGTGGTATAAGAGAAGACATAGTGACTGGTGTAGAAAAGGGTATGCTTAGATGGTTTGGTCATGTACAGAGGATGAATGAAAGAAGATTAACGAAACAGGTGTATATGGCAAGTGTGGATGGGAACGTCGGAAGGGGAAGACCTCGATGAACGTACCTCGATCAAATCGGGGACGTGCTAAAGAAAGGTCAGGTCAAGAGTACCCTAAACCGACAAGCATGCATGAAGAGATTGATGAATGAGGAGGAGGCGAAAGAAGTATGCCAGGATCGTAGTAAGTGGAAGGAAGTAGTCTCTGCCTACCCCTCCGGGAACGAGGCGTGATTTATGTATGTATGTTGAATTTAAAACTACTGTTATTTGTTGCATCGTAAAATGCAGCACCCATATTTAAATCCTTGTCCTTTGATGCATCAGTGAAAATTTTATAATGGTTTCTGAAGTTTGTATCTAAATATTGACAACAAGTGTTCCGAAGGTTTACACTTTTATAGTTACGTTCAGCCTTATCAATACCTTTAATTTTGAATTTAACAATATCTTGTAAGTTATAGTAGTTCATCCAATAATCCAACCTATACATGTGTAACTGAATAGTAGTATAGATTTTAAGATCTTTAAGCTCGTTATTAATTGTGACAAGAAGTGGAACTTTTTTATTCTGCCAATCTTTTACATTAATTGAGGAGCATAAATTATTCAAAATGGTAAGCGTAACATTATTTTTTAAAGAAGTAGATTTTAACCAAAACTTTCCTGCAAGATATCTCCTTCTAATATGAAGAGGCTGTAAACATAGTTCACTTTCCATTACATGAATTGGACAACTTTTTACAAAACCAGCAATAATGCGCATCGCTTGATTTTGGAGCTTTTCTAATTTAAAAAGATTGGAAACAACTAGACGACTCCTTATAATAGATATATATAAACGTCTAAGATGACAAGGATGAACTCCCCACCCAGAACCCGACAAAACTTTAAAAATGTTAAGAAATCTGGAAATCTTTTCACGTGTCTATTGTATGTTAAATTAGAACTATTTCCAGCTCTAAAGCACTAGATATACGGAGCGTAAGGTACAGCCCTCCGAATACTGATAAGGAGCATGCATGTCGACCATGAAAGTGAACAACTTTCCTCTAGTAACAAATGTTATGAAAAACAAAAAAGTCCTTTCATACATAATTAAGATCAGCTGACTGTTATTACTATGGCAAGTCATTTTTATTTTTATTAAAATATTTTTTAATGGGTAGTTTTTAACTTTTATTGTCTGAATGCACCCTGTAAGTATTTGGAGGGCTGTCCCTTACACCATGTAGATCTAAAGCACTAGATATAGGTAGTTTAACTATTATTGAAATTCTGTCGGCATACAGATCGCTCTCGCTATACAAATCCCAGTCTATTTACTTTCCGGACCTGCACGATTTGGACATTTGCTATTCAAGTATTCAAATCGCTCTGCGAATATCATTTCACTCACTTCAAATGCTATATACTCTTTGGTATTTCCTACACCGACAATGGCGCAAAAATATTATTAAATATTAATAATTACTGCATATGTATTTTTTTTACATTCGTCAATACTATCCTACTAATATTATAAATGCGAAAGTTTGTATGTTTGTTACTTCTTCATGCAAAAACTAGTGAACCTTTTGAAATTGAAATGAAATTTGGCACACATAGAAAGTAACATGGATTAACGCATAGGATAGTTTTTATTTTATGCCGGCAACGCCGCGGATAACAGCTAGTGTATGATTATTTGCTTCTTTTTACTTTTTATGAACTGATTAATATCTTTATAGTCCAAGCCATTATATGTTCCTACTATAAAATTATCCTACTTACCTATACCAAACAAAAATAAATTTAATATAGTTAATTCTAAACTGACCGTGAAATTTTGTTCCAACTACAAATTATTTTCAAGCTAGCATTACGAATGGCCCCTCTAAATGGTACTTAATTACCTATAAACAGAAACACACAATTTATATACTCGTAAATAACAATTAGATATAATATGTTGAAGCAATAAGTACCTACTTGAAATTCAGTCCACCTTACATAGTAGTGAATCCGGTTTTCCATTGAGTAATGGTATGTATGTTTGACTGGTACTGTACTTACTCAAGGGTGTATTTTTACCAATCACAACAACAAAATAATAACTGCTACACCAATTTGCATAGAAATAAGAAACGGCTGATGTGGCGCAGTCGTAGTGCGACTGCCTGTGACGCAAAAGTTTCCGGGTTCGATTTTTGGTAGGGCACTCACAAAGTTCGCCGTGTGGTGCCGGCAGAGTAGAATAGCACCACCCCATCTCTTCCCGTGGGGGTCGTAAGAAGCGACCGAGGGATAAATCCGACCCAAGCACAACGGTCCTGGAGAGGCCAACTCCACAATGAAAACCGGAACGGGGTCTCCGTCAGGCGCGTGTGACAGAGATCTACCGCGCGGCAGACTCCTGCAGCCGACCTGGCTCCGCACGTATCGACTAGTCGTTCCTGCGGATCCAGCCAGGAAGGCCGAGAAGGTGGCGCAGGTCCTGGGCAGCCCTGCGCTTTCCATAATTGCGTCCCAGGCAACGCAGTGTCTGCCTCAGACACTGTTTAAATCGTCTGTCATAGACGTGTGAGGCCAATGATGATGATGATGACTCACAAAGTTGATAATTATCACTTTGTGAATTTGTTACCAGTCTGGTTAGGATAATACAGACTAAACCAACTAATTGACTAAAAAATAAAGTTAGTCCTGTGCTTTCCAGGGCACGTAAATTCGTTGGTCCCGGTTGCTATATATGATTACTTAGCCGGCGGTGGTACCACAACTATGTCAGAGGCCTACTACTAGAAGTAGGCGGTTAAAAAACTTTGACATCAGGGTTCATCGTGTCCTTAGACAAATTGATGTACCACACGAAAAGTACAAGAATAAGAAACAAATTAAATAAGTTACCTATTTGTGTACAAGTTCTAATCGACTGGTATGCAACTGAACAACTGGGCATGAAGTTAAGGTTCCCATAAGACGTGCGCGCATACCTTACCCATAAGTTACTCACCTATTAGAAACCTTGCTTTATTTTGCAGATATATCATCATCAGTAACATTCTGCTATGGAAAGTTTTTCAGATATGTCGTTTTAAATATGACAGCTCTCACGTGTACTATATTTATTTTATTAACGACGTCGCATCACGTAGCAATTTGCTACGGCGTAGCCATCGAAAGTGCACCTCAGAAAGTACATTAAAATCGTATTTCAGCGCTCTGATAACATTTATCATGCCATTAATCACGGCGATGCATCAAGCTGTGACGCGTGAATGCAGATGCAGCGGCTGGCTGTGCAAATTCAGTAGTGTCGTAGTGCCCCGATCGCCATTCTCGGGGCAAACAGATAGTCGTCACATCCGACACATGTTTCCGTGGACGGCGCAAGGAACTGGTCACGTAGAATATTGACGCCTCTGGCTATGCCTCTATACGCTGAGGGGGACAAAATGTACGTTTTCCGTGGAGACGATGTTGATATTAAAGTATATTTTATGTTCGTGCTCTCATAAAAGCCTCTTTAGTCACAGCGAAGTGCTTCAGCATGATAAAATCTTTTATACTAGAGATTTTGATGACTACACCTAAACTGATCCAGACAGATAAATTAAATAAACAAACAAAATTGATCTGGTGCTACTGAGGATAAAAACTCTTTAGGTGGACCGCACAGCACATACATCGCACGATACTTACGGTTCGTGACAGCTACCATACAAATGACGACTTTTGTCAGCCGCAATTCAATGCCAAATCTTTTTTTTATCAAAACACGCTATCCAATAAAATAACAAAAAATCCAATGGTGAGAACTTTTATTTAACAACTTATACTATTCTACTTATATTCAACAACATGGAAAAAATAGGCCTAAAAATAAAGTTTTTTATCCAATATGCCTACCTACCAAATATTCTTCGTATAGCCGATCGAGTTTTCGCCGTTTATGCGAATCGGCGCTGCAGACGACGGCAAAAATCACTTACAGCTTCAATAAACTCAGCAACCTCGCGCCCAGTACCGCGAACCTTGTTGACAACAACTTTAAATTAAATATTGTGGTGAAGAATTCCTGTGAAGATTTCTTTGGTTACAAGTATTTTTTCTTAAACCCTCTGAAACAAACTAAAAATTAAAAGATGCAAGAAGTTTATTACGTACTTATTGATCGATTGATTGATCGTATATACTGTAGACCTCTTTGACTCCTCCAGGAAATCGGTACTGTGAGAAACTTCTATTTTCAGGCATACAGAAAACATTAAGTAATTATAATTTACAAATATCTGAATATTTATAAAGCGAGAAAACCTAAATACTATAATATCTCTCCCAATACTTCTCCACCAAACATAGTTCCCAGCATGCTGGCAGCATTCTTCCTTTGTATCAAGCCTTCCTTAAAGTTTTTTTTTTGTTTAATGGACCTGCTTTGACCCTTTCCACATGCCCTAAGGTAAACTGAGAGATAACGCTTTTGGCGTTAAGTCCGCCCGTGTAAATTTTTGTGCATACAGTTTAAATAATAAATAAATACAAATAAGAGTCCGGCGAATGACATAATTAAAGGGCGGCGTGACACATGATGACTAAGCTCATATGGGATGGCCTTATTCGAGACTCAAAAATTACATATATGTTCGGGGCAACGTTATTGAATTTAGTAACAATAACATTGCAGTAATTTGCAGGTTTGGATGGGTTGATGAAGAGCTCACACTTGATGAAATTTAATTCTAGGCCAATCTGAGCAAAACTATGAATCAGGGTTTGCAGATCTTCTAAAACCGTATCTAGCCAAACACCAAGGTTTCCGACATCCAAATACCAAACATTAAATTTAGATTATATAGAGGTAATAGTGGGATACATTCCTAAGCTGAAAATTGCTGGGCCTAGTGGGTCTCCCTGCTGGCAACTGACGTAAGAATGTAGTAGGTGTTCTTTGTACTCTAGCTTTGATGGTGTGCTATACCATTGTCAGAGATGAGGGTAAACAGTTAGTATATAACATAAAAAAAACATAAATATATTGTTTTTATTACACAAAAACTGTCATGGACATGCAGATACAAAAGAAGGCCATTTTGCTAGGTAGCTATTTCTACCAGCCAACCTTAAGGTGGAGGAAAGTAGATTCAAGATGCGTGATAATACTCCTACGTATAAAAAACATAATAATAAACAACATACCTAATTTACATAAATAACAGTACGTCAACTTTGAGCAATACTCATTCATATCCCTGTTGAAACTCAGTCTGCTTTGTATTTGCAACATAATTATCTTGGAAAACAAGCCTTAAAGCAGACCCGAGTTTAGCACCGTAAAAAAAATCATTTATCTCATGGTCAACAGTAGGTACCTGATAACATTAGGTCTGTAAGAGACGCTAGAATGCGGCTAAAGCTCTACCAGGTATTCACGGTGTTGGGGAGAAAAGCCCATCCATGCCGCCACAAGAACCATTCTTAAAAGATGCATGAAACGTGGCAGCGTGTTGCCTATCTGGTTCATATCAAATAAATACAGTTAATAGGCCTTGAGAACATTATTTCAGTTTAAATAATTGCTATGTGATTCAAAAAACTATCTAAACCAAACCAAGTCAACTAACGCAAAACATTTTTTACACATTTGTGATGAACATTTTCGTTTGAACAATTTGGACACCCTTGATGATTAGTAAAACAAACAAAAGTAATAAATTTAAAGAAAACTTATCAACAACGATTACGCAGATGAATTAACTAAAATTTTCTAATAAACCTACTACATTACACCCGAAGAGAGACATCCAACATCTTATTAAGAGCCTATTCAATTGCCAGCTCGTTCGGCGATAAGACCATAAAGGGTACGATTGTATAATCTTACGCACCCTCGTCTCATTGGCACGCGGGCCTCGTCGGAGCGTTTAGTTTTAAGATATTTATGCAAATTCCGCCGCTCCAGCCGCAGCCGAAATCACTTGCGTAGTACGAAATGCTCCCGCGGCGGAGGCAAGGCGGTTCTCACACGCATCGCATGGTTTTCCGCTGTTTTGTCCGATGCGGTTTTTTTGATGATAGACATTAACGAGACCTATCTTATACAAAAACCTCACACCATGGCACTCGATTCCTTATCAAATTGCGGTTGAAACAGGTTAGCATTTGTACGGTGGCTGTAAAGAAACGCACCGCAAACAGACGATCTGTTCGTGTCGTCGCGTGTGCAAAAATTATTCAAAAATTTTCACCTGAAGTAATACTTCAATTGCAAAAGCAATATTAAATTGGGTATTCAATTCATCGCGGGTTTTCATCGCTTAGACTACATTAATTCTGTAAAGATAGAATTAGTCGCCGGGTATTAGTTGCAAAACTGACCCGGTAGATGGAGTCCCACGCGTTATTGCCATTGAGATACACGTGCAAAATCCGCGGGCAAGGAACAAACTGCTGTAGCCCAGATGGAAGAGGCGTCGCCACTAGTAATGGTGAAAAGGTTCAAATCCTGCCCGCGCTTGAAAATTTTGTGAGTTTTTAAAAATTGTATAACACCTACATGCTTAATTTTTTTAACGTACAAGTGAAGTAAGTTATTTTGATATATTATTTTTTATGATTTCAGCATGGTTTATGTTAAATAACTGGAAAATGCAAATTGACTGGAAAAAACATTTTCATCAACAACAGGCAAAATATCGAACGATAATCAAATACCAATAAATTTTCAGCACAATGACATGAAATTAATGCAAGGCAATTTTGATTTAACATGCCTATTTCGTTAAATTCTGTGAAAAGTTACGCCCAATTTATAGCGCAGATACAGATTATACAAGTAAATTGTTCTCATATTTATGTACCTCTTATTGACATCAATGGGATAAACGTTATACGTGCTGGTTATTGGTAAAAAGTAACAATAACTAGCAGCTCGTACATTCAGCATAATGTTGGGCAGGTTGTTGTAGTTCTATGGGATTAACCTTCACTGGTTATTCGTAGCAACTGTATACAGTAGCAGAATAATTGGGGCCACTTAAATGGGTAATTTGATGAACATGCTTGCAATTATACATCGATCAGCCTATTGCAGTCTGCTGGACGTAAGCCTCCCCCAGGATACGCCATAGGGCATGATCTCTCATTTTCACCATCAAGTTGCAACTAACTGCCTTTTTTAAATCATCGGTCCATCAGGCCGGAGGTCGTCCAAAAAAAAAGAAATCGTCTTGAAGATATCCTCCAGCGAATTGGTGAAAAGTTTCGGGGATATAACGTCGTCCTGTCTTACACCTCGGAGTAGTTGGATGGATCCTGTTCTATGGTTTTGTACTTGCACAGACATCGTTGACATTTGATAAAGGCTTCTCAGCACCTCCACATATCGCCAATCCGCTAAGTACAGCTGCAAGGACTCTAAAATAGCTCAGGTTTCGATAGAGTCGAAGGCTTTTTCGTAGTCCACAAAGGCCATACACAGCGGTCGGTTATACTCTTCTGACTTTTGTATAACCTGCCGTACAGTATGGATGTGATCTACGGTGCTGAAGCCTATACGAAACCCGGCCTGTTTCGGTGGCTGCCAAGCGTCAAATCTTAATGCCAAACGATTCGTAACGACTCTCGAGAACAGCTTATAGACGTGGCTCAGAAGTGTGATCGGTCTTTAGTTTTTGAGGAGCGTTTTGACTCCTTTCTTGAAAAACACTGCCACAAGACCTCTGTTCCACGCCTTCGGGGTTGTCATTATGTGATGATAATACTTCATCAATATAACGCTTAATCTCAAAAAGTTATTCAAATGCACTAACCTAGCCTTTTCTTTTCAGCTTTAGGTCTGGAACCGGACTTCCTGTACCCGCTGGAGAACGTGACGATAGCCCAGGGCCGTGACGCGATGTTCACCTGCGTGGTCAACAACCTGGGTGGTTACAGGGTGAGTGGCGATCCCGCCACTGCCAGGGTGTGTATCAATACAATACATTACAGATAGAAGCACCACCTTCCTAGAGCACTAACCAAGCACATCGGTTGAGGTCTATAACTTATAGCGTAGTATAATAATGTGGTTTCAAAATTAAGGCATTTTGTGGAATAAAAAGCTAAGAGCTGCAGGTACCTGCTTATTTGGTCGCTCATTACTCTCAAATAGATTTTCTTTCAATTTCAATAGAATATATTTAACTTAATGTAGGGTTTGTAGAACCGCACCTCACGCGTATTCAATGTCATGGCAAATTTTTTGCTTGAAATCTGGCACAGACAACATGGAAAGGACAAACCTTTTTATTTCAAAAATAGATTCAGGGTTGCTAGGTGACAATCATACAAAAAATACCCAAGTTTTAGACTCTAGATGTTAACATTCCTGAAAGGCAAAAATATTTTTATTTTCATCGAATATGAGAACGATTAGAATAAAAATATTTATGGCAACGTGGAAGCATAAGGAAATTTATATCTTTATTCTCATACGAAAAAAAAAATATCTTTTATGGTTATTAAAATAATGTATAGTTAATAATGCTTCTAAATATTTTAAATTATGCACTTATTTCAGAATATATTTATAAATTGTTAAAATTAAAAGGAATGGGGTTAATATGTAATTTTCCGAGTTTGATTAGGGCATAAAAAAGGTTTCTCCCTTCCATTTTCTATAATGTCTAATTAAAGGAAATATACTATATAAGTATTTTAGACATAACTACTAGCTTTCACATTCCTGTAACTAACTTTACTATTTCTTAGAGTTAAGTATCTTCTTTGCTTCCTTTGGCATCAAGTTTTTTTTCTGACCATTCCTACCTTATAAATACTGAATTTTCCAATTCAATTTCATTATTTTAATTCGATATACTTATTTTAAATTTACTTGGAATGCATCACAGTGTAATTTTCCCAATTTATTCTGCATGGGCAAGTATTTTGCAGATGACATATTTATTGCAGTAATTTTAATTAAATTGTCCAATTTTGCTGTCGTTTTTATAGGTACATTACGCAGAAGCGTATTATAATTTTGAACAATGAACGGAAAAAAATAAAAGTACTTACTATATCGTTATAATTTTCTTGTTATAGACCTCATCCACAATAGTCTTTGCACTGACTTCTACACTATATTGCACACTTTTGTAGAACACAAACTTCAATGCACCCCTTCAGCACTCTTTCAGGTCCAACAGCACCACTTTAGTATATCTCTATCTAGTATAGAGTACACTACTATTTGCACAAACTGTAAGTTCACAGTAGCCCTAGAGTTAGACACGCACCACTTGCACTTGACACTTGTACACATAGAAACTAAGGCTCAAGAATACGACACAAAAACAATGATTTATAATATCACCGAACGACTCGTCTGTTCTTGGGCTTTCCTGGGCAAAATAATATCCATGTTTTCTGTGAACGATACTTTAGGAGCATGATAGAACTTCCCCAAGCACTTGTATGTATTCTACACGCTTAATAATCAGCACAATATTATTTTATTCCGTAACCGTCCAATTTATTAAGGAAGGAAAACATGTAGGCATTTACTCTAGACCCTCTACCCGACTTAAAGCAATCAATCGAAAAGACAAAAACCTCAGAACCTTACTATGATCAGTCTTTCAGCTAAGAAATTTACATTGCAAAACAGTCACTTTAGGAAATTAAAATAAAGCCGGGACAAACCCCCTTGGTCCCTGTTCAATCATTTCGAAAGGCCCTGCTCTCAAGTTGTCTAGGGGACTATATTCAGCGCGATATGACTTAACATACTGCTGGTTATCTCCAGTAAAACCCCTGGCGCTTATCTTCATCTTGACACGTATAGTCGATTTCTCTCATAAGGATATTCATATAATTCTTCTAGTAGTAGTCCTATCTCCTACGCTGTAATACTTTTTATCATACGAGTTTTTAGAGTTCTTTTACCAAATTTATTTTGCAAGATAAAAAACAGGTTGTAGACTTGTAATGAAAATTGATCTTGTTATGTAGTGAGTTAATTTCATCAATACAATACATATTGATTCCCCCATCACGGTATACATGAAATGTATACGGCCAGACTGTTTGCATCCCAACCCAACCGACGTTGGCAGTAATTACATACTACCAATTACATATCCGATACGGCTCTTGCGTCTTTGTATATGTGACGTCACTAGTATGGAATTTCCCTGAACATCTCAAACCACCAACATGTAACACACAGACAGACAAATTCACTTTATTTCGATATGCACCGCTGGTATGGACGAGTTTTGGATATGGTAAATATAACTCTTTGATTTAATTTTTACCTTTCTTTTGTTTCTTCATTTTGTGATGCGCCATCATGCACACTATTCAAACTTGAGAGCAATGATAGCGCATCCATCTTAACTTAACTTTCCGTCGTTTAATTTTTGAGGATACAATCTTTATGTTAAAAGTGCACCGAAGCATGAACAGAACAGATACAAGTTCTACAATAAATATTTAATGCGTGAAAGAGTTTCCTCTGCCTCGGGAAGATTGTAGACTCAAGGAAAGGTGAAGAATAAAACGAAATTTGCTAAAGTAGCAGTACGTTAACTTAACATAGCTCTTCTACTCTCAAGTGTGAAATTTCGTTTTAAGTCGCCTTCTTAAAATATGTAGAAAAATACAGTTAAATTTAGGCACCTAATTAGCACCGAACACTTAGTGTAAACTCACGAGCACTATCTCAAAGTATTCTCTTGTAGAGGTTATGTCACTAAGTGTAGAAGTCTTCTATGTAGAGCACTAACTACTTCTTGCACTTTAACTTTAAGTTTTACGAAGATCCGTCTCGAAATTTAATATGAATAATAATATACTTGTACTATAGTCAGGGTAAAATTATTAAACATAAGGTTTATTATTTTAAAACAAAGAAAATTGTCTTGAACTAACTAACATGCAAGATGATAACATTTACTTACTATTTGTAATAGTTTCTCTCCCCTTTTTCTATTCAGAAATACAACAGGTAACTGCCTAAAAATATTGAAGTCGTAGAGTATCATGAACGTACCCTGGAGAAGTATCCGAAACGCCATATTTCTGTGGACAGTTGTTCGTTTTTTGTAGCGCGCTATGCAGGAAATTAGCTTCTATTGCAATGTCGACGCTTTTGGTAAAGCGAGTGAAACGAGGGCGTTTTCACAGCGCGCCCGCAGCGTCCGCCTGCCTCATAGCGGCGACCAGACGAAAATGTAATTAAAAATTCCGAGAGCATTTTGCGAAGCGCTCGCAACAAGATAGTGTTGCCGACGCGGGGATCGTTGTCGTGACTGCCTCCTGGGAGGTATTCACTTGTAATTAGAGTTGTTCGCTCTAAAACTCCATTGCATACTTTTATTGCGCGATTACCGTTATGCAGAAATGTGGCGTTTGCAACTCGTACTGTTATTGCGCTTTCCACTTACGAATTCTGAATTTTCGATGCTCTCTTCGGCTTCTACGTGGGATCTGAACTATTGGAGCAGGTGGCTTGGATAAAGGCAGACACGAAGGCAATCTTGGCAATCCACGAGCACGTCATCACGAATAACCAGCGACTGAGCGTCACGCACAATGATTACAACACTTGGACGCTCAACATTAGGGGAGTGAAACGAGAAGATAGAGGACAGTACATGTGCCAAGTTAATACTGATCCCATGAAAATGCAGGTAAAATTTCGAAAGGAGAAATACCATTAAGTTTATTATTAATTCGTTACTTCGAGAATTTCGAAATTTCTTACAAAGTTAATTTCTCCTTAGTGAGGGACTATACACTGAAACTTGAAATTACGCAATCAAAATTTTAAGAGTATTTTACATTGGCAAACCGTATTTCACTAATTTCAAATTGTGACTTGATTTGTTCCTTTAGACAGCTTTTCTGGAGGTCGTTATTCCCCCGGATATCATCTACGAGGAGACGTCGGGAGACATGATGGTGCCTGAAGGTGGATCAGCAAAACTGGTCTGCAAGGCCAGAGGATTCCCTCCTCCCAAGATAGTGTGGCGCAGGGAAGACGGCGGAGACATTATATCGAGGGGCGGACCTCAAGGGAAAACGAAAGGTAGATTAAATCTTTGTTTTATTTACTCCACGGGCACAATGAAATACAAATTAGTGGAAACTAGTTATATTAAAATAATAACAATAATTTCACTTACATGAAGATACTTCGTACTAATCAAAAAAACTATAACGAACAAACAAAATACAATACAAAAAAAAACAGATACGTGTCCTGCAAGATACATATAGTTTTAATCTAACCCGAATACGGTTGAAAAACAAGTAAGTCAATGCAATGTTATTTTATTACAAAGCTGATTAGAGAAAGAATACATATGTCTGACTAACCAGGCTTGCCTTCTTATATCCAATACCTACCTAGTTGTTACCTGTACATTGCACTTACTTACTCCATACCATACTGCTATAGAATCACGCAAATCATATGTAATGGATCCTAAGTACTTCGATACTCTAGAGACATTCCAAGAACTATCTGCAAGAAAATGGGTTAAGGATAAATCACAGCTTAAAATATTCACTATTGAATGTTAGCAGTAAATCACACCGCAGCACCTCGGGGAACTGCTATTACCATTCAAACCGCCCTTTCTAATCCCGCGGGATTACGCCCCGAGACGGTCCGAGAATAATTACTTACCTACTCATCTCTGCACTCGTCCAAATAAAGAGCCGGATAAAGAGTTAAAAGTTAGAACCACCGAAATTTAAACAATGTATATGTCTCAGTAAAATGGCATAATTATCTTGACTTCATTCTGCCGTCGTCTTAAACAGATCTAAGGTTTAATTTTTTTTTATTCAGTTGTTTCGAAGGATAGCAAAACAAGGTTCAAATGATACTTCTTTTTCAATTAAGTGACGTCAATAACTTTTTTGTGTTTATTCAAGAAAAAAAACGTAAGAAATAAATGACTAAATAAAGTTTTACAAAGATTGCAACAAAAATACTTTTGATCTGTTAGAGATCAATATGTGGAAATTAAAAAATGTTCCTTGGTTTTTGAAGATTTTCAGAAACATTTTATGAAACAAGGAATAAGCATTAAAATAACTCAAAAATAGATATGCCTAAGGTTTGATAAAGTAAATTTGCACTTCGTTTTGCTATATTTCTATACCAGTTTAGAAATTTGGCGAGATCTTAGAAATTTGGATGTATTTCTGGACTTGTTAAACTAGATTGAGGAATGAAGTCTGCGATTAGGTATGCCCGAATTTGGCCAAATTCCTAATTCTGAAATATTACTGCAAACTTGCATTAATAATCATCTGCTTGTTATTCTGTGGGACAATGAGTTGATGAAGAACCCAGTAAAATCGTTTTTAAACCGCCTACTGTTAAAGAGTTTGTAATTCCCAAATGCAGGCCACATAGAGCCAATTGTCGTGAATGACTTTGTCATGTCTTGCTGTTCCATAACAACTGAAAATTTTACACAAACAAATAAACTGTGCCTACGATAAACCTAGTTTCTATTTTTGCTCTTCTCTTCCACTGCCAAGACCCTTAGCCTCACACCTACTACTAGTAAGAATTAAGGCCTCTGTCATGGTTGTCATTCTAAGAATATAATGAGGTCAATTCGGGATTAAATTTTTCCTTACTTGCCTTAAATTAGTGCTGTCACTTTCCGTCAAATAGGTTTAGAAAAGGCTAGAATATATCTAAGTCCTGTCATTTTTAAAAACGTCAAGGGTTTTTTCGCCTTTCCTAGTCAATTTAGTCGCCATTGTTTTGATTGTCGCCTTATTTTGACAAATAACACGTATTTTGCATGAAATTATAAGACATGACACGACTAAAATATCTCCTATCCTTTTCTAAACCTATTTAACGGAAAATGACAGCACTAATTTAAGGCAAGTAAGGAGAATGTACATCCCGAATTGTGGCTATTGTGTAACGACAGCCTACTGAGTTATTATGAACAATAATCGGCACGGCCGATTTAATATACCCTCTGTAGCATAGAATGATATTTTATTCAGACGACCGGATGTTTCAGTCAGCCTGCAATGTCCTTACCTAAACGGGGAACATTGTCGTTGTGAAATGCTGAAAAATATTAACTTTGTATGTTATTCCTCGAGAATCGAACCTGATTTATATTATAACGCTAACCAATCTTCTATTAATTTTGCACTTTAGTTTTTGCTAAAATGTAGATAAAACTGAACTGGGAAGTTCACATTCGCATTAATCAGAGTTTGTTGATTCGCAGTTTTTCACTTATTTTAATTCCAGCTCGGCGATAAAGTATGCTCGCTGAATAAATTTTTAGCCTCGCTTGACCGACACTGTAGACTCAATATTTCCAATGGAAAATGTAACGATCATTTTTAATACTATACGTGGAACAATCTGTGATTTTTTTATTTAAACTCTGAACACAAATAATAGGAGGATAAGGGTGGATTCGTGACGAGAGGCAATTGGAAACTGTAGTGACAGGGTGATTAATCAGCTGGTTCCACTTAACCCCACTACTGTTCAGACTTCTGTGCCATCAGTCAATTCATTAAGCTAACAAAGTGCTACCGGTAATGACTTCCACGACGAACTGAACATTGTGATTGGAACACTACTCATTCACTTCCATACATTACGGTAATCACTGGATTCAATCGGCTCCTGAATCAGGCAAGCATTCATTTCACGCAGAAACATAAAACGTGGTTCAAACTTGGCCAAAACAGTAACTTTTGCGACTCTTCGTTACCAAACACCAACTCGAAGCCTTGTTCGAAGTCTCTACCAATATTAACTAACATCAATAACAATCATCAATTTGAGTGAAGAAGTCTAATTAAAGAAGCCGTTACAAGTTACCTCCATAAATCTGAGCAGGAAACAATAGTGGCTATCCATTACTTAGGCCAATGTTTCTTCAGAAATATTTCAATAAGGAAACTTCGAGCTCGTTGGAAATGACAAATATAGTTTTTCAATGACGCTCTTGAATATTTCCCGTCCTTAATTTACTAACTTCCCTTGTAATTTTGAAGTAAGAATATGATCAATGATGATGCAGTATAAAATAGGTTTTTTATACATTTTGAACAGTTTATGCAGTGGTATTTGGAAGACAAGGTTTTCGACTATTTTTCTATCACTAATCACAATACGTAGCTTGCTGTGTTTAATTGGTAGGTGGGAATATGCCAGAGTGAGTATATGCAACACAATAAAAAACAAATCTACTATTTTGTGTAGGTAATATTATTTGCATCAAATGAATACACTAACACAAACACATTTCACGCCCATAATCCCTTGCGTTGCGGAGTAGGCAGAGTGTAAATTGCCGCAAAAAACGGACATTTACGCCACGTCTGACAAAAATTTGTGGGTCATTCGTAAAATGGTGTATCGCCATTGTGACAGGTTGTCAGTCCATCGCCCACCCTCGAGGCCCTTAGTCGCCTCTTACAACTCCCGTGGGAAAGAAATAGGGATGCTATTCTAAGCATGACACGGCATACAAATAATACAGTAACACCATTAAATAACACATGCTTAATGCAGAATTCAGTAATACATTGTGATGATGACAGAAAACAATGTAGTCCCAACAAAGGGTTGTTATTCAACATTTGCCCTTCATTGTGTCGTATGAAACATGCTCTGGCGACAACAGCGCGTCTGCCTATTTGTTCCGTGATCTACACCAAATTATGCAGATAAGCGGAATGAATGGCGGAAACTTGCTCCGAGACTGATGCAAATTAACTCCACGATCCTTCTATTCGACGCATTTTGTCCACCCAACAAAGTTTGAAACAGATACTAGCTGCTTTAGAGCAAATGGTTATTAGAAGGAGCCCTTCACACAGACAAAACAAGATTGCTTCATACTCGAATCACCTTCCCAATTACAACTACAACAGCGCGTCTTCCTATTTGTTCTGTGATCTACACCAAATAATTCAAATAAGCGGAATGAATAGCGGAAGCTTGCTCCGAGACTGCCTTTATGATCTTTTGGTATGTAGGTACTTCACAGGTCCAGTAATAAACGCTTTGGTTAATAATATACCACTCTGTAGACTGTTCTCCTCTAATTCGGGAATCATGCTTTTACCAGGTCAATATTTTTCAAATATATCAGTCAGTAAGTATTAAGTATAGATATAACGCTTTACAAATTTTACGATAAGAATAATACTAATAAAATTCAAAAACAATTTTAATATTCCTGCTCGTCTTATAGATCAGGGGTCCAAAAAATATACCACTGCCACTTATTTTTTTATTGTTTTTAAGGATCGGTCTTCCTAATTCTTGGCTCTGACCACCTGCTGCATTATCCTAACTTGTTAATTTCAATTCATTACCAGATACGTTCCACTGAATGTTATGAATCATTTTACCGAGTTAAAGGGGAAGGTTTTGCGTGGATCAGATAAACCTAGCTATTGACGACCGACCCAATTATAAAGAAACTTACTGCGTTTCCATTTCTATGGATTATTAAATTTTATCTCCTTGAAAAGGTAACCTAGTTAAACTTGCTTATTCTAAAGATAACATCGGAGTGTTAATTAAAATTAGTCAGTTTGTCGATGAGGGTGGGTGGAGTGTTGCTTTTTCATTATATTTGAGAACACTCAGTTAACGTGTGATAACGAGATCTAAACTTAAACAGCTGTGTAGGTGGTATCTTCACCTTCAAATAATTGTTTTGCAAGTAAGTTTGAGGTTAACGCTTTTGCGAATTTTAATTTGAATAGGTACTTAAGAACTTTACTTTAATCTTGTTGTGTGTTTTCATCAACTTTAACCAAGGTCTTCAAATAGTTTTTCTTTTAAGCTTTGTTATGTATTATTTTTACGCTAGTGATCATAATATGGTAGGAAACAAAACAATAAAACTTTTGGTCTCATGACACTAGCCAGAGTCCTTTGGGCTAAAACGTCACTTGACTTATGACACATCGACAGGCCAAGTTTATCCAGTCCGCCCGAAGACAGCTCACGAATTCCGTAGAGTCGCGGAATTCCACAAACTCCATTTAACTTGGACCGGCAGATTTTTGAAGACGTTTCAGATATTTGAATATCGTAGGATCTGTCCAAACAAGTTTGCCGTGAAATATTCTGTTGTAACTTTCCTAGTTCACATAAAAATTGTGTTGTGTGAAACTCTAAAGACTACGACTTGTGTCCACATCGTCACTATCATTACATAGTAGTATAATATAAAGCCGCTTTCCATATCTGTCCCTTAGATCCTACGTATGCTTAGATTTATTAAAGCACTTAACGGATATTCATGCATTTTTTATGGGTGGTCAATAGGCAGGTGTATATGTATATATATGCCCGAAAAAAATATTCCCACAGAAAAACGGGTAACAGCATGTGAAACCGCTAGCCGGACCGCTAGTCCAACCATTAAATGATTATTCATTATCTTGTTACTTATATTTTTGATGATAAAATGCTTGACTAACTTCTATGCATTTTGAAAAGAAAACGAATATTTTCCACTAGAATATCACAAAACCTTGGGCAGGCAAAGCTAACCGAACATTCCAAACCTCAAGTTCCAATTCCGAAGTCACAAGTTGAAACATTACGACAAACTACTCCACATCTGTCTTAGTTCTTGTTTGCTAACGAACCGTCGCGGCCGAGAGCCCGCTTTAAAGCATCAGCCCATCCACTGCCTTTGGAAAATATTGCCTCGGCTTTTTATCCTTGTTTGAATAATGTCCGTAAGCGCACCCGAGTGCCATTCGAGCAAGGTGTCAGGAAAACAACTCGAGTTCGAACCACTAACGCTACTTGTTTACCGACCCCGTCAACTTTTGGCGGCTCCAAGTGTTTTCAGGCGAGAAATGTAAAGTAAGCACTAGAGACGATATGGAATTCGTGTTTTGGTTGTTAAGAAATACCTCTTCCACATTTTTCTTTTCTTTTTTTGTGTGCATCTATGATTTCAATAACAAAATTAGGCTCATAATTTATACTACAACACAATGATATTTTATGTAGGTACATAATTAATATTAATATTTTATGTAGGTACTTCAATTTATTTGTTCAATAATATTATGTCCCCAATTTTTTTGGTATTTGCATGCTAATACGTAAGTAGGCAAAACACTACAACCAACCCAAATTTTAGCTTATTTTACACAATGCTATACGCAAATAAAAAAAAACTGATTTCTAATTCTGAATTATTATCAAATATCTTGGATTCAAAGAGATAGATTACGATGATACTATTAATGTTGTAATCATCTGCTAATATTTAAGCATTTTCGTTAAATCATTTTAAAAGTAAGTATTCTAAAACTGAAATGTAATTTTATCTTCTCACATCTAGAAGTAGGTTCAAATACGAGTAGTATTTATTGTTAATTACTAATATTTATTTTAAAATTCTAGCGATGTGCTTCTAGATGAAATAATTCTGATTTTGGATTTTGTCTAATAGGGTAATGCTAGAAAAATAATAATTGCATTAATTTGTTTAAGACTTTCGCGCTTTGTATACAATATTATAGACCCTATTAAACTTAGTAATTGCAATAGCATTATAGCTAATATTTTTATTTATATTAACAGCAATGTTTTATTCCTCACAGTGACGTCGCTAGAGGGTGAAATCGTGAACCTGACGAAAGTGACGCGGTCGGAGATGGGCGCTTACCTATGCATCGCAGCCAATGGTGTGCCGCCTTCCGTCAGCAAGAGGATAATGCTGCATGTGCACTGTGAGTACCTAGTGACGTCATTAGAGGGTAATATCGTGAACATAAGCGCCAAAGCGCTGCCCGCGCGCTTGCTAGAATTGGCAAAATACAAAAGCAGCGCTGTATAACGCGGGTTGTACAGCCGCGCGCGATAAGTACAACCCGTACGAACACTACGACACCGTGCCGTATTACAGCTACTTGGGCACGATGCTTAACGGAGCGTTGGGCCTATCAAAAGTGACGCGGTCGATGGTGGATGCTTACCTCCGCATCGCACTGTATCAAGTTTAAAAAAAAAACATCAGTTAAATATTTTTAAATACTTGTGTTTGGCATTGATAAGCTTACTGAGAATGTTCAATGTGTAGAAAATACTCAGGCATTTGAAATTTCAGAGCTAGGTTGCTCCGTAAAATAAGGTCTTTAAATACGATCTCTCTGTCTCTCTCTGTTTGGTCCATTCTAGTCTAGAATAATCAAAATCCTTTTATCCCAACTATTGCCAAAGATATTATCAAGAGACAAAACAAAATACACCAGAACAGAACTGTACGAAAATAAAATATGAAATGCTTCATTCTTAGTGTCATAGATCCATTTTACCTATTTGAAGTCCTCTTAGAACTTTATTCCTCCGGGCCCACGGGAGGCCCAAATAAAACTACGAAAAGCTATCACAAACTGCGTTATACATTGGTATTTTTGTTTGTTCTAAGGTTTTATTTATACTTATGATTCATCAACTCCCGTGCCGTGTGATGCCGGTTTAGAATAGCATCACCCCATTTCTTCCCTGCGGATGTTGTAGAAGGCGGTTAAGGAACTTGAAGGTTTTATGTGTGTAACAATTTTAGTCCGAAACCATTTAATGCGCTAGGCTTAGGCTACAGGCCTCCCTACCATTAAAACGTATATGAACGAAGCATCTCGTCGCTTACTAGACAACGCTTCCCATCATAGAAACTCCTTAATAGTTGCCGCTTTCAACTACTTCCCCCATCCTACCTCGTGTTTAAAACGCCGTCCCAGACACGTCCTTTCGGATGATGATGACGACATCACAGTAGCCGCTGCTGCAGCCATTGCAAGTAGATCACACTCCACAAGCTCTTCAAGCAACCGACTTAGGGAACTACCGGCATGTGTCGGGAAGATTCAGTCCAATCCGTACTTTCTAGAACAACTCCTAACCACACAAACTTCTCCGGCTGAGCCCTGGCTCCCCACCAAAAAAAATCACCATTAATCAAAAGTCAAGATATATTTATTTCATTCTCGTAAGTTACAGATACACATAAGTGTGGGAGTCTTCCTTAAAGTTCTAAAGAAGAATCTGTGTTGGAGAACTCCGCTCTCCCTCAAACATAAACTTGTAAAATGTAACCATAACAGTATGTTGTTACACTTGATTCAAAAATAAAATACAACGTTTTTAAATTACAACAAAATAATTAAAAAGAAAGTGAAAAAAAAAAAATGTTTCAAATTAAAAAAAACTGGTTTGTGTGTGTGTGTGTGCACAGAGTTTTGTTTTATTTTATTAATAATAATTTTGACAGATTTTATATTGTTTATTTTGTTTTGGTCATGTGTGGATTTCAAAGCCCCGGTACTAAAATTGCGTAATATAAAAAAAAATTAAAAAAAATTTAGGCGACAGGCTGACAACCATATGTTACCTCTACTGTGTCAAACGTTTTTTTTCAAAACGCCCCTTAAATATTTGTCAGACGTGGCAAAGCCTTAAATTACCACATTCCCCAAACGTTCAGCGTTCTCGGAAGAATTTTTCTCTTTTACAGGAATCATTGCTTCCTTCTTTATAATAATAATCGTGTTTACTAAATTTCTACCTGCAATCATAGGTACTTATCAAATACTAGCGGCCCGACCAGCGGTTCTATTCGCTGCTGTTTTCCTGCGGGAAAAAGACCTTTGCCCGGCATGAATTATACAAAAAACCTTCCTCTGAATCATTATGTTAATTAAAGAAAACCGCATCGAAACCGTTCCATTTTTTTTTTATCTAAGCATACATAGGGGCACGGGAAGCGACTTCATTTTATACTTCTTAGTGATTTTCAGTCACTGAATTTTCTGTAGTTGAAACTATAAATAAATAATTAATAATTGTTGTATAATTATTACCTGAGTCTGTTAACGGACTGTAAACATGAAATGGCTGCAACTCAATATTCAAACTCGTCTTACACAAATTGGAGTTATTAGAGTAGATTTTCCCGTTCGAAGCACATCGATTACGAATTCACAACATGAATCAATTCAGTCGGCGATAAAATCTACTCACCTGCGTAAAGCAGAAGCAAAAAGCGGTACCACGGGAACTAAGTTATCAGTTGATCTTGAGACTAATTTATAACTGAGAGTAACTCGGTTGTTCGATGGTTGGCTGGGCCTAGGGGGCGCTGGGCCCGAACACGTAAGCAATTGGGGGATTTTCGTGTTATCACGTATCATCTTCAGCGCGTGGCTTGCATATAAATTATCTACAGATGACAACTCGAGCTTGATCGTTATTTGCTCGTTGTGTCAGAACTCGAAACTGTTTAACGTGTCAGCAGCCGGTTACGGTCACATACATACAACAACACATAAATATAGGTATCAGCACATTTTCCTTCCTCTTTTTGTGTGGGACACAGAGTTTTTCAATCGCCTTCTACTCCTAGTAGCACTGTTTACCCATCGGTCCCGGTGGCCTATGATAACTTAGTCGGTGGTCGTCACACAATCATGTCAGAGGCTCACTTGTAGTAGGAGGTTGTAAAAACTCTGACACCAGGGTTTTACAGGTCATTTGTCGACTCAGCATCCCACACAAAAGAAAGAGCACTTTTTACAAAAATAAATAAGATTTAAAAACTATTGAAACAGAAAATCAGATTTTTTAAAGACTTAATGTAATCATTTAAAAAAAGTTACAATCTACAATCAATGTTGATTGATCTGATCATAGTCATTTTTGTATTAAGTCTGATATTATTATATTTTCTCCACAACAAGCACCTATATTTAAAAACTGTAATGTAACTAACCTACAGATCTACTATAAGGTTACTACACAGTTCACAAACACAAAGTGACCGTTAAGCTAAAAGAAAACTAGTTAGTTCTAGGAAATTACTACCAAGTATAGTTATAAATGTGGTGATTAAGCAATCTCTTAGTGTATAAGTAGGGATTCTCTACAGCAATCAAAAGTTACGGAGAGTTTCCTCAGAAAGGATTCCGCGTGGAATTCTTCAAGTGACAGTTTGATTAACCGGGCGGCGCACACGCTCCCCCATTTTCGGATTTCTTGGCGTTTTGTAGCTATCACCTGCTCTACTTGTCGTTGGAATTTTATAGGGTTTACTCCACGTATTTTTATTTACGAGCACGCTATTATCTCACTTGGGGAGATGAAAAAAAAACAGCGTGAGTCGGTAACCGGTAACCGTGAGATAATTAAACTTATTTAGAAACGTGGAGCGCGAGAATCTTCTTGCAAATTGATTGCGATTTGTTCACTTCGTTCTGTGTGTTTCTTTTTCTCTAAATTCAATTTACCGTCTGCCGGCGCCAGTGAATCAACTAAAAACTCATCGCGTTACGAAGCACTTACTGTTACAAATGAACGGTCGGGGCGGTGGCGTCGCGGGCTCTTTGTAGCTTTGCGGCCCTCACCTCTGCCACAAGTCGACCCGCTGTTATCATTCGTTTTCGGGGAAGGAAATTTAAATTAAATATTTGAGAGCGTTAATTTTGTCTCCTCATCGGGCGAACGCGACGCATTCTTTGTGAAGTAATTAAACTGAGTGGAAGGGTTCCAGGCGGAGTAGTTTGTTTGTTCGCTCTGAAATTGCGTTTCCTATGAAGTGGAATTCTCTCGCTGTAGTTAAGATTACCGTTCAGCCGAGTCACGCCTATTTGTTTTATGGCGCAATTGTTATGCTTAGAACTTTGTTCGCAAAAAGGATTCAATGAGGCAAAAACTTTGGGCAATTTTGCAACTATTTGGAAAGGATTTTGTATTCGTGGCTTATCGAATACGTGCATATAAAGTGTACAATCAGACTAGTGTTTACATCGGAACTGCCAATAACAGAATGCAAATACCTACCGGACATGGCCTCGCGCACTGTTGGCTAACGCTTCGGAAAACTTTTACATCCGTACATATTGAACTAATGCAGGGGTAATCAACCTTTTAAGGCAAAAACTTACCGGCTCTGCGTGAACTCGTGTGTTAGTTACTTTCCCTTCTGAATAATTGAGAATCAAGGGCGGTGAAAAAGATGGTTACAAAACTATGATCCCACTGTAATGATAGGAGAAAAAGAGTGAGAAAATAAACGTGAAGCTTTTACGTGAAGTAATTAAGTTTTTTTCCGTGTAAACATTCCATGAGCAAACTGTTAATCGTATTTAAGATACGAAGTCGAAAAATGCGTGAAAATAACTAAGAAATGAGATAGGATGAACGCCATCTAACAAAATTACTGTTTCTTAGTAATTTTGTTAGATGGCGTTCATCCTATCTCATTTCTGTTAGCTTGTCGTTGGTATATCTTATTTATTTATGTATGCATGTATTTATTTTATGTATTTTTATTTTTCATGTTAAATTATTAAGTATAGTATTTTACTTTCCTTCTTATGTATTGTAGTTTAGTGCGAAATTTAAGTACGATTATATTTCTTTTTTTTTGTGTATGGGCACCCGCTTTTACTCTTTCTGTTTATCTTTTGGTTGGCCGGTAGAGAATGCCGCGTGGCATTAGGCCCGCCCTTTGTACTTTCTGTGCAATAAAGTTTAATAAATAAATAAATAAGTATTTTTCATTTATCTGAAACAACTTATTTATCACTTAAACAAAACATTTACCTGGAATAGAACACAAAATACGCTGGTGATACCCGTGTAAACAAAACACTTACCCACATGAAAAGGTTCTCGACCACTTAACTAAAATACTGAGTATAAAACCGGTGAACGAATTTAGAACGGGTAATTAACAGGAGTGGAACAGTGAAGGCAAACGAAAGATGATTGTGATTGTGACATGTCCGATGATTGAAAAGCTTTAAATGAATATATGCGTACCTTCACGGGCGACTGTTGTATGGAATTGATGGATTGTATTATTTTTTGCTTGCCATGTGACGCGTCGTTTTTAATTATCCCAATAAAAAGTTGGTATTCAAATATATTTTTAATAAAATCATTTTTGTTCAGTAAAATTTTAACATGCAGACAGAAAGAGAGTTGTAATATTTTATTTTATCTTTTTCACGTCATTGACTTTTATTTTTGTGAGGTATGAAAAAAGCAAAACTAATCGTTCGATGACTTGCTCGAATATTTAGCAGATACCTACCTCAATCATTTCATGTGAGGGAGGTGAAGTAAAGGTAATACTGATAACATGCCGACACCTATTTTGGAATTCATAAGGTGTTCTGTTTCCAATTCCCAATGGCAGATCCCATCAATGTAAATGGTAATACACGTGCAACTCCATACACTGTATCAAACATTTGATGTACAGGTCTCATGATGTCGTGAAGACCCTTTAAATTTATTATTAAATAGAAATATTGTCTGTAATGGCTGCCGCAGACCAATCGTAGCGATCGCTCGAGCACTTGCTTTACCAAAATGTCGAGCTCATAGAAATTAAAAAAGAACCGTTCGTAATTGAAATAAAAGTGACCTTCGAATCGAATCGAGCCGTTTCTCATTCTAAACGATGTAACCTTTTCTCAATGAAGATAGATTTCCTTTTCAAATTTCTAACCAAAATGGTTCGAGATACCGCTCGCAAAAATAGCTCTAGCTCTGCGGCGGCCCTTAGAGTTGTATATCACCTGAAAATGAAAATGAAATTACTTTATTCAATGTAGGATAGTATTATCACTTATTGACGTCATAATCCGTCATTGTAAAAAAAAGTTGTTTTTTTATAACAATTTTGGATTGTCCTAATATAGTACACCGGCTCGGGTAAGATAAAAAAAAAAAGTCACTGCCTCGGGACTGGCCAGGTTGATTACACGGCATGTAACTTTACGCCACCACCATTTGTACAGTACCTGCGTACAGTATCGTCGCATAATTTTAAATGTATAGGAAACCTATGACAACTTTTCTTAAATGTAAAATAACGTAAGGACATAAAAAACATTCCTAAAATTGCACATTTAATAACAATATTATCGTTTATTCGTTCCGCTTTATTAAATAAAGCCTTGTTGCCCAAGTTACTAATTAGAACAAAAATTCCGATCGTACCGATTCCGCTCGCTAAATTGGCTACTTGAACTCGTAGAAGCCGTCTAAAGGAACTTAACGACGGTCAAAGAGCATAACCGCAAATAAGCTCAGATCTGAGGCGCATAAGGTTGCCAGGCTTCCAGAAGAAATAGGACAGAATAGGTTTTAGGGTTATTTTGAATCTAAGGAAAATTGAGTTGAGGTGATTGAATACCAAATGACACTTAATTTTTTTTTTGCAATTCCCGAATCGCATTTCGTGTTTTAAAAAAGTTTAAGAAGTTTGTTATTTTCCAGTCCTTCATATATTCTGTGGTTTTATTAAATGTGTTTTTTTTTATTGTATGCTTATGGTAGCAGTAATTAATTAACGATGAGTCCTCGCATTTCCGCGATAACGCCTATACTGCATTTGAAATAATATTCAAGCATTCGGCTATAAATAATTGTATAATTCCAGAAATTTATCGCAATTCACATTTTAAGTTCATCATTTCTTTATTTTGGTGACATAACATTAACCTCTCAATTATGACAGCATCTCCATTGGCTTTAAATATGTAATTATATATTGGTACACCTCTTCCTTCTTTATGATCTCCTGGTACTTGAATCTATATTTCTTTTTCTCTCTTCCACCTGGAGGAAGGGAAGTCTATATAGGTATATTTAGTACTTGCTACTCTATGGTATAGTTAAAACATCTGTAGGATATTAAAGAACACTTTTTACAACGTACACCTTTTTTCGTTAATGTCTATTAAATCAACCAGCTGGCCAAACCAGTCCACGATAATTTAAAGTTCTGGAAGCCCTATTGAAGGAAGAAAATTCCGCTTTCCTTAATTCACCCTAAACAGGCGTTTGGGAGAGCTGGTGTGATTGTTTACATTTGAGAAATAATCCGCCCTTTGAACCGTCTCCTGCCCTTTTGTTTCTTTATACGACGTCGTTTAGCGACTCGTTAAACCAATTGAGATTTTTTCGTTCTGCTATCCCTTATAAAAGACCAAACTTCGTTTCGGTAACGAAATAAATTACAAATATTTCTATACAATTAAGAATACCTATACTTTGTTAACATTTTCGTCTGTTTAACATTCGTCAACATTGTAGATCTACATCAAATACGTGATAATTATATAGGTAATTCAAATAACCACAATGTGCATTTGTGCTGTCGCCAATACAATCGGCCTTAAAATTATCTCTAAAAGTACCTACTACGCCGTAGCAAAAGGCTACAACATCGTAGCTAAAAAACGTTGTCGAATAGATTTCAACTCCGAAACAAGTAAGTAGTTATAACCTGTTACATTTCCAACTGTAAACATCTAACAACGCTAGAAAAGTTCCCTCAAAAACTGTGTTTAAAACTAGTGCCGAACGAAATAACTGGCTTACTCGTTGGCGGGTGTTTGCGCCGAGTATGAGAGCTCGCTCCACCACTTCGGTGGTAAAACTCTGCGTCTGTCAGGTGTTTACTTTGAATATTACCCGGAACCGGTGCTTTACTTGCGTTAGTGTTGCACTGTTTGCCGGACTGGTAGTTGGTTTGCAATTAGTTAGACGGAAGTTTCCGATTGCCGACATAGTCAAACCATCTTGACTTAATGGCGGTGAGATTCGCTTTAACATGTTTTACTTGGTTACGTAACGGATATTTTTTACGAGAGATACATGGATTGAATACCAAATTTTAAAACACTTCCCGAGTTAGTATAAAATTTTTGAAAAAACCTTGCCGCGCTTGAAAATTTTGCAAGTAAAAAAAAAAGCTACATTGAATTTTTAAAGTCTTCAGAACTATATATTTTAACGTAGTAGATATGCTGGCTAGTGGTTACATAATCAAAAACTTGTCAAAATTTTACTAAGATCAGTTAATAAGTCTGCGTTTTAAGATTCATCTCGCCACACGAATGGTATGTAAATGGTGTTTAACAATGCAATTTTTTGCGAATTATTTATGTGTTTTAAAGCCAAACTTTTGCCTTGTAATTATATAGTCATAGAAATAACGAAACACGCGTAATAAACATGTTGGGCTAAGCTCGTACAAAATGCATGCCCGGCCCAACAAATAAGCCGAAATGGAAAGTTATGCAAACAAGATGCAGGCAAAATTGCAACTGTTTGTTGGAATTGCAAAATGATGCAAGCGTTGCATAAAAGATGTGAACTAAGTAATAATTTATTGTAACAAACAAAACATTTTGTTAATTTTCATCACTTTGACCTTAATTTTAAAAGAAATTATAACAACGATTCAAAAAAGAAATTCTTCAGTTTAATGACCTTAGTTTTTCAATATTTCTTTGATTCTTTATTTATTTTCAGGTCATGGGAGGGATGTTCCCACCTAAAATAGAACCTTATAACTACTTTAAAACAAATAAATTACAAAATACTAATGCAATATATTGGTCATGCTTTGGAAAGGATTAACACCTTTGATCTTTGAACCATGTAGGTAGGTATAAAAGCTGTAGTAGTACAATATTCTTGCTTTTGTACAACCGCTGGTGCAACACATCTAGTATATGGGTTACCACAAAAAGCTGACTCTAAGCTCGGAAAAAACCAGAGATGTTGAAATTATTTTAGTTTTTTCGGGCCCGCTGAAGTTCACACACACTAGACCTAGAAACATTTACCAGATTGAAACATGTCACGCCTATTATCCCTTGCGGGGTAGGCAGAGCGTAAACGGCCGCAAAAACGGCCATTTACACCACGTCTGACAAATGTTTGAGGCTCATCGCCATAGTGACAGGTTGTCAGCCCATCGGCTATAATTGCAATACACACTCTTGAGCCCCTGTGTCGCCTTCTACGACTCCCACGGGAAAGAAATGGGGTTATGCTATTCTAAGCCAGCATCACACGGCATATTGAAACACATCCTTTTTTTTTTTGTTTGTCAAAAATTTATTAATAAATAAATCAAATATTGGGAAATCGATTCTGGGATTAGCAAACAAACTAACTACGCTGGCTCAGATTCGAAATGGATCTTAGCCTCCGGAATTAGTTGGTCAAAAATATATTAAGATACTAATAAATAAATGGAATAAAATAAAAAAGCCTTTTATTTCTTGCAATTAGTACAATTTAAAACATTGAATTTAGATTAAATTTTTTTTAAGAATTTTATAGTTATTGTCATGATTAATGCATAACAAAATTAATATTATAAACTACATTTGCAAGAACCCCTATCAGGTGAAGGCCTCCTCCAGAGTATGCCATTTTCCCCTGTCGCTTGCTCCTTTAACCCAGTCTCGTCCCAATTTTACTTTAGATACTAGCAGGTACTTAAATATTTATGTTATTTCCAGTTCATCCCCTGGTGCAAGTGCCGAATCAGCTGGTGGGGGCTCCGACTGGCACTGACGTCACGCTACAGTGTCACGTAGAGGCGTCACCCAAAGCCATCAACTACTGGACCAGGGAGAATGGTAAGGCAAAGTCAAAGTCAAAAATCCTTTATTGCGACTAAGTGTACCTTAAGATCTTAAAAGCTATACAGAACTTGTGAACTTAGCGTCCTTTTCGGACGTAGCATATAGGATAGGTTTGTTTAAAGCATGCAATAAATAATGCAATAGAAACCTATTAATAATACACATTTCATCTTAAATTACATCAATGCAAATTAAATTAAATATTATAAATTTCAATTTCAATTTTATTTGTACATAATGGGATAATTGTATAGTATTAATTACACATTACTTTAATTAACATTATATGTTTTTAATTTCAAGGTATTCTTTTACTGAATAGAAGCAGTTTTCTTGTAAAAAATCCACTTTGGTAAGGTAAACTTAGCGCCTGGATTGTCACGCGTATATCCCGCGTGCTTTTCACAAAACACGAGAGCAGCGCGCAATGTAATACGCATGCTTTTACAGCCCATGCTACACATCATCCAAACATCTTGCAACAATACAATTCTACAATTCTACATTTCACTTTGGCGGGTTATAAGTGCGGCTTCCTCTACCTAGGCTGGATCATATCAGTAAAATGATTCTAAAATCAACACAGTTTTGAATGATTTATACGAATTTATCTGCTAGAATAATCATCACGAGTTTTTTAGGAGGCTTATGACATTCAATGGATGTGTGAATATTCGCAGTATGTGACTTTATCTTACCTTTCATTCTTTTCGAGTTGGATACCTGATACAAATAAGTTTTGAACATTTGACAACGATGTGTTATAATATCCTTAATTGCATGAAATACACAGAAAATCAAAAATCTTCATTTTGTCGCAAAGTCGAGCTTATTTCTTAAGAAGATATCTCTTGCATGCAACCCATGTGTTGTGTTAGATATTAAAAATGTTGGGGTAATAGGCAATAAGAAATGATATTACAAATTTAACTAAATAAACAATAAACAACTTTGAAAACTAATACAATAAAATTATTTTATCCTTATCACATATACACAAATAAAAAATTTACACCAAATGATCCTGACATAAATTGATGTTGAGAAAAAAAGAGTTTTGTGTGTTGTTACAGAAGAAGCAAAGAGCAACATTTATTCTTTTATCTATGTACCAACGACATAATGAGTTACAGAGCACGACAACATCACGACTAAACAAAACATAAAATTAATACACTGCATTGATTGCGCACTAAACTTCAAGATGTCATAGCAAAATGTTTACGAGCAAGCCAACTCATAAAACTTATTAAGCCCGGCACGAACTCAAGAACGGAATAAGTAACTAATTTCATTATTCATAAAGCACATTGAAAGCGTTAAAGTACTCATTAAAATGGTCGTAATTCATATTTCTACTATCCCCTTTGACAGCCAGCAGGGGCTAGTGGTTGCTCACAAGTTATGGCCTTTTTATGGTTGTATTTAAAGGAAAATATGCGCGTATTTCATGTCCGTTTTTCATTTCTCCAAGATTTATTCCGACTTTGATTATATGGCGTCGATGCTACGGCTTATTAACGAGCTCATAATTATACCGATGAGATGACAGCGTAAAATATGGCCATGGCAGAATTAATTAGCAAAAGTAACGCAATTTAATTTGCTGGTATAATTTTCTTGTTTCCTATAATTCCGATGCGAATTTAAACCCGATTCTGAAAAACGCATAAAACCCTAATGTCTTCAAAGTAAGAGTGAACAGGCTTCTTCTGGGTGAGCTCGCTCCATCTTAGACTCTGTCTCTGTCCTATGACCTAGACTAGAGTCAAGAGCAAACCCATCATTAATAAAAAAAAAAAAGAAAACCTCGGAGCAAAAGAACATCAAAAACGAAAGTGCCTCCCTTAAGATTCTTTGAGGAAATGAAAACGAATGCAGGTGAAAAATAATGAGTAAAGTATATAAAACACGTGCTAACTAATACAAATAAGGCTCTTAACTAAACAAAATACTGGCGGAGGGTCGGAAACTTCATTATTTCTCATTAAAATGGCATCCTGAGGATAAAAGTTGCTTATTTAGTGCTCGGGTGACAGATGGACTGACTGTCTTTTCCCTTTGTGACAATAAGACGAAGTCAAGTTTACTTTACCGAGAGTATAACGTGTAAAATACGGTAACAAAGGCCTGTATAAAAGCTGTTTGTAATTCTGCTACCGTTTCTAATCCTCTTAAACAGAACTGTGCAACGTTGGGGTATGTAACGAGGTTTTGTAAAGAGGCGTGCAGGTCATAAAGCTGTCGTACTAATATTTTCAAACTGGCTTACGTTAAAATCATTTAGAGTGGACGCCAATACCCAGTTGGGTAATGCGTTGCAACAGGCATCTAGCACGGGCGTAGCGCGCTGCTGGCCACTAAAGTCGAGTTAGGAATGGATTTACGGCGCCACACGCCGCGACATGTGTGAACGGACCACCGGCGTCCCGCCACTATCCCGCCGCTTACCGCAGCTGCCCTCAATCCGCACAAAACGAAAAAAACTTTTTCGCAATGCGGTCTTTAAACTTATTTTTTGTCGGTTTGATCGACCAGTTTATGTGTGAGAGCAGTTAGAGCTAGACCAACTTTCCGATTGAGATCGCAGAACGAACGGATTTGAAAGCGACACTTGAAACTAAATCGCTCGAAAAGTAGTTCGACTCGGAGCAAAAGAATAAACAAGTTCGACGTTTGAATAAACTCGGCCATTTCAGTCCATTTTGTAAATAAGTTTACCTATGTGTGTCTTATAATGGTTATAATATTTCCGTTAATGTTTGAAAACCCAAGTTAAATCAAAAGTTTCAACTGGGGAGCCCAACAGCCGGATAGCAAACAAACAAAGCGCAGCAAAGCTAACAAGATCGTGCGGTTTAGTTTAGGGGCGTCTACGGAATAATTGCTTATACCATAACGGCATATACACGGGCAAATTTAGATGCATTTACAAAGGCAACCCAGTTCGCATTAGCGGAGAGACCGAGCCACCGAGCCATGGATGCCACGGACTGTGCAAAAAGCGGGCCAAATTCTATTACCGCCCGATATGCAACAAAGACCGCTGGCTCACCCGCTTCAAATTGCTTTAGGCTACAGTCAGAATATTTACTTTCAAAACAAAACAACATACGCGCAAATAAAAGCTGTTGTTATCCGATTTGTGACAGTATTGTATTACATACCTAGGTTAAACAGTTTTCAACTTTCGCGGTCACACATAATGACTCAAAACACTAAACTGGGCTTCTTACGGCGATACTCAATTTTGTTGAATTGTCCTACATGAACCTCGGCAAAACCACTTTTTAGTGTTATGAGTCATACCTAGGTTGTTCAGTTTACATGTAAGAAGATTGTTCTCATTACATATCCACAAAAATACCTATATGAGTATAGTAATACAAGGATTAGTAATAAGTAATTTCATTATAAACGAAAACATTCTTACTAAATCAGTAAGAATGTTTAAATCATTTATATATTATAGGGGCACCATAGGCACAGACCTTAGCTCGAGACATGAGGATGAAGAGGTAACAATGAAGACGTAATAGTATACATGTCCTCAGAACATTCATTATCACTACATAGTATAAAGTAAAGTCGTGAGGTGGTTATGAAGATTTAAGCATACATACAAACATACATAAGGCGCGTCTGTCCCTATGTCTGTTTGTATGTATGCGTGTAAAGATTTAAACATACATACGGATCTGGATGTGTTTTTTTATTTAAAGATAGGGTGATTCAAGAGGAAGGTGTGTATGTAGGTATGATTTATGTCGGGAGAAGGTATTTTTCATGTGGGAAATTGGTTAACAGCGGTTGAAACCGCTGGGCGGACCACTAGTAGAAGATACAAGTAACAAGCGTTCCATCTATTGACCCTTGTAGTTTAATGAAAATATCTATTAAATTGCAGACGATGTTAATTAACACTTGAATAACCCTTGAGAAGTTCGGAGTAACTCAGCAGACTAGACACAAGTTTGTACATAACTCGTGCAACTCGCACTGGATTCGGGGCAACATTCGACAGAGGTTACGAAGTAGTCGCATGCTTTGAATTAATGTATTGGCAGACGCTGCAATAAAATTTATTAGGCCATTTTTATAATTTATTTCATTTTTATTGAAGATCAAACGAACTTACCTGTAAGTGAAGTTCGATCACAATTATGTGAGCGGCTTCATTCGACGCGATTTATTACGTTTTACATATTGTAGTAGTTGCGTTGCCACGCATCAGCCTTGCACGGTTTTTGGAGGTAACACTTTTTTTTTTTTTTTTTTTTTACTGGCAACACTGCCGTTTTGACAGTTGACATTGACAGTTACCCCTGCTCCTACCACACCTCAGACCGGTCTCCAGTATTTTTCGTCATTTCGTTTAAAGAAAATATTTCACATTTTTCTCGGGTTGGGTTATGTTACATTATCTTTATGGTTATGTAACTTTATGATGACTGTGTGTATACCTACGTAACTGAGAATTTTATAAATTTGTGTGTTTATAAAAATAGGGAGGGTGTATGTAAATCGCGTCGAATGAAGCCAGCCGCTCACATAATTGTGATCGAACTTCACTTACAGGTAAGTTCGTTTGATCTTCAATTATATTTCGCGGCTTCATTCTTTGCGATTTATTACGTTTTACATATTGTAGGATGTTCAGAGACTGAAAAAATGTGAAATATAGGTACACATTCAGGGTAAGTGAAAGTAAAAACAAATTTTATGTTGTACATTTATTTGCGTAATCAATTGACAATCTTTTAATTATAGGTTTGACAAAATTGTTCGTGCATAATCATCATCTGGAACAATAACATCCTTATTATAAAAACGAGCAAATGTAATTGAAGAATTACTCCACCCAGCTGTTTTTCTTATTGTGTCTATGTTGACACCAAGCCTGCTGGCCGCAGAAGTTGACGCGTGACGGGTGCTATGGGCGCTAAAAATTGATGTATCTACTCCACTGTTTTGCAAACAATCTTTGATCCAATGACTGAGTCTTTGTGAGGATATTTTCCGGTAAGGTTTTTTGTGACTAATGAATAAAAAATTACAATTATTGTTGCGTAATGAAATTGTTTTATTTATGTATTCCTTTAAACTTCTGGCAGGACAAATTTCGGGTTTTTCATTAAAATAAGGAAGTTTAAGCACTGGTTGAAAAGAATTAGGTTTCGAAGTTTTTATCAAATCTGGGATTTTGATAATGAATTCATTTCTATTATGTATAATATTATCTATTTTTATTAAAGAAAATGTTTGTACCCGATGTGCGGTAACAAGGGCCAGCAGAGTTAGTGTTTTCTTGGAGAGGGTCTCCAGGTTAAGGTCCTCATTTGGCCACTGCTGAGCCAAATAACTAAGAACAATAGAAGGGTCCCAAGTAATGTTATATTTAGGATTTGTGGGCCTTAATCTGAAGACTCCCTTCATGAAACGACTTATCCTATCATCGTTTAAAGTGGGGCCTAACAACAAAGCCAAGGCAGATTTGTATGAGTTGATAGTACCGTATTTTGCACCATTGTCAAATATTTCTGTAAGAAAATTGATAACTATTGACACCGAGGCATTAGTATGATCATAACCGTGATTTCTACAATAATCTACCCATTTTCTGATGCAACAGTCGTACTGCTTGTATGTACTATCTGAGAGGGAACTTAACATTATATCTACGGCTCTTTCTGATAATGATTTAAGTAAAGCTTGCCTGACAATTTCACGGCAACTAGTTGCAGTGACTGGTGTAGATTGTGTGTTAATCTGAAAGAAGATTTCAATAAATTAATGTCTGGCTTAAAATATATCGGATTAGAAATCATAAGCTTTTTAAACAAGGGAAACCACGGCTGTGTGGGCCAATACGGTACTACAACTATGCCCTCTGCTTTATCATGTAAATTTTTTTGAATCATTTTTAAAATGAGAGCAAAAGGAGGAAAAGCGTAGAAGAATAAGTTTTTCCAAGATATCGTAAAGGCGTCTACAGCCCATGCATCCGGATCAGCTTTCCAACTAACAAAATTTTGACATTTTGTGTTGCTTCTACTTGCGAATAGGTCAACTGTAGGTTTACCTAATACGCTCGTTATTTTACGGAATGCATAGTCGGCTAACTCCCACTCGGTATCTTGGAACTTTTTCCTAGATAAATAATCAGCTTCGCAATTGCTTTTGGTGTTGATGTAAGAAGCGAAAATTATAATGTTTCGTTTCTCACACCACTGCCATATTTTTCTAGTAATGGAATTGAGATGAGGGTACTGTACACTACCCATCTTATTGATGCATGCAATAGCAGTAATATTGTCAATTCTGAGAAGAACTTCGCAGTCATGTAGGTCAGCTGCGAATATTTTGAGAGCAAAATAAGCAGCTTTTAGCTCGAGTTCGTTAATGTGTAAACACATTTCGTCCTCGCGCCAGTACCCAAATGATTCCTTGTCATTACAAAACCCCCCCCATCCAGTAGAGGAAGCATCTGAGAAGATTTCAATGCAAAAATTATTAAACCGAAAAGGACAATTACTTGTATCAATATTGCTAATCCACCAAGATAAGTCTTGTTTTAGTTCTTCTGGTATTTGGATATGCTGTTCGTAACTTGGGTTATTTAGTAGACATAAGAACTTGTGACGTTCTAACGCTTTTGTGTACATCCAAGAAAATGTAATGGCTGGACAAGCTGATATTAATAAACCAAGAAGTTTAGCAAAATATCTGAGTTTACATGTTTTGATTTTCATAAAATTTAGAAGCATATTTTTAATTTTGACCTTCTTATCTTTCGGCAGTTCTAATACCATTTTTCTGGAGTCAAATAAAAATCCCAGGAATTTACACCTCTTTGATGGAGTCAAACAACTCTTTTCGCGATTCAAAATGAAACCCAATGACTGCAGAAGTTCTATTGTTGTATTGACATTATTTTGGCATTCTAAATAAGTCTGACCAAAACAAAATATGTCATCTAGGTAAATAACCGAGATGAAACCTTGAGATCTTAAGAATTCCATAACAGGTTTTAATAATTTGGTAAAAACGAAAGGTGCGGCACATAGGCCAAACGGTAGGCAGTTAAATTGATATAAAATATTGTTGTATTTAAAGCGTAAGAATTTTTTATCGTCTTGATCGATATTTATTTAATATTTAATATTAAAAAATAAGCGTCTTTCAAATCGATTGATGCCATAAAACAGTTATATGTTATTAGTTTTGAAGCTGTTCTATAATCCTCCATTTTAAAATGTAAGGTTCTCACAAATTTATTTAATGACTTTAAATTTAAAATAAATCTCTTTTGTTTGTTAGGTTTTGGCACCAAAAATACACTTGAAATAAATTCATCCGGTTCGTGACTACATTGAGATATAGCATTTATTTTAGACAGTTCCTGAATGGAATTATCAAAATCTAAGGCTTCTTGTGAATTTTTAGGGTAAACACTGGGTGTAAAATCTTGTTTAGGAAAAGTTTTGAACGGTATCTTATAACCTTTGACCCACGATAGGACCGTGGGGTCGTTTGTTATTTTGGACCATTCCTTAAAGTAATATTTTAAACGGCCGGCGTACTGTACCTCGAGAGTTGACGATTCTACCTCCGAGCAGGTGGGCGACGGTTGCGCTGTTGCGGCGGCGAGCGGTAGGTCGCGCGGCGGGCTTGTGGCGGCGCCCTGTTGTTCGCGCTCGACCGGGTCACGGGGCGAGATGGCCCTGCATCCTGCTTGCCCGCTGCTCGTGGATGCAGGGCTTTCGAGTTTAATCTATTCCTAAACTGATTATCTTTGTAAATAAAATTATTTTTGTGGAATTTGTTCTTTTGTTGCACCTTCAAAACTTCTCCCGTTTTTTGTATAGTTTTAGCCACCTTAAGTTTTTCTGTAACATTTTCTCCGAAAAGATATTTGCCTCTAGACGTTTCTATCAAAGTATCTTTCATTGAAGAGTCTACAGCTGAAATAACAAATCTACGGCGCGTGTTTGAATCAGCATGATGAATATCGCATAATATACGGCTGGCATCAGATAAAGGTTTCAAAATATTTTGAAGAGGAGTCTTCTGAGTAAGTAGCTGATCTGTAGCTTGGGCCAGAGCCGCTAGGGCGATACCTACTTGTTTTTGCCTTTCCAGTAAAGCAGAATCTCTTTTGACATGTGCATCAAGAAGCGCTGCTTTGGTCTCAGGATTTAAAAGTGGTGGCACTAAAAGCTCAATATTTGCAGGAATAAGATATTCCTTTAAGAGTTTATCCCGGGTTTCCTTTGAAAGGCCTTTGCTCAAGATCTCTTGCCACCGAGATGCTACGTCTTTATGAATATTTTTAGAGAAACTAACCTCTGATTTAGGTGCATCGCCAAGTATGCACAGAATATCATCATCAAGCTGCAGATCCACATCAGCCGTGAGTTCAGCAGGAAGGTCAGGTGCTGATGATGGACCAGCTACGGGTGATGACGGCAGTGCTACCCGTGGCGGCGTCGGCGACGGAGCACGTGCCGATGGCGGCGACGATGACGGGGCACGTGGCAGGGGCGGCGGCGGTGATGGGCCACGTGGCGGTGGCAGCGGCGGAGACGGAGCACGCCGCGGCAGCGGCGGCGGTGTTGGAGCACGCCGCGGTGGCGGCGGTGTTGGAACACGCCGCGGTGGCGGTGATCTCCTTGGAGACGCACGGCGGTTAGACCGCGGAGAGCGCTGACGTGAACCAGCATCGTCGGGCTCATCTGAAAAGAACGCAAGGTTCTTTTAGCAAACGTGATGAAGGATCCCCAAAATGGTAAACTCGCATCACTTTACTGCTGTGACGAAGAAAACCCAAAAGGTAGACTCGCATCACATTTAAATTAAAAAATATCAAAATTTACCTTCATCGGAAGAGTAAAATATAATTCGACGTCGCTTTTTCTTCAACTTTTCTTGCAAATCTCGTATCTTCTTGCGTATTCCTTCCTCACTTTCCTCGAAGTTGCGTTTTCCCATGTTCAAAAATCTCCGGCACAAAGGTAATAGTGGACGTGCGAAGGCTTCAGCACGGAAACGAAGAATGACGAAAAATACTGGAGACCGGTCTGAGGTGTGGTAGGAGCAGGGGTAACTGTCAATGTCAACTGTCAAAACGGCAGTGTTGCCAGTAAAAAAAAAAAAAAAAAAAAAAAAGTGTTACCTCTAAAAACCGTGCAAGGCTGATGCGTGGCAACGCAACTACTACAATATGTAAAACGTAATAAATCGCAAAGAATGAAGCCGCGAAATATAATAAATTATATATTTCAGAATATTTGCAATATATTACATTGCACGACTCCAACGAACTATTCTAAAAGATTTATACAATGGAGAATATTTGGAAACATAAAGAAAAAGGTCGCTTTAAGCCATAAGTTAATTATTTCTTTCTCTCATTTTAAGTATTAGACCGGGTCTATCGCGATAGTATTTAGGTAAATATTAGTAATTTATAACGGGTAGTCAACCCGCGACCACAATACATGAAACTGTGTTGAAACGTCGGGATAGCAGGACGAGCCGGTTTTCTATTAGGACAATACAAAATTGTTATAAAAAGAAGAAAATTGCGTTATGCAAATTTCTTCTTTAATGCAAATTTCTTTAAGTGATAATGCTATCCTACATTGAATAAAGTTATTTCATTTTCATTTTCACACAGGTAAATTACTAATATTTACCTAAATACTATCGCGATAGACCCGGTCTAATACTTAAAATGAGTGAAAGTGATCGCGAGTGCTTAAAAAGTTATATTTCTTTCTCATTATTGTTTTGCACAATGTAAAGTAACTAAATTAATGGTTTCTTACACTGGATCAATTTCAAAGTGTCTTTGTTGTGCCTTCTAAGATCAGGACAAATTGAAAACAGTTTCACAATTGGTTTCCTGATCAGCCGCCTTATATTCTAGACCAGCTGCCAAGTCCGTACAGTTCCGTTGAATGGTAATTAATGATTGTGGTCAACACCACAATGCCACAGACCAAAGACAGAGTTGGACAAGAGACGTGGCGTGGTCGAAGCGGGAATTGACCACAAATCTGTGGGCCACTGCGAATGACACCTCTGAGACCACGCCCCCTTTTGTTTACTACACCACGAGCTTAATTAATTATCAATATTCCTCAGCCTTAAGACTTTAGTGAAGATTTTAATGATTAATTACCTCTAAAATATAACAGAACCTATCGTGAATTTGAATTATGTTTTTTGTTCTGTGTAAATTAAAACTCTTTTTCAAAAATGCTCGTAACATTTTGGGTTTTACTACGATATTATTGGACGTGAGAAATTTAGTCGCATTTATTTATTTGCACCCATTTCGTTTCATTTTGAACAAAAGCTCGGAATACGTATCTGTCGTCGTTGTTAAATTCCCTGGGATTTCACCATTTCAGTTTATTTTTTATCAAACAAGCAAAATTTATGGAGTTTAAATTCGAACCGAGCAATTAAAGTGACAACAAAAACTTGACCGTAGCTGAATATTCAATAGGGTTGTGTCGACAAAACAGCAACATCGAGGTAACAAAGAAACACAATTTTAAATTGTATACACACTTTCGACACCAAAAATGTTTTTTGCAGGGTTTACTTAAATCAAATCAATTACTATAATTTTTGCAACGGATAATTTGTCATATTTGATGTCTAACTGTCGCAACACACCTGCAAATAATTCTGTCGCAGTATGTATATAGATAGCATAGTATATCACGCGATGTTATTATTTACACTATTGAAACATACATACCTACATACAAATCTTCTTTCTTCTTCTAAGCCGGTGCAGCCTTTGCAGAGTTGTCGTTGTCTTTATTGGTGGCTTCACCAGTCTTCGTCATTCATCCCTGACAGCTGTTTTCTTGTGTACTCATGTAGTGGGCCGCCGGGACCGGATTTTATCTAGTAAGACCAACGTGTAGGGGACCTGCCTCGCGCTCATGTTCCCTTGACTTTCCCTTGTACAACGAGGCGTTCCGTGGAGGTGTGATATCGTTGTAGGATATACCCAAAGAAAGAAAGAATGCGGCTTTGGACGATGGATGTCAGCCACTGCTTAACTTTGCGTTGTTGGAGAAGGTCGTTTTGAACTCCACGACACTCCGAGCATCCTTCTCCAGTACCCTCGAGGGCGTCTATCTTCTACCTTTCCACTTCGCGTAGGATTCTCGTCTATGCTGCGTACAAGAATATTGGGAACATAAGCGCTCTAACCTGTCGGAATGCAGTGGTAATAGTAATGTCACGAGTTTTCCAAACTTTCTTCAATTTGTCCAGCAGATTTGGCAATCGCCATACGTCTCTTAATCTCGTCAGCAAATCCTCCGCTGTTAGGATAGTAATCATAGCTCCCAGATAGACTTACGATGGGACTGCTGCAAGCTATGGTGAGTTGTCATTTTGGCGGTCAAAGATCATGATTTCGGTTTGACTGCGGTTTACATCAGTCCGAAGCTTAACATCATCATGTTTTCTGCGCAGAAGCTGTTCAATATGACCTTTACTGATAAAAATAACGTGGTATATCAAATTCAATAATTCTTTGCCCGCCTATTGCCACACCGTCTGAACAGTCCTCAAGGGTTATTCTCATTATCAACAAAGTATATGTTCAATAATTAGACGAGGTATTATGCAACCTTAACGGACCCATATCACGCTTTTATCCCTTGCGGGGTAGAAAGAGCGTAAACGGCCGTAAAAAACGAACATTTACGCCACGTCTGACAAACACTTGAGGGTTATTCAGCAAATTCTGTATCGCTATAGTGACAGGTTAGCAGACTATTGCCTAAAATTATAATGCACTTGTAACCGTCGACCCTATAAGTCGCCTCTTACGACACCAACGGTAAAGAAATGGGGTGATGATATTCTAAACCAATATCACGCAGCCATATTCAAACAGTTCAAAATACCGTGACTGAACTTTTTACAGGTTTATTGAAACGGTAATAAACGCCCTTTAATCCTCTCCAACAAACAATATTCCACTACTAAAGGTCTGGTGAAGTCTTTGGCAGCCCTGACTTGCCGGACACACCCCTTCCATGTCCACGCGGCCGCCTCGCTTGTCGCTCTCGTCACAGTGCTGTATTACCTAATTTAATTTGTAGCCCCGCAATTTATGGCCGCTGAAGCCGCCTGCCTGTTGGCTACTAATGTCTGCGTCCGCTCTAATGTCTGCTTCTATTGGATTGACGTCCTTTGCAGTCCGAGTCCTGCCTGAATCATGATTAGAGAGAGCACTAAGATCTGGTTTAGTATTTACTACGTTCGTGCATAGTTGTACCTACATACTTACTCAATTTTACAACATAGGGCCACTGAAGCCAACTGACTTAGACTACTAACGTCTTCACCTGATCTGGTGACTGCGATTAAGTTTGTTGTTCCTTGGCTAATAGCTAGTATGAAAAAAATTTAATACACCACATTTTTTTCTAACCAGGCTACCATTTTTTTAAGTGCTATGTACCTGTTTTGTTAAAGTTTTCCTACATTCGTATTTTCTTCTTTACAGATGTCTTCAACGTTTGATTGACTATCTATGCAAAAGCAAACGCTATCATGGGCTCTTATTGCGATAACTTATTACCACATAACGCATTGCTAACATCCATTGCTGATACAGTTATTTGCTCCACGGCTTTATTCGATAGGCGCTGCCTTCCGATCATTTATTTTCGGCCACTTCCGACCGACGCCGATATCGGAATGAAATATGTTGTTTCGCCGTGTCGTATGACCAACCATACGTGCCAAAATTATGTAGTGTACACGGGGGAATAAAAACCTTATCAAATACGGACATGGTGGTTGGGGAAGTTGATTATGTCTATCTATAAATGACAAATGAGGATCGAATAACGACAATAATTTTCATTAATTCGTAACACAACATAAAAAGTAAGTTAATAAATAATAACACAGGTTTTCGAGGTGGCATTTCAACCGAGAGCCAGATTTAAAAAAACATAGACATAATATTTTTAAAATCTCCAGACTTCGAGGAATGGACGTCCTGACAAAACTAAATCTTTCGTCTTGATTGTGACTTTATCTCATTTTGGAAAATATACACCAATTTTGTAAACTTTATGTTAGAATTATTTTGTTTATGACATTTGGTTAGGTTATTCATTTTTCGTATGCGACATCGAATAATTAGGTAGGCAACATAATACTTGTTTCTGCGTATTTCTTCAGCAATTCTGATGTAGGCATATCTAGATGACGTGAAATTTTAGCAAAAATATGGGGTCATTAAGCCACGCTGTACAAGCTTTTGAACTTACAATGCGATACGAATACAGTGCCCAAAAATAATATCCCAATTGGTCACATGCTGCAATATCAACAGACAGTGTTGATTTTCGCTGCAAGTGTTATTTGTTTCCGTTAAGTTTAACTACGTTAAGTCTATTGATCTATGAAACAAACATAGGTAACGTTGTACTTGGGGTGAGGATATATTACGTACCTACATTTTAAAGGTACATAAACTTTCATGCATTTATTTTCATGTCAAATGTTACTATACCTAAATTTCCTACTGCTGAATGCTTTGTTTCAGAACTCTTCGTATACAAAAGTAATATTAAAGACTGTCTCAAAAGTTTGCTTACTAATGGCAACAAACTTGTACAAGCTATGTACATTTTATATTTCGATAATTTTCTAATTTTGTGCATGTGACGTAGGAATTGTATGATTCAATAATAATGCTAGCGCGTGCAACCTACTTTTGACACTCTGCGTATTTTTAAGTTTAGTGCATTAAAATGACTTCATAGCATTGGTTGTGTTTACTTCATATTCAAGAAATCCTTGATAAGTTCCTGCCGTTCCCCATTGACTCATTGACTATTAATGAACAGACCATACTGGCCCGTTCATTTGGTCCTTCGAGCCGGATAGAAAATTTTGGTGTTGTGTCTTATTGCAACTAGCGCATCGGCTTGCCGGCCTCCCAGAAGCGGGTCTCACCGGTTAAGTTTAGACGGGCGTATTGGTTGTACGTGAGGCATAATCGTCGAAAAAATATCAACGTCCGGATAACAGGAAATACTTTCCGCACCATTGACTTGGATTACAGTGAAATCCCAAAGTGACTAGTGACGTTTGGTGTTGTTAATACTTGGCAGCATCTACATCGGACATCCATCCTATTGACAAGGTATACTACCTTATATCGACGTATCTTTGTTGGTAATTACAGTAATCAACAATGGCAGAGCTCATCAAGAGGCAAAAGGGAATTATTAACGAAATCCAAAGCACTCACTCAAACTTTAATAAAGATAGTTGTAGAAAAACTGTGACTTATCTTAAAAGAAGAATCAATATACTTGACAGCCTATGGACAGAATTTGACATCAATAATGCACAAATTATGCAAAGTGACGAACCTAACTTGGCGGAATCTGACTATATCGCCAAAAATATTTATGCTGACACTCAGAAGCTGTATGAAAGGATCAAGGGTGTTATTCAAAGCTATTCAAGCACCTCTGGGGGAGAAGAAACCAAGCCTGAAGGAACCGCCTCTTCAGCGCCTTCTGTTGACGATCTACTAAGCGAACAAAAAACAAATTTTCGTGCGTTTCGAAGACTAATACACAGCATTGACATAGAGAAAATTCATGAAAAATGGGAACTTGAAGACGAACTAAAAAATCTGCAATCCCGTTGGCGTAACATTGACAATTTGCATCTTAAAATTGACAACATTCTAGAAGGTGAAGACAATGACTACGAAGAGCAATTTTTCACGTATGAAAATAAATTTAAGGACATGAAACGACTTTTAAATAAGAAAATTTCATCTACTTCTCATCAATATGAATCCACGCCAAAAATGGACGTTCCTGTTTTTTATGGTGACTACACGCAATGGCCGACTTTCTTAGATTTATACAAGAGCAGCATTCATGACAACCCTACATTGACCGACGCACAAAAAATGCAGCATCTGAAAGGAAAACTGAAGGGTGAAGCTCATCGCATTATTCAACATTTGAACGTGTCGTCTGAAAATTATAAAACTGCATGGGAACTGCTTTACCATCGATACAACAATATCCAAGTTTTATTTACAAAAAACATTGAAGTTTTCCTCAGCCAGCGTAACGTGGAGAAGCAAACATCTTCAGAGCTCAGGCGTATCTATGACACAACAATGGAATGCATTCACGCCATACACAACCTTGGCGTAGACACGACGACCTGGGACCCCATAATTGTTCATCTTCTAGTGAAAAAACTAGATCCTGAAACAAGAAGCAATTATATGGAATCACGAAAAAGTCCACGTGACCTTCCATGTTTCGATGAACTGATGACATTTTTAGACTCAAAGGTCGCTGCCCTCGAGCCTATGAGCAAAAAAGAGAAAGAAAATTGGTCATCGATGAAACAAAGCATTGCAAACAGAAACAAAGAAAAATCATCATTCAATACTGGCAATAAAGTGATATTTAATAAATCAACGTATGCTGTTACGACAAACACTGCGAATTGCGTTCTATGCAATATTCCTGACCACGCATTATACCAATGCACGAAATTTGACGCCATGACGCCCGAAATGAAAATAAAAACCATTAATAAATATCATCTTTGTAAAAATTGTATGTTTGTCCACGAGAGAAATATCTGCCAATCAGCAAAACGCTGCAAAATCTGTTCTTTGGCTCATCATACTAAACTTCATGAAGCGATGAAAGGAAATGCAACTACAAGCCATTCGCCACGCCAGCAAAACGTAAACCACGTCGCGAATCCTCTAAAGGAAAAACTTCTGACTACTGTCCAGATAAGAGTACGAGCAATTGACAATACTTTCGTGACTATGAGAGCACTATTAGATCAAGGTTCAGACACAACCTTGATTTCAGAAAAAGCAGCTCAGCGACTAGGACTGCCGCGCCAACCACATAGCGCTACGGTGACGGGTGTTGGCGGTTCAAAAAGCAAAATCAAAGGAAAACTACAGCTTGATTGCTTTTCAATACACGATGACTATCACTTTACGACAGAAGCTTTAGTGATGCCGAAGCTACTGAACTGCATTCCAAATATAACTTTCAATGAAAATCGATATTCTCACATTGAACACATTCAGCTTGCCGATCCAGATTACAACATCTCGAAACAAATTGACATGTTACTTGACGTCGTAGTTTACGCTGAAATCCTTATGAGCGGTTTAATCAAAGGATCTAATGAAGAACCTATCGCCCAACTGACTAAACTCGGATGGATACTATCTGGACAAGTCGAAAAAACCTATAAGTGCAACGTTGTAATCAATAATATTGAAGATATCGCCAACTACTGGGAGATAGAAGAGATTCACACTGAATCAAAAACATTGACACAGCAAGAACAATTTTGCGAAGACCTATATGTAAAAACCACGAATAGGTTGCCTGACGGGAGATACGAAGTACGTCTGCCTATGAAAGAGGGATTCGAGAAACATCTTGGACACTCAAAAGCACGTGCGATCGCCCAGTTTAAACAACTTGAAAATCGTCTGGCGAAACATCCCAATCTATTTGAAAAATATCGCCAATTTATGACCGAGTATAGAGACCTAGGTCACATGAAACTATGCACAGAACAAAAACAGCCTATGTACTACTCGCCGCACCACGGAGTAATTCGAGAATCTTCTACTACTACTCCAGTTCGCCCAGTTTTCAACTCGTCCTCAAAATCATCTTCGGGATACAGTTTGAATGACTTAATGGAATGTGGTCCTAAATTACAACAGAACATCATGGATTTACTACTCAAGTGGCGAACTTATAAATACGTCTATATGGCAGATTGCGAAAAAATGTATAGATGTATATTAGTGCAAGCTGACCAACAACACCTGCAAAAAATAATATGGCGAGATCACCCTCAAGATTTACTACAAGAATACCAGCTATGCACAGTGACATATGGAATGAAAGCTGCGCCTTATCTTGCCATGCGCACAATGCAACAACTTGCTCATGACGATCGAGAAAAATATCCACTGGCGGCAGACGTATTGAAAAATGACTTCTATGTGGATGACTTATTAAGTGGAAGCCACAGTATTGAACATGCGCTCGAAGTTCAACATCAGCTGATTGAATTATTAAAAGGTGCAAAAATCAACCTTCGAAAGTGGTGTAGCAACAGCCCTGAACTATTGACGTCACTATCAGCAGAACAAATAAATCCGTCTACAATTGACTTCAAACATGCAAACTCCGCAAAAGCTCTCGGATTGCAATGGAGCCCTGCAAATGACTTATTCAAATTCAAACAAATTGACGATAATGACAAATCAAGTAAAACTATATGTACTAAAAGAAGCTTACTGTCCAATATTTCAAAAATATTTGACCCGCTGGGATGGCTCTCACCTCTCACGATTAGAGCCAAGTTACTATTTCAGAAACTTTGGGAAGTAACTATGGAATGGGACGACGTCGTTCCAGATGACATTCTACGAGAGTGGAGCAAGCTAAAAATTGACTTACAACAAATTGACCAAATTGACATTCCACGGTGGATCGGGAATCTACATACAACAATAGAAATACACGGATACTGCGATTCTTCCGAACGTGCTTACGCCGCTGTTGCCTACTTAAAATCCACTGATGACAAAGCGAATACCACAGTAAGAATGATTGCTGCGAAAACAAAACTTGCACCTCGAAAAAATACAATGACCCTACCACGATTAGAGCTATGTGGTGCTCTATTGCTGAGTAAACTTATTAAAAATATTATAAAGGCATTATCTCTGACTAACACTCCAATCTACTGCTGGACAGACTCACTTATAGTACTCGGTTGGCTCCAAGGAAACCCGTTGCGCTGGAAATCATTTGTCGCGAACCGCACGAAAGAAATTCTGGAAGTAGTGCCTACATCTTGCTGGCGTCACGTGAGTTCCGGTGAAAACGCTGCTGACTGCGCAACAAGAGGCTTGACTACGTCACAACTGCTTCAACACACGCTGTGGTGGCAAGGTCCTGCAAGAATCCACACTGACATCTCTAAAGATATTCCACAAATTGACGAGCCTCAAATCGAAATCAAAAAAGAACCCATTACTTGCGCAACTACAGTTTCATCATCGATCATTGAAGACTTATTGAATAAACACAACTCAATAAGGCACATTGTACGCGTCACAGCCCGCATATTACGTTTCATAACAAACGTACGTCACCGCGTGACGAAACAACAGCTGTCGCCGATCAAGACTTGCATATCTGGCATTATTCGTGAAGCGCCGAGTTATACTACTTATGTGACTGCGAATGAAATAGAACACGCCTATGAAATCATAATCAAGACTGTTCAGGCGAGGGAATTTCAAACTGACATCCAGCAAATAAAACAAAGAGGTTCCGTGGCTACTAAAAGTCGCTTACTGACGTTATCTCCTTACCTTGACGAAAAAAGAAATGTACTTAAAGTGGGAGGAAGATTGCAATACTCAAAACTGACTGACAAAGCGAAGCATCCTATAATATTGCCCAGGGATTGCAAACTGACGGAGCTACTTGTCTATCACGCTCACCATCATACTCTGCACGGTGGACCCAGTCTCACACTGACTTACCTAAGACAACAGTACTGGATAATCGGCGGCATACGTACAATTAAAAAGTACCTGCGGAACTGCGTACGTTGTGCTCGATTCAACCATCATAATCAACAACAAAAAATGGCGAACTTACCGGAGCCCAGAGTGACACCTTCTACGCCTTTCTCCCATACTGGTGTCGACTTTACAGGAGTATTCGAATTAAAAGCAAATACAGGCCGTGGGATAGCTACTAGACGAGGCTACGTCGCAGTTTTCGTATGCTTTGCGACAAAAGCAATCCACCTGGAACTCGTATCTGACTTGAGCACTCCAGCGTTTCTCGCAGCCTTCGAGCGTATGTGTAATAGAAGAGGAACACCAGCACACATGTATAGCGACAATGGCACTAACTTTGTCGGCGCATCGAGGCTCCTGAAGAAAGAATACAAAGAAGTACTCCAAACAATCAATCATGACTTTTTATCTGAAGTATCTGGCAAGGGTGTTACTTGGCATCTGAACGTACCTGCATGGCCTAGTGCTGGTGGATTATGGGAAGCAGCAGTCAAGAGCACCAAGCGACATCTTAAACGAGTACTTGGAGAGCAAAAATTGACGTTCGAAGAGTTTACTACATTACTGACTCAAATCGAAGCGTGCCTCAACTCTCGGCCGCTTTGTACACTTACAGAAAATGTAGAAGATGACTACTTGACTCCAGGACACTCTCTGGTTGGGCGACCTCTACTATCCCCACCAAGGCAAGAAAAGGACCCAAAATCCATCAAAACTCGCTGGGAACTCATCGGAAAAATGCAGCGTGAATTTTGGCGAAAATGGTCTTCTGATTACTTGCAACAACTACAAACAAGAGCCAAGTGGCACTACCACAAAGATGACTTAAAGGTTGACGACGTCGTTCTCATAAAAGAGGATAACATGCCACCAACCAAGTGGGCAATGGGCCGGGTGAAAGCTGTTCACCCCGGCAAGGATGGACATGTTTGAGCTGTCACATTGAAGACAAAGAATGGAGAAATGCAGCGTCCAATCATCAAATTGGTACCCCTGCCTGTACATAACAAAACTGACTACACTGATTGTATCACACCTGATACTAACGATGACGCTTCCGATGACGCCGAAAATAAAAAAAACCAAGAACCTCAAGAACAAGATCTAAGACCCACTATATTTTGACGACCATGCTGCTATTACTGACATGCATGATGCCTGTAAATGCATCGTTTACAAAAATACAGAGTCTTAACAACAACAACACTGTTTACTTCGACAAAATATCTGATATACGAATTATTCAAGACCGATGGAAAATGATCGTATATTACAACATGACTACCTATTGGCAAAATATGCAAGCTGTTGAAAAGTACATTTCTTCGCTGAACAAAAGTTGCGCAAATGACGACACTAGCTACCTGCCGGTGATGACGCAGTTTGAACATGAACTCAACGAGCTACGTCATTACAATGACTTACTGACTAATCAACATCATATAGCACAAAGAAGGAAGCGAGGACTGGTAAACGGGCTTGGCTACTAACCTAACACCTTGTTCGGGGTACTAGATGACAGATTTGCTCAACAGTATGAAAATGACATTGAAACTGTAAAACAACGAGAAGATCATCTGCTTGCTTTATACAAAAATCAGACTTCAATCATGGAAGCAGAAAATAACATTCTAAAGCGGAATGAAGCCGTGATGAATAAGCAATTTGACCACATAAACCAACACCTTAGAATGATAACACATGAACTGAACCAAATTCAAATTGAATACCGAAGTACTTTACAAGCCTTTCACATTATGTCATCACTATTATCCGCAGATGTGATCATCTCCAATCTTCGAAGAACCCAAGATACGTTACTTGACATCGTTACTGATATCTATCATGGAAGATTGAATGTACATCTACTTTCGCCTCAACAAATTCAACAACAATTGAATGTGATATCAGGACAACTACAGGGTGATGTAATTGTGCCCACTGACAATGCTCGAGACTTGTACGGACTTTTAAAAGTACATGCTACAGTGACGAGAAAATTTCTGATAATGGAGATCAGCATACCACTTATCAACAGAGACGTATTTGAATTGAGTGACGTCATAGACATTCCGCAGAGAAGAGGGGAAAATATGTTCGTATACACTAACACAGAAACAAAATACTTGGCAATCAACGTGAGAAAGGACACTCTGATACCAATGACAGATACTGACGTACGAGCCTGCACACGACATACACTAAATCAAATGATGTGCCCTGTGAACCACCCTGTATATACTATGCAAGTTGGAACATCCCTATGTGACATGCAATTGCAAATAAGTAATAGAAATAAACCTTATTGCCAAGCAGAAGTGAAGCAATGCACCGACAGATGGGTCAAGTTACACAGACAAGATACTTGGCTATTTTTATGTTGTAAACAATGTTCAATACGTATTATTTGCGCGGCGGAAGTTATGACAAAGTCATTGCATGGAAATGGGCTGATAACACTTGATAAAGGTTGCATCATTAGAGGAGAAACCTTTTCGATAAATGCGCAACATGACTACATGAACGAAATATATATACATCATGAACTGAAAATTGACACTACGATGCATATGCAGTCATTGAATGACATCATGAAAGTCCCATTGCCTGATTTTATCTCAGAATCCCATGACGAAACCTTTAATTCAATAAAAAAGAATATTGACGCAGCGAAAAACGTTGAACTAGAAAAGTTCTCGAACGTACATCAGACGCATTATATAGTAATCTACTCAATTCTATTGATTGTGATATCGCTACTGCTTTCAATTCTGTACTGCCAACTGAAGTCTAGATGGAACAGGTCCAAAAGAGACACCGTTGATGAAGATAAAGTAACTTCAGCGTCGACGAGTGCGTCACCTACCTCTGATCTCATCATTACGCCACCGAAGGCTTTTATGACATCCTCTAGGAAAACTGATGACTTGACACAGTCCCTGCCCAGAATTGACTTTGGGACTTCTCCAACTCATCCAAAGAAAAACATAAAATTTAATCTGAGTGCGAGTACAAGTGATTTAAACCTTAAATAAGTAGATATTAACATTTGACATGTAATTTTATAAGCACGCTATTTATATTTAGTTTTTATATTTTTTACATTTGACTTTGTAATTTTTATTGATTTTATTAGTAAATTTATATTTCTTTTCTTGTAGTGGCAATATGTACAAGCTATGTACATTTTATATTTCGATAATTTTCTAATTTTGTGCATGTGACGTAGGAATTGTATGATTCAATAATAATGCTAGCGCGTGCAACCTACTTTTGACACTCTGCGTATTTTTAAGTTTAGTGCATTAAAATGACTTCATAGCATTGGTTGTGTTTACTTCATATTCAAGAAATCCTTGATAAGTTCCTGCCGTTCCCCATTGACTCATTGACTATTAATGAACAGACCATACTGGCCCGTTCAAAACTGTTTTGCAAAACATATTGGTTTTTCATCCAAGCTTTAAAAGATCACAACCTCCTCTGCAGCATAGTTTCGACTCGCAATTTGAACCGACAGTCCTGATCTGAAATTCGCCGCGCATCGCAAGCCACTACACTAACTTCACGCTGGAGGGTCGCCCTGCTTTCTGATCTACATTAAAAATTACTTGCATTCTTCTTCCTCCGCTTTATTTTGTAGGACGTTTTATTTTTACCTTTTTTATACGCGACCATCCGCCACAGCGGCTTATTTTGCTAGCAAGATATTAATTGAAATTTTTGCTGTTTTCGGTTATTGATGTCACGTTTTATTAACCAGATTCTTGAGATTTTTCACAGCGGTTACGACAATAGGTACATACTGAACACTCCGCTCTAATAGAAAATATTTCTTCATTATTTATTGTTTCTTTTATCGTATTTAAGTTTTATGTAATATTGTTTATTGTGTACGGAATTATTACAGTAAATTTATATATTTAACGTAGTCACAAAAGTGACTTTATCTATATGATGAAAACTCCTCCAGCCAACCTGCACATAGGGATTAGAAAATTATATATTACGGAATGACAAAACCGTGTACACATCCAGATAGGAACTTGCATGTAATATATTATAAACAATAAATACATTAAAAAATATTTTTATCTCTCAAGTTAAGCTGAAACTTATCAGATAACTCCACGATTAAGTTCCTTCACTGTACCAGCCATCTCAATTACTAACTAGAAACTGTCTCGAAGCGCGCGATTGGTCACAAATTAGCAACTGTCAACATGTCTTGCGACTACGACTCATACTTAGCAACTTGATCACTAGCACAACTAAATAAGTGCATCAGGATGATTTCAACTACAGAGTTAAACATTTGTAAATGCTGGAATATGTGTTTTATAATTTTCACTCTTAAGTTTAATTACTAATTAAAAAAACGACTCGCATTTAAAAACCAGAAACTGCCATTCAAATATATTACTTATTTCGGGGTAAAATTTGGAAAACCCTGTAACACGTGTATGATAATTTTAGTAACTTAATCAAATCCCATATTTTGAAATATATCGCGAACTTTCATACAAACTTTTTACCTATTTTTGACCCCTCTATGCGTTGAAATTCTAATAACCCTTTCTTTGCTAGTAGTTAAAGCTAGGCATTGATGAATGAGCCAGTCGATTTATAACGATTGCGCCTGTATCTTAAAAAATTATGATGTCATTTTTGTCTTTGTACAGAAAAATACATCCTAAATTAAAAGGATTTTTTATACGTTGATTTATAATATAATTTTTTTTTTTACTCCGTCTTAATATACTCGTATAAATTGATACCTAAAGCTTTTCTTTTTCCCAGGTGAAATGATAATATCAAATGACAAGTACCAAATGAGCGAGATCAACAGTTCCGCGTACAGCGTACAGATGCGACTCATCGTACGTAGCATACAGCGCAACGATCTCGGCGGGTACAAGTGCATCTCCAAGAACTCTATAGGAGACGCCGAGGGAAACATAAGGTTGTATGGTAAGTAAACATTTAAGACAAGTCACTGATTCAAATGTTTCATAACGTCTGTGGTCTAGGCAGTACTTACTTCTTCTACGAATTTCTCAAGCCCACTAACTAGGAAGTACTAGATATTGATGCAAGTAAAAACCATAATATTTTCAGAAATGGAGCTACCTTACCGCAAGTCGTCGAGGGAAGATGACGAGCGCGAGAATTCCGTTGAAGAGACCAACGACGTTAGGTCGAGTCTGCAGGGCCCTCTCAGGGAAGGGGGACCCAGGACGGAAGATGCAGGGTTCCTCGGAGGAGGAGGCCCTCCTTCAGCTGCCGTGAGCATCCACACCCCTCACTTCTTTTTAATATCTGCCATATCAGCGGTCCTTCTGTGCTAAACTTTCCCTACGAAGCCATGCGCAAAGTTAAAGCACTCTTAACTAAAAGTAAAGAGCGATATATCTTGTATTTATTGTTCTTTCCAGTTTAAACACGATTTTCTCGTTTCGAGAGTTCTACGTGTTAACGTTGATTATGACAGTGTCTGTTTGGTTTTCATTTCATTCTTAGGTTGTTTGCTTTGAAAGTACTTATGTAAGTAGAATAGGTATAATTCATGGTCAAAATGTTTCTTAATGGTGCTTTACATTTGTGCATGCCAGTTTTGTGCAAGTGATAAAAAAGAACAAGTTACAGTGTTATAATCGCCAGACTTTAATCATTACTACAAATTTAAGGTGATCAGACAATTTAGAATTATTCATCATGACGTACGTAACTAAATAAATCAAATAGATTCTAATAATAATAATATTTACTATGATATTGTATCCAAATTGTAAATGCTAAGTTTAAACAAAAATATAAACAACAACATTCAACATAAATAATTGTACTCATAAGAGTTATGTATTTCGAAAGGCCATTTTCCTTGTAGTTATGGATGTATGTTTTTGTGCAGTTTATTTTGGTTATCACGAATGTATGTCGTATAAATGTACCAACTAATATTGGAATATATGAGCTGTTAAATTGTAATTGTATATATAAACGTAGCGATGCGGTTGTAAACAAATTAGGAATATTATTTGTTTTGTTTCGCGCGTATTACTAAATATAAATTTATGCATTAACACGTTCACGGACACTAAGTCACACGACTTTGACACTACTTTTTTGTATGAAAAGCTATAGCAGTTCTGTCGCAAATGTTACAATACGCGTTATTAAATTGTGACACTAACTGCTAAAGCCTTCGACTGTTACCGCAGCTCTGTCTTCTGCAATAGTAAGTAGTCACTGTTAAGTGCGACAGAACAGCTATAACAGCTGAGCTGTTAATACAGTTCTGTCACCTGCCGCAGCCAGTTGTTGCTATAAAGCGTGACAGAACTGTTATTACAGCTGACCTGGGCTAAGCTGTTAATGCAGCTCTGTCACCAGCAGTAGTAAGTGGTTGCTATGAAGTACGACAGAACTGCTGTTACAGCTGAACTGTTTTTGCATTTCTGTTACCTGCTTCAGCCAGTTTTTGCTACAAAACGCGACAGAACTGTTATTACAGTTGACCTTGGCTGAACTGTTAACGCAGTTCTGCCTCTTTGAACATTATTTTTATATATTCATAACAGTACACAGCTGCTTTGACAGTTGTATGAGATGACAGTTCTGTAAATACATTGTCGCCTGTAAAAGTATGCAAAGACGATATACTTTAATAAAAAGTAGGTAAACAACTGCTGTTCAATTATTAAATTGGGATACATAAAACTACCAATAAAAAGAAGTTAAAATAGAAAAGCAATATATTTTTTTTATTTTTTTTATTGTACTTATTAACAATATTGAGATCAATATTATAGTATTTGAGACCAATTTTACTAAGGCACTAAACAAGAGCAGTCTTACTGAAAACACAATAACTACATCTTCGGTTATTTACTGTTTATCAGAATTTAACCAATTAGCAACTCTATATTTATTCAAATATTCTGAATAAGTATACTTTAATATTTGAGTAGCTTTGAATCAGTCTTCAAAATCAACACTTACACTTATATTATAAACCTAGTAATCATACTAAAATTTAACAATATTAAATAAAGAAAAATTACTTTTATAAAGTTATAAACTAGAATCTCCAATATTTCGGTAGGTTACTTATACTTAGTAGGAACTTAATAATCATCACTTCAACAGTTCGAATAACAAGTCTTAATCATCAGTCTCACAAGTGAGTAAACATTAATGTTACAAAAATGTTCTTAATACTATTTATGCTTACGTCTTACGACAAACTAAAAATGCGCAAATGATATGCCTCAAAACAACCTGGGCAGAGCGCAGGTTTTTCAATGCAGGTTTTGCAACGATAGCTTGTTTCTTTCAAAGTTTTATTGTGCCTACATTCTCGGCATTTTAAAAAAACTTTGGCTCTTTTGTTGAGAGGTGGTACAGGTATTGCCTCGGGCCAGTGATTTGCTGTTGTCTCAATCAGTGCAGCTGGAGCTGGAGCTGGAGCTGACGTCACTGCAGATTCTTCTACATCACATACTACACGTGATATTCTGTTGGAATTTTTGTTCTGCAATTGCATTAGCTTCGAGCAGTCATAACGCTCTGGAATATGAATATAGGATCTGATTATATTCTCTCTGAAGTCGAGCATTGGCATATTATTATCACAATGCTTATTGAAAATGTAGTAAGCATTCCACACCATCATATCTAACACGTGAAAGAATACTTTTTTGTACCATCTGATCGTCTTATTTGGGCTCGAATAGTAAGACATCATCTGGTCCGATCTGTCGATGCCAGACATATGTTTATTATAATCTACTACTTCTATCGGTTTTGATTTTATCTTTCCATATCTGTTTTTAGAGACAACCAGCCGAGGGTGATGCTTTGTAGTGATCATGTTGACGGGTCTTCTATCCTTCCAGCGAGAAACATAGACATTTCCCTTCCTTTTCCAAATATGCTCTCCTTTTTTCAAGTTTTTGCCGATTAGTTGTTTTGGATTGTCTTTTCTATCTTTTCGCAATGTTCCGGTTGTATGTATATCATAATTCAATAACTTTTCGGACAGGGAAACGCTGTTATAAAAGTTGTCCATGTAAAGCATGTGGCCTTTGAAAAGGTATTTGTCCATCAAAGTCATGACCAGCTTTTGAAGTTTTGGTTCGTTTCCTATGTCTTCGGGCAATGTACCCTTTCCTTCGTAAATTTTGAAGTTCAAAATATAGCCGTCAGAAGTTGTAACCACGTAAAATTTTATGCCGTATTTACTCTTCTTTTGTTTCATATATTGGCGAAATGAAAGCCTGCCGCGAAACAATAACAAAGACTCGTCAAGAGACAATTCACGTTGGGGATTATATAAGGATTGAAATCTTGTAATTACTTTTTTGGTGTAGAGATTGAGTTTTTCCATCCCCTTGCAATTCAGCGTTGTTGAAACATATAAGCATCGTAGAAGTTGCTCGAATCTTCTTCCTGACATGGTAAGTGGAAATACTGGATGAAAGTATAGGGGATCAGTGTATGTAAACAATTTTCTCAAATGGCATGAATTCACCTGTCCTTGCAATAAGCAAAGTCCGATAAACTTTTTAATTTCTTCTGAATTTGTTGCCTCAAATTTTTGCCTACGAGACCACCTGGTATGAGGCCTGCTACTATTACACAGTGCTTTTCCATATGAATTTGTACATGCAATAATGAATTCTATCAATTCTGGAGTCAAAAACTGATTCATAATATCCAAAGGAGTTGAATTACTATCGCAGGGAAATGTAGGTCCAGTATTTGAATCATCAAAAGGGAAATCTAGTAAAGGTGCAGTAGTATCAACCCAAGGCGCATCATTTGTTACAGGCCCCTGTGATCTCATGACGTGTCTTCTTGTCGCATTATTAGTGGTCGCAGAGGGATCAGATATTCTTCTTTGCAAAACAAAACCAGGCTGAATGGTATCATAATTTTGAGCAACAAAATCTTCCTCATGCGAAATTTCGACGTCTACATCTTCATCAGAATCGTCATTTTGAGCTAAAACATCTTTCTCAGACAAGCCCTCGATTGTCTGTGACTCTGGTAATTGATTGATGGACGACTCTGGTAAAGGATCGATACCAACAAGGTCTTGGGACGATAGGCGTCTTTCAATATTAATGTGAGAATCACGGGTTGGCGCTAATGTTTCTACTTCCATATTGTTTTGATTAGACAACTCTTGTTGTTGATCATGAGAATCTTTAAACAAGACCGTCGGTGGTTCCAATAAATGATTGCTACGATCAAGATCTTGGGAAGATAGGCGTCTTTCAATATTAATGTGAGGATCACGGGTTGGCGCTAATGTTTCAACTTCCATATCGTTTTGATTAGACAACTCTTGCTGTTGATCATGAGAATCCTTAAACAAGACCGTCGGTGGCTCCAATAAATGATTGCTACGATCAAGATCTTGGGACGATACGCATCTTTCAATATCGATGTGAGGATCGTGGGTTGGCGTTGATGTTTCAACTTCCATCACGTTTTGATTAGGCAACTCGTGCAGTTGATCAGGAAAAATCTTAGTCAAGGCTATAGATGGCTCCGATAAATGATTGATTTGATCAAGATCTTGGGAAGATTCGCGTCTTCGTGAGGACGTGAGGATCGCGTCGACGTGAGGATCGTGGTTTGGCGTTGATGTTCTAACTTTCACTTGGTTTTGATTCGAGGACCCTTGCTGTTGATCAGGAGATTCCTTAGTCGAGACCGTAGGTGGCTCATAATCAAAGTCTGGTTGTATTTCCATTTTGATCGTCGTAGTGGTGTAATATTTGTGAATATCTGCTGAGGTAGTGACGGTGACTGATTGTTCTTCATCTGACGATGACGAATCTTTATCTTTCCTGTTATATTTACTGATTTTAGCAGGAATATGCGATCCATCACAGTCATTATCACTATCTGATTCTTCGGATGATACTTCGAGGTCATCCGGAATGTAATTTTCGTCAGAGCTATACTCGCCGTTAGAATCATAATATGGATCCACAATAGATTCGTCAGACTCACCCCTTTGTTCACTACCACTCAACGAAGATCTTTCTGACTCCGAAAACGACACTTCTTGAGGAGTATCCTGAGAAACAGCGCCATCAAAAAGCTTCTGTAATTTCTCAACTTCCTGCACATTGACTGCGGTTTTTGGTCCTTTTTTGTCTGTTGTTGTTTTCGTCTGACCTTTTTTCACTTTAGCACATTTAGTTTTTCGTGCAGAGACTTTTTTCTTCTTGGGAGGCATCTGTAACGTGTAAATTATTTCTTGTAAAAAGGTAAGATGACATTTGTCTACATATAAAGCTATTTAGGTTTACCGGTGAAAGTGAGCAATTTTCCCGTGGTAAAAATATGCCTATTTATGATTCGGGCTCATAATCTGCCAAATTTTATCCATGGCTACAAGCCACAAGAATGTAAAGAAGTAACAAGTACACACACATACTCAAAATCTTATAATATTACTTAGTTTTGTACTACCGGGATGCCCAGCAGTCTCCCTACTGCTACGCTTTTTCCTGTAGGAATAAGATGTTTTTTGTGGTAATAAGTAAATCATATTACTCGGGGATAGTGTAGCTTGCTAATAGTAAAATAATTATTGAAATCGGTCAGTAATTTCGGAGATTATCGACAGCATACACACAAACAAATTACCAAACGATCGAGTATTTTCCTGCTGCTATTTATACCTATTTATTACCATTTTTAAGTGTTTTTCAATATAAAAATTGAATGACGGATACACTCTTTGAGTTTTCACGACTAATTGAATGTTATTGCATCATTATAAAGCTAAAAACAGGCTACTTACATCGATTGAAAGTCCTTGAAATTTGGCGCGAAAACGGTCACATGGACGCGTCTGCTTACAGTGACACTCGCCGGCCGACTGAGGAAAGTTCCATGGGTCCGCGAATGGTATACCCGCTCTGACGTTGTGAGGGGTGAGGGGGGAGACAGGTAACACAAAACTTTGAACAGATGTAAATACTGCTCTAATTGACACTGACAATATTGGGAAAAGTTGCCCAGTGACACTAAAAAATGCTCTTCTTATTTTTGTATGAATCGAGCGCATGTCTTGGCAGCTCTGGCTAGAAAGTGACCACCACTTTGGAAGGCTATTACAGTTCTGTCACTAGACCAAGTGCAAAAGCGAATGCTATGACATTTCTGTCCGTGAACGTGTTAAAATAAATTGTATAGTTAATGCATTGATCATTATAAATGTAAATTTTGGATGCTACGATAAATTTATAGAGTTTGTAATTGTTAATGTTTTATATATATTGTTGAATTTTATCTTCAACCATTTGTTATTTAATAGGGTTCTTGAGAAAATTTAATTTTCTGTAATGTCGGAAACGTGCTCGAAGTTTTAAGTTTCAATTTTCATTTTTATTACCTATAACTACAATCTGTATTAAATTAACAGCCAATCTCAACGTTATGGCCTTATAATATGAATGTATAATACTTGCCTGCGAAACAAATATTAAACTACATTAACTTATTAGATGTTGTTTCATTATCTTTCAAAATCAATCGTACAACGTTAAAATGTGTAGGTAAGTAGGTATTGGAACCTCATATTATATAAGTTTTGTTTTCCTAGATTTGATAACATTAATGGTGGTATTGTTCTGCAAATAATGTACCTAGTGACTTCGTATTACTGTTCAGTATCACACATTGTCGCCTATTGTCGCACTATACGCACCTTAATTTGGGAATAATTGAATAAACCGTCCCTTTCTCGAGGATTTGCTCGGCTTTCAGCTTTAATTTTACACTTAGTCAAAGTAGACAATCGTGAGAGGATGTGGAGGGCTGCGGGTCTAACAATATCCTGGAACCCTCTTAATAGTGGCTTTGCCGCGAGGTGGATGTAAGTGCGAGCCAGATAGGGTGTAACCGCGTGCATTAGCGAAATTACCTGACGCTCTGTTTCCTGACGGTATATTTCCTGACGCTCTATTATTTTCATTGCGACACCTCTAGCCGGATTCGGGGGCAAATTGGAATTGTTAGGGACTCGTTAGTGAGGGATGCTAAAGAGTCTTGGAAGTTCATTATGTGATAGCGATCTATTAAACAGCTCGATATCAAATTCTCAGTTTTGAATTCAAGTACTAAAACCTCTCACATATATGAACTTACACAAAACTCAATTTAGAATACCGGTAAATTTTGGGAATAGTTTCTGGAATTGAGCAACGCTTATATTAGGTAAATAAAAAGTAATGTACATTGTTTTAATTAGTTTTTTGTTATTTTATCACACTTGTTTTATAAACTGCTTGCTTTTTTGAGTGCCAAGTAGATACTTACCTCTTTCCCATTGATGTAGGTAGTGTCAATATTACCATTTCAAGAAAACCCGCCTCCGTAAAGTTCTATTACGGAATATTCGATATGTATGAAATACTTATGTTATTTTGTGCAGATAATATTTTTTCTTTTATTTGGTCTAAGTAACTCCTTCTTGGTCCTCCTCTTTATCTGTTTCCTTCGATCTTGCCCTAAACAATTGTTTTTATAATGTTCATGTCGTACAGGCAAGTCTTGGAGAAGGAAGAAGACAAAGAAAACTGGCGGCTACTCTACCGACATGAGCAATGTTCTTAAATATAAGAAAAGTATAGTTATTTGATGCTATAAGGCTCGATACAGGTAGAGCGACCGTGCAACCTCGACTCAGCCGCTTTTCGCCAGTTTCTATGAAACTGTATGCAACGATTCATGTGCGGCGACGCGCGCGCGCTGCCGACTGTCGACTCGGTCGCCGCGCCTCGCCGCCATTGCAAGTTTCTATGCACTCAGTAACAACGGTTCATGTGGAGCGGACGCGTCGCTGCGCGGAATAGGGTGACAATATGTTCGATACCGAACTCTTCATTAGTTTAATCGAAGAGAGACCTTCTATATGGAACGTGCGGTGCAGTGATTATAAAAACAGAGTGAAAAAAGCCAGGGCTGTACTGAACGAGTGTGTGGCGCGGCGGGCGACCGGGCGGCGGCGGAGGTGGCGCGGTCCAAACGGTGACCATATCACCGAAATGAATTAAAGTATAGTACCTACATACATACCTACATAAGTATTAATTTACTTGTAATTTATTTGTTTGAAGTGGAATTTTATTTTAGATTAACGAAATCCTTTTATTATTATAATATTTATAATATACCTACCTAATTAACTTAGAAAATTACAACAAAATTTTTAAAATGGTATCAAAATCGGTCGTAATTTGTATAAACAATAAAAACAAACAAATTATCAATAGCAAAATACATGTATTTTATTTATCTAACATCTCATATGTAGTTCCACATTTGTCCTGAACTTGTCCCGAAACTGTGGAGAACGCGCGTGCGGCGGACGGCGGCGCGGGCGCTCCACATAAATCGTTGTGCGGCCCGGTCGCGGCCGCCAAAATTTGCTGCCGGGTCGCTGCTGCGCGGCCGCTTCACCTGTATAGACCCTAATCAAACCCAGGTCAATTGACCCTAAGTCAAGTTAAGTCGATTTAAAAGCTTTAATATTTTCCTTCCTGCTGTGATGCCGGCTCTGCCGTGTGATGCCGGCTTAGAATAGCATCACCCCATTTTTAACCCTTGGGAGTCGTAGGAGGCGAGTAAGGGACTCGAGGGCGTGTATTGCAATTTTAGGCTATGGGCTGACAACCTGTCATGCACAATTTTCCGAATGACCCTCAAATATTTATCAGACTGTCCGATTTGCGCCCATTTGCGCTCTGCCTACCCCGCAAGGGATATAGACGTGATGTGTGTATGTATGTATGTTATATGTTGATAAATACAAAACACTAGAACAACATTACAACCTGCCATTAGACGAGTCGGTGCAGACATCCACGCTTCATCGATACGCCTGGCCGTGCGGTAGTTATTCGTATGTCGGGAGCACTTAAGATGCAAACTCTGACATTCAAGCTGTGACACCCTCGGGACAGGAGGTACAGAAATGTACATGCCGGTTTCCACTATTGGGTTAGTGGCGAATTCCCTACAATGATGCGCGTACTGTCGTGCGCCTTTGACAGGCCATCTGGCTGATAAGTGGACGAATATCACTAGCATCGCAGACCCAGTTTTTTATTAAAAAATAAAAACGATGTTGAATTACATTAAATGATATACCAATTACTTTTTTATATGTGTGCTATTGCAAGCAACATTAAATGATTAGATAAATAAATGAATATAAATATCATGGACATTTCACACAGCGCCATCTAGCTCCAAACTAAGCAAAGCTTGTACTATGGGAACAAGGTAGCTGATATTATTCTTCTTTTGTAAATAAATACATACAAAAACATAGAAAACACCCAGCGTCAACACAAATATGAAAAACAAATTAAAAGATGATAATAAAACATAGTACAACCTTTGATTCTGCACTCACACTGCCATATTCTTTTCATAAATAAAAATAAGATACGGAAAAGCGTCCTTGCCGACGGCCTAATTGTTTCAGTTTCTTATTTCCATTTACGTTTTAATAGGCTGAAACTTTCCAATACAACTATGTTTATTACAATAACATACAGCTACCAGAATCGACTGCAAAATGATTTAATATTGGTTATGCGAATATTATCGTCATATACTTATTGTTTGTAAGGTTCCATATACACGGGACTGCGGCGGCGGACGTCCGGTTACAATCTGCATAACAATGGTCCCATAGTCGGTGCTCCACAGATGGATGCTAATGCCGAGCCATTCATAATTCATGTCGTAATGAAGTGGACGAACGGCCCGCGAAGATGCTCAGAGTTCACAAGTTTACGACCCTTTGTCTGAAGGCTATCGAGTTTCAGTCGGCTTTTAATCGGTTTTGCTTGACACCGATCTTGTATCGAATATCTCTGAATATACCTTCGTTGGTCTATTCCAGAAACGCCTGTGATGTGATGGAAATTGTTTGTCAAAAATATTACTAATATTTCAGGATGATATTTCTCAACAAGATATTATTTTATTTAATTTCAAATGTAAAATAAGTTTGACAGCAAAATCATTCTAATTAATTTTCTGTCTAGATTTTAGGATTTCTCAATTGGATATCGGTAATAAAGGTGACAAGTTTTACAATTTTAGAATGCAATTGAACAATCAGAAACATGTCAAGTTACATTTAAGGTGTAAACTTATTCTGGATATTCTCAAATGGAAAACCGAACAATATCATAAGGGCACGTTGTCTTTTAAATATTGTTCTCCATTTGAGAATATTCGCCGATAACCTTAAAATCTGACGTTTTTGACGTTTGTTATTCGTAAACAACAATGTGAATTTCAGTGAAAATAGCATCAACTTTTGAGAAGCTTCTTTGTGTTTAAGTTTAATACAGTCTCAAACATGAAGACATACTATACTATTCGGGGTAAGTAAACGAATGTTTAAACTTGTATAGATTTCAGTTTGTATTAAAACCGTCAATTAGAAGCATTAGAAACAGGTCTACGATGCTAATAAATTCAAGTAGGCATCTATAAGTATCAAAATAAATATCGATCTCTTAAATCGCAGACTAACTTTAGCTGCTATGCTGCAGAGTGTTTCTCACGAAGTCAGAAACTCTTTTCTCTAGACATGTCTGAAAATCAATTCCTACTCACCCGAAAGTAAAAACGATAAAAGATTGCCGATGTTTTTCTCCACCTACACGAGCGACCCCACAGAATTCAAACCTTTCTTGTAAAAAGTGGTTTATTGTGTTCTTAAATAAAGTTATTCAGTTTACTTGAGCGTATTGTGCTCGCCATTGTGAGTGTTCTGAGCTCCAGGTGCCCAGACCCGCGATACCCTCACTTACCTTACTCCAATAACCCTATGAATGTCAATAACACGTTACTTATATTTTCCTCGGGAGATGGATTTTATTGTTGCCAATCGTAAAGTGGCTATTCAGAAAAATCGTGATTGTAGTATTTAGATTATGGATTGTATGTGAATTCATATTATGTTACATATTTTTATATTTAAGAAAAAATTTAAAACCTTCAATTCACGCGGCTACCTAGTAGAGAGTTTTGATAACAGAGTACCTAATCATGTAAATGAGTACGTAGCCTTTGTCTTCACAAGACATAGGCACCTTTGATACCAAACAAACGGAGTAAATGGATTCCGAAGAGGAAAATACAGTTCAGTGTGGTCACAGAGTGTGGTATTGGGTCATGCTAGAGACACCGAAATAGAATTTCATGGATAGTTCGCCGAGCAGTGACCCAAACTGAACCATTGTAACCACGGACCTATGAAATGGTAAAATGGAAGAATATATCAATTGAGTATAAATGTACTATGGTTTATTTTGCACTCACAGAATTTTATAAACTATCATAAGCCGAATGTGGAGATCGAAAGGAACAAATAAGAGTTCTCACACACCGCATAATATACCGGTGTATTGCTGGATCAGATTTTTGACGAAAGGGGCACATGAAATCCCATACTAAATTGGATACACTGTCACAGGCCGTTTTAAAATGGTGGCTGTCACGAACCACAATATCGTTCGGTGTGTGCGATTCACCTATAAGGTGGGTGTGACAATAGGCATAGACATGTAGTTTGTAGCTTATGGGATTGGGTTTGTATGTTCGTCTATATATGTCTTACAAAATTCTGGTACTTTTTTAATGCTCCTCCAATATTAAGCGCCTTGCACTACCTAACCACTAGACAATCGTTCGTCAGCTGGAGCCGTATTCCGCTAGTTGAAAAGCGTCTCAGTGGTGTTTCAATAGAGTCACAGATGGATGGTTTTGTCCGTTTCGTTTTCAGCTAAAAATTTGAGGTATGGCAATACAATGACAATTGAGTTTCGATGGCATTACAATGACTAAAAAGTAAGAGAATCAGGGCCTTGGTCATATCAACGTTTTTAACTGACAAAGTGTTTACCTATGACATGCAAAATTAAAGCAATGTAGGTACATACGCGCATTGATGCTGCATAGATAAATAGCTGGCTTCAATCACGGTTCAAGCCACGCACTTCAATAAGCGATCAATTAGCTATCTGATCCAACTTTAAAAGCATAATTAACCGATGTCACGGTGCACGGCCGCGCTTGCATTTCCGGTAATTGACTGCATATTGTGTAAACCTGTTATGGTATAGGGCTTCATCAGATTTATTGATAATCTAGCTTTCATCCTTTGATACTGATATAAGGGATCATCAAGTCGTTTGTAGCCTCAGTGTCCCACACGAAAAGAAGAAGATCCTTTGATACAAATGCATGGGTTTGGGATCTCTGAAGAGTGTTTGGTAGGTACAGATGATTTGCACACGCACCGCACGATATTCCGGTTTATGCCACCACCCAAAATAACAACGACAGCCTCAATGTGGATGCGGCGAAAACCCATAAAAAATACTATCACCGTCATGATCGTCTGCTCAAATCCTTTGTAGGACATGAATACGCCACTGAGCGCAGTTCTCGGTTAGACTTGACCTGCTTCGAGTTTTCAACCGCTTTTTACCAGCCATACTGCAAATGTAACGTAAACCACCCTTGTCATCATGCACGTAGTCATACATTTCAGGAAAAATATATGAACCTACATTGAATTGGACTAGACCGAAAAGCGAGGAAATAAGGGAGAGAGGCTTTTGCCCTGCAGCGGAACAAAACAAGCTCTTAAAAATATTGAAATAATGAACTTAGTTGTTGAACTTTTTTTGAAATATTGTTGTGGGATTTACTTGGAAATGACATTCAACAACCGTGGAATTTAATTTAATTTGAAACTAGTAGCTACAACATTTTAAACGTTCATAAATCCTTTTTTCAATTGAAAGCTTTTACCGTCGGAAGTATATTAAACGCGCGCTCCTTTGTGGTTTCGCCGCCGCATCCGTGCTGCATCCGCGTGTCACGGCGGCCGCCGCTCTCATAGCTTCACGAGAAAAAATCCATGCACTTAGCGCTGAAATAAGCGCGGCTTTCGACCGCATTCACTTTTAGCGATGTAGTTTTTCTCCTTTTACGCCCTCCACACCCATTCTCCGTCCAGCACCGTCTCTCGGCGCGAGCCCCTCAGCTCCCTCCGTCGCTTTAGCGTTCGTGACACAAAGCAATATGTGAGTTTACTTCACTGTAACGGCTCTTGTTTGAGTTGCGATTTAATGCCTCCTTAAACTGAGATGGTTTACGGGTTAACCGGTTGAGAGAGATAAAAGTCTGCGTGTTTAGTTTTTCGATCTACGTCGATTCAATAAAAAGTTTCAATCCTTTAAAACAATGGAATGTTTCGAACGCTGTTTGTTATCCGGGTACGAAGCGAAGTTTGGCTTGAAAATGGAAGTCGGATAGAGAGAATAATAAAAACGTTTCCTAAAAAGGTTTGCGCGTTACGGTTGTGTGGTTTGACACGGCCTGTGACCGACAGCCTCTGACGTCATGTCACATCAGCAGACGGCATACATGTGACGTACGCAGATGTTGCGGATTGCGGACAATGGAACAACGCAAACGCAGTATGAAAATTGTCATACGATTATGTTCAACTTTTGGGTCATATTCGTAGTTTGAAATTAATGATTAAATACTTATTAGATGGGTACAAGGACACAATTTGATTAGGTATATTCACTAAATGTAATAGTTTTATTGTAATAAAGTATTTAAACAACAAAGCATCACTGTCTACTGCTTAGTTTACAAAGCGTACTAAAAAAATGTGGTTTGTAATCGGTGATACTTTGTTTTTAAAATACCTACGAACGTTTTAACCTGTACTTATTTTTATCATTAACTCAATAGAGTTGTTTATTTCTAAAGATGAAATAAAAATTCATTAAGTGTTTTTACACTTAAAAATTTCAATTTCAACTGAATGGAAAACTAGGCTATTTATGTGTTACTTTAACTTAAGATGGGACGGATTCTATGAAATTGATCAGAATGAAAAATGCGCTCTTTCACAAACATTCCATGTGTCTTGCTTTGTCTGTACGCGGCTGAATCACTCGCGCATACGTCCAACAATCGCTACTTTGTCGATTGCAGATGCCATTGAACGAAGTTAATAGCCGTGAAATATCCCATTGTGTTTGATTACGCTTAAGCTGATTCGATTATGAATCAATTTGTTCAATTCATATGATGTTTTAGGTGCGTATACAAGGTATAGCGGAATTGCCTGAAACCTTTCACGTGGTCTTCTTCCTACCATTTTGTTCTACGTTTTGCCAATCACTTTTGTGATTAGCCAAAAACTTCTTTTGGTTTCCCATACTAATTGGCCTAAGGCAATGGTAGTTTTTAATAAAAAACCAACATTCTTTTGTGATGTGTGATCTAATCTCCCATTTTAAAGTATTATAAGAATAAATGCAAAAAAGTGTTTTTACAAAATATGATCATATTTTCTGCTTTTCTTACCACAAGAAAAAACTCTGCGTCCTTATTATTTTGAATAATCTAAACTTTATTGTATAACTTTGGCATAGCGAACTTTGGTTAGGCATCGGTATCACACACACGAACAAATTAGGGTAGTTAGGTACCAGGGCGTCATGATTAGAAGGATGTCCGCTCCTTGCCGGCGGCAACGACGATATTGTTTTAAACTGAATGGGCCTGAAGCTCTAAACCTTATGGTTGACTCTGAGATAAAGTGATATGGGAAACGGAGTGCTGCGAACAAAACAATGTCGAATTAAATTTCAAGCTCACACAGAATAGTAAAGGGAAGTTATGAATGCATTTTAATACCTAAGTCTAAGCCATATATTATCTTTAACAGTCAGGAAAATATAGGAACAAGACGTGTTTTTGCGAATGTATTTTGAAAATCTCCCCAATAACATAATAGTATGTTTAAAAATACATACATATATACACAAATCACGCTTATATCCCTTACGGGGTAGGCAGGGCGTTACCGGCCATAAAACAGATATTAGCACCACATCTGACAAAAGTTTGAGGGTCGATCACTGTGTATCACTATAGTGACAGGTTGTCAGCCCATCGCCTTAAAAAACAATTATAAAAAAGGCGAACAAATACCTCACATACCAGGGGAGTACAGCTAGCGACCTGAAAATGCACGAGGCGGATTACTAAGGTATTTTAATACTATCTGTACGCTATGTCTGTTTAATTTTTTATTCTGAGAACGGAACGGATGAATTGAAAGGTTCAGTTGACGGAGGGTGACGGACAGGTTTGCAAGCAATGTTTTTGATACCAGTTCAGTAGTTAAAGGGAATGTTTGAAATGTTAATATTAAAAGGTAACATAGGGGTTGCTAGTTTATAAGATGTCAGAGTTTTAGTAAAAATATTGTAACTTTTCACTGTGACGGGCTCTGCACCCAAGTTGTCATACTGCATCATACTTACAAGTTCTTCTTCTTTCTTTCTTTTTTGTGTGGGACACCGAGTCGTCCAACGACCCGATTTACAATTCACAAATTTAATATTTTGTGAATTACGTCTATGAATGTATTTTTCCAAGTACAGAAATAGCAATATTTTTATTTGGCTTTGAAGAAACGCCCGTTTTTTTTATAATGTACCAATCTAGCAACAAATAGAAATAGGATAGGGGTGTATTAAGTCGACACAAACGATTTCTACTCCCATACTTACTGGTCACTCAAACAAGTCTGGGAGATTTTTGAGTCTGGCGGTATATGCGAATAGAATTGTAGATTCGATATATACTCGTTTATAATTTAAATCCATCGAATTTTATAAAATTATTCAAAATCACATTTTCATTATTGTGCCGTGTGGTGGCTTAGAATACCATCACCTTATTCCCTTCCCGTGGGTGTCGTAAGAGGCGACGAAGGGACTCGAGGGTTACATGTGTATTGCAATTTTAGGCGATGGGCTGACAACCTGACACTATGATGATACACAATCTTCTGAATGACCCACAAATGTTTGTCAGACGTGGACGTATACGACCGTTTACGCTTACCCGGCAAGGGATATAGTCCTGATATAATGTATGTATGAATGTATGTATATTTTCATTATTTTATTTTATTTTCACATCAATCAGTCTTTAGTTATTAAACCACGAATTGATTTAACAACACATAGAACAGCTTAAATAATTTAACCAATTGTTTACGTATAAATTATTCAGTAATGAACTCTTGTAACCGAAAAGCAAACACGTTTCTCTGAAATAAGACCGTATCATCCGAATTCAATCACAAACACTCGTAGTAAACCCGAATTCAATCCAGTGGTATCCGGTTCCGCTCGATCGTGCCCTCAGATAAGGCCGTATCAGCGATTTTTTTCCAAGTCCGAGGCCAGAGGCCTAGCCACACGGCCTGCCTTCTTGGTCCTCCATGCACGCTTATTTGAATCCTCCTTTCTAAGCGACTTCCTTTTCTGTGAGTGTCAGGTAATTATCTGGGTGGCATTCCAATTTTCCGATCGAACGGTTAATTCAGTTTAAATCTGTTCGTGTAATACGCTCGGCTATAGGCAGTGCCTAATCCTAGCCCCTCTAGAACCAGTTCTGGGAGCGAGTGCGGCGGAGAGCGGAGCTAGTAATATGTGGAGGCGGATTCGTTTTAATCAAATGTTGTCTTTAATCTAGGTCCAAGCTGAGTAAAAATACAACATTGAAATCTTAATTCATTTTCATTTTGATACCAACTGTTGATACCCATTGGACATTATTGCATCGATTGTGTGACATTTTGATGTAACATTTCAAAATTGAAGCACAAACTGAAAAACCTATTCATTTTTAATTTAAGTTAGTCACTAGTAAATTCTTCTTCTTTTCGTGTGGAACACCGAGTCGGCGAAAGACCCGGTGAACCCGGGTGTCAGAGTTTTTCAACTAGGAACTCAATTTAATTCTAGTAAAGTTTAGCTTAGTATGAATTGTTATTTATCCCTTAATATTACCTTTGTTCTCATTAATGAAGTCAAAAATTCATTTTATTCGGTCCACGTAAGTGAGAGAAAACAGTGTTCCTAGTTTTATTTATTTATTTTAAATGATATACCGAATGCCGTCTCCACTGCACACGCTCATCGCTTCAGTAAATAAACTTTTGTGCCAAACTTATCACCCGCAGTGGGCGGGATCTGATAAAAGTTGTCAGGAACTTTCTTTTGCGATATCGCCACCTTCGTCATGTAAATTGGACAAGTTGCGGCTAAGCTGATGCTTGTTTCATTGGCGGGGTACAGATTAGCAAGTAATCCCACCGCTTTTCGCATCAAATTGTTTCTTGAGCAGTGAGTGAAAATATACCTACTTCTATAAAATGATGTATTTTACTGTGTAAGAAGATTATGATGTTGTATATTTCCATTTTTGACATCATGATTATTGAATGTATAAATTTGCATGTGGTTTGTACTATAGTGTGACATATAACTTCATATAATATTTCATACAAAATTAGATCCAATACAACGTTTATTTTGCCAAGGTAAAGCAAAATAACATATTATGAGGCGGTATGATTTTCACCATAAAGTTTTTTTTTACAATGCTTCCGACGAAACTACGAAATCTAAAAATCAAAGAAAAAAGAAATTAAAAAAAAGAAGACAAGAAACTAAACTTCTGGTTCATTCTGAACTTAAATTTTAAAACTGTTTTCAGATTACCTTAAATCAATCACAGAAACCACGTTTAAGCTTTACATGCAGGTTTTAACAATATGCAAGTCAATTACGGAAAATGCAGCCGTGGTCCATCAACCGTGGTATCGGTTAATTATTATGCTTTTAAAGTTGGATCAGATACCTAATTGATCTCTGATTAAAGTGCACCGCGATTCGAAAACCATAAAGTTACTGAGCTTTACGACCATAATCAAATCAATTGTGGGAGAGTGTGTTCCTTGCATAAGTACTTACTTACGTTATATAGGGTGAAGTTTTCTAGTCATAGCGAAAATTTAAGACAGGCTGGTGATAAGGAACAACTATCCCCAAGAAACATAGGTCGATAAACAAAAATATGTTTATTCCCTCATGCGTGCATCAGTAAGTAACTATGGAAACCCAAAATATTTTTGACATATCTCAACCTATGTTCCTTGGGAAAAGTTATTCCTTAAGATCAGCCCGTCCTCTATTTACAGTATCGGTCACTAGTAAAATTTCACCCGTTAAATAATATTTTCATTCCACTTTTGACATTAGGATTGATTTGACAATTTGGGAATAAGCTAACCTAATCATCGTTGCTAACAACGTCTAGGGCTAGACTACAAAAAAATTCATTGATCAATCACCATTTAAAATATACACTGAATCAACGATGGCGTAAGTTACACTGTCTTTTTGAAAGCGTCACGTTTACTTTATCGTAGCTCAGTTACTACGCCTGCTACGCCGTAGCATACAACTTTAAAGTTCCCTTTTTATCAAACCACTCGCTAACTGATGGAAAAATAATCAATTTTTGAAGTAAACATACTTAATGTAAAATTATTTTGACAAATAGGTGAAAAAAATAAGAGAATGTGTTATGTTATATTCAGAACAAAAATGGAGAACAAACAATTTATTAACTTTGTTTACAACATTATTAAACCATTTCTGCTGAATATGAACGATATTAGCCATAAATCCTTTTTTCTAGTTTGTAAGCTTTTTTTAGAATATTTATAAGGTCCTATTAAATCAGAGCAAATATTTTTAGAACGAGTTAGAGTCGTGAAACTGGGCAACTTTTTCCTTCTTGGACATAGGTTAAAATATGAAATAAAAATTGGACCTCGCATACAAAGTGATTCATTTCTGGAACATCTTTGTATGGGAGGTCCAATATTATTTCCATGTTTCGAGCTACTTTCCCTGGGCAAAGTTGTTCAGATTTACGAGTAGAACTCACCCTTAACATATTTTCACTGAATTTAATAGGACATTTTATATACTAATATTCTTGAAAATACTATTTAGGGTACATATAGAATATTTAAGTACTTATATTTATTATCTGAAAATTACGCCTATTGTGCTCAACTACTAATACCAACCATCATGCTATGAGATAGCTCTTCACGTCACTACAAGTGAATTAATTAGCAATAGCTCAGATTGATGGAGTGGTTACCTTCCTTTGACGTGGCACGTGGCACGTGGCACGTAGTGCATTGACTAACAATGCACATAAATACTTTTTCAGTCATTAGATATTGCTAGCAAGTTTAACAGTAAGGTAGTAAATTTTATTTGACTTAGTTTTAAGAGTAAAGTACATCCATCCAAATATAGAATAATGTGTGCTCATAACATAGATATACATACATTTATACACCAGCCTATTGCAGTCCACTACTGGACGTAAGCCTCCCCCAGGGTACGCCATAGGCCATGCCTCGGCAAGCGTAGCGTTGGACGACCTCCGGCCAGGTGGATCGATGACATAAAATAGGCGGCTAGTAGCGACTGTATGACGAAAACGAGAGATCGTGCTCATAACATTACTCCCAAATCTTCCTGTCCTGAGAATATCAGGCCCTTTATCGAAATTTTTAAAACTAAACATTTCCAACGACATATGTCGCAGAAAATCTTATATGTGATATTGTTGAAATATTTTTAAATACCGCGACAAAACTACACACAGTCATGAGTGTCATGCACTCAATCGTACCATAGTCTCACACTTTTTTATTAACATCGACATGTGAAACAACAGATTGATCCATGATTAAAGCTCCAATGGCTAGGCAATAAAGAGGCGGGTGTTGTTTTGAGCTAAATTTTATTTGATTGCCGTCCCGCGTCAACCTGATTGATGTATGGCACCCTACGTCCGGGGGACCTTAGTATAATTGATGCACGGATATGCACTCACCATTAGTGTACTGTAAACCATCGTGCTGTAGGCAGTATCTCATTGAGTCAAAACTACCCAGTATTTGACATTTATTATCAATACCATTCCTAACTAATTTTACTTAATCTTTGACGCAAAAATATTATTTTGTTTAATATTGTGCTTATCAGTATTCATCAAGTAAATTCTAGGAAAACAATGCATTTTTTATGTAATAAAGTTTTTATCGTTCAGTGATTTTCTAACGACATATTTTCCTTTATAACTCATACGTAACTACTATTACTATAAAAGCCACAACAGTTCACTACTATAAGTAACTACTTAGGTATATTAATTCCTAAATAAAATGATATCACCTCAATCCTAAATAGAGTCTTCCAATATATTCAACGTCAAATTTTACAATCGCATTTAAAACTTACGGCCTGTAGGTATCGAAGCCCGTTACTCATCTCGCTGCCAACACAAGAGCGAACCCCGAGAGGTATCCCGAGGCTTATACATAACATTATTAATTTACGACTGGGTCACGGCACACCAAACGTCGCGATTCAGATAAAGCAACGGCCCCTTTCATACGACATTAGGTACATTAGTGACGCCACATTTCGTAACAATCTGCACCGTGGCCCGTTCGCGTGTGAATCCTAAGATACAGGCGCTCATTTCCTTTAAGACGGCAGACGGTAGAGCTGAACGTTCGACGAGCTCCTGATTCTGGCAACTGGCTGGTTTATAATAGCAATATAGATTATTTTGGCTTAATTTGTTGGAAGGAAGTGGCAAGCATGTTCGATAGCATATGTTGTGAAGTATGTTTATGCATGGCTGAACAATTTGTTAATTCTGACTGATGACTAAATCGTGATAAAACTCTTAAGGCTCTTTAGTCTGTAAATAAAAAGATTCTAAATCGTGTAAACATATTTTTTAATTTGTAGATTAGTAATTTATTTAAGTATTATTATTCAAAATTATCACAATTATAATACACTGAATTTCAGTACCTAATCGGAGTACCAGACTAATCATAGTTGCATTCAATAAAAATGGTCGGAGCATGACATTGGTGTTCTAGCCAATTTGATATTGCAAGAGGCTGCACGTAACGGCGGCGAATACCAGCGAACGCCGTGGCAATTTCCAGAAAGCAGTAAAATTTCATAGCATCTCCCGGACACAGTGACAATAAAACTGCATCTCGATTCTGATCACACTCGTTCCAATATTCAAATATGGGACAGCACCTGAGACGCGCCGTCTGAAAAATGCTTATTATATTGCCATCTCGTAAATACAGACACTTTGTTTCATTGCCCGATGCAGATACACTCAAAATGGCGCAATTGAACTATAAATTCAAAATATGTCTACTATTCAATATGGTACGTTTCCAATCAGAGGTACAATTACGTGAATAAAATATCTTGTTGTAGGAACAGTTAAATATGTTACAAAAATATCAGCAAATATATATTTTGCTGTCTATCAAATTTCGCGCATTTTCAGTGCAAATATTTTTTGCACTGAAAATGGCATTACAATAATGGTTTTGTACTACGACTATTTCTGTTTATTTGCGATTGGAGCATTAAAATTCATGCGATCTAAGGCCGGTGTGCTTGTTCTTCGAAAACTTAAGTTAATTCTCTCCTAGAGTCATCCAGTCATTTTCAATATTTGCTCTGGATATAACCAAATAACTAATTAAATATTTGAAACCTGTGTTGAAATGTCTTTCTTCTTTAAATTGAAGAGTCATACTCTTGTCGGTAGAGCAATTTCCAATTTTCCCTCTTCTCTGCTAGTGACTTGACCTCCTGATAATGTCTTTGTAGCTCTACAATTAGTTATAATGGCTCTTACTGGGGTGTTCCTGAAGTGTTGAGACAAATCAACATAAAAAAATAGTAAACACTATTAAAAAGTTTCTGAACTCTCTTTTTAACTTAATAATGGAAAATATATATTTTTTATATTTTTAAAATTTGATCCAGCAACGCCCTTATATTCGTTTTTTATTAAATTAAAACCGGCTTGCTTCATCACTGCTTTTCCAGATTTTTCTGCTACTCTATTGGACAGTCTATCCCATCTTTGTTTAAAATATATCAGGTTTTTTGTTGTTCTGGGTACTTGTTGTACTTTTTTTGCAAAGAGATTTGCGACAAGTATGGACATTGCGGGCATGGGACAGCTTTAAAGCGCTAACGCTAAGCGCAAATATTTTTAGAATTGGACATTATATACCTCATTGGTAGTGAGTGACTTGAGACTCATAATGGCATGAAGCCATATTTAGCCAGATCACAACATCTTCCCTCCGATAATGCTTATTAATGAAAGGTATCAACCGTTTTATAATGTAGACTTTATGGTCAATCTGGCCATGTATAGACCAAATAAAGGACTCGGAAATATTTCATCCATAGCTTGGAAAACAAGATAGCTTTTAGTTTGTATTTTCCACACATTGCTTGCCAGGAACATCGCATGCGTCAACCGGCACATAAGTTTCATAGTCAATAATAAGATATAATTTCAAAGTTTTCTTTTAAGCTAAAACGGCAATCTTGTTTGGTACACGCACTGGTTCATTTTTGACGTACCGGCTAATTGCACAAAAACCTTCATGTTTTGAACTTTAATTCGTGATAAACTTTTCAGATTGACAGGCAAAATCCTCACGGATGTACCGGTATCTCTTTAAAAGACTTTTTTATTCTTGTATATTTCGATCAGTTGTTAGTGTGCGTTTATCTTGAATCTTTTTGAATTCGGTCCTTTCCAATTCCTCACAACGATTTATTATTACATAATCATCCCTTTTTTCTTTTCTTTTTTGATGCCGCCTTGGACTAGCATCGCCCCATTTCGTTCCTGTGGGTCTTGTAAAAGGCAACGAAGGGACTTGAGGACGTGTATTGCAGTTTTAGGCGACCGGCTGACAATCTGTCACTATGGCGATACACAGTTTTCTGAATGACCCTCGAATGTTTGTCAGACGTGACGTAAATGTCTGTGTTTTGCGGCCGATTACGCTCTGCCTACCCCGCAAGGGATAAAGGTGTGACATATGTATGTATGTATCCCTTTATAATAAAATAATGAATAGTAATGAATTTTTGCAAACAATTCTTGTTCAGTTCGCTATATTTCGGATAAAACACTTACTTTTCTGAGATCCCGCCAATTTAATCCATTGGTTACGCGCGGTTACTATGGCAACACTTTTGTTTCTTTTTCGAATATTTTTCTTTGGCCATTATTCAATGATACAGCCTGAAATGTTCTAACTGGACTGGAAAAAGATTCACAAAGGGATCAATAATATCGACTTTGTGAGTATTCCACCCAGAAATGAACCCAGAACCTTTGCGCCGCAGGCAGTCGTACTACCATGCGCCGACATAATGGCTCTATTATTATAATATGCCTAAAAAACTGCTAATACATTCCTAAATTGAGTGGCAGAAACAAGCAAAGCTAAATTATTTTGTAAGTATTATGTTCCAAAGTTTAAGAATTCATAATCAAGATTTAAGTAGGTTGCACAATGGAGTGGCATTGTCATATTTTGACAAAACTTCTTAAATAAAAAAAAAAAAAAGTAGGTACTACTTAAATCATAAATATTAACTTTATTCAATTCCACGGAGCACTTATTACTAAACAGATTAACAAATGTACAAAAAACGCGTAAATACTGTTCAGCAAAAACAGCGAACACGCGTCTCATCAAATCCCGTCAAGCGTAACCCGGCTGGTATTGACAGGGTTCTGTAGTTTTTAATCTCCCGCTATATTATGCATTCAGCACACGCCCATTCCTTGTAGCGTAGGCAGGAGGCAGCGTTCCCTTCCACTCAACCCGACCCGCGTAAGCTCGAAGCAAAGCGAAACTTTCCACGCAAAAGTAACTTTCAGATTTTTATTGCTTTTAAGGAACGCGAGACGTGAGTATTAAATCGCTGACATATAATTAGAAGTAACAAGTTTTTTTTTCATACTGAGATTTTTTTTCAAAAGAAAATTTTCTAGTCAATACTCAATTGTATTCAGATGGCGCTGGCCTAAACAGAAAAAGTAAATTTCCATCGAAACGTAAGTAAATAGTTGTAATATATTTATAAGTCAAAAATTTTATCTTAGCACTACGCCATCTGGTATTACAATATAAAAAAGCTCGAGAACTATGAGATGGAAAAGTCCTCATTGCTTACGTTGTCATTATTATTTGACATTCATTATGTTGTGACACGTCCATTCTTTTCAGGACTACAATTGAATACAAGAAGATACCTGTCATGAGAAGGCTGAAGAATTCATTTCATGAAAGAGTAATGAAAAGTAAAAATGACATAGTAACAATTACATTTCAAACAGTATATCAACACAGCAAGTCATTTTGTACTATATTAACCAACAACAGCATATGTAGAATGCCAATACATTGTAACATCATCACACAAACAGTACAACAGTAATAATTGTAATTGTACCAAACAATAATTATAACTAAAAACATTTAAATGTTTCTATTTTACCAAGCCTCGCTCACTGCTTAGTTTTGGTCTTGTATTAATTAAGTAGGTATATGTTAATATGATAATTTTTAATTTTCAATTATATTAATTGAATTTAAAGTATATGCCTTAATTTTAATTCCAAATATTGCATTATTGTATTATTTGTAATGGGACCTGTGCCTGTCAATAAAGAAAATTATTATTATTATTATTATGTTGGTACGTTTCCGAATCTCGGGCCCACAGGGACCCGGTCCTTTGAGGCATGAGTGGGGCCGAAGCCAACAGCACAGAGGCCTTTTTGCACCGAATAATGTGTTGTGATGTGTACATCAAGCGGATACTCGCTCTGTCTGCACTATAGAAGTACACCCAGAGCCAGCACCCGCCTGATGCAAGGACTATTGCAGGTGAGGGTCGGAATAATAGGGTTATGGGGAGGAATTTGCTGGACCGGTTGCTGGGCTATTGATTGAGACAACGGGACGCCTGCCAAATCAAATGTCCCAATCTTGATAATCTCGGCAGACGGCGACTCGCCGCTCGCTAGGTGGGCCTCCACTATTGGCTTTACGCGTAGAGCGTGGTGCCGGGACGCAACACTGGCGCGGGCGACTGAAGGGGTGTCGAGAGGTGTACACCGCTTTCTGCGCAGAGGTCCTGGGCAAGGGCCAGAACATACACCAACTCGCGACTTACGCATGTTTCACTTCCACCCCTCGAGTCCGGGCACAGGCTCGAACTCTAGCGGCCCCACTCTGGCCGGCCAACTAAGGCAAGCCAGAGGTGAGAGTCCTGGCCTTGGGGTCCACTCCGGCGAGCCGGAGACGGCCAGTCTACACTCTCGGGGGTACTCGGGTCCGTGGGGTCGCTACTCCCCAACAGCTCGTCACAAGCTGCCCTACGGGTAGCTAAGGGTGTAGAGAGGTGTGCTGCACTTTCAAGTTCTGGGATTTCTCCCGTCAGCATTACTCGCGGCTTTATGCCTTTAACACTTCCACCCTTCGAGTTGTGAAACTCTTGCGACTCCACTCTGCCCGGCCGGTTAAGGCAAGACAGAGGCGGGCTCCCCCAAGGGGCAACCCAGAAGTACTTCGGGTCCGTGGTGGCGCTACTCACCAACAGCTTGCCAGAGCTGCCCTGCGATTTGCCAGAGCTGCCCTGCGATTTTATTATTATTATTATTATGTTGGTACGTTTCCGAATCTCGGGCCCACAGGGACCCGGTCCTTTGAGGCATGAGTGGGGCCGAAGCCAACAGCACAGAGGCCTTTTTGCACCAAATAATGTGTTGTGATGTGTACATCAAGCGGATACTCACTCTGTCTGCACTATAGAAGTACACCCAGAGCCAGCACCCGCATGATGCAAGGACTATTGCAGGTGAGGTTCGGAATAATAGGGTTATTATTATTATTATGTTGGTACTCTTTCGAATCTCGGGCCCACAGGGACCCGGTCCTTTGAGGCATGAGTGGGGCCGAAGCCAACAGCACAGAGGCCTTTTTGCTATTTTTACAATATAAAAAAGCTCGAGAACTATGAGATGGAAAAGTCCTCATTGCTTACGTTGTCATTATTATTTGACATTCATTATGTTGTGACACGTCCATTCTTTTCAGGACTACAATTGAGTACAAGAAATACCTAAATCAAGATAGCATTCGCACTCAAATAATGACATATCCAGATCCAGAGCACAGGACTACGTACTCTAAACTTCCAATTCTAAACACTCGCATCGCAAAACGTTGCGAACTGTTAACGTATTCGTCGATCTATTCATCTCGGAACGTCGCGCCGCGCGTCGTCGCCAAGCCAAACATGCAAATTCCTGAACTGACACGCCGCCCTCAGATCATGAGTGACCTAAAGGTCGGAACTCACCCGTGGCAATTTTCAATTTGGACTAATAAAATACCTATCACAACTTGGACACAAAGTAAGTATTGGCGGCTGCGCGCCGACTTGGACGAGTAGTTCCAAGCTAGGCGGTCCCTACTACTACTTCAATGCAGTGGATCATTCGGGCGGTCTTCCACAGATAAAATTGTGGCTTGATGCCGTTATCCGGAATGGACTGCTAGGAAGTTTATTCTGGTCGCCCTTAAATTTAGAAATTCTTTTCAAAATATTCAATTATATTAAAATATCAAATATATAATTCAATTCAAATAATATTGCATTAACGCCCTTGCCATTAATAATAAGATTAAGTCTACAGTATCAATGTGACCAAACCTTTACTCGCGGGGGTGAGCACTGGGAGGACAGGCAACAATTTTTCATGAAACCAAAATGAGCAAGACACACCCCCAGGAGTCGTCGAGTGCGTTCGCGTCGTTCTTTGTCAGTATTTCATTATGCGGCGTGATTTTAGTCTGCTTTGTTTTTGAAGTGTCGCAGCAATCAATAATGTTTACCCTTTGTAGAAAATTATTATCTTATTTGTGCTCACTCATCGGGATGAACCCAGACAAATTTCTTGAGAGACATGTCAGCGTTTTCATCGTCTGCATCTGTAGCGTGCGAATAATTTTGTTTCGTGTGTTTTTAGATCAAAACCATGCATAAGCATTAACTTAGATTAACACAGCGCAGTATGTATGATTGCATTTAAATCAGTATTGAAATTTAAACACTAATTGGACAACACGATACATATTCCATTGATTACTAGATCGTTAATATTTTAAACAGAACACAAGTGTATTGTGTATTTTCTGTATTGCATTTACAAATTATCCAAAACACTTGCGCAAATTTTGGCCATTTCCCGATTTTAGTGTTAATTTTCTAAACTATTAACACATTAGTAGTGCACAGCGGACACTATCGTAAATCAGGAGTGCAAACAGTGTATTAATTACAAATGCAAACAGCTAGTGTGGTCCGCCGCAGCCGTCTCTATCCTGCTAATGATTTGCAGCGGGCTTACTACGAGAGGAGCCACACACAGATATCGTGCCTGCTCCGTCCGGCCAGCAACAAATACGGCCACGAGTGCGGTGCGATACCCACTGAAGCACAAAGATTTCAGGTAAAACGACCTTTCTCACAAAGGATAACAGTTCAACCCAAAATACATCTCGGAGAAAAAACCACGCTGCCCGCATTCAAATTTGAAAAGCTCCATAAAAATAATAATCTACATTAAACTGAAACGTTCCCGCGAAGATGAATAGTTACAATACGTTCAGGTAAAAGCCCGTTTTAATTCCATCACCGTAGCTCAACCGTGCAAAGATACGGTTTTGCATGAAAACCGAAATAAAAAGAGTGCTTCGTCGTCGAAACAATAATGTACGATTGTAGTTGACTTTACAATGAGAGTCGGTGGCTCTGAGATGCGGGCTGGGGGGGCACCGGTGAGGGGGGCACAGGTAAAGTGAAATCGGTCCTTTCAAAACATTTTACTGCGAGTGTGCGCGCTTGAAAAATAAAACAGAGCACTATTCTGAAAGGCTGTGGTGATAAGGGACGCGAGCTAAAGGTTTTTTTGCAAATGTTACAATATCTTTGTTTGGTATTGGATTGGAATTCCAAAGCGGAATCCTGAATTTCAGTGTTTCGTAAATATGTAAAACATTTTGTGTTCGCTTTTACAATAGTTACGTCCTCGCTGTTCAGATTACACGCGCCAAACTAATTGATGAAACTATTTCAATACAGCCACATTATGGACCTTGTGATGTAATGCACATGTAATGTTCAAAAAGGTCCCACATTCCGATACGAAACGGGACTAGGCGGGTCTCGCCTCTACCCGAATATTAGATTCAATCGACCCACCTCACCTTAAGTTTGAGAACTATTTCCGTTACAGCCCAATGGGGACACACATGTAAGGAAATAGAATGGGATAAATAGAATAAGTACCTACCTATGCAAGAGTATTTGAGCATTTGGGACGGAAACTGTCACTTGATTACGAAACTTGAATAACATTGCTAAGGTTTTAAGTAGATTAAATAAGGAACTCAATCATTCTTAAAACAAACGTTTTCGTAAAGTCAGATAGTCTTGATTTGAAGGTGTCATATTGATTGCGGCTTAATTACAAGCATAACTTTGAGAAAGAATATCAGCGATTACATACATATACTCGCGCTTCTTTCCCGAAGGGGTAGGCAACTAGGCAGAGACTACATTATTCTACATAGTACAACGCTAGCACACTTCATTCGCTTCCTTTACATTCATCAACCTTTTCATAGATGCTCGTCGGCTGTTAAGTTGGATAAAAAACTAAGCATTTCTATATTAAATACAAAAACTCAAGCATCTTTGGATATGTATCATTCGCACAGCCGTATATTTACTCGAAGCTATGAAATGGCTCCCTGAAGTGGCTTTTATACTTTCTCACTGCATTTGATTTATTCTTATCTCCCATGCAGTTTATGTCTCGTATCTAGTGTATTTATCTCGAGGAGAGTTAGATTCAATTTTCTGTTGGTGCCCCTTTTTAGTTGAATTTCATGAAAACAGTTAGGAAGTTAGGTACTAAAGCCTTAACATTTTTCAAATATTCACGTCATGAGAAATATGTGAACTGTAATCTTATTTCGAAAATGAAATAATTACATTTAGTCTTTTTGTATTTTTTTGTATTTATGACAAGTATATTTAACTATGGTAGGTATATAATTGCAGATGTCGGATTTCCGTAAGAAACTATCTCAGGCAATTCATAGAAATAGAATCATAACAATTTACTAATAAAACACTTTTTAGAATCATAACGGTTACAGTCACAAAATTATTGAGACACAATACTTTTTTAAATAGCTACATACATTAAACACTTGTTTTGCCTTCCTAAAACTAAAACAGAAAACACATATGAAAACAAAAACAACAAAAGAGCACAAAAGCGGCCTTATTTCATTGAGGGATCTCTTCCAGTCAACCCTTGGAGGACACGACGTGAGTAGGTAAACCAGAATGAACGGTAAACAAAAAGCTATATATATTTATATACATACTTGACAACCAAACTGAATGCAATATTATCTACCTAATTAACTTTAAACTATACAAATACGACAGATATACTCGAATATATTTATTTATTATTTACTTATTTTCATCATGTAGTCGTAACTAGTTCATTATGATTTTTTTTTTCTCGGTATTCGTAAATGATAATAAGAAATAAAGTAAATTATTTACATGTGTTTATATTTTATTTTCCACAACTAAGTAAATTGCACACTCACCGAAGTCATACCACAATTGAAGTGTACTCAAACCCCGTTTCACCCACTTTATCAACACAAAAAAGCCTGTCTATAATGTTGTTTGTCGAGATTGATTGCATTCGCGCGTCGACGCATAGAAAATATTGCTATGTGAATGTGTGTAATTGGACGGTGTCACTCGCACCCGGGACTGGCGATGACGGATCCCGTTGACGAAATGTGACGATGAGCATTCAAATTTCGATTATGAGAAAATTCATTTTTATACATAGATCTACGATTATGAGGCATAACTGCATAGAAAATATCACAAATGTGAAATTGTGTAGACGAGCGTCGCTCGCGCCCGCTAGTGCCGATGACGGTTTACAATTAGGGACTTTTCTACTGTCAGATTTTGACCCTTTTTATAATGTCATATAAGATGGCGTTGGGCCAAGTTGAAATTTTGGCATTAGAGTCTTATATAATGTTCATCTAGTTACAAAAGTTCCTATGGAAAGAAACTTTTTTAGTTTAGCGCAGTGCCATCTAAGTATACGTCTTGAAGATGAGCTTTGTATTTAGATTATGATAGAATTCCTTTTTTTATGCATACGTTCTGTTTGTCAGACATGGCGTAAATGACAGTTTTCACAACCCTTTACGGTTTGCATACCCCGCAAGGGATATGGGCATGACACACTATTAAATCTTCTTCGACATCATGACATGACGCATCAGTGCATAGAAAAAGCGTCACTCACTTCCGCGCCTGTCGATGACGAGGTGATGACGTACGGTGATTATTTCATTTTAATTTTATGAAAAAGTATTGTCACATGACTAACAATTATTTGGTGAAGTATACAAATAGTTTGTGGTGGAGGATCAGCCTATCATACATTGTAGAAGACCTTTTATATGATTGTATATATGCATCAAATAGTGCGAACATTGATTGCCTAAGTGTGATTGGATTGTGACTGACGGTGGTGATAATGATGACGCAACAACATTTTGACTTTAAGCTGAGCAAATAGACTGCATGTAGCTATTACGGTAAAGCGGGGACCACACTTGCCGTCTGTTGCTGCATATTTTTAGCGCATCTGTAACGCATGCGTTTGTCATACGACGCAAACGACACATCCACCAACGCACCGTCAAAGCAACTCCGCCGTATTTGTACGGGAAGAAGATAGATACGCGATTTCCTTTCGTCTGATAGACGCATGCGTTATGAATGTGCTAAAAATACGCAGCTATGGACGTCAAGTGGAAAACCGCCAAAGTATGCTTGGTTCCTGTGCTTGCCCGCGGGTAATAGCTGAGGAGAGCCGAAAATCTTTCAATTGTTATTGAGGCGTAACATGCATCCTGACCTGTCGATGACAACATTAACTGTTTATACATATCATTGGCTTATACCTGCATTATGTACGATAATGTTCCCGTGCGAATGCATTATGAACATTTCATTACAATTTCGATCATTATTTATAGTTATAAAATATACTAAGATCTATCTACTTAGTTTGGAAAAAACATGTTCACTCTGAAAAACGAAAGATATTTTAGTACAGCCCACACATACCATTTTCAAGTAGCGACATAAACTTATCTGGGTAATTTTTGCACCCCTATGCCGTTCTAAGCGAAAGAAAATATGTAATGTGTACATTATTCTAGCGTTCGCAAAAACGCTAACATTGTAAAGAAACTGTACTCCCTTGGGGGGCATATCGTTTCCCAGACCAAACAGGATGCCTATTACTTTCTTGGAAACGATCCAAAATAGGTAATAGAACAAACAACATAATAACAGCATTACATTCATAAGTGTATCATATTTCTCCTGTGGTAGTGTGGCCAACAATATAATTTTTACTACATTATTGAACAAACGAGTACAGCATTTGGTTTTTAGCTACGCAATTTTTATTAAGAAAATTAATCGTACTACCAGTGGTGTATGGGGCAGGTATGGGGCATAAAAATATGTAGTTTTTTAATCTCATCGCTTCGCGATTTTATAGGTATCAGAACAACCTTTGTGCGAGCCAATTGGGTTATAGATATTAGGATCGAAATATACCTGCGTTAAGTTCAATTACGAAAACTTTAACTGTTGGTATTCAAACTACATCAATCATTCCTTTTATTATTCCGTGATAGATAAAGATCGATATTATGCCGTGTGATACCGGCTTAGAATAGCATCACCCCATTTCTTTTTGTGGTGTGGTAAGAGGCAACTAGGGGACTCATGGGTTACATGTGTTTTGCAGTATTAGGCGATGGGCTGGCACTATGGTGATACACAATTTTCTGAATGGCTCTCAAATGTTTCTCAGAGGTGGCGTAAATGTCCGCTTTTTTACGGTTTGCGTTCTGCCTAACCCGTAAGGGATATAGACGTAATAAATGTATGTATTTGTGATATTATACGCAGGTGTGTTTTTATGCTTATCATACATCGGGCAAATGCATATGTTCAGATACTTATCTAAAACACCTGACAGCTACTTTTTCTTCTTTTCCTCTGGGACATCGAGTTGACCAATCCTGAGAGAGTTTTTAACCACCTTCTACTACTTTGTTTAACGATCGCCGTCTAAGTAATCATAGATAACAACCGGGAACGACGACTTAACCATCTTTCACAAAACAACAAGGACAATCAGGTGGTTGAGCCTGCAATATCCTAACCAGACTTGAAACAAACTCACAAAGTGATGATATCAACATTGTGAGTGCCCCACTGGGAATCGAACCCGGAACCTTTGCGCCGCAGGCAGTCGCACTACCACTGTGCCATATCAGCCGTCGACTACTACTGAGACAGATGGGCCAGGTAAATAAAAATTACTTATTGCTCCATACAAAACTCTGATACATATTGAAACAACCTGGATAGTCACTAGAAATCCGCATAATCGGCGCAATCAGCGCTCTCGCATTGTCGCGTCGCGTCACTCCACTATACGCGGAACTAATGAAATCGTAAATCAACACGCGAGCACTCGAACATTCATCGAGAACTGCAGCCGAACAAATATGTTGCTTTTCAGCGTTACTTAAAATTACTGCGGGCTCCCAGTTGGATAGAAGTTGTGTGAATGTAGAAATGTCTAGATTATACACGACTGCCTAACCAAAAAAGGAGTGTAATATTTTTAGAGTTCATGTATGTATGTACATTTATGTGCAATTCTTTACAAGACAAACTCGTTAACCACTAAACAGATTTGAATGGGAATTGTATTGGAATAATCCTTACATTACCCCGAGTGTCATAGCTAGGCTTTGTCTCAGAAAGCAGTCGTGTTTTAATTTTTTTTTTATTTATTATGCTTAAATCCTATAGACTGTTTGTCTACAAGCACTGTGCAAACAAAACGCACCGCCCATAGTGAGTGATAATCAGATCAGCGCTATGCGTTTCGTTTCTGCAAGAATCCTTCTTCTTCTTCTTCTTCAACCCGTTGCCACCCAATGCTGAGTGTAGGTCTCCTCCAATGTTCTCCACTTCTGACGATCAAGGGCCTGTCCTATCCAGTTCTTCCCAACAACTTTGACGATGTCGTCCGTCCATCTAGCCGCCGGCTGTCGTCCCACGTTCCGTCTTCCCTCTCTCGGTCGCCACTCCAACACCTTCCTTCCCCATCTGCCATCCATTCTTCGGCATATGTGACCCGCCCACTTCCACTTTCTTGTCGTTACCACTTTAGCTATGTCGGTTAGCCTGGTCCTTTTGCGTATTTCGGTGTTTCTTATCATATCACGTAGGGAAATTCCCAACATAGCTCGCTCCATAGCCCTCTGGGTGACTTGTAAGCGGTGGATTGTTTGTTTAGTGAGCGTCCAAGCTTCAGCGCCGTATGTCATGACGGGGAGGACACATTGCTCAAACATGCAACGTTTTAAGTTCATAGGCACCTTCTTGGATTTGAGTACGTCGGATAGTTTACCGAAAGCACCCCAGCCGAGTTGAATGCGACGCTTGATTTCTCTGTCTTGCCCGCTAACTTCTAGACTCAAGGTCTGTCCTAGGTAAACGTACTCCTTCACTTTCTTGATCCGGTGACCCTGGATAATTATGTGATCTATGTCGTCGTCGCAGCACATTATCATTGTTTTCGAGGCATTCATTTTTAGACCGACAGAAAGCGATGCAACATAAAGTTCCTGAACCATGAACTGTAGTTCGTCGACTGTTTTCGCGAAAACGATGATGTCTGCAAGAATCCACTAGCAATCAAACGGAAGGTTTTTTTAACAAAACGCAACAAAAACCCTACTTTTTTATTATTTTAAATATCAAAGTGTGTTTGTTTGGTCTTCTATCCCTTCACAACGGAGCAATTTTACTTTTTGTTTTTTTGTGTGTTGCTAGTTAAAAGGCTAAAGAGTGGCATATGTTACTTTTTACCACGGGAAAAATCGCATGCCCACGTTGATAACTGGCGCGGTTAAAACCGTGGGGCAGAAAGCTAGTGTTGTTATAAATATTTAAACGAAGTTTTCTCCACCAATCAGTAATTTAATTTAGTTCTGTGCCACCTCCTGCCCTCAGGCGGCGTTGTTAATTAATTGTATTAAAATCAGACTTGACGAACGGCAAACTGAGTGCCAGTTACCTGCCGCCATTTTAACTTATTTTTCGCAGATAATAATGGCTTAAACGATTCAGACATCTTTGAATTTCTGCTTGAAAATACTATAACATACAAAATTAAACTATTACTTATCTTTTTCTCACTTTGCTATTTATCCAGGAAAATTAGCAGGTTCATAAATAAATAAAATATTTAAAAAATTAACAGGATGAAATATCTAAAAAATCATCGTCAGCAGATTTTTTCATTCATTGGATAAGAAAAACCAGAATAGATTGATCCCTTACCAAGGTAAATTGAGGTGTAGTGTTGCTCATATCTATAACACTCAGGATACTATGTACCTGTCTGATTATTGACTCAGGATACTATGTACCTGTCTGATTATTATAAAAAACAAGTAGCTACATTGTTAGCATATAATATAAATGACACAAAATCTGTGTCATCTCCTATATTAATTTGTAATGTTACTAACAATAATTTAAACTAGAATTTAAGACAAAGGAAATCCCCTCTTTGACTGATATTAATAACAAACACAAACCGGGGTTTTCTTGCACTCATCCTCAGACAAAGGAAAAGCAAAATCAGTTACAAGTGTTACATCAAAATATTCAGGGTTTTGCTAGCAAAGTATTAGAAATTGAATTATTCTTAGAAAAGCATAATTATGACATAGTTTGTTTAACGGAACATTTTCACAAAGATCCTGACATTTTGATAAATTATGAAAATTATTGTATTGCCAGTTCTTTCAACCGAAAATCCGCGATACATGGAGGTTCCTTAATACTTATTAGAAACAACATTAAATTCAAAGAACGTAAGGATGTTGTCGGATTGTCGGTTGAGTGTTGTACTGAATTATCTTGTGTTGAGCTGGAAAGTCATGTTATAGTATGCGTATACAGACCGCCAATAGCAAAAAATTTTACCAAATTCCTAGAAATAATGGAAGATGTACTCAAATTAGTCACAAAAACTAATAAACATGTAATTGTTGCAGGTGACTTTAACATAGACATTTTAGAAATCAATGCATTAAGTGATAAATTTTTAGGTCTTTTTAAATCATTCAATTTATTTAATATATTTTTTGAACCTACTCGTGTGACGCCTACTTCTGCCAAATGTATTGATAATGTATTCAGCGATTGTGACCCGGTACAAAAATGCATTATAAATTCTCTTCAATCAGATCACAAGGGTCAAAGTGTAATATTCCCATTCAAAAACCATATTAAAACGATCAAAATAGAAACCAGGCGCATCACTGCAAGCAGGTTGGAAAAATATCAAAATGTGTTAATCGAGAAATTGCCTGTCCATAATTATAATTTTGAAAACCCAAATCATGTATACGAAGACGTTTTCAATTTGTTAAGCAAAGAATTCGAAATCATTTTTAACTTAGAAACGAAAGAAATTAATACGAAATTTAAGTTTAGTGATTGGGCGACCAAAGGTCTTAGGATTAGTAGAGATAGGCTTTTTGAACTTTACGAGCTTAAAAACATGACAAACGATGTAAGTTTTAGTGAGCTAGTAAAAAAATATTCTAAAACCTTCAAAATAGCTTGTGAAATTGCTAAAGCAAACTTTATTAGTAATAAGATAAAGTCTTCAGATAATAAAATAAAAGCTGTCTGGAAAGTTATTAATAGCGAAACAGGTAAAACTAAGCCACGCGAAAATAACTTTTCACTTAAAACCGACAAAGGAGTGATTAGTTTAAATTCAGATGTAGCGCAGGAGTTAGAGAAATTTTTCACAAATATACCTCTAAAAACTACTGAGTCATTAAGATCTTCACCTACAATTTCATATTCATTGCTGAAGCAAAATGTAGATGTTTGCAATTCTGAATTTAAATTTACTCATGTAAGTCCCCAGTATATTTTAAAAACTTTTAAAGATATCAAAGTAAAGAGCACCGAAGATTTATGGGGGATGTCAGTTAAAGTTTGTCAATCAGTAATCGAAATATTAGCACCATACTTAGCAGATATCTTCAATGAATGTATTGATCACGGCATTTTTCCTGATTTAATGAAACATAGCAAGGTAGTTCCGCTGTTTAAAGCTGGTGACAAACAAGACCCCAGTAACTATAGGCCTGTATCAATTCTGCCAGTACTCAGCAAAGTGTTTGAGAAGATCATACTAAATCAAATGCTGTCCCATTTTAATCAGAACAATTTGTTACACAACCAGCAATTCGGTTTTACAAAGGGACGTTGTACCACAGATGCTGGTGTTGCTCTAATCAAACATGTATTTAATGCTTGGGAAGAATCAAAAGATGCCATTGGTGTTTTTTGTGATCTTTCCAAGGCATTTGATTGCGTAGATCATGAAACTTTATTGCTAAAATTAGAACACTACGGTATTCGAAACGCAGCTCTGAAATTTTTGAATTCATATTTAGATAATAGAACTCAAAAGGTCCAAATAAACGGCGCCAAATCACTGGGGTCTCGTGTTAAAATTGGTGTGCCTCAAGGCTCTATTTTAGGACCATTTCTATTTCTAATTTACATAAATGATTTGCCTTACATGGTAGAGAATTTGTCCAAGATTGTACTATTTGCTGATGACACATCCCTTATATTTAAGGTCGATAGACAGACATGCACATAACTATGACGAAGTAAACAACACTCTTGGACAAATTCATAGTTGGTTTACTGCAAATAATTTAGTTCTTAATGAGAAAAAAACTAAATGTGTATTATTCACTTTACCTAACGTAGTACATTCTTTGAATAATCATGTCGTACTTAATAATGAAAAATTAGAGTTTACTACCAGTACAGTTTTCTTAGGGATTACTCTCGACTCAAGTCTCCAATGGGGCCCTCATATTACATCTTTGTCGGGAAGATTAAGCTCAGCTGCATATGCGGTACGTAAAATTAGAGAGATCACGGATATTGCAACTGCGCGACTTGTTTACTTTAGTTATTTTCATAGCATTATGTCCTATGGAATTTTGCTGTGGGGGCGCGCCGCTGATATTGAAACAATTTTTATTCTCCAAAAGAGGGCCATTAGAGCAATTTATAAACTTTGCAGTCGTGATTCCCTAAGGGAACTGTTTAAGGAAATTAATATTATGACTGTACCGTGTCAATATATTTATGAAAATATCATGTATGTTAGAAAAAATATAAATACTTTCACTAGAAATTGTGACAGGCATAACCGCAATACAAGGAGTAAAAATAAAATAGATCAACCTAAGCATAGACTCGCTAAAGTTAGGACTTCATTTGAAGGTCTAAGTATAAGATACTATAACAAAATACCGGAAGATATATTGAGTTTATCAGAAAGTAAATTTAAGTCTGTTATCAAGAAAACATTATGTTATAAAGCTTACTACAAGTTAGATGAGTACATTAATGACAAAGAGGCATGGAGCTCTGAAATTCCAGCGCAGCACAAGAAACACGCACTCATTTTTAATACCAAAATGGGGCGTGCGTGGAGTTTACAACTGACATAATTTTACAAATCTGCATGGATGTAATTTCAATTGTTTAAATTAAATATTTTATAAGTTAAAACTGGTAGATTTATTATCTACTTCAATTTTTACAAAAAAAAAATATGTAGCCATTTTTGGTCTATACATATTTTTTTTACTTACAGAATTAGCTAGGGTAGCTTAGGGGCTAGTAAGATTGTTAATTTAGAGTAGGAGCACTTCTGGGCAGGTTTTTTGGTGGGTTTTTCCTGTTCAGGAGGTCCGATTAATTATACGCATGTAAACTACACGCTTTAAAAATCTTGACTTCAATTTGAAACAAATATCGTTTTCAGATGGTGGTGGCGTAAAGTTACATGCCGTGTGATTAACCTGGCCAGCCCCGTGGCAGTGCTTTGATTTTTATTTTTTTCTCCCGCCCGAACCGGTTTTCTATTAGGACATTACAAAATTGTTATAAAAAAAAGAAAATTGTGTGATACAAATTTCTTTTTTTTACAATGACGGTTCATGACGTCAATAAGTGATATGATAATACTATCCTACATTGAATAAAGAATTTCAATTTCAAAAATTTCAATTTCAATTTCAATTTCAATTTCAACACATAAAAAACTTATTTTAAATTAGTATTATAAAAAGTTTTCTAGTCATTACCAAATGAATACCAATCCAACATAAAAACTAAGCCAAAATCGAATGGAGCCTAGAATTCAAACACACAGCGTGTACCTACCACGGGCTAAAGCAATTAAATCAATTCAAGTTTCCAAAATAGACCGGCATAGATTCAGGAACCTGTAATCCTAGTGCACAATTAACGTAGTGGATATTTATACAGGCTGTTTTGCTCTCGACACACGGGCTCTGTCGGCACCGCACTACATCAAAAACGGTGCACTCCAACTAATTGCATTTGGCTATTGATGCAAGCCTATACCCGGTACTCGGGCCGAGAGGGTACGAATACTGTGTGTAGGTAGGTACATTCTCAAACACAAATTCAGATGATTTATTCGAGGTAAAAGGAATGGAAGCCTAAATTTACCCGAAATTCATGATTAGTATTATTATTTTCTTGTGAACCATAAGTTCTCATTGTCAAGATGGTAAAGTCTACTTTCTTAGCTTGTCCATTTCCAATTTCGTCATATTCTTAGTCAGTCGTTTATTCTTACTTTATACTGTAGCCACCGACATATCGTCCTCATAAAAATAAAAAAACTCACAGTTTTCATAAATAGGAGGTTAAACGAAAATGTGATGTAAATCTAGATATATATTCGCACTAATAAACGGACCTAAATAAGAGGTCGATTTCGTTTACTTTACCTTGATTGGTTAACTTGTTTCATTTCCATTTATCTACAATATCTTTGACATTTTTTAATAAAATGTCAAAGATATAAGATCTTATCACATTTCATGCGGTCTAAAATTGCGCGGCTAAAATTAAATAGTATCTATGGATATGATAGCTCGCTCGGAAATTTTTGGATGTCATATTCAAACAATTCTAACCATGGCGCATGGTAGACAAAAAGGTGTTGATTTCAATATCACTATCAGTTTAACAAAACCCTATGAATACACCAAGCTAAACTCTCAAATTTCAATGTAAAGGTGACCAAGTTTACTCAGTGAGCAAGCAAGTTTAGACGTTATTCAGAGTTCCTCTAAGGTACCTGCAAAAGTTATTCCTAGTATTAATCTGAGTGAACCCGCTCACAGAGGCATAAAAGGTCTGCCAACCGTGCCAACCAAGTAATTTGTACCTGCCTGTAACATTACTTAGTTAATGCTTATTCAAGATCCTATAAAAACAAAGAGCCACCACGACACAAGGAGGGTCAGAAACGCCATTATATATTAATGTTAGCGACGCCATTCTCTCGCTAGTTTTGGCAAAGATGCAATTTCATTTGAATATTGTGCAAGTCGGCTGTTATCCCGCGTTATGGCCCGAGCTGAAACACTTTAAATACAAAGTGCTTATAAAAGTAGTCTCTAATAGCGTTAGCGGAAAAAAACGCTAATTGAAACTGCTGTATCCAGGCGTATTGTATTCTTCTACTCGTAACGGCCGTCCCTTTTTCTGTTTTCTTAAATTTTTTATTAACTTTTTTCTAAGCATTTTTATTTCTTCTATTAGTTTTAACTGTTGTATTGCTTAGGCGATTATTTAATCGTTTACCTCGTGTTTCGCGTTAAACCGTAGCTCTTCTCGTCTAAGATGTAATAGGGGTGTGTAAGCTCGAAGATGGGACAATTAAGAGGAAATTTTACCGGCGCTGGCATGCCTGCCATTCCCCGTGTAAGTGCGCCTCTCGTCACCGTGTCTCACGATTTATGCTCTCCGTATTACACGCCATTCGACACGTTGCCACATCGCGACATACATGTATAATATCTTGGAGGAGCTACAATGCTGATTCATACAAAAGAACGTTAATTGTATTGCAATGGTACAAATATTTAATTATATTGCAATTACATTTTTTTTGAGACAGCGAGCAGATAATTGACGGTCAATTAAAAAATACCTATTATATTGTGTACAGAAATTTAGACTAGAGAAGACATTGTAACATTTTCAATTTTGTATCCATCAATATTAAATATTAATACTTGAAAACCTTCTTATTTTAAGACGTTGTATGCGACATCGTACGTCTTGGTAAAGACAATGCCTTAACCTAGGAAAAAAAAATAAAGAAATGGCATGCCATAGTGTGGAGCAGGCAGGTGAAATGGTTTTTTTTTTGATGAAATGGTGTGGGGCTACAAAAAGTGTACATACATCAGTGGCCCCTAGAAAAAAACATGAGCAGGACTCGTCAGTTTTTAAAATTTTTGTTGTAGGTATTTTTTTCGTATTTTTACCAAATGAAATAAATCAGACTGAGACGTTCGGGTGCGAAATATCGGTAAAAATAAACTAGTGTAGTTTTTTTCGTAATATCAATGTTTTAAAAACTTTTCTTATGTGTTAGAAACCTAAAATTGTTCAGACGTTAAACTAAAACTGTAGTGTTTGCTGATACAATACTATGATCAATTAAGTGCTAAAAACAAAATAAAATTCAACCAGATTTTGGCTTAGCAATCATGACAACCGTCTTCTGTAGAAGCCCACATACGTATTATCTACTATAAGATCACCAATTGTGAAAAGGTGCTTCAGAAGCTACACTTCAGAATTTTTAAAAGATTCAATAATATAAAAGCAAAACAGGATAAAAATTTAATTCCGGAATATTTAGATAACGCAGAGAAGTGCGTTAAATTTAATGACAAGTTAATGTACAAAGATCGAGTTCCTAGACCGAGTAATATTAATTCATAGGACGAATTAAAATTTATGAGATGAATAATAATTTCATTTGCGTTCGAATCCCTGAATTTAAATTTCTGAAGAAAGGAAGATCCACTTAGACTTACTTAGTTGCTGAATTTTATAGGTCTTACTGATGTTGTAGGTTTCTCTTTTTGTAAAAAGCTGGAAAGGATTTACCCCATGATAATTATATTGTGTACAGAAATTGATAATTAAATTATATAGTCGACCCATTCCATAGAAAAAAGGCATTGTCACTTTAGTATAAATTAGCTGAGTCCTCTGAATTCCGCATTATACGATCCAAAGTTCTTATGTTTCAACAGACCAACGAGCTAAACTGAATGAGGAACAATTTCACCTGCAGAGTCAGTTTCATCATTTCTAGTTTATCCGGGCTCCTAGTGTTCCGCAACATAGACTAAGCGCCCGTTGATAAAGCCTTACGCCTCATAATGTTACCGAACGGAAGTATATTATCGCGATATTCAGGTCAGGTCAAGAAAATTTTCTTATTTGTAGCCATCCGATATCTAATAAAATTTACCAAATTTACATAACATGGCAGTACCGTTTGAAACGTTTACCCATTTGAAGAGAAAACGCCTTTGGAGATGAGATTGCCAGCTCCAACCATGGCAGTTAACATGGTCAGCCACATATTATGAGGCCAAAAATCAAGTCACTTCCCTCATTGGGCTGCCGAATGAAATTAGTGCAGATCGATAGCGCAGCATGCCATTGAAGAATATAGGTATAAGTGTGCCTGTTATCAACATTGCATTTTTTTTATAAACCTTTAAAAAAATAGAAATGGCATAACAGAGATACTGCCAGTGGCAACCTACTATTTTCCCGACCTCCTGACCATTAGCTATCGCTATAATATACTTTTATTCGGTAACCTTATGAGGTAAAACATTGTAAATTTATCAGGTACTACAGACAGACCCTCGATATCTATGGTTCTGCAGAAGCGGTCCATTCATGCTGAATAACTTTTACTACAAAACTAATTTCGTATCGTTTATGTTTAACTGGCTTCTTGGAGCTCTACATTCAGTGCTCCCGACCTTGGATATATATGTGCCAGCAGAAGGAGGCCATTATGCTAAAAAGCTTTAGCTATGAAACCATTCCCGTATCTCTTATAGTTTTGCAGGACCCTGGTGGTCTTTATCATGTCCTCCAGATCCACAATGTTTATCTGCCAGAAGCTACCCATCTTTTGAACAACTTATGGCGGGTGACAGGATTGAAGCCAATAGGCAGAATGGAGGGATCCAGGTGGAGTTGGGAAAAGGGTAGCAACCTTGCCTGACCGAGTGTTGTGTTCAGGGGACCGACTGGTTCACCTGGATAGAATTGGAACTTTTAAATATGCGGTACGCGGTGAAACACTTTGATACCGCGTTTCATGCCCATTGTACTCCGCCAATCTGCCACGTGGCGCCATCTTGCAGATATGTGGGAACTTCTTTTGCGTCTTGTTTGCTTGTGAACCACTTGAGTCAGCTTTTTGTAGTAGCTCCTAGAGGTCGCTATTTATTAAGAAACCGTTTCCGTACCAAGTTGGGATCCACATTAGGTACTCCAGGCCCCCGAAGTATATGCTAGGAGAAATTCAATCCATTATGCTAAAAAGGTTTTGTTTTGGTGCTATTTCCGTATCTTTTAAAGTTTAGCGGGCCCTGGTGGTCTACATCATGCACTTACTTCAGATCATTCATGTTTGTATGCCAGCAATAGCGGTCTATCATGATGATAAACAATGCCTTTGGAATCTTTTCCATTTTTTAACCCTCATAGTGAAGCTGAGCTCCTGGTGGTCTACATCGGGTACTCCAAACGCTCGAGTGTCGACAAAAAGTAGCTTTTTTCCTTTCATAAAGTAATATTTAATTTATGTCTTGTTGACAGTTTTGACAGCTTTTAAGAATATAGTATCAACGTATCACTTACTCGAAGAAAACCTTTTTATTCCTGTAGGTATTTGAAATTTTGCCGCTGTAAAAAGTATTCTTTGTTCTTTCTCAATGTATAATCTATGTTGATGCCAAACTATATAAAAATCGGTTCAGTGGTTGAGGCGTGAAAGCGCATCAGACAGGCAGAGAGACAGAGTTACTTTAGAGTTTATAACATTAGTATGGATTGATAAACGGTGTTGTGATCTGCATGGGTGCATGTAACTAAAACGTTGATGAAAGTGGTTCTTTGAAATTGCTTTTTTTAGATTAGGGATGTTCAAACTTATTTTACCAACTCCTTTCTACACGAATGAACTTAATGTTATTGGTATCTTTAATCAAATACAGTAGGTGGTACCTAAGTCTTATAATAAATTCACTTCTCGACTTGAATATTATAGTGAGACGTATCACACATCCATTACATGCAATACTTATGGAAAATGTTTTTCAGTCTCCTTGTAGAAAAATTCTTAACCTAGCTGTAACTGTATTTAATCCCTTTTGATATACTAAAGTGCCGTATCAAACCGCCTCCTTTACAACATCAAGGTAAACACTCTAGGATGATTGTGCCCCTGTCTAATTGTTTCTTGCAGCGCGGCCATATTAAGCAGTGAGTCGACTTTATGACTCCTCGACTGAGTCGTTAAACTGTCGATTCCATTCGTCTCACTCACTCGTTCGAATGGAATGAGTTGATAGGCGATACGGAATGCTAATAAATTTTACAAGAGCAGTCTAGCGCCGCGCCGTATTGGTGATATCAATTTTGGAGAAACTGTTCAGTGAGTTCTGTGGTGCGAATAGATAGATGAGGGGTGACATTATCTATTACTTGATAATTAGTACTTTAAATTGGTGTATTGACCTAAACATACATACATACATACATAAATCACGCCTATATCCCTTACGGGGTAGGCAGAGCGTTAACGGCCGTAAAACGGATATTAACACCACGTCTGACAAAAGCTTGAGGGTCAATCAGATAACTGTGTATCACTATAGTGACAGGTTGTCAGCCCATCGCCTCAAATTGTAATACACATCCCTCGAGTCCCTTAGTCGGCTCTTACGACACCCATGGGTAAGAAATGGGGTGATGCTATTCTAGGCCGGCATCACACGGCACTATTGACCTAAATCTTAATGATAAAGTAAAAATTTAACTAGACTTGTTTTAAACTGTCGTTATTTTTTGCATAAAGTATTTATTTATTTTATTTATTTACCGTTTATTGTACACAAAAACATTACAAGAGAAACACATACAAAGAATATCGACACAACAGGACAGCTTATTTCTACAAAGAAATTTCTTCCAGCTGACCTACGCAAAGTGAGACTTTATAAAACAGGCGGATTAGGCTACCTAATATTTAAATTTTTTAATTTGTAAGATAAACACTTTTTTTATCCTTTTCCCATATTGGACATGTTATATTGGAAGTTCAACTGAGAAGGCGAGTAAAAATCTAGTCTCGTTCTTTAATAAAATACGTCATAACTTGTAATTAAACACGCGACTACCCGGCGTCCGCAGAGGCAATGGCGGCGTGGCAAATGAACAGAATATAGAGATTTTTTTACGACGACGTGATTTCGTCGTGTCATGTTAACATGATACGATTGATGTTCAAAAACAATTTGTAGGCAAGCATTTTTATAAAATCGTAATTTAATTTGATGGCATGTTTTGGCGTTACCAAAAATAACGATATAATGTATTATCTATTATGTAGGTAGTTAAAAATGTAACTGTAAGCCTACACACGTTTCCCCGATATACGGTTTGCAGACTTTATCAGTAAAGGCCATTTCACCTTAGGCGCACGGGCGGCAAGTCTACAAAATATGCAAGAGGGTGATGCAATCGTTGATGTTCCTGCTCAATTTACATAAGTCAAAAGTCTCATTATGCCTAATAATTGACATAAATACCCGCCATTAACGTTTTTTTTTCATCTTTTTGTAATATACGAATTTATATTTAAAAGGATCAATATTTAGACTTTAAACTCCAAAAGCTATGACATGCATTTTTTTTGCCACTGCTTACCATCATAGCTTCGTGTTTTGGAGGAAATGCATAAATTGGATGCGTTGTTATCGAACCAGACAAATTTTTACAATGAGATGAATGCTAAAAACGTAAAAAAATTGTCAGTACAATGCCACAACGTGCCCAATTCAATGCATTTCGTCCGAAACACGGTGTATAAAAATAGCAAAGTCAAAATAACATAACACTCTTTTTTTTGGCCGGCAGTCGTGTAAAAATATTATTCCATAAAAATATATTTCCAATTTTATAACTACGCAGCAAAGCAAGCTGAACGTAATTGTTTTGTTAATGTATGGAAACATTACGATACAAGTTCGAGGAACAAGTTTTCCGCTAAATTAAAATCTCTCACAGGCGAATTAAAACTGTGAACTTAAGCGTACTTTAGGCGCAGCAGCTTAATGATATTAAAGTGTTGATTTATATTCAAACGGGCCCTGAGTTATGGAGTCCGTGTAATAGTCGCGCAGTTATTTATTGAACTACTACAATATCCCGGGTACAGTTTGCAGTAAGTACTTGCTTTGTGTTCACACAAGAGTTCAGAGTTTAGCGTTTATGCAATTCGGGTTTGGATTAGATGCAAACTAAATTAAATCCTTCTTGGTATGTTGGTCTATTTGAAATAACAGATTATAATAGTACACTTGAAACATTATAATTTTAAATTCTTTATATATTTCATTTCGCATGGGGCGTTGCCTTTTCCAAAATGTACCTAATAGAAGAGAGAGAGAACAACAATGACGTTGTAGGTACATACTTACAGTTTATTTGTTTATTACCGTGTAATTATAAATTCTGCTAAACGTGGTGAGTGTAGCAAATACCTCCAAAATGGGACTTGTTTATCCAGTAGTGAACTGTTGTGACGGTTATATCATCATTAGCCAAAAATACGAACAAGATCGTCGACAGAAGTAGAGAAAACAAGTCAAGCAAATTATAATCTACAAAAAAGAACTAAAAATCAAGGAAAATTACATTTTTTACTTTTAAACACATTTTTTGGAATATAAGGTTTCTAAAATAAGTGTAGTTTTATTATTCTCTGTGTTTGTTTGGTAGTTTATAGGACGAGGCGGCGGCGGGGCGCGGGAGAGGCGCGGGAGGGGCGGCGGCGGCGGCGGGGTCGCGGCGCGGCGTGCCGTATCTGCCATCTCGCGGGCTTCACTGCAAACACACCGTTACCTCCGCTCGTTTACTTATTAGGGACCAGCACCACCGGAATTCTACTGGCTTCTGTATTTTGTGTAGAGACAAAAACTGTAGTTGTCACTATCAGTGCGTTGATATTTACTGACAATAACAGTAAAACTGTGTTAGGAATCTAGAGTACGACACTGACAAATGTAGGTAATCTAAAATCAGTTGATTTTAGATTGATCGATAATATTAAAGTACTCTTCGATCGACCGCGATATGACATAAATATGTGAGTGTGGTGGTGTGTTATGATATGACATGACAAAGTCGAGGAATACGTATTGTAAAAAAATATTTTAAATAAGTATTTATTGCGTATGTTTCAAAATTTCTAAATTTAATTTTCAAAAGTTATATCTGCAGCTCTACCTACAGTTAAAGTATTTCTAATTTCTTGAGAAGTAAAGAGTGACTGCATTGTATCCGACTTACATCTATGTTTCTGCAGGTATTTCTGTAGACTCGCATCATACACCATCACTCACCTCTTCTTGTTTTATAACTGAATCCAGCACCTTTTAATTCAGAATAAAATGCAGAGGTCTACACAAAGCCTAAGTTTTACCGTCCAAAATGGGCGTCATTATTTCAACACAAAAGTCAACAATCACAAAATGTTTAAGGTGACTCGCATAACACTTTTATCTGTTCTTGATTGTCCCTAAATGGGCTATTTTAAGACTCATTGTTACTGAATAATTATGAGAATTGCAGAAACGACCCAGTCTTTTATGTCTTATAATGTTATTGACTTACCATTTACAAAAATTACTTTAATAACGTTTTGGTATAAGCCCTGTCACATTTAAAAACCGCACCAACTCCTCCGCGTGCTTTCTTCAATTTCATTCTCCAGCAAGTTCTCAGGATAATAAAAATGATTTAACTTATAAAGTGATACAAATTGCTAATGTCATTGCACGCTCCACGCTCGCATCGCGTCGCGTTAACGCTGCGGGTGCTCCCCGCTTCGCTTGACTCACATAATTTTTTGACGCATCGTCCCCACGAGTGTACACCTTTTTTCTTTGTTCTCTCTGCTTTCAGAAATAGGGTTGTTTGTTTTTGCGTTTTGTTCGGTGAATAAACAAGCAATAAAAATGTTGGCAACACACCTTTGAAATGCGAAATTGCTCGTAAGCCGCCAGCTATTATGTAAATAAAAAACCACGATTATTTAACCGACGTATTCATTAAAAAAGTCCAAAAGTGTACGAAACAGAAATTGTTGTTTATTTTGCGGAGGACAACTACGATGCGCCTAACAAAAGGAATTATTTTCCCGAATCAGGTGAGTGTATCGCACAGGCCTACGTATCGGGAGATCAGCAATTACCTGGCGGTTAGCGCACGCGGCGGCGGCGGGCGGCGAGCGGCGGCGGCGGCGTGCGGGTGGAGGTGGCAGGACTTGGCGCAACCCTACCGCGCTCGATTGCGATCAAGAGTGGCTCCGTGGAAATGAAAACGGGCGGCCAGGGACCCTGCACAGATAAAAACTTTCACTTTTTCAGACAACTCTCCGCGGCGACATTCGCCGACAATAACGCCGGCTGTGGCAGTCCTTATTACGTTATTGTTTGGGTAATTGTGATATACAAGTTTTGTCATAAACGCCATATTTTCTTTTCTTATATTTCAAGCAATATTTATTATATTTCAACATAATTAACACGCTCTTTGCGACGGTTCAATCTGAGCCCTTCATGCGCCCTCAAGCTTATTTCTTGTAAGTCTTCTTAGGGTGATAAGTGGAGCTTTGTGGAAGCGTTCGCAGTTTTATTTACGAGGTGGCGCAATATCTGAAGAAGGCAGCTTGGCGGGGTATACTAATATCGGTCGTGTGGGTGCAGCCGATAGCCGCCCGATAGAATAATATGACGGGCGCGCGACCGGACCGCTGGCACGTAGGCAATAAGCCGCCGGCAAAGAGCCAGAGAGCCGCCCGGAAAAATAAGATTGCACCCGGTCGGCCCGCGCGTGCTCGCACATACGCGGCGCGGGAACGCAGCGGCACCGCTGCGGGCACGCATGGTGCTTTATAACAGGGCTCTACGGCGTTTTACCCTATCATTATGACATTCTGCTCTGAAATCAAACTTTACTTACACGTTACCAAAGAATAAATAAAATCACTAAATTCGTCTTTATAAACTTTTTCTGTAAGTAAAGTTTTTGTGACCATGTAAAGTGTAATTCTTAGTTTCAAGTCTGAAAAGATATCTAAGTTTATGAAACTTTCCACTTAGACCATCAAGTGTGCCTATTATTAAGAACAGTATATCACCAACAGATATTGGACCGTGTAACAGAAGTTTGAATTTAACATTGTAACCCAACCTAGGCAAGGAAATCAGCCAAGTCAAACTTTCACATTTTACATTTTTGTACGTGGGCAACGTGCCGGATTCCTGTAACATATTCAAAAAGAGAACGTCCCGCCGAGGCGCGCCTTGTTTCATTTTACGATCTTATCGAAATAATCCGATCCCGCTTGTTATTTACTGCCGTTTCCTTCAGCTTCTCACGGCGCCGCGACGCAAATAATCGTCGACCTTATATCCCCTTAACACTCGACACTAAATGCCTTACTCTAATCTAAAAGCATAACTCCTTCCTACCAGACTCCTATCGCTGCGTGCCAAGCGAACGATTGGGAAAAAATACGCCCAATCGAACTTTATGTCTCCGAGATATAATTCAATTTCCTGCAGTAGCAAGAGGTGGTTAAGATTGTTTGCGGAAAACCAGTTTCATAGACATGCCTCGAGAGATTGAGAGGAAAAATCTAGGTGCTTTATTCCACATGAGACTGCGGTTCGGTGTGAAGTCAGCCGCGCTATCACAATAAACACTTTAGCGGTCGCGGCGGTCGCGTAAATTATTCATAAGCCAAAGGTTTGCGACACGTCTTGGAATAGACACTATCGACTCCAGACGGGTAGAGTGTGTGCTACCCCTAAACAATGTTTATGTCTTACAATGTGTTACAGGGTTATGCGTTTGTACACAATTTAATTAAACCCGGTAATATACACTGGAATTCAAATTAACTCTACTTCCTATTCAATTTCCGCATACCGTAGTTTCATTTATTTAGTTTATTTATAACGGCATATTTTGTGTGCGTGGTTTCAAAAATATTCATAGCAGCGCTGCGATATTGGAATAGCGAAACTGCGCTGAGGCCAAATGTTTTTAGTAGACGTTAAACTCCAACAAAACAAAACACTGTCTGGGGTTAACCACACCGCTACCACCGCGAAAAATTCAATATAGCAACGATCCCGGGTCTTGCAACGTTCGAGAGCACCTAATAAGCTCTAGGCATGTTGAATGTTTGACGATGTGACTCACTGAACTTAGACAATATTGATTCAGTTTAAATGTCATGGTTCATGCAATGTAACAACAAAGGGTTATGAAAAAATGAAAAAATGCCATCAACACAGCCTCGCGTTTTTACCTGACTGCCTCAGAAGGAGGGTAATGTTTTCGAGATTATGTTTGTATGTTTGTGGCCCAATAATTATTTTTTACAGAAGAAACGGCTAGATGCTGCCATATGAGATGTCATTAGATTCTTCTTAGCAGCGCGAGTGACTGTAGCTATTTCATTAATTATAAATGGTGGATTTTAAAAATATAATTTAACATATTTTTAATAATTCATTCAAAATGGCGTTACAGAACACGTTACACGTTACATACGTTGACGTTACAATGTAATCTTCATACATATTTTTTAATTGTCGTGTTTGCATCGATACAAATGGAAGCCGCAAATTTTGCCGATGGAGTAGGAAACGCAAAAGCTGTATTGGTGAGCAAGGTACCCCATAAGTCACGGGTTCGAGTGCCGACTTATTAAATGATTTAAATGATTTTGTTGCATCAATCTACCAATCAATAATCAAAAGCGTTATGGCCAACATTTTGACTAAGGTGTTAGGAACATAACTATTTTAACATAAAAATAATAAACTAGCACTTAAAACGATTGAAATGGAATACTCTTTTAAAATGAATTTATTACATACATATATATATCACGCCAATATCCCTTGCGGGGTAGACAGAGCCATAAAACTAAAATTTACGTTACGTCTGACCAACATTATCATTATTATTATTTATTTTATTACAGTACATACAAAAATACTAGCATACATATTACGCGTCGTTAAACCCGATTGGGTTTGTCAACAACACAGCACTAGGTACACTACATTAGTATTACCATGAAGGAATAGTAAATTACAATATAAACACAAGACAGACATACGAGTATAACACATAATGTGGGTCATTCGGAAAATTGTGTATCACAGAATTAATATACTGATTCGATAAAATTATTAAAACACAACACATCCCTACAGTGTTCCAAGTTAGCGCTGCCATAATAAGCATGGACAGGAACGAAGTAAAAATACCGAACATTGTCATTCGAGGCGCGTACTGTCTGTAATGAGCTAAGTTCGCCCTAACTTACATTCCGAGGTAGAGGTTCGATTCCTCGGCGAGCCATTGGTAAGCATGCCACAAACATGGAAAACAGAAAACTTCTGAGCACGGTTTTTCCAATGTTTAACAGAGGTTGAGAATTTGTAACATCAAAAGATGGCCGTCATGTTTAGTTCAAGTTTGAACTTGGATTTTTTGCGTTTCTCGGTCTATACAGTCTGTTGGGAAATGACTGTTCAAACATTTGGGACGTGTTCTAGATTCTAGATTATGGAAATATTAGCTGGTGCCCGCGAACTTCGTTTTTTCTAACTAAATATAAGAGTTAGTGTACCAGCAGAAGCGGCATATCATGCTGAACTACTTTTGTAGCTGGCGTCCTAAAAATTCTACGTTTAGTCGTTTTTCCCCTAGGAATGAGCAATTTTCCGCGGTAAAAAGTATTCTAGATGTTGACCAACCTTAACTATAACCTTAGCTATAAGTTTAATTTAAATCCGGCCAGTAGTTCCGGAGATTAGCCCGGACAAACAGATAGACAAAAAATAAAAATAAAAATTAAATGTGTTTTAATCCTATTTTAACATCATCTACGATTAGTTTTTCGTAAATTTGTACAATTTATATACACACGGGTTTTACTGTTTTATTATATGTATAGATGAAATAATATTTACTCCTCCCATTAAAAAAATATTTTGCTGCTCGATTGGGCGAACCAAATTCAAATTTGCATTTTAAAATAAATGGCATTTAGTAAATTTGTTCAGTTTCTCGTATAGAACACGCCCTGTTTGTACAGTCAATTCCCTAACATATTGTATACTGAATCACACACGAACCGGATTATGTTGCGGTTCGTGACAACCACCATACAAAAGACAACCTGTGACAGATGCAATTTAATACGGTGACCTGTGCTGGTCCGATTTTTGTATGGGATTTTAAAAAGCCCTTTCGGATTCGTCAAAGCACCGGAAAATCATGTGGTACGTGTGAAACCCGCCAATCATGCCTGATTGAAATAGAATGACACTGTATATGTGACGTGGTGTGAGTATATCTCGTTCTGCATGTATAATAGAGTTACAAAATTAGAGCCAAGAACGAAACAAATTTCAACTCCGTTTATGCCAGCTTATGCACACCACGTAGCACATTGCTACGAAGCGTAGCAAGGCCGTAGCATTCCTAGAGTGCTTTTTAGCATTTAATTTGATTGCATTTTTAAAGCAAACAACCTAATTATGTTAGGTACTCTACGAAATGAAAGAAATATATGGAAAGGTAAATCAAATACGTACCCGATATAACTACAATGTTCTGTAGTTAGTATACAGTATTATGCTAAATGTGCTTTTCCGTGTGATGTCGGCATACATGATGTAATCTGTAGACTTCAGTTTTAAATAAAAAATAAAATAAATACATCACCCATTTATTTCCAGTTGTTGTCGTAAGAGGCAACTAAGGGACTCGAGGGTTACATGTGTATTGCAATTTTAAGCGATGGGCTGACAACCTGTCAGTATAGCGATACACAATTTTCGGAATGACCCGAAAATTTATGTAGGTGTTGCGTAAATATCTGTTTATTACGCTCGCTACGCTCTGCCTAACCCGCATGGAATTATAGGCGTGATATTTATGTATGCTAATAGTGTCAATATGCCGTGTGATGCCGGCCTAGAATAGCATCACCCCATGTCTTACCTATGGGTGTCGTAAGAAGCGACTACGGGAGTCGAGGGTTAGATGTGTATTGCAATTTTAGGCGATGGACTGACAACCTGTCACTATAGTAATACACAGTTATCTGATTGACCCTCAAACTTTTGTCAGACGTGGTGTTAATATCCGTTTTACGGCCGTTAACTCTCTGCCTACCCCGTAAGGGATATAGGCGTGATTTATTATTTATGTAAAAGTGTCAATAGACACCAGCGGAATCATCTGTGCCGGAAGTGGGAATGTTCAGCTTGACATGCTGTCAGTTTCATTTAAGGTTACCCATGGTCTAGGTATCAGGCTGGGTTAGACACTCTGCCAATGTAAGTCTTATGCGCGCGGCGTAAGAACGGTCCAAGTCCAAACTATCTAACCCAGCCTGATCTTGACTGTACATACAATCGACGCTGTTTAGTCAAACTTATAGGTACCCGATTCTCGTTTGCGTGAGGCTGCTCTATGTAGGCTAGACTTAAAATCAATAGCAAACATGTAAAAAGTTAAATTTCTAATCAAGTCTAGCTAAAGAGGTAGCCAGGGTCGCCAGCGTCGTGTCTGGTTGGCAAGTTGGTAAATGGAATTTGCAAGTAATTCACTCCTGCCGCCCCGCGCCCGCTGCCCTCTCGTCTTGCTCTTGTCTCGGTGTCGCTTCCATTACAAATTGTGTTGGAATAAAAATATGCCGTGGAATTTATAGAGATGTTACAACATTTTGTTCTTTTTTCAAGTGTGCGATGAAAATTTATCAGTAGTATGGCTTGCGTTACATCGTGCTTTCTGTGGAATTAAGCAGCATGCAAAAAATGCGCTGGTTTAGAGTTTAAGGCAGGTGATGCCGCAAAACTAGCGGCAAATCACGATGAAAACATATTTGCATTCAATAATTCATTGACCTCTGCCTATTTTTTTTCTTTTTTAATATGTAAAATAGGCGCCGCATTTGTCTAAATTTTTTTTATTCGGTATCTTAAAGTTAAGAATACACCCAAAGTCAATGAAATATTTGATGTATTTCATGATATGGCGTATAAGAAAGTTAACCGTTGAGTCACTTTCACTCACATATTTTTCTACAGGAAATATTTTTTTGACTTGCGGGGTTTAATAAAACCTTATGATAACACAAAAATATTAGTAAAGGAAGCAAGAGTAAGAATATTTTATAAATACTTAATTATTTAATACGTTCCTAGACATCTTGCTATATTTTAAAGTGATTGTTAAGGTCATATTATGCAACACATTGTTATTTAACTTAAACTTGGATTTATCGGATCGTTCGTCAATTTGGTGACCCACGAGATACATCTAATGATGATCTGAAACTAGGAAATATACAATAAGCCGCGTAGCCCAGTTAGTTTGTCACGTCGCCGCGACAATCGTCAGGGTAGGCAATGAAACTCTTGGTTTGGTTGATGGAGATTTAATGTGGGAGGGAAGAACCCTAGAAAATGTACAATGATTAGGAATGATATTTACAAGGTTTACGGACTATTTTAACAAAGGTTTGGATCTAAATAAGGCCAAGGCAAGTGACTTACCTCTATGGGTTCAAATCAGTGATCCGGAAAGCTTTGGTGAACACTTCACAAACTACTGCACGAGGGCTTGCATACGATTATAACTTAAAAATACTCTGGACGTCTCGTCCAGCCTGGGGTTTTACTTTAAACTGCCTGATCTGCTAGAAAATGGCGTCTTGGAACGACAGCGATTCAAAATTCAAATGTGAAAGATGAGGTAGAAGTTGGTGGTGGACAGTGTTGACAAAATAGTGCGATTCCCGGAGGTCGCATTGCTACAAGTTAGATCACATCGCTTGTACTAATAGCAAAATTCACAGGTTCAAATCCTGAATGCAGGCTAACTTATGCAAGCTTAATTTTTTCGTGTTGGACACCGAGCCGTCCAATGATCCATGTAAACTTTCTTAAACTATGAGGATTTTTATTATAGTGGTATTAACAACTCTATCTACATCAATTTGTTCACAGGAAGAAGCGGGCGTGTAATAGGAAATGTTCCGCATATTGACTCCACTCCGGCGCCGCCGTCTAAAAACAACCCCAACCTTGCCACTGAACAACTTTTAATCCGATCCTGCAAATAGTTTATGTGAGTGTTTATGTCCACGTATTTATTTACTAGATACAGTGCAGTTGAATAGCTATTCATTATTTATTTTATACAGATACTGCTGCTATGAAAACTGAATAGGCAACCAGTTAACCCTGTTATTACAAAAAACTCTTTTGACAACGTCAAATCGTATGGTAAAATAGTTTAAACTGTGTCTTAACACGTATCAAACTTTTTTGTAATACCTCCGTTAATGTTGATATAGGTAGAACGAGTCAGTTTTCCAGGAGAACAATAAAACTAAGCAGCAGAAGCCTTAAACTTAAGTAGTTTAAGGGATAGACCTCGGAAATTCTGTCAAGAAGCGTTTGGTTCATGATGCTGTCGTTCGTAGTTAGGTAGGTATCATTAGATAACCTAATAGATAAACATCTGGATTTTAAAAGCGGAGTATACTTCACCTAAAGGTGTCTTCATGTGATATGTATGTATAAAATATGATAGCTTCACCAGAAAATATTTGAAGCCGCATTAAACACTTCAAAGTCCCGCAATAGAAGTTTCCTGAGGTCTGACATTAACTGAAATAGTATTTAATTTATGAAACCCTTTGACTAGTTAATATACGAGCACTGTTCATTTCGTTTGCGCTAAAGCAATAGGTACTGAGCTCAGGCCCTTGAACGTAAGCGCACCACTTCAAACTCAGCAAAAGAAAACAAACTATTTTAAGCCAGCCAGCAATAAAGACTAAACCAGCAAACGCTGCCCAAAGAAAACCGTCGACAGAATAAAACTAACAAAGTACACACGAAATCCTTTGAAAGATCAACGAAATTTCATGAGTCCGTCAAAGAGAGTTAATTCTAAAACCGCCGCCTGCCGTAACCGGGAAAGTTAAAATTGGAAAAGCTTCTTGATGATCTAAGAAATACCTCGCGGCGAACTTTGACTTTGGGCCCTTTGAAAACTGAAAAGCTGATGCGATAGACGTTATTGGAAGAGCTCATGTTTACCCTTATCACGGGCCGGTAACTATCGCACGGTAGGACAGGCTTGTAAATTTTGGGAACAAACTGCCGGGGATCGGAAACATTATCTATGGGTTCTGTCCGTGGCGTCGTTGGTGAACATAACTTAGTCTGTATCAATCAGCAGTCAGGTTAGATCAATAGGTCATAAGAAAAGTAGTAAAATTTGACTTTATACTAAAGTTAAAGGAGGGTAGATAGGAAGAGAACAAACAACGTGCACCAAGAAAAATGCATAAAAAAGTTATACCTGTAAATCAATAATATGTAATAAATTTATGTACATTTGTAACTTACTTTTTATTCCATTTTTACTCGTATTAACGCAGGTAGGTGGTTATCGATCGACAGCTTACCTGCAAACCAAATCCTCGTTACCCCCTATCCCCATTCCCTAATACATATTCTATTCTACATTTAAACTGCTTGCGAAAAGGATTTTCTAGGGTAAAAGTTTAAATAAGTTTAGGGTGGAGTTTCCAAAACCCCTTTTACGAGTGCAAAAGGGAAAAGAAGCCAAATGTTTATTCAAAGATTTTATAGATTGTTTACTGCAAAAAGAGACAAAGTGAATTTTGTAAACTGTTGAGAAATCTGCGTCAATCAACTCTAAGTGGAAAATTGAATTAATCAAAATAATATCTTTACGGACTTATTTAACACAATTTTGTATAGTAGTAAAAAATAACTAGGCTACGTAATCTAAATTCCGACTTTTCAGACACAAATTACTACGCAGTATAATTTAATCTTCACCAACTCCGTTAATTTTATTTTTCCTTTTGAATTAATTTAAAAATTCTCGCCTAGCCAGGCAGTTATCGAACTCGGGCTGTCGGAAACTTTCAACACTAGTAATATTAGCAAAGTCATTTCGAGAATTCTGTTCTGACGTTAGAAGCGAGTTCTCGAGGAGTCTATAAGAGTTCTGCATAAGAGAGCTTTGGCGTGTTTGTGTAGCGCGGTGTATTGTAGAAATAGTTCCCGTTGGATCAGCGTGAAGCCAAATGGGGGGAGACAATTTTCTTGGCTATTCAATCCGCCGGCTGAGTTTCGTCAACGTTTTACACTCTCGCTTTACGCAGCAGTAATACGAAACAATATCGTAAACGTTGTGTCGTTGAGAATCAAAGCCATAAAGTGTAACGTCGGTAGCAAATCGGTAAACGTGTCGCGGGGCCCGGAGACTGTAAGAAGGCTTCAGGACAAGCGACGTGCGACAAAGTTTTTATTTCCCCGGGGACACACCGATCGTAGTGCCGCCCAGGTGCTCCCGCCGATGGAAACCTATATTATTTGTTTGAACGAAACTTTCTGGTCTCGCGCGAGATAACTAAATTATGTTAGTGTCCCGAACGCCACCTTGTATTCAATGTCTCGCGCCAGATTCGGCACACGTTAAATTTAAATAAAGTTGCGCCGCGCCTGAGTGCAAGACTTTGTTGGCAAGTTCCAAAGTATAGGCACTCTTATTTTAAGCTTTAAGGCAAAAATGTCGCATTAAACAGGAAATAACTAAAATAAAAGAAGGAACACATATTAAAACTTAATGAAAGCGCGTTTAGCAATTCACGTGTTAGAAATGTTATACCGAGGAAAAAATAACGGCCTGTAATGTATGCAGGATTGCAGAATTATTCCGTCATGAAAATGGCCGAGTATTTTACGGTTATTCCCCTTGTAAGCAGATAATAAAAGAGTGCAGTGTTGGTATAATTTTCAAATAATTTCCTCCTCTTTGCTCTCTCCGATGAGTATTCCTGAAAATTACTTCAAATGAAATGCTAAGTATCTATAGAAAGTTCCCAACACATTGTTCACGCACTCGTTATGAGTCGAAATCGAATTGGTAGCTACAGAATGTTTCAAGCGAATGTGCTGGGGCGGTTGATGAATCTAATTTTTGTGTGAGGCGGGGCGCAGCGGCGCGTTTCTTATGAAAATTATGCCCCATTCGAACGCTCGGAGAAGTTGTGAAGTTGAAATAAACTGTCCGGCCGTGACTGGCACGCTGATCGGCTCCCTCGGGTTCACTGCATTCGAGCAGTTAAAAAACGTACACATTCAAATTAACAACGCGCCTAATAAAATGGTGCACCCGGTCGTATATCTTCGTAGTGAAGCCGTTACGTCAACACAGCGCCTCCGTCTGTCCGGATCAGTCACGTTGACAATGAACCTATAAATCTAAGGCTTTGAAAACTATCTGAAAAAGATTATAGTAGCTGGATAATGTAATTGAATTCAAATAAATGATCTGAACTACGCCTAAGGTTCGGGTTTCAAATACAGTTCAGTCACGTAACGATTTGTTAAAATATGACAACATGAACTCTCTATCTTGCAATCCAATGCCTTTCCTTGTGGATTTTTCTTTGGTTTCCATGCCAAAACGCCAAATGTTATTTAAATTCAGCGATATCTAAACTTTTACTAATATTTTAGTGAGAAAGTTCAACAAAATCAAATAAATTACAAAAATATGTTGATCTACGTCGTTATTTGACGGTCGCTGCTTCAGCAATGTTTTGTTGGTCATTCGTTATTCCGGTAGCTGAGTAGGTTCTTATCTTGATCGTGATGGTTTTACCGGCGTGACTCACGATAAGCTTACGAAGACTCATGGTGCAGCGGTGCAGTTTAGATTAGGTACTATCAGCAACACATCAACCTACGCATTCAAGGGATCAATTTATACTGGAAAATCTTAGTAATTATATAAAAACCAGTTCAAGCTGATGCCATCTATAGGTAGGTTGCTGGTCTGCTGATAGTATCGTAGTACAATCGGCAGCGCATCGAATTATTCAACAGAAGGTGATTTGTATACTAGATTTCCATACAGTTCAACAACTACCAGTAAGAGGTTAATCTGATTCGAAGCGATGCTGACAATACAAAAAAAAGTTATTAAATTACATAAATAATGTGATTTTTTACAGGCAAATTTCCATCACAGCCAATTCCAAACATGTAGGTTCCGTCAGGGCATAATAGGCACTTATTTTGCTAGTAGAACTAACCACTTTAAGACCTGTCATATTTTATGTCCACAACAAGCTTTCTAACCGCGTTCTTTTCTACATATGGCTGGCATAAGCAAAGCCTACATGCACCAGTAGAGCAACGTGTACCTACTACCTAGAATAGAAGCAGACTGAAGTAAACCACTCGCACTAGAATTGACCGCACCGCTAACGTGGGAAGAGTACATTTATTATGTCGAGTCACGGTGCTCATTTGGGTATTAGAGATAAAATTAAAATTTACGCTTTGCCCAAAGCAATTTGTAACCGCCCGCTTTACTTCGCGCGGAAAATAGGCTTTGGTTTATCCGCGTTTTACATTCATTTTCATAAGTGGCTTACATTCAACGATGCTGGCTAACTCCCTACCTATCCTCTGAATAATTTACACAAAGACACTTGAGAATAGTCCCATTATTGAATTAAACTTGACAAAGTTAATTGAAATTAACGTCGTTAATAGTAAAAACAGTTAGAACTGTGATAACTCAGTTTTGACTTAGTTATTTTGTTACTTAATTTCGAAGAAGCCAAGTTCATCAAGTAATATTACGAAGTCTATTAGTCAAAAGACGACCTTCGAAATGGTTGGGTTATTTAAAGGGGTAGGTGCACACTGTGGTACGGTTCCCTTGTAGGGTTAGCTGTACACTGATCTTACTTTAATTGAAAATATATTTGAAAAAGTTATGAAATCTCAATAAAGCCTTTATTTTATTTCATTTAATTTTAAACTTTACTGCAGTTAATTTTTTAATAAAAATTACTGTAGATCCACAGTTATTTTGTATGAGATATTGGCTATGTATGAGTGTTCATAATTTTACTTTTTAAATCTATTTTTCTTTAATCCACAGTGACAATGACACATCAAAAACAAAATACTTTGGACTACATACAAGTAACACAATTTTTAAATCTTAAAATTTTAAATATTATAAGTTTAGTCCAAAGATGGATACCGTACTCGACACCAAAAAGACCTGAAGGAGAACGCCAAGACAATTTGTCAATGAAAATTCATTGTTGTTTGGTTTAGTGTAGCCCGTAGTGAGGCTGATAAATGTCCTTTCAGAGAACGCCGTCAGTCAAATCGCGGTTGCCTGCCCGCAAGATATATTGTGGACCCAGCACCCGAAACCCGCCCTAGCCCAAACCCTGGGCCTCGCATTACTTTAAAATTAACTATTTTAATGATAACTTACCCTACCCCACCTCAACATTTCATGCTATCTTTCAAAACACAGTGCTCGGCCTCTCCTATTGTTATGTTGGCTGGCTGTTTACCTAAGATACAGGAATTCCAATTCTTAGTTTAGGAAATGGCTAAGCCTCATAATTATTTCATATAATTGTACCTATTCATAATTAAGTTTATTTAATAAAGAATAATCTATTTTCAGATAGTACATTTAATATGATTGCTGCAGAAACGGGTTGTGTGTTCAGTTTATAAATTAGGGCCTCGAGTGTCCTTAAGGCAAACATTTAAAGAAATTAACATATGAACATTTGTGTCACAATATATATATTTAAATTAAGTTTATGTAAAAAAAAAACAACACAATTATTGTGAAAGACATAATTTTGATATTAAAAATAAGGAACAACTTTCTGCGCATATGAGCAGGCTTAGGAAAGTAATCAAATTCTTAATGATAATTTCGAGTAGGAACACTTCTAGGCAGGTTTTTGGGGGGTTTTCCTGTCTGGTGGGAGTTCGATTAATTACACGCATGTACCTAAACAACACCTTTTGAAAACCATGACTTGAATTTGAACCAAATGTCGTTTACTGGTGGTGGAGGCGTAAAGTTACATGCCGCGTGGTTAACCTGGCCAGCCCAGAGACAGCGTCTTTGTTTATTTATTTTCCTACCCGAACCGGTATTCAAACGGATTATTACAAAATTGTATGAAAAATTGTGCTTTACCATGCTATACAACAAAATAAAAAATTACGTTATGATGACGTCAGTATGTGTAGGTTTCGAAACTAATATTCAACAAGAAGTATTTAAAAGGAGAAGTATTCAAACTAGGCACATAATTTGTTTCACTTATTGACGTAACCAACATAATGAAACTAATTTAATACTCAACGGGCCTCGTACATCTTGCTCGGGTTTTCAATTATATCGTTTACAGTATAAAACTATTCGGTTTGTTTGACGTGGGTCACTCGTACACTCGTACATTTAATTTGGGAATGGCAGTAGTAACAGTTTCAGCGTTTTCGACTTGAGCGGACCGCAGTAGCCGGTCAGAGAACAAGAACAAACAAAGTAATTAAACACATCAAACACAGGGAAATTGAAGCCACCACTCAAAGAGCGCACTCCCTGAGTCACAGGAACGGACACGATTTGGGATGTAACAAATAAGCGGCTACTACGACGGCCGATGTGGCGCAGTGGTAGTGCGACTGCCTGCGACGCAAAGGTTCCGGGTTCGATTCTCGGTGGGACACTCACAAAGTTGATATTTATCACTTTGTGAATTTGTTCCCGGTCTGGTTAGGACATTGCAGGGTGAACCACCTGATTGTCCGAAAAGAAAGGGTTCCGTGTTTCGGAGGGCACGTTAAGCCGTCGGTCCCGGTTGCTGTCTAAGATTACTTAGACGGCGATCGTTACACAACCATGTCAGAGGCCTACTACTAGTAGTAGGCGGTTGAAAAACTCTGACACCAGGGTTCATCGGGTCGTTGGACGACTCGGTGTCCCACACGAGAAGAGAAGAGAGAGAGAGCGGCTACTGAATGGTGAGGTTTCGAAGTTTCAAAGTCATTATTTTTTAACACGAAAAAGTATCATATCACTCAAATCAGACCGGCTGAGATTTCCCAATTAGTGGGTATTTGCCAAAGGTACCCTCTTATTGCGTTATACGATTAAATGGTATCACTACAAACATGATCAAAATGACATTCAAACAGCTCCACTTAGCGAATTGACCTATATAACATCACAGTATCACGACTGCGGACCTAATTTGATCCAAAATGGCCTTTCAATTACACAAATTAATCGGATGATTAGGCTCTCATTACAAAACATTGTGCATCGCGTACAAACTTGTTAGCTAAATAATTTTGGAGATTACTACCAATATGTAAATATCATTTATAATGAGCACTGCTAAAGAGTGGAACTCACTACCTGCGTCTGTGTTTCCAAACTCATACAACCCTAATCTCTTCAAAGTAAGAGTGAACAGGCTTCTTCTGGGTGAGCTCGCTCCATCTTACTGTCTCTCGTGACTCTGTCTCTGTCCTTTGACCTTGACTAGAGTCAAGAGCAAACCCATCATTAATTTTAAAAAAATGTTACATTCAGACTCACGGTTAGTTAAAAATAAACCTTTGGTATGTACATGTTATCTCTTTTCACCATGCCCTTTTAATACTATTTATTACAATTCATTAAGACATAGCTTTTCAGTCAAAATTTGTTCTTTAGATCTCCCAATACAATATAGGTCCGATTTCAGCATTCACCAATATCGTTGCGTGGATATCAAAAATCGCCCAACGAGGGGTTATCAACAATCAGTAATTAGCATAATTCGAACTGCTATTCGATATAATAACATTACCGGCGGATTACTCGAGTTAAATTCATAGAACAATAATAATATGTGTGTTATATTCACGATGCACATATCGTATGGGATGACGATACACAATATTCTGATTACCCCTCAAATGATTGTCAGACGTGGCGTAAGTGTCAGTTTTTTACGGCACTTTACTATCTGTCTACCCCGCAAGGGATAAAGGCACAATATATGTATGTACTAATTATAATAACTGCAACAATGTTAAATATGCCGTGTGATGCCAGCTTACAGCATCACCCCATTTCTTTCCCGTGGGAGTCGTAAGAGGCGACTAAAGGAATCAAGGGAGTGTATTGCAATTAAAGGCGATAGGCTGACAACCTGTCACTATGGTAATACACAATTTTCTGAATGACCCTCAAATATTTGTCAGAAGTGGCGAAGATGTCCGTTTTTTGCGACCGTTTACGCTCTGCCTACCCCGCGAGGGATTATAGTCGTGATATGTGATATGTGTATTTGTAGAGCGTAGGTGTAATCTTATGAAAAAAATATCTTAACTCCTTTAATACCTTGATATAAATTATAAATTACTATGATATTTATTTGCATACGTATTTCACCTGTTTTAATGTAAGAAATACGTCTCGTAAAATATATTTGATAATAGGGTTAAATTTTATATAGGTGCGTACGATAATAGATGTAGAAACGTTGAAAGAGCCTTACTATGTTGTTGTTCCTCTCCCGCACAAAATTGTAGGTCGGTGCTATAACAATATTTATGTTTAATTGATTCCCACCGAGGCATCGCGGGGTAACGTGTTTAGTGAGACAGCATCGCCTCGCCAACGGTCTTGACCCGAGGGTAGACTGAGAGTGGCCGCAAGGGTCCAAGCCTTTACGAGCTATTGCCGGTGGACCCTTCCAGACGGCGGCGGGCCGCTGGTGGCCTGTTGATGGCAACGATAATGGGTCAAGTAAGCGATGTCTGCGGAAGATTTGAATTCGGTCAGGGCTTCAAATCTGGGTTGCTCACGAAATGTCAGTGACGAGATATAGCACGAGATATGGCATCTTCTGGCTCAACGACGAAAAAACGGGCTAACATAGAAATACATTGAACATTTTGTACTGAAAAAAATAACAAAATGCTTTATAACAATCAATGTATACTAAATTATAATTTTGCAAATGTGTGAGTGATGGAAATCATAAGTCAAAAAATTGATATCATTCATTCAAATTCGAATGAAATATCGGAATACGGACCCAAATATCTGTCAAAATAGGATAGCTTTCCATGCCTATTTTATGTCAAATACGAGATATAGCTTTTTGACATAAAATAACAAATCACAACATAAACAACACAGAATATTTTATAATTATTTGTTTTTTTGGACTTTTCGACGAAATTAGAATGTTTTAGGTGTTTTTCAGTGTGTGTTTTAAGCTTCTGGTGGGAACAACCCTCAGGATAAATAGCACGAGCAGCCAATATGGACCCAATTGATCCATCCCAAATACCTTGCCTGCTTTGCCCCAATACTTCGAACAAAACTTACGAAAAGCCATGGTCTGGCCATCCTTCTGCCTGGCCTGGCCACACTGGACGTATACAACGCCCCACTGCTCAAGATGATATCAATAGCACCTACAGCGAACCCACAGTTCCATCCCAGCACAGCTCTTTCCCTGCGGCTTCCTCACTCTTTGACGACCTCGCATCACTATATGCATACTCGCATGTGTTTAAGCACATAAGAGGTGCTTGATGTTTAACTGCTGAAAAACGAAGAGAAATGCATGCCTTTCGCATACACATCATTCAGTGTCCTAGACTAAGGGGTTATTTAACCACCAATATGAAGCACAACGTAGACGGTGCTCCTCTCTGCTTGGAGGCCTCGTCAATCCAGTTTTTCAAAGGCCCATTTCAGTGTGAAAAAGAAATGAAACGAACTTGTATGACGGAGATTTGAGAGGAGCGGTCAGAACTCTTACGTCGGACTACGGAGTGGCTACAGCAGATTTATTCAGACAAGCACCCACCTCCTTCCAGACTAATTACGATCCCAGACAAGCCAAACCCCACCGCGCTTCACCTTGCTGTGTCGCCCTGATGACGTGATAACCCATCTATGGTCATTTCACTCTGTCTCTGCAGCTGGCCTGGATGGAATGTGCCCTCAATACCTATGGAGCTCACTATAAATTGAAGGCACGGCGACAGTGTCTCTGGGCCAAATATAGAGAATATTTAAAGCATAGCAATTGGAAACATGCTAAATTTATTAAATACACATAAAATAGATGAATTGTAGTTTGTATATCAGAAAATTCTAAGTAGCTTGTTCCTTTTTACACAATCCTAAGACCTAAACTGAGTCTATGCTTTAAGATCGATTTCTGCCACTAAAACAGTCGTGTTTTTAAAATACTTTTAAAATTAATTTTCACATCATCACATCGCATCAGCCTACGGCAGCATTCCACTGCTGGGCATAAGCCTCCCCCAAGGTACGCCATAAGGCACGATTTCCCGGTTTTTCCCTCGAGTCGCTTCTTTTTCGTATTTTCGTGTAGGACATTGAGTCGTCCAACGACCCAATGAACGAGTCGCTACCAGCCGCCGTCTTTAAGTCATCGGTATTCGGTACATCTGAACGAAGGGTGTCCAACGCTACGCTTACCAAGGCGTTGCCTCAACTCGAGAAACCGCTTGCATAAAAACAATTTTAATAAATTTTTATTTAACCTCCCAATGTTAGTGCTACATACCTAAAACAAGCGGCATTTACAAAAAGTGTACTCGATGATTTCCTCCAGGACCACGAAAACCACCAGCACCGTGTAGAACCAGTGGTTCTAGAGGTATCCTCAAACTGTTGTTGGCTATGTGTATCTATTACGGTGGCAACATGTGGAATTTAAAGTAAAACAAATCGAATTTCAAATTAGTTAATTGCTTTACAATTTATTTCTGTAAATTTATTTATAAGGTATATGAACATAAAACTAACACAATTTAATTATTTACAGAAAAAAATAACCTACCACTATTAGTTAATTGTATTTGATTAATTTTCCTGCCCCATCAGCAGTTTCTTGATAAAATTACTTTTTAAAAGGATCAACAGTTTAATGTGATATCTTAAAGTGCTGCTGATAACACCTATCTATCTAATAGAAATAATAACTTGTCAATCTATGAAAATCCTGTTTTGGCTGAGAGTTTTTATCGCATCTGATGTGTTCTTCTTGCTCGTGCACTAACATTTTTGCAACGATACTTTCGGTTCGGACGAATTACGCTGGCAAATTGTGTGAAAACCGCAATACTTTGCACCATTATAGTGTTTCCTGGAGACAGCTGCGCTGCAATGAAAACATAAAGTAGTTAATATCTGGTAAACATAAGCTTACTATCAAACCAGTGAACCAATATTCCGCCGGTATTTTAGGCAGAATCTGGGATATAATGAGCCAAGTTAACACACACAATCACTCCTAAACATTATATTATAATATATATATATATATACAATATAAGTTAGATTAATATGATTATACTACCATATTTTAATAGAAGATGGCAATGCTGGAATGTTGTGCATTGGGAAAGCTTCAAGGCTTTTACTAAGAGCCTTGTACCTTATGATGCCTTGTTACAGTTTATTCGCCAATAGGGTAATTTAGCTGGTTGACCGGACACCAGTAGCTATCGGACACAGCCCAGTTATTTGCGCCGAAGATGAAAACTTTAAGTAAATTATTAGAAAAGTCAGTGTCTTTAAAAACTTTTCGACTATTCCCATCACATTTTAATTAGTTAGCATTATAACTGCTCCAGTGTCTCGTCAATTGGCCTCTTAAAATTTGCGAGTGAGGTTGTGTGCACATACAGTGAAAAAATCTTGGAGCTACGCATTTTTCGAGGTAAGTTACAGCGTTGTTTATAATTTATTGGATATAAATATTGACATAGTGGGACTATTTGTGATTCTAATTTACGTTAATTTCATTGAAAAGCTTAAAATTTTCAATATTTAGCATTAAAATTAGATGTCCGGATAACTAGAAGCAATTTTCGGGGAAATTTAGCTATCGGCCTACTGGTCGATAGCTAGCTGATAACCATTCAATTTACATCCTTTTTTTCATTACATTTTGAAAAGCTTCAGACGTATTACATAATTTCAAGCGTTCTAATATCCAATGGCAACGGTTTAGTTAACAGGCGGCCATGCACCTTCATACAATAATTTAAAATAAATAAACTTTATAATATTTTGAAATTGACGGCCGACAGCTGAATTTGTACATTTTAGTTATCGGCATAGAGTTTACTAATGTGGCCGGGAAATAAAAATCTTTTTTTTGGTTTCCGGCCATTCAATTAGTATTACTATTACAATTTACTAGTAGGTAAGGTTTTTTTAACAATATTTTACGAAGCAAAATATTATTTTCTACCTAGTTTTTGACTATTAATAATGGCTTATCATGTTTTGAACTATGGCAAAAACATAAATATTGAATAAGATAATGTTCATGACATTTACATTTAATTTTTTATTGAAAACCCATCCTTACTTGACAGCACTAAGACTTATTTTTCAACGCAATACACGGTGGCCGAAAAGTAGTTGTTTTAGCGGACGAAAACTGAATGTTCTGTCCGATAACCCCCTAATTCGCTCATTTCAGATATTTTATCGTTTTATTTATTTTTAAAGCATTTTTGAATAATAGGGGTTTTTTAAACTAAAACTACAATATCTACTGATTTCAAAATCATTTTATGCTGTATCCTCGTCTAAATATTTGATACAAATATATTATCTTCAAGTCAAAAATTCGCAAGATTGGCCGATAACCCCCTAAATTACCCTATACGTTCATTTATGCAAAAGAAACACGTAATTTTTTATTTCACGTTTGTTATTGTAGACTATGTCAACATCAATAGGTAAAATGACAACTGAATAAACGACAGCAATGACATTTTGTAAAAAAAGGCTCTTTGAAATGACATGATTTTACCAAAAAGAATTTGGTAAAATAGTCCCGTTCACGGTTTTTTCTACCTTTTAATAATAAAAATTGATTGCTTTTCAAGTTACCATCACGTTTCCTATTATTATTATTTTATTATAGTATTACCGCTAAAACCGCTAAGTATAATAGAGGTATAAGTATGGCGATACTTAATTTTCCAAATGACCCTCAAATGTTCGTCAGACGTGGCGTAAATGTCCGTTTTCGGCCGTTTACGCTCTGCATACCTCACAAGGGATTATAGGCGTGATATGTGGACTGTCAAACGTTACAAGATTGAACTGTGATAGTCAACATTCACACATCATGTCAATTCCTTCCGGGGGAGGCAGAGCGTAAAAGACCATTAAAAATGCCCCTTCATAATCACGTCTGCTAAATACTTTATGGTTTTTTCAAAAAATTGTGTAGAGATGTACATAAATTGTTGGTCCATAGCCTCCAATTGTTATACGTGGCTAGGAACGTGAAGCTAGTTCCTTGGTCACCTCTTATGTATTTACTGAATATTATGAGTTCTTACGTTTGTACAGTGTTTTTTTCATATTAAGAAGTTTATATGTGCCAAACCGCAATATTTTTAACTAATCTAGGACTACGCTCTCTAAACAAGGTGATAATTTATTGAATTATGATTATTCTTTCAAAGAGAACTCTGTTTTTACATATTATCCTTAATAATGATATACCTACATCTACTGCTTAGAACTCCTTTGGATTGCATTTTCAGATTTTAATTATTTAGAATAAAACTTCTTCTTCGTGTCCAGTTCTATATAATGTTTTGTCAAAATTTTGTAAAGGCCACAGCACTCCTAGTTGCCGTATTCAGATCCTTCCTGCTATTGTTTGAGATGGGGCTCCACAGTCTCAATTGGTCGTTTTCCATGAAGCCTCATTTACCGTGTTCACCCTGCAGTGGCCAACTTGAATGATGGTGTGATGAACCCCACAGGAGCCGGCCAACGGGAGTACCATAATTGGTCCCTGGCTTGCGGCGCATTGTCTGTTGCAGATGTATTCCTCATAAGCTTTTTCGGCTTTTCAAATGAGCGCGAGACATTGAGTAGTTGTTCAGTGGGTGTCGAGTGTCGGTTTCTTGCTTCTGTTACTCCAATGCACAAGCTACTTCTCACTGGACGTCTTGTTATGGATACAGCATATTCAGAGGAATAGGTTTGAGGTTCTAGAATAAATAAAGTATCGTAAATCGTAATAGTAAACCGTGGGTTTGACAATATTAGCTAAGTAACAAACACAGACATTATGCCACTAAACTTTAAAAAATATTCAATGATTTCTGGGAACTGCAACGAATGCATAAATAAACCTAGCATAGGAGCGATTTTATTAGCGACTGAAAATAGTAAAAATCGTAGTAGGACTAAAGTATTTGTTAGTACCTTAACCAAATGCATTTGTACAGTTTATCATCTTCTTCTGCAAAAAATATAATATGATGTCTTCTCGGGCCGGCTGGAACATTAGCTAGCCCAATGCTAGCGGGTTTTTCCAAAAAAAAACAGCCATTCACTCGATTCTTCTTTATTAGTATCATTTGTGAAAATTACTTTCCTTTTGTTTGTTTTGATATTTTATTTACATTTGACTGAATGACCGGAATGAACTATATTTGAAACATTAGGCTAAAGTGTTTTCTGTTTCTTCTGTTGCCATAAAAACTGAAGGGGATGGAGTAACCAATTTGGTTCAGATACTGGCCAGAATCTCAGAATAGGGCCATATCTCGTTTTTGACATTATCAGCTGATTATGATTGATATTTAGCCGCTCGCATGTGCGGTTTATAGCTTACAATATGATCCTACATTGCTGGCTCTAAAGAAACCGAGTGTGATTTTGGTAACAAAATCCGTAATGTATGAGGCCAAAAGCGTAACCGAAGCCAGAACCGCCATATCTCGTTCGATATATGGCCTCAGATTCGGCCCCCAGGTAGTTGCGTTGGAAAATAGTAATTTGTTTCCTTTGTTCTCAGTTGTTCCTTTGCTAATTCCTTTTAAAGGAACTAGTGTAACTTTTTAGGAAATGAACAAGCTTAGAAATGGATGGAACAGGAAAGCGGACGGGTTAGAAAATGGACATGTCTGGAAATGGACTATACGATCTATGGCTTTTATTGTGTATTAGATAGCCGAAATTTTTCTGACCTTAGTTTTTAAGTTTGTTAATTTGTTATTTCTGTTTTTTATATATATAATGAATTCTATAGTTTATATAAATACAGTACAAAAATAATAATTATAAATCTGTTTCGTATTCGGAACAGGAACTGGTTAATAGTATCTGTAGTTCTTATAGCTCTCTTGAAGGAACTACCGATACAAAAAAGTTAAACTTATTCCTTTATTATGAAGTAACAAAGGAACTAGTGGGAACAATCGATTTGTTTATTTTGCATTTTAAAGCTATCTATGGCAAACCCTTAGCTGCGGTTAGAACGATGTTAAAACTCTATAACAGTATTTCATAATTAATGATAAATGAATAAGTTAAATTAATCCCTTCTGTAGATTCTATGATCTTTTTCATGTGGCAAACTATAAAACTTAGTTTACATTTGGCATACCCATGACCTTTGCACAGAGAGCTCAGTAGGAAGTTGGTATTTATCTATCCCGAGACTTGTTTTAATTCCAAGAATGATTTGAATTGAATTTGAAACAAATAGGTACTTTAGCTAATTATTTACTTGCCAAGTTGTTTCTGTTGATTGCGTTATTTTAAAGATTGGACCTACCCACACCTGAAAATCCTTTACCTACAAAAGTAATGGTGTAAGAAAGAAGATGCGTTTTACCCGTCACTGGGTTTTGATCACGAATAAGCAACTACGTCCATAGTCTTGTGTTCACGGTCATGGACTATTAAAATGGAGAACTAAGCTATAGGTGGTTTCCTACCCATGGGTTCTTCCCAACAGGTGCAGTCCAAGCTGTTGGTTTTAGGGATGGGGGTCATCAAGGCTGAAGAACCTTAATTAGGCGAGGAGCCTAAACACTACTCGCTCATTTAAAACTCGGGAATGACATGTATTGTGAGCAAAGCGAGCTTGACTTTTCACGTTACAGTGTAGAACATCTGTGAGAACATACCAAGAGTGACACGCTGCAAAAATGCGTGGAGCCTAAGCACCACTGCTACTAGTGCAAAACATCTTGAGGATGACAAGTACCTGCTGCGAGCGAACCGAACTTGACTTTTCACGCTATAAGAGGAGAGAAGCGTAAACACTACTCGCTAGTGTCTACAATCGGTATTTTAATACCGTGATAATGACACGTATTGCGAACGAAGCGAGCTTGACTTTTTGCAGTGCAAAATGGCGAGGAGCTTAGACACTACCCGCTAGTACAAGTAGTGTTATTATTTATTTTATGCCACAAGTGTAAAACTGGAGAATGCTTCGTATTGCGAGCGAAGCGAGCTTGAATTTCTACGCTATTAAAGGGCGAAGAGCCAAAACTCGATGATGTTAATTATTATTATGTGAACCCATTTTTTTGGGTATTTGCATGCTATTGGTAAGTTGGCAAAACACTCAGTGCGCTCATCTAAAATTGTACCATCTTTTATACAGTGTTTTATGCAAATAAATAATATCTGATTTCATTCTCGAAATCAGAAATTATTTATTTCTAGGCCTTTCTAGGCACGAGCGAAGCTACTTTTTACGCTACAAAAGGACTATTTAAGACAGAATATTCACAGTAATAAGGGACATACAAAAAGAACCAATAAATCCGGCGATAGTAAAAGAAGACGAATAGAAATTCATTGTTACCCGCTTATGAAGTAAAATCCACCGTCCCCGGTTCATGTTTACTTTATGGTTGCTACCCATTCATGTGGTCTAGAAAGTTTCCGTCCAGCGGTTTCACCCGCTGCCACTCATTTTCCCTAGGTATTTGTTGTTTTCCTGCGGTAAAAAGTGGCCTATGTGTTATTCCAGGTTATATTCTACCAGTGTTCCAAATTTCAACAAAATCGGTCGAGCCATTTGAGCGTGAAGATGTAACAAACATACATACACATACGCAAACTCTCAGATTAAAATATTAGTACGGTTTAATAAATAATTAAAGATGAATGTGGGCCGAGATAGACTGAATTAAATAAGAATTTATTTATATATTACGCTACTAATTCCAATTCCATGCGAGTTTCAAACAAAGGCGAAAGGCGAGCTATTTTCTTTAATTAAACTACTTCTACTCACATGTTGTATAAAGAATTTGCATTTCCACATATTAGTTACAGCCAGTGAAGTTGCTGGCTGTGGTAACTCTGGAGTTCGCATCAAAGGTAGTGATTTGTGTACCGGTAAGCTAGTGGTTACACTTACTTCAGCTTACTTTGCTTTGTAAAGTTCACTCACATAAAAAAAGTTGCTATTTTGGTACTAATGTAACTTTATACGATAGGTCGTAAGACTTAGGTGTGGGTAACTATTTTTAGGGTCCATTACCTTAAATGGGAAAAAACGTATACTAAGGTTTACGGCCGCTTGTAGTTGTACAAAAATCAAAAAAATTAGGCGGCTTATTCTGTAAAAAACGTTCCATCCTTTCAAGGGGATCAAAATTCATAGGGTGGGCCTAGAACCTATGAAATTTTGCAATCAGCTTCGTTTTGTACAATTAAGTAAGTACAAATTTAGGAAAATATACATCTAGGCCGATAAGAAAACATTGTTTTCAATTTAGGCTGGTAGATTGATGAGTGGGGTAAAGGTGGGGTATCATATGAAAAGGCTTGATGTGCTTGTTACGGAATTCTCGGCTGCCGAGTCTGACTTGCACTAGGCCGGTTTTTTATAATGTTATTCTTCTTCTTCTTTTTTGAGTGGACGCCGAGTCATCCAACGACTCGATGAACCCTGGTGTCAGAGATTTTCAACCGCATACTACCAGTAGTAGGCCTCTGACATGGTTATGTAACGACTGCCGTCAAAGTAATCCTAGACCGCAACTGGGACCGACGCCTTAACGTGCCCTCCAAAGCACGGAACCAGCTGTCTTTTCAGACAATCAGGTAGTTCAGCCTGCAATGTCCTAACCAGACTGGGAACAAATTCACAAAGTGATAAATATCAACTTTGTGAATGGCCCACCGATAATCGAACCCGGAACCTTTGCGTCGCAGGCAGTCGCACTACCACTGCGCCACATCAGCCGTCGAAAAAACATTTTTAAACAGAAGTCAAACTTTGCAAATCAATTATTCTACGACGATTTGCAAACATCACAAAGTAATAATCAATGTTTTATATTCCAAGTTTCTATGTAATAGATCAAGTTTACCACCACATAAACCCTGGTTCCATCATCTGTCGGCGAAATCCCGAAGAACTGTCGTAAAAGCCCCTCTTTCCCGCGTACAGCAGTTCATTACAAATAATGAGCCGGCAATAATTATATTTTACCGGATTACTCTGTTATCGGAGCCCACCGACCGCAGGCCTCGGACGTTCGATACTTCCTCAGGTTGTATTTATTTTATCTCCTTTTTCATAATAGTAGCTTTAGGTGGTCACTTACTTTGTTCTAATTTTCCTTTTTTTATAAGTAACGCGGCTCGTCTAGCGGTTTCACCCGCTGCTACCCGTTTTCCTGAAGGAACAAAGCGTTTTCGCGATAAAAGATACCTAAAAATCTGCCTCTTGGATCACTCTATCTATAAAAATATTTAATTTATTTTAGAGTTCCCGCTTTTTCTCTTCTTCCATCTACACTGCGTTGGCTAGAAGAGATTTCTTATAGAAATAATCTCGCCCTTGTAACTAGTTTTAGATTTTCACCTTTTGTATTAATGTGTACAACAAACAATTCCTATTAAAAAGATCTAAGCATAGAAAAGAACATAGAAAGCGACTTTATTTGATACTATATGTAGTAATGCTTGAACTCAATCTAGTTCACAGTACAGAGATAGAGCCCTAATGGGAGTTTTTCTAATGACAGTTCTCTTGATAGTTCTGAATGTCAAACCAGAGGGCGCTGTGCTAAACTGAAATTTTGACGTTTCAATATGGCTGACGTCAGCCATAGTTTTGTCACAGGTTCCGTTTCACGTTGTGTTCGATACAAATTTATTATATTTGTTTGATTTAATAGAAAATAAACTTATCGCCTTGCTATTATATTGAGTGTCATTCGTGTAAGTAAACAAATAACCAATAATACATCTAGAACAATTCAATAAACACAAAATAAAGAATAATTTATAAAGTGGTACAGTTTTTGTGTAAAGAAACGATATTTCAATTAGGCTTGGCGCCCTTTACATGGCACTCGAGAATCCCTAGAAAATTTCCCATTACCTAATGCTCTTTCTATTTGCACAAGACCTACTTAAGTTATTCAAGATAGTTTGTAGTAAGGCTAATTCATTTCGTATACACTTTCAAAATTAATTACTGAAAATAAAATAGAATAAAATTGACACCGGGGTGTAAAAATTATTGTACAAAACAAATCACAGCAAATTGAGTAGGTACCTCCTCCTTTTTCTGAGTCGGTTAAAAATGATCAGGTAAGTACCTATTAAAACAAGAAACAACACAACAAAGAAATATTTTAGGTGTATATTGTCGTTCCCTTACATTGCAAATCTTATTTTCTACACAAACAGAAAGAAATTTCAGAAAATATAAATAATTTCATAATAATCGAACAAACCTCAACAATATTAATAAGGATTATTGAATAAATGGCGTCCACGGTATTTTGTTACGGACATCTCAAAGGATTTTGACTTAAAGAGCTGTCGACAGCTGACAGTCGTCCTTCAACGTCGGAATAATAAAGTTCTCCCTTTATTTTCGCGGGTTAGCGATTTAATCTTTTTGATTATTAGTACGTCCGTGGCTCATTTTGCAGGTCAATTTATTTTTCACGCAACGTATAGATGTCTTTTATTTCGGCTTGTGTGACATGAGGATTCTCGTTAGCCGGAGCGCGTCGCATTTCGTCCCGGTGTGAACTGACCCTTTAAGTGCAACCGTTGCCGAACTTTGAGGAAAGTTGTGTAGTTTAGGTGTAGAGCAGTAGACTGATAGAAAGTAACAAAAAACGGCCAAGTACGAGTCGGACTCGCGCACAAAATGTTACGTACCATTATACCTTTACCAAACAATTATCGATAAAAACGCGCAAACAAACACGTGTTTTGTATGCAGCCCCCATAAACATTTTTTATTTTTTTTGTATTTGTTGTTATACCGGCAACAGAAATACAACATCTATAAAAAAAATAACTGTCTTACTTTCGCGGTTCATGAGATAAAGTCTCCAAACAAAAAACTTGGTTTTTGTATACAAAAATCATAATTTGTATAGCCCCCTTTATGTGGAGCCCCCTTAAATATTTACTTTATTCAAATTTTTAGTATTTGTTGTTATAGCGGCAACAGATTTTCACATACATCATCTGTGAAAATTTCAACTGTCTAGGTATAATGGTTCAGGAGATACAGCCTCGTAACTGTAGGACGGACGGACGGACAGACAGACAGAGCCACAGTAATAGGGTTTCCGTTATTCCGGTATTCCGTTATTACCCTTTAGGTACGGAACCCTTGAAAGGGACTTATCTGTAGCTAGCAGACGAAGATGATCATATAAGTAATCAACTCTGCCAAGTAAATTATTCACTCCATACATACAAGGTAATTAATAGAGCAAAATTCTACAAAAATCGAAACGCTCCAAACATCACATCGCTGAAAAAAGATTTTACTTTCTTAGACTGTTTGACTGACATAGATTTCTTCTAAGTCTAGCGCCACATCTGCGGAACGTACGGCGCCGAACCTTCCGCTAAATACGCTCGTAGTGTATTTCAAGTTATCTATGACACATCTATGACACATTACGCCGCGTTCTGCGTAGTGCGTAAACTTCCTTCGGGCTGTTCTTTCAGCCAAAACGCATTTAATGTATTTTGCATAGCAAGCGACACATCACGCGACGCGTTGCGCGACCGAAAGTTCGGCGGGCAGCGGGCGTAACTGAACGTGCGTGTTGCCACCAGGGACCGCCAGCCATCAGATAGACTGGGTTTTATCATTAGATTATTACTGCAGTGGTTGTTTTTATATGTAATTTATTTAGATTGTTATCGTTGATTTTACTTTTTTGCAACATTTATAGTAAATAATTGTACAGCCATACGATGCCTTTTATTTGATAAACACCTTAGAAAAATGTTTATTTGAAATTAATGAAAAAGATTTGTACGATAATTTAGTTGCCGAAATCCGATAATTCTAGATTTGGGAGTTGGCAACACTGATCGCGGCGCGCGGTCTATAGTTGGTAGCGAAGAGCGGCAACGTAACTTTCCGTCGCGTAGCGCACTGAACAAGACGCCGCATTTAGCCGAACGTGCGGCGCCGTACGTTCCGCAGATGTGGCGCTAGCCTTAATATTCGTCATGTTCAAAGAGGTGGAAGAGACTGCATAATTTTGCCTCAGGTTCTATAATTTCACAAGATGATACTAACTACTAAAAAAATTGCTCATTTACTTACATAAGTACATCAAAGTATTTCATGCCGTGAGGTCATGATGACAAACAAAGTTATTATGTAGGTACCTACAATCTTGAAGATAAAATGAATAATTACCCATTGTTTCAAAATCACATTAAAATAAGTAGGTGTTATAAAATACCCGGTTTATATTTAACAACAATTTAAATATGCGCGGTTTGGGCCCTGCGGCTCTTCAACCCACTACCCCACATGACGGTAAATACATGTTTGATATCTGTTGCCGCTTTTGTTTAGACCGCTGGCTTGCTATGATGTAAAAGTACCAGCAATGAACAGCAGATATGGTAAACAGTTCGTCAACTCTTTTGTTTAAACACTTCGCTCAGAAAAGGCCTACAACTCGGACCGCTGACACGCCGGTCCTGACTAATGCCTCGCATTAATAATCCCGGTAATTAATTGTTTGCATGTCCGGGAAGAAACGTCCCATCTCGGGAAATTTCCCGAAATAATTTAAATTAACGTCCCAGCTAACCACTCGCACAATTGACACAAAAAAGAGATTTGCAGATGAATTCGGGTGAATTTGGTTTAGACAACATAATGGACTTTAATTAATGTTTGTTTGGTGTAATGAGGTAATAAGACTATTCGCTAAAATCTGTAGAAATACTTTTATAAACATTTTAAATAGATAGCTTCACAAAATTCGGTATGAATACTTTTTTAATTATGATACACATTATAAGTTCAAATAAAAGATAAACTTTACTCTTATAGGTTTCCGTGAGAATTATTGTAGCATTCGGCTGTGAACACAAGTTGGCCGATGCAGGTTTAATCTAAATAAGTGGGGTTATAGTTCTAACCGAACTTGTGACTGTGTCGCCTTACAGACTATGCCACACTTGATGTCTTGCAGTCAGTGCCCTAATACCTGCACCTCGTCTAACTTGTATGACACTACCGACGACAGCGCCGTAGCTGCGGCTAATTTCTGGTGGAAATATATTTGAGTCATCGACACGAAAGAAGAAGAAGATTGTAGCATTTATTTTATTCAATGTTGCAACCGTATTAGCGTGGCATTGCAATGCACATGCGCATAGTTTAGTCCTGAAGTTTTAGATAGTACGAGAATTAGTCCATGGTACGAGCACAAAATAGAGAATGTACAGAAGGATCACTCGGGCCTTTTTTCGATTATTTCCGCTTTCGGCTAGGGCTGCCACAGTTTTCTTACCGATTTTATTCAATGGAGTAGGTACCGCTAAACATACAGGGAGTAACAGAAAGGCTATATCAAGCCGAAAGGTGCTCATGAAACTGAACAACTTTCCCCATTTCCCCACTTTGACCTCCTTTCGGCTTGATATACCCTTACTGTTAATCCATGTATTTACATTACTTATACTACCTACATATCACAATTATTTTGAAATGGGGAAAGACGAGTAGGTAGATATCTGCTCTGGGGCTGTTGAGAACAGCTAGCTTGCTGACGATCCTGGCCGGCGGTGGCGAACTGAGTGACACAGACTGGACACACAGACATGACAAATCAACAAATTGACCTGCTTTTCTATGAGTTTGGTTCCGCAGGTTTTATAATCATAATAGGTTGATGTACTGAAAAGTACGTAGTAATATTAAGGTATATTAAAAAAAAGATACATGAAAAAATGAGGTGCCGTGTGATGCCGGCTTAGAATAGCATAACCCCATTTTCTAATCGTGGGAGTCGTAAAAGGCAACTACGGGACTTGAGGGTCTGTATTGTAATTTTAGGCGATGGGCTGAAAACCTGTCACTGGCGATACACAATTTTCCGAATGACCCTCAATTTTTTGTCAGACGTGGCGTAAATATCCGTTTTTGCAGCCGTTTACGCTCTGTCTACTCAGCAAGGGATAATAGACGTGATATTATGTGTATGTATGTACATCAAAAATGAAAAGTTTTAAGTAGAAACTCAAAACACATTATAAAAAAATTACTGATTAGAGTTATTAATCGTGTTTGTTCTTTTATGAAAGCAAGTTTTTATTTAAGTTGGTACAAAATATCATAGGAACATTGTACAAATCACATCGTATACTAATAAACCTATTTATTACCTATTTATATTTGCGTGAAGCCATTTTGCACGTCCGCACCAAACGCGGTTGACACTCTACTACAAGTGTGTTTGGATTGGTTTGGATTTCCTTGTAAACGGCGGCGTGTCAAATTTTGCGAGAGTTCTTGACGTTTGCTTGAAGTGAGCTCTCTGTATTCGGCGCGCAGCCGCCAATACTTACTTTGTGTCGGGGGGCAGACTATCATTGACATTTAAATTTTTATCTATTTTTTTACCTCAGGGGAGAGTATCATATGTGTAAGCTCTAAATAGTGTTTGGGTGGCTAATTGATAAAAACACACGGTCCTGGTTACACAGTTCGTTTTTCTACACCTAATTTATTAAAGCAAAGTAAGAAAGAAAGAAAACACATTTATCTAAAAATTGTGACAGGGTACATACCAAAAGGTAAAGACAATAATTGTTACACGGTAACAAGTTAAGCTTGAACATATTACTCGAATAGAATACAAACCAATGCTATACGTCAAAATATGCAACAGGGCACAACCACAAAATAGAGAATGTACAGAAGGATCACTCGGCCCTTTTTTCGATTATTTCCGCTTTTGGCAAGGGCTGCCACAGTTTTCTTACCGATTTTATACCTAAACATACAGGGAGTAAGCCGAAAGGTGCTCATGAAACTGAACAACTTTCCCCATTTCCCCACTTTGACCTCCTTTTGGCTTGATATACCCTTTCTGTTACTCCCTGTATTTACATTACGTATACTACCTACATGGCACAATAATTATGATATGAGGAATGACGAGTAGGTAGATATCTGCTCTGGGGCTGTTGACACTGAGCATCACCCCATTTCTTTCCCGTGGGAGTCGTAAAAGGCACCTAAGGGACTTGAGGGTGTGTGTTGCAATTTTAGGTGATGGGCTGGCAACCTGTCACTATGGCGATACACAATTTTCCGAAAGACACTCAATTTTTTGTCAGAAGTTGCGTAAATATCCGTTTTTGCAGCCGTTTATGCTCTGCCTACCCCGCAAGGGATAATAGATGTGATATGTGTATGTATGTATGTACATCAAAAATGAAAAGTTGCCTTTATTTATGTAGAAACTCAAATCACATTATAAAAAAATATACTGATTAGAGTTAAATCTTGTTTGTTCTTTTATGAAAGCAAGTTTTTATTTAAGTTGGTACAAAATATTATAGGAATCAAAAATATTATACAAATCACATCGTATACTAATAAACCTATTTATATTTTTGTGAAGTCATTTTGCATGTCCGCACCAAACGCGGTTGACACTCGACTACAAGTGTGTTTGGATTGGTTTGGATTTCCTTGTAAACGGCAGCGTGTCAAATTGTGGAGAGTTTCGTGACGTTTGCTTCAAGTGAGCTCTCTGTATTCGGCGCGCAGCCGCCAATACTTACTTTGTGGTACGAGTATGCGATTTGACAACTTGTACGGAAAGTCCTTAGTGTTATTTTTAAACAAATTCAAAAACCGTAACTATACACAAATGTGTTATGCTTAGGAAATATGAAATAAATAAATTAAAGTTAGATTGATTGAATTGAATATATGTCTAAAAATCAAAACCATGGCAATGGGTATATAAGCAACTCTGGAAACAAAACAATGCCACTTCCGGTTTCATGAATACCAGTGACCAATCAACTTTTCAAGAGAATAATAAGCTTTTACCTTTTCTGCATCAAGCTCTTTCCTGCCGTTCGCTGGGCATTGAAGACCTTTTTTCGCTGATGGGAAAATGTTGAGAGAATGTATTTTTATGGTTTCTTTTTGTCGCACTTGTAGAATATTTTCATCATCTTCACAATTTACAGAGAATATTGCATTCACAATCTTAACCATGTTGAGTAGTTTAAACTTCGAGCTTAATGGAATATTCGCCGTTTTCTCTCGATGAGTTTATTTACTTAGCATAGCTGGGTGCCTATTAGAATATCAGTAGGAATAATTATTTCAAAGAAGCTGTTTCATTATCAGTATAATTCAAAAACAAGGTTATTTGGTATTCTGTTGCTAGGCAAATTGTGTTGCTCCATTTTGAAAATAAGTAGGTACAATCTTATTTAGTTCATGGATGAAAATAAAAATTGTTAATAATGTTTACTTATTCTTCTTTTCGTATGGAACACCAAGTCATCTAACGACCCGATGTTCCCTGGTGTCAGAGTTTTTCAACCGCCTACTACTAATAGTGTATTAATAGGCAACGATACAGGCCAATTTGATTTTAGCCTAGACAGTAAGTAATTAAAATCTATTCACTACGGGAAACACAGTATTTAAGATCTGAAAAAAGGGATAATGATATACGAATCTAAACCTATTTCTCCTTAGCTGATTTCCCTAAATGCAATAACTCAAAGTAGGTAGCATTCGCAAATATAGGGGTATTTTTCCAGCAATGTCGCATCGGACCGAAACCACGTCATCGGTCTCCTATCGGCGGTGATCTAGTCAATGGAAGGACCACACAAAGGACTCGCTCAGTGCCTTCACAGAAAAATAGTGACGGTGTGGAAATCGCGCACCTTTTTATTGTAGAGTCAGCAAAAAGATTACTCAAAGAACTGTTGGTAAATATTTTAAATATCACATCCTCCGTTATATACAGGATGTTAAAATATTAGTATGTCAGATAGGGACTCGAGGGACTCGAGGGTGTGTATTGCAATTTTAGGCGATGGGCTGACAGCCTGTCACTAAAGCGATACACAATATTCCGAATAACCCTCAAACATTTGTCATACGTGGTGTAAATGGTCGTTTTTTGCAGCTGTTTACGCTCTGCCTACCCCGCAAGGGATTATAGGCGTGATATGTGTATGTATGTATGTAAAATATTAGTTTTAAGGGGTAAAACATCTCATGAAACTGAACAACTTTTCCCAAGGTTGGAATATAAATAAATAATTTGGAGCTCCCATACAAATTCACCCGGTCCCCATTTTTTTCATATTTCGAGGTATGTTTCAAAATATGAAAAAAAAGTCGTTCAGTTTCATAGGCTGGTTCACGTCATAAAATGGGTGCAGCTTATAAATTGTCATCCTGTTTAACACTGCTTTGTGGAAAAGGCAAATAAATTGAAATAAATTATTTTATTCAATCAGGTTTACATATAAAGTCTTTCACTTTTCAGACCATTTTTTATTTAATAGGAAAATGGCAGTTTTAAAAAACTTCGACTCAACGTCATTTACAATAAACCATATAATATACCACAATATGAAGAAATCTACCCTTGAAAATGAAAGTACTTAAGTACTCCAATTATAAAGTGTCCTCAAGAATAAAATGGCCCTGCCGAATCCAACGCTACTTTGATAGCTAAGGTTTGAAAACGGCAGTACAAAGAGAAACACATATCCGGCGTATTGTTGCAGTGCAGCCCTATGCCAGTGTTGCCAACCCTCACCAGGATTGCCCTCCAACACCGCCACAACCCTTCCACTTAGACCCATACCTAGCCACTTGGGGCAAACGGTGTTATTCAATCAAACTAAAATTCCTACCACACTGATATAAAGTTAATCACAAAGATATGGCAACCATCAATGACTAGTCAAAATTAATAGTGTTCATGTTGGTACATTATCAATGTCGCGGATGCAATAGGAGACTTACCTACTGAGGTAGATAATATTCTCTCTAAATGTTTTAACCTCAAATCCACACATAGTCAGAATAATATTATGGTGCTTGACAAGCCGAGCCGATACTGACACTACACGAATTTTTAATGCAGCTTTACGTGAAACAACCGGCCGTTTTACTGTACGCAATAAAACCGAACAGAATGTGTGAGCAAGCCGTAAAATATAAACAAAAAAACAAACTTCATTAAAAAGGCATTATCTACATCGCCAATTGAACAAGTTTTTAGGTATTTGTAAAACTCGACCTCATATAAGCACGAATTCATTTCAAAAAGGAATTTCTAAACAACGGGTCCCGTGTTCCCAATGGTATTCCGACAAAGCCTGAAAGTTGTAGAGGTATTCGAAATTGTTTACAAAATTCAATCCTAAAGCTTCGAGCCAGATTAAATCTAATTTCAACTTGAAGGTAAGTCTGAAATAAGTCTTCATAAAACCGGAACCCTTTGATTTAACCCTTCGTAAAGTTAGGGCCTGCTGATTGCCCGAAAGTTACTCCCGCTTGTAGTCGGCTGTCTTTTTTCGTTGGAAAAAACAAATCGAAAACAAGCGAGTAAGTAATGGCTTAAAAGTGACTTCTGGGATCCGGGGAGCGGGGTGAGCCGCCGTGTCGAGAGGGCGGAGGGGTGATCGGATTTCGAGTACGATCCCGAACTGGAGCGATTCCGTTTTCCTTATCGTCTACCATGCTACTGACAGGTTTATACTTAAATCAATTCAATTAATTATGCGCTGGCCCAACACCCACAATCTTACCGTCAAAAATAATGAGATTTTCAATCTTCTTAATCAGGGTTAGTCTCACTTAAGTAGCCTTATTGAACTCTTTTGAAAACAGTATTGACACTGGTCAATATGACAACACGTCTCGATAAGATTTGGTGCCACACACGAAACATGAAGAGATAAAAAGACTCTTTTTTTCTACTATACGTTCCTCTAATAGTAAAAAAAACTTCTACCTTGTTGCAACAAAAGGAAACCATCTCGGAGTAAGGCCACGAGTGGGAAGGGAGCGTTCATTTTTGTAACGGTTCATTTGCAACAGAAGTTTTAAGTAGTCGAGCAACGCTCGCTCCCTGTACCCAGGATGCTCTAAACCTGTAAGAACTTACAGAACTGTCGGATCATTCTGTTTTGTACACGAAACACGGGTAGTTTCTAAAACTTGAACTACTTCAGTAATGACGAAATGTTACAATTCATCATGAATTCGAAGATGCGAAGTTTATCACGAATATACAGGGTTTAAGGGACGGTGTACCTAAAACTTTGCATGCGGAATAAAATTTAGGAACAACGTGTAATGTTATTCGGACTAAGCCAACGTGGAGTATTAAATCGAAAGAATACGACATGAAAACTTGTACATCTAAGTTGTCATATATGTCGGAGATCGATCAATCTTTGGTGGGTATTGGCTGAAATTATTTGACAGTTCGCGTTTTATTATTTTCTTCCATTTGATTGCTATTTGATTCTTGCAGAAACGAAACACATAATCGATGGCAACACTCAAATAAGCGATGCACTTTATTTGCGCACAGTTAGCTATCGACTGTAAGATAGACTGGAGTGACGTTAGAGGCGTTGTAGTGCGTTCTCACAATTCATTGTTGGCTGCGTTCGTGATAGAGAAACGGAACTCAAATGGGTTATGGAGTAAACAACTTTGACAGTTCCGGTTGGTCTGTCGTTCGATGTGGTCGTTTTGAAGTTAGGTTTAGAATCTGGTAAAATCTTTGGAATCCTGGAGCGTTTGGAGAAACTGTGGTCGTCTAGCGTCGGCGGAGCCTTAGATTCGTATTGCCAGTGGAATATTTGTGGAGATCATGAAGTGTGTGTTGGTTATTATCGTATTTCCCCGAGGTTGTAGCCGAGGTTGGTGAAATGCAGAGATTATACGAGGCTGGTGACAGTTGCTGCTGTGGTCTCTTTGTAATTCTGCAGGCTGTGGATTTCAATAGTGTTCGGTGTTGAAGGTTAGTGTCAATCGGTATCTTTGGTGTTGTGAAGACACGTTGATGCTGATCAGCGTGTGTCTTAAGATTCTTAGGTTGGTTTGGTAGACAGGTCGGTTGTAGTACGGTTACACCGTGCCTGACGATGACCTGCCAGGTCGAAACAACCTAACAGTGGGAATTGACTGCGTAATGATATCGACGTTGTGGTTAATCATTTCAGTGGCTAGCGATAGCATTTGGTGATGCAGTATTCTACAGGGTTCGACGAGTATACGCCCACGACGTGTTGTTCTGTATCCTGACGTAAAGTTATACTTCCTCAAGTGTTATTTCATATCCTGACGTAAGTTTGATTATGATGTGATTTTTAGTATCATCCAGACTTGCTGGTTGATTAGTTTTGGGGTACATTCTTTATTGTTTTCTACAAAGGACCTGATGCAGTGTGATCCTGATTTATCGGCATCCTGATGTTCACGGCGTGCGTGTCTGTACGTGTACAGGCTCCCCCTCTTTTTCATTGCGTTCTCTTATTATCTCTTCTCTTTTCTTCCTTTTTCGACATCAGAAGTGGGATAGTGGACCATTCTCTGAACGTGTGTGTGAAAGAAATGTTGTAATGTGATGGTGTTCCATTGTTTTATTGGTTGAAACCTCCATGTGTTACAGTTTTCTTATGGGATAGTGTACCATTATTAGGACGTGTGTAAAAGATGTTGTAAGGGGATAGTAGACCATTATTTCGATTGGCGCAAGAGGTTTTCCTGGTGGACCATTCTTTGGTTGGTTATGATTGTGACTTAGTGAGTTTTCTCATGAGATAGTGGACTTTTATTCGAACAGCTGTGAGGATTATTCTAGCGTGATAGTGTATCATTATTTTGGGTGGTCGTGAGAGGTATTCTAGTTTGACGATAGTAAACTTTTATTTGGACTTGTGCAGGAAGTATTCTACTCGGATAGTGTACCATTGTTTCGTTAGTTGTGTCCGTTATTTGGATGGAGACAGGTACTTGGTAAAAGCTCTAAATTCAAAGAGATCGCGTACGAAGGGTGCCAAATCAAAAGTTGAGTTAAACCTAGTCGTGTAATGATGATTCTGACGTTGCAAAGTAATTTTAAAATTTAGCCTCACTGACGGGGTTAGCGGGTAGCCTGTTTGAGATAATTTGGTGGGTAGCTAGATTATCTCAAAAATATGGTATCCTTTTTGAAATAATTTGGTGGGTAGCCAGATTATTTCTAAAATGTCTGCGACGCCTGATAACTTGGTGGTTAGCCAAGTTGTTAAACCTTTGGTGGGTAGCCAAGTTGTTATTCCTTTGGTAATTATCCAAATGGAATTATGAGTTAGCCTAAATTGGTTTAAATTGTGAATTCTAAAATCATGAATTGAGTACACTTTTGATTATTTATTTGAGTACACTTTTGACCATTGAACACTTTTGATTTGACTACCTTTAAGATTATTGATTTTATCGATTTGATTCTTTACTGATTTCAGCAAACAAGTGAGATTTTGATAGTTCGTTGGCTTTGACAAGTCTTCGTGTAGATTGTGGTAGTGTTGTTGGAACTCAATAGTTTTGTTCGATCAGGTTTCGATGAAATGGAGACAGCCGTCTCTCTGTTTTAAGTTGGAGCGAGGTTCATTGTGTGACCGGTGCTTCATAGGCTGCGATGGATATCCTTACGGGATTGTGGAGCTGGTGCAGGGACTTCAGACTGTACAGACATGGCTTAAGAGACTATCAATTTAGGTTATGAAATTGTGACATTTATTGGTTGGTTAGTGTTTTCGGTCAAGTGAGTTGATTCAGTTTGTTATAGTCAGGATGGACGAGCGGTATGTCTAGGCATAGTTAGTTTCTTTCGATAAACGTCAGCCGAGGACGTCTGACTTGTCAGAATGGCCGTGTCGGAGATCGATCAATCTTTGGTGGGTATTGGCTGAAATTATTTGACAGTTCGCGTTTTATTATTTTCTTCCATTTGATTGCTATTTGATTCTTGCAGAAACGAAACACATAATCGATGGCAACACTCAAATAAGCGATGCACTTTATTTGCGCACAGTTAGCTATCGACTGTAAGATAGACTGGAGTGACGTTAGAGGCGTTGTAGTGCGTTCTCACAATTCATTGTTGGCTGCGTTCGTGATAGAGAAACGGAACTCAAATGGGTTATGGAGTAAACAACTTTGACAGTTCCGGTTGGTCTGTCGTTCGATGTGGTCGTTTTGAAGTTAGGTTTAGAATCTGGTAAAATCTTTGGAATCCTGGAGCGTTTGGAGAAACTGTGGTCGTCTAGCGTCGGCGGAGCCTTAGATTCGTATTGCCAGTGGAATATTTGTGGAGATCATGAAGTGTGTGTTGGTTATTATCGTATTTCCCCGAGGTTGTAGCCGAGGTTGGTGAAATGCAGAGATTATACGAGGCTGGTGACAGTTGCTGCTGTGGTCTCTTTGTAATCCTGCAGGCTGTGGATTTCAATAGTGTTCGGTGTTGAAGGTTAGTGTCAATCGGTATCTTTGGTGTTGTGAAGACACGTTGATGCTGATCAGCGTGTGTCTTAAGATTCTTAGGTTGGTTTGGTAGACAGGTCGGTTGTAGTACGGTTACACCGTGCCTGACGATGACCTGCCAGGTCGAAACAACCTAACAGTGGGAATTGACTGCGTAATGATATCGACGTTGTGGTTAATCATTTCAGTGGCTAGCGATAGCATTTGGTGATGCAGTATTCTACAGGGTTCGACGAGTATACGCCCACGACGTGTTGTTCTGTATCCTGACGTAAAGTTATACTTCCTCACGTGTTATTTCATATCCTGACGTAAGTTTGATTATGATGTGATTTTTAGTATCATCCAGACTTGCTGGTTGATTAGTTTTGGGGTACATTCTTTATTGTTTTCTACAAAGGACCTGATGCAGTGTGATCCTGATTTATCGGCATCCTGATGTTCACGGCGTGCGTGTCTGTACGTGTACAGGCTCCCCCTCTTTTTCATTGCGTTCTCTTATTATCTCTTCTCTTTTCTTCCTTTTTCGACATATATATAAAAGATAATTTCTTTTATAAAATTTACACCTAAGATTCAACGACTAAACAAACATTTCTTACGATGTTGAATATTTCGCAAAGATAAACATAACTACATAACCCAATAACCTTAAAATATTTATATAAAGAGGTCAATGCAGCAGCCGCAGTAAAATAAAGAGGTGTCCCATTTAATAAATTATGCTGGTCACAAGAGCAACATAGTCTATGCAGCTATTTTGAAACATGAATAATATTATTAAGATGAAAATGCTAACAATGTAGCTTTTCCATTTTTCCGCAACTACGAATATTTCTCTGACAAAATGCAAGAGGAAAATACTGGGCCGTTTTCATATTCATAGTGCTTTTGGCTGTTATTACCAACTATTAGTTACTTAGTTATTTCTAGTTTATATGGCTTAATGCGGAAAGTACTGTGTATTAAAAGTAATCTATCGTATCAGGATATCCGTGAATGCTTGCGTTTTAAACGATGATAAAATCCATATCACCAATCGAAATACGAACTAGGATAACGCAAAATAGCTAAAGGCTGCGTTAACATGCATCTCAGTTCGGTCATCCCATTATTTGTGATTACTGCAGCATCATCATAATTTGACTTGCTTATTAAAAAAGCTCAAAAAATTTAAACAATTAAAAAGTACCACAAAAAAATGGCAATCCAAAACAAATTCCTTCAAGGGTATGATGATATTTCCTTCGGCGACGCTGCGCTAAGCGGAGTTATGATCTGACCGGAGCCGGCTGCTGTGCGCCGGAACCGGAAGGGATCCAGCAATTGGCTCCGGCGCCCCGTCGCGCGCAACAACCCACTTCGACACCGAGAGTATTTTTATGACCATTGAGATTGTTCATTTCAATTTGCTGTATTATTTTGTTGTAGCGCCACTTTGATTTGTTTACAAGCAATAGATTTTACGCCTAAGATAAGCAGTTTAATAGATGACTACGAGATTTGCTACGGCGGCGTAGGCGAGGCGTAGCACGAATGGTAGGTCAAATATTATTTACGGAAGCATGTAGGTCTACCATTTTAGGATTGCTCGAACAGTTGTTGTATACAGCTAAGGTCGAGTTGAACATTTTATAAATAAGAAGAAAGAAATGATTTCCAATTATTGAGTTAAGTACAGCGACTAATAGCATCATCCTATTTCTTTCCCGTGGTTGTCGTAAGAGGTGACTGAATAATCGAGAATTACATGTATAGCAATTTTAGGTGATAGGCTGACAAACTGTCACTAAGGCGATACACAACTTTCTGAATACCTAACCCTCAAATGTTTGTTAGACGTGGCGTAAATGTTTGTTCTTTACGGTCGTCTACGCTCTGCCTAACCCGCAAGGTATATAAGCGTGATATATGTGTGTGTATGTATGACTATTTTGTACTTTCTTGCTACGCCACAAGACAAAAGCATAAGAATAAGCCTCTTTTCTGAGATAGGTTTACACTCACATATTCTGGTATGTGAAGTTGGACACGCACAAAAATAGCTTAGCTTTCCCTACGCCTGCTTTTTTACTTGCATCGTTGGTGCTCTTTTAATAAACATTGCTGTTCGACATGTTTACCTGCAACGCTCACGTCTAACAAAAGCAGCGATGGATCTTGAGCAGTTGAAAGTCCAAAGTGAAATGCCCCATTAAGTATACTCGTGTTTGTTGTCTCCAAGGGTCGGGTTTGAAAAACGATAGGGTGAAAACTGTCGACGAGCATTCCTGCGAATACACACCACCCGTGGAGAAGTGATATCAATAGAAATGTGATTTATATTTGTGTTTAAAGTGTATTTTAGCTTTTAGTTTTACTGAATAATGTTGATGCCGGTACCTCCACAGCTTAACTACCTCACTATCACATTTTCGTTCGATAAAGTTTGTGAGATACATATTGCATACATGGTGACTTGCAATAGAACAAAATGTATTTTACTCTGAGTGCTACAAGGTTCAGAGATTGTTGAAATAGGTTTGTTTAGTACCTATATTGATTGATTCACTGATTCAATTACTCGTCACCGTTATAAATCAGGGCGCAAAGTCAGACGAGTCAGGTGGGTGAGGCCATCGGCACCCAACACACGTCCGCAGATAATTCCCCTTTCTACTTATTCCATTCGCACAAACATTACGAACAACACGCGCCAACACTCTATTTAGTAAAGCTTATCACTGTTTATCTAGTTTGATCCAGTTTAGTAATTACTGAGGTTATTTCGTGAGCTAAATCAATGCCTTCACAAACCGTGTTTCCATTACACAAACACGAGTAGATTTACAGCGTGTGATCAATAAATTTCAGGGTGTAGGGTATGTAGGGTGTAGGGCTTGTGAAACGTCAGCAGCGTCCCAGGGTAGGATTGCTCCATCTATCTGCAGGGTCGGCATCGGCGTAAATAAAACAAGGAGAGTAATCGACGCAAGCTCCTTTGTTGAAAACACGTGCTTGGTACGGTATCCAAAGTGTAAAGAGCTCTTGATTTTATTTACATTCTTAATTATGAGCCTGATTCACATAACTACTAACAAAAACTAGAGATACGAAAATGATAATTTTTTTGCAAAGAAGAGCATAATTATGTAATGGTTTCTTCTACGGTTTCTTCATATATTGATAAGAAGAGTAGGCATTATATGCCTACTCTTCTTAGTCTTCTTGTCGTGTGAGACATCAAGTCGACGAACGACCTGATGAATCCTAGTGTCTTTAGAAAGAAAGAAACCGCCTTCTACTAACGCTAGTTACTAGTTATTATTCTGTGCTTCTACAACTAGTACGCCTCTGACGTGGTCATGTGTCTGATACTTTTACCTTTTGTCACTGCGTTTGAATTTGAAATAAAAAAGTATAGCATCACCCCATTTCTTACCCTTGGGAGTCGTAAGAGGCGACTAAGGGACTCGAGGGTGTGTATTGCAATTTTAGCCGATGGGCTGACAACCTGTCACTAACATCAAATGCAGATAGAATAGAGGGCGGTGGTATAAAAAAGAATTGCCTGGGCTCGACCACAATCCATTCTGTGCATGCGAGAGCAGCCATAAAATTGCCCATTGTCGATGCAGGTAGAGCCAGCATTAAACTGAAAGCGATTTTGAAAAGCGTCGCGACGTAAAGTAGGTAGAGAAAGAGCTCAGGAAATCTTGCTACTGGTTGGTAGGCATACTTACCTCTTTCAATAGAAACCCTCAACAAAAACTATCGAAATCTATTTTCATTGCTGTTTTACTATTCTAGTCTGACAAAAGCTGCTTTGATTACGGAGCAATGTACTAGCTATATTGGAAATCGCTTAGTGCCGATCTTTGTCTGTATTGTGGGCCCATTTGGTTCTCAACTTTTACCTTGTATGCCTTCTTGAATACCGAAAGGTTAACTTCAAAGTAGTAATCTGTTTTTATGCTGTTTTCGGTACACATGAGTTAATGACTTGCTTAGGCACAGTCAACCTCTGGCTGGGTTAGACGGTTTGAAGCGAAGCCTATTTATGTACTGTGGTTTGAACTTTGGATTGTTTTTATGCCGTGCGCATAAGATAAGATAAGATAAATCTTTATTGTCAACTGTGTTTACAAGGTGGTACAGTATAGAATGGTATCAACAGTTTGCCCTTTCGAGCGTAACACATACATTGGCGTTTCGAGTGTCTAACCAGACGTGAGCTTGGCTGTACCTCCACTATTTTTCTTTATGAAACTAGAGTGTCGTCTATGTAAGTAACGGATAGAATTACCTTTTGTACACCTGTAAATAACTACAAATAGGTATTTTTCAGCAAGGACTGATTGAGTAACTAGACTAAATGAGAAGAAACACTTTTTACTTAATTAGCCTGGCTGGTTTTAGAATTACACTGGAGCTTGACAAATGGTGAGATTCCAAAGAGAGATAGCTAAGAGTTTCGTAGAAGGTTTATTGAAATAGAAACTTGGACTTAGAATAATGTAGATAGAAATAAAGTTAGAGATGTAACGAAGATCCGTATCCGTTTTCGTAGCTTTTCCGTTTACATTTTTGGTAGAGCTGCATACCTCGCAAGGATAAAGGCGTGATGTGTGTGTAGGTATGTTAGAGTTTACTATATACTAGGCGTACCTAACCATCACAATTTTACAAAAAGCGTTGTATGACAAACTTTTAAAACACTTTTTATGTTACGTATTAACATTTTAGAAACTTTATTATTAAGTAGTTTAGGATTTAAACCTGCGACTTTTGCTATCACTAGTAGCGACGCCTCTTACATCTAGGCTAGCCCGGCTCATCCATTGCCCGCGATATTTTGAAAGTGTAGGTATCTTGATGCCAATTACGCGTGGCATGGCGCCGTCTACCGGGTTAGTTTTGCAACTAATTCTCAGCGACTAATTCATTCTTTACAAATTGAATGTAGTCGAAGCGATGAAAACCAACGATAAATCGAATAACAATTTTTTCAAAAAATAAACACTTCGCGTGTTACTTTTCTTTAAAACCCGTTGTAAGTACCAAAATCAATATTATAAGCAATATTTCTATAATAATTTATCTGTGTCTATTTTGTAACTGATTCTGTTCTTAGAATAAACCCTGTGGACTCGTAATTACTACCATTATGTGGCTTACCAAGTACATAAATTACGAATTTCGTCATGTAAATAAAGAGATTTAGTAGGTATTTGCTTCCGCAACTACAGATAGTCACTAGTAGAATAGAAATTGTAGCTTATCACGTTGTCAGGGTAAAACTTGTGGTCTCCGGAGTGCGCCAGCAAACATTGCGGCAGTCGTCTCACAGCTTTTACTAACATTTTCACTGTATTATTCACATGATCTCGTCGACGTGCGAACAGCTGTGAAACTATTTGAAATATAGAGCACTAAAATGTGCACTAAACAAACACAAGTATGTGCATTACAAGTGCGGTCTCCTGTCTCCACATTTGCGTTGAGACGTCCGGAAATATATGTTTGGTATTACAAATTAATGGTATTCATATAAGTGCTATGGTTTATTTATTTTGGTTTGATTTGCTGGTATAGTATAATAGAGTACTATTCACGACATGAATGATATCACGTCAATAAAAACGCAATTAATGGCACATCAAATAAAGATAAAATAATTGAAATAAAAAAACTAGTCAGGCCACGTAACGCTCAATTAATAATTTTTAGTAAGTATTTTTTGAGTAAGGCTTGTGGTGCTTCCTTTACTCCATTCCCATTGATAACAGTCGTCTTTATTATCTAGCACAACAGCAGTATTTAAAACAAAAATATCACATTTCTTTTAATAATAACAATTTTCTTCGACGTCTGCATCAAATGAAAACTTTTCCAAGAGTTGATTGAATAGTTTGTTGAACTTCACCTCTTTTGTTTTAATTAAGTTTCTTTGTTTTTATAAGGTTTCTTTCACAAAATCTTATTTATGTGACTGCTGCACGCGATTTTATTTGTGCAAATTTGAGAAAATGTTTTTCTAACTAATATAAGAAATAAGTTGTTGAAAATATTTGAAAAGGCGAAGCGGTCCACAAAAAAGAAATAAAATACTCCAAGAAACTTCGGTCGATTTAGCCTTTCCATACTGTGTGTGAATGTGACGGCAATGACACATGCTGTAGTTTTTTTTTTGCATCAAATTGATCACAAGATCTTTATAAAGTAATCAGAAAGACGAAAATACACATGACACAAAAATAGCAACAACCTACCTGGAGCAGTTTAAAGATTTTAGAACCAACAAAAAATCCCAAGTATCTTTAAAGTAGCTTTCGGTAGCGTAAATGCTTTTGGTGCGTTATTTATACGTTGCTTTTGAAATGGGTCCCTTTTAACGGCACTTTTAAGTGCTGCCAATGGTGGTCCGGGTACTGATCGCTCGACTATGGCCCAAGCTATTAGCGAATTTGACAGTTTTTTTTGGGACTATTGAAATGAGAAGTTGAACTACCAACTTCTCATTTCAATAGTCCCCAAAATAATATGAGGTTTCAGTGTCGACTTTCATCACATGTTCGATTATTGGACTTATCTTACTTTATGGTGGCACTTTTAAGTACTACTGTACTGATGATAGACCGCGAAGCTGATCGTTCGACTATAGCCCAAGCTATTAGCGAGTTTGATGATGGATTCTTGAGACCTTCGAGCAACACGGTCTTCCGTCGGAAGGCCGTCGTTGCTCGAAGCTTGAGACTATTGATATAAAAAGTTGGTAGTTATAGGATCTAACAGTTTTATTAGTAAGGAGTATGCAAACTGCATACCTGTGATGACCGTATAGTCTATCTATATCTATAAACTGCTTTAAAACGACAACTATGTAACAGTAACTATGAAAATCCATAACTCTTACCAGAAAAATATACTAAAACTTGCATGATTTTTACCTAACATTAACAGCCACCTAATGATGGAAAAAGAAGAGGGAAGCCTTTGCCCAGCAGTGAGACGATGTAGGCTAAGTAAGATAAGATAAGATTAACAGCCAAAGTTCTGAGACATGAACCTGCCAAACGCACCACGCTTGGAAGGGGAAATAGCAAGCTGTGCAAGATGTTGCATTCATTCACAGGGAACGCTGCTGCAAATTCCCTAAATAATTATTCCTTAGTCGCTTTTTACGATTTTCACTTGAAGACAATTTACTAGTTTACTGAACATATGATATAATATGATATTTCTTAACAACTACCAGTTATTTTACATATATCACGCCTATATCCCTTACGGGGTAGGCAGAGCGTTAACGGCCGTAAAATGGATACTAACACCACATCTGACAAAAGTTTGAGGATCAATCAGATAACTGTATATCACTTTAGTGACAGATTGTCAGCCCATCGCCTAAAATTGCAATAAACATCTAACCCTCAAATCCCGTACCTAGTCGCCTCTTACGACATCCATGGGTAAGAAATGGGGTGATGCTATTCTAGGCCGGCATCACACGGCAAATAAGATAAAATAGGGTTATTTTACACGCTGTTTAAAAATCCCATCCCTTACGCCGTAAATCCCGGAAGTGTATGCAAGTTGCACACAACGTTGGCAGTGATGGTGGGTGATATTGGGTGTGCACTACATAATGTATGCAATCAATTTTACTAGCCTTAATTGAAGAGATAATACGGTCACGTAACGCATTGCCTGGCTACGTTACTACTGCGTGAAAACGTGAACTGTAGTTTATAATTATTTTTTATGTGTACATGCTTGTTATTGTAAGTAGTTACTTAGGTAGGTACATATAATAAAATAAACAGTACGCCCAATTTATTGTCTTTTGTCAAAAAAATATTTTTTATTCCAATTATGTCTACGTCGTAGTAAGAAGTAAAGTATGCGTATTTTCATGGGATATCGGAATTCAGAATCCATTGCTACGCCTGTCTACGCCGTAGCCATACCGTAGTAGAAGCCAACTTTTTCAAGCCATAGCTTGTTTGCCGAAGTTGTTGCTTGCTAGTTGCTAGCAAACGATAGTTATTTATTCGTTTTTAGTAAAAAAAATAGCACAGTAATTAAAGGTTGGATAGAATATCAGAGGTATCTATCGGAATATTTCTTAGTTTAATATTTGTTTGAAGTAGTTTCTATTCTATACCTTCTTTGATTTGAAATAGTGTGTGTGATGCTTATCGCTTTTGTACGATTTCGCATCTGAACTTTATTACCAACCCAACAAAGACAAATCAAATAAGTTGCAAACATATTTTACTGTCTCGCTACAAGACTCGAATCAAGTATCGCGCTGCAACTGTGTGGCTGGAGCTGTAAAATTGTCAAGGAGTGTTTACTGTTTTACGCCGCACATATGGAGTTGAACTCTCGTTGGTGGCCGGTCGTCGCCTTGTCCAACAAACTCGTTAAAAGTTGGCGAAACAACGGAAGCGCCTTACTACGAGACACTTGCTCCGTCCGACGTTAAGTACCAAAGTGTAAGAGCAATAATATGAAACATTTTGCTACGCGGAAGGACTAACTTCGTGACATTTAAGCTGATACCCTAGGAAACTTATGGTTGGTATTTTTCAGCGCTTGATTTGCCAAGGTATCACGAGCTTAGCATTAATAAGTTAGATATTTTATTTGAATGAATGGATTCATGTAGAAGTACTATTAAATTCAGTACATATACAAATATTGTAGGGTGAGTTATATTTGTGAAACTGATCAACATTCCCCAAGGAAATATGAAATATGAATGTAAAAAATGGACCTCGAACACAAAACTGTTTAAGTGTCACTTTGTATGGGAGGTCCAATTTTCGTCTTCGTATTTCGACATATGTTCATCGGGGAAAGTTGTTAATTTTCACGAGTAGAACTCACCCAAGGAACTTATATGTGAGGCTCCTTTCCGTTCTTAGTGTCTCTACAACCACAGGTTTAAACCGCATACTTTTTTAAACTAAAATGAAATCGTTTAAATAATATTTATTTTATGGCCGGCAATAACTAACCCAGCATGACGACGAAACATGGCCGCGCAATCCAAAAGTAGCGGAGAACAATAGCAATGGCGGTTCAGTGTGGCGTCGTTAAAATTATAAATATCCGGGGCTCACTAACTGCCCGAGTATTCCGTTAAGAGGATTCCCAGTGCAGTAAATTGCGTGCCCGAAATATTTACGAGACAGCCTCCTGTGGTATTACAACAGCCATGTGCATGTGCATACGCTGCACATTGTCGCGTTGTTGCAAAAATGCAACACAGCCGCAAAGCCGCTGCGCTTGTCGCACCAGAAACTCAGTAACCGCTACATGTTTTACAGTCTTTGGGACATGCAGACATCGGTCTTATTTAAAGTCATCGACGTAAACGTTTTTTATAAGTTTATATATTAACTATCCTACTAACCTGCAGATATTTGATCGTTTTTCCCTAATCATAATAAGTTTATTTACTTATCAATTTATTTATTTATTGAAGCTACCTGCTTCTTATTCACTGCAACTTTAGGTAAATAAAAGTCTTCATGAAAACCAATGAAAATACAGAAGCATTTTATTTTTCTGATGGTTGAAAACGTTTTCTAATCAAGAGCCATGTTTTTATTGGACGGTCGCTCTCAAAAGGAGCAAAGTCCCGAAAATACAGAACAGATTTTTCTTTTTACGCTGTACCCAGTACCCACTGCAGGGAGTACGGTCACCAAAAAAGTGGTACAAAAACGCGTTCGGCTAACCGCCAAGCGTTAATAAATTCTTCGAATTTGCGGAGGGAAAAACCATGGTATACGCAGAGCTAGTGTGAGGCTAGTAGCTAGTAGCGACGATCAAAGCTGCGGGCACTGCACCAAAAAGTTACTACAGATTTATTGTTCAAGATATATTTTATTTGAATCCTTGATACTATAAATATTATTGGTAGAGAAACTAGCAGCTAGTTTCTGTATTGAATACAGAATTGGGGCCGAACCAAATCAAACGGCGCACTGCGTAGGTAGAGTACATCGAGTCGTTCGTCCCTTCAGTGTCCCATAAATAGGATATGAATGAAAGTAGCTTATGATATGAGGCGTCTAGTTTCAAAACCCGCTAAAACGCACTTGAGTGAAATTCTGGTATTTGATCTCAAAATGAAGCTGCTGTTATAGGCTTTCAAGTGTTACTGTCATTCTCGATCAAAACCCTCTAAATTACTACACAATCTACTTCCAAAGTCCGACTTGCGTTGCAAAGTCCGCTAAAACGCTACCCTTACTTTTCAAAATCCACTAAAATGAAATCGACCAATGACAGTGCAGTATTCCGATCACGTGACTTTCAAAACAGTATGGCGATTTTTTCACAACGGTGTATAAGTTTGTGCAGATTTTATTGTTTTTTGATAAAAAATAATGGAGGATTCATCACAATTTGTGACAAAATGTGATCCAAAAGAGGCAAGGAAGAGGCCTATCAATAAAGCTTCCTGGAAGCGCACGAAAGTACGTGCAAAACGGTAAGAGAAATTTCTTTACAAAGTACTTGAATAAAAGTTTATGATGGTGTTATGCAACATGGTCTACGTTTTGTTTGACAACACTTTGGTATTGATTGGAGAAATTTATCACATTTAGATAAATATAAAAAAATTGAAGAACTATTGACAGGTTCGAATTTTGACAGATTTAATGACGTCACCGAGATAGTTGACGAGCAGAATAATGTTTGCGAACATGGGTTTGAAGAAGTTGCCGATTTCGTTTGAATAAATAAAATTTGATTTAATTTCATTGGTGTGTCTTTTTGTTCCATAGTTCCTTTTAGATTTTATATAATGGGAACCTAACCTAATGGTTCTCTTGTTTCCAAGTCGTATACTGACCCACAAGTTTTACTGTTGAATACCATCCACTGCTTGGAATATGTTCTTATCAGAACCCGCTAAAATACAACATGTCTGTTGCAAATCCCGCTTATATACAAAGTTTGCAACAAAACCCGCCAAAATTAAATAATTTTTAGTTATTTCTCCGAAAATCTGTATATTTAAAGGAATATAAAGCATTTTTTAAATATTGCTGGCTGTGAATACTACATTTAGCTACTTTTTTATAACTAAAAACAAAAAATACGCTGTTCAACTGTTTTTTTTGAATACCGACATTTAATGAAAACTCGTTTTAGCGGATTTTGAAACTAGACGCCTCATATAATGAATTAGACGTCGGGCGCAGTGTCGGACGAACGCGGTCATCACTTTTTATCTTTTTGCACGACAATTACGGGCTGTCCCCAACTTTAATGAGACCTGTCAGTTTGTGAGTCTGCTCGCCGCCATCAAAGACCACCGGGCTTAGCGGGAAATATCACTCGTTCAGTCGTCCCCATGGTAGTCCAGTTAATAACAGAAAGTCCCCTGATTTGATAAAATACACATTACCTTCTAAATATTAAGTAGGAACGTGACATTTTTGCTATTGTGCTTCTGTATGGCAAGTCTGACACGTAAATTTAATTTAAATACTCTCACGTCTCAATGGTTATACAGGGTGAAATTTTGCTAGTGACCGATCGATCAAGGAACAACTTTCTCCAAGGAACATCGGTTTCAATATGAAAAAAATATTTTTAGTTTCCTAGTAGATCAGCAATTTAGTTTAGTAGAGGACAACTTTTTCGTATTTCGACCTATGTTCCTTGGGGTATGTTATTCCGTATAACGGCCCGTCTTGCGTTTTCGCTATCGGTCAGTAGTAAAAGTTCGCCTATATTTCAAACGTCAAAGACCATGACTAGAATAACTACTTTACCATTTAACTCTAAAGTAGCCTAGGTGTATCGAATTACTTACAAGGAGAAAAAGCTACATATTGCAACCAGTACATTTTATAAGACGATTTGCAACTTTGTCATTAATGCCTGCCTACTTACAAGATATTTGTGTACAAGACTAGCACTAAGTAAGTATTGGCGGCTGCGCGCCGCTTTAAGTTAATTAGTTGTGCAATGGATTGCAACTTTGATTAGCAGTTTTGATAACACTACCGTGCCATGACTAAAGGATATTTTTGTTTGTAAAATCAGTAACTAAAGTCAACCACAGCATGAATTATTTTCTTGATGATAAAATGCCGTTGTCTTAATTTACTGGACTTTAAAAGACTTGCTTTATCCAAATCAGATTTAAAACTCACTTCAATTCAAGTCAGATTAAACTTCTAATAATAACTTCAAATAAAAGCCATAAATGTTTAAAAACGTTAAGATTTTATTTTCAACAAATTACAGCGTATATTCTAATCACAGTTATATCAAATTACAATATTCCAAATATTTATTCTATAATCACAAACATACCTAAAATACAACTTACCAACGAAAGCATAGTCGTTTGAGGGTCATGTCAATTTCTCAAGACTAGCCTCGCGCAAACTTTTGGTCTATTAGTCAGAGTACTAAATATTAGATAGAATAGGAAATTATTCTCTTACATACATTAAGTCATTATCACTAACATAAATAATGAGGTAAGAAATCGTGGTGTGACATACAGTGTTAATAAACAGTTCAAAAATATTAGTTATTTAATTGTATAAACATGTTTTATACGCTGCTTTTATAATGTCTGTAAATTATGAGATTTCGGAAACCTCGAAACAAGAATGTCATAGAATTTGCACATGATGTCTAATATTTATAAAATAAATAAATTATTAATCAATGACGTCTGACCGGCACTAATAATGCGCGTTACATGCTTTCACTGGAAAATACAATACAATAATAATACGCATCACGTCACATTACTTATAATCGTCGTCATACAAAATTACGTCTAAAAGCTAAAACTATTCCTAAACAAACAGGTACCTAAAACAAACCTTATAAAAAACTCAGTCCATATGTCGAAAACGAATACAATACATACACTTGGGGCTAAATACAGTCAAAACTTCATACGTCAGTCTGCCTACAAGTCGGACGTCTCGGGCGCCTCGGCCACGTGGCGGATGGCGTCCCCTTTGAGCGCGGAGCTGAGCGCGACCCGGGCGAGCGAGATGTCGGTGTATTTGTTGTACACGGCTTGACATTTCGAGTTTTCCACGTTGCAGACTATCTTGGCGATCTTCCTGATGATGGGTCGGATGTGTTCGAGGGAGTAGCCGGAGTAGTAGGCGAGGGTGGGCGTCCACACGTCCTCGCAGGGTTTGTTCAGGCTGAGGTGCTGCGAGAGGCAGATGGCGGCGGCGGCCAGCTCGGAGGGGTAGTAGTGCGACATGGAGTACTCCACGAGGCACAGGTCCACGAGGTATTTGGCTAGGTGGTGCTGCTTCGATGTTCCGTGGGCGGCTTTCACGAACCTGAAAACGAGTCCCGAGTCCTTTGTTATTGAGAGTATTTGATGACGCTGTAGAAAATATGAACACTTAAATGCCGCCAGTATGAACATCAGTTGTAAGGGCGAAATGTATCATTGTACTCCATATCTTCTTTAGTGGCCGATATCGAAAACTCTGGCTGGTGATAAGAAATAACTTACCCCAAGGAACATATTCCGAATCAGGTGATTTGAGTTACTATAGAAACTCAACATATTTTTGTCATATTTCAACATGATGTTCATTGGGGAAAGTTGTTTCTTATCCAGGTGATTTGAGTTACTATAGAAACTCAACATATTTTTGACATATTTCAACATGATGTTCATTGGGGAAAGTTGTTTCTTATCACCAGCCTGTCTTAGATACATTTCACCCTATACAGGGTGTAAGGGACAGCCATCCGAATACTTATAACTGCATTGAGACCATGAAACTGAACAACTTCTCAAGAAAAAATATTTCAGTGAAGGCCAAAAAAATCGACTTCTCATAGTAATTGGTAATTGCAGTCAGCTGATCATGATTTTGTATGGGAGTTCAAATATTTTTACTTGTTTCCTGACATATGTTCAAAGGAGAAAGTTTATCAGTTTCATGGTATGCATGCACCCTTATCAGTATTCAGGGGGCTGCCCCTTTCACCCCGTATAGTAATAATTTCTAATCTGGTTTAGCTAGTAAGCATACCTCCTTAGGAAGCTGAGCGGTATCGGCTTGGCGAGACAGAAGTTGAGTTTCTGCAGCATCTCCCTCTCGCACTGGAACACGTCCGCCTTGGTGTAGGCGCTGGCGGTGACGTACACGAAGTCCCCGACGTCGGGCGCGTAGATCTCCTCGTACTTGCTGGCGATGTACATGGCCGTCACGCCGATCAGCTGGAGACGGTCGCGTTGCACGTTCGGCACGATCTGGGCAAAGGCACACGCAACATTTGAAAATATTTGACTGTTAATACACATTTGAGAAACTGTAAGATGTAATAGATTAAGCTGGAAAAGTGAACTAGCTCATATAAAACTGAACAGTTTTATTAAACCATTTATTGCACACAATAAAAACATAGGACACATACATATATGAAACAATTCACAACAGGTCTACTTATTTCTAAAAAGAAATCTCTTTCAGCAGACCTTGGGCAGTGAGATCTCATAAAGTGAGGCAGATAAGGCGTGCACTATCATTTAAAAATTTAGATAATAATTTTAATTTTCTTTAATATCAACTACATAAAATACCCCTCAATATCATACAACTACATAAACCTACATAAACTACATACCTACATATATACTGAAACAAAATGAAAACATAATATAAATATATGTATATGAGTATAAATATTCGATAAATATATACCTATATATATACATATATGGATCACTAAGAAAGAGATAGGTTATGTTCTTTAACTCGTCTTTTGAACACAGAGATAGTTTTACCATGGTCTTATCAACGATCATGGGTCGAAATTATAAAAAACGAGGCTTTGATACTATGTCATTTCACCCTGCAGTCACTTTTACATAATATATAAAAATATCTCCTTGATAAGGAATAATGTTGCCCAAGGAACATAGGCCGAAACATGAAAATAAAAATTTGACAAGTCCAATTACTTTTCTTCATATTACGGCCTATATTTCTTGGGGAAAGTTGAACCTAATCACAGATTGGGCTAATCTGAGTTTTGTGTAAAACACCCAATATTTATGTTACTTTTTTGTGATATTAAATTCAAGTGCAGTCCATTATATGGTCGTATTATTAGAATAAACGCATACCTGCAAGTATCTGTCGATGATGCCAACAGTCAGCTGGAAGGTCTCCAGCACCAGCGAGAACTGACGCTGCACCTCCACCAGCCAGTCCATGAGCGTCGCGCGCATCTTGCCCGTTATTACCGCCTGGAATATACAATGTGTGTGATGCCGGCTTAGATCGCCGTGTGATGCCGGCTTAGAATAGCATCACCCTATTTCTTACCCATGGGTGTCGTAAGAGCCGACTAAGGGACTCGAGGGATGTGTATTGCAGTTTTAGGCGATGGGCTGACAACCTGTCACTATAGTGATACACAGTTATCTAATTGACCCTCAAACTTTTGCCAGATGTGGTGTTAATATCCGTTTTACGGCCGTTAACGCTCTGCCTACCCCGTAAGGGATATAGGCGTGATTTATGTATGTATGTATGTATGTGGAATATACAAAAGTTTCCACTTCATAATCTAGCTAAAATTAAACTATTTGAAAATTGCTCACAAAATAGCCACGTAATATACAACAGCAACAGCAGTTTTGTTAAGCCGACTAAAGTAAGGCCATCCCAGTGTACTAAAAGAGATGTCAAGAAAGGAAAATGGACAGTTTACCACAGCATAAATAGCTGTAAAATATGATGGCCGTAGTGTAAGCGATAGATCAACGGAATAGATGCCTAGTATAGCTCATTCTCTTAGATAGTGTCGCGACCAGCTTTACTTGGCGTCCATGTTCGATACAAGCACGTACCGGCGGTTACGCGAATGAACTTTTGTTTTTCCTATAAATAAAATGTAACGTCTTGTACTCTGGGGTAGTGTACTCCACGTTATAATACAAAAACATACGACATTCTAGGCAACAGACATATTCTGATGAAAGTAAGTGGAAAAAATCAGATAAGTGTTGTTTACCTTACTCACCTGTTTTTTTAAATAGTCCTCTTCAATAGGAAACTGCAGTTCCAACTGTCTCAGATAGTCATAAATGTCTTTGATGTAAATGGACACCACTAGAGGATTATTATCTCCTGCATCAATATCTTCAATATCATCTGGTAGCTTTATAACCGGGGACTTCGGAATTTCACAGGATTTTTCAGATAATTGCAGTTTTCCCAGTGACTCAATTGGATCTCTGATGATAACTTTATTTGTTTCTTTGCTTTCTTTGACTTTAGGTTGGTCTTTGGATATTTTAATAGTCTTTTTGGCTTCTGTTGTTACTTTTTTAGCTATCAGAGAACTTGTTGAATCTGTCTTTGCCTTCACAGTCTTGTTTTGATCTTTGAGTACAGCCTGAAAATATAAAGTCTTAAATTAATCTGAGAGATAGCACCTCCTGAGTGAGTTTTTTTTTATAATGTGTGAAATAAAAATAGAATTTCAAAAAAAGTTGAAGTATTATTATTAGGAGTATTATTAATCCTCATGATCAGGTTCTCTAAAATACAAGTACAGAAATTACTGATGAGCTCAAAGAAATGAACAACTTTTCTCAAGGAACAAAATGAAATGTCTTTTTATGCTTTTTCTCAAACATTCAAATAACATCTTTTTTTTTTCATTCCATGCACTTGTAAAATTTTACATGACTAACTAGCAATAATAGGATTGCCATGTAATTTGAATTATACATACTTACTACAGAATTGCGAATCATAGATTGTGATCTGCTCTTGTTACAGAACCCTTGATATAGTAAAAAGAAAATATTAATGAAAAACAAAAATTATGAATGAATATACATACTCTAGTCCTAGCAACAGCTCGAGCAGCCAAGCCAGCGGTGCTCTCCTCTCTTCTGAGCGGAGGCCTAGCTGTAGGTTGTATAGTTTTGCTGGAGAGCCCTGTGTCCACCCGGGATGTGACATGGCCATAGTTGCTAAAATAAAATACATTCATACTTATATCATAAGATTGAATTGGTATTGTTATGGCCTATGGGGGACTCGAGGGTTCCATGTGTATCTTAATTTTAGGCGTCAGGTTGACCACCTATCTGTCACTATAGTGATTCACAATTTTTGGGAAACAACCCTCAAATATTTGTCAGTTGTGGTGAAAGCTAACATATTTTGTGGCTATTAAAATGCTCTGCCTGTCCTGTAATGTGTCTTATGGAGTATACAACAGTATAATTATTTAAAAATCGCTCATAGCAAAACAATGACCACATGCGAAGATGGATAGATAGGTAGATCTGTGTAAAGGTATGTTATGCAAACAAGTGTCCAAAAATTGCTCAGCTTTACAGCCACAACAGTCCAATGCTAACATGGTCAAAAAATACAAAAAATTGCTAGTCATTCAAAATAATTTACGCGAAGGTAGAATAGAAATAATAAAATTTTCGCATGTTTCGGTACTTTGATAAAATATACGAACCTTTTTAGAGGTCCGCGATTTAGTGTAGCTTTCTTTTCAAATTCCGCAGCAGCTACGGCGACTTTACCAACGTTTACATCGCGTTGTGCTTGAACATTGGTGTTCACATCACCCAAGGCCCCCCGAACACCAAGCCCTTGTCTTTTCACAGGTAATCCTGTAGTATTCGCTTTGCCTTTCACGGCATAAATGTTCTCCTGATCCTGGATCTGCATTGATAAATAATGTATCATAATAATCAAAATTATACAAAATGTAACGGCCACTGCGCGAATACAAAGTACATTTTCTACTCACTGTGTGGTGTCTCCTAGTGTGAATTTCCATATTGATCACTGGTGGTTGCTTCTCTTTACAGAGAAAGTTACGCGGTCTTTGTAGTCCGCTTTATTATTAGATATATTTGAATATTTACTTGCACGCTGCTAGCTTGAAGAGAAGATGAGCTTGATTTGATTTGAGTCGAATCGAAATAACGGAAAAATCAACTGGCTGGCAACCAATCAAAACTCGGGCTCTGATTGGTGGTTAGAGCGATAGCGGAAGTCAAGTAATAGTTGTAAATTGTAAATTAACGCAAACTATACATAATTTTTGTTGTTAATTAATATGAAAAAAACAAATCATATTTTTTACATATATAAATGAAATGGTAATAATAATATTCAATTATAAATACAATTTGAATAAACTTGAATAACAGTTGACTATAGTTATAAACAGCTGTATACCATAGACAAAAAATTAAAGCTGCGTTCATCTCAATATAGAAAGGTAAAGTGGGGGTTTTTTAAAGTAAAGGGGTCTAAAACTGTTATTTCGATCATTTCACGAATGCGATTGGGTCACGTCTGTACTCCTTTCCACTTGGCGAAACTAAATATTGTTAATAGTGATATGTGTGAGTGTGGGAGCGATGTAGGTGATCTGGATCATATATTTTTTGCATGCCCACTTCATGACCGGTCTTCCTTTCTCCGCAACCTACTTGCTCTCAAAGTTCCTTTTCCTTCCCGTATCTCTTGTCTTATAATGTATCCTATTTCATATTTTAATGTATTGTCATCATAAAATTATGATATGTATGTGTATTGTACGATATATCTGACTATCCTTAAAAAATAAATTTTTTTATTATAATTTTGAACGCGTTTCGTTTCCCTAGCTTTACAACATGACATTGGCACAAAGTTTAACTAGCGCCAGTTTTTCGGCGGGAAAGCTAGAACTGTAAAGGCGCACTGCGAAAAATTTATTTTTGAAAATTGTAAAAAATTGTATTTAATTGTAATTTTTGCAGTGTTTTTGCTAATATCTCACGTACATAGTCAGGAGTGTACATAACAATTGAAGATGGGGCGGAAGGATAAGCCCAAAAAACGAAAAAAAGACCCGAATGATCCAGAAGCAAATTCGGATCCCGAGGACTCCGATATAGAGACGGAGGCAGATAAGTACCGGCCCTACAAGGTAAAAGAATATTGTAGAAAGTATCCGGAAACATCAGAACGTAAGGATTTTGTAGTTTTTTTAAAACATCAAGTCGACCAAAAGCCTTTTTCTGATAATGACAAAGTGGCCTTGTCGCAGGCGCTCAGGAAACATGCAGTGTCGGGTGTTCTACACTTGAGACCTGTGAATAGGTATAAGGTGGCTATTACGTTCGACTTGTCAAACAATGCCAATATGTTTTTAGGCAGTAAAATTTTAGATGAGTTGACATTGTACGCGTCAATCCCCGCTTCAGGAACAGAGATAACCGGTGTTGTTAAGTCAGTGCCGGTTAACTTGTCGAACAAAAAAATATTTTCACTAATTGGCAGTTCACGTAATGTTGTGCAAGTTCGGCGTTTCATGCGCAGGCGAGTAGAAGGAGGTCAGGTAGCATACATCCCCACGCAAACTGTTGCAGTTACTTTCGCTTCAACTCAGCTTCCGGAACACGTCTTCCTTGATTCCTGGAGACACGAGGTAACACAGTATGTTCCACCTGTAAAACAATGCTTAAAATGCTTACAGTTTGAACATATCGCTAGTTATTGCAAAAATAATGACGTTTGTTCCATTTGCTCAGGGCCTCATAATTTCAAAGTTTGTGATGCTGATAAAAACAAAAAACCTATCTGTGTGAACTGTAAGGGCGATCACGTGGCGATTTCGGCATTGTGTCCAATTAAAAAGGCTAAAATTGAAGAAAACAAAATTAAATCTCACTCAGCAACATATTCAGCACTTTTCGACGAACAATCGTTTCCGCATTTAGCGGCAAAAAATACAAACAAATATTTACAAAATATAATTAAAAGTCAAACATTTATGAACATGATAACACAAGTTATCTTGAAATTGATCACCAACAAAAATAATGATGAAACCCCAATTAACACTGAAACCATACGCGCGGCGTTTCAGGACACGATCAGTGAGGGAGCCCATACGATCAAGTAATGGATTCTCTCAATGTCGTGCAATGGAATGCACAAAGTTTATTACATAATAAGCATCAATTTACACAATTTTTATATGACAGTAATATACATATCGCAATCATATGCGAAACCTGGTTGAAGCCTCATCATAGGCTTAATATTCGAGGTTACAATATAGAGCGCAATGATTGCGGAAACAATCATAATGGTGTATGTATTTTTATTCATAATAGCATTAATTACAATAAAATTAATATTTATTTTGATAACTCACTACAGAATATCTGCATTCAAATTACAATAAATGGTAAAAAAATGAGTTTTGTCAGCTTCTATAGCCCAACGAATTGTACTCCCGTATTTGACAAGGTGAAGTTTGATAATTTAGTTCAGTCTATCCCTGGTCCATTTGTTCTTGCTGGTGATTTCAATGCGCATCATACTGTATGGGGTTGTGGTTCTGTTACAACTCGGGGAAGAGCTGTCTTGGAAGTTGTTGATGATAATAATTTAGTCATTTTGAATGATGGTCAGCCCACTACAGTGGGTACTTTAACTTGGCGTCCGAATGCTTTAGATTTAACCATTGTTTCTCCTTCTTTGGCTCTTTGTTGTAGTTGGTCTGTCCATGATGATCCTCTTGGTAGCTATCATCTCCCTGTAATAACCCAAATAGTTTTGAATAATATTTCAAGCAATACTGATATTAACAGTAGTGTACATATGCCCATCCAACCCAATTTTAGGAATGTGGATTGGCAAATGTATACTGAAAAAGTGGAGCATTTGCTGTCTGATTTTCAGTTAGATTCGTTTTCACCTATAGAGGCTTATAGTTTGTTTATCAAAATATTGTTCTTTGCTATAGCCCAATCAACTCAGAATTCCGGTGGATATGCTGATAACAGTTCTCGCAATCCCGATCGTTCAAGATCGGGAATGGGTGGACGTAAACGCAGATCTACTCTCCCTTGGTGGAATAGTAAGTGTACTATTGCTGTTCGTAATTCTAAAGAGGCATACATACGTTTTAAATATAATTCAAGTTTGGAAAACTATCTAGAATTTAAAAGACAACAAGCTTTGAAAAAACTCATTCTTAAGACAGAAAGAAGTAACTCATGGGTTACGTTATGTTCTTCTTTTAATCGTTGTACTCCTTTGTCAATAATTTGGCGCTTCATGCGTAAATATAACAAAACATACATTCCTCAAAGTACAGATGACAACAATGATTGGATTTTTAGTTTTCTTCAAAAATATACTCCAGATTTTGTGGCAAATAAACTTGTATGTCCTAGTACTACTAATTCAAATAACAATTCTCAAAATAGTTTCATCGTTGAACCCTTTACCATACATGAACTAAGAGCTGCTATCTTTTCACGTAGGGACACTTCATACGGGCTAGATTGTATTCCATACTTAATGTTAAAAAAACTATCGAAAAGTAGTTTGTTGGTGTTGTTAGACATTTTTAACGCTTTGTGGTCTAATAATGACATACCTCATGAATGGAAAATTGATTGCATAATACCCATTCAAAAACCTGATAAATCCAAATTTGATCCTGACTCATATCGTCCTATAACTTTGACTTCTTGTGTAGGAAAAGTATTTGAACAGCTTCTAAAGCAACGCCTTGAATATTATATAGAGCACAATAGATTGTTGCCAGTAAATCAGTTTGGTTTTCGTAGAGGCCGATCGGCTCGAGAAAGTATTAGTTTATTGCATTTAGATATTCTGAAAAGCATTAGCGGTAACAACAAACTCATAAGTGTGTTTTTTGATATTGCCGGTGCTTTTAATAATGTAAATATAGATATTTTATGTACAGAATTATTGGACATTTGTATTCCGCTAAAATTTGTTCAATGGATTCGTGCTTTTTTGTTTAATAGGAAAGTGTATGTTAGGTATAATGGTGGATTATTTGGTCCTCGTCTGTCTTCTGTAGGAGTATGTCAGGGTGGAATTTTATCTCCGTTGATATTTATTTTGTACATACGTCGATTAAACTTAATACTAGGACCAAACATAAAAAAATTACAGTTTGCAGATGATCTTGTTGTATATTTGTCAGGAAACAATACTAATGAAATTGTAAATAAAATTAATTTGGCTTTATGTAGGCTACATAAATACCTCTCATATTTAAATCTTGAAGTTAACCCACAAAAATCCAAGGTTGTTGTTTTTAGCAAACATAGCATTGTTAATTTGTCTCCGGTATTTTACAACAATGTTGTTTTGCCGGTTTCTTCAGATACAAAATTTTTGGGTGTTGTTTTTTGTCGTAACTTGTCCTGGAAAAAGTATACAGATAAATTGATAATTAAAGCTAATAAGGCTTGCAATATTTTAAGATCATTGTGTGGTACCAGTTGGGGGGCAGATCCAAAAGTTCTGCTCATGTTATATAAATCAATAGTAAGGTCACATTTTGAATATGGGTTCATGTGCTATGCGGGTGATTCCAAACTTATTAATATTTTTGAAAAACTACAAAATAAATGCATGCGGATAGTCACCGGAGCTTTCAGGACTACTCCAATTGTGTCTTTACAAGTGGAGTGTAACCTGCCTCCTATGGCTTTACGTCTAGCTTATCTAAAAGAAAGATTTATTTTAAAACTTTACTCTGAAAAAAATAATAATCTTATTGCTGAGCTTACTCATCCAAGTATTTCTACAATTCAAAAACCATTTTATATCTTGCAGGGCTTTTCTGAATATATGGCGTCTTTGGGAAACATTCCTATCTTTCAAAATAACAATTATCTACCGTGTTATGACGGACCATTTAAAAGTAAATTCAGTCCGATGAATATAGTTATCGAAAATAATCTTTCTAGTAAGGAGGAAGTTTATGAAAGATTATCTTCTTGGCATGGATACAGATTTATATACACCGATGGCGCAAAGAACGAATCAAATGTATCTTTTGCAATATACGATCCTACAACTAAAATAGGTATTGGTTATAAAATACACCAACAATCCAGCATTTTCACTGCAGAAGCAACTGCTATACTTGTTGCACTTAAACACATATTAAGTCGTAATTGCGGTTTTCATAGGTGGGTGATAGTCAGTGATAGTATGAGTGTTTTAAAAGCCTTACAAAATAATAAAATGAATGCAAACACAAATTATCTTATATATTCTATAAAAAATCTTTGGTTTGATCTTTATGTCAATCAACAAATAGTAGTTGAATTTATGTGGACTCCATCTCATATAGGGGTATCTGGTAACGAAAGAGTAGATTATTTGGCTCGTTCAATTTCAAATTCTCAAAATGTCGGCAATGATTTCAATTTATTATTACCATATTCTGATGTTGTTGCTGTACTGAAACAAAGAATGTTTGATAAGTGGAAAGAAAACTGGGATCATATAGTACAAATAGAAAATAAAGGTTCTTGGTATGCTGCTTTAAATGTTAATTTGAAAACCGTTTCTTGGTTCCGTACAGGTAATACATACCGGTGCAAAAAGTTTTACTCCACAATATGTCGTTTGAGATTAGGACACTGTCGTCTTAATCATCACCTTTTTCGTATGAAAATTGTTAATAATCCTCAGTGTGATCGTTGTCAATCAGGAGAGGATCAAACCATTGATCATTTGTTCTTTTCATGCTCGTCTTTCGGTATTCAGCGCCTTTTGCTGATGGACGAGTTAATCCGTATTTACGGAGAACCACATCTGGTCCCGCACTCTGTACAGACTTTGCTCCAAAATAATTCCACATATTTATCATTGTATAATTTTGTAATATCTACTGTAAATTCCATTTAATTTAAGTTGTATATAAAATGACATGAGAAATTATTGTATATTAAAAAAAGAAGAAAGTAAAACAAGAAGACATCCTTACAAGGGGAAAGACCCAACGAAGATAATATGTTACTCGGATATGAAAACTTTTATAAAACTTGAACAAAGACGATATTAGAATGAAAAAAATACAAAGTTGACAAATACTGAAGACATACCAAAAATAAAAAATGACACTGAATGGACAAAATACTGAAGACGTACAATTTATAAAAATACATAAGAAGGAAAAAATCACACAGTTAATCTGTGAATCACACTGAATGGACAATATACTAAAGACGTACAATTTATAAAAATACTAAAGAAGAGTACTTACTAAAGACGAGGCTGCATGGTTTTAGACCTTTGCCTGTCCAAAATGGACAAAGAGACAAAAAAAAAAAAAAAATTAACTAGCGCCACAAAAAAGAAAAAAAAAAAGGTAAAGTGGGGAGCTAAAGGCGCGGCGGCGGCGGCGGCGGTGCGGTGTTGGCCCCTACCCATAGTGAGCCTATTTGATGAAGGTTCCACAGCTTATTTTAAAATTCTGACTTCACGTATATTTTGTATCTTTGATGAGATTGCTTTTTTTGTCTCTAATTTACGAGAAAACAAAACTGCTAAACCAAGAAAATGATATGTAGGTACATGACCATAGCTAAGCCACGGTGTTCCACTTTAAGACTTTTAGCGGTAGTTATATGCGGATCGCGGATTCTATATTTCGATTTGCACTACATACCAACCGAAAGATATTTCATTTTCTTCAAGCAAGTACCTAATAAATTGGTTGACCGTCAAAGAAAGAAAGTTTGTATGGCGAAGACGAAATTATTTATTAGTAATATTCGTCTTTTACATAAAGCATTGTAGGGATGATTGATGAAGGGTGTTAGCCAGTAGGCTCAATGCTACTTGTTGGAAAAGGGGAATTCCCGCCGAACGAGGTGTTCAGCTCGGGGACCGCGGCCCAACTGGTAGGACGTGGATTTTGTATTTATACTAAGTCTTCGACAAACTTCGTAACCGCGTTTTAGGTCTTGACTTCTGATTGGCTAATCTTCTATGACGAGTATGACGTGTTGTGTTTACATTGTGCTGGCAGCGTTGTCGTCGTCGCCTCGTCAGCAGTAGATGCACCAGCGAAGTCAGCACATTCTGTGTGCGGCGCGCGCTTCATATTTCTTTGCAATCCGCGCCGCTACAGTACTCCCCCCCTAGACCGAAGGTCGATACAGTCTAGTTATTGGCATGGGGAATTGACGTGTTTTCGATTCGGTGTCATCTCGAAGTCCAATGGCGGCAGGCAGTCTGGCTGGAGTGTAGCGCAACTCTGACAGCCGAGCCGATGCAGTCTCCAGGTCCTCGGTGCATCGGGAGTTATGGAGACGAGCAGTTGCCGCCGAAGAGTGACCAGGAAGCGGGCAGGTTCATTCCGAGGTCTCGACGCTAGGACTTGCGATGAGTAGCCGCTGATGACGCAGGTTGTGGCCGATTACGAAGTTGTGATGCATGGAGTCCATTTTTGAAGAAGGTTGCGTGTCCAATGTTGGGTGTCACCAGTGTAAGGTAGCACATTCTGTGTGCGGCGCGCGCTTCATATTTATTTGCAATCCGCGCCGCTACAGCATCGTTAGTTTACAAACGTGAAGCGTTTTATACACATATTGCCTTCGACAACTTGTTATTTGGTCCATTCGTAGAGTGACCATAATTTAAAAATTAAGAGTTTAATACCTATTAGTATTTTTGTTTGTATGTTATGGTTAAACTCCGAAAGTACTCGACCGATGACAATATTTTTTTCATCATGAGGTAGCTACAAAATATCTCATTGCCACGGGAAAACAGTCAACAGTGGGGAAAACGCTGGGCTGCCTGCTATATTACTATTTTACGGCCAAACCCAACGGCCAAACCTTTGAAATGATGTCCATGAAAATTGGCGCTGAGATTGTCGTCATAGCGGAGATGGACATAAACTATTTTATGTTGCACCTGTTTTACTAAATATTAGTTATACACATCAAACAAATGTCCATGATGAAGAAATTTTGATAATTTTTTTTCCTACTGTTTGGCGCAGGAGACACTACCTAGTGTCATAAGTGTCAAGTACTCTAAAAGCAGGTCTAGTGGCAGTATACCTGAGTTATTAACATATGTTTACCGGTTTTAATATTATGCTTTCAAAATTGTTCCGTGATATTATGGGTTTTTATCTATAAAAATCAGGTTGTTATTCCGACTTTGGTACCAAAGCATGCCTACCCTACGACTACTTATTTTTAATATTAGCCATCGTCTGTTTGCCCAACGGTTTCACACTTCTGCGTGCTGCTACTTCTGGGTGGTTAATACCACTGTTGCTTCTACCGTTTTTGCGTTAGAATCAGATTTTGCCCGATTCTCATCCACCAGCAGAAATGGTCCATCAATTTCCGTGTCTCTTACAGTTTAGCTGAACTTCTGGTGTTCTAGTTTTACATCAAGTACTCCAGACCCTGTATGTCAATGTGCCAGGAGAAGCGGCCTATTATGCTGCACAACTTTTGCTATGCAGACGTTTCTGTATCTCTCATACTGTAGCTGGGCTCCTGGTGGCCTTAACATTCTACGTTTGATTGAATTTCTAGATATTGACCTGGCTTAATAGCTTTACATAATTAAAAGTTTCATTGGAGTCTGTCCAGTAGTTTCGGAGATTAGCCAATGTACACACACGGGTTTCACTTTTTTATTACATGTATAGATTGAACCTCTTACTTTTTTAAATTATGGTCACCCTACGAATTGACCCCAATTACAAGTTGCCGAAGGCAATATGTGGGACAAACGCTTCTCGTTTCTAATGTGACGCAGCATCATGTAAATAGACGATTTAAACTGTATTTCAATTTTCACTTTCGCCGTACAAACTTTCTTTCTTCTAACGGTCCATCAATATAACTAATATAACTAATATAACTTGTTTAAAGAAAATGAAATATATTTCGTTCGGAATGAAGTCCAAATCGAAATCCAGAATCCGCGATCCGCATATAAGCACTGCTAAAAGTTTAAAAGTGGATCACTGTGGCCTAGCTATGGTCATGTACAGTACATATCATTTTCTAGTTGTTGCATACTATTAAGTATATTGTAAGTTCCTATTTTAATGTCATAATAGCTTAAGTTTCGTATTGTTTCTTTTTTATAATAATAGCGGAATTATGTCATCGAGACAAACCTTTATGAGGTTTATCGAAGGCATTTGACTGGTTTGTATGTTTATGTATACTATGTTTAAATAAATAAATAAATAATAAAAATAATAAATAAATAGCAAATTTGGCAGTACGTAATGTGCCATTTGTATTGTTACTGGGATTTCTTTCAGAACATTTGTACCTCTATATTTAAGGAGATATACGAAAGCCTCTCAAGCAAATGCCATATGAGCTTTAATCGCTTTTTATTCCTCTATCTGGCTGGTATTTACAAGGTATTAAAAGCAGATTTGTAACGGCGGCGTGGTAACGGCATCCATACGATCATTTTGTTTGTAGATCTAACTTTTGCAGAGACATTGAAGCTTTTCCAATTATTCTGGGCCGCTGTTTAATGTTGATATTTTTTCATTACTGAAATAAGCAATCTCATCATGATCTCATCAGAGGTAGGTACAAAAGGTACAAAAAGTCATCCACACTAATCCACACTAATATTATAAATGCGAAAGTAACTCTGTCTGTCTGTCTGTCTGCTACGCTTTCACGGCCAAACCGCTGAACCGATCTTCATGAAACTTGGCACAGAGATTGCTAGCATACCGAGAACGGACATAGGCTACTTTTTATCACCATTCGAGGGTCTGGAGTACAAATGTAGACCATCAGGTGTACCACCAGGAGCCCAGCTAAACTACTAGAGATACAGGGATGGTTCCGAAACAAAAGTTGTTCAGTATGATAGGCCGCTTCTTTTCACAAGGACATTGAGGATCTGGAGTAATTATGTAGACCACCAGGTGTACCATCAGGAGTCCACCTAAACTATTAGAGATACATAAATGGTTCCAAATCAAAAGTTGTTCAGTATGATAGGCTGCTTCTTCTTACAAGGACATTGAGGATCTGGAGTACCCTATGTAGACCACCAGGTGTACCATCAGGAGCCCAGCCAAACTATTAGAGATACAGGCATGGTTCTAAAACAAAAGTTGTTCAGTATGATGGGCCGCTTCTTTTCACAAGGACATTGAGGATCTGGAGTACCTTATGTAGACCACCAGGTGTACCATCAGGAGCCCAGCTTACTATTAGAGATACAGGCATGGTTCTAAAACAAAAGTTGTTCAGTATGATGGGCCACTTCTTTTCACAAGGTCATTGAGGATCTGGAGTACCTAATGTAGACCACCAGGTGTACCATCAGGAGCCCAGCTAAACTATTAAAGATACAGGCATGGTTCTAAAACAAAAGTTGTTCAGTATGATGGGCCGCTTCTTTTCACAAGGACATTGAGGATCTGGAGTACCTTATGTAGACCACCAGGTGTACCATCAGGAGCCCAGCTTACTATTAGAGATACAGGCATGGTTCTGAAACAAAAGGTGTTCAGTATGATGGGCCCCTTCTTTTCACAAGGACATTGAGGATCTGGAGTATCTTATGTAGATCACCAGGTTTACCATCAGGAGCCCAGCTTGCTATTAGAGATACAGGCATGGTTCTAAAACAAAAGTTGTTCAGTATGATGGGCCGCTTCTTTTCACAAGGAAATTGAGGATCTGGAGTATCTTATGTAGATCACCAGGTTTACCATCAGGAGCCCACCTAAACTATTCGAGATACAGAAATGGCTCCAAAACAAAAGTTGTTCAGAATGATGGGAATAAGTTGAGAAAGGACATTGGCAACTTTTTACCGAGGATTTTTTTGTTATCTACTGACTTTTGTATTCAATGGTTATAAATATTGATCTCTCAGGGCAGTACACCGGATAGCAAATTTTGAATTGTCCCTTTAATAACAGAAGCAAGGAAGTCATTTTTAAACAGTAGAGATAAGGACTGTTCTAATATCACTGTCATACATATCTACTTTAGAACCCGTGGCAAAAAAAGCTATCTAACGCGGACGAAGTCGCGGGTAAAAGCTAGTAATCAATAAAGCTGTGGACTTTAGTATTAAACATCAAAATAAAGTTCTTGAACGCATCCATTTGTCTATGGAGGAATAGCTGTCAGGTAGAGTGGGCTGCCAACTTATGATGAAATGTAACAAATAATTCCTTTTTTCTGTGTTCTACACTCATTGATTTTATTTACGTAGCAATTTCCAGCGCTCTCAGGTTTTTTTCGCCCTACTGATCATATTTTTTTTATTCTCGGATCTTTAATTATTTTCGGATCAAAGTTTATTGAAGAATTGAAGAAAATGAAAATTTATTGTTTTTAATAGTCCACTGCAAAAGAAGAGCCTTCCCTTATTGAGGGTATTACAATACTTACCACGCTTGGAAAGCGGATTTGCGAGCGCAGTGCAAGATATTGTCTTTACAGGGAACGCTGCTGCCTATTCCCTGGATAAATTTATCCCTCAGTTGCTTTTTACGATACCCACGTGAATACACACAGTAATTGTTTTGGAGATTATAAGTTATCCAATTTTATTTAACAACATGGAATTAATATTTTTTTATAAAATAATGTATTAAATTCAATTTTATGTAGAAAAAAAAATTACTTACTTTTCTGACACTGAAAATTGATGAAAAAAAAATAATCGTTTAGAAAAGCGATGCATGTCTTTATAAGATTATTTCATAGGATCTGGTTTGGCAACTCCAGCTCACGGCTAGCTATCTGTCAAAGTGTCAAAGTTGAAGTTGGCGCATGCATATACATTGTCGTATCGTTTTAGTCGTCGTCGTCTTGCGGTTTTTGTATCTTACGATATTGTACATTAAAAAGATAATTATTCCAGAACTGTCCAGACCAAAATCATTGTGACTTAAATTGTAGCCGTAACTAGAAACTTGTAACCACGAATTTCTTAAAACGTAAGACAGTGAACATTTAATAAGAGAACTCCAATTTTCACATTCTAATTGGATTATATTCCCTTCAGATTTTACCACAATGGTGCAGAAAGGTCCTCGTCCCTTGGTGTTGTGCGGCCCATCAGGTTCCGGTAAAAGTACGCTCCTGAAACGCTTACTGAAAGAGTTTCCGGATAAATTTGGATTCAGTATTTCACATACCACGAGAGGCCCACGTCCCGGCGAAAAAGATGGCGTGCATTATCATTTTACGAATAAAGAAGATATGACAGCGGCAGTACAAAGAGGCGAGTTCATTGAAACTGCTACATTCAGTGGGAACATGTATGGAACCAGGTTAGTGCTTCTGTTAGTAGATTACACCTATAAAAGCCAAAGAGGCCATGTGCTTCGACATTGGCATGTTGCCAAAAGTTTATTGTTCTCATTTCAGTCTTTGTTTACTTGCCGGTTAGCACAAAAATATGTTTTTGAGAACTTGCAAAATTGTAACAAACAGGCAGGATTTGAACCTGCAACATACAGTATCAGTACTTTCGATACTGTATGTTTCCATTAGTGAAATTATGCAAGTATATATCTACCTGCAGTACTGATACCCAAAGTTGCATTTTCTAACCTGCCTTCGGTGCAAATTTGCTTGTTCTCAAAAATTGTATAACCAACATGTTATAGTGTTCTAAAATTTAGTTCACAGCTTAAAAAAAGTTATTTTTAGTGTCAATAAGGCAAATAGGGTTTTACAGACTTAATCCTTGTATGCTTGCTTACCTGTACGAATTTTGAGGTGAACTAAAAAAAAAACTACATGAAAGCTGGTGAGTCAACAATATTGGAAAATATAATTTTCATGTAAATTATCTTAGTTATGCAAAGAACTCCTTATAATAAAATAAGGCACTACAATAATACTTGCTACTTAGCACATCATTCATCATCACAGATTTTCTTCTTTTACTAATATTTTTATAATTATTTATGTATCTCCCTAAAGAGCAAAAATGAGTTTAACACAGGCCAAAGCCAAGTGCATAAAGTATAAAAGTAATATGTTTAGAACGGGAATTTGCAGACAAGTCTGCAGGTATTTAGGGGTTTACTTCTTGGACCAGATGAGATTGGATATCTTTGAGTTAATAGTTCCCGTTGTGCAGTATCAGCAGAACTTTACGGGCTTAAAGATGGTGGTTGAGATTTGGATACAATGTTACATGGATTAGGGGAGGAATCTGGTGTTTGATATACAGTTTTAAATTGATGGAGGGTTTATTACCTGAGATTGAAATTGTAGATCAATTTCAAATATTGGGCTTTAATGATGGTGAGTTTGGGCTATGGTTGAAATTTGCTGTAGTTATCTTTACAGGGAGAACCGGTCCGGACCTGGTCAGTCCCAAACTGCCAGTGGTTTGCATGCTGTGACATCCAGCACAGACTTTAGATGTGGCCTGGGAACCCCCAGGAAGCGACCGCAATTTATACACTTTGGGATTTTTAGTTGGGATAGCCAATACAGCTCATACCTGTATCTATAAATGGTAGTTATTAGTTGGTTCTTTTCTCTTGCATTGTACTTTCCCTCAAGGCCCTCACCTTAACAAAGTGATTCCATGTGTAGATAATTTTTATTATTTTTAATGGGGGAGCATCCACTGGCTGATGTCATGCATTTTTAGCTTGGCTGGTGTGTGTAAAAGTTCGTTAGTCACCTCAGAGTTCACATAGAATCACAGTCACTTATTTTCTTTTAATAGTGACTTATCAAGTCTATTTTTAAAACTGCTTTTGCAAGTCTATTTTTAAAAGATGGAGCATGAATCATTTGCTGCGGCAGCTTATTCCACAGTGCTATAACTCTGTTCTGGGAACATCATAAACAACATTCATGTTGGATCTCCAATGTGCCAGATAAGTGTCATTGTTATGACTAGAACGGTGTGGTGTACAGTACTGCGTCAAAAAATGGCAAGAAGGTCTGGGCAGTTGTAATTGCTTGAGAGTATCTTGTGTGTTTCTTTTATGAGGTCACCACAACAAACTCACCTGTGCTTAAGAGCTGGCAGTTTAAGGATTTTTAGTCTTTCCTCATAGGTCTTCTTCTTGAGTAGGAGTAGGGCAGCGTTGTTGCTCTTTTTTGCATACTTTCAAATAAATTGATATTCTTGGATAAATGTGGATTCCAGATTTGGAATGCATACTCAAGTTGTGGTCCAATATAAGTTTTGTATATCTTTATATGGGTTTTGGGGGTGATACTGTGACAGGATCTATGTACAGCATACAGTTAGCTTTGTTCACAATGTGATTTGACCATTTAAGATCTTTACTGATGATAACTTCAAAATCCCTCTGTGAAAATAACTTTACTACTTGTACTTCTATTTATTTTTTACCATCTTCTTCTTCTTCTTCCTCGGGTTGGGACGTCTGCGGAGCTCGCAGACGGGTGATCAGCTCCACTAGGCGGGAACCATTTCACCCAATTCCCAGGTTTGGGGCACTGGGTTCACTGGTGCTCACCTCCTCGAATCTTCTTGTTGCCCTGCAGAAATGCAGGACATCTTTTAGAAATATATTGGTTAAATCCCTTTCTTCAAGTTTGTCATTACCTAGATATTCCCATCTTGGCAGCGAGTAGCTTGGACATTCCGCTAAGTAGTTGAAGCTACTTTCTTCCTGTCCGCACTCGGGGCAAGATGGGTCGTCTTTTAGTTTCATAGTATATAGGTGTTTGTTGAGATCGCAGTGTCCCGTTAATAGACCTATAATCAGCCTTGTATTTTTCCTACTTAGTTGCAGAAAGTTGCGCGTCCTTTTGGGATCCATGCTCTTAATAAAGATTTTTTAGCATGGTAGCTCCAACCTACCAGTTGCATTTGCAAAGTTTATCTCCACATCAATCATGAGCACAATCTTATACCTATTATTTTATCTTTCAATTCCAGCAAGCGTGCAGTTGAGGATGTGCGCCGCACTGGCAAAGTTTGCGTTTTAGACATCGAGATTGAAGGTGTGAAGCAAGTCAAGAAAACAGACCTGAACCCTCTGCTGGTGTTTGTCATGCCGCCTTCCATTGAGGAGCTGGAGCGACGTCTCCGTGCTCGCAACACTGAGAGCGAGGATGCCCTGAGAGCTCGACTGGACACTGCGCGCCGAGAGATCAAATTTGGTAACTTTGGATTTCCTTTTCTACTTACATACATACATCAACCTATTGCAGCGCACTGCTAGACGTAAGCCTCCCCCAGGGTACGCCATAGGGCACGAACTCTCGTTTTCGCCATCCAGTCGCTACCAGCCAATTTTTAAGTCATGGGTATATCTGGCCGGAGGGCGACCAACGCTACGCTTGTCGAGTCGTCGACTCCACCCGAGAAACCGCCTTCTCCACCATCCGTCTCTTATACGATGATAGATGTGCTCAGCTCAATGCCACTTCAGTTTGCTACACTTCCAGACTATGTCCGTTGCTTTGGCCGTTTGGCGGACAGTCTCATTCCGCACTTTATCCATATCAAAGAGTTTTGTTATGACTTTGTTAGATTGTGTCTGTGATTGGGGATCTCTGGAACAACTTAACTAAATTTGAAAAAAAAACACTATCAGAAAGCTACATTATCCCTGAGTGTCCTAGGTCACTGATTACTGCGGGAAATCTATATCATTCTACTAATACCATATCATTCACTAACTCCAAGAACCTAAATAAATAGTCAAACATCATAACAGACTTATTTACAGCCCTATTCTCTCTCTCTTTTCGTGTGGGACACCGAGTCGTCCGACGACCCGATGGAGCCCTATTGATATTTGCAGTAGTGTTTGTCTTCCAACGCATATTATTATACATATATGTATGTATGTCGTGTAACGCCTGCTTAGAATAGCATCACTCCATTTCTTTCCCGAGGGTGTCGAAAAAGACGACTAAGGGACTCGAGGGTTTTATGTGTATTACAATTTTAAGCGACAGGCTCACAACCTGTCACTAAAGTGATACACGATTTTTCTGTTAACTGCCATAAAAATACGGTCGCTATCGACACAATAAATATTTGAAGGCCGTTTTAGAAAAATCGTGTATGTCTATAGCGACAGGTTGTGATAAAAGCGTGTTATGTGTATGTGTTTCAATTTCAATTTCAATAGCCTTTTATTACTAAATAGTTTTTACAATTTTGCATGCGATTTATAATTATAATTCATTTACATTATATTTTTTACACAATAAATAAACATATATATTTTTTATCAGATTAAATTAAGTTTTTTTTTTTTTCACTTTCAAAGTCTCATCGTCATGCGTTTGTGAATGTGCTTAAAAATGTGTATGTGTAAATGTGTATGTGTATGCATAAATTATTCATAAGGAAAGAACAAAAAAGTTGTCATCCATGATGGAACAACAACAACAACAACAACAAGCTTTGCTGTACAACTTTTGAAAAAATATTACTAATAATGTATTGTATTCCGTTTCCAGGGCAGGAGCCAGGCAATTTCCACATCATCATACTTAACGATCATTTGGATAAGGCTTATGCTGAGCTTAGAGAGTTTATTTCCCAGAACATTGAGGAGAAAGATGAAGGTAACAATCTTTCCACTTTAACTATTAGTACTGTATAGTCAGGCCATATCAGATGTGAAAAACTATAAAATATTGAAGTAAATCTTATATTAGTCTAGACAATATTATAGTTGTTTGAGTGATCCACTGGTTAAAAAGATTAATCATAAAAATAGTATAATCCTTATATGGCCTTACTCCGAAATCGAATGTGGTTGATACATAACTTAATTAGAAATTCAATTAATGGTTTTTACTTCTAATTATTAACCTAATATTCATCTATTTCTAGTCATATTATGTGAACCTGTTGTTTGAACGTGTGAGAAAAGTAACCCTTCTACTAATATCTTTAGTATAATTGAACTGTGATGCTATATTAACCAAATTCCTTACAAGTTAGTACTTTAAAAACTATTTCTATTTAGTTCTTGTTTCGTACAACTTCTTATTAGGGATGCTCAAATTTATTCTATATCTTAGAACATATTTATATTACTATCAATTTCCTTTATCACATTTGCTGTTATTATGTTTATAGTTTTTTATAAACTGTATGTATAAACTACTTATTATGTGTTTTTCTTGTTTTCTTTCATTTCTGTCATAACAACCTGGTTTTGATGATAAGAACTAATAATAACATACATACATAATAGTATCTACTTCTCTTGTAGCATTTATTATTGTTATTATTTTTTATCAAGTAATAAGTATTTCAAATCACCGTTATAATTTAGTTTGAATTACAGTCTTGTACCTTTACTATATATAACTCTTTTTTTAGGAATTGTTTTTTAGCTATTAATTATTCCTTGCATTACGACTAGGTATAATATCATACACATTTTAAAGAGTAGACTAACTTATTTTTAAATGTGTTGTTTATTTGTGTGTGTGATAATTAACTAATGTTTGGTTTTAACTAATTCTCCGCAGAGACAGAAATTCCTGTGGAAGTGCCAGCTGATAAGAAGGATTGAAGAGTTTATGCATGAAGCATGATGTTTCTGTAGAATGTTGCTCCCTGTGACACTACTGTCATAGGAATTTGTTTCATAAATCATACATACAAACGTTAAGACAAGTGCAATTTTAGAAACACACCCAGAAATTATGTGCACATTACATACTTTCTGGGCATGTTCCTAGAAAAAAACATTAGTCAAAAATGAATTGGCTCTGGTTCTCATACAAAAAGTAATAATTAATTTATATGACTTGAAAAGTTTCTCTAATTCACGTGAAAGAATACTCGAAAAATCACTGTATGAAACAAATTCCTAAGATAAACACACGCGAACTTAATGTTCAAAATCAATGTTAGAATTCGGTGTATAGATTCTATTAGATTATTGAAAATCAAGCCCCAATGGTAATCGTAAACAAATCAAGTATTTGAACTTATATAAAACTACCTCCATAGCACTGTAAGTTTACAGTATTTTTAAACCAGTAGAAAGAAAGAAGATTTTTGAATCTAAACAATTTATTATATGAATATTTCGCATTTGATTGTTTAGACAAAATATAGCTGCCGATTTGTATGCCTTCATAATAATAGATTTTACTATTTGAAATCTCAGTGTTAGTAATTATTTATAATAAGCATTAGTCCTAGAATTTTAACGGTTATTACACTAGTCTGAATCCGTGCACGATTACATACATTGCTGGTTATCTTAAGTTTATTGCAGACACCCATTTAAGGGCGGGCCGTGAGAAAAACGGGTATTTTTGGGAATACGATAAACTTTTTTTTTATGTTTAATGAGTTTTCATTATATTATCTAGATTCCTGTCACAGGAAAACACGATTAAAGGAAGTTTGCTCGATACTTATTTTTCAAAGTTTGTTCTATTTTTGCGTAGTGTATAGCAATCTTAAGACCATAACACATTATTTTTTGCGAATACCATACGTCTTGTATGTACATTACTAGATTCTTGTCGTACAGTTTTTTGATTACTTGTTTATTTGGCGAAACATTTCCAAAACAGTGAAAAATCGTGTAAACAAGGCGATTCCGCTCTGTTCTGACACACAGGATTTTTCATTAATGGGAAAGGTACGATAACAAGTTCGAGGCAGGCCGGCAGGAGATATGCCGAACCGTGCACGGTATTCAGACTAGTGTAATAGCCGTTTTAGTTGTTACCAGTAGGAATCATACTGTTCCACACTAGTGCCTAATCAATCGCTGCTGTGTGGAACAGTATGATGATTGGCATTTTCTTATGAAGAAATTAAATAGTACAACTAGTGGCTGTATTCTTTTGTGCCTTTAGTTTGTATTAAATACAAGCCTAGTGTTAGTGAAATGCTAAACAATAGAAAACATTGTATTATCAGCAGTACCTTGAGTTACCGATCAACATTAAGCAGGTTAAGGTAGGGCTGTTTGTACAACCAGCATCTGATAGAAAATAGATACATTTGTCTATTCGTACATTTCTATCATTGAATACTGTATTCAGATATCTAGAAGCTCATTTAATTGGTGTAATTTTTTGGTTTGTGTGAATTGCGGTTGCAATAATATTATCAAATTGATGGTTCTAGCTGGATTTATATCTTTATTAGTGGCGCCATCGTTTCAGAAATCATTAATAGGCTACACTTACTCATTAGCATTACTATTCGTAAATACACCAGCTTAGATTCAAAAAGTTATAGCCTTAATCCATAATACGTCACTTAAACATTCCATAGATATTAAAGGTGCCAAAGTAATCAAATCAAATATAGGATATTTTAAGTACCTGCTTTTAAATACAGATGACTAGATATTCTAACCAGTGCAATAAGATTAGAAATAAGTTATTTGAATAGAGCTCGTGTTAGCTAATCAAGCATTCCTGCTTATCAAGTTTCACTTCTTGCTTTGATTAGCTTTATTATTTTATTTCAATTAAGTACGTACAGTTCTTTTTTAAATGTCTATGAAAAGTGCTTGCGCTGCCCCTGTCGCTCGCAAAATCGTTCGTTTAGTCGGCGGCGGCCCTAATGCAGCAACTACCCTTACCATACCCTAACTCTCGATACGGTATAAATTGCTGGTTGTTACATGGGCAACATTACAACAAACTCAAGATAACCAGCAATGTATGCCAAATCGGGTCCGATAAATCAGGATGTGTGTGTAATCTTTATTATAAATTAATAATTAAATATGCATGTCTTTTTTTTTACTTTTAGTTCTTCGAGGGCTGTAAGGAAGATACTATAGAAGATTAATCATAACTTTCAAATAATCGTTGTTTTCTGTTCTACATTATGTGTATTCAAAAAACATGTCCGTTTTCGTTGCTGGATCTGTTTACACTTGCTTAAATTCAAAACCATTCCATGAATTACATGCTAATTGTAATCAAAAACAAACAAGTAAGTAAATAAGAAATTGCCTTTTTATTGGGTTAGAATTATCACTCATTTGCTTATTGTTGAATTCAATACTAAATTATTTTATTTATATGTACCTACTGTAAATGTTGTGAAAATAAAATTATAAAAATGTAATTAATTTTTTTTATTTGATCTGGGCATGGATCTGGGTAATCTAATCTAGCCGTTCGGTACCGGCAGAATGTAATCTCATCACCCCTTTCCCTCAACAACACAATCTGTCACTATGGTGTTATAAAAAAAATTCTGACCTTTAAATGTTTGGCAGATGTTCCGCAAGGGATGTATGAATGATCTAATTTCATCTTACTAGAATACTTTTTAGATAGATAATTTTCCTTATAAAAATCACAGTTCAATGAATAATAAATTTGCCACCCACTAGTGCTGACTGCTGATACTGGTGTAACTATAACTAAGTCTTTTGTTAGCTCTAGTTGTAAAAGGAAATTGAAGGAAATCATCCATACCTATCCAGTAAACTAAATAAAACCACTATATTAGAATGTGCATTTTATTGCCTGAAAGTGTAAAGTTAGTCCACAATAAAGTAGTCATGATATCAATACATTTGTGAAACTTTTCTTTAACAAAACATTTTTAACAATAAACATTATTAGGAAATTACAATGTAAATTTAATAATACCAAAGTCAAATTACACTAAAGCTTAATCAAATTGTCATGAAATTATTTTTCAGAGAACAATACTATTATCTTTATCCCATTTGTCACGGTGTGAATGCGGTGGTGTATTTTCACAATCCCCACTCATCACAGATTTCTTTGAAATGCTTTTCAAAGAAATGCTGCTCTCAGTAGGAAGTAATTTTGGTTGCTTGGACAAAGATTTCAGCCTCGGAATGTGGGATACTCTTTTGCCTTTAGCCAATAGTTTTTGACCTTTAGCATCATCCAAAGGGTTAGCAGATTTAGATCTCATATGAGCATCAGATTTATTTTTCACACAAGAAAGAGGTGTTCTAGAACCACTGCTACAATCAGATTTAGATTTTTTAGGAGTGTCATGGAGAACTTGATTATCATCTTCATAAATCATAACACCTTCATTCTTGGGCTTTGCTACAGTCTGGCGAAGATCTACATTAGCACTTTGCAAAGCTTTGATTAGTGTTTCATCTGACATTTCTTCTACATTATCATCAACATCCTTAGTGGGCAATTTAGCAATTACAATAGGTGTCCTCTCAATTCCAACTGATGGGGACCTAGGGTCTTCATTAAGTATTTTAAACAGCGGAACATTTTTTATGTCGCTGCAATCTAGCTCAGCACCAAATGTATCTGCATTATCTTCACAGCTACTCATAGTATTCTCTACAGATTCAACATACTCAAAGTCAGTTTCAAGCAACTGTTTTTGATTTTCTTCATTTGGATGTGAAATGTTAATTTCGATAGCTTCATTTGAGGCAGTTGATGAACCTAATGGTGCTTCTGTTTCATTCAGAGATAAATCGTAAAAACCATTACACAAATTTTTAGGAGCTAAGATATCTGGACTCTCATTTACTTCAGCACAACTGTCGTAATGATCTTCATCGTCTTTTTGCAGACAAGGGCTTCCAAAGTTGCCATTTTGAAGTTTAAGTTTAGTCTGGTCTTCTGGAAGTTCATCAATTTTTGATGCAATAACAATAGGCGTTCGTTCAAAATCTTGTGTGGGTGAACGAGGATCATAAGACTGTAGGTGGTTCTTTATAACAGCAGAAAGAATTGGATTGTTATGTATGAGTTTCTCCTCACCATTTGTATTCTCAAAAGTTTTTCGTAAGTCAGCGTTTTTCGTTATGTTGTGTTTAATCCCTGGTTTTCCCTAAAACAAAGAGAGAAACTTATGTTCACTGTGATTTAATTTCTAGCAGGTACGGTTTGTGTCATCTTACGCATATTGTACCTATGTGGTCGTTACGATCTCAAAACGTACGAGAATATATTAACAGCTTAAATTACCTGTAACGGAGTCCTGGTTATCTCAGGAGTTGGGGATCTAGGATCTGAATTAGCACCAATTTCCAAGCTCAGATCCAAATCGTTTTTTTGTACGTGTCCAGCGGCGTCATTGTTGGGTTTACTAGTGTTACTTCCCATTGTGTAAGTATTATCACTTCGTTTATAAAATATCTAATGAAGCTCGACAATTAAAACCGTTTACCGATCATTATTTTGTTACACATAAATTAGGGCAGTAAAGCAAAAATAAATTATTTCTTTCTCAACTCAAAACATCCAACGGCCGTAAATGTCAAACCGTCAAACGTCTTTCGTTTTTCAAATTTTGGCACGGCTGCATGTTATGATTTTGACGATGACGCTAGGTAGTGAGAGTAAAAGAGACGACGCTCTAGATTATATGACTGCTGTTTCACGTTTGTGCCACTTCAAATTATTGTAGAAAAAAAGCGCACGAAACAGTAAGAAAAAAATGGCGGCTAATTTTAAGCGGGATATTTAAAATCTTTAAAGCTTTTATCTTTATTCTAGAGGAAAGTTAGAAACGTAACAGGCTTCTTCTGGGTGAGCTCGCTCCATCTTAGACTCTGTCTCTGTCCTATGACCTAGACTAGAGTCAAGAGCAAACCCATCATTAATAAAAAAAAAAAAAAACGTAATAAAGTTAAACATTATAATTCACTACCTACCCACTTAAACGTCCATGGTGACTACACTCCCCGAAAAAACACTAGTCTATCTATACAGTCCGTGGGGAGTATAGTCACCTGGCGCCGTCTGTTGGACTACGTTGGGTTTTGACTCGTATTACGGCTCTATGGTTGTGAAATAGTTCTAACAAAAAATACTAGATGCCTCTTTGTCAAGTTTTCGATCAACTGAGGTAGTTTTTTTTTCTAAAATGGCAATCAAAACGTGAAAAAATAAAAATAAAATCGGCGGTCTGTCATCTTGTGTTGTGAAAATTTTGGTGAGTGTTCTTCTGTGCAAAATGTGGTAAGTACTTTTGTTTTAATTCATATTTCCTAGATTGTAGCACATCAAATTATTCGTAATTGAATTTGCCTTACGATTTTGTATAATTCTCATGGTTTTAAATCATACGATCTGAATAATCGAACTTGAAAAAATACGGTATCACGCTGCAATGTTTCGTTGACAAATATGAGCACGATAAATAGATTTAATTCATCACTTGATATAAAATACAGACTAAAACCAAGAGAATATTTAATTGTGATCATATTTATAAACATCTACAGTAGATAAGTATCGATATATGTCTAGATTCTAATAAAAACTAACGTGTTGAACAGGATTTTTATATTGGGGACTACAGTCACCATGGACAGATCTTTAAACAACGCAAATTACGGTTCGTACACACGGGTATCTTGATGAAAGTTTTGATGCTATTTTCCGTGTTTTTATGTTGCGATATGAATGTTTATCATAAGCAGAGGTCGGAATCGCAGTGTCATTTCAGGGCCGTACTCAGAAAAAATAATTAATTAATTAATTTTAAATAAGCAAAAGAATACGAATAATTACTCATGACGAAATTTTGATTTTACGGAGGTTGGGGTAATTCTTCAATAATATGAACATATTTGGATTTTGACCGCGGTCAAGGGCGTGCCCGCGGTCAAGGGCGTGACCGCGGTCGAGGGCGTGGACGCGTAAGCGAACAAGAGGAACCGTACGTGCTCTTTTATGTTAGAAACGATAATAGTACGTAATTTATTTCCAAATTTTATTTTACTAAAATGATACTCGTTGATTTTAGATCGTCAAGTATCACGATATCACGAGGTCGCGGCCGTGGACGTGCGCGTGCGCGTGGTCAAGGTGGACGCGGACGTGGCCGTGCCATACTCGAAGAACCGCAGCCGTAAACGCATTAAGTTTTATACTGTAGTACTTTAGTTATAAGTTAATAAAAATACGTAATATTGCATTTATTTATATTTTAGATCAACAAGCACTGCATTCTATAATGAAGGAGGACGGGGAAGAATACTAAACGTTCAAGGGCCGGTGCAGCCGTGAGTGTTATGTGCATTTTTATATATGGACTAGTTTTCCGCCCAGCAGTTTCTCTCGCTGCTACCTATATTTCCGCGGGAATGAAATATTTTCCCGAGGTAAAAAGTAGCAGATGTGTTATTCTGGGTCTCCAGCTACCTACCAAATTTCATCGTAATCGGTTCATTAGTATTTGCGTGGAAGAGTAACAAACATCTATACATACATACTAACAAACTTTCGCATTTATAATATTAGTAGGATTGTATTTTTAGGGTCATGTAAATAGATACATATTTTTTGCAGTGAGGAGCTGGTTCAGGTTCGCGCCGAAAAGGCGTTAACCAAGCGCCGGGTTAACGCTTTGTCGGCTGAGGACCGGAATCGGTTAATAGCCCAAAAAAGAAAGGCTGAACTTCAGCGGGTCCTGCTTCCAGGTAATAATACTTACCTTATTCCTCATCTTCAGTGCTCTATCAATGGTTCAATGTAACGTGGTGTGGATATTATAATACATTATTCTTACAGGTTGCCCTCCCCGGAGCGCGAGGCTTGTCCAATACTGAATCAGCCCGAGCCTGAATACCACCAGCGAGCACCTACGCCTCTACCCGAGCCTGAGCCCCAGCTTCGCCCGTTAGCCCAGCCCGAGCCAGAAGCCGACCCCGAGCCTTATAATATAGCAGCCATGGGTACGCCTGAAGCCGAAACTTTACCCAATTCCCCTTACAGTTAGTCTGCATTGAGCACTGTTTTAGGGACTACCACAAGACTAGACTGTAAGATAAGCATGGGCGTTCCGTATTTTAAAGTGTTACTCTTACTCTGTATCCTATTCTTGTATCCTATGTTGAATAAGGATTTTTGACTTTGACTTTGAACTGACAGAATGACGAATCAACTACTTGCGACATTCATTTGCCCCTTGATCCGGCTCTGGCGTAAAATTTGTAATGTCTCACTTTCTGTAGGTCAGCTGGAAAAAAAATCTTAGTAGAAATAAGTTGTCCTGTTGTGTCATTGTATTTTTATCATGTCTCTTGTAATGTTCTTTTGTACAAAAAAGAGTTAATAATAATAATAAAATCTGTTCTTAGCGCTTACACTCTTAATCCGGCCCTGGCGCAATATATTTTGTATGTATTTGCATTAAGTACAAATACATGTCTCTTGTAATGTTCTTGTGTACAATAAACAGTTAATAATAATAATGATAATAATAATCTGTTCTCAGCGCTTACACTCTTAATCCGGCCCTGGCGCAATATTTTTGGTAAATATTTGCATTAAGTACAAATACAAATGTTAAAAACATTTAATAAATAAAACTAGGTTTACATTGATTTGTGTTTTATTGAAAAGAAAATTAAAAATCGTTTGTGCGGTTCCTTAGCCGGGCGGCCATCTTGTCAGAATTTTACGCCGCCCGAGACTTGGAGAACTCGGGAGGAGTACGTAGATAATTTTAATTAATTTTAATAGAAAATAAAATTGCTAAGTAAAGATTTTGGTACCATTAGAAAGAGTAGATTATCTGCCTTTTTTTCACTGTTTAAGTTATTTACAAACTCTACATACTTTTTGTAAAACTTGAAACAAAAACAACATAACAGTTTTTTTCTTAATAACTTCAACTTATAGCTTTTTTTACACTTAATTTGATTGTATTAGCAATTCGATTGTAATATATCTATATTCTTTACAAAAATAGCTACACGAGAGTATTTTTTAAATTAATATAGCTGTAATGGCTGCTTAGCAGTAATCGTTTTTGTCGAGACGGCGCCGGCCGGCCGCAGTCGGTCCGTGCGAAAAAGAACGATGGACAGGAGGTTCTAGAATCACTCGCGCGCTCTGGACGTTCAAGTGGTAGCTGTAACGTAATGAAGTTAAACATTATATTCACTACCTACTAGCTGTTGCGCGCGACTTCGTACGCAAGTGACCTATTATGAGTTAGTGTAGGTAATGTAGGTATGCGTAGGTATTGTTTTATTTTTATTAACTAATTTTCATCAGTTTCCCAAAGCGTTTGTAACTTACCCTTTGCAAACGTTCTCAGTAACAAATAAATACATACATTTATCACGCTATTATCCCGTAAGCAGTGTAAGCAGAGCGCAAAAGTCAGTAAAAACAAACATTTACGCCAGTAATACTTAAATGCCATCTTTGAAAGGAATTTTGATTAAGAATAATTTTCAGAATGTCCCTCAAATATTTGTCAGGCGTGGCGTAAATGTCCGTTTTTGCGCTCATTTACGCTCTGCCTTCCACGCAAGGGATTATATACGTGATATATGTATGTATGTATGTCTAATTTAACTGACTTTGTTTTGAAGAAACCTTCCTTTAGTAATTGCAAGACCTATTTAAGGGGGGTCCTCAATATACTTTAGCAGACAATAAAATGCATTGAAATTTTTGTATGAACTTCGCTGAACCACTTCCTGTTTTTCTGTAGGAATGAGAGATTTTCCTGAAGTAAAATAAAAAATATCCTAGATAGATTGACTCGAGTATTAAGCTATTATTTTACAAAATTTGGTAGACATCCGTACAGTAGTTTTTTCGTGAAACTTGGACAAGCAGATAAACAGACAGACAGATAGATAAACAAACAGTTTTTTTCTTTCTACTTAACGTAAACTGAGTTAGAAGCAAGAAACATTTTTTAAAACTATTCAATTTACAGACTTAGGTGAGTTACTGTTTCATTGGGTTTATAGCCTAGGTAGCTGATGCCCGCGAACTTCGTTTGGATGACTGAATGTTATGGTTAGCATATAGCCTAATAGTTTTGCCAGGCTTCTGGTGCACCACATCTGGTACACGAGACCCTCGATGTCAACGTGCCAGGCGAAGCGGCCTATTATGCTGAACAGCTTTTGCTATGCAGACATTTCTGTATCTCTCATACTGTGGCTGGGCTCCTGGTGGTTCCCTAATTTGTTTCTCATTTTGGGAACTATCGGCACGTGCCGTGTAGATTCAGTCCAATACGTTCTTCCCAGAACAACTCAAAAAAACTTCTCCGGGTGAGCTTCTGCTCCCCACCCGGGGCTATTTAAATCTACAGTCAGGTGTAGATTTAAATAGCCCCGGGGTTAAAATCTTAGGGTCCAGACAGAACTAAAAAGCTCAGATAGCATTAAATTCCTACAAAGAGTACGCAGAAAGGTTTGAACCTTAATAGACGATTCAGGGTAAGAGGTAACAAGTGTTCTAGATGTTGACCAGGCTTAATAGCTATACACCAAAAAAAGTTTTATTCGAATCCGTCCAGTAGTTTCTGAGGTTAGCTCGGACAAACAGACAAAAAAAAAAGGAAAAAAAGTGATCTTAATTTTATTTTTACCTCACCTACGAATCCTACAATTAGTTTTTCGTAAATTCGTTAAATGTACAGACGCACGGGTTTAACTGTTTTATTATTATATGTATAGATAGATATTTATTTGCGTATATTTATTAAGACCTAAAAAACAGTATTGATTGGACGAAAAACGATACAAACACCACATTTTAAGGTTTTGAGAATTTCATGTTTTTCCGCTTCGCCGTTCTATGACAATTCAGCGAGACTGTCCATTCACCCTGACGACATATGGAGACTGCTCGCGGGTTCCATCTCCAACCCTTTTTGCATCGTAGTCTGCATTTTGTCCCTTCGACGTAACTCGGTACCGAGTTCTCAGCAGAATGTTTGTTTGGAGTGTGGCAGGAAATTTTCCGTACGTGTTCAAGCTGCGTGAGTGCAACACATCCCGTACGAGCTGGCGAAGTGTAACATAATATTATTATCATAAGTAAGTGCCACAAATTATGAGCTTTAGTGTAGTAAACACGAAGTAAATAAAACAAATTAAATGTCTTACAAACGGTTTGTGTAACGATTATCATCATAAAGGTTAGCAAATGCCTGACAAAACATGAATTCATCTTTCACAATGCGATTAAAAATCAGTCTTCGAAAAGGGTAGCATCTTAGCATCAATTAAAAACATAAAAAAAGTTTGACGTTTCCTGAAATACGGGTCGTAAGAGACGGTGTACCGAAAACTTTGTAGGTAGGTATGATCAGACCATGAAACAAAACAACATCTTTTTCTATGGAGGCTAGGCTATTGTGGTAGACGAGAAAATATTTTCGACCTCCCATACAAAATTCTCGATCAGCTGACTGACTTTTTAAGAAAACAACAACGTAGCCTCCATAGTAAAAGTGGTTCAGTTTTATGTTCTGATCACGCCTGCAAAGTTTTTGGTATACCGTCCCTTACACCCTGTATATTCTAGGTGAAAGTTGTTGAGTTTAAAGATCTGAATATACCTTATCAGTATTCGAAGGGCTGTCTCTTATAGAGATATACTACTTACTACACCTGTATAATCTATTTAGGTAAATGTCTTACCTCTACAATAAGGAAGTTTTCCTATCCACTTCATATCATTTCCGCATTGCAACGTAGACTGCCCTTGCAATTCCATATGAGGATTTCGACAGGTGAACGTGCAGTTTTGCCCAATACAATGCGATATCAAATTATTCGGCGTAGCACAACCTTGCGTTATAACGTGGACATGCATTTTACACCACTGGATACTCTGAAAAATATTAAAAAATATTTAAAAAGGAAACTTGTCCAAAAAAACTAAGGGTGCCCAGAACCACCAAAAACAACGTGTGGTAGGAAGGTAGGTATCATCAGAACCTTACATCGTTTTTAAACATGATTCGGCCAACGATCAAATGGGTGCCTTGTTCGATCAATGAGCCATATTTAGGGCCGTACACGGGCACAAAGCGAACACTTTTGGGAGCTCTTTTCCCGGAACATAATACTAAACGAGGCTCTGCAAACTGGAAGAAAACCTTGTCAGTCCCTGGGCGCGCGACCAGGGTCCTGTCATGTGGACATCGCACGCAAATGTTCACGCCTGCAATGAGTAAAAATACTTCACTTAAGAAAACATAACTGATCACACACAGATCGAAGTTCATCAACTCCGGAACATCGGGTATGACGGGTGGACAAAAAGGTTGTTTTTACTTTGTAAGAGCTTATTTATTATTTATCTAAGAGCCCGTGTTGTCCCACTGCAGGGCAAAGGCCTCTCTCCTCTTTTTCCACGTCTCTCGGTCCAGTGCTAGGCTTTGCCAGTTCGGCAGATAGGCGCTGAGTTAATCGCTCCACCTCTTTCGGGGCCGTCCACGTCGCCTCTTAACATTCTTGGGCACCCATTCGGTTGCTATTTTAGCTCATAAAGCAGCATGCGGGTTACGTGGCCAGCCCAATCCCACTTTAAGCTAAGTAAGAGCTTGTAGTAGAAAAAAATACACTGCATTTAATAATACATACATACATAAATCACGCCTTTATCCCTTACGGGGTAGGCAGAGCGTTAACGGCCGTAAAACGGATATTAACACCACGTCTGACAAAAGTTTGAGGGTCATTTAGATAACTGTGTATCATTATAGTGACAGGTTGTCAGCCCGTAGCCTAAAATTGCAATACACACCCTCGAGTCCCTTAGTCGCCTCTTACGACACCCATTTAATAATGTTGTAAGTATATTGCTCAGGATTCTAAATGAAATGGAAATTTATTCAGCATAAAAAACATGATGATGACGACTATAACGTCTCGAAGACTAGCACTGTTTGGAGTAAAAAATTTCGATTAAATCATTACAGTTTTCGCTACCGAATTGAGGGCATTGTTTCTTTGGAAACAAGGTACTTATAACCATAAAGTGAACTCAAAAATAGTCATGATCATGACGACATTCGTTTGAAAAAAAGGAAATCTTGAACTTTGTTGTAACATATTCATAAACCACTTTAGAAATATTAAAATCCTAGGAATTTGTCCTAATTTGTGGATTTATTTATGATGATAGTCCAATGAAGTGTAGGATTTTGCCATATTACGGCTTTTGGACCAATTTCTAGAAATTCGGACGAATCTCTAATACTACTGCGAGCGACATGTGTACCTAAACAATTTTGGAAAACTTGCAAACAAAATTTATACAAATTTTATAGTCTGCTCATGCTCAGTTAATAAAGTACTTACCGTTTCCAATTATGTTGTGCTGCCTATCATGCGCACGGAGTGACATTGGATTTCTGTATGTTTCTGATGCGCGATTAACTTCTTTCCCGGGATAAACAAAGGTCACCTCTTTGTTTATATTCTGCCCATCAATTTCTTTAAGATAGACGTCAGACTGGTAGAAGGTCCGTGGATCTTCCTTTGGTTGGTGCACCCTGAGTGGCGTATTCTTCGGATCGCGGGAGGGTACGTGTATCTGCTTCGGCAACGGTGGTAGTTGCCTACTGACCCTGCTGCTACGATTGACATAATCATTTGTCCGAAGTTTGTGGCGCACTGAATCACGATACTCGTTCAAGCTGACTGAATAGTTTTCTTGTGGAATTAGATGGACTCTGAAAAAAGCTTTCGATGTGCTTTAAATCAATCAACGCTTCACCTCTATAAACGTAAATATTTACGAAATCTACTGTTGATTTTGAAAACAGTAGCGCTCGTAAAATACTTACGGCTATTTGAGATAGTATTGATATATTCGAGGGAGTGACGCAGAATTTGCTATTTTGGTTTTAGTTTGCGGTTGTTACTTGCATGTTTGCCTAGCTGCTAGAATCTAGCCAGTAATAATCCACTAATCAAAAGTATACATAGGTTGGTTATCACCTTATGGTACACGACAATGTTAGCTTTTACGGGATATTAGGGAAATAGTGCAAAACATGTCACGGGTTTACACAGCTTTTTTTGTATTGTAACTTTTGGAAAATCACTAGAAAACCTTTAGGTTCCCCATACAAAAGAATATCACTTATTTTAGGAGAATTATACGTAGTTTAGTAAACAAAACATTAACATGTGATTTTTAATAAGTCGTAGTTTAGTTTTATGGACTCGGAAAACTCGTTAGAGGTTTCACTTCACGAGTATTTCCCCGACACATTAAACAAAATTAAATACCAAATTTTAAAACAATTTCCTTGTTAAGTATACAATTTTTGAAAATTTGCAAAATTTTCATTCGTAAAGTTTTGTTCCCTGCCAGCCAATTTTGCAAATGTATTTTAATGTCAGTAACGCGTGGCATAGCTCCATCTACTGTTTTGCAAATATATAAGAAAAAATATACCAAATTGTCGTTCTGTTGATTATTTAGAAGATTAATGATAGCTATTCGCTTTGCAAATTACCGCTGGTCATTTTCTGCATTCTGTGAAGATTCTGTGCCAAACATGTGCCAAAACGTTATTTACCGCTTACCTATTGGTGTTGTCCGCCTCGTAAGCTGCAACTGTTCCTGGAATGTTTATGATATTTTTAGATCTTTTAGAACTATAAAACAATCTGTTTTTAGATGGTATAGGTAAAAGTACGGTTACCATTTTTAAAGAGAGACGGGAAATAAACCTTTAATTATCAATGGGCATGAGATAAATGTTGACTGCTTGATATAGGTAGGCCTTCCTAAGGCTCCTCATCGCGATTGCATCCGTTGAAATAAAACTGCCTTAGCTATTAAGTACATAATACTATGACATTATTGCTATTTACTTACATTAAATAGGTAGTTATTGATATATTCTATTCCGTTTACTGCCTAACCGTGTCAAGTGTTGGCAACGTTTATGATAAACTAAGGAATTCCAGATCAGGGTCATAAATAAGGGTATCATAGTCATAGTTAATCGGAAACGCAGATATACTAGTTCGACCACGAATAACCGGTGCTGCATTACAATAATAAGCTAAATAGAAGCCAATAAACAACATTGATGTAAACCATTTGCATTGGGATTTAACAAGGATTTTACATACTTACGTTCGAGGGCATGTACTTATTGGTATATCTTTAACCTATAAGGGAAACTAGGGAAGACTAGGTAAACGAAACTTTCTGAGCTCGTGATCGTGACAAACCAAAATGAATGAGGAAGCTTTTTAAATTTAAGGCGATAAAAAAATTCTTAAAACTCATTCTTAATTTTCGGTAGGTTTTGGGTCTATTTACTACTACCAATTCGCTGAATTGTCTCATGTTTTTTTTTTTCTAAAATTACAAAAGGTAGAGGTCAACTCACCCCTATACAGAGATAAAAGCCAACTGTAAGTCTGTAACTCAATCTTATCTTCCTTCGCATATTTAGTATGATTTTAAAAAGATTTTTAATGCTGTAAATCATGACAATGGTTGAGTAGAAAATTTAAAAGGTGGGATCAAGTGTCCCCAGTTTCCCCTATCTATAATTTTATATTTTCTTTGTTAGGTGGGTATAAGGCTTTCTAAATGCAACCTTTTTTTATTGTTATTATTGTTTAATGCGATAACGATACTTATTTACTCGAGCAAGCTTACATTAATATACCTACCTAATACCTACTTATCCCATATAAAGACAGAATAAATGATATCATCGCATGTACAAAAATAATTATGATGTCTTTAGTACGTAGTTAAGCTACTGAGTAATTTATTTGCAAGTGCTTGAGCCAATGTTTTTGTGTTCCTAAGTGTTTGTTTCTAAGTACTACAGGTGTAGGTGGAGTAGAGAGGCATCGCGGTTAGGAGTGACTGTGACATACATACATACATACATAAATCACGCCTATATCCCTTACGGGGTAGGCAGAGCGTTAACGGCCGTAAAACGGATATTAACACCACGTCTGACAAAAGTTTGAGGGTCAATCAGATAACTGTGTATCACTATAGTGACAGGTTGTCAGCCCATCGCCTACAATTGCAAAACACATCCCTCGATTCCCTTAGTCGGCTCTTACGACACCCATGGGTAAGAAATGGGGTGATGCTATTCTAAGCCGGCAATCACACGGGACAAGGTGACTGTGACACCTTAAATAAACTGTACTAGCGTACTTATGGTCTGAACTAAGTACTTATGAAAAATAATTCGAGAAGAAGAGTGATTTGAATCTTATGAAGAATTACTTGGAGGACTACTTGAGTTGTAAACAAAAATTTTAAATACTTCAACGTGTTGTGTTGGGTATACAATTTCTTCGAGACCTTGCAAAATTGCACCGCAGGCCAGGTTCGAACCTGCTAGTTTCGATATCAGTACCAAAGACTGGGCTACCACTACCACCACCTGCTGTTGATGTAATTATGCAAGAATATTTTAATGCCAATAACGCGTAGCATGGCTCCGTCTACCGGAATAGTTAGAAACTTATTCCCAGCGAGCGAAGCAATAAAAAACTAGTGTTTAATTTTATACTTCTAAATTTTTTTTAAAGTTAATAATGCTCTGTGAACTTCTTTCTTTTGGATGCTCGGTCATACAAAGCTCTTTTATTCGATTTCAATAGATCATCAACTCTTCAATTTCAAAAGACCCACGTAAGGAGTAGTAAAGTATTATTTGCCAAAGTATCGTTACTATAAGAGTTTTCTTCGTTTTCGTCAATAATTCAATATCAGGCGAATTTTATGTAGGTAAATCTTAGTGCAATACTTCAAAATTTTTGTGAATCCGCCGAAAAAGTAGACCTTAAGTCTAATAAATTGTAAGGAAAATGTCTTTATTTACACGAATTTCTTTTTAAGTATTAAAAACTAAATAAAATAATAAATAGTATGTTACTACTGAAACCTAAGTATATGAATATCTGCAAATAATTAGGCGCGTATATGTTACAATTATGATTACAATATGACTTTAATATAATGTTTGAATAGTCAAGAATGAAGTGGAGATGAAATGATGTAAAGATATAGGTGCAATGATTATAAAAACATTCTAGGTATATTTTTTAGCAGATTTAAAAGATTTGATATTATTATTTTATTATAAACCTTCGCGGACATTAAGAGAAAATTCTGTAGGATTCTGTTTTATTTAAAGTATACACTAAATTAACACAGTAAAAACCAGAACTGATATTAGGAAATTGTTTAACATCCCTAAAAAATGATACCGTGGATTTATGGGTCGTCCACAAATTACGTAACGCAAAATTTACAATTTGTTGATCCCACCCTCCTCGTAGTATAGACGTCACGCCCATTTATTTTTGCGGGAAACAAACAACGATGCAATTATAATAAGAAACCATAATTTAGGGAGAAGTTGACTTAAGTTTTGATAAATATAAGTCACCTTTTAAATTTTTAAAACACTTCCCGTGTTCGGTATACAATTTCTCTTACGACATCCACAGGAAAGAAATGGGGTGATGCTAATCTAAGCCGGCATCACAAGGCGATAGTAGGTATCTAAGGGCCTCAAGGGTTACATTACATGAGTATTCTGTGTATTGCAATTTTAGGCAATGGGATGACAACTTGTTACTATGGTGTTGCTGTGGTGCATGCTGTGGTGATACACAATTTTATGAATGACCCTCAAATGTTTGCCAGAAAATGACCTTTTTTACGGCCTTTTACAGTCTGCCTTTCCTGCAAGGGATATAGGCGTGATATATGTATGTATGTATATAGAAACAAGGGACTAACATTTTAAATTTTCGAATATTGTAGCGGAAATAATTTAAAGCGAAATAACCAAAAATTACTTACCAGTCAAATAAACCAGAAAGGACGATAAATACAAAATCATAATGTGAATCTAACATTCATATTTACCAAACACTAAACTTAAAAAAATGTATCGGAAAGATGTAAGTATTTTATTAACGTGCAATACAGCTGTTCTCGAAAAGCGTGCGAAAAATACTGCACACGGAGAACCGAAGTGGCTAGCGTTAGACTAGACGTCCCCATGTGGGAGGAAACGTCGTTACCAGAATCAGACAGACAAACTACACACATTACTACTATCTAGATGTTATAAAATTATGATTTGGATTGTAGGTCAAAACCACAAAGTAAGTATTGGCGGCTGCGCAACCATGTCAAAAAGGATAGTTGTTACCCTTCCGGACTATTTGGACAACTGTGCCATTTCACCCAGTGTGTCAGTAGGACAACTGTTTCAATAGGTATACCTGTTAACATTTTATACAACTTGTTATTTTTAGATATGGTGTATGTTGCTGGTATCATCATCATCATCATCATATCAGCCATAGGACGTCCATTGCTGAACATTGGCCTCCCCTAAATATGTTGCTGGTATTTGTGACTTTTTTGTTCCTACAATAAAGTGTATGGGAACCTTCGAGCAACATGGTCTTCCGTCTCGTTCCGACCCGGAAAGACCGTCGTTGCTCGAAGATAGGAACAAAGGACTACAGCAATAGATTTTTTTGGAATTATGAAGCCTTTAGGTTTTTCAAACTAGTCCATTTCCTAACCCGTCCACTTTTCTGACTCGTCCATTTACCTAACTCTTCCACACTTCGTCCACTTCCTAATTCGTAACTTTCCCATGTCGTCCACTTGCCCCAACTCGTGTTCTTTAGTGTTCGCTGCATCATCAGTGCGCATGCGAGAGTGTCTGTTTCTTCTAGTAATTTATAGGTATTGACGAGATCTAAGTATATTTAAAGTCACAGTTGTTCAACTTTTATTTATCTTATATTAACTTAGCAACTATCGGTTTAAAAAGTTTTAGGCTTTGTCAAGACCTACAACTGCTTCAAAGAAACTGATAGCTTAAAATGCTTAGTTTTCGCGATAAATAATTTACAAGCTGCCACCTAAATGCCGGTCTTGTCAAGACCTACAACTTTCTCTCAAAAACTAGGATTCTAGAATGCTTAGTTCCTAGTTCCCGATAAATGAGTAATCAAATTTTGGCAGCTGTCACTTTGAATGTAGATCTTGCTATAACCTGCAACTTTCTCAAAGTAACATGTCTCGCATGCATGCAATGCAGCTGATGGCGCTTGGCGTGAGAGATGCAACGAACACGAGTGGAGCCCATAGAAAAGTTTTTTATGTTAATCTTTATTTCAAGAGGGTTTTTGAAATGCCACCTTCATCGTGGCTCGCAAACAATATACCAAACAATAACATTATGTAACAGAATAACAACAATGTATCATTATTTATAAGTTTAGAAAAGTTACGAGTTAGGAAAAGGACAACTTAGAAAAGTGGCAAGTTAGGAAGTAGACGAGATAAGAAAAGTTGTATGAGTGGATGAGTTAGGAAATGGACACAGTCGATCTATAGAAATGGAAAAAAACATTTTCACAAAATTGCAACAAATGCTCGGGGACAATGATCCTCCGCTGGGCCTCCACACGGCATGTATAATGTGCACATCCTAGAATGTATCGAGACGTAGGTAATCTTGTTAGATAAAAGGTAAAGTACCTATGCTACATAAGAAACGAAAACAGAATTTCAAACTGATTAGCATCTTTTAATGGACAACACAGGTGACGCAACACAAACACCACAACGACTTGAGACGAATTCCACACTTCACGACACCTCTGACTGTTTCAGACGTGTTTATTGCACGTGTGGCAGCAGCAGGGATGGTACGGAGGGTTGGGGCATGTGAACGCTTGGCACGGGGGCACACAGGGGCAGCACTCTCCTGGGTACCAGACGGTGCGGGCGTAGCGGCCGCTGGGCCGAGTGCAGGCGCCGTGGTTGAAGCAGTGCGCTTTGCAGGGGAAATCGTAGCAGCAAGGCCTGGAAAGACGATATTGGATAGATCAGAAGTAAATAGAATATTTGGGTAGGAATGGTAAGGCATATCATAAGATTAATAATACATTTATATGTAAGTCGAGCATGTATGTGAATGGCCTCGATATCGGTGAGTAGGTGTTTGAATAATGATAACCTGATAAATAGCTAATGTTTATTAATATGATCCACTAAATCGTCACGACGGCCCCAAAAAAACTATTCTTCATATATAAAAAGTGAAATAAGTAGGATGTTTGTATGTAGGTAGATGCCATGGCATGCAAGCATGGCAAGCCTTAAATCCTCGCATGCATTTACAAAGTGGGTAAGGTAACTGATTTCTAACCAGGAAGGCAGGATGGTCGGCTACAGTACGGAGTGTAAACCTTATGGAATGGCTGTGGCCGCGGCCGCTTGTGGTAGATACTAAATTCTCCCCGAATGCACCTGTAGCGCGGGCAAGGTTGGCCACACTCGAAGTTTTGTGGTAGCTACAGCAATAAATGTATGCTTACTTTTCACAAGGAAGGCAGGATGGTGGGCCGCAGTACGGAGTGCACTCCCTCTGGAAGGGCTGTGGTCGTGGCTGGCCACACCGCGGCCGCTTGTGGTAGATGCTCCATTCTCCCCGCACGCACCCGTAGCGCGGGCAAGGTCGGCAGCACTCGAAACCTCGTGGTAGCACTGACATATTTGTATCACGTCACCTGTGTCAGCCTTTGTTATTTCGTTTCCTTCTGCCAACAAACTGTTTAGCAGTTTGGCGGAATCAAATTGTATAAAACTAACTGTAAAAAATATATATGAATAAACGATTTATTTATTTATTTATTTTATTTTTTTAAGCAGAACTATTCTAAGCAGGCAACGCGGACTGGATGCCTTTCGCCTTTCGACATTATTTGCAAGAGATTAGCGAGTTGATGGATGACAGGAAGCATTATTGTAAAAAATATTTTGAAATGGAATGTAAAATAAGTAGGTACTTACGGTTTTTGTTAATTATTCTTTCTGTAAATATATTTTCCAATTTTTATAGGGCTTTTTCTTATTTTACAAAATTTTTATATAAAAAATTTTAGCTAGAAAATTCTATCATGACATGATCAATGTGTCTGAAACGTCTGACAATGTCACATCATTTGAAAAATTAACATGACGTGGAAGTGGAAGAAATTCAAATTCTATGCCAGTTACATCAATGAAAATAATATTCATGCTGGGCAGAAAATAAGGGTGCGCATAATATGCGACAAAAATTGTTCAAACGAAAATGTTCAACACAAAATGTGCAGCAAATATTACGCGTCAATTGACGAGTGTCAACTGAGAGCAGGATACAAATATGAAACTCTCCTTAGTGTGACAAGGATAGATAGATTTTCTAGAACAATCCTTGTTATAACGCAAAATATTTGCTGCACATTTTGTGCCGCATATTTTCGTGTGAACAATTTTTGTCGCATATTGTGTGCACCCGAAAATAATCGTGTCGTGTCGACTGGGCAGAGAGTGCTTTATACTGTTTTGGGGGCGACTGAGTGTCCCAGGATTAATACTCAAAAACTGGTTCACTAGGTGGACTATGAGTTGAGGCAAGAACAAGAAAAGTGAAAACAGGACAAGGGAATTAGCAAACGCTCGTGCAATTTCGTAAGTAAGATTTAGATTAACTAGCTACGAAAAGAAACTTTTAATCACTGTTTCGTAACTGGTTACGAATAAACACTGCTTTATTCCACGTTCGTAACTTTTCGTAACTAGCTATCACTGTTTCGTAACTAAGTCTAATATGCTCTTAACTACATTTATAAATATAAGGAAAATAAAATTTTGTTAAATACAAAAACGATTTTCTATTTGCTACAGTTCTTGTTAAATAAACAATGTTTTATAGTGTTATCATTGCATTCATTCTTAATTTTAAAGTTGAAATACATGAAATGCACTGCGCACCCCACGGCGCACCCCGACAGCTGTCATTAAAATTTTAGATCGCTTCAAGAAACTAGTAGTCTAGCTTGCATAGTTTTCGACTTCGAGCAACACGGTCTTCCGTCTCGTTCCGGAAGGCCGTCGTTGCTCGAAGGTTTTCGATATACTCAAATGGGTTTTGAGCTGTTACCAAAAATGTAGATTGCAAATAGACCTACAACTTCCTCTTAGAAACTTGCGATCTAGCTTGCATAGTTTCCGATATAAAATAGATTTTAAGTAGTTTTTGGTAAATTCATACACACATACACATATCACGTCACGCTTATAATCCCTTGCGGGGTAGGCAGAGCGTAAACGGCCGCATAGAACGGACATTTACGCCACGTCTGACAAAGATTTGAGGGTCATCCGGAAATTTGTGTATCGCCATAGTGACAGGTTGTCAGCCCATCGCCTAAAATTGCAATACACACCCTCAAGTCCCTTAGACGCTTCTTACGACTCCCACGGGCAAGAAATGGGGTGATGCTATTCTAAGCCGACATCACACGGCATTGTAAATTCAGATTGTGGAAATTAACCGTGTTTATTCGTAAATAGTTACGAAACAGTGATTAAAAGTGTCTTATCGTAGCTAGTTAGTGGGAGTATAGTATTCTTTGACTAAAAATCTAAGGATGATCATTATGAAGTGCAGGAATTCGGTCTTGAGCACGCTTTGTGAAAGTAGACCAATTGGGAAAGTAGACAACGTTCCTGAAGGAGCATAGTAAGTGAATTTGTAGTGCACCTATTTTTCGACCGCCTACTACAATGCCGAGTGTGATAGATAATAGATTGACACGAGCATTAGTTGCGTACACCAAACAAAATATTTGCGGTCGTTTATGCTATGCCTACCGCGGGATAATAGGCATGATGTGTGTGTTCATTCATACACTATTTTATCAACACTCTCCAAAAAAAACTCTGTTTAACACTTTTCCAAACGTCCGCACCGGCGATTGCAAGACCCGATACAAGGTCAAATTCAATACGAGAAATTTTGAAAATTTTATACTTTAGCAGTTGTCCAGATGTAGAGTTTAAACAATAACTTAACTAAACAACTGAACAACATCTAAACAACAACTGAACAACTTCGGAACAACAACTGAACAACAATTGAACAACATCTGAACAACATCGGAATAACAACTGAACAACATCTGAACAAAGCTGAACAACCTAATAAAACAACTGAACAACAACCGAACAAAAACCAAATAACAACTGACAGGTGCGAAGATGGCGATTTGAGTAAGTATTGGCAAAAAAACTTCCGTTTCATTTCTCAGCTTTATCAAAGTAAGAGTCTGCAATTTCCATTATACTGTAATTTCTATAGGCAGAATGCATAAAGTAGGTCATACAACTGTTTTCGAATTCATAATTCGAACATTATGAGATGAGCGTAGATTAAATTTTTAAAAATTGGGTGCCCAAAGTTGCAATGTTGTAATAATGCTCCTAAAGAAATGTAACTACCTATATTTTGACAAAGTAAAACAACCCTGTAATATTTTACACTTTATTTAGATTTTTCCACAACACCAGACAGAACAAGACAGCACTTGGTGTATTTTTGACGCTCCATCTACCAAACTGGCATGCAAGGACCACAGCAGCAGCCGCAGTTGCAGACAGGCACTCCTGGGAAACTGCAACGCTTGGGGCAGCAGACTCCTGGCTCCGTGCAGCAGTAGCAAGGGCACGGTTTACACCGGTTCGGTCGACAGCACGGGATCGCCACAGACTCGCATACAGGTGTCTTGCAAGGTATGGGGTTGCAAGGCTGTGAAAATTAAATGTTAATAAAAGTAAGAGAAGAGTACTTTAATTAAACTTTGATTGTCAATATGCCTAAGAGCCTATTCGATTCTTGTGGTTTTCTCTTTCATACAATTTGATAATATCTCTTTGCGCGATATCATCTCTCAGCTTACCTTATCGCATGGAGGGCAGGGTGGTAAACAGGGTAGGCACGGACAGGGTGGGCAAGGCTCCGGGCAGGGACGCACGGGTGCAGGACAAGGGGAGCAGCCGCCGCCTGGACAGGTAGAGCAAGGTGTCAGGCAGTTCCTTGAACACACACACGGCTTATTGGAATACGGAGGACATGCTCCACAAGGCCTGCCCGAACAAACGCAGGGGTCAAAACTGTAAAACGGAGCATTTGCGTAACTCATTTTAGGGTTTTTATGATTTTTATGATAATTTACTTGAAAAATTTACTCAAAACTTTATTTTTGTGTTTTTATGCCAAAGTTTTTTGTTTTGTGATTAAGATTTTGACGCATGCTATTTTCTTTTTTGTGGTTTTTATTCTGGCTGAAACTTCTAAAAATCACCCAGAAGAGGTTCTACCTCTATGGTCGAAGATGTGAAGTTGAAAAAAATTACGTCATTTAATAAAAATGTCAAAATAGAATCGACACTAACTAAATATTTAATAAAATCAAGAAATTTAAAAATATTTAATAAAAAATTAAGTTCTAAATTTACAGTTTACAAAAACTGAAAAACGAAAACGAAATCTTCAAGTTTGACCCAAAATGTGTGCATGTACGTTTTGCCCTACCTGTCCACCTATTGTGCCATGTGGGGAGCATTGTTGCTGGCCATGCCGCTATACATGTCCACCACCGCCGTGCTGCTGCAAGCCGTGTGTGCCACCTCCCGTTCCTTGCACGCCTTGTCCTCCATGCAAGTGCTGCCCGAACATCCGCCAGTGTCCTGCGCCAAACATCCCGGACTGTGTCCCGCCTATAGTGCCAGTGTTGCCACCCTGCCGACCTCGACGCCCGCCTCGCTGTGAACAGCCACCACGACCAGAACCATGCACGCCTTGCTTTCCACCAGCGGTGCCACCGTACCAGCCTGATCGCTGTTGCTGCCCTGCTGTACTAATTGTTTTTCACTGTTTTATTTTTCTTGATTTTGACTTCAGCCTATTCTTGGTCAGATAAGGTTGAAACAGGGTTGAAACGCCCATTGCATTTTAATTCCCATATTTCGACGGAATAAAGCAAGATCTTTCCCGTTGTACTCCGATTATAATTATCCAAGGAGTAGATTCTATTCCAACAATAAATCTTAATAGACTCTTTTTTTTAGCCGCCTCGGTGTCCAGAACCAGTACACTGCTACCCGCCGGTGCTGCCATGCTGCAACCCGCAATGTCCTCCACCAATTATTCCAAAGCAGCGGCCGATCTGCCCACGGGCGCCTCCTGCTTGCTGCCCCTGCTTACCAGTGTGCCGCAGCTGCTGTCCCCATTGTGAGCTGGACCCGGTGACGAGGCGGCGACCACTGATTGTGCATGATAGCGTGTTCGCAAACAGACCATCAGGATTGCCATCTCAATGTTGTACGCGAGAAAATCCGAACGTGCGGTATACCTGCAGTAACTATGTCGCGCAGGTGGGTAATCAAAAATTAGATAAGTACTAGCTGGTGCCCGCGAACTTTGTTTCGATGACTGAATGTTATGGTTAGCATACCACCACCAGTTCCAATGTTTCTTGCCTATTTTACTAAACTCCAACCAGGGCACCTAACTTAATAATGTTGTTTAACATATTCTATTTCCGTGCCATCGTCCTTCAACTTGCTCGCAGATGAAAATCTCCATCACGCTGATAAGCTTTTGCTGGAGCTTAAGTTTTATACCCAAACCTACATTCGACATTGAATGGTTCATCAACTTATTGCACTGAATGGTTTATTTATATAATTTATTTATTTTTACACTTTATTGCAAAACGTACAAAGGGCGGTCCTAAAGCCACGTGGCATTCTCTACCGGTCAACCAGAGGGTAAACAAAGAGAAAAAGAAGCGCTTGTTTATAATTAAGTATTTGGTTATGTACCGGGTGCCGGGAATAATATTATTTCCAAGAGTTTAACCTGTGGGTGTAAAATGCGACCAGGCTATTTCCGTTACTTTGGTCTTATGGCGGATAATGCACTAATTCCGGTCTTTATCCGTTATCGAGAGCTCGAGCATAGACCTTTCCATAGCTCTTTGAGTAAAACTTAATCGGTGTGCCAGTTTTTCTGTCAGGTTTGACGTCTTGGCTCCGTAGGTCAAGACTGGTAGGAGGCACTGATCGAACACCTTGGTTTTGAGGCATTGTTGCAAGGGTGCTGCCCGGCCAAGTTGCACTGTTCTGGATATTTAAGCCACAAAGTTCTCTCTTCCCAACTGCAGTGTTTGCCCGAGGCGAGGAGGTTTACATACTTTTCGAGAACTTTAAGGGCTACACCTTCGACGGAAACTGGCTCACGGATGGTGTGATGATTGAATATGACCTTGGTCATGTCCATGTTCATACCGAGTCCAACACGCCTACCTCTTCCTCATGTTACTTACATGAGGTAGAGGTAGGCGTGTTGGACTCGATTATAACAAGTAGGTTAGTACTTTATGTTGTTTAATTTCAGGGTCCCCAGTCAGGATGCTGTTACAACGTGTGCGTACCTAATCTATGCTAGCGAACGCGGATGCATCTGGCAAAGGGCAAAGTAGTTGTGGAAGTCGCGTGATGTCCCGTTCAGTTCAAAACGTGAATGTTAGTTGCAATAATTTATTTCGAAAAATAAAAATGATTTTGACAATTTAATCAACGATCTTATAATTTCTGATTGTTTACACTAAGGGAACACATATAGTCTACTTCCGAAAATGACCACTTTACCAAAACGACTACTTTCTTAAAATGTCTACGTGCCAAAAAATTACAACTTTCCCAAAAAGTCTACATTCCCGGAACCACAAAGGAAGATGTCATAAGTGTAAAACGATAACAAACTGTCAAGACATGGGTCCAAAGGTGACAGCAGAATAGAAAATTACATTATTTCAAAGTGGTAGGTAATTGGAAAAAAATATCGATTCCTTTGTAGGTACTATAACATTTTAGAGAAATCGTAAAAATAATAATATCCTGAACAGTTCACATAGCGCCATTTAGCCTTAAATATATACTACAATTGGTTATTCTGTGCCCAAACTAAGTAAAGCTTGTACTATGGGGACAAGACACCTGATATATATACTTTTTTACATAAATACATAATAATACATAGAAAACACCCAGACTAAATACAGATATCTGCAAAAGGGCTCATATCTACCCACTGCTGAATACGAGTATAGGCCTCATTGTTTGCAAGCAATGGTTGCTAGGTTTTCTTGAGTTTGCACAACTATTACTTATCACAATAAAACAATTTTAAACGGATTCGAGTTGTTTATTTTGGATTTTACGATTCCTTGTGTCTTGTGCTGATCGAATTCACGACCTTCGGCGTAGCAGGAAGAGGGTACTGTCCGCTACGCCATCGGACCAGGCCGTAAAAAACTTATTTCTATTACAACTACAAATTACATATCCTCTGAGTCTCTCAAAGGTTGACTGGAAGAGATCCCTTTATGGGATAAGTCCGCCTTTGTGCCTCTTGTTTTATTCCATCCTTTACTGATAATGTAAATTTGTTTTGTGGTACAATAAAGTTAATACATTAATACATACATACAATTCAGGTGACAGCTGTCAAACTAAATCCTCATTTTCTCAAAACTATGCATGCTCAATCCCTTCGTGCACTTTCGTAACCAGAATTTGGTAACTAGCTACGAAAAAACACTTTTTAGTCACTGTTTCGTAACTGGATACGAATGAACACTATTTTCACAATTTTATCTAAAAAAAACTGCTTAGCTATGTACCAATAGAACTTGTGTTCCCATTTGTCTCCTTTTTGATGGCCACTAGTGACGAATGGGACAAAAATTCCCAGCCACCACTCGTGTTCGCTGTACATTGATTATGCTATCAACAATGCACCTTAACAAACTATTTGTTTTTGAAATCTTACTTAGATTTTAAGTGTGTGAGATCCTTAGACTAGGGAAAAAAGAGTGGACTCGGCATTAAAAGAAGACAACTAAGACATATCTGCGTCTCTTTTTAACTTATGGGTATTACAGTATGAAAAAAAGGACAACTAATGTTTTATCATTACCATAAATAGCAACACTGCGGCCGGCCGTCATGTTTAGTCCCTGTCAGATGAAAGTACGTCAGTTGTCAGCCCGCGTGTAAATATCGAGGAATTTTTAAGAATATTTGTGTTTTATGTGAAATTTGAGCTTATTCAAAGTGATAAAACTTGGAAGAATATAGTATTAATATGGGTAGGTGCAGTGTGCTGGGATGCCCCATGAAAAGCAACAATAAACATCAAAAGATAACGTTGCACAGGCCATGGCACAGGTAAGTAACCGATTTGATTTAAAATATGTTGTATTTCCTGTTATTTTGTAAGATTGTGGTAACTGTGAGAAACTTTTTAAAGAAACGCTTACGTTTTTATAATCATCTGCTGCTATACAAAAGATATTCCGAGATTTTTTGCGAAAATCATTCATCATAGTATATAGAGTTGGGGTACGGCATTTTCAATTTATCGATATCATATTTGAATAAGTGAAACAATTGTGATCCCCTTTATTGCTTACTTTTGAATCGTGCCCACGCATACATTCGAAGTTTTTCGTATGAAGTTTAGTGTCATAAATGCGGGCACACTTAAAGCCGAATTGTTTTATGATTATAGATTGCCAAGGCGTCAAGAACAAAGAAAGCAGTGGCCGAAAGAAAGAAGATATACTTGGGGTCGAAAATTTAAATACTATGACCAAAGATATTTTCATTTGTTCCCTGCATTTTAAAGATAAATGGTTTAACCGAACATTAAATGTAACAAGACGATGCTTTGCCTTCAAGTGAGTTGTTGGTAAGTATTGCTTTTAAAATTCATTCATTCATAGCGCGCCCACTCTAGGGTTAAGTAAATAACCAATAGATTACCAATATAATGATATTACAATTGGTATTAATTAGCATTTATCAATAAGTAGGCTATTATGATTTTTGAAAAATAAAATTATATATTTAAAAAAATATATATTTAGATCTTAATTACAATTAGAATAATTGTATTAGTTGTATAAACTTTGCTATTATTTGTATATAGGTACTGATTCTAATAAATTTATCATAAAATATGGATTTCTTGTTTTATTGATATCAAGCCTACGTCTGCCTACCCCACAAGATACTAGGCGTGATATGCATATGTATATAGCGGATCGCCAGACCCTCATTGACCAGCAGGAGCAGCCTGTCGTGCTGAACATTTTTTTCTAAAATACCTTAAATCGTATCTCATCTTATAAGTACAGGGTTGTTTTTTATTCACCCAGGAAAATATGCAGGGTGAATCTACTCATGATTCTGAACAACTGTTACTATAGGACCGCCTGCGAAATAGCGAAAAAAAGCAGCTGTTCCATACAAAAATGAATACCTACACGATCAAAATGTATGGAACAGCTGATTTTTTGAAGCGATTTCGCAAACGGCCCCATAGTAAAAGTTGTTCAGAATTATGAGTAGAATCACCCTGCAAATTTTCCTGGGTTAATAAAAAATAGCCCTGTAAAGTTTAGCTGTGCACCTGGTGCCCTCTGTCAGGAATTCCAGATCCTCAATTTCCGACATTAATTTGTCCATGTACGTCTCTAATATGCTAGAAATAGTGGGTTGGTTATCCACAGGTCCCGGGTTCAAGCCCCGGCAGGCAACGAAATTTTTTCAATCTCTTATTTTCATTTATGTCAGAAATGTGGCAAAGATGTGGTTCGGCTAATTTGGGTAATACCTGCTATTTTTTTTGCGATTTCCCGGTTTCCATGCTGTTAACTGTTTTCCCGTGGGAATAAGATATTTTCCTATGGTAAAAAGTAGCCATGTTACTCTGGAATGTTTTAACTCTCATATAAAATTAATAATTGGTCTAGCAGTTTCAGTGTTTATCGATTACATAGGTACACACAAAAAGACATATCTTTAATGTTTATTATGTGTAGATGTAGATATTGCAGAATTTTAGATGATCGAGTTCAATAAGTTCCGACTGCTGTAAGCACCGCACATACAACTATCGATAAGTTTTTATCCAAGATCCATAGGTAATAATGAGTGCAGCACTATGGCATGCCGCCATATTTGTGACAGATCGAGTGTAGGTATGCACGTTTTTTTCGTAGGTATTTCAAGTCCACTCTTTTTTCCCTAGTCTAAGGTGAGATCCCTTTGTTCACATTTTAAGTGACAGCTGTCAAACGTGTAGCTCGTTTATCTCGTAAACTAAAATTCAACTTTATGGTCCGGAAGTTGTAGGCCTCAACGAAATCTACATGACAGATGACAGCTGTCAAACTAAAAAGTCGTTTATCTCGGAAGCTACGCATGCTAGACTATTTGTTTCTTTGAGGAAGTTGTAGGTCTAAATCTTGCCACATTTTTAGTGACAGCTGTCAAACTCAATACCTGTTTATCTCGGAAGCTACGCATGTTAGACTATTTGTTTCTTTTGGGAAGTTGTAGGTCTAGATCTTGCCACATTTTTAGTGACAGCTGTCAAACTTAATACCTGTTTATCTCGGAAGCTACGCATGCTAGACTTTTTGTTTCTTTGGGGAAGTTGTAGGTCTAGATCTTGCCACATTTTTAGTGACAGCTGTCAAACTCAATACCTGTTTATCTCGGAAACTATGCTTGCTAGACTACTAGTTTCTTTGGGGAAGTTGTCAGCTGTCATCTAAAATGTAGGGCTCGTCAAGCCATGCAACTTTCCCAAACAAACTAATAGTCTAGCATGCAAGGTTTACGAGATAAACGGTTTTTTAGTTTGACAGCTGTCATCTAAAATGTAGGGCTCGTCAAGCCATGCAACTTTCCCAAACAAGCAAATAGTCTAGCATCCACGGTTAGTAGTTACGAAATAGTGATTTAATAGTGTTATTTGGTAGCTAGTTACGAAAAGTTACGAATGTGGAAAAAAATAGTGTTCATTCGTAACCGGTTACGGAACAGTTACTAAAAAGTGTTTTTTCGTAGCTAGTTACTAAATTCTGGTTACGAAAGTGCACGAAGGGGCTCAATGCACAAAATAGAGAATCGCAGCCGCCAATACTTACTTTGTGCTCAATGCTAGACTATTCGTTTTTAGGGTAAATGGTAGTCCTTGACAAGATCTACATTTCAGGTGACAGCTGTCAAACTAAAAACTTATTTTAATTTTAAACTATGAATGCTAGACTAATAATAATAAGTCAGGAAGCATAACTACCATAGTACCTCCTATCTTCTTTCTTTTCGTGTGGGACACCGACGACTCGTCCAACGACCCGATAAACCCTGAGTTTTTCAACCGCTTTCTACGAGTAAAAGGCCTCTGACGTGGTTGTTTAACGACTGCCGTCTAAGTAATCATAGACAACAACCGGGCCCGATGATGGCTTAACGTGCACTCCGAAGCACGGAACCATCTTTCTCTTGAAGAAATGAACGCATCCATCTCAAGAAATCGCCATGGATTCCTAGAGCTTGCAGCTTTTAATCAAAATGTCGTAATCTACATACATACATATATCACGCCTTTATCCCTTGCGGAGTAGGCAGAGCGTAAACGGCCGCAGAAAACGGACATTTACGCCACGTCTGACAAAAATTTGAGGGTCATTCGGAAAATAGTGTATGGTCATAGTGACAGGTTGTCAGTCCATCGCCAAAATTGCAATACACACCCTCGAGTCCCTTCGTAATCGTATTGCAATTTTAGTCCCTTCGTAAAGTCGTAATCTACACGAACGTTTTTTCAAAATCCGTGTAGACCACATCAACTTGATCTCCTTTTTCCATTTGCGAAAATTGCATTTTGATTTGTTTAGCCAAGTTTGAGATTGAGGAATGTCCTTTTAAAAAAACATGTTGTGATTGCGGAATACCAGGAGATATTAAAGGATAAATACTATTGTAAACTATTTTTTTAAATACTTTACCTATTCTGTTCAAAACATAGATGAGTCTATAATTTGAAGGCCCCTTTTTATGTATGGGGACAACTTGTGCTTTTTACACGCTGCAGGGTAAGTGCATTGTTTTAATGATTTTCAAAAGTGATTTAATATAGGGAGGGTGAGACTATCCGCATAAGAGGCCAAAAACATTGCAGGTATCCCATCAGAACCAGAACCCCTGGATTTGTCATGGCGGGGAAGTAATTTACGCACTGTCTGTCTGTCTCTTCGGTGACTTCAATATGTGATATTGAAATTGAAGTTCTTTATTCACTGTAGGTAGTAACTAGTTATTAATCTGTGCTGTAGGATAGTATTATCATTTATTGACGTCATGATCCGTCATTGTAAAAAAAGAAATTTGTATCACACAATTTTCTTTTTTTTAACAATTTTGAAATGTCCTAATAGAAAACCTCGGGCGGGATAAAACAAATAAATAAAGGCACTTCCACGGGGCTGGCCAGGTTAATTACACGGCATGTAACTTTACGCCACCACCATCTGATTTTTTTCTCGCCATATAGGTTCAAAGTGTAGGCTGAGAGTCAAAGTTAATAACTGAACTAATAACATATCTATTAGAGAACTCTTGACCTTGAAAAACAAATTTTCTTGGATAATTTGACCCACCTTTTTTTGATTTTGCATATTTCCAAAAGAAGTTAGAGCAATAACGAATGTTTCTTTCAATATTTTGAGTTAAACGGGAAAAACATTCTTGTTGTACCTGATCTGCTCTTTTTCGTAACAGGGAGAACTCATCATTATCACGGGGATTACCATATTTTTACCATCTAGGATGTATTTTTAATATTTCTCGCATTATTTTGATGATTGCCACAGAGGAGTTACTATCCTTTCTATTTAAGGTAAGTTTAATTTTGTGTAAAGTTGAACTGCTTCCTCTGACTCGACACCTAAAAGTTCGTTCCAGTCCACTTTTTTCAAAAATGCATTTAGAATAATCACACTTATGGAAATTAAAGCGTGGTTCAGCGCGTTTGGTTAACTGTAATTCCATGATAGTGATAATAAATGAGGTGTGGGCTAAATCCAATTTGACTAACGAGCTGACGGATTTTTCCCCCCGGTGTCAGTAGTACCATCGATTAGTACCATTAATGGTACTAATGACACAGATTTATGTCACTAGTACCATTAAAAACAAGACTAGTTTTAGGTCACGTATTTACTTTATTTTATATTTCTTTTAATATTTGAATTGCTTATAAGTATTTTTTTTATTTAAAGCACCCTTAGGATGAAAGTGAATGTAAACAAGACAAAAGTTATGGTATTTGAAAAAGAAGACAGAATAACAGAGTGTAGTATTATAATATGTAATGTAGTAGAACAAATGTAATGAATGAGTTTGTGTATTTGGATTTTTTGTTTACTGGAGACAGAAAGTATGAAAGTGATAATGAAAGAAGAGTGAATGTGGGTAATATAGTGAATGGTGAATTGTACACTTTTATGAACAGTCAGAAGGTGTCTAAAAAGGCCCGACTGGCTGTCCATAGAGATGTATTGGTCCCAACGCTAATGTATGGAAGTGAGACTTGGGTGTGGCAAAAGAACATGTAAGTAGAATAAATGCAGTGGAAATGAGAGCGTTGATTGGAGTATAACTGAATGATAGGATAAAGAATAGTGTTATTAAGGAGGAATGTGGAGTAATAGCAGATGTAGTGACAAGGATTGAAAAAGGGATGTAAGGATGGTTTGGACATTTAGAGAGGATGAATGAAAGTAGGTTGACCAAGAAAATTTATGAGGCAAGACTGAATGGGAATGTTGGAAGAGGAATACCCAGACGAAACTTTTACGATAAGATCATTGACGTTTTAAAGAAAGAGTGGGTTAGAGGTACCTACTCTAAACCAACGAGCTTGTATGAAGAGAATCATGAATCTTGACGAAGCTAAAGAAATGTGTAAGAATCGTTACAAATGGAAAGAAGTGGTCTCCACCTAACCCAATGGAAAAGAGGTGTGATTTTATGTATGTATGTAAAGCACCCTTATAACAACCTTCCAGCTCGAAATGTTCGATATGCCAAGTAAAAATAACTAAATGTTGAATTTGGCATTTTTATAGCCAAATTACCTACGTAATTTTTCTTATAATAAATAATAACATGTTTGTATGTAAGTTTGTACACAATAGTACTAGTCACACTTGATAGTGTCCATTGTACTATCAATGGTACTAGCGACATAAATCTGTGTCATTAGTACCATTAATGGTACTAATCGATGGTACTACTGACACGAAGGGGATTTTTCTAGTGATAAAGACGAGATCAAGAGTATTATATGGTATTATATTAAGCTATTGAGAAATATTTAAACTGTTTTAAACCTATGTATGATGCAGTGTAAATTGTAGTAGCAGACAACTTTAGTTCTATTAGTTAGACTTCAGTGGACCTCTGGCAAGACACTTATTTTTATGGTCCTGGACCCTATATCCTTGCTAAGAAATGGCTCTATCTAAGGCATAGACAATGCATTTCTAAGAGCTGTACCACGGGGCCTACGGCCACGGGTTCTACCACTGGGTTCTACCACAATAGTAGTTTATGCAACTGTCGTATAATGGGGGTCATTAGAATGCGAGTGCCTGTTTATCACACGAGGCGCAGCCGAGTGTGATAATAGTTTGACACGAGCATTCTAATGCCTAATTATAGCAGTTGCATACACTATTTTATCTACACTCTCCAAAAAAACTCCGAAACACTTTTCTAAACGTACGCACCGGCCATTGCAAGGCCCGATACAAGGACAAATTCAATACGAGAACGTAATATGGCTTGATATGATTTTTTGAAAAATCTATACTTTAGCAGCTGAATAACATCTGAACAACATCTAAACAACAACTGAACAACATCTGAACAACAACTGAACAACATCTGAACAACATCTGAACAACAACTGAACAACATCCGTACAACAACTGAACAACATCTGTACAACATCTGAACAACAACTAATCAACATCTGAACAACAACAGAACAAAAACCTATTAAAACAACTGAACAACATCCAAAAAATTAAAACAAACAAATTACAACAACTGTCAGGTGCGGCGGAAGATAGCGATTTGAGTATTGGAAAAAAAAACTTCGTTTCATTTCTCTACTTTATCGTATTAAGAGTTTTCTCATTAAGTCATTACGCTTCTGTAATTTATAGTAAACCCTAGTTTTTATAGGCAGAATGCATAAAGTAGGTCATTATGCATCTGTTTTCGAATTCATAATTCGAATATTATGAGACGAGTGTATATAAAGTAAATATTGGCGGCGGCGGCGCGCCGTAGTTCTACGAACTCTTGCTACAAGTTTGCTACGAACACGCTACGACAAAACAAAAAGTCGTGTTTCGTTAAGGTTCGAGTCAAAAATTTACATTGACTTAAATTGATTAACTTTTTCTTTGTCTATGTATACTCTAAGCTTTTTCTCTAAAATATGACAAAAATGACAAACTAACCGAAAAGATCATTTAGGAACAAAACGTTTATTTTAATAAAAAGAAAATTATTTAAATCAGCAAGTAAAATCAGCAATCGTAAATGATAAAAACTGAAAAAGTGTAATTAACCTAATTAAGTATTTAACTATGTGTGCTTGTACATTTTGCCCTACGTGTCCCGCGATTATACCATGTGGGGAGCATGTGTCGCCATCGCAGTGGCCTTGCCGCTACACGTGTCCCCCGCCTAGACCGTGCTGCCAGCCTTGCTGCCCACCGCCATGTCCATGCACGCCTTGTCCGCCATGCAAGTGCTGTCCAAACATCCGCCAGTGTCCGGCTCCGAACATCCCGGATTGCGTGCCTCCGATAGTGCCTGAGCTGCCGCCATGCGTCCCGCGTCGTGCGCCGCCCCCTGTGGAACTACCCCCGCCGCCCCAACCTTGCTGCTGGCCGCCGATGTTACCCTGCTGCCCACCACCTGAACCATGCGATCTGCCTCCAGTACACAAACTTTTAATCTTGATATTTCCAGTTTATAATTTCAAATGCTATAATAAAATTATGTGATATACGTATGTTTTCAGGTTTGCCCCTGCCCTGAACGAACACCCTGCTACCAGCCGGTGTTACCTTGCTGCAACCCACAATGTCCTCCACCCATAGTTCCTAAACAGAGACCGATTTGTCCAAGGGCACCTCCTGCTTGTTGCCCTTGCTTACCAGTATGCCGTAGTTGCTGCCCTCCTTGCGAACTGGACCCGGTGACGAGACGAAGGCCTCTTATCGTGCATGATAGTTTATTCCATTGTAGACCTACTGGAGTACCGGCCAACTGTTGTTGCCGACGAAATCCGAATGTTCGGTATACTTGCACCAACTATGTTCGCCAGGTCTGTAAATTATGTTATCAGTGTCTTCTTGTTCAGTATGATCTTGTCCCCTGTTGCGCATTACAAATGTCTCTTATAAATTGTCTCTATCAAATTAATATCTAAATATAAAATGCAACAACTTTTAAAACTTTATTTGTTTTAACTAAATGAATTCAAATTATTTCAGGGCCCTCAATCTGGATGCTGCTGTCATGTACCTGTTCCATTGATATAAAGATATTTTTGAATTGTGCTGTGATGATCCCCTGTGCAAAACAAAGAATCAAGATGCTTGAATGTCTAGTGCTAGTAAATTGTTTTGGCGTCTATTTATTAAATACTGTGCTACAAGTCATAATAAAACGTGGTTGGTCTATACAACAGTCGTGTTTTTTGCTCGATAATTTAATGTTAGTTATACAACAAATATTATAAGGTAAACATTTGGGCAGTGGATAAATTTTTGTATATGAGCATAGCCTCCTCTAAGAAAGGATTTTTAGCATTTTAACTCCTGTAGGAGTAAAAAAGGGGTATCCGTTTGTATGAATGTTCGTGGTCTTTGTAGATAATTTTTAAAAATGATCAAACACGTGTTTCAGGATTTTCTAAATTTAAACTTCATTTATGAAGGTAGTACACTATTTGTATGGATAATTTTTTTGTGAAGTGGCGCCACTGTCGAGGCCGACTACACTCGCCTTAAGCCACAGAGAAAAAATATTTGCGCGAGTGTTATATGGTAACCAACGTGCCTATGTAAGGACTATTACCTAATCTATGGTAAGGGTACTATTGTGCCCTCCGAAGCGGCGCGCCGCCGCCAATGCTTACTTTGTGTCTGAAGTCTTTATGGATGTAAATTTAAGGCCTTGTCAAATCTAAGCGCCATTCCAATGGGTCTTCGTACCGCGCCGATACCGCTCAGATTTGAATAGGGCTTTAAATGTAGAGCGCGATTCAAAAGTCCTAACCAAACAGTTTAGCAATCCCACAGAAATCCAGAGAAACTGCAACAGTGTAGCTGGATCAATCCTACATCCTTGGCGACTGAATGTTACTAAACTTCACCTATTGCCTATAACATCACAATAAAATACCAGTTTATGTGGACTAACATAATTTATTCGATTTTTAACACTGTATGCTTTATTAAATGACATTTAGAATTTTAACACTGAGAACAACGGCTTGCTTCTTCGAGAACCTTCGGCTACATAATTTGCGTGTGTCCACTGAAGATGTTGATGCAAGGGTTCATGCAGTAGCCTTTAGCTGGTGGACATACGTTGTTTGTGCACTGGAAGCATGGCGCCGGGCACGAACTGGGTGGGCAGCTTGGAATGCACGGTGGTGGGCACGGTGATGGGCAGCAACTTTGCGGAGGGCAGCATGGCTGAGGGCACGACATGGTATTCGATATTGAAGTAAGGCCGGCTCCACAACCCCCCATGGGTTCAAGAAATAACTATAGAATTTCACTTGGATGCGACCAAAAAAATTTAGACTGCTTCTGTGATGCGATATTGATGACGAAAAAATGAGTGCATACGTTATTTGGGTCTATTTATATCTGCCGTTGGTATTAGTACTAGATTTGTTTCGGAAATCTAGGTGGACACCAGTGAAATCCAGTCGGTCTAGGTACAGTCGTCGCTATGATATGAAAGTTATGTGTAAACTTTGAAAAAACAGTTATATTTTCAAAAGGCGTGGTCTTTCTGGTCTTTCTCTGCCTTCGGCATATAAAAGTCTACATCACTTTACTTTAAAAGTATCACTTTACGAATAAGCGACGGTATGAATTTTTCCATTCATCGATCTAGTGATACGATCAACCGTGGATGTATCTATTCCTTCGAGCAACTCGGTCTTCCGTCTCGTTCCGACCCGAGGCCGCGTTGATCGGAGTTATGCTCCCGTGTGCTACGGCATAGAATGTCATCACACCATTTCCACTTTTATTGAAGTTATGCTCCCATGTGCTACGGCATAGAATGTCATCACCCCATTTCTACGTTTATTGAAGTTATGCTCCCGTGTGCTACGGCATAGAATGTCATCACCCCATTTCCGCGTTTATCGAAGTTATGCTCCCGTGTGCTACGGCTTAGAATGTCATCACCCCATTTCCGCGTTTATCGAAGTTATGCTCCCGTGTGCTACGGCATAGAATGTCATCACCCCATTACCGCGTTTATTGAAGTTACGCTCCCGTGTGCTACGGCTTACAATGTCATCACCCCATTTCCACGTTTATCGAAGTTATGCTCCCGTGTGCTACGGCATAGAAGTCATCACCCCATTTCTACGTTTATTGAAGTTATGCTCTCGTGTGCTACGGCATAGAATGTCATCACTCCATTTCCGCGTTTATCGAAGTTATGCTCCCGTGTGCTACGGCATAGAATGTCATCACCCCATTTCCGCGTTTATCGAAGTTATGCTCTCGTGTGCTACGGCATAGAATGTCATCACCCAGTTCCGCGTTTATCGAAGTTATGCTCCCGTGTGCTACGGCATAGAATGTCATCACCCCATTTCCGCGTTGATCGAAGTCATGCTCCCGTGTGCTACGGCATAGAATATCATCACCCCATTTCCGCGTTGATCGAAGTTATGCTTCCGTGTGCTACGGCATAGAATCTCATCACCCCATTTCCGCGTTGATCGAAGTTATGCTCCCGTGTGCTACGGCATAGAATGTCATCACCCCATTTCCGCGTTTATCGAAGTTATGCTTCCGTGTGATGCCAACATAGAATTTCATCACCCCATTTCTTACTTGTGGGTGTCGTAAAAAGCGACTAAGGGACTCGAGGGTATCATGTGTGTTACAATTTTAGATAAGCTGACAACCTGTCACTTAAGTTATACACGATTTATCTGAAACAGCCCTCAAATATTTGTCAGACGTGGCGATACTGACCCTATTTTTACGGCCTTTAACGCTCTGACTACCCCACAAGGGATAAAGGCATGTATGTATGTATGGTAATTATATAATATTCAATAGTGAGTTAGGGAAGTCCTGTCATATCATCTGGGGAATAACAAAAACTCCTTGTAATGCACCTGAACTTATCCTACCCTCACCTCACCACTACTTAACTAACATACCTGAATACTGTTTGGATCAGCAATCTGATGTGACTGCGGGTCCGAGTAAAAAGAGTGCTCAGAAGATTAGAGTTTCTAGGCACCCTTTGTTACCAGTTGTCCTACTGATCAGTTCTACAATACAACAGGTGGGCATATTTTTGCGCACTAGTTCTACGGTGGAACAAGTGAGAACATTATAGGTCCCCCTTGGTCTACGATTTTACAAGCAACAAATGAGACTATTATGTTTGTGACTGTACCTATTCAAGATAAGCCCGCTGTGTATCTGAACCCGTAGGGGGTAGTAGGCGCTCCCCGCCAATACTTACTTTGTGGTAGAAGGTATCCCTAATCACAACCCTAATCCCATCTCCCCCTCCACTTTCACTAGCACCACCGGGTAGAGAACGTGCGATTTTTTATATGATGAATGATGACATGATGCTTCCGCATTTATTTTCTGATATTTTGCTAATTTGATAGTTTCGATTTAGAGAGAGGAAAAAAATGCGAGATCTATGCCTTCCTTCCACTCGACACCACCAAAACGACACTACCGGTGGTGTCGTATGGAATCTCTAGTCCATACGACACCACCCTAGTGAGGTCCCAGTACATTTAAATAAATAAATATCAGACAACATCACATACAAAAAGTGTATTTTCGTAGCTAGTTACGAAAAACTGGTTCCGAAAGTGCACGAAGGGCCATTGATCCGACCCCAAAGTTATTATTTCAAGTTATCTATAACAATAATCAATAAAACAGAGTTTATAATTATTATTTTTTTCAGTGAAGGTAGTAACGTGGGTATTCAAGAACGGACCAGAAAACTAGACTTGGAGCGTGTCCACAATTATTGTTTTTACGTGCTTGTAATTGGCCTTAATGAACTTTTCTTTTAGTGTGTCTTTTCCGGGAAAAGAACTTTCAGCCAACAATTTTTTTCCCTTCTTCCTCATGGCCAAACTATTTCGCCTAACTGATTTGGCTACGAGGAACTCTATATCCTCATGGCCAAACTTGTATAACAGTAAGAAAAAGTAGGTACAGTTAAGTACAAATAAAAAAGTTTAATATTTTATTTTGATCCCCTTCTTGCACTTGCAAAAAAAAATATCTATATGGAAGTGCGATCTACATTTTTGGTGACAGCTGTTCAACTCAAAACCCGATATCGAAAACGCTACGCCAGCTAGACAACTAGTTCCTCAATTTTGGCTGTCACACTTAAAACCAGTTTAGATCGAAAAGTATGCAGGATATTCTACTAATTTCTTATGGAATGTCCGTAGGTCATATTATGATCTACATTTTAATGACAGCTATCGGAGTGCGGATACGGAGTGAATTTTACTTTAAAATTAGGTGCTTCAAGTTAAACGAAAGATGCACTTTGATTTTTTGCAATGGTAACATTTTACAACATTAACGTTTTACTTCAGTCATTCAGAACCGATGGCATATGACATTTTGCTTATTTTGCTCACAGATCTCTTATATATAGATTTTGCTACATCGGCATTCTGACCAATAACTTTTGTGAATTTACAATTTTATTTTCCCTATATCAGTGGCTAAGAACATAAAAGAATTAGTTATGAAACAGTGATTAATAGTGTCTTTTCGTAGTTGGTTATGAATCTTAGTTACGAAAGTGCAAGAAGGGGATCAAAATAAAATATTAAACTTTTTTATTTGTACTTAACTGTACCTACTTTTTCTTACTGTTATACAAGTTTGGCCATGAGGATATAGAGTTCCTCGTAGCCAAATCAGTTAGGCGAAATAGTTTGGCCATGAAGAAGAACACACAATTTTGTTGTATTTAATACAATCTTAGCATCACTAATAGTCGGTGGTGTCGTGTGGACAAGATTCTATACGACACCACCGGTGGTGTCGTTTGGTGTCGAGTGGAAGCACGGAGTGGAAGGAATGGATCTATGCTGGGAGAGACTGCGGAGAGTGGTCAGAGCGTGAGGTTTGAAAACTACCTACTGAAGATAAAAGAAAAATTGCACCATTACTATAAATTACAACTTTATTACAGCTTTGTTAAATACATTTTTTATTTAAGACTATACTATTTATATAAATTAATATCACAAGTTACAGAACTAGTAAAGAGAACTTCACAGACGTGCACCATCGTACAAGGGCGGGTCACCGGCTGCCTATTTTTATAGCCGCCTTATCAAAAGCCATTATTGGCCTTGGCGGATTTCCTATAGCTAGTACAGCATCTGTAATAAAAGGAAATGTTAACACATCTTGCTTTGAAGAGCGCAATGCAAATTTGTACTAATAAGTTGCCGTACTTTAAAAAAATCGATTTTTTTTTTTAACCAAATAGCCGTAAGTTTCCATACCGTAAGGTTTTCATTTGGCATTCTATCGTAACATTTGGCATTCTATCGTATCATTTGGCATTCTATCGTATCATTTTGCATTCGCTCTATATTGACTTAGTGCCCGATTTTATTAGGTAAGATATTTGTGATGAAGATATGTAGATATGCTATGATAAGCCAAATATTTGGCTCAGCTACAGTCGTTATGAAAGTTGGGTTCAAAAACCAAAGACAAGGGACGCAGATGGCGTCCACGAAAAAGTTATACAATGAAAAGCTACAAACGCATTTTGCGTGTAGGGACGACCAGGCATTGACTGGTCACTGGATATTTGCTACTTGACTGTAAACTGTGACGAGGGATCCTCCGCCGCCGCAACAAGGCTTGCAGCAAGGATGGCAACATGGGCTGCAGCCTGGACATCCACCTCTGTAAACAAAGTAAAGGTTATTTACTGATCCCTAAGATTCCAATATCACTTTTATAAGTTAATTTCAGACTTGGTATTATCAGGGCTCTCGGGTTTACGGTAAACTCTTCTCGGGTGGGACAACCAGTCGACGAACGATCCGATGAACCCTAGCGTCAAAGTTTGATAACTTTCGATAGGTAGATATAGAAGATAATATGAACCTCAGCTCAGAGCAAAAGGAATGTTCAAAAAACTAAAAACAACTAGAACAACAACATTTTGTTTTGGTGCGATTAGTTATTTTTTGTGCGCGATAAACCAGAAGAAAAGATTTTTTAATAGCGGGATTAGCAGGCAAATTCACGCTACATTTTGAGGCTATGTTGCCACGCTGTGAAAATCGAAGCAACAAAACTGTCCAGAGCTGGGCAGTTTCCTGAACTTGAACCTGGAAGTTAGTAAAATTTGGGCTACTTACCGAATTGACGACATGATATTTTGCAGTTGGCTACAAATTTTCATTCGGTCGCACATTTTAGAGATTATTCAGTTGACCGTGAAAATATTTATAGATAAGTAGTTATAGATTATATTTTTTAAAAAGCCTGGTAGAAACACTGTAGAAATTTAGCTCCTTTTCTTCCGTCATCCAAATTGATTGTGAGAATTTCAAATTGACAGATCGATGTTCAATTTAAATTTTGACTGTCCAAATTTTTACAACTTGTCACAAAAAGTCAAGTTGTCATTTTCTTGCAGGGAGGTCAAAGTAAGTAGGTGTAGTTACCAGTGCTCAGAGTTTCGTTTCCCGCCACGTCCTAGCACCCCTCGCTAAGAGGGGTATATACAGGGTGTAACGGAATGGGTATAACAAGCCGAAAGTGGCAGAACGTATAGGTGATGTGGAACCTTTGTGGGAAGTGCAACACTGGAAAACGTTAAATTTTTAAATTCCGGAAATAACATTTGTAACCTAGTATGCTAAGCTAGTACAAATTAGAACGTTCCCATCACTAAAGATTTTGATGCCCTCACAATTCCCTCAAAAGCCTCAAATAGAGTGTTTACTTTCTACATTTTATGAGAGCCTGGTAGGTCTCAATACAAACTGGCAATACCGTTCCGTGCGTCCAAAGTCGCGCATGCGTCCCCCGCTCTACCAAGTAAGGTGCAAGTTCATCTATTGCGTCCTATCGCAGCCGCACCTCGCCGACAACATGAGAATAACTCGCGTGGTCGAGCGATGCGACTAAAGTCTTAGTATAAAGTTAATTGCGCCGAGTTCGAGCTGTGCGACAGTGCGCGATGAACAAACACACTACCTTACACAGTCAAGCTCACGTCCAACACTCATACCGCCAATGTAAGTCTTAAGCGCATGGCATAAGAACGGTCCAAAGTCAAACTGTCTAACCTAGCCCGAGATGACTGTACCTACCTTTAAGGTGCAAGTTCGTACATCGCAGCCGATGCAACAATTTGTCGCTTCGCCGATGTAACAATATCCGCGTTAGTCGCATGTCGTTAGCCGCAATGAACGAACTTGCACCTTCAACCAAACAAGAAAGTCTGGTATTTTCTACAAAATTAAAGTAAATAAAAGAAGCTTTGAAACTTATCTTTTAATAAAAATTTAAGTATAAAGCGTTGAAGCGTCCTACACTGACCGCGAATTTTCAAGAAATACACAGTGAAAACAGCTTTATGATATTTAGTCTTGCGTGCTTCCTTATTTATGTATTCTTCTCCTTGTACTTCTTTCTTCTTGCGTGTGGAACAAACCACGGTTAAGAAGGCCACGCAGGACAAAACAGCTCAATTTGTTTTGATACTCAAGTCTGCTACAACTGGCCTGTTGTTTATTGTCCTCGTAAAAATTGGTCACCGAACAAACATGTTGCCGTCACTTTCACCAACACAGATCGTAGCTAGTTTTTTTGGGTATTTTTGAAAAAACATTATTATTATTAAGTCCAACAAAATAAATTTGTTAATTTCCAGTTTTCCACCAAAGCTTCACAAAAAAGTCAAACGTGACATCTATCAATATGTATTTTTATACTCATCATCTCATTGCTTTTTATCTATGGGATGCAGGAGCCATACTTTTTGCTGAAAAAATATTTTGTTGAGCTTTCTAAGAATATGAAATCCTAGTACATTTTCACTGCCTGCTGCCATTCCTTGACTCGCTTGGCTAAAACTTGTGTTCACTTGATTTTCTGCGCTCCTGGTAATTCAATCCGAGATTAGACCGGACTTCGGTACTACCAGTTGAAAAGGGCGGCGCAAGACCGCGAGGGTTTCTCATGCTGACCTCCGAACCTCAATTTGAAGATGGCACCCCAGGATGATGATGGATGATGATGATGGTAATTCAAGCTTCGCGGGTAGACTTTGTACTTATTCGCGCAGCCAGCGTTTAGCTGGCACGTACGTCTGAATTAGTTCTGAGCGTACGTCAGGGGACCGTTTTACAAAGCTAATTAGAAGGCGTGTTGGCCATACATTTTTGTACCGCACACTATCCGCAGTTCTCGTTAGACGCGCCATGCAGCCGCATGCAGCACACGTGTTTTTTGGGTTTCTTTTGGTTCAAAATATATTCCAGGATTACTTTAATCAACAGCTTCCGAATCAAAACGTCTAACACGTTCGTCACACATAAAAACGAGACCTGGTCCGTCACCACTTTCGTCATTCAAAATCTACTGAAAGGTAGTATTCCAATCTGGGCAGTCGGGAACCTGCAGCCACGAGAGCGATACACCACTTTGTAGAGATTTGTATGGAACGCTTACCGATGAGCGCGACAGTGCAGCATGGCTGGGTGGCGTGGCTTGTACGTGACCTCCAGCAGCGACGCCAAAGCTGCTCTTGAAGCAGAACGTAAGAGCCGCTCGCTAGTCACGGCAATCAAAATGGCTGCTGAGAATCGCCGTTTGACGTTTATGCCGTGTGGTGCTGGCTTAGTTTAGAATCACCCCATTTCTAAGGCTACTAAGGGATTCATTGGATTCATCCAAGGAATGGGCAGTTGCGTTCTCTAAACTGCGTTCGCCAATCCGCATGTTGTTGTAAAATGGAAAAATTCAGATCAAATCAGACCCATGAACCTGCTGCCATCCGTCATCATCATCACAGCACTATGTGAGGTGGTCACGCGTGTCGCTTGTCGTCGCGTCCGCTTGTCGCTCCATTCTCGCGCAGTTCCACTATGGATCCACCTAGTGCGATCATACCTTTATCATAAGAATAGATAATAATACTGCGTATAGAAACGAAACTCCTTTGTCTGGGCCCCAAAAGCCGCGCTTTAAATACCTACTTCCCCCCGCAGCCCGTAACGCCCCGCACTCTCCCACGCTTTAAGTCGGGGCTGTCACGTGCCAATAATTTTATTCCAGACTAGCGGCCAGTCAAGCGGTTGCGACCGCTGCTAACAGTTTTCCCGTGGGAACAAAATATTTACCCGTTTTAAAGTCTTACCTTACCATTTTATATAGGTAGGTACAGAATTTTAAAATAGGTGCAAAACATACCTACGATACGAATGTGCTTATTTATCATTATCAGCTAACAATGACTTAGGCACCTAGGTAGTTTAAATAAGAAAATGGAAACTAGGTACCTACGTAAGTAAAAATAGGAGTACACACAACAATTACGTATAATAACGAATGGTAGGTACCTAGGTATTTCATCTCTCTTTAATCTCATCTTTAAGCAAATTAAAAAAACTTAGATGCGGAGTTTTCCTCACATCACTTTTGCAGCCATACACACCACAATAATTCGGCATTGCTAAACTTTTCACAAAAAATGAAAATTCGACCCGCAAGACGAACGTTTCCGCGGCGAAGCGCACTCCCGACTGAATTGTTCGCTAAGAGACAGCCAGACGCATTGACCTTGAGCGCGTCTGGAGCGGGAGTGTCATCTCTATGTGATTTCTACTCTATGCCTTTATAGCGTTCATCCTGAATATTAGGAAAGCAAATGACACGGCATCTTCAATATATTTTTTTGTTTCTTTGACTACAAACCATAACCAACCTACTACCTACGTAGTCTCCATGTAGTCTCAGACTTACCTACTTTATCATAGACTTAGTTATGACTTAGTTGCTTAGAATCTTTTTAATTTTGACCACGAAAATTTTGACTGTTTGTCAGCTGGTTCGTCATGTCAAGTGTCACGTGAAGACTATTGTTGAAAATGAAAACCATTGAAAACACGTGTTATTTACCAAGAATACATGGCAATTAAGAGTATTTAAGTTTTGAACCCATTTTGGAAAGTGAATTTAGACAAAAAAAATATTGTTTTAATACCAGGAAAACATAAACGACTTTAAGTTTTGAAAGTGAATTGTGCCATAGCAAGTGCGAGTCGGACTCGCGCACGAAGGGTACCGTACCATTATTTTCTTGCAAAAAAAACACGTGTTTTGTATGGCAGCCCCCATAAATATTTATTTTATTAAATTTTTTGGTATTTGTTGTTATAGCAGCAACAGAAATACAACATCTGTAAAAATGTCAACCGTCTAACTTTCGCGGTTTATGAGATACAGCCTCCATACAAGTTTTTTAGTATAGGAGCCCCGTTAAATATTTACTTTATTCTAATTTTTAGTATTTGTTGTTATAGCGGCAATAGAAATACATCATCTGTGAAAATTTCAACTGTCTAGGTATAACGGTTCCAGAGATACAGCCTCGTAACTGTAGGACGGACGGACGGACAGACAGACGGACAGCCAAGCCTCAGTAATAGGGTTTTCGTTATTACCCTTTGGGTACGGAACCCTAAAAATATAATTGTTGACATTGCCATTTCATAGGTAATACTAGGGAAACATAAACATACTGAGAAGACTATGTTCATTGCTGCTTTTTAGTGTTGTGTTTGTTGCAAATCCTTTTGAGAAACTCCAATGTATAAGATCTGCGAGGAAGCATATTTAATAGGAGGTGGCATGACTTATTTCACTCTTTGCAGGTGAGGGTTGTGAGGAGCTACTTTAGTGATGGGAAAATATTAGTTTGGGGAACTGGTAACCTTTTTTTTGATAATGTTACTTTTTTAGATGAGTGAATTAACCATTACAAACCATGCTAATGCATTTAAAATGGACGTCCAAAGCCCACATTTCTCGCTTGTTATACCCCTTCCGTTACACCCTGTATGTTCCTTGTCCTAGCAGCGACAAAATGTTCAAACACGACACTGCGCGCATTGTTGACTGTGATTGCCGAATGGCGGCGGGATCTATGCAGGGCGCGCGCAATGCTTATTTTATTCAATATATGGGATTGATCATAAATGAACATTGTTAACTTACACGTTGTATAGATCTTTTGCTAGTTATAAGAAGGCGAACAACAATGATAGTGCGGCTGCGCCTGGAAAGTAACAATAGCATTAACCACGCATCTACACATTACTTAATGATATGATTGAAGTAAAATATCAACCCGAAATAAAATATCAATTAATGTTTCAAATAAGATAAACATTATATTATATGCACTTCTTTGTTCTAGAAGCTTGCAGTTCCAGCATATACTGCGTCTACTGTTACAAACCCTATCACAAGTCTCAGGGAACCTCTTGTTAATTAGTTTGAATTTGAATTAGTTTGAATCATAAAATGTAATAGACATCGATATTTACTTTAAGTTTACAAAAATAAAGGATGAGCATGTGACGGAATTTATAGACTTGAGCTCGTACAACTATAGAGTCACATACATTTTAATATGTATCTATGCTTTACGAGGTGGGTAGGTTGATCGAATCCTGATAGTACATACCGGCCTTTCCCAGTTAATCAGTTGATAGCGAACTTTCTTGTCCTGGTTGTTCAGTAGCAGACCAGGCATGCTCGTGGGCCGGTAGTCGAAAGTGCTGTCTTGAACGATCAGAGGCCTCCTCAAGGTGACAGGATCTATCCCGCAGGGCAGGCATTGTGGACCCTGAGACAAGGTAGAATAACAGTTTTATTATTAAACGAACAAGTATCACTCATGATGTAGGTTTACACGACTTACTTGTTTTGTTGTATAGTTTGTAGAGAGTTTTATCCCTCTACGTTTCGGCTGCTTAGAATAACAGTTGATAAAAATGGAAAGTAATGAATAGCTACACAGACTACTGGCTTGCTAGCTACAACTATGGTCAATGGGAACCTGTGATTGGAACTAAAGAATATTTTTGTTTGCTATTGGACTTATGGAGAGGTTTGAGTAGTTACTAACCCGGACGGGTATGCAGGGATAATATTGTGGTGGCTCCTTATTGCTAGGCAAATATAGAACTGGACTGCACATATTTGAGTTCTTCTTGTGGTGAATATATTTAGTTTTTGATCACTTTTGATTTATTTGTTTTAAAAAATACCAAAATATAGATGTTTTTACAAATTTTCTATCTAATTTACTGTCAATTTTATTGTCAGCAGTTTTTTGTTTTGTAAAGTAGTGTGTATACAAGGTGACAAGGTACTATTCAATGAGTAAAAATATTATAAGGGCAAGTTTTAGGTACCTACTTGTAAAACTGAACAACTTCTTCCATTAAAATGTAATCATAGGTAGACAAAATTAAATAAAAAATTTGGTCCTCCCGTACGAAGTGAATTTTTAATAAAAAATTTAATAGGAGTTCCATTGTTTTATTGCACAAATTAGGGAGATGCCGCACGGCAGATGGTTTATTTTACTTAGCAAGCATTTTCTTCCCTCACACAAACACACACTAGTTTACAGGAATCTCAGAGGAAGTAAAATCCACTGAAAGTGAAGTTGCCACGAATGAGCAATCGCCGTAAATTCTAGCTTTAAGTATTAAACGTATTTAATTCGCGTATTTAAATCAGCTTGGAACCGTATTACGTTCTTGTATTGAATTCAGTCATATTATTACGTTCATCTATTGAATTGAACTGCTTTACGTTCTCGTATTAAATCTAATCTACAGTATTTTTTGTATTACATACTTTCCAACATTTAATAAAAAAAAAAATTAAAAAGGTTAAAATGTAACAACTCATACATTCCTTAAGTGACAGCTATCAAACTTAAACCCCGTTTATATATATATCCTTTATTGTAACGAAACAAGTAAACATACAGTTGAAACTTAAAATTAAAACAACAGGCGAGCTTATCTCTTTCAGAGATCTCTTCCAGCCAACCTAGCGGGGGTGAAAGATGGGAATACACGGGAACAGATACAAAGAATAAATAAAAGTTCAATATAATTTACAATATAATAAAATACATACAAAAATACTGAATTTAATACTAATACACATATAGCTTAAATAAAAATAAACTAATACATACTAATAAGTACCTATGTAGTACATGCTAATATATTACACCACAATTAACAATATAATGATGATGTAAAATGCTCTTTTAGCCTCTTTTTAAAAGTGAAGGTTGTGGGGCTCCCTTGTATTGAGGTAGGAAGCTTGTTCCACAATTGAGTAGCGCGCACAGTAAAGGAGTTGAAGAAGAATTTTGTATTCGATCTAGGACACTCAAGCATCTTTGTAATGCAAGCGCGCCTAGATCGGGAGTCAGGAGTTAGCAGACGGAAACGGAAACGGAGATATTCAGGAGAGGACGGATCATTCAGGATTTTGAAAAGGACAGTAAGGATATGCACATCGCGACGAATTCGGATTGGGAGCCATTTTAACTGAGCACGAAACTCTGAGATATGATCATATTTGCGAAGGCCGAAGATGAACCGAATAGCTAAGTTTTGTAAGCGCTCGAGTTTGTTTAGCAGCTCCTCAGTCGCATCCAGATAGCAAACATCAGCATAGTCGAGAATGGGAAGGAGAAGTGCTTGTGCCAGCATGACTTTAGTTTGAAAGGGGAGAAAATTTTGGAGTCGTTTGAGGGAGTGAAATGAATAATGCATTCGTTTACTTACTGCATTGACTTGTGCCGACCATGACAAGTCGGAATCCAAGATCAACCCTAGATTTTTTGCCTTGTTTGTATAAGGTACTACAAGGTACTACACGTTGTTGTAGTAAATCTTAGGCCAATCACCAACCCCGATTTTGCATCTGAGCCTGCTGCTACCAACAATCAAGGCCTGTGATTTGGTAGGATTTACAAGGAGACCAAATCTCTTAGCCCAGTCCTGCACAGCAACAAGATCTTCATTTACAGCAGCAACTGCTCCATCAACTTCACTTAGTGAAAAGTGTCTATAAATTTGCAAATCATCTGCATAAAGATGGTAGGGAGAGGAAATTACTTTTGAAAGATTATTGATGAAGATCGAAAATAAAAGAGGAGAGAGAACGCCGCCTTGAGGAACGCCAGCAGATAAGGTAGACCAGTCAGATGAAACATCTTCTGATTTGACACACTGCTGGCGGCCATGAAGATATGAGTAAAACCAGTCAATCACAGCAGGAACAACGTTAAGAGAACGAAGGGAACCAAGAAGGATGTCAAAGTCAACAGAGTTAAATGCATTGCTGAAGTCTAATAGTACAATAATGGTCAGCTTGGTGTTATCCATAGCGTGACGGATATCTTCAGTAACATTCAGCAACGCACTAACTGTGCTGTGGGAAGGACGGAAGCCGGACTGAAAAGGACAGAGGAGATTGTTGGAAGTGAGGTAGGAGAACAATTGGTGATGAACTACACTTTCAAGAACTTTTGAAAGTATAGGAAGGATGGAAATAGGACGGTACTGAGAAAGGGAGGTTGGATTAGAGGTTTTAGGCAGTGGGATCACAAACGCTCTTTTCCAATCTGAAGGAAAGACATTTGTAGCAAGTGAAAAGTTAATAATGTGAGTAATAACTGGCAAAATGTCAGTCAAAATTGGAATGAGCATATTAAGGCTTAGCTCATCACTACCCACTGCCTTGGTGGAAATGGACTGGATTATTTTCCTAACGCTGTCTACAGTGACTGACTGGAATGAAAAAGGACGACAGTTAGGCAGGTCAAGGTCAGAGAGATAAGAGATAGAAGAAGCTTTGGTCTGATTATCAAGAATAACGGGGGGAGTAGAAAAGTGAGTGTTGAGAGAATTTAAATCGATGATTCCTTTTGGGGTATCCATGTCCTTGCCAACGCCTAGAGATGCTAAAAATTTCCAAGTTGAAGCCTGAGACAGGTTTTCTATGGAGGAGTGAATAAAGCGACGCTTAGCGTCCCTACACATCCTGTTGCAGAGGTTGCGAAGCCTTTTATATGCGGCACAATTTGAGTCCGACGGTTCTTTCTTTAGTCGGCATTTTGCATTTTGCCCTATCCCGTTTAGCCATTGTTCTTCTAATGACGGGCGTCAACCAAGGAGCTGGTGCATGTTTGATTCTCACAGGTCTGACCGGCGCGTGCCTATCAAAGAGCCCAGTCAAAATAGTTTTAAATGCAACCACCTTGTCATCAATCGACTCTACTAAAAGTACCGGTGTCCAGTCGATATTCATCACATCCTCCCTCAAACGATCCAAATCCATGTTGCGAAAATTACGCTGAAGAGTTACTTTTGATTTTACTTTTGGAGGACGTACCTTGTACGTGAGGAATATAAGATCATGATAAGAGAAAGGTGCCAGCATTTGGCCATGTGACTTGACTAATTTACTATTGGAAACAATGATGATATCTAATAAAGATGATCTTTTACCTGGGACTCTATGCGTAGGTGAAAGTGGTAGTATTTCAAGATTGAGTGACGACGCGATTGAAGTGAGTTTGCTACTCCTGGAGATATCCTCCTTCACCAAACATGTGTTAAAATCACCCATGATAACAATGTGATCATATAAGGTGCTGAACTTTTCAAGGGTTGACTCCAGACTAGAGAAGTAGTCAATCTTGTCACTGGGAACATAGATAACGCCAAGTAAAATTTTAGTATGGTGAACGAGAACCTCCAGGAATAGACACTCTAGTGAGACGGAATATTGTGAAGGAGAACTACTGACTAATTTCGCAGGAATGTCACTGCGTAGGTAGATTGCTACCCCGCCGCCCTGAGCACCCACGCGGTCATTTCGAAAAAGCTGAAAGCCTGGCAAAGAACACGATGAAGAAGGGAGAGAAGGCTTAAGCCATGTCTCAGAAACAAGGATAGCATCGACTATGCTGTTGCTAAAAGATGCGAGAAGATCATTGTAGTGAGCAGGAATGCTCTGCGAGTTGATGTGCACTAGGGAGAGGAATTTAGAGCTGTGTTGAAAAACCGAAGCAAGCTTATCTTGCAATGGTTCAGAGTCAGACTGAGAAGAGCAGTCACTATCGCTAAGAGCACTTAAATAATCATCAGAAGACGAGCAAGACTGATAATCATCATTAATCATTATTAGTAAACAAATATAATAATATAAATAAATATAAGTATATATAAAATATATTACTAACAAAACAAAAATTATATATAAAAAAAAAAAACCAACTACTTTCAACCACACAAGTTGACGAAAATTCTACACAAAATAAAAAAAAAAACAACAATTTAGGCCAAAAATAAAAACAATTATACAGTAGGTTTCATAGACTTCAACCTCAGCTTTTATGGGAAAAAAGTTATAATTTATTAGGAGATAGATTTCTGAACGTACCCCAGCTGACATTGACAGGACAAATATACACAAGTTTTGAGGTTATAAAAATATGAAAATTTAAGCCCATTAAATGAGTACCTTACAAAGAAATTTCTGTGTAACTTCACTAAATAAAAATTAATGGCTATGTCATGACAAAAGTAATCCGACATATAAGCGGAAAAGGCAAACACAACACAGTACAGATAAACTTTTGATCAATTCAATCAGCACGTCGTGGGTGTAAAGTAATTAATTGCTGGAGCTCGGGCATGGTCACGACTTTCTTTCTCTTGCCGTCCGCCAAGAGCACGACAATAACACCTTCGGAAGACCAGCAGTTTTTCTTGCCGAAATGTTTCCTGGCTGCTCCAAAGACATTCTGACGCGGCTTCGTCAGAAACTCCGACACTGACACCGTGGAGCCCTTAAGCGCGGTCTTGGCAATCCATACTGCTGTTCGATGCTTCATGGAAGTGAAACGAACCAATACTGGTCTAGATTTATCCTTTTTCACTCCCAACCGATGACAAACTTCAACCGCATCAGCATTGACCGAAGACAACTTCATGGTGCCCTGAATAATACTGCTAACTTTCTTGGGCAGATCTTCAGCATCATCTTCAGCCATCCCATGGAGCAGTAGAACCTTGCGACGGGAATGCGTCTCCAGTCTGTCTAGCCCATTGACAATGAGTTCCAGTTGTGCTTTCAACATTCCCAATGCTTTCCAAACAAGTGTTTTAAAATTGAGATATTCAGCTGATAATACCTTTACTGTGGGAACAGCTGTGGGCGCCTGTTGCTGGGCCTTCTCAAACTCTGACATCCTTGAGTCCATCCAGCTTGTGAGTTCCTGAATGTTCTTGGCAAGTTGTGCAGTGCTATCCATTGTGTTGTGACTTTGAAGAAGGTAATAGTGTTTGAAATTATTATTGAAATAGAGAGGTGAAGTCCAACTTATGTAGCTGGTAAGGTTTTAAAACATTAAGACTATATAGCTAATTAATTCAATTAAATATTGGGAGAGCAAAATTTTGGGTGTTTACTTTTCCCTGTCTACCCGCCAAAAAAAAGAAAACGAAACTATGCAAGCCAGACAACTAGTTAGTTCGAGGAAGTTGTAGGTCTAGATGCGATCTACATTTTTGGTGGCAGCTGTCAAACATAAAACCCATTTATATCGAAAACAATGCAAGCTAGACTACTAGTTTCTTAGGGGATGTCGTAGGTCGAGTAAGATCTACATTTAAATGACAGCTGTCGGAGTACATTTCATATTATATCGACTTTAGAATTAGGTATTTTTTGTAAAATTAAATGAAATACACAGTGATAAAAAAGTAACAGCTGTCAAACTCAAAACCTGTTTATATGGAAAACTATGCAAGCTAGACTACTAGTTACTTAGCGGAAGTTGTAGGTCTAGATGCGATCTACACTTTTGTATTATTTATTCTGTGCTTTTGGTGACAGCTGTCAAACTCAAAACCCGTTTATATCGAAAACGATGCAAGGTAGACTACTGGTTTTTAAGAGGGCTATCACCTTTTTCTAGCAAATTACCGAAAATTGGCGTTATAAACAAGCGTTTTTAAGTTAAACTGTTAGGTAAAAAAATAAAATTTCTGGTATATCTTGTCAAACATATCTTTAACTAAAAATTGTATTTTGAACATTTTGATATTTTAGATTGTAACTTATAATATAAAAGCGAAAACTAAATCAAGTTACTGAAAATGAAGAAAAAGACCTTAAATTAGGCCTGAGTTTTAGATCTATGGTACACTGTAGCTAAATACTAATTTTACATATAAATAGAGGATATCCTTGAGAACAAACTTTATTTTGTACATTTTTCAATTTCATTCTAAAACATAGTTCAAAAAATCGTTTTCTCATTCACATTTCGTTGAAATATCTTGCTGTTTGAATGGCTTCTGTAGGAAAAATTAGCCATTGGATTACTTCAAAAAAAATTTATGTGTTAGAGGAAGGTGTACTTAATCAAATTGCCAAAGAAAAAATAAATTATTATCTTAATTTTATTTTGTTAAAAATATTTAAAAAGCCCTATATATCTCGCGCAACGATGCTCCGGACCTCAGTATCGCGCCAGCGCTTTTAGAGGTAGGATCTGTGTCGCTCGTGCTCTTCCCGATACGCGGACGTATTTCGACAGCTGACGCGACGTTGACCTGTGAGTATTCATCAAAATACAGGGTTATTTTTTAGTCAGTGCGCAAACTTATACCATGATATCAGAATCGTTAATAGGACATTTTAGGCAAATAAAAAAATATGTTTTATTTTTATTATTTTTTTATTTTTGTCTGCCTCATAAAAAATAAATCATGGACACACTACTTTTCAATCGGGGGTGCCTGAAAATGGCAACAGCGCTCGCGCAGCGCACCCTTCAGTCAGTTTCATTCAGTTCTCGCTTTGATTCCGTCGCGGGCGGGCGCGCACCTGTGTGACACTACTTTTCCCGCCGATCCCGAATTGATTTCGCGATGTCGAATTTTACGTTTCGCGAGTTTTACGAAATGGTGCGTTCATACTTTTTAAGTGGGGAAAATACCCGAGCAGCCCAATGAATGTACGCGGCTACGCGGACGAAACGTTAACGTTATGCAGCGGCTGTTGGATCACGGGCAGTTTACGGTAAGTAACTGTTAATTAAACGACTATTGTACTTAGCTACCTACTGCCTACCTAGTGTTCTAGGTAAACTTTTCATTCCTAAGCCCGTAAAAGTATGAAGGGAAAATTGGAATCATCTTTTTAAAGGCTCAGCTACACAAGACCGGCGCGCGATAGCCGCGTTCCGGCCATACGATTTTTTTATGAATGCCCGATCAAATCACACCCTGTTATTTTTGTGTGAGTAGACCGTTTTTAATCTTTATTCCTAAATAACCACTCAAGGTTAGTTCACACTGACGTAGTAGCAACATTTTAGTGGCCTAATCAACTTTGACTGTCATACTTTACTGAATTTTTCGCTCCACTCTCATAAGCGCACAAAATTGCCGTTTACTTTACTTTAAATGCAGTTGTACTTTAAGGATAATTCGGTTAAAATCATCGAAGGGCAGACACGCGCAATACGAGCTACCTCATATCATCAGTGTACATAAAGCTTTCTAGCAGTGCAGATGAATTTCCCGCCACGCCGTGCCGGCGGCGGCGGCGCGGCGCGGGCGGCCGGCGCCGGCGGCGTCAGATTTCTTCTAAGAATTGAACCGATGGCGCCACTATGTCTGGCGCTGTAAGACGCGGTGACTAATCGCGACGTTGTCAAACCATCACAACCTCTGTTGTTTGCAGGTTGTGTAGGCTTTTTAGGTACTATCAGCAACGGCTCCAGTTGCCATTAAAGTCTTTACTGGTTATTTTTGAATGTTGATCTTTTAAAATGGGTATCAATCTTTTCTGGTTATTCTTGTTAACTGTAAGAAAAACCATTCTTAAGTTGATCACGTAGTTGGTTACTCGAGGTGCTGTACAATCCCGAGTTACCGTTATGGATTAAACATTTACATGTCTTGCTTATGCTAGTAGTAGCTGCTAATTCTTAACCAAACTGGGAAAAATCCAAGTACGTGATTAACAAAATGATCTTGTCTCTCCGCATAAACTAGAAACAGGTACCATCAAATCAAGAGACCAACTTTCAAACCACTACACCACGGAGGCAGTTTAAGTGTAGGTACTTGTGAGATAGGTACTTAGTTGTTGTAGGTATCACCCGCACGCACCCCGGTACCAATAGCGGTCATTAACCTGGACTGGTCATTGACCTGTGCTGTAGGTAGAAGCTAGAACACAGTCAGCTGATAAGTATAACTGTGCCGCGCGCGACGTTGCCAAACCGAAAGATAGCTAGTGAACCTAATAGGGTGATCCACACTTACGTACGATCCTAGGATAAGTTTAAGTGCGATTATTTCATTTTTATTGTTCTAAGTCAGGTGTAAAAAATAAATACATATTTTCTAAAATTTGATAACCATTACGTATGTTGAAGCTGCGCACTGACTAAAAAATAATCCTGTATAAGGAGAATAACGTGGTTCTATGATTCCGCTATGTTGCTGTGCATTTCCAACTAGACGTAAACTTTTTGTGTTATTTTCGTTTTCTTGTCGACGTTATTGCTTCCAACAAACTTATACAGTCAAATAACACTTCCTAAATACAATTGGTACGTATACATTATTTCAGATAATGGATAAAAAGAAGAAAAATGTTTATGCCGGGAAGATCAACCAATGCAAACGAAAAAGATTAGAAAATATTTAAAAAGCATTAGCAGCCAAAAGGTATGTAGTTTTATTTTTACAATGTATTTATTCTTTGTTCTGCCGTCTTTTTCGTTCAAATAAAAAAAAACCTTTATTTCCAGGTAGAATAAAATTAATGTTTTAATTGGATCGTCAACTCAACAAGAAAATGATTTAGTAACGTGAGTATTTATTGTATAATTAATATACCCACAAAATAACATTTGAAATTAATTTTATTAGAGTAAAGTTAGTAAATTAGAGGCTGAGTCAGTAATTTAGTAGCTGAATTATATTTTTAAAAGCTGTTTGCATGAAGCTTATCTGATGCTGTTTAAATGAAGCTTATCTGATGTAAAGTTCAATTGATCAAATATTTATAACACGTTGCATCTACATTATTTTTTATTTATCAGTTATCTATCACCATGTCTTGATTTTTGGTTGATCCAATCTATAAAACAAACTCACACACTTCACCTATTATAGACGACCAGACGAGATACAACATAATGAACAATCAACTTCTGCACACGTTAGTAGTGTGAGTACCCAATTTTTTTTGAAATGTTAAATAAATGAAAAAGATACGAAAAAACTATAAACTTGCTGTACCTACATTTGTTATAGAGGACCGGAAGAGAACCAATTTAATGAACAATCGTCAAAATCAACTTCTGCATTTGTATCACTTGCACTAGTGTGAGTACCCTTGTATTTCTGAACTGTAATTTATAAGAAGGATACTAAAATTTAAATTTTGTGGCTGAGTCATTTATTGAGTAGCTGAGTTACATTCTTAGAAGCTAAAAATGCTGTAAAAAGAAGCTTGTCTGATGTAAGTTTCAAGTAATCAAATATTTAATTATACGTTACAAGTACGGTATTTTTTTATTATCTGTTACCTATAACCCTGTCTTAATTTCTGGTTGAACCAACTAATAAATCGAAGACGTATACTTCTCCTGTTATAGAGAACTGGATGAGAATCAACATAAAGAACATTCAACTTCTGCATACGGCTCAGTAGTGTGAGTATACTGAGTATATTTTTGAAATGTGAAAATAAATGAAGAGAATACTAAAATACAATAAACTTGCTGTATTATTGAGTGGCTGTATTGCTGTATTATGTAAACTCACCCTAAGCCTATAAGTAACGGGGTATTTAAAAGCTGTTATGATTTTTAACAATGTGACAAATGTATTTTTAGGCCGACGATACTGAAAAATGAGAACGATTTTTCGGGCCAATATCGATAGTACCGTTACTCCGACTATACCTGTAGAAGCAGATTGTTCCTGGAGCAAAAATTCTTACAAAAATTTAAAAAATAATAATAAAAAAAATGCTACAAAACTGAAAATGGCCACATGGTAATGAATCAAAATCATGATTGGTTTTATCAATTTCAGGGCCAGCTCCATGTAACAAATAAAAACATGTGTTTATTTGTTGTATAGACGGGCTCAGAGTTTCCCATGAAGGCAATAAAAGTTTATAAAGGCGATGATTTCTGGGAACAAAAGATATTGCCTAGATTGACAAAGTTTTACTTTGAATGTGTTCTTCCGGAAATCGTTGATCCTAGAAAAAGCCTATCTCTGCCATTACGGATATAGTTTTGTGATTTTATATTCGAATATACAGCACACATAGCTGTGTATTTTATAACTGATTTTAATTTATTTTACTTGTAAATAACCTAGTTGTATTCAGAATCCATGGTGTGCTAAAATCATTAAAAAAAGCATTAAAACTTACCTAAATATATATATAGTCTCATTCACACATCTTTGTTGAACCCTTGAATTGCTACATACTATAGAATATAGAATCATTTACTGCAACCGACAACCCGCCTGGCCAGAGTGGTGAGTTTGGCATTTACCCCAAAGTAGTAAGTTAACTTGTGGCTAAGAATTTATAACTCAGCCACAAACAATTTGTCGCTAAATACTAGAAGTATTAATTATCATACCTTACTATTTAGCGACAACTTTGTTTGTGGCTGAGTTATTAATTTTGTGCTGAATAAAATACTGGTACTAGTATTTTTCAACAAATTATTTGTGGCTAAGTTATTAATTTTGTGCCTTAGATTCTTAGAGTCCAATAATGCTAATAAACAAGGTTGTTTAATTAGTAAGCCTAGAAATTACGTACCCTACCTGCTACTGCATACTTTTGACATGTCTAAAAATACTACAAAAGTTATATCTAAAGTGTATATTTTGAATTTAAATTTCAAATATTTACCATACTGCATTATGAAACTCAAAACATTGAAAATACCAATATAAACCACAAAGAAAGCGCGGCGGCGGCGCGCGGCGCCAGCGGGTCACGATAAGTTGGTTCTGGTCGCGCTAGTCGCACGGCTCGCGGGCTGGCCACCGAGTCGTCAAATACCTACAATGCGGCCGGGCAAATTCTTAATAGGACTCTTAAGGAAGTTGTTGGTCTAAATGCGATCTACATTTTTGGTAACTGCTGTCAAACTCAAAACCTGTTTATATCGAAAACTATGCAAGCTAGACTACTACTTTCTTAAAGAAAGTTGTAGGTCTAGATGCGATCTACACTTTTAGTGACAGCTGTCGAACTCAAAACCCGTTTATATCGAAAACGATGCAAGGTAGACTAATAGTTTTTTAAAGGAAGTTCGATGGAAGTAGGTCTAGATGCGATCTACATTTTTGGTCAGACTTAAAACCCGTTTAAATTGAAAACGATGCAAGGTAGACTACCAGTTTCTTAGGGGATCTCATCGCGCAGCCGCCAATACTTACTTTGTGATCTCATCATGAAATTGAAATTGAAATTGAAATTCTTTATTCAATGTAGGATAGTATTATCATATCACTTATTGACGTCATGAACCGTCATTGTAAAAAAAAGAAATTTGTATCACACAATTTTCTTTTTTTTTATAACAATTTTGTAATGTCCTAATAGAAAACCGGCTCGGGCGGGATAAAAAAAATAAAAAGCAAAGCACTGCGACGGGGCTGGCCAGGTTAATCACACGGCATGTAACTTTACGCCACCACCATCTGAAAACGATATTTGTTTCAAATTGGAGTCAAGATTTTTAAAGCGTGTATGTAGTTTACATGCGTATAATTAATCGGACCTCCTGAACAGGAAAACCCCCCAAAAAACCTGCCCAGAAATGCTCCTACTCTAATTTAATAATCGTACTAGCCCCTAAGCTACCCTAGCTAATTATGTAAGTAAAAAAAATATGTATAGACCAAAAATGGCTACATATTTTTTTTTTGTTAAAATTGCAGTAGATAAATCTACCAGTTTTAACTTATAAAATATTTACTTTAAACAATTGAAATTACATCCATGGAGATTTATAAAATTATGTCAGTTGTAAACTCCACGCACGCCCCATTTTGGTATTAAAAATGAGTGCGTGTTTCTTGTGCTGCGCTGGAATTTCAGAGCTCCATGCCTCTTTGTCATTAATGTACTCATCTAACTTATAGTAAGCTTTAGTTGCCGTGTGATGCCGGCTTAGAATAGCATCACCCCACATCTTTCCCGTGGGAGTCGTAAGAGGCGACTTAGGGACTTGAGGGTGTGTATTGCAATTTTAGGCGATGGGCTGACAACCTGTCACTATAGCGATACACAATATTCCAAATAACCCTCAAACATTTGTCAGACGTGGTGTAAATGGCCGTTTTTTGCAGCTGTTTACGCTCTGCCTACCCCGCAAGGGATTATAGGCATGATATGTGTATGTATGTAAGCTTTATAACATAATGTTTTCTTGATAACAGACTTAAATTTCGCACTCTTAGTAAAATAACGACTTAAATCAAAATTTGGCCAAAATGAGTTTTTGTGAAAAACTGACTTATTAGACCAGGGCCCACAACATAGACTTTAAAATACAACCCTATCTCGTATACAATAAGGTTTAAAATAAGATGAGTCTATATCTTTCCCGCCCCGAACTCCTATCTCTTCAGTCAAATAATGACCGATTTCGTCTTGCGTCTGCTGCTGCATGCTACGTTTTTGTGAAAAAACGACTGATTTAGAAATGAGCCGTTGTTTTATCAAAAGTTGAGGCGAGTGTAATTGAAAAGTTTTTGTAAAAGAATGACCGATTTAGTGTTTGGTCTTTGTTTTACAAAAACCTGCGATGTTTGCTTGACTCATTTTAAATTAGGTCTGTATTTTACGAAAATTTTGGAAAAGCTCACTGACCCATTTAGAGATAAGACTGTATCGTTTTGAAAATTTTGTTATTTATATGACTTAACTGAAATTAGGTCTTTGTTGTATTTCTAATGATGAAAATTTCTGGTAACATTTTTAGTTGAGTCTTTGTCTTAGCAAAAATAATGAAATGACTTCGGTATTATTTCAAATTTGACCTGTATTCGACTGATATCATAACATAATTTAACGTATTAACTTGGTGTGTCACTTCGCATTTTATCTTAATCTTAGGTTTTGTACCGAAAGCTATTTAAAAATAGGTTTAACGTTTTACTACTCTTGAAATTCAACGAATTTTTTATATTTTTAGTACATTAATTTAATCCTCCGACTGAAAAGTAATCATATTGAACCATAGTTGGAATCATCGGCACCTCGATTGCTGCCGTCAAACTCGACGATAAAACCAAGGCTAAATGTGTACCAACTCGATCTCATCTCCAGCCGCATATCGTAGAGCTCGCCTTACATCACTACTCGTACCTCACACGTCTATTGTTTGAAGTATTTACTACAGAACGTTCTACAAAAAAAAGCATTGAATACCGCCATTTATCTCTTAAACCACTCAAATTTACCTCGTCCATCACAAGCCAAATAAGTGAGTACTAACAGGAGCAACAGATGGATTAAAATCTTGTCACATTGCAGACTGAATGGGTAGGGAAACTTGAAAAAATTTGCACACGACACGCTACCAAGGTGCCACCTTCCCTACAGTTACACAATAAATCTCCTACTAAGAACACGTTTTCGTCGACTAGACGGCTAAATCAGCACGTCGCTTGTCATGACGCCATTATCGTGCGAAGTAGCATGGCTGCCACCGTCATCAAAGAGCATGCCGCAAGCCGTTCTCCGTAAGACAGATAGTCACACTGTGCTCACCTTGTTAAACGACGGTGCAGGGTGTTGAGATCCATCCGTTTCGCACGGAATATTGGTAATACAATATGTTGGTAATATCACAAAACGACAGATACCAACTAAATTCAAAGTCACCGATGACGCCCGAAACGTTTGCGACAAATTTGACTTACGATATCGGTAATGCTAGTGTCATTATTCGCTATTCCAACATAGCCCACCGAGAAGCCCGCACTTGAAACATCCTGAGCCAAACACGGACGAGAAAGGACGTAACCTATTTCTCACTCAGCAAAACACTCCTCAATTCGATCCTGATCGATTTTACAAGGCCAGAGTTTACCACGTTCTACAGTCAATCGAAAACTTTTTCAAAACCAGCATTGTAATTTCTATAATGGTAGGCCCGGCCCATCAGCGAACTAATAAGACACAAGAACTCCGTCTACTTGCCATTTAGGATCGACGGGGTCATCAAATTAAAAACGAAACTGAATGATGCATCTACCATAGAACTAGCTCTAGAAGAAAAGGCGACCACAGTCATCGACGGCAATCGTGTGGCACCCCTTTTCAAGCGGGTGTTACACCGTCAGCTTCATTACGCGAACCTCGACACGAACATCAATGATATAAGCGAACGCTGAGCTTGTTAATTATTATTGTAATCTGTGGCTGAGCCTGTGACTGACGACAAGACGATGCAAAATAAGTAAGACGTCTCCACCGCAGTTTGCCACAGTATACCACCCACCCCCTCGTCTGGAGCAACGTCATCACGCACTTTTATATAAGTCTATTTTGGGTCCCTTATCTACACGCTATTTATCTGGCTCAGCACGCACGCCGTGTATTTTTTGGGATCGCCGCATCGCTCACGAGGCCTGGCGCTCCATCACATGGAAAAAAGTTGGTCCAATATCCACCGACCTACAAGGAACCGCCAGAGAACTCCACCGAGCTATCGACAGTATAATACAGAAGACAGCTACGATCAAAATAACAGCTTGTGTTTCACAGCCTCTTAATGTCAGGGCCTGGAAAAGCCTAGTGAGTGTAAGACAATCTTGTGCAGCTCACTACCGGGCGATCACTTTTAAAAGGAAGTAGTCCACACTCTGATCACTGAAAAGAAGTTTATGGTCAACAGCAAACCTCTAACGCACAACTCCATCAACCTAAACAAGCCAAAGCACAATCACTTCGGTACTACTGAGTGTCCTCGTACACGACTCGCTTGTCGTCCCTTTGATAATCATGACCTCATCGAGAAAAACACATAAAGAACGTCGCAGTGCCTTGCCGATGTATATTTCACCCAAATACTCAATATTAATATGGATTGATGGAGCCCCACATCAAGCCGCAATGAAAGTCAACAACATCGTGCAGATCGTGGACAACACTCTACCATAAAACACCTGACAACTGGCCACGAGGACGAGCCATCGCTACGTATCAAGAAGCAGACAGCAGCGTGAGGAAAGTGGACATCAGAATAAACGAGAGCATCTGAAAGCCAGCAACTAATAAGTAACATCGGGTAGAAGTGCTGCCGACCAAACCATACTAGCGTACAAATATATTTTCGTTTAATTTTCACTTAATTTTTCTTGTAGAAGCCGTCTCCGTTGCAATGAGAACAGCCACCACACCATTTATAGCGACCGCGGCGCATTTAAGTTACATGTAAATACGTTTAATCAAAGGGTTAATTGGGTCATTTGTCGACTCGGTGTCCTATATGAATGACAGAAGAAAAATTATCTTAATATTTTCATTATACTCGTAATAGGACTGTGTTCTGTTGACCATTTGCTAGTCGCTATATCGCGATTTGAATTTGAGTCACATGTTTAAGTTATAGACTTATTTTTAAATAAATTTGTATTTTCTTTTAGCTTTTTAGTAAAATAGTGACTTAATTTAAAATAAGTCAGAGATATTCAAGTTTGATTTGGTAAAGCAAAGACCGATTTTAACTTAGGTCAACATTTCTTTCAGATTTTTCATGAAATAATGACGCAATTCTAAAGGGTTACAAATAAATAACTTTTTTTTAATTAATGGATGTGAATATTTGTGTAAATTTTAATGCATTTAAAAGAACATATTCTTAGGATTAGTTAGGTGGTTCAAGTTTCATCCTTTGCCTTTTACTTTTAATTCTACAGCCATTTAAAAATTATTTTGTTTTTTCAACAAACGTTTTTCATCAATACCCAAAAATTTGTGTTTTTGGATTAGGTCGTTATTTTATTAAGAGTGCGATTTACTTTCTGATAAACTCAATATGTCTTCCGGTATTTTATTATAGTATCTTATACTTAGACCTTCAAATGAAGTCCTTACTTTAGCGAGTCTATGCTTAGGTTGATCTATTTTATTTTTGCTCCTTGTATTGCGGTTATGCCTGTCACAATTTTTTGTGAAAGTATTTATATTTTTTCTAACATACATGATATTTTCATAAATATATTGACACGGTACAGTTATAATATTAATTTCCTTAAACAGTTCCCTTAGGGAATCACGACTGCAAATTTTATAAATTGCTCTTAAGGCCCTTTTTTGGAGAACAAAAATTGTTTCAATATCAGCGGCGCGCTCCCAAAGCAAAATTCCATAGGACATAATGCTGTGAAAATAACTAAAGTAAACAAGTCGCGCAGTTGCAATATCCGTGATCTCTCTAATTTTCAAACCGCATATGCAGCTGAGCTTAATCTTCCCGACAAAGATGTAATATGAGGGCCCCATTGGAGACTTGAGTCGACAGTAATCCCTAAGAAAACTGTACTGGTAGTAAACTCTAATTTTTCATTATTAAGTACGACATGATTATTCAAAGAATGTACTACGTTAGGTAAAGTGAATAATACACATTTAGTTTTTTTCTCATTAAGAACTAAATTATTTGCAGTAAACCAACTATGAATTTGTCCAAGAGTGTTCGTCATAGTTATGTGCATGTCTATCGACCTTAAATATAACGGATGTGTCATAAGCAAATAGTACAATCTTGGACAAATTCTCTACCATGTAAGGCAAATCATTTATGTAAATTAGAAATAGAAATGGTCCTAAAATATAGCCTTGAGGCACACCAATTTTAACACGAGACCCCTGTGATTTGGCGCCGTTTATTTGGACCTTTTGAGTTCTATTATCTAAATATGAATTCAAAAATTTCAGAGCTGCGTTTCGAATACCGTAGTGTCCTAATTTTAGCAATAAAGTTTCATGATCTACGCAATCAAATGCCTTGGAAAAGATCACAAAAAACACCAATGGCATCTTTTGATTCTTCCCAAGCATTAAATACATGTTTGATTAGAGCAACACCAGCATCTGTGGTACAACAACGTCCCTTTGTAAAACCGAATTGCTGGTTGTGTAAAAAATTATTCTGATTACAATGGGACAGCATTTGATTTAGCATGATCTTCTCAAACACTTTGCTTAGTACTGGCAGAATTGATACAGGCCTATAGTTACTGAGGTCTTGTTTGTCACCAGCTTTAAACAGCGGAACTACCTTGCTTTCATTAAATCAGGAAAAATGCCATGATCAATACATTCATTGAAGATATTTGCTAAGTAGGGTGCTAATATTTTGATTACTGATTGACAAACTTTAACTGACATCCCCCATAAATCTTTGGTGCTCTTAACTTTGATATCTTTAAAAGTTTTCAAAATATACTGGGGACTTACATGAGTAAATTTAAATTCAGAATTGCAAACATCTACATTTTGCTTCAGCAATGAACATGAAATTGTAGGTGAAGATCTTAATGACTCACTAGTTTTTAGAGGTATATTTGTGAAAAATGTCTCTAACTCCTGCGCTACATCTGAATTTAAACTAATCACTCCTTTGTCGGTTTTAAGTGAAAAGTTATTTTCGCGTGGCTTAGTTTTACCTGTTTCGCTATTAATAACTTTCCAGACAGCTTTTATTTTAGTATCTGAAGACTTTATCTTATTACTAATAAAGTTTGCTTTAGCAATTTCACAAGCTATTTTGAAGGTTTTAGAATATTTTTTTACCAGCTCATTAAAACTTCCATCATTTGTCATGTTTTTAAGCTCGTAAAGTTCAAAAAGCCTATCTCTACCAATCCTTAGACCTTTGGTCGCCCAATCACTAAACTTAAATTTCGTATTAATTTCTTTCGTTTCTATGTTAAAAATGATTTCGAAATTGAAAACGTCTTCGTATACATGATTTGGCTTTTCAAAAATATAATTATGGACAGGCAATTTCTCGATTAACACATTTTGATATTTTTCCAACCTGCTTGCAGTGATGGTTTCTATTTTGATCGTTTTAATATGGTTTTTGAATGGGAATGTTAAACTTTGACCCTTGTGATCTGATTGAAGAGAATTTATAATGCATTTTTGTACCGGGTCTCAATCGCTGAATACATTATCAATACATTTGGCAGAAGTAGGCGTCACACGAGTAGGTTCAAAAAATATATTAAATAAATTGAATGATTTAAAAAGACCTAAAAATTTATCACTTAATGCATTGATTTCTAAAATGTCTATGTTAAGGTCACCTGCAACAACAATAACATGTTTATTAGTTTTTGTGACTAATTTGAGTACATCTTCCATTATTTCTAGGAATTTAGTAAAAAAAAATTCTATTGGCGGTCTGTATACGCATACTATGACTTTCCAGCTCAACACAAGATAATTCAGTACAACACTCAACCGACAATCCGACAACATCCTTACGTTCTTTGAATTTAATGTTGTTTCTAATAAGTATTAAGGTACTCCATGTATCGCGGATTTTCGGTTGAAAGAACTGGCAATACAATAATTTTCATCATCATACATCGTTATGATGACATGTTATATTGTATAGGTGCATGTTCATGAGATGAGATCTACATTTTAATGACTGCTGTCGGAGTGCGGGTACGGAGTGCACTTCATCTAAAATTAGGTAATTACTTTAAGTTAACGAAAGATGCACTTTGATATATTGCAATGATAACATTTTACAACATTGACATTTTACTGCATTGAAATTTAGAAACGATGATATAGTTCGACTTTGATATTTTGAACCAATAACATCGTAAATTTAACATTTTCTCTCCTTATATCAGACTATATCCCTGTCTACTATGTCCCTATAAGAACATAGAATTAGTAACGAAACAGTGATAAATAGTGTCATTTCGTAGCTAGTTACAAAAAGTTACGAATGTGAAAAAAACAGTGTTTATAGGTAACTAGTTACGAAACAGTCAATAAAAAGTGTCTTTTCGTAGTTACGAAAAACTGGTTACGATAGTGCACGAAGGGATCAAAATGAGCAAAACGCAAAATGAGCAAACAACAAAATGAGCAAAACGCAAAATAAGCAAAAAGCTAAATGAGCAAAACGCAGAATGAGCAAATTTGTGCTCATTTTGCTTTTTGCTCATTTTGATTCTTGTGCTCATTTTTGCTCTGAAGGGCCCAATCCCTCCAGAGCATCTGGACAACTGTCCCAAAAAGACAACTTCAGAGCGTAATGACCAAGGTGCTAAAATGACCAAGGTGCCAAAATGACCAAGGTGCCAAAATGTCCAAGGTGCCAAAATGTCCCAAAATGACCAAGGTGCTCAAATTACCAAGGTGCTAAAATGACCAAGGTACTAAAATGACCAAGGTACTAAAATGATGTCAATATGACAAACTAATGATATGTACGCGTTTCGCTGTTTTTTCTCGTAATAAAAATGGTCATAATTATAAAAAATCTGAAACATAGGGAAACAGTAATAAATGGGGGGTATCGCTATAATTTGAGTGTTGCTAATAAAAATACTACATTATGGAGATGTGTAAACCGAAAAACATGTTCGGCCACTTTGAAATTGGATATTACAAAAACTATCATCCTGAACGAAAAACGACACTCGTGCGTTCGTGATCGAAAAGGAAATGAAGTGTCTATAGCGATTGCTAAATGCAAAAAGAAAGTTTGCCAAAATTTAGGACCAATCCAAGCGATATATGAAGATGTATTTCAAGAGCTTAAAAGTAAGGCAGATGAATATATTGATCGAATACCACCATTTGAGTCCATCAAAACAGTCTTATACAGAGAAAGGAAGAAATTCTTAAAATCAGAAAAGTTTTTAAGTGCTTGAAAGAGCTTGTTCTTCCAGAAGGAATCACCGGGGATCTTTTGATTTGTGAGGATAGGGAAGAGGAAAAAATACTGATATTTTGTTCTAAACAAAGCCGGAAATTTATAAAAAGTTCACGAAATGTATCTTATCTGGCTAAACGACACGAAAGGGTCATCAGGCTTCCAATCCCAAGGGCTTAGTCATTTTGCAACTTTGGGCATTTTGCAACTTTGGTCATTTCGCAACTTTGGGCATTGTGCAACTTTGGTCATTTCGTAACTTTGGTCATTTTGTAACTTTGGTCATTTTGTAACCTTAGTCATTTCGCAACTATAAACTTGGTCATTTCGCAACTTTGGACATTTTGTAACTTTGGTCATTTTGGCACCTTGGTCATTACCTACAACTTCTTATAAGCCTTAGTTGGTCTGGCTTGCATAGTTCCCGAGATAAACTAGTTTAAAGTTTGACAGCTGTCATCTGAAATGTATAAAGACAACAACTATTTTTGGTAATGAGTTTCATAGACAAACAACACTAATTACATAAATATTATATAACATGACTGTGACATTTAGCAACCTTACATAAAAACTACATTTTGCCTCTCTGATTTTTTCGACTTGTGACATTTTCTACTCGCCACATTTTGCTACAGTGATATTTTGCCTCCAGGACCCCTAGTACCCCTGACTTGTACCCCCAGGGGTACAACTGGGGTAATTGTGCCCCTCTAGTACCCCTAGGTGTACATTTGGTACATACTATGTCCCAGAAGTCCTCCAGGACCCCTAGTACCCCTGACTTGTACCCCCAGGGGTACATCTGGGGTAATTGTGCCCCTCTAGTACCCCTGTTCCAACAGATATGTTTTCCTCTGGGTTTGCCTATGTTTATTTTTGAATAAATATGAAATAGTATGAAAACATTTATTAATAAAGGATTTTAGAAAAAACATAACTCATCTAAAAGTTTGTAGAAAAAGGGGTACACTTATTGTGCCTTCTATTACCTATTTGCATCTGGGCGTCCATGATACAAATGTTCCTTTCCTTTGTTTGTTGTTCCTTGGTTGGAAAGTCATCTAAAATAACTTTTGCAGTTTGGAACGAGGCATCTTCTTTAACGACTTAAAAAATGGCAAACTGTTGGTCTTTTTTTAAATTGTGCATTTAACTGGCTATTCCAGCCTTTACACGTGTTCGTTGTGCGATGGATTTCACCAAAACAGCACCACGTTTGTTTATTTGCGATCCAATATTTGTTTGAAATATTTTATGAATGATTTTATATTTTTATTGGATATCAAATCAGCATAACTCTGAATATAGGGAGTCCCTTCCCTCTGTAATCTTATCTTCGGGCAGAAGGGGCAAGGCACCACATAGGTTTTTGCTGCCCAATGTTTTGGCTTTTCGCCATAAACTTATCTGGAAGTGATAGAAACAACCATGATGTTGTATATCAGGAAAATAATACTTTTTTGATAGCAAATATTGCAGATTGTTCAAGATTGAACCCGTCTATAATAAATGAAGTAGTTACTGGTACTTTAAAGTGTTAGGATGGAGGTTGATTTATCTTATAAGAATGATACGAACATAAGGACATACGTACAAAAACACTAAGTGTACTTCTGGGCTGCTTGTGACATTTTTTTTTGGGACAATTAATTTTACAAAAACAGGTGTTGCTTCTTAACTAGTTACGAAACGAGTGATTTAAAAATGTACTTTCGTAACTGTAACTAGTTACCAAATCTTGGTTTACGAAACGACACGAAAGGGCCGTGCGAAAGGGTCATCAGGCTTCCAATCCCAAAGGCTTAGTCATTTTGCAACTTTGGGCATTGTGCAACTTTGGTCATTTTGTAACCTTAGTCATTTCGCAACTGTAAACTTGATCATTTCGCAACTTTGGACATTTTGTAACTTTGGTCATTTTGGCACCTTGGTCATTACGCTCCGAAAGGCCTTCGAAGTATTTTTTTCGGAAAACAAGGACGGAACAAATTAAATGTTACATAGGGTCGGTCCCAGTATACCCATTGAGAATAACCATTAATGGTAATAGTGGCACTAAATTTCCCATAATTACCATTGCGTTTTTTTAAACGCGCTGGCATGCTGAGCGTTTATATTAAAAACAGGAAAGATTAGTTATACTAAGTGCGTGCTCTCGACTCTTTTGATAAATTGAATTTCAATCACGACGTAATTAGAAGGTACTGTTTTTGTGACAGGACAGACAAGTACGTTGGTAAAAATCTTTATTTTAAATAATTTCGAAAATGAGTATTGAGATTATAAAAAGGGGGAAAGGTAATATTTTATTATTTCAAGGCCATGAGTATACAAAACACAGCCACTTTAAGTCCGGCAACTTTATGTGGCGCTGTAACAAACGCCACAAAACAAAATGTAAAGGATCTATTACTGTATCTGCAGTGAGTTTCCATTATATTATATTTCTTTTTAGATTTCGCATTTTTTTTTATATTTTGTCAGAAAAATGTGTATCTAATGTCACACTGATAAAAGAAAGTATTATATTGTGGTGGCCAGTATGCAGCAGCCTAGCTATTAACGTAGGCCACAAAGTAGTATTGGCGGCTGCGCGCCGAATATGTGCGTAGGCTGTCATGCGTTTAATAAACGCCGCAAATGGTTTTTCTGGGACACGATCGTATGTAAAGTAATTCCCACTATGTCCGTCAGTCATCAGTGGGTATAGTGGCACTGTTTTTAGAAAAAAAGTGAAGTCCCAGTATGACCACTGTAATGGGTAATGGGTATAGTGGGACCGACCCGTTACATATATTTAGATAATTAGGGGTCGGTCCCACTATACCCATTACCCATTACAGTGGTCATACTGGGACTTCACTTTTTTTCTAAAAACAGTGCCAGTATACCCACTGATGACTGACGGAAATAGTGGGAATTACTTTTCATACGATCGTGTCCCAGAAAAACCATTTGCGGCGTTTATTAAACGCATGACAGCCTACGTTAATATCTAGGCTGCTGCATACTGGCCACCACAATATAATACTTTCTTTTATCAGTGTGACATTAGATACACATTTTTCTGTCAAAATATACTTAGTTGAGAAAATGGCTTCAGCTTACTCATTTTCGAAATTATTTAAATTAAAGATTTTTACCAACGTACTTGTCTGTCCTGTCACAAAGACAGTACCTTTTAATTACGTCGTGATTGAAATTCAATTTATCAAAAGAGTCGAGAGCACGCACTTGAATAAAGAGTTTTCATTGAGATAAAAAGTTAGTATAACTAATCTTTCCTGTTTTTAATATAAACGCTCAGCACAGCATGCCAGCGCGTTTAAAAAAACGCAATGGTAATTATGGGAAATTTAGTGCCACTTTTACCATGTGGTTGTACTCAGCGATTGACCATATCCTACGGGGAAACTGACACTGTGATGAATTAGTTCTATATTTGTTCTATCTAAATAAATGTAACATTTAATTTGTTCCGTCCTTGTTTGCCGAAAAAAATACTTTGAAGGGTATCGTTAGCCAGCGATGTACTCTGAAAATAGTCTTTTTAGGTAAATAAGAATTAACTAGGTAATTAGTTCTATGTTTGGTCTATCTACACTAATATTATAAAGAGGAAAGATTTGATTGTTTGTTTGTTTGTTTGTTTGCATCGAATAGGCTCCGAAACTACTGGCCCGATTTTAAAAATTCTTTCACCATTAGAATCCTACATTATTCCTGATGAACATAGGCTATATTTTATACGAGAAAAAAATAGGGATCCGCGTGAAAATTTCGATAATGTAACCCAACGTGTGAAAAATGTACCAAAAAAATGTCTTATATCGCGTACGCTGTGGAAATTATTGACAATAGAGCAAAGTGATGTACTACAGTTTTATAGAGGACATCAATATCTTTAATAATGTCCGCGATACCATATATCTAACTATTACAGTTATGCCACAATAATTACTTTTTAATTTAAAAATGTACCAACTACGCCACATTATTCGTACCAGTGTAATGATTACATTTAATCATTACTGTATTAAAGGGTGTCAGGGATAGCCCTCAGTATACTAATAGGGTACATGCAGACCATGAAACTGAACAACTTTCCCCTAGGAACATATTTCAGGAAACGTAAAAAAACTGACTCCCCATAGTGAATGCAGTCAGCTGATTGTGATTTTGTATGGAAGGTAATTTTTTGGCGTTTCCAGACATAATGTTTCTAGGGGAAAGTTGTCCAGTTTTATGTTTCATGCACCCTATCAGTATTCGAAAGGCTGTCCCTTACACTAAAATAATACATACATACACATATCACGCCTATTATCCCTTGCGGGGTAGGCAGAGCGTAAACGGCCGCAAAAACGGACATTTACGCCACGTCTGACATATGTTTGAGGGTCATTCGGAAAAATGTGTATCGCCAAAAGAGGTCGAGAGGCGCATTCAGCTGGGTTGGGCCGCTTTCGGTGAACTGAAAGACGTCTTCAAATCTCAGATCCCACAAAACTTGAAGACCAGAGTTTTCAACCAATGTGTCTTGCCCACGCTTACTTATGGTGCCGAAACATGGACGCTCACAAGGGAGAGCTTGCACAAAATTAAGGTTGCACAAAGAGCCATGGAGCGTTCCATGCTAGGTATTAAACTTCAGGATCTGGTTCGCAACGAGGAAATAAGACGCCGAACAAGAGTCGTCGATGTCGGAAAACGAATCACAAAACTGAAGTGGGGGTGGGCAGGACATTTGGCTAGACGAGATGACGGACGGTGGACGAAGGCGGTAATGGAGTGGCGGCCAAGAACAACTAAACGTCCAGTAGGCAGACCACCCGCTAGATGGACGGACGACCTAGCGACCATTGCTGGCAAACAGTGGATGCGGGAGGCACAGGACCGGCGTAGATGGCGAGAAAAAGAAGAGGCCTATACTCAGCAGTGGGTAGATGTGGGCTGATATGATGATGATGATGATGATAGTGACAGGTTGTCAGCCCATCGCCTAAAATTGCAATACACACCCTCAAGTCCCTTAGTCGCTTCCTACGACTCCCACGGGAAAGAAATCGGGTAGTGCTATTCTAAGCCGGCATCACACTAAAATAATAATATAATCTACACTAATATTAGAAACAGGTTTATTTATTGTTTGTTTGAATTGAATAGGCTCCGAAACTACTGGACCGATTTAAAAAAATCTTTTACCGTTAATTGAAATTTAAATTCGTTATTCAATGTAGGATAGTATTATCACTTATTAACGTCATGCACCGACATTCTAAAAGAAGAAATTGTATCACACAATTTTCATTTTTTTATTAAAATTTTGTTGTGACCTAATAGAAAACCGGCTCGGGCGGGATAAAAATAAATAAAAATAAAGGCACTGCCATGGGGCTGGCCAGGTTAATCACACGGCATGTAACTTTACGCCACCACCATCTGAAAACGATATTTGCATATTTGTTGCCGTGTGTTGCCGGCTTAGAATAGCATCACCCCATTTCTTTCCCGTGGGAGTCGTAAGAGGCGACTAAGGGACTCGGGGGTGTGTATTTCTATTTTAGGCGATGGGCTGACAACCTGTCACTATGGCGATACACAATTTTCCGAATGACCCTCAAATATTTGTCAGACGTGGCGTAAGTGTCCGTTTTTTTGCGGCCGTTTACGCTCTGCCTACCCCGCAATGGATTATAGGCGTGATATGTGTGTGTGTGTTTCAAATTGAAGTCAAGATTATTAGAATCCTACATTATCCTTGATAGCCTATGTTCGGCTATATTAAACTTTCTTAATCCCGGGGGGAAATTGTTAGCGGCGGGTGAAACCGCTGGGCGGGCTGCTAGTCTAAATATATATTAAGTTCATTACATTTCATTTTAGTTTTTCAAAAATCTGCTTTAAAGATTATCGTTAGCCAGCGATGTACTTTTAAATTAGTCTGTTTAGGCGAATAAAATCTACCCAGGTAATTAGTTCAATAGCAACGTTAATTATATATTCACTTGTTATGCATAAGATTCATAACGTTTTCAAAATATGAAATATGAAAAAAATATAACATTAGCCAGCAATGTAGATACTAAGTGCTTGCAGTCGCCCCACCGAGCGTTGCCGTCACGGATCTTTGGATGCAATTTCAAATCTTTTGTATCCTGGAGCACCATTTTTGAAACGGCGAATTCTGAAATCGTGATGTCTGGAACGACTGGTATGTATAACCACATATTTTTTAAAGTTAACGTTATGGGAAGTTTTCGCCGCCGCCAATACTTTGTGGTCCTGATGACTCATTCATTCAGGAATCAATGAACCTTTTTAGATGTAGGTAGATACTACATTGCTGGCTAATATTATATTTTTTTAATATTTAATATTTTGATAACGTAATAAATTGTATGCGTAAAAAGTGGATATATAATTAAATTTGATATTGAACTAGTTACCTAGGTACATTTTATTGGCCTAAACAGACTAATTTAAAAGTACATCGCTGGCTAACGATAATTTTTATAGCAGATTTTTAAGAAAACTAAAATGAAATGTAATGAACTTGATATATATTTAGATAGACCAAATAAAGAACTAATTACCTAGTTAATTATTCTTTACCTAAACAGACTATTTTGAGAGTACATCGCTGGCTAACCATACCCTTCAAAGTATTTTTTTCGGAAAAGAAGGACGGAACAAATTAAATGTTACATATATTTAGATAGAACAAATATAGAACTAATTCATCACAGTGTCAGTTTCCCCGTAGGATATGGTCAATCGCTGAGTACAAATGGTTATTCTCAATGGGTATACTGGGACCAACCCATAATTAGACAGTTGTCCTCAACAAGTTTGGCCATAAGGATCCCGATATAACGTTCCTCGTAGCCAATCAGTTAGGCGAAATAGTTTGGCCATGAGGAAGAAGGGTCACTCCGGAGGGATTGGGCCCTTCAGAGCAAAAATGAGTGCAAGAATCAAAATGAGCAAAAAACAAAATGAGCACAATTGCTTCCGGTGCTCATTGTGTTCCCTCCGGAGCATCTGGACAACTGTCCCAAAAAGACAACTTCCCAAATAGCCAACTCACTAATTCTATATCCCAATTCACCAACATCCCACTTCACCAACTTCCCACTTCACCAACTTCCCACTTCACCAACTTCAACTTTAGCTAGTTACGAAAAACTGGTTACGAAAGAGCACGAAGGGTCCTCTTCGGTGGCGAGTGTACTTTGTCTAGCGCCACATCTGCGGCCCTCAGGAACGATCTGTACGGCGCCGAACCTTCCGCTAAATACGCTCGTAGTGTAACTTTTGTACTATGACAAGTTTGGCCATAAGGATATAGAGTTCCTCATAGCCAAGTTAGGCGAAACAGTTTGGCCATGAGGTAGAAGGGCTATCGATAGGATACCGTTTTTCAGATGTAAACTATAGATACAGTGTGGCAACGCTACCACCCACCCATCAAAGTGCTAACATGACGTAACGCGTTTGTGACGAAATTCCTTTGTGACTAATTGCGTATGTGACGAACTGCTTAGGGTCGCCGCAAACCTAACAGCTGCCGCGCGACAATTGCTCGCGATGGCTCTTGTCATCTCGTGACATTTGTCCTCAGCGGCAGAAGCGGACACGCGCGACAGCTCGAGCTGCCGCGAGCATCCTCGAGCCGGCGGCAGAACTGCGCGCGCGTCCGCTGTTGCGCTAGACAGTGTTGCCAACTACATCATATTAAAATTGAATTCGGTGATTGGGATGCATCCAGTTACAGGAAATAATACCAACACGAATACCTACTCACCACAACTATTGTTATTATGACAAATATTCCAATTTCAGCAGAGTCATATTGAACACACTTATTAAAATAGTTTAGATGTAAAAGGGTCTTCCCCACTAGAAAATTTAAAACAATTGAAATAAAAGTCCTGAAAGTTTTGATTATAATGAGGTTGATCTTAAGCTGAGCTCATGTTAGTAATTAATATATTTTATTTTAAAAAAACAGTATCTTTTTATTTCTACTTTGATGGCCACACCAAAAAATGATCGCTGTCGACCTGTCATCGCCAGACGGACACAAGCGCACTCAAGATGCAGCGCGAGCATGCTCGCGCATGCTCGAGCACCCGCGCGTCAGTCGCGCGCCGCCGCTCGCATCCGCGCGAACAATGGCGCGCGTACCTGCCAGAGCACTTTAGCTGTCACCGGCCAATATCAATTACGTACGGGTGATTTTCGGATTTCTATGAAAAGTGCTCGAGCTGCCGCTCGCAAAAATGGCGGTTTGGTCTGCGGCGGCCCTTACGTGACAAAAAGCGTTTGTGACGAATGAAGACTATGACAAAAGCCAAACCCTTCGTGCACTTTCGTAACTAGAATTTGGTAACTAGCTACGAAAAAACACTTTTTAGTCACTGTTTCGTAACTGGTTACGAATAAACACTATTTTTCACAATTTTATCTAAAAAAAATCTGCTCAGCTATGTACCAATAGAACGTGTGTTCCCATTTGTCTCCACTTTGATGGCCACTAGTGACGAATGGGACAAAAATTCCCAGCCACCACTCGTGTTCGCTGTACATTGATTATGCTATCAACAATGCACCATAACAAACTATTTGTTTTTGAAATCTTACTTAGATTTTAGGTGTGTGAGATCCCTTTGTTCATTTCACATTTTAAGTGACAGCTGTCGTAAACTAAAATTCAACTTTATGGTCCGGAAGTTGTAGGCCTCAACGAAATCTACATCGCTGTACATTGATTATGCTATCTACAATGCACCTTAACAAACTATTTGTTTTTGAAATCTTACTTAGATTTTAAGTGTGTGAGATCCCTTTGTTCACATTTTAAGTGACAGCTGTCAAACGTGTAGCTCGTTTATCTCGTAAACTAAAATTCAACTTTATTGTCCGGAAGTTGTAGGCCTCAACGAAATCTACATGACAGATGACAGCTGTCAAACTAAAAAGTCGTTTATCTCGGAAGCTACGCATGCTAGACTATTTGTTTCTTTGGGGAAGTTGTAGGTCTAGATCTTGCCACATTTTTAGTGACAGCTGTCAAACTCAATTCCTGTTTATCTCGGAAACTATGCATGCTAGACTACTAGTTTCTTTGGGGAAGTTGTCAGCTGTCATCTAAAATGTAGGGCTCGTCAAGCCATGCAACTTTCCCAAACAAACTAATAGTCTAGCATGCAAGGTTTACGAGATAAACGGTTTTTTAGTTTGACAGCTGTCATCTAAAATGTAGGGCTCGTCAAGCCATGCAACTTTCCCAAACAAACTAATAGTCTAGCATGCAAGGTTTACGAGATAAACGGTTTTTTAGTTTGACAGCTGTCATCTAAAATGTAGGGCTCGTCAAGCCATGCAACTTTCCCAAACAAGCAAATCGTCTAGCATCCACGGTTAGTAGTTACGAAATAGTGATTTAATAGTGTCATTTGGTAGCTAGTTACGAAAAGTTACGAACGTGGAAAAAAATTGTGTTCATTCGTAACCGGTTACGAAACAGTGACTAAAAAGTGTTTTTTCGTAACTAGTTACCAAATTCTGGTTACGAAAGTGCACGAAGGGCATTCTAGGATGAGGACATTATCTGCCGAAAGGCGGCTTGGACGTCCTTTTGGAAAATAAGCCAAATGAGAAGTTGTCCTTATGGGAAATAGATCATTTGGGATGTTGTCCTTATGGGAAATAGATCATTTGGGATTTGTCCTTTTGGGAAATTGGCGTATTGAAACAGTTGTCCTACTGACAGTGGGTGAAATGGCACAGTTGTCCAAATAGTCCGGAATGATTGTGTTTTGCTCATTTTGCTTTTTGCTCATTTTGCGTTTTGCTCATTTTGCTATTCGCTCATTTTGCGTTTTTCGACTTTCGAAGCGTAGTGTAAAGGCATTTTTTTTTTTTTTATTAATGATGGGTTTGCTCTTGACTCTAGTCTAGGTCATAGGACAGAGACAGTCTAAGATGGAGCGAGCTCACCCAGAAGAAGCCTGTTAAGGCACTGGCACTCCCACACACTGACGGAACGCAGCAAGCTACTTGGCGCCAGACTTCGGTGGGATGGTGGTCGCGAGCCAGGCGGCCCCTTACGGAGCCTTCCACCGCTTAGTGGGATCGTGTGTTCATTTTGCTTTTTGCTCATTTTGCTCTGAAGGAAAATCTCCCCTCAGAGATGAGCAGAATCCGACTCAACTTAATGGGAATTCAACTTTATGGTCCGGAAGGCTTTTTAATCCTAAATGAATGGGTCTACATACTGGATTAATACCACAAATACGCTTAAAGCTTTATTTCCACAAAACATCATTATGAATAACAGCGCACAAAGCGCGCACGAGTAGCCACCGACACCATAGCTCGTCTGGGGCAGCCGCGGCGCTTTTCAATGTGTAGAGGTGTCAGCATATTTTCGTGCAGCATGTGTATATTGTGATGCAGGGACAACAACATCCGCAGCCACCACCGCAGCATCCACCACAGCAACCTCCACACCTGAGAATATAAATACATTTATGAGCTACCGTTCATGCCCTAAATATTGGGATTGCTACAAACCAAACCATCTACCGGCCAGACCATAAAAAACCGGGATTTCTCCAAGGAGTGCTATCAGCCAGACCAATCAAAAGCCGGGATTGCTAAAAGCTTGCTACCAGTCAAGACTGCTACACAGGCCATGCAAATCTGGGAAATCTACCAGCCAGAATGGGTCTACTCGCAAAATGACCTAATTCCTAAACGCAAAACGGCCTGCTCGCAAAATGACCTAACTCCTATACGCATAATGTCCTACGCATAATGTCCTAAACGTATAATGTCCTAAACGCATAATATCCTATAAGCATAATGTCATAAACGCATAATGACCTAAACGCATAATGTCTTCAAAATAATTCTATAATTAACGGTGATTTCCCACACTTTTCCTCAACGTAGATACAATGTGTGATGCCTTTTGGTGTACTTACCTGCTATATATGGCCGTATATTGGTAAGAGTTATGTTTCCATGTAAATATACATGGTGTAAGGGACGGTGTACCTAAAGTGATATTTTGTTTCCTAGAATGACATTTAGATTCCTAAAGTGACATTTAGATGCTAAAGTGACATTTAGGTTCCTAATGTGGCATTTAAATAGCTAAAGAGACATTTATTTTCCTTTTGCATATTTGGCTTTCAATAGTGCAATCAAAAAGCTAATTGATTTGTCGCAACTAAAAATTCCATGTAGAAAAACCAATTTTTCTAACTCCGATTGAACTACTGGGAAAAGAAGATTTTGAGGACAGTAGGCATTTAGGACGTTGTGTTTAGTTTAGGACATTACGCGTTTAGGGCATTAAGCGTTTAGGACATTAAATGTTTAGGTCATTAAGCGTTTAGGACATAAAGCGTTTAGGACATTAAGCATTTAGGACATTAAACGTTTAGGACATTATGCGTTTAGGTCATAATGAGCTTAGGTCATTGAGAGTTTAGGAATATTTTAGGATTTAGGACATTATGCGTCGGGATGCCAGAATGGAAGTAACTTACATCTTGGATTATTGTTTGGATGAGTACTTCTTCTAAATAGCAAGTAGCGTGTGGAAAAATTCCAAAGTTCTAATATTTTTTTCAAATTTTGATTGTATTGACGCAGATAATTTGTATGTACTGAATAGCCTTTAGCAAGCACTTCTACAAATTGACTCAAAAGGAATATTATGTAATTTGAACAGTGTTTTCTTTTTCTTAGTGGCCAGGTTTTTGTTAAGCTGGATACACTAGCAAAAAATAATAATGATGAAACTTTATTTTGAAACGAAACCGACGATGTTACTCAAATTTGCCGCCATCAGATGTTGCATGGCTGTTGTTCGGTTGTTGTCCAGTCGATATTCAATTGTCGTTTGGATGGTGCTCAGTTGTTGTTGTTGAAATGCTGAACTGCAACTGAATAACAATTGAACTAAAACTAAACAACAACTGGCCAACAGCTGAACAACATCCAGAACAACAGCTGAACAACAACATCAACTGAACACCATCCAAATGACATCTGAATATCGACTGGACAACAACCGAACAGTAACTGAACTACAACATCTGATGGCGGCAAATTTGAGTAGAACACTTCGTTTAATTTCTCCATTTTACTTCAAAGCTTTCAACATCATTATGAGGTTATGTTACAACGCTTGCGAATAAAATGTAATTTCTATAGGCAGAATGCTTAAAAGAAGTCTTTATACAAGCGTTTTCGAGTTTGTAATAAGTGTAGATAAAATCATGAATAAACTAATTTATAGTATTCTCTATAGATAGTATCTCGTAAGCCATGCATGTGCCAAGTCAAAATTAGTAGTGTTAATAACAATTTAATTCAATAGGTAGTTAATAAAATTTTAAATGCAAGCCTGTACTTCCCTATTACAATGCATAAGTCTTCGAAATTTTATCGGGTAAATAATAAAATTTGCCATGACTGCAAGCAACTATTACAGGACAGTGTAATAGAGATAGAGCTAGAAGACAAATCGTGTTTGACACCTTTAGCCGGGATGTTTCCACCAGAAAATATACCACCAGTCACCGTGCAACCAGAAACATCACAATCTCAACAATATACAAGTCCAACTCCGTCAAAATTCTTGCCGAAAACGAATTATTCTAAAAGCGTCTGCAAAAACGTTGATAATATTTTAAATTCTACCAAAGAACAAGTGACAATAAAAACACCTACAGATGAAACCAAGAATAGCAAATCTCAAGATCTACAAGGACACTTACATTTCTATACAGCTTATACAAGTGATTCTCCACAGTCCATGTTCCTTGTGGCATATGATGAACGAGGGTTGAACTCTGTGTTCCACTGCACGCAAGGGTACACATGTGGTGAAGCTACAGGGCATGATATTGAAGTTGGCGGAGTCACCAAAATTGATTACGTAGAAGGTGTACCACTCCATGTGCCAAAGAATCAGATTTTGGAATGCTGCCCTTCACTAAAAAAGTATTGCTCGAAATGAGGAAATGAAATCGCAACAACTTCACATAAAACCTAGCGCGAATCATATTTTTGTCTGCGGTGTCATCAGGGTGTAGGGTTGGTACCTCAAGGTTAGAGTATCTTATTTTATGTACTTAGCAGTTCATGTGGGAGTGAAAATGTCGCATACTATGCCATCCGTGGTCTTGTGGACTGAGTGGGTTGTAGCTTGGGACCAAAGGGATCGATGCAGTGAGCTTAAAGTTTAAGATAGTCCAAGTCTGACAAAATGTTATTCTGATTCATCGGATTGTTTGTAAACGAACGCTGGTAGTGGTAAGCGGCTCCAAAACTCGGAAACCAGAGTTACGGTGCTGCTATGTGTTGTTTCTCAGAAAAAATGTGAATACACTATTTTCTGCAACTTCCGAAAAGGAAAACCATAATGAGGCGCCAGTTTTGTAAAGGAAAATACATTTAGTACGCGCTATTAAGTACTAGATTTAATCATTTACTGGGAGATTCTAATTTATAAATAGAACCAACAAGTCGTAGCCATCTAAACTGTCCAATTATGTTATTCACATTTTAATGAAGAAATCAAAATTTTTTGTGCTAGGAATCATAACTTTTATTAAATTTTAAATGTTTTAAGATAAGTAAGAGCCTCAAGTCTTGCCTATTTTCTAATTAGGTGTGCATTTCAGAACAATCTCAAAATGGTGAACTGCTGCGCCGTGACACCCATCCATCCATGCAGGAGCCGCGAGCTACGCGGAGGCATCCTGTACACGGACTGCTTCTGCTTACGACGGAACGGCCTGCAGTACGATTGCCGCAGGACTGGGTGCCAGAACTCACCACTTTGCACTGTGCTGCCGGCGCCTATCTGCGAAACTTCCCGCCAGGCCTGCACCAAGCACTACCTTAACCCGCACGCTGAACCGCTTACACGAATCTGCGATATGCGGCGATAAAAAGAGAAGTGGACAAAACTCATCATCGTGCGAACATGCGGTTATGGTGCATCGTCGGTAACCAGCACGGGTAACCAGTCACAATTCTCAAGAATGATTATTATCTCTACAAAAAAACTGGCCGAAAATATTTGTGCTAATAACCAAAAAAATCGAAAGACGTCAAGAGAAGACTGTTTTTGACAGAAGATACTTTCGCTTCGTCGAGAACAGATGTAAATTTTATAAAAATTGCAATTTTCTAAAAATCCTCAAAATTCAAAATTTTTAGTATCTATTTTCACATAATATATATTTACACCCATTTATGTAGAGTTTAATTATATTTTTTACTAAAATACAAATCTGCTTCCCTCCCAAGCGAAGATCTTCGGTGTTTGGATCGCTAGCAAACTTACGCAAGATGTAAGTATTCTTTCAACCACCTTGCTTACTATGCTGTGCAAGATCTGCCTCTTGTTCTTTTCACCAAGCCAAAAAGACGAATGTCAAATATTATGTCAGGGACACGTACATTATTAGGCACGGTAGGATCTACGAACGTGGGGACTTGATGGGTTACCTATGCGCATTTTACGGCCTGGTCTAGTTAGAAAGTAGGCCTAGCGCCCACATCGAATTCAGCAACGCTGAATATGTTCTTGGAGCAAAGCAACATCCGCCAACGAAAATCTTCTAAGGAACGATTTATCTAACGATAGTAGTAACAAAACAAAGCAAATGTCATTTTTGTTTCAGGTGTTCACCATGTGGCCCTATGGTATGCTACAAATATGAAGACTGCGGTCCACCGGTAAGTAACAAACTTATTTTAAATGTAAATCTTGACAAAACAAGAGCAAAACTTAAGACGTTTATGTATGTGTTTAGCTCTGCTGTCTCCCTCGGTCAGCGTTCAAGCGGAATGGGCTGCAAGACCACCAGTACTTCCAGCAGGGCTCTGTGCGGTACCTGTGCCGCTCGGGTTGCGGCTGCTGTAGGCCGTGCCCGCCGCGCTGTCCGCCGTGCGTGCGCCGCCCGCCTCCCGGCAAGACCTACGTCACGCGCTTCAGTGACTTCGACCTGATCTCGCAGTGGTAGCGTTTTGTCACGCTAGCCGCTTTGCTTCCTGGTAATAATTCCTTACTACACGGCGGACAGTGCGGAATTCTTTAAAACGAATCTGAATTTTTTCTTTTCTGTACAGAATGCCAGAGCCCCCAACGGGGGTCCTGTTAGAGGCGAGGAGGGCGGCGCGCAAAAAAAGGGAGAACATGAAAATCAGCTGAGAAGGATAAAAAGTCGCGAGCTAAGAGGCGGTGTTATGTACTACAGTTGCCATTGCATCAAACGCAATGGCTTGCAACACGATTGCCGCCGGACGGGGTGCGGTGGCGAGCCAACCTGCCTCACGCTGCCTGACCCCGTGTGCGCGCCCAGTCAGCTTGCGAGGGCACGTGGCCTGGCCGACCCCGCGGCTCTAGCTCCGCATTATGCGCAGCAGTACGGTGGTGGTCAAGGAGGTTACGCCGCCGGGCCCTCTGGACCGTCTGGATCTGGGGGTGGCAAAAGGTTTATCGTCTGCGAGCTAAAGGGAACCGCTCCTGGTGCGTCCGCCGAGAAGTCTGGAAAGTGTTGTAAGTGTCCTCGTAGTAATAATGCTGCTCCTCCGCCAAAGCTTGGTTGTTGTCAATCTAGCAATGCTGTCCCAACTCGTAATATGCCGATGATGGTCGGCCAGTTTAGTGGCGGCGCCTGTGTCAATAAAGCTCAACCTCCACCGCAAAGCCAGAGGCCTCTTGTTAAAGAAACTGGTAATTGCGGATGTTCACGTGCTGCTGCTGCTGCTGGTAAGCCGTCGGACGCAAAAACTGTGGTGGTATTTGACGAGCAAATGACCAAAAGTGTTCTTGAATATTTTGGAAAGCAAGACATTGCGAAAAATGACGGATTTGTAAAAGGCCCTCAGAACAAGGCACCGCCTCTGAAAAAAAGTGAACCATGCACGAGACCAGGTTGCATTCATTGGCAGCCACCATCCCCTTGCGTATGGGACCTACCCTGTAAAGCAGACTGTTTCGAAACTCCAGCTGGTATTAGACCAGGGCGCAACCCTTGGGTCCACGGATCGGGGCCATGCGTGGTAGACAAAACTGGACCGCAGAAGCTGGCAGACGTAGTAAAAGCAAATCAACAGTATCAACCAAGCTATGGCGCAGGGCAGACCCAGGCCGTTGGCTATGGTTCAACTCCTCGTGAAGCTATACAATGTATGACGCCTAAATGTTGCACAGGTTGCTGTGTCCCGAGTGATGGCGGAGCAGCTCGAAGCGGAGGGGCCCAAATGTCAGCAGACATGCCGGTGTTAGTTTTGAAGCTCGCCTAAATTCAAGTCGCCTCACTGGTTTTCGAGAAAGTAAGAAAAAGTGTAAAACTTCACGAACATGATATATAATAAATGTTTGTATTAAGTATATGAATGGCATTTTTTTATTTATATTTTTGAAGATACAGAATAAGCAGTTTCTGCAAGCGACAGTTCGAGTGAGCAGTTTTGACTAGAAATTCAAAAAAGAAACGCTTGAAATAAAGGTGACATTGGTTAGAATGACGTTTGGCACTCGCGGTTGCCCGGCGGCACCCGGCATCGTTTGTCGTTCTAGCCAATGTCACCTTTATTTCGTGCTGAATTTCTATAAAAAGTGCTCTCTATGAAGTTTGCAGAAACGCTAGTTTGGTCTGCGGCAGCCGCAAGAAAAGCGTTAAATGCTAACCAGTTTCATCACGATAGCAGAATGTCACATGCGCAGAATGTCACATGCGCAGAATGCAACGTGCGCAGAATGTCACATGCGCATAATATCACATGCGCATAATGTCACTTGCGCAGAATGTCACTTGCGCAGAATGTCACATGCGCAGAATGTCACATGCGCAGAATGTCACATGCGCAGAATGTCACATGAGCAGAATGTCACGAGCAGAATGTCACATGAGCAGAATGTCACGAGCAGAACGTCACGTATGAAAGACCTTCGTTCGCAGTGGTTCCATTGAAAGCCGGTGTTTCCCCTAGCACAGCCTAACTAGGTGAAAGGGAAGGGTTATTTTATAAAATAGTGCATCAACCACATGCTTCGTAAAAACATGACCTTGAACTGCGCTCCCCAATCCGCGCGACACGTGTGATGACCTGATGTAGGCACATGTCCAGCAGTGGAATCCATCAGACGCATCACTGCGGACCCACCATACCCCTGCTATACCCCTGGGGGTAGGGTGGGACTGAACCATACCACCATAGTAGTGTTGGGATTTAAACAATTGATAAAATAAATACGACAAAGGAACTTTACTGAACGAAACTTAAAATTTATAAAACGTACTCTTAGGCAGACATAAACATAACAAACAAAGCTTCGAATAATAAATTACTTATCTTAATTGATCTAACGCATGCCCTATGGTGACTTCGTTGTGCACTAATTTCATTGGACTTCTGTAATAAAATCATCATTCATAATTTGATCCGGTCGGCGTTTATTAGAGGTAATCTTTTTCTTGTGAATGTCGTGTAGAACATTTAATAATCTTATTATCGTCAGGATATTTTAGCGAATAAAAGAGTTTCTTGGAATCACAATGCTTTATATTCGATTAATATTAGGCAAAACAATTTCTCTATTTTACAAAAAAGTGAAAAAACGCCGATGTCACATCAAACTCCAAATTCGAATGTAATGTCATTTTTGACTCTCCTCTATGCTCTCCTCGCCTCCTCTCCTCCATAGACACAAATGTCTATGCTCACCTCACCTCCGCACCTCACCACGCCTCACCTCTTTGTATTACATCGCTCCACACCACTTCGCTTTACTCTGCTCATCTCACCAGCCAATAGCTCCTCTCCTCGCCAGCCGTTACAGTCGGCCATCCTGAAACCAATTGCACCGCAATTGGCGCAGGAAAAATCATTAACTTTACAGCAAATAAATAAGGTCATCCCCAGTCAAGACCTCCTCATCCATCACTTTGATCCACTACATTCTTTATCACAATCACCACAGTGTGGCTAACGGGAAGCTTTTAGATAGGGAAAGCCAATAAGAGAGAAACCACTGTTTGTATTTAGACATTACACCTAACTTTGCTAGCTTAGGTTGATACCCTATCTCCTCGCCAACTGTACTATGATGCTACCCTATCTCTTTTGCAGACTGTCTGTACTATTAGTTGTCAATTTTCTTAAAGATCCTGATAAGTACCCACCTACATATCTCAACTACGCTTGTGACGTATATCAACACTATATCTCTACTCTACTTTGATCGCTCTTCGTCTGCTCCTCTTTCTCTCCACACCTCAGTAATTAAAATATCCCGCTCACCTCACAAACACATTGCTCAGCTCGTGTGATCACGTCGCCCTCGATCCAGTGTATGGCATCCGCTCCCATGAAGCACACCCTCAAATATCCTTCTCCATCGTGAATAATAGAACTGACTGACTATAGCATAGTGGGTACAGCCATTGTTGTGCTGTCTTATGTCTTGCATACACAACCAGCTTCACTAAGATGTTGCCCACGGGCACATTTATGTCTTCAGCTACATGTACAACATAACCAGGCACTTCATCACAGACATCTACTTCATCTAAATTCCGCAAAGCTGTCATTTTCAAATCATTGTCAACCCTTTCTACTTCTTGCAATTTAAAAACCTTTATTCAATTGATAACGATCAAAAGCGGACAAGAATCTTTCATATTGTTTATCTGGCGTCGAACATTGAAATGCTTGAGCATTAGCTTGCAGCTCGTCGGGTAAACCCCGTATTATACAAGACACCGCGGCCTGTTCACTTTGCAGACATGGAAAGCTCAGAGCCAACTTCTCTTGGTAGTATTTAGTCATACTTTCACTGGTCAATTTCTTACGTTGCATCATCTCTTCCAAAATGACTTGTTTACCACTCCTGCCACATATGTTCATACGATTAAAATTCAAGTCTCATCATCATGAACATCTGCTTGTCCTTATCCCAATTTATTTGGGGTCGGCGCAACATGTTTTTTCTTCCATTCATCTCTATCAGCTCTCAAGTCCACGTTTACACCCTTTGCTTCAAAAAGATTCAAGTTTTTTAAACCAAATGCGTGCCTGACCTTGCAGCTTCGATTGCAAGTTAGAAGATTTTGTTTAATCACTCCAGTTGTAGGTAAATTTGCCCAGTTGTTCAATTTTCTTAATCCAACTCTGAACATTTATATTCTGGTCTTCCGGGTCAAAATCAAGAATAAGTTTAGCGGTGTTGAAATTTTCAATGGAATTCGATTCGGTACTGACTGCCTTCCTCATTTAACATAATTTGCAGAGCTGTTCGTAGCGTTTTTGTGATCAAGCTTTCCAAATCCTGTCATTACTCACATTTCCTGGCTTCTTCTTTTGCCGTACATACCGTCTAGTTTTCTCGCCTGAACCCATTGCAGTTCCCTTCATAGTGGACTTGGAATCATCCCGCTTCTGACTATTATCGTCAGGATATTTTAGCGAATAAAAGAGTTTCTTGGAATCACAATGCTTTATATTCGATTAATATTAGGCAAAACAATTTCTCTATTTTACAAAAAAGTGAAAAAACGCCGATGTCACATCAAACTCCAAATTCGAATGTAATGTCATTTTTGACTCTCCTCTATGCTCTCCTCGCCTCCTCTCCTCCATAGACACAAATGTCTATGCTCACCTCACCTCCGCACCTCACCACGCCTCACCTCTTTGTATTACATCGCTCCACACCACTTCGCTTTACTCTGCTCATCTCACCAGCCAATAGCTCCTCTCCTCGCCAGCCGTTACAATCTCATTAAAGTTAGTGTATTTTTATTGAGTAATTTCTTTACTTTTGAATGAAAAGACTCTACAATATTGGTCGTCAGGTGTCTTTCACCGTAAACGCTGTAGTGTAGATGTAACCAACTAATAAAATAAAACTTAATACTTACTTTGTCATAGAATGATACTAACACCGGGTAGGTAGGTACTTGTAAAATATCGGGATATTTTTATTTTTCATCGATAATTAATTGTCTAATATCCGCACATTTCGTTTGATCAAGTATGAACAATATATATTGTATATCTTAAATGTTCTTCAGCCAACACTATGGTGGTATGGTTCAGTTCCACCCTACCCCCAGGGGTATTGTCAGGGGTATGGTGGGTCCGCAGTGAGACGCATTTAGGTCTTACTCGCGTAAATAATCCCAGAGCCAAAAAATGGTGCTGTTCTTATAAAGTCACCTTTGCAAAACGTCCATTTCATCGCTAATGGAAAAGCGAACGGTAGTAAGTCAAGATCTGTACCGTGTAACAGAATTTTAAACTGGTATTGGCGAGAATTAGTGCCATTAAGTACCTAGTACACTTCCTTTTGCATACCCTTCCGGCCCTTCAGAGCAAAATGAGCAAAAAGCAAAATGAGCACAAGAATCAAAATGAGCAAAACGCAAAATGAGCAAAAAGCATAATGAGCAAAACGCAAAATGAGCATCGGAAGCAAAATGTGCAAAACGCAGAATGAGCAAATTTGTGCTTATTTTGCTTTTTGCTCATATTGATTCTTGTGCTAGAGGAAAACATATCTGTTGGAACAGGGGTACTAGAGGGGCACAATTACCCCAGTTGTACCCCTGGGGGTGCGCTGTGCGCTGACCGCTTATACATTATAGGAAATTCTTAACGCAAGGGTTAGACAGGACAACGTAGCTTGGCCTGATTGTATAGGTAACCACGGTATAGGGAAGTTAAACGAAAACGGCCAACGTTTATTAGAGCTATGCTCTAAACACCTACTGTGTGTTACCAATACCTACTTCAAAGGCAAATTATCTCGCAAAGTATCCTGGTAACACCCTCGTTCTGGTCACTGGCATCAACTGGACCTTATCCTAACCAAAAGGAAATATCTCCGCGAGACCCTACACACGCGTACATTTCATAGCGCTGATTGTGACACAGATCACTCCTTGGTGGCATCGCACGTTGCTATAACTCACAAAAAGATCCACTCGTCCAAACTGCCCGGTAGGAAGAAGATCGATCTTCCCGAAACCAATTGGACAGTTGTCCAGATGCTCCGAAGGGATTGGGTCCTTCAGGGCAAAAATGAGCACAAGAATCAAAATGAGCAAAAAGCAAAATGAGCACAAATTTGTTCATTCTGCGTTTTGTACATTTTGCTTCCGGTGCTCATTTAGCGTTTTGCTCATTTTGATTTTTGCTCATTTTGCGTTTTGCTCATTTTGCTGTTTGCTCATTTTGCGTTTTGCTCATTTTGAGTCTTGTGCTCATTTTGCTTTTTGCTCGTTTTGCTCTGAAGGGCCTTCCGGCCCCACGGATTAACTGCTATGCTCAACTGGTTGTGCCTTCGGCACTTGTAATTCCCTTGTGCACAACTGATACCAACTCAGAAATGTGTCAGTGACAGGTTGTCAGCTCATCGGCTTAAATTGTTTGTCACTATAAAAAATGGTCTCCGCCGCCGCCGTGGCATGTGCAAGTAGCAGGTATACAATTTCTAATAAAATTGTACAATTCCATAATATGTACAAGTGGAATGTACCTCATTGGTATTTGTAGCATTAAGTATGGATAAACTACAATGGAACTAGTTATAATAAACACTTGTACTAGTTCCATTAGTTTTTTTAATGGAACAAGTGAGAAGAATAAAAACCAGTTCAAAAACTAACACCCGACTACTGAGATATCGCGCACTAAAAAGTAAGAAACAAGAAATCTGGAATATTAACTACAAACAATTTAATATCTATAGTCCACGAAATTTATACGAAGATATGCAATATAATTATATATATTTAAATGTATATTTAATAAAAAAATATTGTGGTTTATAGGTGATAGCCGTGGACGTATGCCTGTCTGGTGGCCGAAAGCCGTACCAGCCACATCTGTTAGTAACTTTTTTACTTTGCCCCAGTCTTCCTCTATAGGAGCGTCTACGTCCCAGGTGGCAGTTTCATCGCGTACCAACTCCTCAAACTTTCGGACAAACTCATCATCCCTGGTTTTGGGAAGATCGATCTTCTTCCTACCGGGCAGTTTGGACGAGTGGATCTTTTTGTGAGTTATAGCAACGTGCGAAGCCACCAAGGAGTGATCTGTGTCACAATCAGCGCTATGAAATGTACGCGTGTGTAGGGTCTCGCGGAGATTTTTCTTTTTGGTAAGGATAAGGTATTCTGTTTAATATTTAGTGTTGCTATGCTGGGGTAAGTTAGGTATTAATGACGGTCTATGAATGCGCCGCGATGCTCGCCCGCACGCATCGCTCTGGGCATATGTTGTCCCTTTCTCGCTCGCGGGGCGAGGGTGGCGGCGTGCGTGCGGGCCGCCTGGTAGGCGCCAAGCGGTGATTTCTGCACCGCACTATCAGTCACTCAAAACCGTTCGGACGGGAGGGTATCGCGTATTGTGCGGATTTCCCGCCACGCGTTTTGTGATGCCGCGTGTAATGGACGATTCAATTTGAGATCGCGCGTGTTGATGCATCGTATTATTGCGTTTCTCCTGGGTTGTACTGGAATGCCAGGCTTAGTGATTGTTGGATGTCTCGACGTCTTCCACGTGAGCGTCGCGTTGAATAGGCATCAGGTGGCCATATTGGCCCGCGTTTGTACGGCCCAAATTCGGGTTGGGTCACGCGTAATGACTAATATCAAAGTGGAATACGAACAGAAGCTGTGAGTGGTTTGAAGTGAATAACGCGCCAAGGCTGTAGTGGAATGCTGGGTGTCGATATCTTTTCCACCCAGCCCTGTAAGTACCAACGGAATCCCTATTTGATCCATTCCCTGAACTTCCTTTCTCCGTTGGGTATTTTATGCATTTGCGCCGGCACGTTGACTGTAAGTGTTAAACCTAGTTGTTTTAGTATAAAACTGTTTCTTCATGTTAATGGTGTGTTCCCTTTAGTCATATTTGTTGTACCATTATCATTGTGACTCCTTAGTACGAATTGCGGAATTCGTGGGGTGATATAATTTGGAGGTACTTACTTATAATCTAGTGCTTATACGTGTGACGTAACGCCAGATCGGCAGACGGTATTTACTACAGAATTGAGTTATGTAAAGGTCAGAACACATCATTTGCCAATTTCACTCAACTTAGTTAATTAAGTTAAATAGATTTAGGTTCACGTTTAATTCATAGTATGCGCTGCTATATTGTGCAGCGTATGCTATTTAGCGCTGCGTAACGCGGCCATTGTCTGCCTTCAGTTGAACTCCTGGTATTTTACTAGAAATTTACCTGTGTAAATCGCTTCCACTGCGGGAGTTTAGCTTGGAAATAGACAATTTTTGGTAGCAGAGCGTGGTTCAGAAAACCACTAGATTTAAGATAATTTTAGTATAAGATTTTTAATCTACCTACATAAAAAAAATATATATTTATTGTGATTGTAGTGTGTGCCCTGTGTAGAATATCCTATCGGTAGGATCAGGGCCAATCAATTAGTGAATTGCTTGTTGTTGTCGTTGTGTTTACCCTGTGCGGACATCCTAACGGTAGGATCAGGGCCGATTGTCTTTTTTTTTATTGTAAGGTTCGGTGTTACTTTGAGTTGGTACCATGGCTCCCACAATTACACAGCTTCAGGCAAAAATTAGATCGCACCTAATGTGGTTCGCGACTAAGCAGGCGATGGTCGGTCGCGGGGACCGAGAGGACGCACTCATCGCTTGTGCGCAACGGATTGACGAACGGGTCGCGGAGGTGTTGGATTGCCTCACTGGATGCGAGGAGTTATTTGATGGGACGCCTGATGAGGAGGTCAAACTTACGGTCCGGGCGAATGTGACCCAGTGCCTGGAGATAGGGCAGGAGATCCAGCAGGCGGCTGCTGTGATCACCAGGCGTAGGGCTGGGGAGCCGGACCCACCCCATGGTCCGCGGGGACCGGGGGTGCAAGTGCCCCTGCCGGCTGTGGCGATTCCGGTCTTCCACGGGGACTACACGGATTGGACCCGATTCCAGGATCTGTTTGACAGTGTGATTCATAACCGCACTGACTTGCAGCCGGCATATAAAATGGCACAATTGATGGCCAAGCTGCAAGGTGAGCCCCATGAGCTGGTAAAGCATCTACCAGTCGATGATGCAAGTTACGAGACGGCTCGCGGTTTGCTGATCGAGAGATACAGCAACAAACGTCTCATGATTGACCAACTCCTGGAACAGTGGCTCACCGTGCCGACCATCACACGAGGGACGGACCTCAGGGCCAAGGTCCTCAACCCTGTCTGCGTTGCAGTGAACGCTCTTGAGAGACAGGGGATGCCGGTGTCAGGCTATGATTATATCCTGGTCCACACGTTGTTGCGCCGCCTGCCGAGCGACATGGCCGCTCGTTTTGAACAGTCACACGGAGGTAAGACATCTGATTACCTCCCGACCTTCGAGGAGCTCAAGTCCTTCCTCGAGGCCGAGTGCAGGCGGGTAGATGCCCAATTTGGAGAGTCGCCTCACGCGGAGTCTGCGGCCGCTCGCCGCCCGGAACGGCCGGGTGCACAGGCGCGGGACGGTAAGAGTAGGCCACCCAGGCGATACAATGTCGCTAATTTGGAATCGAGGTGTGCCTACTGCAGAGAGGCGGGGCATCAGGTGACTGCGTGTGAGGAGTTCGCTGCACAGCGGGTGCAGAAACGTCGTGGTGTGGTGCAGCAACGGCGTTGGTGCTTTAGGTGTATGGGGCCGCATCAGGTGCGAGAGTGCCCATCAAGCACCAACTGCAGGTACTGCCAGGGTGCCCACCATCAGCTCCTATGCATGAACCGCAGCGGAGATAACGGAGGCAGAGCTGACGCGGGTCAGCGGACGGAGTCTGCCCTACCTAGACGGGAGCAACGCTCCCCACCCCCTCCAAGGAGGAGTCCTCTTCCACCAGGGTTTCAGGGACGAGGCCAGGGACATCAGCAGGTGATGCCCCCTTCACCACGCGCGAGACAGTCACCACCTCGGCAGCAGGTGCCGGAACAGGGTAGGTGGTCACAGGTCCAAGGTCAGGGGCACCCATCACAAGTACGTGATGCTACGGGCGGGTGCCAACACCAGGGCCAGTACATGCAGTACTCGGCGGGTCTGAACAACATGGTGAGTTCCCATGACCCACGCATGCCTCTCCCCTTGGCTGAGCACCCGCGGCTACAGGCGCATCCACGGTACGCGCGCCTGCCGCAGGGTTACTATAGGCTGCCAGCCATGGCGTACAGGACCAGAGGTCCCTATCAGCAGGAGTGGGACCCACTCGAAGGTGTACGGAGAGAGGGGACCCCCCCGCAGGACGCGGACACTCCGCGCTTAGGTTCCTGCTAGGTAATCGCCGCCTACACGCCAGCTTCGGCCCCCCGGCCAATTACGGTATTGTTGCCTACGGCAATGATTTGGGTATGGGGATACGGTGGCCGCAGCATACAGGTAAGAGCCTTGTTAGATACAGGGGCTCAGGGTTGTATTGTGTCTAGTAAGCTGGTGAGTAGGCTACGCTTAAATATAAGGCCCACAACGGATGGGGCTGTAGGTATTGGAGGTGTAGATGTGCCTGACGTTCGGGGTCAGGTGAACTTCGAGTTCACATTAGGTAATACAGGTACAGGGGTCAGCTATCATGCCTCAGCAGTGGTGCTGGATGAAGTGGTAGGGAAACTTCCTCAGGTTCGGTTACCGTCAACGGTACGAGGGTTAACCACAGGCTTAGAGTTAGCTGATCCTGAATTTGATACTCCTGGTACGGTGGACGTTCTCCTCGGGTCAGACGTCCTCGGGAGATTCTGGTGTGGCAGAAAACGGGTACTTCAGCAAACTGGTTTAGTGGCCGTTGATACCACAGGGGGGTATGTTATTTTTGGCCCAGTTTGGAGACCTCAGGACCTACCAGAGGGCGATACGGTTCTCTATGGTAGTGTGTTGTCGGAGGTGCTGCAGAGGTTTTGGGAGTCTGAGGAGCCACCCACAGCGGATAGACGGAAGCCAGAGGATGACGAGTGCGAGCTGTTCTATCAGTACAACACTGCACGAAGTTCGTCAGGTAGGTTTGTTACCAGGCTGCCATTTCTCCCAAACCGCCCCTCCTTAGGTAGTTCGCGACAGATCGCGGAACGGAGACTACTGGCTATGGAGAGAAAGATGAAGCGAGATGCAGCACTTCGGCAGAAGTATATCGAATTCATGAGGGAGTACCTAGAGTTAGGCCACATGTCGGTGTCCAGCATAGATTGGAGGTGTGTCGAGCATTACTACATACCACACCTGGCTGTTTTGAAGTCACCGGAGGCGAAGATACGGGTAGTGTTTGACGGTTCTGCTCCTACATCGAATGGTGTGTCTGTGAACCAGTGTCTGCACGCGGGTCCCAAGTTGAACCGGGACATTATGGACATCCTCACAGATTTTCGGTTGCACCAAGTAGCGTTCGTCGCAGACGTCAAAATGATGTTTCGCCAAACAATTATACACCCGGATGACCGTCGGTACCAGCTGATTTTGTGGCGTGAGAGCCCTGACGAGCCGATGGTCACTTATGAGCTTAACACGGTAACATATGGTCTGAAGCCAAGTCCGTTTTTGGCAGTACGCACGCTGCGAGAGTTGGCCGCACAGGAAAGGGTAAGATTCCCTCGGGCCGCAGCAGTACTGGATCGCGACGTCTACGTGGATGACATCTGCACGGGTGTAGATAGCGTGCAACAAGCACTGCTACTACGAGACGAGCTGATCGCGATCATGGAATCAGGAGGTTATGAGTTGCGGAAATGGCTGTCCAGCTGTCCAGAGCTCCTGGCCGGGTTGCCAGGTGAGTTCCAGCAGGACCCGCACCTTTTCGAGAACCCGGATAATCCAAATACGTTGAGCATCCTAGGGGTGCAATATAGGCCAACGCATGATGTCTTTACGTATCAGATCGAGCCAGACCTTTTGCAGAAGACTTGGACGAAGCGTTCGGTATTATCGACGATCGCCAGAACTTTCGATCCTAACGGGTGGATCGCACCGGTGACGTTCATGGCGAAGTGCTTCTTGCAAAGGTTGTGGATAGCAAACTTGGGTTGGGACGACCAGCTCTCCGGAGAGCTGTTGAATGATTGGACCAAGTTTGTGACCACCTTACCAGGGATCGTACGCATCGCCATACCTCGCAAGTTGCTCCCATCGGTGGGATGTAAGGCTACCCTACATGGGTTTTGTGATGCCTCGGAGCGAGGGTACGCGGCAGCTGTCTATTTGCGGACAGTCAGTTCAACGGGAACTGTAGACGTGCGTCTAGTTATGGCCAAGAGTAAGGTGGCTCCGGTTAGGACAAGATGGACCATTCCAAAGTTGGAATTGGCGGGAGCAGCGTTTCTCACGCGCTTGCTACATTATGTCGCTAGTAATCTACGCGGTACCATCACTTTGGATGAAACGGTGTACGCATGGACCGACAGTAGGATAGTTTTGTGCTGGTTACAGACGTCGGTACATACTCTTGAGGTTTTCGTGGCAAATCGGGTGTCACAGATTAAAGGATCGGAAACTCCGTTGGTATGGAGACACGTACCGGGAGAACAGAACCCAGCGGACTGCGCCTCACGGGGATGTAGGGCCCCTGATTTGGTAGGTCACTCACTGTGGTGGGGACCTCAGTGGCTGACTGAGTCACCTGAGAGATGGCCATACAATGAGTGCGGGTCGCCGCTTGGGCCACCTGATCGAGGTTTGCGAGTGAACGTAGGGCAGATCGTACCTAAGCCTAGTGCGGCTTTCTTGCTGGAACGATACAGCTCCCTCGACAAACTTCTAGGGGTGACAGGTTGGATCAAACGGTTCGTGAACAACTGTAGAAAACCTCAAGCAGAACGGAACTTGGCACCTGTCCTCTCGCCTGCGGAGCGGAATGCGGCTCTAAGTTTATTGGTTAGGGTCGTCCAGGCGGAACATTTTGAGGAAGAGGTCAGGCTGCTCAGGGATGGCCGTGGAAAGCTGAAGGGAGGTCTTGTGCGCCTCAACCCGTTCGTGGACGAGCATGGAATGCTCCGGGTTGGAGGTAGACTTCGGAACGCTAACCTGCCCTTTTCAGCACGGCATCCGCTGTTACTCCCAAAGAAGGGACCTTTGGTAGAACTTATAGTTAGGGATCGTCACCAGAAAAACTCGCATGCGGGCTGCAATGCACTTTTGGCTATTCTGCAGCGCGAGTTTTGGATCTTGTCTGGACGACGTACGGTACGGAGCATTGTGTTTCGGTGCTTGCCTTGCTATCGGTTGAAGGCAGCCACAATGCAACCTCAGATGGGAGACCTCCCACCGGACCGGGTGACGGAAGCCTGGACGTTTGCGGGTGTGGGAACGGACTTTGCGGGGCCTTTTATGGTAAAGGCATCACGCCTTCGCAACGCGAAGTCAATCAAGGCGTATTTGTGCGTGTTTGTGTGCCTAGCAACCAAGGCCGTCCACTTGGAACTCGTGGCCGACCTCACTACGGAGGCTTTCTTAGCAGCTTTAGATAGATTTGTGTCGCGAAGAGGGCGACCAGCGCTGATCAGGTCGGACTGTGGTACCAACTTTAAGGGCGCTGATCGATGTATGAAAGAAATTATAACGTTTTTATCGGAAAACGAGGAAGCTATCGGCACGAGCCTCTCCCGTCAGGGCATTAACTGGGTGTTCGATCCACCAGGATGCCCCCACTGGGGTGGTATATTTGAAGCGGTTGTAAAGTCCGCTAAGACGCATTTGATGCGCGTTATAGGTTTAACGATATTAACCTTTGAGGAGCTAGCGACCGTGTTTTGTAAAATTGAGGCCGTTCTCAATTCACGTCCTTTGTGTCCGCTTAGCTCAGATCCGAATGATCTGGAGGCCCTGACACCAGGGCATTTCTTAATTGGCCGACCACTTAACGCCTTGCCAGAATACCCCTACACAGAGGTCAGTAGCAATCGTTTGACGCGTTATGAGTTGCTGCAGCAAATGTCTCAGAATTTTTGGAAGCGATGGTCGCTTGAGTATCTGCACATTCTGCAGCAACGCCTTAAGTGGACGGACAGAACTGAACCCCCTCGCATCGGAGATCTCGTTCTGGTTAAGGATGCCAACCTGCCGCCACTGCGATGGCGCAGAGGGCGCATTCTCAACTTGTTCCCAGGTAGTGATGGCACTCCTCGAGTCGCGACAGTTCAGGTAGGGGATTCAGTTCTTAAGCGAGCAATAGCAACGCTATCTCGTCTCCCCAGTAGTGAATAGGCCTAAGGGATTCGGCCTAGGGCGGGTGAATGTTTAATATTTAGTGTTGCTATGCTGGGGTAAGTTAGGTATTAATGACGGTCTATGAATGCGCCGCGATGCTCGCCCGCACGCATCGCTCTGGGCATATGTTGTCCCTTTCTCGCTCGCGGGGCGAGGGTGGCGGCGTGCGCGCGGGCCGCCTGGTAGGCGCCAAGCGGTGATTTCTGCACCGCACTATCAGTCACTCAAAACCGTTCGGACGGGAGGGTATCGCGTATTGTGCGGATTTCCCGCCACGCGTTTTGTGATGCCGCGTGTAATGGACGATTCAATTTGAGATCGCGCGTGTTGATGCATCGTATTATTGCGTTTCTCCTGGGTTGTACTGGAATGCCAGGCTTAGTGATTGTTGGATGTCTCGACGTCTTCCACGTGAGCGTCGCGTTGAATAGGCATCAGGTGGCCATATTGGCCCGCGTTTGTACGGCCCAAATTCGGGTTGGGTCACGCGTAATGACTAATATCAAAGTGGAATACGAACAGAAGCTGAGAGTGGTTTGAAGTAAATAACGCGCCAAGGCTGTAGTGGAATGCTGGGTGTCGATATCTTTTCCACCCAGCCCTGTAAGTACCAACGGAATCCCTATTTGATCCATTCCCTGAACTTCCTTTCTCCGTTGGGTATTTTATGCATTTGCGCCGGCACGTTGACTGTAAGTGTTAAACCTAGTTGTTTTAGTATAAAACTGTTTCTTCATGTTAATGGTGTGTTCCCTTTAGTCATATTTGTTGTACCATTATCATTGTGACTCCTTAGTACGAATTGCGGAATTCGTGGGGTGATATAATTTGGAGGTACTTACTTATAATCTAGTGCTTATACGTGTGACGTAACGCCAGATCGGCAGACGGTATTTACTACAGAATTGAGTTATGTAAAGGTCAGAACACATCATTTGCCAATTTCACTCAACTTAGTTAATTAAGTTAAATAGATTTAGGTTCACGTTTAATTCATAGTATGCGCTGCTATATTGTGCAGCGTATGCTATTTAGCGCTGCGTAACGCGGCCATTGTCTGCCTTCAGTTGAACTCCTGGTATTTTACTAGAAATTTACCTGTGTAAATCGCTTCCACTGCGGGAGTTTAGCTTGGAATTAGACAATTTTTGATAAATAGTGTCGTTTACAATTCTTCTTGTGTCTAATATTGCTAATTGCTCCATTGTCAACTTCCCTACTCTGATGCTGTTCAACAGATCAACGAAACTGTTGTCATTTACTTGTCACATATTTTGACCCAATTCACAGAAACTGAACATTCTCCATAAATGTGGTTCAGCTGCATAAATGTCAGGTTGTTTGTAACAATATGCGCCTACACGAGTTGCAGATACGGGTGGTAATTGCATTAAGTCATCAAAGACTAATAGGTAAACCCTTAAAATCGTGTTTCTCTTAAGTGACAGGTTGTCAGCTGTCGCCTAATTGTAATACCTACACATGAACTCCTCGTGTCCCTTAGTCGCCTTATACGACACCCGTCGCGTCCCGTTATCCCGTAGTCGCCTCATACGCCACCCACGGAAAAGAAATGGGGTGGTGCTATTCTTAGCTGGCATCACACGGCAACTATTTTTTTGAACTGTGCTTATTAAGCCCTTTCATTTGATACCCAACACGACATTACTAGTAGTATAAACTTTTTCAATTCTTAGCTCTAGAGGGCGCCCTATGTAATGTACAGTGACATAGCGTAGCCTATAACCAGCGGACTGTTTAGACGCTTCAAATGATGCCTCATTTATCAAATTCTGATAAGTTGCTTAGAAGTTAGGACGGAACAAACGTTTTCGTTTCCACATACATACATACAGGTCAAAATCATAACCCTCCTTTTTGCTTTGCCGTAGTCGGGTAAAAAGTGGCTGAATTTCTTGCAAAATCTGTTTGCATTTAACATATAATATATATTATTATATATATTTAGTTGTTTATTTAATATAATATGTATGTTTATATAAAATATGTATTATTCATATAATATTTTGTATTTTAGTATGTATGTATATTAAAAATATTTGGTAGGTATTAATATTGTTTTGATTAGTTAAATTTGTAAAATTGATGTTATGTATTTTATGTGTTGCCACTGCTATTTACAGTGTGTTTTTTCAATGTTTTCTCTTAGTGTGCAGGGTTGCCTGGAAGAGATCGCTTAAAGCGATAAGGCTGCCTCTGCTTATATGGTGTTGTTTGTTTTTGATCTTGTATATGTTATAATTATTAATGTGAGCAATAAAGTGTTTCTGTCTGTCTGTCTGAAGTTCCATCATGGAACTGTTCAATGGAACTACTGAGAAACAAAGGATCAAAACCATTTTCATGTAAAATGTCGCTAAGACGAGAGTATATGGCATCTTAATTCTGTTAGAGACAAGATTCTGATGTTATAAGACGGGGACGTTTTGAATGGAGGACATTTTAAAAAAGGGACTTCTTGAGAAAAGTGTAAAAGGAAGTTTTTAGAAGGAAGTGATGCGTCTTGAAAGAGTGAACTGTTGTGGCCTTCGATCAACGCGATCTTTCGTCTCGTTCCGTTACGGGTACGGATGTGGCTGTTGTTCCCGGCTTAGAATAGCATCACCCCATTTCTTTCCAGTGGGTGTCCTAAAAGGCGACGAAGGGACTCGAGAGTGTGTATTTTGCAATTTTAGGCGATGGGCTGACTTGTCACTATGGCGATACATAACTTTCTGAATGACCCTCAAAGACGCAAGGAAGAAATGACGCAAGGGATGAAGGCGTGAATTATGCATGTATATATGTATGTGGCTGTTGATGACAGCTGAATGTCACACCTATCTACATTATGCTATGCCATAAACCACCCATAAACGCAGTCAGATGCCAGATGTGTGTGAGGCTCCTATAGGCAAATCAGATAATTCGCGGGACGCACGCGCGGCAAGAAGTAGTTGTTCCAAAATCCATCATAATATTACTTTAATGCAAAGTAAAATTCCTACAGATAGTGTAGACAGCCGGACTGACAGTCACAACGAAACAAATAAGGCGGCATCAATCATTTTGAGCCGTTTATGAGGGGATATTTCACGAAATAACAATAACCTATTCCAGGAATATTTATTTAGTTTACAGGTTTTCTTCTTCGCTAATAAATGTCCATGTCACGATATTTGAAGTAAAAACAATAACTTATTTCAGGAATATTTATTAATTTTACAAACATACATATATATAACACGCCTATTATCTCTTCTGTTCTGTCGATTTTGCGGTGTGCGGGGCGAGTGGTAGGTAAAGCTGTCAAGTTAGTGCTTGACAATATCGACGCTTGGCCATCAACGAATTCCAATAGTGTGCTAAGACGCCTGTGTTGTGTTTTTTATTTCTCACAAAAGCAAGTTAGTTCGAAAAACTTGTCGTAAAAGTACCTAAAATTGAAATACTCGTACTGTACTCAAAGAACTAGGCACGGATCAAAGGTTTGGCTTACGGGGGGAGAAGGTCATTTTGACAATTGCAAACTACGCGAGCTCGACTTTGCACGTTTAAACAGGTGGTGAGCAGCACTAAGGGAGAGCGAGGCTCGGTTTTGTAGTGCGAAACTGTGAAAGTCAGAATTTTAGGGGAGGGGGCTGCGGCGTAGACTTGTGTCCCTTGCGCCATTGGACTTTGTCTGGCAAGAAATCCAAACTCTTAACATAATTAAATATCATTCATCGGGCATCCAGTTCGAAAAACTAGTATTTACAGAAAATTAAGTGTTATACAGTTTTAGGTCGTCCGTCAGTCATGTCTCTCTGGTCTGTCTGTTAATGTCGGCCAGTTGCAGTTTGCAACATCCTCCTCACCCCTAGAAATGGAAGCACGACCTTTATGGACGACATCGGACCGAGATAGAAATGACAGGGACAGACAAGATGACATGACTTAGGACTGATGTTTAAAATAAAGCAGTTTTTTAACGGACATGTCGGCGGTGTTCTCATTAAATGGATTTGGAACTTTGAGGACACAAAAACGTATCGATATATTTGTATTAGTTACTTCCCAGCACTAACGTGACTTCGGTGTGGCCTGATACTTATAAAATAAAAATATTTAATATGCGTTTTTTACCAAATTTATGGAGGCGAATAATATTTTTTTACAAAAAGAATAGAATCAATAGTGGACACCAGTGTTCGATACCATATTTTGGTATCGAACAGTGTTCGACAACAATATGAATAAAATAACAATATTTATTGTAGATCCACCTACAAAACTAACTCCGAATTAGAACTATTAACGACTTACTGGCAACACTTATGTACTGAATTTTTCAATTGATAGCTTATTGTATTAGTTAGTGATATTAGACTAAAAGAATACTTTTAGATCAAAAGTATAAAGTATAATAAGTCAGTTTATAAAGTTAAAAAAAAAAGTTATAAAAAGGTTATTATTTATTATTATATTATATTTATTATTATTACATATTTTTATAGGCATCAATAGCACTACAATTTCGGTTTTTTACCGGATCTCATTTGACTTGCGCGCCAGAACTGGCCAGAACCATGCCTGAACCGGATCTAGGAAGAGATCCATATGCAACGAATTTTTATAAACGTGCTAGACCATTATTTTGGTCTTGTACCTTGACAGAGGGGAAATTGAAAGAATGGCAGATCCCTTACGGGTACGGGCCGCGTTGATCGAAGATATAATGATATCTTTTAAACTCTTGACTCTGGCAGAATCATCGTCTGAAGGCAATGGAAGCCAAATCTTTAAAAAACATATCTTACTTTTGTAAAAAATGAAAAACAAATTACAACAATATAAAAGTCAATATAGTTTGATGCTAAATTACAGTAATGAAATAAAGTTAAGAGTGAATATTGCCTGAAGTATAATGGTTGGCCTCTGCATGGTAGCCCGGGCCGTGGTCACTGTCCCGTACATAATTCGCGTCAGCAGCATTTGCACCAGCAGAAGTTATGCTACGTACATCCCTTCGGAAATCACTTTGTATGATGTGAGTGGCGTTAGCATTCATTATTCCCAGTAGCAGGATCCGTGGTCTAATTTCTCTTGTCTCTTATCAAAGTTAATAAGTATACAATACAAAGTATATCATAAAGAACATTGTACATTTTTCGGTTATACAAGTAATATTTTTTTCGGATATTTTTTTAGAGTCGTAAACGTAGCCCCTGCTTGCCCGACCCTGAAGTTTGTATAACACTGCCGTTTCCTGCGATCAACAATATACCGACGGGGATATTCAGATGCACTTCTGGAGAGGTAAATGTTATCTTTTCCTCCAATGGTTATAATTATAAGAATAGATGGGTTATTTCAGGACGCTTGGATTTTGATTATATTCTCTATTTTTAACTTAGACGCGGCCATGACTGTTTTTCCGTAATTATGGTGATGGAACACCTACTGGGCTAATGGCATTTGATTTTTCTTAAGATACCTAATAATTAAGGATCATGACATGCTATCGACTCCATAGAAAATAGGTTGGAACAAGGGCGAATGATTGATTCATTTTGACCTCTGAACTCATTCATGAAATAAAATTATAATCATTATAATCAATGTGATTTTGCTGTTAAATTGTTGAAATTTGCTCTAATTTATTCAACTTTATCTTCTACAGTACCTCGGACCATGTGCTAGTAAAAATGCTTTTTACAAGAATCCGGAATATTACAGCTATCACGACATGTCATTTTACGATTTCCATCACTTGATGAAAGATTCCAGGCAGGAGCAACCAAATACTACACGAAAACCAATAAACTTCTAAATAATAAAAAAAAAAATAAGAAAATGGAAGAAAAAAGCTGAATAGTACAGGAGATACTATAACAAATTGACTACACAGGGTAGTCCTTACTTTTAAGGTATTTTTTTTTGTTCTTTTTAATGGGACTCCTGCAAAGAATTTAATATACCTACACTTAGAAACTAAAACAGTTTTTTTTTCAGAACTCTCCATTTATATTTGGGAGCGGCGGCGGCTCAATTTTAAAAATTACAAGTAAGGTCTCCTATCTATTTAAAATTTTAAGACAGACCTTAAAGATATATGAAATTTTTTGTTTCCTAAATAAATGTCAAATTAACAATAAAAACACTGAGGCATCGTCTCCCACGAAAACATTTATATTCTGGATGGAGATAGCGTTTTATAGGTAATTTAGGTCAAATCATTGTCAACAAAGAAATATTATTCAAAGTACAATATATGAGAAATTCGCGGCTAAAAATCTAATTACGGAGAAATTAATATTTTCAGAGACCTTTAGTTTTCCAGGCATCTATCTTGGCTTAAAAGTATGATTAATATTGGCCATTTCATTTTGAACACGCCTTTGCGGTTACATTTTTATAAAACAACATAATTATTATTAATAATTTAGCAAAAAACTTTTAAAAATACAGCGTAGCCATTTTTGGGCTGTCCATCATTATTGGTATCCAAAATTTGCTAGGGTAGCTTAGGTAGGCCCTAAGCTACCCTAGCAAATTTTGGAAGGACACTTCTGGGTAGATTTTTAAAAGGTTTCTTATTCGGGGGGTCCGATAATTATAGATATGTAAATTACATATATACATGCATAAATCACGCCTATATCCCTTAAGGGGTTAGCAGAGAGCACGTCTGACAAAAGTTTGAGGGTCAATCAGATAACTGTACGTGTATCACTATAGTGACAGGTCGTCAGCCCATCGCCTAAAATTGCAATACACATCTAACCCTCGAGTCCCTTAGTCGCCTCTTGCGACACCCATGGGTAAGAAGTGGGGTGATGCTATTCTAAGCCGGCATCACACGGTGATTGTGTAAATATGTAAATTACACCTTTTGAAAATCTTAAATTTGAAACAAATGTCGGTTACTGGTGGTGGTATCGTAAAATTACATGCCGTGTGATAAATCTGGCCAGCCCTGTATTTTTATTTTTTTATTCTGCCCGAGCCGGTTTTCTATTAGAACAATACAAAATTGTTATAAAAAGAAGCAACATGTGAAAAAAAATATTTTTTTACAATGACTTTTGTACGTATGTTAATTTCATTTTATGAACAATCTTTTCATTATTATTCTTCGGTTTCGCAGATGTCCCCTTTGTAAAATTTGTTCATATCGCTGAGCGGAATTACCTGCCTGTAAACTTTGCGTAGTACGTACTAGCTAAAAACTAAATAGTAACTAAAAATTGTTCAAATTCTGAACGGTCCATATGATCAAGTAAGGTATATTATAATTCGACCGTGTAGGATTAATCATCAACGTAGGTATTCATGGTTAAATTGGTGGCAATAAATACTGACGCGTTTTTTAAGAGTGTCGATGATTTCTTGGAACTAACATCATCTTGATTGAGTTGCTACAAACGTTTGAATACATTATCGCATCACGTTTATTATGCATTATTCGCAAACGCTGGCGGCGTGGTGACAGCGAAAGTACCACCATGATTGAGCCTCGCATGGCACACGATCTCCGCATTAGAAGATCTCTGGGAATGACAACAACCAATCAATATCTATGGCTTTTGAATTTTCTAGTTCTCATACCTAACTGAAGTGCGTAATATGAACTGAAGTTATAGGTAAATAAAAAATACTATGATTTTTGTCGATGTAATATACGGCGACAGTAAGGCATAGGTGCTGTTATTTAAATGGCAGTTTTTTAGCTCTTTATTTGGGACTGTTTCAAAAGGTTTTTCTTTATTATATAAATATACATAATGTTTTGAAGGTTTTTGAATTTATATACAATCAATTCATTACATTACTCAATAGTTTAATTAATTCGTAAAATCAACAGCAAATATTTTTCAATTTCAAACATTTATTGCATGAAGCATATTCTATTAGATCCGGTTTGTAAGAAGCAGGTACAGCAGTCAGTTAAAAGTATTATTTACTTCCACATTTTTGCCTTTCTTTCTTAGACTAAGATGAATTTCTACCAGAGTACTTCAAACTTTCTGAAGGTAGGTAATAATATTAGAATAAATAGAAGTTGCCACAAAAGAAAACTTGTAACGCGGATCTTTTAATGGGCGTAAAGGTACTTGTAAATATTATTATATTTCGGAATAGGCAGAGCATCTACGGTATAATAGAGCCTTTGACATCTTGAGTGTTATTATTTTTATGTTTGAAAATTGTTTACATAATCACCATGGCATGATCCTGAAAAAATCGATGAAATCCTTCTGATTTCGTAGGCACAGTATTAATGTTTACGCCAATTCTAACAGGTTTCTAGCTTCTGTATACATTTAAACTTGATACATACATACGCATATCATATTATCCCTTGCAGGGTAGGCAGAGCGTAAATGGCCGCATAAACGGACATTTAAATATGCCACGTCTGACATAATTATATTTGAGGGACATTCGGACAATTGTGTATCGCTATAGTGACAGGTTGTAAGCCCATCGCCTAAAATTGCAATACATACCCTCAAGTCCCATAAGCTTGATAATCCGTTTATTTTAATACCCACTGGTGTGCAATCGACGATGTTGTTATTTCTTCATGTTCCAGACATCTTTCTTTTACCACAGCCAAGTCTTCATTACATTGCTGTCACATGTTTACATCTTGACGACCTGCTTTGATTCTATGCAAATTCACGTTGCTGGCCGTAGGAAGAATTGGTTTTTAATAAAAATATTAGTGATTATTGTATTTGACTTTGTGATGTTTGTACTGAGTTATGTTAGGTAGGTGGCAGACGTCTTGTTTAAGGCATGACCATATGAATTATAACATATGAGCTATCCTCAATAAAGGATTTACATTATTTTTCACATTTAAATCCTTAGCTTTCTGCAGTTGTGACACAGTACTATTTTTGCAAACACAGTCATGAACTAAACCACAAAAGAGAAACCAACCTTCTGGTTATGATATTATCACTATAATTTCGCTTGCACCTCGTCGATTAGGACATGAGTTGTGTGACAGTATGACAAATGACGATGATTTGTTTTGTACCATCGTTTGTAGCTATAATGTTCGCACAAATAGAGGGTCCCAATGTATTTCCGCAATATTTACCTAAAATCTCATTCATTCTTTAGATACCTACCTACAGGAAGTTTTTTTCTGATATTGGTAATTCATAAGCTACTTTATAAAAAACTACTATATTTACCCTAACATGTATGAACAAAACACCTGTGCCCCGAAAAGGTCGCCCGTATCAAATAGCGAGGACCTTTTCGGGACACCAATAGTACTTTAAGGGAATATTTTTTGTTATTATTGCAAACAATTATCGTATAAATAAACTCCCTTCAGAGGGGGATTCACCCTCTGAAGGCAAACAAAAAAAAAAATATGTCGCAGGTTTTTGATTAAAGATCGGCATATGACAAAATCTCAACTCAATTTGATCAAAACCCTGAACTTGTTTAGGTTTATGATCTATTTGACGTAGATTTCCGTGAACAGGGACTTCGAGACATTTTCGCTACTGTACTTTACCGTATAGTGCTAGTTTAAAAAAGCATCACCGCTCGGAAAAGGTTCGACCTTGGGTGTCGTCAAAAACAATAAATCCAAGAAATAGGCAGCACGTTATTCAGTTAAAAAACCCATCTTATAACGGAAAATCTAGCCTCGATCCTACTGAAGACAGCCAACCGAGGTCAAATCCTGGAAAATATCTATTAACCCTTTTACAGACCATAACTTAGCATAACTTAACGTAAAAATCTGAGCAGAGCGGGCTTATATGCCCTTTCCAAAAATACCAAATCGTACAGAAAGCCTAAATGCTGCTCTAAAGCAGACTTAACTAATAATATTATTCTAATATTATCATACATCGCTTCGTAAATATTTCGATGGGAAAAGCGAGTCTTCCCGACACAGGTATATTTTTGTGAATGTAAACATTATGGCTACTAAACAAATGATCAGAGTTTGTCATACTGCACCCTTCTGTCCACAATGATGCAAAATTTCTACTTCCATAGTAGGTAAAATTTTTAGAACACAGCTTATTTTTCATGTTAAATACCTACCTACATTTTCTCTTAAGGCCCTATATAGTTAGATCTTTCAGTCTAACGCCGCGCCACGGTCGTTATTGTCCATTGAACCTTTCGAAAGTCCGGATAAGTAACAGGCGTACAACTATTACTCTGCTTGTTAAGGTAAAAGTGTCGACCACAAGGGAAAGGGAGTCGGTGAATGCCTTTGGTGTCTCATTAGACATTGTTTGATCAAAAAGGGTCTAGTCTGTAGCGTTTAGGGTTCTGATATTTTCATATTGCAGATAAAATAGGCTTAGGTATCAATATACCAAGGTAACAGAGGTACATCGTTGCAATCAACGATGTATTGCTCTTTTAGCTATACGAGGTTGACATAATGAGACCGTATTTTGTAGTTTAGATACCCATACCTAATACCGTACATCACAGACACATTGAAGGATTCAGATCATCTCCAGAGTTGCAATATATTTCAAGGGCAATGAACTTGTCTCTCTGAACTGGACCTTGCGTGTAAGGTAGTCAAGAAACCCAACCGATACCATTGTTCCCCACAGACAATAATTTGCTTTTTGCATAAGCCATCTAATTACAAGGCCTTTCTCACTATCACCGCCATCTTCTTGCTCGATTGGGCAAGAACACATCGAACACGCAACGTCATCTTACACCTGTGATTTAAATTTTAATTATCCACAATCACACGATAAAGCGTCTGAATCAAGACGCACCGACAGATTTGCACATCATAAAATAGTACGATTAGTCATAAACGGTTTTAAATTTGAAGCAAAAAGTGAAGATAAGAGAGACGTTTTGGCGCCTGTGACACTTGCCGAGTTGAACAAAAGTGAAAGTGTAGCGATGGTGACTGATTTCTGTAAGTAAATAATCAAGTTTTAGCTTACGGCAGGTTTTAAAAATTTATTTTTTGCATATAGACCTTCAGTTCTTCTCAGAGATTGTTATTTCGGTATCAGTACCACTAAATAATCTTACTTGGCTCAGTGGCGCATAGCGACACCTAAAAATTCTAGGCATGAGGTAGATTGATTGAGGTAAGTAAGAAAGCATATTTATTGTAATTTTATGAAATCTTACCACAAAGAATAGTATTTCCCCTGTTCAATATCAGTCTCTCTAAGGTTAATGTGCACATAAACGTTGTTTGCGGTGAAAATATTGAACACTGCTTTTATATTGTAGGTAAACGACAGGTTTCTAGTTCAAACAATTTCTACAAAATTATGGCCCACGGGTTCAGTTTCCTTATTTGCAAAAATAAAGTCACGACAAAATGTGTTTGCACTGCTATGCTAAAAGAATTAAATACCGATTTGTGTGATTTTGAAACAGATATTTTAAAGTTATATATCCTGACTGTTACTTTTAATGTAGCTATAGGTAGATTTGTCCAATGCATAAGTGCGTGTCCAGATAGAATAATAGAAGTATTTGTTGAAATCATGCAAATTTTTTACTTGGTTAGTTTGCGTGAATCACTCGTTGATCAATCACTAATAATATAATTACATAAATATATTTGTTTGGCGACAAAAAACTGCCATTTAAATAGAAATCAAATTGTCTATAGACGTATCGTGAGTAGTTCAAGCATAAAATGCAATAATATTATTAAGTATACTAATTTAATAAGCGCGTGTTACTACTATTATTCATGCTCAAACCAATTTAATTTCGTATTTCATTACCATTTTTGTCCGATTAATTCAAGGCCATCCTCTCACGCTCTTAAGGCTACATTTGTAGGTACTGGCAAATATTTGAAGGTGGCTGCTGATTATAGCATGAATTGTTACCAATAAATGCATAGAATAGCCCACGTAGCTAAAAGACATCGGAGGTCAAGTGGTGGTCGCCAACAATGTTTATTTAGACTGTAGTCAGTTGGTACCGGTTAAGAATGATACATAATACTACCTAACATGGGAAGTGTTTTAAAAATTTGGTACTCTACATAATACTATTCTAAACCGGTACCAACCCTGGTTTTATTCATTGATCTTATAAATTGCAACTAAGGGATGATTCAAGGGAATGGGAAGCATCGTTCATTGTTCCCTGTGCTCACAACACTGCGCTCATCAATCCGCCTGGTTGCTGATTAAAGCACAATTTTCAAACTAATAACTGCCCATAGCAGCGCAGGCGCAGCTGAAAGGCGTCGGAGGTCAAGTGGCGTGGAGTGTCCGTGCCGGCGCGGCGGCCGGCAGCAGTTTCGTCTAAAGATCAAGGTGGCTGCCCAGATAACATCTTGGTCGCGGTCATGCGTCGCAAAAACGCGCTTCTTTGTAAGTGGTTCCGTAGAAATTTTAATATTGCAATATCTTCAATCAATTTATCTAAGTAGGACCAAACATTGTACCTATAAATAAGGGTATGCGTTATTTTGTTTTTTTTTTAGCCTGGTCAAATTGCTTTAACATTAAAACTATTCCCTTTAGTAACTGAATTCTTACAACTTTTCAAGTTAAAAATTGTGTTTTCCTATCTGTATTAGAAACAAATAGACACACACACATATCACGCCTATAATCCCTTGCGGTGTAGACAGAGCGTAAACGGCCGCATAAAACGGACATTTACGCCACGTCTGACAAATATTTTGGGTCATTCGAAAAATTGTGAAATGCGAACAAATAGATATAAATATTATATTGAACCTTATCAGAATTTGATCAACTCCTTAAACAAATGTAAGCTGATATTTTATCCGTAGAGGTTTTAGAGATAGCAATCATACTAAGAATCTGATCCAGTTAGCCCGTGGCTTTTCTCTTTCCCTTTAAGGGCTAACGGCGGACTTAAACTACAGTACCCTAATAGAGAAGCGTAAGTAACTAGAGCGTACAATGTCCCACGAGTTTTGGTGTCGTTGAAATCACGATATTTTTCATGCCATTATTAAAAGTGCTGGCATCAAACATTCAAGTAGTCGTGACGGACTGTCTGCTGTGTTTTGTTTTGAGGATATCTTTGTGAATGAGGGCAAGCCGAATGGCGTTTTAAATGTATCTGTAGCACGAAAACCGTAGTTTGGCTCTACATAGCAATCGTGAAAGTCTGTTAAAGTAACAAAAATAGTAATCACTTGAAAAAGTAGGTAGGTAGGTATAGCTTACTTGAATGAATGACTATAATAAAGTATAATGCCAATTCTCTCTGCATTTAAGTACTTACCTAAGAAGATAAAGAATGACAATAAATAAGCTATTATAAGAAATTGCCTACTTTATAATCTGTGTTAAATTAGCGTACTATAAATCACTTCTCAGTCAAAGTCTGGAAAAGAGCCTGAAGCACTATCAATCGCGTACAGTTTTATGATCTAAGTATTTCCAGTCCAATTTAAAGGGAAATTAAGGTACAGGAACCAAAGATGGCCCACTTAATTTCAAACCCTTAAAATTTAAATAAATAGATAATTTAGGAAACAAAACAAGTTGCAATTATAAAATTTGGTTTATTAATCTGCAAAAAAATTTAGTTTGACTCATATATGAGGAGGTACTATGGAGAAAAATTAAATTTTGAAAACCTTTGCAATGGGCCATCTTAGGCAATGGGTGTCCTAAAAAGGCCCAATACACAGCTATAAATATTTTTGATAATTTTCTGATTTATACGTTGTTCTTTCCTACAACTCTTGTGATTTTGTGTTATATTTTAGTCTCATATACTTGTTACGAAAACTAGTCAAAAATATTGCGTATGGGCTATCATAAATCTATCAAAATTGAAATCTACTGTAAAACAAATAAATAAAACTAAATGTATAAAAATCACATAGTTTCATGAAACTAAAAATAGTCTCTTAAAAAACTAAGTAATAATTTTTTATAAAAGAAATTAATTTTCGATTATAAATTTTTGTGGGCCTCATTAGAGCATATGAAAAATATGTTCTATAAAATTTAACAAAAAGTAACTAAATAAAAAAAAATAAAAAAATAAATAAATGAACTTTTATTTCAAAATCAGCACAAGTTTTTATACTGAAATCCGCCAAACTATACAATAGTTTGTAGGCAGAAATATAACTCCCCATTTTAGGTAGGTACTGTTGTTAATTACGTACAAATAGGTTATCCAATTATCTATTATAGATTTACAGGGTAATTACTATAAATTACCTATGACAAGGATTACAAGACTAAACTAAACTAAACTACCTTCTTGGTTTTATATTACTTAAACTCGTTATAAATATAAAATGCAATATTCCACAGATTATTAGGAAGTTAACTACGAGCACCATTGTTTCATTTATCGTAAAAACTACGAGCAGCGGGCCATCTTAGATCACCATTCGGTGGGCCGTCATAGGCGAACTACCCTATAGCAGTAAAAGTATTTATAACACAGGAAATACGCAATGAAACAGTGTAACTTACCCAGTAAGTCATGCGGAAATGTCCAAATAAGGCCGTGAATCAATCAAACTGTAACAATCTGCGGTAATTTTATAGAAATATCCCATAATCCGCGCGGTAATTTTAATAAAACGACCCCCCGTATGAATCTTTGTTGACAAGTGACAAATAACATCAAAATGGCGGTGAGTTCGTGTTCGGATACACTTGCCATTTTGTCTAGGGAGTTAAGACGTGCCCCCCGCGAAAATTCAAATAATTTCAAAAATAATAAGCCGGATTTTTTTATGTGGGCCATCTTGGGAGCCGGGCCATCTTAGGTCACTGTACCCTATTATAACAGACTCAACTCAGAAAAGAGGAAAAGAGGTCGCCACTAGTAATGCGAAAGTCGCAGGTTCAAATCCTGCCCGCACTCGAAAATTTTGCAAGTTTTCAAAAAATTGTATACCTAACACGGGATGTGTTTTAAAATTTGGTACTCAATTTATCGCTGGTTTTCATCACTTAGACTACATTTAATCTGTAAAGATAGAATTAGTCGCCGGTTATTAGTTGCAAAACTAACCCGGTAGATGGAGCCATGCCAAGCGTTACTGGCATTAAAATACACTTGCAAAATTGGCGGGCAAGAAATGAGCTGCGGTAGCCCAGATGGAAGAGGCGTCGCCACTAGTAATGCGAAAGTCGCAGGTTCAAATCCTGCCCGCACTCGAAAATTTTGCAAGTTTTCAAAAAAATTGTATACCTAACACGGGATGTGTTTTAAAATTTGGTACTCAATTTATCGCTGGTTTTCATCACTTAGACTACATTTAATCTGTAAAGATAGAATTAGTCGCCGGTTATTAGTTGCAAAACTAACCCGGTAGATGGAGCCATGCCAAGCGTTACTGGCATTAAAATACACTTGCAAAATTGGCGGGCAAGAAATGAGCTGCGGTAGCCCAGATGGAAGAGGCGTCGCCACTAGTAATGCGAAAGTCGCAGGTTCAAATCCTGCCCGCACTCGAAAATTTTGCAAGTTTTCAAAAAAAAAAAAAAAAAAAAAAAAAAAAAAAAAAAAAAAAAAAAAACAGAAAAGAGGAGGTTGAGATAATGGAATACATGGAAGTGTTATTTTTTTAGGGATAAATATAAACAGTAACCAAGAAATGAGACTGAGAGTCAAACAGATTAATATAAAATAAAATAGTACTGTACCCAACTAAGACACATAATAATTTTTTTCTAAAGTAGTTTCAATACCGTACAGCTCTGCAGTTTAATTGCATAAATTCACGAAACCTCAAGAAGAGTCGGCAATTGAAGCAATTATTTAATTAGACTCGTAATCGATTTGCTACACCCGATCTATGACCAGGGTCCGTTAGACGGCAGACTACGCGTTGGGTAATTGAAAAATTGTTTTACATAAGCTCTTTGATAAAGTTTTTTTGTTTTAAGATGCTAAATATATATATCACAGAAAAAGACCGATCTATGTGAGATAAATTAACATATTCATTATTATTATAAAATTTCTAAAAATTACGCTTAAAAGTAAATGACTTTTTGAATACTTATAACATATCACGTCTGGCATTAACCTACGTTAAGTATAATATTTCGCCAAGCATTTAGTTAATCAGTAAATAAACAATGCGATTTGACGTTATCTTGGCGCTTATCTGCTAAATACAGGTGAAGATAGATTTACAAACTTCATTTTGCGGACAGCGTCGCTAGCTGGAGTAATAAGTCTTACAGTTGAAGAAGAAGCTGGTTGGTTCCTCTGCGCAGCGTACGCAAATTTAAGTTTGTCGTAGGTAAGATTTACAAAGTTATTTTGCGTTTGAGAGCGGCGCTAGTAGTCATAGCAGAATGAAGCCGTTGTTGAAGCAGCTAGTACTATCTGGTTAGTTCTATTGCGTGCCGATGGTAATAGTAACATTGCGGTGGAATAAAAGGTGGGGAGCCGTGCACCGTTAGCAGCCGAAGCACAGCTGATTTCACATGTGTCTGACCGCGATCGTGCGCGCCCGTCTCGTTTCCGAGAATGCCGGCTACCTAAACTCTACCGAAAACTACCTAAAAGTTTATATACAGTGATTATTGTGCTACTGGATATTATTGAGTTACTTGTCAACATTGCTACGAACTGCCAGGAGCTGTGAAGTCTTACCGCAGAAGAGGATAATATTTTCATTAGCGGGTAAGTTGTAAAAAGTAAACACTAATGCACGCTGTATTTTATTTTCATACATATTTACATGTATTTGGAAGCTATAATAATCAAGGTGGTGAGTGAGGGAGAGACTACTCATATGCTAAAACTATTTGACTCGTCCTAGTCATTGAGTTGAAATTGTACAACTATCGGTTTGGGTTGTAATTAGGTAGGTATGTTCATTAGATGAGGTTGGCGGAAGGTCATCTAAATTTACCTATAGAATAAATACATTTAATAATATGGTTTATTAATGGCTCACGTCATTTCTAATGATCTTTTGATACCTAAGTTCGTCTGTGATAGATGATTTGACTAGCGTTTGAAACAAGATTCTTCGCAAACTTCGGAAGTAGGTATCTCTTAAAATTAATCTTATAGACTGGCCATCTTCAATCAATAGTTAAATTCAACTTGCAAAAATGCTTGATCAAAGCTACTGCCTATTTTGTTGGTACCTATCATACTGGCAAAATAATTAAAACGATTAGTTTCCAAACCGCACCAATTTACACCTAAAGATGACTATAATCTACTGCACCAAGAGCTGCATACAACTCGCAGCCAACTGACCTTGACTGAGGCAATGCAGAGATAAGTGCAGCTTGCACCAAGCACTGCGTTGCGTAAACGTAATTGCCGTTATAGAAGCTGCAACTGCAACCAAGTGCATCGGCTGCTGTCTCGTGCACACTGCGGTGCATACCATACACTGTGTGCGACAAATACAATCTTAGGCCCAACGCTGTCGGGAATATTCTCCAAGCTTGCTACTGCTGGCAAATAGAGGAAAAACAACATTATAATAACTGTTATAGTAAAAATAATAATTGATTCTTAGAGTTATGCCTATTCATACACAATAATAATAATTCGGCCCCACTCATGCCTCAAAGGACCGGGTCCCTGTCGGCCCAAGATCTAGAAACGTGCCAATATAATAATAATATGTAAAATAGATATAACTGCAATACAATTGCAATGGCCCTAGCAAACGGCTCGCATCAAATAAGCCCAGAACTTCATGCCCAGAAAGTTAGAAGAAACAATATTAAAACTAGTACATACATACATACATACACATATCACCCCTATAATCCCTTGCGGGGTAGGCAGAGCGTAAACGGCCGCTAGAACGGACATTTTCGCCACGTCTGACAAACATTTGAGGGTCACCCGGAAAATTGTGTAACGCCATAGTGACAGGTTGTCAGCCCATCGCCTAAAATTGCAATACACATCCTCGAGTCCCTTAGACGCTTCTTACAACTACCACGGGCAAGAAATGGGGTGATGCTATTCTTAGCCGGCATCACACGGCACTCTAAGCCGGCATCACACGGCACAAAAAGTAGCATTTGTTAAAATTTACTAATCCACTTCTGTTTATAATGTTTAAATGTAGATAAACGTTATTTATAAGTAAATAAATAATACCAGAAATATGAACAATACTTATTCATAACAATATTGATAGATATATTCAAGCCTATACCTATAAATACTTACACAACAAAAGGCAAGTAAGTAGTTGCTAATTTATGAAAACAAGGTCATAAACGGCATTAAGTTTTGGCACCATACTGTGAGGCCGTAATTAATTCTAATTTATTATAGGTAATGAAAGTATTTATAAAATTACATCTAGTCATGTAAAGGTTACAATGACGATACCCACCTATCTATTACACCAGTAAAAGTTGATTTATGCCATAAAAGGTATCGGTATTTTTATTTAATTTAACAGAATGAATAGGCAAGCAGAAACAGATATGCTGGTGGTAATATTTTGAGATATTTTAGGCGATGGTGACAACCTGACACTACAGCGATACATAATTTTCTAAATGAGACTTAAATATTTGTCAGAAGTGGTGTAAATGTTTGTTTTTAACGGTCGTTTACGCTTTGCCTACACCGCAAGGGGTATAGGCGTGATATATGTAGGTTTTCTATTAGGACAATACAAAATTGTTATAAAAAAAGAAAATTGTGTTACACAAATTATTATTTTTTTACGATGACGGATCATGACGTCAATAAGTGATAATACTATCCTCGATTGAATTAAGTTATTTTATTTTCATTTATTTCCGTTTGTGTGACAACTACCGGAGTTTGGCAAATTGGTAGAATGTTGTCTATCCTTGAAGTCTGAACGGAATATGTTCCACATATGCTGCACCTATTTGCATTTTAAACAAGTGCAACACAAAGTATTTTTTTTTAAATATTGACAGACTTGCTTGACTCCACACCTATGAACAGTTTGTAAATAGAGTCTTTTTTTATTGTGAAATAATTACATACATATAGCATGCCTATATGCCTTGCAGGGTAGGCAATACGTAAACAGCCATCCATACCTAGTTGCCATTCCTCCAATTCGGACTAAGCGCTTCCAGTCATCATTTACAATGCGCACTGCTAAAGAGTGGAACTGACTACCTGCGGCTGTGTTTCTAAACGCATAGTACAACACTTATCACTTCAAAGTAAGAGTGAACAGGGTTTATCTGGGTGAGCTTGTTCCATCTTAGACTCTGTCTCTGTCCTATGACCTAGACTAGAGTCAAGAGCAAACCCATACTTAATAAAAACAAAAAAAAACATCCATTAAAAACATTTACAGGTCACACAAATGTTTATCAGACGCGGCGTAAATGTGTTTATTCAGATCATTGTTTGTCACCATAGTGACAGGTTGCCAGCCAATCGCCTAAAATTGCAATACGCATGTAACACTCGAGTCCCTTAATTGCCTCTTACGATACCCACGGGGATATTGTGAAATAGATGCATAAAATTATATTGCTTGAGGTTTTTCTCCTCCTTAGCTTTTAAGGTTTTATTGAAAAGCGAAGTCAAATATTGAGTCGCAATAAGCAACACGGACTCTAATACGTTGTTCCGGAAATTCAGAATAGAACTAATCGCATTACCCCGAAGTTTCTATTTCTAAACTTTCCAGGTGAACGTTACAGTAACTTCTTCAGTATACGTCATGGTATAGACAAAGTTTGGACACTGGCTGGTTATTTTGCATACAAGGGAATTAGAAAATATGAATAGGTAAGGGCTGAAAATCAGGGCTACCTATGTTGACTAGAACAACATAGTAGCAAGCAACCTGAGTTCCTCACCGTTTACTCTCAGAAATTATATTTTATTGTTATAAAGACAACTTTTTTTCACTGCGCGATGCTGTTGTGTATTTTTATTTTGTGTTAAGTATATTGTGAATGAAAGTAATAAAGAACTTTTGTAAACTACAACGGACTACCTTCTAATCTTATAAAGAAACATCATTTGATTTAGATACGCTTTTCCTTCAGAGGCGCTCGCCGGACCTTTTGCTAGCTTCGAATTGAAATACACAAGTATAGAAACTAGCATTTGATGCTAGCTTAAAACAAGTGATTTTATCTCTAAAGCTCTGTTTACACTAACTCTTATTGCACATCTTCACATCCCCGCTAGATATCGAACACTTCTCGAGCCGATACAACTGAATGCTCGCCTCATTTTTTGCTCACGTAATGTACGGTTAGTGTACGTGGGAGAGGCCTGTTCAGCGATTTTCACATCATTTTCTATAAAACCCCACGGTTTTATGATCTGACATATCTGTGCCGGAACAATAACGGTGTTTCTTTCAAGAGCATGTACCTTAATTGAAGGTGTCAAAGTTAATTCAAGACGTTCATCTCTCATCTGGTTGCATTCTTTTGAACAAAATTATGCAGAGTTTGACAAAGCACAGAAAGCTGAAAGACTGATCGTCTAAACGTTTAACCTAAATATGAACCTCTATGTATAAGGCTCGTAGTAAAGTAGGTACGTCGTGTAAAAACTATGTACTAGAAGTGTTGCCATGCCAGAGCATCATTAGCTGTAGTTTGTGGGTAATGCACCGATGTCTTCCGGATCTGATTGCTCAAGTCTAGATAGAGACGGTGCAAAAAATGCACTAAAAATTTTAAAATAGATTATCAGTGCTCAAAAAAGAGGAAAATTATAAAGAAAAAAAGTAACCTGCTAAAAATATTAACACCTCAGAATAATCATCTATAAGATATCTACCTACCTATTTTACAGAAGCTTATAAATTGCATATAGATTAATTTGATGATGCTACCTGTTGCTTGATAATTTTGGCTGTGACGTCAATGATTTACGCAATAAATTGAGTCATCATCACATCACATTGCAATACAATGTCGTCATTGATAATATCAGCATAATCGCCACTATGTTATGAAGCACCGATAACAAGCTATGTACTGTACTGGGTATAAAGTTGTTAGTCACAAATTATCAGTCCAATTTGCTCATCTGAACTTTATTTTTAAGCGAGTGAATTTTGATTTATTGGGTTTCTCATTGGCCAGAACTATCAAACCGTAAATATAAGGAAATAATTCAAGTTTGGAATGTTTTCCTTATAAAACGATGAAGTGCACAGTTGCTGTAGTTTTAAGCTATTGAAGATTGTCAATCAAAGTTGAGGCAGAAAGCGCTTTGGTATGAATAGCGTTAACAGGCAACAAAATAAATCCAGAGTGAGTCAGACTTTAGGAATAGTTGTCTGTCCAAAGATGACCAAACGCGGTCAGGTACTACATGCCTGACGAAGTCGGCAAATGAAACAAGGCATTAACGAAGGTCTGTATAAAATGTCTGACCAGTCTGGAGTCCAGTTAAGTTTTAGCTTAGATCTAGCAACCCTAGGTCCGGCATTAATACGATATGATACGACACGACACTGGCCGCTGTCAATCAGAGCGGATGGGCTGCGCCCGCGCCGCCGCCGGTCCGCTTATACGCTTATTGCATGGTATCGACCCCGTTTTGATAGATTTCTATTGTATCATTAACTTCTTGGTAATGCATCCTTTATTAATGCTTGCATTGCAACAACAGATAAATACTTGGACAAATCATAATTTAGAATTTACTTCTGTGTATAAATAATATTTAACTACCTCCGCTCTACAATTTATGTAAATAGGTACCGAAATCAGTTTAAGCACTCAAGAAATCACTCGCGTCTCAAACCTTTACATTAAAATTGAGGTCAACTTAGAAACGTGAGTACCTTTACCGCGGATCATCAAGTTCTTGTGAAAACACGTGAGTATTTAAAATTAAGGCTAATGTTGGTTCGCACAAGTGACTCGGTTACTAGTCACACACCACACCGCCGGCTGCAATCATTGCTTTCATTTCTGCGGATGCAGTTAAAATGGCGACCGTGGAAAAATGCTTCAAATGATTTCGTTGGCAGGCTTAACTATCCATTCTTCAAGCAAAGGTATTTGGGTGAATAGACCAGTGAGTTCTGACTAGATAATATGTAAACTTGCATGGACGGTGGCAAGACTAGTTTATGCAAATAAAGCTGCAGCCAGCGAGACGAATCTGGAAGTGCTAAGTTGATTATACAGTTTACTGGCTTTTTCACAATTGCGTGGTCAAATTCATGACACAACCAACACCTGAATCACCTTAAGTTTCGTCATATTTGATGGGATAAAGACTGCGAAACACCAATTGCCGATAGGTATTGCCGTCAATGCGAAGACTATTGAGCGTGGAGTTAATTGGTGGCCAATAACTGTTGCTCACTGAGTGGTTGATGATCACCTCCGTAGTCTAGTGGTCTGAGCGTTGGCAGCAGCATCGCAGGTTTGATTCTCGGGTCGACACGAAGTAAGCTGGACCACCTGATTAGGTATCCGTAAGAAAGATTTTTGAAATCTTGCAAAATTTTCAAGCGCGGGCAGATTTTGAACCTGCGACTTTCCTTATTACTAGTGACAATATGCCTCTTCCATCTAAGCTACCGCAGCCCGTTCATTTCTCAATAATTATAAACCTAACACGGGAAGTGTTTTACAATTTGGTATTCGTAAGAAAGACGGTTTCGTGCTTAGGACGACATGTTAAACCGTCGGTTCCGGTTAAAAACTCTGACTCCAGGGGCCCTCAGATCCTTCGTTGACTCGATGTCCCACATGACAAGAGAGAGTGTGGCTGGTTCATGGTTCTGTCATGGTTTCTAATTCGAAGAAATGACCTTTGACCTTCTTGTCCCGTGAACTGGTTCACTGAGTACGACCTACTTAGTAATTACAACTAAACATGGAAAATATTTTGTGTGCGTGACGTGACGAACAATTGAATTATACAATTTGGAAGTTGGTACTGTAGTGTGTGTACTGGTGTTGAATACATTTAGGAGATAAAATATAATTATCTTAATACTTACTTAGAGGCTGTTAAAAAGGTTTTGTTTAATCACCTTGACAATTTAACCACACTACGTAAAAGTTATTAAGATGATGATGATTATGATCACTAAGCAGATAGGTAATACTTGCTAGAACTCAGCACTTAATAGATCCTAGGTTTTGGTACATCTGCAAAATTTCAAATTAATATTAGGTCCTTACATATGAAATTGGCGTTTTGTATGGGAGGAACAAAAAGTCGATTTTTTTTAATATAGTATATTTATTTAATCAAAGTATGAGCCATTGTAATCTATGCACTTTTGCCATCTCATAGGTAGTTCATTGATCCCTTTACTAAAAAAACCATTCGGACGGGAATCAATCAAATCTTTGAAGGCGATTTGGACTGCCCCATCTGAGTTGAATTTTTTCCCTTGCAAGAAGTTATCCAAATTTCGAAAAAAATGGTAATCTGTTGGAGCAAGGTCCGGGGAGTACGGTGGATGCCTTAGACATTCCAATTGAAGCTCTTCTAATTTGCTAGCCGTCTGTTGTGTAGTGTGTGGTCTAGCGTTGTCGTGAAGCAACAGTGGCGTAGAGCGATTGACCAACCTCGGTTGTTTAGCAGCTAGCTTTTCCATCATGGTTTGCAATTGCTGACAGTAGACATCTGCCGTAATCGTCTGGCCAGATTTGAGAAAACTGTAATGAACGACACCGGCGCTAGTCCACCAAACGCTTACAAGTAACTTTTTATTGGTCAATTTTCGCTTGGAGCAGGCTTTGGCTGGCTTGCCAGGGTCCAGCCATTGCCATGAGCGCTTCCGATTATCGTAGAGAATCCACTTTTCATCACAGGTAATGATTCGATTTAAAATCCCTTCGTTATTGTGCCGGTCAAGTAATGTAACGCAGCAGTTGACGCGCGTTTGCCGGTTTGCTTCACTCAATTCGTGAGGAACCCACCTTTCAAGTTTTTTAATCTTTCCAATTTGCTTCAAGTGGATTAAAACATTTTTATCACTAACACCGAAGCCTGCAGCTAATTCGGACGTGGTTTGCGATGGATCCGCTTCCACAATAGCCTTCAATTCTTCATTATCAACTTGGGTCTCCGGCCGTCCACGGGGCTTGTTTTGCAGGTCGAAATTTCCAGAACGAAAACGTTGGAACCAAAAACGCACTGTGTTTTCTTTTGCGACACAACCGCCATACACATCATTAACCCTTCGAGCCGTTTACGCAGCACTGGTGCCACGGTGGAACTCGTACTCGTAAATAACGCGATATTTCAAATTTTCCATTTTGTAAATTGAGCGATGCAAACAGAAAAAAGATAAGTAAAAAAACAAATGAATGATGGTTTACGAAACACAACTACATGTGGAAATAGCTGTATAAATTTGAATTTCGAATTCCTAACCAAATAGGAGAAATTTGTGATTAAAGTGGCCAGTACGACAAAACGACAATTTCATATGTAAGGACCTAATATTCGTAGGTATGTGACATCAGATTTGCCACGAAAGTTGTACTGTCAGAGAAATCCTTATCCGTTGTATAAATTTGTATAGAAAATGATGAATTTCCTGCAATCAGTAATATTTTCTGGTTTTTATTTAGTTCATTTAATGTATATTTATAATGAATCTTACAGAATAAATGGCCGCGAAAAGTAATAATAATAATATATATATTTTTTTTAATTACTCAAAAATATAGCAAAAGTGTTATATGCATTATATTTACTTAGTGTATTTATTTATTGATGTTATAAAATTAATACGTAAATATTGTAAGTGTATGTGTGCTGTAATTTATTATCCTATAGTTCCCATACTACGTAAAATTCTGTAACCGAACTATACGTAGGTGCGTTGCATTGCCTTGAACTAAATCAGTTAGCTAGTAAAACTGACAGAGTATGAAGTGGCTAGTCTTCATTAGTTATCTTCAGACAGTAATGATTGTAACTAGAACGCTAGAACGAGAACTAACTACAGTCAGAACTCACAAATCACTCGCTGTTCATTTAGTAACAAGTTACCACGTAACTTCGTAAGAAAACCAGCCCTTGACAAATATTATGCAAGTAACCAGTTCATTGCTTAATATAAAAAACTGTTGAAAATACATACATATATGTAAGGAATGTAACAACACTTAGAGCTGAAACTCTGTCTCCAAGGCACTAAATACATACATCTACTCCCAATTCCCATAGGCTTACTATCTTCTTCTTTTCGAGTGGGCCACCGAGTCGTCCAACGACTTACTATAAAAAGTTACCTACTCCATGTTATCACACATTTTGATGGGAAGCAAAAGATTATGTTGCCCTATGTTCTCTGGGAATAGTTGTTCAGTTTAATGGCTAGCTTTGGCTCAGATTGACCCGGTCGGCTGGCAAATTTCGTATGAAAGGTCCAAATAAATTTTGCATATGTCGCATATGACCTGTGTTCCTTGGGGAAAGTAGTTCAGTGTTATGGACTGGTTCACCCACGAAGTGGTGGGAAGGGTGAACACCCTTTAAATTATTTGCGGCTAATATTCTTATATCCTGTATATGTGTGCGAATACATACCATATCTACCTTACATTGATGTATGAACATGAAGCAACGACCGCGAACAAGAATTGCATAATTTTCCCTCTTTTTATGGGAAGACGCGGGAGTTATTGCTCTCCCATCATAAGCAATCAAAAGCATATACACCTTACTTGCCTTAAATTAGTGCTGTCACTTTCCGTCAAATAGATTTTGAAAAGGATAGGAGATTTTAAGTCCTGTCATTTTTAAAAACGTCAATGTTTCAAAAAATTGCACCTTGACACACACATAGATAATATTATTAGTAAGGCATATAAAATGTATGGATTCGTTTTTCGCTCTGGCTGTAAATTTACCCTACCATCCACTTTTATTTACATATACAAATCCTTAATCCGCTCCCAGCTCGAATATGCTGTAGCGGTATGGAACCCATATTATAGTAAGTATATCGATGCAATTGAATCTGTTCAAAAGAAATACCTACGCAGATTGCATTACAAATTCCATCATAGTCGCTTGTCTTATGATTTCCTCCTAGACAAATATAAACTAACTAAACTAGAATCCCGACGTATGCTTCTTCAATCTATGGTTTTATACGAACTATGTCATAATAAATATAATTGTATACCGCTGCAGGATAAGCTGTGTTATAATATTCCAGTAAGGGCGCACTGCCGCAGATCACATGCCATATTTGCTACTGCACGTTGTCGTACCAATGCTGGCAAACGATCACCAATGTACAGAATGGTAAATGTTTACAACTCTCGTTTAACCTCTATAGATATTTTTGCTACTCGTATTAGTAGGTTTAAAAAAGATATCTTACCTCTCCTTGGCTGTTAAATTAAGTTAAATATACTCTTGTTTATTTTTTAATCATTGTATTTGATACAAAGTATACCTACGTATTGTTATACAGTGGTACGTACGGCCGCACGCCAAGATATAGATACCAAACAAACGCGTTTAGCCTCGGCCAATTTAATCTTCGAAGCATGGTTTGGTGTGTGGCTGGCCGTACTACATTACCTACCAACTCTCAACTCTTGTACTCAACCCGTGGTTAACGGTGTTGGTGGCATAATTAAGTCCCACTTCTGTATAAATGTTAGTTGTAAGTACATATTGTGCGCACTGTTTGTTAACGGGCTTACTTCCATGAAGTGAGGTGAAAACGAGCTACGAGAATGCATTTTATACATATTCTAAGGAACATCACTGTCAACAAAATTTTGTTTTTTATTCTTCAAGATATGAGGAATAAGCCAGGGCAGCGCAAAATCTCATTTTATATTTAATAACGGAGTAATTAAATTTTGAAGTTACCTCTATTTTTCAGTGATGAAGCGTGGCGTAAGAGATTTCTTCCGCCAGTGCTAATCGAACTGTATTGATCTTAGTATGATTATTAATGGCAATTTCACGTTGAACCCGCCCGGGCGGCTATTTTTTGACAAAACAACTTAGTTATTAAGAAATTTAGCAAAACACTTACTGTTTCCGGCTGCTTTCCTTGGGAGTAAAAGGTTTTTGTTTTGATGTGTTTCCTCTGCTGTCAAAACTGACGTGGAATTGATCATAGATAAACGGAATATGATGCAGACGCGACACACTGTACATTTGTTCGATATTTTGACCGTGAAAAATTATTGTAGCTAGAATTTTGCCGTAAAATATATCAACTATCTACAACAACGGCATTCTATCCGCTATGGATAATTTTGCCAATGTCAATACTACGTTGATTGGTACATCGAACGAAACGCAAAATATGAACCGATTAGACGTAGGTATTAAAAATATTTTTACGATCAAATAATAGGATGACGTGGTTGTTAGTGCAGATTAGTATGAAATAGTAAGGTTCGATTTATATGCAACACTAGACGGCGACACGGCGGCACAAAAGCAGTTTTTTAACCGCGGCGGAAATTTTTAAATGTATATATGGAGCGCTGCGCATACGGTCACCACCAACCACAGTTTTAGGACAAATTATAAGAAAGCAAGTATTAGTACATTGTTGTCGAGGTATGAAAAATTAGACTTTGCTGGACGAGTATAGTTTATATATATATTATACAAGTCAAGCAAAGTAATTTTCCCCGAGGCTTACATAGTGCTTTTCTCAAAAAAAGGCTAGGAAATGAAAGATTGTACTTCTTATAAAAGTTAGCTAGCGACCACAACACAACGAAACAAATAAAAATTTACAATTTTCCCACCAATTGTAATTTTTAAAAAAAAATTTGCCTGTAAGGCACAGTATTACGTAATATTCAGCCATACTAAATGTTTAGTTCATTCTTTTCATTTTTAATTCTGGACAGGCAAGGGTCTTCACATCATACAGTCTCGTCTTTAGTTACCTGTTTCATACAAAATTACGTTCCGTTTCTATGAGAGTCATCGAGATAATTTTGAAATCAAATTATGTGGGTTTAGCGTATAACGAATTTATCTTAATGGACACCAGCAAAGGATTTCAATACAACTTTGCTGGCGTGATCTGAGACGTGACAAACAATGTGAAACTTCGCTGTTTCTTTTTTTGAAAGAAATGAACACATTTCCTAGCATGTTTGAGAAAAAGTATTATTTATGTAGTAAAAGATTTTTGTCAGATTTCAGTTCAAGAGTGGGATCAATTGATTCGGAAGGTTTTTAGTGTTATGGGGTAGAAAGGTTCTAGAGTGGCACTGGGTCAAGATGTTCATGCTAGGGTAACACTGGGTTGAAAGGTTCTAGACTTTACCTAGCTGGAAAGTCCTAGAGTGTCACCGAACAAAATGCCAATACTAATGTTAAAATTAATTTCCAGGTAGGTACTTATCATTTCGGGAAGGTCGAGGGTATCATTATATTAAAGGTTGTGGACACCCTGGTTCGTTGGTAACACCGAAATATACCAAACATTGTATAGGGCTATAAATCCCTTTTCTAAATATACCAATTTCAAGACCAAAAATTATAGGGTTATCCAGATAGGAATGGATTAAAAACCTTAGTCAAACAAACAATTAGAAGCATCTTCGATTTTAATTTTTCTTAGTTACTTTAAATAGATACCACCAAAATGTATGATAATTTTTAACTATGAAGCAATTCAACTGGTGTTGGTGATTAAAGGAAAAAGATTGTAAAAGGTGTTCGAAGGTATGAAATTTTTAAGGCATGCGGCTCTGTGTTTGTCTGATGGTCAACAAATATTGTTCAAAAACTTATGAACGGTGCGAGAATGCGACCGATATTTTATATATTATCATATCATAATATCATACTCGAATATATAATGGCCGTCGCTAATTGGTTTTTGCTATTTATATTTTGAACTTACATCTATGTATACTGATTTATGCAATAAAATTGAAATTGAAATTTCACAGTATTAGTTGCGCTTAAGGTGCAAGCAATGACGAAAATGACAAAGAAATATCCAAAAAAAGTTTCTTAATGTCGAAGTTTGCAAAAAAATGTACAATACCAGGATGGAGAAAATCGAAACAAAAACATGTTCGCGCAAAGTGCGTAACATGATACTGACCACTTGCATTTTTAAACCTGAACTAATAAGTTGGCTTTATTTAGTTTAATGACTTTGCTTCTTCTGAAATAGCGTAAAACTAAAAAGTTGTAAATATGATTTGAGACCAATTCTTTTCATGTACTGAAAGTGGAAGAATTACAAACAAACATACAGTACAGTTTATACAGTTCATAATTAATATGGATACTATGCGTTCAGCTAAGTCTTAGCGAATGGTTCAGCTTATTCCAAAATATGGTCCTTATGATATAATTTAGGTTAATATTCCTTCCAAGTTATAATATCAACTTTGTGAGTTGTCCACTGAGAATCGAACCCGGAACCTTAGCGCCGCAGGCAGTCGCACTACCATTAGTCGTCAAGTATTGTATCAGTACCAGTTAGACTAACATTATATGAAATGGTGACACCTCTATAATATACTCTTTGACATGACTTCCAAATTTCATTTGAATTTCGTTCCTTCCGTCGAAGTACAAGCCTTAACCCCAATAAATAAAATAAAATAAAAAAAATAAAAAATGTTTTTTTCGCCTTTTCTAGTCAATTTAGACGCCATTGTATTGATCACCGCCTTAATTTGACAGATAACACGTATTTTGTATGGAATTGTAAGACATGACACGACTAAAATATCTCTTATCCTTTTCTAAACCTATTTGACGGAAAGTGACAGCACTAATTTAAGGTAAAATAAAATACTTTATATTCCGAATTGAGGCCAGAGTCGCCCCGATGCTGACAGGACATTCCTTTGCGCATATGTAAATATACTGGGATTTGTTTCATTGCTATGATGTTGCATTTCTATAACACGCATTTTACCGAGGACCAAAGACTATGTAGGTAATGCTATTTAATTTTGCCACATTTTTTATTAAATGTATATGTATATGAATGAGGTTTACAATCTACATATATATAGGTTGATCTCTTTATATTTTGCTTATGAAATTGGTAAGAACAACTAAGAAATGTCCTGTCACAATCGATTACCTCACTGCTCATTGCTTAACTGTAAGGAAATAGTTAAAGAGTTTTATTGATTTTCGCAAACCTCCTGTCCAATTAACTATTACATTGTGCACGTCTTATTCAATTGTTCAATTTTTTAAAGGAGATATATACTCTTAAGTATTTCCATAATCACAGGGTCAAGATCTGAAGGGATCCTGGAGAATTCTAATTCGAAAATCTCAATATTGATATTTATTAAAGATATTTTCTTATGTATATGAAGTTGTCAATGGTAATTGACGTGAATAAGTTGTGCCTGTACTTATAATAATAATATTTTTTTTCTCACACAGTGTGTGGAATATATACGTTTATAAAAAAGAACATGTAATAATAACTAAGCGAGAGACTGTTTTGTGTACTAAGAGACCTGTATTACAGATTACCAGCCTCTCCCCATACTACTAGGTGCTGACGCTTAAGTTCTTTTAGATCAGGAACAGGTTAAATCAGCAGCACCTCAAGCGACCTGAGTAAGACCGTTCGTTGTTCTTGATAACTGTACGGAAAAACAGAATAAACTGATCTCTTACCTGGGTACCTAAGGTGCTAGTACCAACTACTACTGGGAATGTGCTCCAATGACAATCCACACCAATGGTTGTAAAGTCATTGTTATGCAGTATTCAGTGCATGCACGCCACTCAGCCGTTCAGTATTGCAAAACCTATATACTGCCATACAACATATATCAGATCGGAACTATGCTAAACAGTTTTTGCTGCGATTCTGCGTTCGCTTACAGCAAACGAAGACCATAAACTAGATTTCTTGCAGAGGGATAAAAAGGTAGTCTCTACAGAAACGTTCCTAGTTTATATTAGAAAACTAATTGCGGTGTGGTCGCATTATCACACAAGCCTTGATAGTACGTCTATCAAGGCTTGTGTAAATAACAAAATACCTACCAATTCTAATATGAAAACATAACTTTCGTTTAAAATAGTAATCACATGCTATAAACTTGATGCGGTAAATAGTTATGACTTATGGCAGGTAGACTCATTTATAACAGGAAAAAGGTCACTATCACTTCCAAGACGCCTTGGAATTACTCAAGATGCAACCAAAACGAAGACTTTTATATTATCTCAATTAATTTTGATGGTTAACTTTTATGTCACCTTGAAAGAGCATTAAATAGTATCTTTTTCGATTCGCTGCAGTTTGTAATGCATGAGATTGCTTAAAAAATAGATTTGTATTTATTGATTTCCAAAATTAACATTTTAATATGCGCACAAAATCGGAGAAAGAATCGGCATTTCTCATCTGGCTGCAACCGGTTAGTTCACTTTCGCTTGCAGAATGTAGCAACTATTTATTACACAAAGATTATCAAAAAGTTCCTTTTGGCAAATTACGTGTTGTTTTTTATTGACTACTTAAATAAGGCATTGAAGTTTCGCAATTTCTATAAGAATCGTAGGTATCTTAAGAGTGACAAATATGGACTAAAGGACCTAGTTACCGAGAGTATCATTGCATGTAACAATTTAAGACTCAGAAGAAATAGAAAATATTAACATGAATATTTTATGTGCCTGCCTAGATTTAACATGATATGTACCGTCAATCTTTTAAGACTAAAACACAATAAGCTTAGAGCAGACTATCAGATAACCAGCTTATAGGGTATTTGCGAGTAAACCGTAGTATTTCAAAACGTATTATCCCAGTATTATCTTCAATACGAAAGTGCGAAGGTTTCCACGTGTCCGTGGTGTGACCAAGGCCAGGGATTACCCTCGATCGTGACATTGCCCACGTGAATACCACTACCACACGCATTTTAAGAAGCCCTACAAGGCCTAAGTAGACGTCATCAATACTGTATCGAGAAAGTTTCTAATACGCCCTCGATATTGAGCCCTCAAATAGGCCTTGTTCTTGAACTCACTCTTCATGTCGTTTGGAAACCTTGTTAGGGCCAAGGCACAGCTTAGTTTGTTGGTAATAAAATAACACTAATGTAGAAGTAAGGTGTTTTGCGAATTGGTAATTTCGTAATAGGTACCTAGGTACTACTGTGAGAGCGTACCTCCCTAGGGTACGCCATAGGGCACGCTTTATGGCGTCTAGGGGATGCCTATGTCCAGCAGTGGACTGCAATAGACTGATGTATGAGTGTATGAATTGATACACAGATAGGTAGGTATCAGCATCACGTCAACCTACACATTTAAGGGATCTACTACTTTTTGTGTGGGATACCGGGTAATTAAACGAGCCGATGAACCCTGGTGTCAGAGTTTTTCAACCGCCTACTACTAGTAGTAGTCTTCGGAGTTCATAGACAACTACCGGGACTAAGTGCTTAACGTGCCCTCCGAAGATCTTACTTTTCGGACAATCAGATAGTTTCCCATAAAATGTCCTTACCAGACTGGGAACAAATTCACAAATTGATAAATATCAGATTTAGGAGTGCTCCAAAGGGAATCAAACCCGGAGCCTATGCGCCGCAAGCTGTCACACTACCACTGCGCCACATCCGTCGCATCTAGGTATACTGGTTTATCTTATAAAATTAAAACCCAGTTTCCGTTGATCCCTTAAAGGGTATGTTGTTGTGCTGCTGATAGTACCTTACTAACCTTACCTTACTTGGACTACAACCGACTGGCACTACAACAAAAAATCCTACTAAAAAGGGGAAATTTCGTTTTAGCTTGGAATGCAATAGGGGAAGCGCGCTTCAATGGTTTGGCTTTGTTTGCTAATACCCTGTAAATGGGCGCGCAACTATAATGCCCGTGCACTATCGATTAAACTGTCGATAACGATTTATGGCTCGTGTATGGTACATACAATGCAACATGTGCATGACTATTATCAGAAACGGTACAAAATGTCACCACATAGGCAGGTGAAACTTGGGCAAAGTATAAATGAAACCACTATTTTATTTTAAAAATTAAGTGTCGTTTTTTCTTTATCCTTCGCTTAAGGCTGCCCGCACACGTCCGATAATCGGTGACCGATTTTTTGTAGGAGTAAAATGGAACGTATTGATTGCAATGGTGTAACGCCCACATCCTACAAATAGTCGGTCAGAAATAAAATCGGTGCATCCCGACCGATCCGATTGTCGGTGAAAAATGGAACAATCGGAAATGTATGTGTTAACGCACACTACTCACCGACAGTCGGCCGTCCATGACGTGCTACTCCCTCGAAACCAACAGACAAAGTGACGGACGTGTGCTTTGAGTCGGTCACAAAATCGGTCTTAAAAATCGGAGGAAAAATCTGCCCGATTATCGGTCCTATAAAAAGTCGGACGTGTGCGGGCAGCCTTAAAGTCAATTCTGACATGTAAAGAACAAATACATCTACACTAATTATTAAGAGGAATGATTTGATTGTTTGTTTGTTTGTTCGAATTGAATGGGCGGAATTGAATTGAATTGGACGGCCGATGTGGCGCAGTGGTAGTGCGACTGCCTGCGACGCAAAGGTTCCGGGTTCGATTCTCGGTGGGACACTCACAAAGTTGATATTTATCACTTTGTGAATGTGTTCCCGGTCTGGTTAGGACATTGCAAAGTGAACCAACTGATTGTCCGAAAAAAATGGTTCCGTGCTTCGGAGGGCACGTTATGCCGTCGGTACCGATTGCTGTCTATGATTACTTAGACGGCGGTCGTAACACAACCATGTCAGATGCCTTCTAGTGGTAGTAGGGGGTTGCAAAACTCTGACACCAGGGTTCATAGGGTCGTTGAACGACTCGGTGTCCCACACGAAAAAGAAGAAGAAGAAGAATGGGCTCAGAAACTACTGGACCGATTTAAAAAAAAACTTTTACCATTAGAATTCTACATTCTTTATGAACATAGGCTACCTATATTAAAATGTCTTAAAATGGTTAGCAGCGGGTGAAACCGCTGGGCAAGCCGCTAGTTAGTAAATAAGTGCGATGTTTAGTTGGAGTTTCGATTCATTCATAAGTAGGTACTTTGATTTAACGCTTTAGTTTGCCAGATATTTTCGACTGTGCTGAGCACTTTATTTCTTCATTTTCATGTTATTTTACTTAGTGCAAGCGTTCAACAGTTTCTTTTTCTTTACCCGATAAGTATATCATCTAAATATTAATAACCTGGTTGACTGAGCATTACAACAAAATATGTATTGGCGGGCTGCTTGGCCCGTATTTGTTGGTACGAGTATAACGCGTTTTTAACAAAAAGTAACCCAGCTAGATTTATTACCCTAGCAACCTCATACATATAAAATTTCATGAAAATCAATTTAGCCGTTTCCATCACTCGTTGAAATGGACTAGATTATGAGCTAGGTATTATATAGACTTTGACTTTCCAAACTTTCCTACCTTTCTTTTAGATTATGCAATTTACCATCACATATATCACTAATCTATCAATAGTTGCTATTAACCTCTCATTATTACACTTGGGAACTGAACCAAAACGAACATGTAATTTATGCATGTTATATCATTTAGGTCACTATGAGTAGATACAGTGTACATAGTACAAATGAGTGCAATTACTCATATTCGGTAAACTGACTTGACTCGGTCTATTTATGTATGCATAGGCCGACAAATAGCGGTAATGCAAATGAGTCAACGTACCTTAAGTATGTATGGTTTGTAAACATATCGCTGATAATACATTTAATACATAATTATGTGCAGGCGCTAGCAGGCTGCAGAGGAAGGAAAGTAGTTTCATATTTTTCTCGAGGTTTTGAGGTTAGTGTTATATGTTAATAATACTAACATTCAATTTGTAAATGTTGTGGGTAAAATATTGTATGCAGCAACGTGAACTGTTTGAATATGATGATGACTCTTAGCTTTATTTTATTGCCAGGAGATAATTTTTTAAATAATAATTCCAGATTGATTGATACATACATATATATATATATATATATATATATATACACATAAATACATACATAAATCACGTCTATATCCCTTACGGGGTAGGCAGAGTGTTAACGGCCGTAAAACGGATATTAACACCACATCTGACAAAAGTTTGAGGGTCAATTAGTTTATATATGTTTATATATATATATATAAACTATGGGCTACAACAAACGATGGGCTGACAAGTTGTCAGCCCATCTTACGACACCCACCAGAAAGAAATGGGGTTATGCTATTCAAAGGCGGCATCACACGGCAATTCGATATCGATATTGATTATTGACCCCCTGTCCCGTATAAACAAAAACAAAACTATAAAAGCAATGAGTCTATATATTGTTTCTTAGAATGAAACTCTAAATAACTTTAATCGCATGCTAATATTTGCTGTATGCAAGCGTGACATTGCACACCGCTACTAATGATCGATTCACTACGGACACGCTTTGCTATTAGTCTACGTAATCATTATCTGAACACAATATGATAAGATAACTATGTAAATAAATTGCAATTTATGTAATGCGATATTAATTTCTTTGTACCTAGATTGATTAACGCTTGGTATTTAGTAATATTCTTTTAAAGAAAGTTCTGTAAAATAACCAAATTTTCTGAAGGAGTTGAGTACCTTACTCAATGGTAGAGATGAAAAAGACTCTTTCTTTACACCGAACTAAACGTGTAACATGGTCATACCGTAGGTTTTCCATAATCGTTTGGAATTCATTGCACAACTTCCATACTTGGTGTGGGGTAGGTGTGTCTAGTTTAGATAAAAACATGATTTATTAGATAAGTGTGCAACGTATGAGTATCTAGATCCTATCACCTAGTTATATACGAGTATAGTCAATCATTTCAGCCACAAACTCATTTCTTTTCCTGTCTTTCTTAATATAGCTTACTAGCTTTCCGTTCCGCGGTTTCACCCGCGACTTAGTGAGTCTTCTAATGAGTGATAAATTTTTCTTAGGAGTCAAAAATAAGATATATGAGTATAATTTGAATTTATTAACGTTTTCTATAGGCGTAAAAGTAAATAAATTACCAATAATTTAATATTTTCACCAGTATCAAGTTTGGACGATGACTTAGACTTTGAAACTCTGTTCTAAATATTTTTTAAAGCATCAAAACAAAACATTACAGTGAATAATTTTATAAAGAGGATATTTACGCATGCTTAAAATATAAGCCCTGGTCAATGCTCAATTGTAAAACATATGTTTGCTTTTCTTTTGTCTGTGTGAAGGGCAAGCCCTCCTGAATCTACCACCGTTGACACTGGCTGCTAGTTTCATATTTGCGGATATTTTGCGAGCGGGGCATGCAACCCCCGTTTCGACGCTGGCTGCTGGTCGAAAGCATACCTGCCTACAAAGCCTGCCTAAATTACCCAGTAGTATTGACGCACACATCCTTACTACACCTTTGAACCATATTTTTATCACTTTTCTGCTCTGAGATTAGGTAAATTCATTTATTTTAGTAAAATACATACGTAAGTATTAATACAGATCCAATATTGTAAAAGAGTGTTTTTTGTCCGGCAACTATTTATATGCAGTATACGTATACGATACGATAACTTATTGGATCCTTTATTTTATTCATTATGTTAATGACTGGCAAATATGTTTTTTACACAGTATGTATAATTGTAGGAATACGACAAAAATGGTTCGTCTACTTGATACAGATGTCGCTGTTAGTTTTCTTAAACGTGAAATGCGTATTCCCGTGGTAATCAAACATTTTCCCGCGATGCATTCCTAAGTACATTGTTTCAAATAGCTAACATATTATTTTAGATAGTAATTCATCTTCCGAAAAAAAATTATTTGAATCTTAACAGCCGTTTTACCGCCAATTCCTAACAAACATATGCCTTATCTATAATAATATAAGTGGGACGGATGCGCCTATGGATGAACTGCGTTAAACGACATGACAGACGAATTCGTCACACAGTGTCACCGTAAATTAACCGTAGCCGTATTTGTGTAGGAATAAGAACGGAATTCGCAATTTCCTAGTCTGACAGACGCATGCGTTACGGTGCGATAAAAATAGGCAGCGATGGACGACAAGTGCGAGAACCGCCTTAGTAACTTTTACAGAGGCGTTGATAATAAACAATATAGATAAAGTGATAGAAAACAAAGTTACGCTTTTCGATATAAATTGATTCAACCCTGTCCAAACACGATTTGGTTATTGTTTAATTGAAAACCATTATTTACCCTTGATTGGGGCTAGAAAGTTTTGCTTTCCCAAAGCGCTAATACTTATTTCACGTTTATTTTGAAGACGCTCGGTTCGGTGTTTAGCCGTCGTCACGCCGACAGAAAGTAACTACCTTTTGTGCTACTACAAATGGCGTTTAAACGCTTTCAACACCGAAACAAAACGCATGAAATTATGGGGCCTTCGCGCTGTCGTTCCGTTTCCCATGTTTGTTGGGATCGATATCTCCACGTTTCGTTACGAGTGATCGAATCTAGGGCAGCTTATCATAATCCAATCTCTATCGACTGCGTTAGATAGGGTTATTGCCAACTAAACCATGATAGCTATCCAATTCAGTGCATGCACGGTTGAAGGAATCGGTCTTGAGATTCGAGCTTGAATTCGATTTGGACAACAAGTAAGATGAGTAGCATACATGATGTTCTGTATATCTTGTAATATGTAACAAATGTCTATTGAACATAAGAGATGATAATGTAAAACAAACAGTTCTACGTGTAATTTTGTAGAGTTATAATATAATGGTTGGTGGAATTGGCCAGATTGAGGCTTGATTTGCGTTACACAAAGTAACGAAGCCCTGGTAAGCTGATGGCTTGAATAACTAGACCACCGAGGTGTGAAATACAAATGCCATCTGTCGTAGTCTCGGCCGTGGCGAGGCATTACAGTACGAAGCACTCTCTAATGCGTTGAAAGGATTGTATGCAGCTCTGCGGCTTCTCACTGCGGCCATATTGTGCCAACACAACTTAGTCATTATAGGCTTCTTTTGTTGCGAGTAAATCAACATACAATTTTAGCAGACACAATTTTTTTTCGGATCGTAATAATCCATTTATAAACTGACTAGTGTGATGCCGGCTTAGAATAGCATCACCCGATTTCTTTTCTGTGGGAGTCGTAAGAGGCGATTAAGGGACTTGAGGGTGGGTATTGCAATTTTAGGCGATGGGCTGACAACCTGTCACTATGGCGAGACACAATTTTCCGAATGACCCTAAAACATATGTCAGACGTGGCGTGAATGTCCGTTTTTGCGGCCGTTTACGCTCTGCCTACCCCGCAAGGGACAATAGGCGTGATATGTGTATGTATGTATTATTTTAGTGTAGAACTTTTTTAATGCATTATTTAATGTTTTTTGTCGTCTTTTTTTATACCGAGTAAGGGACAGCCCTTCGAATACTGATAGGGTGCATGAAACATAAAACTGTACAACTTTCCCCTAGAAACATATGTCAGGAAACGCCAAAAATTTACCTTCCATACAAAATCACAATCAGCTGACTGCATTCACTATGGGAAGTCAGTTTTTTTACGTTTCCTGAAATATGTTCCTAAGGGAAAGTTGTCCAGTTTCATGGTCTGCATGTACCCTATCAGTATTCGGAGGGCTATCCCTTACACCCTTTAATACAGTAATGATTAAAGGTAATCATTACACTGGTACGAATAATGTGGCGTAGTTTGTACATTTTTAAATGAAAAAGTAGTTATTGTGGCATAACTGTAATAGTTAGACATATGGTATTGCGGACATTATTGAAGATATTGATGTCCTCTATAAAACTGTAGTACATCACTTTGCTCTATTGTCAATAATTTCCACAGCGTACGCGATATAAGATATTTTTTTGGTACATTTTTCACACGTTGGGTTACATTATCGAAATTTTCACGCGGATCCCTATTTTTTTCTCGTATAAAATATAGCCTTTGTTCATCAGGAATAATGTTAGATTCTGATGGTGAAAGAATTTTTGAAATCGGGCCAGTAGTTTCGGAGCCTATTCGATGCAAACAAACAAACAAACAAACAAACAAACAATCAAATCTTTCCTCTTTATAATATTAGTGTAGATTGTAGTGAACTATCTATCGCGCGCATGTTTGTTAGCTCAACCTATCGCTTTCGCTTCCTCCATACAAACATATAATAATGCTATGAAATTGATTATACGGCAAAAGAAAGATAGTGTTCGCACCATTCACCACCTCGCTCATTGTCGGTAATTCTTCAAATTACCTATCGCCACCACGTACGCTCGCCAACCAAAAATAATGGCGTACTCGCCATGAGAGAATAGCAGTCATTACTACCTGACGCCCCATTATTTTAACACTTTCTGCGAATTCTACAGAAGTTTTACTTACTTCAGTTTCAATCATAAAAAGTAAAATCTCACGTTGAAAAATTAACCGCACTAAACAAAAAGACACACGAAACGTAAGCTACAGCAGGAAACATTATCACAACAATGATGAAACTTGGCGGAGAGCTTGGGAACTTCAGCTATTTACATATATTCGTCAGACATCGCTTCTCACTCTTGACACCTGAGACGAACAAAAGGTTTTTTCCTAAATTCCTAACTAATTGGCTTCCTAGATAAATGTCTTGATCTACGAGTAGATTTGAAGTTTGAGAAAATATAAAGTGGTTGGAGGTTGGTGTGTAGGAAAAGAGAAACAATAGGATATGTGGTAACGTGAACCAGCATGAGCTACTTCACTAAAATAGAGCCCCAATCTAAGTCCAAGAACTTGATGGCTAGGATAGAAGTCTTTGACAGACATATACAGGGCGTAAGGGACAGCCCTCCGAATACTAATAGGGTGCATTCAGACCATGAAATTGAACCAATTCTCATGAATGAATATTTCAGGAAACACCAAAAAGTTTTTGACTTTCAGCAAAATATTAAGCTGATCTTGATTTTGTATAGGAGTTAATTTCTTTTTGTCGTTTTCAAAATGCAATGATATGTTTCTAGGGAAAAGTTGTTCAGTTTCATGGTCTACATGCGTCCCATTAGTATCCGGAGAGCTGTCTCTTACACCTCATATATAAAACGATATCACTGGATTACGTTTTAGTTTAGGTACTGTAGATTATCATCACTGACAGAAACTTAGCTACCTAATAACACGTAGTAAGTAAAAGTAAAGAATAAAATTTTACCGAGAAGTGAAAAAATCTGCTTTATTGATACTATTGAATAGAAACAAGTTCTCTATAACCAGAGGGAATGATATAGGTGAGATAATCGTTGCAAAAAGAAACTAGGAACCAATCTTACACGTAAATTGACAAAGCAATTTCGGTAACCATTACCGCAACCACATGCGATGTGATACAATTTTCTTGCGAGAAAGGCCATTTACTTCTTCATCTAGTGTGCCCGTCGTCATTGTTTCGTTTATGAGGCGGTCAGCCTTCGTGACAAAAACAAACAGTGAAAGTGTCGCAGCGTCAGACGTCCGTCCCAGCAGCGTGGCCGCACGGCCGCCGCTTTTTGCATGAAACAATTTTAATGCCTTACACGTCGTATTGTATGAGATTGTATAGACTAATTGCTGTGACGTCGAGCTGTGATGGATCGGTTCAACGCCTCGGTGACTGCGCCCTCGGCTGTTCGATCTTCATGTTTTTAGACACCCTATATAAGCATTTGATTGATGACTTCATATTAATACAATTACCTGCTTTCACTTTGATAAAAATCATGACGAATTGTAGCTTTCTTCGACAGTGTCATAAATGAAATATTGTGATATAAATATTACTACCCAGCGATTAAAAAGATTGACATAATATTAACAATATTGGCAGCGATCAATTTGACATCTATTGAACTTTAATGGTTATCGCAACAGTTGTGACATGTACTGTATGTAAAATTTATTTAAACTGCTCAAATTACAAGTATCAATACAAATATTTGCCGAATCACGTTACGAGGTTACGCCACTTGGTCACTTTGGTGCAAGGTTGACACCAATTTGACACTGTACTACCTACTTGTGTAAAAAAAGTCAATAAACGCAACTTGGGTATGTTATTCTTATTACGACATGTTCGTAGTAAACGTAAACGTAACCGTATAACCGATGTGCTACATTTGCAGATGGTGCTTATATACACTACTAGCGGCCCACCCAGCGGTTTCACCCGCTGCTAACTGATTTCCCACGGGAAACAGACCTTCTCCCGACATAAATCATACATAAAAACCTTCCTCTTGAATCACTTCATCTTTTAAAAAAACTTTATCCAGATCCGTTAAGTGGTTTTGAAGATTTAAGCATACAAACAAACAAACAGACAGGGACAGACGTGGGAAGCGACTTTACTATAAATTCAGTTTTTAATAATCCCCCAAGGTATGAAAAGGGGGTTAAAAGTTTGTACGAAAGTTCGTTGTCTTAAGTGTGATCCGTTTCAAAATTTGTGATTAGACTTATGACTTAAAATACCTAAACACGTGTTTTAGCATATTTGAAATTTTAACCCTTAATTGGGTCAAATAACAAACTTCAAATATTTCATACAAACTTAAACTTCAAAACGGGGGTTTAAAGTTTGTATGAAAGTTCGTTTTTTAAAATGAATTCGATTTGTTTCAACATTTGTGATTAGACTAATAACTTAAAATAATTAAACACGTGTTTCAGCATTTTTGAAATTTTAACCATAAAATGGGTGAAAAAGGGGTTAAAAGTTAGTATGAAAGTTTTTTATCTTAAATGTGATCTGTTTCAAAATTTCTGATTAGACTCATAACTTAAAATAATTAAATACGTGTTACAGCATTTTGAAATTTTAATCTTTACAGGCGTCAAAAGGGGGTTAAAAGTTTACTACCAGTTGGGCTACCCGTTTTCCCAAGGGAATGTGACAATTTCTCGGAATAAATTATACTTATAAACCTTCCTCTCAAGTTACTCTATCTTATAAAAAAAACCGCATCAAAATCCGTTGGGTCATTCTAAAGATATAAGGAGACACCAAACGGGAAGCGACTTTATTTTATACTATGATGATTCCACATTTTCTCATATTTTAATCTAACTCCATTCATACATACATACATAAATCACACCTATGTCCCTTACGGGGTAGGCAGAGCGTTAACGGCCGTAAAACGGATATTAACACCATGTCTGACAAAATATTGAGGGTCAATCAGATAACTGTGTATTACTATAGTGACAGGTTGTCAGCCCATCGCCTAAAATTGCAGTACACATCTAACCCTCGAGTCCCTTAGTCGCCTTACGACACCCATGGGTAAGAAATGGGGTGAAGCCATTCTAACCCGGCATCACACGGCAAACTTCATTCATTTCATCGTAAGGTGGGAAAGTGCAGTTAGTGAACTTGTTTCTGCGGTTGAATGTTTTAATGATTCGTTCTGCTTTCATTTAGTGCTGACCTGAGGTGCTGACAGTGGCAAAGACATAGTTAGACTTAGACCTAATTTGCATTAATTTTAATAAATTTGCACGTAATTTATTCAAGATGGCTAATTTAATTAATACTTATTCGTTATTAGAAGATGCGGGTACAGATTTGCTAAGTTAATATCACTTTGAGAATAACATTAAATACCTACATATTCGCACATATTATAAACATTTTTTTTTGTAAAACTAGGCCATTTATGATAATTTTGTTTACCGCTTGTAAATAAGCCGTGAATTTTGAATTACTTATTAGAGTGGTACTTGGTGCGTATAAGCCATGGATTTTACACGGCACTTAGGGCATCGCCTGAGAAACCTTGGTGCAGATCCCCTGGTTTCTGGTGCAGCGCATATCGCTGGCTATCCAACGTGGAAACGCTGCCGGCGTTATGGGCACATTTGCACAAGGCACCATTCGCGGCAGCCTTTTTGACCAAGGCTAAATTTGTATATTTAGTCATTTTTATTAAACGCAGCTTTGTGCAGTTTAAATTATTAAATAACTTATAATAACTTAATATCAACCAAGGCCCCGTGCATTGACTCTGAGAAAAAGTAATGCAATTTAAATTGCATGAGAAAATTAAGCAAATATTTGGCTCAACAAATTACTCTTATCTTTTTAATATCGTTCACACATAAAACCCGAGACAGATTTAAATACGATGCTTTAATACAAGAATTCGTTCAGCCCACGCTCGTGAGAGTGTACCTAAGTAGTTTTATAGAACAAGACTGCCAAAGGAAGTTCGCTTGCATAATTTAAGGACTGGATTCTGGCTTTTGATATAATGTGTTATTTTTACCCAGTGAATAATTTATTATTTACAGATTGAATGTAGCCTAAGTCCGCACGGGGAGAGGGGGGGGGGGAATCAAAGATGGCGAAATCTTTCGACAGTTTTTATCCCCCCCGTACTGGACTGCAATACAACCTGGCAACATATGTGAAAATAGGCCAGTGGTTACAACGGCACGTCATATCAAAAGCTAGAATCCGGTCCTCAAATTATGCAAACGAGATTCTGGCTTCCGCCTGCACTATTATTGCTTGCTCTTGAGACTCATGTCCGGTGCATAATTTATTCTTTTCAGTATACGTAATAGATATGTAGTTTAGTTCAGTTATTACGCTGAATTGGTAGAAGAGAACGAAAGACAAAAAGTACCCGAATATTTGCAAAATAAGTAACTATACCATGTTTTGGTACTAACAAATGCCGTTTATTCGGATATCTATTAATCACTTGTCATACGAGTACTGGTCTATAGCGTTTTACAAAATAGAAGTATTTTTAGCGTTTATCATGATCACGCAACTTTTCTATATTTGTAGCGGGCGGATTCAATTGACATATTGAAGCGGTAATATGGAAGGTGCCAGACGGCACAATTGGAATGTCTTGCGTATGCGCATCCAGCTAAGGATATAGCTACATGGTGGACAGGATTATCGTAGATTCAAAGCTGAAAGTGCGCTGAGGTCAAGATACCTACTATCGCCACACATGCCAGAATGGGCTACGAGAAAATTCATCATCCATTCAAATTCGACGTCCATTGCTGGATATAAAAGCCTTTCTTGTGTGCCTCGATATCGTGATTTTGGGCTGACTCCATCCAACGCCTGCCCAAAATCCTTACAAGGTCCTCAGTCCCCATGAAATCTGGTTAACGATGTATTCCCCAACAGACCTCTTAAATCAACCAGCACCACAAAATTGACGATCGATGCGGCGCAGTGGTAGAGCGACTGCCGGTTCAAGGTTCCGGGTTCAATGTGGTGGAAGTTCACAAAGTTGAAACTTCGTGAATTTGTTCACTACTTATATTAGTAGAAGGTTGAAAAACTCTGACACCATTGTTCATCGGGGCGGTGGACGACTCGGGCGTCCCACACCAATAAAGGAAGACTATAAAGTCACCCATGTGCCTCATCCCTAACATCAGTATAGTCGCAAGCGCATGGAACGGTACCGCGCAGCGCACTGTCATCCGACATCCGACGTTTGTTTGTAAATTCCTTTTCTTTTCCGCAGGTGTCGCTTCTGACGCCTTAATAAGCACTTGGCTACGTTCTCGATGGACATAATTATGCACCAGCATGTTAATGCAAATTCACGCATCGTAAAATGAATGATTGATGTGATTATAACAATAAAGATTGCTTTATTTGCATATGATGGAATTTCGAATTTTGGAAACATAAATCAATTTGTCTAGGTAGAAGCGAGTCTTGGAGACAGTGGTGACTTTAAAAAAATTAGTAATCAAATTAAGAAAATCAACCTTCAAAAAGGAAAAATAAATATCATGTCGTTGGCATGCCCATTTCTCAACAGGAACGAGATAAGGGTTATCGCATTGTCGGTGTCAGCATCAATCGCTCAGGCGTGCAAGTGGTCGAAAATTCACCTTGTCTGAAGTAACTTCTAACTCCTAATTCTCATATTTTAACCATCAAACCACATTAGAAATAAAGCTGTCTTCTAAACTACTGGTTCGAGCAGCCCCGATGCCGGACGTTTCAACGGATTCACGTGCTAATTGCTATATTTTTTCTCAGAAGTAGCAATCACTCCGTTAATTAATACAACTATTTGTATATTGTTCGTGCTCGCACGTGGCAAATGAATTGCTGAACTAAAGGTGCATTCACACGTAGCAAACGCAAAATGTTACAACATGAGGACACGTATTAAATTTTATGCATACCATCAAAATAACGTCAAAATCAATTTATCACATGGTTGATAACAATTCCATCAACGCCGACATGTTCAGTGGCCACATTGTGATTTTGTATTCAACGCTAAATGACTGTCGACAACGCAAGCATATCGAAACTTTGCGGTTACCACAATGTCACTGCAGCAACTGCAGCCTTACCTTCATATGAAACTGTTGCTCGAATGAGATTTATACACTTATAGATCAAGTGGATTTGTGAATGCATCCTACATGTTCTCATTACTAAGAATTGTCAAGGAATTTTCTCATATCTATCACCGATTTTTCGATGTCAGAATACAATCCTCAGAATTTCCGTTTCACTCACGCCACGTGACATTTGGATGTAAGTAGATAACAGGAACGAAAACTTTTCCCTCCTCATCTCACGTTGATCTCGTGAGTGATAGCCATCTAGAAACGTAAAGGTTAATGAGCACCGGATAAAACTTGGAGCAGAGTGATAAATTACATACGTAGCACATACTTATGTAATAAAATAAACCATAAACGTTAGAGCAAAGCCTATCAAAAGGTTATACCTATTTTGGAGAACTAATGATTTTTTCGCTTTCGCGATGATGTGTTACGCCAAAACCAATTTGAAAGGTTTCGTTTTTTTGATACCAGAGAGAAACTTACTCTGTAGTCTGAAATACGAAAGAGCTGTTTTTAATAGTATTCTATCAGAGAACCAACCCGACAAGTCGTAACGGTTGGCTTAGATAACTTTTGCGGAAGTTTTAATGCTTCGGTTTTATGGCATGAAATATGACATCAAGATTGGAATATACTTAATGTCAGATTTTTTTGTCTGAAACTATCCGCAATCAGTTAGAGCTTTGACGTGAAGTCTTTGTGACATTCAATCCAAAATTCCTTCCACACGTAGTGATTATACGCAGGTAGCATTGAGTTTCATACATCACCCATTCTCATGAATGAATGAATTTCTTATTTCAGATGCACGACCAATGCACCAGCTGAGCCATGCGGAGCGACATGGCATACCGTGGGCTCTCGCAGCACGTGGAGCTGGACCGTGCGGCTGACCCCCGCGACCGGTTCAACCTGCAAGAGCTCATCGGGGAAGGCACTTATGGGGAGGTCTTTTGTGCACGAGATAAGAAAACAGGGAGGAGAGTCGCTGTTAAGGTAAAGGAGTGACTTAGCAACCCGTGTGTCTGGTTCAACCTGCAAGAACTTATCGGGGAAGGCACGTACAGGGAGGTTTAGTCTACTGTGCACGGGAAGATCGGGAAGAGAGTCGCTTTTAAGGTAAAGGCGTGACATGGCAACCCGCGTGACAGGTTCAGCCTGCAAGAATTCATGGGGGAAGGCACGCACCTACGGAGAGATCTTCTGTGCAAGGGATACTCGTAAAAAGACGGGAAGAAGAGTCGCTGTTAAGCATAGGAAGAGACAATGCGAACTACAGACTATCTCAACATATTAAGCTGAATAAGGCAACTGTTTTACCCTGCCAGAGTTTTTAGGGGATGGCACCTATATGGGCAACTACTGTGCAAAGGATAAGAAGATTGGTTGGCATAAACTTTAAGAGATAATTAGGATTTAGTGATTGTTGTGCGTGTAAGTTTATATACCTAAGCAGTGTTTCTGGAAAGGCACAGGGACACTACGATTAATTTAAACATCTCAAGTGTTTAACAATCGATAACCAAGGAGTGATCGATGAAGTAAGGTACTTTCTAAACGTAGGTAGGTAAGTATGAGAAAAAAATATGTTATAGCTTAGTATCCAAGCTAAGTGTTTACGATAAAACAGCACCCGATTCGACTGTAATATCTAGTAAATGAACGCTAGACCAATCAGGATTTTATGGCTTACTAAACGCTTTTACAGAAAGTCTTGTTAAAATAACTCTTAGAAGCCTCGACTACTATAATACCGGTTGTAAGAGTAAGCCCTAAAAAATCCCGTTTTAAAGGCAGTCAGCCAGCTGTTAGAGATTTTGTGAGGGACATCTAGTTTTTTTGTTGATTCCTAACATATGTTTCTTGGGGAAAGTTGTTCAGTTTCATGGTCTGAATGCACCCTTTTGGTATTCGGAGGGTTATCTTTTACACCCCTTAGCCCCGTATACCTCAGTCATAAGCGCTTTCTGAGTCCCTAGATCCGATGTTGAATACGGGAAAGTCCGTATTGCCGTAAAGAAACAGCAATGGAGGACTTTAAGCCTCACTAACTATATCCGTGAGGCAGTTTATGGCTTAGGTCAGAGAAATCTGTGTTGGGAGAAATGTGACCATGCAAGACCTATAGGTACCATAAACGTTTCATACGTAAGAACATCATCTAACTTCCATTAGTTACTACCAAGTAAATTACGGTGAATATAAAATATTCATTATTTTAGCTAATATTCAATAATAGTAATATAATAAACAAATCCTGCATACCTCTGTGTACTCTTTATACGCTTAGTCCAAAAATTTCATTGAGATTTCTCCTCGAAAAGTGAGAGAGCATAGGTAGACACCAATACGCAAAATCTCTATCGTAAATTAATATTCATTAGGAAAACATAATACGTCTGATAAGTTATAGCGGTGATGCCAGCGTCTGATGCATAATTCAAAGCCCTTGAATTATTTTCAAGTTATTCTTGCTCTGCTTGGTTGGTGCTAAGAGGTACGAAGAATAGCAACCACTTGCTACTTTGTAGCTCCTTCATTGAGGGTATTGTTAGAATGTCTAGATGTTATCATGAAACTTTATATTCGTGCCAAGGCCACAAAACAATACCAGTAGCCTCTCATTTTACCTGGTGTCAATGTAACATACACAACATAACACACATAATAGGCTGTTATATGAATATGATGTCATTGGATAATGAAAATAATTGTCGTGTCTATTGTTACAGATTTTAGAAAACATAACAGAGAACATTGAGGAGATAGAAGAGGAATTTTTAGTGTTTCGAGATTTATCTACACACCCAAACATTCCTGAGTTCTTTGGTTTGTTTCTAAAACGTGGTATTAGCGCCGATGATGATCAGATATGGTTTGTTATGGAGGTAAGTAGTATGAAAGACAACAACCAAGTTATAAATGTCATACGTAGGTGTAGGCTTCAAAACTTCTAATATTTGGACAAGCCTAATTTGCATTTGGTCACATTACTGCATAATTTTGTATTGCTTACTTACAATACAATGCAAACAATTAGTACTTCACCCACTACATTCCTCAGGTGAATCACATTATCGTACGTAGTGACTCTACTCGGAGGGGTGCGTATTTGAATATCTAAAATTAAAATACTTTACGTAAAAATACCTACGTTCAGAATCCCTAAAATCTATATACCTAGTGGTTTTTCTACCTAAATTCAAAATACCGCAAGTATGAAATGTCAAATGGATTATGTTACCAAAGTTCATAAAGATAAAACTTGAAATATCTACGTTTAAAGTCCCTAAAATTGATGTACCTCAAAGTTGATTGACCTAAATTCAAAATACTGTCAGTATAAGTATGTGAAGATCAAAAGGTATAAGCAAAAAGAAACACGACCTATCACAGTATTAAATTTTAATCAACATAATGGTTATCAAAAATAAAAGTATTAATTTTTCTACTTAGTAAATCAAAGGTACAGAAATAATACAGTACACTAAGGTACGATAATCAAGAACAGCCAACGATGTCTTATTACATGGTTCCAACAAGAAAGAACCATAGTCTAGATGACTGATGACGCACCAGAGCATTATTTATAATATTTTTTGGGTATAGGTATAGGGATGAGATGCCCACCAGTCACTAGATAGAGAGCGTAGAACATTAATAACTTTTTTCACATTTTTTACTCACATGGTCAATATGATGAACTCCAGACAGTTTGGAATCTAGGATTACTCCTAAAAATTTCGATGAATCTTTCACAGGAACTGCTTGACCGTTCAGGGAAATAAGAAACAGTGGGGTATCTTTTTGCAATCAAAGTGGTTAACTAACAACTGACACAAAATATCAAAAACATAAACAAAGAGACAATTTTATCAGTCCACCCTCTTTTTTGCTCGCGGCGCCCGAACTACTATTTAAAAAGAACGCTCACGAGTGATGCATCATTTTAGGTATTTTGACCACTGGGTATTTTAAACGTTGGTGTTATAACTGTAGATATTTTATTACATTAGACATTTAGTCCATTAGTTTTTTAAAACTTAGTTATTTTATAAGTCGGCGTTATAAGCTAAGGTATTATAAACCACTAGGTATATAGATTTTAGGGATTCTGAACGTAGGTATTTTTACGTAAAGTATTTTAATTTTAGATATTCAAATACGCACCCACTCGGAGTGCCATATGATAAAAAGCAAGCAACGAGAAAAAATTACAATTTTCATTTTCAGCTATGCACGGGTGGTTCAGTAACCGACCTGTGTGCGGGCATCCGAGCCCGAGGCAGCAGCCTGACGGAACCACAGCTCGCGTACGTGCTGCGTGGTACCGTGCGCGCCTTGACCCATCTGCACGCGCATCGGTGCATGCACCGAGACGTTAAAGGGCATAACATACTGCTCACGGAAGATGCGGAAGTCAAACTTGTTGATTTTGGTGTGTCCTCGCATTTGGCTGCTACTGCAGCCAGAAGGAATACGTCAGTTGGGACGCCTTATTGGATGGCTCCAGAGGTAATAATAATCTCCACTTTTTATTAATATGAATAGTTAATCATTTATCATTATTATTTATCGTTGCAAATATTCATATGAATATCATTATCAGCGATTATTTTATTTCAGGTCATAGCATGTGAACAACAGTTAGACCAGTCGTACGATTGCAGATGTGATGTCTGGTCAGTCGGCATCACAGCCATAGAACTAGCGGAAGGAGAACCACCTCTTTCAGGGCTACATCCGATGAGAGCCCTTTTTCAAATCCCCAGAAACCCACCTCCAAGTCTGTCTCATCCAGAAGCTTTCTCACCACAACTCACAGATTTCATAGCAGAATGTTTAGTCAAGGACATGAACCAAAGACCGTTTGCGAGAGAATTATTAGAGCATCCTTTACTGTTGGCAGTTAGTACATTTGAAGATAAGGTATGTAACTAACGGAAAATTCCGCTTGCCTTTTTCATCAGAAACAGATTCACCAACAAAAGTTCGTGTCTTGGATAATTAAAAGGATTTTTGTTTACAGATTCGAAAAGAGCTTCAAGCTGAAATAAAAAGACAGAGAGCAGAGGGTCGAAGTTCTCGAGCTGCAGAAGCGACAACCAAAAAAGGGAAATTAAAATCTCACAGAAAGGCTAAACCTGAAAAAATGTACACCGATGATTTGGCTACGTTAGAAGTCTTAACTGAAGATGCTATAGTAGAACAATTGCAAAAAAGATATGTGCAGAATCATATTTACACGTATATTGGGGACATTTTAGTAGCGGTCAATCCTTTTACTGATATTGGAATTTACACTACAAAGGTAAGGCTGACCTGAAACATATTTTTTTCACACACACACACACACACATGTCACGCCTATAAACCCTTGCGGGGTAGGCAGAGCGTAAACGGCCGTATAGAACGGACATTTACGCCACGTCTGACAAACATTTGAGGGTCATCCGGATATCGCCATAGTGATAGGTTGTCAGCCCATCGCCTAAAATTGCAATACACACCCTCGAGTCCCTTAGACGCTTCTTACGACTCCCACGGGCAAGAAATGGGGTGATGCTATTCTAAGCCGGCATCACACGGCAGCATATTTTTTTCAGGAGCCAACAATAAGAGTTTTAGTGATACGCTCTTCTGGTTTCAGACTCAACAAGTATACCAAGGAAGATGTCGCTCAGACAATCCTCCTCACATCTACGCAGTTGCCGACGCAGCCCACCAAGCACTGATGCATCAGAAAGTGCACCAGGCCATAGTCATTTCCGGAGAGAGCGGCGCCGGGAAAACTGAATCCGCTAACTTACTTTTGAAACAGCTGGTGTTTTTGTCAAAGGTACTATATTTTACAATGAGGAACGTTTTTTCGTCATTTACTCTTGTAATTAACATTGTTTTTGTTGCTTTCACAGACGCAAAATAAGAATTTAGAAGAAAGAATACTTCAAGTGAATCCAATCATGGAAGCATTCGGCAATGCGCGAACGGGAATCAATGCCAACAGCTCTCGGTTCGGCAAATATTTAGATTTGTCTATGATGAGAGTAGGTCGAATATCGGGTGCTCGAATATCTGTTTACCTTCTTGAACAATCGAGAGTTGTTCATCAAGCATTGTAAGTAGCACTCACCTCTCTTCATACCTTCTATTGAACTGTACATTTTATGTTGAAAGGAGCTACACTATTATATTCTATATTTTGAATTATAAACTTTTGTTTCAGAGGTGAAAGTAATTTTCACGTTTTCTACTATCTATACGACGGATTGGAAAGCGAAGGTCGCTGGCGGAAGTTCTATTTCGACGAACAGCTAAAATCCAGACACCGATACCTGCAACCGCTATCAGTTGCGCACCGAGAACACAACGTACATCGCTGGCGGCAGCTCAATCAAGCGTTTAAAGTAATTCCATACTACATCTACAATCATGTGTAACTATCGGCTCAAGTTGCAAACAACACTTTTTTACACCTATCTCGTTTCCAGGTGGTTGGGTTCCAAGAGGAGGAAGTACAAATATTATACAGAATGCTCGCAGCAATTTTACATCTCGGTGATATTGAGTTTGGAGAAGCTGCTGGAGAAGATAATGCTGATAATAGAGCGACAATAATAGACACCGCACCCCTTCATAGAGGTATGCAAATTCCCAATATTTACTACCATCGTTACGTAGGTACCGCATTAGCATTTAAGATTTATTATGGTTTCTCTTTATAGCATCATGCCTACTGGGCGTGGAAACCGCAGACCTGCGAGAATGCCTGACTAGTAGCAGTGTGGTGGCGCGAGGTGAAACCATAGCCCGCCACAGTTCACCTACTGAGGCAGCCGTTGCCAGGGACGCGACCGCTCGGGGACTCTACGCCAGAGCCTTTGACAGGATTGTGGAGAGGATCAATGCGTTGTTGAGTGGGAACAGGCCTCACCAGTAAATATGCCTTAATGTAACTACTCAATAAATCCAAAGTTCTGGTAACTTTGACACTGTATTGATGTATTGTCTATTACAGTGACCAACAGCTCTCAATTGGAATATTGGATATCTTCGGATTTGAAAACTTCAACAGAAACTCGTTCGAACAGCTTTGCATCAATATAGCGAATGAACAAATTCAGTATTATTTCAACCAGCACATATTCACATGGGAGCAACAAGAGTACATGGCTGAAGGAGTTCCAGTGGATCTTGTTGAGTTCTCGGACAACAGGCCCGTTTTGGACATGTTACTGTCTAGGCCCATGGGCTTGCTGGCGTTGCTAGATGAGGAAAGCCGGTTTCCACGAGCTACTGATAGGAGCCTTATTGGTAAGTAGCTGTCAGATGATACGTGTTGATAAGAATAATGAGTACATTGCTAATACGTACCTCGCACTAGAATGCTAATGAAGTGTTATTAGAACATTTTATGGAATATTTTCGTAAATTTGCATTTTATTGCAGAAAAGTTTCACAATAACATCAAGAGCAAATATTACGTCCGACCAAAATCTGATGCAATTTGCTTTGCAATTCATCATTTTGCTGGACGGGTTGTGTACCAAGCTGAAGGATTCTTGGAAAAGAACCGCAACTTCCTCCCCCCAGAAGTAGTCCAGTTAATGAGGCAAAGTCAATATGACATTATCAGATTTTTATTTCAATGCCCTATTACGAAGACTGGTAATCTTTATTCGCCTTTGCAAGGAGATATGGACTCGAGGAGTTTGGAAAGTCCTAATTCTGGAGATACTCGGGTAATTACTTTGCTGATGTTTGTATAAGAGTCAAAGCGGTAAGGAAAATTTTGATAAACTTTGTTAATGGTCTAATACATATTTCAGGAGCGATACAACAGTCGGGGATTGGCATCTCAGTCACGAGCTCAGCAAACCGTGTCGACATACTTCCGATTTTCCCTCATGGAGCTTCTGCAGAAGATGGTCAGCGGCACTCCGCAGTTTGTGAGATGTCTCAAGCCCAACGACTCACGGTCACCAAAACACTTCGATTCAGCGAAGATATTGAAGCAGCTGCGTTATACAGGGGTTTTGGAAACAATTAGGATCAGGCAAAATGGATTCTCACACCGACTCACTTTTGAAGAGTTTTTAAAACGGTAAAATTTTGTTCCTTACATTGTTTAAAATAACTCATATACTATTTATTATATAGTATATCATAATTTTAATTGCCTAAAAATATTTCTTATAATATCAATCGTGTGTGTATTGTTGGCACTATATTTATTTGACAATATTCTTTTGTTACAATTTCAGGTATAGTTTCCTCGCATTCAGCTTCGACGAAGAAGTGAAGCCCAACAGAGACACATGCCGGCTCCTGCTCTTGAGGCTGAAGATGGATGGGTGGGCACTCGGGAAGTCCAAAGTCTTCTTGAAGTACTACCACGTTGAAGTACTCTCCCGCATCTATGAAGAACAGGTATGTTTTCTCAAAATGTTTGGTAATAGGTAGTTTATTTTCAAATAACCTGAAATTGTAGTTATTGTAACAGGTGCATTCTAAATTATTTCCAGCGCAATTGGAGCGTAACAATACAAGTATTTCTTTGATTAGCTATAGTTTTTCAAATGTTATATTTATTTAACTAACACCATCTTATTCTTACTTGTATAACTACGAGACAAATTCCTTATTTTTTTGACATAGTATAAATATGTGTAGATCGGAAATTGAATGGAAAAAAATGACAGAGACCTTTGCGTATTTCCAGATAAAAAAAGTTGTGATGCTGCAAGCATGCATGCGAGGCTGGTTAGCACGGCGACACTACCAGCGTCTGAAGGCACAGATGGCCATCTCGGTGCTGACCTTGCAGAAGCACGTGCGAGGCTGGCTCACCAGGAAGCGCCTGCAGGAGAGACAACGGCAACTTGCCAGGGAATTCCAAAGGAACCAGATGGAACAGGAACACCGGAAACAACAAAAACAAGGTAAGTTAAGCTAGGAATAAAGTTTAAGATCTGAATGTTTTTTGCGGTTTATTTATTTGGTTTGAATGGCTGATTTGATCACGCAATGTCTGTCGATATAAATAGACGAACAGGCATATAAAACAGTTATAGTCACCATATCAAATATTGGCTTCGCGCCATCCATTTGATTGATTGACCTGATGCTCGGAACTGATGGTATGTAGTTAGCTGGCTGTAAAAATAACGCGTATTTGTTTTCAAAGGCGCTCCGAATAAAAACAACAAAGCTATGAAGGCGAAGGTACTAATGAGAAGGATGACGTCACAAGACGATAGCGACAGCAACGAAACAAACTCGAGCAACAAAGAAAACGTGGACACCAACAAAGCGGCGGTCATTATTCAGAGCCGTAAGTCTAATAGTTCCCGACTCATTGTAGCGTAGCCAAATGCATTATTTCATCACGAAATTACTGCACATAATAGACTATATTTATCTCGTGCTACATAGTGTCTTTCAAAATTTCTACGTTTGAGGTCAAATTCATATAAATGCGTTTTGAAATTTTGACATTGGTCAATAAGAACATTGAGCCAATTTTTCCATTTGGCTTAGCATATCATTAGGTACCAGTTTTGTGTCGTAAAATGCGAATAATTGATAAATCCATAAGTAATGGGCAGTGGCGTTTCCTAATACAACACCTTGTACTACACTCGCAAATCCACCTGCCAAATATGATAAACGATCTTCAAAAGGCAATGAATTGAACATGTACTGTCGTGGCTATTGTAATGAGTTAATATCGGTAGGTATGACGTTAGCAAAATCTTTTTTTTTTAAATCTTTATTTAAGGAGTTTTGTCAAAATATGACAATGCCACTCCATTGTGCAACACATAGTATAAATCACAAAACAAAAAAGAATAAAGGAATAACCTATACTGATGGTACCCGCAGAAGGTGATTTCGTCTTCTGCAAAGACCATCAATACAACCCTGTACAGCATTCTGGCTACTTCCGACAAGGGAGAAGCCAGAAAACTGAAGTAATAATAGGTAGATGACAATGAATTTAAGGTTTTTAATTTAATATGTATTTTTTCAGATTTCCGCGGCTACACAGCCCGGCGGAAGTGGGCTAAAGGTCGAGCTCCCCCGCCGCCCTCACACCCTGCGCCCCCGGTCCCACAGCAGCTCATGCAGCAGTATTCCGTGCAGGAGCGCGCTGCTCAGCTACATGCCTTCGCTGAACAGGTACATGTCCACAAGTGGGCTAAAGGTCGAGCTCCCCCGCCGCCCTCACACCCTGCGCCCCCGGTCCCGCAGCAGCTCATGCAGCAGTATTCCGTGCAGGAGCGCGCTGCTCAGCTACATGCCTTCGCTGAACAGGTACATGCCCACAAGTGGGCTAAAGGACGAGCTCCCCCGCCGCCCTCACACCCTGCGCCCCCGGTCCCGCAGCAGCTCATGCAGCAGTATTCCGTGCAGGAGCGCGCTGCTCAGCTACATGCCTTCGCTGAACAGGTACATGTCCACAAGTGGGCTAAAAGACGAGCTCCCCCGCCGCCCTCACACCCTGCGCCCCCGGTCCCGCAGCAGCTCATGCAGCAGTATTCCGTGCAGGAGCGCGCTGCTCAGCTACATGCCTTCGCTGAACAGGTACATGCCCACAAGTGGGCTAAAGGTCGAGCTCCCCCGCCGCCCTCACACCCTGCGCCCCCGGTCCCTCAGCAGCTCATGCAGCAGTATTCCGTGCAGGAGCGCGCTGCTCAGCTACATGCCTTCGCTGAACAGGTACATGTCCACAAGTGGGCTAAAGGACGAGCTCCCCCGCCGCCCTCACACCCTGCGCCCCCGGTCCCGCAGCAGCTCATGCAGCAGTATTCCGTGCAGGAGCGCGCTGCTCAGCTACATGCCTTCGCTGAACAGGTAAGTGTCCACAAGTGGGCTAAAGACCGAGCTCATCTTGTATCCAACTTAGTAGCAAATGAATTTAATATTGTACTGTGACTGTACTTGATTTAAATCTTGAATCAATTAAAAGTGTCAAAGACCTCGTAAAACTGAATATTTTCCGGGCAATGCACAGTTAAAATCACTCAGGCAAGCGAATGACTGAAACCGTAAACAAAAATACGGAGTGCTCTCCGCAATTTGCGCGGTTGTAAAATATTCAGAAGTTTGCGTGCAGACAACACAGTGCGGCTACCCGCTAATGTACAAACAAGGGAGATGTAGGTACTAAAAGGGAACACTCTACCCCTAGAAAATGTTTATTTATGTCATACTTATAATAAAATCTTGTACTTTGTTAAACTCAATGTCTGGAAAACAAAATGACGCCTTATACTACTTACTACACTTGAAATCGACATATAGGTGACACAATTACTCGTTATTTAAATCAAAACTACCTTTCAGGTTCACAACAAAAACCAAGAGGTCCATAAGAACCTGCGCCGCAACAAGCCTGGCATTCGTCTCCACGACGTGCAGAGACCCCCTGATGAGTACAGACCTCCTCCAGGGTTCACCCTAGTCCCAGCCATCGTGAGAGGCCAGCAGTCGCAAGTCGAGCAAGACGCTAGCCGCCTTTCTAGGTAGGACACTAGATGAAAAATATCTCGTTTGTCTCCACGATGTACAACAGACAATACAGACCTCCGGGTTAAGTGATTGTGAAAGGCCAACAGTGGACGTGGAACAGGACGTTAGTCGCCTTTCAAGGCAGGATTTCAACTCCGGTCGACAATGAAATTAAAAACACAACGTTCGTCTCCATTACGAACAACTAACGAATATCTCCCTCCTCAAGCCATCTTTACGATTTCACTCTAGTCCCAGCCATTGTGAGAGGCCAGCAGTTCAGCAATTTAAGTCGAATAGAATGCTGCTGCAACTTATTGAGGTAAAATCCATTCGATAAGAAGAAATAAGTCTCCAAGATGACAACGTAACGAAGAAAAAATTATTTTTAATTTCCTAAAATAGTCCTTACTGAGAATGCAGACTCACCAAAGTTATGGTAACCTCGTAAAAGCCGAGACCATCATAAAATCTTTCATCGAAAAGTACTTGACATTACCGATACAAAGTACGACTTATCTGAAATTTCATGTTCGTGGTCCATGAATTTTTACCATGCTTCATTTTAAATAGTGCATTACGAAATGTTGTCGACTTTATTATCAGTTAGGTTAAATCGTTTACAGTCAACTTAACTTTACGACTGGAACCTTCTTTATGATGCAGTAAGTTACTGAAATAGCTTCTACGGACGGAGAACAGCTATAAACCCTTCGATGTTATAAAATGATACAGAAGGTTGAATTCCCTCTGTAACATTTTATAATCTTATGAACGAGTTTATCTGCATATTTAAATCCAGATGAATATCAAGCCATTTTATATATGGGTATAAGTATTATAGAGGACGTATATTTCTGTGTTGCCATCAATAAATCTGTACTCGTGTATAGCTGATGTTTTTTAGACCTAGTGTATATTTTAACATTTCACAATCCGTATCTTTTATGCGCCTCAACTTTACTGTAGTTATATATATTTACTAAAACTCTATTGTTTGTATTTATGCCTCGTTTGGACTTGATGACAGTCCGTCTCCGGAGTTCATTGAATGTCCAACGACGCCTTGGGATGAGCCGCTACTGTCTAAAGAACTTGCTATCAGACCCTCAAGGTTCGCAGTATGGATACGTGTATAGTTGTTTTATCAAATAGGTTACTAGGTTGGTTCAGTAACGCATTATTTAACATTTAAACATAGATTAAGCTGGTTGTTTTTTGCTCTTTTCATCGTCATTTGTGAAGTTGTACTTATATTCGAATACTGTGTCGTTTGTTATCTGTAGTATCATAAAAGTGACAGATTTGATAAGCATACTTGAGTTCATAAATACTTTCCATATCCACAGGTACCACCAAAACCACCATGATTCGCAAGATCGCCACCTGCAGACGAACCAGAACTGGCAGAACCTGCCCTGCAGCAGACAGTGCGGCGGCCTGGTCAGGTACGAAAGACTTGGTGACCTTACATCCTACTGGCCGTAAACTAATGCCTCATGTTCTTGGCGCATGTCTTACCGTTCGGATAGCAGGAGAGATGGGTATGGACGTAGCATATGTGATTGTAGTTGTATATGTATGTACGTAGGCTACAAGTATTTGTACGTATGCACTTTGTATCTTGGATTTTAATTGCTATTTATCCACCACTGTATAACTAGCAGGAACACATAATAGGTAGATTTATGTATTGTCTTCAGCTTAAAAAATATCATACTATGTAAACAATACAGGAACTTTTAGAACGCAGTTAGTTTGTTTCTGTAACTTAGCTTATCACTGAACCTGCATTGTACCCACTGAAGTGCTTACAGGATAACTAATTATTGTGCGCTTAGAGTGTTCAGTTTTAGTATTTAAAAGTTACTCGTAGCAGGTATGAAATTATAAATGATTAAGTGTAAATGACTTATGATTTTTTTTATACATTTACAGTAACAAAATCAACGAGCTCGTCCGACATGCGCAAAAATCGGAAGAGAGGAGTCCTCGGCCTGCATACGACCCGACTTACGACCCAGAATCCGATCTACGCAAGTTTCTACGCAATTCTCCAGAAATCCTCGCAACACCTGTCTTTAGCTCTGATGACGACTACACTGAAGGACCATTTAGGTTTAAACAACTCCTCAGACCCACCTTAGGGCCCACTGAAAGCCTCCGAAAGAGGAAAGTAAGGAACACCTCGGGTCAAAGTCCTTGGTTGTCCGATAGTTCGCAAGATAGTCTTAGCTCTAAACAGCCTTTATACAACAAAAGGAGACCGCAAATTAGCATGGGTGTGTATTATAATTAAGATCCTTAAAGTAAATCATCGACAATGAGCAATAATTTGTGCCTTTGTTCCAAATATTCTCATTTTGGTTATTTTGATCTTAAAAAACATTCCTTCTTAGTTAGAGAGAAAAATAAATTATTACATAGGCAAATGAAAAATGTAAACTTTTGAAAAGTAGACTGAAAAGTAAGCTCAGAATCTGGATTGTGTTTTATAAATGTCATGGATCGACTAAGTTGTATGGGGTAAGTTTCCACTTCTTATGAAGTGGGAATTCATTCCATAAATTCATATTTATTCCTTTAAATAATTCGAGTAATTGTTATTTAATGTTTTTTTTCTATTCACCTACATTTAAATGTTATACCTTTAGAGTACTTTATTTACCACCTGTTATTCGTTTCTATACTAGTTTATATTCTTAATATACCAAAGTCTTATCTTTAAGTAATTAAAGCGGTGAGTTTATCAACATTCTTCATTTGTTCACTTTTCTACCTTCTAGATATTTCTCAAGCAGTATTATTACCCGTAGGAACATTCTAAAGCTACTTACGATATTGTATGTAATTAAGTAGATCTCACCGGAATTTTTATGGAAATATGTAGGTCATTGCCATGTATTATTTGAAGTTTAATACGAATAAGTGAACTATCCGTTGTTGAATTATAAATCCAATCATTGACAACTTATGTGATACTGTGCCAATGATTATTGTTAAGTTTAACCAAGCTAAATATAAAGTTAAATAAAATGTGTGCATTCCAAAGTGGTTCTTTATTGTTATCATCGCGTTGATGTCTTTTGTGTGGGAAAATTAAATGAGGATAAGGATACCTGTACCAAGTTAACTTTGACCATCTATCACACAAAGTTTGATAGTAGTAATAATGAGTGAAACAGTTGGATGCAAATATACATAATCATTACACCTAAATTCAATGTCGCTGAATAGTAAACAGAATCAAAACAAAGTATTTCACACGAAAGTAGTCAGCTCCCACGAGAAAAGACGAAAACCAAACGAAAACTTATGTTTACGTGTAGCGGGGGGAAAGTCATGTCATGACGTAGTTTTAGTGGGGGGAGGGGGCTCCACGTGACGAGGCCGCGGCGGCCAATAGAAGCTCGTGGCAAAGTGCGCGCGCACCCGCGCAATCGCGCGCGCGGCAGCCATGGCGGCCGCTGGCCTGCCACATCTCGACCTCTCACAAATAAAAACATACTCCATCGAAAGAACACTTCTCCCCCTCATTAAACAGGTATGAATCACGTGCATGCAATGCCTTGCATTCGAGCTAACGCTGATACCGCTTTCCTAAACAGTTACAGCGTCTTGCTTCTCAACAAAAACGTGTCCACGTACGCAATGATTTCAATGACGTAGAGGCACTGAAACTGACGATAAACTCCCGTTTTATGCGCTGACTAAAACAGTATTTTATTTTTGGAAGCTCTACATTTTGCAATATCATCTGTAGCGTCGTCTTGTGCGTTGACGGCGTAAAATGACGTCTTGTGTTAGAATTTCCCGCCCACGTGAACAATCTGTTGCATCTGTTGACGCCGTCGCAGTGAGGACCAAGGCCGATATGGCGGTCCGTTTAAAGCTTGTGTATAAAATGATGACAAAAAGTTTCACTGAAGTACTAAGAGTGTCCTGCGTAGAAAATTTTAATCCGCGATTATAGGGCTTTATCATAGTTTACCTAGATGGAAGTTCAGGAGCGTCATAAACGGTTTCGCAAAGGTTATGGATAAGTATGCAGGGCGGTCGGCCACGTGGAGTGGTCGGGGGTGGTTCTCGAGGGGTGGCGGGTGGCGGCGGCGGCGGATCGATGCTGGCGGGCCGGCAGTGCCGCGGCGGACGCGGGCAGAGCGGCGCGGCGCCGCTAACACTCCCAGCGCCACGGAGCACGTGCGCGCGCCCGCGGACTGCGCGCCGCCGCCGAGCGCGCGCCCACCGCTCGCGCGCCACGCGCTAGCCACGACGAAATGGACGCGCTCTCGGACGACGACGAGTACGCGCATCGAGAGGCTCAGGTATTTGTTGTGGTGGTGGAGTCAGCTGAATGTGAACTACATATTTGTTAGGTGGTGGTAGTGTCAGCTGGCGTGGTCGCGCTTGGTGGCTAGGGCTAGGGTCGTGCAACAAGTAGTGCGGGCGGCGAAGGAGCTCGCGTGCAAGGACGACCTTGAGCGAGCTCGCGGTATGGCTGGGCGCCTGGGCGGCCCGGCCACAGCCCGCCGCCGCCGACGACGTCTCGCCTCGCTCAGCCGTCGCGCGCGGGTTGCCAGCTGCCAACCACAACCCGCGTCAAAACGTTTGCCATAACATAATTAATTATCTACTTACAACAAGTCACATAGTAATAATGAATAATTTTCAGTTAATTTCTAACTCTTGCTTAATTTGTACAAAAACCACAATATAACTTGCGTGTATTGTTATTGAATCGTCTCAGATATACCTATTGAGAATATTGAATATTGCAACGCATATAACGCAACGAATAGAAATCCAAGAAGTACCTGTAATTCTTAATATCTAATAACAGCAGGACGGTAATGAAATGAAGATTAATTGCTCCAAATTTCATAAATACCTAACTATAATACCACAGGATAAAAGTGTACTTGGAAACAAATGCTATCCTATTGTTATTAAGTTCATATCGCACGGTCTGACACAGATCGCTCCGAGTCACGCAGCCCTCCCTATAAAATTACAGTCCCATTAATCAACCACTATCACCTTTATGGGAAACCATTTACTCATATGTGAATGCGAAAGGCCATTTACAGTAATGGTGCATGGCATTGTGGTATTGTTTCGTTTTTCATGGTGAGTCATAATGTCATAATAAAACGTCGATAGATAAATTGGATTCCATCATAAATATTTAGTCATAGTTTTCGTACATTTGGATTTATACTGTGAGTGTATTGCGCCATAGGTTAGCAAAACCCTTCAGTTGTTATTACAATGAAAGTTCGACGTGGTTTATGCTTTTTGACTGCGTCAAATCGTATAGAAAAATATTATCAGATACATAATATTCCAAAAATATTTTAAATACTTGTCATATGCGACAAAAACGACAATTTTTACGATCATACGCTCCACCTGCCCTACAAAGAATAAAGGCGTGATGTGTGTATGAATGTCTGTGATACTTGTAGGACTGCAAAGTAAGAAATATTTTGTAACTTGCAGAGTAGAATCGATTCAAATGTTGAAAATTCGGACCGGTTAACCTTTATTCTCTTATTCACAAAAGAGTTCATCAATCTTGTACCAAATTTAAATGGATATTTACATGAGCGCTTGGATCTATTATTAGCATCGTTAATCTTGAACGAAGGCTAGAGGGCCAAAGGACAGATATCTAGGGAATAATAAATCATCCTTAAATGGCTTATTAGCAAAATTATACAATCCTTAGAAGGTTTTCCCACTTGCATATTAACGCACTGTAACGCATGCGTCTGTCAGACGAAAAGCAATTGCGAATTCCGATCATATTCCCATAAAAATACGACTATGGTGCGTAACGGATGCGACTGTCAAGTCGTTTGACAGACCCATGATAAGGAATTTAAATTCTCCTTGGTAACTTTCAAAATCACCTTTTTTTTCTAAATTAGTTATTAATTCAATATTCGCGACATGAACATGTGTGTGATTGTTTTTGTCCTCGGGCACGTGAAAAACCGCGCTTGCTCTGCTCGCGATAAGAATTATTTATTCTATTCATGTGTCCATCGGTAACGTAAAAAATTGCGCTCGTTAAGCTCGCGATACGAGGCCTTTGTACTTTTCACGTGACTGTCAGTGAAGTGAAAAGTCGCGTTCGCTTCGCTCGCATTGAAACACAACGCGTGTATATATATTGTGTTTACCGGCAACGCGAAAAGTCGACTACTGTATATGTATTGTTTTTGTATTCATCGGCAACATTAAAAAATAGCGCTCACTTCGCCCGCGACACGTCACGTTCGCGTGGAGGAAGAGTACTTGGACTATTCATTTTCTAGGAAAGTTTATTTACACCTGCCTAACCCCTTTCGAAAGCCTAGGTACGCGCCAATACCATCTGATAATACATTAACAGTGACAATAGTTCACTGCTGAAAATGGGCCTTACCCTATTGGGTGGTATTGCCATACCTGCGCCTGGCAAGCGGATTGATGAGCACAGTGCAAAATATATTTTTTTTACAGGGTACTTTGCTGCCCATTCTCTAGACGAATTCATTCCTCAGTCGCTTTTTATGTTACCCACGTATATAATTGGGGTGATGCTATTCTTAGCCGGCATCACACGGTACGTACATAAAGAGATACAAATTCGAAATTTGTTGGGTGTTAGTTCTAGTAATAAGTATTTTAGATATAAAATTATAGATAAAAACCGTCTAAAAACTGTCTAAACGCCTGTTCAACTTCCTTTATAATAATACGGTTATTGTTTGCAGATCAGTAGTTTGGTGTCAACACGAGGAGACGCGGCGGCGAGCGGCGTTGCCGTGCAGCGAGTGGGTGCCGCCGTCTGCTGCGCCGTCGAGCGCTTCGTGGCCGTCGGGGAGACCATCGCCGACGACAACCCCGACGTGCGGCACAGCATGGTGCTGGCCTGCAAGGAGGCGCGCGCTGCAGGTACGTGTGTGACTGCAGAGACGTCACTGTGCTGCGCCGTCGAGCGCTTCGTGGCCGTCGGGGAGACCATCGCCGACGACAACCCCGACGTGCGGCACAGCATGGTGCTGGCCTGCAAGGAGGCGCGCGCTGCAGGTACGTGTGTGACTGCAGAGACGTCACTGTGCTGCGCCGTCGAGCGCTTCGTGGCCGTCGGGGAGACCATCGCCGACGACAACCCCGACGTGCGACACAGCATGGTGCTGGCCTGCAAGGAGGCGCGCGCTGCAGGTACGTGTGCGACTGCAGAGACGTCACTGTGCTGCGCCGTCGAGCGCTTCGTGGCCGTCGGGGAGACCATCGCCGACGACAACCCCGACGTGCGGCACAGCATGGTGCTGGCCTGCAAGGAGGCGCGCGCTGCAGGTACGTGTGTGACTGCAGAGACGTCACTGTGCTGCGCCGTCGAGCGCTTCGTGGCCGTCGGGGAGACCATCGCCGACGACAACCCCGACGTGCGGCACAGCATGGTGCTGGCCTGCAAGGAGGCGCGCGCTGCAGGTACGTGTGCGACTGCAGAGACGTCACTGTGCTGCGCCGTCGAGCGCTTCGTGGCCGTCGGGGAGACCATCGCCGACGACAACCCCGACGTGCGGCACAGCATGGTGCTGGCCTGCAAGGAGGCGCGCGCTGCAGGTACGTGTGCGACTGCAGAGACGTCACTGTGCTGCGCCGTCGAGCGCTTCGTGGCCATCACGTGCGGCACAGCATGTTGAAAAACGGATCGTCAGTCCATTAACTAACTAAAACATAGTCAAGATAACGCACTACACGTAAACAAAAAAGAACAAAATACCCTAATGAAGAATGTTACTAGGTATTCCAAATCGCTTGAAATTTTGTCTCGGTAAAGCCTGTATGTATACAAATACACTTGTTTTTGTTGTAGTCAAAAATACCTAGTAGTTTTGATTTTATAGGCATTCAAAGTTTCAAAAAATATCGAGTCCCGCAAACAGCCACGTGACCGCTTGTGACGTCATATCACAACGCGCGCCGCGCTCCGCTTAGTAGGTCTCAAGTCACCAGCGGTTATAGTAGGTGTAATAGCTTGTACAGTATTTTGTTTGTGTTTGCATCTGTGTAGGTATTACGTTAATAGTCTTTTAATAGTAAATATTATTCGATTCATAAAATGGATGACGGATTCGAAATAGGGCAATCGGATAATCTACCGAAAATAGATGCGTTAATGGTTGCGCATTACCTATATATCAACAAATAATGATGTTGCCGCCGAAAATCGAGGAGCAAAAATGCAAAGGTAAGTAAACTTTCCTTGCTACTACTTATTCTTAATCCACACTAATATTATAAATGCGAAAGTAACTCTTTCTGTCTGTCTGTCTGTCTGTCTGCTACGCTTTCACGGCCAAACCGCTGAACCGATCTTCATGAAACTTGGCACAGAGATTGCTAGCATACCGAGAACGGACATAGGCTACTTTTTATCACCATTCGAGGGTCTGGAGTACAGATGTAGACCACCAGGTGTACCACCAGGAGCCCAGCTAAAATATAAAAGATACAGGCAAGGTTCCAAAACAAAAGTTGTTCCGTATGATGGGCTGCTTCTTTTTACAAAGACATAGAGGATCTGGAGTACATTATGTAGATCGCCAGGTGTACCATCAGGAACCCACCGAAACTATTAGAGATACAGAAATGGTTCCAAAACAAAAGTTGGCCAGTATGATGGGCTGCTTCTTTTCACAAGGACAAAGAGGATCTGGAGTACCTTATGTAGACCACCAGGTGTACCATCAGTAGCCCAGCTAAACTATTAGAGATACAGGCATGGTTCTAAAACAAAAGTTGTTCAGTATGATAGGCTGCTTCTTTACACAAGGATATTGAGGATTTGGAGTACCTTATGTAGACCACCAGGTGTACGATCAGGAGCCCGCCTAAACTATTAGAGATACAGAAATGGTTTCAAAGCAAAAGTTGTTCAGTATGATGGGAATAAGTTGAGAAAAGACATTAGCAACTTTTTACCAAGGATTTTTTTGTTATCTTTGACTTTTGTATTCAATGGTTATAAACATTGATCTCTCAGGGCAGTACACCGGATAGCAAATTTTGAATTGTCCCTTTAACAACAGAAGCAAGCAAGTCATCCTTAAACAGTAGAGATAAGAACTGTTCTAATATCACTGTCATACCTACTATGAACATATCTACTTTAGAACCTGTTTCAAAAAAAACTATCTAACGCGGACGAAGTCGCGGGTAAAAGCTAGTACTTTATATGTTAGGATGGAATAGTGGTTATATGGAAGTGGGATAAGCACCTAGGGCTAGGATGTAGATGTAGTGGGTTGAACGTGACAGATGTAAGTAGGTACTAAACCTTTTCTACTTGTTTTATTTACTAAACCTTTTAAATTTATTTGTATTTTTTTTCTCACAAAATAGTTAAGGCCTGTTATTTATTTTTTCTAAACTTATTTCAGATCGGCAAAAGACAGCTATGGCGATGAAGCTATTGGTTATGTTCAAGTTAAGAGAGTAGGTGATACATAACGGTTAGTAGGCGGTTGAAAAACTCTGACACCAGGGTTCATCGGGTCGTTGGACGACTCGGTGTCCTACACGAAAAGAGAAAGATAACGGTTAAATGTAGAATCACGCCAGAACACCGCGTACGTACCACACCTTATCATTGCAGTTTAGAATGCAATGAAAAGGATTTTTGTCGCATTTTAACGACCTTTGGAACTATAAAAAACAACTTTTTCGGTGAATTGATAGTTGTATTTTTACATTTAGGACAACGCATGATTTACTAGTATTTGGATTGGACATTTTCAAAATTATTTAAGTAAAATTTCGACGGCACGGGCGCGCGACCGCATGCGGACTGAGTGAGCCAGACTGAGCGTGTTGTACGATGACGTCACAGCGTCACCGGCAGCCGCGTCGTGCGGTTGCACCTTGTTTTACTTCTAAATCGGAAACTAATTGACGTATCGAAGTAATTCTTTCAGTAGTATTTTTTATTTTCGACAGAGAATATGGAGTGCTAACAATCAAAATTAGGTAACATTCTTCATTGCTAAGCTAAATGTCGAAATCAGTGATATTTAAAGACAGCAGTTAATAGTTAACATCAAAAATACACTCTGTGGTTTAAACTTTTCATTTTGCAAACATGTAGTGTTCTAAAAACCGCTTAACTGGTACAACGAGTACGACATTTGTTATTTACGTGATATTTGCCTGAAAGCGAACATTGTCGAACAAAATTAAAACTGACACGTAAATTGAATTTTAGTAGGAAATAAATTTTAAAGTTTTTTACAACTTGTAATTAAACCGCTCGTTCACTTGCCGCGCCTTTTATTCAAGTTTGAACTACTTCTGGACGGGAGCGATAATAAATTTGCATAGGAATCGGGCAACTTTCGTGATAGTTAGCTAGCGTTCGTCGCGCCATTTCGCCAAAATAGTTTGTTTAATCAAGACTTTGCTTACGTCATCACAAAGTGAGTGGCCGTATTTTATCATTCGCAACAAGCCGTGTATAAAATTATGTCGACGTCAAAGTACGCTATAGACTCTGTAAGAATGGGAGGAATAGTATGTTTGTAGGATGCAATTCGATAAATATATTATCAAACGTATAAAAGGAGCATTGGACATGGACACTCAGGCGAGTATTGCGCCCTATTTACAGAACACGTTTGTTTCGTTTCAATACGTGTGGGTTCGCTGGAAGTGGTTTAAAAATAAAAGTGGATGTTTTATAAATACGGCGGTGTTTTGAATCGGCAGCTTCGTGGCTATACTAAGTATATATCAGGTCGATGCGTGTCGTGTGAACTGCACTGCACCTGCAACTGCTGCACAAATGAAGGTCAAACCACAACGCACACCGTCGATTCACATGTTTGGGTAATTTATCACACTTATCGCATTTTAACGAGAAACTTTACGATTCGGTCAATACCTACAGTGTTTTTACATGCACATGCAATGAAGGTCAAATAACAACGTAAACCACGCACGTCGGGATTTTTGTTCTCAGATTTATTTAAAGTTTGCGCACTTTTTAGCGTACATTTTACGAGGAACACTTTACGTGAATACCTAATTTAAAACACTTATCGTGTTAGGTTTAAAATTTTTGAAAACTTGCAATATTTTCAAGCAGTCCAGCCCGCGCATGAAAATTCGCGTTTAATTCGATCTATATTTCTTGGTAAAATTGTGCTGTTATCATTTCCTTAAATTGAACTTCAACAGCCAGAAAAGTCTAGTTCTGGACATGGGCCTCCCCCGATTCATACTCACCACGCTTGGCAGGCGAATTGGTGAGCGCAGTGCAATGTTTTCTAATCACTGGGAACGCTGCTGCCCATTCCCTTGATTCATCCCATAGTCGCCATTTAGGAAACGCGCGGGTAGAAATAGGGTGATACTATTCTAAGCCGCCCCACACTCGTATATTATTATGAAGTAATCTTTGACATGGGCGGTATTTACCTACCATACCACGCGCTGAGTGAATTATGCTACGAATTCCAAAAAAATTACACCTGTATAAATGAAATGATGCTATTCTAATCCGAGACCACACGGGCAACAATCCCTTAATCTAAACACAATACCAAACAATAATTTTTCACTGCCAAAGTTATGAAGAAATGTTGAGCGAGCAAAGAAAAATTTAATTACTCTTCTTTTAAAAGCTTTGTGTTTTATCTGAAACAACAAAGATTTACAAAAGGAGCAAAGTAATGAGCACTCTTATACAATTTTCTTCGTTTGTACCGAATGTTAAAAACACCGTCACCTTTTAAGAGGGCAAAGGTACAGGTACTTCCTTTGACGGTAACACACTTTGGATTTTGAGTAGGTAGGTTAGCTTTATATTCTTTTGTTAAGTTATTCATACAAGTAAGTATATCAAAGCCTAACATAACATATCCAATACTACCACTCTTTTTGCGGGGTATGGTTTTTGTATATTACACAAATACAAGTTGTTTTGGTAGAACTGTTCCGTTTTCAAATGTAGGTTTCCTGCTATTACTGCCTGAGCTGTATAACCATAGAAGCTACTTTTAGGCAGTTCGCTCACTTGACAGATGCCTCCGTTTACACAGCGTAACGCGCCGTAAAATCCACCGTAGCCGCACTTGTATAGGAATAAGATCGGAATTTGCAATTTCCTTTCGTCTGACAGACGCATACGTTGCGTTAAAAAACGGAACGATGACAAGTGAGCGAACCATTGGTTTGGTTTCAAATAAGACAGGTTATATTCGGCAACTCATTTAAAGTTTCCATCTTCTTACCAAACCCATGGTGCCTTTTGTCGCCTCCTACCATACCATTGTGATTATTTCTTTCTTTTTGTGTGGGACACCGAGTCGTCCAACGACCCGGCGAACCCTGGTGGGTCTCGGACATGGTTGTGTAACGACCGCCGCCTAAGTAATCATAGGACAGCAATCGGGACCGACGGCTTAACGTGCCCTCCGAACCACGAAACCATCTTTCTTTCCGGACAATCAGGTGATTCGGCCTGCAATGTCCTAACCAGACCAGGAACAAATTCACAAAGTGATAGACATCAATTTTTGTGAGTGCCGGGAGCGTTTTAGATAACGGACGATCTTTAAATTTTGTGGGATATAAGTTTACGGCAAGGTTTCATAAACTGAATACGACACTTTTTTTATATAAATTCAAGAATGATGCTTGATGAATGCTTGATTTTCCAATTCTTTTTTTGTTTGTATGTCGTCAACCAGCATTCAAACGAAGTTAATAAAGGTTTACCACTACTGTCTAATACACCGCTATCCTTCGTGTACCTTCGAGATTTATTGACTGAGATAGGAGGAATCAATTACGCTAGCTTTTGGAAAGCCGTCCAAGTCAGTCTTACCTACCACACAAAGTAATTCGAGTTTGTTCATACGCTCTACCGTAAAAAAATGGTGTAAATTTTACTATCGATCCCGAAACTTTGCACCTGGACCTCACGGCTAATTTAATTTCCGAACGCTGAAATCTGTAATAAACCTTTGACATTAACAAAATGAGGGGTACCGTTCTGTGAGGCCCTCATAAATTTGTGTCAACAGCCGTGGCCCGAATTTTAATGGTCGAACGTTATTGCCGTTTCGAGCATGGCCACAAACAAAAGATGCAAACAATGGCAGCAAGGGGGTCCCTGGTGTTGCGAAAAACGACCCTTTTAAAAATTAGCCTTCATCTACATACAATATAAAGCAAAACGTATGCTATAAAAACCTTCGCATTTATATCAAACACATAAAATTACGTATCATATCATATCGTAAATGGTTAAAATTTCATCACGGTTTCCACCTGCATGAAAACCCGTTTACCCGTTTACCTAAACATGTAAAATTTTGGAACATTATAATTATTTTAATATCATAGAGTAATTAACCCTTATCATGTAGTAATTTACCTTTGTAATTACGCTTTCACTGGTTGCTATGTAAATTGCTTTGAATTATAGGAATTTGACGTTATGAGAGTTCAACCGTTGGGTCCCAAGTATTTTATCACCTTCATTCATCTTCTTTTGTCGTCTAAATTAAATTTTCAAGGAAAATAAAATATCCTTTCATTGCTATGGGTCTTTTATCGTTTTCTTGATTAATCTCATGTCAATCATCACCTGGACAGATAATTTCCAATATGCTAAGCTGGATCCAATTCGCCATCAATCACAAAGCGTCAGTGAAAGCTGCACCAGACTAGCCAAATTGAACGAATTCACTTCGAAAAATAGAAATAAACGTAGCAGCCTCCTTTGCTTCATTTTCAGCGCGTACTAATAATTTATAAGCGTCATTGCCTCGTTTTCTTTCCATTTTTCAACATTCCCACTTCTCAACCAAATCCGGGTGCTGCGATTGGTGGTTGCAATAAACAAAGTTCAAGGAAAGTTCAGCGGAAAGTCGGGAACCTCAAAACCGACTCCATGTCAGACAGATTGAAGAGTTACTTTATCTTCTTCGTTCCACACTTGTGGCTGAACTTGGCAACTTTTCTCTTAGACTTTCAATTCGTATTAAATCATTATTATTTTTCTATTTATTCTTTTTCTGAGATTGCAAAGTAGCAAACAGCTACATATCGCCCCCGAAAACTGGCCACTATATCGCATCGAACGTGACCCCGCCAGTAACGAGATTATCCGGATTGAAACAAATCTAATAAATTACAGGTGTCGACGCCGGCCTTCGAGCCACTCCTACATTTCTAGGCTAATGGACCGCAGCCCACGAATACTTCCACTATTTTCTTGCCCACTTTTTGTATATGAATACAGATTTGGTCGTAAATAGAATTCTTTAGTGAATCCATCCGGAGAACCTGAAAAGAAGATGCAGATTCTTCAGCTTTAGGTACTAATGTAGAATAGTAGGCGCGTACCGATAAGATATTTTTCTGTTGAACTCAGCCTCATTCAGTGCTCAATTGCTGCGATAATATTGTCAAGTGTACGTATTGAAGAGACATACCATCTATTTCTGATTGTCAGCATAATTACCTACGAAAATCTCATGAAAAGGTAACTGATTGTCCCGATTGCCTACCCAGACTACGGTATACTATTTATGGTTATCAACGAGCTATTTTTTATCATAAGTCCAAACAATCTAGTTTATAATAATTACAATTATTTTATAGGTGGTCGTTCATTCTTTCCTTACACAAATCTCACAACACAATTTGCTTGCACGCAATTCTTGTACTATACCACTTGAAGTATAAAGGTTTGTCGCGATTTCAGCCGCATATTAACCTCTTGGAACTTCCGTTTTGCCGTCACTTTAAATTACGTAAACATGGTTGTTAGATTGACTACAGAACAGCCGCTAAGATTTACAATTGCGACGTACTCGTATGAGGTAATTTAGTAGATATGTTTAATTTTACAAACTTTTCAGATATCAGTAATAGCCTGCTGCGTTCAGTCATATACAGAATACAGGGTTAGGACAAGTTCCCATGAGTTCTTGTTCCACCCACTCTTATGACTTCTCGTCCCGTTCACTCTTGAATTCTTATGTTCTTTACAGACAACAAATCACAGTTGTTTTCCTCTCCTTTGCTATTTGCGTAATATCTTTTGTAACAGTTTTACAAACTCTGATCTTAGAATTTGATGTTTTCAGTACGCATTCCATCCTTTCTCCCTTCTGCTATCACATAAGACGATTGAGCGCGTAGCGACGACGTCATGCGGACTGCAATATTCAATGTTCCCGCCAGTCGTAAACGCGAGCGGCAGTAAACTCCTCGTGGATAATCATTTCCGACGTGAATGCATTAGATTGCGTATTTCATGTTAAGGTTTGTTTGAGTCGTCATGATGCAATTTTCTGACGATGTTCTGGTATAAATAAGCTGTAAAGTATATATAATATAGGGTAGGTTAAGGAACTATACCAACTAACATAATCTACTTTCTGTTAATCAGTTCTGTTCAGCCAATAAAACTGTTATATCTGTAATATGCTGAAAATTATTTAATATTAATAGTTTCACAAGATACAAAAAGCCTTGATTAAGCTTCAAAATTGTCTGCAAAAAATCATAGAGAAGCCATTCGTACATTTTTATTAAAAGTTCCCAGTACGGGAGAAGCTCTATTTACACTCCTACTTTCGCACCCTTTCTTCATCATCCGAAGTTACGCAAACACAAGACATTTGGAGCTGAAACGCCGCCAGTGCTGTAATATTCAATGTTTGGCGTCGTAAACATGGCGAGCAGTAAACTTCTTCCGTCAAGACATTTCCAACTTGCGGACTCCGCATGCCGCTCTTGAGGACAAGTTTCATTGTTTCCCGCGACCTCATGACTGTAACGTGAAGAATTGAAGATATACAGGGTGTAAGGGACAGCCCTCCGAATACCTATAGGGTCCACTCGGACCATGAAACTGATTAACTTTCCCTTAGTTATTTATAGGGTGAAATTTTAATAGTGACCGATACCGAACGATAGTGAACACAGAGTACGCTGGTGATAAGGAACAACTTTCTTGAAGGAAATAAGAAAGATCGATAAGGCAAAAATATTTTGAACTTCCACATTGACTCAATTCAGCTTATCGGCAAATAACACTAGCCTGATCTGAGTTCTAACTATCGGTCGCTTGTAAAATTTCACCTTATACATAATAGAAGTAAAAAAAAAAGCGGTTTAAAAGGATTGACGTTTACTTAAATATACAGGTTGTAAAATAATAGCTGCAAATATTTTAATGATTAAATCAGACCATGAAACTGAACAAATATACCCAAAAAACGTTCGAAATAAAAAAATAATAATTCCTATACAAAATGTTCAAGCCGACCGAGTAAAATTGTGTCGGTGGCCCAATTTTTTTTTGTTTGGCCTTTATTCCTTTGGGAAAGTTATCCAGTGTCACGTGCTGGATCACCTCTTAAAATATTCGGAGTTGATATATCGTCTTTGTATATTTCAGTAAACCTCAATATTATTTCACTTTCCAGAATAAAGGCAGCAGCTGATCATGATTTTGAAAATGAGGTCGTTTTTTGTAGTCTCCTGACATAATGTTCCTAAGGAAAAGTTTTTCAATTTCATGGTTTGCATGCACCCTATTAGTTTTTGGAGGGTTGTCCCTTTGTTGTATTTTATCACACGGTCACCTTTGGATCTATGGAAGTACTATAAAAGCTGGTTTTTGTTACACCTGTTACTTGGGTTAGACCCAAGTAATATTATAACCTATATCTGGCACGTATATCGCCAAGGTACGTACAGTAGTGAGGTTGAGGCACGTCTCCCATATATTTATTCATGAACGCGGCTCTGAGACACGAACCGTTTAATATTAACTTAGTTTTGATCGCATTTCTGTTGTGACACATATGTGGCGTAGCGGGCGAAATCGAATCCTAACCTGTCAAATTTATTATTATCTATGTTCTATAGGTAGGTTTTGGTCCGGTAACGTCATATTTCGAGTTATATTTCCTAGATAGTATATGTATGATACAAAATAAATGTGAGCAGTCAAAATGTACGATATACGTCCTCTATTATTTTTCTAGTGCTAAAATCACTTCTGGCAGCTCAAAGAAGTCGTCTTCAAGCTAAGAGCAACATCTGCTAGACTGTAACAGTGAAGCACTTGAGATAGGTAAAGAAAGTTTTTAGTTTGTTTTTAAGTCAACTTCATAGAGGAAAAAAGATTTGGGACGTGTTAACAACCGACTCGCTGATATTGAAAGTATTTAGTGAATCAAGCAGCTGACAAAAGTAAAGGGTTGGGAATTTTTGTACCTTTACTTTTTTTTTTCGAGTTATTTTTCCTTTTAGAAAAAAGACGTCTTTTGAACTAAACAAACAGAGTTTTTTTTATCCTATGAGGGTTTTTAATTGTCTTCAGACCCGGGCCTGAAGTGAAAGTCGTTCAGTTGTATGATAGCTAGATAGCGTGTCAGTGGCGTGGTTTTAGGTGTTTAGTATTATGCTAACAGTTTAAAGTGTGGATATCACACAATGACAATAAAATGTCAGTTAAGTGTCGTTGGCATTGCGAGGGTAAAATTATTAATTTATGAACAATACAGGTCCCGATTCTTTATACCACATTAAACCAGCTTAAATATAATTACAGATTTGCAGAAAATATAATACTCTCATGCTTAAATATATTACTCTCGCTTTATGAGACCATCTTCGTAAACCTGTATTACTGTAGATGCCGCTGAATTCAGTCTCTCGCATGAACTTCAAAAGTGCAAACATGATTCTTCGAAGCTTCCAATTTCAGGAAAACCGGCCAGAAATATAACGTTGTTGACATAGTTACGGGTATAAGCAGATCGAGTAGAGGCGTGTGGTGTATCGCCTCAGGGTGTCGAGCGCTGCGGCAGGCCTGGTATTTGCTGCCTGAGCAAACTTCCCGATACGGCCATTTGTCCTTAATCGTATTTACCATTCCTGCTAGGCAACGCGCTGAGCAACTTTTTGTTACACATGGCAACTGCTCCCACAATGCTCGTAAAAAGGTTGATCTTGAACGCGAAGTTGAAGTGAGTGTTGAGAAGTGAACGTCTTGCCTCATATTCTGTTTCATCTCTGCAAGATGCGTTAAGAAGTTTTCAGAAGTCGCATAGTACCTACTTGTCAAGTTGCCGAGTAAGTGAAGGTGCCGTAGCTGACTGTGACACAAACTTAAATTGCTTTTATCTCCGGGTCTCCAACTATTTTATAACAAAGCGTCTAAGTTGTTTCCAATACTTTTTGTTGTTATATTTTCTTTAATCACTAGCTTGTATGTTATGTTATATTAGAAATCTAACTGTCGTACAGTACTAAGCGCTGAAGTTTTAATACTATACCTACCCAGCTAGCAAACATTGAATATAATATTATAGAGGTATTATCGTCGCAAAAAATACAAATTTAAAACAGATAAGACTTTAATAAGACGTCTATTCTCTACGTGCAGTCTAAAATAAATTGCCTGGATTAGGATAGGAGACAAAACATGCTCCTATAGACTACTCCTGCTACTGCTTACGTGCAGGGAATCGAAGAATTCTCAATCCTATTTTCTGGAAGTTGCACTCAACGCGTTCTACTCTACACAGCTAGCGTTAATGTCACTTTTGGGAGGAATACTGACTGCCCCAATCCTCTATCCTGCACGTTCAACTTTCAACAAATAAACTAAAAATTGTCTTAAAATTGTGTGGACACCGAGTCGACGTCATTTACGAGACATAATTCAATGCTATTTAGTAATTTTTTGCATTGTGGTGCCGGTTAAGAACAGCACCACTCCATTTCTACCCGCGGATGTCATAAAAGGTGACTAAGGGATGAATCCAGGGAATAGACTCTTGTGGCTATTAAAGTTGAAGGTAAGGCGATTGTAGTCGTGAACGGCCTCGACAGTGGCGCCACTGATCAAAAATAAATATTTTTAATTTGTGAAGTGAAAACACTTATATTAAAGTGATTTTGGAAGCATTCATGTTATTGATCGCGCATTTTATATTTTGTATAAAATATCGGTATTTACTGATATTATACCCTTTAAAACACCCATGCTCAAACGACGTCGACGGAATCAGTAACATTTGGCTTCTTTTTATAGGCGCCAAATACAAGGTAGTACTCGGGGAAGTGGAGCAAACTATAAGAATAAATCCGTCATAAAGCGCGAGGCAAAGAAACGCATCAGCATAATGCCGCGATAATGTGTTCCTCGAGTGCCGCCGCCGACCCGCGCCCTGAGGATTATGGCAGGCGCCGCCCAAATAAGCTCTCATCTCATGAGAGGGACAGCTTTATGCCAGATATCGGTCCTTCACATCTGGGTACTTCCAGAAGAACGCAGCGCCATATTGTTTATTTAAAATGTTGTATCTGCACGTCTCCATAGGTTATGGTTACCGATGAACTTCAGGACGTACAACTATGTACAATTATAACCACCTACAAGGAGGCATAAGCTCTTCTAGCAAGGTTGGATGGCGGATATAAGCCACATCTCAGCTTCTTTCTTTTTATTTTATTTATGGGTTTAGCAGACTAATAATGCCGTGTGATGCCGGCTTAGAATAGCATCACCCAATCTCTTACCATGGGTGTCGAAGAGGCGACTAGGGTACTCGAGGGTTAGATGTATATTGCAATTTTATGCGATGGGCTGACAACCTGTCACTATAGTGATACACAGTTATCTCAAGCTTTTGTCAGACGTGGTGTTAATACCCGTTTAACGGCCGTTAACGCTCTGCCTACCCCGTAAGGGATATAGGCGTGATTTATGTATGTATGTATGTATGTATGTATGTATGTATGTTAGCAGACTAATGATTCAGCGTAAATCAGCCAGTAGAAATATTTGCTGCTAGAAGTCTTACCAATAAATACTGCAAATTGCACCTAGTGTAACATTTTTGATAAATTTCATTGACGATTCGCATTCTATGCTACAATTGCTTGCATAACATCGGCCAGTCAGACCAGTAAGATATTAAATACTTTGCTCGTAAGTTTATGAAACTGTTGTACCTACTTATAAATAAGTTACATTCCTAGACTTTACCAGTAACAATTAAGAAAACTTGCCAAGTGAAATAATAATTCCCAACTTTACCGTCCCGGCTGCTGTGGCTGGTGTCAATTTCTACAAATCTTAATTAAAATTTCAGTTGTCCGTGAGAATATTCACTTTTACAAGGAAAATTTTATTGAAAAAGCAATTCGGTGCCCTAGCCATGCTTTGGTGTTATTGGTGACTACATGTCTATCACGCCGCCGCCAATACTTACTTTGTGTGCCTATCTACCTCAATCTGTAACCTCCTGCCTTTTGAAACTTTTGTAGCTGACGGAAATGTCAAAAACGTTTTCCTTGTCAACAACAAGGATATTTAAATTGTCATTTTTGTAAACAAAGTATCAAACGACTACATTTATTTTGATAGGTTCAAAGCTGTTTATCGTCTTTTAAACTGGAAAGTAAATAAAAGTTGTTGCATAAATGAAAAAGTTAATTATAAGAAAACACAAGAGAACAAATACACACATTCAAGTTAAAATAAGGAAGGTAGGTGAAGGTGTTAACTTGTCTTGATGTGTGTTATCGTGCTTTTATATGCCCCAGGAAGTGTTTAAGTAAGTAAAGCTCTTTATCAGACATTTGAAAGAGAATCCTAAAGTAAATATCGCTAAAAATGATCTCTATCAGATATATTGTTTAGAATAGAGGAGAAATCATATTTGACTTGAAATTAAGTTAATGAGTATATTTGGCGCTGGTTTTGCTTCCTCCTCCTCCTACTGGGGTTCCAAAGCCAACTGACAACCTTTGTGGGCCTGTCAACGACTTCCGACGGCAAATGACGAATATTACCTTAGCCTGCCAGGGGGCTTATTTTACTGTTATATAGAGTAACATTTTACTAGTGACCATATCAAAAACTCTGTTCGGAACAACATTCTCTAATCTCGTCTTTCTCGTCCATCTAGGCTACCGCGGCTCATCCATAGCCCGCGGAATTTCGCAAGCATATCTTGATGACAATAACAATATTGTGATGTTATAGAATCTTCAACTTCACTATAAGCAAGGAAGGAGTCTAACTGCTTAGAAAAACTGCTGAAAACTGTTTTTATATATTCTACTAAATTATCCTAGGCCGGGGGGGTAATTACGTATTTAGACGTAAAAATAGGCATGATGTGTGTTTGGTGGGTCTACCTGGGACTACCTAACGGGCTTATAGAGATCTTCAAAACATTGCAAATCATATTCCATATTATTTTTTCAACGTCACTCCATACCAACAAATAGGCTAGCGGAAAATGTTTACCAAGATACTATGAATATAATACAATAAAAACACTTTCCAAACAATCACAAAAATCAATGAACTGAAATAACACGCGATTTCGTTCGCAGTGATATCATCAAATTGGAGTCAAATGAAATAATCAATTGAATCATTATTCCGTAGCACGCCTCGTTTCCCACAATCACGCAATTGATAAAGAAATAAACAATTAGAATATTAGAGCAGGAAAAGCCGCAAAAACAATAATATATAGAATGGACACTTTAGACCTGTGTATAAACTATTTTAGATGCGCACTTTCTTATGAAGCAAAAATATTAAAACAAATTCATAATGTAATTTATTACACGTGTTACAATAAGAGACAATTCCATAGAACGTATGTGTCAGTGTCAGTATGGGAAGCGGAACGCAACAGGCCTAAGCCCGGGATTACCGCACTCAGGGGCTTCGCAGCGCAAATTGAATGAACGCAAACATTTCCAGCAATAGATACTTAGACCAAAATACGGAAACGTGCCATACCCTACCTCCCGCAACATCTGCACTACAGTTGCGCCTTGCAGTTCAAAGGATTATTGCATGTAACGAGCCAGACACGTAGTCTGGATTTATGCTACTCTAGGTATTCTATTTGTTAGAACCAGTACCTTCATATATTCTGTAGCATTAACACCATTGATTACGTCCAACTTGACGAATTCATTTGTACAATCACAACAATTTGTAAAGATCTATTCAACATGCCACTCTGCATAAGTATAATATCTGATAAGCGAAATCAAGGGTCGCTCGCGTCAAAAGCAGGAACGCAACGTAACGGACGTACTTATTCGAACGAAGTATAATCAAGCTGTCATCTAGTTACAAGGTATGACAACTGTATTTCCGCAAATGTAGCGTGTTGACATGTTCACGGCGCGCTCACAAAAGAAAGAAGATATTTTTGTAAAGCGCTATCGTAAATTATTTATAACAGTCATGTTCCACGGTTACAAAACTTGGCGAGGAGCACGATGAAACTCCATAAATCAAAACTGTTGATTTTCTACTAGATGGCAATATTTTTTCTGTTTTGTGCTGATATCGTCTTACGAAAATACGTTAAAATGTATGTTCGAGAAATGTTATGTTATGTGTCTGACGCATATATTTTTAACCACAATATCTTTGCATGTATCTTTTCTATTTTATTTTGTTATTTATATCTACTTATTAGACAATGCCTTGTTCAATTTTATTGTAATAGAATCTTACATTTATCTCAACAAAATATTTCCAAATCTGTAAGAAAGCCTCTCTGTATCTGTTAGACAATGATTTTATAAGATATGATAATTTCTTATTAATAAACTTAAGTACAAATAGTTTTACATTGATACAGAAAATTTACTTGGCTTCTGTTTCCTAAACTAAGAATTAAAATTCCTGTATCGTATGTAAACCGTAACCGACATAACTACTTTAATAAAAATATGCTCAAATAGACTATTTAATAAAATATTTTGAACCTATTTTAACCATTGAGTCGGCAACGGCGGCAGCTTCACACATAATATTCCGCGGTACCTTTAATTAAGTGTACCTACAGAGAGGATATTTTTAAATCCGCATCTTGATGCATACGACGAGGTACGAAGCACTTCGTCATACTCAGGAAATGTCGAGTCGACGCCGGAAATTCATGGAGGCGCTCGCAATTTGTAGCAGCTGAAAATTTACAGGAAACTAGCGAAAACGTACACCGGCGCGGTTATTATTTCGTCCGACGTACGATCCACGCGGAAATTACACGGTAGTACTATTTGTATGTATGTATGTAAGTATCTCATTTATTTTGCATATAAATTACTGCCCCGATCGTTTTATCTATTGCAGCATTTTTCAAAGCCTCGCGGGTCGTGGGCCTCGCGTGTGTGACCTCGTTTATAGCGAAACGGATCATCATTTCAAATTTGTATAATACAACTCAATAGTGCAATTTGCTACTATCTTTCTAAGAATTGCACTGCACTAACTTAACCGCTGTTAAAATTCATAGGCTGTAGTCACGACAACTGTAAGTATAATCGTATATGATACCCCAAAATATAAATTTGGTTCTAGTTTTATATGACCTGCCTATTGCCTGCAAAATTCGATTTGCTGTAAAGCGTCATTGCCTTACTTCTATTCCAATTTTATTCTCTCAAAGCGCTGCTGGTGCTGTAACTTTTAACGACGACATTATATAACATCTCCTGAGCTTCTGGCATATGTATACCAAGCTATTAATTCAGAATATTTTATGAAATTGCTTGAAGTGTAGTCTTAACTATGGGATATATGATAATCTATTTCTATGTTGCTAAAAATATAAAAGAAAACCAACATAATGGTATTTATGGTTGCAAAAATCACATCGATTCGCTGTCCATTTGATTGATGTGAAGGAAAAACTACAACAGATTTACGATAAACCATCTATCCTTTCTATCTAACAGCACGTTATTATTAAGGCGAGTGTACCCGTGAACGACCTCAACTGTGGTGCCACTCCTCAAAAAAAATATTTTATCTTTATACAAACAATCTATCAGAATGTCCGTTGATGATATATTATCTGTAATTAAAATTATAGCAATTAATACCAAAAGTGGCCGTATTTTACCATAACTTTAATTACAGCGAATATTTCATTGAGTTTGCAGGTTCTAATTTTACTTAAGGATAATACTAAAAACTTGGCAACGGACGAAGATTGTTTGTATAAATATATATATTTTTTTTGTGAAGTGGCGCCACTGTCGAGGTCGTTCACGAGTACACTCGCCTTAAGCATCCTATAAATAGATAAACGTGTGGCTATATTTGTCAAAAAAAATTACGTCCATCCGTTACGCCTATACTGTGGCCAGGCTGCGCTTCCTCGTTTGATTGACGTAATCGATAAAAAGGAAAGATAAGAGGGACTAAATAAAGTATTAAAATTATTTTCAAACAGATGTAGGTAGGTACTAAATTTGATTCTTGTATAATTGAGAACCCTTGTAAACTTGTGCCATCAAACAAGTTCTATATATTTTGGGAACTTGCAACTTGAAGTTTAGTACACAAAATTTTTTACTCCTCCGTCCAGTCCAAATATTTGATATAACAATAAATTCACGTGTACCTCTGTCCGAATGCTCTTACCTACATTTTTATGAAATAAATCTTGTGCTGTGCTAACCTGGCAGTGTAATACATCTTTAAAATAATCAGTAGACCCAATCTCCAAGATTAAACAAAATTATACAAATCATGCCGTGTGATGCGGCTTAGAATAGCATCACCCCATTTCTTTCCCGTTGGAGTCATAAGAGGCGACTAAGGGACTCAAAGGTTTACATTGCAACTTTAGGGCATTGGGCTCACAACCTGTCACTATGGCCATACACTATTTTCCAAATGTTCCTCAAATATTCGTCAGAGGTGGTGTGAATGTCCGTTTTTTTCGAGCAGCTATCGAAAATATAGTAATTCTGTCCTAGACAAAAAGTCCTTAGGGAATATTTTGCGGATGTCATACTTAAAGTCCGTAAGTACTTCAAATAAAAATAAAATATTCTGTTGAAAGAGTGAACAGAGCACGCTGGGGAACGATGCTCGTATATCTTCGTCTAGAGAGGGTAAAACAGTAAAAACTTCCTTTTGTTTCAGGTAAGGCTGCTAAGACCTCGGGCAAATTGCGTTTAAGAAGGGCTGTGAAGGTAATTCTTTATCACTTTCTTTTTTTTTACATTATTTTAGGATCAAAAGCCACCTTCGTACCAATAGTTCCGTAACAAAATTTCGGGTTATTTGCATCAAGATTTCATAACTAGTTATTTATACCTTACTGTGACATTATGTGACATACAATATTATATCAAGTTCTTTAGTATATGTCAGGCAATTGCAACTCACTGTTAGTCTGCACTTTATATGGAATACATCTCCGTAATTCATATAAGTAATTTCTAACAGGATTGTATTTGTTATCCTGTAATTTAATCCTACGTAAGAGTGAAGTACCTATTAATTACATAAGGTATAGTTTACATACATATGTTTCTATATCGCAGTTTTCTATTGAACCTAAAACTGATTGTCATTTTTTACGCCGCGTCAGGTTGTTAGAACATAATGGTATTTGACGAAATGGAATCCTAAAATTCGAATCAGAATCAGAAGTGGTCACGCCGAGGACTTCACAAAAGGCAAGTGTTTTGTTTGATCTGCAATTCCGACCTTTCACAGTGCCACGTCCAAACTCGTTCCGAATTTCGAATGCACGCTGATTTTTCCTGCTTGTTGAACTTGCCACTTAAAGACATTTACGAATTTACAGTAAAACACCCTTTTTGATAATAATAAAGGTACAATGAATTTCAAATAAAACACAAAATCTTTGAAATAAATACATACATACATACATGTTATCACGCCTATAATGCCTTGCGGGGTTGGCAAAGCGTAAACGGCCGCAAGAACGGATATTTACGCCACGTCTGACAAACATTTGAGGGTCATTCGGAAAAACAACAACTCAAAGTCTTTGAGTTGCTGTCAAATTTGTCTTCGGAAATACTGCCACTCGGTTCGGATATTTATGAGCTAATTTACATAAAAATCAAGCTTTAAAGTTATTTATACGCTTGATTGGTATTTATTTTCTTAAATCATAAAAAAGCAACGATAATTTTCAGCTGTTAATGCCAGAGGCCTACTAAAAGGTAGTAGTGGGCGGTTGAAAAACTCTGACACCAGGGTTCATCGTGTTGATGTCCCGTCCCACACGAAAATAGAGAGAGAGGAGAGCTGTTAATTCAGTATTTTTTATTTTATTTATAACGCTTTGTTATCCTATTCTCGCGTCGAGTGCCTGTCCACACCACATTGCACTATTTATAAAACTCTTTATTTTAGAGCGTACGTTCCTATTTTACACCGACGTCAAAAATAAAGAGAGGTCCTCAATTCATTTTAAGTATTAGACCGGGTCTATCGCGATAGTATTTAGGTAAATATTAGTAATTTACCTGTGTTCCGACGTTTCAATACAGTTTCATGTATTGTGGTCGCGGGTTGACTCAACCCTACCACATATAAGTAAGTGCTTAAAAAGTTATATAGGTCCTCAATTCGTCGCTATTTTTTAACGTAAGTATGTTCTGTTCACCGATAACTCAAAGACGTCTGGACTAATACCGAAGGTTTATTTTATTTAATAGAGTACGTACCTATTTAATATTTACACCACTAAAAAGCAAAAAAATAATATCAACCACCTTCAGTAATGAATATCTACTTGGGCAATAAAAGATGTATACATACGGATTTTCTACCCAAACGACTTTCCTACTTACATACACACTATCAGTTATTATACTTAGGTACCAAAAATATCTACGTACCTAGTTAAACACAAATTCTTACTTATCAAATCTTACAAATAGGTATATCTAAATAAATTATTTTTATTAAAATATATACAAAACTATCTGTTTACCAACACACATGCACAAATTGTTAAAAATTAAAATTTGTCCTAAACGTGCCCGCTCGCTCTGTATGGGAGAGTTGAAGTTTGGTGGTGGTAACCAACTTGTATATTTGTAAGTATTTTGCCCAGCAACAGCTACTGCAGATACCCTGAAAAATTGACGATTTTTTTCCCACCAAACAAAAGAAAAAGACTTATCGTGGGGTCGGGAGCTCCTCTCAGCCGAATTCTTCTGCCATGTCACGTTCCGATCCACGCTGCGCTTTCATTGCACGTATTCCGTTTCTACCGAGTTTCGAGCTATTCTACGTTTTTCTTACTATTCCAACTTCACGCTCAGATCAAATTTAAAAAAAAGACGAACTTTACGAAAAGGGTGGTAATTTTATCTTAATAAATCATTCTCCAAACTTGAATCAAATATCTTATTATAGTATTTTTAGTGCAACACCAGATAATTTTAGATTAAATGACAACAAAGATAAAAATGAAAGGCACTGTTAGAAAATAAAAAAACGAATAACAACTACAGCTGAAGTCGCTCTAAAGCCAGCGTGACATTTCGTTACGATCTCCAATCAGAAATCAAAGAGAAAAGGGTTAATTGCTGATTCAACCAATGATTTGTAGTTAGTTGCATCACTCATGTATCGCATAATATTGGGTTTCGTGACAGCCACCATACAAATGACAGCCTAGGACAGCCGCAATTTGATGCAGCGGTGACGTTTGCCATGGATATATTATTTTTCCATGGAATTTCCTGAAGACATCTAGTACCAAATCCAGCAAGATACAGTAAAATCCGGCGGTGCGTGGGTTCCCCGGTTTGTATTTTTCTGTCGGTTCATCGACATACAAAATTGCTGACAAGTTTTCCAACTAATTCCAGCTTATGAAGTGATTAAATTGTTAGAGCAGTCAGGGTGTATCTGCATAATTGAACAGTTTTTAATTGCTACTGTGTACGGAACCTGCTTATCGGCGCTGAAGGTTTTTTTATAGAAATTGAATGTGTTCCACTTGTTTAATTTAGAGCCAACAGGACGTCAATTGCGTTCTCAGGTCTTTTCTTGACGTTTCGTTCTATTTTCAGAAATACAAAGTTAAAGCTGTTTGACTAAAACAACTTATTTTTCTTTTCGTGTGGGACACTGAGTCGTCCAACGACCCGAGGAACCCTAATGTCAGATTTTTCAACGACCTACTACTAGTATGCCTCTGATATGGCTGTGTAACGACTGCCATCTAAGTAATCATACACAGCAACCGGGACCGAAGACTTAACATGCCCTCCGGAGGAGTTGACCGCATCTTTCTTTTTGGATAATCAGGTGGTTCAGCCGCCAATGTCCTAACTAGTCTGGGTACAAATTCACAAAGTGATAAATATTAATTTTGTCAATGCTCCACCGAGAATCGAGCCCGAAACCTTTTGCGTCGCAGGCAGTCGCACTACCACTGCGCCACATCGCCACACTAAAACAGCTAAATTCATACGATGCTAATTCCCTAAATACACATTTGTGGACCAATATTTGTTTTTATTTATTTATATCATTTACCTAAACATAAAATGTTAGAATGTAGAACAGGTACGGGGCATAAACATAAAACCCCAACTAATTATTCCATATTTTACCGTCGAGGCCGGACTGATTTAACAGTCAAATTTTATTACAGAGGTCTGACTCGTAAAATAACTCTTAAGCTTTCGTTTATTAAAATTTCCGAACTATAATATTTTTATATTGTCACGAAATGGAAACTATTTGTCATAGATACATAGAGAAAGATAGTGATAATAGTTTCAAGTTAGGTTTAAGTTAGGTTAGGGCCTTACCCATACTGAAATCCAACCAAAACTAAAAGGTATTCAAGGTTAGGGGTACAAATCAACTTCATCTGATAAAACGATGACGCGACACTACCATTATTTACCCGAAAGGTTTCGGAAATTAGTTAAACTATAAATAAATAAGTAAAACTGAAGCATCTACTCGAGGGGCTCAATGGTTACCGTGGAAATTTTTTAGGTTGTTGATGTGATGACAACTGCTCATTACATATATCCAGTGATAAACGATTTACTCAAAATGACGATAATCTTCTACTTTGATGTATCACTATGACCAGTCATTATTGTTTTTATACTCAACGCTGACCTTGCTACAATACAAGGTAATATAATAGTGTTCCTTGTAAATATTGGATTATGGCTGGGTCATCCAATTTATAGGTCGATACCTCGGTAACTATAATATATTACCAACCAGCGAATAAATGACCATAAGTCGAAATACGAAAAAAATTATGTATTGACCGAGATACTTAAGAATTTTTTGAACATTTATATGTTTATAAGGGAAAGTTGTTTAGTTGCATTAACTGGGTACCTTATGAAATTCCCGTTTGGTGCCGGCTTAAAACAACACCACCCCATTTCTATCCGTTGATGTCGTTGAGGGAGACTTAGGAATGAATCCAAGGAATGGGCTGCAGTTCGTTCTGCGTTCCCTGTGAATAGAACACCTTGCACTGTGCTAGCTACGCCTGCTAAGCGTGGTGAGTATTGCAAATACGTCATTATGGGAAAGCCCATGTCCAGCATTGGACTGTTGTGGCTATTGAAGTTGTGAAATTCAGCAATTATTATTATCGCATCCCGTGCGGATAAAGTCGTATTTGGAAAAATTTACTGAGTTTTGATAAGAAATTCATCATCCCACATCAAACCAGGGTAGGGGTTCAATACAATATCAGTCGTTGCCAGATTTCCTGTTCACCCGCAGGGTTGTATTGTCGCACGATCGGATCCCGTGGGCATTAATCAAAATACGGTGACAAACGCAAACAGCGCACAAAAAATTCGTGTTTCACCGCAAGTCCGAGTTATAAAGCACATAATACTACTCATGTCGTCATTTAACGAAAAATTATACCAACTTTACAGCGGTCACACACTAAGCCTGCATCTTGAAAGCTTCTAAACTTCTTATAACAACATTTATTAAGATTTCTTTGTTAGATTATTCCTAAATAGACATATAAAATCATGCAAATGAGTCTTGTGTACTTTTTAGGTTATGTTAGGACAAACATTCATACACTTCTTAAATACACACTTACTCCGAAGCTTTTATAGTAAAATACTTTAGCATTCTAAGCATGTTGTACCAACACATAGAGGGGTCGAATTTATAACCTCCTTTTGAAGTCGGATATAAAATGCGGCATTCCCTGCCGTGACAGCACACCGTAATGATTCCACGTAAATGGCATGCCAACTGTTATTAGGTATCCATACTCGGCACGTGTTGATTGTGGTCATTTCAATTCAACACTGAGCATAGTAAGTACATATTCTATGACTGTACACTACCGAAATGTCAGAGTTTCTACCCCTGGCTTTTCCGCACTGTAATATCAGGATTCTGTGTAGTTTTTCGAGGATTTGATCACATATTGAGTCCGGAGAAAATTGCATGAAACTAAATCCGCTGCACTGAATGCGAAAACTTCAACGAACTTGATTAAAAAGTAACAAAAAGGTCAGTTGGTTCAGGAAGGCCATTTTGTTAAACTAAGTTTAATGAGAATTTAATGGAATGATAAAATTACGGAACGAAAAGTCATTGTTGACTTTCACGTACTGTTCCATTTTAGGCTTGCAAATGTTCGTTATCTATAAATAAAATATTTTTACAAATATCATATATTTATTTTCCTGTTAAATATAATTTACAGCATTTAAATTTATTTCAAGGAAATTATCGTAGGTTTACCAATGATTACCAATCATCTGCCACGTAAATGTAGCAACTTGCAATTCGTTCTCCTCAATCTTCTTTGCTTTTCACATGAATGATTGTAGAGGAGGTTCTTTATAGCAACGAAAGCTCGGATCTATTAGTTATGGTAGAGAGCTGGGTTATCGTCCAAGCACACTCATTCATGCGCAGTCATGCGCCCACACTCGCAAGACATTGCATTATTCGCATAATATGCCTGCTATTAATCAACGTCAGTAGACGTCTGGTATATTCCCAGGTGGTTCTTTACTTCTAGGTATGCGGTCAGCTAACATTAATCAAACGATAATGGCTATCCTGTACATTTAAGTACTTTCTGAAAAGGAAATATCTGGAAATTTCTATATGGTATCAAATCAATCATACATTTAACATTCGAATCCTCAAACCTGAAATACATACATATATCACGCCTATATCCCTTGCGGGGTAGGCAGAGCGCAAACCTGAAATCGCAAGCACGCACAATTGATTTGCAAGGAGACAAATCCGCGTAGTGACAATCAAACGACTCGTGGTGATTTGCAACAGCACAGCAATTTGTTGGAGGAGAAACGTCAATAATTTCCCTTGAGGCGGTGGTGCTCCCCGGCTCGACGCCGCCGCTCCAAATTTATTGCCCCTATTCAGCCTCAATTACTATTTTCGCGTACATTCTACTCTAAACACCTCCTGCCAGAAGTTGGCAGAAGTTAGTTGAAACTATTTAGTGAAATTCCTCGACTTGTAAGCATAATGAAACCAAGCATCCCTGCATTGCGGCCATCGATTGGGTGATTCATTTTAGTCATCTTGAGGCGCCGTATGGCAGCGGGTGTGATTAATTTAATAGTCCAATGTACAAACATACGTGTATAGCCCTCACATTCATATAACAACGCCGCCTCTTTCCATAGGCCAAGTATAAGATACCTAACAATAACATACGTACATACGAGTTCTGTAAGTACGCCTTGTGTGAATAAGTCGCTTATATCAGAGAAAGTATAATCGAAGGGCATTACGACTTAGCAGACTATTATTTAAGTAGAAATTTGTACACTAGGGTGCCTAGAATTTGGGAGACTAATAAAAAGTTCAAGTACATTAAGTAAATTGCATTCTGAAGACCCAGTTCCAAAGGAATAAAAAATCTATATTGCTTGGAACTAGACTTAGGTTTACTACTACTATACGTGTAACTCTACGTAGTATACGTTTAACATTTAAACGACTACCTGCAATGAAGTTAAGAAGACTGTTTAATTCAATAAACTTTCTACCTGAAACTAACTTGCTGAAGTTAAGCGCGTACAAGAAGGTAGGTACTAGAACCTATCTTTCCTAACACTGCACACTAGTTTGCTGTCTCGAGAACTTTGACTAGAGATACGTTTCACTTGCCCCACGGTGTTTATATTTATAAAGCTTTCTCTAGAGATAAATTTTGAGAGAAGTTTCTCCGTAATATTTGCACTAAATACTAAACAATGAGGTTACTGACAATGAAGTTATAGCTATGTACGACACAAAAAAGACTTTCGAAGCGTAGTGTAAAGGCATTGAATCACAAATAGAATAAAGTTTCTTTTTCTTGGTTCCTGGCGATACAAGTCTAAAGCTTAGTAGAGAAGCCACTGTAAACTGTATAAAATTATCATGATAATTATTAATTTTAAACCGTTTATTTTTATCAGTATTGTAATCTTCTTTCCGATACGCAGGTACGCTTAACACTTATGTTATTTATGGATAATGTCTTTATAGCCTTGGACTTGTGCGAATACAAATATCGAAACACTTGCCAATAAAGTTTTATACCATTTTCTTTATCCTATTACTTTCGTATACACATCAGACAACTGAACGAAAGAAAAAACAAGTCATTTTTCAGCAAAAGTTGAACCGACTTTACAGTAAAATATTTCTGTATCATGAAATCAACCAATTTTGATAAATATTGTTGCGACTCGTAAGTAATTCCGAAACTTCATAAATCTATAAAAAAGTCATTGTAATAGTTTTTTTTTTAATATGTAATGCTAATGACAAATCAACATACAAAAATACATACTTTTTCCAATTGTGCACACTTGCTAAGAAAGCTTAGGGACCCACATAACAAAATATTTTGGAGTAATACTGAGAATGTAACTTACATGTAAGATGAATTGATAACCTCCATCCATTCTTAAAGTAGGTTATAAATAATGCGACCTCAAAAATGTTTCCAAGTTTGCGTCCATGACCCCCGTTTCCAAAATAGTGGAATAAAGAAGAGCAATATCTTTGTATCCTCTGCTACGAATCGAAGTCGAGCTTTTGGCCGCGTGCCATGACATCCCGCCACGCCACTGAAGCAGCGCCTGCCAACTGCGGCCAACCACCCTCCAAAACAACCAAGCCTATGTTTTAATTCTCGTTGAAATCATGGAAGACTCTTCGATCGAACAAGATTACCGTGAACCTGTTTGATTCACTTTCTTTGTCTGGAAAAATTGGCTTCGCTCGCGGCTTTGTTTTCATTTCACTTTCCCAGACAAGCGGAACGGAACGATAGGTACCTTGAAATGAGTAAATCCATTCCTCCACACTTAGAAAGAAAAATAAACCTCTCAACTTTCCTGGACAACGAAATACGCACAAGGAAAAGACATTTCTGAACGGGGCCTACTTTTCATTTTTGTTAAAAGATATCCGGACTATATTTTAAATAAAATGTGCCCTTATTTTGAAACCTCCGGAACTTTTTACCTTTTATTGCTTTTGTGTTTATTAATAGCACTTACATAACCACTGTTTTCTTTTCTTAATGTTATACTTATTAGCAACTGGTATTAATTTAAAAATAATTGTTTTTTGTCGTGAGTATGTCGCCGAATTTTGGATTTATGACAACCCACGCAGAAATATTTTTAAACTAGCTTATACTTTGACTGGTCTTATGGTGTGGTGGCAATTACCTTGCCTGCTATGCTGAGGGTCGTGGGTTCGATCCCCACAAGACACAAACATTTTTTTAAGTAAATTTTTATATTTTTGTTTAGTCTGCGTGTTTTCGATGTATGACATGTATTATCTTACAAAAATAAGTATACCAGCTACAAAGTACCCATAGCACAAGCTTTGCTCAGTTTGAAGCTAGATATGGATGGTTCCTAGGATACGTATTTCTTGTAAAAAAACCTGTCATTAAACTAAACTGCTCCAAAACACGTTTACCTAATCGCACGTATAGTGAATAAATTCTACGGCCATATGAATATATTTTCAGGTAGCGCTTGAATTGGAATTTCAGGGAAATGAGTTTATGTCTCAAAAAGACTAAAACAGAATGAAAAGTTTAATAAACGAGAACCCTCTTAGAGTGGCAATTTAAACCGTCCGTCGTTATATTTTTATGAGTGCTGATAAAGTAAAATTGAAAACTCGTGTTATAAACTGCGACACTTTTGAATATTTAACTATTTCTTAAGTGGCAGTAAATTTAAGAAAAATAATATCAATTCAATTCAATTCAATTCATTTATTTGCTTTCATGTACAAAAGTATATGGTATAGGTGTTGGTGTTGGTTACATTTTGCAAGTAAAAGTACATGAGCCCCGTCAGGGCATTGCAAATTAGAACGGATCGCATGATAATATTAATAATTTATTCTATATTTTTATAATAAACTCTTAAGAAATTAATACTAATTATTTGATATTATTATATTTTAATTTTATCATTTAGAAATTCTTTTATTGTATAATATCCTTTTTGTAAAAGGATATTTTTCAATTTATTATCAAGGCACACGCACTGGTATAACGTCTTGTGACAAGCATACTAATGAACACCTGTCATTGTGACAATGCAGTGCACTATGATTATCAGGTTTGTGTATAGGATTTCGTTAAAAAACCGCATTCAGCAAAACACCGGAAAATCATGCGGTGCGTGTGAAAACGACATTTGTGGCTAATGCCCCGTAGCACTGTCTACGCCGTAGCTGCCGTAGCGAGAACCTCATTTAATTTTGTCGTTTAGCTTGCATTGAGATAACGAGGACGCGACTACGCCAGCGCAGCCACGCATTATACAGCCTCACTACCGGAAAATTAAACGTCCTTTATTCTCTATTCTCATTCGATTCAGACTTTTTATGCGAACTTTAACAAACGGCCAGCCTACTTCCTAAAATAGGTAAAAGCGATTTTGGTCTTATAAAGAGAAACTCGTATTTATGGCAATAAAGTGCAATAGGCTGATGACATCATGACATGACAGGTCAGTCAGTTTATAAAGGAAGTCAATGCCTTTTTTCACGAGATAAAATGAAACGTATAGTTAGAATAAAAGTATATGATTTTGATCCGTATTTTCCAATACGTTCTTACCCTACGCTCAGTACCTACTACATTTTATAACACGATGCGCTCTATGTTGTATAACTACAGGCTACACAATGCACATTAAATTTACCTGTAAACTTGTAGTCTGTAATTTTATAATATCTGGCAAAGAACATTGACTAAAAAACGTTTTGTCGGAAAAAAAAAACTACTATTACGATACGATACTACAATTTGACAAGTACAGTTTGCTGTACATTTCGCAAGCATTTAGTTTGATAATAGTATTCAAGTTATGACATTCATTCATTCATTCACTAGCTACCTACGCAATGAACATCGATTTGAACGTCTAAATTGAAAATTATTGTTACATGAAACGACCCCAATCAGTAAGTTTACTTACCGCGGCTACGAATCTGTGCTACGAATAAATGGTAGCGTAGCATTTTCGTAGCCACGGACCTTATTTGCCATTTAACTCGCATTGAGATAACGAGGCCACGAATTAAAGTCAAACTACCGGAAAATAAATTTGCTTGTATTTATTCAAAAGTTCCTTCTCAGTTCACTGGAATCATGATTATGTAGAAGAAATTGAACATAGTAAGATTTGATATTTACAATATTTGATATCAACTCCAGATTAAGTATGGGTGTGGTTCAAATTATTAGCTTTCGTTTTTTAATTCTGATATTTTATGTTCCTTTGGGAAGTTTCATGGGCCAGTTCACCCCTTAGAATATTCTCAGTATTTTTCATCGTGTTTTTAATAATTTAGGTATTTACTTTAAAATCGAACCTAGATTAATTTGTTCAGTAATGTGAAATTGGCTCATTACCGAACGCAGGCCGCTGAAGACCCTCATTTGGATACTGGATGCGGCTCGTTACACGCGAACTGGACTAACGAGCGGCTCCAAACACCGACTTTACGAAACTTTTGTCCATCATTGTCGATTACACAGTAGTACACCTGGAGTACATAGGTCAGATGGAAGAAATTTCTTAGTAGAAATAAGTTGACCTGTTGTGTCGTTATTCTTTGTATGTGTTTCTCTAGTAATGGTTTTGTGTACAATAAACGGTAAATAAATAAATAATAATACATTGTATCGGGCATCGATACTTACGGTATTACTTGATGTAGTATAAAAAGTAAATGTTAAAATATTAGAATGGTTGGTTAAACGGAACGCTTATTTTAGTTGACTTAATTTTCTTTTCGTATCGTTTTTTTGTGTGACGCTTGAGAAAATAAGATAAGCGTAACAGGGTAGGTTAATATTAAGTAAGTAATTCTAATTACGCCTGACATTTTTTAAGGTGCAGAAAATTTAAAATCAAAGCCTTGTCTGCGGTATATGCCTCGTTACTCACTGATTGAGCTAACGAGCGGCGCGAGCCACGCATTTTACTTCCACAGCAGAAAATGAGATAATTTGTTTTTTTTTTACCCATTTAAGAGTCTATTTTGTACCATTTTAAATTGAATGTTGGTGTTGTGTAAGTTTATTCATAATAGAGTAATGAATCTGCTACATTAGATTATTTAACCAAAAAGTAACATATGATTCATATTAGCGAATTTGCCATTTTATGTACGTACATGCACGTATAACTAAAACTACTTTGATATTTTAGTTCGCTTTAAAATTTTATATTAAAAAATATTTTAAGTCAAGCATGGCAAGTAAATAAAAAGGTACCAAAATGCCATCCCTTGTCGTAGCTCTCTACGGCGTAGCAGTCACCGTAGCCCCGGGGCCTTGTTTGCCACGGTTGCACTTCGTTAGGACTCACAAACTCAAGTGCAAGTTTTCTACACGACAAACAAAAAGAATGTTTTGTCTTTTATTATCCTGTTTTTAAAAGGATTTTTCACATCTTATGTTCCTTTCTTAGGAGCTGTTTTTTTTTATTGTCAGCCACGGTATCCGTTTTTTTATTTAATTTAAATATACATAAATAAATCACATTTTCTACCCAAAATCTAAACAAATCGCCGGATGCGATTACGGAAGTTTTATGCTAAACAACGGACCTATTTACCCTTGACCCCAAGCTCTTAACATCTTTCGAAACTCTACCTTCCTTGTTACTTGTGCCACTTAGTAAATTTATTTTATCACTATGCAGATACTTCGTTCGGGTTTAATTACTCGCTGTGAGGAAGGTTAGTAAAGAATTGTTTTATATAAAACTGCGCAAACTTTTTGCAAACGAAGTTGCAGCGAAGTTTATCTTTATAGTTACTCTGATAAGAGTATACGCTAGCATTTGTGTTGAATAAACTAGGCCATACTAATACGCTTGGCCTTGCTGTGAAAGCAACCTTTTTTATGTTTAAAAGCCGAGGAAAATGGTTTTGGAACACATGAATAGGTATTAAATTCTTTATGGTAGGTCCTCCCTCATCATATACAACCTCGTAAAATATGACTTTAAGTACCTCATACAATAATAATTATTGAATACTAAATTTTAAAACAGGTGAATACAGCAAATAGTGAAGGTCGCAGGTAAAAATCCTACTCGCGGTAGAAATTATTGAGAGTTCTCTAAAGTAAAGTTATTATTGATATACGCATTAGGCGTATGCATCACGCTGCGGTGACAATTTAGTTGTTGAAAAGCATCACCCACGGATGTCCAAGGTGTTGTAAAAAGATGCCAAGGCACGATTAATAAGATACGATTAATCTAGACGAGACAATAATGCACTGCATACAACATCTTGTAGTCTGCTAACCCAAGTTTGGTTAGTACGGTAAAGAGCGGAGGCCTTTGTATTGAATATATTATAGGCACTGTTTTTGCTATCGATGAAGCTTTTTGTGCACTCTAAACTGCAGATTATGCAAACCTCACAGTAACTTTGGCTCTTGGTCCATTGATCTCGCGAGGTCGCGACCCACGCAGTTGGCATTGTGTGCGGAGCGTGGGACGTGGCACCACCGGCAACACGGCATAAGGCACCTGTATTTTTGCGGCTCGGTGAGTGGTGGCTTCAACTGTAATGGATTTGCATCTATAGTCTGATCTAAGCTGACCTCAATGTCTTTTGTCAACAAACGAAATTGTATGTTTATCTCCGATCGAGATGTCCATTACAAAATTTTCAGAAAAACCTGTTGTAAATAATGTTATCTCATTTTGTAAATCATGTTATAACATTTCTTACACATGCCAAAACTATAATAGATTCTAGTCAGCAACCCTTAACGGAACTCTTACAATACGATAGCTTCCAATAAGAAAGAATCAATTCCCTTTTGTGCTATCCCTAAATCCTTTACTAGGCTGTTTGACTACCGAACCAGTAAATCACGTAATCCTTAAGTTAGGCCTCGCTTGGCGTACTCGGAATTGTGAGCCCACCGAAACCAATAAACCAGCTGGATTGTTTACTCGCAAGTTTTAGAAGATTTCGAAGCATGTGAATAAGTAACAATCATACTTTTGAGCATTCGAAAAATACCGTAATTGTAAAGTGTACTGTACCTTAACTCTGTCAATCTGATCGCGCGAGATATTGAGCCATAATAAAGCCGCTCAAATCATAATGAAAAAGTTAAATTCGAACGTCTTTTGCGAATTTCCTACTAATATTCACGTATTTTTAGGTATAGAACTTGTTGCATAACCCTGTAAAAATATAAATTAAGTGTGAACATACGTTTAAGTAAGATGCTAAGTGGATAAAGGTGCTATTCCGAACCGAGCGGCCGAATGCCGACGGCCGACAGCATATAGGTGCTGTTCCGAACCGAGAGGCCGACGGCCGACGGCCGACAGCATATGCACTACTGGTTCGTATGGATTTGTATGGGATACTATCCGAACCGAGTGGCCGACTGCACATGCCGCGGCGGCCGACGTCGGCCGCTCGGTTCGGAACAGCACCTTATGCCGCGACGGCCGACCTTGGCCGCCGCGGCACTACTGGTTCGTATGGATTTGTATGGGATACTATCCGAACCGAGCGGCCACGTCGGCCGCCGCGGCATGTGCAGTCGGCCGCTCGGTTCGGAATAGCACCTTAAGGCTGCGCGGTGCCGGTGCGGTGCGACAGCGGCACATCCGCGGCGTCACGGGGCGGGCGCGGGCGGACGCTCGATGCGCTCTCGACCGCCCGCTAAACAAAGGAGTGAATACACGTACCGGTGTATGCAAAGCGCTTTCTACCTCTTAATACCTCCGTCGAAAACGGCATTCAAGCTTCTCAGTACGTCATCTTAGTGATGAATGCAACTCCCGCTAAAGCCTCCTAGTATTAGACTTCTTTAGACTCAATTATATTACTCATTTGAATTAGCGATTCATTTTGTACCTCTTACCTATAGGTACCTATCTCCTTGAGGCACAGGAATATTTCTTCGGCTTAATTAAACCAAGTGCAATGCTAATTTTGACCTCGTATTTCTCTAAATGTTGAGTGAAGCTTAGCTAAATTCATAATGCTAGGGAAGGGACAGCAGCGTTCCCTGTGAGAGCAATATCTAACTCTTCGCTCGCTTACAGCTTGCCAAGCGTGGTGAGTACCTGTAACAATATCCTCAAGTGGGAGGAGGCCCATGTCCAGAAGTGGACTGTTGTGGCTGTTTATGAATTCCTCGTAATGTAAGGCTTGAGTTTGGCACGATATAACTTTATTGTAACGATAAGATGCTGTTGAGTAGGTTCAAAACACGAGTTTGTTATTCAATATTTTTACCGCCAGTAGGTGGATCAAGTATAATCTGATTCTAAAATAAGAGCCGAATTCAAAGTCTGATTAATAAAGTGAGAAGTGAGGTATTTGGAGTATAAAGACTGGATAATTAAAAGGGCTAAGCGTGGTGTTCGTCGTTCATCTTGAACTGGGTGGAATGGGGCCTCATTACGTGAGCGCTGCTAGTACCGGCCCTGGCTCCATCCGTCACTACCTATAGAATGTCAAAAACTGCCACTATTTTAGCTAAAAAAACATTCATTTATCAAATTTAAAATAAACACATTTGAACTTTACGATAACAAGTATGTTATGATTTTAGTATTAATTCGTTCAATTTTTCAATGACTTGGTATCAATTCCTACACTAGTGAAAATTTTAAATTTCATACTTTAGTGATTTAGTGATTTAGTCATTGTGACTGTAGAATTTAAATGAAAAAATATTTAAAATATCGTTCCAAAGTAAAGTTTCTTGGGGAAAGTACACCGTCATGACGGACAAACTGACAAACTTCGCCTACTATGTTCGTTCGTTATGGAACAAGACAATAATTAATCCTAAACTTTAAACTAGCAAGTTTGATAAAGGATATTAACGAAGCCCTCCGCCTCAAAGTTTGACGATTAGCACAATTCTAAGTTATGCTTCGTTTCTTGTTGATACCCAGCAGAACAATTTCTATGCTAAATAAATTCTCAACAGCTTTTGCAGAGGCTATAACTTACTATTCTAGACGACTTTGAGAACCATTGAATTCGAGTCTGTGCTGAGAAAGCAATCCTGAACATCCCTTTATGGAATTTCCCGTCTGAGCTCCGATCCGCCCGTTTCTTTCGTTTTATTGTTCCCGCGATCAAAGACTAAAATTACAGTTCTATTTTCAGAAACATCCCATTTTAGATCAACAACTAGTTTCATGTTTGATCATTGAACCGAATCGTACACTCGAGTAAGCAGTAGGCATGTAAAGGGAGCTAACGTGACTATCTTAATAATCCGATCTCAGTTCGAAATGGAGCATACGTCGTATCAAGTTTCCGAAACACTGTTCGTGAAGTGGGCTTAGATTTGGTTGGATAGCAGCTAAGCCGACACTCGACCAAGCCGCGCGCAAATACTCTAGGATTAATTACAAGGATGTTCGCTCGCGTACCTGCGCGGGTTAAGGCGCTGGGAGCACGGCCTTGTCCCACTGGCGGCCGCCTATTTTTAGCTCCCCCGCTCCCACTTCCCGCTCCCTTCCGTCAATGGCGCTATTTACAGCAAAACGCTTTCTCCGAGTAGGAAAATGTATAATTCGTAATAGCATGCTTGATAGTCGTCTAATTCGTCAGTCAAGGATGTAAATACTTACTTGTTATTTATGCAGCGTCCAAATTTGGCACAAAAATGGGTGCGTATGAAAAAAATTTTTTTACGCGCTGTGATCACCCAGAGTACCGTTAGCCCGTCACAAATATCGAATGCCAGCGGAATCAAAAATAACTTTCCCTATTTATGTACCTGTGACTGTACCTATATACATATACATGTGGATCTTTTAATGTAATAAAGAAAATTCGGATTACCCACAAACCCAGATCAAAAAGAAGCCATTTCTACTCATTGTTACCATGCATCGCAGACGTTGAAGTAATAGAAGGTGCATACATTTTTTACTTTCAATAGAGTTTACCTTACATGCAAGTGTGAAAACGGAGCTACTCGTAAGTCTGTATAAATGTTCTGTTTGATGAAAATCTGATAAATACCTAATTTTGGGTAACTGACCTCACTTTTATAGCTCTGGGAAAATTCAAATATTTCAGTTTCGCATGGAATTAAAAGAGGAGTTATTCCTTTCTTCTGTGTTTTTTTACATTTATTGCGCAATCACAGAAAACTTCCTTCATAAATTGTGATAAAATAATTGTTGCAATAAATGTGACAGGAATCAAAACTGGTGATGGCAATTTCTTGAATGCAAATTTAGCAGCAGTTCTATTAAATCCCGTTTTCAAGACAACAGTTTGCTTTACCAAGCTACCTATTAGGGAATCTGAACCGTTCGATTGTAACACGCCATAACATTACGAATTCAAAGTATTGGTTAAACGCCGTCACCCGCTTTCTAACGAAAACCTTTCGCAGGCATTTTTCAAAAATCCTATGGCTAAAATTGAGTTTTCTATACTTACTTGGAGAACAGTGTCGTTTATTCTATAAAGGGAATACCTAAAAGCATTTAAATTAGTGGATTTTACTGTTACTGTTACTGGCAGCCTGTCTTAAACAGAAAAGCTTGAATTTCCTTTCCTTCAACCAGCTGGGAATTGAAGCTGGAGTCCATTAAAGATGGTCATGAATGTAAATTACTTCTCATAATTATGTATCTCGAGTAGCTGCTCGAATTGAATTAAATCCTGTCCTTTCCTGGCCTTCGCCCTCTGCAATGTATTTTTTCAGTATTTCTATCTACAGTAATCAGTAATAATATTTATTTGCTGAACAATGGTACAAACATTAGATTGTAAAATTAAATTCCATTTCACATTATTGTACCTCAGCAACATGTATAATATAAAATTATTAAAATAATGTCAAATTAATTACAAAAAATAATGTCAAAGATAGTGAAAGTGTCAAGTTTAGGATAATGTCAAGGTGGTCTTTATTACAGAGACTATTTATTAAATTAATTTATAAAATAAGTATTTTTTTCTTAAACCTCACCAACAATGAAACAGTACCAACTGTTATTTTTATTTTAAATACTTTTTACTTTCTTTTGATAAGTTTTATAAAATTTTACTCGCGTTACCTATCGTAATAACGGGCCTAATAGACAGTAAGGAAATAAAGAAAAAAGATATTTTAGAGAGATATTTCGTTAAGGTTTTTTATTACTTAAATCAAATATTGGAATAAAAGTTGTTGGATACCAATTATAGGCATGAAGATTTCGCATGTTGTAAAAGAACTTGGTAAATTCAGTTAGGGAGGCGCCTGAAGCAGATGTCCCGTTCACGTAGCGAATACAAATGGTATTAATTCCATTCTTTCTCGCTCGAGCGAGTTTTGTTTGCTATGGGATGATGATTGTCTACCAAAAGACGCGTATTCGTCATTACTTAAATAAAGAACCTATAATTCTTATCAAGAATTTAATACATTTAAATAAATGTCATAGTTTTAGAACATTAATGATAAAGGTACCTATGTTTTGTTAACGTAAGTGTCAGAGTTCACCCGTGGAAATGGAAAACTTATGAAAAATACTTTCCGCTTTAGTTACAAAATTATTAAAAAAAACTGGTCTTTTCAATAGGTAAGTTACCAGATACTATTAATCATCAATGAAGATAAATCACTTTCGGTCTGTAACCGCAGTAGACGAGTAGTGACTGGAGATGACATAAATATTACAATCGTATAATAACAAAAGATAACATATTAATAATATTCAGGGTGGCCCGAATAGTGACGTCCAAAGACAAAATTTGAGTATACTGAGGAGTATCCCAAGCATCCCGGTGATGTTCGCGACTTTACCTAGTTTTCGAGTTGATCAACTTTTAAAGTTGTATGGGAAAGATTCGACTGGCTGGCTCTTATCCTTCTTTTTTTACTTCCTCATTTTTTGAGTGGTCGATTAGCATAATCTTCATGATTTGTACTTTCTACATACAAAAAATGCAAAAAAATCCTGTCAGTCGAATTTTTCACATCCAACTCCTAAAGTTGAATAACTCAAGTTGGTTAAGCACCAAAAGAATATTACTTTACTTTTTATATTTAAAAACAAAAATACTACAAGAACTATGGTAATACGCCAATGCCTACAGCAAAACACTTGCAGGTTTGTGAGTTCGCTATCTAGGTACCTGAGACATGGCGCTGTGAGGCGAAAACGCACTGGAAACGAGTCAAATTCGTTTTGTATGATTAGGGACTGGTTTTCTTGTGTTGTGAACCTTGTTTTCTGTTCTGCCGGTTTGAGAGAAAAGCATGGCCGATCACAAGCTATCTCTCGATGTAAAATAATTAGTTTTATTCGTTCGCGAGAATTGAACAATACTATTAAGAACTCTGTGATATTTTTTTGACTATCAATTGGTGGACCTATCATGTGTGTATTCGAATGTTCTTCCGTGGAATCTCCTTTGCAATTGACGTTGGTGCTGAACTGGTTTGCGATTTAAGAAGAATCGTGAAAATTGTTGGAAGATGTCACATGATTTGCAGATCAGTAAGTTTATTCCCTATTGCCTGGAATCACCAAAATTGTTTGAGGTAATACGAAGTTTACGGTTATTTAAACTAGGGTAGAAATGAATATTTGCACGCCACATCAGAGGTAATTTGGATAACCCTCAGTATAAGGTATTTAAATTTTTTCTTTGGACGTCTATTCCGGCCACCCTGTATTATAATAATTTGCACTCTGTACGTCGTACATGACGAGCTCATAAATAAGTCGGATGCGACAATGCACTCACGACACGAGCAGAAATAGACGACGTAACCGAGATGACCTACGACTGCATGAACTGTCATGTCATGATGACGCAACGACTTCGCCACGTCACGTCCTCGCGCTACATACGCTCTAAGCGCTTCACACAAATCAGACGAGACATAGGTACCCTGCAAAAATAAGAGGGTAAGGTATTTTTCAAACATAGTAATGAGAAATTAAGTAAGACCTTATTAACATGCAGCTGACTAGACCTGCACCGCACAGACACAAGGCTTGAGTTTGGCACGATATAACTTTATTGTAACGATAAGATGCTGTTGAGTAGGTTCAAAACACGAGTTTGTTATTCAATATTTTTACCGCCAGTAGGTGGATCAAGTATAATCTGATTCTAAAATAAGAGCCGAATTCAAAGTCTGATTAATAAAGTGAGAAGTGAGGTATTTGGAGTATAAAGACTGGATAATTAAAAGGGCTAAGCGTGGTGTTCGTCGTTCATCTTGAACTGGGTGGAATGGGGCCTCATTACGTGAGCGCTGCTAGTACCGGCCCTGGCTCCATCCGTCACTACCTATAGAATGTCAAAAACTGCCACTATTTTAGCTAAAAAAACATTCATTTATCAAATTTAAAATAAACACATTTGAACTTTACGATAACAAGTATGTTATGATTTTAGTATTAATTCGTTCAATTTTTCAATGACTTGGTATCAATTCCTACACTAGTGAAAATTTTAAATTTCATACTTTAGTGATTTAGTGATTTAGTCATTGTGACTGTAGAATTTAAATGAAAAAATATTTAAAATATCGTTCCAAAGTAAAGTTTCTTGGGGAAAGTACACCGTCATGACGGACAAACTGACAAACTTCGCCTACTATGTTCGTTCGTTATGGAACAAGACAATAATTAATCCTAAACTTTAAACTAGCAAGTTTGATAAAGGATATTAACGAAGCCCTCCGCCTCAAAGTTTGACGATTAGCACAATTCTAAGTTATGCTTCGTTTCTTGTTGATACCCAGCAGAACAATTTCTATGCTAAATAAATTCTCAACAGCTTTTGCAGAGGCTATAACTTACTATTCTAGACGACTTTGAGAACCATTGAATTCGAGTCTGTGCTGAGAAAGCAATCCTGAACATCCCTTTATGGAATTTCCCGTCTGAGCTCCGATCCGCCCGTTTCTTTCGTTTTATTGTTCCCGCGATCAAAGACTAAAATTACAGTTCTATTTTCAGAAACATCCCATTTTAGATCAACAACTAGTTTCATGTTTGATCATTGAACCGAATCGTACACTCGAGTAAGCAGTAGGCATGTAAAGGGAGCTAACGTGACTATCTTAATAATCCGATCTCAGTTCGAAATGGAGCATACGTCGTATCAAGTTTCCGAAACACTGTTCGTGAAGTGGGCTTAGATTTGGTTGGATAGCAGCTAAGCCGACACTCGACCAAGCCGCGCGCAAATACTCTAGGATTAATTACAAGGATGTTCGCTCGCGTACCTGCGCGGGTTAAGGCGCTGGGAGCACGGCCTTGTCCCACTGGCGGCCGCCTATTTTTAGCTCCCCCGCTCCCACTTCCCGCTCCCTTCCGTCAATGGCGCTATTTACAGCAAAACGCTTTCTCCGAGTAGGAAAATGTATAATTCGTAATAGCATGCTTGATAGTCGTCTAATTCGTCAGTCAAGGATGTAAATACTTACTTGTTATTTATGCAGCGTCCAAATTTGGCACAAAAATGGGTGCGTATGAAAAAAATTTTTTTACGCGCTGTGATCACCCAGAGTACCGTTAGCCCGTCACAAATATCGAATGCCAGCGGAATCAAAAATAACTTTCCCTATTTATGTACCTGTGACTGTACCTATATACATATACATGTGGATCTTTTAATGTAATAAAGAAAATTCGGATTACCCACAAACCCAGATCAAAAAGAAGCCATTTCTACTCATTGTTACCATGCATCGCAGACGTTGAAGTAATAGAAGGTGCATACATTTTTTACTTTCAATAGAGTTTACCTTACATGCAAGTGTGAAAACGGAGCTACTCGTAAGTCTGTATAAATGTTCTGTTTGATGAAAATCTGATAAATACCTAATTTTGGGTAACTGACCTCACTTTTATAGCTCTGGGAAAATTCAAATATTTCAGTTTCGCATGGAATTAAAAGAGGAGTTATTCCTTTCTTCTGTGTTTTTTTACATTTATTGCGCAATCACAGAAAACTTCCTTCATAAATTGTGATAAAATAATTGTTGCAATAAATGTGACAGGAATCAAAACTGGTGATGGCAATTTCTTGAATGCAAATTTAGCAGCAGTTCTATTAAATCCCGTTTTCAAGACAACAGTTTGCTTTACCAAGCTACCTATTAGGGAATCTGAACCGTTCGATTGTAACACGCCATAACATTACGAATTCAAAGTATTGGTTAAACGCCGTCACCCGCTTTCTAACGAAAACCTTTCGCAGGCATTTTTCAAAAATCCTATGGCTAAAATTGAGTTTTCTATACTTACTTGGAGAACAGTGTCGTTTATTCTATAAAGGGAATACCTAAAAGCATTTAAATTAGTGGATTTTACTGTTACTGTTACTGGCAGCCTGTCTTAAACAGAAAAGCTTGAATTTCCTTTCCTTCAACCAGCTGGGAATTGAAGCTGGAGTCCATTAAAGATGGTCATGAATGTAAATTACTTCTCATAATTATGTATCTCGAGTAGCTGCTCGAATTGAATTAAATCCTGTCCTTTCCTGGCCTTCGCCCTCTGCAATGTATTTTTTCAGTATTTCTATCTACAGTAATCAGTAATAATATTTATTTGCTGAACAATGGTACAAACATTAGATTGTAAAATTAAATTCCATTTCACATTATTGTACCTCAGCAACATGTATAATATAAAATTATTAAAATAATGTCAAATTAATTACAAAAAATAATGTCAAAGATAGTGAAAGTGTCAAGTTTAGGATAATGTCAAGGTGGTCTTTATTACAGAGACTATTTATTAAATTAATTTATAAAATAAGTATTTTTTTCTTAAACCTCACCAACAATGAAACAGTACCAACTGTTATTTTTATTTTAAATACTTTTTACTTTCTTTTGATAAGTTTTATAAAATTTTACTCGCGTTACCTATCGTAATAACGGGCCTAATAGACAGTAAGGAAATAAAGAAAAAAGATATTTTAGAGAGATATTTCGTTAAGGTTTTTTATTACTTAAATCAAATATTGGAATAAAAGTTGTTGGATACCAATTATAGGCATGAAGATTTCGCATGTTGTAAAAGAACTTGGTAAATTCAGTTAGGGAGGCGCCTGAAGCAGATGTCCCGTTCACGTAGCGAATACAAATGGTATTAATTCCATTCTTTCTCGCTCGAGCGAGTTTTGTTTGCTATGGGATGATGATTGTCTACCAAAAGACGCGTATTCGTCATTACTTAAATAAAGAACCTATAATTCTTATCAAGAATTTAATACATTTAAATAAATGTCATAGTTTTAGAACATTAATGATAAAGGTACCTATGTTTTGTTAACGTAAGTGTCAGAGTTCACCCGTGGAAATGGAAAACTTATGAAAAATACTTTCCGCTTTAGTTACAAAATTATTAAAAAAAACTGGTCTTTTCAATAGGTAAGTTACCAGATACTATTAATCATCAATGAAGATAAATCACTTTCGGTCTGTAACCGCAGTAGACGAGTAGTGACTGGAGATGACATAAATATTACAATCGTATAATAACAAAAGATAACATATTAATAATATTCAGGGTGGCCCGAATAGTGACGTCCAAAGACAAAATTTGAGTATACTGAGGAGTATCCCAAGCATCCCGGTGATGTTCGCGACTTTACCTAGTTTTCGAGTTGATCAACTTTTAAAGTTGTATGGGAAAGATTCGACTGGCTGGCTCTTATCCTTCTTTTTTTACTTCCTCATTTTTTGAGTGGTCGATTAGCATAATCTTCATGATTTGTACTTTCTACATACAAAAAATGCAAAAAAATCCTGTCAGTCGAATTTTTCACATCCAACTCCTAAAGTTGAATAACTCAAGTTGGTTAAGCACCAAAAGAATATTACTTTACTTTTTATATTTAAAAACAAAAATACTACAAGAACTATGGTAATACGCCAATGCCTACAGCAAAACACTTGCAGGTTTGTGAGTTCGCTATCTAGGTACCTGAGACATGGCGCTGTGAGGCGAAAACGCACTGGAAACGAGTCAAATTCGTTTTGTATGATTAGGGACTGGTTTTCTTGTGTTGTGAACCTTGTTTTCTGTTCTGCCGGTTTGAGAGAAAAGCATGGCCGATCACAAGCTATCTCTCGATGTAAAATAATTAGTTTTATTCGTTCGCGAGAATTGAACAATACTATTAAGAACTCTGTGATATTTTTTTGACTATCAATTGGTGGACCTATCATGTGTGTATTCGAATGTTCTTCCGTGGAATCTCCTTTGCAATTGACGTTGGTGCTGAACTGGTTTGCGATTTAAGAAGAATCGTGAAAATTGTTGGAAGATGTCACATGATTTGCAGATCAGTAAGTTTATTCCCTATTGCCTGGAATCACCAAAATTGTTTGAGGTAATACGAAGTTTACGGTTATTTAAACTAGGGTAGAAATGAATATTTGCACGCCACATCAGAGGTAATTTGGATAACCCTCAGTATAAGGTATTTAAATTTTTTCTTTGGACGTCTATTCCGGCCACCCTGTATTATAATAATTTGCACTCTGTACGTCGTACATGACGAGCTCATAAATAAGTCGGATGCGACAATGCACTCACGACACGAGCAGAAATAGACGACGTAACCGAGATGACCTACGACTGCATGAACTGTCATGTCATGATGACGCAACGACTTCGCCACGTCACGTCCTCGCGCTACATACGCTCTAAGCGCTTCACACAAATCAGACGAGACATAGGTACCCTGCAAAAATAAGAGGGTAAGGTATTTTTCAAACATAGCATTGAGAAATTAAGTAAGACCTTATTAACATGCAGCTGACTAGACCTGCACCGCACAGAAGGTTTAGACTGTTTTTATTTTATCTTTAGTCTAGTACCTATGTATTGTCTTATCCTAGTTATATCGTTCGTTCATCAATGTTATAAAAACAATTAGCATCACATTATTATCTCACTGCTTATTTCTGTTATATTCCTCTAACTGTAGAGTTATAACAAATTCTGCAAAAGTGGAGTTTTATCATATTTTTATGTGAGAATATTAAATTAACAGGTTTCAGGTATGAACAAAGAAAATTTTAGTATCTCTATATGTGCGGTTCGTACGTTCGTTACATATTCCGTGAAAATTTATGGTAAGGAAATTAAGTTCAGTTGGATCGTTGCGGGATCAAACCGCCAAATTTGAATACAGCTATTGCTAACGGAATTATAGATATGGATACGGCTTGAGCTCACCTATCTCGGAAACTAAGGCGGGGATCACCGTTGTCGTCCGTCACTGCGTATTTTAAACGCACCGTAACGCATACGTATGTCAGACGAAAAGAAATGGCAATTCCGCTCTTATTTCCATACAGATACATGCTGCATGCTGCAGTGCGTTTATATTGCGTTCCGGTGCGTAATGGTTAGTCTGTCAAGTCGTTTGACAGACGCATCCATAAGCTCGCCGTAGCAGTATTTGTATGGTGGTAGTGGGAGAACCGCCTTAGAATCACATAAAATTAGAAGCGGTTCGGAATTTATAAATATTCATAACATAAGCTTATTGTAAATCTGCGTATTTTAATAATACCTTTTGCTAAAATTATCATAAACTTAAGATTTAATTAAATTTACCAGCATTTTTAGCCCTACTTCTGCTCCCAACTCACTTTAAGGATAAACTGGCTCTAAAACATCAAATGCGCCATAACAGTTAAAGTCAGAAGGCCCGCGGGTCTCATAATTTGTGTTGGGACGATTTATATTTATTTGAAGTCCACGAAGAGATCGAAAGTGAAGCGATAGCAGATTTTTCCTCGTTCCGAAGCCGCTCGACCGGAAGGTTTTGCCGCTAAAGTTTCCGAGCTGAAAGGATAACTGTTATTTCTCCACATTGTACGCATAAAACATTGTTTTTACTTTATTCCATAACTGGGTCACGCAACGCAGTAACACTCGGTTAACCACACGATAACAACCATTAACAAGAACTGTGATCATGTTTGTTTAGCTAATGTCGTAATAGCCATAAATAGGTCGCAGGCCATAACAAAAGCTGCTCACTAAGTATACAAATAGCTTTAAGTAAACATTGTCCAGTTAGAACTTTATTAATTTTCGATTACTTTATATTTTACGCGAATTATCTGATTAAAAATATCATTTTCACAACATTTACACAAACATTAAAGGTTAAAGATATAAACTTAACTATCTTGTGATAATTCGCGTAAAATATAGAGTGATACAATATAAGTATAGTTATATCTGGACAATGTTTACTTAAAGCTATTTAAATACTTAGCTAGCAGTTTTTTTTTCTTTTTTATTAATGATGTGTTTGCTCTTGACTCTAGTCTAGGTCATAGGACAGAGACAGAGTCTAAGATGGAGCGAGCTCAACCAGAAGAAGCCTGTTCACTCTTACTGCGACCTTTTTATAGCTATTACGACATATAGGCATCACCTGCAGTGCCTGGCTCGTTTAGCTCAGATTTTGGCCCGTGGTTGAGGCAGGGCTATAAACAATCTCGTGTGGATAGTGTGGGGCACTTCCTTTCCACGCAGACCCGCGCCATAAACTACAACCTGCCAAAACTCTCTCCAGACCACCAAGCACTAAAATATTCGATTTATTGACACCTAGCTTTTGACCAACGCCTTTATGATCGGAAATTACGTACTTAGATATAACAATTCCACAGTCAAACTCGTAACTTAAAATGCATGTTCTTTGGCTTTTAATCGAGTCAGTAAATCTATTAGATTATTTCGATGTTATCGTTAATTTATAATAATGTTTACCTTATTTAATTAACTTTGCTAATCATTTTTACTTAATATAACAATCATAATTAGGTAAATTTTTACACAACTTTACCTTTATCTATCTATCTATTTACAAAGTTTTAACGAACTTAACTGACCATCGTTTATCTTACATAAACACTGTAAACAATTGCCAGTTGAAGCAGAACTAATTAATCAGCTTGTTAAACGTTGCTGTCTTAAGGCTTCAGTGTAATATATAATTTTCATAAATCAGCCCCTAATACGATTATGAAACAACCTTCGTAAAATACTTTTACGATTTTGTGTGGCGCTGTAGGTGAGTGTTAATAAATATTGCAGGAAAACCGACATCAGGGGGAAATGCGTACCTATAAACGAAGATACTTATGGGTATCCAAGTCTCACCCTCAGGTAGAATGCGTTGTTAAGGATATTGACGCGTTATCGGAAGCTGTCGTAAACCATTTCCTGGCGCGCCGAGAATCGACGATAAATACATGTCGACAGCGAGGCATGTCTTTCTAAGCCAAATATGATTATGTGAATGTGTTGGAGAATGTAGAAAGATATATGTGGATGTTACGTGTTTCCGGAAGTTGAAATCTTATTGTACACTGTATTTAAATGGCGTAGACATGAGCTACGACTGCTACGCCGTAGAGAAAAACCAGCTACATTAACTGAAATTATTCATCTACTCAAGTCTGCTTTACTTCGGAGCACTTACGTAGCAAAGTATTATATCCGCGTCCGGGGAAAATCGTCGACCCACTTACACCTTCCTCACGTAGATTCCGGTCGATGTAGTAATATTTTCTATTCCATCTTTTCTGCCTTTACTCGTTTAAATTCATTTTCAATGTTGATAAGGCGAGAGTAACTCTCGGTGCAGAAAGTTTCCTGAGAGTGTATGTATACGGGGTGTAAGGGATAGGGTGCATGCAGACCATGAAACTGAACAACTTTCCCCTAGGCACCCATAGGTGCCAGGAAACGACAAAAAAATATTTGACCTCCCAAACAAAATCACGATCAGCTGACTGCAATTACTATGAAAAGCAATTGTTCTTCCATTTCCTGAAATATTTTCGCATGGGAAGTTGTTTAGTTCTACCCTATAAGTTTTCAGAGGGCTGTCCTTTACACCCTGTATAATGTGCTTATATGATAAGCCTATTCCGTTTACCCGAACTGTTGCATATTTAATAAGGATTTCATGGGTATGAATTTTGCTACTGTTGCTATACATTTACATGCTGTGGATACTATTATATTACCAAAAGTTAACAGTAAATGATACGCTATTTGGGAAACTTGCATAGTTTCCTACCGCAGGCAGGCTTCGAACCTGCGGCTTTTGCTATCAGCAGTACAAGCGAATTCTCTAAAAAAACGCCCTGCCACCGCGTTTTCTAAAATTGTGAAAATAACACGGGAAGTATTTCAAAATTAGTTTTTATTACGCTATTTGTATTTGAATGTCAATTTTATTTTTATTATTATCACCGTTCCCACTCTTAATCCAAATCCAACAAAGCTCGGTATATTATCGATGTTTTCGTTAAAATACGTTGTTATTGGTTTTGTAAGCTCACCTCTTGGGAAGTGCTGCGTACCGAAAGTTTGTAATCACCAAACAAATCACATTTACGTCATGTATTTACGCGGCAACGTCACAAATTATGGAGACGGCGCGCTGGCGCTGGTAACGTCACTTGTTGCTGGGCTTCACAGAGCACTCAAAACGTCACGTGCTGTTCTTTGGTCTGGGCTGGGCTTAAATATGACTTAAATCTTTGATTACTTTCAAAACTTTACCGATTTCCAAAACAATATCCTGTGACAAAAAGTTTAAACAATCAATAAATACCTACTTATTGTTAAACAAATATTCTAATCTCTTTCTTTTTGTGTATTTCGCAGTAAAATGGCAAATCAGGAATCGGCCGCAATCCTAGAAATTTGACCAAAAGCTTGAGGCAAAATAATGTCTTCATTCTGAGCTCTTCACAGATCTACAAACCGAATTCCCAAAGTTATTAAGGAAGATGGCAAGACGAGATTCAGATACATTTTCCAACTAAGTGACGTCATGACTATTTTTGCGATTATAAAAAAAACTTTAAGTGGATATTATAAATAATAATGCGAAGGAAATCAACCTATCCGGAATCTTTTTATTTCATTCTTACAACTATGCGCCGGTAATCTACTACTTATTAACTTTTTTTAAGGGATCAATTCGAATCGAAGTAGAATATATCTCAAAAAAACTTAATTTGATGACTTATTTCCTTCGTAAGTAATTGTTTCTTTGTGAAGAAACATGGAATAACCATAAAAGCGATCTCAAAGTCTAAGATTTGCCATATTCTGGGTTTTGGACAAAGTTCTACCATACCTATTACTGCGACATACATCATGTTTTACCCATATCAACATGGACGTCCAGGCAATAACGACATTTGTGATTCGCTGATACGTATAAATACGTGCCTACAAACAATTTGTTACCGGTGTCGCAAAGCCAAAGGTGCAGACAGGGACGTAAAAGGAATTTCTTTATTCCAAATATCTTCTCACCACATCGGGGTATACAGCTGTTCCATCGGTATTATTTACCCTATATACGATGTGTATCGTCAAAACTTGATCAAATAAAAAATTGGGAGAATAGCTGAAACTGAAAAACATAATAGGTATCATAATAAATGTAACATCTCCCATGTTTAAGAGAATCGGAAATTTCATTTGTAAAAAGGCTATCCAAATATTTTTAAAACATATAGTTTTTTACAATGAGTCTGCTATTTTAATTTCCCACTTTTTCTAGAAAAGATGGTGTTATCATAAGCTATCATTGTTTTTTTTTTATTGGTAAATTTTTGAAGAAACGCATTCAATCACATTGATTGAATAATCCGTCCCTGTTTTAACCCGACTCACTTTAAGGAATCGCATAATTTCAGACTGCCCGAGACCCAGGTGTCGCGAAATAAAAACACTTTTGCAAAACCTTCAGACATTTATTGAAAACAACTTAAGCTTTAATGTAGCAGTAAATATAAATTCAATGTTTAAAGTCACACCAATACAAAGACTGTTTAGTTTAATGTTTAAATTATCAACACCATGACGTAACCCTTTTTCGAATTTACACAAAATATAACATAATATTTTCTTGAGTTTGCACAACTATTACTCATCACAATAAAACAATTTTAAACGGATTTAAGTTGTGTTTATTTTGGATTTTACAATTCCTACGTTTCGAGCTCTTTACAGAGCCCGTGGTCACGGATGACTAAGGTGTTAGACGTCATTATTTAGAATTAAAATTATTTTTATTCTACCGCCATCTATTTCTTAATTGCGTAACGTCCGGGTTCCACACAAAATGCTGAAACCGTATCTTGTGTAGTAGGTCTTACAGTATGTTGGATCTGGTTCTTCTGCTGTGTAATCAGTTGATGAGATTCCCCATCCAGTATCTCTGTTGAAATTCGGATGTTTTTGAATTTCTATGGCTTCCCGTACTTTCCTAGGAATGAATCTCTTCTCTCTCGCTAGGATTGCGTCTAACACCTTAGTCATCCGTGACCACGGGCTCTGTAAAGAGCTCGAAACGTAGGAATTGTAAAATCCAAAATAAACTCAACTTGAATCCGTTTAAAATTGTTTATTGTGAAAAATATAACATAGTAAACAACATAGTAAATTCTGTTTATGCACAATTTTAGTAGGTAGGAACAAAACGGTCCTCGGACGGAACGACCCGGGCCAGCCTGCAATCCACATGATAACAATGGGGATATCTGCCCTCCCATCTCCAACACAGAATGAAAAACAACATCCCCACCCCGACATTGTCCTTGGAAGACATTTTTCATTTTCTGCGGCAAAAAATATCATGCGAGAATTTTTGTTTAATTTATGATTGGATCAAGAGGGCGGGTGGACGCGATCACTCTTCTAATGCTTTTGGAAGCTGCCTTGAGCTGGCCGGGCTCTTCCGAAATGCCTCGGATTTCGTAACAAACTCTCTTTCTGTAGCAGAATATTTTAAGATACGCAGAATTGTTAAAATGTACGTAGTAAATACTAAAACTAAACACTTGAAAGTATATACACCGTTACACAAACTTAGGGCCGGCCCGAAACGCATCTTGGTATAGAATTATGGAATTTCACATGTATGAGATACCTATAACAACTTGCGTGGACAATCTTTAATGTGAAAAGAGACAATCCACTAACAGTCATGTTTGAGAATCTGAATATAATGATCAATTTTGTAGATCAAAATCTTGAAAAGATTATTTCTGCCCATACCGGAATCACAATTTGTATAATAAAGGATATATTTGTACCGGTTTGCCTATTTCCTTGAACAGTTATTTTTACTCAGCAACATTGACAACTTCGCTTTGATGACATGAAATAAGTATAGGGAAGAGTGGGGCAAGACCACGACATGACAAGGTAGCCAATCTTTAACACGGTCGGTAATGTTATGCATTGTTTGATGACCCTCCATGATACCTTATTACTAGGTTACATTGTTTCAGAGGAAATTGATAGGCTTAGTTTCCAGAAAATTTAGCTCTAGAAATGTCCAGAACTCCTAATTTTTTGTCGTAGCAACATCCTGATTTTTCTTGCACTACCTTATCGATACCCTACTGAATGGCTGAAAACATGCTGCTCACGAGATCTTCAGCTATCTTTAGCCAAATTTTGTGGTCTTCCTTTTTAATGGTAAAAAAAATAACATTTGTTGTTTCACCTGAAGCTGTTGTTCAGTTTTCTTGTGGAAAATGTATGTTTATTCACAATAAAGAGTTGCCTAAGTTTATGTTAGTTTTGATCCAAATCCGTGAATCCATTTGAGCGTAAAGATATTACAAACATACATACCTACTTTAACTTTAAGATTTATAAAACCTTTACGCTGCCCAAACTGCTCTTTCGTATAAGGAAATTTTAGCATTTAAATCATAAGATCCAAGGATGCTTTTCATTTTCTCTTAGAGGCAACGATAAAATTTACCTCTTTTGGGATAGTTTTATACCACTCAGAAACTAAGAAAAATACATTTAATGCAATACATTACAAAGTGCTTATAAAGACGGTGTACGTTAATAATTAGCTCAACATTTCACTACCCAACTCAATAACGGCACACTAAGTCACGGAAGATTAACAGTTTACGAGCGTGTTTATGTTTATGACTCTCCACGACGTCCATAAACACATAAACAGGGATAGGTTAGTAAAACTAAACTCCGTAATGTGTTCCGAATAACTTCTCAACAACTAAAGCCCATTCGAGAACAACTCTCAAGCTAGTGGTAGATACTAAAAGCTTGAATACCAATCCAATGACGAAAATTTATTTTTTTATTGTGATAGAACCGTTTCATGTTCAAGTTCAACGAGCTTCAACTTGGAACACCCATTTAGTTATATTAAATATAACTAGTTTAATTTAAATTACCTTACACTAATAAATCTTAGTTCAGCGTAGAACTCATTTAACAGAAATTCTCATTTCTACGAAATAGCATTTAGTTTCATGTTGTAGTTGTGTCAGACCTACTTAACCCTTTCTGTGCTTGGTCTTTTTAATGTTTAGCTGTAACGCTGGGGTCTACCGAAACAGGGCAGCTCATTTAATTCTTGTCACGAACTCATAATGCGTCAGGTCGGATAAACTAAGGGCCGCGACCGCGCAACCCAATGAAGGTAGACTAATTCCACTTTACCAGGTGAGAGGTAAATAGTGTAAAACATCTGCAAATATAGCTCGTATGCGGTTTTCCCTCTTGTTACACTGCGTAACGGACGCGAGTGTCTAACGACGTGACAGACGCCTCCGTTACGCAGCGTAACGCACCGTAAAACCCACCGTCGCCCTATTTGTATGGGAATTAGATCGAAATTAGCATTGTCCTTTCGTCTGACAGACGCATGCGTTACGACACGATGACAGGTGGGAGAACCGCCTAACAAGAACTTATTTATATCATAAACAAAAGTTGTATATTTCAATGGGTTTTGAGTTATATTCTTCTTCTTTAATATGCTTACACTTTGTATACGGCAATGCTTTTGCCAATAAATTTTAATCTCACACCTGGGGCTGCTAAAACTACTAACTACTGCTAATGCCTCAAATGCCGCTCGTTTAACTTTCCCAAATCGGTTATCTCGAAGTTTCCAAGCCTGAGATTATCTCCATCGGCCCATTTTCATTATACGTATAAACCTATGCTTTGTACATCGTTTTTGTTCAGATGAAAGTTCATTTAAATCCGTGATGGTACCTGAATAATCACGATACTGCATGCTGAACTTTCTCTTCAGTAGGTACTTTGTAAGTAATTTGTCATAATTGGCCTTGCCCAAAAAGATAATGTTACGAGATAATAGGGAATGTTTGCACTCATCCCTAACAACACAATCTACAGGTGGAGTTATCGATATCCAATTGATGGTTAACTGGGTTAATAATGGGAACGAAGAACAGCTGCTTATCGTACTATAGGTACCTACACTATAAACGTGCACTGTATAATAATAGATAATATAAAAATTACATATACAACAATAAATTATCGTCTAATATACCTACTTTATTTCTAAAAAGCATCTATTTGTTTCACTTACAGAGAAACATTGATACATTTATATAAACAAACTATCAGAACGCTGAACTAGCTATTTAAATGCTTAACTATACTATAATTCTAAATAACTAAGAAAATAAAAAAAATGTTTGAGTTTTTTTAAAGTGTGTAAGATTTTCGTGGTGTGGGTAGTTGATTTTAAAGCTGCACTCCCTAGTATAATACACACCTTTTGCCTACATTTGTTCTTGGCGGTTACCTTTTTCGTTAATGTGTGTTGCCATTGTTAATAATTTTTGAATTAGTATACAATTGTTGTAAACGAAGGTTTCTATGACATTCTCAATATGAGTTGATTTGTACAGTTTAATTTAAATAAATTAAAGTTACAAGATTGCCTGATTATCTATGTATGAACTAACCTTTCGATAAGCTGTTACACGATTATATACGTCTGCTGCGATTACTTATTAATGTGACAATCTTACTTTGTATCTTGGAAAGTTATCAGTATTAGTGTTTTGTTCATTAAATCTATTATAAGTCATTTTCCATGTTAGATAATAACAAATCATGTCGCACTGATGCTCCCAAGTGAATCCAGAGTGGATCGCTGCTGGTTAACAAAGCGATGTTTTGACTTGCCATAAATAGCCCGTGCGTGGTCGATGTGGGTGGGACAAACTGAACACAACAATGCGCCGTATAGTAGTAGATTTGACTAAGTACACATAGTAGATGAAATGCGAAATGAAGTAGTTGAAAAATAAACTCTTTAAAGAAAAAGACAACAAACTAAACTTTTTGAAAATAAGTAATAAAGAATAAACCATTAGATAGATCACATAACTACTTAGGGTGATAGGTACGTAAAAGTCTTATTAAAAGTTCATCAAACCCTGACGCAAATATACTTAGTTTTTGGATCACAGCAGGTTACACAAACCGGACTGTTGACAAGCCATTAGACCGTGGTTAAACAAAATATCGCGTGCCGCGACCGCTAAAAGCTACTAACACACGAAAAGTCCTGAGTTCAATTCTCATAAATTCAACACAAGGTCAGTAAAATTTTCAGGCTTTAACGGGGAGGATATATGAAAAGGGGATGACGTAATCTGCGAGAAGATCAATGAATCAAAATGAATAGGCTGCACAGGTCTAACTAAAACTACGAATAACGCCATCTATAATAAAAATCAAATACCTCTGAGCCGGCAGAACTCAGAGAACCTGTTTTACGCGCACGCATATCATTCGCAGCCGCATACATCATATTCGCACTTTACAAATAATAGCAAGGGTCGGTAGGACGTCATAGGTAAGTAGTTAAGTGGTTTAAAAATTCGATGCACTCGTCACAGCTGGCATAGCCGAGATAGTATGCGTCTGGATTTAGAGCGAGTTTAGATTACAGTGGGACACTGGGTCGATCCCGCCCCCCATAGGTTTTGTTTTTATGTTTTTGTTTTTATATGTAAGATAATTTTTAGTTAACGGCCCATTTGTTATTTTGAATGAATGATGTTTGTGGGTATTGCACATAGTCATTATAACTATTAGACGGTAAGTAATAAGCACAGTCATCTGATCTGTATCGACTACTGCCTACGTATCTAACCGTTAGCTTTCGATGTTTCTTTGTGTTGTTGTTTGCTATCGTTTTATCGTAATTATGTCTACCTATAGTATGCTCCTTTGTCTACATACAGTGCTAAGAGCAAAGATCATAGTGCTATATGAAGATAATCTTCGTATTATGAATTTTCTCGACGTCTTCAATTAAATGTAAGTTAAATATTTTTATTTTACAAAATTAGCGCAAATGCTTCAGGTCAGGTCATTTATATCATCCAAACATCTAGATAAAGATACCTACTACATACTACCTGCCATACGTTCATTATTTAAAATGTTTAAATAGGTATTAGATTGCTTATTATATTTACTTACTTAGTTTCCTATTTATTATTATTGGCATTTACCTACATTAAATACTTGTAGATTGACTAGGTATTTTTCTTACAGAAAAGAACTGTTACGCTGTGTGTTAAGCGTTACGCCGATACCGGTGACATGCTGCCTGCCCGGAAAGGTCGTAAGGCCGTGATGTTCACGGATGCATCAGTGCGTCACCAAGGGATAGTTGCCAAGCATGCTAATACCCCATTCCTGTCAACTCGCTTAACAGCAACGGAGTTCTGAGTGACCTTACAAACTGTAAAAACCTATTTACACGCAGCTGGTATAAGTTGTTATCGGCCAGCTCAAAAAATTTGCTGTCAGCTGCTCATCAACAAGCACGAGTCCGATTTGCATATATTTATAGAAACTTTCATTGTGAGAATAATGTAGTAATATTCACTGATGAAAAAGCTTTTAAATCGGATAAAGATTGGACGCAAGATTTTATGGCGCTGGAGAGGCAAGCGTTACAGACCAATTCACATTCTCCCAAATAGAATGAGTGGTAGAATAACTCTGGGATTTTGGGGCTGGATGTCTTCTATGGGACCTGGAGAATTAGTTGAAATAGAAGGAAGGTTCAATAGCGAGAGTTATGTGGAAATATTGCAGGACGTAATGATGCCTACAGTGCGTATTGCTTACCCAAATCAGCACATTTATTTTGTGCATGATAATTGCTCTGTGCATAAAGCCCGTATCGTCCAGGATTGGTTGCGAACCCAGCACGACGTGACTGTTATTAACTGGCCGTCAAGGAGTCCGGATTTGAATCCCATAGAAAATTTATGGGGTCAAATGGTCCTAGACTGGGACCCATCTGAAGTCAGGACCAAAGAAAATTTACGCGACTTAGCCATGTTCACCTGGGAGTCCATGCGTGGTAAACCAATATGTTCGAACATGGTAGCTAGCATGCCAAGCCGTTTAGAACAGATCGAGTCTGGTGAAGGTGCACCTCTTCGGTATTAAAATTAAATTATTATTAAATTGAAATATTTAAATAGGTAGGTATTAATATATTGGGTTGGGAATTTTGCAGAGGATTTATTTTATTCGATACTTACTGCTTAGTTAATTTCTGAAACTGTTCAAGCTCTCAAACAATAACAATACCAAGTTAACCTGTCACTTAATACCTAATTATGCATAATTATATAACTATGTTTACACAATCTAACGAAGAATGTAAATGAATTGATCCCCTGGTTCAGTTTAGGCTTAATGTGTTACCAATAAAAAATATGTTAAGTGATGTTATTGTTACAATAAATGCAGGAATGAGGCTACCTCGTTATCTCATTTATAACATGTTTATTCACTTTGACATACCTATTTATTGTTGCACATTAACAAACATTATGCAACCCAACCCAATATCATTGAATAGTTAAAAACCAAAATAAATACCTAACTGATAAATATTATGGTAGTTTTATTCATTTTACCTCATATCCTCAAAACTACTATATTTAACCGATATCACACACTATACTACACAGATAAGTATAAAAATTTATCAGCAACAGCAAAATAATCATTAAAAAATAGTAAGTATAACCTAAATTAAAATAAAACAGGCTGCGACCAACCACGACTCGATCCTTAGCTACCTGTTTCCAAAGTCCGCTATGTTAACCATTGAGCTACGACTGCCGTGATGCAAGTAGCGAAATTAAGGTTTAAATTATTATTAGTCATCGAACTGCGCGTCTTAAATTCTAGTGTGTGTGCGCGCCAGTCAATGTGTGTGTTTTAATGTGTCTATAATGGTATTCAATGAATTCAATTTGTCGTTAAAAGATGGCGTTGTCGGGCTGTGCAGGTTTAGACCACTTCGACTGTACATACTGAACGTCAACAACTTTCCAACCAAGGAGTACTTTCTTTGTATGACATAAAAAATTATATTATTGTTACTTCAAATACATTTGCTTTTTAAATGCACTTGCTTGCCTCTAATATGCCGATAGAACAAAAACCTTTCCATGAGAAACCTGTTTGTTCACTCTTTGGGTTTGGGATCATTATAAGAAAATTTAAATGAAGGTATGTAAATAATTTTATGGCAGGGCGTATTTCTCGGACGTTGTCTGTCACGTAATGGAATTCCTCAATTTTGAACATGTTTATTTTCCCAAAATGTGTGTCTAAATTAATTATTTTTTAAATATAATACTTGAAAAGTATAATTATTTCTATAAATATTCATTAGATTTCGCATAAAATGAAATGAAAAATGTAGTCAGTCAATTATCAGTTCCATTACGTTACGAAATTGAGGTGTTATTAAAGTTAAACTACTCAGTTAATTGCAAAATCAGTATGTATGTTAGATAACTAAGGACAATAGTAATAAAAACAAATATCACATTCCTGATATTTTCTTCACATAAATGGCACAGAATCATAAATATGACATTACGTTACGTTTGTGTACAAAACACCTTATAACAATATCAGTTATACTGTTTTAAACGACATTATAGTGAAATATTTCTATAAAAATATATACTACGTTCTATAGTCTTTTCATTAGTCTTTACGTTGCAAAGATTATAGTAATACTTATTTAATTATTAATTTTTTAAATCACAACCACAATGAGACACGTCACGAATGGAAAGTGATGTGACGTAAAGGAAATAAGGCACTGGTCACATTACAAAAAATGGGACAATCTTAGAAACTAAATATTTCGTATTTATGTATAATTTAAAGGAACATAATAACCAATTAAAAAACCACAAAAAAACTAGTATTCTTTAAGAATACCTCTATAGAAAATTCGAATCGTACCAGATCTCGAAAATACATTAAAAGAAATCCCAATTTTATTCCTCGTGAACCCAGCCTAAGAATTCCATACGTTACAACTTTTGGTTCCCTTGTACATCACGTCATGTATGGAAGTAACGTAATTTGATCCATCGGCAATAAAATGCAAATATTGAGTAAATTAATGCAAATTAATACAATTAACTAGTACTACCAATCAAAAGAAGACATACAGAAACAGATAATATAACAGACTCAATAAGAAACAGGGATCTTCCCTTTGAAAACAACCGTTTGTAGTGGAACAAAAATTTGGACCACGATGCGCACCATCACTTCAAACCATGTTTTTGACAAGAATGTTGTGAAAAATAGAATATAGCGGCCGCGCATAGTGTGAAATTGTTGCCATTTATCAAAATAAAGTAATGCATGGTAGAATTTCACATCTTAACTAGGAAAAAATACTCCGTTACGGGTAGTGGAATTTCCACCTAACGTAATTCTAAGGACAACAAAACTTTTAATTTATTTAATTATTTTTATATGAAATCGTATCTTATATGATAAATATTTTAAAACTAGGATATATAGCCTATAAGTGAAACAAATACCACTTATGGAAAAGGTGTCGGTAACGTAAAAAATACACAACAAATGCGTTACGGTAGGCATAGGACACGCGAAATTTTGATGATTTTTAACTTATTTACCTATTTTTTTCAAAGATTTAAAATTAAGCCCAACTTTATTTTATATTTAATGGGTAGTATATTTACCAATTTCAATGTTCAATAATAGAGAAATACGTAATGAAGCAACAGTTCCTTAGAAAATATGTCTGAAGTCAGGGGACACGCAAATTTTTAGCGGACAACGTCCGAGAAATAAGCCCGGCAACAAATAACCTTCATGACCTACCGAGCTTTCAAGCAACTGGGTTCTCCCAGTTGACGTCCGTTGCTACATATTTTAACGTATCCATAACGCGTACGCATCTGTCAGACGAAAAGAAATTGCGAATTCGAATCTTATTAATATAAAACGTATGTTTATATAAAATATGTATTATACATATAATATTAATAATAATAATATTTTATATTTTAGTATGTATGTATACTAAAAATTATTTGGTAGGTATTAATATTGTTCAGTTAAAATGTTATATTGTTTTTAAAAAAGTTACTTACATTTGTTAAATTTGTTACATTAATGTTTTTTTTGTCTTATATGTGTTGCCGCTGCTATTTACAGTGTGTTTTTCAATGTTTTCTCTTAGTGTGCAGGGTTGCCTGGAAGAGATCGCTTAAAGCGATAAGGCCGCCTTTGCTTATATTGTGTTGTTTGTTTTTGTTCTTGTATATGTTATGATTATTAATGTGAGCAATAAAGTGTTTCTGTCTGTCTGTCTGTCTGTCTGTCTTATTCCCATACAAATAGGGCGACGGTGCGTTTACTATGTGTTGACGGATGCGTCTGTCAAACGACGCGTTACAGATGCGCTAAACATACGCAGCAACCGACGTCAAGTGGAAGAACCTCCTAAATGGTTGCAATATCGATTAATATCTCCTACAAGTTGGAGTTGCCGCCAACACTTTGCAAAACTTAATTGACGTTGACGGATTTTGGGACGGACAGCTCGGGTCGTGACACGAGGTCCGTAATATTGGGCAGCTCCGCTCAATCGATAGACCTGACCTAATTAAAACAAAAGACTGATACAAAGTTTAATTTCCACGTTGATTGCAAATTTCATAACCCCGAAACAATTTGAGATTTACCCCAGAAGTTGTTATCAGGTATTTAATTTAGAGATCGAGATCTAACTAAAGGGATACAATTTACAGCGTGTTCTAGAGTAAACTCATTTATTTATGTTAAACAGTTTGTAGTAGCTGAATCATGACGAAGTTTGGGTGGCCAACTAAGCTCTGACGGGCTGAAAACGGACCAGCCAACCATGACAAGTTTCTACATCACAGTGCCCACATAATGGTAAATCATCCGCAACTTTCGAACCCTAGTCACTTAATTACTTACCTACAGAAAGGAACTCAAACTTACAATAAATTGTATCTCCGCTGCCTGTCACAACGAACACTTATATGATAATAATAAATAACTTGATTGATAGATCCTTAACGCTAAGACAACAATACTTTCGAGCAGCGCTCCGCAACCTCTCCTGAGTATCTGTTCATGACATCCTCGCATTAATGAAGCACTCCCGAGCCTCGAGAGACTTGCGAAGAATCGTCCGCTCCAAATATATTCAATTGACAGCAGCATTTAGAGTACGCCTGTAATCTTAATTTTACCCGTTTGCCTGAAACTTCGGGAGGGCCACAAGGATACCCCCAGTCTCATTGGCGCGGAAGACGAAGTTTGTGAATTATTTAAGTCTTACTTCGAAGTGAGCGCTTGGTTTTCCCTAACCTATTAAAACTTGGCTCCTTGTTACCTTCTTTTTATGCAAAAATGGCCAACAACACTGGTGCCACTGCCTAACGAAGACCGTGGCACAAATTAAAAAGCTTTTACATAAGATTGCATCAAATAAACCCTAAGCTTGTGCTTCTGATACCGTGGTACTGTGATTAGATATCCTTACGTATTTATACAGCTTTTTTCGTTATATTTGTCAAATTAAATACCTACAACGTTAGAGAAATACACGTAAGACGAGCCTGCCAATGCCAAAATAGGTAGAGAAATACAATTTAGCGTTAGATACCCATTTTACGTGGGAAATCGAATTTGGTATAATCCAAATACATTTATGCACAGATACCTAAAGTACGCACTTAATGAAAAGTGTCGGTTTTAGCGATATGAAATACGGCGTTGCCATCCAAAGCCGCCGCCACATTTGGGGCCGTTGATTAATCTCATTTAAGCACGATTGCCGCTCCAATCGGCCGAAAGCGATTTTCAGCGGAGTTACGAAGGGATTTCACTTTTATGCAAACGAGCCAAAGAAATTTATGGGTCGCCCGCCATTGTTTTCCAATATTCATATGCGTGATCTGAATATTTGAAGGTTGCATTTTTCGTCGATGTAAAGCAAAATACTAACTATAACTGTGAATAACTGTGCTCTTGTACACGTCTTTTCTGCCTTTCTATGTAATGTCTCACTTCCGAGGGTCAGCTGGAAGAAATTTCTACTTGGAAACAAGCTGTACCTGTTGTGTCGTATTTCTTCATGTTTTGTGTCTTTTCTGTTATGTTTTAACTGTAAATACTTTGTCAAAGCTATTTCAGGTTCAAAAACTTAATTCTGTAAATATCCACTGCACTTCGATTTCTGTGAAAGCAGCCCACTTGGGGCTCTACATTTTAGTTACCAATCCTAAGCGCTGCCGGACAGTACATGCGCCCCCGGGGATCCAATGATACACGACCGTTGTTGGTCCACCGACTCGCACCAACACTGATTGCCACCTCTTAATGTTTTTTTACAGATTTTAAGGCAGTGATTTATCTACCCAGTCAGTCACGTATCGTATGCAACCCTACGTTATACGTATACTTTATTATATTCTCACTACACTGCATCCATTCCTAGGAAAATCTAGTTAGGTGTATGTTCAAGTTTTAAATAACCTGTCAAACATAATTTGCAAAAAAAAATAACATGTCAAATTTCTATTTTGGAATCGATTTTTTTTCTACTCGCAATCATATGTCCCATACCAGAATACATTGTTATTAATTACTTACGTTGCGCAAATTTAAACAATAAAGTTTAATATCAATAACATTCTTAAAGGACACAAACATTTCGTTGTATGCTGATTAATAAAATCGAAGGCATGATATTTTAATTATCAGTATAATTATGTTCGGAAGAAAAAAGACCACTCAAACATTCAATCAATTTTACCAATACACTTGCTCTTGTCGGACACCTATCGCTTTTAAATATAACTTACCATCTTCTTTCGTTTATTTCCAGGCTTTTCCAGACAAGTACTGTTTGATGTAAATGATTGTAATTGAAGAATTCCATTTGCAAATTGAGAAATGGCCGAACATATTATTGTTTCAAATTGTTCTGAGCAAATTTCCAACAGATCAGACTTTTGAATTATTTGATAACGTATTCAACTCGATAATTGGCGGATAAACTGCTGTAAATTGCAATTTGTAGTTTAAGTGCCTTGTCATAAACACGTAGACAAAAAATTTATCCTACTTCTTTTTACATTAGTTAACCAAAGGTGCTTCTAAATTAGGCCGCAGGAATCTAATTTTCTTTGCTTGACGTATATACCTCTCCACTTTACATTTTGAGCGGCTACCTAGAGAAATCCATTACCTACTTTAGAGACAGAATTATTTATATTTAGTATCCTATACGATAAAAAAGGTTTTATATTTGTGCAAAAAAAATCACAACTCTATTTCATGTTCGCTCTACTAATGTTTTGTTTTTGTCCTCAGGGCGCGCGATCGAACGAGTGTGTCAGGGAGCGGACGGCGCGGGCATGGTATCGGCGGCGCGCGCGCTGCTGGCGGGGGTCACGCGGGTGCTGCTACTGGCCGACATGGTCGTCGTGCGGCAGCTTCTATTGGCCAAGGACAAGGTGAGCGAATAACATGTACCAGGAATTGGTGTACAAAGTTATTACCTAACCTTACCTAATCGAATCTGTTGCCTGTACACATAAACAAATGTGTGCATAGGCGAGGTAACGGCTTCACTTTGTAATTCGACAATATATGGTAATTGTGCCAATAATTCCAAACCAAGAACAAACAGTGACTCATTTTATGTATTAGACCGGGTCTATCGCGATAGTATTCAGGTAAAAATTAGTAATTTACCTGTGTCCCGACGTTTCAACACAGTTTCATGTATTGTGGTCGCGGGTTGACTGACGTCCCAGCGAGTTGTCATCTAGGCGGCGGGTGACGAGATGTTCTGCTACCCACATGTGTCTTTATAATTTTAATATTATTGATTGTTTGTAAACATTGCACTAGGCTGCCGGCACACAACACTCACAGTATCCGACGATTGTTCCGATGATAAATCGCGCCGTCTAAATAATAAGTACTTCAAATGAGTGAAAGTGATCGCGAGTGCTTAAAAAGTTATACAAACAGTGACTGTTGTGATTGGCCTACTTGGCCAGGTCACAAGGATAATACAGTTAGCTCCCGAGTGGTGGGTTACCAAGAATTTCATGACTGAAGGCGATGATATATAACAAAAAGTTTATTGACTGTGTGAAAATGCATTTAACATAAAGATTGGATAGCGGACGATCGATAATCTTACATATTGTGTTGTTTGTAATCTAATCTAACCTCCTGCGTAACAATATGGTTCTGACAGCTATCAATTAGAGAATTTCTCTCGTGACCCTCATCATCTTTCGTTTTGGTACGCAGATTAACAATATTAATTTCAGGGATTGAACAAACAGCATTACTTATATATTAGAATACTAGTGGCCTGCACAGCGGTTTCACCCACTTCTAACTGTTTTCCCGGCGTAAAGACATTTTAATATAGCTTAAAGAGTTATTGTAGGATTCTAACGGTAAAATATTTTTTCAAAACGGTTCAGTATTTACAGAGCCTTTTCAACTCAAACAAACAAACTATCAAATATTTCATTTTTGTAGTATTAGTGTAGATATACTTAACTTTAAACTTAATACCACGATGGTTGTCGCTACGGTCATCAACCCGTAACTTTGCTCTTCGACGCCGGATGTTCACTAAACCTGCATTTGCTGGTTTTAATTATAATATACATGGCGTTAAGAAAAGTACCTATGCGTTCCTTGTTATTATATATATTATTGTTCTATTAATGTGAGCGATAAAAAGTTTCTGTCTGTCTGTTGTTATTTTAAAGGGTAACCCAAGCCCAACCAAAAAGACTTCCCAGGTAAACGTCAAAGAAAATATGAACAAATATTACCTCTAACTTGTTTTTACTAATGGAGTAGGTATTTTAGTTTTTAGGGTTCCGAACCCAAAGGTATAATGGAAACCCTATTATTGAGGCTCGGCTGTCCGTATGTCTGTCCGTCCGTCCGTCCGTCCTACAGTTACGAGGCTGTATCTCCTGAACCTATACTTGGACACTGAACTTATACTTGGACAGTTGAAATTTTGACAGATATTTTTGTTGCCGCTATAACAACAAATACTAAAAATAAGAATAAAGTAAATATTTAAGGGGGCTCCTCATGAACCACGAAAGTTAGACAGTTGTTACAGATGTTGTATTTTTGTTGCTGCTATAACAACAAATACAAAAAATAATAATATGGGGTCTGCCATACAAAGAAACTGTTTTTTTGCGCGTATTTATCGACAATTGTTTGGAGGCTGTATCTTATGAACCGCGAAAGTTGGACAGTTGGTTGGATTTTTATATATAATGGTACGGAACCCTTCATGCGCGAGTCCGACTCGCACTTGGCCGGTTTTTTTACCTATATAGGGTGAAAACTAGTGACCGATAACGAAAGCTCAAGGCGGGCTTTCTTTCTTTCTTTTCGTGTGGGACAAGGAACAATTTTCACCAAAGAACATAAGGCCAAAATAAAATTAAAATTTGGACCTCCCATACAAAATTGCTGATCAGCTGATTTGAGTTACTATGTAAACTCAAAATATTATTTCAACCTATGTTGCTTGGGGAAAGTTGTTCCTTTTCACTAGCCTATCTTCAGATTTCGCTATCAGTCAATAGTAAAATTTCACCCCATATTATGTGATATATGCAGTCAGCATATTTTTCCTTGTAAAAATTTTCCAAAGAACGAAAAACCTGTTTTATGTGCTGATTCACTCCTAGATAGAAACACAGTACTTTTCCACACCCTGTATGGCCGAGCTTCATACATGAAGTTACCGAGAAACGGCAACTTGATTCTCGGTGGTAACTTGCTACTCCACTACGATATTATTGTTTCCGCGTTGCCTAAGCAGGTTGTTCCGACTTCCGACTCCTACTACACAATTGGGTTAGCATATTCGAATCTGTAAATTATTAGTTTAACTACGGTTTAGATCTGATTATGGGAGAGTAACTAACCAGAGTCCCTTCAAAAATTTGTTGCAGGAAAACATTATAACATACGCTACGCAAAGCCCGTAGCACGTAGCGCTACGAGTATACTTATCTACGCATGCAAAAAAAAACTTGTAGTTTGTAATTCAGCATTTAATTTTATTTCTTGTGGGACACCGAGGCGTCCAACGATCCGATGAACCTGGTGTCAGAGTTTTTCAACCGCCTACTTCTAGTAGTAGGCCTCTGACAAGGTTGTGTAACGAACACCGTCAAAGTTATCATAGATAGCAACGTGCAGTCTGGTAAGGGCTTACCAGACTGGGACCAAATTCACAACGTCATAAATATCAACTTTGTGACTGCCCCATCGAAAATCGAACCCAGCATTACCACTGCGTCACATTGGCCGTCTTTCACAATTAAACCTTATTTGACGTAATATCTTCCTATCATCAATTTTTGATTTTTTTGATGATGATAATAATGATCCAATGTATACACATATCACACCTATATCCCTTTCGGGGTAAGCAGGCCGTTAAAACGAAAACTTACTCCACATCTGACAAACATTTGAGGGTCATTCAGAAAATTGATTATCGCTATAGCGACAGGTTGTCAGCCCAACGCCTAAAATTGCAACACATGTAACCCTCGAGCCCAAATAAATGGGGTGATGACATTCTAAATCGCCATCACCGTGGACAAATATGACACGGCAGTAATGATCCAAGATTTTGCGTATAATTTGTAATGTTATGTGATTTATTGTCTGATCAACCTTTGATTATCCAATCCATTTCGCTTGAGAAAGATAAAAAACTTAGTTAGATACTCATTTAACCTTTAACATTCAAATTCACACCAATAATATAACAGAACTCGATACTTTCCTGAAGCCAGTTTTCGCTGAGTTTCGAACTTTTACATCGAATTCAACAACTGCGTTAATTAATAAAATTCCAGCAACCCGCATGGGAAATGTTAATGAATTAAAATCACTGGCGTACTCGGAAACAACGTTCCCTGGTTGCATAGGTTGCAGAATTCTTTTCATTATGCTTTTACGTGCAATCCCCGACGAACCTTTCATAATGTTTCTTTTTTTATTAAAAAGCTGATGTTTTAATCTCTGTTATTATCATTAAATGTCCTGCAGTAGGTTCCCTACCGTCCATTCGTTGTCTTTTGCGACACCTACAGTTAGAATTGGAGTGACAATATTTTAAGTATTAGAGTTGTAGCTTGCTGCGTTCCGTCAGTGTGTGGGAGTGCCAGTGCCATAACAGGCTTCTTCTGGGTGAGCTCGCTCCATCTTAGACTCTGTCTCTGTCCTATGACCTAGACTAGAGTCAAGAGCAAATCCATCATTAATAAAAAAAAAAAAATTAGACCGGGTCTATCGCGATAGTATTTAGGTAAATATCAGTAATTTACCTAAATACTATCGCGATACTTAAAATGAGTGAAAGTGATCGCGAGTGCTTAAAAAGTTATATGGAGTGACAATAGTTTAAGACAGCTTAGAATTGAAAAGTATACTAACCAAATGTCTACAATTATAAAACATATATTGTCCAGGTGGCGCGGTCACTGGACCGACTGGAGTCGGTGTCAAACTTCGCGGAGTTCGTGCGTGCTTTCACGGAGTTCGGCGGCGGCATGGTGGAGCTCGCGCGGCTCACCGCCGAGCGACGCGCCGATCTGCGTGACGAGCGGAGAAGAGCGCAGGTTGCTGCGGCGAGGAACGTGCTCGAACGGTCTACTCTTATGCTCCTTACCTCATCCAAAGTAAGTAAAGAGGGGAATAGTGTATCGCGCCGAGCGATGAACTCAAGTTACTGCAGCGAGGAACGTGCTCGAACGATCTACTCTTATGCCCCTTACCTCATCCAAAGTAAGAAATGAGGGGAATAGTGTAGCGCGCCGACCGCAGAACTCAAGTTACTGCAGCGAGGAACGTGCTCGAACGATCTACTCTTATGCCCCTTACCTCATCCAAAGTAAGAAATGAGGGGAATAGTGTAGCGCGCCGACCGCAGAACTTAAGTTACTGCAGCGAGGAACGTGCTCGAACGGTCTACTCTTATGCTCCTTACCTCATCCAAAGTAAGTGAAGAGGGGAGTAGTGGAGCTCCCGCGATTCACCGCCGAGCGGCGCGCCGATCCGTGCCGAGCGAAGAACTCAAGTTACTGCAGCGAGGAACGTGCTCGAACGGTCTACTCTTATGCTCCTTACCTCATCGAAAGTAAGTAAAGAGGGGAGTAGTGGAGCTCCCGCGATTCACCGCCAAGCGGCGCGCCGATCCGTGCCGAGCGAAGAACTCAAGTTACTGCAGCGAGGAACGTGCTCGAACGATCTACTCTTATGCCTTTTACCTCATCCAAGGTAAGTAAAGAGGTGGAGCTCCCGCGATTTGGGGCTGGAGCTGGCAACCTTAGCGGGTTCCTATCTCCAAAGGCGTCTCTTTAGTTGGGTAAACGTTTCGAATGGTACAGCCGTGCAATGTTATCTTTTTAAACAGGATTAAAAGATTGCCAGGATATCAGATGAAAACTTTATATTTTTCTTACCTCCTGAATATTATCCGTCACTATAATACTCGTATTTCCGTTAGGTAACCTTTTGAGGTAAGACTTTGTAAACGGGCGCTTAGTCGATATGCAGGCTATGTTGGTAAACGAATAATAAATTAACTTCCCATACAAAAATCCCGATCAGCTGGCTGACTTTCTATGGAAACTCGAAAAAATATCGTTTTACCTTACATAGGCTCCATGGTAAAAATTGTTCAGATTTATAGCCTGAACACGCCTGCAAAGCTTTTGGTACACCATCCCTTACACCCTGTATCTACTTGCTAATGATGTGTGTTTTACTTTTTGACACGTTCTTTAAAGAAAAAACAACAATCCATATACGATCAAGAAAAGTACGGAGGTGGGAAAAGTTTTATATGACGCGACAAACGATGCGAGAAGCTTCCGAACTAGCAGTGTGGAAAAACCATTACTTTATACTGAACATGTGCGAGATATCCACAACATGCTGCGAAAGCTGGCCACCGGAAGGGTAAAACGTAATATCACGGAGAGCAAAAGTATTTGGTATTCATTATTTGTAAAACGGTTCATTTTCCAAATGCCATTTAGGCACTCTGCCAATTTACTAACAGTTTCAAACCTTTTCAAATAACATGGAAACTATGTAATATCTTTATTGCAAACGCGTCGAATCATAAGAAACCTCTATATTTCATTACCCATTGAATTTTTATTCTCTGCTCGTCACGTAAGAACCGTAATAAGGAACGGAAGTAAAGTGGGTTCGGGCATTAGAAACGATCCGCTGAGATCTTATCCAGGTGAGATCTTACTCACTTATTTACAAACGTTCCATTAAATTTAACGATTGTCGTTAAAACCCGGGTCAAACTGATAAATAAATAGGACGCGGATATAAATACACCAAGCTGAATTTTTAAATAGAAACTGACAAAAAATTACAAATTTGCTCACAGTATAATCTTGTTTAAAAACTTTTTAGAAACTCATCTAAAACACTCGTTACAAAGACGACTTTATTTTATTTTTTTGTTAACTTTTTCTCAGTCCCACGCAAAAGTGTTTGAAAGAGACGCATAACTTGTGTAGATTAAACGGTATTTAATTTATACCTTCACTTTCTGTGGGGATTGTTAGTAGGAGCAATGGATCGTAATAAATTTGGATCCCAGTACCTACAGAGCCTGCGACCGCGTAAATTAGCCCTGTCGCTTTGTCCCGCGCCACCTCTATCAATTATGTAAGACCACGCCAATTCGAGACCACAGCCCTTGTTTGCGACTGGCTGCCTTTATAACCACCCATTTCTCATCTCATTCACTCAAACTGCCAACTTACGTTAGTTGTTGTATCTTCCCGTCGAAACATCTTTCCATGCAGTTTCCTTTTCAACAAATAAGTTTTACTTTAGAAGAGAGGCAACACCAGCTGCAAGACTAACATCCGTCGTTACACTTAAGTGCAGAGATTTAGACTCGGTCGAGGTAATGGTTCTTTTATATTATAGGATTTAGGAAATGAAATGTTTTAAAAGTGTTCGTACTTTTGTGGCGTAAACAGGACAGACAGCGTTTTGTGCGATGTAAGTGGATAATACTCGGAGCTCGGTCGCTGAAAAAACTTAATTCCCCGACGCCATTTGGTTAATAGCGTCATTCATTGCTTCAGTTTAACTACTTATGAGCTAAATATGCAAACTACTGCTTCTGAATGAGTGTGCCGCAAAGCAGTAAACTGGCATTACGTCGGGATCTTAGGATAATCTCATGATCTGGATTTACAATTTATTCATGGACGAAAAACCCTATTTAGGGTACTGTAAAAGTTCGCAAGACGAACCTGGCCAAACAATGCCCTCGCGGCCGCAAAGCCTGCAATCTGTCAGCGCTTCCGGCTCGGTCGGAGCAGTACATGCCATAGGCTTCGTTATTTCACATAATTTATTGCGCTGAATGTAGTATTTTTTTAAGTCAGCGCAAAAAAGACCCTTGAACGGACAGATGCTTACTCAGATAAGTTAGTAAACCGGGGCGTGTTTGCTGGGATAGTTCAGTTAATGGTAGCTTAATGTTATTTCCGCTTCGTGATCGAGGGAATTTGTGTCAGCTTCAAATGGCATAATGACTGTTTCGCCGAATCGACGCGGCGTTCTAGGAATCGAAATTACCTGTCAGTTCCAGAAACTGCTGTAGCATGTCGACTGGAAATGTATTCAAAAGAACTGAATTATAATGTTGATATTTCATCTGTTGAGTGAGTTTTCATGCTTGAGATGACTGCATTAAAAATGTTTGATCTGTCAACCAGTGGTGATGCTCACCTACACGCAAGTTATGAATGAATGATGAAGCTTCACAAGTAAACGAGTGAATCTATCCCCTTAATATTTTATCGAAAGGTCGGATCTTCTTTATGCCGTCCTGTTTTAATGGAAGGTCAAAAGATACGCCTTAGTAATCTGAACTCGTAGTGATTGAGGGCTTATTTTCTCAACAGACGTGCCTACGACACCCAGGAAGTGCTTCAGCTCGGGAAAACCGGGATACAGTGTTCTGTCAAATGCGACGTGCCATGGACCTCATACACTACGTGGTGCGCGACGGCTTGCCAGGCTGCGACGAACACCCACACGAGGTAGGATCTAATCGATACTTTATACCTCGATAACAACCCATAAAGAACTGTAGTTTATAGAAGACACAAAATATTTACTAATTCCAGGCGCCATCCCCACTTAAGAGACGAAGCGTGGATCCGGCGGAGACATCGTGGTCCGTTGCTCGCAATGGCAGTGGCAAGCAAGCGTCACTCGCTCACGAGGCTAGCAATGTAAGATCATTTCCATGCTGCTTCTGCCCCGTCTCTTGTCTGGGGATTGCGCTTTAAAAGTGTTCATACAGCACTATTTTCCCTAAGTATGGACACACTTTACTTTGCGACAAGTTTGTTTACTGTTACTTATCTGCCTGCGAGGTTAATTATGACCAGTTTTACAAAGCTCACTCTCGAGTCTCGAATGACGTCATCAATTTTTCATCACATATGATTATTTTATTTTCCAGTGTACTTTTCAAGTTATCTTTTTATCAATTTAATTTCGCTGTCATATTTATTGTATTGATGTTTATATTTTTATTGTTACTTTAATTACCATATTCTATAGTTTGGTAGTACTTGGTAAGTCTACTATTAAACTATCTTAGTATAACTATGAAATGTTTTACAGTAGTACGACCGCAAATTGATATCTAACATCTGAATTTCTTATACCCACGACATCGTATTGTCAGTCAGCGATGATCGATGCTGCATTTTCCAGCATATTGTTTAGAAACACAATACAACCTTTGTCACTGAATCAATAAAATATAAGTATACGTTGCAGTTTCCCAAAAATACCGATTCAAATATTCCTGTTTCGTATTTGTATTGAAAAAATATTTAGATTTAACACAGGAAACCCGGGTTAGTAACGTTACATAATATTTCAACTAGTTCTCTGAAACGCAAACATAACACTGTAATAGAGCTTGACGTCACGATGGCACAGTTTGTAATTTTCGCGGCTCTTTTTCCCGCATGACGGCAGATAATATATAGTATTTTCGAGGTCTCCACTACACACCGCAGACGCTTTCATGCGGTTGTGGTCTAAAGCGCTTACGGTCACGATTTGTGAGCAGATAAAAGGCGCGAACATCAAAGAAAGGGAAGCTGTGCGAATGAGAATCGAGGATATGAAACGGTGGTGTGAGAGCTCAGATTGGGTGGCGAGCTTTCGATAGGTCACGTAAACAACAATCAACAAAGTCACATTAATTTAGGACGTGCCGGGCAACCGCATCTATATTACGAAGGTAAAGTACCCCAAAGTACAATCCTGTAGAGGAACTGTAAACGGGCAGAAGAGTCCAGCAGAACTAACACGAAACAGATAAATTGGTACGATACGAACACAGCAGGCACAATTTCTAGATTCAATAGCTTTTCTGTGACCAAATTTCACAATCACCAGAACCGAAATGTCCTCGATTTAACTCGATGTTGCGACGTTACAATACGTGTCCTTGTACAACATCCGCTCATGTTGGATTTCAAATGCTATACTAGAATCGTCGTTTTAGAAAATCAGGTTTAAGAATTCTTGTGTTTTCGCTTTAGCGGATATACGACGACTCAGCATGTTGAACATTTTACATCACTACTGTATTATTCATCGTGAAATCCGTAAAATCGTTCTATACTTTATTCAACATTTTATTTTATATGCAACAAATTCATTTTACTTGTATCGTATTTTATCTGTTATGTCGCATAAATTTTACCCACGTCACTCTGTTTTAACATGATTTCAACACTAGCGACCTCTGATGTGAATAATGTAGGAACAACTTTGGTTATTATGTGTCATTATTGCTTGTTATCGCTCTATCAACCATGAGGGTAGTACGAAACTAATTAAAGTAGAAACGTTTACCATGTTACGTATTTAAACGCCTGCTATTATACCGGGGACAATGCAAACAGAAGTCACACAATGGCCCCACAAAGCATTGAGGGCTTATGCTGGCTTGTGGCTGGCTTACTCGCCTGCACCTACGAGTACAATATCTAGTACCTAGTACAGAGTACTATACAAGCTAATTGCCGAACATGCTCTTTGTTAGACTGAGATCAAATAACGCACAACATAAATATAACAATACAATGTCACTTGTACAAGTCTTAACTCGTGTCAGCGATGCGGTTTTTGCACATTCAATTTATGTAAACTCAAACTAAAATATATTACTATTTGTCTTAAGGTGAGGTGGCCTTAGAAATCTACCGAGCAAAGGCGGAGTAGTGTTCAGAGTTTTCAATGCCATTTCTTCAAATCTCAAAAACACGAGACGTAATTATTTTCAGGACTACTTCAAGATATATGCTACAAAACTATGGGGCCCAAAACACGATTGGTTAAAATTTTCTCGATAGAAAAAAATCGTAAAGTAAGCTCTAATTTTGCGGTTTTTGGCCTGTTTCTTAGACTAAAAACCTCTACCATTTGACCGGTATCCAATATTTCAAAATTTATTTTATGTCATTTTCTTCCTTATTGTATGTGTAATCAACGTATGGAGTTAGTTTTTCAATTTTCTACTTATTATTATTAAAAAAGAACACTTAAACACAAAAGTATGTTCGGTTTGCGCACGGGCACGTCGGTTTCTACCGCGCCCGCACCCCTCAGTCGGCCACTGAGCCTCGTCGGAAGCAGACATGTACAATTTTTTTCCAGCCGCGGAGATATTTACGACATTTAGTGAGCAGGGAAGAAAAATGCCTAGTTAAAGAGATAAAATAAAGCTCTCCAAGCCTTGCTATAAAAAACAGAGGGTTAGGTAGTTTGCGGCGTAATATTTACATACACACACTATTATCACGCCTATAATCCCTTGCGGGGTAGGCAGAGCGTAAACGGCCGCAAAAAACGGATATTTACGCCATGTCTGACAAATATTTGAGGGTTATGCGCAAAAATTGTGTTTCGCCATAGTGACAGGTTGTCAACACATCGCCTTAGATTGCAGTACACACCCTCGAGTACCTTAGACGCCTTTAACGACTCCCATGGGAAATAAATGGGGTGATGCTATTCTAAACCGGCATCACACGGCATAATTTTTACCAATTTTATCAAGATATTTTTTTTTAATTGGGGTAGAAGTACCTTGCAAGGACTACCTTATGTATGGTAAACATAACAATTTATTTATACCTAGCCTCACCCACGGCGTGATGTTTTTCCCGTAGGAAAAGATATTTCTCCAAAGAAAAAAAAAAGTTGCTTATGTCACTCCAGCCTCACAATCAACCCAACGCAACGTGACGTTACAATTACAAAGTCAAGGAAGGACAATCAAACTAATACGCTTCGATGGATAAAAACCTGTCAAGTGCGAGTTAGACTTGATAGCTGAGGACGGTTCCGTACAACCTAACTTTACTATTGTATAGGGTGAAATTTAACTAGTGACCGATAGCGAAAACCATGAAATGGAATGGAATAAGGAACAAATTAGCTCAAGTAACATATGGTTCCCATACAAATTGACTGACTAGGCCGGCTAGTACACCTTGTATGGGAGGTTCAATTTTACATATTTTACATTACATTTCTCCGTTGCGACGAGAAGAAAGGAAAATCAAACAAGCAGGCTTTCCCATTTGTAATATTAGTGTGGATAGATAAAGACCGGTAAAAAGCGAGTTGGACTCGATAAGTGACGACGGTTCCGTACAACTTATTTTAGCGATTCAATTTGAGTTGTGAGCCAAACTGTGGTCCTAATTGCGTAAGCCGAAAATGAATCTGATGCAGAGGTTTTGGAGACGCTCAAGTTTACCAAACAACTCCTCAGTGGCATCCACGTAGCAGGTGTCGGCGTGGTCTAAACGGGGGAGGAGAAGTGTCTGAGCAAGAGTAATCTTAGTTTTAAGAGGCAAGAAATTTTGAAGGTATTAAAGCGAAAGAAAAGAGAAAAATACTTTACTGCTGACAGCGTTGACCTGCGCAGTCCAGAATTGAGAGTGGAATCCAGTAAAATACCAAGGTTTTTGGCAGTTTTTGTGAAAGCTATAGACGCGCCGTTATAAATGACGTTTAGGATAATTGGCTGGTCCACTTGCCTACACACACATATAAGAACTACCTATTAGCATGACCTGAGATTTTATTGGGTTGACCACGAGACCGAAAAATTCAGCCCATGTAGCAATTTTGCTGAGGTCATTGTTGATAGCTTCAGCTTCAGTTGTACTATTTATATCATCACAGGTGAAATGACGGTAAATCTGCAAATTGTCTGCGTAAAAATGGAAGATAGAAGAGAGGAGTAACTGTGTTAATGACAACAGAAAAAAGAAGAAGTGAAAGGACGCCACCTGTAGGTACGCCTGCAGAGAGATTACTCCATTCCGAGAAAGCCTCATCAGAACGGAGCCGCTGCAAGCGACCCCGAAATTATGAATCAAACCAAGTTATTGGCGGAGAAGAGATGTTAAGAGAGCGAAGGATAGCGAAAAGTACATCAAGATCAACTGAGTTGAAGGCATTACTGAATTGAAGTAAAATAAGAATAGTCAAAGGCTTGTTCTCATGGTATGGTGAATATTGTCGGTGACTTTGATAAGTGCTGTCACAGTGCTGTGAGCAGCACAAAAGCCAGACTGATACGTAGAAAGAAGACTTCTAGATGTGTTGAAGTCAGATGCCTGCTTGTGGACAATGTGTTCAAGGATCTTGGATAGGAATGGAAGCATGGAAGTGGGATGAAATTGGGAGACCGATGAAGGATTGGAAACTTTAAGGAGAGGTATAACAATTGCACGTTTTTATGCTGAGGGGAAAGAACTCGTTACCAGAGCGAAATTAAAGATGAGTGTGAGGATTGGCAAGAGTTCGATAAGGATAAGGGAGATCATACGGGAGGAGAGACCATCATTGCCCACGGCAGTAGATTTGATGGATGATATATGTTAATTAACATCGTCCTCGGCAACAACTTTAAAAGAGAAGAAAGAACACTGTGGAAGTGGTGACGGTTTATGTTAGCGATAATCGTTGCTTTGACGACATCAGTCAGTGTGACAGGAGGAGACGAAAAATGCCGGTTGAGTGCTGCCAATCGATAGAGTCATCAACGCATTGTCGCATCCCTACACAGACGACTACACCGATTTCTCAACAGTTTGTTTGAGCAGCCAAGAGAATTTGAGAATCGAGGAATGTGGAATGTTGATGAAAAATGTCTCTTTAAAGGTGCTACGCCTTTCGGAATCGTGGGTGAAGATACCACAGTGGAAGTGAAATGCCCAGTTGAAGCCTCAAAAAATGACATTTAAAATGCTATAAAATAAAATAAGGTGCAAATATGATAAAAAGCAAGATCGAGTTACTGTGAATTAAAAATAGTAATTGGTTTTTCCAAGTTCAGGGAAAATTACGTGCGACGGGAAAGATGTGTTTGATATGGAGAAAACAATCTGATGAAATGGAGACAGTATATAAAAAGATATGACAACTTTTGGTGAACTAAATAGAATCATATTCTCCCGGAATGAGAATGGTAGATTCTCGTCGAGCCCGTGGGATGCCTCTGAGAGTTTCTAAAAAACCGGCTATATAACCAGGAAAGTGGGCGCTGGACTGTCAGATCCTGTTTATTGGGGCTGTTATAGATTTCCTTAGTTCAATCCCTTATTATTTTGCCAATTCTATTTCTATGTCCGTTCGTTTGTATGCCTCGCCTCGATAATTTCAACAGACTACGGAAGGAACCCTATTTATGGGCGTCAGTAAATGAAGCAGATATCTTAATTTGAATGTATTTTTTTTGTCCTGTAAATGAATTTTTATTACATTTTGATGTATATTATTTGAATTTTTCCCCATATAACATAAATTATCAATAATCATACGAATCCCTAAACATTTTTTCTTTATAAATAATTCTGTACATACCTAACTATGACTGATTTAAAAATGGTTTACATGTCTAAAAAACATAAACATTGAATAGGTATCACTACATAGTATAAAATAAAGTCGCTTCCCGTTTGGTGTCTCCTTATATCTTTAGAATTACCCAACGGATTTTGATGCGGTTTTTTTTATTAGATAGAGTAACTAGAGAGGAAGGTTTATAGGTATAATTTATTCCGATAAATTGTCACATTCCCATGGGAAAACGGGTAGCCCAACTGGTAGTAAACTTTTGACCCCCTTTTGACACCTTTAAAGATTAAACTTTCAAAAATGCTGAAACACGTATTTCATTATTTTAAGTTATGAGTCTAATCAGAAACTTTGACACAGATCACATTTAAGATAAAAAACTTTCATACAAACTTTTAACCCCCTTTTTACCCATTTAAGGGTTAAAAATTCAAAAATGCTGAAACACGTGTTTAATTATTTTAAGTTATTAGTCTAATCACAAATTTTGAAACAGATCACATTCATTTGAAAAAACGAACTTTCATACAAACTTTTAACCCCATTTTGACCTTATTAAGGGTTAAAATTTCAAATATGCTGAGACACGTGTTTAATAATTTTAAGTCATAAGTCTAATCACTAAAATTGAAACGGATCACACTTAAGACAACAAACATTCATACAAAATTTTAACCCCCTTTTCATCCCTTGGAGGATTAAAAAAAACGGAATTGTATCTATAATAGTTGCTTTATTACATTAAAAACTTCATGTCAAAGTTTTATCTCTCTAGCTTCAGTAATTTAGCATTTTATACTATCACGAAAACTGATAAAATAATATTTTATTTCCATAACACAAACATAGATGTCGCTGTTAGTTTTTCAAACGCTCTATCGTTATGTTTTTATATTATATTTTAATGCGCGATTTAATTTACTCTAAGCTTTCGTTCGTCGAAAACGAAATTAAAGGTGTCGTTTTTGGTATTTGTTTGGATCTTGGGTTAAAATTGATTGTCTAATAGATTTGTTTTTGGGTTTAGAATCGATCAAAGTTGTGATGTGAAGTTTCACCATTAAAAAGGGTGGTCAATACATCAAGATGGTCGTAGAGATTCTAAACATTAATGGTACAATGCTACCGCATGATGTTGTGCCAATTATTGGCGACGGCGCCTGATTATTTCGAGCAATATCCTTTGTGTTGTATGACACCCAATTCATGGCTCGGGAGGTGCACGAAAGTATTATTGCTTATGTTGTAGAGCACTAGAACGAGTTGATGTAGATGGAAATAATTACGCTAATTTCTCTTAATATTTTGCGGAAGTCCCTACTGCATATTTATGGCGGTTTGTGTGAGTTAGTGGACGGTGCAAAAAAAATCCTTGCGTCTTTGAGGTTTACAACAATGGAGAGTTGTATGCGAAATTCGGTGAAGATAGAAAACCCGTTGTCTTAAGTGTGATCCGTTTCAAAATTAGTGATTAGAGTTATACATAACTATGACTTAAAATAATTAAACGAGTTTCAGCATTTTTGAAATTTTAATCCTATCACGAAATATGAGAAAAGTAATATTTTAGTTCCATAATACAAACAAAGATGTCGCTATTCGTTTTCAACGCACTATCGTGATGTGTTTTTTCAAAAACCATAAAATTTGTATTTGTTGTTATAGCAGCAACAGAAATACAACATCTGTAAAAATTTCAACTGATTAGGTATAACGGTTCGGGAGATACAGCTTCGTAACTGTAGGACGGACGGACGGACGGACGGACGGACGGACAGACAGACCCTTTGGGTACCGAACTCTAAAAAACATTTTGAGATAATAAATACCTAAGTGTATATAATAGTAGCTGTAGGTAAGGATAAAAAATATATAATAAAAAACCTCCAATGTGAAAAAAGGGTGTAAAATATAAAGTGCATTTATGTAAAAAATAATTTTCCACCCGTGCGAAGCCGGGACGGGCCGCTAGTATCATATAACATTAAAAAAGACAACCTTTCAATGAAACAAATAGTTCAATTATTAGCACGTTTACCCTACGCGGGATACTGTCGTGCGCGGGAGCCTGCTACGCTGCGTTTGCTACTTGCCCGTGCGGGGGGGTACACCCCGCGCCTGCTCCGCCCGCGCGGCTGCTTCACCCACTTGAAAACCCGGCTACCTCGGCCAGATTTCGCCTTAATAAATCGTGACCACATCAGCCGGTTGTGTGCACAATACAGTGAAGAATCTAGGCAATCAATTATGTACAACACAGTGGCGGATTTGGATTTATACTCCTGCGGTAGAGACTAGTGTTGATGAGGAAGCTGTTGTGAGGAAGAGGAAGAGGATGAGTGTGTGTGTGTGTCAAGCTAAACAAACGATCATTAGGACTGAAAAGTGCGGGAGGGGGTGGTCCCTCTCGGCTATGGTTACGCGTATGTGCGATTGAATTTCTCCTAAAGTTCTCGTAATCTATGAGGAAGCGGAAGAGGAGTTTTTGAACTTTCTTTTATGCGGAATCGGTAGCGGATGAAGAACCTCAAATATTGATTGAATGATCTTCCGCATTATGAGGACACGGTAGAGGAATCCTCATCAACACTAATAGATACGCAAGTGAACCGTTTACGCTCTACACTTCCAACGCTCTCTGCGTAATTATCAGGCAGTTCTCACACACAACATGAAATTTTCTTGGGAATTTTTGCATCCAGTTTTTTGATGAAAGAAGTGTACAAAACTACATAAAAAACAGGATATCATGGCACATGTCGCCGGTTCAATTTGCGGCTGTCTCAAGGTTGTTTGTATGGTGGCTGTCTTGAATGAAATATCCTGCAATTCAACTCAGCTATATTTTAATAGATTAATTATTGTTATTTCAATGAACTGTACCAAGTCATAACGCACATATTGAAAACACATATATTACAACTATATTCCTTGCGGTGTAGGCAGAGCGTAAACGGCTGTAAAAATCGAACAAACATTTATAGGTCAATCAAAAAATTCTGTATCGCGATAGTGACAGCTCATCGCCTGAAATTGCAATACACATGTTACCCTCGAGTTCTTTAGTCGCCACTTACGACACATTCTAAGACGACATCACACGGCATAGAGGTTACCTATGTTTTTTTTTTATAACAACGATGTGCAATGTGTATAAAGCAATATTGCACTCTAGACAAGTTAAGAAAGAAAATTTACCATACAAGTTTCTCTGCCTCATAGGCACGAGGTATCCACACACGTATCACATGGAAACACGCCCACGTGCCAAGTGCTACAGCGACTCGTGACTTTATAAGTGAAACTTATACATACATCACGCTTATATCCCTATCGGGGTATGCAAAGCGTAAACGGTCGAAAGAAAACAAACATTAACGCCACGTCTAACAAATATTTGGGGTTCATTCAGTAAATTGTGTATCGCTATAGTGACAGGTTCTCAGACCATCGCCTAAAACTGCAATACACATGTAACCCTCGAGTCCCTTATACTTATCTGTATAACAAACGGCTCTATGTATTATGAGGCTCTACGATTTTTGTTACAGTGTTAGTAATTCTATCAATAAATCTGTAAATGTGGTCAGTCGGCCACGGCGCAGTTACTAAAGCGATGGTACAGTATTCCGCGGTCCCGGATTCAAGCACTGACAGCATTAAAAAATATCATTTTAGTATTAAATTTAGGGTACTACACTCTACGGTCTTAGCTACGCAGCTACGACGTAGCAATTCATCTTTGAAAGATGTATTTCACGTCTCCGTCCTTACTTTAGGTGAAAGTGCAGAAAAATAGTTTTCATACCAATTTATTTCAATCAAATCGTACATTAATATTGAAACCTATTTATTTTAGGCGGTTCGCTCACTTGTGTTGTTGTAACGGACGAGTGTGTCAAACGACTTGACAGACGTGTCCGTTACGCAGCGTAACGCACGAATAAACCCACCACAGCTGGAGATCGGAATTCGCAAATTCCTTTCATCTGACAGACGCATGCGTTATGTTGCGTTATAAAAACGACAAGTGAGCGAACTGCCAGCTACTTTATGAGCAATATTAATAACAAAAGGTGGGTGTTATCCATATTTGGCACAGATTTTCGTATTTTCCACCACAACACAGAATTGCGTTCGCTGCGCCGGTGCGATTTCCGGCCTCAGTTATAAATTTCATACGAGGCATATAGCAGTGCATATTTGGAACACAGCAAATATGAAAATATCGGTGGCAGAAATGTTTAGTAAACATAAATTGCTTGAATGTTCAGCTAACGTACCGGTACCTACAGTTTAAAATACCTTTGTTTAGATACGTTTTGTACATTAAAAATAAATTGAGCTATATTTATTGTAGGTGCTGCTGTATGCAGTAGACAAAAGAACCACAAAAAATATACAGGTTGGACAAAGACAAAATTTGAATACCTTATACCTACTGATACCCCATCCGAATCAACGCCATGTTGTGCCGCGATTTGGTGTAGTTTCTGAATGATTCAACTTTTGTTGTGTTGCATATTCGACTGTCAGGTTTTTTCCCTTTTTTGTACTACCGAAAAAGGATTTTTCAGGATGTTGTTTTTGTAGCATACCGTATCGTCATGATTGGTACTTTATAGCGTACAAAAAGTTAATATCGAATTTTACCCATACAGCTAAATAATATCAGTACATGTACATACATATTTCGAATTTTCCTCAGTAAAAGGCATTAAAATTTTGTCTTTGCCTCCACAATTCGGGCCACCCTGTATACTTTTGTATGTAGTAAGAAAATGGCAGATAGTATCTGGCTCAATAGTACACTCTAGAGAGGTTTCACACACAAACTGGAAGTTAAATGCGAAATTGGTTTTAGTGCAAGTAAAGAAAACATGTCTTCCAATTATGAAAAAATAGTTTACTGGTACAATACGGAGTTATTGCAAAACAAATAAATACAAAAAGAAAACATACGTCTACGGGTTGTCGTTTTGTAAAGAGTCTGTAATTAAGAGTCAAGACGAATATTTTTTCGACACTGTGTGCCTTTGCACCAAAGTCAAGTTGTCTAAAGGGCATTCAGAGAGTGAATGAACTTTTCTTTTCGATGAGTCTTTTGAATGCAGACTAAAAAAATTTCTCTGAAAGCAATGAAAACGTTACTTTCTTTCTACGTTACGTTACCTTTCTTATTGAAAACAAATTAAACAAAGTGATTTACGTAGTCATCAAATATGAAGCGAACCATATTCAGATGCTATAAATATCGTCTCACCGTGACAGATTCAGTACAGTTTTGTTTAGCTTTTTCAGTTCACTAGGCAATATCCAATAGTTCACGATTTTTGAGATTAATGTACCGAAATAGCTTCATGAAAAACCAATAAACATATACTGATAATAGACAAACAGAAATAGCCCATTGATCTAATACCTTTTTCCCTGATTGCGATAGACGTGAAGTCATTAGGTAAATCTGATTTTATCGAACACCAATCAAATAAATCGAACTAAAACGAACTGGACGCGGTAACGTAAATGTTAGTTTAACTACTAAAATAGCGTTTATTTTCACTGTTTCCTACATTTAGGCGCAAATTCTATTGTTACAAAAATGTAGTTTTAAAAGAAGTTAGCAGTATAATATTGCAGTACAATTATGTGACTGAAATATAAGTACAAAAACATCTAGTAAAAGTCGAGGACACATTTCTTTAAAAATAGATTTTTCTTATATTCGTTTTCCTTGTCCGCGGTCCGTCGTCGATATAGTTCATCACGATATCGCGATGCGATGGGCTTGCCCGCTCCCTGGTACACACACAACAAAATTATATCCCACTGCGCCATTTCATAACAATCCCCCATCCGACATCCGACCCATTACTGAAACCAACTTGACAACTCTATCTATGGACTTTAATTAGAAGCTACATTTATATTACGAGTATTTATTTATGTACATTTCAGCACTCGCTATACCACTTACTTATCTATGAGTGTTTAGTCAAATAGCAGCCCAAAAAAGCGTGAAACCTGAAATAAGGCTTACTTGTCGCTAGTCTTTACAAGTTAAGGTTAAGTTACATTGAACTTATCTTAAGTACTCACGAAGATCAGCCTGTGACGTTACGAAAGTTTGGATGGCATCCAAAGGCTGATAAGTATCTTAGTTGGCGATGCAAATTAATCCTGCCCTTTATAGCTGTAGTTACTATATTGACTCCTAAGCTGTCTGGAAGCAGGGTAAGTATTCTCTCAGAACCACTTGCAATACTTAAGATCGAAAATTACTCTTTGTCCTTATGTCTCTCTGTCTCTAAATTTCCGTTTTAATCTTTCAATGCATAAATCTTTTATTTCTTTCCTTGTAGATGCAACCTTTCTCGGATAGTCACGAACAGGTACATTCTGAACGTAGGTAGACGAGTGCCTTTCAATTTTATCACAATCCAATTTGTATAATTTATTAGCAAAAATTACCTGTAATTTGACTTATATTTGGTAATTGACCAAGCTATCTAGGTAGAGCTTATAAAAATTTGTTTCCTCATGCGACTAATGGGATTCAAAACTTTAAATTTCCCTGCCATTTCGATTGTTTTGTTTAAGTGTAAGTTCATGGGTAAAAACCTGTAAAATCCAGTTCATTCAGTATGAGGAGGCATTTATATTTTCATGCACAATTGATTTAGCATAGTTGCCATTTAGCTTAGCTGAAACAGCTAATTACGCAGCAGTATGCAAGTTGAAAATTATCTTCAAAATAATTTGAAATTGTAGTTGCTACTTCTTTTTTTCGTGTGGGACACCGAGTCGTCCAAGCTACTTTCACAAACCACATGCTAAATCTACAGAATAATGCATACCAATAGCTCAATTTCAAAGCTTTCGATAATCATCTCGGCAAAAATCGGCACCTAACCCTGGAAATTCATAACCACAATGTAGATCTGGCTAGGGCGTTGTCATTATCTTAACTTTACCAACATCAAGAAATAAAATATCCAATGTCCAAAACATAGTGTAAGAAATAAGACAATAGGGGTATTTAGTAAATTTATAAAGCACATTTTACAATCTATTTTTCCTACGCTTATGGCACGTTGATATTGTCTTGCCAAATAACTATTTCCATTTTCTACCCTTTAATTTTATACTTACTTACCCTTTTGTCCTACTTAACTTTAAAGATTGATATTATATAATATATTATAAGTGTTTATCTAAATAGGTATCAAATTATTTCCACATTCCAAGCAATGTTTTTATACTTTGAGTTTCGTTTTTGAAATAATTAACTACTCAGTATAAAAGAAAAGACTAACAAAATCATGATTTCCTTAAAGATAGAGAGAAATAAATAGAAGTAGCGATCATGGAGTAAATAGTAGAGGTGAAGGCTGTTGTTACACAGTGCATTAAGGTCAAAGCTTATCTGATGCAATGGCATCGCTGCACTTTACCTTTATTTTCCACGCTTCGCCTTACCTTGAATACTTTATTTTATCTTTACACATTAGGAAGTCAAATGTTGTTGATGCACAAGATAAGCTTTGGCTCTAAAAAAATTATGAAGGCTGCTCTACTTGCGATTGTAAACATGTCGGCTTGTAACCAGCAGGCCGCGCAGTGGGAGGCGGGGACCGCGCTGGGCGCGCTGCGCGGGCTGACGTCGCAGGTGCGCGCGGCGCGGGCGCGGGGCGGCGCGGACGCGGGCCGGCGGCGCGCCATGGCCGGCACGCTGCGGGCGCTCGTCGAACGCACGCACGACTTCACCGACTCCGCCTACACGTCGCACCACCACCGCCAGCGGATCCTCGCGCTGGCGGAGCGGATAGCCTACGAGCTCGAGAGGCTCGTTGCTGTCGCTGTGTCCTTAGTGAGTAACAGTTTACACGCGACAGAAGCTTATTGCTCCTTAAAAATTAAGGAGAATAAATTACCGTACGTACATTTCCAACCCTTGGAAATTCATAACCAGCAGGAAGGCTTCTGGCCATTCCGTGGAGAAATGGGATGACATTAATCTAGTCCGGCACCACGCGGCAGCACGCAACAAAGTAGAGTGTAGCCCCAGTAGTCATATAAATTGCATGCATTTGTAGGAGGAGGAGGGCGGCACGGGCGCGGCGATGGAGAGCGCGTGCGCGGGCGCAGTGGGCGCGGCGGGCGAGCTCGAGCGCGCCCTGGTGGCGGCGGCGCGCGACCAGGCACGTGACCTGGCCCCGCTCGCTGACGAGGCGCGGAGGCTCGCCTCCGACCTCGCCCACATAGGTAACCTACGCAGGAAAATAGGTACAGTGGTGCACGTAGAGGGTGAACGCTTATGTGTACGCAAACGCAAAGCAATTCTGACGCCTCTCTCCGGCATTGCTTGTACAGACGTGGTGTTTGGTGAGTTCAACTTAGGTACTGAAACTACCTGTTAACTCATAAATCCTTCTAAAAATATTCGCTCTCCCAGTAGACGCGATACTAGAGATAGCCAGAGGAAATGCTTTGTTGTCTGTTTGTAGAGTTCATGTGTCTATGACCCGACTACCCTTCTATTCGCCCCCATTAACTTTACAAATGCTAACGAGTGCCATTAAGGCGTCTGCATCCCTCTTGTAAGCGTGACTTGCATGATTAATAGCGTATGTTGATGAGGGACGGTTGGCTCATGATCAATTCATTTTAACATGTTTACTCTACAAAACTTTGCTTTGTTTTAACAAGTTACTTAATTGGTCAAACTAAACAAATTTTGAAATATCATAGTCGCATAAGCGTTCACTCCTTACAAACCCACCCAACTAACAAACAGTAGAATAGTAAAACTGGCTAATATGTTTTGTTTGGGACGTTTAGGAGGATCGATTTTGTTTTTGCATTTCAGCTAGTTCCTGTGGTGAGAGAGAATCAGAGAGACTGCACAATATAGCCAGCCGGCTCCACGAACAATTAGACCACATTATAGAGGTAAGTTATTTAACTATCCTGTTATTCAACAGGTAGGCGCGATCACTTCCTAAACATTTTTATGTCTATCTTTTTTGGCTTCTAGGTTTTGCAACGGAACCGGTATATAATAAAACGTGTTTATTGTTCTTAATTTACTTAAGTGTGACTGAGAGTATAAACAAACCAGTCATCTTCGTAAATTTATTATCTACGTAAATCCCATACCCAATTCCATATTCAATGTCTGTGCCAATATCATAACCATACGCGGATTTAGAGGGCATAAGCTTGGCGCTTTATATGGTAAACAACCCGTGCACTTGAGGATGTTTTCGCATTAGATAATTCAAGGGCACGATCAGAGGATAAAGTGCCTAGACATAGACAGTTTATGGGGCGAAGCGACGCGCCGGGATGGCGCCATGCGCGCTTCGGCTATCAGATCAACCGCGCACTGAGAAGCACGGACTGCTGGTTCAGTCATGCAACCAACGTGTCTAAGCACAGTGGTTGTAACTTCGGAAGCTCTTTGTTCTTGTGCAGTGGTATTTTAATTGAAATCAAAGTGTGGTTGACTTTATATTAAACTGCAGCTGCTGTTTATAGCTTCGGACGGCATCCTCTGACCGCGGTCTGGAGTGTTAAATAAATACATCATCATCAGCAAAGGTAAACTTTACAGGTATGCAAATTACTAAGGCACATAGCGATGTCAGAAACGTTGCAAGTGAGCGCCAAGTTCGCCGAGATCAACTTGAGGATATACGGTCCGCAAGTGGTGACGGCGGCGAGGACGTTGGCGGCGCATCCTGGCAGTGCCGCCGCGAGGGAGAACCTGGACGTCTTTGTTGACATGTGGGCGTGGTTACTAGCCGACGCCGCCAAACTAGCGAGGGAACTCCTCGACTTGACAGACGACAGACCCGACAAGCAGCAGTACAGCAGTTTACCTAGGCCTGGAGTAAGTGACTTTCGTTACTAATGTGTTTGCAGTCATGTGAGACGTTGTTTGTTTTCTCAAGGTTGAGTGGATCTAGGGATTACATCTCGGATCCTCTATGTTTACTGTGTGTTGATTTCTAGTCGCTCGTGGACTGTTTAGGTAATTCTAACTTTTTTCTTGAAGTATATAATTTTTCTTGTAGCTTGATATTTTATAAACTATATTTTATGTATCCTTTTATACCCTATTTATATCCATTTATAGGTAATTATTAAAACAATGTTTTTTAACGCATTTGTCAGAAACATGGTACCACGAGTAAACCGTTGAAGGCGGTGCGGTTAGACTCGGACGAACAAGCGAAGATCGCCAAGTCTGGTCTGGAAATGAAAATGATGTCCTCCGAGATGGATGCCGAGACTGAAAAATGGCAAGGAGCAGCAGCGGATGAAAACAACGACATTGTGAAGAGGTACTTTTTTGCGCATTAAATATCTATAACAAATGAACCCTCCAAAATTTGACTCTACTTTTTGGACCTTAGTTACCAAAAGTTGGCACATAAGTCGTAGCTATTTGCTACGCCGTAGTCCAGCGTACAGTAAAATTAAAAATATAGCACTTAAGTTTGATCAAATAGAGCGGCGTCCACGATAAAAATGGGGTTATACCATTCTACCCTAGAATTATACAACTCTGCAATTTGCATGCATGATGCATTGATAGTAAATTACCGCTTCGAGGACGAACGAAAAGTGGTATTTACGATAAATCGATGAACTCTTTCCAGGGCGAAAAATATGTCTTCCATGGCCTTCGCTATGTACCAGTTCACAAAAGGCGAAGGTCGTCTAAATACTACGCAAGACCTCTTCACACAAGCAGAATATTTTGCAGAAGAAGCGAATAGATTATACAAAATTGTTAGACAATTTTCATATCAGGTAAGTTCCGAGGCAAATAAGAATTCAGATGTATTACAGTGAAACAAGTTATGCAGCTGTTGTTTTCTTTTGAAGGTGCCTGCAGGAACAACAAAAAAAGAATTGTTAGAACAGTTAGATAGAGTTCCGACGTATGTCCAACAGCTGCAGTTTACAGTGAAAGAGCCGACGGTGGGCCGCCAAGCCACCTTCAGCAAAGTGGACAACGTCATACAGGAAACGAAAAACCTTATGAACGTTATCAGCAAAGTCGTCACCACATGCTTCGACTGCGCGAACAAGGTGAACAATCCAACTTTTTCACTTCTCTTCATACATTTTCTAATTACTATCTCTTTTGCAACACTATGCACTTTTATGATTAGTGATATATTTAGGAAATTTAAATATCTTAGTGCATTGGAACATAATGTTCCTTAGGTACCTTTGCCGTGGGAGAAGAGTGTGGGAGTGAATAAAAGGCACCAGAGTGTTGCACCTGTTAAGTACTTTAAAGATTATATTTCATTCGTAACTGTTAGACTGTCGGTCGGGAGAGGGTGAAACAGTGTGATCACTATTTGAAGATTTATTCTTGTTGTAATTTGTCCGTGAATGCTAAACTTATAAACAAAAACTTAAACGTGCGTTTAGATAACAAGAATAAATCTTTTTAGTTCATTAGAAACTAGTTCGAAAATAGCATTAGAAACATTTGAAATTCAAGATCCCGTTTGATTTAATGTTACTGTATAAGTTGTCCGTTTTATATTTATTTTTCCCTCCACTCCAGGGTCTTATACCGCTGGACAAAGCGATAAACAAATCCTCAACGATAACTGGGGACGACTCGGTCTGTCTCTATTTTGCATTATCATGACGTATCCCGCCCGATCATGTATTCCTGTGTGTCGATGTGTATGTAGTGGACCAAGCATGTTCTGTGTAATCATGCCTATGCGCCAAATACCATTCAAGATGTCACCGCCATCAAAATGATCGCTAACGAGAAACTTTGTTTGGCTAAAGTTTTATGTAAATCTACGGGCACTCGCTAAAGCCATTAGATACGATAACCCAGTTTCCTCAGTTTTTGTCCCTGACTTGCCGACTGACGACGGTTTCATTGTTTTAATTTTCGTTACGAATTTTGTTTAATCTTCTGCTTTCTTTAGTTTGGTTATTATTTTCGTTATTTCAGTATTCCCTGTGTATGCCTGAGAGAGTACCTATGCATTGGAAGCCAAATTTACAAAAAGCATCCACATTTAAGAGTGAAAATAGTGTACTGAATGGTTGACGTAGGTATAATTTGTGATCACGTCGTCGTGGTTGTGACGACCGCTGTTTGTATAGTGCAACTAAACAACACTAACGTGGTTATACTGACATTTAGCGTAGAGTTGATTGATGGGTGTTATACTACATAGCTAAATTGAATGTTGATGTAATGTTGCAGTTATAATGTCTAGTATAGCGTATGTGTGGTAAATTTACATCTATTTGAAGTTTTGAGTGAATTTGCTAGAGACAACCCCCCTTAACCTACTAACCAATGTGTCCCTTAACTGATTTTAATCTAACTTATACTAATCCTGAACTCGATCAAAATTTTATCAAATTCGACTCCCATTCATTCAAAAGGAATGCTTGAAAATTTCAATTGGTTCGCGTGCATGGTGTTTCTTCATCTCGATGGGTACCTGCGTAGCGCTCGCGTAGACCTCGACCCGCGCCCGTGTTTGCCACCACCGTTTCAATACATTTACGAAGTTTAAATCGATAAATAATGGAGCATGTTGCGAGTGTTGGCGAGCACGGAAGGCGGGTTCGAATGTATTTCGAATGCAGATAGTAACGTGTTTTGTATAATGCAGTACAAATTGGACTTCACGGGTTTGTCGGCGGGCGGCGCTGGGACTGGCGGGCGGGGCGCCACGCGGGATGAGGATGGCGGCGCCGGCGTCGGCGGCGACGCGAAGCCAGGGGGGAGCTCCTCCGATACAGCCATGTGACAGTACGGCATGGGCCGGCGCGGCAAGGGCGACGCGCGCCGGACCAGGGTCAGCTTCCTCTTGTTTTAAAGGATTAAACGTCTCTTTAAAACAACACGTCGCCTGGTGCCGGGAGGACGAGCTACGTCATGTTAGACGCATGGCTGTAAGTAGATGAATGCGATTTGCCATATTTTAAAAACCGGTTAAATTCTAATGAAGAGACTCTACAATTAATCAAAATTGCAAAAAAGCATTATATTTTCGTAAATCAATTTTAATCACAATAACTAGTAAAAAAAAATGCTGTAAAATTTACAGAAAACATACTCTACCTCAGCATTTGAAAGTTTGAAATATCAGTACCATACATATCCACTTCAAAGGTAATTCAAATCTACTAAAAGCCATGCAGTCTCCATTTCGTTGCTTATCCTGGGTACCACATAAATCAGTGTTCACTTTCCACATGACATAAACATCAGATTTTCACAAAAATTTCGACGAAACAGAGCTTGTGGCTCGGGAATATTTCTGTGTTAGTCTGATGTTTGTTTTCAGTGTGAACCCTGATAGGTGTGATGCCCCGTACCCGGTTGTCCGCCACCAACTTGAATGATGTCCCGCAGACTCGGTTTCACGAAGACTGCCGGTATCAGATGGGTTGTGGTGATAAAAAATAGTATTAGGATGAAGAGTACGATATACAGTATAAGTTTGGAAAGCACTTGCGACACACAAGCCGTGGTAGAGCGCGGGCAGTGGGCACGGAGCTCCACGCGCCCGCAGGTAGACATCGCAAGCGGCGCGCCGGCGCACGCACACTGGCTGTGGATCTAAACTAAATCTAGGTAAATAATTAAGTATAACCTTATCGACTTGTTACTACGCCTTTTACTGTTAAAAACCACGTCTAATTCTCTCGCTGAGTCTTCTGTAGTCTCTCTACTGTAGAGTAGGTACTAGGTATAACAAATAAGAGGTTCAGCCAGTTGTTGCTAAACATATTACGAATTTGCCTCGAATAAACTAATTTGTGATCATAAAATTATAAGAAGAGTGAAATCGTACAATAATTAACTTGTTACACTTTCGTGATGTTTACACATTGTTACATAAAATACGTAAACAAAAACACAGATGAGCCTATTTTTTTAAGTTTCCCTCTCATAGTATACCTGTAAATTACCTATATGTAAACCTACTTCTATAACCCTATATGTACCTACTTACTGTGTATTATATTTTCCTGTTATATCTTCGACCTGAACTGTTCTGTCTTCTTCACTTGCGCTCTATGCACTACGTCCTGTGGTCCTGCTGCACCCTTGTTTCGTTGTGCACGTTAGCTTCCTATATTGTTCTTTTGCATTTTGTTTTTATTTGGGAACATGCTCTGTTCACCACATTTACTTCAGAACACACTGATACTCTTGCATTCGATGTTATCGCATTATTAGTCGTTTATCTTTCAACGATTTCGTGTAAATACTACGCTAAAATACGGTTATGATATTTACATTAAAATCGCGTTGCCTGTGCGGCATCAGACATTGCATGATTGTGAAACGGAACAAATAGATGTGTGTTGCATGTGTGTATTATCGTCATGGATGTCGTACTTCATCTTTCCGACGGGAGGATGTTTAACGTTAAGATGAGGGAACTTGACTCTGGTGGCTGCTGGAGCAGCCCCCACGTCGCCCGGAAACAGAGGTGTTGCAGAGACCGCGCGTGCCCCACGGTGACGAGCCAATCACAGACCGGCGCGCGCGCTCCTCCGTCGACGCTCACTTGCATGCGCGCGCTGCTACCCCGTACTGTACACACGCATATCGTCGGCATGGCCATAGATCATATCTGCGTCATATTCAATGTTATCGCTAATCGGTTACAGCAATAATGAACATATCAAACTCGTAGGTTAATCGTTGCTACTGCAGACAGACGACTTAGTGTTTAAGTATTGTTAATTAATAGTTAACGGTCGATCGAGCCTAAATGTTAGAACGATCGAGCTGTACTTAGTATTTGTGTAGTTAGTATCGGTGAATCCTTCAGTAGGTGCTACGAGCAATAACCTGTCTAATAGTTAGATAAAAACGGCTAGTCATATCGTTTCTTGTACATTTCATTCAGGCCACCGAAACACTCGTTGTTTTTGCACACATATCGGCCTATTGTAATACAATTTTGCGTGAGCTATTTTTATGAACGCCTGTTTTAGAAGCGGCTGTAGGTATATGACTATCATTGTTTGTCAATTACTGCATACGCGCTGCAGTGTGAATAGCTTGCGGTTGCCCGCCCTGCCCTCATGCCAGTCTGAGCGCGCGCGTTGCTCTCTACAAGCTCGGGGTACTACGCTACCGAATGTCTCTACAACACTTCGCCTGTTTCTATCTAAGCATTTATTCTTCAAGTCTACTTGACAACGTTGGCTTTCGTTTTCTAGTTGTAATAAGATTGTTAAACTATTCACTATAATGTCTAACTCTACTCTTAAATTATTTAATGCCTTCTTATTTTACTGTAATCTAGGTCGCTAAGGGATAATAAGGTTTTCAATTCATTTAATGAAAACTAGATTAGTTACTCGTTAACGTTTTATGACTAATGTAAAGAGCTTGATTAAGCTTTATAATGAAGAGTTGTGAATCGAACTTGTGGCCAGTTAATGTTTTAGATTCAATGATTAGAATAAACTGCTTGACTGTTAAATACCAAATACTTAAGTTTTTTATATTTGTTTTAATAAGATTTTCTTCGACAGGCCAATGCCGAGGCAATCCTCGAATAGACAAAGCCGGATAGGCCGGCCGGCTTCATTGTCTCCTTGCTATTTTCTCTTACTGACTCCACCAACACAGTTTACTATCTTGATATCCTACTAGAGCTTGGCTGACTTTCCTCAATATTTCTCACTAACTTTTCAGATTTCACTTAAACTGGCCGCTCGCTTGAGTAGATCTTTAATCGGCCGAAACTAATACAATTGTTGTTCAAATATTCTTATGATAATTACTAACAATTTTTAAGATATAACAATTTACGCACTCTACATTTTCAAAATCTGAGTGTGTTTTTGTGTTATACTAAGTAGAAAAGTAGTGAACAAATTCGTAAATTCAGAGAAAGGCAATTGGTCCAATAACTGACAGTAGATTGATATTTTAATAACACAAGCATTCGATCATCATTTCAGACTACTTCATTAACAGTGCCAAAACAAACAAGTTGTAATTAAGTAAGGTTCGCAATAAGATGTAAATAATTACAAACATATTCAACAGATAAAGCTAGCTGAATATCACATTGAATCAGTGGGATAGTAAAATACCTATACAAGTTGTAACAAAAATGGAAGGTATACCAACCCAATTAGCCGGTTAAGGTGAAACCCTACTCATGAAATAGAGCCACTTTCCCCAAGGAACAAGGTAGCGATAGGGAAATTTTTTTCTGCAGTTCTAATTTTGCCATCTATCTGATCGAGATTTTTCATTCCATGTTCTTCGGGAAAAGTTGTTGAATAAATACCTTGACCTCCTTTGGGCTAGATATACTTACACTTTTTGTTTACGTTGTATAACAAATTGCAAAGTACTTAAATCTTTGAAGTTACACAAGATGGTATTTAACTAACTCGTGCGTGTAACTTTTCAAGCACTCGCGATCACTTTCACTCATTTTAAGTATTAGACCGGGTCTATCGCGATAGTATTTAGGTAAATATTAGTAATTTACCTGTGTCCCGACGTTTCAATACAGTTTCATGTATTGTGGTCGCGGGTTGACTGACGTCCCAGCGAGTTGTCATCTAGGCGGCGGGTAACGAGATGTTCTGCTACCCACATTTGTCTTTATAATTTTAATATTATTGATTGTTTGTAAACATTGCACTAGGCTGCCGGCACTCAACACTCACTGTATCCGACGATTGTTCCGATGATAAATCGCGCGGTTTCAACTTATCAATGACTGGACTCCATGCGGATGACAATTTAAACCCGTCCTCCCGGTTGAAATTATTAGGGTTCTTCAGGGAACGTGGAGACTTGATCGAGACATTCAAAATTCTAAATGGTCACTATGATCTGGATAATTTTGAAGAAATATTCGAATATGACAAGAACACTCGACTGCGTGGCCATCATCTCAAATTAAAGGCGCAAAGATCTCACAACAACCCGCACAAACACTTTCTGACTAACCGAGTGGTCAAACCGTGGAATGACCTGCCTCACAGTGTAGTTTCGGCAACTAGCATAAATGCATTTAAAAACAAACTAGACGAACATCAAAAACAGTGTCGTGGCAAATCAAAAATTTAACATAAATAACTAAAGTGAACTATAAGTGCTATATAGTGACGAACTTGAACAGTGAATAATAGGATGCAGGCATTATCAGTTGTTTCAACTGCCTGCCTGTTCAAATAAATAATAATAATAATAATTCTTCTTAATTTCAATAGCCTCGCGAACGATCCTAGGGTAATAGTGGCGTTCCACAGAGAGGATTTTCGGGGCATGAAGTTCAATCCAATGATTCGGACCGGATGATAGAAGGTGTTCTGCTATTGCCGATTTATGCATCTGTCGGTTTTTTACAGCTGCAATATGTTCTTTGACCCGTTCGCTGACAGTTCGCTTCGTTTGGCCAATATAAGATTTACCGCAGCTGCATTGTACTTTATACACTCCTGCATTCTGAAATGGAATGACATCCTTCGGCGTGCGTAAACAGTGTGATACTTTCGACAATGGACTGAAAACAGTCTTTATTGAATTTTTACTCAACACTGTCCCAATCTTATCTGTTACTCCTTTTACACAGGTAAATTACTAATATTTACCTAAATACTATCGCGATAGACCCGGTCTAATACTTAAAACTCGTGCGTGATCTGGCAGTGTTCGGAAATATTCAGAAGCGTGAACATAGCAATACTAAGAGAGTTGAATCGCATAATATAAAACCTCTCTATCTAGGAGTACCATGGGAATAGGTCATTAAACGATTGCCGCCATTGTGCCTCTATAAATAGTACCTACGCTATTGCCCAACACTTTGCAGTGCATCAGCTGCAGCTGCATGCACATGTCAATACAGTCCCATTGCACCCAAATGCATAAAACTCATCCTACTAAAGTAAGGCCCAAACGATTGACTTCCACCTTAATGATATCGTAATCGGTTAGTAATAGTTGTTAGAGATACACAGTGATTTGTGATATTACAAGTACTTATTGAGGTTTAGTACAACGTCCTTTATTTTCAAAGTTTTATAGTAGGTAACTTTAGAGGGACACGACAAGAACACCAAATAATACATAGTAATCATAACTGAATAGGTTATATTTAATATAGTCAGACAAGGCTTAGTTTGAGAGGGGTCGATTCGATGTGTAAGGATGTGGAAACGATTTTACTTTCAAATTACTTCGAAAGATAATTCCAACATTGCTCTCGATTCTGGCGGGACATTTCCTAAGCTGATTCTTATCTATTGCCGGCACCGTCTTGGTAAAATAAAATAAAACATGAGGAAGGAAACCAGCTGTCACTTACTTCCTCAAAATGACGTTCGACAACTTGAAAAACGCGAAATCGAGAATAATTCGTTATCAAACGTCAGTTTAAGACTAAATGAGCTAGTTGAAGATTTTGTTATTTTTAGAAAGTAACAGTAGTGACTCGAGTACCTAACTGAAACTGGATTACTTTCCGCTAGAATCACGGCCATTATCAATTAGGGTTGCATATCTCTCGTAGTATTAATTCTCGGCTACCATGGTTGTTGTTGGAAAACATAAAATGGAGAGAATATTTATGAGATAGTAATAGAATGCCAAGACAGTCGTATGTAATGTTTTGGGTGATTCCCATGGTGGAGACAAATGAACCAAATTATGAAGTAGATACGTAGCCTAATACAAGCATGCTAATCTGAGGTGCAGAGTACCTACACTTATGGATATACAGGTGTAAAAAATTACAGAAAATATTTTATGGGGTGAATGATCCCATCCCATGAAACTGAACAGGTTTCCTCAAGAATATATTCGAGATATGATTTTATCTTGATAAGTCGCATAATCAATGAATTATGAGTTTGAATGGCAGGGCTAAAATCTTTTGTCGTATCTCAACTTATGTCCGTTGAATATGTAATGTTAAGTTTCATAGGGCGATTCACCCTTTGTAATATTTTCAGCAAATTTAAAGCACCTTATATTTTTATTGTTCTCTTAAATGTAACTACTTGATATGTAAATGAATGTAACCCTGAAGGAGTAAAACCCCGATAAAACTTATATTGTAAATAAAATTACTTTTGATAGAAAGTTAATTTAATGACGGTTTCTTAGATAAATCACGTATCGTCGAATATTTTAAAATCATTTTAAGATTACTACTTTAGTAAGTGTATAAAGATTGTATTGTCGAGAAACTGTTGTGATTGTTATATTTGAAGTTGCATTTTCATTGAAAAATAACTAGAAGTATATTTTCCATAGTGCTGCCAAAGAATATAATTATTACTAGATGTAGTCATGTTGTTTACATAACAGAATATTTTGAGGTTGTTCGTGAATTTATGGATTGCGTTTTGATGTGGTCGACGAATGTATAACACTGTGTATGTGATCGAATACATCACCAAATAAATCAATTCGTATGAAAAACATTAGCTACTGATTTTTATTTAATATGTCCTAAAGATACCACATAGCATGAGGAGTATGGTGGCAGTAAAAAATCATCAATAAATCCTGGTTCAACATATCCATGTTATGCGGTTTCTACTAAGAGTATGTGAAACTGTTTGAAGAAAACAAAGTTTTTCCTATATATTACGTATTTATTTATATTTATTCAAAGGTACAATATATTACATCGTCTGAACTCGATTGCTCCAACACACATCACATCGTTCATAATGACTAAGCAAATGATCAGTATGGTAAAGTGGGCCACGGCCCTACACAAAATACAAAATTAAGCATAGTCTTACTACCTAAGTCCTTAACTAATGCGGAAGTCAATACTGAGAGTAGGAAATAATACAAATGTAACCATGGCATACTGATTAAATGAAAGATTATGCAAGTCAAGTGTATGATATAGTTCTTGTAAACAATATAATAACTCGTATTGTAGACTGTAACTACTAAAGAAATATGTACAGAAACGCAAAGTATTAAGCAACTACTAGTAGATACATTAGATAAATAGATAAAATCGATACGACAAACATGAAAGTAAATTATGTTATGAATGTAAAAGTTATCTTTGAATTTAATAAGGTGTTGCTAAAAAAACAAGTTACGCTTCACCAAACAATGTGCTGTTTCCGTGCTTGTAACCTCCTGAGAGACAAACTCGTTCCATTAACATTATTACGAGGAAAGTCTAACACCTAGCTAAGGCTAGATCTATTTCACAACTGAACTATGAGCATATTTTAATATCACTAAGCGCATATACCGATTACACACTCCACACCTTCATAGTCAGATATTCGAATGCACCGATCAAGCCGAAATCGTATTATGTTAATAATATAGAAGTAAAAAATATTTCTTATCTAATTCATGTTAAAATTTAGAATTGTGTATCTAATGCAAACTTTCGAATAGCTAAGATGCTCTACTTATAAATATAACAAATAAATACCACACGATTCTAGCGATTGTAACATCCAATATGCTATATTTATTAGTAAAGATTAAGTGCCTATGTTATAATTTTACAATGATTTGAGCTGAATAAAATCACTTCGCCGTTTCTAATCATAAATACTATTAAAATCAGCACTGAATAATAATATGATAAAATACGTCATCCAGAGCGATCGTCAGTAAACAGACCATTATTACAAGCTATTTGGCATCTTTGTGGACGAAAATGTCGATTGAAAAACGGTCAGTATTTTGTGCCTCCAGTCACCGGGTTCATTTATGTCGTTTACTTTCCATTAGAACGAGTATAGAAAATTACAAATGCTTCTGTAACACAATAGTCGAAAACTAGGCCTCACTTATTTAATAATAAATGCTTTGTCATGGAAATAATCTTATAAATAAATACGTATTAAAGTAATCTCCAAAGTCCAGTACCTTTTAATTTATAGCCATACATAACACAAGTTATGAGTTGAGTGAAATATAATAATAATAATACAAATACACAGCAAACGTATGTAGTCTTTAAATATCGTTGTTCAAATTATGCTACAACATAGACCTCTAGAATGGAACAGTCAGTGCGGCGCGCGCACTTACTCAGGCTTCAACATTATAGAACTATTCCGGTCGCAACACTTTTAAAAGACCAATCTGAAACCACATAAAATATTCATTGCGTCACCAAATATCCAGTGTCTTAGTATACAATATTAAATAAATTCATTATATAAAAAGATAGATGAGAGTTAAGTCTGATTTGACAAATATTTACTATGTCTACTTACTAATCGTTATAGATATTTACAACATAAAGAGTAAAATAGGCCCCCTGCCCAGGAGGTTAAATCACAAACAATCAATAGCATACATATACAATTTCAACCGAAAGTAATTAGTTAAACGAACGATAAGGTGAGTACAGATAAACCCTTCGTACAATACAATCAAGCAACGTTCTGGCTACGTTCAGAAATAATAAAAACCTGATTAAGACGCTGTCCCCTTTAAAGATGCTGTAAGAAAGCAAAATCGTTTAAATGCTATCCTTTTGTTTTTATTTTTAATGATTAATTTAGAATCAATGAAGATTTCTATGTGAAAAACAATTTATTACAGAAATATGTTAGTCATTTAGAGGAAAAAAATACGGGAAATTTATAGTTTACATGGTTAAATCAACCTGAACGCAGAGTTTTTAGTCTTCAAGCTCTATCTAGTTTTTAAAGCAGGTAGTATTTCTGAACACAGCGTAAAATTACAAACAAAACAGTTCATGACGAATTATTTTTCTGTAAGTGAAAGTAACGCTCATCACAACACAGAAATGGCACTGAATCCCAGAATTAGGTACACAAATTATTAAACATCTCAAGAAATCTCATTTTAGTTTGGTAAACTAATACATACAACCGCATAATCTCATTTCTCAAACGAATTTTGATTCAGTACGATATGTACAGTAAATAAAATAAAGACTAGGTTTAGTGCTGGCCATCCTTTTTTTTTGTTAGTGTAAATATTCGTATGCCAAGATTGCTTGGCAATATTTGTTGAGAAGTTGAGAAATCCAAATTCATGTAATTTTGAATATTTGAAGTTCTATTGAAAATTATAATTTAAACGGGTCCTTACCGACGAATTAGTTTACCCGTGATCATGACGCTTGCAACAGCGTCGAAATATTGGGAAATCGTATTAAAAATAGTTCGTCGGTAAGACCCGTTTAAATTATAACTATGAATAGTGTAAACAACCGCGAAAGTTGAAAATTTAGTATTTCAAGTTCTGCTAGTATTATGGCCAAGATTAAGTCAAGTAAGACAGATATTTCCAAGCAAATGAGATCACACCTCATAGGATCACACGGTAACAATGCATTTACCACGCCGCCATTACATTCTGAAGAAACAAATACATAACAACTCCGGTTCAAACATAAATGGCCACAACACGAAAACGTGAGTAAAATCGGATTAAATCGAATCGAAAAATCAATGTTATATTATTACCCGTCGTAATCGCAATTTAGCGTGCAACGGGTCGTGCATGAGTCGCGCGACAGTCGTGCGTGAATCGCGCGTGAGTCGTACGACAGTCGCGCGTGAGTCGTACGACAGTCGCGCGGCGGTCGCGGGTTAGTCACGCGTGAGTAACGGTGGGTGCGAGGCCTACGCGGCTTAACGCCAACTTAGAACAAACCTTTCTTTTTCTTATCCTTTTTCTCCTTGCCGTCGACAGTCCTGAAATAAAGAAACAATTTGTTAGTAAAGACGTTACATAATACAATAAATAATATCAGAGACTAGGTTAGTCGCAATTGATTTCTGTCGTCGGCATTGTTGAAAGACGGATACTTCCTAGCAGTCCAGCTTATCTGGACTTGCAGGCACCTTATCTTCGGAATGCACAATCAATGTAAAGGAAACTTATCGGTTTCTGTGTAAAGTCACCCCATCGTAGACTGTCAAGGCAACTTTCAAGGAAAAGTGTCACATTGCGCGGATTATGTTGCATACTCACTCCTTGCTGTTGGCCTCGAGCGAGCGGCGGCGCAGTTCGTCGAGCGAGAGCCCCGTCTCGCGCTCCCAGGCGGCCCTCTCGGCTGCCAGCGCCCTCTGCCTCTCCTCCAGCTCCCGCGCTTGGGCCTCCAGGGTGCGGCGCGTGGCTTCGTGTCGTCGCGCCATTTCGGCCTCTGATTCCTTCAGCTTGGCGCGCTTCTCGCGCACTTTCATTTCGAACACCTGGGAATATAATTAATATACATATTCGTTGAGTCAGCTAAGCATTATTATTTTCGGACTAAACATTATAATATCTGTTGAGTTTTTGAAGATCTAAAATCTATTTTAATGCACGACTACCGACCTGTTCCATTTCGCTCTCCATCTTCTTCATTTTCAGGTCGTGCTCTCTCTTTTCCTCTTCCATTTGAGCCAGAGGGTTCCTGGAAATAAATGGCAAGCGTGATGATATAATTGCATTTTCAAAATCAAAATACGAGTACTACTCAATATGTACATCAATATTATCTCCACTGAAAAGAAAATGGTATAACGCAACATGGAATAAAATAACTACAATATAAGTACATGCAAAGTATATAATAAATACAGTAATAGAAGCAAAAATAAATATGATAAAGCGTGTACGTGTACATAGGGTGCTACTTGCACATGATACACGGAAACGTAAATAAAACAGAACTTAGAATACTTTGAACCATTCATAAATGTGCTATGACGTTGGACAGATAAGTTACCTGGAAATTTTACAACCATATAATTTGCTTTAGAGTTACAGCATGTAATTCCTCGGAGATACAAAACAACTTGCTAAACATTATAGAATATTATTAAAACAAACACAGGCAGTTCATGTGAAGCGCCACGATCACATGCGAAAGTAATAAAAGCAATCCACTAGACATTCAATCTACCTTTTATCGGGAAATCATGGAATCATTGAATAGCAAATTTTTGGCAATAATTTACGCATCATGTTTATTGCGGACAATCTAGATACTTTTTAGTCCGATTTATGTAGGCGAAGTAGTAAGTAACCAGTAAAAACCATCAAGCCCGTTTATAAATCTATAGTAACAAAAACATTGCGTTGCCGGTTAGTATGATAATCGAACTGGTATCTTATAATAACTCTCTAAGCAATAAGCATCGAACTGCACTTATATTTGTTAATATAAATGACTCCTTGGTATCACAAGACAATGAATAGTTGCTGGTTTGGACTACATCATCTTTCTTATCATTCAGCCATCAAATAAATAATGTTACTTTTACAAACAACGACATCAAAGGAGGCTAACTACCAGGCATGACAAAAACAGCCTTCCACAGTTCCAACAAAGCAGTTACGGTATAAAATATCCAGGTAGGTTCCAATTAGCAGCATGGTGGTGAGTGCAATTAATGTGTTAGACAAATACACGTCGTGTGACGGGACTTACCACACGGTCATGAAACTGTTCATCAGTCCTTGCGGGCACAAACTGAACACGACACAACCACGGTTAGGTACTATCGAGGGTAGTTCCGCTCAGTTGATTACTCACGGAAATTCGTTCATAGTTTAGAACACGATTGAAGTGTTTAGTATCCAATAATTTGGATTTGAATAAACAAATATTGAATAAAGTATTATGTATTGGAATCGATTTTAAGATACGCGTTCATTAATTAGTTCATTTAAAAAAATAAAGAATGTAACAGACAAGAGTATCTAAAAACTTTTTCTAAGATTTACATATAATGTTACAATAGGTTTTCCAAAAATATTAAATATAACGGATTTGGCTATGTTATGTCTCTCTGTGCTATAATTAAGTAAAACTTGATTTCTTGAAGCAATACAATCAAAATACTTCACAATAAGGGAAGCAAACTTTATACAACGTCGTCGTCGTCATGAAATGAACGAATTTCAGTCCAATATTTACTGAGCGAAACTTTTGTCGACTGTACAACATTGGCTGTGTTTGCCCTTTAATAATCGACAGTGGCTTTATTGACTTTGGTGCCAATTGAATTTACAAAAATAAAATATTGTGTTGGCGAAAACCAACAATTACGCTCTACATATCCTGCAATGGATTAGGCGTGATTTAATTTTAAAAACAATCAAGTCGATCTATGAAGAATTTGAACCGGTAAAATGTGAATGAGCTCAAATGATTGATTATGAAATGTGTGCGGTAAAGTGAAACACACGCAACATGTAAGTAAGTAAGACACACACACTGAAAAGTGCACCAATCGTTATTAAGGCCACTGCAGAAGCCAATGAACTGCAAGTTATTATGATTAATGACATTGTAACATGGATCATCCAAAAAATAATCTAAATGAACGAAACATCGGATATCAAAACATCGATTTTTATTTTTTAAATAATCCATATAGAGTTAGAATAGTTAAAAAGTAAAACGATGAGTATTCCATTTCTGCATGCCCAAGCACAGAACATTGAATGTAAAATACGCCATACGCAACTATAGATCAACAACATATTATAGATCTAACGCATCGACAACAAAAATTTGGTCTGCAAATGACAGGAAAATAAAGTGGCACAAAGAAGGTGACCAGACATGCAGCAATGAAAGTACTAGAAAAGTACATCATTATTTCAGTTAGGTGTTGTTAGAAAATTGTTAAAACTTTATGAGTGAAAACGGCAAACGCATCGACAGGCGTCATTAGAAAGCGTATTGGTTCAACTTATGGTGGTTATACAGCAAATATCTCTGCTACTTTATCTGAAATATTCGTTCAATAACCTGTCTAAGATGGGCCACTACGCTCCGCGATCATGTTAATTATTGCAAAGGTTTGTTAGAAGTCTGGTCACCTTGGATGCGGTGACAACAGTACGTTACTATCAAACTTAGCAGTACTTAGCACATTCATAAATGTTAATTCAACCAACCCTGTCTATTTTGGTCGTTAATTCTACCCATGCCTACTCTCATATTATTAAATCGAGATTCTGAAAAATACTGAATATACGAAAAACATTTAATAAGATTTGTAAAGATTAAGACGAAATCGAGACATCTTTCGAAAAGTTTACAAAGTGAAATGCATTCTGGTTTAACTAGTAAATATAAGAAAGTACTAAAAATACATCAATGAACTTGAATCCAAAATACTTTATTGACAGAATTATCAGGCAAATTGTTACTTTATTCTGGTGCATTGTAATAATACGGTACATTAATATAAGCAAACAAATTTTGACAATAATGAAATGAGGCTACATGATATTGGATCAATAGTTAGTATACTAAATACGTGCGAACCGTACGGTCTCCTCGTAGAATATACTATGTAGAGACCACCATCGGCGGCTGTAACGCTTAAGATGAATAGATGGTAGGTCACATGAGCCAATAAGAAAATGTTTAGAAAACGTCAAACCAGAAAACTCGACACAAAATGTGATAAATATCGTAAATAAATAGCCATTAAGAAAATGTTTAGAAAACTTCAAACCAGAATACTCCACACAAAATGTGATAAATATCGTAAATGAATAGATGGTAGGTCACATGAGCCAATAAGAAAATGTTTAGAAAACGTCAAACCAGAATGCTTGGCACAAAATGTGATAAATATCGTAAAGGAAACTGTGCAATACAATGATGTGTACATACTTGTTAGAGTTGATCCTGTGCGGTTTCCCGTCGTGCGAGAGTCCGGCGAGCTTGCGGCAGCGGTAGTTCTCGTAGTGCACCGAGCTGGTCACGTCCTTCAGGTCCTGCAGGTGCGTCCGGATCACCATGTTGCGTAGAGCTATGAAGTCACAGTGCTCCAGGTTCTCCACTGGAAAGAGACATGTAATTTTTGTAGAAATTTTGTTTTTGTCACGCTTACAAAAAGGACTTTGCAGCTTTGAGTTTTGGATTCCCAGCAAAAGCTATCTAGAGATACAGGAGTTGAGCAAACATGCATATGCATACATACACATATCACGCCGATTATCCCCTACAGGGTAAGCAGAGAGTAAACGGCCACAAAAACGGACAGGTTGTCAGCCCATCGCCTAAAATTGCAATACATACCCTCAAGTCCCGTAGTTGCTTCTGACGACTCCCACAGGAAAGAAATGGGGTGATGCTATTCTAGGCCGGCATCACACGGCATACAAGAAGTAACAAATAGGTTAAAGCAAGCCGAAAGCTGTTCAAGGTAACCATGAACCTGAACAACTTTCCCCATGGAAAATACGTCGAAATATAAAATTTAAATTGGACCTCTCATAGTAAATTAACCAGCAGCTGATCGGCAAATTTGTATGGGATGTCCAAATTTTTCATAATTTAACTCTATTTCATGGGGAAAATTGTTCAGTTTCATAAGTACCTTGGCCTTGTCACAGCTTGTTATTCTTATTATTACTCCTGGTATTCATAATCCGATGTCTTGATAGGGCAAACCACAAAGCAATCAAACGTCTGTCACCCCTACGCGCGCAAGTTCTTTGGCCTGTGTGGCAAAACAACGGACTATTGACTTTCCGAATACTTAATTGAAAATTAATCTTATTAGTCGAACGTTGCGCTAGTACCATACAAGATAATTGAGTCGAACTATTGACACGATTGAAAGAAGCAGCAAATCTATGTGGCTTACAATTGTATCAATTTTGTTAAGTATTTTTAACAAAATAACAAAAACTACTACATTTCGATTTAAACTCTTTATTGGTGCATTTGCTTATGGTTTGTATGTAATACAGGTCACATGCATTGTAATGTCCTCTCTTATACATATATTTACTATTTATCGGACTTTATTCTGAGAAACTTTAAGAGTTATATTGTTTGTAACTATTGTTTTATAGAAACAATAGCTAATATGACAATAGGTAGGTGCACTAAAAGGGTAATGTTATACGTATAATTAAAACGCAGTCGGGCATTCTTTGTGCTTCGCTGTTAGTGGTTGTGTGGTCGTGCGTATGTATTCAATATTTATGACGTGATAAACTGTTGATATGCTTTATCTATTATTTCTTATAAACCCTCCACAATAAATATAAATCAATGGCACGGAAGCAACGCATATCACGACATCACATTGAATAATGCTACTTTTGAATTTCTACTCGACGCAAATAATCTATGATCATTTTAACTTATGTAGCGCAGTGGTAGTGCGACTGCCTGCGACGCAAAGGTTCTGGGTTCGATTCTCGGTAGGGCACTCACAAAAGTTGATGATTAGCACTTTGTGAATTTGTTCCTAGTCTGTTTAGAACATTGCACGCTGAATCACCTTATTGTCCGAAAAGATAGATGGTTAATTCCATCGGAGGGCACGTTAAGCCGTCGGTCCCGGTTGCTGTCTATGGTTACTTAGACTTGGTCGTTACACAACCACGTCAGAGGCCTACTACTTGAAAAATCTCGTGACACCAGGGTTCATCCGGTCAATCATAGACAGCAACCGGGACCAACGGCTTAACGTCCCTCCGAAGTACGGAACCATCATTCTTTCACTGCGCCATATCGGCCGTCGTCGTTGAGTAGAAGCTAATCAAATAAGTATAGATATCCTGTTTCCTTACTTTAGATCATCGTAATTACTAAATCATAGAATCTACGTTATTACCACCTTGACACTTGGGAGCCCTAATCTGCATTAATTGCAATTACTCATTTCATAACTGGGGTCAGGTCGAGTGTGGGTTATAATCACGTCCCACGTGGGATCCAGCCGTGGGGACTAAATGGACTAAGGTCGACAGTTCAATGGACACATCCTGACTGTAAATTATACGTAAATGTAATACCTATTAGCGCAGGTTACGATGCGATGATATGACACTGATTCTGCAAAAACAGGTCAAAATTCTCAAACAACAAAATTTAAAGTTTATTTCGGCCAATTTTCATAAAGTTGTATAGTGGTAGGTATCTTGCTACGACCGAAGTGAGGATTCTAAAACAAATGTCCTGATCATGATGTTAATACAAAAATAGCCCAGGCACTATACAACACCTGCCAACAAAATCTGTTCTATTTTTATTTATCAGTTATTTCATTAAATAACGCTTAAGTGTCATTTAGCCTTCCATATAATGATAGTATGGCTTGCTCTAGTAAATAATCTGTTGACATATAAATAGTGATGGAAGCATTTACACGCATGTTTAGATAAGCCACGTATGCATGCATAGATAGGAAGTAGGCACGTATAGAATGATGATGTGAACCTAATATAGGAAGTTAGCAGTCATCTATTACTGCGTTTATGCTTATTAGTGCACATCTTCGAAATAAAAAAAGGGATCAGATCATTTCGTTTCCTCTAAACTTTAATTATTGATTGAAGACGGCGACTTTTACTAAATAAACTTACCAAGATCTATATTAAAAACAGGATTTATTGGCAAAAGTGATAGCATGTTGAAAATTTACTTAGAATTGCCATGGTCAATCCCCTATTAAATAAGGATCGATCATTTTGCTCATAACCTTCTGCTGTAGGTTACTTGACTTCCATGGAAAACCACAAACACAAAACTAGGATTTTCAGATTTCTCTCAAAAGTCAAGACGTTATATTTACTTTCATTCTATTGTGGTATTTATTTTAAACTTCTATCAACTAGCGGCGACTTCGCAGTTGGTTCATAAATCTGTGAAAACTGCTTAAAACTAATATTTAACTATAATGTATGCTAAGTTAAGGCGAAGAAACGCATGACGAAAAATAGAAACCTTCACTTAATGCACTTTGGAGGTTAATAGCCAGCACAAATATGTTAAATATTTACAAAGCCCGAAATGCACAGCAGTATTTAATGATTGTGGAATGTAGGAAATGGAAAAGAATTTTCAACAAGAACTTTGATCGTAGTTTTGAATCATGTCAAGGTCATGTAACTTGGAGTTTCCTAATTGGATTAAAGGATTTAGTCACCAATTGATTATTCACTACCTGTTTTGAATGTAACTTACGAGAGCGGGGTTTCTTCATGGTTGGTTCTATTAGGTTTCATAATAATGCTATTTAGTTTTCCGTACCATGATGGCGTTTTAAAAAGATTGAAACCAAGGTTCTTCGATTCGTTAGTCGTCTTGGTTACCCACACGAAAAGAAATAGAAAATAGCGATCCGAAAGCCACGAAGACCTTTTACTCTTTTTTACATATATTATATTATATTGTCTTTCGAAGTCCTAAAACACTTCGGAGCCGAAGTGTTTTAGGCCTTTAGCTCTTTATGCTAGATTCTTTTTTAATTCTAAGCTACAATCGGTACATACCTTCAGCGATGCCCCAGGGGTACTTGCGTCCGCGGATCTTGCGTCCGTCTTGCTCTATGACGGTGTTGGCCCCGACTACTGCAAATGGCACTCTTCCTCTCAGTGCTTTAGTGGGAACATACCTTCAGCGATGCCCCAGGGGTACTTGCGTCCGCGGATCTTGCGTCCGTCTTGCTCTATGACGGTGTTGGCCCCGACTACTGCAAATGGCACTCTTCCTCTCAGTGCTTTAGTGGGAACATACCTTCAGCGATGCCCCAGGGGTACTTGCGTCCGCGGATCTTGCGTCCGTCTTGCTCTATGACGGTGTTGGCCCCGACTACTGCAAATGGCACTCTTCCTCTCAGTGCTTTAGTGGGAACATACCTTCAGCGATGCCCCAGGGGTACTTGCGTCCGCGGATCTTGCGTCCGTCTTGCTCTATGACGGTGTTGGCCCCGACTACTGCAAATGGCACTCTTCCTCTCAGTGCTTTAGTGGGAACATACCTTCAGCGATGCCCCAGGGGTACTTGCGTCCGCGGATCTTGCGTCCGTCTTGCTCTATGACGGTGTTGGCCCCGACTACTGCAAATGGCACTCTCCCTCTCAGTGCTTTAGTGGGTACATACCTTCAGCGATGCCCCAGGGGTACTTGCGTCCGCGGATCTTGCGTCCGTCTTGCTCTATGACGGTGTTGGCCCCGACTACTGCAATTGGCACTCTCCCTCTCAATGCTTTAGTCGGTACATACCTTCAGCGATGCCCCAGGGGTACTTGCGTCCGCGGATCTTGCGTCCGTCTTGCTCTATGACGGTGTTGGCCCCGACTACTGCAAACGGCACTCTCCCTCTCAGTGCTTTAGTGGGTACATACCTTCAGCGATGCCCCAGGGGTACTTGCGTCCGCGGATCTTGCGTCCGTCTTGCTCTATGACGGTGTTGGCCCCGACTACTGCAAATGGCACTCTCCCTCTCAGTGCTTTAGTGGGAACATACCTTCAGCGATGCCCCAGGGGTACTTGCGTCCGCGGATCTTGCGTCCGTCTTGCTCTATGACGGTGTTGGCCCCGACTACTGCAAATGGCACTCTCCCTCTCAGTGCTTTAGTGGGAACATACCTTCAGCGCTGCCCCAGAGGTACTTGCGTCCGCGGATCTTGCGTCCGTCTTGCTCTATGACGGTGTTGGCCCCGACTACTGCAAATGGCACTCTCCCTCTCAGTGCTTTAGTGGGTACATACCTTCAGCGATGCCCCAGAGGTACTTGCGTCCGCGGATCTTGCGTCCGTCTTGCTCTATGACGGTGTTGGCCCCGACTACTGCAAATGGCACTCTCCCTCTCAGTGCTTTAGTGGGAACATACCTTCAGCGATGCCCCAGGGGTACTTGCGTCCGCGGATCTTGCGTCCGTCTTGCTCTATGACGGTGTTGGCCCCGACTACTGCAAATGGCACTCTTCCTCTCAGTGCTTTAGTGGGTACATACCTTCAGCGATGCCCCAGGGGTACTTGCGTCCGCGGATCTTGCGTCCGTCTTGCTCTATGACGGTGTTGGCCCCGACTACTGCAAATGGCACTCTTCCTCTCAGTGCTTTAGTGGGAACATACCTTCAGCGATGCCCCAGGGGTACTTGGGTCCGCGGATCTTGCGTCCGTCTTGCTCTATGACGGTGTTGGCCCCGACTACTGCAAATGGCACTCTTCCTCTCAGTGCTTTAGTGGGAACATACCTTCAGCGATGCCCCAGGGGTACTTGCGTCCGCGGATCTTGCGTCCGTCTTGCTCTATGACGGTGTTGGCCCCGACTACTGCAAATGGCACTCTCCCTCTCAGTGCTTTAGTCGCCTCCGCATTGTCGCCCTCTTCGCCCGTGCTGTCGGGGAAGTCGTATATTTTGATCTTGTGCTGGGTGATTTCTTTCATTATCTGAAAAAATATTTTAAAAAAGTAGGTAAGAAAGAGTAGAAATCTTAGTCCGTCCCATTATCTCTACATAGTATACAATACGGCCGCTTGCCGTGTCTGTCCATATATCCCTATCTATGCTTTGACCCGTAAAACTACGCAACGGATTTCGATGCAGTTTTCTAAATAGATGGAGTGGTTCAAGGTAAAGACGAAGGTTTTTATAAATAATACATGCCGGAAATGCTTTTATTCCCGCGGGAAACGGTGAGCATCGGGTGAAACCGCTAGACGGGCCGCTAGTTTGAGATTAATCAGTATTATTAAGAGGTCGTAAAAATACGATATTCCTTAATATTAGGGCAGTCTTTCTCCTTCATTATCTGAAATGGATGATTCAAAAACCACAAGTGATTTGGGTGGTCATATGATTGATTGCTTCTTTATTTACGGAATGAATCAGCAGAGATCCTTAATATAATTTGTGAACATTCTTTTGATTGACTTGTCGTGATTGCTGGAGCAAAACAATAATGAGAATCCGTCATCGTGTTAACAATGTCAATATAATGATCGTGTGTTCGCAACATTGTCATCAAGTAGGTAGCCTAATAAAGACATGATACATACTAATTAAGGACGTAAAATTCGTTACAGGACAGTTATTATTACCAGAACTGATAGCAAAGGTCATGGCCCCCCCAAATGCTACATGTTGTTAGGCTTATCAATTATAAATGTTTATTAAAGAAAAGTTTTATTTCGTATGTATATTATCTTTTTATGTAGGTAAATGAAAACCTCCGTAAATACTGAACCAATTTTAAAAAACTTTCTCTGTTAAGAAGATAATTTGACTCTGAAACGTCGTATACCTGTTCTTTGAAATCTTTGCATTCTTCAGGCGTCATGGTGTCAGCTTTGGCAATGACCGGGATGATGTTGACTTTGTCGCTCAGGCGCTGCATGAACTCTACATCGAGGGGTTTGAGTCCGTGCCCCGACGGTGCGATGAAGTAGAGGCAGCAATGTACGCGTGTGTCCGGAGGCGACGCTTGTCGCGTCACCCGTGATTCGGCGTTGAGGAACTCTTCATACTTCGACTCTACGAAGTCGATGATTGGTTGCCAGCTGTAAGGATTATGTCATGATCAGTTTATTTTACTACAATTATTGACTACAGTTGACGAAATACGGTCATAGTATAAAATGAACATGATGATTGAACATAACATTTAAGTTACAATACGTCGCCGCAGCGAATCAGTAAGTTTCCTAAATGACACACGGTATTGTCCTTTATAGAACATATTAGTATTTGACAATATAACTGCGAACATTGTAAGCGGAGGAGCCGGCAGGCGCTAACGGTTACAAAGAGGAATTTCGGTAAATTTTCAAAACTAGTGAAACAGAAGACAAACTCACCAATTGCTGTTATCGACAGCATCACCGAAGCCGGGTGTGTCCACAATGGTAAGCGTGAGGTTGACGCCATTTTCTTTCAGCAGCACAACGCTGGTCTCCACACCGACTGTCTTCTTCACTCTCAGTGAAGGGCCAGGATGTTTGTCCTTGTCATACACCTCCGTCAGGAACAGTGAGTTTATTAACGTTGATTTTCCGAGGCCTGTTTCGCCTGTTTCAAAGATAATATAGTGTTATTCGAAGCTTCTTATTTAATCACATCGATATTGTGTTTCATAACATATATTGACGACCGATGTGGCGCAGTGGTAGTGCGACTGCCTGCGACGCAAAGGTTCCGGGTTCGATTCTCGGTGGGACACTCACAAAGTTGATAATTTATCACTTTGTTTATTTGTTCCCGGTCTGGTTAGGACATTGCAGGGTGAACCAACTGATTGTCCGAAAAGTAATGGTTCCGTGCTTCGGAGGGCACGTTAAGCCGTCGGTCCCGGTTGCTGTCTATGATTACTTAGACGGCGGTCGTAACACAACCATGTCAGAGGCATACTAGTGGTAGTAGGCGGTTGAAAAACTCTGACACCAGGGTTCATCGGGTCGTTGGACGACTCGGTGTCCCACACGAAAAGAAGAAGAAGATAACATATATTTTTACTTTAGAAAATATTGTCTATCTTTAAACAAGATCTTATTAGCAGAAATAAGGACGCTACTTAGAGTTTCAAATACAAGTAGGTTCTGTAACTTTAATGAGGCAAATTATACAAAAAATAACGTCTGAGTCATCCATCTTATCCATCCAAATCGAACAACTGAAAGGAATCGAAGACTCATCGGAGCATCGCCCCGATGCAATAATTTCATAATTTTGCTCAATGTTGAAGAAAAAAAACGATTGTACAATGATCTAACCGTAATAATGATGCGTGTTCTTACCTACAACCATTAACGTGAACTCGAATCCTTTTTTCACTGCCTTCCTGTAGACCTGGTTTGGTAAATTCGCAAATCCGACGTATCCATCTAATTCTTTGGTTTTTGGCTTCTCTATCTTAGTTATTTCGGGTTTTGGCGCAACAGGTGGGTGATCGTTCTTCTGAAATTGTAAAAAGAAACGATAAGTTCTGAGAAGGACTAAATATCGACGTCTCTTAAGTTATATTCGACGATGAGATCACCAAACTTAAGAGTTTGTAAACACGATATACCCGATAAGTGAGGCTCCCAAAAACGGATAGAATTTCATCATATAGAATGTAGAGCAGTAGCACTATTGATTTATACCTAAACCAAAAATGCATGACTCATGATTGAAGATTTTATGTAAACCACCGCTTGCTTATTATGTGGGACGCGCGTCGACGACCGACCCGATGAACAGGTAAGAAGAATCAATTGAAACAGAAACTCACCTTCATGATGTTTTCTGTACTCCTAAGAGGAGCGGGAGCGCCGGGCGGCGCAGAGGTGGGCACGGGAGGCGCCGGCGTGGGCGGCGGCGCGGCCGACGGCGGCTTGTCCACCGACGCGCTGTTCGTGAGCTTGCCAGCCATTCCATTAGCCTCGTGGTGGTTGTTTTCCGGAGGGTCCGGCAGCGTGGCCGAACGCTTGGCGAGCGCGTCCTTGAGGGCGGAGGGCGCGAGCGGCGGCGCGGGCGGCGCTGTGCACGGCGGGCCCGTGGCGCTCACCCCGCTTACCGAGTCCGACTTGAAGAACAGCTCGCGTTTACTTTGTAACTGGAACAGAGAGGAAGACTTCGTTCATACAAGAGCTTGATTTATACATATTCGATTCTTAGATGGCAATTGCAACGCATATCGATTCTATCTGGTAGGCAGTCAGGCAGGGACGTTTTATCAAGATTGAAAGTAACGAGGCTCCCGTCGTGCAAAGACATAAATTCGCTCCCCGCGGTACTCATTCAACGATATAGGTCCTACTTTATGAGCGGTTTGTCAGTACACGCATACAGCCAAGTCTAGCCGGCTCCGGCTACATCAGATGACTCATCGGCATCAAGGTAACGCTTCCTAGGCCGGTAATAATACCAGCGAAACTTTTAATGATCGAAGATAAGTCTCACGAATTAATCACGGTTTGTAGCAGCGATGGGTTAGCACTGGAGCTAATGAGTTCAGTTTAATTTACATAACCTGTTTTAAGATATGTACGCCGTCGCCTGCAAATCAACATTTTAGTTGATTGACAGTTTTGATGCGCGAAATGAATCACATTCAAGCGCATCAAGAATGATAATAACAGTTATCCGATATGGAGGCATTAATGTCCACGCAAAAGCGAAATGCAACGTTCGTTATAGAGCTGCCAATAACTCTGTACAATTATGTAGGTGCGAAGAACGAAAGCGGGGTGAGTCACGCGGAACCTGCACACCGCCGCCGCCGGTGCCGGTCGTCATTACTGCACACGTGAATTGCTTCTCTCCTAACAAGCTAAAGTAATCATAGCTTCCTCACACACCGTGCCCTATTATTATGGCACAAATTGAAATCGTCTTCGACCTAATTGAGAGTAGACAGTAACAGATGTTCCTGTAGCTATAGACGTTAAAAGCCCACATCAACACCCTTGATGAGCATTTCCTGTAGAGATTTGAGCACAGGGCGCCACATTTGAATGTCGACTAGCCCATAAAGGCATTGACAGAACTGAAGATCAAAAGAATCACCAAAACAATTTAATACAATGATGGAATGTTACTCTGTTCCTGCAGAAAAAACTGAATATTCCATGAAGACACGCAAACAAGAAACTGTATGCAATTATGCATATCTATGCATTTTGTAAAGTGCGTCGACCGTACGAGTTTGCGACGATTCTAATAATATCTACTAGGTAGGTTGGTGAGGCCCTACCACGCGACACAAACACGCCTTACTTTGAAATCATCTTTATAAAGATACCACGAAATATTGTAATAAGAGTAATTTAAAATGGTATACCATTGCTTTTTTCCTTAACATCTCTTGAGTTTTTATGCACTTAGCAAAATAGCAACAAGGTTTACGCATTAATGGATAGACTGATTCAGATCGCATCATGCACTTATGAATTACTACCGTATAATTAGTAACATTGTAATTTAACACGAAAGTACAAGAATCAAGTAAACCCGAACAGTTCTAAACGTCCACTGATGTGATGCGCGTTTGGAAAGGCCTATCCGGTCGATGTTTACCAAAACCCTGGTTAAGCGCCGTAGCGTAAATAATCAAATGCACTCGACATCTATAAGGAATTTGTTTGTTTTCTCATGAAACACGCCTAAACAACCTGTAAATCAATTAAATAATGCAATTCATTAAGCGCTCAATCAATCAGTGATGCCAATTATCAAACGATTACTTGGTAACGCCCTATCACACATACGTTTATTTAACTACAAAATATTACAAAACAAAAACACTTACATCATGCCCACCATCGTCATAATCAACGGAAAACCTTTTCTTCAGCTTTTTAACACTCAACCTATTTTTTATTCCTTTAAACATGTTTTAAATAAAATAATGAACGCACAGCCGAACACAATCATCATTATAATGAGGAAAATGTCATACACTACAACGGTTCGAAAAACCTCGTGAAATATGGACAAATCAGAACGAATTCTGTTTGAAAGCGGACAATATACAACTATAATATCGTTCAATAATCAATAAAAACTGCGTGACAGTATTTGTATTAAACAATTACGTTCGTTAGTTTTGTTAATAGAGTCGCGAGTAAAATGTTTAGAGCTCAAAGAATGCGAGGAAACTGAATAATCCCAGTAGGTTAACCTTCACGGGTGTTTGTTCAACCGAGTTATATTTTACACTTATTTATTGTTTGCTTGGTAAGAGTCACACTTTACAGCAAATGACTTCATGCGATAAGTCGAAACAATACATTTTGAGTCGTTAGTAAACGAGTATTGAAATGTAGAGTCGCGAATCCCAATGACTCAACTTGCCTACGATTAATGAATTAATTTATTTAATAATCAATACAGTCTTCTCAAAACTAATACATAGCCCCACAAAACTTATTTTGCGAGGTTTGTCTGTGGGATCGTGGAGTCTCTATAAAATATACCTAGTATGGTCATTTAACAAGCTACATAAGAAATGCTTTTTAAGTTTGGATGCAAACCTATTTTTGTTTCTTGTCATATATCTGTAAGTAAGGTATTAAGTAAGTAAGGGATTCGCTTGTCAAGCGTTCTGTCTCCAAAGTAATTATTTTTATTTTGGGTACCTCATATTTCCCACAGATACAGACTTAGTGCAATGTTCATGAACCACAAGAGTAAGGCTGTCCATTAGCAAACCACGCTACGGTAAACATAATTAGAACTAAACAAAGTGATATCAAAGGTTATTAAGGGCATGCCTCGAACTTTTAGCCGTCCGAACAGAGCGGAATCGCCATATTTAGCCGAATTTTCACTCTTTTGGAAATATCTCGCTAAATAAATTTGTAATAAACAACTGTACGACAAGAACCTAGTAATGTACAAGACGTATCGTATTCGCAAAAAATTATGTGTTATGTTCATAAGATAAAAGTGTAATAAAGTAATAATAGACCAAATTTTGAAAAATGTATATATGGAGCAAACTTTCTGCGACAAGAATCTAGTTAATATAATGAAAAATCATTAAACATAAAAATAATTATCGTATTCATCGACGAAATTGCGTGCATCTAAAAAAACGTTTTCTCACGGCGCGCCCTCAATATTAAATGTTTTTTTTTTAATATTATTATCTAAATACTATGCGTAACACAATCACACCAATAGAAGTTAGTTTCATCGGTATCCGGCGCTCCTTTTAATGGGTACTGAACACAATTTCTCGGCCAGCGTTTCATTAGAGATAGTAGCGATAGTCATTACACGTTTGATTGGCTTCGGTCGCCACAATGCCACATTGTCCCATGGCTGGCTAAGCTAGACGACAACGATTGCCCACCGAGTACCCACCCGATACAAAGCCTATAGTTTGTTTAAGCGGTTCGTTTGGGCCCCGACTCATACCTACTTATACCTCACCGCTTATGTCGACGAAAACGCCTAATTTACTTAATAACAGCCTGTCTATTACGCCCTTTTTTCAAACTATGAAAACAAAGATGAGCGTGCCTAGAATCTTGAGTATAAAAAGCGGAAACTCTGGCAGTGGCGTCACCGGACTTCAGAACAGCCGTGGCTGGTAAAAAATACCGCTCTCAGTATAATTGCAATCCTTTGCCGACGGCGACAAGGCGCAGCTGAGCAGTCGAGGTACGATACGAATCCCGCCTGTGACTCATTTGTGTCGACGTCTCGAGACAGCCTTAGGGTGAGGCATTTTTAAACGGAAACACGACTCACTATTGGAATAATCACTATAAACAATCTAAAGTTCAAATACATATAAATCAACGCGTCCTGATATATCGGCGCTTTGGCAGTAGAACGTCTAACAGTGATGTTTGTTTCCAAAACAAAGCCAGTGCTTTAACAGGAAGCGAACGTTAAATGAGCGCACGTGCGCTAGTCTTGGTATGGTAATCAAACATCATGATACGGCTTTGTTCTTCAAGTTCTGGATTAGGAAAGTCAAAACAGTTTGTCATTCATTAGTTTCGCAATCTACGAGCAAACTAAACGCACAGATAAGCGCCGCCGCCGCTCCGAATCAGTGCAATACAGTCACAGCTCAAACTTATAATCTTGTTGCGATCTACTATTGCATTATTAAACAGCTTTAGCCAACAGCAGCGAACGATAATCCGAGTTGCAGTTATGAGTTGTGGTTTCTACGATCAAATGAACAGAATAATTCTATTTTATATCAGCCTGATGAAAATGAAAATTCCTACAGACTGAACGCCTGTTGAGAAAGTCTTACCTCATAAAATTCCTGACGGAAGTATACAATAGGGATTGATAATATTCAAGAGGTATGTATGCTAATAGAAGGTTGCTTTCCGATATCCTGGCAGTTTTTTTTTATTTGAGTTGCTTTAAAATAATAAAATTTCCAGAAATTACATTACACGGTTATACGGTTCGGAACGTTTTTCCTACTAAAAATATGCTTTTGGAGATAAGCACCCGCTAAGGTTATAGGTTCTGGCTCTAACCCCGGCAGTATTCATTCATGGTCAGTTACATTTTATGAGACCTAAAAATCGATTACTTTACTTTACCCAGATAAAGGAAAAAGTCAATGTCGTGTCGTATCAAGAGGTCAAGTCACTGGCGGAGAGGAGAGAAGATTGGAAGTTACTCCACCGACAAGAGTTTGACTCTTAAATTTGAAGAAGAAAAATCGATTCACTTATTTCATCGGGCTACTAAATGAAATTAATGCAGATCGATAGCCCAGGCATTCCATTGCCAGGGTTGTAGCTGGCAACCTTAGCGGGTTCTTATCCCAGAAATATGTTTCTTTATATGGGTAAACGTTACGAACGGTACAATAAAAAAATTAATTTTTGGAAATTTTATAAAACTTTGGGACTCAAATTAAAAAAACTACATGGAGATCAGATGGCAACCTTACTATTTTTATGAGCTGCTGAATAGTATCTATCACTATACTATACTTCCGTTCGGTAATCTTATGACCCTTATGAGGTAAGACTTTGTCAACTTGCGCTTAGTCTACAAATCTAAATGCGGTCATTGGAACAATAGCGTGAGGTGCATCGGTATTGGCGGAAGCATCGACCTTTATGAATGAGTATTGAGCCTGAGCCATATCCATAATATCTGCTAATTACAGCGAATGCACTATCCATGAGTCACTCGAAACAGTACAGAGAAGAAGCAGTAAACCAGAATCTTTGAAATATGCGTGATCGTAATCATAGTTCATAATATCATAACTGATTGAAAAGCTTGAGCGACTGATGTCCTTCCTTACAAGCGTAACCTTTTAAAATCAAACCCAATCGGTAAAGCTCAATAATTCTAGTATACCCCAGGGTATATCGGGTCATTCCATTTTGTCCCAATCGAGAAAAGTGTCAATTTATCTTGTTTTTATCAGGAAATTGTACTTATCTATAAATCTACTGTGTTCACAGATACTCAGGGTACCACGGTTTCCGCGGAACTGCACGTTTAATTGGCCTGATTTCACTGCTATCTAACAAGCGGTTATAATTTGGGGCAACCAATTAAACTTACTACGTTTTCTATACACGCACATATTTTCAGGAAAGGACGAAAGCTATATTGTATCATTTATGTTTCTTGCTCCGACGCGTTTTACGTAAGTTCTTTGTTAAAACGTTTAAATTAACCCATGAATGCGTCTGTAAATTGACCATTATGTTTGTGAAATCAGTATGTATGTCAATAAATGCTAAACTAGTTATAATAACAAGCTGGTAACAAGCATTGTTAATAGCAGACAACGGTTATAGTTTCCCTTGTAATTATAAACTACCGGTGAGGACGTTACGAGGTACTATGCATGCACAAGAAAATCTAATTTTAAGTACAGTATCTAATAATCATAATCATAAAATCATAATCAATAATGTACATTCTACATAGGTCTTAAAAACAGCTAATGGTATACTTATCAGCAATAAAATCGAATATAATTGTTAGTGTGTTCGTAAGCAATAAAAGTTCACCCACTTGTAGCGTTCGTACTCTGTAACTCTATCAATAGTTGGAAATGTGCCTGAAGCCTCGGCGAAGATGTAAGGGTATTATGCTATCTTCGTGCGTGGGCAGAACCGGAGTAGATGTGAACGGACTAGTTCAGGTACACCAGGCAAAACAATAACATTGTAGAAGGTTTTAGTTAGAGAGTTATTACCGCAACATTATTAGTGGGTATAGTTTTTGTATAATAATCTTACAATCTACAATGTTCCCAAAAGTGACCCACAAGAGAATAATTTTAGATTCGTTAAACAAGAAAAGTCCAGTTTCATATATACCATAACCTTAAAAAACTATCGGTATCTTTTAACTGGGCTCAGTGAGATTAAATGTCGATTTAACCTTCGCAGTTTTTATGGCGATTTCAATGTGATCGATAGCCTTCGAATGAGACGTAGCAGATTATACAATACAAAAACATAATCGCAACAATGGTAATGATAGTGAGTTCATTGGTACCACGCATTCTGAGGTAAGTAGAACATCCGTGTCTATCGTCTCACTCCCAGAAGCAAAATTACATGCTCCGCAAGAAATCAATACGGCTTTTTATGTCCCACCGCGCCGTACATACAACATGAATACTCGCGCTCTATACCAACGCAAATAGAAATCGACGCAGTGAAACCGCATACTAGAAAGAACTTAATTTACACTACAAAGGTCGGGTTATATGCACATTGCACGTGCTGATTGTATGAAAACAGTAATAGTCGGATTGGCGGCGTTTATTTACAGGCTGACGATCTCATGATTCTGAGGAATGGTACAAAAACTACAGAGGTACAGATCTAGAGAGCATTCACTGCTCCACCTACTGCATTATTCATAGCAAGGCTGCGAGATGCGGTGGAGAGCCGGATGATTCTAGCTGCAGTACTCACCAGCTTACACTTTAATAACATACATTACAAGACTTATGATGAACTGATAAATGATAATTATTCTAATAAAGCCTTGTTTCATGAAAAAGACAACCTTGCAATTCATTAATACCACAAAAATTGTGAGACCAGATCGGCCTTGAATATTTATAATTGAGGTTAAATGAATTGTCCCTCAAATTAACACTACTTGTGATTTTGTCTGTATGTAAAATAACAAACAAGGCGTGAAATGATACAGATGCCAGTCTTAAATGGTAAATAAGATTATATTATTATAAACCCAAACGAACTTTTAAGTAACTGAGGAAAGATTTATAATGTCTAAACTCGTGACCATAACTATAAATGTCTTGGGAATAGTAATAAAGCCATAACAAACAGTCATGCTTGAACACATCACAAGAGATTAGAGTTTAATAAGGCGCTCTCCTTATGTTGATGCCCCGGTGTTTCGGTGGGAAGCTATTTAAAACTTTCGTGACTCAATAAAAGTTTCACATGTGCACTCGAAATTCCCAACGAATATTTTATAAATAAACTTATTATGGTAGTGTCCTAGATGAGCTGTTGACAGCGTGTCAGCATACTTTGAAGATTTGTGATTGAAGTAGGGGTGAATTTTTTAGCTTCAATGCCTTCAATATACTGTGCTAGGGTACAATTGGACCTCTGAACCCAACGCTCCACTGACACACTTTAAACAGTACATGTCTGTTGGAAAGTACCCAGCAGTTGCAATTCACACGTGAGCCGTTGTGCAAGCCACAGGAGATACGGCAGGCACTGAAATGGTATACGATATCTGGTAGGCGAAGCGTGCGTGTGTGATAGTTAGTCGGTCGGTACGAGTGCGACGACGCAACGAGCTTGTAAGCGAGTGTGATTGTGCCTTATTATAATGTAGAGCGGCCGCTCGAGTCAACGCCCGACCGCCAGGATTAGGAAATGGACACTTTGATTTGTTCTGCACGGTATCTAACAGAAACGGGTCACGACACGAGGCACTATTCCATCAAAAAGACAAAAGCTTTTCTCTTTTTTAAAACGGTTTATTCTTGTAACGACGGCAGCTTAATGACCGTGTCGGGGGTGGCGAGACAACGACATTACGAAGTATTTTATGAGCGGGCGCCACTGCACCGCAGGCTCTAATTGATACGTCCCTACTGATAGCAGCGAATCAATAGCTGCCGCCGCTTCAACGACGATAATTTAATATTCTCATAAGTAATGCCCGCCAACGTATGTGACGTATGATAATGAATGTATTTATAAACAATAATAAGCACCTCTTGTTTCCTCCGCAAGGAGAGATTCCTCCATATATCTCTAGGACTGTTCCATCCCGCTTTGGCTTTATCAGCCGCGCAATCAGCAACGTTACTGGCACATCTGGCCAGCTTAGTCGAGTGAGTGCCGTTACTCAAAGCACGATTCGCCATTCTACTACAGTCTCTCCCGCCTTATAAAAAACTCAGACGACGCCAAACAAACTACACGTAACGTTTCTGACACACATCACTGATGCTACTTGTTGAGCATTTTAAATCACAAAAACATTCACTTTACGGTTCACAAGCGCACTGGGTAATTCTTTTGTATGGCTTTTACTTTTATTCAATCCTGTCGAGCGCATAATAGCAACACTTCCATTGCAGTATCACGTTTGAATTTATCTACAGGTGTGACACATCGATTAATATTGTACGTTATTTGAATAATACTGCGAATCGCGAGTGTTGGTTCCGATTGAGCGTTATAATGAGAGTCTCAAGTAGAAGTAACTTGAAGCACATTCACGCCCGTGTCAGTTTGAGGTTAAGTTACTGGCGGTACCGGCTGCCGTTGCCGGCTGGCGGCGGCGGGGCAAGCGGCAAGCGAGCGTCGGCGGGGACCACACGGGGCGGAAACATAAAAACATCACCTACATAAACGACTGAAGTTGCTGATGTTGACTGTTGCTAATATCAAAGTCACTAAGATTAATTAAGTGTTAGTCACTATAGCGTCAGAATTTGAATGGTATTTACGTGCAAACAATATGCTAATCCTGACTCTCCCTAATATTTAGAAAGGATTGAGGGTATATTCTATCATGACTACAAATCTGTGTGAGAATAACAAACAAATCAATGATAAAAGGGAAAATCTGCTTTATTATAATATTTCAAAAATAGGGGTTTAAAATCCTAGCATTGAACTCTGAATAAGTACGTGATCCCAACTGGTTTAAATTGTCCCTTGCAAAACAGTACAAAGGCATAAACCCCCCTACGTGTGTAAACGCCTGGGTAAACTCAGGTACGAGTTAATTATCCTCATAGCTACGTATACGTTCGAAAAGGATCCCGAGCATCGAGCAAGCCCGTCACACTTATGCCCACCAGACACACAAAGCAAGGACCAATCGTATTAAAGAAAACATACTAAACGATACCAAACCCAAATTGAATCTTATCTCGACAGCACATGAGTTTAAAACGGACCTTCACTCAGGAGCGGTAACCTTTTTGTGCATCGTACGGAACAATGCAAGAGGAGAACGTGCCCCAACCACTTTTGCCGATTGGTGAAAAACTTGGGATCAAGCCGTTTTTTACCCATGCAACGAATATGCAGCAAAAATGTAAACCAATACCAATAGTATCGAACAGATACTCGAACGCAAATACAACATTATCATTAAGGGTTGTTCAGAGTTATCTGTGTAGCTTTCTCGGCGCGCCTGCAACGATAAGAAGCGGCACCGATAAGTAGATTCCTAGAAAATGGACAGACGTCCACAATTCCACTATATAATACAAATTGATAAGAAACATTCAAGAAATAACGCAACCGCTGCTGCTTAAGATGAATGGATCTTTCATTCGTGCACAATACTTTATTTAATAAAATGAGAAACATGTACGCTCACATATTCTGAGTTAATAGTTTCGCACATTGCATCGCTATGTCCCTTTCACGATTGTAAAGGGATTATTGATCATGCCGACCAATGTAGTGGAAGTAATTATGCTAATAAGCTGATAATTTTTTATTGGCAAGGAATGAAAGCCTTTTGATATGTCCAAAAATTTAATTACTAAAATTGCGTACTGAAAAGTTTTATCCGTCGTCAACCACAGTCAGGAGGCAAACTTAGTTTATAATTTGGCAAGCTCAGTACATGGCGCAATGATGCTGCCTTACTGAACTTAAAGATGATGTTCGAAGAATTATCAGGTCAGGGTGCGACCGTGAAACAGTTAATGTCTGTTTAGTGAATTCGACACATGCGAGCAGAATGGCCGCGGCTGCACGGGTTATTTTTAACCATATAGCGATGGGGTCAGTCACCCGTTCACCCTCCCCGAACCAGTCCTATCACACGAGGAACTGCGTGGGAATATGGTGGGATGCAAGCCATATCCTTCCACGGAGAATAATACGAAACAGCAAAAAGATGAGTCTCTAAATGGAATATATGGATGCAAGTCACGACGCACGACGGGCCTCGCCGGTGCAGCAGAATCGCGGTCTATGAGGGAAAAAACTACATTTCAAGAACGCAATAACTGATCTGCAAACCTAGAACAGTGAAGAAATACCCTCTAAAACTAGTCAGTATTCGAATAACGGAAATTGGATCCTATAATAAGAACAAACAACAAACTACCAATTAGCGTAAACAATTTCAATCCTAAAATAGAGTGCTAAACCCTTTACCAAATCAAAAAACATGTAAGTCACGTAAATATACGTCACGAGTGATACTTGTTCGTTTGATAATAAAATTTCAATCCAATTTGAGGCCAAAGTAATAGACCTTACCTATTTAAACCTATGGAGAAACCAAAAAACCTTAAAATTGCGTGATGACATAATACATTAACTTAACGTCCCGTGTTGTCCTTTGTGTGTAAACAAATGCTGTTGTGATTTTATAATGAAAAATTATACATTGCCCTCAATTCGGGATATAAATTCTCCTTACTTGCCTTAAATTAGTGCTGTCACTTTCCGTCAAATATGTTTAGAAAAGAAAAGGAGATATCTAAGTCCTGTCATTTTTAAAAACGTCAATGGTTTCTTCGCCTTTTCTAGTCCATTTGGTCGCAATTGTGTTGATCGTCGCCTTATTTTGACAGATAACACGTATTTTGCATGAAATTATAAGACATGACACGACTAAAGTATCTCCTATCCTTTTCTAAACCTATTTGATGGAAAGTGACAGCACTTATTTAAGGCAAGTAAGGAGAATTTATATCCCGAATTAATGCCATTGTATCGAGGTAAAAAACGTATTCTGTAGGTACCTAAGTATAATCTTCATTGGTGTATGAAATCATATCACAATGCAAGGAATTTATCAGTCACACGAGAACGTCAGTAACATTAATATAAGGTAGCAAAATAGATGAAAGACAAGAGAATAATTATGCAATAAAAGTAATACAACCACCTGACACCGATATGACGTGCTACTGCTACTTATAGAGACGGAGCCCTACATGTAAACAATACCTTTCAAATCGCTATCACCAGCATCAACGAAATGATTCAATCGACAAGAATAATTCCGAAAAGATGTATTTGTAAACTAAAATTGTTTTAGAACATAAACAAACCTATGTAACATTATAAAATATAGTTGAGTTAGTTGCACATAGAAATATCTACGCAGTCAGTCGTGAAGAGCACTTGTATTGTTTCACATTGAGTAAGTATAATATAAAACATCAATATGTGTAATACAATACGGTTATGTTTAGTTGAAAAACCATAACATTTGAGCCCGTGTGCACCGGTGGGTTTGTTGCGCTAAAATAACGATAGGTATCCCTTTTTCGGGGTGCGCTAACTACGATTAGGGGAACTGTTTGAGGGTGCAAGATGAACGGCTAGGGGACTCACCGTGGCCGTATCCGTGAGGGTGACGGTGGCTGAGGTGGGTCCGCCATTGGGTGCACCACTACTGTTGTATGTCAACGTGGACACCTGATTATTCGCGCTCTGTTCTATGATTCGTTGTCGAAGAGCAAGTCGCTCCAAGCTGGCTAGCCGATGCGAACCACCTGTGCCTGAGAGGTCGCGATCGCGGAGACTTGTTGTGCTGCCAGCACTGAAGGATCCACTGTATTTGGGTAGAGTCGGCGGGGGCACGGGCCTAGCGGATCCCCCGCGCCCGAGCAGGGAACCGCTGGAGGTGTACGCATAACTGCTGGGGGTTCCTAGTGTGGCGGTTCGTGGAGCGGCACCGATCCCATTAAGAGCCCCACTGGTACCATTGACGGCGCCGCCATTCACCGTCGTCGTGCTGCCGTTCATCGCCTTAAGATTGTCATGCGAATGTCACAAGTTATACACTGAGTCACTGCACTCGTTGTTTTACGATTGTTTTAAGCGTTTGAGGTGGGAGCGTTCGAGCCGGCTGCCCGACGGAGGCAGTTTGACAGCTCGGCGGTGCTGCGGCGCGGCGCGCGGGAGGAATACCCGGCGCCCCGCACGCGACGCCGCCGCCGCCGCCGTCGCCGACTCCGCCGGGATTATTGCTACAACACCACCCGACTAGAGGGTTGAAAATGCATTGTGTTCCGTCTCTGTCAAGGTCAAGATCGTAAAATTTACCGCTTCTATCTATATTGGATGGGCAAATCAAATAAACGCTCTATTGACATAGGTATACCTACAACTCCAAGCAGCACATTAAACTATACAGGGAGCTACGAAAAGTACCTATTAAGAAGTATCAATACTTGCTTGGAATTGGTCAATTTTCCTACAAAAACGCTTGATCAGACAAGTATCTATCACAAATTGTATCTATGGGTATAAAAAACTTTTATAAATTACAACTTTTATTCCGACCTATCATTTCGAAATTAGATTTTTAATTCCATGGGCAGTTTCATCCCGTAAAAGGAACTCACTAACTTACTACTTATCTTGGTGTATTTATTCGCAAAAATTAACTATTATTTCGAGTTTATACAAGTGCATCTGTTATTGAAACGGTACAAAAATAAGCTGATAATATTTTTGTATCAACTCAAAGTTTATTAATTGATCCTCAAAGTGGGAAGTCGACCATATAAGGAAACTGGCCAGAATTTTCCCTCGGCAGCAGTAATCCAAGTTCAATGCTACTTTACGTGTTCTACTTTAATTTCGCCGGTGAAAGCAACCTCTGAAGGAACATTCTTTTTGTTTTTGCCTCCAAATTACCGTCACTTGGCATTAACAAGTCAGCCGAGACCGAGACCACTTTACCACATCAGTCAGCCGAGCAAGACAAATAGGAGAATTGAATAATATCGGGTGAGAAGTAAGTGCCCTGTTACTCAATAAGTTTTCAATAGCTAAAGGAAGTGACGTTGTTTGGTTCATCGGCCTGACTCGAAGACGCCGAGACAGGGAGCTGGGAGCCTTCCGGAAGTACTTTTAAGGATAGAATAGTTCTACTCATTACTATGCGTGCACATAACTAGGACGCTTTCGACAGAGTGTATGACTCGCGCGATTGGGGTTCTTATCAGCGTAGAATGTTTTGAGGGTGAAAGGGCCTGGGCCACGTGTTGGTCGCATGTGGCGTGTGATCGACCGCCTCAAGGCGCAGGCGCGCCCGCACCCTCGATCCTGCGACTGTCTACTCTACGCAACCCTCGGATGCATCGTGCGGCCGAGCCGTGGTGGGTGCACTGAATGCCAATGTCGGCGTGTTATGTTTTTCATTTTTCCAGATAGTATTGAATTTTCTCGCCTGTCAAGCGTTAGAACTTAGGAATGACTCATTAAAATTTTATTAAAAACAACATTAGAGTTTGTATATTAATATCAGTAAGTTTATTTTTAAAGTAGGTATATTCTAAGCATTATATTATGTATGTTATCTATTGCTTTCGTATAAATTTAATTTGTTATTTTTCATTACCTACCTATGATGATTTCACACCCGAGTGCAATCGTGTCTTATATTTTCTCTCTGGTTGGCCGGTGGAGAATTATGTGCAATGTATAAAAATAAATTAACATGTTACATATTATTATAGATAACGATAAAGTGAAATCGTGTTTAGCGTAATACAAATATTCTGAGTAGTGTAATGTCGTCCAGGTAGACCGCATCAAATTCGCAGCGCCATCTAATGAGCGACTTGAAATTGAGTTGTCCAGTAGTGTCGAGTGTATTCACCGGTGCATGAGGACGTTATGCATGTTGAGTTGAGTAGGTGAGCCGCCTTGCGTACGTGTTATTAAACCAGTTACTACTGAAGAGTATAAGAACAACGCTTTCTCGCTAGAGGGCGTGACAGTAAATAGTTTAATCATTATTATCCAAGGTAGAGAAACAAATACATATAAAGCCAAACAAAATGAATTTTAAACCAAATCAATAACTTTTGAGGACAGTTATGGCTGCAGTTCTAAACATAATTTAGGGACACCATAACCTATTTTACAAACCACAATAAGAGGTGATTTATGGCTCCATCACAAAAATGAGGATGATCGTGATTTTAAGAACATTTTTGTGGTTTCTCCTAATAGGTACAATGGAGACGTGAGTAGTCGTAGAAACTTTTTCTCACAACCTGTTGAGTTATGTTGACACAATACTAAGTATTCTAGACAGTGGTTAACACAAAAACTGTGCAAAAAGCACAAAACTGTCTACGTATAACAGAAGGCGATAAAATGCTCTGCTCTTATTACTATGTAGGTAAATAAATACATCTCCATTGACTAACATACCAGACATCTATAAGAAATTGTATACATTACAGCCTGTTGTTATAAGAAAGTGAAACAGTTTCAGGAAATGGTGCGCTGTGCTCGTTTAGAAGCGTTTAAAGAAAGTTTGTTGAACTGTAAACATGATGAAAGACATCATGAAGATGTGGACCTGTACTTGCGCCCATTTTGAAAGTAAACAAAAATACAGGTGCAAGCAAACAATCATATTTCCTACAAATCAAGGATCTATTGAAAACTTTGACAATTTGATTTTTTGTGAAACTGAAAAGAGTTTGGTTCATGATCATGACCAAACAATATTGTCTATTGGCAATTCTTTGACTAAATCATGATTATGTATGAGAAATGCGACATGCATAGAAAGTAGGTTGTTACAAACAATGCTTCTGATGTTCAGATATGTAATTAAATATGTATTTTTTTCTAATATTAGACTCCGATCATAACTGCTCAAAGACAGACACAATGCTAAAGAAATAAAAGAAGAACTATTCGCACAGTTCCTCGTAACTGAAGGCAATAAAAGAGATGCTGATCCCGCAAGACTTCGAAATAAAGAGAAGGAAAATCAAGGGTTAACTTTCTGGACATCATGAGAGGCCTATGTCCACTTCTGGCAGACCAAGTAGAACAAAAGACAATGTAGGATGGGAAAATAATAAGCCATAAATAACAGAAATAGTTCAAAGGCAATTTAATCCTAGAATCAGTTTAATAAATCTCATTTAAAGTCCATCTTCGTACTCCAAGAATGCAAGAGTTAAAGTTACGCCATCCCAATAAGCCATATTTGACAGCTGTCAGTTCCATAAAAGAGATATTAACAAAGGAAAATGGAACCTCTGCCTTAGCATTAGCACGAATCTGAAAGGTGTCAAATATGGCATATTGAGGTGGACGTACTGTAGTTCATTTTGAAGGCTCGCCAACAATCGCAATGAAATGACATACGATGCAGTTGGCATGTAGTTGGCACGCCTCATTAACTTGTTTATGGCTTGTATAGGGCGCCCATTGTTTAGCTTTAACTTGAATGTGTCGTCTACACAATAAACATTCCATATTTTAAAATATAACGAAAGTCATTGGCCTAATAGATTTCACTTAAAACTTGTAAATCAATGACAGATAAGTACATGGTTGGCCCAAGCATATGTTTAAATCTTTAAAAGGTTTTCATTATGATCACTATCAAGAACATAGTATAAAATAAAGTCGCTTCCAGTGTTTCCTTATATCCCGTTGTACGTTCAGATTAGATGTTTAAAAGTACGCGGAATTTCAAAAGAAAGGTATATATAATACATGCCGGGAAAGCAGGAAGCAGCGGGTGAAACAGCTGGAAGGGCCGCTAGTATAGCATAGGATAGAGGAGACCCTTCAAGGATCACCGACATTCACCGCCCTGCTTCAGTCAAGTCAGTGTTGGAATACACACATTTATAGATTACTATCCGCTGCCACTCAGTTTTCCGTGGTAATAGTTGTTTTCCCGCAGTAAAAAGTGGCCTATGTGTTATTCCAGGTTATACTCTACCTTTATTCCAAATTTCATCAAAATCGGTCAAGCCGTTTGAGCGTGAAGAGGTAACAAACATACATACATACATAAAATTTTGCCCTTAATTAAGGGAGTACCAACTGTCCATGTCATCATCATCATTATCTGGCCTAAAATCTGAATTTTTCAGATATTCATTCGATTCAATTTTTTTTTTATGTAAAACCAAAATGACATGATTTTTGAGATAAAAAGGTATCTATTTAGTAGAATTAGTCATTACTTTGATGTTAGTTATGCGTTGACGGCTTCTACGTTAGTTAATGTAGGTATACCGTGAGGTATACTCTCATAAGGTTCTAAGTAATTTTTCCTTAGTCTATAATGTGATTCTGCAATTCTGCATAAAGCTAGGCCAAGAAATGCGCAGAATAAACTGCATGAATGAACCATATGATTAGCTTCAACTTTTTGTAACCACACCTACAAAAACAGAAATACTCAGTTTAAGTCAATGATAAGAAATTAGTAATAGGTTTATCTAGAAGCATTATGGCGTCGTACGGATAAAGTTAACTGACGACTTAATAACGTGTATGGACATTATCTGCGATAAACTATTTAGGTTAGTAATTACCGAGCAAGTGAGCTTGACCATAGTAATGCTGCGGTTACGTGCGTCAGCTAACATACATAAGGAAAACATGGCAACCTTATAGATACTGTGTCAATATAAATACTCATCTAGAGTATGTACATTTATTACAATACTGGAACGTTTTAAATGCATTAAATAAATAAGTGGAAACCTTTTTGTAGAAAACCTAGCTAAACAATTTTGACGTATCAAGTTTGGAAACGCCCCTAATAGGACCCAAGTGAAACTCCATCTCAGAATTTCTTAACGGTATATAGTACTAGTATTAGAAATCGTGATTTATCACCGTGTTCTAATAAACATACGGCCTAAACGGTACGTGTCGTTTAGCCAAACAGGCACGTGCGATAGCTCCAACAGGCAATGTTTCTAAAACAAACCCCAATACACAAAGCAGTAACCAGTTAAACTCGAACGGTTCTGCGAACCAATGTAGGTCGAAAATAGAGAAGTAACAACTAATGAGAATTCAAATAAGGGCTACGCAAATTGTAAATCTTCGGTTCGCTTAGTTTCGCAACGACGTTACACGCAAATTACAACATCGTTTAATGAGCACATCCCACTGGCGCACGATGTTATCTTCTAATAGCATATAGGCAACGCAAAATGCTTGTTGCAAAGGAAATCCTACGCAAAATAAGATAGATGGTTCGTCAAAATTGAATGGTTATTCGCCCACAAAAGCCCATGCAAAGAATTGACGTGAGGCGAGGCATTCAAAAATGCCCTTGCATTCAGTTTCTTTAGTGGGCAAGAAGCATTCAGCTATTTCATACAGAATTAATCAAATAACGAAATATTTATATTTACTGATCATTAGTGACATAAGCAAACAATAAATACTCACTTGTTCCACATTTCCATTAGTTGGTTTGTAGCGAGATAAGACCGGCCTGTTCCTGGACCTGTTCAAAGGTGATTCTGACACAGAAGCCATAGCCAAACACTGGGTCAATTGAGAGAAACACATCCACAAGATACACCACGATTCACTATAACAATCGCTCGGAATTTACTGATTGTAGCTCCGTATGCGCGCATCCAGTCGCTGTTTAAGAAGGAAACACACTGCTACAATTACAGCAAAATGTGCCACAAACAAGCGCGATACCACATTTTTCCGTCGACAAATCACATCCGGAGAAGAGTGGAGTGGAGCATGGCCGGGGTGAATCAACCGATTACAACCACCAGCTATGGCTGAAGCTGGCGATAATGATAAACGTTTATAGCATTTGCTATGATGACTAGACCTACTTGACTCACGATACAACAGAAATTTTATTTGTTGAATGTACTTCTAGAATGCATTGAATCCTAATTATACGTGTACGTGTAGGCTAATAAATCTAGCTGCGTGCTTTAACATTTATTGCGCCTTTACGAGAAACACAAATAGTCGCATTGGTTCAATGGAATGGTATGAAAGGGACACGAACGCGAATATAGAGCTACCAGTTGACGCGTGCGACAAAGGGCTTGCTAATAAACAAACAAACGAACAACACAATTGATAAGATTTAACACAGTGACTTCACAAAGCGACTGTTCCACGATATTAAATTCGCGAACTGAAACAATTAACAATCGGTGCGTCGCGTCGTGGACAGCAGACCCGATTGTTACTGCAAGTGCCACCGTCACCAGTCCATCAGTCACACTCATGAGTCGTCCGTAGGGACTCCTATCTATGTCACGGTAATACTTCGGCCTGTCTGACTTACCAACACCCAGTACCGAATAGCGGACACAAATTCCTACTCGTAATTCAAACAACGCACGCAACACTTACGTGCCCAGCGGACAAACGGTCCTAGCGACCCAATAACTCGAATTCGATACCACATTATAACGCATTATTTCAATACTTATTCCTCGGGTTGCTACTGTCGCCACATTCTCCCGATGAAAGTGGCGAAGTAGAAAAAGTGTAGAACAAAAGTCTTAGTTACTTACCGCTGTTGTCGGTTGAGAAACAGCACATGAAACAAAAAAATATAATTAGCAAACTAAGTTAACAATAGGCGAAAGATTAGACAAATATGCACAAAGGAAAATATTGAAATAATCTTTTAGTTTGCACTATTTCTTAACTTGACAACCACAACATATCACATCACATTACATGAGCCTATAACAGTCCACTGCTGGACGTAGACTTCTCTCAGGGTACGCCATACTAAACATGAACTATATAATCACGAAGTTTATTTCACAACACAAAAAAGTCATAAAATATAGTAAGTATGTTGTTGCACTTTGTATTGTACTTTCTTGATGGAACTCCATATTCTAGGTAAATTAAAACCTTTTTACACTAGATCTGCATCTACTAGGTTAGCACCTGCCTGATCATGTGACAAAACCATCGCATTATAGTTTAACTTATACGTATATAAGAGGAACTACTGGAAACAGTTTTCAATTTACCTATAGGTAAATGTATATGTGTTATATCACATAGTAAGCCTTATTTATTTACTTGGTGTAATATTTGTACCTAGGCAAGGTAAACAGCAAGTACCGACGTCCTCGTAACTGTCATTACTCAAATAATCCAATTCCATTCCATGAACTTTTTTTATTTCAATACTGTATTGTTCTCAACTTTGATACCGATTGAGTACTGATATATTTCAATGCATCTGTCGTCGTGACACGACGTGCAGTTAAAAGAACATGCTGATCTCAGAAAAAATGCTCCTAGACGAATGAATCATTAAAATTGTATGAAGCATTGTTTGCCTAGTTGTTTTTGTTGACATCATTTTGTATAAAGTCTACCAAAGTTAAACAAATGATGCTATCCATTTAATAGCAATAGCAATAACAAACGCAGCCTAAACAAATAATGAGAGTAAACTAGCACCAAGTTTACATTGTAGCTATCGCTATGTATGTATTTTAATAGGTTTATTCAATAATCAAGCGTCCATCAAATATGGCACTTATTTATAATAATCGGTTTTACAAAATACTTTAAACTTTCTAACTCTAAGCCAGAAACTGATGATAGAAGCACTATACATACACGGATGACATGCCCTACTAAGATGTAAACAAATAGTTAGGAATATTATAACATAAACGTCACGAAGCAGAGCCAGGTCGTTCAGAAAGTAACATTAATTTCCTAACATTTAAACTTAACAGACTGAATATTATAATATTGAATATAAGCCTGCAGCAATGGTGATGCGTGCATCTAATAATTATCTGTTACAAAGATTAAAATCTAGCTCGCATATAATATATGCTCAAATTATTATTGTAAAAAGTCATGAAAGTAAAAACTCCTTACACGAAACATGCGAGACATCTATCGCTTCCATGACGATGATCAGCAAACTCTTGGATTTCTTCGACACAGTATGCTTATACAGTTTACACATAAACGTCCATATTTATACAAACGAGAACAACAATTAACCTGTATACGGAAACATTACACTACCAACTACACTCAGCCAGAACTAGTATCAGAAAATAAACAATAAGCCGGACCAAGACTCCAGAAATATTGTACGGTCGAAAAAGATATCTATCGTTACTAGAAAGGTGAGGGACCTATGAAAGATGACTGTTTACGTTTTTCGGATGTGACGTGCGTAAGCGCAAGCAGAGAGCAAGCGGAGTGCGCGCTTCACGGAGAGGACTGAGCCTGAGCTGCAGGCGCCGCGCGGCCACGCATGCAACTTGCTTAAGCTATTTCAATACAGGGAATTCGCAACTCGGCGGATTCCTCTGCTCCGGGGGTGGCAGCGGGCGATGCCGCCGCGCCGTGCCCTCAAAGGTCAACCGTACTCTTATAGCAGCGAACATGATCTCACACTCCGTAAATGTACGCGAACTTATTTATCGGCAAAAATGAATAAACAACACTGTGTTCGAGAAATAAGAGAAAGCAAGTGACGTTATCTGGAGTGTACTGATCGCGCGTTATGAATACGGTAATATTAATGATACTCTTCATTATAAACGCATACCTTATTCGATCATATTGGCGCGACACAAAAAGCAAGGTCGGAATCATCAGAATACTGCGGTGCAATCAAATAACGAGGACTTTGGTCGGTACGGTACTTCGTTCATGTTATCGTACGTTACGATTATGAGCATATACCAAACTAATTCTGTTAATATATTCCACACACACGCGATTTTCTAATATTTTACTTAGAATTTTAAACACGAATAGTGGTACTTCCACAAACGCTTGTTCGTGAACGAGCATTTTCCTAGTTGCTGGACCACAATCGATGGGTGGAAAGTCACGATGCGGTTAAAGACGAGACACGATTACCTAGACCTAGAAAAAGCATTTCAATATTGCCTTTAAAGGTTGCATTTAGTCAAACGCACAACACGGATCGTGAAACGCGGCATAATATTTAACTTTACCCTACCCACGTACAACTGTTAACTCGGTTTTAAGTACCAAGGGGAATTAGAATTCACAAGAACACTTTATTTAGCTCTAATTTGAGGATAGAGTTAGCTTTTGCTACGTTTTAAAACTATTCGTAATATCAAGTAAAACGACATTTGAGCAAATTCTAAACAGATAAACATAGGTAAGTATCACTTGCTTTTCGATTATCAAACTACACGTCAATAAGGACTACTGGTGCGAATTTGTGCGGAGTCTTTTACCAGTTCAGCATAAAAACTGAACTAAACTACGCTTGTGTTTCTTTGTGCAGGTCTTACATTTCTACTTATTCAATTTAACTGTTAATACAAATATAATAGTTTGGCATGCAGCGGCGGCTAGAAAAGGTAATATAATGAATGTGTATTTACAAAGCGCGAAAGTCTTCTAACAATGATTACGGAAAGTTAGCTACTTAGATACCCAGGGTTCAGTCAATAGAAAATGCTATTACAATCGCTGGCCGACTTTGTGTTCTCCTACGGCAGTTGAAATAAGAACTTTGCAAGTCCCAAGTTGTCTAGTTTAGCATGGTCTGGACTGTAACACTGTGGCGTATGGTGTCGATTACAAGTCTGAAGAGTCGTGGACAAGCGGCCAGGTTCCGCGCGAAGGAGCGGGATGAGGTCACACGCTCGGTGAGCACGACACAATGCCTCGCCACAAGGATCCACACGTGTGTACTCTAACCAGGAACATTCCCTGCTGTGATGCTTGCTAAAGCGTGGAGATGTGCAACTTTGATATGGGCCTGCTGTAAGTAGGTTGCTACCTTATATGAGGAGGCATGATCGGACCTCTAGTTAGATGTGTCTCACCTATCAGAGTCATAACAATTTTAATATAATGGCTAGAGACCCAATTATATGCATTTGCATAATTAAGGCATTTTTATTGCAAATAACATATTTTTTCTATAATATGTTTTTTTTACTCCCTATGAAGAATTAGCAATAGTTACTTATTTTGATTTATTATTGAAAGATAAAATATAGCTATTATGTACAACATAGTGAAACACTTAAAAACTAAACTGAACCTAATCAAACAGCCCGCGCTTATCGATCCGGGTGCAAAGGTTCACATATTATGGTTATAATGAATATTATTGACACATTTTCATTATGTCTCAATCGCAGCGCGTCTTTTTTCGTTTTCCCTCGTACTTAGCTAAAATTACTCTCATTGTTGGCGAGTGCGGTCCATGAGTTGTCAAAATTTGCTAGCGGACACGCCTCCCGATCAAACGGGGCTTATAGCTTATATCCGGCAGAATTATTCTTGTAGAGTTTGTAAGAAAAACGAAAAACTTGTAATTTAATCTAGCATATTTTGCCAGTTTTCGTGCATATATTAACTAGATTTTTTATGCATATATCAGTCTTTTTTGTTGCATATAATCCGGTCCCTATTAATAGCTAAATAATTGATGGTGCACGTAGGTGTGTGTGATTGTGATTTATGGTGTACTTCAAAATGACAGCTTCCGAATTCTTCATATTACAACTACAAGCTTACAAAACATAAAGCAGCACACCCCCGTGGTGCTGAATTGTACACACACATTTGATGTACACAAACCTTTATGTTGTGTTAATGACCACAAATTAACTATATGCAATGCAGACTAGCTATTAATGACAAATCGATTTAACATGCAGAATTTATGAAGCTCTAAAATGCTCCTTTTGTGAGTAGTGTTTAATAAGTGATAGATAAGAAAATCACTCACCACCTGAACCATTTAGTGCTGCAGCAGTATGGACAAGTACAAACATTTTAATGAGATAATTTTATCTACAAATACAATAATACTTAATAAACTTTTTGTAATGAATATTTCGGAAATTTTTCATAGATCAGCCTATTAAATAGAACAATTAACCATCTCCAAGTAACATCATGTATAAATATACAGTGTGTTAGGTTAACGACTGTACAAACCTTTAGGGAGAGTTCCAGACGCGAAAAATTATGTTTAGAAAACTCGATTTTTTTTATATGGACGTGCGTTTTTCGCTATCAGTACATACATTCTGTTAAGAATGTATTAGTTGCAAAAAATAGTTTCGCAGGCATCGATTGAGCCGCGGTAGCCCAGATGGGAGAGGCGTCGCTGGTACTGCTAGCAAAAGTCGCAGGTTCAAATCGTGCCTGCTGAAGAAAAATTCAGTTTTCTAACATATGTTTTTACCCAACACGAAGAGTGTTCTAGAATTTGGTATAAAAAGAAATACTTATACGAAGTTGATGCTCAAGGAAGTCATTCTGTATGGGAGCACCAACATTTTTATTGCATTTCGAAAACAAGATGTACAGTTTCATGTCTTGAACAAGCCTTGAAAGTTTGTTGTTGTTCACCAAAGACATAGTATATTTGGATCTCCCATACTTATAATTTAGTTGGTTAACAAATTATGTATGGCAGGCAGGTCCCAAAAAATCTTGATTTGATGTCAAACTATGCGTACCATGTTTGATGAGGGAAGGAGAGTTATTGAGAGGAAAGACCAGATAACATAAGCCGTCGATTTCAGCTATGCCTCAATAAGATGTCGGTTTACGTGACTTACTTGTTATTTATTTGGTATTTTGTTGTTTTGAGTGTTTAGAAATCACAGCTGACGGGCAGGCGTATGTGATCTGTCGACCTCCTCGTAGAGGGATAAACTCTCTACCAAGTCAATAACAAGTACGTCGCGTAAACCCAAATCAGGATGATATTTGTTCCTTTCATAATAAAATGCCTCAATATTTCCCACAAGCAGGTGGCGGTGTCTGAAAAATGGTTCCCCGCAAGTATTTGTGTTGGCTCCTGCATAGTTCAATGCTTACACAATTGATCAGTCCAAAACCTCAAGTACCAAACACTTCCTATACGCCGATGATCTTGCGCTCGCAGCTCAGGCGCCAAACTTCGAAGATGCCGTAAAATCTCTCAAAGTGGCGTTGGACGTACTGGTGACGCGAATGCTTTGCAGCCAAATCCGTCCAAAACTCAATCCTCTACGTTCCATCTTCGGAACCATGAAGCGAAATGGGCTCTTTATATATTGTGGCAAGGCCTCAGTATAGACCACTGTTAAAACCCGAAATATCTGGGCATAACCCTAGACAGAGCCTTAACCTTCAAGGTTCATTGCCTAAAGACGAAGCAGAAAGTCTGCGCAAGGAACATCCTTCTGCGCAAGGAAAAAGTCGTCAGCCTGCGTAGCAGCACCCTACGTTCTTAGCTTTCGCTCTCTTTCTCTGCAAGCGAATATGCATGTCCAATTTGGCACCGTTCTACACTTGCAAATCGGCGGAAAAGATGGACGTGAGCTTCTTCTTAAACGAGTCATGCCGCAAAGTGACTGGGTGCCTTAAACCTACACCTCATAGCATGCTGTACCGGCGAGTATTAGCTTTGCATTGGAGAAACTGATACAGGAAAGTGACAGGTACAGTTAAGGAGTACAGCCACTACAGATAGCATCCCACAACAGGCAAGACAAGATCTGTGGAAGACCCGATAGCCACCTCTACCAGGGTTTATCACCCCTTCAAAGACACAAACTGCAGTGGCCAAACGTGAACATCCCTGAATCGGTTGCGTACCTACGCAAGTTGGCCGCTGCAGAGAGGATATGGCAAAAGGTAGTTCACAGATAAGAACCTAATCAACTGTGACTGTGTTTCCATACCCCAGTCAATGGCACATCAGATCTCTTGCCCTCTATTGCTAACTTCGTGTACCAAAGAAGACCTTAGACCTTAGATGGAAGCTTATGAAAATGGGTTAGCCATAGCCAAATATAGCAAAACAAATTGCATTTACTATCCTAATAGGACCAGTGACACAATAAAGAAGGCAGAACTTTCACTTCAATTTAAAATAAATATAACCAGTTCCATATTGATAATAGAATTTTATATTCATATCATATCACAATAATAGTTATCATTGACAAGCATCAGCCACTTGATAAAAATAATATTGTAGGTACTGAGTTGCACCTATAGCTCATATTATCAACTGTGTTAATAAAAATATCATATCTAGGTGTCATTTTAATAAACCCTACCCCTAAGAAGATTGCAGCACCACCGTCTACTATTAAAAAAATCTTTACATTTACATTCCCTTTCTATAAATTATATTTTAATACATTAATTTATTTTTAACTGATACTAAACTTTGTCAGTTGCATTTGAAGTTTAATTTTATGTAGTTGAAATTGTAAAGTCTCAGTTTTAACTGATTTTAAAGGCAAGCAAAATTTATCAGTTTACTGGGGCGCTGGTCCAGGATGTTTAAAGGAAATACTACTGCCATCATTATACACAAAAAAACAGAAAGTTGTGAGTTGAACTCGACCACAATATGAATGCATTTTTATAGAGCCTATGTCTTTCATAACAATTCTTTTTGGTTCTTGTGTAGGTAAGGATTGAAAAGTGCAAGTACCATAAACCTTTTGTAATTTTTTGAGATACTCATTGATGCCCCACATGGATAATTTTGTATTAAATGATGGTGTGTTAGTATAGTGATGTAGATGGATGGTGATTCTCTACCTCAAAATACATGATTTATTTTTATTTTTACTGACCAATCAGGCCCATCTCAAATGCCAACTGGCAGGCCTGGGGTTGGCCAGCCTTGACCAAGAGGATGTATATTTTCCAGTAGTCATAGTAAATTATTATGTGATAATTATTTAAGAGAATAATACAAAAAAAAAGACATAGGTTCTCCATTATAAGCAATGAAGTACTTCCTGCACATACAAATTTGAGGCAAACTATGTGCTTTGCGACATTACACACACATATAACATGAAGCAGCATTGCCAATTTTGACTAAATTTATTGAACCCTTGGCAATATAGTCTCCATATTTCAGGTTTAGGTGTAGTAACAGCAACATTCTAAAACATTTTGATAAGAACACATAATATTGCAGTTGGAGTGTTTGTAAGGCGACCGCTCAATAATATTTATATAAATTTTTTATTGCTATCAGGGTGCCACAACACAAACTAAATGAATCCCAGAAAAATGAAGTGGTATAATCATAACATTGGAAAACCTTTCATTCCCTTATTTCAACCCTCTAGCCTAAGAACGTATAGGTATTAATAACATCATCATTCATCAGTTTAAATAACAAAATACCCAGTTTCGAGGAAACTAACTAAGGTAAGTAGAAATTAGCAGTATGTGGGGAAATTCAAGGTTAGCCAACAATTAATTAATAAATTAACATTAGTGGTTTAAAGATAGACGTATCAATTGCGAAGCGCAAATGTAAATTTTAACAGCTATGGTGATTTAGAAGGTTATAATTTTAAGGAGCCAATATCAATTTGCAGATCGGTCTTGGGTATAGTTGGCGCGAATAAAATTACAACAATAATAATAATTGCAACTTATGTTGGTATATTAAAGAATGAAATAATACCTGATCTCTGCATCATGGAAATGCCTCTGAAGAGGATTTCAAACTAAAACATGTCTTGAAACACAGATTTTAGCACTACACTAAACTGTCAACAGTCCACAACCCGCCCTTGGTTGGTTGGCCGGGTAGAAATTGATTTTTGCGATATTCTTGCCAACAGAAAAAGTTAAACTCGCTGCACTAAATTCTACGATATAATTTGGTTATAAAATCTAGGTGAAAAATGTAAATACAACGATTATTGAAGCAAAAATTTTAAGCAATGGAAGGAGCAATGACCGACCAACCACAACACACTTTTTGAAAAATATTGAACAATATTGAACGGAACGCATCAGTGTTACCACGTTTCAAAAATGTACGTTGGGCAAGGGCCTATGGTATCTTGGTTGAGTTGAGTCAGTGAGTGAATGATGTGTTAGAATAAGCTCAAATTATGCATCAACATCACTACCCTTTGTATTTTTTCTTGAGCTGTCAGGCTTTGCTGTCAGGCTACAAACTAACAAAAAAATCATTATTTTATTTTGATTAAATCTGTGCTAAAGCCAGGAGTGTGTGCAAGTGCAAGTTATTGATAATAAATTCTACTTCGGATGGTTATCATGAATCTTAAAAAATATTGGCCTGTGATAGGGCTCCTTTGCAAGTTTTACAAACAAGGTTCAAGAAAGTACAGCAGATGTTCACAAGTAAGTAAATTAACAGATCATTGGTATCATTATAACTTGAAAGTTAAATTATACTAGCTAATATGTACTAAACTATATGGTTGTGGTTGGGGTGCCCGCTAACAAAAAGCACAAACAAAAATAATACAATTTGATTTCAACCCAAAACACGGGTAGTATATAAATCAGCATCATATTTAATGATTCACACTATTAACCACACAACTGTACCCAGCCTATCCATTCGCGGACATATGAAGCAACTGATGAAGACTTAAAATGTATGTGACATTCTTATTGTAGCGTGTTGCCGGCTTAGAATAGCATTAGGCCATGTCTTATGTCTACTAGAGGGTGTTATAAAAACGCTACTACGTGATTAAACAACGGAATGGGCCGTAGCGTTTTTAGTAAAGTGAACGCGACACCTTGCACTGAGCTTGCCAAACGGCAAGAATGATAACTATGGCTGGCATTCATCTCCCAACAGGAGGAGGCCCATGTCTAGAAGTGCTTTGACGTGGCTGTTAATAATGATGGCGTGACAATTATGACATTCCATGAAACAATCAAATTGATGGTAACTACTTTAATTTAACGGATTAAAGTAACAGGAAAGAGTCAAGTATCCACATACTTGACTCTTTCCTGTTACTTTAATCCGTTAACGGAATGGGCCGTAGCGTTTTTAGTAAAGTGAACGCGACACCTTGCACTGAGCTTGCCAAACGGCAAGAATGATAACTATGGCTGGCATTCATCTCCCAACAGGAGGAGGCCCATGTCTAGAAGTGCTTTGACGTGGCTGTTAATAATGATGGCGTGACAATTATGACATTCCATGAAACAATCAAATTGATGGTAACTACTTTACGGATTAAAGTAACAGGAAAGAGTCAAGTATCCACATACTTGACTCTTTCCTGTTACTTTAATCCGTTAAATTCACACATATCACGCCTATTATCCCCTGCGGGGTAGGCAGAGCGCAAACGACCGCAAAAACGGACATCTACACACTTGAGGGTCACTCGGAAAACTGTGCATCGCCATAGTGACAGGTTGTCAGCCCATCGCCTAAAATTGCTATACACACCCTCGAGTCCCTTCGTCGCCTCTTACGACTCCCACGGGAAAGAAATGGGGTGATGCTATTCTAAGCCGGCATCACACGGCATAAATTCATTCATTTACAATTTCATGTTCATTCTTTACCAGGTTAATTCATTGCCATTGCTTAAGGTCAATTTGAACTTGGGTCTAGCGTGGGCCTTTATATGGACAGCAAGTAAAAAGGAAACATCTCAAACAATAGCTAAAGCCGACCTACTAAAAAAAATCATAGAGAAAGCAGATGACCTATTCGAAAATGGGCGCTATGAAGAATGTTATGAAGTTCTTAAAGAAGCGAACAAGGTATGGTATGGTATGCGAGCGTGCATTGTCTACATAACAAATTCATAAAATATGACTCTAGTCTACCCTGACATAATACTTCAGAATATTTTGTATTTATTTCTTTAAGAATTATATGAGTACTTTACAGCAACAATATAATCGAACATAGCTATAATTTTATTACATGTGTTTTATTTATATAGCAAGAAGAGAATGTGGAGATACTCTGGCGAACAACGCGTGCTTTGTACAATATGTCGAAGCAAATAAAATATGATAATGCTCAGAAAAAGAGCATGATAAACGAAGCATTTTTGATTATATCGGACCAGTTGCAAACTCATGACGATCACTATGCTGTTCAAAAATGGTATGCTTTGATGCTAGATGCTAAAAGCTCACACGATGGAGTTTCAGCACGAATCAAACAACTTGAAAATGTCAAAAAGCATATGGATGTAAGTAGCCTACTGGTTGTGGTGAAACTGTGCATAGTTATATTTTAAGCGCATTTGTTGAGTAAAAATTTTGTTTATCAGCTTGCTGTGACCTTGAATCCTGAAGACGCTACAACACTGTATATGCTAGGAGAATGGTGCTATCAAATCACTGAAATGCCGTGGCATCAAAGAAAAATAGCCGAGGTACTCTTTGCTACACCACCTACTTCTACCTACGAAGATGCTCTCGAATATTTCTTAAGAGCTGAAGCTGCACAGCCCCGTTTCTACAGTTTAAACTTGCTAAGATTAGGAAGTTGTTACATGAAGCTACAAAAAGAAGATCAAGCTAAGTATTACCTTAAGCTTGCAGCTAGTTACCCTGCCAAATCAAATGATGATCATCAAGCTAATAAAGAAGCAGCAGACTTATTGAAGAGAATGAAATAAAATTAATATAATGATTCTTTGGTTATTTTGTAAGGATAAAATTATGCAATTTGGTATGTAAAGCTTAGCTGAAAGACATAAAATAAGAAAAACATTTGAAGCTATTTTAGTCTAATTTAAAACATTCTATATTTGGTTAGAAAAAGTTAAAGATCACTCTTCATGAAAAAACTAGATAACCTTCATTTGGCCTGTGTGACGTCATACTAAACAAGAATTAAACTTTAGGAGGAGTGATGATGATGCCAGTAGGCCGAGTGACGACAGTGAGGAAATGGGTAGCTAGCTACCCGCCTGGTCGGGACGGGAGTTGTGACCAGGGGAGCGACTGTTCCAACCGGACATGTTTGTAAGTTGTATACAGGGTGTAAGGGACGGTGTACCGAAAACTTTGCAGGCACGATCAGACCATGAAACTGAACAACTTTTACTATGGAGCCTATGTTGGGAAATGAAATTTTTTTTTCGAGTTTCCATAGAAAGTCCGTCAGCTGATCGGGAATTTTGTATGGGAGGTCGAAAAAAAAATCTCGTTTACCAACATAGCTTCCATAGAAAAAGTTGTTCAGTTTCATGGTCTGATCATGCCTGCAAAGTTTTCGGTACACCGTCCCTTACACCCCGTATATATATTGCGATCGGCGGAATAACTTCGATACCGCGTTTCAAAACTTGTATGTGGAGCGCATGCGCGCCGCCACATCACTCCCCCATTTTAGAGTGTTGAAGACGCTGTGCAGCCGTTGATCTCTTGAGGTAGTTGATTACTTCATCGTGCAGTCAGGCGGTGAGGCTAGCAGGCATATAGCAGTGGTAGAGCAGGCTGCACGCTGGATAGTGTCGACGTGGTGTCGACAGTCGTGGCTGCTGTAGACCGTGCGATGCTGAGTGCTGGCCGAGGATAGAGCACTTGTCGTACTGTAGATCCGTTTATGGTACTGCGATGGTTGCCGAAGACTAAGTGGCTTTCAAGGTGCGTTGAGGTTGAGAAGTCCAAGTTGCGCTGACGTCCGTCCGGTGGAGCTGATGACATCATGAAGCGTGATGGTGTAGTCAGGTGTGGCGATTTCTGGCTCCAGGTCTTCGAGGCGTCGATGACAGGTGGAAAGAGTGATGATGCTGAGTGTGACTGCAGAGGCCTCTGATATGATGAGGTCTGGCTCCGGGTGATGAAGGTTGTGGATGTATGTCAAGTCGTTGCTGTTGATCACGTCGGGGTCACTAGTTTAGGAGGAGTGATGATGAGGCCAGTAGGCCGAATGAAGACAGTGAGGAAAAGGGTAGCTACCCGCCTGGTCGGGAGTTGTGACCAGGGGAACGACTGTTCCAACCGGACATGTTTGGAAGTTGTATATATAGCGATCGGCGGAATAACTTCGATACCGCGTTTAAGAACTTGTATGTGAAGCTTGTATGTGGAGCGCATGCGCGCTACCACATCACGAAGCTCTATCATGATCTCCTTCAAGATAACCATTGACATAAGAAACTATAAATCGTAGTAAGAAACTATAAGTCCGTCAGTTGAAGGTTACTGATTGAGAGAGTTGTGAAGGAAACTAATGAGAAAGTCTGGGATGCTCAAGCGGGATTTCTAAAGGGGATGGGATGTACGGATCAGGTTTTTTCCTTTCGGTGCAAAGCGGAAAAGTTTTTGGCTAAGATCCAAAAAGTCTTTGGCACATTCGTGGATCTGGAAAAAGCCTATGATAGAGTTCTGAGAAATGAATTGTGGTCGGCACTATCCGTGCATGGGGTGAGCAGTATCTTGATACTTAAGAACACATAATATTGCAGTGCTTGTGTCAGGATTAACGGGGCCTTCACTGAGCTGTTTAACATCGAGAAAAGTGTTAGACAGGGATGTGTTGCGTCACCATGGCTGTTCAACCTATTCATGGATAGTTTTTTGACAGATTTGAAAGAGTGTGAAACTAGACTGAGAATGAATGGGTTACTCGTCAAATGTCTTCTCTATGCTGATGACCAAGTTGTCCTTGCGTCGTCGGAGATGGTAAACATTATGAATGAGGCTTTGAAAAAGAAATAAATGAAAGTGAATGTAAGTTAGACTAAAGCAATGGTTTTTGAAAAAGAGAAAGGTATGACGGAGTGTAACATAATGATAGAAGAAGAGAGGGTGGAATAAGTGCAAGAGTTTGTATATTTGGGATCGAAGTTTACATCAGATGGAAAGTGTGAAAGTGATATTGAAAGGAGATTAAATGCCGGCAACATAGTGAATTGACCTTCGGTGATCAGAGATAAGCAGTGCCTGTTGTGTCTGTATTCTTTATGAGTTAGACCACAGATCACTTATTATATAGTTTTTGTATCTTACTGTTTCTGTGTTCAATAAATCGTAAATAAATAAATAATAAGTAAGTAATTTTATTTTTCTCCGATTTCAAAATAAATTTAGCTTTCTTTATCCCTTGTTCATAAATAGAGGTACATCGAAAACTCTAATATGTTAGCTTATTAAGCTTGTCCTGTGGCTTGTAACAACGACAAATTTCTACAACGCCACTGCAATGAGTTCGGCTGATTAGATACTTGCTCTCCTCTTCATGTGCATAATTTGAGAAATTTATGTCCAAGAAGCTTGTAGGTAAAACTGGAGTACGTACTCGGAAACAAGGAGTGCAGTCAAGAAATATGACCTCAAAATTCGTTGGTACCTTCTATCCCTTTCTAATTTGTAAGTAGGCTGACCATGTTGTTTAAATTATGTCGGAAGTAACCGGGACTAGGAAACAAACAAGATAGAAATAGGAAGCATACTATATTGCTCTTTAGAAAGGCAGGTATTTAAAAACTTAAATAACGTCAATCTACAAAATATTCATTGCGTTTGGATTTTATTAAGTCCAAACATGATCCTAGCAATGAACTTCATATGTTGTTAAATTCAAAATGGTTGGTTCGTTAAGATTACGTACCTCATTTCTTTCGGTATGCAAAACGGTTTCAAAAACTGATTATATTATGTTATGGTCCCTCGGGAAAATAAGAAAGAGAGAAGCTTAACCGAGCCTCGCATCGGTCATATAAACTAACTTCACTGTTCAATACCAAAGAGGATATAAATAAAACTGATGTTCAATACAGAGTACGGCTTCCAGGTTGATCTATAGTTCCATGTCACAACGCGCAGCCGCCAATACTTACTTTGTGTCCATGTTTATGTCCCTGTCAAAATTTACTTGAGGAATGTTTTTATCCCAAATGTGAGGCCCAATATTCTTATTTATGACTTAGTTTTCGGTTTTCAGGAGGATATAGTCTGAAACAAAAAATAGATTGCTGTCTATATTGAAGTTACAATAAATAGATGCCAAATCACTACCATATTAGGAAGTATTCGAAAATTGATTGAGTCAATAGAGTTTAGTTGATTCATTATCGGCAAAATTTGCACATCCCTATAATTGTCGGCAATCAGGGGTGAGTTCATGTGGTTCTCTTGGAGGAATTTCATTCAGTAGTTTCATCAAGCCAGCTCTGCTAGCTTAGAGCGCCATAAGAGTAATAGTTAGATAATTTGACATTTATATCAATAAGTAAATTGAATACCAAATTTTAAAACACTTCCCGTGTTAGGTATACAATTTTTGTAAACTTGCAAAATTTTCAAGCGCGGGCAGGATTTGAACCTGCGACTTTCGCATTACTAGTGGCGACGCCTCTTCCATCTGGGCTACCGCAGCTCGTTCCTTCCAAAATTGGCGGGCATGGAACGAATTTACGCTCAAATGTGCAATGTGCGCGTGGCTTAATATCTAACACACCTTGATCGATACCTTCTGACCGACGGGCCCAATGGCGTAGCGGATAGTACGTCTGCCTTCGATCGGGTTCGATCCCCACAAGACAAATATTAGTTGGTTAATTTTACAGATATTTAAGTTAATTCTGGTTTTTCTTCTAGGTATAATATTTTTTTGAAAAAGTGCAATAATATTAATATCAGCTATCTGACGGCCAATGTGGTGCAGTGGTAGTGCGACTGCCTGCGACGCAAAGATTCCGGGTTCGATTCTCGGTGGGATACTCACAAAATTGATATTGAGCTGCGGTAGCCCAGATGGAAGGGACGTCGCCACTAGTAATGCGAAAGTCGCAGGTTCAAATCCTGCCCGCACTCGAAAATTTTGCAAGTTTTCAAAAATTTCAAAAAAATGATATTTATCACTTTGTGAATTTGTTCTCAGTCTGGTTAGGACATTGCAGGGTGAACCACCTGATTGTCCAAAAATAAATGGTTCCGTGCTTCGGAGGGCACGTTAAGCCGTCGGTCCCGGTTGCTGTCTATGATTACTTAGACAGCGGTCCACAACCATGTCAGAGGCCTACTACTAGTAGCAGGCGGTTGAAAAACTCTGATACCAGGGTACATCGGGTCGTTGGACGACTCGGTGTCCCACACGAAAAGAGAAGAGAGCTATCTAGTTCCCATAGTACAAGTTTTTCTTATTTTGGGGCTAGATGGCGCTGTGTCCAAGATATTTGTTTATTTAAACATTATAATATTGAACGCATATTTGATGTGTAATTATTGGCAAATTCCGTATAACCAAGCGAGTGTGTGACCGCTATGAAGTCTCCTCTTTTAGACATTTTCCTTGAAAACATTTTTATTTCGAGATTTAGAATGAAACACTGACCTCTTTTTTACAAATTACTTGTAATAGAGGTCAGTGTATTGATGTTATTGTGAAATAGAGCTTGCACTTTGAACGCCCCCTCCGGACAGGCCATCCCTCCCAGATCCAGATGTCAATCTGACATAATAGTGTAGGTCGTGTCGTCAAATTTAAAAAATTTACGTTAGTTTGCTTGTGGTGTGTTGAAAATAAATAAATACTTTACTTCAAAATGAGTGTCGAAAGCGGTATCGAAGATCATTCTGGTGATGAAGAATTCTTTTTTGGCCCTTTCACTATGCAGGAAGCTAGAAAACATTTGATTCCTTTGTGTCATCGCCAAACTGTAGGGTGAGTTTATTGTAGCTTATCATAGGCGATTAGGGCAAGGGTTTTCACCAAGGCTCTTGAGTAAGCGGTGTGTAACTGACGAAATGTCGGTTCTGGGCACTAAACCTTCTTCTTGTATGTATGTCTTCTTTTTTCAAATGATGCTTATTTCAGGTATTGTATTAATGCAGAACCTATAAACGACACCAACACAAGCTTGAAACTCATAGAAACACATTCTGCTCCTGATGTTTCACCAAAAAGTGATCTGAATTCACCAACAATTACCAAGTCTGAGTCAAGTCCAGGCTTATCCCCTGATGCAGTTGTTTCTGACTGGGATATAAAGCCAGATGATAGCTTTTTGAGACTTGAAAAAATGGTGTCTGAAATGTGTATGTCATCTGACACACCCTGTGATCAAGGCAAGTCTGAAACCAACAAGTATTTTACAGACCATTCACTTGCACAAAAAGAAAGCTCTACATATGAAAACCAAACAGATAAGCAGATTCAAAATAAAATTTTAATTGAAAATAATGATATGCAAGTATCATCTACAACTGAAGATGAACCGAAATCAGTCTTGAAAACACCAGCAAAAAACAATTATTCCAAGTATACACTGAAAACACCAAAACAAAACATATTTACAACTCCATCTAGTGAATTGAAAACAAGAACACCATTGTTTAAGACACCTGGAAATCCACCTTCTAACAGAAAAATGGTCACTCCTAAAAAATACCAAAATGTGGCCAGTCCGGTTGCCACCTATATAAGGAATAGCCCACAGGTCCCACTTTTGAAGGATGTGTATCCAAAAAAACCATTACCAGCAGTATCTTCTATACCTAAATTGTCAAGACAAATTGCAAGACCAAATATGGGCAATAAAGAAAACATAAAACAAGATAAGGTTAAGGCAATAAAACCAGAAAAACAGGAGTGTGTCAAGCTGCCAGCAGTTGCTTACCGAAATGCTAAGGAAACAAAAGTGGTAAGATTCCAGCTACTATGTATTTAAAAATAGATAGATGAACACTTTATTGCTTACAACATACACAACAGAAACAAAACAATACAGAAAACTTAAGACTAAAAGTAAGCAAAGGCGGCCTAATCGCTTGCAGCGATCTCTTCCAGGCAACCTTTACATAGAAATAGAGACAAAATAGAAATGATTTGCAAGTAGTTGCATAAGCAAATTAAAACTGTAACAGTAAAATTATTAAATTTAAAATAAAAATAACACTTATGTAGTAGTAAGAACACTTACAATAGCAATACATACATACATATATACAAAAATATACAAATATCATAAAATAAGCTTAAGCTGCTCTATCTAAGCAATTTTTTAATGGATGAGCACATTTGATACAGTAAGCTGCACATCAGTGGAGTATTGGACTTGAGCAATGAGCAGTCAATAAACTTACACACACACACACCTTACAAGAGTCACACAGGTCACACTAGTTAAACACATAACATGCTGAGCCTAAAATGTAATGTGCATATAATAAAATCATGGTTCCATGTTTCAAGATTGCAGTGATGCAAATCATAATTTATACTATTCTTTTCCATATTTACAGATTGATATCCCGGACGTCAACAAAATGCCTCAAAATAATTGGGCAAAGCAAGTAGCATCTTCAATACCTAGAGCAATGGTTGCCAAACATAACTATAGAGAGGCAAGTTCTGCCAAAAAACCTTTACATAGCCGACAAGAAGACAGCTTTGGAGACTTGTCTTTACACCAGGCTGACTTATCTGTGTGTACACAGAAATCTACATTCACTATACCTAGAAAGAATGTTTAATTTGTTATTCTAACTAGTATAATGTAATAATTAATGATAGTGAACCCTGTGAATGCATGCAAACAATTAGCATAATTATGTGATTTCTGAATATAAAAGGTTTTTCCTAGATAATTGATTTTTCGACTGTGTGATACCAGCTTAGAATAGCATCACCCACGCATCACCCCATTTATTTCTAACGGGTGTCGTAAGGGACTCGAGGGTTTTATGTGTGGGGCGACAGGCTGATAAACTGTCAAGTGATACATGTTTTTTTCTGAAAAGGCCCCTATATATTTGTCAGATGTGGAGTTAGCAACCTGTCCTGCAAGGAATAAAAGTGTGTTATGTATGTGTATGTAAATTATTTTCAACTCATAAGAAACCTACAAATAGTAAGCATTTCCCAAATAAAACATTTGATATTCTTAAAATTTATTTTTATAATGAAGTACAATTCTAGGCAATAGTTTGTAAAGTGAATAAAAATCTTCAATATCTTCTACAGTATATTCAAGTATTTTTTGGACTAAAGTATATTTTTAAATATCATTTATAGTTAAATTCAATTAAAAAATGTGTCACAGTATCATGTAGTACTTAGCTGCTCAAATTAGTACCTATATTTTTGCATTTAGTAGTTGGTAATTTTTGTCTCAATTATGATAGAACATTTCCTTAGCTACTCCAAATTTTTCCATAAATGCGTAAAGGTTGAAATGCAATCACACTCATTCAGTCAATTCGCATACAACTGATATTTGAATCATAAAATGAGGGAATGTTAGAGAGCATAGTGTATAGTGCTCTGTAAAAAAAAGTTTAACCTTGATAAGTCTTAAACCAACAAGTAAACTAACAATGGATAACTGGATACAGGCGACCAACAGTTGTCTCAACTGCCTGCAAATAAATAATAATTATAAAAGAAAAAACTAACATGAAGGAAACTAAGGGAGTGCTCTGTCAGAATCGACGCTAGCTCAGCTTACTTATTAGATTACAGTATGGAGAGTACCACTGTGCTTCTATTTGACCCTCAAACTAAGCAACGAAACTACTTATCAACTAAAAATGCGTATCTTATCTGGGACCTTAATATGAATAACAAGACATTTCTGTGACTAGTATTACTTAACTGCTGTTATTATAACAGTAAATATTTCAAATAGGAAATTAGATTTATTACATAGTAACGAATAATATCATTCTACTACACCTAAAACTATGACATAATCAGAACACTGAATACATAAATGCTATGACTTTCTGAATTCATTGAGTTGTGTATTGACCCCCACAAAAAGGAAAATGTTTTAGGCCGTCCGCCCCGTCACGCGGTTTCACGGCGCGCGTGACGCCCCGCGCGGTCTCGCGGGATCCGCGCAGCGGTCTGACAGCGCCGCCATTATTACCCGTCCAAATTTAGATGGCGCATAGTGCCTAGGTAGTTGTAATATGGCAAATGTCGTCGTGTTCGTACGGGTTATATTATGTCGCGGGTTGCTGAAGCCGCGTCGCGGGTGACCGCAGGCCGCGTCACGAGGCGCCAATCTTGTGTTTTGCCAAATCTGGCCCACGCGTGAAACCGCGTAAGCGAGCGTACGGCCTTAGCGCCTACGCTGCGTCGCGGGCTGGGCGACCCGCGTCACGCAGCGCTACTCTTGTATTTTGCCGAAGAACGCGCGCGGCCGGCCCACGTGCGCAGCCCGCTCGACGCAGCGTTGGCGCTTACAGTCGGAACAACATAGATAAGTACAATAATATTAGTTATCTGATATTTTTATAGAATACAACTTGCAAGAACTGAGCACGGCAAACCTTAAGGTTGTACTTAGGATAAATATGTCAAAGTCACTAGTAATGACAACAGCACGAAACGTAGGGTAGAGGTCGACGGACAGGTTATACACTATATCGATGAATACACTTATTTTAGGCTATATGTATAGTCTCCTTCGAGCACAGGCAAGAAAAATAAATCGACTGCCGTGTTGTAAACAGTTTTTGGTCCTTAAACAGTTCTTAAAGGGTGACCTGCCACTTTCATTAGAACGAAAGCTCATTGACATGTGTATCCTGCCTGTCCTAACCTTTTGTGCACAAACGTGGTCACTCACAGTCACAGATAATCAGAAGTCCAAACTCAACGTTTTTTCAAAGAGCAATTTATGGACGCAGCATTTTAGGTGTCAATCGGATAGACCGCATTAGAAGTACCCTGTACCACCCTGCGTTCCAGGTAAAGCCGATGTAGGGCGTAAATCAGCAAAATTCAAATGGGACTGGTCAGGAGTCAGTACACGTCAGCCGGATGCACCCAGAACGGTGGGCTAAGATCGTTACAGAGTGAACACCTCGGTCATCTTCGACGAGACCGACCCCGCAAATGATGGTATTTTTTTGGTCTCTTTGATTGTAGCCCCGGGGCTTTGAAACCTACGCCAGAACTAGTGATAGTTCTATGCACCTGACTGATTTGTGGGGAGCAGGAGCTCACCCAGAGAAGTTTTTGTGGTTGATCAAACAACTAGTCCAATCGCGCCGTTAAAGCGCGACTGGGCTTGCGAGTTGTTCAGGGAAGAACGGATTGGACTGAATTACCAAACGATGATGTCAATGCTTATTAAAAAGACTGGTGGTAGTTTGAACAGGAAAGACAAAAATGGAAGAGGGAATGAGAGGCCTTTGCCCAGCAGTGGACAACATACCCTTTAATACAATAACAACTTTTAGCTAAGCATTAGTTTAGCACTAGTTAAACATTTATGGTAGCATTATAGCAAGCAAGTAAAGTCCTTGAGTACTATAAATAGGAAGTCCCTGTCGTAATATTTGTGCTCCTGTACATAGTCAGCACCTCGAGTTACCATAAGGGGTCACCATATTCTGTATTATTATTTATAACCTTAGCTGCTGAAAGCCTTTTGGAGCGTAATGACCAAGGTGCCAAAATGACCAAGGTGCCAAAATGACCAAGGTGCCAAAATGACCAAGGTGCCAAAATGACCAAAGTGCCAAAATGACCAAGGTGCTAAAATAACCAAGTCATAGTTGTTGTTCAGCGTGATAAGCCCTTCCTGTAGGCATCTGGAAGTCGAGGTTCTGGAGTACCTCAGGTAAACCTTCAGGTATCTTTAACAGCCCAACTAGATACGAACGTGGCGCCTTAGCAAAAGTTGTTCAGCATGATAAGCTCGTTCAATAGGCTTCTTTATACCGCGGGAAGACGTCTTTTCCCATGAGAAAATGAGACGTTTTAAAAAAAAATTATCATTAGAAAGCAACAACATCTCTGAGTAATGTAGGCTTCTTTTTACCACATGTAAATGCCTTTTCCCACGGGAAAACGGGTAGCAGCAGGTGAAACCACTGGGCAATAGAAAAACAGATTTCGCGCACAGGCACACAGACCTGACGTATTTATACAACAAAAATAGGCTGTTAGTTTTGTGTCAACGAAACTTCTTTTTACCGTGGGAAAACGTCTAATTCCCGCGGGAATATGGGTTGTAGCAGCGGGTGAAACCGCTGGGCGGGCGGCTAGTTCTCAAATAAAGAAGAAGAATCACAACAAAAACTTTTGCAAACTTTTTCAGGCTTCCAATCCCAAGGGCTCAGTCATTTTGCAACTTTGGGCATTTTGCAACTTTGGTCATTTCGCAACTTTGGGCATTGTGCAACTTTGGTCATTTCGTAACTTTGGTCATTTTGTAACCTTAGTCATTTCGCAACTATAAACTTGGTCATTTCGCAACTTTGGACATTTTGTAACTTTGGTCATTTTGGCACCTTGGTCATTACGCTCCGAAAGGGCTGAAAGTACTTTCTTACTTCATAATCTTCTTATTCACATTTCTAACATTTTGTAATTTACTTTACCTATAGCAAACGTGCGTACAAATAATTATCGGTTCATAAAAGTATATGTATATGTATACACTTAAATTAGGCCTCTGTATTACAATCTTTAGAAAAACAACAATAACTATTACAATATTTTTTAAATTTATTATTTTTGTTTATGGTAATTATTAAATTTATATTGATCTTAATACATCAAAATATTCATAATAAATACACAACTTCTATGTTTTGGTGATTAAATGCTGTATTATAAACAAAGTAAAAAAGTATTTAACATATAGTTTTGTTTACTGGTTACTTAATTATAAATAAATGTATGTAATCGTAAAAAAACTTCTAGAAAACTTAAAAATAATCGATTATTTCCTGTTAATTTTCGTATAACTTAAATATAGAAATAGATGTATATTCATAGATGCCTATAGCTTAAATTTAAGAGTAAAAATTACGTAGCAGCACCATTAAAGACAAGAAAACTAGACAATATTCTAATTTCGTGAAGCGTATTATATAAAGTATCGCAATATTATTGTTCTCAATAATTATAATTTAGTTTGAGAATCTATAACACACTGTGTCCCGGGATAAATTGCAACCCCAAAATGGGGTGTAACTATACCTTTAATTGACGACAAAAAATTTTTTACTCTACTTCGCGATTACACTTAATCCCGGAACACACTGAATATTTTAAATATAAGTAAATTCCTTAAAAATGGATCATTCTTCGAGATTCAAAATAGAAAAAAGCATGATTACAAAAGTATTTCATACCATCGACGTTTCATAAATGTCAATTTTACAGCATTCCAGGCCGATCGCTCTCTTTGTTACCTTGTTTTTCAAAGAACATGAAATCCTGTAAGAGAAAAATACATAATGTTAATTTTACTATTGCTCAGGAAGCAACAAGCCATAGACAAGAATGAAGGCGTTCCGTCTGCTTGTCTATGGTTTGTTTGAAAATCCAAGAAGATCTCTTTACGTTTCGCTTTGTGTGCTAAAAATAACTCGTCTAGATAAAGAAACGTAAATGGCAGCAGTTAACTAAGTGTGAAGGAGAAAGAATCACCTATATACAGGGTGTAAGGGACAGTCCTCCGAATACTGATAGGGTGTTCAGGAATCGTCAAATGTTTTTGAACTTCATAGTATAAAAAAGAAACTTTATTTTAGACTGTTACATCCATAGTTCAATTTAAAAGGTTATAGCTAGGGTTATATTTGAAGTCAGCTGATCGTGATTTTGTATGGGAGGTCGATTTTTTTTTGTCCTTTCCTGAGATACATTTCTAGGGAAAAGTTGTTTAGTTTCTTGGTCTGCATGCACCCTATCAGTATTCGGAGCGCTGTCCCTTACATACATATATCACGCCTATAATCCCTTGCGGGGTAGGCAGAGCGTAAACCGACCGACTCCCACGGGAAAGAAATGGGGTGATGCTATTCTAAGCCGGCATCACACGGCAAAATCCAAGCCGGCATCACACGGCTCTCGTATATACGGGGTGTACGGGATACGATATACGAGAGCCTCAGTGCAAGTGCCTATCTCCGACCGCCATAGCTATAATTATCCTTTCTTTATCTGCATAGCCTTAGTAAACCGATACATACAATGAGGAAGCAGGCGCCGAGCAGCACGGCCTTTATCCTGACGTCGAGGTCCATGGGGAACGAGATGCCGAAGTAGTCCGAGTCGGTGAACGCCTCGCGCGCCAGCCCCGACCATTGTTTGGTGATTTTGCCCACTTTCCTCTCGCCGTCTTTTGAGTACACCTGGAAATTACATGTGAAAATGAAAATGAAATTACTCTCATCAATGTAGGATAGTATTATCACTTATTGGCGTCATGATCCGTCTTTATACATACGTATATCACGCCTATAATCCCTTACGGCGTAGGCAGAGCGTAAACAGCTGTAAAAAACGGACTTACGCCACGTCTGACAAACATTTGAGGGTAATTTGGATGGAATATTGTGTATCACCATAGTGACAGGTTGTCAGCCCATCGCCTAAATTTGCAATACACATCCTCGAGTCCCTTAGTCGCTTCTTACGACACCCACGGGAAAGAAAAGCCGGCATCGCACGGCTATATAACCATTTTTAATTGTTATAACAATTTTGTATTGTCCTAATATAAAACCGGCTCGGGCGGGATAAAAAAATAAAAATAAATATATAGGCACTGCCTCGGGCGGGGCTGGCCAGGTTTTGAAAAGTACAGGAATAATCCTCAAAAATAGAGAATGCAATAATTCAACTTTTTTTAGGGAGAGATTGATTTACAACCATTTGTGCCATTGAGCTACTAGATAATTATAAACACAAAATGTAGTAGGTACAATTTTTAATTCATCAATTATTTTCCTTTTACATTACTTACAAGTGAGGGAGTTATTGGCCGTATTTTAGTGATTTGCAGGGATATAAATGCTTCAAGCTAGAGGGCGGCCAGGTGCCTATGTTATGAAACTACAGGCTACAAGTCTTCAGGTGAAATTCTTAGTACATTGCGTAGCCGGTTCATATTCCTGGTATCAATATCGATATAGACGTATCGACTACGCAATGAACATCGAATTTCACTTCGACTCATACAGGATGTAAGAAGCAGCTAATATTTTTACGTCCTGTTTACATCAGAACTTAGAGCCTAGAGCAGTAGGTAGATGTGGGCTGATATGATGATGATTAAATTACTTTGGTAAAAATTATATACTCACTTTAAAGTCAACATCTCCACAGATTGAGAATGTGCAGACCGGGCCTTTGATTCTCAATACGACGTCACCGCTCGCATTCTTTATCACGTAGCAAGGTTTGCAGATTGACCACTCCTGTTCAATAGTGCCTATGATTGTTCCAGGTGGGGATGACACCTCCATGCTTTGCAGCCAGCAGGGGCACCAGCAAGAGTCGCAGGCTAACGGACGGTTGAGGTGGATCACCTGGAAATTTAAGAGGTGGTTGTGAGTTTTGAAATCTGAGCGCAGCGCTGACACCATTACCTTCTTTGACATACTGTAAAAGTTCAAACTTTAAAATATATCAATCCAACAGATCCGGCTGTATTGTGACCAAACAAGGTTTTTTGGTTTCTTTTTACATATTTTCGACCGAAACACAGTCAGATACCCACCTATCTCTATTCGTTACAATTCAATCGCATAGCTTTTTTTACCATCGGCTTATCAATCGCGATGTATCAAGTGTTACGCTTATAATACCGTTATAGTCTTTGAATGAGGTGCGGCCCGTGATATGCGTGTCACGTAGGTATTTTTTCGGCCGTTGCTATTTATATGATAATGTGCAACGTATAATACGTTAGAACTTTTACAAAGGTAGATATTTCGCAGGGTTTGGCATTTTCTACATGTTGGTGGGTAATACTTAGTTAAAAATTGATATATACTACTATTCACATAGTCAAACGGCGCGGCGGCACTTTGATGATGGTCGTCCGTTTATATCCCGATGGGTTTTCCCATGATTTTACTCAGTTTACTTACTTACACACCCTTCGTATGCACAGGAGTGCCCGGTAAGGCTGAAGCAGAGTCGGCAATGGAGTGAGCTCACTACAAAATAGCAGGTCAGGTCACTGTTAATTCCGAACGAGTTCACAAGACGACGGAACATAGGAAGTTCAAATAAGAGATTCGCAACACATTCCTCAGCGAAGAAGAATTGAAGCGGCTATTACAGGGCCGATGGCGTAGCGGATAGTAAGTAGGTACCTACCCCTGCCTACTACGCCAATGGTCATGGGTTCGATCCCCACAAGACACAAATATTTGTTAAGTTATTTTCAGATATTTGTGTTTAATCTGGGTGTTTTCATGTATAATATGTATTTATTTAAAAATAAAAAAAGTATTGTACTTTTAAAACGCGGTAGCGTTGTGTTCTCCGCAAACTATTATATTAGCCGCATACCATGATTATTTTGTATTACGTTTCTGATTGTGTGAGTGTATAATAAATATATAAATAGTTAAAAGTGTGTTATTGAAGAAGATTAAACATTGGTGCCGAAACCCGGGAACTTGGACTTAGTACAGTGAGTGAAGTGACATTTGGACATAGAAAATATTCGATTTGAACTTAGAATATTTCTATGTGTTTTTGGACTTGTAAAATTTTCAAGAAGTTTGTATGAGATACGGACTTAGAATAATTTCGCCGATTTTGGACTTGTGAAATTTTTCTAAAATTTGTATGAGCTGAGGACTTGTAAAATTTCGAACTTTTTATCAGTGGACTCTAACGTTTTGCTGTTGATTTGGGACTTAAAAAAATTAAGGAAAACTTGTGATTTTGGACTTGACTATTGCTGTTAAATATGGCGGGAAAAGAAGTCAATAAAATCATAAAAAGTAACCAAGCTCTAAGGAAGATTATAGATAGTGGACTTACAAATTTCAATAAATCGCCCAAGCAATAGCAACAGATTCAGCGAACGCAATTAAGCAATTGTTAGATACCACAAGTTCTTGTTTGAAGGCGTTGGAAAATATGGGCATACCTACTGAGTCTTGGGATGCTATTGTGATCTACTATGTGTTAACCAAATTGGATAAAGAAACTCATAAGCTATGGGAGTCACAACTCAGCATTACTGGCGACGACTTGCCTACATGGGCACAGTTGGTAGAGTTCTTGGAGACACGGTTTAGATGTCTAGAGATGACTGATGGACCAGCGGCGAACAGACCGATGAAACCACCACAGCATAATCTTAGAGAGCAAATCAAAGGCAACAGTTACCATTCATCATTCCAGGATGATCGCAAATCAACTGAATCTGTGTCATGTCATATGTGTGGAGGTCAACACTTATTACATCATTGCAAGAGATTCATTCAGCAAACTGTGCAGGATAGAATATGCTTTGTGCAGACAAGAGGGCTGTGTTTCAACTGTTTGGCTCCAACTCACATCGTATCGAAGTGCCAACAGTCTGGATGCTGCAAAAAGTGCGGGAGAAGACATCACACTTTTTTGCATATTGAGAGAGAAAGAACATCACAGTTCAACACAAAATTTAGAGGAGACGCACCACCAATTCAGAACGTTAATACCACAACTAACACACAGAGTGAGGAGAGGCTACCTTATCACGGTAGATATCAAGAGAAAAGAGTTGAGTCGAGTGAGGAGTCAGCGCAACCGAGTGTCATGCGAGTCCATGCAGGATTGTCAAGAGGAGTAATGCAAGACCAGAGTGGTCGATTACTAGCTACGGCGGTTGTGAAGGCTAAGTCTGTTAACCAGAGTAAAATTTATATGAGAGCACTTATAGATCCGTGTTCAGAGATTTCGTTAATTTCGCAATCATCGGTTCAATTACTTGGTCTTAAACCTATTCCTGTAAATGGTGTAGTGTCAGGGGTAGGAGAGGGTCAAGCGAGAATCAAGTCTATGGTTTCTTTTCGCATTGAGTCATGCTATGATCCAGAAACTATTATTGAGGTTAATGCATTTGTGATGGGGTCGCTAACATCCTTGCTTCCTAGTCGTAAGATAGATTCATCTCATTGGTTAATTTCAGAAAATCTGAAGTTAGCTGATCCGCGATTCAAGGTACCCAGGAAGATCGACATCTTGCTTGGAGTTGAGATCTATAGTGAAATTCTATTGGAAGGTATAGTAAAGAGTTCCGACAAGACACTTATTGCTCAAAATACAGTGTTTGGCTGGATTATATCTGGACGATCAGAGAAAGAGCCAGCGATGGACTTAGATGAAAACGTGGTATGTATGCACATACGTATTCAAGAGGACAACATGATTAAAAAGTTTTGGGAGATTGAGTCTGAACCTAACATTATTCAAAAGAGGCTGACTGTAGAAGAGCAAAAGTGCGAGGAGATTTACAATACAACTACAGTTAGAAATCAAGACGGAAGGTAGGTGGTCAAGCTACCATTTAACAGCGAGAATCCAGAGGTCCAGTTCGGAAATACAAAAGAGATTGCAAAAAGAAAGCTACTGTCGTTAGAGAAACGACTACTGAGAGATCCACAATTATATGAGGAGTACAGAAAAATCTTTAAGGATTATTTGAGATTAAACTTTATGGAGAGAGTAGAGAAAGAGGAGGAGGATAATCCTAAATCCGTGTATCTTTCACATCACCCCGTGATTAGGAAAGACAAACAGACAACAAAGGTGCGTATCGTCAAAAACGCTTCTGCAAAAGGGACTAACGGCGTGTCACTTAATGACAATTTGCTGGTTGGACCAAAGATTCAGGGAGATTTGAGACATCTGTTGATGAGATGGCGAATGCATAAAATTTGCATCGTAGCAGACTTGGTAAAAATGATTCTTCAAGTTCTCGTGTCAAAGGAGGATACAGATTTTCAAAGAATTTTGTGGAGAGAGAATCCTGAGATGCCTATTCAAGCATTCAGATTACTGAGGTTGACATTTGGCACTGCCAGTGCGCCTTACTTAGCAGTCAAGACATTGCAGAGGTTAGCTGATGACGAGAGATACAACTTGTCTACCGCAGCTGAAATTGCTAAACGAGATTATTACATGGACGTTCTGGCATGGTTAGTAGGAGGAGCTAGTAGATGGAAAACGTTTGTAAGTAGTCGTGTGTCTGAAATTTTGACTATAACAGACTACAAACAGTGGCAACATGTCGCGACGGATTCCAATCCCGCAGATTGTGCATCGAGAGGTCTCAGACCTAATGAGCTAGAGACACATTCAGTTTGGTGGAGGGGACCCGAATGGTTGTGGAAACCTCAAATTAAGAGTGAAGATTTACCCGATGTAGAGACACACGAAGAAGAGAGAGTAACGACAATGGTTATAACACAACAAAGTAGAGAAGAATTTGTGTGGGAAAAGTTTTCGAACCTGACTAGAATGTTGAAGATAATATCGTACTGCAGAAGATTTCTAAACACAAAAGAAGAAAGGAAAACTAAACCTAAATATATAACTGCAAGAGAAATGAGAGAGACGTAACACAAATGTATAACACAAGTTCAGAGGAGAGAATTCAAAGATGAGATACAAAAGCTAAAGAATAAGTGCTGTGTGCCAAAGAAGAGTCCTTTACATACTATTAACCCGTTCTTGGATAAAAAAGGTATTTTAAGAGCAGCTGGAAGAATCGAGCAAGCTGAAGTGGATTATGACAAGCGAAATCCCATTATTTTACCCGCTAACGATCATCTTACTAAGTTATTAATATCAGACGCTCATACCAAGACTCTTCATGGAGGGCCACAACTTATGAGAAATTATTTGAGAGCCAATTACTGGATTATCAGATGCAGAGAACAAGTCAAGAAATATTTTCGGAAATGTGTTACCTGTTTAAAACATACAAAGAAAATAACTACGCAGTTAATGGGACAACTGCCAGAGGTGAGATTGAAACCGAGTAAGATATTTAAAGTGACAGGAGTTGACTACGCTGGACCCATAAATATAAGATATTCACCTGGAAGAGGATCGAAGACTTACAAAGGGTATATATGTTTTTTTGTATGCATGGTGACTCGTGCAATTCACATAGAGCTGGTGAAAGATCTTACCGCGAAAGGGTTTATAGCAGCTTTTCAACGCTTTACTTCAAGGAGAGGACATTGTCAAGATCTTTATAGTGACAATGGAACGAATTTTGTCGGAGCAGATAAACAATTGCGCGAGATGTTTGAACGTGCTAAATCTGGTCTGCCTCATGAAATTGCGGAGCTTTTAACTTTAGAAAAGACTGACTGGCATTTTATTCCTCCATATGCCCCGAATTTTGGTGGATTGTGGGAAGCGGGTGTTCGTAGCGCCAAGAATCATTTAAGAGAATCGACTACCGAGCTCTCGTCCATACAAAAAGAGAAAACGTTTTCCTACCCCTAAATGTAATCCGATCTCAATGATTTTTTAGAATGTTGTTGACACAGTAAAAAACTAGGTTTATAGTTTTTCCTTTTTTCGAATTTTGCAATTGATGGAAAATTATAGGCGTCTAAAAGTCACTTTTTTTATGACAAAATCTTCCTTAAAGTAAAACGTTTGTGTTTTAAAAACAAAGTAGTTTTAAGAAAAAATAAAAAGCTATAAACCTAGAATATAATATGCTGAAACGATGGACACCAACATCAAAACTATTGGTTGTGATTTAGTATGTGGGAAACGTTTTCTCCCGAGACGCAAATTTCACCATAAAAATACCTACAGTCAGTCGCGAGCGGCAACGCTCTCTATCGCACTATCGGGGGTCGGGGGGTGAAGTAATGTTTCACGTATTATAGAGATGTTAACGAAAAAGTCGATAGTAGAGATGAGAAAGGAATCGATATCCCTTAATACCAATTTCTGTTTCTAAATGTAAGGGGAGATAAATTTCGCTCCTAATATTACAATAGGTTATCAGACTGCTCCAGAAGGATGGTATAGTACTTTACGATGCAAGTTTGGTAAATTGAAAATTACGATCGAGGCAAATATAATCAACAACAACCAATTTTAGTGTACTAAGTACTAATTATTAACTTATTTTTCAATCAAGCTTGTAAAAGTTAGTAATAGTAAACGAGTGTTTAACGTGATGACCCCTTTCTGCTGGCAGAATGCGTGGTTCTAAAGTTACATAATTCTTAAAACGGAAAAGTTGAAAATTTAATAAATATTTTTAACAAACTGATTCCCGACTACGGGAAAATTCAAAACATTGAAAACGTTTTATGAGTTTTGATTATTTATTTATTTATTATTATTATATCTTAAACTTCTTAACAGATTTCGATGAAACTTGAATTGTTCCCTTATTGTTGTTATAGTATACATAGTTTACCTAACATATATAAAAAAGTCTATCTCGATATGACTTGTAGTGTTCGAGATTATGGATAAACATACAAACATACACTTATGAAATTAAGCACACGTGCGTGCTTGGAGGAATAAATAGATAAAAATATTAATACCCGAATATTATCAAATTCGAACAATATTAGGTACATACATACATACATATCAAACTGATAATCTTATTTTTTTGAGGTCGGTTAAAAACAGCAATGTGTGTTATATTAGTTGTAATAACTTATGAGAGGTACCTACCTACTTAGTGAGGTGCAGGTAGGTAAACAAAATACAAACCAAATATTATTCTTTCTCTTGAAGTGAAATTTCTTCCTGCGGACAAATAAACGTATTTGTTTCTTTTTGCCCCTTCTAAAAGTATTTTCCTTAATTTTCTTCATTTTTTTATATTAAGGATGGGTTTGCTCTTGACTCTAGTCTAGGTCATAGGACAGAGACAGAGTCTAAGATGGAGCGAGCTCACCCAAAAGAAGCCTGTTCACTCTTACTTTGAAGAGATTAGGGTTGTATGCGTTTGGAAACACAGACGCAGGTAGTGAGTTCCACGCTTTAGCAGTGCGCATTATAAATGACTAGCTTTTACCCGCGACTTCGTCCGCGTTAGATAGTATTTTTAGAAAGAGGTTCTAAAGTTGATATGTATATTCATAGTAAGCATGACAGTGATATTAGAACAGTTCTTATCTCTACTGTTTAAGGATACCTTGCTTGCTTCTGTTGTTAAAGGGACAATTCAAAATTTGCCATCCGGTGTACTGCGCTGACAGATCAATATTTATAACCATGGGATACAAAAGTCAGTAGATAAAAAAAAATCCTTGGTAAAAAGTTGCCAATGTCCTTTCTCAACTTATTCCCATCATACTGGCCAACTTTTGTTTTGGAACCATTTCTGTATCTCTAATAGTTTAGGTGGGCTCCTGATCGTACACCTGGTGGTCTACATAAGGTACTCCAGATCCTCAGTATCCTTGTAAAAAGAAGGAGTCCATCATACTGGCCAACTTTTGTTTTGGAACTATTTCTTTATCTCTAATAGTTTAGGTGGCCTCCTAATGGTGCACCTGGTGGTCTACATAAGGTACTCCAGATCCCCAATGTCCTTGTGAAAAGAAGCGGCCCATCATACTGAACAACTTTTGTTTTGGAACCATTTCTTTATCTCTAATAATTTAGCTGGGCTCCTGATGGTACACCTGGTGGTCTACATAAGGTACTCCAGATCCCCAATGTCCTTGTGAAAAGAAGCGGCCCATCATACTGAACAACTTTTGTTTTGAAACCATTTCTTTATCTCTAATTGTTTAGCTATGCTCCTGATCGTACACCTGGTGGTCTACATAAGCTACTCCAGATCCTCAACGTCCTTGTGAAAAGAAACGGCCCATCATACTGAACAATTTTTGTTTTGGTACCATTTATGTATCTCTAATAGTTTAGGTGGGCTCCTGATGGTACACCTGGTGGTCTACATAAGGTACTCCAGATCCCCAATGTCCTTGTGAAAAGAAGCGGCCCATCATACTGAACAACTTTTGTTTTGAAACCATTTCTTTATCTCTAATTGTTTAGCTATGCTCCTGATCGTACACCTGGTGGTCTACATAAGCTACTCCAGATCCTCAACGTCCTTGTGAAAAGAAACGGCCCATCATACTGAACAATTTTTGTTTTGGTACCATTTATGTATCTCTAATAGTTTAGGTGGGCTCCTGATGGTACACCTGGTGGTCTACATAAGGTACTCCAGATTCTCAATGTCCTTGTGAAAAGAAGCAGCCCATCATACTGAGCAACTTTTGTTTTGGAACCATTTCTATATCTCTTATTGTTTAGCTGGGCTCCTGATGGTACACCTGGTGGTCTACATAAGGTACTCCAGATCCTCAATGTCCTTGTGAAAAGAAGCGACCCATCAAAATGGACAACTATTGTTTAAGAACCATGCCTGTATCTCTTATAGTTTAGCTGGGCTCCTGATGGTACACCTGGTGGTCTACATAAGGTACTCCAGATCCTCAATGTCCTTGTGAAAAGTAGCGGCCCATCATACTGAAAAACTTTTGTTTTGGAACCATGCCTGTATCTCTTATAGTTTAGCTGGGCTCCTGGAGGTACACCTGGTGGTCTACATAAGGTACTCCAGATCCTCAATGTCCTTGTGAAAAGAAGCGACCCATCAAAATGGACAACTATTGTTTAAGAACCATGCCTGTATCTCTTATAGTTTAGCTGGGCTCCTGATGGTACACCTGGTGGTCTACATAAGGTACTCCAGATCCTCAATGTCCTTGTGAAAAGAAGCGGCCCATCATACTGAACAACTTTTGTTTTGGAACCATGCCTGTATCTCTTATAGTTTAGCTGGGCTCCTGGAGGTACACCTGGTGGTCTACATCTGTACTCCAGACCCTCGAATGGTGATAAAAAGTAGCCTATGTCCGTTCTCGGTATGCTAGCAATCTCTGTGCCAAGTTTCATGAAGATCGGTTCAGCGGTTTGGCCGTGAAAGCGTAGCAGACAGACAGACAGACAGACAGACAGACAGAGTTACTTTCGCATTTATAATATTAGTGTGGATGATGACTGGAAACGCTTAGTCCGAATTGGTGGAATGGCAACCAGGTATGGATGGTATCCGGCGGTGCGTCTGGATGTCCGAGGGTAGAAGGAAGCTGGTGGAACAAGAAGCTCTTGAGCACACTCTCCAAAGTACAATCTGTAAAAAACCGACAAACAGACTTGTGCTTTGTAAAGAGTTAAAAGCTGTCCAGGCGTAAAGTATCGCTTCACTCTATTCAGGATGCCCAGCTTCTTAGCCACCGTTTGAGCCTTGTACTCGATGATCGCGCCGAAGTTTAGATTTGATGTCAACTCCATGCCTAGAAGCTCAAACCTGTCAGTGACAGGGACAGATGAACTCCGAAAAATAAGTGTCCAGTCGAAATGATTCCTTTTTGCAGTGAAAAGACACGCCTGTGTTTTGGTGGCGTTGAATGAGACCAGATTGTCGTCGCCCCATTGGGAGACAAGGCTTAAGCCTTAAGGTCAGATCTGTTCGCTCTACCATGGCCTTTCTTGACGAACGTATTTCATCCCCACTGGTTTTTTTACCTTGCAAGTTTCTCTCTGAAACGGTACTATCATCTGCGTATTCAACAATACCTTGCTGAAGAAGGTCATTGATGTGCAGCAGGCAAAGAGTTGCAGAGAGAACAGACCCCTGAGGAACTCCGGCATCAATGGCCGTAAGGTCAGAGGAGCAGCCGTCAACGACTAGTCTGATGGACCGTTTACTAAGGAAGTCTGAAATCCAAGTACAAAAATCAGCTGGGATGCCATAAGCAGGAAGCTTGCTGAGCAGACTTGCATGCCAGACCCTGTTAAAGGCCTTCGAGATATCGAGTGAAACGGCAAGTGCTTCGCCGTGTTACTCGATAGCTTCGCCCCAGCAGTGCGTGACATACACAAGAAGATCACCAGTAGACCGCCCCCGGCGAAAGCTATATTGACGGCCACTGAGATCATTGTCTTCAAGGTATGTCAGCAACTTACTGTTGAGTACCCTCTCCATTACCTTGCATAGGATGGAGGTGATGGAAATTGGGCGGTAATAGGCAGGGTCAGCACGGTCGCCCTTTTTGGGAATTGGTTGCACATTAGCAAGCTTCCAGGCCCCTGGCACCGTTCTTTCTTTAAAAGAGAGGCGGAACAAGCGTGTCAGCACAGGAGACAGTTCAGGCGCACATAGTTATAGCCATTATCGTGTGACTATTAATAAATCGGAACCTGCAATAATTATAAAATAATGTTATACCTACATTAGGTACATACCTATTCAGTTTTAGATATGATACCACAAATCCGAAAAAAATTTGGTACTTGAAAACATTATAGTTAGTTGTAATGTGATAGATAATTATAGCAGCAAATGCAGTAGTTTTGTAGTCTAATCAAAGTAAAAAATCATAATATTTCGTAAATATCAACCTACCTACTACCTACCTAGGTACAGTCTATTATGATTAAGCTACACAGGGGTACTCCAAACAAATCGAAATATTTTTATATCCAGTACTAGCAGCCCGCCCAGCGGTTTCACCCGCTGCTAACAATTTCCCCCCGGGAATAAGACAGTTTAATAAAGCCTATGTTCATCAGGGATAATGTAGGATTCTAAAAATGTTGACATCAATTTGAAACAAATATCGTTTTCAGATGGTGGTGGCGTAAAGTTACATGCCGTGTGATTAACCTGGCCAGCCCCTTTTATCCCGCCCGAGCCGGTTTTCTATTAGGTCATAACAAAATTGTAATAAAAAATAGAAATTGTGTGATACAAATTTCTTTTTTTAGAATGACGGTTCATGACGTCAATAAGTGATAATACTATCCTACATTGAATAAAAATTTCAATTTCAATTAACGGTAAAAGAATTTTTTAAATCGGTCCAGTAGTTTCGGAGCCTATTCAATTCAAACAAACAATAAAAAAAACCTGTTTCTAATATTAGTGTAGATTATATTATTATTATTTTAGTGTGATGCCGGCTTAGAATAGCATCACCCGATTTCTTTCCCGTGGGAGTCGTAGGAGGCGACTAAGGGACTTGAGGGTGTGTACCTATTGCAATTTTAGGCGATGGGCTGATAACCTGTCACTATGGCGATACACAATTTTCTGAATGACCCTCAAACATATGTCAGACGTGGCGTAAATGTCCTTTTTTGCGGCCGTTTACGCTCTGCCTACCCCGCAAGGGACATGTGTATTATTTTAGTGTAGATTTATTTAATGCATTATTTAATGCTTTTTTGTCGTCTTTTTTATACCGAGTAAGGTACTGCCCTTCGAATGCATGAAACATAAAACTGGACAACTTTCCCCTTGAAACATATTATGTCAGGAAACGCCAAAAAAATTGCCTTCAATACAAAATCACAATCAGCTGACTGCATTCACTATGGGAAGTCAGTTTTTTTACGTTTCCTGAAATATGTTCCTAGGGGAAAGTTGTTCAGTTTCATGGTCTGCATGTACCCTATCAGTATACGGAGGGCCATCCCTTACACCCTTTAATACAGTAATGATTAAATGTAATCATTACACTGGTACGAATAATGTGGCGTAGTTTGTACATTTTTAAATGAAAAAGTAGTTATTGTGGCATAACTGTAATAGTTAGACATATGGTATCGCTGACATTATTATAGATATTGATGTCCTCTATAAAACTGTACTACATCACTTTGCTCTATTGTCAATAATTTCCACACCGAACGCGATATAAGATATTTTTTTGGTAAATTTTTCACACGTTGGGTTACATTATCGAAATTTTCACGCGGATCCCTATTTTTTTCTCGTATAAAATATAGCCTATGTTCATCAGGAATAATGTAGGATTCTAATGGTAAAAGAATTTTTTAAATCGGGCCAGTAGTTTCGGAGCCTATTCGATGCAAACAAACAAACAAACAAACAATCAAATCTTTCCTCTTTGTAATATTAGTGTAGAAAAATATTAATTATAAAAAAAAAGACTGGTACAAAATAACTTCCTCTACAAGAATGTTTCATTGGGAATTATTATATTTCAATTCATTTTAAGAATCCCCATGTAGCTTATTCCTTTTCTGTGTGTAGGTACTTACTTTTTTCAAGCTAAATCATCAAAAAATATTTAGTTCATACACATTACATAACATAGGTAGTAAAATACTTATTTGGATTTATCAAAATAATCCTCAATTTAGTTTCGGTTACGCCATAATGATCTAAGAAAACAAAATAGCACCCTGCGTTGCGCAGTCGTCGTCGCTGCGCTCGCGTGGACTGGCGGCGGCAGCGTTTGTCTGTGTGCGTGAGGTTGTGTGTATGTGTTGTGCGCACTACGCGGGGACTTCAGCGCGCGAGCGACAGAATGAGTTTTCTTAAATACCTAATTTTTTGAAATGGCGAAGGTATTCTTCCCTCTTAAGAAGGGTAATAGGTGATAGTACGTTGACTTACGAAGAACTGTCGACAGTTCTAGCACAGGTAAAAGCGTGTCTCAATTCGCGTTCTATCTCTATTCTAAGTGACGATCCTAACGACCCACTCCCCTTGACACCAGGCCATTTTATAGTAGGAGAACCTTTAGTTAATGTAACAGATGAGGATTTTAGTGATAAGAACGTTGGTTGTTTAGAAAGATGGAGAATTGTACAAAAGATGGTTAACGTATTCTGGAAAAAATGGTCAAAAGAGTATCTAGTTGGTTTAAGTCAGAGATATAAGTGGCAAACTAAGAAACCAGAACCGCAAATAAATGATGTTGTTATTTTAAGAGAGGATAATGTTCCACCATCACGATGGCTGATGGGCATTGTAATTAATAAGCATGCTAGACCGGACAATGTAACTCGTGTAGTGACTATCAAAACTAAAAACGGAATTACTAAAAGAGCTATTAACAGAATTATTATTTTGGAGAAATAAGTTACATTGGCACGGTGAGCGGCAATGTTTGTTTATGCAACTTTTGTAAGGTGAGTTGTTTGCATGGCAAATAGTTTTGTTTTAAGTATTTTGTTTCCTTTTTCAAATCTTGATGTGTAAGTTGAGTCATGGTGGGCGGCTTCCTTTATGTGTAAATTGTTATTTCCAGTACATTTAATTGAGTTATTAACCTTTTCGCCGCCAAGCCATTCGAGTAAAAAATTGCAACCAGCGCCACACCAATTTCTTGGTAAAGAAATACTCAATAAAATAGAGATGTCCAACAGTTCATATCGATAATAAATCTTCACATTTTAAACCGAGTTTTAATTAATCTAAAACAATTATTTTGCCCCCTACTTTCAGTTCTGATTTCATATAGGTCAAAATAGTAATATAGGATAGTGGTAGTAGTGGTGGCCTCGTAAACAACACTAGGCATATTCAACAAGTTTATTTTTAGTTCAGTTTTCGATCAGCACTGGCGCATCTCTATTACGCGTCTCTCTATATCGCGTTGTCGGTTATAGACGACTGTGGCGTCGGTGGCATTTCTATATTCTCAAACCCTTAGGACAAATAAGGATGTAATATAGAATATCGATAAAAAAAATTAGAACATCATAGGATTTATGCTGGTATTTATTTTAATATTTTATTGTGACTATTTGTTTTCTTTCATTTCTTTTTCTACTTACGTTGAATAATAATTAAAAACGATTTTAAATGGCACAAATTTCATGTGAACTTAATTTAACGGGTCAAATTGTGATACAAGATTATTATTAGGTAATAAGAGAAAAGATAATTATTCATTTAATAAACTTAATTATAAATAGGTACACTTATATGAAATAATTCTGTGGCTTAACTATTTCCTAAACTAAGAATATGAATTCCTGTATCTCAGGCAAATGGGAAACCGACATAACTAATATTTTAAGATTTATGATATATTATTAAATACTTGAATTTTTTTTCTATTCCTACCCGGTTTATTTGATTATTTCTTCGGTTTGTTTCTATTTACTTTTTATAACGCCCTTCGTAAGGTATTGTACTAATATTAGCGGTTATTTATTAGCATTTCATAGTTTCTTATAAAGAAGAGGCCTATGTCCAACATAGGGCTAATTTAGGCTAATTAGAATAGAATAGAATAGAATAGAATAGAAAGCATTTATTTCAGTGCAATACAAAACTTAAAAGTATACTTATTATTATAAACAGGCTTATAATTAATATAAAGTAAGTATTACACCAAAAAAGGCAACCACTCAGCATTGTGCTATAGCATGATATACTACAGCGCTGGTCTTCCGTGGTACCCTAATTGTGCTGTGCCGCACCAGCGAGACAACACGGTAATAAAAAGTTATCTAATAAAATTTTAATAATATAACGAAATTGACAACAAAAATCAAATAAAATAACGATGACATTTATGGAATTTATCAAAAGATAGGAAAGGAAGTAAGAGTAAAATTATTTGAATGAATGAATTTACAATTTTAAATTAAATTAGGTTAAGTAAGCTTTAACGCTATAGAACGACTAAGTATTCATCGAAATAGTACTGAATTGATTTTTCAGAAGATAAAGTTTTAACTGTTTTTTGAATGTATACAAAGATGTAGAGTTTCTAACTGGAGGTGGCAAGTTGTTCCAACATTTCGTGGCAGCATATCTAAAACTGCCACGAAATGCAGTCGTTCTATAGCGTGGAAAAGTTAATCTTATTGCGGACCGAATGAGACGGTCAGAAAAAACAAGCTTTTCATACAAATATAAAGGTTTGCGATTTTTTATGACACCGAAGAGAAGAACAGCAAAGTGAAGAGTATGACGAGATGACATATTTAATATACCATGTTTATGTATATATGGAGATATGTGACTTCGTTTCGGAATAGGGAAGCAAAATCTAACACAAGCATTCTGTATGCGTTGTATAAGTTTTTTGGAACGTGACAATAGACAGTCACCAAATACTGTGTCTACATAATTCAATTTAGAAAGTATTAGCGAATCACACAACTTTATACGTACATCTGTGCTAAGGAAATCTCGGACACGGTACAAAACAGACAACCTATAGAAGCAATTTCTAACTGTTTGTGCAACATGTTTTTCAAACGTAAGGGTTCCATTAAATTGCAAACCAAGATTTCGTGCCTCATCCACTTGTTCTATTGCGACTCCTGAAATATTTATTAAGGGATTTTTCGCTTTAATATTATTAATTTGGTGTTTAGTTCCGGCGATAATAAATTTAGATTTGTCTGGATTTAATACAAGGCCGTTAGCATGAGACCACATAGATATTTGATTTAAATCTTCATTTAAAAAATTAACAGCGGATGATGTATCATGGAGTTTTACGGGAATGTACAATTGTAAGTCATCTGCGTATATGTGAAAGTTACATTTTCTAATGTAATTTACTATGTCAGCACAATATGTAATAAAAAGTATAGGTCCGAGAATTGAACCCTGTGGCACACCACGTGACACGGGCATAAGATTTGAATAAACATTTGTACCATTCGAATTTTCAAGGACAACTAGTTGAGAACGATCATGGAGGTAACTAGCAAACCAATTTCTTGCAGATTCATCAACACCGTAGTAAGACAGTTTTGCCACGAGTAGGGAAGTATCAATAGTATCAAAAGCGCGTGAAAAATCTAATAAGGTTAGGATAGTGCCATCTCCGGCATCGCGTGCTGCAAGAATATCATCGACAACATTAATTAATGCTGTAGCTGTGCTATAATTCTTTCTAAATCCTGACTGGGTTTTGGGCAATATGTTATTCTCGCTTAGGTAAGCAGATAATTGTATGTTTACAATTTTTTCTATAGTTTTCGATAGGAACGGTAATATGCTAACTGGCCGTAAATCCTTTAAATTATTTGGGTGACTGATTTTAGGGAGTGGTTTAACTATGGCAATTTTCCATATACATGGAAACTTTTCTGTTATTATAGAAGTATTTACTATAGCTGTAATTAACGTTAGTGTCTGGGGTAGAATGAGTAATATCATATCCATGGATATATCATCAATTCCAGTAGCATTAGTAGAGAAAGAACGTATAATTTTCGCAACTAAATCTTCAGTAACGGGAGTTAATTTAAAGACTGCTGAACTGTGCTTATTAGAATTAAAGTATGCTAAATAAGATATATCAGTATTATATGTACTAGGTAATGATAAAAAATGCGTGTTTATTGTATTAGGGTCATTAAAATGAGATGGGATTTCAGCAGAACTACCTTTAAAGTTTGCAACATTCTTTTTAATATTTTTCCATAACTTACGGGGGTCGTGTATATTATTGTGAATATTATTTTGGACGTAAACACTTTTTTCAGTATGGAATGCTCTGTTAACTACATTTTTTAAATCTTTATAATATCTCTTATGACTATCCTTATTAGATGATTTGGAACGAGTGTGAGCCTTGTCGCGTAGTTTTATCATTTGCCTAACATTATACGTTATCCATGGATAGGTCTGTTCTTTAACAATCAAAGACTTATATAGGGTGCATGCTTGTCGTATAACAGGAGAATTGCTGAACTTAATTCTTCCACCATAATATCAACATCATAGTTAATTAAAGAGTTCCAGTTAATCGCATTTACGTCGTCATAAAAAACGTCTAGATCTATGTCTCTAAGAGGCCGGTAATTAATACGTTTAGGGGGAAGCTTCTCTTTTTTTATTTTGAACTTGCAAGAAATAAAAGCATGACTACTTAAGGTAGGTAAATGCTCAACTTTAATATCTGTGGGAGGTGTGTCTGTGTGATGCCGGCTTAGAATAGCATCACCCTATTTCTTACCCATGGGTGTCGTAAGAGCCGACTAAGGGACTCGAGGGATGTGTATTGCAATTTTAGGCGATGGGCTGACAACCTGTCACTATAGTGATACACAGTTATCTAATTGACCCTCAAACTTTTGTCAGATGTGGTGTTAATATCCGTTTTACGGCCGTTAACGCTCTGCCTACCCCGTAAGGGATATAGGCGTGATTTATGTATGTATGTATGTATGTGTCTGTGCATAATACGTCAATAAGAGTTGGTGTTTTATTAGTGATGAAGTGGGTTGGAGTGGTTATATGTTGCTGAAGGTTTACTGTAGTCAAAAATTCAAGAAGTTTCTTTGTTTCTGGGGATTCGGGTAGCAAACAATTAATATTAAAATCACCTAGTAAAATTTTGTAGTCAACCGACGCTATTGAAGAAATCGTGTCTGTGAGTGCATCTAGAAATGTGTCGATATTTTGCCATGGCGGACGATATGCTGTACCAATTGCTAGTCGTATTCCATTGACAGTTAGGCTAATCCACATTTGATCTACACCGGGTGTGACAGGGTGTGCTAGATTACGCGCGGTGATACCGTTCCTTACATAAAAGCCAACGCCGCCGCCGCGCTGGCGTCCACCTGCGTTTGCAGCCACGCGGGGCACGTAACGCAGCCGGTAGCCAGCCAACTTGGGCGCTCTTAGTTCTTCATTAGCCCTGATCCACGTTTCATTAATAGCCATGATGTCCACCGAATGACGTTCCATTGCGACTACAAACTCATCATGTCTGGTTCCTAGTGAGCACGGGTAAAGTAGACCTACCGATAAAAAAATATTTGTAATAAACAGAATGACAAATGCATAAGAAGTTTGAATATACTTACAATTTAACAAGAATGCTCTTAGACAAGACGCATGACGTTTGTCCTTTAGTTTGCATAAATAATAGAATAATCCCTTCTTATTATAATTAGTAGAACGCGTAGGGGCTAGCAAAGGCTTATTATTTCTAAAATACCAATTTGTATGAAAAACTTTAGAAGTTATAGAGGTACAATGTTTCAACATAATTTTATGACCTTTCACAATAAAAACCACGACAAAAAAATTATACAACTTAAAAAACTGAGTAATAATAAAAATCAAATTCTTACAATGACGCAATACTAATAGTACCGATAAGAAGTAAACATTAGTCACCACTAACTGTATTCGGGCCAAAAACCTTAACAACATCGTTCTCCGTACGAATACGCATTACAGATGACTCGAGATCTCGACGTACGAGTATAGTCCCGTTTTTAGTCCAGGCAAACTTCCAGCTTAGACGGTTTTTCTCCTCCCGAACTCGCCTAAATAATTGCCTGTTGGTTCTTGTCAGACGCTCGTTGATATAAAATCTGCTTATAGGGCCAGGTAGGTTGAGTCCAGCTGTGTCGAGATTCCGGCGCACGCGGGCAGCGCGCAGCAGCTCGTCTCGTTGAGCGCGGCGTTGCAGGCGCACCACCAGCAGGCGAGGACCCGCCGTGACCTCCGCATCTGCATGCCTACTGCCAGGCGCTGCGTTCGCGTAGTCCCGGCGCACGCCGACGCGAATCGCGCTAACCACGTCGCGCTCCTCTATTTGTACGCCGAGTTTGCTGCCGACGATGATGGCGATATGTACCGGGTTCTCTCCGCTTGTTTCTGAGATGCCCGAGATCTCTACTTCATTTAGGAGAAGGTCTTGTTCCCGTTCGTTAAGTTCACGCGTCAATCGGTCGACAGTAGCTGTGAGTTCATTGACCCTGACATCACTAACTCTATTTTCTTCATTGGTTAATTTTGCGGTAACAGAATTTTGAAGGCGCAATTCCATGGTAGAAATTCTCTGTTCTATTTCATTAAAACGCTTGTTGAATGAAATGATAGAAGAAGCAATATTGTCAATTTTAGAGAGTAGATTTTCAGTAAATAAGGTCATCTGTTCTTGTACGTACTTCTTCAGATCAGCAGATAGGTAGTTCAATAGCTTCATTACCCAAAGCAGGACTCTCGACTGATTTATTTGAGTTTACACTTGAACGGGTACTTCCTCTCGTCATAGTAACGTTCATGAGCGGGTCAATGACCGGGTCAGCTGGTTTTTGGCGGCACGGAAGGCACCTCCATTGCGCTTTGCGTTCGGCATCCATGGTTGTATACAGTTTCTCGTAGTTCGTACATGCTAAATGATAATGAAGCCTGCACTCAGCACACACTAGATGAGCTTTTCTTGTGATAGCGTTCTTACATTTTCCGCAGCGTGTTGGCGTTGGCGTTGTAGGTGCCATTTTTAGCAAAGATTAGTTGTAGGTATTGGTTAGGTTTATTAGTTGTAGGTATTGGGGGTTAGGTTGTGTTAATAGGTGCCTTGAATCACTAGTAGAACAGTGGCTTGCAATTTGATCTTGTTAGTTTATATTAATTTAGCGCCAAAACCATGTTGCTAGGCGGCGGAGGCGGCGGGTAAGGCAGCGCGGGGGAGAAGCGTGCACAGGCGGGTGGGGGGGTGAAGCTAAACTCGCGCGCTGGGAGGCGACGACGCGGCGCAAGAGCAAAAAATTATTTTGAAAAAAATGCTTTCGATGATTATGCACAAACCAGTAAGCGTACACAAAAACCAATATCACCACTGCAATCCTTAGATCACAAGCTTGAAAACTATGTAAAGCTTATTTGACGAATATCACTTTTTACTATCTTAATCGATTAAAATACCGGAGCACAATAAAATTACGTGTTGTCTCGATCAGTGTTGCCACACCATCATGTCAGATAGATGGATAGTTACTTATACGTTTATTAAATAAATAATTATCTTATCTCTTATTATCTAATAATAATCTTGTATCACAATTTGACCCGTTAAATTAAGTTCACATGAAACCCTCCTAAACTCTCTTAATTTATTTATTATTATTTATGATTATTAGGTATTTACTTAACTCTAAATCTTCTTCTTCGAGTAATCCAGGTTCAAACGACAGATCAACGTCATCCTCTACGCCTTCTAAAATCTGTAGAAGTTCTGCTGAACTAAGCTCGTCGGCACTCATTTTCCCATCACTATTTTTATGTCACTACTGCAATGACGTCAGAGCGTGTCGTCTTTACCCGACTACGGCGTACAGTGCACTCACAATGGTCAAGCAATTATCGCTGTGCACGAGTCGACGAAACCGGTTTGTCGATACTCAATCAAACAAAGAAAATAATGTCTAATACTGGCGTATTTCTACAAATCGATGTCGGGAATATTTTCAATATACATTAAAATAATAAGAAAATGTTATTGTTATGACAAACTTGACAAATATCTAGGCATAGTATATTCCGTAAATATATTATAGATGTATCGATATTTCACATTTGTACTAGTAAGGAACAACACTTCCAGTCGTGTGGGGCCGACTGTGGCGTGTGCGTATGGTACTTCTGACAGCTTCAAAACGCAATCAGTATTTTTCTTATTTATACTACAAATCTAATAAATATCTAAGCGCAAAAGTTCAGAAATTAAAGTAGAGGGTACAATAAATGCAATATGGGAAAAAATAAAAGAAAGATACGGTTTTAGAATGCTAGTTTATGAACATAAACTTTAACGACGTTTTGTCGGCTGTACCCGACCGTGGCGCTGACGGCAAGTCGCGGGTTGTCGGCTATACCCGTCTATGGCGGTGAAAAGGTTAAGTTGTTTCTGTGTATAAAGGACAAGGTCCTTGGTGGGCGGAATGTTTAGTACAAATGGCTTCCTAGAGATGTCGCTAGTGTACTTTTAAAACGCGGTAGCGTTGTGTTCTCCGCAAACTATTATATTAGCCGCATACCATGATTATTTTGTATTACGTTTCTGATTGTGTGAGTGTATAATAAATATATAAATAGTTAAAAGTGTGTTATTGAAGAAGATTAAACAATAAGTATTAATATCAGCTATCTAGTTACCATAGTACAAGCTTTGCTTAGTTTGGGGCTAGATGGTGCTGTTTGAATCGTCCAGGATATTTATTTATTACCTCATTTTGGAAGTTGTCCATGATCTTCATGTCGAAGGGCCGCATGGGCCCGCAGCACATGCGCGTGCAGCAGTCGTTATCTTCCACAGCGTAATACACCTTCTGCCCGAGACTGTTTTTCACTGTATACTTGTTGTTCGTCTCGAAACCCACGAATGCCTCGAGAAGCTCAACTTTCTGATGGACCAGCAACTGATCAATCATAGACAGGTATTCCAAACCGGGCGGACAGTTGCTGAGGCCTTGAGGAATACTCATCCAACCACCTGGAACCAACGGAAATGAGAATAAATTTCTCTCTTCCCAAAAAGGACAGAATAGGCAACTATTAATAACACATACAGATGCACCCACAGAGGCAAAGGAAGAGTAGAAAGATAGCCAAAGACTAGAGTTAAACTATAACTGTTAAAGAAAAGAGTTAATGGTACGAGCAAAGCAGAAAAAAAGGTATGAGGAAAATCTTAGGGTAGGGCCCTATGATAACCACAAAAATAATGAACGCGTGTGTAAACATTATCTACTTACAAAAAAGCTTATCACGCGTGCAACGAGTGTCTTACATTTTTGGGGTAAGACCCTATGATTTAAGTGTTCTAGAAATGTAAACCTACCTAAACAAACAGATAGCATCGTAGATATGAATTCAATGTAAGCTTTATCTGCAAGTCATTAATAACTTATCGTCTAATGCTTCTATTTACTTAAGAAATACTTACACAAGAGATCACACTGTGGACACTACACAACAACATTTATCAGATCTATAACTCAAAGCAAATGAAATTGCAGTCGGCAACAGTAATTGTATATAGCAATTAGCAATGAATATAACAAATAGGACAAGATTCAAATGCAAATGTAAACTGTTAGTTTGCAAAATTAAAAACCCTCCACCAAGTTAGGATCAATAGCAAGGAACAACCTTTTTTCTTCTTCAGATAAAAACATTTCATAGCCACTGTACTGAGATTTAAACATATTTTTATACATTCGATTTATAGTCCTTTTTACACTTGATACACTCAAAGTCCTCAAATAAACTTCTTTATCTTTTACATTCGTGATATTTGCACATTTATTAGTAACATAATGTTTAAATTTAATCCACTTAGTCTTACGGGTTTTAGTTTTAACTTGCGACTCTTCTGACAGCTGTTCAAAAGATTTTTGTAATATCATTGTTTGAAGTAATATTAAAGAATTAACTTAAACTGCAGCAGTTAACAAGTGTCTCGGTCTCGCAAGTGCAGTCAGATAACAATTACCTATCAATTTGGTTCGAGCAAAGAGAATGTAGTTTACCAAGCAGTAAACACTCCTTATCTGAGAGGAGTCGTTGGCACAGTGTTTAATTAATGATTTGAACAAATGAAGCAAGGACACATTATTTGCCACTTAAATAAACATAATACTTAATTTATTATAATGATATCACGCAAATACCTCAGTTATTCTTACAGTAAGTAACTCAAACTTGGATCCTATACAGGTTACAAAATAATGTGGCCTAAGATAATATATTAGATTAGGTACAACATACTTACTACACAAGGAATGCTTTAATCTACATTGAAATACAAACTATCAAAAGATTCTAGATAAAGTTTTTGAATGAATTTTAGAAAATTTATTATACTTCAGCAGTTATTCAGATTTCAAGTTAGCAACTGAACGACAACTTAACTAAACAACATTGGAACACTTTTATCTACACTTGTCTGATAATGTTCAAATTATGAACTCGAACAGTTGTACAAAAACCTGCTTTATGCATTCTGCATATAGAAATTACAGAAGCCTAATGACTTAATGAGAATGGTCTTACTTTGATAATTTTTTATTTTTTTATTTTAACAGGAAAACTTACAGCCGATATTTATAACAATAGTACAACAGATAAACAGAACTGCGCCATTGACAAGTTTTCACCTATGGTACTTAAGATATAGACTTATAACAAAAAACATTCATCTCAAAACACACAATCAAAGAAAGAAAGAAGAAGGTACCTACTTATAAGAAACCTTACATCAGATATCATTACAGTACAGATACAGTCATTCACTATTATCGCGTGAATAAACCTGCCAGCTCTCACCTACTCTTAAAAAACCGTTTAATACACCAAGAGTACCTAATATAGTAATATCACAAAATAGAGAATGTACAGAAGGATCACTCGGGCCTATTTTCGATTATTTCCGCTTTCGGCAAGGGCTGCCACAGTTTTCTTACCGATTTTATTCAACGCACTAGGTACCTAAATATACAGGGATTAACAGAAAGGCTATATCAAGCCGAAAGGTGCATGTGCAGGGTGCAGCATGAAACTGAACAACTTTCCCCATTTCTCCACTTTGACCTCCTTTCGGCTTGATATACCCTTTCTGTTACTCCCTGTATTTACATAACGTATACGACCTACATACCACTATTATTATAAAATGGGGAATGAGGAGTAGGTAGATATCTGCACTTGGGCTGTTGAGACTGAGCATCACCCCATTTTTTTCCCGTGGGAGTCGTAAAAGGCTACTAAGAGACTTGAGGGTGTGTATTGCAACTTTAGGCGATGGACTGGCAACCTGTCACTATGGCGATACACAATTTTCCGTATGACCCTCAAATGTTTGTCAGACGTGGCGTAAATTCCGTTTTTGCAGCCGTTTACGCTCTGCCTACCCCGCAAGGGATAATAGACGTGATATGTGTATGTATAATGTATGTACATCAAAAATGAAAAGTTGCCTTTATTTAAGTAGAAACTCAAATCACATTATAAACAAATATACTGATTAGAGTTATTAATCCTGTTTTTTCTTTTTAGTACGGGTCCTATTTGGTAAGTACGATACCATCTGGCAGAAAGCATGAAATTTGGTATATATGTAGCTTATAGATGTGTGCTTCAGGAAAAGAAGGGAACCAGGTCGAGGCCCCCCTGGTTCCCCCCCTTCTCCCCCCTTTTATGCCCCAATTTTCAGTTTTTCAGATTTATTTTTGAAACGACTAAAGATAGAAGAAAACCGTCAAGGCAAAAATTATTCCTTATAAAATTGTCTATATACCAGTCTTTGGAAGTATGTTGATAAGATTTATAGTTTTCAAGATATGCTTACATATTTTATTATTGCAAGAAATAATGACTATAATATTAATATGACACCATAAGCAAGCTCCTACACAGTTGATGGTAGGGTGGGAGAGTGGAAGGAGGGAATAGAAGGGGGGAGGCGCGCGTTGTGTGTTATGTATGTATTATATGAATATATTATATATATGTTATCATTAAATGTTATTATATTTTGCGAATGCATTGGTATAACGAACGTATTAGTGCTAGGTTTTGAGTGACTATTTAAAACATAAGTCTAGGATATTAATTTATTACCCTGCCAGATCCTTTCGTTCCGATTGCTGAGAGCTTGCCGCCTGGCCATAATTTGCCATGGTCGGTTTGGAAATCTTTAAATAGACTTCGGACTCAGACCGGCCGGAGCAAGGAAAACATGACCAAGTGGGGCTTCTTGAAGGGTTCCGATGTAAACTGTTTGTGTGGTGCAGTTCAAACAAGGAACCACTTAACATCGTGTCCTGCGTGCCCTTGCACCTGCACGCAAGACGATCGTATGACAGCGTCTCTCAGCGCTGTCATCGTAGCCAAGTTCTGGGCCGCGACGGTGTAGGTGCAAAGGCAAGTACAAGGAAGCCCTGACATCCTGCATTGGCACCGACCCCTACTGTAGGCGGTCAATTCCTTTAGGGAGGCTGCTGTTTCTTTCATTGTGCTCCATAATGGAGACCAGAGACCATTTTCTTTTCTCCAACCCTAATCTTCGAAACTGGGATATTCTGGATTAGGTATGCAACTCTGACCCCAGGTGAAGCCGGCTAGGAAAGACGCCCTTTTTGTGTGTTCTAAAAGAGCACTTGACGTGGGTGGTATAACCTATCCATGGCCCGTCCCTTAACAAATCATATCAGCACAGAACACCAAAAACAAACTTGATAAACACTTAAAAATATAAAATGGAAGGAGATGAAGTGAACTATGAACAGTGTGATACAGGTACCATCAGTTGTTACAACTGCCTGCCTGATAAAAAATAATAATATTAATAATAATAATAAATAAGGCCTTCCTTGCTTCATTCAGATCTTCTGCTTCACATGCCTTATCATATGTTAAGATAACATACCTCGACAAAAGATCCAAATGACGGGTTTTAATTGCATTTACAGGCTGTAATAATTCTTTGAAGGTTTTTGTGGCTTCAGGGAATGATTTCCACGCATTCCAAAAGGACTTCTTTCCTTTTCCACTAAAGCCAGTATCACAGCCTGTAAACGCTTGAAAAAATATAATCCCACTGCATACTTCTGGCCCGAGTGAATTAGCCAGGTCATGGATAGCGATGTTACGTGTAGCTTTTCCGACCCCAAAACAGATCCAAAATTCTTCCAAACAGCATAGACGACTACAACCTTGGTATGACCGTGCTGCACAGCATGATAAATATGGAGGAGAATTCGGGAATCAGCTTCTTCTTGCTTTGAGTACAGGGAAGCTACGTCTGTGCCATCATTACGTAGAACTTTTTCGCCTTTTGTTGATAAAATCGTCCTTTTGTCATATTGAACTTGCTGGAGCCCATCAGATAGGAAATGTTCTATTTATTGTCAGAACAGAGAAGAAAGTTTTGCCAGTTTTTTGGTAGCTTCCCTGCTGCTGTGACCCTTTGTCGAAGTCCTTCTCTCTTTTCACTGGTAGTATTCTTCAAGCTGCCCTCTTTGTACACGTCAAATATTACATCAATTCTGTTCCCTTTTTGGTTCTTTACATAATTTATAAAACTACTGCGGTAGTCTTCGAACGTTATATTGGTATCTCCAGAAGTGACGTGAATATTTCCATTTTAATATCATACCTAACTTACATACACATACACATATCACGCCTGTAATCCCTTGCAGGGTAGGCAGAGCGTAAACGGCCGCAAAAAACGAACACTTGCGCCACGTCTGTCAAATATTTGAGGGTCATTGGACAAATTGTGTATCGCTTTAGTGACAGGTTGTCAGCCCATCGCCTAAAACTGCAATACACACCCTCGAGTCCCTAAGTCGCCTCTTACGACTCCCACGGTAAATAAATGGGGTACCTACTAACCTAACTTACCTACATAATAAAATAAAATTATGTCCACGTGCCGTGTCCCAGTGGTCCGGTGACGCCCCTACGTGTATGCTTAGATCTTCAAAACTACGCAACGGATTTCTATGCGGTTTTTGTTGATAGCTGAAGAGATTCAAGAGGAAGGTTTGTATAAAATACATGCCAAAACAAATCGCTAGATGGGCCGCTAATTCCTCACAAAATTGGAGTACATGTAAGCATATATTGAAAAGTATAAGTCCTATCAACATACATCTAAAGACGGTTATATAGATAATTTAATAAGGAATATTTGTTTCCTTAGCGGTTTTCTCCTATCTTTACCCGTTTTCAATAAAAATATAAATAACTGAAAATTGGGACATAAAAGGGAGGGTAAGGGGGGGAAACAGGGGGGCCTCGACGTGGTTCCCTTCGTTTATTGAAACACATATATAAAAGCAACACACATGCCAAGTTTCATGCTTTCTGCCAGATGGTATCATACCTCCATACAAAGTCACAAATTGGGACCCGAACTATTTATGAAAGCAAGTTTTTATTTAAGTTGGTACAAAATATTATAGGAACATTGTACAAATCACATCGTATACTATAATAAACCAATTTAAATTTGTGTAAAGCCATTTTGCACATCCGCACCAAACGCGGTTGACACTCGACTACAAGTGTGTTTGGATTAATTTGGATTTCCTTGTAAACGGCGGCGTGTCAAATTGTGGAGAGTTTCGTGACGTTTGCTTGAAGTGAGCTCTCTGTATTCGGCGCGCAGCCGCCAATACTTACTTTGTGGTAATATGATAAGGATAAGTATACCTATAAAGTTGAGTAATGAAGCAAATTTTTATTTAGTTGTTTGTTTGATGTTGTTCAGTTGTTTAGTAAAGTTGTTGTCAAGTTGGTGATTTGTCATCTTAACAACTTGCTGAAGTATAGAATTTATAAAAATTTGTATCAAGCCATACCTACTATTACATTCCATATTGAATTTGACCTTGTATCGGGCCTTGCAATCACCGGTGCGGACATTTGGAAAAAGTATAACTGAGTTTCTTTGGAGAGTTTAGATAAAATAGCGTATGCAACTGCATAAAATTGGGCATTAGAATGCTTGTGACAAACTATTATCACACTCTGCTGCGCCTCATGTTATAAACAGATGCTCGCATTCTAATGACCCCCATTATACGACAGTTGCATATACAACTATTAGATGACAGTGAGTTAAAACAAAAACATGTTAAAAAAATTATCATTGACATACCTGGCGGAACTGGAGGTCCAAGGCCAGGTTGCTGGACTATTGCTCCAGGTTGATACCCTGGTTGATAACCTGGCTGAACTTGTGGCTGTGGATACCCTGGTTGTGCTGGTGGATACCCTGGTTGTGGGTGTGGATACCCAGGTTGGGGTGAAGCAAATCCCGGAGCGAAGCCCGGTTGAAACCCAGGTTGGAATCCTGGTTGGTACCCTGGTTGCATCTGCTGGGGCATAGGCATGGAGGCTGGCGGCCCTGGGTATCCACCCTGGTCTTGCATTGGATAACTCTCGGAGGGCTTCTTATTTTCTTCAGGAGGAGCGTAGCCTTGGCTGGCTGGAAAGTTTGGTGAGTATGGTGTTGGCTTGTGAGACATTTTCAAGAGCTGAAAAGGAATGTAAAAGTAATTTAAAACTGTTCATTACTATCCGGAGAAAATTAACTATACATCTATAAATATTTAGGAAATAACAAGACTTATTTTCTCTATGATCAGTTCTATTTCACTCACCTATTTTTATGCAGCAAAAATATTTTTATTTTTAGCTTGTAGTCAATGTGTCCAGGGAGAGTTTGCGTGAACAAAATGAAAGATTAATTGGCAAAAATTGCTTCTGGCCTTGAAATTCCATTAATTGAGAACCGCGCCCAAATTTTTGTTACGCGGGTGCGTTATATTGTTCACCATATGGTGAACTTCAGTGTACCGCACCCCAGCAAGTACTTAAATAAGCAGATAGTTTATTTATATTTTACATCAAATCTATATATATCCTTGTCTAATGTACAGAGTAAGACAAAGTCAATAACTATCAAACTTTACATGAAGCAAATAAGAATACGTACCAATTTATTTATTTTATTACTATAAGTTATGAGCTATGAAACATTCAATAATCTAGGAATATTCTTACCTGTTTAACCCGGCGGGAGTGTGGTGGGGTATAACATACCCCGAGTGCTGTTTACATCGGCATATCTTTTTTATTTGCCATGTTACATTTAAGAGGTTTTGTGTAGCTGGAGGGCAGGGGTTGTAGAAGGGGAAAATGGCGTGATCACAGTGTTGCGCCGGCCAGCGCTTGGAATACACATGTGCAAAAGTCCGTGGGGTAGGTCACACCCCGCCACATAGTTCATGTATACATTTTGTGTCAAGTTTGTATAGCGTTTAATTTGGCTTTTTTAGCTAATTATTGCTTTCTTTTTAAATTATGAATAAAAATGTTAGTGGAAAATGATGAAAGACGGCTTACGTCACTGCTGAATGAAGTTCTAGAACATTCTTCAGATGAATCAATTTCTTCAGAAGTACCTGATCATTACAGTGAACACGAACGTGAATCTGACACATAAGAGATAAATGTTGACTACGCGGAAAGGAGCAGTGAATAAGATTCGGATGATGATATCCCTCCATCAGCCATAGAACACGTCGCCGTCGTATCAGTGTTTATGCACCTTATTATAAAAAAACATGCATGTACTGGCTGTGGAAAATGTCTAGAACATGCATTTTTTTCTTGTAAAACTTGTGCTGATTTTGATTAAAATTTCTAACGTGTTACTAATTTTTTTTTTTTAATTTCATATTTTTATTTTATGTAAAAGCTCATGTTTTATAAGTTCCTTAAGTTTTTTTTTGTTCAGATAACACTTATTTATTTTTGTGATTTACTAAAAAGAGGATAATTATTTTTGTTACCAAAAACGAGTGCCTTAGATCTCATAAGTGAAATAACTAAAATATAAAGAATTTTCATAATGTATTTGTTTTTATTCTATCATAATAATCCCCTTATATAATATTCAGCAGCATTTTATAATATTTCAGTGTAAAACCTTTAATAAATGTTGTTTTGTATTGGGGTATGTCACACCCCGCCACATACTTTATTAAACTTTTTGTCACCACACTCCCGCCGGGTTAAATTAAATCTCAGGACAACAAAATCTTTCCTTTCCCCAAATTCTTTAAAATTCTGCTAGCAGACCCGGCCCGCAAGCTAGAAAGGCCACCACAGAATACATATTTTACGTAAAGCCACTCACCCACAGATAGGCAGAATATATCTGTCAACATGTGTTTTGACCACAGGTTTTGACTTGACTCTCTCTCTCTCTAAGTCATGGCTAAGTAGCACACTAAGTAGGTACGTACATGCGAAAAACATGTGATTTTTTTGAAAGATGATTATTTGAGCTATCAAATTAGTATTCACTCCTACGTCGTTTTACAGAGTACTTGTAAAAGGCTCATTATATTTTATTATAATCTCTGTTGCACTTTCCAGTTTGATTTATTTTTGAGAACAAAAACGCGCCGTTTTGACTTTTGACTACGCTCGGAATGAATAAAACTTTTCTTGACTTTCTTTCAGATTTATTGTTATGATTAGATAAGAATATAGAGCAAAGGGAACTCCACTCGACAAAGTTATTTAAAGAAATAAAAAATTGGATTTCAGTTCATATTTGCGTGTTATATGATATGCCCTTAAAAAATATTTGTTTTCAATAAAAAATATTTTACGAGTTAAGTGGATTGAAAGTTTGAACTACGTCCATGGTTTGAACGTACTTCAATGCTACCAACATGCAGAAAATTAGTCACTTCCGGCATAATATTGCCATATTCGATAAAGAGAAAGGTAAAGGGGAGAATTTGCGTGTCCATGTTGTCGGCACCCCACAGTATATATTTTTCAAAGCTGAGAGGCTTTTAACGTTTGTGACGAATGGATGAACTCAGACAGGTTTTTTAATGTGACACTATCTAGACTGATATCTTTTAATAGTATTCCATACAATTACTAAGAGTATTCAGCAACTAAGTACAACATAAGAAACTGTGGAATGATATGGCTGGTAATTCAATACACACAGACACACACACATATCACGCCTATAACTCCTTTCGGGGTAGGCAGAGCTTAAACGGCTGCAAAAAATGGACATTTACGCCACGTCTGACATATGTTTGAGGGTCATTCGGAAAATTGTTTATCGCCATGGGTTTCGTTCCCGGGACCCGGGAATCGGGAATTCCCGGGAAAAGCTTCGTTCCCGGCACCGGGAAATTTTTATTAATTTCCCGGGAATTCCCGGATAGTTTAAATTGTGGTTTTATGCTCTAAAAACCTACATATTTATAATTATTTACAGACAGATACCACAAAATTTCTGGATTTAAATTAAAACCTTTACTGCTTCCATGATATAGTGATCTGATCGTTTATTTTAGAATCTGGAGGTCTCTGGTTTGAATCTCAAAGGAAACACACAAAGTTGATATTTGTCAATTTATCACTTTGTGAGATCGTACCCAGTTTTGTTGGGTCAACGCATTGCAAGTTGATTCACCTAATTGTCTGTAAGAAAGACAGATCGGTGCTTAGGAGGGCACATTAAGCCGTCGTCCCGGCTGATGTCTATGAATACTTAGGCAGTTTGCCCACTTGTCGTCAGTCGCTGCGTTTTTTTAACCCACCGTAAAGCATGCGTCGGTCAGAGAAAAGGAAATTGCGAATTTCGATCTTATTCCTAGACAAATACGACTACAGTGCGTAACAGATGCGCCTGTCAAGTCGTTTTATAGACGCATCCGTAAACGCACGCATGATAAGTAGGAAAACCACCATAGATGGGATTATTAACAATTTTAGTTACGAATACCTACTAAGACTCTGACCCGAAGGTTCATTGGGTCGTTTTGCGATTTGTTGTCCTTCACGATATGTTGATGAAGATGATGAAAATGGATCATAAACATTCCTTATTGATTTCTTTTTTATTTATTATTGTATATCAGTATCTGACCGTATAATTTATATGTCTGTATAAGCGTTCTCTGTGAAAAACAACAGTTTGCCCTGCACTTGACAATCTGCCGGACTAGCGCGGTGAGAATGGCAAAAACACTACTTACGGGGGAAGGCCCATATCCAGCAGTGGTCTCTTGTGTGCTAATTTTGTGCTTTAAGTGTCTGACTCATGGTATCTCAATCCAAAATCTTTAAATTCGATTCCCATGGTGTTTATATTTGACGATTCAGGCTGATTGACTAGTTTATCTTTATTTATAAAATAATTTATTTCGTAGAGCACGTCAAGCTGTCGATTCCGGTTGCTGTTTTGAATTTGTTACACTGATCATTAATAAAGTTGTTAAGACGGTTTATAAACTCAGGTTTCAAGTTTTAAGTTTTTGTTTGCATTAGCATATTGTTACATTACATAGATCTTAAACTATTAAAAGTCCAGCATGTAGCACCTCGCAGAGGCACCACAAATTGTTTTGGTAGCAACAAAGATATTGCTATACTTACTATTTGTAACATTATCATAATACGTATTACTCTTTTTATTTATAGTAAAATTATCTTTATATTCATAAAAAACCACACTATATAATTTACTCTTTGGTCTTATCATTATCATAATGAAACTCTTTCAAACTTCAAAATGCTTTTTCTAATAAGTATTTTTTATGATTTTCATAACTTATTTGTTTTTCTTGGTTTTTAATATAGTTGGAGCTTTCAGAGACCAGGATAGGCTCGTTCAGTACTCGTATGACAGTGTAAAGTTTTAAAGTATGTAGTTTAAACAAAGAAATATCCATTTCTTATCAAAACACAGCAAAACAAAAAAGTTTTCATGTTTTCCCGGTTCCCGGGAATTCCCGGATAGTTTAAATTGTGGTTTTATGCTCTAAAAACCTACATATTTATAATTATTTACAGACAGATACCACAAAATTTCTGGATTTAAATTAAAACCTTTACTGCTTCCATGATATAGTGATCTGATCGTTTATTTTAGAATCTGGAGGTCTCTGGTTTGAATCTCAAAGGAAACACACAAAGTTGATATTTGTCAATTTATCACTTTGTGAGATCGTACCCAGTTTTGTTGGGTCAACGCATTGCAAGTTGATTCACCTAATTGTCTGTAAGAAAGACAGATCGGTGCTTAGGAGGGCACATTAAGCCGTCGTCCCGGCTGATGTCTATGAATACTTAGGCAGTTTGCCCACTTGTCGTCAGTCGCTGCGTTTTTTTAACCCACCGTAAAGCATGCGTCGGTCAGAGAAAAGGAAATTGCGAATTTCGATCTTATTCCTAGACAAATACGACTACAGTGCGTAACAGATGCGCCTGTCAAGTCGTTTTATAGACGCATCCGTAAACGCACGCATGATAAGTAGGAAAACCACCATAGATGGGATTATTAACAATTTTAGTTACGAATACCTACTAAGACTCTGACCCGAAGGTTCATTGGGTCGTTTTGCGATTTGTTGTCCTTCACGATATGTTGATGAAGATGATGAAAATGGATCATAAACATTCCTTATTGATTTCTTTTTTATTTATTATTGTATATCAGTATCTGACCGTATAATTTATATGTCTGTATAAGCGTTCTCTGTGAAAAACAACAGTTTGCCCTGCACTTGACAATCTGCCGGACTAGCGCGGTGAGAATGGCAAAAACACTACTTACGGGGGAAGGCCCATATCCAGCAGTGGTCTCTTGTGTGCTAATTTTGTGCTTTAAGTGTCTGACTCATGGTATCTCAATCCAAAATCTTTAAATTCGATTCCCATGGTGTTTATATTTGACGATTCAGGCTGATTGACTAGTTTATCTTTATTTATAAAATAATTTATTTCGTAGAGCACGTCAAGCTGTCGATTCCGGTTGCTGTTTTGAATTTGTTACACTGATCATTAATAAAGTTGTTAAGACGGTTTATAAACTCAGGTTTCAAGTTTTAAGTTTTTGTTTGCATTAGCATATTGTTACATTACATAGATCTTAAACTATTAAAAGTCCAGCATGTAGCACCTCGCAGAGGCACCACAAATTGTTTTGGTAGCAACAAAGATATTGCTATACTTACTATTTGTAACATTATCATAATACGTATTACTCTTTTTATTTATAGTAAAATTATCTTTATATTCATAAAAAACCACACTATATAATTTACTCTTTGGTCTTATCATTATCATAATGAAACTCTTTCAAACTTCAAAATGCTTTTTCTAATAAGTATTTTTTATGATTTTCATAACTTATTTGTTTTTCTTGGTTTTTAATATAGTTGGAGCTTTCAGAGACCAGGATAGGCTCGTTCAGTACTCGTATGACAGTGTAAAGTTTTAAAGTATGTAGTTTAAACAAAGAAATATCCATTTCTTATCAAAACACAGCAAAACAAAAAAGTTTTCATGTTTTCCCGGTTCCCGGGAATTCCCGGGAAAAGCAAAAATAAATTCTTGGTTCCCGGGAACTGAAAAAGGCCGGGAAAAACGAAACCCTAAGTGGCAAGTTGTCAGCCGATCGCCTAAAATTGCAATACACACCCTGTAGTCCCTTAGTCGCCTCTAACGACTCCCACGGGAAAGAAATGGGGTGATGCTATTCTAAGCCAGCGTCACATGGCACATGCAATAAACTGTAACAAAAAATATCCAATATGTACCACGATTTCATATTATTAAATTTATAGTGCAAAATCACTGCAATATGCCACTAAGCTTGTATACACAATCTCATCACAAAGTAAGTATTGGCGGCGGCCTATTTTGTGATCTGATTGTTGTCGTTGAAGAGCAGAGGTACGACTGTCGCCGGGCAAAAAGTTGCCGGTGAGCGCTGATTGAAATAGGTAGAGAGAGTATGAGGCTGAATAAATTTATTATGTTTTAAAACTTTAAGCATTGAGTGCTTTATTATTCTCATACAAAAAAAAAATAATTTGAAAAAAATTAGAGTATATTTATACAGGGAGTTACAAAAAGGGTATTAATGAAACTGAACAACTTTTCCCATGGAACGTAGGTCAAGAATAAAATAAAAAATGGACCTTCCATTGTAATTAACCAGCTGATCGGAAATTTTGTATGTTGTTCAGTTTCGTGAGCACCTTGAACTTCTTAAGGCTTGTGATACACTTTTTGTTACTACCTGTATGAGTAGGTACATTTACCCAAACATTAAAGAACAAAGGCAAAAAAATGAAGACTTCGTTACTACAAAAACAAATATGGGACATAATATGATTATCTCAATTAGCTATTTATTGAAATGAATGTACCTACATTATAATCGACTAGCAGCCCGCCCAACGGTTTCACCCGCCGCTAACAATTTCGCCCCGGGAATAAGACAGTTTAATATAGCCTTTGTTCATCAAGGATAATGTAGGATTATAAACATCTTGACTTCAATTTGAAACAAATATCGTTTTCAGATGGTGGTGGCGTAAAGTTACATGCCGCAGATTGCCGCGTGATTAACCTGGCCAGCCCCATGGCAGTGCCTATATATTTTTTTTCATCCCGCCCGGGCCCAAATTACAGTTTTTTAATTACAAATTTCTTTTTTTAGAATGACGGTTCATGACGTCAATAAGTGATAATACTATCCTACATTGAATAAAGAATTTCAATTTCAATTAACGGTAAAAGAATTTTTTAAATCGGTCCAGTAGTTTCGGAGCCTATTCAATTCAAACAAACAATAAAATGAAATCCTGTTTCTAATATTAGTGTAGATTATATAATTATTATTTTAGTGTGATGCCGGCTTAGAATAGCATCACCCGATTTCTTTCCCGTGGGAGTCGTAGGAGGCGACTAAGGGACTTAAGGGTGTGTATTGCAATTTTAGGCGATGGGCTGACAACCTGTCACTATGGCGATACACAATTTTCCGAATGACCCTGAAACATATGTCAGACGTGGTGTAAATGTCCGTTTTTGCGGCAAGGGATAATAGGCGTGATATGTGTATGTATGTATTATTTTAGTGTAGATTTTTTTAATGCATTATTTAATGTTTTTTGTCGTCTTTTTATACCGTGTAAGGGACAGCCCTTCGAATACTGATAGGGTGCATGAAACATAAAACTGGACAACTTTCCCCTAGAAACATATGTCAGGAAACGCCAAAAAAATTACCTTCCATACAAAATCACAATCAGCTGACTGCATTCACTATGGAAAGTCAGCTTTTTTACGTTTCCTGAAATATGTTCCTAGGGGAAAGTTGTTCAGTTTCATGGGCTGCATGTACCCTATTAGTATTCTGAGGGCTATCCCTGACACCCTTTAATACAGTAATGATTAAATGTAATCATTACACTGGTACGACTAATGTGGCGTAGTTGGTACATTTTTAAATGAAAAAGTAGTTATTGTGGCATAACTGTAATAGTTAGACATATGGTATCGCGGACATCATTATATGTAGATATTGATGTCCTCTATAAAACTGTAGTACATCACTTTGCTCTATTGTCAATAATTTCCACAGCGTACGCGATATAAGATATTTTTTTGGTACATTTTTCACACGTTGGGTTACATTATCGAAATTTTCATGCGGATCCCTATTTTTTTCCCGTATAAAATATAGCCTTTGTTCATCAGGAATAATGTAGGATTCCAATAGTGAAAGAATTTTTAAAATCGGGCCAGTAGTTTCGGAGCCTATTCGATGCAAACAGACAAACAAACAAACAATCAAATCTTTCCTCTTTATAATATTATTATAGTGTAGATGTAGATATTAGTGTAGATGTAGATGTAGATTCAAGCGGAGCCCTTCTCTAACATTATTTATATACACTCGTCTCATAATGTTCGAATTATAAATTCGAAAACAGTTGCATAAAGACCTGCTTTATGCATTCTGCCATGATTCTGCCTATATAAACTACGGTTTAATATAAATTACAGAAGCGTAATGACTTAATGAGAAAACTCTTACTACGATAAAGTTGAGAAATGAATCTTCCGCCGCACCTGACAGTTGTTGTTGTACGGTAATTTTTCGGATGTTTTTCGGTTGTTTTAATAGGTTTTTGTTCTGTTGTTGTTGAGATGTTGTTCAGATGTTGTTTAGTTGTTGTACCGATGTTGTTCAGATGTTGAGCAGTTATTCAGTTGTTGTTCAGTTATTGTTCAGTTGTTGTTCAGTTGTCTAGTTACTTGTTGTTCAGACTCGACATCTAAACCACTGTCAGTAAAGAAATTTCGAAAATTCATATCAAGCCATATTACGTTCTCGTAATGAATTTGACCATGTGTCGAGCCTTGCAATCGCCGGTGCGGACGTTTGGAATAGTGTTCAACTGAGATTTTTTTAGAGAGTGTAGATAAAAATAGTGTATGCAATCAGGCATTAGAATGCTCGTGTCAAACTATCAGAATCAGAATCGGGACCTACGTACACAAATTAACCATATTATTATGTAGACTAACTACCAACGTATGACTGATAGTACTGATACGATTTTATATAATATATCGTCCGAGCTGTGTGTCTATTTTATTCTAGGGTCCACAGCTTATTTCAAGATTCTGCCTTCACATACCTTTTGTACGGTCGGATTCATAAGTGGAGTCATAGTTAGACCAAGTGACAGATTGCAATACGGGTTATTATCCTCTGTACTTACTTTACTAACTTACGCACACACGTAAGATTATCGACTGTTAGTAGAAAAGTCCACCTGAATGCGTAGCATTAAAACTTAAACAGATTACCACCTATAGGCGACATCTATGTAATCTTTGAAATAATTACTCGGTGATAGCCTATTCGCCACCACATCACCACAAAGTATACATCACACTGGTTTGTCTAAAACTGTATTATAGTTATCCTTATTCGTTCACTTGTAGTAAAGCAATAGATTACATATCTTTATTTCGTCGTATTGATCACAAGCAACCGTAGCTTAGCGGTAATAGTTCTTACCTTCTAATCAGAACGGAACCGGGTTCCCATCCGATCTCTGTATGTTGAATAATGTTTTTTAAAATGTTTTTACCATATTTTCTCCAGTAATAATTATTTTATATAATATTTTTCTATATATTCATCTATGTATTATATCTTTAAATGTTTATTGTAAATTATGTATCAAAATATTATATCTAAAAACATAAACCATAACCATATTGTAATAAAACAAAAAGTAAGGTAAGAAATTATTTTATTGGTAGGGTAGGTTAGGTTAAAGTAATACCATAGTATTACTTTATGTAAATAACATAATGACATGAATGAGAACTTTTCGTAACCATAAGATACGAGTATGTAAAACTACATAAAATACTTGCTGTCGTAATACTTAGTTAATAGTTTTGTTTGAATGATAAAACACAATATTATGTAAGTAAAATGACAAAATGATATTAAGTGTTCATTAGCTGAAACATCGATAGGTAATTGTTTATAAGATCATAGGAATGATCCAAATCTTGGATTGAATCTTTCAATAAAGTTATTTAAGTAATAATTTCGTTAGTTATTATTTTATTGTTCTATGTTTAACGATGATGCACTTTCCTCGGAAGTAAAAGTAATTGTAATAATAATAAATCAGTTATTTGCCTACATCTCAAGGTTTAAGCTTAAGTACTCGTTTTCGTAATGAAAAGATATTGAAGCAAGGCCTTAAGATAACTGACTAATAATGATCAATCTTATATAAATATACATCGATGTTTTAGCATAATTTAATTGCTAATGTAATGCTCCACAAATACCTACTGCAATAGTAGGCGGGTAAGCAGGTAAACAGAAGTTGAGTGAGCAACGATTTATAGGGCCCGCTTCGGCATACATTGCTGATTATTTTGTGTATATTCATATATTGTAATGAAATACACAAGATAATCAGCAATGTATGCTAGATCGGGTCAGATTGAAATCTTAAGTAAAAATCGCCGCTTACATAATTAGTATTTGGTGTTACCTCCGCTGTTTTCAACAACACTTAATAAAAACTTAATAGACTCGACCAAATAAGTGCATATATCTGTTCCTCTGGTACTCTCCCACACTCCCAGGCAGTGAGCCTCTAAAGCTTCTGTAGTTCTTTCATTGCGCATGTCCCACCTTTGCACCATTAAACCCCATAAATTCTCTATGGGATTGAAGTCCGGAGATTTTGCTGGCCAACGAAAAACTTGGATATCTGTGTGCTGGCTAAACCAATTATTCACCACGGCAGCTCGATGCACTGGACAATTTATCCTGGACAAATGCAAAACGATTAACTTCACTAGCAGGATAAACAGTTAAACATTTCGCACCGTCGTCGGTAGCATGCTTTCCTGTAGCATATCAACATAATTAGCGGCAGTCGCACGCCCTGTTTCTTGTGCTACTAATTCGCCTGGACCAGCGGCAGAACCATTTTCTTCATATTGTTACACCATCATCCTCCGCTGTGAATCATTTAATAAGACGAGTCGAGTTTTTACGCTACCTTCTTCTTCAAAACGTGTAACCCAACGTTTAACAGTCTTCCACTAAAACAAAGTAGCATTATTAATAAAAAAGTGTATACTAATCGGTTCACAGCTACCAACATACTATGAGTCAAAGTTTTTAATATTTAAAATACAATTGTAATAAAATAAAACTATACTTACGGCACAGAATAATAACTAGTAACTAGCGTTACAGAAGCTTTACTTCGCAATGGTTTTCAAAGAAATATGTACTCAATCTGATAGACAATATGATTTAATTTAGCTCGCGTTCCAGTCAACCACGTGTTCATTTTCACATACCTGTCAAATATTTTTTTGAGGGAATATGAGCCGCGGTCTAGGGTTGCTTACTTCGAGAAACTACTTACGCCATCTAGCGCACAACACGAGCGTTTACTCCTACTTTTGGCGGGCACGCAGCAGGCAGCGACGAGTACGTTCATGTAGTCTAAGACCTCGCAGCATAATTGTATATGCTATACGATTATTGCCGAAGATTTAATTCAATGAAGTAATAATCCTGCAATAGTCCTTGCATCAGGCGGGTGCTGGCTCTGGGTGTACGAGTACTTCTATAGTGCAGGCAGAGCAAGTATCCGCTCGATGTACACAACACAACACATTATTTGGTATAAAAAAGGCCTCTGTGCTGTTGGCTTTGGCCCCCACACATGCCTCAAAGGACCGGGTCCCTGTGGGCCCGAGATCCGAAAAGAATAGCAACATAATAATAATAAAATGTATACCAATAATAATATATAATATTATTATGTATACTATTTTTTTTCCCGTGGGTGTCGCAAAAGGCGACGACGATCAATTTTAGGCGATGGGCTGACAACCTGTCTCAACCAAGCAAGAAATTCACAATATGGATTCGCAAACTTTCTTTAACTTGAAAATAATTCCATAGACGTATCACATATAAATATTCTGCGTTGGGCTCTTAGTCTAAGTTCGTAAATGAATACGTACGACAGATGAAATGCAACTCGAATGAAACGACTAAACCTTTTTATTTAATTTTAAATACTTACTTTTAGGATTTTGGAATAGTAGGTACTTTGTTCAACAAAAAAAGAAAAGGTTTGTTTAGAATTAAATTCATTTCAAAAAGGAACATAATGTAATAAAATCAAGAGTATTTCTTTGCTTTTTTTCGTCTGTCCATCTTCCAAAAAATTGTCGAGAAAGTTGAACAAATAGCGCACGCGTGTGACTTCTTTCGCTTGCGGCAGCCCGCTAGATTAGCCCTTTCGCAGTGGCCGGCGCCTGGAGGTATGTTTTCAATACCTATACGCGGAGTGACACAGGCCTGCTTACGGCCAGACCAGTCTGATTAGCAATTTGAGTTAAATTAAATCCAATATCATGTAGCGCCACAGATAATTGCAGCGCAACAATACGCTGCCTATCCTGCAAACTGATATTAGTATTCATTTCGAAGAAATAAACACTGAAGTTTAATAAATAAACTTAGGTTAAAAAAAATCACTTAGCACACGCACTATCTCGCAAACGATCTAGCAACAACTAAAATGTAATTCAGAATTTACTAAATTTTGCTTCATTTGATAAAATAAAAACTACAACGAAGATATCGGGATTCGAACCATTGTCTCCACAATAACGGTCAAGAATTTGCTTGACCGCGCTACTGACCAAGCTACCGAAGCTAATGATTCATGAAGTGAAATAGTCAATACTACTCAGCCTATTATACAATGGTAGTTCGTCAAATAATAGTATGTTATACGTCATTTGTGTCATTGTGTGAGTGTCTTGTTTTCTGAGGTTTGTGTTAACTATGACTCCACTTTTGAACGCGACCGTACCTTTGATAAGATTGCTTATTTTGGTAATGAGAAGATTTGTACCGCAAGGATTTTAGAAATATCGCCATTTTACCAAAATTGGAAAAGCTTCAATATCTCTGCAGAGGATTGATCTACAAACAAAATGATCGCATGGATGCCGTTACAAATCGCAAATCTTTATTTGTACCGCTTTTTATACCTTGTTAATACCAGATAGAGGAATAAAAGGCGATTAACGCTCATATGGCATTTGGTTGTTGGGCTTTCGTATATCTCCGTAAATATAGCGGTACAAATGTTCTGAAAGAAATCCCAGAAACAATACAAGCGGTACATTACATAGCTACAACCAAAAAAGCCGTATCTGCTCTAATTTACGAGAAAACAACACTGTAAAATTTGCAAGAAAATGATATGTACATGACCAAAGCTCGGCCACGGTATTCTACTTTTAGACTTTTAGCAGCGGATTTATGCGGATTTCTGATTCTGGACTTTGATTTGCACTTCATACTGACCGAGCAAGCAAGTACCTAATAAATTGGTTGACCTTCAAAGGAATAAAGTTTGTATGGCGCAGGCCAAATACAGTATTATTCGTCTATTTACATTATGCTGCGTCAGTTTACCAACGAGAAGCGTTTAACACTCATATTACCTTCGGCAACTTGTCATTATGGTGAATTCGTAGGGTGACCACAATAAAAAAAAAAAAAGAGGACCAATCTATCTATACACATAATAAAACAATAAAACCCGTGTTTTGAACAAATTTACGAAAAACTAATCGTAGATTATGTTAAAATATGATTAGAACAAATTTCATAATTTATATTTTTCAATATTTTTGTCTGTCTGTTTGTCTGTTTCACCGGGCTAATCTCCGAAACTACAGGAACGATTACCGAAGGCAATATGTGTGTAAAATGTTAAAGGTTTGTAACTGACGCGACTGAATTTCAATTTTCGCCTACACCACACGAACTTTATTTCTTTGACGTTCCATCTATGTATTAGTTACTTGTTTGAAGAAAATGAAATATATTTCGGTCGGTATAAAGTGGAAATCGGAATCAGAATCCGAAATCCGCATATTACCGCTGCTAAAAGTCTAAAAGTGAACATGGTGGCCGAGCTTTGGTCATGTACATATCATTTTCATGCAAAATTTTACAGTGTTGTTTTCTCGTAAATTAGAGCAGATACGGCTTTTTTAGTTGTAGCTATGTAATGTACCGCTTGTATTGTTGCTGGAATTTTTTCAGAACATTTGTACCGCTATATTTACGGAGATATACGAAAGCCCAACAACCTAATGCCATATGAGCTTTAATCGCCTTTTGTTCCTCTATCTGGTATTTACAAGGTATAAAAAAGCGGTGCAAATAAAGATTTGCGATTTGTAACAGGCATTCATGCGATCATTTTGTTTGTAGATCAATCCTTTGCAGAGATATTGAAGCTTTTCCAATTTTGAGGTTATAAAAACATTTGGACCCTGTGACACTGTAAAATGGCGATATTTCTAAAATCTTTGCGGTACAAAATGTTCTCACTACCGAAATAAGCAATCTCATCAATGGTACAAAAGGTTTGTGATGGCAGAATCTTGAAATAAGCTGTGGACCCTAGAATAAAATAGACACCGAGCTGTGACAATGGAGAAACGATGAAGGTATGGACTTTTTGCAATTTTACTGGCAACACCATCAACTTCCGGTGGGTAATATTTTCCATTCACCAATCAAACCATTGCAACAGAGTGCATTGACCAACCTGCTGCCGCTGCCGATTCCAGCAGGGAGCGAGTCAGTCAAACCAACCATCAGTTGAATACATGGTTCCTTCCGCGTTTGTGTCTGAAGTGGCTGCCACCGCGATGCAATTGAAGTTGTTTGCCGCTCGTTCAACTAAAATGGCGTCGCTGTTTATCAATTAGTAACTCTAACTTTAGTGAACGTTATTCGTCAGTGATCGCATCCGAGTGACTCATTAACCAACATAGCAATGACATTTTTATAGCACAGTGCGATACGTTTCTAAAACGTTGTGTAGTAGACTAGCAAGTGTGATTTAGAGCACAAAATGCGCGAGTTCAAAGTGGTCGTGCTGGGCTCGGGTGGGGTCGGGAAGAGTGCCCTTACTGTACAATTTGTGTCCGGGTGTTTCATGGAAAAATATGACCCAACAATAGAGGATTTCTATAGGAAAGAAATAGAAGTGGACAATTCACCATGTGTTTTAGAAATATTGGATACCGCCGGCACGGAGCAGTTTGCGTCGATGCGGGACCTGTACATAAAGAACGGCCAAGGGTTCGTAGTAGTATATTCATTAACGAATCACCAAACGTTCCAAGACATCAAGCCCATGAAGGAATTGATAACGCGCGTGAAGGGGTCTGAGCGCGTGCCCATCCTGCTGGTGGGCAACAAGGCGGACCTGGAGCACCAGCGCGAGGTGGCGCAGCCCGAGGGCGCGGCGCTCGCGCAGATGTGGGGCTGCCCCTTCGTCGAGGCTTCCGCCAAGAGCCGCACCAACGTCAACGAAATGTTCGCGGAAATTGTGCGCGAGATGAACGTTAGTCCCGAAAAGGAAAAGAAAACTTATTGTTGTACAGTGCTTTAATATTTAGAGTGTAATGTGGCATTTATTTCTCGTAAGACTGCAAGGGTGAGGCGGGAGAGCGGCGGGACGCGGACGGGGCGTCGCTGGCGCCGCTCCGGGCTCCTGGCGGCCGCCAAGCGCGTCATATCACGTTGTTAATATCTTTGATACATACCATTGTCCAATCGAGGTGCTTTATCTTATATTTTCATACTTTAGTACTGGTAGATACTCCCGCAGTAACCATTATCATACGAAATGAACAAAGTATTCCATAATGGAGCATTCATTACACTCAAAGTCAACATGAACATCACATGAAGCTTAGTTTTGTTCATCAATGTGAAGATGTACCTATAGAAAAATGCATCGGACTAAATAAACATGTAATATATAAAGTAATATTAGTCAACTTTGTATATAATTTAATGAGATTAATGATGTCAGTGGACATGGACGGTCTAGAGAGTTAAAAAGCCATCCAGATATGCAATAAACCTATGATTGTGTAGAGTGGAGTGCGATGATTAAGCGTTACACCTAAGTCATGTCACAGATTGTGTTTTATTGTGTAAATTATGTTTATATATGAAAAATCAATAATCAAGGAAATACAGTAAGATTTGTCAGTTGCGTGATTGTGTTTTAAAAGTCTACCAGGATTTGTGATAATACATATAACAAAGTATCTATAATAAAAGTTTTAAGTGGGAGATTAAACTAAGAAGTTTTATTCATCACTTTGCAAAGGTAACCACAATATTATTTTTATATTTTACACTACCTACTATGCATAACCATCTATGGAACCTACACAGGACTCTTATTGCTCGACCTGTTATTGTTGTTGAGGCAGACATTTATAACCACTTGAGATTGACTATTATTTTCTTTGTGTATGGCTATATTTAACTGCCAACCCAAAACAAAAGCCAAACTTAACTAAACTTTGTCTTGCAATTCTGATAAATAGTTGTAAAGAGAACTATCAATGCATATCACTGATTCTGCACAACATGATTATGTCCAACAATGTTCTGTACATCATCTTCAATAACTGGGCCGTAAAAATAATGTACAGGGGTGTTATTGGAGTTGAAACAAAGTTATGTCAGAGTAAATGTTTACTAGTGTTGGATATAATCACCTTATCCAATCATTATTTGAACATGACATAAATTTAACCCACAGAGAGGGATGAAGAGGGAGAGGGCAAGGCAGGGTTTGGAGAGAGTTAATAAAATTATACCTTCTGACACAAATCTGACATTGTAGGTTATGTAATGTCATGATTGTGATCCCGTGTAGCGAATGAATTGAGTAACCAAACTGCAATAAAGAATGTAAAATGATCAAAATCAAAAATTTATATATTTATTATCTTGATTAAGTTATTTATGTACTTATGTAAAATAATAATTGTTAAAATTATCCACCAAGTCGCGAAAGTAGCAGAATTGAGAATGGTCACGTGATGGCTTCAATGAATATGTCGTGCATGCGCAGGGTGTACAGTGCTGGTACATGGGTACAGGGGTGATATTAGGGCGACAAGCGACATTGTTTTGATTCCATTACCTCTTTCGTGGTTATGCTGTGCAAAACACTCATGCAGTATATGGACTTATTTAAAATTTTGATGAGTAGTCAAGATGTAATTAATTTATGCCTCTTACAAAAAGAGTTATTTTTTACCTTGATTAGTGCTCAGTTATGTACTTTATTTTGGTGTAGTGCTCTTACAATTCAATAGCTATTCTGAATATTTACTTAAACCAATTTGTTGTTTTGCATACATACAGATATTAAATGTTGAAACTAAAATTAAGTGAATCCTTAACAAACAATCATTAATAAATGAATAATAAGATAATTACATGATTAAGGTGTCCATTAATGCAGGCTGGCCATTGCTGAACAAACTAAAGAAAGCAATACTAAACAGACCATAACTTTTAGATAGCATCTTTAAACTAAGCATTGATTGTTTGATATTATGTATAGCAGTGCTTTCCAATGTGCTGGCATCTTTAGGTGCCTATAATACTTTGCTTGTTTTCTGTCACATAGCTTGTGGTCATTCGACTGTGCACTGCAATCGAGTACTCATCGATTGAATTGCATGTCGTGTCGTAATAGTGTTTCTCTGTCATCCACTTGCAGATATGCGATGACGACGATCGATAAACAAGTTTTTGCACATTTCTGTACTTTCCAAGGTTGTATTAGTCATTGTGCTCGTCTCCTACGTGACGTATAACAGCTATTTAGACGCTATATATATTTTTTTAGACACCAACAGAACACATAGACTTTCTAGCTTTTCAGTCATTACATTAAATATTTTGCTCTCTTGAGTCGACACTTGTTTTGAACTGTATCTTGTTCAAGAGGGTTTACTATAAATAAGTTCAATATTAATAGTAACGGGACTAAGTTGAGCAATGACTGAGTAGTAGGCGCGTGTTGGTGAGCGGTAGCAGCTGGTCATGCGTGACGTAGTACGCAACCATCCTCGGTTTCTACAACGCTCATCCAGTACTTTATTGCGATTATCTTCTCATGCAGAACTTGATTTCTCTGTCCCTCACGATGCGCAGTTTTTATTTGACGGCAAGAAACGTAATTTCAATATTGATGCATTTATTTCTGAAGAAGTTGCCGAAGAAAATGCCTCGATATTGTCAATAACGATGATAGGTTGTTTAGCGAATCAAAATCTGAGCTTATCAAAATGTTTCGCAGTGGCTGAACAGTTTCTAGTAAATCCTCTAATTTGGTACAGAATAATCCGTAGTAAAGTGGCGCGTTGGTTGTAGAGTCGAAGGCCTCGGTTCGGTTGCTTAGTGGCCGTGCGGTTTGAGCTGCACTACTGTTTAGGTGCCGTTACCGGCCCAGATAGAGCTAATTCGCCCGGACGTCGACGGCGGCCAATGTTGTAACACCGTGTTTACTTCCTCGTGTGTCGGTTAAGCTAGTCGTATCGAGTGGCATTGACGGGCCAGCCTCGTAAGGTTTGAATTCTTGTTTTGCTCGTGTAAGGTAATACTAACCGCAGTGTTTTTCTTGGGTCTTCTTACCGCCTGCCTATCACACATAAACGATTGTCTTTTTCTTTGATACTTAACTCATGTAACGTTGTAATCTGGTTGCAATGGAGTAATCGTGCCCGTGCAGTCAGTGAAGGATACGATCAATTGCCTCATGAACTCATGACATGACGCATGTAATTGATGTCTGAATGCGGCGCATGTAGGTGCCGTTGACTCTACTGCTGTTTAACGACTTGCCTGCAGTTCGTGCCCTGTACGAGTTTACATAGATCATCTAATGCTTAGTTAATCCGCAACGACTCAACATGTGTACGAGCTCAGCTTGAACGCAAATACACAGATGATTGTCCCAAAGAATGTTATAGCAGGCCTGTGTCACTCCGCGTGTAGGTATTGAAAACATACCTCCAGGCGCCGGCCACTGCGAAAGGGCTAATCTAGCGGGCTGCCGCAACGAAAGAAGTCACACGCGTGCGCTATTTGTTCAACTTTCTCGACAATTTTTTGCAAGATGGACAGACGAAAACATACATACATATATATATCACGCCTATAATCCCTTGCGGGGTAGGCAGAGCGTAAACGACCGCTAAAAACGGACATTTACGCCACGTCTGACAAACATTTTAGGGTCATTCAGAAAATTGTGAATCGCCATAGTGACAGGTTGTCAGCCCATCGCCTAAAATTGTTTGTCGTCGCCTTTTACGACACCCACGGGAAAAAAATTAGTATACATTATAATATTATTATTATTAGTATACATTTTATTATTATTATGTTGGTATTCTTTTCGGATCTCGGGCCCACAGGGTCGGGTCCTTTGAGGCATGTGTGGGGCCAAAGCCAACAGCACAGAGGCCTTTTTTATACCAAATAATGTGTTGTGATGTGTACATCAAGCGGATACTTGCTCTGTCTGCACTATAGAAGTACTCGTACACCCAGAGCCAGCACCCGCCTGATGCAAGGACTATTGCAGGTTTATTACTTCATTGAATTAAATCTTCGGCAATAATCGTATAGCATAATATACAATTATGCTGCTAGGTCTTAGACTACATGAACGTACTCGTCGCTGCCTGCTGCGTGCCCGCCAAAAGTAGGAGTAAACGCTCGTGTTGTGCGCTAGATGGCGTAAGTAGTTTCTCGAAGTAAGCAACCCTAGACCGCGGCTCATATTCCCTCAAAAAATATTTGGCAGGTATGCAAATGAACACGTGGTTGACTGGAACGCGAGCTAAATTAAATCATATTGTCTATCAGATTGAGTACATATTTCTTTGAAAACCATTGCGAAGTAAAGCTTCTGTAACGCTAGTTACTAGTTATTATTCTGTGGTTATAGTCGTCCACTTAGTTCCGAACTCAACGATACAACTGTCGTTTGTTCCGTTGGCAAGATAGCTATCAAATTATATGTTCATTATAACGTAATTTGCCCTGTTGCCGTTGCATTGTTTTCGCTGTACCTACTCGGGTACGATTTGATTTGCGTACTGAGCACGAAGGCCAAACGCCGGATATTATTAAGTTTTCGCTTTTTAGTGTCCTTAGTAAACAAGTTTATGTTTGATATTTTAGATATACTTAGGTTACTTTCATATCTGCTAATTTAAATACCTACTTACATGATATACATTAGTTAATATGCAAGTAATGTATCCTATCTTGTACAGTGGGATTATTTATCTTACCTACGACTGTGTCTAGTTGTTCGAAGAGAGATTTCGGTGAAGCATTGCGCCGCCTGTAGCTGGAATGCAAAACCCTCGGGCCCTAGTATTGATTACGCAAGGGGAAATAGAGTTTCCCGGTTTCCCCTCCTTGTCTATACATAGACGGAATACCTGAATTTTTAATGGTAACATGACTGACTGGCGTTCTTGGTTGTTTCGTTTTAAATAATCCAGTATCTAATCAATCATATCTACCTAATGCGGCGATTGAATTACAGATGGCTTAGATACATATCAAATGAATACATTTTCAGTAAGAAGATAATACAATGAACGATAATTTCAGGTGTTTATTCAATTCACTATTCACTGTGGCAAGTTGATCGGGCGGCGCTACCAGCCACTACCAGGCCTTTCATGGCGTTTTGAATAGCCTGTCGAGGTCCTAATATACATATTAATAGAGTGCACTTGAGCCAGCGCTGTTTATTCATACAAATACTAACAATGGAGTCAAATTCGTGAACAGTCGAAGTTCGGCCAACACCATATATTACCCATACGTGATTTGAAAATCTCTCCCACTTTCATAGATAGGTATAACATCATGTGATTTAGAGCAACCGTTTGCAGCCACGATGCTGAACAGAACAATTTATAGCGTCATTTCAAGGTCTTCAAAGTGCTGATGTAAGTTAGATGGCGCGTGATTAATTAAAGACTTGTCTGTTTCGATTTATAAGCAGAAATCAAGTAGAAAGGTACGTTGTTTAATAAATAAGGTGACTGGGAAGTACGGTAACTCTATCCTTAATATTTGTGTGTGCTATTCGTATACCATCGTGCGTGCAGTTTTCGTATTGATTTTTAACTCTTGCCAGAACTGTAAAGTTCGAAGGACAGGTTTATCTGCTCGAGACCTGCATTGGATATTAACTTCTCAGTAGAGTAGAGCTACACGTTCCTTACTTGCATTATGTTAAAGACATCTACGGCGAAGAATACTAACTGTTTTTACTGCCTCAGATCGAGGGTATGTTATTCGAGAGTATATATGTGGACAAGTAAATTGTATCCACGGAATGTTGAGTTTATGAGGTGTCGTTAGATTCGTCTCAGTACCGCGAGTGACACACTGGCAATATTAAAATTACATAAATTCAAAGTGGTGGATAAACGAAAAATGTATCTTAGAAGTTTCGTTTTCACAAGTCGCAGTCGGTTTTTGTTTTTTAAATAATTGGTTAAACCTAGTCGTCCTTGTAACGAGTGTTTTCGTGTAATGTAAATGCAAGGTCTCGTTCGGAATAGATGGAACGTTCGAAGAAGCGTTGTCGGCCGACTCCCGCGCACCTCATTCCTTGTACTGCGTGTGGGGCGGCTATAAATACTCCATACATACATACGATGCACGCCCGTTTATTTTATCTTGTTGGCAATAAAGCTATAAAAGTTACAAAAGCTGTTATCACCGCTTCTTTCACTTTTTAATTATTATAACTGTCTTTGGTACCTATACATAAATTAGTATTACATCCAATGCAGGAATGATCGACTTGGTTGAAATAATTATGTGCAGTTTATTCTTTATTCGTTCTTTACGTAAATGACCATACATTGCACATAGAGTTTCCTTCTTTTTTTTAAACTCTTCCCTAGTCGATGGATAGATGACGCTGTACCTGGTACTTTATGTAAGGAATGGATCGTCACATAATTTTTCGATTTTTTCACTTGGATGTATCAGATCTTACAACGAAACTTAAATAATTTATTTTTACATCACTCGCATATGGGTTTTCCTGCATATTCACGAAAACCACAACGTACAAACAAAAGAAAGTAATAATTAATATCAAAACGAGGATAGATTCGGAAAGAACAATTACTTTTTTAAGCTTTTTGGGTATGACATCTAGTAACGTAGTAAGTTCAACTCCATCTACAGAGTTCTTCAAATGCTAAACTATTTTTAAATTCTCATAAAAAAACTGCTTTATACTAGGTTACCAGAAATTTAATAGAATAAGTCAGTCAGTCAAGCATTGGTTCTATCTGTTGTTCATACATTAACAGTTCATACGACATGAATGGTTGGTTGCTCTCCTCCGTTCTCATGCTTTTAGTTCTCATGGAAACAATGATTACGGGCGCAGCAAAGTTATTAAATTGAATAGCACTAACTTTACATCAAATAGATACATGCGAGGGAATGTACGTTACGTATACATTTTAGGAAGCAGAGCGAAAGATAGTAATAACCTTTCCCGGGAAGTCACAATTAGATACACAATATATTTCTCAGGGTGGTCCGAATAGTGACGTCCAATGACAAAATTTGAATGCCTTGTACTGAAGGGTAGTCAAATCACCCCCATGTATTTACGATTTTTTGTAGTTTCCAAGTTATTCAACTTTTAAAGTTGTATGGGCAAATTCCGACTCACAGGCTTTTTTCTTTTTTTTAATTTCCGTAATAAGGCTTTTCCAGCGGTTGTTTCTGCAGCGTAATCTTCATGATTTGTACTTCGTAGCACACTAAAAAATAGAGGTATATGAGCCTCCCACCCAGTAGAATTTTCTCCATACAACTTTAAAAGTTGAATAACTTGGAAACTACAAAAAACGTGGAATATACATGGGGGTGATTCGGATACCCCTCAGTGTAAGGCATTTTAGTTTTATTTTTGGACGTCACTATTCGGGCCACTCTGTATATCAGTTAATATTATGTACTTATCTACTTGCCCTAACCTTTTTTGTAACTCAAACCTTTGAGAGCGACCAATCAAAAACTTACTTTGTTGGATATTTACGTTGGTATTTATAATTCTGATGGAATGACATCAACTCAAGTACTTATCTACCAGAGTGACAAGACTGTTCAAATGTGCAACCACAAGGCGATGTGTAGGTTGAAATCCTAACATGTATGGGTCAGCAGCCTGCAATATCTACCATATACGGACATCGGGCATCCACTGAGCCAGACTTCGGGGCGCTGCTTACGTCAACATTATGGTGTCTTTGTGTGATGCTTTGGACAACTCAGGGTCTCGGCTTGTTACGGTCTTATTACAATAATTTGACTGAATGTTTTACGTTTCCGAATTTATGCGTCGTATACAAACTCAATACCAGTTGCCGTGCTCGGCCTGATTGTGCGGAGCAGTACCTACCTACAGTTGCGCAACCGCCCACCTTGACTTGCATTGCTTGCTCCCAACATGGCGCTGTACACCTCAAATAGGACACAACACTTCAACATTGCTATCTGGTTAAGAGGAAGAAGCTTTTTAGGGAGAGAAAATTTTTGTGCGTCAACATGACCATTATATTCTCTAAATCAGATACTTTTGGAGCGCTTTATGATAATTATCTTGTTTTGAAATACGGACCGGCAATAACCTGATTACCACTGAATATAAGCTATACAACTTGGTGTTAACATTTTGTGTTGCTTTCGTATCATTTATTTTATTATTATAAGCATCACACATTACATTAGATGGGTAATGATAATGACAGTTCCATTACAACTTAGGCGAATAGCCCCTCTTTAAAGCATGATGTGTAACTAAATACTTATTCATCGTTTCAAAGAAGGACTTTTGCTCTTTTGGTATTAGTTCCCGGGATTGTGTCGTCTTTCACAATGGACACACATTTTTCTTCGTCATCTCAGCCCTTACAGTAAAAGGAACTTTCCGGCGTAATATTTAAGTTTGTGAATAGTTCTGTCAAAAGTTCCATCGTTGTATTTTGTTCGGTAAGAGATTGTGTATCTTGGGGATGGAGGGATAAGAGACGTTTTAGTTTAGATTTGGTTATGTTGGCGGGTGGGATGAGCAACACGTGCTGGGCTTCCGAGCCGCCAGCGGTCGTCACAATAACAAAATGAAAGACGTGCATTGTGCTCTGAGCTCAGCGGCCCTTTGGTGTGAAACACCACGTGTGTGCAGGTTCAAATATTGAAAACTTCCGTTTTGATCTTGCATCCTTTACGTTTTTTTATGAATAGAAATATGTTTAAAATGGGAGTAGAGCTGTCTGTTCAAAGTTCTGTTTATAGCTTCGACAATTCCAGGAGATTGTTTATTTTCCTTTTATATTTTCCTGCCTACTGGTTAAAAATGATACGGCCGTCCAACATAACAAAACAATAAATTTTCCTGATGATCGCCTGGTATACTTGGTATGCCTTCCTAAACATATATTTACCTCCTATTGTACTTAAGTTAATTTTATACACACATATTTTTCCTGTTTAAATATATTAATTTCTAAATAGTACGGAAGGTAGGTATCTGATAATTATATTAAGGTAGGAATACTTTATGTAAATATCCTTTCCTCGAAGCGGTAATCTGAATCATCGACCTCAGTGTCAAAACAGTCATTCAGCACACGGTAATGTCGTTTGCATTTAGGTGTATTATGGGTGTATTTTATGGGTGCAGTCGTATACTTGAACAATTTCCGCCCGTCGTGGACGCGCTCGATTCACTCTAACAGTAAATGTTTTGATTAGCATTTATTAGCTACGTACGTACCTACCTACCTACGTTTCAAATTAGAAACAAAACCTTTGTAAGTCATTATACTCATGATAATATGTTGTTTGCTTTTCCAAATTCATATATCTTCCTATCATTCAAGTAGTGTTCATTTAAGTGGTTTGTTCTAAACTTTGAAATGTTATAGATTACCATTGATTGATTTCCGTGGTTTTCACCATTGACAGTAATCCCTCCTTTACGCAACGTCAAAAGTATCACAACGGGTGCTTATCCAGTAGGTAGCAATATCGTACCTACACATCAGAAGTGAAACCATATCGAATCTTATAACACGAAAGCCTTCGTTTTGTCTAGTTATAAGAGTTTTTGCGTGCGTGTAACAATATTCACGGCATGCGATGTCGATCACTACCAACAGAAGTTACAAGTTAACTTGGCGAAGAGTAAAATGTAAGTATTTGCAACCGCGTGGCAACCGCACATTAAATTTTTGCTCTATAAACACTTATGTGTAGGTAAGCCACTGTCAATTCACCTTTTTATCTTATGATAGGTTCGTTACCATCCGCAGCACACCTATTTTTAAAAGCTTTTATTTAACTTGCAGTGTATGTAAGTAAGTAACAATGTTTGTTCGGTGCAAATCTTGCAAGTTTAATTTGAACCACTTCTCGGTATCCGATTGAGTTGAAATTTTGCATGTTGGTCCAGAACCGATGACAATACATGTTAATCATAAATTTGACCTGATGCTGCTGCCAGGATCGGCTCCGTACGAGAGATCTCCTCAGCGGTTTATAGCTGGGACACAAAATTTATGATTAACTTTTGTATACGAATTCGTTTATTATAGGCAGTTGGTAGGCCCACCATGAATTAGACGCTACATCCAGGGTTGTCTTCGAACTATAGAACTCCTCAATATTCAACTGCTGGGACTTGCAATTTTGTATACGAATTCGTTTATTATAGGCAGTTGGTAAGCCTACCATGAATTAGACGCTACATCCAGGGTTGTCTTCGAACTATGGAACTCCTCAATATTCAACTGCTGGGACTTGCAATTTTGTATACGAATTCGTTTATTATAGGCAGTTGGTAGGCCCACCATGAATTAGAAGCTACATCCAGGGTTGTCTTCGAACTATGGAACTCCTCAATATTCAACTGCTGGGACTTGCAATTTTGTATACGAATTCGTTTATTATAGGCAGTTGGTAGGCCCACCATGAATTAGACGCTACATCCAGGGTTGTCTTCGAACTATGGAACTCCTCAATATTCAACTGCTGGGACTTGCAATTTTGTATACGAATTCGTTCATGATAGGCAGTTGGTAGGCCTACCATGAATTGGGTCACGTCAATAGAAGGCCTCCTTATAGAAGAATTAGACTGTTCGAAATTAACTGGGACTCGGCCATGTAATAATGACGCCATCAATGAAATGAAAAGACTAAGACATATAACAAGCTAATTCTTCTATTAGGGATGCCGGAGGAGTAGGTACCAACCTACTTCTATAGAATATAAAAGAGATAATTATACTTTATCCTAATGTTAGTTTTCCCCGTGCCTTAAGTTTTTCTATTGAAGGTCTCTCCGTTTTATAGAAAGACTTTCGTATTGATCAATAACTATCGTAACATAAACTAAAAAATATAAAATAAAATATGTAAAAAAAACTTTTAAAACAAGCTTTTATTTAAGTGCTCTGAAAAGATGAAAATAAAATTTTGAATGACATTAACCACATTCATTTATGACTTTACAGAAATGAAAATATAATAAAAGCTTGTCGTGAAACTTTCAATTTGTGATTGAAATTTTGTAATAAGGTACGCACGTAACTGTAATTAGGTAGTTTCTTCTAGGCATCGCGACAAGCTTTTATTATATTTTCATTTTTGTAAAGTCATAAATGAATGCGGTTAATGTCATTCAAAATTTTATTTTCATCTTTTCAGAGCACTTAAATAAAAGCTTGTTTTAAAAGTTTTTTTTACATATTTTATTTAAGAAAATTTACAACAATGTTTTTATTTTAGTTTCGAGTCTTTCATATTTTAAACGATAAGTGTTTTTGCGTTGTAGAGTCAGGACAGGAAGGATAATTAAAACTCTGACGCAGGAGAAAGTCTTAAGGGTAAGTAGGTTTTTGCTTAGTGGACATTGAAGAACACAGGTATTCTTTTAATAATCTCCCTGAGGTATTCGGAAAGTAACAAAGTTAGTGGAATTGCCGAAGCTCATCTACATCTACACTAATATTATAAAGAGGAAAGATTTGATTGTTTGTTTGTTTGTTTGTTTGTTTGTTTGTTTGTTTGCATCGAATAGGCTCCGAAACTACTGGCCCGATTTTAAAAATTCTTTCACCATTAGAATCCTACATTATTCCTGATGAACATAGGCCATATTTTATACGAGAAAAAAATAGGGATCCCCGTGAAAAGTTCGATAATGTAACCCAACGTGTGAAAAATGTACCAAAAAAATATCTTATATCGCGTACGCTGTGGAAATTATTGACAATAGAGCAAAGTGATGTACTACAGTTTTATAGAGGACATCAATATCTATAATAATGTCCGCGATACCATATGTCTAACTATTACAGTTATGCCACAATAACTACTTTTTCATTTAAAAATGTACCAACTACGCCACATTATTCGTACCAGTGTAATGATTACATTAATTAATCATTACTGTATTAAATGGTGTCAGGGATAGCCCTCAGAATACTAATAGGGTACATGCAGACCATGAAACTGAACAACTTTCCCCTAGGAACATATTTCAGGTAACGTAAAAAAACTGACTTCCCATAGTGAATGCAGTCAGCTGATTGTGATTTTGTGATTTAAAACCACGTCTGACAAAAGCTTGAGGGTCAATCAGATAACTGTGTATCACTATAGTGACAGGTTGTCAGCCCATCGCCTTAAATTGCAATACACATCCCTCGAGTCCCTTAGTCGGCTCTTACGACACCCCATGGGTAAGAAATGGGGTAATGCTATTCTAAGCCGGCATCACACGGTAAAAAAATCTACTCTAAAATAATACATACATACACATATCACGCCTATTATCCCTTACGGGGTAGGCAGAGCGTAAACCGCGCAAAAACGGACATTTACGCCACGTCTGACATATGTTTGAGGGTCATTCGGAAAATTGTGTATCGCCATAGTGACAGGTTGTCAGCCCATCGCCTAAAAGTTCAATACACACCCTCAAGTCCCTTAGTCGCCTCCTACGACTCCCACGGGAAAGAAATCGGGTGATTCTATTCTAAGCCAGCATCACACTAAAATAATAATTATAATAATCTACACTAATATTAGAAACAGGATTTTATTTATTGTTCGTTTGAATTGAATAGGCTCCGAAACTACTGGACCGATTTTAAAAAATCTGTTACCGTTAATTGAAATTGAAATTCTTAATTCAATGTAGGATAGTATTATCACTTATTGACGTCATGAACCGTCATTCTAAAAAAAGAAATTTGTGTTACACAATTTTCTTTTTTTTTATTACAATTTTGTTATGACCTAATAGAAAACCGGCTCGGGCGGGATAAAAAGAATAAAAATATAGGCACTGCCATGGGACTGGCCAGGTTAATCACAGGCATGTAACTTTACGTCACCACCATCTGCAAATGATATTTGTTTCAAATTGAAGTCAAGATTTTTAGAATCCTACATTATCCCTGATGAACATAGGCTATATTAAACTGTCTTATTCCCGGGGGGAAACTGTTAGCGGCGGGTGAAACCGCTGGGCGGGCTGCTAGTTCATACATAAAACATGCAGCGGCACGGCACGTGGCTAGGGGCGAACGGAGGGTGAAATTGTTAGAATTTCTTTACGAAAATACATTGTTCGTTTATTAAATCTCAACAACATCTCAGCAAAAATACAATACCGTTGTAAATGACTGCTAAATTGTTACAAATGTCTTTATTTTCGAGCCTAACATTTGGTACTTCGCCAATATTCTTAGAGCAGGATTATACTCGAATCAAAGTTCATTGTCATCTACAATAACAAATGTTTTATTTTTTAACTTTTGTAAAACAGCGGTGGTGTTATGTAAGCGAGGATTCCAATAGTTGATTCTCTATTTTCCCATCCGTAACTGCGTAGTCGGCGTATCTAGTCTCTGTAACAAAGGTCATTGGGAAGTGGAACAGCTGTTTCTACTGCTTTTTATCTAGCGCCGGATCGAGCGAAAGGTACCTCTCATCGCAGCGCTGCTGTCCCGGAGAAATCGCGTATTCTCACACGAGACCGACAAAAAACTCTGTGCACTGTTACAGGTTGTTAATTGTATTGAAATATGCGTCTCTCGTCTCTACCGCGAGGCGTCGTACCTACTCGAGAGTAGCTAGAGAGACTGATGTGTGGTTGAGTCACGCACTGTTTGTGCGATGGCAAACAGCCAGTCCTCGTAATGTTTGACCAAACGTATACAATGTTTCTGTGGATATTCTGGACACCTATTACACACTGGTGAATAGATATCGCCAAGATATAGCCTTTTATCTAAGATGAAAAACCCAGGCTGTTTTTTGCAGGGCATGATACCCTACCGGTTTGACAGGTACTAGGTAGTTATCGTGATGTCATTGGGTATTCATATCTCAATCATACCTATTGCGGAAGCCAATGTAAAAATGCCATAACCACATAACAACTTGATACACGCTAGATTCTTACCAAGACAAAACAAGGTGACGTAGAAAACATTAAATTAAAAGGCACCTGTTATGCTAGTGTCGCAGAATATTCCTTCCTTCCTACAGTAATTTAGTATGCAGGCTTTATACCAAGGTATTGTATAATGGAATCCTTTCCCATCTATTGTTTTTTGACAAAGCTGAAACCGTTATCGTACCTTTGTTGGTTTCACTCAATACAATGATGTGGCTTATAACGAGTGAAGTTTTTAAATGCAGTCGACAATTGAAGAGTTTAATTGAAAATATTGCAGCCAATATGAGTTTTAGTGGCAGTTTGGGCAATTAATTTGGCCGAACAAGTTGCGAATGTGGCCTCGAAGATTGTTCGACGATGTAGAAAGTGAACGTGGGAGTTGCTGGGTGCTTCGGTGGGGCAGGCCAGGCGCTCGTGGTGACGTCATCTTCCCTCTGCCCTCCCCGGAGGCGTCAAAACCTGTTCAGAAGTCATCAGATTTTGACTAATGAGGCGTGTGCAAGTAGAACGCCTCTATCACATCTTTAACATACCGACTTACCTACTCATTATTACGAGAGGCAAGGTGAAGCAGTCTTTGTGACTAATTAAGTGATAATCTACGCACTTATCCATATCTAATTATTATTTTCAGAACGTGAGTAATAATGATTTTGATTACGGGGTAGGTAATCAACAATTCTCTCACGAACGCTTTTGAAACCTTACGAAAAATAAGAGAATAAACTAACATTTTCATCACATCTTTAACATACCGACTTACCTACTCATTATTACGAGAGGCAAGGTGAAGCAGTCTTTGTGACTAATTAAGTGATTATCTACGCACTTATCCATATCTAATAATTATTTTCAGAACGTGAGTTATAATGATTTTGATTACGGGATAGGTAATAAACAATTCTCTCACGGACACTTTTGAAACTCTACGAAAAATAAGAGAATAAACTAACATTTTCTGTAAAGAGCTGCAAATATATTCATTACAAGACGTTCAACGAAACCTTATTATGGTAATAGTAGAAACTTGACTATAATGTTTAAACAAGTGTGTAGCGTTGCCTAGGTCGGGATGGCGTGCGAGGCTCCACTAATAGTCGGAAGAGCAGCAATTTGGAAGATAATTACAGGCAATTTGAGAGGGCGAGATCATCCAGCACTAGTCACGGCCACGGACAACTGTATTATTAACTAACTCTCTTGTTTTCTTATACTAACATTACCTTTGAACACTCTAAATCCCTTAATGAATAGCTTACAAGGAACTTGACTAACATCTTTAATTTTTGGTATGTATAGTCTATGCGATTTGGTAAAAACACATATATTATAATACTAGGTCAAAGGTAGATGTTTGTCACACATGGCGTACATGTTTGTTTTTACGGCCGTTTACGCTCTGCTTACCCCGCAAGGAATATAGGTGTGGTATTTGTTTGTGTTTGTTTGATGGATGTTTAATAAATACATACATACCTTTATCACGCCTATATCCTTTGCAGAGTAGGCAGAGCGTTAACGGTCGTAAACAACTGATATTTACGAAACGTCTGACAAACATTAAGGGTCACTCAGATGATTATGTATCGCTATAGCGACGGGTTGTCAGCCCATCGCCTAAAATTGCAATATACTTGTAACCTTCGAGTTCCTTAGTCGCCTCTTACGACACCCACGCGATGGAAATGGGGTGATGTTAAATTAAATGGCACACGACCTCTTACTTTGTTTTATTGTTGGTCACCGAGTTGACGAACGTCCCGATAAACTCTGGTGTCAGAGTTCTTAACCGCCTACTGCTTCTAGGAGGCGGCCTCAGACATGGTTGTGTAACGGCAAGGTAAATTAAATGTATACTTAAATGTCTTACCTGGTAATATATAAATACACAAACAAATACTTATTTCGGGGTTTTTGGGCATTCAAAGTAGGTACCTAAGTATGTAATTTACAAACTGCTCTCCGACTCCTGAAAAATTATGTATTTACATGGACCTATAAAGGCAACGCTAAAATGGTCAAAAGCCTCAACAATGTCAAACACTCGGCTTGAAGACTTTTCCGCATCAGATATTTTTCTCGACATTGAGCTAAAATGTAATACCGTAAAGGTGACTTGTATAATGTTGCGCGTGCAGGCAGTGGCGCCGGCGCATGCAAGTGTGGTTTGCAGCAGACGGTAGCACTCTACATCTTTACGATAAGATTTATTTTAGCAGTGCACTCCGATCTGAGACGGAGTGTATGAGTACAGTGAGATTTACGTAAGCTAAGGTCAGCTTATCACCACTGCCACGGGCCAGCTCGACGTGACGTGGTCGGGAAAGCGATTTCAAGAACAATTTGCGCAATATCTGTCAACGAAGTTTAGTTTGTATAAAAACAACTGGTAAACCACAGATGTGTGGTAGCTACATACTCGTATTGTTCCACGGTGATACTACGTCTACGATAATGTTCTAACCGTATCGATCATCGGACTGTTGAGATCTTTAATGGGGGCAATACTACTGTGAAGGAGGTTCTGGAGAAGATCAACGCGATCATCAATCGTGAAGATCAAATGTCATTTCGGTGACGTTATTTAAGTTTATCGGTTACAACAACACATAACCAAACATTCGAAATAACCAATTCTATTGCACTGTCGATCATGTACATCAAACACACGTAGTAGCTACGCTGTGGATATGGCCTCATCCTCTTGCAAAAATAGTTACAATAATAGAGCGTAACCAATCAGTAATTGATTTTCACTCAATTAACTTCAAAAGTAGTTGGGTTAAAAAAACAGTTTTTATCAGCGTCGGGCCTGAAGTTTTCGTTTGTTGTGCAGTTAGATCTGTCCACATTCGATTTTTTAATTTTTGGCTGACTCTATGAAAACATGAAAAAAGAATTTCGTCTCACAACATAGGCTCCAAAGTAAAAGTTATTCAGTTTCATGGTCTGATCAAGCCTGCAAAGTTTCCGGTACACCGTTCCTTAAACCTTGTAAGTACCTCTATATACCTTAATCGTATTTACGTAGGTACTATTTATTTATCTGATTTTGCTAAAATTATATTGTGTATCAAAAGAGTGGTTTGATTATCGGCAGCATGCGTCAAGTGTTTTCAGTTTTCAGCTAGTCAAGTGAACCTGTGTCGGATAAGAGTCACAGTGGCGATGCATCACAACACAAACAACAACGTTGCCTCGTCAAAATACGACTCAGCCAGCTTCTACAGTGCATCGTAAACTTGATCCCCTATTTCTGTCGCTAACATAATTAAGCTCTTCTTTGTGAGTGCGAGTGGGAGATCGTAACATTCATAATGGACTTGGAATAGGGGCTCGTATAGGCCAGGAGCGCGGCGCTCAACTGCTTGTGTGTGACTCACATTACGCTGATTGGCTCATCCTGCTCTCTCTGTAGACTTAACTCTTTAACTAGACTCATCTTACATTATTTTTATCTGCTACCAAGAAATCATGTTCGTAATCTTAGTAGTTCGACCAGCTATAGGATTAAATTGGCGATGACTCCATAAAAACATTCTTCATTTCACTTTGGATTACGCAAGCAGATTACTTGGGATTGATTATTTCTAGTTTATTGGTAGTTCGTCGTAAACATCAAACTAGTTTTCAGGTTGATCTGATAAACTGTGAATGCTCGAGATCCGGTAGCGAGTTGGAACGAGCGTGTCTAGTCAATTGCTAGGGCTACGCCGTATTCGTAGCGCTGGGCTGCGTGTGCGCACGCCGCGCGCCGCCGGCGCAGCTCCACTTGCAGGCGGACTAACTGCTAACTTATTTATTTTTACGTTTTTTGCCCTTCGCATCCCCGCTAAGTGCAAATGCAAATGGTCTTCGTCTCGTTTACAAAGATGTTTTTATACACTCGACTTGCTATTTATTGAAGTGCCACTATTGCGGCTTCTGAGAATGCGCAGAGAAAATTAAAACCAGATGGAATGAAACGAGCATTTTATTTTTATTTTATTTAGAAACAACTGGTTCATAATTCGAATTCTTCATACCCATGATGTTACAATGCCTGTTTGCTGGTCATACCGGCGGATAATCTTTATGCATATACTAAAATATTGATCGTTAGGTCTTAATTGCACTCCATGAATGAGTACAATGTTGCAAATAGTAATATTTTACAACGTTTTTATTTTATTAAACGGACGCGGACGCGACGTAGTAAAGTTGAGGTAGCGACCGCGCCTCTCTCGATACTAATCAAAGAGTAATGTGCGTGGGCGCTGCTGGATTTTCGCAGATCAGCCTACGTGTTTGGATCAGTAAGGTAAGTGGTTGACCTGCAGTTGCACCCTGCAGTCAAACCTGTTCCGTTCCTCCAGCGGGCTGCCTGCAGCGCACCGCCGCCGCCCGCTTCGCCGCCACACCATACCGCGCCGCAGCTCGCCAATAAAACAATAAACCAGATAGCGAATAATTTCATTTCACTTTATCCACAAACCGTGTTCAGTTCCGTTACCCCTTATATTTTATTGTTTATTTAGAATTGTAATTCATTACAGTATTTACAGCCCGCATTGCAAATCGAGCTCGTTTGACTATTTACAGCCTAGTACCAGCCAGATAGCAGTAAATAGGAAGCCCGACTGGAAAGAACCGGGCCGTTAGAAGTATTTATGGTAAACGTTGACGCTTATGAGTTTTTGTTAATTAAAGATTATATCAGTGTGTCCCGTTAGTGTCGTATCTGGAGACGCCGGGTAATTATCCTGTTGGAGGAGTGAGGTGAGGACACGATCGCCTCGCGCGCAGCCCGCGCAGTACCGCGCAGCCACATGATGCGCGACACGAATAATAAACCGAGCCACTTCCTGCCAGCCGATAAGCGCTTCACACAGCGCACATCACATCACAATGCTTCATTACACAAGCACATGCGCACGTATCCACATGTCATACATTCTTGTGGCTATGACGAACGATCATCAGTAGTATTAGTGCTTTGATTTCTACGTGTTAGATATTGCCATAATAGCAGCTGTAAATTTCCAACCTACCTAATCAATTCTAGGAGGCTGTTGCGTTGTAACTGTAACGTTCTATGAGTAAGCTTGACATCCCATTTATAAAATTGATCAGCGCGACTCTTGATAACACGAAATAGAGGAAACGGCAGATTAGATAACGTGTGACTCAGTTGGAGTTGGTTGGACATTCAAAGCACGTCATTCGAGTTTACAGGTATTGCCTAACGAGCAGAGACGACAGAGTGATGGGTGATCGTTACAGGTCGTATACTAATGCGATAATCAGACAAGCAACCATTGATCAGGGCTATTTACCTTACTGGTTCATAATCGTCGGACTGAGTCATAGAAGGACTCAATCGTCTGTATCCAAGTACTTAAATTATGAGTAAAATAATCGTCGAGAAACGTCATCAAGACGCAGAACAGCAGTTTACGGAAGCATGTAATTATTTATTACCTTTAATTGGAACGCTGCCTTGGACAAGTCAATTACCAGCCGATGTTTCGCCATTTTATTGGATTTCCTCTATTTAACGCTGGATTAACGGAGACAACTGCGCTCCGTGTTGGCCTGATTAGTCTACTACAATGTTGACTACAAGAAATCTTATTCCGATAAAATGGTACAATACAAAACCAACAAAACACGGGGAAGAGTGTTGACGCAATGTGAGATACACAGAATATGTGAGACATATGCATGTATTGTATGTAGATTTGAATTGCTATTACTTACAGAGAAACGGTTGGAAAGAATTCAGTAACTGTAAAATCCAGTAACATAGGTAGGTATGGCACGTAGAGTCGTACAAGTACCTACATATCGCAGAAAATATAATCCAAGGTTAGGGCTAGGCTAGATATGTTCTCGAATAGGTACCTAACTGTTACTTGATAAGAACGTACCCTAGTACTGCCATGTAGTTTTCCACTCAAGCATTATTATTTATTCCATGCCAAATCCTTTTATGAATGGGTAATTTGTAGACAAATAAGTGTCATATCATAACCATGCACAACATTAATAACGGCTGGTATTTATTACCACTGGCGTTACTGTTGAGACTTCCATGGTGAGTTACAGCATGTTACAGGACAAGTATCTTAGGAAGCACTTGCGGCTACCAATAAAAACTCTAATAGGTGGACTTACAATAAACTTGGTTCAACATTGTTTTTCTAAATACACACTCAATATGCATTTTTCTTATTCTGTTGCCATCTTGTAGCTAAAATAGTGCGTTATTAGCAGACTGTATAATTACGTCAGACATGGATTGAACAACTGGTCCAGGGTGGGTCCAGGAGTCTGTATGAAGAGGTAGTTGGCACGATCTCATACATCTGCTTTGTGTCCGGTCCTAGAGACAGATGAGCGCCACATCTGCCGGGAATAAATACCTGTACCAAGTAGCGAAACTGAGATGTTCATCGCAATTGTAGGTTTCTCGTTTCTTGAGCAATATTACGATACGACAGGTGAAGCAAACAATTATGAACTCTGATAAAATATTAATTAAAATTTTCGCTTGTGCTTACTAAACTTCACAATAAGTTGTCTTTAAATTTTTCTTGAAGGTTCTTTGGGTGGGTTGCGAATTTGGTAAAATTTTGCTTCGGCTTAATAAGGGCATCTGCAGAAGAACAGGTTTGGCGGCCTCACGAAGCTGGCAGCGTAACGAGGACGCGATGACACATGTCTAACGGTAATTCGATTTTTACTGGCACTGCGCGCACGCAGGTGATACGATGCTTGGAAGGAAAACCACAAACAACACAACCCTTATGTTTATGCGTTTTTCAAAAGAACCATTCAGGTTGTAAAGTGCTTTTATTATGATTAATTGTTGTTACTTTTGCAGGTCATTGGCTGAACCTTTGTGACGATGACACCATTTTGCTTATACAGATGAATGAACATTACGAATCACGTTATCTATTGCTTTTCTCAGTATTTTAAACAAATATGTATCAAGACTAGTTATTGCATATGCAAATGACCAATAACGCAAGAAACAGTGTGACATGACCTGAAGATGTTCAGAGGGAACGGTGATTGCAAGCAAAAAGTTTTGAAAGCAACTTTGGGTAAGTACCTATTTACTCTCTCTGATATACGTGGATGATAATGCTTTCAATCTAAGCCAAGGTTTGAATTCTGACAGATGTGTTTTGAATTAAATGGTCTATCTCGTCTCGGGTATCTACAGATGACGTCGGTAGAGGTACTGGCATTATGTACCTAGGAAGGTACCAAAGAGTAGTTTACCTAATTGTATAGATAGGTAGTAACTACTTGCATGGCAAGCCAGACGGCTATCAGAGTGGCTCGTTGAGCGCCGAGTCGTCGCCACCAGTGTTGCAAGACATCGAGCTCACAATAACATTAAACATGCCCAGTACTTTCAATTGATATATTTTCGAAACCGGTCGTCGTCGTTTTCATAACACGCTCCTTGCTACGGCGACCCTTCTAGAAGAAATCTCGATAATATTATAATCTCTACCAAGTTAACTATGATTATAATATCACAAACTGTTATTGAAGACTTTCTTTAACTATAGCAAGTAGGTCAGGTGGTGTCAGGTGGTGCTGTTTTGTCTATCAACGGTTTCTAGTTTATCTTGCGGGTAGATCAACCCCTTAAAATGCGCTATTCCGTACCTATTATTGCTGTCCCTATTATCTAAGGAAACATACGCAAAGCCAGTGTACTTTTATAGATAATAAACATCGCACAAGAATCATGCGTGCACCGGGTGGCCCACTTCAGCGGAGCGAAGGCCAGAAGTCAATTTGGGGCGAGCCGGAGGCTGCGCGCGCGTCGATCCTCGGCTGTAAATGTCACTCTGGCGCACACACCGCTTATATAACCGAGCGTAACAATGAGGTAATAAATTTATTCGCATATAACCTACAAGGAAGGCTGTTTTAGGATGACGGAAGAAAGTTTTTGTCGTGTGAATTCAATTGGGACCTTAACGAACATCTTGTCGAATTTTAAGCGCGAATTGTGCTTAGAATTATCCTGGAGTTTGTTGGAGATGCGTAGGAATAGGTCAAGTCTTGATTGTAGCGATCTTTGCAAAGCCTTTTGTCGTGACCAGGTTTCGCAACATTGTTGTTGCTTGTATTTCATTCGTTCGTATCACTGTAACGGCGCGTGCGGGTTACGAGTATTTCTGGCGCGATCTGTGCTGTGGGAGCCACCATCACAGGCCTAATGTAAATTGATTGACACGCTTTTTAAGCGGCTAGAGCTCGCGTGGCGGGTATTTTTGGCGTAATGGGCGCACTGACGTTAACCTATTCGACGGACGTGGGAAGCTTCGTGAAATCCTTGTGTTGTTGGTGAATATGTACATCGTTTTATGCTGCATTATCGTTTCAGATTGGTTGCTTTGAACAATACATCTTATATAAACTTGCCTGCTGGAACCACCTTGAATTCAAAGTCGAGAACCGAATGTCCTAGAAGGAATGCGTTGAAAAATAAATAACTGAATCTCACGCTACTATTACATGATTTCCTTCATTAAAGTCGCGATATTGTTTATTTTCAACAAAGGTCGCCTGAATGAAAACAAAAAGAAACGTAAAGCGTCATTGTGTTGAAACAAAGCGTGTGAACTGCGAGTTGAAAGTTCGCCTCTGACGGCAACAGAATTACTGAGCTAAGAACTACTCAAGTTGGTGATATAGTCGGTGCTATTAGAGAGCAATACGACAACTTCCAGTGGAAACGGTGTTCGCCGGCAGCTGACAGAAATAACGCAATTTATTGACACGTCTGATGCACGTGAACTGAGTAAAGCGCAACACAACGTGCCTCTTTTCGTTATAGCTAGAATTCATGCACTTTTGCAGTTGTCTTGCAATCGTGTAATGGCTATTATTAGAATAGGACATGCCATATTTATAAAGATATATAAGGCGGCTCTCCGACTTGTTGTCCGTCGTTACTTATTTTTTACCGCAACGCATGCATCTGTCAGACGAAAGTAAATTGCTAAATCCGATCTTATGCTCATACAACTACGGCTACGGTGCGTTTACAGACGCATTCGTTATGCACCGTCAAAATACGCAGCGAACCGCCTAAAGATGTGATATTTAGTTTGTAATTCTGTGACTTGCTAAATCATCGTCTTGTGGGTACCCTAAGTACTTTAACAATAGATAGGTAGGTAGGTCTCTAACAAGAATTAGACTTCCTGCTGTGTCGTAGCCGTCTCGTATCTCACATCAACAGGTTAATTTGAATGTCACTCCCGTATCTAGCTTTGCTTGGGTTGTCTTGTCTCCCCATGTGATTAACGATTGCTAATCTTGGAATAGTAGCATTGCACAATAAACAACATGTCAGCAGTGGTGCTATTGATCGCCGAGTTACACAGCAGCGCTCTACATAATGGCCAGACACTTGCCGGGCTGGAATTGTGACAAATGAGCTACGAAGGCATTGTCTATCGCTATTGTCCAAGCGGCTCCGGTTTGTCGTCGAGCCTGGTTTGATTAGGCTGGTAATGTGCAGTGGCAAGACACAACTCGAACCAAGTCGCCCAAAATGCCGTGGGCGAAACCCAAACCATTGACTAAATTATGGAATTAATTAGCTATATCAAACTCTACGAATCTACACAAGAGTGGGCGTTAATATCTTCGGAGCAAACATACATAACCCTCTAAAAGACATTTCGGTAAGCTGTCTATAAATCCCTCAACGTTGACCCATTTTCTCATGAATCTCAAAATATCGATGGTTAAAATCGTTATCCCGGAAATGAAATTGTGAAACTCTAAAAGGACACAAAATGGCTTTTAAATTTCATGAAAAATGCAAAGATTTAGGGTCAGGGAAGTAACGTTGGTAAGCCTTTATTATTATGCGATGATTGTAGTCCCATGGGCTGGCAGCCAGCGGCCGGCGGCCAAAGCAAAGGCCACGGGAATATTAGCATAATCCCGCTTTATGGGAGACCGCACTGAAAAGGATTGTACGAGTGAGGAATGCTTCATTACGTTAGTTCCTTTCCGGCTCGCAGTAATGAGACTGCAATGGAATGAATGAGGATATAATGGGGTATCTACTTGTACAGAGCCGTCCGCGCATATACTTCCATTAGAACGCGCTCTATTGTCACAGATCAAAGTACATTCAAATAAAACCAAGTCAAAAGCGAGTGAGTCATGCATTCTTTTTTATTTGACTGCTCCAATAATTCCGACTGAGCTCAAAGATAGAAAATTAATTACAGCTACATTAATCTACAAATCAATCAAAAGCAATCTCCACTTGAAGATTTTTGAAGTCGGCAAGGCATGCAGGTACCTCTCTACTTTCAATTCTAAATAAAAGAGTAGACTGAGTTTGCGAAGACAAGGAGGAGATATTTATTTAATTTGGGTAGCGGCTCCAGATGTTACAAAATGTTAAGGAAAATATTATTCGAGCCCCATTTCAATTTGTGTTTACTTCTTCAGTTTGATTCGTTACATTTAGTCTAAGTCTTATTATAAGCGCAATTTTAGTTTGTATTGAGCCGACCTCTGAGTGTAGTTATATGGTTTATGTATAACACATCGGCAGTTTATAAGTTAGCAGATGTGTTAGGACAATACAGCAGCTGGAGTTTTAGGTCATGTGAAAGTGCAATGTGTGAAGCATCCGTGTTGATAGCGAAGAGCTTCTTAGCCGCGAGTGGTACAGACGACTGAGCCAGTATCGCGCTTTCAGGCCTGAACTGGAGTAGTAGGACGGATTAGGATAAACCGAGTCAATGGCCGGGTCACGTGGCTATTTGCGTCTCAACCCGCCCGCCCTGGCTCCCGCCCCGCACCTTCCGCTCTTCGGAGCTACACAGCGACCAGCCCATTTTGGCTTCAATGTTGTCTATAGTCGGAATAGACTTGTTTGGTCATATAAAAAAGCAGGTAGAGTTGTAAACGCTATCAGTCAAAGAATATCATCCAAATTGATAACCTAATCCAGAATGATGAAGATAAGGCACTATGTCCGCGCTATAATCGCGACAGTGACTTTTATAATGATGGATCTGTGTGTAGAAAGTGCCGAACTCTACATTTTATCGTTTGTTATGGATGATTTTGCGTGCCGGCAGTGAAGCCGACACCATGCGGTGCCCTACTCTATTATACCTCACCCATGGGAATAATTCATGTGTCTGCGCCATTAAAATTTGATCCAAAAATGTAATGAAATATTGGGTCACAGATACCGCAGCTAGGCGATGTTAAACTATGATTAATATACTCATTTATTACATCCGTGTGTTATTATATTAGACAAGCGGGTGCACCCGGCCGCGCCTGCCCGGCGCCCGCCCAAACAAACACTCAGCCCAGACATTTCATATACTTACCTACCAACATACACATAAGAGATAGCTAGCTATATACACGTTACGAGTAATAAGTGCGCGTGTGTTAATAACACACGAACAAAAGCACACTTTAAATACAGTGGTGTCTATTTCCTTTTTCAACAGCTTTCATCTTAAAAACTCTTAGGAGCCGTCTAGCCGATAATGTTTACAAGTGCTCAATATCTATTCCGAGTTTCAAACACCTTTCATTCATGCACCCAGATACAGCGGTGCGATTTAAGCCAAATAACCGGAATCACTAGCTCCGAAATGCGTTGATACGTCTAATAATCTTCGTAGACAAATAGGGCAGAAGATAACAAGGTTGTCGACCTACGAAACAAAGAGCTCTTTATTAAAGCATCAGGTAGAAGATGATACTGCGATACTGTGTCCAATAAATGGATAAAGTTTTTAAACCTGTAAGTATAGTAGCCGACATTCCGCGCTAGTAACTTTTTGCCGATCATTCCAAATTGATAGCTTTCCCGTTGTGCGAGAACTTAGAAGTGCGTCATCTCATTAGATAGCGTTTGTTGAGACGTCGTGTTTGTCGAAGAGGTCGCGTGGTAAGGGCATAATGGTGTGAGGAAGGTGATGAACGAGAAATAATAGTCTCGATTTCGTGACTACTAGGAAGCTTTCACTAGCGAGTAGAGTGTCGCGTGATAAATATGTGTGGAGATCGCGGGAACGGGGAACCTAATGACTCATTGTTCAACACTAGATACTCAGCTCCAATAATGAGGTTCATACTCCTATCGTACTTGTAGGTACCTGCCATTTGCACCTATACTGTCACCATTCAGTGATAACGACGTGAACTCGACACAGGGTATCCGAAAACAAACCGTCACTCGTAACTAGATGTTGATAGCTTAGACGATCTAAGATATTGGCTTTTGTTCAAACAATGCCACCATTGTGTTGACAGCCAATGAGGCGCAGTGGTAGTGCATCTGTCTCTGCCCCTGTCTCTGGTTCGATTAGCAATAAAAGGTGGATTTAGATAAGAATATACTATATCAGGACTGTCTGGGGACTAAGGTTTATAAAGTCTAAGTGTGTTTTTATGTGCGGATTTAATGGAAGGTAGTTCCTGAACTACCAGCCTAAGTCTGAAAGTGTCCTCTTGCCGTTTTAGAAACGTTATTTGCCTGGTTTAGCGAAAGAGGGATTAAACGGATAAAGTTGTAATTTAGGTTGTTTCCCAATTAGCACATTGCCTCACTGGGTTGTATAAAAATATGAATATTGGTGTGCAGTGGAGCCCCGAATACTTTATATGGGTTTAAGCGGCGAGTGGGTGGTGGGCGGCCGTGAGCCGTCGGCTGGCACGATTAGCCGAGCCAGCCTCGCCCGCAATGTTGCGACACTATATAGATTATAATTACCTATTTCTATTTCCATATTTTAATAACAAAAGGCGTCCATTTCTGCGTAGAATCGAGAAAAACATCGGAGGAAACAAGAACATCTGGTGATTTGCTTGAAGCTGTGACCAAAATGGATGCTTAAAATGACTGGCTGTTCATTTTCAAAAGGTTTGTAGTATCCATTCGTGTCCTCAGTTTCGTCCCATTTGCGGACAAATTTCAGGCTCAGTTTCAGTTCTATAATCAGTTCATGTGACGCATGAAAATTCACCGCTGGCGACTGAGTGACACAGACCTATTGGGTCAATTATGAAGATAATGCGTCCGCTCAGCGTGCGGAGTGCGGAGTGCATTCGTCCCAGATTTATGATAGCCCTCAGGGAAAAATAACCACACGCTTATATCAAGTGAAGTAAAGAAAAACTTGTCTCGCAAACAAACATTACTTAAGTCTGTGATGTGCATTCAATAATGTTTAAGAGGGCATGAAACACGTAAAAGAGTTTTAGTTTTTTGGCTCTGGAAGTTCGTAGGGTTATTCTAAACATTATTGCTCCTTGCTCTGAGTGATAGGACCGCTGTGGTCCCGCTTCCCGCCGGTGCGTGGAGTGTGACTGGCTGGCTGCGACTGCGGCGGTGACCCTCCTCGGGGTGAACGCCCAGCCCGGAGTCGTCGACACGACGATAATTACCGTCGCTCCACCGCGGCCCTACCTCAAACCCTAGCTCTCACTGCTCTCTGCACTCAGCCTCACACATGCTAAGCTTCCTAATTGGTCCTCATCACGTCGCAACAACAAAGAATTATTGCGTGCTTTCGCTCGCCCACAGGTGCCGGCTCAAAGGTTAACTACGTATTAGTATTACGTGACTCGGACTTGTCCAAGGCTGTGAATCAAATATTTAGAGGATCGATCCCCGGGTAGTGTTTGCTACACGCGAGTGGTTGTAAGACGGTCCGAGGGCCACTTTATGGCGCTAGTAGAGCGACTTGTCACAGTGTAGGTACTTGTAGGGCGACCACAATGAGTATTACGTGCCTGAAGAATGGAAACATGTTCTAAACAATGCATGTTTGGTATTCCTTGTCAAGTGTGTCTGCTGTACGCTACTTTTACGTAGGTACCTACTTTTGAGCTACCATTTGTGGCAAATGACTGATTATTATGGCTGCCAGGCAAAGTTCAACACCATGGGTACCATGGCCAAAGCAATTAAACATTTTATAGCTCTACCAATCAAGGCGAAATTGTGTTTAACTAGCCTTCTAAACAAATGGCCAATGATGTCTGAACCGTATTTTGAACTCTATTCCAAGTTAACATTTAAACACATGAAAATATATTGAAAGCATTTCAAGACGCTACAAGACGCGCAGCCAATCTTTCGGTACTCAATATTTACCCAAAAATGCTTTATGTCTTCGGAATTATATTTATCAGCGTTGTATCTGATGTACTTAATCATCAGATCACGTGCACGGCTGATTGATGTTCGGGATCTAAGGTTGTCTTACACGTGCCGCACGATGTCGCGGTATTTGACAGTCAACCAACAAATACCAGCATGTGACAGTTGCAGTGTGCTACGTGACGGCCGATGTGGCGCAGTGGTAGTGCGACTGCCTGCGACGTAAAAGTTCCGGGTTCGATTCTCTGTATGGGCACTCACAAAGTGAATTTGTTCCTAGTCTGGTTAGGACATTTCATGCTGAACCACCTGATTGTCCGAAAAAAAGAGATAGTACCGTGCTTTGGAAGGCACGTTAAGCCGTCGGTCCCGGTTGCTGTCTATGATTACTTAGATGGCGGTCGTCACACAACCATGTCAGAGGCCTACTACTAGCAGTAGAAGGCGGTTGAAAATCTCGTGACACCAGGGTTCATCGGGTCGTTGGACAACTCAGTGTCCCACTCGAAAAGAAGAAGAAGTGTGCTTCTACGTTCGGTTTCATAGGGCTTCTTTCTTCAAAAACACCGGACCGGCAAATACCGCACAATCGTGCGGCAAATGTGAGATCTACCTAATATGTTTAGCGTTTCCCGCAGGTGCCACTAGAGCGGCACGCCCCGGGCTCTTACGCCGGTAATGCTGTATTTTCAACCCTCATGACGTGTGTTTGGCATCCGGTCAAAGTAGGCAGTCAGTATAGCTTGATTGGTCCAGAACTTTGTTGTTGTTTTAAAAAGACACTTCAAAATTTCATCAATCTCATTACTTCCAATCAGAACTTCTCCTGAAATATATCCAAGAAATATTGTTTTGATATATGGGGTGTAAGGGACAGCCCTCCGAATACTGATGATATCCGAATACCGTGCATTCGAACAATGAATCTGAATAACTTCCCATATAAGGAAACATCAAAAATTTTTTTGGACTTCCGATAGTAAATGCAGGCAGCTGATTTTGTATGGGAGGTAGATTATTTTTTGTTTTTTCCTGACATATGTTGCTAAGGAAAAGTTGTTCAGTTTCATAATCTGAATGCACCCTGTCAGTATTCGGAGGGCTGTCCCTTACACCCTGTATTTTGGTAGTCATAATTTATAAACTGACATTTCTTGTACCTTCATCGTTTATGTAAGATGGATGGATGGAAAAGACTTTTCTCGTTATTTGCTACAAACATAATTAAAACCAGAAATTGGTTAAAAGACATCTGACGATTCATGAGCAGCTTTTGACTTGCGATGACCATTGAGTTTAAATATGACGTTGTACACAATTATGTTTTTAGTGTTTGCCGTGTGATGCCGGCTTGGAATAGCATCATCCCAATTTTACTTGTGGGTGTCATAAAAAGCGACAATGGGATAATTCGCCCAGGGAATGGGTAGCATGTAACATCTTGCACTGCGCTCGCTAATCCGCCTGCCAAACGTGGTGAGTAGTGGGTGAGTGGCAAATCTTCCAATAAAGGGAGGTTTATGTCCAGGGGAGGCTTATGTCGTGTTTCGCTATTTGAAATATAGAAAACCATGTTGGTAATAGAATGACAGTTGAGTGCCGATGGCATTACAATGGCTAAATAAGAGAATCGGGGCACAGCAGTGGACTATTATTGCTGTCAATGTGATGTTATCAATAAATAACTCGGTGTCCCACACGAAAAGAAAGAAAAAGTAACTTTACCTACGTCATTAAATAGGAAGTCGACATTTAGCACGTTTCGTTCGAATATCATATCACAGTAGTGTCAGTAGCAGCTCAAGTTACGCATTTATGCAATTTTCTTGAACTGGTTATCCCTAGTAATTCGATGAAACACCAGTATCAGTTGATCCCTTAAATGGGTGCCTTGAGGTGCGGCCACAGAGCAAAGAGTCTTGCGAGGATGACATCTGTTACTCTCTGTAGGTGTAGCTGATACAGGCAATACTCAACTTGATAACTATGTGCGTGGCATAATATTAGAGCACAGTATTAAATTATACACGATGTAAGGGACGATGATGATAAGGTCCCACCGAGCATGTCCCATCTGTTAGAATGCCCAGCGTGTCCCGACACCTGTACGCTTGAAGATCTGTGGGCAGCCACTCCAAACGCTGTTAATGTGGCTACATACTGGTGAAAGGAAATTTAGTTTCGTTTTGGACACGCAAAGAAGAAGAGGGACGATGAACCGAAAACTTTGCAGGCATGATCAGTCAGACCATGAAACTGAACAACAAAACAATTATGTCGAGTTTCCATAGAAAGTCAGCCAGCTAATCGTAAATTTTGTATGGGATTTTTTTTTTGTTTCCATAGAGCAAGTTGTTTAGTTTTATGGTCTGATCATGCCTGCATGTTTTCGGTACACCGTTCCTTAAACTCAGTATTATAGACTCATACTGTGTCTGTAGGTACCTTATGAAAATGTAAGGCGCTTTATGACACTCTGTAAGGCTGTTCAAAACATATTATTGACTTTTGGGTATCTGAGAAGAGTTTTTGATACATCCAACTTTACCAGCCAGGTACTTGTGTCATACCACTTAAATGAATGTTTTATACAATAAATATACGTAAGTAATTGAACTCTGTTTCCTGTTTATTGACCCAGAACCATTATGCTTTTCCCGTAACTTGAAATTAACAATGTGGTATACGTACTTACCTACTTGTTATATCTGTGGCGGGGATTCTCGGAGGAAGTTATAAACATTGGCGGCGTCTTCTGTAGGTACCGCGCAAAGAGGGTTGTCAGAGGTTACAAATAGAAACACATTAATGGACATAAAACTTTAGTAGGAAGGAAAATATAATGTTCAGGCAAATTCAACTCTTTAGGCACCTACTTGTTCCACCAGGGATGCCACTTTCTGGTGAATAAATCAAATTCGTATTAACAGGGTTTGTTTTACCTTCTTCGGAAACTGCCCATACAAAATGGAGTTTTGAAAAATCTTTATTCTTAATTCAAAAATTCATGTTTATTTGCAACAAAAATTATATTAGTAAAGGTGGTAAAATTCAATAATGTACAAATTGTTTAAAATATTATTAAGTTAGTTGGCGGCAATAACACATTCTTAAAAGAATAATTTTGTTTAAATCTGTACATATAGCCGAAACGAGTCGCTGTCTGTACATGGCAAACAAATGTAAAAAACATATTTACTAATAGGTAAAACTATGCAAAATAATTATGTGGCTAAATTATTTCCTAAACAAAAAACTCCTGTGTCGTAGGTAAACAGTTCAGTTATAATTATAAGTAGGTACTAACAGAAAGTGTTCTAAATAAAAAACTATAAAATTTTAATACGACCGTACAATTAAAATAATCTTAAATACTACTTATCACTGAAAACTCATTTAGCTTAGGTGTCGTAGTCCACGTTCTTCCCCGAAACCGATGGAATACAACTCCGGCAAAGAGAACATTTCTAAGTGGGCAGTCGGGACTAGAAGCATGTACGAGTTAAAAGTTACCGCATGCCGCGACTTCAACGCCTCCACAAATACGCGAGTCTTGTTGTGTGCATGGAGGCACTAGCTTTATGTCTCGCGAAGATGTAGTCTAGCACGTCTTGCTTGGTAGAAAGTAGATTCGTGCAGATTGGAGACATATTAGTAGTGTCCTTGCCATGGCGGCGCAGCTTTAACTTGGGATCTACAGGCGCAGTGCCGCAATTGTCATGGTTGAAATGAAAATGTTATTAAATCGATTTCGCGCCTTGCATGGCACAAGCTTGTAGGGACCAGCTATAAAGCTGTAAAGAAGCTGCGTCTGTATAAACATTGAACAAATTTCAAAAGTTTGAATATGAGGGTAATGAAATAAGTAAACGATACCTAGTACTAACAAATTGTTATGTATGTTGGCACCCAAAAACGAAGCGATGGTTTTGGATGCAATTTGGTAATGTGGAAGTTGAATGTCCTGATCAAAATCCATGATATGTTTTTGTCAGCACTCGATGGTTCTAGTCGTGGAACACTAAGAGCACGGCTAAACGACGTATAATGAATACGAAAATATATGTCAAAATTTGTTAAAAAAGTATGCTGCTGGCACATAGGCATCGCATCCCTTGGCGAAACGAAGTCGCGGGCACCAGCTAGTTTTAAATATGATTCATCTATTTCATCATCATCAACAATAAATAAGCATAACTAAAAATGTGATTGCAGACATTCATGAAAGTTTTAAAAGTTCTTCGTGTTGAGCCATTGATATAATATTGTCGTGAATTATTTAAATAGTGTAAATAATATTCATAAATAAAATTTAAACGGGTTCTTACCGACGAATAAACACAATCATAGTGTGAACAACCGCGAGTAAAAAAACTTATTCACAAAATTTTAATATCGTTTAGGTGTTAATATCGTTTAGGTGGTAGCCCTACGCTCCGCCGATGCTGTCGCCTCCCCTGATTAATTATTATTGCTTCATCAAATAAACCCTCGATGTGACAAAACGCCAAATCGATTCCAGCTGAGACCGAGTGGCTCCGTCGATACATTTATATTAATTAGTCGGCCATTTTCGCGGTTCGCGATGCAGAAAAGACTTTCTTTATAACACGACATGTTTCATTAATTTTCTAATGTATCTATATTATGGATTAACATTGATAAAAAAGTAGAAGTCTATGAATGTCCATTATATAAAAAACCTTTGCTCAGGTTGATACATTGGGTACACATAAGAATTTACATCGGTCAAGCGCTCTTTACAGGAAAACGGGTAGAAAGTGGACGGATTTTTTCAACCCCACTATGATTTAAAACCTCACACTAAAATACGTCCACTTCCCTTCCACAGCAAGCATAAAACATGCATGTAAGGGGATATAAAGGTTTGTATAGGGCACGTTGAGAGGGTTATTTCTTTGTTGATCGCCGTTTCTGCCGCGTCGTGTCCACTCGGGGGATCGCCTGTCCTTCAGGGATAATGGAACTCGCGTCCACAGGGTTTAAAATAATAGGGATCCCGTGATCTTCCACTCTGTTTAAGCAAGCCGATGTAATCCGAACAAATCCTTCTTTAGTTTGTTCTTCATGATAACATTGCGAATAATGTGCTTACATTCTTACATTTATTTTGTCGCTTTCATTGCAGATTAGATTTGTCTGTTATCTCATCTGGTGGAAGGTGGCGATGCAAACGATGTTAGAGCACGCTCACATTATTCAGGTGCCTTGAAAATGAGTAGGGTTCTATTGTTCAGGAAAATTTAGAAAGAAAGCAAGAAGCTTCTAGCGAATTTCAGGCGAGCAAAACCTTTCGTCTTTGGCAGGTTTACCAGATCATATCTACCATGGATAATCTTCATAAGCATATTGAATTAACTGATAATTAGGTATTGAAAGCCGCTTTGGTTAGGTCTAGAATATACTACCAACATTAAACTACATTATTGCCAAATTGAACCAAATTACAGGTAAGTAGATGTAATAGCATTACCGCGACTGAAATTTCAATAAACCCACCTACGTCGTAATTACATCGAAATGCTTTGTAATTGCATATTGCATGTACATTTTAGCCGCCGCATTCAATCACAGGGAGAATTAATTTTAGTATCGAAAGCCGACATTTCAAAGGGTTGAGCCCCCGAACCTGTGGGGTGTGAGCACCCCCTTATCACACCCCATTCCTGTATAGTTTCACACCCAATTATTGGAAAATCTGTGTCCTGGATGCGATTAACTAGTGTGCACTGTACCAGTCAAATTGTATTTGATGACGATTTTCGTGCTCTTACACGCGTGTCCATGGCAACACAACTATACCTACTACAGCTTTCTACATTAGTTCAGTACTCATTGCGGGACTACTGGAGCAGGCCAGATAATTGAACAAACATTCAACAGCAATGGGTGATGCAGTTGACTTTATCGTCAATCCGTGCCTTATGTCCACGCGCAAGCTTCACTCGGCTTTTCAGTAAACCTATTGAATTAATGTACCGTTGTTGGAGCTATTTATTTTATTACATTTCCCATTCACAAACCCGCTTTGATGTCTCCTCGTACAAACGCATGGTTGACTGCAGTGTTTTCAGTCAGACTCCCATTCGACTTATGAAATGGGTTTTAAGTTGACGTATAAATTATTATCATTGCAATCTGAAAGAGGGTGTCGAAATCCTACTACTTACCTCCATTAGCTAGAGTAAAAGTAAAAGATTTTTCAATATTATTTAACAAGCTCGAGTTTTATATGTACTTAGGTACTTACATATTAGCTTATTCGACGGCTCATTGATATCTAACTTTGAACACGCTTAGCTTGTTGACCGGCCCCTTTAATTTATTCTACGGAAAGTTTCTTCAGAGCCGCAATTTTTGCGACTCGCGAAGTTTATCGAGCAAATATCTCCGAGCGGAAATATATACGGAAGTAGGCCGGCAATATGCGAAACTTCGACGCTGCGGCCATTTCGTATAGATAAATAAACAAAATGGTCTGCATGGTAAATTTACACAGCTACACGACTCAGTTTCTTATCTTTTTCTTGTTAAATAAAGCAAATGTTACCTTTTCACAATAGGAAGTTGAAGCCAAGTTTGTAAGTAGGTAAGAATTGCAATTTTTTTTTGCAATTTTTCAAGTTACCTACAAACATAACACAAATATACACGCGCATTGTCACGAGCGCTTTTCTCGCCGATGACACACACGTTTGTATATGAGGAGTATACGGGGACAGCCCTCCGAATAGTTTCATGTTCTCATGTTTCGTGTTCTCCGAATAGTTTCATGTTCTCAGTTTCATGCTCTGAATGCACCCTGCATTCAGAACATGAAACTGAACAACTTCTCATAAGAAAATATTTCAGAAAACGTAAAAAAAATTACTCCCCATAGTAAATACAGTCAGCTGATTGCAATTTTGTATGAGACTTCGTTTTTTTTGTCGTTTCCTGATATATGTTTCTAGGGGAAAGTTGTTCATTTTCATGGCCTGTTTGCACCCTATAAGTATTCGGAGGGCTGTCCCTTACACCTCGTATATTAACCATCGTCGTCATCATCGTTCATCGGGTCATTTAGCTTACCGTCCCGATCAAGTGCAAATCAGTCCTAAGACCCCTGAAAATCGACAAGCGCACATCGGGACACCTGCTATTCATGAATATTTACAAATACAACGCCAACTTACTCATTACCTAAGTATCTACTTTGAGTCAGTGAATTTCTTGCAACCATAACGCCTAGAAAGACAGTCATCGTAATTCGGCTTAGGCTAGTTTAAATACTTATTAAAACGCAAATAAGTAGGTTAACTTAGTAGGTATCTTGTGTATATTGCTTGTAAATTTTTATCATGTGTTAACCCCTCATCTAATCGTCATACAGCGTGTATACCAGTGATTTTGAACTATACTACCCTCACTTAAATTACAAAACCTATGAGAATCATACCAATAGGTAGTGCACTTGTGGTTAATCTGCTTACTATATGAGAGACTAAATGTACTTACATTAAATCTTGCTAATGCTCTATAAATATTTGGAAAAGTATTTATCATGCATGAGAAGACTCACGTGGTTAGTTTTCTTACAATGTGAAGAAAAATAGAGGCGGAGTGTGGTAGCGACAGCGCATGAGTTTTAGCGATTCTGTGGGAAACTCATAGCACAAACAACTTTGTTAAGTTGAATGAGCTAACTTCTAGTAGTAACTACTAAGTAGTAGTAGTAATCTTCTGATAACAAATTTTTGAATGAGCTATCTTCTGAAAAGCAGCCGTCATAACCGGGTCGGGTTTGGTCAGACCAGTAGTCAGACAGGGCAGTGGGGCGCAATGCCACGTGGTGCGCGCGCGACGTGAATGTGACGCAACTGCGCGTGACCGTGACATCGCGCTCAGCGCTGTGCGAGGAGCTGAAATGGTGGAATTTGGACTGGGAACACTTCAGGCAGTCATCAATACAGTCAGATACGGCTGAAGAAGGTTATAAAAATTCTAAGGTCGCTTATTTTTTGTACGATTGCGTTATGTGTGTCTGTAAAGCACATACTTATTACATTTTGTGTCATTTTGAACGCTTGCGTAAGTTTTCGATTCAATGTATGGTAAATCAAATAAAAATTTTAAGGGTCTATAACTAAATTAACATTATTAAAATGTACCAGTATTGTGAACTTGACAGTGTACAAACCCAGTTTTAGTCGTTTTTATCCACTGCAAACGAAAGTATGTTAGCATATACCTAAAATGACACAAAATTATAAATTGGGTTCGGCCAATGGTCCAAAAATTATATGCCAAAAATAAACGAATTTAATATTTTTGAAACATGGAAAGCTGTGCTTATACTGGGTTAGGTTTGGTTAGATCAGTAGTCAGTGGGGTGGGCGGGGTTTTTGTTTTCCTTCCTACGAGTATTTTTGCTCCAAACATCGGACGCGATACAATACACTGCGTGTCTGACCAACACTGACAGCACAGTATGATAGATGACCGTTTTCCAATTTCGTTCGAAATTGTGCTGAAAAGTTCAGAATCAGAGTGGAAGAGGAATAACGTAACACCTCTCGAGGGATAGCTCAGCTACGAATAGTGTAGCAAAAGTAGCGTAGCGGAAGTTCTAGAATTAGGTGCGATCGCACTTGTGAGCTTTTAGTTCAGCCGCGACTTTAAGATTATATGAATACGATGGCAATACTAGCAATGATGGCAAACTTAAACAATCCCTAAATCCGCAACCAACCTTGTTTTTTGTTTTTTTTTTTCTGTTTTATGAAACAATCTTTCTCGCGTTTATAGGTAAGTGTAAACTTATCCTTTATCATTGCAAGATACAATTACAGCACTACAGTCTTTGAAGGCAATCATGAAGCTTTATCCTCTCTATATTAGTCTAATCGATGCAAGATGCACGGAGACACTGCTGGCGCCATCACCTCGACAGGTCTTGATGGATGGCCGTTTTCCATTTCAGTTCATTACACGGCACTTCCGTGCGGTGAGCGGTGGCCGGTGATAGATGACCCGCGAGTGACCGCACGCCACTTGCCACTTGCGCACGCGCTCAAATTATTGTTTTTTCGCCATCACAGCTGTTACATTTGTATGAAATTAATACACACCGCGATGTTACAAAAAGTGAGACGCGCTTTAAGGCAGTTAAAAATATTTTTATACGATTTGACGATGTCAAAAAGCTAGAACTACGTCTAACTTTTTTTGTAATAAGACTGACACCTTCTTACATTCGTTATTGTAAGTACCATAGAGTAGAAATCACATAGAGATGACACTCCCGCTCCAGACGCGCTCAAGGTCAATCCGTCTGGCTGTCTCTTAGCGAATAATTCAATCGGGAGTGCGCTTCGCCGCGGAAACGTTCGTCGTGCGGGTCGAATTTTCATTTTTTGTGAAAAATTTAGCAATGCCGAATTATTGTGGTGTGTATGGCTGCAAAAGTAAGTTTTTTTAATTTGCCTAAAGATGAGCCAAGGTAAGTGATGATTTTACAGTAAATACCTAGGTACCTACCATTCGTTATTATACGTAATTGTTGTGTGTACTCCTATTTTTACTTACGTAGGTACCTAGTTTCTATTTTCATATTTAAACTACCTAGGTGCCTAAGTCATTGTTAACTGATAATGATAAATAAGCACATTCGTATCGTAGGTATGTTTTGCACCTATTTTAAAATTCTGTACCTACCTATTAACAATAAAATGGTAAGGTAAGACTTTAAAACGGGTAAATATTTTGTTCCCACGGGAAAACTGTTAGCAGCGGTCGAAACAGCTTGACTGGCCGCTAGTCTGACATAAAATTATTGGCACGTGACAGCCCCGAGTTAAAGCGCGGGAGAGTGCGGAGCGTTACGGGCTGCGGAGGGAAGTAGGTATTTAAAGCGCGGCTTTTGGGGCCCAGACAAAGGAGTTTCGTTTCTATACGCAGTATTATTATCTATTCTTATGTAAGTACCTTCTTTTCAGTAGGTTCTTGAGTAGGTAACTTAGTCCATCCATAAGATATCGTTTTGTCTATATTTATTTTATACTTACCAATACTTACTTACCGTGTTATTAATCTGGACAGCCCCGAGGCAGAGCCTTTATTTTATTTTTTTTATCCCGCCCGAGCCGGTTTTCTATTAGGACAATACAAAATTGTTATAAAAAGAAGAAAATTGTGTTATACAAATTTCTCTTTTTTTACTATGACGGATCAAGTCGTTAATAAGTGATGATTAGTTTCCCAAGTTCAAGCTGTAAGTTTCCCAAAGAACTCAAAAAAAAAATTACTATCCAACATTGAATAAAGTAAATTACTTTCACCTTGTCATTACAGTATATACCTTGGTTGGTAGTTATTTATGGTTTTACCCGAGACAAAAATAGGTCGACAGTAGACAGACCATAAAAACAGGAAAATATATATATGTTACCTACTCGTTCATTTTTCCTCGATATAGTTTATGTGGACTTAGGTAGGTACCAAAATAAATGTATGGTATGTAATGAACAGCATTCAATTATGTGTAGCAATTAGACTTGGCGGTTCTCTCACTTGTCGTCCGACGTTCCGTTTTTTTTAACGCAACATAACGTATTATGCGTCTGTCAGATGAAAGAAAATTGCGAATTCCAATCTTATTTCCATACAAAAACGACTACGGTGGATTTTCGGTGCGTTACGGTGCGTAACGGACGCGTATATCAAACGACTTGTTCCGCACCCACCGTAGCCGTATTTGTATGGGAATGAGACAGACGCATGCGTTACGTTGCGTTAAATTAAAACGGAACGACGGATGACAAGTAAGAGAACCGCCTAAAAGCAGTTCACACCTAGATTAGATTTAATAAGCTCAAGCAATTTGAACAGTATCTACATAACTGCCTACTAAGAACCTTGTCTAAGCATAAAATGGCTTGTTTTATGAGAATTCTATGGCTCCCAAAGGGAGTGTTAGAGTTATTTAGGTATGAACCACTTTATATACTAAAAGTTACTTAATTGTATCTAAATCTGTTACATATATGTATTAAACTAATCTAGTGAGAGTATGGCGCGCGGAGCGGTTGTTAGTTGGCGAAGTTTCAAAGTTCATGCGAGAGGGTTGGAGATATGATCGCACGCATAATTAATGTGGGAAGGACTTGCGAACACTCGATAATTTAGTCCATCAACCGCCTGGCTCAGGGCTTGGAGCACACTTCCTGTCGATGTGAACTCTGTATAACCACAAAATATATGCCAATTAGGAACCTACTACAGGTTCCTAATTGGCATTTACGTCACAGAATATGGCAGAATTAGGATTTCGGAACTCATAGGAATTCGTTTTACGGAAAAAAGTATCTTTTGAACCTAGTTCAAACCATTACCATATTCCTAAATCACTGAAAGAATTTGGCCACTATAGGATTTTGTCCGAAAACTTGATTTTGCCATTTTACTGCGATTAACAATCCAAACTATAATATAACAATCCAAACTATAAAGCAAATGTTATGGGACGTTGTCAGAATGCGATAAATAGGATAAAATCTTACGAGTCCAGATACTTACAGATACTTTTATTTGCGCGCCTGCATGCAGGTTGAATACAAAGTCTTCTTTCAAATAAATTATATTATTATTATTATTAAAATAAATATGGCTTCAATGAATAAATGAGATAGAAATGAGAAATGTCTGCAAATAACATTATCATACCATGAAAAAGTAAAATTGGCTCCCCGATTTACAACTGGATGAGGAAATATTTTTCTTGTTTTTCTGTTTTACAGTAAGGCCTTTCCAATAAGCCATATTTGACAGCTGTCAGTTTCACACTAAAATAGAAGTCAACGAAGGAAAATAGACTGTTTAATTTTAACCTATTTTCACTTACGACGGAACGGAGAAGGTCGGTATATTAGTTTCGGGTGTATAATTAAATTAATGTTACCATTTATCTCTTTAATCTCCAAAACCACTAGTCCGATTTTAATGCAGTTTTCAGTGATGGATTAGGATTTATTTGGTGTTTTTTTTGTGTAAGTGTTAAGCTAAGGGACCACCAGGGAGCGCTGCAGTAAATATTTGTTTGTGCAAATCAATGTAATCATTTTTCTCCAAAACCATTGGTGAAAATGGTGAACTGATTTTGAGTGATGGGTTTGGGTTTGTTTGGTGCATGTTCTTAGATAGATGGTACGGTGACAACTCACTCAACCTATGAAAATATGATGAGTTCACTTTTTGCCCACGCCTATTCCCTTTCCGCACAGACTCGACTAATGTGTGTACAAAGAGGTCGTAAGTAAATAACTTTGTACAGCTAACACCATTTGATAAAGTGTCACGTACACACAACTAACTATCAAGTAACAGACACGGTCATTAATGTGATTCATGTCCGTCTAGAAAAGATACGGACAAGGTACAAAGGTTAACTTAGCTTCACTTGTTCCCTTTAAAATCAGTTCGCTATATTGTTCCGACTCTTTCTAATGCTTTTCTAAAGTTAAATCGACCTGTTCCCGATCTGTTCAATCATTTGGACTCGGTTATCAAATCCAATGTTCTGCTTCACTAGCCAACCCAAGGTTTCCATAATCGTTGATGCTTTTGTTCGGCTGACGTTACAGTAAAAAAATTACAGCAGTAGGTGCGTCTCAGCTACACTTGCTTGACCCACTCTGGTTAAAAATAAACATAATTTTTTCGTCATATAGTTTACAACAGCATAGTTTAAGTCATTAACAAAACTTAGTATTTGTTAACGAAACTTATATATAATATCCTTTATTGCATGAAAATATATTTATCGCAGTTTCTAAAGGCGAACCTGCAGGATGGGAGGCTGTGCAGCACTTTATGTGTATTATTAGACGTTCGTATGCAGACGACTCTCTCCATTTCCATGGTATGCAATTGTGTGATGGCCCTGATTACAACAATCTCCTACAAGACACAAATGACTGTTGCCTACTTCTGCTGTGGCTTCGGTGCAATTTAAACCTGTTTTCGTCCACATCTCAATGACGATTTGTATCAAATGACTTTGGTTTGAACAGGAAGCGTCATTCAATGAATAAAAAATGATGCAGAGTCATAGAGTTTCTGACGCGTCGCAACCTTAACATGATTGGGTACAATGAGGCAGATAAGTAGGTACCTAGACCTACATGCAATATGAATTTCTATAAAATCGAAACGTTACATCCTGGTATGTCTTCAATTAATTGGCATTTGAGGTTTCTGAGGCTATTTCATTGAACAAATTTCATTTAACCTATAAGAAAGTAAAAGCAAGAATGATGTTTGAATTGGTTTGGCATGATTAATAAGAGAATCTGGGGCTATTCTTTTAATCATGCCAAATAGGTACCTTAAGTAAATCACAGCACAATTGAGCAGTACAAATAAATGAAACTAACATGTGACGTTGATGCTATATTATTTCCGCGTACTACGTACGTACAGATAAATTATGAACAAGTGGTGCTCAAAGATTGAATAAAATACTTGACACTTGACATTTATTTCACATAGTACCTATTTGTTTATTTAGAATGAAGGTCACTAAATCTGAAGACCTTTAAATTACAGCAATTTACCAAAATTATAACAACAATAACGAGAATGGCTCAAAATGCCTGTAGAGCGCATAATCAGCGGCGTCATTAGAATTTAAGTTCTGTAAGTACGTGCTTATGAAAAATAAATAACCATTTTTGAGTGCAACCTAATGGTGTCATTGGAAACGATGCGATAAGTTAATGGGGAAGTTTACTTAGTGCGTTATTTGAACAGTGATACGCACCAACCTACCTACTATCGGCAGTAACTCTAGTTACCAACCAACATATACTGCTTATTCTTAATTCTTCATGGTCAAGTCTTGTTTGTTTTCCATTCTTGGATCGGAGAGTGCTGGAGTGGAGACCTAGAGCCCAGAGCCAATATAAAATTGCAAAAACGTAGCGTCTACGACATAACGAATCGTTAAATATCACGTTTGTTGTATGGAAAACACCCTTTAATATTAATTTTATTCTGTTTTAGTGTTATTGTTATAGCAGTAATAGTAATACATGTTCTGTGATAATTTCAACTGTCTAACTGTTACTGTAACTCTAACCGTTACAGCCTTCGAGCCATTATAGATAATATCAAGCAAAAAGAAACTCGATTTTTGAATAGTAGCCACCCTAAATTATTATTTTATTCCAATTTTTGTATTTGTAAAAATTCAACTATCTCACTATCATGGTTTATGAGATAGAGCCTGGTGACAGACCGACAGACAGACAGACAGCTGAGCCTCAGTAATAGAGTCCCGTTTCGACCCTTTGGGTACGGAACCCTAAAAACCATTATATTATTACGCAGGTAACTCGAGGTGCCGCTAATAGTCTAAGCCTAGCCCAACAGTGGAGTAGGTATGCCACGTTCAATTGACCTTAATATCATACGACTTCGAATTATCACCACTTCACATTATACCAACAAAGTATCAATCGTGTTAAGGACCGTTGACATTAGACTTTTTTTGTTACGTTCGGAACTCACCTGCTACGTGCATCTTACTGAACTAATTCAGTCACAGAACTCTATGATTTCTGTTTAATACCAAAATACAGCCAAAACTCTCCCAAACTTGATTATTTATCGGCTAAATACCTTTATACGTACAAGAGTAGAATCGGCCCACTATTTTGAAGATGAACAATACTTATGATAAGATGATGATTGGTGGAACGTATGTATTAGATAATAAATTTATAAGTAAATAAATAGCCATGTGTAATCTAAAACAACAAGCAAAATGCGTTAAAACATTTTTATTCGATTTTTAGTTTATTGAGGAAACTGATATTTTATTTATACCGTGGTTTACTTAAAGTTTATTGCCCTTAAAAATATTATGTACTTATTTTTTACTAATCCTACAACGACGTTACTTATAAACGTTTTTTAATCCAAAGCTGTCATATACCAAAAATATCAAAAATTCGGACTAAGCTATCCGCGGATTTGAGATGTTAGATTATGCGTAGAGTCCAAAGTAGGTTAAAATAAAATAAAAGCGAGAGAAAGGCAATCTCAAACCCATAAAATTAAATTACTGGCATTATTAAATATTATTTATCGCAATGAAATGCCAACAGGGTGAGTCAGGGGTGGCACTGCTACATTCACTATGCGGGCCGCGCGGGAGGGGGCGGAAACGCGTTTATCTGTCGGCGCGGGCGGCGGCGGCGGTATCACAGGAAACAGTGGTCAGGCCAGCCGCGCCACTAGGCCAGTCCCGCCAGCCAGCCACCATGCGCCGCCATAACAAACTAGCATGCTACCCACAGAAAACAGAAAAGAGTTAGAATGGCGATCTTCAGCCGTTCGTACGAGAACCAGCGTCGCCGATTTTTCCCCACCTTTCACCTATCACTACATCTCCAACTAATAAAGATGACGCTTACGCACACATAATTGCGGCCACTACGGCTTGCGTAAATTCAAAATAACCAATCACGCGCATGCACGCATACACGTGCCGGTTTTTATAGCTTATGTGTGAGTGACCATGTAAACTCAACTAGGGACACGGCTATCGATAAACTGTTATCGATATTGAATTATGAATTACACAATTGCATACAAAAGTCAGGTAGCAATATTAAAATAAATTATAATCATGTCTGTATACCTCACGGTGTAGGCAGAATGTCAACGGCTTATTCAAACCGTCATTATATAATTTCTGAACGAATAAAAGTGTGTTCTGCTGTAAAGATTTAATGTTTTACCCGCTTTCATAAAAGGAGGTTTATCAATTCGACACGTATTTATCTACACTAATATAATAAAGAGGAAAGATTTGTTTTTTTTTGTATGTAGGTATGTAATCGATAAACTCCGGAACTACTAAACCGATTTCAAAAATTCTTTTACTATTAAAAAGCTACGACATACTTGAGTAATATAAGCTACTTTTCACCACAAGAAAATGCCTTATTCCGATGGAAAAACGATAAGAAGCAAGAAAACGGGGAAATATAGCGAATATTATCCAAATTAGCCAAACAGCTCAACGGATCATCGCGAAATTTGGCATTTAAATTGCTTTTTTATCAGAGATGGATATGAACTACATTTTGTCAGCACTTGAGTATCTGGAGTACCTGATGGAGGACATCAGGAGCATGGCTAAACTATATGAGATATGAAAATGGCTTCATAGCAAAAGTTGTTCAGCATGATGGGCCGCTTTTACTGGCACATGGTCATCGAGGATCTGGAGTACCTGATATAATCCACAAGATCCCATCCAAACTATATGAGATACAAAAATAGCTTCATAGCAAAAGTTAACTAAAAACATTCTCTTCCAGACAGTCGCTTTTATCTGTCTACCCTACTACCCTATTCTCCCCTACAGAACTAAAGTGATACTTACATATGACTGTATGGATACTACTTTTTTAAGTGGTATTGCACCGTCTAATAAATATATGGGGGGGGGGGGGGGTGATCACGTATGCGAGGACATTTCTCAAATCTTTAACTCTCGCTCTAGCTTAAAAAACCAATATACCAATATACATACGTATACCTCTTTTTCGAAGGCGCTTGAAATTATGATCGCCACTTTTGCGATATTTCAAAGATATTTTTATTATTTATTGCGTGCACAATTTATAAAATTTATCTCGACCCAATAACATTAACATTACTACTTCGAAAACATATCGATATCATTTTACACTACGCCCAACACTAGAACTGATACCGGACCGCAGCGGAGTACATTGCGTGTTCGAACTGAAGTGGTAGAAATAACGAGCGCACGCAGCCCGCAATGTATGATTTTTGTGACAGGAATTATTTGAATGACAATTTGAGACATTTTTGCTTAATTATCGTAAAAATAAGAAGGTTTTTTGCTTCCTGGTGGAAAGAAATGCCTCCTTTTTGAACACTACAGCGTTGACTTCTTAATCTACAAGTAATTATTGCACAACTCGGCATTATCACTTAATTTTGTACGTTGCGCGTCACAGTAGTTTCCTCCGTTGGAGCACGCGGGTGAGTAATCGACGCGATTGCGTGTTTGCGAGTAAATATGAGCAGATGCTCAAAATCGTGGCGCGCCTGCCCCGCCCACATCGCCATTCTAACTCTTTTCTGTTTTCTGTGATGCTACCGGTATTACTAACTTTCTGATTGCATCTCTGTTTCAGTGTTACTCTAGAACTGGGTGAATCAGCTCGGTTATAACAGGATTAATTCGCGTGTTTGTCTTTCTTGTTTGATCTCTTACTAAATACTCAATTAGGTTCATGGTCATCGATCATTTTCAGTGCGCTACTGGCCTGAATAAAATAGTCATTGCGTAATGTTTGTTTAGTAAATGCATCGTCTGTTTCAATCTTGGCAGCTGAACCGCAATTAGTGTCAAATTCTGGTCAAGGTATGCCTGTACTTTATGGTCAGTAGATTGCGATTGGCTGTCTTTATCAGTTTTATTTCAATTTTTATCTAAATATACGAGTACTAATTGACAGTAATATCAAAGCGAACACATCAAACGGTAACGAGGGTCAAAGGCTGCTGCATACGTCTGTGATTTATAATGACCGCCCAGTAAACATACTGCGCTTATCAGCTGACCCGCCCGCAGGTTCTTCACCCCTGCTTACGCACTTCACCAATTCATAAAGACCTGCGGAATACAAATTTCAAAGACTCAAATATATTTGTTTAAATGAGGAATACTGAAGTCAGGGTTCACAGTAAAATTGTCACAAAGAACGTTGGTGTTCTACACTCTGCACGTGTCCCAACACAGTCTAATGATTATTGCCATCGCTTAGCCGCCCGAATCGTAATGCGATCCCATTTATATTAATTGGTACTATGAATAAATATTATACGTGTATTTTATTATTTACGTGGACTGAATTCCCATTTTCTGAAATCTTCTTGTAATGTAGTCTAAAGTGTAACCACAGAATTTATATATGTATACGATCTAACTAGATAGCCCGCAGGTTCAATTTCAATCGGTTACGCTAGGATAGGAGCATTAGCGTGACATACCTATTTAGACACAATAAATGAACAGTGCCACTGTACTTTATATTAAGGCGACACTAGGCGAATAGGTACTACAGCTGATCTGGGTTCGCAAATACCGGCTTATGAGGCAAGAATTGATATGCGCGAATCGTTCCAAACGGTTGGGCGCGAGAATGAGAAACTTGTCCAAAACAAACGACAGCAACTGACATGTAGTTATTTACGATACGGTCGATGCAGTCCGCTTACAACAAAGAGTGATATACGGCGATCATATTTGCACGCTTCAAACTGTTATCACTGTTTTGATTAATGCATCCACAGTATGTGTGACGCTGATAGCTCTCCGAATCATGTTAATGGCAATATTGAACAGGATGGATAGCAATATTTTATTTATATTGCCTCTGTATATAGGTTCTTGTGATTTAAAATGCCTTCGATGTTATTTTTTATGTGGACTGCAACGAAAGACTGTTCTTATTACAAAGTGTCGGTTATAATTTATCTGTAGAAAATTAAACAACGTAAAACACATATTGTTTGAAGTTCGGTCCGCTAGATTGTTGCCGCGGGGCATATTTCACGGTGGTAGCAGACAGATAAACATTTCAACAATATAATTCGTTCTGGTCCACTATCTACATCTATTTGTTCCTACCCGATTGAATGGTATTGTTTAAGTATAGGTATATGTATGTCGAAATATAGTAGTAAGTAGCTATTATGCCATGCATTAATTAAGGTAGTAGGTATCTAATAATGTTCGAAACAAAACACACCTATGCGAATAGTTCAGTCATGGAATTTTTATAGTACGGGTACGGTGATACCCCCCAAAAAAGGGGGGAGGCCCGTGTCTAGCAGTGCACTGTTGTGGCCGTTAATGTTATAGACAGGAAACACAAAGTACCTAAGTATTGGCGGCGGTGCGCCTATTTTGTGAAGGAAAAGCCACTTTGACGTCAAATCAAAATATAAAAACTGAAACTCAGGTGTGTTTCCGCACATAACATGCGTTACGTCATCTATAATTTACCACGGGAAAAACGATGCTTTACTAACATGGGAAAATCCAATTATAGTCTCCGGCGAAGTTGCCGAGCAGGGCAGAGCCATGCAATAAATCCAGTCAAGATACGCAAATGACGCGACATTCTTCATAGAATGGAAATTGTTTTTGCTTGGAGATTGTGGAAAATGTTTTTGTAGCGAGCAGCGGACCGGGTTATTGGTATTGGTTGACGGAGTGTGATGGAGTATCTATGGGGACGGGGACTACATGGGGTAAGATTTACAGGATGAAGGGAAAGCATAAAGAAGAAAGCAGGAAGAAAATGTAACGTCAGATATCAATTTATCAGGATACATTCGAGTAGATCTCATCTCATTATCTGAAATATTACAAACTGGGCAGATAATCTTTCGTGTCATATTCAAACACGTGTGCATACATGTTTTGGAGTTATGGTCTAGCTTTTAAAGTTTACCCTGTCTATTATACTCACATTGACTGTAATTTGTTTTGTGTGCCAAATAAACAAATAATATAATAAAAAAAACAAACGATAATTCTGATAATGAACTTTACGCAGGTGGAATCCGACCGTAATTTACTTGTCGTCAGCTGATTAACTTATGGCAAAGATTTACTCTTCTTCCATTATAATCGACTCATGATTAGGCGAAGTTGCTCAATACCTACATACATCAGCCTATTGCAATACACTGCGCTGGACGTCTGCCTCCCCCAGGGTACGCCATAGGGCACGATCTCTCGTTTTCGCAATCTTAAAGTTTTTTTATAACTTGGGACTTACATTCAAGGTTACCTCAGTAATACACCATGTATACAAGTTACCTACTATTCTTTGGTATGATGAGTTCTGTACATGTGAGTGAGTAGGCACTATAAGTATGTGCGCCGGATGGCCATGCCAGGCCGTCTCGCTTGTACGACGTGCCTCGCCTGGCTAATGTTGGGTATCCTACAACAAGTTGGTACTTACCAAGGTACTTATCGAAAGAGCCGTTGCTGTTGTAGAGAGGTAGCGATTTGCAGCGGTAGCAATTTAAAAATACCAAATTGATACTTATTTTTCATGTCCCATAAACAGCCTTCAATGACTATTCAAATGAAAAGTTAAAATATATGTAAGTGAAATACATGGTGGCATAAATTAAAAAAGCACAAAAAAAACGATCGGACTTCTTGGTATCTCTAAGATAGACAGTTCTCTTGGATAGAAGAGATTCAAGTTAGCTCTGCACAGATACCTACTTAGTTAATTAAGAGTTATTGGTTGAATCTTAGTTATTCACTTCTTAGAACCATTCCTATTGATTCGGAAGCACGGAATGAGCTACGGTGGGTATTACACTACCCTGCCAACAGGACCCGAGTCAGTATACATTGTTGGTTATATTGAGTTAATTGCATCGACACCCGTAGACTAACCAGCAATGTGTGCCGAACCAACCTGTTGGCAGGTTTGAATAATACCAAGCTAACGTGTCCATCGAGGCATCGTTTGCTCTCTCTCCGAATTCCTGTGCGAAATGTTTACTCGCACGGAACGCGACCGTACCATCTGTTCTATTAGATTTATAACCTGACAAAACAGTTTCCATCCATCATCGTCATTATTTTGAGGTCGAAAGTCGTAACATACCTGCGTATAGTTTATTAGCGCTTTGTTCGAGTTGACATAATATTTACATACTTATTTCCAGTCTAAGACTTCCACTTGTCGTCTGTTGCTGCGTATTCTTAACGCACCGTAACGCATGCGACACAACCAACACAAATTCGGCTATGGTGTGTAACGGATGCGTCTGTCAAGTCGCTTGATAGACACATCCGAAAACCCACCGTAACCGTATTTTTAGAATAAGTTCGCAAACCGCAATTTCCTTTCGACTGACAGTCGCATGCGTTACTTACGATGCGTTAAAAATACGCAGCGACGGACGACAAGTGGGAAATTCGTCTTAGATGAGTTCCAACCCTTAAAGTGTTGTAGTAAAGTACTTAAGACTATCCTGTCGCAACGCAAAGCAATTACAGAAAACGAGATTAACTTCGATGGCAATTTGTCATCCTTGCACATAATTTACAAGTTTTTGCAGCCAGACAGTCTTCAGTCTTCAGACAAAAAGACGATAGTAGATTATCTCTGGGGCGATCATAAATTCAACGTCTATTAATAGCGGGTACGTGCATGTAACATGTAAAACAGATCGGTCATCATTGACGACTGGGGTTCGAGACTTCCAATGAAATTCGCTACACAAATCCCATACCTACACAAGAATAACACTATTCAGCACTATCAAGCTATCACTAGAAATAAAGACTATTGTACTTAATTTTTGTCCGCAGGACTCCATTCGTGGCGCGGACTCTAGAATGCGTAAGCGCATCGGCGCGGGCGCAGCGCAGCAGCGGTCAGATGATTCACTGATCCATGACGTCATCATCAAGGCTCCTCCCCTCCGTCGATATTACACCCAAACACAACCACGAAGATTCCACATTTCTGAATGAATGAACAAATGATTCTACCGATTCGATTTGCATATTTAAATCGGATTTCTTTACTCCGATAAGTTTTTACATCGTTTCTTTGAAATGTAAATTATTAGTATTTGTCTCGATTCCACGTTACTGACTAAAACGGCTAATTTAAAATAGCACTGTCACTTCCCGTTGAATGAGTTTAGTAAAGGATAGTAGATGTCATAGACAAATTTGAATATTGTCATGTCGTAAATAGTATTTCAGCGCCATTTCGTAGATTTCCTTGTATGTTTAACCGCCATATTTTAAACGCGCTTAATTTTGTCAATTTAAGGGGCGATCATCTTCTATCCTTGTCTACTTAACAGAAAGTGACAGTAATATTTATTTAGTTAAAGATTTTAGTCGGTAACATGAAATTGAGACAATTTTTATCTACAAAAGAAAATATCTTAATACGGAGAGACTAGTACCCTAGCCGCTCAGAGGAGCCGGTTTTCTATAAGGACAATACAAAATTGCTATATAAAAATGAAAATTGTGTTACACAAAGTTCTATTTTTACAATGACGGATCATGACGTCAATAAGTGATAATACTATCCTACATTGAATAAAGTAATTTCATTTTATTAGGTACAAATGCGCAACCAGCTGTGTGTGTGTATACTTCTGAAGGAAGGACTCGAATTCACTGAGCTAAGTGATATAACATGCATGAGTATAGAGTTCGTATTTGAAGTATGTGCCGTGGAATTAAAAAATAATAATTTCATCTTAATAGAACTGTACTGGCCAAATAGCACCAGATTGCCAAATATCTTTTATGATTCGCTATCTAAACTCTTAAAACACTTACAACTCAAATATAGCAACTTTAAAATTGTCCTAGGTGGAGATTTTAATGTTCATGTCTTGAAAAAATCAATTCAAGCCTCAAAGCTTCTTGACCTAATGAAAGCTTACAACTTTCATCAACATGTCAAAAATCTAACAAGAATAACTAAAACTACAGAAAGCTGCATAGATCTGGTTTTCACCAACTTCCGCCTAAAACAAGTCGATGTGTTCACTCACGAGTATGGCTTTTCAGATCACAAGGGTGTCCACATCCAGGTGCCTATTGAATTTTTACATACTGACAGAACCTGGTTTACGGAAACACGGCTTTTCAATGACAAAAATCTACATAAATATAAAACTGAATTACAAACCATTAATTTCAGTGAAGTTATTAGATTAGATAAAAACGTCAATGCCAATAATGATTCAATTCACGATATACTAGTTAAAACTTTAAATAAATGTATCCCAAAAATAAAACTAAAATTAAAAAACCGAAATAAAAAGTATTGGCTTACCCCTGGAATTAAAACCTCATGTAGGAATAAACGTTTGGAAAAAATATTAACTACTAAAACAGACAATCCCATTCTTAAAAACAACTATAAAAAATATGAAAAAATGTTAAAAAGGGCTGTTAAAACTTCAAAGAAAATTTGTAATATTAATAAAATTAAAAACTCTGATAATATAATGAGAACCACCTGGAACATAGTTAATGAACAAACAAATAAATTAAAACCTAAAAGTAAAAGTAATTTAAAAATAAAATTCCGGAATCAACTGATACTAGACCCCGCAAAGATAGCCAGTATATTCAATAATTATTTTGTATCTGTTGGACAAAATATGGATGATTCTCTACCCCCACCGGAAGGGCAACCAGTGATAGAGCCAACAAAAAATTCAATATATCTCAATCCGGTTACCGAAAATGAAATGCGTAAAATAATTAGAAACCTGAAAAACAAACGCAGTTTCGGCCACGATGAACTTCCACCAATATTAATAAAGTATTGTTCGGAGGAGCTAGTGCCAATCTTAGTGTTTCTAGTTAATCAATCATTTATTGAAGGTACTGTACCAGATCTTATTAAAATCTCTATTATAAAACCCATTTATAAAAAGGACGACCGAACTAACTGCGCAAATTATAGACCAATAGCTTTACTCCCTACACTCGCAAAAATTTTTGAAACGGCAATGGCAAATCGGATATATGGCTTTTGTGAAAAATACAACATATTTAATGAGGCTCAAAACGGTTTCAGGAAGAATCGCTCTACGTCTTTAGCTGTATTTAAATATATCTCGGAAACTTTAAACCTCATAAACAATAAAAAACATGCCATTGGAGTTCTACTCGATATGAGCAAAGCGTACGATAGAGTTCTGCACAATATTCTGTTGCAGAAACTATACGGCGTCGGAATCAGAGGAATTGCTCACCAGTGGTTTGTTTCATTTTTTCGGAATCGCTTCCAATATGTAGAAATAGAGTACCACAATTATACTACAGGCGAAATATCAAAGGTGCGATCAGCGAAGGCACGCGTCACAAAATCTATCCCTCAGGGAAGTGTGCTTGGATGCGTGCTTTTTCTATTATATATCAACGATTTGCCCAGAATATTAGAAAACCCTTGCACTCTATTCGCAGACGACATTTCCGTGTTGATACCGGTTGAAAATCCCTCACTTTTGAAAATATCCCTAGATGACACAATTCAGAAAATTCATAACTGGCTCCAGAAACATAATTTACTTATTAATTACAATAAAACAAAAATTATTCAATTTAGACCACACCAAAGGAGAGCCCTTCAAATAGACTATGAGTTCAAAAACGTCAAAATAGAAACCACAGATTCATACTCACTGTTGGGCATAAACATTGATGCAAATGTAAACTGGAAGGAGCACATAGCAAAAATATCATCTAAATTAGTAAGCTTCACATATGCACTCTATGAGCTTAAAAAATGCACTGACACAAAAACAGCACTTATTGCGTATTATGCGTATGCTCATTCCTGGCTCCAGTATGGCATAGTACTGTGGGGAAATAGCACAAACTCTTCCAACCTATTTCTTCTACAAAAAAAATGCATTCGGATAATAGCCAATATAGACAATATGACCAGCTGTAAACAATACTTTATCAAGCATAACATTTTATCTCTACCATCCATATATATTCTAGAAGCTTGTATTTTTGTAAGAAAACATGCAAATCTTTTCCCACAGTACTCTCGCCCAAGGAATTTGAGACCCCAAACCTGTTTAGCCCTGCCATTTTCTAAAATGAAAATGGTCTCGTGTGGTCCCTTAGCAATGGCAGCCAAAACCTACAATAGCTTGCCAAGCGAGATTAAAGAGCAAGATAACAAGCAAAAATTCAAAACTTTATTAAAAAGTTATCTATCCAAGAAGTGCTATTACACGGTTAGTGAATACTTAGGTGAAAAAAAAAACAATAAATTATAAATTATGAATTACCTAGTGTTACTTAATTTAGTTAATTCAAATTATTTATTTCATTTTATTTAACTGAATTTCATATTTTATTAGTAGTTAAGTACCTAATTTTATGTTGTTATGCCCAATCTGGGTCCATGTTTGAGACTGACTGTTAATATAAGACCTACTGTATGTATAAGTGAAACATGGTATGCAATAAATACTGAATACTGAATACTGAATACTGAATACAGCTCAGAAATAATCGCTATCGTTAGTATGGGATAGGATAGTAGGAAGTAGGAAATCAATGATGAGTAAGCTACATTTTAGTAGGCAATACAACATGTAAATCATTTGGACGTCCCATACAAATTGACACGGTCGGAGGAAGATGTTGTATGGGAGTTTCAATTTTTTTTATTCATATTTCAACCTATGCTCCTTGGGGAAAGTTGTTCATTAACATGGGCTGGTTCACCCCTCAAAATATTTGCAGTATTTTTTTACATGTCATATTGACTTAGGTCATTCCATATAAACATAAATATAACTAGAAAATTAGTTATAATATGAGAATACGTCTAAATTTTATTAATTATGTATTAACTGGGTATAAAAATAATTCAGTTTGGAGTAGGCCTAAGTGCTACAACCGACTATACATACTTTCGTTTTTGTACATAATATACTTACATGGAAAATGAATGCTTTTTCTTACAACCTTCATTACTTTACAATTAAATACTGTGTTTTATGTGCAGGACACGGAACATGCAACCGTTGCATTATTACAATGCAAATAAAAGTGTTTCCTAAAGCCTTGGATATTAAACCATTCGTGTGATAACAACGTTAATGAAAACTGACCTTTCTACGTCCGACCCAGATCCACTGATTCAACTAGGCGAGGCAGTACAGTCAGGCCACTCTTAAATACCAATTTGACAGATCGCAAATGCATTAAGTAGAGAAATCACCATGAGAAAATTAACCTTATGCCGAAGCATTAGCGTGTATTTGACAGCTGTCAAGATGGGCTTCTAAAAGTGGGCTGACTGTAGAGTCGTTAGCGAATCGCTCATGCATACAGAGGGTCCCAGGTAAATGCCGCCGGTTGATTCAATCTTCCGTGCCGGACTGGGAGCGATAAAAAAAAATAGAATACGCCTCGAGCTAAGCGTATAGTCAGATGAGATAGGCAGTAGGTAGCTGAGGATTGCAAGTGAATTGGTACCTTAGATATCCTATGAAGATAGATGGACGTAACGGCGCGGCACCAATCCCGGCACGTGGTCGATGACCAATTTCGCTTAAAACTTGCGATTTCAAGAATTTGCGCTAATACTTTTAAAGCTGTTTGGTTTGCTGTATGCACATCCTTTTGTCAATCGATTGATAATATTTCAGGAAATAAAATAATAATTTTAAGTTGAATACCAAATTTTAAAGCACTTCCCGTGTCAGGTATACTATTTTTGAAAACTTGCATAATTTTGTAAGGACAAGGGCATTGAATGAGCTGCGGTAGCCCAGATTGAAGAGGCGTCGCCACTAGTACTGCGAAAGTCGCAGGTTCAAATCCTGCCCGCGCTTGAAAATTTTGCAAGTTTTCAAAAATTTTAAGTTGGTTTGGCATTGGAACGAACTGGTTTGTTACTGGTTCGTATAAGTCAGACGAAGTGTAATAGTTGGTAGTTGGCTATGATTCCATTTCGTCCGGTGCTCTGCAAATATTGAAAAGAGGTGCACATTTGTTTCATAATATGTGTATACTTAGCGGTTGATTACGTTAGGGATCCCGGGGTGAATTTATTCAGAACAGTGCCACGGAGAGGGTCAGGCTCAGGCCGGGTCAGCACTCAGCAGCTACGTAAGAGGAGACAGCAGGTTTTATCATAATTATTTTTACTTTGTATACCTATTCCACTTTTGCACAGAAAAAATGTGAGGTCAATTAGTTATTATTATTTTAATGTTTTTTCTATACAATGTAAATTGTTTTGAAAGAAAGAAACTTGAAACTTGAACTTATTAGGTTTTGTATTTTCTTGAGTTACAATTCCCAACTATAATACGGGGTGTAAGGGACGGTGTACCGAAAACTTTGCAGGCATGATCAGACCATGAAACTGAACAACTTTTTCTATGGAAGCTATGTTGGTAAACAAAAATTTTTTTTCGACCTCCCATACAAAATTCCCGATCAGCTGACTGACTTTCTATGGAAACTCGAAAAAAAAAATTCGTTTCCCAACATAGGCTCAATAGTAAAAGTTGTTCAGTTTCATGGTCTGATCATGCCTGCAAAGTTTTCGGTAAACCGTCCCTTACACCCTGTATATTTTCTTGAATTGTAAAATCCAAAATACACACAATTTCAATCCGTTTGAAACTGTTTTATTGTGATAATATTAGATCTAGATAGGTGGAAACTCATGGCTGAATACAAACTAAACTGCAGTTTTCAAACACGACAAATCTTTGTTTTTATACGAGAACTCGTTATTTGTCTGGTCGCACGTGGCAGTTGGCACGCGCGCTGGGCACCGAGCCAGCTCCAGGCGCCGAGGATGCTGCGCCCTTCACCCTCGACAGCCATGTGTCGTCTCTCTCCCACTCATGAATGGGTTCTATTGTGACAGTTTCAGAATCAGTAATTTTGCGTCTCTCTCTCACTCATGAATGGGGATCTGTTGTGTCAGAATCAGAATACCCTCGAGCGAGGCGACGGCGGATCTTCTGGGCCAAAAGCCACGCCACCCTCCGATAACCGGGTCCCCGTCGCTCCCCTCACTCTCGAGAGTAAAGTTTCGATACAAGCATCCGTACAATTAATTTCCAACTTTTGATGAATCACTTTATTATATCATTCTATCTGTTACCTCATCAATTTATGCGGAAATTCGGTGAATCAATCGCAACGATGCAGTCAATAAAGAAACGACAGTAAAAAAATCCGGAACGAAGTTAAAAAAATATGATAAATGTACAGATAAGGTATGACATCATTCAAACAACATTACAACGTGAATAAACCATGAGTTCATGAGCGATGCAGTGTTTGTGTGTTGGCAATAGCGTGAAGTTTCAGGGATATTCTCGTTTCAGCCAGGGGTTATCCACTGCGTTCCAAGTCAAACTTCCATCACCATATAAAAGGAATGTTTCTTTAATAAAAAATACTTCCATAAACAATACCTCAACCTGTAAAAAAATCTTGTTGGCTCTTAATTCAGGCCCTCACTCTAATACTACTTTTTAATTCAGTTTAATATTAAGCTATGTACCGCAAAATAATACAAGTGAGTACGCGAGCCTGCCTGTTAATGCACTTAAAAATTACCCGCTACTTTATCCTACCCTTCCTTCCATTTAGAACTTCAGCTGCATCTATGTGAGTTCCACCTTTCAATATAACATGCTGTCTGCTTTTTTTAAAAATAAGAAATATCCTGGACATTTCACACAGCGCCATCTAGCCTAGCATCTATGTGTTAACGTTGTATACTAGTCGTATAAGGCCTCGAGAACAACAGTCCACGAAGGATTATTAACACTGCTACTAACGGTATCTTAAGCGCGGGCGGGCGGTTTGCTACAATAGTCTGTTGTAATTTACATGAAAGTCGGGCCTTGGCCTCGGATGCACCGGCTTACCATCAACAAGAGAGTCAAAAGTAATATTTTGGAGCTATGTAGAGTTACACCAGTGAGTATGTGAGCCTGCCATTAGCGGTACGATTAGCACGGGCGGGCGGTTGCTACAGTCCGCTGTAATTTGCATGATAAAGTCGGGCCTTGGCCTTGCCACGTGATGCGCAAGCGCTTGTCAGCTCAATCTACAATGATCTACACCATCTACATTTATGGAAATAATATCTCAGGTAACAAGTTTGATTGTTAAATTAATCAATAAGCTAGCTATGTTACATGTATGATTCCGAGGGTTCTTATTATCAATGTTTTCAAGTTAAAGAATATGTTATCAATTGTAATTTAATTTTTCACTTTTGTTGACTCAACTACTAAATGAGTGCATAAAGCCAGGCAGGTTATAAAAAGGCATACATTTTGTCTAGAATACAGCATGTCCTGGTGACATCTGTTTTTGCGGCTTCAGTGTTCAATTTCCATGCCATGATGCCTTGGTTACTCAAGGTCCGTGTAATGGGCCGTTTCATTCGTATTTAGGCCTTCGCGTCAATAGCGCAGTATGACGCCAAAGTCGTCAGGATTTTAAATAGTTTCGTAATTTAAAAAAAAATGAAGGGAGGCCAGAAATAATTTTATTTTCTTCACTTGTAACACAAATGTGCACTACATTACTTAATGATAGGTAACTTCTACGTCAATAGATCATATTTATTAAGTAAGCCAGGCATCACTAACACAATGCTTGTAACCAATATAAAGCTTTAAACACAATACGAGATATGATATTATGCGACCCAAATCTTGCCTAAACCTATTGAATTAAAGATTAGCGTTCCCTTACTTAAATCGTTCTAGGATTTTACAAGAATATAGTAAAGTTATAACAGTATTTCGAACAATTTGACAAACTTATAGTATCCAAGACACGGTAGAAAGTTGCGTGTAACGACTGAAGTCACGAACAAAAGAGGGTGCAAGTGTTACAAAGATTAATTTCATAGTCGAAACGTTAGATTTTGAACAGGAATATTATTTCCTATACAATAGTTTTAACTAAAGTACCGCCGTTCCAATAAGTCGTATTTAACAGCTGGCATTTCCATACTAAAAGAGATGTCAACAAAGGAAAATGGACCCTCTGCCATAGTATTATTACGAATCTGACAGTTGTCAAATACGACTTATTGGAACGGCGGTACTTTAGCGGCATGTAGTGCGGCACGGGTAAGTAGGAAGATACAAAAAGGGACAAGGTCTACGACTACCTCGTTTTTTCTACAACGTTGCGTTGAGAAAAAATAATACCCATATAAAAACATCAGCAGGTTGGTCCATTCTGTTCGGATTTGAGGCCAACTTGTTACCATGGTAAAAAACGTCTCTATTCAAATAGATACGTCTTGGTACTATGATAAGTTTTGTAATTATCAGAGAAATACCTACATGGTTAAATAAAATGAAACAGACCCAGACGCATAAGTATGTAACTGCAGTTGGTAGGTTTTTAATTAACATGCACCGGCAGTCAAAGCTGTAATTTTGCGTCGAATATGGCTGTGTGACATAACGTGTGTCGCATGGCAGGAAATACTCGCAGTACGCATGAAGGGATTATAAGGACTGCATGAGTGCATTTAATATTACTTTTCCATCCTATAAATTTACTTTATTTTGTATATATTTTTTTTGGTAGACGTAAGCAAGTGGAGTTTGAAAGAATTTGAACCAAGGTTTGTGTACTGTTGCGAACAAATTGTTCGTATCTTTCTTTCTCATCTTATTGGACATAGAATCCACGGACCACCCGATGAAACCTGCTGTCAGAGATTTCAAAACTTTCTGTAACTAGAGAGTGGGCCTTTAACAAAAATGATTCGAAAATTGTAAAAGGATATTGTTCACCAAAAAACGTTACGATAATTCTGCGTAAAACGACACTAATCCATTCCTTGATAATATTCAGGCTGTAATTCTCTTGAGCTTTCACGTGAAGCCTTACAACCTAATTCCTTGCAATCAACATAAGTTCAAATAACCTATTCAAGGGATCAACGTTATATAACAGTTTGTCATATAATTATTTAGAGTAACTAGAACAAGTAGCTGCTTCAAACTGTCAAACTGGTAGGTTATGGTGCTGGTGACAGTTCGTAAGATGTTAATTTTGTAACTAAATATCGCATGTAATATTGCTTAATAAGTGGTAAAATCAAGAATAAGTGTTATCTCAATGAGGCATTCGAACACCAATTTAATTACAATCGTACAAGTGGCAGATAAGTGAAATTTATCAGTTCATTTTGCGATAATGAATCGAGATAATTGTTTTACATCAACGTTTCTCGTGATTGCGTCGGCGTGATTGTGTGACCATTCAATATCTGCGGTTTTGAAGGGAAATCTCGGCTGAGAAAAAAATAATGGCGTACGTTTCAAAACAGTTTGTTACGTGTGGCCACGATTTCTGTTATGAGTCTTGTAGGAGTTTACATACTATACCTATGCAAACAAGGAAATCGTAGCAGTCATGCAAAAGGTACATAATAATTACATAGCGTGTTGAATGGTCGCTTTAAAATTCAAGGAAACTGTAGAGACATTTGCAAATAAAAATACAATTTTGCCGAGTACACTTAAGTTTGCTTTTGTATGGCATTTTGCCTTGTTAAGAAGGTAAGTACTGATATTTATCGAACCCCAGGTTTAACAAGTTCTTTTCTCCAACTACTTTAATAGTGGTACGAAAATAAACTGCTGCTTGCTGTTTCATCAAAGCGGCTTGTATATTACGGCTTCTGCAAATTGCACTGCGATGCAGGCAGGTAGAAATAACCTGGAGAACTCCGACTTACCTTCTCAAAGCTGTGTTCTTTGTTCTACCGAGGCTCAAAAAAGCGAATACAGACAGTCAGCCTAGTGCCATTCATTCTTATACATACATAAATATCTCATAAATCCGGCAGTCTCTACATTATTCTCCTATAATGTGGCCATTATTTTATACTGGGTAATACTGTGTAACAGGCTTCCTATTTCTTGTACGTTTGTTGTTAATGCGAGACAAATTGTACATAATAAAATCAGCTAAAACTGTCTTTGTTGCTTTTGTTACGACATGTTCACGTTAGATGTATTGTTAACGAGTGTTTAGATGATTGTAGACCAGTGTGTTTTTTATTCAAAGTATTCGGTGGTAAGCATTTTTTGTTTTGTTTTGCTATTGGCTATTTTTTACTTATGTAGGTACGTACTTTGCAACTAAGAAAAGTAGGCAGATGAAAAAAGCAGGACGACATAATCACAATAGAATTGGTGTCCCACACAAAAATAAGAATAGAAGTGGAAAATTCCTGCAATACATTTTTTTTTGAAAAATTACGACGGATAATATCATATTCAGACATTCTGAAATTCGGCGACTAATAATGATTAGGTATATTTCGGTTAATGAATGCTTGTAATTTTGTAGAGACGACATGTAAGGGACAAACCTTTATTATTTATAATATAAATTCCTATTACTTGTTTGTTTGATTTTCCAAATAAACAAAAAAATAAAATAAAACGTAAATTTTAGCCTTTTAGGACTAAGCATATATATTTGAATAGGAAAGGAAGAATCCTAAACTTAACCTATAACTATTTCTAAAATGAAAGAGGTTTGTCCCTTTTATGTCCAGCTCCATAATCATTCACTGTTCGTCTAAAACCATTCACTAACTGGAATAATGGACACTCAAATGAAATTATGACGTGCAAATATTTGGGACGATATTAAATAATGTGTTACACTCACACAGCTCACATTTTTTTCTACATCCCGACTGATAATGATGATTTGTCATATATATAATCTTAACTATGCAATTCCATAATACTTGCAATACAATGCCCCTTTTAGTTTTATCGTCAATTTTAAATATAGCGTTTAATGTTTAACAACAATATTCTCTTAGTCATCATAAGCAACCAATACTCCGAGCGTTTGTCTGGTGATTCATAATACATTCCACTTTTACTGGACCTTACCTTGTGTTGCAACAATTCACCTCACACTGTCCAGATGTCCAGCCAGAGGTAGAGCCTTGAACTGTTAATCCGGAGGTAGTAAGTTCGATTGAATAACAAACACTTTCTAAGTTTATCTAGATAGTGGCCTATTTGAAGCGTTGCAAATATACCTGAATTCGTAAGTAATTACTTATAAGCAGCAGATAAGCTACCCCTTTAAGTGAGCAACCTATACTGGTTTGACTTATAAATTCAAATTAATTTGCTGCCATGAGTACGAAATATACTCAAAAATAACCCACACGAAATAATACACTTTAGCATAAAAAGTAAAAATTCTCATTAATCAAAATTACGATTATTAATTAGCTCATATTTCCATATTTGCACGCTCATTAACTAGTTTAACTGTGAATTGCACAGCATATAAATCATTGCTTCGCGTGCATGCCCAGTGCCCACATCGATGAAGGTTGTGCATGTGCAAGTGCCTTTAGGAAATATAAAAGCAATTGTGTTTCAGAATAATATTGCTCTACTACTTATGAAGTTTAGTTTAAGAGAAAATGTACCTAGAGCAAAATTATGACTTAGTTGAGTCCGTGCTATGAAAGGAGGCTTACGGCGAAAAATTTAGTAAAATTAGATGTGCGATTTGGCGAATAGTGTGATTGTACGCGATGAATTGACAGATATTTACTTTGTCGACGATACGTGTCAATTGCGTATTAAATGCTCGTTCGTGGCGTATTAAACTTTGAACAGTTTTTAAGAAGTTGTTTCTTACGAATTCTGTGTATTGTGTCTGACATAATACCCACAAAGTTCTTAATAAAAATACGGCGAATTGTAAACTTTCTTCTTTTAGAAGTCGGTTAAAATTTTTCAATTTTAACAAAAAATATATGATTTATACTAAGACTCTGCTACAGCAGGCAAGTTTAGGCAAGCTCACGAAGGTCATTAAGAAAATTATGTATCGCCACAGTGACAGGTTGTCAGCCAATCACCTAAAATTGCAATACACATTTAACTCTCAGGTCCCTAAGTCACCTCCTACAACACCCACGGCAGAAATAATTACGTACTTACTTATTTACATTATTCACAAACATTTTCAATTCGATTGTTTCAGATATATTTTCTATACTTACAGGGTGTAAGGGACAGCCCTCCGAATACTTTTTTTTTATAGGGTACATACAGACCATCAAACTGAACAACTTTTCATGAGAAATTATTGCAGGAAACGTCAAAAATATTTTGACTTCCCATAGTAATTGCAATCAACTGATCGTGTTTTTGGTATTTTTTTTTGACGTTTCCTGTTATATGTTTCTAGGGGAAATTTGTTCCGTTCCATGGTCTGCATAAATTTTTTCTATCATAAAATGTCTCAAAAGGAAAAGTGATTCATCATGATAATTTAAAAAACGTAGTACCGATTTAGCTACGCCGTAGTACTATCTCCACAGACACATTGCTTATTTATGTAAAAGTTATTGCAAATTATGTTTTCCGTTATTTTTTATTCGCTTCCGTTCCACAAATTTGCTATCTGATGTTTTAGATCATGACAAATACGTGCATATTTAGGTAGAGAAAATAAGCCTTAATTGCAACTTAAGAATTGCCGGCTCCCTGCTTAAGTTCTAAGAAATAAATATAAGTTCAGTTGTCTGAGTGACCCACTGCTCGTCCATCAAGCAAGGTACAATGACTCGTCTGAAACAAAACATTTTCATCACTAAAGAGGGACACCAACTTAGTTGGTTAATGTAGCGGAATAAACGATGCGGCGAGGCGATACCGTCGACTGACAGGCGTTTCTTCGTTATGTATGGTTATGTGTAGCTATTGCTGACCTGTTTTAAACAATTTTAACAAGCCTATTGTCATTTTAACAAGTCAAAATGAAACTAGATGCATTTGCTCGTGATTCTAGACTAAACAAGATAAGAGGGCCAGGTAAGGTTGAGACTGATTCTAGGTCAGGGGCTCAGGAGATTTAAAGACGGAACGGACGGCACAGCAATACATTTGGCGCCGGACTTCGATGGAACGCAAACTTTAAGAAAAAAAATCCTGTGCCAATGCTATGACATTAGTATGGATTTAATGCCGTCAAATCTGGCATGGGACGGCTACAGCCTACAAAGTACTTTTTCAGTTATATTTTATTTATTATATCAAGTGCCATAATAGTTCAAGGATGGACACACGCTGGGAAATAACACCCTGTCTTTTATTATCTGTAAAATTAAATTACATTTTTCTATCGATGTCAGTTGTATTTTCTTCTTAGTAGACAAACACTAGGTGGAGGGATAAGTTTTCTGCATAATACTGTTGCTAGGTCTTCACTCGAAGTGTCTTCAGCACCGTTTATCAGCACGTATGGTACGTATGCCAGTAGTGGCAGGCCACACGTTTCATCCCCGTACAGCTTTTGTAGAAAGTTCCCTCGCTCGGAGCTCATACACTGCGAGATGTCGTTTGAAGGTACATTGTGGAGTGAAGAGCACTGTAAGTATAGTCAGAAAAAAATGTGAATTCTTTTGTATTTACAGTTTATTCATGAAAATATAGGATGTAAGGGACAGTCCTCCGAAAACTGATAGAGTGTATTCAGAATATGAAACTGAAGAACTTTCTCCTAGAAATATGTTTCAGAAATGTCAAAAATGTTACCTAATTGATAAGGTAGTCAGCTGATCGTGATATTGTATTGGAGGTCGATTGTTCGTCGTTTCCTGGCAGATGTGCCTTGGGGAAACTTATTCAGTATCATAGTTTGCATGCACCCTAACAGTATTTATAATGTATAGAATCCAAAGTTCCTGAAGCACTCCTGTGGGCAGTGCTGTCATGTGAGCCTGGTACTGACCGTAGTAAGTGCCGTAGCGAAGTCGTGTCCTATGCCTTCCCTGTACTGAGTGTACTCCATGAGGCAGGCGTTGAAGATGGCGCTGAGAGTGCTGTTGCCGATGACGTCGATCGCGCATGCGTGCAGCCGGTTCCCGTGGCACTCCGGTGGACCGTGCTGGCATTGGGTCTGGAACCGTCTGTTCATTCGACGGATCTAAAATATCAGACACGTTTAGTTGGATTTCGGATTTTTCGACTACCATGTCGGTGCGTATATACTAAATACATGAGATTAGATGATGATTCGACCGTGGCTAACCATTTTCAAGTAGGAATAAATAGTTCTTCGACAGCCTCCCGTCTTGTCTTCCTCAACTGATATCCTCCTAACCTAACAGTAGATTATTTTTTTGTTTAAGTTAAGTGTTTTCAGAGATAGTAAATCTACAAATCTATTCGATTTTTCGGTTGTACAGGCAAGCACAATTCAGGTGAGACAGTTGGACTTTGGACCGTCCTTATTTCACGCGCATAAGACTTACATTGGCGCTTCGTGTCTAACCAGACGTCAGCTTGGCTGTTCGCATACATACCTCGGTAAATCCATAAGGCACCAAATGCACGTCAAGCCGTTGCCCTAGCATCTCCACGGTTGGTCTGAGGGTCTTGGTTAAGTAGTTCACACTGGCTGGACAGAGGGTTTCATAGAACACCGTGACCTTCACTTGGTTTGGTTTGGCGTTGAATTTCTTAAAGAATATATTCATTGTGTTAATTTTTTATATTACCCACATATTATGTAATTTATCTCAGTTTAATAATACCTAACGAGTATCTTTGGCAGATAATAAGGATATGGTTTTTAAGAATTTGCTAGTACATTCTTTTTTATATCGTATTTGACAAGTGACCGATAGCAAAAACTTATGACTGGCTGGTGAAAAGGAACAACTCAGGTGGGAAAATCAAAAAATAATTTGTACATTGCCGATCAATGCAATGGTTTCAATGAAAGCTCAAAATATTTTCGTCATATTTCGACCTATGTACCTTGGAGAAGGTTGTCCCTTATCACCAGCTTGTTTGCTCTCTGTTTTCAGTATCAGTCTGAGGTGAATTTAATATATTTATATTAATGGAATCACCAGTGATTCTAACGGTACATTCATGTACCACTAAGACCACTAGTGGTTCTACTCGGTAGTTCTAGTGGTCCTAGGGGAAAATTTTACCCGATTTAAATAACCAAGTAGTAAATAGACACAATTTGTCTTTAAAACATGTTGGAACACTGGCGATAATTACAGTGTCAAGACAGACGTTCCGTTTCGTTTGATACACATGTCCGTTACGTACCGTAAATCCACCGTAGGCGTATTTGTATGGGATAAGATTGGAATTTGCAATGTCTAATTGTCTGTCGAAACGAGTACCAAGAGTTGAAAATTTAAAAGTGCCATTCGAGGCGCCGGTAGCTCAGTTGGTAGAGCAGTAAGACGGTACCCCACGGTCCCGGGTTCAAGTCCCGGCAGGGGGTTAACTTGTGAAATTCCGAGACAACTAATTTAACCCTAGATAGTGGCGTTAAAAATATTTTTAGATAGGATCCGAATGTTTATTAGGTTTACCAATAATTAATAAGAAAATATACGAGTAAATAAAAATAAATTTGTTATATTAGTTTATAAATAATAATATTTATTTCACATATAGTAAATAATAAACTTTTCAATCAACTGTATTAGCTATTTTAATTTTTGTGTCCTCATTTACACTATTTATACTAACAAAAAAAAGTATGTATGAAAAGTGTGTGAAAACTTGTTGTCGCTTGTACCTAAACGACGTTTTATGGCTGGTTTCAGCAGTTTTAGCCCCGGGGCTTTGAAATCTACACCTGACTATTTGGTGGGGAGCTAGGGCTCACCCGGAATTAAAAACGACGGCTATATCTCGCAAATATATGAATGGATATCGATGAAACATAGCTACGTATTAACCTATGTACGTACGAATGAACTTACAGGAGTTCCCTAAAAAGTCTTGGGTAAGTACTAGACTTCGTGTGCAAAGGAAATGGGAGCTGCAGAACCCAACACACAGGCTTACTAAGACCGGCCGTGCCCTACATTGCATAGGACCACGTATCTATAACGTACTAAGTGACGACTTAGAGCGTAAAATCAAATCATATTTTTGTAAATAAACTCAAGCGATTTCTACTAAATAAAGGTTACTATTCTGTGACCGAATTTATGAATGAAGGGACACCTTAAAGATACTTTCAGTAATGATTTATTTTTATTAAACGTGATTTACAATAAGAAATTGTAAAGAACTTAATTTTAAGTACATTTGACATGTATTACTATTTATCAAATTATTGTGAATGTTTTGAATACTTAATTTAATTTATATACACTCGTCTCATAATGTTCGAATTATGAATTCGAAAACAGATGCATAATGACCTACTTTATGCATTCTGCCTATAAAAACTAGGGTTTACTATAAATTACAGAAGCGTAATGACTTAATGAGAAAACTCTTAATACGATAAAGTAGAGAAATGAAACGAAGTTTTTTTTTCCAATACTCAAATCGCTATCTTCCGCCGCACCTGACATTTGTTGTTGTACGGTAATTTTTCGGATGTTGTTCAGTTGTTTTAATAGGTTTTTGTTCTGTTGTTGTTCAGATGTTGATTAGTCGTTGTTTTAGATGTTATTCCGATGTTGTTCAGTTGTTGTTCAGATGTTGTTCAGTTGTTGTTCAGATGTTGTTCAGTTGTTGTTTAGTTGTTGTTTCGATGTTGTTCAGATGTTGTTCAGATGTTGTTCAGTTGTTGTTCAGATGTTGTTCAGTTGTTTAGTTAAGTTATTGTTAAGACTCCACGTCTAAACAACTGCTAAAGTATAGATTTTTAAAAATTCATATCAAGCCATATTACGTTCTCGTATTGAATTTGTCCTTGTATCGGGCCTTGCAATGGCCGGTGCGTACGTTTAGAAAAGTGTTTCTGAGTTTTTTTGGAGAGTGTAGATAAAATAGTGTATGCAACTGCTATAATTAGGCATTAGAATGCTCATGTCAAACTATTATCACACTCGGCTGCGCCTCGTGTGATAAACAGACACTCGCATTCTAATGACCCCCATTATACGACAGTTGCATAAACTACTATTATACTCTGTTGACGATGTTGTTTAAGCTGAATAAAGAATCTGAATCTGAATCTATGCACTATTCAGGTAGGTACAAAAATTACCTACTTACATAATCGGTTAAAAGAAAATCTAGAACTTTTCTAATCAAAGGGCTTTTCAAAACCCAACGCGACCAATCTAGGGTTTATCCCTACTACGATGTACCTAGATTAGTTTGGAGACTTGTTCGATAGTATAGTGAAATGTACATACCTGTGGTGAGTAATTCCAATAATTTCTTCCTAAAACACAGACACGTATATTTAATTAAATTGCTTTTAAAATAGTTCTATTACAACGCTGACCACACACATGTTCAATTCGTACAACTCATTAATTTACTTATGTATTCATATAACAGGAATGTGGAAATAGTAAAATAACTAGTTGTAATAAGGTCTTTCTAGTATAATTCATGGTAAAGACGACGGAAAATGAGAAAATGTTACACAAAATGGGGACAAATAGTTACTGTTTCATGATAAGGTTTTTACGACCTCTTTATATTTAATTTTCACACTTTGTATAAACTACTTGTAGTTTATAGCGGACTATTTAGATTCAAATTAAAAATCCAAAAATTGCTAATCTTATTATTATTACCAACTCGAAAGTACTTGATAAACCCGCCTTCTACGACACTTTTTTATCAACATCTTTTATTGCATTTTGTACTTACCATAGTATTGTGAATGAAGACGATTTGGATAATACTGGCTAATGCTTGTTGTTACACAAAAATATAATAAATATTGAAAACAAAACAAGATATAAGTCATCGTTACTCGCTGTATCTCAGTAAACTAAATCAAATACGGGATGAGAAAGTAGGTAGCTTTGCGATTGTAAAAAATTATGTGTTAATTTATAACGAGACCGTTACGAGAGTATAAACCGATAAAAACTTTCAGATAAGATAACCTGATCTCCAATTTCAGTTACAATATTTAATATTTAAGTTATCAAAAGGTTAACCTTTAATAAAAATAAATCATGTCAATGCCCTCATTAAGATTTTTTACATGTCATATTTATAATTAGTGTCGATAAATCGTTATTAGGTAGGTAAGAATACGAAAAAGCACATAATATACAGGATGTAAGAGGCAGCCCTCCTAATTCTGATATGGTGCATTAAGACCATGAAACTGAACAACTTTCCCCTAGAAACATATGTCAGGAAACGACAAAAAAATCGACCTCCCATTCAAAATCACAATCAGGTGACTGCAATTACTATGGCAAGTAAAAAAAAAAAATACTTTTCCTGATTTTTTTAATGGTTCAGTTGTTCAGTTTCATGGTCTGAATACACACTTTCAGTATTCGGAGGGCTGTAGGGAGGCGGGCCTTACAACATGTATACATGTAAAAAAATGTTTTTTTTTTGAGTCTGTGTAAACAAGAGAAAGTCTTAAATGTTAAGCACAACTGATATTGCATAGCAATGCAATTATAAAAGTATCCAGTCTGGGATATTAGTACGAATACGTAAGTGAGTTTAGTTGGTTCACTTTAATTTTTCTAATTGATCAAGAACAGGTTAAATAAGGCTTTCTGCTAAAGATTATTCTTACACTGATGCAGGTAGGTACAATATTTTAGTTTAAATTGGTTGCAAGTGTAGTAAACGAAGTTAGTTACGCATTGTATTCATAGAAATAATTGAATTTTACTGGTATGCTTAGGTCGCAGTCGCAAGTCATTTTGACCCAGAACTATCGCACTGCAATCAGGGTATAAAGGGGTCAACTTAAGTATTATTATAAATCACAATTTATAATAAATCAGGTGTAGGTTGATATTCTGCTTATCAACCAATGTGACGCTATGTGAAGGCACCTACGATCCATCTAATCCAATGATTCTGGTTCTATTAGAAAAACCTCGATGTCTAGGCGCGTTGTTGAGGTTCCCCCAAACAGGAAAAAGGTCCCTGGCTAGACAAGCTAGTCATCTGGAAACCAATGTATCATTTCGCGGCAGTAAATAACTACAAAGATTATTTAAAATCAACATAACCTTGTAAAAACTGTGCCATTTGATTATGTATTCCAAAAATGCTTAAAGTGGCCACTTTTAGCAAAATTGCAATACATAACTAAAGTCTTTATGATTCTAAAAACCTTTGTAGGTATTTATTGCCGCGAATTGATACTTTGGTTTCCAGGTGACTAGCGTGTCCAGCTAGAGATATTGTTCCTGTTTGGAGGCGCCACTGGGTTCTCGAGCCACTGTGCGGGAAAAAAAAACATATCTCTTCATGCAATCAATACACCAGAATGTCCTTTGCACAAGTTTTTTTGTGTTAAGTATCTTATAGCAAAATTAAAACCTGAAACGCTTTAAAATATTTGCTGTAATTAAAGTTATGGTGAAAGTTCCAAAAAAGGTCTCATTTGGTACTAAATGTTATAACTCAAATTTCCGCGAATATTTCACCGAGTTTGTAGGGTCTAATTATACTTCATGAACATACCAAAAACTTGAGCAAAGGTCATTCTGAAGTATTGTTTGCATTAAGAGATTTTTTTCGTAAGTGGCGTTAGTTCTGCGGCTAGTACAAATGTCTGAGTGGCGTAGCGGAATGCTACGAGATCTAATGTCCGCGTACCTGTCTACGCTTTAATCTGAACAGACTCGCGCGCTTAAGGCGAGTGTACACGTGAACGACCTCGAAAGTCGACTTTGTTTAGTGATGTAGTTTTTGCAATAGAGTGGATTTTACCTTGCTGACAAATATTATACATACGTACGGGAACTAGGAAGAAAAAAACGCGAGTAGATAAGTAATCGATGGCAAACAAAAATTTAATTTATTTAATCCCTGAATAGAGTACTAAGGTAAAAATATATTTTCTTTCTATGAACATAGGTATCATGAGAAAAAAATAAGACGCATGATAGTATACACTTTTTCATAAAATTCAGTACAAACGGTGTGATCCAGTGCATGGTCACACACTGCACTTATGAGTTTTCTGTGACGGCCCATTGGGTTTCCATCTATGACGACATAGGGCACAAAAGTGTAGGGGACCTTGGAGGACAGTTTTCCATAGTGTGAGAAGAGTTGCGAACCTCTGTCGACCTTTGCACATGCCTTTATAGGCTCAGGGTCGATGTTGAGCTCTTTGGCACACTGAAATAAAACAAATATTAATAATTAAACACCAAATAAAAATCATAAAACATAAAAATCTAAAAATAAAACAACTAATAAATAGATAGGTAAATATTTAATATAGATAAGGACGAATTAAATCCGGAAACAATTGATTTACTGTGACAACCAATGCGATATAAAATTCATAGTGATTTGAAAGTAGGTATTAAAATACGGATTTTGATTTGTACTCGTTGCCAACACAAAAGTTTTTTTAAGGTTGAAATCGATTAAATTATTCAATCGATAAAGATTGATGTGTCCGATTTGTTATGTAACTTAGGCCGTTACGCATTTGATTAAATAGCTATATCGTATTAAGTGATATTGGGGTACTTGTACTTGTATAAATATTGTGTCATTCTGTTATGCATATGTATGATGATATTCGTAACTTTGCCATTCCTATCAGCATAAAACAGCGTAGTGTAGGACTCCCACGAGGTGAACCAACGATCTTGAAATAGGTTTTGGCAAACGTTGAAGAATTTCGGCTCACAATAGGGTCTATAGAAGCACTACTGTGGGAGTTCTATGTCTAGCAGAGAAAGACTCATGAGTCTCATAAATCGTGGCTGCTGATGATACATAAATACATACACATATCACGCCTATAATCCCTTACGGGGTAGGCAGAGCGCAAACGGCCGCAAAAAACGGATATTTACGCCACGTCTGACAAATATTTGAGGGTCATTCGGAAAATTGTGTATCGCCATAGTAACAGGTTGTCAGTCCATCGCCTTAAATTGCAATACACACCCTCGAGTCCCTTAGTCGCTTCTTACGACTCCCACGGGAACGAAATGGGGTGATGCTATTCTAAGCCGACATCACACGGCAATCTAAGCCGACAACACACGGAAAATCATCACACATCTGCTGATGATGATCGTGTAAAAAATATCAACTTCTCTGAATAAGATAGAATGAAATACGTATCGTAGTATGTTAAGGGCGCCCGCAAGTAGCCATATTATTTTCATACAAATGGAACAATCCATCTAAAGCTTAGAATTTTGTGGACTCTTTTATTTAATAACAGCTCCACGGATTTCCTTTTTATTTGATCATCTTTTGATATTATGTTTATAAAATGTTCATGTGACAATTTTATTTTTCTTAATGAATGTGTGGGAAACTAGTGCATCACAATAAAACAATTTTAAACGGATTTAAGTTGTGTTAATTTTGGATTTTACAATTCCTACGTTTCGAGCTTTTTACAGAGCCCTTGGTCTATCTATCTAGTATATCTATTCTAAATAATGACGTCTAACACCTTAGTCATCCGTGGAATCGTAAAATCTAAAATAAATACAACTTAAATCCGTTTAAAATTGTTTTATTGTGATGAGTAATAGTTGTGCAAACTCTAGAAAATATTTATCAAGTGCATGTTGGTTGATCCATTTAATGGAGACTGGAGCTGCCGCCGCTTGTGCCTACTCACCAGGTCCGCGGCTGCGTCGTTGGAATGGTTCGCCATCAAGCAGCCGATAAAGCTGAACCAGTCGGGATTGTCTGCAGCTGTCTGCAGCAAGTCGATGGCGCACGCATGCAGCTTGTTGCCGTAGCACTCGTCAGGACCGTGTTGGCATTTCACTACCAGAGTTCTGTTCTGGTCGTAGCTCTTCTGTAGTAACAAGAGATAGGTTTTAAAAAGTAGAAGTGGTTTGTAGCTCTATATTTTTTGGGGAAATTAGTTGCTTATCCCCAGCCCGTCTTGTAACTAGTAAAATTTTACCCTATAGAGGACCAAAATCAATCTTTTGACTAAAAGTGAGTTGGCATTGAAAGAGTGCATTGACCGTTAAAATGCAATAATTTGATGCAAACTTTAAAGCGGGCAATGCGCACGGTTTGTAAAAAAATGAGAATGGACAAAAGTGTTATCCTCACCCTGTGTTGGCAACATTGGCCAACTATTGGTGTCCGAGAGATTTGACAGCAATTATTATAAGTTTCATGCAAGTCGACAATGTTGGCGACTGTCAAACAGTTACAGTCTAGATAAAAAAATTAAGATACAGACCCTAACTTTCCCATACGGGAACATACGCAGATCTATGTGTTCGTGCATCTGCTTCATAAGTGGAACCAGCTCCGTTTTGAAGAATCTCTTGCAGTCAGGGCAGAGAGTCTCGTAGTATACCTCTAGTTTAATCTTCTGTGTGGACTGAAATCAACAAACACTCTAAGCGCCTTATCTACTTGATAATAAATGAAAAGACACGAAAAATTAGTATTATATCTAAATAGACTTGTTGTAGGTATCTGCTAAGACTACTGCCACCCCTAGTTCACTCAGGGTGTTTCGCAAAAGGCGAAATAGAGTTTAAGACCTGGCCTGAAAATCCAAAATATTTGCTGTGTGACGCCGGCCTAGAAAAGCATTCCTCCCCATTTTTATCCCGCGGGTGTCGTAAGGGACTCGATACGAGACGCGAAGATAGCATACTCAAAGAAGGTTCACGTCAGGCAGGCTGCCTCAAACTAAGCTACTTCAGTTTTGCCACATGATTTTGTGTAGGTCAAAAACATGATGAATTTATTTGAGATAAGAGCATGGAGATGATGAAGACGTTGTGGGATCTTATTGAAACACCATGTGCGATCTTTAAAGCAAAATGTTAAAAGACAGGTAATTAATGCAAATCGATACCTGATATGGAAAGATCTGTCTGGCTAGTCCGGTAATTGATTCCATCTATATTTTCTTATTTTTTACTTAAGGGACCGCAGTTGCGTCTAAAGCTACCTTCTACTTTGCTACCTAAAGTACTGCTTCTACTTTTTCGTATGATTCTTTCTATGTGTATGTCTGTGTGGCGGCGCGCATGCGCTCCACATACAAGTCCTGAAACGCGGTATTGAAGTTATTCCGCCGATCGCTATATATACAACTTCCAAACATGTCCGGTTGCAACAGTCGTTCCCCTGGTCACAACTCCCGACCAGGCGGGTAGCTACCCTTTTCCTCACTGTCGTCACTCGGCCTACTGGCCTCATCATCACTCCTCCTAAATCTGTTACTTTTTACTGTTGATGGGTTTTCTTATAATCATGCTTACTTACGTTTAGCGTGTGTGCATATAACACTGCAGATAAGAACAATAAAAATTTGCACAGCATCATTGCGACTGGTCAAATGTTGAGTAAATCTTTTTGCATCGCAACATTCGTAATTCGTACATCTAAGTATAACCGTTATAACTTCACTAGTTCCTTTTTCAACTCTTATTTGCCTTTAAAGCCACTTTAATATACATGGTGTAAGGAACAGCCCTACGAATGCTTATATGGTGCTTTCAGACCATGAAAACAACTTTCCCCTAGGAACATATTTCAGGAAACGTCAATTGCTTTTTACTATCCATAGTAAAGGCAGTCGTTTGATCTTTATTTTCTAAGGGAGGTAGTTTTTTTGTGGTTTTCTGATATTTGTCACTTGTGTGAAAGTTGTTCAGTAACAAGGTCTGCATGCACCCTATCAGTATTCGTAGGGCTGTCCCTTACACCCCGTATTTGATAAATATTTTTTCATTTTACATATTATTAAGTAGTTTTCACGCTGAACGGCACATTACTTAGTATGATTATGTATTGAATAATATATTTTAGAACGATGCGATATTACTTATGATTATTATAGTGTTTTTTATTTGTGTACCTATTTCATATAGGTTTAGTATATTACGGTTAGTTGATGGTGATCTTTACCTTATAACAACTAAACTTTGCTCCTACAAACCTCCTTCTAGACCAGTGAATTCGTTTGCCTAATGTCAGGACCGGATTCTGGATTTTGAAAAAATCAATCAAAAAATAAATTAATATCAATTTATAACACAATACATAATTTTTCAATGATTCAATTACTAGGTTTTTCAAACATACGACATTTCGAGGTCATGATCGAGGACACTGACAGAAACTTGGTTGTCATAGCTCACTATACATATAATATACTCGACTCATACCTACATATTATAATCCACCCTTAAAAATGTAATTTTATACTCTAAGGCATAATATTGATGGATATTAAACTTTTTAGAACGGAATACATACTAGGAGTAAAAAAATGGTATGACAAGCCGAAAGGAGGTCAAGGGACTCATTAAACTGGACAACTTTCGAAATTTTAAAAAAGAAAAATGGATATCCCGTAGTAAATTAACCAGCTGATCGGCAACTTTGTATGGGAGGTCCAATTTTTTCTTATATTTCGATCCATGTTCCATGAGGAAAATTGTGCAGTTACATGGGCTTGTTCGCCCCTTACAATATTTACAGGTAATATTTGTACATTCTTTATGAGCTAAAATAGCTAATAGTAAAATAATGTTTTTTTATTTCGTCGTATTTTTACTGTATTTTATTTTAGTTATAGAAAACCAAGCACTACATAGGTACATCAATTTATGCCGATACTTCGCAATTGATTTTGTTATGACATGTTTTTATGCATGATACAGTACGAACAGGTAAGGAACACAGCCAAAATATTTGTGTTACCAACTTACTTGTTATATTTTTTCCAGTAGATAGGTATGAATGCAAACTCCTGTGAAAAGCTCGCTGGCAGGTGGTCGGCGGCAGAATACACATTTATTTACGGAGCAAACGGCGCGGCCTGCACCAAAGAAACTATATACTAAGCACAAAAGAATTGGTTATTCAAATAAGGATCCTACCTAAATTTTACTTCTGTGTGTATCTTAGTCGCGGTATTGTAGATTGTATGAGATTATTAGGCGTTTCACGTTGCATAGGAATTCTTGGATTTCTTATTTAAAAAACAAAGTGATTGTATAAGTATGTATAATATGTATAATAATATAGTATGTATAAGTACATCGAATTCTAGGAATTTTATGTTCCTTTCATTCACAATCGCGAGCTTTGTTATAGCAACCTTTCTTTTTTGCTCCTGCAGAAATGCGTAATAGAGTCGACACCACAAAGCAGTCCATTGGACATCTGCCATCATGCGGGATAACACTATTTAGCTCTCACTAGTCACTAGACCTATGGTGCATTGCTAAGGACTATTTTAGTTCATAATTTCTCCACAGGATTTCCTTTGTGGCGCGGGCTCTAAATGTATGTTCCGTGTAGCACCTGCAGTCTCTCACGCTGTCGGCGTCGCCTGTATTATTGCGTCATTCACATTGTCATATCGAATAGGGGTTTCCCAAACGTGTTAAATATACATTTTGGTTCAATCCAGCCATACTTAGGACTGGTTGGTTGGACATGTAAGGCGGTTCACTCACTTGTCGTCCGTCGTTCCGTTTTTTTAAAGCAACGTAACGCATTCGTCTGTCAGACGAAAGGAAATTGCAAGTCTTAAGGGCGGGGCAGACCGGCTCCGTATCCGTTCCGTATCCAGCTCTCGTCCGTAGTCACGCACGAACTTATGACGTTGTAATGTATGGGACTGTATGAGATACGGCACACCGCTTGCGTTGCGTATCCGTTCCGTGCTGCACGCATTATATATTTCTATACAAATACGGTGCGTAAAGGAGGCGTCTGTCAGGTCGTTTGACACACGCGTACGTTACGCACCGTAAACCCACCGTTGCCGTCTCTATATGGGAATAAGATTTGAGTTCGCAATTTCTTTTCGTCTAAAAGATGCATGCGTAAAAAAACGGAACCACGGACGACAAGTGAGTGAACCGCCTAAATTGTTGTGTATTTTAGTTCAGGTGTTGAGGGGTATCTATTTGCCACACTCACCATGCTTGGCAGGCGGATTGGCAAGCGCAATGCAAATTGTTGTATTTCGCAGGGAATGCTGTGCAGATACCTAATTGTTTTTCTTTCTGTAGGTAGTTGAAAGATTTATAATAGCTACCGTTGAATGGAAGGTTCTGGAAATGGGCGGAGGCCCCTGTTCGTCTCCGCGCCGGATAAACTGATTTGCATTGAAATTTCCTGGGAATCAGCGCCCGGGCGTGACGGATTTTATCAAATCAGCCTGAAGACTTCTGGTTGTTTCCCAGTGGTAAGTAGGGACATACCAACTTGTCAAACACATTCAAATATTTTCTTATAAAATATTTTTTTATTCACCTATCGGACATTGATTTGAAAATGGATATGTTGACACGACATTAACAGCCACAACATCTGTATTTGTTTTTATTTACTAGAATCTTAATTTTTCTTTCTTCTTTTCGTGTGGGACATCGAGTCATCCAACGACCCGATGAACCCTGGTGTCAGATACTCTATCGCCTACTATTAGTAATATTCCTCTGAAATGGCTGTGTAACGTAATCATAGACAGTAAGACAGCAAACGGGACCGACGGCTTAACGTGCCCGCCGAAGCACGGAACCATCTTTCTTACGGACAATCAGGTATTTTAGCCTGCAATGACTAGGAACAAATTCACAAAGTGATAAATATCAACTTTGTGCGTGCCTCACCGGGAATCGAACCCGGAACCATTCACATCGCAGGCAGTCGCACTACTACTGCGCCACATCGGCCAACAGGATCTCAATTGAAGCCAGTGCTATATTATTTTCGTAAATGAAAATAAGAAATTGAAAAAATGTTAGCGCCTATCGGACCACGGTCCCGGGTTCAAGTCCTTTCGATATAGAGTCAGCAGCAGCGGTTCCAATTGGCACCGTGATCTATCTCATACTGCAATCTCTGCTACCTACTCTGTATCTGTACACAATCTCAATATTCTTTTAAAAACAAAAATCACCATTAGTAGAAATAAGTATTATACATCATATAGCATACATCAAATTAGTGACAGCGCTTATTTGGTGTATGCTATATTAATATTCATTGAGGCCATATGTTTACGTCTTATTTAAGTTAAAACCTCAGAGGGAACTCACCTGCATACACGCAATTATAAAGATTGTATACGACGCATGACAACTGCACGATAAATCATTGATGTCATATTAATATAATATGTTGTTATTTTGCGTAAAATGTTTGAAGAGTGGAAAAAATGAGCTATGCTTGACTTAGGTATGTAATTAAAAAAAACTCCGTGCAGCCCGTTCTCTGGAAATTCATCAGAGTAAAAGCTTTTGAACTGTTAACATAGTTGCCGGTGCGCGCTAGCAGTCTGCCGGAATAACTGACTCAGGTCAAACAGAGAGTTCCCATGGTCTCTAAGCCTGTAAAAAGCAAGATTGCACTGTTCTATTATTATAATAACTATAGCTACTGCTAGAGAAAAACTTTGCCTTCTTGGGAGGAATTGCTCTTGAAATAAATCAAAGATCAGTTAAAACAATTTAAATGGAGATCCGTAAAAGGTGCAACTGGTCAGGGTAAATAGCCGAAACCTCACCGCCAGGTTATTAGTATATTCCTTGACCAAATGCAAAACTCACTGGCGCATAGATATGATACAGATGTGTTTCCACAATAAATTTTTGAGGAGATCAATCGAAACCGTTTTCAATATGAGTAGGTAACCTAAAAAACAACCCCGGAATAGGAACCCCAAAAAAACTAAGTTGAATAAACAAGCTGAATAAGGATCAATATAGACGCTGCTTTATAATGAGATTTATTTTCAATTAGAGCGCCAGCGAAGAGGCCACCTTAATGACGTGATTTACACAGCTTATTTACCTTACGCCGTTTGCGTCGTCTAACGAAATAAAATGCCTTGCTCCCTAATTTAACTCCGAGTAGCTGAATGAGCAACGTTTTAAAGACCGAATTTAGAAGGTGTCTTTTGTAGTGCCTTCAAATGCCAGATTCTATTCTATGTTTTAAGTATAAGCACTTATTCTCTGATATTACTTAAAATTGTCTTCTATGACATGGATACTTTTTAATTTTGAATGGATTTGAGGCTTTCGTTTCATAACAGATAATGTAAGGCGTGTACGGACAAATCCCGCAATAACAGTGGTCCCGAACATTTCGCGGTTAGGGTACAGAATAATCATAGCAATACTGGGGCATGCTGATCACGTGCCAACTCGCAGCCCTAGATCGCAATTTTTCCGAGGATTTGATCGCGTTGTGGAACTTTTAGTTAAGTTTGTATTGGATGAATCTGACTTAGGACCTGTGATCATAAAGGAATGATATGCTTACCAATGACATTTACCAATAAATTGATTTTGTTCTATAGACATAAAGCTTCTGTTGGCACTTCACCAATTCGGACTAAGCGCTTCCAGTCATCATTTATAATGCGCACTCACTACCTGCGTCTGTGTTTCCAAACGCATACAACCCTAATCTCTTCAAAGTAAGAATGAACAGGCTTCTTCTGGGTGAGCTCGCTCCATCTTTGACTCTGTCTCTGTCCTATGACCTAGACTAGAGTCAAGAGCAAACCCATCATTAATAAAAAACAACAAACCAGTTTGTCAACTAATAAAAATGCTTATTGCCAATGCTTATTTGAGCGGCGTACATTTTGGTTTATATAAAACAGTGGAATGGTACAATCTCAGCCCTCGCAGATAGTGCAGATATATTGCTCTCATATTTGCGCGAGTAGTAAATTGCTGGGGAATGTTGTTGATCCCTCACCGAATACATTTGCACGATATATTTATGATATGACCGTAACCTTTCAGTTGACTGAGAATGCTGAACAACTATCAAATATATATACCTACGAGTACATCTATAAAAGTACATTGTCATTCATATTTTGTTTGAATTACGAGTATGAATCTTGAAAAACTCGTTAATTCTTACAGACTGTATCTATTGGAATACACTGTAAATCGATTTATTTAATACAGTAAAGTTTATCGTCACAAAAGGGCCAGGAATAATTTTATCAATGTAAAGAAAATATACAACTTTACATTTCTGCACTTCAGAAATTCCCATCGGTACTCGCGGAAGCGGTTCAGACTTTAGCTTTGCGAATCTTTGTATTAACTATCCACTAATAAAACGTTTTCAAACACAATGAACCTTTTTAAATACTTACGTGTTCAGTGTTTACGCTACTCTTTTGAAAATGAATAAGATTTATTAGTTTTATTACACATACTTAGGTATATGATTTCAATAAGCATTTGTTTATTTTAGGGCAGCGGAACAAACTTCAAATTTAATTTTTAAAGTAATAACATAAAATACAAACGCAATTCACACAACGCATGTGGCGAAAATATTACAACCTATCTAATTCACACATCTCTGCCACGAGGGTAGTAAATTTTGCTAAGAAAGCGTTTCACACATGCCAGAGTAGGCGCTTCTCATCCCGCCCCATAAAACATACATAAACCCTTGTAAACCAGATCCTTCGTGGATTTGGTGATTCGCCCTGACTTTTGAAATTGGCTGCATAGGCTCTTTGTATTTCACCACATGAAAGCTAATAAAAATTATGCTTACACGGATCGTCTTGACACATTATCAACTGTTTTAGCGGGGCCCTTAGGTAATTTAGTGTCGACTGATAACAAAGCTTCGTATTGAAGGAATACCTATATGATATAGTATATTATAACTGGGCTGCAAAACTAACTCTGTAGATGGAGCCGTGTCACACTATTGTGTCAAAATCTTGGTCAAAATACACTTGCAAAATTGACTGGCATTGGATGAGCCGCGGTAGCCCAAATAGATGAGGCGTCGATACATGTTATGGCGAAAGTCGCTGGTTCAAATCCTGTCCGCGCTTGAAAATTTTGCAAATTTCTCAAAAATGTATAACCTAACCTAACACGGGAAGTGTTTAAAAAAATTGTAATTCAATAATAATATTGCTGCAGGAAAATCTACGCCTACTTATTTCAACTGCAAGTGAACCAAACCAACTTTACACATAATAATATCGCTTTTGCAGTTGAGGATTCAACTTACAAGATTCTGTGTTGAATACTTAAGTTTCTGAGGATGTGTATTTGCATCTCACTGGGCGTTTAGCGGTGGCTGTGATTCATGAAAATCAGTTTACAGGCGGAGCCGCGGTGCATGGTAGTGCAATAACGAATAGGTACCATGAATAAAACATTTAATTATGTTCAGTTGTTGCGATTGTTCCTCCTTTTTTTTTGTTCTGAGCGAAATGCAATTAGTGAGAGAATCTAACTGATTGTGTTTCGTTTAATATGATAAAAATTTAGAATATAAAACGGTAGGTATAAATAACAGCTTTCATTTTAGTACCCTCATTTATGTTTGCTACATCTTCGTAGCAAATGCGTAGCAAATCATATTGACACGTCAATATTTTAAGGCTCGGTTCGGCGGCACAAGCATATTGTCACGAGCACTTGAATATTTCATGAGTTATCAAAGGCCTGAGGCTAGCACACCTCGAGTCTAGAGATCCTTGTAGACAGCGCTACGAGAGGAAAAAAATACTGTTCACTATTTTCACCCTCTTTCCCTCCCAAGGGGTGCGCGAATAGTCGGGAAATGTTTGCTCGAGTCAGCGACTATTTATACGTTATGCGATATCTGCGTACGCATCACAATAACAATTCCCAGAGGCCAGTAAACTTTGTGTAAGTAGATACTGGCAAGAATTTTATGATATAGCCATTTCACGTCTCTCTTTCCTCAACTGTAGTATATATATACCAATGTGTCTTTGGAACTCAGAGACGTGATCTGATGTGGTATAGATATATATGAATTCTTTATTGTACACATTAATACAATAGGTAAAAACTTAAAACTAGTTCTGAAATTAAAGAAATCTCTTCCAGCCAACCCAATGGAGTTGAAAGAGGAGAAAAAGCGGGAACTTGAAAATAAATAATAAATAGATACAAATCCTAGAAGAGTATCCATCAGTTAAATAGCAGAGTATGTAAAATTGCTATTTTAAATATTCCGTTGATGAGAATTTTTCAAATCAACGTGGATTATTGTGCCATTTATTGCCTTGTTGAGTAATTTAGTATGAGCGTGCGAAAAATATAAAACGTAGGCGCAATTCTCTTCAGACTGGCACGCCTCGTCCCCTAGGACCCAATTTCCTGAATAACACGAAACATACATTTCCCTAATTCACCTTTATTTAAGGTCAGCCGTCAGAATATTTTATCACATTCTGAATATTTTTTTAGTCACTAGGTACAAAGGAATTGTCATTAATTATTCCGCTCAAAATAAAAAGAGTGATGTGAGTGATAAGGGTATGATGGATCCGAGCAGCAGCAGGAAAGGCATGGTGCTTTCCAAAATTTGACAGCTGTCTACGACAACTGGTTTGTATGGGCTTGTATGAAATACTAAAAAGATCGAGCAGATACCGCACGCGTCGTTATTGGGAAGCAAGCTGTCAAATTGGTTCGACAGCTGCATGCGGTTGCTGATTCTGCTGGGACTAGCGTACCTTCAACTCAAATCACGTCTCCTACTTAACCTTTGACCCCGATGTCGCACAGCAATCTTAATCTGTAACATTACTACGTGGCCTACTGAAGGTCGGAGGCTGCAGTCGGGGGCGAGACCCTGCGTTCGTCAGCCCTGCAAAGTCAGCGGGTGATTCACCTCCACGCAGGTCAATCACCTCTTCTCGTCACTGGCCACATACTTGTTTACTTTTAATATCTGTTTGCTGAAATAAAATTAACTCAAGCAATCCAAACATGACCCTAGACAAAACTTTGAGGTTATATCGAGTTAATTGTTTAAACTAACGGCAATATTTCGGAGCGGTAGCAAATTTTATGATTACGAGTTAAAAAAAATCACATTCAAATAAATATTTTAATTTAGTCAACAACCGCCAAAATTTTTAAAACGTATTCTAAAACATAATTCAAATACAAGGCTCAAACTTATAACATAGGTATCTCATCTCATGTTATGAGTTACTTGTTTTTAAAACTGGTTTTTCCCAGCAAAAGTATATTTTCAAAAACCGTTAAAAGCCGCTTTTATTCCGTATGTTAGGTTTTCGAGCAGGCTTTCACGTCACAAAGCCTACATTGAAGACAGCCTTGACCGCTTTCAGGCCTTTCATTTTGTACCGGCTTAATAAAGCCTGAATGTGTCTGTCTGTACTGGCGTTAAAAAGCTTCTGAAAATAACCTGTAAAAGCGTGTGCTGTTTTTTTGCCCTGAAAGCCTATGTTGTAGGTACTTTGTGAACGACGGGGCTAGGTCAAAGGGGTCACGTCCCACTAACTAATTCATCACATTTCGCCAGCACGCATAACATTTTTTTATCGGAGCAACCTTCGTTTATCTTTCGACAGCTTATTTATTCCCGCGATATTAAAGTATAAGGTAACTAGCTGGTATTTCGTTTCGCGGATTTTTAGTAGCTGATAAAAACTTTTAGCACGAAAAATTTCTATGTACAGTACAGTACCAACCAGTGTCTTTGAATTTACTTGCTCTGATAACAAGACAATGTCCATTACGTCAGTACCTAAGCTGTTGCTGAAGCAGCATTTCTTAAACCACAGTTAATTAGAAAGTTCGTTGAATCCACTCCATAGAATTCTCTGAATTCCACATAACGATCCTCAGTTCATATGTATATGCTTACCATAAACAGACATGCCTAAATAAAAAACTACAAACATACCTACTGCTAGTAGTTTCTTTGTATTCCAATCTGTAAAAAAGCTAGCATACAATAATGCTGGCTAATGTTTAATCCATTAGGAGTTTTGTATTTTATATATTAGTAGATTGTGTGAAGGTAGCTTAAATAAGTTGGTTAGACGCATTAAGGAAATGTGCAAATTACGTGGAAACATTGCTGAGCTACAGATGTGCATCACTTTATCAAGCCCTATGTAAGACTGACAATTTAAAATTGTTCGTGTATCTAATCTACACTCATAAAAACAAATATCCTCACTGACTGACTGACTCATTCATCAACGCACAGTCAAAAGTACTTATGCTAGGAACATGAAATATGGGCTGTATATTTATTTGACTATATTATAACCATCCGCTTAGAAAGGAATTTAAGGGATAAAAATTCTGGTCTTTCGATAAGTTCGTAGTCTTTGATGTGATCTGTTTGATAATTTGTGGTGAGATCATGAAGCTAAAATAGTAAAATACCTGTACAAGAGATTTTTGACTTTTATTTCCCAAAGAGTTAAGAACTTTGTAATTACCGTGTGATGCCGCCTGAGAATACCTTTGCCCCAATTCAACCCGTGGGTGACGTAAAAAGAAAAAATTCGACCAGGAAATGGGCAGCAGAGTTGCCTGTGAATGCAAATTCTTAATGTCAACGTTTGTATGAAAATCATGGGTCTTTCAAGCGATTTCTTTTGAATTTCGGGATTAAATTATGGAGCTAAAATAATCAATTACCTACTCAATTCTGCATTTTGAACTGTGATTTGTACAAAAAAAAATATAAGGCTGTGGAGTTAAAATAATAAAGTACGTATCTGAAAGTTTTGAGTAGGTTTGTCGGGTTTTTAGTAGGTTTTACTCGATGATCCGTACGAAAAAAGAAAACTCGTATACACTCTGTGTCTCTGTTTGAATAAAAAATATCACAGAGAAATCCTCAAAAAAAAAAACAAAGAATTATCGACCAACATACTGAACAGAACAAAACAAATTTTAAAATAAACAGCTGAAAAACATATTAGTTCAGAACTTCTCAAATGTTTGCACTGCGCATAGCAACCTTGAGTATAACAAATACCTATCAAAATGGAACTTCTCTCGATTATACTAAAATCTCGAACTAGCTATAACAAAGTAACTACCTATTTTAAAGCTTTTTAATAGACTCGCTACAGTTTCCATCATGAGCTCTCGCATTAGCGGAGATGAATCGTTTCCGCTAAATAAAAAGTCTGGAATGGTTTCTGTGCGCTACACCTGCAATTCTTTATTCTCTACATTCGCTTTGATATTAAACCAGAGAGTTAGGCTGGAGTAATACAATATTCAGTTTAGTAGCCAAACCTGCAAAAATTCCACGTCTTAATTTTCATTTAGGCACATAAAGTCTACTTTACCAAAATGACCACTTTTTCACAATACTTCTTTTACCAAAATGACTACTTTCCCAAACATACCACTTTTATGCATTTGTATGAAATACTAGCCGTTACCCGGCGTTGCCTGCATCAAATAAAAACTACCCTATGTGTTAATCCATGTTACCTTCTATATGTGTGCCAAATTTCATTACAATCGGTTAAGTAGGCTTTGCGTGAAGATGTATCAAACAAACAAATATACAAACTTTCACATTTATAATATTAGTAGGATAAGTATGAGCGCTTAGATGAAATTGATTGAAAATCTTGAAAATTGAAACTGATCCGACGCTGCCCCAAGGATTTAATACTGTGAATTCATATTTGTAGCATAGCTGCTTCTACAGAATCAAAAGCATCGGTAATTTTTTGTTCCAAATTATTAAAATAATATTTTCCCCTAAAAACTACAATATCATGAAATAAAACGTTATAAAATTCCAAAGCAAAGCACCTTGGTCACCTCATTCTACGTAGCTGCTACGTAAATGTTTAACGTAGCATGGTCTACGAAATGAAATACCTTGGTTCGGCGACATAGAAATATTGCGACACTTAAATTGGTGTCGCTCAGAGAAAAAAAAACACTGCCTGAATGAAAAAGCAATTGATTGGGACAAAAAATTATGAATTACAAAACTCACAGTTTTAACAAGGTTTTATTGATGCTTAATAATCTTTGTGAATAGTATTCATAATTTGGTTTCCCAATCAATTGCGTATTGGCTGTGTAAAATACGCAATTTTTTTTTCACTAATCTTATTTTCATTTTCACTAATCTTACTTAAGTACCTCTACCTAAGCTGTGTCTCTTCAGTTGACTTGTTACTTGAATGCATATAACTACGCAGAACATGAACAGAAGTATATAAGTTGTTTCGTCTACGTTCCTATATAATTTTGAATATATTTTTATTTTCTTTGTAGTCTAGGTACGATACGCACTCTGTAAAGGTTCTTAACGATATTATTCTGCAAATAAGAGGAAATTTCCTTTATAAAGAGATTCCAATTTAAAATTTTCCGTAGTCATAAAGTAATATCCTGAGATAGTCTGTGTACTGCATTTTCTACTATAAATATTTTAACTCACAGGATATCGCTGAAAGGATAGCGGATACAGACTAGACAGTGCTTTATTTAAAAATTTGATATGCAACTATCTCATTGGCAATCATTAAAAAATCAACTTGAAAGGCACTATAGTTATTTGTACAACAAGAGGGCAAAGATAATTTTTGCTTCGAGTGCTAATTTTGAATCCCGAGGTAGCGACGGATACTAAAATTGTATCCTGAGCTTAGTGAGGGATTCAACAGCACGATACGCGAATTAATTTGCTCTCGTGTGGTACACACCACTTTTTACCTCTACCAGTGAGAAAATTTTGCCAATGTCAAGTTTGGGAAATTGACTGTACAGCTCGAATGCCTCAAGAGAAAATGAAAACTCGCGTCAAATAATTTTTTTTCAAGATTCGTTCAGAAATATTACATAATATATAGGTACCAATATTTAGAAATATCAGAAATATTTAATAGAACAAAACGTTTACAAAAGGAAATAAATAACTGGCTGAAATAGTTTTCAGATCGCACGGCTGCAATTGTCACGATTCGTTCTGATAAATTCAAATCACTTTTCTCCATCGAGTGGATAAAAACGACTTTTGACCACTGGATTTACGCGGCAAAACTGTTGTTGTCATGCTGGATAGGTGAAGAGGCTTTTTTATCATTAGTTGTGGGTTTTTAAAGTATTAACTGAGTTCATTCGCCACCCATGGCAGTCGGCCTGGTCGGCATGCTTGAACAAAGATTTTAATAAGTATTACAAATTACGCTGCTACTTGCAATTTCTAAAACGACATCTGTGAGTCCAATTGTTCTCCCCTGATCCTAGAACAGCATTTATCTGTAGGTAAGGAAGCATCCTGTAACCTGTACCTTGAGTACCTTATTGAAACAACTCTTTTTTCCTACCTAATTACTAAATGTGAAATGGATCCCAGGAAAACTTATTCATAGCATTACAGGAAAAGTAAGTTGAAAAATTTGTTGAATGAAAAAATAAATTTACTTAGCTATGCCCGCGAATTTTGTTTCGCCAACTTGATGTTATGGTTATTTTTTTCATTTTTGTGGGTATCAATGACTATGTTATTTACTTAGAACTTTTAATTTTTACTTAGTATCCTTCAATTTAGTTTATTGCACTGGGAGTAAAATAATACATAATGCTTAAATTTAACTTGCTACAACCAAGTAATACGACGACACGGTGCTTTGCGGGCGTGTCGTATTTGTATGGGAATAAGACCGGACTTCGCAATTTTACTTGCTTCTGACATGCGCATGCTTTACGGATGTGCTAAAAATAACCGCCTCAGAAGATATTCGAAATTCAAGAGGCAAAGAAGTGAGCAAAGATATCCCAACTTAAAGGCGTTTACCCAAGAACGCAATTCCATTGTAAACGCAAGGTTACAAGCCAAGGAATACAGGATGTAAAGAACGGTGCACCAAAAAAATTATAACCTTTTTTCTCGTTTACCAACATATCCTCCAAAGAAAAAGTTGTTCACTTTCACGGTCTGATCATGCCTTCAGAGTTTTCGTCCCTTACACTTACACCCCAGTACTTATCTAGTCTATAGATTGTACCAGTAAAATCATAATCCTCCTTCTGAGACAGTCGTGTAAAAATTACTATAGATTACAAACATCTAATGATGTGCGTGAAGATTCCAGTAGTGAACAGGGGTTGGACGAAACATACTCCGAAGAATCGCTGCTTCAAAGTAAGTAATTACAGAGTGAGAACATTCGCGATGAAATAAACCCCAGCCAACCCAAGCGGAAACTGCTTTCCCAACTGGGAAAATTAAAATGCTTGAAGTCTAGGACAGCGACTTGATTACCAGTACTTATGTTCATTATGTTTGTAATGCTGAGGCTTTTAATCTGTAAATGAACATTTGAACATAGTATTGGACATTTTGAAATAAGATAAAACTGATCATTCATGCATGAATAGGATAGATAGTCTTGAGTTTGAGAATCTGAATGCAGACTGCCTATACATCTATTCGATAACCAATATAAAGTACTCTGTGATAACCAATTCCAAAGTGAGTAGGCTCGTTTGTTTTTTGTAGGTATTTGAAATGAAAAGTGATACGCTTTTATTATAATCCAAAAAAGGAGGTCGTTGTCCGTAACCTTCGGAGGCCTCGTAGCAGACAAATCCAGTCGGCTTCCAAAGGACAACGCTCCAAGTTGAATGTTCCAGATCTCACAGCTTTCTGAGTTCATTCATGAGATATTTGTATCTTTTTTATTTTAAAGCCTGTTACGTCATAGTTACCTTTTTTGGGGTCCGACGTCGTCGAGATAGGTGTGTTTCTCTATCAAGAACAGAAACGAAATGACTTATGACCACTAGGCGGAGATTGCACTTGCGGGTGCTAGCGGTATAGAACCTGCTTAAGGCACTTTACGGCTTGACCGCGTACAATATCAACATCTAAAAATATATATCACTTTCTATATATAAAGGTTTTGCTGGAGTTTATCAAATAATTAATATATGAATACTTTTATTATCAATACAAAATATCTTGTTGACAAGAAAAAGGTTATCGCACTAAGTAGGTACGCAACCTTTGGATCCTTCGAGAACAGTCGGCATCTAAAGGACATTGAATCTGGAGTAAATGTCTGAGCTTTTGAAGTTCACGCAACTTTTTGGTTATAAATGAATGCTAGTGTGCCTTACATTGACCTTTAACAATTCAAGTTGAATTAAAATCTTACTCAGAAGGTTGAGAATTACATAATTTTTGTGGAAAGGAAGAATCGGTTCTTCCAATAAACGAACTTGTTTGCAAGCATCGATGAGGTGGAAACGGTATCATATAAGGAAACTTGGCCTTATTCCATTAAGTGAGTTGAAAACAAGTTTTGATAAGTGTTGTAAAATTTGGTAAAAAAAAAAATTTGATTAAATTCTGGAAAGATTACTTTTAACCGTAACCGGGATCACAAAAAAAGGACAGACAGTCGCACTACTGCTGCGCCACATCATCGGTTGGTTGGTAAGTATTGTATCAGTAGTGGGTGAGTACATCTTCTGAAATTATTCGAAATGGGACACCTCTGTAATATACTCTTTGATAAGCTCAGACACGACTTCCAAATTTCATTCAAATTTCGAACCTTCCGGCAGACCTTCCTGAGGTAACAGCCTTAATGGAACGATGACGACCTAAGCAATCGAAAAATTAAAGATCTGCTAACAACCTAAGTATACCTATATGGACTAATAGCTAAGGAACGTGAACTTGACTGATAGGTCAAATGAACTATTAAAAAAGTATATATTTTATATGAAGATTCTGAAATATAACGTCATATTTCTCTATTTTGGATAGCGTCAAGGCACTAACCATAGAGTAGAAATCACATAGAGATGACACTCCCGCTCCAGACGCGCTCAAGGTCAATCCGTCTGGCTGTCTCTTAGCGAACAATTCAGTCGGGAGTGCGCTTCGCCGCGGAAACGTTCGTCGTGCGGGTCGAATTTTAATTTTTTGTGAAAAATTTAGCAATGCCGAATTATTGTGGTGTGTATGGCTGCAAAAGTGATGCGAGGAAGACTCCGCATCTAAGTTTTTTTAATTTGCCTAAAGATGAGCCAAGGTAAGTTATGATTTTACAGTAAATACCTAGGTACCTACCATTCGTTATTATACGTAATTGTTGTGTGTAGGTACTCCTATTTTTACTTACGTAGGTACCTAGTTTCCATTTTCTAATTTAAACTACCTAGGTGCCTAATTCATTGTTAGCTGATAATGATAAATAAGCGCATTCGTATCGTAGGTATGTTTTTTAACGTAGGTAAGTAGGTACCTACTTAACACCGCTCGACTGCAACAAAAAGTTCATTTGATAAGAAATCCTTGAATAGGTATAACAAACAATTAATATTCATTGCAAATCTTTTAAAATTATTGCATTTTGGTCAATCGGCGAGGCGGCGAATAGGTAGGTAAGGTATCAAACGGAGGCGGCGGCGGCGTGGTGGCGGCGGTGTGCTTTGTGCCGTGTGCCGAGCGAGAATAACCTAACCTAACCTAATAAATAACGCAGTAGGTATATAGTTTGGTGAGGTAAGGTATTTAAATACATACTTATAAGCCAGTACAAGAGTAGGCTGTAATATATTACCTACCTATTAACAATAAAATGGTAAGGTAAGACTTTAAAACGGGTAAATATTTTGTTCCCACGGGAAAACTGTTAGCAGTGGTCGCAACCGCTTGATTGGCCGCTAGTCTGGAATAAAATTATTGGCACGTAACAGCCCCGACTTAAAGCGCGGGAGAGTGCGGGGCGTTACGGGCTGCGGGGGAAGTAGGTGTTTAAAGCGCGGCTTTTGGGGCCCAGACAAAGGAGTTTCGCTTCTATACGCCAGTATTATTATCTATTCTTATGCACTAACTTTTATATTATTATTCTGTTGAACAATTCAAGCTTTAAATATCTCGCAAAACATTGAAATCCCTGTAGTAGTTTTGGCACAAAGTATGTATTGGCGGCGGCGTGATTTTGAATAATAGTTTTAAGCATACAGCTTTTGTATTTTTATTAATGACCCAGTCAGGCACCGAATTGGTAATCTTTTAGCAGCGCTGTATCTACTGTAGCATTGTACTGCGTTATTCAGGCATGCAATTGCAATTGAGGTACTCTCCCGTGTGTATGTGGTGCAGCGCGGAATGTGATGATGCGGTCACGGTGTGCGGAGGTGTGGGTAGTTGCAGTCTATGGTGCGTTTCAGTTGCTTACAGCGATTTCAGGGTTCAACGGGTCGTTGTTCGAATCGATGCAGTAATTGAAATAGATGTATTCTCCCCTGTGTGCATACGGGAAGCGTGATGACGCGATTAAGTTGAGCGGTGATGCTCATTCTTGCAGTCTTGATGTCAGCAATGTGCAGCGATTTCAGGGTTCAACGGGTCGTTCTTCGAATCGATGCAGTAATTGAAATAGATGTATTCTCCCCTGTTAACGGGAATCGTGATGACGCGATTAAGTTGAGTGGTGATGGTTATTCTTGCAGTCTTGATGTCAGCAATGTGCAGCGCTTTCAGGGTTCATCGGGTCGTACGTCTGCTCGGTGTCCCAACAATATCCTCTCGCGTGTGCATGTAGGGAATGTGATGACTCGGTTGTGTGCCGAGGTGCGGGCTCAAAAAGCTTGGGGGCACTGGCTGATTTCAAAACAAAACTTATTTAAAAGCTTGGTGTGCAAACCGATCGATCCACAAAATCACTCGATGTACAAAATAGTCGATTAATAGTATTTTAATGAAATGAAGTATCGCTTTATAATTCGTTCGATTTATAGTTTTTCGATAAAAATAAACCCTCGTTGTAACAGAAGTCGTGAAAATATAACTTGTCTTAATAGTAATGCCGGTAGACCGTCATCGACAAAAAAACAGTCGCTAAACAGGGTAAAATGACGAATCGAATCGAAATAACGTAGGAAACCCATGTAAAATAGGTGTTCTTGTGATTTCAGTATCTTTGGACATGTAAAGCCGCAGCTAGCTGGCATTTGCACGTTCGTTTCACATTTCCGTCCTGAAACGATTTTGATACAGTTATAAGCCGATACCGGCTTTGCTGGCGAGAACTAGGTCGATCCATTTGCAGAGTTGACCTGTACAGCAGTAAATTACACCTGTTTGCACACAGCTTACTGATTTATATGACCAAAGGCAACATAGGCTTGCCAAATACTACTTACCTACTATAAGTGTGAGTAGTATTATAGAGATAATATTATCTGTGCTATAAGATTACTAGGTATACGAGCGAACGAAATAAAATATAGCATAGAAACCTACTTGCCTCGCGTGGATATGGCTCTATGTAATAAGCCCTGATAGCAAAACCAAACAGTTTTTGTGAAGGTCTTGAGAACTAAGTCAAAATCTTGAAACAATTGATAAAGGCAAGATAAAACTTGCAATGAAAATGGATGGCTTTACAGTATAAGCTTTGGTTTATTTTATTTCGAACTCAACATGATTTCCGTTCTGCTTGGCTGAAGCTTTAAAGAAAAGTGGGTCAATGTAATGACCTGCATAAAACATTCACGTCAATATTGCTTTGGTCTAGAAACTTACATACATTGTAGAAGCTTTCGTAGCCAATCTACTTTATATTTTTGATGAAAAATATATCAACCAAAATAAAAATAAGAATCTACGAAATTGAAAAATATGATACACTTACATATATCGAAAGCTTTCAACAAAGCTGTCATAGTCACGTTCAATCACATTTAATCAATCACAAATGCGTACAACTTTGTGCGATAAATGGGATAAAATAAATTCTAACGGAAAACAAGGAAATCTTGTTTTTCCGCGTTCCATAAAATACTTGTACTAATCTAATAAAGAGGGAAACAGTGGCTAGCAATTGTTCGAAAGATAAAATTTCTATCCCGCAAGGTGAGGAGAAAAATCCATTCAGTGGGAGTGGATAATCCGACAGCCAGACACTGCGCTGCTACACCGCCGCATAATAGGAAGTTCCCCTTCATTGATCAAAGAACGCTTTTCACGTATCTACCCTATACTCTCACCTACATAACGTCATCAAAATAGGACGTGAAGGCTATATCAAATAAAAAGCTTGATCAACACGGACATTTTATTTTGGGGTCGTTTAAAATGGACCCGCGTGGTGTTCAGTCACGGACTTATTGTATGGCATAAGACGCGAAAAATCTTTGATTTCAGATTCCTAAGTCACATTCAAACAATCTGGATTCAGCATCTGAACAACACGCAAATATGTTTTGTTCGACCTAAACGAGCCGAAAAATCTCAGATTTTTAAAGATAATAAAGCTAATCATATGCTATACAAGGTCCTGTTGTACATGAAAAGTGGGTCCCTTTCTTTTCTTTATACCTATTTTTTCAGAACTGTAAGGATTTGGTTTATTTTATTTTATTTTTTATTTGATTGTTTAAACAAAGCCAGTTTCAAAATCTTACTTGCGCGTATACCCCCGCCTTAAATATAAATCAAGCCTGTTAACTGAAACAATAAATCGATAGAAATAAGACTAGAAGCTGCAACGATAATCCCATAAAATTCATCGAAGTCCCAAGTCCTGGCTGGCAAAGGCGATATGTCTGTGCTGCCAATCCGCGCGTCTGGAAGCCGCGTTTTTACGTCTTCCTTCGAACATCGGGTATTACGCGACTCTCAGGTTATATTGTTCGCTTTATTTTACGATCAATGAAACGCTTTCCGAGGATAATGAAGGACAAGAAAATTTTGTTACAAATTTATGGGTATTTAGTTAAGGAAAATGTTTGTAAAAGATCAGGGCCCCGATTCTCGGACATTATAAAGCCACTGTGATTTTTTATACTTCAAACTGTTAGCAGAATACGAAATGACCAAAACTGTCCCACTGACAGGTCATTGAAACACGACTGAAACGATTTTAATGCAGCACAGAATACCTATACTTTTACTGCTCACTGCTGTTATATTTTACTTGTAACTTAGGAGGAATAATAAATGGTATGAGTCTTCTATCAGATAATACAGCAGTATTATCAGTGTAATTGTATATGATGCCGGCTTAAAATAGCATCACGCCAATACAACCCGTGGGTGTCGTAAAAGCGACTGAGGAATAAATTGCTCCTAGTAATCTGCAGCAGCTTTCGCTGAGAAACCAATATTATATACTGCGCTCGCCAATACGCTTATTGTGTATGGCAATACCCCCCTATAGGGGAGGACCATGTCCAGCTCAGTGGATTGTTGTGGCTGTTAATGTATGTATATGTTACAGTAAAAACCCGTTTTTAGTTAAAACGCGTTTTCACGAGTCAAAACTAGTTTTTACTAACTGCCTTTGTAAAAACTAGAATCTCCTAGTAAAAACTAGAATTTACTGATTTATACGGTTGAGTTTGTGGTAAAACTAGTTTTAACTTTGAACGATAGACAAAACTAGTTTTAAGTAGAAAATTTAGTTTGTAATTTGCCTTGACTAAAAATGAAACATTAAAAATATTTTTTATTACAATATTTATTGAGAATATTTGTGAATTGTAACATTTCAATAGATCAGTAACATTCATATTTATAATCAATATAAAAATTATAAAAAAAAATATTTCTCCTTAGGAAGATCAAATAACTAAATTGGCAATTTTACTTAAAGTTGAATCAAGTCTTACACATTTAACAAAAGTATTTTTTAAATCTTCATACAGGACAAAAACTAGTATTCTACTTAGTGAGTAACCAATCAGAATCGTTCTAACACGTCACGCCACTTCTGAAGTTTGTGGAATCAGTTTTAACTGATTGGTTTCGTTAAAACGCGTTTTGACTAGTTAAAACTAGTTTTAACTGAATTTATTTTTTGAACCACAGTTAATTCTAGTTTTGACAAAGCTATTCAGTTAAAACTAGTTTTAACTCGTGAAAACGCGTTTTAACTAAAAACGGGTTTTTACTGTAATATATATATTATCGAACGCTAGGTACCAAATTTATTTATTTAATTATAAACTTGCGTTGAGTTCTGGCTGAAAACTTCGCAAATACAAGTAGAAAGATAAAGAGGCAATGGCAATGGGTTGACCACATTTGTCACAAAACCGACTAGTGGGAGCAGACGTAACATTGTAATATTATAGTATCACAACAATGCATGATCGTCATCGTTTACGTTTATACCAGTGGTTCAACTTTCCCTTAATGATTTTGATTTTATTGCCTGCGGTGAACAATACCTAAATCTCCACCAAATGTTATGGGCGTCAATCAATTCGCCCTACTCCTGTTGTCCCTACCGACAGCAACACATCCACATATAAACTTGAAATTATGCTTTTGGGTGCAAGGTTGTAAGAAACAAATACAAAAAAGAATTGAAGATTATTAATAAAACGGTCTGTTAGTCATCTCGAGCTTAGTAGGTGCCCCTACCTACCAGTTCTAATGCAATTCCATCTTATTTATTTTCCGTGGTTCACATATGAGTTTGTCTATGGTACCGGCGCATGCAAGAGTGAAGATGGTCGGTGATTGCTGGTAAAACAAAACCACAAAACGTAACACAGACACTTGAACTTCTTTCGTATTAATAATATTTGAATGGAGTGCTTATCAGCGTCGGCAAATTATATGCAAAGATGTTGGTTGAAAGAGCGAAGACTACAAATACAACTGTATTTATTTCGCATCACATATTAGGTACACAATCAATAAATACAGTAGATACAAATAGACAACATGAGCTGAAATGGGTGTAGGCACAGCACACTGTTGGTTTTAAGCTTACCCCCAGTCAAAATGGGTGTTCTTGAATATTTCATTTCATAGAAAGTAACAATATTATATCAATGGGTAAACAGTTTCAATATCAAATAACACTTACCTTCACATTTTGATGACTCATACCATACCATCCTTATTAGCATGATTAGTAATGTATTGTACTCTACTCTTAAAGGGATAGACGATATTTAGTGTGTATTGCAAATTTAGGCGATGGACTGATAACCTGTCACTATTGTGATACATAATATTCCAAATTACCCTCAAATGTTTGTCAGACGTGGCTTGAATTCCGTTTTTTACAGCCGTTTACGCACTGCCTAAACCGTAAGGGATTATAGGTGTGATGTATGTATGTAACTAATGCATTCTATAGTAATTCTCGGACTCTCGGTAGAGACTGTATCTGACTGTACCATACCTACAAGAGGGGGAATTATTTATCCCCACCGACGTGACCGAGGGTTAGGGCCGTTAGGGGTAAGTTGAACTGCACAGTTAGGATGCTTTTAATCAACAGAATCATTCTGGAGAGACCGTAGTAATGAAAACATTAGTAAGTCAGATTACCGGAGCTTTATAATCAACTAAGTAATTTGCAGTAGCTATCATAAGTTCAATGGTATTTAGAATAGTATGGTTTGTCTACAAAATTCAGTTGTAATGTGCCGAAGACAGAAGACAGAAAACCTCAATATAATATACTAGCAGCCCGCCCAGCGGTTTCACCCGCTGCTAACAATTTCCCCCCGGTTATAAGACAGTTTAATATAGCCTATGTTCATCAGGGATAATGTAGGATTCTAAAAATCTTGACTTCAATTTGAAACAAATATCGTGTTCAGATGGTGGTGGCGTAAAGTTACATGCCGTGTGATTAACCTGGCCAGCCCCATGGCAGTGCCTTAATTTTTATTTTTTTTATCCCGCCCGAGCCTATTTTCTATTAGGTCATAACAAAATTGTAATAAAAAAAGAAAATTGTGTGATACAAATTTCTTTTTTTAGAATGACGGTCATGACGTCAATAGTTTCGGAGCCTATCCAATTAAAACAAACAATTATAAAAATCCTGTTTCTAATATTAGTGTAGATTATATTATTATTATTTTAGTGTAATGCCGGCTTAGAATAGCATCACCCGATTTCTTTCCAGTGGGAGTCGTAGGAGGTGACTAAGGGACTTGAGGGTGTGTATTGCAATTTTAGGCGATGGGCTGACAACCTGTCACTATGGCGATACACAATTTTCCGAATGACCCTCAAACATTATGTCAGACGTGGCGTAAATGTCCGTTTTTGCGGCCGTTTACGCTCTGCCTACCCCGCAAGGGATAATAGGCGTGATATGTGTATGTATGTATTATTTTAGTGTAGATTTTTTTAATGCATTATTTTATGTTTTTTGTCGTCTTTTTTATACCGAGTAAGGGACAGCCCTTGGAATACTGATAGGGTGCATGAAAAATAAAACTGGACAACTTTCCATACATACATACATACACATATCTTGCCTATAATCCCCTGCGGGGTAGGCAGAGCGTAAACTGCCGCAAAAACGGATTTACGCCACGTCTGACATAATGTTTGAGGGTCATTCGGAAAATTGTATATCGCCATAGTGACAGGTTGTCAGCCCATCGCCTAAAATTGCAATACACACCCTCAAGTCCCTTAGTCACCTCCTACGACTCCCACGGGAAAGATATGGGGTGATGCTATTCTAAGCCGGCATCACACGGCATAGATATGGGGTGATGCTATTCTAAGCCGGCATCACACGACAACTTTCCCCTAGAAACATATGTCAGGAAACGCCAAGAAAATGACCTTCCATACAAAATCACAATCAGCTGGCTGCATTCACTATGGGAAGTCAGTTTTTTTACGTTTCCTGAAATATGTTCCTAGGGGAAAGTTGTTCAGTTTCATGGTCTGCATGTACCCTATCAGTATTCGGAGGGCTATCCCTTACACCCTTTAATACAGTAATGATTAAATGTAATCATTACACTGGTACGAATAATGTGGCGTAGATTGTAAAATATTAAATGAAAAAGTAGTTATTGTGGCATAACTGTAATAGTTAGACATATAGTATCGCGGACATTATTGTAGGTATTGATGTCCTCTATAAAACTGTAGTACATTTTTTTGCTCTATTGTCAATAATTTCCACAGCGTACGCGATATAAGATATTTTTTTGGTACTTTTTTCACACGTTGGGTTACATTATCGAAATTTTCACGCGGATCCCTATTTTTTTCTCGTATAAAATATAGCCTATGTTCATCAGGAATAATGTAGGATTCTCATGGTGAAAGAATTTTTAAAATCGGGTCAGTAGTTTCGGAGCCTATTCGATGCAAACAAACAAACAAACAAACAAACAAACAATCAAATCTTTCCTCTTTATAATATTAGTGTAGATTTCATCTGATAGAAACTACAATTTTATAATAATAATTTTTTTATAAAAATAATTTTTTATAAATTTTATAAAATTTATAATTATAAATTTTATAAAATTGTAGTTTCTATCAGATGAAAATTATGCCGTAATCACCATTTTTGAGTGCTACGTCAAATTGATCAGATCAAATCAAATCAAATATATTTATTGCATAACTATAGGTACGTAATCAGGTAAAACAATAATTCAAATCCAACTATAGTCTATAATAGAGGTGTACAATGTAAGTAGCATAGGTAAGTAGTCATCAGATTATTTTTATTATTTAGCAGTAGGCTTTTAATTTCTTAAAAGCAATGCAGCCATTGAGAAACGTGCCAAAGTTGGGTCTCGGTTTTCTGTTTTCATTATTTCGTGGTGGCTCTTTGAATAACGAGTATTCCCAGTAGCTCCCAGTATTTCCACTATTATTGTGTTGGTTCAGGTGGTTTCCAGAAATACGTTGGTCATCATCGAGGAAAAGCTTTCCATTCCACGTAATTGAATATTTCATCAATTTCTACGAAAAACTACTTTCGTTGCGCCGCTGCCTGCCTCTGATGCCGAGTAAAAAGGATCCCAACAAAACATAAAATGTAAATATGGAGGCCAAGCTGTAGTAGGTATTTACATAGAAAAGAATTGAAATCTATACAAGAGCCAAGTTGATAATACTCAGAACTATAATGTTACCCATTTGAACTTGGCGGGTTTAGAAATATTGTGATAAAAAATCCAAAAAACATACTTAAGTATAAAATTGTTTTATCGATTTTTGAACAGTGACTTTGTTTGGGCAAATTGACTATTCATCTCTCAATAATATTTTGATGTTTATTTTTCGTCCCTGTTATTTTTTCAAATCTGATCTTCTTTATAAAGTGATCTTAGCCAGTTATACTATATTGTCTTGGGCTTTTATCTGGCTAGGGTCAATATTTATTAAGTGGAAATCACTTAGTTTTAACCTTCGTTAAAACTAAGTGAAGCGAAGAGTGGCCTTCGCCCAGCAGTGGGATCCCGACGGCTTTATAAGATATAAGATATGATTGCAACATAGACTTGCCCACAACATAAGCAAATTCAAAAATATCGATGATCCAATATCAATTCACGAGAACACTGTTATTATGTATGTAGACTTTCATTCAGTTCTCATTATTAGGTACGTAGATACAGGGGGTCAAAAGTGGCCCGAAGCGGTTCGGGTAAGTAGTGAACGGTGTGCGCGTGGCATGTGCTTAGAACTTGGCCGGCGCACTGCCGTGCACTTTGATTAAAACTAAATACATAGAAAACTTCCCAAAACAAACTACTCAGAGGAAACACTTCAATAAGGAAATTATCGTTGAAATAAAATCTTACAAAATGTGAAGTTTATTCAGTACAGATCCAATAGATAACTGCAGACAGCAGACAGACAAGTGTACCTCCACGAGTACCTACATATCGGAAAATAAATTTAATTCAACGCAGCAATGTATGTGGCTGGCGGTACTTCAACAAGTTCCCATATCGGAGGCGCAGTGGTGCGGAGTGAAGCTGTATTCTGAGTGCTGAGAGAGGTTTTGCGAACTGAAGTCTCAAGACCGATTCAGAGAAATGTAGTTTGTTGAAATACCTTATTGCTACAAACTACTCTTCCGAGGACAATACGTGATTGGTCTGGTTGCTTGAATAAGCACATAGGTAAGTTAAGTACCTCAGGGTAAGATCGAGCTCCTCACCAAATAATTAATCAGGTTTAAGAAATTTAAAAGTTCCCGGACAATAACTGTAGATCCGGTGTTTAAAAAAACTATACATTCTATACAGGGACAGCCCTTCGAATACTGATAGTCTGATAGGTTGCATTCAGACCATGAAACTTAACAACTTTCCCGTAGAAACATATGTCAGGAAACGACAAAAAAATCGACCTCCCATACGGAAACCTAAGCAGCTGACTGCATTTACTAGGAGAAGTCAATTTTTTTAACGTTTCCTGTTTTTTTTTATGGGAAGTTGTTCTGTTCATGGTCTAAATGCATCCAATCAGTATTCGGAGAACTGTACTTTACACCCTGTATACATTTACTTAGGTACCAAGAGTTAGGCAGAATCAGAGCTTATATTGCGGTGAACCAGATCCTATATACGTTGCAGATATCTATGAATGCATAGATCTATGATGCCTGTCCACACACGTCAGCTAAATTCGTAAAGCGCGAACAAGCGGATGATGCCAGCATTTGCAGCAGTCGACGCATGCCGTTTTCACGATGCGCGCTAAATTGGATAACAAAACGCCGACACCACGGTCGGAATCCTATTTCCTCTATTTGGACTGAAATAACATTTGCGAATTGTATTTATCGGGTATGTCGCGAAAGAGGCGATTCTTGCACTGAAAACAGATACAGTTCTATCAGCAAACATTTTAAAAATGTGTACGTTCAAGTCGCTACCTATATTGAATGTTGCATTATGTATAATATTACGGAAACAAGCATAAAAAAAACACGACTGCTTTCTGAGATAAAGCCTAGCCTATGACACTCGGGGATAATTTAAGGATTCTTCCGATACAATTCCTAGTTATAAATATACATGAACTCTAAAAACATTACACTCCTTTTTTGGTTGGGCAGTCGTGTAATAATAGACCCTTATTGTATCAATTCTATTTACATACATACATATCACGCCTTTATCCCTTGCGGGGAAGGCAGAGCGTAAACGGCCGCAAAAAGGGATATTTACGCCACGTCCGACAAACATTTGAGCGTCATCCGGAAATGGCCATAGTGACAGGTTGTCAGACCATTGCAAAGTGCAATACACGCCCTCGAGTCCCTTCGTCGCCTTTTTCGACACTTACGGGAAAGAAATGGGGTGATGCTATTTTAAGCCGGCATCACACGGCAAAAATCAATTATATTTACTTAAAATAAATCCGCAAACAAGAGTTTATAACTAGCAGATTGTTGCAATGTTCGTTTGCGGCGACAGCGGGCCCTTGTTCAGGCTGCCCGCACACGTCCGATAATCGGTGACCGATTTTTTGTAGGAGTAAAATGGAACGTATTGATTGCAATGGTGTAACGCCCACATCCTACAAATAGTCGGTCAGAAATAAAATCGGTGCATCCCGACCGATCCGATTGTCGGTGAAAAATGGAACACTCGGAAATGTATGCGTTAACGCACACTACTCACTGACAGTCGGCCGTCCATGACGTGCTACTCCCTCGAAACCAACAGACAAAGTGACGGACGTGTGCTTTGAGTCGGTCACAAAATCAGTCTTAAAAATCGGAGGAAAAATCTGCCCGATTATCGGTCCTATAAAAAGTCTGACGTGTGCGGGCAGCCTCACTTGTGCTCAAAGGCTGGGACACACGAAATACTACGCGAGTATAAAGTTCTCATATTAAACTGTCATACTCATGATTCCATCTATTAGTATAATGCCAGGGATGGATTTACTTACACAGAGAAACGAATAAGGAATAATACATACTAAATTTATAATTGCTTTAAGTTGCTGTGTGATGCCGGCTTGGAATAGCATCACCCCATTTCTTTCCCTTGGGAGTCGTAAGAGGCAACTAAGGGACTCGAGGGTGTGTATCGCAGTTTTAGGCGATGGGCTGACTACCTGTCACTATAGCAATTTTCTGAATGACCCTCAAATGTTTGTCGATTTCCGTTTTTTGTGGCTGTTTGCGCTCTGCCTTCCCCGCAAGGGATTATAGGCGTTATATGTGTATGTATGTAAATTTATAATTCAAACTAGCAGCCCGCCCAGCGGTTTCACCCGCCGCTAACAATTTTCCCCCGGGAATAAGACAGTTTAATATAGCCTATGTTCATCAGGGATAATGTAGGATTCTAAAAATCTTGACTTCAATTTGAAACAAATATCGTTTTCAGATGGTGGTGGCGTAAAGTTACATGCCGTCTGATTAACCTGGCCAGCCCCATGGCAGTGCTTTATTTTTATTTTTTTTATCCGGCCCGAGCCGATTTTCTATTAGGTCATAACAAAATTGTAATAAAAAAAGAAAATTGTGTGATACAAATTTATTTTTTTAGAATGAGTCAACGTCAATAAGTACTATTCTACATTGAATAAAAAATTTCCATTTCAATTAACGGTAAAAGAATTTTTTTATTCGGTCCAGTAGTTTCGGAGCCTATTTAATTCAAACAAACAATAAAAAAACCTGTTTCTAATATAAGTGTAGATTATATTATTATTATTTTAGTGTGATGCCGGCTTAGAATAGCATCACCCGATTTCTTTCACGTGGGAGTCGTAGGAGGCGACTAAGGGACTTGAGGGTGTGTATTGCAATTTTAGGCGATGGGTTGACAACCTGTCACTATGGCGATACACATTTTCCGAATGACCCTCAAACATATGTCAGACGTGGCGTAAATGTCCGTTTTTGCGGCCGTTTACGCTCTGCCTACCCGGCAAGGGATAATAGGTGTGATATGTGTATGTATGTATTATTTAGTGTAGATTTTTTTAATGCATTATTTAATGTTTTATCGTCTTTTTTATACCGAGTAAGGGACAGCCCTTCGAATACTGATAGGGTGCATGAAACATAAAACTGGACAAATTTTCCCTAAAAAATTTGTCAAGAAACGCCAAAAAAATGACCTTCCATACAAAATCACAATCAGCTGACTGCATTCACTATGGGAAGTCAGTTTTTTTACGTTTCCTGAAATATGTTCCTAGGGGAAAGTTGTTCAGTTTCATGGTCTTCATGTATTCGGAGGGCTTTCCCTGACACCCTTTAATACAGTAATGATTAAATGTAATCATTACACTGGTACGAATAATGTGGCGTATTTTGTACATTTTTAAATGAAAAAGTAGTTATTGTGGCATAACTGTAATAGTTAGACATATAGTATCGCAGACATTATTATAGATATTGATGTCCTCTATAAAACTGTAGTACATCACTTTGCTCTATTGTCAATAATTTCCACAGCGTACGCGATATAAGATATTTTTTTGGTACATTTTTCACACGTTGGGTTACATTATCGAAATTTTCACGCGGATCCCTATTTTTTTCTGGTATAAAATATAGCCTATGTTCATCAGGAATAATGTAGGATTCTAATGGTAAAAGAATTTTTAAAATCGGCCCAGTAGTTTCGGAGCCTATTCGATGCAAACAAACAAACAAACAAACAAACAATCAAATCTTTCCTCTTTATAATATTAGTGTAGATGTATAAATGCTCCTACCAGAGAACCAGTAAGTACCTACTTATCTACACTAATATTATAAAGAGGAAAGATTTGATTGTTTGTTTGTTTGTTTGTTTGTTTGTTTGTTTGTTTGTTTGCATCGAATAGGCTCCAAAACTACTGGCCCGATTTTAAAAATTCTTTCACCATTAGAATCCTACATTATTCCAGATGAACATAGGCTATATTTTATACGAGAAAAAAATAGGGATCCGCGTGAAAATTTCGATAATGTAACCCAACGTGTGAAAAATGTACCAAAAAAATATCTTATATCGCGTACACTGTGGAAATTATTGACAATAGAGCAAAGTGATGTACTACAGTTTTATAGAAGACATTAATATCTATAATAATGTCCGCGATACCATATGTCTAACTATTACAGTTATGCCACAATAACTACTTATTCATTTAAAAATATGCCAACTACGCCACATTATTCGTACCAGTGTAATGATTACATTTTATCATTACTGTATTAAAGGGTGTCAGGAATAGCCCTCAGAATACTAATAGGGTACATGCAGACCATGAAACTGAACAACTTTCTCCTAGGAACATATTTCAGGAAACGTAAAAAAACTGACTTCCCATAGTGAATGCAGTCAGCTGATTGTGATTTTGTATGGAGGGCCATTTTTTTGCCGTTTCCTGACATATGTTTCTAGGGGAAAGTTGTCCAGTTTTATGATTCATGCACCCTATCAGTATTCGAAGGGCTGTCCCTTACTCGGTATAAAAAGACGACAAAAAACATTAAATAATGCATTTAAAAAATCTACACTAAAATAATACATACATACACATATCACGCCTATTATCCCTTGCGGGGTAGGCAGAGCGTAAACGGCCGCAAAAACGGACATTTACGCCACGTCTGACATATGTTTGAGGGTCATTCGGAAAATTGTGGATCGCCATAGTGACAGGTTGTCAGCCCATCGCCTAAAATTGCAATACACACCCTCAAGTCCCTTAGTCGCCTCCTACGACTCCCACGGGAAAGAAATCGGGTGATGCTATTCTAAGCCTAAACCTAAACTAATATTAGAAACAGGATTTTATTTATTGTTTGTTTGAATTGAATAGGCTCCGAAACTACTGGACCGATTTAAAAAATTCTTTAACCGTTAATTGAAATTGAAATTCTTTATTATGGAACTTATTGACGTCATGAACCGTCATTCGAAAAAAAAATTGTATCACACAATTTATTTTTTATTTTATTACAATTTTGTTATGACCTAATAGAAAACCGGCTCAGGCGGGATAAAAAAAATAAAAATATAGGCACTGCCATGGAGCTGGCCAGGTTAATCACACGGCATGTTACTTTACGCCACCACCATCTGAAAACGATATTTGTTTCAAATTGAAGTCAAGATTTTTAGAATCCTACATTATCCATGATGAACATAGGCTATTTTAAACTGTCTTATTCCCGGGGAGAAATTGTTAGCGGCGGGTGAAACCGCTGGGCGGGCTGCTAGTACTATTATAATATGTTGGTTCGTTAAATGTCATACCTCAAATGTCATAAGCTAAGGTGTTTCACTACCCTCACCGCATTGTCGGTGCTTCTGACAGTACTTGTGTAGGTACAAGATCGTGGAATCCCCGACTATACTCCGTACTCGTACTCGTACGCACAACACAAGCAATCGGCAATCGGTGTGTTCTAGCTTTACGCCCAGGCGCCCAGTTCTCTAATTCAGCTAAAATGTATTTGCACTCGCTGTCACCAGGTGACGCCTTTGTTCGCAAACTTGTTAATGACTTAGAACGGCTTTCATTGGGATTTACATGGCTTTGTCGTAACGTTGACTGTTTCAACGTCTTTGTTGAGAAGATCGCATAGAAGCCGCCACTCAAATGAAACGCTGAGTTAATTACTTACTGTAGGAATTGAAAGTAAACGCAAAATGTAGTTAATTGTCACAAATTAGTAAATAAAGCCTTTGCCTACATACAAAAGACATCAACGAGACCTAAATCAAATACAAGCCATAAAATATCGACTGACTCATTAAAACTAGTTAAACAGTTTTTAACTATAAGCCCCAGACGATAAATAAACTAATTCCAATCTCATTATGAATACAACAGCTAAGTAGTACAGACTCTTACACAAGAATGTAAACTAAAATCCGCAGACGCTACGAATTATAAACGACTAGGGAGCAAGCTAATGAATAATTGGCTTCCGGATAGCTAGATCGGCAGCAAATCCGTCTGACAATATCAATTATAATACTGCAGAAGAGTCCGCAGACCCAGTCTAGGCTAGACTCACCATCTAAGTATTGGCGGGCGTGCCCAAGGCAGATGGACGGCTATAAGGAATCGTTAATATTTCACACACACATCTACACGCCGCCGCCGTTTACTGAAACCGGTTCGTCCTTGTATCGCATAGTTTATTTACTTTATTTCATTTTGGAAGCTTACAGCCGTCTTTACACAATAGATAATTAATTGTTACAGTATAAGCCAATTACAAGCTACCACAGTTTTTTTTATTAATAACAAAGAAAGTTGAGTGTCATCAACGTTCGGTGCGTGCGGTATTTACTTGTCGTAAATGTTAATAATAGTACGATTGCAGTGTTATGGCTGACTAAATACAACAGAAGACTGTGTTTTTAAATTTTTGATATCCCCGATAATAATGAAAATGAAATATCACTTATAGGCGTCATGATATACATATTTAAAAAAACATGTAAAACACCATTTTCTTTTTTTTATAACAATTTTGAATTGTCATAATAGAAAATTGAAAAACACAATTTTCTTTTTTTAACAATTTTGAATTGTCATAATAGAAAACCGGCTCGGTTGAAAAGTAAATCTTACTCAATATAGATCAAAATAGGTACTAACTAAGATTCAGCTTAGATCTTACCGACATTTGGTAATATTATCTTAATTACCCTCAATGTTTGTTAGACGTAGCGTAAATGTCCGTTTTTTACGGCCTTTTATGCTTTGTTTACCCCGCAAGGGATATAGTGGAGATATATGTATGTAGTTTATTTTCGCATAGGTGATTGAGCTCGTTAAAGGCTACTGTATTAGACAAGCACCAAAGTAAAATTAGATAGGTACTTAGGTTGCACTTACAATTTTTCTCAAGTACATAAACAAAAAAGTTCTCTTTTACCGTGACTGTAAGTAGTGTCACAATATTTTGCTTAGGTACTCCATTCTAAACTTTCGGTAAGAGAGCAATAGCAATAAGCAATCCTAGCAGAGTAAGTATGAATCATTGAAAAGGAGGCAAGCTCTCCTTCTTAAAAATCTCTATTTATGCTAGACTGGACGGACTGTACTAAACTTGGCTTAGACGGAAAACGACGATTAGCAACACCTACCTACCATACATTGATTTTTGCGATCGACAGTTTTCAAATTACATACTATTCTACCGTTTAATCAAACTGTCTTCATTAAGAGAACATAGAAATAAGTAGGTAGCTATAACAAAACAGCTTAGGTACTTAAGGCAAGTGTAGCTGTTAACTTCCTCGACAGTGGCGCCACTTCCTTAAGTAAAATTATCCCTATGTAAAATTTGCACCTGAAACTCAATGAAATATTCGCTGTAATTAAAGTTATGGAAAAAAGCCTAAAAAAGGCCACTTTTGGTATTAACTGCTATGGCAAAGGGTCCATTTTCCTCTGATGACATCTCTTTTAGTATGCAGATGACAACTGTCAAATATGACTTATTGGAACGGCGGTACTATAAGGAAATGTTTTGTCAGAATCGAGGTAACTTACTGAATCCTCTGTACTGTAGGTAGTTTCTTCTGTCGGTTCTGAAGGTCCAAGCTTGGCGAAACACCGCGTCTATTCTATAGCGAATCATTTAATTCAGTCAGAGACTAATGATCCCTCGAGAATAATTAGCCAATTAGCTCGATCAGAGTAGCAACGGCAACATCAGCTGACCAGCTTACTGCGTTACCGGTCGTTCAACTGTTTGCACATCTACTAAGAAATTCGAATTTCGAGCGCTTTATGAATGGGGAGATGTCGCCGCCGCCGCCGCCGGTTGCTAGGCAACGCAACCCTCTCCAGCCAGACTTCTCTTGACCCTGGAGGTCGCGACGCGTCGCCCCTTATTTACCTTATCATTTCTTTCTGCATGCGAATGTTATATTCTTTTGAAATTATTCAGTATTCGTGTATTTATCATTCACTTTGTTTAGGATGGTATGATTGTTCTCCTTGAGTATTACCGTCATTTTCTTTGAAAAGTACATAATTACCTCTCAATAAAATATTTTTTTGGTAGTAAGAACCTTAGCATCAAAATTAATTTTCACGCCATCTGTCGACCTGGCGTGAAACCTCCGAATTCTATTTTATGTTATTATGTACTTCTCTGGTTCAAGCGATTGTGTTAGTATGTTATTGATGGTATAGATGTCGCTACGATAGACAACATTTATATTTATACGAGGACGCGCCTCAGATCCGGAAATTTCGGCCGTGTATTAGACATCCAACAGACGAAAGGATAATCAAAATATTATCATTAGTACGTATTTAATTAAAAGTAACATAAAACTTTCAAACATGTTTCACATTTTTACAACTCCCGCCAGATGTCGCAACAAGCGCGAATTTTAAGTGTAACACGGAACATTTCTACGGCACGTCTCGCAGTAATAGTATTTAAAAAATATTAATTTAATTGGTATCTCCCATTGATGAATTATTTTAGGTTTTCATTCCTTTTTTACGAAACTAGAACCCTTCCGTAGTGTGATTGCATAATTTGGCCCTGCATGCACATGACGAGGTGGCCGAGTGGTTAAGGCGTTGGACTGCTAATCCAATGTGCTCTGCACGCGTGGGTTCGAATCCCATCCTCGTCGATATTTTTTGGTAATATAATATTTAAAATTTTGATATTATTTACTCACATGTCATAGTAGAAATGGTAGAAAGATTTGTATATATTTTATAAAAAAATAATTTATGTATTTTAGAAAAAAAATATAGATAACTAGGTAGGTAGGTACTTATGTCGTAGATTAAGTACCTAGAAGACGAAATATCGTGTAAGTTTGTTCAGATGGTAGGTATTTACCTAACCTGCAACATGCAAAACCTATTCACCTATTTTAATCACTCGATTTTCGAAAACGAGTCCACTATTATATTCAGCGGCAACAATCAGGTGGTAGGTGGTATCGAATGTAATCGCGAGCAAAAAGACATAGGTAGGTATAGATAGATAAAGAGATAACACACTGGCTATCATCCGCTACAGTTTATCTAGACCTGTTTCCATTATCTTATCACCTGGTACCCTTTATTTTTCATGAGTCGGTATTTAGCTATGTGCAGATTGTGCAGGGCGTGCCTTACTTAGCTGTCCTTCTACGTGACTCTTCTTCGATTTTTCAATGGCTTTAAGTTTTCTGGTGACATATGATACGTTTCAGTGTTGAAAAGTGCCGTGAAAAGAGGACTGCAAGTGTTTGAAGAACTTTTCTTTTTTGTTAAATCAGTGAGTGACTCATTTGATTTAGTGTTGTGCAGTGTCTGTCTTAAACGCTGTCCTGTGAGTGTTCGACTGTTAAAACTTAGGTAAAATGTCTTACTAGCATACGAACTACCTATTAGGTAGGTACCTATTAAATATATAGGTAGTACATTACATAAAGTATAAATTAAATATCACGAATTTAAGACTGATGATTATGTATGACTCACAATCAGAATGAATAAACCTAGAGAGGTACCTACCACAGAGCACGGAAACGTCAACACCTACCGCGGAGTTTTTTTGTCTGTGGTACCTACCTACCTAACATTACCATCATATCACCGAGTGATATATATTCAAGCCTTTCTTTCTATTTTTTTTGTTTTATGCACCTGCTTTGACTCTTTCCACATGCCCTAAGGTAGACGACGACACTGCCATCTACGCGTCCCACCGTAACCACTTAAAATTAGTTAAGATTCTCCAGAACGCTCTAGACTCCCTCGGGAGCTGGTTCCGTAAATGGAGAATCGAGGTAAATCCGGAAAAAAGTGCAGCCGTGCACTTTCGTAGAGGTTCGTACTGATTAAACGTCCCCGCTGTAAAGCTTTTCGGCCGACCCATCCCATGGGTCAACGAGACCAAAGATCTAGGAGTCACCCTCCACTCAAGACTTAGCTTCCGTAGCCACATTATGAGAGTCCGCGACCGCGCCGCGTTCGTTTTGGGCAGATTACATCCGATGTTGAACAAAAAGAGCAAACTCTCCCTCAGAAATAAAGTGAGAATTTACACCACCTGCGTAAGGCCTATTATGACCTACGCCAGCGTAGCCTTTGCTCACACATTCGATTCACATCTGAAAATGCTGCAGGTCATCCAAAACCGTTTCATGCGCAAAGCTACCGGGGCGCCCTGGTACATGCGTAACGCCAACCTCCACATCGACTTAGGCCTCCCTACCAATAAAGCGTATATGAAAGAAGCGTCTCGTCGCTTCTTCGATTATGCTCCCCATCATAAAAACCCCTTGATAGTTGCCGCGTCCAACTACTTCCCCCATCCAACCTCGCGTTTTAAACACCGTCCGAGACACATCCTTACGGAAGAAGATGATGAAATCACAGTAGCCACTGCTGCAGCCATTGCGAGTAGATCACACTCCACAAGCTCCTCAAGCAACCGACGCCCCCGCCGGCGGGGGCGCGGAGGTCCCTCATTTGCTCCCCACTTTGGGAACTACCGGCACGTGCCGGGTAGATTCAGTCCAATACGTTCTTCCCAGAACAACTCGTAAGCCCAATCGCGCCCCAAGGGCGCGATTGAGCTGGTTGTTTGAACAACCACAAGCTTTCCGGGTGAGCTCCTGCTCCCCTCCATACAGTCAGGTGTAGATTAAAAGCCCCGGGGCTAAAAATCGTAGGGTCCACAACAAAAAAAGAAAAGCCCTAAGGTAGACTGAGAGATAACGCCTTTGGCGTTAAGTCCGCCCGTGTACATTTTTGTGCATAAAGTTAAATGAAATAAAAATAACTACGGTAGACTTGGTACCTAGGTAGTTGGTGCTCTAATAACTAGACATGCACTGAATTGTCGGCCATTTTTAAACCTACTCGGCAAATAGGCGACGATTAGTTGGCTGACTAGCCTACTAATCGGCTGAAAAAACAACATGTAGGTATTTTAATAAAATCATTTATTTCCATGCCGTGTGATGCTGGCTTAGAATAGCGCCACCCCATTTCTTTCCCGTGGGAGTCGTGACTAAGGGACTCGAGGGTGTGTAATTGTGTATTGTAATTTTAGGCCATGTGCTGACAACCTTTCACTATGGCAAATTTCCGAATGTTTGTCTATTTCCGTTTGTTGTGGCTGTTTGCGCTCTGCCTATCCCCCCTTATTTCCACCAGTGATAATTGTGTTCAAGATTAAACCACAACTAGGTATTTAAGTTGGTAGAATTGCAAAAAAACTTACAAAGACGCGATTTCTCTTTCCATACGTCACCGAAGCAATGATCGGCTCAGGCTCAGGCGACTAGTCGAGTCTGTAACGGAACGGGGCCCTGATTCTGTAGGCCACCATTCCAGTCACAAAATATGTGGATCATAAAAATATTAGCTATGTACCTAAGTACCTACTTACACATTAAAGTCTGCGCAAAAAATAAACACCGAGTCTTATTTTGGACTTCTCCCATCTTAAATAGGTATTAAAATGAAAGTAAACTTAATGCAATAGAATAACTTTAGATAATAGTAACAAACGATAGAATCGATCCTTGTATCAAAGTATCAATACGGTAGAAATTGTAGATCAAGTGTATTAAACAGTCAATCTAACCACCAAGGTAATAAAGTAGGAATTATAACGACACGCAGTTTTCATAGTAAAATCAAACTAAAACCGCAGAAAGAAACCATTCAGAGGAATGTGGATTCTAACATCAAAGCAGTAAGGCTCATACGATGTGAAGTATGTGAAAGTATACCTTATCGTCTGGAGGGAAAGGTTGAGTTTAGGAAGAGGACTGTGATTCACATCGAAAATGGTTTCGTACAGAATATTATCGTAGTAAAATGGGATAAAGGAAAGTAAACTTTAACATCTGAGCAGTAAGGATCACGTAAAATCGTGAACCTTGTCATCTAAGGGAAAAGGTTGAATTCGGAACGGAAACTGCGAATGACGAATCAGAGCAAGAATCGTTTTGTACAGACAATAATATCGTAGAAAAATGAGCCAAAGAAAAGTAAACTTTAACTTCTTAGCAGTAAGGTTCATGTGAAGTAGAAAGTGGGAAAATGAACCTTAACGTATATGGGGTAAGGTATAACTAAAATCAGAAAAAGAGACTCTGTGAAATATCTGAGAAAATTGTGACCAGTAGCGGGACTAAGGATGTCATTAAAAATTAAGCCTTAATATGTGAGTGGTAAGGTTTGCTATTGAAGAAAGGGACAGGTATCATTTAAAAATAGACTTTCACGCGAAGAACATAAGGTGCATTCGTCCAATAGTCAACGCTGTGGGCAAGCAGTGGTCCCAGGTCGGATTATTGATCAATTCAATGAAAAAACAAAGAGGTGGGATGACAATCGAATAAACACCTTAATGTGTAGGTGGAAGAGTTCACTTTAGAAGCAAGCTGTAAGGGGAAAACAAAAAGGAGCCTTCGCGCATAGATAATAAGGTCTGGTATCAATTGAAGGAATTTGCAATCAGAAAACTAATTTTTGTTCGGAAATAATGCAAGGTAGCATGACGCAGCAGTTTTTGAGAATGCATTTAGATAATCTTTAATACGTAGATGGGAAGGTTCGTTTTAGTGTATCGGATGGTTGTGGAACATTGTAAGGAATTTTATCTGAAGTGGGCTGGAGTAACGAGTAAATATAAACCTTCGTGCGAACATGATAAGGTGTAACCTTACATTAAGGGGATGGGATGCAAACGAAAATAAACTTTTATACGTAGAAGGAAAGGTATAATTTTGATCGTAAAATTTCTTGAGAGATTTTTCAAGATTAAAACTATGAGACCGGGCATTTTTGAAAAATGATTTTAAAGATGTTAGTGGAAGAACTGAGATTGGAGAAAAGCTACATAATAATTATTATGAAACCTTGGAAATTGATTCAAATAATTTCTGAAGATTAATTCCGTAGGTAGTATGGAGATAAATTGTGTGTCTTACTTAGCCCATAGGACATAGAGGTTTTCGAATAGGTAATGGGTGAAAAATTGAGAAAGTAGGACAGGTGCGTGTCGGGTTTGTACTCGAGGGTTCCGTGCCATTATCTAAGGATGATAGAAGACGTGTTCTGGTTCTGTGTAACTTTAGATTGTCAGGCAGGATATCACGCATTATGCGATATGATTTGGAAATAGGCAATTGAATAACCAAACAAACAAACTACAGAAGGGAGGACCAACCCGGATTCGTAACCCCTTTGGACACGGAACTCTATAAAATGAGGCAAATAAAAATTGGACCTTATCGTTCAGATAATAAGATTTGTTTTAGGAAAATAGGATTTTGCTTAGTAATAGAACTGGAACTGGATTTCTATAGAGAATTAAAAAGTGAACTTTACCGCTCAGGTAATAGGGTGATGGACAGTATTGTGTAAACCGTAAGGTTCATTCTAGAGAATAGGATATTTTGTTTATGATACTGGATATATTGAGAAGAGGAATTTATTTCTCAGATGTGTATGTGTAAGATGTGTGGACTTTATTATGTAGGTCGTAAGGTATATTTTGGGGAAAAGAATTTGTGCTTTTGGAGTTGAACTTTATTACCTGGGTGATAAGGTGCAGTGGTTATTATGAGGGTAGCCTATTTAAGCCATACAACTCAGGAAAGCGGGGTTCATTCGTCTTCTAACTCCTCGTCGCTTCACACATCCTTTGGATCTTTGGGGTAATTTCTTCCTAAGAAATTTTACACTTTGTTATTTTAGAGTCTTGCTTTTAAAATCATTGGGTTTTGGAATCTATGGTGGATATTGTGATAGCAATCATGATATTGACCGCTTTGTTTTAATACCTAAATTCAGTAAATTCTCCTCCTTTGTTTTAAATCTACCATATAAAGTACAGCCTTGGGTTTTTTGGGAGAAGACGAATGTTATGTAGAACCTAATGTGTTTTCCTTTGGGATTTCTGGTACTTATCTTTGGTAGGTACTGGTAAGCCTATTGAAACGTACGTTAGCTTCGCTTCTGTTAGGACTCTGCCTTAGAGAGGGCGAGGAGGGCTATTTACGGAGCCCTTGTTAATCTCTATGGTTCGCGTGTAGGACTTGATGAAGGTAGCAGTTGTGATCGATCTGATGTATCAATCATTGAACTTGAGGGTACCTGACCATACCTGTTAGCGGCCCACTACCTCTTGTCTTGTCCAAACACTCGGAGCATTCTCCAAACATAACTCACTTGATCTCACTGGGCCTACCCCTCCAACCCAGTCCGCGGACTACTAGAGGTTTGGTGAGATCTTAGGGTGCACTAGGTAGAACACACAAATCTTGACTTTGCCGTCGAGTACACCTATTCAGAATAGAGGATTAGTCTTGAACTCAAGGCGAAGCCTACCAACCCACACACCACACATTTAATTTGTAAATATAGGCGCATGCCTAAGTTTTGCCATCTACACAGAAGATTAGGAAGGTAGTCACATTTAACGCGGTTGTAGGGTTTAGCTGCTGTTAGCCTCTCCTTTACTTAGGCAGGGAAACTCTATAGTCTGCGGAGTACCCGGACTATAGTGGATTTGTAGGGATATTTATAAACATCTCAGAGAATGGGAAATGAACTAGAAAATAAAAGAACCAGTTCAACCTTTCAAATACTTAGGTACTTAAACTTTGCTTAAAACTAAATCGTAGACTTGATGCTTGAAGCAAATAGTTTTCTTGTAAAATAGTAGGTACCTACTTAGTTTCAAGTTTCTCAAAAGCATGGGAAATCTTAGAAGTCACCGAATAGCAGCATAGCATAACGTACCAACCTTAGGTTTCAAGTAGGTAATACAAAACCCTTGAGTAATACAAAACCATTTCAAAATAAAACTCTCACCTATTTGACAAAACATTTTAATTCAGAATAGTAGAATAATTCTTTTTAGATCTATTTTAGATTAAAATTGAATAAGCATGCAGAAGCAAATATTTTGGTTCCCCTATCTTATCTACAAACGTTAAGAACAAATGCCATCATCAGTTTCTAAAAATAACTAGTACAAAATTAAAGATGAAAAATAACGTAAGAATCAAATTCTCCTATTACTGTTGAAATAATAAAATTAAAATTAAAGAATTGTTGAGACAAAGAACTTTGGATCTAAGAATTTTACTAAAATGAAAAACTACTTTTACCTACTTAAGAGGGATTCAAGAAAGATAAAATTCATTATTGTATGCATGAGAATTAAGATTTGTTCAAGATAAAATATACCCACCTATAATACATAGGTACCTACTTAATATCAGAGTTGTCTGTCTAAGAAGGCTTAATAGAATCGCATGCTATGGAATTATAAATATTCCTAATAATCTGACATATCGTACCATATGGGCGATTATGGTTATTTAGCTTGAGATTTTACCAAAAGATAAAAATGGAAAGCTCTCTAAGGATGTGACAACTTAGCACAGAACGTTTATTATAAAAAAGTTTGAATGATTTTTAATTCTCTAAAAAAAGGGGAAACGGGGGACACTTTCTTAATGACCATATGACAATAGCTTTGATGATCCAAGTAGAATCAGTAATAAAGTAGATTGAGACAAAAAGAAAACTCTCCAAACACTTGGCATTGAAAACGTAACTTCCTTTGATTTAATTTAGCGCCTTAGATACCTATTTGACAAAGCTGGTACTCTCTGGACGTGGACAACCCAGATTTAGCTCTTATTGTTACGTATATATTTATTCATTATTATAACTCCTCTTTTTGAACATTGCAAATAAATGTAAAATAAATTCTAAGGCGTTCTTTATTGTAACAACATTAAATGTAGAATCTAGCATCGTTTGGAGACAGAAGGGTGGAGTCTATCCCGTCAGGTGACGCATGACACGATTCACATTTGCATAGGATATTTTCAGAATGAGGGAAAAATCTAACTTTACAACCCTCCGAGAAATTAATAACTGAAAATACAAATGTGGCCTCTAACTTACTTTATACTTACACAGAGGCGCCGCGGCGAGCGGGGCGGCAATCTTAAAGCCCTTTACAAAATAAGTACTAGCACTACGACATTTTACAATCTTCTACCTCTTCATGTTGTAACTTGGGTTCTAAAAAAGATATCACAAAGAAATTCTTACATCCTTAGGTAGTCTAACTAAAAATCTCACTAAATGACAATTATTTATAAAAATAAAATAAAGCAGGAAGAAGTTAACATATCAGGTAGTTTGTCGACTCGATGTTCCGCACATCTGAAGTAGAAGAATTCAAACTGTATTTCTACCAGCTTTACTTTATTCACCTCCAAGTGAGGCTATAAATGACTAAGCTAATTAAAATATCAATAAAAAAAGATTGTTAAAAGGTTATGAATAAAACATCATTGATTTTCATTATTTAAATAATAAAAGGTACTTACTTATCTCAATTTCTCACTAACAACCTATTGTAATTACCCCCTATCTCCCCTTTTATTAATTTTAGTAATAAAAGACAGGCATATCTTTATTGTTTTCCAAGTAAATGTAGTCAAGCACATGAAAATATAAAAGGCAGAAATAATTAGAAAATTTAAATGGTAGTGCATAGAAATATTATATACTAAAGGTTTTTTTTAAATTAAAATACAGCTGTTGTAGATCTTGTGAGGGTTTTCATCTTCTCTCTATGGCAGGACAGTTCACCCGTTGAACATCTGTAAGATAAAACCACACATTTTAAAATTTAGGTAAAATATTTCTACAACCTAGGTAGCCTTAAGTTTACCAACAAAATTCTTTGAAACTCCTTTGAGAACCGAATAAGAAATAATTTCATTTATAATTGCTATTTTGTAATTTCTGATATTGAATAGTAGTATAAGTACCTACTTACTTATAATTGTTTGGAAGATATCAATCCCAATTCAATAAATTACAGGTTAAACTTTTGCTAACCTCTTCAAGTAAGGAACCGAATAAACTGATTCAATATTCATCTTCATTTAAAGAAGATCCTTTAGTCCTCCAGGTAAGAGACTTCTGTCAGGTTGTCACTGTATGTAATAGAAATAAAATAAAATTAATATTTACTAGAGAAAGTTAAAAGTTAAATAAATTTCTTAGCGCTATTCACCATCACTTCCTACAACTGTCCAAAGGAACAAATACAATACTTACCTAAACATTAGTAGTAACAACTTCCATTCGCACATTACCCTCTTCTGAGAGTTCAAAGTATCTAGTTAAAGTTGATAGTCAAGGTAGCTTATCTTGGATGGAGTACTAGCTTAATCTTGGATCAAATTTTACACCTGTAAAAGAATAATACCATTAGTAGGTAACTTCTTTATGTGAATGAGTGATGTGATGAAACAGCGCCTTCCAATATTGAAAATAGTATTAAGATTCTTGTAAATTGAATGTTTTGAGATTTAGGTTAAGTTGGATGACTAGAGAACACCATAATAGGAAGCTAGGAGTACAGACAAGCTTAAAACAAAAGTTTTTCAAACATACCTGGATATTTAGCTGAAACTCTGTAGGTTGATTGAATTCCTTTTTATTTCATTAGTAACTTGTTGTACATTAGTAACTAGTAACACGGATAGTTATTAGTGTAGCATGCAGCACTGAAGAATATGAAGTTGTGAAACTGAAAAAGGAATACAAATTATAGTTGGTATTGCCCGACAATATTTACTGGAATTATAGTAGAAACTTTAACCTTCTAGTCTTTAAGTTAATTTCTCACACTGTTGTACGGTTGATGAGTAAAAAATAAATTTAATTAGATCAGTAAAACTATTAGTAGGCAGGTAAAAATCATAAGCAAAACTTTATGAAAATACAACAAAGAACTTACCAAAATTATGAGTTTTATGAGAGTATCTTTGTTCCACTGGTTTAAAAGGCGCACAGGGTTGTTTAATATCTTTAAGTAAATACAAACTCAACATATTTCATGGTTTTTGGAGAAACAAAGTAAAATAAATCAAATACCGAGAATACCGCGTTCAGTGTACTTGACAATTGTTGTTTTTTGGAATGGAAGTTGGAACGGGCAAAGTATACAAAGTGAACTAAGACCATACAGCCATTCAGGACTACTATATTTTAGTTATGATACTAGGCTTTTGGGGCTAAGATCACATTAAATATCGGGTTTAAATAAGGATAAATTGATCAAAAGTATTAAGTTTAGTTGTTTATGAAACGGTAAGTTCAATACCAAACAGCCTCGTAAGCATTTCAGCCAAAGTCAATATTCAAGTTTTCGTAGATGTATAAAGTTGAGATTTAATTTTAACTATAGGTGTATCTATAGACTGTCTTCCTCTCTCTGAGGTTACTCACACAGCGTAGGGTTCCCACTATACGAGATCCAAGGCCAAGATTTCAGTTCTTATACTTTAGTTTATAGTAGGCATATAGTTTCAGACTTTAATAATTATCAGATAAGATATCTTAGGTAGTTGAGTGTATATGCATAGGTTTATATTTATATAGGGTAAAAATAGGGCGGGACGTTACAAGTCGACCATTAGTATACCTAGTAGGCGACTAGTTGGTGAATAGTCGGCTGTGAAGCAGTTAAGTCGGTAGTCAGCTAGTCCGTCAAAACCATAGTCGGTGCATCTCTAATAATAATATTTTATATTATTTTATTTTTATTTAAAAGTGAAGTCTACAGCTATAGTACTAATAGTATACTACAAAAAAAAAATATTGTCGAAACATAAGCCAAGTACAGACGTCCATTATGTTGACTGTATACTTACGATATTAGTACAAGAAGCGAGATTAATACCGTACTTAAATTAAATATCGGTAAATTTTTAATAGATTAAGTATATCGTAATTGCATTATAGGCACGTGCCTGAAGTCAGCATGGTTGCGACTACGATATTAATATTTTAAACAAGTTATATTATTAATATACCTAGTACCTACCGTTTCAAGCAGATTAGATAAATAGGTCATTCATGAGTATGAGGGCACGGCCTCATCTTAATGCGAAATTTACAACGTGACTTGATTCTTCAATATATAAGTACTATTAATTTGTCAATAAACGTATCCGATTTCCCAGAAATTCTGCAATATGTATCTAAACAGATGTATGTAGGTAGGTACAAGTAAATATTTGTAAATATTCTCAACCTACGCGCGCCCGGCCAATAGATACTTAATTGTGCTATTATAACCACCGATAGTAAGGCCATGGATGCTAAGCTTTCATTTGACAGCTTTTCCCCCCTTAAATAATGAATTACACATATGAAAGCTACAAGCATACCAAGTTTCATGCTTGCTTCCGGATGAAACTCAATTGTTATAAAATTGCACTGAATCTCACGTTGAAGTCCATTTAATTTCAGCGTTTGTATGAAAAACGTTCCACCATCCGACTTATTCATTTATGCCATTACCAACCTAGCCCAATACTTAAGTTGGTCAAGATTCTCATGAACCAGTTGATTTAGATATTCGTATTACTTTGTCACTTAACCTACAGATAAATGCAAACCTACCTTAACTATGTAATGATATGACAAAGAAAATCATAGAAAACAGGACAGCAGTTACCTGAACATACTTAAGTAGGTACATTTGTTGAACATTTACAAAAAGGGAAGGTCCCACATATAATAAGATCCATTTCCGAAATACGTATAATCGAATCGAACTAGATAGCTAGTAGGTATATGATAAAATCTTTATCAACTAAAACTAGCACATGTAAACAAAAATATGAAGTGTATATTGGGTAACCTTCTGACTAATTCGGCTTCAAACTCGTATGTACCCATCTTAGATAACGTTAATGACTTAGGCGCAGTTTAACTGTATAGGAAGGTACAATATTATAAAACCACGGTAGTGTTATTATTTATTCTATGTAAAAACTGCTAATTTCTTAGTTTGATGAACCTTGTAACTTAAAACCTTTATCCTAAACATTAGGTACAGGTGTATCTATAGGCTATGGAGGTAGGGAACAAGGTCCCTAGGTCCCTACTATGTCCAATCCGATGACATGCTAATTTTGCAATTGCCTTAGTTCAATTCACTTAAATAAATATATAAATAGTATAATAAATAGCTTAAACAATTTTAAGCTATAGCTGGGTGGGTAGGTTTATTATAAAATGATTGCGTACGTTATTGGTAATGTAGGAAATTAGAGCACATACATTACATATATACAAGAAGTCTAAGAACGTACCTGGTAGCCATTCCACCAATTCGGACTAAGCGCTTCCAGTCATCATTTATAATGCGCACTGCTAAAGAGTGGAACTCACTACCTGCGTCTGTGTTTCCAAACGCATACAACCCTAATCTCTTCAAAGTAAGAGTGAACAGGCTTCTTCTGGGTGAGCTCGCTCCATCTTAGACTCTGTTTCTGTCCTATGACCTAGACTAGAGTCAAGAGCAAACCCATCATTAATAAAAAAAAAAAAAAAAAAAAGAACATTACACTCCTTTTTTTGTTGGGCAGTATATATGTGCGATTCTTTAAAGGACTGAAACTCGTTAACCACTGAATAGATTCGAATGGGAATTGTATCTGAAGAATCCTTACATTATCCCGAGTATCATAGGCTAGATCACACTCCACAAGCTCCTCAAGCAACTCATTTGTTCCCCATTTTGGGAACTACCGGCACGTGCCGGGTAGATTCAGTCCAGGCCGTTCTTCCCAGAACAACTCGTAAGCCCAGTCCCGCCCCAAGGGCACGATTGGGTTGGTTCTTTTAGTTCATATAATTACGTATACTTTAGGATACAGTATTACTTCATTTATTGTAGGTACTTAGTATTCTTGTTTTATTAGCCCAAATTTATTTTAATCTTATTAAGTAAGTTGTACACGTCAACTGCCTCACTTTATGCCTTCTCACTACCCTAGGTCTGCTGTAAGAGATTTCTTTTTAGAAATAAGCTGACCTGTTGTGTATTGTTCTATATGTTATGTCCTTTGTGTTATATTGTGTACAATAAACGGTTAAATAAATAAATAAAATTGGTTGTTTGAACAACTACAAAACTTCTCCGGGCTCCGGGTGATCACCTGCTCTCCACCATACAGTCAGGTGTAGATTTTTATAGCCCCGGAGCTAAAACCATAGGGTCCAGAACTAAACAAAAAGCAGCACGAGCAGGTGCGTGGTGGAAACTTGCTATTAAACATAAGCATTTTTTTCCAGGTGGTATGTTCTGGAATGGAGTATTGTTTATTTGATAATATGTTACTTTCTCATTGTCATGACCTATTTACCTGGGGTTTGTATAATATACAGTTCGTATCTAAGACGTTTGAAATAGTGACAGAGATTGCAGAATAGACCAGAGTACCTAGTATAGTATCAGAAACCACATTGAATCATTATTATTTTACCGGATATCATGAATAACTCTATGATTCCACTATATAAAGAATTTCATTCATAATCACAAATAATATTCGCGACTCTATGACCGCTCCTTCAAATGATAAACAAAATAATCTCACAATAATTCGTCATATTTTGTCTTATCAAATCTAACTGGTACCGATAATGGTTAGCCAGCTTCGAGCAATGCGGTCTTCCGTCTCGTTACGACCGATCGAAGATAGCCAGTAACTACTAAATATTATGAGGACGAACGATCAAGCTATAAAAGAGTTGCAGGAGATTGTAAACATTATGAATGAGGCTTTGAAAAAGAAAGGAATGAAAGTGAATATAAGTAAGACAAAAGCAATAGTTTTTGAAAAAGAGGAAGGTAGGTATGATGGATTGTAAAATTATAGAAGAGAAGAGAGGGTGGAAGTGAAAGAGTTTGTATATTTGCGATCGAAGTTTACATCAAATGGAAAATGTGAAAGTGATAAGAAGGTTGAATGAAAGAAGGTTGAATGCCGGTAAAATGGTGAATGCCTTTTATGAACAGCCAGAAAGTGTCTTAAGTATGAGGCACGCCTGGCTGTGCATAGAGGAGTGTTAGTTCCAACTCTTTTGTATGGGAGTGAAAGTTGGGTAGTGGTTGGGTATGGCAGAAAAAGCATGAAAGTAGAATAAATGCGGTAGGAATGTGATTGGAGTAAAATTGAGTGACAGGATAAGGAATAGCGTGAAAAGAGGACGTGACAGTAAACAATAAGACGTAGTGACTTGACTGGTATAGACAAAGGAATGCTGAGATGGTTTGGTCACGTTACGAGAGCTAATTAAAGATGGTTTACGAAACATGGCATGGGTATATATATATATGGCGAGTGCGGATGGGTAGTTGGGTGCGTTGGAAGGGGACTACCTTGACGAACTTACCTGGATCATCTAGGAGACGTTAAAAAAACGTGAGGTCAAAAGTAAACCGACGAGCATGTATGAAAAACTGTACAAGGGTTGTTCTCATCGACCGCGTTTTTCGTACGTTCCGCTTAAAAAGTGCTGCTTCCTCTGGGACAATCGTTATAAAATTTTACTTCAAAATACTTCAGCACTTCTCACATATGGTCAAACATTTAATTCATCAAATATGTGGTCAGTTTTTTGTAAATTTCCTGTCAAACATGCATTCTCTCACATCCATGGCATGGTTCTTTGCTACCTTGCGCTAAATAGACTGTTATAGATCCTAAAATTACAAGTCTATGTCGTGTTAAGCTTTCTTATCTTTTAAACGATTATATTTTCTATCTTTTAGCATGTTTTTAGTTTCCACAACGGCAGAAACTTTTTTATAAACACGGATTTTTACGTTGAAGCCCTGAATCAGCCCACAATTACCTCGCGCTACTCTCTCACTCATATATTCATGACGGTAAAAGCTATCTGTCGATTTTACTCACGAATTCGTAGCGGCTAGTACCGCCGACAACGTCGTGGGGGACGCAGGCTCCACTCGCCGCTATATCTTCGATGGCGAGGGTAAGTTTCTCACATTTACGACTTTGTCCAGTACCGACCTCATTTCCATGCTAGTCGATTACCAATTATTCAGTTATTAGGTATTATCGATATTTTTTCTGAGGAATACCTTTGATATGCTTAAAATAAGAGGCGGTACTGTATTAAATTTTAACGAATAGGTTTTTATTAAACTGCAAAATAAGCTTTCGTTCTTATTTCCATGTTCTCATTTCCATGTCTTTCCATGGTTCGAGATGGCATGGAAATGAGAAAGTGGCATGGAAATGAGAGAATGATTAAAATTTTGCAGTCCACAGTTGGACAAAGTTTTTAAATTATGAATATTTATTCTTAAATTAATCCAATGCCTGTTTTAATCGTAAATATGTGGAAGTACGGGTATTTTTCATTATTACCTATTTTTATGAAATGAAAGCTTTTGTAGTTAATTTTATATGTCTTTTTACCGAATGTGTCAGAAGGAGGGTTAGAGTTTTTCGGAAGTCTGTCTGTATGTATATATGTATTATGTATGTATGTGGACATGCAATTTTTTTTTTCGTGGGTTACAGCCCATACGGCTAGATGGATATTGACATATGAGGTGTCATGTGATTCGCAGCGCATCAGCGCGAGTGACATTTGCTACATTTTAAACAAGATACCGCTAAGATGCGGCTCTCTGATATTTCACCGCCCCGCGCTCGCCCGACTTAGAAGCAGTCTGAAGTGGTCATCTACTGGTTACGCAAGCTTTATACTAGTTTAGAGTGCGTTGCGGTTTCGGTAGCCCCAGTTTTGGCACGCACATATATATCTGTAGGAGTTTTGCTTCTAAGCGGTAGCCATTATTATGAATTCTTTTCTATAAGAGACATTCTATAGAAAAAATGGTTGGCCACAAGTTACTTTAATACAAAGTGTTATAAAACTGTTTGTTGCATTCTGCAGTCGGTCACTATGTAAAAGTTATCAGTATCCACACCCTCATATGCGTGGGATGCTAAATAAATATTTAACTAAGTAAATAAAGCTTATTTTCTTTATATTTCCTACAAATCAAGTAGTGGACATCTCATTTCCATGACAAAAAATAGTGGCCCTCCTTTTTTTATATTTATAATTGTAATATATTAATTATTTTTACTAAAATACGTTCTTTAAGCTCTAGCAAACATAACTGACTACCTTTAAATTAAAAATCATTTTTAATTATTTTAATATCAAATAAAAGTAAAATTGCCACGGAATTCTCTCATTTCCATGTCCGCAAATAGTGGACATCAAATAACTCTGAAACTAGTGGTCCAAGAACCGGGCAATTTCAATCTTGTGTTTGTAATGAGATAAACTTTGATAACGTATATTCAATTATCCAAAAAAACTATATTTCAAAAATGACATGGAAGTGAGAAAATTCCGTGTCATTATGAGAATGACCCACAAGTTGAAGTGGCGAAACAGGTGTGTCAGGACCTTAGCAAGTGAAAAGATGTAGTTTCTGCCTACCCCTCTGGGAAAGAGGCGTGATTATGTTTAAATAATAAATAATGTATGAGTTTTTTGTTCACTACAATATTAACATTATAGTTATATTAATCCAAATAAAAGATTTGTTTTTTGTGCTGAGTAATCTTCGAACGGGATTAATTGAAAATCATCCTTTATTGAAGCTACTTAACACCTTAGTATTACCTACCTATCCTAAAACGGGTAGCATAGTGAGCGATTAGCAAGAATTTTGTATGGAAACAAAACCTATCACCATCAATGACCAATTGATCATGAATGATCATTTTATCAATGGTTCTCTAAAGTAAGGGTTATTGATATCAAATTCAATGTAGCATAAATATTGGGTCCCACACGAAAAGAGAGAGATTAAATCGTTAGACTTAAAAATGTTCTATTTTTGACAGGAAAAATGTATTGGAGTGCTCTAATACTACTGGCTGCATCGGGTGCATCTGCTCAACTGACTGCTCAAAGCAGCGTAGCACCAGGGCTGAGAGAATGCTACATAAACGGCACATTACTGAACAGAAACAACCTACCTCCAACCACCATTCCAGTGCTCATAGACATCATTCGACAGATTGAGGACAATCCTAACGTTAACTTTGACTTGAGGCAACTCGCTGTTTTGCTTTTACACACGTAAGTCGACAGATCACTTTCATATGAAATAATCCATACACTCAATACCTACAGTGTCTACAAGCTTCAATTTTCATTTTCTGTTTCAGATACAGACAAGATGGTATTGAATTTCATCCAACAGACACACAGGGCGTTGTGTCAGTAAACGTACTGCCCTATGCCCCTACATTCCATTCTTTCTTCCGACATAGATTGCTCCTCTCGAGGATAATTCCCAATAACCAGAATCCATTGGCTAATGATACGATTCCTGCAGTTCTAAAGGTATGTTAAGCCAGTTACATTTCAACCTGACCTTTTAAAATATTTTTGAACTTTTAATAGAGCAATGTATTGTTTTCTTACAGTGTGCACTTCATCACATGCTCTCAACAACGGTTGATGCTAGAGTCAGAGGAGACGAACAAAACTGCAACCAGATGCAACAATACCGAGCCATGAGAACAATAAGAGACATTCGGAACATTGACGATGACGTTGAAATTCTGGACGATGTTGTTCTGCAAGTATCAATTTCAAATCCAGAGATTAACTAGTCGACCTACAATACAATCGGCCTACTGCAGACTTTAAGCCACTAGATCAGTTTGATAGGATGTTTTACTTTATTTGTTCTGTGGTTTCAGAAAAAATCATAACAAAAATGGTCAAATGAGACAATACAACCCCAAAGATGATGTAGAAGTGAGACGTTACGGTGCTTCCAGATCTGAACGTCAGTTAGAAGGAGAAAGTCAGTGCCCTCTTCTCAGTGGAGTAGTTCACACAAACTGGGGGGCTATTTCCGCTGGAACTGTTATTGCTGGAATTGCAAGTGGTGCACAGACACAGCAAGTGCCGGTCATGGAGCTAGCTAAGGGGTCGGCACTTAATTACAACGATGTTCAACAATATATCACTTCGCTGTATCCGGCAACACTTTCAGGTAACTAACTTATACACTTGCAAAAAATGCTTGACTTTGATAGGTTTAACTTCAATTACTCATTGTATCACAGGTGACTTGGCAGAAGCTGTTCTTATCCAAGGAACAGAAAGAGGTAGCAGCTCCATATCCATAGGATCAGCTGGTGGTTGGAACAGTACTGAAGCCAGGAGATTCTGGATGCTTCACAATCGCATCAATATTGAGATGACTGACCCTGAAATTAGAGGAGGTGTTGACGGGTTTTTGTTGGGCGCTACCGTAAACTCTCAATTACAAACTTACAGTAGTTTGAAACTGTCACAACTGCTTGATATGTACTATTCTCCCAGAGTAAGTTGCCAAACATTCTTGAATCATTGAACACATACACACATATCACGCCTATAATCCCTTGCGGGGTAGGCAAAGTGTAAACGGCCGCAAGAAACGGACATTTATGCCACGTCTGACAAATAATTGAGGGTTATTCGGAAAATTGTGTATCGCCATAGTGACAGGTTGTCAGCCCATCGCCTAAAATTGCAATTAAACACAACATGTTTATATTTATTTGGATTCTACCTGCGTATACTTATGATTCAATCGCTGTATTTTCGCGCCTTAATGTCAATTAGATACGTTCCAATTTTCGATCACCCCTTAACTCGCGTCGAATACGGGTCGCGTCGGTTGGAAATACATAATTTGAATTTGTTTTATTTCAGAATGGCGTCTTCAACTCACAGTTCAGAGCATGTAATCGACGTGCTTTGGCTCAGCAAAACATAGCTGAAACCACATTAATTTCTGAAACATATGCATTTGCTGCGGCACTTGACACCAATATGCCATTAAGAGGAACCATCACTGGGGGATTAAATCAGCTGGTCTCCAGTGCTGTACAAAGCTTCCAGAATTATATGAGTGAGATTTTGTTTATATCATCTGCCTGCCTGCCTTGTCACAATTTATTTGGGGTCGGCGCAACATGTTTTTTCCTACCATTCATATCTTTCAGCTGTCAAATCTTCGTCTACACCCTTTTACTTCATATCATTAATCATTATTAGCCACAGCATCTATCTAGATGATTGTTGCAGCGCTCGTGGGTTATGATGATCTACGACGACCGCACCGTCGCGTCGTTGATGGCTGTACAGTCCTATATCATATTTTATAATAATCCATCCAAACCTTTTAGGCCTTCTGTAAGATTTATTATTACATGTATATTGACTACCAGTGAAAACATAAAATATTGCGTATCACAGTATGAATATCTATCCTCAAATAATTTCAGCAAACAACTTAAACGACATGACCTGTGTAACCACCATAGCTGCTGATATAAATTCCCGCGCGAAAACAAATCTCTACATCGTATTGGATGCCTCATGGCAGTACTTGGCTGTCTATCCCGCCATATCCTACCTTCTGGACCAGATTGAAGTAAACAAGTTCGGATCCAGCGTGACTCTTCTGAGTGCTGCTGATGGAAGTGTTGTAGTGAACACGACATGGTCATTGGCGAACTTCCACATGGAGTATACTCAAGCGCGCCATCAAGCAAGTAGGTGCAACACAGCTAAGTTCTAATTCATTTAGTATGTACACATAATTTACTAAATATACAATTATTGTTTTACCAGTGTTGACATCGGTAAATCTGGAGGCTACTTACACAAATGTTCGGACGATGATGCAGACTCAACTGGACAATGAAAGTGTCAGGAACTATGTCGGTGGCAACGCCACAGTTCTCCTGTTTATGCTTAATGCCGGAAACTTGAATGTCAACGATCGAGTCCGGGAAGAAGCTAGGATCCTCAATGAAACTGTACCTGGTACGAACTGTTCTTTGCATGCATAAAATAGCCTGATCGGCGAATAATTGCAGCGCAAAAGCTCTTTCGAGTGAGGCACTTCTTTCGAATCATCGCCTGCTCTTTAAGGCGAGTGTAGCCGTCAACGACCTCGACGGCGGCGCCACTTCGCAAAAAAAAAAGTTTTCTGTGTACACTAAAACCAATCAGAATGTCCGCTGTCCAAGTTTTTAGTATTATCCTAAAGTAAAATTTGAAATTACAAACTCAATTAAATATTCGCTGCAGTTAAAGTTATGGAAAAAATGCCTAAAAATAACTTTAATCACAGCGAATATTTCATTGAGTTTGTAGGTTCTATAACACTCAAGGATAATACTAAAAACTTGGGCATCGGACATTCTGATAGATTGTTTGTATAAAGAGAAAACTTTTTTTTGTGTAGTTGCGCCACCGTCGAGGTCGTTGACGGCTACACTCGCCTATTATATCCTGTATTCTTCGTCTTCCTGTCGTGTCAATAGCAAAGGTAGTTCTTCAAATTCAGGCCAAAAGTTGATCACATCGATTGCTCTCTCGTTTTGTTTCTAAATATAATTTAATAGTGTTGATAGTACGACTGATGCCTTGCAATATTTGCTTACTTACAGATCTGAGGGTTCTCTTCGCAACATCGTCAAACCAATTTGATAACCTGTGGCCTTTGGTGCGAGATATGCACAATGATATCATGACCGTCGCACCCAACACACAAGGAACCAATATTGATATGATTATGAGCACTGTGCGTAACAGAATTCGTCAAGGTAATCTACAGATCTTCTTAACTTACTAGATAGATCTTGATTTTCTTGATTCTTGATAATAAAAAAAAACTTTTTCTTTGTCAGTCGGAAGGAGAATCATCAATCCCCTCTGTGGATCAAAATTCAACCGTGAAGGTACTTCATCTGGAACGAGACAGTTTGAAGACTACGTAGAGCCTGGTTATGTCAACTTCTATGCGATTAGTCCGAACTACTTCTACGTCAACAATGATAACAGAAGAGTTCGCATTATCAGAGCCAGTTCCGGAAGTGGCAGCCTCGTCATTTGTCATTCCCGCATATTTGCTCAACCCAGGTAGGGAGGGACCTACCCTATGGTACAATTTTAATGCCTATGCTTATTTTATTAATAATCTTAAGACTAATTCCTTTTCTCATCGTTTCCAGCCAAAACGTAACTACTGGTGCGGGTGAAAATGACATAACATGCCAATCGCTAGCTGCTAGTGGCAACATAGAGATCAGCCTGCAGAACCTCTGTGCCGCTTACTGGACTATCAACTCTTGCCCACTCTTGTACATCTCGGTTCAGTCGTCCGCTACACCTGATGCGTCTACTACCGCAGTTTGCACGGGTACGTGTAATATTGATTAAAAATATAAAACAAATTAGCATGATTTCTTGTAGGTCTGTACAGGTGAGCTCACGTTCAGATGATCTGAAGCGAAATAACTAATTTTCTAGCATCGGGCTGGACCACGGCTGGACATGTTTATTTATATGATGATATGATAAAAATTGATATTCTAGAAGCCATCTCAGGAAGCTGATATATTAATTGGAAAAACAATGTTAAATATAACTATTAACTTCATATACCAACGGCCTTAAGAAGTTGTACTCAAATTATATGCAATAATGCCCATAAGTACCAAAAAACTCGGTTCATTGTAGCCAGCCAATTGCTTTGAAAAAGGAAATGTGACGTTGGATTTTCCGGTTTCTATGAGATTGGCCAGGATAACTAACAATTTACATTAAATGACATCATACGTGTTTGAGTACCTACCTTATCTATTTCGCCTTTGTTTCACAGATAACCACTGCAGGTTCCCGTACGATATAAGGTACCAGGTTCAAATCGAGGAGTTCGGCTGCTTCAGTAGCGCCAGCGGCGTCAGCGCAAGCCTAGCGGTCATCATCCTTGCATTCTTTATCCAATTCTATAAATTATAAACGTAGTTCTAGCTACCCACCGTTTTACATCTTAAGTTTATTTATATGCATATAGATATAGGTGTTGTATTAATTTTTAAAATTAATGACATTAAATTTTTTACTGCCTCTTCTACAATGATGCCAATTTAGGTTATATATTTTAAGATTTCTTGTAAGTATTAGTTTCTATACCTACTTATTTGTGATGAGAGATTATTTTATATGAATGTGTAGATAGCAGAGACCGGAGCTCGCATTTAATTACGTAGGTAGGTACCTAGATAGGTAGGTACAGGTACGCATGACGCGTGGCGTACGTAGTAGCTAGGCGTATCGTGCCCTAAAATGGGGTGAGTACCTGCCTACTTAGATAATTTTTAACAAAGCTGGGGTAAGCCAGTAAGTGTAATCATTTTAAAATAGCTGCCTTAATGCAATTATTAGGTATAATGTCCAGAGGGCGAAACCGTGCTGACGAAGAAGAAGTAGAAAAAAATAATAAATGTTACTAAGCATTTACTATAATTTTTGACGAATTTATTGAGCAGATAATATGGATTTTCTGTTTTTTATTTTAAATATTTCATTTGTAGACTTTGAGTGATTGATATTGTTTATACAATTTAGTTAGGTATAAACTCATTATGTTATTGTTTATTCAAAAAAGTAGGCAATAATCTTGTGTCAGTATAGTTTACCAAAATTAAGCTTGTTGGTACTTACCGCCGCCGTTAATACTAATACTAGCCCCGGTCTCCATTAAAGTAATAAATAATAAATTCTAATCTACTTATGTGAAATACTGCCAAAAAAAATAAGACTACCTACTTATAAGTAGGTAGGTACCTACCAACGTACCTTAGTAGTTATTTTTACAGGGTGAAAATGTTACCTACCATAACTATCGTACGTTTTTCAAAATAAAGGATGTAATCCATAATTGTGTTTTTGTACTAGGTATATTTGGCCGCCTTTGCGAATATTAGAAATGCATTATGCTGTTATTTTTGTTCATGTTATTTTCGTGCGATAAAGATAGGTGTTTTTACTTATTTATTTATAGATGTAGATGGGTGATTTCGATTACTACTAAGTATTAATATTTCAATGACCTGTTAGCTATACAGGGTGTAAGGGAAGGTGGTGTAGGTACCAAAAGCTTTGTAGGCATGATCAGACCATTGCATGCACCTGAAAACTTTTTATACGCTGACGATGTTTTTTTAGAGTTTCCATAGAAATGCAGTCAGCAGATGGGGAAGTTGGTATGTATGGTAAAAAAAACTCGTTTATCAACATAGCCAACATGCAAAAAAGTCACTACATAAATAGTACCTACACTTAGTTTTTTTTTTTACTTAAGTAGATTCTTTTTAATAATGATGGTTTTGCTCTTGACTCTAGTCTAGGTAGGTCAGAGACAGAGTCTAAGTTTGTCGTGTGATGCCGGCTCAGAATTGCATCACCCCATTCATTTCCCGAGGGTGTCGTGACGTGAGAGGCGACTAAGGGACTAGAGGGTTTAATGTGTATTACAATTTGTGATACAAGAATTTTCTGAAACGGACCTCAAATATTTGTCTGACGTGGCGATTTCGACCGTATTTTATGGCCGTTAACGCTCGCTTACCCCGCAAGGGATAGAGGCATGATATGTGTAGGTCTAGGTATGCATTGAATGTATAATAGCAAAAGACGGTAATCTACAGATAATAGACCAATGCAACTATAGAAAAATAAATGAGGCAATTTTTCAAATTGGTACTTAAATATCCTAGTGGTACTAAAATCGTGTCAAAATTTACCGAAAATTAAGTTTCGTGTCTGTTTTAGTCTAGGGTCCACAGCTTATTTCAAGATTCTGCCTTCACAAACCTTTTGTACCGTTGATTAGATTGCTTATTTTGGTAGTGAGAACATTTGTACCGCAAAGATTTTAGAAATATCGCCATTTTACAGTGTCACAGGGTCCAAATGATTTTATAACCTCAAAATTGGAAAAGCTTCAATATCTCTGCAAAGGATTGATCTACAAACAAAATGATCGCATGGATGCCGTTACAAATCGCAAATCTTTATTTGTACCGCTTTTTTATACTTTGTAAATACTTGATAGAGGAATAAAAGGCGATTAACGCTCATATGGCATTTGGTTGTTGGGCTTTCGTATATCTCAGTAAATATAGCGGTACAAATGTTCTGAAAGAAATCCCAGTAACAATACAAGCGGTACATTACATAGCTACAACCAAAAAAGCCGTATCTGCTCTAATTTACGAGAAAACAACACTGTAAAATTTGCAAGAAAATGATATGTACATGACCAAAGCTCGGCCACGGCACAGTATAATTAATAGTACTAGCATACAGTATGGTCACTCCCTGCCTCCCCCTAAAAGCGCCGCCCACCCGCGCTCGGAGGACGCTCAGACACCGGCTAGCAAGGACGTGACGACGACTTGGTGCAGCGAGCGAAGGCAGCGCAGCGTAAATTATACTAAACTAATTAATATTAGAAATAATTTTGTGATCGATGTGTGTTGTGCTATGTACGGTTGTTTGAGCACTGCAAACAACAAAACTAAAAGAAAATTCTACCGATTCTACCTGTCTTTACAAATCTAAGTAATAAATTACAAATATAAGTAAGAGTTTTATGTTTTAGTAGCAAAGAATAGGCGCTTATGTTTTATATTTCTTTGACATTATCCGTTTAAGACCTTATCCTATCAGTTCACGCTGAAAACAAAACAAATTCTTTAAGAACAAAAAATCATGTATTCAACTTACGTAATATTTTGGTGACCGTCATTTATTTACAAAAAATTTGTTATTTCGTTTATACTATTTGAAATAGGAAACTATTGTAAAAATTGAGCATAGACATCCACCTTACAGCATAAGTACATTATGATTCCTATTTATTCCTAATCCGCGCGCAAGAAGTTTCGAGTAAATCGAACTTGAACTGGCCGGGCAATGGCGGCGGCCGGTCAGCCATTTTTTTACAAGCCCGCAAATCAAATTCAAACCCGCTATCACAAGGTCATTTCATATTGCCGCACATTGTATTCCCGATTCGCGAACGCACCACGAACAAATTAAGGTAAAATGGCGGCAACCCTGACATGTCTTATCTCACACACACAAGTATTTTATCGTTAGCGTTCATCTACGCGAGCTTAGACTGTGTGCGTAGCAACGCGTTTGTTTCATACATTTGAGCGCCAGTGTCCGAGGTGTGGCCATGGTGTTCACTTTTAGACTTTTAGCAGCCGTAATATGCGGATTTGGATTCTGATTCCGATTTGCACTTTATACCGACCGAAATATAATTCATTTTCTTCAAACAAGTAACTAATACATAGATGGACCGTCAAAGAAATAAAGTTTGTGTGGTGAAGGCGAAAATTGAAATTCAGTCGCGTCAGTTACAAACCTTAAACTTTTTACACACATATTGCCTTCGGTAATCGTTCCTGTAGTTTCGGAGATTAGCCCGGTGAAACAGACAAAAATATTGAAAAATATAAATTATGAAATTTGTTCTAATCATATTTTAACATCATCTAAGATTAGTTTTTCGTAAATTTGTTCAATACACGGGTTTTATTGTTTTATTATATGTATAGATTGGTCCTTTTATTTTTTTTAAATTACGAAATTTCTACGAATTGACCATAATGACAAGTTGCCGAAGGTAATATGAGTGTTAAACGCTTCTCGTTGGTAAACTGACGCAGCATAATGTAAATAGACGAATAATAGTATATTTCGCCTGCGCCATACAAACTTTATTCCTTTGACGGTCAACCAATTTATTAGGTACTTGCTTGAAGAAAATGAAATATATTTCGGTCAGTATAAAGTGCAAATCGAAGTCCAGAATCCAAAATCCGCATTAATCCGCTGCTAAAAGTCTAAAAGTAGAACACCGTGGCCGAGCTTTGGTCATGTACATATCATTTTCTTGCAAATTTTACAGTGTTGTTTTCTCGTAAATTAGAGCAGATACGGCTTTTTTGGTTGTAGCTATGTAATGTACCGCTTGTATTGTTGCTGGGATTTCTTTCAGAACATTTGTACCGCTATATTTACGGAGATATACGAAAGCCCAACAACCAAATGCCATATGAGCGTTAATCGCGTTTTATTCCTCTATCTGGTATTTACAAGGTATAAAAAAGCGGTACAAATAAAGATTTGCGATTTGTAACGGCATCCATGCGATCATTTTGTTTGTAGATCAATCCTTTGCAGAGATATTGAAGCTTTTCCAATTTTGAGGTTATAAAATCATTTGGACCGTGTGACACTGTAAAATGGCGATATTTCTAAAATCCTTGCGGTACAAATCTTCTCATTACCAAAATAAGCAATCTTATCAAAGGTACAAAAGGTTTGTGAAGGCAGAATCTTGAAATAAGCTGTGGACCCTAGAAAAAAATAGACACCCAGTTTCGCCTACATAACTCTTGTTCTTACCAGGATCAATCAACCAAGGCAGATAGATTTTTTATTTAGCATGCTCAGCTCATCTCGGCTATTCTGAATACCGTGCAAGTTCCGGCAAACATTGCTGTACATTGGGTGTCATTTCAATACACATAAGATACATAACCAGCATAATTAAGTATGTTTCGTTCTATGTAATAGATACACAAGTTTGCGTACGTCGGAACGTGATTGCTAACATCTGACAACTAAGTATGCGTTTTCAAAGATAGGTACGTTACAACTTCTTTTTTTTTGTTTTAGCAATTTATATTGAAAACAAAACAACGAATTTATTCTACTGTTTGTAATTAATAATAACCTCTTATTTATGTATTTATTTTTGTTTTTCCTTGGCTTCCTTGGAAATAAAAAGAAATAACCGTTATTCATTAAAGCTGTCTTCATAAATGATCATATTAAAGTAAATAAAATAAACAAGTCCGTGTTATTCGCTGTTATTTCATAGATTTTTAACCGTAAATTGGCTATAAAACTATGTCTGGTGAAGACTGCGATGCTGCCGATCGCGGAGACAACGATGGACAGAAGCCAGACAAGATGTTCACGCTGAAAAAGTGGAATGCCGTCGCGATGTGGAGCTGGGACGTCGAGTGTGATACTTGCGCTATTTGCCGCGTCCAGGTGATGGGTAAGTGGATTTATTTTAAATTTCCCCACTAATTGTGACCTTTAATTGCTTGGCAACTACACATTTGATTCGTATATCCTTACTTTTCCTTATTTTATAGTTACAAATTGAAGTCACTAAATGTTAAGAGCTCGCAAAGATACAGGTACACTTGTTTACATTTTGTTAACTTCGATCTATATTGTGAGTAAGAAAGGAAAGCAAAAAAGCGATGCTTTTATCTACCTGCTATGATACAGAAGTTACATAAAGCTCCTGTCTTATAATAAGGAAAGATGAAGACAATAACACCAATCTTACAACTACAGTTTCGAAACACCTGAACATAACAGTGAGGCAGGGTAGCGTGAATGATATAGTCTTGAAAAGAAATTTTATACACTTTTCTAACAATCAACCTATAGATATTCAAGACTTACCCTTAAATAAATGAAAACTAGTTATAAAACTTCAATTCAATTAAATTCTTTATTTCTGCTTACATGTTGTAAAAAGATCTTAAAATTTTATTGGACACTAAACAACTTGTACGAAAAAGGCTATTATAATGTTACATTCTTCCTTGGGTTCGGGTGCCTTTGAAGCTTGCAAATGGGTGATCAGCTCCACTAGGCGGGAACTATTTCACCCCGAATCTGTTCCGTCCGAAAATCTGTTACATAATTTTAAAGATCTGAGCATACATATTAAAGATCTGAGCATACATATTAAAGATCTGAGCATACATATAGGGACATTGGGACATGGAAAGCGTCTTGATTTTTTGTGATTTGTGTTGGTGTATTTTACAAATTATATGTATTGGATCTATTTATTTTATAGTAGTTAAATTTTTTATTTTTCATAATTATGATTTCACGCCTGAGTGTAACCATAACTTTTCACTCTTTGCTTCTTTACCCTCTGGTTGGCTGGTAGAGTATATGCCGCGTGGCATTGCGCCCGCCTTTTGTATTATGAACAATAAAGCATATTTGCCTGCAATGGCCAAACCAGCATATTTACAAAAGAACAATAAGTCTTCACTTTTAGTTCTCAAAACCTGCTACGATTAGCGGTGTAGTTGCACAATTTATACTTTTTACATGCTTTGGTAGAATTTTATTTATCACATACACAGTATTTTAAAATGAGCCAAGTGCGATTTGAATATAACAGCAACAGTTACACATGGTCTGTGAAAAACTGTCTGCCTATTACCATTCATGAGATACAGCATACAAATCTAGATAGAATCAACTAAAAAAAACCCCTTCGGCCGCGTACGAAACCAAGTTTCGAAACTGGTTTCGAATCAAGATTAATATTTCTTTAATCGAAACTAGTTTCGTAATAAGGATTATTTTTCTTGATTCGAAACTGGCAGCGTAAAAAGAATAATATTTCTTCTTACGAAACTTGTAAATAATACGTTATTGAAAGAAAATAAATACTCTTTTAAAAGAAGAAGTAATAATAGACAGACAACATTTAATTGTCACAATTATGATAGTAAATTTTCTTAAGCAGATAGCAGCCATTTATTTTTAACATTGAATTGATTTGGCTGATATAGGTATATTGAATATTTGAAATTGAGTTTATAAGCACAAAAAGGGGAGGGGTAGCAGCTTTATATCAAGGACGTAAGTACCACAGGAAAAAAAATTACGAAACAGGCAACACATTTTATTACTGTGAAAATGAACGTTTGGAATGCAAAGGCAACTTAGCTATAAATCCGAAGAATGAAGTAATTAAACGAAATGAGCATAAGATTCACTGTAAAGGAGATATTACGAAAATGGTATGCCCATAGATACTATAAACTAAAGGGAGATTTGTTACCGAGCGAAATTTGTTCGAGTCCCGATGTCGCCACAGAAATTTACACCTACATGCGCATAGAAATACGAACGCGAGTTTACACTCGTACATTCACAAAACTAGACCAATCAAAAGACGCGAGCGAGACACACGCACACACTCAACAATTTGAATTTTACGCTAGTGATTGACAGCGTCGATAACTCATTGTCGATATCTAATAGAGCATGGCGGGACATTGTAGTATGGAGAGGAAAATTAAACTACGTAATTTTTGCGTTAGGAGATGAAACATATGTCAATCGGTAGTGCATAAAAATACAAACAGAAAATACTCTTCGATAAAATGTCGTCAGTGATATACTTTAGGAGTAAATAAAGGTTGAAAATATTATTTCCTATTTTATTTTATATTTATAAATTCCTGAACAAGTGGAAGTTAATAAGTAAAAGTAAAAATAAAATACTCGTATTCTTGAGAATCATTTACTAGTGATTTTTGATTTATCTTCTTAGCAAATATGTACATACAAATAAGTTCCTTAAACCTTCAATAATGAAACAAACTTTACATTTTTTTTTATGAAAATTAACATAATATGTACATATTTAACAAATACTATTTGTTTTATAACTATAATTCAAAAATCAAACAAAACTTTACAAATAATTGTAATCAAACTTAACATTTATGTGCATATAATTACAAATACTATTTGTTCTATAAGTAACTATTCAATAATGAAATAAAACTTTACAAATAATTTTAAATCAAACTCAACAGTTATATGCATATATTTTAATTAATTTATAATAGCCTTTACTTTACTACAGTTTTTTTTTAACAACTTTAAATACCACGTGGCTGAGTGTAGATAGGTGAGTCATTTTCCTGTGCGCTGCGCACCGTACCTACGTAATTAAATAAAAAAACAAACCGGTTATTGACAACAGATATTTCTGTCTCTTTCGCACACGAGACAAAAGAAAATAGGAAGTAGGCCATGAATTTTACCTACTTCTGTGACAAAAAATCAAATAAGTAAATTGAATTAATTTACTATGCAACAGCTAAGAAAAAAATTGTATTACATCACCGGACGAGTCATGGTCGCATTAATATTACTTTCAATGCTATTTATTAATCGTGCCACACATGGATTTAAATAATTAAATAAAAAAATATACCCAATAGATTATGATATTGATTTAGCCATATAATTGTAATTATAACTTTTTTGTAAACATTGCAATGTTTCTATTTAAATTTTAATATTTATTGACTTCTATATCCTAATAAAATCACGATGAATACTTTTGCAAAATAAATCAAATCTATCGATACTTTACACAATCGGACTACAAACACTAACTCACGACTGCGAGGAGCGGCGGTACTATACAACTTGCATTATTTTGTAAACTTTGATGTGTTCACTGTCCATTGCGTTACGGAAACAAGACATTTGAACAATCTTCTGAGCAGAGTAAGCATTGTACACCGTTTGCTTATAGAACTGGGACTATCGCTATGGTTCGTGGTGAATCTTAGAAAAATATTACTACAAAATTGATTTTGTTTATTTTTGATGTAAAATCAATAATAATGACTACTTACCGATGGAATGTGACTCCATGAGACTTGAAGTTGCACTTATTGCAATCGATTTTTGCAAATTACCACTGAACAACACGGCATTTCACTAAAAACGTCGATCGCGACTGAACTGCGACTGAGCACAATAATCACCCCCGGAAGCAAAGTATGATCATTCTGCACCAACTAGTGTCGCACCGGCCACGCCCCCTTTTCACATCTCCCTTTAGTTTATAGTATCTATGGGTATGCCTTAAGAAGTTGGATGATCTAAAACATAAAGTCAGTACAAATTTTGTCTCAGTCAAAAAACAATATGACGATATGAAATTTGATTTGGAGAACGAGGGAGTCGATATTTTATGTGAATTGCCAAGTTTCAATTGTGTAAAAACTCAATTTTACTTATATCCATTTTAAATATTGAGATTCAAACAATACCAATCCAATATATATCAGCCAAATCAATTCAATGTTAAAAATAAATGTCTGCTATCTGCTTAAGAAAATTTACTATCATAATGGTGACAATTAAATGTTGTCTATTATTACTTCTTCTTATTTCAAAAGAGTCTTTATTTTCTTTCAATAACGTATTATTTACAAGTTTCGTAAGAAGAAATATTATTCTTTTTACGCTGCCAGTTTCGAATCAAGAAAAATAATCCTTATTACGAAACTACTTTCGATTAAAGAAATATTAATCTTGATTCGAAACCAGTTTCGAAACTTGGTTTCGTACGGGAGCTTCACTTATTTTTTGTTTTATCCTTATTCTCAGTGCTTGTTGTTAGCCTGCAAGGAGCGAAATCCCAAAAAATAATTATTCAAATCTGAAATAAATATTAAAATTTTAAGACAAACAAATTGTTGTATCTATACAATAAGTTTATTTCAGAGTACAACAATGAGGTTTTTTTTGTGTTTTTATTTTTAAATCAAATTTACAGTTTATGCTGACCCCCATTATATGTTTAAGTGATTATAAAGACGCATGACAATTATGTAGTAAGCTTATTGTTGTTCTTTCAAATAAATTATTGTTTAGGACAACAATTAGTCAGTCTTAGATTTTTAATTCTTGCTCTAGATTTTTGAAATTATTAAAAAACAGGTGAGGACGCCACCAGGGATTGTCGACGCCGTAGGCGGCACCAGAAATACATTTGTGTAAATTTCAACTGTCAAACTATAATGGTTTATGCGGTATGCCACACTGCCTGGTGACAGACAGACAGCTGAGTCTAAGGATTAAGGTCCCATTCTGACCCTTTGCATACGGAACCCTAAACGGGGGTCGGGGGGACATGACCCTGTATCTTTATACTGCATACGCCACTGCTTGCAATTTGCATGCTACTTTTGGGCAGTTTTTTGGGGGGTTTTTCCTGTTCTGGGGTTCGGTTAATTGTACGAATGTAAATAACATGCTTTGAAAATCTTGACTTCACAGATGTCAGTACACAGATGGTGGTAGCGTAAAGTTACATGCCGTGTGATTAACCTGGCTAGCCCCGAGGCAGTGTCTTTATTTTTATTTTATTATACCAATGACGGATCATGACGTCAATAAATGATAATACTATCCTACATTAAATAAAGTAATTTCATTTCATTTCTACAGTATGGGCATAAAGTTATGTAGTAAGAAAATTCAAAATTTGAGTATGTATAAAACCAATATTTATTTACTTAACTTTTTTTTCTATTTATCAAGGCCTATGATCTTAATTAAAATATAAATATTTTATTATCTTTATGACTATTTTATAACTTAATTTAACTACCCTATTTTATTTATTTATTCTACATTTTCTTGTAAATCAAATTCTTATTGATTCATACATCAGAACTACTGGTCCGATTCCCATAATTGGGCCAATCACATAACAGCAGCAGATTTTTCTTATCCGAGAATAAGTTTATCAGGCCATAATGACGAGCTTCCTTTTCTTTGAGATTCTAATCTTCTTTGGTTTAATCTTCCTTAAATTTTTTTCAATCGTATCTTAATGATTGTCTAAACGAAAGTTCGCTCTATTCTTTGCTTTTTAACACACCTACCTAAAATGAAATCAGTTTTGCACTTTTACGTTCTGCTTAACAGTTCTAACAACCACTTGGTAAGGGTTTCATGTTAGCAATAGAGCTCATTCTCCTTGTAATTCGAGGTCTCATCGCCCGGCCTGTCAGTTTGTTCTCGATCTCATCCAGGCTCTTGCCTCTCGTCTCAGGCACGAATATAATCACGAAAAACAGACCTACAAAACAAATACAACCGAACAACCAAAACGTTCCCGAGCAATTAATTGCTTCGACAATATTGTGAAATGTCTTCGTCACTATGAATGTGCACAACCAATTAAATGCCGTGCAAATTGAAGCTGCGGGCCCTCTCACCTTTGCAGGGAGTATCTCGCCCATCATCAACCAAGGGATAGGTCCGAAAGCCAAAGAAAAACCCAATAAATAAATCATAACGCTTGCTAATGGTAGCCAAGTCAGAGAAGAGCAATCCAATTTCATTTCATCTCGAGCATAGAAAAATGTGCCTAATATAATCAATGTAATAGTCATTATCACTGAAGATATGTAAAGTAAAATTTTCCGGCCGGTAAGATCGATTAGGAAAGTTGCTAATAAGGTTGATACTAAATTAACAAGTCCAACTATAATCGTTGACAGATTTTCATCCACAGCACTTCCCGACATTTTAAATATATCAACAGTATAAAATATAACTGCATTTATACCAGATAGCTGCTGGAATGCCATCAAACCGAGCGAAATAAGAATTGATTTCATGTACTTTCTGCTTAAAAGTTCTTTAAATAGTAAGGTAGCGTCACTGGTATCGGTTTCCGCGTCATTAAGTGCAATATCACGCATTTCATTGTCAATTTTTGTATGTTTTCCCCTGAGCCACTGTAGTGACTTTCTGGCTTCTTCCGTTCTTCCGCGTGCAATGTACCATTGAGGCGTCTCGGGTATTATCAGCATCAACAGAAAGAAGGGAATGGGTATTGCCGCGCCGAGGTAAGCTAGCTGAGACCAATCCAAATATTTTCCAGCGCTGTAACAAATTAGGATTCCGACGTTTCCGAGAGCGGTGGGAAATAGTCCCAATATCCCGCGGACTTCTGGCTGTATAGCTTCTCCGAGGTAGACGGGGAACGCGAGGGAGCCGATGCCCACGCAAAGTCCGCAAATGGCTCGCCCCAGTAGCACTAAATGCACGATGTTGGCTGTTGCTATGAACATCCAACCCATGAAGAAGGGTGGCGCGGTGAACAGCATCGTCCGGCGCCGCCCGATGTAGTCGACGAGGGGACCGCCGATGATGCCACCGGCTAAAGCTGCTAGAGGCATCAGACCTCCGACCCAGCTCCCCTGATGAAAAGAATATTACGGTTACCACATAAATATTTCAGTCTGAGCTTTTTATTCAATTATTTTAGGGAATTTTTGTATGTATGTATCAATTTGGGAAAAAAACATGGTTCATTTTTATTCGAGAAACTAAGAAAGAAATTGGTATATCTGTTATTTGCTTAGTTCCTGCCCATTTTTAAAAAACGTATATCTTGACATAAAATACAGGAAATTACCTCTTCTTCTGAAACTGATATGCGTGTGCTGTTTTTCATAGTGGCTAGGGCTGGTGAGGTATAACCCGACGAAAATCCCACTATCATTGACCCCATCGACACTGCTATTGCAGCGAGCACCTTGAAATCGGAAAATAATATTTGCAATGAGTTTATAGTTTGGGTTTTGCCATGATGCATTCATTCCACTCGCTTGTCCTCCATCCTGGGCATTGATTTATTCCAGGGCAAGTATAGTACCAGCCGCTTAGGGTGTTTTTGTTCCATGTTGTTATCCGAAACTAAACAAGTGTTTTCTGATTGTGTCTCATTAGTGGTTCATGGCTATTTGGTCATGGCGTTACAGCTCTCGTATTTTATTATAATTGTCTGTTGACCGGGAGGTGTGTGCCTACATTGAATTTAAGCAATCATTGGTCTGGTAGTAACTTCTTTATTTATTTTTTATTTATTTATTTGCCAAAATAACTTACTTGCTAACAGAAAACATTCCAACACACAAGTAGTCTTAAATTTACATACATTATATATAAATGTGAAATCATTTCAATTATATACTAAAAATATACCCAATAATATTACACTGCATGTTACTATAATTAATTAATTAGGATTTCAAACATATGGTCATGAATTGGTCATAAATAATTCAATATCGCAAATATTGTAAAACATAAGTAATTAAACTTTCCTAGTACACTATCGATGTCTCAAATGTAAACATATCACTCATATACATTCTAAATTTCGCATTAATACGGTGCATACTATCAGCGAATAACTCCAAATCTTCGCACTGAGCGAGCAAGTTACTAATTAGTGTGAGTGCCCGCGTGGTTGGTGCGTTAGCCGCGTACTTTGTGCGAGTGGTCGGCCGCCGCAACTGCCTCAGCCGCCGCCGGCGAGGTGCTATAACTTCCGGTGCGCTTTTTTGGGTACACAGCAAAGGGCCTACTCTATCCATCACAAGAGGACAGTCAATTTTTTGATAAAGCACAAATAGGTAATGTCTCACCAGTAACATTTTTCTCTCTTTAATGTATACGCACATACATACTTTGTAGGCTTGTCAAATCACGTGATGCTGCGTTGTCATTTATGTTCTAATTAGTCCGAGGTTCTAGTTTTCTAGTTCGGAAAATATACCTAAAACCCTCATGTCTAACATGTTTTTTTTTAACAAGATTACCTGCAACTCTATCCAGCTAGATCAAACACGTACTCCGCGCTCTACAATTTTTTTCTTAGCAATTTAGGTAATATTGGAATGATAGGAAATCTGTGATCTTTGACATTGGATAAACTTATATTCTGGTACGCAATTCTAATTTACAATTAAAGCGACTTGTAGAGCGTCAAAATAAAGGCCGGAGCGTATTTCGTCGCACCCGACACGAATAAAATTGCTGGGTAATCTGCTTACTGTTTTTGGGTCCCTATCCCAGCAAAAATTTTAGTTTTCTACCAAATTGTGTAATAATAAACGATTTGTTAGCTATATATTTCGACGTACTAGTTAAATTGTGTTTTAAGTAAAAAATGGTGTGTGGTACGCTATTTTTACTAAACTTGGTAATTAATTCTTGAATCTTGGACAAAAACACTTGATAATAACATTTAGATTGTGATATAAACTTTTTAATATTGCATACATTTAGGTCCATGTATTTTTATGCTTAACGTTCGTTATTTTCCATATATCGATAACGTAATAGACCATTGCAAATTCGTAATGTTATGAACATAATGTAGAGAACTAATCTTACTAAAGTACACATAGGTTATTAGTGAAAAATAAATCATATTGTTTCTAGCAAATTATAGGTACACGTTACAAAAAAATGAAAATGTGTCTACAAAAGTGGAAAAATTATGTCATTTTTTTGTTAACAACAACGGCACAGTTTCCTTCAAAGCTCCTTTTTATTGTAAAGAATAAATGCCTAAATATCATTTGTATTTGATTGCATTGATTGTCGATTGGGATGGGACACTTTATTATTTGTTTTTAGTGCATTTTTCTAGAATATTTGACACGAACGTTTAAGCCAATATTGTACACACCTGTGAAAACGTGTAATTCGGTTTTTCATAATCACTCCCGACCCGTATGCTGTAGTGCGTATCCGCACGCATCAATATCTTCATGGTGGCGTCGAAATTCCTGTCACAAATGCACAAACACCATACACTTCACTGGGTCGACTATACTAAATATTAGGTAGTTGACGCTTGCGTTGCACTGTACTGAAATACTCTGAATCTGTGCTCTACATAGCCGACTGAAGAAATGAGTCTCATGAGGCGCGCATGCAGTGATTTATACGTGTTTGTAGACCGCCTTTTGATTGAGGACTCTGATTGGCTTTGGACACTTTATGATCGTAACATTTGGAACGACCTTTGCTATGCTTATTGTTTATTATGTTTTGGTTGGTACTTTGGAAAATGGATGCTATGAAAATACTTAATTCATAATGGAACAAATTCTAAATAGCAAGATCGAATCCTACTTAAGGTGAGTGTAGCTGTCAACGACCTCGACAGTGGCGCAACTTCACAAAGAAAGAGTTTTCTTTATACAAACAATCTGTCAGAATATCCTATGCCCAAGTTTTTAACCTGCAAACTCAATGAAATATTCGCTGCAATAAAAGTTGTGGTAAAAAGTACCCAAAACGGCCAATTTTGGTTATAATTGCCATAACTTTAATTACAGCTAATATTTCATTGAGTTTGCAGGTTCTAATTTTACTTAAGGATAATACTAAAACCTTTGGGCAACGGATATTCTGATAGATTGTTTGTATAAAGAGAAAATATGTTTCTTGTGAAGTGGCGCCACTGTCAAGGTCGTTCACGGGTACGGGTAGTCTTGCTTTACATCGCGCTGTATTTAACTTTCAGCAAAAATCAAAATGTCAGTGGTCAGACAAGAATCGAAAGGCAATAAAAACTCACACATTTAAACCGCTTTTCATCGCACAGATCCGCTCACATACGTTTTAAAAAGATACAAGCTTAATATGTATCATACTTCCAATTCTTGAGCTGTCGAATTTCCCGAAGAACTTTTCAAAGAGCGACTTCAAGCGAAAGACATCCCCGGCCCTCATTCATGACTTTGAAAGAAGCAGTCTTGGCTAACCATCGAAAATCAGTACGAAATTAGAGTGCCTGCGCATGACTGTGCCTTCACTTTATTCTATTTTCTGTAACAGGCAGGCTAAGCGTATTATCTAATATCAAAAAACTTAGCAACGGGCAACGATCTTAACGATTTAAGAAAAATTAGAACCTGCAAACTCAATGAAATATTCGCTCTAATTAAAGTTCTGGCTATTAATACCAAAAGTGGCCGTTTGTAGGCATTTTTTCCATAACTTTAAATACAGCGAATATTAAATTGAGTTGCTGGTTCTATTTTTACCTTAAGAGGATACTAAAATCCTTGGGCAACGGACATTCTGACAGATTATTTGTATACCAAGTTTATTTTTGTGAAATAGCGCGACTGTCGCGGCTGTTCACGACTACACTCGCCTTAAGTAGTCATAGTGTAACCTAGCCATGTGGTGACGGCACCACCCCATTCCTACCCGTGGGTGTCGTAGAAAGCGCGTAAGGGATAAATCTAGGGAATGGGCAGCAGCGTTCCCAGTGATTACAACACCTTGCACTGCGCTTGCCAATCCGCCTGCCAAGCGTGCTGAGTAATGCAATTACCGTCCAATAAGGTATTGCCCGTGTCTAGTAGTGGATTTTTGTGGCGAAGAAGTGCAACCTTTTGTTTAGTGCAGTAGAAGCGCCAAGCTTAAAAAGTATGAACTGATGCATCTCAAAGTTCAACAAATAGAGCATGCATGATGATCAGATTAATACTGTCTTGTCAACAAGAAAATTGACGTAAAATCATCGATTGATTACTCACATCGCACATGTGGTATGTCAACAACTGTTAACAAGGTGCACACATGATGAAACTGTTTATGAAACTTGTGGATGAGTTCTGTTGTGAAATAGATTTCTTCCATTGCTCAGGTTAGAGCCCACTGAAGGCGATCTAAATATTCATTACTCTGTTTCTACATACATACACATACACAAATCTCGCCTATAATCCGTGGCAGAGTGTACCTATACGGCCGCAAAAAACGGACATTTACGCCACGTCTGACAAATATTTGAGGGTCATTCGAATAAATGTGTATCGCCATAGTGACAGGTTGTCAGCCCATCGCCTGAAGTTGCAATACACATCCTGGAGTTCCTTAGTCGCCTCTAACGACTCCCACGGGAAAGAAATGGGGTAATGCTATTCTAAGCTGGCATCACACGGCACACATGAATTACTCTGTTTCTCTATATTTTTTATATTATGACTACTCATTATTCGTTACTGAACTTTGTCATTATTTATTTTCAAAGTCTTCATATACCACATAATCTACATCAAAGGGATAAGATGAGGTGAACTTTTTTATCCGAAATCACAAAAGGTAGTTAAAGCGAAAGTAATTGTTAATGACACAAAAAAATATATTTTCAGATTATTGTTACCGATTTAACAACACTGACCGATTACGTCACAAGTCAGATGTACATAGTTTACAAACATTGTTAAATGCTGTCATGAAGTCATATCGTAACATTGTCTCCTATAAGTTAAAATTTTGAATTTGTAGCAATTTAACCTTAACTATCCAATTCTTCAAAGTGTTCAACCTGACAACTAACAAATTGACTCTTTGACATCTGAGTTTTGTTTGTGGCAGTCTTTGTTAATCAACAACTCTGGTATTGCCCTCAATTCGGGTTATAAATTCTCTTTCCTTACCTTAAATTAGTGCTGTCTCTTTCCGTCAAATAGATTTAGAGATAGGAGATATCGAAGTCCTGTCATATTTTAAAATGTCAATGGGTTCTTCGCAGTTTCTAGGAAATTTAGTCACCATTGTTTTTATCTACGCCTTATTTTGACACATTACACGTATATTCCGTCAAATTACAAGACATGACGTGACTATAATATCTCATATCCTTCTTTAAACCCATTTGACACAAAGTAGATAACAGCATTGAGGACTTAGCAATGTAACCTGGTTAACGTTAGGTTTAACGTTCTTTTGTTTATATGAAAACTTTATTATTTTCTCTTTGTCTTCGTAGCAACGCAATCAACCTTTATATTATTAATAATTTATATAATTATTAATTAACAACTCTTAGAATGCACCTTTGGCAACTAAATGATGGCTCTGTAGCAACTGTCTCCTTCCACGTTGTTTATCTAACAACCCTTAAATTATCCTTTTTTTTGTGTTCATCTAGAAAAAAAAAACAAGGTGAACCTAATGTCTGGCATTAAATGCAAATGTTCTCCAAAACGGCTTCAATTATTTATTTCGTTTTTACAGAAAATAAAAGATATTAACAATGTTACTCGTAATATTTTGTGTTGAGAGTTTTATTTTTATTGTGAATGGCTTGTGCCCGCGAGCTTCGTTTCTTGAGTGTATGTTATAGCTAGCATACCAACGCCAGTATCAGAGTTTCTTGCCTTTGACTCAAACTAAACTCCAACCACCTAAGTTAACATGTAAAATTTCTATTTCCGGGCCATTGTCCTTCAATTTACTGGCTCCGAGAGGAAGACAATGTTCATCATCATCATCATCACACTGATGAGCTTTTGCTAGAGCTTCTGTTTTTAAACCTCGCAGTACCTACTTTCTACATAGGGTTGTTCATCGACCTAATGTACGTTTTTGAAAACTTGCAAAATTTTCAAGCGCGGGCAGGACTTAAAATTTTTGAACAATTTTGCAAGTTTGCAAAAATTTTATACCTAACACGGGAAGTGTTTTAAAATTTGGTATTCTACTGAAATGTTGTTTATCTGTTATAATAATTATAATAAAGTATTTAATTATGTACCCTGTGCCGTGTGATGCTGGCTGGGAATAACATTACCCGAATTTGACCCGTCGTAAATGGATGAATCCAAAAACTGGGCAGCAGTGTTCCCTGTGAACACAACATCCGTCAGCCAAGCATAGTGAGTATTGCAAAAGCCCACCAGTAGGGGGAGGCCCGTATCCAGAGGTGGGCCAGCAGTTATTGGCTGCTGATGTTGAAAGTTTAGCTGGGCTCTATGCGCTCCTAATCAAGATCTTCTATACAAAATAATGTACTAATGAAGTAACCTTTTTTGCTATAGACCCATTTTTATCTCTCGTACGGTATATACAGGATCCTAATATTCCGCTTCAGGTACTAAAGACTCTCAAAATGTATGTGCCAGTAGAAGCGATCAATAACGCTGAAAAACTTTTGTCATAGAGCCATATTCGTGTATCTTTTACTTTAGTTGGCATCCTGGTGTTCCACAAAAGGAACTTCAGACCTTGGATATAGGTCATTACATAATGTTGATATTTTATACGACAACAAGACGTCTTCATTGTTTCCAAATATTTTCGTACGAGCTATTGTCATAATATAATACATTCTCGTATAGACGATTTTTGAAATGTCATTGTAGTCTAGTCGAAAGAGGAACCTCTCTGAATTATTCAAAAAATATATCGTGGTAAGATTGGATAAGAATGGATGTAATTGTAAGGTGAAAGAGAAGACGACGAGAAATGTATTTATAAAATGCGTAGTTATGTGATTTTCTGCATAGAATATACTGTTAACTAAATTTGAGATCGTAAATAAAAGAATGTAGTATAAAGAAATAAAAGAGAGCACTCGTTTTAAATATTTTATATCAATAAAAAATAATAACAAATTGATAAATATTGCCTCCATAATATACGGATTCAGAAATAATAAAGGACTATATTATATATCAAATAATTAATTTAACAAATCCTTATAAATAATCATTTGGTCATAAATACCTAATATCATTTGTCATGATTAACATTTGTGTTGCTCGCAGATCATCAACTAATTATCTATCTACTCAAGGGTTATTTTACTAAACATTTAAAATTATATCGACACACCTTCATTACAATACAAAGCCTAATATTTAGGCAATTCTTTTTTAGATTGACACTGTAACACAGGATTCAATGGCATCAGGAACTAACTAATTTATTTGGCCCTCGGCCTGTGCGATAAAAACCTAATTTAAAAGGAACTATTCATGACATAAATATTACTCTGACTAATTCACTAATATTTACACAATGCACTGTGGAGTCTTCCCTTAATCTATATCTACAATCCAAATCAGTCTTCAGCATTCACACAAAACAGGTGTGTTGCTATAGCACATCCTACAGCTAAATCAATTGCCTATCGGATAGCACGACTCGATTCGCGCTGCACCCTGGAATGTTACTACGCTTTATCAAATTATCACCTGTTGACCTTAAATTAACAGCCATTCTGTACTTGCTTATTGTCACTATTCCGTGATCTTCGAGATCCTCCAGTCAATTGCTTCTCAATCTCCTCCAAACTCTTGCCTCGGGTCTCGGGTACAAAGAATATCACGAACAATAACCCGACGGCACACAGGACGGCGAACAGCCACACAGTGCCGTACATCTGGATGGCAGCAATAATGTTGTGGAATGTTTTTGTGACGAGAAAAGTGCACGTCCAGTTGAATCCGGTCGCCAGTGATGCAGCAGTGCCCCGAATTCTTGAAGGCAAGATTTCACCCAGCATCAGCCATGGAATAGGTCCAAACCCAATGGAAAATCCCAATACATAAATCACCAAGCTGGCTAATGGCACCCAATCATAAGCTTTAACATCCATTTTAACGGCATCTTTTAGATAGAAATATGTGCCGAGCGACACCAACGTTGTAATCATGGATATAGATGAAATGTATAGCAGCTTCTTTCTTCCAAGTCGGTCTATGATGGCTGTGGCAAGGAATGTTGACACAAAGTTGACAATACCGATGATCACACTAGATAAGTTTTCATCAATGCTTCCTCCAGCGTCTTTGAAGATTGTAGCGGCATAAAATATCACAGCATTTATACCAGACAATTGTTGGAACAACATGAGCCCGAGGGATATTAGAACTGCTGGCATATATTTCTTGGTAATTAAATGCCTAAATACGTTGCCGCCTGTGCGGTCGGACTCGGCCTGCGATCGTGTTAAATCTCTCATTTCTCTGTCGATGTTTGCTTGTCTTCCTCTAAGCCACTGAAGAGACTTCCGCGCTTCGTCCAGCCTCTGCTTGGTGACGTACCAGCGTGGAGTTTCAGGTGCCAAAAGCATAAGCAAGAAAAACGGCACGGGAAGTGCGGCACCTACCCACGCTAGTTCTGACCATCCGAGACAGCTGCCGATACCGAATGCCAATAGGATTCCAGTGTTACCGAACGCTGTAGGTAAGAGCCCTAGGGTGCCCCGGTATTCTGGTTGTGCGGTTTCTCCAAGGTAAACGGGAAAGGCGAGTGATCCAACGCCGACGCATATGCCGCAGAAAGCTCTGCCGACGAACACCATCATGACGTTGATAGCTGTCGCAATGAGCGTCCAACCTAAGAAGAAAGGCACTGCTATTCCCATGACCGTCACACGCCGGCCGAAGTGGTCGATAAGGGGCCCTCCCGCTACACCACCCACTAACGCCGCCAGAGGCATAATTCCACCAATCCAACTGTGCTGTAATAAAAAAAAACACTTATTTAACACAACATTCTTGAATATAATAAAATTACGTAATGGTCTATTTAACTGAACTAGAAAAAATACTCAAATAATTCCATCAAAAACGTCCTATATATAGGTACGAAGGCTTGATTCCAATTAATAGAATCAAGGATAATAGTGCAATCTTGAACGAAAGCCTGGTGCAAGGGGCAATTAAGTGCCTATCTTTTCTTGAACAATCATAATTTAAGAGACTTGGCCAATATTTAGTAATAATATTTTAGCTTGAGACGCTTATCTCTCTTATTTAATCGTATATCTTTGCATAAACTAACCTCTTCAGGTGTAAGATTCAAAGTAACGTTCATTTTGGGTAGAGCGGGTGAAGTGTAGCCGGAAGAGAATCCGACGATCAACGAGCCCATTGACACTGCCAAGGCGGCCAGTAGCTGTAACAAAGACAAAACAATATTTTAGTCAAATATTCACTTTTGATTCTCATTTATCAACTTAATCTATTCAGTCTGCACCTGAAAAATATACTCCCCATTTTTCATTTTGTGTTTTTTGTACCTACTTTCAATTTAAATAGACGAAAACGTTAAATATTTTACTTAAAAATTTTGTAATCAGCTTTGACTTTAGTGTTTTGACATGGTTGAATTTTGAATACATTTATTGAATTGTCAAAAAAATTTACGATGATATGATTTTTCAAACCCTTTCTAACCCATGTTGGTCCAGAACACTCGACAAGAAGCTATAGAGGCGTAAAGGAGTTTCACACTGCTTATAAGGTCGGGTTGTTTGTTCACATACTGCGCATGCAAAATTACCTACGCCTTTACAAATACGATCGACAAATGCATTTGTGAACCACAGTGACCTTTTACTTACAGAGTATGCAAAAAAATGCGTGAATTATATTTAAAAAAACTTACGCAATTTTTATACAGATGAAAATTGAGAATAAAATCAAAATATGTAAACATTACTAATGTGAATTTCTATGTGCCCAATTCTCGACAAATCAAGTAGGTAACTGCTTGATTTTGCAAGTAGTATAAAGCGACTATAAACCCCATATCAATCTTTTATATATTTGCCAACTTCTTATCGCTCGATTTTTGAAGTACTTAATTAGAAATCGAAATATCGGAATTCAAAATTAATTATTGTATAGCTCCTAACGTAGATATCGCTATAAAAGATAATTTTACCTGAGTCCATAAGTAGATCTTGGTTGTAGTCGGCTTGTACGGTTTGGCATCTCCATTGATGGTAAACTCAGGCTTGACCTTATTGCTGTCCAGGCTCAGCTGTTTCACGAAGGGTACATGGTTCCGCAAGTTCTCGTCCTTGGCACTTTTGATCTCCATCTCCATCTTGTACTTGAACTCGTTGCCGAGACTGATTTGCCGTAGCTGCTGGAAATGGCGGCGGGTCTTGTCGAAGGAGTCCTCGTCTTCTTCGCTGCTACTGTCAGTGGAGGATTTCTCGTGGATGGTCGCGTAGTTGGGCGCGAGGGTCCCTTGCGAACCGCACGAGGTGGCTAAGCTGGTGCAAGTTGTGGACGCGGATAGTGTCGGTCGAGAAGGGACCCGAGCATACTTTGGGCCCCGAGCACGGTACAACCGCTCCTCGTCTCCTTGGCCACGACGGGTCTCCTCGCTGCCACTCTGCAATGAGACACGATTTTTAAAATGGAATTATTAATTTTCCCCACAAAACACTTAAATGTAAGGGTATTGGTTAACTGTCTATATGGATATAAACCGTAAGATGTTGACACGCGGCTCACTAAGTATAACGAAAATTAATTGGTCACTCAGTCTCACCGGACACACAATACTGAACCTGCCATCCGCTAGAACATCCCATTTATTATATCCGCTATCTAACGTACGTAAGTCAGCCGGACGATAAGTTTATGAACTTAGGGAGCTGAGAGGTCAGATCCATAATATACGTATTGCTTATTGACCACATGTTATCATAAGGCTGCCGCATGCTCGTGATACGGCGATGAGAGGTCCGCACCCTGACCCCCGCGGCGCGAGGACTGCTGCTTGAGACACCTCAGTGTCCAGGATCAACACGCGATTATTTGCATATCTGCACTTATTTTTCGCGAACACTAATAGCAAACGTGCCCACCGAACAACGAGGCCCCACTACACTGATGTCCCTAATGATATTCTGATGTTATCAGACTTTCGTATAATGATGTTTATAAAACATTTTGTATAACACTTTCTTGGCTACTGTACCTGTAATCAATAAGGCTTCAATTGTACTACAGTGATGATATTTTGCGATAGTCATTGCTGGTACTCCTTTTCAATGCAATAATTATTACAATTGCACAAGTTCACAATCAAAACTTTCATAACTTATTGTAATCCATATTGTTCATATCAAAAACTTTAAATCAAATTTACCTCAAATTCATTACAAAATGTATTATAGTTCTTCCACTCAAGATTTATATTTTTATCCGATTTCATAATAATTTGTGATCTGATTGCAATAGCTTTGTAAACAAATTGAAAGTTGAAGTTGACCATCGTGTGACAAGAGTTTTTGACAACTGAGGTAGTCTACCTCTGTATAGTATACCTCATTTTAATGCGTTTACTCTAGCGTTTACTAAAGCGAGTCATTAGGAGACACTGTTAGGAGATAATAGGCAAACATTAGGTACTGCATTAGCCATAATTTTCTGTTGCAGAATACTTTCCTGGAGTTAACAAATAAATAGACAAACAACCAAATATTTCAATGATGAGGATAACTATTAAATAAACACGTAATGACGTCATAGAAAAGTGACCCCTCCGAGGGTTCACAAGAACCGTATCAGACGCCTATAGTCTGGGGTTTCTTTATCAGCCTTTATTGTTTACGGTTGTTACAAATATTAAATAATCAGCTGACTTGCAATCATTAGTTTCCGAGTACCTACTAATTACTTCAATATAATTTTAAACACAATATTCATGCAATACCTATTTATTATTAGGGACAACTTGAATGATATCTCATCTTCCCATGGTGCTCATCCAGCTTGACTAGAGCTATAAGCGCCTAACCTTGAACTTGTGTTGACAAAGGGTTGGAAGGTATGTATGGTAGACGACTTCGGCTGGCCTTGTTGACTTTCATTCCGTAAACAAGAAATGCAAATACTACAGTCAAGAATAGCAGATTGATTATTTGAAAACCAAGCCTTTGTGTGATTTAATTTGGCTTCTGCTATTTACAATATTTGTAAAAATGTAATAGATATTGGTTTTTCTTTTTCTAATTCTTTCTCAAGACTTAATTGTTTCGTGTCTTATATTATGTCTTAGCTTTCTAACACTCATTTCCTTTTTTTAAACTGTTTCATCCAAGGGTTTGTAGTTAAGTACCCATATTTGCTATTGTATTTAATTTTTATCATTGCCTAACTCTTACAGAAAAGATCAAATTCAAAAACTTTTTGCGATACTAACGCCCCCCAGTATTTTATGGTTGAATCTCTTTGCGCATTAAGTCCACTGATTAAGTCACATGTTTCAACACCATCTACTTCCACCTTAATACTTAAAAGTATATATCTAAATGGAACAGATGGCGCTAATAGAGATTTATTATAGCAAATTAGCAGAGCAATTTAGGTAGCAGGACCTATAGTAGTTACTTTCTTCAATAGGTTTTATTCAACTCTAAAAAAATAATCTTCAAATTGCGAAGATTATCCTCTTTTAAGATCCAAACAAGTTAAGTTGATCAGTAATAATAATAAGAAGCGAAGTTTAACCGGCTTCGTGAGTTAAATATATACAAATAATCGCTATTGGCGTTGGTATATTGGAATTGGAAAGGAAAGTAAATTCCGCTCAGTAAACTGCACTAGCGGCTTGCTCCGCCGCCGGCGTCGACCTTGCAAGGCCGACAGGGTTGTCCGGCCGACCATTCTTCAGCGCGTTTGCGTCGATTACAGCATTTATCAACATAAATAATTAATGTTCCCCCGACCTATACAACTCATTGCTGGAATAGTTATCGAGTTTGTGGTTTAAACCAGCTGATAGGGCAGTGGTTGCCAAGCAACGGCCAGCATCGACCGCCTAGCAGAGTCCGTCGCGCCGCCGCCGCGTAACCTTTCCCTAGCTTTCCGTTCCGAACCATAGAAAATTCGCGAAGCTTTACACATCGATGTTTAATTGTTTACTGTTTGTGTTCATAAATCAAAATATTTGGAACTCTGTTCTGTGCCTTATTGATGGAATGAAAATGCTAAATAATGAGCCATTTGATAGTTATGGTAGCATAATGATGCAAATGTCGACTGACTCTAATTTAATGACTAGGACTTACCATTTCGGTGGAGAGCTGCTTAAGATACCCCATGATCTTCCCCATGGGGTTGGGGTTGTTCTTATTGAAGCTCATCTTGATGCCGTCACTCGTCACTTGTGAGGATTCAATTATACAGCCTCAGAGCTGTACACAGAAACGGTGTCAAGGAACGTGAAAAGGGTAATGTCTGTAAAATAATATAACACTATTCTTCCGACAATTTAAAACGTCTTTATAATCCAGGTTCGCTTATATCACCGGTCAACCACACACATGATTCCGGCGTTGACGAAGTTTATATTATGTCCAAAACTACGATTTCAGTCGGAACAACTAAGGCACAGTTCGCGTTTATCACAGTTTTAAAGTAGAGTACACGTGTTACGAATAATTTATTCCACTATTATTAAATGGTTCTCATTCAACAAGTTTATATTTCGCGCCGCCGGTTTCCTGTTAGGGTGCACAACATTCAACTTATTTCAGTTGCTCAACAACGAAAATGTTGGCAGCGCGTACCGAGTTTCTTCAGTTCAAGTTATCTATTGGAACTTGCAGATGGCAGCGCAGTGTTTTATAGAAGGCAGTATGGCCGCGCTTGGCGCCCCCTCGCCCTGCGCCCCCACATGCCCCTCGTATTGGCGCACGGCTCGCTTCATGTGTGAGTGCTATTTTTTCGGTGTGTGTATTTTGTATGTGCACACATCCTCACATTTTAACGTCACTTTTAAACTCTTGCACCTGATTCGTTTCAATGTTGTTCGTCTTGTTAGTTTTAATCAGATGGATGACACCATATTTTTACACAGATTCATTTTTGGTTGGTTAGTTAACTGAACTATTTTTATCTTTTATAAGATACGTTCAATCAACTCTACCCAGTTACCGCATAAGACCAATATTTTCATGAGTTGCTGAAAAATATACTTACTCGCGATTACCATGCCTGGCAAGAAATTAATAGCACAATTCCTGGATTCTAAACAAATACGTAACAATACTCTACTAATAAGTATTTGCATACCTACCTAAAATATTACCTACCTTTTGTAAATTTTTATGATATATCGCAGAGTGTGAATTGTTGTAATTTCAGTTTTCATAGTTCTTCTTATTTTCATTGGAAAAATAAAACGTTGCAGACACTTAAAAAGTGCCTTGTCAATTTCTTCATAGGCACCTTTAATAGTACTTCTCCGGTTTGTTCGTCGGGGGTTAAAAATACCTTAGTATTAATATTGAGTTGATCACGTGGTGGGGTACTTCGACATGGTTGTACTGGGTTATTTATGGTGGTCGAGAGCGCGATCGATCACCCCCGTCATCATTGACCTTGTTTGCCCTTCACCATACGACGAGGGGGCGTAACAAATATGTCAACTTTCAACAAAAACAGTCAACTCGCGAAACATGCTCTTATCTTGTGCTGATAAAAAGATAAATCATCAATTTCGCATATCACAAACTTTGTTTTACAGACAATCTTCGAAACCATTATCTATCATACTTACATAACTCTTCAGCAATTTCGCTTTATACACGAAAAATGCAATTGAGGAAGTCCTGACAATAATTTGTTTAAAGAAACAACGATACACGTGGTGAAACGTGATGTTTGATTAAAAGCATCCCAATTGTTGACACTTCAAATCAGATTCAAGATTGCAAAAATGTATGACGTAAAAGGAGTAAGCTGTGCCGTGATTTTTTATACTTACGTGAGCTAAACATGGTCTCTCTATCTTTTCATTGAAGAGATTAATTTACCTGCGTCTCATTATCTTCTTATATCATGTTTGTCATCTTTATTGCTGAATGAAACGAAATTTCATCTTAAATCGAAAATGACGTGGACAGACATTTACAGGCTTTGCTTTATACTGAATAGAACAAACTGTATGCTATAGGAATAGGATAAGTTACCATCAACATTATAATATCGCGGTTTGAAGCTGCAAGTTTTATGTTTGTGCAAGTTCTGTAGATTTGAAGTGAAGGATTTTTTAAATTTCGATTTTAAAATATCATCTTAAAACCATGTTTACGGAGATATTTGTACTTATAATACGCTGCTATTTTTTATCAATGGCGTTCGCTTACATAATTTGATTTACGTCATATAGGTATGGACCAATATATACTGTACTAATTTGAATACCTACATTTGCAATGCGCTCTCCAGTTGCGTAATTGTCTGCGGCTGTCGTAGCAGAAGTAACTAGGAATCAAGTAGTTGTACTTGTGCAGAATGTAGGCGGGTCTCTAGTCTACGTCACAAAGCCGCTAACAGCCGCAGATCGGTCGGCATCTTCAAGCTGATTGACTTAATGCTCTAGAGTCCGTCTTTTGATTAAGCTATTAGGTATCATCCGCGTCTGGATGATTTGTATGAACAACATAAGAAGCTAGAGATTCCACGTGTGGTCTACAATAAATTGTTATTTTTGGTTGAAGATGATTGTTTTTGAATTTCCGGTCTTTTCAGTTATTGCGGATACTGCAAGATACAATTTTGTAAAACGAATACATTATGTGTCGACAGGTCATCGAGCTTGAACGATTAAGGTTTCGCCTGAAAGACCTCAGTCCTCCAATATGCATGATCAAATCATCTTCAATTTTTACTGGTCTGGCTGTATGATGTAGTATTTTGTAAATGAGCTGAAATTAAATTATACAGGTTCAAATTGTACAGACAATGCATGCCTGCTGAGTGACTCTACATTTTGCAATTCCAATTACGCCTTCACAAACATTTATTTATGAGAGAAATTGTAGAGGTAGTAAAACCCGTTTTTTAGTAATATGTATTAATTTCCTATAATTTTCAAATGCAATTCAAATTTCAAATATACAATTTTAGGGATTTGGGGTATAATAATTTCGCAATACAGAATCGCAATGGCAACATTCCCGCGTTAGTGATCCGGACCGTTGAATGCGCAAAAAACTACCCTATTCAAAACGATCCCTTTAATATCCCATGCCGCTATGAAGATTCTAGACCGACATGCATTGTTGTGGCGGCAATATCCCCATGAATGAACCACGCGTGCCATACATCACGTGCGCTCCAAAACATGCTGACGAATGGTTCGTTTGTCCGACCTTCCCGAAAGCTCTGCCCCGCCTTCGCTCGCACCCACACTACTGTACCAAGCTTTCGCGTCACACACCACTACGTCATAGCAATGATGACTCAAACCATAGACCTCTATGAATTTAGTTCTTTTTTGGCATGGGATTGATTGCAAAGTCTTACATCATGTTCTGATTTTGGTTTTAAAAGACTTTCAATATTTATGCCAAGGTTATCTTTGAACAAACATTTTAATAGTTATAAGTGTGTTCCTGTTAGTTACGTCACACGTATATTCGGCGTCTACAAGGTGTCGATGCGGCGGCGCTTCACACACGTCCACATTATGTTTGTGTAAAGTTACAGCCGTTCACTACTTCAAAATTGACAGTGGAATATTACCAGCCAGCGACTGCAGCCAGCGGGCAGGCCCGGATTCGATTCTCGAACGTTCTTGGAATGTGCGCCCGCGCATGCTGCGCTTCTAGCGTCTATGAATCTTGAGCTTTTAAACATCGTAAAACATCGCAGTGATTTCTGATATGATTAAGTTCGTTCAGATCTTTAAACATGTTGATTTCTCCAGTTGTGCCTAAATTCAAATGTGATTTCGGACTTATCTTACAGATATCAGTATCGTTATTCTAACTGCTAGACGTTGATTATTTTCGAATTCTGGGGAGGAATCGTGAATCATTTTCCGTGACCTTGTAAAATGTTGCTCAGTTATTTCCCATAAATTTTCCATTGCTCTACAGTCTTAAACCGCGGTGAATACAAATTTAGGTAAGTATTACTTTACCTATTATTCGTCAGGTGTCAGCCTACCTCCTATTGACATTCCATCAGACCGTCAGTTAATTGTCGCCGAGCCTGTTATGATTCATCTTCAACCTTTCAGAACTGTACATTTTGTGTGATGGATTATTCATTCACAAGTCTATTTTAAGAACACATTTGCAATCAATCAACATCAGAATCTTGGTTTTCATTAGGTAGATGGTATTAAGCGTTCTTCCATTCTTTGCGATTCTACGGAGATACCTATAATATATTATGATTTTGTTTGATTGTTCCTACTGAAATTATCGCCATTATTTCAAATGCGGACTTCAACGCGATATTAATACCCAACTTGATGTGCCGTCGACCATAGTTAAAAGACAATTTTGATAATTACTACTTATAAATAAAAATAAGAAACTCAAATAAAATTAATTGTACTTATTTTCATTTATTAAAATAATATAGCACTGTAAGTGGCTAAAATCCTAATACAATTACTACTTTACATTAATATTTTTAACACGTATAATCGTGTATGTAGATAGACAAATGTGTCACGCGTCTGAACACACACAGGAGTGTCCTATCTTATCAGTGTGGAATCTTGATAAATTTTAGATTAAAACTTTCCATAGAGTGTACAAACGAACTGCAGACCTAGGCGGTAGTACGACTAATTGCACCACTTGTTAAACGAAACGATTCTCCTTTCCTTACACAATCTATCCTTTGTTTCGTTACTCAAATGAAATTTTTCCACTTGATGTTTAAAAACTTTATTTCTATTGTATAATATATTCTTTACAGTGGTCGTCCGTTCGTTTTAATTTACTTACACCTAACACCTAATGTGTTTGTATGTGGGCTACAGTTATTTATGCTAAAGTGTAGTTCAATGTTTTCATTAATTTATTTATTGCGTAGGTAGCTGCGCCTTTGTCCAAATTAGGGTTGTTTTGTCTGATTCTAACCAACTGTAGTGCAGTTGTATAAGCCGATCAGTATCTAGGGCGAATAAACAGTTCTTTACCAAAGGCTTACTTGGTTTTATATTCTTTAGAATCACGCAACGCCGCCATGTTGACTCTATTATAATTTGTAATGCAATCATTATGCTACTATTAAATACCTTATTGCCAAGTATAATCCTCAAGTTTGCATGAGCATTACAGACGTCAAGCAAACCTTTATTAAGCTTGGCCAACAACAGCCGTAACCCAACCTATTGTTCTGTATATAATATTATAAATATTTGATACGTCTACATAGTATGACGACAACACATCTGTACATAATATCAGCATCTCTAAACATAAAAGCAATTATATACATTGATACAAGACATGAAAAGAATAACAGTGCGGCACAACTTCTATGTAACCTCGTGGTATCAGTCATAACAAAACGTTGTAGCTATTTACTTGGTCGATATTATGCTACTCAAAAATCGGTGGGTGGTAGAGTTGCATAATGTGGTAGCTGGCTATGGGTACTTTATGTTTAGCTGGTGGGTGGTGCGGTGGAGTGAGGTGGCGCTGCGCCGCTGCAGGCAGGTCGCAAGTCGCAGTCAATGGCCGTCCTCGAGAGTTGCGCAACCAAGGTCAGGAAGGTGCCGCATCGACACACCTGCAAGCAGGGCTGCTAGGGCATTTCTGCAACCGAGTGCACGAATCACAAATGCACATAATCTTAGATTTAGATTTTGAAATTCAGTAGCGTTATCTGTCGTCCCTATCTTATTTGTTGAAATACGCACTGACTCTTTCCTCGCTTAAAAACTGTGTAAAATTTCAATCTGTCACGATACATCAGATCGATTCTTCTTATGCCCAGTTGCTAGGTGTTGATCTCGATTTTTACCAATTATCTATCGCTTTGCGCTGCTGGTTCCGTGTGTTTACGCTACACACGCATTGTGACCTTTCTCAGGCATTGCCTTTTCTAGTTTTAGCCGTCTGGCAACCATGCTGTAAGTATAAGCCCTTCGTTCAAGAGCTATGCGTCTGCGCATATAACCAGCGTTTTCCTTTGTCGGTGCGATTTGCAAAGGTACAGACCTAATACTTTGACCTAAGTCGTCCGCGATGTTTGTGTTTTTAAATATTATGAAGCCTTCAAAATAATAACATTCTTTAGCTTTAGCTAACATTACTAACATGATGATGGATGTGATTTGGGAAAACTAGCTAAACTGGCGTATTTTTTTTTTTTTTTTTTTTTATTAATGATGGGTTTGCTCTTGACTCTAGTCTAGGTCATAGGACAGAGACAGAGTCTAAGATGGAGCGAGCTCACCCAGAAGAAGCCTGTTAAGGCACTGGCACTCCCACACACTGACGGAACGCAGCAAGCTACTTGGCGCCAGACTTCGGTGGGATGGTGGTCGCGAGCCAGGCGGCTCCTTACGGAGCCTTCCACCCCTTGGTGGGATCGTTCAGCCGGACTTATCCACAGGCAAGCCTGTGTTGCCGTTGCCCGGGGTGGACCGCTAGGAGGTAGATCCCATACCACCCCACCGCTAGGAGGTAGATCCCATACCACCCCAATTTAAAAGCACAATTATTGCCTATGTTGTACAAAAATGTATACAGACCGATCCAATGTAAACGTCTCCTTACCTTATGATCCCACTTTAGCCACGTAAAGACAGGATTCCTTGTCTGCGTTATTTTTAGCGCGCGGCCCTGCGAGGAACGCTAAGAAAAACCGAAAGCCAGTCTAGACCAGACTCGTTCTAGTATACCTGGATCATGGAGCAAAGATTATGTTTCAAAGAGAACCCCATGAACATCGAACCAAGAATCTACGAAAACCTCGTCGAAATTCATGGTCGAAATCGGACTAAAACATAGGGCATACACACGCACAATGCTAAACTCATGTAAATGCACTAAACCACACTATGTTTAGTATAGACATTTTGGAAGTACTAACACTTGACCAACATATTGCTTTTTTTGTGCATTTAAAATGGGTGCATGCATTTAAAAACATTAGGTTTCAGAGCGCCGCAAGTCTTATTGCGACGAGTATTTCTGGTCATCTGGTTGATTGTAAGGACCCTCTAAACCATTCTATTGCTCTAAGGCCTGGATGGCTACAGCTACAGCTAATGTGGCGCCAAATAAGGACGTCCGACTCAACCACGCTATTAGCGGATCTAGGCATAGGCTCATTACTTTTTATCCGGCATAAAAAGGACAGTATATACAGAATACTCTGGTGCAACGCGACGGAATCGCAGACGGGCTCCTTTTTCAAATTTTTATGTGCGTCTTCTGAAACAGTCGGACTTATGCAATTCACTTTGTTTAAATTTTGCCATATGTTTATTGCTCTCTCTCTCTCTCTCTCTCTCTCTCTCCTTGGCAATTTATTATCCCCATCTGATGGTGGGGTCTGCCTTTCTCGTCTTCTCTCTCCACTTCGCTTTGTAGGACGTATCTTCATCGGCCACGTCGCACTCACTCATATCCTTTCGGATCAGGTCTATCCACCTGGCCTTCGGTCTTCCCCTTCTCCGGAACCCCTGGGTGCTCAGATTTGCCCCACAAAAATCACGTATATATTAGTACCTATTGCGATTTTTTTAATAATTAACCTAACTTTTCAGCTTCGTAGCCTATTCGTTCTTTACAAGGTTACTTTGTTACAGGTAGTTACTAATCATTATGTTACAGGAAGTTATTAATACCTACTTACATTTAGCAGAAAAAATCTAACGTCATTGATTAGGAAAATAAAACTATGGATAAGTATTCTATTCTAATGAAGGTACAAAAACTTTCCTTCCTGATATTAACTAAAGGTATTCGGAACTAGCTCTGTAATTTCTTTGTTCACATTGCATAAATTGCTAAGCTAATAGGTGCTAATATAGTTTTTAAGGTCATAGTATGTATTTTTAAACCCCTATGATAGTTACGTACGAAGTACCTGAATAATAGATCTATGAGAAATAGCGAAAGAACAACACATCATATCACGCCAAAAAATAGTTGACAGTTCATGGAAGTTCTTGTATACTAAATATTATGTAGCGGAATGAAACATAATTAAAGTATTTAAAAATATTCGATGTTTAGTACATACATACCTACACATATACATATTATTACCACGCCTTTATCCCTTGAGGGAAAGGCAGAGCGATAACGGCTGTAAAAAAATACCACGTCTGACGAATACTAATTTGAGGGCCGTTTAAAAAATCATGTATCATCAAAGTGACAGCTTGTCAGTCTGTCGCCTAAAATTATAATACAAATGAAACTTTCGAGTTCCTTAATCGCCTCTTACGACACCCACGGGAAAGAATTGGGGTAATGCTATCCTAAGCCAGTATCATACGGCGAAAGAATAAAATCGAATATAAAGGGGGATATTGGTTTTCAGATGGCGAGAAAAATAAGAGGCCTATACTCAGCAGTGGGTGAAATGATGATGATGATTCATTTTGCATATTCTCAACACATATAGGGTGAAATTTTACTTGTAACGGGCTGGTGATAAGAAACATATTTCCCTAAGGAACATAGGGCGAATAGAAAAGAAAAAATTACACATCCCATACAAAATCGTGGACCAGCTGATTGGAGTTAATATTTTTGACATATTTCAACCTCTCTGTCCGTACTGTCCTAGGTTTAAAATCATTATCGCGTAAGTTAGTTTTTTTACAAACTAAGATGTGATGGACAAACATTATTTTTTGTGTATTATCAAACACCTACAACGGCTAAGTGGTAGGCAAATTGATGAAGTGTTCAATTTAATTATTTATTTACCTACACCTATTACCTACCTACTGAAAAGCTTAGAGGAAGGTAACTGGAAATGGTAATAGTTTGCAACTTTGCATAATAGTTCGATACGGCTGGCATTATTTAAGGGCATAACTTATAAACATTCTAAAGTCGCTTATTTTTTATACGATTGCGTCATATTACATTTTGTGTAATTTTTGACGCTTGCATTAATTTTCAATCCAATGTATGGTAGCTCACCATTTATTATTAAAATATATGTTTTAACTTATAAAATTTACCAGTATTTTCAATGTGACAGTTAATACAGTGTACAAAACCAGTTTTTGAGTCTTTTTTATCCACTGCAAACGAAAGTATGTTATATATCTAAAATGAAAAAAATAATGATAAATTGGTTTTGGCCAATGGTCCAGAAACTATAAGCCGAAATTAAACGACTTTACTATTTTTGAAACATGAAAAGCCATACTGGGCGATAATTTCTCTACCATAGGTAGACTCTACCAATTGTAGCATGGTGTTACAACACAACCAATACATAACTGTTTGTTTACATACTTAAATTTCCCCTCTTCAGTCTTTGTCCGATCGGTAAACTTGTACAAAATATTGAGATAAAGATAGATAGATAGATGAACACTTTATTGCTTACAACATACACAACAGAAACAAAACAATACAGAAAACTTAAGACTAAAAGTAAGCAAAGGCGGCCTTATCGCTTGCAGCGATCTCTTCCAGGCAACCTAAACTTTCTTTTTTAAACTCCATCCATCATGTCCTTTCGTATAAAAGTAAACAAATCATTTGCAACGGTACTTCTCCCTTTCCGAGCGCCGCCGCTGCCGCCGTTTGCCTAATTTGTGACTGTACCGCGACCAATAAAATTCCAATAGTGTTTTATAAAGGGTTACTTAAATATTTTATTAATGTCCTGAGAGATGATAATTCTCAAAGTGCCTGCTAATATAATACACCATATTCACTAGAGACACAATGAAACTACAGTAATTTCACCAGTAAGTAGTTTTTTAAGTTAGTCAGTACGTACACCTTATGACTCCTTATCCTAAAAAGCTGATCATTATAATCAATTTATTTTATGCAGGAATTGAATTCCTATTAAAAACATGAAAAGAGAAGTACAACATGTTTTATTTATGAGGCTTTATCGTCCCAATAACAAGAACACTAATCTGCGATCTGTACATGCGTTTGCGCAGATCACGCGACGCGCGTCGCGGCGGCGACGGCGGTGGTGGCCTGATCGTGGCGCCACCGACCAGATTGCTTATTAAGAATTCCTACTTTTACACGCGTAACACGAAATTCTTGTCCTCATCTCGTGCTTAACTCGCGTATTTTATCCACGAAACGATATCTTGTTTGTCAATCGATCAGGCGGATATTAGCGACGGTCAACCTTCTGATCATTCATTCATTGGCGAAACATCGATTAACCGATTCATGGCCACGCTCTCAGAACCAAATTTTCGTGAGGGGCCCCATACAAATCGCATATGCCACGGCAGCCGTGTCATGAGCTCCGCGTGATTGTGACCCGGCTCCCGTGTCATCAGCCCTGAGCAAAAAATTGATTCAGTTTTGCCGATTTAGCGCTGCAGACGGCATTACGTGGATAAAATCTGAAGTGTGTGGTTGTGATTTATTTTTTTACTGTGTTTATAACTCGTTCTACTGATGCAGGACCCCAAAAGTAAGTGTTTATAAATATTGATATGAAATTGATAAGAGGTTTTAAACATTTGGCACATTTTCATTCACTGAAATATATTTTTTTATTAGGTACACGTAGTATACACGTAGCTTACGATACGAATGATGATGACGACTTTACTCAAGCGGATAGCCAACCACCACTACGAACAAAACGAGCCGCCATAGAAGATTTAAGTAAGTTTTAAAGACTTTCTTTACTTTATAGCTAAATTGAAATCTTTTTTTGGGTTCAGTAGTTTTAGAGTTTTTTGATTATACCTAGCAATGTGCCGTTCCCATTTTAGTAATTTACTGGGAATATTCCCAATATTCCCGGAAATATTGGGAATTTACGACATACGTTAATATTATTCAAGTATTAGTTATTATAGTAACTTAAACTTTTAAGTTTAGTGATTTAATAAAGAAACATACTATAATTTGGTAAGATTAATGCTTTTTTTTTCAAAGTTTCTATGTTTCCGGGGAATATTCCTCGTGCCCGGGAAAGTTTCCGGGAATATTCCCAATGTGTAAGGGACTTTGCAGGCGGGTTCAGTCCATGAAGCTGAATGAATAACTTTCCCCTAGGAACAAATGTTGGCAAACGTCAAAAAAAAATGAAATCCAATACAAAATGCACGATCAGCTGACAGGAAATATGAGATCTACTATTGGTTGGTGTAAATTCCCATACAAAATAGTAAATTCCCATATCTGTTGATTGCGTTGACTTACAGTTATGGTTTCTTAAGGGGTGAAAGGAACTCAGATCCGAGTATTTGATATAAATTTTACTTCTACTACTTTCTTCGTCTTGACATATAGATGGACAGCGAAGTGATCATATAAAGTGTTTTCATTTTGAAGTACGGAACTCTAAAAAATATCACAATAGTAATACATAGTTTTAATGTTTTCAGGGAATGAAGAAATTATTTATTCGCCTGAAATATTTGGGCAGTACTCTCAGCAATGGGACGCGATACCAAAAATACCCGAGGATCCACCAGAAGTGGTACATTGCGGTACGCAAACTAAAGACGATCAGGTATTGCAGAGCAGCAGTTCTCAAACTGTCGGTACTCCCACTGTAGGTAAGGAAGAAATAGAGGCTGCTAACAAGGCTTTTGGTGCATTCATTGCACAAGAAATAGCACTAGTACCATTGTTCAAAAGGGGTTATGTTATCTATGAAATAATTAGATTAATAGAAAATCATAAAACAAATATGCCTTAAAGGTTTCTCATTTATCATTTACCTTATAAAAAATACGAGACTGATTATGAAGATAAATTATGATTATAAAGATAATTTTAGGTAAAAAGCAACGAGAGTTGTGGCCATGCACACATAATATATGTCAAACCATGTACCTATTTTTAGCTAAATTTTAAAATTGTTATCCTTTTTCGTACCGATTGCGAAATCAACATCATCAAGTAGTCATTTTTTTGTGATTATAGTGGCACAAGAGGCGCCCCCAATAGGAAAAAATCCTGGATGAATATATAATTATTATAATTATTTATCCGGAATCAAACTATGAATTGGGTATGTTACCCTTATAATTTTTATTGTATTTTCTGAAAGAGTAAGTCATTTTAAGTACCTATAATATAATACCTTTATAAAATAGCATACTTGTACCTATATATGGAAGTCAATGATTGAGAAAGATTAAATTATTGTAGTGCAGTGATTGGTGACATCACAAACGTTTAGATTTTTGGAAAAATACAAGTAAACTTTACCATTTTTGAACCAAAAATAGTATAATATTCAAATATCTCCAAATGGTAATCTTATTTTCATATATTTCAACTCACATTACATACCCAATTGGCGATAATAGTTAGCTACAAAGAAATTTAGAACCAGAAGCAATAAAATTAGTAAACCCATAATAACACAATAGTATATTTTCTACAAAGGTGCGTTGATTCTAAATACTCTTTGTAGCTAATTATTATTGTCAATTAATAATTTGGTTTTCGGATAAATAACATATTCGTACACCCAGGTTTTTTTCCTGTTTAGGGGCGTCACTTGTAATCCCGTGTTGTAGGACATAAGTATGGGCACTCCGATCTGAATTATTTTTGTCCCCTTTCAAAATAATATAATTTCTGAAATTAATTCTAGTAGAAAATTACTTCCTCTAATATAATTTATTTAAATAATTATAATATTTTAACTGGAGACAATAATAATTCAATTCGTTAGAAGTACCCCTGGATATATTTTATGTTGTATATCCGACTGTAGGTACACCGATTACCACTTCCTAATCCTACTAATATTATAAATACGAAAGTTTGTATATTTGTTTGATTGTTACCTCTTCACGCTCAAACGGCTTGACAGATTTTTATGTTTGTTACACAGATAGACTATAACCTGGAATAACATATAGGCTACTTTTTACCGCGGTTAAACATCTCATTCCTACGGGAAAACGGGTAGCAGCGGGTAAGACCGCTAGGCGGTAGGCGAGTTACCAATTTTATTTTTATTTTTATATCTAGTTTTTTTTGACATTGTTAAAAAAAATAAGTTAATTTCTTAAACACTATGTAAACAATGACCCAAAATGGTATAATATTGAAACATGGCGACTGGTGGCCACTGTTTGCAAAATTGGTGTAGGAGCGCCATAAGAAAAAATCTTAAAGTTCGATTATTATATTTTATTAACAATAAAAAGCTTAATAATAATTTGATCAGAGTACCTAAAGGGCGGGGCAGACCGGCTCCGTATGCGTTCCGTATCCAGCTCTCGTCCGTAGTCACGCACGAACTGATGACGTTGTAATGTATGGGACTGTATGAGATACGGCACACCGCTTGCGTGCAGCACGGAACGGATACGCAACGCAAGTCATCAGTTCGTGCGTGACTACTAGCTCCAGCTCTCGTCACACCGCTTGCGTGCAGCACGGAACGGATACGCAACGCAAGTCATCAGTTCGTGCGTGACTACTAGCTCCAGCTCTCGTCCGTAGTCACGCACGAACTGATGACGTTGTAATGTATGGGACTGTATGAGATACGGCACACCGCTTGCGTGCAGCACGGAACGGATACGCAACGCAAGCGGTGTGCCGTATCTCATACAATCCTATACATTACAACGTCATCAGTTCGTGCGTGACTACGGACGAGAGCTGGATACGGAGCCGGTGTGCCCCGCCCTTAAATTGTTAAACATAACAAACTCATAAAAATAATGACTGATTGTTTGTGACATAAGTGACATAAATAAATAAATAATTAATGGATATTATCTGGCATTTTTATTCATGTTTATCTTATCAAACTATTCCTAAAGCTTACGTTTAGACAAAGCCTGTGACAATGCCCTACCAATGTTATCTGTTCGTTTTAATAAAATTGTATGTACCTAAAAGTTAATTTAAAATAATAATAATGATGCTGTATCGGGAACTACACAGTAATTTTAGTATAACACACTATAAGTATTTATCAGATTTAAGCTCATTAAACAGCGTTTGTTATTTCAATAAATAGTACTAGTAGTTTTTAGATGTCACTTCTTTTTATAGCCAAACTTTTCAAAGCAATGCATGCACATTTTTACATGATGTTTTTGCAATTTAATATTAAGTCTCATTCACAGCGCCAACAAAAATCCTCAAGACGACGGATCAAAATTGCCCCACGTCCAATAACGACGAGAAGAATCTAAAAAAATTCAAAAAATTGTTAAAAAATATGGCATATGTCCGATTCCCATCCTTACATTAGAACATTTAAAAAATGCTGTTTAAGTTTGTATGAAGTTACTTCAGCGGTGCAAGTTTAGTACTATAAAAAAGGCAATAACGACGAGTTTAGTATGAAGTTCTACGAACGAATTTTCATAGAGCTCCTGAACTAAATTTGACAGCATTTTTTTATGTTCTAATGTAAGGATGGGAAACGGACATTATGTTATATTTTTTTATTACTTTTTGCAATTTTTTGAGATACGTCTCGTCGTTATTGGACGTAGGGCTATTGTATTCTTAACCGTTAGAGTTCCGCCTTTTCCTGCCACTAGTACTTTATAAAAGACCTCTTAATAATTATGGTATTCTCTAAAACACGCCAAGCATAAACCCGGGAAGTCAGGGCAATCTGGGCAACCAAACAAAACAGACACTCTTTTTCTTAATTTATTGTAACAAACCCTACAACGTTTTCGAATCGTCGTTCCCCGACGTTTAGGTAAATGTGCAGGTAAATGAATCCTTCCAGCTGTTATAGGTCTGCTTAATTCTAAAATAGTTGGCGCCGGTAGTAAGTGTTCAATAATTTTCATTCTGAAATCGTATAGAGATAATTTTACAGGTTCATACATATTATATAGTTGAAATGCATTAATTATACACATTTGCATCACATGGATTATTACCTTTTTATACCAGCGATAAGTTTTGTGTTCACAGCAATAATAACTTAACATTTGATCATGTTTATCTACCGAACGCATGTGAGTATTATATTTAGTCTGCACCTTCGGTTTTTGACTAACCCTACCACGTCGGTTGGTTACAGAAACATAATCACTATTATGTTCAGAACTAATAAAAATTATTTCACGTTTATCTCTCCATTTGGTAACTGTAATATTGTCTGTATTATACATAACGGCAGCTTCGCCTACATTTAATTTTGCATTAAGAACTGTTTTAGGTATATCTCTTTTATTAGATCTTAGGGTCCCCGTTAGTGAAGTTCTTTCACCCAAAAGTTCAGTAGTAAGAGGCAGACTAGAATAGTAATTATCTACGTACAGAGCATGGCCTTTGTTTTTATATGCCTCCAACAACAAGTGAACTACTTTTTTAACATGATTTCTTCCGCCAACTACAATATCTTGAGCTCCTGCATAAACGTGAATTTTCTGACAAATGCCATTATCATCTGCTAACAAATATAATTTAATGCCGTATTTATGTACTTTTCCTTTCAAATACTGCCTAAATTTCAGACGCCCAGTCCATAGAATCATTGACTCGTCTATAGCAAATTCCCTTGTAGGATAGTATATTCGTTCCATTGTATCATTAAATGTCTGTATAAGAGAACTAACTTTTTTAATGCTTTGCGGACCTGGAATTTCTTGAACATTGAGAGCACGAATAATCATCATAAAGAGATTTCTAGACATGAAACTTCTAAGATTTAAGTTGAATAAATAATGAGTTCTCCAATAATCAGTTAATCTGTTCAATTTTATAGTTCCCATCATTAAGAGAATACCTATGAACTTGAAAAGTGTTTCCGCATTTAAAGGCTTCCATTTCCTAAATCGGGCGTACGGTCCCACAGCACTCACTTTTAAAGCATTTCCTACATTATTTGTGCATTGGACGATTAAGTTGACAAAGTTATCATTAATTAACAACTTTAAATAATCAATAGGTTGCCTAGATAACATTACTTCTTTTAATCCTAGCGTTTCTGTAAATATGAAAATGTTTGGATTGACAGGATTTCCAGGCTTCCATTCCCTAACTGCACCGGGTAACTCTGCTTGAACATTTGATGCATCAAGATTCATTTCTTCCAATTCCTGGTAATCTAAATCAGGCCAAAGATTTTCATAAAGAAGCTCGTCATCATCACACAATATTCCGTACAAATCTGCATCATTGTAAGGATGTTCTTCATGGAGAAAATCTCTTGGAGATTGAATTTGTTGCATAACTTCTTCAATGTTGTCAAGATTTGCACTAAATGGATCACTTTGTCTAGATGTTGATGGAAGATTCCAAGGATCCTGATCCTGAAAACCAGTTATAATATTCGGTGTTATTTAGTTTTTAATTACCTCATACTTACACAAAACTTCTTACCACCAAGACGAATTTCTTTTCGGACAACGAGCTGCAATTGGGAAAAATTTAAACCGCCTTCACAGTGAAGAAATATTAAAATTGACTGTATCTATAAAACTACTGCACCGATTTTGATGAAACTTGTCAATAAAAAAAGAATCATTGAAATCGGTCAAGTAGTTTTGAGATATATGAAGACAAACATACAAATATACATACATACATACAAACACTGCTCAAATTTTGCACACTTGCACCTCTCAAAATTTTTTGCAGTTCCTAGAATGTTACATACATACGCATTGAATTGATAACCTCCTTTTTTGAAAGCGGTTAAAAAGGAAAGGATGCATCTGTTAGAGGCAATAATATAACTTGAAACAAACTGCAAAACCAATAAGGGCCGCCTGACAGAACCTACACTAAATACGTTGATGTATGTAATTTTATTCGGTTGTTTCTATAATAATTTGTTATTAATGTATATATTATAAACCTAGAATTTAGCCTGTAACTATTGGTCAAACCTAGGAGTAGCGAATTTGTTCACGGCTGATCAAAGTATAAGTTGAATGCAAACGGCTTAATAATAAGCGGTCATAAGTAGTTCATTTAATTAAGTAGGTAGATTATGTGTACGCACTTACCTGAGTTTGTGCCTGAGGATTCCATGTATGAGTAGATGGCCACCGAAAACAATCATCATCACTATCTGAGGATGAAGATCTCATGATCCTGAAAAATCAAACACCAACTTTTAAACTAAAACTGACTGGAAGATAATTATGAAACAATTCAATCAGAAATCTGCAAAATTTTAATCCAGATTGACGACGACTGAATAAAACAAATCATACAAATTCTATGTCCTAATCCAATAAAACTACTAAAGTATCTTTATCATTAATTATTTAATTGGATAACTTACCTTTATATGTTGAAAATTAATAAAATTATAATCACAACAACACGTTACCAATAAAACAGTTGTTCGTTATTATATAGTTGTTGACATGTCACATGTCTTCGTGTAGTATAGTTAAATGCGGGTAGTCTTGTTATTTTTCCAAAATAGTGTTGCCAGAATCCTCTTCCGATTTCGGCAAAAAAACTTTATTATGTTTTTGAACACAAACAATAATGTAATTCGTTCGACGACAGAACGGCACGGATAAAAAAGGGGAAGTCATTCTAGAACAGCTTCCCATTCGGAGAAAAAAAAAACATTATATAGCCGTCGTCGTCTGAGGTATCGTATTACAGTTTTTTTTTGGAATATAATTATTTTAACGTAAAAACCACTGTTCTACTACACATTATTGGCATACAGTTTGGCATACATTGCTGGTTGTCTTGGATACTTTGTTACAATCTTCTATTCATTACCAGCAATGTATGCCAAACCGGAAGTGTAGTGTAATAGGCGTTAACTATCAAAAACTGGGGGAAATCACAGAACTCGGGTTAAAAATAGGTCAGTTTGTGATCTTTCAAGTTATTTTACCTTTAACAGATGCTTTCCATCCTTTTCATTCCAGACGAAAAAGAAAAGAACAGTTACACTTGGCAGAGTTATGGCATGGCATATGCCCAGCCCGGATTTTTAATTTGTGATATATAATAGACATAATTCCACTGTTTTTCAGGATGCAATTATCCTTTGCTTTTTCGTGCGGAACGAAAAGGATGGAATAGAATGTTTCAATAACGCATATTACTACCCATATTAATTATAATAATGTTATATAATTATATGTTTCATAAATGAAAATAAGAAAATCGACTATTTATTTTCTTATTTTCATATTAAATAATATAGCACTGTGAGTGCATTAAAAACCCTAATACATCAATTACATGTGATTGTATTAATAGCTATTTTCCTGTTGAAAATGACTGTAAAATTCTAAAATTATGTACTTTATCAAAACTGTTTGCAACCACTGATGACAATGACTTTGGCCTTAAATTAAAAACCAAGCTGTATACGGTAATCTGCATGCAATTTTAGACACATTAGTTTATTTAACTCTTGATTTTTCGCATTTTCTGCTGATTTCCATTTTTATTTTATTGACACTGCTCCTGTGTCACGAGCCCCTTGTGAATATTCTGCGTGACACGACATATGTGTCATTGGCCACGAATCGGTTAATTAAACAAATCTGTGAGTCCGTATTTACTGACTGCATCCAAAATGTTTTCACTAAAACACTTTTGAATGACATTAACTCCGGACCCAGACCCGCGTACTTATATCATGTGTTTCATGTGCGCCAAACTTCTGGCTCGCGTTTTATGCGTGTAAGAAAGAGGTGAACGTATATTTATTAGTTTCGTTTCAAACCTTTACCAAGGTGCTGATGGAAAAGTACTGGAAGAAATGTGCACTAACCAACGGTCTGCTGGTAAATACAGCAGTTGTAAACATTTTTTGTTATACATTCTTTGCCTCTCTTAACTCCCGCATGACAAATCCTATGCGCATACATACCTAAAAATGTAATGAGGTGGAATTGATGGCACTCTCAGTCACAACTCAAGTCACGCGAACATATCGTGCTAGGCGCAAATTGCTATCATAGTTTACATGCCAGTGTAAATCATTTTCGCGTAATCGACCTTGTGGATATTTTCAGAAAAAGTTCAACACCTCTGACGACCTAAGTTCGCTGAGAAACACTAACTTACAGTGCTTCACACTCTCTCAATATTTAGTAATATGGACACGGTACTCACACATTTAACGATGTGTGCGGATATAATTTTGTGATTGTGTGGAAGTGTAAACAGCGGATTCGACTCGACGCAGGCACGAGTAGGTACGCGAGCAAGCTTGTGCAAGCGCATGTGTTGGTGATACGTGAGCACCGCACCACTGCGACAGTTTCTACAAATTGCAATTCAAACTAATAGAACCACTTTCATAACAAATTATAAAAACTGCATTAACAACAAGTTTATGATCCAGCTTAAATCATGAGCTTTTAATTTTCTCAGTCACTCCTGTCAGTTGAACAAATATCTATATATCGGTGCTGAGCTCTGGGTGCCACCAACGGAAAAGTAGACATACAAGAATCAGTTAAAATTGCAATTTACTTTATTCAATGTAGTATTATCACTTAATGCCGCCATGGTCCGTCATTGTAAAAAATGAAATTTGTATAACACAATTTTCGATTTTTCATTACATTGTTGTATTGTCCTGATAGAAAACTGGCTCGGGTGGTATATAAAAAATAAAAGAATGCCTCGGGCTGGCCAGGCCCTTTAAGCCACCACCACCATCTGATTTTGAAAATGACATGACTGACATTAGACACCTATGACGCCGCTTTACCTTTGCTTTAACCCTCTATTAAGGGTAATGCGAGGCTGGCTTGGCTTGCGTCCGCCTGTGGCTGTGGCGAGCCCGCCACCCGGCTGCTCGGCATACAAGGAGGCGCCATTGGAGCCCTGCAGCCGACAGCCGGGTCGCCGCGGCGACGCAGCGGCGCGACTCGCAAAAACCACCAATTATTTTTAACTGTACCTCAAGAAATTAATGTCGGTGCTCAGAGTAACAACGTTGTAAATCGCCGTTCCAACGAAAACCTATTAAATTATCTTTAAAGAGCGTTTACTTATTTTGAAAGAGATAGTCGCGAATTGAAACCGGTTCTATTCCTTGATTGCTAATTCATCTAACTGAATTAGGCAGGAGCAGGAGTGGCAGGCAGGACAAACTATCAGGTAGGCGCGTGAAATGGGCCGCACCTTCTATGTCACAAAGAGTAAAGACTATGAATGAACACATTTGCGTAAATAAAGAGTTAATTAAAGCTTGTGTGGGTGCGCCTACGCACCTAAACGTGTCACTATGTTTTTAAACATAGCTATTCAGTACCTATTTAAAACGGTAGAGCTGTTCTTTACCTCTTGTATGCCTCTATATACTACATACTATTGGTAACTCTGTGCTTCTACTCTAGGCTCATGGGACGTTATGTTTTCTCGCGTCAAGAAATTATGCAATTTGCAATGAGATCGCGATCGTTCACCCGCGAGACACGTGGCGCCGTCCGACGGATTTTGGCACGCACGTTTCGCCAGGGAAATCTCTCGAATGACCCACATTCGTCTTCAATATTTTAAATCTAAATCACAATAGAAGTCGAACTTACGTTTTAAACTGAATCACTGCTCAAACAGTCTAGTTGGGTTTAGTGAATTTTAAAGATTTTTAAAAAGCCTTTTGCAATAGTCTGCCGACAGTGCACGGGTCGTCATACATTGCTGGTCATCTTGAGTTTATAGTAAAAACACCCATATAATAAGCAGCAATATATGTCGAATCGTGCACGGTCGTCAGATAAGTCTACTTAACAGCCGCGCCGCTTAAAGGGCAACGTCTGCGACACTATTATAGAGCCGGTCAGTGAAAAAAAATCACTGTGCGCTTTAGTTGTTTATGCCAATATGCTCAAAGTGGCCAATTAAAGCAATATCATGGTGGGTGTCTTATTAAGTCATAATTTGTTTTTTGGATGACAAGCGTGTTCAGCAAGGATTTTTTCCTATCACCACTGTGGCGCCACTAGTTTAATTTTAAACCTAAAAAAAGTTTAAAGCCTTTCTCGGTACCAGACATAGCAGAATTTCTATTAAAACCAGATTTACGATTCTATGCGCCTGTCCCGCTTGAATATTCATGCGTGTTGCGCAAGCGCAGGGTAGGATGTGCATTTTGAGCAGTTGATGTCTATTTTAGTCGTCGTCTTTAGCGGAATGTCTAACTATTCTGCTCATTACCATTTGCCCTAGTCTGACACGAAGTCGGAAGGCTTAATTTTACACTTTAGAAGTTTCTTATAAGAACGTGCGTTGCACTTCCTTACTTTCAATATTTGAGAAAAAAATACTGTACAAATGGTACTCAGATAAATGGGCGTTTTAATAATATTATTGACTATGTTTTGTTGGATTGACTGGATGGGTTTTCCAAAGATTGGTATGCGGAGACACAGGATCGCGAACAGTAGAAGAAGGGGAGTTAGGCCTTTGTCCAGCAATGGGATCCTGACGGCTCGATAAATTAAAATAAGATGTTTTGTTGGCCGTGTGATGTCGGCTTAGAATATCATCATCCCATTTGTTTCTCGTGGGAGTCGTAAGAGGCGACATCGGTATAATAATAAAAATAAACTTATAAGTCGTAAATAAAATCTAATCATAAATAATCAATGTAAATGTAATGTATCAGCATATTCTATTTTATTTTATTTTTTATTCATATCAATTTTATTTATTTTCCAATTTTAATTTGTCACACCTTTATGTAACTCTTTTAAGTCATATAGGCAAAATTTTTGAATATGTATGAAATGAATCTACTGTATGTAGTTAAATTCCCTGTATCTATGATGAAAACGAATGCTTGCTTGTTGTATGGGACACCGAGTCGACAAACGTACCGATGATGGTGTTACCAACCTTGGTCACAACACTGTGTAGAGTTTATGTAGAGCGAAACATCATGACGCAATTATGTTTGTTCGATAATAATAGGATGTGATCAGAATCACACTGGATTTTATTAGCTCAACTGAAAATTAATGAAAATTACAAATCTAAATTACTATTATATGGAATCCCCTCATTTTAAAATCGACGACAATGAAGTTTCCAAGGAAGGTAAATGTTTTACCTCGATTATCCCAAGCCTAAAAACCACTTATTACTTACGAGCCAGAAGTACTGGATATGTATGACAGCTTTCTACGGTTTTGTTTTTTAAATGCGTAATGACCGTTTCGTAGTAAAATTCCTCTAAGCAAATTTGCGAAGCAAAGCAAACACTGCCATTTCTCAATATTTGCTAATGTTGTCGCCTATATTATAGCTTTATGTACATTGTTTGTTAAATCCTCAGCCAATAGGTATAGTAAAGAGCTTTTCAGAGAATTGTTTGGACTGCACAGCATGAGATTTGATATCTGTACGTGATGTTTGAATGTTTGTTTTGTCGAATATGATTTCATCAAAATTTCGATGAAAAAACATGCTGTTAGCGTCAATTACGTTAACAAGGTATTTGGTATGTATTTGGAGATTTTGGCGTCATGAATTGAGCAGAAAATTATCTGAAGATGCCTAATTAGTTCTGCAAATTTATAAGTCTTAAAATAACTAAATTGTGTTATTGTGCAGGCAGAATAATATGCTAACCTACACCGCAAAAAACATTTCTTGTCCACTTTATACACCGACCTTAGTGCAACGAAATCAAATATGGATGGTGTTGTATCATAAAATACAAGAACTTCCTTATTGTCATTCAAAAACGTATCTCATTCGTAGTCAGATCTTGTTCCAATTTATTTAACCTATCTGCATAGAACATAAAAATAAAATTGCATGTGTTAATGTAAAATTATTAACTGTCTGTCTGTTACAATCAGATTCTGATTTATCCTTCCATGTTTTGTTTTGATTTAATAGAGTGTTTGAAATCCTCTATAAGATATGGCATTTAATTTTAAAAGACTTCAAAAACAAATTTTGACCCCACTTTCTTTCTTTCTTTCTTTCTTTCTTTCTGAAAATTTTTAGTAGTGCATGTTTGCTTGTTTTCGTATCATTCAAAACTGATGGATTTATTGCGCTAATTCTTCTATTTCTCTTATGGCTTATTATTATGGGGCCATGCTGCGTATGTGAACAATATATTTGTGTAGCGGAAACAGGATGTTCCTAAGTCAGTGCATATAAGCAAGCTTAGTAAAGTAAGCAAATCGTTTAAGAGAAATTGTAAACTCTTTTATTTAGTAACTTTGAACTTTGATTTTTAAACATAGGCTTTAGATTTAAAAAAATCTGCATCGGGGTTCTGAAGTTTTTAAGATTTGTTTCAATTCCATCAAAACGCCTAGAAAAATCTAGAAGTGTCGTTAAATGCAATATCAAATGTAAGCTATACAATAGACACCTATGACGTTGTCGATCTATTTATTATTAGGAAGAGGACAGGCGGCGTCGCCAACGTCGCCGTAGAGGTCAACGTTGCGAATTGGTGGCGATGTGCGTCGAATGGTGCGCGTGCGCATCCCGCCCTAATTGATCTTGATTGCGCGGGAGAGCCCATCGCTATTGATCTTTGCATTGAACCATGCGACTGACGCACCACACCCTACACGCATTGCACCCTTATACTTATTATATTTGATATTATACAGGGGTCGTCTACAAATTACGTAACGCAAAATAGAGGAAGGGTAGAAGGGGTCCAAATGTACGTTACGTGAGTTTAAGTCAGTACGCAGACTATGTTGGTTGATTCTACAAAAAACTTTTATGTTAGTGTATTCTCTGAATTGTATTTAAATCCACGGTTCAGTACAATATGCCAAGTAGGCATTTAATTTTTTTATGAAACACTGATTATTTTTCTCGATAGAGACACCTATGGCTGCGAGGTTTTTATAATACAGGAAAAATCTAAATCACACCATGCACAGACCAAGACGAAACTGGTTGCCTATTGAATATATATCAGTTACCCGCAGCGACTTACCAGCTAATTTAACATTTTACATGTGAATACGACTAATTAGCATAGCATTAGCAATATGAAGGTACCTAACAACGACGACACTAATTAATTTATGTTTATTTAGAAAGTTTAATGCTCCAGTTAGGTTAGGTTAGTTAACATCAGGTTTTTGCTTCTTACTTCATTAGTACTTATTAGAGTTCATACATACATCCATCAGCCTATTGCAGCCATTTGCTGCCCATTGCTGGACGAAGGCCTCCCCCAAGGTACGTCATAGGGCACGATCTCTCGTTTTCGATGCTTGCCGAGGCGTGGTTTGCACTCGAGAATCCGCTTCCTCCACCGTCCGTCGGTTCTTCGATAGATGCGCCCAGCCCACTGCCACTTCAGTTTGCTACACTTCCAGACTATGTCCGTTACTTTGATCTTTTTGCGGATAGTCTCATTCGGGATTTTATCCATTATTGAGATACCGAGCAAAGAACGTATAGAGTACAACAATTATTTAATCCACACTAATATTATAAATGCGAAAGTAACTCTGTCTGTCTGTCTGTCTGCTACGCTTTCACGGCCAAACTGCTGAACCGATCTTCATGAAACTTGGCACAGAGATTGCTAGCATACCGAGAACGGACATAGGCTACTTTTTATCACCATTCGAGGGTCTGGAGTATAGATGTAGACCACCAGGTGTACCATCAGGAGCCCAGCTAAACTATTAGAGATACATGCATGGTTCCAAAACAAAAGTGGTTCAGTATGATGGGCCGCTTCTTTTCACAAGGACATTGGGGCTCTGGAGTACCTTATGTAGACCACCAGGTGTACAATCAGGAGCCCAGCTAAACTATTAGAGATACAGAAATGGGTCCAAAACAAAAGTTGTTTAGTATGATGGGCCGTTTTATTTACACAAGGACATTGGGGATCTGTAGTACCTTATGTAGACCACCAGGTGTACAATCAGGAGCCCAGCTAAACTATTGGAGATACAGAAATGGTTCCAAAACAAAAGTTGTTCAGTATGATGGGCCGCTTCTTTTCACAAGGACATTGAGGATCTGGAGTACCTTATGAAGACCACCAGGTCTACACCATCAGGAGCCTACCTAAACTATTAGAGAGACAGGTATGGTTATAAAACAAGTGTTGTTCAGTATGATGGGAATAAGTTAAGAAAGGACATTGCCTACTTTTTACCTAGGACAGAAAAACAAAAAAAGTGGTGTATAAAAATGTATTACAGTAACTTAAATTACCTTTTTATCTGTGTTATCTACTTATGCTGACCATTTTAGTGTGCTCAAATCGGCACCTCTGGAGAAAGTACTCTGTTATCTACTGACTTTTGTATTCAATGGTTATAAATATTGATCTCTCAGGCCGGATAGCAAATTTAGAATTGTCCCTTTAACAACAGAAGCAAGCAAGTCATCTTTAAACAGTACAGATAAGAACTGTTCTAATATCACTGTCACACTTACTATGAATACACATACCTACTTTAGAACTTCTGCCTAAAAAAACTATCTAACGCGGACGAAGTCGCGGGTAAAAGCTAGTTTTATATATTTTCTAGTTCCTTTGACGTCACCCGTTCAAGTTTTAGTCGTTACGCATCAGAATCACCAATCTTTATTTGACTACGCCAATAATTGAAGAATTCTGTATTTGTTTCCAAATAACATTACAATTTGCTGTTGGTAATTATACAGCCTGGAGTGGTCTTAGTGCCTTAAAATATGCAACGTATTTGACCAAGCTTTCAAGTAACTAAGAAGAATTCTAATTTTTTTTTTTTTACTTGATTAGTAGGTGGTTGGAAGACCCAAGAGTAAATAATTACTTTGGTGACAGAACGCTAGACAAGCATAATTATCCCATACTTACTCAATACTTTGCCTACAGATATAAAGAAACAAGACAAGAAACTAACAAAAAGAGGTTTGAATCAAAACTTAAAAAGTATTTGTTAAGTAGGTTGTAAAATGACAATAACATTTATATTATACCTAACATAGCTAGGTATTGATGAGAATACAAAGGTATATATTAATTTTATAGAGACTCGACGATCCCACAGATAAACCTCGGAAATTGGTTTTGTGGGGCTATGTATAAGTTTTTAAGAATACTAATAAGTATAATAATAATGTTTTTTGATTAATAAATAAATTCATTCATTTCCCATCTAACAGTGTAAGTACGTACTTTCTTCGGCAGAAATATGAGGCTTTGTACTAAATCTGTTAACCCTATAGAGGTAAGAATGTGACCGCCCTCTAGGCCATGGTTACTTAGTGCGTATGTCTGATAGTAGGTAATGGTTTACTACAGGTCGGTAATAAAATGTAGGTATACTCGGTTGCAAAAACAGTTGAGACTTCATCACAGGAAAGCGATACTCGTAGTTAACTTTTACGCACTGCATTTTTTTATATTATTTTACTTACCTGAAAATTTTATTATGGTATACATGATTCGAAACTTTGGGGATAGATCATTTTCACCTCTCCAGCTTGAAAAGAACAATACAACTTTGCTTTCGCTACCTTGGGATTCAAAATTAGCACTCGAAGCAAAAATTACCTTTACCGTCTTGTTGTACAATTAACTATTATGATTTTAAAATCATTTTTTTGCATTTTATTACAATTTATACACTGTTAATTCACAGCTGATTGTACCTCATAAATAATTACAAAAGAAATTACTTACCAGAACTGCATGTCGTATGTACAGAGTGTAAGGGACAGCCCTCAGAATTCTAATCGGGTGTAGGCATGATTTATGAAACTGAACAACTTTCCCTTGAAATATATTTCAAGAAACGTTAAAATATTGAATACTTATAGTAAAGGCAGTCAGCTAATAGTGATTTTGTATGGGAGGTCGATGTTTTTGTCCTTCCCTGACATAAATGTTCCTAGGGTAAAACTGTTCAGTTTCTTGGTCTGAATGCACTCTTTCAGTGTATGGAAGGCTGTCCCTTACACCCTGTTTATGTGGCAAAACCTTGGTTTGGCAATGGCCATACGGTGGTACAATACGGGGTGTAAGGGACAGCCCTCCGAATACTGATAGGGTTCATGCAGAACATCAAACAGAAAAACTTTCCCCTAGGAACATAATATATGTCAGAATACGACAAAAAATACCCAAGTGACAGCGCTAATTAATGGTAAGTTAAAAGAATTTATTTTCCGAATTGAGGCCGGTACCTATCTTATCTAAGAGGTGGATACAATTATTAAATCTAACCTTTGAAATTCTGAATAGATATTCTGAGTTGTCGGTGAAACAGTTTACAGCAATTGTCCTAGTTCGCGCAGTTACAACTATTGGAAAATTTATTCTAGTTACTGTGTAACTGTGTGTTTTATTGTGGTTGGCTAAAGCAGAATAACATAAAGAAATATGACTACCACATAAACTCGCAATAATCTTTAAACTAATAGAGTGAGACTTTATTGTACAAGAAGAACGTACACTAACTAATATTGGTTCTTCCTCGTTTTATAATCCATTACCAATATTGAGATTAATCGCAGAAATGTTCATTTCTGCGATTAATGTAAACATTGAGTTATAATGGTTTATCAAAATATTATCAAGGATTTTCAAACTTTCAGTGGATGGTTGAGGTCTCCAGTGATATGATGTTTTATTTAAAAAGCGGCAACCAAAAGGCATATAAAGGTCTTTCGTAAAATTGTGTATCCCTATAGTGACAGGTTGTCAGCCCATCGCCTAAAATTGCAATACACATCCTCGAGTCCCTTAGTCGCTTCTTACGACTCCCATGGGAAATAAATTGGGCGATGCTATACTAAGCTGGGGTCACACATCAAAACAACGTACCTCATATTTGATGAAAAAGGCGGGGTTTAAAACCAACAACGTTACTGGAAAATACCATAGCTTAGTCAACGACAAAATGATTTACGAGTTCATTGTAGCAGTTACCTATTATTACCTAAACTACTTTATTTGTTTGTAAATTGTGATCGATATCCATCATATCCCTTAATATTTTATTAGCAAGTACCTACGTTAGTCACATGCATTAGAATGTGTGTAGATCAATCTCTCTATGTCACACGAGTGGAAAGAAAACAAGTAAAATTGTTTACTAAGTAGTCTAGGGTTTTAAAATTTATTTTAGGTGATTCATACCTGTCAGTCAGTACGTTAACCCACCGGTAAAAAGGCTCACCAAGATACCTAAATCAATTGTCATGATTGGCAAATATTATGCTTCAAGTACCTACCCTAAATATTTAAGGAAAAATTCCACTCTTATAAATGAATATTTACTCATCTGAATTCTAGAGACGAAAAATTCGAAACGAGAAAGCAATAGAGAACAGCTTTTCTTTAATAATAATCTGTCTTAGCCGATTTCGGCTACAGCGACTGCTGGACAGGCTCAGCAGCTAGCGTCTCGTTGGTCCGCGCGGTCGTGTGCTCGCATGTGGCTGCTATAGCCAATTTTGGCCTTAAAGGTCCTTGAACACTTCGGACAGGTGAGTACGCCGCCACTATATTGGTACGTTAGTGCCGTTGGTGGTCTGGCTTTTAACTCGTCTCTTTTTGCGTCGAGTTCGTCTTTGCGTGATTTTTCAAAGGCGTCGATATTTTGCCTAATAAGACGTCTCCACTCAGGGCGTTTTTTAGCAGTCGATTCCCACGTTAAGGGATCAATGCTGCAATTTTTCATATGCCTCTTAAGTACATCCTTATATCGTAAGAGCTGTCCGCCGTGCTTGCGCTTGCCTTCTTGAAGCTCGCTATAAAAGATGCACTTAGCTATACGTTCATCGGGCATGCGGAACACATGACCACACCACCGTAGCTGACGCCGCATCAGATAAGCTTCAATACCGCAGATCTTAGCGCGTCGAAGAACTTCAGTGTTTCTGATGCGGTCCGTCCAGTGGATGTTCATGATGTCCCGCAGACATCGGAGGTGAAATTGATCGAGTGTCTTTATGTTTCTGCGGTAACGGTTCCGATGTTAGACGATAATTTATTGGAGAGAACCATAGAAAGTGTTTGCTGATACTCCGTCCGTACCTTTTTGTCTGCGAGCCTCTCAACATTAATACCGGAGGGTTTTGCTCGGCAGGATCGGCGTGGCCGATGCAGACGAAGCCTCAGCTTTGTAATTATAAGTCGATGGTCCGACCAGCAGTGAGCACCTCGCATAGCGCGTGTGATATGGACTTGGGAGATATGTTTTTGCCGAACGATCGCGTAATCAATGAGATGCCAATGTTTCGACCTTGGATGCATCCAGGTGGTTTTGTACTTTGCTGGTAGTCGGAAGCGCGTGTTGGTGATGGTTAGGTCAAATTGAGCACACAGACTTAGCAATAATTGACCGTTTGAGTTCATATTGCCAATTCCATGTCTCCCTAAGACCCCTGGCCACGCTTCATAATCACAACCTACTCGAGCGTTAAAATCACCTAGCAGAAGAATCTGCTCTCTTGGGCGAATCTTAGCGAGCAAGTGTGTAAGGTCTTCATAAAATTTACCTTTAGTTTCGTCATCCTTGTCCATTGTTGGGGCATATACACTGATAACGTTCAAATAATTGTCATTGTCAAGATGTAGACGCAATGATATGACTCGATCTGAGATGTATTCAGGGCAGTCTTCAAGTTTATTAGCAATCTGGGTCTTTATTGCGAATCCAACACCAGAGCGTCTCGGTTCCGAAGCCGGTATTCCTTTCCAGAAGAACTTGTATCCACCGCCGTGTTCTATGAGCTCGCCTTCACCTGCTAAGTGAGTTTCACTTAAAGCGGCTATGTCCACATTGTAACGCGAGAGCTCTCTTGCCACGACAGCAGTTTTCCGTTCTGGGCAAAGGTTTATGTCACGGTCGAGAAGAGTGCGAACATTCCACGCACCGAAAGTCATGGTGGTTATTTTTATATTATTTTTGTACTTGCGACCACGAGGAATGGGATGCTTGGGCAGCCGTGGTTACTACCCCCCAATCAGTGTAGGGCAAGCTTTGTTTAGGACACCTTTTCTAGTCCCTTCCCCTTGTGGGGGAAGCAGTGCCTCCCTAAATAGGGCTGCTCCGTCACTCCGGCTGCTGCCCAATCCACGCTGTTGCCCCAGGTGCAGCGCAGAAACGACCATCAATACCGGAGCCGCCAATGTGCAGGCATCAGACAAAGCCGGGAGCACATCACGACCCGACCTCTCTACCTCTGCCCATCGCCACAGGACTTAGTCTCAGGAGCCGTTGTTCATGCCGCAGTCATCTGCGCAGGATATATTTAAGTGCATAAGCGTGCGCGCAAACGCAGATGCACTCTCTCGTCCTCACTCTTCTGTGCCCAGTGGAACGGAGAACCGCTACGACCGGAGAAAAGTTTAGATGCAGCATCTGGCCGACAGCGCTTTTGACCTCAGCTGTCGCCCTTGGCCTTCTGCATTGCCTTGCTAGACCGCCCAATCAGCCAAAACCGTTTGTTTTAAACCGTCGGATTGCCGTCAAAGCCGGAATAGACTTTAAGGATTATGCGGGAGGCGTCCGCATCTAATAGACCTAGGAAAGAGGGAAAATTGGAAAAGGAAAAGGAAGGAATATGGTGAAACTGACATAGGATATGAAGGATTTGGGATGCTACTGGCTCGGAAGAGGGGCAAAGAAAGTAGCAGCTCGGGGAGCCGGGGTCGCATACCCATGTACCACTCACAACTTACGGTCCAAAAGCTGAGACGGGTACCCCTGGCTTTTCTTTAAAAAACGGTTAAAGGAATTCTGTACAAATACATTTTTGACAGTAGATACCTGATAATATTAATATCTGAGAATTTAGAAGGAGATCTCAAATATTTTCGTTTGGAAGTTTGGTTAAATTAAATAATACCTCTATTTTAAACATGCAATATTTTCTACCGCGCGTTTAGGACCTGCGACTTTTGACATCACTAGTGGCGACGCCTCTTCCATTGCCCGCGAATTTTGTAAGTGTATTTTGAGGCCATCAACGCGTGGCACGGCTCTATCTACCGGGTTAGTTTTCCAACTAATACCCTGCGACTAGATCATTCTTGACAGATTGAATGAAGCCTAACCGATGGAAACACACGAATCTCTTCCCGAGTTATTTTAGTTTTCTAAAATTGTGTACCTAATTTTATAAATTTTGTATTCAATACCTCTATGTTTTGACGGCGTTATTAGTTTGCCTTGTAGGCAAGACCACTCGAGGTGGACAGGTCTGGAAATTGATATTATTAATCACTCGTTCTGAAACTAGATAAAAAAAAAAAAAGATAAAAGATATTTTATTTGCTTTAGATATGGTACAAAATATAAAGATCTTAAAATACTCCTGGTTAGTTTCACATATCTAGCCTATGTTATAAAATAAGCATGCAAATATTTTTATTATGTTAGGTAAAATTTAGTCACAGTTTTTCTTTAAATCTATACAATATGAACAATCCTTAATCTTATGGTCTATAAATTCATTCGTAGTGTAAAATATATGTTGTAATAGCCACCGTTTAAGACACTTTTTAAATTGATGATTTGAACTTATTGATTTTATTTGGTTTGGTAATTTGTTCCATATATATTTACACATAGCGTAACAGTTTTTCCTAAATCTTGCACTCTTTGGTACAACATCATAAACAATGGTATTAATATTTCTTAGATTTCTTGATGTGACATCTTTAGTTCTTATAAATAGTCTAAGATTTTGTTTCACAAATACGGCTAATTCCATAATGTATATGCACGAAAGTGGTAAGATACACAGGGATTTAAAATAAGGTTTACACGACACGTCAGACGCTATACCAACTATTGCACGAACACATTTTTTTTGCACAACAAAAACTTTATTAATGTCTGTGCTGTTTCCCCATATCAAAACACCATATCTTAAAGTTGACTGTACATATGCAAAGTATGCTGTAAGCGCTGCTTCCTTACTCGCAACTTTAGTTAATTTGCCTAATGCATATGAAAATCGATTCAACTTGTTACATACTCGTTCAATTTGATTTTTCCAAGTTAGTTTATCGTCAATGTCTATTCCCAGAAATTTCGTACAGGGACTACTTTTTACAGCAGCATTATTATACAATATTCCTAAATTATTTATGTTATTAAAATTTATATAATTTGTCTTATTTATGTTTATATTTAGATTATTATTATTAAGCCAGTTTATAACAGAATTTAATTCATTATTAATTTTCAATTCGTGAAATGTCAAGGATTTATATTTAGGAGTAGCAATAATAATTGTAATGTCATCAGCGAATAAAATAGTCCTAAAATTTGATATGTCAACAATGTCATTAATATAAATTAAAAAAAGTAATGGTCCAAGTACGCTGCCTTGTGGCACGCCATATTTATTGACTCTACTTTCAGATTTGTGAGTTTGTATTGTCATTGTATCGTTAACTCCAGTAATTTCAACAGTTTGTGATCTATTTTCTAGGTAAGATCGAACCCAATCAAATGCAGGACCTCTAATCCCGTATCTTTCAATTTTTGCCAAAAGTAAATTGTGATCTACAAAGTCGAATGCTTTCGACATGTCAAGGAATAGTACTAAACACGTAGATATAGATATAAGCTACCCTCATGGCATGATTCATACGTACCATACTTCCTAAAGTAATACGGAACTACTGCAGTTCTATTCCGCGTTCGAGAAGAAACCAAAATAATATATTATATACTACTTAGTAGGTTTACTAGTAGTAGTAGTAGGGGTACTTCGTTTCGCTGTAATGTACCTAATAAAAACTATAAACTCGTAAAATTTATATGCCCGAATCTACGCCCAACGTACATGTTGATTGTGAATTACAAGAAGCAGAATTTCTTAAACCAGAGATCATTAGATCGTTCGTCGACCCATTCCATAGAAAAATCATTTCTGCATTTCTTTGAATTAGCTGAGTCTTCTGCATTCCGCATATCGATCCTCGATTCCTACGTGGTATTCATAACTAACAGAAGCTTTCCTTAACTCATATAGTTTGTTCAGGCTCTTAGTTCATCTTCAGTTTGGTACTAAAAACTCTCAATGTCTATGTGCTAGCAGAAGTGATATATTATTGTAACTTTTGCTATGGAGTTATTTCCGTATCTATTATAGTTTAGCTGAGCTCCTGATGGTCTACAAAAGGTATCCTGGAGTACCGACGAAAAGTAGTCGATGTCCTTTCTTAATATTTAATTCTAGAACATGGAATCAACGAATTAGAATAAGTATATCGAAAAAAGCGGCGCAGAAATAATTTTCCACTGTTTCCCGCGGCAAAAGTAGCATATGTCCTTTTTTAGCTTATTGTCTATGTTTTTGCCAAATTTTATCAAAATCCATTCAGTTTTCGCGTGCGCTTTCACATATAAACAGTCAAAAAGTCTTAAAAACTGTTGGAACGTGTTCTGTTATCAATTTTAAGTATCCCAAACCCTTATTTTTTTCTATATCTTCTATGTACGGACTTTTTTAGCTTTATATAATATGTACTTATAAAATATATTACTACTTCCGTTGTAGCTGCATTTTTTACATTAAAAATTATTGCTCCGTCAAAGAAGATCTAGCAGGATTCGAGTACTGGCACAAAGACTTTTGACATTTCTGTCTCTTCCCCAGATGCTTGCCTGCGGTGTCAAGGTGAAAGCAAGAAGGATTCCTACGGGAAGCAGGACTGCGTGGTGGTATGGGGCGAGTGCAACCACAGCTTCCACTTCTGCTGCATGTCATTGTGGGTGAAGCAGAACAACCGTTGCCCGCTCTGCCAGCAGGAGTGGTCCATACAACGCATGGGCAAATAAACATTTCACTGTAAATAAGACTTGGAAATAAAACACGACTGCGTCAAAGATCTGGGATTACTTGTGTACATACATGGTTAGAATAAAGATGCAATTTAAAATTAATTTCTTTATATTACTCTGTACGCACCTAAATCTGACAAAAAGTGTATGCATGATTTACATTACTATAGATACAGACACAAAATTCAATGGAACTACATGGCATAGCCACTTAGCTATTCTTTAATTGAACCAACCAAAAGACTAACCTAGACTTATAATTTACTATGTGCCTAAATCGATTACCTATTTTATCTCCCGATTACTTGTCTCATATTTTTGCAAAATTGCACAGCAGCCAGGATTTAAACCTGCGACTTTCCGTATCATTACTACTGACGACGCCTCTTTCGACTGGGCTACCGTGGTTTTCTTGCTATTATTGGTGAAATTACTCAAGTATATCTTAATTATGCTAATAACGCGTGGCATGGCTCCATCGACCATCTATGGCGAAGAAACAAATCACAACAAGTAGTAAAATTTTTACTAATTGAAAATTTGCCTCCATCCTCCGCCACTTCTGTCAGATTGTTTTGTATGGATGTTGTTCAAGTGTCGTTGAGATGATGTTGAGTTGTTGTTCAGCTTTTGTTCAATTGTTGTTTAGCCGTAGTTTTCTCTATAGGAATGACTCACAGATTATCAAATACATTTTAAATTTATTTATAACGTGTAGCTTTAAAACAAGATCAAATGATATTGGGAAAATACTTAATGGTAACAAACAACTTTTTTACGTTAGGTTAACGTTAATTAATGAACCGTATTAAAAATAAAATGGTATGGGTTTTCCTTGGACCACTTAAAACGGGACAACCTGTAATTCAGTGTTTAAAAGTAAGTAAGTAGTAAGATAAATACATATAAATCTATTTTCAGTTAGAGTTTCAACTTTTATGTGTATACAAATGTAAAAAAAAACAAGGCATAAGTACATTATTTCATCACAATCACGACGTGACATGCAAATATTGATCCTGTTATACTTAAGAGCGCCTTTTACCTCAAATGCCGTTTTTCAAAACGATATTACTCAATAGAAAAGAGTCATAAAATTTTGAAAAAAATATATATTGCAGTTGAGGATCTAACAGATAAAAATTCGATCTCAACTACACAATCAGATGAAATTCGCTCGATAGAATAAAATGCCAAAGTTGCCTCTATTCAAAATTTCATTACGATATTATACTTAAAATATTAATCTTATTGAGATAATTTTTATACTACTCTTTAGATAAATCAATTATCTAGTAAAAATCGGCAAGTTCAATGTTGTAGTGCTACTTTATGAATTATGATGTCTAAATACCTACAAAAAGGCGAGGGGCGCGGCTCCGCGGGCCTCGTCAGTCGCGCGGTGGCGCTTACGGAGGCTGGACCTGTGCTGGTGCTCTGCTCGACGTGCGACGTGATTTGATTTTTCGATTTATTTGTAACCATTTAGTGCCACAGTATAATTAATGCAGTATAACAACGGAAAGAAAAAGTAAGGCCGGCTACTAGATATTCTAACTTTTTAAAAAGGGTCTTGTAATATTTGGATATTAACAACATCAACAACTACAACGGTCCACTGCTGGACATGGGCCTCCTGGTATTAGAGGGTGTTTTCCATGCTCACCGCACGCTTGGTAGGTGGGTTGGTGAGTGCAGTGGAATGTGTTGTATTATATGTAGCAGAGAAATATTGAAATCCCACCAGATGTCGAAATGATTGGTTATTATTACATCTTATTACAAAATAATAATAATTTTATGATTAAATCCATCTACTGAAATTACGCCATCCAGGGCCAAACACAGGAAGTTTATAAAAGACTTTTGCTGAAAAGTTTTTGGGGCCAGATAGTCTGGACGAAGGACTCGATTTTGAGAAAAGTCGTCGTCACCTCATACGCGATAGCTAAAACACGTTCCGTTTGATTCATCATAATCTCCTAATGATGGATCAGACTGTTTTGGTACACTAGGTATCTGTGACGTCCGCGTAGATGGCGGCTTTACTATTTAGTTTTATGCAATAATACCGTTTGCCCTGTGATGGGAGTCGTGTGAGGCGACTAAGGGATTCGAGGGTGTATATTGCAATTTTAGGCGATGGGCTGACAACCTGTCACTATGGCGATACACAATTTTCCGAATGACCCTCAAATATTTGTCAGACGTGGCGTAAATGTCCGTTTTTTTGCGGCTGTTTACGCTCTGCCTACCCCGCAAGGGATTATAGGCGTGATATGTGTATGTATGTATGTATACCGTGAGCCGTGTGATGCCGGCTTAAGGTGCTGTTCCGAACCACCTTTTCCGATGGCACATGCCGCGTCTATCGGCCGTCGGCCGCCGCGGCAGATGTCATTCCGAAGGCAGCGGCCGACGGCCGACAGCACATGTCAGAGTATAGTTTTCAGGACTTAGTTATTATGTTTATTAGCTTATTATGGTTCATCGGGTTATGATGGTTCATAGGGTCGTTGGGTTCATCTTGTCGTTAAGGTTCATCATGTGGCCAGAGTTCATCGGCTTGCTAGGTTGGTCGGGTCATCATGGTTCATCGGGTTATTATTTTTCATACATACATACATACATAAATCACGCCTATATCCCTTACGGGGTAGGCAGAGCATTAACGGCCGTAAAACGGATATTAACACCACTTCTGACAAAAGTTTGAGGGTCAATCAGATAACTGTTTATCACTATAGTGACAGGTTGTCAGCCCATCGCCTAAAATTGCAATACACATCTAACCCTCGAGTCCCTTAGTCGTCTCTTACGACACCCATGGGTAAGAAATGGGGTGATGCTATTTTAAGCTGACATCACACGGTATTATTTTTCATCGGGTTATTATGGTTCATAGGGTCGTTGGGTTCATCTTGTCGTTAAGGTTCATCATGTGGCCAGAGTTCATCGGCTTGCTAGGTTGGTCAGGTCATCATGGTTCATCGGGTTATTATGGTTCATCGGGTCGTAGAGTTCATCTTGTCGTTAAGGTTCATCATATGGCCAGAGTTCATCGGTTCACTAGCTTCATCGGCTTATCATGGTTCATCGGGTTATCATGGTTCATCTGGTCGTTAGGTTCATCTTGTCGTTAGGGTTCATCATGTGGCCAGAGTTCAACGGTTCGCTAGGTTCATCGGGTTGTTGGGTTCATCGAGTCCTTAGGGTTCATCGTGTCGTTAGGGTTCATTATGTGGCCAGAGTTCATCGGGTCGTTATTGTTCATCGAGTCGCCAGAGTTCATCGGTTCGCTAGGTTCATCGGGTTATCGTGGTTCATCGGGTTATCATGGTTCATAGGGTCGTTGGGTTCATCTTGTCGTTAGGGTTCATCATGTGGCCAGAGTTTTAGCTTTAAATTAGCTTACTTAACTGTCCTTCCAATATCCTAACACACATAATAAAATAATTAACTAACCAACACAATGACCAACTTAGTTTGCCTACTGCATAATTTTATACTGTGGCGTTATCGCCCGCCGCGTAAGGTCAGCGGAGTTCAATTCAAAACGGCCCGCGCGTAAAGCAGAGGCGGGTCGCCTCGGCGCGAAAAATACCTAAAGCTCCCGAAGAACGCGCCCTTAATAGTCTAGTTATCGATTCTATTATAAGCAGCTTAGCAACCTACCCATTTAAGGCGAGTGTACTCGTGAGCGGCCTCGACAGTGGCGCCACTTCACAAAAAAAATCTCTTTATACAAACAATCTATCAGAAATCCGTAGCTCAAGTGTTTAGTATTATCCTCAAGTAATATTAGAACCAACAAACTCAATGACATTTTCGCTGTTATTAAAGGCATGGCAACTAATACCAAAAGTGGCCTTTTGGTATTAGTTGCCATACCAAAATTTAATTATAATTTTAAATATAGCTTTAATTACAGCGAATGTTTCATCGAATTTTAAGGTTCGAATTTTACTTAAGGATAATACTAACAACTTGAGTAACGGACATTCTGATAGATTATTTATATAAAGAGAAAACAGTTTTTTTGTGAAGTGGCGCCACTGTCTATGTCGTTCACGGCTACACTCGCCTTAAGAGATTAACTTACACTGGTTATGCTTAATAACTGTATGATAAACCAGTATAAGCTGATCCCTTAAATGGGTAGGTTAAAGTGCTGCTGATAGTACACATCAAAAAATATCTAGTTATCTAAAAATCGTGTGGTTTTGAAATAATTGCGAATTGTTAAAAAAAAAAATATTACAAAAAATACATAACAGTGGATTTGTTTAGTACCTACCTATAATTGCAAAAATATTTATCAAAGCAAGTAACTTTTTTATTTGTGCTCACTTCATATTAAATTTTCGTGACTATTCTAATCGACAATTTCTTTATTTTCTCTATACGATGGTCGTGTAAAGCCAAAGTAAAGCATGTAGCTCAGTTTGAATTGTCATGTAAATGTGTTCTTCAAAATTGACGACATCGTCATAGCCTCTTGTTGGACGACGCAGATCAATATAAATTAGTTCGTCTATATTCACAATAATAGTTAGCGAGACAGCTCTATTGCCGTCACTTTTCTCATGTTTAATGTGACATTAGCATGATTCTGTATACACCATTCAAGTGTGTAGGTAGGTACAGCCGGTTGTAGCACTCATGGTACCACTGAATTATTTTTAACCCCAGTTAATACACATTTTAACTTATTGTACTGTAAGTACCTATGTTTTCCAAAACAACGATATTTTTTGTAAAGTGGCCGCCACAAATTAACATTGTAAATACTTAACACGGTAAACGGCAGTTCGGCATACATTATCTTGTGTTTATTGTAATGACAATGACACCCATAACCAGCAATGTATGGCGAACCAAGCACAGTCGGCGGACTGGTGTAATAGCCACTGTAATTCAATGTAAATTAATACTTTTATTTGTTTTTTGAAATTATTGCATCCTGCCAATTAGAATTTACTTACTTAATTTGATTTTACAGAGTGTGGCATTCAACAAGGTTAAATATTTACGAGCGAAACTATCCATGACACTGATCTGTCGGTCTGGTTAGGACATTGCAGAGTGAACCACCTGATTGTCCGAAAAGAAATGGTTCCGTGCTTCGGAGGGCACGTTAAGCCGTCGGTCCCGGTCGCTGTCTATGATTACTTAGATGGCGGTCGTTACACAACCATGTCAGAGGCCTACTACTAATTAGTAGGCGGTTGAAAAACGCTGACACCAGGGTTCATCGGGTCGTTGGACGACTCGGTGTCCCACACGAAAAGAAGAAGACTGATCAAATTTCCTCAAGGAACAGATCGAAACATTTTTTTAAATGGACCACACTTATTCGTCAATTTGTAATGGGATCCTATTTTTATTTTTGACCTATGTTCCTTGGGGAAAGTTTTATGGGTAGTTTCGCTTTGTTATATATTTTCCCCTGTTGTAGGCCACATATTGTATATTTGTTTCTCCGGATTAGGTAAACTTACGTGCGTCATTGAAAGTCCATTTTAAATTATAAATAATGAATTGTGTCTTCTCAAATCTGTGTCAGTTATGCGGATCCTTTGCTCGTGTATTTTCACCTTGGCGTGAGCGTGAGCAGGAAAGATTCGGTCTCACCAAACATCGAACTCGAGGACTAACTGGTTTTTGGCGCACATTGAACTCATATTAAATCGAATTCAATGTAATTACAGTAGGATCATTAATTTGACAAGAGTATTTAACAAACTTTTGAAAAGCCATCAAAGATTTCGAAAAGCCTGACATACTTGCTATGCCCTTAATGATTTTTACAAAAAGTGAGCGTTTCGATAAATAACGTCTTTATTTTAACTTGGTTTGAAAACTAGGGGATTATAAATGTCAGTATGGCGGTTCAATCCTGTGGTTCGTATTTTGAGATGTAGGTAAATGCGGTTCACTCACTTGTCGACCGTCGTTCCGTTTTTTAACCCAACGTAACGCATGCGTCTGACAGACGAAAAGAAATTGCGAATTCCAATCTTATTCACATACACGGACGCGTGTGTCAAACGACTTGACATACGCCTCCGTTACGCACAGTAAACACACCGTAGCCGTATTTATATGGGAATAAGATTGGAATTCGCAATTTCCTTTCACCTGAAACGTACGGTACGTTGCGTTAAAAAACGCCTTCCGGACCATAAAGTTGAATTCCCATTAAGTTGAATTTTCTGAACGTCGGATTCCCAATCAGTTGAATCCCAATAAGTTGAATCCTAATATGTTGAATTACCATTAAGTTGAATCCGATCGAATTGAACAATAGAAAATCGAAAAATTATAAGTGCGCGGAGGTCCCTCATTTGTTCCCCATTTTGAGACGTTCCGGGTTGATTCAGTCCAATCCGTTCTCCCTAGAACAACTAACGGAACGACGGACGTCAAGTGAGTGAACCGCCTTAAACTACATATCAGAATAAGAACGGAAGGTATCGGCGGAGGCAAGTCCGTCATGAAATGGTGACACCATAACTATGCTGTGCCTGAAAGATAAAATAAGACGATAATATTAAGAAAGAGCGTGTTCGTTTCTCATTGACTCTATTCAACTTTAAGTTTTCCTACCGGTTCAATTGGAGGTAAACTAGTGGTCTAATAAATTCAAACAGGCACTGCGTAGCGATTCATCAAAGTGATCGACAACGCTCCAATGCCAAATCAATTATAATCACTTTGTAGCACTGAATTATTGCTGAAGAGACGACGCAAATCGACAAGTGACCTGAACTTTTCTATATCATTCCCAGCCTACCTACATCATATTCTAGTAAGTAATGTTGGTACACCCAAAAGTGTTAGATATACTCCTCTCTATGGGAATGTAACTATTTCAATACGAAAATATTTTAATTGTTTGCATCAAGCCTCAATTGAAAATAAATTAGCCAAGTGCGCAGCAACAGTAATCACATGTTTTGAAAAAAGGATCCACTGTCTCACTACTACCTTTTATAAGATACAGCCTCCGAACAATTGAAGATAAAATTCAGCAAACAAAACCCTTCGGAGCCTCCCATATTTTAATTTTAAGTATTTGTTGCTATAGCGGTAACAGGAATACCTCATAATATATCAAAATTTCACCTCTTTAACTATCACGGATTATTTAGGAGATACAGCTTTGTGACAGACGGACAGACAGACAGAAAGACAGCGAAAGTCACTGTATTAGCGTCCCTTTTTGACCCTTTATTATTAACTTGATTTCCGCCCAGCAGTTTCACCCGCTACCACTCAATTTCCCGTGGTAATAGTTGTTTTCCTGTGGTAAAAAGTGACCTATGTGTTATTCCAGGTAATACTCTACCTGTGTTCCACATTTTTTTTTTTTTTTTTTTATTAATGATGGGTTTGCTCTTGACTCTAGTCTAGGTCAGGCCGATTGAGTGTGAAGAGGTAACAACCTACATACATACACACACACACAAACACTCAGATTTATAATATAAGTACAGATTTAGTACGTACCCAGTTATAGCTCTAGAGTTAATTAAGAGTTCAAATATTAATAGTTTCGTTCTTCTTCGTTCTACCGGGCCTGGGGATCTGAATCTTAAGTTCGTATGTATTCCGAACTAGGTTCCTAGTAGACAGTTGTTCAGTTTCATAAAGTGGTTCACAATTTCACACCAAACATTTGCAGCATTTTTTTACATCCTACATACAGGGTGTAAGGCACAGCCCGCGAATACTTATAGGGTGCGTTCAGGCCATGAAAATGAACAACTTCCCATAAAAAAGTATTTCAGGAAACGTCAGAATATTTCAATCAGTCAGGTCAATTTAAATTTATCTATTTGTTTGTTAATTCAATTTAACACAGTGCTGTTCCGCTTTTATTATTTTATTTTATTATTAAATTATTTCACTTAACAATTTGCAATGTACTGATATTAATATGGGTATTTTGCCTGAAATAAACGAATTTTAATTTAAGTAATTTAATTTTATAGTAAAAGCAGTCAGCTGCTTGCTATTTTGTATTGGACTTCCGATTTTTTTTTGCGTTTCTTGACATATGTTTCTACGGGAAAGTTGTTCAGCTTCATGGTCTGCATGCACCCTATCAGTATTTGGTGGGCTGTGCCTTACACCCGGAATGTTTGCTACTGTTTAAGGAAGGTTCAAAATGCAAGTAGATGAGGAAGCTGTTGACACGAAGACACAAACAACCAACAAAAACTTACGGCGACAACCCTGAATGCGGTAAGCTTGGTAAAGATCATAATAAAGATAAACTAAGTAGGTATCCATCCAAGGTTTGTTTACGATCTTATACATACTGTGACGAAATTTTCGTAAGTAAATAAAAACGTCGGTTTTCCGTTTTCCATGACCAGCTAGGTAGGTAGCTAATAATTTTGATTTAGCTAGTAGTAAAAAGAATTGTATCATAAGCAGAATTTCTTAGATGTATTGGAATACCTATCTCCACTAATATTATTTACTGGGTGAGCTCGCTCCATCTTAGACTCTGTCTCTGTCCTATGACCTAGACTAGAGTCAAGAGCAAACCCATCATTAATAAAAAAAAAAAAAAATATTATAAAGAGGAAAGATTTGATTGAATTGAATAGGCTCTGAAACTATTGGACCGATTTAAAAAAATCTTTTACCATTACAATCCTACATTATCCTTGATGAACATAGGCTATATTAAAACGTCTTATTCCCGCGGGAAATCGGTTAGAGCAGGTGAAACCGCTGGGCAGGCCGCTAGTGTAATATTTTGCACAGAAAAATCGTTTTATTTCTTCATTTTATCGAAAGGTTAAAATCATATTAACTCGTTATGCTTCAGCGTTTGAGAAGAAAAGTCATATCTCAGGGCAGAATGCATAAAGCTGGTCTATAACTGCTTTCGAATTTGTAATCCGAACATTAGGAGACAAGTGTAGATTTTTTATTTTATTTTCTAATATTTCCGTCATTTATCAGATCACTAACGGAATAACGATCAAAGAGTGTCACTTATTTGTAAACGTTAAAGTATGTAGCTTTAGTTAAGTACGATTTGTAAAATGTTCAACTTGCATTTAGTGGAAAAAACATCCTGTTAAATAATTTATTTATAGATTTTCCCGAAAGACGCGGTTTTCCGTGATGTGGACTGCACTAAAGAAGGTAGGTATGTCGGTATTACCTACCTACACACAATCGCAAATTCGACCACATACATAAATATGATAAGCGATAAAAAAATATGTAAGTACTTTTCTACAGTAGTAACAAATAACGTACTATACGTCCATAGTACGACAGGCCTCTGAATACTGATAAGGTGCAAGCAGACCATGACAGTAAAAAACTTTCCCCTAGGAACATATGTCAGGAAACGACAAAAATATTCGATCTCCCATACAACGATCCCTCCCACGATCAGCTGACTGCATTAACTAAAGGAAGTCCAATTTTTTCTTACATTTCCTGAAATACAGGGTTATTTTTTATTCACCCCGAAAATTTTACAGGTTGATTCCTCTCATGATTCTGAACAACTTTCATTATGGGGTCACCTGCGAAATCGCGAAAAAAAATCCAGCTGCTTTATAGAAAAAATCATACCTACTCGACCATAATGTATGGAACAGCTGAATTTTTTTTCGCGATTTCGCAGGTGACCCCATAATGAAAGTTGTTCAGAATCATGAAAAGAATCATCCTGTAAAATTTCCGGGGTGAATAAAAAATAACCCTGTATGTTTTATGCATAGTTGTTCAGTTACGTGGTTTGAATGCACCGTATCAGGTTTCGGAGGGCCGTCCCTTACACTCTGTATAGGGTAGATGTATATTATGTAAATAATAAAATATCACGATAATAATTTCGTTACGGCACGGCTCTACATATTTAAAACCCTACGTCATTGTCATTGAACAGAATACCCGTGTCATATTCACACCAAATCTAGCATTCTTGACAAAGATGGTAGAGTTTATGGACGTAATATGATATAAGATATCCTACCTATTAGAAATACATAAAGATTGGTTGACATTTATATAAACGTTTATTGAAAACTAGGCCGCATATGAAAGACTTTGGCGCCAGACTCATTGTGCTAAATTTTTAATTGAAGGTTGTGCGTCATTTCAAACCTAGGCTTTTTTAGCTATCTACGTACTGGTCATAGAAATCGTATCAGGCCTTGGGCGGAACGAGTTGGCTACATATCGATACTGGTAGATTATCAAGAAAAATATTCAGTTCCTAGTTAGTAGAAGTTTCAAATAGAATGTACGTATACCTATAGGTGCCATACCAGCCTGTACCTACTACCTATATACCTAACTACTTAATAAATTTCGACCTCGAAAAGAAAAAAACATGACTGATTTGTAGACACGCAAAAAATTCGCTAACATCACGTCACCTCTTGTCGCCAAGCCTTTTGTTTGCCTTTACCTAGCAATTTAGTCTATCTGACATTTAAATACCTGATCATCGAGTTCCTGGTTGTTGGTTGCCTATTTTTTTGTTATATCAACACACCTTGTAAATCAAGTGGCCTTTCAACCGGTGTAAAGTACAACACGTTCCGCCACACCCGCGCGCCAGGCCTCCGCCGGCAGCCAATCAGAGCTCGCCAACCAGCGATATTCATACTTTCAATGTATTGGAGTTATTCAGCCTTGAGCTGAAACATACGCGTCAGCTGATCCAGCTGATTAATATGCTGATGCAATCTTTGTCCGTTATCATTAGGTACTACTTGAGCTAAGCGCCTGCGACGTATAAGCCGTACAACTGAGTCAGCTATCACTTATTTTAAATTTGACTATCACTGGTTCTACTGGTCAATATCAGTTAATAACTACTTATTCGCTATTTTTAAATTTTGTTGAATTTGTAGTACTGAATTTTAATGGACAAACTAGCTATGAAAATTCCAAGACATAAGAGTTGGAGGTAAAGCAGTCACTTACCTACAATAATGTTATGTAATTCCAACCAATTAACATCGACGGCAATCAATGTAGCAGCAGCGAACAATCAAGATCATAACCGTAACTCCATAACACATAGAATATTCCAGATCTTACAATTCAACGCATTTCTCTTGAGCTGTATGTGTGGTTAACCATGCGTTTAAAGAATGTATAACATTTTTACAAGGGGAGCATCTTCTTCTAATGAGAGGTGATGCTAGCCTTAGCAACCACATCGTCCAGGTATTGATACCAAATAAATAAAAAACATTTAGAGCGATAAGTACCCACCCGAGAGTAAAAGATTCTTCACTGATAGGGTTTCTCATTTCTCGACCTTTTTCATTTCTCGGAGCACGAGAATTCTCGACAACTATTTCCCGGGAATTCTCGGGTTGTCGAGAATTTTTTTTCTCTTTTAATGATTGGGGTCAAACAATAAAACTACGCTTTAAACAACATTTATTAATCAACAAAACTTTAACCAAGCGAAAAAATTAAATTCTAGTAAGATCTTTTAATCATTAGGTCTACAAACAATTAGGATTAAATAAAATAGTCTTTTTCTTTGGAAAAACAAAAGAAATATCTTCTAAAAACAATTCCATCTATCATGGCACCATAATAAAACCTGTACCTTACATTAAGTACTGTAAGGATGATTGATGGTTGTGGCCAGTAGGCTCAATGCTGCATGATGGAAAAGGGGAATTCCCGCCGAGCGAGGTGTTCAGCTCGGGGGCCGCGGCCCAACTGGCAGGACGTGGATTTTGTATTTATGCTAAGTCTTCGACAAACTTCGTAACCGCGTTTTAGGCCTCGACTTCTGATTGGGTAATCTTCTATGACGAGTATGACGTATCGTGTTTACATTGTTCAGGCAGCGTTGTCGTCGTCGGCTCGTCAGCTGTAGATGCATCCAGCGAAGTCAGCGCATTCTGTGTGCGGCGCGCGCTTCATATTTCTCTGCAATCCGCGCCGCTACAGTACTCCCCCCCTAGACCGAAGGTCGATACAGTCTAGTTATTGGCATGGGGTATTAACGTCTTTTTCGATGCGGTGTCATCTCGAAGTCCAATCGCGGCAGGCAGTCTGGCTGGAGTGTAGCGCAACTCTGACAGCCGAGCCGATGCAGTCTCCAGGTCCTCGGTGCGTCGGGAGTTATGGAGACGAGTAGTTGCCGCCGAAGAGTTACCAGGAAGCGGGCAGGTTCATTCCGGGGTCTCGGCGCTAGGACTTGTGATGAGTAGCCGCTGATGACGCAGGTCGTGGCTGTCTCCGAAGTTGTGAAGCATAGAGTCCATTTTTGAAGAAGGTTGCGTGTCCAATGTTGTGTGTCACCAGTGTAAGGAAGATTGATGAAGAGGTGTAGCCTGAAGGCTCAATGCTGCATGATGGAAAAGGGGAATTCCCGCCGAGCGAGGTGTTCAGCTCGGGGACCGCGGTCCAACTGGCAGGACGCGGATTTTGTATTTATGCTAAGTGTTCGACAGTACTAAAAATTTACTTTAGTCTATGTTACTACAATCTGTATACAAAATTACAATCAGATCAGACTAACTTAACAATTACGAGTAACCTAGGTACCTTAATTTATCAATCAACCATTCAAAATTTTGTTATAAATGGACAGTTTTTTCGCTACGCTAATAAACGCCAGAACCTAATAAATAATTAATAATAACAATCACACTAGCTTAATGCCGTGTGCAAGTACAAGAAGCGCGTTATTAAGTTTTTATAATTTTTGACCGAATTTCTCGATTTCTCGATTTCTCGACCACTTTTTTCTCGTCTCGAATAAACCAAAATTTCCCGGGAATTCTCGCTTCGAGAACTCTCGAAGAGAAACCCTATTCACTGAGCATTTTATTAAATTACCTTAATATACGTATTTGACAATATTAACAACTTCCTCTCATTGGTTGGTGTTTCCTTCCGGTAGAAACTTTGAGGACATCCATCATCTCACTAACTTTCTCTCTCACCGGTGCAAAACAACTTGTAAGTAGGCACTTATTTTCGTCCATCCATCCAGTTTACTTGCGAGTGAGGAGTAATGCCATGATAAAAATAGAAATGCCGGAAGCATGGTCACCGTACATGCAGTCGTCCGTCAGTAATTTTCCGTTGGGTAGCGGTGCAAAGGAAGACTTAAATGTTTACGAAACAAAAGGCAGAAGTATACACATGGCGGCGGTCGGCAATCGGACTCTTGCACCAGAAAATTCGATGGCGTCTGACGACTGAAAACAATGCAAGTTATTTGTTTGCATGTAAGCTTTGAATCGCTCTGTTCTGGGGTTTTCTTGACCATTATTGTTTTCATGTGGTCAAGCAGCACAGCTACACTAAATTGGCGTTCAGGAAGCAACTCTGACAGAATATTAATGATAGAATGCAGAAAAATTTACAACGCAATAGAAGTAAAAGACAATATTACTGATTTAAAAAAATACTATAGCCGCTTCGAATAAAACGCCTAAACTATTTTGTTTCATCGATTTTCTGACAACTTACCAGTAGACATTAATTTTCGCAAAAAAAAATCGAATCATTGGCTACGCGTACGCAACGCCAAGGTTCTAAACGTTAGGTAATAATGTATTATGTAGAGTAATTAATGATTTACAAGGCATTTCATTGCGTGTCAAGTCCTTCCCTATATTGGTAGGTAGGTACATTAATAGTGAATCCACTATGACTCTGATTAAAACAGATCTCAGTCCTCAATTAAATTGTTTTAAGCCTGTAGCCTGAGATTGCACACAATAAAAAATAATATAAGTAATAATATTAATATATTTCGTAACATTCCACCCACAGACCATCCAAACGTCATCAGGCGCGGATCCAAGGTTTGGCTTACGGGGAGGAGGCATTTTGCAGTCAGTACCTACCTTTATTACAAAACTTTACAATTATAACGTGTCGGAAGAAAAAATATTTTACACATATTGCGAGTGAAGCGAGCCCAAACTTTTTACGTTTAAACTGGAGTGGTGCAAGCATCATTAAGGATCAATGAGAGAGGCACCACACTAACACAAAACTAATTGCAACCTAAGTGAACCCGACTTTTTACGTTAAAACTGGAGTGGTGCAAGCATCATTAAGGATCAATGAGAGAGGCACCACACCAACACAAAACGAATTGCGAGCGAAGTGAGCCCGACTTTTCACGTTAAAACTGGTGTGGTGCAAGCAGCACTAAGGCAGAATAAGAGAGTCACCACACTAACACAAAACTAATTGCAAGCGAAGCGAACCCGACTTTTCACGTTAAAACTGGTGTGGTGCAAGCAGCACTAAAGGTCCCTTTATTTAAAAAAAATTAGTGCCTCGATTCTGTAGTGTGAGTGTCTGGGTTTTAGGGGGGAGCCATTGTCCCTATGCCCCCTTGTATCCGCGCCTGAACGTCATGCGCTGACGTCTTTCCTCTATGATTCAACCTATAACTTATCAGTTTCCTTGAGAGTTTCATGTGCCCACTTTTCGGCGTTAGCGGACGTGGTCGGAGAACATATACCTATGATATGATCTAGATTTCTATTACGAGCAATCGACTTTTTCTAGTACCGTTTCGATAAGAAGAATACAAGTACTAAACCAAATTTTGCAACTATAATTTTAATACATACTTTTTAACTAGGTAAGAACTAAATTATCTACATCTACAATAATTACCTATATAGAGAAAAATTGCTATTGTGTTCAAGGTGGTAATCGTGGTGTCAGCGTCGAATGAGTTTGAAAGCCAAATACTCTACACCTACTGATTAGAACTAGGGTAGGTAGGCAGGTAAGTAACTGGAATGAGTAGGTAGGTAAGTGACTATATTAATTTCATTTGCCTTTGAATGAGAACATATGCAATATATTATTTTTTAAACATTTAAACAGCTATTTCAATGTTAATTTAAGCGGCTTTCAAGGTTGTAAACTATTCAACCAAGATTTGTGCATTGTAATTATTTTCTTGCTAAAGCCCGAGCAACATAAGATATTTCATTTTATACAGGATCATGCCGATATAGTTCAGAAAATTTTATACTTAACACTTTTACTTGTGCGAATTTTTAGTCAACTCTAAAATCTGAATTTTGATTTCTTGATGAATTAACTTTAAATAAAACAATCATGAAATTGTTTACTAAGTAGTTTCTACTGGAACGTTTCATAAACATAAACCAGCAGCAAAACTACTTCTCTATACCTAAACCAGTTTTCTATAAATGCACTGAATTGGCAGCGGCGAGCTGAAATTGAGGCAATCGGAAAATTCCGCTGTCGGTCGCAGCCAGCAATTACTCCAATCTAGTCGTCGGCGGCGCCTGCGCAGCTCAGTAAGCAGATCCTTGGCACGTGGACTGACAGCTCGGCTTCAATCGGTTCTAGTTCAACTGATTAGTGGAATTAATTAAAATCGGTTATTATAGACTTTAGCGTGAAACTGGGCAGTAAGCCTTGTGATATCTTGCTTAGGTATCATCGTTAACTGTTTAGGAACAACTCTGTGATTATGTCCTAAAACCTATTTTTGCTCAACTTTGCAAATAACTAGACTTGTAACGTAGGTACTTAGGTAAATACAACAGCCAGCAAAATGAATCCGACCCACAGCAATAGTTACTTTTGGTACAAAAACCCCATTCTGGCAATAATCAAATCTACAAAAAAAGAAAACTAACTACTTACAATTCTTAGTCTTGTATTATTGATATGGGCAATCAATTTATTTTTAGATTAAGTAAGTAAGTACTAAAGTCAGCAGACCTAATAAAAGTGTAATGACCTGTAGCAAAACCTTGATGTCAGAGTAATTTTCTAACATTATTATACAGAATCATGGTTCTAAATTATCGCTTCTGAATCGTCAACATAATTTGGCTTATCCGGCGTAAAATCAAAACAGGACAAAGTAATGCTTCGTCAGAAAAACACAATTCATCATTATATTAGGTACCTGGCATATAATATTTGTCATCTCACGGCCATGTAGCAATTTTTTTATCGGCTACATTTAAATTATCCAAAGTAAGCTAATTTATGGAAAGTCAAAATAAAACAGGAAATAAATTATTAAAGGAATCGGTTTGGTTTGACTCTACAAAAGAATTTACTAGGCAAGGTTAAATAAAAAAATGGGCAAGTGCATAAGTACACTTCCAATTATCATCATCATCATCACAATTCCAATAAAAAAATAAAATAAATTTACGATTTATGACACACCTGCAGATTACAAGATTTGGTCGTCATATATTTTTTTGTTTGAGTAAGTAAGAGTTGTAAATTGTTATTGCCCGGATGCATACAAACCTATGCCAAAATATCTTTGTTGGAGGTAGATAAGTATGTATACGTAGATAAATACGTGTTCAACTGCACGTAATAATCTTCTATTTTTAGCTTTTATTGATCAAACTGATCCGTTCTTCGATGTGTGAGGTCGTATTTCTATCCAGAATTTTCAGTCTATGCAGGGAAGGTGTTATGCGGAGGTCAGTAACGTTGTGATTAGAAAGTAGTACCTACTACTACATGGACGGCTGCACGTTTACGATGGAAGCGGCCAAACCTATGTGTACTGTACAGAGGACACTGCATACTTCACAGAATCTGCAGAGTCCCAATCTAACACCGATAAAAAACTTTTGGTTCAATTAGGGTCAACCAATTCTGGTCATTCTTTTTAATTTTATGAATAAAAAGCGTATGTAGATCTCGAAAATGGTTACTCGATCAGTTGGCGATTGTGTAAATAGCAGCACATACTAAAGAAAGAACAGCTCTACGAATCTTGAGTGTCTCAACCACCTAAGAATGTATTGCAGAAAACGAAAAAAGAATTAACTTCCCATCGTAAAGAGACTGATTTTCTCGCTTCGTGATATGTCACGAATTGTTTTCTAACGGAAAAGTTGTTCGGTGCCATGGTCTGCCTGCATGCACCCTATCAGTATTCGGAGAGCTGTCCCCCTACACCCCGTGTTTTATCTTATCACACACATTTGCATTTGTACCTACTGTAGGTATGTTCTGCGTGGTGTTATTTTCACCGGCAGCAGTGGAGGTGTGGCGAGGCACGCACTCCATACGTCACTACAGCGCAATCGTTGGTAATCGCCAGCCATATTGCATCAGCTATCCAACTAATACCTATTTCCCATAATATAACGTAGGCGTGGCATTCTTATGGGGATTAAATAACAAGTCATTCGACTACCTTAGATGTCAGCGTGGAAACAACAAAATTTCCAATTAGTCATTCGTATATCATAACATTTTCTCGTGAAGCCACACACCTGAGGAAACATACCTTGTGCTTATTTCATATTAATTTCAAGATTATGTACTACATTACATGTGCACATTTCACAATCTATTTTGTTAATTAGTGCTGTGTCTAGCACTTGACATGTGCATAAATTATGTCATGAACGACATAAAATGCGGACAAAATTTTGATTATTTCGACGTTGAGCGAAACGTTGTTTTGCTTAGTTAATGAATTTATTGTTCTTTTTCCTTTTATGACGCAAGTGTGGTGGCAGTCTGTGATTGGTGGGCAGGACACCAAGCCCCCAGATATCATATAACATGTGCCTCGTGACAATATTAATTACATACGACTAACGACCATGCTGTGACAATTTTTTGCTATTTATCATAAATTAAATTAAAGAAGCAATAAGACGCCAGACAATAGTCACGACTGTTTGGTCGTGTTCTTTTTTCAGTTTTATTATTATTACTTAGCATAAAGTTCGAGGCAAATATTGTATTTAAACTGTATATATTAGAATTCAATAAAATTTTATTTTTGAAGAACGGTCCAAATTCAAAATTATCTAACCTAGCCTGATCTTGACTGTATTTACGAAAAACAATTCTTACCAACAAGTAGGTACTTACCTACGTACATATTTGCGTCAAGCTTTGATTGGATACTTGATACGTCGTTTATTAGAACAAACTGATCTTACGCATAACAATGTAATGTAGGTACCTATTCAACAATAAGTACATAGGAACGATCTGTTCAGGAAATCTATGCCCCTGAACTAACTTTTTTATTGACGTCATCATCACGCAACTGTTTGCAATAATGAGACAAATAATGGAACTACAGTTTATACAGTGCGAAACTTTATACCTAGCTAGCTATGGACTATGGTATATACAGGGTGTAAGCCGTGTAAGGCGACGCTGTACCGAAACCTAAAATAGTAAAGCACTGCTCTAGGTATCAAATTACCAATTGAACTTATAAATGTATAATTAATGTCGAAATATTTAAAACGAAATTAAAATCTTTGTTTTTAGAAAAAGTACCTATGCTATTCAATTGATGACTTGTGATCGTGACATGAAATTATTATTTTTTAATTAATTCATTCATATTATTTAAATTAGTATGACATGTTCTTGATTTTTTCAATATTTTATGTATGTTAATTAATTGTTTTTATTTATTTTAGTTTAAGAATGTAACTATTTCGCACACAGTTGTATTACTGTTTTATGAATAAAGTTAATTGATTGATTGATTGATGGGATACGAAACTTCTTCTTCTTCGTCGTATCCTCATGACTGAGGGACGTGACTTTTCTGGGCTATAATCGTCACCAGCTTCCTCCAAACTTCTCTGTCTTGAGCCATGTGTACGGCCGCCTGTAAGGTGGTGTGAGTGGCGTCTTGTACTGCATCACTCCAACGTGATGGTGCTCGTCCTCTACTCCTAGTACCTTCAACACGGCCTGTTATAAGGACCCTCTCTAGGCTGTCTGGGTCTCGTTTGACTGTGTGTCCGAAGAATTTAAGTACACGTTGTGTACAGATGGTGGAGAGCCTGGTTCTTATATTTAGTTTTTCAAGGATAGATTCGTTGGTGCGGCGTTCCGTCCAGGATATTTGGAGCATCTTGCGCCAACACCACATCTCGAACGAATCTATCTTTTTCCGGACGCAAGCCTTTAATGTCCAGGTTTCGGAGGCGTACAGAAATATAGAGAAGATAAGGGTCCTCATTAACTTAACTTTCGTTTTGCGGTTAATACCCCGGTTACGCCATATCTTCTCCAGCCTCTTCACAGCTGACTTAGCCATTTGGCCCCTTCTGACGACTTCCTGCTCGCAGTCACCATCGTCGCTGATTTGCGAACCCAGATAAACGAATTTTTTCACAGTGCTGAGGTCGCTCAGCTCGTTGGTACGCTGTGAAATTCCTTGCCTAGCGACAAACATCAACTTTGTTTTGCTTCTGTTAATATGGAGGCCATACTCTTTGCTGATGGTGGCAATTCGTTCCAGCAGTACTGCTAATTCGGACTCAGAAGCGCCGACGATAGTGGTGTCATCTGCAAACCGCAAATTGTTGATCAATTGACCGCCCACGCGGATACCACCTTCCCAGTTGTCCAAGACCCTTCTCATAATATGTTCACCGATGAGATTGAACAATCGCGGTGAAAGAATGCAGCCTTGGCGCACTCCACGCTCTGCCTGGAAGGGGTGTGATACGAAACTAGAGACTGACAAATATGGGCTCTTAGACCAATTATTCCATTACTATTTTGGTTTAGAGGTCTTGCCGGTGAAGACTGTTCCCTGGTTCGATTCCCGTGGGAACTCACAAAGTTGACTCACAAAAAGAATCGGTTTCTCACACGAAAAGAAGATTACTATTTTCGATTGTAGAGCGTTTATTTTAAATACTTACTTAATTACATGTATAGTTTTGGAATTTCGACTTAAGGTGCTGTTCCGAACCGAGCGGCGCGGCTATCGGCCGTCGGCCGTCGGCCGCCGCGGCAGATGTCATTCCGAAGGCAGCGGCCGACGGCCGACAGCACATGTCAGAGTATAGTTTTCAGGACTTAGTTATTATGTTTATTAGGTTATTATGGTTCATCGGGTTATCATGGTTCATAGAGTCGTTGGGTTCATCTTGTCGCTAAGGTTCATCATGTGGCCAGAGTTCATCGGCTTGCTAGGTTGGTCGGGTCATCATGGTTCATCGGGTTATTATTTTTTATACTTACATACATACATAAATCACGCCTATATGCCTTACGGGGTAGACAGAGCATTAACGGCCGTAAAACGGATATTAACACCACTTCTGACAAAAGTTTGAGGGTCAATCAAATAACTGTGTATCACTATAGTGACAGGTTGTCAGCCCATCGCCTAAAAATGTAATACACATCTAACCCTCAAATCACTTAGTCGCCTCTTACGACACCCATGGGTAAGAAATGGGGTGATGCTATTCTAAGCCGGCATCACTAGTCGCCTCTTACGACACCCATGGGTAAGAAATGGGGTGATGCTATTCTAAGCCGGCATCACACGGTATTATTTTTCATCGGGTTATTATGGTTCATAGGGGTTCATCTTGTCGTTAGGGTTCATCATGTGTCCAGAGTTCATCGGTTCACTAGATTCATCGGGTTATCATGGTTCATCGGGTTATTATGGTTCATCGGGTCGTTGGATTCATTTTGTCGTTAGGGTTCATCATGTGGCCAAAGTTCATCGGTTCGCTAGGTTCATCGGGTTATCATGGTTCATCGGGTTATTATGGTTCATCGGGTCGTTGGGTTCATTTTATCGTTAGGGTTCATCATGTGGCCAGAGTTCAACGGTTCGCTAGGTTCATCGGGTTGTTTGGTTCATCGAGTCCTTAGGGTTCATCATGTCGTTAGGGTTCATCATGTGGCCAGAGTTCATCGGGTCGTTATTGTTCATCGAGTCGCCAGAGTTCAGCCAACCGATGTTCGGGTTCATCATGTGGCCATAGTTCATCGGTTCGCTAGATTCATCGGGTTATCATGGTTCATCGGGTTATTATGGTTCATCGGGTCGTTGGAATCATCTTGTCGTTAGGGTTTATCATGTGGACAGAGTTCATCGGGTCGTTATTGTTCATCGAGTCGCCAGAGTTTATCGGTTCGCCAGAGTTTATCGGTTCGCTAGGTTCATCGGGCTATCATGGTTCATTGGGTCTTTAGGATAATTTTAACTTTATACTGGTCATGATCATGACAGACCAGGTCCAGAGTCTATATACAGACCAGTATAGTTGCGGCGGCTTTACGATATATACACAAACAACACACACACACACACACACACACACACACACACACATATCATGCCTATAATCCCTTGCGGGGTGGGCAGAGCGTAAACGGCCGCAAGAAACGGACATTAATGCCACGTCTAACAAAGCAAGGAAATGGGGCGACGCTATTCTAAGCCGGCATCACACGGCAAACAACAAGATACGATACACAAGTACTATTCTACTATCGAAAATGGTCGAATGCGACTGTTTAGTTGAGATGATCCTAAAGACCCGATGAACCCAGCCAACTGATGAACTCTAACCACCCGATGAACTCTGGCTACATGATGAACCCTAACAACAAGATGAACTCAACGACCCGATGAACCATAATAACCCGATGAACCATGATAACCCGATAAACATAGGGAACCGATGAACTCTGGCCACATGATGAACCGTAATGACAAGATGAACCCAACGACTCGATGAACCATCATAACCCGATGAACCATGATAACCCGATGAACCTAGCAAACCGATGAACTCTGGCCACATGATGAACCCTAACGAAATAATGAATCCAACGACCCGATGAACCTAATAACCCGATAAACCATGCTAAACCGATGAACCATGATAACCCGATGAACCTAGCGAACCGATGAACTCTGGCCACATGATGAACCCTAACGACAAGATGAACCCAACGACCCGATGAACCTTAATAACCCAATGAACCATGATAACCCGATGAACCTAGCGAACCGATGAACTCTGGCCATATGATGAACCCTAACGACAAGATGAGCCCAACGACCCGATGAACCGTAACAACCCGATGAACCATGATAAACCGATGAACCATGATAACCCGATGAACCTAGCGAACCCATGAACTCTGGCCACATGATGAATCCTAACGACAAAATGAATCCAACGACCCGATGAACCATAATAACCCGATGAACCACGACAACCCGATGAACCTAGTGAACCGATGAACTTTGGCCACATGATGAACCCTAACGTCAAAATGAACCCAACGACCCGATGAACCGTAATAACCCGATAAACCATGATAAACCGATGAACCATGATAACCGGATGAACCTAGCGAACCCATGAACTATGGCCACATGACGAACCCGAACGACAAGATGAACCCAACGACCCGATGAACCATAGTAACCCGATGAACCATGATAACCCGATGAACCTAGTGAACCGATAAACTTTGGCCACATGATGAACCCTAACGACAAGATGAACCTTACGACCCGATGAACCATCATAAACCGATGAACCATGATAACCCGATGAACCTAGTGAACCGGTGAAGTCTGGCCACATGATGAACCCTAACGACAAGATGAACTCAACGACCCGATGAACCATAATAACCCGATGAACCTAGTGAACCGATGAAATTTGGCCACGTGATGAACCCTAACGTCAAAATGAATCCAACGACCCGATGAACCATGATAAACCGATGAACCATGATAACCCGATGAACCTAGCGAACCCATGAACTCCGCCACATGATACATCCTAACGACAAAATGAATCCAACGACCCGATGAACCATAATAACCCGATGAACCACGACAACCCGATGAACCTAGTGAACCGATGAACTTTGGCCACATGATGAACCCTAACGTCAAAATGAACCCAACGACCCGATGAACCGTAATAACCCGATAAACCATGATAAACCGATGAACCATGATAACCCGATGAACCTAGCGAACCCATGAACTATGGCCACATGACGAACCCGAACGACAAGATGAACCCAACGACCCGATGAACCATAGTAACCCGATGAACCATGATAACCCGATGAACCTAGTGAACCGATAAACTTTGGCCACATGATGATCCCTAACGACAAGATGAACCTTACGACCCGATGAACCATCATAAACCGATGAACCATGATAACCCGATGAACCTAGCGAACCGGTGAAGTCTGGCCACATGATGAACCCTAACGACAAGATGAACTCAACGACCCGATGAACCATAATAACCCGATGAACCTAGTGAACCGATGAAATTTGGCCACATGATGAACTCTAACGTCAAGATGAACCCAACGACCCGATGAACCATAATAACCCGATGAACCATGATAACCCGATGAACGTAGCGAAACGATGAACTCTGGCCACATGATGAACCCTAACGACAAGATAAACTCAACGACCTGATGAACCATAATAACCCGATGAACCTAGCGAACCGATGAACTATGGCCACATGATGAACCCGAACGACAAGATTAACCCAACGACCCGATGAACCATAATAACCCGATGAACCATAATAACCTATACATAATAACTAGTCCTGAAAACTATATTCCGACCCAACCAACGTAAAGCCGCCGCGGCTATACTGGTCTGCAGTTATGTGCCGTCGGCCGTCGGCCGTCGGCCGCCGCGGCAGATGCGCGGCGGCCGATAGCATGTGCAGTCGCCGCTCGGTTCGGATAGTATCCCATACAAGTCCATACGAACCAGTAGTGCCGCGGCGGCCAAGGACGGCCGCCGCGGCATATGCTGTCGGCCGTCGGCCGTCGGCCGCTCGGTTCGGAACAGCACCTTTATCTCTCATCGTTTAATTGGTTCGAAAGTTTTGGAAGAATATATGCGAAACGAAACTAGGGTACCTGACTGGTGCATGTGAATTTTGAACAAGCATTGCGACAATTTCATCACTTTTTCATATGAACTCTCGGTACATTGGGTTGTATTTGTGTCAGATTTTCTTACCTACTTAATTTTTGTGTGGTTTTGATTTAAGTAGCACATTTTCTTCTTAAATTTTGCCAAAGAACCTATAGGGACAAGAAATCTTTTTGATTAATTTATAATTCGTAATTTGCATGCTCATGTGAAATTTGTGTAATTAAAATTATAAGAAATAGATAATGCAAAACTAGAAGGCATAATCGGTCATCTTTGAAAAATTGCGTAATGATCTTTAATTTGGAGAAAATAATATCAGTCTGTTCTTTAACTTATCAAAGTGATAGTGATATAATAGGAATAACTAAGAAGTATTGACAACGGAGGTGTACTGTCAGGATTGAGGCAATCACACTCTGCTAATGCTGTGCACTAAATTAAATTAACGTTTCTTAGAACATTACTAAATATTTTCTCACGCCTTGTAGAGTTCTAATGCCCAGGAATTTGAAATGTGTTAGTAGCTAGAGCAATGTCGGTAAGCAAGAAATAAGTATTTATCTTGAAAACATTATTTTTTGCTAGTACTTCATCATACTTAAGTACCTAATGTGACTATGTATTTAAAATTTTTTGTGTGTGGTTTCATGTTACTGCGACTCTTTTTTACGTCGGGTAAGGAGCGGAAAAAGTAACTAATACCCAATACCACGTACGGTAGAGCGACTGCCTGCGACGCTAAGGTTCTGGGTTCGATTGTCGGTGGGGCACTCACAAAGTTGATATTCACTTTATGAATTGGTTTCCAGTCTGGTTAGGACATTGTAGGCTGAACCATCTCATTGTCCGAAAAAAATGATGATTCCGTACTTCGGAGGACACGATAAGCCGTCAGTCCCGGTGGTGGCTGTCTATGATTACATAAACTGCGGTCATTACACAGCCATGTCAGAGGCCTACTTCTAGTAGTAGGCGGTGGAAAATCTCTTACACCAGGGTTCATCGGGTCGTTGGATGAATCGGTTTCCCACACAAAAGGAAGAAGAACGTTGATTTAGGCATTGTTTGGGTAGTAACAGCAGTAGGCATTTTAAGGAGCTTGATGAGAACTAATGACTCACTTTTTATGATATGTGACGCGGCTCACGTGCGCTCTCAGAATGGGGGTCAATTGAAACGAAACATTCACAAAAAGCGCAAGCTAATTGACAATCATGAAGAAAAATTAGGCGTTATGTTGTTTTGCGTCAACGGTTTGTTAGTTAGTGCACTGAGAACCCAAGGTCAGCCAAGCAAAACAATCCAATGATGATGAGCAGTCACGCAATGGACATAAAAACTGCCAACCATAATGGCGAGGCCAAAATCTTTAAAGAAGCGGAAAATTCATTTCAGTCTCTGTTATCATCGCTGAAAATAATTTGCAAAAATCATTACCGTCATACGCAGTTCAGGCTGTCGTTAATAGTGCTAACGAAGCTAACAGACAGCATGAATTGGTAAAATGTGTTAGTTCTTGGACCAATCACTTCATGACCACCAGAGAAACACCGGCGAGCCTTCAGGCACCCACACAGACACATAGATAGGCTTGTACGTATACATGCACAAGCCAGTTCACCTATGCAAGTGTAACACAAGGATCTTCGCGTGTGTTACCTACTACCAAGAATGCGATTCATTTGAAAAGGCGCCAGCGTAGACGTGTAAACCAGTCACCTGACCGTCTCGGTGAAAACTCACTATCAAAACGTCATTTCCACCATCTTGAACTTTGGATTCTCTTCTTTGGAACAAGCAATCTTTGGATTCGAAATGAATCAGTCGTTGATGTTTGTCGCATCGGTAAGGCAGACGAGGCAGGAATGAGGATTTTCAAGTATTATTTTGAAAGGTCGTATATCTACGTGAGTATTCTCATGTACCAACCGGAATTTAGAACTTTGAGCTCCCCGTCAGAGAGCAGGATCAAAATACATATTTTGATGTTTGTTACGTGACGTAAATGCCACACCTACCTGCGTATTCTGCGAAAGTGAGTCGATTAGTTGAGTTAGTTCCTAGAGGCGCGGTCTGAAGGTAAAGTTGTTGTTTTGAGAAATAACTCGATAAGGCCGAAAGACATTTACATACGTAACTAGGTACATACATTTGTAAGGCCACGGTATTACTTAGCAATGTTGGTAGGTAGGTACAGACATCAAAGTTTTAGTAGTTGCTCGCTAATCATTAGATCAAACTGTCCAATTTAGCTCATGAACTCAGCCCAGCCGCCCAGCTTGAGGCAGATCAGATCGCGCCTTATTGTCAAGATATTTGCTGCTCGCATTTATTTAGGGTATTCACGAGGGTTCACAACTGTGGCCAAGCCGGCCTACCATTTTACTTTATGGGTCCATTGACACAGTTACCAGTTAATGGTTTGCGATTTTGATTATGGATGAGGTGTTATGTTACGTAGATAGAGCTGGGACCTTATCAAAATAAAAAAATGGATAGAATTTTATGCTGATATTGATTTTAGGCAAAGCGCTGCCAATCTGTCACTATGGCGAAACATAATTTTCTGAAGGACCCTCAAATGTTTGTCAGACGTGGCCTAAATGTCCGTTTTTTATATAAATCGTTTTTGTTTTTTTTGTATAGATATTAGAACAGTTCTTATCTCTACTGTTTAAGGATGACTTGCTTGCTTCTGTTGTTAAAGGGACAATTCAAAATTTGCTATCCGGTGTACTGCCCTGAGAGATCAATATTTTTAACCATAAGTTTATTTTTAACCAAAAGTCAGTAGATAACAAAAAAATCCTCGGTAAAAAGTTGCCAATATCCTTTATCAATTTATTCCCATCATACTGAACAACTTTTGTTTTAAAACCATGCCTGTATCTCTAATAGTTTAGCTGGGTTCCTGGTGGTACACCTGGTGGTCTACATCTGTACTCCAGACCCTCGAATGGTGATAAAAAGTAGCCAATGTCCGTTCTCGGTATGCTAGCAATCTCTGTGCCAAGTTTCATGAAGATCGGTTCAGCGGTTTGGCCGTGAAAGCGTAGCAGACAGACAGACAGACAGACAGAGTTACTTTCGAATTTATAATATTAGTGTGGATAGTGTGGATGTGGATTTAAATTTGCTGCCGCACTATTACGACATACCTACGTTCAGTCTACCTCCAAATCTGCCTTTATATTCCCATAAAATGTTTTTTATTATGATTTAACATCGGTATGTTACCTTGACTCAACGACAACTCTTTTAAAATATTTACAGGATAAAAAAAGGTGAAGTATCAAATCAATTCTAATATAATAAAAAAGAAATATGACCCCGACGTGATTTGAACACGCAACCTTCTGATCTGGAGTCAGACGCGCTACCGTTGCGCCACGGAGTCGTTGTCGGAGAAGGTGAAATACTTGTAGTAGTTCCAAAATATGGCCTATTTTTTCTTCACATGTAGTCAAAAAAGAATAAAAATGAATAATAGTAATAAACACCATTACAAGTGGAAAGTATCGTGAGCTACCAATATTAAATTACCATTGCAATGTTACAAGTCACACCCATTACCCGCCAATAGCTCCATCTGTTATGCATTGTTATAACTTTGAGCACTTCACTAGGATACTCTCCTCCCGATGGTTCACCTCCGTTAAAGTTTTATATGTAACAAACAGATGGCGCTTCTACCAAACCATACTAATTTTACTTTATTTTATCTGCTGGTGCAGCTGATACCACTTCTAAAAAATAATTTAAGAAACTTGATGCCTTATTATAAAACTCAAGTAATATTTTAGCGATATTTTGAAATGCGTCATGTAATACCCTGATACCAAGGAGGCTAATAATACGTAAAAGGTAAATTCAGCTTGGCTTACGTCAGCCCCTGTGGCCTAATGGATAAGGCATCGGCCTCCTAAGCCGGGGATTGTGGGTTCGAGTCCCACCAGGGGTACATTTCTTTTTATTTATTCTACTTCTCATAACTAAGTTAGGTATATTTTGCTTCTGCAGGTGTTTTCATACGCAGCTGCTCGTCTAATTAGGAAATTACGATTGGATCGAAATCAAACACATGCAATTTAAATCAAGTCCAAATAGCAAATGAGTTACTTTTACACGATATTATGTTTGTAAAAACGATGTGATTATACAATACTAATAATACTCTATTTAGAATGGCGTCAAAATATAATATTTTTAATTGTTTCTCAGTTTAGTAAATCTAACTTTGTAATTTTTTAAAATAGGTATGATGAATAAGTTGATACGTATCTAAGTACCTACCTATTTATTCTACTTTTGAACACAGATTTTAAACATCCAACTCTCGTATTTTATTGTGTCCTGGCACAACCCTAGTATGAATTCGTTAGCTAGTAGTCGGGTATTTTGCTTTTCATGAATTTATAAATATACCTTCTTTATTAAACTACATTACACTAACTACAGTCTACACCACTAAAATTAAAAACCACATCCCATTAAATTTGTATTCTTTTATTAATTAATTTCATTCTGTAATAATAATAATGAGATCATCATGCACACAAGTAGGTTTATAAAAAACGTCACCCGGCTAGCAGAGCTCCGGAGTGGCAGACACCGCAGCCCTGAATGTGTGAGGTAATACCCCACTTGGTGGGGCACTCGGCAGTCATTGTCTGTAAGAAAAAACGGCTGTTGACAACAATAATGTTAATTATTACACGTAATATCACCAGCAAGCACCTGTAGTAACTATATGAAAAATCTCATAAAGCTGTACCTATTATATAGGTGGAGCACTCCAAACCAAAATGACAGTGGATTATACCTACAGTAACAAAAAGGTTTTGACATGAAAACTTTAATCCTGAAACCCTCTCAAACCGATTCATAGGAATTGATGTCACAGAATTATAAATACTAAGAAGGTATCAATTCGATTCAGAAACGCCTGATAACAAGTCGATCAGATTTCATAGGCCGTATTCTATTCAGAATTTCAGTATTCCTATCCTGTCTGATACCTTAAATACACCCTGTAGTTTACTCTCTCTTTGCCTCTTGCTCGCTCCTTTATTATAGTAGTGCAGTACTAGAAGCTTAATTTCGCCACCCTAGGCATCGGCGCCGTGGCTTAGTTGGTTAAAGCGCCTGTCTAGTAAACAGGAGATCGGGGGTTCGAATCCCCCCGGGGCCTACAGAAGTTTCAAAGTCTGTTATATTTTTGACGTTTTTTTTTCTTTGACTCACTTGCGCATAAATTGGACGTGTTTTGAACTCCTACAGAGAAATACACAGGAGGACAAAAATCTGCTGATGGACATGGCGCCGTCAAGTTAAACATGTGGATTTCTCTTTCAGCGACACTTTGGCAACGATGGGACGCTTCAGCTCCCTGCCACATACACACCAGAAGTTCGCCTTGTCCACTGTTTCTGAACTGAAAAAGAAATAATAGCGATGATAATAATAATAGCGATAGTAATAATAGCGATATTTTACGATTTTAGACCACGTCATCTGTAGGAATTCCTCTGTACTATATTAGTTCTACTAACTAGTACTAGATGGCGGTTGGTCTGCAATGGATGGTTGTCAAAAACAAAATAAAATTTCTTATCAGATATTTCATACCTACATAATCCGCGTTTTATCCAGAAAAACGTTTACCAACCTGTACGTTGACCAGAGGTTGCTGCCTCAAATAAAACGGATGAATTCTGTAGGTCCTGTCCCGGCCGGGGATCACGAAGTCTTCATATTCGGTTTGGTTGTATTCCGTGCCGTTGAATGGACAATGGGGCCCAAATATTCTTGTTGGAACCTCGCTCTTTACTAATAAGGTGTCCACCGCGCTGATAACATCTTGAACGCGTGTTGATGCAGTCTAAAATTAAGGCATTGAATTTTATGATATGATATGACCCATTCTATATACTTACAAAATAGAGAGCCTTGGGCAAATTTTACAGGTCGGGACATTTACAGCAGTAAAGTTAGGTATATCTGGAGAGATTGAATTTTGAAATAGGATTATAAGTAATATAGAAACTAAAAAAATTGTCAGTGCTAAATTACACTAATAAAATATAAGTAAAATTACCGTTAAAAACATTTCCGAATAATCCATGAACTCGTAATTGATATTCTGAAAGTCTGTCAAATCAGGTGCTGCATACGCGAAGTAGACATCGAAGTACGTGACTCTCAGGGTATTCATGAGACTCCTAGCCCTCTCCAAGTCTGTGGTTGATGGCCGATCTAAAGGGCTGATGACTAGGACTACCGTGCTCGGGCCTGCGGTTGAACTCCCGTCTCTCTCGGACAGAGACTTGTTTAGAGAATGCTCTATTGCAGCTGATATAACGTTGCCAATGTTGAGGCGGGTTGGCCCTGTAAAAGAAATTAAGATTGAATTTGCAAGGGCTGCCGCACACCAAACGTACGATTTTGCAAGCGACAGCTGGAGCATTTTTCATAGAGATTCAAAAAATAACTGTACGTACTTAAAATAAAGGTGACATTGCCTAGAATGACAACCACCGCCGGTTGCCGCCAGGCGACCGTGAGAGCCGTCTGTCATTCTAGCCGACGACTCCTTTATTTCAAAAACGATAGAGTTCCTTATCCTACTTCTAGTCAAAAGTGCTCTCAAAAAATGCTTCTGCTCTGCGGCCGCCCTTAGTAGGAAGAAAGGAATAATTATAGTATCTGTGAGCATTGCTTCCTTACCACAAATAGTTACGTTACCTGATCAGCTATACCTTTAAATATACATAATTTCAAGTGAGATTTACGTAAAACGTACATTACGTGCTAAGTCACATCTTATTAAAACTGACAGCGTAGCTCTTAGGTACCTACTATTAATAGCTGTAACGTAGCCAACTTATTCTCCTGTATAATTAGAAAATTATGCAGCACGTCAAGTCGTCAACTTTGATTACGTTTGCTGCTTCATTTCAACGCACGATTTACTATAATAATCACACTAAAGCAACTGTGACTAACTAGTAAATTGTGCTGATTTAGGTGTATTGTCAATGGAAATAGTTAATGTGTACAAGACAATATTATTAAGAGTGAAGTTTTACTACTGACCGAAATTGAAAACTCAGACGGGCTGGTGATAAAGAAATACTTTATATCAAAATTCGAAAATGAAAACATTAGAACTCTTGGCAGTGCAGCTACGCCTTTTTGAAGCACTCCAGCTATTTACATAGATGATTTTATGGAACTTTGGAAACCAAGTTTTTTTTTCTCATTCTTCTTTTGTATGGGGTACACGCTTAACCTTGATGTTTGTTTCCTACAATAACACTTTCGTAAACGAGATAATAAAATGGGCAGTTGAGGATTTCCCACAGTTGTCTTTTACTTATTTTTATACTTATGTCTTAATGAGTTGAAGCGTTAAAAGAATTGAAGCGTGAGGCAGACGCAAAGCGAATAAATTACTTACATTCTTCGGTGTAGTTGCTAAGGTAGGAGAATACAGTTGTCAAGTTGTCAGAAGGAGGGACTATCCAGCTGGCTGTGTTGCCGTGGAGCAGCGACAAGGTGCTCCTTTGAAAGTTCAGCTCTAGGGCGCCGCCTACGTAGCTAGAAATGCGTAACAGATGTAAAATATAATATAATGTAAAGTTTAAATTTACAATTCAGAAACAGGATACAAGAAGAATCAAAACCGATAAGTATGGGTTATTATTAAACTTACATGGCTTTCTTTTCAGCTTATAAGTCATAAAACTTAAGATTTACATCATTATACAATCTGAACGCTAACAAAACGATCATAAGTCACAAGAACCGTTTGTCATCTATCAAAACTTCATCATTTTATTAATAGTCTAATAAGTAGTGATTATGATATGATTATAATTATGATGACACCCAATATACTTGGATTTTTTTAATGGTTTAATTTAGTATGACTACAGGATCATAAATGAGTCCTGAAAAAGCACCCAGGTCACGTGGGGAGTGAAGCAGAATAGTAGAAAAAGCAAACGCATTAGATACCTAAATTTTTACAGTTCATCAGTAAGACAGTGTAATACTTAATATTGGTTCTGGTCAGTGGTTAAGTGGTCCTCAAAGAAATACAATACGATCTTACGAAATAAACTGTTCTACATCATATCCTTTCCACGCAGCGTCGGTCGCTACAACCAAGTCCATCACTGGAACACTGTGACTGGGTTGGCAAGAACGCTGATTCTGACGTAACAGGGACGCTGAAAGCGAAAAAACAACGTAGGTATATTGGCATTTCTGGTTCTCGTTTCGGAGATCAAAGGTAGCAACTTTAGAACAAAAAAAATTAACAAATAAAAAGGAAAGGTGGGCAAGCGTAGACATAAAAGAATTACACCTACATACATACAGAACAGAGTGAAAGGAACGCCCTTCGAATTCTAAAAATTACGTTTCTTGAAATATTTTTATGGAAGGTGTTCAGTTTCATGGTCTGTATGTACCCTTACACTCCGTATATCACGTATACATCCTTTGTCACGTCTGACATTTGTCATGCACATACATTTGTCTGACATATTTATTTGAAGGTCATTCAGGTAGAAGGTAAATGTTGTATCCCCATAGGGACAGGTTGTCACACATCGTCTAAAATTGCAATACACATGTAACCCTCGAGCCCCTCAGCGGCCTCTTACGACACCCACGGGAAATAAATGGGATGATGCTATTCTAAGCCGACATCACACTGCAATCATACTTACGAACATAATTTGTAAAAGCCATCACAGCAGCATCAGTAATCCTTTCAATTTCTTCCACAGGGATATACACCGTGATTTGCCTCAAAGACAATACGTGGGCGAACCTCGTAGCCTGGGTTTGCAGGTCTACGCTGTTGAAGATACTGCTGAACAGGACCTGCAAGTCACTATTTATTTGTGTCTAGTATTTGTAGTCTATTTTTAAATTATAATTGTACCTATATTATTATTATACGGTATGTAAGGGACAGCCCTCCGAATACTGATAGGATGCATGCAGACCATGAAACTGAACAACTTTCTCCTAGGAACATATTCAGGAAACAACAAAAAAAATACCTCCCATACAAAATCAAGATCAAGTGACTACAGGTACAGACAGACAGACAGACAGAAACACTTTATTGCTCACACTAATAATTAAAACATAAACAAGAACAAAAATAAACAACACAATATAAGCAAAGGCGGCCTTAGGTACTATGGGGAGTCAAAAAATTTTTGGCGTTTCCTGAAATATTTTTTCATGGGAAGTTGTTCAGTTTCATGGTGTGAATGCATCCTACAAGTATTCAGAGGGCTGTCCTTTACACCCTGTATAGGGTGAAATTTTACAAGTGACAGATAGCGAAAACTCAGGACGTGCTGGTGATAAGGAAAAACCTTTCCCCAAGGAACATAGTCCTCCCATAACAAACACAATACAAAAATGCCGACCAGCTGATTTGAGTTACTATGAAAACTCAAAATATTTTTGCCATATTTCCACTTATGTTTCTTGGGTCTCGAGATTTCGGTATCGGTCACTAGTAAAATATCACCCTGTATTATACCCATATTTTATTGCTTCTGCGTTCATCACATATCAATAAGTTCAAATCAAATTGAAATGAAACACGAATATGCAATGCACTGCTTCCACTGCTCCATAAACAATCACATGTACTAGGTTGCCCGGAAGAGATTGCCTGTTAGCAATAGGACCTCTTAGTTATAATTAATTTAATGTTTGTGAAATGTTCCTTTATTATGTGCAAATAAATTATATATATAGTTGCCGTGTGATGCCGGCTTAGAATAGCATCACCCCATTTCTTGCCCGTGGGAGTCGTAAGAGGCGACTAAGGGACTTAAGGGTGTGTATTGCAGTTTTAGGCGATGGGCTGACAACCTGTCACTATGGCGATACACAATTTTCCGGATGACCCTCAAATGTTTGTCAGACGTGGCGTAAATGTCTGTTTTATGCGGCCATTTATGCTCTGCCTACCCCGCAAGGGATTATAGGCGTGATATGTGTATGTATGTATGTATGTAAATTATATCTTCTCTAATCTAACCTGTCTGTTGCAAGCCTTTACTGAGGGGTCGAATGAGACGCCGCCCGCAGAATAATACATATCGATGATCTGAGAAAGTCTCAATGATCTCCGCTCTTGCAACCATTTCGGTAAGTGTTGGGCCAGTATCAGACCTGGAATTTAGAAAAGTACTTTATCCCTAACAATGGGAGTTTTTCTGTTGACAGTTCTGTCGATAGTTCTGAATGTCAAACCAGGGGGCGCTGTGCTAAACTGAAAATTTGATGTTTCAATATGGCTGGCGGCAGCCGTAGTTTTATATGGCTATTGAGTGTCATTCGTGTAAGTAAAAAATAACCAATAATAAATTTAGAACAAATCAATAAACACAAAATAAAGAATAATTTATTAAGTGGTACAGTTTTTGTGTAAAGAAACGTCATTTCAACGAAACTCAGCGCCCTCTACATGACACTCGAGAATCCCCAGAAAAAATCCCATTAAGAAGCCCATGAGTAGGTATACGCGACTCACTTGTTATTAATTTATTTTTATGTGTTCGGCAATCACAGCTGACGAGCGGGCGTATGTGATGTGTCGACCCCCGTGAAGAACCTTAGAGGGCTACACTCTCTACCAAATAAAAAACAAGTAAGTTGCGTAAACCTACATCACGGGTGATATTTGTTCGTCTAATAATAAATAGAGAAACCTATGAGAGTGGTACGGAATGAGTACCAGGTCGTTGTTTCGAGCGGCTGTAGACAAAGTGAAAATTGCTATGATGATCGCCAACCTCCGGTAGGGAGATGACACCCGAAGAAGAAGAATAATAAATATGTGCCTACAATAATTTCGAAACTAGTCCTAGTTAATGTTATGGTCCCCTTGTGCAAGCTCAAACTGGGTAGGAATTAGCAATTAGAACCTACCGTCAATACCAGCTAGAATCTCGGCATCAGTAAAATACCAGTCGACGATAGTGCTGTTCTGAGTGAGCAAGTAGTGGTATCTCGGCAATAGCGTGTCATTCCACCTGCTATTGCTACCGATTGACAACCTTTGAGGTGCTGCACCTACGTTCGGTCCTTGGTTTATTACCACTTCTGCTAGATCTCCTGAAAATTAGTTTAATAGATTTAGCAAAATGCAAACAAGGTTTCTGAGATCAATGTGCATTATACTTGGATAGGTAAACCACTTTTTTCATTTGTAATCAAGGAAATAACAAGTTGCTAATAAACCTCCATATGGTTGTGAGACGACTAATGTCTAACTTCGTCTGTCTCAATTCGCCTGTTATTGGTGCTCATATCAGGATTTATCATAAAATAACATTTATTTACGTGCTGTGGTATGTGTACTGATCCTAATAAATAAATAACTTACAACTCTGAAAACCGCGCCATCGCGGCGAAATCAGTAAACATGCAGCGGTAACATGGTTTTTGATTTCCGAAGCAAACTACAAACTTATTCTCAGACAATACAGACAATTAAATTTAAAAGTCCTAATCAAACCCGACATTATCTCTAAGTAATAATTTCAAAATATGAATTTAAATGACGCTGGCAATCGAACCAGCGAACTCCAAGTCCAGAGACAGAAGCTAAGATCGCAAGAACTTTTCGTAATTAATAGTTTATCGACTGGGCCGATGGCGTAGCGGATAGTACCCCTGCCTGCTACGCCGAGGGTCGTGGGTTCGATCCCCACAAGACACTAATATTTGTTAAGTCATTTTCAGATATTTGTGTTTAGTCTGGGTGTTTCTATGTATATTATGTATTTATTTACAAAAAAAAGTATATATGTATTAATATCAGCTATCTAGTTCCCATAGTACAAGCTTTGCTTAGTTTGGGACTAGATGGCGCTGTGTGAATTGTTCAGGATATTTCATTTTATTTCACATACCGGCTAAAGTAGCCACCCATACATTGCTGATATCGGGGGCAGTAGTTTGTCTCGCTGAATCCTCAGCGTCCAGCGTCTCGATGTTTTCATACCACTCCTGCTTGGCTGACTCCATGACGGGTTCCGCTATGTCCTCTTTGAAGATATTTGCGTTGAGGATGTCAGTGATCAGGACTGTTTGGGACTCGAGAGATGAGGCGATGGCGGCTATGAGTGTGCCGGGAGATATGGTGCCATAGTCGGTTTGGACTACGCCCTCTTCAATTGGACATCTGCTCTGTACCCTGGAAATCATGGATTTTTACATTTATTTACAATTTATTAACTAAGTAAACTATAGACCACATACATCAGCCTATTGCAGTCCACAGCTGGACGTAGGCCTCCCTCAGGGTACGCCATTGGGCACGATCTCTCGTTTTCGCCATCCAGTCTAATTATAAGTTTGCCAGATTAGAATAACATGACTCCATGTCTGTCAAGGGGTGTAGGACTAACACACTCTACCGTGGATTCTCCTTTTCTAAGATACTCTCAATGAACCGGAATAGTTTTAGATTGATCACAAGAGCACCCACTGGCCATTGTAATCTCAACAAACATCTCTACAGAATAGGGCTGAGTGCTGACTGAATCCCCATACTGCAGATTCTGCGCTGAGGAAGACGAAAAACCGCTTCATGTACTCTGTGGATGTGATGCACTTGTGCAAACTAGGAGCCGGACTACGGGTGGCCTCTTGTTGTCCCTGAAAGAGGTCCAAGCTCTTGACCCTAATTAAGTCGTAGCCTTCCTCAGACCAACCAGACTGGATAAGGTAATGTAAAAGGAATGGGCCAGCCACAATAATAGATCTGCACATGTCGCAGTGGCTGTTGGTCTTTAAAGACCAACCCCTACTTCTCAATTAATAATAATTGGGGTGTAGTTAAAACCGGGTGAGGGATACATCCAGACTATTACAGCATCTCAAATGCTTTCAATAGCCCTTTTGTCAAGCGTGGTATTTGGCAACTACCCTTTAATTATAGGGAAAGGCACATGTCTAACCGTGGACCGAACTAGTTGATAATATAAATTAGTAACCTGGTAGAAGAGTTCGTCTCCATATTTTGACGTTGTTCAACGGAAACAGGACAGGCGATAGTCTCGTCTCCCCTCTCCCACTCCTGGACCGTTGAACTGATCATCTTGTGCAACAGACATTTCTCCTCAGAAGACAATATGGCGTCTGGATCCAAGAGATTCTGGCTCGGGAGGAACAGGTCCATGAGCAGTTTGTATCTATGGTACTGGAAAGCTGAAGCTCGGAATGGAAGGAGGAATTCCGTTTCTATTGCGTTTGATTGCTCTATTCCGTCGAGACGCAAACTGAAATGTAAGATTGATGTTTATAAAAATTACTAAACTTATCGTCACCATCTGCCTGCCCTTGCGCTTACGGTAGGGTTAAATCAATTTATAAATAATTATTAACCAGTACATATAACTTGTGCCGTGTGATACCGGCTTAGAATAGCATCACCCTATTTCTATTCCGCGGGTGTCGTTAGAGGCGACTAAGGAACTCGAGGGTTTCATGTGCATCACAACTTTAGGCGACAACCTGCCACTATAGTGATACCTGATTTTTTTGAAACGGCCCTCAATTATTTGTGAGACATGGCTATAGCGACCATTTTTTTAGGCCTAAAATAAGATTTCATTAACAATTACCTCCTAAGCAAAGCGGTGCTTAGCATCCTCATATCCAGAGTAGAATTGACCTCCAGTTTTTTAATTAAAGAGAGCAAAACGTCCAATCTTCTGGGAGCTGTAGTGTTTGGTCCTCCACCTCGGTAACATTCTAGCAAGTGACTTGGGATACTAGGCAGGATCACACCTTCCGCGCCTTACAAAATAAACAAACATTAACGAGAAAAAACGCTCAGATTACATAATTTAAAGGAACTGGAAATACTTACATAATATAAGCAGGAACCACAAATAAACTCCTTTCATTTTCAAATCACTGCATTTCTCTTTTGCAAAACTAAAACACAACGGGCTGTGGCCTACCTAGCTAGACAAGGTAAGCGAGTACCGTAGTATGTGTAATGTAATGAATGAGATAAGATAATAGCATGCATGGTAGATAGATTAGACGACACGTTATTGTTATCTTCCAAACGACACACAATGACTTTTTTGTAACAAGGTGTTTCGAGGAAAGTGTGCATAATGCAAGCAATGCATAAAACTAAAAAAACAAGATTAACAATCAATAAAAGAAAATTAAATTATTTACCCACAATGAACAATATTTCTATAGATTTCTTAATTCATTAACGATTAGATTAACAAATCATAAATGAAAAATATAATGGTAATTATTTACAAAATATATTTATTTTATTGGAATCAACATTCGGTCAGTGCATCACCATTAATCTAAGGAGTAAGTATGTAATCCTTATCAAAAATGACATAGGTACTTGACAGGAAAAGTATTTTTTTTATAAGTAATCTTATTTCATACAATTAAATCAAGTTGGGTTAGGTAAAAATAATCTCTTCTGGACATAATTAAAAGGCACCAAATATACAAATTTGAAAATAATTAAGTCTTAATAATACTTCCCTATTAATTACACAACCGAAATTATTTTGAGTTATACATGTAATTTGGTAAACATAAACACTTATCACAGATTTGTGACCTATATCTTATATGTAAAATTAAGTATATTTTTAACATTTTAATCAACCCAAAATGATATTTTACAACCTTCTTACATATCTTAATACTACATTGATTGAATAAATGCAATAGTACATTGAATATTTTAAAATATCTGTTCAGTATGTAACCAAATGTAACTAACCAAATATTTTTTCGGAGAAACTAAAAATGCTCACCATATCAAATTAAATGCTTCCATCTTTATAAAATATTGGAGTATTGCACAATTTTATAATCTATTTTATCTCACACATGATTGCTTCTCATTACCTTCATCATAGTAGCTGGAAAATATAACATCAATTATATTCAATATAAGGGTGACCTGTACATGGATGTTCAAAGAAAAAATTTGAATACCTTATACTTCTACAAAGGGGTATCCGAATTACCCACATCGCCCACATGGTATGTTCTGCGATTTTTGTAGCTTCCAAGTCAAACAACTTTTTAAAGTTGTATGGGATTTTTTTTCCTTCTTTTTTCATTTCCGTTATAGGGCTTTTTGAGCGGTTGTTTTTGTAGCATAATCTGCATAACTTGTTTATCTAGCATACAATAAAAGGTAAATAGATTCCCAGTAGAATTTTGCCCATACAACTTAAAAAAGTTGAGTAACTCAGGAAACTACAAAAAATTGTAAAGTGGATTTAAGTTTTACATCACCCCTGGGTGGGGCACCCAGTATAATATTGGAATTATTCTTCTAGTGGCAACTTTTTTTACAAAATGAGTGCTTATTTGCCAACTGGCACCAGTGGCAATGAGCATTTATTTAGCTTTTGTACAGTAATTTTACAAGAATAAATCATAGTCCATTTATGTTTTGTGCCATTATTATTAATAAATGAGGAATAGGGGGTATGGCCTGAAACGACTAACAGCCTTTCAAAAATTAGTTCTATTAAATTTGGACACAAACGCTCCACAATTATGAATAACTTTTTGGCAAATTCTTGTAATACAACAATCTCAAATAAAAAATAGTGCATGGTAATAATATTTATTACCTAAGCACTAATTTTGATGGTTTCCCATCTATTAGGCGGGATGATCCATGTCTCAATGTGAACTCTCTCTTAATGTAGGCAAACAGCAGGTCAGTGATGAGGAATATTTGAGCAGTGGCAAAAGATAGTGTCACTCCAAAGAAGAAATTGGCATTGGCAGAGTTGGAGTAGATCCACAAGTGCCATAGTGCAGGCCCCAGGGCAGAGGTCATGATGAATGCACCACCCACTATCAACTTCTGCTGCATAACTGAAAAACAGCAGAAAAATATTTGTTGTAAGGTCAGATAAGAAAATAAATTAAAGTAAGTATAATTTACTGCCATGTGATGCCGGCTTAGAAAAGCATCACCCAATTTCTTTCCTGTGGGAGTCGTAAGAGGTGACTAAGGGACTTGAGTATGTATATTGCAATTTTAGGCAATGGGCTGACAACCTGTCACTATGGCGTTACACAATTTTAGATAGAAAGATAAAAAGTTTATTTTTGCTACAGTCAAACATACATACATAGACAAACAAAACGATCTGCCTACCCCGCAAGGGATTCTAGGCGTGATATGTGTATGTATGTATAATTTACTACTTATTTAAATGAAATATTTATTATAAAACAGACAAAACTTAAAATAGGACAGAGTTCTTCTCCTTCTCTTAGATAGAGTTAATGAAATCATATAAAGTTATACTCACAGTTGAATAAATGCTTCCAGACTGGCAGTAATGACAAATAAAAGCCAACATCTCCTATGCAGGGATATGATCTAAATATGGAAGTGAGTGCAACAAGCACAGTGGCCAGCAGAACCGGCTCATTCTTGAACCTCAGTGTGAGGGGCACCACATACAGAACAAGTGCATTGATTTGGAAAGCACATACAAACAGTAGACGGAAATGTTCAAACATTTCAGTAAAGAAATACCAAAACAATCCAATGTTTGGCTTCAAATCTGGTACTGTTAATCTGAAATGTAAAATAAAACTTGTTACTATTCAAATAAAAATGACAACCAAGGTGGAAAGAGATCTAATAGATTTACGTTGCTTAGTCAAATAAAGGTGGATTTAATTCAAAAAAAGGTGTCAAATAATGTTTTTAACACTTACATAAATCCATATGTATTATAAACATATTGGTATGATCCATCCATAATATGAGCAGAAATGAAGATCAAAAAGCCCCAACATAAGACAAATACCAGCAGAGTCCTGATATAGGAGCATTTGTTGCAGCCAATGTTTACTTCAGCCAGTAATATGGATATAGGCACAATAAGTAGTACTGGGTACAGTGCTTGATGAGTCGCCAGGGCAATGAAGGCACATGCCAGAACTCTATGACCTCCAGAAGCACCCCACATAGCTGCAGCCACAAAAAAATTCTGAAGCACCGTCGTCGTCATTCCAGCACAATTCAACACAGAGTATGGATTAAACAAGTATAATGATAATACAAATTCTGTGGATTCTTTCAACTGGGTATCATCAAGTAATAACTTCTTGGATTCTTCATCAACTTCGTCCAACATCTTATCTTGAGAACTTTTTAGTATTCTTGCAAAAGCTTTCGAGGTTTTATGCAGCAAGTATGCTGTCAATAAGTCCAGTATGGTGAAGAATAAGGGCAGCATGAAAGGAACCTTCTTCAGCAGGAAGTGGAATAGAACTAGGATTATCGGAGACTCGTGAAAAGCATCTCCTTCGTAAGGGTTGATGTTGTGATCGTACAAGTAGACGCCCTCGACTAACCTCTTCCATGAGTTCAGCGGCGTTGCTATTTCTACGCGATTTGATATTATTTGCCAGTAATCTATGTGCATAAGCCAAAACCGAACTATACCAGCTACTAAGTATTTTAATATTGTACCCATTTCACCAGTTTTCTTTAGAGAAAATTCTATTTTGTAAGAAAAATACGAGAAAAATAAAACAGAACCGATTTTCAATTAACTGTCAAACTGACAAGATCAGTGTGGCCGCCTCAAAGCTGAAAATTTGCTAGAAAAAAACAAAAAAAAGTGCCGGTCATTGAAAACTAACACTGTACATTTAGCCTAGCGCTGATCGGCACGTCGCCATGCACTGATTGTAATTTATGGAGATTTATGAGATGATATTTCAGATCAGATACCTGCACGTCACCTAGTCTAATCTAATGTGGCATGTCATGTTTCATCGACCTTCTCACATTACAACTGGTGCATCACACGTGCATGCACGCATCGTCGCATACGGATCCAATCTGCGCTAGCCTTTCTAGTTGGTGGTCACCTTGGGGTCGCAAAAAGTTTAAAACGTAGTCGACATTTGTCGCCAGCGCCACCTCATACATTGCGAAAAAGCAGATTCTTTCTATAAATGGTCACACTGGTTAATTAAAAACATATTTTCGACCTGGAAGCAAGGTTTTTTGCCAGACGGGCAAACAATTTGGCAAACAAGGACGCAGCCGTCGCCGGAAAAAATGGAAAATGTGGCGACTGCAGCGATGGCGACTGTGACGATTTCTGAACAACGAATGATCTTTATTAGGCGGGGCCAAGCAACTCTCAGTCTTGGCCTTTTAAAAAAAAATTATACTTGACCGTTTCCACAGGAGGATAGACCGTGGGGTATCCTGGCGCATGGATCCGCATTCAGTCTAATACTCGTAAAGTTAGGAGGTATGCTGAACCAGTGAGATTGGAAAACTGTAGATGAAGCGTGTATTTTTGAATTAGCGGTAGAAAATTAATTTCACTTGCGCCAATTCGTTGAGTATGTGTGAACAGATTTGTGTAGGTAGTAGAATGGGCGATACAATTCGTGGTAGACTGGCGCATGTGTACTTAATCGAATTCCTGATTCTAAAAATACGTCTCTAGGAAAGTCTTACATTACAATACAACTAAACAATCAAGGGTATATTTATTGACTAGTTTATGGGAAGATATTGGCCGAAGCTATGCTATAAAAATGAAATAAAAGACTTTAAATAAATACTTAATACAAATATTTTATTTTATACTTATAATCGAGTATCACAAATTACCACATCTTCGGTCGAATAGAAGATCTAACTGACTTTGCTTTCGGATTTTAGGAGTAGCGCTTCTCAAAAACATGGGTTTGCGCGCTGTATTAAACAAATTAGTTATCATTTTTATCAATACCTAACTACCGATAATATCTGCAAACTACTATTAGACCGATTTTATATTTATAACCTTTAGAAAGTGATATTTCCCCCAAGTAATCTATTACTGCGGGGAAACGCGTTTTGCAAGGGGATAACGGGTATCTTATGATTTGGCGGGGAAGAGCTGGTCATAAGGAACTTTGAGGCACACTTTGTTGGCGACTCGGATTCCGATCCTGTTCCAGTTGTCTTGGGCGTAGGGCAGCAACTCCCGGTATAACGACTTCCAATTTGCGTTGGCGAACTGCTGGCCGAGGTTAGCTAGAAAAAAGGATAGGTAAGTATCTATCATTAACAGCCACAAACCCACAAAGATTCACTGCTGGATATGAGCCTTCCTCGTATACGTTTACCATTACACCAAGCTTGGCAGGCGGATTGGCGACCGCAGTGCAAGGTGTTGCACTGACACGAAAAGCAATGTACAGTCAAGCTCCACTCCTGTTAGACACTCGAGCCGCCATTGTCTTATGCGCGCGGTATAAGAACGGTGCAAAGTTTTGTGTAATGATAATTTCTTGGGTCAACATCTACGATACTTTCAACTTCAGAAAAATCTTTCATACCCACAGGAAAACACAACAACTGGTTCGGCGGAGAGAAGCATATACAAAATTTTCGTTGCATTTTATCGTCTCAAATAGGGTATGATTAAATAGTTCTAAAAGAAACTACTTCAAAAGTTCTAATATATTTTTTTTTATCAAAAAATAGACATGAAAATAGTTGAAAATGAAGATAGAAATTGACGAGCTTGAACTTAATATCTCGATTGAACTCGATATGGCAAAATTAAATACCTGTTACTTCCAACGCAACAGGAATAGCTACGAAGTTTCGTATTGGCTACAAGTCGGTGTAACATGTTAGAAATCACGGTTCAACATAAAGGGGCTTGGCAGACCAAAACTTCGGAAGTAATACCAGCATCAACAAATGAAACCGGTGTGTTGAGGAAGGGTTCTTGGGCTCACAGAAAAAGAAAAAAAGATAACATCTGTTTCGCCACCAGTGACCAGCATCAACCAACAACTAATACAGCATATGATACAGGGGAGTTGTAGAATTTGTAGAAAAAAAGATAGCACTTATTTTAGTAGTGATGTAGGTTTACGCGACTTGATTGTAATTTATTTAATTTTGTTTCTTTATAACCGCACAGGACCGGCGCAGATGGCGAGAAAAAGAAGAGGCCTATATGTACTCAGCACTGGGTAGATGTGGGCTGATATGATGATGATGATAAATAAAATTGTTGTTCTAGAAGTATAAACAAACTGCATTAAACTTCGACTTCGTCATAACTAACGGCCATAAATCGGCGGCGGCAATAAATATATTGAGTACTAGCTTTTACCCGCGACTTTGTCCGCGTTAGATAGTTTTTTTAGAAACAGGTTCAGGTTTAGGAGGGCTCCTGATGGTACACCTGGTGGTCTACATAAGGTACTCCAGATCCTCAATGTCCTTGTGAAAATAAGCTGCCCATCATACTGAACAACTTTTGTTTTGGAACCATTTCTGTATCTCTAATAGTTTAAGTGGGCTCCTGATCGTACACCTGGTGGTCTACATAAGGTACTCCAGATCCTCAATGTCCTTGTGAAAAGAAGCGGCCCATCAAACTGAACAACTTTTGTTTTGGAACCATGCCTGTATCTCTAATAGTTTAGCTGGGCTCCTGGTGGTACACCTGGTGGTCTACATCTGTACTCCAGCCAGACCCTCGAATGGTGATAAAAAGTAGCCTATGTCCGTTCTCGGTATGCTAGCAATCTCTGTGCCAAGTTTCATGAAGATCGGTTCAGCGGTTTGGCCGTGAAAGCGTAGCAGACAGACAGACAGAGTTACTTTCGCATTTATAATATTAGTGTGGAAGTGTGGATTTAGTATTGAGTATTGGGTAGTCTGGGGTTGCAACTTGCAACTTCTATGCGCCAAGTGCGATGGTTCCTATGCTCTACATATGCAACCATCCCCCTTGGCGCATAAAAAAACACCAACCATGAGCCTTTTTGCTGAAAAGCGACTAAGAACAAATAGGAAATTAAGAGGTCATGGCTACGTTGTTATTCATGTTCACTAAAGCTTATTATAACATGTACTAGATGAGGCATTAAAAATAGGAAAATTTCCCTCAATGAAATATAAGTAACCGTAATCGGATTCACGCCACGCGAACGAAGTCCCGGGCACCAGCTGAATTGAAATAAAAATAAAATAACTTACTAAACTCCCTCGTAGCTGGGTCATCGTTGGTAAGGTAGGACTTAAGATCTGAGAGATCAGGCCGCATGTAGAACGAGTTAATTCTCAGGTACGTCTCGCCGTCTATCTTCTCCGTCTTGCCACCCAACTTCCAAGTGTACACCAGGTCCTCTAAAAGATTAATCAAAGGTATTTACAATAATAATATTTATTAGCTAAGATGTACCTACTGGTAAAAAATAAAAAAAAATCAAGAAGATTCCTTATGTATAATGGCCGTCATGATACTTATAGAGGTACATACATTTATCACGTAGGATATCATATCAGAGCGTATCAGAGCGCAAACGGCCGCAAAAAAGGAACATTTACGCCACGCCACGTCTGACAAACATTCGAAGGTCAAACGGAAAACTATGTACAGTCGGTTGTAGCACATAAGGTAACAGGGGTACTCCAAAAGAACTGTAATATTTTTATCCCCAGTTAATACATAATCAAAATTTAAACTTATTCTTATAAAAGAAGTAATTTTCTACTAAAACATATTCATGTCAAGAAAAAAACATTTCTAAGGACAAAAATAATTCAGCTCTTTTAGAGTACCCCTGGTACCTTATGTGCTATAACCGACTGTACCTACCTATCGCCATAGTGAGAGGTTGTCAGCCCATCGCCTAAAATTGCAATACACCCCCTCGAATCCCTTCGTCGCCTTTTACGACACCCACGGGAAAGAACTGGGGTGATGCTATTTTAAGCCGGTATCACACGGCATTCTAAGCCGGCATGACACGGCAGTCATGATGGTACACATAATTCTGCCGGGCAAGTAATGATCAATGCATGTTTTTTTAACATAATCATAATCATCGTTTTTATATTTATAGCTTCCATGTGGTTTACATAATATGTTACTTAAATAGTACCTATATTATATGGGACACACGAAACCCTATAAGGGAACTGCAAAATAACTACCAAAGTAATAATATAAGTAGGTAGAGTTCAATAAATTATAATAGGTAATAGTATTAAGATATTACCTAACTATAAACCTATTTTTGTAATATCTACACTAATATTATAAAGAGGAAAGATTTGATTGTTTGTTTGTTTGTTTGTTTGTTTGTTTGCATCGAATAGGCTCTGAAACTACTGGCCCGATTTTAAATATTCTTTTACCATTAGAATCCTACATTATTCCTGATGAACATAGGCTATATTTTATACGAGAAAAAATAGGGATCCGCGTGAAAATTTTGATAATGTAACCCAACGTGTGAAAAATGTACCAAAAAATATTTGATATCGCGAACGCTGTGGAAATTATTGACTCTACACTAATATTATAAAGAGGAAAGATTTGATTGTTTGTTTGTTTGCATTGAATAGGCTCTGAAACTACTGGCCCGATTTTAAATATTCTTTTACCATTAGAATCCTACATTATTCCTGATGAACATAGGCTATATTTTATACGAGAAAAAAATAGGGATCCGCGTGAAAATTTTGATAATGTAACCCAACGTGTGAAAAATGTACCAAAAAATATTTGATATCGCGAACGCTGTGGAAATTATTGACAATAGAGCAAAGTGATGTACTACAGTTTTATAGAGGACATCAATATCTATAATAATGTCCGCGATACCATATGTCTAACTATTACAGTTATGCCACAATACCTACTTTTTCATTTAAAAATGTGCAAATGCACCAAAAAAATATCTTATATCGCGTACGCTGTGGAAATTATTGACAATAGAGCAAAGTGATGTACTACAGTTTTATAGAGGACATCAATATCTATAATAATGTCCGCGATACCATATGTTGTTTCAAATCAAAGGCAAGATTTTTAGAATCCTACATTATCCCTGATGAACATAGGCTATATTAAACTGTCTTATTCCCGGGGGAAATTGTTAGCGGCGGGTGAAACCGCTGGGCGGGCTGCTAGTAACGTAATATACTAAAACTACTTACCTATCTTTAATTAGGATACATACATTGTTATTTCTTTGGGAATCTTTTTATATATTTTTACAGCACTTTTATTGTGCTACTTCTGTACATTTCTAAATTTATGGAAGGAACTGCTATTAAATTATTATTGCGTAAATTTCGTTGCAAGTTGCATGTTTTGTCTGACAAATATACTAATTTCCAAGATGTACAAAGATGTGAGTGTTAATATTTTAAGTCTTTTAAAATGCTGTGTGCATTTCTATGTCTGGTTTATATTTAGGTTTTTTATTTTGTAGGATAAACAGTATATTCGCCCCATAAAAATTGGCGCATATCTACTGCAAGGCGTGTGCGTAGGCATAGTAAACACTGGTAGCCATAGAGTAACCTATATCTGGTAGCCGTCTGTGAGCGTCTTCACGTAGATTTGCGTCGCCGAAGTTTCGGCTGCAGGAAGTCGTGTACCGCCGCCGTCGCTGTCAAGGGAAGCCGCCGCCGCGCACGTCTCCACCGTTAGAATAGCTTATGAATATTATATTGTATAGTCTATTTAAGTCAGTATATTTTGATTGCATAGTATAATCCGTACTATAATATAATATTATAAATCTGTGAGTTTGTGTGTGTGTATGTATGTTTGTTACCTCTTCACGCTCAAACGGCTTGACCGATTTGGATGAAATTTGGAACACATGTAGAATATAACCCGGAATAACATAAAGGCCACTTTTTACCGCGGGAAAACTACTATTACCACGGGAAAATTAGTGGCAGCGGGTGAAACCGCTGGGCGGAAATCTAGTAGTTTTTATAAAATAGTAGTTATGTCGGCTATACAGGGTGTAAGGGACAACCCTCCGAATACTGATAGGGTGCATTCACCTTCTTCATCTTTTCGTGTGGGACACCGAGTCATACAAAATATGTAAATATACTTTTATTATACTTATAACGAAATCTGCTCATTTTGCCAGCTACAATCTCAACTATCAACTAATACGAGATGAATACGAGTATGAGGCCTCGTCGCCTCTAGTGATAGCGAAAGTTGCAGGTTCAAATCCTACCCGCGTTAGAATATTTTTGTCTTGTAGATAGCACTAAACGTTAATTCCGCGTATACATTGTTTAAATTATTATGCACGACTTACTCATGGTAGTGTTGAAAGTTCCAGTAGTGTTGATATGCAGGGAGTTCCACCCTCCCTCCCCGTGGTAGGTACCGTTGACGAAAACCTCGGGAGTGGTCATGTCTATCTCCATGAACAAGCTGTCTTCATCAGCTTTCAACCTGGGCATAAACATTTTCATACATCATCTAACGAGCAAACAATTTGTTGGAAGTATAAGTAAGTGTATATTTAAAATTTGTTTTCACGTAAGTATATACATATTTAAATATATAAATTTACTACATAAAATACTGTCATATGGAGAGATAATGCTCTTTAACACGTTCCTAAAGATAGCCATGGAGGAAAAGGATCTCGAACATTCTGGCATCATGAACATATAAAGAATTAGATAAGTGTGGTGGGAGGGGATAGAAAGGAGAGTCATGACATTTGTACAACAGGGCTTGTGAAGAGGGCGAGAGAAAGAGACACGTTCACGGGGCTACCAAGGCAAATAAGGATTAGGAAGATTATTGATTTGAAGAGAGTACAAGAATGTGAGTATTTCTGCGAAAACGGATTGGGTGCCACTTGAGTTGAGATCGAAACTGAAAAACATCGTCATATTTTCAAAGATAAAGCTGATGAACATATTTTCAAGTCTCTCAAGTTAAATTAAAAGCTCCTCGCTGGTGTCCAAATAGCTAGAGTCGCCGTAGTTTAGGATACGAAGAAGCAGCTACGTTTAATTAAGAGAGATTTCAGTAGAGAGAGAGAGCAGCAAAATTCATTGGAGGCACTTCAGTGAGGAAACGAAAAGTGATTTTTATTATTATTTATTTGACTCATGCTTCTTGGGAAACTTTATTGTTTCATAGGTGTGTTGTTCTGAAAAACTATACAGTCTGTCATTAAGGCGGTCTTTAGTTTATTGATATTTATGTAATGCCGTGTGATGCCGGCTTACAATGTAATACACAGTTATCTGATTGACCTTCAAACTTTTGTCAGACGTGGTGTTAATATCCGTTTTTACGGCCGTTAACGCTTTGCCTACCCCGTAAGGGATAAAGGCGTAAATTATCAATTAATGATATTTATCTACAGTCAAGCTGAGGCTGGTGGGTTGGACAGTTTGGACTTTGGACCGTTCTTATGCCGCGCGCTTAAGACTTAAATTGGCAGTTCGAGTGTCTAACCGGACGTGAGCTTGACTGTACTTGCTCAAGATTATAATCTTGAGTGATTATTTTAGTACAAACTACAAATGCGTCAAGGTCGTCTAGTCAACTAACTTTAACGTGGACTAACCCGTTTGATGGTCAGTGATTTAAAATAAATACACTGTTTAGTATGGTTGTATTTCCCTGTCTCGAATCACAAGATTGATGTGTAGGTGGGCAGGACACGTGTCAAGGAGGCTTGACGGAGGGTGGACAAAAGCAGCCACAGAGTGGTGGTCAAGGGGAGCAAAAATGTCAGCGGGCAGACTATCAGCCCGATGGACCGAGGACATCACCAAGTCAACGGGATCTCTCTAATTTTGTATTGTCCTAACCATGTGTCCTAATAGAAAATCGTATAAAAAATAAAAATGAAGGCACTGCCTCGGTGCCTTTGACAAACCAGTACATATTGCTAATATTTTTAATAATTTTTTGGTGGATATGACTAATAATAATATTAATTGTGTTAAAAACACCAATACAACTAGAATTCCCAACAGCATCTTTCTAGCGCCCTTTACACCTTATGAAATTGCTGGTTTAATTAGATCACTGAGACCTACAAACTCGACTGGATATGATAACTTACCTACTAGAGTTATAAAACACTGTAGCGAACAACTTGTTGAACCTCTGACTTATCTGGTGAACCTATCATTAGAAAAAGGAATATTTCCGGAGCTTCTTAAGAAGTCGATTGTAAAGCCTATACATAAAAAGGGCCCCATATATATATGGAAAATTATCGCCCAATAACGTTGGTTCCAGTTCTATCAAAATTTTTTGAGAAAGCAATGAAATTGCGACTTGTCAACTTTGTAACTAAGTTCCAAATTCTAAGAAAAGATCAGTTTGGCTTTCAATCAAACAAATCTACCACCCTAGCTACCTTTAATCTCATTCACAATATAACTGAAAACGTTAATGCTGGAATAAGAACCACGGCGGTCTACTTTGACATGACCCGCGCCTTTGATTTTGTTTCACATCGCATACTTTTAGAAAAAATGGAAAATCTGGGTATAAGGGGATTAGCACTTCAGTGGTTGAGATCTTATTTGCATAACAGAACCCAAGCTGTACAAGTAAAGAGCTTGGACAATAATGGTTGTTTAGTGTCAAACATATCGGATTTTAGAGTGAATGCTTGTGGTGTGCCTCAAGGCAGTGTACTTGGGCCGCTACTGTTTTTGCTCTATATAAATGACCTTACAAATGATACAAACCATAAATGTGTGCTGTTTGCAGATGACGTGTCAGTAATTATACCCTGTAAATCTGGCTTATCTACATACGAATCAGATATCAATAACACTGTGAAAAATATTATCATTTGGCTAAATAATAACAACTTAAGGGTGAATTTGGAGAAAACTTTTTATATACAATTTGGTACGAATAGGAAAAAAAAATATCACTAAATATTAACTATGGAGATAATAAAATAAAAGAACAGACTAACACAAAATTTTTGGGTCTCACAGTAGATGAAAACCTTGCGTGGGTACATTGCGTCATATAACTGCAATTTCAACTTTACTCGCAGCTTATCATGGGTATGCTGTGTCCATCTTAAGGTATGGACTTCTTATATGGGGCAATGGCATTGATTCTGACAAGCTATTTATAGCTCAGAAAAAGTGTGTGCGAGCAATTTGTGGAAAAAGCCCCCGTGATTCATGTGTTCCATTGTTCAAAGAGTTGGGTTTACTTCCATTTCCGTGCCTTTACATTTATGAGGTCTCAATCTTTGTAAAAAATAATATCAGTCTGTTCAAAGAAACTAAAGATGTACATAGTAGGAATGTAAGAAACCCTAACAAACTATTGTATCAATAGCACTCCAAGACTAGCTTTATACCAAAACCAGTGTACCTCAATGTGTGTGAAGGTCTATAATAAATTACTCGATGACCTAAAAACATTGCCAAAGAAGTTATTTAAGCGAAAATTATTGGTCTGGTTAAAAAATAAGCAATATTACAGTTTGAAAGATTTCTTAATGTAATTGTTTTGTCCTGGACTACCTATTGACATAAATTTTTATATTACAATTATTTTATTGGATTTAAGTAATTTTTATATTATATTTGACATTAAAATTAAAATTTAGTGACTCTATTTATATAATTGACTTTAATTTATTGTACTATTTTATGTTATTGTTTTTTTTTATGAATGTTTAAATTTACATGCCATAATTGGTAAAATATGTGATTCTAATTATATTAATGTAACATCTGTAATTTACCATGTTTTATGTGAATAAAGTTCTGTATTCTGTATTCTGTATTCGGGGCTGGCCAGGTTAATCACACGGCATGTAACTTTACGACATATCAGGGCATTCGTCATCGTCATAACATGATAATGACCTATTTTTTCCTTAAAGTAGATACGGTGGGATATAAAAACAATAAAATATCTGATTGGCAACAGCGGTATATACCTATCTATGGACCCAACTCTATTCATACCTAAATAGGAGGTGTAAGTGACGGTGTACAGAAAACTTTACAGGCATGATCAGACTATATTACTGAACAACTTTTTAATAGAGGCTATAGTTGTTAAACGAAATAAAAATCGACCTGCCATAGAAAATTTCTTATTAGCTGGCCGACTTTCTATAGAATCGCAAAATAATTTTTTCGTTTCTCAAAATAGGCTTCATATTGAAAATTGTTCAGTTTCATGGTTTGATAATGCCTGCAAAGTTTTAGGTACACCGTCACATACACCCTGTATAGCTGCTTCTTCTTATCATATCAATGGAATAAACAAACTCCTACATACCTTGAAATTACTCCTAAATGAGGTACTACCCGGTCCCTTTAAGTGTTTTCTATTCATAATGTTTTTGCTTTAAGATTAAACTCACCGCACGTCTTTTACTTCAGCTTGTCTCAATCCGGAAACGTATATGTCCCTCATAATCATTATGACCGCGATCTGTAGGTAAACAAATAACAGTACATCAATATACATTAACAGCCACGACAGTCCACTGCTGGACATGGGTCTCCCTATATTGGGGGGTATTGCTATACTCACCACGCTTGGCAAGCGGATTGGCGAGCGCAGGAAATAAAAAATAAAAATATTATTTATTGCCTTTTTAAAGTCTACAAATCTTTCATCTTATCTAGACAGGTACTTAACATAAAAAAGGCAAAAGGAAATGGCTCAGCATTTGCTGGCAAGACCATTGTCTCTTCAGCGCTGATTTTCAGCCATTGCCTCCTCCCTGAGATCGTGGCGGGCAATATCTAAATAAAAATAAAATCTAAACATCCTTTAGAAAACAAAAGTTACTTAACTAGCTCAAGATGTTTCTATAACAGGGAAGGCTGCTGCCCATTCCCAGGATGAATTTAACTCTTAGTCGCGTTTTACGACACCTTCGTATAAAATTGGAGCGATGCAATTCTAAGCCGGCATCACACATTGAAAACACATTAAACTTTTGAAAATATTTAAATGATGCCATCTTGTATATTTACTTGGAGGTGATCTGGTAATCATCATCACTACATAGTATAAAGTAAAGTCGCTTCGCGCGTCTGTCTCTATGTCTGTGTGATTCAAGAGGAAGGTTTTTATGTATGATTTATGTCGGGAAAAGGTCTGTTTCCCGTGGGAAATCGGTTAGCAGCGGGTGAAATCGCTGGGCGGGCCGCTAGTCATAAATAAGTAAACCAACACAATATACGTTTGGGCATTTGGGCAATCGTGTAAAGAAGACTGGCGTCAATAACAGCAAAAAAAAGTTTATAGCTTACAACGTTACATCAATGCTCATATGTTACTAGCTAAACTAAAAAGCCAATCTCTACTCTAGGTAATACAAAAATCACATTGCAAATTACACTGGCTCAGAGTTTTCAAAGTTGCATGCATTAATTAATATTGTCTCTTCAAGTTTTCATTTTCTTGGCAGAATTACTTATTTAATAATGGATTGCACAGATGTTGATATATTTGCGTCAAATAAGAACCGATTGAAGAATGTTTTTCTAGAAGTAGTATTATTGTAAAAGATTAAGATATCTGTGATCTAGTTTTTATAATTATAATTTTTACATGTTTGGCTAAGACTGTTCTTCATTCTTCGATCGCATTCAGCGAGTAAAAATAGGGGAACATATTAGCTCTGATGCAAAAGTAACCTTTGGGGTCCCACAAGGCAGTATCCTTGGCCCAACCCTCTTCCTTTTGTATATAAATGACCTGTGTGAACAGTCTTTTCAAAATGGAAGAATATTTACATATGCTGACGATACTGCCTTGATTTTCCATGGTAATACTTGGGATGAGGTGTATCGCCTTGCTGAACAGGGTCTCCACAAAGTATCTTTGTGGTTAAGAGCTAACCTACTTACTTTAAATTTGACCAAGACTGTGTTCTTGCAATTTACAATCACGAAGTCAAAGCCTACACTTCCAGACCTGAAAATGCATACCTGTGCTCTGCCCATGCAAGCAAACTGTTCTTGTGAACCATTAGCAAAATCATCGTCCATAAAATACCTGGGCGTACTACTAGATGACCAACTTAATTGGAATTTACATATCAACCTTGTTTCAACTAGACTCAGGAAGACTATATGGATTTTTAAAAAACTTAGGCATGTAATGGACTTTGAGCTCTTACGGACAATCTATTACGCACTAGTTCAGTCGATTTTTAGCTACTGTATCCGAATATGGGGTGGTGCGTGCAAAACCTACATGCTCCAGCTTGAAAGAGCTCAGCGTTCACTGCTGAAAGTTATGACCTTCAGTCCCTACAGGTTTCCTACAGTGTTGTTATACGAAAAAGTAGAAGTTTTTACAGTCCGACAGATGTACATTTTCCAACTAGTCTGTAAACAGCATAGCCTATCTACATTCGATAAAAATAATTACAACAAGCTGAGAACCATTAGGAATATCTGTCCCTCAATAAGATGTAACACTGCATTCGCAAGACGTCAACAAAGCCATATAGCTGTGGCTGTTTATAATAAAATAAATAAGTCCCTCAATATTCATCCTCTCACTCTGCGTGAGGCGAAACAAATACTTAAAAATTGCTTACTGAAAATGGACTACAACGGGTCAGAAGCATTGCTTCTTTAGCATTGCTCTGATCTTTAAAAACATGATGAAAACTATGTTAATGTCATAATAATAAATATTTCAAAAGCTGTAATGAAGATAGATAAAAGAATAGGATTTGATGATTACATAAGCATAAACATACACACTCACTCTCACACACATAAACACACACAGACACTTACAAACTCACTCACTGCACTTCACAGGCATAAAAATACACTTTTTTATATAAATTTTTTGATTATGTCATTTAAAATTTCATCATTTAAACTGTTATTTTTTTCTGTAATTTTGTATTTAGACCATAAGGGGAGATGCAACTGTTTCCTGTAACACAGGTAATAACCTAGCTCAGGAACCAGAGTGTCAATTCAAGTTGTGACAATTATTGAAATAAATAACTATTTTATTTTATTTTTATTTTATTTATTTTACTGTTAGTATAAGTGTAAAAATAAATAGGTAAATAATTTAATTTTGTTTTAATCTATCTTTTTAAATTTTAATTGACTAAGGGTGGGCTTAAAATCAGCACTGCGCTGTGCCCATACCTTTTAACCATGCTGTACTTACTTTTGTTTTAATATTGGAATGGTTGTGCTTTATATTTTTATTTCTGTGTGTATTTTGTAATGGAAAATAAATGATTTGTATTTGTATTTGTAATAAATAAAGAATTAAATAGGGAGTGAAACTTACTGGTATCTAAGTAAATCATTATTACATACATATAACACATATTACAGCTAATAAGATCTTTGATACAGCCCAAAGGCACGTAACGTAACGCGGATGATCTATACATATAATTATCAGTAACTCAACCGAGAATGTACATTAAACAGTTAAAAAAATTGCTTCTTATTCAATTCCACATTTTAGATTTCAAAACCATAACTACAGTTTTTTTTATAAATTAATTATTTTTTTAAATTAAATTAATGAAATAAGTTATTATATCTACACTCGTCTCATAATGTTCGAATTATGAATTCGAAAACAGATGCATAATGAACTACTTTATGCATTCTGCCTATAAAAACTAGGGTTTACTATAAATTACAGAAGCGTAATGACTTAATGAGAAAACTCTTAATACGATAAAGTTGAGAAATGAAACGAAGTTTTTTTTTCCAATACTCAAATCGCTATCTTCCGCCGCACCTGACAGTTGTTGTTGTACGGTAATTTTTCGGATGTTGTTCAGTTGTTTTAATAGGTTTTTGTTCTGTTGTTGTTGAGATGTTGTTCAGATGTTGTTCAGTTGTTGTTCAGATGTTGATTAGTTGTTGTTCAGATGTTATTTCGATGTTGTTCAGTGTTGTTCAGTGTTGTTCAGTTGTTGTTCAGTGTTGTTCAGTTGTTGTTCAGTTGTTTAGTTATTTGCTATTGAGACTCGACATCTAAACAACTGTTAGTAAAGAATCTTCAAAAATTCATATCAAGCCATATTACGTTCTCGTATTGAATTTGACCAAGTATCGGGCCTTGCAATCGCCGGTGCGGACGTTTGGAAAAGTGTTCAACTGAGTAAATTTTTTAGAGTCTAGATAAAATAGTGTATGCAACTGCATATAATTAGGCATTAGAATGCTCGTGTCAATCTATTATCACACTCGGCGACACTCACATTCTCATGACCCCCATTATACGACAGTTGCATAAACGACTATATAAGGTACCTATTATGGTGTAATACCCGGGTCAACCATCATCTAGTTTACTTTTTACTTCAGGAAAATCTCTCATGTCCACAGGAAAATACAGCAACTGGTTTGGCGGAGTTTTACACAGAAATTTTAATGCATTTTTATCGTCTACTGTAATAAGTGATCAAAAGGTCATATAAAAAAAAATAAGGGAAGATTTTTCTAAACAAAAACAGTCAAGTTTCATCTATCGACATTTATTACTGTGCATATTTGCTTAGCTCACCAATGAAAAAAAACAACATGCGTACCTACATCATCCACACAACGGCTTTTACACTAGTCTGAATACCGTGCACGGTTTGGCATACATTGCTGGTTATTAAATAGGTATAATTAAAATAAACCCAAGATAACCAGCATGCCGAATGTATGCCAAACCATGTACGTTTTCAGACTAGTGTAATACGTGGTAATACATAGCCGCACAAGTCTGAATACTAATTCACTAAACCTTGCGTTTTCTGTGGAAAATTCTGACCTGCCTTCTAAATAGGACAGGATTTCTATATAACTATTATACAAGGCCGTATTTTTTGCCGTTTCTTTAAAATATCTGGTAGATTCAAGGTAATATCTGAGTTTTTTTAAATAAATCTTGTAAGTTTTTTGTTTATTGCACCTATATTATGCATAAAGTTATAATAGTTAATGGCGAATATATAATTATTTTGTTTCCATTTCGAGACTTGTTTGGTCATATTGCTTTAAGCTCGTTCGTGTAATTGGCGAACATAGCTTAATGGATCACCTAAACAGCCCTTAAAGTTCACATTCTTGAGTTTCGGTGGTATCTGAGTTTCACATGGGGAATTAATTGCTCGCAAGGCGGCAATCCACATGCATTTTTCAGGTTTTGAAGTAATTGGCCGTAATTGCTGTAAACATACATTTTCTACGAAAGAATTACGCAAAAAAATGTTTTTAAAAGTCCGATTTCTGATCTTTTTCATGTTCTTCGTCGAGTCAATGGAAACAGGATCACAGTAATTTCTGATATAACCAAATCATCCTGAATTTTTGCACGGGGGGGTCTCCAGTTTCTCTGCGTTATCAGTAAAACACTTAAAATAACATTTTGTTAACAAGGATCTGGCTTCAGCAGCTTCTTCACATATGAAATACGCAAAATTACCTAATTTTTCTTATACTTATTTGACTTTCAGTTCCTGGGTCAGTTGGACGTGCTCCCAAGTCCATGATGCCTCTCACATTGGCAGACCGTCTGCGATGGCCTCTAATAAGCAATCGTTGACATCCACGTTAGAGGCATATCTAGTAGGAGTAGGCGGCTGAGAGGGGGGTTAAACAAGTCGCTCGTCATCTCTTACTGATATCACAAATAGAAAGAATGCAAACCATATCACGAGTTTATCCAATGCGGCGTAGGCAGTGCAATAAAAATACGTTAGCTATCGCCACGTTTGACAACAATTTGAAGGCCGTTTCAGAATACATACCTGATTGTTCTTATATTGGACTTTCAGTTCCTTCTGATGATAAGGGTCAACCGGGGGCACTCCCAAGTCCGCAATGCCGTCGCACATCTTCGGCAGGCCGTCCGCGATGGCCTCCACTAAGCAATCGTTGACATCCGGCGAAGTCCTGTCACATACTTTCAGGTAATTTTCTGCAAGTAAAATAAGTCAAGGTGTTAGATGCTTCGATCAACGCGGTCTTCTGTACCCGTATCCGGGTACAACCGTGACTACGTGTAAGGGTAGACCGTGTTTCTCGAAACGTCAGAAAGATGTGATGAACTGTCGCGATACTGTAAACTAAGAACGTGCTGGTAGATGATAGTAACATCTCTTCTGTTTATATTTATTTCCTTACAGTAGGTAGGTATCATCTGCCTGCCCTTATCCTACCGATATAGTAATAAGATACAATACAAAGGCTGGTAACTGGTAGATATATACAGGAAAGCGTTACCTGCTTGGTGACCTAGCGTACCTACTCGTAGAATCCTGTTATACAAGGTAGGTAATTGTCCTTTAGATTCAATCGTCCTACTAAACTAAGTTTAAGTAGGTACTAACTTGCATATCTACTTCAATTACAAAAAGGAAGTTATCCAGGTAAAATTTAGAGTCTGCAGATACAAGTAGTATGCCTACCCTCTCACTTCTTATATTTAAGGCGAGCGTACTCGTGAACGACCTCGACAGTGGCGCCACTTCACAAAAAATATATTTTCTCTTTATACAAACAATCTATCAGAATGTCTGTTGCCCAAGTTTTTAGTATTATCATCCTTAAGTAAAATTAGAACCTGCAAACTCAATAAAATATTCACTGTTATTAAAGTTATGGCAATTAATACCAAAAGTGGCCGTTTTTAGGCACTTTCTTCCATAACTTTCATTGCAGCGAATATTTGTTTGACTTTGGTTCTAATTTTACTTAATGATAATAACTTGGGCATCGAACATTCTGATAGATTATTTGTTTAAAGAGAAAACTTTTTGTTGTGAAGTGGCGCCACTGTCGAGGTCTTTGACGGTTACACTAACCTAAAGAGCTTATTGCACTCATATTGCACTTGTCGGTGGAGTAACCCTACATGTCTAATATTAGATTTGATGCATCATGCTGTTACGCATTAGAGTATGGGTATAAAGTATAAATAAACGAAAACAGATCGGTTTTTTGAAGATTTATAATCACATAATAACTAAAATTGGATATTGTTTTTAACAAAGCAAAGGGTATACGGCGGTTATATGCCATCCGGACGAATCAGATATCACAAAGTATGGAGACGGCGCGCGATCCAATAGCTTATGTATTCGACTGGTAAAGGGATGTTACGGTTCTTTAATTATTTTTAGTTCTAGACCCTATGATTTTAGCCCTGTGGCTATTATAATCTACACCTGACTGTATGGTGGGGAGCAGGAGCTCACCCGGAGAAGTTTTGTGGTTGTTCAAACTACCAGCTCAATCGCGCCCTTGGGGCTTGTGGAGTGTAATCTACTCGCAATGGCTAAAGCAGCGGCTACAGTGATTTTGTCATCCTCTTCCGAAAGGACGTGTCTCGGACGGAGTTTAAAACGCGAGGTTGGATGGGGGAGGGATGTTACGGACATGTAACTCTACATTCACATCAATGAAATGCAACGAGCATAATTCCATATCCGAAAAGACCACCATAGTATTATGTCTTATACCTATCCGTAGCCATTCTACCAATTACGTAGGTACAACAATATATGTATTCACATACCGACGTAATCGTCTCTTGCAAAACAGTCTAACTGCATGGGAAAAAACAAACCGTGAGAGGACGTAACACCCTCAATTATTCTTTACCGGTGTTATGACGGAAGCTAGATTTACCTAGGTGTACTTATTTTTTCTTCATATAGGCACATAGGTACGTATCATTTACTACGTGAATAACCTAAAATTACAACTTATTTAATATTATCGATCGGTAATCGAATCGGGGCACTAGTACGGAAAATCCTTAGTGATAATTTGAGTTGTAAAACAAAAAAAAAACAGTTGCATGGGCTCGGGAGATTCTACGGCATTTCCCTAACACCCAGTAGGTACCTATATAAAAATGTTTCAAGTGACTCAACTTAGTATTATTTTATATCTTGTATCCTTTGGCTGCTCCGTGTGGTAAGAACATATCACAAAAGAAGTAACAGTCAAAGATGTAGGTATACTTTGTGATACGCGGCATAAAAAAGTACAAATTGTCACTGGTACCTACTGTATACTTCAAATTATAACAGGAAAGGTAACTTTTGAAATTACCCTATAAATCAAATCTAAAAAATGCAATATTCAAACTATGACTAACACTGTTAACACATACCTTAGCTTAGCTAACAATACAAACATAGCTACACACTTACCTATATTATCCACTTTAGCAAAACAGTTACCAGCTACAAGCAAAAGTAAAGCCGTACAGGCAAAGTTCCCAGTACCACTCATTGCAAGAAAAAATAAATTATTTCAAAAAAAGAACGTTTTAATACAATTCGATATTTAAATTTATAGACACAAGTGGTCAGAGGTAGCGTTCGGCATCGTTTGCAAGTCACAGCGTCTTCTACGTACGTGCACGTCTGAGATTGCACAAACGCACGTTCTCAATGTCAACAAGAAGTTCCCCTCAATACATAATCCATTATGTAATCTTATTAAACAGTGTGTGATACAATAATTACTGGCAATACATTGGTTATACTTGTACCGGTATGTGCATGGATTTATGGTGAACCGAGAGAGTTATATTAATCATGACGGGAATTAGGTCAATTTTATTTCAACAAAAATATACCTCTTTTTCTGAGGCAGCCGAGAAAAAAACACTACATACTCCAGCTGAACAAAGGCTTCTTTATAGGTTTTCCACTAATTATGTCAGTTGTCTGTTTGTTAACATATGGTACAAGGTATAGACTTACAATTTACGAAGTTAGTTTTTTAATTACAATAATTAGAGACAAAGAATTGTAGTGTCCTCACCAGTATCTCAGAGAATGATTACCACGGGAAGATCTTGTAATTCATAAGTATGCCAAATTGCGAAGTGTTAATTTTCAAATGTGTTATAATGATGTTTGTCATCTAACAAGCAAAATGTGCGCACAAACAGAATCTGTTTCAGCAACGCATTGAATGGGAGTTTTTCTGTTGAAAGTTCTATTGATAGTTCTGAATTTAAAATTCAGAGGTCGTTGTGCGAAACTAAAAATGTGACGTTTCAATATGGCTTGCGGCAGCCATAGTTTTGAAACAGGTTCCGCTACTCGTAGTATTCGTAACGTATGAATCCTGGTAATTCTGTTAGTTTGATTTGCTACAATATAAACTTGTCGTCTTGCTATTATAATAAGTGTCATTTACGTAAATAAACAAAAAATCAATAATCAATTTAGAACAATTAAGTAAACAAAAAATAAAGAATAATTTATAAAGTAATACAGTTTTTTGTAAACAAACGTTAATTTAATTAAGCTCAGCGCCCTCTACATTACAATCGAGATCCCCTAGAAAATTTCCAATTGCCAGATGTTGCAGTTTGCTACTGTTGTCGGCTCAGTAGTCTGTACCTACATTGTAGTAAGGCTTTGTGTATTTAAAAATAATCCTAGGCGACCTTAGATCACATACATACATTTAACATGACTATATCCCTGGCGGATTAGAAAGAGCGTAATAACCTCACACAAACGGGCATTTACGCCACATCTGACAAACATAAGAGAGTCATTCAGGTAGCTGGGTATCACCATAGTGACAGGTTGTCAGCCCATCGCCTAAAACTGCAATAGACATGTAACCCTAGAGTCCCTTAATCGCCTCTTACGATACCCACGGGAAAGAAATGGGGTGCCTAAAGCACAGATGAAGATTAAAGTTACTAACGTAACCTAGAGAGACCGTCTGTAATATTTCAGAACGCAACAATTAATAGTTCTTACTTTATCTCGACTTAGTTAGCCTGCGTCACCCCACCCAAGCCTCCCTCTTCTCCTTCCATCTGTTCTATCCTGGGCTTCCACATGCCAGACTTTTAAGAACTTGTCCAACTTATCGCGCCACCACGTGGTTTATTTGTGATATGTGGCTTCCACAAAGTAGATGTTTACACTCACAGTTCTTTTGGCATGCGGCAGACGAGACCACTCCCACACTTTAGCTGTTAGGGCTGCGTAAGAGATCTGTCTAATGAACTTTTGGTGAACATTTTGCTCATAATGTCGTCGAACATAGAGTTTGACATTTGCCAGGTCTGTCCCTCTACAATTTCAGGGCGCTAAGTATGATATCTTCTTCTTTATCTTAGATGCGATGCCCCCGTCGTAGTAATAGCCGCCATCTCCGTCTGTCAGAAGTCTTTTTCTTCCGCTTCTGGTAAGACTCACTACAGGCTACAGCTCCATTCTTTTATAGTTAGTAGAGGTATATACATATCTAGTTCTGGGTCTTCCTCTTTCTCTCTTGTTTTCCAGTTTCGCTTCTATTTTTTGTGTAATAAAATAGTGATGCCGGAGTATGAGACCGAAGCAGTTAGCTCTTCGGTTCTCTACCGTTCTTATGATGTTTCTCTTTACCTATAAAATATTATCTGTAAGCAAAATAATTTCACTGAAATCTTAAAAAAAATTGGGTTTCTTGTGTAGGTATTATTTTATATTTGACGACGAGTAAGCTTTAAAAATACACAAATAAGCACCAACCCGTTTTGCAAAAATGACTTTGTTTGACGCCTGCATATAAATTACAAGCATAAGGTACCAGGGGTACTCCAAAAGAACTGAATTATTTTTGTCTCCAGCAATATTTTTTTCTAGACATGAATTTGTATTTGCAGAAAATGACTTATTTTATGAGAATATCTTTAAATCGTTATTAACTGGGGATAAAAATAATTCAGTTCTTTTAGAGTTCCCCTGGTACCTTATGTGCTACAACCGACTGTACATAATAGGAAATATAAGGAGTCTGTTAACTGACAGTTTGTTCTTAGCTGGAAACTCAGTAACTCTACCGATGACATGATCTTAAGAAAATTTTAAGATAACTTAAACATTCTACATACACACATCGCCTTAGCAGTCCATTGCTGTACGTAGTAGCACGTAGGCCTCCCCCAGGGCACGATCTCCCATTTTCGCCTTCTAGTCGCTACCAGCAGTCATCTGTCTATCTGGCCGGAGGGCGTCTAACGCTACGATTGCCGAGGCGTGGCCTACACTCGAGAACCCCTTTGCTCCAAATAGTCTATACTCTACGTAAAATAATTCACCTAAGTATACATCGTAGTAAAATATTTTAGTGTATTGCAAAAATAATAATCATGTAATGAATTGAATCATCAATCAACATACCCATGAATGTATTTAACTATTTTCAAATTAATAAAAATATAAATATTTTTTTTAGAACTAGAAAATATTTACATTCAAATTCAATTCAAAAACACTTTATTGTACACAGGAAATACATTCATACATATATAACGCCTATAATCCCTTGCGGGGTAGGCAGGTTGTAAACGGCCGCAAAACAGACATTTACGACACGTGTGACAGATATTTGAGGGTAATTCGGAAAATTGTGTATCGCCATAGTATAAAAAAAAAATTCAATACCCACCCTCGAGCCCCTTAGTCACTTCTTACAACTATTATGGGAAAGAAATGGGGTGATGCTATTCTAAGCCGGCATCTCACGGCGTGAAATAATAGGCAACAATTATAAGTTACATGTAAAGTTTACGCTCGTTGATGTCTTTTGCACGTACGTTTTTACCAGAACCATTTATATGTAATTTTTCATATATATTTTTCTCCAACCTGCCTAATGATACGCTAAAATTATACAACAAACTTGTATATTTTAAATATTTGCAAAATGTAAAGTTTAAGGAAAACTGTAACAGTTTACCGTGCAGGAATATTGTCTACTTTCATCAATACCACGAAATGTCCATGAGAGTAATCCCGTGTCAACCGATCAGTGAGGTGAGGATTAGCGATACCGTGACAGGCCTGATAATATCGTGTTCTGATCTGATTTATGCCGCGATGGTGGTTTCAGGGGCACATAACTGTGTGTTTTATCTGCCCCAATTCCACCATACTTCATATTTATCTACAGTAAAAAAACCTTTGTGGATTATCCTTAATTATGTTACATGTTATAAAGGTAACACCGCCGCCATTTTAACTTTTAGGGCCACAAAATAGATAAGTTGAACACGTATATAACTTTTTTGTATGGAGTTTTATTTAAACAGGCGTTCAGCGCATGTCTAACTATTTTGTGGTAAGGCCCTTATTGCCTAAGGACGCTACAAGGTAAGGTGTTTAAACTCTAGTGTACTAAGCTAAGTACGTAAGTAAGTAAGTAAAAACACTTTATTGCACATTCAAAACACAAATAAATAACAGAAAAACTTAAACTAAACATGCGCAAAGGCGGCCTTATCGCCGAAAGCGATCTCTACCAGACAACCTTTGGGTGGAGGAGAAATCAAGGGTAAAAGAAGAGGTGTGACTAAGGCGTAGGCTAAGGTGTGACGAGTGAAATTTACGAGGCGAAGTGGTGAACAGAGCGCGTAGTAGATACTTGGCACTTATTAACCACCCAACGAGCTCATCATTTAAGGTGGTTCGAGAGCACAGTGGCGCTTCCAAGCAGGAAAAAAATCTCTGGCTGGACGGACACGCTAGGCATCTGAAAACCAAAGTATCAATTTGCGGCAATAAATTGTAAAAACTGTGCGATTAGGCTTTATTGGAATACATATTTTGTATTCCAAAAATGCAAAAAGTGGCCACTTGTATGAAAATTACAATACATAACTAAAGCACTTAGTTTTTACAAGGTCTTAATGAATCTGAATAACCTTTGTAGGTATTTATTGCCGCGAATAGATAATTTGGTTTCCAGATGACTAGCGTGTCCAGGCAGGGATTTTTCCTGTTTGGGGGCGCCACTTGGTGTGATATTAAACAGTATTATTATAATACCGAAAATTGACATATGATGCCGTCTTAGAATAGCATTAACCAATTTCTTTCCCATTGGAGTCGTAAGAGGCGACTAAGGGACTCGAGGGTGTGTGTGTATTGCAATTTTAGGCGATGCGCGATGGGCTGAAAATCTGTCACTATGAGGATACACAATTTTCCGAATGACCCTCAAATGCTTGTCAGATGTGTAGTAAATGTCCGTTTTTTGCGGACGATTACGCTCTGCTTACCCTGCAAGAGATTATAGGCATGATTATGTATGCACAAATGGGTAACGCAACGTGTTGCTAATCTATACCTACTAAGATTAAAAATTCGAATGTAGCTCTGTCTGTCTGTTACATTTTCACGCCTAAACCACTGAATAGATTTTGATACAATTTGGCATAAGCATAGACAGGAACCTAAGAAAGAAGAAAGGAAATAGGCTATTTTTACCGCAGGAAAATCAATCAATCCCACGGGAAAATTGTAATATTGAATTCACGTCGCGCGCACGAAGACGCCGGGCACCAGCTAGTAGGACATACAACAAGATCACTATGAGGTTGACGATCCCTTACCTTGCAAAAAAGTTCTCGCATATAGTTTCGTATACATGATGTATGGTGAAGAGTCTATTTAACAGTGAATATTTATGCCATTATGACGAGTCAATCAATCATTTCCACCATTGTTCAGCTCACAACGAACATATAAGCGGACGCTTAGCGGTTAAGTTGATGGTACCGAAGATATATTTATGAAAGTAGGTACCAATCTAACTTAAGTCATTACTTAAGTAAGATAAAAGCTGAGAAAGTATTGCGTAAGTTGTATCGTCACTTAAGAAAATTTTTGCATACGAAAGTTAATACTCTGACTATGATGTCTATGATAAGGAGCTTTTCAACAAACGAGGAAAAGATAGTAGAAGAAACAGCACTTAAAGTTATTCATTAATCATCACTTAATATTATTTAGTATATCAACGTTACCGATTTTTCACACAGATAAGATTTATAAATTATTAAATAAATAAAATAGATATAGTATATGCTAAACTATATACTTATTGTTAGTTAAACTATAGAGTTATTGATAGTTATTATTATTTTAAAATAAAGCAAAAAAGGTTTAAAAACAATAGAATACCACTTTACGACTCATACTTTGCATTAAAAGAAAACAGACAAGTGCGAGTCGGACTCGCCCACCGAGGAGGGTTCCGTAACATGCACATCAAGCCCGATTGGGTAGTTCAAGTGGGGAATTACATGATTATGTAATTCCCCACTTGAACTACTTACCACCTTCAATTTTAAAATTTCGTTTTCTTTTCGGACCCATAGAAGAACTTGTTTAAAAAGAAAACATTGTTATTGATTTTTTCCTACACTTGTATTTCAAAATATAGCTAAATATTTGTAAATTTTTATATTTCTAGACCCTCGAATTCTATAAATTTTGTTTTTAAAGCGTAATCGGTCGCATCTTCTTATTAACATTAAGTACCTAACATCCTAAGCTTGATTTTTTACAACTACAAGACTGACAAGAAAGGGTTTCATATTTTTATATTACTGGTACGCAGCCTTAAAAAATAAAAATAAACATTTGACAGTAAATTCGTCACATTTCCTTAGAAAATCGTCTTAGTGCGAGATAGATGGTGGCTCGCGTACGAAGGTTTCCACACCGTTATGTATAAAAATTTCTATAAAGTCACGTTTGTTATATCGGGGTATCTTATAATATTAATTTTATTATATTTTATTGTATATTTTGTTATAGCGACATTATTAATACATGTTATGTTAACATTGTCTATCTATTACCGTTTATGACATACAGCCTCCGATCCATTAAATGGTCCTATTAAATTCAGTGCAAATATTTTTAGGGTGAGTTTTACTCGCAAAACTGAACAACTTTTCCTAGTAAACATAGGTCGAAATATAAACAAAAAATTGAGCCTCCCATAAGTGACACATTTTTTGAATAACCAATGAAGGAAGGTCCAATGATTTTTTCATAATCATTTCGACCTACGTTCCACGGGAAAAATTATTCAGTTTCACGAGTAGAACTCATTCTAAAATTATTTTATAGAAAAATATCAGCAAAACCAAACATGTTTTTAGAACATTTTGCGCGACAGAAATACGGCATCTTCAAAAATTTCTATTCTTTAACTATCACGGTTTATAAAATACAATATAGCCTGGTGGTGTGATACCGTGTGATGCCGGCTTAGAATAGCAGTCTAATCCCGCAAGGAATTAGAGGCGTGATACGTGTGTGTGTGTGTGTGTGTGATATAGCCTGGTGATGGTGACGGACGGACGCGGACGGCCGAACGGACGGGTAGACAGACAACGAAATCTCAGTAATAGGGTCCCGTTTTGACCCTTTCGGTACGGAACCCTAAGAACACTGATAGATAATCTTGAAAGGTTGCAGCAGGCGTTTTGTTATGTTAATAGTAATGATAAATGACGTATAATTTAGATTTAGCTGTTACATTTATGAGCATTGAGCTGTTAGGTTTAGTCTAACTTAACATGATAGTAACGGGAATTGATCGAAAGAATAACGATTGTAATAAAATACAGGGTGTAAGGAAAAGAACAGCGTTCCTTTTAAAGGATGAACCAGCCTTTAAAAGGAACGCGGTTCTATTCTATTATCTCGGAAAATTATTTATACAGAATGTAAAAATATTAGCTGCAAACATTTTTAGGTGTAAGCCAGACCCTGAAACTGAACAACTTTCCCTGAGGAACATAGGTCAATAAATTTAAAAAGAAATTGTACATCCCATACAAACTGATATCGTCAGCTGGAATATTTTGTATAGGAGGTCCAATTTTGTTTTTCGTTGTTAATTTTCATTGGCTGGTTAACCCCTTGAAATATTTGCAGTTAGTTTTTTTACATCTTATAGTATGTAGAAACAGGGATTCGATGTAGTGTGTCAATGGTTAGCAAATAATTCACTAACTTTGAATGCGACCAAAACGAAATATATTACATATAGTATACGACATAATAAAGCTTCACTTAATGATAATAACAAAATTATAGCACATTCTTGTGCTCCTGCAAACAGAAACCAATGTAAATGTCCTTCCATTGATAAAACAGATTCAATCAAATATTTAGGCGTTTGTATCGACAGTCGGCTCTCGTTTGCTGAACACATTCATAACACATCTAACAAAATCAGAAAATTATGTTACGTATTCAAATCTCTTAGACACGTAGCGGATGCCAAACTCATGAGATCGGTATACATTTCACTTTGTCAATCCGTAACTACGTATTGCATCTCTGTTTGGGGAGGTACACCAAAGAGTAACTTTTTAGAAATTGAAAGAGCACAGCGATTAATTCTTAAATTAGCACACTTTAAACCTCGTCTATTTCCCACAACTCAACTTTATATTGAAACTGAAGTTCTAACTGTAAGACAGCTTTATATACTCACTATTATTTTACAGAAGCATAAGACAATTTTTAACTCAAACCACAAAAATTTGAATAAAAGACGTTTTTACCAGGTGTGCAGAGTCGCTCCTGTAAATACTACTTTTGCACAAAACTTCTATATTTTTCTTAGTAGTAATTATAAAGCTAGCTTTATAATATTGCTAATAAAGAATTAGATATTTATAGTAAAGTTAGATTTGAATGTAAAAAATTAGTCACGGAGTGGCTGATGAAAATGAATTACGAATATATCGAAAGTCTACTTGATGTTGTAACATAATATAGATAACTTGTATAATATACTAAATTAGATATTTATTACTTTTATTTAAAATATAATAATAATCAGTTTACTAATTTTAACCATAAACTCTTACTAAGTATTCAAATTGTATTCTACTTAGTTATAAGTTCATTAAACTACTGGTCTAAATAATTATAAGTGTGTGCTGATGTCAGAATGTTGGAGCTAGGAGATCCATAGCACCAGGTTCACCTAGTTTGGACTCCTATCTCCCTTTCAATTAAACAACCATGAATTTATACACTTTAACAAATGTAATAACTTAATTTAATTACTGGGAGACAATAAATATTTTTTATCATTTTTATCATTTTATCATTTATCAGATACTAGCAGAAAAGAATATGCGGGCATTCTATGCAAATTGTGCATAAAGCCTAATTTTGGTAGCTCTCAAACCCATACTACAAGACATATCAACAAGGAAAAATAGAACTTATGTCAAAGCATTAGTATGATTTTGATAGCGGCCAGAATTTGCTTGATAGAGTGACACGAATATAAGTAAAAACCAATGATTTTTGGTGTTTGGTATAGGTAAGTGTATATTTTTGGTATGGGTGCTTTTGCTGTTAGTTTTCATCTTGCCTAAGTACAATACCACGAGCATTGTTTTTTTTTGTCTAACACTTGTTATAGACTTATATGTCATAGTCATCATAATCACTACCAGCCGTAAGACATTTACTACAGTGATTTTTGACATGACCCTCAACTATATGTAAGACGTGGCAATGACGAGGCGAATGTTAGGGCGGATTATACTCTGTCATCCCCGCAAGAATAAAGGCGTGAAGATTGTATGTATATATCCTTATAGCATAAAAACAAACGAAAACTGTTTAAACAGTGTGAGCAAAGGCGAGCTTATCTCTAAGAAGAGATCTCTTCCAGCCAGCCCAGGTAGTGCGAGAATTTATACTTTTGTGGGGACAAAACAATGCAACAATTCAAACTAATTTTGACTTGTATGTATGTCGGGACTTGTTACTTATTGTAAATATACATTTAGGGCCGGTTATACGCTGTCTTCCCCGCAAGAATAAAGGCGTGACGATTAAATGTATGTCCGTACTTGTAAACACAATCCAGGATGGTCTCGCCAGACTTGTACGGAAAGGTCACCGACATTAGCCTTTTAAGCTTTGTGTACATTTTGGGAAGTTGTATTATTAATCCTAACGGTATAACGCCCAAAAAGCTGTCTCCTTCAGATCCTGAGTTCCATTTACCTACTTACTACCTGTTAGGTCCAAAAATAAATATAAAAAGTAACAAGGTTTTGTTTACAGTACATATTTCGTCCTTAGCCCGTTAACCTAAATAGAATTAACTGCCCGTGTAGTGTGTAAGGTTTTTATCTTAAACACTTGTCTAATTTACATAGTTATGAATCAATAGCTCGCTGAAATAATACATCAAGCCAGCTAAAGGGCACTGTCCAGTATCTGATCGTTAATGAATTTAAATGAATTCCTCCCCTGAAGCAAGTGAACCAGTTCCCACGTAACTAGACTGCTTCAATACTAGTCTCAAACAGCTTTTGATATCGCTGTAATGCTTTTGTTACACTGCATTCTTTCCAGCTCTACGAATGACAGATTTACGTCCTCTTCGACGTGCCTGCCAATTTAAAGCAGGAATAAGCAATCGTAAAATTCGTAAGGCTTGCAAGTAAATTACTGTTATTTTAATAATGCATGTCATCTTCTGGAATTATTTTGCGATTGCTTCTGACCACTTTTCTGATTAGTTCCGCGCAATCAGTGTGGCGCCACACGTCCACACACGCATTATCCCCAATGCCTCCATCAATTTTGTGCACTCAGGACCCACTACGTGGCCACCATCATACTCTTTTAAAGAAACGAATTTCGAACGAGTTCATTGATCCCCTAAAAGGCTAATCACTCTCCTTTGACGCCGTGTGAACATGGCACAAACAAACATTATCCAATGGCTCCATTGCAAATCAAATCGCATATCGGTACCACCAAATGGTTGTCATATTTTATATAGCTCATTTGAACTGCGAATGTCAGCCGAGTACAAAAGGAGAAAAAGCTCTGTTATCTTTTCAAGCTAATGTAGAGCGTAGTCAGAGTAAAATATTAAAAGGCGCGGATTGAAAAGGCCCAAGCATTTTGCGTAGCGACTCCTTGCGAGCCGCACATCCTCGCGCGCGCTCTACTTACCCTTACCACTTATGTACAGAGAATTTATAAGTGAATGAAGTAATCGGATAATAAAATGATAAGGACTGAATTTATATTAATTTTGTTGGGCCTGCTAGCGGCCATTGGCCGAAGTGTGACTGAAGACAATGGATTCTCAAAGACGGATGGCGGCTTTTACACCGATGATGCAGTTATACTAAACGGTGAGCGGATATCCAGATATTTGTAGATTTTATGATTGAAAACGCAATTGATAGTAAGTACTATTATTAAAATATACATGAAATGAAAAATCATTCAATAAAGAAGAAAAAAAAATTGTAGTGAGCGAAACAGTGGAAAGATCACAAGCAATGACGAGCAGGTTAAAGGCATTGTTTTTAGTCCGACAATTTTAATTTAAACCAATTACAGTATTTGTTTATATTATAAAAAGAAATGGAGTGGCCTCACACGTCCACACTCAAAACAATGAACTACACTTGGTGGTATGGGGTTTTGAGGCTAGAGAAAGTTAAAATTTGCAACTCAGATGTCCAGTCACAGTAAAAGCCGGTAATAAAATAAAATACTTCTCTGTTTAAAAAAGGCTTTTACGATCATAAATCAATCTAAATAAATTAAACCTACTTGTAAGGAGTGATTGCGTCCATATATGTACTTATAAATAGAAATAATACCTATTCACTTACTTTTTGCTATCGATTTCTTTTTCATTGCACACTACGAAAAAGCCGCTTTTCGGTCAGTCGCTTCCCCAGAGCCAGCCAGGGTAACCTCACGGCATGTCACATTGTTAATTTTGCTACGTCAACAAAATAGATCTAAAAGGATACCTACACGATGTCCAAAAATCAGATTACCAAGAAGTGACTGGTCGTCAACCCGTGTTTCCCGAACACGTGGGCCACTATTCGGAAAATACTTATGGTATATGGTATATGGTTGGTACAGTACAGATGGGATCGATTCAATGCAAATGTTCAAACGCCCACCAACGTTCGATCATATCAATCAAATCATTGGTTGTTTTCACATGTGCCGTGCGATGCTACGTTTTTTTGTCGGTCCGTATCTTTATCTTGAACCCCCCAGGTCGACTTCGTAATTTTCTTAAACTTGACACTTGTCTTGTCCCTTCTCACCATCTTCGTAATTGGTATTCTACCTAATCTGGTCTCAAGACAAAAACTGACTGATAAAAAATTTGTTATGAAAAAACAAAAAATGTGTCTTATAGTGAGCAGAAAAGATATTACCTCGACACTGCACTTAAGTATAATGTAAATCTTATCTTGACATGTAGGAATCGATGATAACCAACGATTTACAAACCTTTAAGTTTTCATAATATTTATTTTAAATCCATTTTAGCGCTAACGTCGCGATCGCCTGGACATAGCCGAATTCCTGCATTTATTTGCGCATTTCCCGCATGTCTAGCGCTGTTTTTGTTCCGGTAATTTTTGAGGAAATTACGTAGTAAGATTCCAAAGTGCAAAAAATATGTTTTGTACGATTATTACATTATGTGTTATTTTTAACGCTTGCGTTAATTTTCTATTCAATGCATGTTAGCTCATTTATTAAACCTCCTCCTTTATAAATTGAATTTTTAGTGTATATAATTAATATTATAAAATATACCAGTATTGTCTATCATGTGACAATTTACACAGGGTAAAAACTCAGTTTGAGTCGATTTAATCCACTCCAAACGAAAGTATGTTAGCTTATGTCTAAAATTACACAAAATAATACCTAAATTTTGATAGGCTAATAGTCCAGAAACTACTTTTTGGAACTGGTTTTCTGCAATTCTTATTCTCATAAAAAACGGAACGACAAAATACATCATGCGGCACATGTGGAGATCATCTTGTTGTCCGTGACAAAGTTCGATGGTCGCTTTTTTTGTTGATCTCGAGGACAATAATTAGATCGGAGACGGTAGATTGAAGCTCGGTGACGATGTTGACATTTTCCTACGTTAGAATGCTGAACCCGGAATGGCGACAACAATCGCAGCAGCACTACAAAAGCTGCTTACATTTGATATGTTAGCTTCAAACAAAAACCCGATTAGAGCATACAGAAATATTTTTTGTAAGTACCTAGACCTAGGTATGCTATGCAAGCAAGCCCATTTATAGGTATGAACAAATATCTACTGGGCAGCGATCTACGGAACTGGCTTATTGTTTATCCGTTTACGGGTAAAAATTACAAATGCTGGAAAACCTATTATAATTTTACTAAGAAGTCTGCTTTCAGTTCTGCGTTTGAAATAGATTGTATCAAAAATTACGAATTTTCATGCAAACTTTTACCCTTTTCTTAGCATTTATGTGATAAAATGTACAAAATACTGAAACGTTTTTTTTATTCCTATTTATTCCACACACACATGCTAATTCCTTTTTGTGGTGATACAAAAAAGGATAAATTGCCGACTTTGAAAAGGTCGCAACTTTAAAACCATGCATTTTCTGGTTGTTGTGGGCAAACCAAAGTCATGTGAAGTTGATTTAACTTTACTACATTGAAATATTAACGATGTACCGTTTAGGAGTTGCAATCGAGAAAATTAAAAAGAGGGACATATTATAAAGTAGTTATTCTCTGCTCATTTCCTGCCTAGAAGAGTTTTCTTATTTTACTTGACTTTGTTAGCTGTAATTAGAGATCCTTGAACCGAATACCATACCACCAAATATATATAAATACAATATGAAATATTAATATAATTTAATATGAATTTCAAATACGCTACTGGCTGGGTAAACATTTAATTTCCTTTACTAAAGATCCGCCGACTGAAAAGTCATCGGGCCTGCAAAAATATCTCAAGTTTTATTTAATAACTTTGATTCGGAGACTAGTGTAACATTTTAAAACCCTTTTTAATTTAAGTTTCTAGAAACTTACATTATAATTGATTTTCACCCCTTGTTTACTCTAAAAGTATATCACTTGCCAAAGAGTATTTTATGTTTGTATTTTTATGTACTATCGATTGGAATTATGTTTCATCTCTTGCCGCCAAAATGATTTTTAACAGTTAAGATGCTCTTGACAGCTTGCTTAAATAAAAGAAATTGTATGGAGGACAATCATTTGACAGTGGCAATGTAGACGGAACCTTTTAACAGCTTAGTTGTTAAAGACGTCCTTAACCTGCACAGCCTAGGAACATTTAAGATACCTACGTTTTCATTAAACTGTCACAGGGAATCAGGTTTAAATGCTGGATGTTTAGGTCGCAAATCGCGTGCATCGCCCTGTGGATTGACAACCCGCGAAGATCTCAACCTCAAGGCCGGTTATTCGCGCTATATTTTTTGCAGGCCTAGGTTATATTATAAAGAAATGTCGCAGTAGTGTAGAAAAAGTTGCTTGAAGTAAATTGCATACTGCACGTTTTTTTAATGAAATTTTTGCTAAAATTATTAGTTTATATTTCTTGGGTACCTAACCAACGCCTGTCGAAAAAAATAAAATTAAATCATTTCATTGTTTGAGATTGCACAAACAAGCCGAGTAGAGGCTGCACCGCGAAAAAACTCTATGTTACTTGACATATACATACATACACCGCCACAACAGTCCACTGCTGGACACTCGAGATATAAAGCTACAATACTAACGCCTGTTTCAATACTTTTATGTGGTTGTGTTGCCACAACACTTTGTTCCAAGATAGTCAATAAGTTTGTAATAAATTTTAAGTTGGTACAGCGCAAATGAGAGGGTACGGCTTCTGCTCAGATAATTTTGAGACTGATCAAGATATTTTTTGCTTTAAATTGTCTTTTACTGCACTGATACGATGACTTTTATTGGTAGGTAATTGCACTGGGCAGGTTTTTATGAAACTTAATCAAATTATGATGATCTTCTTTATGAAGGTCGAGGTAAAATCCGGTAGCACAGTGATATTACTTACCTACGCAAAATATGCGCCATAAGATTACATTTCCGTCAACATACTATACACAGGCCATACCTACCATTGACATTTAAATAATTTAAAGGTGTTAAAGTTACGCTTATTTAATGATAAATAATGTTCATTTATCGTTAATGATTATAAATATGACAATATTTACTTTTATACGAGTAGATTATTAGGAAGGCTAAAGACAGTTTTTAGTAAGTAAGTATGTATCGTATAGAATAATAATTTTTTTTTTGATGTATTTGATCTACTGTTTCGATTCCCATTCTACCCCAGCATTCCCCAGTTTTTTTTATAGTTGTTATTTCACAAAGAACTCTCTTTAAATCCGTTATTGAACAATCCGAAATAAATAAATTGCATGTTTGTGGTTGTGACCGCCGTTGTAGGTCAGTGACGAATGTTTTGGAAACGTACTGTGAATAACAATTTGGCCCTACTACAAATTCCTTCCAAATGTGGAATTTAATACCCTCTATAAAATTCATAAGCAATGAAAATTTTAATTTGTCTTTATTTAAATTATAAATTTAAAATGTCTAAAAAAGGCGTTACAAAAAATTCATAAATAAAGGTTAAAGCAGTCTTTGTATGTGAAAAAATACTTAAGTATACGGGGTGTAAGGGACAGCCCTCCGAATACTGATAGGGTGCATGCAGACCATAAAACTTAACAACTTTCCCCAAAACGAAAAAAAAAATTACACCTCCCATACAAAATCAAGATAAGCTGACTCACAGAGTACTTTTAATATATACAGAGCTGACTAGACTGGCAAGTACTATGGAAAGTAAAACAAGTTGTTTCCTGAAATATTTTTTCATAGGAAGTTGTTCAGTTTCATAGTCTGAATGCACCATATACCATAAGTATTCGGAGGGCTGTCCCTTACACCCTGTACGTATATTTTATTATGGGGTATATGATAGCGGAGGTAAGGACTAGACCACACAGAAAACCCGTTTTTTTCTCAAAATAATTAGTGCGCCTTTATCATTCTGTAGGAAACGCAAGTGAAGTACCTAAGTAAAAACGTAACCCAATTTGCAAGTTGTTTGACTAGCTGTTGAAGGCATTGGACAGGTTTTAAGAATAAAAATTTACATTCGCCGATGATTGGTTTACGGTACTCATCGGTAAACGGAATTACTGTTAGAACTTATTAGGCTGACTAATCTGGATGAGTAGGTAGATCATGTCGATGAGACATCGCGTGGTTAGATTATGAATAATTACCGCAAGTATGTTATTGATGGTCGGCCATTCAGGCTTGTATCGTTTGAAAGTTTAGCCATCATTTAATTGGTTGGACGCATCAGAGCTTTTAATTTTTTGTCCACCTCGCTTTAAAACAATTTGCCGTGCGTGTGGCGGGCGTGGCGGCGCAACAGATGAGATTTTTGCGCATATAAGGGTTGGAAAGTGGCATAATATAGGTATAGAGCTAAATGACTCAATCGCGTAAAAGGCTAGGATAATTAATAGAATATGGAGAGAACTCTATGATAGATATAAAAACTGTAATTTTTAAATTCATTTGCTCACATAGTAATTTTTCTGTTTATTATAGCACCTGTAAGCAGGGCTAAACGCAATACTGCAAACAGCACTCGCGATGGAAAGCAGTTCTGGTTCCTCCGCCCAAGGCAGGTGTACTCCGACGAAGGAGCCTTCGGAATGGACTGCGAGACCACCCTGGGCAAGACAGGGACATGCAAGAGCTTCCGCGAGTGCTATCCCCTTCTGAAGGTGGCTGATCTAACCGGATGGGATGGCTGGGTCATGGGCCATTACGATACTTGCAGCTATATTAGCGCTGAGAATATGGAGGTAAGATGAAATCTTTTCTATTGGTGATAGATTTGCCTGACTTACTGACGGCGCTGCCGTCATGAATACCTAATCTAATCTAGGCCAGATCTGAGGACCAGATAGGGCAAAGAGCAAAAATGGAGCAAGCTTACCCAGAACACGGAAATACACGATGGCGAAACAAAGCAAGCTGATCCCTCATTCCTGACGGTCTACCTAGAAAGGGTTTAAAGTATATTTTTGCAGGTTTTCGGAGTATGCTGTACGGAACCAGTGGGCACCCCGCCCCAACAAGAGCCTGATGTGCAGAGACTTGGACTTTTGCCTAATGCTGTCCCTATGCAACTTCCACCAGTTCAGCTAGCAGGGTAAGTCCATGATTTTATTTGATACGAGAAAGACGATTGTTAACCGTTTTAAATCCCAGAATTTCAAGATGTGTCAACAACACAAGACAAACGAAGTACGCTTGCGAAACTTAAACAATCTTAAATCTAGATATCTAAGAAAACGCAGCAGTCTGATTCTATAGATACGTCAGCAACATAATAAGCCTACTGTCTGTCAACCTTCCTTATTGTATTGTATCACAATGTGTTGTTTGTTGTTTCATAATCCAGGTTCCCAAGTCGGTTCGTATCAGCTTTCTCGAACACGTGGAATTTGGGACAAGGCGCCAACGTGCGTCAGATACCACCAGGATGGCCGCCTGCGATACCTCCATTGCCCACTCATCCGCCAGACCATGCTGCCCCGACACACCCTCCGTCTCTTAGTAAGTTGTTAGTGGAATTTGGAACAAGGCTCGTGCGACAGATTCCACCATGATGGCCGTCTGCGATATTTCTATTGCCCACTCACTCACCAATCCACACTGCCCCGACCCAGCCTCTCAGTAAGGTGACAAAATAAGGATCGCAAGAAAGTAATAAAACTATCCATGTGAGGATTATTTCTAGGCCAGATTCAACGATGAAGTTAGATTAAATCAAACCTAGGACCGGGATTTTTAAAAACACTAGTATTTTGACTCATTGTTGTACAAAGTAGATCCATATAAAACATGCTAATGATTAGTTGCAGGCATTGGTACCACCAAGCCAGCCAATGATGAGCTCCAAACTCCAACGACTAGACCGCCATATGCCACAAGACCTCCTGGCACAACAAAACCTACGACCAAACAGGTAAGAATTTTCTCTAAAAGGTTCCAAATTAGTTTTAGGATAAATTATAGTTAGGAGCATGTTTACAACCTAGTGCCGTGCCCAGGATTTATTTCTTCCACTAACTCGATTAGCCGACTGACATTGGTCACTCAACCTGATAATATTATTCACAGACTTGGCCTCCTGCTTATCCTACCCCAAGCAAACCAACAATGCAACCAGCAGTTGATGGATCCTGCGGTAAAAAGAATGGACCACAGGTGAATATATTTATTTTCTTCGGGGCGCCTTTTCTGAACCTTCCAAAGATCAGCAGGTCAATCAGGTTGCAAAGTTTGCGATACCTTGTAAAGTTATCAACCCTCAAACTAAATCATGGTATATGACAGTAGATTTCCACTATTCATTAGCCTAGGGTAGGCTTAGGTGTTTTGAAGTATACCTACCTACCTACGTCTAATAGCTGTCGATGATGATGAAAGATAAGTTCAATCTGTACTATTTGAAGACGAATGTTTTTATTCAATCTTAACAATTTCAGACATATGAAAGTAATTATCAGGATGAGGAACGTATTGTTGGTGGTCACAACGCGGACCTGAACGAATGGCCGTGGATTGTGGCTCTCTTCAACGGAGGAAGACAGTTCTGTGGTGGCTCCCTTATCGACGATCGACATGTTCTTTCTGCTGCGCATTGTGTTGCCCAGTAAGTATTCCTCTTCTTCTTTAATTGGAAGAGTCTCATATTATGGCACGCTGGATCCTACTAGGTACTATGACGAACATCAGCAAAAATTATTCATCTTCTGATGATATTTTATTATTTCAGCATGACTTCATGGGATGTAGCCCGCTTGACAGCAAGACTTGGAGATCACAACATTCGACAGAACACAGAAACTATGCACATTGAAAGAAAGATCAAACGCGTCGTCAGGCATCGCGGTTTCGACATGCGCACTTTGGTAATCATTCATGCACTAATCAACATCAGCTTTTACAATGAAACTTCAATTCCATTGGACAAGTAATTAATTGAATCTCTTATATTTACAGTACAACGATGTCGCCATTCTGACTCTGGACCAGCCGGTGCAATTCACCAAGAACATTCGCCCAATCTGCCTGCCAAGTGGCGGAAGAGCTTACGCCGGTCTTGTGGCCACGGTCATCGGATGGGGCAGTTTGCGAGAAAGTAAGAATCTTTAACGACTGAACTTAATTAATCTTATCACGCGGGCCAGATTTGACAGTGTTTCAGATCTTGACTTAAATATACGAGAAGTGAAGAATGGAAATTAAATGAACAATAAAAAACAATACTATAATCTGATACCTAAATGGTCTATTGGTCTATCTTATAGGATTGGATCTACTCTAAATTACAATAGATCTATCCACTGTTATAGACTCGAGTCATACTTTTGTCAATTATATGAAGAAAAATTAGAAGAAATTGAAAAATAATAAATATGAACTTGTTCGATTTGGCTGACAGCGATGTCGTCCACGTATGAGTCATTCTATGTTGAGCTAAAGATATTATGTATTTGAATTTCAAGGTGGTCCCCAACCGTCTGTTTTGCAAGAAGTGTCGATCCCGATTTGGTCGAATTCTGAATGCAGGATGAAGTATGGATCCGCTGCGCCCGGAGGTATCGTAGAGCACATGTTGTGTGCAGGCAAAGCTAGCATGGACTCTTGCAGTGTAAGTTAATATTATAAGTAAACGTATACCTAAGTCACAAGGCACATTAAACGTTTTTAAAAGATGTAACTCCTTATATATATAATATATATGCCTTTTGTATTGTTTTTCGGAGTTAGAAGATTTATCATAACTGTTCTTATATCGTTTCGGCTACTAGGTCAACGAAACGAGCCAATAATAGTTCAACAGTAAATAAATACTGTAATTAGTCCAGTAACCAAGTAACATCAATGACTCTTCGAAAACTGGAACATGTACATATTTGACATACCTAATTATGCAGATTGTAGATTCTTACCCGTATGATGCCGGCTTAGAATAGCATCACCCCATTTCTTTCCCGCTGGTGTCGTAGGAGACGACTAATGGACTCGGGGCTTCATGTGTATTTCAATTTTAGACGATAGGCCGACAAGTGTTGTCGCTATAGTGATATTATGATTCTGAAACGGCCCTCAAATATTAGTCATACGTAGAGATAACGAATATATATTTACAGCCGTTAACTTAACGCTCTGCCTACCCCGCGAGGTATAAAAGCGTAATATGTGTATTTGTGTACATGTGTTTGTAGATTCTTATATTGACGATCGCCTATTCCATATTGCATTATATTGAAAGATGTTTTTGAACGCCGTGTGATGCCGGCTTAGAATAGCATCACCCCATTTCTTTCCCGTGGGTGCCGTAAAAGGCGACGAAGGGACTCGAAAGGGTGTATTGCAATTTTAGGCGATGGGCTGACAAACTGTCACTATGGCGATACAGTTTTCCGAATGACCCTCGAATGTTTGTCAGACGTGGCGTAAATGTCCGTTTTTTGCGGCCGTTTACGCTCCGCCTACTCCGCAAGGGATAAAGGCGTGATATATGTATGTTTTTGAACAGGGTGACAGTGGTGGTCCGTTGATGGTGAACGATGGCGGTCGCTGGACGCAAGTGGGCGTGGTCTCGTGGGGCATCGGCTGCGGCAAGGGGCAGTACCCTGGCGTCTACACGAGAGTCACTGCCTTCTTGCCTTGGATACAGAAGAACGCCAAGTAGACTGACATTCTGGCCTGAAGGAATCTCAATTCTATTCTACATCTACTTTAAGATATCTACTTAGTTTGATATCAGGCGATTATGAGATTACCTAATGTTAAATTGTACTGATTCAACATTAAATTTGAACGATCGTTTAAGTTATGCATGCATTTTAAACTTGTACTTACGCGAAATTAACGTGTTTTCGATGTGCTGGTACCTTAATCCTATGTATTTGTAAGATCTGATTAAGTATTAGGACTCCCAATTGTATAACCAATTATTTTGAGAAAGCCAACCTACCCTTGCCTTTCTTAATAAAATTGGTCAAAAATGTGAAAGTATTAAATTAAATAAAAGCCATTGGCGTAAAATTATAAATGCTTGTTTAATTGAATTCCTATAAATACCTACAAATTCGCCTATAATAATCATTAAAATTACTACATTACCATTATAAAACAACAAACTTTCAAAAATATACACGAAGCACAAATCAGTCTATAATACATTATTGTAAACTACAGTAATAAAAATAACAACATACTGGACACTCACCTATGAAACTTAATTGGCTATCATATCACAACTTAAAGAATATCACAATTCTTCATACAGGCTAATTAATCCTTTACATTTAACCACTTCATTATATGTCGAAATTGGAAACATTTAGATGTTGCAGGATATTTCGAGCTGAAACAAATAATAATATTTCATTACCAAGGTTAAAAAGAGTAACAAAATAGACCAAGTCATTCGTATTGTCGTACAACAAACAAATTAATAGGTACTGTTCTCCAAAGAAACATTTTATAGGACTGGGCACTACGATTTTACCTCCAGGGACTTTGAAACCTACACCTGACTGCTTGGTGAATGGGAGCAAGGATTCACCCGGCAGGTGGAGAGAAAGGGCTCACCCGGAAGCAAGGGCTAACCCGGAAGCAAGGGCTCACCCAGAGCAAGGGTTCACCCGGAAAGCAAGGGCTCACCCGGATCCAAAGGAACATTGTAAGGGTTTGAATACTAACAATAACCTAAACAATACCTATAATGAGTAGGATAGAATCATCAAGTCAAACCTATCGAACATCATCGCATACATACTCTTCTGACCCAAATTTTTTATAACTTGATGAGCAATTGCAAGTTTAACAAAATAACATCGCGGCGCCGCGCAGTATGAATCGTTGCATAAATTTCCTTGTCAACACGCGAAAGCCGCGGATTATAAATCAACCCTGAAGCATAGAGTAGAAATCACATAGAGATGACACTCCCGCTCCAGACGCGCTCAAGGTCAATCCGTCTGGCTGTCTCTTAGAGAACAATTCAGTCGGGAGTGCGCTTCGCCGCGGAAACGTTCGTCGTGCGGGTCGAATTTTCATTTTTTGTGAAAAATTTAGCAATGCCGAATTATTGTGGTGTGTATGGCTGCAAAAGTGATGCGTTTACAAAAAGAATGCTATTCTAATCTGGCACCACACGGCGCCATTTTTGCACCTATTTTAAAATTCTGTACCTACCTATTAACAATAAAATGGTAAGGTAAGACTTTAAAACGGGTAAATATTTTGTTCCCACGGGAAAACTGTTAGCAGCGGTCGCAACCGCTTGACTGGCCGCTAGTCTGGAATAAAATTATTGGCACGTGACAGCCCCGACTTAAAGCTCGGGAGAGTGCGGGGCGTTACGGGCTGCGGGGGGAAATAGGTATTTAAAGCTCGGCTTTTGGGGCCCAGACAAAGGAGTTTCGTTTCTATACGCTAGTATTATTATCTATTCTTATGCCTGAAGGTATGTACACTTGTCTACTCCTGTGGCATACTCATACACACCTTGAAAATACCCCGTATCGTGCAAGTCGTCGAGCACGGGCACGAATGGCGGCGGCGCGCTGAGCTGGTTCTCCCAATCAATGTTCTTGAATAATGGCATCGAACGCACTTGTATGGCCATAGGACGATCCTTAGGCTCCATTGTCAGCAACGACTCTATAGCTGATACGGCCTCTGTTGATAATGCTTCGTCCTCTTCGGGCCATTCTATGTCTGGGAAATTTTATAGAATTTTAGAACAATAAAGAAACAAGAAGAACCTACAATGAAGTAAAAAGAAGAAAGAAAATAATTTATTCGGCTTAATTGCAGAAAACCATATAGTGCACCAAAATAAACCCTAAACCGAAATGGTTGCAACTCAGCATAATGACATAGCCAGAGTTGTGGCGCTGGTTTTCAGTTGTTGCCGGTTGAGAGGCCGCTAGATATTACAACTACATACATACATACATAAATCACGCCTATATCCCTTACGGGGTAGGCAGAGCGTTAACGGCCGTAAAACGGATATTAACACCACGTCTGACAAAAGTTTGAGGGTCAATCAGATAACTGTGTATCACTATAGTGACAGGTTGTCAGCCCATCGCCTAAATTTGCATTACACACCTAACCCTCGAGTCCCTTAGTCGTCTCTTCCGACACCCATGGGTAAGAAATGGGGTGATGCTATTTTAAGCCGGCATCACACGACAGATTACAACTAAGAAAAATTAATAATTAGTATAATAATACTCCAACCAATTATATTATACGTATCATACTAATATGCTTAAAAAGAAAACGTTAAAAAAAGTGCTTATTTACATAGACTAGCGATATGTGTATGATTGTGATTGTGGTATGAGTAAAGGATACGATTTGTGAGAAACAATTTTTAAATAAACCACTGGACTTGATACACGATATAATTTCATTCATTGGTATAAAATGAACCTACTAACAACTGAAATACAAAAACTATGAAAACTCACTTCTCGATAAAATATTGTTGAAGACGCCTTGTGCTGTTTCGTCGTTGAAAGGCGGCACTCCCGTCATGAACTCGTACAAGCACACTCCTAGTGCCCACCAATCCACCGGCATCCCGTGGCCTTGCCTGCGAAATAAACCAGCTCAAGTTAGTTGCTGAGAATATCGCGAAGCACGTAATACAAGAAAGCATAAAAACCAAATGCTAGAAGTGCTGTGTTATGTCGGCTTAGAACATCATCAGCCCCATTTCTTTCTCGTGGGTCTCGTAAGAGGCGACTAAGGAAATCGAGGGTTATATGTGTTTTGCAATTTTAGGCGATGGGCTGCCAACCTGTCACCATGGCGATACACAATTTTCTGAATGCCGGTAAATGTTTGTCAGACGAGGAGTTACATATCCGTTTTTTACGGCTGTTTACTCTCTGCCTACCCCGCTAGGGTTAAGGCGTGATGTATGTATGTATAGAAACCAAAATTAACACGAGCAGGATTTGGTACGGTATCGTGCACGGTAAGCAATATAGTGAATTAATTCGAGTTCACTACCTGCCACCTGCTCGTAACAAAGTTCAAAACTTTGTGAATAAATTGTCTTCTCTTGAAGAAAGACGGTTCCGTGATTCGGAGGGAACGCCGTTGTTTGTCCTAGTATAGTAGGTAGCTGTCTATGATTTGATTATCAGACGGCGGTCGTTTGACAAGCATGTGAGAGGCCTATTTGTAATAACAGGTGATATAATATCTCTTCATCATCGACACCAGAGTCCATCGGGTCTTTCGTGGAAACGCGATCCTATATATGATAAAGAAGAAGTAAGCAACAAAACATTCAATATACGTACTTCAGTAGAATCTCAGGCGCCAAATAGTCGGGTGTGCCCAGGATTCTTTGGTCCGAGACTTGGTTCCCTCGGCGTACACTTTTAGGCGTCCGGTATGGCGTATGAGCTGTAGCTAGGGGGGTTTTGCATTGCTCTGTAACGGTGGGACTGCTTCCTTCACCCTAGAAAAAGCGTTACTATATTTTGAATATACTCATGTGGTTACATAGATACATTGGTGCAAACGGTGGTGAGACCTGTCGTCATGTAAGGATCTGAGGGTTGGCCTACAAAGTTGACGGATAAAAGACGATTACATGTATCTGAAATGAGAATGCTTAGATGGATGTGCGATGTGACAAGAATAGATAAAATAAGGAATGAGTATATTAGAGGAAGTTTAAAAGTAGCGTCAGTTACATAAAAGATTAGAAGTAGTCGTTAATCGTGGTATGGGCGTGGTATTTTGAGGAGGGATGAAAATCATGTGACAAAAAAAGTATTGAATACCTATGAATATGGATGGATGCAGGAGAGGAAGGCCAAAAATTGTTTGGAGGGATTGTATAAAAGATGATATAAAGCAAAAGGATGTAAATGAAGATTTGACTGCGGATAGAGATGAACGAAAAAAAAAACGTATTGCGCCGACCCCAAATAAATTGAGATAAGGGCAGGCAGATGATGATGTTACATGGATACATTGGAGACACTCTGACTTATCTAACTACGAAACGATGTTATGAAAACTCTCACTTCTGTAACTAAGAAATAATCTACAAGTCTTACATCCAGTTCTATGTAATTGAATATTTAAGAACACCCATTTTTGAGTAAAGGTAAGCATAAAACCAGCAGTGTCTACACCCATTTTAGCTCATGTTGTCTATTTGCACTGTATTGCAATGATTTGCGTGATATGTGATGCTAAATAAATATATTTGTATTTGTATCTTAATTTTGAGAGAACTCCCTTCTGTAACCGATTAATAATGTTAAAGTATATTTTCAAAGGGAGAAATGTACTGTTATCAACCCACCTTACTCGATCGCCTAGTTGGAAATATCTCCAAGCTAGTAGAGATGTGTTTGCTGAACATAATGGTCTTCTCCTTAGGCTTGGCTCCAGAAAGAGGCGCCTCATCTTTAGGAAGATTAAAACGTGTTGCTTTGAGCAGCTTTTTGGCTTCTTCAGATTTCTTGTTGGATACGGGCGTGGAGAATATTACACCGACGTTGAAATGATGACTGTCGTCTTGGGAAGCCCATCTGATGTAAATTAAAAATGATTAAAACACGAAAAATCAAGGTGAGCAAGGCTAAAATCCCGAGTAACGAGATTGATTGCAGGAGTCAGAATGATTAAATATATCTTGTGCCGCAAATACCGAGAACATTATTTGCAGAATTGCAATTGTTTATACTAAGCAGATTCCGGCACAAGGGAGTAATAAATATAATTACATCATCATGAATGAATTTGACGCCGGCTATCTTGTATAATTTACAGCGATCATATGAATAAAATTTACCTCTTTTTCAGGACACCTTTAATGGGGTTCTTGCGTCGATCAGGCGTGGGGTGCAAGGCAATTCGTTTGGGTGTGTTCTGACTGAGTTCTAGTGCAAGAATCTCCTGGGTAAGACCACTATGGTTTTCCTTCGACTCAAGTAGGCTTGTCACGCCGGTCGGCGTATCACCGTCGTTCTCTATTATTCTTTTCCTCTTTTTCGCTCTAAAACTAGAATAGAGAGATTAAATTGAGATAGATATTAGAATGTTATGATAAGATGTAAATTAGAACTGCCGCAAATTCGATGCCATTAGACTAGAGTTATTTTTAGGAGCACCAGGCCTTTTGGTTCTGCAAAAAATATGAATTAAAATTAAATATTACCTAGGTATCCTCTTTAAAGAATGTCCTCTGCAAAGTGGAGAAGTAGAATGGTTAGAATCTAAAGAGACAGCAGACTCTTCAAATGATGATCCATTATTGCTGTTGCTGCTGGCATCAGTCGACTTGCTGTTCTTGCTTGCACCAGAGGAATTTGTGCTTTTTGAATCCTCACATGTGTGGTAGGAACTTATTGACCCAGATCCTGAATCATGTGTCTGAAATAATTTGTTATAAAATTAAGAAATAGGAATTTCGTTAGAATAAGTTCAATAATGTTTCAGCTGTTATAACTATATTCTTACCACATTCTCTTCTAACACAATACTGTCTGCACTCATAAAGGGATGAATTCCAGAAAGTTGCGAGTGCTCTGCTTTGCTATCCACTGATGGTGAATACATTTTTGCTGCAATATAAACAAGATGATTAACATTTTATACAATGTAATTTTTTTTATTATATTGACTATAACTTGAATTGTCTAATATAAATTTGAAATGGTCCAGTCTAGTTCAATTTCGTAAATACCATTGTAGTGTAACTGTAACAAAAAAACTGGATTGTTTGTTTAGTTTTCCCATTATTTGTGATATCCACTACTAATAATAAATAATGGTAACTAAAATAAACCACTGCTAAGTACAGTTATTTTTATGAAGACTTAAACATAGTTAAGAAAAGCAGAACAGTTTCATACTAGTCTCAATTAGTTCATCAAGGAGGTTCTCACAGGGTTCAGAGCCATCTGAGCGGATGGAAGTGTCCTTGCCTCCTGAACCGAACGACAAGTGGGATGTGAGTGATAACAGCTGACCAGGAGTCCGCAAGTTCAGACTTGGTGTGCGATTCACAAAGTCTGATATCTCGAGATCTGCAAAGTTTGGAAGAAAAAAGAAAATGCTACATTAAATAATAGATAGTTTCAAAATAACAAAAGTATAAATAAACTGTGTTTGATTCATAGTAATTATAAATAATCTTCATCAAGCTAAACTATAATTTCTTTCAATGTTTTTTTACCCACCTCTGTGTATCTCAATTTTAGACAAACCAAAATCAGTTAGCTTTACATGACCTGTTGCTGATATCAACATATTGTCAGGTTTCAGATCTCTATGTACAATATTGTGTTTGTGTAAATATTCTAATGCTAAAGTCACTTCTGCTATATAGAAGACTGCCATTGGTTCTTCTAGAAATCCATGTACACCAACTAAAGACTTTAGATCTCCCCCAACCATGTATTCCATAACCTGGAATTCAAAATATTGTTTTAGAGCTTTGTGAATAAGATTGCCAGCCAAATCAGCTGAAAAAAAATATTTTGTTGATTTTGTGTAATTAACATCACATCAGCTTATAGCAGTCCACTGCTGGATGTAGGCCTCTTCCAGGGTATGCCATAATCTCATCTCAGTCTCAGTATCTACCTATCTTCTTGTACAAATATCTAAGTACACAGTCGGGTCGTTGGACGACTCGGTGTCCCACACGAAAAGAGAGAGAAAGAATAATTGAAGTCTGTAATTGGCTTATGTTTTGATAATATTTTTGTTTTTGTAATAATAATTGTAGATAGTAATATATTATCTACACTTCTACACTAATATTATAAAGAGGAAAGATGATCTGAGAAATTCATAGAAGTGGATATGAGAGACATGGACTTTTGGGAAAATGGGTTAAACGGACCTGAGAACATTCAGGGTAAACCGGATTTTACACACCTTTTATACCACTTCTGAAAACTTACCAGGTAAACAGATGATAATGACTGCAAAGAATAGAACAAGTGCACACAAAATGGGTTTCTAGAGAGGGCCATCGCATTTCGTTCTGTGACAACTTGGGCTACCATGTTCTTGTTGATCATATCGGATTTCTTCATCACTTTGATGGCATACATTTTCTCTTTATCACTCTTTTTGTGGGCAAGGAAAACTTTACCAAACGCTCCACGACTTATAGGCTTTACGATGGTAAAATCGTTTATATCTGGAGGCTAGAAGGATGAAGTATGATTAATCCATGAAATAAATATACTTAGTAGAAGCTACTTTAAAAATTATGGTTACTTTATCGTTGTTTACATTTCTGAAAACACAGACCTTCGTAACGACGTTATCGTTGATTGAATTAATTTTTTCTAGAATAGTATGGCAAGTTGGGTCTTCCAATGGTGGCGTGATATTGTCCATTTTGTAAATAGTCCACAGTACAACCAATAAACAATAAAATGATGTATTAGATAAAAAAGGTAGCTTTAACTCTCTTAAAGATTCACTTCACAACATAATTAAACTTCAAAAGTACCCGACATTATAACCTGTCAAATTTTAGAATTTTTGGGAGCAAATTGCGCTTATACACCATTTTATACACTGCGCTTATAGCAATAACAGACGGAAACATTTTAAGTGATTTTGAGTGGATTTTGCGGGATTTTGTATAACGCTCTCTCGATTTAATCATTTGTATGAAGCATATACTGCAATTACAAAGCAAGCACAAAGCTTGGTTAGGGAAGAGCTCAGCGTATTAAAAACGTATTTAATTTATCCGAAAAGAAAAAGTATTTAGGTATATAATAATAGAGCTATTCATAGTCAGAATGCAAACTTTGCAGCGGGATTCTACTTATTTATAATTACCGTACTACCATACAATTTCCCGCTTTCTTTTTCATTACTTTATAGCACATTCACACAATGCCAATATGGGCAGGGAAATGGGTAGCGCGAGGATGTAAACAGGTAACTCGCGCTGCTACTCGTCACGCCGCTGCCACTTGCCGTGCTCCCTCGATTTCGGCTTTTCGTGCGAAGTCAATGAGACTGTAGCACAAACGCGTGTGGAATGTATTGCTATCTCGCTCACTCATATTGGTTAGAGAGCAGTAAGACGGCAATGTGTGAACACTCTGATGCGTTGATACTTCCGCAAAAGTATTTCGAGCAATATTCGCGACAGCGGCAGGGTCAGGAGCATATTGTGAACGTGCTATTAAGTGCAAAAACTTTCTTGTGCTTTATTATACTATTTTTGTCCTGTGCCATGTATTATCATTGTACAGGTACAGGTCCACAATTACAGGCGAAAATCTGCCTGTAGCACACTTGTAGTTACAATTTACAGGTTACAGGCGTTTTATGAAGACACTTGTAAAGCTACCATAGTAAGTACCGCTCCAAAATCTCGACTACAGGTAAATTTTACAAGTCGATGTACAACACTATCGATCATTCATTTCATTCACTCAAATTCAACGTCAATGCTATAGCACAGATAAAATAATGTAAAATTATGTATCGTCGGCTGGCAGTGAAAACCACGTAAAGGCAAAAGCAACAATTTTACAGGAGATAGTAAAAACCGTCTGGTGAAAAAAATTGTATGAACGGAAGAAACAAGTTCTGTTGTTTTATGACAACCAAATGCGTATATTTCAATCGGTAGTAGAAACACAGAAAATCTAATAGCGAAAATAGATTAAAATGGAGTTATGAGGAATTCATACTGATAAGGTTATGGCGTACTATCAAATACGAGGTTTGACGACATAAAACAATAAGATTTACAGCGGTTACCGTTGCGTTTGCTACCACAGCAGCTTTACCGACGCTGCCTATTTATTCGTTGCCTGCAAACCTTCAACGTGAGCCGGTTATCTAAGCAGCAAGACCTCGCTACACTATATACTAGCGCCGTCTCACGTCACGAAGCCCTGAATGCTGTCAAAAAGAGAACAACTGCCATGGCGCCTTTGCAAAAAAGGGAAAGGATCTTCCTCCTTCTCCACTTCACCTCACAGACACCTCCGCCGTGAATTCACTCAGTTTCGGCAGTCATAGCAGACCCAGCAGGATCTTACACACCCCGGAAACTGACCAACTGCTAAAAAGAAACCGCTGATAGTAGCGGACTACCTGGCGGTTAAAGTTTCGATTCGATAACCTAATCTAACAGGACACAACACCTGAGAGAGCTCAAGCAGGCCTTCGGATACTCGTGGACAGTTACGCCGTATAGACCTGCCTGGCAAAACGAGGATAAATTCTGAATATACTAGAGTCATTTCACGGCACTGAAAGGCATCGATACCGGAAACAGGCGTCCAAAAGTGGCCCTTAAAGACTGCCAACACATTGCCGAAGGAAATAGGAAGGAATCATGCCGCAAAGGACTAAACCGATAAGAGAGCACAACTCCGCTCACAAATCCCATCGATGTTGACGGAAAGGAGGCTGCACTGCTGGAAAATATAAATACGGCTGGTTCTGTCTTGGCAGCTGCCCCTAACCTAATGCAACCGATGAAGACGAAGCGGAAGCGGACGAGACTCGCTCCAGCAGGACAAGAAAACTCCGAGACGGCCACGACAAGAGCCAACTAACGGCCTGCAGTAGGCGTCCCTTTGCGGTATTCCTTACGGAATTATGCCGAAGTGTCAGCGGGATCTATGACAAAAGAGTTAAAAACATCCGCCCCTGAAGAAGCCAGAAAGGCTCTTATCAATAATTACTTTAACTGAGGTACGGACGCTTCAAGCATCGTTAACAGGAGCCATTGCGATCTGATCTCATCCTACGGCTAGGCCCTTGCTGTTGAAAGCAAGCTGGAGGTTCTTCTACTCAGATAAGGCTTCATAAGGCACTGTTAATTTGGCCCACAGCTCTGCTGTCCATATCCACTACTGCTCGTCGCAAAGTTAGGATCGTGGGCCCCTTCACTTTTATATCTGGCACCCGCGCTACATTTATAGGACAAAGCAACATGTGCCTCTCCAGCTCTCCACTTCATTTCAAGGAGGATAATGTATGCCATAACTGTAACAACCACAGGATATCTTAGTTAGATGTCGTTGGCTGATGGACACTAGGGAATCACCCGACTGCACTGGTTCGACCTCACCACAGTGCAAAAGTGGACCTACTCACCCAAGAAGTACAGACTCAGCAGCCTATGTGACACCCCCTAGGACCCTCGTGCCTTTGAAGGAAGTGAGTTGAATTAACGGCCAGGTGGCCAGCCTAAGTTAGGTAGCGCAATGCAACATATTATTTGATCAACTTTATGATACTCACGGGTACAAACAAGGTGATGCTTCCAAGCCCGCACCACACGGCGCTCTAGTAACCCTATCTCCTAAGTGTTATAATGGAATTATACAATAACGAAAACCTCACCAAAGTTTATATTACAATGCTTTTTAATGTTCAGTAGTAACAATGAAAAACTTGCAACCGCACATGCGAGATTATTATACTCTTTCTTCAATAAAATATACTTGTAAAAGTAATTACGTGTTTTTCGCAACATCCTAGAACACATCGTAAAACACGGCTAAGCAAATGCGAGGTTTTACTCGACGAAATGTGCATATCGGTCGATACCGAGGTTCTCATTTTCATCGATAGAAGGTGTTCCCAGTATCGCAGCCCTGCCTACGTTCGTCGTAAATGTGCGTTACGAGCTTTTCTTCCCAAAAATAAAATAAAAGAAAAATCATGAATTTGTGCTTTACGAGGTTTTCACTGCCGGGCGACGGTATACACTTTGCTAAATATATAAGACATTACACTGAAAATTATTATTTTAATAAAAAGGAAATTACAAAAATGAAATCAACAATATTTCTAATTAAAATCATATTATTGATAGAGTACGTTAAAATAGTACTGTTGTGAATTAATAATAATAATCCACAATTGACGATAAAGTTTTGCTTTATTTGAGGCCTCGAGCAAAATAATTTGGCAAGGAACGCATTTTGAGTACTTTTGAACATATTGAATAGACTTTTATGCAGAAATCTTGCACTTGTAAAATAATTACCTAGGTCAGACGACCTGTAAAATTATTCACAAGTTGTAAGTTTTTACAGTTGTAGTTTACAAGTCTTTTGATGAACACCTGTAAAAACTTGCTCGATTGTGTTTTTAAAAGCAAAATCTACCCTATGGTTTGTCGATGGAAATCTACAGGTGCCTGTAGCTGTGACTTGTAAAATTGTAGACCTGTAGCTTCAAAAAACGCCTGTAGTTGTAATTTTCATCAATGTTGCTATTTCAATATTAATTTTGGCGCGATGTTGCCACTTTTTCGCCTGTAGAATTGTAGTTGTTCAATGATAGCACAGGCCACTGATCTCAGGTGACACTCGTCAATTGACGCGTAATATTTTAAGTTGTATGATTTTCTTTCATTCTAAAAATTTAATAGTTTACTCTATTATAGTCTATTCAGTTTTTTCTGTTCTGTTTCCAATTCTGTAGTCTGTTCTGTTGAATACGTCCGATCGATTCTCAAAATATCTAAATTCTCAAAATGACTTATTCTCAAAACCGTCACAACAATTCAAGAAGTAGTCGGTGAAACTGAGGACCTTTACGGAAATATGTACGCCTCCCGCTCCCATACGCAGAAGCCTCCACTTGACGCAAGAGACCCCAGAGCTTCCCTCTTCTCTCCCGCCATTTTACTAACGATCGATAATATACCATATCGGGCCACTCCTGTGGGCCACTCCATCCACTCCAAACTGTCTGATTTAAGAATGAGAAGATGGAGTGGCCTCTGAGCTGCATATGGACACGGTGTGCTCCGCCCATTAGTCTGTAGAAAATCTGTCCTTAAGGCTTGTACTTCGACGGAAGGAACGAAATTCAAATGAAATTCGGAAGTCATGTCAAAGAGTATATTATAGAGGTGTCACCATTTCATATAATGTTAGTCTAACTGGTACTGATACAATACTTGACGACTAATGGTAGTGCGACTGCCTGCGGCGCTAAGGTTCCGGGTTCGATTCTCGGTGGACTACTCACAAAGTTGATATTATAACTTGGAAGGAATATTAACCTACATTATATCATAAGGACCATATTTTGGAATAAGCTGAACCATTCGCCAAGACTTAGCTGAACGCATAGTATCCATATTAATTATGAACTGTATAAACTGTACTGTATGTTTGTTTGTTATTCTTCCACTTTCAGTACATGAAAAGAATTGGTCTAAAAATAAGGGCTTAATCAGTTCACAAAACACTTATCTTCATAACATCCAAATCATATTTACAACTTTTTAGTTTTACGTTATTTCAGAAGAAGCAAAGTCATTAAACTAAATAAAGCCAACTTATTAGTTCAGGTTTAAAAATGCAAGTGGTCAGTATCATGTTACGCACTTTGCGCGAACATATTTTTGTTTCGTTTTTGTCCATCCTGGTATTGTAAATTTTTTTGCGAACTTCGACATTAAGAAACTTTTTTTGGATATTTCTTTGTCATTTTCGTCATTGCGTGCACCTTAAGCGCTACTAATACTGTTAAATTTCAATTTCAATTTTAAACGTTTATTGCATAAATCAGTATACATAGATGTAAGTTCAAAATATAAATAGCAAAAACCAATTAGCGACGGCCATTATATATTCGATTATGATATTATGATATGATAATATATAAAATAGCGGTCGCATTCTCGCACCGTTCATTAGTTTTTGAACAATATTTGTTGACCATCAGACAAACACAGAGCCGCATGCCTTAAAAATTTCATACCTTCGACCACCTTTTACAATCTTTTTCCTTTAATCACCGACACCAGTAGAATTGCTTCATAGTTATAAATTATCATACATTTTGGTGGTATCTATTAAAGTAACTAAGAAAAATTAAAATCGAAGGTGCTTCTAATCGTTTGTTTGACTAAGGTTTTTAATCCATTCCTATCTGGATAATCCTATAATTTTTGGTTTTGAAATTGGTATTTTTAGAAAAGGGATTTATAGCCCTATACAATGTTTGGTATATTTCGGTGTTACCAACGAACCAGGGTGACCACAACCTTTAATATAATGATACCCTCGACCTTCCCGAAATGATAAGTACCTACCTGGAAATTAATTTTAACATTAGTATTGGCATTTTGTTCGGTGACACTCTAGGACTTTCCAGCTAGGTATAAGCCTAGAACCTTTCAACCCAGTGTTACCCTTGCATGAACATCTTGACCCAGTGCCACTCTAGAACCTTTCTACCCCATAACACTAAAAACGTTCCGAATCAATTGATCCCACTCTTGAACTGAAATCTGTCAAAAATCTTTTACTACATAAATAATACTTTTGTATACTAGGTACGCAAGTTTCAAGAGATATGGGCGTGATATGTGTATGTGTGTATGTACGTAAGTACATGTACATAGTTATTTTTCTCAAACATGCTAGGAAATGTGTTCATTTCTTTCAAAAAAAGAAACCGCGAAGTTTCACATTGTTTGTCACGTCTCAGATCACGCCAGCAAAGTTGTATGGAAATCCTTTGCTGGTGTCCAGTAAGATAAATTCGTTATACGCTAAACCCACATAATTTGATTTCAAAATTATCTCGATGACTCTCATAGAAACGGAACGTAATTTTGTATGAAACAGGTAACTAAAGACGAGGCTGTATGATGTGAAGACCCTTGCCTGTCCAGAATTAAAAAAGAAAAGAATGAACTAAACATTTAGTATGGCAGAATATTACGTAATACTGTGCCTTACAGGCGAATTTATTTTAAAAAATTACAATTGGTGAGAAAATTGTAAATTTTTATTTGTTTCGTTGTGTTGTGGTCGCTAGTTAACTTTTATAAGAAGTACAATCTTTCATTTCCTAGCCTTTTTTTGAGAAAAGCACTATGTAAGCCTCGGGGAAAATTACTTTGCTTGACTTGTATAATTGAAGTCCTCGCCTGCGGCTCGGACTTCAAACTATACTCGTCCAGCAAAGTCTTATTTTCCATACCTCGACAACAATGTACTAATACTTGCTTTCTTATAATTTGTCCTAAAACTGTGGTTGGTGGTGACCGTATGCGCAGCGCTCCATATATACATTTAAAAATTTCCGCCGTGGTTAAAAAACTGCTTTTGTGCCGCCGTGTCGCCGTCTAGTGTTGCATATAAATCGAACCTTACTACTTCATACTAATCTGCACTAACAACCACGTCATCCTATTATTTGATCGTAAAAATATTCTTAATACCTACGTCTAATCGGTTCATATTTTGCGTTTCGTTCAATGTACCAATCAACGTAGTATTGACATTGGCAAAATTATCCATAGCGGATAGAATGCCGTTGTTGTAGATAGTTGATATATTTTACGGCAAAATTCTAGCTACAATAATTTTTCACGGTCAAAATATCGATCAAATGTACAGTGTGTCGCGTCTGCATCATATTCCGTTTATCTATGATCAATTCCACGTCAGTTTTGACAGCAGAGGAAACACATCAAAACAAAAACCTTTTACTCCCAAGGAAAGCAGCCGGAAACAGTAAGTGTTTTGCTAAATTTCTTAATAACTAAGTTGTTTTGTCAAAAAATAGCCGCCCGGGCGGGTTCAACGTGAAATTGCCATTAATAATCATACTAAGATCAATACAGTTCGATTAGCACTGGCGGAAGAAATCTCTTACGCCACGCTTCATCACTGAAAAATAGAGGTAACTTCAAATTTTAATTTCTCCGTTATTAAATATAAAATGAGATTTTGCGCTGCCCTGGCTTATTCCTCATATCTTGAAGAATAAAAAACAAAATTTTGTTGACAGTGATGTTCCTTAGAATATGTATAAAATGCATTCTCGTAGCTCGTTTTCACCTCACTTCATGGAAGTAGGCCCGTTAAAGGGCTGAAAAGGCTGGGACAACCCCGAAAGTTGCGGCTTTGATTTTCAAGAAAGGAGACAAACCGCTACTCAAAACTTATTCGCCGACGACACTACTGAGCCAAATCTACACAGTTCTCGTAAGTTGTAAAAAATGGTCGGGCATCAAGCTTTTACGCCTTTCAGGCACCGAAAAGGCCAGGTTTCGTAAAGGTTTCGTAAAAATTATGGACAGAAGATAGATGATTACAACCAACCACTGTGTTGGCCTGTGGATTACTAGAAAGCCTTCAGAGTCCATCGAAAATTGGGCTGTACTGGAATCCTTGCAGCGGTGCCAAGGCAATTGGGTCGATATGTTTAGGTGCTAAAAAGCCGACTATTGGTGACGATTTCCGTTCAAGTACAAAGCCACATAACAATTCAGCAACTTCCGAGTAGTAAGACAGGGTGGGTGACAGGATCCCTGAAAGTCTTTGCAAATGCGCCGGAGGATATCTTCAAGACCTTACAGTGGGACGGATTGTGCATCAATGTCATTGGTGAATTTCTCTCAAATCTTCGCTTTGCTGACTATGTAGTCATAATGGCCAAATCACTGCAAGACCTGCAAAAATGCTATCCAGTTTAAGTACGGCCTCGAGTTGTGTTGGACTCGGTAATAACTTGATCAAGACCAAGGTCATGTTCAATCAACACATCATCCCTGAGCCAATTTCCGTTGAAGGTGTAGCCCTTGAAGTTGTCCAGAAGTATGTCTACCTTGAGCAAACGTTGCGGTTGGGAGGAGGCAACTTTGAGGTTGAAAACACCAGAAGAGTGCAGCTAGGCAGCGCAGCATTTGGGAAGTTGCGTTATATTCTGCACTTACCCTTGCCAAAGTAATTAAAGCGAAGGTGTTTGAGCTGTGCATCCTGCCAGTTATGACCTGCAGAGCCGAGACATGGCACTTGACAGCAAAACATGTCACTCAGAGAGCTATGGAAAGGTCTATGCTTAGGATGTTGCTAGCACGGAATGAGATTATCCGCCAGAAGACCAAATTAACGGGCATAGTCTGGAAGTGTAGCAAGTTGAAGTGTCAGTGGGCCGGGCTCATCTGTCGTAGAGCCGATGAACGGTGGGGTAACGGGTTCTCGAATGCCCTGATATGATAAACCCGCACGTGAAACTAAATAAAAATACACTAAATGATGATAATATTTTAAACTCAAGAATTTTGATCAGTCACCTTGACGGACATTTTCGTTAACCGAATTAATTCAAATTTTGTACACCTATGTGACAGACGTTTTGTGAATGTGTGTGTACATCGTATGTGGATGCTTTTTTGGTTCTACCTGTCTATTCTAAATATTCTAATAATCTTATAATGTTATATTTTCTTGAGTTTGCACAACTGTTACTCGTCACAATGGGAATTTTTCTAGGTATTCTCGAGTGTCATGTAGAGGGCGCTAAGCCTAATTGAAATAACGTTTCTTTACATAAAAACCGTACCACTTTATACATTATTCTCTATTATGTGTTTATTGAATTGTTTTAAATTTATTATTGGTTATTTGTTTACTTACACGGATGACACTCAATATAATAGCAAGGCAATAAGTTTAATTTGCAGTAAATCAAACTAACATAATTAATTTGTAACGAACACAACGTGAAACAGAACCTGTGACAAAACCACGGGACAAAACTATGGTTGACGCCAGCCATATTGAAACGTCAAAATTTCAGTTTAGCACAGCGCCCTCTGGTTTGACATTGAGAACTATCAAGAGAACTGTCAATAGAAAAGCTCCTATTAAACAATGTAAGTTGTGTTTATTTACGGCGTTACGACAATGACGGCTAAAGTGTTAGCCGTTATTCTACCGCCATCTATTTCTGATTAGGGAGTTTTCTTTTTAAGAATTAAAAGAAAATTTTCCAAGCACTCTGTAGATGGCGTTCAACTGACTACGTCACTACATGTGAAAGCCAAAAGGCATGAAAAAAGTAATTGTTCTTTCCGAATCGATCCTCGTTTTTCGCGCTTTGTGATTAAATTATTACTCTGTTTTGTGTTTACGTTGTTTTCGTTAATATGCTAAGAAACTCATCAAAGTAATTATTTTTGTAACGCGAGTGATGTAACAATGATAAGGTAGTTACGTTTCGTTTTACGAACTCATACATCTAAAAAAAACGGAAAATTATGTGACGGACGTTCTGTTCCTAACGAACCAAGCACAGCGTCATCTAACGAGCGACTAGGGAACGGTTTGAAAAAATATAAAGGAAACTCCCTATTGCCTCGTGTAACGTCCTCATTCTACGCAAAATACTGACACCGTATTTTTTGTGTAGTAGGTCTTGCAGTATGTTGGATCTGGCTCTTCCGCTGTGTGATCAAGTCAGTAAGTGGATGAGATTCTACATCCAGTATTTCCGTTAAAATTCGGATGCTTTTGAATTTCTATGGCTTCCTGTACCTTCCTAGGAATGAATATCTTCCTCTGTCGAGAGGCAATTAACAAATAGATAGCGGTAGAACAAAAACAATTAAAATTCTAAATAATGTCGTCTAACCACGTGAAATTTAGGAATTGTTAAATCCTAAATAAACACAACTCAAAATTGTTTTATTGACGTAAATGTCATAATGGCTCTTGGCATGCTCTTGGCATGTATATTTGTTAAGATATCACTGTAGGTTTAGAAGTAGAACCATGGGTAGCAGCACTCTCTATCAAAAAAAGTAGAACACCTTAACGCATAAAGTCTTGTTGTGTGGACAGGAAAGTTTTAACATTGAAAATAATTCATAACACTTCGATAATAATTTTATTACTGAATTATTAGATAGTCTACGCTCATAAAAATAACTGTATATTTATTTACTTCGATCTTTGAGTTGGCACGACATAACGCAATCATTGAACGCATTAACTAATGCAGAACAAACAAGAGGTTTATGTGTATTTTCTTCATAACATTTCAATATCTGCAAAGATTCAAAATTTAATTATTTACTCATTCCTGATCACACAACAAACAACAAATTAATAAATGTATCATACTTTGGACCGCCACTCCAAACAAGGTTTTATAGCATCATATGATGTTGTCTCGTTAAATGGCTTTAGCAGTATACTGGCCTTGTCTAAAGTTTTCTCATATTCTGCTTCTATGATTTTATTAATCAACCGATGTTCTTGTCTGAGAGATTCAATTCTATTAGACCAATAGTCCACCTCTATCGATTCTTGCTCACGTGGAGGTGGTATCTTACTCTGCGGAGATACGAGAGAATCCCTGTTTTCCTGAAAAAATGGTTTCCTTTTTTGAAGTTCCTAAACTGTATCTCAAAAAGCTTAGGTCATCTTAGGTAAGTACATATTATATATGTTTTTTTCAGTCACTGTATACACCTGTTAACTATTTCTATTATGGAAATAGAATAGTAGTTTATGCATTTGTCATATAATAGGGTGAATTAGAATGCAAGGCGCAGCCGATAGTTCAACACGAGCATTCTTATATATATTATAATTATATGCAGTTGCAAACACCATTTTAACCACACTCTACTAAAAGAAAAAAAAATCTTTAATGCACTTTATATCCACACCTTTGCACTGGCGATTGCAAGGTCCAATACAAGGACAAATTCAATACGATACGATTGATGTGTATTTTAAATATTAATTTTATTTTATTGGTGGCTACTATAAGTATTGGCAAAAAACACTTCCGTTTCATTTCTCCATTTTATCAAAAGGCGTACCTTCTTAATAGACATAATGCTTCAGCGTTTAAGAAACTGTAATTTCTGTAGGGATAATACATAAACATAAATCAGGCCATTATACAACTGTTTTCGAGTTGGTAATCCGTACATTATAAGACGAGTGTATATAAATTGTTTATTTTTATAGATGTTTTATTAGGAATGGATTTCTTTATCTTAAGACTATGGGTACACCTGTACTTACTGTTACTGAGGCTAAAGCATCAAGATCTAGAACAGAATCATCTCCCACTCCCATTGATTTATTGTGGATAACTAAAGCAGGTGATATAGCAAAAGTATTATCAAAACTTATGCGTCTAGTATCTTGAGAGCTTGCAGTTCCCATGTTTAAAGCCAATCAATTAACTAATTTTGATTAAAACATTATATTTGGGATTAAAATAATTTCAAATATCAAACGCGATAAATATTTTAATTTTTGACAATTTAATTTATTGATTATCATTTGTTTGACATAAAATACTAGCCAGTGCCAGCAGGCCTATAGAACTGTAAGGTTATTTAGATCTAAAAATGTTATGCTACGTTCATACTTTTCTCCTGCCGCCGCTGCCGCGAATATTGCACGAAATAAATCCGCAGAAGTATCTATGCGAGTGAGTGTTCACGCACTGCAGTCATACTCTTTTTGCAGCAATGCGAGTGAGCTAGTGAGCAATTCATTCCACTCACGCTTGTGCTGCCGTTTCTTTGACTTGCGCATCGCGATCGCGAAAAGCCAATACTAGCGGGGCGCACACGAAAAGACAGCATAAATTAAGTTTATGGGTAAAACCGGTACCGTAAGTAGTCGAGCGAAAAAAATACGTCCCGTAAACACAAATGAAGTTACAGTGTCTTTGGCTATTTAAATTTTAAATACTTCTAATGAGCATGTACTATCATTTTTCAAGTTTCTAGATGTTATTCAAAGGTAAGAAAAGTATAGTTTCTTATTGTTAGTATGCAAAATTATGATAAGATAGTAATAGTTATAATATGTAAATTGTGATGTGTTTTATATTTTTTAGAAATTTTTGCATGCTATTAGAAATAGTTAAACAAGTGAACTTTTTAAAATGTATTTTACATCTTACAAAACCTTGTTTAAGAGCAAATAAATTATTATTATGTTGGTACGTTTCCGAATCTCGGGCCCACAGGGACCCGGTCCTTTGAGGCATGAGTGGGGCCGAAGCCAACAGCACAGAGGCCTTTTTGCACCAAATAATGTGTTGTGATGTGTACATCAAGCGGATACTCGCTCTGTCTGCACTATAGAAGTACACCCAGAGCCAGCATTATTATAATCTGTTAAGAACTTACCGTTTTGTTGGAGAAACCATTTCATTTCACTTCAAACACAGTAGAAACAGAGGGTTTTCCTTTTCAATAGATACTTAACTTAGCTGCTTTCTCATCGTCGCATTGTCCGTTACTGACATAATTGTTCCTTCAAGTTCTTTCCTAATTTTTCCTCGGTTTTCGCGCTTTGTTAATTAATAATCTGTTTTGTTTGTACGTTGTTTTGGTTAAAATTCAGGGAAACAGGGAAACCCATGTGATGCAATGCAAGTGATGTAATTACCTTTCGTTTGACGATCTCATACATCCAAGTGAAAAAAATAAAATTATGTGACGTTCCGTTTCTTACGTTAACGTTCTAAGTACAGTGCCATCTATCCAGTGACTAGGGAAGAGTTTAAAATAAATAAAACTAAAACTTCCTATTGTCAGACTTGATTTTATGAATTGTAAGCGTAAGTATAGATGAATTAAGAGAGGATACAATAATCAATTGACCGATTATTCTAACGGACAAATATTCGACGTTTATTGTAGGTACATACGTGAATTAAACATTTATTCTGCTTTAAAATAATTTGTCGACGCCTTGGTTTTATTTATCCTCTCCTAATCTTAGGTATTCTTCATCACTTTTTCGCTGCGAATAAGAGGCATTGTGTGAACGTGACATAAGATGTTACACAGGAATTCGCACGATTTTGTAATATTTTTGCAACTGTGCAGTCCTTTTCGATAAATCATTGTTTGTTGTTTGATTATTATTTCCTTTCCTTCCACAGTCGGTCATAACAAATAGCACATATATATAACCCATTCCACTTACGTTCTGAAAAGAGGGTATGAACACGGTAAGAACCGAGGTGAACACGCTATTGAATCGCCATACTAGAATCGGGGGACATTATCTACCACACTCAATTTTAATCATTAATAGTTTGGTCATAGAGTTCATAATCACTTTTACCAGGTCGTAGTACATGGATCTCAAGAAGGCAGCGCTAGTGTTCAATGCAATGACGTTTGACGAACTGTCAGACGACGCCTACTAGTTATCTGTGGTCTGAAATTTTATCGCGGTGAAAGTTACTTGCAGTTTCTTATTGTGTGCTATTTCTATTGTTAATCAGATAAATTACATCAAAATTTGTTTAAAATTGGTGTAATGAAATGTTGCGTACCTAATTGTTTAACCAAAAGCAATAGTGGCGTCAAAATGCATAATTTTCCGCGACCGCAAAGCCGGCGGACTTTGTGGCTGAATAAAATCAACAGTAAATATTTCAATTCACTTAATTTTAATCAATAATTTTTTATCAAAAATCAAGAAAAAAGTTTGTAACAACCGTTTCGAGCATCAATTTTACGAAAACGATCGCCTGAATTCCTTGACTGCCCAGCCAACTTTATTTACGGCGGCAGAAATTAGCAGTGGTTTTCCAAATGGAAAAAGTAAGTAGATTTCTGTCTATATTCTTCTGTCTACTTTGGTCAGGGTATTAAATTCGTGTTTCATTCAAATCATCATCTTTGTTTCAAATAATAATATTTATTTTAAACAAAAGTATGAAAAATAGGGATGTCCAAAAAATTATCGACTATCGATGTTTTGACAATGCCATAATACGCTACTTTAAAATACAGAATATAATGTGGTCAATTAGAAATTAACACTGCTTTACTTATTTTAGTCTATTCCAGCCACTTTACAAATTAATGGTACCTACTAATTATTTATTTTTCTTTTAAGCTGCGAAAAATGACGAATATTCGACGATGAGTAACACCGCTGCTCTGCTACTATTCTATGATAAACTTTTCGACAGTGTACATTCCTCAAAAAGGAGCTTTGATGCAAGGGAAAAATGCGTACTCCTGTTGCAGTCAACAACGGCCACGTTGAGTTTTGGAGATGAAGATGCTATAAAGTTGTTAAAAATATGAAATACGTGCGTGACACATGATAGGCAAGGTAACCAAAAAATTATCACTGTTCCTTCCTTTCGTAACTGGATCACAACCCTGGAGTCTTTGAGTAAAATATGGGACTATGTAATTTAAATGTAAGTCTACGAAGTATTTCTTCAGAGATCTTTGGTTGTCAATTTCATTTTATATCATGTAAAAAAATCTTAGGCAAAGTATACTATTTTCCCACCAAAACATAAATGTGAACGTTGAAAGCTAAGTTCATCGTACAACCTACAAAAGTAGTGATATGTAAAATGCTTGCTATGTTGAGTAGACACTTCTGAAATTAATTTATTCAGGTATAGGATCGTTTAGCATTCACTAGTAAAATATAGCCAACTTCGATTCTACAATACTATAAAATTTGCCTTGGATAGTTTTAACATGCAAACAAATCTTTATGTAAGTTGTAATATTTAAAAGAAAATAAGACTGTGTTTCTTTTCAATAAAATAAAATAAATAAATCATTGTTATATTACACGCTTACCGCGTGTCTAGATATATGTAACAGTTAATAAACGAATTAACAAATCTTACATAGTTTTATTTCAAGTTCACTATGCATATCGATAGTAGTGGCACATCACTAGCAACACTAGCAGGTGGTAAGAGATAGCATTATATATACCTGTCTCTTTCTATGAGAACACTAGCGACATGCACTTGATTTAATGGAACTATAATTAGCGTCTCCGCCTGTGATTGGTCCGATTCCTATCTGTACCCTAGTACATTATCTTATTCATCTGTGGAGGTGAACAACACTAACTAGCCGGTGTAATGTCATTTTCAAAATATCGCTTATTTTGCACGCACGATAACTTACCTTGTCTGTTAGAGAGAGATAAATATTTAATTTTATATGTTTTTTGAATTTTCTTCAATGCTGACATTACTATAAATTGTACGGCTTTAAACAAACGCCCATGCATGTCAACGATGTTAATTGGTTTATGTCAAGAAGTAATACATTCATCTATAGTTCCATGAATACATTCTATGCCTGATATAACTTATAAGTCACTTAATGTTTTATAAGTTTATTTTTAAGCTGATGGTCATGTAGCCAAAGCTTTCACAATAATAAAAAAAAAAACATGTCAACGATGTCAACAACACGAACAGTCTATCGAAACTTCAAACAAAAAAATTAATGTATGAAACGCAATAGCATTTTCATGGCGGCTATATCTGTTTCACTCATTTCCGTTTTCTTTCTCTTTTGTTTGTCAATAATGTCAACATCATTTGATCTGTTGATCTGTGGACATAATTTGACAGTTCAAGTTTGTTAAAACTAAGTAATTGTTGTTTGTGAAATTATTTTCAAGTTCCTAGTTTATTTTGCTTTGTTTCATTTTCAAAAGTGACAAAACTTTAGTATTTGGCTAAACCAAGGAATAATGAAGTGTAGGAAATGTGAAATTTGTGGATTAAAAGCCGCAAGAAAGAATGGACAGAAACGGCATTTCATGGCTCAGTTTCCTCTGGATGAAGAAAGGTTAGTAAAGATAATCATTATAATGCTTGGAATATGACTCATAAACATCGTAATTATAGCAATAAACATTGATTTGAGTTGATATTATTATTTAGTTGAAGAAGTTGCTGTTATATAGTGCGACCAAAAATAATGTATAATCGATATCGATACAATGCGTTGTCACTTGTCACAAATTTATTTTTAATGGAGAATGTTTCTAACATTTCCTTACAACCGAGTTCTGGGTTAGAGTACCTATGTTTTTCAGGGCGGGGGGATATTGGAGTAAACGCTTCTGGGCCCTATGAAACGTCGAAATTTACCATTTGCAAAGCCTTTTCCATCTGCGCTACCGCGGCTCGTACCCTGCCCGCGTAAGATAAGATACACTTGCAAAGTTCACGGGCAGGGGACGATCCGCGGTAACCCACATAGATGAGGCGTCGCCACTAGTAAAGGAAAAAGTCGCAGGTTCAAATCATGGCCACGGTTGAAAAAAAAGCGGGCTTTCCAAAATTGTATACATAACACGGGAAGTGTTTTAACAATTTGGTATTAAATTAAATGTATTTATTTTTTGATTAGATATAATTATATGTTTCAGGTGAAGAATAAATGTACCGCTTTATAGTCCTAAACGAATGGTACAAGAAAAAATCTTCGATCTACCCTACAATCAAATTATGTGCAATGATTGAAAATATGGTCAAAGTTTTTGATGAATAAATAGGACCTCACTAATAATAGTAGACGATTAAATGCATGGACATGCTTTTATGAACTCCGCCAAACCAGTTGCTCTGTTTTCCTGTGGAAATGGGGTGTGTGGGACTTTTTTGAAGTAAAAAGTATCCTCTAATGACCAGTTATACAAAATTTGGTAAAAATTCGTCTAGTAGTTTTTGCTTGAAACGTGGAAAAACAGACAGATACATACAGAATTTTTTTTACTATTGTTTTGAGACCTAACTTGAACGGAATTTTAAGTATTCAAATGTACACACTTGGTTGACTTACTGTTTTATTATATTTATTTAGAATTTTACAAAAGTAATAATTATTGAAATCCTTAGCTTGTTTTACTTAGAAAAAAGTCCATTAATTATGTTTCGGCAACTTATTGTTATTGAAATATTGAGTTAAAATTGTTTCGATAATATTCAAATACGGGGAGGTTCCGAACGACCGTCTTTCCCGAAAACGCTAAGCTCCACCGGCTAAACTGAACAACTTTCCCCAAGAAGGTAGTAGGAATTATTCGGTCAGCTTAATTTTTGTATGGGAGGTAATTTTTTTAAATGTTGTCTATCACTTTTGATCCTCGGGGAAAGTTGCTAAGTTTGACGGGTTTAGCTGAGGGTCTTAGGAAAAGTCGGTTGTTCGGAACTTACCTGCTAAATTGCTGAAACATAATTATTATAAAAATAAAAATATTATTTTGAGCTGCCGCACCGTTTCGGCAGCTACGTTATCGATATCGATAAATTGCAGGCTGTCGCGTAGGTACATCACTACGTGTGTTCTTTATGTTGGCTATACTAGAATTGACTTGTTTTGACATGTTGGCAATGATTTGGGAACTGCGTTTTGACATTTTGCGTCGTTAATTTTTTTTCTTCGGAGTCCCAACTCTTAAAACGCTAGTTCTATTATATTCTCTTTGAACACGAACACCGTTCCTGGCATGAATAATTGGTTTATTTGAAATAATTGAACAACGCTAGTTTTATTAAATACTCTTTGAATTGAACAAATAATAAAAGTTCATCTGGTTGGCGTGAAAAAACTAATAAACCATGTCGTTATATGATGATTTGGACACTATGAAAGCTCGAACTACTGAGAAAGTAGCTGGCTGGTCCTCAGGCATAAAGCTGCTACAATCACAACTGCAATTGAAAAAGGCTGCAGTTACACAGCCAAAACGGGAGGCTTTACGGCGCTCTAATCAGGTAAATAATTTTGAGAAACTAGACTGTTCAAAACATGCCGAAAAGTATACTCATGTATATCCATGATGTACTATATTTTAAAGTAACATTTTCTACATTTTGCTATGTAAAATAGGTATTAACTCCAGTGATAGATCTCAAGAGTAAACAAAAAGATGACGACGAATCTAATTCAAGGAGTCCTCAGATGCAACCACATACACTGACAGCACAATTAAATGTTCGGGACTTTGACTGGAATGTAGCCAATGAGTATGATCCTCTTTGGCCCAATGATTATGAGAAAGTAGCGAAAGGTAATTATATTAGAGATAGTATAGATTCAAGCTACATGCGACTTTAGTTCCTACTATAAATTCATATTGCTGGTGTGCTTGGAGTATATTTTATATATATATTATATATATTTCCTTGATTACTTTTTTATTTTCACAACTGTTAAAAAGCGCCCCACTTGGTCACACCTTGTACAGAATTTAAGATATCTACAGATAATGTTTGATTTCGAAAATATCATGTGATACCAGTATTATGATGTTTTTGAAAATAGAAGTTAGATAAGGTTTTTCTTAAAAATATCTTACATACTGCAAATAAAACAACATGGGTATAATGATGAAATTATAATTATTACAGAAATGACGGCTAAACGGCTACAGCTTGATGGTGACAGACCAGATAGAAAGAGAAAAAGCAGATTTGGTGATGATGAAGACATTATTCCAGAAAAGACTTTAGTGCCAATGGTAAGATTTAATGAATGCTAGACTTGCGAACCTGCAAGAGGTCGAAAACTATCACCTGGTGGGTGGTAAAATATATTACTAGCTTAATAGGTTTGTCACTCAATGACCAGAAAAACCCAACCCTTGTTAGTTTAATAATAATAATAAAGCATAATTAAACTAAATATTTTTTGAATAATTAAACTAAATATTTTGTTTTATGATGCTAGTGATCTATCATCTGTTGTTTGGTTATTTTCTGCAAGTCCGTTTGCCAGTTGGCAAAAGCCTCCTCCAACCTTTTCCACTCTGATCTTTGTCTGGCCACCCTACACCAGGTTCTCCCTGCTACTTGTTTGATGTCATCATCCCATCTTTTCCTTTGTCTTCCTCGTTTTCTTTTGCCTTCCCTGGGGTACCATTGAGTAACTAACTTATTCCACTTGTCTTTTCCTCTCATCATGTGCCCTGCCCACTTCCATTTTAACCTTTTGATTTTCAAAGTGACATCCTGTACTTTAGTCTTTTCTCTGATCTTGGTGTTCCTCAGTCTGTCTTTCCTTTTGACTCCTATCATACTCCTTACCATTGCTCGCTAGCAAATAGCCAGTCTGCTAATTGAGTTGTTAGCTAGGGCCCATGTTTGACTTCCATACATTAAAATGGGTAAGATGCAGGTGTCGAACAGTTTGCTCTTTGCCTTCAGATGCAGGTTTTGGTCCTTCATTACTTCTTTCATTCCCCAGTATCTTTTCCAACTATTTGTTACTCTTCTTTCGATTTCTTTTTTCATGGTATCTCTAGGTGATATCACCTGCCCCAAATATATATATTCTTCCACATAGTTTATTTGAGACCCTCCTACTGTTATGACATTTTCTTTGTTTCCATTGGTCATAATTTTCGTTTTTTCCGGGTTCAATTTTAGTCCAACTCTTTCACTCTCTAATGATAGTTCTTTCCTTGTTAGTTTAATAAATAATAATTTTATTACATACATTTTTATTATATTTAATTATCTATACATTTTATTATTTTTAATTATATAGTCAGTTTTAATTTGTAAAGCTTAAGAATAAGAATACTGCTACAAAAGATTTTGATTCAAATTCCAGCAACCAGAAGAGGAAGAACAAGAGGAGATAACGAAACGGGCGGCGGGGGCTGCGATCGCGCCACCTCCCTCCCTGACACAGGAGACCCCTACCCCACCACCCCCCTCGCTCCCCACACCGCCGACACCCTCTGCTGGGTTCTCGCTCGGTGGCTATGGCGCCAGTTCTGTTGCTGCCAAGATCATGGCTAAATACGGATTCAAGGTACAGTACACTTGGTAGTAATATGTAATCATCACACTAGCAATGTGCCATTCCTGGTAACAACTCCGGTAAGTCACACCTCCAACATGTATTACGTGTTTAAAGTGAGATAAGTCACCTAAACCCCAATGAAAATAATGGTCAAAGTCGATGAGATTTTTCATTTTCATTGCAAATTTTGAAAAAGTGTGAATTACACCTACCATCTACTTTTGGACATTGATTTTACACATCAAAGTCTCTTATTTTTTCCAGAACCCAACCATATTCAATTCAAATTATTCTTAATTGCGGCTGAGTATAATCATTACATCATCATCAGACATAATATTGTGTTGTCCCATTTCAGGAAGGGCAAGGTCTTGGCAAGAAAGAGCAGGGAATGTCAGTGGCGTTACAAGTGGAGAAGACTTCGAAACGCGGTGGTCGCATCATTCACGAAAAAGATGGGCCTGTGATGCCATCACCTGGCTTTGTAATGCCCGCACCGCCTCCAGGCCCAGGTTGTTTTTTTATACTATGCCTTTTTTGTGGACCAGGTGAAATTTGATTACCCATAAGGATCAGACTTTGTTACACTATTGAAACCAATGGTCTTGTACATACATGTTAATGTATTTGAAACCCATTTTGATACTATTTTACCATTACTAAGACACATTATTAGAAAAACATCATATTCTCACTGGAAAACAGGTAGCAGAGTGCATAGAGCAATAAATAACTAACATGTTTTTTTTTGCAGATTCACCGAATTCAAATTCGCAATCTGCAAAACCAGAGCCATCAATAACAGAGATAATGAAATCACCCAGCAAAGTAGTGCTCCTCAGGGTGAGTTCACAGTGAATACTAAATCTCGTAAGGCCCAATAGTTAGCTAACATTTTACATTTATCGGGGTGAGATGGACAATTTTGTAGGGCACATGCATGATATTTACACCCTTTATAACTAGGGTGTATCTATTTATTATTATTTATGTAGGTATAAAATACATAAAGAGTAAGCGTTCATATAATTCATTACCATTCTAAAGTACCATACCATACCTTTTATTTTTATTTTTTTATCCCGCCTGAGCCGGTTTTCTATTAGGACAATACAAAATTGTTATAAAAAGAAGAAAATTGCGTTATGCAAATTTCTTTTTTTTACAATGACCGATCATGACGTCAATAAGTGATAATGCTATCCTACATTGAATAAAGTTATTTCATTTTCATTTTTTTCATAGTTAACCTGCAAATTACATGTCCTCTGAGTCTCTCAAAGATTGACTGGAAGAGATCCCTTTGTGGGATAAGTCAACCTTTGTGCCTCTTCTTTTATTACAGCCTTTCCTGTTATTGTAAATTTGTTTTGTGGTGCAATAATGTTAATACATACATACATAATCCGTTACCATACATACCTTGAATGAATGAAGCCTGATTTGATTGGAATTCCGAATTTGTTACAGAACATGGTTGGCCCAGGAGACGTGGATGAAGAATTAGAACCTGAAGTAAAAGACGAATGTAACACTAAGTATGGAGAGGTTGTCAAAGTGATCATCTTCGAAATTCCCAATGTGGTTGCAGAAGAGGCTGTAAGAATTTTTGTCGAATTTAAGCGCATTGAAAGTGCTATCAAAGCTGTTGTTGATCTAAACGGAAGATTCTTTGGTGGAAGACAAGTGAAAGCTGGATTCTATGATGTCGAGAAGTTTGCTTTATTACAACTGTCTGAATAGTGTACAATGAATTGGAATCAAACTAACTTGGAATTAAATTATGAACCTACTACCTATGTTGTATCATATTTAAATTACATAATGAACTGCAAGGAAATGTTAATAAGTTTTTAAATATGTAGGTAACTATTGAGGTTACTAGGAGAAGGAGATCAGAGATGGATTGTTCTGTTGGTTGAACAGGGTATGATATTTGTAGAACGGCAGAAATAAATCATACAACAATATTACCCTTGTTACTGATTTTCATTCTCCTTTTACAACTGGTAAAAGGCGTAGCGTATAGTACAGTATTGCGGGGAATAAACAAATGTTTTTTTCCAGTGTTTGTATCCGAAAACATTTATTATTTATTGTCCCGTGAACATGCCGTGAACTCATCATTTGTGTATATTTTTGGTCATATAAGATCACTGCTCCCTTATGGCTCCCTTCGAGCAACACGGTCTTCCGTCTCGTTCCGACCCGGAACGGAAGGCCGTCGTTGCTTGAAGGCTCGATACAGGTAGAGCGACCGCGCAACCTCGACTCAGCCGCTTTTCGCCAGTTTCTATGAAACTGTATGCAACGATTCATGTGCGGCGACGCGCGCGCGCTGCCGACTGTCGACTCGGTCGCCGCGCCTCGCCGCCATTGCAAGTTTCTATGCACTCAGTAGCAACGGTTCATGTGGAGCGGACGCGTCGCTGCGCGGAATAGTGTGACAATATGTTCGATACCGAACTCTTCGGCTCGATACAGGTAGAGCGACCGCGCAACCTCGACTCAGCCGCTTTTCGCCAGTTTCTATGAAACTGTATGCAACGATTCATGTGCGGCGGCGCGCGCGCGCTGCCGACTGTCGACTCGGTCGCCGCGCCTCGCCGCCATTGCAAGTTTCTATGAACTCAGTAGCAACGGTTCATGTGGAGCGGACGCGTCGCTGCGCGGAATAGTGTGACAATATGTTCGATACCGAACTCTTCATTAGTTTAATCGAAGAGAGAATGAATGAAAGTATAGTACCTACATCTGTACATACATACCTACATAAGTATTAATTTACTTGTAATTTATTTGTTTGAAGTGGAATTTTATTTTAGATTAACGAAATCCTTTTATTATAATATTTATAATATACCTACCTAATTAACTAAGGCTCGATACAGGTAGAGCGACCGCGCAACCTCGACTCAGCCGCTTTTCGCCAGTTTCTATGAAACTGTATGCAACGATTTATGTGCGGCGACGCGCGCGCGCTGCCGACTGTCGACTCGGTCGCCGCGCCTCGCCGCCATTGCAAGTTTCTATGGACTCAGTAGCAACGGTTCATGTGGAGCGGACGCGTCGCTGCGCGGAATAATGTTCGATACCGAACTCTTCATTAGTTTAATCGAAGAGAGAATGAATGAAAGTATAGTACCTACATCTGTACATACATACCTACATAAGTATTAATTTACTTGTAATTTATTTGTTTGAAGTGGAATTTTATTTTAGATTAACGAAATCCTTTTATTATAATATTTATAATATACCTACCTAATTAACTTAGAAAATTACAACAAAATGTTTAAAATGGTATCAAAATCGGTCGTAATTTGTATAAACAATAAAAACAAACAAATTATCAATAGCAAAATACAAACTAACATCTCATATGTAGTCCCACATTTGTCCTGAACTTGTCCCGAAACTGTGGAGAACGCGCGTGCGGCGGACGGCGGCGCGGGCGCTCCACATAAATCGTTCTGCGGCCCGGTCGCGGCCGCTAAAATTTGCTGCCGGGTCGCTGCTGCGCGGCCGCTTCACCTGTTTCGACCCTTAGGCTCGATACAGGTAGAGCGACCGCGCAACCTCGACTCAGCCGCTTTTCGCCAGTTTCTATGAAACTGTATGCAACGATTCATGTGCGGCGACGCGCGCGCGCTGCCGACTGTCGACTCGGTCGCCGCGCCTCGCCGCCATTGCAAGTTTCTATAGACTCAGTAGCAACGGTTCATGTGGAGCGGACGCGTCGCTGCGCGGAATAGTGTGACAATATGTTCGATACCGAACTCTTCATTAGTTTAATCGAAGAGAGAATGAATGAAAGTATAGTACCTACATCTGTACATACATACCTACATAAGTATTAATTTACTTGTAATTTATTTGTTTGAAGTGGAATTTTATTTTAGATTAACAAAATCCTTTTATTATAATATTTATAATATACCTACCTAATTAACTTAGAAAATTACAACAAAATGTTTAAAATGGTATCAAAATCGGTCGTAATTTGTATAAACAATAAAAACAAACAAATTATCAATAGCAAAATACATGTATTTATTTATCTAACATCTCATATGTAGTCCCACATTTGTCCTGAACTTGTCCCGAAACTGTGGAGAACGCGCGTGCGGCGGACGGCGGCGCGGGCGCTCCACATAAATCGTTCTGCGGCCCGGTCGCGGCCGCCAAAATTTGCTGCCGGGTCGCTGCTGCGCGGCCGCTTCACCTGTTTAGACCCTTAGAAAATTACAACAAAATGTTTAAAATGGTATCAAAATCGGTCGTAATTTGTATAAACAATAAAAACAAACAAATTATCAATAGCAAAATACATGTATTTTATTTATCTAACATCTCATATGTAGTCCCACATTTGTCCTGAACTTGTCCCGAAACTGTGGAGAACGCGCGTGCGGCGGACAGCGGCGCGGGCGCTCCACATCGTTCTGCGGCCCGGTCGCGGCCGCCAAAATTTGCTGCCGGGTCGCTGCTGCGCGTCCGCTTCACCTGTATAGACCCGAAGACTGCTCCATAATATCCATCACCTCATCATATCCGGTCGGTTATCGACCGGAAGCTTCGAGCAACACGGTCTTCCGTCTCGTTCCGTTCCGGAACGGAAGGCCGTCGTTGCTCGAAGACCGGAGGAAGAGTAACACCCTGTTTATGCTAATAATAAACTACTTATAGTGCACCTCGCTTAGGAAGTGAGAAATAAAAAAAAAATCTCTATGACGATTAAGACGTATGTGACATTTAAATTAAACACGCATTCCATAGTAGAAAAATATTTATTTACAATCACTTGAAATAACTTTCAAGTTCGGCAGCGCGCGCTAATTTTACTTACAGACTAAATAAATTGGTTTCTTATTTATTCTTACAAGTACCTCAAAAATATAGTTATTTCCATGAAGCTAGTTATATTTTACAATCTTTATGTAAAAATCATATCAATGACATGGACCAATACAGAGAAATATGGTTCTGAAGAAATGTACTGCCATTTTCATGTAAATTACCCTTAGGGATTACAATCGGTTTTTTGTTTCGGTCTATTGATGTATCAACTAAAATGATTTAAAAAGACATAAATAATAATCAAATCTTAAGATATAATACAGTAATTATCAGTTTAAAGTGCACAAACCTTTAAAATTCAATTAAAATAGCACGAGCACTTTTTCACTTGCGAACGTTTGCATAAACTAACTAACTTCAACATTTTTTTCTTTTTTTTTCGCCGGCGACCATGGACGTATTATTTAAACAGGACTGATAACTTCAAAAACAGTTATTTACGAATAGTAACTTTATTAATGCTGAAATATGGTCTATTTTACATTAAGTCTTTCCCAGAGGCTAATCCGAGCCGAGAGAGATAGCACGTAGAGAGGTAGAGAGGCTGTGTGTCTCGTTCTTTCATATTGCCAGTGTAGAAAATTACTGGAGATATAATTTTGACTAACTTATTTTTGACAAATATAATTATAATTTAAGTAATATAATAAAACAACTTGCGTCAGTTATATCAAAAACATGTTGGAAATCATAAAATTATACACAGATAATTTATGATTATGTAAAAACTATAATCAAATAATTTTCTTATGGTATCCCTTTAAGATTGAATTTTGGCGGTAAGTTTAAACTTTAGCGACAAAAAAAATTACATTCCTAATTTACTACTTAAAATCAGTATTTGGTGTCTATTTTTTTCTAGGGTCCACAGCTTATTTCAAGATTCTGCCTTCACAAACCTTTTGTACCCTTGATGAGATTGCTTATTTTGGTAATGAGAAGATTTGTACCGCAAGGATTTTAGAAATATCGCCATTTTACAGTGTCACAGGGTCCAAATGATTTTATAACCTCAAAATTGGAAAAGCTTCAATATCTCTGCAAAGGATTGATCTACAAACAAAATGATCGCATGGATGCCGTTACAAATCGCAAATCTTTATTTGTACCGCTTTTTTATACCTTGTGAATACCAGATAGAGGAATAAAAGGCGATTAACGCTCATATGGCATTTGGTTGTTGGGCTTTCGTATATCTCCGTAAATATAGCGGTACAAATGTTCTGAAAGAAATCCCAGTAACAATACAAGCGGTACATTACATAGCTACAACCAAAAAAGCCGTATCTGCTCTAATTTACGAGAAAACAACACTGTAATATTTTCAAGAAAATGATATGTACATTACCAAAGCTCGGCCACGGTGTTCTACTTTTAGACTTTTAGCAGCGGATTAATGCGGATTTCGGATTCTGGACTTCGATTTGCACTTCATACTGACCGAAATATATTTCATTTTCTTCAAGCAAGTACCTAATAAATTGGTTGACCGTCAAAGGAATAAAGTTTGTATGGCGCAGGCCAAATATAGTATTATTCGTCTATTTACACTGTGCTGCGTCAGTTTACCTACGAGAAGCGTTTAACACTCATATTACCTTCGGCAACTTGTCATTATGGTCAATTCGTAGGGTGACCATAATTTAAAAAGAAATACGAGGACCAATCTATACATATAATAAAAGAATAAAACACGTGTATTGAACAAATTTACGAAAAACTAATCGTAGATGATGTTAAAATATGATTAAAACAAATTTCATAATTTATATTTTTCAATATTTTTGTCTGTCTGTTTGTCTGTTTCACCGGGCTAATCTCCGAAACTACAGGAACGATTACCGAAGGCAATATGTGTGTAAAACGTTTAAGGTTTGTAACTGACGCGACTGAATTTCAATTTTCGCCTTCACCACACAAACTTTATTTCTTTGACGGTCCATCTATGTATTAGTTACTTGTTTGAAGAAAATGAAATATATTTCGGTCGGTATAAAGTGCAAATCGGAATCAGAATCCAAATCCGCATATTACCGCTGCTAAAAGTCTAAAAGTGAACACCGTGGCCACACCTCGGACAAATCAAATGTATGAAACAAACGCGTTGCTACGCACACAGTCTAAGCTCGCGTAGATGAACGCTAACGATAAAATGCTTGTGTGTGTCAGATAAGACATGTCAGGGTTGCCGCCATTTTACCTTAATTTGTTCGTCGTGCGTTCGCGAATCGGGAATACAATGTGCGGCAATATGAAATGACCTTGTATGTGTTTATATGAGCGGATTTGAATTTGATTTGCGGGCTTGTAAAAAAATGGCTGGCCGGCCGCCGCCATTGCCCGGCCAGTTCAAGTTCAATGACCCCAATAACTCGAAACTTATTGCGCGCGGATTAGGAATAAATAGGAATCATAATGTACTTATGCTGTAAGCTCAATTTTTACAATAGTTTCCTATTTCAAATAGTATAAACGAAATAACAAATTTTTTGTAAATAAATGACGGTCACCAAAATATTACGTAAGTTGAAAACATGATTTTTTGTTCTTATAGAATTTGTTTTGTTTTCAGCGTGAACTGATAGGATAAGGTCTTAAACGGATAATGTCAAAGAAATATAAAACACTAGCTGTTACCCGCGGCTTCGCCCGCGTACTCATAGAGTTTTATTAATTAGTTGTGTATTCTAAACGACACATCGTAAGGCGAACAACTGTGTAAACTGGGAGGGCACTAAAATCACTATTCACCGATACACAGACGACACTACACTGGAATGGTTCACTTCCTTGAAAAAGTATATAATTTGTGGTACCTGGGCGCTACCATCACTAATACAGGCTATTGTAAAATCAAGTAATGAGGCGCAAGAATGATCCTTGAGTTCTTTTGCCACTTTGCACTCATGATCACTGGAAAAGTCGATGGCAAACGACCAAGAGGTTTCAGTACAATTAGGTGGTCTCATTAAATACACTCAGCGCTCTATGTCGCCAAAGATACGCAGCGATGGAAAAGAATCCTGAATGAGAAAAATATTTCCCATCAGGGGAATTACGACCTTCAATAATGAAGATATTACGACGCTAGAAAGAAGATTATGACACATTTATAATGTAAGGAAAAACAGGCATTTAATGTTAAAAGTAAAGATAACGTAATTTTAATAGAGACGCAGTCACTAAACCGGAAAAATTATCGTGAGTAATATGGAAGACATATCTTGATGGAGAGCGCGTATACAAAAATTGTCTTTCAAAGGGGAGGGATTTATGCTTTTACAGTGTTTCGGAGCGTTTGTTTCCAGAAGAGTGTTAAAGACATAGTACACAGCTTAATGGACACAGAACAGAGCACTATTTTAATACGCTATTGTAAACGATATTGTAAGTTTTACCATCTGGGGATAAAATGAAGAGGTTCTGAGCATTGGACACACGCGAACATGCTACATATAGCTGGCCATGAGAGAAGCACGGTTTTTCTAAGTGGACCCCCGCTACCTTTAAAGTTTGTCCCTGCGATAAGTAATTAAGAAGTATCTCAAGTACATACCCACATCACCCTTAAAGCCACATTCATATCCCAAAACTCATATTCAAGAGACATTCTCATAGTAGTGCTATACAGGGTGTAAGTGACAGCCCTTCGAATACTGATTGGGTGTATTCAAACCATGAAACTGAACAACCTGCCATAGATTAAATTCTTTTTTTCTATATCCCATACAAAATCACAATCAGCTCACTGCATTTACTATGGGAATATCAGTATTCGGAGGGCTGTCCCTTACATCCTGTATATACATCTTTTTTATGTGGTATGGATGTATTCTATGCTACACAATAATCAGTTTTCCGATGGGAAAAATATGTTTTTCCGAGATAAAAAGTAACCTATGACACTCACCAGCTTTTCATCTAACTGCTTTCCAAAAAAAAAATGCTTTACATCGCTGCATGATACTCATTTATGTATGTAGTATGGATGTATTCTATTGCTAAACATTAATCGGTTTTCCGAAGGGAAAAATATGTTTTTCCGGGATAAAAAATAACCTATGTCACTCACCAGCTTTTCATTTAGCTGCTCTCAAAAAAAAAAATGCTTTACATCGCTGCATGATACTCATCTATGTTCGTAGTATGGGTGTATTCTATTGCTAAACATTAATCGCTTTTCCGATGGGAAAAATATGTTTTTCCGGGATAAAAAGTAGCCTATGTCACTCTCCAGCCTCTCACCTAACTGCACACCTAAAAAACACTGCATGATATCGCTCTGTTGTAACGTGAAAGAAAGACAAACAAACAAACAAACAAACAAACAAACACACTTTCGCATTTATAATATTAGTATGGATAAGCGCCTATTCTTTGCTACTAAAACATAAAACTCTTTAAAAATACTTAGATTTGTAAAGACAGGTAGAATCAGTAGATTTTTTTTTAGTTTTGTCGTTTGCAGTGCTCAAACAACCGTACCTAGCAAAACACACACCGATCACAAAATTATTTCTAATATTAATTAGTTTAGTATAATTTACGCTGCGCTGCCTTCGCTCGTTGCACGAAGTCGTCGTCACGTCCTTGCTAGCCGGTCTCTGAGCGTCCTCCGAGCGCGGGTGGGCGGCGCTTTTAGGGGGAGGCAGGGAGTGACCATACTGTATGCTAGTACTATTAATTATACTGTGCCGTGGCCGAGCTTTGGTCATGTACATATCATTTTCTTGCAAATTTTACAGTGTTGTTTTCTCGTAAATTAGAGCAGATACGGCTTTTTTGGTTGTAGCTATGTAATGTACCGCTTGTATTGTTACTGGGATTTCTTTCAGAACATTTGTACCGCTATATTTACGGAGATATACGAAAGCCCAACAACCAAATGCCATATGAGCGTTAATCGCCTTTTATTCCTCTATCTGGTATTCACAAGGTATAAAAAAGCGGTACAAATAAAGATTTGCGATTTGTAACGGCATCCATGCGATCATTTTGTTTGTAGATCAATCCTTTGCAGAGATATTGAAGCTTTTCCAATTTTGAGGTTATAAAATCATTTGGACCCTGTGACACTGTAAAACGGCGATATTTCTAAAATCTTTGCGGTACAAATGTTCTCACTACCAAAATAAGCAATCTCATCAAGGGTACAAAAGGTTTGTGAAGGCAAAATCTTGAAATAAGCTGTGGACCCTAGATTAAAACAGACACAGTATTTGACTAAATTACGCACTCAAAGTGATTATAAATGTTGTGTTCGAGGTTTTCCAATTGAATCGTATGTGGGCTTATTTCTCGGACGTTGTCCGCTAAAAATTGGCGTGTCCCCTGACTTCAGACATATTTTCTAACGAACTGTTGCTTCATTACGTATTTCTCTATTATCGAACATTGAAATTAGTAAATATACTACCCATTAAAAATAAAATAAAGTCGGACTTAATATTAAATCTTTGAAAAAAATAGGTAATTATGTTAAAAATCATCAAAATTTCGCGTGTCCTATGCCTACCGTAACGCATTTGTTGTAAATTTTTTACGTTACAGACACCTGTTCCATAAGTGGTATTTGTTTTACTTATAGGCTATATATCCTAGTTTTAAAATATTTATCATTTAAGATACGATTTCATATAAAAATAATTAAATAAATTAAAAGTTTTGTTGTCCTTAGAATTACGTTAGGTGGAAATTCCACTACCCGTAACGGAGTATTTTTTCCCAGTTAAGATGTGAAATTCTACCATGCATTACTTTATTTTGATAAATTGCAACAACTTCACACTATGTGCGGCCGCCATATTAAATTTTTCGCAACATTCTTGTCAAAAACATGGTTTGAAGTGATGGTGCGCATCGTGGTCCAAATTTTTGTTCCACTACAAACGGTTGTTTTCAAAGGGAAGATCCCTGTTTCTTATTGAGTCTGTTATGTTATCTGTTTCCGTATGTTTTCTTTTGATTGGTAGTACTAGTTAATTGTATTAATTTGCATTAATTTACTCAATATTTGCATTTTATTGCCGATGGATCAAATTACGTTACTTCCATACATGACGTGATGTACAAGGGAACCAAAAGTTGTAACGTATGGAATTCTTAGGCTGGGTTCACGAGGAATAAAATTGGGATTTCTTTTAATGTTTTTTCGAGACCTGGTACGATTCGAATTTTCTTTATAGGTATTCCTAAAGAATACTAGTTTTTTTGTGGTTTTTTAATTGGTTATTATGTTCCTCTAGATATTACATAAATACAAAATATTTAGCTTCTAAAATTGTCCCATTTTTTGTAATGTGACCAGTGCCTTATTTCCTTTACGTCACATCACTTTCCATTCGTGACGTGTCTCATTGTGGTTGTGATTTTACAAATTAATAATTAAATAAGTATAAGTATAATCTTTGCAACGTAAATACTAATAAAAAGACTATAAAACGTAGTATATATTTTTATAGAAATATTTCACTATATGTCGTTTAAAACAGTATAACTGATATTGTTATAAGGTGTTTTGTACACAAACGTAACGTAATGTCATATTTATGATTCTGTGCCATTTATGTGAAGAAAATATCAGGAATGTGATATTTGTTTTTATTAGTATTGTCCTTAGTTATCTAACATGCATACTGATTTTGCAATTAAGTGAGTAGTTTAACTTTAATAACACCTCAATTTCGTAACGTAATGGAACTGATAATTGACTGACTACATTTTTCATTTCATTTTATGCGAAATCTAATGAATATTTATAGAAATAATTATACTTTTCAAGTACTATATTTAAAAAATAATTAATTTAGACACACATTTTGGGAAAATAAACATGTTCAAAATTGAGGAATTCCATTACGTGACAGACAACGTCCGAGAAATCCGCCCATGTATGTAAATTTCCCTATCTATAAGCTCATTGTAATACAAAATATTGATGCCCTATTAGAAAGAGACGAAAGGCCTCGGTGTGTGCGGTCTCGCTCGGCTCGTTTTACTGCAACAGTTATCAGTCCTGTTTAAATAATACGTCCATGCCGGCGACTGACAGGCGTGTTACATTTGAAGCTCTGGTTTAGTTCACTCCGGAAAGGAAGAAAAGGACGAAAATAGATGTCCATGTCGCTGGCTCCCCAAAGTACATATTTTTCAAAGCTGAGAGCTTCGAGCAACGACGGCCTTCCGTCCCGGAAGGGAGTAGGCATAGAAAGTATTTCCCCTCTGTCAAAGTACAAGCCGAAATGGGCATTGGCGTTTATAAAAACCAGCTCCGTTCAGATTTTTTCCTAGACCGAGTCCAGTCGTGCAAGAGAACACATGTTAGTTTTTTAATGTGAAAAGAGGTCTGAAACATCAAGTTTACAAAAAGATGGTGTAACATTTCACATGTAAGTAAATTCTTAACATATTATTGCTATTTAATACATTTAAACACTAAATTCTTAAATAGTTGTTGGATTTTTTCAGCAACATCTGGTCCGCTCGCCCGTACAAATTACAGATCGATCGCACGATAAATCCGACTTCTCGACGATAGCAACAATAGTGATGTTACCGTTTCATGTCATAATGTTTGTCGAGGCGGGTATTATTTAATCACATGTATTAGACAAATAATTGTTATCATAGTTTTATATGTACCTGGATAAGCGAGATATCAAGGGACCCGAATATTATTCTCGCTCATAGAGGTTTTTTACTAAACCAGTTTGTCATTTATGCAGGTTTGGGAGTAGTATCTCTCATATATAGAAGTGAATGAAATATTTTTATCAAGAGTTTGTTTAATCCATTCTATGAGACACTTTTCAACTTCGGGAAATTCAACAACTTTGTCCCTTTGAATATTTCCATGTCCTTCCGCACACTGCAGTTTTATAAAATCTTTATTTTTTTATATTTTGTTAAAGGTAGATTCCGGCAAGTCAAAATCATTCATAATAGCGTTACGCGACTGCCCGGTTTCGAACACCACATCTGGACTGCCTCCGATAATGTCATCACCTAGACATGGCGGCTGATGTGGCGCAGTGGTAATGCGACTGCCTGCGACGCAAAGGTTCCGGGTTCGATTCTCGGTGAGGCAGTCACAAAGTTGTTATTTTTCACTTTGTGAATTTGTTTCCGGACCTGTTAGGTTAGGACATTGTAGGCTGAACCTCCTGATTGTCTGAAAGGGGATGGTTCCGTGCTTCGAAGGGCACGTTAAGCCGTCGGTCCTGGTTGCTGTCTATGATGACTTTGACGGCGGTCGTAACACAACCATGTCAGAGGCCAAGTAGGTAGTAGTAAGCGGTTGAAAAACTCTACACCAGGGTTTATCGGGTCGTTGGACGACTTGGTGTCTCACACAAAAGAAGATTATCTAGATACCAAATGTTAAGCAGCTTTTAGTTGGTGATTGTGTTTTGTAGGGCCATGGTTCTTATAATTACTAGAGGACCCCTAAAATGGCATGATTTGACTACTTAAAAGTTTATTGTTATGTAACTTGCTTTAAATATAAATAAAAAAACAATACAAGCGTCTTAGTACCTACACTTTTGAAATTCATCGATAGTCAAGCATCGATATTGTCAAGCACTAACTTGACAGCTTTACCTACCTCTCCCCCCGCGCCCCGCAAAAAACGACAGAACTATTTCTATGAAGTAAAATGGCTAAGGCTCCTCCCTTCCGGGTCGGAACGAGACGGAAGACCGTGTTGCTCGAAGGCTGAGAGGCTCAAACGTTTGTGACCAATGGATGGACTCTTATTTTAAGACTGGTTTTCAATGTGACGCTACCTAGACTGAGATCTCAGGTCAAAAAATTGGGGAGCCAGCGACATGCTTTTAGGTTAGAATTTCGGAGAAATCATCAGATTACTTGTTAACGGCGCAATGTGCCAAAATGATGACTATGCCAAAGAAATGTGACGGAATATGTGACAGCTACAAGCACATTCAATAGCTATGTGACTCAACTGGAGCTGAGAAATAAGCCATGGAATGTTTCCAACCCATGTCGCTGACTCCCCAAAAAACCGGCATCCGAAATCTCTGCAAGTATCACCTAAAACTACTAACCAAAGAGGAATTCTCGATCGTAATGTAGTAAATACACGTTATTCAAACAATCTCCTCTAGAATCAGCTTCGTTTTTGAGAAAACACAACATTTGTTTTTGTATGAATATAAGGGTGACTACATCGTTCAACCCTTTTTGGGACAGATTCAGGAACTTATGGTCTAATGATTTCCGTACAAATTATACTAAATATTACCTTGAACAATGTCCGCGAAGGGCTCTTAGTGTTTATATTGTGCTGGTACTATTAGCAGCACATCAACTTACCTAATAAAGGTACTTAGATTTTTGACGGTATTTTCCACGGTTTATTATTATAACATTTATAGTACAAATTCATTGTAGTATACACGATCTCGTTGTTGTCGTTCGGGAGAAATCGTCACCGGCGCGGCCGGCGACTTATCAAGAGCACATCGGAAGTCCCTTTCATTTTCGTCGAAAAGAGATATTCATGGATAGGTCCGAATGTCACCCGGCAATAAAGTTGCACGTGAGCGCTAGCGCGTAAGGCTGAGTTTAGTGCTAACAGTGCTTTATTATTCTCATGTATAAAACTATTAAATTGAAATAATGCGTGTAGAGTATATTTATACAAGTCTAGTCAAGTTTTGATGAAACTGAAAAAAATTTTCCCATGGAACACAGGACCAATATAAAAATAATATTTAATGTACACTCGGTTATAGCACATAAGGTAAAAGGGGTACTCCAAAAGAGCTGAATCATTTTTGTCCTTAGCAATATTTTTTTCTTGACATGAATATGTTTTAGTAGAAAATTTATTTATTTTATGAGAATAAGTTTAAATTTTGATTATGTATTAACTGGGGATAATAATAATTCAGTTCTTTTGGAGAATCCCTGTTACCTTATGTGCTTCAACTGACCATACCTACATACATGTTGTACAGACTGTGAAAATTTAACATCGCTACAGTTTTATGAGAATAAACGATATTAATTTATTAATTATAGGAATCAATTCAAGCGGAGCACTTTTTTAACATTATTTTAGGTCATTTATAGTAAAATCTGTACGGAAATCAAAAGCCATAAGTTCCTGAAACTGTCCCAAAAGGTGTTGAACGATGTAGTCACCCTTATATTCATACAAAAACAAATGTTGTGTTTTCTCAAAAACGAAGCTGATTCTAGAGGAGATTGTTTGAAGAACGAGTCTTTACTACATTACGATCGAGAATTCCTCTTTGGTTAGTAGTTTTAGGTGATACTTGCAGAGATTTCGGATGCCGGTTTTTTGGGGAGCCAGCGACATGGGTTGGAAACATTCCATGGCTTATTTCTCAGCTCCAGTTGAGTCACATAGCTATTGAATGTGCTTGTAGCTGTCACATATTCCGTCACATTTCTTTGGCATAGTCATCATTTTGGCACATTGCGCCGTTAACAAGTAATCTGATGATTTCTCCGAAATTCTAACCTAAAAGCATGTCGCTGGCTCCCCAATTTTTTGAACTGAGATCTCAGTCTAGGTAGCGTCACATTGAAAACCAGTCTTAAAATAAGAGTCCATCCATTGGTCACAAACGTTTGAGCCTCTCAGCTTTGAAAAATATATACTTTGGGGAGCCAGCGACATGGACATGAAAATAGTACCAATTCATTAGATACCCGGTCGGTCAGTTGCCCGAAGTCGCGCGGTCAAAAATCAGTAGATTGCCCCGGCCCGCGCGGCCGCGCTACCGTCGATTGCCCGTGATTTCCGAGCACCGGCGGCTGCGCGCGAGCTCGCGGCTCCTACTGTTCATTATTACGCTAATTGTGGCTTTTTTCGAACAATACTAATAAAGTGTACTTTTTCTAAATGTTATTGAACTATTCTATTGAATGACAGTAAATTTATTACAATCGGCCAAACTTATCAGCCAATATGTTCTGGTAAACTTTGAACTAGGGAAAAATGAGGATATATTTATTTAGAAAATTCTAGTTACATGCTCATGCAATATTTGACTTATTTTATGTTTTAATAAAGTTAAGGTGTTCAATATACTTCTAAATAAAAATAAAACACGCATTCCATAGTAGAAAAATATTTATTTACAATCACTTGAAATAACTTTTAATTTCGGCAGCGCGCGCTAAATTTACTTACAGACAAAATAAATCATTTCTTATTTATTCTTACAGGTACCTGAAAAATATAGTTATTTCCATGAAGCTAGTTATATTTTACAATCTTTATGTAAAAATCATATCAATAACATGGACCAATACAGAGAAATATGGTTTTGAAGAATTGTACTGCCATTTTCATGTAAATTACCCTTAGGGATTACAATCGGTTTTTTGTTTCGGTCTATTGATGTATCAACTAAAATGATTTAAAAAGACATAAATAATAATCAAATCTTAAGATATAATACAGTAATTATCAGTTTAAAGTGCACAAACCTTTAAAATTCAATTAAAATAGCACGAGCACTTTTTCACTTGCGAACTTTTGCATAGACTAACTTCAACATTTTTTTCTTTTTTTTTCGCCGGCGTCTGACAGGCGTGTTCCATTTGAAGCTCTGGTTTAGTTCACTCCGGAAAGGAAGAAAAGGACGAAAATAGTACCAATTCATTAGATAATAAGGGACAGACAGTTTTTTGGTGGTAAATCGTTTTTTTCCGCGTGGGTATCCCCAGTACCCAGGGTCACACTACTGACAAAAAAGTACTGGGTACCTCCCGTACCCACGGTCACACTACTCGAAAAAAATGCTGGGTATCCGCGGTACCCATGTACAACTGACCGGCTAATAAGGGACAGACAGTTTTTTGGTGGTAAATCGTTTTTTTCCGCGTGGGTATCCCCGGTACCCAGGGTCACACTACTGATAAAAAAGTACTGGGTACCTCCCGTACCCACGGTCACACTACTCGAAAAAACTTCTGGGTATCCGCGGTACCCATGTACAACTGACCGGTTAAAGGGCAATTCACACCAACAGTCAACCAGTAGCGGCAGAAACATACGGCATACATCTGCTTGGCGCGTTCCGTTGTCATGTCGTGTCGTCGTCACGGCCAATTTGGAATTTCTGAACGTAGATTGTTTTGACGTTGGTCGTTGACATTTCTCATCATGTGAAGTTGCAATAAATACAGTGAATTTGGTGATTTTATGATAAAATGTATTAAAGTTGTTAATAAAATATTAAATAAGTAGGAAGCAGATAAAATCGTTTTAAATTTACCGTAACCTGACCTTTTCACATTATTATTGACTCGAATTCGTGGTCGAACTAGTCAATAAAGACATTTAAAAAAAATATCGATTGTTTTCTGAAAAAGCTCAAGACTCTTCAATTAAAAGATGCCGTTCTACTCCTGCAATTTGTACAGAATGATAGTATTGTCACTAATAATCCTAATTATGTGGCAAATACTCCGCCTTATGCCTGACCAACCTTCTAAGCTAACAGCTGTAAGTACCTACATACTAGCCAGTTTATCATTTATATCTAACCTGCGTCGTCGCCCCTTATCTGCTTAAAATAATTCATCATAATTTATGGTAGTGTATCTTAGTAATTGACCAAGAAAAGGACTTAATGAATCTCAAAATCATTATTTCAGTCACAGCTAGTAAGTATAATTTTTTATATTTATAGTTGTGCACTGTTTTAGTATGAAATAATATTATTTTGTACTTTATATAATATTACCAAAACCTTGAGTTCAGGGCTGGAATATTGTTGACAAATTTTTAGATTAATATTTCTAAGTAACTATTCTATCCTATTAATAAACTATATATATTATCATTCTTAGTTCAGGAAATGGACAAGCCACATTACTATTTTGTATAAGTGTACCTATTTGTACCTAATTAAGTTTATTAATAAAGAATTATCTTACACAATTGTAAACATAACAAAAAAATCTTTTCAGTCAGAAATTGTGGAGCTAGAAGATGATCGATACAATATACACCACATTGACAAGGTTAAGATACGTGTGTACTATGAGGCGCTCTGCCCGGACTCAAAACATTTCTTTGTGAGACACCTGTTACCAGTAACGGAATCTTTGCAAGACTTTATTGACATATCCCTTGTTCCTTACGGAAAAGCTACAGTAAGTATAACTTTTCATAATATTTGCTTTTTAGTGATTCTTAATTATTTTGGTACCATTCATGCTATGACTAGTGTGACCAATAATATGTTAACCAATTTGTTTTTTTGCTGTGTCTGTAGAATAATTCTCACATTATAATGTATTATGTCTTAAAACAATATTATTTTGCATTATTTTGAATATGCCTACATACTTATACATAATTGATTTATACCAAAGACTTGCCATTTCAAATCAATTGCATGAAAGTGAAATTGATATATTTTCAAAGCTTTTCAGCTTAGGTACCTATGCCACTTTATTCCTTTTCTATTTTACAGACCAAAGAACAAGATGGCAAGTATTACTTTGTGTGTCAGCATGGAGAGGATGAGTGTTATGCTAACAAAATCCACGCCTGTTCCATTGAAACATTGAACAACTCGACTGCAGCAGTTATAATGACAGAGTGTATGATCACTGATAATATGGACCCTGATGCTGCTCTTGACAGGGTAATTATTTATTTACATTTTATTTATAGATATTTTGTATGACAGATTATCAACTGCAGCGGCTAGTTAGGACTTGGATTGAGCTTTACTCCAAGTTAACATAGCAGCAAGTGAATTTACTGAATTATAAGTCTTAATTCAGATGCAATGCATGACCTACTCAGATCGGATTTGTATTTTCTTATCCCGCTTTAGTGGGGACAGTAGCCACATACCTACCTGATTTTTAAATAACACTCAAGATGGCCACCGTTGGGTTTTGATCCTTTTGCTTCTTCTTCCTTTATTAATAGGTACCAATATACCTACCTAGTAGTAAATATATAAGTACCAGTTAAAAGTTGCAGGTACCTATTTATAGTTAAACTGGACGCGGTAATGCTTGGATTAGGTGTTAAATTATGTTTTTGTTATATATTTATGTAATTTATTAATATTTCATATTATTATACCTACCAATTATATGTTGTTATGCGTATATATTTAGTACTTATCAATATCTATTATAATTATATTTCTTGTCTATTTTATACCTACAAAGATGTAGGTATGGCATCTTTAATTCTGGTACCGACTTATTGTTGTTATACCTCCTACCGTTTGCTCTCAACACGGATTTATAAGTAAATTTAAAGTGGATAACTGTTATTGGCTTTGAGTTAATTATACAAATGAACTTTCTTAAGGAATAAGATGCTGTTGTAATCCTGAATAAATAAAAATAAAAAAAATAAAAATAAATTCCAATATCTTGCTAATATTGGTAAATGATTTAACATTTCCCTTTTTGCAGTGTTCCAAGAAACTTACAATAGAATCGGACCCTATTAGAAAATGTGCAAATTCAGACCGTGGATCTGCTCTATTGAAGAAACATGGAGATGACACACACAGTCTTAAGCTAAGTTTCATTCCTACAATAACTATTAATGGAGCTAAGGATAATCAAGCTGCTTTACTTAAGAACTTCCGGCTTGAAATATGTAAACTCATTGATATGCCCCTGCCCCCTGCATGTTTGTGACGGCAGAAGAAAGGCAAACCAAACTTGCGTCAGATACTCCAAATTGATTCCTAACATATCTAAACAAAACTAATTCCAAAAGATTGAGGCTCAAAAATAAGTATTATATTATTATTGCTCAGTAGTTAGTCAGCTTCCTTAATATTTTACTGCATTTGTATTTTTAGTTGAAGTAAGATTTTCAAATCAACTTTGTTAATGTGTTTAAATTAAATTATAATAAAGTAAGTACCAGAGGTAAAGTAAGGCACAAACAAGTTAAACACAAAACTCTATTTAATATGACATACAAGTAGAAAAAATGCAAAACCATACATGTACAGATATAGGTAGGTAGGTATATTTGAGAAAGTTAGAAAAGGAAACTAATCGAATTGTATTTTTTGTATTTATAAGAAATCTTAAAAAATCTAAATTGCAATCAAATCTGCTTTTATGGCATAACATTCCATGAATTATGGTTTTGTTTATATGACTGATATTATTTCCGATATAAGATATTTGATGAATTTGAATTCTCGGGAATATACATATAATTAATTTATTTATATGTAGGCCAGCATTTATATTACAAACATACATCAGCCTATTGCAGTCCACTGTTGGATATAGGCCTCCCCCAGGGTACTCAATAGGGCTTAATCTCTCGTTTTCGCCATCTAGTTGATACCAGTCGCCTTTTTTAAGTCATTGTTCCATCTGGCCGGAGGGCGTACAACGCTACGCTTCCCGAGACGTGGCCTACATTCGAGAGCCCCCTTACTCCACCATCAGTCGGTTATATGACAGATGTGCCCAGTCCAATGCGACTTCAGTTTGCTACATTTCTAGACTATGTCTGTTACCTTGGCCAGTTGGCCTTTTGGCAGATAGTCTTATTCTGGACTTTATCCATCCAGTCCATGAAGAGGGGTAAATTGAGGGATAAATACATCCAGGGAATGGGCAGCAGCGTATCCTTTGAATAAAATATCTTGCACTGCACTCGCCAATGCACATGCCAAGCATGGTGAGTATGGCAATACCCCCCAATAGGGGGAGCCCCATGTCCAGCTGTAGACTGATGTGGATGATAAAGTAATGTTAATTCCACATGTAACAAAGTTTTTGGTTGTGTGTTTTTACAATTCCTTTTACATATTTACAAATAAGATGGCTTATGGTTGTGTAATGAATATTTTTCCATTAAAATGTAAAACCTAGTCCGATATGAATATGAACATATGAATATGAAAGATGTTTTTTGATCATTGACCACTATATAGTATTTTTAACACTTTATAGTAGTGTGGTATTTAATTAATTTTATGTGTGGTCAAGTTATTTAAGCAAGATCCTCATCATTGAATAAAAATTAAAAAGTTATGTTTTAACTTCTAACATCTTCACTTAGGCGTTTTTAGTCTTTTAAAGTCTTGTATCATCAGGTGATTGTATCGAAATAGTTCTGCTATAATAAAATGATGTTATACCTATGTGCATAGATTCATAAGAACCAGCTCCTAGATATATTTTATTTCATACCAAATACAATTAAAAATTATTTACCTATAATAATTAATTAATTGTTCAGAATTTGTCTTATTGGTTTGGTACAAATAAAATTTATCGAGAGTTTCCAAACAACTTCTGGACGCCGCCGAAATGAAGGTGTTAAAAGAGTGCCTAGCTTTTTACTAGTTGTTACAACTTTTCAATTCAAGAAAGACCCTTAAAATTATTGGCTTAATAAATATAAATTAATAGCTAATAAAATAGTAATGACAACAATTAAGCATTGCTATTTCTATGAAATATTGGTTGTATATGCTATAATAATTTTATTTTATAAGCATAGGTAAAGTACGTTTACATACATAACTAAATTAGTAACCCTTATATTTATAATCTTAAACTGAATATATTTAATTTTACACATATACAAAATTTACAATCTTCGAATACTTATTTATTATTTTGGTACAACTTTATTAAACTTATTCAATCAAATTTCAAAACGGTGCAATCATTATTAAACTAAAAATAATCATGACAAAATGTGATAATAAAAGTAATGAGAAATGTATTATCATTAACTATTAACAATAATGAAGTAGAAGACAACCAACTGATTTCTTGCCGCTTTTAACCAATTTATATCGCTCAGTAATGATAATGTTCATAATAAAAATAAATTAACCTTAAAAGGTTAAAAATATGGAAATTTTAATAATAATAAATATAATATAGAAAGCGAAATCTCAAGACGGGCTGGTCATAAGGAACAACTTTCCAAAAGGAACATAGGTTGGTATATGACCAAATTATTTTGAGTTTCCATAGTAACTCAATCACCTGATCGTCAATTTTTATGGGAGTTCCAAATTTTTGTTTCGTATTTTTGCATAAATGCCTATTAAACAACTTTTCCCAAAAGTGATTCATTATCATCAGACCGTCTTGCGTTTTCGCTATCGGTCATTAGTAAAATTTCACCCTATATTGTTTTATTATTACGTAGGCTATATTGTCTAACCGCACAACATAATTATACAAAAAAATATAGGTAACAAATCAACGCTATTGTAACAGAGTTTGCTAAGATGTGAAATAAAATATAATTGTAACAAAATCAATGACACACGTTTTTTTGTGATTAGCGGCCCGCCTAGTGGTTTCACCCGTTGCTAACAGTTTTCCCATAGGAATTAAAGGTTTTTCCTAGATTTTTATATTTTCCGTATGTAGAGGTATTATAATAAATATAAACCTTTCTTTTGAATCGCTTTATCTACTCAAATGACATGATACAGTTAGCGTTGCCTTTAACAGACAAAGAAACTCGGAAAGCGACTTTAATATAAACCTACCTACTAGGTATGTTTGAAGAATACCTAACTGAACCCAAAATTAAAAAATACATATAAATAAACAAATAAATGTAACAAACTTTAATTTTGACTTTTGTAGATGATACAGTTAGCGTTGCCTTTGACAGTCAAAGAAACTCTGAAAGCGACTTTAATATAAACCTACCTTCTAGGTATGTTTGAAGAAGAACTGAACTCAAAATTAAAGTTTTATACATAAAAATAAACAAATAAATGTAACAAACTTTAATTTTGACGTCTTTTGTACTATGTGCAATAACTCATAATAAGTACAAAAGACGGGCCTAATGCCACGCGGCATTCTCTACCACTATAACTTAGAGTAACAGCATATACCTACTTATATTTTTAATAATAATATTTTTAATAAATACAGTCAGCTGATCGTGATTTTGTATAAAAGGTTGTTTTGTTTTTTGTTGTTTCTTGAGATATGTTTCTAGGGGAAAGTTGTTCAGTTTCATGGTCTGCATGCACCCTATTAGTATTCGGAGGGCTGCCCCTTACACCCTGTATAGCTACTATTTAAGTACTCATATATCGACCAACTGCAATTATATCTAGTACCTAACTTTACTACTTATTTCAGTTTTTCCTGATTCTATCAGGATTTAGTTACATGAACTCTACGAAGCTTGTAGATTAAAGTAATATTTGCATCCGATGATTAAGTACCCGTCTACAATGACTTGAAATAAAGTATGATGAAAATGTAACACATGATAGGTGCCGCTGGCGATACATTAGCAGACCTAGCCCTACCCTCGCGCATCGCGGCCTGCGGGTTGCGGCGGTCATTAATCATTGCACCAATCTCCTTTCTTTCCATACAGGCCAATAAATTAGCCTCACCTGTAGGGTTGCCGACTATAACGCCAGAACGTCAAGACTAGCTAGACAAATTGTAATGCTTTTGGCTATCAAGGACAAAACCGCAAAGTCCTGCCTGATACTTATAAAAATAATAATTTTAAATGCCTTGTTAATCACAAATCTCATTCTAAGTTGGTGTGAACAGCAAGTGATTAGCTTGCCTTTCTCGCGCTTGATTTCAGTTGCCTATAATCGGGCCCGAACTGCGGTAGTTAAAAACGGTCTTAGTCGTGGCAAAGTGTGGTTACGTCTTCCGCTTAAAGTTTAAATCATTTTGTGTTATTGTCGCTAACTGGCTAAATAATGACTATAGAATCGCAGTTGTGTGTCGCTTGAATTGTGATGGCTAAAAATAATATGAGTTGGAGCCCTGGCCTCTCATGCATTAAAAAATCCCAACTTTGTCAAACTGTTCCCAATATCCGGTCACTTATGATACCTGTCTTACCCCGATCCGTGCACCCCAACCCTATGACTCACCGGCGAAGCAAACAAACTTCACTCAATTCAATTTAAAACGTCTGACAACACCAATTTGCCCCCGTCTAAATGGCTACCTTGCTCCGAATACCATTTCAAACACAACAATAAATCTCCACTGAAATCACGGTCTAATTTCGTAAAAGCCTCGTCTCGCTTTGCTAATTAATATGAATGGCATTTGCATCCGGCTTTTTCTCGCTTACACCGTTTCCAACTATTGTTTTGCAAAGATCCTCACAATTTATTCTCATTTTTATACGAATGCATTTTGCGAAGGAGGGGCTGTACCTATTGAGAACAACAAAGTTTCGTTTCTCTCTCCTGAAATTAAAAGCTTTTGTATTTTTCTCAAATTAATCCAGACTGTTTGTTACACAGAATAATGTTCGTAATCCAAGGCCTGAAAGGAATAATCTCATAATTCCGTGCACGTAGAATGTAGATGCATGCTTGCATAGGCGCCAGCCTATCATAGGTGCGGTTGCAAGAAATACCTACGAAAAATATATGTCTGCCGCATGGGAGTCAAAATCAATTGTACATGACGATTGCACAACATGCTATAGGTTGTCATACCACGCTTGTAAAATTCATTACGTGGAAACTGCCTTTTCCCTGACAACATTGAAATCATCGAAGTGAGAGTAGACACTGATAGTAAAGCAATAAAATTGACACACCTGCTGGCATCAGGTCGCCAGGCCGCCTCTGCCACGTCGATGCTCGTTTGCCTGCCAATGCACAAATCTAATGGATTTTTTATGTATTCCCAAAAACGACCGATATGAATAAAATGGAAAATGCATCCTTGCCAAAAGCATTTCGCTCATGCGTTATGAATCAAATTTGTTTTTTATCGATCAAGCATTCAAAGGCACGGCGGGGATTGGATTAAAGAGCCGAGTCTGACAAAAGTACCAAAGCTGTATTCGTAATTTTTTAACAATAAAGTAAATTTTTTCACTTAGGTATACTCATCGTTCCATTTGAAACAAACAAGCTAAATAAGCCAGAAAAAAGCAGTAATGTAAGTGACTTCTCACAAGAAAACACAGCCTTTTCAATGTTTTTTTATTAAAATATCATGGAAAGTGCGTGCACAGATGTCGGTAGCTACGTAGCTACCTATGTCTGTAGTTGAAGCGAGCGTGTACTCTCATTAAAACTTTCCTCGGGCTGGGTTTGCACGTGTTTTTAATTTTTATCGAGAGCACTCGTTAGCGGGCAGACGGGACGCCGGGCGCCGGGGCGAGCGTGCTGCGGCTTTGGTGCTTTGATTGCGGTAATGACGTCTCTCCTCACTCCCTCTCCTCTCAACCGCCTCTCCACTCTGCGCCACTCATCCTTCGCACTATCTTCAAAATGCTTCTTCGCAAATTAATGGCAGCCGCATCTTTTAATTATACCACCACCACTGCGCGATCATAAGTATAAGTAGAGCACAGTTAACGACTATGCATATTAAGTCGTAATTATTTCATACGATGCCTTTGTTCCATTTTGCGAAAATCAATTTCAGAGAGTGTTATGAAATAAAAACATCAAAGGGAGAAACGATTGGTCGTGCTGCTAGTAGTTTTCCAGTTCCGCTCGAGTGCAGGTTCAAACGGTTGGAAGCGAGCACGATAAACGTTGCATTCGATGATGCAGCTTGCTGACTGGAGCCGGCCGGCGGCAGTGCGGCAGGCTGCACGCTGCCGGCAGCACGCGGGCGGCAGGGAGCAGCAAATCCGCTTAGGCACGGTCACTGCCACCAAGCCAGAACAGAACAGCCTCCGCGCAAACAACTCTAATGGATTTTTCATGTCGATTGAACACGATGTGTCTACCTAAGCAAGCGTATAAGATTATCGTACACGCTCTGATTTTTATGGTGAAAATTGATGAGAAGTAGAATTTTTATTTCATAAAATTTAAATTGAAAGATATTTTAGCTTTCGTTTGTTGTTAATAAGTATAAAAGTTCACTATACGTGTAACGAAACGACTATTCTTGCTAATACGATAATACCTACAAAATATCATTTAATTTCCATAGATAAGTAGTTCCCTACAACATGATTTGGTCAGAAACATTTATAATTATCTCTTAATTATGGGAGGCAATTCTTTTCGTGTGTATCTATCCAGCGGCTATGGCAATAAAATTCAAAAGTACCTTATTCGTTTTGGAAAAAAACGCCAATAAACTACGTGATCTTGCCAGCGGGCCCTTTTCAATTTCACAACGCATATCACTTACAATACAGGTCGTCTACCTTTCACCACCAATGTACTCTCACATGTCAGTTTTTTCAAAATATCTTGGTATTAGGAGATGATCTCAAGTAAAATATAGCAAAACTAATGGGTACATTGAAAATACAACCAACTGGTCTAGTTTTTAGGTCTATTACGTGGTAAGAATAATAACGGCCCGCCGGATGAAAAAATCTTTAGTAGTGATATTTGGAATGAAAAAACAAACTTTTCAAAGATTTAAAAAATGTTTCTGAGAGTACATTGGCAAGCGAAAGAATCTGTATAATTAGATTGATATCTGTTCTGAAAAAGAAAAAGGCCTCGTTAGTTTTCATGTGTTTTTTTTCCAAAACTAATGAGGTACATTTGATTTTATAATTAAAATCGATTAGTGTTCATTTTCATATGTTTCATCTTTCAACCTCTTGGGGCCTGCTAGATAGATAATTATTTTTTGTAAATCTTAAAAACTCTTGATGACAAAGGTGGTTCAGTTTCAAGTGTAAAACACACCCAAAACGTTTGTGCACATTTCAGTAACACACTATACATGATGTAAAAAAATTAGCTGAGAATATTTGAAGGGGTGAACCAGTACGTGAAACTGAACAACATAGGTCGAAATATGAAAAAAATCCAATCCCATATTTCGACCTATGTTCCTTGGGGAAAGTTGTTCAGTTTCACGTACTGGTTCACCCCTTAAAATATTCTCAGCTAATTTTTTACACCTTATATATTTAAAGGATAAAGAACACATTCCTTTGCACTTCGCTTTAAAGTTGAATATAAGCCAGCGTGATTTTACAGGGTGTCTTGATACCATTAATAATCATTAGGACTGATATCGCGAAGGATCGTAGCCACCCGCCCGCCCTCACTACGCCGCCCGCCCGCCGCGCTGAACGCTGAAAATTATGACATTAATTTTATAATTATTATTGTGTAGAGCACAATAGAACCGCCCACACAAAAACATGGTAAGCTGCGCTCATTGTTCACGAAAAACAATGATTGTGCACAAAGTGACTTGTAAAAACACGTACCTATAAGGTACTTTAGGTCTAACGAGATAATAGCTAGCCAATTAAGTAGATATCCACTGCCTCTAATGGGCATCTACATCCACTCCATTGTATAAGCTAACGTGTAATCAAATTAGATTGCAACCTGAGACTTCAGGGTTAGAACTTTGATCGTTGTTAATTAGGCATCAATTAATACGCTGCTAATCACCAGGCGCGAGCGTTAACTACAGAAACTAAAATTAGTTGCGTCAGTAACATTGTGAACGCTGTTTATGTAGCATAGTACAGCTTTTAGAAAATAGCGCGTAACTGCCACTTGAAAACTAGAACTACCTGCTTATTCATTCATGCTAGGAAAAGTTGCCGGCTGGTGATTACAGCTTGCGGTGCATGCAAGGCACTATGTGCTAATTACTAGCTTCAGGTAACTGCCGCTTTGCAGTGTGTCATCGGGTTGGCGGAAGTTGCTGGAGGTAATATAAGATGAACAGACGCTACCACTCAACGGGCGCGGCGCAGCGCGGAGCCATGTCCCCTGCGACGCTTCATGCGTCCATACTTCTTCTACTCCTCACAAACGCATACGGAGGCAAGGAGAGACCGGTAAGATTAGTTGTTGTTTACCTTCTGATCTATTACAAACTCGCAAACTCAAAGAATTTAATATTTTATTGTCGATTTGCGTTGAACTAACAGTAAAAATAGAAGTTGTAGTTCCAACATTTATTACTCGCCCGTTCAGAAGTTGGGTCGTAACAAAGTTGTGTCAATTTTTCACTGGATAGTTTATGAAGTATTTTGGCGGTGTATGTGCGGGTGAGCGGCTGTATGGCGGTGTGATGGATGGAGCGGCGTGCATGCAGCCAGCTACTGCCTGTGGGAACTGCGGGGACAAACAGCGACACTATTGCTCACTGTCGGCGTCTACGAATAAGTGCTGTTACTGTTAAGCCCAGTCGTAAAGCACGATTTGATAATTCACTAACAATATAGTAATAGTGTCTATTTTACCTTGCGTTCTTTTAGTATGGGTTTGTAAGCTGTCGAATCGGGCATATTAGGTTGGTTCGGGTATAATGCTGTGTGATAGAGCTATACACTGTTGATTGAGTTTTAGTACAATGATACATGACATGTATAGGTCGACACTTCAACTCTACAACATGATAGTTTCAATTAATTGTGTGCGAGAAAATGTTTTATCCTTGGTCTTTTCTGCATGCTAAACCAAGTGGAAATAGATTAAAAATAAAATCTAAATAGGTGTACCTACCAGCCCCAATAACCCGTAAAAATCTACTTCTCACTTTCTGTTAAACACAACTCCTTTACTTCCCAATGAATCAAAAGCCCGAGGTCGTCGCGAAATAAAGATAGGACATACAAACATTTTGCCAGCTCCTTTCAATTCGTCGATTTTATAAAGAAGGTAAAATAAAACGTACTTGGTCTGAAAAAACATTTCGAGACAGCGAGTTCACTTAGTTCTGGGACAATGGAGACGGGCCTTGGGTACTTTTAAATTAATATTTAACGTTATGATACAAGTTGATGCGCATTGGGTCTTTCCCGGTGGAATCACGACTTAATAATTTTCTTTGAGAATGTTATCTCACTTTTAATATTTAAACGTCTTATTTTCCCTATGGTGTTCTCAAAGGTAAAGTGTGTAAGCAGAGGCGTAGTGTGCTTAGTGCCTGAATAAATGCATAGCATATTAAGCCAGATTGTCAAGGTAGGCTGCTTAGTCAGATTCAATATTTGTCTGCCAGATTTGCTTTGCTTCGAGCCTGAAGGAAACTTTTTTTGTTAGATACGTACGTGGCTATATAAGGTGTGTTCAAATGCTGGATATATATCAAGTGGGCAACTAAACAACTTTCCATACGATCGAAATATGAATACAAATTTAGAACCTATCAAATTTTGTAACACTTGATGTACTTATTTAATAGTTTTATTGAAGCACTAGCTGATGCCCGCGACTACGTTCACTTGATGTGATTTAAAGGTACTTTGTGAAGGATAAAACAAAAATCTGAAGGGAACCTGAATAACAACAGACATGCCTTAACCATATTGTTTGTTCTTGCTTCCTTTTTCGTAATGAGGTGATGGTTGGTGGTCTTTTATGCGCCAAGTGTGATGGTTGTCTATGTAAAGCAACCTGGAGTACCCTGGACTACCGCCAATGAGTGACTGTTAGTTATCTATGAAGTGGCAAGTTTCTCTCAGTTTCTCACGTGTTGATGCGTAATATTGGATATTCTTCCAAAACAATTGTAATTTTTACTGTGATTTCTGTAAGTCCCTTGAAACCTTCCGTAGAAGTCACGCACTCGACTTGGATAAAAAAATATCACTAACTATTTTTCTTTTCATTCTTTTTTTCATCGTTTTTTATATGAATATTTCCTAACAACACTACATTACATGCCCATTAAAAAAACACAAATTGTTGTGCACAAATATTTGTGAAACTCTGCCTATCCACCATAAGATAAAGATTTTTTATATCTCAGATGTTACACAGGCCTGTAGCCAAAACGAAATTTAGCTGGTATTGGACAACATTTTCACTTCGTAGTAAAATGTAATCTCTATGTTAAGTTTGCTTAGTAACTAGCTAGACACTACAAAGTGTAATTCAAATCTATCTTGTAGTCTAGGACATAAGCGTGCACAAACATAATTATAGAGAAAAAGATAAACAGAAACAAAATTGAGGTCTATATTACGTTTCATTGGGTAGTCGTTTTTTGCATTTATTTGCAATGTAGGTACAGACAGCGACCTGTACCAGTTTTATTATATAATACCTATAGGTTTTTGTATTGGTTGGAGTCCTAATTTTATATAATAATTCATCCTTAATATTCCATAAGAAAAGTAGTTAAGTTTCATGGGATAGTTTACTTCTTGAAATATGATCAAGAAATTTTAGAACTCCTGTTTTTTGTTTAGCGAGTGTCAGTTTGTTCTTTGGTTGTATTATTCATAAGTTGATATGAATTGGGATTTTTATCCTCACAGTCCTCATATTACTATGAGCCTATGAGCAGAGCCGTGTAATGTTATATAAACCGTGAACGGTTTGCCATGAATTGAATTATTGTTACAAGTGTAGCTACTTTGCGAGAAATAAATCTATTAAAATATTGATACTGTCGTAAGTGTTTTACCCTATAAAATCTGTAATGCGTTTCAGGAATTTAGTCCCGAAATCCAGGAGATAATTCAGCATCTTCATAACCAGTGTCGGGACAAGACGGAAGTGGCGGAGGGTGAGGACATTGAGCATTTAATTTGCCATTTTTTTCTTTCAAATTGTAAATAGGTGCCGCGTGATGCCGGCTTAAAACAACGTCACCCCATGGACTGACAACCTGCCACTATAGTGAGACACAGTTATCTAATTGACCCTCAAACTTTTGTCAGACGTGGTGTTAATATCCGTTTTACGGCCGTTAACGATGTGCCTACCCCGTAAGGGATATAGGCGTGATTTATGTATGTATGTAAATAGATCTTGATTAAATACACCGATAGCAGATATCTTAATTATATTATTATTATATATTAGTCAGGGTGTTAACAATAGGAAAAAAAATCATCTGGCCCTGAACTGAACAACTTTTTTCTGATTTTATCATCCTTACAAAAATCCCAACCGCAAAACAGTTAGACGTACGAATACCTGCACAATTTTATGGGTTGTCGGTAATAAGTAATTTTCTGAACAGATGTTAGGTTTTTACAAGTGATTCTGGATTGTCAAAAATTTACAATCACTTTCGATCGTGTTCTACTTAAATCTAAGAATGTACCCTGGTTGTTATAAAAAAAGTTTGATATGGTTTAAGCTGTTTGGCAACAACAAATCGTATGGAAAAATAATTCAAACACCGTCTAAACGCGCGTCTAACTTTTTTGTAATAACACCGCACCACCGGCACCGTGAGTAATTGTAACTTTATGACAATGACTCTACGACGAAGTTGTTCAGTTTCATATGTGGGTTTGGTTCATGCCTCTGATAGAGGTTTTATGAAGTGAATCGTGACATTCGTGACGTTGTTTGCGTATGTTAAAGCACCTTTATTCTTACTTGCCCCCAGCGGATATAGCGAATTGTGAAAACGGCATATTTAAGGAGGACAACAAATTGAAGTGCTATATGTTCTGCCTGATGGAAGAAGCGAGTCTTGTGAGTTACCCGTCTTTTGTTTGTGTTTCTCTCCACCATTGCTCTCCACCCTTGCCGACTCAGGAATGAATTTATTTTTAATTCGTTCCGTTTGTTTTTAATTTACGAAGGTGCAGTTCAACAACATAAATTCTATCTTGCTTACAAAATATTTGTGTAAAAACCGCTACTTAGTTACAGTAATTTTATAGAGAGGCCAAATAAGAAAGCAAACTTATTATACTAACCTACTTAGTACACGGCACAAAAAGAGGTGCGAGGTGAAATTATTTACTGAAATACATATGTCTTATTTCAAGTAACATAGGTGTCTATGTCGACTAAGATGACTGCGCCACGTCTGCGAGACTCGTCTCTTGATATGGATTCTAGTTTTATTGCTTGAAATGATTTGATTACAGGCGGACGAAGAAGGCGTAATAGACTATGATATGATGGTCAGCTTAATCCCTGAACAGTACTACGACAGAGTCAGCAAGATGATTTTCGGTTGCAAACATCTAGGTGAGCCAAATATTTAGAAATCTCGGGTTACTTCGGTTATACTAGCTAATGTATGAATAAAATAAGTACTGTACTTAAAGGAAAAATAATTATTTAAAGGGTACTTAATTACAGATACACCGGAAAAAGATAAATGCCAGAAAACATTCGATGTTCACAAATGTTCATATGATAAAGATCCAGACGTAAGTTACTAACTAAGGGTTGAGGCTGATCCTACCCGTCCCCAGTTAAAGGTTAACTACAAGTTACCTTAGATTTGACACTTATTTCCATACGAAAAAAGTTCGAGATCTTTTCAGTTGAGGAGGGTGGAATCAGCCGTATATACTCTCATAATTAAAATTATAGTTTGTTTAAATCTTTCTGTTTCGTCATTAACTTATTTTTATTTTGTTTCAGTTTTATTTCTTATTCTAAGTATTTAAGATGCTGCAAGATAGACAAACAAAGTATTTAATAAATTTAACTTAAGCGCGTGATTACATTGTTTTCACATTTCATACCTTGCAACATATTTTTTAGTTTGGTCCAATGTACAGCAATAAGAAAATCAGCAATAAGCTAACCAACCTTACCTAACTTATTTATTATTATTGATCAAACCCTATTATCAAGTAGGAAGATACTTCAAAAAATTACAATATACTAAAACGCTCAAAATGAATTATTTTATGGTATCATCATTTTCATAAGAACTCAAGGCGAATACCTTGTTTTTAATAAAACACAAGGGCACCTCGGAGCGATGTTGTTTTAGGAGTAGCGCTTTAAAAATTTCAAAGTCAGAATAGCTACACATAATTACAAATATTTCATTTCGAATCTCCGGTGAGCCAAGATGGAAATACTTATTCCTTGAGAGCTAAGAAAAATATAACGAGAACCGAGCGAAGAGAGTGAAGAAAATAAACGTTATTTTGAAACGATTATTTTTATCTAATTAAATTTTATTATACAGGGTGTAAGGGAAAGCCTTCCAAATACTGCTATGCAGACCATTAAACTGAACACCTTTTCCCTAGAAACATATGTTAAGAAACGCCAAAAAAAATTGGACCTCCCATACAAAATGACGACTAGTTAGTTGACTGCATGTACTATATATAGGAATTCAAAAATGTTTTGACGTGTCCTGAAATATTTTCTTATGGGAAATTGTTCAGTTACATGGTCTCAATACACCCTGTCAGAATTCGGAGGGCTGTCCCTTACACCCTGTATGGAATAAAAAGGAGAAAGTGGAGCAAGACGGAGTTGCGGGTAAGACGGGGTTCCGGGCAAAAAACGTTTTGATTTGAACGGATACAGCCGGTTAAGCGTCGTCCGATGTGCCGTCATCATACAGACAAGGGGCCATCCATAAATCACGTTATGCCCAAAAGGGGGGGGGGGGGGGTTCATCAAAAATCACGAAAGATCACAAGGGGGGAGGGGGGGGGGGGTGTAGCAAAAAATCACGTGTAGTTTTTTAAAAAAAAAAAACGAAGTCACGATTATTGCCGAGACGCGTCAGGTTACATACTAGCGGCACGCGGCGGTCGGATCGGCGCCGTTGCCAGGCAACGAACGAAATGAAGTTCCCGCGAGCCGTGATGACCGCCCACCGCCGCCGCCGGCCGCGGGACGCAGTTTGTCGGTGTCAAGTCGGTGTCACGGTGTCGACCCTCCCGCATCTTGACGCGACGGTGTAATGGCCGAAGCAACGAACTTTTATGTGTGGTGCGGGAAAATGACGATGCTGAGTGGCTTGACGAAGCCGACATTGAATCAAATCACGTTGCGTCGTCATTGCCAATAACCGAAGACGCTCATCCGATTATCATCAGCATTGAACAGAGTATGACCAGTCCATGGTGCCAAGACATTTAATTATTATTGAATAATTATTTTTTCTATAATAAATAGATGATTACATGTACCTTCTATTTTCCATTTCTACCTTTTTTTCAGTAAAATTCTTCATGGTACTAAAAAAATACACGTGATCCTACGGGGGGGAGGGGGGGGGGTAGTCTTAATAATCACGAAGTATCACCAGGGGGGAGGGGGGGGGGGTCAAAAAAGGGCAAAAAAAGCATCACGTGATTTATGGATGGCCCCCAACGATATATTTCAAAAAAATGATGAATGATGATTTTTGGGCAAATTAAAAATACAAAAACGTTTATTGGTCAAAATATTTCTTACAATGTGGTTGTGCAGTAACTCCCACTCTAGGATTCCCTGTGTTGTAAGATATCAGCCTTTTCGCTTAGGATCCACTATTATAATAATAAACATAATAAGAAAGAGATACCAAACAAAGTAAAGAAAAGAAAAAAAATAACAAATGTGTGCGAAAGACAAATGCATGCTAGAGCGTGTGTGTGAGCTTGTGTGTATAAGTGATTGTGTTTTATAAGTAGGTACCTACATAAACAAACGTAGTAAAATTGAATGTGATAGCTGGTCATTTGTAATTTGTCTGGTTCCTTTGTATTACGCACTATAATCACGATATTGTGATTGGTTTGCATAATTGACGGTTATTTAATACGTTTTTTTAGGTCGGGGCAAGATGGGATAACCCGGTACCCCGTCTTACCCAGCTAGCTTTTTTGTGCTCTGATAAAGAATATGAGAAGCCACCAAAAAATAGTAGATAAAAAGGAATGTGAAGTATCTAAAATAGTGAATATCAATAAAATAAAATAATAATAATTGAAAGCAAATAATTATCAAAAGGATAAATGACAACAAAAAATATAAAAAATAAAAACTAATAACGTGCTGACCTGATCTTTAAATATTATAATAAAACAGTAAAATCCGAGTTTGTACTGTATAGTACGAAAACGCAATCCAAGGCGATGTTCAAATAGTATTAGAACAAATTCCATTTTTTTTGTCTGTCTGTACGTCCGTTTGTCCCCAATACTTTTACCTCTAATCTCTGAAACTAGTGAACGGATTTGAATAAAATTTTTTGTGGTGTATAGCTACTGACCCTGGTTAACATTGAGGATAATTTTTACCGCGGGGAAAATCACTCTATATCATGCGAAATACGATTAATCGTAAAATATTTAGACCACCACCACACCACAAGATTTTTTATTAATAAACGAACAAGTATTAGTCGTGAGTACTCGTGAGGTAGGTTTACGCGACTTACTTGTTTTTGTCTTAGTAGGGAGTTTAGCCCTGTACGTTTCGCGGGTTAAGGCGACGGACAAATTATTGTCCTATACGATAAGTTTATTTCAAGGATCAATAGCAAAGCTTATATTGTTTTGCGTCTATAAAAACACTAAAACGGAAAATGGTGGCCACCAAAAACCGTTTAAAATGGAACACAGAAGAATAAGCAATTCATTTTGTAATTTGAAATAAACTTGTTTGTCCGTTTTAGTTTGACAGTGACAGACTCTACAAGTCAACCGCAACCACCACAAAAGCCAGTAGGTAACTCCAGCTACTGCAGCGTCACCCACCGTGTGGCGCGAGCGTAGCGAGCCGCGGCCCTCAGTGTTCGGCAATCACAGCTGACGAGCTTGTGTATGTGAATATGATGTAAGCTGAAGTATGTGATCTATCGACCTCCGTGCAGAAGGCTATTTTAACCAGCCGAAACGTAGTGGGTAGTTAATTTGGTAGAGAGTTAACTCTACCAAATTAAACCGACAACACGATAAGAAATAGAGAAATGGCTTCATAGCAAAAAAAAACAACATAAGGGGTCTTAACTACTTAGATACAAATATCGCGCTTCACCTTATATAATCTTTCATGTATAATTTTTTTATCAGTTAATTTATATATTAAGCGTAGTCACAAAGGTAAGCTTATCTCTATGAAGAGACCTATTTCAGCCAACCTGCACAGTGGATTTAGAAAATAATATAGGATATACATACAGATAGGACCTTGCATATAATATATAATTAATACCTTTCAATAAATACATAAATAAAAAGGCTTATTTTTATAAAAAAGGTAATGAATAAAAATATACTTAAATACATGCACATAATATATCAATATTGTTGCGATAAATAGGCCATTTCAGCCCCTAAGTTGTTTCTACTCAACTGCAATGTTTGTCCAAGATATACATACTGCTGGACAACTTCAAGAGCTACATCTTTGACAGAGACTGGCTCAGGGATGATGTGTTGATTGAAAATTACATTGATCTTGCCCAAGTTCATCCAGAGCCAAACACGCCTCGTAGCAGCGTTTAGATCAGACAGCATTATTTACTGCAGCTATTTAGTCATTATGACTATGTCGTCGACAAAGCGGAGATGCGTGAGACATTTTGCAGTTGATGTAAATGCCAAGTCCATCATTCAAAACGCAAACAATAAAATTTTTACGGATGTTACACTCCAAAACAGAGACGAAGAAATCATTTTTAAACTTTAAACGCGTATATCTCTGCTCTGGCTGTTTTAAGATGCTTTGTAGTCATATCACATATTATCTTGTCGGTTACATTAATATAAACTCAATTAAAAAGATTTTATCGATATAACTAGAGACCGGATCATATGCATTTGCATATTAAAACCTTATTCGGTGCAGATAGCATATTTGGTTAGGTGAGCGTAGTCATGATCTATCAAATATTATTAGCGAAATGAAAAAAAAAACCTAAAGTACTATTCTGGATCATTCTCATACGGCAGAAATTTTCTATATTGTTAAGTTTGTAAGGGTCTTTTTTCATCTTACATTGGAGTGTGGATATAATGTTTATCTTGTGGCAAATAGCCACGCAATAGCAGTGCAGGCGTCGATGACAATAACGACGAACCACTCTAAATTTATGCATTTTGACAAAATATAAACTTTTGCCTACTGGTAATCTAAAGGGAAAGAGGTAGGATTCCATCTTCTCCTGGAGGTACCCCATGTTACCCGCAAGGTTGGACAAGATGGGGAAACTGCATGTTATTTATTTTCTTATTTTGATCCTGGAGTACGTTTAAAAATTTCCTCATATATGACCAATAATGATTACATATATAAATATAGTTAAATTTATCCTTTGACAATGCGGTTCGGTGTTTCACACGAAAACGAAGAAGTAATTATTTTTTTTTGCTTAATGTAAAGCTACCTCTACCATACCGTTAGTTCTGAGAGTAACTCTCTTACTTGTAAATAACGACGTAATTTGGCGTTAGCCGCGGGCCTCGCTTCGTCTATTTTTTATAAAATCCCGCTCAAGTTTATTCAGATTTTGAAAGAAGTATAATGCCACGAAATTAATTTGCTTCACGAGAAATAATTTGTACGAGCTGAAATAAATGACTCGAAATCTCGTAAACGTATAATTGTTATTATTTTTACATAATTGTACAGAAAACAAATGCTCTCACATTAAACATTTTTAATAAATGTGTTTGTTTTGTTTGTGCGATATCGTCTAACATTTTATGTTTTATTTGTACATATTGAAATTAAACCAGGTTATAAGTAAGTACTTTAAAATTAATTTTGAATTTTCGACTGTATTACCCTACTTTTAATAATACTGATTTCATGAGCTACAAGAAAACAAACAATCGAGAGATCGTGCCCTATAAAGGCGTATCCTGGCGGAGGCCTACGTCCAGCAGTGGACTACCACAGGTATGTAAACGAACAATCACGTTCATCAAATTAACCTATTCAAAGACGACCGTATTGTCAACGAGGCTAATCTTTATCAGGATGGAACTTTAAAATCCGAATGACAATAAAAGAGCACGTTATTTAACAGCAAAACGACATTCAAAAGACGGAAAAACCGGAGGGTCGGAACATCTGCACATAAAGAGGCAATTTGGAGATTGCCGGGGGCGCAACCACCACGAAGAATTGTGCTCAAATGTATTCAAAATTAAAATAAAAACGTAGAAAATATTGCAAGGAAATTCATTGCGGTAAAGTAAACAGGAGTGGCTTGTTACTGGCTGGTTTGTGGGTTGGTGGGTAGCCCGCCAGCCGCCTGGTGACCCTCGGGTGAGCTCTCAGTTTGCGCCCTCTTGAACCTGAAGGTGCTGTCTCAAATTTCGGATTGCGCTCTATATTTACCCTTCTTGCCCTGGTTTTATTTTATATCCACCCAAAAGTATATTAAGAGTACGGTTGGCGTTCTTGTAGAGCCCTCAAAGTGTGTTTGAAGTGGAGATCAATCATTTTTTATTAGTGTAGTGAGCAGGAAACTCTACCTGAGTTAAATAAATTATTATGTGTAGGTCTTAATCGATGGTCTTTAAAATCACATCTTTAATTATTTCACCATAATGACATAATCCCATTTAGTAGTATTGACTTAAAATACACTTATCTTATCAAGCATGCTTTAATAATAAGAGAAAGGATCTATAAACCAGATTTGACAATCTAAATGTTAATGATATTAATGCCCTTAGCCGTACACTACGAAATGCTACGTAAACTGTCCATATACATAACTACGTAAGTAGTAGCATAATTTGTATGTATAAATCGATGCTACGCCGAGGCCAGCCAGCCGGTGGACTTTCCCCCCAAATTATTCGCTGCTACGGACCCCTAATTCAGAATATTAATAGCTTCGACTAGGATTGCATAGTGATTTGATAGTCAAAACAGTCGCCGCTCCGACATGTTGACCGGCGGCGTGTTGTGTAAATTTGTACCGAGTCAGTGTATTTGCGGCAGATGACGCGGCTCCTCGAAATCGACTGCCCAGTCAGTCTTCCGGAAATTTAGGACGTGATGTAGATACACTATCGTAGGGCGCGTTAGTGAAACAAGGAAATTATCCGTATAAATTGAGTTAGGCCGCCCCCGGCAGCGCGGCGGGCGCGGGCGGCGTGCCTCAAAGGAAGCGCGTTGTGCTACTTCGGAAAGGTGTTTGTTTCGGAGGCGCACAGCAAAATGAATATTGATGACTTTATGAGACCGGAGATGATTTGCTGAAAAATTAGCTTCTTTTCATCGTTTTATAACGGTGCGCCATTCGGAAGCCGTGATGAAGACTAATCTAACCGTTAATTTTGCTTAGTAATGGTAGGCAGATTTATTTCGTTTGGCAACACTCACGAACCATGGCGTTAATGGGATAGCGATCTTTTATCTTTGTGTTGTTAATTAAACGAGTGTGGGGGAGAGTTATCTTAATTTGATAATTTTGCAGCGTGAATTTTCCGTCATATTAATTTTATAGCCATGAAATTGATTTGTCTATTGCTTTTAAAATTTTCAGCTGTAATACTTTGACACAATTTATGTTCGTACTGCAATCACTTTGCGTTAGTATTAGTAGCGACGATTGTAATAGCAAGATAAAGCAGCATAAATATGCAGCTCTGGTTTGGAGCGTGACGTGGCGCGTGGTGTCATCTTGGCCGCTCCTGACCGGAAGACACAATCTATATGCAAATGTCACACAAGATACAAGCCACTGATGTCGCTACCCCGCCGCCGCCGCCGCCGCCGCCGCCGCCGCCGCCGCCGCCGCCGCCGTCTCTACTCGCCGCCTGGGACGCTTCGATGCACTGGATTAGTATCATGTAATAATATTATTCACTCTCCATATCACAGATCGCTCTAAGAATGCAATATTTTTGTGTTATAATTGAAACTCTAATGAGTTTCCTAAAAAAACTTTTCATTTTTAAATCAAAACAATTTTGATACAAATCATCACATGAAAATAATACTCGTCTTCAAACGCTATCAAAAAAGTTACAAATACAAATATATTTATTTCGCATCACATCTTAGGCACCACAATCAATAAATTCAGTACAAATATACAAAATGAGCTGAAATGGGCGTAGGCACAGCACACTGCTGGTTTTAAGCTTACCCCTAGCCAAAAACGGGTGTTATTAAATATTTCATTTCAAGTTAACATTGCGGTTAAAGTAAGGAAACTGCGCACTAGTTCTCTTATTTTTTTTTGTCTTCCAGTTGGCAAGGTCAGTCAGTAGTTTGGACAGTAACCCAAGTCATGCGCCCTGTTACAGTGATTGCATCTTCATTCAGGAGTCACCCGACAAATTCTGGCAACGTGAAGATTTATCCGCTAAATTTGATGCGGCATTTAGTAGTAGATATTTAGTTTAGTTCTACTCTGTTGATAATAATTTATTTTCACATCTTCATTCAACTTTACGAGATTTAAGATCGTGGTTAGCCTGTGTTAATTAAAGCTGACTCTTTAAAACTGCTCTATTTGTTTTGCCCGTACCTACCTATCTAGTGACCGTTTTTTACCTATTTAGTGTTGATTTATTGACATTGTTTTATTTTATTTTTTTGGTAATACTTAAGTCTTAGATAAATGATTGGTTCGCTACAGCGAGGACCAATCTTTCATCTAAGATTTTAGTAGCCACACACAGTGGGTACAATTTTTACAAATTGTATGACATGCCTTATTTTTTTATTTATTATTTTACTATTGACATCTGACAATGACAATCTAATTTCATGAATTGTTTTTCTAAAATAAGACTGTAAAAAATATTGTAACGAAATATATTAAGGCATATGAATATGATAGCAGGCACTGCTTTGTTTATAAAAAGAAACTCAAGTGGTTCCAAATGTTTATGTGTTCTAGCATTTGTGTTCTGCATCTTGTAAGAAACTGCGCTCTCGCTTCTCACATCGTGGGCCGCGGTGATGGCGACCGCTGGCTAAGCCAATTATTGTCCACTTGGGTAAACACCGGCTCGTTAGCGAGTTGTGTGCACTGTTCTATTCAATTTGCGATGTTCCACCGCCACTTATTGATAGGACACACTTTTCCGTCCGCTCTTAATTTTCTAGCTGTACACTCCTCGGAAAAGCGACCGCTTAATCAAATAACTGCTGAGTTTTGCAACGATAGGAATAGCAAGTTGTATGTAATGAGCGGTTCTGTTTAATACGCAGAAATTGTAGAGTAGGTAATTGTAAAAGTAAAGGAATTAAACTACCGCTGATGGACTGGTTTTAAGACGATTTAATTTTGTTTGTCAATTACCTACGTGCCTAAGTGTAGTAATTTATTAGTAATATTAAGTCTACTTATGTTCAACTAATGATAAACCGTATAAGTTTAAGTTAAACCCACCAAGACAGCAAATATTGCGGTCAGCCAATATCTTTAAGGAACGAAAGTAGACTTAAACTTCCTGACAATTAATGAAATGGTTTAAGGGTAGAATTTTAAACTCTTCTCAAAATTTTCGGATTAAAACCTGAAAACAGTTGTATAAAAGACCTGCTTTATGCATTCTGCCTATAAATATTACAGTTTATTTTCAAACTCTGAAGTGTAACGTCTTCAAGCGCGGTAAAATTTTCAAGCGCGGGCAGGATTTGAACCTGCGACTTTCGCCATCACTAGGGGCGACGCCTCTTCCATCTGGGCTACCGCAGCTCGTCCCTTGCCCGCGAATTTGCAAGTGTATTTTGATGCCAATAACGCGTGGCACGGCTCCGTCTACCGGGTTAGTTTTGTAACTAATACCCAGTGACTAATTTATTCTTTACAGATTAAATGTAGTATAAGCGATGAGAACCCACGATAAATTGAATACCAAATTTTAAAACACTTCCCGTGTTAGGTATAGGTACGATTTTTGAAAATTTGCAAAATTTTCTAAATGTGGCAGTTGTTGATCAGGCAGGTGTCGTTCAGTTGTTGTTCCGATATTGTTTAGTTGTTGTTCAGACGTTGTTCAGTTGTTTCGTTAAGTAGTTGAAATCTGAACAACTGTTGAATATCAAGCCATATTACGTTCTCGTAATTAATTTGACCTTGTAATGGACCTTGCATGCAATCCCTGGGGCGGATGTTTTGATAAGAATATTACTGTTTTTATTTTCGGAGAGTGTAGATAAAATTGTGTATACCACTACATATAATTAGGCATTAGGATGCTCGTGCCAAACTATTAAACAGACACTCGCATTCTAATGCCCCCATTATATGACTGTTGCATAACCTACTTACTATTGTTTGTATGCTCGTACGTAGCACTTTACTACGAGATCGTAGCATCTTGATGAACTGTTCGAGGGCTTGTTCCCCTCTGGTGCAGTAATATACACCATTGTAGTGCCGTGTGATGCCGGCTTAGAATAGTATCACCCCACGTCTTGCCCGTGGGAGTCGTAAGAAGCGTCTAAGGGACTCGAGGGTGTGTATTGCAATTTTAGGCGATGGGCTGACAACCTGTCACTATGGCGATACAAAATTAAAAGGGGTATTAATTTTATAACCATTAAAACAAGTTCTCAATTTCAATGCATAATCATTTATTAATTCATTTAAAAAAAATAAACCAACTAGTGCCAATTTAATATATTTACCACCATAGATATCGTATAAAGTCTATTAAATAAATTAAATAAAAACGTACAACCTGATTTTCCTGAAATCACTGAACACCAAATCACTGGACCCAGTTACACTTCACAATCTCACAACCTTCCGATCTAAAACGCCCAAGCGCAACTGCTGCGGACTCTCTTCACTTTAGCCAAACTCCCCGCCCTTACCACTTCCATAGCCACTACCACGGTGGGAAGTGGTAAGGACAATTCACGTCGAGTGAAGTACTCTTATTGCAAAGACATACAATATTAATTATAAAATTATAACTTCTTACCATATTAATTTATAAACGAATATTTATTCACCTAAATTATTACATAAGTATATGTGATTTGAATTCACAACAAAAAAGTAAGTTCTGTAGTAACTGTCTCGTGAAAATACTTTTTAACATATTTAAATATTAATACAAATATTACTTGCAGTAAATTACTAAATTATATCTTATAATAATTATTATTTGTTACACTTACACTTATTCTATATTTATCGACTTAATCGCTAACAACTCGGCCATCCTAAAATGACGAGTCCCTCCGTCATCTAATTTCATGCGCAAAATAAAAAATAATTCATCATTCTTAGACGTAAAACACAAAACGTATAAAATATTTATCTCAAAATTGATATTTACTAATTCTCTAAATACGCGTCTGTGAGAGACTCTTAACCTAATTGATGTAAAACATCTTTGACAGAACTTGTTCCATCACATTTGCACCCTATAATCTTGTTCTGAATCAACTTCGGAATCGGAACTAGATCCATAATTTTTGTCAAAATTTAGCCATGGTTTTAGTTTATCTAAGGCTACTACATTATCATAACCGCGATGACCTTTCTTCTTTGTTAATGGTGTATCCTCTATTACAAATCTTTCGCTAGGCAACACTTTCTTTATACGGTATGGACCTTGAAACTTTGCGGCTAGTTTCATAGATTTTCCATCACCAGGAACATCCCTTTTCACACTTACCAAGTCACCTTCCTTATAAGTGTGACTAGTTTTCCGTTTTGCATCAAACCTGTCCTTATCTTTGGTTTGCTGATCACAGATACGCTTTCCTGCATCTGAACGTATTTTATCTAGCTGTTCGTCAGTAGATCTATGAACAGTTTCAATTATAGCGTCACTTAGAAAATTTTCAGAACCACTGTTTACTTTAAAGCCAAACAACAATTCTGACGGACTTTTTCCAGTTGTTTTGTGTATTGTAGTATTCAAACCTAACTGTATATTAGGAATATGTTCATCCCAGTTTTTATCATTTTTGTCCTGACATTTTGCCGATAGTGCACCTAGTATTGATCGGTTAAACCTCTCAACCTGACCATTGGCTCGAGGCGTTGAGACAGAATTCAAGATATGTTTGATTCCGTTAGATGTAACGAAAGTCTTGAAGGCTGTACTGGTGAAAGATGTTCCGCGATCCGTAACAAGTCTCACCGGTGTGCCAAAGTAACCAATATGTTCACGGAACACTTTTATGGTACTCGAAGTTTTAGTGTTTCTCACCGGCTTGATGTTCACAAACTTTGTAAAACCATCCACTATTACCAGCAAATACGTGTTACCTTTGGTACTCCGTACGAACGGACCAAGATGATCGGCGTGTACGGTGTGGAATGGGATTTCTATTTTGGGGATTGGATGTAACTCCCCTTCCTGTCTGCCTGAAGATCCCTTGTGAAAAGCGCATTCCAAACATGACCTAACGTATTTTTTTACGAACCTACGTAATTTGGGAAACCAGAATGACTGTTGGATGCGGGCAAGAGTCTTCTCATAACCAAAGTGGCTAAGATCGTCATGATTCATTTTGACAATCTGCCATCGGACCCCTTTTGGAACAACCCACCGTAATTCAGTGCCATCGGCTCCTGTTATGCGAAATAACTTTCCATTTTTCAGTTTATAGTTTTTTACAATATCAGCCACATTCTCTGCATTAGGATCATTAAGAGTGGTTTTGAGACGATTAATCTCATCATCAGTTGACTGTACAGTGGCAATCCAGTCTTCGGTGTTTACCGACAATACATCCAGTATATGCACTTCTTCGTTTGCCTCACCAACCGGATTCCTGCTCAAGGCATCAGCATGTTGCATGGTGGATCCTGCTCTATATTCAATCTCGCAATCATATTCTTGTAGTTGTATCCACCATCGTGCAATGCGTGGGATAAGGTCTCGTTTGATCATAGTGGTTCTTAAAGCATTGCAGTCAGTTAATACCTTAAATGGGATTCCAATCAGATACACTCTAAACCTTGCTAGAGTTGCGACAACAGCCAAGGTTTCAAGTTCAAAGGAATGTAAGCGTTGTTCTTCAGCTGTAGTTTTTCTGCTGTAGTATGCTACAGGTTTAAACAAACCTTCATTATTTTTCTGAAGCAAAACACCCCCTATACCGTTTTTGCATGCATCAGTATGGACTTGTGTCTCGCTTTTTGGGTTATAAAGAGCCAACAACGGTCTTTGTACCAAACAGCCTTTTAATTGACTGAAAGCATCTACCTGTGGTTTTTCCCATCTCCACTCCATGTTCTTTCGCAGAAGATCCGTTAATGGCCGTGCAATTTGTGCAAATCCTTTCACAAAACGCCTGAAAAAGCTAGCTAAGCCAATAAATTGTCTTAGCTCGTGGACATTTGTTGGAATTGGAAATTTTTCCACTGCTTCGGTTTTCCTGGCACCAGGTTTAATACCGTTGGCAGAAACTTCATAGCCAAGAAAGTCAATATTATCAAAAAAAAAACTTGCATTTACTTAGCTTCAGTGTAAGACCTCCTTTGCGCAAAAGTGCAAGTACTTCTTCCAACCTTGTCAATCCCTCCTCAAAAGAACTCGCTGGAATCAGAACATCGTCCATGTAAATCAACGCATACTTAACTTTGGCATCAGATAGGATTTTATTCATGGTTCTTTGGAAGACTGACGGTGCATTAACCAATCCGAACGGCATCCTTGTAAATTCAAATTGTCCATCCGGTGTTACAAAAGAGGTTTTATCCTGAGATGCCTCTGAAATGGGTATCTGATAGTAGCCAGAGGCTAGATCCAAGGAAATAAATAACTTGTTACCAGACAGTTGGTCAAGTTGATCTTCAATAAGGGGAAGTGGAAAATGATCTTTCTTTGTGCGTCGATTAAGTGCACGATAATCAACGCATAATCTCTTCTCCCCTGTTTGCTTTTGAACCATTACTATTGGACTTGCATAAGGGGACGAAGACTCGCGTATTATTCCTGCGTCCAACATTTCATGTATCATATCCCGAACATGAGCTCTCTCGCTATGAGACATCCTGTACGGCCTATAGACCACAGGGTCTGAATCTATGAGCTGAATCACCATCTCCCCAGCAGTCGTAAATCCTAAATCTTTTAACCCAGTTGAAAAACAATCGCCGTATTTAGTTAAAAGATTTTGCAGCATTAGTTTTTGTTCCGTTGTGACTTGTGTTCCACATTGAACTCTATCTTCAGGTCTGTTTTCAGCGAAAGACATAGTGCATACATCATGCGTGTGTGTGACTGGAATTGAACGAGTCAACAAGGATTCCTTTGCAAATAATATTTCTTTATCACTTATGTTTTGAACTAACAGACTCCCTTTCCCTGATTCTAAAGCATATTCTCCAGGCAGAAGATAGTATTCTTGACCGGCCAATCCTCGAACATCACCATTTACAAGTATCTTGCCTGTGTATTTTGTCACAGATACCACTGGTATGACTTTCATGTCTTTTGATGCTATAGTGATGTCTTCTTTGGCTCTTAAAAATATTTTATCTTTAGGAGCATGTTCAAAGACAACTTCTTCTGAAGTTTTTGTAGCGTGGATGTCCGGTCTCTCAGTAAACGACTGACCTACCAAAATGGGTTGCTTTAGAGTAATATCATCATCTACTACAAATATTTCGTAAGTAATTGTATCAGGCGTTACTTTGCGGAAGTCCATCTTGATTGAATTAGATAGAAAGGTATTTAGCTTCTTCCGCACTTATGATGAATCCGCACATCATAAGTGCGGAAGAAGCTAAATACCTTTCTATCTAATTCAAACAAATATTTCGACCATTCTTTTGATTCCCTGTATCATGATTTCTGCATTACACTTACCAATGGGTTTAAAGCCTGGACCATTAATGCCTTTTAACAAGGGCAAGTCATCTCGTTGCAGAGTCAAATTTAATTTGGATGCCATTTGTGTTGTTAAGATAGTACACTGGCTTCCAAAATCGACGAATCCTTCCATTTCTACCCCATTCACCTTAACGTTCATGAAAAACTTCGCGTTTTCTTCCTCTGACAAAATGAGTTTAGCTATTTGCTTTTCTTCCCTAGTAGTGATGTTATTCTTTACCACAGGTTTAGGTAGTGGATCAGGTTTCTTGTTTCTGCAGTGCGATTCTAGGTGCCCTAATCTGCTACAAATTGTGCACTTATGAGTCGTCTTCTGACACTCGAAACTTTTATGGCCTTCAGTGTCACAGTTGTAACATTTAGGCACTCTGTTTGCCTGTTCTGGCTTAATAGAGCTGTTGCCCGTGAACCTGTTTGAATTATTACTCAAATTACTCACCTTGGCACCAAAGTTTCGTTTGTCTTGTTTTGGTTTTTCACTGTCTTTTATGATCCCCACTTTGACAGTTTTTAAATATTTCAGTAATTCTTCTGGTTCGCGAAATTGTGCAGCTTGAGCTCCAACTCGGACAGCGCGATCTTCTATCCCATTAAGTAGGCAATCGACTGCTTTACGGCCGAAAATCGAACATCTATTGAGTAAATTCATTTTCTCATAGTAATAATGCTCGAGGGATTCACCATACCGAACACGTTTGGCTAACATTGCTGTTAGCAGTTCAGCATAATCCTCCCGGCAAGGAAAAGATTCTATAAGTTTCTTTTTCCACTCGTTCCATGTTAAGAGAACAGTGTTTAAACCCTGATACCACGTTTTAGCCACACCCATAAGCTTTGGTAATGCAAAATGTATCGTCTCCCTTTCATCCCAGTCGTATATCGTAGCACATTCTTCCACTTTTGTGAGCCACGTCAAGATGGTTTGATCTTTTGACATTGGGTCGAATTCCGGTACCACGTTGTTTAAAGAAAGTTTTGAACTAGATTGCCCCTTCATGTGCTTTATGATTTCTAAAACGCTACTCAAAACACTACTATCCCTACTAGAATGACGAGAACGACGCGCCGGCGGGCTGTTGCTTGGTGAACGCGAGTGACGTCTTTTACGGTTTGAATCTTTGGCACTAAACTTGTCCCGTGAATTAAATTCCTTTGTTTTACTGCAATCAGCCCTCCGACTCGTCCTACTGGTACGAGATCTATCGCGATGACTTAATGTATAGTTATTGTTAGATCGAGAACGCGATCGCAATCTTGTCATTTCCCTGCGTGATGAGTGTTCTTCACGGCTGCTAGACCGGTCTCGGCGCTCATTTCGAACAGGGAAAATAAAAGAACGGCTTTCCGAACGTTGTTTCGATTTCCTTGCGTCCTGATCCCGATCCTGACTCCGTTTAGCTTTGTCACGAGATGACTCGAAAGGTCTTAATGAGTGTTGCTGTGGAGACTCCCTGCCCCCTAGGCTTTGTCTAAACAACTCCCCACTCATAGACCTTCGACCATCAACCGGACTTAGCAGTAATCTCTCACTTGATCGAGACTTTCTCGAAATTTCGGTAGATATGCGCTTGCGGTTTTGCCTAGTCAACACTAGACTCCCTCCCGCTCCCTCGCCTACCTCATCCTTTCTATGTACCATGACACGGTGACGCTCACTAACCACCTGAATGGATCCATCCCACGAGGCACTGCGTCGGCGTGTCGCGCTGATGCTATGCGAAGGGTTTCTACCACGACGCAACTCATCACGGCGGTCAACATCATAAGGGTTCATGTTAAGCACTGAAATTGCAAAAACATAAACATTTAAAGATACATTTTTAATTATTATTTTTCAAGCTAATAAGCTCTAAAAAAAACATGCGTAAATAAGTATATTATTAAAATTCCTATTTAAGAGTTGATATTTTAAGCTGATTTTTAGCTAGCTTCGAATTTCCGAACTTGAAAAAAAATAAAATACACCAAAATATTTGGTACCAGTGAACTGCCTAAGATCAATCGTTTAAGGTTAGCAGGCACGACTAGTAATTAATCAACATATATTTAAAAGCAGAGGTATATTTGGTACTTGGTTTATAAACATCTGACGCGAGGTAATTTGTAGACACAGAGAAACATCCTAATGAAATACTTACTTGCTTAGGTATTTCAAAGAAATAAATTATATCACTTCCACCACTTTTAATAAGAATGAATTCTAAAACACGTAATCAATAATAGTATTACATCACTGTTCACTATAATTATATAACAATGGTGGTAAATATTTAAATGTAATATATTAATTTTAAAGCACTCATCCTAAAGGAATCAATCACAAAAGAAAACGAAAAAAAAAAATGTTTCCTGTTGGGCAGGGTTAAACGAGCACTTTATACAAATCCAAATAAATACCCGTCCATCGCACTTCTGAGATAAAAGGGGTATTAATTTTATAACCATTAAAACAAGTTCTCAATTTCAATGCATAATCATTTATTAATTCATTTAAAAAAAATAAACCAACTAGTGCCAATTTAATATATTTACCACCATAGATATCGTATAAAGTCTATTAAATAAATTAAATAAAAACGTACAACCTGATTTTCCTGAAATCACTGAACACCAAATCACTGGACCCAGTTACACTTCACAATCTCACAACCTTCCGATCTAAAACGCCCAAGCGCAACTGCTGCGGACTCTCTTCACTTTAGCCAAACTCCCCGCCCTTACCACTTCCATAGCCACTACCACGGTGGGAAGTGGTAAGGACAATTCACGTCGAGTGAAGTACTCTTATTGCAAAGACATACAATATTAATTATAAAATTATAACTTCTTACCATATTAATTTATAAACGAATATTTATTCACCTAAATTATTACATAAGTATATGTGATTTGAATTCACAACAAAAAAGTAAGTTCTGTAGTAACTGTCTCGTGAAAATACTTTTTAACATATTTAAATATTAATACAAATATTACTTGCAGTAAATTACTAAATTATATCTTATAATAATTATTATTTGTTACACTTACACTTATTCTATATTTATCGACTTAATCGCTAACAAAATTTTCCGGATGACCCTCAAATGTTTGTCAGACGTGGCGTAAATGTCCGTTCTATGCGGCCGTTTACGCTCTGCCTACCCCGCAAGGGATTATAGGCGTGATATGTGTGTGTGTTGTAGTACTTTTGCTATCGTTATGTCACCATTTCTAAGTGTGTCATATCCAGGGTAGGTGGATAATTCTATAATTCTTTATTAATAATAATAAACTTAATTACAAATAAGTAACACGATACAAATAATTATGACTGGCGTGGAGTGTGAGATAGTAGTGCCGTGTGATGCTGGCTTAGAATATCATCACTCCATTTCTTTTGGCGACTAAGGGACTCGATAGTTTCATGTGAGTTATAATTTAAGGCGACAGGCTGACAACCTGCGACTATAGTCATAAACGTTTTTTTTTAAAACGGCCCTTAAATATTTCTCAGACGTGACCATAGCAACCGTATTTTCATGGTCGTCAACGCTTTGCCTACCCCGAAAGGGATAGAGGCGTGATATGTGTGTGTGTGTGTGTGTGTGAGTGAGTAGCACACGAAAAAATTTCATCAATGTATAATGACTACCGTCGCAACGCTCTGCCTACCCCGAAAGGGATACAGGTATGGTATGTGTGTGAGATAGTAGCACACGAAAACATTTCATCAATGTATAATGACTACCGTCGCAACGCTCTGCCTACCCCGAAAGGGATACAGGTGTGGTATGTGTTTGTGTATGTGTGTGAGATAGTAGCACACGAAAATATTTCTTTGATGTATAATAAAATAACTACCGTCGCAACGCTGTGCTTGCGGCTTCGCAAATACCAAGTGTGTAGTCAAATGCGCTGTCGTGTACTAAATAGCACCCATCATAAGAAAACTATAACTATACATTGTCTATCGTTGAGTGGCAAATCAGCAACTATATTTAAAGGGATGTTACCTAAAAGTTGACCAGGTGTGACCGCAACTCTCTGTTACTCAATATCACCCCCGCTCGCCCGGGTCGGGACTAAGTAACTCAATAGGTCCTATTGAGAAAAGTGCTAAAATCTGAGGTAGCTCAAAACCACTGGAATTTGGTTACAGTACTAGTCAACTTGAACTCATATAGCCTTTCTCTTGCAACGAAAATTGTTATTTAAATATTTTAGATTTGCAATTTGGATTGGCGAGTGCAGTGTGAAAATGTACCAACGAAAAAGCCGACACTGTACTCTATTCGAGGGGCAAATGACCAACCCCTAAAAGGATGCTAATAGTTGACCCGGCGTGACCGCAACGCTCTGCTTGCGGCTACTCAACATTACCCCCGGGTCGGGACCAACTACTCCAGTACCTACGCTATCGGAACTGAATCGAATCTAATTACTTCTCCTATCTTGTGCGTTATTGAGTCAACATAATGTATAATTAAATTTTTCCGTTTCTTTCCCATAGCTGTAAGAGACTCGAAAGTTTCACGCAATGGCCTGACAACTTGCCAGTCCTGTCACTAAAATCACAATTTCCGAAATGACCTTCAAACATTTAAATCATGGGGCAAAAACTACTGTTTTTACAGCAGTTGACGCTTTGCTTAACTTGCAAGGGATACAGGCTTGAATTTATATTATGTTTGTTCAAAAATATTTCGTTTTGCTATTGATATTATTGATTGCCAAAACTGAGTAAGAGAAGTAATCACGTCTGTCTGTCCGTTCGACGCATCGAAAGGATGTCGCGGGTGTCCCGGTAATCTAGTCCGTGACTTGCAAGTGGAATGCGTGGTTTTATTACCCCCCACTCCCCCTCGTCTCTCCCCCGTTCCCCCTGCTACGTGTCGTTAGGTGTACCGCATTGTGCCGGTTATTGCCGCGCCGGCTCTACGCCCGCTCTAATCGAGTTCGATTCCAAATATTATCTTAGTTCTAGACCAGACTGAACTTCGTGGATTAGATGTAGGAACATTGAAATTGCTTTGCGGAATATTGCGGTTTTGATAATTATACCTATTTAATTTTATTTTCGGCTGTCTTAAATTTTACAAGACGCCGCCGGATTCCCTTACTTCGCCTACAGGCTTATGCAAACACTTTAAAATGTTAAACACAATATTAGGAAAAATATAATTTCTGAGGGTTTTACGCAGGCTAATTACTGTTTGTGGATATTTAATATCTTTTTATACTTTGCATTGAGTTAGGTATTATTAGAAGCATTTATCCTTACAACATGTAGGGAGAACCTGTATATGTTGAATCCATAAATGGAAAGTAACTCAAGGTGCTGCTGATAGGACCTACAGCAAGCCAGACATTGAGTAGAAAATTATATGCAGAATCACGAAAAGTGTCACTGACGTAGGGTGGACGGGGTATAATTAATATTGAAGCTTCCGCTACTTTTTCTACAATAACAAAACATATTTCTTACCAAGCTGGTTATTCCGGGTTTTATGAAACAACATCGTAGTAGGGGATTAATTTGGCTCGGGGCTAGCAGATCCGAAGCCGTTTTAAAAACATGGCGCGTCCATAATGATTGCTTGATGAGTACCGTCAGTTACTACACTCGCCCTGCTCGCCCAAGCTTCCGGAACATTCTACAAAAAATACGAGATAATACCGAGCAATTTTACGTGACCAATATTGCTTAAGATGAAATACTAGTAACATTATTAAGAAGACTCTCATAGGCTCTACGATATTATTAAGTGCTTTGTATGCTGAATTGTACTTGCAAGTTTATGTGAAGTTGAGTCCAAGTGTAGATGTTAACATGTTGGTAAGTGAAAATTAGAGGGTAAACTGTGTGGCGTTGGAGCTGTTGGGATAGCGAAGCTTGTGAGTTAGACGGCCTTAACAAAAGCCTAACAAGTAAACTGTCCCGGAGATAGTACTTGAGAGTCTACACGAGGCGCAAGCTCTTAGGATGAACTGTTATGAGATTTTGCTGCATATAATTGAAAGTTGGTAGGCAGGTTATTAATATTTTCGAGGAAATTTGTGTATGTACCTACTAAAAAAATTCAAATCAATGCCAACTTCAAAAATAAGTAGGTAAATCAAAATAGAGTGAGTAGCTAGGTATTCCAATACTCACATACCTAAACTAAATCTGTGTCTACGAGGCGTATTTGCGTAATATACGCTGCAACGCAGCCATAGAAATCTGCTGATACTTCGTAAATGCCATAGCCAAATCTATTACTATGAAATATATAGGGTGAAATTTGACCGATAGCGAAATCTCTAGACGGTCTGGTATTGAGGAACAACTTTCCCCTAGTATTTCGATCTATGTTCCTTGGGGAAAGCTGATCAGCTCATCTTGAGTTTTTGCTATCGGTCACTGGTAAAATGGCACCTGCGCGTGTATACTTCGTAATTGTCAGAGCTAAATTAGTTCAGTTCAGTTTATTTATTTCTAAACGGTTAGTTTATATGTCATAAATATGTACATTTGATTTCATGTAAATTTGTAATAACTTAGAATGGTATTTAAAAATAAATATAAGCAGTAAATATTTAGTACATTTTGTGTTATGCGATTACATAAAAAAATATAAACATGTTTATCACTTTTTATCTAAGAATTCGTTTATGGTGTAAGGGGCCATTGGCAATAATAAATTTTGTACATTTTATTTAAATAAACATCTGCTTGAGGCGTTTCTTGTCCCTGTATCTAATTTATTGTAAACTTTAGGTGCAAGTATGTGTGTATAGTGTTTCTGGATTTCTTAAGTCTACAGGTGACATGTTGTAAATGGTCTTTGTTTCTTAAGTTGTACGTGGTTCGCTTCTACACCTGTCTATTGACCTTCATTGCCCCACGCATGCTTTGTTGCCTCTAAAATAAGTAGTGCTGGAAGCATGAGTACCCGCTGTTCAATAAACAGCTGCTTCGCTGGCGTGTCGTAGATGCGCTAGAATGTTTAAAGTTAGGTTAGGAGTTGCCTTGTGTCAGTTCTGGCATAATTCAGTGGTTGTGGTCACAGTTCTAACCTAGCCTAACTTGACCTGGCGTTTGACGCTTAAATTATTGCACTTTGAGGTATAGTAATGGTAGCGGTGATTATAACGGTCATGGTAGGTCATGGTAACGGTCATGGTAACGAGCATGGTAACATGCATGTTATCGGGCTTAGTAACGATCGTGGTATCGGTCTTGGTAACGATCGTGGTAACGGTAATGGTAGAGGGTATGGTATCAGTCATGGTGACGATGGTGGTAACGGTCTTGGTAACGATTGTGTTACAGTCATGGTAACGGTCATGATAATGGGCATGGTTATCGTCATGCTAATGGTCATGGTTCTGATCGACTAATTAGGTACCTTCATCCTGCATATGCAATTTTATGTCAGATAGTGTTATATACTATAAGTCACATGCTTTGTGCCACTGTGTATTTTGTTAATTACCATTTCACTTTGTCACGATAAAACAATTTTAAACAGATTTAAGTTGTGTATATTTTGGATTTTATATTTCCTACGTTTCGAGCTCTGTAAAGAGCTCACGTGGTCACGGATTTCATCCGTGATCTAAAATAAACACAACTAAAATCCGTTTTTTTTTATTGTGATGAGTATTAATTGTGCAAACTCAACAAAATATGATTTCACTTTGACTTCTACCAAGCATACGTGAGTACTGCGTTGTGTTGGTGTATAGTTTGTAAAATCATTTTTGAGATATGTAAGTTACGATCTATACACGATCAGATTCACCCCCCTGCGTTGTGGCGCTGTATATTACATAAATAAGCCTCTTCGTGCCACTAGTTACCTACATATTATGCCTACTTCAGAATTTTCTTTGTAAACTAAAAAAGGAAAGGGTAAGGGTTACAATACATCTTTATTTTAGTTATTTTCTTCGCAAAATGTTTATGCTTACACACGACAGCGCAAGTTTTAAGGGAGTTTTTCAAAAGTTTTCTTCTTTATTTGAGGACGGTCGGGGCGAACGTCGAACTCGCTAACTCGTGTTATTGAATTTAATGTACCTACCACCAGCAGCACGACGAGTTTTCCATTAAAGGCATCAACATGTACTGCTTCATCTCCATACAAGTACTACCTGTAATCACTCAAGGTTATTCCATGAAATGGGTAGATAACATACACTAGACAAACCTTATTATATTATAATTCCTGAATCTGCATACACTCAAGGGCCTTAATTCTCTTTATAGCTATTTAAACAAACATAAGTGTACCCTCTAAACGTTGTTATTTTTCCGCTTTTCAAGTATTTTTCCTTTAACCTTTTTGCTTATTGCGGTAAATATTTTACGTTCTAGGAAAGGTAGTCTTCAAAACTGTTTATTTATTTGCGCAAATCCCGTTTGATGTTCCGGGGCACCTACCGTTCAGGGAGCACGTAAGTAAATGTCACACAAACGGGAGGTGGCGTGTAAATTTTTCTTTGGAGCCGCAAAACGTCCCGCGATGGGCGGCGGCGGTGGCGGCGGTGGCGGCGGTGGCGGGGCGGTGGCGGCGGGCGTGAGACCGCATTTACATTTGACGTCTTCTGTCTGTGCCTGCTCCCGACGACGCACTTTAATCACGGAGAACAGGTGCCAGAGGAAGAACCGACGAGCAATTTTCATATTGGAATTCCTTATCGAATCACGCTTTCCGCGAATAAACGAAATAGAAAAAAACGACGCTTTGATTACATTTAGATGCCGCCTTTGGACCGCTGCGCTATCAGTATTTTCATTTCGAAATGAAAACCAAGCCAAACCACGAGAATAAATTTGATTCTAATGTAGATAAAGTGCACCCACGCCGGGAAAAAGGATGTAGTAAATAGGTATCCGAAGTAACTTGCAAAGGACACCAAAATTACTTTGAATGCTTTCACGTATTCAATTTTCCCGCCAATATTTCACTCTACTGGCACTCAGCGTTGTTTACAAGGTCTCCAAAACATATTTATCAACGGAAATTGAATTACTAGAAGCTTTTTTGTCATACGTTCCCACAACATTTTCTTTATGAAAGGGAAATTGTGGCTCGGATCATTATAAAAAATATCCGTCAGCGGTATTTGTTTCGTATCAATATCCGGATTAGGTTGAATCAAATTAGGTTTGAAGGATCAGGATTTATGCAGCGTTCTCAATTTCCTGCGACGACAGCACAACATCCGGTCTGCAGCACCCTCCCGCCCCCGAGCGGTCTAGCCGCGTAACCGCGCGGTCGCACCGCCGCCGCCACCGTCGTCGTCGCCGGCCGAAGCGGAAAATGGAGCGCGGGCATTTGCATAGCGACACTCGAGCCGAGCGGACCGGCAAATTGTTGTCGCATCGATGGCTAGATCAATATGCCATATCTATCTCCGACTGGGGTTTGCTTTATCTTGTGCACGAAGCCTACATTTTGAAGGACTGCTAAGTCAATAGAGGACTCCTAAATTGATAAAATAAACTGGCGATATGAGTGCTACGTCTATAGCCGTGTAGACCTTTACTACGACGTAGCTTTAAGTTCTTAAATTTTTCCCTACTTTGAGCAGTGTGATGGAACCTTAGAGTGACAACCGGAGATGAAAAAATATTCCGTTATGAAACTGGAATACACCAAACGAATTATGTTGATATCTCTCCTAGTTTTGTAGACGTAGTATGATTTAGTTTGTCTATCTCTATAGCTTGTTTTGATAAGCCAAGCGCGTGCTACGTGGTGCAGAGTAGAAGTTTTTCGCAAAGCACGTATTCTGTTTGGTTCGTTACGGCAGCCAGCTACACACAAGCTCAGTATACTTATGTACAGATGTTAGTATGAGGCACGGGGTCGATTTCGGTTCGTTTAAGTTGACATCCATAACGCGACTGTTTGTGTAGTAGCCCCCGGCGCCGTACCCATAGCACGACGACAGAATTTGCAATGAAAATTCTCTGTGTCAATGTAAACTGCAATTGGGAACTGACATCTGGCGAAACAGACAACAGAACGGTAGAAAAACATTGACAATGTTTCGCAATGAATATTTTAAATTTGAGAAGACGAGGATCGGCCTCTTTATAAAAAGGGATTGTTTGTTGTCATCAGCGTGGGAGGCGGTCTGTGTCTGTAGGTTGCTAAATATTTTAAAGCGTAAAATCCGTTATTCCTGGTGGAGTGGTGGAGTGACGGTATGTTTGAGCGCGGTCCTAAACAAATAGCAGGATTTAATGAGAGAGAATGGTTGTTATCGAGCTCGCGTGCGGTGCCGGACGTCGGACGCCGGACGCCGGACGCCTGACACTCGGGCTCGACCAGACACTATTCACCGTATTGCCGGCCATTGTGAAAGGACCATTTTAAACGTCTACCTAAAATATTAATATATACATACATAAATCACGCCTATATCCCTTACGGGGTAGGCAGAGCGTTAACGGCCGTAAAACGGATATAAACACCACGTCTGACAAAAGCTTGAGGGTCAATCAGATAACTGTGTATGAGTACAGTGACATGTTGCCAGCCCATCACCTAAAATTGTATAAAATATTGATCACTCATCTTTTATATTATTTTGATCTAATTTACACTAGTTTGCAATCAGTTTGTTTTTTTAAATAACGTCAGTACTTTCTTTTAGTGAATTAAACTACTGTCGTTACTTTTATAAATTAAAATAATTCTAATTTATTAAATTAGTATCGTGTGGTGCATCAATATAAAAAAATACGGGTAGTAAAGGACAGCCCTCCAAACACTGATAGGGTGCATGCAGACCATGTAACTGAACAACTTTTCCCTTGGACATATGTCAGGAAACCACAAAAAATATTCGAACTTCCATACAAAATCACGATCAGCTGACTGCATTTACTATGAGAAGTCCAATTTTTTTTTGTGTTTCCTGAAATATTTTACTATGGAAAATTGTTCTGAATGCACTCTATCATTATTCGGAGGGCTGTCCCTTACACCCTGTATATAGTAATTACAATAGTAATACCCCCATTTCTACCCGTGGGTTTCGTAAAGAGCGACTAAGGGAAAATCATCCTGGGAATGGGCAGCGGCGTTCCCTGCGAATGCAACATCTTGCATTGCGCTTGCCAATCCGCCTGCCAAGCGTGGTGAGTATGGCAATGCCCCTCCATGGGGGAGGCCCATGTCCAACAGTGGACTGTTGTGGCTGTTAATGTAAATGTAATGTTAATAAATAGGTGCTAAGTCATTTTAATTTTTGCTTATTATGAAACCTTTCAGGCAGCATATTTATATGCAAAATCCAAATATTTTGGAGCGCATTTAGTATTTTGGGAGAAACAACGGCATAAAATAAAGTAGCAATTGAGATAGGTTTTAACCACACATTGTGAAAATTAATTGTACTTACAATAAAGTAGGTATACATAAGCCTTGCCTATTGTAGGCAAGGCTTTTTATTTTATTTATTAAAAATCCTGTCGTTAATGATTTTCTGTTTTAAAATACGAAAATTATTTTCATTAATTCATTTTAAGTAAAATTAAAATTAATAAGAAACGATTGGGTTCGAAGTAAACTTGAAAATTAATAAGAAGCAGTTTGTGGAGGGGGGGGAGTCTGCGGTCGGCTTGAAGATATACGGCAGACGCTGCAAATGCAGCAGCGGATTCCTTGTCTCCGTTAAAAACATTGAGCCGAGCATATATGAAAATGCGCATTTAATATTTTTAAGTAATGTTTCATTTTTTTTAACTACAAAGTCTACAAACGGTATAAACTATATTCAACAAATTTGTAAAATATCTATAACAGAATTGGATAATGCCAATCTGCTATGGACGGAGGTCAATACAATCAATGTCCAATTATGCTTAAAAATTAACGAATGCAGCAGAAAGAATGCGAAAACAGCTCTATAAAGTTCCTTGACTAGAAGCTTTCATTAAAATCTTTCGTTTCCACGTTATATGAACGCGCCTCGTGAATACAAATGCACGCGGAGTGAACAACTTTATATTAATTTACTTGAAGAGTTCGGTCGGATGGCATCCGCTGATTTATTAGTATTCATTACAGTAGCACCACGCGACTTTATTTGTTGCCATTTCATCAACTTAAACCAAATCACAGAATGATACATACATACATAAATCACGCCTATATCCCGTAAAACGGTTATTAACACCACGTCTGACAAAAGTTTGAGGGTCAATCAGATAACTGTGTATCACTATAGTGACAGGTTGTCAGCCGATTGCCTAAAATTGCAATACACATAACCCTCGAATCCCTTAGTCGCCTTCTATGACACCCATGGGTAAGGAATAGGGTGATGCTATTCTAAGCCGGCGTCACACAAAATGATACTAAAACCAAAAGTTTCACTCGAGTAGATTCGAATGTACTATACTTTCGATGTGCCGGTCTCAGCACTGTAAATCCTAGAAATATCAAATTTTATGAAAACTAAGTATTCAAAACATCTATTTGCAAAGCAAAACTTGCTTATTGTATGGTGTGTTTCTAAATGAATACAATCTCGTAAGTAATAGTGAATACTACCTAACAACCACTGCTTGAAAGTACTTTCCATATCACATAGTCACTTGCCAGAAATCTGGTTCAGCTGATTTGTCTGATTTATTAGTATTCATTACCAGTACAGCTTTGAGCCCTTGTTGTTATGTAAGACTTGCGATTTGCGATTTGCGGTCAGCTGCCGAGGGACTTACTTATCATACAGATAGGAAGATGAGGCCACAACATTGCTTTACATCCTATGAATAAAGGTGAACTGTTTTACGTTGTACAACGAGTATCTTCTAGAGAATATTTTTGAAATGATAAGCTAATTTCATAGAATAACTTTGGGTCTGATAGCTTGAAAAGTTTAGTTTAGTGTCGAAACAGCCGCCAGCGCCACAGTACCTATTGTCGCTGAATTTCAGATTGTTTGAATATGACATCAAATATTTTTCACGCAAGTTGTCATATATTAACGATTGAAGTTGTGTCGCACAACTTCAATTTTGAATAAATACACTGTTGCTAATGTTGGATATTTTGACTGATACGCAGGTGAGTCTACCTACACACGTCATATGATGTTTACGTCTAATATCTATTTATGTAAGTAGATAAAATAGCGTAATATGCATTCGAAATATTTTAATTAGCATATATTCAAAATGTTCTCACGTAAATTAGCTGTAGTTCTGAGAGTTGTTTTACGGTGGAATGAGACGGCGTTGTGAGTAAAAGTTCCAATGAATGCAGGCTGGCTTGTATTGGAAGGTTGCGACGACACGTAAACCCAGTGAAACATCGTGTTAGTTTAGACTAGGGCTAACTAGGGCTGCTGCCGTACAAGAAAATCAATAGCTACTTACTCTAGTTTTTTTAAATACAAAAACCCAATGTTAAGAAAATCTCTCCGGTCAATGAAGGCTTGAAATCTGGTGTAGAGAACATGGATAGGACAAACCTTTTTTATTTCAGAAATAACTTTAGGGATGCTAGGAGACAAACATACTAAAAGTACCCAAGTGTTGATATCTTGGTCTAGGAGTTATCACTCCTGAAAGGCTCAATTTTTTTTTAAGTTCTTTGCTTAGCTCGAAAACTAATAGATATGCGAGAAAAAATATCTAAGGCAACTTGGAAGCGTAAAAAAATTACTACATGTTTTACTGAAAACTCCTTTTTTATCTATACTCGTCTAATAACGTTCGGACTACAATTTCGAAAATAGTTGTATAAAGACTTGTTGTAGTTGTTGAGAGATTCTTATTATAGTATCTTCTCAAACGATGGATGGAACGCATTACGTCTAAGGCGGTTCACTCACTTGTCGTCGTGTCGTTCCGTTTTTTTAATGCGACGTAACGCATGCGTCTGTCAGAAGAAAGGAAATTGAGAATTCCGATCTTCCGTTCCGGAATCCGGTTCGAATTTGTAATCCGTAAATTACGAGACGAGTCTAGATGAAAGTAGTTACATTTTAATGTTCAAGCGTAGAAATTTAACGTCACCCTGAACTTGTTTGTAAATTGCAGCTTGTATTAAAGATGAATCTGATTAACCATCTCAAAATTGCACAAAATATTTCAGTTCATTAGCAAAATAAGAACAAAATATATACTCTGCTTCACCAAGCTTGCGGCAACCCTTCGTTGGCGCGTACATTGCATTCATTTTTAATTCGATACAGTCCAAGTTTGGCACAAAGCGCGTGCGCCGGCGACAAGCGACGTGCGGGGAATAGAGTGGCTCGTTCATTACTGCACTCACCCACCCACTCACTCGCCACACACGGAAAACTGCTTTTTGCAAATTGTATTTTATAGCCGAGTTTATTATGCCACGTTTTGGCTGCATATGAAATACACCGAATGAACGCGGATCCGGAACACTACTGGGTGAAAAAAAAACTCCAAAGTGATTTAAAATGTAAAAACTTTTAAAACGACGCGCAACATGAATTAAAAAATGATTTCACAGAAACCCCGTATAAGAAGACATCGTCAACTCCCATCTAGGGATTAATCAAATTTGACTTTTTCTCAGCATCTTGTCGCGGTGAGAGCGCGTAAATTTCCCGGGAGTGCCGGTTTCCAATCGGCGGTGTCAGGTCAGCCGGGAGTCAATGAAAAGCGGTAAAGTGGTAGCGCGCTGATTAAAGCCTCCAGCAATCGCCCCGGAAAGTATTTATAGTACACCTGTTCGTTAGTGGCGCGAGTCCCAGCCAACTCCTTGATTAGGCGCCGACGGCGTAGCTTCTTCTACAACAAATAAAAGAATTCTCCCCTCACGGCCAACTGGAGCATTTGCCGGGAATCGAAAGGTTGCAGTACCTCGTAGACTGAACTTTTATCAAGCTTGTACTATCAGGTGAATATTTTATTTAGTACGTTCAAACTTATCTGTACTTCAGCCACCTAATCTTGAATTTCAGCAACGTCTATGAAACACTTTTGGTACAAAGCATATTTCAATGTACAAATTTCAAACTGTAATGAGAGTAATCATCAATTTGCAAATGTGTCGTTGTCCCACGATGGGATTAATTGGCGTATTTTGCCTTTAACGACATATTTTTTTCGGCAAGGAAATTGAAGCTACTCACAAATCAAAGTGTTTGGTTACGAAACTTTTACCAAGGTCGAACCCATAATCTCAAGATTCCAGTGGTCATACTAGCTTTACCATATGCACAACCATTTGCAACAGAAACTGATAAACTTATGTTCCTATCAATTCAATTACATTGTTTACAACACTTTAAATATAACAGAACATAATTGTCAACCACTATGATGTCTGTGTTACAATGTCAAAATCATTATTTTGCTTATCAATAACACAAAATAGCCGCCAATACTTACTTTGTGTCAATAAGGTCTTTGAAAAGTAACCTTTTTTTACGCCTATAGATGACAGAGTATATCAACTAGCCACGTAAGGTAATAAAATAAGCTATCTAGAAAAGACCAGGTTAAATATAATTGAATACCTTGTAATCAGCCCGTTTTTCAGGCAGTATAGCTAGCATATTCAAAGAGCCTGAGTATGTAAGAGATAAGGAATCGCAAGAAAATCAGGAAGCTGCTAAGACAGCAAAGTAGGAGTACTTGCCATTTTCTAGAGCTTCATTTCCCGGAAACAAAGTCAACGATTTACTAAAAACAATCTTACCTAAGTAGTAACTGATACCTAATCATGGAGGGTCATCAAACAATGTACAAGATTACCGAGCGTGTTAAAAGAAAAGCTTTCATGTCTTGATGTATTTTTAAGCCATGATTGTCGGCTGTTGATAATATTTTCAAACATATGATTTTTACATTCAATAAGATTCTCAAACATTACCATTTTTTGGGCCACAGTTTGATTATTTTCTTTCTGGTTCAAAAGAGCAATTGGTGCCAGTTTGTCCCTTCAAAAATAAAGAATGAGGCTGTCACATTTATTTGAAGAAAAATAGCCCTCACTCTATTCAAATATCCGATTTGATAATGGCTTTCATTACTCAAGTCTGCACGAAAAAATTCCTTCTGGCGAGAAGACATTCGCTAGTGGTAGAGTAGGGGTATCCTTGTATAGGTACAGCTGTATTTCGATGGAAACTCAAACGCTAATATTAATTTGAGTACCGCAGATTTTTCATTTGTTATTTTAAATGGTGGGGTTGCTATTAGCTCAGTTCCTTTTCATTAACTGTTTCATGTTTACTTAATAGGTATTTTAGGCACACTAGATAATATTGAGATGAAGATTATGGAAAAACACGAATATTACACGTAGGTATAGTAGTTTAGGTAGCGAAAGCGGATCTACTCAGGAGGTACTCATTAAGTTACAAATATTATTGGTAATTGTGCCGTGTAATGTCGGCTTAGAAGAGCCGTGTAATGTCGGCTTAGAATAGCATCACCCCATTTCTTTCCTGCGCGTGTCGTAAAAGGCGACGAAGGGACTCGAGGGTCTGTATTGCAATTTTAGGCGATGGTCTGACAACCTGTCACTATGCCGATACACAATTTTCCGAATGACCATCAAATGTTTGTCAAACGTGGCGTAAATGTCCGTTTTTTGCGGCTGTTTACGCTCTGCTTACCCCGCAAGGGATAAAGGCGTGATATATGTATGTATGTATGTATTATTGGTATTAGTTTTATCCCAACCCTATGACCGTCACAGATTTATCGCATACTTTACTATTGGAATGTCGCGCGGAGTTTGATTTTGCATGTGAATGTGGGGTATGCGGTGCACGCACGTCGGCAGTGCGTAGCGTGTAGAGTATGTTAGACTTGGCCAGTTGCTCCCTGGCCGTGGAATCGACGAATCTTGCTACCCCAGTCACGGAACCCCTTAATAACATCACGTTTGATGCGCCTCTATTATTATATTTTCATCTTCAGTCGGTCCCATGACTGGGAGTTGCGTGGCGTACATAATATGCGTAGTTAGCTACTCAATTTGAATTTTTCGTCACGTTTTGTATTTGATTTGTGAAGGCTAGGGATTGTTATTTCATGTTATTATTTCTCCGTTTGTATATTAACTTCTTATGTTGAATAGTTTATACTTAGCTCTTTTACACAATTTATAAAAACAAGTAACATAAACTCATACCTGCTTAGTCGTCACGTGCAAGATCGTCATAGTAGTAGATTGCTAAAACAAATGGTGTCGGTTATGTTTAGATAGGTAGCTGCCTCCGTGAACTGACTGCTAGCTAAGGCGGGGTGCATACCGTAGGCTGGTCACGTGCCACAAAGAAGACGCTTACCTGAAACTTTCCTACCCCTAAGCACATTAACCAACAGACGCCGACTTTAACCGACCCCATATAACACCAACCTAATATTAAGTCTTATTCATTGGTTTAATCATGTATTGCTTTATTTGAAAAAAGTTTTCTTGTACAAATAAGATTTTCTTCTGGTTTTTCTTTTCGGGTCAATGGCAGTCAACCCTTGATTATAGCTGTCACGTCAATGGAATTTTGTTTGGCTTTATAAAGGTCCTCCTGTGTGCAAGCAGCAGGATAGGCAGGGCATGACATTAGATATGGCATAGATTGAATGTGCCGTGTGTAACTGGCTTAGAATAGCATCACCGCATTTCTTTCCCGTGGGAGTCGTGAGAGGCGACTAAGGGACTCGAGGAGGGTGTGTATTGCTATTTCAGGCGATGCGGTGACAACCTGTCACTATGGCGATACACAATTTTCCGAATGACCCTCTAATGTACCAACGAGTTGCTGTCGCCTAAACGGTGGACGACTCGATCTTCTGCCACATACACATTAAAATGAATAAATAAATTAAAAATAAATAGCGTCGTCACAGCGCCATCTTGCCTCAAATTGAGCAAAGCTTGTACTATGGGAACTATATAGCTGAACTGAGCATATTATACATAGAACACCCAGACTAAACACAAAATCAGAAAATTCACTTAAGGCGTGTGTAGCCGTCAACGACCTCGACAGTGGCGCCACTTCACAAAAAATAAGGTTTTCTCTTTATACAAACAAAAACAATCTATCAGAATATCCGGTGCTCAAGTTTTTAGTATTATTCCTAAGTAAAATTAAAACCTGCAAACTCAATGAAATATTCGTAATTCGTAACCTAAAATGGCCACTTTTGGTGTCCCTCAAGCTGTAATCCTCACATAAGAAAACTTAACGAAAAGCAATTTTGGTTTTGTCAAAAAATAGTGCTGAAATAGTGACAAATAGTGACATATGCAAGAAAATTAGTGACTTCATATCTCCCAAGATATGGCTATCGTTTGGTGAGGATTACAGATCGAGGCTCACGCTGTAATCCCAACTCTCGTGTGAGCAATCGGTGGGGTATTTTCACTTGATCTACATTCCAAAAAATAGTGCCTAATTAGTGACTAATAGTGACAAAAGATGAGAAATAGTCGCTTTATAATTCCGAAGTTATAAAGGCATCTTTGTGAGGATTATACCTGTAGCAATTTTTGCTGTAATCCTCACCTCATTTCTGCTAAACGCTTAGGTCTTTTGACTCAAATTTAGTATCAAAAAATAGTGCTGAAATAGTGTTCTTAAACTGCATTGATATTTATTTAGTTTATGTAGTAGAAGCAATTAAAAAAACCGTAAGAACTTCTACATACAAAATGGTCAGGTACAGTCGCGAACAATACTTCGTATTGTCGTACTTGAAGCTCAATACTGGTTTGTTATGTCGGTAGGAACGTAATCAAACAAATTAATTTCCTTCAAGTATTTTGTTTATATCTGACAGTACACAATATTTCTCAATCAGTCAGACGTGGCGATGATAACGACCGTATTTTTTGCGGCTGTGAACGCTCTGCCTAACCCGTAAGGGATAAAGGTTTGATATATATTTGTATCTATGTAGTACATAAATAAATACATAAAAGATATAGGTACCTAACTTGTTTGGTAAAAATGGAACAATAAACATATTTATGTGGTAAAATTCATTGAACTCATAAATAAATTAAAGTAGGTATATAGGGTGAAATCTAATCAGTGACCGATAGCGAAAACCCAGGACGGGCTGGTAATAAGGAACAACTTTCCCCAAGGAACATAGGTCGAAACATGTAAAAAAAATTAGACCTCCCGTACAAAATTGCCAATCAGCTGATTTGGGTTACTATGGGAGTTCCATTTTTTTTCATATTTCGACATATGTTCCTTGGGGAAAGTTGTTCCTTATCACCATTCCGTCCTGGGTTTTCGCTATCGGTCACTAAATAGATTTAATCCAATATAGTTAACGACGTTCGAGGCAAGGACTATAATATAATAAGTACAATACTATAAGTACCTAATTATACCTAAATAATAATTTTTGTTATTTTCAAAACGTGCGTTTTCAATTTAATTTTTCATAAATAATCGTAAGGGGCGTATTTGTTATTTTAGAAATTTTATATTTGAGTTGTCATAATACTCAATATCGCGTAACGTGATGAAACCAAAAAATACCACGCAGGCGAAGTGCATGCAATAATTTCACTATTGTCTACCCTCTCGCTCACACGCGCGGCGGTCAGTTTTCGAGGCTCGGCCAAACCGGTTTTGTTTAGCGGTGGCTTGAGCGGTGGCGCGACCAAACAGGGCTTTCAGACTTAAGAGAATACGATGTGATAAATTAATGCGATGTGTTGATCTGAAAGATATAGCATAAGTACATATAAATACTTTATTGTTATAAAACCGTTAAAAAGTTCAAGGCGTTACAAAATAGTCAACCAAAATACCTACTCATAAAATAGACCAAAATAATGTCAGTGGCTCAACTTATGTTTAAGTTAATACCTACCTATATAGGCAGAAATTACATTACCTAAATTAAAGCAAAAATCAAGTCTGTATTCTACGAAGTATTGTTCGCGACTGTACCTGACCATTTTGTATGGAGAAGTTCTTACGGTTTTTTTAATTGCTTCTACTACATAAACTAAATAAATATCAATGCAGTTTAAGAACACTATTTCAGCACTATTTTTTGATACTAAATTTGAGTCAAAAGACCTAAGCGTTCAGCAGAAATGAGGTGAGGATTACAGCAAAAATTGCTATAGGTATAATCCTCACAAAGATGCCTTTATAACTTCGGAATTATAAAGCGACTATTTCTCATGTTTTGTCACTATTAGTCACTAATTAGGCACTATTTTTTGGAATGTAGATCAAGTGAAAATACCCCACCGTTTGCTCACACGAGAGTTGGGATTACAGCGTGAGCCTCGATCTGTAATCCTCACCAAACGATAGCCATATCTTGGGAGATATGAAGTCACTAATTTTCTTGCATATGTCACTATTTGTCACTATTTCAGCACTATTTTTTGACAAAACCAAAATTGATTTTCGTTAAGTTTTCATAGGTGAGGATTACAGCTTGAGGGACACCACTTTTGGTATTAATTGCCATAACTTAAATTACAGCGAATATTTAATTGAGTTTGCAGTTTATAATTTTACTTAAGGATAATACTAAAAACTTGGGCACGGATATTCTAGTTATATTTCATTTCCCTTGGCTAATAATGGCCTCAATTCGGGATTTAAATATTCTCAAATTACCTTAAATTTGTGCTGCTTCTTTCCGTCAAATAGGTTTAGAAAAGAATAGGAAACATTTTAGCGCCGCCGCCAATACTTACTTAGTGTTTTAGTCATGTCATGTCTTAGCATTTGACGCAAGATTCGTGTTATCTGTCAAAATAGGGCGGCGATGAAAACAATGGCCACTAAATTGACTAGAAATTGCGAAGAACTCATTGTAATTTTTAAACATGACAAGACTTAGATACTTCCTATGCTGTTCTAATCTAAACATATTTGACAGAAAGTGACAGCACTTATTTAAGATAAGTTAATATAATTAATATCCCGAAATGAGGCCATTAACCTACTACTGAGAGATTTTTTTTTGACAGATGACAATAGGTTCCGAAAACATCTTTTGGCTTTTTACAGCTGCGATATTATTATGTTCCTTGACCCATTTGCTGAAACTTCGCTGAGTTTGGCCGATGCCTTGCCACAGCTGTATTGTAAGTTATATACACCTGGTTTTTGAAAAGAAATAACATATTTCAGTGTGCGTAAACAGTGAGATATTTTGGACAATGGAGAGGAGACAGTCTTAATTAAACTCTTACTCAACACTGTCCTAATTTATCTGTAACCCTTTCTACATGGGGCACAAAATACGCTGGCTATCTGTTCACCTCTGGCCGCTTCCTCCTTTCTATTTTTTACCCGGTTAATAAACTAAAACGTGTGGAAGTAATCGCGAGTGCTTAGAACTATATTATGTAAGCAGGTAGGTATAGTATTCTATCGTCGTATGGTTCAGTCGCAGAATTATAACTTGTATGAGATATGATAACCTCTGATGTCATATTCAAAGGTACGAATTATCATGACAATTTGTCTGGACAGAATAATATTAATTAAGTTGAAAAATTATAGTCCAATACGGCTGGCTTTATTTGAAGGCAAAACTAAAAACGCAATTGTACAAAAATTAGTTGCAAATTTTTGTACAATTGCGTAATGTGTGTCTGTAAATCACATCCAATTATTATTATATTACATATGATAATTATTACATTTTGTGGTATTTTTGACGCTGGCATACATATTTCATTAAATGTATGGTAATTTAGTACACAATAAAGCATAATAGTTCATTTATTCAATAACATTTTGAAGTGTTTTTGATTAAATTAACATTATAAAATATACCGGTTTTGTCTATGTGACACTTTACACTATATAAAAGCCCAGTTTGAGTTGTTTTTATGTACTGCAAACGAAAGTATGTTAGCATACACCTAAAAATGACACGAAATAATAAATTGGATTCGGCCAATGGTCCAGAAACTATAGTAAGCCAAAAATAAACAACTATAATATAAAAAAAATGAAAGCCAGCCATACTGGGATATTACTTCAAATGACCAAATATTCTTATTTCAGTCAGTCCCTACATTAAAGCTTTCTATCAGTAACACTTAACTCGTTCGAAATTCAACAAAATCCATTATATTCACCGGCAGTAATGCACTAGCATGAAATAGTGGCAGACAAATAACTCGTCTGCACATTTCTGCGATCCCCGCTCGCCCTGCTTGCGCGGCTTGACTCGTATTGTACTCGAAGGAATCTCGTGTTTGCATCCGACCGTGAGAGGGGAACGAGTTATTTTTTATATATCCACTCACAAATTCATAAATCCATCTGTTTATTTATAGTCATGAATTATTTTTATAGCTTTTTTTGCGAAATGCTTTCACTTTGGTTCTGTAGGTAGATATCGTGGTTCCTAGAGAAATACCTAAATTACCTAAACGTAGTTTTTTTTACGATCTCATTACGTAATTTCGAAACGCCTTGTAATTTAAAGGCCAACCAAGGGGCTCTACATTAAGTCACTGAAATGATGCGACTTATTAATAAGCTTATTAATTTGCCGTGTGATGCCGGCTAAGAATAGCATCACCCCATTTCTTTCCCGTGGGAGTCGTAAGAGGCGACTTAGGGACTCGAGGGTGTGTATTGCAATTTTAGGCGATGGGAAGACAACTTGTCACTATGGCGATACACAATTTTCAGAATGAGCCTCAAATATTTGTCAGACGTGGTGTACCCAATGCCGTTTCCGATATATGTATGTGAGTATGTTTATATTAATAAGCTTATCTTCTATGTCAAGTGCTAAACACTATTTAAGTTGCCTGTTTCAACAGCTCAAGTCGAATACTGTTATTATTTTTATATATTTTTGTAAAGTATAGCATTACATGAGCCTAAACGCGAAACTAGTGACTGGAGGCTCTCACCCAGTCCTTCAACTCGTTGACAAGTCCTTGAAGGTGTGCTTTATTCTGCATCAGGATTTGTTTGACGCGAGAACAAGGAACCAATAGAGCTATCTAACCTAAGTTGATAACGATAACAAAGATTTTAGAATTTCATCTGAAGTACAAATAAAAAGGAACGTCAAACCGTGAAACGTATAATTACAATTGAAATGCAAGCAAGCTTTTTTCAGAAATCAAGTGGTCTGAAAATTATAAAATCGGTCAACTTTGTTCAAAAATTTCATAACTTTAGAAATTGAACTTTCTATTATAAAATAAATCACCCCTGAAATACATATAATTTTCGATCGATTGTGAATAAGAATTGTACTTATTCTATTTTTATCCATTTAATAGAAACATGCAATGATACAATGCATAAAATCGTTGTACATGGAAAAGAATATCTGTATTTTTTATTTTTATTAAGGACTAGCAGCCCGCCCAGCGGTTTCACCCGCCGCTAACAATTTCCTCCCCTGAAAAAGACAGTTTAATTTAGCCTTTGTTCATCAGGGACAATGTAGGATTCTAAAAATCTTGACTTCAATTTGAAACAAATATCGTTTTCAGATGGTGGTGGCGTAAAGTTACATGCCGTGTGATTAACCTGGCCAGCCCCTTAGCAGTTCCTTTATTTTTATTTATTTTATCCCGCCCGAGTCGGTTTTCTATTAGGTCATAACAAAATTGTGATAATAAATAAGAAAATTGTGTGATAGAAATTTCTTTTTTTTAGAATGACGGTTAATGACGTCAATAAGTGATAATACCATCCTACATTGAATAAAAAATTTCAATTTCAATTGAGGGGAAAAGATTTTTTTAAATCGGTCCAGTAGTTTCGGAGCCTATTCAATTCAAACAAACAATAAAAAAAACTGTTTCTAATATAAGTGTAGATTATATTATTATTATTTTAGTGTGATGCCGGCTTAGAATAGCATCACCCGATTTCTTTCCCGTGGAAGTCGTAGGAGGCGACTATGGGACTTGAGGGTGTGTATTGCAATTTTAGGCAACCTGTCACTATGGCGATACACAATTTTCCGAATGACCCTCAAACATATGTCAGACGTGGCGTAAAAGTTCGTTTTAGCGGCCGTTTACGCTCTGCCTTCCCCGCAAGGGATAATAGGCGTGACATGTGTATGTATGTATTATTTTAGTGTAGATTTTTTTGTTTTTTGTCGTCTTTTTTATACCGAGTAAGGGACAGCCCTTCGAATACTGATAGGGTGCATGAAACATAAAACTGGACAACTTTCCCCTAGAAACATTTGTCAGGAAACGCCAAAAAATTACCTTCCATACAAAATCACAATCAGCTGACTGCATTCACAATGGGAAGTCAGTTTTTTTACGTTTCCTGAAATATGTTCCTAGGGGAAAGTTGTTCAGTTTCATGGTCTGCATGTACGCTAGCAGTATTTGGAGGGCTATCCCTGACACTTTTTAATACAGTAATGATTAAATGTAATCATTACATTGGAACGAATAATGTGGCGTAGTTTGTACATTTTTAAATGAAAAAGTAGTTATTGTGGTATAACTGTAATAGTTAGACATATGGTATCGCGGACATTATTATAGATATTGATGTCCTCTATAAAACTGTAGTACATGACTTTGGTCTATTGTCAATAATTTCCACAGCGTACGCGATATAAGATATTTTTTTGGTAAATTTTTCACACGTTGGGTTACATTATCGAAATTTTCACGCGGATCCCTATTTTTTTCTCGTATAAAATATAGCCTATGTTCATCAGGAATAATGTAGGATTCTAATGGTGAAAGAATTTTTAAAATCGGGCCAGTAGTTTCGGAGCCTATTCGATGCAAACAAACAAACAAACAATCAAATCTTTCCTCTTTATAATATTAGTGTAGATGTAGATAGGTTTGCTCTTGACACTAGTCTAGGTCATAGGACAGAAACAGAGTCTAAGATGGAACGAAGGCTTCAACATGAAAGTTTTTCGTCGTTTAAAAACTTAGTAAATGCATAGTGTCACAAGAATGCTGCAATAATGCGAAGTAATTTTTAGGGCGATACCGATGTGGAGACTACTCCGGGGATTAGACTCAGTGTCACTCGTGGAGTCAGCGAAGCGCAGGTAACCACAGGCGTAACGTAACGATGGAACCCGCGCCTATCTGAGGACCGCCTCTCAACCGAACTATCAAACTATATGAATTCTCAAAACAAACGTGTCTATTTTCACTGCCTAACTGTCAGTATAGTATCTATACTTATAAAAACAAAAATGTTCTCTTTGACTGACTGACTCATCAACGCCCAGCCTAAAGTATAAATGCTAGAAACATGAAATTTGGGCAGTAAGTTTATCTTACTATACAGGGTGTGGGACGGACGGTGTACCGAAAACTTTGCAGGCATGATCAATATATAAAACTGAGTAACTTTTTTAATGTTGAAAACATTTTTTTTCGAGTTTAAAAGAAAGGATATTTAGAATTTCAACCCCTAAAGGAGTAAAACGGGGTAAATCGTGTGTATGAAAGTTCGTGGTTTTTGAAGCGATCTTTTCAACGTTTGGAATTCCATAAAAAAAAAACAATCACAAGTTTCAGGATTTCCAAATTTTACTCCCTAAAGGTAAAATACCCCATTTCTTTTCCGTGGGAGTTGTAAGAGGTGACTAAGGGACTTGAGGGTGTGTTTTGCAATTTAAGGCGATGGGCTGACAACCTGTCACAATGGCGATACACAATTTTCTTGACTTAGCGTAAAATTCCGTTTTTGCGGCAGTTTACGCTCTGCCTACCCTGCAAGGGATAATAGGCGTGATATGTATATGTATGTATGTAAAGGGTAAAATTTGGTGAAATATTTACCCGGTAAAAAGTGGTAAAATATATATAACACGTGTTTCTACATTTGATATTTTTTTAATTTTTGATTTTTAGCCCCCAAAGGTGTAAAAAGAAGGTTAAAATGAAAGTTTGTAGTCTTTGATGTGATATATTTTATAATTTGTGACTTAGATAGTTGAATACGTGTTATAGGGGTTTTTGATTTTCAAATACCAAAGACGTAAGAAGGCGGTTTAGTGGTTTATATGAAAATTATGAGCCTATGAGGCGATTTCTTTAAAATTTGGAATAAAATTAAGAAACAAAAGTTATCAAATACGCGATTCAGCATTTTCAAAATTGTAACCCTTAAGGAGATAAAACGCGTGTATGGAAATTCATGGTTTTTAAATGTGATCTGATGTGTAAAACAAGCTACTTCAAATGCAGCTTTAGTTAGTGACAGTGTATAAATAGATAAAAGTTATAATAAATATAGATAAAAGTTTATTTAGGTATATTTAATCTATTCGTGTGTAGGTTTATTCTTATATTATTATATTCTATTGTGCACGCCTAATCCGCCTGTCTAATAAAGTCTCACTTTACGTAGGTCAGCTGGAAGAAATTTCTTAGTAGAAATAAGTTGTCCTGTTGTGTCGTTATTCTTTGTATGTGTTTCTTTTGTAATGTTTTTGTCAATAAACGGTAAATAAATAAATTAAAATGATAAAGTATGTATCGAAAAGTTTTTTGTTGGTTTGTCGGGTTGTTCGTTGACTCGGTGTTCCGCACGAAAAAATTATACGCAAGTGAAACTGCAGGCGAAAACGCTAGTCATTTCATAACGAAGGTCGTTAACAAATCTCTATTAACATTGCGCCAGACGTTTCAATATGCCTTATCTAGGTTCTGTATCTTACTAATATAACTGACGGGTTAACCTATCAAACGTCGCCGGCGGGGAGGCTCAGCCGATGATACGATCAGCATTGATATTTAGCCTTCCGCCAGGGCACGTCAGCTAATTCTCATTTCCAACAAAAACGCCCGGAAATTGGATATAAGGATCTGCGCGCTCGCGTCCGGCTACGTGACGTTTGTCGAACACGTCACTACACTATGTGGTAATTTCCGCTCACAGCGCGCGGAAAATTACTTTCGCCGCGTGAAATTTCCGACGGCACACAAGTTCAACTGATAAAAATTTGATAAAACGCTCAAGCATGAACCGATTTCAGTTTTTAACACACGATGTTGAAATTACCAATTTATATACTCGTATTCCATATAGATTATAGCGTGCTGTGAAAATGAGAACTTCTATCAAAATCTATACTCCTCAATCGTTAATACGATAAGTAGCTGGTTTTCTATGTAGAGAAACATTGTTTTTTTTATGTAGAGCAATGCCATTTGGAACAAATGTAATATACGCCTACATGAACCCAGATCACCCGGTAGACACTGGCTACCCCGCGCCAGGTGGGGGGAGGGGGGGCTCAAAGTGCAGCGCGTCCGGCGCTCAGAAAAAAAAATCTACCGGATTAGTTTGGACCTTTAAGATAAGTTTGGTATCGTTTTCAGGTAAATAAATGATGCTGAATTCATTCCCCATACCAGTTTTTTAGGGTTCCCTAGCAAAATAAGTCGCAATCCTTGAAATAATAAAATTTTTGTCGAAACAAAATGTAAACAAACCCACATATTTTAATAATTTTGTATGAAACATTGTTTAAAAAAAATATTTTTCAAAAGCTCATTTAATGCACATTATAAAAACATTAACATTGAACATACATAATACTACCTTTCAACTAAAATAAAATAAAATTGCACGTACCTTTCTCATTCTTGCGGACGGCCTGCGGACGTCACTCGGTTTTCTATTCAGAGTTGGAACGAGATTTTGTAGTAAAACATTGCCATTTAAGTACTAATTATATACACGCCCATTTAAATCCATATCGGCCGGTAGGAAGTTTCTAGTGGTGAGACAGATATCCGGTAACTAGCCGGTATCCGCCCTTACTTTTACTATCCGGCCGGATACCGGATAGCATATTACTACGTATACCGGAACGTAAAAAAGAGGTATAATCGCATTATTTTACAGAAGGAAAATCATATACCAATAATTTATGGACACTTGTTAAATTTTTCCCTCGTCATACATTATTATTTTACATTTATATTTAGTACTTATAGTTCACAAGTGGCAAATTGTGGCGAATATGAATTACTTTCCGCTTTTGTTGTTACCCATAGTTCCTTTCGGCCTTCTAACTTTGGAACGCAAGATATGGCTAGTACCTACAACGTCCGTGTCGATTGTTCGTACTATGATTTTGTCGTGTCCTTTCAGCACGGAATCAGCAAGATGAAGCATTATCCGTGTGTCGGCTTCCTCGTGGTTGCACGGTGCCAAATTTTCAATTGGAGTGGTTTTACTTAGAGCTTCTTTGCCATCGGTTATGATGAACTCTTTACCCATTTGTAAGTCTATCTCTGAGTGCCAATGAGATGACAAAAGGTTGTAAAGCTCTCCTTTATTTGATGTTTCGCGAAGGAAGTTTCACCAGCCTTTTGGAATTCTTGTTTGTTCACCAACTAACACACGTGTGCCAGTACCTCGTTTTTTTCGGGTTGAATTTTTGAAACTGTCTTTCTTGTATGTATCACAAACCACGTCCAGTCTTTCAACATTATCCAACTCTTCATCTAGTGTGAAATCTGACATTCAGCATGTCAGATTTCACACTAGATCTCATCAAACCTAAAGCTGATAGAGCAGGAGAACTGCTTTGATTTTCATGCGAAAATAATGTATCAACGTCTCTTGCTCTATGTTCTCAGGTTGCAATATAAAGTTTACTAAACTGAGTCGTTTTTAAGGGAACATATTTTAGATTTGGCTTTAGATTCTCGTTTTTTATTTATATTATGTAAAAGAGGGAATATGTTCTGAGGTAATGGGTCGTGTATACTTTTGCCTTCAATAAATCATTCTTTGCAAAAATTTTGGTAAAATTATTTTCCTTTGCTTTCAATTTGTTTTACTGTCTGAACCACTTCAATAGGCGCCACCATTTTCGTATTAATGTTGTACAATTCAGAAGAGTTTTCGAGAAAAGGATTTCCCGCTGTCTCAATCGTGCTGACCCTGCCCATTACCGTTCAATTGCCATTACCTCCATCCTATGCAAGGTCATGGAGAGGGTACTGAACACTAAGTTGCTGATCTACCTTGAAGACAATGATCTTCTCAGTGACCGTCAATATGGCCCTCGCCGGGGGCGGTTTATTGGTGATCTTCTTATGTATGTCACGCACTGCTGGGGCGAAGCCATTGAGAAAAACGGCGAAACATTTGCCGTGTCTGGCATGCAAGTCTGCTCAGCAAGCTTCCTGCTTATTGCATCCCAGCTGATTTTTGTACTTGGATTTCAGACTTCCTTAGTGAATGGTCCATGAGGTCCATCAGAGTAGTCATTGACGGCTGCTCCTCTAACCTTATGGCCATTGATGCCGGAGTTCCTCAGGGGACTGTTCTCTCTGCAACTCTTTACCGTTTCAAAGAAATACTTGACAGGTGCAAAAAACCAGTGAGGATGAAATATGTTCGTTAAGAAAGGCAATGGAAGAGCGAATAGATCCGACCTTAAGTCTTGTCTCCTATTGGGGCGACGACAGTCTGTCACTGACAGGCTTGAGCTTCTAGGCATGGAGTTGACATTAAATCTAAACATCGGCGCGACCATCGAGTACAAGGCTCAAACGGCGGCTAAGAAGCTGGGCAACCTGAATAGAGTGAAGCGATACTTTACGCCTGGACAGCTTTTAACTCTTTACAAAGCACTAGTCCGATCCTGCATGGAGTATTGCAGTCACCTTTGGGATGGCTCAGCCAAATACCAACTTGCCGCTCTTGACTCGGTGGAACGCAGGGCCATGAGGCTCAAAAGCGACATAAAACTGGTGGACACCAAGCTACATAGCCTAGCATATCGCCGCAAGGTTGCCTGCTTGTCGGTTTTTTACGGATTGTACTTCGGAGAGTGTGCTCAAGAGCTTCACGACCTTGTTCCACCAGCTGCCTTCTACCATCGGACATCCAGACGCACCGCCGGATACCAGCCATACCTGGTTGCCATTTCACCAATTCGGACTAAAAGCTTCCAGTCATCATTCATAATGCGTACTGCTAAAGAGTGGAACTCACTACCTGCGTCATGGTTTCCTAATCTTTTTAAAGTAAGTGTGAACAGGCTTCTTCTGAGTGAGCTCGCTCCATCTTAGACTCTGTCTCTGTCCTATGACCTAGACTAGAGTCAAGAGCAAACCCATCATTAATAATAAAAAAAAATAGTCAAAATAAGAGATTTTATCCCAGACACAAACCTATTTTTTTTCGGAAGTGATGTCTGAATGATGGCGATATTCGGCCTAAAGTGATCTGTTATTTTTACCAACAAAAGCGGAAAAGTAATTCATTTTCGCCACAATTTGCCCTTTTGTGAACTATGAATACTAAATATAAATGTAAAATAATAATTCATGACGGAGAAAAATTTAAAAGTGTCCATAAATTATTGGTATATGATTTTCCTTCTGTAAAATAATGCGATTATCTCTCTTTTTTACGTTCCGGTATACATAGTAATGTGCTATCCGGTATCCGGCCGGATAGTAAAAGTAAGGGCGGATACCGGCTAGTTACCGGATATCTGTCTCACCACTAGAAACTTCCTACCGGCCGATATGGATTTAAATGGGCGTGTATATCATTAGTACTTAAATGGCAATGTTTTACTACAAAATCTCGTTCCAACTCTGAATAGAAAACCGAGTGACGTCCGCAGGCCGTCCACACGAATGAGAAAGGTACGTGCAATTTTATTTTATTTTAGTTGAAAAGTAGTATTATGTATATACAATGTTAATGTTTTTATAATATGCATTTAATGAGCTTTTGAAAAGTATTTTTTTTAAACAAAGTTTCATACCAAATTATTAAAATATGTGGGTTTGTTTACATTTCGTTTCGACTAAAATTTTATTATTTTAAGGATTGCGACTTATTTTGCTAGGGAACCCTAAAAAACTGGTATGGGGAATGAATTCAGCATCATTTATTTACCTGAAAACGACACCAAACTTATCTCAAAGGTCCAAACCAATCCCATAGAATTTTTTTTCTGAGCGCCGGACGCGCTGCACTTTGACCCCCCCTCCCCCCCACCTGGCGCGGGGTAGCCAGTGTCTACCGGGTGATATAGGCTCAGGTGAACTTACAGATTACCCATACTATACTGGTTTTGCTCTACATAAAAAAACATATGTTTCCAATATCTTCCATACAAAAGTGCCAACAAAAAACTGACTAAAGACTCAATATGTGTAGAACAAGCTACTTCAAATGCAGCTTTAGTCAGTACTTTTACTTTTGCGGTAAATTATACCGAATAGAATAGTACTTATTGCTTCCATGTAAATATTAATACATATCTCATACTGTCATAAAGTTGATTTACAGCGTGTAGTGGATGGTGTAATACAGGAGTTGGCATGTCAGCGGAGGCGCGAACGCGAGTGACATGACGCCAGGCGACACGCGACGTGCTCCTGCCCCGTCCCGCCGCGCCGCGCCGCGCCGCGCCGCTCTCTGTGGCGCTGGCGTGCCACTGTCGATGAACACGTCATATATGTAACGTGACAAGAGGAAATAGTATTGCTTTATTTAATTTCGACGGCTGCCACTCGGGTTTTTCGGATGACTTCCAAAAAAGGTTGCAGGTTAATGGAAAAACAGTGTTCTTTCAAAACTAGCTTTTTAGTTTCATGTTTGTTTCGAAACACATATAAATCGAGTTGAAAGAAATAAAATGGTTTTGTGATGCACTGCGTGGTAATTTATAGGTCGGATAATGTCGCAAAAAGGTGTAAATATCACACAGTTAATGTAGTATGGGTGAGTGGGGTCCGCTCGGTCTGCATATTGTCGTATGAAGCGCATCTCTACCGAAGCGAACAACGGCGCTGCGGCGGCGGGACCGAATGAGCAGAACAACCAACGCGCACCGATGTTTGTGTATTAATATTGCTGAAACAGAACAGGTTTCCCAGATTACCATAATTTGCTTCGATGCATTTGAATAATGAAAACGTGTTCCCTCTCCCGTCCCTGCCTTTGGATACCCATGAAAGTCACTCGGTTGTGAAACGTACTATCGCTCATAATGTTGTTATTTGATGAAGGGATTTAATTGATAAGCTCTATGCGACAATGGATTGGAATAGCATTCACTGAAAACAACACTTTTCAATAGGTATAGCAGTACCAATCATTTGAAATAAGATATGATTAGCACCAGGGCAAAACAATCTACCTTCTATTCAAAAGTATACCTACTCGTAATGAAAGTTTAAATTATTTGTGTCTTTCTGTGTAAATATTTACTATTGGTATAAAATGCAATCTATTACAACTATAACAGTCACAACAGTCCACTGCTGGACATACTAACCACGCTCGGCAGGTAGACTGGCGAGCGCAATATGTAAGGTGTTGTAGATATTCACAGGGAGCGCTGCTGCCCGTTCCCCGGCTTCATCACTTAGTCGCCTTACGACACCTACGGGTAGAAATGGGTGATCCTATTCTAAACCAGTACCACTCGGCTTTGAAAATACAATCCTCATAGTCTTATCTCAATTGGCTTTGAATCAATTGGTTGGTTGAAAAAAATATTATATAATCTGCTCACTGTACATTATTAAAGTTGACCGATCTTGTAATAGGTGTCTGTGTAGCGCCAGACGGCTGCGAATAGATATAGAGCTGTCACCGCACGGCAAGGGGTTATTGTGCTATTGTGGCTCATATTGCGGGCGAGATTTATGGGGCGAAAGCGGCGGTGGGCCGCCGCGTCGCCTTCGCTCCGGTCGGCAGCCGGACGGATCGCTGCATCCGGTAGCAACCACCTTGATGCCTTCTTGTGATCCTGTCTTTTAAAGGTAAAATAAATACAAGTGAATAGATATAGAACTATCATTGCACGGCAAGGGGTTATTGTGATATTGTGGCTCATGTTGCGAACAAGATTTATGGGCGAAAGCGGCGGTCGGCGGCCGCGTTGGATCGTTGCATCCGGTAACGAACGACACTTTCTTGTGGCTCTAACTTTTTAAGGCAGAATAAATGCTAGTAACCACCATAAGTTACAACGCGGATAGATTATGTGAGATGTCTCTGACGAATAATAGAAAAGGTGGCAAACTAAACATCGATCTTGTGATGCCGACTTAGAATAGCATCACATCATTTCTTTCCCAAGGGTGTCGTAAGAGGTAACTAAGGGACTTGAATGCTTCATGTGAATTACAATTTTAGGTGACTGGCTGACAACCTGTCACTATAGTGATACACGATTATTCTGAAAAGGCCTTCATATATTTGACAGACGTGGTTATAGCGACAGTATTTTACGGCCGGTAAAGCTTTGCCTACCCCGCAAGGTATAAAAGCATGATATGTATATGTATTTAGCAAACATCGAATATTTAAAAACACAATTTAATAAAAACACTTCGTTAATGTTTCATTCCGCTACATAATATTCAATACACAACAACTTCCATTAGGTAACTGTAAACAATTTTTTGGCAAACTTTATCAACCGAAATGAATTTGTAAATTTTGTGTAGTAAAACATGGCATTAATGCAGTAAGTTGGCACCAGCCGCGGTTTCCACGAATAATTCAAACTAAAAACCCGATTTGAATTCTATGTAAACAAGTTCCCAACCCGCGAACATGTTCTCATAGAATCACCAATAAGCAAACTTTATGCAATAAAATTGGAATTAACAACGTATTTTTATGTTAAATAAAAAACTTTTATCGTATTATGAGAAATTGTGCGATTTCAAATAAAACTGGAAGTTTTTGAATCTGTTCAAATAACTGTCCAGACAAAAAAGAGCTTTAAAATACTATTTGGTTAGACAATATTCGATTGGGACGATGATGTTATCGCTAGAGCGAATAAAATAGGAGACGATCTTCGGTTAGGTCCGAAGTTGTTGGAAGTAGTTGCGATAAGCAAAATATAGCCTGGAGCGGGCAGTGGCGGTATCGATCTTCCGAATAAAAGTTTAATTGCGAAAGTTGTGCGAAGTTGTTTATAGTGCGCAGACGGCGCCGAGAGAGCGCTTTCCAAGTGTTCCTGACAGACCGTGCGCTTTTGCTTGGCTCCTTGTTGGACCTCGGCACCACTGAGTATTTTTACCTTCTGCAATTTTTCATTTTTTTTCCCCTTTCATGTAACCATTTTTGGGCTATACATATCTTTTACTTATTTCCAAAATTAGCTAGGGTAGCTAGTAAGATTATTAATTTAGAGTAGGAGCTCTTCTGGACAGGTTTTTTGGGAGTTTTGTCCTTTTTGGGGGTCCGGTTAATTAAATAACAGACTTTGAAAATCTTGACTTAAATTTGAAACAAATGTCGTATTCAGATTGTGGTGGCGTAAAGTTACATGCTATGTGATTAACCTGGCCAGCCCCGAGGCCTTGCCTTTACTATTTTATCTTTATCCCGTCCGAGTCGTTTCTATTAGGACATTACAAAAGTGTTATAAGAAAAAGAAAATTGTGTTATAACAATTTATTTCATTTTACAATTACGGACCATGACGTCAATAAGTGATAATAATATCCTACATTGAATAAAGAATTTCAATCATTTCAATCAAACCGCAACCACGCATCTATTTTATTGTAATTTTTTGTACTTTTTACTCTACATCTCTAATTATAAGGTCCAAAAGTTCATAGTTGTACGTAGTATTTATTTGTTCAGTTTCACTTTCTTGTATCCAATAAATATATCATTTGTGATAATTTTATTAATATCTCGGTAGATGCTGTAAAGTAGGTAAGTCTACAGGCAAATACTTAACTATTTAAAGGGTCACATATCTTGGACCCTCCATGCAGAATATCTCGCCTGAAAAATAACTATTACTTACGTTAAATTGATTTTTAATAGTCTTTGTTTCTAGAAAATACATCAGAAATTTATAATTATAAAAAATATATAATCTCCTTTGTAGAATATTTTTTACCGTCTCTCTAATTTAAATAGCATCACCCCAATTCTATCATGGGTGAAGTAAAACACGACTAAGGAAAAAATCCTCAAGGGAATGGGCAGCAGCGTTCCCTGTGAATGCAAGATTCTTCACTGCACTCACCAATTCGATCGCCAATCGTGGTGAGTATGGCAACACCCTCCGATAAAGGGAAGATCATGTCCAGCAGTGGACTGTTGGGGTCGTTCATGTTTGTGTTATGTACGTTATACGTTTATGAATCGTCATCAATTACAGTTTGCTGCGGAAGTTGGGCCTTACTACATACATACATACATACACCAGGCCTTACTAGGTTTATTTTAATTATTTTTACTGGAATACAACATATTAAGAGGCCGTACATGAAATTGCGCTGGGCGAAAGTAGGTAATTAGTATTAGAACGCGTCATTGTGCAGCCGAGCGGCGGCGATATGCAGGCCCAGCGGCGGACGGCAGCGTATAGTTCGATCAATCAGTTTTGATCCTATTTATAGTTTTTTGTGGCAATTGTATGAAAAAGTTTTAAATTATTGCGTACCTACTAAGAATTTTTGGAATTTGTGGACTGATTAATTACCGACTACTATTCAGGGGTGTTTGGGTGTGATTAATCTGTACTTACCTTTATGTAGGTATGTTTATCAGTCATGTTTTTATTGTTTTCAATTTGAATGGATAAGCCTGAGGGGTCAAAATATGACTTCCATATACACTTTAAATTGGAGCGTAGATCATGTACATTACACTAGTTTTTATTTCACTTCAATACATGCAATATATATTTTTATTTTATATATTAATATATTTCGCAAGTTATGACGAAGAGAAGTTTTGCCCCAATTTTGAATTTCCGAGATTACGAGCGCTAAGACTGTGACGTCACGGCTCGGGACAAGTTGCGACCGCAACACAGCGCGCTGCACGTTTCGGTGATTTTGTCTCGATTTTCTTCGTTCTTTCAAAGAAATACTTTATATGGTGTTTATGTGTATGTTATATAAGTGTAATGAGTAAAATGGAAGCAGGATTTGTGAAAGGTCAGTCAGACAATCTGCCAAAATTGATAGTTTGATGGTGGCCCAATATTTCATGATGAATAAAGATTTTACCGCTGCCGAAATTCGTGGACTAAAAATGAAAAGGTATGTAATATGTAAGCATTACCTCAACTGAATCATAGTGTTTTTTTTTAGTACCTACACACCTACTATGGGCGGTGATAAAAATACTTTCACTCGCGTGTTCATTACCATCCTGCCTGAAGTACCTACCCGTAAGGTTCCTAGTTGTACCTACTCCCTCAACTCAATCAAAATGTGTGTGATAAAAATACTAGATAAGGAACCTAGGTACCTACAGTTTGCGCTCGTTAAAACCTACCTATGGGTTTCCATGCGTTTCTACCTACTCGCCGTGGAACTGGCGGGTGCATAGTGCATGTGCGTCCATCCTGAAGTAGGTACCACGGCGGCGGCCTCCTTGACAAGGAGGCGCATACGCATACCTACTCTAGCCAACTGTTATACCTACAGTGTGGGTCAAGGAGGCGCATGTCTACTCCACGCATCTACCTAAAGGTACCCCTTTTATTCACCTACACACACTCGCCTGTACCGTTGCAAGTAGAGTAGGTACGACAAGGTGGTACCTACATAAGTAGGTACTTCAGCAATCAGGATGGCCAAGTAATCTAAGTACGTGAGTATGTAGGTAGGTATACTTTAACATTAGTTTCTGCCACCGGCGGCCGTCGAAGTTCTGCTTGGTAATCTTGGTAGTCTTCACAGCATTAGTGCGCTACAGTTTTAGGGCCTATTGAATCAACTCTTTTCACATAAAAGAAGAGTTTATTTGGTGTTTTAACCGTGGAGTTTAAACATTGCGGCACAATACAGTATTTCCCTGGCATTTTATTTTATAATATTTAATTTCACTGCGCGACGGCGTGCGAGCATAAACGCGACTGCCGAATAACTCGAGCCGTGACGTCATCGGCTAGTCTGCGCCCGCCCGCGTTTTTAAAAACCTTCGCCCGAAACTACACAATTTGAACTTTAATATCTCGGCCATTTTTTGAGATATGAAAAAGTAAAAACATAGTTTTTCTCGTAATTTTTTTGTAGATTTATTAGACAAAAAAGTAAAACGTACCATGGTTATCCATTGTAATTATACTATAATAGTTTTCAAATTTGTTTTTTGGCATAAATAAAAAATTTTATTTATTTATTTTAAAAACTTGTGTCTCTTAGCACCATTGATCGATTTTTTCGCGAGTCGACTATTTCTGGAAGTAAGCAAGTGTAAAGAAATCATCATCCCTTTCAATGAACGCAGTTTTAATTTCATAATCAGGGCCAGTCCAGACACCAAACAGGCAGTATTTTTTTTTGGTTATGTTACTGACCCTGTACTTGGTAATACCAATTGTGGTTTTTATTCAAGACTATTTTACATTCTTCTTTATCATTTTTATTAGTCATCTTTTTAGCGCTTTTATTTTATTTTTATATTGTTATGTTATGAGCTTCTATTTAGAATTTGGTTTTACCATTTGGTCGCACTATAATTCCGCCTGTGACGCGTGATCTACTGTCCTCTACGCGCGCGAACGACACACATTCGTAATTTTGTATGTGTGCGTGAGTGTGACGCAGCAAGCTACACGTCCTTCTCCCAAGAGCGCGGCGCGCGGTCTGCCGAAACAGCATTTGCGCTCCCGTATATAATTGATAATTCCGAAGAACTTTAAAATATTCGATAAATTTCATAAAAAACATATTTGCAATTTTTTTTGACAGCAAATGTGTTAGCATGAATCTATTTTTCAATGTGTAAATTGATTTTTTTCAAAACGTGTTGTATTGTACGAGAAATCCGACGCTGTATACGTTTAAAATTTCTTCAAAGTAGGGCCATTTTACCGCAGTTTTTCTTTGAATTTTTGAATAAAATTACTAAAAACTCCTCGGCCAATTTCTAGCACTTTTCATTGTCTTTATTGCTGTATACTTTATAAACCACTCCATATTTTAAAATTCATGTAAACAATAATGATACGAACGTCCGCATCGAAAACAATTTAAAACACGTCTCAGGTTATTAACTATAAAACAAACTGAACAATCAAAATCAATAATTTGTCTGGGCCAATTTTTAGATATTGAACTAATCTTCAATAAAACATATCATAACACATTGTTAGTTATTCTGTTTTTTTAAACTAGGTCCTACAGAATTAAAGAAACAAGACAAAATTACTCAAAAATATGTACGGCCTCTTAAATAGTCTATTAGTATCAGACGTAAGCGTGGTAAGTATGGTAATAACCCACCCAGGAGGGGGAGGCCCATGTTCAGCAGTGAACTATTCCGGCTGTTATTGTAGTAAAAGAACAAACCCTTCCCGTCGAACTATATTTACCTTTGCTCGTATCCTAAAGAATATGCACGGAAGTGCAACGCTATCTGCTTCACATAGAATAGCAAGATTTATCAGCGCGAGTAGAGTCTGGTTGCCGGTCGCCGGTCGCCGGTTGCCGGCCAGCGGGCGGCGGGCGCTTGTTTACGACGCGACGCGACGCAATAACCGCCGCACACGACATATTGCCGCCACCGGTTGGACACAAAATTAACACCAAACCGGATGATCGCATGTTCATCGTCCAATTTATCTTTTCATTCCCCGATTAATCTCACTCGTAGCAACCCTCTACAAATTTACGAATTTTCGTAGTAAATCGCTACGATATAATTTTCGTGCTTCCTTTGAATTGCACTTACACTCATCGACACCTAAATGGAAATATTACATCAATTGCGTTAATACTTCTAAATCAGGATGTATCGTGTTAATGAGGTGCAGCTTTCAGCAATACATTTTTGGAAAGTTCTTTTCAAATTTATGGACACAAAAGTTTTCCTGTTCAAACTTTATTCAAATTTTGCAAAGAGGCAAAGTGGTCGATAAACGGCGACAGCAGCGCAGTTGGGCCAGAAAACTTGGTAACATATCGTGACAGGGGTCGCTACATCACAACGATTGATATTCGGACCTCGACTTTTAAGTAGGTATAACTTCTTGTCGCCTACAGTTTTAGGGGTAACTGAAAATTTGCTCGCCAAGAACGGCCGAAAATGCGGGTTGAAATCAGTTTAATCTGAAAGAGGTGTTGTTTGCCCATTAATGCGTTTGCGTTCGCATTAGGGTAATGTTTATTTGACTCGGAGCTTATCTAGTTTTGTCAAATGGCACTAAAACTGTTGGCAGCAAGGTAGTTAACCGCGGTGGCGAGGGCACCGGGCGCGCGGCTGCGTCCTAAGCCCCGCAATAGATAAAACAGTGATAGAACATGCACCGAGCCACCGCTATGAATAATTCATTAGTTTCAGTTGCCACTTTTGCTGGTATCGGTAGATTTTCAGCGGTTCGTGGCGTCAAAAATGTGCGTTAAGGGGCTGCTTATTGTGAAGCTGAACTCTTTACCATGATGTTTACCATCTCATTAATTTTGAATTCCTGGGTCTCATTTACGGAGTACTTAGGGAATATAAGATGTTCTTTTATATTTTACCTAATCTACTATCGTTTTGATCGTTCATTCGTTTATCAGCTTTTTACAGTTTCTTACCTTTATAAGACATTTTTATTTTATCCTTGTCACAATGTTTTGAGTAGAAGTACTTGATTAGTTGTGATTTTTACTTACTGCATGTGATTATATATTTCAGCTCACTGACGTACAGCTGCCTTTCAAATTAATGAATTCTGGAACGACAACGATGAATGTTTACCTACACTTTTTGATATTTTTTTCTTGTACTTCAATTATACACATTATTTATTTATTTATTAGGACAACCAATTGTTGTTACGTTATGAGTTACAATAATGTAAAATTAACATAAGAAACATATCAGGCCTATAATCCCTTGCGTGGTAGGCAGAGCGTAAACGGCCGCAAATAACGGACATTTACGCCACGTCTGGCAACTATTTGAGGGTTATTCGGAAAATTGTGTATCGCCATAGTGACAGGTTGTCAGCCCATCGCCTAAAATTGCAATACACACCCTCGAGTACCTTAGTCGACGACACCCACAAGAAAAAAAATCGTTTACTTATATTATAACGTAAGACAATCCTCAAATCCCGACACCGCACTCCGCAGTTCGCCCTACACCCCCGCAATCCCGTTATAATTTACGATCATCCCCAAAAATCCCGAGATTATTTTTATTTGATAACAATAAAGGTGCCGCAGAGGGTTACCTTTATTATCACTCAGCTTAGGCGACTCTTTTATAACTTTACACGTGTTTTATAGGAACAAAGAATGCCCCTGTTTTTTACGGCGATGGTGACGATGTGGCTATTTCGAAACACGTAACATAAAAGTTAAGTCCCGACTGAAACTGTTACGCAACGTTCCTTTTTCTTCTCTTTGTAAAGGGATCCTACACTTCGAAGCTTCTTTCCTAATTATTCAACGAGGCTACTTAAAATTCGAATAATAATGTAGATCCAATTTTTAATATCCGTTATACAGACAGAGCTTTCATCTCGGCACGTGCTCGATGGAGGCTGAGGCGCGGATTAGACGCGGGCAAAAGTGATCCGTTATAATTTGGAGGGTGGACAGTGACGGCTGGCACGCAGAGATTAGCCCCTTCGATAAACAATAGCATTAGTATGCGAGGCTCGCTGACCGATGGCGATCAGGCCGCAGCCGCAGGCCGCCGCCGCAGCCCGCCGCCCGCCGCCCGCCGGCCGTGCGCGGATTAATTTGCAGAAGGCAAATTATGGAGGCTTCGCATGTCCCCGGGATCACTATCCCGTACGATATTGCTTTGTTTCCATTTGAGGACCCTCTCGATTTACTCATCTTCTGCTCGATTACCAAAACAATAGTCTTACCTAGTTTGGATCATTTCTAAGGAACCTTGACTTGACGGATAAAATTGTGAATACCAAAATTTTAAACACTTCCCGTGTTAGGTATACAATTTATGAAAACTTACAAAATTTTCAAGCAGGTAGGATTTGAAACTGGGACTTTCGCCATCACAAGTGGCAACGCCTCTTTCATCTGGGCTACCGTAGCTCGTCCCTTGCCCGCCAATTTTGCAAGTGTATCTTGATACCAAAATACCCAGTGACTAATTTATTCTTTACAGATTGAATGTAGTTAGATTAGATAAAAATGGTGTTAGAAGAACAAATGTTTAAGTACAGTGCGCAAATGAATAGGCTGCACAGGTCTAACTAAAACTACGAATAACGCCATCTATAATAAAAATCAAATACCTCTGAGCCGGCAGAACTCAGAGAACCTGTTTTACGCGCACGCATATCATGCGCAGCCGCATACATCATATTCGCACTTTACAAATTATAGCAAGGGTCGGTAGGACGTCATAGGTAAGTAGTTAAGTGGTTTAAAAATTCGATGCACTCGTCACAGCTGGCATAGCCGAGATAGTATGCGTCTGGATTAAGAGCGAGTTAAAATTATGGTGGGACACTGGGTCGATCCCGCCCCCCATGTGTATTGTTTTATGTTTTTGTTTTTTATATGTCAGATAATTTTTAGTTAACGGCCCATTTGTTATTTTGAATGAATGATGTTTGTGGGTATTGCACATAATTATTATAACTATTAGACGGTAAGTAATAAGCACTGTCATCTGATCTGTATCGACTACTGCCTACGTATCTAACCGTTAGCTTTCGATGTTTCTTTGTGTTGTTGTTTGCTATCGTTTTATCGTAATTATGTCTACCTATACTATGCTCCTTTGTCTACATACAGTGCTTAGAGCAAAGATCATAGTGCTATATGAAGATAATCTTAGTATTATGAAATTTCTCGACGTCTTCAATTAAATGTAAGTTAAATATTTTTATTTTACAAAATTAGCGCAAATGCTTCAGGTCAGGTCGTTCATATTATCCAAACATTAAGTTTCTAGATAAAGATACCTACTACATACTACCTGCCATACGTTCATTTTTTAAAATGTTTAAATAGGTATTAGATTGCTTATTATATTTACTTACTTAGTTTCCTATTTATTATTATTGGCATTTACCTACATTAAATACTTGTAGATTGACTAGGTATTTTTCTTACAGAAAAGAACTGTTACGCTGTGGGTTACGTTACGCCGATACCGGTGACATCCTGCCTGCCCGGAAAGGTCGTAAGGCCGTGATGTTCACGGATGCATCAGCGCGTCACCGAGGGATAGTTGCCAAGCATGCTAATACCCCATTCTTGTCAACTCGCTCAACAGCAACGGAGTTCGGAGTCACATTACAAACTGTAAGGACCCATTTACACGCAGCTGGTATAAGTTGTTATCAGCCAGCTCAAAAAATTTGCTGTCAGCTGCTCATCAACAAGCACGAGTCCGATTTGCATATACTTATAGAAACTTTGATTGGGAGAATAATGTAGTAATATTCACTGATGAAAAAGCTTTTAAATCGGATACAGATTGGACGCAAGATTTTATGGCGCTGGAGAGGCAAGCGTTACAGACCAATTCACATTCTCCCAAATAGAATGAGTGGGACTGTGGTGTCTTCTATGGGACCTAGAAAACTAGTTGAAATAGAAGGAAGGTTCATTAGCGAGAGTTATGTGGAAATATTGCAGGACGTAATGATGCCTACAGTGCGTATTGCTTACCCAAATCAGTACATTTATTTTGTGCATGATAATTGCTCTGTGCATAAAGCCCGTATCGTCCAGGATTGGTTGCGAACCCAGCACAACGTGACTGTTATTAACTGGCCGTCAAAGAGTCCGGATTTAAATCCCATAGAAAATTTATGGGGTCAAATGGTCCTTAACTGGGACCCATCTGAAGTCAGGACCAAGAAAAATTTACGCGACTTAGCCATGTTCACCTGGGAGTCCATGCGTGGTAAACCAATGTGTTCGAACATGGTAGCTAGCATGCCAAGCCGTTTAAATTAAAATTAAATTATTATTACATTGAAATATTTAAATAGGTAGATATTAATATATTGGGTTGGGAATTTTGCAGAAGATTTATTTTATTCGATACTTACTGCTTAGTTAATTTCTGAAACTGTTCAAGCTCTCAAACAATCAAAATACCAAGTTAACCTGTCTGTCACTTAATACCTAATTATTCTGCATAATTATTTAACTTTGTTTACACAATCTAACGAAGAATGTAAATGAATTGATCCCCTGGTTCAGTTTAGGCTTAATGTGTTACCAATAAAAAATATGTTAAGTGATGTTATTGTTACAATAAATGCAGGAATGAGGCTACCTCGTTATCTCATTTATAACATGTTTATTCACTTTGACATACCTATTTATTGTTGCACATTAACAAACATTATGCAACCCAACCCAATATCATTGAATAGTTAAAAACCAAAATAAATACCTAACTGATAAATATTATGGTAGTTTTATTCATTTTACCTTATATCCTCAAAACTACTATATTTATTCGATATCACACACTATACTACACAGATAAGTATAAAAATTTATCAGCAACAGCAAAATAATCATTAAAAAATAGTAAGTATAACCTATATAAAAAAAAACAGGCCTAGACCTGCGACCAACCACGACTCGATCCTTAGCTACCTGTTTCCAAAGTCCGCTATGTTAACCATTGAGCTACGACTGCTCTGATGCAAGCAGCGAAATTAAGGTTTAAATTATTATTAGTCATCAAACTGCGCGTCTTAAATTCTAGTGTGTGTGCGCGCCAGTCAATGTGTGTGTTTTAATGTGTCTATAATGGTATTCAATGAATTCAATTTGTCGTTAAAAGATGGCGTTGTCTGGCTGTGCAGGTTTAGACCACTTCGTGTGTACGTTCCTTTAATCTTAAAAGTTCGTATTGATTCGTAAATAAAACAATGCAACTACCTCTGATAGTGGGATTTTTAAAGTTAATACTTTAACTGACATGAAAGCTTTAAGTGACGTGTTACGCATGAGATGGAAAAAGAATCATATATCCAGGATTTTAAAAAAACTTTGGAAATGAAAAGATGGGTTCGAAAGGTGATGGGGGTGGTGCCTACTAAGCACACCATAGAGCAATTTTTTTAGAAGATCTGTAATCAAGAAGTTAAGCCAGGTTTGGTATATCTGTATATTATTATCAACACATGTATTGCTCACATGTTAATTCATAATAGGTTTGAATTCAATTTGTTTGCTCCCATTTCAATAAGTTGAAAATTGGTATTTTGACATTCGATAATTAATAATGATTTTAGCGCCCATCAATTAGATAAATGCGTTTTAGTTCAATGTTAGCATGTTGTTTTGATTTGTGATGAGAAGTGTTCACACATAGGTACCTAGTTTAGTTGTGGACTTATAATTTATTAAACTGTTTTAAACTTTCGCGGTCACACATAATAACTCAAAATACTGAAACAAGATTCTTACCGTGGTATTTATTTTTGTTGAATTGTCTGATATATCTGATAATTGTTCCATGATCATGGCCCATGCAACTGGGTCGAAATATCGTATAATTCAGCAGATATAGGTAAGTATCGTGAAAGAACCCCGTTTCAGTATTTTGAGTTATTTAAACAGCAGAAAGTACTGTTTTACCTAAATGATATGACAAATTGAGTTGTCTTGTCACTAACCACATAGCACCTCTTTTGATCCCCAAAGTAAAGTAAAAAAAAGTCCTCAAATAAACTTGACGCGGGGGCACTTCTGCGGGCGGCAATAAGCGTTAATTTTATTAGTATGGCGCGATATCCGCTCCGGAAGTGCACGCCTCCCGCTAAGTAATGAAGCTACAGTTACAAAACAGTTGTCGCAAAACGTGAAAACTCCGTATGTCAACAATGCATTTTGAACTTTAATTCAATGGAACACAGTTCATAACGACCAGAGTATGATCATGTGCACGGGTAATTTGTGATCGTCAATAGCCGAAAACATTGTTATAATGACTGCCCATTTGATAAAAACGTTTATTGGATTTATACAAACACTGTCAAATTTATCATTTACCAGTAATATCCTAATGGGTTTACGTAAATTTTCATTATTATTAGGTAGGACACTTATGTGATGATAAACATTATGATAGTTAACGCTAGTTAATGGTAATTGATTCATGATCCACTTTGGAATCTTATTGGCTATTGTGTTTACAAGTATTTAATAATGAGTAGGTTCAAGTTTGTATACCAGTGGCTATAATTAGGCGCAAAGGCTTTACAAAAGCTTGTAAGCCACGAACAACAACGGTACACGACCAACTTTATAAATCAAAAGCCATTTTAGACTTAGATTTGCGAGTAGGGCCGAGGCATTACGTTTATATGTTTTTTTTACATCAAAAACACATTTAAAAGAAGTTAGATTGGCTTACCGGAGTTGGCGAGCGGCCATACGTAGTTGGAGTCTTTTCGGCGCCTCAAAGCCACCCTAATCTTCAAAGATTTCCCGCAGATTGTTTGCAAGCGTTTCGTCCGATCAAAATATGACAGATACAAACTTTCCCCACATAAATTATTTTGCCGAGCCCGACTGTCGAAAAATCTGGAGATCGGTTTTGGTTTTTGATGGAACTTTCGGACTTTCTAACTTGAAGAATAATCAAAGTGACAATGCGGCGGCTCTGAGCTCGTTTGAAAAGGATTTAGATGTTAGTACTGAAAGATTTGTTTTCAAAACAAGCTTTATTTAATACATAATCTACTCGTTCCGATCGGTATGTGAGTAAGGTGTGTTACAGTCGTTCGCACCTCATACAATGAACGAACGTACAACAATCAATACACTCTGTTTATTAAAAAGTCACTCCATCGCTTGGCTTAATTGATATATTTACAAAATGCCTATCTATAGCATTCACCTTATATTTAGCAATTTGGCAACATGTTTAACGGTAACATTTACATACATTGCTTTAATTTATAATTTTAATTGACAGAAGAAATTTGGGTTCTAATACAGACAGATACAACACATTAAAAGACAATGACAGAAAAAAATATCGAAGCATATGGGGGTACCTACCTACTATGCCAGTAATTTATATGGCAAACGATTTCATTCCATGATTACTTTATCACAGCGAACATGAGGTTTACTGAAGCACACAAAGTAAACATAAATAATTCTCTAAAGATTAATTTATATTCAGTCTTACTCTATACTAAAATAACCAGTATTTATTATGATAATTCGTGCACTTATATTATTTTAATACGTGTGCATTATTTTTAATGTTCACAATTTAGCAGACATTTTCTTTATATAAACAAATAAAATATCTGCTAAACGTGATTTTTATCCCAAGGAACTGTTGCATCATAGTTATTATATAATTTATAATATAAATAACAACAACGTTTATACGTAAAATATTTTTGTTCACGATTATTTGGAACACAAATCTATTTATCTATGGTATATTACGAATATTATTATGACTCATCTAATTATTCAATTAATATATTCTACAGTACCTGTTTCAGAGGACATTATAATTTATAATCATAAATAATTTCATTTTATAATCATTAGTATTACAATTTTCTTAGCGTGGGGATAAACTGAGTGTAGCCATTATCTATTACATTATCATAACATTGTTGGCTATAAGTAATTTCCATTACCCTGATTTGGATTTTACATAGACAGCAAATCAGCAAGTTTATCAATCCTCTAGATTTTTTTTTTATACAAGGTTTCCTATAATTAAGTCAATTTTTTAAAGGGTGAGTTCTATTTGTGAAACTGAAAAACTTTTACAAGTTAATTTTTACGAAAAATTACCTCAAATACATGACATAATTTTTGTACCTTTTGTGTGGGGGGTCCAAATTTATATTTACTATTTCAAAAAAATTAAGTTGTTCAATTCACGATCAAAACTCAGCCGTAAAATATTTTGTACTTAATTAAATATAACGTTATAAACCTATACGACTGTAAGAGCTTCATGAAAGCGTAACGTAACTGATATGATACGAACGCTTCTAATATGTTACATATTACATATTTGTGCTAAGGTGCGGCTTTTAATAAATTACGCGTAGTGGTACGTACAATGGACAGTGCAGTTGGATGATTTTCGCAATTAACATCTAGAAATTAATAGTGATAATTAATAAAACTAAAATGCCTAAATTGCTTCGCCTCCAATCAGCATGACCTGTGAAAAAATAAAACTGTGAGACGAAATATATTTTATGTCAAAAATATAGGGGAGAATCTACTAAAATAATATTAAAAAAATCATACTCGATTTTCCATATAAGATCGACATCAAGAAAAAAAAGATCCAGTGATATAATAGCAGATCGAGCAATTCTTAAAAAACATTTAACATAAGAAGTATGTTGGTCGTACCAGTAACCTGGGACGCTCCTCCCACCCAGTTGAGGTGCGTCTTCCCGCCACCCTCGTCCGTCTTCTGCTTGCCTTTATCGATCTCGTTCAGGGTCGATTGGTACTTCGTGCCTGGATTAACAAACACACAATTACAAATAACAGTAGCTGGCTGCCTAATGCGAAAGTAACCAAGGGGAAACGAGAAAATAAGAATTTCTCGTCGATAATGGAGCTCATCGGGCAAAGGATTCAATATGGGCAAGCCGGAAAGGGGCGGTTATTGAAAAGTTGCGCAATATTGTCGAGTGGCCGGGCCGGCCGTAAATTCGTAATGGGTGCAAAAAATAAAACACTAGCGCTGGCTGATGTCGCCGCGCCGCTACCGCCGCGCGCAAAAACAACCAGCTGCGAAAGTTATGCCGCGCCGCGACGCCTAAATGGATATTTCAAGTTCACAACTGCATTTTAAAACGATATCTTTTAAAAGTTCAATTGAAATTTATCTTTTTAATATTTTCCTTTTTCCCAACAAACCAAAAACTTAAAGTACTTATTTTAAAATGGTAATAAAGGCAATATGCTTGCAAAAGATAATGAAGGAAATCAGGCGAAGTAGCACTTGTGGGTAATAGGTTGTCGCGCAAGATGTTGTAGGTAAGTGTCCAGCGCGGCGGCGGGCGGCGGGCGCGGGCGGCGAGGCGGTAACATGTCCGGGAAAACGCCCAACTTGCCAATATCGCCGAGTAATGACGCGCCCAACAACTTATGATATGACTTTACCCAACCATACATACCTCTACCCTCTACCTAAAATACTCGTATTCGTAATATTTTAATACTACACGACTTGAAAACTTAAAATAAAACCCTAAGTAGTTTATACCACATCAGCTGTTAAATTGTAAACTTTTCACGACTTTAATGATTCCATCTATTTTGGTGCACTACATAAAGCGTTTGTTTATAAACGATTTGTTTATATTTTACGATGGCAGTAACATTTGAAGCCAGTTAACAAACTACCGACTGGCGACAACCGGATTGTCGTAACAGCTTTACGATCTATAAACAAATATAACGACCACTAATAATAACTGAAACAGCAACAAACAATGAAACGAGCTGAGCGATCGCAGAGATACGGCCCATAAAGGTACCATTATCTCTTAATAAACGGAATCACTGACATAAAAATGCTGTTTCAATATATTTATAGGAACCGATGTCGAATATTAATGAACCACTCAACGAATTGTTTATTTTTGATGTTGTATTTTAAAATGACTAATGCATATATTATGATGTGTGTTTTGAATGCTTGAATGGAGTAGAGTATTAAATAAATAATAAATAAAACTTGGTACTTTGAGTGTGTGGAGCAATGTTGTTGGCTTGTTTGTAAATATTAACCTTTATCTACATGTGGTGTGTCGCGGCGGGGTGGTCGCGACGGCGGCGGGACGGTCACCGCGCGGGGATCTGGCGTTGTTGTTGGCGGTGAAGACGCTATAAACAAAAACAAAATTTTGTTCAAATAGAAACTATAATTTAAAAAACTACTTTTAGATAAAAGCAGCTACTTACTGTACAATCTAATTGTACCATCAGACTCTCCTCGAGGATTCTTGGCAACGCATTTGTACGTGCCATAATCTTCAGTAACAATATGCCTGATCAGCAATCTCATGTGTGTTTTGTAAGCTGGTACGCCCACTGTGTTCTCCATGTGGTACTTTGTGCTCTCGTGTATCATATGCCCGTCATCTCTCGTCCAGTAGTTGAGGGAGGTGGGGTGGGCTTCAGTGAAACATTCTAGTGTGACATTGTAGTAGAGTGGAGCCCCTACTAGCTGGTGAGGAATCCACAGCATCGGAGGAACTGAAATAAAAAGGAAGTAATGTTTTTGTTTCCTGATTGAGTATGTACCTACTTACGAACGTATATAAATCCTTGAATACTATTTTGGCAACTTACAATCGACGCTAACTTTCACCCTTTTAGATACCGTTGGTGGCACTCCGTTGCTAGCTATGCATAAGTAGGCCCCCATATCCAGCCTAGAGATTCTCGCCATCTCTAAAACTTCGCCTTCCCAATCGTTTACTGCAAAAAAAACATAATTTCACAGCCTTTTTCTAACACTCGGAGGTAAAGTCACGTAAAAACCAATTAACTTTTTCTGTCACGACTGGGCATCTTACCGACATGTCCTTTACTGATGGATATTTTGGAGTTGTCGTCCCGTTTCCACTTGATGGTGGGCTTAGGGGAGCCATTAGCGCGGCACGTCAGCGTGACGTTGGCGCCTTCGCGGACGATGACGTCACTGGAGCTCAGCGAGTCGTCTATCGTCGGCGGCACTGCAAACAAACGGTAAGCTCACTTTATAGAACGAATCGCCCATCCTGCATTCACGGCACGATTTCTTTGTATATCCTCACAAACACCGACGTGTTGTTGGGAACGCAGTTTTGTTTATCCTCTCTGTGTAGGTTGTAAATTTGACCTATTTACCGTTCTCCTAGTGCAAAACCACGTGCAGAATAGGTGACTATATTTGCAAGGAGTGCAATGCAGGTATTGAAATGCTGACAACGGTGAAGTTGGGTATTTATTGATGTTGTTCTTTTTCTTTGTGACCTCACCAACAACATGCAGGTATCCGAACTGCGTCTTGGCGGTGACGGTGTTGATCTGGCACATGTAGCGGCCGCGGTCCTCTTCTCTCACGTCTGAGATGTGCAGGTACCACGTGCGATGCTTGTCGTGGGTCACGCTCACGCGAGGGTTGCGTGTGATCACGTGGTTGTGCACAGTCAGTATTGCTGACTGCTCGAAATGCATCCATGCCACCTGAACAAAAAAAAAACTTTTGTACTCAAAATAATTGTGTTCTGATATTGAAACCACAGTCTGCATTGAAAAAACCTATTTATAAAAATGTTGAGAAAAACGTCTAATCTCGTTATTTGAAAGAAGATTTACGTGATGAGATCCCAAGATTGGAGGCAGTTTTTTCATTCGGTTTTGTAAACTAATCTTATAAATCTAGACATTACGTAGGTACCTGTACCTACAAGTTCTTGGTAGGTAGAACTTTTATGTCGTCTTTTAAATATTCTTTAAATGTATTACTAGCTACATACTGGGTCTAAACTTAGGTAGGGAGCGAAGGGAGCTTCAATAATTCAAATCGTTTTCCCAATTTGACGAGTGACGTAACGGAAATTAAAGAAAACGTTGCTCCTCCTAATATTGTATTTTTGAGGGGATTGATGCAGGTACTAGGTACGTCATTTTATTTTTGAAGTTATTGAATGAAGAAATTTTACGTAATATCTTGGAATTTGTTAAAATGAATAAACAAACATATTTGCATTCAAAAACGATATATGAGGTTCAATTCAATGCTTGACCCAAATTTCAGTGCCTAATAAAGGTAGGTTGAAAATGGAAATGCAGATTTCTATATTTCACTTTTTCGTGTCAAAAACTGTTGATCCTGTTCGTAATACTCATACAAAAACATACAAACAAGTAAATATTAACGTATGAAAGATGATTTACATCGGTGCCATAATGTATAACGCGGAAATGTCGAAACAGAACTTAAAACATAATTATATGTATTCTGTATTATTATTTTATTATTATGTTAGCCTAAACTGTCCCACTGATGGGCAAGTATTCTGTATACTGGCTTAAATTGATCACCCTCTAGTAAATAGCTAATAGATTAGTTAACAGATCAAGTTGCCCTATAACTACGAGCATAACAGGCATGAGAAAGTGTCCGAAACGAAGATCGTAACAATTATGCAATTTTACAGTTTCATTGAATTATTAAGTGTACAACCCTAAAGAATAACATACAAAGCGCATGTAAACAGTTTGTAAAACATAAATAGTTGAACTTGAACGTGTATTGTGGTGTTGCCCTGTAGCACGCGCGGCAAGCACCGGCGGCGGCGGAGCAACTGACGGCAGCAACATCTGTGTAATTGCTGCCGCCACGTCGCCCCGCTCGCTTCGCACCAATTTCCGCGGCATTAACCGCTTAAAATGCATTTCGCAGGGATTGTTACACCTCCAGCAATCTCGACACTTTTAATCTCGCTTTGGTAACGTTTAATCTCCACGAAACAAACACTAAAGGAATTTCACAGGCGTTCAACTCACCCTATTGTTGTGAAAGAAAGCTTAACCTGGTATTATTGCGTTTCAGATTTTCAACACTGTCAAGTACGCTGTACTTCGTTACAACTGCTTTTATATTAGACAAAATGTTATAAAGCCTTGCCTTGAAATACCTTCATTTCGAATTTATCACACAAAAATTACCGGAGTTGGAAGAGGTCTAGACTGAAAGTTTGACGTGCATACTTCGCCTCTTAATCCGGATTTAAGTTTGAATCATGGGTAGTTCTTTTTATCAAGATTGTGGAAGTAGTATAGAGGGAAGTTTTGGAACTGAAACTCGTGCCGGGTCACATCTTACCTATCTTAAGTGATGCGGCTCTCGGCCTGTCTAATTTATAATGGACTTGAGGAAACTTTGGCCATTTTATTATGCAATGGGACGGTAACCCCTCTAATGACGCGACCTGACTTCTCGTCGTAACCTGGGGCTCCGGAGGTATTAAACAAAGCTTAATACTTCAAGTGATTTACATTAAATTGATGTCAGGCAAACTCTAATTAGGCTGCCATGTCTCTTGACCTTTATTTTTTATATAAAAATATTTACAGGATGTTAGGGACGGTGTACCGAAAACTTTGCAGGCATGATCAGACCATGAAACGGTTTTTTTGTTTGTTGGGAAACGATTTTTTTGACGATTTCCATAAAAAAGTCAGTCAGCTGATCGGGCATTTTGTATGGGTGGCCAAAAAACTTTCTCGTTTACCAACATATCCTTCATAGAAAAAGGTGTTCAGTTTCATGATCGGATCATGCCTGCTAAGTTTTCGGTACACCGTCCCTTACACTCCTTACAGCTCCTTATTTGGGAAATCAATAAGAGTGTTAAGAATTTAAACAAATTCTTTTTAACTGAAACCGCCGAAAAACTAAAAAGCACAAATAGGAAAAAAAATACACAATACTAAAAGCCACAAATTACAGTTTTGTTTCTTCATATATTTTTGACGTATGACCCAAAGTAAGGCCACCCCAGTAAGACATATTTGACAGCTGTCATCGATGAGATGCTAACAAAGGATCATGGACCGTCTGCATAGCATACGCAGCTGTCAAATATGACGTATTTGGATGACCGTACTGTAGGTGCTTATTTCTGTGAAATCCGCCCTACCTTAGTAAAATGAGAACTTCATAATGCAAGTATGCAGTTTATGAATTTAAGTTAGTTTGTGGAAATTACTGTAGAAGGTCAGTGAGGCCTGGCGACGGCGGCGGGAGAGCGGCGGATGTAAATCTGATCTGCGTAATTGTGGCCGGCGTCTAATCTAATCACGCCGGTATGTCCGTCTGCAGCGCTGATTGAATTACGAGAGGAGCCTGAGACCGGGAGTGCCAAGTCGCCGCCGCCACCGTGCCGCACCACCCGACACCGCCATCTGATCCCGATAGCCTTAATCATAACCCTACAAATCTCTCATCTCAAAACGTAATACAAAAGGATATTCTTCAAACTTCTCCTTTACGCTTCGAGCAATTAAGATAAAATTAAAGACGAATCAAAATTTTATTAGCAGCCGCGATAAGCGTTGAGTGTTGAACTTTACCAACTCCGCACAGTAGGGCGCGGCGCGGCCGGCTCGCGGCCGGCTACAAATATTTTGTAACAACCAAGTTCTACGGAATTCAAGTTATTTCTGAAGGAGATTGGGAGATGAATGAAATGTTAAATTAAATCTTTCTGAGAGTTGTTACATAAATATAGACAGCATGTAAATAGCCGTAACCGAGTTAAGATATTGCCGTGTGACGCCGTCTTTGAATAGCATCACCCCATTTCTTTCCCATGGGAGACGTAAGAGGCGTTGAGGGTGTGTATTGCAATTTTAGGCGATGGGCTGGCAACCTGTCACTATGGCGGTACATAATTTTCCGATTGACAATTATAGGCGTGATAAGTGTATGTGTATGAGTTAAGAAATAAAATTGATAATCGCAGAAGTTAATGTAAGTAAATGAAACTGTCGGATGCGCTACGATATTCGCAATAACCGCAACGGTAACTAATTCCATTCGTCTGCAGATCCTAAACGAGTTAGAGGACTAGTCACTTTGCGGCGCTCGCCATCTTCCCGCTCTATGGAATAAACAATATTAGCTTCAAGTCTGTCTCCTTAAATACAGATAACTCTGTCATATTTCAAACCGCGCTTTAACCTCTAAAACACGCGTTCATCATTTCACTGGTAAAGTTAAAAGGGGCCTATTAACTCTTTATCTCTTAACCACCTTTAATTTAGGCCCTTCTTTCTTTTTATCTTAATTGTTGAGGCATTTAAGAGGCAAAGTTGAAGTTCGGAGGCTCGGCGGGAGACGTTCGTCCCTCAGGACATGCCCGGGAGGCGTCGTTTGATTTATAATGGACTCGTTGGGAAGTTTAGCCATTCTGTGTAAGAGCACCGCGCGCTGCTCCTGCTACGAACCTATTTAATGACAGACCGACCTCGCCCCGCGCCCCCGCCGCCCCCGCCGCCCCCGTCCCGCCCCCGTCCCGCCGTCGCCGCAGGAGATGATTCCTAGACGTGTATAATATTATTACGACAGATTTAATTATGGAACCTTCAACAGATTTACGCTCCGCACTTATCTTAATTTGCTTACAAAGTAAACTTGGATGATTAGGCAGTTAACTCAAAGTGTTTAGGAGTTTATTTGACGACTATCAATGGGATCTGATATCTGTGTGCAGGTATTTTGGATTTTCCTACGTTAGTTAAGTAGAACATTTTTAACGTGAAGATGGCTTAGACTAAGCCGCTTAGTGTAGCCGCTGTAAGAGGTAACATCTAGTTTCCAGCTTTGTTCGAGATGTCCCCGTCTGTGATTTATTCACTAAACTGTTGTAAATAAAATAAGTAGCTAGGAGAAAGGAAATGCGAAAACAAAGCAAGGTTGGTGATATTAAACAAACAGGATGTAAGAACATTCTGACTAACTCGAGTGAAATCCAGGAGTGAAATTCGAAGTTTTCGACGCGTCTACGGACCAAGTCAAACTTCGTATAAAGGTTTAGTAAACGAACGACTAAGAATAACTCTGCCCCTTACTGCGATACGAATATGCTTTTTCAAAAGTACTTTTACGAGTATTTATTCAGGGTACGGAGGTTCATCTCTCAGGCCCCTAAAATATAAGCACGGCACATCGATGTTTTTTTTATGAACGTTCAACAATTTAAGAATCTGTCAAAAATATAAATACCTACTATTTTGGGAATGACAAAAATAACGAACAACAACAAGTAAGTACAGTAACGAAAACAACGAGTAAACATGAACGGTAACAGTAGTGATGTACTAATGCAATACTCGTAGCCGAGTGAAATGAGCGACTCCCGGCTCGTAGCAACCGTGTGCAAGACGGCTTAGCTCACTCCCACTAAAAGCCCACTTAGAGATCTCTTCGCCACCGGATTTGTGAGGGCTCTCCAACTTTCCGCGAATCTTCGGCCAATAAGTTACTTTCGACGTTAGCAATGCCAACATTTCACTCGTGAAAATTCAGAATTCAGCTACGAACGAAGGTAATTAGTGCGATGCCTGTCTCAAAATGCGTTTTTTGTAGGCAATATCGTAGCTTCGGTTACGAAATGTAGCATTGCGCTACGGACGTTGAATAAAAATGGCTCTTTGTCGACGTCATGATCGTGGTCTGCGTATAATTTAAAGATACTTTTAGTAACGACTGTGAAATGTGAATTCCGTAATTACCCAGAGCTACAATTACATTACAATAACAGATATTACTCCAGTAGAATTGTTATGGGTACTAACAGCAACAACAAACAAATTACTCGAAAAATTTCAATTAGTGCATCAGTGCAGCTCATTCAGTAATTGCTCGCATACTATCGACTTGTTGCAGACAGTACTTTATTCCCTTCACCTTTGGCTCAGTTTGGCAAGACTCGCTTCGTTATACGGCAACGAGAAATATGCCAGAATTTGTAGAGCCGTTGGCCGCTCGCATGCGGCGCGAGTGTAACATTGCTGCGACTCGTTGTGGCATGTTATTGCAAAGCCGCATACGTGGTGCCGGCGACTATCTGACATTTCATGCCGATGGAGCAACTTGCCGTATGTGCGCCGTGTTACCTACACACGCCGTACAGCCGTGCAGAGCCGCTGCCCGCCTGCCTGACCAATAAACACTCGTGAACATATCGAGAATCAGGAATATTTTACACTCCTATCTTAATAAAAGCGGACTGTTCTGTTGCAGTTTTCACCGAAGCCGATATTCAAAGGTAAAAAATAAAATAATCTATTGAAAATAAAAATTAATTCAGGTTTATTATGTGAACTTTACGTCCTTTATGGCTTTTCATGTTTCATAAATATTTAAGTCGTTTATTTTTGGGTTGTAGTTTCTAGACCATTGGCCGAACCCAATTTATTTGTGTCATTATAGGTCTACGCAAACCTTTTTCCACTACAATCTAACTTTAAAAAAACGACTCAGACTGGGTTTCTACACTGTGTAAACTGTGACACTGACAAAACTTTTATATTTTGTAATAGTTAATTATTGACACAAAATATTTATTTATTAGTAATTCGATTTAATAAATGGGCTACCTTACATCAAATAGAAAATTTACACACGCGTAAAAAATTACACAAAATGTAATGTAATTTGCTTTACAGACACACATAACGCAATCATACAAAAAATAAGAGACAATAGATTTTTTGTTAGTTAAGCCCTCAAATAATCCCAGCTGTACCGGACTACATACATACATACATAAATCATGCCTATATCCCTTACGGGGTAGGCAGAGCGTTAACGGCCGTAAATCGGATATTAACACCACATCTGACAGAAGTTTGAGGGTCAAATAGATAATTGTGTATCACTATAGTGACAGGTTGTCAGCCCATCGCCTAAAATTGCAATACACATACCTCGAGTCCCTTACTCGGCTCTTACGACACCCATGGGTAAGAAATAGGGTGATGCTATTCTAAGCCGGCATCACACGGCGAATAATGTACCGAACTATTTAAACTTAATTTGTCAAAATATAGCTAAGTTGCAAACATGTGCAATGTGAATGCAGGAAAAAACACACGCTATACCTACCTTTTACCGCAAACAAGTATGTTTCTCTCTACATAATATTTAGATAGAATCAATAATTCTGCAGAAAAACAGTCGAAGAGGCAAATCTTTTTAACCGATGCGGGAAACTAATGGCACAGGCGAGGCTTTTGGGAAAATCCGCTTCTTGTTGTCAATACAGGGCGCCCGTGATGGTTTCTCCGTTAAGCCTTTATTTCACAAGTCAGAGAACACTATCGCGGCTTTTATAGCGCTCGAGATCAAAGACCTAAGTAAATTCAATAAAATGAGTTTAAAATATTTTATCTACACTCGTCTCATAATGTTCGAATTATGAACTCGAAAGCAGTTGAATAAAGACCTGCATTCTGCCTATAGATAGAAATTACAGAAGGGTAATGCCTTAATGGGAAGGCTCCTACTTTAATAAAGTTGAGAAATGAAACGAAGTTTTTTTTTTACCAATACTCTTATTGCCATCTTCCGCCGCACCTGTCAGTTGTTGTTGAACGGTAGGTAATTGTTTGTTGTTTTATAAGATTGTTGTTCAATTGTTATTGAGATGTTGTTGTTCAGATTTGTTCAGATTTTGTTCAGATGTTGTTATTTGTTTAGTTAAGTTGTTGTTCATTTGCTGACTCACCATCTGAGCAACTGCTGAAGTATAGAATTTTCAAAAAATCATACTAAGCCATATTACGTTCTCGTATTGAATTTGACCTTGTATCAGGCCTTGCAATTGCTGGTGCGGAGGTTTGGAATAGTGTATAACTGAGTTTTTTGGAGAGTGTAGATAAAATAGTGTATGCAACTGCATATAATTAAGCATTAGAATGCTCGTGTCAAACTATTATCTTTATAAACAGACACTCGCATTCTAATGACCCCCATTATATGACAGATGCATAAACTACGATAATATTTCTCTTAAGTCATTTTGCTGGCTACTGCATCTTGTTTATATTAATCGTCTACCGAATTGGATAAACAGATTGGAATAGTAATTACAGACAACTCCTGATCATATCTAGTTATTAAATGGAAATGTACTTTCAATAGTAGTCTAGAAGTTATGTAATGCGGACTATTGTGAATACTTAGTAGACATTTTAATACAAAGTCAACTCAAGACCAAGGAGAGGTCAATGTATGAAGTACAATTTTGCAAAATAAAGTAATAAATATGTTAGAAATAAGTCATGTAAGAATAAAATATTGTGGTCTATGTTTAAAATTCCAATCACAATTTCTCTGCGACAATACGAATAAATAATGCTAATAGTAACCAAAGAAAAAGAGAAACTGCGCAATAGACATAGAGCCTGTTTTTCAGTGTATAACATTATTTTAGTTTTTAAACCTTCTAAGCTGGAAAGGAGGTGCAAACTCGGCGCGGGGTTGTAAATCATATCCTCCTCCATTTATATGGACACTTTATTACGACGGCACGTTCTAAATCAAATGATAAAATGCTTCTTATTTTATGTTTCCTTTCGCCGCTCCACGCATATTGTCGTCGTCCCCACTAGAGTAGGCGTCTACGTCGTAAGTGGTGCTCCTTCGGAGTCGTGATTTCGTGTTCTTATTTGAAAATAAAATGCTCTGTTTTCATGCAAGAGGACAAGGTGGTGGATTTCACAGTAGACACGTGTAGCTTTACGTCTCTTGTTTACTGTGAGAGCAATCTTCGTTTTCGTCAATTATTCACTATCAGGCAATTTGTTCGAGATTGATTATTTTAAGTAAATGTAAGAACCAATATTTGTGAGTCCACGTGAAAAATAGACCAGAAGACTAAGAAAAAAATTTACGTTGGTAAAAAATCGAATTTACAACAATTTATAACAATTTACAACAGGGATAATTATTTTTTGAAGGAAAATGACTTTATGAATGAAATATATATCTACGTATCTGAAAATTATTAGGAGCGCCTATAGTAAATAATAAATGAACCGTTTTATATTATGTTTGAATGGTCGAGAATAAAGTGGAGACGAAATACTGTAAAGTTAAAATGTTTATAGTAATTTGGCTTTTAGAATTTTTCTTTATTTTTTAGGGTAGGTACTTCAAGGATTTTTTATCATAATAACGCGTCGCTGACGTTTATTCTGTTGGATTCCTTTTGATTTTAAATAGACATTAGATTATTTAGAAAAAAATTATAACTGTGTTTAGGAAATTGTTCAATCTCTATACGAAACCCTACAAAAATTTAGGATAGCTCTCACAGTATTGGCATTTTCAGACTTTGCAGATTCATTTTATGAAGTTTTGTTACAGAGATATTACTTACTTTATAAGAGCCAAGGTTTTTGACGGAGCACGCGAGTCGCACGCTCCGCCCGGCCGGCACTGTCATGTTCTGAATCACATCAGTGAACTCTGGCTCCTCCGTCACTGTAACAAAACAAAAAGGTAACTCAATAAATATAAGGTCTACTTTTTATTTCAGTATCATAAATCCCCCTGTTTTGAAGTCTATTACATCCCTCGTTGTTCGGTTGGAACGGGGTATCCTAAAGATATAAATTAAGATAAATTGGAACGATCTCGCTGTTATCAAAGAGCTGGCAAGACTGCAGTTATGAGAACATTTTTGTGTCAGGGGATACGATTTGTAATTCTCAAATTATCAAAGCAGAACGCTTTTAAACAAATTGAGTGGGCGATAAGAAATAATGTCGTCGTTTATCAAGCTCCGAGATAGATGGCTCCTGCTCTACTCTGCCCATTTTAAATGCGTTTGTCTTCGACTTGCCAAATTGGCGCTCTTTGTTTTCCTCGTGGGTTCTTAGTTTTATGTAAAGGCAATGAACGGAGAATGAGTATCAGATGGCGTGATTTCTCTAATGGTATGAATAAAGAAGGAGGCTAGCAAAAAAAGACGAGTAGAGTAGGGTCGTGCGAGTAAACATTTGTGAAAGGAGTCTGTGGAGATAGTCTCAAGCCGGGGTTGTTCAGCGGGCGCGGGTCGTGGGGCGCGGGGTGCGGGGCGCGGGGTGCGGGGCGCGGGCGGCGGCGGAGCGCACACGCCGTGTTTGGTGAATAAACTTGCTCAGTGGCGATAGTTCGCCGGTTCCCATGTTTACGTATCACAGACTCGTTCAAACTGACATCGATGGATTTATTTACCATTGTATTTGAACAGTTAATACGAGGCAACAAGTGTAAAGCTACTCACACCAGACCATACCTTATTTTTTGCTATAAGTACGATCATCTTACAAACTATATACGTTCTCTATTGAAATAAGTAGGTACCTTACGATGTTCATCATACCTGAAATTCGCGGAATCGCAAAAGGTTTACGCACACACTCGTCCGATAATACGTTAAGATCCGTACTTGGGTACTTCGATACCTGAGTGAAGATGAAAGCTGGCGGTTGTGTTTGCCCACCTGATCGCATTAGTGGTAAGCAGGGGCGCGGAGGAGGCGGGAGGGGGGACGCTTTCTGCCCCGTTGCTTCTGACTCCACTCATGTAAATCGCTCATTACCTTCTATAACGCACCCTATTAGCTGCCTCTGCGATTCTCTATCTATTGATGATGTGATTCTGCAACTAAATGTATCCATCCATCTAAATTAATTGTTGATTAAAAAAATAACTTTGCATTTCTATTAAACCATTTTAATGTCATTCCAGAAGAGAAAGAACAATAATAAATGTTATGGTTTCTACATCAAAAGCGATGTTACGACAAAAAGTGTTTGTTTTTAAAACCAAGCTAGGCCAACCGCACAGTTAATCCGCTAATTGGCCGCAGTTTACACAAAACCGCAACTGCGGTTACCAGTACTAAACAGTTAATGAAACTGAAGTAAAAGGTCTCTATACAAACAATATAGCTGTAAAATTCCTTTGAAACACATTATTAAGTGTAACTGTGTAATCCTCCTAATGACATTCAAATACGGCAACCGTACTCGTTTAACAAGACGGTGATGAGTCGGGTGGTTCTATTTGTTTCAATAATACCGTACATTAAAATTAACATGGGTACCGTCGTCGGCAATAATCTTACACACCGTGCGACGCCACTTGCAAGGGTATTTAGGGGTTAATTAAGAAACCACAGACGCGACAGGGGGTAATCCCTTTGTCACCGAAGCAAGACGCTACACCGCGTAGCTACAAGTACACGCTACAGTCCCCAGGTCCGCAGTGTATGTGTGCCTGCGGACTAAATTTAGCGTACACTTGTAATATCTTGTATGTATTGATGTTTCCGTCCCTAAGTCCGGTCTGCTACGGAGCTACGGCGTAGCCCCCGCGTAGCCGGAGATATCTTGATGTAATGACGCTAGTGAATTAGACGTCTGGAATGAGTTTACTCGTTGGTTTAATCAGTTTACGAATTGAATAAATAAGTAACGTCTCTGAACGATATACTAGAAAATATAGTAAACCAAAATTTGTATATGTTATAAGTATTATTGTAAGCAATATAGTGTTTGTGACTAAGGTACTCGAGGGTTAGATGTGTACTACAATTTTAGGCGATGGACTGACAACCTGTCACTATAGTGATACACAGTTATCTGATTGACCCTCAAACTTTTTTCAGACGTGGTGTTAATACCCGTTTTACGGCCGTTAACGCTCTGCCTACCCCGTAAGGCGTGATTTATGTATGTATGTATGTATGTATAAAGTGTTTCTGTCTGTCTGTCTGTCTGCCTGTAATTAAAGTTCGATTAGTTCAAATCAAACAATTTCCAACTTTGATCTTAAACTTGAAATTGTAGGCTGTCGCATGAACATAGCAAAGCGTAGTCTTCATACTAACATCATCGTAAACAAAATTCCTAGGATATTTCCGAATTTCCTAAGTTGTTTAGGAATATGGTTAGTTAAAAAAACTTTTTTCCTATTAAGTGTGATTATTTTGTGTTCGCTTTTATGCTATTTACCTAAAATAATAGGTAACTTAAGAAAAAAATAAATCATTCAATTAAACTTTTCAAAGTTTTTAACAAAACATAATTTCAGCATGTATCTTAGTGGTTATTTGCAAACTGAACGAATTTTAGTTGTGTATAAAGATTTTCATGATTTTTGCGAAGAAAATCAATACATCTGGATGTTAAAATTACGAAAATCAGCCAATAATTTAGTATAAACTTCAATTTAGGAATTAATTCATGTAATGTTCCTGTAATTTCTTTCAATGATTTGATTTCACAAACATGGTAATAACCCTAAAAAGGAATACAAAAAATTTACATGACGACACTCCATTAGAAAAAGTACATTAAACTTAATTTTACTAAATACCTAAAATACTTTGTTGATTTGTTCAAAATGATGACCAAGATTTTGCCATCTTCATGCGACATATACAAATTCAATCAAAATTATTAAAACAAGTTCATTTAAACGCAATCCGTCGGCAATCATGTCAACTACGGGCAACCATTCTTATAATTGCGTCCAGGGTTTGGGCACACTAAATATTCCAAAACTAATAATGAATGGGAATGTTCGGAAGGGTCTAACTCGAGAATAATCTCGTATTAAGGCTGGCCCTTATGCAAATCCGAGGCGGTCAGTCGGAAGTCATCAGGCGGTGGCGGCGGCAGAAGGGCCATGGGTTCGGCTCCCAGCGAGCCCACAAATTGACAGCCACCCAATCTACCAAATTGATTATGGCTACACAAACGCCTCGTTATAATACCGGATTTTGACAAATAATGGATCATCCAGATTTACATTCTAACTTTCCCTTCCAACGTGGTGCATTTCTATTACTTAACCTACGAGTACCTACAGAGTCTCAGCAATATCAATACAAAAAAAAATTAACACACGTCCAATGTCTGTCTAACTTTTTGTGGTAGAATCCACAACTTTTATAACTAAAAAGTTAGTTGAATTAATATTATTTATAGCACTTCGGGGATTAATAGGTCTATAATAGAATTTTATTTCAAAACTTATTTCTTTTATCGGATTCTGAAATAAATTTTATTGAGAAATATTGGTACTCTAGGTAATCTCTTAAATCAATTTTATGTGCTCAGTGGTAACCGGAGAGAGCTCGTTTTTCAGTGCAGAGCAGGGAGAACAGAAACTAATCAATTAGTAGTATGCTGGAATCACGGTAACCTTGTTTTTCTTATCCGTACAGTTCACGCTAATAGAGTTATGTGTTTTCGCCATAAAAAATGTCACTGGACATTGTCCAAATGCAAAGGCATTTGCTGGCACCGTTTTCTTTTATTCGTAACTCGTAACTAACTCCGTGAAAAACTATAAGTTTGCAAATGCTAAAGTTACCCAACATGGGACCTGAAATCTTTATCATATATTCGTCGCACGGTTGCATACGTTTTGTTAACTTGACCCACAATATCCGTACGGGTCAACCAGAGGGTTTCCTGTGCGCGCGGGAATAAAGCCAAATATTTAAGTTTATACGTCCCTTGTCACAGATGTTGGTCGTAATATTTTCGTATACGATCAAATTCTTAAGAGATCCGCAGATAAAGAAGACGGTGGCGGCAGGCGGCGGGTGTTCGGGCGGTTTCGGACTTTCACTTATTTGTATGCTCGCCCCTCGCCGGCCGGGGACGTGACTATTCGAGATACATAAACCCTGAGTGAATACAGAAAATAGAAATAAAGTTACATATTATCTTTTAGTGGACGGATTGTGGAAAAACCACAGCGGATTTTAGTTTTGTTGCCAACCATGTCACGGATTCTTTTCAATGATTGATATTCCTTGTGGATGAAAATAAAAAAACTATGAATAAAGGGTTTATTTTTCTATGAATATTTGTAGTATATATACATGGAAGTTTATCATTATTTTCCGGAGAGATCTATTTTACTGAGGAAAGTATTTCAGTTAAATAAGGAAGTTCGTTCATAGTCTTTGGAAATGTATTAATAATTTCGCAGATTTAGCCTAGGTACACATTTACCTAAGTAAAACAAGGTTCTACCAACTTCTGTAGCTGTAACTCTCTTACATAAAAGAACTAGATTTATTACTGCTTATGACACTGATGATGTTTGTATATGTATGAGGTTGATAAACCAATAAAAAATAAATAAACCATGGCAGAGAAGATCATGTGTCTTGTTGTGTGGAGGCTGTACCCGTTGATTTTGTGTGACACGGTGCCGGCGCGGTGGTCGGCTGTCCGATCCGGCACGGAAGCAGATGTCGCCCTCCCCTCCTTATCGGCGGCCGGCTGTCAAACGGCAGGAACTAAACCAACGCCCCTTCAATCTCGTCAAACTACTCGATAGAAGCGCCACTAAAGATTTCATATTTCTGTAATTTTCGCCACTTTCAGGGACTGCAAATTCGGCAAGCGGCATTTTTGAATCATCCTTTTTAAGACAAAATCACTTGCTGAGTAAACAAATCTGTATTCTCTGTGAAATTTCAATGCAGGGCACTGAGCTCTTGTTGTCATCATAAATACAGAAAAAGTATTTCAGTAGATCTTGAATTCCATTTTTTTACTACGAGAATGAGCCATAGTAATTGAAATGAGGCTGCAAAGAAACAAAGTTACCGCAAAGGTCTGGAGGAATCGACGTTAGCATAATAAAGTATCTCGGGCTGATCACTAATTGAACAAGCATTTGGAGGCTCACGGCGGGCGTAAGTCGAGAGATCTAATTAAAGCACCTACCGAACGGTGTTGCCAGCTCTGCATTATTACTTCTAAAGATTATAAAATACACAGTACTTATTCATAAACATCGATTATCCTTGGAATAGGTACCATGCCTTCACTAAGTTGATGTTTATCAACCTTATAATTCCAATTTCTGTAAATTTTAATTTAATTTTAACATCACAATTATGGTTTGGCAAAAATAGGTCCTTATTTTAGGCTCTATTAAGTGCGTTAGTAGTGCAATGATTCTGATGTCTAGCATCTATACCGGTTAGTTTTTCTTTTCTCGTCACAGTTGGCAGCCCTGCGTGCGGCTGTGGCGGTGAGTCGGTGCGGTGGCGCGCCGAGGACCACGGCTCGAGCCTATTATCGCGCCTCCAGCTCCTATTAGCATTGTCTCCTCGAGGGCGATACTTATCTTTATTTAAATTCACTTCTTGGTAATTGGGTTGACGAGTCGACAACGTGATTTGCATTGATGGAAATTGGCCGGCTTATCCTCCCCGCCCTACTCGCGGGCTAATTTGATTTTATTGCATTTGTACAACTCTGTCCGTTAAAGCGGATTTGATACACTCGTGCAATAACCAAAATGGATAGATGACCCGACTAATAGATTACCGTAGAGTAGCTGACGATTTAAGAAAACAAAGTGCAAAAAAAAAATGTCTCGCAATTAATAAGATACTAACTAAGATAGAATTTCCATTCGAACGCAGGCAGTTCTAGAAATTAATGACGCAACGATGTCTCGTGTTCTTTTAACATGATATTTGCGAAGGTTCAACAAATTGAATATACAGTGCGGAAGACATGCGACACATTTTTGATACAAGCTCACTACTCGTGCAGTCAAAGAGGATGCGCCTGGTTATTTCTCATTACGGCGCACGCGATAAAATCACACAGAGTCGTTGCCTCATTAAAATCTTCTGGTGCGCGCATCTGTAAGCCTTTTGTGAAGGCAGAGCGCGCCGCTCTCGACGCCTTTCACGTGTCATTTCGGGCACAATGCCGTGCGGGACCCAGCCTGCCGCCTGCCGCCCGCCGCCTGCCGCCAAACCACGCTGGGGCGCCTGACTCTCGAGAGAGCGCAATTTTCGCGCTGACATGCCACCGGTTATCAGCTTTTTATCAGTCCATCGAAGAATATTTTATGCGGATAAAGTACCTTTTTGCCGGCGCTCCTTATAGATTCTTGGTAATATCGACCCTTCGTACTTCCTGCCACGTATTGCCCAATATATTCATTTTCAAACCTTTCAATTTATGACGCTTAAAAGTTGAATGATATAAAACTGTTAGATGTAGGTATGCAAGTATCTCGTACCCTAAATACACCACAAATAATACCATCTATCTATTTTCTTTTCGTGCAGCACGAACACACACACTAATAGATTTTTATAAGGAAAGTACCGATTCTATGAAGCAGCTCTTTGAATCACTTTGTGGCAAACTGTACCAGTGAGTAACTGTATAATAGAATGTCGGAGGAGCATAATTAGATACAGACCTTTAATAGGGTTCTGCACTCTGCAAAGATATTAAGTTCCAACATTATTGATGAAAATATTATATTCTGCTACTACTAAAAATTCATACCAATAAACTTGGTACCGTAGGATTATTATTTTAATTATTTATTTTTGAATTAACAGACACAAGCCACTGGACATGGGTCTTCCTATATTGAAGGGTATTGCTATATCATCCCAAGAAATACTTTTTTTAAAATGTGTACGTGAAAAAACTTCACTGGAACAAAAACAAACTGGCCGTGTGATGCCGGCTGAGAATAGTATCATCCCATATCTTTACCGTGAGTATTTCAAGAGGTCATTAAGAAACTCAGTGGTTTCACGTATATCACATCTTTAGGCGATGGGCTGAAAACCTATCAGTAATAGTGTTAATCAATTTTCTGAATGACAGACGCGGCGTATATGACCGCTTTTACGGTCGTTTACGCTCTGCCCACCCCGAAAGGGATAGAGGCATGATGTGTGTATGTATTTATGTAAAACAAAGTCCTCACTATTGTGTGCAGTGGCTATCGTGCGTGCAAATGGCCGATAGCCGCGTCGTGTCTGCTGTGTGTCCCGGCTGTATCCAGCTGGATGCAGGTCACGAAGCACGCACACCGCCAGCCCGCAATATTGCTGCTGGCGATTGCGACCAATTGCCCCCCAATTCGGTGAAATTGCTAGTATTTCTTCTTTGATAGTCACAATACAAATACTCCTGCACAGGCTTATTAAGGCTACAGTTACGGTACCGTACTCTTGTATATTGATAAGTACGTAAGTGAGTTCCTTTCCACTAGCTTCGAAGACTAATAATGTCTAGAAATGTATTCGTTCGACGGATGTACTTAATGTAACACAAACATTTAAAATCTAATTTAGATCAACAAGTTCATAAATTCAGAAAATGATTTACCTACAAGTGAATAACAAAATCAGCTATATGCAAATGTACATCAGAAATACACATGAAATATAACATTTGCATTAAACTCCACAGACATGAAAAAGCGTAGGGAATGCACAAGAACGAATTGAAAACTTGTTTAAATATTCCCCAAAGTTTCTTATGCCGACTGCGGGTGGAGCAGAGCTCATTGCGAGTTTTATTTTTACAAAAAAGTAAACGATCTGTAGAAGGGTTGACCTGACAATCTATTTATAACTTGGTGTAAACGATATTTTCTTTTTACCTAGGACTTATCAAAGGTCAGGCAGTTTACTTTTTCTCATCATCATCACCTGTAAAATGTAAAGTTTAAAGTTTAATTTTCAAATTCTAAAACGAAAGTTATCTAGCCAAGCTGCAAGAGTTATTAGGTGCTCCACTCTCTACGACTCTCGTGAGACGTGGCTGAACGTGAGATTGTATGTCAATTTTCTGTAAAATCTGTAGCCATATTTTTTGTTCGATTGTGAGCAAACCATGCATCGCAATGCCGGGCACGGATGCATGACGCGGCACCTTCTCACGGGAATCAATGTTCCTCATGTTTCACCCGTGGCCTTTCTGCCATACATTGTGTAATCATGATTTTCTTTTCTTATACCTATCTCTTAAAATAATAATGCACAGACTCCTCGTATACCTAAAGGATTAGAAATAAGTATTATCAAATTTGTTACCGACCAAAAAGGAAAAAGAGCCGAAACAGGATCAAGAAAATCCTTTATTGAAAAGAAAAGCGCTACTCATCCAGTGGCACGATAAGTTGAATGAAGCGGAATATCATCTAGCGACAACACTGACTGAGCACTTTCTTCCACCTTAAAGGAAATCAGTTGTGTTAGATACCTTTGATAGGCGAGTCAGCCGTTAGTATGTAGATCTATGCTTAGTGCAGTTACGTATTCTGTCGTCGGCAGTGGATCGTTATCTGTTTCCACTAAAGGAAACTGGCTTTTCTACGAAAGAACCACCCCGTCGGTTTCTCCTCCCCCTCCCTTCCCCCCAACATCTCCTTTTTACGTTATTTCATTTTTCCTTGCTAACGTGCACCTGTTAGTTAGCCGCCGCGGGCTCTCATTGCTTCCACAGTTAGCCAGACGTTTCCTCGCATCATAAAAAGGATGTACTAAATTGTTTTCTTCGCGAACGTGCTTGGATATAAAATTAAATTAAAGGTAGCAATAGGAGATATTTGAATGAAAATGCAGCTTAAGTAAACATTAAATCTTAGTATAAAACGTGCACGGAGGTATGAAGTTTAATGTTAGATGTCAGTACAAAGGATGGGTCCCGGCATCCAGGACACGGTCGCCTGATACATTTGTATTCCTTACAGACAAGTAATCAATATCCGCTCGAACAGCGAGCGCCGACAGGAGACTCTCTTCTATGTAGGTAGTGGAGTCATTTTTATTGCAATACACACGTCCGTGCGCAAACGCAAAACAAGTTATATTTGTTTTTGAAATTGAACTAAAGTCTTTTCGTATAAAAACGTGTACAAACGTGAGTTTATTTGTGTCATAAAAATCTCCTGCTTTCAAATAGAGCCCCGTTCAACTCGCGTACGCTACTAGTAAGGTTGAAAATATTTGCTCAGAAAATCGACTCGGATATCTGGTTTAATTTGCAGACACTGCAAATCCGGCTCCGGGTCGCCGATTCCGATGTATGCTCCATACTCCAGCTGAGTCTGTGCAATGCTACGGTAATATACAGGTTGTACCTACGAAACGTTTTAAGCACTCGTACTTTCACACATTTTGATAACAATACCGAATCTATTTACCAAAGTACTATTGGTTAAGGTAAGTTATCACATCAGGGTGAAATTTCTGCAAATGTGAAAGATTCTAGGGGGAGTATTTTTCTTGGAAGCATGTAATTGATCAGAAGGATCATGGGTTGTAGATGAAGTTGCTACGAAGAAAAAAAAAAATTGCTATTTTTATTTGCTGAATAGAAATATTTTAAAATATTTACTAATCCTTTTAAACATTTAAAGCTTTGTTGGTTAGTCAAATATTTGTTATCTTAAATGGGGATGTACCTTTGCAGATAAGAACACCCTGTATGTATGTTCTTGAGAATCGTGAAAAAATAAAGCTTGTTGCGGCGTCACGCGTGCGAAATAAAATAACAACGGGAACATGGAGCGGATGGGCTTGATACATATTTGAATACATTACTGAACACGCAGATAATGCTGACAACATGCCATAGGTATTCATAACGTCTACTCAAGTCGCTCTGAATACAGATATTGACCTTATCATTGGAAAATAATAAACACACGTTTTCTTCTTAAATAATGTCGAGCAATCATCCGATTTTGAAAAGAAAGAGTCATGCAATTTATCCGTTTGAAGAGAAAAAAAAAACATATTAATAATGGACTACTTCTGAGTAAAGAGCAGCTATCAGCTTCTAGTAGTTTTTATAGTCAGTTTTCAGAGAGAAAACAAATTATTAGAAATGTAGATTTATCAAGCACGACTTTCAGAGCGGCTCTCTTCTAAGGCAGCTCGTAATTAAACGTGAATGGATAGCTCCTCGGTCTCTGATGCTTTTATGCTACTTTCTATCAACCCACCCATTGACTCGGTTAAGTTGCACAGTAACTTGAGAATACTCTAGTAGGGATTCTCTTTGCCGAGCCAAGCAAGAGAGAAAATGATGCACCGAGCTTTAAGTAAGCGGTTTATACATCTAGGAAAAGTATTTTGTAAGTGAATACTTTGTTCTTACTGAATTCAAGCCAGCCTAACCAATGACATCGGTAACGCATGTTCCCCTGGCGCCGATTCCTATTTTGCAGATTGAAACAAACAAATTAGGGTAACAAGGTAATCCCATATCGGTTCGGAAAGTTGCGACCATGTTAGGGGATTTGATCTAAACTTGGCCCTGAAGTTGTGTAATGGCAAATTTATCGTGCATGAAGCCGAGTTAGCGTATGTTTGTGCGGCGCTGTCGTCGCTGGGCGGGCGGCAAGCGGCCGGGTGCCGGGTGCCGGGTGCCGGGTGCCGGGTGACTGCTCGCCGGCTTCCTGTAAACACGTCCATTGTGTCGGGGACGTGTCGGCAACTCACGCCCTTTCATTCGGGAAAATGTTACGAGTAATTTGTTTGTTATATTCCGTTACACACGCTTACCCGCTTTCACAAATGGGGAAACAACGCGCGGACGTGTGTACGCTAAATTCGTTAATGACACTTGTAGCGTTTTAAATTAATTAGTTTGTAATTACGTGTTAAATTATTTAGGTTAGTCACTAGGTACTTTATTTAATTTTAGACTAGTTAAGTTAAGTTTTAATTGTTATCTGTCCTTTTATATTACCTTTATTTACCCGAATAAAGCCGCACGAAAATTACGTGTTATTGTAATTGTTTGAAATTGAGCGATAATCAACCGAGGTGATAATTGCGTGTGTTTCGAAATAATAAAAAATATTCGCGTTTTCCAGTTAATTAGAGAATGTGCATGGTAATCATTTCATCAGTATGGTGCCACGACAGGTTTCACCATAATAAAATGATTCAATCATAACTGTAAGTAATACAGGTTTTGCAAACCGATTCATAATTAATTAAAGTGAATATGCATATTTCATTCAGATTACTGTTTATATCGTTAAATGAGATAGAATTAAATCATTTCTGTTAACGAGTATGAAATTGGCTGTAATGTGTTAATAGGTATACGGGTACGACAGGTTTTACCATAATAAGATCATTCAATCATGTCTGTAAGTAATACAGGTTTCGCAAACTGATTCATAATGAATTTAAGTGAACATGCATATTTTATTCAGATTAATATTTATATCGTTAAATGAGATACAATTAAATCATTTCTGTTAACGAGTATGAAATTGGCTGTAATGTGTTTACATTATTAAGCTTCAAATTATGTTGATTATCAACCTACAAAGGTAATCAAAGTAGTTGGTGTGAATGGCTTGCCGAATGGCTGTCTGCCGTATATTATCATCAGGTTTCAAGCCGTAGACATTTAAGGGGTCGTACTTATAGTCAATATCATCGAAACCAAGGTAGCTGATATCAGCAGCACGGCGTGTTACATGAGTGTGAATGGTCGTGTATCATTTATCGCCGTGTGATGTCGACTTAGAATAGCATCACCTTATTTCTTACCCGTGGGTGTCGTAAGAGGCAAATAAGAAACGTGATTGAGGGTTACATGGGCTGACAACCTGTCACTATGGTGATACATAATTTTCTGAATGACCCTCAAATGTTTGCCAGACGTGGCGTAAATGTCCGTTTATTATGGCTGTTTACTCTACCTACCCCGCACGGGATAAAGGCATGATATATGTATGAAATATGAATGTAGGTATCACTTTATTCAAATCAGTGATAATTTAAACACCGACGAAAAAATATTAAGTTTTTATAAATTATTTGAAAATATCAATTAAACATATTCGTATACTAGCGGCCCGCCCAGCGGTTTCACCCGCTGCTAACTGATTTCCCACGGGAAACAGACTTTCTCCCGCCATAAATCATAAATAAAGACCTTCCTCTTGAGTCACTCTATCTTTTAAGAAAACTTCATCCAGATCCGTTAAGTGGTTTTGAAGATACATACAAACAAACAAACAGACAGGGACAGACGTGGGAAGCGACTTTACTTTAAATTCCGTTTTTTCTTTTATCCCCCAAGAGATGAAAAGGAGGTTAAAAGTTTGTATGAAAGTTCGTTGTCTTAAGTGTGATCCGTTTCAAAATTAGTAATTAAACTTATGACTTTAAATAATTAAACACGTGTTTCAGCATATTTGAAATTTTCACCCTTAATAGGGTCAAACGGGGGTTAAAAGTTTGTATGAAAGTTCGTTTTTTTGAATGATTTTGATCTGTTTCAAAATTTGTGGTTAGACTAATAACTGAAAATAATTAAACACGTGTTTCAGCTTTTTTGAAATTTTAACCTTTAAATGGGTGAAAAAGGGGTTAAAAGTTTGTATGAAAGTTTTTTATCTTAAATGCGATCTGTTTCAAAATTTCTGTTTAGACTCATAACTTAAAATAATTAAATACGTGTTTCAGCATTTTTGAAATTTTAATCCTTAAAGGTGTCAAAAGGGGGTCAAAAGTTTACTACCAGTTGGGCTACCCGTTTTCCCATGGGAATGTGACAATTTCCCGGTATAAATTATACTTATAAACCTTCTTCTCAAGTTGTTCTATCTAATAAAAAAAACCGCATCAAAATCCGTTGGGTACTTCTAAAGATATAAGGAGACACCAAACGGGAAGCAACTTTATTTTATACTATGTAGTGATGCCAATTGTACTAACTACTTTCTACTTTCAAACTACAATTGAGATAAAAAACATAAAGTCGTGATTTGCAGTCACATAAGATAACACGCCCGATAGCGAAAACTCAGATCGGGTTGCAGATAAGGAACAACTTTCCCAAAGGAACATAGGTCGAATTATGAAAAAAGAAATTACCTCCCTTACAAAATTGCTGATTATAAATTACTATTGCAGCTCAAAATATTTATATCTTTTATTTTATTTCGACCTATGTTCAAAGGGAAAAGTCTGTTCAAGTGTGTAATGTGTAAATGTCAAAGGTTTTGAGTTGAAATACCTATCATGCTTAACGGCTTTTTTATGGGAACTTAATAATTGGGTGAAATTAAGTACGACCCGTACTCAACTTTCAGTATCAGGAAATCTTTAACATTCAGGCGACTCGCAAACTTACTGGACAAAATTGGGGTTCGTGATAGTCACCGGACAAATTACAACCTGTGACAGCTGCAGCCCTGATGCGGCGACAGACATGTGCCATGATTTCTCTTTATTTATGGAATTTCGTAATCTCCTTTTTTCTGACAATCGTATCGAGCAAACATCGGAAAACATGCGGTATGTGTAAGAACCGGTATATTACCGATAAATAAATCAGTAAGTAATCAAGTGGTAGTACAGTTCAACAAAAGTCTATCTAGTTCTTGTAACTGAATCTTGAGTGATGGATTTGCCTTGAGCTAGAAAATAGATAAATGTCAGACGTGACCACGACGTGACGTAAACGACCGTTTCTACCCGCAAAGGATAAAGGTGTGATCACTGTATAATCTGACGTTTTCACTATCAATTTAATAAAAGTGTAATCAAGAATCAAGAATCAAGAAAGTTTATTTGCCAGAACATAGTTACACAAGATATTATTCCATAAAAAGCACATAATGTTCAGCTCGCATGCAAGCGTGCAAATATTAAATAATTATGTCAGTTACAATTTACAAAATATAAAATTAATAATTATGTCAAATTAAATATTATGTCCAATTAAATATGATGTCACTTCAAATTTCAAAATAAACAATTATTGATATCTAAGATTAATTCCATAATTCATAATCATCACTGAACTGACTGATAGTTTTACTTACTATCAAAGTAAGACAAGTAATAAGAAGCGGATCAAAAATTTCAACTCTATCTCACAAAATACTATGCATTTTGTAGATCAGAATCAAAATACAGAAGTAAAATAGGTTCCGGGTTCGATTATCGGTGCGGCACTCACAAAGTTGATATTGATCACTTTGTGAATTTATTCCCAGTCTGGTCAGGACATGGAAGGCTGAACCACCTGATTGTCTGAATAGAGAGATGGTTCGTGCTTCGGAGGGCACGTTAAGCCTTCGGTCCTGGTTGCTATCTATGATTACTTATACGGCGGTCGTTACACAACTATGTCAGAGGCCTACTACTAGTAGTAGGGGGTTGAAAAACACTTAAACCAGGGTTCATCAGGTCGTTGGGCGACTCGGTGCCCTACACGAAAAGAAGAAGAAGTAGGTATTCATTTATCATTACGGTCTAAATTCAAATTGCAATAAAATTTGAAACAAGTTAGCTAGTGATTCAAATTGTTTAGCAATCAATTCCGCAAGTGAGCCATCTCGTTAACGAACTATCAGTGACGACGTCTCTTCATGTCACTTGAGAGTACTCCTCGGCTAAGTGACTCTTGGAGCAATCGCTCCGGGCGGTTGTCGTCAAAATAAACATTCACCTAAGTAATTGTACTGTCACATACGTGAATAATGCACCTTGTTTGTAACTGGTATTAATAAATTAGTGGTTATAATCACGCGGATTTCAGTTACACACATAAATAAATTTCATACATAAATTACGCCTATATCCCTTGCGGGGTAGGCAGAGCGTAAACGGCCACGATTGACAAACATATGAGGGTCATTCGGAAAATTATGTATTGCCATAGTGACAGGTTGTCAGCTCATCGCCTAAATAGTAATACACACCCTCGGGCCCCTAAGTCGCCTCTTACGACACCCACGGGAATGCAATGGGGTGATGCTATTCTAAGCCAGCATCACACGGCAAGATTTCAGTTATTAGCATCTAAATCTAAATGCAGAAGTAATCTTTCAAGCTCTTTATTTACCTATATTCAAACCCTTGATCTTGTATTCGTTCCTATAGTGCTATCGTTCCTTTAGTCTCCTGCAATGTTAAACTCTGCAATTAGCTTAAAAATGTCTCCACATGTATATAAGACTCCCGAGGTGAAGTTACCTCAATGCATCTATGTTAATACTAGCACAAATTAGAGAATTTAAAGAAGGACAGCTCGCCCCCTTTTTAATGGTTGATACCTTCTCTGCTAGGGTTGCTACTGCGGTCTAGCTGAATGTTTTGAATGGACTACCTACCTAAGTAAAACATAGTTATAGTACTTCCAATAACCTAAGTTCCTAATTTTACTTAGGCACTTACCTAAACAGTAGTTTTTTTACGAGCACGATATTGGCTTTGTGAAAATACTGGTTTATTTCTACTGCATTTAAACTTAAATTTAATGTTATATCAAACAAAATGGTGAGTTCTAAACTGAATCATAATATTTTGATCTATACTGAGTTCAATTTAATATTATACAGGTTATTCAAACATTTTAAACCACAATCTTCTTTTGTATTAAGGTAACTAGGAACACTGTAATTGTATTTACATTTACGAGAAGTCGACTGACCGACAGTTGACTGGACTACTTGCGATACCTGGTTTTGTCCGTAAACGGCGGCGTAAAGATGTGTGCGTGAAATTTTGACGTTTTCTTGTAAGCCGTGCATCTGTTTTGGGCGCGCCCGCCGATACTTAATTTGTGATACTAGCTTTTCAGCGTTTCAAAGCAAGGCGAATAATTAGAAATGTTCGGGCGCAGCGTCCGCGAGTGATTGATGTAGTGGAAGCGCTGCTCCCGCGCCCGTTCACCTCCCCGCCCGCGCCACGTCCCCCGCGACCCACGATGCGACAACTTGGAGACATTAAGAATATTTAAATTGTAAATTGCTCTCCTGTACTGAATACCTATTTGTCGAAAGTTTGCCTTTCCGCAGTAAGTCGCTCTGCAGAATGTATTTGTACTTAAATCTGCTGACTTACCGGATTCGTTAGCAAATATTTTGGTATGCCACAAATAAATACACGGAGCTATATTTGCATAATGCTAAATAAACCTACTGTTACACTCATAAATGTGTAATGTTGTAACGAATTCTCTGTTACAAATACCTCCAAGATCAATAGAAAAAATACATTCTATGCTCAACTAGAACGGACTCCAATGAAGCAGAGCGAATAATGAGACTATGAAAAAAGGGACAAATGGAATAAAAAGCGACATGGTGCCAACAATACCGCCGTAGGTGGGCGGCTCGCCTGTAACATGAATATAACAAACTAAAGAGCTCGCCTGATTGAATCATCTGACTGTTCTTTGTCATAAATCCGACAACGGCCAGCCGGCCAACAATACGCCTGAAATCGTTCCATTTCTCATTTTGTTACTTTCCCCTTTAATCTCGCATCCGTAGAAAAGTGGATCAGCTTTGAAAACGGCATCATATTGCAGACAGGCCCTGATTAATGTATTGTGTATTAGCTGATACCATACATTACTCCGCAATGTCCCAAATCGTAATTTGGAAATATCGAAATGAGAGGAAAATGAGGAAATGTAGAATCATTAACTTCGATAGGTATTTCGATAAAGATGAGGTATAAAATTGTCTAGTACAATTCAAATAAAAAAGCAAGAAGAAGTAGAACGTAGTGTGTGAACAAGTATCTTGGTTGCATACGAATAAGCTCGGGTGTTGTGTCACGCTCGCCGCTGCAGCCTCACGATACATACGTGATCAACTTGCAACGCCACTAACTTTTTCTTTCAAACAGATTATAAAAATATTGCTTGAGAAAGTTCTCTTTCATCATTCTTTAGAACTCCTACCGGAAATTCTTTGAACAAAATCAACACAATAAGGACAATTTTGTAAGATTACTGTAAACTGAATTGGTATGCCGTTCCCTTTGAAGGAAATAAATGTAAGCTGCGAAAGTAATCGACTCTCTAAAAACCGCGGGGAGTCCCCACGCAACGGCGGATATAAAGGTACGCGTCAACAGGAACAAAAAGGAAACAGGAATGTTATTTGCTACATTTACCCTCCTCAAGAATTGAGTTTATCAAAAACCTCGCCAACATCCAGTACAGTAAAATAATGAAATTTCTCAGAACAGAAGCATTTCGAACATTATAAAAATTTTCGTAGCAACTTCCGTAGCAATGAAACAGAAAGTTTTACAGAAAGTAAACAATAATCTATCATTATAAACACTCAATTGTTGAATTCTTGTGTTGTTTGTTACATCAACTCAATATAACGCCTTTCGTTTTCAAGTATCAACAAGTTCCACGAAAATCTGTTTCTTTCGTGCAGTATTTGATGTGGGGAGACGGGCCATCGACGGCCGAGTGGGCACTCCCCCGCTGTCACTTCAACAGAGGTTTTATCTCTCCCACGCTAATTCGGGGTCGTTTGACTCCTTGTTTAAATAAGGGTTTTCCTTTTCTGTCGAGAGATCAATTCTTTGTTTTTTCAAAGTGGCACTATTTTATTTTGCTTTCTGTAGGTACAAATCCTAAAAGATGAAAACCTTTCGAAAATACCTTTGGTATATGGAAAACGTTACGCGCGGGGCTTGAAAAGAAAATCGTCAAGAATCCTCATAAATAAAGCTGAGCGGAAGGTGAAACATGCGAAAAGCCACATAATTGTATAATTCCTTGTTGCAGGGAGCGGAAAATCCGAGTCGACCGAGATTACGACCGTTAACCAACTGATCCCGAAACGGAAGAAAACAGAATGTCTCGCAAGTTGGATAATGTTAAATTTATTGCAGCGCTAAAATGTTTACGGATATCGCGCGGGTGCGATGGGGAGCGGGGCGCCCCGCACCCTGTCCTACTAGGAAGGCGAACTTTGCTCACCCTTGTAAACACGTTTTATTGGCTTTATAATATGTTTTACGCGTGACGTTTTACAAACGATCCCCACGGAGCGGCGAATTATTTTTACGGCACGTACTCGTGCGCGCGAAAACACCGGGAAAATAACGGATACACGAGGGATTTTGTAATTACACATCTTCAAACAGTCTTTGTTCTTTGATGCTGACGACTGAAACCTTCCGTTTTTCCAACATTTTAATTACAGGTTTAAGTACTGGGAAAACTTTTAACTAGAGAAACTAAGTTGTCACATCAGTTGGGTGGGTGTTATCTTGTCCACAGCTTCTGATTTAAAACTTAGTCGCATAAATTATATGTTGTATTTTATTTTATTTGACTCAAAGATATGCACAAAACTACGACGGATATTAATTCAGTTGTTATAATAAGATGATTTATTTCCAGTTTGAGATTTGTTCGAATAGACATGGGTGCTAATTTGTGTAATCTCAGTGTGAAATATGTGTTGTATGGGCGTTGGAATGCTGGCGGGCCGGGCTGGGGAACAATGCAGACCCTAATAGCAGTCAGGCGGTTGATGGAGGTCCGATGTTGGTCCCCATACAGCAAGCTACCTCCTGCCTCTGCCTGCCACATCCAAGCCATCTTGCGTGCTAAATTCACGATTTTACTTTATGATTAATTTTAATCACCGATCGTGACTTCGAATACATACCAAAATTCTAAAGATGATATTATATTACTTTTTAATATTTTTACAAAACCAAACCAAACTCAAACGAAACGAATTTATTTTGAAAATATCGAGAAAGATTCTTGGCTTTTTACCTTCGCTTCCTTCACAAGCAGAGGCTCGTATCTTAAAGGTAAGAGGTGTTTATATAAATGCAAAGTAGATCGGCAGCTTGTCAGTTCGGCTCAGTGCAGATCCCGCTGATCGAATATGGAATCTGCCCGCTCCGGAAATGCGCACCCTCCTGCCCTACAGATGCGGTCAGACAGCCGAAAAATAATCTCTTGTATACTTCATATTAACTTTGCTTCACTGGAGGGTTTGTGGAGTTTTACCTGTCTATTAACAGCGGCAGGTGCGCTGTTTGAGATTTGGTTTTTTAATCTCAATTTTATATTTTGAGTACGTTTCAATTTATAGATGATACTAAAATAAATATAGATATTTTAACGTTCAACGTGTAACATTTCAAAAAGCAGCTCCTAATTTGGGCTATAAACAACGGAAGTCGATAATGGAGAGCATCCGTTGAAATCCAGTGCGGCCCAGCCGGCTTCCTTATCAGCCGATATTCGCATTCGTGTTCAATGGTGGAGCATTTCCCTGAATCCCGTAAGTACCTACGTCCTTGCGGCTGAATCCAATCGCAGGGATATTAAAACTTTCCGACCGCAGAGCTCTGGCCCTTTGTATGAGTGGAAAGCCCCGCGCCCCGCACCCACCGTCGCTCTGATTTGCCTACGTCTTTTTAAAGATGCACGGAACTAATTTGACTTTCCGAATCAGGAAAAATAAGATCCAGATCAGAAATCCAAGTTCACGATTGCTAGCGAAGTGTACTGAATTAAAACTTCTTCGATTTCTAACTAAGAATTTTTAATGTCTTTGAAGTAGGTTATCGATAAACTTATATTAGTTATTTGCAAGTCTGATTTTGACTTGCTATGTAGTGCTATGTTTTAGTTCTGTCGCAGAGAGAAGGCGGGGGAGGCAAGTAGCAGCGTGTTCCTTATTCAGCTTGCAGCGCATAAATAATTAAGAAGGCGTTCGAAACGGGTCGTTGGCGAGACCAAGTGAGTACTAATTACAATCCTGTCTTTGTGTAGTTATATTCTTTCAAAGATAGAATTAAATATTTCTATAATTTTGTACTTACTGATAAAAAGAAAATTGAAAAGGCTTCTGAAGGAAACATCGTACATAAAACAAAGTTATAGTTACGAATCCATTAGTGGCCCTCACACTAGGATCCTCTGGTTAGGTGTTCTGTATAAGGAATATATTTTTAAGTACTGCTTTTCGGATCCTCACAGAAGAAAGTAGTCAACAAACGTAAGTAAGTAAGTTTTATAAATAAAAATCTAAGAACTTTTTTGCCATCCAGCAGGTAGTTGGCATGCCCGGTTAAGGATCTGAAATCCAGACGTTTGCACACATTAACTAGTTGGCGAGGCGGGTGCGGGTCTGGCTGGGTGATCAGTATGCGGCCCTCGGCCTGCCCGAGGCACCGGCGTGTGCTTCTTTTGTAGCTTCAGAAACCAATTTGTGTACCAGTAAGAAAATTAAAAACTTTCTGAACCTTTTCGTTGAGATAGTTAGTAACCCAATAAAGTATCTAACTTGTAAATGCGTCGATGCTAGTTGCTAGCTAGATGCTATCAACACACAGCTAATTCCATTGAATAAAACTGTTATTGAACTTATTTCCATAACTAACAATACACAATAGAGCATTTAGAAAGAACATGCATAATTTAAAAGCGAGGTAGAAATTTGAAAATAATGTAAGTTCAGACCTAAAAGGGAAAAGAATCGGCGCATTAAACGGAAAGTGTCGGTGAGACAGATGTTAAGAGGCGGAACAATAATTAAGAGGCCGTCGGCGGTAAGCGGCGGGATTTAATTAGTGAGCAGCAATCCGCGCCACGAACGCCATCGTTCTAGCCTCACCCGTGCGCTTTTAACTTGTGTCATTGCTGCTTTATGCCTGAATCTGGGGTGAGGTGTTAAAACATTTTGTTGAGGCTTGGGCCGAGACTAATTGAGGAATGTCACTTAAAAAGAGGTGTGCTATCTTACTAACCTTGAAAATGAATCTTGATCTTCAAGTTATCTTTTATATTTGCCTATTTTATTGTACTGCATTATGAGTTAGTATTTAGCGTCATCATATACGATCTTCAAGATAGTATAATCTAATCATGCCTACATGAAACTGACATGTGTGAAGAGAATCAAGGGTAAATTTTACGTCAAAGCTCACTGAAAGATATAGGTAAATGTTTACGATATCGCGTAACCTCCTCGTTTTTTATTTACTTTTACAAGGTCAATCTCAAAACGAAATAAAGACGTGAAATGTATAACAAAATAATTTTACTTAAATCTTGTTCACCAAGTTATGAAATCTGTACGTAAATGTACACCATACTTATACAGGTCCAACACTAAACCACACTGAGCAAGTAATTTAGTTCATAGAGTCCCAAGCGTCGTGTAAAATTAAACTGACCCAAGAGAATTTAATTAGTGGTTTCGGACATTTCTCATCAATACTAATTTGAATTTATGCCTATACGCATTTCGCTGGAATTCTATTAACGGACACCAATTACTTATAATACTTTTGATAGGGCTAAGTAAATGATATTGAGTTAAATATTACTTTCCACAAGATATGTTCCTAGTGTTGGGTTCAAAAGATTTGACCCTCGGTATATTGTAGGTACGAGTACAAAGAACTAATAATCAGAACAATAGTGTATGTTTACTGCAGAAAGTTGGGCTTAGATATAACTTATTAAAAATAATATAGCGTATCGTGGTATCAACGTTATAGATAACCATTCCCGATTTGACATATTAAAATGTGATGCGTTACAAAAAAGTCCGATAATACGACATGTCTGAGACTGCTGGTAAATCGGATTTCCCTATCCCCCCATATTTGTATTCGAAGCCGGATCCCTCTAATATTTCCTTCCAACTTCGCGCTATCGCGTTCCTCCCTGACACTGAATCTAATCGGAATAGATATTAAAACTTCTTACAACCGACTCTTTCCTCTTCCAATATTAAGTAAATTACAATAAACTACGGAATCTGCCCGCCTATTTTGATATTGCAGAACGATTTTGCATCATCTCGTGTTTAGTAAAAAAGACCGGACGGCGTTACTAAATACGCATAAAATTACAAACCATGAGCACTTCGCTCCCTACTCAGTCGGGCATAAAAATAGACAACATCTCTTTCCTTTTCATCTGAAACCGAAATAAAATTGCAGCTTACACAAAATTGGAAAGAAATTGTAAGAGTCTGCGGATACTTCAGTCAAATAAACAGTGAAAGAACGAGGTCCTGATTAAATGAAGCGTCCAAGTTTAAATCCAACTGCAGACAATATTAGGCGGTTCTTCGACTTGTCGTTCGTTGCTGCGTATTTTTATCGTATTTGGAATACAGGAAGTTGCGAATTCCGATCTTTTTCACAAACAAATACGATAATACGGTGCGTAACGGTTGCGTCTGTCAGTTCGTTTGACGCTAATTGGCAATTTTCTTTCGTCTGACTGACGCATGCGTTAAAAATACGCAGCGACGGACGAGAAGTGGGAGAACCGTCTTATGAGTCCGCTCTCTACTGGCTTACACTCGCAAGGAAGTGGTAAAAAGAAAAATTGTTCTTTGATTTCCTGATTTATGTAAAACAGATGCAAAGGAGTACACTCGTGTACCTTCTCACTACTGGCGGGTTCACTTACATAATATCTCGGTAACAACTGTAACGACGGTTTGAGGGCTGCTCTTCTGATTCCACTGTACTCGTTAGAAAGGATTTGAGTTGTGAGTGAAAAGATATCTTTTGCATATTTTCAAGAACAACTTTTGAGGAAGTCACGTTATTTATTAACTAACAAAAGATATCTATTAACATCTACACTAACATTATAAATATGAAAGATTTGATGTTTGTTTGTTTGAATTGAATGACTCTGAAACTAAACTAGACGGTTTTGAAAAAAAATGCGTAGCCTATATCATATTTATTTTAAATTTATTCATAAAACAATTACACAATCACAATACTGAATATCAGAAGTGCAATCATATACTCGTATACCACCCCGGGTTACACCAGCCGCAAAGGTGCCCATGACACTCGCTGCGTTGCTTCTAAAGTTCAATCATATACATGGTGTAAAAAAATTAGCTGGGAATATTTTAAGGGGTGAACCAGTACGTGAAACTGAACAACTTTCCCCAAGGAACATAGGTCGAAATATGAAAAAAAATTGGCCCTCCCATACAAATTATCCCAGCCGGGTAACACACTAAGTATGAGAGGGTCAAATTATTTTTTCATATTTCGACCTATGTTCCTTGGGGAAAGTTGTTCAGTTTCACGTACTGGTTCACCCCTTAAAATATTCTTAGCTAATTTTTTTACACCTTATATACCACCCCGGGGTACTACACCAGCCGCAAAGGTGTAAATGTCAGTTTTTTGCGGCCGTTTACGCTTTGCCGAACCCGCAAGGGATAAAGGCGTGATATATGTATGTATGTATATATATATATCTCACATTTTCAAAAAACAATATAATAATTATATATTACTTAAAATGCCGCTATTACGTAATATTACTTTAAAAATATAACACTTCTTTTTTTGGTTGGGTAGTCGTGTAAGAAGGATAATTTGCAGTTTGGTTTGCACACACTTCACCCCAAATCAGTGTAATGGGTCAACTCAAGCTCAATACACACATAAAAGTGTTGACGTCACAGAAAGTTGGTAAGTGCCCCGTCAGCTTGTATCCCGTCTTATCTAATTTATTTAACTGTTAGCCGAGCATCGAAAACAAGCGCTCACCCTTCGTACGAATAGCGCTCGCCGACGTACGGCCGGATAGTTTCGTTTGCTACACAGTCTTGGTAATTGCCTGCTACGCCGAGGGTCGCGGGTTCGATCCCCTCAACACACAAATTTTCCATGTATAATATGTATTAATTTACAAAAAAGTATTTAAAGTATGTAAGTATTAATATCAGCTATCTAGTTCCTATAGTACAAGCTTTGCTTAGTTTTGGCTAGATGGCGCTGTGTGAACTGTCTATGATATTATTATTAATTAATTTTGGCTGTGAGAACAGTAGATTTGTCAGTTTATCAATAACTAGCGGCCTGTCCAACGATTTCACCCGCTGCTTATCGTTTTCCCGCGGAAATCTATACATATAATAAAACAGAAACGAAACCAATTCTGTACATGAAATAGATTCAAAAAAGGGTTTTTGCTTCTAATTGTGTTCAAGATACAGACATCAAAACAGAAGTAAAATTGATTTTTGTCTGTTTGTCTGTTTGTCTGTTTGTCTGTCGGTATGTTTGTTATTCTTTCACGTAAAAACTACTGCACAGATTTCTACAAAATTGTATACTGTGGTAGCTTATTACCCGGGTCAACATCTAGGATACTTTTTACCTCGAAAAAATCTTTCATTCCCATGGTAAAACACAGTAACTGGTTTCGCAAAGCGAGTTCCGTTTTTTTTTCCTAAAAAATAATATAGATGTCGCTGTTAGTTTTGTAAAACGCGGTATTGACCATGTATTGACTGACATACGATCTGAACTTCTAAACGACCCCGTGAAACGACCTAACCAAACAAAAAACAAACAATCACACATTTAATCCTTGCGGGGTAGGTTGAGCGTCAACGGCCGTAAGTATTTTATCGCTATCGCCACGTCTGACATATATGCGGGCCGTTCTAACTATTACAGAAATGTTTCGGACTTTTACTTTGACCTTTGGTCATGGTCAAGGTATGTGATGGAAGACAGATGAATTGTGATATTTTCTTGAGTTTGCACAACTATTACTCATCACAATAAAACAATTTTAAACGGATTTAAGTTGTGTTTATTGTGGAAACGTAGGAATTGTGAAATCCAAAATAAACACAACTTAAATCCGATGAAAATTGTTTTATTGCGAAGACAAATTATGATTTGGGTAAAATTAGTTAATTTTTTTATCACTACAAGAGGCCGTTGGCCTGAGTTAAAGGTTATAATACTTTTAATTTTTACTCGACATCTCTACGTGTAACCGAGATAGTGAGTCTTGAAAGACAGACAAATGGACAACAAAGTGAGTGAACCTATAAGGGTTCCATATTGCAGCCTAAAACCTATTTACCAATATAGTTTTTATTTTAACTCGATATCTCTGCGCATTCCCGAGATAAAGCGTCTTACGAGATGGATGGACGGACGGACGGACAACAAACTGATCGTATAAGGGTTCCGTTTTTTTGTACGTTTCTTTTTGATGTACGGAACCTAAAAAAATATAAATACCTTTATTAGTTAAAATCAAAAATGTTAGAGTAAAATTTGTTTAAAATTACTTCATAGATGTCGCTGTTAGTTTTGTGAAACCCGCTAATGAAATGTTTTCTCCAAAATTATATAACAAAGCCACTGACAGGCGGCAGGTTTTCTAAAAAAATAATAATATAGTATTGTAAACTATCGGCGCGCAGCCGCCAATACTTACTTTGTCAAACTATGCCGTGTGATGCCGGCTTGCAATAGCATCACCCCATTTCTTTTCCGTGGGAGTCGTAAGTGGCGACTAAGGGACTTTCACATGGGCGATGGGTGACAACCTGTCACCATGGCGATACACAATTTTCCGAATGACCATCAAATATATGTCAGACATTTACGCTCTGCCTACCCTGCAAGAGATAATAGGCGTGACATAAGTATGTAAGTATAATATTCGGCGCGCAGCCGCCAATACTTACTTTGTGGTATAAACTTGGGCAACGGATATTCTGATAGATTGTTTCTTTAAAGATAAATCTTTTTTTGTGAAGTGGCGCCACTGTCGAGGTCGTTCACGGTTACACTCGCCTTAAACATTTTTGCAGAGATCAGAAGGCAAGGTAGGATTGCACTTGCTGTAGTATCTTCAAGTATCGCTGCCACACTGCTTCCAGGAGAGAAAACGGCGCATACAACTTTCAAAATACCAATCGATTTGGACACAAACGATACTCCAATATGTGCTGTATCACGTAATAGTTACAAGGCAAAAGTTTTCTGATATTGTTGTCTGGTAGTTATGTGACGAGTGTACGATGGCCAACAAAAAAACGGTAGAAGCTATGGATAAGACTTTGAAAGACATATGCAGAGATAATAGGGCCATGGGCCATATCACTGTTCTTTTTTCCAGTGACTTTCGCCAAACACTTCCAGTTGTTACTCGAGGTACCAGGGCTGATGAGGTGAATGCCTCACTAAAATCATCGGCTCTTTGGCCACAAATTCACAAGCTGACCATGACGGTGATCATGCGAACCCGTCTCGGAGGTAATCCACGGGCTGAAGAGTTTTCACAAGCTTTATTAAAACTCGGCAGAGGTACTTTACCAGAGGATAACGGTCAAGTAAGTCTGCCTGAAACGCTTTGCCAAATAGTTTCTGGTCTAAAGAGAATCATTTCTTCTGTGTATGGCGAGCCTTCCTTCCTTCAAAAGAAAGATTCGTAGGTACGTGGAAGAGCTATTTTTGCACCCAAAAATGATCAGACTGCTTCAATAAACCATACCATTATGTCACAAATCACTGGGGATATGGTGGTATACGCGTCAATTACTACTGTTATGAATCAAGACAAAGCCACTAACTACCTAATAGAATTCCTAAACTCCTTGAGTGCGAATGGTCTTTCTGCACACCAAATATTACTTAAACTTGGTGTTCCTTTCATGCTTCTTTGCAATCTCACTCCGCCAAAGCTGTGCAATGGAACCAGACTGAAGATCTTAAGCTTAAAGATGAATGTATTTGAGGCGGATATTTTCACTGGTTGTGGCGCGTATACCACTCATTCCCAACAACTTTTTATTTCAATTTCAGGGCATTCAGTTTCCCGTCAGCGTTTTCTTTGCAATGACTGTAAACAAATCGCAAGGACAGACGCTGAAAGCCGCAGGCGTAGGTCTTACGATTCCCTGTTTATCACACGGGCAGCTATATGTCGCTTGCTCTCGAGTCAGTTCTCCTGAAAATTTTTACGTTTTAGCACCCGATGGTAAAACTACCAAAGTAGTTTATAATGATGTTTTGTAGCTGATGTCCATAGTATCAAAACCAAGTACCTAACCGAAAAACAAGTTAACCAGTACCTATTCATTGCACATCTTAAAGAGAAAAAACTTTATACAAACATGATATTAATATTAAACAATATGTATACATCAACTTCACTAACTCACAAGTCACTACACCATGCGTACGAAGTCGCGGGCAACAGCTAGTAATTTTAATATAGCCTATGTCCATTAGGTATTATGTGGGATTCTAATTGTAAAAGTTTTTTTTAATTAGTCCATTAGTTTCGGAACCTTTTCAATTCACACAGACAATAAAATCTTTCCTCTTCATAATATTAGTGTAGATTACTTTGGTTTCAGGTACAACACCAATTTTAACATAGTAAATAATTTCCTTCTACTCCCACGCCCGCGATTTTTCATTATAAAGAATTTGTCATGACATGATTCATAAACTATACAAAGTTAATTCAATATTTTCCAATGAAATTGTAAGAATATAAAATAATTTTATCCAAAGAAACCAGTTGATTCATCTTTTACAATTGTATACAAGACTAGAATGCCTAACCGCAGTCCTCACCGACGTTAACAGACGTTTCCCCCGCCTTTCGTGATAACATGTGTACAAACTCGCAGTCGTTATTTGATATTGTTATGGGGATATTTGGGAATCAGACCGAGTTAGATGTACATAACGTTACTCCTGCAAGTGTTGTTATTAGGCCAATAGTGATATGGGAAATGTGAAACTTTTTACTGACGTGATCTGGTTAAAAGTTGTGGTTATTTTATAACTTATCGTTTGAGACTACAATTTTGACAATAACAATTTTATCCATTTGTTGTAGCAATATTATCGCGGTTGAGCTACGGTTGCTACGCTGTCGTAGCTATTGCTACGTTTGCTACGTCGTCGTCGTACTGTAATGTGGAGCAATTTTATTATCGATTTATTTTATTGACATTAGTCGCCATATTTTTTACGACTTTATATTAAAAAATTATAATATTAGAGTGACCATTATTATGAATTATATTTTGCGAAATTTTAAATTTATCCTAATATTTTGCGAAAGATCGGATCGAAGTAAATAACCTAATATAGACAGCTTGGATATCGAACATCAAATAACAGGATGCAATCAAACAATCAACAGCAACTGACACTAACTAGCACAACTAACAATAAAGGCAAATCTTGAAGCGACCTCGTTGGCTAAGACTGCGGTGTGCATTATCACGGCAAGTCCACAGCTCAGTCTTTTGCAGCTAGAGGGCAGAGTCGCCGGAGTCTTGCGAGTAACAAGACAGTGTTCGATTGTTGTCGTTAAACTAATTAAAAAGTTGAGAGTTGATCGGCGCGGGCGGGTCGCTCGTGAGTGGGGAGTGGTGAGCGGTGAGCGGTGAGCGGTGACGGAGCGGTGAGCGGTGAAGGAGCGGTGACGGAGCGGAGAGGACGGGGACTATTCGCAGGACACGAGGCTAGAGTTGGGAGTCTTTTTGTGGACGAATATCAATTATGCCCAGTAGCCTTTCTTAGCACACATACCTGCGTATATTTTGAACTCTTATATTTGGTTCTTTTTTACTGAACCTGACCAATCATGTGTATGTTATGTATACGGTTGACTTTACCTTCCTCACAATGGTTGATATTCAGAAACATGAATTAACTTATATGTACTTTCATATCCATCCGTAGTAATTTATTGTTTATGGGAATCTAAAGAAGCTGAGCTCCACCACACCAGAACAAAGTCATATAGAAATAAAAAAGATAATAAAGTTGCATCTGTCTCAGCTCTTAGTAGAATAGTTGCATAACATCTCCCCGCAGAGTGAGCGTTCACTAAAGACGCTGTGTTGGGCGGCGGTCGGATATCGGTCTGCAACTCTGTCTGCTCGCCGATCCCGGGTGCCGCTCCAAAACTTGTGCCAATTTACTTTCATTAAACACTTCTTCTTCTATTTAATAAACGAACCCAGCTTGGCGAAAACAGAATAAAAGATTCCTTGTTGACGGAAACTAAAACTATTCACACTTATAAATCTGTCATGGCACAATTTGTTAATTAATTCTTAGGATATATGTTTTTGTATTACTAGTGTGAGTTATTTGTCTAATACATTTACTTACCTAGATGATGCCTTTTGTTAAATAAGAAAACGACTAGACAGGATACATCTGAGGAAGTGTTTAGCATTTGAAAAGAGGAGAATCTGCTTAAAGGGATACAACACGAACAAGATTTTTAAACCAGTTTTATTTATACAATAACAGCTATTCGTGTTATAAACTGACAAGGAGAAATCCCAATCTATTACAGGCACATAAAAGTCAAAAAATATTATGGGTTGGTATTTTGTGAATTCTGTAGTCTGAAAATTATCATGATCGAACGAAATTTTCCATACACTTATTTCAGGATAGAAACAAATAATGGAGAAAGTATTTCAAAATTAACAATTGTTTAATTGATTACTGTTGCAGATACACGGGAGCTGGACAGACCGAAAGTAAAATCATTCTGGCGGATCGCGGCCCGCGCGCACAAAGCAATAGCAACGCGCACAGTCGCGCGCTCGGCTGCACGTCACGCGTCGCCTGTCAGCTCAACGTAACAGCAGCAAACCCACCTTCCCGATAGAAACAAAACTTAAACGCACGTATAGATTTATTCGCTAACATACCTAGGTAATGCGATTAATAAGATTAGTCATTAATTGATAAATTCACGCTGCGTAATACGACTGAAATGCTATGTGTTTTCCGTCCATCTGTCACAACTCCCCTTTATCTTGTATTTGTAAAAAAACAAGCTTCTAACATAACGTTATATATAATGAGATAGAGCCGTTTATGCCTTTAAAAGCACGTTTTTGACCTTCTCAAGGGAATCAAAACTCATAGGGCACTTTCCGTGGATTTAGAACTATGAAATTTGTGAGTAGCTTGGTTTTAAAGTACAGGTTTAGGAAAATAAACAAAAACATGTTTTTTAATATGTTTTTTAGGGGCGTAAAAGATCAAAATTTTGAAATAAATGTTAGTAGTTCAAGAAAGGTGTCAGGGTATCTTAATGAAAGGACTTCATGTGCGTGTTACGGGCCCATTTGGTGGATGAGTCTGACTCGCACTTGGCCGGTTTTTTATTCAGACCTAACTGTTTGTTTAGAAGCTACATAAGATAGATACTCTCAAAAATTTGGCTTTAGAAATTTATAAGGTGTGACGTGAGTATTCAGAGGTGCTAAGCAGCGGGGAGTGAAGTGAGCGGCGGAGGCGCGGTGGCGTCCCGCGGGGCCGAGCGCAGTCGGGACTCTTTTGATAAATATTTTATGCTCCTCGCGACTCCGCAACACAGTGAGATATTTCTTCTAGTTTAGATTAAAATAGTTCCATCCACTTTCTTGTGTGTCCCTCATTGATATTCATCTCGTATTCCTTCTACGTGTTTTTATTATATCGGAAAACTTTTTTGACAACGGACTTGCTTCGTTTTTTGAGGTGCGTTTGGAGACTTAGGAGACCAGAAAGAAGATTTGCAAACATAAAGTGAATAAGAGACTTTATATAATATGATGCCGCTGGGCCGATGGCGTAGCGTATAGTACACCTGCCTGCTACGCCGAGGGTCGTGGGTTCGATCCCCGCAAGACACAAATATTTGTTAAATCATTTTCAGATATTATCTGCCTGTTTCTGTGTATAATATGTAAATGTTACGGGCAATTTGATAAGTCCGGGCACTATTAATACTGACCGGTCAGTATTAATAGTGCCCTGTTGGGCAATGTGATTAAAACAGCACGATTAATTACTCTTCCCGGTCAGTATTAATAGTTCCCACCCTTCCTTGGGCAAAGTAATAAAAATAAAGAACGGTAATGTAATTTTTTATTAAATGAAGTTAAACTTACATTATTAAAATGAAATTAAACTTAAATTATTTAAATGAAATCAAACTTGCATAATATTCATTAAAGTTATCGATAAAATTTTAACTTGGAAATTAAAAAAACAAATAGTTATAAAAAGTAATAAAACTGTAGTTGTGACTGCAGTTCAAAACGCTGTAAATACAAGAAATCAAACAATATCTGCAATTCAAAATGTCACAAAAGCACATCTTGCAAGAATAAATAATTATAAACTTAATAACTTTCTTGCAGCCCTTAATTAATAAATATTTCAGTTGATTTCTTACTCTACTAATTTTACATACATATATCACGCCTTTATCCCTTGCGGGGTAGGCAGAGCATAAACGGCCGAAAAAACGGACATTTACGCCACGTCTGACAAACGTTTGAGGGTCATTCGGAAAATTGTGTATCGCCATAGTGACAGGTTGTCAGCCCATCGCCTAAAACAGCTATACACACCCTCGAGTCCCTTCGTCGCCTCTTACGACTCCCACGGGTAAGAAATGGAGTGATGCTATTCTAAGCCGGCATCACACGGCAACTAATTTTTAAACTATTTATTCTTGCAAGATGTGCTTTTGTGACATTTTGAATTGCAAAGAATGTTTGATTTCTTGTATTTACAGCGTTTTGAACTGCAGTCACCACTACAGTTACAATACTGGTAGCCTTGTCCGTCAAAATGAGAATCTCTTCGAGCACATTCTCGAAGAGTAATATCAAGTTTTGGAACATCGTCAATCGAAACGAACTTTTCTTTGCACAAAGTAAACTCATTTCTGAAGTACAGTTAGTTTAAAATGCCGTGTTTAGTACCTAGTTTGTAGAGTTTTCCTTTTTCGACAGATATAATAATAGCAATTATATTACGACTATCTGTCTTGGCTCGATCTACATCTGGTATCCTTACTCGGACGCCTTGGCCTATTTATGCTATAGGGAATTTTAGCAGTTTTTGCAGTCTATCACATTGCCCGGTCCAAGTGATAAATTCAAGCTTACTCTAAAGACTGATTTATTACATGGACCACGAGCACTCGGGCATTATTAATAATGGCCGGTCCAAGTGATTAATTAATCACTTTGCCCGATGATTTTGGGCACTATTAATAATGGCCGGTCAGTATTAATAGTGCCCGATTAATCACGTGGCCCGTAACATATATATTTACAAGAAAAGAAAAGTAATATAACTTTTTAAGTACTAAAAATGAGTAAAAGAAAAGTATATAAGTATTAATATCAGCTATCTAGTTCCCATAGAACAAGCTTTGCTTAGTTTGGGGCTAGGTGGCGCTGTGTGAATTGTCCAGGATATTAATTTATTTATTTATTTTATGATTTTGCTCACAAGCTTATTTATAAACAGAAAAAGCCTGATCAGTAAATAATAGACAGCAGCAAACAAACAGGCATTCTCGTATTAGCGCGGCTTTGCGGGTGATTGTTTCACAGATGAGCACACAACAGCGATTCCATGAATTTATGTGTCTCGTTAAGGGCGCGGGCGGCGGGCGGCGGACGGCCGCGAATGAATACCCATCGGAAAGTCATCAGTTATGTAGGGCGTATCGTCGCGCGCCATGTGTCGGCCGCGCGCTGCCCGCACGGCTCGTCCTGCCGCCCGCCACCGCCGACGGTCACTTCCGCGTCATTTTTCCGCAGGCAATTTTCCAAACAACCATCAACGCCGCTTGCCCTCGCCTTGTCCCTTTGTTTAAAAACATACAAAAGGTGAACGCTCGACCGGAACTGAACCTCGAAGCGTGACAACATACGTGTTGATTTGTTAATTTAACAATGTAAACAATAAATCACAATTTGTTTACAGAAAGACGTCATGTTAGTAAACAGAAGATGAAAATTTTCATTCAAAACAATGTTTTCAACTAGATTTATCCATACTTACTTATATTATAAATTCGAAAGTAATTATGTCTGTCTGTCTGATACGCTTTCACGCCTAAACCACTGAACCGATTTTAAATACATTAAGGGAGGACATAGGCTTCTTTTTACTGCGGGTGAATTTCTCACTCTCACGGAAATCAAAATAAATCAGATGATATGCAGGGGAAAGTGCTTAAAGACGGGGTAGGGGGTAAGATGGGGGATCAGCAAAAAACTATGTTTCAAACGCACTTTCAAATGACTGCTAACGCCATTTACCGGCCATTTAGTGAAGTTATCCTCTTATTTCCTGGCAGAAAGTGCGTGCATTGTGATTTCGTGTTTTGTTTTTACTCTTTTGATGTAATATTTAGGGTAGTAAACTACGTGACTGCATTCAATACATGATGAGCAAATAGGGATGGCAATCCCGCAAAACGGGATCCCTCAATCCCGCGGGATCCCGCGCCAATTTTTGCACTCCAAAACGCGGACCCGCGGATCCCGCACACTATAGCCTATGAATATTTGTTAACTGTTCAACCTACTAGCGTCGAAGCTGAAAGAGCGTTTTCTGCCTAAGGTTATATTTGTAGTTCACTGAGGAGCAGGTTGAGTGACGAAACAATTGATACTAAGTATATGCTTTAAAAGAGCGTTTTTCCAAAAAACATCACAATAATTGTAGCAGTATCTTAGTAGGTAGTAATTTGTGAAAGTTATAAGTCTGCATTTTTAATTAGATTCTTAACATAGTATAAAATATGCAATAGAACCTCGCGGGATTGAAGGATTTCTTTCAGGCAACCTCGCCTGCGGCTCGGACTTCAAACTATACTCGTCCAGCAAAGTCTTATTTTCCATACCTCGACAACAATGTACTATTATTTCATTCTCACAAAATACATGGTGTAAAAAATTGGCTGAGAATACTTTAAGTGGTGAACCAGTACGTGAAACTGAACAACTTTTCCCAAGGAAAATAGGTCGAAATATGAAAAAAAAAATGGCCTCCCATACAAATTATCCCGGCCGGGTAACACAATAAGTATAGGAGGGTCAAATTATTTTTTCATATTTCGACCTATGTTCCTTGGGGAAAGTTGTTCAGTTTCACGGGCTGGTATACCCCTTAAAATATTCTTAGCAATTTTTTTTACACCTTATATATTGATTTCGGCGTAACTAAATGAGAAAAATTATGGGTCGCTTTTGCTAGCACAACTTTTAAGCAGCAGCTAGCAAAAAGCCAAAGAGATTCTCGTGTCTCTAATATGACACACCAGGAGCCCAAACAAACATAAAGTTAAGATAATTGCTCTGAAGCAAAACAAGTTCAGCATGATATACCATTTCTGCAGGCCATAGACAAAGAGGGTCTGTAGTACCTGATGTAGAACCCAAAGAGCCCGGATGAACTATACGAGATACGGAAATACCTCTGCAGCAAAAATTGTTTAGCATGATGAGCCGCTTCTGATGGTACATAGGAACCGAGGATCGATACACAGCATTCAAAGAACTTAGCTAATTTATAAGGTCCTATTAAATTCAGTGCAAATATTTTTAGGGTGAGTTCTACTCGTAAAACTGAACAACATTTCCCAATAAATAGAGCTCGAAATATGAAAAAAAAAATTGGACCTACCATACAACAATGTTCACAAAAAGTGTAACTTTGTATGAGACGTGCAATTTTATTTTTCTTATTTCGACCTACTGTAACGGATATTTAACCCGTACAGTTTATAAAATCAGAAAATGCATTACGTGTTATGATGAAATCATGATTTTAAAAATAAGTAGTTTGATACAAAGTCATAAGGACATTCTTTACAAAAAAAGGGAACCATGTGCAAAAAACGGACGCCTCTTTGACACAAAACAGATGCGATTGCATCGGTAGTTAAAATAATAGTAATAGGGTTTGATATTGCTTAAAGGACTGAATACGTTTTTTCCTTGTATTAGATATGTAAGGATAGAGATTTGGGAAGTTAGCCTCGAGTGGCCCTATAGACGCGCGCGCAACTATCTTGCATAAAGGTGAAAGTGTTTACTAATCCTAATTTTTCTTTTCTCAGAGTCTCGGCGAGCTTCTAGTCTTTCGTTAGGGTTTTTCCTTTCGCAGGGATACTGTTCGGCGGACGACTGGCGGCGGGGCTCCGGGCTTAGAAGTTGCTAGTTATCATTTAGTGTTGTGTCATAATTTATTGTTTGAATAGGTACGGAAAGCGGAGCGACCGACGGGCGTCGTGGTTAGAATGTTATAGGGGTGTACTATTTATTTATTCGTAGACTAGGGTTAGGCGAATGACTTGTGAAGTGCATATTAGAAGTGTGAATGATGTATGAAATGTTTTATTTTATTAGAAAAATAAATTACATTCGTTATTACTCTTTCATGTTTGGTGCTTACACAATAAAAAAAAGTATGGAACATTAAAGAGGTTTTCTTTTATAAATATTTTATATTATAATTTTAAAATCATTCGTCCGCGTTACACTTACAAACACTCATTACAAATGTATAATTGTCATAATCAGGACGAAGTAGCCGTTGGTTATGGAGCTATACAGAAACAAGCGAATAGGAACACATCTGGGTGACTTAGTGATATATGATTACTGACCTATGCATGTGGCCTATGTAACTACACAGTCACGGCTAACGGACCTAGGACTTAGCGTTCCTGGACAAACTGAAAGTGCAGTGCAGTATGTTATTATAGGTATCACTTAAGTGCATACTTGAATTTTTATATGTTATTAAGAAGCCCAAACGTAGCCGCCGTCACAGGTGGAAATCTAAGGCTCGATACAGGTGAAGCGGCCGCGCAGCAGCGACCCGGCAGCAAATTTTGGCGGCCGCGACCGGGCCGCAGAACGATTTATGTGGAGCGCCCGCGCCGCCGTCCGCCGCACGCGCGTTCTCCACAGTTTCGGGACAAGTTCAGGACAAATGTGGGACTACATATGAGATGTTAGATAAATAAAATACGTGTATTTTGCTATTGATAATTTGTTTGTTTTTATTGTTTATACAAATTACGACCGATTTTGATACCATTTTAAACATTTTGTTGTAATTTTCTAAGTTAATTAGGTAGGTATATTATAATAAAAGGATTTCGTTAATCTCAAATAAAATTCCACTTCAAACAAATAAATTACAAGTAAATTAATACTTATGTAGGTATGTATGTACAGATGTAGGTACTATACTTTCATTCATTCTCTCTTCGATTAAACTAATGAAGAGTTCGGTATCGAACATATTGTCACACTATTCCGCGCAGCGACGCGTCCGCTCCACATGAACCGTTGCTACTGAGTTCATAGAAACTTGCAATGGCGGCGAGGCGCGGCGACCGAGTCGACAGTCGGCAGCGCGCGCGCGTCGCCGCACATGAATCGTTGCATACAGTTTCATAGAAACTGGCGAAAAGCGGCCGAGTCGAGGTTGCGCGGTCGCTCTACCTGTATCGAGCCTAAGGTTTGCAGACCATAGGTAAATTAAGCGTGAAAGGTGTGTGAAAATGAGTATGAATGAAAAGTTTGTGAAAGGTTTTGTGATCTAAGGTGATCGAAATGTTAGCGTGAAGGTTTGGAAGTTAGAAAGAGTAGGTATAGTTGGTTAGGGTTAAACTTTCAAGGTTTTGCGTGCTGGGTGGACTATATGGTGTGTTGGGAGGTCCATAAAATTCTTAGCTGCTAGGTCCCTTTTAGACTTAAAGTCTCAATCAAAACATATCTTTCCTATTCCCTGGAATTTGAGTCCATTCTTTTACAGCACGTGAGACATGGTGCAGCTACAGATGTACAGTCAAATTGTGTCCACTTTTCTTCTCTCATAATACAGGTACCTACTATATCCAGAGCTAGAAGGAAGGACCACGAGGACGGAACCAGACATGCGCGAGTGCCTGAAACATCCGGGATATTTCCAGCTAAGTGGCATCTTTCTTAAACTTATTATTGTGTTCCTTTATGTTTTGTTACATTTCAGCAATTTGTTAAATAATAGAAGCGTTCAATCCTCTAATACGATTAAAAAACCACAACGTAGACAGAAATCTAGACGATCACAATATATGTTCTTTGGCCATACATAATAGCTTCATTTATTAATTACTATAGGCTTAGGGAGATTTTAGTTACACTATGTTTATTGGGAAAAGTTGTTCAGTTTTACGAGTAGAGCTCAGCCTTAAAATATTTGCACTGAATTTAATAGGACCTTATATAAAGATGCGAAAATGCCTTTTTCTATAAAATTGTGGTGGGTAGACCGATCTAATAAACAGTGGTTTTAAGAAATGCTGTTTTAAGCAACATAATGGACATAGTCTTATCAATTCAAAAAATACCTTAATGTACACTAAGACACGTAAACAAATAATATAAATAAAAAATATTGCAGAAAGGGCAACCTTATCGCTTAGGTACGAAAAATAAGAGGGATTTCTTTCAGGCAACCTATTGGTATGGTCATGTGGTACACGATGGCTAGGGCGGGAATACTGGCTCAGTAAGGTTTTGTGTTGAAGCACAAAGTAGGTATTGGCGGCTGCGGTTGAAGGAACATACATACACACACATACACATATCACGCCTATTATCCCTGCCCCGCGGTAGGCAAAGCGCAAACAGCCGCAAAAAACGGACATTCACGCCACGTCTGACATATATTTCAGGGTCATCCGGAAAATTGTGTATCGCCATAGTGACAGGTTGTCAGCCCATCGCTTAAAATTGCAATACACACCCTCAAGTCCCTTAGTCGCCAGTTGAAGGAACAGATATATCTTATTGTTTTAATCGGTCATTGGAAGCTCTTGGCATACAAAAGTAAGTAAAATAGTGAGGTGGGCGTGTCTGGAACCAAAAAAATCGTGTGGGGATTTAAAGTTTATGGAGTCAAAAGTCAACTTTTTGGTGCTGTTTCTTATTTTCTATCTATATCACTGAGTAAGTTTTTGGTTTAGTGATATTTTTATGTTAACGTATGTTTAATTTAAAGTACTTGAATTTTAGCATACTGTATTATCGATTCGAAATTGGTATCGGTTGCCACAGTACTTACTGCTCACCTCTAAGGTACTCGTACACAATGGATCATGTTGATGCGTATCAACATTTTTAAACCATTAAGTTTAAAAAATATATATTTTTTAATATTTTACAGTCTATTTGCAGTATAAAAAAAGACTAAATTAACTGATATTCCATTCCTACAAAACTTTAAAAATATGCTTTGCGTAATGTTTATTTTTAAATTATAAATTAGTTGAATTATGTTCTTTTGTTAATTTTAGTTTTTTAAGTCAGCGAAACAAAGTTCACCAGTAACAGTTAGTTTATTTAAATATATATTCTTAAAATTGTGATTGTAAATCATAGAAACTGTTGGACATAAAAATATGTGAAACGATAGCTGCTGGGCCAATATTCATGCAAATTGACGGAAATTTAATTGATGCCACTTTGAAATATTCCCACTGCAAAGCAAATATCCACAAATGTTTATTTCAAAGAGCTCTTGCAAAAGTCAGTGTGAAAAATATCACTGGAAAAGCAAAGAAAGTATTTTCGACTTAAATAGTCCAGCATTTCTTTTTATTTTATTTAGTATAGAGGCGTCGCGTCGCAAGTACTGATAGCGAAAGTCGCAGGTTCAAATCCTGCCTGCGGTAGAAAATTTTGCATGTTTTGTAAATTTTTATAACCATCAAAATTTGGTATTCAGTTTATCGCGGGTTTTCATAACGACTAATGTAATCTGTAAATAATGAATTGGTCGTTGGGAATTTGTTGCAAAAATATACCAGTAGATGGAACCGCGTCATGCGTAATTTCGCAGGCAACGATTGACCCGCGGTAGACTAAAACGAATAGGCTAGTAGAAATTCTGATAGCGGTAGAAAATTTTGCAAGCTTTCTAAGATATTATTTACTGTACATATTTGCCGAGTGTTTGTACGTTGCTGAATTCTCGATGAGCTGTATGTATAGCTATCTCAAGTGTAGGCGAAGTAGGAAAAGTTATATTAGAAGCAGTGGAACAAAAAGCGCCATAAAAATTTATGCTCCATTTAGCTCAGCCCAGCAGCAGCCATAGTTTCGGAAACCGGTGCAACATATTGCCAAACAAAATTAATAAAACTGCGATATGAAAGACGACTTATGTTTTACGAACCTTGATTAATTGTATACATTATATGTATTTTTTATACATAAAATATATTTGTAGGTCAAGCAGCGATAGTTAATTAGAAGATATTTGATTAAATACATTTGAAATCCGAACTGATAGAAAACATAAACATAGTATCCAAATACATTCGTGCGCTCTTGTAACAAATTGTAAATTGTTACCTTCTTAATTAATACTTTAGATAAAAAGAAACTCTCAACTTCTATCAAATGATAATATGCACACATCGTTTGTGTATTCAAATTTAATGTTTATATAATGTGTTCATTATCTAATATCAATGCACACTGTTTACAAATTAGCGAACTCGTGATTATGGATATCACGAACTGGAGTAAGAGCTATTGTCACGTAATTAATGTTAATAAATTAATCTCGAGTTACAGGAGACAAATTAGATGCAGGCTGCTCGACTAACGACGGACTATTTGGATTAAATGGGGGGTTGATGTTTATGATTAACGGAGGGCATGTAATTGTGGCGCCTGAGTGTCGAGCGCTCGTGCGTCGGATACCGTCGCGTCGCCTGGTGGCGGTTGCGGTGTACGGTGCGCGTCGGAACACTGTCCTAGTTGTGGTCCGTCGACACTTACGGATTAGCTAGAAATTTTAGAGGCATCGCGGTACCTGAAACCTGGTACCTATCCTCGGACGGTAAATTGCAAGCGTGGTTTGTACTGAGCGGAATCTTGCAGTTTTGTTAATTATCATTCGTCATCAAAGGCACCGAATATGTTTCATAATTATGATGCACGGATTACTGAGTAACTTTATACTTAGAAACTCTATGCAGGATCAGATAAGGATTAGCGGGATCATACACAATGAAACAGTGCCTAGTTGTGGTGTGTTTTGTCACTTTACAGATTAGCTGATCATGTTCAACAGCTCATTTCGTAGTGTCGTTTTCCATATTTTGTTTTTGTGAATAAAATGTCATATTCTTGTTCAACTATTGTTCTTTACTATAGATTCATCGCTAGCAAGACTATAAAAAATACAAAACACATAAATAAAAAAACTTTCAATTACTCGTTCTCTCTTTTGAAAGGCTTTATGCATTCATCCTGAATTGCGAAGCGTGAAGATGCGTTAGGAGAAACCGATAAAGACTAGGCTAAACTAGTTTGTCTTAAGGCTCATAGGAGAAACTAGTTTATCCTAGGCTTGACTGGTTGAGCTTAATGTAATAATTCTGTTTATCCTTGGGTTGGCCGGTAGAGAACTCCGCGTGGTACTAGGCCTGTCCTAAATACATTCAGAGCAATAAAGTTTAATAAATAAATACATTCTAGAAAACTGGCTGTCTTTAATAATTTTGCCTCCGGGGCATCTGACGCCTGCAGGATGTCTGACGCTGCCTCAGCCCTCCAGGGCGTCTGACGCCTCCAGGGTGGCCAAGACTATCCCCCGTCCCACCTCTGGTAGCGTCACAGGTCCATGGTGTTCGACGCTACCATCCGCCTTCCAGGGCGTCTGATACTACCCCATCGCGGCCCCGGCGTACATCGCCTCCAGTATGTCAGAACCTACCCTCCACCATCCAGGGCGTCCAACGCATACAGGGTTTTCGACACAACTCCCGCCTTCTAAGGCTTATAACGCAACACCCTGACCCGCGGGGCGTCGACTACTCCAGCATGTCCGACGCTTTTATCCTCCAAGGAATCCGACACTACCCCCATCCTTTCAGGGCGTCTGATGCCACCCCTCGTTCTTTAGGGGGTCCGACGCTACCTCTGCCATCTGGGGTGTCCGACGCCACCCCACGCCCTTTGGTGCATCCGACGCTACTCTTCGGTTTCTAGAGCTAATGTAGCCTTAAACATTTTGACGAGGCAAAATTAGTAAAAACTAGGCCAAACTATTTTATCTTGAAATGTACTTTTTAATTTTAAACTTAACCAGTTCAGCTTAGGTTAAAGTAATTTCTTCTGAGGACAAACTAGTTTAGCCTAGACTGTACTGGTTCATCCTAACGCAAGAAGGATAAACTGGTTTGGCCTAGGCCAAATATCACATATAGGTATACCGGTATCCACCACATAGTCCTAGTTATTATGCGTCGACACTCCCGGAGTAGCTACGTAGCATTTTGTGTGGGTTGTCTATTGATTGGGCTCTTGGATGCTGTAAATTTTACGTACGTAGCTCGGCACTTATCTACTTGTTCTCGCAGCTGCCCATTAGTGCCTGACGTGTCAGCGAGATCATACCCACCGAAACAGTGCCCTAGTTGCGGTGTGTTTAGACGCTTTACGGATTAGCTGGTCATTTTCCACAGTTCATGTCGTGTTTTCCATCTTTGGTTTTTATTGATCCAAATTTCATCTACTTCCTCAGCTATCTTTCACTTTAGATAGCTAGAAACAAAACTTCAATACACAACATAACACAAATTACTTAATTACTCTCGCTCTCTCAAAAAGCTTTCTGATGTACAGAACATAATGAATAGCAAAGCGAGAACTGTTACGAATAGGTACCGTTTGCTAGTTCTATACAATACAACTAAACACGTGAACACATGATCACTAATAAAACAACGATGATCAAGTTCACGAGAACAACACACGGCGCTTGTTGACTATTCATTACAGCATCTCGCCGTAAACAAACAATACGCTGTTATGTTATAAGATTTCCTGCATAACCGAGATATATCAACGCGCGTTTGTGCCTAATAATTCATGGCCGGTCTGTCAGCCAATAAACTGGGTTTTTCAATTTTTGGTCTTTAAAGTTGCGTTCTATAAGTTTATATAATAAATACTACTACTGCATTTCATGTAAATAATCTAATTTTAAAGACCCCATGTTGACCTAATTAATTAAATAAGTTGCCGCAAGCCGCTCGATAAATCTTGTAAAATAAAGTACAAGTTATTCTATTTGCAGAGCGGAGTACGGCGCATGTATCGGAACTAAGAAGACACAGCTTGTTTGTCCTCGCAGACTAATTAAAAAGTTTGTTTGGAACTTCCGAGTAGAAGTGGCGTCGAGTCGTCGTCGAGTGGAGAGTGGAGTCGCTACTCGCTCCGGCACGCGGCTACCGTCCGGTAGAGGAATATATTTAGACGCCGGCTCCCGATGAATGCTGAATAGGTACTTCGATTTACATCCTGTTCCAATAACGAACTTGCCAGTTTGTCACTGTTTCAGCTCAGTTCAGGTACGTTCTCTTAAACTAATTTACATTTAGAGAAGTTATCAGAAACAGCTCTTTATATTCAATTCTCATTTTATAATTCCGTTGCATCGTACGTGTGTATCTCATCACGCTGCTGAAGTTTTTATTCAAGCTTCCTCCGTTTTGGCTTGATTTGCATATCAGTCTCTGTCATCGATCCGCTCTTACTTAACAACATCATGACAAGCATTATGGAAACAATGCAAATATATTTGATATGGTTGTGAAAAATTTGAGTGCATCCGATTTTCTTTTTTTTTGGGCATGCCTAAATATATTTTTCTAAATCCATTTCCATACAGGCAGGCAGTATGACAGGAATGAGTGCATCGTGACATTGATTTAATCGTCGCGCGGTTGTCGGCGTGCGGTGAGCACTCGGGTTGCCCACATCGCTCACATCGCTCGCTATCGGCCACGCTGCCGGTGCTCACTCGGCCTATGAATATGTATGGATTGGACACGATACTGCGGATAATGGAATCTGCACACGGCGGCGATCCGATTAGTCCTCGCCACAATTAGCGGACCGAACACAAAAAGATTTGAACAAGAACTCCGCCATAGATATGGGTGCTAAAAGGTAAAAGAATTTTTCAACGATTTTTTCTCTTATGCTTTAGCAAAATATTATCTTTTTGTATGCTACTCTGTAGAGCTAATTCAATTTGATTTCCTATGCTAGCCGTTTTCTGTCCTGATCTGACATTTCAAAATATTTGACAGTGTGTCGTAAACGTGAAATATATGAATAGGCTCGGAAATTCGCAACGGAAAGCAGGTTTTCCTTCGCTTCGGGAAGTAAACAGGGGCGGCGGCGGGGGCGGTTTGTTTGTGGGCCTGGAGATGCGCGATAACGCGGGGGCGCAATCGGCACGTACTCTCATTCTAGTCCGACCTAGCCAGCCAGGTGCAAGTGCATCGTTTCCCCTTTACGACTCCGACGTTAGTTGCCTAGAATCTGGCAAATTTTGACAATATGAAGTGGTTTTAAATTTTCCTTTGGCGTGCTTTTTGAAAAATAACTTATTGCGATTGAGTACTTGAGTCGCGTGTAGACTCTTTCTTAACTGCTTATCTGTTTATTCCTTATTAACACAAAGATCTAGTTCTCTATTTTGTTACAATTTTTGTTTTTTAAACAAGTAAGTAAATAATCACAATTATTCTGAAATTGCATAGCGACCGTATTTTCACGACCGGTAACGCTTAGCTTACCCGAAAGTGATAAAGGCGTGAAATGTCTATGTGTACGTATGTTAAATTTTAAAGCATACGATACCACATGAAGTGAAAATTCCGCGAGACGCAACGACTAGAAATATGATGCTCGTAAACATATTATGTAGGTATTCAATTTCTTTACACTATTGGGTCTCTCAGTGGTTTTCACCTACTGCTACTCACTCATTTTACCATAAAAATAACGATATTCTCACGTGGTAAAAAGCATTGGAACATGGTTACTAATTTGAATAGAAATCCAAGTTGTTGAAATTAATATTTACTGATTGTATTAGTACTAATGCAGAATTAAATCACTCAATCCACAAACCGTTTCCAAGGCTCATTTAATTCATTGACATGCATAATTCCTGCACTACAAAGTGTCTGCTCTGTGGTTGACTGGAAGGGGGAAGGGGGGTCGTGGCGAGCGCACTTCATACCGACAAACAAATAACGAGTGCACTACAGCATACAGTCCCGCGGCCCCGTCTGCTCATTTAACGAGCCTGTCTCAGAACTGCAAGCCGAATAAATTAAGCTGCTATGCTGACTGTCAAGACGGTACCGCTCATTTACTGTTAAACATGTCAGTGAAGCATGTTAATGTTAATTGAGGTTTGTATCACTGACTTGATATACTAACACGATACTTTCTTGTTCCGTCATGTCTCTCGTGGTGTCGCGTGGCAAAGCGTGCAAGCGTACCAGCGACGACGCACGGCCTGCCAGTGCTAAGCCGCACTACGCCCTAATAAATTGCGATTTAACTTGTCTCCCGGATAACGCCAACTTTCCCGCGTTTGTTCCGCACCCGACACTTTTTTCCGCCTCTTCATTTCCTATCTTTTACTTTTGTATTTTCCGTTCCTCCTCGCCGAGATAAACAGGCGAGAAACGCTGAAAGGGGCTTTACAAATTCAAATTGAACTTATCACACAACTTTTTACATTTGTTTCTGGTCTTGAGTTCGAGGGAAGAGAGCGAAGAGGCATTTAATAGTACAATCTTGGGGTAAGATTGATGATTTTGTATCACACCTCGCTCGGGGCGGCTCGTAACGAGTCGGATGGCTTTCGACGTGGGTCGTGCTGACGCTTATCTGGAATGGGATGCCGCTTTATCTCAAATTACATATTTTACTTGAGACGTTCCAAGAATCGTAGTCTTTTTTCAGCGTATTAGTAGAAGAAGTTTTTAAGCAATTCACTCACCTGAGAGCAAATCGCAAACATATTTATGAACTGTTAGTTTATACAAGCTAAGTTGACGGAGTTACTTTGGTGGCTCATTACCGACCCTCAAAGTAGAAAGTAAACCTATAAAATTATCCCTCCAAATAAATGTTAATTAGAAGGCCAAGGATTTTGTTTTCTACCTATTTATTTAATCTTTTTTTTTGTGTAAATTAATTATGTTTGTCGTTTCGACCACAATTTTAACAGATACTATTTAGATTTTTCATAAAAGTTCAACTGTTCTTTAAGCCGGAAACTACACATTCATTATATCATTTTGATGTGTAATATGACGTTCGTATTTTACCCATATTTAGGTATTTTTAGCTTAATGTAATTCGTGCAACTATTTATTTCACATTGTGCATGCAGAATATTAAGACTTGGCATAAGCATCATCGTGTGCTTCAACACCGCCCCGTCTAACACTGTATTAATAGAGGGTCTTCGTACCTTAATGAGGCTTTAAATCGGAGCTCGTAAAACGTGTCATTCCTCATTGTTGGTAATTTGATATGCAGACGAGACGGCGAGCGCGGCGTGTCGCAAACAACGCGGTGTGCCCGACGACGGTGTGGCGCAGATACCGTCGCAAGTAAACACAATCTAGTTAATCAAGCGAGCAAGAAAGTTCCGCCGCGTGCAGTAAATAGCGCTCACTTAATTCGAGGTCCATGTGTGGGCACATAACCGCAGCATATTTATCCCATTATGCACGGTGGGTGCGGTGCGGCGGCGGCGGCGGGCAGTCGCGGCGATGCGAGTCACGTCGCCTGAAACGAATCGCATGTGACATTATTTGTGAAGATCGTGCTCTATCTTCGTCGGCGACATCGCAGGGACGTGGAAGGATTACTCACAAAGAAGTACGATTTCAACGGTACGATAAAGAAATGGGAAAGTTACGGGCGTATATTCTCATCGGGATTAGCCGTACGTAACGATGGTTTAAACCGATTGCGTTTATAGGCCTACGAGTTAAGTAAGTAGTGCTAAGCTGGGTATATTTTACCAGCTCTTATCTGGAACGATTAGAAAACTTTTCTATTGGCACTGAAAGGAAACTTGTACTATAAATTCTATACCGGGATCAACAGTTACACGATATAACTCAGAGGCTCAAACATACCGCTAACATTTTAGTTAGCACTAGTTGCTACAACATGTCGTAGCACCAAAATGCAATAACATGCAAGTCTATGACAACATTGCCACCCTCGCTGCACGCCCAATGCATGGAATTATAATCACATAATTTGAATATCCAAACATATTACGTTCTAGTATCAATTCAAATACAATAGCGTAGTACGTGATTGAACTGTACGAATTTGTAACTTAATCAAAACTATTGCATTCCACTTGTAGAATAGCTATGAGATAATAAGTAACAAATTACCATTAATGTTAGACAAATACAAATGCAAGTATTCAGACCAAACATTTTGGTAATGTGAATAAACAATGGCAAAGTTTAGGCTTAAACTTATATAACTAACTACATACATACATACATACATAAATCACGCCTATATCCCTTACGGGGTAGGCAGAGTGTTAACGGCCGTTCAACGGATATTAACACCACGTCTGACAAAAGTTTGAGGGTCAATCAGACAACTGTGTATTACTATAGTGACAGGTTGTCAGCCCGTCGCCTAAAATTGCAATACACACCCTCGAGTCCCTTAGTCGCCTCTTACGACACCCATGGGTAAGATATGGGGTGACGCTATTCGAAGCCGGCATCACACGGCACTGAAGCCGGCATCACACGGCACCGAAGCCGGCATCACACGGCACCTAACTATTGTGTAACTAATATTGGGCCAAGGATTCTGTTTTGATCACCAGCTTAGCCCTTCATTTTATGTGCATTACTGCATTATATAGCATCACACGTTAGAATTCTGAGGTATCTGAACATCTTTGGGTGGTATTAGGATATACATCCTGGCTGTCCACCACTGGCTACCCTTGGACGCACAGTTAAATGATCTCAATAAACCAATAGTAAGCTTGGTACAAGCCACCTAACTTGTACCCAACAGCTTTTTGTGTTCCGTGGGAATGTCAAAGTCCAATTGGGCTTCTGGATCAGCTCGGTCAATCTTCAACGCTGTCTCATCTCATCTGGCCCAGCCTATTGTCAAGCGGAAACTCATCATTGTCTGAAAAAATATTTTCTTTGTCCTATGATGATAATAACAATACAATTTCGGCAATTTTGTATTGCGTTTGTTATATAACAATAGACATTTGAAACAGTTCCGATATGCATATGTAATATTTTTACAGATATAACCATTGATCTACAACAACCCTAGATTTAGCGCCTCATACAAAATTACGCTAAGATTTTGTCACCTACTGAACTATACAGTCATACATAGCGATTTATAGATTCATTGCGTCCGCCTGATTCAAAATATCACAACGAACCTCACCATAATCTATTGAATTCAGCCTTATTTGTTAGCCCGTACTTGGTCATGTTAACAGTTTAGCGGCCAGCCACGCACTGTGGGAAAGAAGTGCTCGCTTGCAAATTGTGCACTACTTTACCGGCCCACCTTTTGAGCGTACGCGCGTAATCTAGGGTTGTTGTAGATCAATGGATATAACCCATAATGCTTATAATTTTTTTTATCAACTTCGTTATCGGCTTATTCGTTTTAGTAGCGATCAATTCAATACAACAGCAATTCCTGAATCTTATTGGTCCGTTTGATTTGTATGTGTTTACGAGTATTCAATTATTTTTCACTATATGGTTATTTTCTAATGCATTGTTAAGAATGTTTATATACTTTATTTTGTTAGCTAGCCGTGTGATGCCGGCTGAGAATAGAATCACCCCATTTCTTTCCCGTGGGAGTCGTAAGAAGCGACTAAGGGACTCGAGGCTCTGTGTTGCTACTTTAGGCGATGGGCTAACAACCTGTCACTATGGCGATACACAATTTTCTGAATGACCGGACCCTTAAAATTTTTGACAGACGTGGCGTAAATGTCCGGTTTTTGCGGCCGTGTACGCTCTGAATAACCCGCAAGGGATTATAGGCGTGATATGTGTATGTATGTGTATACTATATTTTTGTAACATAATTTTTACTGTAAAGTATTTGTCATTTGTTTCTTTTTTTTGTTAAAAAGAATTAGTTATGACGGCTACCTGCTTTCCTGAGATGCAGGAATTCATATTCTTAGTTCAGGAAATAGGTAAGCCTAATAATTATTTTGTACAAGTGTAGCTACATGTATAATACGTTTATTGAATAAAAATATATTATCTTTGTTGGCCGCCTACTAGTCTTTAGTAGAAGGCTGTTGACAAACTCTGACACCATGGTTCATGTCATTACGGCATTCATGGGTCGTTCGTCGACTCGGTGTCCCACACGAAAAGAAGAAGATTGTGTTGTGAGTAAATTGGAAGATGATATAATGGAGGAATTTCTTGGCCAGTATTCTCCCTGACAGCACATCTGCTAAACTTGGCGAACATATTGGTAAAGTAATTTACTAGCTAAGATTGACATATGTTTTTTTTTTTAACTAAGTCTGTATGTTCTCATTTTGAATACTTGAAATACTACTACCATAGCAAATAAATCATTGGCAAATCCGATAAACTAATTATTCAATTATATTCTAGTATTTCTATAAACTAAACTCAAGTATATATTAAAAGCTTTACTAATTTAATTAGCTATTGCTTACACATAATATTACTTACATAATATATTTAATTCTCCAAATTTGTCACGTTCATGCATGAGATCAGTTTCAAGTTCCAGTTTTGGGGTTTCATTATTGCATTTCTTTTCACTTACAATCTTAGTTAATGAAAAAGAAGAGTCATGTGGAGGGTGGGATAAAAGGAAAAAAGGGGCACGTTAGAGGTGGCAATGCGAGCCGGTGCAATATTAGCCGAGTATTTGGTATTCCCCGCACGCCGGCCGGCTACCCTCGCTCGCCCGTCGCTGAATATTAGCTGTGTAACCGTCACGCTGCATATTGCGCCAAAGTATATAAACATTTCTTCGCTAAATATAATTATTGTTTAGAAGAGAGTGCGTAAGAGTAGAGGAAACAAATCTTACTATATCTTTCGTTTATTTGAATAAAGGAAATCTTTGAATAGTAGGTCAAAATATGAGATTGTTTTTAAACCAAATCTCATAAGTATAGTTTCAGACGTAGGTATGAGTTTCATTTACGGCTTACTTGTAAACTTGATTTAAGGCCTTCGAAAATTTTCGTATATGAGATATGCAATTCACAACATAACCTTTTAAGCAGTCTATCGTGATAATGTTAAGGTTATTATTAAATAATTTAAGGACACAGGTAAATTATTTCCGCTTCTTTCTCTCTCTGTTTACCTTCTGGTTGGCCGGTAGAGAATGCCGTCTGGCATTAGGCCCGCCTTTTGTACGATGTGCAATAAAGTATAAATAAATAAATAAATAAATAAATAAATTATTATAATTATTAATAATTTACTTGTGTCCCGACGTTTCATGTTTTGTAGTCGCGGTTTGACATTTGATAATACTTAATAATTAAGTTTTATTGGTCTACCGGTTTGTGAGGATATCCATAAGCGCTCGCTTTGTCTAGTGAGCTGCAATTATAACAGGATAACCATTCATTTTTCCGCGTGCCGGGCGCGCGCACTCGACCGTGCGCGGTTTCGCTTCTGTTCGTTCGTTCACCGTCTACCATTCTCCATTCGCGGTGGTTGTATTTTAATATTTCCCAAATCCATTTGCATCGACATACACAATTGTATTTATCTTTCAAAAGTTAATGACTCGTGTGATTCGTTTCGTGCCATCGGCGCTAGTCAATATTTAATCGGGAGTTTGTCTTTTCGCTTGTATTAATTTTAAATTGCTGTGAAACTTTCCTACTTTAATTTATTTAGGCTGGCATTTCGCATTCACTGTATTTAGAGGCAAATTGAAAATGAATCGTATCATAATATAAAATTAAGTCAATATTGGCAGGCATGAGCAAACGACTCTGCGCTGGAATGCGCCGGCCGCAGCCGCTTTGTAATTTTCTACTATTTATATGATCCGAATAAATATTATCTCATACTTCCGTTCAAACAAAATAAAAATATAGCAATAGAAAAAATATAGGTATCGTTCTAAAATTAAAATGAACTTTGTAAACTTCTTTATGAAACTGATGTCTACAAAAGAATCAATATTTTCCTTGTGTGCAAGCTTGTCCCTGCACGCATTAATTTCATACTTAGTTTACCTACAGGTTGGCTGGAAGAGATTTCTTTAAACTCACTTTTATAAACTAATTTCAAAATAAAATTAATTGTATTGTTGATGCACAACAAACAATATATAAAATAATATTTTATCAATTTGTGGACGTGTTGCTATTTTGAAATCAATTTTCTCGAATGCCAATGTAATTGAATGCTTACCGAATGACTCGCCAGATTACGGTGTGTTTACCGCGGACGAGACGTGTATCGAATGCTAAGCACCAGCGAGCACCCGTGGTATACGCCAGCATGCCCAAGTATGCCCATGAATACCCGCGCGAGTATGCGCGGCCATACTCAAGTGTGCCCGAGGTAGCGAGCGCTCAAGATGGAAAGATTGCACATTCAATACGTTGAATGCCGATCCCTTAGTCCCAAATTAAATCATGAAACATCTGCGCACCTGGCGCGTCATTTGCTACACGCTTGCTCGCTATTATTTTAAAGAAAGAACCAAGTACCTAATATTGGTTTTTGTGTTTCAATGTTTAATAAAAATCTTCTTAAGGCAGTCGAGTACAAATGTACTCACGCAACGCACGATTCCAGATAAGGTTTACTGTCTAAACTCGTAAAATGCTCAAAAATATAAAAGGGAAAGCTGCAAGTCACAGTTTGAATGTAAAGGGTTTAGTAGGGCTTTCTGCTTGAAGGGACTATCTCTATCTGGTCCATCGAACTTGAGAAAATGGCCGCGGATTTAGCGGGACATATTCCTTTCCATTCAGTCACGTTCCGAAGAAATGGGTTCCTAAGCAGATTTGGTAAGCGTGTGTTTAGATTTGCCGTAACTGTTTATTGAAAGGGATAGAAAGCGGGAACTTGTGTCCGAATATTTTGTTTTCGATCAAATATGTCCGTTTTTGTTTAGATGTTTATTACATGACGGTTCGAATCAAATAGACCATCCAACCGGATTGCTAGTTGTAAGTCATTTGGTGTGTAATTGTGTCGCGCAAATGACGCGCGGCAGTCGGCACGTGCTACGGGCTACGGGCTACGGGCTACAAGCTACGGACAGCGCTACGCCGATACTAGGTAAACTACGTAGACTACGCTCGTAGTAAGCCATCCATGGCGGACAATATCGCGACCAATGATATTATAAAAGCGTAACATTGCGATTGTCTCGAGAGAATGTAGAATAAATTCATTCAGTATCATATCGATTCAATGCGGCGTAAATACCTTGGAGAACCTTAACATCAAACGTGCTTGAGAAACATTGTGGACACGACCTTCAGTAATGAAGAAAAAAACTAAAAAGAAGAAATACGTTGGTATTTCATTAATTTATTACCTTCATAAGTAAACATTTGAAATTTATAACTTAAGTAGGTACTTACCACCACACTGCTATTAAATTACTGGAGTTTTACCTGAAACACAAATGATTTATAAGAAGTAATATCTACTCGTACCAATAACCAAACGCTTAGCATAATTCTACAAATATACTTTAAACTCTAGAAACTACTTGAATGCCCGGTATCTCTTACAATAATAGTTTTAAATCTCTAAAAGAGCGTTTCATAGAACTGGCAGCTAAGCGGCCGCGACGGCGGCGAGTGCAAACGAGTACAATAACAAGCCAAGTTTTGTCTGTTTGCTTAACGGGAGTGTTCCCAAGCACCACACACTGGCTCCCAAGTTCCCTAGTCACACACTGCCACTGCCACCAGTTACTTCTACACACAAACCTAGAATTATAAGCTGCGCTTCCCAGCAGAACCATGTTTGGTATTGGTAGTTTTTTGTAGTATATACAGCCCAAAACCCAAAGTTTGTAGTATGATCCAAATGAAAGAAAGAAAAATGTAATCAAACGTCGGTCGCTCAAAATGTCATTGTGAATATTCGTCTTGTCATTTGGGCACAACGAGTCAACAAACCGCATTTCTATTCAGTTTACTCAACATTTTTAAATACTGATCTTCACAAAAATATAGGCTAAAATTTTACTTGTGACCGATTTTACTCACTAAAAACAAAATTAAGAAAACAGATGCAAAGTCACTGAAACGAACTAGAACTTTTATTTGGAAAAAACACAATATTAACTTCAGTTTATTTTCGTTTATGCTCAGTAGTGTCAGTGTACAGTAGGCATCGGTAGCGCGTCGTACGTAGCCGTAACGAATGTTTGCGCAACTTGCAGCGGTAATGCAACCTTCATGTGAATTGCACCACTTTAACTTTGTTTTGTCGTTGCTTTAAAGAAACGATGTAAGTATTTATTAATACAAACACATATATGAGGGCCGTTCCAGAAGAATCGTGTATCACTTTAATGACAAGTTGTCAGCCTGTCGGCTAAAATTGTAATACACATGAAGCCCTCAAGTCCCTAAGTCGCAATATACGACAGCCGCGGAAAAGAAATTGAAATGTAATTAAATGTTTTTTACATTTATGGCATTTCGTCAACAAATAAATTTAAGTTTACCTACTTAGTTTCAACTGGTTACAAAAAAAAACTTGCAATGGCAGACTGGCAGTATGTTTTTATAACATAGATTTATTTTCACTAATTTAATATTTTAGGTGTTACATATTTTAGTTATAGATCAAATCTATAAGTTAAAAATAAAACCAATGGTAATACTATATAGTCAATCTTTTGGTGTACGTTCTTTCGATACCGTGTAATAACATGCTTACCTGTATAAACTTACGGATTGAATGTCGTCACCAGATTTAGAAACAAGACCAAAAAGAACGACGTGAGTAACTTTCTGGCGGCGTACAAACACAGATAATTAAGAAGCATGAAACCATTTTGAATATTTTATGAATGAAGTATTTCATATGTATGAGGACATGGCTACTAGAGGGAAATTTATAATTTGCATTCTTAATGAATACATTATATGAAGGGCTGGTGGAAACATGTGGGGATAGTTAAATCCACAAAAAGAGAATGAACGCCCCTTTGACTTCAGAAGTTTGTTTTCTTTGTATTTTTATAGTTGGCTCGTCTTTTACATAGCTGTGAAATAGACTTCTGACAGATTTTTTAATTAACATTATTTTTTCCCTCAATATGTGAATGATAGTGTTTATAAATGAACACCACAACCTCTGACGCGATCGCAGCGCCATGCGCCACCACATAGCGCGTGTAATTGCAGCGCGACGAGCAGCTATTAATCTCCACTGTCGGCAACATCAGAGGATAACGCTTGGTATTGAAGAATGCAACAAGTGTGGATAGTTTTAATAAACTCAATATTGAACATGACTTCGCGTAACATGGCTACAAAAGAAAAATATACCTTTTGGTGGTTTTTTGTGTAGGTACAAGTTAGTTTAAGATTTCTCAATTTATCTACTGATTAGTCGTAACAATGTACATTTTACACGGTTGCTGTAAGTACGATTTCTAAGTATGATCATACATAATAACTTTAATGCAAAGACAAACTCATGGAACTGAGTTTATAATTATCCTAAAATTAAATCAGAGTACTTGATTTCACTACAGGTAAACGGACGTCTTGGATAGCCTAATATAATATAAAAACAAGAGAGGCGGCATTCACGTCGTAGCTAGTTACGAGCGCAAACTGGTCCGTCGCCGGCGTCCGCGCAAATCCAATTTGTCTCGAATGCTCTACGAGGAGGCTAGCTCCAGTTTCCCTTCGCCACCTGTCATATGTGTTTACGAACGCCTTCGCTTCTTGACCGGAACGCCGGAGGGTGGAATCCAATAAAGGTAGTTGACCTACGAGCAAAGCTATTGGCAATCAATCAGTCACTAATTACGGTCATTAGCAAGACATTAAATACGAGTAGCTTTGCGTAAGAAAATTATTAGCTTAACAAAAGAGGGGTTTTAAGTTTCATGATATTTTTTCTGTTATTTAATTAATTTAACTATTAGCATGTAGTGCAATTTATCTAGACATTCAAAGGACATCTAAAAAATATCTACTAAGCTAAGAAAAACATCTCAAAAGCTTATTTACAAAACAGTTTTATGTAACAAATCACGACCGATGTGAACGAACATTGCCAAATGTTCCTTAAAATCTAATAATAAAGCTTTGTTTCCAATCAAGATAGGGGGCGATCCGGGCTGAACGGCGAACGGGACGAGCGGGGCGAGCGACGAACAGCAAGCGAGCATCTAATAGCTGCGAGAGAAAACACATTTGTCTTGTCCTGGCCCGTTAGCGTATATTACACGACGCGACATCGCCCGCGCCTTCCTGTGTGCTACACAGATCGAACAAACTAGACGGGACGCTTAGAACTAGATAGTACTGCCACTTGAAGGTACACAAAAGTCAAATTGATTCAGATAAGTGAGACAAAATATTACGATATAGTTTGTTTCTAGTAAAAGGCTATTCTATCCAATTTGCTGACGACATAGCCATAGTGGCCGAATCGCTGCAGGACTTGCAAAAATGCTGTACGGTGTAAGTGAAACCTCGAGGCGTGTTAGACAAGAGCAAGGTCATGTTCAATCAACACATTATCCATGAGCAAGACTCCGTCAAAGTTGTAATCCTTGAAGTTGTCCAGAAGGATGTATACCCCGGTCAAACGTTGCATTTAGGAAGAGACAACTTTGAGGCTGAAATTGCCAGAAGAGTGCATCTGGGGTGGAGGGGTGAGGAAAATGCATCATTTCTGGAATTACCCTTGCCACAATTCCTCAAGACCAAGGTGTTCGATTAGTGCGTCCTACCAGTCATGACCTACGGTGCCGAGACGTGGAACCTGACAGTAAAAGTGGCCCACCAGCTACATGTCACTCAGAGACTATGGAAAAGTCTATGCTCGGGATCTCGCTAATGGGTAAAGTCACGAATAATTTATCCGCCAGAAGACCAAAGTAACAGTAAGTCTGGAGGTGTAGCAAGCTGAAGTGGTAATGGGCTGGTCACATTTGTCGTAGAGCACATACACGGTGTGGAGGCCAAGTTTGGCCAGCGTACCGTTGGACGCCCTCCGGCCAGATCACGTAAAAGGAACGGCTGGTAGCGACTGGATGGCGAAAACAAGAATCGAGCGTACCCTGAGGGAGGCCTACATCCAGCAGTGGACTGCTTTAGGCTGATGTCATTTTTTTGGTGTGGTAAATTGTTTCAAAAAGGTAAGAGAAACATATTATTTTAATCGCATAAAAGTAAAAGGCATTCGGCAAAATTTAGAGCGTGCGGTGATTGTAACCGTCAAATTAATTGGACGTACGATTCGTCAATGATTTAAAATACTGCGAATAAACAAAAATGTTTAACACCTCAAGGTGTTGGGTATATAATTTAGTAATATTTTTTGGTTTGGTTGAAATCCGGCCTCCTAGCCTCCTAACGCCCAGAGTTTTAAACGATCGCCACGGCAAACCGCCCAAGGTCCTACATAAAGTACCTAATGGTTCCGGCCCAGGAATTCAATCATTGAAAACTATGCCTTACGGTCTTTGCATTGCCGTCAGATTTTTTTGGTGTAACAAGGGATGTATTTATAAGATGGTAGGATAGAAAAAGGCGCCAATATTTACTTCCTTTTTTTAGGACTCCGGGTTGCAGTATGTTAAAAAAGTTATGTTATTAAAAATGATATTTTCATGATAAAATCTTCTCAAATATGACATATTTAACCTAATTAATTCATAATGAAGACTGAGTGATTAAAATTAAGTGTGATTGTTTTATTTTTAAAATGTTGAAGTACATTTCTGTATATAAACTCTGTGTCTCGTTGTCTCTTATGTCAATATTTTTTTTTATTATCCGATATTGCAATAAAAACATATGAAAAATGCAAGAAAATAATTAAATTCTCAAATGTTTTGAAATAAGTGTAACTACAAAAAGAAATCAATCATAGTTCTAAAGAGAGTATTAGATGAGTCATTTTCAACAACTGCATATTTTTGTCAATTTCGGTGGATTTTTTAATTTTTTGCTTATTTGATGTTTTTTGTAGCTGTATAGGAAAAGATACTCATTTTGAATATAATATATTAACAGGGAAATATGTAACAATAGTATTTGGTGAGTTATTTGGGTCACCGAAATTGCCTTGTCACCGAAATTGAATTCATGCCACCGAAATCGGGTTTGTGCCACCGAAGTTGCAATTATTATTATTATTATTATTATTAGTGCCTCAGATCCTCCAATGCTAAAACCTGATGGATCGCTGGCTCACTCTGCAAGTGAGAAGGCAAATTTGTTCGCGTCCCTGTTTGCAAGCAACTCACGTCTGGACACTGGCACCAAGCAACCCCCTACTGTACCTCGTTGCGATTCTTCGATGTCGGAGATCGCAGTATACACTAAAGAGGTTCGAAGAGTATTGTGCAGTCTAGACGTGAACAAAGCCAGCGGACCTGATGGCATACCAGCGAGAGTGTTAAGACTTTGTGCGCATGAACTGTCTCCTGTGCTGACACACTTGTTCCGCCTCTTTCTTAAAGAAAGAACGGTGCCGGGGGCCTGGAAGCTTGCTAATGTGCAACCAGTTCCCAAAAAGGGCGGCCGTGTCACCGTGCTGACCCTGCCCATTACCGTCCAATTGCCATTACCTCCATCCTATGCAAGGTCATGAAGAGGGTACTTAACAGTAAGTTGCTGACCTACCTTGAAGACAATGATCTTCTCAGTGACCGTCAATATGGCTTTCGCCGGGGGCGGTCTACTGGTGATCTTCTTGTGTATGTCACGCACTGCTGGGGCGAAACAATCGAGAAAAACGGCGAAGCTCTTGCCGTTTCACTCGATATCTCAAAGGCCTTTGACAGGGTCTGGCATGTAAGTCTGCTCAATAAGCTTCCTGCTTATGGCATCCCAGCTAATTTTTGTACTTGGATTTCAGACTTCCTTAGTGAACGGTCCATCAAAGTAGTCGTTGACGGCTGCTCCTCTGAGCTTATGGCCATTGATGCCGGAAATCCTCAGGGGTCTGTTCTCTCTGGAACTCTTTTCCTGCTGCACATCAATGACCTCCTTATCAGCATGGTATTGTTGGATACGCAGATGATAGTACCGTTTCAGACAGATACTTGACAGGTGCAAGAATCAGTGGGGATGAAATACGTTCGTTAAGAAAGGCCATGGTAGAGCGAACAGATCTGACCTTAAGTCTTGTCTCCCAATGGGGTGACGACAATCTGGCCATAGAAATAGAATATAGAAAACATTGGCATGTCTTTTCACTGCAAAAAGGAGTCCTTTCGACTGGACACCTACTTTGACACCGGTTTCAGCTTCTAGGCATGGAGTTGACATCAAATCTAAACTTCGGCGCGACCATCGAGTACAAGGCTCAAAAGGCGGCTAAGAAGCTGGGTATCCTTAATAGAGTGAAGCGATACTTTACGCCTGGACAGCTTTTAACTCTTTACAAAGCACAAGTCCGATCCTGCATGGAGTATTGCAGTCACCTTTGGGATGGCTCAGCCAAATACCAGGTTGCCGCTCTTGACTCGGTGGAACGCAGAGCCAAGAGGCTCATAGGCGACAAAAAACTGGTGGGCACCAAGCTACATAGCCTGTCACATCGCCGCAAGATTGCCTGCTTGTCGGTTTTTACAGATTGTAAGTAAGTAAGTAATTGTACTTCGGAGAGTGTGCTCAAGAAATTCACGACCTTGTTCTACCAGCTCCCTTCTACCATCGGACATCCAGACACACCGCCGGATACCATCCATACCTGGTTGCCATTCCACCAATTCGGACTAAGCGCTTCCAGTCATCATTTATTATGCGCACTGCTAAAGAGTGGAACTCACTACCTGCGTCTGTGCTTCCAAACGCATACAACCCTAATATCTTCAAGGTAGAGTGAACAGGCTTCTTCCGGGTGAGCTCGCTCCATCTTAGACTCTTTCTCTGTTCTATGACCTAGACTAGAGTCAAGAGCAAACCCATCAATAATAATAAAAAATGCCTTGTTTGGCTGCTTACATATGGATGGCATTGTGTTGAAGATAGCTTTAGACCCCTGTTAGCGGCAGCCGTCCACACCTGTTAGCACCTGCCGGTCGACAAATCAACTGATACCTGCGACTACAAATAGTAGCCACGTCTTCGGCTATCGCTGACGGGTGTCAATGACTGAGCAGGAGGATCTTGCGGGAGTGCCGGGCTGGAGGTCCACGAGGGATCGCCGGGCAGGAGGGCCACGAGGGATCGCCGTGCAAGAGGCCCTCGCAGGAGTGCCGGGCTGGAGAGCCACGAGGGATCGCCGGGCTGGAGGGCCACGAGGGATCGCCAGGCAGGAGGACCTCGTGGGTGCACCGGACTGGAGAGCCACGAGGGATCGCCGGGCTGGAGGGCCACGAGGGATCGCCAGGCAGGAGGACCTCGTGGTAGCGCCGGGCTGGAGGGTCACAAGGGATCGCTGGGCTGGACGACCACGATGGATCGCCGGGCATGAGGGCCACGAGGGCTAGCTCAAAAATCTACTGCTGGACATGGGGCTCCCCTTATCGGGAGTATTGCCATCCTCTACACGCTCGGCTGGCAGATAGGCGAGCGCAGCACAAAATTTTGCATTCAGAGGGAATGCTGTTCTCTATTCCCTCAATGAATTTATTCCTTAGTCTTCTTTTACGACGCAGATTTTGTTTTTTCTTAAATAACCGCAATTTTTTTGTCAAACAAACGACCTAAAGCGACCGCATTTAACAGGCTTTTTCGATCTGTATACCCCGCAAGGAGTGAAAGCGTGATATTTCGAAATATGTTTGTAATTTGTATCAATTGAGCAAATTCGGTGGGCTTCTAACAGCCCTAAAAGCCACCGAAATGTGCCCACCGAAATTGCAAACTAGTCATTTATTTAAAAAATATACAAAAGTATCAAGGTTATTCCAGTTTGCAACTTATATCTCAAAAGTGTACCTAAAGGCTATTTTGAATGCATTACTGTAATATTTTTAAACCTTGAGGAAACATTTTAACCCCGAGCACCGAAATTGCAAAATTTTGTTCCGAGTAAACGCAAATTGTTTACTAACATTTTTGGCGGGAAGACGCAAGGAGGTAGTGCACAACCGTTCACACTGCGCGTGAGTGCTCGGCTGATCCTAGCGGGGAAAGGGTTTTAGGGCTGGATATACTCAACAGTGTGAGCAGGGAGCGTCGAAACAAAATTGCCACCGATATTGCTATTTTTGCTGGGACAAATCTAGTTTTGACATAGTTCATAAACTTTTCATCTAAAAATTCAATTTTTAATAATTTCTCGTAGGGTCACTAATCCTTAACATAATCAAAATTTATTTTCCTAAATATGTTGGACATAATCTTCCTGAGAGATGAATATGTTGTGAAAAACGGATTGGGGACAAGCCACCGAACATTGAAATTCGACACTTACTATTTTTTTTCTAAAAAAATATTATCTCTCCGAACATTATTTATATGGCTTCATATCAGAACAAGTGTCTTATATTTTGAAAAAAAATATCATAGTCATATCTGCAAAGCGTCACCTCGTTTTCAGCGAGGACATGAAAAATTTCCGCTTGAGAAATCCACTCAGATACCTATTTGATAAGTTGAAGTTGAAACTGAACCTGAGTTTTAAACTATTAGATCCTTCAAGTACTAAAATAATTAAAATAAAAAACAAAACAAAACTCTAAAACCCTGCTTGGATTTGAACTAAAAATTATTTAGGAACTCTTTGTAATACGTTCTTACTCTACTTATGAAATATTATCAACAATCAACATAAACTGATGAATCACTATCAAAATTTAGGTAAGAAAAATTTCCAAAAATTCAAAGTCTGATATGAAGTCTTAAAAACTTAATTAACAATTATCAGTGCCTAACTCTTATTAATACTAGACTCTTCCAACTTTTTATAACAAGCCTCAATATATTATTAAAAAGTAGTAAAAAAAATGAAAATAGGTTAAAACATCCCAGTATGATATCAAATACACATAAAAAACTTTTAAGTGCAAATAAAATTCGAAAACTCAGCTTAAATATCAAAAAACCTAGGTAAATGGTAACAAGAACCTTAGGACATCTAAATGTACTTAATTAAAATTTAGTAAAAAAATTAAAATATACATACTACATAATTAATATACATATTTACCACAAGGCCTATATTAAGGACTTAGAACATGCCGTCGATTTATTTTACACAATATCACACCCCTGCCTTAAATTATTGTGTACTTATTGACAGAAATAATTAAACTATTGTTTTTGATAAAAACAACATATGTAATTGAGAAAATTACACAGAAAAACTTGAATTTACTTACCTTCTCTACGGTGAGACGCAATCTTTTCCAACGTTACGTCAAAAGTGACAGATATTTTATTGTTGTGTTGGCACCATTGCTCATCCACGGAATATTTAAAGATCCTTAGTATTCGTTAAAACATTTATTTTCTTCCGGAGCGGGAAATTGAAACTACCAGATGACGTTTAATTTGAGGTCCTTTTATTAGGACCGTGGGTCACTATTTGATGAAATTGAATATAATTCTGGGCCGGAATCACTACTCACTAGGAGTCCTTTATAGAGGACCGTGGGCGTTACGAGGCTAGAAATATTTTGCAATAACTCAAAAACACTGTAAGGTCAGCCGGGGCTATGTCGTCTACGGGGCTAAGGCGTCTTATCCAATTCTCGCCCGAATCGCGTATTTTAGAACTACTAGTGCCATCTTTTTCCATCTTTCGCATTACAAATTCATAAAACTACCAACAGATGTCCTGACAGATGCCATATTTTTAAATAATCCGCCATCTTTAATCTGTCATTTAGTTCGGATACTTGACGGTTGCCAACAGGTGATTGTTAATCGTTTTAAATCTCAGTTTCTTTAAGAGAATCCATGTTTCTTATCTATTAGTACTGTTATTGTTTTATTGCTTTTTAGATTGTTTTAGTTATTTCATGTTATTATCTGAAGATTTCGAGACAGTATGCAATGTAAAATTCGTAGGTTATGTTTTTTCCTTGGGGCTATTGCGTCCGCCCTGACGGGGCGATTGCGTCTATTGTAACGCAATAGCCCCATTGTCAGAGATTCTAAACCTTTTATTTTAGGTGATATAAGTATATTTATCTATCTGATTGGGCACAATTTATTTCTTACTTATCTTATATGTATAATACAGGGTTTTAAGGAAACTGCGTGCCATATAGATTTTTTCTCTCATTCTCATTTAGATTTTTTTTTGCTTTCCACCATCTGGCAAATATAAAGTCATGATCTTGTTCGCTGGGAGTGCTGCTGGTGATCACCATTAATTATCAATCAAGGAAAAAATACATATACATGGGGCATTGGTCCCCTTTGGGGTGTCGGAACTGGGTTACACAAATACATCTTATGCTGCTACACCAAATGGCTGTATAGATTCGAAAGCATTGGGCGCACGCGCTTCCCGAGCGCATTGCTGACGACAACGCGGCGCATCGAACGCCAGCGTTAACGCGACACCGGCAGTACGCTCAGGAAACGCGTGCGCCCAATGTGGGGGAAGCCTTAAGAAAACAGCACTGATTTATGAGTAAGAAGAACAAATACCGTCAGACACTTATTCTAATAAATAATACATAATTTTAGTTAAATTGTGGTTTGATTCGAAGTTGATAAAAATTATTAAGAAGGTAAATATTGTAAGAAAAATATTTGGCACCCCTGGAATCTTGGATGGGGCGAATGCGTCTACTAGAAACAAGCAAATATAGACGCCATAGCCCCAAATATTTTCGCTCAACTAATTTATCCTAAACTTAGTGCAGAATTTGGTTCGCAAAGTAAAAATTCGGTACATTACTAGCACTCTTATAAATTACTTTTATTTAAAAATAATATAAGCTGTTTCAACCACATAAAACTAGTGAAAGACGCATTCGCCCCATCTGGGGTTATTGCGTCAAAAAAACTTAGCTTTTGTAGAAATGTCATTTACATATACAAGTTATGCAAAATGTAATTAAACTTTATAAATATATAAAAATTGGTTAAATTTTCTAGCATGTATCGTAAGTAATAGCCTATAACGGCGTATATTATGTTTGTTATAATCAAATCAATATGCTTAACAAAGGATCATGACGCATTAGCCCCGGTTGACCTTATAGGTATTATATTTATGATTCTCATTAGGCCATGGATGATTTGGAAATAAACCTGCTAATAGCTTTAAATAGTTTTTTTACTCTTCGACACTTCATCTGTAATATATTTCAGACTGATGTAGTATTTTCCTTAGCCAGCAGCAGGAAGTACGCATTTTTCAACATTATATCAGAATTAACTTTATCTTAAGGTAGCATTAGCCTTGAGATAAGCTAAAAGGATTTCTTTGGTGAGGTGAAAAAATTGATATTCTTACGAGCTTTTATATTCAGTGATGTTGAACAGGTAAACAAAAAGCTCCAGCAGCATAAAAATTACAAATTCCTGAAATTTTTATTTTTATTGTTCTGTTCAATACAAACGTTAGTTTTTGCTAAACGCACAAGCTTTTTTAAACGAGTTGAAGGCAAAAGCAAATCATTATTAACTATTATTATTCCAAGCTGTAACGAGAAAAAGCTGCCTCATAAGTAGCTTCAAACAAGAACAAATTTTACTCAAGCTGCAGCCAGCAGCATGTTGCGTCGGGGCTTATTAAAAGTTTATTTTTCAAATAAAGAAGACACTTAGAGCAAGTTAACTTTATGACAACAAGCAACCCTACTTCAAGAGGTCTCCGATAATGAGTACACAGTACACGGAGTTAGGGGAGGTTGGGATTTATAACAACTTGGGCAAGTTTGAGATTTAGCGAGTTAAACTTTACCTGCCATCATACGATGCAATAATCACATACTTTAAATACATTCTTTGTGTTTACTTTAATTTAATTCGTTTCATGTGTTACATTTAAGTTGACCAAACTCAAAGCTGATAAACAATTTGACGAGTACAGTAGCAAAATAACAGTAAGTTATATGTTAACGTTAGAAAGGGAGGCCCGTTTGATCCGTGCCCTCAATTCGGGATATAATTTCTTCTTACTTGCCTTAAATTAGTGTGACAGCAAGCTTTCTGTCAAATAGGTTTAGAAAAGGATAGGAGGTATCTAAGTCCTGTCATTTTTAAAAACGTCAATGTTTTTTTTTGCCTTTTCTAGTCAATTTCGTCGCCATTGTTTTGATCGTCGCCTTATTTTGACAGATATTCCTAATTTAGTTATTGCCTTGTTTTTTGCATCCTGCTCAAAGCGGCATTTTTACTCGTCGATAATTTTGTTCACAATTAAAAATCCACGACTAAATTAAAATATGCCGTGTAATGTCGGCTTAGAATAACATCACCCCATTTCTTTCCTGTGGGAGTCGTAGGAGGCGACGAAGGGACTCGAGGGTGTGTATTGCAATTTTAGGTGATAGGCTGACAACCTGTCACTATGGCGATGCACAGTTTTCCAAATGGCCCTCAAATATTTGTCAGACGTGGCGTAAATGTCCGGTTCTTGCGGCCGTTTTCACTCTGCCTACACCGCAAGGGATTATAGGCGTGATATGTGTGTATGTGTATGTGTAAATAAAAATAAAAATTTAAATATGCTGAAACATTAAATAAAACTTTTTAGCTATGAAACACCTAACATGTAAATTCTCTGACTTTCAGGATAATTGCAACGTAATCTTTGACGCGTCAGAAACATAAATTTTGAGTGTTTCGCTAAATCGGAGGCTATGTTTGCAACTAAATGATAGACATCAGGGGTTCGTCATTGGTTAATAACTGAATCCGCATGAAAACTATATCAGAGAGTACTAATTATAACATGATGTATTGATAAATTGTAATTTTTCTTCCACCAGACACAAGAATAGTATTAGAGACAACTAGTATTCTAAACTAAACTGTTCATCAGCATACAAATAATATATGAAAATCACTGAAACGATATTGCATGTTTTACTGTGCCTTGCTTATTAATAGACAAGTACTTAGGTTTAGCAGATCAATTTTACAGTAGCAGTTCCCCTCATTCAGCATCGCGTAGCACGGCAACCTCGTAGTAGCAAGTAGCGTAGCGGCTACAGGCTACGATCGCTACGAGAAAGCCTTGTATAAACTTTTATAGGCACTGAATGTGCTGTAACTCGTTTTCATTTAGGTGCCTTCCAGGCTAGTCCATTGCATTGACACTAAAGGCATGTAGCTTCGGCATTGCTTTTAGTTTTCTAGATCTTTATCTTGGTTAGTTCCAAACTCTTGATTGCATCAAATGATGGCTATGTGAAAATATATCTAATACAGCTCACATCTTTGTTAGAACGTTAACTTATATTTTGCCGTATCATCAAAATTATAAATCCCTTTCGCACATAGTGGCATTACAATCGTAACCCGCCCCATAAACGTATGAGAAACGAGTGATCGATTCATTTCCGCACGAACGACAAAGGTAACACGCTGGTTACTACAGTGTAGTTATGACAAAGTAGGCAACGTCTGGCGCCGCCGCGTCTCCGCACTTCGCCCCCTCTAAATCTCATAGCAACACGGTGTCATAATGCAAGCAAGACACAAACATGTCTACGTGCGCCAAGCTTGTTAAGTGGTTTGGAAGAAAAACATCACAAAAACTTTTTTTATTGCCCTCCACCATTTAAGCCATATTCCTTTTGTAAGTTTTCTCCCACTATTCCACTACTAGCCTTGAGAGTAGCTCCAACTAGTTAGTAAGATAAAAAGTAATGTTTTAATTTTTCAAGTTCAGTTTTTAAATTGTTGGGGTGGAGTGAAAGAACGTCCGGTATCACCCCTCGAGAAGTTGGCAAAACAACCCTCGTCCCCCGGTTTTTGTGGCGGACTTCGTAATAATAACCTTTGTAATTCTTCAAGTGAAACTTGGCGAAGTTTATAAGAGTGGCTCAAAGCGAGTTCACCGCGAGGCTGCTACCGTGCCGCTGTTCTCTTTATACATTATAAAACGATCTGTTTCCGCCCCCGTTCTTGCTGCAATCAAAATCATGCATTAAACAGTGACAAGACGTGTTTTTATTTTAGACAACTGTCTCTCAGGTTGGTCATCTTAAAATCGTCAACCAAGCCAAGTGAACCTTGTTTTTATAAAAAATAGGTAAGCATTTGTCTGCCATCTCACCTGATGTTAAGTGAGGATGCAGACGATGTTGGAACATGCTCACAGATAATGCCTATTCTCTCCCACCTTGAAAAGGCCCAGGTTGTAACGTTCCGGAAACAGATCCACACACTTCCAAACACTTCGTTCTAATATTTTTGGCATATTACAAAATGTAAAATATTACTAAATATTTTGTCATATCGCGGGGGCGAGGATGCGAGGAGGTAAGTGTTCGTTCTGTTTGTAGAGTAATTCATAATACATACTATTGGTTATTGTGATATTTAAGTGTATAGCCTATGTACAAAAACCAGAAATCCTTTTTAAACAGTGTTTAGGTTAAGGGTAAACGAAAATTTTCCAAGCTGAGTAAATGTTGTTTACGTTTCTAAAGCGCTGTAAATCATCACAACCTACGTGTATTACCATAAAACAAAACAAATTCTTTCAAAACTTCTATAATAAACTCGCGGTTCTGCGTAACAGCGATGCGCAGCATTTTGTCATATAAGCGCGGCATAAAATTTTACTGTTGTCAAATAGTCGTAAAAGAATTGACGGGTAATAAAGAGCGAATTTCAAAACCTTTAGCTATTTATCGTCAAAATCATAACCCTCCTTTTTGCTTTGCTGTAGTCGAGTGAGAATACAATACACATGTTATTACAGGTACCTAATATTGCTATTCTAAAAAGAAGATTTTGAAATAAATCTTCATGTTGTTCATACTTGAGAATATTTTTGTAGCAACTAAGTATATATCAATATCACGCTTCAACACACATTTAAGAATTCCTATATGAGAAAATAAAAATAATGGCATATAATAAAAAACTTTAGGTAGGTTTTCAAAAACATATCCGTTCATGCGGTTCATGGCGTCATATCATCTGAGCACGACATTTGTGGAAGTTGTCGGATGCGAAGCTGTCCTGGTGGGCGCAATTTTATAAACATTTCTGAGGAGTTGGGGCGCGTCGCGTCGCTCCCCGGCCGACACAAAGCCGTCGCGAGACGTCTGTCCCTCGTGAACTCCTCGGCCCGAGTATATTTAGCCTCCGCCGCCGCCCTCGCCCTTCGTGACCCCTGCCCTCGTCCAACCGAATATTTTTTGCGGGAACATCATAATAATAGCTCTGTAGTACTTCACGACAAATTCCAAGAAGTTTATAACTCGAGATGAGATTCGTGTTCCTTGTCATAAATAATAAAGCGGTCGTCAACTACCACGTTGTGCAGATTTGAAGTAAAAATCCAAGAACTTATTTTTAATTTTAAGCCCCGAAGTCAAAAGGAAATTGTTAAAAGTTTCTTAAAATCATGAAGATTTAATGGAGATTGCTCTGCGACTCTTTTAGTTCTAGACAACTTAACGCTCTGTTGCGTGATGAAGAATAACCTCTCCCTGTGGCAGTAAAGTTTAAAACAAGCTCGGTAGGTACCTACTTGTTATTTTAGTATCATATTTTTAGACATTATCTTAATATATGGGCATAACATACATGCTCCCTGCGTTCGAGGTGTACATATGTTACAGCAGCATATTGTCGGAGGGTGACTCGTCAGTTCACGCGCAGTGTCGCGAACTCGCATTCCTTTCATCACACCACATGATAAATTGCACGTTACTGACTCCACGCATAAAATCCTATTTTATTTTCAATCTCTACGAACCAAAACAACGATAGATATCAATCTGATATCATAAATTCCGTTTAACGTTCGAACTAGCGCCGCGATGGAGGCACTATTCTCTCCGTGCTGTCTACAGATTCTACTCAAGTTAATGGATAAGTTGCAAAGGCGCGGAGTTTACTTTGTGTTGTCAGGTAGACGGACTTGATCGAAAAGTTTCCTTCGTTAATTTGAACAAGTCAGGAGCTTCACAAAACTGTCAGGATAGTGTAGAGAACAACGCTCGCAGATTGCAGAGTTCATAATTATCTCGTTCAATTTTATTAGCAAGATTGTGTCTTATAAACTGCCAACGATTAAACTAATTGTTCGCCGTCGCTCTCTACAATTTTACTAACTACTTGGTTTTTCAGGCTTAGTATCTTCTAGTAAATAAAAATCTCTACATTTGCATTTATTATGTTTGGTACATCTTGGTTCCCAAACAAATTACGCCAGCTTTTTCAAAAACGTAACTTTTGCAAACTTCTCCCACCTGAATTTTGAAGATTAGCATAACAAAGTAACCCGGAACTGTGCTATGCTAGAGATACGTCACCTTGTACTGCGTTAAGATGTTGCGAAGACCAAGACTAACTAGTCTGGTATTGTATCTAGGCATAGACTTAAGGTAAACTATAGGTGCGTTTAGATTACGTGCCAAGTTGTACAGTGTACCATCGGCATCTGGTGGCAATGCTCGCATGCAGCATACGTATCGGCCTCGGTCACTGGCTGGTCGCTTTATCAATTACGTTAATGGAGTTTATTTCATTTGGAAGGCACGCCACTCCGCGACTGCAAGTAGGGTCCGAGCGAAGCGCAGAGTGCACTTATGCCGGCGGCCGAGACGGAAACCCACTATTTTCTCATCGGTCACAATTTCCGATTCAATTTGTTGTATTGTAGAGATAAGTACGAGCCTCAATAGCAAAACCAACATGAAACCAATTCAATGATATGACCAAACAAAAACAGAAGAAGGTAAGGTACTGCGATAACTCACTTGTGCTTAGACGATTAAAATTTTTAAAGTTTTGCAATAAAGATAGGTTGGCAGCGGTTGCGCAAGGATTGGGTGAAGTTCTTGTATTAAAAGTTGAAAAGTAGCCCTTATAAACCCGTACGTGTTCTTTGTCTCAAGTTTGTGCTCACCTCTAAGGAAGTTCCCCTCACAGCAACTAATATTAGTCAATTAGATATTCAGGCCGCGTGCGGCGCACCCCGCTGGCTGCGTCTGGCGAGTGCGGCTCGCCTGCCGCGCCGCCATCGCGCCTCCGCGCCATGCCGCACCGCGCCGTTCTACACCGCGCCGCGCCACGCCGCACCGCGCCACGCCGCACCGCGCCGTTCTACACCGCGCCGCGCCACGCCGCACTCAGCCTGCCGCGGCAAGCTGCAACGCTACCGACTGCCAGCATATTGCTGCCTCAGCTGACCAAACTGTCTTTATTCTTATTTGTAAACATATCTACTTAAGTCAAAGCACAAAGTGAAGAATTAACAGAAAGACGGCTTTCCCCCTTTCGATGATTGATCTATGATGACCTACTCTACTAGGGTTGCTACAGTTTTTACTGAAAAGATTACCTTAGTAAAAAATAGTTACTCTACTTACATTACATCTAGTTAACATTGTCACGGAAAAAAATAGATTTTTGTTTACCTGAACAAAATCGCAACGCACAACCCACGTAAAAAAAATATTTTATTTTATTTTGTTTAATCATTTACCTAATACTGTAGTATTTTACGGAAGAAAATTAAGTTATGAAAATATATTGCTCTATTTCTAATGTATTTGAAGTTATGTAATGTTTTATCAAACAAAATTGTAAGTTTTAAACTGAATATTAGTATTCTGCACTATATTAAGTTCGATTTACTCAGCAATATTATTCGGGATCTTTAAAAATTTTAAAAGGTTATCTTCGATTGTATTTCGACAACCAAAAACATTGCAATCGTATTAACATTTAATTTAATCCAAGATTTAGAATTTGAATTCTTAACGACCGAGTCTTACACAAGTAAAAATATATTTTGTGTTATCATCATATCCGAACACTTTTTAGAACACTCTTGGGTGCTTCGAGTTTTATCGCGGGAAATCTCTCTCCTCTCTGCATAATTCATCGCTATGAAGTTGAAACCGAAGTCGTAAAAGAAATCGCTCTATGATTTCATGTCTTTGGCGGGAAACTTTCTACTTGTCGTTCTTTTGAATCGATGGCCGCTGCGGGGCGTTATATTACCCGGGATTGCACTTTTCCGACCGATCTTGAGGAGTCTGAATGTTTCTTTTAATTTGGAGAAGTAGGGTTCATATTTTCGTCCCCTCGATTGTTTGGCATTGATATATTCTTGAACAAAATGTTGCAGGCATAATATTTCTTTTAGAATATGAATATGGTAATATTATATGCCGTGTGATGTCGGTTTAGAATAGCATCACCCTTTTGTTGAATACCTACTAAATTTGAAACCCTTTTTTACAAAAGGACTCGAGGATCATATGTGCATTGCAATTTAGGTGATGGGCTGACAACCTGTCATTATGGTGATACACAATTTTCTGTAAGATCTTCAAAATTTTTTGTCAGACGTGGCATAAATGTTTGTTTTTGAGACCGTTTACGCTCTGCCTACCCCGCAAGGGATATAGGCATGATATATGTATGTATGTACGAGTATTATAGTAAAATTTATACAGGTAAAACATTAATCTTGATGTAGATAAATTAAATCATCCAACATTTTACATTAATACATAGATACATGCAATGCATGAGTTTACGTGCAACTTGCATTCAAAGAAAACGGAATGCGAGTGTGTAATTGAGTGTACAGAGTAGAGACATACACGATGAGTGAGTGTGTGTAGTTGCAGCTCTATTAGGGTAGGTAGGTGAAGTACTCGTCTATTCGTTGGCGTCCAGATTCGTGGTTCGCTTGTACTTATTTTACTTTTTGCATTTGTGGCCGTCTAACTCCCGGCAACGTCGGAAGCTTCGTTCCAAGAAATGCTTTAAAGTAAATTCCAAAAATGTTCCCTCAACGTTGCTATTCCAGAAACAAACTTATATAAAGTAATTTAAAATAGCGTCTTTGTTGTTCTCAGCTGTAAGTTAGAAATTATGCATTTATTTCATTGTGTGGGAGAGTATTCCCTAAAACAAGTAAAATTAAAAAGTTACTCTTTTCTTTTGAATAAGCAAAGCACGCTACAGCGACGCTGTCAGACGTAGTTAAAACGTCCTATAATCCGGTTCTCAAACTGCATACACCGTAAGGGGTGTAGGTTTGATTGATTTTATGTACCTATGTATATTTCAAAGCAAATATTTATAAAAAAGTTTAACTTAGAAGTAAAGTCCATTTACTTACTCAATAATTAGGTATATAATAAGTCGCAAGCAAAACACCCGAAAGTTGCTGTTACTCTGTAACAAGTTGGTAAGTAAGCGTATTAAGTCTCGCTCTAAATTACATTGTTGTGTCATAAAGTCGCCTGCAGCCCGGATCATTTGAAATTATAATTTGATAAGCTTTGTCTTGTACCGCCACAGGTCTGCCTCTTTATTTTTATTTACGACTTTAACCGAAACGTAATTAGGAAAATTTCTTCACTTTGTCACGCTTTTTTAAGGAATCGTAATTTGATTACCTCGATCTTATTTAAGGTAACGAAAGAACGTCGTCTATTGAAACAAGCTGCTGCCAATATTGAACTTTTGAGTCTGAGGAAGATACTTTATATGGGTAGAGTAAAGTACAGATAGATGCCCGCCTTTTCGAAAAAACTCTATTACTCACAAATTATTTACTTATTTATAATATGATTGATGCATATTGGAAGATTGATCTTTATTTTCCAATATACCTTATGCTTATGAATCCAATTTTTAACGTTTTGTTGTAAATAAAGTTTTGTCTTTCAAAACTGATTAGTTGCCCACTAGGGCGGATAGTCGCCCAGCAGCAAAACAATTGCGGAGGAGGGATAGTTGCCCTTTGCGGTGTGGACCAAGGTGATTAATATGAGTTTGTGTTTTAAATTAAATGAACTTTTTATATATGTAATCAGTTTTGTTAATAACCGAATTTCACACTTTTTTTTCTCTTGCAGCCCTACTTTTCTCGTCGTCTGTCAATAGCCGCGCTCTCATTATTTTAGAGACAGAAGCATTTTATATTTTCTATTATACAACTGGGTTTTGGTGGGTGAGATCTTATTATCTTCGAACAAAATAACTCATATAATATCGATCGAACATCACTTGGTAAGTTCGTTTGATCTTATTTTATATTTAATACTTACTACTGAGAAATCAAAAATAATACCCATTTTATAAATGAAAAGATACACGAAATACAAAATTTACCAAAATAACTCACCGGCCGATATATTTTCTCCGAAGATATTTTCTCACCGAGCCGTAAATCGTGCACTCTCTCCAATAGTTCGGGTGGCATTGAGGTTAGCGGGCGGAAGGCTTTCTGTGTTTAAATGAGTGGTAGTGCACAAATTCTCTACAACATAGTGTTGTAGTGGGCTATCTCCCCTTGCATGGCATCTATCCGTACTTTACCATACTATTCGTAAGAGCGGTATGCTATCCAAAATTAAATAAGTTCTATCGTTATCTCGCCATTAAAAATAAATTGCGAACTTAAAAAACTTTTAACCCTTATTTTAGTTACAGACTGTTTTATATCAGACAACATTGAAAAGAGGGATAACCTATCTCAAATGAACCGTACGATAATCACCTTTTTTATTAATTCATTTTGTTAACGGGACACCCACAAACATCCAACAAATGATGGCAATTTATATTCCGCAAAGCCGATTTCTTAGTGATTTAATGTGAGGACGGTATTATAATATAAATAAAACCAATCTCCCCACAAAATGGACCGTGTGTCTGCCTAATCCCGTAATAAATCATCATTTTGAGCGAATAATCATCATAAACCTTGCGTACCCCGTAGGCCCGCGTGACGCAAGCGCCCGCGCCCGTCGTCCACGGCCATCGGCGATCGCACCCATACATCATGTTGCGATTACATGTATCAAATAAACATTACGGACTCTCTTCTTCTCGTTATACAGAGGCGTGCGCTCTAACCAATAACGATATCGAGGTTTTTTCGACCGCAAACTGATTTATGATTAGATTCGCCCACATCTTATTATGACATGGTCGCGTCGAACAAAGCGTAACTAAAGTGAATCGGGCCCTCACTTATCTAGCCGATGATTACAATATCATGGTAATGAGAAACATATCCGTTGATTTAACATAACACATGTGGATAGTATTGCTTGTTTATCTTGTGTACAAATACATAAATGATTAAAGTAAGGACACATAAAGTTACAAGAATACCACGAAGCTAGTAAAACTTTAGACGCATAGACAAAACAAATGGCAATCGTGAATTACTGTCGCAGCGTTGCGAGCGCCCGTGGCAAGACTGAGATTTGGTTACGATAGTGAACAGTGGAGGAGAGAGTTATCTTTGATATGAATTTTAAATCCACGTAGGGTGGCGCCGCCGGGGGCTCGCAGGGCTCCCGGCTCCCGGCTCGCTCGGGCACAAACGACATCAGGCGCGATTAAAAATTCGGCAGCGGCATAGGGGGACGAGCCGATGTAGTGTTATCGAAGCTCCTAGCGCTCGGGTCTCAGAGTTGCCCTTCTCCATTTTCTGAATGCACAGATTATTTTTAACCGATAAAAAATGTGGTTTTCAATTCAACTCGAACGTAATTATGTAACATTTATTATAATGTTAATTTGGTGGAGCTTGCTTACCCAGATGTCCAAAACGATTTGGTTTATTGGTTTTTACCAAAAGCATCAAGCTATCTAGTGGCGGACTCTGATGACAAATTGGTTTTCAGCCAGGACGAGATAGTTCTGCTTAACAGAGCTGTGAAGCAGAACTATACCATAATCAAGCTCGGAGCGGTTCGCCAGGAGGTAAATATCGTACCCTCACGACCAACAAAAATATCTGAACTATGCAATATTTATATTCTTTATTAAAAAATGAAAGAGCATGGTGGCAACACTGTCCTTGCTCAGGGATTCCGTTCAAACACTCGCTAACTTTAGAGTGGAGTGTGAATACGCACGTGAGTTGGAAAAAACTAGCTACAGGCGGAGTTAGTGCTCGGAATAACGCCTGTTTCTATCGTGTTATTGTAATCCGTAGCATTCAGGATCAGGGTCAATTGGCAAAAGCTATTACATTTAGTAAAATATCCTTATACTACGTTTTTCCATGGTTCAAAACATCCTCATACGTTATTCCATGGTTCAAAACATCCTCGTATTTTACTCAATAAGTATTCCATTCTAGTTTTTTATTTATAATCTACATAGCTTTAAAAATATCGTTCATGTTTACATTTTCCTGAGGGCAAAACAATAAATTTAATAAGCTGTTTTAACAAATAACATAGGTACCTACATAATTAATTCCTTGCAACAAGCGCATACGAAATTGATCAAAAAATTCGATGCAGCACACAAGAACTAATTTAAAATTTTATAAAGACGGTAGCGTTGTGGGGCGCGGCGCTCACCCCTAATGTTCGCAAATTAAAAGGCGGGGAACCCCTGGGACTTCAGTTTTGGCCGGTAAAGATTTTGTGGAGGCCCTAATCTCTACGGTGTTGTAGCTGTTGGGGTCTGAGCAGACGAACCACAATCTGACTGCATTGTACGAGTATATGTGCTCAATTAATGAGTCAGGCGGCCAACCAACATACTAAAAAAACTTTTGATATAGAAGTTAATCCAATTATGTAAATATCTTGTAGATATCTAACTTATTATATGCAATTAGATTTTTTATTTGTAAATGACTATTTCCTAACCGTCTAAGATTTATTTTTCAAATACAGTTGTGATGCGGTTAAACTGCAGCTCTTTTACACAGATCCCTACAATCGATCGTTACTATAATTACGTTTAGTCACATTTACACGCCACATGTTACTGTTATTTGCAATAATGAATGACTGTCCGTATATACGTATCCCCCTTACTGGAATGCGTAACTGCATTATTGTCGTGTAGATATTGACGCTACTTTGTCATCTGATTGAAGCTACTGTAATATTTTTCGCGTGCAATTTATATATCTGACGATACTACTACCTCTATATGACTTTTGTGATACCAAATATATACTGAGTAAGTATTACGTAACTTAGGAACATTTTACTATACCCGTGCAAGGGACAGCCCTCCAAATACTGATAGGGTGCATGCAAACCATGAAACTGAACAACTTTCCCCTGGGAACATATGGCTGGAAACGACAACTTTTTTTTTCCTCCCCACAATATCATGATCAGCTAACGGCAATAACTAAGAAAAGTCAAAAAAGTTTTGGCGTGTCCTGAAATATTTTTTCATAGGAAGTTGTTCAGTTTCAAGGTCAGAAAGCATCCTTTCAGTATTCAGAGGGCTGTCCCCCCTTACACCCCGTATATATAACAGGATCTTCGAAATATTGTTGTTCATAATAACCACACCTTATGTTACTGAACACTGCTATGGGTAACAACTTGACAAACACATCCGTTACGCACCGTAACCGTATTTGTATTGAAATATGATTAAAATAGCAATTTCCTTTTGTGCGACAGACGCATGCTCATGGTGCGTTAAAAATACGCAGCGACGGATAACAACTAGGAGAACCGCCCATATTTACTGTGTTATTTTGATGTATGTTTTTCAGATGATCGTAGCGTTGAGTCTAGAACGAAGAGAAGCAGTCTCGGTCAGCTCATTAGCATCGTTAGCATCACCACCACGTACCAGTAGCAATGTACTCGTAGCAATCTACAGAAACTTAGCATTGGCAGAAGGAGATAACCATCTCATGCCGCCTGCACCCTCTGTACAAATGGTATGAGGCAAATTACGTTACTGTTGGTGAATGAATGGCTTAAATATGCCACAGAGTTGTTTTGTGTAGTTTAAAGGACGCAGGATGATTTTATTCATTCACAAATCCAAAAACATGACTCTACGTTTAATCACTAGATATATACTGTTGAGTGTCGAGGCGTGTCGTCACCTCCTCGTTAGGTAAATTTACCTGCACTCGTCTCATAATTTTTAGATTACAAATTCGAAAACAGTTGTATAAAGAACCTGCTTTACGCATTTTGCCTGTATAAATTACTTTTCTGTTCAAACACTGAAACATTACATGTACAAATTTTTTATGCCTTCTAATAAAATGGAAATATAGAAAAGTTTATCAACAACTTAACAAAAGCTGAGCACCACCTGAACACGATCAGAACAACAACAGGTCAACAGCTGACAACAACTGAACAGCAGCTGAACAAGAACAGAACTACATCAAAACATGGCTAAAGCACAGAATATATAATAGTACTAACGTACAGAAGAATCACTCCCTAAGAAATTACATGTTTAGGTATAAATTAATACCTACGCTCGGTGTACCCAACCGCTCACAAACAAAATTGAAACTTATGAACGCGCGCGAACGCTCAATCTCCCTTGCGCATCGCAGTTTTATGACTGAGCCGCCGGCGAACTCCAAGGGTTGTCACTTGTCATCATGTTATTCGTGCACGAAGATTTTTTGTTATTGATTTTGCTATAATATCTTATTTGTTCACTTAATCTACGGAAGGAATTGTAAGATTTGTAAATATTTATAAACCTAAACGAAATTATTAATGACTACTGTTTATATAGAAAAACAAATAATTATTCTTGTGTCTTACTGTTCTTTGTATCGAGTGGAACACCGAGTCGACGACCCGATCGATTTTTTAACGAATAAACGTACTAAAACACAGAAAAAAATCAAGTAAGTGTGCGCGCAAGCAGCACGTGCGTGCGAACAGTGCGGCGGCTAGCGGCACACTGGCGGTCTGGCGACGACAAGTGACAACCCGCGGAGATTAGTCCCCGTAGGGAACCCGCCGGCGGAACATACCTAAACCGTGGAGTGAGACCCCCCTGGCTAAAGTAAAGGATTTTCAAAATTTACATCAAGCCATATTGCGTTCTTGCCATTTTTGTATTGAATTTGACCTCGCATTGGACCTAGCAATCGCCGGTGCGAAGATTTGGAAAAGTATATTAAGTACTGAGGTTTTGTAGAGTGTAGAAAAAATAGTATGCATCTGAATATAATTAGGCATGATATGACAATACTGTGGCTTGATATGAAAATTAGGAAATTCAGTACTTCAGTTATTATTTAGATGTCGTTCATATGTTGTTTAGGTGCTGCTCAGTTCTTGTTGATCTGCTGTTGTTCAATAATTGTTCAGTTACGACTGAACAACAGCTTAAAGCACAAACCTATCAACAACTGAACTACGAAGAACAACAAATACTTAACAGCAGCTGAATAACAGTTGAACAAAAGCAAACAACCAAACATCAGAACAACAACTGGCAAACAGCTGAACAACAATTTAATAACAACTAAATAACAACAACTGAACGACATATGAACATGAACTAAACAACAACCGAACAACAATCATACTACAACATCTGACGGAAGATGGCGGCAAATCTAAGTATTGGCAAAGGCCACTTCGTTTCTTTTCTCAATTTTGTCGGAAGGCTTACAACATCCTTAAGACGTAATGTTAAAGCGCTTGAGAATAAAATGGTAATTTCTGTAGGCAGAATACATAAAGCAGGTCTTTTTACAACTGTTTTCCAGATGTAATCCTAAAATTATGTGACGAGTGTAGATATAATAGTGTATGCATCTGCATATACCTTAGACATTAGACTATCTTAATAGCGATAGCAAGCAGGCTTTTGAAAGGGTTGTGTAACGAAGTTTTCATAGACAGCAGCCGGGACCGACAGCTTAACGTGCCTGCTTAACACAGAACCATCTTTCTTACGGATAAACAGGAGGTTTAGCCTGCAATATCGTAACCAGACAGGTACCCAAAAGAAACCGCGTCGCAGGCAGTCGCACTACCACTGCGCGTCTGCGCCACATCGGCCGTCACGCCGTTTACGCTCTGCTTGCAAGAGATATTGGCGTGATATAAGAATGTATATACGAGTATGTAGACTAGAAACAAACTAATAAGCAGCATTTGTATCAAGTATATTCGCATTCCCGGATCAGAAGTCTCGATCCATGCGTCGCGTCTGCAGATAAGCATCTGCTGAGTGTTCCCCTCCCCTCGCTACGATCGACGCGTGCTATTAATATCGGCCATCGAGGCACGGTCATAATGTCATTGTATTTGCAAGTAAAATGTACACGATAATTTCATGCAACGGTCTCAGGGCTAGGTAGGTACTTTGTAGATAGATCTTAGCCACACGTGTGAACTAGCCGTGTTTGTATTTAAAATAATGGGATGGAAATATTTTTATTGTCAATCGTATATCAACATTTGCCATAATCTCTTCATGCAAAAGGATCCTTTGATCTTGTTATTTGCTATTCTTTCAAGCCCAAGTAAATTAAATAATATTCCTCCAGCCCCTAGTCTCTATAGACTCTTTGTAATCTGCAAAGAAAACTGGACCTCTGATCTCAAAGCTACAGATGTCTCCTATCAAATAGGTTAAGTTGATTTAGTTACATATATATGGCTATATCTGAGAGTATCTTTAAGGTATCCGAGAAGAAGAGAATGACAAGATAAAAGTTTAGCTTCACCTTGACTTGCCTATAACGGCGTCGTCCCTAAAATGCAAAATGAGGGGAGACGTTAATAAAAATTCCACGCTGAAACAACAAATTAAACGAAGCCGAGCCACTCGGAAAGCCATAAGTACTCATCTCAATTGCCGCCGATAAGAAATCCAAGACTCGGCAATGTATTCGAGGCACGTTTGGGCCCACGGTTTTTTCTCGCTATGCTGCTGCGGCGTTTAAAATGGATCGGCTCTTAAATTCTTTGGAATGAAATGTTGAAGGATTTTATTAAATCGAGTGTAACCATTCCCGACATTACGCAAATGGCGGGTCCTCCCCTACATCTGTCGCAGGCTCGCGGGATGCACCCCCTTAATAAGTGTTAACGCTTGCCGGCTGCGATGAACACTGCGAGCGCTACTTCACTCCGGCTCAAGCTAAATCTCTACAAATTCTTGATACAAATTAATGCCGCGGTAGGAGTCCGCAGCTCTCTTGCAATTCCGTTTATAAGACTTCAACCTTCACGTAACCTCATTCAGACCAAATACACTGTGAAGACAGAAACAGATCTCGGCATTGGAGTAATTTAATTTTGGTAGTTATATAAGTAGGTATCGTAGAATGAGAATAGCATCACCTGATTTTATTTCCGCGAGTGTCGTTAAAGGCGACTGAGGGACTCGTTCAAATATATTTTGTATTATAATTTTACGGCCCCACTCAAACCTTTGTCAAAAGTGGCAATAACGACCGTTAACGCTCTGCATATACCGCAAGGAAAAAATGCATGACGTATGTATGTATCTGTAAGTATGTATTTTATACGTATCTGATAGAATATGCTACACTATTCCAAAGTAAATAAGTTCTTTTGCCACAAATTAGGGAGACGGCGCGCGGGGCGCATTCCTTTGCCGTGGAACTTTGCCTTATTACCGAGCAAAATATAAAGCGAAACGATTGAAATTGTGAATATATGTAATTTTAAAATAGCCAGTGTCAATCGCGCTGCTAAGATGAATTTAACGACATCTAATATGTCCAGATCCGTTTTTGATTTTTAGCCCTCAAAGGGGTAAAAAAGGGTTAATATTTTGTATGCAAGTTCGTAGCTATTGATGAAATCTGTTTTAAAATTTGTAATTAGATCATGTATCTACAATATTTGAACACGTATTAAAGGGATTTTCCAAGAGGCGGCCAATGTGGCGCAGTGGTAGCGTTAATGCCTGTGGCGCAGAGGTTCCGGGTTCGATTCCCGGGGGGGCACTCGCAAAGTTGATGTTATCAGTTTGTGAATTTATTCCCAGTCTGGTTAGGACATTGAAGGCTGAATCACCTGATTGTCCGTCAGAAAGATGATCCTATGACTACCTTCTTAGACGGCGGCGGTCGTTACTACACCATGTCAGAGGCCTACTTATAGTAGTAGACGGTTAAAAAACTCTGACACCATTGTTCATCGGGTCGTTCGTCAACTCGGGCCTACACGAGAAGAAGAAGAGATTTTTGATTTCTAACCTCCAAAGGGGTAAAGGGGGTTAAAACGTTTGTATAATAATTAAGGCCTTTGATGCGATCATTTTTAGATTAACTAAGGAGTTAAAGTTATGAAACTTAACCCCTAAAAGGGTAAATAGAGATAAAAAGTTTGTATGGAAATTCATGGTTTTTAAGTTTGATCTGTTTATTAAGAAGATAAAATAATAAAGTAACTAGGTATTTGAGTTTTAATTAGTTGGATAAGTATGTCGGGTTGTTCGTTGACTCGGTTCCGATCGAAAAAATAATTCGCAAGTGAAACCACGGGCGGAAACGCTAGTAGATTACAAAAGATCGAGAAGTACATATTGGTGCCCATTTGACACAAACCTTTAAGACATCGTGTTATTCCTTGTTTATTACACAAAGAGCTTACATGTTATTTAATGTTTTTTCCATTCGACTTGACGCTGTCAAACGGCTTACACTCTGTTTACCTTTTCTGTAATAAATAGTACTGTCAGTATTTTATTCCTATGGCACAATTTTTTCTCCCAGCAAGCACCCATGCACAATAATGCACAATTGCACATGCTCTCTATAAGGACGCAAAATGACAACACGATGCGAATATCTAGGTATTATAGGTCTCTCTCATGACGGCATGTTGAAATTACTGGGGTGTGTTGTTGCTTATTTGGCAACATTGTAGCATTATTCAAAACACCATTTGTTAGTTGTATTGATTGTACCAACCCTCCGTCCAAACATAATAAGTTTTCTATGTGTAGGTGCTGTGATACCATTTTGGAATAAAGAATAAATAAAAAGACGATAAATAAAATAAAAATAAAAATAAAAAATAAAAAAGCCTTTTATTTCTAACAGCAAATTTTTATAAACTACTTACTACTTAAATTAAATCTTATTTAATATTTTATCCTAAACATATATAGCTGATGTTATATAGAACAAAGTGGCTTATATTTGACTTAACTTTATTTAGTACAGCTATTTTTATTGATATTATGTTATTAACTTTCTATTTATGCCAGTGTCTATTTTTGTATAAGAAATTATTTATTATTATTTATTTATTTAATTTATTATGTATTTACTATTCTATGTATCTGTTAGAACCCCTCTACAGGTAAAGGCCTCCTCCAAAGATGACCAGTCTTCTCTAGATTTGGCGGTTTGCAGCCAGTTATCTCCAGCTATTTTCTTTACTTCGTCTTCCCATCTAGCGTATGGTCTTCCTTTCTTCCGTTTGCCTTGTGGTCCCTTCCAAGCTGTCACTTTTAATGTCCATCTCTGATCCTGAAGGCGAGCAACATGTCCAGCCCACCTCCACTTTAGAGCGAGAGCATGCCGAAGGCTATCATTTGCCTTAGTGACCTTTCTTATTTTAGTGTGTCGGATTTTTTGAATTTTCTTTATGTTCAGCATGCTGCGTTCCATTCCTCGTTGGCATGTGGTTATTTTTTGTTTTACCTTGTTGTTGTAATTCCACGTTTGGCATGCATATGTCAGGCATGGTATCAGGCATGAGTTCATTACTTTAGCTTTTAGGTTAATTGGCATATTACTTTTGAATATTTCTCTTAGGCTCCAATATTTGTTCCACGTCAACTGTATCCTGCGTTCTACTTCATGCAGGTTGTTTCCTTTGTCGAAGCTAATTTGTTTGCCAAGGTACGTGTATTCGCCCGTATACTTTAGAGGTTCACTGCCGACGAGTATTGTTGTTTTGTTGCTGTTTGTCATCAACATTGTTTTTGATAGGTTCATTTCTAGTCCTATTATCTTGCTGGCTTCGTTTAGCGATTCTATCATAGAACGAAGTTCTGACCCTGTCTCTGATATCAGCACCAAGTCGTCCGCGAACCTTAGATGATTTAAATATGTTTTTTTTATCTTTATGCCATATTTTGTCCAGTCGAGTTGGCCGATTACAGACTCTAAAATTGCAATGAATAACTTTGGTGAGAGGGGGTCGCCTTGTCTTACCCCTCTTTTGACTGGAAACCAGGGTCCAGCAGTCTCTAATTTCACTCTACTTTTGCAATTTTTGTAGATACTTTTGAGTACTTGTATGTATTCGCATTCTACATTTTGAGTTCTTAGGGCTTCCCAAATGCTGTCGTGTGAGACTGTATCGAACGCTTTTTGGTAGTCGACAAATGCTAAATAAAGTGGTCTATTGCTTTCTTGGTATTTTTCAATTAGAAGCTCTAAGGTGTGTATGTGATCAACGGTTGAAAATCCTTTTCTGAAGCCTGCTTGTTCTATAGGTTGACTTTCTTCTACTTTAGGGCTTAGTCTTTGGTTTATAATCGAGGAAAAAAGTTTGTAAATACAAGGAAGCAAGCTTATAGGTCTGTAGTTTCCGATATCATTTGAGTCACCTTTTTTGTAAATAAGAATTATATTGGATTCTGACCATTGCGGTGGCGTTTCCCCAGTTTCTAAGATGCGGTTGAATAGTCTTGTTAAAGGTACAACGAGGACCGCAGAGGCGATTTTTAGGGTTTCATTCGTAATATTATCTGAGCCTGGGCTTTTATCGTCCTTGAGTCTCTTTATTGCTCCCAAGACTTCACCTTCTTCGATCTGGGGAACCTTCGTTTTGTTGCCATCGTAGGAAAATTTGGATTTTTCCCTATCGGTATCTTTAGCACTGTATAAATTCTTATAAAATTCTGTTGCCACTGTGATAACGTCCTTGCGATTATTTAGTAATTCTTCATCTCGTTTCAAACCGTCTATCCAGGTTTTGTGCGTTCTCAGTTCTTTATAGGCTTTTTTTGCACTACCTGCATGGATCAGGTGCTTTTCAATAGTGTTGTACCTATGGTTTATGTAATCCCGTTTTATATATATAAATTTATATATATATATATTTATATATATATATATTTTATATATATAAAAAGACGATAAGAGAGTATTAAATTAAGTATTAAGAGAGTGTAGAACATCTATATCGACTTTCAGGTGCTCCTTTTTGAAAACTTATTAAACTACAGGTAATTTTTTTAAAGTGAAATTCGATGTTCATTGCGTAGACGGTTAGCTATTATGATACCGGGAATATGAACCGGCTACGCAATGTACTAAGAATTTCACCTGAAGACTTGTAGCCTCTAGTTTCATAACATAGGCAGGTGTCCAGCCAAAGCTTATGTTGTGCTTGTGTCGTAGTCACAGGGCACCGAAACGTCATGCGATGTCACCTCTGCCGCGCAAGTTCTTTGGTCTGTGGTCGAAGTATTGTGCGGATTGTAGATAAAGGTGGTTCCACGAGTGGGTACTCGTCGTCCGTCTTTGCAGTTTCGCAATTAGCGAAGTTTAGGATAAGAATTATCTCATTTATAGAGGTTCCCACTTTCTTTGAAAATTAACTATATCGCCCGTGAGATAGAGACGTGTGGTGTTTTGCCTTTGAGCCATTTACGTATTGTATCTTGTGTTGCATTTCAAAATCTCATAGATAATAATGTTTATTTTTTAGATTTACTGCAACATTAACCAATTACATCCCATAACATAAAATGACTGCCGAAATGTGAATCCAATAAATAGATTCACACACGATAATATATCACCGAACATTCCCAAATGAAATGGTAACTATAACTTACCGACGTGCACGAGTAATAGCGTAATACAAATTGCAATTCATTTCTATTTTTCAGACCATTAACCCCGGACAATAACACGGCAATGGAAAGCCGAGAGTAAAATAAACGCCGGGCGAAATAGTTCGGAACTGGTATCATCGTTGCAAATGTAAATGAACAATTAAAGCGCTCGCCGTGGCCAGGGACAATGATGATAATTATTTTAGTTTGCTGTCGGCGCGGGCGGCGATACGGCCGCACGCCGCCGCCGCACGCCGCCGCCCGTCGACGCCCGCCCGACGCCCGATGGAATGCTCCTCGGACCCCTATTTTCGCCATTAAACAGCGACACTTCTGCTGTTCGTAAATTATTATCAGCGAGCGCTTTCATTACTCGGCTCCAACAAAGGAACTACGACAGTAGGAACTGATTCAACTTCAGCAACTTCGATTCTAGTGCGGCGCACCCATTGTTCCTGGCGAAAATCGTGGCTCATATTAGGCCCGAGGTGAAATTGTGATTAATTCGTTACAGCGCTCCGGATATCGCCTCCGAACGGGAAACTTCGGTGAAAGGACAGTCTTTAGAATAATAATTGCACTGCATCCGCTTAGTTCGAACCATTTCTACTAGAATGTTCATTGCATAGTGATTTATGTAATGTAGAGGTACCTTCATAGTCAAGCGGACCTTACCTTCCTTACCATGTCACCTTATTGGCTAATAAGTTGTTCTTACTACAGTACAGGTACGTGTTTAGTTCTTCATTGCGCAGTCAACAGATATCGATATTTTTCAAAAAGTGTCTGTTTTCTATTTACGGTACGTATTTTTTTCAGGACCTGACCTATTTCCTAACTACTTAAGTGTTGCATTCTGAACACCCTTTACATCGCCATATCTGTTTAAATAACTTATCACCAGATTTTTAATAAAATTGAATATTTACTACTAGAACAATGTATTCACCTGACGAATTCTCGTTATCGTAGCAAATGACAAGTTAATAACATTGATTCAATGCTCATTTTGTGAAGTGCTTTGAATGTCAACATATCAGCGGAACTGCTAGATGCAATAGGGCTGCCAATCGTAGATTGTGTTGTCCACCTATTTCTAAAAAGACTTTACGTTTCACTACCGTATTGCATTTTACCAGTACTTTACATAATTTACGTTTTATTCGCCAATTACTTTAGATTTTAGGTATAATTATTTTTACAATACAGATCACCTACATTATTGAGCAAAGACAAATCCCGTAGCATTAGCTACGCGGCATAGCAGGATGGATAATGTAATCAGATCAGATCCTAAATCATAAAATAAGTAGGTAAGTTTTGTGCTAAGTATAGCATGTTTATTGCAGAGCACTATTCGAATTATCTATCCCTACAGTAACAAATATAATACGGAAAAAACATAATCATAAATAATATGATTAAAATAAACAGGATAAAATTACCGCTTGATTTTAAGGTTTCGTGTTTACTTTAATATGTAAAGGAAAATAATATACCTAGCACTGTGAATGAAAAATAAACCTACATGTGTAATAGTTTCAGGATAAAATTCGTTCAGCTCTAAACTCAACTGCCCGGCTGACCTGCGTGATATGACATATTTTGTCGTCACATGCGCGCAGAACTTCAGTAGGAATGAAGTGCGGAGATTATACACAGTTAAGTGAGCTGCAGTCGAGATAAGAAATGCGGTGACACAATTTTATCGTAGCATGCGTGTTAGCCTTAGGTGTTAGCCCAGTAGGACACTGACACGATCTAAATTATATAAAAGAAAAAATCAAATGACGATGTCATCACGTCATAAACGGTAGCCCTATTTGGCAATGAAAATGGCCCAATCGGTCGCCACGCCGCGCACACTGCTGCCCAGCCCGAAGTGGAATGCTTTCGACTCGCGTAATTCAGTTAAACGCGTAATTTATGACTGGCCAAATTACTGGCATCACTACGTAGAGTTATCTGATAGCCTTAACATTTCTGCATAATGGACGAAATACCAGTTACATTTCTCGAAAATTGCACACGCCTTTTGGTTGCCGGTACGAATACGACTGATGAAGGAATTTTAAATGTGGTACTCGTAACTGGTAAAATACCTATGTAAGGTTTGGAAATAAGAAGGACTTCAGAATATACTTCATCAAAATATCTCATATTATTGAGTTTTTCTGCTTTATAAATAATATATTCTTTCCCCCAACAGCCACGTAATGAAAACAATTATTCGCAAAATTGTCCAATACCTACTAGCTTTTCGTCCGCCACGGTATCTGAAAACGTTTAATAGCTATAAATGTTGAATAGTTTTATCAAAAATCATAAACTTTAATACAAAATGTCATTCTCTTTATTCCTCTTTGTGGTACAAAGGAGTTGAAATAATTAAAAAACACAATTAGAAAATACTTAAAATCGTAAGTAAAGTAAGGTAAATTTCTTATTAAAATAAAATCTTTATTTTATCTTCCTTTGAATTTTAAATTAATATTACGTTTAATTAGTCATTGATATGAATGAACTTTAAATTATTTTATTGTACATAATGTACTGTTTTGTTCATTTAAAAAAAAATCGATTTTGGCCTTCCTAAAATTGGTATGTTTAACAAGGCCCATGCCATTTTTACCTTATTTGTAGTTAAAGTTAGTATTGTATTTACAAAAACAAACGGCGGCCAATGTGGCGCAGTGGCAGTGCGATTTCCTGCGACGCAAAGGTTCCGGGTTCGATTCTCGGTGGGGCTCTCACAAAAGTCGATGTAAATCATTCTGTGAATTTGTTCCCAGTCTGGTTAGGACATTAAACCACCTGATTGTCCGATAGGAAAGATGGTTCCGCACTTCGGAGGGCACGTTAAGCCGTCGGTCCCGGTTGCTGTCTATGATTACTTGAACTGCGATCGTTAGACACCCATGTCAGAGGCCTATTACTAGTAGTAGGAGGTTGAAAATACTCTGACACCAGGGTTCATCGAGTCGTTGGACGAGAAGAAGAAGAAGATAACAACAAATATACTGGAATGAATGTTTATTAATTATTGTACTTAGGTAAAAGCAACGGTAACTTAATGCTCAATATTTTCCACTTCTTTAGTGAGCCGCAAAATAGACCGGATATCAATATTTCAAGATTAAGTCCAAAAATACTACTTTCATACCTAATAATATTGTTATTCAGACTAGAATTAGGCATTTATTTTCAAAAGCTTCTGATTTAACATTTTCATTCATTTTAACCATATTCGGTTTAGACGGCCCTTATTGTGGGTAACAAAACAAAGCTTGGAAAAAGATATAAATAGTAAAAAATAAGCTGCCAGTTTATAAAAGGGTGAACCAGTCCATAAAACTGAACAACTTTTCCAATGGAACATAGGTCGAAATATGAAAAAGAATTTAGACCTCTCATACAAATGGGTTGGCCCCTTAGGGCAATCTGTATGGAAAGATCAATATTTTTTTCCTATTTTGATCTATGTTCTTTGAAGAAATTGTTCAGTTTCATGGACTGGTTTACCCTTTAAAATATCTGCAGATTTTTTTTGTACCTATTCTTTAGTAAGTATTTGTATTAGCTTATTCTTTCTATTACAAACATTTTTAAATGAAAGAATAATGTTTCCAGGACACAACCTCTTATAAAAACTAATTCAGTTTTGAATTGCGAAACAGTTAATGGTCTTATCGAAACGCAATAGGGTTGTAAGGCCCGAACGAGGCTAGTAAGGCCCAAGTTTTAGTTTTAGAAAATAAAAAATCTTTTAAGTGCACATACGTACCTATGGGTGAATTAAAACAAAATAGTTTTCTTTTTATTTATTTTTAAACTCTTCCCTTGTCGCTGGAAAGATGGCGCTGTACTTGGTACATTAATGAAAGGAACGGAACGTCATATAATTTTTCGATTTATTCACTTCGACGTATGAAATCGTAGAACGAAACGTAACATATCAATATCATAGTTACATTACTCGCCTCACAAAAATATTTACTTTCATATGGGTTTCCCTATATATCAACGAAAACCACAAAAAGTATTAATTATTAACAAAGCGCGAAAAACGAGGATAGATTCGGAAAGAACAATAACTTTTTTTAGAGCTATTTGGCTTTGGCGTTTTGCAACGTAGTCAGTTCAACGCCATCTACAGAGTTCTTTGAATACTAAACTTTTTTAATTCTCAAAAATAAAACTAGTTTTAAGAAACGTCATTTCTAATAAGAACATTAAGGAATATAAAAAAACTTAGGTACTTATGTTTTTATTATCTTTGCAACATGTAGATAACTACTTTAATGCTGTACAGTTGATGTAATTTTTAACTCTATTCTCTCTGTAAATTATGCTTACAAACAAATTACGATAAAGAATCAACTATATTCAATTAACATGGTTCATCGAGACGTTGGACGACTCGGGTTGCCATACGAAAATAAAGAAAATAAATATGAATTGTTGCATATGTCAAATCTCTGAAGAGCTTCTTTTTCTTCTTAGACGACTCAAAGAATAAAAGGAAGTGTTTTTTTAATTATTTTTTTGTATTTTTTTGCTATTTTATCTTAACACTTGTTAAATCAAGAAAGTATAATTATGGAAACCAATCCAGCATTGTTCAAGAAACACTTGCCCTGGCTCCTTTAGTTCAGAGTCTAACATGCAAGGATTTTACAAGTACTCCTACGTCATACATCAGAATGATCGAATCTTTACAAATCAAATTGCTATTACAGTTCATTTTGCTTTGGCATTCATAGAACGGAATGAACGATCCGATAAGGACCGACAAAAAAGAATGTGTCTCTCTCACACAGTTTTTTGTTAGTAGGGTGACTATGTGCTGCGCAAAAAATAGAGACATTGGTAATAGTAAGAATATTTCTCCTTCGGTCAGATCAGAGAGTTCTGGAGTGAGACTAACCGGTAGGAAAGGTTTTAGAGTGGTACCGGGTAGGAAGGTTGTTCAGTGGTAACTGGTCACTAAATTTGAATGGCAAAGGGTCCAAAAAAATTGGCCAGTTCGGGCGGTTCTAGAGTGGGATCAAACAGATTAAAAGGTTCTAGAGTGACACCGGATCGGAAAGTACTAGATGGCACCGGGTCACGTGTATGGCTTCCGGTAACATAGGAAAGGAGACGAAACGAATAAGGAGACCAAACTGGAAAGTGGACCAAATGTTAAGTGGACAAAAAGGTAAAAGGAACCCAATGAGAAAGTGAACGAAATGGTATAGTGGGCCAAATGGGAAAGTAGAGCAAATGGGAAAGTGGACCAAATGGATCTGATGCGGTTTAGAAGACTTTCAACATGCTCGATAGCCCTCTGACTCGGTTGATTAGGTCTCTCACATCGTTGAGTAGAACTCTGACGTAGTTGAGCAGGCCTCTGACATGATTGCATTGGCCTCTTATATGGTTGAGCAGGCTTCTAACTTGTTCGATAGCCCTCTGACACGATTTAGTAGGCCTCTGATACGATAGAGTAGCCCTCTGACATGGTTAATTAGGCTTCTGACATGGTTGAGTAGAACTTTGAGGTGGCTAATGACTTGTGACATTCTTGAGAAGTCACAGGTCACATAGTTAAATAGGGCTCTGACATGGTTAAGTACGTCTCTGATATGGTTGTGCAGGCTTCTGACACGATTGAGTAAATAAAAGAGGAAATACTATTAACTACTAGGTAGCAGTCTACGGTTATATTATAGTTATAAAAACGTGTGGTCACCCTCTTGAAAGGGACGCACTCCTTTTTCGAGAGTCTCTTTCGGCTCGCTTTTGTCGTCACAGTGAGCCTTTCAGGTGTACGACATAAGAGAATAAGAGTATAGATAGGAGTACATACCAGTTCCATGCTAACATGACTTAATATTGAAACAGGGTATCTACATACCTACTGACCTAAAATTCATATATGATACTTTTAGCCTGACTGCCCCAGAAGGATCTATGTTTTATTTTATGCTTCATTTCCGCCTACCGGTTTCACCCGCTGCCACTCATTTTTCCGTGGTAATAGTTGTTTTCCCGCGGTAAAAAGTAGCATATGTGTTATTCCAGGTTATACTCTACCTGTGTTCCAAATTTTATCTAAATCGGTCGAGCCGTTTGAGCGTAAAGAGGTAACATACATACACACACACAAACTCTCCGATTTATAGTATTAGTACGGATTAAAATATTAAAATGTGCGTTATATTTCACTTTTTAACGCTATAACTTTTTGAAATTTTGCCGTCTGACTTTTCTATCTAACAGCTCTCGAGCTTTTTCATAATTTCAAACCAGATGGCGTTATGTTTAGCTGTCATTTTTATTTTTCCTTTTAGTCACAGATACATTTCATCTATTACTTACATTTCCTTGTATGATGCTATGATGCATCTATGTTACCTTCTCATTTGGGTGCAAAAATTATTGTCATGTTTTTGCTTGGTTTGTGGTACTCTTTTATTTACCTCTAGTGCATACATAATAACTTTGCCCGCTTCTTTGCTTTACTTTCTTACAAAATCGAGCGATCAGCTCTTTTTTAATTTCTCCTTGTTCGCAACCCTAAGGCTCATTATACGCCGGGCAATGTTGCCAGTAGTTTACTGGGGCAGGTCTTCTAATATTAACCGACCCAAATATCTCCTAAACTATTGCACGTACGTATCTAATTTTGCAATCATCTAATGCAGAATTTGGTTTGTTACTGGAAAATTGAAATGCATCTGAACAGAATGCTGACTGAACTGAAAACTAAACCCCTGTTTTGGCACCGCTGGGTACTAGAGGTATATAATCTAAGGGCACCACCTATGACAGGGCTGACTTTGAGAGCTATTGCCGGCCAACTAAGTGAAGTTAGCGAGAAATTTACAAACCTACAATTGACAAATAATTTTCCCAAACCATCAGTATATTGCCAAATGTCATAGCTTTAGACGAGCAGTTATACTATTAATTTTGTTTTGGTGCAAAGTTATGTGCCAAGGGCAACGTTGTATGATTTTACAGTACCTTTAATATTTGCGTTAATTATTGAATGGGTACGGTAAGTTTAGTAGTTTTTAAAATGTTTTTTTACCATACCTACGAAACTGTTCTCTTGATTATTTCTGGTTTCGGTAAGTAAGGAATTTAAATTCGAAGATTTATTATTGGTATTGTACAATTAAAAATACAAGATTATAAAAAAAAATCGTCATATCACTAACTCAAGTTATTTAAGTAGGTACTTAATACAGTTGTTTACAATAAATACGCCATCACGACAAATAGAATTCTATGACCCTGTTAACCCTGTTAACGTAATAATTTGCCTAAAAGAATATATTTTAGCAAGATATTTAAATTATAAATAAGTTATCTACTTTATTGAACAGCCAATATGATATTGTTTTATTGAATTCGTAAGTACATTGCCTAACCGTAACACTAACCGGATACATGGACAGAATAAAATGCCGTAGAAAACCATACTTTTCTAAAAATGTCTATCGAAGTCAGCAATATTTATTCGCCAATACATCACGATAGGCTTCTCTGATTACGCACATAAGTAGGTAGGTGTTGTTCTATTTCGTCACCGCCCACCGACCGCCGCCGGCCACGTCTTAAATAAAATAATGGAATGATAATTCGACGGCGAACCGCAAACGGCTCAGCTGCCGCCGGCTGCTCCGATGTGGAATGTTTTAATTAAAATCTGTCTCTAGTTTAATTACTTGACACTCACATTCTGCGCTTAACCCAATTCCCTTCTCAATAGAATGGCGAATGCGGGATTACTTCTGATTCAGACTCTGCAATTGTATAAAGCAGTAAGTTATAAGTGGTAGAGTCGACGCGACTGTTAACCTTTTTGAGAAATTATTTCAGGATATTAATAACCGAAATGTTTTAGTTAAAGACCATTTGTCTATTAATCGCTGCCTTTTTTGAACTCACCGTAAGGTATGCACCTGTCAGATGAAAGAAAATTGCGAAGTCTGATCCTATTCCCATATAAATACAGATAAGGTGCGTTTCGTTGCATCGTAACGCACCGTAGACGTATTTTTATGGGAATATGTCTGACAGACGCATGCGTTACGGTGCGTTAAAATCGCAGCGACGGATGACAACTGGGAGCACCGCCTAAAACTATTTCACTCATAGTCAAAATGAAAGAAATAGGTAAAATGTGGTTTTGGCAACGTATTTTCTAGACATGTTCAATATGTCTATCAAATAAATAAGAAACTTTTTTTTGATCCGACGGCAAATTTATTTTTAATTTTATTAAATATGTTAACAGTAATTTAAGAAAGAACTATAAAATATTGATAATTTATAGAAAATTTAAGCAATTAATGTAACATTTTTATAATTAGTAACAGAAAAATAATTTGTACTGTATGCAAAATCTCAAAAAAAAAATTGTTATTAATTACGTAACTTGTCTTGTGTTTTCATTTCTTTGTAGATACCTTTTTTTATTAACTTTACAAGTTTGCCATATTTTGAATTTGCGAATTTTTTGATTTGCGTCAAACTTATAGTATTTGCTGTCAAATCCCTCCGACCTACATCGTATACTCTTTAATTATTAATTTGTTGACCGACTTTTGACATCAATCACACTGTGCGGAAGCGTGCACCATTAAAATACCTAATCCTATGTCGTTCTTATTATAACGAATAAAATTTACGTTTGCTGTAAAAAAAATCGACCTACCTGAATTAGTAAGTGTGTTATCGCCATGTCCCGTGGAGGTGTCGACGTCGGGATGCGCGTGCGCAGCGGCGGCAAGCAGCGCGCAGACCCACGCGCACGCGGCCGCCAGCACCGCGCGCGCACCCGGCCGAGACCGCGGCAACATGCGGCCACCCATCACATCACCCACTGACAAATCTCTGCTGTCCAATCCGCCCCAAAACACTTACAAACTAACTTAACTTTAAAAACTAAAATCCTCCAGCAACTTTACTTTCAACAATTCAAGTCCTAAATTACTATTAAATTACTTTCGCCAAGTTTTACTAAGTTTGTAAGAATAGTGATACTGATAAGAGTAAGTTCGTCCCGCGTTCCCCCTGTGGCAGTGGCGAGCTGCGAGTGAGGGCGGCGGCGAGGGAGCGTGGTCGCGACAGCACTGTCGGAGTCTCCGTGATCGCTGCATCGCGCCGCGACCGGCTCGTCCGGAGTCTCCGCGTGTCGCACCAGGCGCGAGGAGGGCGGCTGCGCGCGCACCCCGCCTGGGGACCAATCGCACGGCGGGGGAGGGCCCGCGCGTAAGACGCACGGAAGTATATGCGAAGGCCTATGTACAGATGATAGCGGACAGGTGGTTTCGCGGCCGTAATTAGCCTTCTAATAACTTATTGCTACGTAAATATGCTTCAACGCTGGACGATTAAGATAGCGGCCAAATCGTGCCTCGTGTCGACCTTCCACTGCTAACCGATTTCGGTTCGGTTCAGCCTTTTTTTCAATCCTTCGCGTTAACTTTGCTTGCGCCTATACATATTTAGTACGTATAGAAGTAGAGAGGAAAAGGAGGCCGTCGACATGGTGACCTCGCGTAACTTTGGAAATTCCAGGATTTATAGAGCAACAAAGGCACGTGATCCTCTGACTTTACACTGTATTTATAAGAAAAATTCTGGAACACCTTCCTTAGTATTATGCTATGACATCCAAACTGTGATTTGGCAAAAATGGTAAGTCATAATAATAATTGTAGCACGTACCTAGTATAAGTCAATTAATTATTTTATTCGAAGCTAGTGTCTTCGCCTGCGGCTTTACACGGGCCTTCTTTTTTCAACAACCCGACAAACCTGCTAAAAATTTCAAAAATACGTACCTACACACAACAACAAAGTCTAAGGATAATTGACGTTTACATTTTACTTGATTTTCAGAAAATCTTTTTATATTTTCTTAAGAAAATGATATATGAAGTTAGACCTCAAAATAAGTTTTGATTTCATATATAATTTTCTTACATGACTAATAAAAGAAACTACAGATGGGAAATATTTTTTTTAATTATTTTACAATCTTACTTTTTGCTTAGCGTACCGCCACTGTAACTAAAAACATATGTTCAAAATCAAAATACATACATACATACATATAATCACGCCTCTTTCCCATAGGGGTAGGCAGAGACTACATCTTTCCACTTGCTACGATCCTGACACACCTCTTTCTCTTCTTCAACATGCATCAATATTTTCATACCTGCTCGTCGGTTTAGGGTACTCAAAATAAAAATTAATGAAAAGTTTAGAGTTTATTTAATTTAATAACCCCTAACATTAAAAGAACACGACATCTGTTATTCATGCTCAATATTAAGTTATCTTGTTGGGGTATGATGAGGTCCCAAGTTCTTTGAAGATGTAAGAAAAGTTACTTTTTAAGTAGTTATATTTGGAGAAACAGTTGTCAATGCTTTTCTTTGTAACATGTCCCAAGCATGCTCAATTGCGTTCATGTTGGGAGACAGAGCAGACCAGTTTACAACGCTGACATCACTATCATGCATGAGTTGGAACTCCTGATGCATTTGCACCCTGTACGGAATAATCACAGGTTCCACTACTTCTTTGCGGTAATGCATTCATGTTTCCTCTAATCCAAATGAGGTTGGTTCTCGCGCCGAAGTGAATTACAGCCCATACCATGATTGTTCCACCTTGACTTGCACCTCCTAAGGATGTTGGAGACGATTTTGCCTTCCTGGAGCTCGCCACACACGTACTCTAGGTGAATGCGGGTGAAAACTATATCGAGACTCCTCCGAAAAGAGCACTGTTCACCATTGCTCTTTTGTCCATCCTAAATGTTCTTGAGCCCACGACAGTCTTTGTCCGCGATTGCCACGCCGTAGAGCTGGGACTCGAAGTGGTCTGTGAGCACGAAGAACGGCTTCATGCAATCTTCTCCGAACAGTTTGACCGCTTACTAACAACTGATCTTCGCTATGGAGCCTGTGCACCATTTGCGTAGCCGTCACATTGGGTTGTTGTCTGGCAATATTTCTTAGAAATCGATCCTGCCTCTGAGTGGTAACACGATATCTGCCAGTATGCCGCTCGGCAACTCTTCCTGTGTCTCGTAATAATAATAACGCCTCCGTGTGATGCCGGCTTAGAATAGCTTTACCCTAATTCTAACCATGGGCGTCGTAAATTTTTTTGTTGGTATTCAACATTTATTAATTTACCGCGCCCTAAGTTCTAAATTCGAAAAGTTTTTTTTTTAGGTAAGGAATACCAACCAGTTCTTTACCGCAAATTTATTTTTTATAGTTTTTGAGATAGGTATACAGCCTTTAGGCAATTATCCTTCAACTCTGTTGATGTGTGTACTTCATTATTTTATATCCTTAATTCCTTAGTCTTTTTTTTAAGACTATGAATCCATACAAAAAATGTATCCCCTTTGTAGTTCTAAAAACCCTTAAACACATATTAAACAATTTTTAGCCGACTACAGCAAAGCAAAAAGAGTGTTATTTTATTATTTTGTAGCTACATGATCCAATCACACATTTTTAAACAGATCACATCAAAGACTACAAACTTTCATAACTATTAAACTATTAACCTTTTTACCTCATTGGCGCTTTGGGGGGCTAAAAATAAATAACCGCATATTCACTATTGAACTTTTTTAGCTTCATGGTCTAATCACCAATTTTGAAACTGATCACATAAAAGACTACGAACTCTTGTTTCTAGCATTAGTAGTTTAGTAGGTTTATGCATTGGTTTATGTCATATTATAGATACCATAGCCTCTGGTATGGTTTAGTTACTAGTTATTATTCTGTGGTATGGTCGTCAAATCCGGGCAAAATGTGGTACTTAGTTGTTTTTTACATTTTCACTTCACTGCACACTTTTTAGTCCTCGATTCATGTTCCAAGGTTCTTTGCCACACATGTAGTAACAGTTTTTTTTTCACTTTATTCAAAAGTCCAAATTAAAAACCACGATGCGCAGCACTGCCAAAAGGCAGCACTGGCAGCGGTCGCTATGCGGTGATGGCGGTTGGGGGCGCGATCGTAATGTGTCGTTTATTAGACTGTTACTTACATACTAATGAAGGAGGCGCGTAGGCACACTACAGCTGAGTCAGTCAGTCAGTCAGTGAGGTCATTTGTTTTTATAAGTGTAGATTATTTATTTTATTTCATAGAATTTCGTATTTTAATGTTGCTGTTGTTGAAGTCCCATGGCACCCCGCTGGTGCAGAGGGCCCTGGAGAGCTTCTTCCATTCCACCCTGTTTTGCGCTGTGGTCTTCGCTAGGTTCCAACTGCGCTCAGCTCGCTATGTATCGTACGCGTCCAGGTTTCCACAGGTCTGCCACGTCGACGCTTCCCGCTTGGCTGCCACTCAAAGGCAATTTTGGCCAGATTGCCATCGCCTCGGAGTAAAATGTGCCCAATCCAGTTCCATTTACGATGAGCGATTTCATCAGCAACTAGGGACTGCTGGCATATAGACCACAGTTCCTCCTTTCGAATTATGTTCGGCCAGTAGATACCGAGTATGGAGCGCAACGATTTACTCACGACTTTACGAGGGAATCGAAGAGTGAGATTTTTATCCGTCGGGTGAGAATGCTGGATTTCTATGCAGGTTGAAGTTTGGCAAATACAACTTTGGCCTTCTTTATCTTGCCGCCTACGTCCTCGTCTGAGCGTATTTAATGTTAACAGGTACCTTGGTTACGCTTTATCCGTGTCCATTGTTAGAAACTGTTTATTGTTATTAAGACCTACTATATGTAACATAGTGTGCAATAAATACTGAATACCTCTCAATAAATGACTTGCTTAATTGAAGTTGGATTTTAAGCACAGAGTTTATACTTACACCTCCAGCATGAAAATCATTTGAATGTCTATGAAATTTACTATAAATAGGTGTAAACTTATACTATTTATCTTTATAGAATTTTGTGTTAATAAGCAAAATTTATAACAAGTTTGAACTTTTTTTTATAAAACTTGCATAATTGCAATCTAAAATTGTTTACCTACCTAACACGGAAAGTGTTTTAAAATTTGGTATTCAATGTTTCAACTCTCCTCCTGCCTTATTGTTTTTTCATACAGTTACAAATGATTACTTGTATTGTAGATCCTTAAGGGCGGGGCACACCGGCTCCGTATCCGTTCCGTATCCAGCTCTCGTCCGTAGTCACGCACGAACTTATGACGTTGTAATGTATGGGACTGTATGAGATACGGCACACCGCTTGCGTTGCGTGTCCGTTGCGTATCCGTTCCGTGCTGCACGCAAGCGGTGTGCCGTATCTCATTCAGTCCCATACATTACAACGTCATAAGTTCGTGCGTGACTACGGACGAGAGCTGGATACGGAACGGATACGGAGCCGGTCTGCCCCGCCCTGCCTGCGTGCGTTTCCATTGAGGCCAAGCGGAAAAAAACAGAACCTAGCAGCGCATGAATTGACCAGTCACAAACCTCGAAATCTCTTCTCCGCGTTAGTAATTTATTTGTCTTTTCATGCACCCCTTGGCTGCGCTCCGTACCGCTACCCCTAAGTTGAATTCGCGGGTTGTTGCCATACTCACTACGCTTGGCAAGCGGATTGGTAATATTGGAGTGATGCTATTCTAAACCGGCATCACTGCATCCATTATGGATTAAATCAATGACACCCATAGACCAAGACCCAATGATATTCCTGGGTAGAAGTTTTTGAAAGTAGCGGTCTAAAAATAAGTAGGTACGAAGAAGACAGAGCAAATACCCTGTGTTTGGCGTTACAGATCCGAAAAACTTTAAGATCTCAATAAGGTATTTTTTAAAAGACTAAAATAGTTACGCGTTTCACGCTATTAGATGGCGATATACAACCCAATCAGCCACGCAAGGTAATAAAATTAGCGTTCTAGTAGGAATGAACCTATTTTTGTAACCTTGCTGGATTTCTCTGACCCGTAGTCCTAATTTATTGTTAGTGATATCAAAGTATGCTTATGTGAGCACCACTATAACTGCTTAAAAAATTTTCATGGACGTGAATTAAGTCTTTTGATGACTCGGTGTCCCACATGAAAAGAAGAAGAATCAAATTCTAGATAATTTTAAGTAAGTACGTTTTTATTTTTTAAACAGCTGTCAAAAAGATAAATATTTAGGTTTACTCATCAGAGAAAGATTTAAAATTAAACTGTAGCTCACATTAACGTTGTAGTTACGAGTAGATGATATTTATAAGTATAAGTATTTTATTGTGTTGTCCTGATAGTTTTAGATCTAAGAGACCGGTTATTTGGCTGAACTTTAAACCCCGTGTATTCTTCAACCACGACATTGGCTGACTTGTTCCTGTTGACAGAAGCCATATTTACAAACCGTGGAACACTCATCAGTACAAAGAGCATATAACCACAGTGATGAAGTAGTGATGGCAAAATGTATAGCGATGTCACCCACAGAACTACGACTGGCTGGCTATAATAACGACAACGCACAGGACTTATGTGCGACAGGAAAATGTATAATGTACAAAACCGCCATAAAAACTGCGATTACGTACGGCTCAGGATATTGGGCGACTAATAAACAGCAGCATTAACATCTCAACAAATTAGATGCGCATGCTACTCTGTGCAGCAAGAGTCACCATTTTAGAGGAAGCCCTAAAATTGCACCCATAACTGAATAAGTGAAAGAAAAGATCCCTCCGATGGTACTTACAAGGTCAAAGTCGCCTTGAAAACCGCATAGTCAAGCTTGCCTTAAACTTACCAACGACGAAACGAGGACGTGGAAGACCACCTTCTACTTGGCTAACGACAGTCGAAAATTACTTGAAAGGAACTAACCTAGACACCAGCTCAGGACAAGACCGTGCGAAGTGGAGACTCCGAACAAGGAAGGCCGACCCCAAGTAAATGGGAAAGTGTGTAGCGAGGAAATGAAGATCAATTTTTTCATATTTCGATCAAAGTTCAGTTTTGGTATGCAGGCCCATCCGTGAACATACAACTTTTCCAAACACCCTGTTTTATTTATGCAGGTTAGAGACATGGTTTTTTATTGTCCCGTTCCCGTCAAACCGCAATAATCTATGGACTAACGATTCAACGTGGTCTACGAGTAGGTACTACAAGTCTGTTGCTTGCTACAGTACAGCTACAATGTTGCTACGGCGTAGCGATGAGTCCTGCGATACGATTGTGTTGAGTGTGACCTACGAAGTCAAACTAGCTACATTTTAAATCGATATTTTTTGTGTGAGAAACGCACGGACTGACATCTTATCTTACTATAAATATTCCTCATAGCGACGAAATCAACAAACGCGCGTTGCACATATTTTGCGACTTAATATATTCTGCAACTTTTGACATTTTGCAACTTAGGCCATTTTGTGACGTTGGACATTTTGCATCTAGGACTTATTAAGACGTTGGTCATTTGCGACTAATCACATTTTGTGAGTTAGGACATTTAGCGACTTTTGAAATTTTGCGACTCGGAACATTTTGCGACTCAGGACATTCTGCGACTTAGGGCACGAGTTGTACGAATGGTATTTACCTGTCTATTAACTGGCTGTGTTGTATTTGTAGTTTTAAGTACTATACCTACTAAACATCTGGAAAAGAAGGCAGAATAAAAAAAAACACAAATAAATTACCGAACGAAAACGTGTACGTCACATTGACGTTTCACTTCACAGAGTATAAAACGTTGTTCTTATAGCTGTGTATTTATAATAATCTTTCATGTAATTTTTACTGAAAGCTCTCGGGTCATTCGTTGACTGGTATTCCACACGCACGATACAACAAAAGATTATTTGAAAATTATCAGCAGGTGTAGTGCAGTAACCATAATTCATATTTGAAATACATCCACAGAATACATCAAAGTTAAAAAACTAGCTCAAAAAACACCAGTCAAGTTAAACATCAGTCAGCGATGCAATTTTTTAGGATTTTGTAAACATTTTATTTTACACGATGGTGTTTTAGATTTTAATATATTAATAACTTACAATGGATCCAAATAATCGCTCTAGGCGGGATTTAGATGTGGACAGTTTCCGGACTGACGAGCCCACCTACGATAGGGCTCGTATGAGAAGACAATCAGGTGGCTTCGTGGATCTGGGAAATGAATCACAATATGGTAGCGGTGGACACCAGGCTTCCGGAGCTAATGAAATCTTTGCAGACGTACAGGTAACTTACTGCTTATCACTTAGAGCTACTTTTTCAGTAAGCTACCTGCAAGGAAACTAGCATTTTTATTCATTAGGTCACCCATTTGAATCATATTTGAAGATGCATTAAGTACGGTCTATGAGTCAATTTCAGAATGAGAACTACCCAAAAATTTGGTATCTCATATCACATCAAGTCTTGGTGACTGAGATGTTGATTCAAAAGAAGTTTTTAGATATGAGTAGAAAGAAGTAGATTGTATTATTATGAAGGCACAGATTCTGTTTTTTACCTTATGAGATAAATTGTAATTATATTAAATAATTTATTTCAGGGAGATGTGCCTTGGTGGAAATCCAACTTTTTCATATCACAGCCAGTGCTTTTTGGCACATGGGATGGAGTATTTACATCATGTCTCATTAATATTTTTGGAGTAATTGTATTTCTAAGATCTGGCTGGCTGGTCGGTCAAGCTGGAATTGTAAATGCTGTCTTTATAGTAATTTTTACAGGTAAGAATTAGTATTCCCTGTATGACTGGACTCTTCAATTTTGGCTCCAGGGCTTTTAAACCTACACCTTATTGATTACTAAAATATTTAAAGAAGTATTATGGTTTGTAAAACTTCACTTTTTACAAGTTTTGTGCATTTAACTACTACTACAGCAATCACAACAGTCCTCTTATGCCTGCTGGACATAGGCCTTTCCCTATTGGGGATTATTGCCACTACACAGCTCTTCAGGCTTGGCAGGCAGATTCATGAGCACAGTGCAAGGTGTTGTAGATATTTAAATGGAATTCCTCCCTTAGGCACAACATACCAAGGAGCAATATTTTAACTCAAGCACCTTTCCGCCTGAAACTGCCTAATTTGCAGGGATGATGTCAACAAATTGGTTTTGCAATCCTGTATTTAAGTGACATCACACTTAGGTTCCATAATGGTTAGTCACAGTAGGAAAACAATGACTGACATTATTTTTAATGATATGAATTTTCCCCATATATCTATACACAAACAAAAATGCATGGGGCGGTGTGGTTTGGTGTAACACAAGCAGCACTAGATTGTTAAAGTTGTTTGTGTTTGTATAGGTCAGTCAGCCATGTACATGTCTGAGTGCGGACACCAGGCATTAGTATGAAGTAAAACTACTACTCCTTGGTATATTGTGCCCTAGGCGCCTATAACGACACTGCCCGCAATCTAAGCACACTCACCATGCATTGAAACATAATTAATATTCATTCAATTTTCAGTGTTTGTGGCCCTGATCTCGGTGTTGTCAGCTGTGGGCATCTGTGAGCGATGTCGGATAGAGAGTGGAGGAGTGTACTTCATATTAGCGCACACACTAGGCTCCCGAATGGGTGGCACCTTAGGAATGATCTACTGTTTTGGTCAGGTATTTCCTGTTTTACCTATATAAAGTCTCATAATATATTTTTCTAAGATGTATGGGATTTTTGTTATTATTAATATTGAACAGGTTTTTTTTGTGATGTATTTGCACTTCTCATAATTTACCATTTTATTTTTCCTCTACACACCTGAATAAACAAATAAACCATATTCATAAAATATGGTTTAGTTAAACATAAAAACATAATCTTATTTACTATTTAAATCTTACTTATTTCAGGCTGTAGGATGTGCTCTAAATGTGTATGGTTTTGGTGAGTCAATGGCCAGTTTAGTTGGAGCCTCAGCGGAGAACCAATGGCCTGCTCGAGGGTTTGCCATCGCAGCTCTGGTGTTGCTGGCCACTATCAATGTGGCTGGAGTCAAGTGGGTGATTAAGCTGCAGTTTGCCTTGCTGCTCATCATATTGTTGGCTGCTCTTGATTTCTTTGTGGGATCATTTACTTCTACTCCTGGTAAGAATTAAGTATTGTTTTTTTTTTTGCATAAAAAACTATATGATTTAAATGTAAATATTTTAGACAATGTAATTTAAGTGTATGTCTGTAAACAGTATTAGAATTTTACTCAAAAGTTTATGACCCATTTTCAGATAACTGGGTACCACATTATAAACACAAGACTAAGATTTAAGTTTGTTACTAATTTACAAAGCATGTTAAGTTGACGTGTGATGCCGGCTTAGAATAGCATCACCCCATTTCTTACCCATGGGTGTCGTAAGAGCCGACTAAGGGACTCGAGGGATGTGTATTGCAATTTAACGCGATGGGCTGACAACCTGTCACTATAGTGATACACAGTTATCTGATTGACCCTCAAGCTTTTGTCAGACGTGGTGTTAATATCCGTTTTACGGCCGCTAACGCTCTGCCTACCCCGTGAGGGATATAGGCGTGATTTATGTATGTATGTATGTATGTTAAGTGGACAAGATTCTGAAATAATGATCACAAACATTTCCATACATGTTTTCTAAAGTACAATCGTTTAAAATGTTGTATTTGGGGAACATAAATCATAACTATCTCATTTTAGAAATGATATGTTTGTTATTTATTTATATTTATTTCATAAATAGTTCAATTTGTTATTTTCCATTGTAATGATTTTACACCCGAGTGCACCCGTGTATTTTTCTATCTGTTTACCTTCTGGTTAGGTAAACAGATAGAAAATTAGCCCCGCCTTTTGTACCATGTGCAATAAAGTATAAAATAAATAAATCTCGTTTATTGCTTTATCACAAGTTATGTGCATGTATCGAAAGTCAGAAATATTATTAATGCTATTTAGCATTATTTTACAAAAATCAGATCTTAAAAAATCTAATCTTTTGCATCAACAACATGAAAAATACCAACTCGTGCATTATAGAGAAATTTGGGGAAACAACTGCATCTCAGGTACCCTAGAGTATTTTCCAAATATAGCTAAATTAGTTCTAGTTATTCGTGTCAGCTATCACCCACATGCCGTTGATCCATCCTTAACCTGACATCCTGTATTAATCTATAGTAAGGTAACTAGTTAAAGAGATTCAGTCTGAGCAAGATCTGTGTTGTCGCATGTTGGAAACATTGGTCTGTTGTACTCTTATTAAGGTGGTGGACGTTTTTCATACAAATGTTAAATGAAACAAAATTCTAATGAAAAAACTCGATGGAAAGTCCCGTGTTGATATAACATTTTCGCAAAACATTAAAAATAGCTTGTAAACCGTAAGATTCCCTTGTTAAAACCGATTCGCCACTTTATACCAATAGATGAAGTTAATGCTGCAAAAAAATAGTTTAATTTCACTGTGGAAGAAATAATCTTTATCTTTTAATCAACAGTAGTTTTACGAAACACTTACGTGGGCCTTCATCATTTCGCATATTCATTTGTAAAAAATTGGCTCTTCATCGCATGTACAAGTCCATTGAATTTCAGTTTTACGTGAGTATGTAAAACGGACCACCGTAAGGGATAGCTTTGATTTCCATAAAAATATATCACTTTACTTCCAATTTTAGGTGTCGAGTTCAAAGGCTGGCTAGGAGGTACGATGGCCAACAACACGTGGTCGAACTACCAGGAAGGCTACTCTTGGTTCTCATGCTTCGGAGTTTTCTTCCCCACCATCACGGGAATCCTGGCCGGTATCAACATGAGCGGGGACCTAAAGAATCCTTCCAATAACATTCCCAATGGCTCTTTGGCAGCTATTGGCACTGGGTAAGTGAATCCATATTCTGGTTTGGTTTTGGCAAACTGCAGCGAGATTTTGGTTTACGTCACAGATATTTTTTGTTTCAGCACATTTCTATACCTGATGTTTCTAATAACGCTGGCTGCGACGGTGACGCGGCCGGCGCTGCAGACCAACCTCTCGATCGTGACGCACATATCCGCGCTGCAAGTGCTATTGCTTGCTGGGTTGTATGTGGCGTCCATGAGCTCGTGCCTCGGCGCCATGTACGGAACCCCAAGGGTCTTGCAGAGCATTGCCAACGAGAGGGTCATCCCTGGGCTGGAATTCCTGGGAAGAGGTGTGAGTATTATAGGGCTAGAACTTTTAATTTAATTTATATATTTATTTGCCTGCAGTGCACTTTTGAAAGTTTTAATAATAAAAAGTACTTTAAAGTTTAAACAGCTTTAGATTTAGTATTAGATTAGTACAAACGTTCAACAACCTTATAAGATTGCCACACTGTAGTTAAATAATCTTCTTATTCAGTTTGTTAGTATTCCTATTTTAAACGATATCATTTATAAAAAATTTAAGCTCGTTTTTGTAGCATCACTTTAGATCTAAATAGATATTGCTGTTCACTTTTGGTTTTTAATATTATTTTGTCATGTTCCATTCCCTTAGCGTGGCCCGAACAAGGTGCCGATTTACTCGATGGTGGTGGTGGGCGCGGTCACCATCACGTTCATCATAATCGGCGACATCAACGCGCTGGCTCCCATTGTCACGATGCCCTTCCTCATCACCTACGCCAGCATCGACTACTCGTACTTCGCCCTTGCGCAGACCTTCGACCTGCAGCATCGCAGGGAGATGAGGTAGATAAATAATAAAATAGTTTTTTTTTCATTATAGTATATCATGCTTTTCATTAGACTAGTAACTTTTCTCATCGTATTTCTACCGTACGTTTTACCCTTTTTTAACATATAAAAATAAACATAAAACTAAAAATGTATCTGATTAATGAAATCTTGCCACAAAATAAAAAATAATACTAGTTTATGGAACTGTCCTGTCTTATAATGGGGGCATTCTAATGCTTAATTATATGCAGATGCATACATTATTTAATCTACACTCCTCAAAAAAACTCACTTACAAACTTTTCCGCAACCGGCAGCGTTTGCCATGTCCAATACGAGGTAAAATTCAATACAAAAAAAAAACAGTACCTAAGCTGTTCTTCAGTTGTTGTTGTTTATCTGTTATTCAGTAAAAACTAAAGAACAGCTGAAAAAGATACTTAACAAAAACTAAGCAACAGCTCAACAACAACTGAACAAACACCATCTAAACGACACCTCAAAATCGACTGAACAATAACAAAACCACAACCATACAACAACATCTGACAGATTTGACTCATGGCACTAAACACTTCGTTTTATTTCTCAATTTTATCGAAAGGCTTCCAACTCCTTAACACCTTATGTTACAGCGCTTAAGAAGAAAGTGTAATTTCTGTAGGCAGAATGCATTGAGCAGTTCTTTAATACAACTGTTTTCGAGTTCGTAATCCGAACATCATAAGATGAGTAAAAATGTTTTCAGATTCCAAGGGCATTCGCAAAGAGATCAAGTGTATGGTGCTACGGGCAGTGACCTTGACCTGTTATTCCCTGAAAGGATACGGCATAAAACAGTTGGCGTAAGTTTTTATTATAATAAATTAACTACTGGAATCACTTGTAGACGTGATTTTTTTTTTTAATTATTTGTAAAAACCAGTTTAGCAATAATCTGCTAAAATCCTCGGAATTTGTCCGAATTCTGGATTCTGGACAAATACATATATCACGTACGTAAGTCTATAAAAAAAAACATTTAAGCCACGTCTGACAAATATTTGAGTATCATTCAGAAAATAATTGTGACAGGTTGCCCATCGCCAAATTGCAAAATACATGGAACCTAGAAGTCCCTCCGTTGCCTCTTACGACACCCACGGGAAAGTAACGGGGTGATGCTATTCTAAGCCGGCACATCACACGGCAACTACTTAGTACTTGATATAAAATTATTAATCATCCAGGACTTCACGCCATCTCCAACGGATCCGGCCATTATGAACGGACGAGTGGCGAACGGCGGCGGCGGCGGCGAGGCGGTGCGCCGCCCCAGCGTCAGCGTGCACTCCAAGAACAAGAACTGGTACTCGCATCTATGCAACCGGTGGCTGTCTCTAGTTGGCGTGAGTAATCATTTCATAATTAAAAAGTACAGCATTAAGGCGAGTGTAGCCGTCAACGACCTCGATAGTGTTGCCACTCCACAAAAAAAATCATTTTCTCTTTATACAAACCATAAATCAGAATATCCGTTGCCCAAGTTTTTTGTATTATCCTTAAGTAAAATTAGGACATACGAACTCAATTAAATATTCGCTGCAATTAAAGTTATGGAAAAAGTGCCTAAAACAGCCACCTTTGGTATTAATAGCCATAACTTTAATTACAGCGAATATTTCATAGTGTTTGCAAATTCTATTTTGATATTCTGATAGATGGTTTGTATAAAGAGAAAATATTTTAGATTTGTTTTCTACCAAGCTCATACTATTAATTTTCTATCTTTTGTACTTGATAACAGGTTCTGATAAAGCTGGTGTTGATGTTTTTGGTGAACTGGGTGTACGCGCTGGGCTGCCTGTCCATTCTGTGGCTGCTGTGGCTCTACATCGGCGCTGCCAACCCTGCAGTGAAGCCGGGGCGCGCGGCCGAGTTCCACTTCTTCCATTGGCTAAAAATCTCTTTCCTGCACGCTATAGGGTAATATTATTTTCACTTCTCATGCTCTGAAAGAGCTTATTGGTGCAGGATATAGGCTGCACAAAATCGCATTTTATGCACAAGTGCAAGAACGTATCTACTCATAAATGAAGGCAAAGAAAATGAGCCATACACAGCCAAAGGGCGTCTGCCCCGAACGCCGATATCGGCCCGACATAGTGCTATTTCATTTTATATGTATGAAAAAATTGAAATAGCACTATGTCGGCTTAAATAGTAGGCTGTATAGGTCTGCAGCCCAAGCCTAATGCCAATGTCGTAAGATTAAAAAAAAATAAAGCGGCGGGAAACAGCTCTTGTTTTTTCGTTACTATTGTTTTATTTCCTCGCAATCAAAGTGAAAAGCAGAGTTTATAACTCGTCCACAAAACCATTTTAACCTCGACATTATTATCAGCCCTCGCCTTCGGCTCGGGCTGCTAAAAGTCTCGGATGAAAATGGTCCGTTTTGTGCACTTGTTGTAAAATCTACTATTATCGAATCTGTAAAATAAATAATACGGGCTGTAAGAGACGGTGTACCGAAAACTTTGCAGGCATGATCATACCATGAAACTGAACAACTTTTTCCATGGAGGATATGTTGGTAAACGAGAAAAATATCTACCTCCCATACGAAATTCTCGATCAGCCGACTGACTGTCTATGGAAACTCGAAAAAGAAATAGTTTCCCAACATAGGCTCCATAGTAAAAGTTGTTTAGTTTCATGGTCTGATATGCCTGCAATGTTTTCGGTACACCGTCTCTTACACCTGTATAAGAATTCTGCTTCTGAACAGGACCATAGGCTAAGCTTTCTGATATGAAAATTAAGTGTATCTATCTACTTTTTACCAAAAGAGGAGTGTAATGTTAATAGAGTTCATATACTCGTATGTATATATGTGCGATTCTTTAAAGTACTGAACTCGTGAACCACTGAACAAATTCGAATGGGAATTGTATTGGAAGTATCCTTACATTATCTCGAGTGGCATAGGCTAGGCTTTATTTCAGAAAGCAGTCAAGTTTTAATTTTTTTAATTTATACATACATACATATATCACGCCTATAATCGGGGTAGGCAGAGCGTAAACGGCTGTAAAAACGGACATTTACGCCACGTCTGACAAAAATTTGAGGGTCATTTGCAATATTGTGTATCACCATTGTGACAGGTTGTCAGCCTGTCGCCTAAATTTGCAATTGACACCCTCAAGTCCCTTGGTCGCTTTTTACGACACCCAAGGGAAAGAAATGGGATATTGCTATTCTAAGTCGGCAATTTATAATGCTTGTTATCGAGGTAATGTTACTTACATACGGTTTATTATAAAGTAATACGTATTATTAATTTCCAGCAAAAGGCCGCTGGAATACGAGCAGCTGGTGGTGACGCCCGTGCACTCCGACATCACGGTGGAGCAGGAGCGGCTCAACGACGACAACGAGGACTTCGCGTCGCGCCGCCGCTACCACCAGTCCACCGCGCTGCAGACACATCTCGTCCATGTAGACGCATAAACCGTGCCTTACCGAACTATTACCTACCAGGTGAAAACCTCGAAACGGTTATAAAATATCATTTATTTATTTAAAAGGCAAGCGTAGTGTTGGCAGATCTCCGGCCAGATGGACCGATGACTTGAAAAAGGCGGCTGGTAGGGACTGGGTGGCGAAAACGGGAGATCGTGTCCTATGGCATACCCTGGGGGAGGCCTACGTCCAGCAGTGGACTGCAATAGTCTGATGTATGTATATGTATTTAAAAGGAAGGTTTGCCTTTACCCTCATAGCCATGTCTTAGACCCTCAATGCAGACGTGTAAACCGTTTATGTCGACGCGTAAATCCTCAACGGCGACGCATAATATAAACCTTCAACTTAACGCAAAAGCCCTTTAGTTTCGTAAGCTACGTGTCACCCTCGGCGCACAAACCCTTAAAGTTGACGTGTTACCCATTAGTTTCGACGAAAATTTCTAAATAATTACGTAACTTAATGCATTACGCACAGATACAATAAATAGTAGTTATTTTAAAGTGGAATATGAAATTTTTCTTTTTAAATAGTGTTTTTTATTCCAAGAACTCTGAAGATGTCGTTGAGCTGACTACATTACTAAATTCAAAGCCAAAAGGCATGAAAAAAGTAATTGTTCTCTCCGAATCCATCGTTTTACGCTCTTCGTTATTAATTAATACTCTGTTTTGTTTGTACGTTGCTTTAATTGTGGTATTCGTTAAAATGCAGGAAAATCCACGAAACTAAATATTTTTGTAACAACGATTTGTGATGTAACAACGATTAGTTACGTTTCGTTTTACGATCTAATAAATCCAAGTGAAAAATTTGAAAAATTATGTGACGTTCCATTCTTTACGTTAACGGTACAGCGCCATCTAGCTAGCTATGAGTTAAAAAAATACTCCCTTTATATAATTGTGGCAGCTTACTTATAGACCAATAGTGGGAAATAATTGAGTTTTGATAATATTAAAGTTCTCCAACTTGTAATACCTGGTAACTGACATATTTTTAGACAATTGTTTAAAAAGTTAGAAATTTTAAATACGTGCTTTAGGTACTGTTTAAACATTTACATATTTATCAACATTATCAGTCAATATTGAATTAGAGTAGAAAAAAATAATTGCATCTAAAATGAAATAACAATATCTAATTGTTATTAAATTATTAGAAATCTGATGTACGTGGTACATACCTAAACGAAAAAAAGCTTATACTTTCGCTAATATAAAATTTAAGTTGCTCTAATATTAGTTAAATACTCTTTTAGCTTTTACTGAGTTTGTCCATAAAAGTTTAGAAGCCTAGGATTAATGCTATAGTAATAAGTAACATTTTTTTTCATATAAGTGCCAATATTGAATTAGATGATATGAAGTTAATACTACTTTCTCAGAATCATCTAATAAACAACTATTCAAAATATCAGAAGTTTATCTGTACGGCAACATAGAGATTTAACAAACTTTTTTTTGTAATTTACTGAATATAAATGTAATTCCTACAGGTTCACATGGGTTCAAATCGGAGCTATCCAATAATCGGTAGTACTACCGATTCCGATTTTCATCTACCGATTGTAATCCAAATTCCTTTGGTAACTAAAATCAAAATTTGCCTATAAATTGCAGTGTCTATGTCTAGGTATGTACACTTTTTTAGCCAAAAATGTAAATCTACCGAATCAAAAATATTTTTTTGTTATAATGTAAATCTACCGAATCAATTTATCGAATGCCTCAAGGCCTACCGATTTATGGTTTGGAAAACTCTTTTGTCAAGTCATAGAATGTAAATGAGAGGTAACGATGACAAAAAAAATCGGCGAATCATTATTTTATAAGATTAATTAGTTTTTTTAACACAAGTTAGAAAAAAGGTTGAATAAAAAATGAATTATTCGGTGAAGTGCATGGTGGTAGCTTAGAATAGCATCAGCCCATTTTTACCCATAGGATATGTTCCTACATCTTTAAAATCTTATATTTTATTAATGTCAATAGGGTCTAAAATTGCTTGTACTATATTATTAGCCTCCACTATCGTTATGTAAGCTCATAAAATTGTGCAAACTATTTTCATATGTATTGTATTGACATTATCAGGATAGGCAGGATTTTAAAAAATTTCGATAGAAAGATATGATAATAAGGATGAATTCTTGCCATATAAAACATTCTGAACGTTTTGTCACCATACACCCATCTTAGTCCAATTTAGGTCTATTGCGGATTATCCGGATTGTCCAATTTAAGTATTGAACTTTTTTGCCATCCGTACAACATATCGTGGGAATGTCAGTCATCCATCAAAACTATTCCACAGTACGGTACGGCCATCCCAATAAGTCATATTTGACAGCTATCAGATTTTTGCTAATGCTATGACAGAGGGTCCATTTCCCTTTGCTACATCTCGATAAGTGTAAAACTGATAACTGTAAAATATGGCATATTGGGATGGCCGTACTGTAGTTCCCATTCCGTGTATTCCGTGTATTTAAACATGTGAAAAGATTGCCAAGTTTGGTAAGATTTTCAGACTACGAGAATTTAATATCCAAATTAAGTTCTGATGTACAATTATTATTTTTTGCTTTGAAATACATTTTCTGTTACCTTTTTATAAGAATATATGATGTTCTCAATAATTAATGAAGCCTGGACATAGTTCGGAAGTGTAGTGATGGACGCCCTCCGGCCAGATAGACCGACGGCTTAGAAAAAGCGGCTGGTACCGACTGGATAGAGACAACGAGAGATCATATCGTGTTATGTTATAGCGTAACCTAGGGAAACCCTACGTCCAGCAGTGGACCTCAATAGGCTGATGTATGTATGTATACTATGTTCACACTGCGGTTTCACTCGGTGAAAAATAACTTACACTATATGTCGCTTGAACGTCGTCGCTACAAGAAGAGTATCAAGAGGTTGACAAATTTTAAGGTTATGGTCGGGGCGCCGATAACTCAGTGGCAGAGTGATAGGACGCTAACATTTTTTTCAACTTCTTATTTTCGTTTATTGTGCAACTTATTTTGAAAAGTTTTCAAAGTTTACTGTTTTGTACAGCATCTGACATAATTAAGTACTTACTGCTTAACAAAGTCTTAATAAAATATGTAAATGATAGGTCAAACATTATAAGGCATTATTTTAGTTTCTTGCAATTAACCAGATAGTTGCAATTATCCCAATTTTACCTTATATCCCAATTTTTAGTCATAATAATACAACTATTAATATCTTAACTAATAATTAGATCAATCTGGTATTATAACGGCTCAAAAAACGACTAATCACTTCGAGAAAAGCTTCACCTGTTGTGTCACATTTCTTTGCTTTGTGTCTTTTCTGTATTGTTGTTGTGTGCAATAAACTGTAATTAAATAAATAAAATGTAGTGCCGTAACGCTTCGCTTGGCTCGTCTTGGCGGGCGCACCACCATTCCCGCCACCACCTAGACTACGTGCATTTGTAAAATTCCTAATATTTTCTAAAGCTTTTGGCCTACATTTCTAATATTTGGAATTATAGATTGGTTTATTAGTATAATGAAATGGATTCGGACTTGCTCACTTAGATTTAATATTACTCTTACTACGACAACAAACATCGATAACTAAGTCAAGCTGAGTTCTCAGATTTCTAATCTTTTGTTGGTAGCTTTATATGAAGCTTTAAAAAATATTTTATGAATTTCATTAACTCTAATTCAATTTTACCAAAATTAGAAGCTATTTTTTATTTTCCATATTCGCAGGTATTTAAATTTTCTAAAATTTATATAAAATAAAGTTAAAACGTGTGTATGTCAGTTACAATCAAAATATTAAACTTAAATTTTATATTTACTTAGTTATTCAAAGATATTGAAAATATCTATTTTATAGTAGACACAAATGAGAAAAACTTCTAATATTTTTTTAATATGCCGAGAATAATGCTCCTAAGATAATAAAGAAGCAAAATCTAACTTTAATAAAATTATAACTTTTGCGGTCAAAATCTCGTTCCACTATCGGTCTATTACTAATGAGATAAAACATGTTGGTAACCGCTCTTTACTCTACATTAGTTTCTTAAAGAGTAGACATATTAGGGAAAACTTTCTATTTTGCAACACTATATGCATTTTTCATCTTCTATTCTTCTGCCTGTAAAAAAAATATTTTACTAGGTAATTCTAGGTATTCCTTTGTAAACTAAAGCTGTGCTTTAAGAGATTAAACAAAACTGTTGTGACTGACTACGCATTTTAATATTTGTGGTAAGTAGGTAATGTACTATACTTACGCATCTATTAATTAATTTATTTAATTTATATTTATTCATATTGCACTCGATTCGGAGGAACGTGTCGATATAATAATTCTTACCTATATTTGTGACTTTTTTTTTTTTTTTTTTATTAATGATGGGTTTGCTCTTGACTCTAGTCTAGGTCATAGGACAGAGACAGAGTCTAAGATGGAGCGAGCTCACCCAGAAGAAGCCTGTTAAGGCACTGGCACTCCCACACACTGACGGAACGCAGCTAGGCTACTTGGCGCCAGACTTCGGTGGGATGGTGGTCGCGAGCCAGGCGGCCCCTTACGGAGCCTTCCACCGCTTGGTGGGATCGAAGACTTGCACTTGAAGGACTTGCATAAAAAATATAAAAATAAGAGGTTACCTGCATGGTTCTATGTGAAAATGCGTATTTATAAGTCCGGCAGTTATCGGAGGCAAATAACATATCAGTCCCCTGTTATTTTGCTTATTAAAAAAGTATCAGAATTTACAAAGAAAATGTATGCTAGAATCGTCTTGTTTACCTTTGTTTTAATGAATCAGGAGATTTGATAAGAATAAGAGAGAACTATGTAGTAAACATACATTTTGGTAGGTATACTACAACCTACAATATTTCCAGCGATTCATTGAACAGAGTAATGAATGAACTTGTACATAAGTTTGTAATTAGCTTCATAACTTAGTATAAGTAAAATATTTATTGACCAAGTAGGTATGCTTGTACGACCTAGGTTCCAATTCCTAGCAATCAAATTTCCCATAAGGGCTTATTACAGTCAGTGAGTTAAGTGTTGAGTATAAGAATGAGGGGTTCTAAACTAAATACAGGTGCTTCGTAGTTCATGCAACTAAATTTAGTAACGTGTATTATGGGTGTAATAAGCATATTAAAATTAATTAATTAAAGGACTGGATGTAAAGTAACAATAATTTTAAGGCCATTTTTTAAGTATGTAACTTATTTTTATACGTTAACCTTTTCACCGCCACAGACGGGTATAGCCGACAAACCGCGACTTGCCGTCAGCGCCACGGTCGGGTACAGCCGACACAACGTCGTTAAAGTTTATGTTCATAAACTAGCATTTTAAAACCGTATCTATCTTTTATTTTTTCGCACATTGCATTTATTGTACCCTCTACTTTGATTTCTGAACTTTTGCGCTTAGATATTTATTAGATTTGTAGTATAAATAAGAAAAATACTGATTACGTTTTGAAGCTGTCAGAAGTACCATTCGCACACGCCATAGTCGGCCCCACACGACTGGAAGTGTTGTTCCTTACTAGTACAAATGTGAAATATCGATACATCTATAATATATTTACGGAATATACTATGCCTAGATATTTGTCAAGTTTGTCATAACAATAACATTTTCTTATTATTTTAATGTATATTGAAAATATTCCCGACATCGATTTGTAGAAATACGCCAAGTATTAGACATTATTTTCTTTGTTTGATTGAGTATCGACAAACCAGTTTCGGCGACTCGTGCACAGCGATAATTGCTTGACCATTGTGAGTGCACTGTACGCCGTAGTCGGGTAAAGACGACACGCTCTGACGTCATTGCAGTAGTGACATAAAAATAGTGATGGGAAAATGAGTGCCGACGAGCTTAGTTCAGCAGAACTTCTACAGATTTTAGAAGGCGTAGAGGATGACGTTGATATGTCGTTTGAACCTGGATTACTCGAAGAAGAAGATTTAGAGTTAAGTACATACATACATACATATATCACGCCTTTATCCCTTGCGGGGTAGGCAGAGCGTTAACGGCCGCAAAAAACGGACATTTACGCCACGTCTGACAAACTTCGGAAAATTGTGTATCGCCATAGTGACAGGTTGTCAGCCTATCGCCTAAAAATGCAATACACACCCTCGAGTCCCATCGTCGCCTCTTACGACTCCCACGGGAAAGAAATGGGGTGATGCTATTCTAAGCCGGCATCACACGTTTTCAGAGTTAAGTAAGTACCTAATAATCATAAATAATAATAAATAAATTAGGAGAGTTGGGAGGGTTTCATGTGAACTTAATTTAACGGGTCAAATTGTGATACAAGATTATTATTAGATAATAAGAGATAAGATAATTATTTATTTAATAAACATATAAGTAACTATCCATCTATCTATCTAATTAGCCTTTATTAGCCCACTGTTGGACATAGGCCTCTTCTTTATAAGTAACTATGAAATGCTAATAAATAACCGCTAATATAAGTACAATACCTTACAAAGGGCGTTATAAAAAGTAAATAGAAACAAACCGAAGAAGTAATCAAATAAACCGGGTAGGAATAGAAAAAAAAATGTTCAAGTATTTAATAATATATCATAAATCTTAAAATAATAGTTAGGTCGGTTTCCCATTTGCCTGAGATACAGGAATTCATATTCTTAGTTTAGGAAATGGTTAAGCCACAGAATTATTTCATATAAGTGTACCTATTTGTAATTAAGTTTATTAAATAAATAATTATCTTTTCTCTTATTATCTAATAATAATCTTGTATCACAATTTGACCCGTTAAATTAAGTTCACATGAAATTTGTGCCATTTAAAATCGTTTTTAATTAATATTCAACGTAAGTAAAATAATAAAAAGTAATGAAAGAAAACAAATAGTCACAATAAAATATTAAAATAAATACCAGCATAAATCCTATGATGTTCTAATTTTTTTTATCGATATTCTATATTACATCCTTATTTGTCCAAAGGGTTTGAGAATATAGAAATGCCACCGACGCCACAGTCGTCTATAACCGACAACGCGATTTAGAGCGACGCGTAATAGAGATGCGCCAGTGCTGATCGAAAAATTAACTAAAAATAAACTTGTTGAATATGCCTAGTGTTGTTTACGAGGCCACCACTACTACCACTATCTTATATTATTATTTTGACCTATATGAAATCAGAACTGAAAAGTAGGGGGCAAAATAATGGTTTTAGATTAATTAAAACTCGGTTTAAAAAGTGAAAATTTATTATCGATATAAACTGTTGGGCATCTCTATTTTATTGAGTATTTCTTTACCAAGAAATTGGTGTGGCGCTGGTTGCAATTTTTTACTCGAATGGCTTGGCGGCGAAAAGGTTAATAAAGAGATTCATAATAAGAAATAAACATCCCTTTACTCCTATCAGAAAATCCTAGTTAATAACTTATTCTTTCTGTATAATTATTTATGACTAGCGGCCTGCCCAGCAGTTTCACCCGCTGCTAACCATTTTCCTGCGGGAATAAGTATAGCCTATGTTCATCAGGGATAATGTAGGATATTAATGGTAAAAGATTTTTTTAAATCGGGCCACTAGTTTGGAAGCCTATTCAATTTTAAAACAAATAAATATTTCCTATTTAAACTTAAGTGAGACATAACTAAATCATTTAAGTGAACACGGATTAAACTCACTGTTATTTTTGTTCGAATACGTCACGATAACGCGCAACAAAAGTGAGTTTAATCCGTGTTCACTTAAATGATTTAAATCTTTCCTCTTTATATTATTCGGTTATATGAGTATGGCTAGCATTTTATGTTTCAAAATATTACTCGGTTAATTTTCAAGCACAATTTATTATATTGTGTTATTTAAGGTAAGTAAACATACTTCGTTTGCAGACTTGCAGTGGACAAAAACGATCCAATCTGGGTTTTGTGTGTGTAAACTGTGCGCGAGTCAAAGGAATGGCAGCACAAACGCGAATGGAATGTATTGCTACCTCACTCACTCATATTGCTGCGAGAAGAGTATGACGGCATTGTGTGTGAACCATAGTGTGTACACTCTCTCGTCACAGTATAATTAATCTCTCGTGTTGAGATTCCCGACAGCAGCAGGAGCAGGTGCATAGTGGGGAGAATATACACAAGGATTTCACAAGTATGTACATACATCCGACATAGGAATGTACATTTTACAGACAAACAACACAATCAAAAGAATAACCGTTATTGCAACTGTAGCTACAAATACTGTATTCCATGTCAATAAAAAGAATAAAGTTAATTAAAAAAAAAAGAAAGCATTTTTCATCTGTCAATGTGTGTCAATGGGTGCTCGTAAAAAAGAGAAATAGCATTTTAAATAGTATTTAATATTTAAATTGTACTAATTGTGAGGTAATATTGCTGCCGTGATGGCTGCTGAGGATCTGAGAAATTACAATCTGCAGTTGCAGCAGGTAATATTCAAGATGCAAATAGTGTAGCTATCCATACTCGTAGGGATCGGAAAGATCGAAATTAACACGTTCCTTTGAGTTGTTATTCCATTCTTGTTGTAGGTGGAAGCGGCGTTGCTTACCGACACGCAGAACGAAGAGCTACTCAAGTTGAAGGCGGATTTAGAAGAAGTAATTGAACTGACAAAAGATCTTATAAAGACCCAGGAAGGTGAATCAAAAGTGCCTAATATTCATGGTTCTAGTTATGATGATGATGTTACAGCGTCGCTGCTGGCGGCAGAGAGCTCCATCGAAAGGGAAGCAGCACAATGGAGAATCGGGGAGAAGTGCTTGGCTAAATGGAGAGCAGATGGCATGTTAGTAGTGTTTGATTATTTTTCATTGTTCAAAGCAGAACACTTTTGTATTTGTTTATTGTTCTTATCTGTTATTGATATAAGTGTAAATAGTATTAGTAATAGTTATTATTATTTTTAGCTGGAACATAACTTAATACTCTCAGTCTTAAGTTGAGATTTTACAAGCTGACTATGTTTTGTACTAGATATGCACCAATTATAGTTTTGGCCGTCTAGCTGACTTTCCACTAATCGGCTTAAAATCAGCATATTACTTTGATGTTTAGAAAAATAAATCAATGTATGCACATTTTTAGCATTTCTATCAATTTGAAGAGCTTTGATTCCATTTCTAACATAATTATTATTGGTTGTAATAAATATGTGACTATTAAATGGCACTCTAGTTGGTGGATTTCTACTATCTACTTGTTCTTACCTTCCACTGTTCATGATGTGTTCAAACAAGATTGTAAAATGATTTTATTTTAGGTTCTATGAGGCTTTGATTGAGGAGGTATCAGATGAAAGTCTAAAAGTAAAGTTTGATGGCTATACTACATTAGAGAAAGTGGATATCCATGATGTGAAGCCTCTGGGAGCTGCTGTAAAGAGACCGGCCAGCACAGATGAGGGGAAGTAAGTAGTCCACTTATATTTATATTTTTTACTGTTGCGCCATTCAAATACAATAATCAATACTAATCTTAACAGCTGTGTGAGCTATGGAGAGTAAAAAGATTTTAAAATTGCTTTGACCATTCCATATTTTTTTAAATGTTTCCAATATTTTCTTACAGACATGGAGGCAAAGGTTATAATAGAGAATACTTAAAAAAGAAAAAACAGAAAAAGCAGCAGAGATTCAAGCAGATTGAAGAAGAGCGTGAGAGTGAGAAAAACAAATGGCTCAACTTCCATACTAAGGCAACTAAGAAAGCTGGTATCAAGGGTAAAAGTATATTTGCTTCCCCTGACAACCTGACTGGCCGAGTGGGCATTGGAACCTGTGGCATTTCTGGCAAACCCATGACTGAATACACCCCTGGAGAAAAATGGAAGAAGGGTGGATAATATCTAAGTGATAACCTGTAATAATTAGGTTATGTATGATTTATTATTAATTAATTGTATTGTACATAATGTCTAAGTTTGCCTGTTTTAGGAAATATGCAGTGAATTGTGGATTTTTTACGTCTCTTTCCTGTCCACCAGTCTAAGTCTCATCAATATGAGGTGCAGAATATTATATTGTTTAGTTTTTATTATGTTTTGTTTTCATGATATACCTACCTAACTATAAACATATTCCAATTCACTGCTTGATTTCATATTATGTGTGGTGCAAGTGATCCTAGGAAAATTTTGCTGTTAATGTGCTGTAAATGCCTGTGTTCTTGTAAACATAAACAAACTACAAAATAATTGGAAGTTAGTACAATAGTGGTACAATAATAAACTTTACTGTCAATAAACTTGTAATCATGATTTTTATTCTATCAATTGAATTCATAGCTTAGATGGAAATTACTTCAATACACTCACCGATTTTGCTAATCTAATCATACATTACATCTACTGTTCAGCATGAAAAATACAGGTGAGTTAGATCTGCCTATTGTTTTGGTAACCTAACAACTCTGTCCCAACATATATCAACTTTTAGGAGGATTATTACTCTGATTCTCACACCAGGTATGTAATAGATAAACAGGGACAAGTAAATGATGTTGAGAAATTCATAATCTATCTTGAATACTTGCAGTGTGACTCCCTAATTCAAGGCAGTTTCTAAACAAACCTGTAATTTTACTAATAATAAATTTGCCTTTCAAATTCAAAACATCTCAAACATTTCAGTATCATGCGACAACAAGGCATCTTTCGAACTTTACTGGAACCTCAAAGCAGTATGTTGGAGTCGCTACCACCTCCTCCAACATGCAGTAAAGATGCTCTATTCTGTTAGTACCGTACATTTTCGCTAGATGGCAAGTTAAGCTCGACTGTAGCAAATAGTATGCGAGCAAGAGCTTCTACTATTACAGCAACTACTTTCAAGGGGATTCCGGAGTAGACAAGCGCCCTCATTACTGAAAATTTCATAACTGGATGAAATAAGCTGCAGCATCTGTACTTCAATCTGACAGAAGCAGAGTTTAGATAAATTACGTTTTTTATCGGGTCATGAAATTTAATGTGATGAGGTCAGCATATAGCGTCTAGGAGTCCCTTAATATTTTAATTTATATTTTCTTATTTCAAGTTAATTAGAAGTTAGGGACCTAAAATACCACCACATTTATAATAATACTGTAGCAGAGGTTTCGTTTCTTGACAAATCGTAAACTTTGACGACGTAGCGAGAAGATTTTTCAGTAGTAATAAGTAAGTTATATCATCTAATCCTATCTGTTTCTACTATCGCCAGCATCACAACCTTCCTACCTCCGGTTGTAAGTTAAATGTTATCTAATCTTATACCTTTAAACGAGCCATTCAATATTCTTAATCGGGTTCTCAGAAACTGTTTAGACAATTTTGTATATAGTGTAGGTTTCGGAGGCGATAAATCGATTGATATAGAATAAATCAGAAGTATTTAGTATGTTCAGCTATCGTACTTTTAAAAATAATATACTTAGGTCGTAAACTTTATAGTGACCAGCCATTAAATTTTTCAATTTGATAGGTAACCGAACAGCTTTTACGCTAAACTTTATTCGACAGCTTTTAAAAATGCAGCATTCTACAGCATCTTTTCCATACATGATAGGCTCGGACCATACAGTAAGGACTGGAAAACTAAATGTATTTGATATTTTTCAATGTTTGTAGAGCAAAAGTTAGGCGTTCTGTGGCATTATATGATTTGATTAAACATTTTAAATATGATGTAGGTTGGCGCGACTTACTTGTCTTTGTCCTTCTTTACGCCTTCTACGTTTCGCTTGGTTAAGACAGCTGTCTTCACAGAGTTCAACAGATCACTTACGCTCACCCATCAGCTGTCATTGCTGAACACTGCGCGCCGCGCCTCGCTGCGCGCACGCCGAGGTGACGCTGCAGCAGCCGCTGTCAATGGCCCGACCCTGCGGTGGATGCGGTCTTCTTCTTCTTTTCGTATGGGACATCGAGTCGTCCAACGACCCGATGAACCCTAATCTCAGAGTTGCTGTTGACTTGTGGAGTCTTTACTGAATAATCCGAACTATATACGCACTTACAACATCATCACTTTTCATTTGGTTTACTGAAGCCGCGCCGGTGATAACGTTCTTAGCACTGGCTACCATGACGGCGATAACGACCAACCAGTATCAATATAAAATATGTCGGTTTTTTTGGCAATCATCCTGCATAATCAATTCGTTTTCGTTATATCATCATAACCTGAGCTTGTAATATAATAACCATTTCCGCTGAAACACTTTCAGTGTCGTCTCATTATGAAAGTGGTCCCTACGTGCTCATACGATGAGCTTGTATGCAGATGAAGTCATAAAATTTTGAAATAGGCGTAATGCGACATGTACTCATGGTTACGATGCGTGCAGAGTTACCATAAAGCATATAATACCCAAGACAAATACTACTAATATTAAACCTCACGTAGGCGGCTGAGCTAAAGCGAATCAGCCATTCATATTCGCCTTTAAATGTTTACAAACACACATCGCAAATTAGCGCCAATTTCATTCAAAACACTTGTAATGATTTGCAGCCCAGACACATGCTGACATGTTTTAAGAAGTCTGACGGAAACTGAAATAACTCTTACTACCCAGGTCTGAGAAAACTTATTAATAAGTTCAAGTCTACGTCTGTAACGTCTGTAAATACTACGTAAGTAGCTAATTTTAAGGTTACCTACATTTAATAAGTAACTTTTTTAATATGAATATGAAATTGGATCTTCCGTACAATATTGTTCAAAAAATGTTTATCACACATAAAAACGATATGAAAAAAGATGAAATTTTGTTCAGTTTCATGAGTCTGAAAATATTTCTACCTAAATTAAAAGTACCAAATTTTGAAAACACTGTAGGTATACAATTGTAAAAAACAAATTACCGCGGCAGGATTTGAACCTGCGACTTTCGCCATCACTATTGGCGAAACCTCTTCCATCTGGGCTACGGGGGCTCATCCATTGCCCGCGAATATCACAAGTGTATCTTGATGCCAAAACGCGTGGTACGGCTCCATTTACCGGGTTAGGTCTGTAACTAAAATCCAGCGACTAAATTCATTCTTTACAGATTGAATGTAGTCTAAGCGATAAAAACCCGCGATAAATTGATTACCAAAACTTTAAAGCACTTCCTGTGTAAGGTAGGTATAGGTACAATTTTATGAAATTGCTAAGCAATTAATTGTTTGCCTCTTCAACACCAAAAGACATTTATCTTTATCTCTTCTTAATGATTCGGGCGTGGTGGGAAATAATAGTTTATCTAACACAATACCAGTTGCCGACAATTCTTTTTCTCAGTTCCTTTGGCATAATCGACGAGGGAATCAAACGTTACCTCCCTACGGAGAACTCGATTACTTATAACTATTATAGTTTCTTTCTCTACGCTTGGCAACACAGCAGATTAATTATGATTAAAGTTACGACAGCCAGTAAAAGCTTTTGTTGTATGAATATCGCTGTGTTCCCAGATCAATATCAACCAATAGCTACGCAGATATTATATATTTATATGAATTACATACACTGGCGTCTAAATAAGTAAATAATGTTGGAAGAAAGTTATTAATATTAATTATTGTTATGTGTAGGTACATATGTGAAAGACAGTTCATCCATATCGCTGGTCCTCTTGGCTTGCGTTTTAATTAGTTCGCTATCAGTTCACGTTCCTCGTATAAAAGCAACTTACTCTACTCTACTCACATCCTGTATCAATAGGTACAAATAGATCGACCTCCGATGTATTTGCCAAGCTGGCCTTTCCGCCCCCTATTGTAGCCCTTCAAGTCTAGCAAAATAACGAGTATTTCATTCCTACAATCGTGTGCATGAAGTGTGTCTAAAATCCGATTTAAATGTTAAATGTGAAGCATAATGTATCGAGTGAGTAGATAAGTACGCACGTGTTTCCTCTTCGATTCTACATTCCAAGTAAATAGGAAAAAAAGAAAAGCAATATGCACAGAGCTGTTAGGTAGTGCTTACTATACCGCACCGGTGCTTTTGCCTCGCAATATATAGGTATAATAAAATAGTAATGGAAATATTATTAAAAGTTTATCGTCTTTTTTCTATTTGGTGGTTGATTCGCTTATATTCGCTAAAAATGAAGATAAAAATTTGAAGTTTTTAGTCAAATTAACAGACAGAACGTGCTCCTATATCAAAGGTATCGAAAATGACTTAAATGGAATACTGCTCTCTTATAAAGGCACGTTGCAAAATGTGGCGTCATCACACTTCTTGCTTGAGGGGATAACATACATACATCACGCCTATATTCCTTGCAAGGTAGGCAGGGCTTAAACGGCCGTAAAAACAAAACATTTACGCCACGACTGACAAACATTTGAGGGTCTTTTAAGAAATTGTAGATAGACATGGTGACTGGTTGTCAGCCCATCGCCTAAAATTGCAATACACAATACACATGTAACCCTTGAGTCGCTAAGTCACCTCCCATGACACCCATAGGAAAGAAATGGGGTGATGCTATTCTGAACCGGCATCACGCGGCACAAAGCGGTGAGGCAATAACAATAGAATTAATATAGGTCACATTTTATTACAAACTTTCCTGAAATATCGTCTTTTACTTTCAATTTACATCTCATAAAAACATTATTTGTAGACAATAGATGCTTGCTGATGATAGGTTCAACTGGCGGGTGGCGTAGGTATGTACCTTAGTCTTAAATGTATGAAAATTAAATTGAGATTCACTTAGCTACCAGTTGATTATAGGTACAGAAAGTAAAAAATAAAACATATTTTATGCGATAAAAACTAAATAGGACCGTATTGGTATAGTCATGTTTTTTTCACATTACAATCTACTTAAATCCCATCAATACAAGTGATCTCACAGAGTATTGAACGGTAATTTTTTTCATTATTCAACCTAAATTTCTTGAAGATAGCTGCGAATCACCAGCCCGCCCACTCCAAGTATTTCAGCCTATATCTACCTTGCATCTTAATCCATAAACTCCCTATTGTGTGTTATTTTTTATCAAACTGAACTGCAATTGATGCGAACGGACGTTCGAAACACTTCTTCCATCATTCATTATCGTTTTAAAGGAACACGTTTTCCGATGTTTTACAATACATTGTACCTAATTTGTATGTAGACAAACCTATATTTTACCTGGAAACAATAGAGAAGTGGGTAAGGTACGTCTCCCTAGAGGATCTCCTTCCGTATTATCACATTTTCCGGGAGAAATATCTATCCAGCGGCAGCACAGCTCCTACTATGTGCTCTACGTACATTGAACAAATACAAACACATGAATTTCAACGAGCGAGTAAATAAAATCAAAGGCTTTCTTTTTCCCCTTTTTGTTTTCTAATTCTTCGGTTCAAAACACGTAAATAAGTGATGGAAATTTGATAGTAACTTTTTACGATCTCTACCTAATCAACAGTTAGAATGAATCAGAAAGGTATTAAAAATGCAAATCGTAATCAACTTTTTTTGCACTAAGGGAAAATTCGAGTGCAGGTACGATGACCTGGATAGTCGAAGGTGGCCAACAATTAGAATCGAGGTGCGTCATCACTCGCAGCGACCATCAACTCCTAGGAAGGGTTTGACCTAACGATCATGCAAAATCTATTATAAGATTGGAAAAGTTAGTTTTTCTGTTCGTTTAAAATTTCCTTATGGTGATACTAACTGTAAATTTTTTTCTTCGCTATTTGTATCAATCTTATATAAGCAAAACACATTTTTTTCTTCAACTTAACGTATACATTTTGATTTTATGTATTTTTACAGCACCTAGTCCATACAGTTGGTACGCTCAATGTTGTCTTAAAACAAAATTTCAGCTGAGCATGAGGATTGCCGAATGGATGATTATGTCGGTAAATGATGTTTCCAAAGTCTCTTCTTCTGCATATTTAGATAATGAGAAATGTAACCATCTTGGAATAAGCTAATTTTAAATACAGTAATATTTCAAGAGATACGCTCTTCTAATAATTAAATTTATCATCTTTGTGTTCAATCTTAATTTAAATTTAATCAATATCTTATTAATTAGAACGTTCGTGACAATCATTACTTTATTGTTTCGGGTGCTAACTTTCCGCCTCGCTTGGAGCGGTGTGGTGCGGCCCGACCCAGGGCGGGCGGCGCGCGGCGCGCGGCGGGGCAGGCAGGCGGCTCGCGGGCTGCGGCAGCGGGCGCGCGGCGCGGCAGTCGGCGGGCGAGCTCCACGCCCGCACGCCCGCGCCGCTCGTCGCCGCCGCCCGCGCCACCGCCGCGGGACCGGAGCGCCGCCGCGCGGTATTATGCCGGCGCGCGGGGGCCGCTCCGCACGTGCCGCGAGCTCGCCGCGCCGCGACGCTCGCCCTACTCGCTCCCCGAGCGCGACCACAGCGCTCCGTGCTACATAGCACACGCGATTCTACATGCCTAACGTCTACCGGAATGTAAATATTTATGGATGTCAGTTTTCAGTTGTTTAGATTGGCTGTGAATTTTAAGGTACGTAAGTAATATCAGTGGCTGTAATTTTTGCACGACAAAATGTTTTAGCGGTCTATTGCGTGTCAATTATGAAATAATCAGAATATAAACTTATCAATATTAGCATGCCTATTCAATATCGCATTGTGCTTTGTGCCTTTGTACATAATTGCTGACGATGATGACTTCAGTAAATGGCGTACAAACCCTGCTATATTTGGATCGATAGTTTAACATTTTCATAGGTAGTTTGTTGGTCGAACAGATTTTTTGCAAAACGTGATTAAAATATGAAAGCGGCAAGCGCGATTGCGCCGCCGCGGTGTACTATCTATTTTATATCCATAGGTAATAAATTACAATGCCCACTTTGAAATACAATACCATCAATTACTAACGTTACAGACACTCATTACTGTAGTACTGTGCTACGAAAGGACTTAGCTATGGAGCAAACAACTTAGCAAGCCAAAAATCTTATTACTGACATTAAAAAGTTTTGCTTTACCATTGAGAAAGTCATATATAGAACGAATGGTAATGAATAATTCATAGTGATTTACAATCCCCTTGTTACCGTCTCGACGAGCTCTAAGCTCCCACTAGGAGCGTGTCTTTGTTTTTGTTGTTGTTCTCGATAAACTCGCCGCAAGCGACTAACGCCTCAACACGTTACTAACTTTTACTTCCACTTTCCAACTGGTGCTACTAAACTTTTCCAACTAAACATTACCTAAAGTTTCATTCACTCATTGGCATAAAATGTTCAGGTGAAAATGAAATCGACCAGGCGGGTACGGGTACACGAAGATGCAATACGACATAGGTAATACCTTACTGTAATATATATTATTATTTTACATTCTTACTTTCTGTAGAGGTAATGTAGCAATTTTGTTTTTCCATTAAACCAAAACTCTTAATTTAAATACGAATATAACTAATTTGACATTAGATCCTAGCGTAGTTAGATTTAATAATAGAAACATAAAAAAATTGGTTTATAACTTATAACATTGAACATTTTATTCATTTGCGAACATTAAACAAAAGGCTAAACATATTGCGTTAACAGCTTCCACAATTAGTGACTTTGTCATTAATTGGCAAAAAACATTTTACGTTGCAAAAATACAGAGCCTCTATTTAATACTGCCGTCTTATAAGTGAAAAATGAGAAAACGATCCTTAGCTAATCGGTAGAAATTACTTCAATTACTTACGCTTCAAATGTATGTAAGTACAAAGAGAATAAATAGTTAGCCGACGTCGCGTCGTTTATTTAATCAATTTCAATAATTTACTTTGTTCATCTTCAGCTAATCGACAACTAATGTTTCTAACTTGTTTACATTCTATTGGTATAAAAGAGCTTTGAATGTTAATAAAAAATGAATTTGGTACCTATTCAAATCTGTAGGTGCTTTTTTCAGTTGCCGTCGGGCGACCACATTCCCGACAGTTTTTTCCCGTACATACCGTAACATTAAACGTTCACGTTCGTTTCTCTCGCACGATTAGACTTTCAGCGTCGGTTTGCCAAGTCACGCAGTTTATCACACAACAAATATACAAGATATATATGACGTTTCCCTGTCTCATTCATTCCTGTACATTTCCTGTACCAAAGTATAAAAACATACTCGCTACTTCAAAGTCAAACTCTTTATACGATATCTATGACGCAGGTACCAATACAACATCCCGTAAGTTAATGTTAGGAAAATTGCAATTTGTTATAAGCGACTTTTTGAAAATTTTGTATTAGCCTTAGGCTCCTCTTAGTTATGAAAGATTTTGATAATAATGCACTCAACATAATAATTGTACCTGTCTTGATAAAATAATCATAATGAAACGGGTAGCTGCCGCTTGAAAGGCTCTCTACACTTCAGCCACTTTCAGCATGACTCTACACTAGATAGTGCTGTGTTAAACCTGTTTTTGCGGTAGTCTTACTCTACACTCTCGCATCAGGACCAGGTGAATGCAACCAAGGGCGGGCGTCAAGTTGCTCGCATCATGCACCCCCTGGATAACATATAATAAGAAACTGAAAAAGTGATTGGTACTTAAACATGCGGTGTTTACCAAAATCGCTGGTTCCCAGTCCTGACCAGAGATTGTCGAAAAACTCTTCTTACCAGACAGTAGGTTCATGTCAGTAGGTAGGTTGATCGTACCGGACTGAAAAAATGCAAATTGTACATTTATTTGTATCTTCCTAAGTAATGAATTCTTCCTTTCGTGAGTTGTAGTTGAGCAGTTAGAAGATGGATTTCGCTATTGTTTTGACAGATGCATTATCTTTATTAGGACACAGCCCTAAATATATGGCGGCACCGATGCACGCAACCATTACGAAATCAATTGACATTTTGTCCAAATTACGGTCACAACGTCTCGGAAGCATCATTATCAAAAGCCGAGTGGTTCTCACATAGGTAATGTCAGTAACACTTACTGAACAGAATAGATGACCTTAATGCTCGTCACTTAATACGTGTACACATTATAAAAATATATATTAACTACATTTTAATTAAACGTGGATAATATAAAAGCTAAATCTTGATTATTCTGGTTTTAATGAAATTCTATCAAAAATTCTATCTTCTTTGTTACTCGTAGCTTCTGAGTAATCCCTTAAACGAGTTTCTTTCATTTCTCCCGAGCGCGGAAATCCTCTTTATTCTGCTTCATACTTAACGATATTCATATTTTACATACATGTAGGTAAATATTTATACCTACTTACATTTTATTTTCATGTGGTTCAAGTCATCCTGTGAAATTGAGCACAAACCAATTATTTTAAGAGATTGTGCTACTAGTATTTATAGAACCATTCAATTTAATTCCCTTGGGTTATGCAAAACAGTCTACCTATTACATAATGTGTGTGAACTATCACATCCAATGTATCTTCAAAAGACTTTCTGTAATATTTACCTACCGACTTAGTTCGTTTGTACCATACTCAGATAAAAGTTGTAATAGATACAACGAACGCTGGTAGAGTGGTTTCCACTTAGATAGAACGTGTCATAAATAACGAAGCCGATGCACATCTTTTAGTCTAAATTGAATTCATCAGTTTAAACACACATACATACATACATACACATATCACGCCTATAATCCCTTGCGGGTTAGGCAGAGCATAAATGGCCGTATAAAACGGACATTTACGCTACGTCTGACAAACATTTGAGGGTCATCCGGAAAATTGTGTATCGACATAGTGACAGGTTGTCAGCCTATCGCCTAAAACTGCAATTGCACACCCTCAATTCACAAATTACATGCAAAACTCTGGAAGTTTAGTAATAACTTCAGTTTTTATTTCATCAAAATTGGTCAGGTAATACCAGAAATATAGCCTTGTAAAGTAAATAACGATTTTTGAATTTGCCTGACCGTGGATAGTACGCCTTGTGACGTCATCACCTCGGAAACGTGTATGCATATCATTTATTTTCATATTTTGTCATACGGTTACATTTGATTAAGTAGAGTTCTACTTGTGAAACTGAACAATTATAGCAAGATGCATTTTTTCAAAATATGAAAAGATTAAAACTTCAAAATAAACATATTTCTCTTTGAATGGAAGAACATTTCTTTAAAAAACAACGAAAAATGTTTCAATAAAAAGGAGGACACAACCTTAAAATATTTGTACTTAATTAATAATCTCTGAATAAAACAGGCTGATTGTGACCTAAAAGGCCTGAGTAACATCATAATTACCATTATCAGCGAGAATACCGAAAAATATATCACTTTAGTCTTGTTCCCGGGTGCCCGGGAATACCATAAAATTATTCCGGTTCCTGAACCGCTAACGTACCCGGGAATTCAAGTCTTTGGATCCCGGGACCGAAAACTCTAACCGTGTGTATTACCAGTAACCCCTGTATGTATAGTTTTTTTATTTGATGACATATGTTGCGCAGTGGCAGTGCGTCTGCGACTCTGCGTATAACGTAGCGCGATGGTCCCAGGTTTGATTCCCAGCCAGAGCTATATTATTACGATGAATTGGAATTCCCATCCTCGGGTCTGTTCTTTGTGTTTGTTTTTGTGTTGGTATGTCTTTGGCCAGGACATTCTAATGGGGGTTATAAAATGTGTTCGTTTTATTATCATTGCGTTACGTACGACCAAATCCGACCAATAGCCATAAGACGCATACGTAGAGCATTTTAATGTGCGGTTTTATTACTTAGTTAAACCTAAAAGTACCTATCTTTCTCGTATATTTAATGTGTTCCGGTCTTCAATTAGTGATACCAGTGCGGTAGTAATCGATTTTAAATGAAGACCGTTGTATAATGAAAGTTCCCAAATGTGTACCTAACTGCCTACCACCTACTTAAAACAGATGGACCTCTTGGGAAAGTGGACATACGAGTATCTGACAATTTAATCACGTGTTTTAAATTATATTTACTCGTACATATATGAAAGGAACTCCTACTAGACATGACAAAAATAGGTATTTACATAAAATATACTCATCGGCACATTTAACCGGCCACCCGCGTTAGCATGGAATACTCTTGATTCTTTAGAATATTGTTTATTTACAGTAAATGTAAGTTAAAACGCTTTTATTTTAGGGTAAATTAAAGAGCTTAAAGATAAAATAAAGTAAAAGAAAAAAGCAATGAAACAAAAAAGTAACCTTTTTTCATAAAGTTTCTTGAGGAAACAATGTTAACAAAAAAGTTAAATTAAAGTTACGACTATCCTAATAGTGAGTATTGCCTCCTATTACGTCTTGGATATCTGACTGTGGGATACTGTGCCTCTCTTCTATCGCCGCACTGTTAGCTCACGGAGTGTGGTTGGCACTAGATTTCGTTTTCTGACTCGTCTTTTTAAATAAACCCAAAAGTTTTCAATTGGACTAGGGTCTAGACTGCAGGCTGGCCAGGGTAATCTGCGTATACCAACAACATCGAGGTAATCATTCACTTCACCAGCAACGTGTGCTCGAGTATTATCGTGCATTAAAACATAATTTTCTTCAATAAATGGACCGAATAGTACCACATTCTCCACACCACCACGTTCTTAAAACACTTCATCCACGTATCTTTGAGCGATCAAAATTCCTCTGCCAAAGACGACAAAGTCCGTGCGTGCTTCATAAGAAATGGCTTCCCACATCATTATTGAGCCTCCCTGATAACCAACAGTTTCGACTATAGCACATGGACCAAACATCTCAGTCGACGACGTCTGTAGTCCTTCTGGCGACCATCTGGAGCTTTTAAAGCTATTCTGGACTCGTCACTGAATAAAACGTTCTCCCACTGCTCCATAGTCCAACGAACATGCTCGCGGGAAAATTGAAGTCAACCTTGTCAATTATGTGTCTCTTATTTAGGAGCTTTGGTTGGTCGACGTGCTAGCAAGTTATGTCCAGCAAGTCCTATTTTTACCGTTGTCTTATTTACACTAACGCCACAAACTTCAAAAAGCTGATAACGTGCTTCAACAGATGTAGTGAAGCGATTTCTCAGAACTCTACTTACGAAAAAAACAGTCATCTTTAACTGAAATACACCGAGACCGACCTTGCACAGTCTGATAGCGTCTTGTATTGTTGTTCGAGGAACACCAAGCATCCGACCTATGCGACGGTGGTGGTGGCTAAATCCAACATCAGCCAGAGCTACTGCTCAGCATCTAGGGACATGTCGTATTCAAAATCTGGCTCTCCAGGTCACAATTGATCAAAATAATGGTGTGCACATCCAAAAAAAATGAATACCGAAACAAAACCTTTCGATTGTAAATTTTTTCACTTTTCTTTATATTTAAGCAAAAAAGCAATTTAAAAGTTAACTAATGAGGTGTTTCTTCGTAAAATTAAATTTTTCCCATTTATATCACATTACAGGCAGCGTCATTTCTAATCAACTAGAGATGAACCATTCGAGATTGGTGGCTGGTTAAATGTGCCGGTGAGTGTATATGAGGAAGAGACAATTGTAGGCATTTCTAAGATAATCCGAAATAAAAATAGTCTACGATAAAATTCGTACCTACCAAAAATACTGGAAATTGCTTATTGTATACATTTAAAATCGTTAAATGTAATATCTTGACAAAGCTAATCGTACTTTACCCACTTTTACGAATAAGTAACCTTTGTAACATATGTCTGTAAGTTAATGATATGTTTGATTTACGTTTCAGGTTATGAACTCGCATGTTTAAAAGATTTTTTTAACGTTATTTGCTGTTTTAAGTAAACTGTACATTCAAGCTTGAAACTTTATGTTATAGACTGGAACACCGTTAACTATGTTCATGATTATGTAGTGGGGGTGGGCCGTTGTTTTGTATTCTATAGTGCCAAAGGGCCGAGGGTGCGGACCGCCATGTCAAGAGACTACTATCTGCTCTGTCTAACTCACTTGTTCACTGTCAAAGTATTTTTAGAGATTTTTCACTTAAGATTTATTTTACTTTGTGGATCGGGCGGGATAACATAAAAATTATCCGTTTTTCCCCAAATTATGCTATTGACTAGTTTTGATAACCAGTTTTTAACTGACTTCAAATATCTTGTTTAGGTATTGAAATATTAACTTTTAAAGTAAATTACTTCGTAATTAAAAAAGTTGTTCATTAATGGCTGAATGTGGGTTATTTAATCGCGTCTAATTTGACTGAAACTCATTTTCGTGAAGAAAATTAACTCAACTTACGTCGGCACTTATGTATATTCATACTTATGAGAGTAATTTCAGAGGTAAATTTCGTGTTAGCTCATATGCTGCGCTATAAACCTCGGCTTGTGACTCCGGCGTGTTTGTGGAAGCCATCGTGCCGAGAGCTTCTCGGCCAATGTTTGGACAGTGAATTAGAAGCCGGATTAAATCTATAGGCTATTAACTTCTCTGATTTGATCTTTACGAATACTTACAATTTTTGATTAATCTCAATGACTTTAATGGCGACCAATCTGTGAATTTTCATCAATCGCTACGTAAGCGCTATCGTCGAAACCATTCAGTAGATTTATGTGTTTATGTTCCCGACAGAAAGACAAGCATCGCTGTGGAATACACAAACGATACGTCATCCTGTTCGAAATCTATTTTATCTTCGGTGTGCCTATAATTTACCGCTATTCCTTCATAACCTGTAATGCAGTTTGTGTAAATCATTTATTTACGACTTTGTTCCGTTGTATTCATTATCTAATTTACAGGTACCAGATTAGTTACTTGATGTTAGATTTTATATATTTTGCTTGAAATACTATGGGATGCGATGTGATAGTGTGCAGTTACCTGTAGTTTGTTTGTGTGAGTGTGAAGCTCGTTCTGTAGTCGATTGATCTGGGTATGCGTAACTATTTTATTTATGGCTGACGATGATACGTGTGTTCCGTATTTTGCTCCGCTTTACAACGGGTTAAAATGTTCATACTACTTTATCAGCCTAAGCACGATTGGAAGTAAAATTGAAACTCTCCAGTGAAATATGTAGCTCTAAGTGAATATAAACAGTTAGGGTCGCACCGGACGCCATTTGCCGATATTAAGTACAAAGTTTCGTATTACTCGATACTATAGCTTTTCTCTCAGCTCCATTACAAGAGCATTATTTTATTTTCATTCCTTTTCTGCAATAACAGTATATCAGAAAATCGCAGTTGGAGTTTCGCTCGATTATAATTCTTGCTCGTGTTCGCAACCTCGATAAAAAGCGGTGGACGAAGTTCATAAGTAAAGTCCGTGTAAGTGGCTAATAAATTGCGAATAAGAGCAGAAAAAAAACAGATGCCACACTGCCCGGTCCTCGGCTATTAACGCTACAGCGCGACGGTGCTGAATGGCTATAGGCTGAGCTGAAGTAAATATACGACCGCATAGATGAGATATTTATACAGACAATTCTGAATTAATAGTCCTTGTCATCCTGGCAAGCGATTTGAAAGCTTAAAATGCTGGTTTCCATTCCCGACGAGGTACATTTCAAATTGATGCGTATAATTTGCTACGAACGCTACGCCGTAGTTCGTAGCAGAGGTCAGACAGTAGCAATGTAATGTATGACCGTTTTGTGCTTTTGACTTTGTATATATTTGTATCAAACAGATGTTATTGATAAAAAGTAATTGATAAATATTGAATTCTTATTCGACTTAATTAGTTTACAATTAAAGCTATCAATAATTTCAACATTAATATCATCAAATTAAAAACCTATATCCGATTGGTGTCATGTTGCCATAAAAGCGAATGTAATGTATGCACTGAGTATGTTGACTGGGTATTGGTTGCAGTGAGAGTAAGCGTGGAGTCGCGGGCGACGGGGGTTGCGGGGGTTGCGGGGGTGACGGGGGTGACCGGGCCGACCGGCTGGCGACGCCGCGGATGTCGCTGCTGGGCAAGCCGCTCAGCTACCGCGCCACGCGACGCGACGCGCGCTACCGACGCCTCCAGTCCAAGTTCTACAACTTCCTCGAACGGCCCAGGGGTGCAAAGGCCGTCCTTTATCATATGATTGTGTAAGTCGCCCTACGCAGGCATTAACCCACTTTTTGCTATTTGTAAACAAGCCCATCTATTTTTTTGTTGCTTTTGTGACGGAACTGCCACGCTTTCTATTATCGGGTGTGCTTTTTTAGTAGTTTGTGGGAGGCGTTGCTGTCAAACTTCACACAAAAGTGTTTTTGTAGGCGAACCACGTAACGTCGTTAACATGCAATCACAATACACTTTTAGAAGCATTAGTGCTAGATGTTACTCACGTTTTAGAAGTTAAACACAATAAAGGCGTCTCGTAGAGTATTAATACGCTGATAACTCAAGTTACCTTATAAACAATTTGACGGTAACCATTAATTACGACACCGATATCACACGGCAGCAGTGGAGTTATTAACGATTTTCGCTTAATAGTATGACAGGTGGATGATCACTACTCTATACAGGTCTAATAACTACTGCACGATATACCTAAATTACGCATTCACCGACAACACCGAGACGAACAAGCGAACTTAATTACTTGCGATCAATGTTCCGGTTGAAAGGTTCACCGCTCACGCAACGTCAAAGATTAAACGACGAATGCCATGGAAATTAATATGTTAATTATTTGTTATTACACAGATGTGGAAGGTAAAACGTCGGTTGTTTTTCTTTTTGTTGGGTTTGTTCTAGCCAACTCAGTTTTTCTGTGAAGACAGAGAAGAGACATCTACTCTTCCTAACTATAGCTTTGTGATAATAACAACTTTTGAGAATATAGTTTTACCAAAACTATAAATTCAAAAGAACGTTTGTTGTCACAATAAAAACGTTTCTTTTATAAATTCGCATTCGCATTGTCGGAGACCTGTAAATGACTCCACTGAGAACTTCATACTCGTATCATAACTAGTGAGTTGGTGTGCGTGTGCGCAGGTTCCTGATGGTGTTCATGTGCCTGTCTCTGTCGGTGTTCTCCACGATCGAGGAGTACGAGGCGAAGGCCGGCATCGTGCTCTTCTACATGGAGACGGTCGTCGTCATCTGGTTCGCCATCGAATTTGTATTAAGGTATGAAGATTATCTATATCTATCAACGTTTAGAAACAGCGGGCCTTACTCGCATTAATACAAATAAGTGAGACAAGTGTTGAACGCATGTTTAAAGTAAATCTCCATACAGAATAACGTTAAATACGCGTTTAATACTTGACTTAAATTTTTGTGGAGCCTGACCCATCTATAAAACTGTTGACTAAATATACGGAGCTAGGTAACAATTCCTTTGCTTGGAAAACATTAAGCTACTGCTCTAATTACGCTGTTTAATAATTTAATGTGTTTTAACAAATTTTTTCTTGTACAACAAGAATAAAAACTTGAAAACAAAAAATTGGAATCTATTAAGAACAAATAAATCAAAGTTTCAAAGAACTACTAAAGTTTTTACAGTACACTCAATACTTAAAAATAGAACCAGTAACAAGCCATTCAACTCTGCGGACCGGTCTGATTGATTGCTTTGCGTAGATACCGTGGGGTTCGAGATCTAAGAAAATAACAACGTAAACAGGTGCTATTCAACATCAAAACATTCAGACTCGCTTGCAATACACCTAAAGTCCTTCTATTAAAGTTTTTTATCCGTAGGCTTTTCGAATGATTTTTGTCGAGGTCGACTTGGCTCACAGACCAAAAACTTTTGCAAATGAGAAACAGATCCAGCTTTGTTCTTTGACACTTCAATTTGATTTAATTTTGGCCCATTATGTTCTCATGAAATTTTCTCGTCTAGTGCAAAAACGTTAGATTGGTCTGAACAGTCGAATGACGTTCTCGTAGATAAGCCGGGAGCGCTTCTCGCGTTGAGTAAGTAATTCGTCACTCAATGTAGACGGATTGCTCGCCGTCACTGGATTTATATAGGCCGTATTTTCTCTTCCTTTATCTGTACTGTAGCGGCGTATAGCTAGTGTATGTATACTTGATGATTTACACACTTCCTATCGCTGCGGTTGGTTTATTCTCCTCGGAGCTCCACTGCGAACTTGTAAATAGAATATTTATTATCATTCTTTTCGAACAGTTTTTTATTAGCACCATAAATAATATAATTTTTATTTTGTTTTGTAGATTATGGTCATCAGGATGCAGGTCACGATATCAAGGCTCCATGGGTCGCCTCAAGTTTTTGAGGCGGCCCTTCTGCATAATAGGTAAGTTGAAATTTGTTTATTCTTAAGCACACTATTGCCAAACATGTTTTTGAAATATTTCGTATAAATTAAATTAAAAAATATTTTATCTGGATCAACGAATCCAAAAGGGTAATGTTTAATTTGTGTGTCGGTGATAGGTGTCTAAACTTTCCCAACATCTCGTTCAGTTTATGAACTCTCTTCACCACGGTGCCTGCCAACTTTCCGCATGATCGTGCGGTGTCGTGTACAGCTGAGGGGAGATAACGTGCCAGATGCCACACACTACCTTGCTGCTGTCAAAACTTTTTACACCAAAAAGATTTTTTAAATTTCGCCGTGGGATCAACAGCTTATTTGCGCGTTCTACCTAGACAGAAAAGTCTTGATGGAAAGGCAATGAGAAAATAAACAAATATATATCCCAATTAGGACGCTAAACAAGTAGTAGAAAAAAGCAATATATATACCTCAAACAATATTTTAGGTAGCAACTGCAGACATTTCATCCTCAAAATTGCCAAGTAAAAGTCACGTTTCGTCTATAAACCGTGACTGAGTGACCCTATTTCAGGTGCGACCAATCTGCTGTGACCTTCGCATTTCAGTCCCCATTCCCTTGGCAGTAGTTTCGTGCGACCGCTTTCGGTCTCTCTGGGGAGCCGGCCCGCGCGGACCGGAACCGGCAAATATGCCCGCACGGCACCACTACTACCACCCCCCTCCATTTACCCCCCTACCAACGACAGTAAAAAAGAACACTAAAATAGATCCACAAAATTATTCAACTGCCGTGTAGTATTTTATATTTTACTAGCTGTTGCCCGCGACTTCGTACGCATGGTGTAGTACTTGTGAGTTAGTGAAGTTGATGTATGCATATTGTTTAATATTAATAACATGTTTGTATAAAGTTTTTTCTCTTTAAGATGTGCAATGAATAGGTACTGGTTAACTTGTTTTTCGGTTAGGTACTTGGTTTTGATACTATGGACATCAGCTACAAAACATCATTATAAACTACTTTGGTAGTTTTACCATCGGGTGCTAAAACGTACAAATTTTCAGGAGAACTGACTCGAGAGCAAGCGACATATAGCTGCCCGTGTGATAAACAGGGAATCGTAAGACCTACGCGCCTGCGGCTTTCAGCGTCTGTCCTTGCGATTTGTTTACAGTCATTGCAAAGAAAACGCTGACGGGAAACTGAATGCCCTGAAATTGGAATAAAAAGTTGTTGGGAATGAGTGGTATACGCGCCACAACCAGTGAAAATATCCGCCTCGAATACATTCATCTTTAAGCTTAAGATCTTCAGTCTGGTTCCATTGCACAGCTTTGGCGGAGTGAGATTGCAAAGAAGCATGATAGGAACACCAAGTTTAAGTAATATTTGGTGTGCAGAAAGACCATTCGCACTCAAGGAGTTTAGGAATTCTATTAGGTAGTTAGTGGCTTTGTCTTGATTCATAACAGTGTTAATTGACGCGTATACCACCATATCCCTAGTGATTTGTGACATAATGGTATGGTTTATTGAAGCAGTCTGATCATTTTTGGGTGCAAAAATAGCTCTTCCACGTAGCTACAAATCTTTCTTTTGAAGGAAGGAAGGCTCGCCATACACAGAAGAAATGATTCTCTTTAGACCAGAAACTATTTGGCAAAGCGTTTCAGGCAGACTTACTTGACCGTTATCCTCTGGTAAAGTACCTCTGCCGAGTTTTAATAAAGCTTGTGAAAACTCTTCAGCCCGTGGATTACCTCCGAGACGGGTTCGCATGATCACCGTCATGGTCAGCTTGTGAATTTGTGGCCAAAGAGGCGATGATTTTAGTGAGGCATTCACCTCATCAGCCCTGGTACCTCGAGTAACAACTGGAAGTGTTTAGCAAAAGTCACTGGAAAAAAGAACAGTGATATGGCCCATGGCCCTATTATCTCTGCGTATGTCTTTCAAAGTCCTATCCATAGTTTCTACCGTTTTTTTGTTGGCCATCGTACACTCGTCACATAACTACCAGACAACAATATGAGAAAACCTTTGCCTTGTAACTATTACATTCTGTGCTATTACGTGATACAGCACATATTGGAGTATCGTTTGTGTCCAAATCGATTGTTATTTTGAAAGTTGTATGCGCCGTTTTCTCTCCTGGAAGCAGTGTGGCAGCGATACTTGAAGATACTACAGCAAGTGCAATCCTTCCTTGCCTTCTGATCTCTGCAAAAATGTTTAAGGCGAGTGTAACCGTGAACGACCTCGATAGTGGCGCCACTTCACAAAAAAAGATTTATCTTTGAAGAAAATCTATCAGAATATCCGTTGCCCAAGTTTATACTTACATACGTATATCACGCCTATTATCTCTTGCAGGGTAGGCAGAGCGTAAATGTCCGTTTTTTCGGCCGTCTGACATATATTTGATGGTCATTCGGAAAATTGTGTATCGCCATGGTGACAGGTTGTCAGCCCATCGCCCATGTGAAAGTCCCTTAGTCGCCACTTACGACTCCCACGGAAAAGAAATGAGGTGATGCTATTGCAAGCCGGCATCACACGGCATAGTTTACAATACTATATTATTATTATTTTTAGAAAACCTGCCGCCTGTCAGTGGCTTTGTTATATAATTTTTGAGAAAACATTTCATTAGCGGGTTTCACAAAACTAACAGCGACATCTATGAAGTAATTTTAAACAAATTTTACTCTAACATTTTTGATTCTAACTAATGTAATTTTTTTAGGTTCCGTACATCAAAAAGAAACGTACAAAAAAACGGAACCCTTATACGATCAGTTTGTTGTCCGTCCGTCCGTCCATCCGTCTCGTAAGACGCTTTATCTCGGGAATGCGCAGAGATATCGAGTTAAAATAAAAACTATATTGGTAAATAGGTTTTAGGCTGCAATATGGAACCCTTATAGGTTCACTCACTTTGTTGTCCATTTGTCTGTCTTTCAAGACTCACTATCTCGGTTACACGTAGAGATGTCGAGTTAAAATTAAAAGTATTATTATTCTAACTCAGGCCAACGGCCTCTTGTAGTGGTAAAAAAAATAACTAATTTTACCCAAATCATAATTTGTCTTCGCAATAAAACAATTTTCAACGGATTTAAGTTGTGTTTATTTTGGATTTCACAATTCCTACGTTGTCACAATAAACACAACTTAAATCCGTTTAAAATTGTTTTATTGTGATGAGTAATAGTTGTGCAAACTCAAGAAAATATCACAATTCATCTGTCTTCCATCACATACCTTGACCATGACCAAAGGTCAAAGTAAAAGTCCGAAACATTTCTGTAATAGTTAGAACGACCCGCATATATGTCAGACGTGGCGATAGCGATAAAATACTTACGGCCGTTGACGCTCAACCTACCCCGCAAGGATTAAATGTGTGATTGTTTGTTTTTTGTTTGGTTAGGTCGTTTCACGGGGTCGTTTAGATGGTCAGATCGTATGTCAGTCAATACGTTGTCAATACCGCGTTTTACAAAACTAACAGCGACATCTATATTATTTTTTAGGAAAAAAATTCGGAACTCGCTTTGCGGAACCAGTTACTGTGTTTTACCATGGGAATGAAAGATTTTTTCGAGGTAAAAAGTATCCTAGATGTTGACCCGGGTAATAAGCTACCACAGTATAAAATTTTGTAGAAATCTGTGCAGTAGTTTTTACGTGAAAGAATAACAAACATACCGACAGACAAACAGACAAACAGACAAACAGACAAAAATCAATTTTACTTCTGTTTTGATGTCTGTATCTTGAACACAATTAGAAGCAAAAACCCTTTTTTGAATCTATTTCATGTACAGAATTGGTTTCGTTTCTGTTTTATTATATGTATATAGAAGATGTCTCAATCTGTTCATTTATGCCAAATCCTTGACTTTCTTTTCGACCATGAAACATAAATCCACATTACCTAAGCTGAAGCAATTAGTTGCTGATGTCATGCTAAGAAAACTTTACTAAGTTAATGACGGAGTTATTCGTGTAATGAAACTGCAAGTTGGATGTTGGTTGAGCTAGTTTGTATTTGTTTAAGGAGATAGCTTTTTGCTTGGAGTCGCCGGGCCGGCGCGCGGCGCGGGCGGCCGGCGGCGTCCACCCTGAGCCATGCTGGGATAAACTCCGGCTTGATTAAGTTGAAAGCTTTTATCCATCTGGCGGTTTGCTTAGTAATGCCCCTGCGGACCAACTCGTAATGGAATCTCCATAACAATTATAACATTTTAACTTTATTAAAAGGGATTTCGTTAAAGACTTGGCAAAGCAGTAGGTTAGGTACAAATTTTCGAAGTCACATTTTACCGACTTGCAGTAAAGAACTTTACAAAATTATAAATAACTAAGTTCCATTCAACATATTTAATTTGATGTTAATACTGCCGGTGGACCCTTCCAAGGCCCTGAGGAATGCCTATTTTTTATTTTATGTACCACAAGTTTTCTAGAATTTATTCCGTGTCGAACGTCATTAGTTCCGAGCGTTGGTGGATAAGGGAGTGCAATTATCGATATTTTGCACGCTCCGAAGTTGATTTGGTCGAACACAGAAATATACTTAGCAAAATGAAATCGTGTCTAAATACATTGAAAAATAATTATGCACTTTCAATTGGTACGTCCGTAACTTCATGCAGGGCACGTGACATGGGTTTATAAAACTTTTGCTAGTATGAAAACTACTTTCTCTCTTACTGGGTGAACAAAGAGGGCCATTTTGCTGTTAAAATTCAGTGAACGTAGGTAATTTTTAATTTAAGCGTATAGGGCAAGTGATTATCGTATTAAATTCTTCTTGTTATTTTTCGCATCTGAACAACATCAAATTCTCTGAATAAAGTGTGTGGGAGAGTATGAGTAAATCTGGCCAAGAGTCTGACTAATTGACTATTAATGGTAAAACTGCGATCCGTTGGTATTTGGCAAGCGACACCAGTGCCTTTATCGTTTTTAATTGAGCTCAGTGGGTTGTTCCTATCTAAACTAGAGACTAGGGAAGTTCACACGAGCCTTAGGCGCCCTAGTCCCATGGTCCCGAATATGAAATGTAAATTGACCGTTTGTTGTAGACGTGACGACGATCCTCGCGTCGCTGGTGGTGCTGGGCATGGGGTCGTCGGGGCAGGTGTTCGCGGCGTCGGCGCTGCGCGGGCTGCGCTTCTTCCAGATCCTGCGCATGGTGCGCATGGACCGGCGAGGCGGCACCTGGAAGCTGCTCGGCTCCGTCGTCTACGCGCACAGACAGGTTTACTATACAAGCTAGAAATCAAAATGAGGCAGGATATCTATCTACGGCTTTTATTTTCCATCGAATAAACAAAAAGTCAAAAAGTAAGAAAAATAGAGAGTTAATATCTCTGATCCGGATCAAAATATGTAATGGAATCGGCTTTGAAAGCTGTAGATATCCAGTCTGTTTTCCTTTCTTACTTGAATTTAATACGCTAACACCAGTGTTGGAATTTTGGTAGTACTCGTAGCATAATCGTAGCGACGGTGGTCTCGTGTTCAGCCTACTACGTTCCGCATACTGAGTTTTTAGTGTAGCATAACAGAGGTCAGTGGTTGCGTGTAACATTTATGTTGCGCGTCAGATGGAAAAAAAGCTCTCTACACCCTTTCGCTTCAAGTACCTACGCTGAATGCGTGACCGATTTCACTCCGTGGACATCCTGAGTAGGGTCACCGATATGACGTTTCTTAACTGCTTAGTGGTTTCAATTTTGAATTTTGCCCTCTGTTTACTAAAGCTTTGATAGATATCGAATCAGTAATCTCTCGGTGGCCCTACTTAAATGGTGGCAAATCAATGTTTTGATTAATTTAGGTTAGGTTAGTCCTGAGACTGAGGGTCATTTTGAGTAGGTTAGAATAAGCCACAAGTGAACGTACTTATATTAAAATGAACATTTATATTATACCGATCTACGCTTCTAAATTATGTTCTTAGGTGTTGTCAGTTTTGCTTCAATATTAATCTTAATACAGTTTTTTTGCTACTCTATGATATAACAAATCCTGTTATTATTTCGGATTCATTTCATTTCTTGGCTGGTTGTGTGTAGGTTAACACATTTACTGTATTTATGAAGAAGTTGGTGTCTAAATATCGGGCGTGAAAAACAAAATTTATACAAACAAGGGAAATAACCGTGCTTGTTCTAAATCAGCGAGCGCAAACTTCCGAAGTCTGTTCAATTCCGTCTGAGATATCGCGGCTGTGGCGGCGGCGGCGGTGTTGGCGGCGAGATCAAAGATCTCTCTCAACCGCCTTCTGCGCACCGCACCGCCGCCGATGAAACTTTTGATTTTAATCTCCCGCTAAAACGACAAGCAATAAGTGCCCCGATTACATCACAAGTACGGTTCTTGAACTTTTCATCAGAGAATAATCGTGGTTAATTAATTCAGTTCCTTTCTTTTTTATTTCTAACAGGGTTTTGAATGTAAGCTTGGAAATTATGAATAATTGAGGTTTTCGTAAATATCATACAAATAACCTAAAATAATTTGAACTGTCATCAGTGGCACCTACTTGTACGTACAAGAGAGTGTATGTAATGGGTGATGTCGGCTAGGAATAGCATCACCCCACTTTCCCTGTGGATGTCGTAAAAGTTGACTAAGGAAGGGACTCGAGGGTTACTAATGTATGTAAATGAAATTCATGAAATATTTACCTACTTTACTTTATCACTTATCCTAATCTAGAAAATTACTTTCACCCTTTCGAGTTTCTTCAAATACAAACCTCGCCAATATGTTTGTATTACTACAAAATAGCAAACAACTTTCCCTAATTGTGAACACAATCGTTACGCGGATCATTTTCATCTAAATATTCTCCTTATGATAATCTATCAAGGGGAGCGTCGGTCTTCAACCGTGGTCGGTCGTCCTGTCACAACGATTTAATCCTGGTTACAAACACTCAACAGCCATAAACGTATTAAATCTAACAGAGATATAACAGATAGGGTCATCCACATGTATAAGTGCATGCATACCATATGCATACTAACATGGAAATGGAGTTAACCACAAATAGATGTGATTCGCCGTGTGGTGCCGGCTTAGAATAGCATCACCCCATTTCTACCCACGGGTGTCGTAAAAAGCGACCAAGGGAATGGGCAGCAGCGTTTCCAGTGAATACAAAACATTGCACTGCGCTTGCAAATCCGCCTGCCAAGCGTTTTGAGTATGGCGAATACCCCCCGATCTGGGGAGGCCCATGTCCAGCAGTGGACTTTTGTGGCTGTTGAAGTTGAAGTTGAAAATGTGATTTTATTATACGAAAGTGAACAAATAAGTAACCAAAGAATGAAAAATCACGGTACAGTGACGGGTTGTTGTTAAAGTTAGGTATATATTATAATTTAAAAAGAAATCCTTATTAATAAGATACCTAAGGTACCTACAATCCTGTTACAGAACGAATTTTTCAAACACATAAGCCTCTATACAGTTTTAAACTTTCGCGGTCACACATAATGACTCAATGTCAGACAATTCAATAAAAACAAGTATTGCAGTAAGAATCCTGTTTTAATATTTTGAGACATAAGCCTCTATTTGCACTTTCAGTCGGTTAATTGTTTTTGAAACTGCACCGTCTACACAATGAATTTAAGTCTTTGCTGGCCAACTGAATTCGCCCTCTGAGAGGTAACCCCTACATTAAGATACATTAGAGGAGGTTTAACAAATATATCACTTCGTAACTTTAAGTACATAACTTCAGATGACAGATAAAGGGGCAGTCCGCTGCTTGATTGAACGGCCAAATCTCATTTGGTCCACTCAACAACTATTACGAAATACAACACCGTAATATTTACTTGGTATTGGTTACATTATGTGTTTATCCTAGTTTCTTTATATTGCAAAAGCTTGCAAGAGTGACAATGATTAATACGTATTGTTTTGGAGAGATACTAACATATCTATCATAACTATCAAGCATATGGCAAAATCAGGAATTCGTTCAAATTCCTAGGATTTGGACTAAAAGCTGGAATAAGGAAAATCTTAAACTTCATTCTACCATCATCTTGAACAAATCCAGGAATACGGCCATATTCCTAGGTTTTGTCCGAATGAATTAAGTGTTTTAGGAATATGGCGAAACAAAGTTAAAAGTTTTTTTTTTTACTTTTTCTCGTAAATGTCGTCATAACTATTTATAAGTCCTCTTTTACTCTTATAACTTGTTACTTAAAAATTGAAAATAACTGACAATGGAAATAAATCATTAAATTAAATTTTATTGAAATGTTTTCTACTCATTAAATCCCTAAAATAGTAAATTATTGGCGCATAGTTGTAATGAAAATTTCCTGGTCGGTTGATTTTCTTCGCCATATTTCAAAAATGTTATTATTAAACGAACAAGTATCACTCATGATGTGGGTTTACGCGACTTACTTGTTTTTTAGTTGGTAGAGAGTTTATCCCTCTACGTTTCGGCTGCTTACGGCAGCCTTCTTCACGGAGGTCGACAGATCACTCAACTCAGTGATTGCCGAACACTAACGTAAGTAGCCGAAACGTAGAGGGATAAACTCTCTACTAACTAAAAAACAAGTAAGTCGCGTAAACCCACATCATATTTCAAAAAATCTGCAATAACTACTGAAAATTCCTTTTATTTGCAAAAAAATCTCTAAATGTTTTTTTTTCTTGTTAGAACCGATTTGAAATTTGATTTAATCCTTTATTTGTTAGTGTAGGTAAATTCTTTTTTAAAAGTAAACACAGAAAAAAGTCATGACGACAAATAACTTAAAAAAAATCTTTTGTAGCTCGTTTTGTCATCTTCTAGGAATTTGGCGGAATTCCTAGTTTCTTTTAGGACGATGGCAGAATTTAGTCACGATTTTGCCATATTCCTGATTTTGCAATTTTACTGCGACATATATACTTTAATATTAGTCTTGTTCGGTATCGTAAGTTCCTTAAGGTTTTTAATTAAGGAAACGATTACATAGCCTAGAACGCTTTTTCCAATACATGTATATCAAACGGTAAATTAACTTTACTTGGCCTAAATTTTAATAAAAAAAAAACTCGTAGCCATTGACATTGTTAACATAAAATTCAACATGGTACAATGTAAAACGCCAGTACTATAAGTAGGATCGATATAAGAATACCCTATGATAGATAACCCTACAGGCTACGGCTAAGGAGAAAAGCTGGCCATAGAGGAAAGCCGTTTGATAAATGTACGAGGAAGTGGAACGTTTCTCGGAAAATTTGCATATCTAGGCCACGACTTCGAGGAAAAACGAAGGAAACCACTACAGGCTAAGCGTTCCGTACAGTACTCGTAAATTAGATGCACCACACAACTTCAGTCTAGGTAAACTACTCCATGTAACAAAGTAACTAAGTTATGCGTAAATTAATACAAGATTTGTAACAATGTCTATATTGCTCGTAACATTTTCTGGAATGTGTAAATGTTTTGGGTTGGGTTGGATCTTTGTTTCACTAATAACTTTCGGACTTGCGTATTTTGTCCCCACAGCCTACAGAATGATCTTGAAGGGTGAATGTCTTACTTATTGTGCCGCTACTATACTGCGTAAATACTTATTAATTTCGCTAAGGCCTCAGTTTGATTCTACATAGTAGGTAATAGCCGAATAACGTTTTTTGATGAACGGTACTTATATTATATCATTATAAATAGGCTCGACCTGATTTACGAAACACCGCACAACTCATAATTCACAATGAGTGGTCTACACACAATGCCACACACATCAGTAATTACGCCAACCTACTAGAGCATGATTCATACAAAATATTGGAATATTATTTTATTTCTTTCATATTATACAGGGAATAACAATAAGGGTATAACAAGCCAAAAGGAGGTCAAGGTACTAACGAATCTGAACAACTTTTCGAAACGAACGGTCGAAACATACATACATACATATATCACGCCTATAATCCCTTGCGGGGTAGGCAGAGTGTAAACGGCCGCAAAACGGTCATTTACGCCACGTCTGGCAAATATTTGCGGGTCAAGGGAAAATTGTGTATCGCCATAGTGACAGGTTGTCAGCCCATCGCCTCAAATTGCAATACACACCCTCGAGTCCCTTAGTTGCCTTATACAACTCCCACAGGAAAGAAATGGGGTGATGCTATTCTATGCCGGCATCACACGGCATCACATCACATGGGTCGAAATATAAGTATAAAAAAATCCTCCCAATACAAATTGCCGATCAGCTGGTTAATTTATTATGGGAGGTAATTTTTTTTCAACTTTCTACCTATGTTCCATGGAGAAAGTTGTTCAGTTTCATGAGTACCTTGACCTTCTTTCGGCTTGTTATATCCTTTATTTATTACCAACCTTTTACAGCTCAATATAAGTATATTCATTTATTATTGGCGATTACCTACCTATCAGCAAATGAATATAAGATATTAAAAAAATGTGTGCAATCATGCATAAAAATTTGAAATTGAAATGTCAAATGGGTTCAAGTCCCGGCCGACGCTAACATTTTTTTCAATTTCAAAGTACTCATGAAAATAGTAAAGCACTGTAAGAGCAAAATAAACCATCGCACCTATCAGGAATATTGCGGACATTATAGATATTATTTTATCCCAAATAACTACGTTCATAGTTGGTTATTAAACAGATGGTGATGTTGACTAACTAATCGGCCCTAAATTCAAATATCGGTAGCTCATTATTCAGTGTGTACATAGTTTAGAGTGTAAACATTTTCTGCTTACTTTATGACTTGATGGTGTTTAACACAGATATCTCCAAATCAAAAGCATATATGTTATTGCAATTCATAAACCCTAAAAGTAATTATGTATATTAAATAGACCGAACTGAATAAAAAGACTGTTCTTGAAAAGGTTGAAAAGGGCGGGCTGCGCCCAAAGAATAATTATTATCATTGTTGAGGGGCGTGAGGTTTTGTGCGTGAGCCGCGAGGCCGCGGTGAAGTGGAGCCGCTAGCTGCGGATAGCCGCTGGGAGCAAACATGCTGAGTAAGCACCCTGGCTGGCCGCAATTTCCTTTGCTTGCTGCCGACAACGTCCTTATATATAAATTTGGACATACGGAAACACCTTTTGGAAGAAGCACTGTATAATTTCCTACGTCAACTTCCAACCTCGCATTTCTGGAAGCGCTATAATCATACAACTTTCTTTTACAAACACGTAAACACTTACCTACATAGTTTTTAGTAAAGTAGTGTGTATTTATTTCTAGTGTAGTAGACGAGACAAAAACGTGCAAGTACAATATCCTTCAACACGTCACAACGAGGGTCATACGTGCTGGTCCACTCCTCGTACAATATTAAAGGCAAAGGTCACTCCTGCGATACATACGGTATTCCTAGCTTGCTACGAGCACTACAATAGCTGGGACGGAACGCAATATCTACTTACAATTGGTGCGAGTTAAAGTTGCATGATATCGATGCAGAACGAATAAACGGATACCAGAGGCCGCACTTTGCGCGCTTCTGCAATATTGACTAAGCAAACGGTTTGATCCGAAACAATAGCGGTCAAACTGCTTGCTGCAAATAAACTTCTAACCGGAAACAAGCCACGCTTTGATAACAGTGAACTCGGAACAAGCTTGAGGCAAGCCTACCTCCAACTCAAGATTGAAAATGCATTGTCTACGGTTTGGATTTCATAGTTCGCTTGCCGCATTGCGAGCCGCAAGCGGAATTTTGAAATAAGCCTTCGATTGTATAAACAACTTAAAGAAATGTACTTAGCCTACTACGTAGACAAAAGATTTTTTGATATAGGATATTCCATTCGCAAGTTAAAGTTTCTCGTGTTCGAGTAATTAAGCTGGTTCTCTACCTCTTCAAACCAAACCCTGCTCCCAGTCAGAAATAGTCAAGTGAGCCACTCCACCGCGCGGGTAGTAGCTCTTCACGTCTCTTACACTATAACATTCCTTTTAGATATTTTATCGCTTGAATGTGAATCGTCGACACATGTCACGTTGATCACAGAGTGAGACTTTCTCAACAAAGAGGAAATATTACGTGATGATCGACAGGTACGGCTGAAAATGGAAACCGCCGTCGCTAGAAGTCTATGAAATTAAATAACGTTAAATTATGCGTATGAATACATTTTGATGGTGGAAGCGTTTGGGGTATCATCAAACGTATTACTAACTACTACAGATGCATTTTATGCGGTTTCATAATAGAATCACGTTTTTATATTTGTAACACAAAGTCATAAAAGTGGATTATAGAGATAGATACTTAGTGAAAATGTGCTTCGGATTAAGTCATAACCCTCCTAATGAGGCACTTGTGTAAAAAAAATGATGTAAAGTAGTGAACCTCAATACTTATGTAATAGATAAACTTATAATAATACACATATACGAACTACAAGTAAAAACTAGTGAACTACCTAACCTACCTTGCCTTACGGTCGCAACGACTTAACAGTGTATGTAAAATACTAGGAGTTTTATGCTTAAGCTTAGCTTTCACTTAACTTTATTACAATTGCAATAACTTCAATTACTTTGGCTGAAAGAACCAACATAATTTCATAAACTCTACAGTTGTCAAAGCTTTAGTATATAGCGGTCGTGAATTCGCACGCAACGGGCAGCCAGCCGAAAATAATAATTTAATAATTAAGCGTCAAGATGAATATTGTGAAGTTTGATTATTTTCTTGTGGCTCAGTTTATAGCTATTTTTACAACAATGCGTAAATGAAACATTTTATCAAATCGCCCATTGTTTGGTTTGGACGCGGTCGACCGCAATTTTGTGGATCGTAGCTTTTATTACATTCAACAGCTCTAATGTAGCAGAAAAAATCCTTGCTAACAAGTTATTCTATGCGCTTGTTGATAAGGTACATTCATTTTGTCTTCTTGTCCGAATATAATGCCAGCCATTACAAACAACGTTGCGTTTGCTACGAACGATTATTACTCGTTTATTAAAATAATCTCATACCTACGTAATATTGAATAAATACGTATAAAAATATTGGAAAAACTTTTGAAGATTAAGTGGATCACGGATACAAATAAGCATAAAATAAAACAAAGCTCAAATTAATACCCGATGATGTGTGTTGTACACCAATGTCAATATCAAGCATATCAAACAATTTATATAGTCAATACTTGACTCCGGGAAAACAATGTAAGCGCCAAATAAATTCGAGGCTAATCGCTCCGCGATCCCTCTTGATTTGTATAGGGCCGTTTGCGAAAAAATAGGAGCTTAGTTTTATTATTTTGGCCCTCAGTCTCAGCTGTTGTTGTTCATGTGCTGTTGTTCTCGCTTCTTACAATAAAATAAACACAATTTTCCATTGAATTCTAGACACTGATTGTTGTAGGTATAACTTCGAGTTATTTGTTTAACAGTGTGTTTACAATAATATTTTTCTTTTCAGGAGCTAATAACAACATTGTACATAGGATTTCTTGGACTGATATTCGCGTCGTTTTTGGTTTATTTAGCGGAAAAAGATGTAGCAGATACCAAGTTCAAAAACTTTGCTGAGGCATTATGGTGGGGTGTGGTAAGAAGGCCATATTTGTATATATAATTTCTAGTTATTTTATTTACTTAAGTAATTCAAAAGTATACTTTTTTTGAAGACCATTGCTAATAACTTGATCCAATTCAATCCAATATCTATTGCCTATCCTACATTGACATGAGTAGGCATTTTTAATTCTTCCACGTGTTTGGTTTTACTCAGGTGTGACACTCCTGTGGTTTGACATACTATAAATAGTTAAAAAAATTGTTGATGCTTAATAGAAACCAAGATATAAAAAATTAAAAAGATTTTTTTTAAACAAATAAATTATATAAGTACGTTATACAATAATGCTTATTTTATCATACATTTTATTAAATAAACAGTAAGAAATGTTTATGCTCAAAGAACAATAACAAAAACAAAACTAATTAATACTTATAGACTTCCCACCAGGACGAACCTGTGTCGCGGCAAGCAACACGACCTTTACTAAAATGTTTTACAAATAAAACATAAAATAAAGATTAAATGTAGGATAAAGTAAGCATTATTGTATAAGGTCATTTTAATATTTGTCTATATATAATTTTTCGTTTTTCTATCGACAAAATATAAAATCACGTTATACAATAATGCTTATGTTATCCTACATTTTATCTTTCATATTTATAAATATAAAAATATTTATATACAAGGTAGGATAAAATAAACATTATTGTATAACGAAATTTTTATTTCTGTGTACAGAAAACAAAAGTTATATTTTTTTCCTTTAATATCCTGTTTTTATGAGGCATCATAGAAATATTTTTGGTTTTAACGGTTTTAGATCGATTTATCGCCACCTATATTCAAAATTTCATAAAATCGTTTGAGCCGTTGCGGAAATCCCGATTTTAAACCAATAAATAAAATATATAAGAATTCGCTTACATTTCATACATAAATATCGCTTAAGGTATTAAATTGATATTTCAACTACATGAACATTAGAATTAACTTTCTTCTTGTCTAACTGTTAGATTGATTTCCGCCGTCACTTGGAGGCGAATTTCTATAATGCTTATTTTTTTATTTATTTATTCTACCATCTTGAAGAATGAGTGACCGACCATTATAACCCGGTATTTGCAACGCATTTGGGGGGTGTTTGAATGTGCAGATCACGCTGTGCACGGTGGGGTACGGCGACATGGTGCCGCAGACCTGGCAGGGCAAGTTCATCGCTTCCTTCTGCGCGCTGCTGGGCATCTCCTTCTTCGCGCTCCCCGCGGTGAGTCACGCTCCGGCACCCCAACCACACACACTTGCATCTGTATCCTACCTAATTTGTTATTTTAGTTGTGATTAGGACACGAAATTTCATTACCGCGTCAATCGTTCTCACAGCGGGATTCTTACAAAGCTACAGCTATGGTCTAGTGGATTCAACAAAGGCCATTCTTGAAACTAGTGGGCTCGGTTCTTGGGAAAACAGGTATTATTCACCTCGTGATACTTGCGACTCAACGACTAATACAGAAGAAGAAATAGAAGTACGATCTTCACCAGTTATTATTTTTGCAGGGTATTTTAGGATCGGGGTTCGCGCTAAAAGTTCAGCAGCAACAAAGGCAAAAACACATGATCAGAAGAAGGCAGCCGGCCGCATCGTTAATACAGGCACTGTGGCGGTGTTACGCAGCTGATGAACACTCTATGAGTATAGCCACGTGGAAAATCCATCAAATCCCACTACCCAGCCCGCAGACAAGGTAATTATTGTTGAGGCACTTGATAAATGTATATCTTACATTATGAATTTATAGACACAGGTAAATTAAATTGTACTGAATATGCCTAGCAAGCGAGCAGCTAAAGTTCATTGTAACTCAATACCTTATCGACGTGGTTTAAACGGCTCTTTGACGTGGATTCTAGTCTCCGCAATATGCAAAGTTTTACGACGCATAAAGTTTTAATAGTCCTGCCATGCACAGGAGACTTACACCGATCGTCACGTACAGCTCATCCATGTCAATAATTCTTGAATATGTACTGCAGGCTAAGGTACTTGTCTTTTTGTCAGTCGGGTGATGAGCGCGTCGTTCAAGAACAATGCGTCGTTCGTGTCGCGGCTGCCGACGATACGCCGGCACAAGAGCACGTCGCTGCACTCGCCGGCGCCGCACTCTAAGCCACAGCACCATCGCTACGACGTCAACGCCAGCGCGGAGAACCTCGGTAAGCGCACACATTAACTAACACGCACACACATGCCCCAGAGTTAAAACAATATCAAACAGTCTTTCACGTTTCCCCAACAGAAGAACGCAAATTTCGAGACTTACCAAGCAAAATTATATAAATATTAGCACTGCTGCCTAATGATACCACATTACTTTATCGTTCATCTTTTCGTTTTACAAAGTCATATAAAACTTTGTTCTCAGAACACGTGTTGAAGTTTGCGTCTTACAAGTTAAATAACTTTTGGTTTTTAAGTATTACATGTTGTGTTTCACACTGACGCAGTAGGCATAATGTTTAACCGTGTGGTCCGCAAACTAACAACTCCCAAACGTTTACTACACCGCGTCGCATGCTAAAACGCTATTTGTACGGATACTTATGAATAATTTTAAACTTTCCAAACATTTTAAGTACTTTACGTTTTAAACTACAATTTGGCCTGCTCACGAAAAAAACTATCAAAACTTACCAACCCAAAACTAAATTGGCTATCAACATTTTCTACATGACACTGACGAAAAATTTATCTGATAACTCTGTCCAAAATAAAATCACGCCGCCAAGATACGATAAAAGACAGCGATAAATAACACAGAACGACAACAAATTACAATGGAAAAACAAATTAATGTATGCCTTCTGTTGCGGAATATCTATGAAATACAACACAAGCGGGCTGACTTGCTCACGACTTTCATCGCATACGAAAAAATTGAAAAATCGAACACAGAACGAAAAAACAAAATGAAACAAAACTGTATTTGAAAAAGCTGTATGATAATTAAAATGGTGTGCAGCTTGCAGTGATATCGAGCACAGAGTGACTGAGTATTGCCCTGTTTCGTAGATATACATACGTCGGGCGAGGACCGTGCGTGTTGTCTACTCCATTGTTGGAATCGCTGCTTTAAAGGTTCTATTCTTGATCTTTTAGAAGGCACATGGCATGAGAGTTACAATCGATAAACTTCTGCTGCGTTTCTTATTCATTCTTACTAGTAAAAACTTTCCAGAAATATGTGAATACACAAAAGCGAGTATGTTGCCGGCGTAGCATTGTCCGGACGACAGCCGCCTTCCGGCGATAATGACTACGTCTTAGCTCAAAACACGATTGCTGAGATCCTACTTACTTCTACTTCTTTCTATTTTACCACTTTTTGAGATAAAATGCACTTACGTAGATAAAATATGCTTCGAGAATCTCGCAATCAGAAGCTTGAGAGACATTGAGTGACCAAATGGCTTTATTGATTGAGATCGCTTCTGCGTATTATAATGCTTAGGTAGATAAGACACGAAGAATTGACATAACGAGTAAAGGCTGCAAAGGTTGCATTCATTTAGCATCATATAGAGAGCAGTTCACACAGTGGTTTTCCTGATTATTCCAGTTAGCATACGGTGCCTAATACTGGAATGGCTTTGATAAAGCTTTTGTTTTGAGTTTAATTGACTTAAATTTTAATGGTATTGATTTTATACTGCTTCGCATTATTTTATTATGCATGCCAGATAGATTCTAGGAAAGCTGTAAATTATACGAGTTTTATATTACGGAAAATTTTATGGTACTTCCAAATAAACGACTATACTACCATGCATACTACCTAGGTACCGTGTTATCTAAACCCACACAACGCCAACTGTATGCAAATGACGGAGTCTGCCTGTCTTTGCTTTTGTTTTTTCTTTTATAAATAAAATTGACGTAAGTAGATATAATACTGCTAGATTAGGTTTGTGTTCATTAAATCATGAACTTGGGATTTAATTATGTTATGGAACTAAGTAATTTTTTTTTTGAGTCCTTTAAAGGAAGTGCTGAATCTGAATCATCTAACGTTTGTTGGGTGGCGCTATAAAGTGTAATTCGTCTATAGTAGGTATAAATCTCTAAGTGAGAGTTACGAGTCGTGTTAAAGTTTATCCGCACAGTGGAAACTTGTCTTTAGGCTATTCTTTAGCTATGCCTGCCTGGTTGGACTCAGAAAAAAGGCAGCTATAGCAAATTTCTTTTGGCAATAATTTAGTTTTACTTACATAACTCAGGGATGGTGAATGCTGCAAAGAAACTTTGTGTGAAAGATATATAACGTATAAATTTCTACAACTTTGCTCGTGATAACATTTTTTCATGACAGTAAAACGCTTCTCAACATGACGATTTCTGCTGAAAATTCACGCAAAGCAAAAGTGTGAACTTAGTAGTTGATTTGGGGATTTAGAAGCATTACCAATATGGCTCGACAATAATACGGTATCCTGTTTTATTTAGTTACAAGATTTCCGCTCAGCGGTTCTACGCACTGATATATTTTCAAAAAAATCTTTCAAGATTCATACGAACTTTCATCCTGTTTTAATTCCTTGGGTGATGAGATTTTTGAATCCTTTCTTGGTGTTCATTTACCCTATCCAAATACATTTGTGCAAAATATCAAGTTCCTGGGTCTATCGGTTTCGGTTGTGCACAGATATGCAATGTGTTGTGGAAAAACGCAACACCTCTCAAAACTGTTTATTTGTTCTACAAATAAATTATAACTACCACTAACCAAAAGAAAATAAATAAATTTTGAATGTCGTAGTACAGTAAAAGTTAATTTGGACAGAAGTTTTTTGGATAGTGTTAATGAACACTAAGAAAAGTTTGTATAAAACTAACCCCACAAAGCAGTAAAACAGAAGATGAAAGTTCGCCAAAAGTTGTAGATATATTTATACGTAACACACGTTCCATACAAAGATTTTTTGCAGCATTTATTATTATACAATAATGCCAATAAAACTAATTTTTTGGAGAAAATTGTTTGATATAGCTATATTTTTTTCTAAGTCCAACCAAGCCCCGGCTCGACATAGCTAAAGAACAGCCTAAAGATTAGTTAAGTGCGGCTAAACTTTAACACGACTCGTAACTCCCAAAATTAATTTGTATGTCAAGTCATACCTATTATCATGATCCGCGTCAAAACTGTTTTCAAAATTTACTTTATTTTACTTGTGACTCAGAAGCCATGCTGAAAACTTCTTTTTCCGTTTGTGCGTCGTATCCACTTAGCCGATTGGAATTTAGAATGACTGTAAAATAACTTGAGCCTTCAGAGTGTAGATGTAGAGTGCCAAACGCTCATAAAATGTAGTCACGCAATATATACCTACAAAGTAAAAGCTTTGAAGTTTGACGATATATCAAATATCATCTTTCATCTGAAATACAATGTACCAAATATAATTGCAGTAATATGAAACTTGTGTTCAATGTTACGTGCTCCGTACTAAACATAATAACGATAACGAGACCCATTTGTGGTCCCGGTAATAAACCGACCCGGTACGGTTGCTTCACTGACAAAACAACAATTGCCATCAGTAAACAACTTCAGCTGTCATAAAAGCAAAGTTACTTTCATTTATCCAAGCTCCTTTGAAAGTTTCTTCGTCTAACGAACAATGCGACCTAAATGGGATTTTATCGTTTTCACGATAAGAAAAGCTTTTTTAATGAAATCTAACGCTTATCATGGAGGGACAACGGACAAGGCAGCATTATTCTCAACTTCGATTAATCTTATGAGGGTGTTTCTGCTTCTCCACAACGCTCAACGCATTTAAAAATAGAGCGTCAACTTTCTATTTCAGTTCAGGGGGACAAAATGTTTACGAGTTTATTAAATTGTGTCAGACGGATTGTGAAAGCGGTCTTCAAGAGCGTTTGCACCTAAGTAAGAAAGAGATAACAAACCGATCGATAGTTTGCTCTGACATTAAATGGCAACAGCTGCATTGACCTCATTATTTAGGTGTTTCTACGATGCAGCGCTATTAGGGCATAAATAAAAAATAATTCCTATTATCCGCTTTTAAGTAGCTAAGCGAATTTTCAGGTTCAATATGCCAGGCACTATATTATTCCTGCAAAAAATTATGGCATCATAAAGAATGGTTTATATTCAGTTGTTGTCGTAATATCTCACCTAAAATCTAAAACTTATCGATTGACTGCCGCTAACCGGGTCAAGTTGCTCGTTTGAATAGTTCAGTCATTTGTTTCTGTAGCTTCACAATTAGCAGCTCTGACTGGTAATGTTTTAAATAAAAGGCAGCAGTAGAACGGAACCGAATTCTGTCAACAAAAAAAAAACAAGCTTATATTAATAACGTCAAGTCAAGTTCTCGACTTCGTTATGAAATTAACAACGACCCGTCCCGTTAACTTCTTTCGTTGATGTCTTTTGTTTTAAGCGATCGATAGTTATAATTGGCAGCGTAAAAATAAGTAATTTTTTATGCCTAAAAATGTTCAAAAGTTGGTCAAATGCGAGACGATGAAGGGTACCATAAGTATAAAAAATACATAATACTCACGTTTTCTGTTTAGGAGTTACTTGATATCAACTTTAGTAAATTTTTTGTTACAGCGGCAAAACTTAATACCAGATCTGTGAAAATTGTAACTGTCTAACTAGAGATACAGCCGCCAAACCGTTGTAGATTAAATCGATCAAAAAGCACGTTTTTATGAAAGCTACCCTTAATGTGATTTTTTATTCTAATTTGTAGTATTTTTTGTTATAGAAATACGATATCTGTAAAAATTTCAACTCTCTACCTATCACGGTTTATAAGATACAGCATGATGTCAGACAGACAGCTGAGTCGCGGTAAAAGGATACAATTTTTGACCTTTTGGTTACGGAACCCTAAAAAGTAACTTTTACAAAGTTTTTGATATTATTTTTGTTTTATTTATAGTAATCTACAGCAAAGTAATCACAATAGTAGATGATAGTAGTGTGGAGTACTGATTCGTTTGGCATAAGATTTTTTTTTACAATTGACCCATTTGACTTACCGAACCCTGAAATTGGTTCTATATTTCAAGACGGGACAAGAAACTTTTTCCAAAGACTTTACGACAATATAAAATGATAAATATACTAGGCTGGATGGGAAAAAGTAAATCAATTTTGAGTATTGTCAATTTTTTTTGAATTTTTGAAAATAAGAATATTGGAGTGAGTCATGAAGAAGCGGCTGGAGAGGCAAGAAAACAAGGAAAAAATGGAAGCAAATGTGATAGTTAGGTTTTGAAGTTGATGTTCATGGAAGAAGGAATGTGCGTTGAGCGATTGCAGAGACGTGAAGACCCCTGAAATGTGATGAGGAAGATGGAATGTCCTCGAATACAGCTTCAAGTTAAGTGGAAAATTCTTTATTTATATCGTAAATAGGGAAAATAAAAATGCAGTTTTCTTCTAGTTATAGCGCGTCTACTAGATAGTTATAATAGTGTAGGGAGGTATCGGGAGTGACCTGTCAACCCTCTTGGGAGGTCAATGGTACTCTGTTATTGAATCTGACTTGATTTCTTATTTCCTTTAAACCTTTTCACCTTTGATTTGCTTTCCTTTCGAATTTAAATATAAATATAATTGTTGGTTTTCGAAGATTTAAGTTTATTTTGGAAATACAATTAGGATTATTCATTATTTTCCGAATATTGGGACTGTGACGGCTTTTGGCTAATATTTCTTAGGAATTAGAAGATAGTCACAGGTTAGGGGGGGATTCAAATTCCTTGTGTTTACTATGGGAATCTCAACTAATTTTGCCATTTAAGATTAACCGCGAAGACTCAAGAAAGCAAGGAAGTGTGGAAGTCAAGCCGACGTGCCGTTTTGAGGAGAAGAGGGGGTCTGACAACGTGCGCTCTCCGCCTGAATGCGGCCATCCAGCGTGTGGAGACACAGCCGAGGGTATACGCTTCTGTTCAAGACGCCGGTCGTGAGTGTTTCTAGGTTCCTTTTATTAATAGTTAGTTCTAATAATTATTAGCCGCGGATGCATAAGACCCCTGTGCGGGAGAATTCGTAGGGTATATACATCTTGGAAACTTCGGTTGTGAGTGTTTACATTGTCCCAATCGAGGGATGATACTTCTAAGTCTCCACCAGTGTTACAGACAGCTTGGAATGGCTGGTTGGAAAGGGGAGATTTAATTATAGAGATGGGCACATATACCAGGCATCTGTTGTTAGTATTTTAGAGTTTTCTATCAATAAACGGTATTATGCGTTTTATTCTCTGGAAAGAGACCTACGTTTAGTTTATAGTTCCGTTTTGTGCCAGTTTTGCACACACGGTTTATTTTTTTTGTTTGTTGTGTGCCAGTTTTGCACACACGCTACTAACGTCCTATTTTATGTCGTTTTTATATGTACTTTATATGCGTCACATAATGTGCTGTTTTTGCACCCACTTTACAAGCTTCTAACCATGTGCCGTTTTAGCACTCACTTGATACGTCGTACAATGTGCCGATTTTGCACTCATTTTACATGTTTTATCCATAGTGTCGTTTCTACACTAGTTTTACTTATAATCTCCTTAGTGCGGGTTTTGCACTGATCTTACTTTTTTCAAAATAGACATTTTGCGGAATGGACATTTTGCAGGCTGGACATTTTGCGAACTAGACATCTTGCGGAATGGACATTTTGCGAGCTAGACATTTTGCGGAATGGACATTTTGCGAGCTGGACATTTTGCGAGCTGGACATTTTGCGGAATGGACATTTTGCGAGATGGACATTTTGCGGAATGGACATTATGCACCTAAAGGCTCTTGACACCTCAGATAACCGCTTTTTGGATGTATTATTTTTGACACTTAAGATAGCCGTTTTCCGGGGTATTCCAAATTATGACAGCTAGTTTAGATCTGACAGGAGCCAATTAAATGTGACATACTAATGATTTCTCCCTTTAACAAAGTGACATTGACTTTTGATGTCTGAGCATCTACTTCTATTTACAAATATGAAATTTGAATTTATGTCACTCTTTTTCTAAATTTTGACAATGGAATTTACAACTTCGATTGATCATGTCACGATCGATTCATTTATTGTCTAACCTTTGTGAGAGTAACTAGTGAGTGTTTTTCTATTATAAAGAAGGAATGTAAGTTAGCCTTTTGATTTATTTTAGATTATAAGATTTTGATTTAGGTTTTGAATTATTAGTTTACTATACTGAAGTTTTCTTTTTCCAAATTGGGCTCGGGGATAATTTTATAAATTCAGGATAGATGGTTCAGCATGAAAGGTTTTGATTTTACGTCTTTCATTTAGGAGTTTTATGAATGATGATGCTTGAACGCTTGCATGTTTGAATGTCTGTGTGTAATAGTTAGGGGTAGTTAGTCTATACTTACAATAACGCCAAAGCTTTCTTACTTTTAGCTAGGACTACCTTTTACTAAATTCATAAATTCAATCAACCTTAAGCTCAATAAACTTTATTATAAAACAACGATAAATTAAAACCAGTTTAATCTTCCAAATGATAAATAAAAGATAATTCTTAATTAGTTAAATTAAAGAATGGGACGATCTAAATTTCTAGTAGTTTAAATATAAAATTTTATTAACCTGTGTGCGTAATCCGTGGTTGCCACGTGCGTACAGAGGTTGATTGGGGCAATGGAGTAGGCATGTACATTCTACACCTGATCTCGAACCAGGGGTATATGGTGGTGTTAGTGGACACAAACTCTAGTATCACAAGATTAGCTCCTAGGTTCTTGGTTTGTTGTTGCAACCAGATACACCTACAGTTATCTAGTACAGACTGTCCAGTGTTGGGGTAAGTTGCTTCCCTGCCCTGGTGCACGTAGTGGGAAGCGATGATGCCTCAACAAATACATACATCTCCAAGGGTATGGCCCCCCGCTCATTACTCTATTGTTCGCCTTCTGGGTTTCTAAACAATGATTGTCCCCAAAATACCTTTTGGCCTTAGGTTATGTGGTTGCTCAGTCTCTGGACTTTGAGCTAGCTAGGCAGGTAGATAGGTAGAATACGGGTTGGATGGTCACGGGGATTAGCCCCGGGGTTACCATGAACCGGGTCTTTCTGGACCTGGTTCCCCAACCTAGACCCCTTTTAACTTGCTTCCTAGTGAAGCGTGATTAGCTTTGTTAGTTTCCTCATTATTAGGAATATTTGACTTTTTGGCTTTTAACTACAGTATCCTGAGCGTCGTGTAAACTCAAAATTCTTTGGGTTGTTTAGGTATATCGTATGAGAGTGTCCAGGCTACTTTGGACGGTGGTGTAGGTTGGAAGGTGAGCCCCGTACTCCTGTAGAATCCACAATCCAACATAAAATGTTCTCTCTCTCTACATCTCAAGTAAAACACTGCTCCACTTCGTAAGGATCTATGAGTTACTATTATTATCACAACGTATTCCTAACTTCTTTGACGATCACATACATATTTGGCCATATTATTATGGATGCAGCAAGAGCTGAATCATTACAATGGTGCCGTGACCAGGATTTCGGAGTCGCAAGTGAGCGGTGTATTTTTGAGATGTTAGGGAAAGACAACTAGGAAAACTTAGGTATGGCGTATATGTCCTCATGCTAGTTTTTGTTTGTTTCAGAACAAATATTAAATATTTTGAAAAATTAAAATTATTAAATAATAAACATGAAAAAGTTTAAAATAAGTTTAGAAGGAAATATTGCATCTGGAAAGTCGTCATTACTAAATAGCCTTGACCTACATAAGGATATTACCGTTTTGAGAGAACCTATCGAGAAGTGGCAAAATGTTGAAGGAACCAATTTATTTAAGGCATTTTCGGAGGATAGGGAACGATGGAGTTTCACCTTCCAAAGCTATGTACTTTTGACAATGCTAGAGAATCACCAAAGACCTGTAAACACTAAGTATAGAGTAATGGAGAGGAGCGTCTTCTCTGCTAAGAATTGCTTCATAAAAACGCTTGCCCTAGAAAAGTGTTTAAATCTTGTTGAGAGAACAATTTTAGATCAATGGTATGATTTTGCCTGTGAAAGGGCTTGGGTCCAAGAAGATTTAGTAGTCTATTTGAAGACTACTCCAGAGATAGCTTTGCAAAGAATTGCAACAAGGGGGAGAAAAGGCGAAGAGTCGATAACCTTGTCTTATCTTAAACAAATACATGAGGCCCATGAAGAATGGTTGTTAGAAGGAGGAATGGATGGAGGAACTAATAATACAAAAGTAGAAATAATAGATGGGGATCAAAATGAATCGGAAGTTTTAAAGAACTTCCTAAAGATAATTAAAATATTAGAAGATTCCAAGGAAAATATTAAATTCTAATATGAAGAATTGATTTTTTTTAATTGTTACAGTTAATTCAATAAAAAGAGTTATAGAAATGCCCAAAAGATCGAAAAGAACTATCGTTGGTAAACAAGTTCAGATTGAGATGGATGACCTCCCGCAAGAGATAGAGATTCCCGGAGAACAGGCAGGAGGTTCACAACAAATTATTGAGCCCCAAGTAGGAAGATCCCAAGAACAGGCAGAGATACCACAACAAACTGATGAATTGTCACAGGAAGGCTCTTCTCATGGACAGAGGGAAGTTTCTCAACGCATTGTCGCGAGAGGACGTAGAGGGAGGAACCTTTTCCAATTTATGCGGTCCACTATTGGTCGTTTATCGAGCAAGGTTAGCGAACTGGAACGCAGGCTTAATGAAGGGAAGGAAAACCAAGAACAAGAAGAGATGCCAAGGAACATTGTGGAACCTGTGATCGTCTATCAAGCGTCTGAAGCAAAATTGGAAAGACCAAAATACCCGGGGAAGATAGATATGCACCCGGTAACATTCATCGAGGATCTGTTTGCTTACTTGAATAGAATTTCAAGAAAGGACCAGGTTATTGAGGAGATTATAGCTTGCCTGGAAGGGGAAGTCCGTAAATGGGCAAGGATCTATAAAGATAGATGGATAACTGAAGAGGACTTCAAGAAAGATTTTCTTGAGTCATTCTGGTCTGAGACAGAACAAAATCAACTTCGCCGGTCAATTGTCTGCGGTACTTGGAATGAGAAGAGAGAACCCTCAATGATGAGATATTTCATAAGTTTGGCCAGTCAGGCTAAAATGTTGGCAAGAGCTATTCCTGAGGATCAATTGGTGGCTGATCTAATGAACCACTTCCCGATAGAAATACAATATGTTTGGAGACAAAGGAAATCTGGAAGGATTATACAAGCAGCTGAGTTTCTTAGGGAACTTGATGACGTGGGACGTCAGTGTAAATCCCATGTGGAGGTTTCAATTAATCCCCAAGGAGGATTTAAGCGTATAGCAGGTACAACTCAAGACAAGACTCAACCAGGAGGCAAAAGAACAAAATTGTCGAACCATATTGTGATTCAAGATGAGGATGAACAGGAGGTGGAATCCGGACTTAAAAACACAGATTTAAACTAGACGCAGCTGGATCTATAGCCTCGGAGTCAGCTGGAATTGGGGGAGGCAGCAAGGAATACTTTGCAGTTAACTACTTGATCAAATATGGATGGAAGCCTGGAGACGGATTGGGAAAATCAAGACGAGGAAGGCGTCATCCAATTGAAATTAATAAGGATAGGGTAGGGAATATTAAGTGTGGCTTCGGGTATCTAGAGTCTAATGAAGTTAGGCCTTATACTGAATTAAAAGAGTTTATAAAAGGTAGTGTCGAAAATTATCTGAATGTTTTTAATATAAATAATTCCCTATTTACAGAAGATTTAGGAGAATCAGATCAAAACTTTATTACACAAAGGAATGTTAGGATCACAGCTGAAGTAGAAGTTAAATTCTTGGGGGAGGTTTTTGCAGCATTAGTTGATACGGGTAGCGAAATAACTTGTATAGCAGAGGATTTCTTTTTCAAGTTAGATACGATCCAAAACCTGGCCAAACTCCCAATAAAACCTATGTTCATAAAAGGGGCAGTAGGGCAGAAAAGCTTAAAAATAAGCTATTTAACTAGTGTAACCTTGGAAATGGGGGGTTGTGAATTTGAGATTGGAATGTTGGTTATTCCCAAATTGACTAAAAATATAATTCTTGGATTTGACTGGTTAGTAGCAAATGAAGCCAAAATTGACTTAGCGGATCCAAAGGCATTAATCTTAGACTCAGGGGGAGGCAATAAGACTGTTGTACCATTCTTAGAAAAGGAGTACGAGGATTCTCCAGGGGTGAATCTTCTGGAAGAATTACTTCAAAAGGAAAGTAAAACAGATGAGTCGAGTAATTATAGAAATAAAGTTAAATGGGGAATGGAGATCTCGTCCAAACAAAAATTTTCTTTGCTTAAAATTTTGGAAAAACACAAAGCGGTGTTTTCACCAAAGCTAGGAAGGGCTAATTGTTACGTTCATGAGATTAAGATGGAAACAACAACACCAAGAATTAATAGGACTTATCCAATCCCCTACGCTTATAGAACAAAGGTTGAGGATAAGATTAATGAAATGGTTGAGATGGGGATTATTTCAAGAGCGTCAACCCCGTATTGTAGTCCGTTAACCTTTGCTATGAAATCGGATGGCTCGGTTCGTATCCTCTTAGATGCGAGAGAAATAAATAAATTCATGATTGCAGAATCGGAAGCGCCACCACTTCAGATTGATGTTTTAAATGCTTTCCATGGGGTGAAATTTATTACGATCTTAGACTTAAATAGTGCGTACTTCCAAATTCCTATTTCGGAAAATAGTAAGAAATACACAGGATTTACAGTAAATGGGAAGTCTTATGTCTATAACGTTTTACCCCAAGGGTTGAAAACTTCGGTTGGAAGTTTCAGTAGGGCTATGGACAGGATTCTTGGGTTAGAAGTTAGGGGGTTTTGCGTCAATTATCTTGATGATCTGGCTATTTTGACAGCAGGGACCTGGAACGAGCATCTTCTTCATATAGATGAAGTCTTAAATAGGTTAGAGTTAGCTGGTATGACTTGTAACATAGAAAAATGCAAGTTTGTTTGTGAAGAGGTTAAGATGCTGGGACATATAGTTTCGATAGATGGGATTAGGACTGACCCGGCTAAAGTAGAAGCGATTCAAAAGTTTCCAGAACCTAAGAAGATTAAACAATTAAGAGCCTTTTTAGGATTATGTAACTACTATCGAAAGTTTATTCCTAACTATAGCCTTTTAACAATCCCTCTTAATAACCTTTTACGTAAAGAGCAAAGATGGAAGTGGGGTCAAGAGGAACAATCAGCTATGGGTGACTTAAAGCAAGAATTCTTGTCAACTATTCTACTACACCATCCAGATCAAAATAGAGAATATCATTTACAAGTAGATAGTTCCGGAATAGGGATTGGTGGAGTTCTATATCAAATTGATGATGAGGGAAATATGAAGGTCCTCGGGTTTTGTAGCAGAGCTTTACGTGGGCCAGAGTTGAGATGGACAGTTACTGAACAGGAACTGTGGGCTATAATTTACAATTTGAAAAAATTTGAGACTTACTTAAGGGGAGTACCGGTAATTATTAAGACTGATCATAAGCCATTAATATTTATTAAAAATGTTAAATTGTTTAATGCTCGCGTAACTAGATGGATCATATTCTTAGAACATTTTAACTATAAAATTGAACACATTAAAGGAACGGAGAATATAATACCGGATATACTTTCGAGATATCCTATAGGGGGAATCATCCAGGAAGAAAGAGTGAAATGTCCCAATATTATGTATATGGGAGTATCATCAAGCAGAACTATAAGAGAAAAATTAGAACGCATGAATGAATATCAAATGATGGATAATATTATTAGGAATATTAGGCAACGGGTTTTAGAGCCAAATGAATTGGGGGAGGATCGGTTGGGTAGAATCGCATCCAGATGCTCTTTGATTGATGGAATTCTGTACTATGACCCACCTAACGTTGATCATCGGGTAGTTTTCTCACCAGAAGTCCTATGGGAGGAGATATGTAGGCAAGTGCATATTGAGATGGGACATATAGGTGTCTATAAAACTTATCATTACATTAGACAACGGTTCTATTGGATTGGAATGAAAGCAACAGTTAAATCCGTTATACGGAAATGTAGAGTTTGTCAACTATCAAAGGACGATCCTATTAAACATGTTGGACCGTGTAATTCTATTATTACGGAAAGGATAGGGGATCTCGTAATGGGAGACCTATATGGACCACTACCTAAATCTCAATCGAGATATTCTTATATCTTTGTATTACAGGACTCATTTAGTAAATACATTAAATTGTATGGATTGAGCCGGGCCACCTCCAGAGCAGTTTTAAAGAAAATGAAGGAATTTTCCAGGATCATCAAGCCCAAAGTAGTAATGACTGACAATGGAAGACAGTTTATTAGTACAATTTGGAAAACTGGACTTAGAGAAATGGGAATTCGTGCACTTTACACTTCGATCAGAAATCCTAGACCAAATACTACAGAAAGGGTGAATAAAGAGTTATCCAAGTATTTTCGGATCTATTGTCATCATAACCATAAAGGCTGGTTCAAGATTTTGGGAGATGTTGAAGAATTATATAACAACACGTATCATCATTCCACTAAGTATTCTCCTAAAGAAATAGTTTTTGGGAGCTCGGCCAGGTTAACCATTGATCGGTTTCTACCTCGATTTGAAAACGCCAGGGATGTTGAGACTATTAGGGAAGAGGTTAAGGAAAATTTAAGGCAGGCGGGACAAATTAGAAGGGAATTTTATAATAGGACACATCGATTGATAGAATTTCAAGTGGGAGATTTAGTGAAGATTCGAAAATTGAATAAATCTGATACTAGGAAATCTTTATTCAAAAAGTTTAAGCTTAGATTCGAGGGGCCCTATAGAGTTTTAATCAGGAAACCTGGGAATGTTTATGTTTTAGTTGATCCAGATGGGTTAAATGTTCGTGGGACTTTTAGTGCAATACATTTAGCTCGCTATTATGTATAGAGTGATTCATTTAACATTATTAGTGATTGAATTAAATATTTAATATTCGTTATTTCTTCGAATGTGATTAAAGTTTATAAAAAAAAAAAAAAAAAAAAAAAAAAAAAAAAAAAAAAAAAAAAAAAAATTTTTGTTTAATTTTTATGATACACGATTAGTCCTCTTTAAGGTAGGAGATTTTAATTCTATAGGTATAGAACCAAAATCTGGGGGAGGATTGTGGAGTACTGATTCGTTTGGCATAAGATTTTTTTTTACAATTGACCCATTTGACTTACCGAACCCTGAAATTGGTTCTATATTTCAAGACGGGACAAGAAACTTTTTCCAAAGACTTTACGACAATATAAAATGATAAATATACTAGGCTGGATGGGAAAAAGTAAATCAATTTTGAGTATTGTCAATTTTTTTTGAATTTTTGAAAATAAGAATATTGGAGTGAGTCATGAAGAAGCGGCTGGAGAGGCAAGAAAACAAGGAAAAAATGGAAGCAAATGTGATAGTTAGGTTTTGAAGTTGATGTTCATGGAAGAAGGAATGTGCGTTGAGCGATTGCAGAGACGTGAAGACCCCTGAAATGTGATGAGGAAGATGGAATGTCCTCGAATACAGCTTCAAGTTAAGTGGAAAATTCTTTATTTATATCGTAAATAGGGAAAATAAAAATGCAGTTTTCTTCTAGTTATAGCGCGTCTACTAGATAGTTATAATAGTGTAGGGAGGTATCGGGAGTGACCTGTCAACCCTCTTGGGAGGTCAATGGTACTCTGTTATTGAATCTGACTTGATTTCTTATTTCCTTTAAACCTTTTCACCTTTGATTTGCTTTCCTTTCGAATTTAAATATAAATATAATTGTTGGTTTTCGAAGATTTAAGTTTATTTTGGAAATACAATTAGGATTATTCATTATTTTCCGAATATTGGGACTGTGACGGCTTTTGGCTAATATTTCTTAGGAATTAGAAGATAGTCACAGGTTAGGGGGGGATTCAAATTCCTTGTGTTTACTATGGGAATCTCAACTAATTTTGCCATTTAAGATTAACCGCGAAGACTCAAGAAAGCAAGGAAGTGTGGAAGTCAAGCCGACGTGCCGTTTTGAGGAGAAGAGGGGGTCTGACAACGTGCGCTCTCCGCCTGAATGCGGCCATCCAGCGTGTGGAGACACAGCCGAGGGTATACGCTTCTGTTCAAGACGCCGGTCGTGAGTGTTTCTAGGTTCCTTTTATTAATAGTTAGTTCTAATAATTATTAGCCGCGGATGCATAAGACCCCTGTGCGGGAGAATTCGTAGGGTATATACATCTTGGAAACTTCGGTTGTGAGTGTTTACATTGTCCCAATCGAGGGATGATACTTCTAAGTCTCCACCAGTGTTACAGACAGCTTGGAATGGCTGGTTGGAAAGGGGAGATTTAATTATAGAGATGGGCACATATACCAGGCATCTGTTGTTAGTATTTTAGAGTTTTCTATCAATAAACGGTATTATGCGTTTTATTCTCTGGAAAGAGACCTACGTTTAGTTTATAGTTCCGTTTTGTGCCAGTTTTGCACACACGGTTTATTTTTTTTGTTTGTTGTGTGCCAGTTTTGCACACACGCTACTAACGTCCTATTTTATGTCGTTTTTATATGTACTTTATATGCGTCACATAATGTGCTGTTTTTGCACCCACTTTACAAGCTTCTAACCATGTGCCGTTTTAGCACTCACTTGATACGTCGTACAATGTGCCGATTTTGCACTCATTTTACATGTTTTATCCATAGTGTCGTTTCTACACTAGTTTTACTTATAATCTCCTTAGTGCGGGTTTTGCACTGATCTTACTTTTTTCAAAATAGACATTTTGCGGAATGGACATTTTGCAGGCTGGACATTTTGCGAACTAGACATCTTGCGGAATGGACATTTTGCGAGCTAGACATTTTGCGGAATGGACATTTTGCGAGCTGGACATTTTGCGAGCTGGACATTTTGCGGAATGGACATTTTGCGAGATGGACATTTTGCGGAATGGACATTATGCACCTAAAGGCTCTTGACACCTCAGATAACCGCTTTTTGGATGTATTATTTTTGACACTTAAGATAGCCGTTTTCCGGGGTATTCCAAATTATGACAGCTAGTTTAGATCTGACAGGAGCCAATTAAATGTGACATACTAATGATTTCTCCCTTTAACAAAGTGACATTGACTTTTGATGTCTGAGCATCTACTTCTATTTACAAATATGAAATTTGAATTTATGTCACTCTTTTTCTAAATTTTGACAATGGAATTTACAACTTCGATTGATCATGTCACGATCGATTCATTTATTGTCTAACCTTTGTGAGAGTAACTAGTGAGTGTTTTTCTATTATAAAGAAGGAATGTAAGTTAGCCTTTTGATTTATTTTAGATTATAAGATTTTGATTTAGGTTTTGAATTATTAGTTTACTATACTGAAGTTTTCTTTTTCCAAATTGGGCTCGGGGATAATTTTATAAATTCAGGATAGATGGTTCAGCATGAAAGGTTTTGATTTTACGTCTTTCATTTAGGAGTTTTATGAATGATGATGCTTGAACGCTTGCATGTTTGAATGTCTGTGTGTAATAGTTAGGGGTAGTTAGTCTATACTTACAATAACGCCAAAGCTTTCTTACTTTTAGCTAGGACTACCTTTTACTAAATTCATAAATTCAATCAACCTTAAGCTCAATAAACTTTATTATAAAACAACGATAAATTAAAACCAGTTTAATCTTCCAAATGATAAATAAAAGATAATTCTTAATTAGTTAAATTAAAGAATGGGACGATCTAAATTTCTAGTAGTTTAAATATAAAATTTTATTAACCTGTGTGCGTAATCCGTGGTTGCCACGTGCGTACAGAGGTTGATTGGGGCAATGGAGTAGGCATGTACATTCTACACCTGATCTCGAACCAGGGGTATATGGTGGTGTTAGTGGACACAAACTCTAGTATCACAAGATTAGCTCCTAGGTTCTTGGTTTGTTGTTGCAACCAGATACACCTACAGTTATCTAGTACAGACTGTCCAGTGTTGGGGTAAGTTGCTTCCCTGCCCTGGTGCACGTAGTGGGAAGCGATGATGCCTCAACAAATACATACATCTCCAAGGGTATGGCCCCCCGCTCATTACTCTATTGTTCGCCTTCTGGGTTTCTAAACAATGATTGTCCCCAAAATACCTTTTGGCCTTAGGTTATGTGGTTGCTCAGTCTCTGGACTTTGAGCTAGCTAGGCAGGTAGATAGGTAGAATACGGGTTGGATGGTCACGGGGATTAGCCCCGGGGTTACCATGAACCGGGTCTTTCTGGACCTGGTTCCCCAACCTAGACCCCTTTTAACTTGCTTCCTAGTGAAGCGTGATTAGCTTTGTTAGTTTCCTCATTATTAGGAATATTTGACTTTTTGGCTTTTAACTACAGTATCCTGAGCGTCGTGTAAACTCAAAATTCTTTGGGTTGTTTAGGTATATCGTATGAGAGTGTCCAGGCTACTTTGGACGGTGGTGTAGGTTGGAAGGTGAGCCCCGTACTCCTGTAGAATCCACAATCCAACATAAAATGTTCTCTCTCTCTACATCTCAAGTAAAACACTGCTCCACTTCGTAAGGATCTATGAGTTACTATTATTATCACAACGTATTCCTAACTTCTTTGACGATCACATACATATTTGGCCATATTATTATGGATGCAGCAAGAGCTGAATCATTACAGTAGCTTACTTAAGTTATATGACAGGTTTGTAAAACAAACTACAGATTACCCCGGAGTTCAGTTCATGACATTATCATTATTGATTTAATATTGGAAGGTACATCGGTTCAATGTGACACGTAATTTGCGTCTGGCTTCTCTTTGTGCTGCTAAATAAAAAGATCCCTCGCTTTTGGGATTTAGTTGAACTCTTGTGATCTTAAATGAAATGAAAGAAGAAGCCTTTTTAGCATAAGCTATGGGGCACGCCACGGCAAATTTATTTTGAGAGGCTTACCTATTATTCTTCAAGTCGTTTAAACAAAGAGTTTAATCTGATTATCATGAAAAACAAGTTCATTCTGTCGCGGTCTCTCTATATAATCTCTTTGAAAATATTATTTAACCACAATAGTAGAGTGGCAAAACGAATGATGAGATTGTGTAACCGTACAATAGTTGAAAATAAAACTAACAAGAACTGAGTGGAGTGGCAGGCAGACAGACGGATTTGTGCTTGCGATTGGAGAGAAGCCTGGACTTTTTAATTGTGCTAAGCTAGCTTGCAAATACCAGTCAATGACTGTAAATACAAGCTCATGACGCTCTCGGAAATATAAAGTACGATCGTTTTGGCCGTCAAATTATTATAACCATATATGAAAAAAATGGCGATGGCAAGGGGTTGGGTTGTGGGAGTAACCATGAGAGCAGTGTTGAAGTGAGCGTGTGTGTGTGGGTTGGCAGGCGCGAGTGCGCGGAACGGGCGCGGTGCGCGCGCGCGGCCTGTGAACCCGGCGCGCAGCGAGGACTCGGTCGCCGAGACGGCGCTCTCCAAGAAAAACTCCGACGGTAAGAAGCCTGTCCGACTTCCGCTCTACTTACATGTGCTAGACCAACTGTTCGTCTGTTTACTTGCTCGATCTGTTGCTTCCCAGTAGTTCTCCTTATTTTTCAACAAGTCTTTTATCTATGTGCGTATGTTGTGTGATTAATTATAATTTTAAGCTAGAAGCTAGCTAATATTAGGTGCAACCGTCACCTATTAGAAATTAGTTGAGCGTAGTGCCCATGTATTCAAAATTCAATAAATAAATACTCTGTGAAGGCATCAAACATGACTCCACTAACTTTATTTGTAGTATGTTCAACACAAGCTTTGTTTAGACTAATGAATTCACAAAGATATCTGTAAAATCTATGCACATGTGGTATGATTAGTCGTACTGGATCGGGTTGCAAAATTGGTGTGAGTAGATGCATCTAGACGTCTAGTGTGTAGATTGTATTGTTGTACGTCCGCGTGGTGTGACTAATTGGTGATACGTAATGCTCGCATCAAATAGACGACATAATTAAATGACAGATGGACGTCTGACATGGCCGGCCGCTGGGGTGACGCGGTCAGCCGGGTAATCTTCATACAGCATGCAGTAACCCTTCCCCTTTCCCCTACCTCTCGTATGATGTACGTTACGTGCGTCGTACGTCCACTCAACTACTCTTGGAAATACAGTGTGTGAACTGCAAAAGGTGCGCGATTTTAGCCGATTGCAGCTAATTTACAACGAGTCTACTCTGCCCTACTTTTCTACTGTAAAACAAAACGTACCTGTTTTAAAATGAGGGAGGTCCGCTAGTTTAGTTAGTTGTTAAGAAATACGTGTACATTCGTTTTATTGAACAAGGTGTAAAACTCAAATGAAAATTTTTCTTTTACAACCATCTAGGTTCACTAGCTTTGCCTCTCTTTTAGCAATCATTGATCTCGTGAAAATGTCGAGGCTGGTGTACATAAACATAAATAAATGTAAGGTTGGATGTATATCAATGTCAGGAATCGAACCCTCGCGGAAACGTGCAACAAATTGATCCCGTAACATGTGTTACGGACACCCTTCTTGTTGTCACGTGAACATCTATCGCGTTCAGTATACATAGAAAGATCGCGTTACTAAGAAAGTTAGACGTGCTTATAGGCAGTGTATAAAATATTTTTCTTTACGGTTTGACGCTGTCAAAAAGCTTAAACCACGTCTAACTTTTTTGTGTAATAAAACCGCTAAAGTTTGACTCATATACATATATAAAAATATGACGCCTGCTACCAAAATAATAGAATCATACATACATACATAAATCACGCCTATATCCCTTACGGGGTAGACAGAGCGTTAACGGCCGTTCAACGGATATTAACACCACGTCTGACAAAAGCTTGAGGGTCAATAAGATAACTGTGTATCACCATAGTGACAGGTTGTCAGCCCGTCGCCTAAAATTGCAATACACACCCTCGAGTCCCTTAGTCGCCTCTTACGACACCCATGGGTAAGAAATGGAGTGATGCTATTCTAAGCCGGCATCACATGGCAATCTAAGCCGGCATCACATGGCAAATAAAATCATCAAAATAGAATCATGGAGTAGGAATAATGATGGAAAATCGATAAATAATGCCTATCCATTACTTACTCACTGCTACGATAAAGAGAAGAAACTAAATATATGTATTTCTAAAGCTAGAGCTTGGAACCTACCTTTTTTGCAAAAAAAATATCTAGTGGTTAAGCAGCGTATTTTTTTCAGTATTGGGTAATCCAAATATTGCAAGATGTAACGTCGTTCATCATAGTCACTATACAAGGTGTGAGAGACGATGTACCGAAAACTTGGTAGGCATGATCAGACAATAAAACTGAACAACTGTTACTATGGAGCCTATGTTAAGAAACGAAAAGAAAATTCGCCTTCCATAGAAAGTCAGACAGCTCATCGGATTTTTTGTATGGGAGGTCGTTTTTTTTTCGTTTACCAACATAGCCTCTATAGAAAAAGTTGTTCAGTTTCATAGTCTGATCATGCCTGCAAAGTTTTCGGTTCACCGTCCCTTACACCCCGTATTACTGTTCTCGGATTAAGAGAGGTTTTCCGAAAAATTGGCATTGTCAGGTCGATCCAATATTTTACTGTTATTTGTTATCTCTAACAGACGAAGCAGTTTCCGTGGAGTCTCACTGTAGTTGACCTCATTAATTTGATTACGTACTCGCTCGCAATAAATCGACGCGGGTCGAACCGAGCGCAGTCTAATACAGCATTCTCCCATTCGTCGTCGATAATGAATTCCTATTTACTTGATATACCTTATGAACTATGCACTGCCACGCATATATGTCGAAAAAGAAGAAAAAGAGAGAAGAGAAAGAAGAGAAGAAGAGAACACAATGAAAAAAGAGAGGGAGCCTGTACACGTACAGGCATGCACGTGCCGTGAACATCAGGATGCCGATAAATCAGGATGATACTGCATAAGGTCCGCTGTAGAAAACAATAAAGAATGGACCCCAAAACTAATCAACCAGCAAGTCTGGATGATGCTTAAACACTGAGGAAGTATAACCTTTCGTCAGGATACAGAACAACACGTCGTGGGCGTATAATCATCGAACCCTGTAGAATACTGCATCGTCAAATGCTATCTCCAGCCACTGAAATCATAAGCCACAACGTCGATACCATTACGCAGTCAATTCCCACGGTGAGGCTGTTTCGACCTGGCAGGTCATCGTCAGGCACGGTGTAACCGTACTACAACCGACCTGTCTACCAAACCAACCTAAGAATCTTAAGACACTCGCTGATCAACATCAACGTGTCTTCACAAAACACAGATACCGATTGACACCAACCTCTAACACTGAACTCCATGAAATCCCCTGCCTGCAGGATTACAAAGAGACCACAGCAGCAACTGTCACCAACCTCGTACAATCTCTGCATTTCACCAACCTTGGCTACAAGTACAACCTCGGGGAAATATGACAATAACCAACACACACTTCATGATCTCCACAAATATTCCACTGGCAATACGAATCTAGGGCTCCACCATCGCTAGACGACCACAGTTTCTCCAAACGCTCCAAGATTCTAAAGATTTAACCAGATTCAAAACCTAACTCCAAAACGACCACATCGAACGACAGACCAACCGGAACTGTCAAAGTTGTTTACTCCATAGCCCATTTGAGTTCCGTTTCTTTATCACGAACACAGCTAACAATGAATTGTGAGAACGCACTACAACGCCTCTAACGTCACTCCAGTCTATCTGACAGTCGATAGCTAACTGCGCGCAAATAAAGCGCATCGCCTATTTGAGTGTTGCCAGCGATTATGCGTTTCGTTTCTGCAAGAATCAAATAGCAATCACACGAAAGAAAATAATACGAGCTGTCAAATAATTTCAGCCAATACCCACTAGAGTTTGATCGATCTCCGACACGGCCATTCTGACAAGTCAGACGTCCTCGGCTGACGTTTATCGAAAGAAACTAACTATGCCTAGACATACCGCTCGTCCATTCTGACTGTAACAAACTGAATCAACTCACTTGACTGAAAAAATTAAACAACCAATAAATGTCAAAACAGCGATGTCTGTACCTACAGTCTAAAATCCCTGCACCAGTTCCACGTTCCCGTACGAATATCCTTCGCTGAAGCCATATCGCAGCCTATCTAGCATCGTTGACTCAATGAACCTCGCTCCAATATAAAGAAGAGAGACGGCTGTCTCCATTTCATAGAAACTTGATCAAACAAAACTATTGAGTTCCAAAAACACCCCCACGATCCTACACGCAGACTTGTCCAGAAACTATCAAAATCTGGAATGTTTGCTCAAATTAGTAACGGATCAAATCGTTAAAGCTCATCAATAATCTTAATGGTAGTTAAATCAAAAGTTTACTCAAATCAATAGGTTCTCAAAGTTTTTTTGAATTCACAATTTCAACATCAAAACAAACAAAAAGGAAAGTTAAGGCTCACTCACAAAACCACATTGACCAGTCCCATCGGTCTGCACGCCCGTGTTGGACATGACGCACTCGTTCAAAGTACGGTTTCAACACAACCTCAACAGAGTTCCCAATCTTCGCGAAGCACATAACTGCCATATGATGATAGCAATTTATGTTTTTCCGCTCTTAGGAACTAATGCTGTTACGTACGGCTAACCACCGAGCGTAACACGAGTATCACTGACCAGTCTCATCGGTCTACATGTCTGTGTACAGACATGACGCACTTGTTGAAAGTACGGTTTCGCACTGTCTCAACAGAACTCCCAATCCTAGCGAAGCACGTAACCGCCATATGAAGATAGCAATTTACGTTTTTCCGCTCTCAGGAATCACTGTTGTTACGTCGGCTAACCACCAAGCGTAACGAGAGAGTTTGGCTACCCACCAAACGAACAGAGTCGGCTACCCACCGAGCTCAGGAGAAACAAACACGCTCAGTTTATTTGGCTACCCACCAAATAAACGCACTCCATTTGGCTACCCACCAAAGGAAAAACAACTCGGCTAACCACCAAGTTATCAGGCTACCCGCCAATGCTGTCCGCGAGGCTAAAGTTTAAAATTACTTTGCAACGTCAGAATCATCATTACACGACTAGATTTAACTCTACTAGAACCTTTTGATTTGACACCCTTCGTACGCGGTCTGTTTGAATTTAGAGATTTTACCAAGTATCTGTCTCTCCGTCCAAATAATGGACCACATTCTCATAAGAAAACTCATTATGTCACAACTAACAAAACAATGTTAGGTACACTATTCCAGTCGAATACCTCTTCACACAAGTCCAAATAAAAGTCCACTATTGTCACACTAGAATACCTCTCACGACCACTCAAAATAATGGTACACTATCAAGCTAGAATACTTCTCATAGCCGTTCAAATAAAAGTCCACTATCTCATCAGAAAACTCACAATCAATTCACAATCATAACAAAAAAACAAATAATGGTCCACCAGGAAAACCTCTTGCGCCAATCGAAATAATGGTCTACTATCCCATTACAACACCTTTTACGCACGTCCAAATAATGGTCCACCATCCCATAAGAAAACTGTAACACATGGAGGTTTCAACCAATAAAACAATGGAACACCATCACATTACAACACCTTTTTCACACACACGTTCAGAGAATGGTCCACTATCCCACTTCTGATGTCGAAAAAGAAGAAAAAGAGAGAAGAGAAAGAAGAGAAGAAGAGAACACAATGAAAAAAGAGAGGGAGCCTGTACACGTACAGGCATGCACGTGCCGTGAACATCAGGATGCCGATAAATCAGGATGATACTGCATAAGGTCCGCTGTAGAAAACAATAAAGAATGGACCCCAAAACTAATCAACCAGCAAGTCTGGATGATGCTTAAACACTGAGGAAGTATAACCTTTCGTCAGGATACAGAACAACACGTCGTGGGCGTATAATCATCGAACCCTGTAGAATACTGCATCGTCAAATGCTATCTCCAGCCACTGAAATCATAAGCCACAACGTCGATACCATTACGCAGTCAATTCCCACGGTGAGGCTGTTTCGACCTGGCAGGTCATCGTCAGGCACGGTGTAACCGTACTACAACCGACCTGTCTACCAAACCAACCTAAGAATCTTAAGACACTCGCTGATCAATGTCGAAAAAGAAGAAAAAGAGAGAAGAGAAAGAAGAGAAGAAGAGAACACAATGAAAAAAGAGAGGGAGCCTGTACACGTACAGGCATGCACGTGCCGTGAACATCAGGATGCCGATAAATCAGGATGATACTGCATAAGGTCCGCTGTAGAAAACAATAAAGAATGGACCCCAAAACTAATCAACCAGCAAGTCTGGATGATGCTTAAACACTGAGGAAGTATAACCTTTCGTCAGGATACAGAACAACACGTCGTGGGCGTATAATCATCGAACCCTGTAGAATACTGCATCGTCAAATGCTATCTCCAGCCACTGAAATCATAAGCCACAACGTCGATACCATTACGCAGTCAATTCCCACGGTGAGGCTGTTTCGACCTGGCAGGTCATCGTCAGGCACGGTGTAACCGTACTACAACCGACCTGTCTACCAAACCAACCTAAGAATCTTAAGACACTCGCTGATCAACATCAACGTGTCTTCACAAAACACAGATACCGATTGACACCAACCTCTAACACTGAACTCCATGAAATCCCCTGCCTGCAGGATTACAAAGAGACCACAGCAGCAACTGTCACCAACCTCGTACAATCTCTGCATTTCACCAACCTTGGCTACAAGTACAACCTCGGGGAAATATGACAATAACCAACACACACTTCATGATCTCCACAAATATTCCACTGGCAATACGAATCTAGGGCTCCACCATCGCTAGACGACCACAGTTTCTCCAAACGCTCCAAGATTCTAAAGATTTAACCAGATTCAAAACCTAACTCCAAAACGACCACATCGAACGACAGACCAACCGGAACTGTCAAAGTTGTTTACTCCATAGCCCATTTGAGTTCCGTTTCTTTATCACGAACACAGCTAACAATGAATTGTGAGAACGCACTACAACGCCTCTAACGTCACTCCAGTCTATCTGACAGTCGATAGCTAACTGCGCGCAAATAAAGCGCATCGCCTATTTGAGTGTTGCCAGCGATTATGCGTTTCGTTTCTGCAAGAATCAAATAGCAATCACACGAAAGAAAATAATACGAGCTGTCAAATAATTTCAGCCAATACCCACTAGAGTTTGATCGATCTCCGACATATATATTCTTGACTAAGTTCGGTATTTCGATAGACAAAGTTACTATTGGCAACAAATGGACACGTTTGATAAGATAAAGTATCAAATGAAATCCTAATAAAACACAAATCAATAATTGTAATTTTCATCTGAAATGGAAAAGCGGGCGTAATGTAGCGTAACAAAGCTTAATGCGGTTCACATGTTGCAATATTAGTTCGACTGAGTGGTAATGGACCACAGACCAAAGAACTCGCGCGCGCATGACATTTCGGTGCTCAGTGTACTGGACAAAGACTGCAATGGTTGGATATTTTCATGATTAACAAATTATTGGTTAATTATTCATCTGTTTCATGCAAATCATTACAATGAATGTTCAGGGTTTTTCGTGTTTAAAAGAAGTGGGATTCATGTTTCCTTTTTATATTAATTTAAAACCTTTCGGTATCATTAAAGAAAAAACTTTTCATTCGTTTAACCCAGCCGGAGCGTATGACGAACTAATTTAAATGTCGTCTCAACGCGCGTCTAACTTTTTTGGTAATTACACAGTTATTTTTTTAGGGTTATTAAATAATAAATAAGTATTAATTGATAAACAGTTAAAATTACTATTTGAACATATCTTCATTTGCATTCATATGACATACGGCGTTTTCATTACTCCCAATCGACGACGGTCTTTTGCTTGTCTTTCGAAAACTAATAGAATTCACCTGCCCTAATACGCATATCCTATCCGAAACCTGGGATGGCTACTTCAACCCATTAACATATGCATGAGACCCGACTGGAATAATACTTACGCTCTACAAAACATTGAACGTCATTTAATGAGGTTAAATATAAGATCCGTTACCAAATAAACTTACGATATATAAAATAAAATAAACGCTAAAGCTTTTCGAACGTCAGAGTAGACCTTTGAGTAATTTATATCATTGTTAATAATAAATGATCCCTAATCGGTGTCGATATTTACGGTCTCAATTTCACGAACCTTTCGTTTTATTAGCTGTCTGCAAGCCGGCGAAACCAATTTAACTCCGAGTTTTATGTACGGACATCCGAGTCAGCGCAGAGGGAGAGATCTTGAGATTTCTTTGTCGGGGTTTGCGACTAGAAAAATATATGTTTTGATACCGCAAATCCTCAAACGTGAAATAGATTGTAGAGTACTTGTAAGAATGAGCTTTTGTTTGATTCAAAATGTCTATTTATGTGCATGATATTCGTGCTCCCAATATGATAAATATTCCCGGCATTGCGCCCGGCCGCGTGCCGCAAATAGCGAGGAAATGACATCGTGTGTATGCTGAATAGATTGACCCTTTGGAAAACGCTCCTGGAGGCTCGAGGGCAAGCGCCAGCCACGCGCTTCCAGAGCCGCCGCAACCCCACTTACAAACAAGCCCGCTCAGTGACAGCAGCTTTCTCGGAATTCTTACGAGTACCCAGCCATTATAATGACTTAATTATAAAAATTGCGGGCCATATGACCTGTTTTTGTCTTTACTCTCAATTTATATTATTCGGCAGGTTTATTTTTTTATGTTGCGATGCAGCTCTGTCATGCACAACAAACTTAATGGTGTTGGTTTTTATGGCGGCTGAAAGGAACAAATAATTTTCAGTAATGGATTCGACAAAAAATATTTGGTCACGAAAAGAACATATTTCAACGCCCGAGGGTTCATCCATTACTTGCAGAGGCTCCGTTTATGGGTGCCGAGATTGTTAGGATTGTGTAAACAACACGGTGAGAACTAATATTTTGTCAAAAAGATCCTCGAAAAAATCAAAACAAATCCGGTCCGTAGTTTCAATTTGAAACAAGGGTCTTCTGCGAATCTAGTTAGAGACCCGAGCGGCGGCGGCGACGGCGTGGTGGCGGGTGCGGGCGCGGGTCACAGTCACCCTTTCTTTATGAAAATGGCTATTGATTTACTTTCCGTAACTTTATTTAACTTTTCCCAAAATAAAAGTAAGCAAAATTTGATATCTTTTCGATCAATAAATATATTTTTTTTGTCATTCCTACCTGCCTTGGTGCCTTTTGATGAGATAAAAACCTAATTGATTGCCTACAAACTTGAAACAATATTTATTTGTGGCAACCTAGCTAAAAAAACATTAATTATACTTATTTTAAATCGTACGCTAAAAACACCTCCCGATGATATCAGCAATAAATTAGTTTGTGGAAGTGAAAGCAGGGCACACCTGCGCTGACATTTTAATCGTTGAGTCGGCTCAGTCGGCTGCCCTCAGAGCCTTGGGCTTTAATAAGTAAAAAAATATGTTTTGTGCAGACGAAGACGATGAGCCGCGCTGCGTGACGCTCACCGCGCGACACAAAGCTGCCATCAGGTTCATAAGAAAGGTACGTATCATCATATCACATCTAATCTAATATAATAACTTATACATAAACATGATACGAGTACATATACAAGGTGTAACAGAAAGGGGTGCTATATATATACTCAGAGATAACTACGTAAATAGTAACTTAGATCCACAACAACAAAAAAAACAACTCTTCAGCTTGGTGAACCAGACTGAATGTAAAGTTTTCTATACAACCCTTTCTTTTACATGTTGTAAAAATAAATGATAATAAGTCATTTCGTTATAATATTAAGAACGTCAACTACTACAAATCACTGAACACTCAAACAATATATCACACTAATCTCCTCCAATATAACCCCAGATCAAGGGAGTAACAAATAGAATTGTAAATCAAACTCTACTTGAAAGTTGAGTTCTACCTGCTCGAGACACGTTAACCCTAATTTAACATTGAAGCTATAAGTTCGCGACACGGTAACATATGTAGCGCTTTCGTTACGTGAGTCGAGTAAGTTTCGTTTGACTCACATTACCAGTGTTGCCAACCCTACTCTAGAATATTATACCTTTAAACGATCAATTCTTGTAAATTTATTTATTTATATTAATCGGGATTTCAGGAACGGGTCCAACAACTTTCATTAAAGTTTGTATATAGCGGGATTCGGGGGCAATAAGTCAATTTAGTTAGATTTCATATTTTCAAAAAGTTTTACTAACAAAAAAGCCAAACTTTGCTCGGTCACCCAGATTTGCAACATTAGACAGATAAAATATTATCAAAGAACCTCTTGACTGCAATGACAAAGAAGAAGTAGAAAAAAAGCAATTTTACCTTTTTTGTGACATCACTGCAGTATTTGTTGAATAAAACATCTCCTTCTCTCTCTCTCTCACACTCTCTTCGTGTAGGTCACCGAGTCGTCCAACGACCCGATGACGAACTACTAGTAGTAGGCCTCTGACATGGTTGTGTACCGACCGCCGTCTAAGTAATCATAGACAAAACAAAATTAAGTATGTAAAAAAAGGTACCTACGTAGTTATTAAAACAATTTATTTAAGGAGGTAGGAGATAGTATATGTATTTTAAATTTTCAGTAAAGTAGGGTTGCCAACACACCTGCAGTGTGTGAGACGCTTGACGATACACGGGGGAAAAACGTGTGTTTCGTTCAAGTAGTTTCCGCCTGAGTGAATCACAGTGCGCTGAACAAAGAGCCTCATTTCAGCGAACACTCAATGCCTTGATTTCAGAGCCTGGTTTGAGAAACACTACACTCACCTACCTACATAATCTTCTTACTAAAACTACTGTCTCACACGTACAACATAATTTAATTGATAACGTAGGTAAATAATTTAACAAAAGAGAGAAAAGAAATGGAATAATACGAGCTTCCTCGGCGTATTTTTATTCGTAAGAGATTTCCGACGCCGCATATGTCTATAATTTTGTCGAGTGTGCAACTATTCTGCTATCGTGCTGTAGGTAAACATTCCGGAGAAATCTATACTTATTTTTCTGCTGAATATCGACGAGAAAATCAACAGCGTAGAACTGATTTGAATTTTGTTTCTCCAGGGATTTATTTATTCAAATTCGAAATGTAAAACAACCTGCACAGTTCTGGAGGTCGATTTCTTAAATACTAGAAAAATGACTAACATTAACATTATATAGGTAGGTATTCATTTTGAATTAGAGAATCTTACTATTTTTGAAAACTTTCAAGCGCGGGCAGGATTGAAAATTTTGCAAGTTTTCAAAAATTATATACCTAACATGCGAAGTGTTTTAAAATTTGGTATTCAAGAGAATCTTACTGTTAAATTGCTTCTGCAACTGCTTGCAAATTATTTCTATTTGTCTCTTTTTATTGTAAAGGTTGCCTAGAAGAGTTGCCTGCAAGCGATAAGGCCGACTTTTCTTACTTTTAGTTTGAAGTTTTCTGTATTGTTTTGTTTCTGTTGTAAGCAATAGGTAGAGTGTTTATCTATCTATCTTACATTCACAATTGAGTCCCTCGCGAAACCAATTCGCTTGCTCCAGTTTTTCGTATTTCCTAAACAGTAGAATCTAGTATATATTGCAATTTAATTAAAATCTCTTGAACTTTCTCTTTGTACGCAGATTTACTGATACCCCACCACCACCATTCCTAGGAAAATTCATTAATTCATAAAACCGGTAATCTTCGACCGTGAAACGAAACGTAATTTAAAAATATATTACTTCAAATCGTAGTCTTTGGTCAAATGCCTACCTTGTCGTTTGATTTTGATAATCAGCTGTTTTGGAGAGTAGTTAAAAATGATTCACGGCTTGATGCGAGTGGTAAAACTAATAATTGCAAATTGACGGGAAAATATTCACGGTTAGAAAATAGCAATTTTGAGATTGCGCATGCGAAAAGGGACATTGCGTGTGGGATTTAATTTACGAATACTAAGGAAATCGAGCTCCTGAACCAAAACATTTCACTGAGTATGTTCTTATAACTTTAAACTGGCTATTAGGCTCTTGCAGTCTGTACTAAAAAGTTTGCAATTTATAGCTTGTGTTTTTGTTTATGAGAAAAGTTTTCTAATTGCAGAAGATTTTCAGTTCGTAACACTAAAACTTGTAGGTAAGTAATTCGTAATAAATTGAGTAAGCACGTACATGTTCTTTTAAGACTGTTTTAACTCCCAGCGTACTGTTAGAATTTGTATGTGGTGTGAGTGAGCAGGATCTGAAAACACATGGTAGCGGTAAGACTCCCAATCGAGCAGAGGTTAATAAAATCTACCTCCCTCGTTGCATAATTGATCAGGGTAAAGAAGCAACTTAGTAATCGCAGGCCCCGCTGAATTATTGAGCCTGTTTGCAATGCTCCTACTCCACTCCACTGTCCTCGGGTACACGTGTTCGTTTACTATACACCCAACCACCAACTGTCTACCCCAACTTAGATACGACTTTTTCATTGTCCAACTTTTATACATTTCGCGGTCGGTACGTGCTACGCCGTAGCACTTTGCTACGAGGCTATTGTTCGAAACTACAAGAGTATTGAGCCAACATTTTACCAAATGTAGCGAATGAAGCACTTATTATACCATTTCTTTTTATGTTTTAAACAATATGAACATGCCCGACAAAATCATTTTAACAGGGAAAATATTACTTATGAAAGGCTTTAAAATAATACTGCCGTAGCATCGGCAAAATAGTGAAATGTTTTGTGAAATTCTAACAGATGAAGTATTTTGTGGCTCGCCGTAAATTTAAAGAAGCTCTAAAGCCGTACGACGTAAAGGATGTAATCGAACAGTACTCGGCGGGCCACGTCGACCTCCTGGCGCGAGTGAAAACAGTCCAGAATAGGTACTCAGCCACCGAGCCGTTCCTGTAACATGCACCACTACGTTTATCTGCTCTCGTCTCGACTATACTACTGTCTTGCAATGTGATCTTAGTAGTCAAAGCTGCCGTCTAATCTAATCTACCCTTTGTAGCTAGTATGTGCAATGCTATCTCATATTAACATTACATAACAACAGATTTGGGCTGAAGCTACGGATATTTTGTTTTTACCGTAAATAACATGCGCTAAACATTTTATTCGTAAATTAAAATTTTGGTAGTTGCCATTTGTTCTATGGAACTGACGTCAATGGAACGAAAAAGAAACATAAATTCTTAGTTTTTCCATGGAACATTTTAATATATTTTTTTCTCAAATTGTTCTATAGGATATGATAACAAGACTCCTTGGTGATTTCATTATAAACCTGGCCACTTGTAATAATTACATGAACTGTGCTTATTCATATTAGGATCATATAATTCAGTCTAGCATAAAATAGTTTCTCCATCAACCTTAGGGTAAACAAGTTTTATATGGTTAAACTTTGTATAAACAAGGTTGATATGCTGCTATCAGCACACAAATGATTTACATGACATTAATACGATTGACAAGTTTCGTGTGACAAACATTACATTGAACTTTTTGGGGCAAATGGATGCCCAATGTATAATAATAAGTGAACCACGATACAAACGCTTGTATGTGTCCTATGGCAAAAAGTAAAAAAACATTGGGTTTTTGTCCCATTGACGTCAGTTCTATAGTACAAATGGGAACTACCCTAAATTTTGCATGAGTATAGTTCGGAATTACTAATAAACTGCGAGTAGGTATACAAGTAACAGCTTACAATTGGCATGGCGGAATGATGAATAAAATGTTTATAATTACGTATTTAAGGTGAGTCTCGATTTGTAGTTGAAGCTCAATTTGCCATCCTGAAAATTGCATGTGGAAATATTTGACACAATGTATCTAAATGAAAATTTTCAACTACGTACTTAAATAACGGAAAGATTCAGGTGCTCTTTTTTAGGAGACACAATTTCTGTGTCGGTTGGTATCTACTTATATCTGATAAGTATATGTATATCAGAGTTGGAGGACATAATAATGTATGCATGCATGACTGTCCCTGGGCGATATTACATAACTGAACGCACTAACACTAACAAATATACTGTTCGTTCATCGCCAACTACCTACTTGATTACCTGTCCTTAATAGGCATGCGTATTTTCACTTACGCTCACAAAATTAGACAAAGTAACTTACATATAAAATTTGTTCATTATAACTAATAAAAAAAGTGCTTATTCTTCTTTAAAAGTACTGTATCACCTGCCACATTAGATTTCCATTTAACAAAATGTGTTTACTGTATAAATTGGCTATCAGGATATGTTTTATTTCCGTGTAGCTCAAGTACTTTGTCGCACGGAAGAGATTTAGAGAAGCGTTGAAACCGTACGACGTGAAAGACGTGATAGAACAGTACTCGTCGGGGCACGCTGACCTGCTAAACCGAACCAAGAACCTGCAGTACAGGTGAGGGGGACGGGGGAGGGCAGCCCTTGCCAGCAGCTTCATTCACCGCCATCTTGCGAGGCACCGCGTGATCCGCAACTCACAGGGCGTGCGCATTGTCGAGCGTGAACCTATCGTGTACAGGCTCAGGTTTAGCTGGTCTACATTTAAAGTACCTTTGCTGAAAAGTAAACTTGACTCTAGGCGTCTCATCCGCGATGGACGTAACATTAGCTCAAGTCACTCTCGTTATGTCCATCAGTCTAAACATGAACCCACGAGCGGCACATACTGGGCGATGCTCCTGCTTTCAGGTATTTTAGATACCAAACCTATAATCTCTAGACATACGGGGGCATGACCTGGAGCAAACATGCCTGATATTGTTTGTCATACCTGTCATACCACCTGGAAGAAAATCCTTTTCCATTAACTGGATAACATTTTGCCAGAGCTTTTTCCGATCTCATCAGAATACGGCTCGCAGGTAAATGCTGCCGGAAACTGTTCATGATCGAGACGATACTTGCAAACGCAATTGACAGCGTTTCCGTTATACCCTCTGAGAGTTATTAGGTACTCGCCTAAAAGCATAATGTAAGTATCTTTACTGGGCTTGATAACATTTTTTACTGTCAGGGATTTCGGGAAAGTTGCCAAATAGGCAAGTATACAGTATTAAGTATGTATAGATGGATATATAAGGTCACTTGTGGAAATGGTGCTTGCAGTAATCATATTTGTTTTTAGAAATAAGTAGGTGCGGTATCCTATAGTAGGCTGTCATGTTCCATTAAATCATCGCTTTACTTTGATTATTTTTAATATCCTTGGCACGCTTTTAGTGGGATGCATGAGGATATAGTTTTTAGAAAGTTGATTTACACTAGCCATTGTATTGCGTGCATGCTTTCATGCGTGTATTATGTATCTAGTAAGAACCAAATTGTTTCCACTTTATAAAACGCATCTATTTAAATCTGCTAACAAATAAATTTACCATTACTTTTGCCAACAGTAGTTTTTTTACGTTTCTCATTTAGCAAAGTATGCAAATGTTGACAACCGTGTACTTAGAATAACAAAGTAAACAGATTAGCTGCTATTGTTGTCGCATGACTGTGCGCTTATAACTTTCAAAACAATTAGTGTGGAACACAAAGGCGCTACAAAAACATGTGTTTTACTATTCCGCGGGCTAACGAGATGGCGGGCGGCGGGGGTCGTGCGCTGGGAGCACTCAATTAGAGGAAACCACACGTCTGCAGGACGTGGGAAGTTATCTGTGCGTTGTCAGCACACCCCACTTGCTTAGAAGGGATTCTGACGTAGCACATTACATTTGCATTGCAGCTGAATTTGTAACCCACCTCAAAATTATCATAAATCTTTTATTATGGATAGAGACAGTGTTTAAATTCTTCAATTAACCAAATCCAACGCCATTGTTGCGGTCGTTGTTTTGAAGAGCGCTTTTGTGTTATACTATTCAGTAAAAGGATATAAAATGTTGATATTGCTGTTGTTTAGTTTGCTATTAAAAACAAGTTTTCCAGTTGAAATTACAGTTTCATAATGTACGTTATACATCACAGGTTAGATCAAATACTCGGTAAGCAAGGATCAAAAGCCAAAGACGTCTATGCATCGAAAATCAGCCTCGCTTCCAGAGTAGTTAAAATTGAAAGACAAGTAAGTGTTTTCTTCATTATTGTAATGAATATTCAATCGATGCAAAGCCTGACTTCGTTTTTAATTTATTTCAGGTAGATGATATAGAAAATAAGTTGGATCATTTATTAGAATTGTACGAAGAAGATAGAAGAACGCAACGAAGAAGGATAGATAACGTTACAAGCAGCGGTGGTGTGGGTGGTTGCGGGGGAGGTGAAGGAGGCGGGGAGGGGTCGAGCACACTAGCGCTGCGCGGGCAGCTGGAGGTGGTGGACAAGCAGCAGCTGTCAGAGCCCAACTCGCCCGTGACACGGTCCTTCGAGCCGGTGCCGGCGCCCGCGCCTCTCCTCGCCACGCACGCGCTGCCCCTGCCGCACAAGCGACCTATGAACCGGGGCTACTCCGACCTTGGAACCAGATTCATGAGGAAAAAAGTCATAGTCAAGTAAGTTTTGCACCTACCTATTCTACAGTCTGTGGCCCACAACATAAGCAATTTCTATACCCAAGTAATTGAACAACCATACAAATTCACAATAATGTTTTAAATATTTCAAGCTATGTTTTTAGGGAAAAATCGGTTTAATGGGTAATTTCACACATATTTACCAAAATATTGTAAGGGCCACAAACTGTATAAGTTGATGCACCAAAATATATACCTGCATGTACTTTTAAAGGGAACTTCGTTTCAGAACATCGTCAAGTAGAAACGGGGAATCGCCTAGAGATGACGAAGTAGTGATAGTAGTACCGACCGATCGCGAGGACACGCCTCCTCGGTTAACCACCGACAGCTCAGGTCAGTATTTGCATCCCTAAACTAGAACAGAGTTCATATAATGATCATATCAGTTACTGTCTTAGACCATAAGGGCATTGTAAAAATAATCGATACTAAAAATTGCTTTAATTAATCGAGTGTGCTGTCAGATGCTTAACAATTAACAGCCACGAATTTCAGTCAGTTCACACAAAACTTTACACGATCAGATGCTAATATAACCAATTGAACGTCATTGCCATAGGTATAAATATGCGAATATTACAAAATTGCAGCATCTTATGAAGACTATTCGTCATCGACTTCTCTCTGACCGGCACCTTGGGAGAGCCCCATGTTATTCGGTCGGGAGCGGCGCGGGTGGCGTGAGTCCCTACCCTCCCGTTTCGATGTGTGGAATGCGTATATGTGTCCGTTGCCTAACGCCCCCCCCCCCCCCCCCCCTTACTCCCCGCCCCTGACTATGGTGTTGCATCTTGATCCACATACCACATCTATATAATTTATCTTTCCATTTTCTTCCCCTTGTCTGTATCTCTCTTATTTCATTTTTCATATTTTATCCTCTCCAAATACTTTATCAATATGTAGCTATATATTACCTCTACCCTCTTTTACTAGATATATCCGAGTACTTACACAAAACATAAACATACCAAACTTTCATAGTTAACATTACGAAGAACTGAGGAATTAAGATTCAGAGTTACTGGTGTTGTGAGTTACAAACAATATTAAACTTTTACGTCCACTATCAAGACATCGGCCGGAACGGATCACTAGTTACTATGCAATGGTTTTGTTTGTTTTGTCCTTCTTTTCACTCGTAACATTTCTAATCAGTTCTAGCATGTTTATGTGGAGTAGTATTGAAGTAGAAAAATATTTATAAATATGTCGATTTTTTATTATATTGCGTTTTACACTAAGCCCATACGAGCCGACTCAAGGCGATTACTAAATTACACTGAAAAGTACGAGTCACCTACACGTAGCTACCTCCCATCGATTGAATGAATAAAGCTAATGACCAGTCGATAGGGTGAGATTTTATCTAGTTACCGTTACCGAAGCCGCACCCTGCTCGCGTGTAGAGTGGGTGTAAAATCGTAGCACCGCGTAGCAGGCGTAGCAGCCTGCTACGCTCATTACTGCTAATGAATAACCAGTAAAACGGCTCATGTAACGGAGCTATAGAGAACCGATTAGTGAAGCGAGTAAATTATTGGTGCTTTGCAGATGTATGCGCGAGCTGTTCAGTGGATGTGGAGACGGAGGGGTGTGGGGGCGGCGGGTCGCCGTCCGCCGGCAGCTCGGCCTCAGCCTCGTGGTGCGAGGGCGACGCGGACGGCGCCGAGGAGCGCGGCTACGCGTCCGCCGACGCCGACTCGCTGGCTGAAGACGCGGCGCTGCTGGGTGACGCCTCGCACGCCACCGCGCCGCGCGTCGGCCGCGCGCAGCGCCGCGACGTCTCCGTCGACCTGCACCTGCTGCGGCCCGACGTCTGACCGCTCGGCGCCCCCATAGCGTGACACCTCCACGCTGCTCGCTTACCTTCTCTCCCTCGAAATAGTAGCAAAATAGAAAAAATGGCAAAGATCCATTTCAAATTCCGTCTTGGTGACTTTCCGATAAATACTCGCACAACTCGATAAACTCTAACGCATAAGAAGTGTTGTCCACCCGTTCACGTTTCGTTTTAGATAGGTGCTTAAATAATGAAAAGAGCAATCTTAAGTTAGTGTAAAACGATTGAATAAGCGTAATGAAAGAAGTGTGAATTGTGTGTGATTTAAATAAATAAAATATTGTAAGTAAGACGAGAAAACGTGGTTCTGTATCAGCGATCATCGATTCAACCTTGTTTTAAACGAAACACCAAAGACTCGAAGCAGATGTGCTAGAAATAATTCAAATATGGTAATGTTTACGCTTAATTTGTTCATTATCTTTACACTTTGCTTTCAAAGAAAGTTACCATTAATTATATTAGATAGGCTTCTAATTTAGCATTTTAAGTACTCGCATAAGTTGTAAATACTTAAATCAATTAATGGTTGTGTGAATCCCTATCCGATCCAGATACAATGATTGAATGTGCAATATATCGACAGGTACATCACAAAGGGACATAACTGATCTCAGCAGTTACGGATTGGTACCTAGAAACCCATTACCAAGTTATTTAATAGAAAATATAAACAATTATAATTTGGAGTAGACGTTAGACTCCTAATCTTTTCCATCTGCAATCTGATTACTGATGAAATCAATTACGTCCCTTTTAGTATAGCGCAAATGAACCGTAACTTCTGATATTCTAACTAAAAATATAATGAGATCGGACAGGGGTCACTTACATCAAACACAGCGAATATGCTTTATTTATTACATTTTATTCTCCCTGCCTAAGGCAAATATTATTGATACGTTTACCTTTTTAAAAGTGGGATCCTTATTTAATTTTATTTAATATTTTCCTTACAAAGGGAACGAAAGACAATCAATACAAAGGAACTGTGATAGCTCTTCTGTTAAAATGCATAATGCTACCTGAATTTATGGAACTCATTTGTATAATATCAGCTCAAAATTCATAAATTTTACCCTTCTGTAACTCTAACATGTCTTACCCTTGATAGTAGTCGACTGCCTATGGAAACCAGTACAATACCCTAATAACTATAAAACTATTTATTTTACTAGAAACTTCCTATTCTTGAACCAATTTTTGAAATTTTGGACACGTTTCTAAATAAAAGCAGGGTAAATTCGCCTGACGATTGAAACATTTACTATAAGACTACTTATAATTATCTTTACTAGTACACTATGCTATACTATAACTGTATTGATATTTGATTCCACACAACGCAGAAACCCACATTAATTTCAAACTCAAATTTTCATTAAAGTTAAAATAAAGCTAATTAACTTACAGTTCGAGATACGGTCTATGTAGCATCTACATATAATAAAACAGATGAAAGTACAAGCTGTTTTATATACCACCGTATCTTAGACTAGTATTATAGGTACCGAAGATGGACCTTACTACATAGTCGATGGGACCTACTATTGCCTAACAATTAGAGTGTTAATGTATTGTAATATGACCACGTCAATTTTTATGCCCATAAGCAAGATGTAAGGCTTTTGCCAGCTGAAAAGCATCAAATTGTTTGAGTCCCTGACTCCATTGGATGCTTCAACGCGCTGTAACTTTCCGGACCAGGTAAGGAAAATGGATTCCTCATCTAAATTACTATAGATAATATTTTATAAGCCTATTAGTTACTAGATAACCTACTCTATTTAATTGCTTAAATACAAAGTTTAGAAGAGCCTCAGGAAAACAAGAGCTAGGGATATTATTTTATCTTTACCTGTATCAGATACTACCTACTGTAATTTTCTGACTCAAAAAATATTCAGTGCAAGCTAAACATCAAGCAAACTGTTTGAAATTGGTAATTTACCTGAAGCTGAACTATTTACCGAATTTAAAAATTTTTTCGTAATCATCATCTATTTTCCGATTAGTCCAATTATTTCTAATTTGACCAAAGGGTAGGTATATGTTATTTCAAAATTGACCAAAGCATTTATGTTATGTCAAGTTTGCCCAAAGCGTATATGTTATGTCAAATTTGACTGAACACCACAAAATAGAGAGCGCTCGAGCTCGATCATTACGTGATTTGTGTGAGTAACATGAGCTCGATCATTACGTGATTTGTGTGACTAACATGATAATGCGGAAATGCAAAAAGACACCAACGTGAGCCACAGATGCCGTTGATGTCTTTTACTTGAAAATTTGTAAAAGGGATTTCACGCGGTTTCGGTAGATACGTATTCAACTACCGAAAATACCCATGACCAAATCATTATCAAATTCCAAAAGCTTCTTGAATTATAATTAATATATGACAATAACACCTCATAATTTATTATTTTTAGTAAAGTAACTGCCTAAATAACAATAGTGGGTTTTGTAATAACATCCTTTTCTTTTACCCTATTCCTAACAGCCTTTTGGACCAATTTTGATAGATTAGTCCTGTATGCCATGTAGATTATCTTGATGTATTTATTTGTAAGCTTTAATGAAATGTTCCCGAATCACAATATTACCTATGTGGCTCCCGTCCCGTAAAGTAAGTACTCGTCATACCTGTACCTCTACCGACCTACCAAAAAAAACGGTGAACCATCTTGCTGGGAGTTAACATCGAGCTAGTTGCTTTCATTAGTTTATGATAAGAAATAGGTATTTAATTAATACAATTTACAAATTTAAAACTATTCCATTCGAAAGTATTATCAAATTAATGGTTAGATTTTATAGGTCTATTATAGTTAAGTTTAGCTATTTTATGGAATTTATCGATCGAAAGTATACAAAGAATACTGTAAAAAATTTTCGTGATTTACCTACTCTACTGAGTTATTTATGAATTGTTATTTTTTGCTTGTTATTATATCATGTTACTTTGTAATTTATCATCCTTAGTTCTATTAAAAATATTATAATTATTGAAATAAAATACAATTAGTCTTCAGAGTATGTCCTGATGTGCTATATTCATTCTCCCAAAATCCTCACCAGATCCGGTGCGCCGGGTGCGCCACTATAGCTCGTCGTCGCCATCTTTGCCGGTGACGCAAATATCCAGCCGCAATAGTCAGCGAAATGTTGAGCTCAGCCCAGTATTATGAAAGGCCTGAAACTAGGTCAGAAATTCTAATAGATGAACAACAGCGTTCCAAAATAAAATAAAAAGTGACGCAGATAGGATTGCCCAATGGCAGATGTATGAAGCAACGTCGTCAGAAGATTTGTCTGCTGCTAAATAAAAACATCTACTACCTATTAGCTCAAGAAGTTTTTTCGTTTTATGAGAGGAAGTTTTAGATAGAATAGTTCAAATTTTTTTTTAATCTAATTTTATTATGTAGAATCCGTTTATGAGGTTTTGGTCACTAGACGTCGACGGCCTTTTCTGGTAATGATGTGCGTTAATTGCTTGACGCTTCTAATCGTAAAACACAAAAGGGGGGCATTTAATTGCGATGTTTTCAATGTCGGGGCATGAAATTCTTTCTGCAAACCTTGGAAACTGATTCTACATCCCAAAATATATTACATTGAAAAAACCAAACTACGTAAAAAAATTCTTCCCACATGAAAAGTAGAAAACGCTGCATTATGTCGGAACCACTCACATCTAGACAAGACGACGTCGTGGAAAATCGTGATTATCTTTATATAGATATATTATAATATATATCTATATTATAATAAACGATTTACCTATATTCATTGTCATTAGACTTATTTGTATGAATCTAGTAGGTACCTATGTATAAAAATTTGCTAATATAGGTTAACAACATAGGACGTGGCGACGGATCTTCATTGCCGGCACTATTTCATGCGCAGACATTAGTTCGTTTCGTGTCTATTTTTGAATCTATCCACTATCCTAAATTGAATAAAATAATTTCATTTTCGAAACTACACTTATGCAAACCACGCCCTCTAGGAAAGATTTTGTATTACTACATAAATACTTATATTGCCATCTAGCATTGAGAAGCAAAACTAAAAACCGGAAGTAATGAAGTCGAAGCTACGTACCGGTATTTTAAGTTTATCCACTGATAGAGATGTCAGCACGACATTATTTTTACTACACAGCCACGTAATCATAGTATTGCTTATCATGATTTGTTAAATAGCAGTAGTGAAGAAGAATGCAGATGCGTTCAATGGCAGATCTTTTATCTTATATATCAATAAATCAATCGAAATCTTGTTTTTTGTTATGTTACATATATAAGTGATCTGTGATTCAGCGCAGAGTGACACTGGCACAGATCCAACACAGATCACTTAAAATATATGACACCACAAACTAAACAAAAAAAAAATAGAGTATGACACTGGCGCACTCGCCAATTTTTATTTTGTGATCGTTTTTAACTTATTATAACTTGAGACTGTGCGAAATCTGAATGTGGAAACGTCAATAATAATAATGTTAATCATATAGTTCAAAGAGCATATATAGTTTATGTTATTCTAGGAGTACATTGTGTTCTGTGGTTGTTGTCGAGTAAGTCGAGTCTCAAGGCAGAATCATCGTCTGAAGGCGATGGAAGACAAATATTAAAAAAAAAACTGGTTTTTGTATGTAAATAGCACAAATTAACTATATGTAGACTAGCTAGTAAATAGTAAATGAGTCGTTTACTGTGAAAGGAGAAGCTGAGGCGTTCATTGAAATGCCGAGTCAATATGAGGAAGAAAGAGTTTGGGAAGGAGCAAATCACAGTCAATATGAGGTAAGAAACTTCTCTTTGGCTAAATTTTTTCGCACACTAATATTTTTGATCATAAAAACATATATCAAACTTAGGAAGAGGGTGCTGAAGATGTGATTGAAAACCCGGAGGAAGTGCTGCAAGAATGCCTTGAAAAATTCAAAACACCAGACTACATTATGGAGCCAGGCATATTTAGTCAACTGAAGCGGTATTTCCAAGCCGGAGGCAACCCAGAACAGGTCATTGAACAGTTGTCAATTAACTACAGCGCTACAGCTCAAATGGCCAATTTGTTGGCTGAGTGGCTTATACTTGCAGGTAAGGAAATTAATAAAAAGAAACATGGGTAAGTATTATTTTGATACAATTTGCCCTGATTTTTCCTTATTTTTACAGGAGTTAAAGTCACAGAAGTACAAGCTATGGTTGAGAACCATTTAAAAGATATGATAGTGAAGAATTTTGATCCAAAAAGGGCAGATACAATCTTTACCGAGGAAGGAGAAGTAAGTATTTTCCACATGCCATCCATTTTTTGCAGGTTAATTAGCCAGGCTTTAAAGGAAAAAATACAGCACTCTTTTTTTTAGGCAACAGTTTAAATTTTACTTATCTTTTTTAGACACCAGCCTGGCTTACTGAGATGATTGAGCACCCAACATGGAGATCCCTCATATACCGCCTAGCTGAAGAATATCCTGACTGCCTCATGCTTAACTTCACTATCAAGGTAAATACAACCTAAGTCATTTTGAGGGCCAGTATACAACATTTATGTTATGGTTTTGTACTTTTTGATTGATTTTTGCTGATTGTGTTATACACAATCAAAAACTAATACAAAACAAGTTTTACATTATTATATATGTAATCTGAACAATAATAAGCAAGTAAATTGAATTGTATTGCAATTATGAATTGAAATTCAAGTTACAGGGCATTTATTGCATCACTACATAGTATAAAATAAAGTCGCTTCCCGTTTGGTGTCTCCTTATATCTTTAGAATTAACCAACGGATTTTAATGCGGTTTTTTTTATTAGATAGTGTAACTTGAGAGGAAGGTTTATGAGAATAAATTATTCCGGGAAATTGTCACATTCCCATGGGAAAACGGGTATCCCAACTGGTAGTAAACTTTTGACCCCCTTTTGACACCTTTAAGGATTAAAATTTCAAAAATGCTGAAACACGTATTTAATTATTTTAAGTTATGAGTCTAATTAGAAATTTTGAAACTGATCACATTTAAGATAAAAAACTTTCATACAAACTTTTAACCCCCTTTTCACCCATTAAAGGGTTAAAATTTCAAAAATGCTGAAACACGTGTTTAATTATTTTAAGTTATTAGTCTAATCACAAATTTTGAAACAGATCACATTCATATAAAAAAACGAACTTTCATACAAACTTTTAACCCCCGTTTGAGCCTATTAAGGGTTAAAATTTCAAATATTCTAATTATTTGAAGTTATAAGTCTAATCACTAATTTTGAAACGGATCACACTTAAGATAACGAACTTTCATACAAACTTTTAACCCCCTTTTTCATCCCTTGGAAGATTAAAAAAAAGAGTGATTCAAGAGGAAGGTTTGTATGTATGATTTATGTCGGGAGAAGGTCTGTTTCCCGTGGGAAATCAGTTAGCAGCGGGTGAAACCGCTGGGCGGGCCGCTTGTTTTATATAATATGTTATTTTTATAAATTCCAGCTGATATCAGATGCAGGTTTCCAAGGAGAAATCACCAGCATTTCAACAGCAGCACAGCAAATCGAAGTATTTTCCAGAGTTCTCAAAAGTGCTATAGTTGGTTTCTTACAAAGTTCTGATGACTGGCAAACCAGTGTTAATGAATGTGCTGTAAGTATCATCTTGACACTATTAACATATTCTGTATTACATTTAATTTGCAAGCACTGTTTTTTTTTTCATGTTTATTGTAATGGATAAGTCTTATTTGTATATCACAACTTTACATTGAAAGTGTTATTAGCATTTTCACGCAAAAAGATGTTGGCTTCTGCCACTTAAGTGTAATACAGTTTTTATTATGAAGAAATTTGTAAAATAAATTTTCTCTCAAATTCAATATTGTTAAAACAAACACACTTTATAATAAATGTCGGCATCCTTTTTCGTCTATTAAAACTGTGTTTTTTGCAGAAAATGGTTTGTCACGGTGCTCACACATATGTGTACAGTCAAGTGATTGTGCATATCCTGGCCCAGGAGCCAAGAGGTGGAGCTATCATGAAGAGACTTAGTCAGGAAATCACTCGGTGTGCTCAGCAAAGGTACAAAAGTCATTGTTTATAACACCCTATATTTATAATACCCTCATTCGCCGTCCGCTACCCGCATAGGACACATCTGTGTTTGTTTACTCTGCATTAAACAGTCGAAATTTCGTGCAAAAAGTGATTGTTCTTTATATCAAGTAAAACAATTATGTTGCTTCAGTTTCTGTTCGTGCAATAGTGAAATCAGTTTTCAAAAATAACATCGGATTTAAAAGATACAACAATAAACATTTTGGGTTGCGCAACATTCCTGTGGTTAAAACTGACCTACCTCAACTCGCAGTGCGCTTGGCCGCGTCGCTGTCCACTACTGTGTGTCATCACATCATCGCTCGCATAGTCTGTCCGTAGCGCTGCGCCGCCCTGCCTCCGTCTACCAACCCTAACTCCGCACACTTCCAGAGCGCGTGAAACAACTATTTCGAGTCAAGTACTGACACTATGTCGGATCCGGGAACTTCACGCCATTCTGATAACGTCAACTTGCAGCGCGGTACAAAAGTTAATTCAAAAATTAAAGAATCCCAACAGCTGACCCCGACGGGAACATCTGAGTTGTTGAAAGAAATCAGAGAATTACGTCAAGAAATAGCGGCAGTTAAGCAACAAAACAGTGTCATAAGTTTGGAGCTGTCCGACCTGAACGATTCAATTAAAAATAAATTTGATATTCTGGAAAAGCAACTAGAAGAAAAAGACATCGAGATTTTCAACTTGAAAACTACATTATCGGGTCTTCAATCTGCCCTTAACCAACAAGAACAATTTTCTCTAAGAAACGAATTAGAAATACAAGGAATCCCAGAAGTTTCACCAGAAAACCTTACCCATACAGTTCTCACACTAAGCCAAAAGCTAAACGTTGAGCTGAAGGAAACGGACATAAACAGCATCACTAGGGCGGGTTCGAAGCTAACTTCAAAAGATAAAACAAGCCACCCAAGACCTATTGTTGTTCAGTTTGTGAGAAAGGCTAAAAAGGACGAGCTACTTGCAGCTGCTCGGATTAGAAAGAATCTCACAACTGAGTTTATTTTGCCGGATAGACACCCTATTAACATCTATTTGAACGAACGCTTGACCAAAATAAACCGATTGTTATTTCGTGAAGCTCGAACGAGAAAAACCCTTCATGGTTTTAGGTACTGCTGGATCAAAAATGGGTCAATCTTTATGCGAAAAACAGACAATAAAGGGGCAGACAAGAGTCCCGCAATCCCTATTAAATCGATCGATGACCTGGATAAACATGTTGGACCTACTGCCCAACCATAAAACAATAATTAGCATTTCCTTATTTGTTTTAAATGTAACAAAAGTGATTTTTGCATGTACGTTACACTCTGCACTAACACACCGCCACAACAAATACACACCTCATTATAATCAAAACACACATATACTCACAACATATTCTGAAATCAAGCTCATGAAAAAAGCAATGATGAAACAATGGCAATACCATGTAACTATAAAATGTTTATACAGTGAAATAATAACCTAAATGGCTACTCATACAATAATTCAAGACTTAGACGAATTAAGCAACATAAAATGCCATTGTATAACCAAAGCTGAAGATTGCTTTGATATACTAAATCAGTACAATATTAAAATATTAACACTAAATATACGGAGCGTCAATAGTAATTTTGATGACTTTTTTGTTCTCATGAATAGAATTAAACTAAAACTTGATATTATAATATTAACAGAATGTTGGATAAATGATACATCCCCAATTAACCAACTTGACGGCTACAAACAATATAACAGCGCTAAATTCATCAACAAAGCCGGTGGTGTAATAGTATATACTAAAGACTCTTTACCAGTTCAATGCAGTGAGCCGAATTTAATTGAATCTAACTGTCTGGCTATTGATATAAAAGGAATTATTACTATACTTGCGATCTATAGGTCTCCCTCATTTAAAGATACTGAACCATTTATTATCTCGCTACATGATATTTTAAAAAGCTTTGAAGCACGATCAAATTTGGTAATAACTGGTGATATAAATATTAATATTCTCGACGCAGTGGCATCCTCAACACATAAAACAGAATACTTGTGCATGTTGTCGGAGCTAGGATTTGTCTCAGCAGTGGATAAACCCACACGTAATGATTCTCTCCTTGACCATGTTTTCATCAAAGGTAAATCTATTTCAGAGACAGTTGTTATTTCTTCATCAGTGACTGACCATTGTGCTATCATAACTGCACTTGACACCGAAAAACCAAAGCATTTGAAAACTATTTACAGAATGCGATATGATCACCAAAACATAATATCTGAACTTAACAACGTTGATTGGTCAAAACTGCAAAATATCAGTGACATTCAACAACAAACAAATATTTTCGTTAAAATTGTTGTGGACATTATGGAATCCAATACAAAGAAAATTAAATTTCGTGGAGTTATTCTTAAACCTTGGATAACCCGTGGATTAATTAAATGCTCTCAGGTTCGTGACTATTTGCATGAAAAATCCCGAAATAAGCCAATTAATCATATTAACAAAATAATATACTCTAGATATCGAAATTTTTATATCAATCTATTAAGGAAAAATAAAAATGACTACGATAGTAACTTACTAAAGCTAAATCAAAGAGATGGTAGAAAATTGTGGCAAACAATAAATACAATCACAAACAGAAAATACAACCTAGAAAATTCAAACAAAATTTTAGAAATTAAAAACACTCCAGAAGAATCCGTTATCTCTCTAAATGATCATTTTGCATTGATAGGTAGATCTATGGCATTTAATATATTGGATAAACTGAATGTCACTGAAGGTTATCTTGCAAGCAAAGTTAATATCCATAATTCGCCGGTAAATTCCTTCTATCTGAATCCTACTGACTGTCAAGAAGTGGAGGCTTTAATTATTGGATCGAAGTCGTGCAGTGCCCCTGGTATTGACGGTATCAGCAATACGCTCATAAAAAACAACAAAAACTGTATTGTGCCCCAATTGACGAACATAATTAATAAAAGTTTACAGTCTGGTGTAGTTCCTAGAGCTTTTAAAACTGCTTTAGTAATCCCAATCTACAAAGGTGGGGACAGCACAGACTATAATAACTACAGGCCCATATCTTTGCTCCCTGCTTTTTCTAAAGTAATGGAAAAAGTTGTTAACAAAAGGTTGATGCAATATTTGGAAGATAAAGGCTTACTATCTAACCATCAATTCGGTTTTAGAAGAAAAAAGTCTACAGAGGGCGCGGTTCGGATTCTAACTGAGAAAATATCCGCCTATCTTGATACTGGTAAGCCCTGTATCGGAGTGTTCCTTGATCTCGCCAAGGCATTCGACACAGTGGCAACACCCATTCTCTTAAAAAAGCTGCAACAAATAGGCGTGCGTGGAACAGCCTTGAAATGGTTTGAAAACTACTTGACCAGCAGAACACAGCGGGTAAAAGTGGATAGTTGTGTAAGTAGGGATCAGGAGGTCACTTTCGGCGTTCCGCAAGGTAGCGTCCTTGGACCTACCCTGTTTCTCGTTTACTTGAATGAGCTTGCTTCGCTGAGGTTGAAAAATGCAGATGTTGTATGCTATGCAGATGATACCGCAATAATTTTTCAAGGTAACACATGGGATGAATGTGTGGAGACGGCAGAGAGAGGTATGGCAGTTGTTGGCAAGTGGTTGAGTGAAAACTTGCTGACTCTGAATGCAAACAAAACGAAGTACCTCTGCTTCCACAAGACTGCAGCATCTGCACCTACAACTCATATAGCTCTCACTATACACACGTGTAACCCGATCATCGACCCCTCAAATGAGGACGCTGGTGCCTGCTCCTGCGATGTTATCTCACGATCGAACTCTATCAAATACCTGGGTCTTGTGCTTGATGAACGACTTACCTTCCAAAGACACATTGAAGTTACGGCTGGTAGAGTCAGAAAATTGATACATGTTTTTAAAAAATTGCGTTATGTAGCCAACACAGAATTATTAATGTCAGTATACACGGCTCTCTGCGAACCAATTCTAACTTATTGCATTGAAGTGTGGGGTGCAGCAGCGAAAACGTTCTTGACATGTCTGGAGAGGGCACAACGAGCCGTTCTTAAGGTTATGTTAAGAAAGCCATACAGATACCCCACTCATCAACTTTACAGTGAAGCTAAGGTTCTTACAGTTAGACAACATTTTATTCTAAAGGCAGTTGTAGGCACGCATAAAACCGTTCTAAACGCGGAAAATTACAAGGATATGGCAAAGAGAAGAGTATTTAAAGTACCACTACAACCAGCAAAAACTACATTTGCTACCAGATTTCCTCCCTTTATCTTTCCAGTTATCTATAACAAAATACAAAAACTTAATGATACAAGAGACCAATCCGTATATGAAGTCAAGAAAAAAGTAAAAGAAATACTACTTAACATGAACTACACAGATACTGAAAGTTTATTATTGATTATTAAATAACACATACACACACACATACAAACACACACATTCACAAAAGATCACAACAATATTTATATATATATTTTTTCTTTTTTTCTTTTAAAATAACAGATATAGGTATGTCCTTGTTTTCACTTTTTTGTAAAGAGGACCACGACACAGGCTTAGCCTAGTGTGGTCCTCTAAGCTATATTTGTATTGTTTTAAAGTGGACTGTCAATAAATGATTTTTGATTGATTTGATTTGACTATACCACCCAAAGGTGTTTGTGAATATAAAACAAAATCATGTAAACCAGAATTTCCTTTTCCCCAGTGGGCACGACGTGACCCCGATAACGCTGGCGCTGACGCCGGGCGAGGCGTGGCGCAACGCGCGCACTGCGCTGGCCGCCATGCTGGCGCGCGGCGCGCTCAACCCCGCCGACATCACCGTGCTGTTCCGCGCATACACGCAGCCCGAGCCGCCGCCGGTGCACCTCATCCGTATACCGCAGTTTCTAGGTCATTATTTAGCATAAGGTCATGAACCACAATGCACCGTGCACTCAACATCCATGCGATTGTTAATCCCCATAGAGGACGTGTTACTTAGGGCGTTAAGCCCATATAAGACGATCTGCGATTTTCTTTTTGCTACAGCTTTCAAACTTTGTACAAGTGTTCCTGAGTAGATAACTAGCAGTGCCCACCTCTGGTGGGGGAGGGGGAGGGGGGCAATATTTGTATGGGATTTAAAAAAACTTTTGGAACCCATCGTGTGTGGTATCTAATGAAAGGGCTTTTTATGCCTATTCCAAAAATATATCACATTATAGTATCTCAGTCACCTATGTAAAGTTATGATTTAAAAAAATTTGGAGTCTTCCAGAAATTATATCTACCTCTAGAATGACGTGTAGTATCCCTATATCAACAAGAAAAGACATTACGAAAATAATGTTTTTCATGACTAATTAAAAACACTTTTTTGATTATAATCGAATTTTGATATTTCTAACATGTTAAATAAATATAATTATGAGAAAATAACCCAAATACGAGCCATAGCGCACTAGCAACTAAATAGTTGTGCGACGGACAGAAGATCAGTACCTATGAATAGCGATGTGCCGTTCCCGGGAATATGCCCCAAGTGGGAACATTCCCAAAAGAAACTTTCCGGTGCCCGGGAACATTCCCAATTGCTGGGAACATATGGTGGAAACAACATAAAATGAGTATTAAAGTAGAATTTATGATTGATTGTAATAATTATGCGTCTATTTATACAAAATCACATAACTAAATTATTAATTGCTATTGACACTAAACACCAGAGTTCATCGAGTCGTTGGACGACTCAGTGTCCCACTCAAAAAGAAGTAGAATTTCTATTGCTATTAAAATAATTGCCTACATTTTTAATAAGTGCTACATAATAAATGTTATTTCTTTTCGAATTAAGGATACTGAATATAGGGGATTACTGGTTCATATATCTTTAAAATATATTCTGAAATTTGCTAAATCGGAATCTAAATACTTTAAGGTGTGTAATCTACATAAGTATTATAAAAGATCGGATATATTTATATATTAACATGAAAATCAAAACACAGAAAATAAAAATCATATTATTTTATATGGCTTCTTAATTTGTCACATTTACATCTGACAAGTTGATCTTATATGCAAATAAAAACAGTCATCAAGAGTAGGTAATTAAAAAAAATTACAATTCACAGCCTACAAATCGTTCCCGTTAAAATTTTACTGAGACAATCGAATATGTAAAGAACATTGAAGAAATTATGGAAAATAAAGCTGAGTTTGACAGGAGGCTATCAAAAAACTAGCGAAAGAACTTAAAGGTTTTCTGGAAACCCATAAGGACAACTCGAGGAAAAACAGCACAATCAGAGTTGAGTAGGATTCGGAGCCAGGATAGTAGTATAATAAAAGGTGAGGAATGTGTGTTGAAGAGATGGAAGGAATATTTTGAAAGCTTGTTTGAAAAAGAAGAAGTACAAGAGGTGAACATACATGAAGAAGATGACAGTGAAAACGAAAGTGAGATTGAAATGGATGAGATTATGAAAGCTCTGAAAAGGCCTATGATAGAGTAATGAGGAATGAATTGTGGTCGGCACTATCAGTGCATGGGGTGAGCAGCATCTTGGTACGAGCACTGAAATCCTTATATGAGGATTCCAGTGCTTGTGTCAGGATTAACGGGGTCTTCACTGAGCTGTTTAACATCAAGAAAGGTGTTGGACAGGGATGTGTTGCGTCACCATGGCTGTTCAACCTATTGATGAATAGTTGTTTGACATTTTTAAAAGAGTGTGAAAATAGACTGAGAATGAATGGATTACTCGTCAAATGTCTTCTCTATGCTGATGACCAAGTTATCCTTGCGTCGTCGGCTGAAGAGTTGCAGAAGATTGTAAACATTATGAATGAGGCTTTGAAAAAGAAAGGAATGAAAGTGAATTTAAGTTAGACGAAAACAATGGTTTTTGAAAAAGTACAAGGTATGACGGAGTATAACATTATGATAGAGGTAGAGAGGGTGGAGCAAGTGAAAGAGTTTGTATATTTGGGATCGAAGATTACATCAGATGGAAAGTGTGAAAGTGATATTGAAAAGAAGGTTAATGCCTGCAACATGGTGAATGGAGCGTTGCATACCTTTATGAACAGCCAGACAGTTTCAAATAAGGCACGTCTGGCTGTGCATATAGGGGTGTTAGTTCCAACACTTATGTATGGGAGTAAAAGTTGGGTATGGCAGAAAAAGCATGAAAGTAGAATAAATGCGGTAGAAATGAGAGCACTAAGAAGTATGATTGGAGTGAAATTGAGTGACAGGATAAGGAATAGCGTGATAAGAGAACGTTGCGGTATAAAAGAAGACGTAGTGACTGCTATAGAAAAAGGAATGCTGAGATGGTTTGGTCACATTGAGAGAATGAATGAAAGAAGATTAACGAAACAGGTGTATATGGTGAGTGTGAATGGGAACGTTGGAAGGGGAAGACTAAGACGCACGTACTTGGATCAGATCGGGGACGTTCTAAAAAAGGTCAGGTCAAGAGTACCCTAAACCAACGAGCATTTATGAAAATATTGATGCATGTTGAAGAAGCGAAAGAGGTGTGTCAGGATCGTAGCAAGTGGAGAGATTTAGTCCTCTGCCTACCCCTATGGGAAAGAGGCGTGATTATTCATATGTACGTATGTATGTATGTACTTGATTTTTGGGACCTAAAATACAGGCAGCAGAGTTGACAGGCTTCAGAGCATTTCATTTTCTTCCAACAAATTTTATGTTCACCTCTTCAAAATCTTCTTTAAGTAGTTCATGTGTCAAAGGATTACTGAAAAGATCACCCATTTCGCGTATTGCCTGGTATAATACAATAGTCTCCTTCGAGTTTTAAGATCCAGTTAAGGGTTGGTTTTAAAAATTCTGTGAGCTCTTCTAGTTCATTCCGTATTGACTCTTCAAGAAGTCTGACTTTCAATGGAGCAACTTTTCTATTTCCTTCATTCATGGCCATATTTTAAAGGACAAATTTGCATTTGATGAAACTTTCTAGTGAGAACAAATAACTACCCCATCTTGTCTTAACAGGCACTCTCGGTGAATTGTTAATATTTTTAATCGAAGTGATTATGCAATTTGTTTATTGGCATCATGTTGAAAACAGTTGTTTCCTTGAGTAAAGTCGAAATAAAAGTAGACATATTCTCCTTGCATTCTATTACTATCAGAAAACATACGCTTACCCTTTTTCAGGTAAGTTTTTTGATGATGATCTCGTTAGTTTTATGACTAATAATAATAAATGACCGCAGGGCTACATAATAGAAGTTTTAATTTTTTGTTTCACCTATTGTATTGTTTCGTTTAATACAATACGCTGATCGAGATAATTTCGGGACTGTGGAAAAGAAAGCTAAAACTGAACTGATAATCTATCTATTAGGTATATTTTTCTATAAGAAACGAATGTAATAACAACGCATTTTCTTGTTTTCAGTTTTAGTCTTATCTCTAATTACATTAAGTACTTTTGTGTACAAATTGCCTATAACTGCCGCGTGTAAGCGAAATTTTATTTTTGTATTTATACTTTATCCTTTTATCAATTGTATTAATAAAAAAAACATATGGTTAAAGTAACATAGCAAACCCACAAACATAAAAATATCAATGTAACATTGTTCCCACTAACTGGGAACTTGCCCGGGCACGTGGGAAGATTCCCAGGAATATACCCACTGGAAACTTTCTGGGAACGGGAATGTTCCCGCGGCCCATCACTACCTATGAAGCTATATGACAGTGTTCGCACTTGTTCGATTCTGAAATGTATGAAAACCAACTACAACTATTCGGTCAGTAGCTGCAACACCATAGAATACTTGCAAAATTTTGAAGCTGCAGGTATTCTGTAAAATTATTCTCTATCTTTCAGAATTGCTTGTTGATGCTTTATTCAAGACTGGAAGCAGGATCAACCCGGAACACAAATCTAAGTACATGTACCTGCTAGCTTACGCGGCGAGCGTGTGTGAGAGCGCGACGCCCGGAAAACCGATAAAGGACGAACTCAAACAAACAGTACAAGCTATAGAGAAAGTCCACACAGTTTGCATCAGCTCTGCAAGTTCAAGCGAACTTGTTGGAGAACTGCCAGCATTGTATCATTGTATCAGGTAAGAAATAATTATTATTAACAACAATTTTACAATTTTGATATGAGCGACTGACTTAATTAATTTTTATTTATTTACAGATTTCCTGTAGTGGGCATGGGAGTCCTTGTGTGGGTGGAATGCGTGGTCACCGAGCCTTCCTACTTTAAACTGTGCACAGAACACTGTCCAGTGCATCTGGCGTTGTTGGACGAGGTGGCTTCTTGCCACCCGCTGCTGCATCACAGGCTCCTCAAACTGCTAGTTCAACTATTTGAATCACCGCAAGATGAACTTGAAATTTTAGTTCAGGTATATAGACTTTATTTTTTAATTATGGTGTCAATTCGGGAAAAAAACTCTGAACTTATTAGCGCTGTCGCTTGCCGTCAAATTAGATTAGAAAAGGATAGGCGATACTAAAGTCATATCATGTTTAAAAATGACAATGGGTTCTTTGACATTCCTAGACAATTTAGTTGCCATTGGCTTTTGCCATACACTTGACCTTAACATTTCTGAACCTTTTCGTCGGAAAGTGACAGCGCTAATTTAAGTTGTGATTTTTTTTTCTTACATTGACCTGAATTTTGCCCTCAAATCGGAATATAAACAATCTTAACTTTTTTTTAAACTTGCAACATTTTCAAGCACTGGCTGGATTTGAACTTGCTACTTAGGTGAAAGTTTGTATTATACTTTATATTCCTGTGATAGATTTGCTGCTTTCATAATATAGAAGAACATTGTCAATAAAATAACGACATATTTAAGTTACTTAAAAGTAAGTACAATTAATAATTTATATACAATTATTTGTATATTAATTGTATAGTGAGTTTTTTATTATATAAACACTATTTTGCTTATGTATGAATGAACTCTATAGATTTTTAGGAATTTGAGACTATATTTTGCACGCAGGTACACAGGTATTTGGATCATACGCCTCAATTAGTGTCCTATTTCGAGTATTTCCAATTTCTGAATCTTCCTACATCAACCAGCCTAATCGCGCCACCAGGGCAAGACTAGGCTTAGGAGCTGTTCCTGGAAGAACGGATCTTTATTTTATATATTCGGACTTTATCCATTAACGAGATTCTGTGCAAAAATTTGTCCGTAGCTTTGCGAGTGCTATATAGGTAGCCGGCGTGGATCAGTTTTACCTCCAGGCATAAGAATAGATAATAATACTAGCGTATAGAAACGAAACTCCTTTGTCTGGGCCCCAAATGCCGCGCTTTAAATACCTACTTCCTCCCGCAGCCCGTAACGCCCCGCACTCTCCCGCGCTTTAAGTCGGGGCTGTCACGTGCCAATAATTTTATTCCAGACTAGCGGCCAGTCAAGCGGTTGCGACCGCTGCTAACAGTTTTCCCGTGGGAACAAAATATTTACCCGTTTACCTTGCCATTTTATTGTTAATAGGTAGGTACAGAACTTTAAAATAGGTGCAAAAATGGCGCCGTGTGGTGCCAGATTAGAATAGCATTTTTATTGTAAAACGCGTTCTCCCTTTGAATACAACACCTTGCACTCTGTTCGCTAATCCATCCGCCAAGCGTGGTGAGTAGGTAGGTACTTATGGCAAATAGGTACCACCCGAGTAGAAGGAGGCCCATGTCCAGTAATGGAATTTGTGGCTCTTATTACGTGGCTGTTATATTAGTTATAGTTGGTGCAATATTTAAAGTCATTGAGGCGGGTGGCGTGGCAAACACGATATTACTTACCGAAATTATTAGGTTACCAGGTATCCTACTTGCTAGTTGACTGTAAACTGATTAATTACGGAACCCTATAAAAAGCATTTAACTAAAAAACAATATGCATCTAAAGCCTGATTGTCGAAACAGACCTAGGTACTTATTGTACCTATTATATTGTACTTATTCAAATGAACTTTTTGTTGCAGTCGAGCAGTGATAAGTAGGTACCTACTTACCTACGTTAAAAAACATACCTACGATACGAATGTGCTTATTTATCATTATCAGCTAAAAATGACTTAGGCACCTAGGTACTTTAAATTAGAAAATGGAAACTAGGTACCTACGTAAGTAAAAATAGGAGTACACACAACAATTACGTATAATAACGAATGGCAGGTACCTAGGTATTTACTGTAAAATCATCACTTACCTTGGCTCATCTTTAGGCAAATTAAAAAAACTTAGATGCGGAGTCTTCCTCGCATCACTTTTGCAGCCATACACACCACAATAATTCGGCATTGCAAAATTTTTCACAAATTCGACCCGCACGACGAACGTTTCCGCGGCGAAGCGCACTCCCGACTGAATTATTCGCTAAGAGACAGCCAGACGGATTGACCTTGAGCGCGTCTGGAGCGGGAGTGTCATCTCTATGTGATTTCTACTCTATGCTCCAGGTTCCATGTCTCGGCTCTGTAGGTCATAGCTGGTAGAGTACCATTAGTTTAATCTTTTTTTAAGAAATATTAGATCAACGTGAAAATAAATTTATACTTCTTGTACTCTCTCCCTACACGCGACGATACGAAAACACCGCGTCCCTTGCGAATACCTGCATGTTGGAAATACTACTTAGTACGGAAATCCAAATATCTGGGGTGCACTGCGACTGAAATTATCAGCCGGTAGGACGGAATTGAGATCCGCGTACAGAATACCTTGCGGTGCAGCGCAGCTCTTCATAAAGTGCTGGTGTCCAAGATTCTCAGTAAAAGTACAAAGTTCCGTATTTATAACACAATCATACGGCCTATTTAAATGTACGGCTGTGAAGCTTGGACACTATCACTAAAAGAAGAAAAAAGACTGTTAGTCGCTAAGCGAAAAGCCCTCCAAAGGATGCTGGGCCATAGCAAGGGCGATGATAGCAGGTGGAGACTGAGGAAGAATGTCGAAGTCGAATACTTAGTGGCCCAACCAAACATATTCGGACAGACAAAGGCTCACCGACTTCGCTGGCTCGGCCAGGTAGAAAGAATGGGAGAAGATCTGGGAGTTAAAAGAGAGGAGATATATGGTGGAGACTGACCTGGGCCACCCTTATGCTAATAACTGGCGAGAGGTAGCGCAGGACAGAGCACAGTGACGGAAGCTCATTTCGGAGGCCAAGATCCATTTCGGGTCACTGAGCGAGCCAGCATAGTTGGTTAGTTTTATACTTATTTTAAGAAGATATTAAGAATTTAATAGAATGTCTTTTTGGGAACGACATTTTACTACGACTGTTAATTATTTGGAAGAGTAGTGAATAAAAAATAAAATATACATAATTACAATTAAATAAATAAAATACCTAGAAAATACCGGTATTTGAAACCTTAGTACCGCAAGGCCCTACATAGAATAAATACTCAATATATTTATTGCAAATAATAATACCGAGACCGAACTATGTCGGTATTATATTTGATATATAATTTTAGCTGGAGCTGCGCAAGATGCTGCTGGACCGCATGGTGAACCTGCTGTCGCGCGGCTGCGTGGTACCGGTGCTGCGCTACGTCAAACAGTGCTGGCAGCGCGGGGACACTGACATCTCCCTCATTAGATACTTTATTACTGAGGTAAAACCGTTTCATTTCAACTTACTTACTGAAAAGGGAACGCTCTTTTTAAAGATGTGGTCCAAATAGGGTTTCTCATTTCTCGACCTTTTTCATTTCTCGGAGCACGAGAATTCTCGACAACTATTTCCCGGGAATTCTCGGGTTGTCGAGATTTTTTTTTATTTTTTAATGATTGGGGTTAAACAATAAAACTACGCTTTTTACGCAATATTAAACAACATTTATTAATCAACAAAACTTTAACCAAGCGAACAAATTAAACTCTAGTTCACTTTTTCTTTTATCTTTCTTTATCTTTATCTTTTAATCATTAGGTCTACAAACAATTAGGATTAAATAAAATAGTCTTTTTCTTTGGAAAAACAAAAGAAATATCTTCTAAAAACAATTCCATCCATCATGGCACCAAAGTAAAACCTGTACCTTACATTAAGTACTGTAAGGATGATTGATGGTTGTGGCCAGTAGGCTCAATGCTGCATGATGGAAATAGGGAATTCCCGCCGAGCGAGGTGTTCAGCTCGGGGACCGCGGCCCAACTGGCAGGACGTGGACTTTGTATTTATACTAGGGTTTCGTTTTTCCCGGCCTTTTTCAGTTCCCGGGAAACGGGAATTTATTTTCACTTTTCCCGGGAATTCCCGGGAACCGGGAAAAGTTTAAAACTTTTTTGTTTTGCTGTGTTTCCATAAGAAATGGAGTTAAACACTTTATTAAATTGCTTAAATTACATATTATTTAAAAAGTTAACACTGTCATACGGGTAGGTACTGAACGAGCCTATCCTGGTCTCTGAGTTTTTAAACCGTCTAAACAGCTTAATTGGTGATCAGTGTAACAAATTCAAAACAGCGACCGGATCGACGGCTTAGCGTGCTCTACGAAATAAATAATTTTATAAATAAAAATAAACTGGTCAATCGGCCTGAATCGTCAAATATAAACGCCATAGGAATCGAATCTCAAGATCTTCGGATTGAGCGACCATGGGTCAGTCATTTATAGCACAACATTAGCATTAACGGCCACAAGAGTCCACTGCTGGCTGGATATGGGCCTTCCCCCATATGTAGTGTTTTTGCCATACTCACCACGCTAGGCCGGCAGATTGTCAAGTACAGGGCAAACTGTTGTTTTTCACAGAGATCGCTTATACGGACGTTAAGTTATACGGTCAGATATTAATATACAATAATAAATAAACAAGAAATCAATAAAGAATGTTTATGATCCATTTTCATCATCATATCGTGAAGGACAACAAATCGGAAAACGACCCAATAAACCTTGGGGTCAGAGTCTTAGTAGGTATTCGTAACTAACATGGTTAATAACCCCATGGATGGTGGTTTTCCTACTTATCATTCGTGCGTTTCCGGATGTGTCTATCATACGACTAGACAGACGCATCCGTTACGCGCTGTAACCGTATTTGTTTGGGAAAAAGATCGAAAATTCGAAATACGCAATTTCCTTTTGTCTGACAGACGCATGCTTTTGCGTTGCGTTAAAAATACGCAGCGACGGACGACAAGTAGGCAAACTGCCTAAGTATTCATAGACATCAGCCGGGACGACGTCTTAATGTGCCCTCCGAAGCACCGATCTGTCTTTCTTACAGACAATTAGGTAAATCAACTTGCAATGCCCTATCCCAACAAAACTGGGTACGATCTCACAAAGTGATAAATTTACAAATAGCAACTTAGTGTTTCCTTTGAGATTCAAACCAAAGACCTCCAGATTCTTAAACCAACTATCATATCACTAGATTATGGAAGCAATGAAGGTTTATTATTGTTTAATTTTATATTCAGAAATTTTGTGGTCTGTAAATAATTATCAATATGTAGGTTTTTAGAGCATTAAACCACAATTTATACTTTCCGGGAATTCCCGGGAAATGCATAAAAATTTCCCGTCGCCGGGAACGAAGCTTTTCCCGGGAATTGCCGATTCCCGGGTCCCGGGAACGAAACCCTAATTTATACTAAGTCTTCGACAAATTTCGTAACCGCGTTTTAGGCCTCGACTTCTGATTGGGTAATCTTCTATGACGAGTATGACGTATCGTGTTTACATTGTGCAGGCAGCGTTGTCGTCGTCGGCTCGTCAGCTGTAGATGCATCCAGCGAAGTCAGCGCATTCTGCGTGCGGCGCGCGCTTTATATTTCTCTGCAATCCGCGCCGCTACAGTATTCTCCCCCTAGACCGAAGGTCGATACAGTCTAGTTATTGGCATGGGGTATTAACGTCTTTTTCGATGCGGTGTCATCTCGAAGTCCAATGGCGGCAGGCAGTCTGGCTGGAGTGTAGCGCAACTCTGACAGCCGAGCCGATGCAGTCTCCAGGTCCTCGGTGCGTCGGGAGTTATGGAGACGAGTAGTTGCCGCCGAAGAGTTACCAGGAAGCGGGCAGGTTCATTCCGGGGTCTCGGCGCTAGGACTTGCGATGAGTAGCCGCTGATGACGCAGGTCGTGGCTGTCTCCGAAGTTGTGAAGCATAGAGTCCATTTTTGAATAAGGTTGCATGTCCAATGTTGGGTGTCACCAGTGTAAGGAAGATTGATGAAGAGGTGTAGCCTGAAGGCTCAATGCTGCATGATGGAAAAGGGGAATTCCCGCCGAGCGAGGTGTTCAGCTCGGGGACCGCGGCCCAACTGGCAGGACGTGGATTTTGTATTTGTGCTAAGTCTTTGACAGTACTAAAAATTTACTTTAGTCTATGTTACTACAATCTGTATACAAAATTACAATCAGATCAGACTAACTTAACAATTACGAGTAACCTAGGTACCTTAATTTCGTCTTTGTATCAATCAACCATTCAAAATTTTGTTATAAATGGACAGTTGTTTCGCTACGCTAATAAACGCCAGAACCTTATAAATAATTAATAATAACAATCACACTAGCTTAATGCCGTGTGCAAGTACAAGAAGCGCGTTATTAAGTTTTTATAATTTTTGACCGAATTTCTCGATTTCTCGATTTCTCGACCACTTTTTTCTCGTCTCGAATAAACCAAAATTTCCCGGGAATTCTCGCTTCGAGAACTCTCGAAGAGAAACCCTAGGTCCAAACAAAGATGTTTTTAAAGTGAAGATTAGCTTTCGCTAAATAATATTTTAGAGAACTTGCGCAATCGCAATGCAGACAAGGTTTGTTTTGTAAGCTTAGTACTAAATTTCCAGTTGACTACTGCCATAAATTACGGAGTCGGCGCGTTGTGCTACTGCTGCGCTTCTTTTGTAGATACGCTAGATGTGCGTTGATACTTAATCTTGTTCTGTGACACAATTAATCTTGGCATATATTTTTCAGGTGCTGGACGCAATAGCGCCGCCCTACACGCCCGAGTTCGTCCAGTTGGTGTTGCCGATGGTTGAGAATGAAGAAATAACAGGCACCATGAGGGCTGAAGGAGAAAATGACCCTGTTTCAGAGTTTATAGGTATGCAAGCTACAACCAACCACGCGATCTTTTTCCACTGAATATTCCATGAAGTATAAACGGCTAATATACTAATATCATATAGTATCATGTATTTTCAGGTCATAACATTTTTTTCTTTATTGTTTCAGTACACTGCAAAGCGCACTGCAATACGACTCCTTAGTGGTAATGGACTAAAAGTAATGCTATTATTGTATATGATTTATTAAGAAATATAAACATTAGAGCTAAGTATTAATTAATTTGTTTTGATTTAACAGCCCCTAGCTGCTTTCCTTTCATAGTATCTTTTCAATGCCTGTTCAAATACTTCTCCTACAGTCCTCTTTTTCCAAATATCTATTTTAGGTGCAGGGTTTGTTTCTGGGGTTCCTATCTTTTCCTCTTTATTGATTTCGCCCTTCTTGTCTTTGTCCTTTTTCTTGGTAATTTTAGTTTCATCTTCTTGCTTAGAAGGTACTTCTTCAGTAGCCTTCTTCTTGTCAACAATATTTTTTTCCACGGGTTCAGGTGTGCTTTCGTCTTCACTTGGATCATTAACAGAGAAATCTGAGTCTGCATCAATATTTTCTTCAACTTTCTTGGATTTCTTTGCATCTCTTATATCTTCGAGATTCATTCTATTGATTTCATCACCTGAGTCGTCAATTTCCCCATCAGATAAGTTTTTACTAATTTCTGATGAAGATTTTCTTTTCCTGTAGTTCCTCTTAGTACTTTCGGATATTTTCATTAATGTAGCGGGTTTTTCAGAGTGTTTCTTATTAAACGCGTCTGGTTGAGGCCTCTCAGGTGTAGTGCTACCATCACTTTCTTTTGGTTTTTCTTCTTTTTGTGATTGTTTAGTATCTTCAGATTGTTTGTCTGATCCTAATTTTTGTTCATACAAATGGCGATAGAAACCACCTGTAACATTTTTTATACTAGATTAGAAGAAATAAAGATACTTTAATTTAAAATATTATATTAGTTGCCATGTGATGTTGGCTTAGAACAGCATCACCCCTTTTATTTCCCATGGGTGTCATGTCATAAGAGGCGACTAAGGGACTCGAGGGTTACATGTGTATTGCAATTTAAGCGATGGGCTGACAACCTGTCAATATAACGATATACAACTTTATTAAGGGGTAATAGGTGATATATTATTATTATTTGAGAAGTAGGGGTTGGTCCTAAAAGACCAGCAGCAACACATGTATGTTTTTATCATATTAGACAAACAACATAAATTACCTAAATCCCTCTGTTTAGTGACATCCCCAATGCTTTCCAAGTACTCTTCCCTCTTCTCCTTCTCCTCTTCAAGTTTCATCTCCTCCAACTTTTTCTTGTATGCAGAAGTAACAAACACCTCTTTATCAGCAAACTCATCACCTTCCTTTTCTCTCTCTTTTTGTATCTGCAATTAAATAAAACAGGTCTAATTTTATAAATAAACATAATTGTTTAGCCGTGTGATGCCGGCTTAGAATAGCATCACCCCATTTCTTACCTATGGGTGTCGTAAGAGGCGACTAAGGGACTCGAGGGTGTGTATTGCAATTTTAGGCGATGGGCTGACAACCTGTCACTATAGCGATACACAGTTATCTGATTGACCCTCAAACTTTTGTCAGACGTGGTGTAAATATCCGTTTTACGGCCGTTAACGCTCTGCCTACCCCGTAAGGGATATAGGCGTGATTTATGTATGTATGTATAATTGTTTGCATGAAATCCAAAAGACAACGCAAAGAAACAACCAAATTGATTTGTTACCTGTCTTTCAATTCGGCGTTCATTTTCAATTTTTCTTTTTGTTGCAGTTTTTAGTAGATTTTCTATGTAACGGGGCTTATTATCTTGTTTAGTTCTACTTTTCTTTTGTTCCTTCTGGGTTGCCATGGAGTCGTAAATCTCATCATACTGGTATACTGTTGGGTCTTCCTGTATTGCTTTCTCCTGTTCTATTTTAGCCTTTAAGAGAAGATCAAGGATAATAATTATGATTTTTATGAAAATTAAAAAAGGATATAATACACAATAGTTAGGTTATAAGGTAATAACCCATACATATCAGTGGCAAAGGGTCCATACAACACGATTTCCATCGGTTTCTTTTTTGATATATGGCGACATATATGACTTAGGTATTTAAATTTGCTAATAATATAAAATACAAGTGTAATAATTTCAAAAAGCGTTTACTAGGTAAAGTACTCGAAAACTCGCTTCCCGCCGTGTTACAGTATATTTCTTTCTTACGCCGCGCGCTATCTCTGTCTTGGTCCGTCTCTGTCCTATCTCAGTCCGGTTGAGCAAACAGACGCGAATTCACCCATACGAATTCACCCATAGGTACTGATCGCGAAGTAAACCCGGCTAAAAGCCGGATTGTGACAAGTTGTGGGATGATTACGCATTATTTCATGGTCATGACTGTCGAATAATCTTCGTAAAAGTACGAAAGTGCGAGACTTGGTGTATTGTCATATTAAAGGGGAATATAAAAGGTTATTTTTGTCTTTTTTAGTATTTTCTACTATGGCTTCTCTTTTGAAAAACTTTACCCCTCGCTACTGATACCTTTAAATCTTGTTTCAGAGGAAATACATTCAATTAACTCGGATGAGGGTCGGAGTTCACCCTTCGGGGCGCTAAGGGCAATATACTTTTTTGCAAATTTTTTATTGTTTATTGTGTACAGTGCTCTAATACAAGCTCATTCATTACGCCGTGGTACTTTTGGGCTACGATGCATCCAGGCCGAGATATAGTCTCTTTGAAGTTAGCAAGTAAAAAGGATGAAGCAAATTTTTGTAAAAAGATTTATTTTTCTAGTTTTTTTTTTCATTTTACATTTTATTTGTATAGAGAGGAATGCTAACACTTTTGTCCTTCAATTTTGAGCTAGGTTGCATCTTGGTTGAGCAATAGCCATTTTAATAAAGGTTTTAGCCTCTAGCCCAAAAATGCCTAAAAAAATCAGAAATGAAATGTTAATCCCTATTTACCTACTCTGTCCCCCTTGTTCATCAGAAGTCTTGTGGCTATTGAAATAATGATAAAAATAAAGAAACTGATCAATAAATAAAATGGGACCAGTTACATACCTGTCTGTTGACATTTTGGCTTGGACGTAATAGAACTTGCTTTTTGGATGTCTCGTCTGAATCAGAATCGTCTCCAAACACATTGCGAGACGCTTGGAAGGCCGGAGCTTGAGGTTTAGCAGCACCAGGCAATATAAGCCCATATCTAGGAAGAGGAATTTGATTGATGTATGGGTTTTAAGGTTATTTTGAATTTGTACATACTGATAAATACAATAGGAACTTACTTCTTATTGCTCGACATATTACAGCTCTTTACATTTACTTTTCAACTCAAAGAAGCATTATATAAATAATATAACACAGACGAGTAGGATATTTTATATGACCACATATCACCCAATATCACCTGTATCTGTATTACTCATCTGTGGATTCTGTGGTATTAACAAAGAGAGAGATTATAAACGGGTACCATCACTGCACGACATTGATTTGATATTGTACAACACGATTACGCCCGACAACGTTTTGTACAACATTACTGTGTACGACACAGTCATTGGATCGTCTCCAGGGTCTCCAGTAACTGGCCCGGACAAATAATGTACAGCGGTGTTATTCGAAAAAACAATATCTATTAAAGTTATACAAGTATATACAACTATCGATTAAGTCTCATCACTAATATTTATTACATTATATTTTATTTCCAAACATAATTGTAAATTTATTTTTCGTTTCGTTTTGTTTCCTTATTCTTTTTCCTGTTAACCACTTCGCTCAGGTCGAATTTTGCAACAATAGATTTGTATTGTACTTCAAGCACACACGTGTGCTGTTACGAGCGGAGTAGTTGTTTGGCCCCTTTTAGGTAAAAGACTCCTCCATTTTAATCCATTTTCCTGCGTTTGCTATAATGTCGTCAGACCATCTCTTTTTCTGTCTTCCCACTTGCCTTTTGCCACAAGGGCCTGACCATTTTGTAGTTTGATATGTCCAACGTTTATCTTTGTATCTTGCTACATGTCCTGCCCATTTCCATTTTTGCTTTAAAGTAAATTGAAGAGCGTCTGTTACCTGTGTTTTCTTACGAATATCTATGTTTTTTATACTATATTTAAATAGGTATGGCTTATGGAACGTAAAGATCGTATTCTAGCTATGGTCATGTACATCAGTACGTCTGTAGCGACCTCCTTAGGCGCTGACCTTTTTATTGTACATAGTTTTACTTAGACGTCAAACTGACATTAAGAATAAGATGTCATGCCAATGGAGAGATTTTCTCGTCTTCCTGACTCTCTCGATTGAGCAAATTGTAATTATTAGATTATTATTAAAGCAATCACTATTTGTGACACAGAAATACAACTTGTACTACATTCAAGGAAGAGTTTCAATTATATCCATCGTCAGGCAACCTTCTCGCCAAACGTCACATATCTTTTCAATTGGTGTTTTCACAATAATTAGAGAAGATACGGCTTTGTCTGATGTACCAAATCCTTGGTACGTATCGTCTTAATGCTGTTATTTGAATTACAAGTTTTGTATCGCTTTATTTATGGAGATGTAGCAAGAACGTCCAACCATATGTTGTAAAACATTCAATAGCCTTTTCCTCGCACATCTCACATTTTTCTGACTTAAAAAGGCGGTACGAATTGAGATTGATGATTTGTAACGGCAACACTGTAATAATTTTGTGTGTAAATCATTCCAATCAATTTTGAGGTTATAAAATCATGTGGCTGGAAAGGACCATCTTGAATGGCAATATCTCTGAAATCCTAGCGGTACAAATATTTTAACTGCTGAAATAAGGAATTATACTAAGAGTACTAAATTAAAGGTTCCTTGCGTGAGACACATTACACATTATATTGGAAAGGAAAGGACCGCAGCGCTGTGCGTGAGCATGGTGTAGGCTTGGCTATCCACAACCTCTTAACATCTATGGAGGCTCCTTGCGGCATATTGGAACGCATTATGTTGGTGCGGTTAAATACGAATCATGGATACGTAACACTTATTTCTGCTTACGCACCAACATTATCCTCAACGGATGAAGCCAAAACACAGTTTTATGACCAGCTCGATCAGTCTCTACGCGGGTTAAGACCATCTGACCGCTTATACATTCTGGGCTGGGTTGGACAGGACAACGTAGCTTGGCCTGATTGTATAGGTAACCACGGTATAGGGAAGTTAAACGAAAATGGCCAACGTTTATTAGAGCTATGCTCTAAACACCTACTGTGTGTTACCAATACCTACTTCAAAGGCAAATCATCTCGCAAAGTATCCTGGAAACACCCTCTTTCTGGTCACTGGCATCAACTGGACCTTATCTTAACCAAAATGAAAAATCTCCGCGAGACCCTACACACGCGTGCATTTCATAGCGCTGATTGTGACGCAGATCACTCCTTGGTGGCTTCGCACGTTGATTATAACTCACAAAAAGATCCACTCGTCCAAACTGCCCGGTAGGCAGAAGATCGATCTTCCTAAAACCAGGGATGATGAGTTTGTCCGAAAGTTGGAGTTGGTACGCGACGTAACTGCCACCTGGGATGTAGACGCTCCTATAGAGGAAGACTGGGGCAAAGTAAAAAAGTTACTAACAGATGTGGCTGGTACGGCTTTCGGCCACCAGAAAGTCAAAAACCAGGACTGGTTCGCTGAAAATCTCGAACACATAACACCCCAGCTCGAGTCCAAACGACAAGCTGCGCTAACACATCGCCTTAACCCTTCCGAAAAGTCGCGTGTCGATTTAGCGAACGCAAAAGCTGCATTACAACGCACATCACGGTACTTCGCTAATGCATACTGGACCGAGCTTTGCCAAAGTATCCAATCGTGCGCTGATGTCGGAAATTTTGGTGGTGTGTATGCTCATTTTAAGTATTAGACCGGGTCTATCGCGATAGTATTTAGGTAAATATTAGTAATTTACCTGTGTGGTGTGTATGCTGGCATTAAAAAGGCCCTTGGTCCTTTGCCTAAAAAAACAGCCCCCCTTAAAGAAGTGGATGGCACTGTTATTACAGATGCCTAACGCCAACTCGAACGATGGGTAGAACATTATATCGGTCTCTATTCGGAACCAGTTAATATAATGCCGGAAGCTGCAGACTGCATGCCAAAACTAGTTACCTGGGCCGAGTTAGATGACCTCCCTACCATAAGGGAATACCACTAGGCTGTTAAGCAGCTTAAGACCGGAAAGTCTCCTGGAAATGATGGTACCCATGCCGAAATCATCAGGCTCAAGTGCATATTACCCATCCTGCACAATCTGTTGTGTAAATGTTGGGAAGCGAGATATATACCACAAGATATGCGCGATGCTAACATCGTTACCCTATACAAAAGCAAAGGTGACCGCGGTGACTAACTTGTTAAATCCTTCCAAATGGACATGAAAGGATCTGTTGTTTTTAACGGCAATACAACCGAGCCGTTTGAAATGCGTAGAGGTGTTCGCCAAGGCTGCGTGTTGGCTCCTACCCTGTTTGGTATTTTCTTTTCATTGCTTTTTAAAGTAGCTTTCGGCGATGACCAACAGGGTATCCACCTGCACACGAGGGCCGACGGGAAGCTGTACAATATCTCGCTTCTTAAGTCTAAGCGAAACCGCGATGACTTATTCGTCGATAGCCTTCTGTTTGCTGACGATGCAGCGTTCGTTGCTAATTCTCAAAGTGAGCTTCAAGTCACTGTCGATAAGTTTTTCCATGCGTGTACTCTGTTCTCTATGACCATTAATGCCAAAAAAAAACAGTAGTGCTAGCTCAAGGCGCAGATGCACCACACATCATGCTAGCCGGTGTTCCCTTGAGCATAGTCGATACGTTTTGCTACCTGGGGTCGACTGTGTCGAATAATCTCACGCTCGATGCTGAGATCGATACGCGAATCGGCAAGGCGGCGACCATGTTCGGCAAGCTCAGTACAAGAGTATGGAACAATAAACACCTGACCACAAAAACCAAGATTATTGTTTATCAAACTTACGTTTTAAGCATACTCTTGTACGGAGCTGAAATCTGGACATCGTATGCAAAACAGGAACGTCGACTCAATACATTTCATATGCGCTGCGTAAGAAATATCTTGCACATAACCTGGCAGGACAGAGTCACAAACGAGCGAGTTCTAAAAATTGCGCAGCTGCCTAGTTTTACCGCCCTGCTTAAGCAGAGACGATTGCGGTGGCTAGGGCATAGGTACCGGATGGAACCTTTGCGTTTACCACGGCGTGTTCTGCTTGGCGCTGTAGCAAACGCTAAAAGAGGGGTTAAAAGACCTATGCTGCGTTTCAAAGATTGCGCCAAGCCGGACATGGCTGCGTTTAACATTGACCATCAAATCTGGGAAAAGCTTGCTGAGGATAGGGACGAATGGCGTAAGCATGTGTTTGATGGGCGTAAAACACTTGATAATGCCTGGTTTTCTGGTCTCGCTAACAAAAAGCAAAAACGTCATCGAAACATGCATGTGCCAGTCTCAAATTCCACCTTCACTTGTAGAGCGTGCGGAAAACCATGCCGCTCCCGTATCGGTTTATACAGCCATGAAAAGTCTTGCCTCAGACACTGATTAAATCGTCTGTCACAGACGTGTGAGGCCAATGATGATGATGACTAAATGAATGTCATCTCAGCGTAAAGAAATATGCTTGTCTCTTCTTTTTGCATGTTTATAATATTTTGATGGTTCAAAGGGTGTTTTAGGTCAAATTTTTTGCGTTTACCTATTAAATAAGGCAGCGTAAATTGTTACGGCTACTGTTTTGACGTACAAAGAGTTTACATACATGGACACGACACGACCCATGTCGTGCAGTGATGGTTTCCAAGAATTCTAAACCACAACTTCAGTACAGCCATTCTTCAATAAACCATATTTGACAGCTGTCAGATTTGTACTTATGCTTCTAGTATTTAGGTTCTCTTTGGTTAATTCTATGGCAGAGGGACCATTAAAGAACACATTTATACACAAACATTCATATACACACTATCCGCATACATATACAAACACATTTCAACACACCACATAAACATTGAGTTGCTCATATTCACACTTTATAGGTAACTAGCAAGTTGTAGCAAAGAAGATTTTAAAACCGGACTTTGGCATTATGCGAATGATAAAAACTATTTTTACAGTAGAATTAATAAAAATTGCTACGGTTACACACACAAACACATACACACACACACACACACACACACCCACACACACATCTTAGAAATAATGACTGTCCCTAGTTCGTATATAACGGTATTGTTGGTTAACATAATTAAAAATAGGAATCAGAAGAAGAAATGTACAAACGTCTGAAAACTAGAAGGAAAGACTTAATATGTAATATTGTTCCTGTACTTAGTGTCATTAAACACTCCCCTAGGTACCAAGCCGTGTCACTCTTCAATAGGTTGCCAATAGAAATGAAAAACATAGGTAGTATTAATGTATTTAAAAGGAAACTTAAAATGCTGTTGCATGAAAAAGTATGCTATTCGGTTGATGATTTTTAGATTTTAAATTAGTAATTGACATTTAATCTGGCATATATTAATTGTATTTAATTAAATTGTAGGTGACACGTAATTATTGATTTTATTTGAGACTTTTATAATTATACATACATACATACATACATATATCACGCCTATAGTCCCTTGCGGGGTGGGCAGAGAATAAATGGCCGTGAAAAACAGCAATTTACGCCACGTCTGACAAAAGTTCGAGGGTCAATCAGATAACTGTGTATCACTATAGTGACAGGTTGTCAGCCCATCGCCTAGAATTGCAATACACACCCTCGAGTCCCTTAGTCGCTTCTTACGACACCCACGGGCAAGAAATGGGGTGATGCTATTCTAAGCCGGCATCACACGGCGATTCTAATAATACTGTATTTTAATTATACTGTATTTTATATTTTTACGCTATTTCTCAATTTATCTATTTAGATAATTTTGTATATTTTTAAATAATTTGTTATTTGTGTAATTAGTTTTAAGACATTCGAACACAGTGTAACGTTTATGAATAAATAATTAAATTATTTGGCACGAAGTACAAACATATCGGTTTCGACTCACAGCGATCTCATTTACCCTATATAGTAATCAGGTTTATCCTGTTTAACTATATTATTGTGATTGATTAAATAAATAGCGTGACACCGCTCGATACATCTTTCCATATCGCCAATCTTCATAGTCGAGTGCTATAACACCCAGCGCTGTCACTGACCTTGGTGATATCGCGCGGAGTGTTGCCAGTAGTTGAAAACCAAGAAATAGGCTTTAGTGGTATTGTATAATATATAATACATACATGTATCACGCCTTTATCTCTTGCGGGGTAGGCAGAGCGTAAACGGCCGCAGAAAACGGACATTTACGCCACGTCTGACAAAAAATTGAGGGTCATTCGGAAAATTGTGTATCGCCATAGTGACAGGTTGTCAGCCTATCGCCTAAAATTGCAATACACACCCTCGAGTCCCTTCGTCGCCTTTTACGACACCCACGGGTAAGAAATGGGGTGATGCTATTCTAAGCTGGCAACACACGGCATTTATGGCATTATGGTATAGTGGTTCATTGGAATAACGTCCACTCGCTTTTTTTTTAATTTAACTAATATTCAGAATGTCCACTAAAAGATTTCATCAGGGGTGTACATTATTGGTACAAGTTTGTTTTGATTCCATTGCCACTGTCGTGCATGCTTGGGTTGTACATAACTCTGACGTTCATGATTCTGCTGTGCAAAACACTGTCGTACAATATAGGGACTCGTATTCTTAGTGTATCTAGCACAGATCTCTTATATATATATGTCCTATCTAGTCAGAACTCAGAACTTTACTTTATTTGTAATTACATATAGTTGTGGTGTATATCAAGTGCACATCAAGTGTATATTCAAGGAACATCAGGCGAATCCGCGAATTAGGAGATCTGTGCCGCGAATCAGGCGGTCAGGTACCTCTACCTACCTAGGGTACCTATGACTAAAATACTCCAAATAGTCTACATATATATAAGTAGTTAATTTGTGACTAATACCTTGATAGCGTGATAAAGTTACTGATAGAAAACTTTGTAGAAAATGGATGGAAAACCAGATAAAGTACCAAAATCAGCGTTAGCCTTGTACGTTAAATTATATTGCAGGAGGAAAAGTGGAACGGACACAAAGGTTAGAAAATGTGCCTATGTTATGAAACTACAGGGTACATGTTTACAGATGTAATTCTTAGTACACGCGTAGCCGATTAATATTCCTGGTATCATAATGAGTAGCTGGCTATACAAGGGACATCTAATAGCTTGTGGTTTGATAAAATCGGGTACTGAGGTTACAAATTACAAGATATACCTAATTTACTATTGTTTCACCTTATTTTCAATCTTATTTTACATTTCCTTAGTATCACAGCAACCTGATAGAAGCAACGAAATCATGGCTATCTTTGAGTAAAGAGGAAAAACAGCAATTTGCCAACAAGTTAGAAGATTGCAAATTAAAGTATAAACATAGATTTGCAGACTATTTAAAAAATGCAAAGCCATATTTAAAGAAAAAACCTATTGAAAGGTGAGGTAACTAGATGATGCAGTCAATTATATAATTTATTGTTGGTAGTTTTACATGACTTTCCCCTTACAGATTACCAGAACCAGTTAATGTTGAAGAGACTAATACACCAATTAATGATATTACTGAGCCATGTGACGAAGAAAACCAGGCAGACACACTAGCTGCACAAGTTCAGAACAATATCTTGCTAGAGATAGACAAAAGCTGTTGGTATGTTTAAAATTTACTTGCTCTGTTCTGCTATACTATCAATGAACCAGAATAAGCTTAGGTTGATTAGGTACAAGGTTCTTTATTGCACATTGTAATCTCAATAAACTATTGCAAGAAATGTACATACATACATACATAAATCACGCCTTTATCCCTTACGGGGTAGGCAGAGCGTTAACAGCCGTAAAAGGGATATAAAAACCACGTCTGACAAAAGTTTGAGGGTCAATCAGATAACTGTTTATCAATATAGTTAATTATATTGCAAGAAATGTACCTACTATTGCAAATGAGGAGCTGGATTACAAGTGGCAATATGTTCTCCCCAACAAAGGCCAGAATGGTTAACCCATGGTTGAGACTGGCTACAGATGAGGTAATTTTACTGAAAGGGTTAGTCACAATAGATCTACAAAGGTCACATATAATGTTGGTCTTTTAGGACCAACCCCAATTTAATGCACGCAACTGGTGAAGCATGCCACCAACACCAACCGGGACCACAACCACTCTGCTAATAGTGCACTGACTTAGAAGAAGAAGCATTGAATTCACCAAGTTAACATTGAAAGTAATTATTCATTCAGGATTGAATCATTTGCTGAGACACGGGCACCTGAATATCAAGAAAGTTTTGCTGAGGAAGAACCAATTTCTGCTCAGTTACCTGACCCTATACCTCCAAGTGTAAAGTAAGTTCTAAAACAATACGTACAATATAAAACAACATTCCTTCTAGTTAATGTACTTCCTTCTTTTTTAGATCAGCTGTACAACTTTTCAACATAGTGAGAACAATGAATGATCAAGATGATAAAAGCTGGGCGACACTTACAAATCAAGAGAAGTCAAGATACAGAACAGCAGTCCTTTCTTTGAAAAAAGAATATATTAGGAAATATAAAGCTTATTTAGAAAGTCTACCATCAAAGCAACTATTTGATTACTACAATAATAAGATTTAGGTATTATTTTTTTGTAATTTTTGGGATTTTAATAAAACAATTATTATTTGTGTAATAGACATTATTGCTATTTATTTGTAAATCAATTTACAACTGATCCAGTTCTTACACATTATTCAAATACATAATTAAACATTCATCATACATACAGCAGTTTACTCTAGTTCAATTTAGATTCATTCATATAACACAACTACGGACTATTCTAATAAATAATTATTTTATTTATTACTCAGATTATGAAGAAAAATGGCTTTAAGATAAATCAAATTAATTAAAGTATTCCCTAAACCTAAAATAATTAATTTTGCAAAATAAATACTGGAAGGGGTAATTATAACTGTGGTATCATTGGAATCTATTTGCCACAGAGCAAGCCAATGGCCATCCCTGCGAAAAATGATGCAATGAAAACATGTGTCTCAGTAGCACGGTAAGAATCATCGCCAGTGAAATTGCTGTACCAGCGCTTTGCTTTTACTTCTTTTTTCTTCAATAAATCTTCAGCTTTATCCAGTTTACGGTCAACAAATCTTTCCACCTGCAACAAGATGTTTATTTTAATCTTAAATTTAAAATATGCTCTTGTCATGTTTTCATATTATTTCTCCCTAGGATGTAAATATGGTTAATTTTGTGTTAATTACGTAAATTAAATTGCCTTAATAGACTTCTTCACTTGACCGGTTTTTAATTACTTCAGAAACTCAAACTCACTTAAAAATTGTAAGAAAACTTTGAAATTCACGAAGATGCAATGCCAAAAAAGAATCCTCCTGTAAACCCTGCTGAATAATAGGAGTTATCTTTGACAAATAATAAGACCTGCAACAAAATAAAGGTATGGTTGGAATATTTCAGTACATACTGGATCGAAATGTGATATATCATCAACTCATGCACAAGGAGTTGACTTGAAAAATTCCGGCCAAGCAAAGAAGACCCACATAGTAAAATACATGCTTGAAATTCAGATAGAAGAAAAATCACATGACTTTTTTAGACTATTAATATAAAACAAACAGACAGATTGCCCAAAACCAGTATATTTCACTACACATACTTTTTCAAACCAGTCGGCAGATTTTCCGGTAGTTTCCTTTTCAATTTTGTCAATAGTTTTGTCCACTTTTTTGTTTATTTTATCCCAGTTGATATCAATGTATCCCTTTTGACTGGCAAGGTGCAGCAGAATTACACCACTTCCAAGACCTACGGCAGCTACTTTACCAAGTTTCATGGTAACAAAGCCTGTGATCCTGAAACATTTAATATGGTCCCATAATACGACTCTAATACCTTGCCTAACTGCGTGTGTAACACTTATTTGTTTATTGCAGGTGATATCATCATTTTGTATCATACATGATGATCATGATTGCAAATAAAGGTACATCTGAACCCAATGACCTCTTTATATTTAAAACAAACGAACAATGAAATAGATTAATCTGAAAAAATAACGCTAAGTATAGCCAATGATGTAATTAAAACAAAGGCAATGCAATATAAAACTCACCATCCTGACGCAGTTCCTAAAATTAGCTGTTTAGTTGCGGAAGTCTTGCCGATATCCTTGATCGCTTTCTCAATGAAACCTTTTGCCTCGTCAACTATTTTCTTTGCATCCTCGGATGCATCTTCGGGTTTTGGTCGAGCCATTCTTGGGATTTGCTAAAATATTTTTAGTTTAAACAAAGACCGCGACAAAAGCGAAAATCGAAATCTCATATGACAAGACAAACTGACAAATGTGACGTAGGTAAGTTTTTTTTTTTAATAGCAATAATCAACCCTTTAGTTAGGGGATATTCCTGCCAACGTCTAGTGAAAAACAAGAAAGAACAATCAAAGAGCTATATCGTGAAAGTTTAAATATATACACAGACACTTTATATACAACTTATTACATAAACACAATATACTACAAGTATTTACAGGTAATTGCGCTTTGTGATCAATCAAAATATTATACAAGCTCAACGAATTAAATTTATTACAAACGAACAAAATATGAGTAATGTCCCCACTACCCAAACCACATTCACATTCCCCAGTATCGAAAATCCCCAATTTAGACAAATGCATTGGGGTACAACAATGCCCCAACCGCATTCTGGAAATAATTGATGCATTTCTTTTATTTACAATATATTTCGAAAGCCATGGACGAGTTTGTAGTGTGGGCTGTAAGATTTTATAAAATTTGCCCTTTTCAGGGTTCGACCATTTATCCTGCCAATTTTGTAAAAGAAGGGCTCTAGTACACGGAAGTAAATCTTGGATATATATAGACTTATTATTGCTATTTCCTTGAGCAGTTGCCAATTTGGCCAATCTATCTGCAGTTTCATTACCTTGGACCCCTGAGTGACCAGGGATCCAAGCCAATGTAACATTTAAATTTCGATTGTTACAAATTAGCAACTTACTCTTGATTTCAAGCGTCACAGGGGAAACTGAATTTCTAATTAAAGGATTTGCTAGAGACTGAAGACAACTTAAAGAATCAGACAAAATCAATGAATTGTGGTAACCCTTTAAAATAATATAATTTACACATTCTAGTATAGCCAGAGCCTCTGCAGTATAATTTGTTACCACAGAAGGATACTTGAAAAGTTTGAAGTACCCAGTGTTGTTATGCACGAATGCAGCACCAACTCCTTCACCCATGACAGGTTGAGGCGTTTTTGATGCATCCGTATAAAACACCTGGGCATCAGAAAAGTTTGATTGGATAAATTGATTCACAAGATCGTTAGCGACAATAGATTGCTTCGCAACTCCAATATCTAAACGAATTTTAGGTGAAGAGACAACAACATCATACTCTACATGAAATAGCGGATGACAATTGTATGTTTTTAATGAATCCCAATATTCTGAAAGTTTTTCGTAACTTTTTATTACGAGGGGGACCTCTTTATGGGCCCAGTAACTGTTATTTGACTCAATGTAGTTTTTTAAAATTTTAATCTTAGGTATAAGAGGGTGACTCGTAAATTGACTTATTTTAAAAACATAATTATCTGATAGGAACTGTCGTCGTAAATGCAGTGGAGGATCACAGCATTCAACTTGCATTGCATTTATTGGCGTCGATTTCATAGCACCAATGACCAAGCGGAGACTTTTAGACTGGATCAAGTCCAGCTTCTTCAAAGCCCCTTTATTTGCTGGAACCAGTAAAAAGGTACCATAGTCCAGAATACTTCGAATTAGAGCATTGTAAACCAATCTTAAAGATGAAGGGTGGGCTCCCCACCACACACCCGACAAGGCTCTCAACACAGAAATACGTTTTTCACATATGGCCACCAAGTAGTTTACGTGAGCGACACCGTTTAGTTTGGTATCGAATTTTTTCCCCAAAAACATTACTTCATTTTCAATAGGAATAGCTACATCATCAATTGCTATGTTAACTACTGGAACTGACCTTTTACGGGTAAAGACAATAGCTGAACATTTGAGAGGAGATAAAGATAGTTGGTGGTTGACCATCCATAGCTGTAAGCGATTTAGATCAGCCAGCTTGTAAAGTAGCAACTGCTTCATCGGTAGATTTGTGACTTGAATATATAAGTAGATCATCCGCATACTGTAATATGTTACTTCCGATAATTACCTCATCTAAATCCCTAGTGTACACGTCATATAGTAATGGACTTAAAACAGAGCCCTGGGGAACCCCTTTCCACACCGTTCTTGAACCTTCATCTACACCCGCGTGACGAATCGAGAGGGTTCTGCCCATATATAAATTAAACAGGAAGTTAACGAACTTCAATGGGAAATTAATTGCAGATAACTTTTGTTTTAATGTTATTAAATCAACATTATCATACGCAGAGCTAACATCTAAAAAAGCCGCTGCCACGATTTCCTTTTTTGTGAATGCTAACTGTACATCCGCCGTTAAAATAGAATGATTGTCTATCACACTTTTACCTTTTCTAAACCCATATTGAGAAGAAGATAGTAAATTATTGTGCTCCAAGTGCCATTCCAGTCTATTTTTTATTAAGTGTTCTGTCAATTTGCTCAATGTGGAAGCCAACGCAACGGGTCTATATGAAGATGGAAATTGAGGATCCTTATTTGGTTTCAATAGTGGGATTATCAGTTGGTGCTTCCAGGTTGGAGAAATAACCCCAGTCTCAACTACTGTGTTAACAATATCAAGAAAAAATAATTTAGTAGAAACAGATGAATTGACAATAAAAGAATACGGAATACCATCTGCGCCCGGTGCTGATTCCGACACCCTTTTTAAGACCCAATTCAATTCTTGCAAATTGAATGTTTCATTTAAGTAGCCTGTATTCGAAGATGTATATACAAAAGGCATATGATTTAAAGATGGCACAAAATCAGGTGCGAGTGAACAAAAAAATGATGGAACCCAATCTACAGAGAAGGAAGAGACAGACCGAGCCTTCAGGGAAGACCTATAACAACGAACACTACTCCAAACAACAGTCAGAGGAGTGCTCGGTGAGATGGATCCACAAAAACTCTTCCATCCCTTACGCTTCTTCTTCTGCAAAAGACGTTTAGTAGCAGCTTCATAATTCCTAAACTGATTAAAAGTAGATAAATCAACGTAATCATGCACGAGCAACTCCATGTTATTTCTTTTCTTTACCGCTTCTGTGCATTGTTTGTCCCACCATGGCGGGGAAGCAATTTTATTACTGGCAATTTTTTTTGTTTCAAAAGTATTATCTGCTGACACTTTGATATATGAAGTCAGGTGATTATAATCTTCAAGAACATTATCAGAAATTGCTGAAATCCCCCTTATTTTATCATCCAACGACGCAGAAAAAGTATCCCACAAAGTATTAGAGGTACATTTATCAGGTAATTTATATTTTAATAAAGGCGGTAATGGTTGTACACAGCTCTTGTTTGATTTCGGATACCTCAAAATTATTGGATAATGATCACTGCCATAAGACAAATTTAAAATTTCCCATGTAATAAGAGACAATAGACTAGGAGAACATACGGAAAGATCAACATAACTTCGAGCTTGACCCGGTACAGGTCGACGAGTTGGACACCCAGTATTTAGCACACCAAGATTTAAATCATCTAACATATCCGCAACACGAATTCCAAAAACGTCATCCCGGGGCGCACCCCATGAACAATGATGAGCATTAAGGTCCCCCAAAATGACAACAGGACTTTGCAAACCTTCAACAACACTTTTTAATATTGGAATTACTGTAATGTCTTTTTCAGATATATACACCGACACATAAGTAACGCCAGCTACTAACGCAGCAACTACATCTAAATTTGCATTGTTATGCAAAGGTAAATTTATTTGTTTAAAAAAATAATTTTGTTTTATGAGGAGAGCAGCTCCTCCATAACCATCCCTCCGATCAGTCCTGAGAATGTTGAAACCTGGAACCCTATACAAGGATCCAGGTTCCAACCAAGTCTCAGAAATGGCCAAGATAGACGGTTTATACTTGTTAATAAGAAAAATTTATTCAGACTGTTTAGATCGAATGCTTCTGGGGTTCCACTGGATTAGACAATCCATGATTTAGATCAAGAATGGCAACTGAGATGGAGTTAATGAGTGGTAGGGCAACGTTGTACGGTAAAGAAGAATTAAGGACGATATTAACTAACTGAGATAGCAGGTCCTGTAATGAACAGGCCTGAGAACCAATTTCTACATCAGGAAGTTCTGGAGTTTTAAAGCCACAACCATTGACTGGCATGGGTTCTTTGAAAGAATTAATTAAATTTTTGTGCGATGTTTGGTTATAGCCTTGAGTTGACGCTGGTTTTTTTAATTTTTGATGGAGTTGTGATAGTTTTCTTATTCCAAACTTTTCTGTTTTCAGTGGATTCCACCAGAACAGAAGAATTTGGGGAAGAAGGCCTGCCAACAACTTCTGAAAACAATGGTTTTGAGTTTGGTATTATTTTAGAAGCTTCTAGATATGACTCGTTATTCTCTGACATGTATTTTTTTATCTCTGCTTGCCTCAAGAACTCCGGACAAATTTTTGAAGTCGCTTGGTGATCCCCTGAACAATTGACACATGAAAAAACTGTAACTACACATGCTCCAGCGTCATGTTCTTCGCCACACTTTGAGCACCTGGGCTTACTACGACACTTGTCTTGAGTGTGTCCAAATCTGCAACAGCGATGACACTGAATTGTTGGCAAAATGTATTTTTGCACGGGAAGTGCTGAATAGAAGGCGTAAACTCGAGAAGGAAGTCGCTGACCGTCGAAAGTCAACGCACAGATTACCTAATAGTTACGTTACTACGTAACAGATAAATCACTCCAAGGAAAAATGTCAATACCTTCTGCTATAAGAACCTACTCTTTTGAGTAGCTAGTCGCTGCAAGCCAAAGAGAAACAAAACTCACGAACATAAAGTTAACTTTCCTCTGTAGTTGCGCGCCGCCATGTGCTGAGGGTGGATTGCCAGGGCTGCCTCTTTCGATATTTAAATCAGTTGGTATTTACTGAACACTTTATAAATGAAAGAATAAAATATTTTTACTGTTTTGACATGTTTTATTTTTTAATAATAATGATGTACACAATTTACAAATGTTTTATTTTTATGTAATGATTGATAATTTTACAGTGTTGTTTTCTCGTAAATTAGAGCAGATACGGCTTTTTTGGTTGTAGCTATGTAATGTACCGCTTGTATTGTTATTGGGATTTATTTCAGAACATTTGTACCGCTATATTTACGGAGATATACGAAAGCCCAACAACCAAATGCCATATGAGCGTCAATAGCCTTTTATTCCTCTATCTGGTATTTACAAGGTATAAAAAAGCGGTACAAATAAAGATTTGCGATTTGTAACGGCATCCATGCGATCATTTTGTTTGTAGATCAATCCTTTGCAGAGATATTGAAGCTTTTGCAATTTTGAGGTTATAAAAATATTTTGACCCTGTGACACTGTAAAATGGCGATATTTCTAAAATCGTTGCGGTACAAATGTTCTCATTACCAAAATAAGCAATCTTATCAAAGGTACAAAAGGTATGTGAAGGCAGAATCTTGAAATAAGCTGTGGACCCTAGAATAAAATAGACACCCCGCCGATATTGACTGACCAAATAATTCAGATTAACCGGCCAATTCTGATTACTCGGGAATTCGGTAGATAGTCATGCCATTGAAAGTACCAAAACATACAAGTAGGAACGAAATTAGACACCAAAAATATTTTTAGTACCTACTAAATTGTATCACCTAAATATCTCGCCTGCAATGCGTATTTTCATATGAATGATTTAAAAAAGTAGGTAGGTACTCACCTTTCTTCATCAGCAGGTAAATGGAAAAAAGATAAGTTCTTGTCTCTTCTCCTGCTGGATCTGCATCCTTCAACTGCACATAGTGTGCCACTTTTATTATTATTATTAGTCGCCATGTCAAGTTACCAAGTTACAAATAACGAACGTCAAAGTCAAGCAAAATATTTTCGCGCGTACGGACGCTCAACGCGGCTGTCGACAACCATAGAGGTATTATGTATAATAATTGGCCACAATTCGGGATATAAATTCTCCTTACTTGCCTTAAATTAGTGCTGTCATTTTCCGTCAAATATGTTTAGAAAAGGATAGAAGATATTTTAGTCGTGTCATGTCTTATATAATACCAATAAACCATAGAGGTATTATGTATAATAGAGGTATAATGTATAATACCTCTATGTCGACAACCCACTGAGCTATGGGCAGCCGGCTGCCCGGCGGCCGGTAGGTACTTATCGCGCGCAAGTACATGGAGTGACAGAGGCCTGGTCAAAGTGACTGTTTGTGTTGGGACCCATTCAACAACACCTGAAGCAGAAACTGTTTTACGGTTCATACGACGAGAACGTAAAATTTCCCCGTAACCCTCAGGGACTTTGATGTTTTCAATTATGTCTTCGGGAGTCCAGCTCTCTGGTACGCCTTTGACGATACCCATACGACACACATTGAATATTGGAATTGAAGCTTGGTACTTTTTTTGGCCTGCAAGAACCTCGTCTACTACAAAAAGATTTGCTTCTTTCCAAGAACCGAATGAAATTGCCAAACGGTTGCGCCCTATCCTTTTTACCCCATTCTCAATAATATTTTTCATCCCGTGTTTGTATAAAAAATACGAAAAATCAAGAGGATGTAGTGTTGCCCCCCGCTTACCTTCTTCTTCTGCGAATTGTACATGAACAATGTACGGACCTGGGTCTTTGGGGTCATAAAGCGCCCTAAAAACACTTTTTTTTGTATTCGGCTCATTTACAAGAGTTTGGTGTTGCTTTTGATTTAAATCAACAATTTCTTCTTGGTCCATTGGGGTACTAACCTGTTTTTGTTGGTTTTGGCTCATTGGGGTAGAATTATCACTCACCTGTTTTTGTAAGGAAAGGGTTTCATTTTCTTTCAATTGTATTTGTTTCGGATCTACGAATACGTATTTGAGCGTTTCTTATAATTTATGCCACTGATTTCAAAAACACCAGAAATAAAAAAAAGTCATTGAAAGTGTTGTTGTATTCATAAATATGATAGCATGTTTAATAAATATTTGTTTTATTTAAACAGAATTTCATTTAATTTAGGTTTATTATGAAAAATACATCAAAAACTGAGGGATGGAAATCTGAACGTTCTTATTTTGCTACTTCTTATTTCACAAAAAATGTGGAAAGCTGTCTAAGAATCCCATGTTTTGAATTGTTTTCTATAACTTTTGGATCGAATAATTATGTTTCTACAGAGAAGAAACGAATAAAGTTGCATATTTCTTGAAAACTGGCTTATTTATATTTTTTTTGCTACCAAGTCCCAAAAACTAACATAAAAGTTTCATGCAAATGAAAAATAAAAAAGTGAGGTTGCTTATATGTATATCACAGTCTTCTTCTTTTTTTAACTTATTAAAAAACATAAAGCTTTAGTAATTTGCTATTAAAGAAACATCAGAAAACCAAAATCAAATGAAAAATATTATCGGACGGTTACAAAAAAGGATCGTTGGTAGCAAAATAAAAACTATAAGGCAGAGTGTACAAAATTGTAAAAAATGCCAGGTTTTTTCACTATTTTCATAGTTCTTCCAATGTTGTGCCTTCTACAACTTTGTATTTTTTCTTAATCTATTTTTATACTTACGAATCTTACTTTCTAAACCAACTAAATCGTCCGTATGACGGACCTGCAATAGCCTAACCAGGCTAGAAACTAGGGAGACCGAGTTTTCGTCCCAAAAAACTCCAACACTCAAAATTTCGTGAAAATCGTTGAGGTCTTCTCCAAGTACCTGATTTTAAATACATGAATAATAACTTTTTTTAAAGGAAACCGACTTCAAAGAACGTGTTAAAAGTGCAAACCTCCGTTTTTTTGTCGGTCAATATGCCTTAATCCTTTTTTTTAAGTCTGACAACTTTGCTGAAAACCGCATCAAAATTGGTTCAGCCAAACACGAGATAATCGCGGACAAACATACAGACAGACCTACATACATACAGCCCAAACTGAGAACCTCCTTTTATTGAAGTCGGTTAAAAATTAAACAAATTGCTCGTTTAATGATAAGAACATGTTTGTCCGGTCCGCTATATTTATCTCAAAACCCACTACATACAAAATTTCAAGAAAATCGATGGAGCCTTTGCTGACGTCTTAATATTATATTTATATGTTCGTTAAAATAGTAAAAAATAAAAATTCTTTACAAACTAAAAAGTAGACTTTGGAGCAAAGTTCATAAATATTGTGGGTAGATGAAACGTTATTTTTCAATAAATATAATGGACGTATTATTTAAACAGGACTGATAACTGTTGCAGAAAAAACGAGCCGAGCGAGACCGCACACACCGAGGCCTTTCGTCTCTTTCTAATAGGACATCAATATTTTGTATTACAATGAGCTTAAAGATAGGGAAATTTACATACATACGATTCACTTGGACAGCCTCGAACACAACATTTTTTCACCACTTTGAGTGAGAAATTTCGTCAAATACTGATTTTAAGTAATAAATTAGGAATGTAATTTTTTGTCGCTAAAGTTTAAACTTACCGCCAAAATTCAATCTTAAAGGGATACCATAAGAAAATTATTTGATTAATAGTTTTTACATAATTAAAATTAATCAGTGTATAATTTTATGATTTCCAACATGTTTTTGATATAACTGACGCAAGTTGTTTTATTATATTACTTTAGTATAATTATATTTGACAAAAATAAGTTAGGCAAAATTTTATCTCCAGTAATTTTCTACACTGGCAATATGAAAGAACGAGACACACAGCCTCTCTACGTGCTATCTCTCTCGGCTCGGATTAGCCTCTGGGAAAGACTTAATGTAAAATAGACCATATTTCAGTACCAATAAAGTTACTATTCGTAAATAACTGTTTTTGAAGTTATCAGTCCTGTTTAAATAATACGTCCATGATAAATATTCACAACCTATATACATCGAACAAAAAAAAACCGAGATAAATAGTACCAAATATACGTTGTAGACGTGGCTTTATAATTTCCTACTTTGTAACCAGCATTTCCACTTATACGTGACTATGGGAAAGTTGCAAAAAGGAAGTCACGAATACATGATTCACGAGCAAAGAAATTTGATTGTCGTGATTTGATTTGTTGATTGATCTAGTAAAAGTCATCAACTTGTAGTGTAAGTGACAATCTATGTGCAAGCATAAAAACAAGTGAATATTTGTTGTCAACTCTCCTTTTTAATTGGTCGCAAAAACCGAACGCAAAAAATTTTATGTCCATGTCGCTGGCTCCCCAAAGTATATATTTTTCAAAGCTGAGAGGCTCAAACGTTTGTGACGAATGGATGGACTCTTATTTTAAGACTGGTTTTCAATGTGACGCTACCTAGACTGAGATCTCAGGTCAAAAAATTTGGGGAGCCAGCGACATGCTTTTAGGTTAGAATTTCAGAGAAATCATCAGATTACTTGTTAACGGCACAATGTGCCAAAATGATGGCTATGCCAAAGAAATGTGACGGAATATGTGACAGCTACAAGCACATTCAATAGCTATGTGACTCAACTGGAGCTGAGAAATAAGCCATGGAATGTTTCCAACCCATGTCGCTGGCTCCCCAAAAAACCGGCATCCAAAATCTCTGCAAGTATCACCTAAAACTCCTAACCAAAGATGAATTCTCGATCGTAATGTAGTAAATACTCGTTCTTCAAACAATCTCTTCTAGAATCAGCTTCGTTTTAGAGAAAACACAACATTTGTTTTTGTATGAATATAAGGGTGACTACATCGTTCAACCCTTTTTGGGACAGTTTCAGGAAATTATGGCTTTTGATTTCCGTACAGATTTTACTATAAATGTCCTTAAATAATGTTGAGAAAGTGCTCCGCTTGAATAGATTCCCATAATTAATAAATAAATATCGTTTATTCTCATAAAACTGTAGCGTTGTTACATTTTCACAGTCTGTACAACATGTATGTGGGTACAGTCGGTTATAGCACATTAGGTAACAGGGATACTCCAAAAGAAATGAATTATTTTTATCCCTACACACACACACACACACACACATAAATCACGCCTAAATCCCTTACGGGGTAGGCAGAGCGTTAACGTCCGTAAAACGGATATTAACACCACGTCTGACAAAAGCTTGAGGGTCAATCAGATAACTGTGTATGACTATAGTGACAGGTTGTCAGCCCATCGCCTAAAATTGCAATACACATCCCTCGAGTCCCTTAGTCGGCTCTTACGACACCCATGGTAAGAAATGGGGTGATGCTATTCTAAGCCGGCATCACACGGCACAGCCGGCATCACACGGCACAGCCGGCATCACACGGCATTTTTATCCCTAGTTAATACATAATCAATATTTAAACTTATTCTCATAAAAGAAGTAATTTTCTACTAAAACACATTCATGTCAAGAAAAAATATTGCTAAGGACAAAAATGATTCAGCTCTTTTGGAGTACCCCTGCTACCTTATGTGCTTTAACCGACTGCACATTCCATTTTTTATCAAATATTGGACCTGTGATCCATGGGAAAGGTTTTTCAGTTTCATCAATACTTGACTAGACTTGTATAAATATTCTCTACACACATTATTTCAATTTAATAGTTTTATACATGAGAAAAATAAAGCACTGTTAGTGCATAAAATTCTAAAACATTAATACCGAAACTCAGCCTTATACGTGCTAGCGCTCACGTGCAACTTTATTGCCGGGTGACATTCGGACCTATCCATGAAGATCTCTTTTCGACGAAAATGAAAGGGACTTCCGATGTGCTCCTGATAAGTCGCCGGCCGCGCCGGTGAAGATTTCTCCCGAACGACAACAATGAGATCGTGTATACAAGCATATTAGCATACTACAATGATTTTGTACTATAAATGTTATAATTAATAAACCGTGGTAAATATTGTTTCTTTTTCATATGTTGTATTTTAATTGCTGATTATACTTAGTAGTTGTATGAAATACCGTCAAAATCTAAGTACCTTAAATAGGTAAGTTGATGTGCTGCTAATAGTACCAGCACAATTAAACACTAAGAGCCCTTCGCGGACATTGTTCAAGGTAATGTTTAGTATAATCTGTACGGAAATCATGAAACCATAAGTTCCTGAAACTGTCCCAAAAAGGGTTGAACGATGTAGTCACCCTTATATTCATACAAAAACAAATGTTGTGTTTTCTCTAAAACGAAGCTGATTCTAGAGGAGATTGTTTGAAGAACGAGTATTTACTACATTACGATCGAGAATTCATCTTTGGTTAGGAGTTTTAGGTGATACTTGCAGAGATTTTGGATGCCGGTTTTTTGGGGAGCCAGCGACATGGGTTGGAAACATTCCATGGCCTATTTCTCAGCTCCAGTTGAGTCACATAGCTATTGAATGTGCTTGTAGCTGTCACATATTCCGTCACATTTCTTTGGCATCGCCATCATTTTGGCACATTGCGCCGTTAACAAGTAATCTGATGATTTCTCTGAAATTCTAACCTCAAAGCATGTCGCTGGCTCCCCAAATTTTTTGACCTGAGATCTCAGTCTAGATAGCGTCACATTGAAAACCAGTCTTAAAATAAGAGTCCATCCATTTGTCACAAACGTTTGAGCCTCTCAGCTTTGAAAAATATATACTTTGGGGAGCCAGCGACATGGACATAAAATTTTCAGCACCGAAACCGGATGCGCTTCCCGCACACTGACGCCAGCAGATGACATTTCATCAATATGGCGGCCTCAAATGGCGTTTTGGTGTTGCTATTTTATTCAGACTCAATAAAATTGGTAAATTTAATTAATTTTAGGGATATAATAGGGTCACAAAAACTGGAGTATTTTTTGGAACTATTTTTGGGACAAGTTTAAAATTAAAAATATATATAAAACGTCGTCGTAGCGCTTAATACGTCAGTCAAATATGGACCGTCTTAAATTGGAGCAAATGCTATAATAGAAATACGTACGCTGTTTCTTACAACTTTATGGAAAAAAATAGCTTCAAGTAAGACAGAAATGAAGTGGGACACATGACTTTTCATACATTTAAATTTTTGAGTGCTTATTTTATTTCGTTTTTTTAAAGAATTGTATAATAAATATGCTTAAGAGTATTTTTTTATGTGAAATTAATTAATAAAGTATACTTAGAACTCATCAATACAAGCTAAACACGTTATAAAAAAATGTTATTCATCCTTAAAGTTACGGGACAGTGCCCCAAATGCGATTGGCATAAATTATAAGAAACGCTCATTTAACGCTTTTGGCAAGTTTTTTATTTTTGAATGACCTTATTGACGAATTTGATAAACCACATCCGCGTTCATCACTGTTTTCAATATTTTTAGCAGCCGCCACTAAAAGATCAAGTGCTGGAGATGGAGAAACATCTGGGGGCCGTGCAGGGATTCCGGACGCCCTCTCTATGGAGGGGTCCATTTTCGCCGAAGCGGCGCAGAAAAGTAACAAAAACTTACCCTAATTGAAGAAATACCAACTATACACTATATTTACACTAATTAAAATAACAAATAAGCCTATTTACTACAAAATAATAATAAAAATTAAATTGTGAAAATTTTCCGATGTTTGCTGTTTTCCCGCCAACATATATATCATAGGTAAGTACGTATATGTTGATGTATGTGATGTATTGTATAGTGTTGTGGACCTAATTTAAAGCGGTTATCCGGTAATATAATTGGTTAGTTTGTAATCATGTATGCTCAATAGGCTTGATTCTAAAATCTTATCATTAAAAAATCAGTTTACATTGTAAATTTGACAGTTATTTGTTGTGAAACTTGAAATGTGCAATTACAGATTTTTCAACAATATAATTTAGCTAGAATTAAAGTTAATTTTACCAAGTTACAAATTTAACTTATAACTGATCTAATAAAACTCCAAGTCCACCTTACCTTACCAGATAGCCAATAGAATGATAAAGTGTAAGAGGTTACGTTTTTCGCATTTGTGTAGTAGAAGCAAGAGTAGTTTAGGACTATGGGTAAGTTTGATTTCTAAATTTTAAGTAAATAATAAAGGAAACTCTATCCTTTAAAGTTGTTGCAATATAAAAAAATGATAATCTCACACACCTCTTTTTCATACATGTAGCAAGAAGATATCAACACTGCTGTAAAACTTAGAATTGAAAAGCATTGGTCTAATGAAGTCATGAATGGAACCAAACAAAATAAGAAAATCAGTTACTATGTACTCCCAATGTTTCCATACCCTTCTGGTAACTTACACATGGGACATGTAAGAGTTTACTCCTTGTCGGACACATTATCTAGGTTTCAGAAACTGTGTGGAAAGAATGTGGTTCACCCCATTGGCTGGGATGCATTTGGTTTACCTGCAGAGAATGCTGCAATTGAAAGGAACATACCTCCAGCACTCTGGACTAATAGTAACATAGAAGCTATGAGGCAACAGCTTTTACATATGGGTTTCAAATTTGATTGGGACAGAGAGATATCTACATGTGATCCACAATACTATAGGTGGACGCAGTACATATTCCTAAAACTATTTGAGAATGGCATGGCTTACCAAAGTAAGGTATGTTTTCATAGATAATATTTTATCTTTACTGAAAATCTTCATGTGATCAAAATTGATTTCATGTAATTGCAGGCACTTGTCAATTGGGATCCAGTGGACAAAACAGTACTTGCAGATGAGCAAGTGGATGAACAAGGATGTTCGTGGAGGTCTGGCGCTAAAGTTGAAAAGAAAACTCTTACACAATGGTTTGTAAAAACCACAAAGTATGCCAAAAGGTTGTATGATGGGCTCAAAAGCAAGTCACTTGAAAATTGGAGAGATATAATAAACCTTCAAAATCATTGGATTGGTGAATGTAATGGAGTAGTAGTCACATTTAAAATTCAAGTAGATGATAAGATGAGAAGTATAGATATCTGGACATCGGATCCATATAAATTCATCCATGGTAAATTCATCATAATGAGTACAACCAACATAATAATACAAGATTTAGCTGCAACATATGATGCTTTAATGGTAAAAAATCCACTTACTAATATTGATATGCCTGTTTATGTGACTGATGATTTTGAGTATCCTGAAGGAAGGGATGTCTACATTGCATGTCCAGAGTTTGATGAAAAAGATTGTAGTTTAGCAGAATCTTTAAATATAAATACAACTCTAGTTGATACCACACTGAATTTAAATGATGAAAACCAATTAGCAGTTGAACTAGCAAAGAAGAAAAATGTTGGAGGGTATTTCGTGAGTTCAAAACTGAAAGACTGGCTTATATCAAGACAGAGGTATTGGGGAACCCCAATTCCTATCATCCACTGCTCTAAATGTGGATCTGTACCTGTACCCTATGAAGACTTGCCAGTAAAGTTGCCAACACCAAGCTCTATGGGGTCAGGCATCCAAACTCTGGCAATGATAGATGACTGGGTCAATTGCAAATGCCCCAAATGTAATTCTGATGCTAAAAGAGAAACAGACACAATGGACACATTTGTTGATTCCTCATGGTATTATTACAGGTTCTTAGATCCACATAATAAAGAAATGCCATTTGATAAAAACGAACTTATTGGTAGCACACCAGTTCACATTTACATTGGAGGCAAAGAACATGCTGTTTTACATCTATATTATGCAAGATTTATGAGCTACTTTCTTAATTCTTTAGGATTAACACCAAATGAAGAACCATTTAAAAAATTGCTTGTTCAAGGTATGGTTATGGGGCAATCTTTCAAATTGAAATCCTCTGGTAGATATTTAAAACCTGAAAGTGTGGAAAAGGTTGGAAAGGATTACAAAGACAAAAAGACTGGAGAGCCTGTAGTCGTTCAGTGGGAGAAAATGAGTAAATCTAAACATAATGGGGAAAATCCTGAGAGGCTGATAACTACATATGGATGTGATACTACTAAATTACTCATGCTAGCAGATGTACCTCCAGCTACGTCTAGACAGTGGTCAGATGCCAGTCAGTATTCAATCCTTGTTTAGTGAATTACAAATCTTCATAATTTTTTTTTATTATTTAATTACTTTCAGCTCTACCTGGGGTTCTCAATTGGCAGCATCGATTGTGGATGACTATAAGAGAGTTCCTTCAGCACAGAAATGATAGTACCCTGCAAACAAGTAAAATGTTAACTGAAGAAGAGTTCAAAAGCCATGAGCTGAAATTATGGGACTCCAGAAACTATCTAATAGCACACACAACTTTTCAATTCAAGCATACTCAGATGATAAGTGTGGGCATTTCACGTTTACAATCTTTGACTAGCACTTTGAGGGTAAGTTAATGCAAATAAAAATAAAACGACACTCTATGTTTACTTGTAAGTTTTTTCTATCATTATTTTTCTTCCAGAACAAAGTTCCACCAGAAGTAGTAGCCAAAAGCAAGGAATTTGAAACGGCCTTAGCTAGCTTGATAATAATGCTAGCCCCTATTACTCCTCACTTCTGTTCTGAACTGTGGGCTGGATTCCAGTCAGCACCACACAGATTGAATCAAAATTCACAATCATTGAATTGGAATAAAGGTGTACTGGATCAAAGGTGGCCAACTGTAGATGATAACTATAAACTATCATTCAATTGCAAAGTAAGTAAAATCACACATAATTATAAAATTTTTGCTCCAGAAATATTATCGTTATTTTTATCCTGCGAAATTCATAGTTCTGTGAAATCCGAGTCATTGTTGATTTATCTTTTTTCAGGTGGATGGCTCCGATAGATGTGACATAAAAATACCCGCTGTTGAACTAGCAAATTTAAGTGAAGCGAAAGCCTTACAAATAATGTTAGAACAGAAGGAAGTATTGAAGAGGATAGGTGGACGAGGTATTCTTAGAACTAAGTATGAAATATATCCAGGCTGTCGCGCAACATTACACATATTTTCAAACAGGAAGCAAGCAGAAAAAAAGAAAAAAATTGCCGGATAAAATAAAATTGTTTGTTATTTATTTTTAAATAAAACATAGGTTTATATACAGGATTATTTTTTAGTCAGTGCGCAGCTTCAACATACGGAATGGTTATCAAATTTTAGAAAATATGTATTTATTTTTTACACCTGACTTAGAACAAAAAAATTGAAATAATCGCACTTAAACTTATCCTAGGATCGTACGTAAGTGTGGATCACCCTATTAGGTTCACTAGCTATCTTTCGGTTTGGCAACGTCGCGCGCGGCACAGTTATACCTATCAGCTGACTGTGTTCTAGCTTCTACCTACAGCACAGGTCAATGACCAGTCCAGGTTAATGACCGCTATTGGTACCGGGGTGCGTGCGGGTGATACCTACAACAACTAAGTACCTATCTCACAAGTACCTACACTTAAACTGCCTCCGTGGTGTAGTGGTTTGAAAGTTGGTCTCTTGATTTGATGGTACCTGTTTCTAGTTTATGCGGAGAGACAAGATTATTTAGTTAATCACGTACTTGGATTTTTCCCAGTTTGGTTAAAAATTAGCAGCTACTACTAGCATAAGCAAGACATGTAAATGTTTAATCCATAACGGTAACTCGGGATTGTACAGCACCTCGAGTAACCATCTACGTGATCAACTTAAGAATGGTTTTTCTTACAGTTAACAAGAATAACCAGAAAAGATTGATACCCATTTTAAAAGATCAACATTCAAAAATAACCAGTAAAGACTTTAATGGCAACTGGAGCCGTTGCTGATAGTACCTAAAAAGCCTACACAACCTGCATACAACAGAGGTTGTGATGGTTTGACAACGTCGCGATTAGTCACCGCGTCTTACAGCGCCAGACATAGTGGCGCCATCGGTTCAATTCTTAGAAGAAATCTGACGCCGCCGGCGCCGGCCGCCCGCGCCGCGCCGCCGCCGCCGTCACGGCGTGGCGGGAAATTCATCTGCACTGCTAGAAAGCTTTATGTACACTGATGATATGAGGTAGCTCGTATTGCGCGTGTCTGCCCTTCGATGATTTTAACCGAATTATCCTTAAAGTACAACTGCATTTAAAGTAAAGTAAACGGCATTTTTGTGCGCTTATGAGAGTGGAGCGAAAAATTCAGTAAAGTATGACAGTCAAAGTTGATTAGGCCACTAAAATGTTGCTACTACGTCAGTGTGAACTAACCTTGAGTGGTTATTTAGGAATAAAGATTAAAAACGGTCTACTCACACAAAAATAACAGGGTCTGATTTGATCGGGCATTCATAAAAAAATCGTATGGCCGGAAGGCGGCTATCGCGCGCCGGTCTTGTGTAGCTGAGCCTTTAAAAAGATGATTCCAATTTTCCCTTCATACTTTTACGGGCTTAGGAATGAAAAGTTTACCTAGAACACTAGGTAGGCAGTAGGTAGCTAAGTACAATAGTCGTTTAATTAACAGTTACTTACCGTAAACTGCCCGTGATCCAACAGCCGCTGCATAACGTTAACGTTTCGTGCGCGTACATTCATTGGGCTGCTCGGGTATTTTCCCCACTTAAAAAGTATGAACGCACCATTTCGTAAAACTCGCGAAACGTAAAATTCGACATCGCGAAATCAATTCGGGATCGGCGGGAAAAGTAGTGTCACACAGGTGCGCGCCCGCCCGCGACGGAATCAAAGCGAGAACTGAAACTGACTGAAGGGTGCGCTGCGCGAGCGCTGTTGCCATTTTCACGCACCCCCGATTGAAAATTAGTGTGTCCATGATTTATTTTTTATGAGGCAGACAAAAATAAAAAAATAATAAAAATAAAACATATTTTTTTATTTGCCTAAAATGTCCTATTAACGATTCTGATATCATGGTATAAGTTTGCGCACTGACTAAAAAATAACCCTGTATTTAAACCAATATAGTGACTGTTGTGTGAATTTGTTTTTATTTCTTTAAAAAAGAAGATCTGCCCTCGACCTCACACAAGGTACTTTATGCATCAACTTGCTACTGCATGCATAGGGTGTGATGTGTTAAATGATTTTCCCTATTTTATACCTACTTACAGTAAAGTCCATTTGGGTTTCGCTATTATAACATTATAACGCATTTAATAATGTTGGGGCTTAGAGTGTTGGAGCTATATCTGAGTTTAACTGAACTACCTTACCTACTTTCTATCAAGTACATTACATCAGCAGCACATCAACCTACTATTTAACCAGTAAAGCCTTGCTCACACGTAGCGAGTACAGTGGGTCATTCAGTAGATTTACTCGGCCGAGAGTAAGGTGAGCGAGTAGTGTGAACACGTGTTTGAACCTTTGTGGCGGGTGAGTCAGTCAGTCAGATGAATTAATAAACAAATTAAAGTTTCAAAAAAGCGCGGCAAACAGCGGATTGGGAGCGGGGGTTTAGGACATATGGGCGTATTTCTCGGACGTTGTCTGTCACGTAATGGAATTCCTCAATTTTGAACATGTTTATTTTCCCAAAATGTGTGTCTATATTAAATATTTTTTAAATATAGTACCTGAAAAGTATAATTATTTCTATAAATATTCATTAGATTTCGCATGAAATGAAATGAAAAATGTAGTCAGTCAATTATCAGTTCCATTACGTTACGAAATTGAGGTGTTATTAAAGTAAAACTACTCACTTAATTGCAAAATCAGTATGTATGTTAGATAACTAAGGAGAATAGTAATAAAAACAAATATCACATTCCTGATATTTTCTTCACATAAATGGCACAGAATCATAAATATGACATTACGTTACGTTTGTGTACAAAACACCTTATAACAATATCAGTTATACTGTTTTAAACGACATATAGTGAAATATTTCTATAAAAATATATACTACGTTCTATAGTCTTTTTATTAGTCTTTACGTTGCAAAGATTATAGTAATACTTATTTAATTATAATTTTTTAAAATCTCAACCACAATGAGACACGTCACGAATGGAAAGTGATGTGACGTAAAGGAAATAAGGCACTGGTCACATTACAAAAAGTGGGTCAATTTTAGAAGTTAAATATTTCGTATTTATGTAATATTTAAAGGACCATAATAACCAATTAAAAAACCACAAAAAAACTAGTATTATTTATGAATACCTATAAAGAAAATTCGAATCGTACCAGATCACGAAAATACATTAAAAGAAATCCCAATTTTATTCCTCGTGAACCCAGCCTAAGAATTCCATACGTTACAACTTTTGGTTCCCTTGTACATCACGTCACGTATAGAAGTAACGTAATTTGATCCATCGGCAATAAAATGCAAATATTGAGTAAATTAATGCAAATTAATACAATTAACTAGTACTACCAATCAAAAGAAAACATACGGAAATAGATAACATAACAGACTCAATAAGAAACAGGGATCTTCCCTTTGAAAACAACCGTTTGTAGTGGAACAAAAATTTGGACCACGATGCGCACCATCACTTCAAACCATGTTTTTGACAAGAATGTTGTGAAAAATAGAATTTTGCGGCCGCGCATAGTGTGAAATTCTTGCCATTTATCAAAATAAAGTAATGCATGGTAGAATTTCACATCTTAACTGGGAAAAAATACTCCGTTACGGGTAGTGGAATTTCCACCTAACGTAATTCTAAGGACAACAAAACTTTTAATTTATTTAATAATTTTTATATGAAATCGTATCTTAAATGATAAATATTTTAAAACTAGGATATATAGCCTATATGTGAAACAAATACCACTTATGGAAAAGGTGTCAGTAACGTAAAAAATACACAACAAATGCGTTACGGTAGGCATAGGACACGCGAAATTTTGATGATTTTTAACATAATTACCTATTTTTTTCAAAGATTTAATATTAAGCCCAACTTTATTTTATTATTAATGTGTAGTATATTTACTAATTTCAATGTTCAATACTAGAGAAATACGTAATGAAGCAACAGTTCGTTAGAAAATATGTCTGAAGTCAGGGGACACGCCAATTTTTAGAGGACAACGTCCGAGAAATAAGCCCATATAGATCCAAGAGAATATAAAGAGATCTGTGAGCGGGGGTTGCAGCGAGGCGCGGGGGTGGAGGAGGGGTTACTTCAGTGTTGCCAACGTGGGCGATTTATAGCCATTTCGGCCACTCGAGACATCAATCTGCGACGAGACAAATGGAACGGCGACATGTCGCCATTAAGGCTACTTTATAGACTACACAAACCTACCCATGTTTAGGATCGCATTTCAGGGCAACTTAATAACCTGCCTCTTGGGCGAAATCAGCCTCTGAGATGTTGGCAACACTGGTCACTCGGCCTGGTAAATAGAACAGGGTCCGAGTGACTATCTCGCCTGGTCGCGCCGATCTGCTCAGCCGACCACTCGGCCCAGTATACGGGTTGAGCCACTGTACTCTAGTGCAGGGTGGGAGAGGAGTCACTCGGGCGTGTAAATAGAACAGGGATCGGCTGTCTCGCCAATCTACTCGGCGATCTGTTTACACGGAGCGAGCACTGGGCCGAGCCACTGTCTGAGCACTGTACTCGCTACGTGTGATCAAGGCTTAATAATTTTACTGTTAATTTGCTTATAACTGCAACTACTTGCAAATCTTTTCTATTATTATTTTTTTACACCAAAAAGTACTTACGTTTCGATTGTCTATTCAAAACCCACTTTAGTAAGTTTATTATGTGATCCATTACAAATACCAACTTCTTTTTTTACTTTTACGGGTTTAGGAGGAGCGATGATGAGGCCAGTAGGCCGAGTGACGACAGTGAGGAAAAGGGTAGCTACCCGCCTGGTCGGAAGTTGTGACCAGGGTAACGACTGTTCCAAACGGACATGTTTGGAAGTTGTATATATAGCGATCGGCGGAATAACTTCGATACCGCGTTTCAGGACTTGTATGTGGAGCGCATGCGCGCCGCCACATCACTCCCCCATTTTGGAGTGTCGAAGACGCTGTGCAGCCGTTGATGTCTTGAGGCAGTTGATTACTTCATCGTGCAGTCAGGCGGCGAGGCTAGCAGGCATGTAGCAGTGGTAGAGCAGGCTGCACGCTGGAATGTGTCGACAGTCGTGGCTGCTGTAGACCGTGCGATGCTGAGTGCCGACCGAGGATAGAACACTTGTCGTACTGTAAATCCGTTTCTGGTACTGCGATGGTTGCCGAAGATCATGTGGCTTTCAAGATGCGTTGAGGTTGAGAAGTCCAAGTTGCGCTGATGTCCGGTGGAGCTGATGACATCATGAAGCGTGATGGTGCAGTCGGGTGTGGCAATTTCTGGTTCCAGGTCTTCGAGGTGTCGATGACAGATGGAGACAATGATGATGCTGGGTGTGACTGCTGAGGCCGCTGATGTGATGACGTCTGGCTCCGGTTGATGAAGGTTGTACGTCACGTCGTCGCTGTTGATCACGTCGGGGTCACCAGTTTAGGAGGAGTGATGATGAGGCCAGTAGGCCGAGTGACGACAGTGAGGAAAAGGGTAGCTTGAGTACCAAATTTTTAAAACACTTCCCGTGTTGGGTATACAATTTTTGAAAACTTGCAAAATTTTCAAGCGCGGGCAGGATTTGAACCTGCGACTTTCGCATTACTAGTGGCGACGCCTCTTTCATCTGGGCTACCGCAGCTCATTTCTTGCCCGCCAATTTTGCAAGTGTATTTTAATGCCAGTAACGCTTGGCATGGCTCCATCTACTGGGTTAGTTTTGCAACTAATCACCGGCGACTAATTCTATCTTTACAGATTGAATGTAGTCTAAGCGATGAAAACCAGCGATAAATTGAGTACCAAATTTTTAAAACACTTCCCGTGTTGGGTATACAATTTTTGAAACTTGCAAAATTTTCAAGCGCGGGCAGGATTTGAACCTGCGACTTTCGCATTACTAGTGGCGACGCCTCTTCCATCTGGGCTACCGCAGCTCATTTCTTGCCCGCCAATTTTGCAAGTGTATTTTAATGCCAGTAACGCTTGGCATGGCTTCATCTACCGGGTTAGTTTTGCAACTAATCACCGGCTAGCTACCCGCCTGGTCGGGAGTTGTGACCAGGGGAACGACTGTTCCAACCGGACATGTTTGGAAGTTGTATATACATGGTGTAAAAAAATTAGCTAAGAATATTTTAAGGGGTGAACCAGTACGTGAAACTGAACAACTTTCCCCAAGGAACATAGGTCGAAATATGAAAAAAAAATTTGCCCTCCCATACAAAAAATTATCCCGGCCGGGTAACACACTAAGTATGGGAGGGTCGGGAGGGTCAAATTATTTTTCCATATTTCGACCTATGTTCCTTGGGGAAAGTTGTTCAGTTTCACGTACTGATTCACCCCTTAAAATATTCTTAGCTAATTTTTTTACACCTTATATAGCGATCGGCGGAATAATTTCGATGCCGCGTTTCAGGACTTGTATGTGGAGCGCATGCGCGCCGCCACACGGGTTTTAAAATAGGTTCACGATTATTAAGATTTACATTCCAATATGTTAAACCATTTTAATATTTTATCTACACTCGTCTCATAATGTTCGAATGATAATAAAATATGTATACTAGGTTCGAATTATAAAATCGAAAACAATAGGAGTTTTTCTGTTGACAGTTCTGTTGATAGTTCTGAATGTCAACCCAGAAGGCGCTGTGCTAAACTGAAAGGAAGTGTCCGCTGTATAGACACTGTCATGTCATATGTACAACTTTAATTTTATATCTGTAAATTTACTATTTGTATGCTCACTTTTATTTTGAAATAAATTATCTTTATCTTATGTCGTGTCACATGTCATGTCATAGGTCATGTCATGTACTGTCATACGTCATGTCATGTCACCATGTCATATGTCATGTCATATCATCCCTGGTGTTAAAAGTTTTCCCACTAGTAGTAGGCCTCTGACATACCTATGCAACAACGGCCGTGTTAGTAGTGATGAACAGCAACTGGGACTGTAAGGTTAACGTGCTCTCCGAAGCACGGAACCATATTTCTTACAGACCTTTAATCAGGCCCCTGTTTAATAAAGCTGACAATCCGACATAATTGTCAAAAACCTACAAATTTGTCGCATTGTCATGGTAAACTCGTTTAATAAAAATGACAATTATGTCACAAATCGACAGGTAAAGTATTGACAAATTGTCGCAATTGTAAATGCGTTTAATAAAACTCTACAATTATCGAAAACCATGGTCGAACCCCGTGACAATTGTCAGTGACAAAATTGTCGCATAATCGTGACATATTTGTCGGCTACTGACAAAATTGTCAAATATTAAATTTATGGAATTGTGTGAGGGTACACTACAATAATTGATACAATTTTAATGTTTATTCGAATAAGAGGTTTTTGTGACTATAATTCTTGTTTTGTCGGTGTTTTTGGATACCTTTCAATTATGGATATGAATAATAAAATTACCACTTTGGGGCTGATATTTAACAATAAAGATTTACTGTTTGGCATCACTACTCTCGCTGTTAGATTTAAGCACCATTTTTGGAAAAATTAAGCTTTTATAAGCTTTAATTGATAGCGCGACATAGGGTAGGGGCACCTGTCAATAATATCCGACAATTCTACAAATATGTCAATATGTCGCGACAATTATCTGTTTAATAAAGCAGAATCGACAAGTTTTTCACGACAATTTGTCACCTGTCACCTGTCGCGCGAAAAGTTTTATTAAACAGAAAATTGTCAAATTGTCACGATAAGCCGACATATTTGTAAATTTTCCACCATGACAATTTTGTCACCTGTAAGTTTTATTGAACAGAAACTTGTCGACTTGTCGGAATAGTCAAACATGACATAATTGTCGCATAGTCAGTTTTATTAAATAGGGGCCTGGCCCCTATTTAATAAAACTGACTATGCGACAATTATGTCATGGTTGACAATTCCGACAATTCGACAAGTTTCTGTTCAATAAAACTTACAGGTGACAAAATTGTCATGGTGGAAAATTTACAAATATGTCGGATTATCGTGACAATTTGACAATTTTCTGTTTAATAAAACTTTTCGCGCGACAGGTGACAGGTGACAAATTGTCGTGAAAAACTTGTCGATTCTGCTTTATTAAACGGATAATTGTCACGACATATTGACATATTTGTCGAATTGTCGGATATTATTGACAGGTGCCCCTACCCTATGTCGCGCTATCAATTAAAGCTTATAAAAGCTTAATTTTTCCAAAAATGGTGCTTAAGTCTAACAGCGAGAGTAGTGATGCCACACACTAAATCTTTATTGTTAAATATCAGCTCCAAAGTGGTAATTTTATTATTCATATCCATAATTGAAAGGTATCCAAAAACATTGACAAAACAAGAATTATAGTCACAAAAACCTCTTATTCGAATAAACATTAAAATTGTATGAATTATTGTAGTGTACCCTCACACAATTCCATAAATTTAATATTTGACAATTTTGTCAGTAGCCGACAAATATGTCACGATTATGCGACAATTTTGTCACTGACAATTGTCACGGGGCTCGACCATGGTTTTCGATAATTGTAGAGTTTTATTAAACGCATTTACAATTGCGACAATTTGTCAATACTTTACCTGTCGATTTGTGACATAATTGTCATTTTTATTAAACGAGTTTACCATGACAATGCGACAAATTTGTAGGTTTTTGACAATTATGTCGGATTGTCAGCTTTATTAAACAGGGGCCAGGTGGTACAGCCTACAGATGTAACAAGGCGCAATAAGAGCACCGCTGAATAGCCAATTCACAGACAAAACGCTATATCCTCGTGGCGCCCAGAGATTTTTTGAGTCATCCTTCACAACGGCCCGAATGGCCTTCTCATAGTACATAATTGTTATAGTCATAAACACCCAAGGTTTTGAGTTGAAAATTTAATATGTTAGAGTTATCGGTTTGCAGAGAAACTTTCAGGGTATAATTATGATTATGTTAGCATTTAATTTTCATTTCAATTATTTATTTATATTTTGTTCTGTATAAAGGCTATTGGGCCGTACTTGAGAAAACTATGATTTGAACTAAAAATATACAACTGACTAGTCCTCATATGTTTCTTTCAGTTAATTTTTAATTAAATCACTTATTTCAACTTTCTCCTTCTTCTTAAACTATCAAAGGTATTTTTTCTCAACAGTTTTCTACTAAAAATCTTAGGTTTTACGCATAAAATTCAATAAAACATCAATTTTTCAAAGTTGTAGGTTTTATATTCGTAAGAAACAATCAGAATTAAGCCAACAAAAATATCTGAAACAAACTTCTAGACTTAAATTATGTATCTGACGAGTTATTTGCGTGTTGTCGTCATAAAATGTGACGAATCCTGTATCGTCTTCTCCATCATCTTCGAATTCTGAATCATCAGAGCACCACCGTCCACAAGAGCTTCAATTTCGTGATCCTGCAAACCTATGAATAAAGCACTAGGTGTATTGGTGCACAAAACAATTGTAAACCTCAGCGTGGGCAAATCTTAAATTGTTAGTATAAGCTCAAAAGATTATTTACATTCGAAACATTAAAAATATTTCATGAAACAGCATGTCTTAAAGCCATACACAAATAAACTTAAGATACTTTTCATACTAGCATCGACCCTACCGCCTTTCCAGAGTACATATTATTTTAAACAAAGATTATGCAGAATTTTGGGCGTAAAACTGCAAACTAATGAGTTTCGTGTGGGTAGTACTTATTATTGCATAGTTTTTTGCACGAACACATACTTAATAATCATTAAATATCATAAAAAAATATGATTTACTTACCGCGTGTCCGTGACGGGCGCCATGTCGCCGTTAATTTTCATGTCCATGTCGCTGGCTCCCCGAAGTATATATTTTTCAAAGCTGAGAGGCTCAAACGTTTGTGACGAATGGATGGACTCTTATTTTAAGACTGGTTTTCAATGTGACGCTACCTAGACTGAGATCTCGGGTCAAAAAATTTGGGGAGCCAGCGACATGCTTTTAGGTTAGAATTTCAGAGAAATCATCAGATTACTTGTTAACGGCGCAATGTGCCAAAATGATGGCTATGCCAAAGAAATGTGACGGAATATGTGACAGCTACAAGCACATTCAATAGCTATGTGAATCAACTGGAGCTGAGAAATAAGCCATGGAATGTTTCCAACCCATGTCGCTGGCTCCCCAAAAAACCGGCATCCGAAATCTCTGCAAGTATGACCTAAAACTACTAACCAAAGAGGATTCTAGATCGTAATGTAGTAAGGACTCGTTCTTCAAACAATCTCCTCTAGAATCAGCTTCGTTTTTGAGAAAACACAACATTTGTTTTTGTATGAATATAAGGGTGACTACATCGTTCAACCCTTTTTGGGACAGTTTCAGAAACTCATGGTTTAATGGTTTCCGTACAGATTATACTAAATATTACCTTGAACAGTCTCCGCGAAGGGCTCTTAGTGTTTATATTGTGCTGGTTCTAATAGCAGCACATCAACTTACCTATTTAAGGTACTTAGATTTTGACGGTATTTCATACAACTACTAAGTATAATCAGCAATTAAAATACAACATATGAAAAAAAAACAATATTTACCACGGTTTATTAGTATAACATTTATAGTACAAAATCATTGTAGTATGCCAATATGCTTGTATACACGATCTCATTGTTGTCGTTTGGGAGAAATCGTCACCGGTGCGGCCGGCGACTTATCGGGAGCACATCGGAAGTCCCTTTCATTTGCGTCGAAAAGAGATCTTCATGGATAGGTAGGTCCGAGTCCGAATGTACCTATATTTATGAATTTACATTATGATGCGACCGGTTTCATTGCACCATCGTCAGGAAGTAACTACTTTAAAAACACTGGTTACTACCTGAAGACAGATTAACAAAACAAAAAAAATAATTAAAAAGTACTACCACGAGCCCATCAGGTAACACAACCAGTCGTATTATAATTTGATTTTATAAATATTTTAGTGGAACTACTGTAATCAGTTTTAATTTACCTATCATATCATCATCTCATTCAACTAGGCATTTATTGAGAGTGAATGTACAGTCGGTTATAGCACGTAAGGTACCAGGGGTACTCCAAAAGGGCTGAATAATTTTTGTCCTTAGCAATATTTTTTTCTTGACATGAATATGTTTTAGTAGAAAATTTCTTCTTTTATGAGAATAAGTTTAAATTTTGATTATTTAATTACTGGAGATAAAAATTATTCAGTTCTTTTGGAGTATTCCTGTTACCTTATGTGCTACAACCGACTGTACCTACATACATACATACATACATAAATCACGCCTATATCCCTAACGGGGTAGGCAGAGCGTTAACGGCCGTTCAACGGATATTAACACCACGTCTGACAAAAATTTGAGGGTCAATCAGATAACTGTGTATCACTGTAGTGACAGGTTGTCAGCCCGTCGCCTAAAATTGCAATACACACCCTCGAGTCCCTTAGTCGCCTCTTACGACACCCATGGGTAAGAAATGGGGTGAAGCTATTCTAAGCCGGCATCACACGGGTGTCTAAGCCGGCATCACACGGGTGACCTACATACATGTTGTATAGACTGTAAAATGTAACTACGCTACAGTTTTATGAGATTAAACGATATTTATTTATTGATTATAGGAATCGATTCAAGCGAGGCCTTTTCTTAACATTATTTAAGGTAATATTTAGTATAATCTGTACGGAAATCATGAAACCATAAGTTCCTGAAACTGTCCCAAAAGGGGTTGAACGATGTAGTCACCCTTATATTCATACAAAAACAAATGTTGTGTTTTCTCAAAAACGAAGCTGATTCTAGAGGAGATTGTTTGAAGAACGAGTCCTTACTACATTACGATCTAGAATTCCTCTTTGGTTAGTAGTTTTAGGTCATACTTGCAGAGATTTCGGATGCCGGTTTTTTGGGGAGCCAGCGACATGGGTTGGAAACATTCCATGGCTTATTTCTCAGCTCCAGTTGAGTCACATAGCTATTGAATGTGCTTGTAGCTGTCACATATTCCGTCACATTTCTTTGGCATAGCCGTCATTTTGGCTCATTGCGCCGTTAACAAGTAATCTGATGATTTCTCTGAAATTCTAACCTAAAAGCATGTCGCTGGCTCCCCAAATTTTTTGACCTGAAATCTCAGTCTAGGTAGCGTCACATTGAAAACCAGTCTTAAAATAAGAGTCCATCCATTCGTCACAAACGTTTGAGCCTCTCAGCTTTGAAAAATATATACTTTGGGGAGCCAGCGACATGGACATTAATTTTCTTCAAAATGACGACTGTCAATTGTAACAACCAATCAAAGCATACCGGAAACTACTCCATATTATTTCGTCCATAAATTAAAACAAATGACATTATTAAACCCGCGAAATTTGAAATTTTTTACAACATTTTTTAATATGGGTCTCTGAAAGGCTCACGGGCCATAATTATTAACCTTTCGTCACAGATAGTAATACTACCAAAGGTAATCTAATAGAACTAGCGTTTTAAGAGTCGGGACTCCGAAGAAAAAAATGAACGACGCAAAATGTCAAAACGCAGTTCCTAAATCATTGCCAACATGACAAAACAAGTCAAGTCTAGTATAGCCAATGCAATTTATCGATATCGACAACGTAGCTGCCGAAACGGCGCGGCAGCTCAAAATAATATTTTTATTTTAATAATAATTATGTTTCAGCAATTTAGCAGCAGGTAAGTTAGGTATTGTAGTATTCGTTTGCACGTCATATCCGCGTCTCGAATTATAGAGTGTCACTTATGTAGGATTACTGTAAGAAGTTTCTTTTTAGAAATAATTAAAACCTGTTGTGTCTTGTCTCATTGTAAATTGTTCCTGTGTATGTTTTTGTGTACAATAAATGGTTAAATAAGTTCCGAATAAGCGACTTTCCCGAAGACCCTAAGCTAAACCCGTCAAACTGAGCAACTTTCCCCGAGGATCAAAAGTGATAGACAACATTAAAAAAATTGTACCTCCCATACAAAAATTAAGCTGACCAAATAATACTCTACGGGAGGTAATTTTTTTAAAGTTTTGACCTATGCTTCTTGGGGAAAGTTGGTCAGTTTAGCCGGTGGAGCTTAGCGTTTTCGGGAAAGTCGGTCGTTCGGAACCTCCCCGTATTTGAATATTATCGAAACAATTTTAACTCAATTTTTCAATAACAATAAGTTGTCGAAACATAATTAATGGACTTTTTTCTAAGTAAAACAAGCTTTAGCATTTTAATAAATATTAATTTTGTAAAATTCTAAATAAATATAATGAAACAGTAACTCAACCAAGTCTGTACATTTGAATACTTAAAATTCCGTTTAAGTTATAGATCACAAAACAATAGTAAAAAAAAATTACTGTGTCTACCTGTTAATCGTCTACAATTTTTAGTGTAGGTCCTATTTCTTCATCAAAATCTTTGACCATATTTTCAATCATTGCTCATAATTTGATTATATGGTAGATAGATTTTTTGTTGTACCATTTGTTTAGGGCTATATAGCGGTACATTTCTTCTTCACCTAAAACATATAATTATATCTTATCAAATAATAAATACATTTAATTGAATACTAAATTGTTAAATTACTTCCCGTGTTATATATACAATTTTGGAAAACCCGCATTATTTTTTCAACCGTGGCTATGATTTGAACCTGATACTTTTTCCTTTACTTGTGGCGACACCTCATCTATGTGGGCTACCGCGGATCGTCCTCGCCCGTGAACTTTGCAAGTGTATCTTATCTTACGCGGGCAGGGGACGAGTTGCGATAGCGCAGATGGAAGAGGCTTTGCCAATTCTAAATCTCGACGTTTCATAGGGCCCAGAAGCGTATAAGTACTTCAATATCCCCCCGCCCCGAAAAAAATAGGTACTCTGACCCAGAACTCGGTTGTAAGGAAACGTTAGATAGAAACATTTTTCATTAAAAATAAATTTGTGCCTAGTGAAAACACATGGTATCGATATAGATTATACATTATTTTTGATCGCACTACATAACAGTAACTTCTTAAGCAAAATAAACATATTAACTCAAATTAATGTTTTTTGCTATAATGACGATATTTATGAGTCATATTCCAGGCATTATAATGATTATCTTTACTAACCTTTCCTCATCCATAGGAAACTGAGCCATGAAATACCATTTCTGTCCATCCTTCCTTTCAATTTCAAATTCACAAATTTCACCCTTCCCATACCTTATTATTCCTTTGCTTTTGCCAAATACTATGGTTTTGTCACTTATTTAAAACGATCTGATAAGAAGCAAAGCAAAATAAAGAATATTAACATAAACACTTTTCGTCGTTTGATGATTGAACTGAGTCCACAGATCAAGTTTTAATTATGTTGACATCATTGACAAACAAAAGAGAAAGAAAACGGAAATTAGTGAAACAGATATAGGCGCCATGAAAGGTCTACTGCGTTTCATACATTACATTTTTTGTTCGAAGTTTTGATAGACTGAATACTACTACGTAACTTCAGTGCCCACAATGTCATCGCGTTTCTTCGACTTGATATGAGTACAAACATTAATGTTAGACAAAGAAAAGAGTTTTGTAGTGAGGAATCCTCGAGGAATCGTTTATGCTGCCTCTTTCATTCAATATTATATTATCTGTAATCAAGCAAGATTATTAGTGAAAAAAATATAAAATTCATGTTATTTTACATGATTTAATTGGTAGTAAAGTAAATGTAAGCTATTCAAAATATTTCAAAAACTGTTAGTTTAACAGGATACATAGTCGTTAAAGTACAACAGGGGCAGCTGGATAGCTGGATGTAACATAGGTATATATTTCAGAGAATTAGTAGGTACATTGAGTGTCTAGTTCATAATTAAAGGCAATATAGCCATTTATTATGCATTCAAGACAACAGTACATCCGTACCAAGTACCAATACTTCTTCCTCTTTTTTCGTGTGGGGCACCAAGTCGTCCAACGATCTGATGAATCCTGGTGTCAGAGTTTATGAACCGCCTACTACTGTCGTCCCATTTTTAGCGTTTAGGTAAGGTAAACGACTTGTCTACGCTCACTCATAACTTATGAGAACCTTGTGTAGATTTGGTGTAGTGTGGCCTTACACTTTTAACTAATAGTTTGTGTGGTCGTGTTTTTTTAGATAGTTATTTTAATCTGTAAACTTTGAAACTACTGAACTAGTTCCAATACTCTGTAAGCTACATAAATTTTGAGTAACTGTTTATATCACTGCTGGATTACTTTATAAAATATAGTTTATAAAAACCAAAATCTGTGAATTTTATCTATTTATATACACTCATAGAGTTGTTTATATATGAAGTTTCAATTTCAGGTGGACATTTACTTTTAAAAAAGAATAATTACTATATTTTTAGTATAAACATTTATTGATATTCAGAAATTACCTAAGGTTTAGCTATACTATTACTATTCAAAGTAATTGAAATGCAAGCTAAGAAAAGATATATCCTTTTAATACTCTCATGTGCATTTTTGATCTATTGTTATTATGGGGGATACAATTTGAAATCGGAGCTATCAAAGAGTACTCCACAAGATCAACTGCCTTCTTTTGCAACCCTTGAGGAACTGTTTGAAATGCCATCACAGCAATTGCAAAAGCGGCCACAGCTAACTTCAAAACCCTGCCGCATGGAAACATGTTTTGATTTCTCTAAATGTGGAAATGATCCAAAGATATATGTTTATCCCAGCGATGGTCCTGTTAGCGCATCTTACAGGAAGATATTGTCAGTGATAAGAGAGTCTCGGTATGCTACCAGGGACCCCAGTGAAGCATGCTTGTTTGTACCCGCTGTTGATACACTTGATGCTGATCCATTGTCCCCTGAACACATGCCAGATGTGGCATCACATTTATCTAGATTACCATATTGGAAAAATGGAAGAAATCATCTCATCTTTAACTTGTATGCTGGCACATGGCCCGATTATGCAGAGGGGGCTCTTGGATTTGACCCTGGTGAAGCAATATTAGCCAGAGCTAGTGCCTCAGAGACTATATTTCGTGATGGATTTGATGTATCTTTTCCACTATTCCACAAGGAGCACCCTGAGAAGGGAGGGGTTCCTCCAGCTGCCACAGCTAACCCATTTCCAGCTCCTAAAAAGCATTTACTAGCATTTAAAGGGAAGAGATATGTGCATGGCATTGGCAGTGAAACTCGAAACTCATTGTGGCATTTACATGACGGGAACAATCTCATATTAGTGACAACTTGTAGACATGGTAAATCATGGAAGGATCTCAGAGATGAGAGATGTGATGAAGATAACAGAGAGTATGATAAGTGAGTACCAAAGTTATTGCTGTTTGTATACTACAATTACTAACTGCTACCAACACTAACTATTGTTTTTATTTCAGATTTGACTATGAGCAGCTACTAGCGAACTCGACATTCTGTCTGGTAGCGCGCGGGCGCCGCCTTGGTTCGTACCGTTTTCTGGAGGCGCTGGCCGCCGGCTGCGTGCCGGTGCTGCTGAGCAACGGCTGGCGGCTACCATTCGACGAACGCGTCGACTGGCGCCGCGCTGTTATTTGGGCGGATGAGCGTTTACTTCTGCAAGTTCGTATCGTGACCTACCTACCTGTAGTTCTATATACCCATATAATTTTTATGTGCCCCCTGTATCCTGGAGGCGCTGGTTCGTATTGCGTGCATTTCTTTGTTTAAGATGTAACTCTGTAATACATTAATATATCTTGATAAGCTCATCCATTATATCTTTCTTTGTTTAGGTACCGGAGCTTGTGCGCTCAGTACCGCCTGAGCGCGTTCTTGCTCTACGTCAGCAAACTCAATTTTTATGGGAGCAGTATTTTTCTTCCATTGAAAAGATCGTTTTCACCACTATTGAGGTAAGAAAATAAATTTAGATACTGTAACTACAATCTCAAGTACAGTAATCTTATGCATTCAATGCTCGTATTTTTTGCTATCTCGCAGATCATACTGGAGAGAATTCTAGCTCATAGAACGTCGCGACAGCGCGAGGCGCTGATCTGGAATGCTTACCCCGGCGCCTTAGGCACGTTGTCATCATACGGGGACTCCCGCGCCCACCTACCGGTGGCGGCGCCTGTGCTGGTGCCCCCCAAAGCCCCGGTGCAGCCGCTGGAGCCGCTCCCCGCGCCCTCCGTGCCGCTGGCCTCGCCCCCGCCCACACCCGGCTTCACGTACACGGCGCTTCTCTACGTGCAAGCGACTTCTCCGGCGTTGCACAAGCTGCTCGCCAGTATAGCTAACAGCGAGTATTGTCAAAGGGTAGGAATATAGGGTGAAATTTTACTAGCGAACGATAGCTAAATCTCAAGGCGGGCGGGGTGATAATAAACAACTTTCCACAAGGAATATAGCTTGAAATATGTCAATTATTTTGATGTGCCATAGTCAAATCAGCTTATGGGCAATTTTATATTGGATGTCAAATTTTTTTTTCGTAGTTCGGTCCTTGGGGAAAGTTGTTCCTTATGATAAGCCCGCTTTGAGTTTTCGCTATCCCACCATTATAAGCCAAATTTTACTAGTGACCGATAAGAACAGAGAACTGGCTGGTGAAATATGACAAAAATATTTTGAGCTTCCGTAGTAACCCAAATTTTTGTTTTGTATTTCGTCTTGTGTTCCTTAGGAAAAGGAAAGTTGTTCCCTATTACCCATATTGAGTTTTCGCTATCGATCACTAGTTAATTTTCACCCTATTTAAACGTTTATCAGCTTTAGGAATAACTGAACTCAAGGCGTTCGAGTTCGAAGTTTCGTGCTTGTTGATGGCAGCAATTTATCTACATTATTTGTTAATCATAAAAAATACATAAATCCATTCGTAGGTGGTGATAGTATGGGACAGCGAGCGAGCCGCTCCGTCGCTCAAGTCCTTGGCGCGAGTTGTAGGTGACAGCCGCGAGCCCCTGCCTGTTCTAGTCATCGATGCCACTACACACTATCCTGGGTAAACTATATTTTAACTCTTCCTTCATCCACCAGCAATATCGCCCCATCAAATTCTTTAATTTTGTTTACCGTTTGAACTGTAAGTACCGTAAAAAGTGAACACTTAAGTGTTAAACCCAGGAAATGGTCGGCAGCGTTCCGTTTAAATACAACACTTTGCATTGCTCTTGCCAATCCGCCTGCCGAGCGTAGAGAATATGGCAAATACCTCCCAACAAGAGGAGGTCCAAGTGGTGGCATTGGATGATGATTACACCAACGGATTTTAATTGCGAAAAGTTGTTTGTAATTTCTCTATTTTACAAAAGTCATAAAATGTTTCAAGCCTTAATAGAATTAGAATTAGAAGAATTAGAATCGTTTATTCGTCAGATTGTATAAACATTATTTTACAATAAAAAGTAAAGCATGATATCAAAAAGACATGTCAAAAATTTAAAGAATTGATAACATATAAAATGTAAATATTAATTCAATACATAGTTAATATTTATTCAATACATTTGATTTAAAATTTATGTTTCATATATTCGTCTACTTTGTAGAATGGATTATCACAAAGAATTGATTTTACTTGAGCCTGGAATCCAGATACACTATCTATACCTTTAATATTTTTTGGTAAATGTTCATATAGATCCGGTCCAATAACCAGCGGATTTTTAGTTGCTAATGCTAATCTTCTAGGAACGGTTGCCAGACAACTTGCGTTTCGAGTATTACGTGAATGTATTTGGTTATAACGGGTAAACGTGTGTATATTTCGTTTAACATAAACTACTATGTCAAGGATATACTGGCCGCACACCGTAATTATGCGCTTTTCCTTAAAAATTGGTCGGCAGGACTGCTTTCTGGGTATGCTGGCTATCATACGGAGCGCGCGCTTTTGAAGTATTAGCACCCTTTCGCAATCCGTAGAGTCTCCCCAAAGCATAGTACCATACGCAATGATAGAATGAACATAGGCCCAGTAAACTTCCAAGAGTACTTCTGGAGTGACAAGTGCCCTTAACTTGCTTAATGCGTATAATGAGGTAGATACTCTTTTGCAGACATAGTCAACATGTGTCTTCCATGTGAGTGTGTTATCTAACTGAAAACCCAGGAACTTAGTCAGTTTTACCACTTCAATGTTATGCGCTAGGTGGATAGTACTTGTTACCGCGCGACCGCTAAAAAGAATACACTTTGTCTTATCTGTATTAAGTTTAAGACCGTTAGACCCGAACCACTCTTGCAATTTTATGACAACGTTATTGATTTTTGACTGAAGTGTTTGAAGTGAGTTAGCAGTCACAATTACGCTAGTGTCATCTGCGAATAAGATAACGTGTCCCTCGTCAATAGCCACCGGCAAATCATTTACGAATATCAAGAAGAAGACGTTTCCGAGCGCCGATCCTTGCGGGATACCAACGGATATGGTGCCCGGGGCTGATTGTATCTTACAACTGCCTTTCTGAATCTCTACAGTCTGAGTCCGATCCTCCAAGAATGAGGATAGAAGGGAATGAGCCTTGTCCTTGATACCTATCTTACTCAACTTTACCCTTAGCAAATTGTGGTTGACAGAATCGAACGCCTTGGACAGATCACAGAACAGTCCTGCCACCTTGAGACCTTTATCCAAGGCGCTGATTATCGCGTTGTTAAGATTGATGCCTGCAGATGTTGTGGAGTGTTCTTTCCTATAGGCGTATTGCTTTGGAGACAAAATGTTGTTGCCTTCCAAATAGGAGCACAATGAGGTGGCTAGGACAGACTCAACAATTTTGGATATCGTTGGTACAATGGCAATTGGACGGTAGCTATTCGGTTCCTGTTTGTCACCTGACCCTTTGAAGATCGGACACACACGTGACGATTTTAGAATCACTGGATATTGATCGGATTGTATGGTCTCATGCACTAGATATGTAATAACCGGCAGAAGCACGTCAGAGTATTCCGCCAGGAGACTACCGGAGATACCAAACAGGTCATTAGTATTCTTCTTGCTCAGTTTAATAGAAATAAGTTTATTAATTAATTTGGGATTTATATCTGGTAATTCATAACAACTAGTAATAACGTTGTTGTCAACATATTTTAGTGCCTTTATTTCGTCCGGTGGATACAATTTCGAGAAAGACTCACCTACATCGAGAAAATAGTTATTAAAAGCATCCGGTGTGTCCTCATCTTTTACAACGTGGTCACCTACTTTCAGTCGGATATCACTATTTTTCTTTGTATCTCTGTTGCTTTCTTCCTTTATAACTTTCCACGTCTCCTTCTTAACATTCGCACTGGCTTGAAGTCTATTTGAAATAACTGTTTTTTTTGCGCGTATTACTAGGTTTTTGAATTTGTCTTTGTGTAGTTTTAGGCATTCTTTTATGACGTTATCATGCGGATAGTTTTGTAGTAGTTCGGAATAGCCTATTATATTTTGATTACATTCTATAACTTCTTGAGTAAGCCATGAACGGTTTTGTTTAGATTTATTATTTTTTATTAATTTTAATGGGAAATATAATTCGTAATAATATGTGATTACTTGAGTAAATTTTTCAATTTTGGAGTTTATACACAAATCGCTTTGTATCAAATCATTCCAGTCGTAAAACTCGAGAGTACGCCGGAATGAGTATTTATTCTCACTACTAAAAAATCTTCGCGATAAAGGTGGGCCTACAGGTACGATTTCGCGCTGTGGTAAAATATAAGTTATTTTTTGGGCGAGGTGATCAGCTATACCGAGTGTTACAGATTCGGCTTGTATGTTATCTGTGCAAATGTTCGTAACCGCGGCATCAATAGAGGTGCTAGACCCTTTTTCTACTCGTGTATAGAAGTCTACGATGTTACGCAAGCCGTGGCATTGCAATAAATCGCAAACCTTTATGTATTTTGCATCCTGTATAAGTGCATATAGATTCCAGTCCCCAATTAATAATACATTTTCATACTTATTTGTCAGCTCAAGTAAAATATTATTTAAAATGGACAAAAACGTATCAAAATCTCCTTTTCCGGATCTGTAAAATCCTACAATCATAAAATTATATTTTTTTAATAATATTGCACTACAGTCAAAGTGAAATTCCTCTGTTAATGACTCGATGTTAACCTTTGTGCATTCAATTTCTTCTAAGGCGAAGATAATTACCCCACCATGTATACGTTTTCTTCGGCAGAAACTGTTTGCTACAACATAGCCGTCGAGGCGTATGCAAGGAACTTCGCACGTTTCAAGCCAAGATTCGGAACAAATCAATATATCTGGTCTATCTTTCTTAACAGTACATTGTAGTGAGTCCATTTTGGTCCTTAAACATTGGACGTTTTGATGCAGCAATGTAATCGTCGTCCTATTGTTGTTGTTTGGTACCGATGACGTCGCTGTGGGTCGAGTGGCCGGTGGTAGATGACCGAGGAGGGGTCGCGGGTGGAGAGGGGGCGGACGTGTAGGGTGCGCGTCCGCCGCTACGCCGAAACCACTTGCTAACCTCAGTGCCCGGCGGCCAGCTCTCGGCAGTCATAAACATATCATATTTGCTCGATGGGACGGTGATAGCAAAAGACGAGTAATAGTTATGCTTCAAAGTTAACTTTTCGACAAGGTAATTTGTGTTAGGGCTCTTTTTTTCCATATATAATTTAATGGACTCTGCAGTTGTTCCGTGTTTAAAACGACAAGCATGAATTTTGCGGACACGCTCTATCGTTTGTAAACCGTCCTCTGTAGGACCAGTGCCGGTTACTACCGACCTCTGGGTGCGTCTTTTCTTGTTTTGTACTATATTCCAGGGTAGGGGATTACCCTGGTTATCATCATCCTGCATATATGCAGTTACGTCAATTTCGTCGCGTGTATTATAGTTTTGAGTGGCGTGCGCGTGAGCTATGTTTGCATACGACGTTCGAGGAATGCGCTCCTGTCTGCGCGGCGGTGGCGATATGTGTGCGGTGGCGCCGGCGGCGGGCGGGCGCTGGCTCGCTGCGGGGCCTGCGGGCGGTAGAGATCCTCTCCTGCCCCCCGCTCCGGCGGCAACCGGTTGTTCGCGTACTGCGATTGGCAGTGTCGTGAGTCGCAGTAGCACGGGGTTGAATAGGATTTTTAGCTTGATTAGGTGCTATTTGTGTAGTCTTCGGTTTAAAATCCTTTGGCGCGTTAGACGAAATATTCGCACGGCATGACTGGCACTCATTTTTATAACCTTCCAATTTTACTATTTTGCCTTGTAACTTATTTAATTCACTTATCACTTGGTCAATTTTTGTTTCAATCGGTGTAAGGAACTTCTTGATTACTTTTTCCAACGTTTCTATAGTTGTTTTCGACATTTTTCTTCACAATTTTGGAATAAAACGGGAGCGCGATGTTACGCGTGTTCGACGCACGGACTCATATTATAATATTTTATACATGGTGTAAAAAAATTTGCTGAGAATATTTTAAGGGGTGAACCAGTACGTGAAACTGAGCAACTTTCCCCAAGGAACATAGGTCGAAATATGAAAAAAATATTGGCCCTCCCATACAAATTATCCCGGCCCGGCCACACTAAGTATGGGAGGGTCAAATTATTTTTTCATATTTCTACCCATGTTCCTTGTGGAAAGTTGTTCAGTTTCACGTACTGGTTCACCCCTTAAAATATTCTCAGCAAATTTTTTTACACCTTATTTGACCTTATATAACCTTGTCAATATATTTTTGATGAATTTATACTTTGGGTAGCGAGGGCGTGTCAGCCCGTTGGCAGCCGCTGTGGGCGATCCCAACAGCCGCGGTGTTCTCACTGGACGGTGACGCGCCGCTGCTGTCTGAGGAGCTCGACTTCGCGTTCCGCGTGTGGCAGCAGTTCCCCGACCGAATAGTCGGCTACCCGGCGCGGGAGCACTTCTGGGACGAGGCTAAGGTGCGTTACCAGTATAGAATAATAACCTCCGAAACTTAAGTCTGATTTTTGAAAACTTGCAAAATTTTCGAGTGCGGGCAGGATTTGAACCTGCGACTTTCGCATTACTAGTGGCGACGCCTCTTCCATCTGGGCTACCGCAGCTCATTTCTTGCCCGCCAATTTTGCAAGTGTATTTTAATGCCAGTAACGCTTGGCATGGCTCCAGTAATGCGAAAGTCGCAGGTTCAAATCCTGCCCGCACTCGAAAATTTTGCAAGTTTTCAAAAATTGTATACCTAACACGGGAAGTGTTTTAAAATTTGGTACTTAAGTCTGATATTGAATTTCTTAAATTTAAATAAAATTGAAGAAATGTTAGTGCCCTCCAGGGCTTGAACCCTGGATCGTAATACCGTTTCACCGCTCTACCAATTGAACTACCGGCGGCGTCTCGACCGACACTTCCAAATCCTAAATCTCTTGGTACGCATCCCAAAGTGGCGTACAAGCGACATCTAATACTGTAATATTATGGTTAATCCACAGTGATTTTGAGAGTCGTGTGATGCCGGCTTAGAATAGCATCACCCCGTTTCTTTCCTGTGCGTGTCGTAAAAGGCGACAAAGGGGCTTGAGGGTGTGTATTGCAATTTTAGGCGATCGGCTGACAACCTGTCACTATGGCGATAAACAGTTTTCCGAATGACTCTCAAATACTTGTCAGACGTGGCGTAAATTACCGTTTATTGGGGCCGTTTACGCTCTGCCTACGCTGCAAGGAATAAAGGCGTTATATATGTATGTATTTTGAGTGTTTTCAATGACTGCACTGCACATACAATAAACCATGGTACATCTGAATTTCTTAACAAAACGGTTAGCAGTATGAAACGTGTAAAAGTTCTCAGTTCAAAAGCTTGAAAGTTTTCTTTCGTCCTTAGGGTTCATGGGGGTATAGCAGCAAGTGGGGCGGCACATACTCGATGGTGCTCCCGGGGGCGGCGCTGGTGCACCGCGCGACGCTCGCCGCCTACGCCGCCACCGCACCCGCGCTGCGCGCTGCCGTCAGGAGGGCCGGGAACTGCGAGGACATACTGTTGAACTGCTTGGTGGCGCATCTGACACGAAGGCCGCCTGTCAAACTGGCGCAGCGACGGAGATACAAGGCGCAACATCACCGGTACAGGTAACATTGTCTAGACTAGCAATTGCGAGTACACGCTACTGAACTGTGTGATGGCGCATCTTACAAAACGGCGACGACGGCCGTACAAGGTTTAGCATACGTATTGATATCTCTCTCTACTCTTATGCAGGTACGCTAAATATAATAGACTAAGCGGCGGAAGACGTTATGTTAAGGTGATCCTGAAAAAAAAAAAGTAATATTTTCAGATAACTAGTTCAGCCAAAGTCTAGCAGCCGAGAGTGGTTGGGTTTAGCAGCAATCAGCCGCTAAACTTGCATTAATTTAGGTGGAAAAGAAGTGGTTTCGTAAACAGCGGGTAGTTTATAACATTTAAAAATCCATAGAAATGTTGCCAGACTCGTAACTTGTTGCTAAACCATTGCCATATTGTGACAAAGTTGCAAATTCTTAATTTAAAAAAGTGAGTTTGTGAAAACTGTTTTTTTTTATATGTTGAAGTACTCGAACCCAGTATGCTATTAAAAAAAACCAGCATATTATCATGTTGCGTTTGCCCAGAATGATCCTATAAAGATTCATTGAGTTAGTGTGTATTTACCATACAATGGTCAACTTTTAAATGATGTTTCTAGGCAAACGCAACATGGTACGGGTCTAGCTATTTTTTCAGGCATGTATTTAACGCGCTGCGACTAATAAATCAGATTTAGGGTTAAAAATATAATTAAAATTAAAATTATTCCTTATTTAAAGTATCGGTTTTAAATATTTACAATTGCTCGTAAATTATATTTGTTATCACACTCATAATATTAGCCGCCAACCCATGATTTATAATACCCCGGCCCCCCTTTAATTTTAATCACCTATTTAAAAACAATTCTGCCTTGAAGTCGCAGTCGTTATTTAGCTTATTATAACACCCTGCATTTGCAGCTTATTCAATATAATTATTGTCAAAATATTTAACCACTACCTAGTTATGTTTTCAAACGCCGCCATTAATTATTCGCCTCGATAATAATATGCGTTTTATTATACTAAACGCCATCCCTCGCTGCGAACTTGGTCGTAAATCATCGGAGCGGCGCCACGATACTTTCGCTCCCTTTCGCACTCACTGGCCTTATGGGCAGCAGTAGTGCTGCGTATTATTGCTGTCGATAAGTGTTATCGATAGTGTAATTTTTGTATGTAACTGACAGAAAAAAGACAGGTTTAATTTGATGTCATCTCAATATACGTATAATTGATTATAATAATAAATACAAGTTATACTTAATCATAAATTAGTAAACAAAAACGAATTATTTAGTTACAAAAAAGGGAAAAACGTTAAACAAAATTACTACATATTATATTTTTTTATTAATTGACTAAGCTCTATTAGTAAGTATCAAGCGCGAAAGTTTAAAAACAAATGACTCACTGCAATGTAATGTTATGAGTAAGTAATTTGTTGACTTGCATAAACCTGTCCCTGATGACTCATGATTTTATCGATACCGGCCTTGCGCCCGCGCCGCTAATGCACAACCCTAGTCTGATAATGATTTACGACCGAGTTCGCAGCGAGGGATGGCGTTTAGTATAATAGCATGCTGTGTGCGAGTACTCTTTTTCTATATGAAAAAATCTGCCTTTACAAAATCCCCTTTTTTTTACTAGAAATTTGCAACTTTGTCGCAATATGGCAAGGGATTAGCAACAAGATACGAGTCTGGCAACATTTGTGTGGGTTTTATGTAAAAAAACTACCTGCTGGCGCATATTCTAGCCTTTACGAAATCACTTTTTTTCCACCTGAGTTTATGCAAGTTCAGCGGCTGATTGCTGCTCAACGCAACCACTCTCGGCTACCAGACTTCGTCTATATTAAGCCCAGATTCTGAAAATAATTATCATTTTCTTTACAAGATCACTTTGGAAACATGTCAGTACCTCCCACTCTATAAGACATATTCCTCGCACGGCGCTCGCTAGTCAAGCATATTGTGACATATGTATTGAAGACCAAACACTGTGACATATCCTGCTTAAGTTCCTCAACTGATTCATGCAGGCACGGAATAGATTGTTTCGTACTGTAGCACACAAGGTGAAAGAATAACGCAATACTTTTCGAGTGGCGTGCGTAAAAATGTTTTGATATGCTTTAAAAAACCGACTGGTATTCTCAAACCATATTTCACTCGGCACCGTTTAAACTAGATTCAAGTATGTGTTTTTGTCTCTTTATTACATTATCGCGGTCAAGATGACATAAAAGGATGTTTTTTTATTTGGAAACACATGCTTCTACTTCTCAGCATTATTGCGTCAGTATAGGCAAGGTGAACTGATATTCTTTAACGGCCGGAAAAAACAGGGATTAAGGGACTCGAGGGTTATATGTGTATTGCAATTTTAGGCGACGGGCTGACAACCTGTCATTACGGTGATACATAGTTATCTGATTGACCCTTAAACTTTTGTCAGACGTGGTGTTAATGTCCGTTTTACGGCTGTTAACGCTCTGCCTACCCCGTAAGGGATACAGGGGTGGTTTATGTATGTATGTAAAAACAGGAAGATCGTAGCCGACAAGCTACCTACGTCCAGCTGTGTAAAAATATGGTCTGATAATTTGTTTTTTTATTGTGAATTCGCGATAGACCATATAAGTTGGTATCGGTTGTGTGCAGGTCGTCGTGGAGCGACCCCGAGCACTTCGTGCAGCGTCAGTCCTGCCTCAACACGTTCGCGAGCGCGTGGGGCTACATGCCGCTCATGCGCTCCGTGCTGCGCGTCGACCCCATACTCTTCAAGGACCCCGTCTCCACGCTACGGAAGAAATATAGGAAAATGGAGTTAGTCACTGTTTAACTGTTGTAGGCGATTGGAGAGAATCGTTCGTTCGTTCCTTAGTCATCGATAGTATTGATATTCTAGCAGCGAATTCACGAATATTTTATTCCGTTTATACTTTATTGTATGTAGCAATTATTAAGGGTAATGAAATGAATGATGTTTATGTTGACCGTCCAGTAGGTCATAAAATCGGATACCAAAAATTAGCTTTAAGTTGAATATTACAGCACATATCATTGTATCATATTAGATCAATCTCATTAGAACAATACATTTCTATGTGTAAAATTACAAAAACTTTTATTTATATGCAAATAATCAAACATAAAAATAAAAACTCCTACTCGTCACACGACACACCTACTCAACACAAATTGATTCTTCGTGATCAGCTCATGGTGTCCAAATCATAACGATATAATTATGCGAACTAAAGTTACATATTAAATGGGCCTATCAAATTGCATTGTATATGAATTATAATAGTTAGCCGTCGAACTGCATTAAATTGGTGATGGTTGCATAAGTGGAACGCGGGCTGACATAACGACGGCTTCGCAACCACCCGCGCGGCCTTGGCCTGCATGGCGGGTGTGTGCCCGCGGCCTGCAGCCAGCGCCCGCCGCGCGCCGCCGCCGTGCCGTCGACCGCGCAGCTGCGCAGTGCACGCGGCAACGCAGCGCGAACGAACGGTGCGACCGCGCACCTCCATCCACCACATACCAACCTCGCGCAGCGCAAGGTAAACAAACAAACCTTCTACGTTTGTGTCTTTGTGTGCTCGAATAATTCGCATCAATTTTAGTGAAAAATTATAGCATTAGAAACAAAATAATTTATCATCGATGTGTTTGGAAAAATTATGTGTTGTTTATTTTAGTGCGTGCGTGAGTGATGTATTAGAAATAGTTTCTGCGAGAGTACCTATTGAAGTTTTTCCGGGACCCCGAGTGAGTGAAAGCTCGGTAATAGGTTACCAGTTATTGGGTAAGACTTAGACAACTGCATCGACGCATCTAGAAATACTAGAAAAGGCAAAATAACACAGAGAGTAAGATTCTATGCATAACCAGTCTCTACAGGATGGTGAAATCACAGAGGAGACTCATAAGCCAACTTCCCGCTTAGTTGGTATAAATTACTTCGATGTAAATGTATGAAGTTGAGTAAAATCAAATTTTATTTTATACAAGTGACCTACATTTACAAGACAATCGCATTTGACAATTTAAGTCTATTAAGTTGTTGACTATTACAACAATTCGTCGTACTTAACTGCCTACTTTAGGTTACCATGCCAGCGTGTGAAATAAATATTTTATTAGTTCCCATACGGAAGCCTACGCAAAAAGCATACTTACCTATACTTTACAGTCAAAAAGTTGTGTAAACATTTTACATTTAATTTAGTATTGTACTCAGTACTAGCAAGGTACCTTGCCTAAGACAGATTAAGACTTGCGATTCAAATTAAATTAAATAAAGAAAGATGCTTGAATTTCGCATTCGCAACTTTATGAAACGAATTCATAATAATACCATAGATCCTGTTTTATTCAAACTTAAAAACACAAACATACCATACACTATGCGGTACGTTTTTGGATATTGAATTGAAACAAGCTACTCTTGATTAGCATATAAGATCACCTTGTATAACACGGAACCAGAGTCGCTGAGAATTAAGTGTATGATAGAGAAGAGAACACTACAAAGGTAAAGTTGCATAGAACTCTTGCAAAAAGTCTCATTTCCACATATCTTCCTACACTTCTCTTATACACGTGTTATATCATATCATGAGATCTACATTACATTACATTCAACTCACAAAAAACTTGCATCAATCAACGCTCTGTAGCTTATTGCAAATTAACACTACGACTTTGTAAAGGACGAATAGCAGTGAGAGGCGAATTTATAATGTAGGTACGCAAATGACCTTTCTTGCAAGTTAATACAGTAAGTAACAACGTGTGGTATTGACTCTGTATACAGAATGTTATTTCAAAATCATTTCAGAGGTTGTTAGTTCGACATTTGAAGTTATTGCCATTTTTACCTAGGTTCCAAGTTCTGTTTCTTTCGAACTACTGAATCTTTTGGTAACAGTGAATTGACTCAATTCATGCACCCTATCTTCGATCAACGCAGCATTCCGGATCATAACGAGACGGAAGACCGCGTTGCTCGAAGCACCCTATTTATTATCATGAAAATATTCTTTCAATAGGAATTGTACATTTTGACTAGGTAAGTCATTAATTATTAGGTAGTTTACCACCAAACAACGACCTCTCCCTTCTGTCCATTGTGTGAACGTGAGGGCAAATTTTATTAGGCCTTCAAGGCTTTTGTTTTGCGATCTGCCGAAAAGAGTATCTAAGTCACTAACTTTAATATTTTTAATTTAAATTCAGAGTTTTACTACACACTTGGTAATTAATACCTACACAGGTGGGTCAATATTATATACGGGTTGTACGGGACAGCCCTCCGAAAACTAATAGGGTGCACGCAGACCATGAAATTGAACAACTTTCCCCTAGAAACATATGTTAGGAAACGACAAAAAAAAACGTATTCCCATACAAAATTGCAATCAGCAGACTGCTTTTACTACGGGGAGTAATTTTCTTTTTACGTTCTTGATATATTTTCTAATGGGAAGTTGTTTAGTTTCATGGTCTGAATGCACCCTATCAGTATTCGGAGGGCTGTCCCTTACACCCTGTATATGTATGTATACACCTATACAGGGTGTAAGGGACGGTGTACCGAAAACTTTACAGGCATGATCAGACCAAGAAACTGAACAACTTTTACTATGGAGCCTATGTTGGGAAACGAATTTTTTTTTTCGAGTTTCCATAGAAAGTCAATCAGCTGATCGGTAATTTTGTATGGGAGGTCGAAAAAAAAATATCGTTTACCAACATAGCTTCCATAGAAAAAGTTGTTCAGTTTCATGGTCTGATCATGCCTGCAAAGTTTTCGGTACACCGTCCCTTACACCCCGTATAAGAACATACTTTAAATATATTGTATGTTCGTTCGTAAATATCTTCTTTTTTAAGCTGAAAAATGTTTTGTCACATATGAATTCAAAAGGTTAAAGAAATTAAGAAATAACAAACAATGGTACAAGAACCTATTCAACTTCATTAGTATGATGTATTGTTGTTTAATGCAAGGACGTTATCTTACTAAATAGCCGTGGGTGCTTGGGTATACTCTTACCTATCACATATTATTGGTGTTAGTGCAATTCCAACATCTGTACAATTCAATGTGTATTCAATTTATAGTGACTATCATTAATTATTGCATTACTTTACCATTAGCTAACGATAGATTTCGCTTAATCCTTGGAATTTGACGCAAAGTCAATTTCATTGAACGCGCCTACAAAAAGTTTAATGAATAATATGGCCTGATAAAAAAAACGGCTAAATGAGAGTCGGACTCGCCCATGGAGGGTTCCGTAACATGCACGTCATGCCCATAGGATTAGGAGGATACCCTACCCGAGCCACAAGCGTCAATTTTCAAAATTATTTTTTTTCGGATCCCTAAAAAAAAACAAATAATTTGAAATTATCAATTTTTGATATTTTCCCAAATTTTATGGTTCTAGGTCGACAGAAAGTAGCTTTTGCATTTTGATTCCTATCCCTTGAGCGGGTCAAAAGCAGTATTTTTTTAACGTAATGTTAGAAGATTGTTTTTTTTTTACAAACTTCTTACAAGATGCTGTAGAAGTATATAGTTTTAATTTCATTTCGATATCTCTACCTACGCGTTCTCGAGATAAAGGGTCGTACTCATGACTCGTGAGACTTGTGACAGACGGACATTAAAGTGATCCTATATGGGTTCCGGTTTTTTGCCTTTTGAGGTACGGAACCATAAAAAAATAAAGGTTTATGGAGAGAGCTAGCAATATATGTAGGTACTTCTCTTATTTATTACTAATTATGATCACGCCAGATTGTAAAATTTAAATAGCTACCTACCAAAGTATTCAGGCATTCTTATTAATAAGAAGTTTCTGCCCTGATTTTTTAATTTGTAACGTATACAACTTTACTGTGAGATTGATTTTAAAAGTGACTCATCCATCCCTGCCCACCATTAATAACGCATTACCTACACGTATCCATGCCTTTTCGTCGTGAAAGAAGGAAAAACAACCTTATTTTCACTCCAAGATTAACTACGAACAAAGCTTGTTTTATCCTGGTTTGATTAGGCATTAGCGTCTTATTTTCCGTGTGATGCCGGCTTAGAATAGCATCGCCCCATTTTTTCCCGCGGTTGTCGTAAGAGGCGACTAAGGGACTCGAGGGCTTCATGTGTATTACAATTTTAGGCGACAATCTAACAAGCTGTCACGATTTTTCTGAAATATTTGTCAGACGTAGCGATAGCAAACATTTTTTGCGGACGTCAACGCTCTGCCTACCCCGCAATGGATAAAGACGTGATATGTGTGTGTGTCTTATTAGTTAATACAAAGATAACTAGCGACGCATAAAAGTTATCCTGATTAATTAGGCTGTCGCATCTATTAGAGGTACTATTGAAATTACTTAATATATTGATGTGTGTATTGTGTAGACCTGCCGCGTTTTTTACTGGTTTACCATAAACGTTTTTTTAAGCTCGTTGCTAATATTATGAATATGAACAAAGAAAAAAAATAATGTGCGTTGATTGGATAACGCGCGCGTTGAACTCTTTTACGTGAGTGAACTGGACTTGTTGAGCGAGTCTACGCCGCCAGTGTGTAAGACATCAACGCAATCTTTAGGCCTACGAAACAATTGATTATGTGAGTACAATACAATTATTAAGTAACGCTCTGACATGTTAAATGGTTTTGTTACTATTAGTATAAGCAGATATAGAAGCAATCCTGATTGATTAGTTATACTATTTATATTCAGTAGGTTTGTAATTCAATAATAATCAGTAAAATAATAGTGGTCGTAAATCTCTTATCAACAACCAAATTAGTGACTGCAATGTTTCTTCTATAATGGTTTTAGTATCGACCTAGACGGCCGATGTGGCGCAGTGGTAGTGTGACTGCCTGCGACGCAAAGGTTCCGGGTTCGATTCTCGGCGGGACACTCATAAAGTTGATATTTATCACTTTGTGAATTTGTTCCCGGTCTGGTTAGGACATTGCAGGCTGAACCACCTGATTGTCCGAAAAGAGAGATGGTTCCGTGCTTTGGAGGGCACGTTAAGCCGTCTCGGCCCCGTTGCTGTCTATGATTACATAAGCGGCGGTCGTTACACAACCATGTCAGAGGCCTACTACTAGTAGACGGCGGTTGAAAAACTCTGACACCAGGGTTCATCGGGTCTTTGACTATTCGGTGTCCCACACGAAAAGAGAAGAGAAGAGAGTATCGACCTCACGTAGAAATCAATCGAGACTTAAGACGTCTTAACGTGCTCTCCGTAATACAGAACTATCCTATTAACCTACATGATGGACAATCGAATAAAGTGAAAAAAAAAACTTTTAAAAGCATTCTCACGTTTACTTAGTAACTGAAATAATGGGTGTAATTAAGCATTTACCAAAATTTACGTTCATAGAGTAGTTAGCCAACAATACTGTTTTGATGCTTGTGTCAAGCGTTTTACAATCTTCAACGATTGGCGCAAGTTGATGAGTTTGCAACAGACAGTAGCGGGCGCAGGTCAATTAATTGCTCAACGTATGGTTATACAGAGTGTATCTGCGTATTATCACTCGACTTGTGTTTGTTGAAAAAACATTATTTGTTAAACGATCATGACACGCCTATTATTATAGCACTCTCACCTTTACAAACATAGTTGTTGTGATAGGAAGAATATTGAGTTCCTTTAGGGGCCTGAATCTTTTAATGATACTGAAAAGTTTCTCCAAGCAACTTCAAAATATGAAAATTATTAGGACCTTCCATACAATTTGTTTGAACCGAACAACTCATTTTAGTTTCAATGGGATGTCCAAATTCACATGTCAACCTTTTTTTTTTTTTATGGGGAAAATTATTCAGTTTCAAGGGCTGGTTCAGTTAACCCCTTGAAACTAACCTTATAACTTTACCTAACCCCCTGTATTCTGTTGCTCAACCGCTCGATCTGTTGAAGCTGGAGGCTGCCGCGCGCTGAGATGGCGCAAGCGTCGCTGGGAACGCGGGTCGCCGCCGCCATGCTCGCCCTCGCCGTCCTGGCACCGCACCTCACCGTCACCGCACAACGCGTTAGTACATGTCTATTGTCTTTTTGAGGGATATATATATGCCTTCTCGATCAAAGATAAAATAAAACAGTGACTTGAATTTGAGAAGTACATAACTTATTGTACAATTTTTTTATGTCTAGTTGTGTAGTCGGTCGATCAAAAACGCATACTTGGACCCAATACTGGCCAGTTTTGCCAGTCTTGATCAGATTTCTCCGCGAAGTACGCGAGAGAGTACTAATGACTTGTGTCCTACGTCTTTTTTCTGTCTTATGATCCAACTATTAAGTTACATAGTCGCATCAACCTGAAAAGAGTTTAAGTAGGTACTATTTACAAAAGTGAAATAAAATCAAGAATTTTAGTAAAATTCTCTTGTGTGGATCAGATAAAAGGGTGAAGGTTAAAGAACAATTCTTGTATATATCTAATGAAATGAAATTGGTTTTATTCATAGCCGCCTACAGCTGATAATTTGATAGCAAAAGATCGCATCTTCAGACTGTCAGCAGGGAAAAGCGTCGCCAAGCCAGTACAACTGGGTTTCTTTGGAACAATTTTTCATCTTATTTTAGAAGTAAGTCCATCGGTTTTTGTGTTCTAGTATTTAATGTAGGTAATTAGGTAAATAAGTTTTAGGTTTTAATTCTGTATTAATTTTCAGCAAATAAATGACACAAAAAGTGCCTACAACCAAGTGTCCGAGTTAGTAAGCAATCAATTTACCGACGATAGTGTAAGTATTTAACTAGTTATTGAAATTGTTCGATCGGGCTTGACAGCCACATTACTAGCTTGAATCATTACTAATTTGCTCATTATTTCATTGGAATTTCTCAAGAATGTCTAATATGGATTTTACGTGAATCATGATTTCGACAGGCTCCTACGTCGACACCCGACCCGACTGGCAACGAAACCACAACGGAATCTACAAAAATATCAAGACAAGAGTTTCTTAAGATTTTAGACAGAAATTTAAAAGGTCTAGCTCGCCTGCGTGCTTTAGAGTGGCGCGAAGCTCGTAAGGTAAACATTACTTTATATAACTACCTAATAAGTACCTACTTAATACTACAGTTATCCCCATATTATACCTACGCAACGTATTCTTTATTTTTAGGATTCATGGAATAACATTCGGGGATACAAAGATGAAATATTTAGAGGAAAGAAATCAAGAAAAAGAAGAAGAATCAGCCACTCAACTTAATTAAAATGAAATGTATATTTATTTGATATTATAATATAGAGGTGATAGCTGTAGAAAAATCGATTTGGCGTTGTTTCTTGTTATTATAATGTAATGATAGGTAGGTATAGTTAATAAGCTCAATTATACTGGACGTAGACCTCCCCCAGGGTACGCCATAGGGCACGATCTCTCGTTTTCGCCATCCAGTCAGTCGCTACCACCCGCCATTTTTAAGTCATCTGTCCATCTGGCCTTCACTCAAGAACCCGCTCAATCAGGTCGGATAAAATTGGTGGGGTCTAATACAATACATTCAAAACACGGAACTTTATCAAAGTACCTACTGTTCTTACGTCCGCTTATAATGGCGTTTTGAACAGTAGCATCGCAGCTGAGCTATAGCTTGAAGCTTAGTGAAATTAACGGCCGATGTGGCGCAGTGGTAGTGCGACTGCCTGCGACGCAAAGGTTCCGGGTTCGATTCTCTGTGAGGCACTCACAAAGTTGATATTTATCATTTTGTGAATTTGTTCTCAGTCTGGTTAGGACATTGCAGGCTGGACCACCTAATTGTCCGAAAATAAAGATGTTTCCGTGCTTCTGAGGGCACGTTAATCCCTTGGTACCGGTTTGATTGTTTGTTGTTGTATATGATTACTTAGACGGCGGTCGCTACACACCATGTCAGAGGCCTACTACCAGTAGGAGGTGGTTGTAAAACTCTGACACCAGGGTTCGTCGGGTCGTAGGACGACTCGGTGTCCTACACGAAAAAGAAGAGAAGTGAAATTGTAAATAAGTACTTACCTACTATCTGCAGCTACTGTAAGCCGCGTGGTGCCGCGGAGTAGAATAGCACCACCCTATCTCTTCCCGTGGGGGTCGTAAGAAGCGACCGAGGGATAAATCCGACCCAAGCACAAAGGTCCTGGAGAGGTCAACTCCACAATTAAACCCGGAACGGGGTCTCCGTCAGGCGCGTGTGACAGAAATCAACCGCGCGGCAGACTCCTGCAGCCGACCTGGCTCCACACGTATCGACTAGTCGTTCCTGCGGATCCAGCCAGGAAGGCCGAGAGGGTGGCGCAGGTCCTGGGCAGCCCTGCGTTTTCCATAATTGCGTCCTAGGCAACGCAGTGTCTGTGGAGAGGACACTTCACCCGCGTCACGCGGATACCAACACGGGAAGTGGCAGTGATACAGCCATGAAAAGTCTTGCCTCAGACACTGATTAAATCGTCTGTCACAGACGTGTGAGGCCAATGATGATGATGATGATCTGCAGCACAACTCGCTTGAAGGTGGCATTCCAATTTAGGTCTTCGCTGCCACCTGGCTTATGGACAACAGCGAAAGCGACCCGCGACTGTCACGGACAGTAGTCAAGCAGGAATTCGTATGAACAGTAGTACTTTTAGTAGTCGCAGTACAAGTAAACTACGACTGACAGATAACTTGAATAAACGAAAAGAAATTCCCATACCTAATGAGGATGAAGATTAAGATAATGTAGGTACTTAATCATTTTTCTTTTATATGTATAACATTGTCGTGTTCATAAGTTTTAGATGAACAACCTTAAGGCGAGTGTACCCGTGAACGGCCTCGACAGTGGCGCCAACAAACATATTTTCTCTTTAGTTTGTAAAGAATCTATCAGAATGTCCGATGCCCAAGTTTTTAGTTTAATCCTTGAGTAAAATTGGAACCTACCATCTCAAAGAAATATTCGCTGTGATTAAAGTAATGGCAATTAATACCAAAACTGAAACCTTTATTTTTCTGAAGTGGCGCCACTGTCGAGGTTATTGACGGCTACACTCGCCTTAAAGCCGTTTTTGTCGCAATTAATTCTACTAAAACTTGTCATTTTCATCAATAAATGGTTCCATTTTGAAAACTCGGCCCGGCAACGCCGCCATGTCACGCCGCCGCCCGGTCGCGCACATAGAAAAAGCCTTCTATACAAATCCCTATAAAGCGGTAGACTGCTGGGTCGCGAGCGCGACTGCCGAGTCGTGGGCTCGCGGCTTCCGGGTTGCCGCAACTGCGATGCTACCAACCTTATAAGTTTATAACACAAAGTAAGTATTGGCGGCTGCGTGCTTATAACCCCGCGCGCACGGGTGACTTTTTGTCGCGCGACAGTCTGATCTCTACCTTGCCAGCGAGAGTGAAAGGGACTCCCGATAAGTCGCCCGGTAACAAAGTCGCTCTTACCGTACCCTAGTTGTATTGTAGGTACTACGAAGCACATCAACTCGGTGTTTGCAACATTGTTATGCTTTTTTAAAAATAGGGTTTTGAACTTTAAGTGAGGGTAGCAAGTAGGCATAGTAAGGTTTAAAAATGGTACACGTCTGTTTTAATCTAGGGTCCACAGCTTATTTCAAGATTCTACCTTCACAAACCTTTTGTACCCTTGATGAGATTGCTTATTTTGGTAGTGAGACCATTTGTACCGCAAAGATTTTAGAAATATCGCCATTTTACAGTGTCACAGGGTCCAAATGATTTTTTAACCTCAAAATTGGAAAAGCTTCAATATCTCTGCAAAGGATTGATCTACAAACAAAATGATCGCATGGGTGCCGTTACAAATCGCAAATCTTTATTTGTACCGCTTTTTTATACCTTGTAAATACCAGATAGAGGAATAAAAGGCGATTAACGCTCATATGGCATTTGGTTGTTGGGCTTTCGTATATCTCCGTAAATATAGCGGTACAAATGTTCTGAAAGAAATCCCAGTAACAATACAAGCGGTACATTACTTAGCTACAACCAAAAAAGCCGTATCTGTTCTAATTTACGAGAAAACAACACTGTAAAATTTGCAAGAAAATGATATGTACATGACCAAAGCTCGGCCACGGCACAGTATAATTATTAGTACTAGCATACAGTATGGTCACTCCCTGTCTCCCCCTAAAAGCGCCGCCCACCCGCGCTCGGAGGACGCTCAGACACCGGCTAGCAAGGACGTGACGACGACTTGGTGCAGCGAGCGAAGGCAGCGCAGCGTAAATTATACTAAACTAATTAATATTAGAAATAATTTTGTGATGAATTTTGCCGTGTGATGCCGGCTTAGAATAGCATCACCCCATATCTTTCCCGTGGGAGTCGTAAGAGGCGACTAAGGGACTCGAGGGTGTGTATTTCAATTTTAGGCGATGGGCTGACAACCTGTCACTATAGCGATACACAATATTTCAAATAACCCTCAAACATTTGTCAGACGTGGTGAAAATGGCCGTTTTTTGCGGCTGTTTACGCTCTGCCTACCCCGCAAGGGATTATAGGCGTGATATGTGTAAGTAAGTGTGTGTAATTTTGTGATCGGTGTGTGTTGTGCTATGTACGGTTGTTTGAGCACTGCAAACGACAAAACTAAAAAAAAATTCTACCGATTCTACCTGTCTTTACAAATCTAAGTATTTTTAAAGTTTTATGTTTTAGTAGCAAAGAATAGGCGCTTATGTTTTATATTTCTTTGACATTATCCGTTTAAGACCTTATCCTATCAGTTCACGCTGAAAACAAAACAAATTCTATAAGAACAAAAAATCATGTTTTCAATTTACGTAATATTTTGGTGACCGTCATTTATTTACAAAAAATTTGTTATTTCATTTATACTATTTGAAATAGGAAACTATTGTAAAAATTGAGCATAGACATCCACCTTACAGCATAAGTACATTATGATTCCTATTTATTCCTAATCCGCGCGCAATAAGTTTCGAGTGATTGGGGTCATCGAACTTGAACTGGCCGGGCAATGGCGGCGGCCGGCCAGCCATTTTTTTATAAGCCCGCAAATCAAATTCAAACTTGCTATTACAAGGTCATTTCATATTGCCGCACATTGTATTCCCGATTCGCGAACGCACCACGAACAAATTAAGGTAAAATGGCGGCAACCCTGACATGTCTTATCTCACACACACAAGCATTTTATCGTTAGCGTTCATCTACGCGAGCTTAGACTGTGTGCGTAGCAACGCGTTTGTTTCATACATTTGAGCGCCAGTGTCCGAGGTGTGGCCACGGTGTTCACTTTTAGACTTTTAGCAGCGGTAATATGTGGATTTGGATTCTGATTCCGATTTGCACTTTATACCGACCGAAATATATTTCATTTTCTTCAAACAAGTAACTAATACATAAATGGACCGTCAAAGAAATAAAGTTTGTGTGGTGAAGGCGAAAATTGAAATTCAGTCGCGTCAGTTACAAACCTTAAACGTTTTACACACATATTGCCTTCGGTAATCGTTCCTGTAGTTTCGGAGATTAGCCCGATGAAACAGACAAACAGACAGACAAAAATATTGAAAAATAGAAATTATGAAATTTGTTCTAAATGTTGGAAGCGTTTGAGATGTGGTGTTGTAGAAGGATGGAAAAGATCAGTTGGACAGAGAAGAAGACAAACGTAGAAGTGCTGGCACTGGTAGCGGAAGAGCGTTGTCTTCTGAAGACCATAGAAAACAGGAGAGGGAAGATGATTGGCCATACAAACTTTAATCGTTTGACGGTCAACCAATTTATTAGGTACTTGCTTGAAGAAAATGAAATATATTTCGGTCAGTATGAAGTGCAAATCGGAGTCCAGAATCCGAAATCCGCATTAATTCGCTGCTAAAAGTCTAAAATTAGAACACCGTGGCCGAGCTTTGGTCATGAACATATCATTTTCTTGCAAATTTTACATTGTTGTTTTCTCGTAAATTAGAGCAGATACGGCTTTTTTGGTTGTAGCTATGTAATGTACCGCTTGTATTGTTACTAGGATTTCTTTCAGAACATTTGTACCGCTATATTTACGGAGATATACGAAAGCCCAACAACCAAATGCCATATGAGCGTTAATCGCCTTTTATTCCTCTATCTGGTATTTACAAGGTATAAAAAAGCGGTACAAATAAAGATTTGCGATTTGTAACGGCATCCATGCGATCATTTTGTTTGTAGATCAATCCTTTGCAGAGATATTGAAGCTTTTCCAATTTTGAGGTTATAAAATCATTTGGACCCTGTGACACTGTAAAATAGCGATATTTCTAAAATCTTTGCGGTACAAATGTTCTCACTACCAAAATAAGCAATCTCATCAAAGGTACAAAAGGTTTGTGAAGGCAGAATCTTGAAATAAGCTGTGGACCCTAGAAAAAAATAACGTCACCGGGGTGGGTAGATGATGCCTTTAATGGCAGGTTGATGAGCTGCTGATAGTACCCATTCCCAGAAGGCACATCAGTAGGTCTAGGTCTAATGACCTCACCACTAAAATGTTCGACACGTGTTGAACGTATGTCTATTTTTTGTACCAAGATATTTTTTGATCACGCGTTCAACTTTACTATTTAACTTAAGTGGGACATAACTGGAGTTAATAAAAACGGCACTCAGACCACAGATCTCTTATATATATGACTCAGACTGAGGAAAAACCACCGACTGGTGCACAGATGAATAAGATAATGTACTGACTGGTGAATAACGCGCAACAAAAAAGTTAACAAATTATTTTTTAATAGGTTGCTATGACATTTCTCATATCGAGGCACAGAGGCACCCTCAATATACACGCCTATTCATCGCTGCAATTAATAAGGTTTTTCTAATTCAAAATACTGTAAAACATGTCAATAAAAATTAAAAAGTAAATAAACTGAAGCGGAAAACCGGAAACATCTTTGAAGAATAGTGTTTACCAGATTTCCCAGTTGGTTAAATATTATTGCCAATTAACTCTGATTATTATATCGTGGTAAATATATTAAAAAAATGTATCGAGTCGTATGCAAAAACGATAAGGTTGTATTTTACATTATTGCATTTAGTGTAGAAACTCCGATAAACCTGTGTGGAGATAGAGTACACCAAACTAGTTGCGTGTAGTGAAACTGTCTATACAGATAATATATTTTCATGCTGATTGCAACGCACGTTTTGTGTGTTCCAGCCTTTATATTTTTCAGTAGGTAGCAATCGGAATTTTTGAAATAGCAACACTAAATTCGGCTTGCGTTGCGTTATATTATAAGTGATCTGTGGTTGCGTTTGTACGTCGTGAACGTCGTGAATTTTGTGTGAAGTTAGAGAAAGTAAAATGCAAATGCAACTCTACTAAGGTTGTGAATCAATTAATTACCAGGAAAACTGTAAGTATAAATTATTATTATATTATTAAATATGCTAAAACTATAAACTATTTTTGTTCAACGAAATCAATTATCATGAAGTCGCAGTCGGCGCCATTTTTTTGTGAAAGGTGACGGGGCAGCCGGCCTCTTTTGGCCTGCCGAACAAGAATTGTAATGTTTTGGAAACATTTTCAGCATGTTCTCATTGACTCGACATTTATTAGTTTACATCATTCATTCTACTAAATTCTTGTAGATGTCATCCCGCGGTCGTGGATATGGAGGTTATGGAGGGCGAGGAGGCACGTACAGCGGGCGCGGCGGCGGCTACCGGGGCTCGTACCGGGGCAACAACCGCGGTTCCTACGAGGGCCGTGGAGGCCGGGGCGGCGGAGGCTACTCCTACAACAACGATTCTCGCTACAACAGTAGCAGCGGCAACCGCTACTCTTCGTCGCGCGATAGAATCGATGATTCCTACAAAAAAACATACAGATCGGTAAGATCTTAACCTAGAAATAAGTCAGGTCAGAGTTTACTTTTCGGGCATACATAGCTTTTATAATTTTATAATATATAAAAATTAATAATAAAAAAATATACATAATATAATTCCGGTTGCGAGTTTGACAAGCGAACAGTGTCACCAATTTCGTCCCGAGTTTTTAAAGAAATCCCTACGTAAAACTAATGCTAGAGACTTAAATGTGTAACCCAGTTGTGCATCCAGTGCCGGGCAGTGAAAATAAGAATAAGAAAATCCCGAAAAGTGCGAAAAAACACGTAAAAAAGGATAAATAACGAGTGCTACTACATACATACACAGCTATAGCTACAAAAAGCGGTTTCCATCAGCTAAGATTCGGACCAATCACAGACACTTCCGGCACAGCGCGAAATTCAAATTTGACACTTCAGTGTTGCCATTTCAAAAAAGATACTGTGAATTGGTAGATTTTCTCCCAACCATGGAGATTCAAATTGAAACTATCTTAACAAAAATTACACAACTAAGTGAAGACATGAAAAATCAAGCAGAGAAAATTACGACAACAGTTACGGAGAATCTAACTAAAACCATCGACGAGAAGATGAAACTATTAACAACAGAAAACCAAACTTTGCTAAAAGAAAATAAAGTGATGAAGGAGAGAGTCACCAAAATGGATAGGGAAATTAGAGCAAATAATGTTATACTACATGGGATACCCGAGACTGAAAACAACAAGATGGAACTTCTAAAATTATCACTAGACACCCTCAATATAATAAGTAAGAAGACAAACACAGAAAATTGGGATAAGTGGGAAGTGAAGAAATTCTATAGGCTGGGCAAGAAAACAGAAAAAAAAAATAGACCAATACTTGTGTCGGTGACCACCAACTGGCGAAAAATGGAAATTCTCAGAAACAACAAACTGTTCCCAGATGGAATATATGCCACGGATGACCTTCCCAAAGAAGTACTAGCAAAAAGAAGAGAACTTGCAATAAAACTAAAAGAAGAACTGGGTAAAGGAAATACAGCATATATAAGCTATGACCGCTTAATAGTGAAGGAGGCAACAAAAGAAAAGAGAAAGAGATCCCCTACAAAATCTCCACCAGAACCCAGAAACCAAATGCTGGAAAATAAGAAGCCATCTAAAATCAACAAGATTAGCGACTTTATAGCCTCTAGGGCCTCATCATCACAAACATCAGAATAACAACTAAAACAAAGCCTCCGGAACAAACACAACGCAAAAATAAATGAATCAACCCCAAAACCAAGCACCCCAAGCCGGCCGGTCACCGTGGGGGAAGATGACCACTACCCTCCAAAAAACAAAAACAACAACATAACCAACATAAAAAACAACATAATCAACCTAAATAACAAAATAAATGATAAAATTAAGAACAAATTCAAACATTCATTCCCAAATCCAGCTGGTCACCACGTGGAAGTAGACCATAACCCTCCATCAACATATGTAACCACCACAAACAAACCAAAATTGACAACACAATTAAAGATCTGCACATATAATGTGAAAACTCTTGCTTCACCTCAACGACTACTGGAATTAACTCATGCACTAGAATCTATAGATTCTCAGATCTTAGGACTGGCAGAAATACGAAGACTTGGAGACAATATAGAAGAACACGAAAACTATATATTCTGCTACAAAGGACAAACCAAAGGATTGTATGGCGTGGGCTTTCTTATAAAGAAGAAACTCAAGAACAACATAGTTAACTTCAATGGAATATCTGAGAGAGTGGCTTTGCTCCAACTTGAGTTCGACAAGATGGCGCTATCACTAATTCAAGTCTATGCTCCTACATGTGATTCCAAGGAAGAAGATGTAGACAATTTCTATAACGACCTGATAAAGGCTCACCAACTAGCTAGTAATAGTAACTTGGTTATAGTCATGGGAGATTTCAACGCAAAAGTTGGCCAACCAAAGCCAAATGAACACCCCATAATAGGACAATACGGATATGGATCTAGAAACGAAAGAGGAAAAAGACTTATCCAATATGCGATGGAATCTAAGCTCTCTATAATGAATACCTATTTTAAGAAAAAGAAATCGAGGAAATGGACGTGGAAGTCACCAAATGGAGAGACTTTAAACGAAATAGACTATATACTCATAAACAAACCTAAATACATAACCAACATTGAAGTACTAAACAAAATTAAGTTTGAATCAGACCATAGACTTGTAAGAACCTCTCTACTATTAGATGCACCAAAAATGAGTAGAAGCAACTTTAAGCCTTCACCAAAAACCTTTAAAACCGACAAAGAGATCAAAGAATACCTACATAACCTAGAAAAAAATCTAACGAAAAACAATTCAAATTTAAACAACGAACAGGATATGCAAATGTATTACAATGTTTTAGAAAAAATAATCATCTCAAGCCTAAAAATTAATAAACAAAACAACGACAAAGAACACAAAATATTTACAAAAACTACGATGGATTTAATTAAAAAAAGATCTGAACTAACTACAAGAAAAAACAAAACAAAAGAAGAAATAAAAGAATGTTACAAGAAAACAAACAAAGCCATCAGAGACGATTATCAAAACTACAGAAAAAAAGTTATTGAGTCAAACCTTATCAACTTTAGGAGCATAAAAAGAGCCAATAAACAACTTAATACCCACAAAAATTGGATAAAAAAATTAGAAAAAACAACAACAAGACAGGAAGTCTTGCAATGTGCCACAAACTACTACAAACAACTATATCAAAGACCACCCGAAGATAAACATCATGCAGTAGAGATAAACGCTGAGAGGATAGAAGAAATCAAAGAAATCACTGGAAAGGAAATACTTGAAAACGTCAAAAAACTAAAACCAGAAAAAAGCCCAGGCCCAGACAATATCAGTAACGAAGCACTAAAAACAGGAATATGTTTACTGATAACTTTTCTCACAACTCTCTTTAACATGATACTGGAACAGGGAAAAGTTCCACATCAATGGTGCAACTCACACATTATTCTACTATACAAAAAGGGTGATCCACTGGACTTAGGAAACTACAGACCGATTAGTCTGCTTCCCAGCATCTACAAACTCTTCTCGAGCATCCTGCTGAAACGAATTACGAATAATATAGACATCAAGCAACCAGTAGAACAGGCAGGTTTTCGCTCAGGATTTTCTACTACTGATCACATCCACACTCTGGAACAAATACTGGAAAAATTCAAAGAGTACAACCAACGATTATATATCGGCTTCATCGACTATTTCAAGGCCTTCGATAGCATCTACCACAGCTCAATATGGGAAGCTCTAAAATCATGCGACATCAACTGCAAATATACGGAAATAATTAAAAATATATACTCAAATGCATCTAGCAGAATTAGTCTGGAAAACAAAGGCGAAGAAATACCAATACAGAGGGGCGTCAGACAGGGCGACCCACTATCACCAAAATTGTTTATCGCAGTACTGGAAAACATCTTCCAAACAATGAACTGGAAAAATAAAGGCATTTGGATAGAAGATAAATTTCTAAGCCATCTAAGATTCGCCGACGATATAGTAGTGTTCGCCAAATCAGCGTCAGAACTTAAAGAAATGATAACAGCCCTGAGCGAAACAAGTAGAAAAGTCGGTCTTCAAATGAACTTCAGCAAAACTAAGATAATGACAAACTACCACCAAGTACCCATCAAAGTAGACGACAACATCATCGAGTATGTGGATAACTATGTCTACTTGGGCAAACAAATATCTTTTAACCAAGAAAACAATAATGGAGAGGTCGAAAGACGAGTTAACACTGCATGGAAAAAGTACTGGATGAATAAAGAAATTTTAAAGGGCAAATACAGCATGAACCTAAAGAAGACAGTAATAGAGACTTGTATCTTACCCAGTCTGACCTATGCCTGCCAAACATGGACTTACAATAACAATATAAAAAACAAAATAACCACAACGCAGCGAGCAATGGAGAGGAGCATGTTGAAACTGAGAAGAATCGACAAAGTAAATAGCAATACCATCAGAGAAAAAACTTCCCTCACAGATGCTCTGACGCATGCACAAAGTCTAAAGTGGAGATGGGCAGGACATGTATGCAGAGACAACAACAAAAAGTGGACTTTTAAGACTACAAAATGGAAGGGCCCATTAGGGAAAAGAAAAGTTGGCAGACCCACAAAACGATGGGCTGACGACATTACTGAGGTGGCTGGACGAGACTGGATGAACCTTGCGCAAGATAGGGAAAAATGGAAAAGTATGGAGGAGGCTTTTACCCGAAGGGATCCACTAATTGAAAAAGGAAAAAAAAGAGAAAGGATTAATATGAACTGAAACAATACTTTATATTTATAATGATTAAACTGCAAATTTTATTTACTTTGTATTGCATGCAATTCAGTTGTGGAAATAAAAAGCTTTATTATTATTATTATTATTATTTATATACATAATATAATAAAAATTCGTTGTGGTGGGGAACTTCCCCCGGTATAACCCCGCGCGGATATCTGTAGTTCCTAAGATATTCAAGGTTAAAGTTTTGAGGTTATGTCTGGTAATAATAACAACAATAATAACTTCCTACAGGGGGAGTGGTCCCGGGAGTTCCTCTCGACCCCCTTTACCCCCCTTCCCAAAAATACCCTTTACTCGGGAAACAAATTATAAATGACCACCCATGTTAACAATTTTACCTGTTGAGAAAAGGATGGAGTAAATACAAAATCATCTTGTCTACATATAAGACATTTGAAAGAATTTAATGTACTAAGACTAAGACAAATAGTTATGTCAAACAGAAAATCTTAACTGTTATTGCAATCTTCAGGAAAGTTCTGCTGCCTATTCCACCCGAGAATATGGTGGACGGTCTGGATCGCCTGAGCGCAAGAGAATGAGAATTGAGGTTAGTATGTTTTATAATTGGTCTTCCTGTTGATTAGGTATGCAAATCCTGGCTTTGATATCACCTAGCATCATCGAAACCTCAAAAAAAGGTTACCTTTAGAGCCAAAAGAAGAAAGATGATACATGCCTAAACATATGGACTAATGCATCAAAAAATTGGGTGATATGTCAGTCAGAGCATTACAGAATTGTTCATGTGCTGTGTATGAAAATATGAAAGACAATATACATTCCGAGCACTTAATGTTTACATACATATCACAATGGCTAGATTTACATTCAGAAAGGTGAAATATAAGCATGAGATTGAAATAATGGTCCCATTATGTACTGTAGCTCCACACTTGATGCACAAACTTACTCAGAGATCCTGAACAAGGTGAATGCCAAGGTTATTGAAATAAGGGTAAAAGAGATATGAATAATGCAAGCATTGATCTTACTCTTGAGAGTCTAATTCACAATTCTGGTATATATGAGGAGATTTTTAATATGACCACACTATTCCAGAATCTGAAATCAGCAGACAGAATGTTTATGACAAAATCGATAGATGTCATCATATCATTTTATAAATCCAGTGCTAAAGAATGCATATTTTTCTAAGAACCTAAGAAATATACCATTATGTGGTTAACCCTTCTAGCGCTTCCCAACACCCTTACCAAATATGAACAACCCTTAAAGAACATTTAGATCAGTAACAAATTCAATTGAATGTGCAAAGGAACAAAAAAAATGAGTGCTCATGCTGTGTTTGGCACAAATTGGTATAGTACCTCTACAAGAAATCAGGACCTTATTCAGCCAAGATAATCGGCCAGAGAGAGGATGACAATGTAATTCTTCTTGTTTGTATTATTAACCAATTTATGCAATTTGATTTGTCGAACATGATGGAAGAACGAGAGAGAGTTATGTACAGGGTTCCTCGAGCGATAGACGTAGCCATGACGGCGGCGGACACTTTGGTAGCTCGTACGGCAGACAAGAGAGTTACGGCGGCGAGAGGCGGTCGTTCGGCGGCGAGGATAGAAGACGGTCGCCGACCAGAGAAAGTTACCGCAAGCCCAGCGGCATGGGCCCGCCGCGCGACTCTCTGCGCACCGCCATGCGGCCGCGCGCGCCGCGCCGCTCCTTCCGCGGACGCACCATGCGCTCCCGCGCCACCTACCGCGGCGCGCCGCGCTCGCGCGGAGCCTTCGCCTCCAGGCGATACGGCGATAGGTCGCTCGGCTATACGCGCGCATTCAGACCAATGAAGAGAGGAAGGTAATTCACACGTAGACTATGTCCCCTTAGTTTCAGATGCGACTCGCCTTAGCAGGATTGAGTCGGGTGGTATAAATAAGAACATAATATATGTGATATTGAAAAACGATATGCTAATGAGACCAGATAAATATATTCGTTGATTGGTAAGGAATACCAGTAAGGAATAACAAACAAATAACAAAAAACTATTGATGCAACTTGACATGCAATGGTAAGAAAAGTTAAATGGACACAGCTACTGGTTATTTTGATACAAACACTTAAAGATCATCAAAACATTGCTGATCTAAAAAAGACATGTATGCTTTGAAAAGCATTGGAACCAAGCAGGCACCAGCACCAGATTACATTGTATAGGCCTAATAAATTAGTAGGTGCTTTTCAATTTGGTGTATAATTTGATGCATTTTTAACTAAAAGCTATAATCTGATATTTAAAGATAATAACATATTTTATTGTAAAACAGCAGTCCAGTGAAATCTAAGGATGATGAGGAAGCTTCTTCAACTGAGGAAGATTGGGATGCTGATGAAAAGGAAGAAGAAATTGCTGAAGAAAAGAAGGAAGTGAAGAGCAAGTCACCTAAGGTAAAGATAGTATGTGTAGCTGAACTTTTTATGATGTAACTTCTCAGTGAAGACTAACTTCACCACAAAATCGCTTCGTACTATACTAGTATACTATAACAAGTACAACAGTCCACTGCTGGACATGAGCAAAATACAGTAGCTATTAGATTAAACTAGATAATAGTGTAAATCAGCCTTTATGGTTGTATGTTACATTATGGAGACTGAGGCTGGGAAGGAATGCCTCAGATTAAGTTTGTTGTTGAGTACATATCGTAGCGACTAAAGCCCGCGCCCGCGCCGCCGTTGCGTGGAGCTCGTGCTATACTAACATGTTTGTCAGATAATCAATATAGCTGATCGGTTACGCATTTTAAAACGATGTGTTTCCTATTATATAGAAATGTTTATGTTTATAAGCCTGAAGCGGAGGGGTCGGACGCGGGCAACGGCGAGGCGGGCGACGAGACCGACAAGGAGGCGGAGGAGGTGGAGGTGGCGCCGCCGCCGCGACGCAACTACGTGCACCTCGCCTGCGTGCACTGCAAGGAGAAGTGCGCCACCTTCGCGGTCAGTGCGCCTCACTACACCAGCCGGTATCCGGGAAATTGAGAAAACTGGTTGAGGAGTTAGGCTGGCCACTCATAAATACGATGCGACGTCGCAACGCATCCTAATGTCAAAAACCTCTTAATCTTTTTCACATATGATGCGATGCGTCGCATTGCATTGACGTGGGACAGCCTTACTCGGTTTTTGATTTAAAAAACTTTTTAACACCTGTAGAAAACCTTTAAAAAAGATTGTGTTTTCCAAACTTTCAGTTTCATAGACTGTGCGCCTGTGTAATCCATAAAAATTCAACCATAACGGCGCACGTCTACATTACATGATTTCATGAATTTCAGACATTCTACAAATAAAAGCGGCGCGCTCACGTTGCATGTGATTTAGAATTCATACTTAAAAATTCCTTTGGTAGTGCACTGTATCAATTTCCCTGATATTCTTTTCTTGATAAAAGATTGCGTGTAGGTTGGAAATGCTAAAACACAATTAACCAATTAAGGCGTGTTGACCGTTAGATCAGCCTTCCACCAGACATAACTCAATATAATTGCTTTAGGTGTAAAGTGTCTGTGGCTTACCAAGCTGGCCAGGCAGCCCCGTCGACAGTAGTGGCTGTTAGTTGGTGTGTGTTTAAGATTTGAAATGGTTTATTGCATTAAATATGCTTTACAAAGGTGTCAGGCTTACATATGCTATTACAATGTTGCACACACCTAGCCAGTAATATCTAACAAGCAAAATTTTAATTATATATATATATATATATATATACTCAGAATCCAATATTGTATCAACTGTTTGAATTAGATCATTTTCTTACAGAGCTACACGAAACACCTGATGTCGAACAAGCACCGGCTGGCGATGGGGTCGGTGGCGCGGCGGCACAAGGCGCAGCTGCTGCGCATGCGGCTGGCGCAGCGCGGCGCGCAGCGGGAGCTGGAGGCCGGGGGCGCCGCCCCGCTCGCGCCGCGCACCGCCTTCTGCCTCGTGTGCCGCCTCAACCACCGCACCACGCGCCACGCGCACAACCTCACCGACACGCACCGCGCCATGAAGCGCTTCCTCATGCCCTTCTGCCGCGTGTGCCGCGTCGCCTTCCGCTCGCCCATGCTGTACGTATCAACCACCGCACCACGCGCCACGCGCACAACCTCACCGACACGCACCGCGCCATGAAGCGCTTCCTCATGCCCTTCTGCCGCGTGTGCCGCGTCGCCTTCCGCTCGCCCATGCTGTACGTATCAACCACCGCACCACGCGCCACGCGCCACGCGCACAACCTCACCGACACGCACCGCGCCATGAAGCGCTTCCTCATGCCCTTCTGCCGCGTGTGCCGCGTCGCCTTCCGCTCGCCCATGCTGTACGTATCAACCACCGCACCACGCGCCACGCGCACAACCTCACCGACACGCACCGCGCCATGAAGCGCTTCCTCATGCCCTTCTGCCGCGTGTGCCGCGTCGCCTTCCGCTCGCCCATGCTGTACGTATCAACCACCGCACCACGCGCCACGCGCACAACCTCACCGACACGCACCGCGCCATGAAGCGCTTCCTCATGCCCTTCTGCCGCGTGTGCCGCGTCGCCTTCCGCTCGCCCATGCTGTACGTATCAACCACCGCACCACGCGCCACGCGCACAACCTCACCGACACGCACCGCGCCATGAAGCGCTTCCTCATGCCCTTCTGCCGCGTGTGCCGCGTCGCCTTCCGCTCGCCCATGCTGTACGTATCAACCACCGCACCACGCGCCACGCGCACAACCTCACCGACACGCACCGCGCCATGAAGCGCTTCCTCATGCCCTTCTGCCGCGTGTGCCGCGTCGCCTTCCGCTCGCCCATGCTGTACGTATCAACCACCGCACCACGCGCCACGCGCACAACCTCACCGACACGCACCGCGCCATGAAGCGCTTCCTCATGCCCTTCTGCCGCGTGTGCCGCGTCGCCTTCCGCTCGCCCATGCTGTACGTATCAACTGTGCCGCACTCGACCATACCATGTGTTATTGTACGCATGGGGGAACGTTTGTCCCGCAACATTGTATATCAACAACATTTACGAGTGTTGCGCGACAACATCACGCGTGTTGCGGGCGGCGACTTGTGTCAGATACATGTTCACTCACTTTACTTGTGTGGATGGTTTATTTCAGATAAATTTGTTGCTTACCTTTTGTATAAATACAATGTCGCGGAACAAATGTTGCTAAGTGAGTGAGAGAGAAAATTTGTCTGCCTTCGAAGCCTCGAAATAAATAAAGCGTAATTGGGGGGATTTTATATTAACTTATTGATATCCGTAGGTATGAGCACCACATCTGCTCGCTGGAGCACCTGAAGCGCAAGGCGTCCAACGCCCTGCGCCGCTCCAGCCCCAAGCCCGACGAGGAGGAGGGCAGCGGGGACGAGGGCATGGACGTCGACCTCGACAACTTCATGACGCTCGACTCCGTGGGAGACGTTGACGGTGGGGAAATAAACAATAACCACTTATTTAAGACTGGGGAAAAGTAACATTTCCAGTTTTATTTTAATATGAAATTTTAATTTTGTGGTGCCGGTTTAGAATAGCATCACTCTTTGTTTACCCGTGGGTGTCGTGCGGCTATGGGATTAATCTAAAGAATGGGCAGCAGCATTCTTAGTGAATACAACACCTTGCCCTGCACATGGCAAATACTCTCCTATTAGGGGCAGGCCTATGTCCAGCAGTGACTGTTGTGGCTGTTATAGAAAAGAAATCTATTTTTTTATGTATAAAAACAAAAAGGTGTTACTCTAATTGCATTATTTATGCGTAGAAGTCGAAGATGACGACTCCGGCGGCGAGAAGAAGGAAGAAGCCGCTGCCAACAAACCCAAAGTAGAAATCAACATCGGCAATGAGCATATTAAGAAGCTACAGGTAAAAACATATTTAAGACCCTTCTCCAGGCGCGCTTTTGAAATTACAAAATTTAATTTGACGTTTCTAACACCGTTTACTGTTCTGCACCTAATGTCGAAATTGAAATGACAAGATGATAATCTTTAAAAATAGTTTAGCTTTAGCCGATTATTGCAATTCTAGGAGGTGCAAAATTTACGTGTACGTAAGTGATCTGTGTGATTTTTGGTCAGATAACAGAATCAAGTGGAATCAATTGAGTTGGGAGGTCCTAGAGTGTCACCGGGTAGGAAAGATCTAAAAAGGCACCGGATCGGGTGATCGAGTTGCACCAGGTCAGAATGTTCTAAGCTGGTACCAGGTTGGAAGGTTTAAAAGTGGCACTGGTTTGAAAGGTTTTAAAGTGGCACCGGGTCGGAAATTTCTAGAGTGGTACCGAACGAATGTTTATCTATGACTTTATACAGGGTTATTTTTTATTCACCCCGGAAATTTTACAGGCTGATTCTACTCATGATTCTGAACAACTTTTATTATGGGGTCACCTGCAAAATCGCGAAAAAAAAACCAACTGTTCCATACATTTTGTTCGAGTAGTTAGTTAGTTTTGCCGTTTTCTGTTTTGCGATTTCGCAGGTGACCCCATAATAAAAGTTGTTCAGAATCATAAATAGAATCACCCTGTAAATTTTCCGGGGTGAATAAAAAATAACCCTATAGTAGGGCTTGTTAGCTCTGAGTACAGTATCATCTGGAAGCAAGCATTAAACTTGGTATGCTTTTGGCTTTCATATGTGTAATTAATAATTTAAGGGGAACAAGCTGTCAAATAAATGTTTCCCCCCTTACCCCCCTTTTTATGTCCCTACTTTCGGTTTTTCTGCTATTATTCAAAAACGGTTAATGTTACAAAAATACTTTCTAGGAGTAAAATATTATGCATTAAATTTTGAACCATAATTGTCTTGAAAATGTTTTGATGAGACTTACAGTTTTCAAGTTATGCTTATATGAATTCCGTCATATTTTTGAAGATGACTTCTTGATCTGAATTAGTCATAAGTATCTTGTGGTAGAGTACTTTCTAAAAGTTGGTATAGGCGCTTGTTAATTATATAGTCTTCAAGGGAAATCCGCAGAGACTACAATTAATTTACGCCTGTAGTGGTGGGGAGAGGGGGGCAAAGACGGGTGAAGGGTGGACCATTAAGAGACCAGATAAAAAAATCAAGTAAGAAAACGCCACCTAAGCCAAATTAAAAGTGATAGGTTTATTGTTCAAAGTGATGGGTTTTCTTTGCTGGCATATAAAAGTCGAGAATCTAGAAAACTATGCGAGATATAGAAATAAAATCCGAGCAAAAACAAATTAGAATGTTGGGTTATTTTAGTGGAAAATGGAAATCTGGAATAACTGATGTGGAACATCTAAGAATTTTATAAAGAAACCGGATAAAATTTGAATAAGTCCTGGCTGGACACTATTGACTTCATGATCCGTCATTGTAAAAATAAGATGCGAATTTCTGACTGGCCCGATGGCGTAGCGGCCTGCCACAACAGACACAAATATATGTAAATTAAAATTTTCTGATATTTGTGTTCTGTCGGAGTGCTTTTTATGCACAATATGTATATATTAACAAAAAAACTATATAAGTAATAATATCAGCTATTTAGTTCCCATAGTACAAGCTATTCTTAGTTTCGGGCTAGGTGGCGCTGTGTGAAATGTCCTTGTTATTTTATTTAAATTTCTTCTCTTTGATATAATTTTTGTACCATCCCGATAGAAATGAACGTATTGCAATTCGTGTCAGGTGTTGTTCTGCGAGCTGTGCCAGCTGTACCTGCCGCGCCACGAGCCCGGCAGCGCCGAGGAGGCGGAGGCCGCGCGCCGCCACTGCCGCCTGCGCCGACACCTGTCGCGCTACGTGCAGCACCGCGACACGCGCACGCTGCGCAAGCAGGCCGAGCGCATCCACCGCCAGCTGCACCAGCAGAGAGGTATGTACTGTCGCGCTACGTGCAGCACCGCGACACGCGCACGCTGCGCAAGCAGGCCGAGCGCATCCACCGCCAGCTGCACCAGCAGAGAGGTATGTACTGTCGCGCTACGTGCAGCACCGCGACACGCGCACGCTGCGCAAGCAGGCCGAGCGCATCCACCGCCAGCTGCACCAGCAGAGAGGTACGTACTGTCGCGCTACGTGCAGCACCGCGACACGCGCACGCTGCGCAAGCAGGCCGAGCGCATCCACCGCCAGCTGCACCAGCAGAGAGGTATGTACTGTCGCGCTACGTGCAGCACCGCGACACGCGCACGCTGCGCAAGCAGGCCGAGCGCATCCACCGCCAGCTGCACCAGCAGAGAGGTATGTACTGTCGCGCTACGTGCAGCACCGCGACACGCGCACGCTGCGCAAGCAGGCCGAGCGCATCCACCGCCAGCTGCACCAGCAGAGAGGTATGTACTGTCGCGCTACGTGCAGCACCGCGACACGCGCACGCTGCGCAAGCAGGCCGAGCGCATCCACCGCCAGCTGCACCAGCAGAGAGGTATGTACTGTCGCGCTACGTGCAGCACCGCGACACGCGCACGCTGCGCAAGCAGGCCGAGCGCATCCACCGCCAGCTGCACCAGCAGAGAGGTATGTACTGTCGCGCTACGTGCAGCACCGCGACACGCGCACGCTGCGCAAGCAGGCCGAGCGCATCCACCGCCAGCTGCACCAGCAGAGAGGTATGTACTGTCGCGCTACGTGCAGCACCGCGACACGCGCACGCTGCGCAAGCAGGCCGAGCGCATCCACCGCCAGCTGCACCAGCAGAGAGGTATGTACTGTCGCGCTACGTGCAGCACCGCGACACGCGCACGCTGCGCAAGCAGGCCGAGCGCATCCACCGCCAGCTGCACCAGCAGAGAGGTACGTCATGCAAAAATCGCTCCTTGCATGGGTTGTTAATAAATTGACTAACATTTTTGTTTCAAATTATTATTCATACAAAAACAAATGTTGTGTTTTCTCATAAACGTAGCTAATTCTTGAGGCGATTGTTTGATAAACAAGTATATACTACATTTCAATCGAGAATTTCTCATTGGTTAGTAATTTTAGGTGGGATTTGCAATGATTTCGGACTCTGCTTTTTTGGGGAGCCAACGACATGGGTTAGAAACATTCCTTACTTCAACACGGCTAAACATTGCGCCGTTAACAAGTAATCTGATTTCTCAGAAATTCTAACCTAAAAGCATATCGTCCGCTCCCCTATTTTTTTGACCCAAGATCTGTCTAGATAGCGTCACATTGAAAACCAGTCTTAGAATAAGAGTAAATCCATTTGTCACAAACGTTTGAGCCTCTCAGCTTTGAAAAATATATACTTTGGGGTGCTAACGACATGGACATCGGTCTCGTTATGTAACGTCAACATATCGACTTTCCATGGTGCCGTCATGGGAAACGTGTTAAGTTTCACTCCGGCGGCGTATAGCAATATCCGCTCGCTAGAACCGGTAGTAAAGCCAGCAATAGTAGTTAATGCAACTGTCGTATAATGGGGGCCATTATAGTGCAAGTGTCTGTTTATAAGTTGTTGTTGTACGGTAATTGTTTGGTTGTAGTTTAGTTGTTTTAGTAGATTGTTGTTGAGATGTTGTTCAGTTGTTGTTCAGATGTTATTCAATTGTTTTACAGATGTTGTTCAGTTATTTAGTTAAGTTGTTATTCAGTTGCTGACTGGACATCTGAACAACTGCTGAAGTATATTCGAAAATTCATATCAAACCATATTACGTTCTTGTTTTGAAATTAACCTAGTATCGGGCCTTGCAATCGCCGCCGGTGCTGACGTTTGAAAAAGTGTATAACTGAGTATATTTTGGAGAGTGTAAATAAAATAGTGTATGCAACTGCATAAGGCTTTAGAATGCTCGTGCCAAACTATTATTATCGGATGCGCCTTATGTGAAAACGTAACGTATGATACAGTGAAACCTGTTTATCCGAGATCTTTAATTTTTTCTCACTTATTGAGGTTTACCACTTACCCAGTTAGCAAGGTTCAAGGTTAGAATAATCTAATTTATAGAGGTCAAAATAAACCAATTTATCATTTAAAGAGGTCAGTAATTTCTTCGAACATACATTACATACATACATATATCACGCCTATAATCCCTTTCGGGGTAGGCAGAGCGTAAACGGCCGCAAAACGGTAATTTACGCCACGTCTGACAAATATTTAAGGGTCATTCGGAAAACATATAGACAGGTTGTCAGCCCATCGCCTAAAATTGCAATATACACCCTCGAGTCCCTTAGTTGAATCTTACAACTCCCACGGGAAAGAAATTCTTTCTTTCTTTGAAAATCAACCAAATTGCCCATGAGTTACAGACGTGTGTTTTGAAAAACTCACATAAGCGGTCTAAATTAACAATGTCTCATTTATAGAGGTCAGCGATTATTATAAAACTGAAACTTCTCCTGCAAGACAAGGACAGATATATTAGAGCTGGAAAAATATGAAAAAATTAGTTTTTTAATTCTCACTTATAAGAGGTAATTCGATGCAAAAGTGCCGGGACCTGGTTGAGTGTATCAGTAATAAGAGTTTCTCAGTTAACCAGGTTTCACTGTGTTATGTAAATGGCAAACTCATCTGCCCACATCACGAGAATTCGCAGCAAAAATTGGCTAAAGTAACCATCTCCGAGAGCATCAGTGACTCTGACGGGTCGCTGTAGCCGAAATCGGTCGAAGAAACATCATCATCAATTATATTAACCTGTCAATATTATTATTGGTTTATTGTTTTGTAAGGAAGTCCCAGAAGTACGTATATTTATCAATTTCAATGATCAGCAAATTATTTATCTTCAGAAGAACAAAAGGAGAATGCTGAGAATGCAGCAGTGAAAGAGGTGAAGGCCGAGGCGCCGGCCGACGACAGCACTAAGAAGTTGGAGAATGGCACTGACGCAGCCAATGCTTCTGGTATTCATTTATTCATTTTTTATCCATCTACAGCAAAGCAAAAAAGACGGTTATAACTCGAACCCTTCGATCGCGGTTGACTCAATATCGCGTCAATTCGACACAAGTGATTATATAAACCGCATTTGTGTGTCAACTCAGCTGTTAATCCCCTCTTCATTATTTTGCCTGCTAGCTATTGAAACAAATCAGATGAGACCAAATTCTAACCGCTTCGTTGGTAGCTCCAGTATTGACATTTGTGAAATCTGTTCCAGTTCGGCTATAAACTGTCTCACTATGAAAGGCTCGTTTATTTTTATATGATACTGTATCATTGTAATTATTATATCAATTAGAAAATGTTACAATAGTACGGCATGTTAGCTCTGAGTACAGTCCCATCCGGAAGCAAGCATGAAACTTGGTATGCTTGTAGCTGTAGCAGAAAAACCGAAAGTAGGGACATAAAAAGGGGGAAAACATTCGTTTGACAGCTTGTTTCCCCCCTAAATTATTAATTACACATAAGAAAGTTACAAGCATACCGAGTTTCATGCTTGCTTCCGGGTGGGACCATAATATACAACAAGGTTTCTTAAATAAATTGTAACACCATATTTAAGTAACCTTTTTTGACTCTTTTGTATGTAACAAAAAAATACTAATGTACGATTCGTTACCGTAGGCAGCGAAGACAAACTGTGGGCGGATGTAGACAAAGACTTGGGCGAGCTGCTGAGCGAAGTGGACCCGCAGGGACACGAAGGCAGCGACGACGAGGAGGATCTTGGCAGGTAAAAAGATCATTACGAAGGCTTTAGATTAAGTCTACCTCACCAAATTAGCTGCCATACTGAATTTGTTACTTATTCCAGATACGATAAATTCCGCAAGAGTGACAAGAAGTCCAAAGCGGCCGACGGGGAAGAGGGCGAAGAAGTGAATGCAGCGGACGATGCCGCTGAAACTAAAAGCAACGAAATTGACGCACCTGCATAAATCATTTACTAGAAACAAGTTTGACAATGTGAAGTCAGCATTTTATAATATAGGTCATCTTGAATGAACTAGATAGAACCGAAGTAATAAATACATTAGGTATATACACTACTATGAAATACATTTTCTAGTCTAATGGACTAGAATAGCGATCATATTATGAAGAATTGTAATTGTAACGCAATAAATACACACGACATGTAATTATTTAACTGTCTTTAATTTGTTTTAAATATATGTCTAAAACAAAAAACTAATAAGGAACAACATCAAACACAACTTATTCTAAAGAGCAAATAACCAGAACTCTGATCTTTTGCACATCAAAGCGTCTCCAGTTGAATCGGCCAATCAAGTTAATGATTACTTTGCAAATGTAGGTAAACTGCTAGCGGAATCGATAGAGACCACTTGCCAATCAAACTCATACCAAATTACACATCCTTCACAGTTGCACTTGTTTGTAAATTTGCCAACCGAAGATAACGAAATTGACCATCTAATTACAGATCTCAAAATAGACAGTTTCCCAGGCTTGGATAATATCCCTGCAGCCTTTTTGAAACTGGCAAGACAGGAAATTGTTCCTGTTATTGCGCATTTTGCAAACCTTTGCTTTGAAAGAGGGGTTTTCCCTGAAACAATCTATAGTCACCCCTGTTCATAAGGGCGGCAGCAGAGACGAAGTTAGCAACTACAGGCCGATATCTGTTCTCTCAGGCTTGTCCAAAATCATTGAAAAACTAATAAACAAGACTTCTGAACTACCTTGGACTAGTATCTATCCCCATCTCAATACGGTTTGCGTCAAGGAATAAGTACAGAAGATACGATGATAGCGCTAAGCTCTTTAATAGTCGGTAATTTAGACAAATCAAAGAAGTGCCTTGCTACTTTCCTTGATATCAAAAAAGCGTTCGAACACTTACTGTCGCCAAACAAAAATAAACTGGAGCGGATCGGAATAAGGGAAACACTCTCTCCTTGACTATTGAACTATCAGAAAACAGCGAGTAAAACTGAATTATGTTGTCAGTGAGGACATGGTGGTCTCATACGACGTGCCTGAAGGCAGTGTGCTTGGTCCTACACTGTTCGTAGTTACATAACCGACCTTTGCAATTTAGTCATTGCAAATGCTCAAATTTTTACCTACGCTGATGACACCGCCATTGTCTTCACGGGAAACTCTTGGAATGAGGTAAAACAAGCCACTGAAGCAGAACTGGAGCAAATAGCGCATTGGTTTCATAGTAACCTCCTCACACTGAACACAGCAAAGGCGAATTATATTTGCTTAAGCATTAAAAATAATACACAGCCTTCAAACGAACTCCATCTCAAAATTCACAAATGCAAAACACCTACTACTTGTGACTGCTCTATTATGCTTGACCAACGTCTACTCTGGTTCCCTCATCTTGATCACGTTATTATCAGGATAAGGAAACTTACATGGATTTTCAAAACCGATGTGTAGTTCCGGAGTTGGTGTCTGATTTACACAAGTCTGCCAAAATTCTGCTGAATCAGATATATTTGGTTTTAGGGCAATCAATGAAGAATATGGAATCATAGATAAGAAGGTAAAGCGAAGTATCAGAAAAGACATGAGACACATAACAAAAAACTAATAGAAACAGCATTAGAGACAAACAGGTCGGTAAGAGTTGCAAGGCAGGGAATCACGAAAGGTAAAAGCTGGATTACAAGGCTAAAAGTTAGCAACGGGGTAACTAGGTACAACAAGGAAACCGGGATAAAATCATGGAGATAAGCACAACATTTTACAAACATCTTAATTCAGACGGCGGCTCTCCAATAAACTACCAACTATGACGAGACTATCCCACTCATCACAGAATTAGAAGTTCAACAAGCATTGCGCAGATTGAAATTCAATAAAAGTCCAGGTGAGGATGGAATCACGACCGACGCTCCAAAAATCGGAGACCCGACGCTCCTTCCTTATTTAAAATCCCTGTTCAATAGTTTAATAAAATCAGGAAAGTTACCAGATAAATTATGCCACTCTAACATCGTTTTGCTACACATAAAAGGCGACAAAACCGACATCAATAACTATCGCCCAATTAGCCTTGTATCGCATATATATAAAGTACTTATCAAAATTATTGAACGTCGCACTGGAGGTAAATTAGATATCCATCAGCCCCCTGAGCAGGCTGGATTCCGACCCGGTCTTTCCACCACTGACACTAGTAATGTGAAAGTCGCAGGTTCAAATCCTGCCCGTGTTTGAAAATTTTGCAAGTTCTCAAAAACTAAATAAAAATGTCACAGCCAACTGGTTAAAAACGCTGTTCAATTACACAGCTAGCTTGTTAGTTAAACGACGCCATTCAACTGTTCATTAGCCAAGCGGTTGAGGACAACGTTCTATACTACAGCTTAACAAAGCCTAGCTCAGCCTAGTTTAATATTCAATTTGCTAGGGTGGCTATGAGTGTAAGGGCGGATTCAAACGGACGCGTGCTCTATACCTACTCTGATCAAGGCATGTTGCGTGTGTTTTAGTGTAAATAAAGGTTATTGGGAAAAGACCTCGTGTGTCATCATTTTGTCACGGCCACCATGGAATACCATGAGTTTGATACATACATAAATCACGCCTATATCCCTTGCGGGGAAGGCAGAGCGTTAACGGCCGTAAAACGGATATTAACACCACGTCTGACAAAAGTTTGATGGTCAATCGTATAACTGTGTAAGTGACAAGTTGTCAGCCTATCGCCTACAATTGCAATACAAATCTAACCCTCGAGTCCCTTAAGTCGCCTCTTACGACACCCATGGGTTAGAAATAGGCTGATGCTATTCTAAGCCGTGTTATATGAGGTCCTTTAATTAACGAACAAGTAAAAAAAGTGTCTCCCCGCCGTATATTTAGGTGGTGGCCCAGCTGTACAAACGTCATCTTGGCACGGCCACATAACCAATCAAATATCTCTGAAAATGCTCTACGAAGACTGATGAAATTATGTGTCCCTCAAGCTGTAATCCTCACCTATGAAAACTTAACGAAAAGCAATTTTGGTTTTGTCAAAAAATAGTGCTGAAATAGTGACAAATAGTGACATATGCAAGAAAATTAGTGACTTCATATTTCCCAAGATATGGCTATCGTTTGGTGAGGATTACAGATCGAGGCTCACGCTGTAATCCCAACTCTCGTGTGAGCAAACGGTGGGGTATTTTCACTTGGTCTACATTCCAAAAAATAGTGCCTAATTAGTGACTAATAGTGACAAAAGATGAGAAATAGTCGCTTTATAATTCCGAAGTTATAAAGGCATCTTGGTGAGGATTATACCTATAGCAATTTTTGCTGTAATCCTCACCTCATTTCTGCTAAACGCTTAGGTCTTTTGACTCAAATTTAGTATCAAAAAATAGTGCTGAAATAGTGTTCTTAAACTGCATTGATTTTTATTTAGTTTATGTAGTAGAAGCAATAAAAAAAGCCGTAAGAACTTCTTCATACAAAATGGTCAGGTACAGTCGCGAACAATACTTCGTTCGTATTGTCGTACTTGAAGCTCAATACTGGTTTGTTATGTCGGTAGGAACGTAATCAAACAAATTTATTTCCTTCAAGTATTTTGTTTATATCTGACAGTACACAATATTTCTCAATCAGTCAGACGTGGCGATGATAACGACCGTATTTTTTGCGGCTGTTAACGCTCTGCCTAACCCGTAAGGGATAAAGGTGTGATATATGTTTGTATCTATGTAGTACGTAAATAAATACATAAAAGATACAGGTACCTAACTTGTTTGGCAAAAATGGAACAAAAAACATATTTATGTGGTAAAATTCATTTAACTCATAAATAAATGAATGTAGGTAGGTGAAATCTAATCAGTGACCGATAGCGAAAACCCAAGACGGGCTGGTGATAAGGAACAACTTTCCCCAAGGAACATAGGTCAAAACATGAAAAAAAAAATAGTCCTCCCGTACAAAATTGCCGATCAGCTGATTTGGGTTATTCATATTCATATTAAAAGTTGTTCCTTATCACCAGCCCGTCCTGGGTTTTCGCTATCGGTCACTAAATAGATTTAACCCTATATAGTTAACGACGTTCGAGGCGAGGACTAATACTATAAGTACCTAATTATACCTAAATAATAATTTTTGTTATTTTCAAAACGTGCGTTTTCATTTTAATTTTTCATAATAATCGTAAGTGGCGTATTTGTTATTTAAGAAATTTTATATTTGAGTTGTCATAATACTCAATAACGCGTAACGTGATGAAACCAAAAAATACCACGCAGGCGAAGTGCATGCAATAATTTCACTATTGTCTACCCTCTCGCTCACACGCGCGGCGGTCAGTTTTCGAGGCTCGGCCAAACCGGTTTTTTTTAGCGGTGGCTTGAGCGGTGGCGCAACCAAACAGGGCTTACAGACTTAAGAGGGAAGAATACCTTCGCCATTTCAGAAAATTAGGTATTTAAGAAAACTCATACTGTCGCTCGCGCGCTCAAGCCCCCGCGTAGTGCGCACAACACATACACACAACCTCACGCACACAGACAAACGCTGCCGCCATGCCAGCCCTGCGAGCGCAGCGACGACTGCGCAACGCGGGGTGATATTTTGTTTTCTTAGATTATTGTGGCGTACGGGGCGTACCGTACCCGAAACTAAATTGAGCATTATAAATTGATTAATCCAAGTAAGTTTTTTACTACCTATGTTATGTAATGTGTATAAATATTTTCATCCCCAATGAAAATATAAGAATTGTGGAAATGGATTCTCGTAGAGAAAGTTATTTTGTATCAACATTAATTTTAAGAATTTTAATATTTTTACTGGAAATAAATAGTACTCGTAGTTTATGCAACTGACGAAAATGGGGCTCATTTGAATGCGAGTGTCACGAGGTGCAGCCGAATGTGATAATAGTTTGACATGAGCATTCTAATGAATAATTATATGCAGTTGCATACACTATTTTATCTACACTCTCCAAAAAAAATTCAGTTATACAATTTTCCAAACGCCCGCACCGGCGATCGCAAGGCCCGGTACAAGGTCAAATTCAATACGAGAACGTAATATGGCTTGATATTAATTTTCGAAAATTCTATACTTCAGCAGTTGTTTAGATGTCGAGTCTGCAACTAAACAACAACTTTACTTAACAACTGAACAACATCGAAACAACAACTGAACAACAATATCTGAACAACAGGCTGAGCAACATCTGAACAACAACTGATCATATCAACAACAACAGTACAACAATTTTATAAAACAACTAAACAACAACCGAACAATTACCGCTCAACAACAACTGACAGGTGTGGCGGAAGATGGCAATTTGAGTATTGGCAAAAAAAAACTTCGTTTCATTTCTCAACTTTATCGAAGTAAGAGCCTTCTCTTTAAGTCATTACGCTTCTGTAATTTATATGAAATTGTAATTTCTATAGGCAGAATGCATAAAGTAGGTCTTTATGCAACTGTTTTCGAGTTCATATGAAACGAGTGTAGATAATAGTAGTTTATGCAACTGTCGTATAATGGGGGTCATAAGAATGCGAGTGTCTGTTTATCACACGAGGCGTAGCCGAGTGTGATAATAGTTTGACACGAGCATTCTAATGCCTAATTATAGCAGTTACATACACTATTAAAGCTACACTCTCCAAAAAAAAACTCGGTCGAACACTTTCCCAAACTTCCGCACCGGCGATTGCAAGGCCCGATACAAGGTCAGATTCAATACGAGAACGTAATATGGCTTGATATGAATTTTTGAAAATTCTTTACTTAAGCAGTTGTTCAGATGTGGAGTCTAAACAACAACTTAACGTAACTACTAAACAACATCTGAAAAACAATTGAACAACAAATAAACAACAAATGAACAACAACTGAACAACATCTGAACAAAATCCGAACAACATCGGAACAACAACTGAACAACATCTGGATAACATCGTTACAACAACTAAACAACATCTGAACAACTACTGAACAACATCTCAACAACAACTGAACAACAATCTAATAAAACAACTTAACAACACCCGAACAATCACCGTAAAACAACAACTGTCAGGTGCGGTGGAAGATGGCGATATGAGTATTGGCAAAAAAAAACTTCGTTTCATTTCTCAACTTTATCGTGTAGTGTAGATAAAAATATTTTAATTCGTTTACAGAACCCTTGTTCATAGTAGCTTATTCATAGTCAGACTGTACCTATAAAGAAAAAATATTTTTTTTATACTTTTCAATGCATTTTAGATCTGCGTTGTTTACTTATTATTTTTGGCATTTTTTAAGTGATGGTGGATGGTAGTTTCGTTTGGGATCCCCTTAAAGAAATTTAAATAAAATAAAAAGTTTAGACAACTGATTCCCGACTACGGAAAAATTTTAAACAAGAAAAACATGGTATCATATTGACTTAATATAAATACCGTGGTCGTTGCGTCGTTAAGTTTCAGAGGGTTATAAAAAATGCACGACCACGGTTATTATATGAAATAATTTTAATACCATTATTAACATGAAATTTCTAGAAAACTTATAAATGTTTTCCTTGTTTCGAATTTTGCGGTAGTCAGGAATCATTTTTTTAAACTATTTATTTAATTTTAAGAATTATGTAATTTTAGAACCTCGAATTCTGCCAGCAGAAAGAGGTCATCACGTTAAACACTCGTTTACTATTACCTACTAACTTTTACAAGCTCGATTGAAAAATAAGTTGATAATTAGTACATTAAAATTGGTTGTTATGAATTACATTTGCCTCGATCGTAATTTTCAGTTTACCAAACTTGCATCGTAAAGTACTATACCATCCTTCTGGAGCAGTCCGATAACCTAATGTAATATTAGGAGCAAAATTTATCTTCTCCTTACATTTTGAAACAGAAATTGGTAACAAGGGATATCGATTCCTTTTTCATCTCTACTATCGACTTTTTCGTTAACATCTCTATCATAATACGTGAAACATTACTTCACCCCCCGACCCCCGATAGTGCGATAGAGAGCGTTGCCGCTCGCGACTGACTGTAGGTATTTTTAAAGTAAAATTTGCGTCTCGGGAGAAAACGTTTCCCACATACTAAATCACAACCAATATTTTTGATTTTGGTGTCCATCGTTTCAGCATATTATATTCTAGGTTTATAGCTTTTTATTTTTTCTTGAAACTACTTTGTTTTCAAAATACATACGTTTTACTTCAAGGAAGATTTTGTCATAAAAAAGTGACTTTTAGACGCCTATAATTTTCAATCAATTGCAAAATTCGAAAAAAGGAAAAACTACGAACCTAGTTTTTTACTGTGTCAACAACATTCTAAAAAATCATTGAGATCAGATTACATTTAGGGGTAGGAAAACGTTTTCTCTTTTTGTATGGACGAGAGCTCGGTAGTCGATTCTCTTAAGAGAATACAATGTGATAAATAAATGCGATGTGTTGATCTGAAAGATATTAGCATAAGTACATATAAATACTTTATTGTTATAAAACCGTTAAAAAGTTCAAGGCGTCGAAAAATAGTTAACCAAAATACCTAGGTACTCATAAAATATACCAAAATAATGTCAGTGGCTCAACTTATATGTTATAGTTAACACCTACCTACATTGGCAGAAATGACATTACCTAAATTAAAGCAAAAATCAAGTCTGTATTCTACGAAGTATTGTTCGCGACTGTACCTGTACCATTTTGTATGGAGAAGTTCTTACGGCTTTTTTAATTGCTTCTACTACATAAACTAAATAAATATCAATGCAGTTTATGAACACTATTTCAGCACTATTTTTTGATACTAAATTTGAGTCAAAAGACCTAAGCGTTTAGCAGAAATGAGGTGAGGATTACAGCAAAAATTGCTATAGGTATAATCCTCACCAAGATGCCTTTATAACTTCGGAATTATAAAGCGACTATTTCTCATCTTTTGTCACTATTAGTCACTAATTAGGCACTATTTTTTGGAATGTAGACCAAGTGAAAATACCCCACCGTTTGCTCACACGAGAGTTGGGATTACAGCGTGAGCCTCGATCTGTAATCCTCACCAAACGATAGCCATATCTTGGGAAATATGAAGTCACTAATTTTCTTGCATATGTCACTATTTGTCACTATTTCAGCACTATTTTTTGACAAAACCAAAATTGCTTTTCGGTAAGTTTTCATAGGTGAGGATTACAGCTTGAGGGACACGAAATTATGGGCAATTTTCGGAATAATCATATCGCCGCCAAGTGGCTGCTCCAGTTCAGGAGGTCCGATTAATTATACGCATGTAAACTACACGCTTTAAAAATCTTGACTTCAATTTGAAACAAATATCGTTTTCAGATGGTGGTGGCGTAAACTTACATGCCGTGTGATTAACCTGGCCAGCCCCGTGGCAGTGCCTTGATTTTTATTTTTTTTATCCCGCCCGAGCCGGTTTTCTATTAAGACATTACAAAATTGTTAAAAAAAAGAAAATTGTGTGATGCAAAATTGGTAATAAAAAAAGAAAATTGTGTGATACATTTTTTTTTAATACAATGACGGTTCATGACGTCAATAAGTGATATGATAATTCTATCCTACATTGAATAAAGAATTTCAATTTCATTTTCCAAACTCAAGGTTTGCCAACGCGCCATGGAGCCCAGCATTTTGGGTGTTAACCCTTAGCCAGGCCTGGTGTTTTTTTTTATTTTGGACACTGATTTAGGTAGATGATAGGGTAATAAAAAAAGTAATTTCTAGTTTTTTTTTTAAATTACTAGTTTTTGAAAAAACACCCTGTGGTCTCTATATGACCACTGCCCGTTAGAAAAAAGAAGTGTGGTTCATATCTGGCCACTGCCCGGATAAGTAGTATTTCTACGTAATTTAAGGGTTAGACTACAATTTACAATATGAAATAAAAGTAATGAATTTTACAGCCCTGATGAAATTAAAGTTGGTTTTTTGAGTTTGAATGGTGAATGTAATCGAAATAAAAAACCTGGTATGAAAATAAACAAGTTGTATTTATTAGTGTCTATTTATATCGCTTGCTTGATAATAAAGAGAATTAAGTCAAAAAATGCGAAATTTTAGTTTTAATCATAAAAGGAAATAACTTAACGAGGAGAATAGGTACACTTCAATCGGCGTTGAAATCGGAGCGAGATAACTGATTGCGCCATTCATGATTCTCTTTTCTTTAAAAAAAATTACGAAACCGTTTCTGTAAAAAAGAAGTAGGTATTTTGTTATGCTCCCTATATGTTTGGGAGAAGTATTGTTATTATTTTTATAAAAAAGAAACATCTCCAAATAATACTTTTTAATATTAAATGCAGGTAATGATGTATCCTATTTCTTTTTTTGTAAAAAGAATCATTTCGACTTAATTCCCTTTTTTAGCAAAATATTTGTAGATGTTAGTAAATTATTTTGAGTTATTTCGGTTTATTTTTAAACTTTTTTCACAAAACGTATACTATTTTGATTTAATGCACTTTAGGTTTAAATCCTTATTTAATTTTAAGTCATATTTCATGATAATTCTGTTTTTTACTTAACTAAAATGTTAATGTCTGAAATATTTTTAGTTATTTCCGTTTATAACTAACTTCATTTGTTTATTGATACAAACATTTAACTTTATTTCTATATCTAAGTAAAATTTACGTGAAAACGTTTAATTAATGCAGGCGTTATTTATAGGTTTCCGAAATTATACTGTCAAATCTGTAAAATAAATACCTAATTAATGTTCTTCGTTAGAAAATTTCATTTGAATTCTTCGTTAATTATGATACAATTATTATTTTTGCACGATTAAACAATTATTATATTTGTAGAGTAGTAGGGATTTACCTACTTTAATTTTTGAATGCTCTTTGAGTTACTTGCAACCAGTGGGCCAGTTAAACTCTCAGATTTTACGTTTTAGCTCCGTAGGTATGACTGGTAGGACGCACTGATCAAAAACCTTGGTCTAGAGGCATTTTGGCAAGGATAGCTCAAGGATTTGACGCGTCTTCCGAAACACTGCCTATCCAACGGCACTCTTATGGTGATTTCACTCTCTAAGTTGTCTTTACTTAGCTGCAATTGTCCAAGGTCCAATACATACGTACTTCTGAACACCTGTAAGAGCTACACCTTCGAAGGAGACCGACTCAGGGATGATTGTGTTGTATGAACAAGACATGCCTTGAGGTAGTATAGACTGCACAGCCCTCCTTGCAGGTCTGTGCAGTCTAAATATTACCTATAGCAATTCAGGCTAGTGGATACATAGTCATAATTGACTATATCATTGGCAAAACGAAGATGTCTGAGATATTCACTGCTAACGTTGATGACTGCAGACTTTTGAAGAAATCCTACAGCGTGTTGGTGAAGTTTTTCGGGGATACAACTACACCTTGTCTTACACCTCAGAATTGCTGAATGAGTCTTTATTTGTGGTTTTGGACTTGAAAGAACATCGTTGTCATTTGGTATAATATTTCTTAGGACCTCCACATATCGCCAGTCGGCTTAGAAGCACTGCAGGGACTCCAAAAACCATAAACAGCTGTTCCTATTCTTATATTCCTCTGACTTCCGTTTAACCTACCTTACAGTATGGATTTGGTCCACGGTGCTAGAAAATTAAGAAATCTGGCCTGTTCCGGTGACTAGAAGGTGTCAAATCTTAATATCAAACGTTTCTTAACGACTTAAGAAAAGCTTTTAGTGTTATTCAGTGACTCAGAAGTGTGATAAACTTATACGCCTACGACTTACGCCAGGGTGGTTTAATTGGCTATAGCGGACTTGAATAGCCTCTTCAGCTTTTTAAAGATTGTTTTCCTCCAGCCTAAAGAAGCTCAGAAGCCATTCCATCTATCCCCGAGAACATTCTTGAGCTGCCAGAGAGCCGCTCCAATTTCGTCTATACTTACGTCCGGAAGATTATCCGTGAAGTGGCAGGAGAAGTTAGTCTAGATAAAAATTTGCAAAAAGAGATGTTTTTCAATCGCCTCCTGCGTATAAGGCGAGTTTTCTAACTACGTAGGTCGCCTATCACCATCCTTTGGACCTTATTGATCTGGCTAAAGTCCCCAGGGCCTGGTGTTGTGTTGATGTTTAAAAGCCCAAGTATGCCCTCTAAGTGTCTACATTTTCCGGGTCTCTACTGCTGTTGATCGGTTTTTAAATGAAGTTGATACTCATCGTATTTTACTTTGGGCACATAAGGGCCTCCCTGTGTGGCTCATTTCCTGGCTGAAGTGGAAATTTAGGTTAATTTTGCAAATCAGTGATCACTTCCGGTATGAAACATGTTGTTAACTTGAGACATCCCTGTATGCTTTAAGGCCTCATCTACGCCGGTACAGTTTATACCGTACCACTCTTACTTAAAGTTCAAAACCGATGAAAAAACATAACAATAGTGATTACATTAGGAGTTAAACCGTCATGATGGAGTCAATCTCGATTTGTTTTCTATCTTTAAGACGCTTGCAGCTCCTTTCATGTTCTCACATGTTATGTATGAACACATTTTATTAAAAAAAAGCCCCAATGTAAGTAAGTATGTAGTAGTTTAAGTATGCAGGGGCGCGGACGTTGCCTTTCTGCTTTCTGCGTCCGTAGTCATGTGGTCCAAACCTGATAAACCGCGCTCCTGTCCCGCTTTGACGTTGAAATCCCCCATGATAACAGCGAAGTGGGTAGTTCAGTGTATAGCTTTCAACACTTTGTTGAAAATGGCTTTTAACCACAGCTGCTCGAAGTTGGCACCTGTACGACCTTGAGAGAGTACATTTCATTTCAGCCAATTTTAGGACGAGGAACCATACCCGGGGTCGACACGCTGCAGTTATAATAAATAGGTGGCCTGATTTTATAGTTATCGTGTCCTTCCTCACTATTTGTACTTTTGACAACCCAAAATTGTCCCACCGTATCATTATTAATGCTGCTTCCAGGCTTCAAAGGCTTTCGTCCTACCGTAAACTGCATCCGTCGAAGACCGGGTCCCCGGGTACGTCGGTTTTGGCAGTTGTCATACCCTGCCCAACCATTCCCTAATATGAACCGCGCCGCTACCGTGGCTTTGAATGGTAGGGCGGAAGGAAAGGGGTGGTTTCTTGTCGGAGCTGTTCATCGGGGGGTTTTGCCCGTAGTCACCACGTTGGGCAGGCAGGTTGGTGACCACAGAGTGTGATTTTGTCATCACGGGAAGCGCTGCTGCCCACCTCCTGGAAGCCTTTAAGTGCCTCTTAAGATACCCACGTGCAACCATAAGGTGGTGGTATTCTGCTCTGCTAGCACCATACATCACATTCATAGTTTATTTTATTTAAATTAACTAAAATATAAAAAGATTTTTATCTAGACTGAATTATTTCATAGAATAATAAAAAGATTTAATATTAAACTGCATCAGTAGGAGTTAGTCCACGAATACACTTATTCTGTTTAATACTAAACGGAAGTATATACAAATAATTCATGAAAGTCTTGCAATCGTTTAATCATAAAAGGAACTAAGTCTAAACTCCATTCAGAAAAGTCCCATAAATACGGATTACAAGTTAAATAATCTAATTTTTTTATCAGTATTTTAATGTACTAAGTATGCTCTTAAAGTGACAGGCAAAAAAAACCAGACCTACATATCAAAACTTTGATCACGATTTCCCACAAATTTGGTTTTTTGAGTTATGGCTGTTTATTATTAAACAAGCGATATGGAAATCCTACAATTTGATAACTAACCCTTAAACAATTGTAGGATCGTTAGTAGGTCACTGGTCGCTCTGAGACCACAAGTGTTTGTTTAACGGGCAGAGGTCTTATGAGTACCACATACTTCTTAGATGATTATCTTACAGAAATAAAGCAAACATGATGATAAACTGAGCAATAACACATATAAACACACTTATATTATCATAAATTAAGATTAAAATCCACTTACTCTGTTTATTTTTGGCATAATCGCTTTTTAAAACCGCACCGATCCACAAGATCACCAGTTTCATAAATTTTTTGACTTCAAGTAGTGATATTACCAAAACTTTCTTCTATTACCGCCTTTTTTTTTCGTTCAGAAATTTGCCATTCATAGACAATATGATTATGACATTTTGCGGTGCATATCTAGCATCTGCTCGTCCCAAAAAAATAAAGGCTGTGCCTCCGCTGCCGGTACCGGCAACTGTTCTGGATGCCGGTACCGGCAGCGGAGGCGTACAGAACAGTAGCCGGTACCGGTTGCAGGGACGGTTGCCGTAACCCGCTAGTCCGCTACTAAGTTACTGTTGCTGTAGTAGCCAAACTTGCCTGGGAACAAATTCACAAAGTGATAAATATCAACTTTGTTTTGATAAAAATTCTATCCATGGGCAGGCCTGTGTCACTCTCACTCCGCGTGTAGGTATTGAAAACATACCTCCAGGCGCCGGCCACTGCGAAAGGGCTAATCTAGCGGGCTGCCGCAAGTGAAAGAAGTCACACGCGTGCGCTATTTGTTCAACTTTCTCGACAATTTTTTGCAAGATGGACAGACGAAAACATACATATACATACATATATCACGCCTATAATCCCTTGCGGGGTAGGCAGAGCGTAAACGACCGCTAAAAACGGACATTTACGCCACGTCTGACAAACATTTTGAATCGCCATAGTGACAGGTTGTCAGCCCATCGCCTAAAATTGTTCGTCGTCGCCTTTTACGACACCCACGGGAAAAAAATTAGTATACATTATAATATTATTATTATTAGTATACATTTTATTATTATTATGTTGGTATTCTTTTCGGATCTCGGGCCCACAGGGACCCGGTCCTTTGAGGCATGTGTGGGGCCAAAGCCAACAGCACAGAGGCCTTATTTATACCAAATAATGTGTTGTGATGTGTACATCAAGCGGATACTTGCTCTGTCTGCACTATAGAAGTACTCGTACACCCAGAGCCAGCACCCGCCTGATGCAAGGACTATTGCAGGTTTATTACTTCATTGAATTAAATCTTCGGCAATAATCGTATAGCATATACAATTATGCTGCTAGGTCTTAGACTACATGAACATGAACGTACTCGTCGCTGCCTGCTGCGTGCCCGCCAAAAGTAGGAGTAAACGCTCGTGTTGTGCGCTAGATGGCGTAAGACGTAGTTTCTCGAAGTAAGCAACCCTAGACCGCGGCTCATATTCCCTCAAAAAAATATTTGGCAGGTATGCAAATGAACACGTGGTTGACTGGAACGCGAGCTAAATTAAATCATATTGTCTATCAGATTGAGTACATATTTCTTTGAAAACCATTGCGAAGTAAAGCTTCTGTAACGCTAGTTACTAGTTATTATTCTTTGCCATGGGTGTCGAAAAAGAGATAATCATTCAGGGAATGGGCAGCAACGGTCCCTGTGAATACAAGTAAGTATTTTGGGGTGGTATGGGATCTACCTCCTAGCGGTCCACCCCGGGCAACGGCAACACAGGCTTGCCTGTGGATAAGTCCGGCTGAACGATCCCACCAAGCGGTGGAAGGCTCCGTAAGGAGCCGCCTGGCTCGCGACCACCATCCCACCGAAGTCTGGCGCCAAGTAGCTTGCTGCGTTCCGTCAGTGTGTGGGAGTGCCAGTGCCTTAACAGGCTTCTTCTGGGTGAGCTCGCTCCATCTTAGACTCTGTCTCTGTCCTATGACCTAGACTAGAGTCAAGAGCAAACCCATCATTAATAAAAAAAAATAAAAAAAAAGTAAGTAAAAACACTTTATTGCACAAAATAACAAATCAAAATAACAGGAAAATTCATAGCTAACATGCGCCAAGGCGGTCTTATCGCTACAAGCGATCTCTTCCAGACAACCTTTGGGTACAATTGCCAAGCGTGGGTAATTAATACCCCGTTAGAGGGAGGCTCACTTCCAGCAGTGGATGGTTGTGACTTTTATGTTGTGTTGTAAGTAGTGCCCCACCGAGAATCTTTTGTTAGCACCTGTTTTGAGTGCTACAATCTCATTAATCAATCAATTATGCTTGACACTGTTGGGAAATTTTAGTCGCCGTTAAGATAGGCGCTCAAATTATTTTTCGAAAGAATACGATGCCTTTGGCGTTTAGTCCGCCCGTGATTGTGCAGCAATAAAGTTTCGTAATAAGGTACAGGAACCAAAGATGGCCCACTTAATTTCAAACCCTAAAAATTTAAATAAATACATAAATTAGGAAACAAAACAAGTTGCAATTCTAAAATTTGGTTTATTAATCAGCAAAAAAAATTAGTTTGACTCATATATGAGGAGGTACTATGGAGAAAAATTAAATTTTGAAAACCTTTGCGATGGGCCATCTTAGGCAATGGGTGTCCTAAAAAGGCCCAATACACAGCTATAAATATTTTTGATAATTTTCTGATTTATACGTTGTTCTTTCCTACAACTGTTTTGATTTTGTGTTATCTTTTAGTCTCATATACTTGTTACAAAAACTAGTCAAAAATATGGCGTATGGGCCATCATAAATCTATCAAAATTGAAATCTACTGTAAAACAAATAAATATTACTAAATGTATAAAAATCACATCGTTTCATGAAACTAAAAATAGTCTCTTTAAAAACAAAGTAATAATTTTTTATAAAAGAAATAAATTTTCCATTATAAATTTTTGTGGGCCTCATTAGAGCATATGAAAAATATGTTCTATAAAATTTTACAAAAAGTAACTAAACTAAGTAGCTTCTTTGTTTTTATATTACTTAAACTCTTTCTAAAATTAAAATGCAAAATTCAACGGTATATTAGGAAATTAACTACGAGCACCATTGTTTCATTTATCGTAAAAACTACGAGCAGCGGGCCATCTTTGGTTACCATTGGGTGGGCCGTCATAGGCAAACTACCCTATAGCAGTAAAAGTCTTTATAATACAGCAAATACGCAATGAAACAGTGTAACATACCCAGTAAGTCATGCGGAAATGTCCAAATAAAGACGTGAATCAATCAAACTGTAACAATCTGCGGTAATTTTATAGAAATATCCCATAATCCGCGCGGTAATTTTAAAAAAACGACCTTCCGTATGAATCTTTGTTGACAAGTGACAAATAACATCAAAATGGCGGTGAGTTCGTGTTCGGATACACTTGCCATTTTGTCTAGGGAGTTAAGACGTGCCCCCCGCGAAAATTCAAATAATTTCAAAAATAATAAGCCGGATTTTTTTTATGTGGGCCATCTTGGGAGCCGGGCCATCTTAGGTCACTGTACCCTAGTTAGGTACTGTTTAAATCTTTTATTTTTAAGTGTATTGTAGCTGAACAATCTTGTTTGCGTTGTGAGTGCCAGAGTGCCAGTATCTCGATAAATTTTTATTCTTAGTACTTATCAAAGTTTCGTCCTCTCCGAATAAATCCTTTAAACTAGTTAATATTTTATTTATTTAAGAGCCCGTGTTGTCCCACAGCAGGGCAAAGGCCTCTCTCCTATTTTTCCACATCTCTCGCTCGGTCCAGTGTTAGGCTTTGCCAGTTCGGTAGATAGGCGCTAAGTTCATCGCTCCACCTCTTTCGGGGCCGTCCACTACTATTTTAAACCTTCGACACCGCTAACAACCTTCCGATCGCGCTTCCCCTCAAAATGCCCTCAAACAACAGTAATACTCGTCCGAAGACAATGCATATTTTTTTAAATCTAATCATAGAGCCCACTTTTTGTTTAGTTTCGGTTCCCGTCCTGCTTCTTTTTCGGAACCGGTACCGGCAGCGGAGGCACAGCCAAAAATAAATGCTATGTGGTCACTATGTGACCACAGCCTGGCTAAGGGTTAAAAGGATCGACCGTACCAGGAACAAAACCCTGCGTTTCAAAACTGGCATCATAGACTTCGGCAAAAAGTCCGCACGTCTGAAGTGGGACTGAGCAGAACAGGTCTCGCATGCATCCCGACAGATGGGCTATAATTGCCACTAAATGGATACCACAGGATGGTCGTTGTCGTCGTGGTCAGCCTAGGAGAAGATGGCGTGATGATATTGAAGCCATGCATTTGGAGGCCCAAGACCGAGACTCGTGGCGTGAAAGAGGGGAGGCCTTTCCCCTGCAGTGGGACACATATCAGGCTAAATAATAATAGGTAAAGAAGACTTGTGTGATAAAATAAACTTGAGATCTGTTTATAATAATTTGTTTATTCACTTCTTAGCCTTAACTTCCTTCACGGCAGTGGGAGCTTTAGTGACGTCGTCAGGGTTCTCAGCAGCATCCTTCAGTCTCTTAGCACGGATACCAACAAGCTTGGCGATGGAGCGAGCCTGGAGGAGAAAAAATTTCAACTTAAAATTTCAACTGCATAGGCATTCAAATGTATTCAAGTCTATTGCATGGTTTAAGAGTTCACTTTTGTTGAACAAAATGTGGACAGGGCCTTATTTCATCCACTCAAGAGAATATTTACCAGGAAGGCATTGTTTATTATTTTTTTTTTATTATTATAGCCTTTATTTACCAATAAAATTATTTAACAATATGAGAATTTACATGTTATATACATACAATAAATAAATTACAATGGCACACTCAAATAAATACATGATTCATTTTATCTGTTTCTTATTCCTTTATTGGTCTGCTTTTTTAGCATAGGCCTCCTCCTGAGGCCTATGCTCAGGCATTGTTTAATGACTAATAATTTACTTGGCCCGATGTGGTGCAGTGGGAGTGCAAGGCTAAGGTTAGGGTTTCGTTTTTCGGAGGGCACTTAAAACATTGGATATTTATCACTTAGTAAATTTGTTTCTAGTCTGGTTAGGACATTGCAGGCTGAACCACCTGATTGTCCAAAAAGAAAGATGGTTCTGTGCTTCAGAGGCCATGTTAAGTTGTTGGTCCCAGTTGCTGTCTATGATTACTTAGACAGTGGTCTTTCAACCATGTCAGAGGTTGAGTAGTAGAAGGTAGTTGAAAAACTCTGACACCAGGATTATTTAGGTTGTTGGTTGATTGATGTACCATACAATAAGCAAACTTGTCCAGTTATGTAGTTGAACATACCTAGTAAAGATCAAACAATTTTTTTAAAGTGATTGGCTATCTTGATACATACCCCTCTGAGGTATAATATTCATCAAAATACATACCCCTCTGAGGTATTGGTAGGCCTTGAAGTCCTTCTCCTCTTCAGTGATAGCACGAGCAATGGACTTGGGTGCAGGCTGTTGCACGGGCATCAGCGGTCCACGCAGCTGAGTGGCCAGCTTACGCTCTTCCTCATTGGCCTCTCCCTTGAGGACCTAAAAAACAAATATAACTGGTTACAAGAATTTACCTATTCATTGACTTCATAGCAAGGTAGGGTTTATCTAATTTAATAAAAACTTCATTCTGGAAAAGACTATTCTAGAAGTTTGGGTAGATATGACATGATATATTTGTAAATTATTCAAAAACCAATCCATGTAGAAAAGTAGTAATATACCTTCTTGCCCTTGGGGAAGAGGATAAGTCTAGCACGGTACTCCTTCAGCCTCTGGACATTGATCTGCAGGGACTCAACAGACTTGTTACGGCGACGGGGGTCCACAGCAACACCAATAGTTCTGGCAAATGCAGGGTTCAAGCCTGCAGCCTAAAAATTATATTTATTTATAAATAACAACTTAACTCAGTGTAAGTAAATGTTAACACATGAACAGTCTAAATGTATGCAAGGATGGTCTTATTCAACAACTATGAACTATCACTACAAAATAAATATTAAGAACTTTATAACCTATTATCAAGTGTTTGCAAACATATACCTTAGTTACAAGTGATGAATTATCTTCTTTACTAATCAAGCTGGATACCAAGCAAGGAGCAGTATAATTATTTATTTACCCTGATTTCTCTGAGAGTAAATCCACGTCCAGCGCGAACTTTAGTGTGATAGCGGATGGTAGGGCAACGGACTACGGGTCGCAGGGGTCCAGCAGCAGGCCTAGGGGCAATAGCCTTAGCTTTCTTGATTCTGTTCTGCTTTCTGCGATGTCTTCTAGCAGGTTGGTTGAACCAGGTCTTCACAAATCTTTGCCAATCCTTGTGGAAATGGCCATTGGGAATCATATTATTTCCCTTCCCCATTTTTGTGTTTTTGTCTTACCTATAACACAAATATAGTTATAAACACAAGGTACACTAGTAAAAGAAAGAAATTAAATATTCATTTGTACAAAATATATAAGGATATCTTAGGAATTTATAGATATTTTTCAAGGAACTAACCGGTCACGAAAACAAGCAAGACATGAAAGAATGAACATTGACATTTAAGAATTTCTAAACGAAAACGAAACTGTCAAAACTGTGGGTGCGCTTTATGTGCAACAAATATTATGTCCATGTCGCTGGCTCCCCAAAGTATATATTTTTCAAAGCTGAGAGGCTCAAACGTTTGTGACGAATGGATGGACTCTTATTTTAACACTGGTTTTCAATGTGACGCTACCTAGACTGAGATCTCAGGTCAAAAAATTTGGGGAGCCAGCGACATGCTTTTAGGTTAGAATTTCAGAGAAATCATCAGATTACTTGTTAACGGCGCAATGTGCCAAAATGATGGCTATGCCAAAGAAATGTGACGGAATATGTGACAGCTACAAGCACATTCAATAGCTATGTGACTCAACTGGAGCTGAGAAATAAGCCATGGAATGTTTCCAACCCATGTCGCTGGCTCCCCAAAAAACCGGCATCCGAAATCTTTGCAAATACCACCTAAAACTACTAACCAAAGAGGAATTCTCGATCGTAATGTAGTAAATACTCGTTCTTCAAACAATCTCCTCTAGAATCAGCTTCGTTTTTGAGAAAACACAACATTTGTTTTTGTATGAATATAAGGGTGACTACATCGTTCAACCCTTTTTGGGACAGTTTCAGAAACTCATGGTTTCATGATTTCCGTACAGATTATACTAAATATTACCTTGAACAATGTCCGCGAAGGCCTCTTAGTATTTATATTGTGCTGGTACTATTAGCAGCACATCAACTTACCTATTTAAGGTACTTAGATTTTGACGGTATTTAATAAAACTACTAAGTATAATCAGCAATTAAAATACAACATATGAAAAAAAAACAATATTTACCACGGTTTATTCATAACATTTATAGTACAAAATCATTGTAGTATGCCAATATGCTTGTATACACGATCTCATTATTGTCGTTCGAGAGAATTCGTCACCGGCACGGCCGGCGACTTATCGGGAGCGCATCGGAAGTCGCTTTCATTTGCGTCGAAAAGAGATCTTTATGGATAGGTCCGAATGTACCTATATTTATGAATTTACATTATGATGCGACCGGTTTCATTGCACCATCGTCAGGAAGTAACTACTTAAAAAAAACTGGTTACTACCTGAAGACAGATTAACGAAACAAAAAAAATATGAAATAAAAAATTACTACCACGAGCCCATCAGGTAACACAACCAGTCGTATTATAATTTGATTTTATTAATATTTTAGTGGAACTACTGTAATCAGTTTTAATTTACCTATCATATGATCATCTCAATCAACTAGGCATTTGTTGAGAGTGAATGTACAGTCGGTTATAGCACATAAGGTACCAGGGGTACTCCAAAAGGGCTGAATCATTTTTGTACTTAGCAATATTTTTTCTTGACATGAATATGTTTTAGTAGAAAATTACTTCTTTTATGAGAATAAGTTTAAATTTTGATTATTTAATAACTGGAGATAAAAATAATTCAGTTTTTTTGGAGTATCCCTGTTACCTTATGTGCTACAACCGACTGTACCTAGACCTACATACATGTTGTACCGACTGTAAAAATGTAACAACGGTACAGTTTCATGAGATTTAACGATATTTATTTATTAATTATAGGAATCAGTTCAAGCGAGGCCTTTTCTTAACATTATTTAAGGTAATATTTAGTATAATCTGTACGGAAATCATGAAACCATGAGTTTCTGAAACTGTCCCAAAAAGGGTTGAACGATGTAGTCACCCTTATATTCATACAAAAACAAATGTTGTGTTTTCTCAAAAACGAAGCTGATTCTAGAGGAGATTGTTTGAAGAACGAGTATTTACTACATTACGATCGAGAATTCCTCTTTGGTTAGTAGTTTTAGGTGGTATTTGCAAAGATTTCGGATGCCGGTTTTTTGGGGAGCCAGCGACATGGGTTGGAAACATTCCATGGCTTATTTCTCAGCTCCAGTTGAGTCACATAGCTATTGAATGTGCTTGTAGCTGTCACATATTCCGTCACATTTCTTTGGCATAGCCATCATTTTGGCACATTGCGCCGTTAACAAGTAATCTGATGATTTCTCTGAAATTCTAACCTAAAAGCATGTCGCTGGCTCCCCAAATTTTTTGACCTGAGATCTCAGTCTAGGTAGCGTCACATTGAAAACCAGTCTTAAAATAAGAGTCCATCCATTCGTCACAAACGTTTGAGCCTCTCAGCTTTGAAAAATATATACTTTGGGGAGCCAGCGACATGGACATCAAATATTGAGCAAAAAAAAAAACACGCGCCGCGTTTTGTGCAGCAAAAAGTTTATAGTGCATTTATTATATCCATGTCGCTGGCTCCCCAAAGTATATATTTTTCAAAGCTGAGAGGCTCAAACGTTTGTGACGAATGGATGGACTCTTATTTTAAGACTGGTTTTCAATGTGACGCTACCAAGACTGAGATCTCAGGTCAAAAAATTTGGGGAGCCAGCGACATGCTTTTAGGTTAGAATTTCAGAGAAATCATCAGATTACTTGTTAACGGCGCAATGTGCCAAAATGATGGCTATGCCAAAGAAATGTGACGGAATATGTGACAGCTACAAGCACATTAAATAGCTATGTGACTCAACTGGAGCTGAGAAATAAGCCATGGAATGTTTCCAACCCATGTCGCTGGCTCCCCAAAAAACCGGCATACGAAATCTTTGCAAATACCATCTAAAACTACTAACCAAAGAGGAATTCTCGATCGTAATGTAGTAAATACTCGTTCTTCAAACAATCTCCTCTAGAATCAGCTTCGTTTTTGAGAAAACACAACATTTGTTCTTGTATGAGTATAAGGGTGACTACATCGTTCAACCCCTTTTGGGACAGTTTCAGGAACTTATGGTTTCATGATTTCCGTACAGATTATACTAAATATTACCTTAAATAATGTTAAGGCCTCGCTTGAATTGATTCCTATAATTAATAAATAAATATCGTTTAATCTCATAAAACTGTAGCGTTGTTACATTTTTACAGTCTGTACAACATGTATGTAGGTACAGTCGGTTGTAGCACATAAGGTAACAGGGATAATCCAAAAGAATTGAATTATTTTTATCTCCAGTTATTAAATAATCAAAATTTAAACTTATTCTCCTAAAAGAAGTAATTTTCTACTAAAACATATTCATGTCAAGAAAAAAATATTGCTAAGGACAAAAATAATTCAGCCCTTTTGGAGTACCCCTGGTACCTTATGTGCTATAACCGACTGTACATTCACTCTCAACAAATGCCTAAATGATTGAGATGATCTTTATGATAGGTAAATTAAAACTGATTACATTAGTTCCACTAAAATATTAATAAAATCAAATTATAATACGACTGGTTGTGTTACCTGATGGGCTCGTGGTAGTACTTTTTAATTACACATTTTTTTGTTTCGTTAATCTGTCTTCAGGTAGTAACCAGTTTTTTTTAAGTAGTTACTTCCTGACGATGGTGCAATGAAACCGGTCGCATCATAATGTAAATTCATAAATATAGGTACATTCGGACCTATCCATAAAGATCTATTTTCGACGCAAATGAAAGGGACTTTCGATGTGCTCCCGATAAGTTGCCGGCCGCGCCAGTGACGATTTCTCCCGAACGACAACAATGATATCGTGTATACAAGCATATTGGCATATTACAATGATTTTGTACTATAAATGTTATAATAATAAACCGTGGTAAATATTGTATTTTTTTTCATATGTTGTATTTTAATTGCTGATTATACTTCGTAGTTGTATGAAATACCCTCAAAATCTAAGTACCTTAAATAGGTGAGTTGATGTGCTGCTAATAGTACAAGCACAATATAAACACTAAGAGCCCTTTGCGGACATTGTTCAAGGTAATATTTAGTATAATATGTACGGAAATCATGAAACCATAAGTTCCTAAAACTGTCCCAAAAAGGGTTGAACGATGTAGTCACCCTTATATTCATACAAAAACAAATGTTGTGTTTTCTCAAAAACGAAGCTGATTTTAGAGGAGATTGTTTGAAGAACGAGTATTTACTACATTACGATTGAGAATTCCTCTTTGGTTAGTAGTTTTAGGTGGTATTTGCAAAGATTTCGGATGCCGGTTTTTTGGGGAGCCAGCGACATGGGTTGGAAACATTCCATGGCTTATTTCTCAGCTCCAGTTGAGTCACATAGCTATTGAATGTGCTTGTAGCTGTCACATATTCCGTCACATTTCTTTGGCATAGCCATCATTTTGGCACATTGCGCCGTTAACAAGTAATCTGATGATTTCTCTGAAATTCTAACCTAAAAGCATGTCGCTGGCTCCCCAAATTTTTTGACCTGAGATCTCAGTCTAGGTAGCGTCACATTGAAAACCAGTGTTAAAATAAGAGTCCATCCATTCGTCACAAACGTTTGAGCCTCTCAGCTTTGAAAAATATATACTTTGGGGAGCCAGCGACATGGACATCATTTATTGGCATATTTCGATCAAATCGGGGACGTGCTAAAGAAAGGTCAGGTCAAGAGTACCCTAAACCGACGAGCATGCATGAAGAGATTGATGAATGTAGAGGAGGCGAAAGAAGTACCTATGCCAGGTCGTAGTTAGTGGAAGGAAGTAGTCTCTGCCTACCCCTCCGGGAAAGAGGCGTGATTTATGTATGTATGTTAAAAATATTTCTGAACCAAAACTATTTCGCCTTCAACTTGGTGTACAACGTCCTTTATCATCCAGAAATTAAGGACTCGCACACACCGAGTGCGTTGCTGGAAGTTAAGCTTGTTGTGTTGGATGGAGAAACTTCTACAAATTCAATTTGTAAAACCAGCTGCGTGATAATTCCTGTGCACTGCATGCATCTAGTGTGAATATCAAATAAAAAAATTAATACTACTCCAGCTCAAAGCACAAGTCACGTAAACGCATTAGGTGTGTGTTTAAGCCTTGGGCGCTCATTAATAAAAATAAAAATGAAAACTCTATGGTTTGCAACGCGTGAAATCTTTTCTCTATGGGCACCACCACCATATTGCTTTTTTGTTCAAACGTCACCTTTCCTTTTGGTGAGCAAGGTGTGTTCACGTGAGGTTGTGTGTTCCCTCGAATCAGGTCACACAATCCTCATAATTTCGTGAAATATTCTTGTAAAATATAAAAAAAAAACATAAAAACCACAAAAATCCAAAAAAATAGTAAAATAATAAAATTAAACGGGAATCACTCGATTTTAAGTTAGTGTACGTAAGCGTGCAACGTGGTCTAAGGAATGCGATAGTCATTGTAAAGAGAAAGTGAAGTTACTCGTTGCTAACGTATAAGTAAAGTTCATGTTCTACATCAAGCTGTCACAGTGAAACTTACAAAATGAATCCTGGTCCACCAAATTACCCCATGGCATCGCTGTATGTCGGAGACCTGCACTCCGATATTACTGAAGCCATGTTGTTTGAGAAATTCTCAACCGCTGGTCCGGTTTTGTCTATTCGCGTTTGTCGCGATATGATTACACGCAGATCCCTTGGCTACGCTTATGTAAATTTTCAGCAGCCTGCAGATGGTAAGTAACCTACAAAGTATTATCCTCCATACAATTTTTTCAAGGTCAATTACACCATTTGGTAAAAAAAATGTCTCCTCTTCTAGCATTTGTCCTATCTGTCACTAAAGTAAAATGTCTAATGAAAGTAGATGATTCAGTGCATTATACTACTGCCACGCATCAGCTACTGCAAGTTGCATTATATATTACATAGTTCTAAAAGTTTCCTAATAACATGCTTTCAATTATATCAACTGGTTTCTTTGATTTGATTTGATTGAAATTTAGTGATCTTTTAGTAAAAGTCGCCTTCTAATTGATTTTCAATGACTAACTAGTATAAGAACCAGTTTACACACAGCAATGCTAAATTGCTGATATGCTTGAATTGATGAGTATGTTTTTTTTCATTGTATCTTTGTTGAATATGAAATTCAGAATGTTTCATGTTCTAGCACTTGTTTGTTAAGTATCTACATCATGTAACCTGCTTTGCTTTATTTTTTTTTCAGCTGAAAAGGCTTTAGACACTATGAATTTTGACATGATCAAAGGAAGACCTATTAGAATCATGTGGTCCCAACGTGATCCTTCCCTGCGCAAGTCTGGTGTTGGGAATGTTTTCATCAAAAACCTTGACAAAACCATAGACAACAAGGCTATGTATGACACTTTCACTGCCTTTGGCAATATTCTGAGTTGTAAGGTGGCTCAAGATGAAACCGGTGCATCCAAGGGATATGGATTTGTCCACTTTGAAACTGAAGAAGCTGCCAATAAATCTATTGAGAAGGTGAATGGCATGCTGCTGAATGGAAAGAAAGTGTATGTGGGCAGATTCATTCCTCGCAAAGAACGTGAAAAGGAACTTGGAGAGAAAGCTAAACTCTTCACCAATGTATATGTTAAGAACTTTGGAGAAGATTTCACTGATGAAAACCTCAGAGAAATGTTTGAGAAATATGGTCGCATTACAAGCCACAAAGTAATGTACAAAGAAGATGGAAGTTCAAGGGGCTTTGGTTTTGTGGCTTTTGAAGATCCTGATGCTGCTGAAAGAGCTTGCATGGAGCTCAATGGTAAAGAGCTTGTTGAAGGCAAACCTCTGTATGTGGGCCGGGCTCAAAAGAAAGCAGAGCGCCAAAAAGAATTAAAGCGTAAATTTGAACAACTGAAATCTGAACGCTTGACACGCTACCAGGGAGTCAACTTATATGTGAAGAATTTGGACGATACAATTGATGATGAAAGACTTCGTAAAGAATTTGCTCCATTTGGTACTATAACTTCTGCAAAGGTATGTTACTTTGAGATGTGTCTTTGAGATGTAATTATAATTTTTTCCTAAAAACACATGTTTAACTATTTTGCTTTGTTGCAGGTCATGTTAGAAGATGGACGCAGCAAAGGATTTGGATTTGTATGTTTTTCCTCTCCTGAAGAAGCTACTAAAGCTGTGACTGAAATGAACGGTCGCATTGTTGGAACTAAACCATTGTATGTAGCCTTGGCTCAACGCAAAGAAGACCGTAAAGCACATTTGACATCTCAGTACATGCAACGTATGGCTAGCATGCGTATGCAACAGATGGGTCAAATCTTCCAACCAGGAGGTGCTGGTGGGTACTTTGTACCAACAATCCCTCCTGCACAACGTTTCTATGGCCCTGCTCAAATGACACAAATAAGACCATCCCCACGCTGGACTGCGCAACCACCTGTCAGGCCCAGTGCACAAACTGCAGCATCAGGGTACCCCAACATGCAAGCCCCCTTCCGTCCTGCTCCAAGGGGTCCAGCTCAAGCTGCTATGCGAACTTCGCTCGGGGCTAGACCTATCACAGGACAACAAGGCGTCGCCCAAGGAGCCTCCATTCGCGCTCCGATGGTCGCTCAAAGTGGACGCCCGGCGGGCTACAAGTACACCGCCAACATGCGCAATCCCCCTGCTCCTCAGCCAGCTGTGCACATCCAAGGCCAGGAGCCTCTGACTGCTACCATGCTGGCCGCTGCTCCACTTCAAGAGCAGAAACAGATGTTAGGTGAACGTCTATTCCCGTTGATTCAAAGAATGCATCCAGATTTGGCTGGTAAGATTACTGGAATGCTTCTGGAAATTGACAATTCTGAGTTACTTCACATGTTAGAACATGGAGAATCACTCAAGGCTAAGGTAGATGAAGCAGTTGCTGTTTTGCAAGCTCACCAGGCTAAACAGCAAGCTACAAAGAAAGAATAAAATTATTTGTATCTTTGCGGGAACAGTAAACATCATAATTACAGCTTGATGAGTTTTACAAAAACTTTTAGTACTATGTTCTTGTATGTATTTGTGCATGCTTGAACTCCTAGTTTAAGTCCCGCAATTTATAAAAAATAATTATAAAAATTGAAAAAAAAAGAAAATGCTGGATTGCACCCTTTAAAATTGTGTAACTTTATTATTCTAACTATCAAGAGTGCATTTCCACAAACAAAAATATGCAACTGTCAACATTTCTATATTTGGAGGGTCTCTCAGGAGACCCTTGTGACTTTTTACATTGACTATTACAGAAGTTTGGTTTTTAAGTTTTGTCATTTAAAATATCCTCTTTTTCTCTGAAAATGGAGTTGGCTTTTGTTCTTGCAGTTATTTTTCTTTTCTCTTATCTTATCAGTTAACATTGGATATTATCTACCTTGGATTGTAAACTTGGTCGCCAATGTAACTGATTTTGAATATTTGTATTTGTTACATATATTCTGTGAACTATTCACATTACACAATGATGTTTTATTTGTCTCCACCAAGTTACCTAAACCTGAATTGAATAGAAGTGTTGTAGAGGTGTGCATTTCCCTGGCATGGTCACCATGGAAAACCATTACTTTGAGTATGCAGAATAATTGTCGATTAATTGTCGAAATTTGGGGTCGGTCCCACTATACCCATTACCCATTACAGTGGTCATACTGGGACTTCACTTTTTTTCTAAAAACAGTGCCAGTATACCCACTGATGACTGACGGAAATAGTGGGAATTACTTTTCATACGATCGTGTCCCAGAAAAACCATTTGCGGCGTTTATTAAACGCATGACAGCCTACGTTAAAATCTAGGCTGCTGCATACTGGCCACCACAATATAATACTTTCTTTTATCAGTGTGACATTAGATACACATTTTTCTGTCAAAATATACTTAGTTGAGAAAATGGCTTCGAAACGTAAGTATCTTATGTAGATGAGATATTTTGAATCGTGGCTTCCCTGTTAGCTTCTGCCATAGCCGATTCAATTGTGTTTTGATTTTCACTTGGAACACAATGAGTGGAATGTGGTACGGAACAAAGCTTCGTTTTACAATCCTAAAAGGAAAAATTTTAATGAAGTTAAAATATATAAATTTAGCAAAAATTAGCGAAATCTAAAAAGAAATATAATATAATGGAAACTCACTGCAGATACAGTAATAGATCCTTTACATTTTGTTTTGTGGTGTTTGTTACAGTGCCACATAAAGTTGCCGGACTAATAGTGGCTGTGTTTTGTATACTCATGGCCTTGAAATAATAAAATATTACCTTTCCCCCTTTTTATAATCTCAATACTCATTTTCGAAATTATTTAAAATAAAGTTTTTTACCAACGTACTTGTCTGTCCTGTCACAAAGACACCTTCTAATTACGTCGTGATTGAAATTCAATTTATTAAAAGAGTCGAGAGCACGCATTTGAATAAAGAGTTTTCATTGAGATAAAAATTTAGTATAACTAATCTTTCCTGTTTTTAATATAAACGCTCAGCATGCCAGCGCGTTTAAAAAAACGCAATGGTAATTATGGTAAATTTAGTGCCACTATTACCATTAATGGTTATTCTCAATGGGTATACTGGGACCGACCCGAAATTTGTCGGACAAAAACCAGAATTTGTCGGGACACCGTTTAGAAGATATAACGCATTGAAAGTGAACGTGCTGGAGAAACGTTTCTACAGCTCGGTAAAAACTGGATCTCGAAAACCAGACCACCTAGCATGGATCCGATTATTGCTAATAAATGTCGTTTAATTGTCGACCCCACATGCAAAAAATCAGAATGATCCGATGCGCCGTTCAAAAGATGCATTTCCCTGTGTGCATTTCCCTGGCATGGTCACCATGGAAAACCATAACTTTGAGTATGCAGAATAATTGTCGAAATTTGTCGGTTTGTTTTGTGGGACAAAACCAGAATTTGTCGGGACACCGTTTAGAAGATATAACGCATTGAAAGTGACCGTGCTGGAGAAACGTTTCTACAGCACGGTCACCGCTGGATCTTGATAACCAGACCACTTAGCAAGGATCCGATTATTACAAATAAATGTCGTTTAATTGTCGACCCCACATGCAAAAAATCAGAAAGATCCGATGCGCCGTTCAAAAGATATAAGCTGGTTCTGGTGACCGTGCTAGAGAAATGCATTTCCCTGGCACGGTCACCGTTGGATCTCGATAACCACGGCACATAGCGAGGATCTGATTGGTGGAAATAAATGTCGATTAATTGTCGACCCCGCATGCAGAAATGCAGAATTTGTCGGCCTTTAGTTTGGAAGATATTAGCAAATACTTTTGTTGTATGGGCCTATAGAACAGGAGCTAACTTACAATTATACCTAGTATACCTTCATAATATAAGAAAAGATTAAAAACTAAAAAGATTTTTAGTGTTTTTTTATATTCTTACCTAATTTAATAAAATGGCAACATTTAATATTATAAAAGGGAGTGTAACTCTGTCTGTCTGTCTGTAACCTTATCAAGGCTCATCCGCCTAACCGATCCTTAAGAAATTTGTTACAGGGATTTGTTGGTTTACCAGAGACAAACATAGGCACTTTTATCAGCTATCGAGGGACTGCAGCAGCTGATGTAGATCATCAACAGCCCAGCTGAACTATACGAGATACAAAAATAGTGTCTTACAAAGAGTTGTTCAACGTGATGAGACGCTTCTGCAGGCATATAGGAATCGAGGGTCTGCAGCAGCACCTGATGTAGACCTTCAACAGCTCTTATTTACCTTTTGGCACCAACAGTAAAGTACAGTATAAACTTCAAGTTGTAAGTTATACTGATATTATAATAACTTACCTTTCTGTAGCACCATTAAAAACACAAACTTATTTAATTTAAACTTGAAAAAGAGTCGCACAACAGCCATGTTTAAATGCAAGCAACAGTTTGGAGATTCGGTGTTGCCATTATTATCGAATCGAAACACTGGAAGGGCCGTGTTTGCACTTTAGGGACCTACGAACGACACGATAATATCGGTAGGTTGACGGTAGGTGTATGTTTTATATGAAGTAAAAAGAAAGATAGACAATAACTTCATGATATAAAAAAGAAAACCACTATCGGGACAATATCGGCGTAGGTGGAATACGATTCAGAACAATGTATTTTGAAAAAAGTGCAATATAAGAATTTTTCAAAGTAAAACAATTTATAAGTTACTTATTTGACGTCATCCAAAATGTTGGCTTGATATTGTGGCGATATCAGCCCGATATTATAGTCCCGCGATATCGATGAATTCGTGCAAAGACGCTCATCGGCCGATATTGGGGCTGGTTAACTTTTCATGTATGAAGTCATGGTATAAGTTTAATAATATACTCCGTCTGGCAATACAGCAATCACACGACCCAATTTATCGGGCTCGATTTTGAAGGCATTGCTGGTTACTAACTTATGAATTTCTTTAATAACTAAAATTAAAAATGATGTGATGTAGTAAAATTTTGTTTAAATCTGATTAATAAATAAATATTTTATTAATTATACAGAGATAAAATGTTGGGTACATTAATTCTCAGAAAATAATAATGAGTTATATTAAAATAAAGTTTCAACATTATATGACGTAGGCATTAGTCACTTAGGGGCGGACATACCTGTGATATTTTATTACACTATGTTATTGTATATCTCCCTTTCTTGATAGAAAGAGAGATGGACAAGTACTTCATACATAAAAAATTAAACAGGACCAATATCGTCCTCAATGACTATGGGGATTTTCCAAAGTCAGCTTTCATAAAGATTGCCGGATCAGCGGGCATGATATTTTTTTTAAAGTTAGGTACTTTATATTTCTTTTGACGCATGAACTTTGTCAGTAGGTAGACTTAAGTATTTTCATTTTATTTAAATAAAAGTCTCACAATTTTTGTATGGGATTGAACTGTAATTACTTATTTTTTATCGTAATTATTATCATTATGCATTTTATTCAGATAAAACGAACACATTATCACTTGATTACCATATCACAAGGATTTCGATGTTGTAGTGCTCCGGCATTCGGCAACAGCACCACCTAGTAGAAACTCAAGCTATGGAATAAAAAATCCCCATTGACTATTAGGTACTTTTTTCGTTTCTCATATTAATTAGGATTGTGGTATTTTTTGCACAAATTAAGTAAGGATTTAAAAAACACTGAAAATCTTTTTAGTTTTTAATCTTTTCTTATTTTATGAAGGTATACTAGGTATAATTTGAAGTTAGCTCCCGTACTATAGGCCCATACAAAAAAAGTATTCGCGATTATCTTCTAAACTAAAGGCCGACAAATGCTGCATTTCTGCATGCGGGGTCGACAATTAATCGACATTTATTTCCACCAATCAGATCCTCGCTACGTGCCGTGGTTATCGAGATCCAAAGGTGACCGTGCCAGAGAAATGCATTTCTCTAGCACGGTCACCAGAACCAGCTTATATCTTTTGAAAGGCACATCGGATCATTCTGATTTTTTGCATGTGAGGTCGACAATTAAACGACATTTATTTGTAATAATCGGATCCTTGCTAAGTGGTCTGGTTATCAAGATCCAGCGGTGACCGTGCTGTAGAAACGTTTCTCCAGCACGGTCACTTTCAATGCGTTATATCTTCTAAACGGTGTCCCGACAAATTCTGGTTTTTGTCCGACAAATTTCGACAATTAATCAACAATTATTCTGCATACTCAAAGTAATGGTTTTCCATGGTGACCATGCCAGGGAAATGCACACCATTTCCCTGGCACGGTCACCGCTGGATCTCGATAACCACGGCACGTAGCGAGGATCTGATTATTGCAAATAAATGTCGTTTAATTGTCGACCCCACATGTAAAAAATCATGTGCGTTAGGACCACGGCATGATAGGATTGAGCTACTTTCCTACAGGATGGTGGTACCTGCAGTGTACTTTAGTGTACCTGTAAAGAAATTCAGTGTACTTACTTCTTTTAATAAAAAGTTATTTGATAAAATATGTACACCCGCCATTCTAACGTTAGAATGGCGGGTGTACATTTTTGTTTCAGTCAGTAGATACCTATATCACATTTCTTTTTTTGTTATTATGCGTACCTGCCGTGTACCTGTACGTAAAAATATAAGCTAATCTAAATGTTGTCAAATAGCAGTATTTAAACGTCAAGACAACGGCATACCTCAGGTATCATTTGTGGAACCGTTTTCATTTCTACTGTACACATGCAACTACCTATCGTATATCATAATTACTATCTGCTATGCCATCGGACCAGTCAATTATATATTATAATATAATGATAGGTAGTTACATGTGTACAGTAGAAATGAAAACGGTTCCACAAATGATACCTGAGGTATGCCGTTGTCTTGACGTTTTATACTGCTATTTGTCAACATTTTGATTAGCTTATATTTTTACGTACAGGTACACGGCAGGTACGCATGATAACAAAAAAAGAAATGTGAAATAGGTATCTACTGACCGAAATAAAAATGTACACCCGCCATTCTAACGTTAGAATGGCGGGTGTACATATTTTATCAAATAACTTTGTATTAAAGGAAGTACACTGAATTTCTTTACAGGTACACTGAGGTACACTGCAGGTACCACCACCCTGTAGGAAAGTAGCTCAATCCTATCATGTACACCCGTGGTCCTAACGCACATAAAAATCAGAATGATCCGATGCGCCGTTCAAAAGATAAAAGCTGGTTCTGGTGACCGTGCTAGAGAAATGCATTTCCCTAGCACGGTCACCGCTGGATCTCGATAACCATGGCACTTAGCGAAGATCTGATTGGTGGATATAATTGTCGAACCCCACATGCTGAAATACAGAATTTGTCGGCCTTTAGAAGACAATCTCAAATACTTTTTTTGTATGGGCCTATAGTACGGGAGCTAACTTCCAATTTATACCTAGTATACCTTCATAATAATAAGAAAAGATTCAAAACTAAAAATATTTTGTGTTATTTTAAATCCTTACTTAATATGTGCAATAATACCTACCAAAATCCAAATTAATATGACAAACGAAAAAAGTAATAGTCAATGGGGATTTTTTATTTCATAGCTTGAGTTTCTACTAGGTGGTGCTGTTGCCGAATGCCGGAGCACCACAACATCGAAATCCTTGTGATATGGTAATCAAGTGATAATGGGTTCGTTTTATCTGAATGAAATGCATAATGATAATAATTACGATGAAATATAAGTAATACTTTTAATTAAATAAAATGTCAATACTTCAGTCTATCTACTGACAAAATTCATACGTCAAAAGTAATATAAAGTACCCAAAAGTACCTAACTTTTCACACTAAAAATCTTTTTTGTTTTTAATCTTTTCTTAAATTATGAAGGTACCTATACTAGGTATAATTGAAAATTAGCACCTGTACTATAGGCCCATCCAAAAAAGTACTTGCGATTATCTTCTAAACTAAAGGCCGACAAATTTGCATTTCTGCATGCGGGGTCGACAATTAATCGACAATTATTTCCACCAATCAGATCCTCGCTACGTGCCGTGGTTATCGAGATCCAACAGTGACCGTGCCAGGGAAATGCATTTCTCTTGCACGGTCACCAGAACCAGCTGATATCTTTTGAACGGCGCATCGGATCATTCTGATTTTTTGCATGTGGGGTCGACAACCAAACGACATTTATTTGCATTAATCAGATCCTCGCTACGTGCCGTGGTTATCGAGATCCAGCGGTGACCGTGCCAGAGAAATGCATTTCTCTAGCACGGTCGACAGAACCAGCTTTTATCTTTTGAACGGCGCATCGGATCATTCTGATTTTTTGCATTTGGGATGTGGGGTCGACAATCAAACGACATTTATTTGCAGTAATCAGATCCTCGCTACGTGCCGTGGTTATCGAGACCCAGTTTTTACCGAGCTGTAGAAACGTTTCTCCAGCACGGTCACTTTCAATGCGTTATATCTTCTAAACTGTGTCCCGACAAATTCTGGTTTTAGTCCGACAAATTTCGACAATTAATCGACAATTATTCTGCATATTCAAAGTTATGGTTTTCCATGGTGACCATGCCAGGAACATGCACACGTTGTAGAGCGCCAACGCTGCGTTGAGCGGGCTGCACGCGCGGGCTAGATTCGGCAAAATACGACACGATGTAATAATGAGGCCGTCCGCTCCCTCACGCGGTTTTAGGCCGTACGCTCCCCGTGGATTCACACGCGGGACGGCAAGATTGACAAAACACAAGATTGGCGCCTCGTGAGGTGTGCATTTCCCTGGCATGGTCACCATGGAGAACCATAACTTTGAGTATGCAGAACAGGTAATTGTCGGACCAAAACCAGAATTTGTCGGGACACCGTTTAGAAGATATAACGCATTGAAAGTGACCGTGCTGGAGAAACGTTTCTACAGCTCTGTAAAAACTGGATCTCAAAAACCAGACCACCTAGCAAGGATCCGATTATTGCAAATAAATGTCGTTTAAAGGTGGTTTTCCACCGGCAGAGCGAGACGAGGCGTGACGAGGATTGAACCTCTAGTAAGCCGGTACACATATCTGTGCATACCCCCGTCAACCGCCGTGGCATAGATCTGTGTCCTAGTGTCCCATGGCCTTGTTTCGCAAATTTAGCATTTAAAACGATTGAAATAAGGCATAAAACCATTTGCATACGATTTAGAATGAATTTCTGAACCGACCTTTTCATTCATTGAATTTACCGCCTAGTTCGTTCACCGCGTTCATTCGAACGAAGTTTGGGTATGGTGCAAAATGGCGACAAGTGAATGTTATCACTGTTATCAGCAGTTTTCAAATTAGTATTTAGGACTAAATTTACACGAATTTACACAGTTCAGTTTTTTCATAAATATAAGTTTCTTATATACTAAACTGTGCAGAGACATAAATAAAAACAGTATCCAATATAATACTTTTTATTGAAAACAGACCAATTCCATACTTGGAAAATAACACGCAATACCTGTGTTCATTTACCTGTAAATTTGAAACCCAAAAATGTTTTTACTATCAAATATATTGCATGAGATCCATAAATTAACCTTCTTTCAATATCAGTAAGTAGAAGATCGGGTATAGAACAAATAAATGCATAATTCAATCATAATATGAAATTCGCCGAACTCGCCAAAAGTGTCATGGCGCGGCGGTTGACGGATACAATTTTCTGACCCCTCTTGGCTGCTGAGAGGTTAATAGTTAATTTATACTCTATGTCGAAAGCAATACGGTTCAGTTTTACACAAACTGACAGTTCAAGTCTCGCACATCCTCTTCAATCCTTGCCTTTTCCACCGAAGATGCGCTTCAATTCAATCCTCGTCACGCTTCGTCTCGATCTGCCGGTAGAAAACTACACCTTCATCTTATTCGCTGTTGAGAAGCGTGTTTCTGTTGCAGAATTAATTTAAACTCTGTGCCGGAAGCAATACGGTTCAGTTGAGTTTTTTTTACACAAACTGATATTTCAATTCAAGTCTCGCACATCCTCGTCAATCCTTACCTTTTCCACCGAAGATGCGCTAGGATTGAATTGAAAATTTCCCATACAAATTTCAATTCAATTCTCGTCACGCCTCGTCTCGCTTTGCCGGTGGAAAACCACCTTAATTGTCGACCCCGCATGCAAAAAATCAGAATGATCCGATGCGCCGTTCAAAAGATATAAGCTAGAGAAATGCATTTCCGTGGCACGGTCACCACCGCTGGATCTCGACAAACACGGCACGTAGCGAGGATCTGATTGGTGGAAATAATTGTTGATTAGGTAATTGTCGACCCCGCATGCAGAAATGCAGAATTTGTCGGCCTTTAGTTTAGAAGATAATCGCAAATACTTTTTTTGTATGGGCTTATAGTACGGGAGCTAACTTCCAATTATACCTAGTATAGGTACCTTCATACTAATAAGAAAAGATTAAAAACTAAAAAGATTTTTAGTATAATTTTAAATCCCTACTTAATTTGTGCAAAAAAATACACCACAATGGCGCGCAGCCACCAATACTTACTTTGTGCCACAATCCAAATGACAAGCGAAAAAAGTAATAGTCAATGGGGATTTTGCTCAACTTTGCGAGATACGTAAATAAGATCCTAGCAAAATAAAGTAGAGTGATTCTTGACTGAAACTGAGTGAAAGTGAGTGTCTTTTTGGTGGAAAATAGAAATCGAGAATCTGGAATACCTGATATGGAACATCATGAGCCTATCTGAGAGTCTATCAAGAATCCAGCTGTATGACGTACCAAATTCGCACATTAGGGCGGGGCAGACCGGCTCCGTATGCGTTCCGTATCCAGCTCTCGTCCGTAGTCACGCACGAACTGATGACGTTGTAATGTATAGGATTGTATGAGATACGGCACACCGCTTGCGTTGCGTATCCGTTCCGTGCTGCACGCAAGCGGTGTGCCGTATCTCATACAGTCCCATACATTACAACGTCATCAGTTCGTGCGTGACTACGGACGAGAGCTGGATACGGAGCCGGTGTGCACCGCCCTTGAGTCCTAGCTGTATGCAATTTTTTTTTTGCTATATTTCTAATAGTTTAGCTAATCTCTTGATGTATCACATCAGGTACTCGTGATTCTCGATTTCCATTTGTCAACAAAGAAAGAATTCTGTTTTTTTTGCTAAGGTTGCATTTCCGTATCTCGAATAGTTTAGCTGGGCTCTTAGTATTCCACATCAGGTACTCCAGATCCTCGACTTATATTTGCCAGCGAAGAAAACCCATCACTTTGAACAACAATCTTATCACTTCATTTTTTTTTTCTTAGGTGGCGTTTCCTAACTCAAATGGTTCAGCTCCAGATCCTCAATATTTACATACATTGCAGCAAAGATAACCCATCACTTTGAATAATTTTTGCTAAGGATGGCATTTCCGTATCTTGAATAGTTGAGGTTAGCTTTTGTCTAAATGTTCCACATCAGGTACTCCAGATCCTCCATTTGTATATGCCGGCAAAGAAAACCCATAACTTTGATCAACTTTTGCCTGGGTGGCGATTTCGTTTCTCGAATAATAATGTTAACACCAGGTACACGATCCTCATTTTCGATATTATTATGCCAGCAAAGATTTCCCATCAATGTGAACATTTTGCATAGACGACGGTTCCGTATTTTGTATGTAATGATTTTGCGGTTGGTCATTTTATTTTTGCCTATGAAATCTATGAACTTGATATATTTTCAGCAACACAGATAACTTTGTAAAAATGTGTAGGCTTCTAAGCACAGTATTTTTCTTATAAATTGGTGTGCGTTTCCACGGAGTGACCACCCCGTGGAAAAAATTGAAATAATTATAAATATTTCGTACAAAATATTTTCTTGAGTTTGCAAAACTATTACTCATCACAATAAAACAATTTTAAACGGATTTAAGTTGTTGTTTTATTATTTAGTACAAGTTCTAAAACAATTGTAACTTACATTCAATCAAAAAATTTGTACATATTATAGAAAAAAAGTTACACGGCTTAAAGTGTGGTCACTCCGTAGAAACGCCATTTTTTCATATCTCGGGAATGCATGCATGCTGGCATGAAATAACAATTAAAAACGCAAACGTCAAAATTATGAATGAAATGTTTTTGTACACATTTCGTACAAAAATTATGTATAAATGTTTCCTTGTAAAAGTTCTTGTAAAGGTGTTTTTTTAATAAGTAAAAAAAAGTCGAGTGATCAATTGAAAAGTGTTTGTTGTACGAATTTACGCAATGCTAGAGCTTTATTTTTGGTACTGTTAGTTTTTTCTGTAAACGTACAAAAAGTTATACTCAATGTCAAGTCACCATCTGCCATTTTGATTTTTACTGGTGCTCAACCGAGTGACCACACTTAAGGTCGAAGATCTCAAAAACTGTACAGCTAAGAAACATGATATTTAATACACGCCTACTACAAAAAGTGTACTAAATCATGGCTAGGTTATTTCATGCCAACATGCATGCATTCCCGAGATCTGAAAAAAATTTCAAAATCTGGCGTTTCTACGGAGTGACCACACCTTAACCTGTGTAACTTGTTTTCTATAATACGTACAAATTTTTTGTTTGAATGTACAATTGTTTTAGAATTTGTACTAAATATTTATAATTATTTCAATTTTTTTCCACGGGGTGGTCACTCCGTGGAAACGCACACCATAAATTGTATCATCACTACATCACTACATAGTATAAAATAAAGTCGCTTCCCGTTTGGTGTCTCCTTATATCTCTAGAATTACCCAACGGATTTTGATACGGTTTTTTTTAATAGATAGAGTAACTTGAGAGGAAGGTTTATAAGTATAATTTATTCCGGGAAAATGTCACATTCCCATGGAAAAACGGGTAGCCCAACTGGAAGTAAACTTTTGACCCCCTTTTGACACCTTTAAGGGTTAAAAATTCAAAAATCCTGAAACACGTATTTAATTATTTTAAGTTATGAGTCTAATCAGAAATTTTGAGACAGATCACTTTTAAGATAAAAAACTTTCATACAAACTTTTAACCCCCTTTTCACCCATCAAAGGGTTAAAATTTCAAAAATGCTGAAACACGTGTTTAATTATTTTGAGTTATTAGTCTAATCATAAATTTTGAAACAGATCACTATCATTTTAAAAAAACGAACTTTCATACAAACTTTTAACCCCCTTTTGACCCTATTAAGGGTTAAAATTTCAAATATGCTGAAACACGTGTTTAATAATTTTAAGTCATAAGTCTAATCACTTATTTTGAAACGGATCACACCTAAGACAACGAACTTTCATACAAACTTTGAATCCCCTTTTCATCCCTTGAAGGATTAAAAAAAACGGAATTTTATCAGCCTATGCACTATGTAGTGATACAATTCTAGCGTAGACCTCCGTCAATGCATCTAGCCACTATAAAATCTTTAAATTACCCCTTATCTGGGCTTCATACAAAATTGTATGTACATCCTAGCCTAATGCGTTAATGAAGCGAGACGGATTATCACTACATAGTATAAAGTAAAGTCGCTTCCCACGTCTGTCCCTGTCTGATTGTTTGTTTGTATGCTTAAATCTTCAAAACCACTTATGGGATCTGGATGAAGTTTTTTTTTAAAGATTGTGATTCAAGAGGAAGGTTTTATGTATGATTTATTCAGGGAGAAGGTCTGTTTCCCGTGGGAAATCAGTTAGCAGCGGGTGAAACCGCTGGACGGGCCGCTAGTGTGTTTATAAAGCAGGTGAATGAGGCTTTCAGCATGTGTTAATATCTTAACAAGTTTGTCTCCAGGTTAAAAAGAGAACAGCGTTGAAAGAACGAAAGTAGGGTCAGGGCGGCAACAGTGACTCGGATTTTTTCGGAGAGTAAAATTTTATAGATAACGTTAAAGTAGCAAACTGAAATTTATACCTTATATGCATTGATTATTTGCCTTTCTCCTCGCATCGTCACTTGTTTGATTTACACTGCAGTAAAGTTTTCAGGCACGGTTTTAAAAAAAATGGGAATTGAGCCACTCTGTACCGGTACCAGACTACTATGACTCAACCCTGTAGTACACAATGACTCTAACATTTTTTTGCAGTACACACTGGCTCAACAATGACATGAGCCAGTGTGTACCAGTACTAGTCTTATTTCATTTCAGTAGTACACACTTGCTCGTTAATAAAACATTATAATAAAACAACAACCCCAATTTGCCGTGTGTTGCCGGCTGAGAATAGCATCACCTCAATTCTTGCCCGTGGGAGTCGTAAGAGGCGACTTAGGGACTTGAGGGTGTGTATTGCAATTTTAGGCGATGGGCTGACAACCTGTCACTATAGCGATACACAATTTTCCAAATAACCCTCAAATATTTGTCAGACGTGGCGTAAATGTCCTTTTTATGCGGCTGTTTACGCTCTGCCTACCCCGCAAGGGATTATAGGCGTGATATATGTATGTATGTATGTATAAAACAACAATTTTCTAATCAGTCAAATAATATTTATTATCACAACTTATGCCTTTGGTACATTAATCACATGTTCATGTACCAAATCATTTATTTAACTTTTATGTTGAAAAAAAAAGGTCCTGATTGTTTTTGTTCTCAAAGTAGGAGTAGATGACGGTAGATTGACAGCACATGATCACGACACACAGTATTTCGACAGATTTCGACAAACGCTATCTCGACAGCACGCTAGTTTGACATCCTCAGTGTGGTTTCGAACTTTCCGTCCGGTGTCGCTTTTGCGACGCGGCATTCTAAAATAAAATAAAAACAAATATTTAGTAAATGATTGGATATTATAAATTGGCTATCACAAACAATTCGTGAAATCTATCGTATTAATAATACTAATAACACTTTTTAAGAATTCAAGCTTCCACATAATCTGTTAGAATTGAAAACTTTTGTATTGGAATGACTTTAAAGATACCCTCTGAACATATGGTCATGGTCATGTCATACCTATATTTTTTATTCTAGCGATCTTGAAACATGACAGTAAAACAAAGAATAAGTAAGCATTTTTAGGTTACAAATGTGTTAAAAAAGATTTGTTTCCCGTTTTGATATCCTACGCATAGTATGTAATTAACATAATATATACTTCGTATGACTATATTTTTCTAATTAATTGTATTAACCATCTAAAGTTTACACTGACTCACAAAAGTACACACTGACTCGCGAGTCATTGTGTACTTCCTAAAATTGAGTCAGTGAGGCTTCGTCGCCATTTTGAATTCAATAGGTGACACATCTTACAATTCTTCCCGTACGGCCAGCAAATCTATCGCATTGCCTAGCATATTAACACCACTATCCAACAAAACAATGACAATCGTTCGAATCTTTATTTATCAATGAATAAAACGAAGTGTAACTTACCTCGTAATTTTGTTTTGAGGGCACAAAAACTATCACACACTTTTTTCACTATTGAACGGCGCCGGAGCAGGCGGGTGACTGGTTTATGCGCGTTCGGCTGTCGCGAACTACCAATGAGTGAGGGTGACAGGTAGATACTTTTGTCTATTCGGGAGATAAAGCCGTGAGTCAAAGTACCCGCCTGAGTCACTGTTTCCTACCCTACCCTACGTCTTTTTATATTGTACCTACCAAAAATGTATTCAGAAATGAATAACTACTCGGTTCTTGGTTTATCAGAAAATGATACCCATATTTGCCCTTGCGCAATAAGTCTTCCAATTCAGCTCGGAAAAATCAAACTTTGCCCCCCTCTCCCCACCACTAAAGGCGTCAATTTATTGTAGTCTCTGCGGATTTCATTTGAAGACTATATCATTAACAAACGCCTATACCAAATTTTAGAAACTTGGTACTCTACCAGCAGTTACTTGTACAGTGCAAAAAGGCATCTAAAACAAATTATGGAATTCATTTAAGCATAACTTGAAAACTGAAAGTCTCATCAACATACGTTCGAGACATTTGTGGTACAGAATTTAATGCAGAATATTTGGAAGTTTTTGTGTAACACTAACCGTTTTTTAATAAAAGCAGAAAAACCGAAAGTAGGGGCATAAAAGGGGGAGAACATTCATTTGACAGCTTGTTCCCCCTTAAATTATTAATTACACATATGAAAGCTACAAGCGTACCAAGTTTCTGCTCTAGTTGATAAATGGTACTACAGCCATAAGAATAGATAATAATACTGCGTATAGAAACGAAACTCCTTTGTCTGGGCCCCAAAAGCCGCGCTTTAAATACCTACTTCCCCCCATAGCCCGTAACGCCCCACACTCTCCCGCGCTTTAAGTCGGGGCTGTCACGTGCCAATAATTATATTCTAGACTAGCGGCCAGTCAAGCGGTTGCGACCGCTGCTAACAGTTTTCCCGTGGGAACAAAATATTTACCCGTTTTAAAGTCTTAGGTACCTTACCATTTTATTGTTAATAGGTAGGTACAGAATTTTTAAAATAGGTGCAAAACATACTTACGATACGAATGTGCTTATTTATCATTATCAGCTAACAATGACTTAGGCACCTAGGTAGTTTAAATTAGAAAATGGAAACTAGGTACCTACGTAAGTAAAAATAGGAGTACACACAACAATTACGTATAATAACGAATGAGGTATCTAGGTATTTACTGTAAAATCATCACTTACCTTGGCTCATCTTTAGGCAAATTAAAAAAACTTAGATGCGGAGTCTTCCTCGCATCACTTACACACCACAATAATTCGGCATTGCTAAATTTTTCACAAAAAATGAAAATTCGACCCGCACGACGAACGTTTCCGCGGCGAAGCGCACTCCCGACTGAATTGTTCTCTAAGAGACAGCCAGACGGATTGACCTTGAGCGCGTCTGGAGCGGGAGTGTCATCTCTATCTACAGCCTAAATGGTTTTCATTGAAAATTAATATAATGAGTATTTACAACATTCAAATTTAATGAGTATTGAGAACATTCTACTATCTAATATAGATGTTTGTCTAGTAAAGATGTAGATTAAGTAGATTTTAGTAATTTGTAAGTATTTTAAATTAATGTCATTACAAAAAAGTTAGGGCCGCCGCAGACCAAACCGCCGTTTTTGCGAGCGGCAGCTCGAGCACTTTTCATAGAAATCCGAAAATCACACGTACGTAATTGATATATGGGCGATATTGGCCTGTGATAGCTAAAGTGCTCTGGCAGGTACGGGCGCCATTGTTCGCGCGGATGCGCGCGACTGACGCGCGGGTGCTCGAGCATGCAGCGTTTTTAACTAGTTGGCTGCGACATAATAATATATACAACTGTTTTCTCGAGTTCATAATAATTCGAACATTACCTAAATAATTTTCATTCACAGTGACTTCACTTGTAGTGTCAAGCTTTTTCTATAATCAAATGATATGGATAAGAGTTTTCATAGGGCTTTCAAATGATACTGAGCTATATCGTCCTTGGATACCAATATTGGTAGGAATAATCTTGGAAGTCTTTTGATGTCGAGTGTAGATGCCAAACTTCGAGCAACGCGGGCTTCTTTCTTGGTACGGATGGAAGGCCGCGTTGATTGAAGACGCCCATAGCATTTAGGCCTGAAAAAAAGTAATTTGTTCTTCCCAAATGTATCATTATTTTTAGCGCTTTTTTATTATTAATATTCTGTTGTTTGTATGTACGCTGTTTTCGTTATTTATGTAATAACCCAGGGAAACCCTTGAAAGTACCTAAATATTATTGTGATCCGAGTGATGTAGTAACAATGACTAGTTTTTTTTTACCATTCGTTTTACGATCTCATATAGCCAAGTGAAAAAATATCCGACGTCCCGTTCTTTACGTTAACGTACCAAGTACAGCGTAATCTGTCCAGCGACTAGGGAAGAGTTAAATATAAATAAAAAGAAAGCTTCCTGTATCTTTGTATCTACATAAGAGAGCAGCGAGGTCAGCTGGTCAACAAATCATTCTCTGGTATATATAAAAAAATACCTGTAATACAGAGTGTTTTTGCTGAAGAAAAATCCCAACCAGAACATGACCCCGCAGGCCCCGCACGCCGCAGTTGCTCCACGATGCACCAGGATGTGTTGAGAGGCTACTTAGAAATAGGTAGCTTTTACACGCCTGCCCAAACAAAAAAAGTGAGTAATGTTTTTAGAGTTTATGTATGTATTTATGTGCGATTCTTTAAAGTGCTGCAACTCCTTATCAACTGAACAGATTTGAATGGGAATTGTATCGGAAGAATCCTAACATTACCCCGAGTGTCATAGGCTAGGCTTTATCTCAGAAAGCAGTCGTGTTTTAATTGATTGTGCTTGTATATTATCTGGTTAAGGGGTTGCTTCAGGCACGCAGACCGAGGAAGTGGTGGATCGAGGAACGAGCTGATGGGCGGAGCACGGGGGTAGGTTCAGCCTGGATAAAACGGTCGCTATGCACGCAGGAAAGCAATCGATTGGCCTGGATTATTGAGTTTAGTTCCATGGAAACACATTCCCATCAGGACACAGTTTCCAATGGCCACAGTAGAGTCACGCGGAATAGGCTAGCTAATTATTAAACCAACCAAACTAAAAAAGGGCTATAAGAGCTATATATAAATTGCGAGGTCGTGATTCCTTAAGAGAATTGTTTAAAAAATTGGCATTCTTACGCTTCCTTCGCAGTACGTATTTGATAACATAATGTATGTGCGTAAGAATTCTAATTCATCAGAAACACTGATATTCATTGTCGAAACACAAGAAATAAAAATAAAATTGTACAGCCACAAACCAGATTAAGTAAGGTCAGAAAGTCATGTATGGGGAACTGTATGCGTTACTATAATAAAATACCAGACGAAATTTTACAGTTAAATGATAATCAATTCAAAACAAAAATCAAGAATATTTTATGTTCAAAGGCATATTACAAGCCAGAAAATTATCTTACAGATAAAGACGTCTGGTCAGTAGCAACAGCAACTGTACCTAGCTCCAACACAATGTATCAGGTAGATAGACATATGATATTTAAACTTCAATTTGACATAGATTTCATATCATTGACATAGGTTTAACTTTGACATGTATTTGTTTTTTACATTACTCTAAGGGACGCCGCAGACCAAACCGCCGTTTTTGCGAGCTACAGCTCGAGCACTTTTCATAGAAATCCGAAAATCACCCTTACGTAATTGATATAAAGCGATATTGGCCGGTGACAGCTAAAGTGCTCTGACAGGTATGGGCGCCATTGTTCGCGCGGATGCGCGCGACTGACGCGCGGGTGCTCGAGCATGCTCTCGCCGCATCTTGAGTGCGTTTGTCCGTCTGGCGCGTAGATAGACTATCTGTCTACGGTCTGGCGACCACAGTACGCAACTGATCATTTTCTGGGTTGCCATCAAAGTAGAAATAAAAAGATACTGTTTTTTAAAATAAAATATATTAATTACTAAAATGAGTTCACCTAAGATCAACCTCATTAAAATCAAAATCAGATCAGGAATCTGATTTCAATTGTTTTAATTTTTCTAGCGGGGAAGACCCTTTTGAATCCAAACTATTTAAATAAGTGTGGTCATATTGACTTTGCTGAAATTGGTATATTTGTTATGATAAAAATAGTCACACAATTTTCAGAATGTCCCTCAAATATTTGTCAGACGTGGCGTAAATGTCCGTTTTTGCGGCCATTTACGCTCTGCCTACCCCGCAAGGGATTATAGGCGTGATATATGTATGTATGTATGTATAAAAATAGTTGTGGTGAGTAGGTATTCATAGTTGGTATTATTTCCTGTCACTGGATGCATCCCAACGTGATCCCAACCACCGAATTCACCTTTTACGGGCAGAGCATGTAAAAAAATCTATTGGTTTTGACATCTATTACATTCAATTTTAGGTGGGAACATTCTTCCCGTCGCCTTATAATAAAGGTTTAATAGGATGTAGTTGGCAACACTGTCTAGCGCAACAGCGGACGCGCGCGCTGTCCTGCCGTCGGCTCGCGGCAGCTCGAGCTGTCGCGCGTGTCCGCTTCTGCCGCAGAGGACAAATGTCACGAGATGTCAAGAGCCATCGCGAGCAAATGTCGCGCGGCAGCTGTTAGGTCTGCGGCGACCCTAATTTTACTATTCTTTTTTTTATGTATTATGTTAAGTACCTAGATTTGACTTTCTAAAAGAGAATCTTGTAAATTCCTACTTAGAGAAAAATTATTTGATTTTTGTTTTTTATTTTATTTTAACTGCTACCGACCATAAGCCTACCGGATAGTAGGGAAAATCAGAGGTACACAGGGGTGTATTCTTTTCATGTCTTCTCATTATTTGTCCTATGTACCTTTGTAGGAATGTACAGACAGATGGCAGCAGGGCAACCAACCCACTTATAGACCTGCACACAGTTAAGCTCATGCATTTACCAGAAGAGGCACAACATAAGTGCAAAGTGAGTGAGTGAAAGGTAAAATGAGATGAATAAATATAAAAACATGCTGTTGAACTAAGCTACATATATTTCAATCCATAAAAACACTTTCCACAAAGTGACAAAAAACAAAATATAATGGCTAGCATCCACATATAAACTTTAAATAAGATAAAATTATTGAAGAACTAAACCAATTTTATTAGGTGCCATACTTGGACATCTCCAATTGTACAAATAATATTGCAAGTTTCCATCACCAATACCAAATTTAAGGGGCTCCAAAAACTCTTTATTGTCCATCAAGTCTAATGCATTGAAGACATCAAATCCTGTATTCTTTGCTGAAATAAGGCAGTCTAGCATCAATTCAGTCCATGGAGTTTTTGTAGAAACATTGTAAAATGAATATGCAGCTTTCAATGTCTTGTGAACCGGATGATAAACAACAGTAGACGGGAGTGTATAATAACTGACAAAATCAGTTATAGCACCATCAGCAGCTTCAACAACATAACTATCAATAATTCCTCCCTGCGGTACAAACCAATGCTTGAAATCTTCTTCTGAAAAGATTGGTGCCAAATCAAACTTTTTCAAATAATCATTCAAAAGCACAACCACTTTTTCAATGTCCTGGGGCTCCATTTTGCGAAATCCTGGAGTTTTGGGTAAATCAGGTAGTTTGAAAAGTTTCAAAGTCCTTTGCATTGTCATGTTTCTGGAGAGATGACTGAATTTAATATCAATCAGTTTCTTTGGATTCAAGGATCGATGCCAGTAACGGCATGTAGCTATAGGTTTAGGTAGCACAATGCCTGCAGTGTACACTCCTTGAAAAATTCCTGTTAAATTAACTCTGCGGGTTATTTCCCTGATTAAAACAGGGGCAACTCTCTTGGAACGCAGTTTCTTATGTACACATAAAAAGTTTATTTCAACCACTGTTTGAGTATGATCATATATTCTCAATTGAGCAGGGATAGCTGAAATAAAGCCAACCAGCCGACCAGATTTGATGACACGTACTCCACAATGCCATTCCATCTTCCAGCCAGGTGGTTGAAGTGCCCATTTCAAAAAATCAGTCTGGTAATCGAAACGAAACATACAATCGTCATCCTCAACATAATTTTCGTTTAATAACGTGTACAGCTCTTTCAGCACCAATGGTTCATTCAGATTCAATGTGTCCCACTGAAAACCATCGGGTAGGGTGTAAGGTTCGGCCCTAATCTCCTCAATAGACTTTGGAGGTTCTATAGGTTCGTTAGACACAATTTTTTCATCCAATTTCGGAACAGGCTGGGTAGACCAAAACTGATACGATTTGTGCAGAGCTTCTTCAGTTGTTTTGGCGGGTTTTTGTTGGAGATTTAATACTTCCATAGCCATTTTTAAATCTTTTAACGATATATTTTGATGAATATCACCTGAATTAGGTACCGGTGCTAACCCATCGGCAGACCCCGAACCTCCTCCGTGGTCGCCATCACCGCTGCTACGCTTCTTCTTGTTTTTATTTTTCTTCTTTGAAGTCTTCTCCTCGCTTTCATTTTGGTGGTCGTTAATGTGAACAGCTTTATTATCTTCCATTGCAGTACTATAAGTTATAAATAAGTAAAATTATACTAATTTTCTCAACCCCGAAATCCAAACTCCGCCCGTTCTTTTTTTAAAAGTCATCAGTTTTACTCGAGGCAAAGGGGCAAGGCCCATTCATACAGGCAACTTTTATTGACGCTTACGTATGTATGGGAATATACAAATCAGCATTAAAATAGACAGTTCACACAGTGGTTCACACCATAACCCCGAAAATAAAAACATTATTATCAAACGCGTCTATCAGGGGCTGAGGGATGCGAATTTTGAATCTGGCTGTGTTCTAAATTCGTTCGACAGAATTGTCATCTTTTTACCCAGGCAAAAGACAAGTACACGCAACCCAGGAATTAACGGAATAAATATCATTATTGGCCTCACACGTCTGTGACAGACGATTTAATCAGCGTCTGAGGCAAGACATTTCATGGCTGTATAAGCCGATACGGGAGTGGCATAATTTTCCGCACGCTCTACAAGTGAAGGAATTTGAGACTGGCACATGCATGTTTAGATGACGTTTTTGCCTTTTGTTAGCGAGACCAGAAAACCAGGCACTATCGTGTGTTTTACGCCCATCAAACACACGTTTACGCCATTCGTCCCTATCCTCAGCAAGCTTCTCCCAGCTTTGATGGTCAATGTTAAACGCAGCCATGTCCCGCTTGGCGCAATCTTTGAAACGCAGCATAGGTCTTCCAACCCCTCTTTTAGCGTTTGCTACAGCGCCAAGCAGAACACGCCGTGATAGACGCGAAGGTTCCATCCGGTGCACATGCCCTAGCCACCGCAATCGTCTCTGCTTAAGCAAGGCGGTAAAACTAGGCAGCAGCGCAATTTCTAGAACTCGCTCGTTTGTGACTCTGTCCTGCCAGGTTATATGCAAGATATTTCTTACGCCGCGCATATGCAGCGAGTGATGTCCTGTCTTGTCTAGCCTACATCATCTCACTGATGGGCAAAATCCCTCTACTCTTTCCATACATTTCTTTCCTGGTATGCGGCATACATGACCAGCCCAGTCCCACTTTAGCTTGGTTGTTGCTCGGGCTACTGTGTCAGATATTCGTGTTTCTAGAGCACAGTAATGTAACAATGATTAATTACGTTTCGTTTTATGATCGCATACATATAAATAAAAAATTATGTGTGTGTAAGATTATGTGTCGTTGCGTTAATTACGTTAACGTACCAAGTACAGCGCAATCTATTTTCTTGTCCCGAGGCTCTGCCTCTCCTTGCCCTTTTACTTTGTCAATCTACCACCTACCAACCTCTGATTTAGAAGTTGAGTCGATTATAAGTAATATAAAAACCGGCTGCGCCATTAGCTTGGACGGCATATCTAGCTCTTTTATCAAAACTTATAAATTTGTACTAATCCCCGCTATTAAGTACACATATTTGCAAAATTTCTTATTCTTCGTGTAAATTCCCGATAATCTTTAAAAAATCCCTTGTGCATCCTATACATAAAAGTGGTGACAGAGACTGTGTCAACAACTATAGGCCCATTTCGATCCTCCCTGCAATGTCAAAAATACTCGAAAAACTTTTAAACCTAAGACTCATTGGTTATCTGAAGAAGTTTTATCTTTTGTTCAATAACCAATTTGGCCCCAGAAAAGGAAAATTGACTAAAGCAGCAGTACTGAAACTAACCAACTTTTTCGTTGAGAATCTAGACATCAGAAAAAAGACGCTTATGTTGTTTCTGGATTTAGCCAAAGCTTTCGACACGGTTTCTGTTTCTCAAACCTTCTATGTAAACTCGAAGCTCTTGGTATAAGAGACCTCCAATTAAATATATTTGCCGATTGCCTAGCCGACAGAAACCAAATTTTAAAAATAGGTGACTACTATAGTACAGAAGAGCCTGTCGTCTATGGCGTTCCGCAAAGCAGTATGTTAGGGCCTACTCTCTTTCTAGCATACATAAACCAGCTGTGCGACATCAATCTCCGTAATGGTAGGATCATAACCTTCACAGACGATACTGCCCTCTTCTTTAGTGCAAATACCTGGGATGGCGTATTTCATAAGCAAGAGGGATTTGGTATGGTATATAACTGGCTCAACAATAACATTCTCATACTAAATGTGGATAAACTACATTCATAACCTTTTCCATTAGACCTCAAGACCAGCTACGTTCTGAAATGTACAAAATTAAGGCCCATAACTGTCTGCAACCCTACTCCGCGTCTTGCACATATCCAGAGATAAAACGCACCCATGCTATTAAATATCTAGGAGTCATGATTGACTGCAGGCTTAGTTTCTTGGAGAATATAGAATCCCTTACATCCACGGTAAGGAAACTGAGCTACATATTTAAAAACCTTCGCCATGTTGCTGACAATGACATATACTACGGCTAGTCTACTTTGCTCTGGTACAGTCTCTCCTGGGCTACTGCATAACACTATGAGTGGGGGTTAACTGAAGACTAATTTACTGGATCTGGAACATGCACAAAGAGCCATTCTGAAGGTTGTTTTTTTTGACGTATAATTTTCCAACCTTCGAACTATACAGGAACTGGAAATTACTCACTGTTAGCCAACTTTTTATTCTCAACACGCTACTCCATAAACATTCCTCGACCACCTACGATCCATATACAAGAGCTTCCCTACGCAGAAAGCATGATGTTTGCCCTTCAGTGACCCAACGCACCTCATAATCAAATCACAAATTTTTTATTGTTTTCTGGGATTTTACCTATACAATAAATTAAATAACAAACTACAAAATATACCACCTGCTCAGAATTAAATGTAAATCTAAAATATCTTCCTGGCTAATGAAATGACCCTCAATTATGATGAAGTCGAAGAATTTCTCATACCCCCTTCTTAGTTCGCGTACACACACACACAAACACACATACACCACAATATTAACACTGATGTTTTGTCTTCAGTATTTATTATCATTGTTTTTTTCTTCCTTTTTTCACTCTTACAATATAATGTACTGATATTGCTTTGCGATGACACTAAGTTTGATAAAAAACAAATAGATTAGAGGTAGTATTACTTTACTCACTGCTCCGGTGTGGGGCCTGGTGATTGGTTATACAGGTTTTCCTAGTACCAACACCAGGCTCTCACAAAATCATTTTTGCAACTGCTACACTTATTATAGTTATAATCAAATGTACAAAAAAATGTATGTATGTATGTTCATCGGGGATAATGTAGGATTCTAAAAATCTTGACTTCAATTTTATCGTTTTCAGATGGTGGTGGCGTAAAGTTACATGCCGTGTGATTAACCTGGACAGCCCCATGGCAGTGCTTATATTTTTATTTTTTTTATCCCGCCCGAGCCGGTTTTCTATTAGGTCATAACAAAATTATAATAAAAAAAAAATTGTGTGATACAAATTTCTTTTTTTAGAATGACGGTTCATGACGTCAATAAGTGAGACTACTATCCTACATTGAATAAAAAATTTCAATTTCAATTAACGGTAAAAGAATTTTTTTAATCGATCCAGTAGTTTCGGAGCCTATTCAATTCAAAAAACAATAAATAAAATCCTGTTTCTAATATTAGTGTAGATTATATTATTATTATTTTAGTGTGATGCCGGCATAGAATAGCATCACCCGATTTCTTTCCCGTGGGAGTCGTAGGAGGCGACTAAGGGACTTGAGAGTGTGTATTGCAATTTTAGGCGATGGGCTGACAACCTGTCACTATGGCGATACACAATTTTCCGAATGACCCTCAAACATATGTCCGACGTGGCGTAAATATCCGTCTTTCCGTTACGCTCTGCCTTCCCCGCAAGGGATAATAAGCGTGATATGTGTATGTATGTATTATTTTAGTGTAGATTTTTTAATGCATTATTTAATGTTTTTTGTCGTCTTTTTATACCGAATTTATACATGAAACATAAAACTGGACAACTTTCCCCTAGAAACATATGTCAGGAAATGCCAAAAAAATTACCTTCCATACAAAATCACAATCAGCTGACTGCATTCACTATGGGAAGTCAGTTTTTTTACGTTTCCTGAAATATATTCCTAGGGGAAAGTTTCATGGTCTGCTTGTACCCTATTGGCACAGTATAATTAATAGTACTACTATTAGTATTATGAGGGCTATCCCTGACACCCTTTAATACAGTAATGATTATTTAATACGAATAATGTGGCGTAGTTGGTACATTTTTTAATGAAAAAGTTATTATTGTGGCATAACTGTAATAGTTAGACATATGGTATCGCGGACATTATTATAGATATTGATGTCCTCTATAAAACTGTAGTACATCACTTTTCTCTATTGTCAATAATTTCCACAACGTACGCGATATAAAATATTTTTTTGGTACATTTTTCACACGTTGGGTTACATTATCGAAATTTTCACGCGGATCCCTATTTTTTTCTGGTATAAAATATAGCCTATGTTCATCAGGAATAATGTAGGATTCTAATGGTAAAAGAATTTTTAAAATCGGGCCAGTAGTTTCGGAGCCTATTCGATGCAAACAAACAAACAAACAATCAAATCTTTCCTCATTATTAGTGTAGATGTAGATATCTATCTTGCTTGTGACTTGGGAAGTGCTATGCAAGAGTTACAAAAAGAAAACTCCCAATTTTCCTTTTTTATGTATAATGCTGACAGTAGTAAAGTCATTAACGAGGCCCGGCTCCTCATCAAACTAAAAAAAATTGCTTACCTGGAAAATCAGAGTTGACCGCTCTTGCATAGCCAGTTGTCTAGTGCTTCTTTCTTACATACTTCTTCTTAAATTTAAGAGCTCAGCTCTTGTCGGTGGAGTAATCGCCATTCTTGTCGTCTTTCCGCCAGTGATCTGACCTCCTGATACGACACGACATTAACCTTTTCTTTTATTTGGTCAAAGTAATTTCGTCTTGGTCGACCCCGACCTCTTCTGCCTTCTACTTTTCCTTCCACGATGTTCTTCAAGAAATGATCGTGTCGTATCAGGTGCCCCATCATCTTCCCTCTTCTATCATCTATGGTTCTCAACAAACTCCTCTGTTCCTTAACTATATTTAGAACGGCTTCATTCGTCCTTTTTTCGGTCCAGCTAATTTTTTCCATCCTCCGCCAACACCACATCTCGAATGCTTCGAGCCTCTCTCTGTCCCTCTGAGTCATTGTCCACGTCTCGCTTCCATAAAGTGCTATACTCCAGATGTAAGCTTTGATTAATCGCTTTCTAACTTTCTTTGAAATTTTGGCTGTTAGTAAATTTTTCTTCTTGTTGAAGGCTTGCTTAGCCATAGCGATCCTTGATATAATGTCTGCAGTACACCTGGAGTCATGGGTGATAAGACTTCCCAAATATCTAAAACTATTAACCTGTTCTATTGTTAATTATTAATGATGGATTTGCGGTTGGTCTCTTAGATGTTGTAAGTGATTTCGTTTTTGCTACATTAATTTTAAGCCCAAATTCTGTAAAAGTTGCACTCATGACAGTTAAAAGTTGTTGCAGTTGTTCTGAGCTTTCAGCTAATGCTGCTATGTCATCTGCAAATCTCACAAAACATATCCTCTCTCCATTCATTTTCTTTCTTACATACATACATACATAAATCACGCCTATATCCCTTACGGAGTAGGCAGGCAGAGCGTTAACGGCCGTAAAACGGATATTAACACCACGTCTGACAAAAGATTGAGGGTCAATCAGATAACTGTGTATCACTATAGTGACAGATTGTCAGCCCATCGCCTAAAATTGCAATACTCATCCCTCGAGTCCCTTAGTCGGCTCGTACGACACCCATGGGTAAGAAATGGGGTGATGCTATTCTAAGCCGGCATCACACGGCAACGGCTTCTTTCTTGTCTATTTTAAGTCGGTATAATGAGACTCCTGGAAGGTTTTCTTAAATAAATAAAAATGGCAACACAGGAACGCACTCGTTACCTCACTCATTCATTCAATTGATCGCCATTCACTCGTTCATTTGTCCTGCTGTCCCTGTCAATCAATTTGTGTGTTCAATTTTTGGTGAAAGTCTGAAAACATTTGGTTGTTGTGTTGTGGAATTTCTCTTGCTTACGCGTCAAATATTTTTTGAGAATTGATAGAAACTAATAATAAGCGATCGAAATGTAATGCTGGTTTTTGTTTCGCAGTACCCTCTTTTGTCAAAATTGTGTCAGGTCTGATCTGGCCTCCTCTTCACCGGCGATAATTTTCTGACAGGTAGGCTTGGTAAAAAGTTTGTTGGTGTTACGAATTCAATCCACTCAGAACACTATGTCGTGTAGTCCATGTGCAGCATACTGCATAGCTTACGTGAAGCCGACTCTCTTACAAACATTTATTCTTTTTACCTGTGGGCATGCTCAATTATTTGTGTAGTCTATTTCATTTGCCGTGGCGGGATTCCGGTTGGAGTTCACTTAGGGAGGCTGGCTACAGCACAGAATGGCTGGGCTTGAAGGTTTTGTTGGGGGGGTTAAGTTCATTAATTTTTGCTTTGTAATATATTCAATAATGTTACCTTAATCAACTTCAACTTAAAGTCATGCTTAATCAACTTGACAAGCCAAAAATACAACAGCGCCTACAGATTTTTATTTAAGATCTTCAAGACAGTTGCAGGTAGTACATGGACTAGGTTGGCTGGGCATTTATAAAAGTTTAATACTTTTCTAACTATTTTGGTCACACAGAACTTCACACAAGGACACCACACATTTTTTTAAATTGATTAAGCTGGCTTTATGTAGAAGTGCACTTAAAAGGGAGCTTGGCACAACACTTTTGTAGTAGTTTTAAAGTTTTACACTTTTCTTTTTGTCATACCATATGTAGGGTTCTGCCAAACTTATGATTGATTATGATTAGATGCGTTATATTATTTTATTGTTATTTGTTGCAGTGAAAAAATATGGCTGATAAAGAACAGGTTATACAAGCATTACGGGCCACACTAATATCTGTTAAAGGAGCACTGACTATAAGACAAGCCAACAGTGAGTATTAAAAGAACTAAAAGTTACTAATTAGGCTTTGAAAACTTTTAGATATCAAGTTCTTAGTATCATGGTTTTCTGTATTACAAAAACTGCAGTTAGGTTTCCTGGATTTCAATCTTAATGGCTTTGATGACCTAAAATCACCCTGTGTATACTTATGTCAATCCAATATTTAAATATTTGACTTTTATTCTAATGTTGAATCCATAAGGCGTGGCCTGCCACACACAGCAAACACTCAAAGGGTGAGGCAAGTTTGGTTGGATAAAGTTACAGAGGGAAGATGCCTTGCCTGAGCAGCGTGAGCCATATGACAGCTTTAATATGATGGGACCGTACATGCACACACTATTTAACCAGCTTATTTCAAAAAATTAGAACTCTAGTCAATTAGGTATACTAGCATATAGATGGACAGTCACTTTTATCCATTGTTTCGCATGACCCTGCCAAGAAAACTACCAACACATGATGTCCACACTGGCATTCTGCATGAGGCACCTTTGAGCAAACTGTTTTGCCCACAGTTATGCTGAGCATAACTGTGGGCAAAGATCATGCATCTGTCTTGGCCATGTGAGCGAGGCTGCTCACCCTGTCTGGATGCGTTTATTATCATTAGATAACATGCAAGCCAAATCATGCAATGATGTGCTCAGTACTGTGCAGACTCTTATAATAGGTGTTACTAAAGAACCCAAAAATATTAGTTTTCTTTATTATCATCAGTCAATGAAACAATCAGACCAATAGTCTAGGTATTCAAGAGATATGTTGACTAAAAATCTTTCTTCAAGCTTGTCATTATCTAGATCTTGGCATCTTGGCAGTGAGTAGCTTGGACATTCCGCTACTCTAAGTAGTGGAAGCTACTTTATTCGTGTGTGCACTCGGGGCAAGATAATTCATCTTTTAATTTCATAGTATATAATATAGGTGTCTATTGAGATCACAGAGTCCCGTCAATAGTCCTACAATCCACCTTCTATTGTTCCTGCTCAGTCACAGTAGGTTGCGCGTCCTTTTATGCCAATGTTTCTATTGACAAATTGATTTAATATATTTTTTATTTTAGTTGACTACAAAGCACTTCTTGGAGAACCGATTCCATATAAAAGGTTGGGCTATGCCACCTTAGAAAAGCTCTTTTTGGATGTCCCTGGTTTTAAAGTTTCACAACAGAATGGAGAGTGGTATGTTGATGCTATTGCCAGCCAGGAAACTCAGCATATTGCGGCTATGGTGTCCAAGCAAAAGGGCAGCAAAAAATCTGTGAAACTGAGCCATAATGTAAGTGAACTTATGAATATTACAGGAAGCACTAATGTAAATCAATTTCAGTAGGATTTATATATTTTTTTATTTATTTTTTAGAACCGTTTTCCACTTAAAAAGCAGTCATCATGGCGTAAACCAGCATCATCTACCAATTATTCATATAACTACAACAACCAGTACTCCAACCAATATTCTAACCAATATTATAGAGCAAAAGGCAGCACTCCATATTATAATAACAACTATAATAATAAGGTATGTAAGACTGCAGATTCTATTTGTTTATTTATCACCAGACCCAAGAGCTCCTCTCTCTCGCCACTTTACAGACGATTTTCCGTACGTAGATATAGACGAAATCGGGGCGGCTCTTAGACAACTTAAGAATGGGAACTATATTCAACTTCGTAATAGAAGTAAAATAAAATAAAATAGCCCATGGGACAACCTCGAATGCATGAAGGTGTTGTGGTATTGTTTTTCAAGAAAGGAGACAAAACGCTCCTCAAAAGCTAGACGCCGAACACACTTCTGAGCCACGTCTATAAGATGTTAGTCGAGAGTAGCTACGAATCGTTTGATATTAAGATTTGATGCCTTCAAGCCACCGGAACAGGCCGGGTTTCGTTAATGCTTCAGCACCGTGGAACACATCCACGGCAGGTTAAACAGAAGTCAGAAGAGTTTAACTAACCGCTGTGTATGGCCTTCCTTTGTGGACTACGAAAAAGCCTTCGACTCCATCAAAACCTGATCTGTTTTAGAGTCCTTGCAGCGGTGCCAAGGCTGAGGCGTTGATAGAGGCTTTTCAGCACCTCCACATCACACCTCGGACACTGGCGCTCAAATGTATGAAACAAACGCGTTGCTACGCACACAGTCTAAGCTCGCGTAGGTGAACGCGGACCATGCTTGTGTGTGTGAGACAACATGTTAGGGTTGCCGCCATTTTGCGTTGCGTGCGTTGCGTTCGCGAATCGGGAATGCAATGTGCGGCAGTATGAAATGACCTTCGTCGTCGCGTCCTTGCTAGCCGGTGTCTGAGCGTCCTCCGAGCGCGGGTGGGCGGCGCTTGTAGGGGGAGGCAGGGAGTGACCATACTGTACGCTAGTACTATTAATTATACTGTGTCCACATATCGCCAATATACTTTCAGAGCCTCTATCAATGGCAACAATGTCCGTGAAAGTACAAAACCACAAAACATGATCCATATAACTACTTCGAGGTGTAAAACAAGGTGATAGTGAAGGTTATATCCCCGAAATTCTTCACCTTCGCTGGAGGATATCACACATCTCCGCTTTGCCGACGATATAGTCATAATGGCTGAATCGCTGCAGGATCTGCAAAAATGCTGACCAGTCTCAACGTCGCCTCGAGACGTGTTGGTCTCGAGATGAACTTGGACAAGACGAAAGTCATGTTCAATCAACACATCAGCCAGTCTCCGTCGAAGGTATAGCCCTAGAAGTTGTCAGAAGTATGTGTACCTTGGGCAAACTCTGCAGCTGGATAGAGACAACTTTGAGGCTGAAATCACCAGAAAAGTGTAGCTGTGCTGGGTAGCAAAGTTGCATCATATTCTGGAATCACCCTTGCCACTATGCGTCAAGACCAAGCTCTTCAGTGCGTCCTACCAGTCATGATGCGTTCTACCTACGGAACCGTGGAACCTGACTGTAAAACTGTTACGTGTGACTCGGAGAGCTATGGAAAGGACTATGCTCGGCATCATATTAATGGATAAAATCCGGAATGAGACTATCCGCAAAAATACCAAAGTAACGGATAGTCTGGAAGTGTAGCAAACTAAAGTGGCAGTGGCCTGGGCACATCTGTCGTCGAACTGACGGTAGGGGGAGAAAGCGGGTTCGGGAGGCCACGTCTCGGCAAGCGTAGTGTTGGACGACCTCCGGCCAGATGGACCGATGACTTAGAAAAGGCGGCTGGTAGCGACTGGATGGTGAGAACGAGAGATCGTGCCCTATGGCGTACCCTGGAGGAGGCCTACGTCCAGGAATGGATGCCAATAAGCTGATGTATGTGCAATGTTCTATTCCAAACGTCCGCACTGGCGATTGTAAGGTCCATATATTCTTCTTTTAAGTCGGTACACTCTTCAGAGGCTCAGAAGAGTAGTCGTGGTCGTTATTGGTGGCACGCTTCACCAGACGTCGCAATTCGTCCCTGATGGCTGTTTTTCCTGTGCACTCATGTAGGTGGCGTAGAGAGCAGATTTTATCTGGTCAATCCAACAGGGGAGGAGTTCAAATCCGAGGTCAAATTCAATACAAGAACGTAATACGTCTTGACGTGATATTATATATTAATTTTTGTTTTTTAAAAACAACTTAGCAACTACTGAACAACAATTAAACAACTGCTGAACAGCAACTAAACAACATCTGAAGCTGAACAACAACCGGCCAACAGCTGAACAACAACCGTGTTGCAACATCTGACAGGTGTGGCGGAAGATGGCGGCAGATTTAAGTATTGGCACAGAGCACTTCGTTTTAAATCTCCAACTTATAGAAAGGCTTTCAACATCCTTCAGACACACTGTTACAGCGCTTGCGAAGAAAATTACATTTCTATTGGCAGAATGCATAAAGCAGGTCACATTCATTTATATCTACACTCGTCTCATTATGTTCGGATTACAAACTCGGAAACAGTTGTATTAAGACCTGCTTTATTCATTCTGCCTTTAGAAATTACAGTTTCTTCTTAAACGATGAAGCATTATACGTCTAATGAGAAGGTACTACTTACTTACGCCGAAATTAAACGAAGTGTTTTTTTTGGCAATACTCAAATTTACCTCCATCTTCCGCCACTCCTGTCAGATGTTGTATTGTTGCTCTTCACTCATTGCGTAGTTGTTGTTATGTTCTTTTTTTTGTTATTATATTTTCTATCATATTATTCTTAATCAGATGTTGTTGCTCAGTTTCAAAAGTATTTCGGACATCACACATTATCTGTGAAGAATCAAATAAAAGAGGCACAGCGTGTATTCGAGGCTAGAGGATTTAGATTATTAATTATTTTAATTAAAAATAACTTAAAGAAGAAAATCCTAAATAATTTTTATTTATTTTTGAAAACTTACATCAACTTATAGTAATATTTTTCAGAATTCATACAATAGTAAATACAGTAAAGCAACAGATACACGACCGCAGCAGCCAGCAAGGAACAATAAACCAAATGATACAACCAGACCAGGAAATGATATAAATAGAACAACGAACGAACCAACTAAACAATATAACGAACATACGGAAAAACCACCAGCAAAAAGTAGTAGTCCACCTTCACAAAGAGATATTAATGCTGGAACTGAAGAGGTCAGTATTTAATATTATTATTTATGTATATCAATACTTATCCTTTTTAGTTATGCATCGATACTCAAGGCCGGCCAACCCCAGGCGTGGGCCACTTCGTGTCCCGCCAAGGCATTTGAACTGGCCCGCCGGTCGCCAGCCACCCCGGTTGGCGCTTGGGCGGTTGGGTCTGATTGGACGGTAAAAAATAGTATTTTTAGTTATTCGTGGCCCGGCGCGTAGCGCAGCTGAAAACTTTAAGAATTTTGCTTATCTAGAAAATCGATTAGCTGGCTTTGCCCTAACTTAAAAACTACGCCCGTGTTACACTTTTTAGCATATTATTTTGTATGGATTTTATCTACATTATTTAATATTATAAAGAGAAAATATGATTTCGTTTGTATGTTACCGATAAACTCCGAAACTACTGCACAAATTTCAAAAATTCTTTCATCATTAGAAAGCATCCTTGAATAAGATAGGCTAATTTTTACCCCGGGAAAATATCCTATTGCCACGAGAAAAATGTTAGCGGCGGGTGAAACTGATGGGCCGGCCTCTAGTATTATATAAAACTAGCGGCCTGCCCAGCGGTTTCACCCGTGCCAACCGTTTCCCCGCGAAAATATTTTTTTTCCGATATGTATTAAATACATTTTAACTTTTAATCCACTCTTTCCTATTTTAAAAAGGTCGCATCAAAATTCGTTGCGAAGTTTCCAAGCACGCATGCATAGGGAATTTAATTTTATACTATATAGTGAATAAATAATAACACTTTTAAACCCCCCGTAAAAGTAGGAAATAGTGTAGCGATAAAAAGGTCTCGATGAATAATTAAACTCCGGACCACACCACGCATAGTCGTCAAAACCTGTCGAATGTATGTAAGGGTCGTCTAATGGTAGATTGTGTCTTCACAGGCATGCTGTAACGACGTGTGGTCCGAAGTTAACACGCACTTTATTGGTAAAGATAATCCAATTAATTGAGGGGGTTAGATTAAACCTGGTTGTTATTTTCAGTTTAAGCACCCCGCATCCGTACGTACCGAAAACGAATCGACCGCCACGACTGGAGCAAGGCCTAGTAAAAAGGACTCTGCGTTACAGCGACTCTCAAAGCTACGCGATAGCCTGAACACTATTTCACATGACACTATTCCTTTACATTTGCCAGCTGCTAATAATCAACAAAACTTGGTATGAAATTTAAATAATCTATACTTACATTATAAAAACAAATGTCCACACTCACTGACTGACTGACTGACTGACTCATTTATCAACGCACAGCCTAAACTACTCATTGAAAATGAAAATGAAATAACTTTCAATTCTAGAAACGTGACGGGCAGTAGGTTTATTTTACTACATAACCATTGTCCGCCAAGAAAGAATTTTTAGAATTCTAACCCCTAAAGGAGTCAAACGTTTGTATAAATGTTCAAGATCTTTCAAGAGGTCTGTTTTGGGATTCGATTAAGAAACTAAAATAATCAAACTGTTTCAGGGTTTTCTTAATTTTAACCTCAAAAGGTAAAAACGGGGTATTATTTTTATGGAAGAATGTGGTTTTTAAGGCGCTCTTTTTTAAAATTTAGTATTTTAACTAAGGACTGAAAAATATAAAACATGTGTTTCAGTAGTTACAAATTCTTAGCTCTTAAAAAAAGGGTTAATAGTTTGTATGAAAGTGTTTGATGTGATATGTTTCAAAATTTGTGGTTAGATAAAAAAGCTAATGGTTGATTAAGTGTTGTGAGGATGTTTGACTTTAACCCCCAAGGATATAGAGAATAACATTTTGTATGAAAATTATATGCCATTGAGGCCCAGAGGGAAATTGAATATAGAATTTTAAAATAAACCTTTAAAATTTTCCTTCTCGTTAATTTAATGTCACAACCCCAAAATGTGTTTTCATTAGTTACTATCCCAAAAGTCCAGCCCAGTTTTGATGATCAAAGGAAAGTTGAGTTCTTGCGTCTGAACGATTAAATATGATATTGCCCTCAATTCGGAATACAAATTATTTTTAAGACTGCTGTCACTTTCCGTCAAATAGGTTTAGAGAAAAAAAGGAGATATCTATGTTCTGTCACATTTAAAAACGTCAATCGTTTTCTCGCCTTTTCTAGTCAATCTAGTCGCCATTGTTTTGATTGTCGCCTTATTTTGACAGATAACACATATTTTGTATGAAATTATGAGACATGAGATGACTAAAATATCTCCTATCCTTTTCTAAACCTATTTGACGGAAAGCGACAGCACTAATTTAAGGTTAGTTAAGATAATTTATATACCGAATTGAGGCCATTGTGGTATGTTCAGCCGGAAGAGGGCACGGGCCCGGTGGCGCACGTGGCGGCCGCACACAGCCTCGAGCCGCCGCCCGACTCCACCTCCTCCGTGGAGAAGCTGGAGTGGACGTGTCGCAAGCTCGGCCTGCCGCAGCCCGTCTACAAGGTGCACGAGATCCGCCCCAAGCGAGGCCCGCCCATGTTCGACTGCACCTGCAAGGTATGGCATCGGAATACAAATACAAATATATTTATTTCGCATCACATCTTAGGCACAACAATCAATAAATTCAGTACAAATATACAATATGAGCTGAAATTGGTGTAGGCACAGCACACTGCTGGTTTTAAGCTTACCCCTAGTCAAAAATGGGTGTTCTTAAATATTTCATTTCATAGAAAGTCGGAACTAATGTAAACTCACAACTCAAATGTAAACAGTACATTTTTTTATTCATTACTGTTTATAAACACTAGAACAGCCTCGAGCACGAGTCGGTACCATAATCAGCTGATACTGCAAAATATTGTGTTGTAATGGTTGTAATTAATCAATATACCTCTAACTTTATCGTTTAATTCAATCAGAACCTGGTTGACCGAGCGTTGCTCGGCATTTTGTTGGTTTTAAGCGGTTTTGAAAAATGAAAGCTAGATCCCCGAACGAAACCCCCTACATATCAAAATTTCGTGAAATCATTGGAGCTGTTTCAGGGACCCCGAATACTATTATTATAGCTCGTTTAAAGGTAACAAAGGTTGGTTATAAGATTCTTGGCCGATGTGGCGCAGTGATAGTGCGACTGCCTACAACGCAAAGGTTCCGGGTTCGAATCCCGGTGGGGCACTCACAAAGTTGATATTATCACTTTGTGATTTTGTTTCGTCTGTTTAGGACATTGCGGGCTGAACCACCTGATTATCAGAATAAAAGACGGTTCCGTGCTTCAGAGGGAACGTTAAGCCGTCGGTCCCGGTTGCTGTCTATGATTACTTAGATGGTGGTCGTCACACAACGTAGTGAGCGGTTGAAAAACTCTGACACCAGGGTTCATCAGGTCGTTCGCCGACTCGTTGTCCCACACGAAAAAAAGAAGAAGATTATGAATTTATATACATAGTATCTATTGAATTCCTTATCAATAGGTATTTGTTCCCTCCCTCGATTATATCGAGAAAGTGTGAAAACGGAAACAAATGAAGATTTTTGAGACCAAATTCGTTCAAGTCATTGCAATTAACTCGGGCGTACGTGCCATTATCGTAGCATTCTCGAGTCGCGCGTGAGTTATCTATCAGACAAAGCGCAGGAGCGTGACTAATCGTGTGGAATGCAGGTATATCCCGGGGCTTTGATAATTATATACTAGTTATCTCGTCTTCTTTTCCAATGGGAATCTGAATGTGTGGGACTCCAAACTGACTAAAAATCCAATGAACCCATGTGTCGAAAGTTTTAGACCGCCTACTAGTTATGTAATTACGTAGTAACCTATCTTAGGAGCTCTCCTAACCCTAACACTCCCAGGTTGAAATGGAATGAATCAATCAGTAGTCTTACCAACACAGTAATCATTTCCCGCCCCAGTTGAGCAACTGGGGAACCTGTTGAACCTGGAAGTGTCGTCAAATAGTCCCCGTCCACATCTCCACGGCACGGTTTTGTAGGAACTCACGGCGCGCACCGTCGGAATTCACGGTACTGTGCCGTGCCGTAGGCGACGAACGTTGAATGTTTTGAATTGATTGAACAAAGCTAGCCATTCCAAGAAGGCGTCAGTCGGTAAAAAACCATATAGCAAGTTAAAAATACCTAGTTACCAACCTATATCGAAACTACATTTAGTCATGTCCAAATAACTATGTACCTAAGTAGAATTTTCACGTCACCGTGCCGTAGCCCGGCGACGTCACCGTGCCGTGAAGATGTGGCCGAACCCATATTGACTAGGAGACCCGAGCATTCAAAGTACACACTCTTGAAACAACCTCTTATGACGTTCTGCCTACTTTGCAAGAACGGCAGCTGTTATGTTTTGTATGCGCATGTGCAGGTAGGAAGCAACTACACGGCGTCGTCGTACCCCGACTCGTCGCCCACGGAGGATCTCGCCAAGGAGGTAGTGGCGGTGAAGCTGCTGGCGGTGATCGAGAGCTCGGAGGCGGGCGGGCTGCCCACCTCCTCCAGCAGCAAGGCGCTGGCGTACCTCGCGGACCTGGTGTCCGAGCACGAAGCCGGCCTCTGGGCCAACACCGTGCCGCACTTGTACAGGTGAGCGCGTGTGCGTGTAGCCACTGCATGTTCGTGATTTGCTCACCATCCGTTGATAAGACCAACATTATTCACAATTTACAGCATGTGGCACAAAGTCTAGTCCATTATATAATATTTTAAATAATTATACAGGAAGTTATTAATGTCAGTTTTATTTCGTAACTTCTTTACATACTTACATTTCATTTTATCTGGAGTAACATATTATCTTTCACGTTTCGCCCCATATTTTATTCATTAGTATTTGTTATAGTATGATGTGTCTAGTTACCGAATGTGTGTCGTCCGATAATAAATCTTAATATTTTTGGTATCTTGATGAAGAAACACCGAATTTTGTTTTAGAGAAAAGTATGGAGAAAACTTACCCAGTAACTGGCAAGAACTGGTGGAAAACTGTCCACGAATCATTAAAGATCGAGTCGTAAACGGACTCTTAGTACTCCTTCCAAATAATGAGGTAAGATATTAGGTTACTTACACCCAATGATTTTAATCGACTAAAGAAATCTATTAACTTTAGATACTGAATTTGAAATAGATATTATCTCTATTCAAGTTACTTTTGATTAGTGTGCATACTGTTTCTTCGGAATATTCGAATTAGCATTGTGTATAAATATTTTATCTTTTTCATGACCATTTTCACCTTCTCTGATTTTGCTTTGAGTGTGTAAATTTTCATGGTTTTTGTTTTTCTTCATCTTTGACTAACAAAACAATAATCAATAAGAAAATCTATGTTCCTCTTTGTGTTATAAAAATAACTTGTTAACATAATACTGGTTACTACCTAAATACTTCTATTTATTCTTACGTACATATTACTCTTACCTTATCTATAAAGACATTCACTACTTGACATGCTTGCGCTCGATAGCTCTATTATTTTGATTGTTCTGCAAAATAACATACTATCTCACGGGTCGTACCTTACACCACTGCAACTACGGAAATATTGCGTAATTGACAAGTTTTGCTGGACTCTGGGAAATTTCCCGATAGAATGAGTTATATCGCAAATAACTATATCACGGGGTACATTCCGAGTGCAAAACGTATGTCAGACGAAACGGCCTCAAACCTAGGGAAACTTTAAATAACATCATTTGTAGGAATCAGCGCCTCCGGCGTATTTGGACATGACACTAGTGTCGGACGACACGATCGACAGCGAGCTGCCGCCGCTGCAGTTCCCCGAAGATGACTTCTGGAACGTGTTCATCACCGTCGCCAACTCTACGCTCGAGATCTGGTTCCGCATCATAGGTCCGCAGTACAGTGTGAGTGCTACACTCATCAACTTTTAACTGTTTTTTATAAACAGGTAGTTTATATTGTATGCAAAACCAGGGCCGCGATTGTAATTTTCTGACATGACACTAAATTGTCATTCTATCGCAACTGTCTCAAATATGAGCGTAATACGAAACGGCGAAAACTATCCATCTGGCGATCTATCGACACACAACTAAGACGCTTTTCAAATAGCGAAATCACTTTTCAAATGGTTAACCCGAAGAGCTGCTGAAAGTAGGTAGAAGGTACGAGTTCATTCTTGGACGTGGCTCTTGTTCAGTTATTTCCCTGCTAAGTACTGATTGTGAATAATTAAGTACTGATGGGAAATGAACATCAATTATTTATTGAAAAATTTAGTCATTATTATTCATCTTAAATGTTTCGTAATGTTTAAATTTTCTGCAGGACGCATTCGAAACTTTGCTAGCTGATATGGCGTCATATTATGAGAGATATGGGACTTCCGTTGATAAGGCGATGATTATCAATAATGCGTGGTAAGTTCTAGGTAAATATGTTACTCTAACAGGACACTTCCATTTTCAAATGCCTAAAATATTACATTAAGTAATTTGCAGTGTGTCATTTAACACATTTTCTACACACAAAGAATATCTAAGTAAATATGGTGTCAGAATCAAAAGCAGTAACTGTATTTGCTGTACATGAAAGATGTAAATTTTTTGTAAATGTGTTATACCTACTACTGCTGCTGCTGGACATTGGCCTCCCACAGACGAACCGCGATTTTGGACCGACTGTATCCAACGGCTGTCCGACACCCTTAAAAGGTCGCCAGTCTACGAAATAGGAATATGAAGCCATACCACTCTGCGCTTGCTAATGTAGAGTCCAAACCCTCGGCTGTTGTTGTTGATACCTTATTACCTATACTAGCCTTAATGTGGGTACGTCAATTTTCAAATAATCAGGTACGCAGTGAACTTGGAGGACGGGGGATGGCAGCGCGCCAAGATACTGGAGATAGAGGAGACCACAGCCACCGTGTTCCTCGGCGACCACGGCGACGACGACGTCGTGCTGCTGAGCAAGGTCAAGATCCTCGAGCCGCAGTTCCGCAAGCTGCCCGCGCAGGTACTAACAGACATACGGGTGTGAGAGACTGACACGTCGCCGCGACAATCCTCAGGGTAGGCAATGAAACTCTTGGTTTGGTTGATGGAGATTTAACGTGGGGGGGAAGAACCCTAGAGAATGTACAATTATTAGGAATGATATTTACAAGGTTTACGGACTATTTTAACAAAGGTCTGGATCTAAATAAGGCCAAGGCAAGTGACTTACCTCTAAGGGTTCAAATCAGTGATCCGGAAAGCTTTGTTGAACACTTCACAAACTACTGCACGAGGGCTTGCATACGATTATAACTTAAAAATACTCTGGACGTCTCGTCCAGCCTGGGGTTTACTTTAGACTCCTGATCTGCTGGATGGCGTCTTGGAACAGCGATTCAAAATTCAAATGTGAAAGATGAGATAGAAGTTGGTGGTGGACAGTGTTAACAAAATAGTGCGATGCCCGGAGGTCGCATTGCTACAAGACTAGACGCATCCCTACACATGACAGCGGTGACTATAGCTCCCAAAACGGGAACCAAAACTGCACAACAATTATATTGCACTACATAATATTGTCCGACAATGTAATTGTACAACATGACGACACCGTATAACACCGTATTTGGATGGTTTTCCATACCGGGGCCGGACCAAAACTGTGCGGCGGTGGATTTCTAATCAAAACAAAGTGACGTCATAGTGTTGGCTTTAATCCATTAATTATTTGACAATGCCAAATAAAGTAACCCTCGGATGGGGGGAAGCCCCTGATGTTAATATTATCGATCATGTCACATCACTATCAGCAGATTTCAGAATGAGTCACGAGATGTCTTTATTTGAATTCTGCCTCCGAACATTATACAGGGGTTCGTTACGCGACTTGGTTTTGATACTAAATCCACTGCCGTGAAATCAGGTGTCGGCCATGGTGATGCTGTACAATATAATATGGAGCATTAAATGGACTTGACAAACCTCGTGGTCACTTTTGGCCCAAACGAGAATGGGTGCCGGACCGTGCTAGGTGTGAACGGTGCCCAATCCGCCGCCGTGGGCCAAACACACATCTGTGCGTCGAAAACCTTCCGGCTTGACGACATCTGGCGGTATGACTATGGGTGGCACAAACAATCGATAAAGCTAGAGCAAAAAGTTCTTTGAGAAGGGCTCATACAATTTAACAAATACCAGCAATTTATTTTGTAATTGGTTTTTCAAAATATGTACCTATTACTGAACTTTAAAAGCTGTTAAATCCTCGGCGGGTTAACTGACACCACTATTTTGGATAGTACAGCGTGTTCATATTTTTGAACTATGCAATGTCACGGGTAAGAAGATCCCTGGGTAAATCCAGTATCGTTAGAGACGAAAGGAACAGGCAAGTATTAGTACATACAACCATCTACTGCTATTGAACACACGATTCACGATGACAACTCCTGAAATAGAAACTGTGCCTTATTTCCATAGCAACTTAATGTTGTCTTATTTGCATTTTCAAAATCCACTTAAAATCCAAAGCTATGTAACGTGTTTTAATATTAGAAACTACCAATTTTGAAGCGGAAATGTACCTAATCCATTTTATGCACTAACGAGAACTCTAATTGCAATCACCTTGATAATTCGTATCGTAAAATCGAAGCGTGTCTACACATTGAACCAACGCACATTACAAATTAATTTAGGTTATGTCATGCAACTCTTTCAACCGTGAATGTACAGTGGGCAGCAGGTCAATCGACCTACTTCCTGTGCACCGTAAATTCTGCAAACTATATGGTTAGTTAATGTCAGTAATATTCAGCAATTCAGAAAGTATGATGCTACATTTTTTTATACTATGTTACCTGTAATCGGCGTTTTTAAATGTTGAGGCATATTTGTGAGTGAACAGAAATTTGATGCGCCAGACTAGAACGAAGTATCACACTTTCGAGAAACGCAATCTTCCGTCTTGTTCCAACCCGGAACGGAATGGGCTTTGCTATTTTACTCTATTGAAATAGTTCTGTTGTTTTTTGCGGGGTGCGGGGGGAGAGGTAGCTGTCAAGTAGTGCTTGACAATCGATGATTTCTAAGTGTGCTTAACCGCCTAAGACGCTTGTTTTGTTTTTGATGAATTAACCAACCGATGTGGCGCAGTGGTAGTGCGGCACAGAGATTCCAAGGTCGATTCCCGGTGAGGCACTCACAAAGTTGATACTATCACTTTGTGAATTTGTTTCCAGTCTGGTAAGGACATTGTAGGCTGAACCACCTGATTGTCCGTAAGAAAGATGGTGCCGTGCTTTGGAGGGGCATGTTAAGCCGTCGGTTTTGCGGTCGTTACACAACCATGTCAGAGACCTACTAGTAGCAGGTGGTTAAAAAACTGTGACACGAGGCTTCATCGGGTCGTTCCTTGACTCGGTGTCCCTCACAAAGAAGAAGATGAATTATCCTAAAACTGATATACTTTAAGGGAAGCGAGAGAGGCACCACACCAACACAAAGCGAATGACGGGGGAAGTGAGCTCGACTTTTTAAGTTAAAAATGGAAGCACGGCCTTTATGGACGCTGGCTGGCGAATCGAGGCCGGCCAGCGGACTGAGACAGACGTGACAGAGACAGACAAGATGACATGACTTAGGGCTCGGATTTAAAAAAATAAAGCAGTTGCTATACGTACAAGCTAGTGGTGTTTTCATTACATAGATTTGGAACTTTGACGACACAAAATGTATCGATATGACGCATACAGAAGGTGAAAAACATGGCTAAGACTCTGGGTAGGTGAACACCCTTCATGTTGTAGATGCTCGATGCTGAGACCATCGAGTCCTGGTGATTTCCTTTTTAATTTAAATTGGTGAATACGATAAACACCTTATTTTTGTGTATAATGATTTTTGACTATATTATCTAGATTTTTGTCGCAGGAAAACACGATTAAAGAAAGTTTGCTTGATAGATTTATTTTTCAAAGTTAGGTCTATTTTTACACTTTTTGCGTAGGGTATAGCAATCTTTTGAACATAACACATTATTTTTTGCGAATACGATACGTCTTGTACATTACTATATTCTTGTCGTACAGTTTTTTGATTACTTGTGTATTTGGCGAGAAATTTCCAAAAGAGTGAAAAATCTACGAAATATGGCAATTCCGCTCTGTTCTCACACACATGATTTGCCATTAGCTGGAAAGGGACGTTTAAAAGTTCGAGGCAGGCCCTTAAAAGAATTTGTTTCCTGAATTGAAACTAAAATGGCGCAGGCGGTGCTATGCCGACTGGAAGGCTGCGAGGAGCTAGCAGCGGGCGCGGCCGGGGCTGTGCTGGCGCAGCGCCGACTGCCGGGCGAAGTGCTGGTCGCGGCCCCGGGGGTCCGCGCCGACCCGGCAGACCCCAGCGTGGCGGTCGTGCTGTACGACACGTCCACGCAACGAGACCTCAACTTGAACAAGGAGATCGCTAGCGACTTCTGCACCGCCGGCGCCTTCACCGTCACGCAGGTCAGAGCAGCAGCATGTCATTTTTTTAAATCGCATTTTTATTATATGATGATTTTTTTTTTTTTTTTTTATTCAGGTAACCAACAGCTTATTATAGATATAACAGTTGTGTTAAGTATATTTGCTACAAACTAAGCCAATAACAGACTACCCCTAATTTGTTACAAACATAGTTGTCTTACAGAGAATAAATCAGTTATACAATGATGCTCAAAACAATAAGGTTTAAAGATGAATAATCCTTGAACTTATACAAGATTAAGAAAATATATATATTAAGAGAATAATAATAATATTTTATGACTTAATTCGTAAGGTTTTATTCTAAAACATTTTGTATAGCATAACCATACAAACATCACACCTTTATCCCTTGCGGTGTGGGCAGAGCGAAACAGCCTTACAAACGACCATTTAAGGGGCATTCAGGAAAGTGTGTATCGCTTAAGTGGTCGGCCCATCGCTTTAAATTGCAATACATATGTAATCCTCAAGTACTCAATCCTTGGTCGCGTCTTACGACATCAACAGGCACAAAATATAAAACAAGCATATTAATTTAAAAATTTAAAAATACGACTGCTTTCTGTGATAAAGCCTACCTCCTTACAAAGGATAATGTAAGGATTTTTCCGATACAATTCCCATTCGAATCTGATCAGTGGTTAACGAGTTGTAGCGCTTTAAAGAATCGCACATATACGTACATACATGAACTATAATAAAAACATTACACTCCTTTTTTGGTTGGGCGGGCAGTCGTGTAATAAGCACCATTTTGTTGTTTTTAGAAGCCTTCTGAAGTGGAAGTCGGGTGCGTGACTGAGGAGGGTCGCGTGTGGGTCTCTCGCGCGGGCGGCGCCGCCACCGTGCGCAACGCGCTCGCGCTGCTGACCGCCGGCCCGTACCGCCGGCCGCTGCCCGCCGCGCCGCAAGCGCCCGCGCCCAACAAGGGCACGCTCTACATCGTGCGCACGCTCGCCGGCGACTGGTGAGTGACGTCACAAACTTCAGAACAATTATTGTCCAAACAAATTTTCTAATATTTGTGTTTAGTCTGGGTGTTTCTATGTATTATATGTATTTATTTACAAAAAAAAGTATATAAGTATTAATATCAGCTATCTAGTTCCCATAGTACAAGCTTTGCTTAGTTTGGGGCTTGGTGGCGCTGTGTGGACAATTCATGTCCAGGATATTTATTATTTTATTTATATTTATTTAATTGCTAATAAAAATATGATTAAGGCGACCTCGACGGTAATTGCTAATAATAATATGATTAAGGCGACCTCGACGGTGGCGCCAATTCACAGAAAAATTATATTCTCTCTTTATACAAACAATCTATCAGAATATCCGTTGCCCAAGTTTTTAGTACTATCCTTAAGTGAAATTAGAACCCGCAAACTCAATGAAATATTCGCTGTGATTAAAGTTACGGCAATTAATACCAAAAGTGGCCGTTTTTAGGTACTTTTTTCCATAACTTTAATTGCAGCGAATATTTCATTGAGTTTGCAGGTGCTACTATTACTTGAGGATAATACATTCTGATAGATTGTTTGTTTAAAAAGAAATATTTTTTGTGAAGTGGCGCCACTGTCAAGTCGTTGACAGCTACACTCGCCATAAATATATTAGTTATACTCAGTTCGTATTCTGAGGTTTTTCTAGAGCTTTTTGCATGTTTATAATCACGCTGAAATTATGTACCGGTGGTACCATAGTCCGAAGTATTTTGATGGAATTTACGATTAACTCCAGGTGCTAAATGTCATTGCCAGATAGTAGCCCTTCAGGGAGACGTTAAGGGCCCCGACACACTGAGTTCTTTCAAATTTGGTTGTGATACTCCAAGTGAACACGAGGCTTACTTACGTACTTTCCTAAAACTATGATATGTTTCAGGGTTCGCTGCACAATAATCAGTGAACTAGACAGCGAAGGCACCGTCCGCACGCAGCTCGTGGACAGCGGGCTCATCCTGCGCGCGCCGCTCTCCTCACTCGTGCCACTCGCCTCCTTCTCGCCGGTGCTCAACGACTACCCCTACCAGGTAACACATAGATAAATATGATTTTATCTGAGATACTCGTAAAGAGTCTAAAAGTGATTCGATCTTTTACGTTATGCCTTTGTGCAGTGAAAGAACTTAATGAAATTATAACATTTTGTAGTTAGTCGTTGAACTGTCTCCTACAATCTCCACTGACAGCTTACACCTATCACTTACACTTAGGCACTAAGCCAATATAACATTCGCACATTTTATGTATACGATAGTTTTTAGGTACATTTTTGCTATCTACTTGGATACTAGATTGTCCCGACTTTTCTCTTTGTAAACGACTTATTCGCTAATTAATATTTGGTAGGCAATCCAAGTCCGGCTGGGAGCGGCCGATAAGGCGGCGGGCAGCATGACCAAGCGACTGCGCGAGCTACTGCTCGACCAGAGAGTGCTGTGCCGCGCCTTGCCGGGGGAGAGGGGGGGCGAGCGCGGGGAGAGGGGGGGCGAGCGCGGGGAGAGGGGGGGCGCGCCGCACGTGGAGCTGTTTGTGCGCACCGGCCCGCAGAACATCCTCGCCTCCGTCAACAACGCCATACTCATGGAGTTCGAGTACCTCACCGCGTGAGTAGCGGGGGGGGGGGGGGGGGGGGCGCGCCGCACGTGGAGCTGTTTGTGCGCACCGGCCCGCAGAACATCCTCGCCTCCGTCAACAACGCCATACTCATGGAGTTCGAGTACCTCACCGCGTGAGTAGCGGGGGGGGGGGGGGGGGGGCGCGCCGCACGTGGAGCTGTTTGTGCGCACCGGCCCGCAGAACATCCTCGCCTCCGTCAACAACGCCATACTCATGGAGTTCGAGTACCTCACCGCGTGAGTAGCGGGGGGGGGAGGGGGGGCGCGCCGCACGTGGAGCTGTTTGTGCGCACCGGCCCGCAGAACATCCTCGCCTCCGTCAACAACGCCATACTCATGGAGTTCGAGTACCTCACCGCGTGAGTAGCGGGGGGGGGGGGGGGGGGGGCGCGCCGCACGTGGAGCTGTTTGTGCGCACCGGCCCGCAGAACATCCTCGCCTCCGTCAACAACGCCATACTCATGGAGTTCGAGTACCTCACCGCGTGAGTAGCGGGGGGGGGGAGGGGGGGGCGCGCCGCACGTGGAGCTGTTTGTGCGCACCGGCCCGCAGAACATCCTCGCCTCCGTCAACAACGCCATACTCATGGAGTTCGAGTACCTCACCGCGTGAGTAGCGGGGGGGGGAGGGGGGGGCGCGCCGCACGTGGAGCTGTTTGTGCGCACCGGCCCGCAGAACATCCTCGCCTCCGTCAACAACGCCATACTCATGGAGTTCGAGTACCTCACCGCGTGAGTAGCGGGGGGGGGGGGGGGGGGGGCGCGCCGCACGTGGAGCTGTTTGTGCGCACCGGCCCGCAGAACATCCTCGCCTCCGTCAACAACGCCATACTCATGGAGTTCGAGTACCTCACCGCGTGAGTAGCGGGGGGGGGGAGGGGGGGGCGCGCCGCACGTGGAGCTGTTTGTGCGCACCGGCCCGCAGAACATCCTCGCCTCCGTCAACAACGCCATACTCATGGAGTTCGAGTACCTCACCGCGTGAGTAGCGGGGGGGGGGGGGGGGGGGCGCGCCGCACGTGGAGCTGTTTGTGCGCACCGGCCCGCAGAACATCCTCGCCTCCGTCAACAACGCCATACTCATGGAGTTCGAGTACCTCACCGCGTGAGTAGCGGGGGGGGGGGGGGGGGGGGGCGCCGCACGTGGAGCTGTTTGTGCGCACCGGCCCGCAGAACATCCTCGCCTCCGTCAACAACGCCATACTCATGGAGTTCGAGTACCTCACCGCGTGAGTAGCGGGGGGGGGGGGGGGGGGCGCGCCGCACGTGGAGCTGTTTGTGCGCACCGGCCCGCAGAACATCCTCGCCTCCGTCAACAACGCCATACTCATGGAGTTCGAGTACCTCACCGCGTGAGTAGCGGGGGGGGAGAGGGGGGGCGCGCCGCACGTGGAGCTAAAACATTACACTCCATTTTTGATTGGGCAGTCGTGTAAAAACTTTGTACAATTTTCAAACCTCCACACCGGCGGCGGCGATGACAAGGTCCACTACGCTGTCATATTGTAATTACCTACAATTTAAAAAATCAATAAGGAAACGTATTCCCACACTACAAATTGTATACTGCAACTAACCAACATTTGAACAACATCGGAACAACAACTGAACAAGATCTCAACTACTACGAAACAAAAATCTAATAAAACAACTGAACAACAACCGAACATAAACTGACAGGTGCGGCGGAAGATGGCGATATAAGTTTTGCCAATAAAAAACTTCGTTTCATTTCTCAACTTTATAGAAGTAAGTGCCTTCTCATTAAGACATTACGCTTCTGTTATTTCTATGAAACTGAAATTTCTATAGGTAGAATGCATAAAGCAGGTCTTTATACAACTGTTTTCGAGTTCATAAATTCGAACATCATTAGACGAGTGTAGATTAAACATAAAGCAGGTCTTATTTTTTTATATTTGTAATACGAACATGACGAAGCGAGTGTAGATAAACGCAATTATTTGGGTCATAAATATTGGGGTCTAGGTCTAGTACAGAGTATACACTGGTTACCCAGTACTAGATTTCAGAATTACCCTCTTTACTTTTTACACGACTGCCCAACCAAAAAAGGAGTGTAATGTTTAGAGTTATGTATGTATATTATTTGCGATTCTTTAAAGGACTGAAACTCGTTAGTCACGGAACAGATTCTTATGGGAATTGTATCGTAAGAATCCTTACATTATCCCGAGTGTCATAGGCTAGGCTTGATATCAGGAAGCAGTCGTGTTGTTAAAATTTTAAATGTACTGTGATTGTTCCCGAAACAAAGTGTAACTCATGAGTTCCATTTGTATTTCACACAGTGCGCAGAAACCAAAGAACTCGGAACCGGAGACTGACAACCCTGTGGACGCTTTGAACAAGAAGAAGGAACGCATCTTCCGCAGCTCTTCGCTCAACTGTTCCATACTGGACGCGAGCGTCGCGGGGGGCGGGGGCGCGGGCGGGGCGTGGGGCGGGGGAGGGGGAGGGGGCGCGCTGCCGCCGCCGCCGCTGCCCGCGCCCGGCAAGTGCTTCGATGTGTATATCGCCATGGCCGCCAACCCGTGGAACTTCGTGGTCAGTCATCTTTTAAAATACCGGCTAAGAATCGCACCACACCAGTTCTTTCCCGCGGGTGTCGTAAGACGAACTCGAGGGTCTAAAATTTATGCCATAAGTGGCGATAGCGACCGTTATTTACGGTCGTTAACGTTCTAACTACCCTGAAAGAGTAAAGGCTTGATATGTGTATGTATGAATGTTTAAACCCTACAGCGTCCAGCTCTTGTAGGTAATGTATGCACATTTCAACACATGTTGTCCAAAAAAGTTCTTCAGCTTCATGTCGGATTTACTGATTTTCACTCTTTTCTTAACATACTTTAGATTCCACACTTTATAATTTTCATCAGGTCCAGCCGAACAGCACTCGTCACGCGCTTCAAGCGATGATGGCGTCCTTGCAAGCCGAGTGTCCCAAACTAAGCGAATCAGATGCACCTGCCAGCCCTAACAGCGGGGAGCTCTACACCGTGTACTACGACAAGGACTGCTCCTGGTACAGGTGAGTACACAGCCCTCGTCACTACAAGCCGAGTGTACTCGCTGAGTGAAGCAGCCCTAACAGCGGGGAGCTCTACACCGTGTACTACGACAAGGACTGCTCCTGGTACAGGTGAGTACACAGCCCTCGTCACTACAAGCCGAGTGTACTCGCTGAGTGAAGCAGCCCTAACAGCGGGGAGCTCTACACCGTGTACTACGACAAGGACTGCTCCTGGTACAGGTGAGTACACAGCCCTCGTCACTACAAGCCGAGTGTACTCGCTGAGTGAAGCAGCCCTAACAGCGGGGAGCTCTACACCGTGTACTACGACAAGGACTGCTCCTGGTACAGGTGAGTACACAGCCCTCGTCACTACAAGCCGAGTGTACTCGCTGAGTGAAGCAGCCCTAACAGCGGGGAGCTCTACACCGTGTACTACGACAAGGACTGCTCCTGGTACAGGTGAGTACACAGCCCTCGTCACCACAAGCCGAGTGTACTCGCTGAGTGAAGCAGCCCTAACAGCGGGGAGCTCTACACCGTGTACTACGACAAGGACTGCTCCTGGTACAGGTGAGTACACAGCCCTCGTCACTACAAGCCGAGAGTACCCGCTTAATTTTATTGTCGAGGGGCTAACACAAAAACGGAAAATGAAAAAAAAAATTTACAAACATCCAAAATTAAAAAAAAATTTAAACCAAAAAAATACGTAAAAACATAATAGTAGTTTATGAAACTGTCGTATAATGGGGGTCATCAGAATGCGAGTGTCTGTTTGATAATAGTTTGACACGAGCATTCTAATGCCTAATTATATGTAGTTGCATTCACCATTTTATCTACACTCTCCAAAAAAACTCAGTTATACACTTTTCCAAACGTCCGCACCGGCGATTGCAAGGCCCGATACAAGGTCAAATTCAATACGAGATCGTCATATGGCTTGATATGAATTTTCAAAATATATATATATACTTCAGCAGTTGTTTGAGTTAGCAACTGAACAACAACTTAACTAAACAACATCTGAATAACATCTCAACAACAATCTAATAAATCAACTAAACAACAACCGAACAATTACCGTACAACAACAACTGACAGGTGCAGCGGAAGATGGCGATATGAGTATTGGCAAAATAAAACTTCGTTTCATTTCTCAACTTTATCGAAGTAAGAGCCTTCTCATTAACGGGCCTACTTCCATGAAGTGAGGTGAAAAGGAGCTACGAGAATGCATTTTGTACATAATCTAAGGCACATCACTGTCAAAAAAATTTTGTTTTTTAATCTTCAAGATATGAGGAATAAGCCAGGGCAGCGCAAAATCTCATTTTATATTTAATTACGGAGAAATTAAAATTTGAAGTTACCTCTATTTTTAGTGATGAAGCGTGGCGTAAGAGATTTCCTCCGCCAGTGCTAATCGAACTGTATTGATCTTAGTATGATTATTAATGGCAATTTCACGTTGAACCCGCCAGGGCGGTTATTTTTTGACAAAACAACTTAGTTTTTAAGAAATTTAGCAAAGCACTTACTGTTTCCGGCTGCTTTCCTTGGGAATAAAAGGTTTTTGTTTTGATGTGTTTCCTCTGCTGTCAAAACTGACGTGGAATTGATCATAGATAAACGGAATATGATGCAGACGCGACACACTGTACATTTGTTCGATATTTTGCCCGTGAAAAATGATTGTAGCTAGAATTTTGCCGTAAAATATATCAACTATCTACAACAACGGCATTCTATCCGCTATGGATAATTTTGCCAATGTCAATACTACGTTGATTGATACATCGAACGAAACGCAAAATATGAACCGATTAGACGTAGGTATTAAAAATATTTTTACGATCAAATAATAGGATGACGTGGTTGTTAGTGCAAATTAGAATGAAGTAGTTAGGTTCGATTTATATGCAACACTAGACGGCGGCACGGCAGCACAAAAGCAATTTTTTAACCACGGGGGAAATTTTTAATTGTATATATGGAGCGCTGCGCATACGGTCACCACCAACCACAGTTTTAGGACAAATTATAAGAAAGCAAGTATAATAATTATGTACATGTACTTACGTACATACATACATACACATATCACGCCCATATCTCTTGCAACTTGCGTACCTAGTATACAAAAGTATTATTTATGTAGTAAAAGATTTTTGTCAGATTTCAGTTCAAGAGTGGGATCAATTGATTCGGAAGGTTTTTAGTGTTATGGGATAGAAAGGTTCTAGAGTGGCACTGGGTCAAGATGTTCATGCTAGGGTAACACTGGGTTCTAGACTCATACCTAGCTGGAAAGTCCTAGAGTGTCACCGAACAAAATGCCAATACTAATGTTAAAATTAATTTTCAGGTAGGTAGGTACTCATCATTTCGGGAAGGTCGAGGGTATCATTATAGGTATTATGAGGTTGTGGTCACCCTGGTTCGTTGGTAACACCGAAATATACCAAACATTGTATAGGGCTATAAATACCTTTTCTAAAAATACCAATTTGAAGACCAAAAAATACAGGATTATCCAGATAGGAATGGATTAAAAACCTTAGTCAAAAAAATAATTAGAAGCACCTTTGATTTTAAAATTTTCTTAGTTACTTTAATATATATCACCAAAATGTATGATAATTTTTAACTATGAAGCAATTCAACTGGTGTCGGTGATTAAAGGAAAAAGATTGTAAAAGGTGTTCGAAGGTTTGAAAATTTTAAGGCATGCGGCTTTGTGTATGTCTGATGGTCAACAAATATTGTTCAAAAACTAATGAACGGTGCAAGAATGCGACCGCTATATATTATCATATCATAATATCATACTCGAATATATAATGGCCGTCGCTTATTGGTTTTTGCTATTTATATTTTGAACTTACATATGTATACTGATTTATGCAATAAACGTTTAAAATTGAAATTGAAATTTAACAGTATTAGTTGCGCTTAAGGTGCACGCAATGACAAAAATGACAAAGAAATATCTGAAAAAAGTTTCTTAATGTCGAAGTTCGCAAAAAAATTTACAATACCAGGATGGACAAAAACGAAACAAAAATATGTTCGCGCAAAGTGATGATGATAATGGCCACTTGCATTTTTAAACCTGAAGTAATAAGTTGGCTTTATTTAGTTTAATGACTTTGCTTCTTCTGTAATAACGTTTAACTAAAAAGTTGTAAATATGATTTGAGATGTTACGAAGATAAGTGTTTTGTGAACTGATTGAGCCCTTATTTTGAGATGAATTCTTTTCATGTACTGAAAGTGGAAGAATAACAAACAGACAGTACAGTTTATAGAGTTCATAATTAATATGGATACTATGCGTTCAGCTAAGTCTTGGCGAATGGTTCAGCTTATTTCAAAATATGGTCCTTATAATATAATGTAGGTTAATATTCCTTCCAAGTTATAATATCAACTTTGTGAGTAGTCCACCGTGAATCGAACCCGGAACCTTTGCGCCGCAGGCAGTCGCACTACCATGGGTCGTCAAGTATTGTATCAGTACCAGTTAGACTAACATTATATGAAATGGTGACACCTCTATAATATACTCTTTGACATGACTTCCGAATTTCATTTGAATTTCGTTCCTTCCGTAGAAGTAGGAGTCTTAAGTCATTACGCTTCTGTAATTTCTAAGAAACTGTAATTTCTATAGGTAGAATGCATAAAGCAACTGCTCACAAGTTCATAATTCGAATATTATGAGACGAGTGTAGATAAAAAATTTAAGGTGCAAAAAAATATTGATAATAAATTCTGAATGAGTAAAGTGTTTACGTGCGATGTGAAAGTGTCTTTTTTTCTTAGAACAATTACTTACGTGAACTAATGTAATCTTTTTGCCTACAGAGTGACAGTAGCCGGCACGGTGTCATCGGAGATGGTGTCCGTGTACTTCTGCGACTACGGCGACCTGGCGTTGTTCGCGACGCGCGAGCTGCGCCCCGTGCCGGCCGGCGTGCCGCTCGCGCGCGACCTGCCGCCGCAGGCCATCAAGGCGCGCCTCTATGGTGACGTTACGTTAACCACAAAGTGACCGCACACCATTGATCTACAACAACCCTAGATTTAGCGCCTCATACAAAATTACGCTAAGATTTTCTACTCAACTATACATTCATACATAGCGATATATAGATTCATTGCGTCCGCCCTATTCAAAAATCACAACGAACCTCACCATAATTTATTGAACTCAGCCTTATTTGTCCATTATTACGGTCGGAATTCTAGTGTCTTCGCTCCGAACTTACGACCATTCGCAAATACTTTTCTAATATAATGCAACGATAATAGTTATTTGTACAACAAGAGGGCAAAGGTCATTTTTGCTTCGAGTGCTAATTTTGAATCCCGAGGTAGCGAAGGATACTAAAATTGAATCACGAGCTCAGTGAGGGATTCAACAGCACGAGATGCGAATGAATTTGCTCTCGTGTGGTACACACAACTTTTCACCTCTACCAATGTCAAGTTTGGGAAACTGGCTGTACTGCTCGAATGCCTCAGACAAAATAAAAATTCCCGCCAAATTATTTTTTTCAAGATTCGTTCAGAAATTTTACATAATATGTACCAATATTCAGAAATGTCAGAAATATTTAATAGAACAAAACGCTTACAAAAAGAAATAAATAACTGGCTGAAATAGTTTTCAGAACGGACCGCCGCCATTGTCACGATTAGTTCTGATAAAATGAGATGTTCGAAATTCAAATCACTTTTCTCCATCGAGTGGATAAAACGAGTTTTGCCCCGTGGTTTTGCCCACTGAATTTACGCGGCAAAACTGTTCTTTTCAAGTAAAGGTACTATTCCGAACCGAGCGGCCGACGGCCGACAGCATATGTACTACTGGTTCGTATGGATTTGTATGGGATACTATCCGAACCGAGCGGCCGACGTCGGCCGCCGCGGCATGTGCGTGCAATCGGCCGCTCGGTTCGGATAGTATACCATACAAATCCATACGAACCAGTAGTAGGCCGACCTTGGCCGCCGCGGCATATATGCTGTCGGCCGTCGGCCGCTCGGTTCGGAATAGTACCTTTAGGCTAACCTTTAAGTAGACTTCATACACTGCTGCTTATATTGAGTAGTTCACTTCAAGTAAAACCAGTGCAACAGCAACGTATATTAAATGGGAGCCTACTTTTAGAGCAGTACTCCGTCCTTTTCACTCGCAACACTGAGTTGTCGCGTAAGAGAAGGACAGCTGCGATGTAGTTGTTTTATAGTATTTATGATTAAAATTATTACTTTGGTGAGTACTACCGCATAAATTGCAATAATTATACCACAATAAGATGAATACATAATGTATGTATATCCTTACTTGAAATACGACACACCGTCCTGTTTTTTCTGCCTTGTACTTACATATTTGCAGTTTTTTAGCGCGTACTTGGTCATGTTAACAGTTTCGCGGCCAGCCACGTACTGTGGAAAAGGAGTGCTCGCTTGCAAATTGTGCACTCCTTTACCGGCCCACCTTTTGAGCGTACGCGCGTAATCTAGGGTTGTTATAGATCAATGCCGCACACGCATACATTTTTCCATTTCACTGATTTCTTTATTTATTCTATAGACGTGTGGCCGCTGCACCAGGACTGGACCGTGGAGGACTGCATCCGTTTCCAGGAGTTGTGCGTCGAGCAGCAGTTTGTGGGCATCTGCAAGGACGTGGGCAGAGACCCGCTCAACCCCGCCGAGCCCTTGCTGACCCTCGACCTCATCGACACCTCCACGGACGAGGTCAGTAGTAACATCTGCAAGGACGTGGGCAGAGACCCGCTCAACCCCGCCGAGCCCTTGCTGACCCTCGACCTCATCGACACCTCCACGGACGAGGTCAGTAGTAACATCTGCAAGGACGTGGGCAGAGACCCGCTCAACCCCGCCGAGCCCTTGCTGACCCTCGACCTCATCGACACCTCCACGGACGAGGTCAGTAGTAACATCTGCAAGGACGTGGGCAGAGACCCGCTCAACCCTGCCGAGCCCTTGCTGACCCTAGACCTCATCGACACCTCCACGGACGAGGTCAGTAGTAACATCTGCAAGGACGTGGGCAGAGACCCGCTCAACCCTGCCGAGCCCTTGCTGACCCTAGACCTCATCGACACCTCCACGGACGAGGTCAGTAGTAACATCTGCAAGGACGTGGGCAGAGACCCGCTCAACCCCGCCGAGCCCTTGCTGACCCTCGACCTCATCGACACCTCCACGGACGAGGTCAGTAGTAACATCTGCAAGGACGTGGGCAGAGACCCGCTCAACCCCGCCGAGCCCTTGCTGACCCTCGACCTCATCGACACCTCCACGGACGAGGTCAGTAGTAACATCTGCAAGGACGTGGGCAGAGACCCGCTCAACCCCGCCGAGCCCTTGCTGACCCTCGACCTCATCGACACCTCCACGGACGAGGTCAGTAGTAACATCTGCAAGGACGTGGGCAGAGACCCGCTCAACCCTGCCGAGCCCTTGCTGACCCTAGACCTCATCGACACCTCCACGGACGAGGTCAGTAGTAACATCTGCAAGGACGTGGGCAGAGACCCGCTCAACCCTGCCGAGCCCTTGCTGACCCTAGACCTCATCGACACCTCCACGGACGAGGTCAGTAGTAACATCTGCAAGGACGTGGGCAGAGACCCGCTCAACCCTGCCGAGCCCTTGCTGACCCTAGACCTCATCGACACCTCCACGGACGAGGTCAGTAGTAACATCTGCAAGGACGTGGGCAGAGACCCGCTCAACCCTGCCGAGCCCTTGCTGACCCTCGACCTCATCGACACCTCCACGGACGAGGTCAGTAGTAACATCTGCAAGGACGTGGGCAGAGACCCGCTCAACCCTGCCGAGCCCTTGCTGACCCTCGACCTCATCGACACCTCCACGGACGAGGTCAGTAGTAACATCTGCAAGGACGTGGGCAGAGACCCGCTCAACCCTGCCGAGCCCTTGCTGACCCTCGACCTCATCGACACCTCCACGGACGAGGTCAGTAGTAACATCTGCAAGGACGTGGGCAGAGACCCGCTCAACCCTGCCGAGCCCTTGCTGACCCTCGACCTCATCGACACCTCCACGGACGAGGTCAGTAGTAACATCTGCAAGGACGTGGGCAGAGACCCGCTCAACCCTGCCGAGCCCTTGCTGACCCTCGACCTCATCGACACCTCCACGGACGAGGTCAGTAGTAACATCTGCAAGGACGTGGGCAGAGACCCGCTCAACCCTGCCGAGCCCTTGCTGACCCTCGACCTCATCGACACCTCCACGGACGAGGTCAGTAGTAACATCTGCAAGGACGAGGGTAGAGACCCGCTCAACCCTGCCGAGCCCTTGCTGACCCTCGACCTCATCGACACCTCCACGGACGAGGTCAGTAGTAACATCTGCAAGGACGAGGGTAGAGACCCGCTCAACCCTGCCGAGCCCTTGCTGACCCTCGACCTCATCGACACCTCCACGGACGAGGTCAGTAGTAACATCTGCAAGGACGAGGGTAGAGACCCGCTCAACCCTGCCGAGCCCTTGCTGACCCTCGACCTCATCGACACCTCCACGGACGAGGTCAGTAGTAACATCTGCAAGGACGAGGTCAGTAGTAACATCTGCAAGGACGTGGGCAGAGACCCGCTCAACCCTGCCGAGCCCTTGCTGACCCTCGACCTCATCGACACCTCCACGGACGAGGTCAGTAGTAACATCTGCAAGGACGTGGGCAGAGACCCGCTCAACCCTGCCGAGCCCTTGCTGACCCTCGACCTCATCGACACCTCCACGGACGAGGTCAGTAGTAACATCTGCAAGGACGAGGTCAGTAGTAACATCTGCAAGGACGTGGGCAGAGACCCGCTCAACCCTGCCGAGCCCTTGCTGACCCTCGACCTCATCGACACCTCCACGGACGAGGTCAGTAGTAACATCTGCAAGGACGAGGTCAGTAGTAACATCTGCAAGGACGTGGGCAGAGACCCGCTCAACCCCGCCGAGCCCTTGCTGACCCTCGACCTCATCGACACCTCCACGGACGAGGTCAGTAGTAACATCTGCAAGGACGAGGTCAGTAGTAACATCTGCAAGGACGGGGGCAGAGACCCGCTCAACCCTGCCGAGCCCTTGCTGACCCTCGACCTCATCGACACCTCCACGGACGAGGTCAGTAGTAACATCTGCAAGGACGAGGTCAGTAGTAACATCTGCAAGGACGTGGGCAGAGACCCGCTCAACCCTGCCGAGCCCTTGCTGACCCTCGACCTCATCGACACCTCCACGGACGAGGTCAGTAGTAACATCTGCAAGGACGAGGTCAGTAGTAACATCTGCAAGGACGTGGGCAGAGACCCGCTCAACCCTGCCGAGCCCTTGCTGACCCTCGACCTCATCGACACCTCCACGGACGAGGTCAGTAGTAACATCTGCAAGGACGAGGTCAGTAGTAACATCTGCAAGGACGTGGGCAGAGACCCGCTCAACCCTGCCGAGCCCTTGCTGACCCTCGACCTCATCGACACCTCCACGGACGAGGTCAGTAGTAACATCTGCAAGGACGAGGTCAGTAGTAACATCTGCAAGGACGTGGGCAGAGACCCGCTCAACCCTGCCGAGCCCTTGCTGACCCTCGACCTCATCGACACCTCCACGGACGAGGTCAGTAGTAACATCTGCAAGGACGAGGTCAGTAGTAACATCTGCAAGGACGTGGGCAGAGACCCGCTCAACCCCGCCGAGCCCTTGCTGACCCTCGACCTCATCGACACCTCCACGGACGAGGTCAGTAGTAACATCTGCAAGGACGAGGTCAGTAGTAACATCTGCAAGGACGTGGGCAGAGACCCGCTCAACCCTGCCGAGCCCTTGCTGACCCTCGACCTCATCGACACCTCCACGGACGAGGTCAGTAGTAACATCTGCAAGGACGTGGGCAGAGACCCGCTCAACCCTGCCGAGCCCTTGCTGACCCTCGACCTCATCGACACCTCCACGGACGAGGTCAGTAGTAACATCTGCAAGGACGAGGTCAGTAGTAACATCTGCAAGGACGTGGGCAGAGACCCGCTCAACCCTGCCGAGCCCTTGCTGACCCTCGACCTCATCGACACCTCCACGGACGAGGTCAGTAGTAACATCTGCAAGGACGAGGTCAGTAGTAACATCTGCAAGGACGTGGGCAGAGACCCGCTCAACCCTGCCGAGCCCTTGCTGACCCTCGACCTCATCGACACCTCCACGGACGAGGTCAGTAGTAACATCTGCAAGGACGAGGTCAGTAGTAACATCTGCAAGGACGTGGGCAGAGACCCGCTCAACCCTGCCGAGCCCTTGCTGACCCTCGACCTCATCGACACCTCCACGGACGAGGTCAGTAGTAACATCTGCAAGGACGTGGGCAGAGACCCGCTCAACCCTGCCGAGCCCTTGCTGACCCTCGACCTCATCGACACCTCCACGGACGAGGTCAGTAGTAACATCTGCAAGGACGTGGGCAGAGACCCGCTCAACCCTGCCGAGCCCTTGCTGACCCTCGACCTCATCGACACCTCCACGGACGAGGTCAGTAGTAACATCTGCAAGGACGTGGGCAGAGACCCGCTCAACCCTGCCGAGCCCTTGCTGACCCTCGACCTCATCGACACCTCCACGGACGAGGTCAGTAGTAACATCTGCAAGGACGGGGGCAGAGACCCGCTCAACCCTGCCGAGCCCTTGCTGACCCTCGACCTCATCGACACCTCCACGGACGAGGTCAGTAGTAACATCTGCAAGGACGAGGTCAGTAGTAACATCTGCAAGGACGTGGGCAGAGACCCGCTCAACCCTGCCGAGCCCTTGCTGACCCTCGACCTCATCGACACCTCCACGGACGAGGTCAGTAGTAACATCTGCAAGGACGGGGGCAGTAGTAACATCTGCAAGGACGTGGGCAGAGATCCGCTCAACCCTGCCGAGCCCTTGCTGACCCTCGACCTCATCGACACCTCCACGGACGAGGTCAGTAGTAACATCTGCAAGGACGGGGGCAGAGACCCGCTCAACCCTGCCGAGCCCTTGCTGACCCTCGACCTCATCGACACCTCCACGGACGAGGTCAGTAGTAACATCTGCAAGGACGGGGGCAGAGACCCGCTCAACCCTGCCGAGCCCTTGCTGACCCTCGACCTCATCGACACCTCCACGGACGAGGTCAGTAGTAACATCTGCAAGGACGAGGTCAGTAGTAACATCTGCAAGGACGTGGGCAGAGACCCGCTCAACCCTGCCGAGCCCTTGCTGACCCTCGACCTCATCGACACCTCCACGGACGAGGTCAGTAGTAACATCTGCAAGGACGTGGGCAGAGACCCGCTCAACCCTGCCGAGCCCTTGCTGACCCTCGACCTCATCGACACCTCCACGGACGAGGTCAGTAGTAACATCTGCAAGGACGAGGTCAGTAGTAACATCTGCAAGGACGAGGTCAGTAGTAACATCTGCAAGGACGTGGGCAGAGACCCGCTCAACCCTGCCGAGCCCTTGCTGACCCTCGACCTCATCGACACCTCCACGGACGAGGTCAGTAGTAACATCTGCAAGGACGAGGTCAGTAGTAACATCTGCAAGGACGTGGGCAGAGACCCGCTCAACCCTGCCGAGCCCTTGCTGACCCTCGACCTCATCGACACCTCCACGGACGAGGTCAGTAGTAACATCTGCAAGGACGAGGTCAGTAGTAACATCTGCAAGGACAGGGGCAGAGACCCGCTCAACCCTGCCGAGCCCTTGCTGACCCTCGACCTCATCGACACCTCCACGGACGAGGTCAGTAGTAACATCTGCAAGGACGAGGTCAGTAGTAACATCTGCAAGGACAGGGGCAGAGACCCGCTCAACCCCGCCGAGCCCTTGCTGACCCTCGACCTCATCGACGCCTCCACGGACGAGGTCAGTAGTAACATCTGCAAGGACGGGGTCAGTAGTAACATCTGCAAGGACAGGGGCAGAGACCCGCTCAACCCTGCCGAGCCCTTGCTGACCCTCGACCTCATCGACGCCTCCACGGACGAGGTCAGTAGTAACATCTGCAAGGACGGGGGCAGTAGTAACATCTGCAAGGACAGGGGCAGAGACCCGCTCAACCCTGCCGAGCCCTTGCTGACCCTCGACCTCATCGACGCCTCCACGGACGGGGTCAGTAGTAACATCTGCAAGGACAGGGGCAGAGACCCGCTCAACCCTGCCGAGCCCTTGCTGACCCTCGACCTCATCGACACCTCCACGGACGAGGTCAGTAGTAACATCTGCAAGGACGAGGTCAGTAGTAACATCTGCAAGGACAGGGGCAGAGACCCGCTCAACCCCGCCGAGCCCTTGCTGACCCTCGACCTCATCGACGCCTCCACGGACGAGGTCAGTAGTAACATCTGCAAGGACGGGGTCAGTAGTAACATCTGCAAGGACGTGGGCAGAGACCCGCTCAACCCTGCCGAGCCCTTGCTGACCCTCGACCTCATCGACGCCTCCACGGACGAGGTCAGTAGTAACATCTGCAAGGACGGGGGCAGTAGTAACATCTGCAAAGACATGGGCAGAGACCCGCTCAACCATTGTTTATCTAGATTTACTTCTGTCAAAAAATCTTATTCTTGTTCTTGTCTTATAGAGCCTACGTCTTCCACTGATGGGATACGCTTCCCTCTTATCCTTCCATCCAGTAATTATAAATAGATAAAATGTTTATTGTTCTTTACAAAAGAACCTTAAATGAAACATTGTACGGAGCCTCCATTTAAGGTAAAAAGCCTGTGTTTGGAGGAACCACTCTTCCTTAAATAACACTTACTAATATAATAATAAGGCATGGTAATAATAATAATAACAGAAGGTAGTCCAGTTCTTTTCTGGTTTCTGCATGTCCAAAATCATTATATCCATACTCGATTTCAGGATGTGTACCTCAACAAGCAGCTGGTAGCGGAGGGCCGCGCGCGCCTCGCCTCCGCAGCGCAGGCCGCGGCCGCTAACGACTCCCTCGCTAGCTCCACCTAGATCTACAAACCTTTGAGCTTATACTGCTTATTGAGCAAATATTCCAGCGGCCAACCTAACTTGCGCGTATGAGAAGTGGAGCTCTAGGTACTCCGTCAGCGTCACCTGCTCGAACCTTCTTGTATGTCCTACAAAGCAAATGCAAAGAGACAGGAAATCTCATTTACATGCTAAAGTTTAATCAGTCTACCAAGTTGGGTATTCTTTTACAGTATCTACACTTTTTTAGCTCATCATTATACTGTGGTGTCGAGGTTATTTGCTCAATAATCAATAAGCTGAGTTACTTACTACGCCCTGCGTCCTCTGTTTTTACTTGACTGTGTTAAAGACTTGAACTTGTTTATACGGTTGGTATACCGCATATGTATACTTATGATTTTTGTTTTATCTTTTTCTTATGTTTTATTATTTTATAAGTCGTTTCGAGTCACTTAAAATACTCTCGTTGTTGAAGACATTATTATTATTGTAAGTTATTGTGACTGTTCTACTTGCGACCTCGGTCGCTGGCTCACGATCTGAAGGTTTTGTGACGGACATTGGAAAATTTGTGATTTGGAAGATCTTGTGCCGGCGTCGTATCTCTCATTATTTATTGTCCTGCGATTTATATTAGCGGTAAAACTATTTTATTATTCCATATAATCACTAGTGTCAATTTAAGCATGATTAATGTTTTATCTAGCTATAGCTAGAGTTATGCATATAGTATATACTTTGAAAGAGTATTATAAAGTGAATCCAATAAGACATGTAACGGGAAAGTTGCCTGGAAAATGCTATTTCTTAGCTGTAAGACATTGTCCCTAGATATTTTTTTAGTACTTACCAGTTCATGACATTGTCTCCTGTTAAGAAGTTTGCAACATTGTAATCACTATTATATAATCAATGATACATCAATTATTGGCTTGGTGTGCACTGTTCCAAAATAATCATTCCATTGTTACTCCACTGCATAATCAAAGTTCATATTTTAGTATTTTATCTGGCTTAGCAATAAACATGTAACCATAATAGCAATGCAAAATAAAAAATGTCTCAGATAAGTTTTTTTACTACATTCTTACAACGCCATATTCTTACATTGTCACATTTTTGCAAATTATGCCATTCTACTCACATTCTCTGACATTTTACAAGTATTTTGTGACAGCTCAAGAATATTATTTATATATTAATACAAGTTATTTGAATTTCAGGGGGCTGGTCATATTTTATTTGAGTAAAGTTAGCAACTTTTAACACTTCTTACAATTTTATACTTTGAATCCCACCCACCCTCTAGAACCCAAAGTTCTAAGTTGCCTTCTATGGTCCACACATATAAACACAGTTGTGGTGTGATTGAAATAATTTATAGAGGCGGTAGCGACCTCTGGGAGCTACTACAAGAAGCTCAATCAAGTGGTTGGTTCACAAGGAAAAATATCCCTAGATGACACAATTCAGAAAATTCATAACTGGCTCCAGAAACATAATTTACTTATTAATTACAATAAAACAAAAATTATTCAATTTAGACCACACCAAAGGAGAGCCCTTCAAATAGACTATGAGTTCAAAAACGTCAAAATAGAAACCACAGATTCATACTCACTGTTGGGCATGAACATTGATGCAAATGTAAACTGGAAGGAGCACATAGCAAAAATACATACATACATAAATCACGCCTATATCCCTTACGGGGTAGGCAGAGCGTTAACGGCCGTAAAACGGATATTAACACCACGTCTGACAAAAGCTTGAGGGTCAATCAGATAACTGTGTATCACTATAGTGTACAGGTTGTCAGCCCATCGCCTAAAATTGCAATACACATCCCTCGAGTCCCTTAGTCGGCTCTTACGACACCCATGGGTAAGAAATGGGGTGATGCTATTCTTAGCCGGCATCACACGGCGAGCATAAATATCATCTAAATTAGTAAGCTTCACATATGCACTCTATGAGCTTAAAAAATGCACTGACACAAAAACAGCACTTATTGCGTATTATGCGTATGCTCATTCCTGGCTCCAGTATGGCATAGTACTGTGGGGAAATAGCACACACTCTTCCAACCTATTTCTTCTGCAAAAAAAATGCATTCGGATAATAGCCAATATAGACAATATGACCAGCTGTAAACAATACTTTATCAAGCATAACATTTTATCTCTACCATCCATATATATTCTAGAAGCTTGTATTTTTGTAAGAAAACATGCAAATCTTTTCCCACAGTACTCTCGCCCAAGGAATTTGAGACCCCAAACCTGTTTAGCCCGCGCTTTTGATTCGATAAATTATAGCCTTCTGTGGGAAAAACTACGAAAAACTAAAGTACCACCAGACATAGTAAATATTCTTGAATTTTGGTATAAAAATCAAAGTAATCAGGTTAAATGGGGCAACACTCTATCTGACAACTATAAACTCTCAACGGGGGTAAGGCAGGGAGGACTGACGTCACCTGTTCTGTTCAACCTATACGTCAACGATTTGATCGAGGAACTGAGCAGGGCCAGAGTGGGATGTAATGTTGGTGGTGTGTACCTAAACAACATAAGTTATGCCGATGACATGGTGCTGCTCAGTCCGTCGGCCAATGGATTAGGAAAACTTATAGATATCTGCGAACGATATGCGGACACTCATTACCTTAAGTATAATGTACAAAAGACAGAAGTCATGATTTTTAGGTCTGGCAAGGGCCCTGATGTTGTACAGCCTATCGAGCTGGGTAGTACTCCCCTAAAAATCGTTAACAGATTCAAATATCTAGGACATATTATGTCAGATGACTTGTCGGATAATGATGACCTGGAGAGGCAAAGAAGGTCTATAGCCTGTAGATCAAACATGTTAGCTAGAAGATTTTATCACTGCTCAAAACAGGTTAAGGTGACCCTTTTTCAAGCGTATTGCCAGGCGTTCTACACCAGCCATCTCTGGTACAAGCACACGAAACGATCTTATAATTCCTTTCGGGTGCAGTACAATAACGCCTTCCGGGCCATGTTACATCTGCCCTGGCGGTGTAGCGCGTCTGGTATGTTCGCTGAAAACAGGGTAAACGACTTCTATGCTGTGATGCGGCGGCTTAAAGTATCATTTCATATGCGACTTATTAAAAGTAAGAATAAAATTGTAAGCACGGTATTCCACACCATTTATAAAAATAGGACGGAGTCTATTCTCGAATAGAATTGTTATTTTTATATTAACGTTTTTTATTATTATTTTTTTGTACTTTAAATTGTAATCGACATGACATAATAATGTAATGTGATAATTCAATTGAATAATGCACCTATATTACCTATTCTTATTTAAATTGTAAATGTTGTACAATAATATTATATGGGTTATTGCAATGGCCTGAAATAAACGCTTATTATTATTATTATTATTTTCTAAAATGAAAATGGTCTCGTGTGGTCCCTTAGCAATGGCAGCCAAAACCTACAATAGCTTGCCAAGCGAGATTAAAGAGCAAGATAACAAGCAAAAATTCAAAACTTTATTAAAAAGTTATCTAACCAAGAAGTGCTATTACACGGTTAGTGAATACTTAGGCGAAAAAAAAAAACAATAAATTATGAATTACCTAGTGTTACTTAATTTAGTTAATTATGTTAATTCAAATTATTTATTTCATTTTATTTTACTGAATTTCATATTTTATTAGTAGTTAAGTACCTAATTTTATGTTGTTATGCCCAATCTGGGTCCATGTTTGAGACTGCATACATACATACATACATATATCACGCCTTCATCCCTTGCGGGGTAGGCAGAGCATAAACGGCCGAAAAAACGGACATTTACGCCACGTCTGACAAACGTTTGAGGGTCATTCGGAAAATTGTGTATGTTTGAGACTGACTGTTAATATAAGACCTACTGTATGTATAAGTGAAACATGGTATGCAATAAATACTGAATACTGAAGGAAGCAAGACGCAACAGAAGTTCCAACCTTCAAGATGGCGCCATGTGGCACAGAACAATGTCCCTGAGATGTGATCAATCCAATGTCCCACTTGATTGTCCGTAAGAAAGAAGGTTCCGTGCTTCGGAGGGCATGATAAGCCGTTGGTCCCGGTTGCTGTCTATGATTACTTACCAACAATGTTAGAGGCCTATTACTAGTAGTAGGCGGTTGAAAAACCCAGGTGGGGTTCATCGGGTCCTAGGACGACTCGGTAACACATCATAAAAAAACTGAAAATTATAGTAGTTTATAAAGATAAAGAGATAAAGATAAAGATTATTTATTTGCCAAAAACATGGTATAAGAAGATGTTACATGGTATTATTATGTACAAACATGTTTAGCCAGTATTAATTAAGCATGCAAATATTTCAATTAATTTTTCGTGAGTTTTACAATTAATATTTTTACATCAATGTTTTTAGATTTTGTCAAGGAATGCTCGAATACTATAAAACATGTGATCCGTTAACCATTTATAAACACGTCGTTTGAACTCTTTTACAGTCAGGCTTTTAAAGTCATTTGGCAACTTATTATACAGTGTGTCCCGCGATAAAGTGCAACCCCGAAAAGGGGTGAATCTAGACCTAAAATTATCGATAAAAAAATACTTAAAAATTTTAGAAAAAATTATTTAATTTTTTATTGGTGATAAAAGATTTTTATTTTTAATTAGGACCCTGTGTACTAAAATGTCAATTTCTTCCAAACTACTGGCTCTTTTACATTGAAATAAAAATAATTATTTAGCCTAACACTTAGCAGTAATAATGACATGATAAATAGCTCGCTAAAAAGTAATTACAATGTCTTAAACTTAATTTTTGAAAAAAATGCTGCTTTTTTGAGTGCCTTTTTTTTCCATTTCACTTAATTTGTAAAAAAATACCCCCGAAAACCATAGCATTTTATGACATATTATTATTCTTCACTACTTTAGCTTTCAAATAAAAAAAAATGAACATTCTAACTCAAGAAACAACCTCGCCATGAAAAGTTAAAGTGGACTCCTAATTTACCCATAATAATATTAGCATTTCGGTAGCAACCCTTTTTTTTGTTATTGATGCAATAAATCATCAGTACTGATCAGTTATCGGAATTCTTATGTTTCCAAAAAACAAGCTTGCTTTGAACTGTCAAAGTGGACCGACTCCCAATAAAACCCTAATGATGTAACCATTCAAGTAGCGAATCTTTATTCTCTAATAAGTGCAATAAATCATCAGTACTGATCGGCTACCGGAATTCTTTTGTTTTGTGGGCCCTCCCCTTTTCTTTACAGGGGAGGAACAGGCATCACAACATCGCAGCACCAGTCGCTCCGATAATCTCGCCGCTGCTACTACCGTACTCATACTGTGCATTAAGTTTTGTTACGTTGTTTTGTTATTGACTGTTACGTTTTCTCCTGTTTCTGTTACGTTTTCTACTGTTTGTTACGTTTTTGACTGTTACTCTGTTGTGTGCTGCAGAAATGCCACGATTGGCAGAGTTTTCTCCTCGGGAGATAGCCGACATCCATTTTTATTATGGCATGTCACATGGCCGCACCACTGTCGCTCGGACTGCTTACGTAAACGCTTTCCCGAACCGACTACCACCGTCAGCCAGAAACTTTCAAGAAGTTCATCGAAGATTATCGATCATTGGACTTACGGCACAAGATCGCCGTGAGCAACCGGCTGTCATTATTGACAATGCGTTGGAGGAAGCAGTCTTGAATGATTTATTTGCTGACCCTACAACCAGCATAAGACGATTAGCTTTACGTCATGGCATATCCAAAACATCTGTCTGGCGAATTTTGAAAAAGGAGGGATTGCATCCTTACCATTACCAGCGTGTACAACATTTACACGAAAATGTCGATTATCGTCCAAGATGCGTAATGTCTACGTGGATTCAAAGGAAAATCAGACATGACCCCAATTTTCCCAAACGCATTTTATGGATGGACGAAGCTACATTCACCCGAGACGGCATCACAAACTGCAGAAATTTGCACCAGTGGGCTCACGAAAATCCACATTTGCATCGATCATCCAATTTTCAAGTAAAATTTTCCATAAATGTATGGGCAGGTTTAATTGACGACATCCTGTTTGGGCCAGTCATATTACCAAGAACGCTAAATGCAGAACGTTTTTTGACATTATTGGAAGAAGACCTACCAATCTTGTTGGAAGAGTTGCCGCTGGCTACAAGACGGCGTGGGCGAATGTTCCTTCAAATGGATGGATGTCCTGCACACTACGGGTTAGAAGTGCGACGATACCTGAATGAAAATTACCCAAACAGGTGGATTGGCCGGGGGGGACCAGTAGGCTGGCCCGCACGTTCACCTGATTTGACACCCCTAGATTACTTTTTGTGGGGTGTCATGAAACAAAGAGTGTACAGTACACCCATAAATACTGAGGTAGAGTTGCAGGATAGAATTATTCAGAGCGCCAATGAAATAAGAAACGACCCAGGAATGATTCGTAGAGCCACTAATCAAATTGGTCACCGTGCAGGAATGTGCCTGCAGTGCAGAGGCAGACATTTTGAACACTTAATGCACTAAATAAAAATGAAAATTGTGTATGTTTTATCTGATTAAAGTGATTTTACAGATTAAAAGTGTCATTGTCATTAAAAACTGTTTTTTATTTATTGCATGAAAAAAAGGGGTCAGCTTTAAAATTTCATAGCGAGGTTGTTTCTTGAGTTAGAATGTTCATTTTTTTTTATTTGAAAGCTAAAGTAGTAAAGAATAATAATATGTCATAAAATGCCATGGTTTTCGGGGGTATTTTTTTACAAGTTTAGTGAAATGGAAAAAAAAGCACTAAAAAAAGCATTTTTTTTTCAAAAATTAAGTTTAAGACATTGTAATTACTTTTTAGCGAGCTATTTATCATGTCATTATTACTGACAAGTGTTAGGCTAAATAATTATTTTTATTTTAATGAAAAAGAGCCAGTAGTTTGGAAGAAATTGACTTTTTAGTACACAGGGTCCTAATAAAAAATAAAAATCTTTAATCACCAATAAAAAATTAAATAATTTTTTCTAAATTTTTTAAGTATTTTTTTTATCGATAATTTTAGGTCTAGTTTCACCCCTTTTCGGGGTTGCACTTTATCGCGGGACACACTGTATATTCTCACACACATTGCTAACAAACTCTTGTCATATTTCATTATTTTTGGTATGTCATTAAATATAATTCTGTGGGGATTTCTTTTAACACGGGGGTTGACGACACAAGCTTTCTTGAAAAGATTACAATTTTTGTTAATAAATACACATATCTCATATATATAAAGAGATAGTAGCGGTAACAGACCGAGTTTTTTGAAAAGTGGTTCACATGGTTCGTCAGGAGGTTTACCAAAGATGGCTCGAATACATTTCTTTTGGGCAATGAACGCTTTTTCAACTTTCGTGCTGTTCCCCCAAAAGATTATACCATACCTTAGTATTGATTCCACGTAAGCTGTATATGCTGTTACAGCAGTTTTTATGTTCGTGACATTTTTTAATCGCCTTAGGGCATACACAAACTTATTTATTCTGTTATTTATGTTTTCGATTTGCATTTTCCAATTAATGTCCTGATCCAATATTACACCTAGAAATTTGACTTCACGTGCTTGATTGATTATTTTATTTTGATAATTTATGTCCATTATGAAATTGTAATTGTTATTATAGCAATGATTGAATTGTAAATAATTAGTTTTATCTAAGTTAATATTCAAATTATGTTTATTTAGGAACATTATTATTTTTGTTAAAGTATTATTTATCTCAGTTTCGTGGTCCTTAATGGAATCCTGATTATTAGATTTTTTGGTAGCTATGATGATGGATATGTCATCTGCAAAGAGAACACTATGATGGTTGATCATATTATTGATATCGTTGATATAAAGTAGAAACAAAATCGGACCCAATACGCTCCCCTGTGGGACTCCTTGGTTAACATTTCTGTACAAAGAAGAATAGTTAACAGTATTTTTTTCCTTATCTAGCTTTGTGATAGTAACACATTGAAGTCTTCCTCTAAGATAAGACGAAAGCCATTTATGAGGTGTACCTCTGATCCCCATTACTTCAAGCTTTTTTAGTAGTAGTTCATGTGAAACAAAGTCGAACGCTTTGCTTAGGTCCAGAAATAGGCCAGTTGTTAGAAAATTATTGTTTAGGTTTGTGAGGACAGAATCAAGTATCGAGTAGATGGCATTCGTGGTTGATTTACCTCTTTGAAAAGCGTATTGTTCTTTATCTATCAGTTTAAATTTATCACAGAAATCAACTATTCTTCGTAGCATACATCTCTCATATATTTTTGATAATATAGGAATGAGTGTAATAGGCCGATAGTTCATTACGTCGTATTTATTCCCTTTTTTGAAAATAGGTTTCACTATAGCTATTTTTAGTCGGTTTGGAAATGTCCCTGTAGAAAAGGAAAGATTGACAAGGTATGTCAGTACTAGCAGAATATCATCTATACACTCTTTTATTATTTTGGTGCATATTTCATCGTAACCCTCCGAGTTGGTATTTTTCAACAGCAAAGTTTCCGTTTTAATTTCATTTCCGGTCACCGGGGTCAAGAATAATGAATTAGGTAAGGCATTAATTTTATCGAAATTATTAGTTAAATTATTATTGTCATTAGTTAAGTAGTCATTGAAAGTTGTTGCTATTTCCTTGGGATCCTTAAATACTTTGTTATTCATTTTGATATAGTCAATATTATTGTTACTGGGTTTTTTATGCGGAATCTCATCATTTATCACCGACCACGTAGCTTGGCACTTGTTTTCAGCTTTGTTAATAAATTTAATATTAGTCGTCTTCTTAGATGTATATAAACAGTTTCCTAGTATTTTAGAATATTTTAAATAATTGGTTTTATTTAGTGATGTTTTATTTTTGTAGTATTTGTATCTTAATATTCTTTTTGCTTTACAGCTTACCCTTAATCCTCGACTAATCCATTTCTGTTTCTTGTTACAAAAAATATTTATTTTGACTCTAACTTTTGGAAAACAGAGGTTATAAAATAACATAAGTAGATCATGAAACTTGTCAAATGCTTGATTTGCGTCTTCTAACTCGTCATAAACCTCAGACCACGATAAGCTACGTAGACACTCCCGAAACTTTATGACATTGTCAGGGTGAAAATCCCGTTTCGAAATATAGTAGTAAGAAGGTATTGAAAATTTTCTATTTATTGGAAATTTTAGCACTTGGGCCGTCTCATGATCAGACAAATGTAGTGGAAGCACCGTTTCGTTTGCATCTTTAATATTACTTAGGATGTGATCAATACATTTATTTTTTCTAGTAGGAGTATTTATGTGTATTTTTAGGTTATAGTTGTTCGCTATGTCTTGTAGATTTGAAGAGACTTTATTACGTATTAGGGTGTTTATGTTGATTTCACCCGCTATCACTATTTTGATCTTGCTTTTATAAGTCTGAAAAATTTCATAGAGTAATGCATCTAATTTATCAAGAAACGTGTTTGGGTTTGAGTCTGGTGTTCTATAAATGCAGATAATGATAATTTTATTAGGTATGATTTCAAGCCCACAACATTCAAACACCTTCAAGACAGAGTACCCTTTAACGAATAATAAATCTTTAAAGAGCAAGTTCTTTTTCAAAAGTATGCAAGATCCACCTCTTTGTTTAGTTCTGCAATAACTTGAAGCCAAGGAATAGTTATGCACTTTCAAGTATTTTTCGCACCCACTCTGAATAAAACTTTCAGTTAGACAAATAACATCTGGATCTATTTGTTGCTCTTGGAGTTCTTGAAGTGTGATTTCAAAAAGTTCTAATTTATGAAATATGCTGGCAATGTTTTGATGAAATATAGTAAAGTTGTCACCCTCTTGTATTTGTTTAGGGACGAAAAAAGGTTGCTTTCTGACTATTGGAGAAATAATACGGTATGGTACCCCTTCTAGCTTGTTTGATTACTTTTACAGTTTTATCATCATGACGAACCGTTTGTGTTTGTATACGAGCGAAGTAATATGGAATAGTACCTCTTTTGGGTTTATTATCTGCTATGTTTTTTTGGGGTCTGTTACTTGCTATCAATTCTTTTAAAGCTTTAGCATTTAGGTATTTGTTTTTATAGTCAATATAGTCTATATTAAAATTGATAATATTACACATGTCAAATATTTCAAATGTTTTGCAGTCTATAAAATGAACATTTTTATATTGATTACATAAATTTTCAATTTCATTATTAAGTTTAGAGACATTAAGATATTTGTTATGAAACACATTTAAGATAAAGACAGTTTTATTGTGAAATTTCTGAAGAAGCATTTGTAAGTCTGAAATCACCATCCTTGGATTGCTATCATTTTCTCCAGCACACATAATGAGCTTATCATTTGTGTTTATGCTGGTAGATCGACATTTGTGTGTTATTTCGATACTTGATGCATTTGGCATTGTTTCTGCGTATACATCATATTTTTCATATTTTGTAGTGTTCCTAGTTTGTATCATCATTGCTTGATTTACCTGTTTTCAGTTCACCTACTTGTGTACTATTTAAATTGTCTTTGCTTTGTTCATCTATTGACTGGTCCGCAACTAATTCTCGGTTTTGAAGTTTGCTTGTTAGATAATGGATTTCTTCTCTTAGAATTTCAATAACAGAATTAGCTTTCCTAAGATCCTGTTGTAGTCTTGTGATCATTAGTAACAAGTCCGCAAAGTTAGTAGAATGTTCTTTTGGGTAATAGAGTTTTGATTCACCCAATGAATATCTTGACGAAGGTGGTGTCGCATAACCCAGACTTAGCTTAGGTTTATCCTTTCTCGGTCTTGCATTTGAATGTGGTGATAGGCGAAAAATTGTTTTTAATGAGTTCAGTTCCTTTGTTTGCGAAATTATTTGTCTTTTGAGGGCGTTGTTTTCTAGTATTACTTCTTCTAGCTGATTTTCGGTACTATCTCTTTCTGATTTAAGTTGGGCTATTTCGTCTTCCATTTCTTTAACACTTGCAGCTAATCCAGTCGAAAAATCATAGCTTCTGGTCATTTTTTCTTCGGATTGCGAGGAAAATGACTTCTCTGAAATATCATCTTTAGTCAGTATATGAGAATCATCATTATCTGTACAGCTTCGGTTCATTGCTTCCACTATTAATGAGTCATCATTTTCTCCAGTATTATCGTCATCGGTGGGCAACAATTCAAAAGAGTTCTGTAAAGCAATATTTATGATCTCCGGCGCAACTGCAGCGTCCTGGTTATTAGTATTTTTTGAGTCAATTTGTAATGTTACTGGTGCTAGGTTAACATTATTAAGTTGTACTGAAGAAGACGGCATATGTTGCTTAACATTTATAGTACTTACATCTTGATTGAGCTTGTCTTGGTCTTTTTTAATTTTGTTCTTGTCTTCTGGTAGTAGTTTGGGAGTAACACGCCCCTGTCCTGTGTTTGTTGCTTTATATAACTGCATATGGCATGGCTTGCATTTCCATATAAGGCGGCGATCTTTTTCACTATCGCTACGCATAAGTTCATAGCGTTTCACAGTCACGTCGGCACAGGTTAGGTCATAAGCTTTTTTACATGTACAGCACGTAAGGTAATTATTTCTTTTAAGCTTACCCTTACATTTATGACATGTATTTTCAAAAGACGCCATTATTTAAGAAAAAAGTGTTCCAAAAGTAGTCTCCCGGATGCAACTTTTTCTTTCCAACGGAGTGGTCACTCTGTGACCGGCCTAATCTATAGCAATTTCGTGCGCACGATCGAGTGTACGTCACCGCGTCGGAGCGCGCGCGACTTTCACGGTTAAGCAGTGCGCGTAACCGCGAGAATCCTGTGCAACGGGAGACCGGCGACCGCGCAAGCGCAGTATGAGTAGTATGACACAGCCAAATATCACAGTTTTGACCAATTTTTATCACTGTTTAAGCACTATTATTTGTTTATTTCACTTTGATTTTTATGTTACACGGTATTGTTACTAATTTAAATAGAAAATCACTGCAAATTATGGAAGATTTATGCACAAAATTAAATTTTACGACCGGAGCTGTGACAAAGAGATGTTAAGTTGATGCAAGTGGGTCGGTCGGTTTATGCAACTGTCATATTAAGATGGGTGACAATAGGGCTGCCGCAGACCAAACTTACGTTTTTGCTAGCGACGCGACAGCTCGAGCACTTTTCGTATTTCAATTAAAAAAAGAACCATACATGATTGAAATAAATGTGACATTGCATAGTATGACAAACGCCGCCGGTTACCGCCGAAATTTTTGGTAAAAAGTGCTTGAACTGTCGCTCGCAAGAACTGCTCTTGCTCTTTAGAATGCGAGTACCTCGCGTCAAAATAAGATTTCTAATGCCGAATTATATGCAGTTGCATCTTCGAGCAACACGGTCTTCGGTCTCGTTCCGACCCGGAACAGTTGCATACACTATTTTTATATAAACCTTTACAAAAAACCTCACTTACATACTCTTTTCAAAAACTCTTCATTGGTGATTACAAGGTCCAATATGATGTCCAATGTAATATGGCTTGATGTGAAATTTGAAAATTCAAACTACAGATATGTTAAGTCAACAACTTAACAAAACAACTGAATAACCACTGAACAACAACATCTGACAGGTGTAAGAGATTGGGACAAATAACTAAATAAAAGGTAAGGCACAAAACACTTTGTTTCATTTCTCCATTTTATTGAAAGGCTTAGGCCGTACGCTCGCTTACGCGGTTTCACGCGCGGGCCAGCCCGCGCGTGAGGCCGCGCGCGGTCTCGCGGGATCCGCGCGGCGGTCTGACATCGCCGCCATTATTACCCGTCCAAATTTAGAAGGCGCATAGTGCCTAGGTAGTTTTAATATGGCAAGTGTCGTCGTGTTCGTACGGGTTATATTATGTCGCGGGTTGCTGAAGCCGCGGCGCGGGTGACCGCAGGCCGCGTCACGGGGCGCCAATCTTGTGTTTTGTCAAATCTGGCCCGCGCGGGCCAGCCCGCGCGTGAGGCCGCACGCGGTCTCGCGGGATCCGCGCGGCGGTCTGACATCGCCGCCATTATTACCCGTCCAAATTTAGAAGGCGCATAGTGCCTAGGTAGTTGTAATATGGCAAGTGTCGTCGTGTTCGTACGGGTTATATTTTGTCGCGGGTTGCTGAAGCCGCGGCGCGGGTGACCGCAGGCCGCGTCACGGGGCGCCAATCTTGTGTTTTGTCAAATCTGGCCCGCGCGGGCCGTCCCGCGCGTGAAACCGCGTGAGCGAGCGTACGGCCTTACTACCTGCTCAATATGTCATTAGTTACAGCATTTGAGAAGAATCAAAAATTTCTATAGGCATAATGCATAAAAATAAAATGGTTTTTGAATTTGTAATCTGAACATTGATACAAGTGTAAAATAATTTTGTTATTAATGGAAACATATTTATTGGGTAATTTAACCACTTCGCTCAGGTCGAATTTTGCAACAATAGATTTGTATTGTACTTCAAGCACACATGTGTGCTGTTACGAGCGGAGTAGTTAAACAATTTTGGTAGGTACTGCTAGATTGAACATTTCATTTAAATGCAATACTAATATAATAATACCTTAAATCTACTGTTATCTAAATTAATGTGCTTATTTACGTAGGTCCTCTGAAGTTATACCATATTTCTTTTTGAGTGTGTCAAGTTCCTCTTGTTTCTTCTCAATATCAATACCCTTGAAAGCTTTGTTGGACCTGTAGTAGAGAACTACAAGGTATCTGTTGCAGACATTGAATCCAGACAGGTGGTCACAAGCATTCTTTGCATCAAAAATGTCTTCATAGACTACAAAAGCTGTTCCTCTTGTTTCTGGTGTGTTACCCCTGAAATATACAAACAAGTTAAATGTACTTTCTTAATTATAATGTGTTAAAGCAACTCATTCATTATGGAGGTGAAAATGCTGCTGGAGCACCAGTGTGCCCCAAACCTGGGATTGGGTGAAATAGTTCCCACCAAGCAGAATGATCACCCCTGCGAGCTCCGCAAATGTCCCATCCCAAGAAAATAGAAATAATATTTATGACACAATACATACACACGGATCTGCCTGATTGCTCCATACTTTCCAAATATATCATACATCTCCTCAGCTGATATCTTGTAAGGTAAATTCCTGATGTACAAGATTCTATTCACTTCAGGTGGAAGACGTACCTGAAATTGAAGTAATTTGTTCATGTGTTATTGCTGTTTTGACAGTATCTCGTGACAGGGACAATGACACTTGATACTACAGGTTTAATTTAATTTTAGTAGGTAAATACAACTTCCCTTTGTCCCTGCTATGAAGATACCAATGGAGACAATTTGATATACTTAATTGCACGTGTCGTCTTTCCCTCGTTTGATGAGGCGTTACAAGTTGTGGCCATGGATATTACTACAGCCTGCTCCACCTTGTCCTAACTTCAATGGGAAACGCTCACCAGGGATAACGGGAAGTATTAAACGCAAACACACGAATTCGGGTCATTTGTTTGTTGCACGAAAAGTATAAAATTATAGGTCTACTCGAAAAGGAATATGATATCAACAACTTACATTTGCACGTCTTTGAAGAGCTAAAGCCATTTTTTACCTCAATATATATCCAGAAACAAAGAGTTCTTCAATAATTAGAAAGTGAATATCGAATTTGTTAATAAATAATATAATTACTCGGAACACACAATAATCATAAACCCACGCAACGCAAGCAACCTTTTCGCATTATTTTGTTTTGACAGTATTTTTTTTTTCATCCATAAGGATGGTTTCATTCAAATCACAGAAAGAGATGGATGCTTACATTGACATGTCATTCTACTTCATTCTAAAATATTATACATGCTACCAATCTCAATGAAAAACAGCATGAGGCCGCTTTACACAGCACGATTTATTGCATGAGAAGATAGCAAGCTGGTTAAATACTGGCCGCAAACCGGGTCGGAAGACAAACTAGAGTTGCTCGAAAGCCGCGAAAATTCAAATCTTGTGTAGAGCAAAAAGGTTATTTACTGAAGATTCATGAATGCCCTTCTAGTTATATGTGTAGGTAGTTACAAAGCCCTTCGTGCACGTTCGTAACTAAGATTTACATAACTAGCTACGAAAAGACACTTTTGACGATATACAAGATATCCAATGATTGTGCTAAAAGAACCTCAAGTCAGGTCCTGTGGCCAGGTCCGCCGCAGAGCAATAGCAGTTTTTGCGAGAGACAGCCACAAATTAACTATATGTAGGCGACAGCTCGAGCAATTTTGTCTTAATTTAATAATACATACATACACATACACATATCACGCCTATAATCCCTTGCGGGGTAGGCAGAGCGTAAACAGCCGCAAAAAACGGCCATTTACACCACGTCTGACAAATGTTTGAGGGTCATTCAAAAAATTGTGTATCACTATAGTGACAGGTTGTCAGCCCATCGCCTAAAATTGCAATACACACCCTCGAGTCCCTTCGTCGCCTCTTACGACTCCCACGGGAAAGAAATGGGTGATGCTATTCTAAGCCGGCATCACACGGTAAGTTAATTTAATAAGCAGTGAATAAAAAACAACAATTAGAAAAAAGTATTTTATTTTAGAAATGCGGATCATTTGCTTTCCCCGAGCGGAGAGCACGTTCTTTGTGTAGCAGCACAGCGCAAGCTAGAAGCAGCATCAGTAGCCCAACCGATACACCAACCATTGCAAAAACTCCACCTCGTAGACGACTTTCACCTGAATGAAAATAAGGGTAGCTGCCATGAAAAAATTATAATTACTGTAAACTGTACTACAGTGAAACCTAGTTAACTGGGATCTGGATAAGTAAGATACCCTTATAAGTGGTACAATCTACCCGATATTTTTGATAACTACAGGCTACAATTTTATAGGTAAAATTCGATGTTCATTGCGTAGTCGGTTAGCCATCATGATACCAGGAATATGAACCGGCTACGCAATGAACTAAGAATTTCACCTGTAGACTTGTAGCCTGTAGTTTAATAAAATAGGCACGTCTCGGCAATTTTGCATCGAATTACTTCTATTACTGAGAATTAATACCTCATTATCTGTGGTTTGGTTTGGGTAATTTTTATATATTTACCTCCATAACTGATATAAAAATATTTTTATCTACACTCGTCTCATAATGTTCGAATTATGAATTCGAAAACAGATGCATAATGACCTACTTTATGCATTCTGCCTATAAAAAATAGGGTTTACTATAAATTACAGAAGCGTAATGACTTAATGAGAAAACTCTAAATACGATAAAGTTGAGAAATGAAACGAAGTTTTTTTGCCAATACTCAAATCGCTATCTTCCGCCGCACCTGACAGTTGTTGCTGTACGGTAATTTTTCGGATGTTGTTCAGTTGTTTAAAAAGGTTTTTGTTCTGTTGTTGTTGAGATGTTGTTCAGATGTTGTTCAGTTGTTGTTCAGATGTTGTTCAGTTGTTGTTCAGATGTTGATTAGTTGTTGGTCAGATGTTATTCCGATGTTGTTCAGTGTTGTTCAGTTGTTGTTCAGTTGTTGTTTAGTTGTTGTTTAGTTGTTGTTTAGTTGTTGTTCAGTTGTTGTTCAGTTGTTTAGTTATTTGCTGTTGAGACTCGACATCTAAACAACTGTTAGTAAAGAATCTTCAAAAATTCATATCAAGCCATATTACGTTCTCGTATTGAATTTGACCATGTATCGGGCCTTGCAATCGCCGGTGCGGACGTTTGGAAAAGTGTTCAACTGAGTAAATTTTTTAGAGTGTAGATAAAATAGTGTATGCAACTGCATATAATTAGGCATTAGAATGGTCGTGTCAATGAAACGAAGTTTTTTTTCCAATACTCAAATCGCTATCTTCCGCCGCACCTGACAGTTGTTGTTATACGGTAATTTTTCGGATGTTGTTCAGTTGTTTTAATAGGTTTTTGTTCTGTTGTTGTTGAGATGTTGTTCAGATGTTGTTCAGTTGTTGTTCAGATGTTGATTAGTTGTTGTTCAGATGTTATTCCGATGTTGTTCAGTGTTGTTCAGTTGTTGTTCAGTTGTTGTTCAGTTGTTGTTCAGTTGTTTAGTTATTTGCTGTTGAGACTCGACATCTAAACAACTGTTAGTAAAGAATCTTCAAAAATTCATATCAAGCCATATTACGTTCTCGTATTGAATTTGCCGGTGCGGACGTTTGGAAAAGTGTTCAACTGAGTTAATTTTTTAAGCAACTGCATATAATTAGGCATTAGAATGCTCGTGTCAATCTATTAATTATCACACGAGGCGTAGCCGAGTGTGATAAACAGACACTCGCATTCTAATGACCCCCATTATATAACAGTTGCATAAACTACTATTATAGTCTCTGTAGTTGTGACAATTATTCATAAGTATTTTTCCAGCTCTAATACATTCGTCCTTGTCTTCCAGTAGAAGTTTCTGTTATAATAGGTATTTGCTGACCTCTATAAATGAGACAGTATCTATTACTTAAGACGTTAAAGACATCTTAAGTAAGATTTTCGATAAAAACGTCTGTACCTCACGGGCGATTTGGTTAATTTTCATGGAAATTAGTAACCTAGACCTCTGTCAGTGAGAACCTTTAGAAATGAGCGAATTCTAATCTCAAACCTCGCTATTTGGGAAACTGGGTAAGTGAAAGACCTCTTTATGTGAGAAAAAATAATATGCAACAGTGGTAGAGTCCACAGAAAACAGAGTCCATAGGTACCGTGTGTCAGTGGCAAGATGATAAAGGTAACTACACTTTTGCGCTCTCTTCGATCAAAATTTGCTGCTTATCCCGTGGTCCTATTCTAGAAAATGTCAGCTAGATACAAAGTAGGATACAAATCATCAGCTATCTAGGACTCCTGTGATTCGTCCGCGTACCTACCTGTTTTGTTATGCAATGCTGCTGGCTACTGTACCTACACCAAGAGTTTGTGCAAAAAATGTGGGTTTGGGCACAGAATAATAACGAGTAACTGTTTGGGTTGCTTTTTTAAAATTTTGATTGGTGTGGTATGTTTTGTAAACAAGTTGATATACACACACACACATTACGGATTTGCGGGGCAGGCAGAGCGTAAACGGCCGTAAAATACGGACATTTATGCCACGGTTTACAAACATTTGAGGGTCATTCAGATGATTGTATATCACCATAGTGACAGGTTGTCAGCCCATCGCCTAACATTGCAATTCACATGTAACCTCCGAAACCCTTAATCGCTTCTTACGATACCCACGGGAAAGAAATGGGGTGATGCTATTCTAAGCCGGCATCACACGGCATTTGTTGATATCATTTTGGCATTTATAAATTAATACCTAACCAGTCCCCTACCATTGTTACTTGGTTAGACATCGGAACAAACTGGTTTAGAACAAGTTAGTATGTCGACGCTATTTACCTTTGTCCGAAGTAAGTTGTTCGCTACGTCCAGAGGAAGACATCAAATTGACAAGTTGTGGCAAATACTGCAACCAGAAGGCCGCTCCTCGGTCTGCGCAGTGCTCGTTACCAGCAACGCCTCTATCGCCGATCTTGTGAATGTGCGCGTCTCCTACTTTATATCGCTGCCACTTATCATCTGGAGTTGGAGCACTACAACAAATTTACCAATTTCGATTTTTAACATCGAATAACAACAACAATCATTGCTACAATCAATTGGCCTTAGCAATTCCTTCGAACCGGGCCAGATTACAGGAGCTCTATTTTTGAATTTTCGCATGCAAAAGTCCGCTACTAATTTGTGCTCGCACATTGTGCTCTTACTACACATATCCAGCCATACATACCTTAACTAACCAATTCACACATACCTTCACATTATCAATTTGGAGTAAAGTGTGATACGAGTGATTAGACCATCATGGTTTAACCACGGAGCAGCTTAACCAGTCGTTGCGTATGCGGAATGGGATTATACTCGTTTCCAAAATCCTGATTATTTTATGGGAGTCGTTTCATTACAGTAAACTCCGCTGAATCTGGCCCTGTTAGTTGTAATTGGGGCTCCAGCAGCATGCTCTTTGGATTTTTGGACATTAATTACTAAATCTAGGCTACTTACCCATATTTTATAAAGTTAGCGATGTATTTTTGCATCATTAGTGAAATTCTTTTTTCATCTGAGTTAGCTCGTCGTCGAGCCACTTGCAACATCAGAGTATCTCCCATGAGCGCTACCAGATCGGTGCCGTGGACTGCTCCTAAAAATAAAGCAGTGCAATCGATATTGTATTGAATCTTGTCTCGGAATAATAGTCACCTTTGTGGAAGTTCAGCCTACCAGAGAAATTAAAATTGTGGCCAAGTAAGTCGACGCCAGGTTGCGTGTATTTGTACACGAATAGTCTCTGCACTCGCCGAGCCAACCGCGCCGCCAGCAACGCCCCGCCCGCGTCCCATCGCGCCGATGATTCCAGCCGAGCCAGGGTCTCCACTGACTCTATGAAATTACCCCCATCTTTGGCTTTGCCTCCCCAGAACTCCCAGCGTATTGCTTGCTGCAACTGAAATAAATAAGTATGTTGTGTTTTAATTAAGAACAGATGAAATGAGCCGGCCGTGTGATGCCGGCTTAGAATAGCATCACCCCATTTCTTACCCATGGGTGTCGTAAGAGGCGACTAAGGGACTCGAGGGTGTGTATTGCAATTCTAGGCGACGGGCTGACAACCTGTCACTATAGTGATACACAGTTATCTGATTGACCCTCAAACTTTTGTCAGACGTGGTGTTAATATCCGTTGAACGGCCGTTTACGCTCTGCCTACCCCGTAAGGGATATAGGCGTGATTTATGTATGATTAATGTATGTATGTAGATGAAATGAGGTACTACGCTCAAATAGCGACCACCTAATTTATACATCTATACCTACATATAATAAAACAGTAACTCAACCAAGTCTGAACATTGTATAGTACAAAAAAGTTTTTTTTTTCGCTTTTTAGTTTTAAGCTATAGATCTGAAAACAGTAGCTTAAAAAAACTATGTTCGTCTGTCTATCTGTTGCCTGTTTGTCCAGAATTTCACGCAAAAACTACTGAAAGGATTTCTACCAAATTTTGTATAATGAAAGCTTACTTATAAATACTTGGATTAACAAATAGGATACGTTTTACTTCAGGAAAATCTCTCATTCCTATATAGCAACTAATTCAACGGAATTTATACAAAAATTTCAATGCGTTTTTTTTATTACAATATTAAGTGGGGTATAAGTATAATTAAATAGGTCTTGTAAAAAAAAGTTTTTTTTTTAAAAGGCAGTTAAGTGTTCCTCTATCGAGATTGAATACCAACTTTAAAACACTGCACTGCCCGTGTTAGGTACCTACACAATTTTTGAAAACTTGCAAAATATTTAAAAGCGCGGGTAGAATTTGATCCTGCGACTTTCGTCATTACTAGTGACGACGCCTCTTCCATCTGGGCTACCGTAGCTCGTTCCTTGCCCGTCAATTTTACAAATGTGTTTAATGCCAGTAACGCGTGGCACGGCTCCATCTACCGGGTTAGTTTTGCAATCGAGACATTTCCTTTTTAATAGGGCATTTATACGTTTGTTCATACGTTTGCTAAGGATCACTACTTTGTGGAGACTGATGAAAATGTGTTTCAAAATAAAATTAAACAAACATGCATAATTGCATATGCATGCATAAATCTCAACACTTACTCCCAAGTCACTAAACCTTGCGTACAAAGTCACGGGCAACAACTAGTTCTAAATAATACTCACTAAAGGTAGAGATTCAGATTCATGTAGATAGAACATACGCAATATTTCTGGTATTAATTTGGTGTTTGCATAGTCCATTATGTAAGCTGTGTTTTGTTTCATCAGTTCCAGGTAGTCTTTCTCTGTTAGATAAAAATATGGGTTAATACACAATGATAATACGTCAATTCATTAGTAATCAATTTAAAAAGTTTAGTGCTTCAGTATGCACATGTGCTTGTATTTTTCTCTGAGAACTGACCGTTGCTATTTACTGCTTCGATATCAGTAAAGCCAAACAGTAAATCAAGTGGCAACTGCTGCTTTCCTGCAGACAAAGCTACTGAGAGTGGTGTTGGTAAATATTGTTCCGTCGCCGGCAAAAAACTATCGACCGCGGGCTGCATGACGTCGCTCCAGTTGACCTTCTGCAAACACATTACAATAGCAAAATCAACTTGTGTCATGATAGGCGATTTTCATTTGAGGCTAGTCAATGACCTACCGAATAGATGGTCATAATATCCGCCAAAGGCTTAGCACGCATGCACTGCAATATTTCCTGATCTACGTCACTGGAGCATCCCAACATACGAGCCATCTCCAGAGACACGCGTTCTGTATCATTTACATTCAAAATCGAGTCTTTATCCAATGGTTTCCAAATGTTTCGAGGTGACATAATAATTGCTCTTTGGAATAAACCTGAAAACAATCTATTGTAAGTCCAGATTACTTTAAAAATATTGATGGCGTAATATTAGTGTTCATCGAAGCATATCTTACCGACCGATCGAGGGGAGGCCATGTGGTAGAGCACAGAGTCGGCCCCCATTGAATGACCCATAAGTGTGATAGCTGTGGGATCACCACCAAAAGCAGCGATGTTATCTCTCACCCACAGCAAGGCCATATACTGATCTAGTAGTGCAAGGTTGCCTCTCGCTGCAATTGATCTCAGCGTAAAGAATGACAACATGTGAAGACGGTACGCTACAGTCACAACAACGACGCCTTCTGCAGCTAACTCTTGGCATGGTAGAGTGATTCCTCCTTGTTCCCATGAATCACTGTAAAATATTACTACTACAGGTATCGAACTTCCATCTGCACGCTATCTGAAAAAAACTTTCATGAGGTTCAAAGTAGTTAAGATAAAAATTTCACTTCGGGATGATAAGATATGGACTCACCCGTGGCGTCCATATATTTAGAAAGAGACAATCTTCGCTAATGTAATTGTTGTGGGTATCTTCAACTTGCGGGCATTTGGGAGGTAATCTGTGTGCAAAAAATGTGCGCCTCCATCCTTTATGTCGCTCTGGCGCCTACAAAAATTAAAATACATAAAAACATATAAAGATCTATGGGTATACCGAAATAAGTAAATCCGTAAGCAGTAAAGTATAACCGTAAAGACTCGAATATCAGAAGACTCAGAAGATCAAAATAAAAATACGCACCGAAAATCTGTAACGGCCAACAGGTGGAACTGCGTAAGGGATCCCATAAAATATTTCCACTGGTGTCACTGAGTTTTCTGGGTAAACTTTGATCTGAAAATATACACAATTATATTTTTTTGAACTTAATATTTATTTTTGTCATAGATGTCTTAGGTACTTATTGCCATGAGAAAATTGAATGTCTTACCCCGACTATGCGTCCTTGCGGGACGGTAGCTGTAGGATCTTGAGCAACAACACACGATAGGATGAAAAACCACCGGATGAACCAAATGTCTCTCTGCATTATTCTATTACAATTTTTACCACTATGAAGTATTTAGTTAGGTATTTATGTATTTTAGTAAATTTGGAGAAATAATATCTAGACGCACTACCTACAAAGTACTTTTTTAAAATTGTTACAAATATACGTAGTATTACTTAGCACAAGTTTTAAAACGGTGCAGTACGCGTATACTCATTGGGCGGGCAGGATAAACACTGGTGTTTACCATTATGTTTAGATGGACATTCGACACAATAAAATTTAGATCGTACAGTGATTACGCTGTAGGCCGTGACGAGAGCTCCATAACGACTATGCACACTATTGTTCTAAATTCACAACAATTCCCCTTTGTGACAATATTTCATCATGATATGCGTGTGACTAGACTAGTTACTAAACACACTTTAAGAATGATTTAACGTACGATAGGTACTTTAACTCAATGAAACACTTCGCAGAATCGATTATGAGTAAGTAGTTGTTGCATATAAACAGTACAAAATTATCTAAATATAGACAAAATATCACAAAATATTTATACTTCTCAAACAAGTTCAGAATTTGTGATTAACACCGAATGTTACATATTGGAAGCTTTGTATGCAATGTCAAACTTTTTCAACAAGATTCTGTAGTAGTAGTGGATGGGCTGGTTGTTCGCGAGTCCGATCGTAGCCAGCATCAGTCCGTAGCCGAAGAGGATCGAGAATAATTTATGTCTTGACAACCACATTCGAATTCCACCTGTCAAATTTTGAAGGCATATTTATTGCAAACTATATTTTCTTATTTATAGAAATGTTTTTATTTTTAAACTGAGTTGAGATAGTACCTCTTCTGTTGATGCTGGGCGTTGAAAATCTGATCGAAGTAGGTTGTTTCGCGTACACTATCAGGTAGCGCACGCGCACCAGGTCGCAGTTGGTCACGAGATAATGAGGCGTCATGGGACCCTCCCCTTGTTCTGGTAACGGCTTATTTTTTTCAAGAGTTGCATCACCTGTAGAGGATGATTCACGTGATGGTGGTTAATGATCATGCTATTAAGTGCTGAACTGTTTGCAAATACGACCTTATCTCTCTAAGTACATGAAAAAATTAGGACATACCCACCGTGGATAAGCGGCAAGATCACATTAAACTACATACATACATATATGACGCCTATCCTATTTGCCTTGCTGGGCAGGCAGAACGTAAACGGTCGTAAATAACAAGCATTAACGCCACGTCTGACAAAGAGTTGAGGGTCATTTAGAAATTGTGTATCACCATATTTCACTATAGTGGCATTCCATCGCCTAAATTGCAATACAACATATAACCCCCGAGTCTCTTAGTCGCCTCTTACGACACCCACGGGAAAGAAATGGGGTGATGCTATTCTAAGCCGGCATCACACGGCAAACACACACATCATCACATTAAGCTAATTACCTTCATTAGTAACAGGCCGCTGGCAGTTGATGCCCTCAGGTGCGTCGATCACTTCGCACATGGCCACGCATGATAGATGCCCTCCGACAACACTAGCGCCCCAGCCGAACCCACCGTGACTGTACGGCAAGATCACGCTCAGCTCCGGAGAAAGATACACTCCATTGCCTAGCACTGTTGTCTGCAAAATAAACTAACCCTTTTAGATACCTTGTCACAAAATTTTGAACTCAAAAAGCGTTTTAAATGGCACGGCGAAGTATTGGGTGTAAAATAATGGAACTGGTTAAAGAAAAGATACAGACCGGCTGGGTCATGAATTTAACTTGATTGCTCATCATGAATTAAACTTGTGCACAGTACCTTGTTCAAGTGTTGTTGCAAACCGAAGTTTAGGATAGTGTAAAAGTTTTCTAAACGATTTCCGTGGTAGGCATAGAAAACATTGTGGTTCTTCGCTAATTCCTTCCACTTCATTTCATTTGTAGATTTCAGTGAACTGACAACTTGAAAGATGTACTGTGGTTTCGAAGCTGATTGCAAAGAGTGCGCACTGGACAAGATTGAATCATGCTGAAATCAGTTGTTACAATAACGTCATTATACTCAATCAAGTGACAATTTCACATTTATTCAAGCTAAACATGCTATAGGAACCTAGCACCAGCAACCTAGTTAATAGGGCACTTTTTTAGTAAATAAATTGAAATGTAATTCCGTGGGAAACACAACGGTTTGTAATGATTGGCATAGCAGTGTATAGGTACTTGGGTAGGTATTTATTGGCGTGTAAGTGATAATCGGGGATCGTGACCACCACCAATGACTGATGGTGGTCACGATCCCCAACCTATGGGGGAAAGACTGAGAAGAAGAAGAAGAAGTGATAATCCTCGCACCAACTTATTCGAAGATAAAGTTACGTACGATAAGAGCCGAACAAAAGTAGTAATTATAGATTAAAATTCATATATTGTAAAATATTTTAGCATTATTATTCCAGCAGAAAATTCTCGTGCAATGGCACAGGATACATAATAGTACTAGCAATGGGGAGGGACAATCAGTTTATAGCAGATGACAGCAGGTGCGACAGTGCCTAAACGCACCAATAAGAAATAATTGAACTTTTCTCAAACATGCTAGGAAATGTGTTCATTTCTTTCAAAAAAAGAAACCGCGAAGTTTCACATTGTTTGTCACGTTTCAGATCACGCCAGCAAAGTTGTATGGAAATCCTTTGCTGGTGTCCATTAAGATAAATTCGTTATACGCTAAACCCACATAATTTGATTTCAAAATGGATAACCATGGTGCATTTTACTTTTTATGTCTAATAAATCTACAAAAAATTACGATAAAAACTGTGTTTTTACTTTTTTCATATCTCAAAAAATGGCCGAGATATTTAAGTTCAAAGTGTGTAGTTTCAGGCGAAGGTTTTTAAAAACGCGGGCGGGCGCAGACTAGCCGATGACGTCACGGCTTGAGTCATTCGGCAGTCGCGCTTACGCTTGCACGCTGTCGCGCAGTCAAATTAACTAGTATAAAATAAAATGCCAGGGAAATACTGTATTGTGCCGCAATGTTTGAACTCCATGGTTAAAACACCAAATAACCTGTGCCTGAGGACCCAAAAATAAACGGTAAACGGTGTCGAGACCAAAGATTACCAAGCAGAACTTCGACGGCCGCCGGTGGCACAAACTAATGTTAAAGTATACCTACCTATGTATGGACGTACTCACGTACTTAGATTACGACTACTTTGCCATCCTGATTGCTGAAGTACCTACCTATGTAGGTACCACCTTGTCGTACCTACGATGGACGCTCATGCACTCGCCAGTTCCACGGCTAGTAGGTAGGTACGCGTGGAAACCCATAGGTAGGTAGGTAGGTACGTACTTCAGGATGGACGCTCATGCACTCGCCAGTTCCACTGCGACTGGTAGGTACGCGTGGAAACACATAGGTAGGTAGGTACGTACTTCAGGATGGACGCTCATGCACTCGCCAGTTCCACGGCGAGTAGGTAGGTACGCGTGGAAACACATACTAAGGTAGGTACCTACTTCAGGATGGACGCACAAGCATTCGCCAGTTCCACGGCGAGTAGGTAGGTACGCGTGGAAACACATAGGTAGGTAGGTAGGTACCTACTTCAGGATGGACGCACATGCACTCGCCAGCGAGTAGGTAGAAACGGTTTCCATACGTTTCTACCTACTCGCTGGCGAGTGCATGTGCGTAGGTAGGTTTTAACGAGCGCGAACTGTAGGTACCTACCTTACCTAGTATTTTTTATGACAGACATTTTGATTGAGTTGAGGGAGTAGGTACAACTAGGAACCTTATGGTTAGATACTTTAGGCAGGCCTGCGACACTCGCCTATACCTACGGAGTTAAGTACCTACGCCGTCGTGTACCGCGACGGTACACTCGGCCAGAGCCGGATCGCGCTCGCTAGTGGAGCGCGCGCGCATCGATGCGGTGACGTCACTTCACCTGTGACGCGTTCTTTGACGAGACAGTCGTGCAGGTAGTGGAATAAATTGTTTGTGCTGTGCTTCTTTACGAAATTTGAAACCAATCAATTTATTATGATGATGGGACAAAATAGGACTAGGTGTTCTGTGGACGGATGTCTTATTAAAAAGAGTAATTCCAAGTTGTCCTTTTTTACATTACCAAAGGATTGTGCAAGGTAAGAAAAATAATCCGTTAATAATAGGTAAATGTACCTACTATTATTGATTGTTTTGTGCTTCGTTGATTTTTATCCACAAGCAATGTCATAGTTATACAATGTACAGTAGGTACCTATTTACTAAGAATAAGCTACTCAAGGCAATCTAAACATGAACGCAGAAATGTTCGCTCGCAGTGAATCCCATTTAAGGGACCAATTTATTTTGGTTCTTCTTAGTAATTCTATGAAATGCCAGTATAAGTTGGTCCCTTAAAGGGGTAGACCTGACCGTATTTTTGTGTTAATTAATAATTTTGACGAGGCTTTTTGCTGATAATTATTTATTTTTATTATTTTGTATTGGTTTCCTTGTCTTCTTTTTAGAATGCGTGACTGGTATATCCTGAATCCGGCCCTGGCGTTTGAGCTCCCGTGTAGGTAGTCAGAGAACGCAAAGGATTTGTGCTCTTATGCGCGTGCATTTGAGTTTAATTTAGATAGCGCACAGTGTCTTGGATGTTACAAAAAATAGTGTAGGCTATTAAAACGGCGGCTTTCTTCAACATCAAAGGAGTGTCGCTTCTGTAGGTACTACTATTATCTATTCTGTGCTTTAGGCAGGATGGTCATGAACTAGCGAGCGAAAGTATTTTTATCACCGCCCGTAGTAGGTATGTAGGTACTAAATAAAAATCATCATGAAATATTGGGCCACCATCAAACTATCAATTTTTGACAGATTGTCCGACTGACCTTTCACAAATCCTGCTTCCATTTTACTCACTACACTTATATAACATACACATAAACACCATATAAAGTATTTCTTTGAAAGAACGAAGAAAATCTAAACAAAATCACCGAAACGTGCAGCGCGCTGTGTTGCGGTCGCAAGTAGTCCCGAGCCGTGACGTCACAGTCTTAGCGCGCGTAATCACGGAAATTCAAAATTGGGGTAAAACTTCTCTTCGTCATAACTTGCGATATACTGCATGTATTGAAGTGAAATAAAAAGTAGTGTAATGTACATGATCTACGCTCCAATTTAAAGTGTATATTAAAGTCATATTTTGACCCATCAGGCTTATCCATTATCTCGATGACTCTCATAGAAACGGAACGTAATTTTGTATGAAACAGGTAACTAAAGACGAGGCTGTATGATGTGAAGACCCTTGCCTGTCCAGAATTAAAAAAGAAAAGAATGAACTAAACATTTAGTATGTCTGAATATTACGTAATACTGTGCCTTACAGGCGAATTTATTTTAAAAAATTACAATTGGTGGGAAAATTGTAAAATTTTATTTGTTTCGTTGTGTTGTGGTCGCTAGCTAACTTTTATAAGAAGTAGGTACAATCTTTCATTTCCTAGCCTTTTTTTGAGAAAAGCACTATGTAAGCCTCGGGGAAAATTACTTTGCTTGACTTGTATAATTGAAGTCCTCGCCTGCGGCTCGGACTTCAAACTATACTCGTCCAGCAAAGTCTTATTTTCCGTACCTCGACACATTGACACAGTCGAGAGTGGCGCCATTAATTCCCCAGTTTGCTACCTCTACCTCATTGAGATCGAGGATTCGAGGACTAATATTGTGTAGGTAACAGACCTTCCAAAATGTTCTAGAAAAACGGGAAAACGTATCATTTCCGCTGGAAAAATACACTCCTAGTCGCTGGTAAAACTGCGGGGTGGAAGGCTTGTAGTAAGCTATAGTAGTAAGTGGTTTGCAAAAGATACCTTACCTACTAGGTTTGTAATCGGTACGTACACCTTAATACAAACAGCCGTGTACCTAAAAAATCACTAATAGTAATCAAATAATTTGTACCTGTTCCGGTGGAACTGTCTTGAGGGATGGATCTTTTAACCTGACCAGCACATAGAAGAGAAGATCTAGGACCTTGCTGATGCTAGCCAGGTTATCCAGGTCATCGAGCTGCTGCATCAGCAGATCCAACGCCGGCACGTCTGTTATCACAGTGAGCTAAAACAATTTGATTAGCTAGCTAACATTAACAAATTGGCCAAGTGCGAGTCGGACTCGCGCACGAAAGTTCCTTACCATTATGTTTATTTTATATGTATAAAAATTTGCTTAAACAAATAATGTTCAACAAAAAGTAAAAAACTATAGTGTTTTTTGTTGAAGCGGCAACAATAACGTTCAAATTTCAACTGCACTATTTCATTAATACAATACTGCCTATCCGATCTATAATAGATACAAATTAGCAAACAATTACGTCTTTGCAAGGGAGCCAATCTTAGTTTTATTTAAATTTTTGTATTTATTTATTTATTTAACTTTATGCAATAAATTTACATGGGCGGACTTAATGCCGAGGGCATTATCTACCAGTCTACCTCAGGGCATGTGGAAATGAGCGAGGCAGGTGCAAAATAAATGCACTGGCCGTCTTGTCATAGTATAATTGTGAATCATCCAAATTACTATTAATAGTCCGGTACGGCCAGCATTACTTGAGGGCATAATTTACAAAAATTGTAAAGTCTCTTATTTTTCATATGATTGCTTCATGTGTGACTGTAAACATCACATACTTATTACATTTTGTGTAATTTTTGACGCCTGCATAAATTTTCGATTCAATGTTAGGTTAGGTTAGGTTAGTTATTTATTATTTTGATGTGTCTTTAATTTATTTAATTTTATAAACTATTCCAGTTTTGTCTTTGTAACAGTTTACACAATGCAGAAACCCAGTTTGAGTTGTTTTTATTCACTGCAAAGGAAAGTATGAAGCATACACCTAAAATGACACAAATTGTTAAATTGGATTCGGCCAATAGTCCAGAATTATTAAGCCAAAAATGCATGACTTTAATATTTTTGAAATATAGAATGCCGGTCGACAAAGTAACTGAAATTTATTTTGCTGTCGGCCGTGATGAAAACGTTGTTCAAATAATAAAAGCAAATAACTGCTTCCGTTATTAAGACGATACGTGTGCCCAATTTGTACTTACGTACGTAAGTACAAAGTTTTTTACCTCTTTGAATAAGAAAATGTTGATTAAGTAACTTTTTGTTTCTTTCAATCAAAAACAAAGTCTAACTAGAAGAGACTAAGGGTTATTTTCAATGACCTGAAAGGTGGTCAAGAAGTAGTTTATTTGATGACCGGAAACTGAATGTCGTGACCTAAAACACTGAAATTTATTTGACTAATTAATTTATTTTTAATGCAGTATAGAAGCAAGGGCAACAATATCTAAGGAGCTCAAAATAACTAAATGTTTTAGTCTATAATTTTTTTTATTAAATGTATTTTTTGATGCCGTGTGATGCCGGCTTAGAATAGCATCACCCCATTTCTTGCCCGTGGGAGTCGTGAGAGGCGACTAAGGGACTTGAGGGTGTGTATTGCAGTTTTAGGCGATGGGCTGACAACCTGTCACTATGGCGATACACAATTTTCCGGATGACCCTCAAATGTTTGTCACACGTGGCGTGGGTGTCCGTATTATGCGGCCATTTATGCTCTGCCTACCCCGCAAGGGATTATGGGCGTGATATGTGTGTGTGTGTATTTTGAAAACCGGATGTACTACTACTAGTTACCTAGTAGGCGGAAGTAACTCTAGCACCAAGATTCAACGGTCATTGGTTGACGTAGTGTCTCGAAAGCGACGGGAATGAGTGATTGGAGAAATATAAACTAACTAATTCATCCATATCCTTGATACCGCCCTTCATGAAAGCGGGCGGGAAGGGCCGCAGACAGCTCTCGTAGCGAAAACTGAACGCCGCAGCTATGAACAAACTCCATTTTATATCGGCCGCTTTGAAGTCCTTTTCAAGTATTAATCTGTAATGCCGTAAAAGTTAGATTGAACTGCTTGACTGTAATGTTATCATGGCGTTTACATATTGTTGCTGGAAGGACATCGCATCCTTGCTGTTAAAATAGAAATTTATATTTTTATTTAGGAATTTGCTTTTCGCACTATTTCTTTTAGCGTTCTAATACTATCATGTACTTAGAAAAAGACACCTTATTGCTAGATACCTATGGTAACCAGAAAATTAAAGTTGGTTTAAAACTCGTCTTGGATAGGCAGCCCACTGATAATTGTTCAATAAAAGCGTCACCTTATGATCGATTCATACGATATGATAATTTAAGGTGTCGCATATATCAAAATTTATTCTTCAGATATATGTATACGGTGTACTGTACCACAAGGTAGGTATATTTATTTGGAAATTGCAATGTTAGTGTTGAATGACATGAATGACGAAGTCAATGTGAAATCAACAAACCGCAAATGGACAGCCTTTTTCTCCAGTGAATCAAGTTTGGCATGGTTGAGATCTGATATCGTGTCCGAGGCAGTCATGTTACAAAGGGTTGCTGAATCAGACAATACTTCTGTTATGCCGTCCATAATTTTGATTTTATCTATCGATTTATATTTTTACTGTTCAGCCTATAAAAATATTCATAATTTTGAATTCTGTCTGGTATTGATTGACAGGAAACACGTCAGCCAATCTGTCTAAATCTATATATGTTTTTTAACAATCGAAATACCTGAATAGCCAGTCGACAAAATCTAAAAAGATTTAACCAAAATATTATTATAAAATTATAACATTACCACCCCTGAAGGAAAATGGGAAAATTGTAAAGGTAACGTAGGTAACATATTATAAGTATGTGTATATATTCATTAACACGCTTAAGCTAAACACACTTTGTTGTACTATAGAATGCGTGGTTTAAGAAACGCAGTCACTTTCCCAACACCCTGTATAGTATATTATATTCTTCTCTAGAGTGTAGATATCATATAATTTTCATTTTTTTAAACAGTATATTTATTTTATTTTATTCGGTAAATACAACAGGTAACAATCAAAATTGTCTATTGCGGATACAAAAATTGTTTAGAACTAGACTGATACCTGATACTTATATTGGACTATGTATGTAAGTATGTGGGTTATTTTTATTATTTACCTGGATATCGGTGTTTAAACTCGGTTTCATGTCTCACGCGGCGTGTTTGAGCTGTTGTGTGTGACCACAATTATGGTCATTCGCCCTCGGGGCTAGCTTGAGAAACCGGGCTGAAAACCTCGAGATACAGACAGAGATTATAAACACTATTGAAACTATAAAATAGTAGTTTATGCAACTGTTATATAATGGGGGTCATTAGAATGCGAGTGTCTGTTTATCACACGAGGCGTAGCCGAGTGTGATAATAGTTTGACACGAGCATTCTAATGCCTAATTATAGCAGTTGCATACACTATTTTATCTACACTCTCAAAAAAAACTCAGAAACACTTTTCTAAACGTACGCACCGGCCATTGCAAGGCCCGATACAAGGACAAATTCAATACGAGAACGTAATATGGCTTGATATGAATTTTTGAAAAATCTATACTTTAGCAGTTGCTTAGATGTGGAGTCTTAACAATAACTTAACTAAACAACTGAACAACATCTGTACAACATCTGAACAACAACTGAACAACAACTGAACAACATCTGAACAACATCGAAACAACAACTGAACAACATCTGAACAACATCTGTACAACAACTGAACAACAACTGAACAACATCGGAATAAAATCTGAACAACAACTAATCAACATCTGAACAACAACAGAACAAAAACCTATTAAAACAACTGAACAACATCCGAAAAATTACCGTACAACAACAACTGTCAGGTGCGGCGGAAGATAGCGATTTGAGTATTGGAAAAAAAAACTTCGTTTCATTTCTCAACTTTATCGTATTAAGAGTTTTTTCATTAAGTCATTACGCTTCTGTAATTTATAGTAAACCCTAGTTTTTATAGGCAGAATGCATAAAGTAGGTCATTATGCATCTGTTTTCGAATTCATAATTCGAACATTATGAGACGAGTGTATATAAAGATTTATATATCACCTTTATCCTCAGCGACGGAACGGGACGGAAGACCGTCTTACTCGCTGTTTGTGCTGTAATAGATGAAATTTTCGTTTCGTTATAATGATTTCGCCTAAGTAATAAGTTGAAAGTAAAAACTTTTGCGCCATCTGTCAGCGTAGACCGGAAACTACGCCGTAAACGGAAATACACTCCTTGTTTTTATAGGGCTCTATGGCTCTTTACACTGTGCGATATATTTTTTTCCTACCAACGTTCAATATAAAATATACTATGGTTTTTATTTTGCACTCTCAGTGCTATATTACTTTCATAAATGAAAATAATAAGAAATTGAAAAAATGTCAGCGCCCACCGGGACTTGAACCCGGGACCGTGGAGTACCGTTCCACTGCTCTGCCAACTGAGCTACCGGCGCCCCGACGTAAGCTGACGAAATCTTCAACCTCTTGGTACTCGTCTCGAAGCGACGACAAGCGACATCTAGTATAAGTTATTTGAAACTAATACTATGGTCAGTCCACTTAAGAGTCCTACTTCGCCGGAAGGAACGAAATTCAAATGAAATTCGGAAGTCATGTCAAAGAGTATATTATAGAGGTGTCACCATTTCATATAATGTTAGTCTAACTGGTACTGATACAATACTTGACGACCAATGGTAGTGCGACTGCCTGCGGCGCAGAGGTTCCGGGTTCGATTCTCGGTGGACTACTCACAAAGTTGATATTATAACTTGGAAGGAATATTAACCTACATTATATTATAAGGACCATATTTTGAAATAAGCTGAACCATTCGCCAAGACTTAGCTGAACGCATAGTATCCATATTAATTATGAACTCTATAAACTGTACTGTCTGTTTGTTTGTTATTCTTACACTTTCAGTACATGAAAAGAATTTATCTTAAAATAAGGGCTTAATCAGTTCACAAAACACTTATCTTCATAACATCTCAAATCATATTTACAACTTTTTAGTTTAACGTTATTACAGAAGAAGCAAAGTCATTAAACTAAATAAAGCCAACTTATTAGTTCAGGTTTAAAAATGCAAGTGGCCAGTATCATGTTACGCACTTTGCGCGAACATATTTTTGTTTCGTTTCTGTCCATCCTGGTATTGTAAATTTTTTTGCGAACTTCGACATTAAGAAACTTTTTTTGGATATTTCTTTGTCATTTTCGTCATTGCGTGCACCTTAAGCGCAACTAATACTGTTAAATTTCAATTTCAATTTTAAACGTTTATTGCATAAATCAGTATACATAGATGTAAGTACAAAATATAAATAGCAAAAACCAATTAGCGACGGCCATTATATATTCGAGTATGATATTATGATATGATAATATATAGCGGTCGCATTCTCGCACCGTTCATTAGGTTTTGAACAATATTTGTTGACCATCAGACATACACAGGGCCGCATGCCTTAAAATTTTCAAACCTTCGAACACCTTTAACAATCTTTTTCCTTTAATCAGCGACACCAGTTGAATTGCTTCATAGTTAAAAATTATCATACATTTTGGTGATATCTATTAAAGTAACTAAGAAAATTTATAAATCGAAGGTGCTTCTAATTGTTTTTTTGACTAAGGTTTTTAATCCATTCCTATCTGGATAATCCTGTAATTTTTGGTCTTGAAATTGGTATTTTTAGAAAAGGGATTTATAGCCCTAAACAATGTTTGGTATATTTCGGTGTTACCAACGAACCAGGGTGACCACAACCTTTAATATAATGATACTCTCGACCTTCCCGAAATTTTAACATTAGTATTGGCATTTTGTTCTGTGACACTCTAGGACTTTCCAGCTAGGTATAAGTCTAGAACCTTTCAACCCAGTGTTACCCTAGCATGAACATCTTGACCCAGTGCCACTCTAGAACCTTTCTACCCCATAACACTAAAAACCTTCCGAATCAATTGATCCCACTCTTGAACTGAAATCTGACAAAAATCTTTTACAACATAAGTAATACTTTTGTATACTAGGTACGCAAGTTGCAAGAGATATGGGCGTGATATGTGTATGTATGTATGTAAGTAAGTACATGTACATAATTATTATCCTTGCTTTCTTATAATTTATCCTAAAACTGTGGTTGGTGGTGACCGTATGCGCAGCGCTCCATATTTACAATTAAAAATTTCCGCCGGGGTTAAAAAACTGCTTTTCTGCCGCCGTGCCGCCGTCTAGTGTTGCATATAAATCGAACCTTACTACTTCATACTAATCTACACTAACAACCACGTCATCCTATTATTTGATCGTAAAAAAAAATTTATACCTACGTCTAATCGGTTCATATTTTCCGTTTCGTTCGATGTATCAATCAACGTAGTATTGACATTGGCAAAATTATCCATAGCGGATAGAATACCGTTGTTGTAGATAGTTGATATACTTTACGGCAAAATTCTAGCTTCAATAATTTTTCACGGTCAAAATATCGAACAAATGTAGTGTGTGTCGCGTCTGCATCATATTCCGTTTATCTATGATCAATTCCACGTCAGTTTTGACAGCAGAGGAAACACATCAAAACAAAAACCTTTTATTCCCAAGGAAATCAGCCGGAAACAGTAAGTGTTTTGCTAAATTTCATAATAACTAAGACGTTTTGTCAAAAAATAACCGCCCGGGCGGGTTCAACGTGAAATTGCCATTAATAATCATACTAAGATCAATATAGTTCGATTAGCACTGGCGGAGGAAATCTCTTACGCCACGCTTCATCACTGAAAAATAGAGGTAACTTCAAATTTTAATTTCTCCGTAATTAAATATAAAATGAGATTTTGCGCTGCCCTGGCGTATTCCTCATATCTTGAAGATTAAAAAACAAAATTTTGTTGACAGTGATGTGCCTTAGATTATGCATAAAATGCATTCTCGTAGCTCGTTTTCACCTCACTTCATGGAAGTAGGCCCGTTAAGAGTGAAATTCGAACCATGCGATGAAACTTTGCTTTTCAAGTCCCGGCGGGCGCAGACATTTTTTCAATTTCTTATTATTTTCATTTATGAAAGTAATATAGCACTGTGAGTGCAAAATAAAAACCATAGTACATTTAATTAAGCAAAGCTTCATCGCATGGTTCGAATTTCACTCTTAAGTGGACTGACCATAGTATTAGTTTCAAATAACTTATACTAGATGTCGCTTGTCGTCGCTTCGAGACGAGTACCAAGAGGTTGAAGATTTCGTCAGCTTACGTCGGGCGCCGGTAGCTCAGTTGGCAGAGCAGTGGAACGGTACTCCACGGTCCCGGGTTCAAGTCCCGGCGGGCGCTGACATTTTTTCAATTTCTTATTATTTTCATCAATATAAAATATTTTTGTATTAGCAACATTGGTACTAGTAGAAAGAAAAATATAAATTGGCAACACAGCATGCAAATAAAAATGGCGTTTGTGTTGTGTTGAAGAGTTTACGATAAACATACGTGGTGTCTTTAGTGTTCAATAATTATATTTTTCGTGTCAAAATTCATAAATTCAATTGCAACTAGATAGTGATAATATAAAGTGGACTAATGAGTTTGTTGACCGATGTCTGCCGTGGCTCCCACTATCCCCGGTTCGTGAACACAATTTCTACTTTCACAAAAAGACCTTTTTTTTGCTTGAGTATTTATTTTTGATGTGTTAGGAAAATGTATGAATAGAGGACCTATTACAATATATTTCTTTTCGCAAGTTATTTTACAGAAAGCCTAAAAAGTTATCGACCTATTTAGTCGACGTTGCTCCGCGTGACGCGTTGAACATAACGACGACGAAAAGAATTCTGAAAGCCTTATCCCTAAAAAACACTGCATTGTGTTCCTTGTTCCGAGAAAACCGTCCCAATGAATATGCTAGAAAAAATCAGTAAAAGCTGTAGTAAAAGTGTCAATCAGCACCTTTGATCAAACAAGAGAGTGACTTGAATACTAACTAGCCAAGTTATATGCTGACTGAGTATGCTTACCGACCTATTACTTCCTCACGGAGCTTTTAGGAATATTTTATGCCCTGAGCTTTATAATACTTTGCATGCTTTGTGTTGTCACCCAGCTAGGAATATCGTAAGAGGTCATGGCTGTAACTATTATTATCATTTATCATACTTACCTTGATTAGGTGTGCGACCTTGATTGTCCATTAATCTTGAAAGTTTATTTAGAAACTTATCACATAAACCTACCTTTAACTTTTAATATCTTAATAAACTTTAATCATTTTCAAACATTAAGAATATGTAGTTGATAGATGTGTATAGTCAAATACCTTCCTGGTATAAAATGTGAATGTCAGCAGTTTATAAGAATTGCATGCAATGCAATAACAAATTCTATTACCTATGTTGCTAGTCACAGTTGTATTTTATTTGAATATAGTATTATTATAAACAAAGCTATCAGCAACTTTATCTAATCTATAAGTTGCATAATTTTGCATGTGAGTTGAAGTATTGTTGTTAGATTGTATATTGAGAATGTATTCTGTTGTCTTGTCTTGCCTAGCCGTCGGGATCCCACTGCTGGGCAAAGGCCTCCCTCCCCTTCCTCCACTGTTCGCGATTCTGTTAGACAAATATAATTTTTCATGAAATAAAATGCAGTAAAATGGAAAATTATGTTTTTAGGGGCTGACCCAGCAAAGGATATACAAAAGCGCCGTGCTGGCAGTATTGGGTGAGTCAGACTGCATGTATGTCAATTGGTACATTTTGTATGTCATGAATTTTTAGTCCATAAAACATCTTAATCATCAACATTTCAATCAAGTATTGGTGGTTTATACCAGTAACAAGATGTTCTGTTTTAGCAATACTGATTTCAACACTGAGACAAGTCATACAAGGAATTTGCTGTAAAAATATATTTCCTCTTATTTTATCAAAGGTGCATTTATTGTAATGAATAAGATAACTTCTACAAACACTGATAGCCTCCATTAACCTCATATAAGTAATCATCACAAATATGATAAAAAAGACAACATTTCAATAATTATTTGTTGGTTTTCCTGTTGTAGTATATTCTCTTTTTACTAGTTTATGTTCAAAAACTTTGTAAGATAGAAAATTTGTTGATAGATTCGTGTGATGAGATTGCAATAATTGTAATAACCTTTTTTTATGATTGAATAGATGATATATTTTTTGACACAGAAAAATACAGGGATCCTATGATTTTTTATATCTTTCAGAGTTATATTTTGTTGGATGAATAAATAACAATTGCCCAGCAGTTTTTATGTGCACCAACATAGGAATGTTAACAATGCCACCTATGAGCACTGACAATAGGGTGCTATTAATTTAGAGCTGAAGCATATTCAGTTTACTTTGATACTTTTTAACTTATATTTCATGATGGCAGAGACTAGATACATTGTCTGAACTCAAATCTCCAACCAAATATTCATAGGCAGTGCAAATTGTGTCTAATCAAGAAACATGCAAATAAATACTACTGCTAAAAAGGATTGTATAATTTGGTTCCTCATTGGTTGATTTGTCTAACATCATACATAAGTTACTCCAATATCCTTTGTAATTGAAGATATCTTTGTCATCTAGATCCGATGAAGACGACGCAAGTGGCGGGAAATACACTAGGATGGAGGAGGACAACATTCAGGACAAGGAGAGATTTGCAAGGTAACTCACACACACGCGGTGTTGTACATACACTTCTATTTTTGCTTTACCTCGTATACATACGACAGCCACTAAAACCTCTTTTTAAATGTGATATACCCCAGACCACGAATTTATCCGCTTGTTTGTGCAAAGAGCAGCGATATTCTCAGCCAATTCATCATAAAAAGTTTCAAGAAATCAATAGAAATTTACATAATTGGTATTTAATAGCCAGCCTATTACGAAGCTTGATTGAAGGCTGCGTGTTTCCCATAACAACCTATTGTTAAGTTACCGTGTGATGATTGAAAACGTGTCTTATCAGGCGACACGCGCAGCTTTTGCGCTTAAAATATTCGCAATAATGATATTACTTCGTTTATATTTATTACAAGATAATCCACTCGTTCTTTTAGGTAACTTTCGATACCTATTTCGCACCTTCAAAATGATTGACTTAACTGTTGGTGTAGCATCGGTACTACTAAATTTTACTGTTATTCTTTGCCAATGCACATGGAGTTTCGAAGAACTGCTTTATTTGTTAACACTTACCGGTCTTTCAACCAGACCGGTCAGAGTTATATTGATTATGATCTTCCAGCCGCGAGAATCACTGTGAAATCGAGCGCCGGAGACGAAACAAGATGACGGCTTACATTACAGAGCTGTCCGACATGGTGCCCACGTGCTCGGCGCTGGCACGCAAGCCGGACAAGCTCACCATCCTGCGCATGGCCGTCGCGCACATGAAGGCTCTCAGAGGTACGTGTTTCTATATCGCGAAGATACATACATCCTCCTTAGTGCATTATGGTATCTGCAGTCTAATGAATTTTTCCAACTATGTCATGTCATCTCCCTAAATATTAATATTAGAGCCGAGCATTTCAGAATAGCTTTCGGTTAACACCTATAGATCACACACCTTGAGTCATTGCGGAAATTACCTTTTGTATCCAAATAGTTCATTCGTACTGGGATATCAATTGTATTCCCATTATCTACAGCCACACGAATCTGAATGTAACGAGAAGGTGAATTGAATGCACTTGAAGAGAGTTTTTTTGTTTAACAAAAGACCTGAAGCGTAAAATATAATAGATATCCTTCATCTTTTGTTGAATGAGTTATTGTAAATCACAAATTAGAAAGCTTTTGCTAGTATAGTTCATTGATAAATATTCGACACGTTCATTTTTTTATTCGTATACAGAAAAAAAACCGTCACCATCGTTTCTGATTCACATCTAGGTTGTGAATAATTGTAGTATGGTACTGAAATAATGCAACAGGTTGGCCGCAACGCAACTGTTTGTATATTGTTTGACTTTTTTGTCGCATCGAAAGTTTGACTAAAATGCTGCCGCAAATTTACCTTCCGTTCCCACGACGCGACGTCTATAATCTCTGTTTCATCAAATATTTGACTTTTTTACTATTACGTCTACAAATGATCCATGTATGTATGTACAGGCACCGGAAACACATCCACAGACGGTACATACAAACCTTCATTCCTGACCGACCAAGAGCTGAAGCACCTGATCCTCGAGGCGGCCGACGGCTTCCTGTTCGTCGTCAGCTGCGACACTGGACGCATCATCTACGTCAGCGATAGCATAGCTCCAGTACTCAACTACTCGCAGGTAGTTTCATATTTTTACGATTTCTATAAAATATAATGACGTGAGATGGAACATTTTCAAATACAACAAGCTGATATTTTATATATTTTTTTATTTTCGATATATCATTGCAAACTTTATGTTTAAGTTTATCACTCCATGCAGTAAAAAGTCACGTGTCCGTTCACGTAACGCGGGTTGTACTTATGATTTTAGATGCATATTTTGTAATGTGCACTGATCTTGTCCTTTTTGGGGATATAGCGAAAAACAAAATGACTTGTTACTTATTTGTTTACAATTGATGGTATGGTCTGTAGGGGGAGTGGTACTCGTCGTGCCTGTACGACCAGGTGCACCCCGACGACGTGGAGAAGGTGCGCGAGCAGCTCAGCACGCAGGAGCCGCAGAACACCGGCCGCATCCTCGACCTCAAGACCGGCACTGTCAAGAAAGAAGGGCATCAATGTAAGTGGAACGTTTGTCTCTTAGAAGGACCTCACATTTTCCGTCTGTTTCAATAATGGCCCACTTTTCCTGCCCTGAATCTTATTACTCAGTTTTTCCCACATTCGCCCTGACTATCTATTCTTTGAGTCGCCCTTCTTCTGTCGTGTGAGGCATATCGATGGATCAAGGATTTATCCCGGGACAGCATATTTACCAGTAATTTTGAACTTATACTATATAGCCACAAGTTCAAAACCTATAGTGGGTCTCCTCTCTTTTCGTGTGGGACACCGAGTCGTCCAACGACACGATGAAACCTGGTGTCGGAGTTTTTCAACCGCCTAATACGTGTAGTAGGTCTCTGACATGGTTGTGTAACGACCGCCGTCTTAGTAATCATAGACAGGAATTGGGACCGACGGCTTAACGTGTCCTCCGAAGCACGGTACTGTTTCTTTTCGGACAATCAGGTGGTTCACCCTGCAATGTCCTAACCAGGCCGGGAAGAAATTCACAAAGTAATAAATATCAACTTAGTGAGTGTTGCACAAAGAATCGAACCCGGAACATTCGCGTCGCAGACAGTCGCACTACCACTGCGCCACATCGGCCGTATAGTGGGTACACCAGTATTAAGGGCTACTGCGTGTGATAGGTGAACAGGATAGATAAATAATATTTTCTTGAGTTTGCACAACTATTTCTCATTCTAATGAAACAATTTGTAAAATTCAAAATAAATACAACTTAAATTCGTTTGTTTCATTGTGAGGATAAGTCCTATGACCTAGACTAGAGTAAAGAGCAAACCCATCCTAAATTTTTAAAAAAAGGTAAACTTGATTGAAAATTTAAAGTTTGAAAGTATAACGAATGCAACGTCCGTCACTTTCCTGGCAACAGCGTCGATGCGCCAAGTGATGGGTTCGCGGCGCGGGTTCATCTGCCGCATGCGCGTGGGCGGGTCGGCGGAGGGCGCGCACCTCGGCCGCCTGCGCGCGCGCAACTCGCTCGGCCCCTCGCACGACGGACACAACTACGCCGTCGTGCACTGCACCGGGTACATCAAGAACTGGCCGCCCACAGGTATCGTGTCGCAGCCTCCCCCGGCCTCCCCGGGTTTACGATTTTTGAAATGGCTCGATGAATTTATCTATTAACTTGTGCTTTCAAAAATGAAGATAAGACGATTATTGAAAACTTGCAAAATTTTCAAGCACGGGCAGGGTTTGAACCAGCTGAGCTGCGGTAGCCCAGATGGAAGAGGCGTCGCCACTAGTAATGCGAAAGTTACAAGGTTCAAATCCTGTCCGCGCTTGAAAATTTTGCAAGTTTTCAATAATTGTATACCTAACACGGGAAGTGTTTTAAAAATTGGTATTCAAGATAAGATGAATCGCGTCAATTCATATTTTGTCTACTATATTCATGTTCTCTCTCGCTTCTTCTGTAATATTTAAGGGCGGGGCACACCGGCTCCGTATCCAGCTCTCGTCCGTAGTCACGCACGAACTGATGACGTTGTAATGTATGGGACTGTATGAGATACGGCACACCGCTTGCGTGCAGCACGGAACGGATACGCAACGCAAGCGGTGTGCCGTATCCCATACAATCCTATACATTACAACGTCATCAGTTCGTGCGTGACTACGGACGAGAGCTGGATACGGAACGCATACGGAGCCGGTCTGCCCCGCCCTTTAAACGATCTGATGAAACCTGCTGACAGAGTTTATAAACAGCCTACTGATGTGTTGAATATTATTCACTATTACAATAAAAGCGCTCGACTTTGCGAAATTTACTGAATTCACTTGTATAATTCAATTCTATTCACCTTTTTCGATCGATATTCGAGACATCAATATTTTAGTGCCGATTAACCCTGGCTCAGGAGTTTTTAAACCGCCTCTAGTTCTGTTGTTTATCAGGAAGGGCAGCAAGTAAGCCCCCGCACCGACAGGGACCAGTGCGAGCATAATACCGTGTAAATGTTAACTATTTTGGGAACTCAGATCTGTTTGCAGGCATGCAGATGGACCGCGTGCAAGAGGACGAGCTGCACGCGTCGCACTGCTGCCTCGTCGCCATCGGCCGGCTGCAGGTTTGCTCCATGCTCCTACTACTAAATACCTACCAGACTTGCTTTTTTTTTTTATATTGTGATTGCGATTTGGTTTGAGTGTTAAATATTATACTCCGTGCCTATATTTATACAGGTTGGACAATGAAGTGTCGTCAATAATTTTCTTTTTAGATACCTCTCATCCGAAAATACCTTATGTTTCTTCTACGCGATTCTTTGTTTTTTCCAGTTGTTTTGGAACAATTCGACTGGCAGGCTTTTTTTAGTTTCCTTTCGCTTCCGGAATAGTTTTTTTGGAGTGGCTGTTTTTGTATATGTTAAAATTATGTAATAATTCTAGCAATGCAAAACAGAGAAAGAATGCCTGCCAGTCGATTTTTCCCATACATTTTTAATATTTACATAATTCGGAAACTGAAAAAAGGAGTATTTTTGTATACCCCAGAATATGAGGAACTTGAAAAAATATATTGACTTAACTTCATGGTAACAGGGTGACTCGACCCACCCGCGCGACTGTTAGCGGGCAGCGTCATATTTACTGGTCGGTGTATGTAACAATCGTCACACTCGCTGCCGCGTGAGGCCGGCTTAGAATGCCATGTGATTCCGGCTTAGAATAGCATCACCCTATTTCTTACCCATTTGTGTCGTAAGAGGCGACTAAGGGACTCGAGGGTTAGATGTGTATTGCAATTTTAGGTGACGGGCTGACAACCTATCACTATAGTAATACACAGTTATCTGATTGACCCTCAAACTTTCAGACGTGATGTTAATATTAGTTTTACGGCCGTTAACGCTCTGCATACCCCATAAGGGATACAGGCGTGATTTATGTACGTATGTATGTGACAGTCGCGCCTGTAAGCACTGTTTGTGTTTAGGTGACGTCGACCCCGAACGCGTCGGAGAACAGCGTGATGGGCGGCGGCGTGGAGTTCGTGTCGCGGCACGCGGCCGACGGGCGGTTCACGTTCGCGGACCAGCGCGCCGCGCAGGTGGTGGGGCACGCGCCCGCCGACCTGCTCGGGAAACTCTGCTACGAGTTCTACCACCCGGAGGACCAGCAGCACATGCGGGACAACTTCGACCAAGGTAAACTTACTTCATCACTCGCAGACGGCCGATGACGCAGTGGTAGTGCGACTGCCTGCGATACAAAGGTACCGGGTTCGATTTATCACTTTGTGAATTTGTGCCCGGTCTGGTTAGGACATTGCAGGGTGAACCACCTGATTGTCCAAAAATAAATGGATCCGTGCTTCGGAGGGCAAGTTAAGCCGTCGGTCCCGGTTGCTGTCTATGATTACTTAGACGGCGGTCGTTACACAACCATGTCAGAGGCCTACTACTAGTAGTAGGCGGTTGAACAACTTTGATACCAGGGTTCATCGGGTCGTTGGACGACTCGGTGTCCCACACGAGAAGAGAAGAGAGACTCGTAGATCCCTCCATCATCCTTAATCTCAAGGCCCTGTGCCACTCTGGTCTCGTATGCGTCAAATTTGATGTAATATTTTGTAGTAAGATCTATGCCTAAGGATATCCATGAATCTGGGGATTAGTCACGATCATGAGAGTGATATATACTCGCTACGCTTGGCAGGCGAGTTAGAAAGCGCAGTGCAATTTGTAGCAGGGGAATGCTGCTGCGTATTCTGCGACTAATACCGTCATTTTGTTTCAGTGCTAAAACTGAAAGGGCAGATAATCTCGCTGATGTACCGGTTTCGCACGAAAAGCAGAGAGTGGGTGTGGCTCAGGACGTCCGCCTTTGCCTTCCTCAACCCGTACAACGATGACGTCGAGTACATCGTCTGCACGAATACATTGGCCAAGTAAGTACTTCAAAATATAACAGACAAAAATCTTTAACTTGTAATAATAATATATGATTTTTTATTAAGTATGGGTTTGCTCATGACGTCATGACTCTAGTCTAGGTCATAGGACAGAGACAGAGTCTAAGATGGAGCGAGCTCACCCAGAAGAAGCCTGTTCACTCTTACTTTGAAGAGATAAGGGTTGTTTGTATGCGTTTGGAAACACAGACGGCAGACACAGACATATTAAATTGCTATAAATATCTTTAGATATGAAGCATCCCCTGAAACAAATTTTTTAAAGGAACATAATTCGAAATGAAATTACTTAGGTGGCTAACACATTTTGTATGGGAGGTACATCTTTGGCCTTCCGTACCGAAAGGGTGAAAACGGGACCCTATTACTGAAACTCTGCTGTCTGTCTGTTTGTCACCAGGCTATATCTCATAAACCATGATGAGATAGTCTGTGCGGAAAGAAAATAGGCGTGGGCAAAAAGGTAGCTAATAAGTTTTTCATAGTGTGCTTTGAGACTTTTCATACTAAGGCACCCGAAATCTTACGCCCGTTTTTTTTTCCGCACAGACTCTCGTTAGACAGTTAATATTCTTCAGCTGTTGTACAGTTGTTACTCGCATTCTAATGTCCTCCATTACATGACAGTTGCATAAACTACTATTTGTTGACGCTATATCAACTACTATTAAAATATAAACAACATAAATGTTAATACAAAACGTTTTTATACATAATGGTGCGGAACCCTTCATGCACGAGTCCAACTCGCATTTGGCCGATTTTTTTAATTTAATTTGGCCCTATGCTTCTATGTTTATCTTACATAGTGTAGCAGGTGTTATATAATGTCATCCATACCTGGTTGCCATTCCACGAATTCGAACTAAGCGCTTCCAGTCATTATTTATAATGCGCACTGCTAAAGAGTGGAACTCACTACCTGCGTCTGTGTTTCCAAACGCGTACAACGCTAATCTCTTCAAAGTAAGAGTGAACAGGCTTCTTCTGGGTGAGCTCGCTCCATATTAGACTCGGTCTCTGTCCTATGACCTAGACTAGAGTCAAGAGCAAACCCACACTTAATAAAATAAAATAAAATGTAACTTGTTTTTTCATAGCCGGTCACTGGGCAGCCAGGGCACGGAGCCTCCCCCGGAGGAGAACTACGACTACCACTTGCGTCACCGCGACGTGTACCAGCCCGCGCCCATACACCAGCAGCACGCGCAACCAGGTATTACTATACCTTAAGGATTTGAATACTTCTCGGTCTAGTTTTGCTCTGATTACACGGAGCTTACACAGAGTCTACAGAGTGACGAATACAGGCCTAATTTGCCATTCTACTCGATTTGTGTGGTAAGCTCATTGATCTACAACAACCCTAGATTACGCGCGTACGCTCAAAAGGTGGGCCGGTAAAGTAGTGCACAATTTGCAAGCGAGCACTTCCTTCCCACAGTGCGTGGCTGGCCGCTAAACTGTTAACATGACCAAGTACGGGCTAACAAATAAGGCTGAATTCAATAGATTATGGTGAGGTTCGTTGTGATATTTTGAATCAGGCGGACGCAATGAATCTATAAATCGCTATGTATGACTGTATAGTTCAGTAGGTGACAAAATTTTAGCGTAATTTTGTATGAGGCGCTAAATCTAGGGTTGTTGTAGATCAATGGGTAAGCTTGATTGAAGTATTTGCATCCGCCGGTTGCAGCGCCGTCGTTCCGATAGCATTTTGTAGCGGCCACATACATATATGGAGCTGCTGCGCATTCGCATGAGTCTCATCGTTAAGGAAAATGTACTTGTATATTTGGCAATCGCGAAACCAATTTAGCGTAGTCAACTCCTACGCTGATATAATGAGTACCAAAAGTACCAATGATGATAAATGCGTGTGTATATAAAAAAATATCCCGCAACATTGAAGGGATAAAACCACAAAATGTGTTCTAGAAACTTCTCAACATGTTTTAGAAACATTTTTATCTGAAACAAACCGTCCACACTAGTTCTTGCGAGTTCGGATACATGTATCTGATACAGAAATCACCACCCGCAACACACGTGAAGTTGCCGCGAAACACGCGTCAAGATGTTGCTGGACAAATGTTCTGAATGACTACACGCCTTTACTGTTTTTTTTTTGTGTTTTTATACCTATTACTTTTTCTGTTGTAATTTTTCGTTTACATTGTCGTGTTACTAACATTGACTAGCTGTTTGCACCGTAGCGGCGGCGGCGGCGGCGGCGCACGCGCGGTCGCCGGACGGCGGGGGGGTGCCGCACCCCGCGCCCCCCGCCGCCTACCCGCACTACCCCGAGTACTCCCCGCGCGCGCCCAATAACACCCCCCCGCAGACCACCTGGACCACGCTACGCCCAGTGAGTACACACACTATACTTCATAACTTGTGAACAAACCAAAGCAGGGGTTTTATCCAAGTTTCTACACACTAATAGTAGTTTATGCAACTGTCATATAATGGGGGTCATTAGAATGCGAGTGTCTGTTTATCGATAATAGATTGACACGAGCATTCTAATGCCTAATTATATGCAGTTGCATACACTATTTTATCTACACTTTAAAATATTTACTCAGTTGAACACTTTTCCAAACGTCCGCACCGGCTATTGCAAGGCCCGATACATGGTCAATTTCAATATGAGAACGTAATATGGCTTGATATGAATTTTTGAAGATTCTTTACTGACAGTTGTTTAGATGTCGAGTCTTAACAGCAAATAACTGAACAACAACTGAACAACACTGAACAACATCGGAATAACATCTGAATAACAACAAATCAACATCTGAACAACAACTGAACAACATCTGAACAACATCTGAACAACATCTGAACAACAACTGAACAACATCTCAACAACAACAAAAACAAAAACCTATTAAAACAACTGAACAACATCCGAAAAATTACCGTACAACAACAACTGTCAGGTGACAGGTGCGGCGGAAGATGGCGATTTGAGTATTGGCAAAAAAAAATTGTTTTATTTCTCAACTTTATCGTAGTAAGAGTTTTCTCATTAACGGGCCTACTTCCATGAAGTGAGGTGAAAACGAGCTACGAGAATGCATTTTATGCATAATCTAAGGCACATCACTGTCAACAAAATTTTGTTTTTTAATCTTCAAGATATGAGGAATACGCCAGGGCAGCGCAAAATCTCATTTTATATTTCATTACGGAGAAATTAAAATTTGAAGTTACCTCTATTTTTCAGTGATGAAGCGTGGCGTAAGAGATTTCCTCCGCCAGTGCTAATCGAACTGTATTGATCTTAGTATGATTATTAATGGCAATTTCACGTTGAACCCGCCCGGGCGGTTATTTTTTGACAAAACGTCTTAGTTATTATGAAATTTAGCAAAACACTTACTGTTTCCGGCTGATTTCCTTGGGAATAAAAGGTTTTTGTTTTGATGTGTTTCCTCTGCTGTCAAAACTGACGTGGAATTGATCATAGATAAACGGAATATGATGCAGACGCGACACACACTACATTTGTTCGATATTTTGACCGTGAAAAATTATTGTAGCTAGAATTTTGCCGTAAAATATATCAACTATCTACAACAACGGCATTCTATCCGCTATGGATAATTTTGCCAATGTCAATACTACGTTGATTGATACATCGAACGAAACGCAAAATATGAACCGATTAGACGTAGGTATTAAAAAAAATTTTACGATCAAATAATAGGATGACGTGGTTGTTAGTGCAGATTAGTATGAAGTAGTAAGGTTCGATTTATATGCAACACTAGACGGCGGCACGGCGGCACAAAAGCAGTTTTTTAACCGCGGCGGAAATTTTTAATTGTAAATATGGAGCGCTGCGCATACGGTCACCACCAACCACAGTTTTAGGATAAATTATAAGAAAGCAAGGATAATAATTATGTACATGTACTTACGTACATACATACATACACATATCTCTTGCAACTTGCGTACCTAGTATACAAAAGTATTATTTATGTTGTAAAAGATTTTTGTCAGATTTCAGTTCAAGAGTGGGATCAATTGATTCGGAAGGTTTTTAGTGTTATGGGGTAGAAGGGTTCTAGAGTGGCACTGGGTCAAGATGTTCATGCTAGGGTAACACTGGGTTGAAAGGTTCTAGACTTATACCTAGCTGGAAAGTCCTAGAGTGTCACAGAACAAAATGCCAATACTAATGTTAAAATTTCGGGAAGGTCGAGAGTATCATTATATTAAAGGTTGTGGTCACCCTGGTTCGTTGGTAACATCGAAATATACCAAACATTGTATAGGGCTATAAATCCCTTTTCTAAAAATACCAATTTCAAGACCAAAAATTACAGGATTATCCAGATAGGAATGGATTAAAAACCTTAGTCAAAAAAACAATTAGAAGCACCTTCGATTTTAAAGAGCATGGGACATTTTAGTATGAAGCCTGGTATACCTACAATTCGCGATGACAAAAAACAAATTTTGGCGGCCAGAGATGAAACATGTGCGAATCGATAGAACATAAAAATACAAACAGGATATACTCTTTGGTAAAATGTCGTAAGTGATACGGTTTCGGAGTAAATGAGGGCCGAAGTTTTTTTTAATTAAAAATATTTTTTTTACTTTTTATTAATTCAAAATGTTAAGGCAAGCATATAAAACTTCTAATTTGTAAAAAAGGGTTTTAAAATAATACATTACTATCAAAACCAAAGTAATTAAATTAAACTCGAGCCATTTTTGCAGGCTCCATTTCATTTTCAGGTGTTATATCCATAGTAGAAGACATGTTAACAAAGGAAAATGAACCTTATTCCATAGCATTAGCATGGATCTGACACCTGTCAAATCGGGCCTATAAAAATAGCTCGAGTTTCTATGATATAACAACATAACCCTTGATAAATGGGAGATTTTGTGACTGTGAAATCGATCGCAGAACATTGTGGGTGATAGAGAGACTTATAGACAGACAAGTTGAAAAAAACCCAAAAAGGCCTTCGTAATACAATGAGGGAAATATCCGAAAAGCTGTGAAAAGAAGATACTTTATTTATATCCATTATTGCTCTTGCATAGTAGGGAAGAGAACTCTGGGCTGTTGTTCCCATATCATTAGCGTGATATGGTTCTTGGGATGGGCTCGTCATCAAGATATTTTTCCGTTGCCACCTGCATTATTTTTGGATTCTATTATTGTACGACATGATATAGAAAATGAAGCGAATGGCGAATTTTAATCCTTATCGAGTACCGACCGAAAAGCTATGTAGTAGCTTCTTATCACGGCTTTTCGGATATTTCCCTCATTGTATTACGATGGCCTTTTGATTTATTCTACTTGTCTGTCCATATAGTCTCTCTATCACCCACAATGTGATCTGTGATCGATTTCCCACTCATTGACTTATATCTGTATGTACTCTTAAATCTCGATTCAAGTATTTTTTTTATTTAGGCATACTTTATTTTAAAATGTGAAATTGTTTCAACGCTCTAAAAAAAACTAAACGAGCCAAAAGTTCTTATTAAAAACCAAAAAAAAAAAAATTAATATTAATCCTTACCGAGTACCGATCGAACAGCTATGTAGGTATTGTTTATGTTATGGTCTTTACTTTTTTCCATTCTCATGTTGTCTAATCAAAGTATCTTCTTTTCACGGCTTTTCGGATATTTCCCTTATTGTATTACGAAGGCCTTTTTGTTTTTTTTTTTACTTGTATGTCTATATAGTCTCTCTATCACCCACAATGTTCTATGATCGATTTCACAGTCACAAAATCTCCCATTTATCAGGTGTTATGTTGTTATATCATAGTAACTCGAGCCATTTTTATAGGCCCGATTTGCCAGGTGTCAGATCCATGCTAATGCTATGAAATAAGGTTCTTTTTTCTTTGTTAACATGTCTTCTACTATGGATATAACACCTGAAAATGAAATGGAGCCTGCAAAAATGGCTCGAGTTTAATTTAATTACTTTGGTTTTGATAGTAATGTATTATTTTAAACCCTTTTTTACAAATTAGATATTTTTATATATATTTTTAGATAGTTTTATATGCTTGCCTTAACATTTTGAGTTAATAAAAAGTAAAAAAATATTTTTAATTAAAAAAAAAACTTCGGCCCTCATTTTCTCCGAAACCGTATCACTTACGACATTTTACCAAAGAGCATTTCCTGTTTGTATTTTTATGTTCTATCGATTCGCACATGTTTCAACTCTGGCCGCCAAAATGAGTTTTTTCCAATATCTCCAACAATAGGTATACCAGTTTGGTTCCATGCTCTTTTCTTAGTTACTTTAATAGATATCACCAAAATGTATGATAATTTTTAACTATGAAGCAATTCAACTGGTGTCGGTGATTAAAGGAAAAAGATTGTTAAAGGTGTTCGAAGGTTTGAAAATTTTAAGGCATGCGGCTCTGTGTATGTCTGATGGTCAACAAATATTGTTCAAAACCTAATGAACGGTGCGAGAATGCGACCGCTATATATTATCATATAATAATATCATACTCGAATATATAATGGCCGTCGCTAATTGGTTTTTGCTATTTATATTTTGAACTTACATCTATGTATACTGATTTATGCAATAAACGTTTAAAATTGAAATTTAAATTTAACAGTATTAGTTGCGCTTAAGGTGCACGAAAATGATAAAGAAATATCCAAAAAAAGTTTCTTAATGTCGAAGTTCGCAAAAAAATGTACAATACCAGGATGGACAAAAACGAAACAAAAATATGTTCGCGCAAAGTGCGTAACATGATACTGGCCACTTGCATTTTTAAACCTGAACTAATAAGTTGGCTTTATTTAGTTTAATGACTTTGCTTCTTCTGTAATAACGTTAAACTAAAAAGTTGTAAATATGATTTGAGATGTTATGAAGATAAGTGTTTTGTGAACTGATTAAGCCCTTATTTTTAGATGAATTCTTTTCATGTACTGAAAGTGTAAGAATAACAAACAAACAGACAGTACACTTTATAGAGTTCATAATTAATATGGATACTATGCGTTCAGCTAAGTCTTGGCGAATGGTTCAGCTTATTTCAAAATATGGTCCTTATAATATAATGTAGGTTAATATTCCTTCCAAGTTATAATATCAACTTTGAGAGTAGTCCACCGAGAATCGAACCCGGAACCTTTGCGCCGCAGGCAGTCGCACTACTATTGGTCGTCAAGTATTGTATCAGTACCAGTTAGACTAACATTATATGAAATGGTGACACCTCTATAATATACTCTTTGACATGACTTCCGAATTTCATTTGAATTTCGTTCCTTCCGGCGAAGTAGGACTCTTAAGTCATTACGCTTCTGTAATTTATAGTAAACCCTAGTTTTTGTAGGCAGAATGCATAAAGTAGGTCTTTATGCAACTGTTTTCGAATTCATAATTCAAACATTATGAGACGAGTGTAGATAGAGAGTTATATGTATGTTCAATAACTTGGACAGCCACAACAGTCCGTTGCTGGACATGGGCCTATTGGGGGGTATTGCCATACTCATCACGCTTGGCAGGAGGATTGGCGAGCGAGTGCAAGATATTGCATTCCCAGAGAACGCTGCTGCCCATTCCCTGGATGATTAAGCCTTAGTTTCCTTAAGGAACATAGTTCGAAAAACGAAAAAAAAAAACATTCCCATTCAAAAATTATATGATACTAGCGACCCGTTCAGCGGTTTCACCCGCTGTTAACTGATTTTCCACGGGAAACAGACCTTCTCCCGACATAAATCAAACATAAAAACCTTCCTCTTGAATCACTCTATCTTTTAAAAAAACTTCATCAAGATCCGTTTAGTGGTTTTGAAGATTTAAGCATACAAACAAAAAAACAGGCAGGGACAGACTTGGGAAGCGACTTTACTATACTATGTAGTGATTATCCGTCTCGCTTCATTAACGCATTGCTGGCTATAGAATGTAGATACAATTTTGTATGAAGCCCGGATAAGAGGTAATTTTAAGACTTTATATTGGCAAGATGCTTTGACTGAGGTGGACGCTAAAATTGTATCACTCATCAAACTACATAGTCTACACTAATATTATAAAGAGGAAAGATTTGATTGTTTGTTTGTTTGTTTGTTTGTTTGTTTGCATCGAATAGGCTCCGAAACTACTGGCCCGATTTGAAAAATTCTTTCACCATTAGAATCCTACATTATCCCTGATGAACATAGGCTATATTTTATACGAGATAAAAATAGGGATCCGCGTGAAAATTTCGATAATGTAACCCAACGTGTGAAAAATGTACCAAAAAAATATCTTATATCGCGTACGCTGTGGAAATTATTGACAGTAGAGCAAAGTGATGTACTACAGTTTTATAGAGGACATCAATATCTATAATAATGTCCGCGATACCATATGTCTAACTATTACAGTTATGCCACAATAACTACTTTTTCATTTAAAAATGTACCAACTACGCCACATTATTCGTACCAGTGTAATGATTACATTTAATCATTACTGTATTAAAGGGTGTCAGGGATAGCCCTCAGAATACTAATAGGGTACTGGCAGACCATGAAACTGAACAACTATCCCCTAGGAACATATTTCAGGAAACGTAAAAAAACTGACTTCCCATAGTGAATGCAGTCAGCTGATTGTGATTTTGTATGGAAGGTCATTTTTATGGCGTTTCCTGACATATGTTTCTAGGAGAAAGTTGTTCAGTTTTATGTTTCATGCAACCTATCAGTATTCGAAGGGCTGTCCCTTACTCGGCATAAAAAGACGACAAAAAACATTAAATAATGCATTTTAAAAAATCTACACTAAAATAATACATACATACACATAACACGCCTATTATCCCTTGCGGGGTAGGCAGAGCGTAAACGGCCGCAAAAACGGACATTTACGCCACGTCTGACATATGTTTGAGGGTCATTCGGAAAATTGTGTATCGCCATAGTGACAGGTTGTCAGCCTATCGCCTAAAAGTGCAATACACACCCTCAAGTCCCTTAGTCGCCTCCTACGACTCCCACGGGAAAGAAATCGGGTGATGCTATTCTAAGTCGGCATCACACTAAAATAATACTTATATAATCTACACTAATATTAGAAACAGGATTTTATTTATTGTTTGTTTGAATTGAATAGGCTCCGAAACTACTGGACCGATTTAAAAAATTCTTTTACCGTTAATTGAAATTCTTTATTCAATGTAGGATAGTATTATCACTTATTGACGTCATGAACCGTCATTCTAAAAAAAGAAATTTGTATCAAACATTTTTTCTAATTACAATTTTGTTATGTGTTGCCGGCTAAGAATAGCATCACCCCATTTCTTGCCCGTGGGAGTCGTAAGAGGCGACTTAGGGACTTGAGGGTGTGTATTGCAATTTTAGGCGATGGGCTGACAACCTGTCACTATAGCGATACACAATTTTCCGACTGACCCTCAAATATTTGTCAGACGTGGTGTAAATGTCCGTTTTATGGGGCAGTTTACGCTCTGCCTACCCCGCAAGGGATTATAGGCGTGATATATGTATGTATGTATGTATGTATGTATGTATGTAATTTTGTTATGACCTAATAGAAAACCGGCTCGGGCGGGATGAAAAAAATTAAAATAAAGGCACTGCCTTGGGGCTGGCCAGGTTAATCACAGGCATGTAACTTTACGCCACCACCATCAGATTTTTAGAATCCTACATTATCCCTGATGAACATAGGCTATATTAAACTGCCTTATTCCCGGGGAAAATTGTTAGCAGCGGGTGAAACCGCTGGGCGGGCTGCTAGTATAAAATAAAGTCGCTTCCCATTTGGTGTCTCCTTATATCTTTAGAATTACCCAACGGATTTTGATGCGTTTTTTTATTAGATAGAGTAACTTGAGGGGAAGGTTTATAAGTATAATTTATTCCGGGAAATTGTCACATTCCCATGGGAAAACGGGTAGCCCAACTGATAGTAAACTTTTGACCCCCTTTTCACACCTTTAAGGATTAAAATTTCAAAAATGCTGAAACACGTGTTTTATTATTTTAAGTCATACGTCTAAACACTAATTTTGAAACGGATCACCTAGAGAGATAAAACTTGGACATGAAGTATTTTTATGTAATAAAGCAACTATTATACATAAAATTCCGTTTTTTTAATCCCCCAAGGGATGAAAAGGGGTTTAAAACTTTGTATGAAAGTTCGTTGTCTTAAGTGTGATCCGTCAAAATTAGTGATTAGACTTATGATTTAAAATAATTAAACACGTGTTTCAGCACTTTCAGCATAATTTGAAATTACAGCAATTAATAGGGTCAAAAGGGGGTTAAAAGTTTGTATGAAGGTTCGTTTTTTTAAATGATTGTGATCTGTTTCAAAATTTGTAATTAGACTAATAACTTAAAATAATTAATCACGTGTTTCAGCATTATTGAAATTTTAACCCCTAAATGGGTGAAAAGGGGGTTAAAAGTTTATATGAAAGTTTTTTATCTTAAATGTGATCTGTTTCAAAATTTCTGATTAGTTTCATAACTTAAAATAATAAAATACGTGTTTCAGCATTTTTGAAATTTTAATCCTTAAGGTGGTTCGAGAGCTGACATTTCCATACAAAACGTTTGACCAATATACACTGTGTGTGTTATAGTTTTATGCTATCAAAGTATGTAGAAAAATTCTTTACAAAATCTAGTTCTCGCGAATCAAATCTGATTTGCGATACATCTATAAATAACAAAGTTATTTTGATCTAAAAACTTGATGAAATTATGTCCCTGTTAAGTTTGTGTGCGTTAGTTTTACACAACATGCATACGTAAGTCCACGTAAAGCTATTCGTGAACAGCGTGTTCTGAAACGAAATACAAGGAGTATTTCGTGTTTTGTGAAAAATATTTTAAATTGCTTAAGTACAATATCTTATGTTTATTTTAATTTATTACGCCGCAATAATGGGTAGAAACATTTTAAAAATTATAGGTACAGACATTTATTTACACAAAGCAAATACAAAGATACTTCATGTGTTTTTTAGTTTTGAAAAATGCGCTAATGATTTTTGAACACACATTTGTCAGTCATCTGACATTTCAATTTTTGATGGCGTCTGGCCGATTCAAAGAGTTTAGAATAGTTTTTCGTTTTTTCTGTGCTTTGATTTTATGAATATGCTTTAGTAAATTAGAAATAAAAAGGGACGAGACTTTTATAAAACAAATGCTGGAAAAACTTGTGGATTTTTACAAAACATGTGTTTTGCCGGAAACAGTGTTACGACGTGTTCCAGCAAATTACATGTGCAGAGACCCTCCTACGTTTGCGCGTAATAAAAGGATAGAAAAAGTAGAAGCCAGCGTAGGAGCAAAGACAAAAGCCTCATTGATATCATATCCATAATTTGTTTTCAACAAGAGCTGAAGACGGGTCTTGACGGAGCATGTACAAGTTCGGTCTGAAGATAGTGTCAGCAACACAGAAGTCATGACTACAGGCTTGCAAACACACAGCTCCACTGGACGTGAAGAATATTTTTCCAATCCATATTCTTGCTCTATTATACATGTGTAAATTTACAAGCGTGCACCTGTGTAGGTACTATTGTATTAGGTACTATGTATTGTATATACCAAAATTAAAAGAAATAAAAACCTTTGTCTCTAAAAATTATTTTGATATGTATTTATTTATTTATTTTATAAGTAGGTATCCCCTATAAATCCTATAAAGAGTGATACCTACCTAAAATTAATAAATCTAAATGTAAAGCGACTGAACCCTGGTTGTTCCGGCTCGGATATCGTAGTTTCAATTCCCCAGATCTATTGAGGTTTAAGGTAAGTATCATTAATTGTTTCAAGTAAGGACAAAATATAAAATGAAAAGAAATTAAAATTCTTTATTTTTCTCCCAAATCTTAAAATATTCATCACTAGCGGCCCGCCCAGCGGTTTCACCTGCTGCTACTTACCAGTTTTCCCGTAGAAATTGGATATTTGCCCGCAGTAAAAAGTAGTTTACTTCTTTACCCCGTTCCAGCAGAAGTGACACAACAGGACCATGTGTCAGCAGAAGCGCCCCGTCATGCTGAACAACTTTTACTATAAAGCCATTTTCGTATCTCTTATAGTTTAGCTGTGCTCCTGGTGCCCTCCATCAGGTACTCCAGATCCTCAAGTGCTGACAAAAAGTAGTCCAAGTCCGTTTTCAATATACCACCAATATCAGTGCCAAATTTCACGAAGATCGCTAAATCGGTTTGGCTAATTTGGGTAATATCCGCTATATTTCCCGCTTTCCTGCTTCTAACCGCTTTCCCGTGGGAATGAGGAATTTTCCCGTAGTAAAAAGTAGCCTATGTTACTCAGGAATGTTGTAGCTTTCTAATGGTGAAAGAATTTTGGAAATCGGTCTGGTAGTTTCGGAGTTTATCGATTATATACAAACAAACAAAAAAACAAATCTTTCCTCTTTATTATATTAGTGTAGTTAAAAATCGTAATTCAGGCATTTCCTTATTTAGTTCTTCACATATATATCGGCAAACTGACGGATGATACGCAAATTTTTGATGAATGAATTACGCACACACTCACATTTCGCGTGTATTTGTGTGCGAGAGAACAATATTTTTCACATTTGACCAATACCCGGGCGAATAAAACAATATTTAACGGTATAATATAACTAAATCAGTAAAAGTTAAATGCAAGGGCTCGCGGACATATCAATTTTATTTCAAACTTATCTAAATTACGAAATAATTGGTAAAAATCCAAATTTTGCTCACTAACGCCATCTAGTTTGAAAAATTCAGTTTTGTTTCTCCTCGAACCACCTTAAAAGTGTCCAAAGGGGGTCAAAAGTTTACTACCAGTTGGGCTACCCGGTTTCCCATCGGAATGTGTCAATTTTCCGGAATAAATTATACTTATAAACCTTCCTCTCAAATTACTCTATCCAATAAAAAAAACCGCATCAAAATCCGTTGGGTAATTCTAAAGATATAAGGAGACACCAAACGGGAAGCGACTTAATTTTATACTATGTAGTGATTTTGTGTCTCTTTGTATGTGATGTCCAATTTCTTTTATTTTTTCGACCCTATACCCAAAAAAAATGGAAAATCAACTTGTATATTGGTGTTTCTTAGAATCGTTTGTTTTCCGTGTGTAGGGCGGCGGCAGCAACGAGACGTACGCGTACAGCGGCGACGGCGGCGCGGGGGGCGGCGCAGGGGCGGGGGGCAGCCCCGCGCGCTCCCCGCCCCCCGCGCCCGCCTACCTGCCCCCCGCCGCGCACTACCACCACCCGCACCCCGCGCACGGTGAGTCACACTGCCAGGCGGTACAGGCGCCAGCGAGACACCAAGTATCAAGAATCTACAACTTCCTTTCTTGATATACAAAGCATACTCCATTAAATAGAGTGAAATTTTACTCATGACCGATAGCGAAAACTAAGGATGGGCTGGTAATAGGGAACAACTTCCTTCGAAATATGAAGAAAATATATTTGGACCACACAAAGTGCCAGCCAGCGCAGTCAAAATGTACGGCGTGTTCCTTTTTTATTCTTCTTGCGAGCTATGTTCCTTGGGGAAAGTTGTTCGGTCATAGTAAACACCCTATACGGGGTATAAGGGAAAGCCCTCCGAATACTTAAAGGGTGCATGCAGACCATGAAAGTGAACAACTTTCCCCTGGGAACATATGTCAGGAAACTTCAAAAGAAATCGAACTCTCATACAAAATCATGATCGACTGACAGCATTTCCTATGGGAGGTCAAATATTTCTTTTACCTTTCCTGAAATATTTTTTAAGGGTATAGTTGTTCAGTTTGATGGTTTGAATGCACTCTATAAGTATTCGGAGGGCGGTCCGTTACACCCTGTATATTAATGTCTGGATGGAACTGGATTTGTGATGAAAGTAGCTTTCTTTAATGCCCTTCTCCAAGCGTCTAGGCATCGCTCTCATGAGTGTGTTGCCCACAACTCATACAGGACTAAACTTATACGACCTCAAGCTGATTGTATAGCGGTATCATTGTTAGTACTCGTTAACGTTCCTTCTTTGAGTGCAACATATCTTATTGTTTGTGTTTGTTATTCCAGCAGGCATGTGGTCGTGGCAGGGCGGCGCGGGGGTGGCGGGGGTGGGCGGCGTGCCGGTGGCGGGGGTGGGGGTGGGGGCGGGCGAGGGCGGGCACGCGCCGCACGAGCTCTCCGACATGCTGCAGATCCTCGACCAGAGCGGCGGCGCCACCTTCGAAGACCTCAACATTAACATGTTCAACTCCAGCTTCGAATAGCTGTAACTATGTACCTAGCCTTGTAATATACGACTAGTGCCGGGACCCGATCCGACCGCGGCCGAATGTATTTATGTGTAAGGAGCCTCAGAGTGGATGTTTCAGGCGAACCCGTATAAAGCCATGACAGCGGCGAGGTTTCGGCAACGATGAGATTTGCGTGATTTCGTTCTGGCTGTTAGTAGAATTCGCCTTGAAACATTCCCTCCTTGGTCTGAAAAGGAAGCTTGCTGGGTCGTGCTATTGTGTTAGTGTGTGCGGCGGGTCTGCAAAAGATAAGTCGTACTTTCAACGACAGTACTGCACAACGCGACCGGGTTAAAAGTACTACATATCTCGAGTAATTTTAAAACTTAGATAAATGCGAGTGAAGCGGCTAATGTACAGTTTAGTATATTGAATGCGGAACAAATGATTATTCAGTTTGAATAGTTTAATTAGTCGTAAGTATGCCAAGGACGGGGCAGCTGGCGGCTGTGTGATCCCGCGGGTGATCAGTTAGTTCTCAAATCGCCGACTGTAACGACCGTTTACCATTATGAAGTGATATTTATCTGAACAAAAATTACCTCGGCCAGCACTATTATCTTACGATAGAATATTATTTTGGCAAGAATCATTATGCAAGAGACGTTTTAAAGAATATTAGTTGTAAGTGACGTTTAAATGTGAAAGATATTAATTTTGATACCTTTTTCATGCATTCAAAGAAATCTTCAGTTTTTGTTGAGATAAATATTTGATTTATTCTTTGTAAATACATAGGTAATAATAATAGTTTCTGCATTATATGCTTAATGTACCATTAATGTTTGAAGGTTAATGCAAAACTTGGTCTAACTAAGCTACCTCTTACCAGCCTCTAACATGTCACAAATTATTGTTCTCAAATATTGTATGTAAAATCATTGGATCTTCCGGAATCAAGGACACAAGTACATTTGCAAACTCTATTCATTGATGGTGCCTTAGGGATGGTACACTGTCTACACTGCAGAGCTGTTATATTTTTAAACACTTTTAAGCAATACAACATACATCAGTGGCAATAAGCCACCATATTGTAAGTTACCTTCTGTTGGGCTGTAAAACAACAATATTTTTTACCAATTACAAATTTTGAAGTTTTTGATAATCCAGCATGATGAGCTGTAGACTAGTTTCGCCTAGGACAAGTCGGTTAGCCCTGTTTTGCATGAGAGAAACTAGTGATCTAGATCTAGGCAAAACTAGTTTACCCTACCTAAAATCAAAGTTTGAGAGTGTTATTTGCTAAATTAAAAAATATTTTTGTTTTAAGAATGATTGATCTTTTCATTTTTTATTTACAAACAATAGGAGGTAAACACGCAATATTAAACAGTATTAGGTCGTAAGAAAGTGTATTGCGAAGTTATTTAGGCCTTTTATTTTATACAATTTCATATAAGTACATAAATCAAAATTATTTTAAATGAAATTTGTAATTTTAAATATTTTATATAAGTAACGCATTTATGAATTCTTTTTCATAATAAATCTTTACTTTTATTTTAGTTGATTCGTTAGGTATATCTGAATTTTGTAAAATGAATTTTTCATTGAATATTATATGACATAAATTGCATAACTTACTTGGTTTTATTCACGTGTTATTCTACTTTGTATTGCGTTCTGCCAAAGAGTACATTTAACGGCTGGGCATCAGAAGCTTCTTGCTATCGGGTAGATGGGTCTTCTTGTCTCGGACTAAAAACATTATGGCTGTGGTGGAGTACAGCTTCCAGCCTTCCGTACCCGGTGGGCACGAGACTGAAGACTTTTCCGCCTCTTCCTGTACATTGCGTAGCTGATTAATAATCCGACTACGCAATGAACATCTAAGTTCGCTTGTAAAATTGTAGCCTGTAGTTTGATATGATAAAATCGGACACTGGTTAGCACCGCACGCGTGTATAGACTAAACTATACCCTACAGGCACAGTATAATTAATAGTACTAGCGTACTACAGGGCGGGTAGTGTAGGTAGCGCATCTGGTGTGAGTGTGAAGCGACTGAGTCTAGGTTTGTATGTGGGAGGGATCGTCGAGTCTCTATGAAATTAATATACAGGGTGTAAGGGACAGCCAAGAAGCTTGTAGGTAAAACTGGAGTCCGTACTCGGCAACAAGGAGTGCAGTCAAGAAACATGGCCTCCAAATTCGTTGGATCCTTCTATCTCCAAACAAGATAGAAAAAGAAAGCATACTTTATTGGTATTTAAAAACTTAAATAACGGCAATCTACAATATTCATTGTGTTCGGATTTTATTGAGGTACAGTCATGATCGAAGCAATAAACTTAGAGGTAATTATTGTCTATTTGAAAATGGTTGTTTCGTAGATTACGAACCTCATTTCTTTCGGTATGCATAACGGTTTTAAAAACTGACATATTATTATGTTATGGACATGGTCACCCTACTATCGTGGGCAAACGTCGTCGGGGACACTCGGGTGTAACTCGGGAAAATAAGATAGAGAGAAGCGTAACTGAGCCTCGCTCGCATCCAAACTCGCATCGGTCAAATAATCTAACTTCTCTGTTCAATACAGAGTAGGTACCGGCTTCATAGTACCCGGTAAATACCCTAATGGGTAGATTAGGTATTTACCCACCGCCCATCTCTAGGTGTGTGTAAGTAAGGCGACTGAGTCGTGGTTTGTATGTGGGATCTTGGTAGGATCGTCCAGTCCCTATAAATTAATATACAGGGTGTAAGGGACAGCCCTCCGAAACTAATAACGAAACTGAACAACATCCCAAAATATTTTTTCAAGGTAAGGCACAAATTTTATTGACTTCCCAATCTTCCCATAGTAAATCAGTAAGCGATTGTGATTTGTATGGAAGGTCGATTATATTTGTTGTTTCCTGATATTTATTTCTAGGGGAAAGTTGTTCAGTTTTATTGGTATTCAGACAACGAAACTGAATAACATCCCAAAATATTTTTTCAAGGCAAGGCATAAATTTTATTGACTTTCCAATCTTCCCATAGTAAATCAGTCAGCGATTGTGATTTGTATGGAAGGTCGATTATATTTGTTGTTTCCTAATACTTATTTCTAGGGGAAAGTTGTTCAGTTTTATTGGTACCTAGCCGTGTTAGGTTTAAAAACCAATGCAAACAGTCTTTCTGAGAGTTGATTAACGCATGACATACGCATCTGGTGTAAATAAGCCTTTATTTTCATTGTTTAGTAGCTGTCATTTCCATGACTTATGATTCTAAAAACAGTTTTAGTACTATTAAAATTTTTTATGTTTTCAATGTACATTGCGTTACTCTTATGTAAATTAAATGAACTACTTTGATCATTACACGTGATGGACTTCTAAATGTGATTTAATAATTTCTCGTGGTATTTGAATCGTTGATCTAATATCGCAAATAAATCGTATGAAATAATTGAAAATTCGTTGAAACAGGGGATAAAACGCTCAATTCCAATTATTATAGGTCCCGAGTCAACTTCAGTTTAGTCCTAGGTGTATGTGAATACTAAAACAATGGCCAGGTCGTCGAAGACCGCGCAAGAATTCATCCAATCGTCGTTCTCGCCCATCGTAGCAGTTCTCTGCAGCCCTAAAGTTGAAAATGTCGTCTCCAAGAATAATCTATCCTTCACGGAACTTTTGCAACCCTTTGCTTGTATGGACTGGGAAGGTATGATTAAATTATGACAGTAAAGTAAAGTTTGATGCTGTTAAAATTTGTTACTGATTTTGATAACTTCTTCTTCCTCGGGTTGGGACGTCTGCGGAGCTCGCAGACGGGTGATCAGCTCCACTAGGCGGGAACCATTTCACCCAATTCCCAGGTTTGGGGCACTGGGTTCACTGGTGCTCCGGCAGCGTCACCTCCTCGAATCTTCTTGTTGCCCTGCAGAAATGCAGGACATCTTTTAGAGATATATTGGTTAAATCCCTTTCTTCAAGTTTGTCATTACCTAGATATTCCCATCTTGGCAGCGAGTAGCTTGGACATTCCGCTAAGTAGTGGAAGCTACTTTCTTCCTGTCCGCACTCGGGGCAAGATGGGTCGTCTTTTAGTTTCATAGTATATAGGTGTTTGTTGAGATCGCAGTGTCCCGTTAATAGACCTATAATCAGTCTTGTATTTTTCCTACTTAGTTGCAGAAAGTTGCGCGTTCTTTTGGGATCCATGCTCTTAATAAAGAGTTTGGATTGACGGCATGTTTGCAACTCTCTCCATCTTTTGTTTGTTGATAACAGTCATTGTTTTGCTCCATCAGGTCAGTTCCGAGAGCCAGGCGGCAGTGTGTGTATTTTAAAGAATTGGAGGTTGATAATCCGGGATGTAAACTGGAAGCCGTTGCAGCCAACCGAAGCGAGAAAACAGTTAAACAATGCTGTCTTAAACAACTATAGTGAAAAATCTGTCTCTTTGGAGTTGGGTAAGGCACTTGACTGGAATTAAATAGATACTCTAATCAAATTATTTAAAATACTTTACCATTGATTTATTTTTATTTTTAAACAAGAAACAGGATACTATACAATATGCACTGCAAAAAGAAAAACGGGTCAGAGTATACTTTTGTAAAAACAATATGTTTTATCAAATTTCTTTCAGAGGGGCGAAAGTTTGAAATACCACAATCTACACCATGGTTTGATGCATGGAGAGAAACCTACTTAGAGGTTCAGTTTCCTTCAGACCATGAATACACCAAGCACTTTTTATCATGCATCATTGTGGCCACAACACATGATGAGAATATTGTGGACACATTCAACACCTTGAACCAGCAATATGCACAGCTGCAGAATGTCACCCCTCCTAAACTACCCAAATGGTTCAACAATGAGATTTTGAAGTCTTATCTACTTCTACATGATGCATCTTCTGTAACTAAGGAAAAGTAAGCATTCTAGACTTTTGTAGAATTTACTTTCATACCATACAGTATTCAAATTGAATATTGATTTTATTTTCGCAGGGCAGATGCATCATTTGAAGCCTTGAAGCAGGCTTTTGGGGCAGCAAACTGTTTCATGCTGTCAATCAACTCTAAAAGCACAGTAGACCCTTGCTTGCCTACTGACTACTGGACACAGTTCATTAAAAGATCCTCTGAAAATAATGTATGTGCATAATTCCTATAAATTTTCTGTATGTATTTGTGAGTGGAAATAACCTGTGACTACACAAGCTTTCATTTCAGATGGATACCATGTCCTCTTCACTTACAATGACTCCTCTTGATCCACAAGGTGGTGTATTCCCTCCTAACAAAGGTAACAGAAGTTTAAAGAAATTGATATTTTAATTCTAGATTTAAACTACTATATGAGGTTACATTACATAACAAAATTCTTTATTGCACATTAAAGAAATTATAGTAGATAATCACTGGCCTTAATGCTAGGTAGCATTCTCTACCAGTCAACCTCAGGGTGAAAAAGAGAGTGTGACAGTGAAAGTGGGATAGTGCAAATATTACCTATGACTAAGAGTACTAAATGTACTATTCATTTAATATACAAATATACTACTTAAACAATTTTGCACATTAATGCATAGATAATTGTGTAAACAAAACCATGAATATACATTACATAATATAAACTGGGCGTAAAACACACGATAATGCCTGGTTTTCTGGTCTCGCTAACAAAAGGCAAAAACGTCATCTAAACATGCATGTGCCAGTCTCAAATTCCACCTTCACTTGTAGAGCATGCGGAAAACTATGCCGCTCCCGTATCGGCTTATACAGCCATAAAAAGTCTTGCCTCAGACACTGATTAAATCGTCTGTCACAGATGTGTGAGGCCAATTATGATGATGATGATGAATATAAACTAATACATATACCTTAACTATGGAAGTCAGGATAATATAATAATACAAAGAAGAGAAAACAACAGAAGACATAGTAATTAGTTAGGTCATTTAATGATTCTTATTATTTATTGTTATGACTTCCAGACGAGGGCACACTAACAGTGTCAACCCAAGAGGGTCTACATCCCCTTACTACAACTGAAAATGATACATATGATAATGCCAATAGCTTGCAGGTGAGTTTGAATGCAGTTATTAAACCTTAGGACGACCTCCGAGAAAACGTGCCTTATGGCGTACCCTAGGGAAGGCCTACGTCCAGCTTTGTGTGTAATAAAGAGTTTTTACTTACTTACTTAGTGAAATCATCGGGTATACTTATATGCTTATAGGAATAAACTTGGGCAGCTGCATAAAGTTCTGAAACTAGGTTTATCATAGTCATTGGTAACTAATTATGCTGTATATTAGATACATACAAACATCACCCTATTGCAGCCCACTGCTGGACGTAGGCCTTCCCTAGGGTACGCCATAAGGCACGATTTCTCGGAGGTCGTCCAACTCTACGCTTGCCGAGGCGTGGAATATTTAATACCTTACCTTATCTTAAGGTATTAGTTAGTTCAAGATTAATTAAATCTGTGTTTTTACTTGTGTATTTTATATTTTCAGACACATTCTTTCTCTGGCAGCTCTGAAAGTGTAAGTGTATCTGGAAAGATGTTCGATTTGTCTACTGAGATCCACGGCGCAGCTTTAAACAGCAATGATGTTGATTCTGTCAAGAAATTTCTACAAGATTATGCATCTAAAGCACTTCTGCCTCACTTAGAAAAACAAATAGCACAGCTTTCAGAGGGGGTAAGTCGGCCAACCAACATACTTCATTTACTACCTCAGAATTTCAAGTAGGAATTAATTTAGTATTTTTCTGTTCCTAGGTGGCGACCAAAAAAGGTGTAAGCAGGTCATTGATCTCAGCAACAAAGAGATGGTTCAACACTGGGAAAGGTGGAAACTCAACTGTTAACAACACCGTTATGTACGTTTTAATCATTTATTAAAGATAAACCTGTGCGTCTGTAATCATGTTTATCGAGGGATATATTATATCAATATATGAAGTTATAAACATACCCACCCCACATCACGCTTTTATCCCTTGCGGGGGAGGGAAAGCGTTAGCGGCCGAAAAATGTCGTCGTTATCTTCGCCTCTGACAAATATTGTTAAACGTTTCTGTATTATTTGTTTTTGTTTTGTTTTAGCTATTCACCAGACTGCCCAGAACTCCAACTCCGGCGGCTAGGCGACCTGTGGTTCATGTGCGGGCAGTGGCAGCGCGCGTTCGACGCCTACCACACAGCCAAAAGGGAATTCTACGCAGATAGTGCCTGGCTTTGCTACGCTGGAGCGCTTGAAATGGCTGCACTAAGCGCTTTCATGGCTGGAGAGGCTAATAGAAAGACACATGGTTATATGGAAGAGAGTATTGTCACATATTTGAATACTTGCAGGTTGGTGTAAATGATCAAAGGCCTAAAATAAACTCGCATCTCCTAAACCCGGTATAAAACACTACGTCAATGTTCCGCGTGTTGCGTTGCGACCCTCGACACGATATTCTTTTTTTGTCCATTTGACTTGTGGCAATCAAAAGAACCGAAACAAACCCAAACCAAACAACTATACATCATTTCTGATGCTAGTTTTATGAGCCAGAGACCAAAAGATGCAAACATGGTGGAGCTTACAGTCTGGTTTTATTTTTCAGAATGGTGCAGTACGCAGTCCGAGCTAGCTTACTCTCAGTCCTATGCTTGAGTAGTTCAGGTCTGCACGGCGAGGCGGCCAAACAGCTGATCCGCATGACGTCAGAGGACAGCGACCTCCGCAGCGCCATGCTGTTGGAACAAGCGGCGCTCTGCTTCATGTCGGGCCCGGGGACTAAAGCCATGTGCAGGAAATACGCCTTCCACATGGTACTGGCCGGGCATAGGTTCTCCAAATCGGGGCAGAAGAAACATGCCTATAGATGTTATAAGCAGGCGTATCAGGTAAATCACATTGTATGTCTTTTTTACTCATCTGCCCACCAAAGAAAGGAGTGTAATGTTTTGAGATGTATGTATGTATATAATATGTGCGATTCTTTAAAGGACTGCATTTCGTTAACCATTGGACAGATTTAAATGGAAATTGTATCGGAAGAATCCTTACATTATCCCGCGTGTATAGGCTAGGCTTTATCTCAGAAATCGGTCGTGTTTTTAAATTTTAAATTTATATTGCTTGTTAGCAAAGAGGTCTTCTGAATTTTTTCCTAATTTACGATATTTGTGCTTACAGGTCTACTTAGAAAGTGGATGGCGCCTAGCAACAGACCACGTGCAGTTCGCGCTGGGGCGGCTCGCGAGCGCGCTGAAGTTGGCGCATGAAGCCGTGCGCTGGCTGCGCGAGCCGCTAGCGCCGCACAGCCTGCAGCCGCCGGCGCAGCAGAGCGCCTTCCTGCGCGAATACACACTTGCACATCAGGTATGAGAGGGAGACACAGAATCGCATCAAACTACTGGTCAAATAGGTAGGAAGTAAGTAAATATGTTGAAATAAGTTTGCTGCACAAATGACTGATAATAATAATAAATCCAGCAAGGAAGTTACTCCCCATAGCCCTACTAATCCGTTCCGGTGGGTGCTGGCTCTAGGTGTACTTCTATAGTGCAGACAGAGCGAGTATCCTCTTGATGTACACGTCACAACACATTATTTGGTACAAAAAGCCTCTGTGCCGTTGGCTTCGGCCCCACACATGCCTCAATAGACCAGATCCCCGTGGGCTCGAGATTCGAAAGAGTACCGACATAATAATAATAAAGATTATTTAAACAAATAAAAATTACAAAACATAATAATGCTAACATTCCAATCGGACTTCACACTAGGAAGGACTTGTGGCATCTTGTGGTGTGATACTAGACTAGAGAGTCAACTATGAAGCATGCGATCACTGACATTGCTATCGCTGCTATAGATTTGTACAATCTGCATTGGGCGTATCCCATTGATACGATAAGAAGAAGAAGACTGACATTGCCACACACACAACTTTTGAACACAGCAAGCTGTAGGGCCGGATTCCGATGGGAGGATGCAAATTAGGCGATCTTATATTACACCAATACATAAGTCGTAATAATCATAATCGTTCAGCCGAACAAATCCACAATTCCCCAGAGTCTTTCATTTCCATTGACCTTGGTAAGTCGCTAGCGGGTCTCTTCCCATCCTAAATAAGCAAATTTTAATTACAGCAATGGATAGAATCATCAGAAGAATACAAAGACCGTTTACCACTACTACCGCTACCCTTACTAGAAAGCCACGCTACAACAGTGCTATGTGTGGGTCCCGCGCCCCTGTCCTCGCCCGGGCGCGTGCCGGCCACCTCCCTCAGCATACAAGAGCAGGAACAGATGCAGAAGGAAGCCCAGTACTGGAGCAAGATGGAGGAAATGCTCGTGCAAGTGGCGCAGGGAAGCGTGCCCATGATATTCAAACCGACGATAGATTTGTACACAGAGAAGACTGATGTGAATCCTGTTGTGCCGCAAGGAGGTAAGAGTTTCAGTCAATTTTTATTTGCAATAAGTGGTCATAATATTCTTTGCCTAACACCCTAGAAACAGCACTGTGTTCCTGAAAAACTTACAATTTAGGTGTTCGAGCCTTCGCTTGACCCACTGTGAGATTACCCCTTGAATTTTACGCGGTGGCAGTGTGAATCTTATGCCATTTGCCATGACATTTAACTAGGTTTGTCTGTGGTTTGTTTATGGTCAACGTGACGTCATCGCCGGTGGTCTGAACATTCATCAGTACGTCTTGAATTTTTTCGTTGTGAGCAGTGTGTTTTTAAAATATAAAAATAAACTAAACAATTTCTAAAAAACTTTTGTTCAAAGTGTGTTTTTAATGTATGCAAGTTAACTTCAACATATATTTCAGTGCTACAAATCCTAGGTAAGTTATTTATGTACCAATACCCATATTCTACGACTGCCCGCTCTCAGGACGGCAGATTCGTTAAAAAATTGGGTAAGCCCCAATTTCAAATGGTCGCTGGGTCACAGCTACACTCAAAGGAAAGCCCTTTGTGCACAAATGCCAGATTTACAGCTTCATGACCCGCATTTTCTTTCGATCAATACACGTGGCTTTCAGCCGACGTTGCATCCGACACCACGCTGGTTCAGCCGAAATGTCGGCTGCTCAGCCGACAAAGGTAGTCTGAATCGCCATCTAGCATTCAGTCAATGGAGATTGTATTTCTTTTTCTAACCTAGCATATTGATCTTTTCAGATCATGGCACTCACTACGCTTGGAGAGCTTGCTACATGGGAACCGCCACCCGAGGAGTCTGAGCAATTTGGTCGCTTCATCGGAATCCTCGACAAGTTCTATCCTGACAACTGGAGGTTGTGGCAAGTGAACAATGTCTCTTTTGAAGACTTGTTTGGTTACGAAATTACGTCAGATGATGAGTGCAGACTTCGTTTTGCTTTGCCGACGGTGGAGCTAGCAAAAATCTTGAACAAGGAACAACCTTCACTAAGCGAACGAAGATACAAAGTGATTAAGAGGAAGCTTTTATCGTGGCCCCTTGCCAGGGCAACAATCTATAGTCCTTTTCCAACCATGAGACTAATTCATCCGACAGAGGCTTTCAATGAGTTCGCTAACCTGCTTCCTGTTCTAAAACCTCTTTTTCTATCGAGACCAGAAGCAGAAAATATATTAAAAAATGAAGCAAATAATCGAGTGTCTGCAAGTAGATCACCGACTAGTTCCTCCAAACGCTCCCACAGTCCTGATATGGAACCGGCAAAGAAAGCCAAACATATGGACGACACCTTTCTAGATTTCATGAGACAGCAAAATACTATTCTTGAAAAACTTTACTCCATTTCCTCCAATCAAGGTGAGAACATACGTCATATTCAAGAGCATCTGTTGCATTACTCAACAGCCCAAAGAGAAAAAGATAGCGAGAATTCTGAGGAATCAAACAACTGGTTGGCACCTCCCTTTGTGGAACAAGATCAAAGTAGCCCAAGTTCTCCCACACCACCAAGCAACGATTCAGACCTTTCTGACTATAGTGAAGGCGAGGAGAAACTCCTAGATTTTGCCCCGGAAACTAAGGAATCCGAAGCTAAAATAGGCACGGCAAGTGATAATTTGGTTAAACAAGGAATAAGCTGCCAGCGTCTCAATTCTGATAGTTGGCAAAACATAAGGTACGCAGAAGTCCAAAAGAAATTTCAAGCCGCCCCAGTCTTCACAAATCTGAAAGTAAATAGTGTCCTAGCCACAGCTACCCCTTCATGGCAGCTGGTATCAGTGTTAGAAAAGATGGATCTCTGTTTAGGGGCTATTTCACATGGTCTTCTGCAACAAAGAAGCGAGTTTCAGAATATCTACCAAAATGCCTCTCTGGAGGTGAAAAAAGTGATTAGTAAGAACTTCTTAGACAATGACTCCCCATTTCGACGCACTTCAGATGCCTTGCTGCAATACACTTGCGGAAAACGAGCGGAAATAATTCAGCAAAGAAGGAGCATTTACAAACCTTCAAATAAGATTATGAATGACCTTCTACATGCCATTCCCCCATCTTCGACGCACCTGTTTTCAGAAACTCAGTTGTCAGACCTGGTGAAAGATCAAGGTGGAATAAACAAGTTTTTTCCTGGTCAATCAAAGTTCAAACCGAAAACAGCATACAAAGTTGGCCCCAGGCGCACGGAAGATAGGGCAAGGACCCGAGCGACGGACTCTTACAGAAAATCGTCTTACAAGTTCCCTGATAAACCAGGCCAATCCAAACCCGGATTTAAGCGACCAAGCGCTTCAAAGCCACAAAAGCCCAGATATGACAGAAAGAAATTCCAAGTTTAAAGCAGGTCAGGTTGGTAGTAAAACAGTCACTTGGAAACTGTTAGGGGCACCTAAAAGCATTTTGTCAATAATTGCAGGCTATCGAATTCCTTTTACCTGTTCTCCCCCAGCGGTCCAATTTGATCGATCAATTTGCAGTAAATTTCAACCAAGATGTTCAGCAGCTATGTCTGCAGAGATTGATAAAATGTTACTGTGCGGCGCTATCGTTAAATCTAATAAACAATCTGGCTTCCTATCACCTTTGTTCCTTAGACATAAGTCAGATGGGTCATTCAGTCCTATTCTCAATCTTAGGACGCTAAATAAATTTCTGAAGCCTCCTAAATTTCATCTCATAAATCACTTAAAAATTCCGGAATGTCTACACAGTAATGATTTCATGGTAAAAATCGATTTATCTCAAGCCTATTTTCACATACCGATCGCTGAGGCTCACCGCAGGTTCCTTACATTTTGTTATAATGAAAATCTTTATGAAATGACTTGTTTACCATTTGGGTTGTCAACGGCTCCTTCCATTTTCGCAAAGATTACTAACTGGATCGCGAACTCTTTCAGGGAGGACGGTATACGAGTAATCGTTTATCTCGACGACTTTCTCGTCATGCACTCCAATCCCAATGTTCTTCATCATCAAACTCAACAAGTTCATCGCTTACAAGATCTGGGTTGGTTTGTAAACTTCCAGAAGTCTTCCCTCAGGGCGTTGCAAGTCGTCGAATACCTTGGAATAATCTGGAATACGAAATTAAACAAAAAGTCCCTCCCGGAACCCAAAATATTGAAGAATTCAAATGTAATACAAGATATACTAAAGAAACAGCATTGGACATGGTGGTCGGCAAAAGTTCTTCTTGGAAACATAAACTTTGCCAGCTTCGTTGTGCCTTTAGGTCGACTCCACTGTCACAGAATCCAAATAGAAGCCAGATATCTACCAAAAGAAAATCGGTACAAGAAGTTTCCCCTACCGGAAATAGTGTCGAAAGAATTAAGGTGGTGGCTGACAAACATAAAAAAGACATCTCCAATCCACAAAAAGGATGCCACAGCATTCATAACGACCGACGCTGCAAAAAAGGGGTGGGGAGGGACAATAAACGGAGAACGACTGTTCGGCCGCTGGACCAAGGACCAAGAAACGTGGCACAGCAACCAAAAAGAACTCTGGTCAGTACTCAAAGTTCTCCAAATCACAGCCCCAAGACTCAAAGACCAAACGGTGATGATCCAGACGGACAACAAATCTGTGGTAGCTTATATAATGAAAGAAGGTGGTACCAAGTCGAAAAAGCTCCTGAAGACCACTCAAGAAATCTGGTGTTTAGCGAGCAATTACAAGATAGATCTGATCGCCCGCTACCTCCCTGGACGATACAATCTTACATCAGACTGTCTGTCCAGGTACAAAGAGCTGTCAGAATGGACGCTGAGCAAACAGATTCTAGAGAAAATATTCAGACACTGGGGGACACCGACAGTAGACCTGTTTGCCAGTAGCAGATCTGCAATATTGAAAACCTACGTCAGCGAGGATGCCAGAGATCGAAGCTGCCTATTTGTAGACGCGTTCAGCAGACAGTGGTATTTCCACCTCGGATGGATATTCCCTCCTCCAGCGATGATTCCGAGAGTGTTACGTCACTTGACGCTATGCAGCGGAACGTATCTTTTAGTCGCTCCGAAATGGGAGCGAACCTTCTGGAAGGCAGATCTAAAACAAAGAGCTCTAGACTATCCTCTGACAATACGGAACTTGAAATATCACCTGAAGGACTTGAAAACGATGAAATCGCCCCCGGCAGTCAAAGACTTGTGTTTGCAGGTATGGAAGATTCGGGCTGGGCCCGCATGCTAAAACTGTGGCCAAGGGAAAACAGAGATTTGGTTGAAACATCGTGGCGTAAGTCCACATTGAAAACCTATAAAACCGCTTGGGCCAGATGGAGGACCTGGGCTTTATCTAATGGCTGTAAAGTTAATGACCCAAAACCAGATCAAATCGCAAAATTTATCTGCTTTCTTCACAAAATAATTAAATTGGCCCCAAGGTCCATAGCGCTTCACAAATCGGTGGTTACTACATTTGCTAACCCAGAAGCATCAGAATCCCTTAGTAGTCACCCGCTCGTAAGACAAACTTTAAAAGCAGTTGCTATCTCTCGTCCACCAGCGATAAGACCGCGTACCTAGAATGTTGGACAACTCATAACATTTTTGGAGAATTATGAAGTCGATATGAACAGCATTTTTCAAGTCTCCCGCCACACCGCGGCGCTATTACTGCACGCACTATTATTAGTGGACGCAGGATTCATGACCTCACTTTATTAGACATCAGCTCCGAGCACTATGAAACTTCAAATGATGATTTGATCTTCTGGCCGAGGTACGGATCAAAAACAGACTCGGCTTCCTACAGGCAGTCCGGATGAAAAATACTAAGCTCTGATAGCGACAGAATAAATATTGTATCGTGGGTCAATAGATTGATAGAAGTATCAAGTTCCAGGCGGGCTTGTGACAATACCCTGTCAAGCCTCTTTATCACAACAAGGGGGCAAGTTAAACCAGCATCACGCTCAATAATCGCAGGGTGGATGCGAACCCTCTTTCGAGAGGCGAATATCCAGGCCTCTCCTGGCAGCTGCAGGGCAGCCGTCAATTCAGACAATTGGTCTAATAGAAACCTTAACCTAGATGAGGTGATTAAAAGAGGAAACTGGAGGTCCAAAGACACATTCATCAAATTCTATTTTATGGAGGTTCCTAGAATTTCAAATAATGTATCTCATAGTGTATCTGATTATTTTTATCCCATATGATTCTTGGTTATTATATTAGGCAGTACCTACACTATATTTTGTAAGCCTATTATCATTAAGAAGACTGATTATACCTAAATTTTAAAAGTTGAATAATAATAGATAAGCATAACGCTTTATTCTGTAATTTGAATAATATCATGAAGACTGATTAAGAACTTTTTAGTTAATAAATAAATAATTGATTTATTTGCATAATTTCATGGTTTCTTTCAGTACCATTTTTACAATATATCATTTTAGCCTTATACTCAGTACGTCCCGCCATCGCCGGCAGATTGTAAACACATCTCACAGTGGGTCAAGCGAAGGCTCGAACACCTAAATAGAACCGTTTTCCCCCCGAAGGGTAGAAAACGAATATTTAGGTTTCAGCCGAAGCTTGACCCACTAAACCTAAGGTTCTTGCCGGCTTAGACCTGTGAGAGTACTGATGAATGTTCAGACCACCGGCGATGACGTCACGTTGACCATAAACAAACCACAGACAAACCTAGTTAAATGTCATGGCAAATGGCATAAGATTCACACTGCCACCGCGTAAAATTCAAGGGGTAATCTCACAGTGGGTCAAGCTTCGGCTGAAACCTAAATATTCGTTTTCTACCCTTCGGGGGGAAAACGGTTCTAATAACAGCGTACGAAAAAATTTGAACCAAGTTGCTAGCGCTAAGGGCACATTCCACGCGATCGTCTAGTCGGCTTGTTCGTGTTTTAGGAACGAACAATCTTTTATCGACACTCGTCTCATAGTGTTCGAATTATGAACTCAAAAACAGTTGTATAAGGCCTGCTTTATGCATTCTGCCTACAGAAATTACAGTTTCGTAGAAATTACAGAAGCGTAATGTCTTAATGAGAAGGCTCTTACTTCGATAAAGTTGAGAAGTGAAACGAAGTTTTTTTTGCCAATACTCAAATCGCCATCTTCCGCCGCACCTGTCAGTTTTTATTGTACGGTAATTGTTCGGTTTTTGTTCAGTTGTTTTATAAGGTTGTTGTTGAGATGTTGTTTAGTTGCTGTACCGATGTTATTCAGTTGTTGTTCAGATGTTGTTAGGTTCGTGTTCAGTTTTTGTAAAGTTGTTTTTCCGATGCTGTTCAGAAAATGTTCAATTGTTATTCAGATGTTGTTCAGTTGTTTAGTTAAGTTGTTGTTCAGTTGCTGACTCGACATCTGAATAACTGCTGAAGTATAGAATTTTCAAAAAATCATATCAAGCCATATTTGACTGGCCCGATGGCGTAGTGGATAGTACCCCTGCCTGTTACGCTGAGGGTCATGGGTTCGATCCCCACAACACACAAATGTTTGGCTAGATGGCGCTCTGTGAATTGTCCAGGATATGTTTTTATTATTTTTTATTATTTATTTATATTACGTTCTCGTATTGAATTTAACCTTGCGTAGAGCCTTGCAATCGCCAGTGCGGACGTTTGGAAAAGTGTACGACGTGACTTATTTTTGGGGAGTTTAGATAAAATAGTGTATGCAACTGCATATAATTATGCATTAGAATGATCGTGTCAAACTTTTATCACACTCGCATTATAATGACCCCCTTTATATGACAGTTGCATAAACTACTATCTTATAACAATTGCCCCAAATAATTAGTGTTGTTTCATGACTTCCATTCTTTCTCTCTAGTCTATTTGATACGTATACTACATTTTCCTTATATTATGCACATTTCAGAGCCAATACAAGTATCGATCACACTACGAAATCCTCTCAAAATATCGATAGCTCTGCGAGACGTAGAACTTTTATGGCAATTCGCGCCAAGTCAGGAAGACCCTAGTATCAAAGAACCAGTAGTGAACAACGAGCCGGCCGTGGCCACGGGCAGCGCGCTCGAGAGCAACGTCATATGCGGGCAGAAGATCAAGACTGTGCTGCTAGACGGTGACAGTAAGAAGATACTCACGTTCTCATTGACTCCGCTAAGAGTTGGACAGCTGTTCGTTCAGGGGTGCGCTTACAAGTAAGTTCAAATCAGTCAACGATTAAAAAAATATATATTTCCGTGTGAAGTTTGTATTAAATAAAAACATCACTCTCTCTCTTGTCGTAAAAGACATCACGAAGGTGTCGTAAAAGACAACCCGAAGGTGTCATTAGAAAAGCTCTATGTAATCGTCGGGGAAAATGACGCTTTACTCATTTAATAAAAGTCGTATAATAAAGATCGTCTCGCAACAAAACCTTATTTTCCCGGTCTCGGAAACAATGTAGGTACTATTGTTTGATTGCGATATCTTCCGTTTCTTCATTGTGATATGTTTTCAGGCTGATAAACATGGGCGAGAGCGGCACTGAAAGCGGAAACGGAAATATATCAGGAAAAGTAGATCTACTATCCGGAGTGAACGACAAGCGGCTGCAAATTACTGTCATTCCGCACGCGCCTTGCTTGCAGGTGAGAATCAATCATAAACTGTCCACTGCTGGACTTGGGTGGGGTGGTTGCTAGGTCAGGCAGGCTGGGTTGGCGAGCACAGTGAAATGTGTTGTGTTTGCAGGGCTGCTCACTCTCCTATTGCGTCCCTTAGTCTACTTCTACGATATTACCGATAAATAATAAATATCCTAGACAATTCACACAGCGCCGGCTAACTAGCTCCGAACTAAGCAAAGCTTATACTATGGGAGTTAAATAGCTGATATTAATACTTACATTCTTTTTATGTAAATAAATATATTATAATTATATAGAAAACACCCAGACTAAACACAAATATCTATAAATTTTCTTAACAAATATTTGTGTCTTGTGGGAACGACCCGAGATCCTCGGCGTAGCAGGCAGGGTGACTATCCGCTACGCCATCGGGCCAGTGGACCAAACCGTTGGCTAGACCGGGTGGTGTTACCCCAAGTTTGTCGGCAAGGCGGCAAGCTTTTCTCACGTCACCGAATTAGGATCGGTATGAGGTTTGATTAGTAGCCGTCACGCTCGCGAAATACTATTTACTTAAAGCTTTACCCGTAAATGGGGCTGTCTGAATGCCTTGATTCTAAAAAACCCCTAATACAAACCTTTTCATTTTATACTTTCTTGTAAAGCTGTCGAGCAACCAATACGCTCCTCTGTTCCCAGATGACGTTCTCGGAAACCAACCCCGAAGTGCTAAGCGGGGAACTGCGAACCATAGATGTAGAATTCCGCAACGTGGGCCCCGTGGACATGCAGAGCGTCTACATAGCCGTCTCACATCCAGACTGCATCGGTCTGGTCACTGGCACAGACGAGGACGACTTCAAGCAGCTCTATGACGACAAGTTTAAAGAGCCCGTTGTTTATCCTGGTAAGTTGAAACATAAGTCTTTATGTAGTTTAGTTCAGTTTTTACGCTGAACTGGTAAAGGAATACGAAAGACGAAGAGTATATTTGCAAAATAAGTCGGCAACTGTTTCGCTTTGTATTCAGCTCATCAGGTAAGGTAATCTGCCTTACTACAGTTGGTATGAAACTGCGTCCATATGTACTACTGGTGCTGCACTGCGAGGCATCGGTCTCATTAGTGTCTTAAAGCAATTCGTGTATCGTAGTTTCGTCATCTACGATAAGCTTCTTGTATCCGAGCGGGGCAATCGCAAAACCTTATGTAGTTTAGTTCATTGCAAATTCGCACCAGTAGTCCATATGGACGCAGTTTCATACATAAGTCTTATTTTTAAAGTTTTCTGCTTGGTTTTTATCTCCAGTAGAAAGTTTTATTTAGTGGCCGGTTGACATGCAAAGCGTTCACACCCAGCCTACATTAGTCACTTGCACAGATGAAGATCACTTTGGGCATGATAACCAAGCAGAACATGCAAACCATGTTAGAAAGGGGAGCCGGGATTGTGGTTATGTTAATAGTTCGATAGCAAGTGATTTTTGGTTATGTTAATAGTTCGATAGTTATCTTTATCTCAATAGTAGCTGCTCTTTATTTATGTCAAAATTAATTGTAACCCACAAGTAGGTACTGATCTTATTTATTCTCGATCATTTTTGTGCTTAATTAAAATCACCTTTGTATCTTATAAATACATAATATTTTTCTTGACTCACGATAATTTCCTGGTAATGTGCAGATGAGCGTGCAGCCCGCACGGCCGCGTGGAGAGCGACAGCCGCGCGGCACGTGTCGCGCGCGGTGGGGGCGGCGCGCGGGGTGCCGCGCGGGGGCTGCGTGCGCGCGCGGCTGCAGCTGCGGCCCCGGGTGCACGCGCCCGCGCTCTGCCTGCTCGCGTACTACGAGACGGGCGCGCCGCCCCGCCCGCACCGCCTGCTCAGGCACGTGTTCCGCTTCAACGTCACCGTGAGTATGCAAACTACACACTCAATTGTTACTCTAATGGAAACTCGTGCTAGTTTCTTATATGGACCCGTACAGTGGCAAAAGAAAGTAACTAAGACCATACATACATACATTTATAAAGCCTTTAATCCCTTGTAGGTATGACGGCCGTAAAAACGGACATTTACGTCATGTCTGACAAACACCCAGAAAAATTTGTATCGCCATATTTGCCAGAGGGACAGGTGTCAATCCATCGCCTAAGATTTGCAAAACTCATGTGATCCTTGAATCCCTTAGTCGCCTCTTATGATATCCACGGGGAAGAAATGGGGTGATGCCATTCTAAACAGGCATTACACGGCAACTAGACTAAGACTAGGACCAGATCTAGAAATATTAACTACCATTGAAGTTGACCGTATATCGCCCACGCATGTCCTGTAAATACTATTGGCAGTGGTTATGCTTCGTAATAAAAAAGTAATTATTTTGTGAACAGGAAGCGGTGGAATTATCCGCCACCCCGCGGCGCAGCGTGCGCACGGTCGACGGCACTGCAGTAGAAAACATTAACATCGCGGTAGAAATCAAAAACATGTACAGCGAAAAGGACGAACAAGTCGCTCTGGAAATATTAGAATCATACCTCATCAGCCGACAGTGGAAGCTAACCGACCTCATGGGCGCTAGGAACAAAGATGACCCTCTAATGTCTCACGAAAGACTACACTTGGTCTTCAAAGCTAGACGAATATTAGATGCCTTGCCTGAAGGTAGAGTCGAGGCCTCGCGGCTTAAAGTCACCAATAACCCCGAAACTGCTGACAACTCTACCATACCTTCGTATACTAAATTCGTAGTGGAATACAAACCGTCGTTTTTAGATATCACAGATACGACAGTACAAGAAAAGAAGACTGTTGGAGCAATACAATCGATGCTGGTAGTGAGATGGAAGTTTAGTAATAAAACAAAAGGTCGGTCTACGATCGGGCAACACTGCTTGTGGCTGGACGGACTCACCAAAGCTGAGTCTCGCGAGAGGACGCGCGCGCCGGTAGACGCGGCGGCCTTGGCTCTCGATGATCTCGACTCCAAGGCTGACATCAGCGAAGGGAAGAGGAACAGAGATGACGTGGTAGTGTTCAGACTGGAGCATTCTAATCGAATCAAACACAATTTCAACCAAATGAAGCTGTGCCTAGTTCCCATCACGATCAATATTGTCAACTGCTACGGAGTGCCTGTACATGTCTTTATCGATATGTCCAAGCAGCAGAACAAGTATGTACTCTACTCAGTAATTCATAATCATAATTCTTTATTGCATTCACGTGTTATTTACAGGTGCTAATATTGCTTGAAACACGAGAGTCGACGAACGACCCAATGAATTTAGATATCCGAGTTTTGAACCGCCTTCTAAGATTGTTCTCGACTGTCGTCTAAGTAGTCATAGAATGAACCGGGACCGATGGCTTTACGTGCCTTCTGAAGGACAGATTCGTTTTTCTTACTCAAAATTAGTAGGTTTATTAAATAGAAACAATTCGACATAAGTATGGGAAAGAAATAAGACTCGGGAATACAAAACCTTGATCCAGCAGTGCGTACTCTTGAAGCATTTGACATTGACTATCTCTTTCAGGGAGTCGTACGGAGTGCTCGGGTGGGCGGGCGCGCTGAGCCAGGGCGCCCCGGCCGAGGGGGCGGCGGGGGCGGCGGGGGCGGCGGGGGAGGGCGGGCTGGGCGTGAGCGTGGCGCTGGCCGGCTTCGAGTCGCGCGCGGTCAATGTCCGAGCCGTGTGCGCCGCGCCCGGGACTTACCTAGTCGGGTCCGCCTTCGCGGTACAAACGCGCACCGAGCACGCGCGCGTCGCGACCGCGCACTGCGCCAACGACACCTCGCTGCTCGTCGTGCACCAGGCTTGAGCTCCGCGTTGCTCGTTAACTGCACGACGCAGCAGCAGGGACAAGTGTCGCCGGGTCGTGGTGACGCTGGGTGGGTATAACGCCTAGTTAACGAGCTTAACGAGCAATTTATTTTCGTTTGCCGTTACTGAACTACGGCCATCCGACTCTTGCGTAAGTTGCGTCTGCTGGTACGGTTGAGCCCTATTTGCATTTCTATAAATCCATACATAACAGTAGCGTCGTTCGACACTTGATTCTGCTGCCACATCGTGTTATCCCCTGTTGATCCGTTCCTTGCCTTGCCTCAAATAAAAAGAGTTTTTATATTATGTTGATGTTGTCGCCTATGCTAATGGACTAATAATAAATAGATTGATTCATTAAATGTGGGGCTCACCATATTTATATTATTTCACTGTAAATTATGTATACATCTTATTTTTTATGTAATTTCGTATGAAAGGCTGAAGTGATTAAGACGACGCGTATACCTCGGTGTGGATTGAGCCTTAAATCGAATCGAATTGTGATTGTGACTTTGGCATGGAATATAAAAACTGCTCATAAAACCAATATCAAGGCATAGTAAATTATGTATTACATTATTGTCGCATATTGTATATATTCAAAAAGCCTTTAATTTATATCATAACTATGTATATCAGACAAAATTTTATAATATTGTTTTAAGTTACCTTCTGTGGATGTAGTATTAAAATGACGTTGTTCAACATTGAATTTTATTTTGAAGTTTTGTATGTATATACCGTATGAATGCCGTATCGAGCGCATTATAAACCAGTTCCGTTCACAATTTTATGACATTTTTATATTGAATGTAAACTTGGCATACCTAGTTAACTTTTCTACTTATTTACAACAGACGCGTCAACATTCTCTTTTTTTAATAATTACTATCCCGTTATGGGTTGCTTAAAGTCTACTAGTTTTTTCTTTATTACAGCATTTGGTAAGTCTTTAATTATATAATTTACTAGCGGCCTTCGAAGACGGAATAAGGCATTTTAAAGCCTTTGTTCATCAGGGATAATGTAGAATTCTAATGGTAAAAGAAACTTACTTTCCGAAGTACAGAACAAGCTTTATTAGTCTAGTCTTAATCAAACTGGAAATAATCTATTGAAGTGATGATCTGATATATGATTTGATAGATCAATGCCCTTTAAAGTACAGACGGGTTTAAAACGTTTGATAACAAATATTTATTTCACTTCTAATTCTGTGTTAGTAAGAAACAATTCTATGTGGTTTACAACGGAACTCGCTTTGTACCTAGAGCGTTATGCCCATAACATTTCAATCTGTGATATTTCTTTCCCAGGAGAATGAAACTTGGTACTGCGGTTCCTTAGGTTTTAGTGAGTGGATTAATCCCGGTTGCCAAAAGTTACCACGGCTAAGGGGGAAGGGGGGAAGTATGCTTGCTCCGAGTTTTGTTCTAAGACATACATTTGCATTTGCAGATAATAGTAAATCACGAGTTATCTGGTATAGGCAAACCAGATAACTCGCGGGACGCCCGCGGAGCAATACACACTCTGTAGGTATTTTATTTTGCATTGGAGTAATATATCTCAAGTTTTATTTTGGAATAACTAAGGCCGTCCACACTGCGGATATTTTCCGTGCGATTTTTATTCCGCGGTCAAAATTACACCTATACGCACTGCGGAGAAAACTCTGCGCGGAATTTGTCAGTTCGATGCAGTTCGCCGTACAAAACGAAGGTCTAAAATGGATAACCGATCAATTTTGATTAACTTGCTAAGTACTACGGCGGCGGCGACGTAACAGACGTATCAAAAGAAGCCACGAGCACTGGATTCACCCGTTTACGGCTTTGAGACCAATGAAAGGCTTTTCTACATAAAATATCAAGAGCGTCGAAAATACAGTAAAAAGTTTTTCAGTTAGTACACGATCAGTAAAACATCATTACATTACATAGTCATGCTACTCCATACTGCACAAAACATCCGCGCGGAAAAAAATCGCAGATTTGGGACTTCTAATCAGCGAATTATTTTCCGTGCGGATTTTATTCCGCCAGTGCGGATACTCTCATTGTATTTAATGTGTTACAGAATTGCGGATAAAAATACGCGCGGAAAATATCCGCAATGCGAACACGGCCTCATTGCGTGTGTATCGATACCCCCGGGCGTCCCGCGAGTTATCTGGTTTGCCTATAATTTATGAGCTGTACTGTATGGTTCAATCAGAACAAATTCGGAGAGAGCAAACTCAGCCTCCCCATCCCCTCCCACGCTCTCTCCTCATAGCAGTGGTTACCATTGGCTTTACAAGCTAGTGTTTGTATTGCAGTATCGTAATCAGTACACCACTTACGTGGTGCCTACACTGCTAGATGATCTTATTAAGACCGTCAACAGAACAAGAGTATCTTTTGAAAACATGCAAAATTTTCAAGCGCGGACAGGATTTGAACCTGCGACTTTCGCATTACTAGTGGCGACGCCTCTGCAGAGCAAGAAGATTCGAGGAGGTGACGCTGCCGGAGCACCAGTGAACCCAGTGCCCCAAACCTGAAAATTGGGTGAAATAGTTCCCGCCTAACGGAGCTGATCACCCGTCTGCGAGCTCCGCAGACGTCCGAACCTGAGGAAGAATAACAAGAAATATATATGAACTTTGCAGCATTTTTTTTTGTTTCAATATTCTATAACTATACAGGGATAATAATTGACGCCCAAAGTAATTTAAACATATTTTTCATATATATTTTGATACATTTTCCCATGTTTTTGTAGGGGAATGTGTTATTTTTCTTTCATACATGCACAGTTCACAGTTCATAAGTTATTTGAAAATGATACCACACTTGCCGTACTATAGGTACTGCCGTAGTAGTATTAATTTTTGAGTTGTATCCACTCACTTAAACCTATTCTACCAAGTTTCATTCTCCTGAGCCGATGAAAGCGGCAACGCATTCTCAGAGAATGGTCTTAGCGCCTAAACTCCATGTATTTTGGAATGACTACAGTTGCGAGCTGTCGTAGGTATACATTATTGTCGTCGCCGCAATGTTGCCAGCTCAGGCGCGGATCCAAGGTTTGGCTTAAGGGGGGGCCATTTTGAGTAGGTACGTATCTACCTATATTATAAAATTTTACAAATTATAACGTATTGAGAAGTTTTTTTTTCTTTTCATATTGCGAGTGAAGCGAGCCCGGCTTTTCACGTTTAAACTGGTGTGGTGCAAGCACATGTGCAAGCATCACTAAGGAAGAGAAAGAGGCACTACAGACTACACCAACACAAAAGTAATAGCGAGGAGAGAAGCGAGCCCGACTTCTCACCTTTAAACGGCTGTAGTGCAAGCATCACTAAGGGAGAGTGTAAGAGGCACGGCAACAAAACAATACTTATTGCGAGCGAATCGAGCCCGACTTTTCACGTTGAAAACTGGTCTGGTGTAGTGCAAGCATCACTAAGGGAGAATGAAAGAGGCACGAAGCCAAAACAACACTCATTCCGAGCGGAGCGAGCCCGGACTTTTTACGTTTAGACTGGTGCAGTGCAAGCATAATTTAAGGAGATTGTGTGGTGCGTGCGAGCAACACTATATGAGGCAGTAAGAGACGTGGGGCACGAGGCAACACACCCACACGAAACGAATTGCGAGCAGCACTAAGGAGCTTAACCGCCATATAACATAGTACAAGTAGCGCATTTTGCGAGCGAAGCGAGCTCGACATATCACGTTAAAATACCTAAGTGCCCGTTCCTGCTTTCATCGGCTATTAATTACTCGGATAATATTTTAGATCCCTCCATGTAAAAATATATATATATATTGGCTCTATTTTGTAGTGTGAGTGTCAGGGTTTTAGGCTTTTTTGTATCCGCGCCTGAGCCAGCTAGGGAGCGAGCAGTTTTTGCGAGCTACAACTCTAGCACTTTTGACTAGAAATTCAAAAAAGAACAGTCTTAATCAGCCATAATATTTTGTTAGGGTCGGTCCCACTATACCCATTACCCATTACAGTGGTCATACTGGGACTTCACTTTTTTTCTAAAAACAGTGCCAGTATACCCACTGATGACTGACGGAAATAGTGGGAATTACTTTTCATACGATCGTGTCCCAGAAAAACCATTAGCGGCGTTTATTAAACGCATGACAGCCTACGTTAATATCTAGGCTGTTGCATACTGGCCACCACAATATAATACTTTCTTTTATCAGTGTGACATTAGATACTCATTTTCGAAATTATTTAAAATAAAGATTTTTACCAACATACTTGTCTGTCCTGTCACAAAAACAGTACCTTCTAATTACGTCGTGGTGATTGAAATTCAATTTATCAAAAGAGTCGAGAGCACGCACTTGAATAAAGAGTTTTCATTGAGATAAAAAGTTAGTATAACTAATCTTTCCTGTTTTTAATATAAACGCTTAGCATGCCAGCGCGTTTAAAAAACGCAATGGTAATTATGGGAAATTTAATGCCACTATTACCATTAATGGTTATTCTCAATGGGTATACTGGGACCGACCCTTTTGTTACTACGAATAAATACAGGTGACGTTGGCTAAAATAAAAAAAACGGCTCTCACGGTCGCCCGGCGGCAACTTGCGGCGTTTGCCATTCCAGGCAATGTTACCCTTTTGCCTTTACGGCTAAATAATATAGTTCTTTTTTAAATTTCTATGAAAAGTGCTCGAGCTGTCGTCGCTAGCAAAAACGTAGCTACCTATGTTTGGTTTGCGGTAGCCCTAATGAGGAAGTATCTACAGGTATGATAGTATACCTACACATATTATACGAATGTCTTCACATAGGTATTTGACTAAATAGTGGCCATCTTGATCTGTAAGAAACGGCTTAATATTGCAGATGCAGGCGAGTTTTCAACGGATGAAAACGATTTATTTCCGATTTAAAACGTCAAAATTTTGATTGAAAGCTTTTCCAACCGGTTGAATTAAATTATACCTACTTAGTCCACTTTCCATCTACGTTTAGAAATGAAATGTGCCGACAATGAACCCTTCATGAAAATCCAAATTATTTTTATATTTATTGTTATATTATTATAAATTCGAAAATAACTGTCTGTCTGTTACGTTTTCACGCCTAAACTACTGAACCGATTTTGATACAATTTGGAAAAAGCATAGACAGGAACCTAAGAAAGGACATAGGCTACTTTTTACTGCGGGAAAAGTACTCATTCCCACGGGAAATACGATTAAACGCAGAATTTATAGGCTGCCAGCTACAGTATGAGAGATACTGAAATGTCTGCATAGCAAAAGTTGCTCCGGTCAATATTTTGAAAACTTTTAACGGCGGGAAAATTTCTCATTACCACGGGAAAACTGACTAACTGTAGAATTGTTTAGCCGCCAGCTACAGTAGGTATTAGCCAAAATAATTATTTCTTGACATGAATATATATAGATAGGTAAGTAGAAAATTACTTATTTTATGAGAATAAGTTCAAAACAATATTATGTACATATTAGTGGGGGATTATTTCAGTTCTTTTGGAGTACCCCTGGTACCTTATGTACTTCAACCGACTGTACATCAATGGTTATATCATGGAACGTAAGTGGTTATATCATGGATAGATGCTTTTTGTGGGAGTTTAGAACTCGATTCTGTTTCTTGATTCTGTTGCTCTTCGGTGTGTATACAGGGTGGCCCGAATAGTGACGCCCAAAGACAAAACTTGAATGCCTTATACTGAGGGGTACCCGAATTACCCCCATGTATGTTCCGCGATTTTTTGTAATGCAAATTTTTTAAATTTGTATGAGGAAAATTGAACTGGGAGGCTATTTTCCTTTTTTTGTTTGTTTCAAAGTACAGATCATGAAGATAATGTCATAGAAATAACCGCTTGAAAAGCCCTTTAACGGAAATTAAGAAAAGAAGAAAAAAGCCGGCGAGTCGAAATTTTGCTCATACAACTTTAAAAGTTGAATAACTCGAAAAGTACAAAAAATCGCGGAACATACATGGGGGTAATTCGGATACCCCTTAGTATAAGGCATTCAAATTTTGTCTTTGGACGTGACTATACGGGCCACCCTGTATATTTTTTATACTAGATATCGCTCTCGCTCTAGGCCAAGCTCATGCTCTCTCGCAACTCAACTCAAGGCCTCAGAGCCATGACTATTTCCCCCGATACCTGTGTGATGCTTCGTTTGGAGCAAAAAAATTATGTCACGATTTTATTGAGATAATTACCTGCTGTCCCCGTCAGAAGGGGCCATCAGACAAGACCCTTTTTTCAAATGTTGCTCTAAACACTCCACAAGAGCAAGAAGCAGAATCGGAAGAATCGAAACTATACCTCTGAATCGATTTCTTAAATCGATCATTTTATTAGAATCAGTTTAAAAATATATCTACCTAGAGCAAAACAACATTTTAATAACTAAAAAGTATCTTTAAAATACGCTTAAATGTAACTTACTGAATCATTATGCTTTTATTTCTAATAAAAATTGTGCTTTTACGTTCATCTGATTGGTTTGCAAGTTTTTGGACTTTATAAAAATCGATTTTTTAATCGAGAACGTCAGTTACAAAATGGTGTAGTGGCGGGAGGAAGAGTGTAAAAAAGTGGATGGGTGGGCGTCCATCTTGAATTTTACTGAATTTGAGCCGGTTTTCTAGTGATAAAGGTGGAGTTTGTGGCTCAAAAACCACCATTTAGTGAATTTTTATGAGGATTTTTGTGCTGGAACTGTTCACCATATAAATTAGGAATAAATACAGTAATGTGCTAGGTACGAATTTCCTACTGTGGTACCATTTGATCATTTGACTAGTAATGGCGTGCGTTTTTCTGCTGAAGACACTTTCAAATTTTTATTCGTGTCGTCAGAACCTATGAATAGGATATTGTGAAACATAGTTGTGATAGTATTAATACATAGTGAAACATAACTAATGTAAAGATCCTTTTATTACATTGATTTGATCGTATCGTAAAATCGTAGTGAGCTGGATGTCGTTTTTAGGTTATACATCACAATCCTAATTGAAGTGACTCGTAATCAAACCGCTTATGATTCAAAGTGCTAAATGATTAGAAACTACAGAAATCAATTCATGTGGTGAATATTATGTGTAAGTGACGTGTTCGTAACTTTTTGTTCACAGTATCTGTACTCAAGACTTATGCGATTTCTGGAAAAAGTATCGCTAATAAAACGTTAGATTGGAAGAGTCTGAAAACGATGGCAGTACCTAGTAGAGCTCGGGTATATGCCGATGTCAACTCACAGAAACCTAGAGAATACTGGGACTATGAGAGCTATGTTGTTGACTGGGGCAACCAAGAAGACTACCAGTTGGTTCGGAAACTTGGTCGCGGAAAATACAGTGAAGTATTTGAAGCAATAAATATCACAAATAACGAGAAGTGTGTAGTTAAAATATTGAAGGTGAGTTGTCATAAAATTATTGTTTTCATTTTAATTCCAACATTTTATTTCCCAAAGTAATATGTGGTGGAATTTACTAGCAGTCTATACCAAAAACTCAGGACAGGGCAGGGTGGTGACAAGGAACAACATTCCCCAAGAAACAGGTTAAAATATTAAAAATAAAATTTTGACCTCCCCACAAGATTTGCTAGCCAATCAAGTGAATTTCTATAGCAGGTCCAATTTTATTGTTATTATTTGTTACCTTTATTCTTTGGGGAAAGTTCTCGTTTTTAGTTTTATTTTATTAAGATATATAAAAAATATAAAAATAACAAAGGTTACACAAGTATCACTAAAACCTTATAATTTATGTTTATCCAATTTTTTTATTATTACCTGCCCCTCCTGAGTTTTCAGTATTGGAGACTAGTAAATTTTTTCCTTAAATGTAAGCAACTTGTAAAAGTATTTTATCCACTAAAGGTAGTTTTGAATAAGTGGTTATGCAATTTATAATGTATGTCAATATTGTCAAGTGACTTAGATCTAATTATTTGATTTCCAGCCTGTGAAAAAGAAGAAGATTAAAAGAGAAATAAAAATATTAGAAAACTTAAGAGGAGGCACAAATATAATAACATTACAAGCTGTAGTCAAAGATCCAGTATCACGCACTCCAGCGCTAATTTTTGAACATGTGAACAATACTGATTTTAAGCAACTGTATCAAACCCTCTCAGATTATGATATAAGGTGAGTTTTGAATAAAAATGTTTTTGTCAATAAAAATAGCCTTTATTATGTCAGGAGTTTAAATCATGATTTAAATTGGATTAAAATCAGTTATATACCATTATTATTTTTTAGGGAGTAGTATTATTATTATGTTGGTATGTCCGAATCTTGGGCCCACAGGGACCCTTTGATACGTGAGTGGGGCCAAAGCCAACAGCTTAGAGTTCTCTTTGCACCAAATTATGTGTTGTGATGTGTACATCAAGCTATTATTACATTTTATCAGGCAGGCAGTTGTAACAGTGATAATGCGCTCTGCTCACCTTGCAAAAAATGATGTGTGGGTCTATACAGAATATTATTATTTAATTTTATGTAGCATAGTTTCTTGTATTTACACAAGGTATTAATATTTAATAATTACTTCAGGTATTATTTGTATGAACTACTGAAGGCTTTAGATTATTGCCACAGTATGGGCATCATGCACAGAGATGTGAAGCCTCACAATGTGATGATCGACCATGATAACAGAAAGCTGCGTCTCATTGACTGGGGGCTAGCCGAGTTCTACCACCCAGGACAAGAGTACAATGTGCGGGTCGCTTCCAGATACTTCAAGGTAAAACTGTGACATTTTGTAATCAATTAGATTAGTCATTACAGTACCTTAATTTTGTTTGTGTATTGCAATCATATGAACTGCTGTCCAAGTATGAGAGGTATAAGCGTAATTAGTTGGCTTTAGTCATAGTCTTCAAATTTTACTTGCAAAATATTGGTATATCTAAAGGGCAACCACACCATGTGTTGGAAACTGTCTGCCCGAATACTGCCAATATGCAGTGTTGAAGAATTACTACTACAAAGAGTAGTAATATTTTCAGAATTCAAGAAAATTTACTTCTTTTACCAGAAGTTGTCATTATTAGTCAAGATGGAGCAAATACATATTTATTACTTTTCGACTGACTGGATGGCGTAGTGGACAGTACCCCTGCCTTCTACGCCGAGGGTCGTGGGTTCGATCCCCACAAGACACAAATATTTCTTAAGTAATTTTGTCAGATATTTGTGTTAAGTCTGGTAAAAATAGTAAATGTAATAATATCAGCTATTTCATTCTCTTAGTACAAGCTATGCTTAGTTGGGGGCTATATGGCGCTTTGTGAAATGTCTATGATATATTTAATTATTATCCTAATACCTGCACCTTGTCTGACTTGTATAATGCCACCGACAACGCTGTAGCCACGACTAATTTCTGGTAAAAAAAATTGAGTCTTGACACAAATGAAGAAGAATAACTATGCTTATACAGAAATCTAGCCTATTTTAGAACCACATAGGCAACTCTTAGAAATTATCATTATTTGGGCTTATACAGTAAGAGTAACACACTTTTATCATCATAAATTAAAATAATATAACACTGTCAGTGCAAAATAAACCGTAGGACTTATATCATCATATTTAAAATTCACATGTGCTATTTATTTTAGGGCCCTGAGCTTCTGGTGGACTATCAAATGTATGACTATTCCCTTGATATGTGGTCATTGGGATGCATGCTGGCATCTATGATCTTCCGCAAAGAGCCATTCTTCCATGGCCATGACAACTATGATCAGCTTGTGCGTATTGCTAAGGTTCTGGGCACAGAAGAGTTGTTTGAATATTTGGACAAATATCATATAGAACTGGACCCTCGGTTTAATGATATTCTTGGAAGGTATGTTTCTTTATTGCACAAATTGTTTAGGTGTACCTAACTCAAATTTCCCAAAAATTATTATGTACCTTATTTTCTCAGGCATTCCCGTAAAAGATGGGAGCGATTTGTTCACTCTGAAAACCAGCATCTTGTGTCTCCTGAAGCTCTGGACTTTTTGGATCGTCTGCTGCGTTACGATCACTATGAGCGCTACACTGCTCGTGAGGCAATGGATCATCCATATTTCTGTAAGTTCATAACTCGCAAGATTTGTAGTTTTTAATTTTACCTTTTTGACTGCTTTCTTTCTATATCAGGAGGTGTTTCCTGCTTTTATCACTTAAGTCAATTATTTGTGACAGAGAAACAAAGTATGTATCATCTAATTATTACATCAGCCCCCTAATTCTGCTTTTCTTTTTTTTTGCTGCTTTATTTATTTCATGATGTCATGACTAGATGACTGTTTAGAGTGATATTTAACAGCTCAACTCTTGTGCGTGAAGTAACCGCCGTTCTTGTAGTCTCTCTGCCAGCGTCTTACCGCCATTCTAGGCCTCCTGATATGACACGAAATTAACCTTTTTTATTTGGTCAAATTAATTTTGTGTTGGTCAGCCTCGACATTATCTGCATTCTGCTTTTCCTTCCATGATGTTCGTCAAGAGTTGATCAGGTATCCCATCAACTTCCCTCTCTATCTTTTATGTTCCTCAATAAACCTAATTTCGTTTACTCTCTGCAAGACTGACAGAAGATGAATGAAGAATTCATCTTCTCTCAGTCCAGCAAATTTTTTCCATCTTCTCCAACACCACTTTTTAAATGCTTCATGCCTCTCTATGTCTTTTTGGGTCATAGTCTATGTCTCGCTTCCGTACAGTGCTATACTCCACATTAGGCTTTGACAAACATAACTTTTTTTGAAGTTTTAAATGACTGCCTAAGAATCTAAAGCTATAGACCTTATCTATTAATAAGAGTTATAGAAGAATTTAAAGATTGTTTCTTAGAGGTTGTAAGTGATTTTGTTTTAGATTATGTTGATTTCAAGCCCAAATAAGTATGTACTAATAATGCTTACTTTACTTGTTTCAGATCCAATTGTAAAAGAGCAGGGCCGAATGGTGTCCTCCAACTCTCCAACTCCTAACGCTTTGCAAGGACCAATAAATGCTGCAGAATAATCATAACAAGATTTGGTAATGCTCTTTGTAATAGTAATATGTATTGATTATATACTTGTACAAGATTCCAGAAGAGACACTGTAAGAAGAACACCAAAAGAAGGCCCCTGATGGTGTAAATATTCTAGGAAGAACACAGTGAACCAACATCTTAATGTAATTCCAATGTTTGATGAATACAAATATAATTTGGAAAGACAATATAATTTAGTGTTTAATATTAGTAAATCTGGTTTATTCATTGTTTTAAAAGTGTTTTATCTCAGGTATAAACTGCAACTTGTCATGTCCATGAAAGTTAAATTGTACTCAAGCTGTTATTTTGAGAGTTTCTAATTGCGGATATGGTATTATCCTGTCAAAACTGAAAAATGATTTTATTTTTACATGAATTTCAATATTAATTTATTGAGTTAAAGAAGACCCATTCAAGTTTTGATTGCACTTGATCTTTTGCATTTATTAACCTTGTATGATATAATATTGGTAACACTGCATACCATTTGCAAGTACTGGTTAGCAGCTTTTTGTTGGTACTATTTAAAGTTTTGTATTTATGTAATAGAATTGTAGATAATGTGCGATATAAATACAAAATTTTAAAAGAAGTATTTAATCGTTTTTCTTTTAATATTATATGTTTTAAAAGGAATATGTCGAAAATATTGTTTCTATTAGTATGTTTTAGTAAGTTAGCTGTCCTAATACATGTTAAATTACATGTCCCCTATACATATAGTTAAATCAAGTCGTATTCTTCGATATAAAGGTGAGCCTCATTGGTTTTAAATTATAAATTATTTTTAGGGTATTAACTGCAAGTTGTTGCATCAAAATTTTCTTAATAAACAGTACTAACTTTGCCTGGAAACTCTTGGATTATTTTACACATTAGAAAAAGATTTAGCGTTCATTCTCAAATGTTTTGTGTTATAAAACAAAGTTCAAATTTTTAACAGTGAGATGGTTGAATTCGTTTCTAAGGTGTAATAAATGCCTTTAAGTAATTTATGTCGTTGTGGCTTTTACAGTAAATAATTGACCTGTACATATATTACTGCAGTAAATCTATTCACAACATTACAAAAATGATTTTTCTCTCAAAACCAAAAATAGATTAGTTCCGTTCCATGAATATTTTTATTCTGTTATGTGTGATACCTGCCTGGCTGAGCAGTCATCAAATTCGACTTTCAAAGTTTATACAGACTGCCCTAACAAACAAATAGCCGAGTTAGGGAACCCAAAGCACTTCTATGCAATTTATGTTTGGGTATGTAAGTAAAATAATAATAATTTTGTATGTACCGCCCAAAATGTGGACACCCTTTACACTTAATTTATAAGAAAATAGATAAGTGTTTTTTTACTTGTGCGTCAATTAGAGGACAATTATTTCACACCATTTGATGGTTTGAAATAAACAGTCGGGTCGAATATTGCTATTAACTTGCAATGTGCCATTCCCATTTTAGTAATTTACTGAAAATATTCCCCAAGAATTTATTATTTTTATTTTCAATATTTCGACCTAAGTTACCAGGGACGAGTTGGTAATACCTAATCCCTAACTACATTATTATTCTACAAAATACCTAAGAATCATATTTTGCGTGAGGAAGAGATAGACAAGGTAACACATCGGTAACCGAGTTCTCGAGTTCTTTGCCTAGTAGGTGAGCGCCTGATGGTTAATAGGTAAGGTAGGTACACAACTACGCGGAGTATTTTTCATTTCAAGTATTGTATTTGTAAACCTGCGATGTAGGTAGGATTACGGAAAGGTTTTTTTTTATTAAATACAAGTCGCTACATTTCAAAAGGGAAGCCGATGGGATTCGTGTTGTATGGACCTTTCGCCACTGCTAGGTACTTTTACCGCGGGAAAACTGAAAAAATTGTGATTCCGGATGGTCTTTCTAATAGTTTTATCTATTTATATATTATTAACCATTATTTTTAAAATTAATTATGTGGCCTAAGATAGAGGTTCACCTTTGTTCTTATTCGGCCCTCTAATTTTTGGGAAACGAAGCTACTTGCCAAATTTCTGTTCTAGGTCCACGGGAAGTCGTACCCGCTGTATTTTAATTCCTATAAAGTATTAAATACTGCTTAAACGGCCTTACCTTTTTCTCTTGAAGTTAAGAGCTTAATTTTTTACGCGAATGCCCAACCAATAACAATAATAAAATTTAAAAACATGACTGATATCTGAGATAAAGCCTAGCCTAGGTATGACACTCAGGATAATGTAAGGATTCTTCCGATACCTACCTAGCGATTTTGTCTTTTTATTAAAGAATCGCACATATACTCGTACCTATACATACATTCACTCTAAAAACAGTCGTGTAAATTCAAAAAGCAGTCGCGTTTATTTTTTTACCATTTTATTATGCTTGTTACAACTACTAGCGGCCGTAGACCTTAAGTATAAATTGTTTTTATTTCAAATCGGTATCTCTACGCATTTCCGAGATAAAAGGTCACAGAGACAGACAGACACGGACAAGGGTTCAGTTTTTTTCCTTTTGATGTACTGTACCCTAAAATTACAAAATATCAAGGGGTTACAAAATACAAATTGAGAGACTGTACCACATAGAGCCTACTTTTTGTGACGTTGGGAGACTAACCTAACCTTACCAAACGTAAGTAGGTACTTAACTTCAGTATAGGGTACTTGCATACAAATAAACATGTAGATAGTCTCTCTAAATAAAAGTGAAGATTGCATGAACCGATCACGCATAACATAGCTGACCCCAACTAGGTCATTCATTCATACTTGGCATGATCTGAAAGGAAGTTACCAACTACAATTAGATTTGCTACCCACGCGCGAGTCACATGCTAGTTACCTGCGTATTAAATTATTTAATTTTACAATAGCACGGGGCGTCAGTTGCAAAATTCCGGTGCCAAATTCCGAACCACCATTTCTTACACAAAGAGCCGTGGAGCAAGGTGATCCGTTGTCACCAAAGCTCTACATCCACGCATCATACATCTACGCTGCTGGAGAAAGTATTTCAGAACCTGAACCCGAAATGGGAAGACAAGGGTGGTGAATCTCACAAACCTAGCTTCGCTGGTGACATAGTCTTGTTTTCTTCCACAGCCTCTGACCTACAAATACTGCTTCAAAATCTAAGCAATCTTGAGGTTGAACTTAAGATCAATAGGTAAGTATGTCAAAGACCAAGCTTATGACAAACAGTGTGTTGAAAACAGTGAAGAAGTGGATGGGATGGGAGAGAATTGCATAGGTATGCCAATGTTTATATCTACTAGGGCCAAATACCTAGGAGGTATTTTTCTAGACCAGACTTGATAAAGAAATGGAGAGACGAGTTGAAAACGCCTAGAAGAGCTATTGGTCCATGAAAGAGCTTACCTATGAAGGGGACCCTTCCAATGACATTCGAGCGCAAACTCATATGCATATGTGCTTCTCCCCATCCTTAACTACGGAGCTCCAACTAAGTCTTTGACTGACATCCAGGCGCCTAAACTTAAGGTCTGCCAAAGAAATATGAAACGCAGCATACTCGGAGTCAGGTTAATACTTCGAGCAACACGGTCTTCCGTCTCGTTCCGACCCGGAACGAAGGCCGTCGTTGCTCGAAGGGTTAATACACCGAGTGAAGAACCCGCACAAAAATCGTTGATGTAACTCAGATGGTAGTATTTTTGAAAAAGGATTGGGCCGGTCTCGTAGCTACGACACCGGATGAACTTCGGGCAAGAACATGTACATTTTGGGGCCCTCTTTAGGGAAAGCGTGCGTGCGGTAATAGACCTCGAAAGAGATGGAAGGATGAACTAGGTACGTGCGCACGCCCATTAATCCCAGATAGCAATGGGGGTTCTATATAAGATGTATAGTCGTTCACATGTACTTCACAAGCTGTGTAAGTTAGCTATATAAGAGCTGTATAGCTTGCTATAATGCTCTTATAGAACCAATTTGGGCACAAATTAGACAGCCTTAAGTTCACAATGGCTATATAATAGCGATATAATAGCAGTTTAAGTAGTAACATAGGACTTAAGGCTGACTAACGGCGCTATTTAGGAGGCAGTGTGAACCATACAACGTGCATGAGTGGAATAAAGAGTAACATGTGGTTAAATATACAGCCTTCACAGTTATAAAATCTGACAAACGTACTCCAGTACTACCTGAAATTCACATGTGTCCTTAATTATTTCTTTATTTCTATATCATTCCATTTAGTTATTGATTTTATGAGTGCCCAGACATAATATAACTCCGGCGGACATCATTTTGGATATTTTTAATGATAATACGCAGAAAGTACCACTTTCAATACTTAATGCCTTGGGAATGCAACTTTATCGTGAAATATAGGTACACATATTTACAGCTAAAATATTTACGCGCCTCTATAAAACCGCCGTATTCATGATAAAATATTTAAAACTGTGTGAGAGGAAATCTACAATTTTCAGGTTTTGATGTTATTTGAACATTTTAATATTACTACGGTAATCAATAATAACATCAAACCGAACCTGAATCGCTTTTTGTGAGTATTTTGTGAGAAATCTGCATGATAAGTTTGGAGATTTATTTGGCAAATTGTAGGATAAGTAGAACAAAATGGTGGAAATGAACAGTGGCTATGTGAACTGTTATAACTCCAATTTAATGCGGTAGAGCGTATATAGGTTCACATGTGTTCTGTTAGAATGCTGTTAGCTATATAAAGTCTCACATTTGTACCACTACAGAGCCAATGTCTGTAAATGTATCCAAATGTGAACTTATGTACAGCTTTAAGATGTACTTCAGGTCTTGTGGGATGAGTGAAATAGAATATCACATTCTCATTCATATTCAGCTTAAAGCAATTAAGCGTAGTAATTGTGGACAAATGAACTGCTATTGATGTTATAAGACAACACATTTGGTTCTTTTAACAGCCCATAGCGCTCATGCGAACCATTAAAACACTTCTATACGACTAGCAAATAAAGGTTACTTTAATGATCACAAACAAGCCCTACTCCAGCTACTAGCTGCATAGAAGACTAAAATAAGTAAACATAACAGCTTTTGGTTGTATAACTGACCACGTGTGTTCTATTATAATGCTAGCTCTATAACATCGTAGAAGTAGGCTGTTAAACAGCAATTGCCGTATCTCTACCCTCTTATATTGCTCTCAATCAGACGGCTGACTAAAGGATAGTTGTTAGAGTATTAAAACACCAACAATCGTATAAAAGTATAACTCTACACTCTTATAAGTCCCTTACACAGGTATGGGGGTTAATAATCGCCATAATGCAGCTCATAGATCACGAGTGAACTGTTTTATTGCTTCAAGTTCACATGTGAACTAAATGTGTACTCTTAAATGGAGTAAAATGTTATTTGGGAATGGATGACGGATAGGGTGGGAGAGGCATTGAAATAAATATGACACACACATTGCATGGCATTGAAATAAATATGACCTTCGTGATTAAGCCTGCACAGAGCGAATTGTGCTGAAACAGCCGTTACTGTATAACGGGCATCATTCCGTTCCGTGAAGTGGGGTGAAAATGAGCTACGACACGAGAATGCATTTCATACATAATCTAAGGCACATCACTGTCAACACAATTTTGTTTTTTATTCTTCAAGATATGAGGAATAAGCCACTGCTGCGCAAAATCTCATTTTATATTACGGAGAAATTAAAATTTGAAATTACCTCTATTTTTCAGTGATGTAGCGTGGTATAAGAGATTTCCACCGCCAGTGCTAATCGAACTGTATTGATCTTACTATGATTATTATTGGCAATTTCACTTTCAATGCGCCTCTGCGGTTACATTTTGGCAAAACAAATTAGGTTTTAAGAAAACCTTACTGTTTCCGGCTGCTTTGCCTTGCGCCTAGTACATTATCTTATTCATCTGTGGCCTTGCGAATAAAAGGTTTTTGTTTTGATGTGTTTCCTCTGCTGTCAAAACTGACGCTGACGTAGAATTGATCATAGATAAACGGAATTAGGCAGACGCGACAAACAGTACATTAAATTCATATTTTGTATGTGCAAAATTATTATAGCTAGAATTTTGCCGTAAAATATATCAAATATCTTCGACTACGGCATTCTATCCGCTATGGATACGACTTCCGAATTTCATTTTAATTTCATTCCTTCCGCCGAAGTACAAGCCTTAATAGTTGGACACGATGCTTATTTAAATGTAGTTGCAAAGGGGAGAGACTGGGACAGCTTTGAAAAACAAAAAAAAAACCTAGGTACGTTTTTAGTGTAGGGAGAATCTATACATACAGTGTGTCCCGCGATAAAGTGCAACCCCGAAAAGGGGTGAATCTAGACCTAAAATTATCGATAAAAAAAATACTTAAAAAATTTAGAAAAAATTATTTAATTTTTTATTGGTGATTAAAGATTTTTATTTTTTATTAGGACCCTGTGTACTAAAATGTCAATTTCTTCCAAACTACTGGCTCTTTTTCATTGAAATAAAAATAATTATTTAGCCTAACACTTAGCAGTAATAATGACATGATAAATAGCTCGCTAAAAAGTAATTACAATGTCTTAAACTTAATTTTTGAAAAAAATGCTGCTTTTTTGAGTGCCTTTTTTTTCCATTTCACTTAATTTGTAAAAAAATACCCCCGAAAACCATAGCATTTTATGACATATTATTATTCTTCACTACTTTAGCTTTCAAATAAAAAAAAATGAACATTCTAACTCAAGAAACAACCTCGCTATGAAAAGTTAAAGTGGACTCCTAATTTACCCATAATAATATTAGCATTTCGGTAGCAACCCTTTTTTTGTTATTGATGCAATAAATCATCAGTACTGATCAGTTATCGGAATTCTTATGTTTCCAAAAAACAAGCTTGCTTTGAACTGTCAAAGTGGACCGACCGACCCCCAATAAAACCCTAATGATGTAACCATTCAAGTAGCGAACCTTTATTCTCTAATAAGTGCAATAAATCATCAGTACTGATCGGCTACCGGAATTCTTTTGTTTTGTGGGCCCTCCCCTTTTCTTTACAGGGGAGGAACAGGCATCACAACATCGCAGCACCAGTCGCCCCGATAATCTCGCCGCTGCTACTACCGTACTCATACTGTGCATTAAGTTTTGTTACGTTGTTTTGTTATTGACTGTTACGTTTTCTCCTGTTTCTGTTACGTTTTCTACTGTTTGTTAAGTTTTTGACTGTTACTCTGTTGTGTGCTGCAGAAATGCCACGATTGGCAGAGTTTTCTCCTCGGGAGATAGCCGACATCCATTTTTATTATGGCATGTCACATGGCCGCACCACTGTCGCTCGGACTGCTTACGTAAACGCTTTCCCGAACCGACTACCACTGTCAGCCAGAAACTTTCAAGAAGTTCATCGAAGATTATCGATCATTGGACTTACGGCACAAGATCGCCGTGAGCAACCGGCTGTCATTATTGACAATGCGTTGGAGGAAGCAGTCTTAAATGATTTATTTGCTGACCCTACAACCAGCATAAGACGATTAGCTTTACGTCATGGCATATCCAAAACATCTGTCTGGCGAATTTTGAAAAAGGAGGGATTGCATCCTTACCATTACCAGCGTGTACAACATTTACACGAAAATGTCGATTATCGTCCAAGATGCGTAATGTCTACGTGGATTCAAAGGAAAATCAGACATGACCCCAATTTTCCCAAACGCATTTTATGGATGGACGAAGCTACATTCACCCGAGACGGCATCACAAACTGCAGAAATTTGCACCAGTGGGCTCACGAAAATCCACATTTGCATCGATCATCCAATTTTCAAGTAAAATTTTCCATAAATGTATGGACAGGTTTAATTGACGACATCCTGATTGGGCCAGTCATATTACCAAGAACGCTAAATGCAGAACGTTTTTTGACATTATTGGAAGAAGACCTACCAATCTTGTTGGAAGAGTTGCCGCTGGCTACAAGACGGCGTGGGCGAATGTTCCTTCAAATGGATGGATGTCCTGCACACTACGGGTTAGAAGTGCGACGATACCTGAATGAAAATTACCTAAACAGGTGGATTGGCCGGGGGGGACCAGTAGGCTGGCCCGCACGTTCACCTGATTTGACACCCCTAGATTACTTTTTGTGGGGTGTCATGAAACAAAGAGTGTACAGTACACCCATAAATACTGAGGTAGAGTTGCAGGATAGAATTATTCAGAGCGCCAATGAAATAAGAAACGACCCAGGAATGATTCGTAGAGCCACTAATCAAATTGGTCACCGTGCAGGAATGTGCCTGCAGTGCAGAGGCAGACATTTTGAACACTTAATGCACTAAATAAAAATGAAAATTGTGTATGTTTTATCTGATTAAAGTGTTTTTACAGATTAAAAGTGTCATTGTCATTAAAAACTGTTTTTTATTTATTGCATGAAAAAAAGGGGTCAGCTTTAAAATTTCATAGCGAGGTTGTTCCTTGAGTTAGAATGTTCATTTTTTTTTATTTGAAAGCTAAAGTAGTAAAGAATAATAATATGTCATAAAATGCCATGGTTTTCGGGGGTATTTTTTTACAAATTTAGTGAAATGGAAAAAAAAGCACTAAAAAAAGCAGCATTTTTTTTCAAAAATTAAGTTTAAGACATTGTAATTACTTTTTAGCGAGCTATTTATCATGTCATTATTACTGACAAGTGTTAGGCTAAATAATTATTTTTATTTTAATGAAAAAGAGCCAGTAGTTTGGAAGAAATTGACTTTTTAGTACACAGGGTCCTAATAAAAAATAAAAATCTTTAATCACCAATAAAAAATTAAATAATTTTTTCTAAATTTTTTAAGTATTTTTTTTATCGATAATTTCAGGTCTAGTTTCACCCCTTTTCGGGGTTGCACTTTATCGCGGGACACACTGTATAATAAAACAGAAACGAAACCAATTCTGTACATGAAATAGATTCAAAAAAGGGTTTTTGCTTCTAATTGTGTTCAAGATACAGACATCAAAACTGAAGTAAAATTGATTTTTGTCTGTTTGTCTGTTTGTCTGTCGGTATGTTTGTTATTCTTTCACGTAAAAACTACTGCACAGATTTCTACAAAATTTTATACTGTGGTAGCTTATTACCCGGGTCAACATCTAGGATACTTTTTACCTCGAAAAAATCTTTCATTCCCATGGTAAAACACAGTAACTGGTTCCGCAAAGCGAGTTCCGATTTTTTTTCCTAAAAAATAATATAGATGTCGCTGTTAGTTTTGTAAAACGCGGTATTGACCACGTATTGACTGACATACGATCTGAACTTCTAAACGACCCCGTGAAACGACCTAACCAAACAAAAAACAAACAATCACACATTTAATCCTTGCGGGGTAGGTTGAGCGTCAACGGCCGTAAGTATTTTATCGCTATCGCCACGTCTGACATATATGCGGGCCGTTCTAACTATTACAGAAATGTTTCGGACTTTTACTTTGACCTTTGGTCATGGTCAAGCTATGTGATGGAAGACAGATGAATTGTGATATTTTCTTGAGTTTGCACAACTATTACTCATCACAATAAAACAATTTTAAACGGATTTAAGTTGTGTTTATTGTGGAAACGTAGGAATTGTGAAATCCAAAATAAACGCAACTTAAATCCGTTGAAAATTGTTTTATTGCGAAGACAAATTATGATTTGGGTAAAATTAGTTAATTTTTTTACCACTACAAGAGGCCGTTGGCCTGAGTTAAAGGTTATAATACTTTTAATTTTAACTCGACATCTCTACGTGTAACCGAGATAGTGAGTCTTGAAAGACAGACAAATGGACAACAAAGTGAGTGAACCTATAAGGGATCCATATTGCAGCCTAAAACCTATTTACCAATATAGTTTCTATTTTAACTCGATATCTCTGCGCATTCCCGAAATAAAGCGTCTTACGAGACGGATGGACGGACGGACGGACAACAAACTGATCGTATAAGGGTTCCGTTTTTTTGTACGTTTCTTTTTGATGTACGGAACCTAAAAAAATATAAATAACCTTCATTAGTTAGAATCAAAAATGTTAGAGTAAAATTTGTTTAAAATTACTTCATAGATGTCGCTGTTAGTTTTGTGAAACCCGCTAATGAAATGTTTTCTCCAAAATTATATAACAAAGCCACTGACAGGCGGCAGGTTTTCTAAAAAAATAATAATATAGTATTGTAAACTATGCCGTGTGATGCCGGCTTGCAATAGCATCACCCCATTTCTTTTCCGTGGGAGTCGTAAGTGGCGACTAAGGGACTTTCACATGGGCGATGGGCTGACAACCTGTCACCATGGCGATACACAATTTTCCGAATGACCATCAAATATATGTCAGACGGCCGAAAAAACGGACATTTACGCTTTGCCTACCCTGCAAGAGATAATAGGCGTGATATACGTATGTAAGTATAAACTTGGGCAACGGATATTCTGATAGATTGTTTCTTTAAAGATAAATCTTTTTTTGTGAAGTGGCGCCACTATCGAGGTCGTTCACGGTTACACTCGCCTTAAACATTTTTGCAGAGATCAGAAGGCAAGGAAGGATTGCACTTGCTGTAGTATCTTCAAGTATCGCTGCCACACTGCTTCCAGGAGAGAAAACGGCGCATACAACTTTCAAAATACCAATCGATTTGGACACAAACGATACTCCAATATGTCCTGTATCACGTAATAGTTACAAGGCAAAGGTTTTCTGATATTGTTGTCTGGTAGTTATGTGACGAGTGTACGATGGCCAAGAAAAAAACGGTAGAAGCTATGGATAGGACTTTGAAAGACATACGCAGAGATAATAGGGCCATGGGCCACATCACTGATCTTTTTTCCAGTGACTTTCGCCAAACACTTCCAGTTGTTACTCGAGGTACCAGGGCTGATGAGGTGAATGCATCACTAAAATCATCGGCTCTTTGGCCACAAATTCACAAGCTGACCATGACGGTGATCATGCGAACCCGTCTCGGAGGTAATCCACGGGCTGAAGAGTTTTCACAAGCTTTATTAAAACTCGGCAGAGGTACTTTACCAGAGGATAACGGTCAAGTAAGTCTGCCTGAAACGCTTTGCCAAATAGTTTCTGGTCTAAAGAGAATCATTTCTTCTGTGTATGGCGAGCCTTCCTTCCTTCAAAAGAAAGATTCGTAGCTACGTGGAAGAGCTATTTTAGCACCCAAAAATGATCAGACTGCTTCAATAAACCATACCATTATGTCACAAATCACTGGGGATATGGTGGTATACGCGTCAATTACCACTGTTATGAATCAAGACAAAGCCACTAACTACCTAATAGAATTCCTTGAGTGCGAATGGTCTTTCTGCACACCAAATATTACTTAAACTTGGTGTTCCTATCATGCTTCTTTGCAATCTCACTCTGCCAAAGCTGTGCAATGGAACCAGACTGAAGATCTTAAGCTTAAAGATGAATTTATTCGAGGCGGATATTTTCACTGGTTGTGGCGCGTATACCACTCATTCCCAACAACTTTTTATTTCAATTTCAGGGCATTCAGTTTCCCGCCAGCGTTTTCTTTGCAATGACTGTAAACAAATCGCAAGGACAGACGCTGAAAGCCGCAGGCGTAGGTCTTACGATTCCCTGTTTATCACACGGGCAGCTATATGTCGCTTGCTCTCGAGTCAGTTCTCCTGAAAATTTGTACGTTTTAGCACCCGATGGTAAAACTACCAAAGTAGTTTATAATGATGTTTTGTAGCTGATGTCCATAGTATCAAAACCAAGTACCTAACCGAAAAACAAGTTAACCAGTACCTATTCATTGCACATCTTCAAGAGAAAAAACTTTATACAAACATGATATTAATATTAAACAATATGCATACATCAACTTCACTAACTCACAAGTCACTACACCATGCGTACGAAGTCGCGGGCAACAGCTAGTGTTTATTAAAATGGCAACACTATTATTCTTTGGCTGTCAAGTTCGATTTTTAAGTTTGACGATTGATAACGAAGAAAACATTCTATTATATTATCTTTGAAAACATTGTTAGATTTGTTTAAAGATGATCAGAAAATCCTTTTTTTCCAAATTTGTAATGATTTTGTAGAAAATCTAATAAAATTAGGTGAGAAGAACTGTTTTTAACTGAATGCCAAAACATTTACGCCTTCATTGCCCTATAAACTAAGGCACCATGCATAGATTTTATTAGAAATGTCATAATTGTTTTAATGAGTACTACCTGGGGCAGTTTTGAAAATATGCACTGGAGCGCATTTGAATCAACAAAAATCAAGGTGATTTGAATAAATTCTAACCCGAAGAAAATGATTCCGTAAAAAAAAATCTTCAGTATGGTCACAGATAATATAATACTACTACCTACGTACCAGTATGGTGGATCGTTGCAGCTAGAACATAACATTGAGGGTCTAGTCTAGCTAGAGTATCTAAAATTTTAAATACTTTCTTTCTCAAATCCTTTTTTAAACCTGCGCTATACCTACACCTAAATCGGAGTTTTGTGGACGTTATGTTAAAAATACAAGATATAATATTAATCCCACATTTCAATTAAAAAATATATGTCATAGATAGGTACCTACATTATAAATAAATATAACTGATATTATAACACTGTTTTTGCAAAGCTGCCCCACGCCTGGGGCAGCTTTTAAATTTTCCTACCCAATACAAAAAGTCTTATACTTACTACAAACGTTTGTGTAAGGTGCTGTGAATTAATTTATAAAGCATTTTTACTCACAGATAAGCATGCCAGAGTATATTGAACTTTAGAAATCAACATATTGTAAAAGTTACAGCCTATTTTTTCAAATTACTTCAAGAGTGCCCCATCCTCCCCTTCACTATTTTATCTACACTCTCCAAAAAATGACAGTAGTAATTACACGTTTCCAAACGTCCGCACCGACGGCGGCGATTGCAATGTCCAATATAAGGTCAAATTCAATACGAGAACGTAATATGGCTAGATATTAATTTTTGAAGAAAAACTTTACTTCAGCAGTTGATCAGTACCCGATATTATAAATCTACAGGCTACAATTTTACAGGAGAAATTCGTTGTTCATTGCGTAGTCGGTTAGCCATTATGTTATGTTATGATACCAGGAATATGCACCGGCTACGCAATGTACTAAGAATTTCACCTGTAGACTTGTAGCCTGTAGTTTCATAATATAGGCACCTGATGTCGCGCCAACAAGTGAAAAACAATTTAACTAAACAACTGAACAAAATAGGTAAAACGACTGAAAAACATCTGTACAACAACTGAAAAACATCTTAACAACAACCTAATAGACATGTGCGACTCATTTCTCCATTTTAAGGAAGTAAGAGACTATTATATACCTATTCTGTGGTAAGAGCCGTTTTTAAATTATATAATACTAGCTTTTACCCGCGACTTCGTCCGCGTTAGATAGTTTTTTTAGGCACAGGTTCTAAAGTAGATACGTATATTCATAGCAGGTAAGTATGACAGTGATATTAGAACAGTTCTTATCTCTACTGTTTAAGGATGACTTGCTTGCTTCCGTTGTTAAAGGGACAATTCAAAATTTGCTATCCGGTGTACTGCCCTGAGAGATCAATATTTATAACCATTGAATATAAAAGTCCGTAGATAACAAAAAAAATCCTCGGTAAAAATTGCCAATATCCTTTCTCAACTTATTCCCATCATACTGAACAACTTTTGTTTTGGAACCATTTCTATATCTCTAATAGTTTAGTGGGCTCCTGATGGTACACCTGGTGGTCTACGTAAGGTACTCCAGATCCTCAATATCCTTGTGAAAAGAAGCGGCTCATCATACTGAACAACTTTTGTTTTGGACCCATGCCTGTATCTCTAATAGTTTAGCTGGGCTCCTGGTGGTACATCTGTACTCCAGACCCTCGAATGGTGATAAAAAGTAGCCTATGTCCGTTCTCGGTATGCTAGCAATCTCTGTGCCAAGTTTCATGAAGATCGGTTCAGCGGTTTGGCCGTGAAAGCGTAGCAGACAGACAGACAGAGTTACTTTCGCATTTATAATATTAGTGTGGAAGTGTGGATGTGGATAGTGTGGATTAAAGCCATTACATTACGCTTCTGTCATTTCAATTGAGGTTTTTCGAGAGCTCAGTGGCGCCCCCAAACAGGAAAAATATTCATCTTGAAACCAAATTATCAATTCGCGGCAATAAATATAAAATTATTTAGAATTGATAAGACCTTGTAAAAACTAAGCACTTTAGTTATGTATTGTAATTTTGCTAAAAGTGTACTTGCACTTTTACCATTTTTGGAATACATAACTAATTCACCCAGTTTTTACGTGTCCCTCAAGCTGTAATCCTCACCTATGAAAACTTACCGAAAAGCAATTTTGGTTTTGTCAAAAAATAGTACTGAAATAGTGACAAATAGTGACATATGCAAGAAAATTAGTGACTTCATATTTTCCAAGATATGGCTATCGTTTGGTGAGGATTACAGATCGAGGCTCACGCTGTAATCCCAACTCTCGTGTGAGCAAACGGTTGGGTATTTTCACTTGGTCTACATTCCAAAAAATAGTGCCTAATTAGTGACTAATAGTGACAAAAGATGAGAAATAGTCGCTTTATAATTCCGAAGTTATAAAGGCATCTTGGTGAGGATTATACCTACCTATAGCAATTTTTGCTGTAATCCTCACCTCATTTCTGCTAAACGCTTAGGTCTTTTGACTCAAATTTAGTATCAAAAAATAGTGCTGAAATAGTGTTCTTAAACTGCACTGATTTTTATTTAGTTTATGTAGTAGAAGCAATAAAAAAAGCCGTAAGAACTTCTTCATACAAAATGGTCAGGTACAGTCGCGAACAATACTTCGTAGAATACAGACTTGATTTTTGCTTTAATTTAGGTAATGTCATTTCTGCCAATATAGGTAGGTGTTAACTATAACATATAAGTTGAGCCACTGACATTATTTTGGTATATTTTATGAGTAGGTATTTTGGTTAACTATTTTTCGACGCCTTGAACTTTATAACGGTTTTATAACAATAAAGTATTTATATGTACTTATGCTAATATCTTTCAGATCAACACATCGCATTAATTTATCACATCGTATTCTCTTAACTCTGAAAGCCGCCCTGTTTGGTCGCGCCACCGCTCAAGCCACCGCTAAACAAAACCGGTTTGGCCGAGCCTCAAAAACTAACCGCCGCGCGTGTGAGCGAGAGGGTAGACAATGGTGAAATTATTGCATGCACTTCGCCTGCGTGGTATTTTTTGGTTTCATCACGTTACGCGTTATTGAGTATTATGACAACTCAAATATAAAATTTCTTAAATAACAAATACGCCACTTACGATTATTATGAAAAATTAAAATGAAAACGCACGTTTTGAAAATAACAAAAATTATTATTTAGGTATAATTAGGTACTTATAGTATTAGTCCTCGCCTCGAACGTCGTTAACTATATAGGGTTAAATCTATTTAGTGACCGATAGCGAAAACCCAGGACGGGCTGGTGATAAAGAACAACTTTTAATATGAATATGAATAACCCAAATCAGCTGATCGGCAATTTTGTACGGGAGGTCTAATTTTTTTTTCATGTTTCGACCTATGTTCCTTGGGGAAAGTTGTTCCTTATTACCAGCCCGTCTTGGGTTTTCGCTATCGGTCACTGATTAGATTTCACCTACCTACATTCATTTACTTATGAGTTAAATGAATTTTACCACATAAATATGTTTTTTGTTCCATTTTTGCCAAACAAGTTAGGTACCTGTATCTTTTATGTATTTATTTATGTACTACATAGATACAAACATATATCACACCTTTATCCCTTACGGGTTAGGCAGAGCGTTAACAGCCGCAAAAAATACGATCGTTATCATCGCCACGTCTGACTGATTGAGAAATATTGTGTACTGTCAGATATAAACAAAATACTTGAAGGAAATAAATTTGTTTGATTACGTTCCTACCGACATAACAAACCAGTATTGAGCTTCAAGTACGACAATACGAACGAAGTATTGTTCGCGACTGTACCTGACCATTTTGTATGAAGAAGTTCTTACGGCTTTTTTTATTGCTTCTACTACATAAACTAAATAAAAATCAATGCAGTTTAAGAACACTATTTCAGCACTATTTTTTGATACTAAATTTGAGTCAAAAGACCTAAGCGTTTAGCAGAAATGAGGTGAGGATTACAGCAAAAATTGCTATAGGTATAATCCTCACCAAGAAGCCTTTATAACTTCGGAATTATAAAGCGACTATTTCTCATCTTTTGTCACTATTAGTCACTAATTAGGCACTATTTTTTGGAATGTAGACCAAGTGAAAATACCCCACCGTTTGCTCACACGAGAGTTGGGATTACAGCGTGAGCCTCGATCTGTAATCCTCACCAAACGATAGCCATATCTTGGAAAATATGAAGTCACTAATTTTCTTGCATATGTCACTATTTGTCACTATTTCAGCACTATTTTTTGACAAAACCAAAATTGCTTTTCGTTAAGTTTTCATAGGTGAGGATTACAGCTTGAGGGACACGTTTTTACAAGGTTTTATTGATTCTAAATTATCTTAGTACATATTTATTGCCGCGAATTGATACTTTGGTTTCCGGGTGACTAGCATACCCAGTCAGGGTTTTTTTTCCTCTTTGGGGCGCCGTTGGGCTCTCGAACAACCTTATACTGTAATTTCTGTAGGCACAATGAATAAAGCAGGGCCATTTAAGAGACAAGCATAGATAAAATACCTACTTGAGATCTTAAAAACATGCTAGAGCGATACCGCTGTTGCATGCATTGCATACTCAAGGTTTTTTCATATTTGAGGGTGCACAGCAGTAAGATGGACACCTGGTAGGAAGTAGTGGAGGAGTATATGTTACTACAAAGTCAAAGGGTCAGTCAGAAGCAGTTGCTGTTCCGTTCTTCCAAGGTGTTGAAAACTATGTTCCATTAAGCAAGAGAGAAAAGTATTATTTCAATAAATATACCTTTTTGTACATGATTTAATTTATTGATTTAGTAACAGTTTTTGTACATGATTTGGTAGCTTATGCTCATTTATCTCTGAATAGTTTCTACTACAACCATAGCATAGTTCCTTAAGAATATGAGGAAACAATGAGTTATCAATACCAATCAGATTTTTATCAAAATTAGGGTCACTGGAAATAGACATACTTTTAAAATCTTGTGGTTTTCCATTTGAAACAGATCGTGAAAACATTGTTGCTTCTAGGGCTGTTAATTTAGTGTCTTCTGCTTCAAGGTCACTCTGAAAGCAAAATAAAATTTTTTAAGTAGGCAAGGATTCTTTTAAATGATGCTGGTCAATATTATTACAAATACAATGGTTGGTCTAGGTACCTCACAAATTACACATTTTCCTTTTCTGTTTGTGTCAAAATCATGGTTCCCAATTTTATCTGCAGTCTTGCACACAGTCGATATAGTTGCTGGGAAGGTGTCTTTTAAATCTGTCACAAAAGCTCCTATTACTGATTGAAGACTATTTAATTTTATTTGGTTGTGATCTACAGGATACAATTGCTTCAAGGTGAAGTAACAGTTTAGTTCTTCTAGGCTGATATCTTTCATAGGCCTTATAATTTTAATATTTTCATTTCTTGCATCACAAAAACCCTAAAAATCAAGTATTTTTTACATATTATAGTCAAAAACAACATGGTATAGTAGAAAAAATACCAAGAAATTATGATGGTTTAGTATAATAATGCTGTAGGAAATGTAAAACTTACAACATCATGCTCCACATGTGACCCTCGCCCCAGTGCAAGATTTGAAAGTAATTTAATGGCCAGTGTGGAAGTGGTTTCTCCAGTAAAAATAAAATTGCAATGAAAATTTTCTGCACATTTTATGAACAAATTCCTTTGAATTTTCAACAATAAGTCGTTAGAAGTTGTATTTGATAAGCCGTTCATTAGTAAATTAAACTGTTGCTCAGTGTCACTTGATAAAGAAGGAATAGTGTTTGCAGACAGCTGGGGATTCTCTTCCATGTACTGAGGAATATGCACTAAGTTTACATCAAAGTTATACTTAGCACACTGTTTCATAACATTCTCAGCATAAGTGAGGCTGTTTGCTTCTGTACCTGGAAGTAAAGATGGTAATTGTAAGAAAATATGTGTTTCACCAGTGCTAAACTTGTTGTGACTCCTTAGCCAATGAAAAATTTCTCAAGTTCACATATTTTCAACTAAAGATTATTTTCATAGTTAGCAAATATTACATACACCTCGAGGGTCTCAAAACAACAAGAAAGAAAGTTTATTTACCTATCAAATGCAAAAACACAGGAATGATCCTTAGTTTTTTATGGCTGTCCATTCTCATTCCAAGGTGAATTAAGTCCAACAACACTGTGGAACCTAAACCCCCAGATAAACATACCAAAACCTTCTCATTTTTTGAAAGTATTTTATTCTTTCCAATGCAAGCACGAAACTTGTGATTTGTATTAGTGAGGAAACAACTGTCACAATAAGAATCCTTTTTTCTCAGTACAATATTCCCAGGACTTGTACACTTTTTACACTCCATGGTATTTTTTTTACGTATGTACAGTATCTTTCTTTTCTTTCATTTTGAAAATAACCTAAAAAGTGAAACATGCATGAAATGGGAGTTTTTCTATTGACAGTTCTCTTGATAGTCACAGAACACTTATACTCCTGGCGGAGAAGAAAGCCAACTTCATACAAATTGGTTTACTACCGCCATCTGTGAACAACCCACGACACTAACTGGCAAAGCGCGGGAAAAATGAACTGGGCCCTATATATAGGATTTAATTTTCAAATTTTAAAGGTGTTTTTATATAAAGAAACTCAATATATGTTAGTTTTTTAACTTTTATTCCAAAAAAAGGAATAAAAGCAACTTATATATTGAGTTTCCTTACAATACATCAAACAACAAAAGTGAGAGATATTATAGAGGTTTATTTCCTATATTCGTCACAAACTGTACAAAATGTTTTACTGTTCTGTTGTGTAACACACCACAAAAAACCTACGTGAAGAGATACAAACACAGTCCATGTCATAACTATAGCACAATGCACAAGCATATGGATCTATTTCTTAATTGCCATGGCAATGCAAATCTGGGTAGCAATTTCTTACAAATTCTTGAAATTGTATTCGATGATCCATAAATAATGAAGAATGTTACTAGGTATTCCAAATCGCTTGACATTTTGTATCGGTAAAGCCTGTATGTATACAAATACACTAGTTTTTGTTGTAGTCAAAAATACCTAGTAGTTTTGATTTTATAGGCATTCAAAGTTTCAAAAAATATCGAGTCCCGCAAACAGCCACGTGACCGCTTGTGACGTCATATCACAACGCGCGCCGCGCTCCGCTTAGTAGGTCTCATCTCAAGTCACCAGCAGCGGTTATAGTAGGTGTAATAGCTTTTACAGTATTTTGTTTATGTTTGCATCCGTGTAGGTATTACGTTAATAGTCTTTTAATAGTAAATATTACACACACACATATCACGCCTATATTCCCTTGCGGGGTAGGCAGAGCGTAAACGGCCGCAAGAAACGGACATTTATGCCACGTCTGACAAATAATTGAGGGTTATTCGGAAAATTGTGTATCGCCATAATGACAGGTTGTCAGCCCATCGCCTGAAATTGCAATACACACCCTCGAGTCCCTCAGTCGCCTCTTACGACTCCCACGAGAATGAAATGGGGAGATGCTATTCTAAACCGGCATCACACGGCATAGTAAAGTAAATATTATTCGATTCATAAAATGGATGAAGGATTCGGAAAAGGGCAATCGGATAATCTACCTAAAATAGATGCGTTATTTCTTATTTATTTTTTAGTTGTGGACCCTATGGTTGTAGCCCCGGGCCTTTTAACCTACACCTGACTGTATGGTGGGGAGCAGGAGCTCACCCGGAAAAGTTTGTGGTTGTTCAAACAACCAGCTCAATCGCGCCCTTGGTGCAGCTTGTATACCAGCCCGTTGTGCCAGACCTTGTCGAAGGCTTTCGCCACGTCGAGAAATACTGCTTCTGTCGGGGTCGGTTTGGACGAGACATTTAGCTTAAGAGCGATGTGTTCGACAATGCGGTGCACTTGTTGGGTACAAGAGTGCTGTTGTCGAAAGCCAAATTGCTCGTCAGTTATGAGATTGTTGGTCTCCGCGTGGTCTCGAAGTCGGGCATAGATCATGCGTTCGTAAAGTTTGGCGAGAGGGTTCAGTAGGCTGATCGGGCGGTAGGAAGTGGGCTCATTCGCCGGTTTTCCCGGTTTGTGAATGCCTATGACTATTGCTTCCTTCCAGCAAGCTGAGAAGGTGCAACTACCCATGGCGGCATTCAAAATCAGGGTGAGGCGATGGATCTGGTGATCGGGGAGAATCTTCAGGACACGGCTGGTGATGCCGTCCGGTCCTGGAGCCTTTCTGGGCTTGAGTGCCTTAAGGGCGTTGCGCACTTCCATCTCAGTGATGACTCTGAGTGGAGGGCCCGATGGAGGTAGTGAAATGAGACGTTCGACTTCGGAGTCGACCGTTGAGACGAAGGTCAAGTCGTAAGGGAGTGTGCTGGGGGTGCATTGGGCTGCGAGACTGTCAGCTAGGCATTCAGCCTTTTCGTCGTCGTCAAAGGCTTTGGTCTGGTCAGATGCGTTAATGGTTGCACATTACCATATATCAATAAATAATGATGTTGCCGCCGAAATGCGAGGAGCAAAAATGCAAGGGTAAGAAAACTTTCCTTGCTACTACATACATAATATCACGCCTATAATCCCTTGCGGGGTAGGCAGAGCGTTAACGGTGGCCGCAAAAACGGACATTTACGCCTCGTCAGACAATTTTTGAGGGTCATTCGAAAAATTGTGTATCGCCATAGTGACAGGTTGTCAGCCCATCGCCTAAAATTGCAATACACACCCTCGAGTCCCTTAGTCGCCTCTTACGACTCCCACGGGTAAGAAATGGGGTGACGCTATTCTAAGCCGACGTCACACGTTCCTTGCTTATTCTTAATACTTTATATGTTAGAATGGAATAGTAGGAAGTGGGATAAGTACCTAGGATGTAGATGTACTGGGTTGAACGTGACAGAGATGTAAGTACTAAACCTTTTCTACTTGTTTTTTTCTTTTACTAACAAAATACGTAGGGCCATTTTATTTCATTTACTTTTTATTTCAAATGTATATGCTTTAGGCGATGGGCTGACAACCTGTCACTATAACGATACACAATATCCTAAATAACCCTCAAACATTTGTCAGACGTGGTGTAAATGGCAGTTTTTTGCGGCTGTTTACGCACTGCCTACCCCGCTAGGGATTATAGGCGTGATATGTGTATGTATGTATGTATATGTTTGAACAGATTTACCAAACCTTTTAAATTTATTTGTATTTTTTTTTCACAAAATAGTTAAGGCCAGTTATTTATACAGCTATGGCGATGAAGCTATTGGTTATGTTCAAGTTAAGAGAGTAAGTAGGTGATACATAACGGTTGAAAAACTCTGACACCAGGGTTCATCGGGTCGTTGGACGACTCGGTGTCCCACACGAAAAGAGAAAGAGATAAGATAACGGTTAAATGTTGAATCACGCCAGAACACCGCGTACGTACCACACCTTATCATTGCAGTTTAGAATGCAATGAAAAGGATTTTTTTCGCATTTTAACGACTTTTGGAACTATAAAAAACAACTTTTTCGGTGAATTGATAGTTGTATTTTTACATTTAGGCACAACGCATGATTTCCTAGTATTTGGATTGGACATTTTCAAAATTATTTAAGTAAAATTTCGACGTCACGGTCACGGGCGCGCGACCGCATGCGGACTGAGTGAGCCAGACCGAGCGTGTTGTACGATGACGTCACAGCGTCACCGGCAGCCCGCAGCAGCGGTTGCACCTTGTTTTACTTCTAAATCGGAAACTAATTGACGTATCAAAGTAATTCTTTCACTAGTATTTTTTATTTTTGACAGAGAATATGGAGTGCTAACAATCAAAATTAGGTAACATTCTTCATTGTCCTAGTTAGTAACCTAGTGATCCATAAATAATTGTCCTAGTTAGTAACCTAGTAACTTTTAGAAAGAATAAATACACTAGCTAATACAAAAACCTTTCTTTTGATGTCAATACATTAATGCGTTTTTGCAGTTGGCATATTTTTTGCACATATTTGATGCATTTCGCCTGTAGGATCTTTTCTTTCTCTGTCTTTCTTCGAGCAGGAGTAGTTGTTTATTTGTTGTTTTTTAAAGGGATCATTCTGAATTGTCCTTGTTGTGGTTGGTCTGGTACGAAGACGGGCACTTGTTGCTCAACCTAAAAATAAGACATGAGATATTTATTATTTTCAATAATCAAGAATCAAGATAATTTATTTGTCAGAATAATGTTACATTAGGTTTTAACAATTAAGGAAGTACATAATATTCGGCTTGCATGCAAGCGTGCAAAATATAGAGTAGCAACTAGGTGGTCTTAAAAATCAAATTATTATCATAATTAAAGTATACTTGTCACATTATGTTATTAAACAATTCCGGGAAATGGACCAAACGCACCACGAGGAATCAGACAGCCCACATGACAGAAAAACAGACAAAAACAAGCCTTTTTTTTTTACTTACATCTACATCACATGGAACAGCAGTTCTAAATAAGTATTTTCTGCCGGCACAATCTCTGAAATCTTCATCTTTGAAATGCCTTGCACACAACATTCTGTGCTCATTGACAACTTTTTTTGAAATTCAATGGAGCTGACATTTCTGTCAGGGAACAAGTACTTGGCCCACAACTCGCACCTGAAAATAATGAATTGGCATTACATGTTATTCATATTGGTATTACAATATTATGTACAAAATACTACACTTAGTGGGCTAAACTGTAGTCTATGGGCCGCAGAGTTGGGCGTTGAAATTCTTATCTAATTATTTCCTGATAATTATTTATTTCTAAGGGTAAAATTGTGTAGTTTTATTTGCCGGAAACTTTTAGTGCTAGAGATATTCGTGATTGAAGCTTTGACTTTGTAGGTCCGTTTAGTATAGCCTAAACCTGAAAAGCGCCAGGTTAGGTCAGAACTGTGACCACAACGCACGAGCCAGGGGCAGGGGAAGTGCCAGAAACGACACAGGGCGGAAAAACATAACTTTAAAATGTATGAAAATGGGGGGGTGATTTCCGCTCTTAGCCCCCCCTAACCTCCGCGACACTCGGCGACCCATATATCTGCGGCCCATATACTACAGTTTTTACCTTGTAGTGTGTTGTAGAAGTAAATAATCAGGAATAAAACCATGAAGTAGACATTGTTTACTTACCGAACTAGGTTCTTGGTTCCCGGTTTTAAAACTCGAAACAGTTTAACGCCGTCCGTAGAAGGCGAAGATCCACACTTAAAGCACGTGCCCCTGTTCTCTTTATCTGCCATCAAAACAGACTTAATAGTGTATTTTTTCACAAAATAAAGGCAGTTCAAACTCGACGTTTTTGTGGCGATTTAAGAGTCCTTTCTCCTATATCACTGCACATTAATGTTAACAAACGTAAATTCTAACACTTAATCGGAGACTTAACACGATTTAGAACGAAAATACGACAGAAAGTTTACGGCAAAGATATACAGTTCACGTAAACACGAAGAACCGCCATTTTGAATGTCATCTTTGTTGTCATCGCCGCCTGGTGTGGCTGCTATAGTAAAAAAAACTACTGATTATTTTATGTATTTGCATCTTATTAATTTACCAACTCATTTATTTCAAAAATATTATGGTAATTGAAAAATTCGTAAATAGAAGCGTGGAAAATTAAATTACAAAATGACTGATTTCAAAGTTAATTCAAGGTACGTCGCAATTATAACTTACTAAGCACGTGATTACTCAAAGCAACCACACTGGTAGTTTTCCCCTAACGGTATCTTGTCTCCCCCATACAAAGTTGATAGTTCTGAATGTCAAACCAGAGGGCGCTGTGCTAAACTGAAATTTTGACGTTCCAATATGGCTGGCGTCAGCCATAGTTTTGTCACAGGGTCCGTTACACGTTGTGTTTGTTACAAATTAATTATGTTTGTTTGATTTAATACCAAATAAACTTATCGCCTTGCTATTATATTGAGTGTCATTCGTGTAAGTAAACAAATAACCAATAATACATCTAGAACAATGCAATAAACACAAAATAAAGAATAATTTATAAAGTGGTACAGATTTTGTGTAAAGAAACGTTATTTCAATTCTTCTTCTTCTTCTTTTAATTTATGGCTTTTGCAGACAAGCAATTCAGCCAGTGTCACGTGGAATGAGCTAATCACGTCATAGAGAAAATTTTAAAGCCAAAGGGGAAAAAACATACGTAGGTCCTGAAACAAATACAGACATCACATGAACAACACAAAACAAACACAATATAATTCGACAATTAGTTATAATAAGTAAGTAAATTACTAAATACATTAGTAATACTACAACTTTATATTATTACAGTTAATAAATTTGGCCAATATTATAAATAAACTTTTTGAGGGTATAGTAAGAAGATAATTCAAATTTATCGGAAGTGCAACATCTTTGCATTTGGACAGCAACGTATATAGCGGTGGACATTTGTTGTTAAGGGGACAGTTAAAAATAATATGATCTGCCGTACCTTCATCTTCTCCACAATCACAAATGGGACTATCTCTTAAGCGAAATTTATAAAGTCTAGCTGGTGAGCAGACATGACCCAGTCTCAATCTAATCAGAACGCTCGTAACTCTTTTACAAAATCTTCGAAATTCAGCACCGAAGAACCAAGGCCGATTTGTCAAAGAAGGTTGAATTGCAGAATAGAAGTATGTGGACGATGACCACTTACTTTTCCAATCAGAATCAAGGTATTTAATAGGGAGTGCAATCAGGTCGTGAGAGAAGTTTTGATAGAATTTAGAGTCACCATTTTCAACTGCCTCCTTAGCTAGTCTATCGGCTCTCTCGTTACCTGAAATACCAACATGACTTGGGATCCATATAAGTTTGACATTTATGTTTGTTTTGTAACACAGATGAAGCAACTCTTTTATTTTACAGATTAAAATATTGCGAGAACAGATTTTAAAAGGATTTTGGGAAACAGAAACAAGGACACTTAAAGCGTCTGAAAAGATTATTGAATTCTGTATAAAATGGTTAGCAACAAACATCAAAGCACTGATTAAGGCGACACACTCTCCGGAAAAAACGGAACATTCAGAAGGTAATTTATGTTGACTAACATGATCCAAAGAAGGACAAACAAAGGCACAGCCAACACAACTATCCTCATTTAGCTTAGAGGCATCGGTAAACAAATGCACCCCATTAGGCCACCTAGAGTAAGTAATATCTAAGAATTTTTCATTAGCATGAATAGTGTTTTTATCAATACCAATAGATAACAATACATCTGGTTTAAAAATAATAGCATCGTAACTTGTATTATAAATTGGTAGCTTGTCAGATTGGAAAAGGGGAGCCCTAAGGTCCTTGAGTCGATTTACACTAATAACAACTGGAGGCGGAGACTTATGACGCCAATAGGGACTTGTAGCTACTAGATCACTCAGAAGATTCAATTTAGTCATTAGAGGGTGATTATTAAGATGTGCTGTACGGAAAATATAACGATCAGCAAGGAATTGTCTTCGCAGAAACAAAGGTGGCTCCGAACATTCCACTTGCATACCGGCAATAGGTGAAGATTTCATAGCTCCAGTTACAATTCGTAATGCTTTACTTTGGATTTTATCTAGCTTACTAAGAGAAGTTTTATTGCAGGGGTCCAAAATAAATGTAGCAAAATCAAGATTGCTTCTTACCAAGGCGTTGTACAGCAATTTTTGTGAATAAGGGTGAGCGCCCCACCAGGACCCAGAGAGTGCCCGTAATATATTTAACATTTTTTCACATTTATTAACAATATGCTCCAAGTGAAATATTCCGGTAAGACGAGAATCTAAAACCAGACCAGAAAATTTTGTTTTCTCTTTAATAGGAATAGGTTGACCTTCAAATTGGACTGTGATCTGAGGAATAGCACGAGATCTACTGAATACTACTACTGAGCTTTTAGATGGCGACAAGATTAGACCATGATTGTTTAACCACGTGCCTAGGTTGGCTAGCCCTTCGTTTAAATTTGAGGTAGCTTCAAGTATGTCTTTGTGATCCGCATAGATACAAATGTCATCTGCATATTGAAGTAGGTTGCAACTGTCATTGATAACAGACGCCATATCATGGGTATAGATGTTAAATAATAAAGGGCTGAGGACTGACCCTTGCGGCAGACCCTTCCAAACGAGACGAGAAGAAACTACTTGACCATCTAACCGAAGATTGATTTTGCGAGAAACCAACAGGTTACAGATGAAATGAACTAAGTTCTTCGGAATGCCCATAAGAAATAGTTTGTTCCTGAGGACAGGTAGAAGAACACTATCATAAGCAGAAGAGACATCAACAAATGCAGCAACAACAGAATGTTTTCTAGAAAAAGCTAAACGAAGGTCAGTATATAAAACACAGTGGCTGTCAGTAGTACCCCTACCCTTTCTAAAGCCCATTTGGCTTTGAGGCAATAATTTATTATGTTCCACGAACCAATCCAACCTGTTCTTAATCAAATGTTCCATTATTTTACACAGAGCAGAGGACAACGCAATGGGCCTATAGGAGGTAGCTAAAGATGGATCTTTACCAGGTTTCAAAAGAGGAATAACTAAATGTTCTTTCCAAGACTCAGGACACTGACAAGAAGAAAAGATGGCATTTAATATTGATAAAAAGTACTGTTTGGTACTATTACTAGCATGACGGATAAAGGAATAAGAGACCCCGTCTGAACCCGGAGCTGTGTCAGGTAAATTTTGTATAACAGTGTTAATTTCTGGAAATGTAAAGGGGCGCGACAAAGGATTAAGTGAATCAGTTTCTAAAAACACCATGGGAAACTCATTAGGTAGAGGAGCATATGGAGGGGCCAATTTATTAAGAAATTCATTACACCATTCTGTGTCATTAGAAGTGGGAGCAGGCGTATCAAGCATACCCGTTCTATACCTCCTTATGTTACGCCAAACCACAGTAGGATGAGTAGTAGGAGAGATGGACTTACAGAAACTAATCCACCCATCAAGTTTTTTTTGGGATAATAATCTTTTACTTTTAGCTTGAACTCTACGGAAATACATAAAATTAACCTCTGATGATAGATCGCTAAGGTATAATAATTCAGAATTATTTCTTTCCTTTACAGCTCGAGTACATTCGACATCCCACCATGGTGGTGAAGGGATCCTAGGAGATATTTTTTTTAAAGGAATTGATTCTGAAGCCGCAAGTAACATGTTGTTAACAAACTGATCATAACACTGTAAACAGTTATCTACAGAAACAGATGGCAAATAGATAATTTTTCTCTCTAATATACTAGAATATTCATCCCAATCTGCTTTATTCAGACAATATTTTTGAAGAGGATTGAAAGAAGTAGAAACTGTACAAGGAGTATTGTGAAATTTTAAAGTGATAGGAGCATGATCACTGCCATAAGTAATTGGTGAAACATCCCAACAAATGGAAGAGGCTAGAGAAGAAGAACAAATAGAAAGGTCAACTGCAGAAGAGTTCTGGCCAGGAGCCGTCCTATAAGTAGGGCGGCCGTCATTTAGAATGCAAAGATTTAACTCGTCTAAAATGTCAGCAAGGTGCATACCATAGGAGGTAGTGTGACTATCCCAAATCCTATGGTGACAATTGAGATCACCAACAATCACCACAGGAGAAGGGAGATGACTTAAAAGAAGAGAAAAATTATCAAGTATTGAAATAGAAGGATGAGGTATATAAACACTTAAAATAGAAAAGGAAGAAGTTTTTGCTGCTACAGCGTATATACCTTCATATGAAGGTAAACTGAGTGAAGAATATTTAGTATTTTTGTTAATCAACAAGGCAGCACCGTCCCATCCGTCGTCACGGTCATGACGGAGACACACAAAGCCGGGGACTGTAAAACGAGTTCCCGGCTTCAGCCATGTCTCCGCCACAGCCACTAAAGATGGTTTATGCTTGTTAATCAAGTATATTAAATCACCCTTCTTACGACGAATGCTTCTGGCGTTCCATTGAAGGATTACAGCCATTATTAGGAATCACAAAATAGGAAATTAAATCAGTTAAATTGGCAGCGTCAACCGGTGAGAGAGAGTTTGGATTGTTAGATAAGATTTTAGATAAAAACGTAATAAGTAAAGTAATAACAGATGAAATAGAAGACTGTTCCAAAGAATCAGATTGGGGAGGATAGCCACAACCATTTCGAAGTGGAGGGGCTGTGAAGTCATTGATAATATCTTGATGTGCTCTTTGATCATATCCAGGTTGAAGTGGAGATCTAGTTTTTCTTGGTGTAACAACAGTTTTTCTGTAGGACATATTATTATGTGGGGTTTGAGAGTTTAATTGGTTATTATCAAATTGAATATTTGTTTCCTGTGAAAATAAAGGAGCAGACTGTTGAAGAGGTTGGACAATAGATTTAACAGCAGAACTATACATCTTTCTAGCCGGAGCAAACATTTTGGCAGCTTCTTGAAATGAAATACCTTCCTTTCCCATAGTCGATTTGATATTTACTTGTCTAATATACTCTGGACATTCTTTATGAGTAGCAAAGTGGGCTGCTGAACAAAACACACACTTGGACTTATCAAATTGAATTACGCAAGTGTCTCCTATGTGTTCCTCCGCGCATTTGAAACAACGTGCCCTGGAGCGGCATTGAGCCATAGTATGTCCATATCTGCAGCATTTATAACACTGGATTACAGGGAATTTGTACTGATCGACTGGTAGCGAATTATGCATAAAGTATACCCGCTCTGGAGTTTTTGTCCATCAAAGGTCAACACAACTGTTTCCGAGTCTAGTCGGGAAACAGTCCTGGTGGCCTCATCCATCTTCCGGTACTTAAGTCTCCTAGCTCTAATTATTTTGCCACTATAACCATAAGGCAAAGTGATATTTTCGATGATGTCCTCTTCTGTAAATTCAATAGGGAGACCCTTGACAACACCTAAGCGTGTCACATTATATGATGGGATAAAGCATCTGTATTTGCTTTTGCCCAAAGTATCGTTTTTCAAAAATTCATTCGCTCCAAATGGATTTTCAAATTCAATTGAGAGACGATTACGCCCTATTTTTTTAATTCCACCCATTTTGATGTTTTTAATTTTCAGTGAAAATATCAATTTTCCAAACATAATAGGGTGCACTTGTTGATCTGATTCACCTTCTTTGACAACATGGACAATAAAGGGACCGGTGTCACTTTCCTTGTAAAACTGACGCGTGGAATTTTGATGGTTCTGGTTAGACTGACTTTGGGTATTATTACTTTGAGGTGATTGTGAACTATCAGAAACCTGGGTAGGTTGAGATACACGGGGGTTTTGTATATTTTGAGAGGACTGCTCCTGAATTGCAATAACTGCTACTTTCTTATTTGAACTGACTAAACCAGCATCTATTTCTTTATTCGATCTTTTCCTATTATTCTCAACTGTATAATCCATGGGTTCCTGGTGTATGAGCGCTTGGAATTGCAAATTGGAAGATTCTTCACTTTGAGTTCCTAAGTAATACAGATTGTTGAAAGTATTATCTGATGGAGGAGATCCGGGTCGGATTTCGTCATTAATTGGGGATAATGGACTCACAAAAACCTCCGGATCAGGGGGATCCGGAGGTTTCGGAGGCGTGGGGTCCATTTTAGGTTATGTTATTGTTTTGTTAATGAAATATACAAATAGCAGACAATTTATAACAAAAACTTACCACCACCACCTAAACAATTACAATATACGTATATTTTAATATCACAAATGTTTTATTTTCGACAAAAAACCTGATATATTTACAAATGAAAACAACAACGTGATTCACTCATAAACACAGACGGCCGAATCCGTTATTTCAATTAAGCTTGATGCCCTCTACATGACACTCAAGAATCCCTAGAAAATTTCCCATGTCGCTGGCTCCCCAAAGTATATATTTTTCAAAGCTGAGAGGCTCAAACGTTTGTGACGAATGGATGGACTCTTATTTTAAGACTGGTTTTCAATGTGACGCTACCTAGACTGAGATCTCAGGTCAAAAAATTTGGGGAGCCAGCGACATGCTTTTAGGTTAGAATTTAAGAGAAATCATCAGATTACTTGTTAACGGCGCAATGTGCCAAAATGATGGCTATGCCAAAGAAATGTGACGGAATATGTGAGTATAATCTGTACGGAAATCATGAAACCATAAGCATAGAGTAGAAATCACATAGAGATGACACTCCCGCTCCAGACGCGCTCAAGGTCAATCCGTCTGGCTGTCTCTTAGAGAACAATTCAGTCGGGAGTGCGCTTCGCCGCGGAAACGTTCGTCGTGCGGGTCGAATTTTAACTTTTTGTGAAAAATTTAGCAATGCCGAATTATTGTGGTGTGTATGGCTGCAAAAGTAAGTTTTTTTAATTTGCCTAAAGATGAGCCAAGGTAAGTGATGATTTTACAGTAAATACCTAGGTACCTACCATTCGTTATTATACGTAATTATTGTGTGTACTCCTATTTTTACTTATGTAGGTACCTTGTTTCCATTTTCTAATTAAAACGACCTAGGTGCTTAAGTCATTGTTAGCTGATAATGATAAATAAGCACATTCGTATCGTAGGTATATTTTGCACCTACTTTAGAAATTCTGTACCTACCTATTAACAATAAAATGGTAAGGTAAGACTTTAAAACGGGTAAATATTTTGTTCCCACGGGAAAACTGTTAGCAGCGGTCGCAACCGCTTGACTGACCGCTAGTCTGGAATAAAATTATTGGCACGTGACAGCCCCGACTTAAAGCGCGGGAGAGTGCGGGGCGTTACGGGCTGCGGGGGGAAGTAGGTATTTAAAGCGCGGCTTTTGGGGCCCAGACAAAGGAGTTTCGTTTCTATACGCAGTATTATTATCTATTCTTATGCCATAAGTTCCTGAAACTGTCCCAAAAAGGGTTGAACGATGTAGTCACCCTTATATTCATACAAAAACAAATGTTGTGTTTTCTCAAAAACGAAGCTGATTCTAGAGAAGATTGTTTGAAGAACGAGTATTTACTACATTACGATCGAGAATTCCTCTTTGGTTAGTAGTTTTAGGTGGTATTTGCAAAGATTTCGGATGCCGGTTTTTTGGGGAGCCAGCGACATGGGTTGGAAACATTCCATGGCTTATTTCTCAGCTCCAGTTGAGTCACATAGCTATTGAATGTGCTTGTAGCTGTCACATATTCCGTCACATTTCTTTGGCATAGCCATGCTTTGTCGTTGTCGTTTTATGTTTTAAGCAGTGTTGTGTTGCCACCTTGGATTTTTTTAGGCGCTAGGCCAAGAGTAAAAAAGCGCCAGTCAAAATAATTGATTTTATATCTACACTCGTCTCATAATGTTCGAATTATGAATTCGAAAACAGTTGCATAAAGACCTACTTTATGCATTCTGCCTATATACAGGGTGTAACGGAATGGGTATAACAAGCCGAAAGTGGCAGAACGCATAGGTGATGTGGAACCTTTGTGGGAAGTGCAACACTGGAAAACGTAAAATTTTTAAATTCCGGAAATAACATTTGTAACCTAGTATGCTAAGCTAGTACAAATTAGAACGTTCCCATCACTAAAGATTTTGATGCCCTCACAATTCCCTCAAAAGCCTCAAATAGAGTGTTTACTTTCTACATTTTATGAGAGCCTGGTAGGTCTTAATACAAACTGGCAATACCGTTCCGCGCATCCGAAGTCGTGCATGCGTCCCCCGCTCTACCACGTAAGGTGCAAGTTCATCTATTGCGTCCTATCGCAGCCGCACCTCGCCGACAACATGAGAATAACTCGCGTGGTTGAGCAATGCGACTAAAGTCTTAGTATAAAGTTAATTGCGCCGAGTTCGAGCTGTGCGACAGTGCGCGATGAACAAACACACTACCTTACACAGTCAAGCTCACGTCCAACACTCATACCGCCAATGTAAGTCTTAAGCGCATGGCATAAGAACGGTCCAAAGTCAAACTGTCTAACCTAGCCCGAGATGACTGTACCTACCTTTAAGGTGCAAGTTCGTACATCGCAGCCGATGCAACAATTTGTCGCTTCGCCGATGTAACAATATCCGCGTTAGTCGCATGTCGTTAGCCGCAATGAACGATTTTGCACCTTCAACCAAACAAGAAAGTTTGGTATTTTCTACAAAATTAAAGTAAATAAAAGAAGCTTTGAAACTTATCTTTTAATAAAAATTTAAGTATAAAGCGTTGAAGCATCCTACACTGACCGCGAATTTTCAAGAAATACACAGTGAAAACAGCTTTATGATATTTAGTCTTGCGTGCTTCCTTATTTATGTATTCTTCTCCTTGTACTTCTTTCTTCTTGCGTGTGGAACAATCCACGGTTTAGAAGGCCACGCAGGACAAAACAGCTCAATTTGTTTTGATACTCATGTCTGCTACAACTGGCCTGTTGTTTATTGTCCTTGTAAAATTTGGTCACCGAACAAACATGTTGCCGTCACTTTCACTAACACAGATCGTAGCTAGTTTTTTTGGGTATTTTTGAAAAAACATTATTATTATTAAGTTCAACAAAATAAATTTGTTAATTTCCAGTTTTCCACCAAAGCTTCACAAAAAGTCAAACGTGACATCTATCAATATGTATTTTTATACTCATCATCTCATTGCTTTTTATCTATGGGATGCAGGAGCCATACTTTTTGCTGAAAAAATATTTTGTTGAGCTTTCTAAGAATATGAAATCCTAGTACATTTTCACTGCCTGCTGCCATTCCTTGACTCGCTTGGCTCAAACTTGTGTTCACTTGATTTTCTGCGCTCCTGGTAATTTAATCCGAGATTAGACCGGACTTCGGTACTACCAGTTGAAAAGGGCGGCGCAAGACCGCGAGGCGAGGGTTTCTCATGCTGACCTCCGAACCTCAATTTGAAGATGGCACCCCAGGATGATGATGGATGATGATCGCGGGTAGACTTTGTACTTATTCGCGCAGCCAGCGTTTAGCTGGCACGTACGTCTGAATTAGTTCTGAGCGAGCGTCAGGGGACCGTTTTACAAAGCTAATTAGAAGGCGTGTTGGCCATACATTTTTGTACCGCACACTATCCGCAGTTCTCGTTAGACGCGCCATGCAGCCGCATGCAGCACACGTGTTTTTTGGGTTTCTTTTGGTTCAAAATATATTCCAGGATTACTTAAATCAACAGCTTCCGAATCAAAACGTGTAACACGTTCGTCACACATAAAAACGAGACCTGGTTCGTCACAGAGCTACATTATTCTTAAAAAAATCTTAGCCCCGGTCCGTCACCACTTTAGTCATTCAAAATCTACTGAAAGGTAGTATTCCAATCTGGGCAGTCGGGAACCTGCAGCCACGAGAGCGACACACCACTCTGTAGAGATTTGTATGGAACGCTTACCGATGAGCGCGACAGTGCAGCACGGCCGGGTGGCGTGGCTTGTACGTGACCTCCAGCAGCGACGCCAAACCTGCTCCTGAAGCAGAACGTAAGAGCCGCTCGCTAGTCACGGCACTCAAAATGACTGCTGAGAATCGCCGTTTGACGTTTATGCCGTGTGGTGCTGGCTTAGTTTAGAATCACCCCATTTCTAAGGCTACTAAGGGATTCATTGGATTCATCCAGGGAATGGGCAGTTGCGTTCTCTAAACTGCGTTCGCCAATCCGCATGTTGTTGTAAAATGGAAAAATTCAGATCAAATCAGACCCATGAACCTGCTGCCATCCGTCATCATCATCACAGCACTATGTGAGGTGGTCACGCGTGTCGCTTGTCGTCGCGTCCGCTTGTCGCTCCATTCTCGCGCAGTTCCACTATGGATCCACCTAGTGCAGTTCAGTTCAGTTCAGTTTATTTATTTGTAAACGGTTTGTTTATAAGTCATATCTATGTACATTTCATATCATGTAAATTTATAATAACATAGAATGGTATACAAAATATAAATATAAGCAGTAAATATTAGGTACATTATGTGTCACACGATTACATAAAAATAAAATTATAAAAATGTTTATCACTTCTTATCTAAGAATTCGTTAATGGTGTAAGGGGCCATTGCCAATAATAAGTTTTTTACATTTTTTACAAATATACATCTGCTTGGGGCGTTTTTCATGTGCGATCATACCTTTATAGCGTTCATCCTGAATATTAGGAAACTTCGAGCAACACGGTCTTCCGTCTCGTTCCGGGACGGAAGGCCGTCGTTGTTCGAAGTTAGGAAAGCAAATGACACGGCATCTTCAATTTTTTGTTTCTTTGGCTACAAACCATAACCAACCTACTACCTACGTAGTCTCCATGTAGTCTCAGACTTACCTACTTTATCATAGACTTAGTTGCTTAGAATCTTTTTAATTTTGACCACGAAAATTTTGACTGTTTGTCAGCTGGTTCGTCATGTCACGTGTCACGTGAAGACTATTGTTGAAAATGAAAACCATTGAAAACACGTGTTATTTACCAAGAATACATGGCGATTAAGAGTATTTAAGTTTTGAACCCATTTTGGAAAGTGAATTTTGACAAAAAAATATTGTTTTAATACCAGGAAAACATAAACGACTTTAAGTTTTGAAAGTGAATTGTGCCATAGCAAGTGCGAGTCGGACTTGCGCACGAAGGGTACCGTACCATTATTTACTTGCAAAAAAAACACGTGTTTTGTATGGCAGCCCCCATAAATATTTATTTTATTAAATTTTTTGGTATTTGTTGTTATAGCAGCAACAGAAATACAACATCTGTAAAAATGTCAACCGTCTAACTTTCGCGGTTTATGAGATACAGCCTCCATACAAGTTTTTTAGTATAGGAGCCCCCTTAAATATTTACTTCATTCTAATTTTTAGTATTTGTTGTTATAGCGGCAATAGAAATACATCATTTGTGAAAATTTCAACTGTCTAGGTACAACGGTTCCAGAGATACAGCCTCGTAACTGTAGGACGGACAGACGGACAGACAGACGGACAGCCAAGCCTCAGTAGTAGGGTTTTCGTTATTACCCTTTGGGTACGGAACCCTAAAAATATAATTGTTGACATTGCCATTTCATAGGTAATACCAGGGAAACATAAACATACTGAGAAGACTATGTTCATTGCTGCTTTTTAGTGTTGTGTTTGTTGCAAATCCTTTTGAGAAACTCCAATGTATAAGATCTGCGAGGAAGCATATTTAATAGGAGGTGGCATGACTTATTTCACTCTTTGCAGGTGAGGGTTGTGAGGAGCTACTTTAGTGATGGGAAAATATTTGTTTGGGGAACTGGTAACCTTTTTTTTGATAATGTTACTTTTTTAGATGAGTGAATTAACCATTACAAACCACGCTAATGCATTTAAAATGGACGTCCAAAGCCCACATTTCTCGCTACCCCTTATATACCCCTTCCGTTACACCCTGTATAAGGTGTAAATAAATTAGGGTGGGTGTACCAGTCCCAAACCAGGCACCTGTAGTTGACCACTTACGTGTTCAATTGAATATTTTAAGTAAACGCGGGCATTTTTAAACAAAATACTTCTTTTGTTATGTTGCCTAGACTGTTACCAACCCCACGGAATATTATTTTGTGAGTGGGAACGAAAGATATACTTATTTTACTTATTTTAAGAGATTAGTGTCTCGTTCATTTGCCTTCCAGCAGCCATTATAGTTACAAGTGCGAATGGACATGGTAAGTAAAATATTTGAATTTCACTTGTTGTTTCATAATTATTGTCACCAAATGATATTATGTTTGAAGTTTGGTGTTAGCTTGAGTCCTTTAAGTGATTATTTTTACTAAATAATGTTAATAAGAGGTAATTTTAAATGTGGTTAACTACTGGAACACGCTTTGTACTGGGTCCCTATTGTTGACCAAGTGGTTTGCTACTGGTGATCTATGGTATTTACTTATTTTTTCCTTTTTTTTCATAGTGATGCTCTTTATAACAGATTCAGAGCATTAAACTGTCATTTTAATCGTTTAAAAACTTTGTGTTCCAGTAATTGACCACGCTGGTTTTCTATTGGTACACAGTACAAAGAGGTGTTCCCAAGAATGACCAGTTGAAGTTGAAACTTTACCGTTAATTAGAGTCATTTTTCTAATTATGTTTGATCTGTGTTCTAGCTTTGGTTTTGCTATTAAATACCTCGTTTTTATTTAAAACTTTTGAAACAGTGTTTTATTCATATAAATAGAATGGTCAACTATTGGTCCAAAAGTGGTCCTTTATTGGAGCGCGCCGGTCAAACTTAGGGGCATTCCCGTTTTTTGTATTGTTCATAAAATAAATAAAAAACTAATAAATATGTGTTGAAGAATTATATCAATAATCCTTTATTATTAACTAATTAACAACTTTATAAATGTTTTTCTGCGTTAATTATACTTAATACTTGTCCAGAGAGTTTCAAAGTCAAAAAGTTCCCTTAAATGGTTTGGGACTGGTACACCCACCCTAACTAAGAATATTTTAAGGGGTGAACCAGTACGTGAAACTGAACAACTTTCCCCAAGGAACATAGGTCGAAATATGAAAAAATTATTTGACCCTCCCATACTTAGTGTGTTACCCGGCCGGAATAATTTATACGGGAGGGCCAATTTTTTTTTTCATGTTTCGATTTATGTTCCTTGGGGAAAGTTGTTCAGTTTCACGTACTGGTTCACCCCTTAAAATATTCTTAGTTAATTTTTTTACACCATGTATAAACTACGGTTTATTATAAATTACAGAAGCGTAATGACTTAATGAGAAAACTCTTACTACGTTAAAGTTGAGAAATGAAACGAAGTTTTTTTTCCAATACTCGAATCAAATCGCCATCTTCCGCCGCACCTGACAGTTGTTGTACGGTAATTTTTCGGATGTTGTTCAGTTGTTTTTAATAGATTTTTGTTCTGTTGTTCAGATGTTGTTTAGTTGTTGTACCGATGTTGAGCAGTTGTTTAGATGTTGTTCAGTTGTTTAGTTGTTGTTATTCAGACTCGACATCTTAACAACTGTAAGTAAAGAATTTTCGAAAATTCTCATCAATCCATATTACGTTCTCGTATTGAATTAGACCATGTATCGGACCTTGCAATCGCCGGTGCGGACGTTTGGACAAGTGTTTAAATTTTTTGAGAGTGTAGATAAAATAGTGTATGCAACTGCATATAATTAGGCATTAGAATGCTCGTATCAATCTATTATCTATTATATATTATTATCGTAACAGACACTCGCATTCTAATGACCCCCATTATGTGACAGTTGCATAAACTACTATAAAAAAACCCACCAAATACCGCCAAACTTTTTTTTGTATATCAGACTAAAAAACGCTAAAACAAACGCGTCGATAGGTTAGTTATGTAGAACCCTAAATGTAAGTTGTTTTCCAGAGTGTAATAGTAGTTTATGCAACTGTCGTATAATGTATAATGGGGGTCATTAGAATGCAAGTGTCTGTTTATATATAGTTATTGATAATAGATTGACACGAGCATTCTAATGCCTAATTATATGCAGTTGCATACACTATTTTATCTACACTCTAAAAAATTTATTCAGTTGAACACTTTTCCAAACGTCCGCACCGGCGATTGCAAGGCCCGATACATGGTCAAATTCAATACGAGAACGTAATATGGATTGATGAGAATTTTCGAAAATTCTTTACTTACAGTTGTTAAGATGTCGAGTCTGAATAACAACAACTAAACAACTGAACAATATCTAAACAACTGCTCAACATCGGTACAACAACTAAACAACATCTGAACAACATCTCAAAAACAACAGAACAAAAATCTATTAAAAACAACTGAACAACATCCGAAAAATTACCGTACAACAACTGTCAGGTGCGGCGGAAGATGGCGATTTGATTCGAGTATTGGCAAAAAAAACTTCGTTTCATTTCTCAACTTTAACGTAGTAAGAGTTTTCTCATTAAGTCATTACGCTTCTGTAATTTATAATAAACCGTAGTTTATATAGGCAGAATGCATAAAGTAGGTCTTTATGCAACTGTTTACGAATTCATAATTCGAACATTATGAGACGAGTGTAGATAATAGTAGTTTATGCAACTGTCGTATAATGGGGGTCATTAGAATGCAAGCCGAGTGTGATAATAGATTGACACGAGCAGTCTAATGCCTAATTATATGCAGTTGCATACACTATTTTATCTACACTCTAAAAAATTTATTCAGTTGAACACTTTTCCAAACGTCCGCACCGGCGATTGCAAGGCCCGATACATGGTCAAATTCAATACGAGAACGTAATATGGCTTGATATGAATTTTTGAGGATTCTTTACTAACAGTTGTTCAGATGTCGAGTCTCAACAGCAAATAACTAAACAACTGAACAACACTGAACAACAACTGAACAACACTGAACAATAACTGAACAACACTGAACAACATCGAAATAACATCTGAACAACAACTAATCAACATCTGAACAACATCTCAACAACAACAGAACAAAAACCTATTAAAAAAACTGAACAACATCCGAAAAATTACCGTACAACAACAGCCGTTCAGGTGCGGCGGAAGATAGCGATTTGAGTATTCGAAAAAAACTTCGTTTCATTTCTCAACTTTATCGTATTAAGAGTTTTCTCATTAAGTCATTACGCTTCTGTAATTTATAGTTAACCCTAGTTTTTATAGGCAGAATGCATAAAGTAGGTCATTATGCATCTGTTTTCGAATTCATAATTCGAACATTATGAGACGAGCGTAGATAATAGTAGTTTATGCAACTGTCATATAATGGGGGTCATAAGAATGCGAGTGTCTGTTTGACACGAGCATTCTAATGCCTAATTATATGCAGTTGCATACACTATTTTATCTACACTCTAAAAAATTAACCAGTTAAACACTTTTCCAAACGTCCGCACCGGCGATTGCAAGGCCCGATACATGGTCAAATTCAATACGAGAACGTAATATGGCTTGATATGAAATTTCGAAAATTCTTTACTAACAGTTGTTTACATGTCGAGTCTCAACAACAAATAACTAAACAACTTAACAACAACTGAACAACACCGAACAACATAGGCATAACAACTGAACAACATCTAAACAACTGCTCAACATCTGAACAACATCGGTACAACTAAACAACATCTGAACAACAACAGAGGTTCAGTCGCCGCTCAGCAGCCGTCCCGCACGGTCGCCTACGCTCCGACTACCTGGCCGCTCCCGTGGCCCCGCCCCTCGCCGTCGCTCCGCGACCGACACTCCAGCCCTGCGTCGGACAAGCATCACTTGTCCCACGCAGCCTCCGCCGCCGTTTGTGTCTTTTTCAAGACACATTCCGTGGTATTTTATTTAACTACGTCTTTTGCCCGAAAACCGCCGGTTTACGCGGTCCTTGTTCGGTGGATACCTAACGGTGCTCAACGATCCGAACAGGGGGTGTAGACCCGATACACCAGCTTTGCCCCTTCAGGGCAACGCAGTCAATCGGACGGGTACCAGAACCACCGGCCCTGGGGGTGAACCCAAGTCGACCCTGGTACCATCCTCTTCCCCTGTCCGAGCAGAGTCTGTCTGGGAGAAGGGCTCCGGCCCCAACTTCCTCTTTGCTCGGGCCTGTTAGGAACCTCCCGCACAATAAGATTGGCGGAGGATACACTTTAGGGCTACATTAGTTAAGTACACCCTCCCTGCCTACACCCGGCGGGGAGGATCACCGGCGTCTTACCCTCAGGCTGTTCCCGCCTGAGGGCCGCGATTAGCATATTAGCTAGGCCGATTGCCGTGGAGTTCTTGCCGTTTCTCTCCCACGGAACGGTTCCGAAACGGCGGTAGCTATAGATTAGGCAATGGCCAAAGCCCTTCCCCTAGAGTCCGTTCTCCTAGAACTTTTACAAGTTGTCTTCGAGGACAACCAATTCCGAGCCCGCGTCGCGAAACGGATTCCCGGAATCAGCGACTACTTCGCCAAACTAGCCCGCGATGAGTCATCGCCCAATCCCCTGACCACCGGTGAGTCAGCCCCATCCGCCGACGAAGCGTCCGCCGCTAAGTCGGCACCTGCCCCCTCCCCTGCGGTTACTCATTACGATGAGTCACCGCTATCCCCTGACCCATCGTCCCAAGTCGGCAACGCCCAGGACTCCGACCTAACCGTCGAAGTCATGGACATTGCCGGCCCCCCGTCCGATGACTCAAACCCCGAACCCGACTCCGACGACGACTACACCGTAGTCAGTAGGTCTAAGAAGCGCCAGCGTAAGGCTGCTCACTCAGATAGCGACGAGGCTGCGAAAACAGTCCGCGTCGAAGGGCCCGATGGCAACCGCCGCAAGGTGGCCGCCGCCATCCCTAAAGTCTCTCCCGCTACAGAGCGCAAACCCCCCCCGATTATTCTCAGGGACAACGCCAAGTGGTCGTCCCTTTCCAGTCAGATGACCCAGAATAAGATTCCGTTCTTGACTGCCTCACAGACCAAGGACGGAATTAAAATTCAAGTCCCGACCTCTTCGGCGCACAGAGCGCTTACAAAATTACTAAACTTCCTCCAGTTCCCGTACCATACGTACGCACTGGAGGAGGAGAAACTACACCGCGTAGTAATTCGAGGCATCCCGAAAGAGATTTCCGAGAAGGAAGTCTATGACGACCTTATCGCACAAAACATCCCCGTACATAAAGTACACCGCATTTCGTCTCATCGCAATAGGAGACAATTCGACATGGTCCATGTCACGCTCGAGAGGAGCGAAGCTGGTAAGGCCATTTACGGTTTGAAATCCGTGTGCATGCTTTCAGGCATCCGCATGGAAGCCCCCAGGAAGACTGGGATCCCTGGCCAGTGTCACAACTGCCAACTTTACGGTCACTCTTCACGCACCTGTCACGCCGCCCCACGGTGTGTTAAGTGCCTGGAGAGTCACAGCACTGCCCAGTGCGCCCGTCCTAAAAAGACGGACACGCCCTCGGCAGACAGCTCCTCTCCCCCACTCCCACCTAGTTGCGTCCTCTGCAACGAAAGTGGCCACCCAGCCAACTACCGCGGCTGTCCCCGTGCCCCTAAGGCGAACCCCAAAGTGCTTCAGCGCACCCTTGCGAGGCAAACGTATGCCGATAGGCTAGCTGGCTCTCAAAAACCAGCTGCGGTCGCTCCAGGTGTTGCTGAAAACACAAACTTCCCGCCCCTCAGGCCTAACCCCGCATGGGCCCTCAAAATGGGTCCAGTCCCCGCCCCCGCCCAAGTCGCACCAAAACCGGTGGTGCCCCCCCAACCCGCCCCCAAAAAGCCGGCGCCTCCGCCGCCGTCTCCTCCCAAACCCACTTCCCACAGCAAGAGTGCTGAAGGCGACTTAGCCGACGCGCTCTCTGTTGTCTCCAATTTCACCAGCCTCTTCGACATCGAAGAGATAATCTCCTACTCTAAGGAGATCAGAGCCAACGCTGGTAACCCCAGTGCGCTCATCCAAACCGCCGCCAAATACTACCATCTGGTAGTCGCGTTCAAAAACTTCAAACCCTGATTATGGATAGGTCTATTAACTTAGGGATATCCAGCAGTGGTAGGACCAAGCCTCGGTCACTTAAATTAGGTTTTTTCAATGCCGATGGTATTTGCAATAAAAAGACGGAAGTTAGCCTCTTCCTGAAAGATCACGGTTTAGACGTCCTCCTCGTACAAGAAACGTTTCTAAAACCCCATATGCGTACCCCGCGAATCGCGCAATACAACACGGTACGTAATGACCGCGTATCGAGCAGCAAGGGAGGCACCCTCATTCATTACAGGCGAGCGCTTCACTGCTCACCCATAGAGACCCCGCCCCTCTGCTATATGGAGGCTTCCGCTTGCCGCTTAAGCATGACGGGACACCAACCCATTACGATAGTGTCGGTATACCTATCTCCGAGCAATAATCGCGAGACAAAGCCACTTCTTAAAAGTGAGCTCGAGTCATTATTTAATCTCGGTGACTCAGTTATCATAGCAGGTGACTTGAATGCCAAGCACATGTCGTGGAACTGTATCGCCAACAACCCTAGAGGCAATCTTCTCTTTGAGTGGCAGGACGAACTGTCCTTTGACCTAGTAGCCCCTACAGAGGTAACTCATTACCCCCATACAGTAACTCATCGACCCGACATCCTCGACATAGCCCTTCTAAAGAACGTAAACCTTCGTTTAAGTTCTATAGAAGTACGCCACGAGCTCTGCGACTCTGACCACAGACCAGTTTTACTAAAACTTGACCCGCGAACCGACATCCCCGGCCCCTCAGGTCTGTGCGGCCCGACCAAAACTATAGTAACTGGCCGAAACTAGGCCAAGCCTTGAACGCTCCCAGCTCTACTCACCTGGACCAAATACCGACTAGACTGACTACCGAAACCGACATCAACCTAGCCGTCTCTTCCATCACAAATCACGTTAGCAGCGTCGTGAACAGCTGTTCACGGACGGTTCAAATCACTGAAGACAGTAAATATAAACCTCCAAATGACCTTCTTGAAATGATAACAGAGAAGAACGCCGCGATCCGCGCTTACAAATCATTCCCAATCGAATCTAACAGACTATTCATGCGCGCCCTACAGAGGGAAGTAAGGCAGCGTGCAGCTGAATGGCGTGACGCCGGATGGGATCAGCACCTTGAGGAGCTGAACCCATCCCATCTCGCATTTTACAAGCTGCAACGCTCGCTGAAATCTGACACCATCTCCGTGATGCCGGTACTTAACAGACCTGACCAGACCAAAGCCTTTGACGACGACGAAAAGGCTGAATGCCTAGCTGACAGTCTTGCAGCCCAATGCACCCCCAGCACACTCCCTTACGACTTGACCTTCGTCTCAACGGTCGACTCCGAAGTCGAACGTCTCATTTCACTACCCCCATCGGGCCCTCCACTCAGAGTCATCACTGAGATGGAAGTGCGCAACGCCCTTAAGGCACTCAAGCCCAGAAAGGCTCCAGGACCGGACGGCATCACCAACCGTGTCCTGAAGATTCTCCCCGATCACCTGATCAATCGCCTCACCCTGATTTTGAATGCCGCCATGGCTAGTTGCACCTTTCCAGCTTGCTGGAAGGAAGCAATAGTCATAGGCATTCACAAACCGGGTAAACCGGCGAATGAGCCCACTTCCTACCGCCCGATCAGCTTACTGAACCCTCTCGCCAAACTGTACGAACGCATGATCTATGCCCGACTCCGTGACCACGCAGAGACCAACAATCTCATACCTGACGAGCAATTTGGCTTTCGACAACAGCACTCTTGTACCCAACAAGTACACCGCATTGTCGAACACATCGCCCTTAAGCTAAATGTCTCGTCCAAACCGACCCCGACAGGAGCAGTCTTTCTCGACGTGGCGAAAGCCTTCGACAAGGTCTGGCACAACGGGCTGGTATACAAGCTACACCAGCTCGCTGTGCCAGATCGTCTCGTGCTTTTAGTACGTAACTTTCTGTCGGATCGAAGCTTTCGTTACAGGGTGGAAGGCACTCTGTCTTCCCCCCACACCATACAGGCAGGAGTCCCTCAGGGCTCCGTCCTATCTCCATTACTTTTCACGCTATACACTAGCGACATCCCCAAATCGCCCATGTCACAGCTGGCTATGTTCGCCGACGACACTGCCATCTACGCGTCCCACCGTAACCACTTAAAATTAGTTCAGATTCTCCAGAACGCTCTAGACTCCCTCGGGAGCTGGTTCCGTAAATGGAGAATCGAGGTAAATCCGGAAAAAAGTGCAGCCGTGCACTTTCGTAGAGGTTCGTACCGATTAAACGTCCCCGCTGTAAAGCTTTTCGGCCGACCCATCCCGTGGGTCAACGAGACCAAATATCTAGGAGTCACCCTCGACTCAAGACTTAGCTTCCGTAGCCACATTATGAGAGTCCGCGACCGCGCCGCGTTCGTTTTGGGCAGATTACATCCGATGTTGAACAAAAAGAGCAAACTCTCCCTTAGAAATAAGGTGAGAATTTACACCACCTGCGTAAGGCCTATTATGACCTACGCCAGCGTAGCCTTTGCTCACACCTTCGATTCACATCTGAAAATGCTGCAGGTCATCCAAAACCGTTTCATGCGCAAAGCTACCGGGGCGCCCTGGTACATGCGTAACGCCAACCTCCACATCGACTTAGGCCTCCCTACCATTAAAGCGTATATGAAAGAAGCGTCCCGTCGCTTCTTCGATAATGCTCCCCATCATAAAAACCCCTTGATAGTTGCCGCGTCCAACTACTTCCCCCATCCAACCTCGCGTTTTAAACACCGTCCGAGACACATCCTTACTGAAGAAGATGATGAAATCACAGTAGCCACTGCTGCAGCCATTGCGAGTAGATCACACTCCACAAGCTCCTCAAGCAACCGACGCCCCCGCCGGCGGGGGCGCGGAGGTCCCTCATTTGCTCCCCACTTTGGGAACTACCGGCACGTGCCGGGTAGATTCAGTCCTATACGTTCTCCCCAGAACAACTCGTAAGCCCAATCGCGCCCCAAGGGCGCGATTGAGCTGGTTGTTTGAACAACCACAAGCTTTTCCGGGTGAGCTCCTGCTCCCCACCATACAGTCAGGTGTAGATTAAAAGCCCCGGGGCTCAAAATCGTAGGGTCCACAACTAAAAAAAAAAAAAAACAACAACAGAACAAAAACCGAAAAATTACCGTACAACAACTGTCAGGTGCGGCGGAAGATGGCGATTTGAGTATCGAATAAAAAAAAAAACTTCGTTTCATTTCTCAACTTTATCGTAGTAAGAGGTGGCGAGACGCCTCTTCCATCTGGGCTACCGCAGCTTATCTCTTGCCCGCCAATTTCGAGAAGATATGGCTTTCTTTGATGTACCAATTCCTTGGTACCTATATCATAAGAATAGATAATAATACTCTATGCTTATATATCGTCTTAATGCTTTGATTTGAATTAGATGTTTTGTACAGCTATATTTATGGAGATCTAGCAAGCACGCCCAACCACATGTTGGAAAACTTTAAAACTTCTTTTTCTCGCATATTCCACATTTTTCTGACTAAAAAAGGCGGTACGAATTGAGATTTGTAACAATCATTATGTGTGTAGATCATTCCTCTGCCAAGATATCAAAGCATTTACGATTTCAAGGTTATCATGTGGCTGGACAGGACCATCATGAAAGGCAATATCTCTGATATCCTAGCGGTAAAAATATTTTAAGTGCTGAAATAATCTTAATAAGAGTACTAAATGAATGTCATCTCAGCGTAAAGAAATATGCTTGTCTCCTCCTTTCACATGTTTATAGATTCTCTTTGGATGTGACAGTGGTTAACGTTTCGTTTTCACAATCTCATACAAAGAAAAAAAATAACGAGAAATTATGTGACGTTCCGATCCTTACGTTTAGAGCCATCTATCCAGCGCAAGGAAAAGATTAAAAATAAAAACATAACTCCCTATTGCGCGTGCTTTCTCGCGTAAAAAAATACTCTGGAAAAACGAGGGTAAAATAAATTAATATCTAAAATAGATATCAATATAATGTTTATTAATGAAGTTATTATTTTTTGTTACACTTTGTTGAAAGCAGCAATATCCACGCTCTGGACAAAGTCTTCATTTTTCTCGATTTCTTCAGTCAGCCAGTCGATAGAGACTTTGTCGTCTTCCACAACACAGGATATTTGCAGCTTGTGGATTCCGTAGGCTAAAGGCACGAGTTTGGCAGCTCCCCACAGCAGACCGTCACAGGTGATGGCTCTCACTGCATCCTCCATGGCTTTCATGTCAGTTTCATCATCCCATGGCTTGATGTCCAAGATGATATTTGATTTAGCAATAAGAGCAGGCTCTAAAAAACAAACGATATTAGTGCCATCATAGAATCTATTTTACTTTGTATTGCTTAGGTGCTCTATAAGCTTTTTCATTGTTATTAACTAGCTTTTGTCCAAATAAAAAAAAATGCACAACAATTTCCCCCTGTACGAGGACTAAAGTACCGCCGTTCCAATAAGTCGTATTTGACAGCTGTCAGATTCGTGATAAATATTATGGCAGAGGGTCCATTTACCTTTGTTGAGATCTCATATATTATGGAGATGACAGCTGTGATCTCGTTTGTTATGGAGATGACAGCTGTGAAATACGACTTATTGGAACGGCGGTACTTTAGCATCCAGCTTCAAATATTGCCCTACAGTCTTAACTAAAACTTACTTTTCGACTTTTTGGCATTGTATGCAGCCAAACGTTCCTCCCTCAATTTTGCAGCTTCTGCACTCTCCTCCTCATCATCAGACCCAAAGAGATCTACACCATCGTCATCATCATCAGCTGGTGCTGGCTTTGCTGGTGCTGCTGCAGCAGGCTGGAAAATAAATCATTATTTCCATAAAGTAAAAAAAGAGATGTTGTGTGGTTGGTGCCCGCTTAGAAGAGCATCATTGAATTTCAACCCATGAGATGTGTCATAAAAGGCGACTAAGAGATGAATCCAGGGAATGGGCAGCAGTGTTTTTTGTGAATACAATGAACTGCATTTGACAATATGACTGCCAAGTGTAGTAAGTCTGGCATATACTTACCTACCAGGAGGTTCGTGTCTAGCAGGCTAGGCTCATGTCTAGCAATGGACTGTTATGGCTGTTAATGATGATGATGATGAAAGAGTAACTATGTTTATTCAGTGCGCTCACCTTAGGTGCTTCTGTCTTGCTGCCTGGTTTTGACTCTAGGGAGTCTACCCTGGCCTGAAGGCTGATGACCAAATTGCGCAGATCATCTATAGCTTTCTTCAGGTCAGCATTCTCCTTCTCCAGGCTGTTAATTTTGTTGTTGATCTCAGTGTTTGGCACTCCAGCTAGAGAAGATACACTGTCCATCTGAAAACACATAATTGCAACTCTCTTATAATAGGTGATGTGATGATACATCTGTTTACATTAACACACCACAACACAACATGCTTGTAGATGAAACATTGAAATGCAAATTTTCTATATTTGTATCCCCTACAAATAAGCTACTTCAACATTAAGAATATCCTACTAATTGATACATTCTCAGTATCAAACAAGATCATAAAAAAATTATACAGTAATTGTGTACAATGTTATAGAATAACTAAGGTTATTTGTAAGGGCTAATGATATTAGATAAGCACATCAACTTAAAGAAAATGTTGCAGGCCCTAATGCATTGAGAAATACAAAATTATCAAATGTGTGAATTTTAAACACTTAAAGTACTCACACATTCAAGAGAGTTTTTGATGTGCTGTCTTGCCTTTGCCACTTCATTGGCCAAAGACGATTGAGTTAACGCAAGTGGGGTAACTCGCACCTACAACATATTATTAGGTATTTAAAAAGAAGGCTTAAAGCAGTTCTAATACTGATAAAAAAAAATTGGTGATGGCTAGCTTAATAATTTGTGCTATTTAAAATAAAATAATATAAATAAATACAAACTTTCTCAGTTTGAAGTACAGACATGTTTTAACTACGAGCGCATTAATACATATAAATAATATTATTTATGCAATTATTAGTGATACAAACCTTTCCAGACAAGGATTCATAGTAGTTTTTCTCGGCTTCGCTGTACAGTGGCTTGTCCACCCACACTTTCTCATGGATTAGAGCAGACATGCTGGAAATTCAAATTTTGACATAATTAGAATAAAGGTATAGAACAGAGTCACAGAAGTCACTAGTGAAAAAGACAAAATAATTAAAAGCAAAAATCATATGATTATATTTAAAATCATCATATTTTACATATGAATTAATAAATCCGTGGTCGCAGTTAATCGATAAAAAACTAAAAAATAACTTTTCAACAGAAACAAAATACTGATGAATGTGGAATGAGCAGGAATGAGTCTGTATTTTGAGGTTATGTATTCGAATATTTGATTCGAGAATAATACATAAATACTGTTATTAGTTGAATAGAACTTTACTTACGTGTATAAATAAGATGTCTTGTTAGTTTGAACAATTAAGCACCGGTCCGTAAACTGGGAATAACAAAAAATAAAACTTGTTGAATAATCAGAACAAACCGTACATTCGACGGTTTTCTTACAAGAGAGAGAGAGACAGAAAACAATCCACGAGTTCAATGACAGATTCCACGACACGACTTTTTTTTTTGTTAGGGGGTTTTCTGGCCTGGATACAAGTCCTTTTAGCCGTACACATCACTATTTTACTATTTAGATTCTCTTTGCTGTCACTTTTCAAAGTTCATTGACCGTTGCACAAATGAAACTGAACAAGTGCTTGAAAGTATTTGTATTCTTCATCAATTCTTGCACCCTCTGTGGTATATCTGAATTCCCATATACTTCTTGAAGCTCTGCGACTAGTGTTAGTCTTTGCAGACCATACTTTCTACATTTAAATACAATGTGGTCCAAATCTTCATCTTCTTGGCAATGCAAGCATAATCTGTCGTCTACTATCACGACACGACAGCATTCGCCTGTTGCCAGTGCAAAAAATAGCTTATATTTGGTAGAAATCAAAGAATTTTTTTTTTATTGCAATGGTAGTATTTTTTTGTTTCCGTCATACATACCAGTGTCAAAGAGGGCAGCAAGGAGAATCTAAATAGAATTAGCGTTCTACAGCTCAGGGTACTTGTATAATAGAGGTCAGTGAGCCCAGGTTAGTAGCAAGGACATTCTTGGTTAGTAGTATATTTTCTTGAGCATCAGGAGCACGTTCAAGTGACCATAAATAAAATAAATTTTGTGGCTCTTTTAAACTACGCCGCCACCACCCACCGCACTGTCCGGTCCCTCTCTGAACGTTATAGCACGTTCACACAATGCCAATATGGGCAGGGAAGTAGTAAAGGAAGTGGGCAGCGCGAATATGTAAAGAGGTTATCTACTCGCGCTGCTACTCATCATGCCGCTCTGCCACTTCACGTTACAAATTAACTATATGTAGACTAGCTACTTCATGTGCTCTCTCGACTGACGGCTTTTCGTGCTGCGCTGCCCACTTCCCTCACTATTTCCCTGCCCGTTAGCACGTTCACACGATGCCAATATGGGCAGGGAAGTAGTAAGGGAAGTGAGCAGCGTGACAATGTCAACAGGTTACCTACTCACGCTGCTACTCGTCATGCCGCTGCCTATTCGGCTTTGCGTGCGCGATTCTAAGGAACGGCAGCACGAACGCCTGTGGAATGTTTTGCTATCTCGCTCGCTCATATCGGTGCGAGAAGAGTATAACGCCCGTGTGTGAACACTCACTCGCGTTGATACTTCCACGGAAGTATTTCGAACAATATTTGCGACAGCGGCAGGAGCAGGTGCATGGTGTGAACCGAACGTGCTATTAGGTTTAAAGATTGACAAGTTGGAATTTACTCCTGATGGGCGCTTTCAGGTGGGACGTTTTTCATACAAATGAGTATCATTTTCGCAAAAGAATTAAATGTAAATTGTAAGCCATAACATTCCCGTGTGAAAATCGATTTGCTACTTTACGTCGATAGACGGAGCCACTGCATAAAATTAGTTTGATTTTATAGTGGACAAAATAGTCTGTATATTTAAACCAAAAGCGCAAAATTTACATGGGTTTTTAAAAATATCTCGAAAAATTGCTTTTCATCGCATAAGTCCATTGAATTCAGTTTTTCATTTGTACCTTACAACGTGGTCTTACGATCTGTCATCGCAGATACATTTTCTTATGTGACGGCGTTGAACGGCCTTCACTGTGTGCCTCAACTATGCTTATTCCCATGGAACTATTGATCAACCTTTTACCTACAAGCTTCTTGCTTATACCTCTCTTCTATCTACCCACGAGATACCACAGGAGTCATAAAATAGGCAGCAGCGTTCCCTGTGAATAGGACACCTTGACTTGCGCTCGCCAACAAGCCTGCCAACTGTCAAGCGCGGTGAGTGTGAGTGTGACAAGACCCCTAATAGAGGGAGGCCTATGTCAAGCAGTGGACTTTTATGGCTGTGTGTGATGAAGATGCTCATTTATATCAAATAAAGTTTTCAGGATGTTGTGGATGATGCCCATAGTGAACCATGGAAAAGAATTTACGGACACACGAGGAAATACTGCAAAACTTATCGAGATTCCTGATGCAGATCTTACCATGTTCATGGCTTCAGTCTTGAACCTAGTATGAACGATTTGAAATTGTTTCTGATTCTACGATATTCGGGGCATCTGACAGTTTTGTAAGTATGATCGAATTACCTTCTAGTTTTATTTAAAAAACATGAATATATGGAAAAAAGAGAGTCCTAATATAAACTTGCGCTGACTCAAGATAATTGAATTTCCCTGAGTAGGTCAATGAAGCTTTCACGCACTCAACCTTCACTCAACGTATTTTTTATATTGAAATCTAAAACTTTGCTCTTTGAATCAATCACCAAACGGTTTATCTTTTCTATCGAGATGTCAATTAAGTAAAACATCAGATAAAACTATAGTGTTTATATATGAGGGCCTATCGTGGGGTCTACAATAAGCTTTTACAGCAGGACTAAATTTATACTGTCTTGTTTTTCGTACTACCTCCTCTGTTTAGCAAGCCTTCTGAAAGGTATGAATATTCTACCTTTGCATTGCTCTTATTATTGCAGGTATGTCCCGCCTATATATTTTTTACTTTGTCTAAATGTTTATTCTTCATGAAGTTACTTCGAAAGTCTATCTTTATATTTACTTCTAAACTTTAGAAAATCCAATTAAGATAACGAATGAAGCAATGTTACATTATACATATTTAATCATGTAGATACGTTTACGGCGTCCATAATTTAAACTGTTTCGTAAAATGGTACCACATCTACCCATATCCATAATGCGTTACACACCTGTTCGTAGTGCTTTCACCGGTCATTTAAGCATTTCTGGGAAGTTAAATAAGCGGCCGCGTCTCGCCGCGTACAATGTCCAAGATTCGTATTAAGATTGTGAGTAATTGAAGTAGTAACGCTGCGGAGTATCTACCTACAATACTCGCATTCCTAGGAAACAACAAATATACTTCTTTGCGAGATGTGTTTTACAAAGGCCTTTCGTAGCTAGCAGCCAAAATACTTACCTGAGCTAGTTATTTATACCTTGTAGGTACTTAATTTTATGAGTAATCTATAGGAAACTTATGATGGGCTGGTGATAGGAAAAAAAAGAATTTGTCTAGCTAGAGAATTTAAATACTAAAACTCGTTGTGTGTTCCCTAGAAACATGCTACGCGAATGTACCGTGAACAAAAGACATCAACGCGGTTAATTGATCAGCCGTGTATCGTACGTAGAACACAAAGAAAAACGAAATAATTGGTTTAAATATTGTAATATTTATAAAGATAATATTTTAATTTGCTACATAGAAGCAAAGTATCAATAGGTAAAAAAAGTTAATAAATTAAGAATTTTAAATGCGTTATCATTGGAAACGGAATCGAATTTGCGTTGATGTCTTTTGTATGAAACTTACGCGCACGCACATATATTTTTTCGGATATGATAGTTTAATTCAATGTTCTTAGGATCCAATCAATTGAATATTGGAGATCATAACAAAGTAGGTACTCAGTAGGTACTTAAATCAACATAAAATGTTAAGCCCCGATGGCTCCTTATCTCAATCACTCGTAATTTTGTTGAGCCGATATCTTATTACATGAAAGTCCAATAAGGGAAGTTGCGTAAAGTTGGCCAATTCCAACTACGCAGGTCGCAGATTTTGTAACGGCTGCTGCAACTGCAAGCCGCGAGCTGGGAGTACTCGACCAGTCAGCGACAACAGCGGCGCTCCTCTCCCCGGTGCCCCGGTGCCCCGGGCAACGCCGCCCGTCGCTGCCTTCGCCACGCACCCGCATCGGCGTAACAACCTTGATTGAACTAAATAATTAACCATAACAGTGGAAGTTTTATTCTCTGGTCTAAATCAAATCTGTGACGTATTAAATCTTTACGCTACTGGCATGATAAATAAATGGGCAGGCAGTCATTGTTGTTGAGATCGCATAAAATGTTCTGACGTAGTCGATCGAGGCGAGGCACCCTGGGCATCGTCCTCAGGAGAAGGGCCAGCATGCACGGAAGATAAATTCGTCGTTTTGGTGCGTGCGAGAGCGCGGCGCGGGCGGCTCGGGCGCGCGGGGAGGCGCGGAGGGCGGCGGCGCCGGCGCGCGGAGGCTGCTGCGCTCAGAGCACCTGCGCCCGCGCTCCGTAGCGCCGCTCGCCGCGTGCCAGTCCCCGCGCCCGCGCTACCCGCGCCGCGAGCGTCGCGACGCCGCCCACGGTACGTGTTCAGCGCGTCGGGGTCGCGCGGCGGCGCGCCCGCCACTGCGCCGCTCCGCTGCTCCGTCGGCCGCTTGCTGGCCGACGCTGCTGCGCCGCCCGGCCGGTTTTCTGCCGGGCGGATCGTGACGTCACGATACTAGTTTGACGTGCGTGACGTTTTGCACCAGGACGCCCGCTCCGCCGCCGCCCCCGACCTTAGTTTCAGTGCAATGACGTGCTCGTTCCTCTCCGTGCTTTCTAGTGACGATGAAGGAAAGATGCTGGCCCAGCTGAAGAGTGATTTGATTAAAATCTTGCGTCAGTACTAGAATAAGCGCAGGATATGGTTCTTTGTTAATTTAGCTTTTGCTTCTTTCTTTGTTTGTTTCACTTAATTTCGATTAATAATTTGTTGGTATGCGACTAATATAACTCGAGACAGCAGTAAAAAATAAGTCTTTAATTTGTGTAATTGACGGGCATGTGTGCTGTAAGCAAGATGGTTGCACACATGACAACGTATGTGTGCGTCTGTGTATATCTTGGTGTGCACTTGACGGCGCGCCATGAGCATGTGTGTGTTCGTGAGCTTGCTGGCTACGCTCCGTGTGTTTGTGTGTAAACGCACACTTGGATGAGCTCTCCGGCTCAGCCTTTTTGTAATTTTATTTTCCTCCCGCGGCGAAGCAATGGCGTTCATACTAGCATGTGGTACTGACAAAGCATCCTTAAGACTTTTTCTCATGAATCGAATAGGATTCCATTTAGGTTCCCTTAACTGGTTAAAAGTTCATTGTAAGCTGCTGTGGGGGGTTTAGATATCCTTCGATGCAAAGGAACTTTTGCCAGCTAAGTAAGCTCAGGGTAGTAGGCAGGTAGTATTTGTAGGAAGTCTCCCCAAATTGCTTCTCAAAATGTTTCAAAATCGTATACTTATTCTTGTTGGTTAGTTAGGTAGGAAGTTGATAGCATAAATAACAGCTTTTCTTCACGCTGTAAGTAATTTTTAAGATTGTAGATATAACTAAGTAGGTAGGTATAACCTGCTTAGCTATGGTGTACTTTCGTGAACAGTGAGTGACAAGTTCGATTAATCACTCTATCAGATTATGATCACCGCAGCGGTCAATTTCAAATGCTAATTTGATAGCAATGAAAAGTCGATATTGCATTGGTTGGCATCACTGAACGGCAATACTACGGTGTCCACGTCATGCCACGACCTGAGTAATATCGTTTTTATTTGGATAGGTACAGTACAATTAATTAGCGATTACTCCACAGGGATAAATGGCGCTAGATGTGTGCCGGCCCTAACAGTGGCGTAGCGCGTAGGTACTTGTACATGACCCTTTGTACAATACTTGCAATAAGTACATCAAATTAATATTTATTGTAGTTACCTGAATGGAATGGCAAATCAACGAAACAAAGAAAATACCTACAAAATGCAATGTAAACAGGCAGCGTTGTAGCTAGGGCAGCCATTTCTTTAGGTCTTCTTGGATCCATGTAAGAATACCTAAAAATTATTCAATAAAGTGAATTAATTCTGTTTTGAGATCGGTTGAATTCAATGAAACGTATGAATGATTTGTAGTTAACTACTTATTGAGAGAATAATTTGGTAACTATAGTTTACTAGTTATTATTCTGAGCTATAGTGTAGGTAGATAGCTACGTAGGTACATAAGCGAAAAATCTTCCTATGTTATTGTTTTTTGTTACGTTGTCGTTAGGTTATTGTTGTACTCTGACAAGTTTGACAGCCACGTGGATACAATAGTTACCAGTTTGTACCGTTCTGGTCGGTGGTGTGCGGTGCGGGTGCAGCCCGGCGGCAGGTAGACCGCTCCGGCTCCGACCGAACGAGTTCGGGCGCTTCCACCGACCACTTGATACTCGTTCTGTTCTAACTGGACTCGGATCAGCTGATGAGCCGTCGTCGTTGCCCTTGGCGTGGTAAAACGAGACGTCCTCTTTGAACCGACCATTGTTGCCTTAGGACCGCATTCATAAATCTGAGGGCGTCTTGTTTGCGTTTTTTTATGTTTGTTTACTTTACTATAGGTATTAGGTATGTTTTTTGTTAACTTATTGCCTGGCAGCTAAACGAGCACGTCTAGCACTGTTTTTATTCACAAAATTAAGTACCTTTAAATTGTTGTACAAAATTAACTTTGAAAAGGCGTTAATGTTTGTTGCAGTAACTGAGATCGTACCTATTTGCGGGTAGAACGTAAGCGGGGCAAGAAGAAGACCCCGAGAGAGCCGCGCAGCGATGTCCGCGTCGCCGCCGGCGCACGCGCACGCCGCGGCGGGTGAAGACCGCGCGCGCAGCCCGGGCCGCGCCGGCGCCTCCCCCGCGTCCGCGCCGCGCTCGCCCCAGCCCGCGCACGCTGTGCTCGCCACCATGACACCGGTGCAACCCGCACACGACTACTATCACCCTCACAAGGTCGAGATGGACTCCGACGACGGCTACCCCTCGGATGCGCACTCCTACCGCCACTCACCTCACGAGCTCGCCGCCTACGCGCCCGACAACAAGATGCCCGTGCAGCCCGACGTCTACGACCAGGGCATGGACTCAATGGACGAAAAGACTCCGATAGATCTCATTTACGAAGATGACAAACAAACGGTGATATACACGACGACGCCGGACCAGAAGCGAGTGGAGATGATCAGCGGGCAGCTGGAAGACGGGCAGCTGGTGGGCAGCGGTGGTCAGCTGGTGGACGGTGGCGTGTCGGTGGTGGTGGGCGGCGCCGGGCAGGGCACCGTGCTCGTGCTGGCCGACCACGTCGTCGACGAGCTGGGCCAGGTCATCACTATACCCAGGTATGTTTTATTTACCAAACTGTTTGTGTTTTAACTTTTAAATAATACGAAGTCATTCTGTCCATAAGATTAGTATAAATTCATATCAGAATAATTTAACGATTTTCGTCAAGAAGATTACAAAATTCCAGCGGATTTTATTGCTTTGTGATTTATGAGATGATGCTTAAGTATCACGTTGCCAGGCGGTTCCGTGATCTGTTTGGCGAGATGCCTGCCTACCTACGATACAGCGGGAATTTCCACCTTTAAAGTTATTTTATTATTATTAGGTACTCAGGATAGAGTATCTGATAAAAGGTATGCTAAGTACCAGCTAGCTATATTAGGAGTAAATACATTATGAAATACGTATCTAGCGAATTTGATATCTAAGGAAAAGTCAGTTAGTTACTTACCTAGATATTTACCTTATGATGATACGTAAATTAACCGTTAGACTAGTAACATCATTAACCATATTGAACGGGCTACTGTTGCTAGTTAACTTGTTCGCGTGTTGGCACCTCACGGTTTGATTAGTTAGGAAGAATTGATTGTTTGTGTAAGCAGCTTGTAGTATAGGTACTCAATGCAAGAGCGAGGCGAGGCAAAACGAGGCGAGGTGTTGTGTCGGAGGTCCAGTAACGGTCGTGCTAGGAGCGGCGGCTGCGCGGGCGCGTGTGGGCGGAGCGACGGGCTCACCTTGAACTTGCCGCGAGAGCCGTGTCCGCGCCGCGTTGCGGCGGTGAGCCAGCAGCGCCGCGGCCGCGCGAGCGCACGACGCTGCTACACCAACATCCGATCACATTTCGATGGTGTGATGTAGCCAACCATTCGCTCACAACAACCTATACATACACAATTCTAATGGATCGCTGTCATAACCTCACTTAAAACAGCTCGCCTCTGGTGCTTTCGATCGTATCAGAATCGTTCATTCAAAGAACCCTCTTACTTGATTTTTGTAGTTTATAGCTACTGGAACAAGCTCGCTTTTGGATCATATTCTTATAAGTGCCATAAGCCGTTTTAGAATCGACAACATAATTTTCAAATCGAATACTTATCTGTTTATTGGGAAACATTAGAGCCATTACTGGAAGTGGCAGAGTCATTACGAGCAGTTAAGGAAAAATAGTTGTTTGTTAGTCAGTCGGCAAATTGCACCTTACCGACGAGTCACAAAAAGCTGTCATACCTATGCATGTCATTCATACTATGCATGACGTTGCAATATACGTGTACGTAGACCGGCCAACAACCAGTAGTAAAATTAGTTACGTTTGTTTACTGGCCCAGACAAGTTTTATAAGCAGATACTAGTCAAGTAGCCGCGTAGTAAATTGTATAGTAATGTTTGTTCGGGTATGATTGACCATTCATTCATAATACAAACCAGTCTGTCAAGAAAATCATTCCGGAAAATGGATTATTCTTCATTCATAAAGTAAGTTTGACGAATTTGAAGGTAGCTTCTGTCCATATCAACCATCGTTTGAAGTTTTCATCTGATACGGAATTATAAGACGGGAAAAGGTATAGTTAGGTATAGGATATGGTACCGGTTACAAAAAGGTACAGAATAGCGGTACCGCTACCCAAATAATTATATATACCGCCCCAAGGGCGCGATTGGGCTGCTTGTTTGAACAACCACACAAACTTCTCCGGGTGAGCTCCAGCTCCCCACCAAACAGTCAGGTGTAGATTTCAAAGGCCCGGGGCAAAAAATTGAAGCGTACAGTACTTAAAAAGTTGGTTAGGACATTGCAGGCTGAACCACCTGATTGTCCAAAAAGAAAGATGGTCCCGTGCTTCGGAGGGCACCTTAAGGGGTGTCGGTCCCTGTTAATTTCTATGATTACATAGATGGAGGTCGTTATAAAACCATGTCGATGGCCTACTTCTAGTAGTAGGCAGTTGAAAAACTCTGACACTAGGACCATTAGATGACTCCGTGTCTCACACTAAAATAAGAAGAACCGAAACAATTTCGGGTATTCAATCCCTGGGGTGGACCATAGACTGTCGGCAAAAGGAAAGAAATTAGATAGCTTATACTGAGGGTTATCCGAATCAAGCGCCCCCATGTCTTTTCCATGTTTTTTTTAGTTTCTGAGTAATTCAACTTTTTTAATTATCAACCATCTTCGGACAATCAGGTGGTTCAGCCTGTAATGACCTAACCAGACTAGAAACAAATGCACAAAGAGATAATATCAACTTTGTGAGTGCCTCACCGGGAATCGAAACCGAAACTTTTGCAGCACAGGCAGTCGCACTACCACTGCGGCACATTAGTATATTTAAGGCATATAAATTATATTATTAAGTTACTCCACCCTGTATATAATCGGGATCTCGTAAACGGCTTCAACGGTTTTCACTACATTTTGCTTGAAAGAGGTTTTGGGGGCGAAATATCGATATGGGTAGTTTAAATTTACAAAAATTACATGATATTATTATTACCGACAAAAAGCCATGCAATGCGCGGTCAACCAGGTACTTGAGTTTAAACCAGGAAAAAAAGATGTGTCCGAGGGTCGTAGGAAGTGAAAGAAAGTCAAATACAGTGGGAACCAATTTTTAGTTCTGGTCTCTTCAATTTTAACCCCGGGGCTATGAAATCTACACTTGGCTGTATGGTGGGGAGCAGGAACTCACACTGAGAAGTTTTGTGGTTGTTCTGGGAAGAACGGATTGGACTGAATCTACCCGGCACGTGCCGGTAGTTCCCAAAATGGGGAACAAGTGAGGGACTCGTAGGTACCTACTGTCCTTGCCCACCCCTCTCGCGAAGAGGCGTGAATTAATCTATCATCTATCTATCAGCTTGGTGATTGTCTGTTTGCGTGTAACACAATAGATAACAATTTGGTAATAGGTTGTTGTTGGGCTTGTACAATTTATAATTTAAAACTGAAAAAAACTACTTTTATCACAATGGTCAGAAAGAGCCGCAGCAGGGCAGGTATAGATTTTCTTCATCATCATATATTTAAGTTTGTCAAAGAAATACAAAGTCTTGGACCAAACTCACGCTGGGAGTATAAAAACGTGTTTTATTTTGACACTGTCTCGATAACAACAAAGAACATGTCATTCGGTAGCCGTATGGCACACGTCGACAATGCGAGTGGGAAGTGAGGTAATTACGGTCACGCTAACCATCAAGCCAACAATCGTAAGGTGGGGCTATGACACCTACCCCCCCTCCCCCCAACCAGGCTTGCTGATAAGCATTCGCCATTTGCGGCTTTATTCTCAAGTGTCGTGTCACGTTGTTATATCAACAACACCAAGAGTTACAAGTATAGTTTTCCCTTCCATACTGAGACCTCGCCGTCATATGCCTAGACCGGTGAGATTTTCACAGTTGTATTTCAGTTGCCGCTGGACTTGTAACAACAGATACTAACCTGATGGATAAAATTATATTTAAGGGGATAGTTACAATGGAAACGGGTTCTTACCGACGATTTTTCATAATTTTAATCACCCGATATTTCGACGCTGTTGCAAGTGTAGAATGAGGATAGATAGAAATGTTTGCCCCCAGCAGCCGCCACCCACAGTTCCATCAGGTTACCCGTGATCATGACAAAATAGTAAAAATTCGTCAGTAAGATCCCGTTTAAATTGTCACTATGAATAGTGTTAACAATCGCAAAAGTTAAAAAAAATTACGGAATGTACATTATTTACGAATTTATTTTATATTTCACAAAAGTAACTGAAATGCCGTTGATTTGGTACACTCGTACCATAGACCAAATAATACTATTGGTCTATGCGCGTACCTTAACATAGACATTCAAAGTGTTACAACATAGTAAACCTCCCAACCAATGTCCAATAACGTGTCCAAAGTAAAATCACTTACAATAATCCGCTCATCCATAGGCTAATCTATAAATTATAGATAATGTTATCGCGCTATACGACTGCTCTCGGAATATATTAAGAAAATGGGCTTAAAAAAAGAGGACAGCGGCTGTATCGAATGATATCGGTCGAGAATACACTGGACTCACAACTTTTTAATTTTATTCTGAAATGAATACCTATCCAATATCCAACCAACATTATATAAAAAAGGTACCTACCTACTATACGTATTGTGAAAATCGATAGAAATTGATTTTTGTCCTCCGTGCAAGGCTTGTATCTACGTGTGGGGAAGGAACTACACTATCCTACTTCCTACTAATATTATAAATGTGAAAGTTCGTATGTTTTTTTGTTACTGCTTCACGCAAAAACTACCAAACCGATTGTAATGAAATTTGGCATACATATAGAAGGTCACATGGATTGACACGTAGGGTAGTTTTTATCACAACTTCTGCGGGCAACGCCGCCGCGCCGCTTATAACAGCTAGTGTAAAATTTGGTATTAATTTAATATTCTAGTGGATTGCTATTGCGATAAAAAAAATGGTACAGTTCGATAGTTGAAGGTTGAAGGATAGTTTAATGTAAATGAAAAATAAATTCATATATATCGCACAGAATGCGAGGCTTAATGAGTTTAATTTTCTCAATAATCGTATGAAGATAACGAGCAATTAACAGATCAGGAATATTATCTACTAATACAACATTAGAGAGACGAAGTCGGAGATCAGTCGCCTGGTCTTAATGTTGATAAGGGAATAAAACGGGAAAGGTTTATAAAAAGCGAATAAAGTAAGCTTGATATGGGCTGGCTGGAAGGCTGCGAGCCGAGAGCCGAGGCCGAGTGCCGATAAAAAGTCGGTCGGATCGTTTAGGAAGTGGACGGGAGTCGTTCCACGGAGTTAAGTAGACAGGACATATTTGAAATACATCTGTGATGCCAACGATGTATTGTGAATCTACTTGTGCAAGCAGAAAAAGGAAATACAAATGTTTGACTGCAAAAACAGCAAATTGTTAATTTAGAGGGGCAGGTTCATGTCCAGCAGTGGACTGTTGTTATTATTATTAATTTGCTTGGGAAATAAAAGCGAATCAACGAGCTATATCAAACTAACAATCGTATTTAATTGCAAAGTGCCAAAATGTCCAAGTTATCTATTGAAGCGGTGTATACCGACAACCGGGCAGACAGAGTTGATAAAATTAAAGGGTTTATAGTTGACTACGTAACCTTAAAAATTGATTCGGCTCTACCTTCGGGTTCGTTTTAACCAAAGAGCGCTGCCAACACTTAATGATGACTTTTTGTACCTTTATGCTGCATATTACGAGCGCCGCGCGAACATTGTAGCTCCGAATATTTTTGAAAACATCCTGTTTTTGAATGTTGGAAGTTGCATGTTCTGGTCAGGTAATTTGGAACAGCCTAAAATGTCAACATGCACGTCAGCAGTTCGCAGGATAAAACTGAATGAGGTGAACCGAGGGTCGAGCTCAGTTGTGTGCAATTACATGAACAGGCCCAGCAGTGGATAATACATAGGTACAACATACAATCACGCCTTCATCCATTGCGGTGTAGGAAGAGCGTTAGCGGCCGTGAAAATACGATCGCTATCGCCACGTCAGACAAATAATTAAGGGGCGTTTCAGAAAAATCATGTATCACTAAAGTGACAGGTTGTCAGCCTCTAATTCGCCTATAATTGTAATACACATGAAACCCACGAGTAGTCTCACTTAGTCGCCCTATTACGACACCCGCAGGAAAGAAATGGGGTGATGCTATTCTATCCCAGCATCACACGGCCTAGAAGCAGGGGATGATGATGATGATGAATATATATATATCCTTTATTGCATAAATATTACTAACTATAAAGCAAAAACTACATCTTATTGTTATAGTAAGGGAACCGATACAATATAACATAGGTGATCTGAAATACACTTTAAAGACTTAAATGTTAGATTTAAGGTTTTTCTCTTATTTCTGCTCTTCTGAGAGAATACTACTGTAAAAAAATATGTCTTTAATTTTTTTCAAACATTCCGCCCAAAAGGGAGAGTCCTATGTCCAGTTGTTGTGGATATTGATGATGATATTTTTTTGTGAAACTCCAATCGCTGTCGCCCATGGCTTGCACGTCCTCTGCAGGCTGTTCTCTCCTCCCTCCCCCCCGCCCCCCGCTCCTCCCCCCCTCTTATTTTACTGCCGCTCGCCACGCCGCCGCCGCCCGCCAGCCCTCGAGATGAGCTTACCATCGCCCAACCAAACCGAACCCTGATCATTATTTAATGTAATTATTTCCTCGGTAAACTTCTTTTTTTTCACTCCATAACAGTTACGTACATTTTTTATCGTTCGGGCCCAACTTTCGGGACCTCATGTCATTTGGACACTGATTTTGTAAAAAAAACTTTAATGGAGTTGCGAGTTCACTTAAGTTTTTTAAAGTTATTTAAAATTTGTTTCGACCATGAGTTTTACCAAGACGATTTATATTTTGATAAATGAATCTGTCCGCGTGAACAAAATACATTAAATTTTAAAACTAGGTAGGTATGCGTTTTTGAACTTGGTCTTGATAAAAAATAATTTCATGACGTAGGAATTTTTTCGTGGCACGCCTCAGGTAATTAAAACCTTGTTTTTCTTTTTGCTTAGTATTTACATACACATTAGCACAGTTCTTGCAATGCTTAAGATTTAAAATAACCGTATGATGGGAATAAGAAATAGATGCAAAATCAGCAGGAGACGGGGTCAACAAACTCGTGAAAGCGGGAGACATGAAGCTCTTAGGAAAAGACATCAACGGGCACTTGGCTCGCGCTCGGCTACACCGCACTGTACCGCCACGCCACCGCGCCGCCGCCGCGCCGCTCTCCCGAACCGACTTCGACAGCTCCAGGCTCTGGGGTGACGTCAGCACCACGCTATTTCTCCTATCTATGGGCTTGTTCATTACACCCATTGATATATCAATGATTGAGATTACTTGTATCACAATTTATTTATTTAAAATGTAAAATACTCCGCTCCGCAATTTACTGATTACGTACTGCCGCGAACGTTTATTATTTTTTTCGAAACCGACTTCGTGCAGCCCTCAAGATTTTTATTTTTATTACACATTCAACCTGACCTTTTGATGTAAGTATCGGTTGTATCGTAAGTCGTTCGGGCCTGTATTTTAGTTGAGGTTTCTCAAAAATCACGTCCTAAAGATATGTAAGAGTCAACAGTGACCGCGAGTATAAACACAAAGTTCAGTGTGTCCTTTAAAAATTAACGATCATCCTTTCTACCTGATGCCGCTGTCCGAGTGCAAATAAAAAACGGTTTCCCCGCGTAAAGGGTTCACTTCCCATCACATGGAGGCTGCACGCACACGCGCGCACACGCACGCACACTCGCGCGCACGCCGCCGCGTAGCCGAGCCGCAGCCTCACTTTAGGCACCAACGACGACGACGGGCGCGGAGCGTCCAACAGAATTCTCGACGGGGGGATAAAACTTTACAACGTAAGAGTTGTATGGATCAATTTGGTGTTTATTTTATTACTTATAATCATACATTACTAGCTGCATTTGTTATGAAAAGGTGAAAATTTGCCTTTAAATGCAAACAGTTTTGCAGCCTACGTATTTTTTCATATCTAGATATTAACTACGCTAAGGCGAATCTCAATCCGGATGCGTCTGTCAAACACCTGGGTTAAATCACATGCTTTACGCGCGTTACTGTGTGCCATGGTTTCCTTTTTTGAATGGGGAATTTAATTTTATTTTTGTCTGCCAAACTGATGTGTCAAAAATACGTCCGGCAGTCCGTCATAGTGGGAGAAGGCGAACCGCCTAATTAATGTTAGAGCCTTAAAAATTGTGGAAAATTACATTATTATAGGTATAAACAAACCGTTAATCGTTGTATATAAAAATCATTGCATTCAAATGTAAGTACGACCATATTGTGCAGGTACTGTTTACTGCAGCATATTTTAATAAGATTTTAAGGAAATAAGTAGCAGCGCTTGTTGTAACATAATTATACTAAATTACGCTATCAATCTTTATCTAACTTAATTATCAGTAACTGGGAAACGTTAATGTTCATAAATAAAGTTTCCTATTCAGATATAAGCGTCATGCTCATGACATGACATGAGCGAGACCTTGATTCAAGTAAACAATCGAATTCATAGCTTCGTAAGGATAAGGTCACATCCATACCCAGAAGTAGTTAAATCTTTCATCTTTTTTGTAGCCACAAGCCCACAACAAAACACAGAGTAAAACCCATTAGAGTTTTATTATCTTACAACAAGGTTGGGAATTGTAAGGCAACGTGTACTGAGGCTGTCGCGTTCGGCTGTTTCAAAATTAATTCTATGCTATCTGTAAATACGATTGAAAACGAAAGTCACGGAGTCTAGGGAAGTTAGTATTCACGGAGATACGCGAGATTTTTTGTATTGGTCGGGGATTCCTTTGTGGTTTAGTGGATGGCCAAGGAACAGATTTTCGTCCTGTTGTTGTTTGCCTTTTGTTTATGGTTAGTCGTTAAATAATTGTTTTAATCCGGTGTGGTATTGCCCTGACACAGCCTCGGTTCAATATCTTTATTTCTGCCTCGTCACGCATGACACCCATGACGTGATACGTACGAGTATGGTGGTTGTCTTGTAATTTTGCCACCCGTTGCGCAAATAAAGCCTTTGGTTTTGAGGCTGATTGATCACTGTTCTCAATACAATTTGTACAATCATGTTCTTGGAAATGCTTGTGATTACAGATTACTTGCAGATATAATTTGCATCGATTGTGAATGCTTTATGAATAGGAACTGAATAACATGCGCTTCTAGTTCGAGAATGTTAAATGGGGGTTTGATTTTACAGAATTAGTGTTTTACTGATAAATAACATTTGACCAAAATGGCTAATTTATTTTGTCTTTAAGGTAGCGAAACATGACAAGCTTTGTATGGTTTCTGGCCAAAAACCTTAAATGTGCACGTGAATTTGTGGTTAAAGTACTGATACGATTACTTAATCACTTCTCCGGTATTTGTTTTTGGCTGTTTCATTTCCCAAGATCACTTAAGTGTTTCAAAATCATTATCCAACTTTGCATAGATAGGTATCTTTAATCATTCAATCGTAAAATCGTAGAAACTGTTTATTCATCACATCGACGTGTGCACACAGAGAAGCCTCGCGGTTGTGTGAGGGACATGTGTCTGTATTGTAGCTTATTAGTATGAAAAAGACAGACATACTGTTAAGCTATACGACTGAGAGAAACAGACGTCATCACGACAAGGCTAGCTTTACCATATATGTATATGATTGTACGTTTTTATTATCTTTATTCAGTATACGGTTCGACATTATAATAATATACGACCACATATAATCACAATTCAGACCAATTTTAAGATCATAGCACAAAATATAAACATTTCGTTTTTATGTATCACGTTTTTATTGCAGTTATCGTGCTTAGAATACATAGTGTGAATACGATATATGATAATACACAACATACCTACATTTAAGGAGGTTCATATTTTGTACTTTACAATGTCCGATTATAATTATCATTATTTAAAAAGGGACCTACTCGTATGTACATTAAGGTCCTTTTTGTCTTATGCTTAAATCCTTGGGTCAGAGCTTCATGCAAACTTTATAGGGGCACCTACATCATACCTCACATTAAAAGACGTTACCACCAACGAGCGTGTATGAAATTTTATATAATTAACCTTCTCATAAGTATTTATTGCAGCTATGTCAAAGATCAATTTATAATAGAGATGGGCCGATTATATGTTTCAGGTTACACCGAATGCAAATATTCGGCCGAATTATTCGGGAGTAATCGGGAGGCAGTCATAACCATACAAAACAGGTTCAAGTCTTTACTTGTTTACGCAAAATTCGCGCATTGTTAGCACCGAACTTCTTCACATGCTATCTCTCTACTTTTTTATATTAGAAATGTTTAGAAACGTTAATTACAAAAACTGATTAACTCCTTGTTCCCTGACATAACCAATTTCAATGGAATATATCTACTTATCTCCATTGAGATGGGTAGACCAAGTGAAACAACTTATCGGAGCCCCTGTAACTGATGTCCTAAGAAAAGCCGAGAACAGAGACAAATGGAAAATCTTAACATCAAACGTGCTTGAGAAACATTGTGGACACGACCTTCAGTAATGAAGGTAACGACTATGTAGAAGATACCTACTTAAAAACATTACGTTTTTATTCGCCGAATTATTTTGCAAATTCACCGAGTACTCGGCCGAATACGAATGTTCGGTAAATCTGCCGAATACCGAACTTATAACGAAGATACGGACCATCTCTAATTTATAAAGTAATTAAGCCGTAAGTACCTACAGCACAGCTCTAGACTGGGCGGTGAGTCATGGGAAATGCATCGAATAATTCCATTTTTACTTATATGTAGCGTTATCCTTATTTTATTTAGCTACAGACAACATTTTATGGCTTTAAATAAAACACATATACTAATACTTTACTTGACTCTAGTAATTTCGTGAAATGCCTCTTTATCAGGCTGTGGACGCTCTGCTAACCCTTAAACGATTTAGGCGTATGTATGGTTTCACATTTATTTGAAATCATAAGTGTCAACCTTATACAAAGTTTGCATTGGGCAATGTTACATCCATTACACCCAATGTGGGAATGTATTCTCAGTCATGATGTTGTTCACTCAAATATTTTTATGGCTTCTTTAATAACGTTACCGTCTGCGTAAAAGAATTTTATGTCCAAGAGATCGAAGTGTAAATTAATACGACATAAATTGTGGTTACTGTCCGACTATCCAACACACACACAATTGTTAATTAAGAAAATAATATGGCGTAACTTTTGACCCTTTATCTCGCTGTCGTCGAATGGATATTTGTCTTCTATTGTATTAAGATTGTACTTTGTTCTTTAAAATAATACATTTTGATGCCTTTTTTACATATCATTTTTTAAACCTTAATCTTAATATTAGTCAAATACCAAATTTTAAAACACTTCCCGTGTTAGGTATAAAAAATTTTGAAACTTGCAAAATTTTCAATATTAGTCATATATATTAATATTTATACCTAATATTTGCCGTGTAATGTCGGCTTAGGATAGCATCATCCAATTTCTTTACTGTAGTATTCGTAAGAAGCGACTATGGGATGCGAGGGTGGGTTTTGCAATAGGATTGGCTGACACACAATATGGCGATACACAATTTTCCGAATGACCCTGAAATATTTGTCAGACGTCGTATTAATGCCCGTTTTTTGCGGCAGTTTGCGCTCTGCCTATACCGCAAGGGATTAAAGGCATGATATGTGTATGTATGTTTTATCTTAAATTTATGTTTTTCTAAGCAAGAACAAAAAGCCGATAAACGTAGTATGCACCAGCACCACATACTTATGTTTATATAATTTCATAGTACCAAATTACAAATAGTTTCCTTACAGTTACAGCATATACGGGACTAAAAAAAACTGCAAATATTACTGCATACAAATTGACCCGCCAAATGTACGTGAGGCGTAATTCTTTTTGTTTTTCGACCCAAGTCCCTTGGGGAAAGTCTTATTGACTGGTTTACCCCTTAAAATATTTGCAGCTAATTCTATTTACCTTATATATCATATAAAAATGGGTTTTAAGAAGCAGTTTAATTTCATTGAGGTTTTATTTTTGTTGCAAACATACGTTCTCTTATATGCATGTGTTGAGCGGGGGTGGGGGTAGGTTTGATTGGAGAACTGGCGACATTGCCTGCGCGGGCGCAACGCATGCAAGGGCGCGCCTCTCACCAGCCACTGTTTCGGATGCCGATGTAATTGCTCCACTTAATCGATACCTATTACTCGAACACCGATATTTTATTAATTGACTTCAAAATAGAGATAATAACTCAGACACACAGTTTATCTTCATCCGCCTTGGCATCTGTCTGTGCACAGTTGCTAGGTTGTTAAAGTTGTTTTAAAAGGCATTTATAATCGTATATCTGTTAATCCCTATTTCTTCGAAAAAAAAATACGAATCTGCACTCAGAATTTATTAACCTAATAAATTGAATATGCTATACTGTTTGGTCTTTAAAGAAACACTGAACAACAAATATCTATTAACTGAAATTTAAGGAATGCAATAAAATCTATTTAACTTTTTAGAGCATAAGTTATTGTAAATAAAACACGATTTAATTATGCAATCATATGCATCTAATGGTTCTCTTTAAATCAACTAATTGCTCTAATCATTACAAAACTGTAACGAAAATCAGAAACCATAGGCTAAACATAGTTATTAGGGTTCACCGTGTCATTAGGGTTCATGGGGTCGTTGGGGTTCATCGGATCGTTAGGGTTATTTTAGTTTTGAGTTGGTCGTTAGGGCTCATCGAATATGTTGAGGTAACCATGCAAGTAGGCGATTTATAGCGTGGCTATTTATCTAATACTAGCAGCCCGCCCAGCGGTTTCACCCGCTGCTAACAATTTTCCCCGTGAATAAGACAGTTTAATATAGCCTATGTTCATCAGGGATAATGTAGGATTCTAAAAATCTTGACTTCAATTTGAAACAAATAAAATATCGTTTTCAGATGGTGGTGGCGTAAAATTACATGCCTGTGATTAACCTGGCCAGCCCCATGGCAGTGCCTTTATTTTTATTTTTTTTATCCCGCCCGAGCCGGTTTTCTATTAGTATTTCTATTAGTTGTAATAAAAAAAAATGTGTGATACAAATTTCTTTTTTTAGAATGACGGTTCATGACGTCAATAAGTGATAATACTTTCCTACATTGAATAAAGAATTTCATTTAACGGTAAAAGATTTTTTTAAATCGGTCTAGTAGTTTCGGAGCCTATTCAATTCAAACAAACAATAAATAAAATCCTGTTTCTAATGTAGATAATATAAGTATTATTTTAGTGTGATGCCGGCTTAGAATAGCATCACCCGATTTCTTTCCCGTGGGAGTCGTAGGAGGTGACTAAGGGACTTGAGGGTGTGTATTGCACTTTTAGGCAATGGGCTGACAACCTGTCACTATGGCGATACACAATTTTCCGAATGACCCTCAAACATATGTCAGACGTGGCGTAAATTACCGTTTTTGCGGCCGTTTACGCTCTGCCTACCCCGCAAGGGATAATAGGCGTGATATGTGTATGTATGTATTATTTTAGTGTAGATTTTTTAAAATGCATTATTTAATGTTTTTTGTCGTCTTTTTATACCGAGTAAGGGACAGCCCTTCGAATACTGATAGGTTGCATGAAACATAAAACTGGACAACTTTCCCCTAGAAACATATGTCAGGAAACGCCATAAAAATGACCTTCCATACAAAATCACAATCAGCTGACTGGATTAACTATGGGAAGTCAGTTTTTTTACGTTTCCTTAAATATGTTCCTAGGGGATAGTTGTTCAGTTTCATGGTCTGCATGTACCCTATTAGTATTCTGAGGGCTATCCCTGACACCCTTTAATACAGTAATGATTAAATGTAATCATTACACTGGTACGAATAATGTGGCGTAGTTGGTACATTTTTAAATGAAAAAGTAGTTATTGTGGCATAACTGTAATAGTTAGACATATGGTATCGCGGACATTATTGTAGATATTGATGTCCTCTATAAAACTGTAGTACATCACTTTGCTCTACTGTCAATAATTTCCACAGCGTACGCGATATAAGATATTTTTGTGGTACATTTTTCACACGTTGGGTTACATTATCGAAATTTTCACGCGGATCCCTATTTTTTTCTCGTATAAAATATAGCCTATGTTCATCAGGGATAATGTAGGATTCTAATGGTGAAAGAATTTTTCAAATCGGGCCAGTAGTTTCGGAGCCTATTCGATGCAAACAAACAAACAAACAAACAAACAAACAAACAAACAAACAAACAATCAAATCTTTCCTCTTTATAATATTAGTCTAATATATAGGAGGTTTATTAGTGGGGGGATTCAACTTGCAAAGATTATAGAGATGTAATATAACAAAAACTATTTTTAAAAGGCAGTATTGATAGCACCTACATAATTTAATCTATAACACTGTACTCATTAGTTATGTGAACTCTTATAAACATGTTTAAAACAAACTTAAACACTGCAGTGTCTAAGATCCATTAGGTACGCTATGATGTTATGCTGCAATCTATATTGTGATCTAGATAACATATGACATGTTTGCCATATTATGATGCTACTGCGCTGCAACATTACTCTGATCGAATTAATAATACTACTAGTACTTAAATCTTGTAAAAAGATATACAATTACCTGGATATTTTTTACGTCATTCATATTATATCGTATGAAAAAGTAACAGTTGACTGATGTTTCCCGTTAAGTGAAATTTACTGTTTGTAAAAAAATTGTTTACTAGGTCTACCTTTTTCGTTTCTTTTTAACTTAGTATGAAATGCTTACACGTTGCAAATTAACAAACAGTATCATATAAACTTTCTTATCTTTTGAATTCAATGCAATCTATGGCTGTTGTCCTCGATCATTAAGTGAGTTCCTCGGTTACTTAAAAAAAAGAAAAGGTTTCAAGGAGCAATATGGAAGGTTTTTTTGCTGCGAGTGCCTTGCGCGCCGCGCGCTGGGCTGCAGTGTGCAGTAAAGTTGTGTACATACAAGGAGTCGCAATCCGCCACGTCCGCTGCACCGCGATGTAAATGATCCCCTTGAATAATGTATCCCATTCGCGGCAATCCACCATCCACCACCGGCGTATAAGGCACACGACAATCAACCGTTAGATTCTATGTGCACACTAGCTATACACTTTAGATATATTTTGATGTAAGATGCCGTAGTGGCAATATTCGTGAAGACTTCCGTCTGCGGCCGCCGTCGCCGCCTCCGCGCCGGGGTCGCCGCTAGTCATTGAAGATTATCTCAGCGCGCGTGCTCGAGCTGCGTGTGCGCATGAATAAGGCAAATACGTGTTACGTACAATTTCGCTCTTGTCTCGCTGCCATGCCGCCGTCGTAATAGAGTTCATGGCTCGAGGTGAACACTTCCACTACAACTGTTTACCGCAACATTACCTAACAATGCGCGTCGCGGTAGTAACGTCGTGTTTATTATCCGTTTTTGTTCCGGTGTGCTAGAGATAAGAAAACTATTTACCTACCTCTTATTAGGATGACGTCTTTAAACGTTTAATGACTATGATAAATTGTTTACAATGTAACCACGATACCTACTACAAACGCAAATTCAAACTAGGAGCAAGCTTTCCTACATTATTATTTTTGCATTCAATTTACATACCTGCACATTAACTATCTCCGCTTCCAATGCTAGGTCAAGACCAGATACAGATTAACTTCTACAAAATAAAACCGTCTATGATCTCAGCGAGTCGCTATTCGGTACTAATGTCGATGTAAAGCACTCAACCTGCTTACATATTAGGTATTCGCTTAGTATCAAATCACGATAGATATGCCCTAGCGGCGGTCTCGAATACCGCCGGTGTTACAAGATACATAGACATCGTGGCGAGAGGCTTTAGATGCAGTGAGTGCAGATGATAGTAAACTCTATGGCGATTGTGTCTAGCGTGTTTGTGGCGCGAGGCGGGCGGGCGGCGCGCGGCGGGGCGCGAGCGGGTCACGACTGAGTCGCACGCGCGTTCGTGACCTTGCCGCGCGCGCCGCGCAGAGGTCACACTCTTGTGTTGATGCGCTTGCGCTTGCGACCATGCCACGCTTTCCTAAAGCATGCTGCCTGCACACACCTCACGATTCACGATACCTCTATACTGACAATACACAAAACACTCGATGGATGCCAAAGACAATGTTAGTTTACGAGCGCTACCATCCCAATGCAATGCATCTTGTGTTGGAAACCAACAGTTCGTAAACATAATCTTACAAAGTCTAGCCATAAAGGGGTAGTGTATTCTTAACTTAAAATAACTCTACTTCCTAAGGTTCTTCTAGATAGCTCGGATGTAAAATTCAATAGATGTTTTAATACTCTGTGGCGTATTTTACAAAGAACAATGTAAAGATTCATATCTCTAACTTTAGGTAGCCGTCGCAGGAAAATTTGTGCCATCATAAAGGTGATATCATGCATAAAAATATCAAAGAACATCCGTGTTTTGTGTAGTCTTTGTCCACGCCTGTCGTTGGACTTATGGCTGATTATTAATGATATTGCATTAGTAATTTATGAACTGCTTATGCATTTTTAGGGTTCCGTACCTGAAAGAGTCAAAACGGGACCCTATTACTAAGACTTCCGTCTGTCCGTCTGTCACCAGGCTATCTCATAAACCGTCTTAAGTAGTTAGACAGTTAGCATTTTCACAGATGCCGCATTTTTGTTGCTGATATAACAACAAATACACAATATTACAGATTACATCTGTAATCCCATCTAAAAAAGATGTTATTTTTGTTCGGTGGATGTATTTCATGAATGGTAATTGTTAGAAACTTGAAATTTTCACAGAACATGCCGCTATAAAAACGAATACTAAAAACATAATAAAATCAATATATAAGGGGGCTGCCATACAAATAACTTGATTTTTATGCAATTTTCGTACATAATGGTACAGAACCGTGCCTATGCGAACCCGGCTCGCACTAGGATGATTTTAATTTTATATAAGTATTTGTCGAGGATTAAAGATAGTATCGTCATCGACAATACTTGCTGAGAGAAACTGTGAATGGTGGTGTTTATAATACCTAAGAGACAGATTTACACGAGTAATGGGGGAAAAGGCAGCGTGGAATGAGAAATTCCGCCATAACAGGGCGTTGCGGACTTTCACCGGTGGTGACTCTCACTCGACCGTCTGCGCACCCTTTAAATATGCATTTAAACGATATCTATTTAAGTATAGGTATGCAATTAAAACCTTTTTCATCTCGTTATGCCGTGTGTTGCCAGCTTAGAATAGCATCACTCCATTTCTTTCCCGTAGGTGTCATAAAAGGCGACGAAGGGACTCGAGGGTGTGTACTGCAATTTTAGGCTATGGACTGACAACCTGTCACTATGGCGATACACAGTTTTCCAAATGAACCTCGAATGTTTGTCAGACGTGGCGTAAATGTCTGTTTTTTGCGGCCGTTTACGCTCTGCCTACCCCGCAATGGATAAAGGCGTGATATATGTATGTATGTATGTTCATCTCGCTGCAGTTTATTGCTCTTGTATAATTGAATACCTTAATAATAGTTATGGCTACGTTTATTGTTATAAGTTTGCAAATGTTTTCATCAAAGGAAATCAGTCTTATGGCAGTAAAAAAAAGCATCGAAGGAAAGACTTTCGTTTTTGGGATTTAAGATCAATAATTCGTATTTATTATTAAGGCTATGCAATATTTACATGTTTACTAGGAGTTGAATGTGAAGACTATTTCCGCCAAGAGACCTACTTCGTCATCGCTCAACGAGTCCTTGACATTTTAAGGTGACATTACCAGCAGTTGTTCATAAATTAACAAGCATATAAAAACTACGTCAAATATTAAATCGCGCGACTAATAGCTGCCATTAGCGGATTATAGCTTTAAATCTTTAAACATGTGCCGTGTCATATGAATATGTTGCCATATTAATATGAACTAGGTATGTTAAATAATAATCAAAACATTTGATGATTTGTCTCAAATAAAAGTTTATGAAAACCTTCGCATGTTTTAATGGGCTGATAATATCAAGTGACAGAGATCTACCGCGCGGCAGACCCCTACAGCCGACCTGGCTCCGCACGTATCGACTAGTCGTTCCTGCGGATCCGCCAGGATGGCCGAGAGGGTGGCGCAGGTCCTGGGCAGCCCTGCGTTTTCCATAATTGCGTCCCAGGCAACGCAGTGTCTGTGGAGAGGACACTTCTCCGCGTCACGCGGATATACAGCCATGAAAAGTCTTGCCTCAGACACTGATTAAATCGTCTGTCACAGACGTGTGAGGCCAATGATGATGAATATCAAGTCATCACATCTCCAGACTGGACATTCGGTGATGCAGCGCCAAAAATACACGATTAAATGTTGATTGAAAATGTCCATCGGAATTCCTTTACAAATGGGAGAGATAAATCATGGACGGAGCCCTCACCGTTACGCCTTACTTGGGCTCAAGTTGTAATGAGCGCCGCAGATGGTATCCGCCGATGTCCGTTCGATGCGCGTCCACTGCCCAATATTATAAAACTACAGTCTACAGTTCACAGTTGCGATATACATTGCGTAGTCGGTTAGTTATTATTGATACTTGCCGTGTGATGCCGGCTTAGAATAGCATCACCCCATTTAATACCAATGGGTGTCGTAAGAGGCGTCTAAGGGACTCGAGGGTTAGATGTGTATTGCAATTTTAGGCGATGGGCTTATAACCTGTCACTATAGTGATACATAGTTATCTGATTGACCCTCAAACTTTTATCAGACGTGGTGCTAATATCCGTTTTACGGCCGTTAACGCCCTGCCTACCCCTTAAGAGATATAGGTGATAGGCGTGATTTATGTATGTATGTATGTATCTTGTAATGTTAACACAGCAGCGCCATGTACCTACTGAAAATTTTTCTCGTAGACGTCTTGTAGCTTGCAGTTTAATAAGATACAGGCAAGGTCGGTCCTACGCATCTCACGATAATGTGCCTTATTAAACAAGGAATCGACAATTTGTAAGACTAAATTTTTAAATGATCGTATTCTTGCCGTACTTTATAAAAAAAGGGCTGCCATGACGGCTAACAAACTCAAAAAAAGTTATTTATTAAATTAAATTTATAAAAAGGCGAGTGAAAATGAATCCTCTTGATCCAATAAATATTTAAATTGATTTAATGAACACTTATTTTAAAATTTATATTATTATGCAAATTGAAGTATATCACATAGAATTTTGATTAATGACAAATTTGCAAATATTAAATTATCAATGGTATCGGGATTAGCAACCAAAAATACCTTTTGTAGGTCATTAATTAGTGAGTCGAGATAAGCCTTTGAAATCCGTTCCGAAACGTTAAGATTACATTTTTATTACATACGTACTGGGTTCCGACGATGGGCCATTTGGAAACGGGTTTGAAGTATTCGCGTAATACAGTTACTAATTGTGATGATCCTGCGCCCGCGCCGGCCGCGCTGCAGTGAGTGCTCCCGACACCGAGATCCGGTCTGGTCGGTCTACTGGAATTTCCACATTTATAAGTGCTTCAAAACAATCTAATTGACAGCACGCTGATAACTGATTAGCACTCTGAAACAGCTATGAGTTTGAGAAGCAATTTAAAACTTGTGACGACTTAAACGGTGATAATGCGTCCCGTTCAGTTTATATGATACCGTTTAAATATATTTGCCATGTATAAGCAATTTAAGGTCGATTAACGCCCGTTACCACAAATTACCGTTCGGTCGAGCTTGTCATAACAATAATAGCTGGCTGGCAGCTCGGTGGCGGCGCGGCGGCCATCATAATTCTCCGCAGGTGTTTCTACCCTGTCGCAAATTAACTGCATTTAGCAAAACTAAATCCCATTCTCATAATATACAGCACATATCTATCAGAATCACGTCAAAAAATCGAATACGTTGTTGTTAGGTAATAAAATTCAGTGACACTCCAGCTCCAAACATTGCAAAACGTCGTGATATGGAGATGTGCAAATTTGATGCGGGTTTTATATTTTAGGTAGGTAAGGTTATGTAGCGAGATTAAAAAAGGATTTACGAAAACAATCTTTGAGTATCCTTGGTGGGTACTTTGTTTTCGATTTAACATCCGGTATTGGTTGCACATGAATTTATTTATAATTTATTTTTTTGATCGTAGGCATACGAAGTGGTAGAATTGTCAGACTACTAAAATACAAATTACGAATTCTTTGTTTAATAAACATAATTACTACATACATAATTACATAACATCTGGTTTAGTGCTCAAAACCATAGAACATACCGTTATCTACCGTTATAATGTGCATTCGGACGTCAAAAGACACAACATTACAATACAATACTTTATAATCGTTATTTGTAATATATTTATCAAAGAACTAATTCTGTGCTAAATGTCTTAATTTGGATGACTTTATCAGTGCCAAATTATTAACGTCATTTACCAAAGATAACGATTTGATGTGATTGATTCCAGTTGCCACTGTATGGTAGCATTACGGTATAAAAAAAAGTGCACCGTAGGGCGGTTGCCTAGTGCTATTAAATCTAATTGGCTCCTAATTTGAAATTCAAATATGATTAGCTGGCGAGGAGGCGACGAGGAGGCGAGCGCTTAAGAGGGATTCCGGCGAGGAGTTACCATTATGGGAACACTGATTGAGTGCGCGTTCTTGTCATTTTGATCGCGCGGTGCGTGCAGCGTGCAGCGTGCAGCATGCAGCGTGCAGCATGCAGCGTGCAGTGTGCAGCGTGCAGCATGCAGCGTGCAGCATGCAGCGTGCAGCTTCTAGCTACTCGTATGTGCGCCAGGGACTTTATAAGGATAATGGATTCTAGCAAAATCTTGTCATTTCCTTAGCATAATGAACAATATTAAGAGCTAAGTGTAATTGGGGCTTGAGCAGCAAAGTGGTCGGTTTATGCGGCCGCATAATTACGTATAATAGGCGACTTTTGCAACGCACGCGTACTCAGAATGTTTAACTCCCTGAGACAGAAGTTTTGAAACGGTGTGTAATTATGAGATAAAGGTGTACATTATACGATTAACTTAAAATATCGTTATTGTGTTTTCCCATTGAATAGCTGTGGATTTTATTCGAAAGAAAATTAACGTCAACCGAAAGCACGTAAGTTGGGAGAGACTTTAAAGTTAACTGCCGTATAATTAGAGCTTAAATTTAATTACAGGGATAAGAAATGCCTCAATTTTCTCTATAAAATCACAACAGCTTTCACTCTATCTGCCTGATTAACGGCAAAAAGTTCTTTGTCTGTTTTTGTTTGCCCATGCAACAATTTATTTTTAACATTTTGTCCAGCGCTGACAAAATTATGGCTAATTAACCTTTTGGAATAAATTTTATGGCTGCTGGCTAAAAGATGGATTTAAAATATCTGAGGGATTTTAAGCTTCTTTGACATAAAATGTTAAAGAAAGCAGGTGGTTCAAATATTTCCAAATATTAATTACGAAATCGTGTTTCCGGCGAACTCTTATTTTGACAGTTGCAAATTGATAATGCTGAAATTGATTTTCAAAAGATTCTTATTATAGGTAACGTAGTAACGTAAAGGCAAAGATCAATTTGATCCCGACTGTGGCAGTGCGTGTGCACCGGCTCAGCGTCCATTAATAATGTATGGAGCTTATTAAGTCACTATGGAGTAATGAGGTTTTTTTCGCAACAAACTGTGCCGCGAGATTCGGAATTATGGCGAAAATGGACACATAATTTGATTTAAATGAAAATTGATTGCTACAATTTAAAAACTACCAACACAGAAAATAACTTGCAAACTTTTATAATAATCACGGACATGTCGCTATACGTCAGTTTTATCTGAGAAAACTTTTGCTTTATGTAAAAAAATAAGTAACAGTCTCCCGGAAGTGCTAATTAACTGTTCTTAAAAATATTTTAAGGGCTTTCGAATTTTTGATCGTGCGCAGCGAAATTTGCAAGCTAACGAGATGGTAGGCGGTCCATGTCAATTCCGTCTTTTTATACATGGTGCGCATTTTATTTAAAACAATAGTGGACGTGGTCAGCATACGCCGTGCGCATGCGCCGCGGCTGCGACAGACTTGTCTTCGTCTGCCAATCAACGGCCACCGCCGCCGCCCGCCGGCTCGCTGCACTGGCTCACTAGCGAGCCGCGTTATTTGTGCAAGAGATTTTTTTACTGACAAGATTCTGATCGGACACCGGCTTCCGGCCAGTTATTGATGAAATTAGATGTTTACGTGCCAATGAGGGATATCTGTATGTGATCTAGATGTATATCTGTATACCTTATTAAAGAAATAGAGCCTTGGCAGGCAAGGTAAGGCAGTAGAGTAAATAATCTATGTTTTTTATTGAAACTTTATAAATATTTTTCTTTGGCTTATGGGTTCGGAGTATTTAGTAAGTAAAGTAAGTAAGTAAAAACACTTTATTGCACATTCAAAACACAAATAAATAACGCGGCTTTATCGCTGAAAGCGATCTCTATCAGAAAAACCTTTGGGTGGAGGAAAAATCAAAGGGAAGAAGAGAGTAGTGCATAAAATAAAGGTAAGATTAGACAGTGTAATTTAATTACAGAGTATTTCTGTGCTTTTTGTTTAGGAATGCATCTATTTACGGAAATCATCTGTAGGGTGTAGGGTATCTTCGTAAGTGTTCGCACATAGATCACAGTTCGTAATTTAAACTTATAAAATTTATGTTATTGAATTGAAATGGATGCATTTAATGAAATTATATTTTAATGAATATTAAGACAAAATTAGGTATCACATGACACATGTAGCGTTATATGTACTTCATCAAACACTAGGCTTAAGTAAAACCGTCAATACGTAATACGTAGATAACGTAGCCACATCGTAGCATCGTGGTAGCATCTTCTACGCGTTCATTCGCCGGAAATAGTTTGCCGCTCCGTGCATAGATGTCACTACTTAGCACTTGTTAAACCCGATCTTCGCTCGAAGATGGCGCTAGCGTCCACATTTTACAATAGTCTTGCGCATGTATTTCATTCTACTTTACATATAAAATATAGTAGTGCTTTGTTGAGTAATAAAGTGTAAGTAAGTAATATTAAGTACATACAGTAGCGAACTACTAAAAGAGTAATATACTTCCGATCATTATTATGAATTTTCCTCTCAGACATTCATAAAACGATTCGTTGTTAATGCTAATTGGAGCTCTAGGATTATATTATTAGCACAGGTATTAGTATTGAAATGAACTTTAGCATCGTTCACGTTTTCTTCGCAGCAATCATCATATCCATCGCGTTATTGACCTTAATCTATACAATTTATGGTCATTCAGTACAGACTACCATAAACGTTTTATTGACAGTCGTTATTTGAACCCGTGGATACGACGGTTTTATCCACTTTTGTCGTTTGTATTTTATTCGCTGCGCTGTCGCGGGGTGTGCATTTCACATACTGCATTTTCGATAACATTTGTTTTGATTGCACATAACGTACAAAAAGAAACGCTATAGGTTTAAAAGGCTTTTATAACTTTAGTAAGTCAACAGTAGAGAGGTTTTAATGTGTCACGTATTAATAAATAAATACAAACTAATGCTTCTTTAAAAATACTATAGCATGAGATCGTTTCAATCTGAAACACATATTTTATTGCATAAGTATTTTTGCAATGATATTTACCGGTAACGACTTTGAAAAGTGTCCAAAATCATTATCCATAATATGACTCACAAAGTGGCCCTGATATTGTTTTGCAACGTTACTGATATTATTAAAAATTCCAATGAAAATATCAAGTTACAAGTGATATTTTTAAGATGAAGTAAACAAAATCATAGCTCTACATTTCCTTGTAGAATGGCGGAAACTTCTCCTCGTAAACTCAAAACAAAGTAAAAATAACTGTAGCATTATTGTGTTATTATATTTTAATGTATGATGATTTAGTAGATTTTGATATTCAGGAAATTCTTGAGTAATGCCTACTACGTATATTATGTATGGCTAGCTGCTACGTATTTTATATAAGAAAAATGATAACAAAGAGGTCCATTTTATAAATAACCTATGTTTTCTATTAAGTAAAATAGTACCTATCTAATGCACTATTTTATCAAATTTAAAAAATGGAGGCAAGAGTCTACTAATAAAAGATATTTGACGTAAAGGCAAGAGATTAAATATTACTTACCGAACGTATTTCATAGAGAATACAAATCAAAGTAGATTTTCATGCCATTTCTTTCATTGGAAGTTAAGTAATCAATCAATCAAGTGATTAGATTCGATTCATAATAAAAACTTGTGTGATGATTTAGTCACACAATTCCTAGATTATTTAGTCACACAAAAATGAGACATCATAATAATAAGTAAATAAATAAATAGTTTCCGCGGTATAATCATTGCTCAACAATCTGTAAATTATACACGATTTTCGATTTGTACATAATTGTCGTTGGTTTATTACTTGGTTCGTAGAATTATAACTGTGAGCAGAGACAGAAAACTGATAGGGGAGCATGAGAGATTTATGCGAGACAACGTTTGTAAACATCTTTGTAGGCATGTTGTGCGTGTAAGGATAGTTGTCTAAAAACATGCTTTTTTTTGCATGTTTTTCTGTTACGTTGATTAAGTTGGATAACGGATTTATTATAAAGTTCTAAGTACTATTTGGAATAATTCATAAAGCTTAACATACCTAGATGCTATTAGTTATTAATTTTAAGTATTTTGATCAAGTTGGTGTTCAGTAAAATTGCTTTCTTAACAATTCTAAGATTATTGAAGGGTATCGAAATCACGTAAAAGAGATAAAAGCTTGCAATGGACAGTGGGTCGGTGCTCGTCCTGCCCAGCGCACAGCCAACAACAGCACAGCGCACCCCGCGTAATAATAGCCGCGGGCCATCGCCAGTGCGGTCACGTTCCCATTGTCCGCCACCGGCTGATAAAAACTCCGCCGCCAACTAATTATTGGCCTCAGCCTCTCCCGAGCTCCTTGCTGCCCCCACCCACACCCGCGCCTGCACCCGCGCCCGCGCCCGCGCACCGTCTACAAGAAGCCTAATTAGCACTCATAAAATATCCACCGTTAATAAGCAGTACTGCTCAGTCTCAAAACTTGAATACTAGTGTTTACTTCGTTTATTGAAATTCTATACTGCCCATCATGTACTCATTTTATCCTTGATATTCTATACAGTCTGCTAACTATTTAATGAGCTTCGTTACTTGACTACATGACCCCGTTGACCCAATGAGTTTCCCTATTTATTTTCTATTTTATACCTTTATCCAACGGACATTACATTACATAGGTAGGAATTTTGTAGAATATCATTTACGAACTTTTAAATAATTATTAACAGTCTATGATTGATAAGGGATGATATTACCGATTGGACGTTTTATTACGCTTATTGCAAACGTTTGACAGCAAGAAAAAAAATCTCTCATGAATCATGATACAGATCCTCTAAATTCAGTAAATAAGCAGGTATTTATATTACGATGATTATTCACTGCATTACTATTAACTAAATATACTACCTACAATACTAATCTAGATTTACAGTATGACCAGTTAGTGGTGATGGGCAATACCACAGGCGGGGCTGTTTCAGTCGTGCCGACCGCCATCGCCGCCATGCGCCATCTGGCTTAGATTTACAGCTAATTACAACAATACTTATAAATTACGGCTATTACTTTCTTAAACAGAAGGAATTGTTAAATCACGACATTTAATCAGTTAAAGATAAAGCTGCCCAGGCTGAATTTATGAATCGAAGTACATTCTCGCTCGATATTGTACTGCGATAAATTGCAAATAATTGTTATTCAAATATTTCAAAAGAGAATGAAGTTTGACGATTGTTATCAATTTATGAACACGAGTCAAGCCCAATTGTATGTCGTTGTGGGAGGCGCTATTTGTTACGTGTCGGTCGGATATGTGCGCGCATGCCAGGTAGGTCTAGGTATCGCTCGATCGCGGGAGCGATAGGTCATTCTGCGCACGCGATCGTCTAGCTATAGGCTCTAGGTAGGCCTTGGCGATTTGCTCAATCCATGCACCGCCCTTCGGGCTAATTTACGCTGAGCATAAATCTCCGCGAAGCAAGCGCCGAGCCGTGTCACCATTCGTCTCCGCTGTTCACCGCACCGACTGAAAAACGAACGTGATTCGGTTATTACAACGCACTGAACGAATTACTTAGATGCCTCATTAAACCAATTTATGCCATTGGATAGTGATTCGCTACGATTACATGTATCTATTGAGCTTTTGATTAATCGAGATCGTGCAGCGGAGAATTTGTCATGCGAACTTAGTTTTCGGTGCAATTGCTTCGTACTCAAGTAGTGTTTTGTGGGCGTTGATCGATTATATGCAAATTATTTAAATGTATCTAATAGAAATCTAGGCTCGGAACATCGTCGTCTCGGCTGGCGCTGCAGTGCGGCTGGAATAATCGCGTGACTAAATTCCGAGACGTAGGTTCGGTATCAGCCTCGCAATTCATTCACGTCGAGGCGACTTTGTAATTAATGAGACGATATATTAGAAACGAATTCGTTTGGGGTCGATGTAAAATGTTCTCGATATAAATCTCGTAATATCTCTGTGAAGTTACGGCTCTAAATTAAATGTAACGTCGTAAATATTAGCTTTCTTTCCTGTGTGGTATAATCGTCGTGCTCAGCTCATTATTCGACTTCCTCCCAAGAAAACGATGATGAGCTTGAAATCAAACAAAATGTTGTTCATTAAACTCCACGTAGGCAGATTATCAGTTTATCGCAGAAACTGCTTGACCCGCGATTAGGTAGGTTAGGTTTCAAGCACTTACGTAGCTCATAAATGTGATTGTCGTATAAATTGATAATGCGGCCGTCCACGCATACCTCTTATATTTCTCATAAATATGGGTATTTCTCGCATTCCGTTCATAGGTATAATAGGTCGCGCGGTCCGTAGCTGGTCGTAACTCTCGGTCGCGCTAACTAGTACCTAGTACCTCCCGGAGTCACTAGTTGTCCGCTTACCGTACCGGGTCACTATAAATATTGCGGTGCTGAGTCCCGTTCAAATTTCCCCGCATTACACATTGCCAACATATAATTATACACTTGCCGACGACGTATACATTTCATCAATATTCTGGTCAATAAATTCTTCAAATCTGGTAAAGACGACTCAGGCTTAAAGTCCTTTGCTTATAGCTCGAAAACTATATATGTTTGACCAACAATATCTAAGGCTACTTGGAAGATTATACAATTTACTCTTGTTTTATTAAGACAACAATCTTTTATCTTTCTTAAGTTATGATTCTGATTATATTTCAAAACAGGCATCTATTCGTCATCTCGTTTGATTACCACTTACGTAGGTACTTTAGTACAGTGAGTTAGTATAGTATTAGTTAGACCCTACGTAAGTAGTGATCGGAAGAGCTAACGAATAGAAAAATATGTAAAATTAGAATTCGCCATCTCATCTGAAATCGTCTGCACGAGTTGACGAATTATGTTCTTATCAAACTAGCTACACTTTAATTTAACCCATTAAACCCTTGTTAAACTACCCTGTAGGTCGTACTCGATTAATCATATGAAATAATAGTAATAATAGTATTAGTTGTGCAAACTCAAGAAAATATTATAAAAAATAATCATATTATGTAGCTTTAATAAGAACTTTTGTCTTGACACTTAGACGAATGACCATGAGCCTTCTCGTCGGAGTTTTAAATCGCTTGCAATATATGATTGAATTAAGATTTTGTGTCATTCATAAGTATTCGTGGACACAGACAGCACCGGGACCGATAACATGCTCTCCGTAGCACGCCATCATCACTTTATATCCTATTCAACACATACACACACATATCACGCCCATTATCCCTTGCGGGGTAGGCAGAGTGTAAACGGCCGCAAAAAACGACCATTTTCACCACGTCCGACAAATATTTGAGGGTAATTCGAAAAATTGTGTATCGCCATAATGACAAGTTGTCAGCCCATCGCCTAAAATTGCAATACACACCCTCGAGTCCCTTAGTCGCCTCTTACGACTCCCACGGGAAAGAAATGGGATGATGCTATTCTAAGCCGGCATCACACGGCAAATATCCTATTCAAAGTGGAATTAATATAACTCTCAGTTTAGACCCTTTTTTAAAACTTATTAATGCTCTGCTGTTAGATTCTAAAAATGCGCTTGTTTTGAAAATTATTCAGAAACAACTAAAAAACTATGATAGATAAAAAAATTCTTTAGTGAAAGCTTCCTTAGATTTTATTTCTCTTATAATTATAGTTTTCGAGCTGTAAACAAAGATCTTTTTAACTGAAATTTAAAAAATTACGAATAGAGCTTATATTTTGACTAATTATGGCATAGAACCCAAATTACTACTCTGGAGGTTTTATCACTCTCTCACGGTCGAACTTTTCGAACGGCCATCACTTTCTTTAATTAGCTTCCAAAATAGAGCCGAGCCATAAATTTTATAGCAATGTGGAGGTGTAATGTGGCGTCGATGGCTGCCCGCTGCCCGCAACCCGCGGCCGCTGCTGCCCGGTGCCCGGTGCCCGGTGCCCGGTACCCGTGCTGCCCGGCCACTGGTGGCCACTGCTTGCCCGCGGCGCTCATTCCGGTATCATATTTTTATGACAGCGTTTATGATTGATTAATCAGTGAGCCAAAATTCGATGCTTCCGCGCTTAGTGTTATGATTGCAAAGCAGATGCGCCACATTTATCTGGCATCGTCTTCTGTCTAACGATTGTAATTTGTATACAATCGTCTTATTACTCGATGTCTGTGCTGTGATTGCTCTTAACAGTCGCCATTTATTTAGTCGGACTCTATTTCGATGATGTATTTGATATCAGAATATTGAATAAGTATATCGCCATTCATTTTACATCTGGCAGGATTTAATCGATTATATCAATCAAAAAGTTTTTAGATATTTCTATCACGATAAAATATAATTGTTATTTACTTTCAATAAGCAATAGATGCTTAACTAAATACTGATACTTACGAATCTTAACCGCAGTGCGGTAGCTCGTGATTGGTATCTGACACAACAGTGATTGAAACTCGAAGCCACCAATAGCACGACTCCGACTTCCATAATGCAACTGTCATGTGAGTAGGTAAGTCGTAAATAATTGAGTTCAAACAGAGCTCGCGATAAGGATCGCCGGAGAGTGCGCACGAGTGTTTCAACTGAATAACGGTGGCTTTCCAATCACCGACCGACGGCCGCCGCCGCCGCCGCCGCCGAGACGTGTCCTAAAAAGGTACAGTCAAAAGGGTCATACTCATTAAGCTCGACATAATTTACCTACCCTAAGAACTCTGAGATTTAAAGGTATCTCCTTAAAACAAATTAAAACTACGATTCTTTCTTTTAGAAATCTTAAGTAACCACATAAATCGCAGTATAGAGATTTAATTCAAAACTTTACAGTTGTATATTTCTAGGCAAACAGATAAATGTCAATGTGCTGGAGCGAATATCTCGTTGGGGAATTACGCTTCTCGTTTTCTTAGAAAGCTTAGATGCCTGGTTGATATGCGGCAAATTTTAGGCATCATATTGTGTACCTCTACAATTTTCTTTGACCCTGAACACAGTATCTTTCATGGACAAAAATTACACAGTAGAGAATGTTGATATCACTTTGAGCATCTGAGCGTATAATATTGCAATAGCCATTACGGACACACCGAAGCATCTTCAAAGTACCTCGTAAACGCGTTCCACAGCTACTAGAAACGTAATTTAGCGGTACTGAGAAACAAAAGATGTCGATCTCCATATGATTGAAGCACTGCCGTCGCACATTTTTCTGGTTAAGGTGTTCTGATTTTTTTATCTCTGAATCTCGTGACAGTAACTGTATGTATATGATATATTATAAGGCTTTCAGATCTCCCCGCCTTGTTTCGCTACATCAACTTTCGCAATACGTAACACTTGCGCCTCGATAACTTGACATGCAACAGAGCGGCAGTTTTCGTCAGTCAGGTGTAGGTAATCTACTTTTCGGTTCTCGCTCCTAAGGTGACAATATCGCACGTGTACTGACTTTTATTGGCTCTAACTCATTTTTTTATTGAAGTGGACTGGTCGCTTTATTTACTTTTAAAAGTTTATATTGCTTTTAAAAGAACATGTTCATAAGAGCCGTGGCGCCTATTTTGGATCGAAAAACAAATACGATCAATGTCGAATATGACGAAGTACGAGACAAAAACTAGAGATACTTTAATTTTAATTTAATTGGTTCGAGCGAGAGTGACATTCGAGGCTGTCAGATTTAAGTCGTGTTCAAGGTGATAGTCTCTCTCACGTCGAACTAAAATGGCGACGGAGCTGGCATTTAAATGCCATGCATTTTTAAATTCATGCGACGTACGCAATTAACAATTTGACTCCATTTGCTTTGTCATAAACGTGCGTGTGCGCCAATGTTCCCATTAGGAAACTAGTTAAAAATTCATGACGATATCGCCTTTATTTTACGATTTCTGTGGACATTAAACCTAACTACATTAACTTACTTTGTTTACGAGAAAACTGCAAATGTGTTTTCATTACATATAAGCACTCATCAGGGTAGAAATTTCTAATTGTAAAATATGTAAGTAGGTATTCTACAATGTAACAGAACCGACTCTGCTAGGCCAATAAACTCATAAGTATATGACAATTTTATTTCAAATGTGTATGTTTCTTAAGGTAACAGAATATATGACGTACTACATTATGTTACAGGATGCTTTTATTTGATAAAAATGTAAAATCGAGGTGCTATGTTGCGTCTAGCGCAGGTCCCGTATTATTAATAATGTATTAGATAGAACTGTACTTTACTTACAATACGCACTTATATGGAGGCTGGGGGGCTATTCGCACGCAGATCGGGACAATTTATCAACGCTGTCAAATGTTGTGATTTACGGCACTGTGTGGGACATGGCTGTGTACGAACAAAAATATGAGTGTACTACACCATCTACCATTTCTTAGGGTGTCAATGTTGTTGTAGTTGTGAACTGTGATTTGGATTGCATATTTTGCATTTATATCTATGTTTTTCAGCAGGTAAATACAAAATGTAACTTTATTTTTGTATTTCCAAAATGGTATTGAACATGCAACATTAATGGCGTATGCTTGTGGATTGACACATCTCATTTGTCGGCGAGGGTCGGGCGTCGGGAGGCAATTTCGCGCGGAGTCACTCTGCCCGTGTCCGCGACATCCCGACACAGCCGACGATCAATTATCCACAATCCATAATCACAAACAATTAATTTTTTCTCCGCGCAGATAATAGGTCGGTGCTTTCGTCGGTTATTTTCTCGATAAGGGTCAAATTGACCCGCCCGCGGCCTACGTGAACGAAACGAGCAATTTACGGCACTCCATACATTACGGTTTTCATTATTATTCTACTCTGTTGGTTATTTCGATACAACGGCCCTCTCACAGTAATATAAACAGTCAGTCCGCGTCTTATGAAGCTTTAGGTACGCGTCGGAGGGAAATACAGTCGCACCTTCATCGACGACCGACCGGACAGGACCATAACATAACCCGCAACGTGAATTTGTTATTATGGGAAAACTTCGCGTAAACAATAGGACATATCATGACCGCGCGACCTGTTTATGAGTTTCTTGCTCAAGAGGCTAGAGCATCACGTGGACACAAAGGGGGTTTTTTGATAAATCGTCGAAAAGAAACAAAGGGCGCATAAATTTATCGTCGGCGAGCGGCTTATCATGATCACGTCGACTTTCTCCGAGTGTCGATATCCCGCGCCGCGGTAGAGTCGGTGCAGCACACGTGAGCCCTTGCACACCCTGCCCTCCACCCCACCCCGCTCCCTCCTGCCCTGCAAAACCTCGTGAGATTTTTTCGCACTTTGGCCACGCACGTACGTAGCTTCTCCACGCCATCATCTTATGCCTCTAACTGAAGTGCCTGAAATCTGAAGCAACGGCAAAATTACGAAAGCGTATTTCATTCAGTCTCTGAAGAATCGTTCGTAAATTGCAAATGTCATCCGCATTTTATTCAGAAGAGCCTTTTGTTCTCCGACCCTCGCATTAAACGTGGCTTATCCGATGGATACCTGCGGGCCGCGACTCTCACGACCTGTGACGGTTTGCGCTATTCAATGGGGTGTTGCACACCTTACCGTTGTCTTTCAAATGCATGGAAAAGTAAGAAAGGGTTGTTTTTTATAAAGAGACAATATCTCTAAACAAACTTTTCGATGACCACCGATGACCAGTACGTCGAATGACCAGTGTGGGAAGGAACGTTAGCGCTTTGTTACTGCTTGACCCTTCTTTTATGTGATTATCGGTGCTGCTTCGTAACGTTAATGTGAAGGGGTATTTCAAAGGATATACGCAGTTGTAGGCATGATTGTAATTTTTTGCATGGTTTAAACGGTTAGGTGAAATAATAAGATAAAAATCATCCTGCTCGGGCTTCCCATGCATGTATTTTTCCACCTATAATTACGTGTACTCGGACTGGCACTCGGCATGGCTCCTCGAGATATTTTCGTGCGCACGACGTGAAGCGCTTGCACAACAAGTGTTCTGCCGTTTCGGAGAACACCAATGTGATAAATCGGACCCTCCAATTATTATTGCATTCGGTACGCGAAAGTGCTCACTATACTTATAGCGATTATTGACCAAAATCGGTACCTGCGCTCGTTATGCCAATCATACACTCGAAAGGCTCCGTGGACGTTAAATACCTATGCACGAACTATAAGTAATATAATCAACGTTGTTTGCTGATATTTTTAAGATAAGAAGCTTTTTTACATAATTTTACTTTTCTTTATATTTGATTGCTGTTACGTATCAAAACACAAAAGGACAAACGCTGATGATGGTATCGGTGTTCCAATTGGAACAGAAAGCTCTTTATGTGATTGTCTGATTAGACATATGAATCCATCAAGAGGCTTATTGGCGGGCCATTAGCACCGCGGTAAACTAGTTAGTGATATTTGGCTACTCTAAATCGAACGCAACACATTATCTCTGGTCATCCATCTCCTCGCTTCTCCTCCTCTGATTAGCTGCGCAGGAGTGGGCGCGCCGACAGCGCCGACCACCGACCGGTACACTTACCTACACATACAACGCACAATTTTGTAATTATGTAAAACGGTAAAAAACCACGTCTTAACTGTTTGCTATCTGTAACGCAATATAAATTAATGGCCGTAATAATAAAACTGACGACGGCAAATCTTTTAAAGCCGATTTGGTTTCTATCAATTGACGTAAGTGTTCTACATTTTATTATTCAATTAAATCTGGACGAAATAGTTGTTCGTTGCTCGAGTGAGAGAGTAGATTTATTGGGTTATAAAATTTTGATTGTCATTTACAATCGACTACGTATCTATAATGACATTAATTAAGTCAATTTTCCTTTAAAAGTTGATATGATGTCATTATCAATATATATGATTGGATAAGTTTGATAAATATCTACAAATTAAAGTATCCTTTTGTGGAAATACAGATCACAGGTTTATTTAATTGTGTCATACTGTATACTTATGTAAAACAAAAAGTATATTAACTACATTTATAATTAAATACATGTTTACAAATCAATTTAGGGTATATGGAGTAACATAGTTGCAAATTGGCATGTTTTGTAAGTAAAGGTTCATTAAATTGCCTTAAAGAGACTGAGCAATTTTATGCTCAACAACTATGCTCTAAACTCAAAAAGCTCTACTTAGGTAAATCAGTTGGTATAGTTTTCAAAGTTTTATATTCTTTGCTGATGATAGGTTATGGTTATCTTACCTTCTTCCTGTAACTGAGTGAGGCCGGGGCGGTGCCCAAGTAGGTGTATCTATCATCATGATAATTAATTATTGAGAGATGGTGTGACTGAAGATAGATATGATACTTCCATTATTGGGAATTTCTATGGGGCGTGTTGTATTGCGAGTATATTAATTTATATTATCTGCGCGCACGCAGGTTGGGTCCCCCCTACTCCCCCTTCTTTCCCTTCTCACAGCTGCGCTCAAATTTGACTTCTAATTACCTCTCCACTACCGACAGTTTATGTTTCTTCAGACAGACCATTACTTTAATTAATTCTTACATCGGCTATGCTTTTCTCACGCTACATTATCATGATTTAATAATGTAAATTATTTTCATAATACTTACTACGCATCACGCGCTTAGATGAAGGTCAGTTTAGTTTAATTTTAGTAAAACGTTCGGGGAAGATTTTTTGTTATTGATTATAAACACAGGTTTGTTTTTTTTTATTGTAACACAAACTGTCTATAAAATGTTTAATTAATATGAAAAATTGTGCTATGTCATTTATTAGTTTATTATTATCAGGCAATCAGCTAAATCTATATATCCAGGAGATAACGTATTAAGTTTATTATCATGACATGACAATTGAACCTATGTAATTGTTAAAAGGGAGTTGATCTCCAGTATAAAATAAAATGTATATGATGGTAGTCTTTATCTCCACTGTACAGCATGGTCGCTACGATGATATCAAAGTCTTATACATCTAAAAGACAAATGGTCACATACAAAGGGCCTTGCATTTAACGGTCGGCACCCCATTACATCGCAAACAATGAGGAAGAGCCGCGATGTCACCCTTCTCCGTGGGCTGAGAGCGAGCGGGTGCGGCACCGGCGGTACCGGCGGCGGCCGGCGACCGGCGGCCGGGCGCGCCGCGCGGGCAGTAGCAAGCGACGCCGCACCCGGACCGCACCGCATCGCCGGCAGCCGCGCACCGACTGAGCCGCGTCAGCCGCGTTCGGACCGAAACCAATCCGGCACCCCGACCGGACCGGACATCCCATTGTGCTCGAGTGACCCCCATCGGACGACCCAACTGACCGGTACCTGACATCATGCAAAGCGCCCTCCGTTGACGCGGGGTTGCCCGCTGCCCGCTGACCAGCTCCTCGCCCCTCCGCGACCAGTTCTCGTTCTCGACCCGTTCCTCAGGTATTTTCGATTGACCTGTTCTTCTTGACTACTTAACCGAAAACTTATTGAATCACTCATGACATCAGAAGTTCCAGACGAGTTCCAAGATGATTTTAATCGTGTTAATTATACAACTTCGATTCGTAATTGCGACTTGTAGTCACCATAGTTGAAATTAACTTGTTGTAAATACATTACCTTCTCATTTTATTCTTAAACAATGAAAACAGTCGTAATTTTCCATGATAACGAATGTAATTATTTGCATTTAGAGAAATTGTTTTTAAAACGAAATGATTATTTTATAAAGCTGTTAGAGAGAAAAATCGTTTCAATTAAGGCGCTCGCGACTCGCGTTGATGTCTAATCTAATACTCTAATGAGCACAATGAGCGCGTAATTGCCGTGTTTACTGTTTCGGCTGCTAGCCGTCATCATGGGAAGCGTGCGCTGTTATTAAGCAATGGCTGCCTCACAAAGGTATTATTTAAATATTACAATGCTCTGGTACTATGTAAATGGGATATATTTGATAATTAGGTAATAATTTCCGCGTTACGTGGCAAACCCGCCCTTCCCGCCGAAGTTCGTCAACACGTTTTATTGCGAGTTTGGCCGTGAGACCTCAACCGTAGCCACTTTTTGTTTAATGAGATATTTATTAAAATTTGATATAAATAAAAAACGAAGTTAATGTTTAGAAGCAGATATGTGTGTCAAAACTTCAAACATAAAACATAAATTGTACCGTCTGAAGATGTTAATGAATATGTATCGGATATCCACGTAGAGATAAATTTGTTTGTTTACTTCGCTCTCGTGGGAGCAACCACAGGTGTTAGGTTTACGTTCTTATGACTGTCATGCGGAATTATAGGTAATATGAGCAATTGAGTACTTTAGACGAAGTAGGCAAAGACTAACTTAGACAGGACAAGAAAAATTATTTTAACCTATTATCATCATCATCTGCCTGCCCAATTAATTTTTACCTAGCCAATAGAAAATAATTTCACCTAAGCTATTAATTAAGAAAGTGATAAGTGCTTGTGATTAAACACAACACTTTATTTGGATGTTCATTAAACATACAGCTCATAAATGTCATTATGTGAAATACAAGAAATTTTACCAATTTCAAAACACATTAGATCTCAAATAATTCAGGTTTTATGACATGTTTACAGTCTATAATTTCATATTATTTTAAGTTATTGCAGTTGTCCGTAAAGCTGCCCCCACACTGGGTATTCGAAACTGTTATCAACATTTCGACTCGTCTTAAACTTTTAACCCATACAGGTTGCAGATCCCAAACACTGCACATTGACTACAGTTGCAACGATTTTCTAACACGTTTTGTGGCCGTATTTAACCTCATACCTAGATGACCATGATCATAACACAGAGACCAAAAGAGCCGCTAACGTGCCAGATGCCGGAGAGGTACATGTCCACGACATACATTAGAATAGTATTTTCGAATATCAAATATTGGTTATGCCGGCGGTCGTTGTGCAAACAGCTAATGTTTATTTCTCTAAAAACGTTGACATCGGCGTGCGACGTTCACATTTTTTGTTTAGCTAATAATTGATTTTTATTTACTCCCAAAGTGTTGCCGTATGAACACAACGGCAAATAAAGTTTTTAAAATATTTTCTCACGAATCACCGTTTACTTACGATATTGTTGTTTTAAGTACAGAGTAAAGCTCTTAATTAATGTTTTGACATAAATAATGATCTAACTACAGATCGATATTATTTAATGGAAATAATAAGAATGCATTTGTTTATTTTGGTTTGGTAAGCCGCCGGTTGCGTGTACGCAGCAGCCTGGTCAAGCGGCAGGCTGCGGCGGCGGCGGCGGCGGCGGCGGCGGCGGCGCACAGCAGACGCAGTGACCGCACGTCCTGCGCTCGTGTGTCACACGTCAGATCCAATATGGCAGATAAAATTAAAACTAATGTACACTTGGAGCCTCGGAGGTTTTCACAATCACCGACGAGAGCAATAAATAAGGCTTCGCCGAAGAACGGGAGCAATTAATATGGGCGCGCCGTCTGCGTGAAAGTAGCGCGGACACGGCACATGTCGTACCCCACCTTACCTTCCCGCACCGCACATATGTGCACACGCTCATAAAAGATATTATGTGGGCGTCTGCGAATCGCAATTTTGTAATTGATGCCAATTTAATTTAGAGCCACCAATACAAATTAGCGAAATAATATCTGTCACAAACAGTGCGATTAATCATCATGCAAATGGCTCCCTTTCATCCAATCTTTATAAAAATGTTTCGCGAGCCCATTAAATTGGCGATTGCAGAAAGCTATCGACACACATGACTCAAAATATAAGAGTACGATACCCGGAGAACATTTATCTTTCTAAATTGCGTCTAATAAAGAATAAATCATGAACATGTATCGTAATCACAGGCTGTGCTTAGCTTAAGCATAAACGCTTCATGTATCGGTGTACAATTACCTTCGTATCCAATTACTTTGGGATGGATTAATATTTGGCTGACCTACATCCAAAGCGTTTTGCGATACTGCTTCCTACACGTATTGGAGGACGTATCGAATTTGGCGTATCTATAATTTGCATGAGCCGCTGGTCGTTGGTCGCTTGCGGGCCACGGATCTCATGCGGTCGGCCCGCGGGCAAATCGACTCCGCCACGGTCGGATCATTGCTCAATTTTTGATAAATCCCATTAGTAAACTACCACATAACACAGATAAGTCTAAAGCTAAAAATGCAATCTACAGTTAAATATTTTAATTTTACATTTATTATAAAGAAAGTTACGAGTGTTTATTGTGTCTAAGGTAAAGCTCTCTTTTTGTGTTTACGTAGCCTTCTCTCGAGAGTCCCACGCGCGCCGTGTAAGTTTTTCTAGGTATGATGCGTGAGTGCAGCGCGGAATGCAGCCGCGAGCCGCACTGCGCTGCATTCGTAGTAAAGGGTAGTTAGCTCAAAATATTTTTTATAGTTCCCTAATTGGAACGCATGCCTGTCCGTATTGGGGATACTAATTATATTATCTGTCCGGCGGCCATTAATTATGTATGCTAGCATATTCACACGCAGTAAAGATGGCCCATCCGGTAAATAAGGAGGTTGGCATGATGCATACCTACTGGATGCATTGTGGCTACGGGCTACGCGCCGTAGATCATAATCGGACGAGTATTTATTGGTGTGCGCGCTTTCTAAAGCCCCGCGCTGCGCAGCGCTGCCCGTGCCCGCGTCGCTAAAGCTGAATACTCACGAATGTCAACTGACACGCGATGTTGCTCCACGTATTTTATTACGCGTTGGAATCGTCAACATTATCGGCGTATTCAAATGAGAGTAAGCCTGAGTGGCAGGTGAATATTCGGATTTATTACGCCCTGTCTTTTCATGGAGATTATTTTGTGGTTCAATTTCATATTTTATATTACATATTTTATTACGTTTTGTGGTGCAAGCAAGGGGCACTCGTACTGACCATTGTGTGGGTATAATAAACAGGTTAAATTATGCTCATATAATTTATAAGCAGTTTCATTCATATCTTTTCACTTTATATGAATTAACCTGAAGAACGAAAATACATTAACCTCGTCAGAATAGTTTACGTTAACCTTAACGTCATTCAAACAGCTAAAGATAATCTTAATAGTAGATGAAACGTCGAGTATAACGGCCCGGAATTTGAAATTTATTGCATTCTGTTAAGTTTTCTAAATGAGTTTCGATTCCCAAACACGACAAGTCGGCATGAGAGCAAAGCTTCGGAGTTCGGACACTTGTAGCGCGAGCTGTGAGCGAGCAGCCTGTCGAAACCTCTTGCGAGTTCTGATTACTCATACACAGGCAGTTACAAATACAGGGTGTGTGTGACCAGAGTCTGATCATGAAATTCAACTATATATAAAGTTATTTTTGTACCGACCTATACTAACGACAACATTTTTTTTGTATAAGGAAGATCTTTTAATTTTATTTAAATATCTCGTCTTACACTTTTCTAGGTTAAGATCTGTTGCCTAAAATCGCGTTAATATAAAGATAAAAATACTTGAAAGAACTACTATTTGAATCAGTAAAGAAAAGTTATACTTAGAATAATAGATTGTTTTTCTCCTACCGTACACAATCAGCTGACTGATGGTAGGTCGATATTTTTTATAGTTTTCAAGCATTGGTCCCGTGGTGGAAAATTATTTAGAACCATACCCTGAAACAACGTGTTTAATTCAATGCATTGAAACATATTTCAGATTTTTTTATAATAAATTTGTGTTCCCATAGTAGGTAAAGGCAGTCAGCTGATCTCGAATTGTTTGGGAGTTGTTTTTGTCGTTTCCTGACAATATATGTTCTTCAGGGGAAAGTTGTTCAGCATCATGGTCTGCATGTACCCCTATCAGTATTCGGAGGGCTGTCCTTTACACCCTGTATATTATTTCCTTTTCATAAATTATCGAGACACACTGTAGCTCTGCTGCCGCTCGTCGTCGATCAATTAACGGCAGTAAATACATATAGGTAAAATAGGAAGTCGTAAAATTAGGAACGTTATATTAATTGATTTTTTATTTCCCGTCGCCGCCACCATTCAGTCTTACTTACATTTAGTGTTACAGTATATAGCTATCTCGTACCTACTAATACGTAAGCTTTTTATAGTAAATAAATGAGACATTTTGGGGTACTTTCGAATTTGTGTCCACATCCGCATACGCCAGGGGAAGGTGGGGGGGACAGAATTCTTGTGTGTTGTGAGTACATGTGAGGGCCTTTCAAGACTTGGACCATTTTTTCTCGTTTCAAGACAATTTCATAAAATATTACGACTTTTTCTACCACTTATAAATCTTCTTATTTTCATGTGGGACAATTCGGTATGTAAAGCATAGCTGGAAGACATAAAAGAAAAAAACCATTTGGAGATATTTTAGTCTAAAGGATCATGCCCACCGAGTAAGGGACTCCAGGCCAGATTTGCGTCAAGGCTGAAGTAGTTTCAAACGGTTTATAATTAACTTCTTATTTACCTCCTGTTATTATTTTTATGTTAAAAACCCGGAGTTCAAAGTAATTCATAAAATTGTAACATAACCTAGAAATGTAGGTCCCCATATTTGCTGTCATTTTACACGAGTATTTATTCATCGACATGAAGGCGTCTAGGCCATTCGCCTAGCTGGTGAGATTTCTATGGTATTTATACTTACCTAATGTTTATATTACTGAACCTAACAATTCGGAAGGTAAACAAGTATCATTAGATTGAATTCTTGTGAACTAGTGAGTTCCTTAAAGATCATGGCAGGGAAATCTATTACTCGTAGTCTGGTCTGGACACACTGTAGATTCTACCTCTAGAGGTAGACCATTCCAAAACACAGCACTCACTGAAATCCCTTCCGAGCCCAAGTGACGAAGACTACTTTTTTACTACTAATTAGCCTATATTAGCCCACTGCTGGACATAGGCCTCTTCTTTAATGCGCCACTCTCTTCGGTCCTGTGCCACACGCATCCAACCTTTCCCTATAGCCGATATTATATCATCTGACCATCGGGCCGATGGTCTGCCCACTGGCCGCTTTCTGTCCCTCGGCCACCACTCTGTCACTGCTGCTTTTTTACTACCACTTACTAATTCATATTGGGCGATAATGTTGCTGGATGGAGTGGATAGCACAGTTGTTGCAGTTGAGGAACAAAAGGTGTCATTTTTCTTTGGTGCACCTCTGCTATGTGGTGCACCTAGTAAAAAGTCACCTTTTGTGACTAACACAAGCTACATGTTACTAAGTTGCAAAAAAGTAAAATGACACCTTTTGTTCCTAACCTCCTCAGTTGTTAAAAGGTATAAATTGAAAGAAGAGGAAATAAAATACAACAAATAATGCAAAAATATTGTTTTAATTATCTAGTCACTACCCAGTCGACATTGGTTCATTTGGCTGGAGAGCGTCCAACGTAATAAACGTCCAATAATATTATTTTACCTTAAATAAAAAGTTAATCATTCCTAGCCCCCAGAGCACACACACACACACACAGAACAGTGCATGCTGCACCTGAATATCCGTAAGAAAGCATGTTCTGTGCTTCGGAGGGCACGTTCAGGTTCGAAACAATTGACGAATACGCAGTGGCCAGATTTGTTAGCAGCACACCTATACACAGAAGATGTAATTTTTGGTACAACTGCTTGAGGAACTGCTTGGTGAACCGGTGGTGGGAGTGGAGGTGGCTCTGGAATATTAGCGTCTGCCATATTGGGGCGATTCAAGTCGTGTTGTTGTCCTCGTTCCATTTGCCTTGTCGCAGCCCTATAACAGGAGGCACAGACACGTTCCATTCTTGAGACCTGAAATGCATAAACAATAAATTATGTTGCTATCAATCACCATAAAGGAATTTATTATTAAACTGCCTCCGTGGTCTATAATAATCCAGTTTTTGCCATCTAGTAGATACCAGCCGCTTAGGTTGTATACTAGGTATAGGGGCATAACTATCAAGGGTGATTGAATTAAAGTAAAATCATGTAGTCTTTCATATTGTCTAAATAAATACCTGAGTTGGAGATATCCAAGACCGCAATAGGTCAACCATTCGAGGAGAAGACACTTCACAATATGTGGTTGCTGATTTAGGGGAATTCGGAAGGAATACACCGATTTCGACAACAAATGTTATTGGCAAGGCCATATTGGCCCACGTATTGTTTATTAGCCGTTTTCGTCAGTAATTTCAATGAAAATTATTTCAGGAAAAGACAAAATACAATCCAAGAAACTAAAGCAAAACTAAAGAAAGAAAAACACCAAAAGTCAATCAACGTCAAAGACACAAGTCAAAGGAAAAGAACAAAAAGGAACTATACATGAAGAAAAAAGAGTTTACTACCCTCTGACAGGAAAAAACTAAGGGAAAAAACATGCTGTGTTTCATGGCCAATCAAAGCAAGATCTAATTATGTAATAAATAAAATCCCGGGTTTAAAACATACTTTCAAGTAGCAAGAGGACGTAGATTAATTATAATATTAATTTTAATATTAGTTTCATCTTGACGCATGCGACAAAGCAGGCCCAAAAATGGGCATGATCCTTTAAACATTCTTATAATTAGTAAGAAAAAGTTAAAGATTACTCTTATTTATGAAAAAAACTAAATAACCTTCATTTGACCTGTGAGACGTCGTACTGATCAAGAATAAAACGAATCTCATTCATGATCTCCTTCAAGATAACCATTGGTAGGTATTAGAAACTATAAATCCTAGTACGTTAGTCAACGTCAGTGTCAAATTTATGAAAACAAAGTCTGATTTATTGGATTTTTTACTAATGGAGTTGTTCGCTGCAATGATTGTGCGCAACAATGACGTCATCAAACAATATATTTATAAATTTATTATAAATTCACGGATGATCCAATAAACAAAAAAAACCAAATTAGTTTCTTAAAATGGTTTATTCATTCATAAAAAAATATAAAATATTTTAACTTTACATACCGAATTGTATGGCTTAAGTAGTATTTTATAACGCAACTAAAGATTCAACTGGTGACTTTGGTTATTATAAGTATTTAATGTAACTATAGTAAAACTAACGGTAGCAGTGTTTGATGTCCACTGACGGATTTATTATTTGATTGTACCTTGCAGCGTAAACACTGGTCTTATTAACTACATTTCGCTCTATTCATTACTCGTAGATTCTTTTACTTCGTCAATTTGTGTGTAAAGTATAATAGGTGGGTGCCTAATAATAATCACGTTTTATATTAGCAATCACAATCGCCTGACCGAACAATGCTCGGTCGTTCATCAAATAGCGCGCCTCGATCGTCTTGACACTTGAGCATTTGATGATCGGCCGTCTGATGAAATGTGACGACTTCTTCCTGAGCTTAAAGCTTGTATATATTATGTTACTTAAATTAATCGTATTTTTTTGTCTTAATATTTTTAATTAAAAGAAGTATGAGCAATTGAGCAGCCTCCACTCTTTAAAATCACTACATAACTTTAGTTTTGCAAATTTATAATGCAATAGTCCTGGGACTAGAAAACCTACGAGGTAAAAGTTCCATTTTTTTTGGTGGAAAGGTCATCTGGTTTTCTTATTCATTTAGTACAATGTGTTTCAGATACCCACCACCACTTTTGCATTAGTAAAATAAAATACCTTTTATCAAAAAAGCGCTACCTTTTTATGAAAAAATATTTTTGACTTTTTTAATCAAATTGTGGAAGTGTATTTATTTATATGATATTGTCAGTTGTGTATTACAAAAAATGCGCAAGCGGTCGTGACCTGTGAAATCTGTGAAAATATTTTGTAAAGACAATGAAAAAAAAAACAGACTCTAGTCTTAATATCGAATTCTAAAGTCAAGGTCTGGCAGCCGAAAGTTGTCACTTTCAGGATCAGGATCTTCGCGTTCGCAATCTTTGCAAAAATTCAGGTGGAAAGTGATTTTACAGAGATAAGAGCTTTTACAAAAATTTTGCAGCTTTAGCGGCTTGCTGCCCTGCCACTGCTAAAAAGAGCACACTCGTATTGTGCCGTCATTCTGAAAAAAATATTAGTTTTCTTTACAATATTCGTTTTTTTTTAAGTCACTTATAAACCTGTTCCCTACTAAAGTATTATAATCGTAAAATACATTACGCGTTTCAAAAATTTGAAGACCAATTCTATGTATTTAAATACCGAATTTCCACTCCTATTTTCCAAAAAGCTTTCATTTCGGATTTTGCAAAACACTTCATTCAAACGAATTCTGCAAATGTATTTATTATTTTAATAACCGACTAATTTATAATGACTCGAGTTGTCTCACTCGTAGTATGTATGTATTGTGCGGTGTGGAAAGGCCGTGAGGGGTCGGGTGTACCTGCCGGGCTCCGGCCGGGTCGCTCGCGGGAGCCGCCAGGAGGCGCTGCGCTGTGGCGTGTGAAGTCCGGCGGGCGCACCGGGGCTCCAGGGGCTCCACGCCGCCGTATTCAAATGCGCTCCTGGACGCAATACGGCACTCGCATGAATTACCACTACCCCATGACCATATTATTTTTAACATCACAAGATAATAATAGCTCATCGGGGCGATTCTTAATTTTTTGCCGCTTTCTTTTACTTCGACCCTTTATTAAGGGTCCGCAACGCTTTAGGGTTTTTGTGCAACCGGCGTTGTGCAATGTTGTCATTAAGGAAAAAAATATAATTATGTTCTCGCCAGCCTAGCACTTATTGGATTCCTTGCGTTCGCTCGATAGACTCATACTATTTAATTGTAATTTATTTTATAAATAGTTGTCTGTATAATTTCAATTTTACTGACGGTATCCACTATTGTCCTCGATTGATCAACAATAATCACGTGCAGTTTGGTTTTTTCCATGTCTGAGTCAATAATCATTTGTAAAGTTTTCGAGGTGTAATTTGAGCGTATCCGTGAAGTAAACGGTGGAGTTTATTAGGTGTAATTATCACAGTTTGCGATCCCGCATCCCCGCGTGTTCCCCGCGTTAGATAGTATCGCGAGTGCGGTAAACAACAATAAATGAATAAACATTCTCCGTGGCACCGAGTGCTGACATAACCGGTACTTATGACACTTTACCCTGTAATTTGGCAATCAGTTATAGAGTGCGCGGGGCTGCGCTATTGTGGCTGCTGCGCCGGGCCGCGCGCACCTAGCCCGCTAGCCCGCTAGCCCGCTGCGCCGGGAGCCTGTAATTTTGCGGTCACTCGCAGGTGTTTTATTACATTACACTAATGACATGGGCATAATATAATATTGAGAGTGACAAGTTTGCCACAATAATTAAGAAAAAATAAACTCAACTTTATTAAACTCGGGCTTGCAGTGTAGCTCAGGCGCCGTAATTTATTCTGTCTCAATAATGCATAAATACCTCGATCAGTTCACACGGTGAATGTACACTTGACCATTATGTCTCCCCTATAATTAAATAGAATATTTCGCAACCCCTTTCTTTAGCGTGCACCCTTTGCCCGGTGTCCGTGAAGGTGGCCTGCAGGTACGTCGAGCATTGTCTCACAGCATCCGAGGGATCTCCCGCCGACAATTTATGCTCGCCTGTCATAACAGAATGAATTCACGCATTGTGAATCAATACAGCGATTTGATCTATAGGCATCTTTTGTTTCTGGGTGTCGAGGTTGCGTAACGTATTAGGATGTGGATACGTAAGAGTATACTTGACGCTGAGACAATGGGAGCTCGTTTATATTGTGTCAATATTGTGTTATCTACGGTTGAAGCGCAGCGCTGGTGGCGCGCAAGTTCGATACAGCAGCGCGGACAGGTTATCTATAGCTAGAACAAAAGACTTCAACGCGTTCGAAGTATTATTTTGCGGTGTTACGACTTTTTATGCTTCATAATTTTATTTTCGTAAAAAGCTCATAATAGTGTTTTATCTGATAAGACGAAGTCGTCAATTAAATTTGGGATTTACTCGTATACCTCGTCTCTGTACTTATTTCGGTACAATGAATACCGTAAATCGTTCGTGGCAGACATCGAACGGTCTCAGTTTTTGCCAGGCTGAAGTCACGCCCCCCACCGGCTCTTGTTTACACTCAATACTGTAATTTCATAATTCAAGCGTTTAAATGCATAGCTTTTCGTGAGCGCTCGCAAAAAAACAGCACAGCCTCGCTGCAGCGGCCATTACGGCCCTTAAAATAACATCGTACGTTTAAGTTAATGACAGACACACCGACAAAATGCACTTATAATTGCTTATACAAAGAGTTTTGGTGAAAAATTATCATGTATATAGCCTTGCGGTGGAGTTCTCCCACGGAAACGGGGGAGTGTGTCTGGCAGCCAAGTGCGTGCGTGTTCAGGCTGGTCACCGCCCGCTGCCCGCTGCCCGCTGCCCGGCCTGCCGCGAATGCTGAGTTTGTACTGTTTCAGATCAAGTCCAAGTATTATTACACAAAAATCTTGAGCATCAGCAAAAGTATCACGATGATACTTCGAAGTTGCCAAGTTCCAAGTCAGCTTCGGCGGGCATATTTCAGATCTGCTTTTTCATTACATACGGCATAGATAATACCTGTACATGTATTTATTATTGGTCGATTTTATTACTTATTTTATTGCTTCGTATCGCTTGTTGGAATCTCATTGAAGGTACACTCTATATGAGTCAAGTGCTGTGCTACTGTCGTTCAAGCTTTTAACTCTATAAGCTTAATGGAAGTAATTAAAGTTTATCGATTTCACATACCACGGTCTTAGACACTAACTGTAGGTACTATGGTAGTTAGTTTTACCTATATGATTATTATTGGTTCCCATTTATTGGAAAAAGCAATCAATTTTAAAAATAAATTTAAAGATAATGGAAAATATTCAAAAATTCTAGACGAGGACCTAAAGATAACTCATGGACATTTGAAGAAATTGATCCAATTAAAAACTTTGGTAAATTTATCATAACTATAATTAATTATTATACCTAAGTAGATAAGCAAAGTTATTTTTAAAATCAAATTTCAATCGACATATAATAAGTAACGAAAAGGGTATACCAATCCAAAAGGAAGCCAAGGCATTCAGAAATTTTGTATGGAACATGAGTCGAAATATATATTTTTTGATGGATCAATACGAAATTGCTGATCAGCTGGTTAATTTACTATGGGAGGTCCAATTCTTTCATATTTTGATGTATGTTTCTTGTTATTCAGTTTCATGAGCTCCTTGACCTCCTCACCTTTTTTTTTACTCCATGTATAAATAGGTATAGATAATCGTGTTATTCCGATTTATGTTGAGAAAGGTGAATTTGTGTTTTCATAGAATGAGATTATTTCAAGCCATCCACTGCCTTGTGATGCCGGCTAAGAATAGCATTACCCCATTTCTTTCCCGTGGATGTCGTAAGAAGTGACTAAAGGGCTCGAGGGTGTGTATTGCAATTTAGGTGAGTGGCTGACAGCCTGTCACTATGGCGATACACAGTTTTCCGAATGACCCTCAAACGTTTGTCAGACGTGGCTTAAATGTCCGTTTTTGCAGCCGTTTACGCTCTGCCTACCCCGAAAGAAATTATAGGCGTGATATGTGTATGTCATCCATCACGATACAGAATATTCGCTCTACACTCACTCGTGCGTTTTTGACGCGGAAGTTGTCAAATTCCTACAAATTGAAACGCAGGTACAATTCCACACCTATAGAGGTATAGGGAGTAACAAACAAACATAACATAACAATCCGAAAGGAGGTCAATTTGCTTAACTACTCCGCTCGTAACAGCACACATGTGTGCTTGAAGTACAATACAAATCTATTGTTGCAAAATTCGACCTGAGCGAAGTGGTTAACTACTCCGCTCGTAACAGCACACATGTGTGCTTGAAGTACAATACAAATCTATTGTTGCAAAATTCGACCTGAGCGAAGTGGTTAAGGACTCTAAACAACTTTCCCAAATAATATTTAAAAAGCATTTGTACCTCCCATACAATATTGCCGATCAGCTGGTTCATTTCGACCCATGTTCCATGGGGAAGTTGTTCAGTTTTATGAGTACCTTTATCTCCTTTCGGCTTATTATACCCTTTTTGTTGTTCCTCGATTACTCGCGTCATATAGTATTTAGAATCAGTAGTAGATGTTTGTTTGTCAATGTGTCAATGTTGAAAATTCAAGATAAAATGGTGTCACTTCTGGTTTAAAAAAAATCTCGACTTAAATTAGCGCTGTCACTTTCCGGCAAATAGCTTTAGAAAGTTTAAAGGGTTCCTCGACATTTCTGATCAAGTTTGCCGCAATTGTACTTATATTTTGACAGATAACGTGCAATTTGCCTGAAATTATAAGACGTGACATGTTTTCGATATCTCCTATCCTTTACTAAACCTATTTGACTGAAAGTGACAGCGCTAATTTAAGTTCCGAGATATTTTTCGAATTGATCTTAATGTTACTTATAATAATTATTATATACCAAGCTAAACTATTCTGTAGTATTTAACTATGGTCGACGCTTGACGCGGGGCTCGACGCTCGTTGGGGACACAGATATAGCAAGGACTTAGTACCGCGATAAATTCCCGTAACTAGTCGGTGGTTAGTTGGTTGCTAGCCAATAATCGACGGCCGCTATTTGCATAATTGTGCGCACTAAGTGTTCGTATCTACATAAAATTGCATCTTTTTCATGAGCCCTCCATATTTAACCGCGATGAAAATCGCTTCAATCAAAATTTCCCTTGCAAAGCTGCAGAATCTTAATTAATATTTATTTTGCATTATCTAGATGATGGACATATTAAGTATGTGCTCATCTGAAATTACTTTTATACATATTAATAGAATTATGTGAGGAGCTCAACTAACACAACAGCTATATAACGTGTTGATAGAGATTTATCACTATAAATTCGAAGCGATCTACTTACTACCTACGTAGTCGATAATGTATCCTTGTACGTAGGATATAATATAAATAAAAACCGTGATTTAGGAACAAATGGCACGGAAGCTAAATTGTCTCTTGATAATTAAGATTAATGTAAATTAAAATCAGTAAACCGAGGCTCGCAGTTACCTTACCTACACCACACTTCATTTCGGTCGAGGTTAAGGGGCGGAAATAACATGGAATAAATAAAAGCTAATATGATAGGTATTTCATTTTATATACGCGTATCATTTACACCATTATCGACTAAGATAAAGCTGGTAGCAAATGAATATTTATAATTGCTGAATTGAGATGTAAATAAATGTATAGATCCATTAACGAACACTCAACCTATATTACACGCGTCTTATAACGATATTCGCATTTTGATTACTACCAGTACACCGCCGAGAGAAAATAATTTGTAAACTGTTCCAGTTGACATCATAATAAACAAGAGCCATAAACTATATTCGTACGAGCATCGGTAGTTTCTTTTGCATTCTGGGAAATCTTGTTTTCCGCTTTTTGCGTACTTAGAAAGGCGAGAAAAGGAAAATTTCCACGATCATGGCAATAACAGTAGAGGCAGGCCAGTGCGGGCGGGCGGGGCGGGTGGGGCGGCCAGTGGACAGCGGGTAGTGGCGAGCTGTAAACACACCCGTGTTTGTGTTCAATGACGTCGTAAAAACTAAATGCCGCAAATGAGAACGGAAGATGAAAAAAAAGTGTAACAGAAACAATTTTATTACAGAGACATTTCCGTTCGATTCGATCGAGATAATTTTAAAGTGGAGAGCTGAGTCGGGCTAATCTAATTAGATTCCAACCAGTAGGACTGGTCAATAAAAACGGTTATGAAGTTGGATTGGAAGTGGTGATCAGGCGACAATTATGTGTCGCTAGTCATGTAGCCAGCAGCACCGCTATGCCAAGCTTTTATTATTTCAGTAAAACTGTTCTGCTAATTGCATCGTGCTCCTGCTGCCGGCCATCATCCCACTGATTATAAACAATTGCCTCTATCGAGCACACAGCTTATGAATAAATATTGAATGTCGAGCTACCGTTTTATCTACTTTGATGCAGTTCAAAGGATAGCGGGTTCCAATAAATGCGTGAGATATGCATAACGTGCATTTCTGTCGGTTATTTGATTTATTATTCTCATAAGAACGGCCAAGAAACCCGGTGATTTCTAAAGTGCACGGCTGCCAATAAGATTACTGTAGGGCTCTTAGATTTTATTCCGTGTTTCCGAGTTGTTACTTACTAGCACTTAGCGGTGTGCAGCTGGTGTCAGTTCGCCTTTAGTACACAAATGATAAATGATTGGAGGGATTGCGTTTCCTCAACCGCCACAACGCAGCCGCCACTGCAACTTGCGCGCGCACAGCTCCGTTTCAAGGCCCTTACGAGCGCATAACTCTCTTGTCACCATTACTTTTGCTATTAATGGGATTGCTGCAGAGCAAAAGTAAACACTAAATGGACACAACCTATAGATCTTCGGATTGTTAAACTCTACAGCGCGACTACGTATCAATTTCAGATTAAAAGCACGTATTCGATTTCTACAGTATAGCAGCAACTTTGTAAGCACCACTCCACTCAATAACAATCGATTCGATTAACACGCTACCGTTTCAAGATAATGGGACTTCCAATTGCACCTACCTACGTACCTATTCTGGGATATTTATTCATTACAGAATATGAGATGTAATCACCTGTGACAACATGGTCCTAATGAAATGCAAATTGTTACAAATTGCGACGTAGGTTAACCTGACAAAGCCCTTTTCGGAATGATAAAGTTATGGTTTTTTCGAATTGGAATTGTAAATGCGGTAATGTGTTGCAAACTGTTGGCCCCAAGTTTGTTGTCACCACAACGGTGTTGACGTTCTAGCTCGAGGATAGTTTTATGTTTTTCTGATGTAAATTTCGGAAAGCTATCAGCATAAAAGCCTGGTGCGTTTAGCTATGAGTGACCTGGAACAACAAATCAGATTGTTTGTCTTTAAATATCCATAGCATGTGCGTATAATATGTCGCGTCAATTGGATGGAAGGGCGCCGTACGTGAAGCAGCGGCGCGGCGCGGCGCGGCTGCGTGCGGGCTGCGGTGCGGCCGGACCGCGGGCCGCGCGGCTAACGGTGCGGGCCACGGGCTGATTTATCGTGGACATCCACCGAACTATCCGATTTGCATTTAGATAGCGCGCAGTCGCGTCCCGCCCCGCCCGCCGCTTTACTCTATCGCACGTAAATTAACTATAAAATTATGTTCCCGCAAAAAAACCAAGAGAGCATCGCATCCCAATAATGAGAGATTTAATCGTCCAATCATCGGCCCCATGTCTCAGTTTTCTGCAAATAACTACTGTCTTGTCTCAACGCGCGTAATTTTATTTATATTAGATGATAAATGATGAAGCTGCAGACTCTATGTATTTTGTTTCAATGAATTTACAGTAGGTTATTTGCGTAGATATCTGTACTTTCATTTATATTTAACCTATAAGATAAGATAATTCTTTATTAATAATAAACTTAATTACAAATAGCAATAGGTACTCAAACAATATAAGGGAGTGTATTAAACACTAGTTATGGAACGAAAGTGTAGTGTGTATGCACTGTATGCAAATGTGTTAATGTAGTAATTCGTCTATGGCGGGTGGGCATTAGGAGTCTGCGGGTCGGAGCGGGCGGCGGGCGGTCGGCGGCGGTCGGCGGAGTGGCTGTGTGCCTGCGCCTGCGCCGGTATTCAGGCTGCTCGTAAATTATCGACCTCCGCAATTAGCAGGCGCCAATTTGGCGCATTATATGTTTCCTAGAGCCACCGTAGCTGCCTAGTTTCACAGTGTTCAGAAGTACCTACTAACAGAATATATTTCATACTAAAAAAAGGATAGTCACAAAGTGTGTTAGTACAAATGGTTTTTTTGAGTTGAAGTAAGCATTCTGCTTATTTGCTTGAAAAGAATAGCTTATTAATGAACTGGTTCTGTGGTCCACTGTCTAATCAGCACTCGTACATAAAACCTAGAGCACTCAGTGAATGGTCAACGCCGTTGTCGCCGCGCTCTACTACCACTACCGCGACACCACTTATAACCCAGTCTTACCTTCAAACAATTGTTCGCCAAACCCTGTGGTTACTTTGGAATTCATAAGGACAATACTACTTATCTATAAGTCAGAATTAAATTACATATTGTAACAAAATAATGTATTAGCAATACTTACTGATACAACATTTTCATGCATCTTTAGTTATAAACATGTAAATTTGCATTCTATATTTAAAATGTAAATTGTATCCAGGAGACACATTTATTAATTACCGGCGTACGTACCGTAATACCGCTGTAGTATTAGTACTTATCAATATTATTAAATACATATTTTATGAAAATGTAAATAGCCAATGCGGAGCACATATTGCAAATTTTCTTCATGAGAGCATTTAATCTTTCCGTCAAACTGATGTTATCCAATCCAACAAATAGCAGTGCCGGGCGTAAAAGGAAGAAGCATACGCCCCTTATTGCGGGATATCTCTCCTTATCTCCTACAATATGTAAATAGGCGTCGCAGGTAATTAAAAGCTTATCTCCCGCCCTGCCAAGTGCCATCGCCGCCTGCTGATTGCTCTGGAAAATGATTGACATGCTATTTTAACAGCGAACCGATAATGAATACGTTCCTGCACAGTTAATTCATATTTTATTTATTGTTGACAATTACTATTTGCACAGGATAATTGATCGCGTTCTCACAATTGTCAGCTTGTTGACGAGTGGTTCGCGATTTTTGTCGCCGCCGCCGCCGCCTTCCCCCCGCCCCCGCGCTCCCGCGCATCCCACCCGCTACGATGCGGTACTATAGTATCCGCTCCACGTTTCCACGCAAACACTCAATTTTAAATTAAATGGGATAACTGTTATTTCAAAAGCTATTATCTATAAATCACATTAATACCACAAATTTCCGCCCAGCTTATTGACTCGGCTAATAAGTTAGAAGCTGTTGTTAGAACGGTTTTTCGTATTAGGCACTGGCGAATGAATTTGTTTACGTAGCGGTACCCGCATTCCGAAGCGAAGGTAGTATTTTGTCGCAAGATTTAGTTGTATTTACGCCAGATTGTTCTAGTGATTTCCTTATCGTTTTGCTACAAATTAATCCCGCCAGTTGCTTAATGTCTGCGTTCCTTCAATTGCTCCACCACCGCTCCGTTTGTCTACGATTCCTGGTGGAACAATGCGATAACACAGCTGAGCGCACTAAATCAACGCGGTTCGTTTCCGTGGGCAGTGTCGCAGATCTTTCGGGTAGGTATAATAGCACAGCGATTTAATTATAGACGCAGAAGTACAATATAATCGGGTATAAATCACATGGTATAGATACCTGCCAGCGCAACCTGTTTCAATTCGCACGGCATAATGCGCGCGCATCGGGGCCGCGGCGCGGGCGACATCGCTCCTAATTTATACCTTCATGCTCATTTACTCACACCGCGGAATCCCAACGAAAACCCGCTCCCACAAGTTTTTACTATTCCCACTACAAAGAATCGCAAATTCATACAGCGCTATTATATCTTTTTTATTTGTGCCATATAAAATTTATAGTGCTTCGTCTTTGTTCAATCCATTTAAGTAGGTATCGCGTTTAGCACACAATTGAGAACATTAACATTTCCATTGAAACGTGCGTGCTTTAATCAGCCGAACCGAGCCTTTCCTTCGACGCGGCCCTCGCTGACAACATCACACTGTGTTTCCGAACTTATACACCAAGGAATATTGGCCTATAGACTCACGCTGGTTTCTGTAGGATCATAACTCAGATGGGATGGGTGGATATGATAACCTAAAAATATTAGTTTACAAATTACATCATGACCGGCACTTATATTATTCATGCAGCTGATTTATTCGAGAGGTTATACCTTATATATACTATTAGGTAACGGTTGCCGGATAGACAGGGACCACACACGGCCGGTCAAATTAGAAAAGCGGACAAAACGGAAATGATGCATTTATTCTGGGTTTAGTGTATGGCGAGCGCCGCGGGTGATCTTCTTTCCAAACTCGTAACTCTTCTAATAAGACACTTTACAAGAGCCTACTAGAGCTCATTGCGTGAAACATCGAACAGATATTTCATTTTGATTTGTGGTGATACCAAACACGTCTTGTTTAGAGATTCGCCGTTAAAACGATTAGTGTAATATTTTTAGAAACCATTCAAGATAGTTTAGAGATCACAGAGATGATAACTTTGTATTTTTTAGTTGAAAGAGGCTCACAGTTAATAAATCGACTTGTAGTTGTTGTGTTTAAGTTGGTGGAGATTATCCGATCGTATGAATTGATCTGGTGGCTGATGTTTTTTGCGTGTTTTGTTTGTGCTATGTGGTGTCTGGAGCTGGCAGTCGCTGGCGCTCGCTCCCAGAAGCTGTCGACCTTCATCGTGATACCCACTTCCGCACTTCCCCTCGCTGGCGGGTAACGGTACAATGACAACCTGATCACATTGTCCTGGGAAATTTTCAATTCAACGTGCTCATAGAATGCTTAATGCTTTATTTAAAAAACCAAAAGATCAAATCTAGGTTTTGGTTCTTGTTTTGCTGGCATCAGGCTTAGTTTCCATCTTAGTATTTTACGTAGAAATTTACCAACCAAGACATTTTTAATCTGTTAGTGGTTGACTCTACATCGTTCGGTAAATTATCAAACCTACCTACGTAATAAAGAAAATTAGTTCTTTAAGTACTATGTTTATTAATGTCCTACTGATATGATATTAAGTATGTATGAGTAATCAATCAGCCCCGCTTGTTATTCTTGTCTATTATGTGTAGTTTATAGTGCAGTAACGTATTCAATAAGCAGTTCAAGAATGCTTAGGTGCTGCGCCCAGCCCAGTATTCACATTTCACACCTGCTACAATCAATTTATTATAGCTGCTGATTCCGTTTTACGCAGCTTATATCTGAACTGATGATAATCCCATAAATAAATAAAAAATGTTTTGTAAATATGAAAGCACAATTCTTTTACTTTTACTTAATTGACAAAAAGAACTGCTGCTGATTAGCAATTTTATAGTCGATGAAGATCTTATAATTTGACCCGGGACTGAATCAGTCGACGATAGTTCGTTTACATTATCCACATGACTATATATAACTTCATAGATATATATCAAAAAGATTACAATAAGTATCAAAACTGAAAAGGATGTGAATTATAAAGAGGAGTCCTAGTTTAAAGCGCCTGTCAAGTACCCGCGAGGCGAGCGCCCAAGCTCTCGCCACAATACAAAGACCACTCCACACAATCGCGAGTTAACATTTTGAACGCGTTCTTTGAGATTGAGCAGCCTGTCTGTCACTCGTTCAACGGTCAGCCAACGGTTTATTAGAAAAAAAGACATCAAAAGGATCTTTTATCACATTTTACATCCATGTCAAATGTCAATTTCAAAAGTAGAGCAGTCTTAAAACGAAAAACATTTATTACCTAGTCGTTTTCTTGCAGTACCAATCAAATATTATATTATTACTTGTTATCCTGGTATTTGAATCGAAACAGTAAATGTTTAACACCGTGAGGCGTAAGAACCGTTACACGTTCAATACTTTATATTACATCATAAACAATAAACAAAAAAGGCAATGTTTATAACACCGTGCGTAAAAGATAATAAAAAGAGTGCCCCAAACAGGCGCTTAATCGAACATCGAAGTATGAGTAACACCCCTCATATTTATGAATCGTGCTCGTCGCACAAGTATTTAAATGGCTCAACTCAGACAATTTCAAGAGATATTGTCGATACGGATACCGAGTTATTAAGTGCATGCTCTCTGGTTTAGTGCAAATTAATTGAAACCTTTGGAATCCTGCGCTTATAATTATATAGGTATTTGCCGGCGCTTACGGCTCCAGATTACCCGAGCGCTACTATTACGCGGACAGGAGACATGACTTATTTACTGCCCATGTAGCGTTTCCATCTTTAATCTGCGTGGGCGCATATTTCTGAGAAAACATTTCTTGCTGACTTATATAATGCTGCCAAGAAAACAGAAGTAATAATGTTAGCCATACTCGTACTGTGAAGAACTCCGTAAATGAAACATTGCATATGCGTTCCTCGTCAGAGGGCAAAAAGAGGTTTGTCGAAAATGCACCTCGTTAAGTTTGCTCTGTTCTGTGCATTGCCCGCTGACAACAGTCTGTACTCATCCCTTATTTATTTATACTGGTATGAAGAATGTACGTTTTTTGTGTTTCCATAACAGCGTGCGTCCATTGCTGCGCGCAAGCACAAGCACAATCCGACTGCAAATTCTTTAATTGACAAAATGCAGCGACGCCGCATTCCAGAGCAGATCGTTAGCTTTAATGTGGGAATACAAAATGGATTAATAATGACACATTTTCACTCTTGCACAAGACGGATAATCATCCTTTATGACGTGTGATAATTGTTATTGCAGTTCTTAAAATGAAATTGCTATTAAGATGCTCATTTGTTTAAATGTAGCGACTCTAGATCTGAGTGTTATACACCTGCGTATAGTTAAGTCACGAATTATCTACGTCAACATCAAAGATTTTTCATAGAAGTTGTCATATCTCATGTATTTACATAATCAAATTTATGTTCCAACCCTAAACATCGGTATTTAATTTACCCGTTTACAATGGTTTTAGCCTAAACCTATTAGTAGGTAGTAGGTAATCTACTTTCTTTCCGAGGGTTATTTGAAAGGTACGGGTGCGGTGTACCTGATATGGTAAACATAGGTAAATATTATTTCCTTAAGTTTCATAGCCCGGCTATCCCATCTCATTACCTTAATTGTAAACGTGTCGTTTCTATATGACATAAACATAGTGTTTATACGGCTTTTGCGATAGCAATTTTAGGATTATTACCGTGTTATGTATACGGTATCCGGTGAGAAAAATAACAGGCGTTTAAGCGTAGATGGTTTAATGTCTGCTCGGTGTAATGTAATGAGTTGTTGGCGGCGATCGATACTAGTTTCTCTTATCAACGATGATAAAACATGCGTGGATTTCGCCGCGCCCTGCACTTTCCCTTACATCGGGCGGCGGCCGGCGGGCAGCAGGGCCGGTCTGCGGCCAGCTCACACCTGTCCAGCCAAGCTCGGATGCAGCTAAACACACGATTTAGACTCCCTGCGCAGCTATTATTCAAAGCTTTACATGTATACGCTTCTACGTGAGGCTATTTAGTATTTAGGTGAGGTCAAAGGTACTCTAGGTACGATTTTCTCCCATAGAGCATTAAGGTACCGTAAAGCTATTATCGATGACTGCTCGCGCTCACCTATTGAAGTACACAATTCCCATAGATTTGGGACATCTTCTGAGTAGTAATTAAATTATTTATTATCTGTAAGTGTATAGTTTGAGTCGGCTCGTTTGTTTTTAATTAAGAGATTGGATTGGAAATGATGAAGGCACATGGCAACGACCGTAGCGTTAGCTCTGCAGGCGGCGGCGGCGGCGGTGCGCACGCCGGTCTACGCGACATGCGTGCCGCTTCGTTACGACACCTACACCAAATTTTTCCACATGGCCGGTCAGCGGAGATAAGCAGCGAGCGACGCCAACGTGTTATTTATTAACGAACCGAATGATCGATAGCTGGACGCGACACCGGACGTGGACGAGCCTTTCGAAACTCGCCGCCGACCGATCACTCCACTGCACGCGCTCTGAATCACAGATAATTCGATCTTATGCACTGTAAAACCGCTTGGGCTCAAATCCGCATTTTTTATACCACACTTCGTTTGTTCAGCAAAGTTGTGGTTAAAAATTTTTGTGCGTAAGCTCTATAATTTTGCGCAACCTCTAAAGATACAAGACATTCAGTTCAAGTTTCACTTTCATGAACCGTACATGAGATGTCGTGGTTACCTATCAAGGGTACAGTCTCTGAGAAACGGTCGTGCACTCAATGGCCGTGCCGAATGCTTTGTTTGTGTACGAGACTCCTTCAACCCTTCGCTCGGAGCCATCGGTTCCGCTCCACCGTACGTCACGGCATCGTGACAGCTGCGAGATACTTTCTAATCGCTTCATTCAATAGCTGCCTCGACATCAAACAAACACACGAGTAGGCAACTTGCGAAACTTTAAACGGGTCGAACAATTGACACAAGGACCGATCAATTAATTATTTATAGAGGCGCGAGTCAACAAACGCTTTTGTTGAGCCGATTGCATAAAGTACGATAACCTTAATCTTAAAGATCGTAAGCCGTTTGATCAGGCGGTAAACACGGGTTCGTGTATACGAGTATAGGTTCGAGGCGAGCTCGATAGGAAACGGTCGGAAATTCGTGGTTCGGCTGCGCAGGGCAGGTTAGACCAGTCCCGGTGGCCTCGCAAGGACCCCGCAGCAAACCTGTTAGATTCGTTGCACGATTTTTACGTGCGCACCTACCGGAATCTCATTCACGTGCTGCACCCGCGGCCCCCTCCCGCCCGCGCGCCAGTTAACTCGTCAAATGACTCACGCTTCGGTTGGTTAAATGCCAGAAGCTGGCTTTTCCAGTTTTCTGATCCATTTCGCACATTCTATTCTTCATGAACTTGACACGGGCACGACCTTTCGTAAACCGCACCTTATGTATCTTTAATAATTTTAGAGCACAGTTAAGGTAAAATTTGCTTTTCTCTACCAATGATTTACAATTTATTATGGTTCCATTACGGATACGGGTTCTAAAGTGGTTTCAAGGAATTTTACTTGCCTCTTAACAACTTTTCAAGAGTTATAATAGGGTATTTTAGTTTATTATTCTAGTCAGCAGCGTCGCCTCCCGAGATGGGCAGCAGCAAATTGCTAATATCCTCTACATCGACCACCCCCTCGCGAGATTGCGCCTCATGCTCATGCGGCATGCGCATGCGCCGCACCGGTACAGTTACTTGATATAATTATCTATGTGGTTCCACAATGACCTCCCGTGATATCAACAAACGATCAGGAACAGGAATCAGGTAGAACTACGATCCGGTCAAACCCGTCCGACGCGTGCTTCCAACATTTTTTATTTATTTGTCTGCATCGTCGGATACCGCTGGGCGTGACGTCAGACGACCTAAACTGGTTAGCGAGGGAGCAGGGATTTGCCTGGTATCCTTCCGGTTCTGCGAGTGTTCGGACCTGTTCTACATCAGGTTGCGCGGCACCAGCGACCCGCGCGTGACGTATGAGCATCCGCCGGGCTCCGGCCGAAGCCATCCGACATAGAGTTGTCGGGTGACGCCGTCCAGTGCATGCCGGCCACCGGCCGCCAGCCACCAGCCGCCAGCCGCCCCCTCGCTGACCGGACCCTGCCACAACCACTCATTTCACTCGCGAACCGGCCACTCGACTTGCTGACTCATTGCGAGTACGCAACAATTAGCACATGTAGACTCGCATTATGCAGACAACCGCTCTGGGTACCATCAAAGGTCAGTATCCGTACCAAAATGGTCACGCCTAATAACTGGTTCGGATAAGTTGTACTCGACCGACACGTAAAACTACAGGCATTAGATACTATAGTAGTATTTGTGTGTTTAACGATTGACGCCAAACTGAATGGAGACCGATATTTTAGGTATTTACACTACGTCGAGGCATTTGGAATCTATGCTATGCCACTGCGTACTCTGTCTGATTGTAGTCTGATATATGAGTGGACTCGATTCGTATGAAATATAATTACGATTCAAGAATAACTATCCGGCGCTACAACATTGTTTGAAACCATTTTACTGTTAAGATTTACCTAACGCACACGACCATAGAGTTATTTATTGCTATCTTCTAACTGATCTATGACCTCAAGTAAAGTTTATACTAGTATATAATAATAGTAATATCATGACTTCATTTATAGTATTCATTTTCCCCATTTATGATGATGATATCTTTTGACTTGGTTCCACTGTTTATGTTTGCATATTATTCATGTAGGTAGGTCCTTTTAACTTTGTCATATAACTATAATTATGTGAGATATGTAAGTACTTTATATGAATATGACATTCATATGTTGCGGGCACAAAATGCTAGAAATACAGTCACCGATTTAGTTACGGGTATCGTAACATTCAAACGAAAAAATATCTTAGTGACCAAAAACGTCTTAAGCTTTATCACATCACTTGAAAGTCCACTTAGTCTTGTAGGATTTTCACCAGCGGAGAGCAGCGCTCTTCATTTCAGTCACTCTTCACTTCAGTCATTTCCTAAGTACTAGGCTCGCGTTTAAAATGCCCATGGAACTTTATACGGGAACATCAAGACAAATCGTGATCGATTCTCTTTACTTCTCACTTTCACTAGATTGGTCTTCACTGCTGCCTGCCACATTATAAAGTCAATCTCACCACACGGCACACAATAAAAACGGCGAAAAACTATTATAGAAAAATAAGAAATAAAGTTGAATCCGCAGCCTCGGGATTCCCGCGCAGAAAATAATACCTAGGTGGGTATTATTTTTCAGGCTCCAGCTTGCAAAGAACAGTTTTGCCGCTTAAATCCAGTGAGCAAAAGTCGTTTTTATTACTAGATAGAGAAAAGTGATTTGAATTTCGAACATAGCATTTTGACATATTTTTTTTGACATACATACATACACATATTACGCCTATAATCCCTTACGGGGTAGGCAGAGCGTAAACGGCTGTTAAAAACGGACAATTACGCCACGAAAAACCATTTGAATGTCATTTGAAATATTGTGTATCACCATAGTGACAGGTTGTCAGCACATCATCGCATAAATTTGCAATACACACCCTCAAGTCCCTTAGTCGCTTCTTACGAAACCCACGGGAAAGAAATGGGGTGATTATATTCTAAGCCGGCAACACACGGCAAATACACACCCACGGGAAAGAAATGGGGTGATGCTATTCTACCATTGTGAGGCCATCTACGCCGGCATCACACGGCCAGGATCTATATGGAAAACGATAACCAAACACCCTGTAGGTATTAAAAAAGTATTATAATATCAAAAGATTTAGTTAGACCACGTCACAGTCGGCCTTTTCAAGTGATGTTAACCTGTATGTGTTATTGTTGCAGAAGACGCAAGGAGGTGATGGAGGTGAGCGGCGAGTCGTGGCGGTACTACCCGAGCGGCGGCGAGCACCCGCTGAGCGCGGCCACGTCGGCAGTCCTGGGAGTGGACGACCAGCACCCGCAGCCCCTGGTCACCGAGTACTACAAGCTGCCGCCGCTAGGGCAGGACGCGCATCTCAACCTGCACAAGGACGGGAAGATCGTCGACGTCTGGCAGTGAGTCTATAGTTTCTAATGGTCTTAATAATCCACAACATTTCAAATTTCTAACAAGACTTTTTTATATTTTCAATAGATAGTTTGACGCATCATTAAATAAAGGGCAGTTCTTTTTAATTTATTTTGTTTCATAATCAGAGATTTTAAATTTTAAAAAGTGCTTTAGTTTAGTTCCAACAACTAGGCTGCTCAAAACAAAATTCATTTGCCTACCACCTCTATCACCTTTATTTAAAAAAAAGAACTGATTGACATTGACAGATGAATGAATGAAGTCTTCTCCAATGTTTTTTTTTCTACTATAAGCAAAGGATTTTTTAGGGCAATCCTAACTTTGGAAGTTTTTACATCTTTTCAAAATATTTCAGAAACGATTGCATTAAAAATTATGAAAATATGTGTATAAGCGTCCCAAACACTAAACGATATATATATATTTTTTGTATCTAACGTAAAATGAAATGTTGTGGATTTTATGTGTCTGCTTTTGTCAGAATGTTGGAGCTAGGAGATCTATAGCCCAGGTTCACCTAGTTTTGACTCCTATCTCCCTTTCAATTAAACAACCATGAGTTTATACACTTTAACAAATGTAATAACTTAATTCAATTACTGGGAGACAATAAATATTTTTTATCATTTTATCATCAGTTTCTCAGATAAATGTTTTTTGTTAACTTTTACAATAGGCACTTTATTATCTACTGACAAAGGTAATCTTGTAGGCACGTGGGATCGCAAAGACGACAACGGTCAGGTGCAAACGGTGCAATATTGTAAAGATTTCATAGAGTAGAGCACTTCATACAATACTTTGCTACCTAAGTACTTAGATAGATACCTACTTACATTATTCTCAAGCGCGGGCAGGATTTGAAACTGCGACTATCGCATTACTAGTGGCGACGCCTCTTCCATCTGGGCTACCGCAGCTCATTCCTGGCCCGCCAATTTTGCAAGTGTATTTTAATGCCACTAACGCGTTGCACGGCTCCATCTACCGGGTTAGTTTTACAACTAATACCCGGCGACTAATTCTATCTTTACAGATTGAATGTAGTCTAAGCGATGAAAACCCGCGATAAATTGAATACCAAATTTTAATACACTTCCCGTGTTAGGTATAAATTTTTTGAAAATCTGCATAATTTTCAAGCGCGGCGGGCAGGATTTGAACCTGCGACTTTCGCATTACTAGTGGCACAGTATAATGCTAGTGGTGACATACATTATAGCAGCCACCTGTGATGAACACTCATTAAGTCATTAGTTAACTAAAAATTTAGAATATTTTTGCAATGCAAAGACAGAAATTCATTAATGAAATGGTATATATCCAAACATAGTAAAAATTAACGCACTTTGAAACATAATTTTAATTCAAAATTTACAATAAAACGGCACACGGACGACCGAGAACGGTTTGACAGATTTGACTAAAAATCTCTTTATTAAAAATAACTATGCATCAAAGTTGTAAATTATTGTCATAATTTATGTTAACACATGTATGACTTCACATAGCCATACTTAACTATATATAATATGTACATCATAACAACTTTACACAAAACTGCCGAAAAGTCGTATTCGAATATGCAAATATTTTAAGTCTTGAATATCAATAACAAGCAGAGGTGAATCAGACAGACTCGATCGCGAAAAATCAATCGCTGCTTCTCACGACCGTAGATCAGCGTGCGTGTATCCAAAGCATTATCATCATAATCGACGAATTCGAGACCAACTGTATACGGAATGAATTCGCGTAAAATTTATATGTAAACTATGATAATGTGCAATCTTTTATTAGTGTATTTTTTGTGTGCAAAGCGAATACGAGGCGGGTAGTGGAAGTGTACGCGAGTCTCACGGGCGACTACACTGAGACACAGGCCGCGTGGCTTCCGGCCCCAAGCAAAGGTGTAAGAATAACAAATAATAAAAATGTTAATGTTCCACTCAATAAATCATAAGCACTCATTTGAATACCTATGGCGGGATTAACGAAACATTCGCAACTGAGACGCTTCTCCCCTTATAACCAACTGGCGTTTATCATTCAAATTATTACCATATTTTTGCAACTTGACAACGTTTTTTGCGAAAACATCTTACAGTTTTTTAATAATATTATAAATATTTTACATAAATCAAAAATCGAAGATATTTTTTACCGGAATGAACAATACGAACAACATTTTCTTATGGGTAAACCGTAAATCTCATCAAGAATTCAAGAAATTACATATATTTAATAAATGTTAATTAAGTTAACTAACCTACACGTTTGTAGTTAGCGATTTTTGCTGCTTAAAAAATTTTATGATAACTTTACTATTAGTTATCTAGACCGATTTTGCGACAAGGATCAATAGCATCGCTTTAATAAGTCGGTTGCATTCATCGTGTTCCCATAGAAACGCGACCCCGATCAAATTATGCTCGCTCTTTGAAAGAGGTTGTTAACAGCATCCGTTGAATGCGGCGCAGAAGTGAGCAAACGCCGTGTCACATTCTTAATTCAGCTAGTGCATAATGTTAACTTGACCCCACTGAACTTTATTCTTTTATGAACGTTTTATTCTATTCCATAAACATCCATTTATTTTATAAAAGAAAACGAGTTTTTGGATTTAAAATGTTAATGAAATGCATAAGATTTAGAGGAAAAATAAGAACAATATTTTATCATGAGGTGAGTAGCGCATAATGGGAGTAGGAATTCAACAGAGAATGTTGCGACGTCATGAATAAAGTAAAACTAAAGCACCGCACACGTAGCTGGAGCAGGCGGCGTGGTGCCTGCCTCGTGCAGTGCAGTGCAGCCTGCGAGGGAGGCGATGTGATGGTGGACGCGTCGCCGGCCGAGACGCGCTCGTCATCCTCGTCACCGCACGGGAGTGCATAAATACAAATAATGACAATAGACGGATGTGGCTGGAAGCGGCTCACATTGACAAGGACGCCCAGGACTTGTCTCGCGCTCATTGTCGGCACGCGGCCCACGCGCCGGTTCGACGCGCACCTATTGCTCATTCATACATTCAAAATTATAACGAATACTGAGCTCGCCTGCGCCCGCGCCCGCGCCCATCCGCGACTGCGTCTGCGCTCGCGTTTGTATGCTAATCCGATAGCTCAGCGCCAGTGCATCGTCAGGTTCGGGCGCTGTATTTGTTGTCTAAATCGCTCGTATTATTTGAATTGAATGCTCGATAGATGTAGAAATGAACTAGTTCCGTCTATACGCTCCTTCCAGATTCGTCGTAGGCGTAGTGCATTTCGTAAACGTATTGCGTGTGCGCGGGCGCGGGCTGGCCGCTGTATCCTGGACCGCGGATATTACAGGTATTAATACTGCGGCTATAACCATTAATAGTTGTCGGAGCCCGTCGAATGCAAACGCTAAGATTAGCATAGAAACTCTCGACGGGATGCCTCCGGGCGGGGCTCGGGGAAGGGGAGGTCGCGCCCTCTTGACCCTGTCACTGTTCACACTCGCTACTAACGGGAAATCAGTTTCTCCACACGAAGGTATCTTCGTTATTTTATTACCTACCTAAATAGGATTTGCTGAGGAGAAACGTAAATAAAATACTCAGGTATTATTAGATATGTATAAATTGCGACGCAGGCAATTTGTTCTACTCGCCCACCTGCATAAGGGTCATGTTATTGATTATAAATGCCTATGTAGGTTCTTAAACCTAATCGTGATTCCATGACGAGAGTGAATATGCAGATCTGCTTGGCAGCGTTTAGAATCGCGCCGCCTTGTCGTCGCAGTGTGTTCACAAAACTCAGGGAGCTGGAACCGTGTGACCCATTTAGGACTAGAACCGGTTTCCACTGAAGATACAGCGGTATTGTTAATGGCAAAGCAGTTAATAGCGTTGGATCCCCTTGGAAACACCCAACCCTCTTACAAAGATAATGTATAAAAGACAGCAACATCGTTATGTCCCTGATGGTCATCGCGCAGCCAAATATGAAATCGGGGCTTGACCATTCTTCTTGACCATTTTTTATCATGCGAACATTTTCATTGAAATTGCCGTTACAGCCGTCCGCGAATTATTACTCACAGCTACGATCATTATTATTACCTACTACACTCTTTTGTGGTTAATTAGGTTCGAGGAAAAAATTAACGGGAAATTAATCACTTGGCCGAATGCGCAATCGAGCGGTCGTTTAATGGCATAGACAAATGGTGAAATCGTTTTCAATTAAAACTTTTTGATAATGTATTAGTTCCGTGAGAAAAGTAGCAATAAACCTACATTTGATTAAATGATATATTCAAATAGAATGGAATTACGTTGTTCGCATCCGCTGCAAGCGCCTCATCTCGTTTTATCGCCGATAGATACCGATCTATTCGTCAAACGATGGATAAAATGTCGTCGCCTTTGATTTTAATTGCGATAACGTTGCATGTGTGTGTTCATTTATTTATTCCTGAGGTTCTGTAGTGTAACGAGCGCATATTTGCATCTGCAGGCTCAGGAACGTCCGTCATCTGAGCGCACTTAACTCACGGATATCTATTATAAAGAAAACCCAAGTATAAAATGTAGAGTCTACGATTTAAAACGCACTTTATTCAATATCGTGTCGTATCGTAATTTCTTTGTGCGTAATAATTACAAAGATGCCTACGTAGTTACTGTTATCTACACATTTTATCCTCCTACTCAAGATGCAAATGTTTATTGCATCTGGGATTCTTTCCCATAATTTATGTTGAAATTCAAACATTTTGTTGCATATTGATTTTGTAAACATGAAAATGTTCCATGGCTTCAATCGTCAGTATCTTGCGGAATCCAAATAAAATGGAAAAATTTAGTTTATTCCTAATCTTCTTTGTAATTCATAAGTAGAATTTCGATAGTTGAATGTGAAGCGAAGTATGTTATGTTGTGTAGGGTGCAGTGCAGTCTCCCCAGGCAGCGCATTGTTGAGATCTCATCATGTGTGAAAGGGTGTTAAGTAAACATTGCAAATAATTATAATGGCAATTGCATCCGGCGCTCTACCGATTCTGCTTTGATAAGGAATTTTATATTTGCATGTAAAATGTAGCACACGGTGCGCTGGTGAGGGCGCTCATTGCTGTCCTTTACGGCGGCAGTGTTATGCTAATGCGCTGCAACATGACACTGATATCAGATCCCGAGTTTGAGGCCGCATTTTACTACCTGCTTCGTATGAGGATACGCTGTGCCAATCTAAGTATAATGTTGGGTTTATCCCACTGTACCTATCTCTACATAATGACATTTCTAAAGTATAGGTAGGTATGTTATTTCTTGTTTGCGTGAGAAAGTTTTGTTCATTAAATTGTGAAAACTGAGGAAGGACCACCGACTGTCCCAAATACGTCGCGATAACGCGCAACAAAAATAAAAGTGAGTTCGATCCGTGTTTTCTTAAAAGTTTAAATTATGTCTCACTTAACTTTAAATAGTATAATTGTGAAAACAATGTAAAATTTTGATTTCGATATACGTCATATAATTATAAACGTATGGGAAAAGACCTTGCCTACCAAATAAGATTTTAAAATAATGCAGGCAAATCAAAGTTATGAGACGCGAATGTTCTTGGAAAATACCACTAAGCCCTCATACTATTATACCAGGATAGTAGTAGTTACGGAATGTGTACCAGTCATTTTGAATCTTATTAGTTATTACTCTCACTTAAAGTTCAAAACTTTTGAAATTTTGATGGGTATACTAGGGTTTAAGCTAAGTACATTACAGCTACCTAAGTAAAAGATACCCCAAATAGCCTAGAGCTAAGAAGGCAACCATTCGCTCACCGTACCGGCGGTGGCGGTGCGCGGGCGCCGCTCGCAGCGCGCTCCTCAGCTGTCATGATGCGAGCTTTGTCCTGCGTTTTTGTAGGCGCCAACAATGAGCGACAAGCAAACACTGCTTTGTACAACGTGCACATGAATAACGATATCTGCCTGCGCTTCGCCGCCGGCACCAAGCGCTCGGATTATCGCAAATTCAATTTGCATGCCTCGCAAAAACTCACGCTGGCTTACACCCTTCCAACGTCATAACACAACAGCCGACTGTACATTTTGAAATTAATAATTCGATTCGCAATCGTTGGTTTATTAAGCGGCGTCGTCGGGTCGTTGAAAATCTGTTGATAGCGGCCGAAATATTTAACTCACTTTCGCATTATCTTTTCGAATGAGCGATTTCACACTCGTCGCATTTCTCATACAAATCGCATGCATAAATCGCGAAGACTGAGCAAAGCGAGAATTGCAATCTGACACGGCGGCGGTGGTGCGCTGTTGTGAGCCGGCGAGCGCGCGGGCGGTCGCGCGTCCCGGCCAATTCGGCCGCATGAAATAGTGCCGCGAAAGGCTTATCTAAAATAAACATCTGAGCGCCAATGAAACATGTCTTCAATTATCATAAATCGGTGCGTACTGACATCGGCGGACGAGAGCCGCGCCCCGCGCAGCGCTTGCGGAGGTGGCTGCACTCGCGCGCTACAAATCACGCGGCTCTAATGTAGCCAGCCCCGTCAGCCCCGCCAGCCAGCCGGCCAGCCAGACCAACGCGCTGGCTATCCGCCTTCAATTAGCAAAGCTCTCAATAAGACCAAAGCAAATACGATACAAGTCATTGAAACTCAAACACAGACCGGCGTCAGTTTGATCACATAGAAAGAAAATTAAAAAGGGCACAATTTGATGTAATTCCTTATATTAAACATTTAATGAATCTTTCACTAGGTACTTTGATGTGGGCTAAAAGATGTGATCACAAATAAAAACTTGCTATCCGTTGTCTTGATCAGCTGCGTTTGTAGGGGAGTGAATCAATTTATTTATTGGGTCTTCATGTTTTAGGTTGCCGTGTTCAGGGACAGTGTATATATGTCTTCTAACGACTGTCGTGTATTCTTCTTGCTTTATTTAAATATGGCTCAAAGATTTTTCGCAGATGAAATGTAGGTTAAACGTTGATGAATGCTCGAAGCATATGTTATTATACCGCCACACGGTATTATATTCGTTATATTATATATTCGTTTATAACGAGCTTTTTATAACCTCACACTTTATTTAAATAGATTAGGTACCTACTGTTTCCGCACCGTCTCCCTAATTTGTGCTGTTAGTCACAAAAACTTCATGAAAAAATTGGGAAAAGCGAGGATCTAATATGAGAACTTTAAATTGATTTATTTTTCTTTTTCTTTTTAACGCCAACGAATTGTCCTGAAAACTTAAAAAGTAAATGTCTCTCTCGATATTATCTTGATATCATCGACGACGACCCGGTGTCCCACACGAAAAGAGAGAGAATCAAGAGGAATATTAAAAATTAGTATCTTCTAAAAAAAGCCTTTCTTCAGTTTTACGATACTAGGTAAGTCAAAAGAAGGTTTTGATTGTACCGAAACGTACATTTTCCGTCTGAGATGTAGGTACCAAGAGTTTGTAAAATTTGGGTTGGTGGAGTTAGAGCGTATAGATTCAGAATTAGAAGTTTAGCTCTTCTTGATCATCTTCACTCTATAAGCCATAGGCTCTCATCTTGGCTACATTTTACACGAAAATATTTAAGGTGGCATTTAATTTCATTTTGTAGGGAGATAAAAATCCCATACAAAGTTCTACTCCCTTTTTAAAGGCAAATGGGTCAAGCCAAATGTCAGCATTCTAGCATTTCAGGAAATACCCAAACATTTTGATGATCATCAGTGAGCGTGTGGGTGTTGTGTAAGTAAGGGACGAAATCGGCGTATTTGATATATTTAAAACTATGCATTTAAAACAATGACAGTGTTATTACAAAAAAGTTAGACGTGCGTTTAAACAGTGTGTTAAATATTTTTCCATACGATTTGACGTTGTCAAAGAGCCTAAACCATGTCTTGATTACTTTTACTGTCATGACAAGGTAAAAGTTTTAAAAAGAAACGGTAGGTAGTGCTTGTCCCTTGGCGATTAGTCGCTCGGAATTTGTTGCAAAACTATCCCGGAAGATGGAGCCATGCCACGCGTTATTGGCTTAAGGCGAGTGTAGCCGTCAACGACCTCGACAGTGGCGCCACTTCACAAAAAAAAAGTTTTCTCTTTAAACAAACATTGTCCGATGCCCAATTTTAAGTATTATCCTTAAGTAAAATTTGAACCTGCAAACTCAATGAATTATTCGCTGCAATTAAAGTTATCGAAACAATTGCCTAAAAACGGCCACTTCTTGTATTAATTGCCATAACTTTAATCACAGCGAATATTTCATTAAGTTTATAGGTTCTAATTTTACTTTTGAATAATACTGAAAACTTGGGCAACGGACATTCTGATAGATTGTTTGTATTTAGAGAAAAAAAAATTGAAGAGTGGCGCCACTGTCGAGGTCGTTCACAGGTAAAATAGCCTTAATATGATACACTTGCAAAATATCCCTCGCAGGCAACGATTGAGCCGCGGTAGCCCAGATGGAAGAGGCGTCGCTGGTACTGATAGCGAATGTCGCAGGTTCAAATTCTGCCTGCAGGAGAAAATTTTACTAGATTTCAGACTTTTAATTTTCTTCTTTATGAACTTCAGTTTTTAAAGCATGTTTCATAAACCTACGTAATTTACCTATCACCCCACTGGGTATTTGTTTGATTTGTTGTTGTTTGTACGAAGATGTTTTTTCGATGCATGATACTACTGCGGCTGATTTTTGAACTTGTAGGTAATAGTGACAAATGTCTAAATAATTTTAGATTAATAACATTTACAAAAAACGGTTTCTGACTGCTGTTTTAAAATATGAAATATTCATTTTGAAGTAATACAAAATAATTTATAGATGAAGGATGACTTTTTTTTTGTAATTCTATTTTGTTTGTTTGTATTTTAGGTTTTTTCATATAAAGATAGCTAGTATTTTTTGAAATTCGCAAAGGTTATATAAGTTCTTAAATTTGTAGAATACATAAAGTCTGCAGTTATTTTAGGTTTCCTTTCAAACGATTTTTGCTTCTCCTTTATCTATGAATAAACTTATTTAGTAGCTAGCCAATCTTCTACGAACTGTCAATTTACATGATAATTTTATTCAAATCTGACTGCGTTGTAAACACCCAGTTGTAATAAATATTTGTACAGTGTGGCAGTTCGTAGAGCAAGAATGATAGTGTATCGGTGTCGGCTATGCGCGCGCGCGACGAGGCCGTGGTGCGGAGTAGTCGCGCGCGCGCGTCGCCGGCGCCAATCACGCCTGTCTCCCCTCCGCAGGACGAGCGGGGCCGGCGCAGCGCTGAAGGCGGCCAATGGCGCGCACGGGGCGGAGCTCGGCGAGCTGTCGGGCTTGCTGCACGCGGGGCTCGTGAAGCGCGAGCCCGAGGACCTGAGCCGCAAGGTGGTCGACGAGCATGAGCCGCACGCGCTCAAGCCGCAGCGACACAAGGTGCGTCACACGTCCGTACGCCGCCGCCGCGCGCGCACGCACTAACACACTTGCTGTACCGGTCACTCATGTATTATTTATCGCGGTTAGCGTACGATGCGCCGAGCGTCGCGCTCGAGCACTAGCCGCGCCCGCCCGCGCCCCCGTCCGGCCGGCCAGCGCCGCCCGCCCAGTGCATGCCCATGCGGCCAACCCTCAGGACCTATTCCGGGATTACCCTCATTCGTGGACGTGTAAACACTAAGCACCCTCAGTGTACGTGCAGCTGTGAACTGTGATTTGATCTGACGCGTTATGTACGCGTCGACGCTACGGAGCGGACAGTTGTCGTGGGAGAACGCGTGTAACAGACGCGTGTGTCCGCAGGTGGCGGTCGGTGAGCCCGGAGAAGCGGCGTCGCCGTCCCCGGTGCCTTCCCGAGCCTCTTCAGCCGGTTCTCTGTTGCCGGACGCGGCGATGTACGCAGCCCAGATGTTCGCGCCGCCTGGCACCCCCAGTCCCAACCCTTACGGCGAGCAGTACTCGCGGCAGCCGGCGACCTTCCCCGGCGAGCCGTACTACAGAGAGTACTTTGTCGGTGATGGCTACCAGCAGCGAGCCGCTCCGCCTTACGGGGACGCTGAAGCGACCCCTGCTTCGGCATTTGGCGACAGATATGCCGCCCCGCGTTATCACAGCAAGAGCGTGATCGCGGCCGCTGGGCTCACAGTGGACCTGCCCTCGCCTGACAGTGGCATCGGAGCGGACGCGGTCACCCCGCGGGACCACACAGCCGTGCAGCAGGTCGGTGCCAGCAGCAAGCGAACGGGCGCGGGCGGGCGGGCTTCACACTCACTATACAATATACCTTCATATATAATTATGTACCAACACACTCCACTCTGTACATGGCTTAACATTCGGACCAGTTTCAATACGTACCTACTATGTATAAGTTTTTCATGATGACATAAGTAGCAGTTTGATAATTTGTTCGTATCGCAAGCCTTACAAACATCCTACAAATTCAACTAACATTATCCGAAGGAGATCATGCAAGATTTGCACCTTATCTACCAGCTAAGCCCACCCGCGCTCTATACGTTCAGCTGCTGTATTTTGTTTGTTAATTTGTTCACCTAACCCATTTTCAGATAAACTTTCATATAAACGTACTAATAAGATGACTAATGAGAATAATAGCTATAATATTCCAATTAGAATTTAAACAACATGAATGGCATTCGATGTCTTAGCAGATGTTACATAAATATGCTAAGTAACTACTAGGTGTAATAAGTGGGATCCACTAATTGCAGTAGCACCGCTGTAGACAATAGCCTGGGCACGAGACCTTCGCCGATGCAATCTACACCTTAATTTTATGGGTTTACATATTAAAATGACAAATTGTCATGCACGTAATCTGGTTGAGCTAAGTGGCTTTGAAGGACATTCTTAGCTCTTAGTTCAAAGGTGTGGCGATCACGAATTGCCTAACTCTAACAATGATCGGACTGTTTGCCTTTTGTTATCTCGACGTTAGAAACTTTGCCACCACCAAATAAATCTTTCTGACATCTTGATAGGAGTCCCAATTACAAACTAAATTGTTTTCATACTTCGTAGCCATTGCTTTGCAATAGGCGATTAACTTAAAATATATTTATTTATTTATAATCTATTCGTTTTCTTTGTTGTTCTTCATGCAATAAATCCTGTCTATGTGGCCAAGGTATGTTGTAAAGTTGACATATTTTCAACATTTTATTCGATACTGATGACGAACACGAAATTTAACAGTAGGTTATCCAAATCTAACAACTTCTTTAAATGATCCCGGACCAAAACATGACAAAGATCCGTTAATTCTATTATTTTTCCAATTGCACTTTAATTAAATAGGATTGATACTCAAAGATATCGCATTGAATCCATAATAAGTTGAAAAATTTATAAATATATTTGACAAAAGTAGTTTCAGTAGTTAATCACAAAAAAATAAATATTTGTTATCTTAGTTTCGCCGTAGGTAATTAATCTGAATTACACGTCTCAACTTAAAGGTATCTCCAAAACTATTACATTGGCGCAATATGAGTTAAGGTTTAGATGATTGAAAATTGTAACATCAAAATTTCATCATTTACAAATAAAAAGCTTTCCTTTCATATAAACTCAATACTTTTTTATTAGTCCACTAAATCACCCCAGTGAGATGGACTTAATAATGTAACGTTTTACTCACTGATTGTCTGTTTATTGTGTGACACTGAGACAAAACCTGATTATGTCTGTAACTATTTATTTGGTGTTGGAATAAGAAAAACTCGTTTTACTAGGATCAGTAATAATAATATGTGGTAAACTACTCCAGCTAATATGACGTTCGTTATGCAGGTGTTAGAGTCAGCAAAGTTTATTGTAACTTTCTGGGTTCTATACTTACCTATACTCAAGAACTAAACTGAACTGTGGCGTAAGACATAGATTTTACTAAGATATAGATCATACAAAACTCTGCCAAAGGAGTGCAGTTAGTATTTTCCCAAAGTCCTGTATATTTCCAAAATGTTCTAAGGCCCTCATCGATGACTAATAGTTTAGGAATGTACAAAATTCTGCTAATCAGTCTTTAACTAATAGCTAATAAATACTTATGCTTTAAATAATATTTATCGGTAAATTGTAAAAACAAGCAACGCATATTAATACATCCACTTTTTATGGACACGTGTAGAGTGAGTACGTGCCTGCGTGTCACATTTATAAAATTAAATAAAGCCAAAATCTCATTTACAATTTACTTTGATCTGCAAATTTGAACATTTTTGTCTTACAGCAGGGACGTAGTCACAATAAAATTTAAATGAGATAATCATTATCATAAATTAGAAGTTAATTAGAGATAATTTATGGAAAATGGGAACGCAAAATGTTATCACAACACCACTTCGTGATAGGAAGTAGCTAATATCTGTTATTCAACTCAACCAATATGAATTTGAATGAGTTTCCCATGAAATATAGATAAAGTATAAATTCATTGTATTCTCATTAAATCACATTAATTTTAAATACTTATTTCAACAAAAAGCTGTACGATAGGTACATGAAAAACTTAAATAAATTTGGCAAGTGAACTTTACCAGAGTCTGAAAACAGAAAAAAATATCCCGCTTTAAAAAAAACTTTAAATCGTTTACCTTAGTGTCTACATCAGTGGCACACTCCGACATCCCTGATTACTTCTCGATCTTACTGATCGATCATTACAACTGTGTTTCTAGTTAAACTGTCACAAATATATTACATTACTTTTTATGAAAGTTGATGGTCATCGGCGAAGGTTTTCGTATTGTTATAAGAGAAAAAAAAAATGTCCATGCTTTATGAACTCATTGTGTACTTAACGTATTGCCTGACTTTGGCTGGAAGTATCGCTCCACTGGTGGTGCTGTAGGATAACATGAAACTGAGAGTTGGTGATGTTCCCAGCAGTCGTTCGACTACACGGTGATCTGCCAGCAGTCGAGCGTCGGCGAGGACGGGCGCGGCACCCCCTCCGCGCACCACTCCCCCGCGCAGGTGCCGCGCACGCGCCCCTGGCACGACTTCGGACGACAGAACGACGCCGATAAGATACAGATCGCCAAATTGTAAGTACCACCTACCCTTGACTCCGCCTTTATCAGCTGTAAGCTCGTTTGTAAACGCATCAACTCGATGGTATCGGAAAATGGCAATAATGGTGCTAACAACAGATCATTGACCAGGTTTACGATTACAATTTGCCATACCATCAATTTGTGTTTTGTCAAACATAATTTCGAAAGAAAGTTCTCATAGTAAAAGTTACACTTTAACTGTAACTGTATTCAAGAGAAGAAATGGAAAGACTGAAGTCACCTAAGTTAAGCTATAATTCTATAGGAATCCCTACAAAGTAGATATGGTTTGATGATCAGCCCATACATCAATCAGACGTAGTAGGATTTATGTGACTGCTACTATCGCTTTTTTTCAGATAATCGCTCACGAACAAAGTGCCAATATTTCATTCAATGTTAGTTGAGACGTTGAGTTATCTTAGAGTTGAACAAACGAATAGGTAACGGAGCGTAGTACTTAGTAGGACAGTAAATTAAAAAGGAGCTTGTGCTAGTAGTTGACCAAATTGCCGTGAATGCGTCGTGTCAACATGAAACAATTGATCACACCGTTCCCTGCATAAGTAATGTGAGTTTACACGTAAAGCTGCGCGAGCGCTGTTTGCTCAGCACTTCGCACCTCCCTGCGCCCGCGCGCGCTAACACACTCTTTCTAGGAAAAGTATACTTCTCTTAACACACGCATACCTAATGAAAATACAAAAACAAAACAAAACTGAATGAGGTAGAAAAAGTTCTATCTTCATTGCAATCGCAGTACAAAAGACATCAACGCGATCACATTTTGGTCAAATAAGTAATAAACGAAAACAAGTAAATTCATTATGCATGAAATATTAACAGAGAGAAAGAGATAAACAGGCCTTTTATAAAACATAAAAAACTGTTAATTAGAAATGTTGTTAGTTGTATTGTTTAGTTTGGAGACATTGTTTACAAAATAACACAGACGCTCGCCGCAGCTGGGCCGCGCCGCGCCGGCCCGGCCGCGCTCATTGACGTTGTTGTTCCAACGGGATCCGGCCACGAGGTGCTAAGTCGCATTTCGTGATCGTTGAATACACCAGTAAGAGGCCATGTTAATTTCCGATACCATAATTTCTTTATTTGGAAGTTTTAATTACTTTAAAAAATTTCAAGCACGCTTTAAAATCCGACAAAAATATCGCGTTCCATTCGAACTTGAGATAAATATCGCGACAAAAACAAAAAATGTTTATTAAGGAAGTAAATTTATTGGTTTACTCGTAGAGGCCAATTAATAACAAAGTATAGCGTAAACACATTAACGCAAATAAAATACCCACCGACATAAACATTGTTTTTATTCATAACGTGTATAAATTAATACATAGCAACAGCAATCATTACCAGGTATACTAAATTGAAACAAATAAAGTTGTAGATCTCAATAAAGTGGATTTCGTACAAATAAATCTGCAAAAAGTTGTCTACTGCTGCTCGATTGTAACGTAATGAACTCTTCGCACGCACGTTATTGAGTAACTATTGAATAATGAAACAAATTCATTTGCACGCAAACCATTACGTGGACCACAAGGAAACGTAAGTACCTACACACTATGTATCTGTAGCTAAGAATATATGGGGACTTTAAACATTTTTATATTAATTTTGTACACTTCCATACAAAATACGTAAATATGAAAATAATACGTCATTCCGTTGCTAATTGGCTTTTTTATTATTGAATAAATTATACACTGGTATCAAAGTGCATATCGTTGAACCCTTCAAAGCAATCATCGACGAACAGCGCAGGCGACACGCGGCGGAAGCAGTCGTCGACATGATAAGTGCATTAGCATTATTATCTGGATAATTACTTGCTTGCATTTGGCCCAAATAGCTCGGTCGCTTCTACCGTCTTAAATTACCGGCGCCGATACGAGCGCGCCCGGCGCCGATACCTACTGGCGACGCGCAGCCAAGCCGAGCCGAGCCGAGCTCCCTACGACCTCACAAAAATGTTTGGACTACTACTTACCGCCAAGTTAAGTACCCTATACGAACTCCCGACTGATGCCTCAAATATGCATTTTATTTACCCAAATGCTCTCTCAATACACGAATGAGCTTTTAAAAGGCAGTAACTTAATCAACTCCCATGTGCGCTGTGATTAGCACGTTTAAAACCTACCAGCTACTTTTTCATTGGGAGAATGGGGTCTAATTGGAAGTGGCATTAACATATTTATGCGGTTTTGAAATGATTGACTTAGTGGATACTATTAAGTTGTAAAGTTATTAAACAAGCGCATATAGCTGTGATCACCGGAGGTTTAAGTGTGGGAGCGATATAGGAGCTGTGCTTCAGGATTGCGCTGTACACGCGAACCCAACATCTGTCCGCTTTAAGCTGAATGAATGTGTACTTTAAACGGCATTCCTCCGACACGGCTAAGCTAAGTATCCTAGGTACATTTTCATTCCACTGCTCGATTAGTTGGAAAGCTGCAATCCAATTATGTCCTTTATCGCCTGCGCAAAATTTATTTTCCCCCACATCATAATTGCAGCTTCAATCGGGGTCTAATAAGGGATCGGTGTTGGAATCGTTCGAACGCATTCTCGAATGTGATGCTATCCGGTAGTCGCGAACAATTTCCTCCTCGATCGTTTGCTTGAGTGGTAGCGGCGAATAATTGTACTGTTGGGGCGATGTGATGGGTGGCTGGACGCTGCGTGCAGCGGGTACCGGGCAGTGGCAGCGGGCACCCGGCAATCAGCCGCAGCGCGCCGACATTACGGCGGCTAAGCGTTCTCATTAACTGCTGCTGCCGCCTGCCGAGATGCGCTCCTACCTGCCCACGGCTCCAACCGCCCTCCACTCGGCAGGCTCGTACGTGTTATCATGTGTACCCTATAAGTAGACACGGATAACATCTTTTAATTTCAATGAAGTTTAACGTAAACGCCTTTTTCCTTACTTAGGAAGTTAATTGTTGTTCAGCGCATAAGATAAAATAGGTAATTATTTAGTAGACTAACTTGATACCATCCTGATTATTATTGTTAAAGGGTACTCTGAGGTATACCTTTCTGAAAAAGAAAGCTTTAGCGTTGTTTTAATCTCTTTCTAAAGAAATTATTTGCTCTTAACTAGGAGTAGGGTCTGTCCATAGATCAGGCACGATCACAACAAAATCTTTCGTGTCTTGTGTACATCGCGCCTAAATAAGGCCAGATTTATGCGCATCTAATTTGGCGCTGAAGCGCACGCTCGCGGCAGGACGCCGCCGCCGCCGCGCCGCTGCTGGCCGCTCCACAGCCTCTTATCGGGGCATGCGTTTTTATTGCGAATGCGACCACTTTGTTGTCTTGTCGCAGCGTTCGGTGACTTTTTGCGCACTCATCAATTTCCGCGCCTCGAGGATTGATTTATTCATGAAAGGCCCTCGCCTTCACGCAGGAAGTGCCTTTTTTCGGTTACTGCGACGCTGAAATTTGTAATGAAGCTCATTCGAAAACAATGTGTTATTTATTACCGAATACGGCGAAATTTCGTGTGTACTGAATCAAAACATTCAGAATATTTACGCATAGCTGCGTGCACACAAAATTTGCAGTTTTTGTGTTTCAATGTGTACATAGTTAATAATTATGCTTAAGCCCTCGTCTAGCCCGGTACAGCGTGTGTACCAGTAGGTACTTTCGAACCTTACTACCCTCACTTAACCCCTAGTATTTTAAGGTTAAAAATTTGATTAGTGGCGTACAAAACAGGAAAAAAACCTGGTTGGCTAGTCATCCGAAAACCAAATTACGGATTAACGATTTTTTGAGCAGTAAGTTCATTTAAGCGAGCAGCGCTGACGCTTATCAGAGAGTTATGTAGTAAAGCAAAATAAAATGCTCTGCAAATACACGCTAGAAACAAAGAGTAAGGATAGGCAAAATGACAATGGCGAGCAATGTCGAAATGGAAATTGCGTTCTGAATCACTTAGAGAGCATCAGATAGCCGCCTGGCCGCGACCCGCGCCCGATCACTCACTGTCTCCTCGAGTTTGCATTACACGGCCTTTATCTGACCAGCTCGGCTTAAATCGCAGACATCAGCGGAATTGTTTACCAAATTGTTTTCAATAAGCCCTAACTAATGGTGTAACCTCTAGTCTGGATTTCAATCGATGCGGACTCGCATTCCGGCATACCAGGAGAGATTTATTAGTAGATTAAAACATTTCATCGGGATTTATAGTTGTTTATCGTGTTGCATAAGTTAACTAAAGGTACAATGGAGTGAGCCGATAATGATGTCGGTGTTTCTAGTTAGTTTTCACTTTGCGCGTGGCAGTCGGGTCGGGAGTGGGCGAGGGCGCTGGGCGCAGATCGCGGCGACAAGAGCGGTGGCCGTGTCGCGTTGTCGCGCAGCGCGGCGCGGCGTGCTGCGTGCGCGTGCGCCGCGCAGTAACGAGCTGCGGCACGCGATCGCCGCTAAATTAGCGGGGTTTTCCTTCCGCCGTCCCGTGCGCAGGAAATTGCGAGAAAATACGGTTTTTCATATTGCACTACGAACTGGATCTCCACACTTTTATGTAACGACACCGCTGACAAGCTTTACTGGCGGAGCAATTAAGATTTCCACTTTTTGCGCACTTTTATTACTCACTTCATGGAAACTTTATTGTCGAGAACGTGTGCTCAGTAGATAAGAATCTCGGAGAAGAAATCGGACTTTTTCTAAATGTTCCAGAACCAGCTCTCTCGGTCGTTTTGTCTCGCGGGACAACATTTAAGGTAGTTTACCTACTGTGCTACTGGACGTTATGCGTCTGACGTGATTATCTTAATGCGTATGTTACACATGCCACTGGTTTGCGGCGAAACTGGGGAGATAACGGCGGTGTGTTTGTTTGCGCAGGTTCACCCCGTACGGGTTCAAGTACCACCTGGAGACGGCCAGCAGCAGCTCGCAGCGGCGCGAGGATGACCGCATCACCTACATCAACAAGGGCCAGTTCTACGGCATCACGCTCGAGTACATCCACGACCCCGACAAACCGATCAAAAACCAGACAGTTAAGGTAAGTCAGCAATTTATTCACACTACAACGAAAGACTTTGGCTATCTTTGTATCACGAACCATATGTGTCATGAAGTCCATGCGTAATGGTGTCATTGCTTCTATTACATAGATTTTTGTACCTACCTTTGTGCGAATAGAATCTCTACCTACGTGTAGACATAGACTTAGTAGATAGACATTATTAGTCAAGTCAAAATATAAATACTAGCAAAGTAGTTTGATAAATGCATTATTAGTCTACTTAATAGTCATTGCATAATACGAGATAGTTGACCAGGTATTTTTACATTAATCAATGTAAGTAGGTGATTTGAACAGAAACGAAAATAGCTGAATGCGTTAGCAAAGTACTTTTTTCCATTACCATTAATTGTATTTATCGACGTTTAACAGTGGACTCACCGGATGTTTACCTCTAGCGGATCTTAGAAAGCGTAGAGCAGTTTAGTGGCAGGGGCAATCGTAAAGTAACCCGCACCGCCGCCGCCGCCTCCCGGCTAACATCTCAATTTATAATTCAAAACGGCAGATATAAAATGAATAAAATTATTGTTCCTGAAAGGAAATGTAATCGATGTCTGTTCAATGTTTACGATAGAAATGTGTGGCGTATAATTTTATTGGTGTTTGGTAGCGTACGGATGGCTACGTTACGCTATGCGCAGTGCCTGTGCAAGTTGGGCGAGCAGGGCTGGCAGGCTAGCCCCCGCAGCGCCGCCGCGAGCCCGCACACCGCACAGTAGAGTACGGCGAAATGACAGCTGTCAGATTCGTGCTAATGCTATGGCAGAGTATCCAATTTACTTTCTTGACATCTCTTTTAGTCTGGAACTGAACACTGTCAAATATGGCTTATTGGGATGGCCTTATGGCGTTTTTCCGCCCTATTCGGGAGCAAGGGCCATAAAATCAGCAATGCTGCTTTTACACCACTTTAGATTGCCATTGATTTACTCAGTAGGTGGCTAATCACATCCTGATTTTTTTCGTTTAATTTTATGTTCATGTATTACGTTCTATTATATTGTTAGTTCAATTACTGTAGTTTTGAATTTCGCTCTACATGAGCAGGTATCATAAACATTCATTTTATGGGCAGGCAAAGTGCGTAGGTATGTAGAGGTAGGTAATCAGGTATATCTAGGTATCTACTGAAGTCATAAAACTGGACTCATGAATGAATCAATAGAGAATCTTCTGCAGAATTAAAGTATTTAGGTAGGTGTTTTCTGATAGATCAGCGGTAAGACTGCACCGAAACAATATGTAGGTTATAAGTAGAAGTGGGTGAAATGTATCTCTCGAAGCGTTTTAGCTCAGTCGCTTCAGAGATAAATGAGGTGGCTAGAAACTACCAAACACATTATATATCTCAGAGTACACCAAAACATAAATCATACATACATTAACCACGCCTATATCCCTTACGGGGTAGGCAGAGCGTTAACGGCCGTAAAACGGATATTAACACCACATCTAACAAAAGTTTGAGGGTCAATCATCAGATAACTGTGTATCACTATAGTGACAGGTTGTCAGCCCATAGCCTAAAATTGCAATACACATCTAACCCTCGAGTCCCTTAGTCGCCTCTTACGACACCTATGAGTAATGGGGCGATGCTATTCTAAGCCGGCATCACATGGTTTTAACCTAAAGATATAAAGATTTTTTCATTTCTCTACCCGCCCCGACTGAGCTAAATGAGTTAAAGAGCTATTTTGCCCAACTCCAGCATTCTTTTTGTCTAATTAATAATTCTTTTCACTTTCTTTTCGGCTTAAGTAGTATTAGTTTCACACTAACCTTCATCAAATATTTTGACAAACACTCTCAAGTCTTTAAACTTCTCTAAGTGTCTTGAGCTACATTCGGCTAGTCTCCTCGCCATAACACCCTTGTAAATATCTGACCGGTAAGTGAGCAGCAATAGTTACTCCCGCCTGAGTGGGTATACTTACACTTGCACACTAGCGAGGAAGGGCCGACCGCAGCGCAGCCCTTGGTTTCATTTCGTCCACTCCGGTGCACACCACACGACAGCTCCCGGGCTTCACGACCTCAGGGCTACCAGATGCAGAAATAAATTTTACTTAAGTATAACATTAATTTTTTTTGCCGTGTGCTGACGGCTAAGAATAGAGTCGTAAGAGGCGACTAAGTGACTCGAAGGTTGATTGCAATTTTAGGGCAACGGGCTGACAACTTGTCATTATGGTGATATACATTTTCTGAATGACCCCGAAATGTTTATCAGACGTGGCGTAAATGTCTGTTTTTTCCGGTCGTTTACGCTCTGCCTATCCCGTAAAGGATATAGGCGTAATATATGTACGTATGTTTGTACATTCACAAAATTACTCGTCTTTCCCGGATAAACAGATTTATTATTTTTGCAAACTTTTAAAAAGTAGTAGGACTTCTTAAGACTTCTAGTTGCAGTTCAATTTGAACTTAGTATATCTTAAATACCGTAGCCGGTTTTCTTGTATGTAACCTAAAATATTATACATTCGATATTTTGGATACTTTTTCTTTCATCGATTTTTCCTGCAAAATTTTAATTTTAGTTTTAAATGTCAGAAAGGAAGGTAGATACATCTGACAGGAAAACAGTTTCCTTTCATAATCATTTAATTTTCCTAAAAACTTATGCTTCTAAAATGTCAGAAATTTCTTGTCTTATGGCAGCCCTGAACTCGCTCACCTTAGCATATATTTTTCTTTCATCATAATCTCGGACTCTGCTCGAATTTCTCAAAAGGATGGCGACTATTAAAATGCCTGTTTAATACACAGGTGGTGCTCGCGGATGTCAAAATAGCTTGGCAAGTAGTCATAACTACGATTTGCGGTACTTATTTAATTTTTTCTCCGCAAGATGTTTCAGATTGTCGGTACTATCGTCAGTTCACAAGGTAACGTCATAGGGCTTACGTTGTGGATTTTATAATCGCTATTTACTACAGCTTATCCCGTATTATCTAGTTCAGTTTTTATTAACTTGGGTTTTACTGAATATCTGTGTGTCAGACGTAATATACAGCGTAACAGTAGCAATCTAATTTATCTTCGAGTGACACATATAGCGTGACTATGTTGGCCATTAACTCCTGAGAAAATATGAGACAAAACAAAGATAAAACCACAAGATGAGCCGCGTGTCTAATTTCCCATGGATATCGGAAATCCCATCAATTATCATTTCCTGACGCCTCCCTGGAAAACTAGGTCGTAAATAGAACTTCCACACAATAAAATTGCATTATTTCACAAATTACTAACTTGTTTAAAAACCAGAAAGTCCAGTAACCGATCTCGCCAATCTTGTTTAAGATAATCGGAATTGATCTTGTCTCTGTAATGCCTATTTAACTATTTTCTTATTATATGCTTCATCTATTGTTTTTAGAAAATCTAGCATCAATAATGACTCATTGTGTTTTAATAAAGTTAGTTTATTTTCATACGATATGCGGTCTTTATTCTATAGGTTGCATTTTATTTCGTTTTTATGTCAGTAACTAACGATAACATATTCAAACACGTTTTATCTCAATTCAATGGACTTAGATCGGAATAATCAGAGAAACAATGCGACATGCGTTTGAAGTTATTATTAAGGGTATGATAACATACTACGCCATAGTTTTACTTTTTATATTTGCGAAACGTTTATGTCGAAAAAAACTGGCCGTAAATGTTTTGAGGGTTACTTAAACCAGTCCAAGAAACTGAACAAACTTTGCAAACAGAGCTAAGTAGAATTGTGTGATAAATTTTAGAGCTCCTGTACCAAATGAGTTCGAGTGAGAAAATTGTTTTAATGGGTTTATCTATCTATGTTCCTTGAGGAAATTCGTTCAATTTCATGAGCTAGCAGCACTTTAAATATTTTCAGCAAATCTTTGACATTCTCTATTAGAAATCACGAGTCAATTTTAATTGTTATTTGAAATTAGTGTGCCTAAACCACACCATTTAAGTCGCGTTCTGGTTTAATATTGTAAAACCTTAAACATAAACTGTAACTCAGTCGAGCCTGCGGGTAGAGCTAGGTCTTAGTTTAGAATCGCGACAAAAGCATCCGTCTTTTGTGAGGTGCCCCTGGGCGAAAAGTGGGCCGCGGGTCCGGCCGGCGAGCGCGATATCGCATTCAATACGATTCAGATAGGTATAGAGAGCTTATCTCGCCGCAATCGAGTCCGCATTGTACGCCGCGCCCGATAATTAAGACGACGCTTTTGACATTCGCCATATAGGAACACAATGACCGCCGCGGGAGCCTGCGGCCGCTGCTGCCTGCCGCCCGGCGCTCGCCCGATCGGATAATATCGCTCCCCTTAAACAATAACTACGCTGTATTATGATAAAATAATTTCAATGCAGCAAACATCGTGTTTTCTTAACGAGCATTCTTTCTGTTCCAATAACGAGATAAAATACCGGGATACGAATATCCGCGCGTTGAATAACGATGCATAGATAGATGCAAATATCGGGTGCGAAATCGAGAAGTCGATGCTGGCGATAACGTCTATAATATTTTTGAGCATACAAAATAGTAAATAATAACACTGATGATGTGATGCTATTAATATTTTTATTGTCTTTGTTAACAATTTGTGTATTTAAAAATTTTCAAGAAAGCAATTACGTTTACGTATTTATAAATTTTTAATAATGGATTTTTCCTCTCGTAGCAATCAAACAATATTTACAAAGATACTCTAACTCACTTATATAAAAGCGCGAAAATTAATTGGCGTACAAGATGTTTCAAACAGTATTAATTGTGGGTATCAACGATAGCCGACAATTTAAAATTCACACGCGAGGCAAATACGTTTCGCGTGTCAAAAAGCGGTTAAAGGATATGAGAGAATTTCAGTAAACCGAAAGATTTGACCAGGGGATGCGGGGGGGTAATTACAGCTAGCACCGCCCTTGTTTCGGCGGCTTTGCTCCGCGCGAGATACCATCGCCCGCGCCTCCACAATCTGCGCCAACACCTTCGACCCAATTCCAGATTAACACCTAATTAACTGCTCATTTCTAAATACTGACACAGTTTCTACCAAGATAACGCTACGGTGATGTTTCACACGATAAACAAACTCTATTTGCATTTGTATTCAGAATGACAAATCACATTTTAAAATGATGCAAATCAGCAGGGTTGAACAGACTGTTTAGGAAGAAATAGATTCTTGACGCGCAAAAAACGCTGTAAGAGGCAGTCGATCAATCACAGCATGTAGTGGCAATTAATCATCTCGCTAGTGGAGCGTCGCGTCGCGTCTCCTGTGCAGCGAGCAGCGACACTTGAAGGGTTGAGTCGAGCAGTGCGGCGCCGCCTGGTGCGGCCTGACTGACTGCCACCGGTCGGCCCTTCCAGGTACACACATGTACATACATGCCACATCTTAATAAGTAATAACATTTCACATTAATCATTTCTGCTTGAATAAACTTCCAATATTCGCTCCAGCGCTTTATTAAGAGTTTTGACTCTACATTTTATAATTATTTTTAAACGTTCATCAGAATGTGGGGAGCCTTCTAGGAAGTAAGTTGAATGTATTTTACAAGAAAATTGTAATTTTATTTAGGTATGTAGCACTTTTTACACTTTGCACCAAATTAGGGCAGTAATTACAGCTCGTATAATTTACATATCCCAGCGCCACTGGCGGATAGGTTTCATTTGTATTCATTCAGTGTAAGTCAGCCGATACCTCGATGCCAGCGATTAAACTGTACCGAGCATGTTCAGACCGCACTTATTCATTGAGAGCATTTTTTACACGAGTTTTTATCACCAACTGACATCATTGTGTTCACTTTCGTAGCAACGGAAACTCGCGTAACGAGACACTTTGTTGTTTTATTTTAGTTCTTGCAATATTTTACGATTTTAATGATTGCTCCGGTTTGCCTTTTTAAGGTAGCCGTTAATGATGCCTTTTGCACTGAATATGTAACACTCAATGAGGGATTATAACGGTTGACTTTGGTATTCGGTACCACTACCTAGTAGCGCGAACCTTTCGTTGGGCTCGCGCCGAGTGAAGGGCTGTCATGTGAGACACGCCGAATATATTCTCACAAGAAGAATTCAAGCTTGAGTTTAATGAAGTTTTCACCCGCAGCTCCACAAAATTTGTTTCATAATGCGACTGAGCAAAAAAGGATGCAAAAATTTGCATGCTGTAGATTCGTTGTTGCAAGTTGCCAATCACGTTTGCAATCAATCACGCGTTGAGATGTCTCAATTGAGCCGCTCCGGCCCCCTCGCGATCGCGACTGCCCCGAGCCCCCGCCCTGTTGCACCAGAAAAACCCTAATGATTATAAATTGCATAATTATACAACAGAAAACTCAGTAACGGTATTTTTTTAAATAGAATCAAAACATGCCCAGATGTTCTATCAGCAGCGTGTGTGAAATATGCATTATATAGTGGGTTTCAAGTTACATGTTTAATTTAAAAAGCAGCTATATCGATTATATTAATACTAACAGTAACTCATAATGATAAATATGTGACAATAACAATCTGTTTTTGTCTTACGCTTCTTTTGACAGTGTTTTGATATAAATACATAATTACAGCTGTTATAAAGGGAATCTGAGGTTTCATGTTTATTAAAATTTTAGGCGACAGCCTTCAACCTGTTACTATAGTGATACACGATATTTCTAAAACGGCCCTTAAATATTTGTCAATAGTGGCGATAGCGACCGAATTTTTACGGCCGCTTCTGCCTACCCCGCAAGGGCTAAGGGCGTGATATGTGTATGAATAATATAAAAATCAACAATATGTTTATCGGCATTCTTACAGTTATTTATCAACGCGGTCTCGCTTTTAAAGTAATGTACTTTTTATGACTTTCCGTATTTTTAAGGGATAATTTCATATGAGACTTTAATGTGTAATACATTTTTGTGTTTTGCGCCGCAGCTTAATAAAAGATTCTTGCAATTTCACTGTAAAGCGCAAAAAATCAATTACTTTTCTGTCAATGTGCGACAAACATTCCCGTTATGGGCTGACATTATATTCCCATAAGGCTATATAGGTACCTATATGAGGTGACTTCATAAATATTCACCTTTATCCGTACGTTTTCGGGTTCCATTTGCTGTACTTGCTTAGACGTGGCTTGCACATTGTGATCAACCATCAAGCGGTGGAGGTGGCGCCGCTCGGCCGAGCGTAAATTTTCCACCTTCGGTTTCAGACTTGCATGATGTTACTCGATAGCTATTATGCTTTCGAAATATTACGTACTATTCGGTAATACTCGCGTAACTGCTGAAACGCGTAACGAATCATTAGTCATCCCCTAACGTAACTTGTTGCAACAAATAATTAGGTATCCTTTTTTGTAATGATAATAATGAGTTCTTCGTAATGATATGATAACGACATCGATGTTTTAACTATTTGGGTCAACTTTCTCTGTTTTAATTCCGCAATCGAGTCGATGTCAAATTAGGCGACATTTAAAGCTGGACATAAATGGCATTACGCAACCGTGAGCTCTGTCATTGTCTCGATATTGGAGCTGTCACAACGTGCGCGTATTTAGCGTCAATCGTCGATAGCATCAAGTCGTGTTGCAGCGCCAGCGCCTGCCTGCGCCCGCGACCAATCAGCGACATTTGGTGATCTGCGAGCTCATTATGCAACCCCTACGTGATAGATGGCTTTAATTTGTCTTAAATACCAAAACCCCACAAAAAACGTCATATCATGGCCGTAGTAAACCAAATCTTTTGACACCGAACCAAGCTTTTAGAATTCTAATTCGTTTTTCTTTCTAAATTCCAGAACCTGAAAGCTTGTATTTATTTATTTTTATTTATTTATATATATTCACACCAAATAACAATATTATTTAATCATCTTGGCACCATTATTGGTTTTTGTGTCTACTTATAGAGATGGTCATGTCCATTACGTCGATGTTACTTGTCACTTACCATGTAGGTTTTATTCACGGATAAGAGCTGGCTATTTTTATTGCACAACGCCATGTTAGGATTGAGAAAAGCGTGATTGAAAGCGTTCTCTAAGCGGTAGGTACGTCGTCGTAAGCCGCATCACGCCTCGTCCCCAGCCCTGCACTTTACGATCTGACATTTCCTTTCGACATTTAAGCAGATTAGTGTTACGACGCGACTTTGGATGTTAATCCGACGCCGGACGGATCTCAAGAATAGCTCCGATTCATATCGAGATTTAGCGGTCACTAGGCTCACACAGTTCTAGTACCGAATCAACAACAAAATGTCTCATCAGTGGACATAGTCTCGGTATAATTGAGTGTTTCGTCCTGTCGCAATACAGACTGTGTGGTCTATAAAATAAACTACGACATTATAAATTACCAATATCACAAGAAAGCGCAATTTGATTGATGGACTGCGTTCGGAGATGACTGAAATTTCGCGCGTACAATAGAGCAATGGCAGTATTGAAAATTTGAAACCAATATTAGCGTACGTGCTTAATATTCAATTAGAGGCGGCGTCGTCGGTGGAACAGCGGATGCGCAAGAGTGGCGCAGTGCAATCGCAATTTGTCCGCGAGCGGAAGCTGCACATCTCTAGCAATCTCCCGCGCCCGCGGCGTTGCGCAGCCCCAACCCCCCTCCCCCCTACGTCCCGCTCGCCCCACACTCGCACGCAACACCACATTATGAACCCAACTAAATATGTGTTTTGCTAGAGCAACATCTTAACATTTCTGCTAAAATGCTACTTCTACGAACACATAATTATCGCGTCGACGACCTACACTTAGTTTGCTCGGAATCCTAAGGAAAGATTCATTTTAAAAAGGAAAACAGTTTTGAATTTGCAATGCACACGTATTTATGGCACCGAGGTGACCATCGATATAATTTCAGTTGACATGAAATAAATATCGACACGCAGTCCGTAGGCAACTGTGCGGCAGTTACACCCACAGTTCCGTACAGAATTTATGTCGAAACCCGACATTCACTGCGGAGAACATTCGCAGCAAATAACCAAGGCGTTAAAACAACTAACACAAACAACTAGCGCACTTAACAAACAGACGTATCCGTATCAGATAGCGCGTATCGGGGCGGCAGAACATTACTTCTGCGCTATCGATAAAGCTCAACGGTAAGCGAAATAGTTTTGCCACACGGCGAACATAAATAATTGTCATAAAATAGATAGTGGGTGATGGATGGACGCTGCACCGCGCAGCCTCCGCTAACGAGGAAGCACTGCAAACAAAAAGCCTGCACACCCGCGACACCGCTCTGCATAACACGCATTACCATAGATAAACCCACTCGCACCGACTTCTTTCTATTACTCAAGTAAAGCGAATAATTCATGAACAGATGATGCGAATATACTTCTTCGTTCCGCTACGCCATGCACCAATTGCAGGGGCACAAGTGCGTAACGTGTACAGATAAAATCTCAAGTACGTAATTGTTACGTCGACATACTGACGATGCCATTAAATTATAGTTTATGGGCAACATTGAGACGGGCAGGTGTGCTATGTTTGGACCGATGGATGGTCGCTCAGGCGCTCGGCGCTCGGCGCTCTAGACAACAGACAGCATCAATGAGAAATAGAGTTCGATAAAAGAGTAAAGTGACTACACGTCTGCGTACCAGTCTTAATTAGACCATTTATCTGGAATCCGACGCTTTACAGCTATCATGTTATAAGAAAAACATAATTTATTTTACAGCAGGTAGGTACGCTTTGTAGACTGTTGAACCTTAAATCTCGGCGGCTTATTGATTAAGGAAGCAATAAGTTAAGATACCAGTTCCAATGTTTTTATTGTAGTTATTTATTTATCGAATGAACAAATAACGAAGGAAAGGAATAAGGTAGAAGTTTTAATTGCTCATAAAATGCGAAAGTTTCAATAACAGTAACAAACTGAGGGCAAGAGTAAAACCGCGCCCGCGCCGCTTGTGCCGGCCGCCACCGGGGATTAATGATAGTCTCCTCTGTCACACCATGTGCGAGATATAGATCGTGTGTCGCGTACTTACAACACAAATAAATATATGCAAATGCTTATTTATTCAAATAGAGTGACGAAATTAGTGTGCAGCGGTTGTCACAGGCCTATCTACGAGCGACATACGAGTACAGTCTATGGAAGTATGTTATCTTAAATCGGTCCGATACTCGGCTTTAGTCTTTGTGTGAAGGTAACTCTGTCGATAATTGCGTACGTAATTTCGTGATGTGGTGTAACCCTGAGTTGGCGTGTTGTTCAACACTCTCCGGGCATGTGTCACACTCGGGAGAGAAAGCGTGCTTAATCAGATAACTCAGATTGTCAACCGAGCTCCTGAAATCGGGTCGAATGTCGATACACTCGATTAATTAATTGACGGTCCGAAAAGTTGGAGGTAACTGGCCCGAGAGACAAAAACTGTTCTTGTGAAATGCTCGCAATGTGATACTTTAAGTTCACATGAGCATTTCGTCAATAGTCCGCTATGGCTGGTATTATTTGAGGGCAAAAAAGAACGAAAATTCTAAAGTTGCTTATTTTTTGTACGATTGTTATGACTTAAGATACGTTGTGCGTCTGTAAAGTACATGTTATCTTTGTGTAATTTTTTACGCTTGCTTAAATTTTCAATGTAAAATAGCTCATTCAAAAAATTTAATTTTAAAGAGACTTTAATTAAACTAATGTCATAAAATATAACCAGTATCAACTATGTGACAGTTTACGCAGTGTAAAGACCTAGTTTGGGCCATCTTAAGTCACAGAAAACGAAAGTAGCACATACCTAAAATTACACAAAATAATACATTGGGTGCGGCCAATGTTCTTGAAACTTTAAGCCGAAAATAAACGACTATAATATTTCTGATACATGAAAGCTGTACTGGGCTATAATTATATACTTTCATCATAGATTTTATAACCATTAATTATGGTTTTATATAGATCCTGAAGTTTTAGCCTTGGAAGGTAGAATTTAAAATGCGCAGAAATATACTAGATATTCGTATTCAGAGTCTTTACTTTTGAAGCCGACGTATCTAACAATATTTGATGCAAATCGGTTTTAGAAGAAAACTAAAAATGAATTTAATAAAAGACGAAATAAAATAAACAAACTGATCATTTAAAACATAACAATTGTATAGTTCCTAAATAAGTAAATTGGAATTGATATATTATTTAGATTTCGTATTTGATATAATTATATTGTGCTGTAATTGATATACAAATTTAGTGATTTAGTATTTGATATAATTATATTGTGCTATTTTATATACAAATTTAGTGATTCAGTATTTAATATGATTATATAGTGCTGATAAATATAGCTCACCAGCTATATTAGTACTTGTCAAAGATCTTTTAATGAATGAAAAGCTCGACTTGTCCATAGTTGCACGTAGGCAAGTTTTACAACACAGTAATTCAAACAGTATTAATGATTGAAAAAATAATTACTTTTTTACTTAGGGATTATTTCTATGGATAAATTCTCAGGTACAACTAAGTTACTATCAGCAGTACATCAACCAACCCATTAAGGATCTACTTATAATGGTTATTCTGAGTAACTGTATGAAAACCAGTATAAGTTGATCCCCTAAAAGGGTAAGTTGGTGTGCTGCTGGTGTTGTCTCAATGTTCAGTAAAGCTCACCCGACCAATGTTGAGCGTTTTCCCGTCGCGTATGTGAATATGTATATTATATTAAAATAAATATCGTCTTAGGTACGTAGTTATATTATTTACAACCAAGCATTTACATAAATGTTAAAATATGTAAATGTTTGTGGTATTCATGCAAAAATAATCTGTGATTTAAAGATATTTTGTAGTGTAAGAAGTAGGTATACCCATTCATTACATTTTAATGTCAATCGTTCTCAAAAATAATCCTGCGCTCTATCTCTAATGAGGCGCTTCTTTTAACGATTTGATAACTACTCTTTCAAGCTACCCATATGCTAATGTTGATGGTAATCTTCCACTATTTTGAGACTGCAAGGTGATTGCTTCAGCTTTTTATTGAAGTATCCATTCGTACCTTTAATAAAAATAACAAGTGACTGACAAACGGATCGTAAGCTCTTATTTTGAGTTGTTACAACCTGGTAATAAAAAATATGACATCAGGATTTGTTAAACAAATAAATGAACGAGTATAAAGTTGTGAAATCTTAGGAGAAAAATAGTAATAAGAGACTACCGATTGTTGCATAAATTAAGCAAGTATTATTGCATGTTTAGTACTTTCAGAAACTTGACCATATTTATTTCGTTTATTTATCAACCATTTAAAGGTTCAATAAAACAACAGCGTAATATAAACGTGTAAACGAAATTTAAATATATCTTATAATCTTATCGTTGATAAATTGCGTAATTTTAGCGTTTAAGATACTTGTTTCACAAATAAAATGTAGCTTTGTCTTGCGACAACGGCGTAACAACACATTAAACAATGTTCAATATCAATTGCAACTTGCAACCGTAAGATAAGCTTTAAATAACTTAAAGCATTATAAGCTAGCTTTTAAATAGGTGCGCTAGTATTTATGAAGCATAATTAGACTTTAGAAAATAAACAACAGCCGACTTTTATGCTCAATAAATGAAGAATAAAATATGAACACAATAAAAGCATCATTTATAGCTATAAACCCAGATTTTAACACAGTTTTACTGTGATTTGAATATATCTGACAAAGCGATATACTAATTCGTTTTACAGTTAGCATGCATTATGTATTTCGTTAAGATAGCATTCTACAAATTTTGGGAATTCTAATAAAGCAGTAAAGGTTATTAAAGTGACGGGACATGCTGCCAGGCGGGGCTGTGTGCACCGTTAAAATTTGATACTTGCTTTCCATTAGTAAGCGGTGTTCCGTTGAGTGTCCGCGCCCGCGTCCGGCAGCGTCGCCGCCGCCCGACACCCGCCGTAGAGAAAGCCCAGGCCAGCCTCGCTTTACAAACCTACAACTATTCACCGACACAGAATTCTCGTAAATTCGCCCATTCGTGATAAAACACTGTTTTTATTGCCTTTCATTTATACATAAAGTCCTTGCGGGACTTAGTTGCAGCCAATGTAATTGCTAATTCCTAATCCGGATATTTCATCTTGTTCGGCTTATCTTTTCCTACCTTGCATATTCATGATATTATAATGTCATTTGACGAATGCTGCAATTAGAATACAGCTTTATAGAGTGTGTTCAATGCGGTGTGTAGCGAGCTGGCTCGGTGCGCTGGCGCAGGCTGGCGGGCAGCGCGGGCTGGCGGCGGCGGCGGCGGCGGTGGGGCGGCGGGGTGAGGCGCGACGCCGCCGCCGATCCATCAATCAGAGGCGACGATCGGAGGTGCTTTCTCGTCGTTAGCCCTATATGGCATGGGCTAGCACCACGCCTCGTACTAGCCACTTCTTTTTCACTTCATTTTCTAACTCGTTCATAGAAATCTCTCGAGGGAATAAGTATTTCACTTTTTCAAGGGAAAGGTTTCACGTATGTTTAAAAGTGCATTTATATGCGTATGAAATTAAGATGCCCACTGGAACGTCGTAATCGCGGTCGTTTAACGTAATCGCTGAGAAACGCGGCTCAGTAATCGCATTTTGCGTATTCGCGAAATGCTCACGGCGCTCTCTTGCGCTTTCCACATTAAAAGTTGGCAATAAATATCTCGGGAGCATAGCTCCGCGGCGTCAGGTGTTTCTAATGACCACCCTCGGCGCCCATTTGTATATCGTAAATACCCTCTACATCACACACTACTTTTATACTACCTTCCTACCACTACATGCAAATTTGAAGTGATTTGTATCATTTTTCCTGCTCATTACTCCTTGACACACGCACCTTGGTTTATGTGCTGTAACTATACTGCAATGTTTAATTTTGTTTCAGAGCGTCGTTATGTTGATGTTCCGAGAAGAAAAATCACCGGAAGATGAAATCAAAGCGTGGCAGTTCTGGCACGGGAGACAACATTCTGTCAAACAGAGAATATTAGATGCGGGTGAGCTTTTTTTTTGCAAATTAACCATTAAACCTATTGATTATGTTGCGTGACAATTTACGTGTTGAAAGGTTGTGATAATCCCGTAATTATTATGTTAAATTGAAATGATGAATTTGAAAACAATGCTGCAATGTTTATTTGCAAGTAGGTACATATAAAGAGACGGTAGCGCATACAAGGGTTTGAGACACGATATTTACTGCACAAAAACAGTCGTGCTCGAGGCGACACAGAATGCCGGCGCGTTGCGTGCGGCGCGGCAGAGGCGAGGGCGGCGGCTGCGGAGGCACGCAGGACCTAATTACCGTGCTGCGGGCACATCGCCGCCGAGACGCAGCCAGCGACCCACCACCATTACATCTCGTTAGGACATTTGCATAAATAACGCGTCCTCAGCCTCAAACCTCGCCCCGCGCCCCGTACCCTTACCCGCTTCACCGTACCTATCAATCGCCCTCTAAAAATAAAACCCCTCCGGCGCCCGTGTCGCCTAGCCGCTAGCCGCACTTACCTACCCGCTACTGAATGCCAGTTTCATATTACACTTATAATGACACATTCCTAGACATTAACCAGATTAAAAATACGATACAGATTGTAATGTTTCCACGAGCCGGAGTTAAATAAAACGTTAGAGATCTAACCGCTACTTCGTCGACTCTACGACTTAGTAACAGGAAATCATAAAAATTCGTGAGAAATCTCCGTCGTATAAGAAACGTGGTTCATAAACAAAAAAGACGGCTAATCGTAGGCATCGCTGTTTACAACAACGATATTATGTATTTATTGAAGTATTCGTGAGACGGTGAGTCGAGGGTAGGTAAATATGCGTGTTGGGTTGTCTAAGTTGCGGAGTGGAGATATAAGCATGGGTACAATATCGCCTCGCGCGGACATAATTACCGCGACGATAATATCGAGGAGCGCGTTCATTAGCATGTTAATTGCGATGAGCAAGCGACGAGCGTCCTCCTGTCCTCCGCACCACGAGTACCACGACATCAACGCAACAACCAAGCTACACAGTACCTGCCATACAACTTTTCTATGAAAACATTCACTTTGATTATGGCCCCTCGCGACAACTTGAAAACGGATACAACTCTAATATGATCCTATTTCCTCAATAAAAATGCTAAATAAAACGAAGGTTTCTGCCAAGGAATTTGTTTTGCTAACGGTAGGTATAGGTACTACTATGAAAACGGCCCTGTTTAGGGTTAGGCGTTACTTCTTTGAAGCTAATAGCTGCTTGCGTCATTATTGTTATCGTTAGCTACAAAGTAAGATACTTATTTTATTTATTTATTAATCGGCTGACACGATCAAAGAAGTAAACAGCGCCGATATATGACACTTTACACATTCTAGCATGGGTTTACCGCGGCCATAGCATTTGTAATGAGTGACGTCAGACGTGGCGACCACAAGCAGTGCCTATAAATTAAATCTCAAGGAAAATAAAAACATGGAAGCCATTAATTCGCGCGGCCGGGCCAAGTTTAATGTCAAGGTTTTTTGCTTATCTCGACGTTAGCTGTTTTTTACTCTGTTGATAGGATTATATAAAATTAAATAATGTTTACAGGTATTCACAGTATTCACGCTGTTACCATATGTCCAGTAAACAACGTTTATCTATCTGAATAGTGTATCAGATTAGATCAGATCTGATTATAACATTTCCGCTGATATCACCATTTACGTTTATCGATCAAGTCATATAATGGAGTAAAAAAAAAATATACGCTCTAATGAGAGGTTGTTACCACTTAAAGAATATCGTCGGAGATCTAATTAGATAAAGTGTCGTACCATTTTTGGGTATCTGGCAGTGTCGTGGTGGTGATGCACCTTATGTGCATGGAACGAACTTGGAATAGCGTCAAGGGCGATACCAGACACCTGTGCGCAGGCGTGTGAAAGCGCGGAGGGGGGAGCAGGGGGGGGGGGGGGGGGGGGCGCACCGCAACGCACCGCGCGCCCGTACAATGTCTTCTTATGTTACCAACACAACATGTCTTCAGGGATCGCGTGTCCCCGTGTCCCTCGCGCGTCGTTTCGTCGGCTCCGAAGCTCGTCCGTCGCACCATCATCCTCGCCTCTACCTTTATTCTTCTTGACAGTTTGCGCAACTACGCTTCACTGATCCAACTGATTATTTTCAAGTTTTGAAGATAAACAAAAACTGTAATTGACGTGTGTGTCTAATTAACGTAAATTGCCGGTGTTAAATTCACCGCGATAAATGTATTTGGACATGATTATATGTATATTTTGGTACAGAGATAAACTTTGTTTAGGCGTGCATTTATATGAAACGAATGTACATTATCGTGATGCGTGCGTTGCATTCCTAAAGAAAGCGTGAAAATAATTTAAAATTTGCATATTCTCTCTGAAGTCAAATCGCTGATTACATGGAAGACGGATGTATTGGTTCATTAGTAGAGACTGACTGCGAGCTACTTTCCTGTGTGGGTAGCTCGTAGGTACGCAGGAAGTCATCGGGTACCCACATAGAGTCGTAAATTTCATGGAGCTGTTAAAACAATAAGACTAGGTGAGGGCGGGCGGAGTCCCCCCTGTCGCATAAACCCGTCAGCGCGCGCCCCACAGATCGCAGTCAGACTGATAGTATGGGCAACAGCAATCGCCCACGCCGCGCAGGCGCAGGCCACTACTCCGAGCGACAGGGCTGATAGGATTGTCTTACATCAGAATCGACAAATCACTGCAACAAATTATAGACGCTGAAACGCATCTTACAGTTCCACAATAGATATCAGATGCTAGGAGACTCAGCAAGACAAACGTAAGCTGTTTAATTGACATGAAATGTTTAAAAAACGAATGGAACCGAGCACCATGTCAAGTATAGAGTGACTGTTATTAATGGCATAACACAACCTAATTTCAATCAACAATGTTTCTATATGTAATTGTGTTCAGCCCTACGAAGGTTGCACTAACAACGCGCCGATTACTCACTAACAACTCCCGCGCCTGTCTGCTAATGCAGCCTTATTGCTCTGAATGCAATAAACATCTGTATCGAAATTAACACCTCCACGGTGACAAAATAAACTGCAATGTGAATTATTTATAACCGCTATCTTTACCTATTTGGCACCTACAGTCTGATACCTAGAACGGAAATACCGACGACGAAAACTCGCCGCTTCGAAGTTCGTTCCGTATTTTTGCCAATGCATATAATTACATCATCGAACAAACTTATATATCACCTTATTATTAAGATAATATTTATGACTGCTTATTATGCGACAAGCGATCCCGCAAAAACATATTGATGCTTCTAGGCGTACGAGATGATGTTCGATTTATACAAATTTCGCTGGAATAGCCGAAGGGTATGAATGAATGGGAATGTACTCATTTCCATAAACTTCAATCTAGGATGAACGGAGTGGAAACGCTGCAATCGTTGATAAATCGGTCCTATCACGTGATTATTCACGCCCAGTAAATAAATTTCCGTCGTCGATGACGTATTGTGCGCTGATATCTTAATCGAAATCTCTTGCGCCATTACAGCGGTTACTTGTGGGGAGATTAATGACAATTTGTCGTTTTGTTTCAGACACGAAGAACAGCATCGGGCTGGCGGGCTCCATTGAAGAGGTGTCTCACAACGCCATCGCCGTGTACTGGAACCCGCTCGAGAGCGCCGCCAAGGTACGTGCCATGCCAATGCCGGCTCCTGCCCAGTCCTGCCACTCCGCCACCAACCCACCGCTAATTGCATTCGCTCCCGCATCTGCACTGCCCGACAACCGTCACACCCACTCCTTTCATGAACTTGTAATTGCATTCAGAAACGTAAAACTTCATTAAATTGCTAGTGGCTTAATTGTAAAAAGTTATAAACTGCACTTGTTCCATATGAAAGTGATTCATAATGCGGCCTACAGGAAATTCCTAATTACCTATAGGTTCTGCAGAATAAAAAATACCAAGCCACAAATAGGATAATATGTTTTGCTGTCAGGGTCTGCGCAGTGTGGCTGGTAGAAGCGCTAGAGTCACGCAAAAATATGCGCATTAATGAGAAGAACGCGGTGACCGCACATAGTGCTCATTACGGGCTGAAATGAAGCGCTGATCATGATTTTATTACTCTTATTAAGGGTTAATTAAATATAATTCTGCCACCATATTTGGAAGACTGGCTTTGGCAAGACAAACAAAAAGTGCGAGCGCCTGGGAGCCGTGAGGTACCCATGAACCGTCGTCGCTGCAAATACTCATTAAATAATTGAATAATAAACAGCATAGTGTATTTTAATTGCTTACATTGTAATTACGGTACACCACTATCAGAATAAAGACGAATGTATAATATTATGCATGGGACAGACAGGCCAACCTTTTCAATATTCATGACACAATTAAAACCCCGTGAAAATTAAGTGGACGTCATTAAACTACAGTAAAATAATAGAAACGGCTACCGTGGGCGCAGTTATTAGCATTAACTGTCTGCTGTTTAATTGTCCTTATTATATTGAAGTCAAAATGACAGCGAAATAATTCTGCATCATGTAAATATAGTGGGACTGTTACAAAATCATCGGTGGAGAAACCAGAGATAGTCAACAATTTTCTTATTTTCTTTTATTGCCGTAAATTGCCGGGATGCATCTAGACAGTTATCGATATGTTGTAATTATTTATTGTTGGCTGTTGAAACCGTGGCGGATGCGAGTAGTTTGCGACAGATAATATGCGCTGGGTAGTAGTAGCGGCGCGGCAAAAACGCGAGCCGCTCATTTGCATAGACCGCGGTAATGAGCGGGCGCCGGCCGCACCGCGCACCGCCCTCGCCCGCGCCCTGCACTCGCATCGAGCGATTATACACCCTAGCTCTTCGCCCTCAATGGGTTTCATTCACTGCGGCTGTTACAGCTTTTCACGTTTTCCTCTCACGTCATGTCGTCGCTTGTTCCGGTCAGCCGTCAACGCTGGCGCCTGTCTTAGCGGTCGGGATGTGTACATTATTTTACACGCACAACGTTTTTGTTTGAATCTTGTAATTTAGTTTTTTGCGCCATTATATGATTGTATTTTTTGTTGCAGATCAACATCGCCGTTCAATGCCTAAGCACAGACTTTAGTAGTCAAAAAGGAGTGAAGGTTAGTACCGCTAATAAACATTGCATCAGCACAATAAGGTACTATAGTGGGTAATGTTATCAATGAATAGGCTGATAAATACTGCATGTAGATGATATGTAAGACAGCATCTCTATTAACATTACCATAAATACTCCGACATTGTACTCGCTTGTACTGCAATTATATTATCGATGCTTACAACATGGATGCAGTATAATAGAAAATTTAATGCGCGTGGGAAATCGGATAGCAGTTCGAATCTATAATTGTCATTAAGTACATTTCTTAGCGAGGAGTTAATTAAGTTTGCCATCTGAAAGTATGTAAATGTGCGTAGCATGACATGCGCGGGGTGGCAGCGGGTTGCGGGTAGCGGGTAGCGGATAGCGGCTCGTCCGTCGAGGGTCGCTAACCGCGTTGTGGCCGAGACGCCTTGATAACCATTGAGGAACGTGTGTTATGTATGCGCTTGTACAGTTCGGTCTCAGCACATCCCCGCCTGGTAGTCAGCGATCTGAAATAGGTTACTTATTGAACAAATATTCGTAGTAGCGAAGATGAGATACGAAAACTATTTTACATAGAAAAGACATCAACGCGTAAACTTTTTATTTTTTTCCTAATATTGATGTTTAATCCTAAATTTCCAACTCATTCTTCGCTGTGGAGCTAAAACCCGCTGCAGTGTTTGGTTTACACCACCTCTGATGCTGATATCGAACCAGTCCGCTATCGGGCTCTCAATTACCTATCCGCGGTGCGCCGGCGCAGCGACGACGCCCGACCGACCTCGAACACGCGCAATTAAGACGTTTTAGCGCGATTCGATCCAGACACGTGCATATTTTCCTTATTCGTAAATTTATCGCAATTATCCCTTATGAACGTTTATTAAAACCGTTTTTTCTTAGACTTAGATAAACTGACACCGTGAAATTATTTAAGTCAAAAATTTAATTGCCTATTTTTTATCACGCCATATTTAGAGTCGTGTTAATTATCGTTGTCGTGTGTAATATATGTTTAAATTTTTTTGTTGCAGGGTCTACCACTACATATCCAGATTGATACATTTGAGGACCCGCGGGATACTCAAGTATATCACAGAGGATACTGTCAAATAAAAGTGTTCTGCGATAAGGTAAATATCAACTCTCACGTATGATTAACGTAATTTGTTTGATTATTAATGTCAGATATTAATTCAAATTGTTAACGCTGAAGGGTGCGGAAAGAAAAACAAGAGACGAAGAGAGAAGAGCAGCGAAGAGAAAGATGTCAGCCACGAATAGGAAGAAGCTGGACGAGATCTACCACCCGGTGACGGAGAGGAGCGAGTTCTACACGATGGCAGACATGGTGAAACCACCAGTGCTGTTCAGTCCGGCGGAGGACATCGACAAGCTGGCCGGGATGGACATACAAGGCTTCTACGGCCACGACGACTCCTTAGCCGAGGCTCATCTCAAAGGAGCTTCACCATTCCTCCTCCACGCAGCGAAGCCGCAAGCGCCAGCGCTCAAGTTCCACAATCACTTCCCGCCAGATGCCCCAGCGTAAGTTTTATCTACAACTATACTAATAATTGTAAAGAAGAAGGCTATTTCGTTATATATTATTGTCTACAGGTCGATTAAACTCCAACCTTACCTTTTTTTCACCAAACTTCTTAACCCTCAGCAACATTAGCTTTTTATCATAATTTTAAAGTAGAAATTCATGACATCGTAAGACTAAATACATTAGATGACCGTACGTCTATCTTCGTAAAAAGCAAGTTGCACAACATACTGAGTGACCGCTGAACATTTCCAGGTACCGAGAAGTAGGTGGCTTATCCCCGTACAGCGACCGCAAGGACGCGCTAGAGCTGGACGGCGTGCTGGGCAAGCGCGCGCGCACGTCGCCGCCGCCGCTCAGCGAGCGCGTCATGCTCTACGTGCGCCAGGACACCGACGACGTGTACACGCCGCTACACGTCACGCCGCCCACCACGCAGGGACTGCTGCACGCTGTAAGTGACACTTTATTTGACGCACATGATGAACTTATACGTTGCTTTGATTGAGAGAGGAAATTAGGTTCTGAAAAGCTCTGTTTTTCATGAGTTTCAATTTATATTGTTCCTCACGAAAACGAAAATATTATTTAAAACCCTACCTAAATATATGTTTTTTCTTTGGTGCTTTAATAAATATTTATTGGGGTTTTGAAAATCTGAGTCAAAGCAACGTATCGAGAGAATCGCCGCTATACGGTAGCACGAAAATAACCTTGGTGATGTCGGCTAACCGCAGAGCACGGTCGAGCGAGAGAAACATGATGCTTTCTCGGTCTAACGACTCAAATGGTCTTATCGAATTGTGGTCCAAATTTGATTGATGAAATAAATCGAGACGCTTCGTCTGCGCTGCGGGCGCTGGTCCCGGCCGCTCCGCTCCGCTCCGGTCCAGCCGAGCGCTGAGCGCCGGGGCCGCCGGCCGCAGCACGCTGTAACCGATGTGGCGCTTCATAACCCCGTCTAATACACACGATCATCATAACTGCATGTTGTAATTAACCCCGCCGTCGTTGCCGGCCTGGTAACGGACGCGCGCCGCGACGCGACGCCGGCGCCGGCGCCGCTCCGCTATTGTCCTTGTGAAACCACTACACCGGTTACTGAACCCAGGTTCGCTCCGAAAGACGAGACGTCTCGGTTGAAAAAAGCAAAAGCTCATAGTAATTTGTGTTTTTTTGCTTATTTTCAGATTGAGAATAAGTACAAAATTTCAAGTTCGGCAATTAATAATCTTTATCGAAAGAACAAGAAAGGGTAAGTGGTTTTTATTGGCCTCAGTTAGTTTCTTTGTTAGAGTATCAGTCCACCGGGCGCCTCGCGATACCGGAGCACGCTTGTCCCGACCCCGAGCCGAGGGCGCGCCACTAATGGCTATCGCACGCAAACCGTAGTGCACACGGATATCCTCGGATTTTCATAGAAACCATAAACTAAAATCAAGCTCGATTCTAATCTAGGTATGGTTTATATAAAGTTCCGAGGTGATCCTTTGATGTTACAGTTTACGTTCGTCAATCCTAACTCGCCATGCTTGTGTGATGGACGCCCGCCACTCGCCACCCGCCACGCCCGGCCTTGGCCCCGATTCTACTAAACTAAACAATAAGATCCATATTCACCTGTCCTAAACGCTAGCCTGGCACCCCTAATCGAATTACCCAGTTTGCATAATTAATTACTCGGCACCACATCAAATAAATTGTGCACATAATACCATAATAACGATCTGATTTGTTACGTTTATTGCCTATTTAAAATATCAATTAGTTCCAATAAAGAAGTCAACTTATGGCCCCTTTGCATAGTAAGAAAATGATCGTAAATTTCCATGCGTAGAGTCTAACGTGCGTGCGCGCGTGCATTTCAGGATTACGGCCAAAATTGACGATGAGATGTTGGCGTACTACTGCAACGAGGACCTGTTCCTGCTGGAGGTGCGGCCGGCCGGCGCCAGCGACGACGAGCCGCTCTACGACATCACCTTCGTCGAGCTGCCGCTGGATCACTAGCACGCGCAGTCTGCGACCCGCGCTAGCTCGCGCACGGATCCGTTTGCGGCGAATAAGTGCCCGGCCCGCGCGTGTGTAATGAACTATAACTCTCTTCCTGTGGCGAACTTCTTTTCGGACCTTAAAATATTTCTTTTACACTCATAAAAATTATTTATAAATGGGATAAACTTTGTCTCAAAAGTGTCGATCTCAGATTGAAAATTACTTTTAAGCGATTCATCTCCATAACTTTTTACTGGAACTCGTCACAAATTTTCTTCGCCGCCAGAAAGGGCGGTAGTAAGGGACCATTGTAAATATTATCTATTGTAGTAGTGCCTTATGAATTTACAATACGAATTGTAGAAGTGGTGAATTGGTGATGGCAAGAAGAGCTAGATAGCTTTACAGAGAACAATTTTATTTCATAAATATGAATTTAATTATAAATTGTAAATGAATGATCTGATGCGAAGTAAACGTGTGTGCCATTCACTCGGTTATCATACTAGATGTATGTTATGTAGTTATTGTATTGTTCAACAGGTACCTTTTAATCTTGCCATGATGATATAATAAGACAATCTTGTCACAAAACATAATAATTGTGTGGATTATTTCTACAGTGATTAAAAACATAATGTGCCTTGATCATAATAATTATTATTATCTCTTTATTATAAGTGAGTTAAGTCAAATTAAATGCCATCCACTTTGTTAAGTTTTCTAAACTTAAGTTTGGTTGTAAGCTCGCTCAATTCATTCACTTAGTATAATTTAAGATCGAGCAGAAGTCCATTGTTTCTGAGTATCACACGCATAAAACCAGCAGCCGCTTAAAGTTGTTATTTTGTTGGATCATATCTTTTTTGTGTGTTTGTCTCACCTTCAAACATCCGGGGACGATCGTCACATCAGTATAATAAATTTTAATTAATTACCAACATTTTGAGATTAATGAAATGGAAGCAATGGACATTACAATTTTAAATGAGACACAGTCACAGTTTACATAATAGTCATATTAAACATAGTCACGAATATCGTCCAACCGAACATTTATATTATCATCGACGGGAGTGGTTTGTGTATTTTTAAGATTTTTTATCGATAATAGAAGTAAATATTTTAAATAAATCGATATTTAAGTTATCGGGCCATGACAACGTTTTTTAGTTTAATGAAAAGTATTTGTGTCCAAGACTTATAAATGTAAGGTGTCATAGTAAATGTAACCATTTGTTTTCAGAACCAATCATTATTTTTAATTTGGGTAAAATTTACCTACCTTTTTCCGCAGAACCGTTTCAGGTGGATTCTTTTTCTACGTTTAACTGATCTATCTGTCAGCTGATGTAACTGTTTGCTTTGAGCCGAGCGGCTTATATTGAAATCTTTGTACTTTTTAAGTTTTCTCCACCGATAATATTCGAAATTGTGAACCGGGTTCTGTGCCCGCTGGCAGACACACACGCCGCCGCCGCACCGACGCCGCAAACGCGCGGTGCGGTGTGGTGTAGCCTACCAGCGGACGGTTCCATTAACTGCCATATTATCACATAATTTAGAGTACTTTATCTTAGCTGTAGTTTCTTAAACATAATTCGTTTTTATTATCACACGACTTGCAAGTAGGCATCCAATTTTAGTTAAGTTAATGTTATCGGTATTTACGTATTGTATATCAATTGTTTCTACGCTCGCGGCGAATCTAGAATAGTTTCGTCGCTCGCAATTTTAAAATCGAAATCTTCCTTAGCGTTGTTTTAATTTGCATTTCTACACTTGTTAATTTATCTCCACTACTGAAGTTTTGTAAATTTTCAATTTTATGCATTTTGCTCAAAGTCTGTACTAGCCATTCTCTGTGGTCGGACTCTAACTTTGTTATACGTTTATGATACCTACTTATACGTATCCAAGTAATAATATTTATTTATGTACTTATTATAATAAATTGTGCAGCTTTAATGTTTACTTACATCGATGTTAGTTCGTGATTCAGAATCTCGTCATAAGTCACAAACGTCAGTAGCAATAATGTGAGCAGTTAGAGATAAATAGGGGAGGAGCGGGCGCGCCGGACGCCAGACGCCGGAAACCGATTGTGCAATGTCCAGTAGAGGTAGAGATTTATGCTCGGTTGCACAAAAGTTTCATTAAACACCCGGCTCAAGTGATCTAGTGCCTTCCTTATTAAGGAGTCAGGATAAATGAATAGTTAGCATCGAAACTTGAGCCTAAGTAAACTTTTGTGTAACCCAGCGTATAAGCGCGTGAAAGAAAGAAATGGTAATGGAAGTTCTAGGTTAGCTTAGCTTAAGATATCTTGATGTTTGAAAAGTGTTATTGTGAAGCAACTCTTTGACAACATTTGTTTGGTAACGGAGGCGCCGGCGCGGCCGCTCGTCGCGTCGCGTAGTCACACTAGTTAAACACCCCCGAAAGTGGTAGCACATTTTCGTTAATAAAATCTACTGTACTTAAGTTTAAATGGAAAATAGATGTTACGTTATACTTTTATATGAATATTTGTAAGTTGTCATAAAATATTATTAATATAATTATTTTTATCAAAGTTTATAATCTAAATAAAAATGTTTTTCTTCAAAACGTTACAGTGGTTTTATTTATATTTTCTTGGGATGAAATTGGGGAAAATGAAAAACCAAATATAAACTGCCATGGTTAATTTTAATGAAATCTCATGACAACAATTATTAAAGTACTTATTTTAATTACACCCATAAGCGGGTAACAGTCACGAAAGCGTAAGAAGTACCTATGGGAGAGATTGAAACATTTAGAAGATCGCCCGACAGACATCTTAAGCAAGCGAGAAGAAGAGGCATCTAGTTTGGAGATCAGTCGAATAGTTCTTAATTACACATCTAGTAATAGAATTAAATGGCCAAGGTAAATAAAACCTACTCCTAAAAGTATACTACAAAAAAAGAACTAGAAACAGTGACAACTAAAAGATGGAACGAAACAATAAATAGTGGTAAACACGTAGATATAGGCACTCAAAGATTTATGACAATTGATTATAAACACAAAAGTAACTAAAACTGTTTCAATGTGTCTGGTCAATGTTTAGCCATTGATAGATTTTATCGACTAATCAATTAAGTTTATGGCAAACGTCCTGAGCACTTAGTGAGCCCGAGATAAAACAGTCATTCGACTTCGTACAGTTAACGAGAAAAGCAAAATTATTTACTTGCAAAGTTCGAATTCAACTATTTGTTTAGTATTTTACTATCATAAGGCAGACCTTAATACGTTTTTTTTTGCTTGTATGGGTAAATGGTCAGATAACTATTTACTCTTATTTTTATTGTTGCCAGTTTGATAAGATGAAACTGCGAAAATTTAAATAAATTATTTGTAGTTAGTTTAAAGGTCATATACATTAAATTTTATATTAGAATAATCGAAATCCACTTAATTCAGAAATCCTAGCACAATAAGTATTTAACAACATCATTATAAAACATAGCTGCATAATTGCTCCATTTGGCATTTAGAATTTAACAACCGTCAGACAGACCTATGATAATACCGTGTTAAATGTTTACTTCTAACGATTGCAAATTATGAATCGTCAAAATAGTCGCATAATGAATTGTATATTATACAAATGACTATAAATGTCACCAGTAGCACGGGTTTGTATGCACTGTAAATTATAAACATACTTTATCCTGTAGATTTAATCTAGCTGCTAACTCTGCGCGGATTAACCGTGGTATTAAATTCTTACGACACACCTTTGGCTAACAGTTTACTCCTTTGGCTAACCTAACCATTTACATAAACATAATATAAAATTATTTTAATAATAATTCAATATTTAGGATATTACAGTGTCCTAACGTTAGTTCCGTTTAATAATACGTACCTGTTGGAACATAATCTTTCTTTGCTGATAATGACTGATGAGCATTAATGCATCTATTTTTGTTAATCAACAACACGAAAATCTCTATTGTTATTAATTATTAAAGTTTAAATACTGCTGAAAGCTCTTGAATTCCACATAGCAAGCTATCTACCAATTAATTCTGTTTATCGTAAATGGTTACTGTAATTTTTTACTCTAAAAAGTTAAAAATAAAAATAATAACTACATATTTGAAAAGATATCACGATAAGTCCAATAAAATTAGTAAATTATTTGGTAACTTTGGTTGAAAGAACCATCTCCTTTAGACTTATAAAATACCCAACACCTAATGCTAAGTCACATGATTGATTAAAACAGATACCTTAACGCTAAATAGCGACATATCTTTTTAAAATGGCGCTGACTTCATATTTACTTGGAAACCCTTTATAACCCCAATAAATAACATCATGACCATGACATGGTGACGTATTTTCTCATTTGAAGGCTGACGATCGTATATGCTTAAAGATAAATGACGTTAATTATTTAGCAAATACATTAATTAATAAACGTTCTGTTGCAAAAATATTCTCAATAATTAATGTTATGAAAATTTTCAGACACTAAGCCATTTACCGTTTCGCGCGTTGAAGTCTTTCGTATGAACTCTTGCGCAGGCGACTTTTTCTTACTGAAGACATCAACGCGAGTTATTTACAATTTTGAGCTTCAACTCTTTTCAAAAAAGTCCCGTATTGGACAGTATTCACTGAAGCGAAAAAGCGAACGAATGGTTTCGATTCCACCGACCATATCCTTAGCTGATTCTTAGTTACTTTTTGCTTTCATCACAATTAAGGGCGAAGAGATATTTGCATAGAAGGTACAGTCTACAACGGTTATTTGTCCACTAGAATCCGCTGCTCTACAGTTCCAGTCTCTTTTTCCTTATTTGTGAAAGTGGAAAGAGTATCTTAGGGCGTGGTAATTACTATCAATAAGTATTGACGATGTAAGCGCTTGTGAAACCAGCTAAGGAATGTGCTAGAATCAGCCGCGATGGCTTTAGATCTGTATCTTGAACCGCTCGCCGTCGGAGCAGTTCAGCAGTGATGGCTATTGGATGAGCGGGGAGCTCTGGCTGTCGCTGAAGTCCAGGGTGTAGTACATGTCTGTGGTGTCCAAGGCGGGTGGCGGCGGCTGTAAAACAGAACAGACAATGTGGTAGGTAGGTGCAGGTCGCGCAACGAGTTATGAACCCTGGGAAAGTGGGGAGGGCATGGCCCCCCCCCACTTACCCAGCGCTCATAACTTGTTGCGCAACCTGTACTTCTAGTGCTATTCGATACATGAACATGAAAATATAAACTAGACTTTTAAGGACGACGGTAAAAATACCAGGGATAGCACAGGTGTTATGTATCCCTGAAAGTCACCCTAAGTATAGTAGGCTATATTTTACTATACAGTGTGGACTTAATATCACAAAGCGACTTTCTACAATCTGTCAAGAACGCACTTTGAGTTTCTTCGGACACATTATGCGGTCTTCTAGGCATAGTCTGGAGAGGCAAATTATTATTTTGGGTCGAGTGGAGGGGAAGCGTGCCCGGGGCAGGGCACCAACTAGATGGTCGGATACTGTGAGGAACGCTGTGGGCGGTAGCATGCACTGAGCAGTCAACACAACCTACAATCGCGCGGAATGGAGGAAGCTGTCGTGTTGTCGCGATCCTCAGCATTGAGGGAACGAGGAAGAAGAAAATACAGGGTGGAAGGTGCAGGTCTATGAATACCGATGTAGGCACCCTGCATTTAGATCACGAAACTGAACAACTTCCTATATTTCAGGAAATGATAAATAATTTTGACTTCCCATAGTAAATGCTAACAGTAGATCGTGATTTTGATAGGAGGTCGTATTTTTGTCTTTTTCTGACCTGTGTGACTATGGGAAAGTTGTTCAGTTGCATGGTCTGCACGCACCCTATCAGGACAGGATACGGAGGGTTGTCCTTTACACCCCGTATATTTAAGGCATATTCCAATAGCTCTTTGTAAGCACTTTGTTGTAAAAGGGGGCCAGCCTCTGTTACGTAGGAGATGCGTGACAGAATGCGGATGTACGTATTATTTACTTATCATAAACAGAGATCTTACTGGTCCAGTGGGGTTGTACGTCCTCGGCGGGAAGTGAGGGTTGAGCGGGGCGGCGCGCTTGTCTTGCAACCAATGATGCGGGGGGCCAGCCTCCGTCACGCGGGAGATGCGAGACAGAATGCGAGAGTACGTCTTGTTCACTCGGCAGTGGCACGCTGTCACCTGAAATATTAGAAAAAATTGTCTTAGTTAACGTGTGTGACAAAAATCGACGAACGATCCGATACACCTTGGTGTCAGAGATTTGAAACCGCTTACTGCTTCTAATGATTTTGGTGTCATATCAATCATAAACAGCAACCGGGGGCGGTACGTGCGGTACCATCTTTCTTACGAATCTAATTTATTGAATTTAAGTAAAAACATGCTTTATTATCATGACGGCTAAGTAGAAAGTACTAAATAAAGTGCGAGTCAGGCTCGCGCACGAAAAGCTCCGTAACATTTACTATGAAAGTGACAAATCTTTTGTTTGTTGTATGGGAGACCGCTTAAAGGTTGTCGCACAAATTAACTATATGTAGACTAGCTAGGTTGTCGGAGATTGATCAAACTCTGGTGGGTGTTGGCTAAAATTAATTGACAGTTCGCGTTTTGTTAATATTTTTTTTCGTTCGATTGCTTTTTAATTCTTGCAAAAACAAACGCATAAATAGCTGGCAACACTAAAAAGGCGATGCGTTTTTTCGCGCGCAGTGAGCTATCGTCTGTAAAATAGACTGGAGTGACATTATAGGCGTTGTAGTGCGTTTTCACAACTCATTATTGGCTGCGTTCGTGATGGAGAAACGGCACTCAAGTGGGCTACGGTATAGATGTAAGGCTGATTTTAAACCAATTAAACCAACCTGTTGAAAACGAAAAAAACCGTTTAAAACGTAAACAACGGTTTTTTTCCGGTTTAAAACCACGGTTGGCTGATAACTATTCGACAGTGGAAAGGCAAAATCGCTAAAGCGCCACTTTGGTCGAAAATGAGTTATATATATCACGAAGATCAGCGATTTTTTCTGCGTCGATCTGTTTAGATTTCGTGCGAATCTGAGCATTTTTGTGGCGCTTAAGCGGCTCAATTTTTCGTAAGTTTTGATAGTTCATATCGCTGAAGCGACGTAAATTTTTGTGTTTTTTGAACAATTGGCGTTTACACCCCTTCATGATTTGTTGAATCGAACGTTAGCGATCTATGATTCCCAATAAAACAATAAAAAAATAGTAGTAGCGTTTTTTGATTCCTCTTTTACTACGTCACTATGGAGATAAGTGATTTTAAATTATTGTATTAATATGCTTATTAGCAGTTTAGCGATTTTTACTCTAACGCCAATAGCTATCAGACTGGCGCTTTAGCGAAAATGCTGGCAGCATTTCATTTCAAGTTCAGCAATGAGTAAAATTTACGAATGTGTTTGAGTTATGCATTGATATTTTAGCAAAATCAGAAGAGTGGTAAAAAAGTCTTTTAGATAAATATGTCTTAATGTAACTGGCAATGCAAGCCTCACTTGCATTTTAGTGGTTTTTATGAACAATAAGATTATTAAGAAATTGATAGAAGCAAATACACCCGCACTTCCTCGCATATCCATGTGTGCGTTAAGTCACGTGATCGCACCGAACAAGTCACAACTCGTCGGTTACCCTACCGCTCAGTTCGCGGCTGCAGGCGCCACCGCGAGGAAGTGTGTGTTTAGTGCTCGTATTTTTTTGCGTTAATGCCAGATTTACAGCTTTTTTCTACTGGGATATGGTGAGGTAAGTAAAATATTTTCTGCTTTATCTCTTGATTTGAACATCGGTTATTTTGAACCAGTCAATTCACAATTAATGAGAATATGTTGAAGTTAATTTATATATAAGTTTTGAGGGCTTGTCGCGTAACATTAAGGCAGAAGGATTAAGTATTTTACTAAGGCAATAATAATTATTATGTTGTGGTTGCTTTCTTACACTCCGCTGGGCTGGTAATTTGCGCTCGCAGCGTGACACCGTCGAGCTCATCGCATGCCGCCGCCGCATAGAGGTCTATAGTACATACAATTTCACACATATTATTATGTACTAAAATAGACCCGCGGTACGCCACTAGCCCGGCGCCAGTACTGCCTTAAATAAATAACCTGGACAATTCACACAGCGCCATCTAGCCCCAAACTAAGCAAAGCTTGTACTATGTGAAATAGATAGCTGATATAAATACATACATACTTTTTTTTGTAAATAAATACTTATTATACATAGAAAACACCCAGACTAAACACAAACATTTGCAAATTTACTTCACAAATGTTTGTGCCTTGTGGGGGTCGAACCCACGACCCTCGGCGTAGAAGGCAGGAGAAGTAGCCGCTACGCCGCAGTAGTATATGTACTGTATAGGCCTCTCTCTATTGAGAGTATTTGCCATACTTAACAAGGTCGGCAGACGGATAGACGAGCACAGTGCAAGGTATTGTAATGACAGGGCATGCTGCTGCCCATTCCCTGGGTTAATCTCTTAGTCGCCTTCTACGACAACCACGGATAAACATGGGGGCGCTACTCTCAGCCAGCCCCACACGGCACTATAGTATATTAAGTAAATTACAAATATCATGCAAAAATCTTACAGATATTGGTACAAAAGACTCAGGCAATTAGGTAGTGTATTTTAAAATTATAATTTTACGATTTAATACCTACTTTCAGGTTGCTATGGAAAGTCGCAGGAAAAAATATTATAAAAGCTACACAAATGTGGATGCTGAAAATGGATCGACGGCAAATCGAAAATCAACACGTCAAACTTCGGTAAATCGAAAGCGCAAAGGAGAAAATACTTCAATACAAGATAATACCCAACGCGTTACTAAACTGCGTCGAGCTAATACTGCAGAATATGTGGCTACAGGGCTGCCAATGCCTGGCTTCTTAGGTAGGTATGGGTATTTGGTACATGCACATGCACTCATTATTGGTATTTTAATTTTTTAAATAATATTAATAGTTTTTTTTTCTTATAGGTAACATCAATACACCACAACGTGTCAACACTCAACAATACTCTCATTTAAATCCATTTAATGAAACTCACCTCCCTGGAATATGTAGTTCCCTGCTAAAGCTCGATCCACCTGTCCAGGTAAGCTTGCGCTCTGAAGACCGTGGGAATTCATCGGCCTTGCAGCAATGTTTACCACCAAGAGCCGCGCTTCAACCAGTTAACCAGGAAGACATGCAATCATCAATGGCTTTTCCTGTTTTAGACGTGACCCTCCAAGCCAAAAATTACGAGGAACCACAGTCACAGACAGACACGCTTGCTCAAAGCGTTGACGCCGTAGGCTTTTATAATACAACAGCATTGGTCAATTTTCATCCCATTTCCACAAACTCACCGTTTGATTTAGGACTGGCCACCACTGAAGTACTCAGAGACACTTCGCCAGAAAAACTAACTGCACTTGTAGATAATAGCAGAACAACATTTAACCCTGAATTATTTTCATCAAATAATCCGGACCCATCCAACAAAGAGGGCGACACAAATGTTGACATCGAACACTCTTCGTCAGACCTATTTATCGGTGAAAATGTCACTGTTGGAGCCTTCGAAGAGACTTTTTCAGGACCTGATTCACAAGTTTACAAAAGTTTTACCACTAAAGACCTTGAAAACGCTTTATTAAAACAATCAAATCCATCTGTTGATGACAGTCTCGCCACTGTGGGTATCAAAAGTACCTCACCAATGCAGTCTTGTTTCGAAACTGTAACATTTCAAGCTGACGTTCATGAAATACAGTTCAAACCTTCTGTAAAGACAAAAAACAAATATTATAATAAACGTGTTACCACGGCTCCACTCGAAGAATCCCCATCAGAGAATGCAGAACCATCTATTGATGAAAGCTCCACCACTGCAGCACTCATAGAGTCTTCTTTGCTTAGCTCAAACCTACCTGTTAATATGAGCTCTTTAACAGCGGAAATTAGGGATTTCTCGCCAATGAATCCAGATACACCTGTCAATGAGAGTTTCACAGCTGCAGCAGTCAAGGACTCTTCATCTATAAGCTCAGACCAAACTGTAAATGAAAACTCCTCCACTGATGGCATTCTATCTAAACATGCAAAAAATGCCGAAAAAGAGAAAATATCTCGTGATGAAGAAATTGGAATTTGCCTACAAGAAATAAGAGATGAAGGAATTAAAAAAGAAATACCTGAAGATTGTGTATTAAATAATATTTACGTTGAACTGGAACTTGAAGAAGATGAGGAGACAAATAAAAATAACAACATTGTGAATAAAAAAGTCACAAAGAAAAACAGACAAAAGAAGGAAAATAAAGAATCGAAGTACCAATATATAGATTTTCTATCTGATGATGAGTGTTTTGTTTGGAGTTCAAGTTCCTGGAATGACAGTGAAGTTGAATCAGAGTCATCAGGTGATCCCACAAGCAAGAAAAAACGCAAGAAGAAGAACGGAAAGAAAAAGAAGTCTAATAAGAAAAAAGAAAATATGGCGCATAGAGACATTTCTACTATCGACCAAGAAACTATCGATATACCAACTGATCGAGAAAATAGCGAAAAAGATATACGTAAAAGAAGGAAAAGAAAGAACAAAGCTAAAGAAAGAACTGAGTTAAGAAATTCTGGGCAAGAGTACCTTACCAAAACGGGAAAAATTGTAGAATCTAAAAGAATTCGGGATAATCCATGTCAGCCGGGAAACTGCTCCAACAATTGTTTTGAAATTACAGAAGAAAAACGACAGAGTATATTTAATTATTTTTGGAGTCTTGGAAGACAAAGACGCAGTGACTGGATAGTAAGTCACTCTAAAAGAGAACCAGTTAAACGCAAAAGAGTAAAAGACGCTGAAAGTCGGCGCCAATGGACTTATACTTATTACATCAATGACGGAGAAGGACAAAAGCAAGTATGCCTAAAGTTTTTGCTGAATACACTCGATATTCGCCAAAAATTTGTTCATTTTACAATAGAAAACTCAGTTGAAGGCGCTACAAAAGAAGACCGCAGAGGTAAACAAGTCCCTCATAACAAGACATCTGAAGATCTTATGAAGTCAGTGCGGACCTTTATAGAAAACTTGCCTGCTGTTCCTAGCCACTACTGCAGAAAGAACACAAAAAAATGTTATTTACCTCAAGATTATAAAAATTTGTCCAATCTGTATAAGATATATAGAGAAATAAAACAAAAAGAGAAAGCTTCATTTGTGGGAGAAAAAGTATTCAAAAACGTCTTCAATACAGAATATAACATCTCGTTCCATGTGCCTCGAAAAGACAAGTGCATGAAATGCATTAAATATGAGAACGAACAAAGTGAAGCACTTGAAAACGAAAAGAAACTTCATTTGGAGGATAAAAATGAAACTTATACTCGATTTCAAATGCATCAAAAAGCGAATGGACAAGATCCATCAGTATTGTGTGTGACTTTTGACCTCCAGAAAGTATTAAACACACCTTACGGTCAAAGTATGCTTCTCTACTATAGCAGAAAGTTGGCTGTATATAACCTAACTTTTTATGAGTCAAAAACAAGATCAGGCTTTTGCTATACATGGAACGAGACCCAAGGAAAACGAGGATCGAACGAAGTATGTACCATACTTTCCAAGTACATAAAAATGGTAGATTCCCGAGGAACGATAAAACATCTACTATTGTATTGTGACTCATGCCCAGGGCAAAATAAGAATAAAGTGGTGCTGGCGTGCATTCACCAGAACTTACAGAAATGCACTTCCATCATTAGCATCCAAATTAACTATCTTTTGCCTGGACACACGTACATGCCAGTAGACTCAATGCATGCCGTTATAGAGAAAAGTGTCGCTAATATGATTATTTGGGCACCATCACAATGGACAACAGTATTTAGCCTCGCGAGAAAAATACCTGGACCTTATGAAGTATCGGTTTTAACCCATAAAGACTTTGAAACTTGGGATGCAGTGACTGACAAATATTTCAAAGGCAATTTGGTGGGAAAGATTAGTAAAGTACGTACAGCTATTATGAAAAAGTCTAAATTGAATACAATTTCTATCAAATACAGTATGGCAGCAGACGCAGAGGCTGAAATTATAGACCTTTCAGCAAGAAAGGAGTTGAAGCCCAAAAACTGTTACAAAGCGCCGTTACCGATTTCAAAACAGAAATATGCTGATCTACTTAAGCTTTGTACTAATAAAACAATACCTGAGATGTACCGTCATGAATTTATTGATTTGTCAAATGCTACAAGTGTACAAGATGTGCTGCCAGAAAGTGATATTGAGGATGAAGACTTAAATTAAGACTGTTAATTTACCCCGCAGTCAAAATTGCCTCGAAGTGTATATTTTTTGATTGAAAATTTGAATCTCACTCAAATTACGTTTATAGAAGATGTTTTTTTTTAATGTTGATTTGTTTTTTTTTATGTGTATAAAGAAATTTATCTTCGCTCATTTTTTTTTCTATGACTAGCCTTACTTATTTAAAGTTATGGTTAAATACATGTCATCATAAAAATCGAAACACTTCAATTTTAATTATTAAAGAAAATTCAAAACCTATGAAAATTTGATTTGTATTCAGAAAAATAACCTTTTGATTTGATGCACTTACACACCTAAACACACTTCTGTGTGAATCTTATTTTAAACTCGCAAGGTGTTTCGATTTTTTAATGCTGTGTCATAATAGCTTGGTGCTGAATTTTACGTACAAAATGCTGTGATTTATGATAAGTTATAAAACTGTTAGCGTGAGACTAGAAGATAAGATTTGTTATTTCTTCATACTACTTAGCTACTTATAAAACTAAGTCATACTTAATAAACTACTAGGTTATTATTACGTATAATAAGAAATACTGTGAGTTTTATGTAAACCGAGTGCTAAAAAAATTATAGATCAAAAGACTTTTGATTGAGACTGATTCGTCATTAAAAAAAAACCAAATAGGTTCCTGAATAAATGATTATAAGAAACATTTTGTTTGTTTTATTAAACTACTTTTATTACCAAATAACATAAAATATTGAAATAAATTTCACTTTGCACATATTCATTTCAGTTCTATAAAAAAATAATGGACAAAAGTCATTACTTCTGAAAAATTCCCAATAGTTTCATGTTGATAAGCTTTTTTTAGAGTCAAAAATAAATAATAATTGTCTTGATTAGTAATTATTTTAAATAATTTAAAGAAATATTACTTCATAAGGCTATTTTTCTTGTTTGTAATTTACGTTATAAGTATTTATCAGTAAAATTTGTACATCTTTAATTTTTATATTAGGTTGCTTAGTAATTTTATATTACTATGAATAACAATATTGTTTTATATTAGTTATAAACGTTTATGTATTTGAACAATGTTTTGGTCGTTTAGCGATTTTTACCTGACTGTATATTTTGAAAGAATTAAGTAATTATCGCTTAAGCGACACCTAATTCGGATACCAACGATGCTGCGTACCATTGAAAAATAGTGATATATGAAACACATTATTTAAGAAATATAATTTTATTTTTATCTATTTAATGCCCATAGAAAAAAAGATATGATTTTTTTTGCCAAAAAAAAAACTTTAATCGTTGTTTTTCTAAAACTACCAAAGTGGCGCTTTAGCGATTTTGCCTTTCCACTGTCGAATGTTTTTTTTTATTTCAATATTTTTAATGCATTTTCGTGATACTGTCGAGGTAAAGACGCTTGAATTAGTTGGAGTTGAGGTTTAGTAAAGTTTATATGGACGATTTAATGTGTTTTTGTACTTTCATATTACTTTTTAGTAAAGTTTAAAATAGCTTGGTAGATAATTTGAATTGAAATGTCACATTCTTCTTCCTCTTCTTTTCGTGTGGGACACCGAGTCGTCCACCGACCCGATGAACCCCAGTTTTAGAGTTTTTCAACCTACTACTAAGAGGCCACTCACATGGCAGTGTAACGAACCACCGCCGTCTAAGAAATCATAAACCCGGGACCGGGATCGGGATCGGGATCGGGATCTGGGTCGGGGTCGGGGTATGTTAACGGTAACGGTTAGATATTGAATTTCTCTGAATATTTTTTCCCCTAAAAATCCGCAAAATATTTTTTTTCCCTAAAATCCCCTAAATATTTTTGTCCCCTAAAAAATCCCCTAAACGAGAAAATATCCCCTAAATTTCGGGGAAAATTTCCCAAGGTGGGCACACTGCACTTGTTTATTATCAGTGCGAAAAACGACTGAGAACGAATGTTGATACGAAAGAGTGAGACAAATGCGGCGATCGCGGACAAGAGCCGACAAAGCCAAGGCGGCGGCGCAACACAAAGGTGATTGCGCGCGCGCGCGTGTGTGTGTGTGTGTGTGTGTGATGTGAGCAGAGCATCGTTTAAAACGAGAGCCTGCGAGTGTGTGCGTTTGGTTTAAAACCAATTTTATTCAAAACAAGTGCCGGCCGGCACGCGCCACCGTATCTGAAATACAGAGTTTTTTGCAGGCTAGCTTTGCGTACCTAGGTTTAATTGACTTAAAATGTAAAACACAGAGCTTTTATTTTTGCAGGCGAGTTTTTAACGGTTGAAAAAGATTTGCGTAGGTAGGTAATTGACCTAAAAGTGGTTTTAATAAACTGTAAAACACAGGCCTTTTATTTTTCCAGGCGAGTTTAAAACGGTTGAAAAAGATTTTTTTCAGGTTTAAAACCTCAAGATTTGATTTAAATCGTTTTAAATCGGTTGATTTACATCTATAGGCTACGGGGTAAACAACTTTTCCGGTTCCGGTTGGTCTGTCTGTCGTTCGATTTGGTAGTTTTGATCGAATTTAGGTTTAGAATCTGGTAAAATCTTTGGAATCATGGAGCGTTTGGAGAAACTGTGGTCATCTAGCGATGGCGGAGCCCTAGATTCGTATTGCCAGTGGAACACAGTGGAATATTTGTGGAGGTCATCAAGTGTGTGTTGGTTATTGTCGTATTTTCCCGAGGTTGTAGCTGAGGTTGATGAAATGCAGAGATTGTACGAGGTTTCTGACAGTTGCTACTGTGGTCTCTTTTTAGTTCTGCAGGCAATGGATTTCAATGTTGTTCAGTGTTAAAGGTTAATGTCAATCAGTATATTTGGTGGTGTGAAGACACGTTGACGTAGATCAGCGTGTGTCTTAGGTTCTTAGGTTGGTTTGGTAGATAGGTCGGTTGTAATACGGTTACACCGTGCCTGACGATGACCTGCCAGGTCGAAACAGCCTCACCGTAGGAAATGACTGCGTAATGATATCGACGTTGTGGTTAATCATTTCAGTGGCTACTAGGTTACAAGAATACGCCCACGACGTGTTGTTCTGTTTCCCGACGGAAGGTTGTCCTCGCCCATATTGATTTCATATCCTGACGTAAGATTATGATGTCATTAAGTGTCATCCAGAATTGCTGATTTATTAGTTTTGGGGTTCATTCTTTGTTATTTTCTTCGCGAACCTGATGCAGTGTCATCCTGTTTTAGCAGCATCCTGATGTTCACGGCGCGAGTGCCTGTATGTGTCCAGGCCTTACTTTCATTGTGTTCTCTTCTTTTTTCTATTTATTTTTTGACATATATTTTATTCTGCTTTTTAGTGTTTGTTGTTATAGCAGCAACGGAAATGCATCATCCGTGAAAATTACTGTCTATGAGATGTATCACTGTTTATGAGATACAGCCTCGTGAAAAACAGACAGACACGACTGCCGAGTCTCAGTAATAGGCTCTTGTTTTGGCCCTTTAAGTACGGAACCCTAAAATGATTCTTGTACTTTGTTTGAGAAACTACTATTTTGATATAATTACTGTTCCAGCTTTCATTCTTCAAGGTAATATTTTATTTTTAGGATGTTTGTATGTGTTTCTACAAGCATAATTTCCCATAATAAAGGTTTTAGATTACCGCCCACTTGTCGGCAATTAGCGCACTTCGGCGCGTGTGTTTCAAAATAGCGTTAAGTGGTGTGAACTGAATGTTGATTTTAGCACATGTTTACATGCATATAACTAGCCCTTGCCACTTGCCAGCCACCCTTAACTACCAGTGACCATGTCAATCGGCTTCTTGTTACGTATTTTGAAATTCCATCTTGGTCAAACTTTGTTTTAAGGATTAAATTGCATTTCATTAACAGCTACAACAGTTCTCCGTCTGTCTGTTACCAATTTGTATCTCATAGACTCTTCTTCTCGACTTGTCTTCTTCTTCTAGTATTAAATGTAAAAATACAGAAGGGGGCCCTAATACAGAAACGTGTTATTTTTTGCTCGTTTTTATCTATAACTAGCGGCCTGCCCAGCGGTTTCACCCACTCTAACTGTTTTCCCGCAGGAATAAGACACGTTCACCAGGAATAATGTAAGATTCTAATGGTAAAAGATAAATCGGTCTAGTAGTTTCGGAGCTTTTTCAGTTCAAACAAACAAGCAATCAAATATTTCCTTTTATAATATTTTAAAATTGTAGATGGTTCGGAGGCTGTATCTCATGAACTGTAAAAGCACAGTATAATTAATAGTACTGTAAAAGTCAGGGAGTTGAAATTTTCAGAGGACATGTATGGTGGCCATAACAGAAAATACGAATAGTCCAATTCGCACTTTAACGTTTTTTTTTACACAAAGATGTGTATTATGCAGAAATGTAAACAAAACTTCAACGATCTCTTAAGCAAACACAACGAATAATTTTAATAGCAGCTGCTATATACACGTTGTTGTGCAGACGGTCGTGGTACAACCCTAGCGGCCGGTGAACCTCACGGACTGAACCACCGCGTGGCTCCGGGTGTAAACAGTTCCTACTTACCACTACACCGACGATAGCAATAGCAGCGCCAAGTGTTCCAGCTGCTATGTAAACGTTGTGCAGACGGTCGTGGTACAACCCTAGCGGCAGGTGAACCTCACGGACTGAACCACCGCGAGGCTCTGGATTCAAATTATTCTCACTGCCCACCACTGACTCTAGGATAAAGTCCTCTGAAATAACAAATCTTGTATGAAATGCTAAATTATATCATTAATTTCTCGCTTTCAGTATTAGTACAGTTAGTATAGCAAATTTCTCAATTAACGTCCTGCTGACCAAACTTTGACGCAAAATCAATTTAACCCTAAAACAATCGTTAACTTACAACAGTACAAGCAATTTAGTAGCGAGACAAATACTCGCAGGTTGGCAGGTCATTTGTCTAACTATCTTAATGTAAAACAACAAACAAACTCAAATTTAACTAAAAGGTAGTCTAGAACCCAAAACTTCGAAAGTATCGTTTTACATTGTCACCGAAGTTTGGGGTATAAATTACCTTCACAAATTTTGCCGGTGTACCCGGGGCGGCACGAGCAGTAGAAGGAATCGATGTCACTCCAGCAAGTCCCGCCGTGGGCGCACGGGTTCGTGTCACAGGGCTGTGGAACGAAAGTTTGCTAATAATATGCAGGCGCAAAATACACGCTTGTATCCATTGTGGAGTACGCTGAGATTCGAGGGCAAATCATAAAAAAAGAAGTTTAGTAAGAAGTAAAGTAAACCTCAGAAATCACGCTTTAAAGAGTAATCCTGACATGAACTCATTTCAATACCCATCTCGTCTTCAAAATGTATACAAAGTAAATACATACGTTATCATGAGTGTTAGCTTCATAAGTTTTTAGTACCTCAACGCCTATTGTAGAACGCAAACAAAGCCGCGAGCCTATGCCTAACAATATATACGTATATTTGAAGTGTGCTAATTAAGCACTTTTGTTTGATACCCAACACGATACCACTATATAAGTAAATACAATTTTATTTACTAACTTTATGCGCTCTAGAGGGCGCCATATTCAATTTATTGTGAGATTTCATAGCCTATCTATAACCAGCAGACTGTTTAGTCGCTTCTATTGATACCTCATTAATTTGTCCAATTTTGATAAGTAGTTTAGAAGTTAAGAGGGAAACAGAGAAAAGTATTCCACATAGCGATCAAAATAATAACCTTTGTTTTTGCTTTGCATTGGTCAGGTAGGTAATAAAAAGGCAAGGACGTTTTGTTGTATGTGCCAACTTTGGAAAGCCATGTTATAGATCAATTTTGAGTAATTGCTTGTCGTTGTGTGTGTGAGAAGATAATTTCTGGAATTACGGGTAGTTTTTAGGGTTCCTTACCCAAGGGTTATAACTTAAACCCTATTACTGAGGCTCGGCTGTCCGCCTGTCTGTCCATCCGTCCGTCCGTCCGTCCTAAAGTTACGAGGCTGTATCTCCTGAACCGTTATACCTAGACAGTTGAAATTTTCATACATAGCGATCAAAATAATAACCTTTGTTTTTGCTTTGCATTGGTCAGGTAGGTAATAAAAAGGCAAGGACGTTTTGTTGTATGTGCCAACTTTGGAAAGCCATGTTATAGATCAATTTTGAGTAATTGCTTGTCGTTGTGTGTGTGAGAAGATAATTTCTGGAATTACGGGTAGTTTTTAGGGTTCCTTACCCAAGGGTTATAACTTAAACCCTATTACTGAGGCTCGGCTGTCCGCCTGTCTGTCCATCCGTCCGTCCGTCCGTCCTAAAGTTACGAGGCTGTATCTCCTGAACCGTTATACCTAGACAGTTGAAATTTTCACAGATGATGTAAAAATTAGAATAAAGTAAATATTTAAGAGGGCTCCCATACAAAAAAACTGTATCTCATGAACAGCGAAAGTTAGACAGTTGAATTTTTTACAGATGTTTTTATTTAAATCTAAACTCGGTAAGTATTGTTTGTTGCTGCACTTAAAACAAATAACTATGAAAGTCCCTTCTTTTTGGAGTTTAAGTCACTCCGTTTCTTAATAAAGACTTTGCTAATGCAATGCAAAACCTTTCAGTTTATTAAGGAGTAACGTAAGCGATACTAGCGCCGCTCAGTGAAAAAAAATAACGGCGTGAATACAATTGATTCGAAACCAAATTATGAATTAACGATAATCACTAGCCACAAAGATTAATAAGAATCAAGTAAGTGGCCGTTTACGCTCTGCCTACCCCACAAGGAATTATAGGCGTGATATGTGTATGTATGTAAGTAAGCCGCAGAGAGTTCTAATTATATGACTTTTGTTGTATGTTGCGTGACTTTATAAACTTATTTGCTACTTACAAACACATATGCAAATGAGTACCTGCTTCCAATCCTAACTTTAACTTGAATTCAAGTTCGCTTTGATATGCTAAGGCGTAAACTTTAAACTACACTATTCACAGACGCAAGCAAACCAATAAAAGCTGGAGATAGGTAGGTGTGTACGTATAATAATCTAACGATGATATAGGTAAGGGTGTGGTGGTAGTGAGGTGAATTTTAAACACCTTCGGTGACCTTTACGGCGGACACCGATACATACCCATCTCATCCATTATGATATGGACTTGGATAGAGATGACGTTCGGCGAGATTATAAGAAAGTTTGAGTAAATGTTTGCTTGACTTGCTCAATATTAAACTGCTTAATAGCTTTCCCAATGTCTGATGCTGTGCAGATTGTAAACAGATATTTATGAACGAATATTTATAACTACGTATATATTAAACTATCGTCCACCGTCTTCAGCTCTATTCAGAGCAAACAAAAAGTTGGCTTGCGGGTAAATAGCTGTGACTAACATCCACACAGAAATTAAAGCTAGGTTAAATGTTACTAATAATATCGATTTAGTAGGGATATGGTCTACGCGCCGCTACGAGCTACGAGCTAGTACCTACAATTAGGATAGGTTGTTCCCGATTTAGTCACAATCTGATATGATACCCGTCGCTGACTTGGCCACGTGGACACTCGCAAACGTAGCTGTTGCCGTGTTCTACGCTTCTACGTACTACGAGCCCGTGTCTACATTAGCACATGTTGTAACTGATCTAGTTGAGATGTGGCACTCGTCACTGACGTAGGCACGCGGGCACTAGCACGCGTAGCTGTTGCCGTGGTCTACGCAGCTACGAGCTGTGTCTACAATAGCACAGATTGTTACCGATCTAGACGGAATGTGGCACTCGTCGCCGACGTAGCCGCGCGGGCACTCGCATGCGTAGCTGTTGCCGTGGTCTACGCAGCAACGAGCTGTGTCTACAATAGCACAGATTGTTACCGATCTAGACGGAATGTGGCACTCGTCGCCGACGTAGCCGCGCGGGCACTCGCATGCGTAGCTGTTGCCGTGGTCTACGCAGCTACGAGCTGTGTCTACAATAGCACAGATTGTTACCGATCTAGACGGAATGTGGCACTCGTCGCCGACGTAGCCGCGCGGGCACTAGCACGCGTAGCTGTTGCCGTGGTCTACGCAGCTACGAGCTGTGTCTACAATAGCACAGATTGTTACCGATCTAGACGGAATGTGGCACTCGTCGCCGACGTAGCCGCGCGGGCACTCGCATGCGTAGCTGTTGCCGTGGTCTACGCAGCTACGAGCTGTGTCTACAATAGCACAGATTGTTACCGATCTAGACGGGATGTGGCACTCGTCGCCGACGTAGCCGCGCGGGCACTCACACGCGTAGCTGTTGCCGTGGTCTACGCAGCTACGAGCTGTGTCTACAATAGCACAGATTGTTACCGATCTAGACGGAATGTGGCACTCGTCGCCGACGTAGCCGCGCGGGCACTCGCATGCGTAGCTGTTGCCGTGGTCTACGCAGCTACGAGCTGTGTCTACAATAGCACAGATTGTTACCGATCTAGACGGGATGTGACACTCGGCGCCGACGTAGCCACGCGGGCACTCGCACGCGTAGCTGTTGCCGTGGTCCAGGCCGCTACGAGCTACGAGCTGTGTCTACAATAGGACAGGTTGTTACCGATCTAGACGGGATGTGGCACTCGTCGCCGACGTAGCCGCGTGGGCACTCACACGCGTAGCTGTTGCCGTGGTCTACGCAGAACCGTCGCTCTGGGCATGGGTTCGGTGAGCATAAGTCCACCTGAGATTCATAAACCAAAATTAGTCAACGAATATAAATTGTACAGTCAAGACCTTGACAGGCTATAGTTTTGAATTTGGATCGCTTTATTGCCAGGTGCATAAGATTAAAATTTGCATTTGAGTGTCTAGCCTGTCAAGATCTTGAGTGCACAGTCGGATGTCGCCCATAAGGTACCAGTGGTACTCCAAAAGAACTGAATTATTTTTTGTCCCCAGCAATATTTTTTTCTTGAAATGAATATGTATCAGTAGAAAATGACTTATTCTATGAGACTAAGTTTTAACTTTTAGTATGTATTAACTGGGGATAAAAATAATTCAGTTCTTTTAAAGTGCCCCTGGTACCTTATGTGCTACAACTGACTGTACATGAAGGAGCACCAAAGAGCCAGTGAATTTTATTTAAAGCAGAAACAGATTCCTACTAAGGTATAAATTTGATGAAAAGAAAACCAATATTTGAATAGAGTTCGCTGTGAATGTTTTAGTTCATAAAATATTTATGCGGTGAATTTGACAAAGGCAGAAAATACAATTTCTGCATATATTTTAGGGGTTAACCAGCCTGTAGCGACCTCTGGGAGCTACAGCAAGAAGCTCACTCAATGTGGTTCACGAGCAAGCAAGACGCAACAGAAGTTCCAACACATCTGCAAGATGGCGCCACGTGACAGAACAAAGAGCCTGAAACGCGGTATCGAAGTGTTTCACCGCACAACGCATATATACAACTTCCAATTCTATCCAGGTGGACCAGTCGGTCCCCTGGCCACAACACCCGGCCAGGCGGGTAGCTACCCTTTTCCCGACTCCACCTGGAACCCTCCATTCTGCCTATTGGCATCACTCCTGTCACCCGCCATAAGCCCATGAAACTAAACATATTTTTCTCGAGGAACATAGATCGAATATGAAAAAATATATTTGGATCTACCATAACAACATGAAACGACTCGGCCAACTTTTCTATTGGATTATCTGCGAAATCGTGTACCTTGAATTGGCAGGTGTTGCCGGTGTAGCCGCGGCCGCACGCGCACGTGAACCCGCCGACGCGGTCGGTGCAGGTGCCCCCGTTGGCGCACGGCGACGACTCACACTCGTTGTATTCTATCTGGCAGAGGTCACCAGTGTACCCTACGCACAGATAAGAAAAACGATTTTCAAGAACAAGCAGACTTTAAATACCTACAACTTTTGACCCGCGCCCACACTGAAGAAAAAAATTTTTAGCAAAGCCTTAAGATATACCAAAGCTTTGTGTACAACATAACTTAATGTAAAAAAGTATGAATATATTGTTTTCATGCTGAAATACGGTTAAACATGTGAAGATTTCAAATATTTACAGTGACAATGGCAAAAAAATATTATTAGTAGGTACAAGTACTTTATATTAAATAAGTACACATATGCCTACAATAAAGAATGTTTGCTTCTTTTATGTCATATTAGTACGTTCCGGCCATACTATCTACTTGTAGCGTATGCCCAAGGGAAAGAGGTATCATATGTTGATATTGAAACTGTACCTCAAATTTTTTATTTTTTTTTATTAGTGATGGGTTTGCTCTTGACTCTAGTCTAGGTCATAGGACAGAGACAGAGTCTACGATCTCCTCTTTGTGGTACGAAACATATTATACTTAGCTGAGGACGAGAATCCCCTGTGAAATGAGCTTTATTTATATCTAAATCCTATGCTAATATTTATGTTACGTATGATGCAGTTATTACTATAAAGTAATGGAACGCCTTGTATTTTCTTTTGAACGACACCTTATAAAACACTAAACTCTGCTGATGGCCAAACAAAAAACAAATTATAATAAAATAAATAATGTCCTCTTAGCCCTTTCAGATAAATGGAGGTCACCCTATTCTTCGGTGGCATTAAATCAGGAACAGCCCTTCCAAATGACGGCCATCAAGCCGCCCTGATAACTTGCAGTAGATAGTCACTCATTAAACCAACAAAAAGGGTGGTCCTGTCGTAATTGTTTAAGTACTATAAAACCTAATGATTTGTTAGGTCTCCGAATAATTTTATCACGCTAACATTTTAGAAGTTGAAGTTCAGTAATTAATTGGATTGTAGCTCTAACTGAAATAAAATAGGTCGATTCAAAGTCGATGTTTTAATTTGAAATCTACAAAATACACCGAAAAGAGCGTGGCAATAAACATTTTTAATAAAACCTCCCAATGCAAAGAGATCGCTTGCTATCAAAAGAGCAATATCTGCTACGCTTATCTCAGTATTTATCGTGGTCGCGTGAGCGCTGCTTATTTTCTTTAGCGGATTTTCTCTTTCAGTGAGCACCAGTGTGGCACTGGGTTCGGTCTGGGTGTGTTCCATTTATATTCCGTTACGATAGTGGATGAATAGAGCGCGGACCTTTGCGCTTTGATCGTCATCCCGCTGGGACAGACAACTCTAACGATGGACGTTTTGCACGAGATGCATACTAAAGGGGGCTTCTGCCAGCTGAAAAATTGCGGGCATTTGGGTCACCACATATTGCGGAGCTTTGCCACGTGAACTGAACGAGTTTTTTTAGGATTAAAAATGTTTCTACTAACTTCATGTATAAACTTTTTTCATCCCATAAATTTCAGTTGGCGAACTAAATAAATCAGACTAACGGGTTTGATAAAATAAAAACGCCGGCGTTTCGCAAAATTGTATTCCTGAAATACGACACTACAGTACTTTCCTCAGTTAAAAGCGTCTGTATTTTACGGCTGTTTTCGCTCTGCCTAACCTGCCAGGGATAAAGGCGTGATAGGTGTATGTGTATATGTATTTATTTATTCGTGCCACAAAACGTTAATCCAAAGAAGCATCGGACTTGATCTCGAGATCTTTCGGCAGAAACCAATCGGTCCCGAGTGTAATGATGTTTTAAAATATTGGTTAATTTTATCTGATTTTGTACTAGTTATTAATTGAAAAATGGCAACACTGCCTCAGACTGACAGCTATAGCCTTGTTATTGTTGGCCATGTTGGATTATGTTGCTTGTCTATGGTTAGTCTGGCTGAGGTGGTGGGGTTACTTTCTGGGGCCGACGACTGGTCGGCAGTTAGTTCGTCTCGAGCGCCCGTCTTGAGCGGTTGTGAATTTATTAAGAGTATCGTAATTTATCAGTGCTATTTTAATAAAGTATTCTTCAGTGATTCTACCCTGGGATTTTCATTTCAACTCAGAAGTGAAACGGAACCTTTGTGCCCATAAAAGTGGATAAAAGCGGTATGTACTTACTTTGAATTTACATAAGATGTTATTTAATTGCAATTTGAAACTAAATTTTGAGGACAGAGTTATAAATTCGATACATGTTATACCGTTGTTTTTCTAAATGGTCTGCACGTTTCCTAAATCAAATACGTGGTCAGGGCTACTCCCTGATCGTGTTGGTATTTATTAGACGCGTGGGTTATTTGGGATAATTTTGACTGCGTTATGACTATTGAGACAGTTTTTCTGCAACGTCCACATGTTTTCTAAATCAACACGTGGTCAGGGCTACTCCCTGATCGTGTTGGTATTTATTAAATGTGTGGGTTTTTTGGGATAACTTAAGCTGATTTTTGACTTATTCTGGACAGTTTTTCTGTAACGTCCACATGTTTTCTAAATCAACACGTGGTCAGGGCTACTCCCTGATCGTGTTGGTATTTATTAAATGTGTGGGTTTTTCGGGATAACTTAAGCTAATTTTTGACTTATTCTGGACAGTTTTTCTGTAACGTCCACATGTTTTCTAAATCAACACGTGGTCAGGGCTACTCCCTGATCGTGTTGGTATTTATAAAATGTGTGGGTTTTTCGGGATAACTTAAGCTGATTTTTGACTTATTCTGGACAGTTTTTCTGTAACGTCCACATGTTTTCTAAATCAACACGTGGTCAGGGCTACTCCCTGATCGTGTTGGTATTTATTAAATGTGCGGGTCTTTCGGAACAACTCTGAATAATGACTGTTCATGACTTTTTTTTTTTTTTCTTTCGAAACATCTGCATATTTCCTAAATCGACACGTGGTCAGGGCCACTCCCTGGTAGTGTCGGCATTTATCAAATGTGTAGGTTGTTCGGACTAAATTCAAATAGACTTTTACTATGAGATTCTTGTATTTAGGCCCCTATAAAGTGAGGATTATATTACGTATCTCTTGATCTGAAAATCCACATTTATCCGATATTATTTACCTATGTATGTCTGTCGGCTACGTATGTCGATTTATTTGAGCTACTAGTACTAGTACGCTTATTGAGGTTATGAAACCACGATTAAGTGAGACTATATATTTCTGTCGGCTAAGTATGTCGATTCACTTGAGCTATGTACGCTTATTGAGGTTATGAAACCACGATTAAGTGAGACTATATATTGCTGTCGGCTAAGTATGTCGATTCACTTGAGCTATGTACGCTTATTGAGGTTATGAAACCACTCTTAAATGAGACTATATATTTCTGTCGGCTAAGTATGTCGATTCACTTGAGCTATGTACGCTTATTGAGGTTATGAAACCACGATTAAATGGGACTATATATATTTCTGTCGTCTAAGTATGCCGAATCACTTGATCTATGTGTGCTTGTTCATACGTATGTCTGTTTACTATGTATGCAGGTTTATTTGAGCTATGTGCGCTCACTGAGGTTATCTAACCATAGATATCAAAAAGATTTATGTTTATGTTGGCTATGTACGCTCAATAACAAAAACATTTCAGTTATGGACAAAGGCGAAACAAATGATGGGTCCAAAACTCCCCCACCACGTGAACCTGAACCAGTGCGGTCTCGGGATAGAGAGAAGAGGAAGAGGACATCCAAATCCCCGAGTAGAAGTCGGAGTCGAGGTCATAAGTCGCGGAAAGTTTCTACTGGATTGACGACTGAAGACGTCCTTAAGATACTGAGTGCTTGGAAGGGTGAGTCGAGTAAGAGTAATGTAACTAGTTCTTTACAAAATAATCAACTAAATAATGTTGTTCCTGAGTTCGACCCGGCAAACAGATTACAGAACATACAATGTTGGCTACGTAAAGTAAATGAATGTGCTCAAATTTATTCATGGGACGAGAAGCAAACCATCCACTTTTCACTCCAAAAACTTATGGGATTGGCAAAAAGATGGTTTGAAGCTCTTCCCACTGTTGTATTTACGTGGAGTGAGTGGCAGCAGAAGTTGATTAAAGCTTTTCCTAGTGAAGAGAACTATGGTAGACTCTTGGAAGAAATGCTGGCACGCACTTCACGTAGTGACGAAAGTTTAAGGGAATATTTTTATGATAAGTTAAGTTTACTGAATCGTTGCGAGATATCTGGAAAGAAGGCCGTTGACTGTATCATACATGGCATTTTCGATCGTTCTGTCAGAAATGGTGCACAGGCACTCAATTGTACGGAACCAGAGGACTTGTTGAACTTTCTTTGTTCCCAACAGCGAACACAGTCGTCGAGTAGTGGTAGAAATAGGGAGCGTAGTATTCAGAGGACTAATTCCAACTTGGCGCAGACGAATTCTAACTCCTCCTCACCGAATGAAAACTCTGTTATTTGCTTTAATTGTCGTAAGAAGGGACACCCGTACAGCAAGTGTACAAAACCTCTTGTTAAATGCCAACGTTGCCACCGTGTAGGTCACGATTTCGAAACTTGTAACAGGCGTCCTATCGCTGACAACCCCGCCGCAATTGCGATTACTTCTGAAAAGAAAACCTTAACCGTCACAGCAGGTAGTGAGGATAATGACAAGTTTTTCAAACCTGTTTCTATAAACGATCATCAAACTGTTGCTTTCATTGACTTTGGAAGCGAATGTAGTCTATTACGCTATAGTGAAGCAAAGTCCATGGGTCTTGAAAAATACTATGACAATGTACCAGTGGTCAAAGGGTTTGGGAATTCGGCTGTTAAGCCAATGTTTAAGTCTTTTGTTAACTTTAAACTGGACGAAATCGAGACGTCTCTTGAAGTTTTGATAATTGAAGATCAATATATGCCGAACGTTGCGCTAATTGGTCAAAACTTCACTGAACTACCTTTTGTCTCAGTTTTGAAGAACAAAAGTTCACTTAACTTTTATCACAGCCCTGAAGATGGCTTAGCTAGCAATGTAACTACATTGAAACTTTTTGCTAATGATTTAGTAACCACATCTGCGATGACTTTGGTACCAGTATACACGTCTGATCCCACATTTACTGGAGACGTATATGTCGGAGGCTACAACTCTCTTGAGCCAGGCAAGGAATTTCGTTTGCTGCAAGGTGCTTACCGCATAACTAATGGAATTGGTTCGGTAATTATTAGCAGCTTGACGCAAAAACCTTTAACGATCGAGAAAAACACCTTGATTGCACGGTCAGTGCCTTTTAAAGAACGGGAAGTCTGTCATGTTAATCGTATCGCAAAAGATTTTTCTTCTCTCGAACCGTTAGAAAAATCTGAAATTAAGTTTAGTCAAGATTTGAGCGAAGATCACATTGATAAACTGTATGTGTTATTGCAAAATTATCGCGACTGTTTTGCCACTAATCTTGAAGAAATAGGTTGTACCAATTCATTCGAAATGAAGATTGATCTTGTGGATGACAAACCGGTTGTTTATAGACCATATAGGCTATCTTTTTCTGAGCGTGAACAGGTTCGCGAAATTGTAAATGATCTAATGAAAAATAACATAATTCAGGAATCCAGTTCAGATTACGCTAGTCCGATACTTATGGTTAAAAAGAAAACAAGTGAGTCTCGACTTTGTGTCGATTTCAGAGCTCTCAATAACAAGACAATTAAAGATCGTTTCCCACTCCCACTAATTGAAGACCAGTTGACAAATCTCAGTGGAAGTCAGTTATTTACGACGCTCGATCTTGCATCGGGTTATTATCAAATCCCGATGCATCCTGAGAGCCGTCACTTGACTGGTTTCGTGACACCTGACGGTCACTATGAGTTCAAAAGAATGCCTTTCGGGTTGGCCAACGCTCCAGCAGTGTTCCAAAGAATGATCAATAAGATTCTTGGAAATAAGCGATTCGAATATGCGTTGGCTTACCTGGACGACATTCTCATTCCGTCATCTAGTGTGGAGCAGGGTTACGAACGTCTGGAGGAAATCTTGAAAATTCTCCGTGAGTTTGGATTAACGTTAAAGCTCAGTAAATGTAGGTTTTTCGATACGTCCATCAGTTATCTTGGATATGAGATCTCTTCGGAGGGCATTAAACCTGGAGAATCCAAACTTTTGGCCGTGAAAGAGTTTCCAGCCCCAAGAAACATTCACGAAATACGCCAGTTTCTTGGTTTAACTGGATACTTTCGAAAGTTTATAAAGGGATATGGAGAAATGGCTCGCCCTATGACTGATTTGTTAAAGAAAAATGCTTCTTGGACTTGGGCTGAAAGCCAAGAAAAAGCGTTCTCTTCTCTGAAAGAACATTTATTGACACGACCGGTACTAGCGTTATACGACCCTAAGCTAGAAACTGAGCTTCATACAGACGCTAGTGCCCTTGGGATTGGCGGAATATTAATGCAGTGGCAGCAGAATCCACATGTTTTAAAACCTGTCGCCTACTTTAGCAGGCAGACTACGCCTGATGAAAAGCATTTACACTCTTACGAGTTAGAAACATTGGCTGTGGTCTGCTCGTTGAAGAAATTTAGGGTATATTTATTAGGGCTACAATTTAAAATATTTACAGACTGCGCTGCATTACGAACAACTCTATCTAAAAGAGATCTTATTCCGCGGATTGCTAGATGGTGGCTTCAAATCAGTGAATTTCACTTTGACATTGAATATCGACCTGGAGTTAAAATGGCGCATGTCGACGCCTTGAGTCGAAACACCGTGCAGTCTGCGGAAGGAAATGAAAATTGTGCATTAGTGTACAACATCTCCACTGATAACTGGATTCTTACTTTACAAATGGGTGATCCAGAGATCTCTAGGATTCACAAAGTATTGAAACCAGAACTTGACGAAGACTGCAAGGAAATAAAGCAGAATTACGTAGTTAAAGATAACGTCGTGTATAGAAAAATGCATGATGGTGGTTTACGATTGGTGGTTCCCCGAAATGCCAGGTGGCAAGTATGTAGGGCTAACCACGATGATATAGGGCATCTGGGTTATGCAAAAACCTTGGAAAAAATCCAAAGTCAATTCTATTTTCCCAAACTTAGGCGCTTTGTGAAGAAGTATGTCGCGGCATGTATCGATTGCGCATTTAACAAAGATACGTCAGCTAGAAAAAAAGAAGGCCATCTTTACCCGATAGAAAAGGTGAGCATACCGTTTCATACGGTGCATATCGATCACCTTGGCCCGTTTGTCAAGAGCAGAAGTGGCTTTTCCTATATACTAACCATAGTAGATGGATTTACAAAATACCTTTTCGTACGAGCAGTCAGGGACACTAAAACCAAAAGCACTATCAAAGTCTTAGAAAGCATTTTCTATGATTTTGGTATACCCGCTAGAATAATTTCTGACCGAGGAACGTCATTCACGTCAACTGCCTTCAAAGCGTTTTGTGATAAATACGGTATCAAGCATGTTTTAAACGCTGTGGCCTGTCCCAGAGCAAACGGTCAAGCCGAAAGGTTTAATCAGACGATTTTAAATTCTTTATCAGCTCAAAATTCAAGCGGTAATGAACGTGACTGGGACAGATGCTTGCGTAAAATTCAGTTTGGTATAAACAACACTATTAATGTAACAACTCAGAAAACAGCTACTGAAGTATTATTTGGCATCAGGATGCGAGATGAGCTAATGAATAAACTTGATATTTCTACTGAACCACATTGCACAGACTTAACACAGCTTCGTGATAACGTCAGCTCAACTATCAAAGACAAACAAGAGAAAGCTAAGCAAAAACATAACAATGAGCATGTGCCGGCAGTGAAATATCAGGTTGATGATTTAGTAAAATTAAGTAGAACTAACTACTATAATGACGGAAAAAGTTCTAAGCTCTTATCAAAATTTACAGGACCATACAAAATTGTAAAAGTTCTAGGTAATGATCGTTACGAAATAAGTGATGTACCTGGTTTTAATAAAAAGGGGAAACGTTATGAAAGTGTTGTGGCAGCTGATCGCTTACGACCATGGATTCATATTAAAGCTTTAGAAATGATTGACAGTGATGACAATAGTAGCTCAGATGAGTCTTCCGCTTCATAATGTTTCCCTAATTTATAGGCTTTTTAGCGTTTGTGTTCTTAAAGCTAAACTTTAAAAATAAAAATAGAATTGTTTTGGCAACCAAAGATAAAATACTATCTTGACTAAATAGTTTTAGACTATTTATAAAATAAATGTAACAATAAATGAATCAAGCGCAGTGGATGGACATTATACTAAAAAAAAATATATTTATTATATGGTTGATAATTTAATAGTTACATATTTAGATTCTGTAAAATATTCAGTAAGAGCATGAGTAAATTGAAGATGCCTTATTAATTATGTAATGATGTTTTAAAATATAAAGCCATAATATTATTTAAGAAGTCTATTACATTGTTGTAGCATACTTAACTAAAAACTCTTTATTATATAGTAAATAAAATACAATGGATTCGCTAGACTTGATTTTGGAATTCAGTTTGTTTGTAATATTTCATTTGATTAATAGTTTCTAATTTTTCTTTTTAACATTAATGTTTTATTGAATAGCATGTAAAGTGAGGATTGAGAAGGTAGTTGTCAAGTGAAAGTAAAACATGAATTTGTAAATGAAATCGCCTTGATTGAAAATTGCAAATAGAATTCGGTTTGAATGTAAGTAAACTCTATTTCGTTGGTATATTATTATTTTGTTAGTATTTTTATTTGTAAATATGTTTTATTAGATTAATGTTTTCTTAACTTTATTGTAAGTACAAATATTGCAAAAAGAAAAAAAAATATCTATATAAGGTCAAAGAAAATTATTAGAACTTTTGTATAGCATTCGATTAGTTTATAAAATATTGTGAATGGTTTGTTTCTATTGATCGTTTTATTTCTAAATGGAATAATTTGTATGTACGTCAGGAGCCGTACATAAGTCGGATGGCCGAATGTAATGATGTTTTAAAATATTGGTTAATTTTATCTGATTTTGTACTAGTTATTAATTGAAAAATGACAACACTGCCTCAGACTGACAGCTATAGCCTTGTTATTGTTGGCCATGTTGGATTATGTTGCTTGTCTATGGTTAGTCTGGCTGAGGTGGTGGGGTTACTTTCTGGGGCCGACGACTGGTCGGCAGTTAGTTCGTCTCGAGCGCCCGTCTTGAGCGGTTGTGAATTAATTAAGAGTATCGTAATTTATCAGTGCTATTTTAATAAAGTATTCTTCAGTGATTCTACCCTGGGATTTTCATTTCACGAGGGGCCGCTTGTTTGCACCCACGCCGCCGGGTCGGTTGCCAGGAAAAACAAGCCTTGATTAATCCACCGCCATTGTATTTACGTATCGTAAAAACAGAGCACTCCTCAGTTATTACCGCGAAATCTCCCTATTTGTGGTATTATATTGTTTTTACAGAACGAGGCTATCCGCGTACAATGTTAGTGATATAACGCTACTGAAATGAACGTTACTGCAACCACACCTACGCTACGAACATTAATTTAGCTCGCTACAACACCTCGCTACGACCTCAAAGGTGCCTAAGTCAAGCGTTTTATTACTTCAGCCGTCAACTTTGTTCACTGCACACAGACTGGAGCTGTAACGTAAGTCACGAGTAAAACTATCTTCCCTTTGTTTACACATTTCTCAAGAAACATAACACTAAAGCTCCCCGCCAGCCTGCAGTTAAGTGCGGCGATAAAACTGCTCGGTGTTTGCTGTTAGGTAACTTTGTTTCCGTAGCAAATAAGGGTGCGTCCTATTACACGCGTCGAGATAGAGCACAGATAGAGCCTCCACGCCGCGCGCCGACACGCCGCGCCACGAAGCGGCTGCGGGCAACCTTCCAACTGCGATCCAAATAAATCACTCGCGTAATTTCCCTTGCCAAACACTAGCAAACAAGATTAACCATCATTAAATCGACTAACTTCTAAACGATTTATTACAATAATGACTATAAAATATCAGTGCTCGTAACGCCTAATACATTTAAAATGAAACACTCGTTCCCTTTGAGTTCCGTTCTAAATACAAAATGAGAAACTCCTAATGTACTAGGTATGTCGGTATATCTCTTCGCACCCTTAATAAGTCCCATTTGACCTAGAAAGTCGGAACTTTGCACATTATAAACTCGGTCGGAAATCAGATACCATTAAAAATGTTGTAGCGAGCTTTAAATTTCTTCAAAGTTCCCGTAAGAGTTACGAGTAGGGGACGCAGTGATTTAAGTCCTCTTGTCTGCTTTAACTTGGTAAATGAGGGCAACTTCTATTGTTGAACTGAAATAAATTTAGAAAAGCGTGAAATAAATACTTACCGGGTTGACAGAAACAGCGAAACTTTTCGCCTGGTATGTCGTTATCGGTTTGGTCGATGCAGATGCCGTTGGCGCAGGGGTTGGCTGCGCAGGCGCCGCCGCCGGCCGCGGACAGCTGGCAGCGCGCGCCCGTCCACCCGTCCGCGCACGCGCAGTGGAACGTCGTCGTGCCGTTCATCGCCATGCTCATGCACGAACCACCGTTCAAGCAAGGCGCCGATGAACAAGGATCCTTCTCACATTTTCGTCCCGTAAAGCCTTAATAACAAAACAATAAATAGCACACACAAGCTTCACGTCAAAAGGAAATTGGATGTAAGCTATCGATATGGCGTGTCAGCGATTATTCGCACGAATAATGAATACATTATCGGAATCGGAAAACCCTTTCGAAGCAGAAAATTGGTTGAGCGTTTACGTAACGACGCGGCCAACGGTCCGGGCACCAGATTGCGTCACATTGACGGTTAATTGACCGAAAACAAAATTTATTATCGAATCACTGAATTTATCAAAGTCTGTCCAAACTATAGTCCGAAATAAATCAGGCTAGCTAGACATTTTAGTTAGATTACCCATGCAGGGGTGGTGGGATCATTACTTCTCCCTTTAAGAATTCAACTAAGATCGATTACTTACCTTTTTTACAAGTCATAGTACAGATCGAAAAAATAAATGCTTTCATTTCAGGTGAGTATGCAAAATATTCCTATGTAAGTAATAAAAGTTGACTAAATATAGATACTGAGTTAGCAACATTTCAGAGAGAACTCAGGCAGTGTAAGTTGGGCAAGTCGATGCGTATTTACGCCCATTCGTTCCGCTCGCTTGGCTTGTGATCGCAGGTCTAACTTGACCTTATAAACCTATATATTATTTATAATGGTCATGGTAACGATAACGGTAACGGTAACGGTGGGGCTGTAGGGCGCCGTGATCTCGACGCAGATGCCGTTGTTGAGACACGGCGTCGGATTGCACAGGTATATACTACAATACTTAGTTAGCAACATTACCGTAAGGACACAGGCAGTCGAAGTTGGGTACGTCAATCTCCCCGGTGGGGCTGTAGGGCGCCGTGATCTCGACGCAGATTCCGTTGTTGAGACACGGCGTCGGATTGCAAAGGTCTCTATACTACAATACTTCGTTAGCAACATTACCGTAAGGACACAGGCAGTGGAAGTTGGGTACGTCGATCTCCCCGGTGGGGCTGTAGGGCGCCGTGATCTCGACGCAGATGCCGTTGTTGAGACACGGCGTCGGATTGCATACGTCGCGGTCCTCGCAGTGCGACCCGGTGAACCCGGGACAGCACTGGCACTCGTACCCCTCCTACAATAACATTCCATTGAAGGCGAAACCGGAGGCCGAAATGCAGTAGTATTTTTTCATCAACTAAGTTAGCAAAACTTACACTACATACGCAATAGAAATTGTCCTACAGATACAGATACAGATGCTGAACCGTATATTTACGATCAGTAGCAGAACAAAGATAGACTATGATAGTTATATATTTAGGCCATAAGAAGTCAATTTCAAACTTTGACAACATATTAGACAGCCAGGTCATTTGTCTGCGATGCCTACGTACCTACTTTTACTACATTAATTATGCTGTTGGTGGTTCTCCGACAATCACTTATCATGAACTATTTGCATAATTTATTGACTAACCATTGAAACGTTGGTGTAACAAACGCCTTTGCCCGAACATTCCTGGGACTCGCCGCAATTATCAGACTTTACAGTTACTTTCAGTCGGACGCACTGCGACCCCCAGTTTTTGGATACGACTGTAAAAATAAAGTCATTAGTATATAACGTTCAAGGGAATGACTGCGGAGCTCTTAAATAATGTAAATGAAGGCGTTTTCACGTCACGGTGAGTCGCGGTAACACGATATGGGGGATGCCTCGCATGCCTATTGTTCAACGTCAGTTGCCATCGCAACGCGTCGTCGGCTTTTTCATTTCCTTCCGTCGCACGAACGGAAACCACGCGTTTATTTTTCATCTTTTTATACGTATTGTGATAAGGGTAAAAATACTGGGAACAAAATAATGAATGTGTGTGCTTTCGTTTCCACGTTATTAATTAATGATGCCCGCATTACGTGACCAGATTTTCAAGGAACATCACATCCCGGCTCTTGACTGTATTATGTAGTCCCATTGCGTAGAGAGAGCACGTGAGGTGCAATATTGAGCGAGTAGGCGTACGTTGCATGGCGGTCAGGTAGGCCACGTATTCTCATTACCTATGAACAGGTTGACGCCTTCGCTGAGGTCTTTGTCGTATAGCGTGAACAGTTTGGCGCCACCCTCGTCAAGCGGTGTGATGTCCAGCAGCATGCCATCTGTGATGTCACAATGCTCGTGCCCTTGCCTCGTCACTTGGTACACGGCCGGCTGTAAGGGAGCACGATGTACCCTGAAAGTTTCCCAACTTTGAGCCTTGCGTTTTTCGCTTCGTTAAACTTATCACTCGGGATAATGAGCGACACGATTTGTTACGCGATATTCTTTGCGCAAATTTTGCAAGAATAAAGATAAGAAAATTATTTCGCCTGGAGCTATTTGTTAAGATTTTATCCAGAATGCAAAATTTTAAAGCTCAATTTTGCGTGTGCCTAACTGTTCATCTTGTCAAGAAAGTATATAAGAAAAAGAAACAAATAACAAACAATGTTGATAGGTACAAAAGCACAGTAAATAAATTGAGACAAAATCAAAAACAATACTTAGGTATGAAGTGACCGCTTGTTGAGTTCTACTTACAACATATATTATATAATGTTGTGAGTTAGTTCAGTTGAAGCGCTCGTAGTTTATTAGAGCTTTTAGCGTAGCTTAATTGATGAGGAAATGTAAACAATTCAAACTATGTCGGGCAATTAGTTGTTCCCCGAATTATAGCATAGGATATACTTTATGCCTAGATTCCCAAGTAGGTTTTTGACTAGGTCTTAGATTTACCTAAAATCAGGTGCATGATTCTTCCATTTAAATACAAATTATACTGTGTAAAAAGAGCAGCTTTATTCGTCTCTCAAAATTCATAATTCTGCTTCATTGCGTTGAGCGTATATTGAAAATTTATATCAAGGTAGATGAGAAGGGTGCGTGCCAAGTGGAGAGGAATATCACGCCCGCGTGTCCAGCTCACTGCCTCTGATCAGTGGGCGACATAGAACTACCTATAACAACACGAGACAATACTAAAATACGCACCGCTCGCCGTCAACGTGTGTGGAGTTGGTGTCGAGTGGGGCTGTTGTGTTGTGTTGTGCGAGGACGTCCAGCAGCAGCGAGTCAGCGATGCGCACGATGAGGATGTCTCCGCTCTGGATGTCGGCGAGGCCCTCCCACGACACGATGACTGGGGGGCACTCGTCGTCGCCCGGGGTCGTACCCCCCGCGCCCCCCGTGCCCCCCACGCCACACTCCTCCACCATCCACACCGCAAAGTCACATATTAATTATCAAGTCAACCTTTTCAAAGCTAACATTCAAATACGAATTTACTCGCAACTCATTCGGATCAAAGGGAATTTTCATTACCAAACTCGTTACTCTTAGGCACTTCAGACTAATACTAAAGTGATACATAATTAAGTGGTATTAATAAATTTAGATTGGGAAAGAGCTGTAAAACATTTGTTCGTAAGTCTCATCTACATTTTAATACGAAAACGAACCCGTATGAACATAACAGTACAGTTTATTGTTCAATTACAAACTGAATTTCCCCACTTTGTGTAAAAGCATCCCTGAAACGACCCAACCTAACTACCTAACTAAGCGATGCGGGAGTTTGTAAACGGAGCTTGTGAATTGAGAAACGGGAAACGTGTAATTATGATCAAAAGATAAAAACCTTTTGAAAACCTTTCCGCGTTGAAAAAATGAACCGTGGCGAGAAGGCGGCATTTAGTAAACCCCTCATAACGCACTGTGAATGCTTGAATAGCACCACGATGACTCGGCTGAAATTAATTTTCGGGCGAATGAAGGTAAGAAACGAGCGCGGCTTACAATCTCAGAGCAGTCAGTATCGTATTAGATAACCGAGAGGAAAAGTTGCAGTTTTCCTTCAGCGGGAGTAATGAACAGAGTTCAACCACTGAAGCAAAAAAGCTTTCCCCTTTTTCTCCTCGACTAAGACGATTTATGGTTTATGTATTTGACCTCGCAGCGCTCGCTCCTGCTGTCACGATCAAACTTGCGAACAAGAATATTATGTTTGAAATACGAGGGCCAAAGAAAAACTTGGGTTCAGACATTCTTGTAAATTGCCTTCGGGGATTACGCTAATGCTCTTAAAGCTCACATTCATTTTTATTATTTGAAGAATCTCGCCATTACTCGACAAACTTATTAAACTTGTATACTTACTTTATATTATTTCTTACTATAATATTGCTTAAACTATTCTTATTTTTATTTAGTTTTAGCTGATATTAGATACCTACTTAGATTAGAATAACTATTAGTACAGAACAGATCTGTAAAACTAAGATAAAGATGAATAAAACTAACTAATGCCTACTTAATTACATTGAGCTGGGATAGTCACTACTTATGCACCTAATATATAAGGGCATCGCACTCGTTATTTACGGTTATTGGTTCATTATTGTTTCATTACTCTTCAAGGGTCATAAACGCGTTGGTACTTCTAACATGTGACATAAATAAGGTCTATCAAAGGTCATCAGCTGTAATAACACAGACCAATAAACTCCGCCCGCGAATGACGTTTCGGTGTTCTGTGTGTAATAAGAACATGCGGTTAGTCTAACATCCCGACGAGTGAAGCTTAACAGAAAAATACCCCTGCATTAACATTCTTCGGGAAACCAATTAATCAATTGGAAACAATAACTAACCATAATAAAAATAACTTTTTAACTAAGAACTTATAAATTTGTGATAAGTAAACATCCAGGGTTATATACGGGAAACTTGGTATAATGTCCAGTCGTTTTGACATTGATCGCTTTTAGCCTTCACAGCTAAAACATAGGTAGAGGTGTTATTAGTTCTAAATATTTGTAATGGATAAAAGTTAATCTTACCAATTCATACTTAATTTGGTTTTTCGTTGAATTGCGTGTTCATTCATTCTTTTTTCAACTGAGCGGCGATTATTTTGACGTTGTTACACCGTAACATTGGTAAGTAAGTATGGAATTCAATGTGTAGTCCGAACACTTATTTCGTTTTATGTAAAAGTTACTAAAAAGTTAATCGGTCTCACGTTTAGAGCTCACCATGAAATTACAGGCACACCTACACAATAGCACGTCATGAAGCTTCAACACGGTATAACATAAGTACATACCAAAACTCCAAACGTATCCTAATTTTACAAATTGTTTAATTATAACAACCCTTGAGAGGGCTATCTAAAAGTTTAATTCCTACTTGAGCTTCAAAACGAAATTAAAATAGAAATTCCCTCGAGTAAGTGCCCGGAGAAAAGGAACTGCAAAGTTTCCAAAGACGGAATAATTGAATGTGGCAAGCTTAAGCCACGCAAAAATATTGCGAACAAGTAGCAGCTTATAATTAGCAATAGGGACATAAAAAGAAAGATAAGAAATATTTGAAAAGAAATGACAAAAGAAGCAGTATTCATCTCGCCAATTTGAGTGCCTTTGTGGCTGTACGTGTCCTGAAAAAAGAAAGTATTCCCTTTGATTCGAGTGGTGTGTCTGACAATGAGATGAGTGAGATGTGTTACCGTGACGGGCAGGTTGAGTTCGTGCGTTTCATTGCCGCGCCACAGCCGGGACTCGTTGGGCAGCAGCGGCAGCTCGCAGTCCACGGCCGCGCCCGCTACCCGCTGCTCCTGATGGCGCCCGGGGGCACCGGGGGACCCACCCCCGACTGCACTACTACCACTACTGTTTAACTTATGCCTTCTTGCACTTTTCACTACGCCTTTTGTGCTCGTGTGTACTTTAACCGTTGAAAGGCGGGTCGTGGTCGGGCTCTCGGTCCCCACATACGCTTTTGTTGTTTTAGAGCTTTCCTTTGTAGTTGAAGTAGTAGGCGCTACTGTAGTCTCTAATGGCTTTGCTGTGTGCCTCGTGGAGAGGATAAAAGCTGCGGTCTGAGTAGCTTGAGAGCTTGATACGGTTTTTGCCTCTTCTTTAGGGGCTAGAGTCGTCTGGCAGAAGCCAGTGCCGACTAACAACAGGATTAGCAGCATCCCCTTTGGTAAAAGTCTCGCTCTCATATTGTTCATTTCACTTCGTACAGATATCATGGTTCGATGTTTTCTTCTAAGGAGAAGAGCTTTAGTTGATTTTGGCACGGTTTCAATGACAAGTTTCGAGGGAGCGGTGTATACTGCCAAACAGTAAAATTTATTAGAAATCTTTGCAAAGAAGTTAACTTCGGAACGCAGATAAGGTGAATTGGGTATTGTTTTTGCTAGCAGACGGCTCAGAGATGTAAATTGGGAAAAGCGGACAAGGAGGCCCTTATTGGCCGCAGCAAGAAGAGCCGTCGCCGTCGCCGGCGGACGGCTGGCTCTTGCTGAAAACATCTATAATTGGACAGCTGTAGGGCCCTCACCTCGAGAGCGACCCTCTTCAGATCCCGAGTACAGACCCCGGATAAACTTTGCTCGGACGATTTGCATTCCAAATCTATTTTTGTTTTCTTACTAAACTCTTATCTTATAATAATAACATCCTCGTGGTACAGATAAAGGTTAAGTTATTTTATTATTTAGTATTTCGTAAAATCTTAAAAGGCAAAGCTCAATACGTAGGTAAGTAAAAAGTTTTCTAGCCGTTCTCGACAAACGGTAAAATGTACTTACGTAAGGTTGAATACTAGTAGGTATTTTCTTTTGTGAATTAAAATCTCGACACTTATCCACAATAAATAAAAATTAAATTGTACAAGCTTTATCTTATGTTACACACTAAAACCAAAATTATATGTTTCGTGTTTACTATCAATAACATCACATAAGAAAGAGTAAACTGTGCCTCATATTAGTGATGCTTCGAATCACCTATTTGTTATAGATGAGCGTTGAAATGTGATGAAGTTACGGTTTATTTTGTGCGATGAGCGCGCGGCGCGTCGCGGCGAGTCGGTCGGGCGGGCGGGCGGCTGAACGGCAGGGCGGAGTGAGCCGCAGCCTCCGCGACACTGAGCCGCCGCCGCCGCCGCGGCGCAGCGAGCGCTCAATCGACGCAGCGCAGACGTAGTATTCACATCCATTGCCCGCGGCAATAGAGTTTCACCCACTCGTCTCTAGCGAAACAGGCGAGGGAAAGTCTTACGCTTGAAGGCTTCGTGCTCGCCCGGCTACCCTCTCCGCCGCTCCCCTACCCCGCACCCGTCTCTCGCACACCCTGCACGCCTGTATCTTTACTTAATTTTACTCCATGCCTGTAATGCCAATGATTTCCTTAACGTGATGGGAGTTGAGGCTCCGAGCCATTCTATTTTCAGCGGAAGAGCATACAAACTTGGGAATAACAACGTCACCCGGAAAATGAACACATCACTAATAACAAAATAATTTACTCGCTAAAGAGACGACAACTCTTTGTGTTCTGTTTCTATGCCACATATGTGTATGATGTAGGTATGTTCTTTGAAAATTTCATATTGTTAAACTTGAAGGTTTAAACATATGTAGCTACGGTATTTAAGTATGTAGCTATGGTAACATAGAAATCCACTAGGTACCTACCTATTTTAGAAGAAGACTTATTTAACGCGTAGGTACTAAAGTTTGTCCCTTTCATTCGCGCTATAGGACTTTCCTGCACTCAAAATTAAGCGACAATTTACGTTTATTTAGACATATATACTAGAGCAATACCATCACAAATCTAGCCATTTTTGCTAGAAAATATGTGAATCTAAATTCTAGCATTTAGGAATTGGTAACCGTTTTAAAACTTTAGATATAATATTGAAAAAAAAACGTTTCAAATAGAGGTCACTTTGTTTTTTTTCGCCGGAGTAAAATTTGTTTGTATCTATTAGATCCACGACAATATTTTTTTCAGAATTTTATTGTTTTATTTGAACATATTTAACCGTTTTAAAAAACTTGCTAGTGCAGTGTTTTGGGAGACGGCGCCCTTAAAATAGGGCGTAACGCGCTTAAAGAGCAACACTTTATTAATCTAACACGGCACGAAAATTACGTGCCCAAATATAAGATTGAAATATGTCTATAAGTTACTAAGGCAGATACATTTTTAATAGCTCTATCGCACGACACTCCCGCTATATAAACGCGCTCTATCCTCATAAAAGCGAAAATCAGTTTTACGGCAAAAAGGGTAAAAGTTCTATTTATCTAAAAGATATCGCTTACAACTTACATTACATTCGGTGTCATCGATACATTAGAGTGGGATGCAAAGGTGGGATGTTATATGTTGCTCTCAGCCGGGATTAGGTTCTGAAGCCGAGTCCAGCGAGGCGGCTCTGATAAACGACACACATCCCAGGGGTCCGGCCCCTTTGTAAACATCCATCCTGCCGCCGGACAGGCCCGTAGCTCCACAGCTCGACCGGACGCGCTACTTTAACCTACCTGGCCCCGCAATCTACCACACAAAGGGAGAAATCTCCAGAAAGCTGATTTTTTCTTTCAGTATTACAAAACAGTACTCACTTACTGTAGTCGTACTTACCTACTTGTTTAAATTCATCCGATAGTAAATTTTTTCATACTTGCCTCCATTAAATTATTTTGATTGTTGTTCAGAGTTTTTAAAGTTTACATGCAACATGTAATCAGTCAGAACCTAATTATCTTCAATTCGTGCATGGGCCGCTGCGCCCGCTGCCCTAATTACCTACGCACCCACAGGCGCAGTCCCGCTCTCCCGCCTGACCCCGGCTGCCCACCGGTATTTATTGCTTACATTCCTCAACCTCAAGAGGCACCTCGCCTGCGCGTCCTAATATGGGCACATTGCAAATATTTTCTCCCCGCGAAAAAGCAACCAATTACCTTTATACCCACGCAGGAGATATAAATCAAGAATGTCGTGTAAATGAAACTCCTGACGTCGTAATATCTCATCTTTTCAACAATAGATAGGCAATTTTAGTCCAACATTGTGTTACAAAGCGTACGGACGTTTATATCTTCACGTTTTTGTACATTTATACCAGTGAGAAGAAAATGAAAGAAATTAGGTATTAATAAAAATACATATATGAGAGGTCAACAGCACCTATACTGATTGAACTCTGATTTATTAACTATATTCTTAGTCATAATTTGTAATATTCAGCGTAGTTTAAGCAGTAGGTCTCTTAATTATCCTAATTAATTTAATTGCGTTATTATTCGCAAGTGTACGACGCTCATAAGAATCTAGTTCATTAGTGCGGAATGAATTTACGATAAATGCAATTAATTTCTTAAACTACTCGATCAACGCGTATCTACTAACTTCAGAGACTACTTATCTTTGAGCACAGGGTTTGCGCCCGACCAAGATTTTAGCTAACGATATTTTCCAGCAATCAATAATCAAAAACACGTTAATCTGAAGAGCTTTTTATGAGTCAGAAAGGGCCAAAAAAATGCCTACAGAAACTTCATACCTATTTATTACTTATATGGAATACTAGCGGTTTCACCCGCTGCTAACCGATTTCCCACGGGAAACAGACCTTCTCCCGACATAAATCATACATATAAACCTTTCGCTTGAATCACTCTATCTTTTAAAAAGAACTTATCCAGATCCGTGAGGTGGTTATGAAGATTTAAGCATACATACAAACAGACATAGGGACAGACGCGGGAAGCGACTTTACTTTATACTATGTAGTGATGATGATAGTGAAGATTAGATATCTAAGATGCATGTGAACTTTTCATATGAAGCATTTCAAATATTCACGAATAACTTTCTCCGGAAAATATATGAGCGAAGGAGGTGCCTAATAGCAAAAATACATTAGACATGAGGAACGCCTATACATTTGCTATAAGTATAGTATGAGGTACGGAAGGAAGCAAAAGTGACAGACGACGTTTCTTACGATGAGTTATAGGACTTTTAAAGCTCCTACTGAACATTCTCCCGCAATAACATTACACGCTTCAAAAGCATCTAACACAATACGTACGGGCTGCGTTATGGCAACAAATCACGAAACCGCGGGATATCCTTTATCTATGTAAAGTAATATTGAAAGTTGAAAACATTTTGGAGCCGACATCGACTGTGCTGTACCTATTGAAATTTGAATTCGATTTCGATTTCTCGAGGATCACATCATCAGATGAGAGACAATTAATCCGATGAATCAGGCCAGAGTACCTAAACGTCTGCTAGAATAGAGGCCAGATGGCCGAAGAACCCGAGGTAGACCGATGCTTAGATGGCTGGATGGCGTCGAACAAGATTTGAAGAATATTAGTGTGAAGAGTTGGAATCAAAAAGCCCTGAAGTCACCTTGACCTACTTGACCAGACATACTTGACCAGACGAAGGCCCAACCGCGTCTGTAACGCCTTAGATGATGATGATGATGATGGTGACATCATCGGATATTATCCTAGTGACAATGGGGCCATTTGTAGATTATACATTATGAAGCAAAAAGAGAACCTTCCAAATCGAACAAGCATATTTGAGAAATCGGTGAGCATACCTTAAAATAGATCCCGATAAATTGAGAACTATTTTTTGGAGTCGGTTAAATATTCTCGCTTCCGACGATATTTCATTTGGCTGTCTAACCCTGTTGACCGTGCGCTACATTATACACAGTATTCGTATCGTAACCATACAATTCATGTTCTTTGATTTATTAGTAGGTAGGAACGCGGACATTTTTCCGCTCCATACAATAACGTTTTGTGCTGAAAAAATATTATGGATGTTCTGGAGATCTATTATTTACATAAGCTGCATTAAAAAGTCTGTAAACTAGCATTAATATGGGTGAATATTTACAAACCTAACCTGCCTATGCCAAATTAACTAATTTCCACTTACGTCAATTTCATAAACTAAGATATGATATCATTCAAACGAATAACACAAGATTGTTAAAACAGTCTTTCGCTTTCTACTGACGGGTCAGCCACTTTGCTGGCCTCTTGAATTTCAATCTTTATGACTATCTTTCAATCTTTATGATTAACAAAACCTTTCGAAGAACTAGCGAAAGGATATGTTTTTAAGGATCGAGGCCAATACTATATTATAAGTAGTGTAGTGCTACTTATATCGCGTTCGTAACAGTACAATTCATGGTCATTGCGATTTATTGAAACTGCGGCATATTTTTCCATGCAACGAAATATCGTTTCCAACGAAAATTAAGTATTCAGTTTCCTGGCGGTATATTTTCGGAAATGTATGTATGTATTTATGTGCCGTGCCTTGTGATGCCGGCTCAGAATAGCACCACCCCATATCTTTCCCTTGGGAGTCGTAAGAGGCGACTTAGGGACTTAGTGTATTGCAATGTTAGGCGATGTGCTGACAACCTGTCACTATGGCGATACACAATTTTCCGAAGGACCCTCAAATATTTGTCAGTCGTGGCGTAAATGTCCGTTTTAAGCGGCTGTTTGCATTCTGCCTACCCCGCAAGGGATTATAGGCGTGATATGTGAGTGTGTGTGTATGTTGTAATAACTTTATGCACCAAATAAATCAGAAAAAACACAAATCACAGAAAAGGTAAGGCACAAAGGCGGACTTCTCCCACTAAGCGATCTCTGCCAGTCAAGCTTTGGGATTTCTCATAGCTGCTATAGAATAATAATTATAATAAGTATATGTACATACATATAATCCTACTTAAATAATCAAATACCTATCGATATATATACATACATAATATAATTAAATGTAAATACAAGACCTATAAATCGTCAGAGTTATCTAAGCTAAAACCCCAAAGTTTTCTCATGTTCGTCTTGAATGTCCCATATTTGTGCTTTTCCGAACGTCCGTCGGAACCTTGTTCCACAATCGTGCAGCGTGGATAGTAAAAGACTGAGCGAATGTTTTAGTCTTGCATGCCAGAAGTGAAAGGTCACCACAGGATCGCAAGTGTTAAATAAATAAATAAAACAAATACCTACCAAAGTGTCTAAAACCAAAATAAAACTTATGTAGGTATATCATCACTGAATCGGTGCCGCGTGATGCCAGCTTAGGACAGCATCATCCGAATCACAGATATTGTTATCGCATACCTACATGTAGGCGCATATATGTTACCTACTACGAATGCCAAAAAACACTGAAAGTCACAATTGAAGCTCCCGCCGCCGTCACAATTCATGCGACGATACCGAGTTAATCCCATATAGCTGAAAATATTCATCGCTCGTAGCCGTAGCCCGCTGGGGAATAATTAGGATTTGAAAATAAAAAAGAACGAGCGCTACGGTACGCCGCCAGAATTTTAATGAAAACATGTTACACGAGATAAAAGGAAAATTAACCGAAGTGGATATCGCCTCAGCTTGAATAAAGCTTTTCAGCTCAGAACAAGGGCATGTTTCAGTAGGAACCCAAGGCACAATGAGAATGAAGCCAAAAAAATCATTGAAGTGCCCTAACAAAATGCACAAAAGGACATTTCGCATACATATTTTTAAGAAGCCTCTTCAAAATACATACATACATACATACACATATCACGCCTATAATCCCTTGCGGGGTAGGCAGAGCGTAAACGGCCGCATAGAATGGACATTTACGCCACGTCTGACGGACATTTACGCCACGTCTGACAAACATTTGAGGGTCATCCGGAAAATTGTGTATCGCCATAGTGACAGGTTGTCAGCCCATCGCCGAAAATTGCAATCACACACCCTCGAGTCCCTTCAGACGCTTCTTACGACTCCCACGAGCAGGAAATGGGGTGATGCTATTCTAAGCCGGCATCACACGGCACTACAAAATACTTGATTAAAATTGTATTTTGTGCTTAAGTACCTACCAACATTTACTAATTTGTGTTGAAGCGCGCATAAAGTATTTATTGAGACGAATTTTTAAGGCTTCATTCTAGTTGTCGTGGGTGTTCCATCTGAAACATTCGTTTGCTATGAGCGTTTCAGTCGCCGAGATAAATTCCTGTTCTTGAGCATTGTTTAAGAAGAATGAGACGTTTGTCGAGTACACAGTTATGTTAATCTGTTTTTATTTGGGTATCAAATATTTGTGTAATCTCTTATACCTTGTGGTGTCTACGTAATTTTATGCCTACGGGTACGGTATACGATATTAAGCGTAAGTACATACACATTATGTGACGACGCCGGCAATTCCGTGTGATGTCGGTTAAGAATAGCATCAACCTATTTCTTTGCCGTGGGAGTCGTAAGAGGCGACTAATTGACTCAAGGGTGTGTATTGCAATTTTAGGCGATGGGCTGACAACCTGTACACAATTTCACGAATGACTCTCAATTTTTAGTCAGACGTAGCAAAAATTACCGTTTTTTGCGGCAGTTTACGCTCTTCCTACCCCAAAGGATTATAGGAGTGATATTTGTATGTACCTATATATGTACAGTATATGTTTCTGAAGTAAAAGACAAAAGCTATTTTTACAATGAATAGCAATTCTAACTTGCCTCTAAGAAGCAATAATAGGTTCTTAGTCTGAGCTTGGAAGTTACGCAACAACGCAACCATGTTTGCGCTCGTCCCATCTCCCAACAAAGTTTCAAAATTGTCACTTACGTTGAGTAGCGAACACCTCGCGTAGCACATAAAACGACTTTTTATGGAAATCCTCTCTCATCTCGTAAATGTGGAAGTTCAAGCATTCATAGCAAGTTACGGGTTCTGTCAGAAGTAATACGCGAGTTTTATCTTATGCTAGTTTTAAGAGCCTATCTTACTCTCTTTGCATTATCGACTCCGCTTTCTGAGAGCTCAAAAAGTAAAAAACCTCACGTTCGGTTTCGAATTCAAATCACTCTTGCATATCAAATACTCTTCAGAAATTCACCGCGCAGTTTAAACTCCTATTCACTCTTCGATCACGTTTCATAAAATTCTATCTGAAAGAATGAAAAGGTGCACATTAATTTGCATTTTTCTAGTAACTCAGAGGAACGAAAGCCGCGCAGTTCGTCGTTCAGTCGCAATCTACGACGGCGACGGTATAAAAATAAAATAGTTGGGAATTGAATCACGACACTCTATCTGTGGAAACCATCCTCTGGGAAAAACATACTAGGTACTTGCTGAGAAAAATCTTGTTACCGCAAATTTATTCAGTTATTATGATGATAAAATTATTCAGCAACCTGGTAGGCAGCATGCTTTTAATTTGAATATATTGTTAGACTACAAAAGGTCATGTCATGGTAGAGCACAATGTCGGTCGAATGAATACCTACACACCTTCGTCGTCCGTATAATTTAATCACGACTTGCTTGTAAGAAACGATACAAATTGAATTCTGAGCTACGATTGGGCCTAAATCTCAAATTAATTCAATTCATCTGTATTGGCAACGAATGTATCCACCTACCTACCAACGCAAATACTGCGGAATACGAATGCGACTTTATATACATTTGAAAACATTGAACGAATCAAGAATAACCCTAGAAACTAAAGCAATATGAGTGTATCCCTAATAAATTTCGCGAAATCCTTATATCCTTTTATTAGGGTCTCGAAACCCCTGACTTGTCTTATCAAATCTCTTCGATGATGCGGGTTCGCTTGGGCGGGTGCGGTAAGTCCCGTCTGATGAATCCACTGTAACTATAGGAGCACACCGCTGACAATAACTATAACCATAACCACCGTAATCCGTTCAATCCGCTCAGTGAACATGATGGAAGAGATTTAGGGGTTACACGCGCCAGGTTAATCCCCCGCCGCAGGCTTCATTACTGTTCGCTAATGGAACGAACACAAGTTACCTCCCAAATTAAATCACAACATTAGTTGGACGAATTATGAACAGACACTATACAGCGTAGGTATTTACCGTCGCAAAATTACCTATTCTGTATGTAGATTTCAAGCAGCAAATCTGAATAAACATAGTCATCTTATTTGCAACGTCTCGCTATGAATATTTGATTAGTTTATGCAAGAGCTTATTGTTGCCGGACTTATATTGATGAGATGATCTGATAGAGTATGAACTAAAGTTTTTATAGGCGGATAGGCTAAGCGATAACGAGGCCCGAGAGCGTTGCTGTGTTGCGTAATAAGTTGTTAAGTGCGGAGAATGGGCGGGGAGACGAATGTCCGGCAACTGTGGCGGCGTGGCGCGCCGGAGTGGGGGCTAGGGGCTCGGGGTTTGGCCACGAGCCAGCACGCTGACGGCTGACGACCCTTATCGCGCCAATGCCGGTTCGCTTCACTTTTGCTTCCACTCTCCACGCGGCGATACCACACACCGAATGCATAAAATATTGCGATGCCAGTATTGGCACCGTGAATGCAATTTTCGATCGTTTCGCTGACTGCGCTATTTTCTAAATTGAAAGTTACGGCGTGTACGTTGTGGAGGTATAGTTTCAAATCAGTAGAAATCCGAATTCGCGTGCGCCAGACTGCGACTTGAGTAGAGTAGACCGAGTGGTTACAGTTACAGTAGTAGACTCGGTAGACTGGCGCATGTGCAGTCAAATTCCTCCTGATTCAAAAATACGCTCCTGGCCGCAGTCTCGATTGCCGATATCGGCGCGCTGAAATATTGGGATGTTGCGTTCCGCAGTTCCGCTTTTGTACTTTTCTCCATTTGTTTCAATAGCTCTAGCCTATTGTGCTCGAATACTTTCTGCGATGAGTTTCTTTCAATAGATTTTTAGATTTATCTGTCTGCCCACAAAATCACTATCGTTGTGAAAGATTTTTACCGACTGCCTCAGAAGGAGGGTTATGTTTTTCGAGAGTATGTATGTATGTATATGGACAAGTACAATGTTTTTTACGGGCTACAGTCCAAATGGTTTGACGGATGTTGACATATAAGGTGTTATTAAATTTGTCTCAGCAGCGAGAGTGACACTTATTTACGTGGCAAGTGGCAATAGCATGTGTATTTAGATTCATCACGACAGCGCAATCAAGAATGACTGCGGTAACCAAAAATAAAGAACATACTGCGAGTGTAGCCGATATATTACATAATATTTAGTAATCAAATGACAGCAAAAAATTTTAGGTGTCTCCTATTTTTAAGTAGGTGATAAAAGGAATAATCTTAGCAAGCGACCTATCAGAATCGAAGCCTGTAAGAATTGTTGAGAATCGCATAACGGAATTTGCATGGTAGGTATTGTTTCAGTCAACTATATTATTTGTAAAGGCACAAATAGAGAATTTACAGAAGGACAGGTCCCCCCCCAATTTGATCATTGATACCTACTCTGGTAGGGTTGCTACTGTTTTCTTGGGTTACGTGGGTTAAACATAGTTACTTACACTTTTTATAATACACCACGTATTTATTGTAACGGGAAGAATTTTTTTTTTTACCTGGGCTAAATTGCAAGCGCAACCTACCTTATTTAACTTACGTACTTACCTAAAACAATAGTGTTTACGGCGTGTGGATGTGTGGGTGAGACATTTTCTTGTAGCCTTCCATCTGCCTTGGGTGCGCGCGTCAAAACTAAATTTGTGGTAAAGGTAGCAACGTCCCAAGTGCACTAACGTCTATTGAGCATTTTAAACTTTTAGAAAGTTGTTTCTAGTTTACAAAGTAAAAGAGATACAACTCGCTGAAGTTCCTAGCGCAATGCAACTACCAGACGCTTACCTACAATGTATTTTTCTACAAACAAAATGCTGAGAAAGCTTCTCTACGCTTCTAAAATACCATTTAGATACGTTCCTGAAGCTAAACGGATAATAACGGAAGTAATTTTGGGTAAAATAGCACTACACTAAATAAAGATTGAATCTAAAGTAGTTTTGAAATAAATTGCAAATATTCAGAGTGTTTTACTTGTAAAACCGAACCACTTTTCTCAATAACATTTTATCGAAATATAAAAATAAATAATTAGGTATATGCCTTCCATATTTAGTTTCACCGATCGAATCACTCTCTTAGTTTCCTAATAAAAGTTCTATCGTTTTATTTGCCAGAAGTTTCTAAATTGGTTAAAAAAGTAATCAAAAGTAATTTAATGAATTAAAAATACAAAAATATGATCGTAGATAAATTCTTTATTTATTGTGATACTACTTACATACATACAATGAAAATAAAGTGTAAATTGTTACTTACAATTTTAACAATGCTTCTTTTGACTGTTCTCACTATTTTTATGCATAGTACTTATTTATCTTGTTCCTTAATGCGTAGTATCATTTTCATTCTTTGTTGGGCCTATACCGATAGCTGCTAGATCCCTTTTGATGTAATCCTGTAACAAACAATAACTTAGTATAGTTGACGATTTATTTAATGATCAGTTCTCGATATTATCAAACTACCGGTATTACTATTTAAGGTGATTTTTGTACTAGTGACCGATAGCGAAACCTCAGATCGGGCTGGTGATAAGGAACAACTTTCCCCAAGGAACATAAATCGAAATATGAAAAAAATATTTGGACCTACCATACAAAATTGCCGATCAGCTCATTTTAGTTACAATGGTAGGTCAAAATATTTTTGTTTTATTTTATTTTTTTATTACTTTGTTTTCAGTATCGGTCACTAGTATAATTTCACCCTGTATATTTTGACTTCTATAACTTTTGTGCTAATCTTGTGGAAAAGTACTTGCTTTCCCTCCGTGTCCGGGTGTGCTTTCTATATGTTTAAAAAAGTACTTGAAATTTAAAATCTTTACAGCATCTTTTTTTTGCCTGCCTGCAAATTGTTGAAGCCTAGGTGAAAACGCGATATAGCGAGTTTTTATAGTCAAGTAGAGTTCGGACGACGCTGTACCGTTCTACGCCACGCGTAATAAGATCTACAATGGTGCAACAGCAGCTGAACTTGACTGTAACGACGCTCTAAGTCACCTCTTTCCCCAGTGTTGAAATAAACAAGCTTTTGTAAAATATATTTCAAAATAAGTATTTTTTTTAAACGCCCTTAACACCTATAGAATGCGTGGTTTAAAGGAACGCAGTATTTAAAAAATCTAAATGCTTGAATTTAGTGGTACGTAATAAGCACGTATTCAGTTGTTGTTCATTGTTTTTCAGTTGTAAGTAGTTCAGCTGTTGTTCAGTTTTAGTTCAGTTGTTGTTCAGTTTTAGTTCCGCTGTTGTTCAGTTCTTGTTTAGTTGTTGTTTAGATGTTGTTGAGCTGTTGTTCAGATGTTGTTCAGTTGCTGTTTGGTTTTTGTTGTTAAGATGTCGTTTAATTGTTTTTCAGTTTTTGTAGTTCAGTTGTCGTTCAGTTGTAGTTAGTAGTTGTTGTTGTTGTTGAGGCGCTTTAACTTCCAGGTTGGTAATAGAGCTGGCGAACCGAAGAAACGATTAACTACTCAGTTGGTAACGGAAATGACTCGGAAGTCCACCAAAGACCGAGTGAGCCATTGAGTTCACGAATGACACAAGAGTCAAAAACAGGTTTAACAATCAACGTATGACTCAGAAATCAATATTCACATTTTGGGTCGTTCGTCGACTCCATGACCCACTTGATAGTTCGTGTACTTTTGGGCCATCAGTCGATTCCATAACCCACTTGAAGAGTCGATGTATATTCGGCCGTCCGTCAGTTCTAGAGCCCAATAAAAATAATTAGCTATGTCATGAACTTATGAAATTTTGGGCCTATCATGGTACCAGCTTAATATTTATTGTCCCGTGGGATCAAGAACGTTTTCCAGTAAAAAGTAGCCTATATGTTACTCAGGGATAATGAAGCTTTCGATTCATGTAGGAAAGATTTACGAAACAAAAACAACGAATAAGTCTTTCCTCTTTACCAAATAGTGCCCACGCTACATACGTAGTCAGGTAAAAATATAACACCTCCGCGGTTCTAGTAGATAATGCAGTGAGCTTTTATCCATTTACAAAACCACTCTAAGAAAATTGAAGTAGCTTCTTCAGGTTTACTAGGCCACTTCGTAGAAAGCAAGCAAATATGGTTATGCTGAACCAATTCATGTGAGTGCATATCTTGTAAATAAATTAGTTGTAAGTTTTAAATGGTCTTATTTATAATGTTTTTTGCTGTATGAGATTTGATACATGGCAGCAGAGTTTTTATATAAAATAGTTATTTTGTATCTTGTAATTTCGTTCACGCATAATTTTTTATCTAACGTTAACGTCACATGGAACTGGACGATATACCCTGTAAAGAGTATTTATGTCCGTTTATGTTCAGCAACCAGCATTAAATCTGTGTTGTATAAATTATAGGAAGTGGGTATGGTAAGCGGTTTCAGTAGTTCCTTTAGTTCCCTTGAAACAACTGATATAAAAAGTTGGATTAGTTCTTTTACAAGAACTACTGAAGCAAAAGGTAGTTTTGTTGTACGATTTCAGACGTGGCGACAAAGTATGCTTTTGCAACACTTTGCAGGAGATACAATGGTGATTATGCTGATATATAGCCGTCAGATTATGGAACTCCTTCCCACACACTGTACGCGATAGCCCATCTATCGCTATCTTCAAAAAACGAGTTAAAGAATCTTTCTTTTCTTCTTAATCTTTTCTTTCTAAGATCTTTCTCCCTCAAATTAAACCGTATTATATTTATATATTTATTCGTTTATGAATATTTTATGAATATATTTATGTATTTATGTTTATGTATAGATATTTATAATAACTTCCTATATTACACATTTTAGGTTAATATTTAGATATACATTCTGTGCACGTCTTATCCGCATTTCGTTTAATACCATTACTCTTCTCTAAGTCTGCTGTAAGAAATTTCTTATTAGAGATAAGCAGTGCCTGTTGTGTCTGTATTCATTATGTGTTTGTCTCTTTACTGTTTCTGTGTAGGATAAATCGTAAATAAATAAAATCGTGATGTGTGTGTTTAGACAAAGAGAAGTAGTTGTAATCTGGTAATATTACCTCCTGGTGTTGCTGCAGCTGGCTGACGTGTGTGAAGGTGATGGGGGCGACATGGTTGTAGGTGTTGGTGAGGTGTTGCGCGGCCATCTTGTCGGGGTGCGCGCGGAGGCGGTGCGAGCGCAGAGTGCTCGCGTACGAGAACCGCTCGTCGCACCACTTGCAGCTGAGCGGCTTGTCGCCGGTGTGCGTGTACATGTGCACCTGCGGACAAACGTCACAGGATAACACCAATACTGAATACTGAATTGTATAAATACATTATGTCTAATTCCCAAAATGACCAGCGCTTTAAAACTGTCCAATGCTCACAATGTCTGATTCCCAGATTGTCCAATTCCCAATGTCCAATCATGTTTACGTGCAAGTTTAGTACAGTCTATTACATACAAACGCGTCCCATGCGTGTATTGCGTTATAGGCAAGTAAACCAAATAAATTTAAGTAGATCAAATTTTATATAGCTTGTCTCGTGTACATATTGTAATATACTATTCCTCTATGGTAATACTAATGTGGGTTTAAGGACGCGTAATGTGTATTGTATTTGTTGTATTGTAATAAAATAACATAAAAAAATAAAATAAAAACATTATAAATATAAACGTTTGAAAGCTCTTTATTGTAACAAACGCTTCGCTCTATTATGTGCTAATGTTGTTTTTCGTGTATTTAATTTCGTTTTAACCAATGATTGATCCTTTTTGCGGAAACCCCGTTAACGGTGCGTCTTCATTGAACTAATCATAAACCTTACCCCACTCCGCGACTATAGCACGGCCCGTCTTAGGGTGAGCTACACCCTAAGACGGGAACATAGTGCAATCCCTGAACCACTCCAGTTCCACAAATTTAGCACTGATGTGCTGACAGCTTATAAATCCATTATATGACAGGTACCTTGAGAGTCTGCCGCCGCTTGAACGCCTTGTTGCAGTAGGAGCAGACATGGCGACACTTGTCCTCGTGGACCAACAGGTGTTTGCGTAGCGTTCGACGACTGTTCAACACGCGACTACACACGTAACACACGTACGACGTGTCCTCGTGGGTGTCCATGTGCGTCTTTAGGTTTGAGTATGTTTTGAATCTGGGAACAAATGTATATTTATTCAGTTTTTTGAGGTTTGTTTGGGCTTCCCAGGGTGCATGTTGTGTATTGTGCGGCACTCTAGTATTTTACCAAATCAGCGACGAAGGTATTGCAATTGGTATGAACGGAGTTCCCATGCAACTCTGAAGAAGTCAATAAGGTATAGCCATTTTATTAAACAGGGTGTAAGGGACAGTCCTTCGAATACTGATAGGGTGTCCCTCAGTCGCCTCTTACAATTCCCACGGGGAAGAAATAGGGTGACGCTGTTCCAAGCCGACATCACACGGCACCTGTTTCGTCTTATAAAATATGAACTATATAAACCCGACTCACGGCTTGTTGCACTTGTTGCACACGAATGGCTTGTCGTCGCTGTGTATGGCGCGGTGCTGGCGCAGCTCGCCGTTGGTGCCGCACGCGTACCCGCACAGGTCGCACACGTACGCCTTCACCTTCTCGTGCACCACGCGCCTGTGCGACGCGCACGACGAACGAGTCGTGAACCTGGGTACAGTACACGCTGTTTATAATGATGCAGAGGTTTTAAGACTGATAAATATATGAGGGTCATTCGGAAAATTCTGTATCGACACAATGACAGGAACCATCACTCAAAATTGCATTACACACCCTCGAATCACATTCGCCTCTTACAACTCCCATGGGAAAGAAATGGAGTGATGCTATTCTAAGCCGGCATCACGTGGCAAGAAATGGGGTGATGCTATTCTAGGCCAACATGACACGACATTTAAGACTATGCATGCTAAAACCCCATATATCGCCATGATATACGCCTAACCTGATAATTCTTTGTAATTTTATCTAAACCAAAATATTTTGTAGCTATTACATACATACATACATATCACGCCTGTAATCCCTAACGGGGTAGGCAGAGCGTAAACGGCTGTAAAATACGGACATTTACGCTACGTCTGACAAACATTTGAGGGTCATTTGGAATATTGTGTATCACCATAGTGACAGGTTGTCAGCCCATCGCCTAAATTTGCAATACACACCATCAAGTCCCTTCGTCGCTTCTTATGACACCCACGGGAAAGAAATGGGGTGATGCTTTTCGAGGCCGGCATCACACGGCATGTAACTATTGCAAGGGCATTTTACTACATACATTCGGGAAATAATAAGGTTGATCAAAGAAAAATTAAAGCTAAAGATTCATCGGGGTGTTTATCGACTTAGAGTCCCACATGAAAGGGAGTAGTAGAGTCTGTGCGGAAAAAGAACCGGCGTGAGATTTGGGGGCGTCTCTATGCCTCAGTATGCGAAATGTCATAACAACAAATTAAAAAATACTTCCCGTGTTAGGTAAACACTTTCAATGTTCAAAAATTTGCAAAATTTTCAAGCGCGGGCAGGATGGGCCTGCGACTTTCACCGTCACCAGTGGCGACGCCTCTTCCATCTGGGCTGCCGGGGCTCGCAAATATTGCAAGTGTATCTTATAAATTTTGAAATTTTTTAAACGTTGTATACCTAACATGGGAAGTGTTTCAAAATTTGGTATTCAGACTATAACACTTACTTCAAATGACAGATATCACACGTAAACACCTTCCTCTCCTCGATGGGTATATGAGACCGCTCGTGCGACCGGAGTAAGTCCTTGTTATTGAACACTTTGTCGCAAGCCTCGCAGTTGAACTTCCTGTCCGTCTTTGGCACGTGTCTCAACCGGTGCTTCTCCAATGCTTCAGTTGATTTCAGGATTTTGGAGCATTTATCACAGCTGCAAGAAGATATAACGATGTGTGTGATGTTATAATTATAGTGATCTTTTTACGAAGTTTACGTAAATTTAAGTTACAATTTGCCGAAATGCGTATCTTTCAATTTTGTGAACAAAAATGCGAAAATAGTATGTTATCATGTGCATGTGTCACATTGTTATAAATAGCAATTGCACGAATGTCATAACTTGTACATAATTTACAGTCAAGTTTTGTTACATACTACTTACCTAGATGAAGTAGTTTTCTGACAGCAACATAAACTCTCTTTCTTCTCTTTTCGTGTGGGACACCGAGTCGTCCAACGGCCCGAAGAACCCTGGTGTCAGAGTTTTTCAACCGCCTTCTACTAGTAGTAGGCCTCTGACATGGTTGTGTAACGACCGCCGTCTAAGTAATCATAGACAGCAACCGGGACCGACGGCTTAACGTGCCCTCCGAAGCACGGAACCATTTTTTTTTTCAGACAATCAAGTGGTTCACCCTGCAATGTCCTAACCTGACCGGGAACAAATTCACAAAGTGATAAATATCAACTTTGTGAGTGTCCCACCGAGAATCGAACCCGGAACCTTTGCGTCGCAGGCAGTCGCACTACCACTGCGCCACATCGGTCGTCACAAATACAACATAAACACTTACCGTAGATGACTCGGGTTCTTATGGTCCTGCACGTGCTTGTACATGACTGACTTAGACTTGAGCGTGACGCCGCACTTGCAGGTGACGAGCGGCGGCTGGTTGTGGTGTCGGTCGCAGTGTGCGCGCAAACTGTACCAACTTGAACATTCCTTGTCACAGTTTTCGCATTTGAAACTGAGAAAGAAAAGAATATTATATAAATGGCAAGGACTTTTAGACAGACAGACAGAAACACTTTATTGCTCACACTAATAATTATAACATAAACATTAGTTTGATATGAATACTTGATAGCTCAGTGACAGCCTGGATAGATAAAAATGTGGGTTTCATGCAAATGAAAATTATTGTTTTTTCACTGGGAAAACTACAGTGATCCTTCTATGGCGATAGTTTCACCAACGAAGATAAGTCAAAGTATGAAGAAAATGGATCTCACATACTATTTTTGTTAGACAGTCAAGAGATCAGAAAAATGATATTCACTCTTTGACCTATGTTTTTGGGTTAATATTGTTAAGGCCCAACGCTGCGTCGAGCAAATAGGGCCCCGCGCGTATTGACAGCGCGCCGCCGTTATTATAACCCGTCTATTAGAATATCAGCCGTGTGGTGCCGGCAGAGTAGAATAGCACCACCCCATCTCTTCCCGTGGAGGTCGTAAGAAGCGACCGAGGGATAAATCCGACCCAAGCAAAACGGTCCTGGAGAGGCCAACTCCACAATTAAACCCGGAACGGGGTCTCCGTCAGGCGCGTGTGACAGAGATCTACCGCGCGGCAGACTCCTGCAGCCGACCTGGCTCCGCACGTATCGACTAGTCGTTCCTGCGGATCCAGCCAGGAAGGCCGAGAGGGTGGCGCAGGTCCTGGGCAGCCCTGCGTTTTCCATAATTGCGTCCCAGGCAACGCAGTGTCTGCCTCAGACACTGTTTAAATCGTCTGTCACAGACGTGTGAGGCCAATGATGATGATTAGAATATAATGTGCCGAGTGATGAAGGCTAAGAATAGGATCACTGCATTTCTTTCCCGTGGTTGCCGTAAGACGCGACTAGGGGACACGAGGGTGACACGTGTGTTTAAATTTTAGGCGATGGACTGACAACCTGTCACTATGGTGATACCCAATGTTCTGAATTACCCTCAAATGTTGGTCAGGTGAGGTCTTAATGTTAGTTTTTTACTATCGTTAACGCTCTGCCATTTGTATGTATATAAAGAAGGCACATTGTTCTTAGCTAACTGTAATAGGACAAGGTTTCGTCGTGTTCGTACTTTTACTGCGGCGCGTATTGGTAAAAAACGCGTCACATAGTGCACCTCTTGCATTTTGCCAATTCAACCACGCACGAAGTACGCGCGAAATTTAACCACGCACGAAGTACGCGCGACGCAGCGTTGAGCCTGAGTTTCGAGGATTGGTTCAGCCCTTGCAATGAAAGCTGTTCTTTTTCTTACAAATTGTATGTTTTCTTAATTTTTCTCATATATATATATATTTTAGAAAAGATAGTGATATGTGAATAACTGTGTTTGTATAGGAAACCTTATTTTTGCTTGTTACTTACCGTATATAGTCACTAACTTTGAAGCTTGAATGTGAATCTGCATCAGACCCTTCAGATACCTCTCTTTTCATTCTTCTACTGTCTAATTTGTGGTCCTGAACATGTTTATACAGAACACTCTTGGACTGTATTGCAAACCCACAAGAACAGTATGCAACCGGCTTGCTTTGATGTATTGTAAGATAATGGACTCTTAATTCTGGCCATGATGGACATCCCTTTTCACAAATTGTGCATTCTAGCCTGTAAAAAATATATCAGAAGCCTTTCACTTATTAATGTCTTAATGTTTTTAAAAAGACAAAATAAAATGTTTCAGTACTAACACTCACTTACACATCAAGCCTAAGATGTAAAAAAATGGAATTAACTCATTTTTGTCATACTAACTTTATAAAGTTCTTAATCCTGGAATTACTTCTTTTGCTAATTTTATGTGATGATTCATTAGTCTCTTTTTTATGAGCAGTTTTGGTCTTAAATTGCTTAAGTGCTGCTATGGTGATGTTGTCAAGATCATCCTCCTCACTTGAAGCCTCCTGGAAGTTGTCTCCATCATAGCAGTCGTTCATTGCATGGTTTTGTAAAGCATCTGTGTTAAAAAAAGTGTTGTGTCTGTAATCATTTTTATTGCGGTATAAATTTGTGATAATGATGAATTGATGACTACTGATTTTAATATGGTTTCTTGTTAAAAGCAAAGCATAAAAACATATTATGGTAAAAAAATATATATTACTTACTATTTAGAAGTTCTTCAGCTAATAACTCATCTTTGACCTATAAAAACATAATGAGATTTACTATCCATCCAATAGCCATGTTTTCATTTCACCTAATAAGGATAATAATATTTATTTAAGTGATAATTATTTACCTGCAAATGACCATCCTCTGATTTGATGACTGTTACCCCCAAATCTATATGAGCATTTTCTGTTTTGATATTGTTGTCTAGGCACAGTTTTCTCAGAGAATCCTGGACTTTGTAGCACTCCAATATGAAGAGCTGGAATGATACCATTCTTTCTTCACAGTCTAGACATACTTTTGTAGGCATATTATCGCATTCTGTAACCTGTGAACAAAATTGAAGAGTAAGGATCTTCATCTACTTTTCATACCTCTATCCAAGAGATATTGAAACAAACTGAGTATTTACACCAATTACGATTAGGACTATAATTAAGGTGGCTACGACTTCATCACGCTAACTTACACTTATTTGAGTAAATTGCCGGATAAGATCTAAAACATGCTTATTGTTTGCGTCCAACAGATCCTTTGAAATTTCATGTTGCTTGGCGCACAATCTACACAAGTCCTTTACTATTTCACCCATTTTTGTCACTCTACATAAAGCTATATTTATACATAATTAAAAAACACAGTATGAAATTCTTGCTTCTTTACTTATTTATTCGATAAAAATAAAATACAATTTCTAATACATTTTCGAGTTAATGACAGTAGTAGATTTTTTTTTTACACCAACAGAGTATGTCATTTTCTTGGGCGCGTTCCGTTTACGTGATGTCGTTACTGTCTGTCTCATATTGCCATAGCGTGCATAAAAGCAAGGTTCGAAAGAGAAAGAAAAACTTCATTCTTTGTCTATGGTTTTTGCATTTTAAGAGGTTTTTATACAGTGAACAACAAAATGTAAAGAAGAAACAAAAGATAAATACATGTACATCAAATCGCATCAAACAAATATAGGTAGTTCTTTCTCTTTTATACCACACACTTGAGTGGCAATATCTGTAAAGAAAAGCACAAAACTTCAAACGAAATGATGCCATGGCTGTTCGCGTTCGTTGTCAAACTGTCGAAATAAAAACAAAAAGTTCTGTATTTCACATGTTGTAGATAACTAAAAGATTATAAAAAAAGCGCGGGAAACTTCGGCTAAGAGGTTCATTTTCTGCTTTTGGTGAAATAAAAATTTAATTTTGTAGTTAAAAACGTTGTGGAAAGTGTGGTATTGTAGATATTTCTTATATTTAATGTTTATATTTGTATTTGTGTAAATAATTAGGTAAGTTTTTGTACATATAACTTGTAAATATTGATTGACCTCATATGGTCGATCCCCCCGACCCTCCTTGGGGGGGTCCAGGCTTTCTCGGTGGCCTGAATCTCCCCATAGGCTCTAGTATTACTGTAGTGTCTAATGCTGAAGATAGTAAGATGGATACTGACGGCTCAGTAGCCTCTGCGTCGTCTAGGTCAGGCTCTCGGAAGCGAACAAATTTCATACGCCTATGTCGCATTTGTTCAAAACGGAAAAAGAAAAACGCGAACGGCCAACCTCTTGGCGATAGTTATTGCACATGTAAAACAGAAAATACTATTTTAATGAAAAAAGTTACCTACGTAAATGATAACAGCTCGAAAAATGATAAGACACCGGCATCATCTACCAATGATTCTACTACGACACCTCAAGGTCACACTCACTCATCACCTACTTTTGATTCAGCTAAAACACCTCAAGGTGAATTTTTAGGCATAACTCAACAACAGGCTCGTTCTCAAATTCAACATGATTCTCGCCAAGTAGGCCGCAGTGAGTATGTTCAGACAGATGCGTCACCCTACTTAATTCACGTTCAAAAAGTAGTAGAATCCTCTGATAGTGCAACCATCCTACATCCAATTGCATTTGGCAATTTCTTAAAAAAAAGTGCTTTCCAAAATATAGTACCAGGCAGTGTAAAACGAATTGGCAGAAACCGCTGTGCCGTTGCTTTTTCGAACTATAAAGATGCTAATGATTTTCTGAAAAGTGATCTTTTAACCATGCATAATTTCAAGGCTATTATTCCGACCTTTAATGTCACACGGATGGGACTGGTACGTGGCGTACCAGCTGATTGGAGTGAGGAAGAAATATTAGAAAATATTTCTACTCCCATAGGATGCGGGAAAATTATAAAGATAAGAAGATTGAATTATAAAGTTCAAGTTAATGGTCAAGCTACCTGGAAACCATCTCAGTCAGTCGTTATCACATTTGATGGCCAGGTCCTACCTAAAAGATTATTCATGTGCTATAATGCCCTACCTGTAGAAGTCTACACTTACCCCACAATTCAGTGCTTTAACTGCTGTAGATACGGACATACTAAAGCCCTATGCAGGTCGACAAAGCCAAGGTGTTATAAATGTGGTGCAGACCATCCCGGTGAATCTTGTGAGAGAGAGGAAGATTCTGCTTCTTGTATAATGTGCGGTGGGTTCCACTATGCTACCAGCAAAGTGTGCCCTGAGTTTATAAGACAAAAAGAAATCAAAGTAAGAATGGCGAATAGTTGTATATCATATGCAGAGGCGAGTAAACTTTTTCCACCTGCATCAAAGTCGTATGCTGACGTCTTAATATCTCATCATAATAATGAGTCTGAAAAGATTTCCCACGGTAGTCCTCGATCTTCTTATAAAAAGACATTTTTCAAAAAGCCGCGTTCTCCTCAAAATACCCAAGACGGGTATGATAGGGCAGCACATAATGCGCTGCTAAATGAGTTTAAAATACCAGAACTTAAAAATGGTTGTGCTCTAGTACCTAAAGAGAATGATTCTAAATGTGATGTGATTTTAAACACCATCCTTGCCCTTATTAGTACATTAATTCAGTCTAATCTTTTGAAACCGTCCCACGTTGCCCCAGTTACTGATCTCATGCGTATTTTAAAAGATATTCCTAATGGATTCCAAAATAATCCAATGGAACTGCAGGAGCGTAATACCTAAAAAAAGTGACCTTATCTACGTAATTAATAAATTTAATCCTATAATTTTAGCTTTGGTGGAAACTTGGTTAAAACCTGAATATGTTTTTAACATTTCGGGTTATACCTGTCTCCGCGACGATAGATCTGATGGATATGGCGGTGCTGCCATACTCATAAAAAATACGTTACCATTTACACAGATAAATTTTCGGCCTCACGCTTTTAGTGATATTATTAATGTGGTAGGTTTAAAATTCCAAAATATTTCTTTTGTTTCAATTTATTTATCTCGTTCTTCTGTAGATGTTCTTAATGAATTAGATAGTATACTAGCCCATGTTCCAAGTCCATGTTTAGTCCTGGGTGACTTTAACTGCCATCACCAGTCTTGGGGTAGTGGCGTTACTAATGTTGAAGGTGAGCGATTGTTGGAAATTTTAGATGATAGAAATTTATGTTTACTTAATACTGGTGCACCAACAAGGCGTACGAGTCCTAATGTAAATATAAGCGCAGTAGATTTATCAATTTGTTCCCCTAATTTAGCCTCCACTTTTACTTGGAACCCTTTGCCTTCAACCTTGGGAAGTGATCATTTCCCACTTATAATATCATGCCCTATTAAATGCCCAACTACTCGAAAACGTAGTCCTCGCCAAAAATATAAACTAAATAACGTGGACTGGACGAAATTTAAAAATATTGTGGAAGCAAAAATATTAGAATTACCTGAAGTTGTCGAAGGTGCTGAAGCTATTTCTTCTGAAGCTCTGGCTCAATGCATGATAGAGGCAGCTGATCAGTTATTCCCTGTTAAAAATACTTCATCTACAAAGATTCCGCTTCCACCCTGGTGGGATAGACGGTGTTCTGAGGCTGTCAAAAATAGAAAAGATGCTGAAAAAGTTTATGCCGAGAATATGTCTGATGAAAATTTAGATATACTAAATAATACTATCCGGGAAACACAAGAGTTCCTTAAAAATAAAAAACAAGAGGGATGGAGAGCGTTTTGTGCTTCTCTTTCCCCTTCGACATGTCCGTCAGAAGTTTGGCGTAATATAAGACGATTTAGATCGGCTTTTAATGACTATTTTTCTCCACTAACACTGGCTTCATCAGTAATTGATAGTTTTTTAGATAACTTAGCGCCTTCTACCGTTCCTGAAATTCTAACCCCTTTTCCACTTTTCCCTTCACGAAATAGTGCATCTTCTCCGGATTCATTGTTCAGCATGTATGAATTAAAGGGGGTTTTATCAAGTGTAAGAGATTCGTCTCCCGGAGAAGATGGAATTCCATATTCTTTTCTTATGCACCTTAGCGATACTTCTTTAAATTATTATCTCAATATAGTTAATTCCGTTTTGGTGTCTGGTAAGATTCCTCCATCTTGGAAATCCCAAGAAATTATCCCCATAAAAAAACCCAACAAACCTGCAAATGATGCAAAATCTTTCAGACCTATAGCACTATCGTCTGTTATTGCTAAAGTAGCTGAACATCTTGTAAAGCATCGCTTGGAATGGTTTATTGAACACAATAAATTATTATCCGGAAGTCAATATGGTTTTAGAAAAGCAAAATCTACACTAGACAATTTAAGTATATTGACCACAGATATTCACTTAGCTTTTTCATGCAACAAGTCAGTTGTTGCGGCATTTTTAGATATAAGTTCTGCATATGACAATGTTATTATATCTATCCTTCAAAGAAAGCTGATGGCTCTTAATGTGCCTACAATACTAGTTAATTTCATAATTAATTTACTGTCCCAAAGATTAATTTCAGTAATTATAGACGATAATTGTAAAATATCCCGTTCTGTTTCTAAAGGTTTACCACAGGGGTCTGTTTTAAGCCCACTGTTATATAATATATACACCTATGATTTGGAGACATCTTTAAATAACTCTTGTCATATCTTGCAATATGCGGATGACCTGCTTTTATACACCGTAAATAGTTCTTTGGAAGAAGCGTCCACCTTGTTGAGTTCTTCTCTTGGCTTGCTTAAGTGTTGGCTCGATTGTAATGGACTGGATTTGTCAGTATCAAAGAGTACAGTAGTCGTGTTTTCTAGGATGCGATCAATTCCACCAGTTTTAGTAACATATGATTGTCACCCTTTGCTGGTTCAGGGAAGTGCTAAATTTTTGGGGGTTATATTGGACAGCAAACTTACTGGTTTGCCTCACTTTGAGTATGTTACCTTAAAATGCGAACGTTTAATTAATATTTTGCGTTGTCTTTCGGGAGTTTGGTGGGGAGCGCACCCGTTCTCTATGAAACTTTTATATAATGCACTAATACGGTCTATTCTTGATTACGGCACTTTTATTTTGGGTAATGGTAGTGTACTTGGTCTTAAGAAACTAGATTCAATCCAATCTAAAGCCCTTAGAATCATCACAGGAGCAATGAAATCTAGTCCGATAAATGCTTTGCAAGTCGAATGCTGTGAATCCCCATTGAAATTAAGACGTCAGTATCTTAGCGACAGGTTTTTGTTTAAATCCTTCCAGTTTTCAAATTATCCCTTACATTCAAAACTACATTCCTTAAATGAATTTATCTTAACAGCCCGTTACTGGCAGCATAAATCTGTTCCTTGCCTTGTTCAAAGTTATCGCAAATTCTTATCTATTCACACACAAGTTTATCGTTCGCATACCTTGAGTTTATTTGATTCTAATTTTGAATCTTTGCTTATACATCCAAACGTTCGATACGATTTGGATGTGGATAGAAATGATAATAATGCTAATATAACTTTTTTGTCTAATATTGCTAATGAAAACTGGGCAGATTGCTATCATATATTTACAGATGCATCTAAGATTTCGAATAATGATGATGTTGGTGTAGGTGTTTATCTGGCTCAGCTAAAATTAACAGTTAAAGTAAAATTGCCCCCAGAATCGTCAGTGTTTACTGGAGAATGTTATGCTCTTCTCAGAGCAGTAGAGTTAATTTTGTTATCAAATTTAAAGAAGACTGTAGTGTTTTCAGATTCTAAAAGTGCACTGCAGGCATTAGAAAAGTTCCCGTTTAAAATGAAACCATACTATCCCATTTTATTTGATATTCGTAAAAAACTTGGCTTATGCATGGCTAAAGGGTTGTCAGTTGTATTTTGCTGGATTCCTAGCCATTGCGGCATAGCAGGGAATGAAAAAGCTGACAGGTTGGCTAAAGAAGCAGTGCAGGATGGTGACACGTATCCGTACATAAATTACTGCCATGATTTGGTTACTCTACCCAGGATTTATCTTCGGGACTCCTGGAATAGACTTTGGTCAGAAAGTGGTAAATTAAAGGGTAGATATTACTTTGATATTCAACCTGCTATTCCTGTTAAACCGTGGTTTTTCAAAGTCAAATTATCTAAAACTGTTACGTCGATTATTATAAGAATGCGCCTGGGACACGTTTGTACTCCGGCTCACTTGGCAAGATTCCACATTGTAAATAGTAGTATGTGCGAGTGTGGTGGTGATGTTGGTGATTTAGACCATATTTTCTTTTCCTGTTCACTTCATGATCGTTCTATCTTCATGCAGTCTCTCCAGTCCCTTCGTGTTCCTTTTCCAACTCGTATTTCTAATTTATTGATGTATCCTTTACAATATTGTAATATTTTATCATATTTTATTGTATTTAATAACATAAAGCTTTAGTATATGTAAGTTTATGAATTGTTTACCTACTTTCCCAACTTTTCCTTGTTTTAAACATATTCTCCGCGTTCAGTTTCCCTACCTTCCAATAAAAATAAAAAACTCGACACTGGCACAAAGTAAAAACTAGTGCCAAAAAAAAAAAAAAAAAAAAAAAAAAGATTATAAGTTTATGCTGTAGTGAGTTTAGTATTACCGTGAAGCTATTCCATTGAAAGAATAATGTGAATTTACTCCAACTACAATGATGCTCAAATATCGGTTGAACATGGATGTTGTTTACTTTCATTTGTATCTTGCCGTGTTTACAAAAATGTGACCACAAAAGTGGTGATTAGGTATAAGATGGAAGTGCAGTCTGATTTTGTGGAGCCTGCAACTCCCGCGTTAACCAGTAACAATGGCAGTTTTTGGCGGGCTGAAGACAGCGGCTACCACACGTCGTCTTTCACCCCTGGATCCGTCGCCTTCTCTGAGATATCCAACGAGAACCTTGATCCTGCCGTTTCACAAAGTCAGATACGTTTTTCTGGGCAATTTCAAGTCAGCTACGATATAACTCCAGATACGAATACTATATTAGCTCGAAAATATGTACGTGCCAAGAAAATCTTGTCAAGTACACAGACAGAAAGCACCCCGGAGTCGCCTATCGTTCGAAGAGGAATCAAACGCGCATATCACGATGATTTCGAGGACAGTCCTCCACCTAGTTCATTGCCAACACCTACTAGCGCAATTGCTGGTGGTATTCAAAAGTTACAAGTGACAGAAAGTAGTTGGCCAAGTCAAACATTTTATTCTTCATCATCAGGAAACTCCAGACACTCAGATATTATACCCAATGACCTATACCATCTCAATGAATACCCACAAACCTTGTCATACCCAACAACACCAGTGAAGAAAATATGCAGAACAAGTTGCAAGCTCAGCCCAATGAAAAGGTCTAATAAAAAACTTAATTTCGCCATACATTCCCTATCTTGTGAAAGCAGGGGTGTAATAAAACATTGCCCACTTGCAGACACTGTAAGGATTCCAAAATTTCGTCCTAACCAAAAGATAGATATCATTAAAATGCTCTATCAAGATGCTGGAGTTATCCCACCGATTGTCAAGATTATGACTTACTTGCCTAATAAAGATGTTTGTACATTTAAGTCAGTTAGCCCACTGTGGTCTGATGTTTGGAACCAACTAGCAGCAGCAAGGAAGCTAGAACTAGAGAAATATCTGGAACGTAAGAAAGACAATCAAGAGAATATCCAAAAGGGGCTTGTGAGGAAAAACAGTGATACCAATCATCAGCGATCTTTGAAAGAGGTGCACAATCTGCTGAACACAAGCACAACTGCAACTAGCACTCCAAGAAGCCCTCCTGGCACGCCAAGAAGTAATAAATTTAAAAAATTCACCAAGGTTAGTCCAGTACAAATCCAGAATTGGTTTGTTCAATATGATATTTTCTTAAGAGTAAATAAAATATCATTGAATAATCTGATAAAGCTATTGTTTCTGTTTCAGTAATCTTATCAAGCTCTTGCTTTTATTTCAGAGTGCTCAACTAGACCAACGCATGCAATTATCTTGTGTCCGATGCCGCCAACCATCTAAAGTCACAAAAGAACCATCCGGAGAGGAGTGGGCTGAGTGCACTAGTGTCACCTGCTCATTTCAGTTTTGCAAGTTCTGTAAGTGTGACCGGCATCCAGGTAAGACCTGTTTCAAATATGACCTTAACGGTCCTAGTCCATCTAAACGAAAGAAAAGTAGCAGTGCCGCTTGCACAAGTAAAAGCAAAAGGAACCTTTACAGACTCATGATTTGAGTAACCAGTGCATTTGCAAATAATACCAGTGTTTTACTATTTTCATTTATTATTTTTGCATTCCATTTCCAAAGATAAAATTAATTCACAAACATTTTAGTTAAGTAGGCTAGTTTGAGTCATTGTTTTGAGATTATAATGACTGCATTTTCTGTGTCTGATAGAGTGCCATGTTTTTACAAAAATTGCTTAGTTATTTTTTTAGTCACTTAAGATACTCCATTACATATCAGATACCTCACTTAATCATATGTCTGTGAAATTTTTACAATTCATTTCATAAAATCTGGTAAAGGATCTGATCCTTCATTACATTATTGTAAACTTTAGACTGATTATTTCGCCATCAATAGTTAAAATGTCTGTGACATTAGTAGTTTTGTACATATTAGATGATAGTTATTGCCAATTTCATGATAATTTTACCTGATTCATTTTAATTCAAGATTTCATAAGTAATTAGCAATAAATTTAATTATGTTTTACAGTTACAGTATGTTGATGTTAGTGATTTTAAATGGTTTATCAAATAACCCTTAGTACCTTGTATGCATTTAAAAAGCATACAAATATAATGTGGTCTATTTTAAACATCACTATGATCTGTTTTTTAGAGTTACTGTTATTAACCTACTGATTCACATTCCTTGAATAATTCTGATATTAATTATTTTATCAATATTCAATCATTATTTTTGACATTTTTATTGTGTGTGTCGTTTCTAGTATAAATTGAGGTGCAGTTAGGTCCAATGTTTTTGCATTATTTTAGTGTATTTTATGCTGATTTATCATACCTATTTTATTTCCTTCTTGATTCCTACTGTGTAAAGTCCAGTAGAAGATATGATGGAAAAGACAATTAAAGTTTTAATCTACACAGTTGAGCATTTTGGAATTTATAGTGGTTTTATTGATGTGCAATTAAACAAAAACCAAACCTTAAATAAAAAGTTTCTGCAAAACATTAAAATACCGTGAATCCTTCAGACTTACAACAGTACAAAACATAACAATAAACTCTGTGATATTACAGATTAATATTTGAGTTTTCTCTACACACTGAGATCACTATACTGTGTGTAATTATATGGCAACAGCAATTTAAAGACAAAACATTTTTAGAGACTTTCTCTACATACTCATTATATTTTTAATGTTTTTAGAATAAAGACTGCCTTTTACACATCACTGATTCAGGATTATAATTCTCGATAACTAGAATTTAAAACTGTATTTTAAGTAATTGTATAAGAACTTAGAAAGATAAGTTTTCGAATGTAAGATAAGCCAATTACAACTTCCTTTTTTCCAAACTAGCCTATACTGGCATATTAAATGCTGATAAACGTGCTCTCGGCCAGAATTTCTCAGTTGCTACATTCTTTGCACTGACTTCTTAAATACGACAATACTCATGAATCATATTAGATACTTAGAGAATTAAGCAAGCTACGGTCGAAACAAAGCAAAAAAATATGTTTTTCGTTTAATTTGGAAGTAATGTGATGAACTAATATAATAATAAACCTACGAGTAAGTTTACTACGAAATAAATATAAAATGAGCTACTCAACCCACGTACGTGCAAAAGGTTTTGAGTATCGGTTGAGTATTACCAACGCACAAGCTAATTTTCAATAACATTAAAGAAACCGGTGCAAATAATGTGCAACATAGACATCGTTACGTTTTATTTTAAGACCTCGATCGTCGATTGTTCGTAGAATACACTCGCAAGTGTTATATACTTGCCTTTTATTTGCCGATTATTTATTTGTAAATATCTTTGCTCCATATTTGTATTGTCTTAACGGCGGGACCAAGTGTTGCCGAATTTTAATTTCTAGGTTGAATCCTATTTTTAATTCTAGTTCTAGAGTCAAACAAACTCTACTAATTTAATTCCGTACAGTAAACTGCAAGACACTACTACCTACCGTCGCCATTTTATATTTGTACCATCCTGATTGGTCTGTTTTGCTTTTGCTGTGTGGATTAAATTATATGAATAGCTCGATGCTTTAAAAGCTCTCTATTTTGATGTTTATGGTAATTTAATAAACAATTGTCCTGGAATATACATTTTATTTAAACACACACCCATATATTAATTAATTAATCAAACCAGTGAGACAAACGAGGTGGTCTAGATGGGGATCTATTAAGGTCCCTACGGGTATTGTAACCGCAAAGCACCCGGCGGTCGTGCGAGCGACCTGACCGCACGTCACACACCAGCTCTTTGCGGCAGTCGTCGTTACAGGCACTGCGAAGAGTACTGTTCTTCCAGTAGTGCCTGTGATAGAAACAAAATTAGTTAAAAAAGGTTTTAAAAACTAGGATTAAATACATTGCTATCAAACCTCAATAATACTTAGTGTTCTTACTTGTAATACAAATTAAAGAGATCGTCATTAGATTCAATTTCAGAAATGAACTTGTCCCAATCTTGCGGCCGCAGTGCCTCCATCGAGTATGCATCTCTTGCAGAGTACAACCTGTGCCAGGTCGGATTTCTGATCAGATTTGCCTCTTCTAGATTCATAATCCACGTCTCATGATCCACAACCAACTACAAAAACTCATCAAATTAAGGTAAAGGCCGGTTAACATTGTCTTAGTATTTAGTCAAGTGCTTTAGTACAAGTTGAAAGGCAAGTTCAATTCAAGTAGAACTGTACTAAAATGTACTAAAGCAAGTAGCGTTTACACGTTTCAACTAAATTACTATCCTAAAGCACTCTACTAAACACTTAAGATAATGTAAACCGGGCTTTAGGTAAACACAGTCTTCAAAATCAACATGACATCTCTTAAAATTTTATAAATTTACCTAATGTATGGGTAACTTACGCGGGTAGTAGCATGATGATCACCATCCACGTAATATAGTGCATATCCCGGATTCAAATTGTACCATGGCGTCACGGATGGACCCACATACGCTATATTCGTTGCTCTCTCTACCAAAAAAAAAACAACCATATGTTTACGTTACGTAGATACGTCAATAAAGAAAACTAATGAAAACAAAGATGGATACTTTACTTAAATCTTTGGGATCGTAAAACACCTCAAATTCATCAAAATGAGTGTGTCCAAAGAATTGTGCGGTAATAGTCGACTCATATCTGTTTACGATTTCGTAGTAATTTCTACTCCAAACTTGCACACAGTCGGGGGTACCGGGCGGAATATGCCCAATTATGTGGACCTTCTCTCCGCTAGTTTCCGCAGACTGGAGCTCACGAATGAGCCATTGGAGTTGGCCAACAGGATCTTTGCTATTCAACATCAACCACCTGAAAAATGTGACAGAATTCTTCATTTCAGAAGGTAAAGTAATATTATTTTGTGTTTCATATAATTTGCCTATTCTATCTTACAAGTAGTACCTCATAGAAATCTACATGAATCATCATAACAAACCAGTTGTAGTTGTAGCAGTAGTTCATGTTGATCGAGATGATGCGTAAGCCAGGCCTGACAAGGACGGAGTAGAAGGCCCCTAGACGGACGGTGTGAGAGACGTCAGCAGGCAGCCAGCGCCGCCACAGCGTGTCCAGTTCATCGTACAGCCACGACATGTTCGAGCCTGGGGGTGATGTGAACGGAGGAGGAAAACTGCACACAAAAGTGAGTATCAAAATTTATTTATTTCTATTTCAAAAAAATCTGTTTCAAGCCAAGTCAAGCCTACCTGTTAACTGGAACAGACTCGTGGTTTCCAATAGCAGGGAATATCCGCTTGCCGGGAAAATATACCGACATTTGTTCGACGGTTTCTTTAATCACCTTAAGGGTTTCTTCCCTTGTCTGATTCCATACATCATGCGGTGGCAGATCCCCAGTCCATATAATGTAATCTATGTCCTAAAACAGGAATATAAATAGTACTATTATTTATTCTGTGATATAACGTCAGTAGCATGAAGCAGGTCAATCTATGCGTTTTATATATTAAGCTTTAACAAGTTAAACGTGATCTGTCGGTTTGGTCAGAACTGAAGTAAGTAATAAATAACACTGATTAATCTTTTACTTAGACAAGCAATGGTATGTTTTATTACTAGAATAGTACTGACAGGTTGCGTGTACGCGATGTGTTTCAACATGTGTTCAATGGTCCGTTTGGGGGTGTCGCACTTGCGGTAGTCGCCCCAGCGGCCGGCGCCGTCCCCTGGTTTCAACACGGGGCCGCTTGACGCACGGCAACATAGAGGCTCGTGACATTCTGCGTTCGCTCCTGCAATATGTAATATATCTTGTGCTTAGTACGAAGTTGGGCCCGGTCTCGTGAAACGTCTTAACGGTATTTAAACGGTACCTTCTTCATAGTAAGGATCAAAGTGCGTATCCGATAGCTGCAATACTTTAATAGTCGGAACGTTTTTACTGGGTGGTTGTAGATTTCTTACAGGAGGCTTGGGCACTGGTGGAAAAACAACATTCCAGTCGTGGTTGCGGCTGAAATTATCGCCACAATGGTCGCCGAGCACGAAGCCGCAGATTTCGTTAGGTCCGACTGTTGCATGCTTCAAAGCGTATATTATGCCGGGCTACAAGTAGGATAATCATGGGTTAGGAAGACAAAAAACACATTTTCATCCTGTATATACCACAGCTTGTTGGTTTGTCGCCAAATAGAAAATTCCCGTGCACCTGCGATGAAGCTCGCCCGCCTTTCATACATACCACCTTATATATTCATCACAGGTGCACATAATTTTACTTCAAAGACTATTTATTACCAAAGAAAAGAAAATTAATTTGAATGTTCCTAGGGTTTAAAAACATATGGTAATAATGCGTACCGTAAATTTTTGCTACCTAGCTATAGGGTTTTATGATATATGCGACGAGTAATTGGAATACTAAAGTTTATATAACAAACTTTGTAATAAATGAAACAATTGCTTAGGTTAAATGTCTATTAACTAGTTGTGCACCCCACACAGGAAAAATCCTGGCTGAACACGCAGGTGATCCTGAATCCAAATTAAAGACAATTGTCTCGATTCCACGTTACTGACTAATACGGCTAATTATACGGGGTGTAGGTAAGGGACGGTGTACCGAGAACTTTGCAGCCATGATCAGACCATGAAACTGAACAACTTTGTCTATGGAAGATATGTTGGTAAACGAGAAATTTTTTTCGACCTCCCATACAAAATTCCCTATCCGCTGACTGACTTTCTATGGAAACTAAAAAAAAAAACCAATATAGGCTCCATAATAAAAGTTGGACAGTTTCATGGTCTGATCATGCCTGCAAAGTTTTCGGTACACCGTCCTTTAAAGTATTGTATAGCATTGTCACCTTTTGTTAAATACACACATACATACACATATCACACCTATTATCCCTTGCGGGGTAGGCAGAGCGTAAACGGTCGCAAAAACGTGACATATATTTCAGGCTCATTCGGAAAATTATGTATCGCCATAGTGACACGTTGTCAGCCTGTTAAATAAGTTTAGAAAATGATAGTAGATTTCATTATTTAAGTCTTGTCATGTCCTAAATGTCTGTGAATTCCGCGCCATTACGCAGATTTTCTTTCATGTTAAACCTCTATATTTTTAATCGCCGCAAAATTTTGACCGATACAGCGTAAAATTATAGACAATTTAAAAGTCGATCAGCTTCTATCCTTGTATAAGCCTATTTAACTGAAAGTGACAGTGCTAGTTTTTAGTTACAGATTTTAGTCGGTAACATGAAATTGAGACTAACAAGTAATAACTATCTACAAAGATTATTCCAAAGCAATAAATTAGATAAGAATTGGTATCCAAGAGTTATGTACTGACCACTTTTATTTTAACATTATTGGCTAACATCACTAAAGCGAACAGTTTTAACAAGGTTTTATCGATCTAAGAATCGATTGTGGCTTATTCACACTTTTGTTTTCCCAATCGTTTGCGTGTTCAGTCAGTATTCGTATTTCACTGAGCGGCGCTAAAGCCGTGTAATGCCGGCTTAGAATAGCATCACCCCATTTCTTTCCCGTGGAATCGTAAGAGGCGATTAAGATTCAAGGCATTTATTCATGAACAATATACATTGTGTTTGAATTACATTAATACTAGAGGTATATGACAACAACATGTCAAACTATAATGAATGATAACCTAAATTAAACTTATAAGACATAAATAATTAAAATAAAATAATCCACAACATTTCAAATGTCTAACAAGACTCTATTATATTTTTAATGGATAGTTTATCGCATCATTAAATAAAGGGCAAGTTTTTTTATTTCATTTTGTTTCATAATCAGAGATTTTAAATATTAAAAAGTGATAGTTTAGTTCCAACAACTAGGCTGCTGGAAACAAAATTCGTTTGCCTACCTTTTTTTAAAAAAAAAACTGATTGACATTGACAGATAAATGAATGAAGTTTTCTCCACTGTTTTTTTTTCTACTATAAGCAAAGGATTTTTTCATGGTAATCCTAACTTTGGAAGTTTTTACAACTTTTCAAAATATTTCAGAAACGATTGCATTAAAAATTATGAAAATATGTGTATCTTAATAAGCATCCCAAACACTCTAAACGATATATATATCTTTTGTATCTTATGTAAAATGAAATGTTGTGGATTGAACAATAAAATAAAATAACATCAATAAAAGTAAAATCAAATAAATTCGTGCAGTAGTCAAAGTAGTCAAAGTGTCAAGATTTGGTTACAGTATTTTATAATTTACATTTATAAGTCGTAAGTGTTCATACCCCAAACACCCTTGCAGCTCCCTCGCAAACTCTCTTGGGTTGGATGTTAAAAAATTCGCATGTACAGCCAAGTAATTTAATGATCTTCTCTTCTTTCATGCCAAGTTTGATCAGAGTTTCTAATGAGGTGATCCCTGCCTCACATTCCAAGCAGTCGAACGAATTCGAGAATGAATAATTAAGAAGCTGTTTCGAATCTTTTACATTGGACTTAAACTGCTCAGTGGCAACATCTCTTCTTTTGTAATCATTCTTAGTAAAAGAATACCCTGTTGAAGTAAATATCAAATTAGTAGTAGGCACTGTAGGAGACCCAAGAAAACGCAATGCAAAACACCATAGGGAAAATTTATGTATCTGTCGCCGTAAAATGGCAATGGAATTCGGTCAAATTCCTAGGAATATGACCAAAAGCCGAAATATGAAAAATCGCGACTTCATTATACCCTAGCATAATTAAGTGTCGTAATGACTATTTTGTTCTCTATTATGGTTGATTCCTTGTTTTTTACAAAAAAAGTATATTTTAAGAATATATAAAACAATTACAATGATTAATAAAATAAATATCCGTAGGTATGCCACGATTATCATCTGTTTCAGTTTCTTTTTGAAGATTTTCATGAAGATGGCAAAGGAAATCAACCCATCTGAGATCTTTAATTACAAATATTCTCCTGAATCATGTCGTGTAGAGAATCAAATTAAAGAAGTCCATGTGACGGTTTCAAAAAATATATCACATTAATACATGTTAGCGGAAAAAAACAGTTAGTTATTGATAGTAGTTAAAACATGCTAAGTTTGGTCTTTTCGCTATTATAAAAGCTATGGCCATCGAAACGCAAACACCGCCCTGAAGGCGCCGCTCAACTTCTGTTATATAAACGATGGCACTATCGGAGGCAGTCCAGTTATGCTGGAGGGACATAATATTATTTCGCTTTTCCCAATAGATTTCGCTTATGAAGTTAACACTAGGAAATGCTAACATTTTGCTCGTTCGGCAGCCTGTAAGGACAGATTCAAGTAATTTGCCGGGTAAGGGTTCCAAATAATATGTTAACGCGGAATAGGACTGGAGCACACCTTACCTTGGTAATTACACCGTCAGCATACTATCCACCGGCCCCGTAAAGTCCACACGAAAATCCATATAGTACCAGATCACCACAAAGAGTTTGTATTTTTACTTCGCGTAAAGTCTCAGGATTATTTCGCCTTAAGTTACGTGGCGCCGCAGTCGAGAGCAAATATGTGAACCTTGTGCAAACTTTGCAACTGGGTAGAGACAACTTTAAGGCTGAAACACCAGAAGAGTTCAGCTGGGGTGGGCAGCATTTGGAAAGTTCCGTCTTATTCTGGAATCACCCTTGCCACAATGCCTCAAGACCAAGGTGTTCGATCGCAGTCATGACCGACGGAGCCGAGATGTATTATTACATGACAGTAAACTGGCCCATCGGCTACAAGTCACTTAGAGAGCTATGGAAAGGGCTATACTCGGTATCTCTTTAATGGATACAAACCGAAATGCTACTCTCAAAAAGACCAAAGTAACGGATATAGTCCGGAAGTGTAGCAAACTGAAATGGCAGAGGGCTGGGCACATCTGTCGTAGAACCGACGGACGGTGGAGTGAACAGGTTCTCGAGTAGAGACCACACCGCGGCAAGCGTAGCGTTGGACACCCTCCTGCCAGATGGACCGACGAATTAAAAAAGGCGGCTGGTAGCGACTGGATGGCGAAAACGGGAGATCGTGCCCTATGGCGTTTTCTGGAGGAGGCCTTCGTCCAGCAGTGGACTGCAATGGGTTGAAGTATGTATGTATGTGAGAGTTCTGAATAAAGCTTTATTTAGCTTAATGTTGCGCCAATATTTCCTATATTCCTAATTGCCGTGTGATGCCGGCTTAGAATAGCATCACCCCATTTCTTACCCATGGGTGTCGTAAGAGGCGACTAAGGGACTCGAGGGTGTGTATTGCAATTTTAGGCGACGGGCTGACAACCTGTCACTACAGTGATACACAGTTATCTGATTGACCCTCAAATTTTTGTCAGACGTGGTGTTAATATCCGTTGAACGGCCGTTAACGCTCTGCCTACCCCGTAAGGGATATAGGCGTGATTTATGTATGTATGTATGTAATATTTCCTATACCCATAGGGTGTTCAGAATTGTATGTGCATTGATCCATTGATCCATGACATCAATGTTCGCACTTTTAAAACACCTCCCAAAACACAAAAAAACATAACAGAAATCTATCGTGTGGGGTATCAAATAAAAGAACTCTACGAGACATTTATAGTTATGTATCGCATTATACCTATAGCGTAGCAACCATTTTTTTTAAAGTTGTCCAAATATGCTATGTTTGGGGTCCTCTAGCAATTTTTATAACTGGTCATTATTTCCAATAATATGTGTAAGAAACACAAATTGTAGTAGCCTAGGCCCTAGTCAAAAAGTCCCCCAAACAATGAACCTTGACCGAACTACGGAATAGAATCCAGAATCCGAAAACCAAAACATCGGAACGATTTTTCCGATATTTCAATTCCGGTTTTCAAAGATGTAAAATTGTTAAAAACCGGTATTTCAGATTTTTTCCTGCAATTTTGGAGGCATAACCATTAAAAATAATGAAGTTTGCAACTAACTACTCCTGTCTACAAGCATTTTGTTACGCAAATACCTAAGAACTGTCCAAGGCCGTACCTAATATTTGCCGCAAAACAATAAACTGTTTTAATGATTTCATATAAGTACAAACTAAAAGTTATAAAGTTTATGATAGCAGTTAGGTATGCATGATTGGAACATGCATGCGTAAAAAGTTAATATTTTAAAATGAATGTACTTAAGTATGTCATGTATTATAGGGTGATATTTTACTAGTGGCCGATAGCGAAAATTCAAGGCGGGCTGGTTGATGCTGATGATCATTATGATCAACTTTCTCCATGGAACATAGGTCGAATAGGAAAAGCAAAAAATTATTGGGCCTCCCACACAAAACTGACGATCAGCTGATTTGAATTACTATGGAAATTCATCTTTGTCATATTCCGAAGGTAAAAGTTGTTCCTTATCACTAGCCTGTCAGGGGTGTCACTGTCGGTCATTTAGTAAAATTTCACCCTAAAATTTCAACATTACAAAATTATCATAAACAAATACTAATTAAAATCAGCTAATAATTTACTAGTGACGTCTTAATAATATGTCAAATTATGAGTCTGTAGATAGATGGTTCCAACTTATTGCCTTTTCCAATATTGGTGTCGCAATCGCTCTCATTTGACATCATCATCATTGGCCTCACACGTCTGTGACAGACGATTTAATCAGTGTCTGAGGCAAGACTTTTCATGGCTGTATAAGCCGATACGGGAGCGGCATAATTTTCCGCTCGCTCTACAAGTGAAGGTGGAATTTGAAACTGGCACATGCATGTTTAGATGACGCCTTTTGTTAGCGAGACCAGAAAACCAGGCATTGTCGTGTGTTTTACGTTCATCAAACACACGCTTACACCATTCGTCCCTACAATAAAATCGGTTTATCCGTTGCCCGTTTTTAAAGATTTTCATGTGAAATTGCATAATATGGTCCCTCCCTACTATAACTGTACAGAGCGGTTTGCTTAAAAATGCAGCTCTTGAACCAAAATATCGCCCTAAAGCCTATAGCTATCCTATTCCTAAACAGATCCTGGACTTCAGCCTTATTCCTAGAAATATGGTTGAATTCCTGGATTTGTTTAGGGCAACGGTAAAATGAAGTATACTTTTTCCTATACGGTTTTTCGTCTAATTCCTAGGAATGAAGATGAATTCTTGATTCTGCCAAATTTCTGCGACATATTGATGAACATTATATTAATAAAAGCAGTAACTAAACCGAGTCTGCACATTGGATACTTATAAAAAAGTTTTTTTTTAGTTCTACACTTTTCTATTTTCAGAGTGGAGAGCAGGAGTTCACCCGGAGAATTACGTGCCGGTAGTTCCCAAAATGGGAACAAATGAGGAGTCGGTTGCTTGAGAAGCTTATGGAGTGTGATCTACTTGCAATGGCTGCAGCAGCGGCTACTGTGACGTAGTCATCATCATGCGAAAGAATGTGTCTGAGACGGCGTTTAAAACGTGAGGTTGGATGGGGGAACTAGTGAGACGCGGCAACTATTAAGGAGTCTTATTGATTAGCGTTGTCCAAGAAGCGACGAGACGCTTCCTTTATATACTTACGCTTTAATGGTAGGGAGACCTAAGTCGATATGGAGGTTGGCGTTCCGCATGTACCAGAGCGCCCCGATAGCATTGCGCATTGAACGGGTTTGGAAGGATTTTTTTGCTATTAATTAATAGCAGTTCAAAAGCCATTTTTTTGTGTGTCTGTATATCTTTTTGTCCACGCTTCACATAAAAACTACTTGACAGATTTGTATAAAATTTTGTATTACGCTTGCTTAATACTCGGGTAAATTTTTTACTTCAGAAAAATCTCTCATTCCCTCAGGAAAACAGCAGCTGGTTCAGCGGAGTTGATGCAAAAACTTGAATGCATTTTATCGTCTACTATACTGAGTGGGGTATCTTTAAAATCGTCTTGTATATCTAAGGGAAGGTTTTATTTGAAAAAAATGACAGATCTTTCTGAAACAAGATATTTACTTTTAAAGAGGACATTTATAAATGTGCACGTTTGCTTGGGGTCAGTGTGCAAACCTTTGTAAAGGCTGATGAAAATAAGTAACAATAAAACAGGGTGCGTATTTGAATATCTAAAATTAAAATACTTTACGTAAAAATACCTACGTTCAGAATCCCTAAAATCTATATACCTAGTGGTTTTTCTACCTAAATTCAAAATACCGCAAGTATGAAATGTCAAATGGATTATGTCACCAAAGTTCATAAAGATAAAACTTGAAATATCTACGTTTAAAGTCCCTAAAATTGATGTACCTCAAAGTTGATTGACCTAAATTCAAAATACTGTCAGTATAAGTATGTGAAGATCAAAAGGTATAAGCAAAAAGAAACACGACCTATAACAGTATTAAATTTTTATCAACATAATGGTTATCAAAAATAAAAGTACGATAATCAAGAACAGCCAACGATGTCTTATTACATGGTTCCAACAAGAAAGAACCATAGTCTAGATGACTGATGACGCACCAGAGCATTATTTATAATATTTTTTGGGTATAGGGATGAGATCCCCACCAGACACTAGATAGAGAGCGTAGAACATTAATACTTTTTTCACATTTTTTACTCACACGGTCAATATGATGAACTCCAGACAGTTTGGAATCTAGGATTACTCTTAAAAATTTTGATGAATCTTTCACAGGAACTGCTTGACCGTTCAGGGAAATAAGAAACAGTGGGGTATCTTTTTGCAATCAAAGTGGTTAACTAACAACTGACACAAAATATCAAAAACATAAACAAAGAGACAATTTTATCAGTCCACCCTCTTTTTTGCTCGCGGCGCCCGAACTACTATTTAAAAAGAACGCTCGCGAGTGATGCATCATTTTAGGTATTTTGACCACTGGGTATTTTAAACGTTGGTGTTATATCTGTAGATATTTTATTACATTAGACATTTAGTCCATTAGTTTTTTAAAACTTAGTTATTTTATAAGTCGGCGTTATAAACTAAGGTATTATAAACCACTAGGTATATAGATTTTAGGGATTCTGAACGTAGGTATTTTTACGTAAAGTATTTTAATTTTAGATATTCAAATACGCACCCATAAAACAACATGAATACATCAACTACACTAACCACACGCTTACACCTTGCGTACGAAATCGCGGGCAACTTCTAGTAAGTTAATATGATAGCAAAAAAATTTCAAACAGACCTGAATTGGTAACAGCCAATATAAATACAAACTGATGCCATGGACTTGTCATTTTTACTAATGAAAAGATCCGTTGAAAAGAACACAAACCCTTACGCGTAACTAATTTATTCATTTTGAACGCATGTCACGATAAAGTTATTTATGTATGATTTGATTACTTACATACAACAATTGCATATATTTTATTTTGTTTAGGAATCTAAGGTACTTTGGAGTGATAAGGCCCATAGTTTTCGAAGGCCCTAACTCTGAAAATCGGTTAAATACATTTTATATTTTGCGCCAGCTAAGCACTCATAAAATTAACTAATAGAATAGCAGGAAGTGCAGGAACCCAGATACGGGCCGTTTGCGGGTGTCATTACGCCTTTGACACCCGATTGTTCGCTTCACGACCCCCCTTTTTACTAATTTTTGCTTTCACACAACGTAAGTTCTGAATAGTCTATACTGCGATGTATATATTATTGTTAAGTGTGTATATTCAACCATCATTCTTATGAAAAAAAACAGACTTGTCTGTTTTCCTACCTAATTATTTTAAAATTTCACAATATGGGTTGTAAGGCACAAGTTGGTTAGGGAGGGCAAACTGATGCTTTGGCCTTACAAGCCTCGTTCGGGCCTGAAAACCCTATCGCATTTTGATAAGGCCATTAACTGTTTCATACTACAACATTAATTTGGTTTTTATTAAGAGGTTGCCTCTTGGAAACATTTTCTAATTTTTGTAAAAGAGAGGTAGTATGAAAAAATGTTGCAGATATTTTATAGGGTTAATCAGTTCATGACACTGAACAAATTTCCTGAAAGAACATAGGTCGAAATATGAAAAATATATATTCGGGCGGACAACCTATTTTGTATGGGAGATCTTTCTTCCTTCCTTCGTTTTTGTAGCAATGGCTTTCACATATTCGCAATTTGTACCTAAATGATGTAAAAATAATTATTTTAGCGTTTCACTATCTCGATGCAAATTTACTTACAGTAACCCCCCGCTTTACGCGACCCCGATTTACGCAAGTCGTTATAACGTGATTTCAAAAACTCGCGCTACTTTGCTACGCTTCGTCTTTTCATGTGGAGTTTTCCACCACCTAATACTAGTAATAGACCTTTGACATAGTTGTGTAGCGACCGCCGTTTGCTAAATCATAGACAGCAACCAGGACCGGTGTAACGTGCCCTTCGAAGCACGGAACCATCTTTCTTTTTGGACAATCAGGTGGTTCACACCGAATGTCCTAACTAGACCGGGTACAAATACACAAAGTGTCAAATGTTAACTTTGTGAGTGCCCCACCGAGAATAGAACCCGGAACCTTTGCGTCGCAGGCAGTCGTACTACGACTGCGCCACATCGGCCGTCATTTGCTCCGCTTAGCGCGAAAAACTATCAAATAAACCAATAATTAATTATTGGTAAATTTTCGTGCATAATAGGCTGCACGAGTAACATGCTACTCTTTACCATAGAAAGGCAAAGAAAACTTGTAAAATTGGATCGCTACTTGGGCTTGATCTCTTAGCCTATCTATACCGACAGGACGCGAAAAACAGTGTTGCATCTGAAGCAATTGGAGTCAACTTGTGACATAGTTTACAACAAAGTCGTAAAAATTGCATTGCTAATCAATGGTAATGTATGAAACATTTTTTGCCCAAAACTAAAGCAATTTTGGAAAAATATTTCGAGTTACTTACTCTTTTAATTCTTGATTTTTAATTCGAATCGCCCACTGTAGATATTAGCAGTAAACTAAAAAAAACACTATTGTATTTTTAAATTCATTGTTTCCATGCGCTGTGTGAATCGCATTTCTAATGAATGACAAAACATTTACTGATTTGTAGTACCTACAGATACTTAAATTGATACTCCACCGATATAAATCAAAATTTTATTAGGAATTTACAAATTACAATATTTACAACAGGATAGATTACTTACTAATTAAAACTACAAGATAACAGATAACTTAATTTTTACTAGAGTTGACCACCGATACAAGTAAAATCTTCATAACGTATAAAACTATACAGTCGAAAATATATGACTAAGAATGACATTGATTGTTTTTTATTTTATAAATTAAAGCTTTTTGTAACTCTTTTGTATTGGTAGGCACTGTTATTGTTTTTTGAAGTACATTTAGCAGCACTAGGTCCATTTGTTATTTTCTTGAACTGATTGTCCGGTGGATCGGCGTAACTGTTCCGCTGGCTTGTCTCGGGGGGTGGTCAGCCGAGCCCCATCACAAACTTTGGTATCTGATACGCCACTTGCGGTATCTGCATCAGCATCGACATCCTGGGAAACAGATGTAGCAATGTTAAATAGTTTCCTTTAACAGGTTGTTTGTCTACTCGTTAATGTAGATTCCAAGACTTCTATCGTCGATACATAATGGACGATAGAAGATCGTGTTGATGATGGGGGAGTTAAAGATAGGGAAGGAACTTCAAACCTATTAGAATTGTGTATTTACATAGCAGCTGTTCAATTAGTTCGGGTTGGGAACGTAGGTGTGAGTTTGAGTTTTAAGTGTAACAGGAGTTTAAGTGTGTTTTAAGTGTAAATAACAGTCGTTTTAAGCCAAGGTGAAAACTTTTTATAAAACAATATTTACATTAAATTGTACACTGAAAATAATAACCAACCTCAGTGTCTACCAGTTTTTAAATCGAATAGTTTACAAGTCTCAAAATCCGGGCCTAACTATTGGTAGAAAAATTGCGTTTATAGTTATAGGTTAGCTAAATATTAACGTTATAAATATAATACAAACCTTTGATCCTGTGAGCCTGTTGTTAGCTAAAAGGTTAAAGCCGTCACCATTAGACTTGAACTACAAAAGGAGACGATGTAGAGCTATTTCTGGGCAGAAAAGATTCAAATATATTACAAAAGTCTTAAACTAGCCAACACTTCAATATAATATTCAATAAGCAATTTGCTTGGCTATTTTGATAAATTATAATAAATATTTTAACAATAAATATTTTAATGTTTATGATAGGTCCTCTGCATAGTAAAAATAAGTGGTGTAAGCTAAAAAACTACATAGCTTACTAAGTATTATTAGTTGCCATGATAAATTAAAATTAAAATTTAATAAACAAACATTTATAGAGACTCGTTCGTAAGTTCAACCATAGTTTAACCAATTATTTTAATTTTAATTTTTTTATTCAATCGGAAACGCAAAAGGCATTTTGAAACCAATAGACTAGTAACAAAACAAGTAAAACTTATGTAGAGCATACATGCGTGCGGCACAATAAAGTACAGCTCAATAATGCTCAAGTCATATGTTTGATCCATGACATTTCCCTTTGATTTTAGTTCACATGAGCTCAGAATGCTTGTGGGAACCAACAATAATTAAAATGAATTCTTGGTGCAAATAATTGCATAAAAATTTTCTTTGGCTCTACTTACTAATAACTTTGTAGGTACTGTAGTCTATAAACTTAAATCTATATGTTTGTCGCGGATGAGGAAAATAAATATTAAGCAGAAGTTAGCATGTAAAAGGCAGAAGCGAAGCAGAGCCGCCACCAGTGCGGTAATGAATGAGGCGGTGTCCGTAATAACTCACGAGACAGACAGGCCATTGTAGAACCAGGCGCGCCACGTCTGCGGCGCGGGCTGGGCGCCGTCGATGCGGGCCTCGATGTGGCCGCAGAGGGCCCGCCGGTCGTGCGAGCGGCCTGACCGCGCGTCGCACACTAGGCGTTTACGGCACTCGCCGTCGCAGGTGCCTCGGCGGGGACTGTTCTTCCAGTAGTGCCTGGAATATGGAAACATTGGAAATGGTTTATTCTATCAACATCGGATGCGATATATTTACGTTACTTTTGTGTACCGTATGTCTTTTTTTGGGCTGGACTCTACAATTTTAGCTCTGGGGCTTCGAAATCTACACCTGACTATTTGGTGGGGAGCTGGAGTTCACCCGGAGAAGTTTGTGAAGCGCGACTTGGCTTACGAGTGGTTCTGGGAAGAACGGATTGGACTGAATCTACCCGGCACGTGCTGGTAGTTCCCAAAATGGGGAACAAATGAGGGACCTCCTCGACCCTGCCGGCGGGGGCGTCGGTTGCTTGAAGAGGGGAACAAATGAGGGACTTGCGCGCCCCAGCCGTCGGTATTTGTCTTATTTATTTTTTTATTTATTTACGATTTATTGTACACATGAACATTAAAGAGAAAAACACTTAAAGAATACAGACACAACAGGCACTGCTTATCTCTAATAAGAAATTTCTTACAGCAGACCTAGTGAAGAGTAATGGTATTATACAATATGCGTATATCTGTTTAATGTTCATACATACATACATATATCACGCCTATAATCCCTTGCGGGGTAGGCAGAGCGTAAACTGCCGCATAAAACGGACATTTACGCCACGTCTGAGGGTAATTCGGAAAATTGTGTATCGCTATAGTGACAGGTTGTCAGCCCATCGCCTAAAATTGCAATACATACCCTCAAGTCCCTAAGTCGCCTCTAACGACTCCCACGGGCAAGAAATGGGGTGATGCTATTCTTAGCCGGCAACACACGGCAAATGTTGAGTTTAATGTTCCGTTCTACGAAATTGTATTTATTAAGTTGTTGTGTCGAGTCAGTTAGTCAATCATATACTTACCCTCTTTTGATTTCAGTTTAGAAGACAAATTACATGTTACCAATGCAAATTACACCATTGGCGAACACTGCCTTTAGCTTGTGGGTCTTACTTGTAATACAAGTTGAAGATGTCCTCTTTGGAGGTCATGTCGTCGATGAACTTGTCCCAATCTTGTGGCCGGAGTGCCTCCATGAGGTATGAGGACCGCGCGGAGTACAGTTTGTACCAGATCGGGTACCCGAACAGGTTGGCCTCTTTCAGGTTCATGATCCACGTCTCATGGTCCACCACCAACTGTAAGACAGATATCACAGAATTTTTACGAGGTGTATAAAGGAGGACTTTGTGCCGAAAACTGTGTAGGCATGATTTAGGAAAAGACGATAAAAAAACCGATCTCCCATTCAAAATTGACAAAAAATCTACCTCCCTTACAAAATTTACAATCAGCTGACTGACATTCTAAAGGAAGTACTTATATTTTTTGCCGAAACTTTACGTTCCTGGAGGAAGCATCATCAATTTATTGGAATGATCATGCCTGCAAAGCTTTCAGTGCACCGTGCTTTATATCGAGCGTTACGTGTTGCTTATCGAGTAAACTCGAACACTGACGATAAACGACGTCTGACAAACAACTTACACGGGTCGAAGCCTCATGGTCGCCATCTACGTAATATATTCGATATCCCAGATTCAAATCATAGTACGGCGACACAGACGGACCCACGTACGCTATGCTCGTCGCTCGTCCTGTGGAAAGAGAACCCTAAATTATTTTACTGTTAATTTTGGGAAACAAATAAATACTGATATATTCCATACGTCACTAAAAATTTTTGCGGCACGTACCTAAATCATTGGGATCGTAAAACACCTCAAACTCGTCATAATGAGTGTGACCGAAGAACTGCGCGGTTATGGTTGCCTCATATCTGTTAATAATTGCGTAGTAATTTCGGCTCCAAACTTTGATACAATCGGAATGTCCTGGAGGGATGTGTCCTATGATGTGTACTTTTTCGCCGCTAAACTCCGCAGACTGGAGCTCGTAAATGAACCATTGAAGTTCAGTGGCGGGATCTGTGCTGTTTAGCAACAGCCACCTGAAAAGTAGCAAAGATTTATGAAATTAATGTAAACTCATCTCATCATACACACATATCGTAACTTTAATGGTTAAACTTTGTGTTTAACCATGAAAGTTACTGGGCATTGTAGACCCCAAAAATTTTACTCTTGTTCCTGATCATTATGTACTCAGGAAAATCATTCTAGCCGTTTCACCATGTAAAAAAATTAAGAACGATCAGACGCTTTAAATGCGGTCTATGCTTCAAGGAGATAAGTTTTTTGTAATTTCAGTGTCATTTCAAACGTAATGTTCAAGATTATTTTTTATTTTCTAGGTATTCAGGGTTTTCTTACACATCGCTGACATCTTCATTTCTCTAAAACATATCGATCCCATTCAACTCTTACCAGTTCTTGTTATTGCAGTAGTTCATGTTGAGCGAGATGATGCGGAAGCCTGGTCTGACAAGCACAGAGTAGAAGGCTCCACGCCGGACGGTGTGGGAGACTCCAGCAGGCAGCCAGCGCCGCCATTGCGCGTCCAGCTCATCGTACAGCCACGCGATGTTGGACTCCGGTGACGAGATGTATGGAGGGGGGAAGCTGAAGCGAAACCAGTGAGTTCATGATAATCTATTATAGACCTTCAAATAAATATTGTAAGTGTATGCTACTGTTGATGTATTTGAATAAGACGTGTTCGTTCATTCTCGCTCATCATATACATAGTTTTGGTAGTGTGTACTAAAATTATTAATACAAGTCAGATAAAAATGTGAAAAGGTCTTATTATGAGAAGACTTTTCCGTTGTTATCGCATTGTACCTGCTGGAGAGATTCGCGGCTACTTGTGAAAGTTCACTGTTTTGCTGTACAACTCGTTTGCGCCTGAGATACTTACTGGCAGGCTGGTTCGTTTTGTGGCGTTATTAAGAGTGCAAGGAATGTTGGAATGAGCGCGCATGTTTGCTTCCATCAAACAGGTTTCTTGCGATTTATGCCCAGTACTATAATCTCAATATCCTTCGAGACCTACCGTCAGGATAGCATCCAATAATTATTCCGGTTCTTCGTCATTATAACCGCCAGATATGGATGCACCTGATTAATACGACCTTCATTGCAACACTTTAAGCGATAATGCTCAGCGTTTATTATATTATTTCACCTGTTGACTGGGGATGATTCGTGGTTTCCAAGGGCAGGGAATATCGGGACACCCGGAAACATGTCTGACATTTGTGCGACGGTTTCTTGAAGCACCTTCAAATTTTCTTCCTTGGTCTGGTTCCAAACGTCATGCGGTGGCAAATCTCCTGTCCATAAAATGTAATCTATGTCCTGAAGCAAAATGAAAAGCAGAGAGTCAATAATTGTATCGTTTTTATCGCGATATTTTTCGTTGAGATAAAAGTGAGTCTGGCTTGGTACGGTAAGGTTATGTAATGTTTTGCTAAGATATTGGCACCGCCTCTGGTCAAGGCTCACCACTTACTGAACGGGGTAATGTGTGTTTTAGCGTGGTTTTAGCTCTTAGCAGTAAAAAAATGAGATAGTTTAAGGAATACTAACGGTATGCGTGTCCGCGATGTGTTTCAACATGTGGTCAATGGTGCGCTTGGGGGTGTCGCACTTGCGGTAGTCGCCCCAGCGGCCAGCGCCCCCGCCCGGCGTCAACGCGGGTCCGCTGGACGCCCGGCAACATAGAGGCTCGTTGCATTCTGCGTTTGCCCCTGGAATGTCACAAATGTTCCATTAAAACGGTGCGGTGTCAGTTTTTTAATTATTCGTAGACCTTGAAAGGATTTTTATACAAAATTAAGTTACTGAAGGTAAAAATATCGAAACATACCTTCTGCGTAATAAGGATCGAAATGCGTATCAGATATCTGCAGTACTTTGAATGTTGGGGCTTTTTCCAGTGGCGCCTTTAGTGGTTGTACGGCAGGTTTAGGCACAGGAGGGAAAGCGACCTCCCATTCGTGGTAGGGATTGTAAACATCGCCGCAAGCGTCGCCGATCACGAAACTGCAGATCTCGTCGGGCCCGATGGTCACACGCTTGAGGACGTATATTACCTCGGTCTGTAATGTAAATAATTGTTTGTAACTTGACCTACTGGTTCCAAAACACTGTTATTATTGTCAGCCAGATGATACTTTCACAGAATTTGGATTTTCATTCATTGATATAACAATGAAAGATTAACAAACAATAGCAAATTATTCTAACCCCGAACAGCCTCGTGATTCCTTCGCAAACTCTCGCGGACTGAATCTTCAATGAAACGCAAAATTGATAGATCATTTTGTTAATTTCGTCCTTGCTCTTGCCGAGTTTGATGTAATGCTGTAGTAAACCAGCCCCAGCCTTGCAAGCTGTGCACGAAACTTTAGACATGACAGAGTGTTCCACTTCATAGTAAACTTGCTTCAAGTTTAGCAGTTTGAGGGCTTTTTCAACGAAGAGTGGTAGATTCGTGCTTTTATCGCTGTCCCATAATAGTCTGGAGTAGTTTCTTTTGAGTGCGGCCATGTGGGCGATGAGTTCGGTCTCGTTGGCTGAGGGGGGTAGTTTGTGCGTGAAGTTGGAGGGGTGGAAGAGGGGCTCGTCGTTTCGTGGACCCTCCGTCACGTTCCAGGTGTCTGTCGGTGGGTTCCATCTTATCATGGGCTTATTCGATCTCCCTGTCTCCAGAAATAAAGGGTTACCTGCAATAAACAAACCCGATCGCTTGAAAATCTTGACACTTAATATAAAAATTTATTCATGCATGATCAAATAACAAGTATTTTTTTACGTATATCGGACACTGACCTAATATCGTCGTAGCTGCACCAATTATTACTAATAGTTGTAGCCATGGTGTTCTGATAATCATAACTGTGAAATGAAGGGGAAGGAAGCACCCTGTAACAAATAATACGAAATTGTTACGCAAACTTATTTACTCGTTACATAAACTTATAAATATGCATGGCAAATAGGCAATTCATACAAACAGTAATGTATTCAGAATTAAACGTAGAGTTGTCTAGGAAACGGAACTAAGTAGGTATGAAGCGAAAACATATCAAAGTTATAATAAAATTCGCTTAAGGAATATCAACCGCAGCAGCTAAAAACTGGTTGATTGAGTGTTTACTCAACCCATTAATTGATTGTTTGCCTACATATATTTCCAACCTCATCATGCGTCAAATCAAATATGTAATTCATGGTACCTTTTTCGAGTAACATATACTTATTTAAAACCACGTTTACTTTGAAGTATACTAGGAAATCAATTTACGTCTTAATAATAATTTTATAAACTCTCACTCGTTAAATCCTTCCCGATCTCATGAAAGTTTTCCTATCATGACTTCTCCCATACTTGAATATGAAATTTATTTACATAATATATTACCTTAAGGAGTATTAGCTGGATTAGCTTTAACTCATAAAGTTTTTACCTGATAGTTCAGCGCATACGAACATTAAACTACTATAAAATATCTTTTCTCCCAAACTTTCCAATCTAATTTATTTTCAAATATGTAAGAAATAAAATAATTTAGAAAAATCTTAGGGAAAGTGGGTTACGATGGTGTTGGCCTATTTAAGTTTATGGGGCTTAACATAAATTGAGCACGATGAACGACACTATTAATAAATGGTCAGTCGTAAAATTATTAATGCCCCGGGGAAACTTAAATGATGCGAGCGATTCCATAATAAAAAAAAAATGGGTACTGCTGCTGAATAAAATATAATATTTATGTAGGCATAGAAATAAAAAAACGCGACCTTAGAAGGATTGGCAACGAAAATAATGTTGTAAGAATTTCATATTTCTTAGGAGAAACTCTTGGAACCGGTATCTACAGAACAGTTAGCTCTCCGACCCTACCTTGGCGTGAAGGTAGACCTTCTCCTTATGTGATGACTAGATTATCTCGTACTTGCTTTACTAGATACTTCATGTAGCAATTACAAGCTCAATAACATTAACGATTTTCACTCTAGCTTGCTAAGTTTATTTTTCGGCCGCAAATTTCGCCGGATGACATGATCATTTCGCAACTCGCAACAAGACGCAAGCTTATTAAATAGACCGGTTTTTAAAATACGTCGTATTTGTATGAGTCAGCAGATTTTACAGCTACATACGGACGCGGGGGTCGGCAGTCGGCACTTTCTCCGCGCTTCATTGAGTTTGTTGGAAGGAAAGTGACGCGTATCGCACGCGGCGCGCTCGTTCATTGTGACGCGACTACAATGCACCGATGCCTCGATATTGTATCACGCTACTTGGATTAGGCGAATCACGTGTTTCTTGAGCATCTACCTTCCTAAGCCTTGAGACGTACTGAGAAGTTTGCTCTGGCTGACGGCCTTACGAAACTAAGCAATCATGCACACGCAATACAAACAATAGCGTCTGCTGGGTCAGGTTTAGATCATGTCCTCAAAATGTGGAATTCCGATTTTTCATAGTTTTTCTGATGATCATAAAATTTGCTTATCTGCTAATAAGTTGATCACAAAATACAATATTTTTTGTCCGTGATACACCTACCTTCCTAACAACTATCCCGTGGTTCTGTACAAAAATAATCCATCTAGGTCATATTATGCCTAGCCTTCATAGGGCATTTCTTGTGCTGATCTTGATTGTGTGTTTTAATTCTTTCCCACTTTTCACTGGTTTCTCTTGTCTACTAGACGTTGCGCTCACTTTTCATAACGCAGTGTGTGCGCTTGCGCATTGTAATGAATAGGACACATAAATACGCATTGTTGTATAAGTTACTATTAATATTGTTGTATGTAATAATAAATTTTAACAATAACGTCCTTGTAAGTGTGATATGGCCTTGCGAGTTCAGCAAACTGTAGCTATACTTATGTTTGCTTTCCTCAACGAACTCGTTTCTCTTTATGCGACACATAAAATGTAAATGTTTTTCAACGAGGCAATTTAACAGCAAGGATAATCTGTTGGCACTTTCATTGCCGGCTTCCAGATTATCTCATCACTTTCACATCTCGTATTGTGCCAGGTTCCTTTATGCTCATAATCCGGCATTCCTTTCTGGTTATTCAATATAGAAAATCCTGTCGTTTTGACTTTCCAGTGTGATACATAAAGCGCGATCATTTGTCTCGTTTGCAACGTCTGTTCCACATCATTACACAAGAAGATTCCATTGCAACGGATGCAATACTCATGTGGCCAATGTAATTATACTTAGTCTTTTAAATAACTAATACTCATTACTCCGGATGGAATAGATGGACTCATCTTGTAATTATAGGGTAAAAAACTTACCTATCTACTGTTTTTCTTTCACTTATTTAAAGCCTATATAAGGGAAGCGTCTCGTCGCTGCTTCGACAACGCTCCCCACCATAAAACCCCTTAATTGTTGCCGTGTCTAACTACTTCCCCTATCCAACCTCGCGTCTTAAACGCCGTTACAGACATGTCTTTTCGGATGACGACGACGATATTACAGTAGACGCTGCTGTAGCTATTGCGAGTAGATCACGCTCTACGAACTCTTAAAGCAACAAACGCTCCCGCCGGCGGAGGCGCGGAGGTCAATAATGTTTTCCCAATTTGGGAATTACCGGGAATGTACCGGGTCGATTCAGTCCGATCCGTTCTTCCCAGAATAACTCCTAAGCCCAATTGCGCCCTTGAGACCTTAAAAAATGGTTCACTCATAAAATTGTCCGTAGATAAGTTCACTTAAATTGAGGCATGATATTTTTGAGTCGTTTATAGTTTTTATACTGAACAACTACTACAAAAAATTATAATTTTCTAGATCTGTCGAGACAAGATTTCTAGTAAACTCACGTAATTTAAACCAGTTTTCCGTCACCTGCTCATGTAGAGTCCAAGCTACACGACATTGTAGAACTACCAACTACCTAGATACTGAATACAAAGTGGATCGATGTATAGTTAGTTTATTTTTGCATAAACCATGGTATGTCCGTAATTAGGGTGCCAGATAAAATCTACGGGTATCATTAAGCGATACGGCTAAATTACTCTCGGTCAAAACGAGTTTAGTACCGCCATTTTCATCTGAAGCATAAATTATGTAGGTACCTAATTATTTTAGGTTTTATTTCACAACATTCAAAGCTTTAGACTTTAGACCTACTAACAGATACAGAACATAAAGCCACTGCAGTGACATTTTCCATAGGTATCTTCCCACTCCCTACATTTGGTTAGAAGATAGGCAAGTACATAAAGCCCGCCTTTATCCCTTGTGGGGTAGGCAGGGCGTAAAAGGCTGTAATAACTGTAATTATGTTACGTTTGACAAACATTTTAGAGTCATTTAGAAAATTGTGTATCACCATAGTAACAGGTCAATCGGTCCCTAAATATGCAATACACATGTAACCTTCAAGTCCCTCTTTCGACACTCACGGGTTAGAAAAAGGGTGATGCTATTCAAAGCTGGCATCACATGGGAGTATGAGATGCAAAACATTCACAGGAAACAAGTCGTTCGCCCGTGTCAATAAAAATAACCTTCCAAAAAAGACTCGTTATCTGGCACGATATGCCAAATTAATTTAAACTTTGTTTGTTACCACAAGTTGTTGAATTTGATTAGTACTTTAATCTCCTTTATGTTGTTAATTTGTTATACATTTTATCTACAATATTATGAAGTAGGTATAGTCTGACTTAGCACAACGTACAAAAAGACCTAACTGTGCGTGTTTACACTTGGCAACAAAACTCGTTACTTGCTACAGTGGGAAGTTAGTAGTTACTCGTGAAAGTTACTAAGATAGATAACAGTGCATTTCATGTCACGTCATGTAATTGAAGACTTGCTTTTATTTATCTGATGTACATTTAATGTTTACTTTATTCTTTCTCCTTTTTCGTGTGGGACACTGAGTCGTCCAACAACCCGATGCACTCCGGTGTCAGAATCTTTCAACCCCCTACCACTAGTAGGCCTCTGACATGGTCGTGTTGTGTAACGACCGCCGTCTAAATAACAGACCTAACACAGAAATAATAGCAACCGGGATCGACGGCTTAACGTGCCCTCTGAAGCACGGATAAATCTTTATTTTCCGACAATCAGGTGTTTCAGCCTGCAATGTCCTTACCAGACTGGGAACTAATTCACAAAGCGTTAATATTAACTTTGTTAGTGTCTCACCGGGAATCAAAACCGGAACCTTTGCGTCGCAGGCAGTCGCACTACCACTGCGCCACATCAGCTGTCAAACTTTATTAAATAGGTGTCTATAATGCACTCTTTAATACACGCCCTTCTTCGGTGAAGATTGTGGTTTAATACGTGTTGCAATGATTCAGAAAGCCTGAAAAATGCACACACACACATATCACGCCTATAATCCCTTGCGGGGTAGGCAGAGCGTAAACAGCCGCAAAAAACGGCCATTTACACCACGTCTGACAAATGTTTGAGGGTTATTCGGAATATTGTGTATCGCTATAGTGACAGGTTGTCAGCCTATCGCCTAAAATTGCAATACACACCCTCGAGTCCCCTAGTCGCCTCTTACGACTCCCACGGGAAAGATATGGGGTGATGCTATTCTAAGCCGGCATCACACGGCACTGAAAAATGCATTCGAAAGAAATTTGCAGTGTACTCTTCCCGTTTCGACCTAGTACTAGCAATATAATAAATTGTATTTATGAAATAAGTAATTGTATTATATAGTGGCAAAAAATTAATGTAAGTCCCAGTAATTTTTTGCCACTTAGTATTAATTGTAGCATAAATTTGACATACTTACGTATTCTATTATTATGACGTGACATAAGATTTACAAAATAGGCATGTCAAACATATAGTAGGTAAGTACATTTACGTTTCCACGAATTTATTTCTGACGATCCATTACTGCACGTAAGCCGTGTAGAAAGTACCGCTTCCGTTACGTTGCAAAACTTATGCAAGTCTGTAAGTTGTTCGAACCGTCTAATTGTCGTCTCCAGTTTACACTTACAGTCTCTGCCCATAGACTCTGACGAGGAAGCGAGCAAAGCAAGCAAACGCAACAGTTCGATCCATTCCACTTACGAAAACAACTCAGACTAAAAGTTTTAGTAAAGTGAGGCCTGCGAAGGAAGCACGTGAAGCCAACCTTTTAATGAAAATAATAGATCTCGATTGAACCCGGGACCGTAGAGATTGAACGACGACGTGGTAGGTATGTGTATTTCTGTTGTACAAGTTGTATTTAATATATAAAATGTATAATATACCGTTTAGAAGTAATATAACGGTGCGTATGTACTTATCTAATTATAATTCTACCCTACTCCTATAATTGTATACGTTCCTGCTATGAAAGCCTTAAACATCAACCAAATTCTTTGACCGAAAACATTGACTTTTTGATTTCGTATAATCCTTGTTTGACGCAGTATTTCACAGATTTGAGCGCGCGTGAACTGAAATAGCCTTGGTTTTTGAGTTCTCTTTATGCGATACACTCACTCTACATTATTCCCTACTTGCTCTGAACCGCTGTCATAATCGTATTGACAGATCACCTTTTACTTTCTGGAGTATGGTCCTTGCCCTCATCCATTCGCCCTTTGTTATTATAAACTTTCGTTTAGTTCATCGAACTGACTTTCTCCCGCAGATGAATCCCATTGTAAGGCTCGTTCTCATTGGAATGCGCTCCTATTATATCTGCGGCTTCCACGTGTTAAATGTGGACGACATTACCCTCTGGTTGTTCGATGTTGTTTTTTATACATCTTGATCAGTTGTTAGGTTGTTACGATTATTCATGACGTGCTCTTTATTATTGTAACTGCGTAGTGCTGTGCATGCAATATTGTTGTGATGTATCTCGCAATCAATCATTTTGCTTCAAACTTGCCTACTCATCCAGACATCAGCTTGCAGCAAAAACACAAGCCTGTCAGCATATTTTGTAAATAACTAAATGAATCTGCGTCAACTTTCGGATGTGATATTGAAACACTACACGCGAGACGATGCGGGATACTTTCAGTCTTAAATTCTTTATCGTAGAGCAGTGTCATATCTCCGATATCTGCTCGTTTATGAAGCATAATTGATAGGCACATTAGCATCAGGGTAAGAGGTCGCGACTCGGTCGCTAAATGTGCAAAGATTTTTGCTCATTTGCCATTCAGAGTTCGCATCGCACTGTCCAGCTCTTGGCTACCTATGTCATCTCTGTATAATGTCATACAAATAGTGTTTGTTACCGGCGTAGTTGTCGTGAAAACAGTGCACTGCCAGTTCAATAACAAGATTTGCATTGTCGTCATAGAACAACACTCGGTTTACTTCACACACTTATCTATCAGTAAGAACAAGGTAAGTTTATGTTTAATTAAATGGATGGGTATATTCTAGAACCTAGCCTATAATTATCTTTGTTTTCATTTGTTGTTTGTTATTTATTATGACTATAATATGACCACTGACCAATATATCCGCGTTGCTTGAAGTATCTACTGACGCATTCGCCTTTTATGGATAATGGATTATTGCGAAACACTCACCACAGCAATTTAAAAACCACCGAGTTCTTTTACGTCACAAAAAAATTTTGGAATTAAACAAGCTTAAAAACGCTTGAGTAATTTTTTTCTACGACGCCCTTATAGGACCGTAACGTGGGAGAGTTTGACTTCGAATAGATTAGGCTTCCGCACTCGTATTGGTCTCGTAAGAATCAGGCGATACGATATAAGTATTTGTGCGATTAAGTAACGGAATCTGACGCATGACCCAAACGATAAAAAAGATGACCCCTCCAATAAGTCCTTCTATTGCTTATCTCAATTATGATAACAGGCTTTCGTAAAAACACAGGATGTTTTTTAAATTATAGTAGATATGCATTCTATTTTATTCCTTATTGTTAAAGAACATAAAAAAAAATATTTTAAGAAATAATAAATTTACTGAAATCGTGCCGGTGACGTCACATTAAGATTATTAGATAACCCTGCAAAAAACACTCCCGTTTGTAGACATAAATATTATACTAAACAGCCATAAACTTAGAATAATAAAAATGAGCGTCATAAGCGTCAAAACTGTCAATCAAATCAATCTATCTGTCGCAGTTTCGTCCCAAGACGAACGGATTTCCGTCTCTTTTGGTGATAGACCGTCCTTTTTTCGTCTGTTTGCATCATAGAAATCTCAAATTTATGCCCTGGCTATATATCGGTGGTTTCACCGTCCCTTTATAGGTACTCTTTGTTCTACAAAATTATGTCTTTGATTATTGTGCTTCGCTGGTAGTGCTTAGGTCTTAATATCTTAGATGCATTGCAATTGAAAAACTATGAAACCGTCCCTTTTGAAATCGGCGGAGCAATCTGGCAACAGTGATCTATGACCTGTCAATCTTTGAATTGCTTGTATTGCCATCATATTTTATTAGTCGTATTCTGAAGTCATTTTTCACATACTGTGGAACGGATGTGCCACTTGTTTACCAAAAAGTTTAAGTTTACGGAATGAACTGTCATGAATTGGTTGGCTGATTGTTAAAAATATAATATCTTAAATTAACACGTATATGCTTCTGTTATTGTAAGATTACAAATGTAATATAAATATTTTAAAAGCATTTATCAGTTTTAAAATGTATTTTTAATACCCTTCATTCATTATCAAACATACAATATCAAGTTAGTTTAGTAACTTTATTGTTCAAGATAACTGTTTTCCATTCCAATAAATAAAACCGGCATTTGTGTTCAAATAAACAGAATTTAAACCTAATTTATTGCAATATGTGTAAGTTAGTGACTTTGTGCGTATAATAAATTTACATATTTTTTGGTATAATACTTACTTGTTTGACAGTGCTAATTAAGAGGTCTTACTAATTGCCAATATATTTTCACAAACTGATATTGTATATTGGGATATACAATAGGTAAAATTACTTTTTAATTACCTCTGGTTGGTCGGTAGAGAATGCCGCGTGGTATTAAGCCCGCGTTTTGTATAATTTATTTTGTACTATGTGTAATCAAACATAAAAATAAATAATACAATAAAAATATCTTTGTTCTCATTACCAAGGCTTCACTGAAACAATCAGTTGATAGATGCTAAGACGATTTTTATGAATCACCTAGATCAGTTGTAATGAACTTAGTCACGCAATAAAATGCAAAATAATCGATTAACCGGCCGATCTCTGCTTAAACGGTTTGTTATAATTCTAAGTTTAAGTTATTCGTTTCGCTATAACATAAATCAATCTCTTTGTTACTGTTGACACGAGTAGCTTTTGTTGACCTAAATTCAAACAACATTGCGTGACGTGGTTGCGGACCTTCCGATAATAATGTGGTGCTATGTTGAATTTTACCATTTAATTCATGTGTCACTTTTGTAATTTTTTGTAATTTACACACATCTGACATCGAAGCTAAGTCATCAAAATATTCCACGTAAATAATTTAACATTCTGCAAAATAGCAAAAATATGTTTCTCGGTTCGTAATTTCCAATACAAGTATGTATATCGTGATTGCTATAGTTAGCTAATTACTAAATAATTTTCATATTTATTTGCATAAAATTGTCGATGATCCAACATAGTATTTAATTTACAATAGGATTAATTAACACGGATACTATGGGTATTTTACAAATTGAAATAGTATATTCCATGAGTATTTGGGGCATTTGGTTTTATTTACGTCAATATAATTTTGAATTTAAAGTTACATCGGGTCGTTGGACGACTCAGTGTCCCACACGAAGAGAGCGAGAGAATATAATTCTGAATATTTTATCTAGTTTTTTTTAATGTATTCACTTAAATGCCCTGCATTGGGACATGTCAGGCTCGTAATAAAATAATATTATCATAAAAAGGGAGCACGAATGTTCAAAATAACTAGGTAGTGGTAGATCGCTTCTGACTTTGGTCTGCACCAGATTGAAAGGCCCAAATGACTTTCTTCTTAACTACAGACTTGCACATACTGATCCTGTTTGATCAGTCTCAATTTATTCTTATTGTATTAAGTTAGGTTACGTATCTGTCCAACGTCTTGCTCACTGTCCTACCTCTTTTTCCATGAAGCCTCTTGATAATTTAAAATACTAATGATACCTACCCGCGAACTTCGTTTATCTGTATGTAACTGTCAAACAACTGTTAGCTTTTATAAATTACATCTTTTTAATTGAAACGTCCATTTCACTTAAACCAGAGATCATTAGATCGTTGGTCGACCCATGCCATAGAAAAATAAACATTTCTGCATTTCTATAAAATTTGCTGAGTCCTCCAAATTCCGCATATCGATCCTCGATTCCTTTGTATGCCTACTAACTAACAGAAGCGTTCCATATCCTCACTTTATCCCTTTCCTGTGGGTATCGTAAGAGGCGACTAAGGGACCAGAGGAGTACATGGGTACATGTGTATTCCAATTTTAGGGGCTGACATCCTGTGACTATGGATGGTGATGCACAATTTTTGAATGATCCTGAAATGTTTGTCAGACGTGGCGTAAATGTTTGTTATATACAGCCGTCTACGCTCTCCCTACCCTGCAAGAGGTATAGGCGTGATAAATGTATGTACCTATTTATGTACCCCACTTGAAAAAAGCGTAGTAGTTAGCTTGCCATTGATTTACTTTTTCAAGGAAAATATAAATTTTCCCGCGGTATAAAGTAGTTTAAGTTCTTTTTAAGGTTATTTATTATCTATGTTTCTGACAAATTTCTTTGATGTCCGTTCAACACATATAAACAGGCAAATGTTCTAAAATTAGTTGGAACGTGTTCAGCAGTTATCAAATTTTAAGTAAACCCTAATTCCTTTTTTTTTATGTCTCCCATGTACAGGCTTTCGATTTTTATTTGTTTAGATATATAATTATGTTTATAAGACTGGATCTTCTGCCTGCTTCTATTTTGATTGAATATCTGTACTGCGCGACATTTTGTACTGATTAATTCTTGACCCCGCCCCGCTTTCTTTCGTCACTAAAGGCTCATGATGCAATAATGATATAAAGGTTCCTAACGAAGCACTTGTACGATTTGTTTTTATGTAACGCTTACGTCACTTCGGAAAGTGTGCTAAGAGGTAGCCTAACATAGATCGTAGAGACAGTCGGCTATTGTACTTTCAGCATCACCCTATTAAAGGGACCAACCGAAATATATCTGCCATTCTTGATAACTTAACTAGCGACTTTAACCCGCTGCGAACCGATTTCCCACGGGAAACAGACCTTCTCCCGACATACATCATATATAAAAAGCCTTTCTCTTGAATCACTCTGTCTTAAAAAAACATTGAGATCCGTTGGGTGGTTTTGAAGATGATGACAGACGCGGGAAGCGACTTTACTTTTTAGTAATGTTGATGAAGAACCAGATTTAAGCAGATCTCTTAAATTATCTTGGAGTTGTTCTCGAGATGCTGCTGATACTACGCATCTACACATACATAGAGGTATATATCTATACACGTCTATATCCCTTCCCGGGTAGGCAGAGACATTTACGCCACGACTGACAAACAATTTCTGGGTCATTTTCTGAATGACCGTTGTGTATCACCATAGTGACAGGTTATCCTAAAATTGCAATACACATGTCAGCTCAGCACACCGCCTCAAATTGCATATTTATACATGGAACCCTTAAGTCCCTTTTTTACGAAATCCATGGGAAAGAAATGGAGTGATGCTATTCTAAGCCGGCATCATACGGCAGACCGTACCGCCGATGAAAATCTGTTTTTTATCAAGAAAATGCTCTAAGGTGTCAGTAAGTGCTGTTGTCAATTAATTTCGTAACAATACAGGCTGTTTTACTTTTTTTGTAAGTCATCAGCATTTTTCAACTACGTCAACAAGACAACAAGTCTAAACACACTTTTTAGTTCCTAATTATCAAATTTTTTCAAACGTTGTTCCTAATATTTTAACAAGATTATCGGAATCTGTTATGGCTATTAAGGTTAATTGACAAAACATTCTAGATTAATTTATTTATTATGCTACAAAGATTTTGCTTATATGTATGTATGCGTAGCGTTTAAACTAGACATAAATAATAAAAAATGTGAGAATTAAAATGTACCTTAATTTTCGCTTAAAGGGTTGGACCGGATCCTAGTTCGGGTTGTGTAATACGGGAAGATGTAAGGTGGACCAAAAAGCAGTGACAGAGTGGCGGCCGAGGGACAGAAAGCGGCCAGTGAGGTCACCGATGGCCAGATGATAATATAATATCGGCTATAGGGAAGGGTGGGATGTGTGTGGCGTCGGACCGAACAGAATGGCGCTATAAAGAAGAGGCGCATGTCCAGCAATGGACTAATATAGCCTAATTAGTAAGATAGAAATAAATGGAATAAAATAACAGTTTGCATAAGTTCAGACTGAGGCATGTTTTGAAAATAATTCCCTAAAATTTAATTCCTAAAAACTACGTTTTGATAGTAGAGTGAAAATGTTAAAAACAATCCCAGGCTTGACAACGGCCTTGATTCCGAACCGACAGAACACTTGAATATTATTAGCAAGCTAATAAATTCTACGCACATTTTATTTAGTAAAAAATTGCTGCAGCTTTCATTTGTTTCCATAAATGGCATTTAATTCCCTATAATATTGATTATTTTAAAGATATGGTCCCACAGGATTGAGAGTATTGCTTGTTAACCAAAGCTGCTTTTCAATCATGCGCGGTTCACGCACTTTTCAACCTTTCAGACTCTAGCTATATCCATCCATATGTGTTATCCACTGAATGCGAATCACCTTTAACCACTTTGTTCATTCTCCTATTACCAGCTTCTTGAATATAAAATAACCAGAAGTGAATTTATATGCGAGTTCGAAACAGCAAGGTGTTGCCATCGTCTCATCGGTCACTTACTATTCTGACCGCATCTGGCGCTGCCGTTAACCTCCTTCAACATGCCAGAAAGAAAGTGCACCTCTATATTTTGAGGGTGACATGGTTACAATATTAAACTGACTTGTTGTATTGTAACTATCGATATATTTATTTCGCATCACATATCAGGTACACATTCAATTAATACAGTGTAAATAGACAACATGACCTGAAATGGGTGTAGGCACAGCACTCTGCTGGTTTTAAGCTCACCCTAGTCAAAAATAGGTCTTGCACTCTGCTTTGTTTTCTAGCCTTATTTTCTTTATCCAAAGGTTGTCTGTATTAGCGATAAGGCTGCGTTTGCGCATTTTTAGTTTAATATTTCCTTATATTCTGTTTTCTTTTTTAAATGACTATTTAGGTTTTATTTACACAAAAGTATATAAGTATAAAGGGACAAATAACAATTAATACTAAGCTAAACTAGACTTGAAACTGTGTAGTTTTGAGTGTTGAATTAGGTGTAAAGCTAAAAAATATATATTGCCCAACAAAGGTTCAGTAACTCAAAGTAAATAATCACCAAAATATTTCTTTGACTCATAAATATCTACCTCTACTTTAAAATTGTTAATCATCTATCCATTAATCCTTCTAAACTACAATCTAACTAGAGAAATATTTATTAGGTAAAGGCATTGTCCGTTCAAGCCGTTTTTTCGATATTTCAATATAGAACGCAAGACCAGAGATCTCGTAGCAAAATAACGCACCCGTACAAAAGACACCAACGCGTTATTTCTTCGTAGCAATACGAAATCACAAACATTTTCCAATACTCTTTCATGACATTCCCTATTTCTTGCCTCTCCGGGTGAGCTACAGCTTTCCACCAAACAGTCAGGTGTAGAATTTCATGACCCCGGGGCTAAAAATTAAAGAGTCCAGAACTAATTTTAAAAAAACTCGCCGTTGGTTGAGTATACAATTTGCTATGTACTTTTCTTGTGAGTGTAATATCGTATTTCACACAACATTATCGGAATCATTCATACCAGTTCCCCAACAAAGGTTCAGTTATCCCAATCTGAGCTCTATTGTTTAATTCTATTGAAAATGAAGTAGCTTATGTGGGAATAGATATGTACCGTACAGATATAATGAACAATGTTATCTTGTTGATATAGTTAAATTATATATCATGCTGCATTTAAAGATACCTGTTTATACTCTGATATGAATTCTAAATATAACGCCATGTGATGCTTAGAATGAGCATCACCCTATTTCTTTCCCGGGGATGCCGTAAGAGGCGACTGAGGGACTTGAGGGTTACATGTGTATGGAAATTTTAGGTGATGAGCTGACAACCTCTCACTATGGTGATACAAAATATTCTGAATGACCCTCAAGTGGTTGTCAGACGTGGCGTAAATGTCAGATATTACTACCATTTACGCTACCTACCCCGCGAGGGATAAAGGCGTGATTTATGTATGTATGTATGACTTCCAATACTAACGCCTACCTAGATCGCATTGGTTATTTATTACTGTAGTAATATCAGGGTAGACGTAGAATGTGCAATGTTTACAAAAAATATTAAACAAAAGATACTTCATTACATCATAATTTAAATAAGCACTCACTTTATTAACTTGTAACTAAATATTGATTTAAAGCTAGGTAGGTACGTATATAATGCAATCACCTACTACACTATTATGTTTTAATGCAATTATATTCATTTGTAAATGTTGTACCTTAAAAATATAAAAGTTATCGTACCATAGGTATTAATCGCCCAGCAAATTTAGAGGTATGCTTGATCGTGACTAAAACCACTGAGAATCTGCAAGATTTCACTTTTTTCGATACTAAACAGTTACAGCGGCAATGACTATAGACTTTACCGTGTTTTTATAAATACATACTCTCACTTGTTGCATTCCCGAGTTTGTTCTCATCATTATACGCGGTTTCGTAATAAAATAAGGAAAGTTGACTTTGTTTAGAAAACAGCGACCCCGACGACGTCTAGCCTAGGGACGCAGTTAGTCTACCTGTAGCGCTCCACTTTCTGCGCTAGGAAAGTAGTAGGGTATGGAAAAACCCGTAGGAATAGAAATCATCGTTATTTGGTGCATCTGTCAGGCCCTATGCACGTACTTATTAACCCTACATTTGTGATTGTGACGCAAAGCACATAATAAAAATGATACGTGACAATTTCCTCGTTCATTAAATTCGCCTGTGGAATGTTATAACTTTGTATCTATCGATTTTTTGTTTGTTTACGATTTCCTGTATTAACACTTCATAAAAGTCACAAGCGATGCTAGCTTTATACTGAATTTGGAATAGTTTAATTATTTTAAACCGTTTTAAAGTTAGAACGCTGGTAAACTGGCAAGCAATAAAGCGGCACAAACTAACAGTCCATCACTTTGTGATTTGATGTCGCTCGCTGAGAACTGGGACAGCTGACTCTGTGGCCTACACTGCGCACTGCTCGAATTACTTTATTATTCAGTTACTAAGGAAAAAAATATTCACTACGCTCTATAATTAATTACAGTCATGCTAAGTAGTGTATTTGCAAAAACATCCACAAAAAGTTTTAATAATTATACTTCTTTGTCTTACCTCAACAAATTAAGATTAGGTTGTTCTTCATGAAGTCTACTTAAGTGCAAGGTGAAGTCGCCGTGGATGATCAGTGTGCGAACAATAACATTTCACTCCTTTTCGTGTTGAACAAACAAAAACGCCACATTCACATACTAATTATTTTCGAGAGAAACTTCGCAGTTTAAACGGTAGCGCGCATACGGATCGCCGTTCGAACACTGAGGTGTGTGGGTTCGAAGTGAGCGAGCGGTAGGAGTGGGCGAGTGTGGGCACAACCGCACGCGGCGCGCGCAGTGAGAGTTGTGATGCGCTCCGGTGTCCGGTGTCTGCCGCAGCACGGCAGCAGAGCGCCAGCCGCCTACGAAGGCCGCTGCGGCCTCCGCGCGGCCGCATCCTTCAGATGTTGCACATGCAGCGCGGTGCATCTGGCTGCAGGCCGCTCGGGCCCAGCAGCCGTCCTGCAGGCCGCAGTACGCATGACGCACTTGCTGCCGCAACGCGCCATTATCCTCTGTGTCAATCTCTGCGTATAAGGTCGCATACCCTGCATGACCGGTCATTGACCACGTGCCAGTGATCCACGGCATTCATAATGATTAACCGCCACTTGTTCACTAGTCTGCATAATTTACCTACTTACCATACTTACTTAACTTACGTAGTTTGCATGGATTTGAGTTGCAGATATTTTATACAGCTTTACAACGTTGCATTCATGTGATGGCATTCTAGAAGTAGGATCCAAGTACTAACAACAACTTATAAATCAATAGTCAATTATCGATTATTTTAATGAGCATTTTTTATTTAGTTTTTGTTGGTTCAATCCATAAGGTTATGAGATGCAAAAAAGAGAGATGGCAACGCACTTTTACTAACGAACCCTTTAGTTAGCACTTGGTAGTTAACAACTTGTTTACATAATGATGCATCGTGTCTGACTGCAGTGTTCACGACCCTGATTCAGCTGTTCCAATCAAAATTTATAATTGCTAAACCCTTCAACTAGAGAAGCGTGAAATTGAACTCTACCTACAGGTAACATGTGTCCGAGGGAGCTATTGCGAACAGATGTTCAGTTCAGTTGCCAACAAAAACACCGCGGGTCACTGTTGGCTGAGCACGGCCGCGGCCGCCGCTACACCATACGCGACCAACCAACCCCATTTGCTGTCCCTCACTCACCTAAATCTTTTCGTATCTCTCCTTCTCTTTTCCCGCAGGGTGCTGGTGCCGGTGTAAAGTTGTTTAGACGTTGTCACTGGCAACGGTAGTCCGACACAAGACACGCGGCCCGCACCATCCAGTCGTGTACGTACGATAGCTTCCACTAGAAAATATTAAACTTTTTCTATATTTCGAAAAGTTCTTGAAGACTTAAACATTGCCGAAAGGAGAGCACATTTATATGTAAGTTATCACATATTTGTACAAACAATTTCTAGGGTAACGAAACCGCTATCAGCTGATCATGCGAGGTCTCCGGCTGGTGCTTACGTCTCAATGTGACCTAGAAATTATTTAGCTCTTGACCCATCTGTTTTAAAACTCTGTCAATAACAACTCTGCGTACATTGTTTAAAGTCATGGTCATTTAATTTATCTCGTCAATTTTAAGAATTCTCTTACGAATCATTAATTAACGCATTATACTAGTTAAGTCTTTAATTGCTACTTTGAAACTCGTGATCGTCAATTTAAACTACTTAACACACTTGAACTTAGTTGTATCGATTACATAGTTAATTAAGTCGAAAATTTGAACTCACGCAACATATCAAGTAACGAATAGGTAGCTTTCTTGGTAACAGTACGCTTCGTGACAGCTCACAGTTCCACGCGGGGTGTTTTATTGCCAAAGGAATAAAAAGAAACCCTGCATGCACCAACGGGGACCATTTAAAGACAGACAGTTGATTAATAGCTGACGAACGTCCCGAACGAAAACCGTTGAAACGTAAAATTTTCAAAATATTTTACATAATTAGAAAGTTTATGATTAAATATTTATACCGTTAATTAAATATCTAAGTAAATTTTATCACAAAATTGATTACGCCAATTAACTTATACATACATATATAAATTACGGCATCACCTAACCATGCAGAATAGTTTTTGCTGATTTCCACTCTACCTCCGCCGCTACTGTCAAATTAACTGCAGGTGTTTCCTTGTTGCAGATGACGACAAGTAGTTACTATGATACAAGTACAGTGCAGTGGAAATGATGACGTTGTCGGACAGTCTTGATGACCAGCCTCCCGCCGCAGACGCTCCTGATGGGTCTACAACATCCTGGGACGCTCTCTACTGCTCACACCTCTGGTCTAATAGCCACTTACGAAGAGCAGTCCTCGACACACCCAATGCGGACAGCATGGTCATCAAATACTGCTACACATGCAAAGGAAAAATAAGAAAATATGAAATCAAATCGCCAAGAGTCAATTTTGTTCCTAACAATCATTCTACTCCTAATGGTAAAATAACTACAAAAGAATCAGAACTACCTAAAGATAATGTACCAGAAAACTCGTTACATGAAATAAGACACGCAAGTTTGACTGACAACCGGATACCCACTGAAGCTACAAACCCGGAGGTAAATCAGTGCATACCGTCGATATCTCGTCAGATCGACTCCAGTTTTAGACAGAAATACACCTCGTTCGAGATTCGCCCGAGTGAAAGAAACAGCCGGAGACTGAGAAAAAGCCTGAAAGGCATTGGCTGTATCGTTAACTTAGCTCTGACTGACAGTCCAGTAAAAAAACGGACTCAAATACAAGCGTGCTCAATAAGTGTAATGATTGTAGCTATCGTAGTTATAAGTTTTGTTTTAGTTAATTTTACGTCTCCTAGTTTTACACGAGCAACTACTGTTGCGAGTACAATTGTAGTGCCAACTCCAAGTATAGATTTTAATGAAACGTCATCGGCAGTTTCTATAACTAGTGCTAGAACAGAAATAACGCCCTCCACAATAGACACAAACACACAGAAAAGTATAACCTCAGAAATAGGAAGTGCTCCAACAACAGCAACCTCGCTTATTTCGGATGTCATATCAAAAATTCGTAAAAATATCAGAACATATCCGAAAGATTCTAAGAAACTACAAGAAAGTCTGAAACCAAAAGATATCATCAATAGAGACTTATCCAAAACATTTTGTTCGTGCCAAACCAGCGAAGTGTGCATGCTGGATGAAAGTAGCGGAACAGCTATTTGCAAAGAAGCTGTCGATGTTGACGATCCTACAGGTGACTATTTTATATTTTCTTCTTTTGTGTCCAAACTTATGCTTAGAACCAGTTTGAAATACTAATACGAGAGAGAATCAATTTCTCTCTCGTATTAGTATTTTCTATTAGTCTTTAAATATCTAAACTACTTATCCTGATCGGCAGACCTTACACGATGTAATCAGTTCTGCAAAAGGTTCATGCATGACCTCTTTAACGCCAAGTATCGGGCAAAACAAAGATAGACTTGACTTATCAGTCTTGGAGAAAATTTTATACGCAAAATTATAGTTCTAATAAATTACCAGGTTGCGGTGGACTATGCGCCATGGATACAGAAGCGTGCCAGCTAGTGGACCGTGCGCGGGGCGTGCGAGTGTGCCGCCAGCTGACCCTGGTGACTTGCGCAGCGGACGAGTGGCGGTGCCGCAACGGTCTCTGCGTGCCGGCCGAGGCCCACTGCGACGGCTCTATACAGTGCTATGATCGCTCCGATGAAATGCACTGTGGTAAGGATGGCACTAAGATCAATTTAAAGGTATCGCATATAACGACCGAAGAAGCTATCAGGCAGCTAACCACCATGGGCCAAATCAAATGCCTTGCCCAAATCCAGTCTTGGCCGCGTAGTATCCGATGAGCCTGGGTCTGTCTAGAATCGTATAGTTAGCATAATATTTTTTTAAATCAAACTACTTTTCTCAAGTAATTGCCTGAGTGTAAAGTTCGTGTGTGACTTAGCAATGTTTGTTCTAGAATGTGACGTAACGAAGCAGTTTCGCTGTGGTCAGTCCATATCATGCTTCCCAAAGACGAAGCTCTGCGACGGGGTAATCGACTGCTGGGACGGCTTCGACGAGGTCAACTGTACCGCTGGTAAGCCATTTTCTGTTCCTATATTGTGTAAGGGCAGCTTCCTGAAGTCTGATAGAAATTGCTATGGTAATAGGGTGCATTCAGCACGTGATTTTGATTGAATCGTTATCTGGTGAAATCAACTAAAATTAAGACATTCACGAATTGTCCAGTACTTATTTGGTGTAAAATTATTTTTACATAGTAGGTTGGTACTTATACGAACATGCAGAATTATTTATGGAAAATGTGTATTATACACTCGTTCAGTATTCCCTTACACCCGGTATATTATTTGAATCATCATCAGGTACTTTTAACCATGAACCTAGGAATTCTGAAATTGACTATCAATATCGAGAAGTAAATAAAATATCGCCATATAATCATCACTTTCTTTCCCTCATGAATGACACACAAACTTTACTTGGAATGCAAAATCGTACTTATACCGTTCAGACTCGAATCTAGGTTACGAATGTGCTCAACAGAGACCAGTCGGACCTAACGGGGCTTCCTATAATATCCACTTCCTCTGTATTGGAAATCCGTCAACTGAATATATTATTCTTCACGTAAGCAGGATTAGTATTGAAGGGCGAATGTACAAGTTGCTAACCAGGTACCAGCTACGGCTGGCAGTTGGCAAGCACCACCTAAACCCTAAACCTCAAGTCAGAAATAAAGAAGATATGGTATATGTACTTTGGGACCAAACGGTAGAATTCCTAAGATGTTGAGTTTTCAAAATGTTCTCATACATATTGTCAAATAATATAAAATAATGACTTTGTTCGTTAATTGACCTGCGACTGGTAGGTTATCCCTACTTTCATGTGTTCAGTCAGAGCAACGTAAAATATGTAGTTATTTTCTTATGCTTATAAATTAAAAAATGTTTGAAAGTTTACTATTAGTATAACTACATGCCAGTGTAATTATTCATTTTATGTTTTTCGCGACATCGTAGACCTACCTACGTGTCTACCGCAGTTGATTATTTTTGCAACAGTTGCAGTAAATAATATTACGTGGCGAAAGTCTTGCATAACGATTGAATAATCGTCATTAAATATATACCTACATATTCTCTCCGAGTTATGATATCACAATGATAGATGATGATACTGTTTAGTAGTAATTTAACTTTGTAACTTGGCAATTTGCTAAAATAATAGGTAGGTCGACTTAAACCAGTTTTTTTACGTGAAACCAAAAGTAGTAAAGTAGTAATTGTTAAAAGAACCTTAATTTTATCATTCTTTATTTTAAATGAAATACATCCGTAGATTTGCAACTGGGACGTCGACCCCACTAACTTTAAGCGTGTTTCACAGAATGTCCAGAAGACCAGTTTACATGCACAGACGGACAGTGCATACCTCCAGCGCGGTTCTGCGACGGCCTCGCCGACTGCGCCGACGGCAGCGACGAGCCGCTCGGATGCGGCGGCGCGTGTGGCGCGCACGAGCTGCGGTGCCGCAACCACCGCTGCGTGCCGCACACCGCTCGCTGCGATGGCGTCGACCACTGCGGTGACGGCACAGATGAACTGCAGTGCTCATGATGAACAATTTAATATTTAAAGCTCCTTTTGTGTGTTTTTGTGTTCCGTGAAGTGTGACGATCGATTAACAGGCATAAACTATCGGATATATTATATGTACGATTCCAATACTGTAATCTATAGGGTGTTTACTAGTGACCTTTACAGAAAAATCAGGATAGGCTGAGCCCTGTACTATATCCGTGATAATTTTACAAATTTGACAGACTTTAACAATAATGTCGGATTGTCATTACAAGTGCTGTACTAAGTATAACGCGACAAATTGGTAAAAAACATACATCAGCCTATTGCAGTCAACTGCTGGACGTAGGCCTCCCCCAGGGTACGCCATAGGGCACGATCTCTCGTTTTCGCCATACAGTCGCTACCTTTTTTAAGTCATCCGGTCCATCTGGCCGGTAATCGTCCAACGCTACGCTTGCCGTGGCGTGGCCTCCACTCGAGAACCCGCTTACTCCACCGTCCGTCGGTTCTACGACAGATGTGCCCAGCCCACTGTCACTTCAGTTTGCTTCACTTCCAGACAACAAAAACTTAGGTCGAAATATGAAATAAGGTCTTCCCATAGATATTATACTAGCTGACCAAGTCGATTTGTATGTATGGGAGGTCCATTTTCCTTCATATTTCGACCCACTCGTATGTTCATTGGGAAAATTTGTCCCTGTCACCAGCCCGTCCTAAGTTTTCGGTATCGGTAACTAATAAAATTTCACCTTATATAATTTGAAGTATTTTGTAGATATAATTATGACTTGATTTACATTTAGTAGATACCTTCCAACTTCCAACGTACCTACCTACCGAGTTAAATCGTAGGTAGTGTACCTACAACTACTTAGAAGCACTCGAATACATTTTCATTCCTTTCTCAGCGCCTACTACCCATCTTATGATCTGGTCATGTTTGTTCGATAGTTTGGTAATTAAAATAAAGTCATAAGTACCTAGTACCTATATAAAAAAACTATTTCTTACTTAATAATACGTATTTAACAGCGTATTTTACGTATTTATACCGTATGATACCGGCTTAGAATAGCATCACCCCATTTCTTACCCATGGGTGTCGTAAGAGGCGACTAAGGGACTCTAGGGTTAGATGTGTATTGCAATTTTAGGCGATGGGCTGACAATCTGTCACTATAATGATACACAGTTATCTGCTTGACCCTCAAACTTTTGTCAGACGTGGTATCCGTTTTACGGCAGTGAACGCTCTGCCTATTCCGTAAGGGATATAGGCGTGACTTATGTATGTATGTATTTACCAGCCCTTTATTTCAAATATACTTCTAGCAGGTACTCCAAGTTTGCTGCGAGCATACTTTTAGGTTTATGTTTATTGTGCACCCCTCCCGCATTACGGCTACTCCCCTATCCTGTACCCTAAGGTTGCCTGGAAGAAATCGCTACCTAAGCGATAAGGCCGCCTTGTGTACACTTTTTTTTAATTTATATCATGTTTTTACTGTGTTTCCTGTGTACAATAAAGTATTTTTGAATTGAATTGAATTTTTAGACTTCGTTAGAAAGTTCTCAAACACTAGTTAGTTACGATTCCTGCTGAAACTTGCGCGTTAGAGGGTAATATAATTATGTTCCTTGAGCTACGGTTGCAGCCTCTGAGTGCGCTGCGCTGCGCTCAGAAATTCACGTAATATTAAAAAAATACATATAGATGCGGGAATTAAATTTTTCCCGCCATCAAATGTGACTGGTTCATCGTATTTCATTTCCGGTGTAATCATTCGTTTTACGTTCCATTAACCACATAATGCTACGTATGTAAGAAAGAGATAGATACATACACAACCTTCAAATAAGACAAGGACAAGGGTACACAAACATGGCAGATTCATTCGTTCTTTGTGCGTATCACGCACAGGGTGACCATTTGTGCCAGATTTCTGCTTTATATGAGTTTTTTAATTACCCTGTTTGTAGTTCCTAAGAAGTGGCGCTGGTGAGAATGGCGGAAAAGCTCAACAGCGATTTCCCATAAGTAAGAGTAACAAAATTACATGAAATGTAATAAATGTTTTATTTTAATATTTTGTTAAAATGATTACATGTATGATAGATAACGATAAAATATATATTTTTTTCTATACTCGTCTCTTAATGTTCGAATTTTTAACTCGCAAACAATTGTTTAAAGACCTTATTTATGCGTTCTGTCGATAGAAATTAAAGTTAAATAGAAATTACAGAAGCGATGCCTTATATGAGAATGCTCTTACTTCGATAAAGTTGAGAATTAAAACAAAGTTTATTTTTGCCAAAACTCAAATCGTGCCATCTTCCGCCACACCTGTCAGTTGTAGTTGTACGGTAAAAATTTGGATTATTGTTCGGTTGTAGTACTTGTAGTTAAGTTGTTTCATGAGGTTGTTGTTGAGACGTTGTTCAGTTGTTGTTCAGTTTTTATTTATTTGTTGTTTAGATGTTATTCAGTTGTTGTACCGATGTTGTTCAGTTGTAGTAGTTGTTCAGTAACTCGACATCTATCTAAACAACTGCTGAAGAACAGAATTTTCAAAAATTCATATTAAGCCATATTACGTTCTCGTATTGAATTTGACCTTGTATCGGGCCTTGCAATCGCCGGTGGAAAAGTGTACCACTGAGTTAGTTTTGGAGGGTGTAGATAAAAGACGTTTGGAAAAGTGTACCACTGAGTTAGTTTTGGAGAGTGTATAATAAATAATCTGTCCAATCCGATTTCGGCTACAGCGACTGCAAGACAGGCTCAGCAGCTAGCGTCTCGTTGGTCCGCGCGGTCATGTGCTCGCATGTGGCTGCTATAGCCAATTTTGGCCTTAAAGGTCCTTGAACACTTCGGACAGGTGAGTAAGCCGCCACTATATTGGTACGTTGGTGGTCTGGCTTTTAACCCGTCTCTTTTTGCGTCGAGTTCGTCTTTGCGTGATTTTTCAAAGGCGTCGATATTTTGCCTAATAAGACGTCTCCACTCAGGGCGTTTTTTAGCAGTCGAATACCACGTTAAGGGATCAATGCTGCAATTTGTCATATGCCTCTTAAGTACATCTTTATATCGTAAGAGCTGTCCGCCGTGCTTGCGCTTGCCTTCTTGAAAAAAGATGCACTTAGCTATACGTTCATCGGGCATGCGGAACACATGACCACAGCACCGTAGCTGACGCCGCATCAGATAATCTTCAATACCGCAGATCTTAGCGCGTCGAAGAACTTCAGTATTTCTGATGCGGTCCGTCCAGTGGATGTTCATGATGTCCCGCAGACATCGGAGGTGAAATTGATCTAGTGTCTTTATGTTTCTGCGGTAAAGGCACCAAGTTTCTGAACCGTATAGCAGACTAGGTAGTACGATGGCTCGGTAAACTGAGATTTTTGTTTCCAGTTTGAGCTCATGTGAGCGAAAGACTTTGGAGTGGAGTTTGCCGTAAAATGCTGAAGCAGCACCTATCCTGCTATTTATTTCGCCTTCAAGGTCACATTGTGCTACCCAGGTACTTGAACTTCTCTACACGCTTTAGGACATCTTGACCGACACAGATTCTCAGAGGTTCGTCTTTGTTTTGTAGTCATGACTTCCGTCTTACTAACGCTTATTTTCAGACCGAACTTGGTGCATGCCTCGTCCAGACCAGTCATCAACTCTTGTAGAGAAGTAGGAGACTCAGCTAAAAAGCATAAGTCATCCGCATACATAATCTCAGTAATCATTTTATATGTCACTTTAGTGCGGGTAGATTGAAAATTATACCATCAGTTCGGAAGCAAATATGGATTCCAGAAGGTACTTTTTGTAACTTTTCGCTGACCACCGCTGCAAAATAGATGGCAAATAGTGTGGGTGCAAGAATACAGCCTTGCTTGACCCCACAGCTTACGGGAAAGAAATCAGATTGTTCTCCATTTGCAGATACACAGCACGTCATGCCATCGTGCAGTAGTCGAACCAAACGCACAAATTTTGCCGGGCAACCCACCTTTTCCCGTATGATACATAGGGCTTCACGAGGAACACAGTAAAAAAAAAAACAGAACAGAACAGTCGAACAGAGTGTAAAACATAGTGTATGCAACTGCATATAATTAGATAGAATGCTCGTGTCAAACTATTATCACACAAGTCGTAGTAAACTGACACCCGCATTCGAATGACCCCTTTAAATGACAGTTGCATAAACTACTATTATTTTCCCTACCTAATATCGAGGACGTACGCCTCATCAATAGATTGTAGGGACTTACAATGACGCCTTATTGACAGCATTTGAAAAAAGTAATATCTTCTAAAAATCATCGACAGATGGCGTTGAATATCTGGGAACATAAATGCTGGGGAGTTTGATTCTTATTATTTTCGTGTGGGATACCGAGTCATCCAACAACCCAATGTACGTCCTCGAAAATTTGTTGAGAAGTTAGTATTGGAATTTGATTTAAAGTTTGGAAATAATATTTCCTAGTGGCGCTTATTCAAGATAATGGGAAATTTTCTAGAGATTCGCGAGTGTCATGTAGAGGGCGCTCAGTTTAATTGAAATAACGTTCCTTTAGGTGAAAATCTGTACCACTTTACACTGAGACAAAACTATGGCTGCCGCCAGCCATATTGATACGTCAAACTCTTGTTTGACATTCAGAATTATCAACAGAACTGTCAACAGAAAAACTCCCATTTTGATAATACGAGTATATCTAGCAATGAATTAGGACTTCGGGTCCGGAAAATAAATGCCAACAAGTTTACGAGGTAGAGCACAGTTCACTACTATAATAATGCTAATATTATTATCTGGCGTCACTTGTAGAGAAACCCCAGATGGTTAACACCATCTATTAGCGTAGAGAAATAAAAAAGTGGCATAATTCTATTTATTTTTCTAGACTGTAACGTCCCACTGCAGGGCAAAGGTCTCCCTCCCTTTCTTCCCTGTTTTGAGCCTCCTTCATCAAAAATGGGCGACCGCTCGTAGTTCATCCTTCCATCTCTTTCAATGTCTACCGTGGGCCCGCAATGCATTAGGAGGGACCCCAATCGTACTTGTTTTTGCCCAAAGCTAATCCGGCATCCTGGCTACGTGACTAGCCCAATCCCATGCTGCCTTCTGACCTACATCTACGAGTATAGTGCGGGGTCTCAGCATCGTGTTCCTAACTCGGTCTATTACCCTGACTCCGAGTATGCTGCGCTCTATACTTAGTTGGCAAATGTTGAGACACGTTGACTTTCCACTTTATCAGGAAGCCGTTTAACACCGTCGCATAAGATAATTTATCTGCGATGACAGCTCTTAATACTGCGTTTTAGAGCATCGGTCAGGAGAACATTTCTACTTGTCAAACTTATCCTACCTCGTTCATAGGCATACGTCAGATATATTTTTTCGACCTCTCAACTGAGAGAAAATTTCGCCAAACGTCAGTTTGACAGGTGCATGGTGTCATGAAATGTTTTAGTGACATTTTTCTGTTGTTTATCGTGTTGCGCTATAAAATATAATTTTATAAGATTCATTAAGAAAATCATCATTGGCCACAGCATCTATCTAGATGATTGTTGCAGCGCTCGTGGGTTATGATGATCTACGACGGCCGCACCGAAAATAAGATCAGACAAAGCGGTAAATGTTTAGAAATCGCTAATGTGATGACATTTAACTGAATTTCGTTCATTCATTTCGCCAAACCCCCTTTCAGATGTGTGTTAGTTTAAATTTTAAGCTAAGTTTATCTTATCCGAAGCACGTTGAACGTACCCCAGCATTTGAAATCCGTACTGTAGATTAATTTTCAAATGTTTTCGCGATATCTGATTCATTGTTATTCAGGTGGTCACCCTGATGTCGACATTCATTCATTCATTCATTCGTTCTTATATCGCTTTCACCTTTTCTTTTCGCGTGCGGATTGGCGTTGCTGTTTTCGTGAATTTCTAGAAATAAATATATTCTATGTAATCGCCGTAAATACTCAGAAATACATTAATTTTAATTTGATTGGAACATGGCTGACAGTGACGATGAGTATGACCGAAAGAGACGCGACAAGTTTCGTGGCGAAAGAGGCGCCGCCGAGAGCAGCTACAGGAGCAGCGATCGTCGCGAGGAGCGAAGCCGGGGTCGCGAAGATTGGTCCGAGAGGTATTTAGCATCGTCAGGGAACTGGGTTGCGCTTCTGTAACTTTCATGTGAATACTAACCTTTCTTTCAGATCCCAACCTCATCATCATCACCCTGATCCGCCCAAAATCCTTCCTTCACATCCCAAGCCCATCAAACGCTGTTCTGTTGCTTTCATTGTGAGGTACTTCTTTTGTATTTCCCTATATTTGAATAAATTAATGATCTTCCAGACACATCTACTTTACATTTTACTATTTGTTATTTATTTTCAGTTCTTTTTGTGTTACTAAGTATTGTTATTATTATGTTAGAAAGTCACGTGCGTACGTGACAAATTACAGTCCAATTTGTATTTTAGTTTACATAGTAAACTGCATGCATTATGTAATTTTGTATTTGCATGTACATATTTTATGTTTTTTTGAGTTTGTAATTACAACGTAGACCGTTGTACTGGAAGATCTCGTGGAGGTCGCTCTGGTCCTGACTACAGGGACTACCGTGGAGGGGCAAACGCCAGCCGGGGGTACTCACCAGTACGCGGGGAAGGACCACCGAACAAGCGCATCAGACCTGACTGGCCGATAGACGACAGAAGATATGGAGGCATGCCACATGACTCCTACGGTTCCTATGGCTGGGCGCATGACCACTTCGGGCCACATCCAGCTCATCAGGGCTATGGGCAGCCAATGCCGCCCGTACCAGCAAGGTTTGTTATTTATTTTTGTTTGTAGTTCATACTGTATAGTTAATTTGTAGTTTGTACTGTATTTAGGACATGTTTGAATCAGGCATGACTCTAGATAAGTGTGGACTGTGTACTTTGTACAAATTAAAATAAAATAATATGTAAATAGTAAGTATAAACAATAAAAATATAATTTAAGATTACCAAAAACCAACACTGACTAAAATTAGTTGTTTTTGTAATAAAGTGATTATGTTCTTAGAGATGCTGTACTGCCCATGGGAGCTGTGGATGGTCCACCCTCCATGATGTCCTTCAAGGCGTTCCTTGCTGCCCAAGATGATGCTATCACTGTGGACGATGCTATCCAGAAGTACAATGAATACAAGCTTGAGTTCAGACGGCAGCAACTTAATGAGTTTTTCGTTGCACATAAAGACGAAGAATGGTAAGCATACTAGTGATATAAAGAAACTTTTTTAAGACTTGCTTCATTCTCTTCAGTACTGAATAAAATCTTATAATGAACTATAAAAAAATTATCATCATAGGAGTTCAGAAGAATGTTTGTTAATTATTGATAAAGTCAATTGCTCTTGTGATTTGCTAGTAATTAAAAAATTCTAAGCAATAACTACAGAACTACATAACTGAGAGTTGGTAAAATTATCATGATATTTTTAGTTATGCTTAGAATTTTTTAAATACATTTGGCGAATGTTAACTGGTAACCTTTTTTCCCTACAGTCTACAGCGTAATCGCGCGGCTGGACAGCGTTAAAGAAAATAAAATATACAAACTATATTGAAATGATAATGTGTGTAGCTAGTTGATTCCGCGTTGACCAGTAGCGCGCAATGCTACAGGTTCCGTTCTGTTAGGGGTAGGGCTAAATATACCGCAAAGTCTGGTACAGGTGAGACTATGAAGATTTTTACATTTTTCTAAGACATTTTTTAGTTTTTTCTTCAGCATCAGGAAGGGTTTGTATGAAGGTGGTTTAAATAATTTCCAAATGGAACTTTTATTTTGTACATCTTAGTGACACTTTGGGTTTCCCTTATTCTTTTATATATCAACAGCTACAGTTCTCTGCTGGACATGTTGCTCCTCTTATTGGGGCGTGTTTGCCATATCTTCATGCTTCACAGTGGCTTGGTAAGCGCAGTGCAAGGTGTTGCATTTCACAGGGAATGCAACAATCTTTGGATTTATCCTTTAGCCTCCTTTAACGACAAAATAACATCCATGATAGAAATGGACGTCAAAATTATATTTGGAAATAATTTACATTTTGACCATTAGTGTTGTAGATGTGTAAATTCAATGCAAGAACAGTAATAATTTAAAAGCATGTTTTTTTCTTAGGTTCAAGATCAAATACCATCCCGAGGAATCTGTGAAACGAAAGGAGGAGCAGTTATCTGCATTAAAGGTAAATACACTTTTAATTTTTTATGTGATTACTGTGATAAGAAAAAATTGGACAGTTCTTAAAGTTTAGATAATAATATGCTCTCTAAATTTTAGCTAATAGATAATCAGTGCATCTGTATGAAATCATATTTGTTACTGTTGTGGCACTTACGAAAGAGCAAAACCTAGAAAAAAATTGCCAAGGAAGTGTCCTGTTGGAATCAATTAGATTATTTATCCCACATAACTAAGGCAGAACATTCCAGGTGAATTCCATTTGGTTTTTGTTTTCCTACTTTAATATTCACACACGATATTTCTCGTAGAATCGTCTAAACGTATTCCTCGAGCTTCTGGAGGGTGGTGAGCTGGACAAAGTGTCTGTGGACGTGGATAAGTCCGACAAGCTGATCCGACTGCTGGACACCGTGGTCATCAAGCTCGAGGGTGGCACGGAGGAAGACCTCAAAGCCCTGGACGAACCGCCGCCAGAAGAAATTGTCATAAAAGATAAACCAGGTAACTTTACCAAACAAGCAATTTTTAAAAGGCTTTGTTGTGAGGGAGATGGCATGACCACTGTGGGAGATACGTGTCGGCAGGATAGTAGAATTACCTCTTGTTTAAGATATAAATTATGTGATCAGTGCCATGATTAGTAAGTTTTTTATTTTGTCTTGCAGCAGAGTCCGACAAACCAGTCGTCATCGACGTAGATGCTGTCAAAGTAAAGGAAGAAAAGGATGACACTGAGAAAAAAGACAAGCCAGTAAGTACCGATTTGTTTTATAAAATGCAGTTTGAGAACAAAGAATCTAGGGGATCAAATGAAGCGGGTATGAAGACTGATTCAAACATTTATAGCTATGTTTTTATTTTGTGTATTATTTTCGATTATTCATGTATTTAATATTTCGTACAGGAAAAGAAAGAGGAGGACAAGCCCATAGCCCCCATCACGATGGAGATAGACCCTCACTTGAAGCAGCTGCAGGAGCAGGCCAAGTTGTTCTCCCGCTTCAACTCCGCGCCCGGCGACGAGCCTGAGTCGCAGCTCGACAAACAGCCACGTAAGGACTATTTTTAACTAATGGTATTGCCAGAACACATCCACCTTTTTACAGAGCCATTACTTCATTTGCTTCTTGAGGGATAGCCCATAGATCTCTCATCACTATTTCTAACTTTGGCCATTTGGCCCGTCACTTTTGGAGAAAATCACTTTTATTTTTTCAGTAAGCAAGCAAGTGGACAGTTGTCAATGCATTTGTTTCTATAAAGCAGTTTTTACTTACCATTTCTTTATAAAAGACATTTTTTGATAGATTTTGCAATTTGTAATTGTGTAATTATTTTCCTCTTCAGCTCCACCAGGCTCCTCATCGAGCTCATCATCATCGAGTTCCTCTTCATCCAGCTCGGACGAGGAAGGCGAGACCAACACCCGCCGCAAATCCAAGTCCAAGTCGAAATCCAAATCCAAAACCCCGGACCCAGCCAAGTCCCCCAAACAGAAGGAAAAGACACCTGAAGTGGAGAAAGCTAAAGAGGCAGACAAAGAAGATAAAGAGAAAAATGGCGATGACAAAGCCGAGTCGGTGACCGATGTCACTGTTGAAAAGAAGGAGTCGAGAGCGTTGCATAAGACTACGTCGATTTTCTTGAGAAACTTGGCGCCTACCATTACTAAGGCTGAGGTTGAGGCTGTAAGTATTTTCCAGTTAAATAAACACTTTATTTCCTAAGCTATGGTTGTGTTATGGAGGTATGTTATGTACATTACGCATGATTAGAGCTTTAACGTTGACTTAAACCACGCAGTAATCACACCTAGAGACTACACTCCCGCCCCAGACGCGCTCAAGCTCATTCATTATATTAACCTACCGTCTGGCTGGCGTTCAGCGTTCAGTCCGATCCGTTCTTTCCAGTAACTCCTAAGCCCAGTGGAGCCCCAAGGGCGCGTTTGGGCTGGTTGTTTGAAGAACTATACAAATTTCTCCGGTTGAGGTCCTGCTCCCCACAAATCAGTCAGGTGTTCGAAGCCCGGGGCTAAAATCGACGAGTCCAAATAATAAAAAGTGGCTTTTAAAGGGCGAGCATCTTAGTCAGGATGCGCTTTCTTTAGTAATGTCGATTTACCTCTGTGTTCTCGTACGTAAAATTAATTTCAACATCGGTTTTTATTTTTATTTTTTTCATATAGTCTGTAAAAAAAGGTAAAAACCACCGAAAGAATCACTTCGATACGATTAGTAGTTTCCGAGATATAATTTTTTAAAAGTCGGCAAGGCATGCTGGACCGCGCTCGCATGTGTGACGTCACTGAACACTACCGGCCGGCCGCAGCCACCGACTCGCTTTGTTGCTCGTTGTTCACCAGTCGTAGCACACGTGCGCGACGATCTGGGCCCCAAGTCTACTATTTTTCTCTAAAACATCGACCATCGCCAGTCCATGACGACTTTATTGCCATTTTGTCAAAATTTGGTATTCTGCTAAACTTCAAACACATTCGTAATGGAATTGCAAACGCTTGTCGTCGGAATAGTGTCATCATTCTCTATGGTTTACCGATCTAATTTTGTTCATTCAATTATTCACTCTTTTTTGCTACTGGCTCAGTGTAAACCGGCAGAATGGAGCGAACGCTTTGCCTAAAAAAAAAGACTGTCAATTTGACAAGTAAAGGTAAACAAACAACATGTTATTGTTTGTAAAAGTGTAAAGATTATACTTAATTATAAAATAAAACTGCTTTCCGTTTCATAGGAGGATTCTTAAGGGGAAATTGGTAAGTAACAACACAACTATCTTGTTTGAAATAAATTTATTTTCTTAGTGTTAATTCATTTTTCATGGATGAGCAATATCTTTGTAGATATGGCAGGCAACGGGGAAACGTCGTGAGCGTGGCTCAGTCAAGCACACTTATATATTATTATTTGGAGTGCCATAGGGAAATAGCACTCGGTCGCTGCATCAGAACCACAGCCAGTCAACCACTCTGGGTGCAAAACTTGCTAGATGAAACCGCTAGGTATGTATGTAACTGTATGGAAAAACCAGTGCCCTCTTGCCAATATAATATTCAAGTTAAAACATGGTAAATTAGGTTGTCTTTATTCTTCTTAGTAGGCACGCAGTAGTTGCAACCTGATTTAAATGCCTAAATCTAGTTGTCCTTATCTTTCATAAGTTTCATAAGCCTAGTTTTGTTTACTACAATGAATCTTTTTGATTTAATGTTTATATCTATATATTTTCATTCATCTATTAAATTTTTATACCAAAATAACTTAAACCTTCTGCTTCAGGAATCCATTGGAAGACCCTATACATGTCTTGGATGACGGCGTTGAGATTGAAATATAAGACCAAGGAACCGCAAGGTATTTTTCTATTTCCTACCTTTATACAAGAGCCTATTCTTATGGCAGCATCTATTCAATTGAATCTATTGTAATGAGTAGTGATGACTGACGAAGACTACATTTATATTAACTAGTGGTCTGCCATTTATTTTTCAGACAACAACTCCTAGAAGAAGTGGAGGATCTAATTAATATGGAAAAAAATGTATAATCTATATTAAATAGAATAACCAAGAGTGTATCAAGAAGTGAAAAAAAGAAAGAAAGAAGAAGAAGCAAAGAAAAAAATAAGAAAAAGAATGAAAACATGGATCTGGAAGATGTATATCATTTAATTTTATGAAATATTTGAATGAAACAGAAGTAAATTTAAAATAAATATTTTTATGAAAAATGCTGATATTTTTTTGTAGCTAGGTAAGTATATAATCTCTCTGATTCGTAAAAGGCTCCACCATTGTGTGAGAACGCCAGACCAGTATCTTCTTGATGCTTCTAGGCTTGTGGGTCAACTGAACCTGTCTATTCAGTCCATATTTTCAACGTGCGCTCTTTCAAGTGCTCTGCCCCTCTGCAGGTCCAAGTTATGCGCCAGTTCCGCAAATCGATTAGATTATCAGAAGTCACTCGTAACTCGTGAGCTATCTAAAAAAGAAATCAAAATTATTTCTTAATCTTTACAGAAAGGCGATAGCGATAGCTGAGATTACTTACCTGTAGTTGATGTTCATGTTCCTCAAGGACTTCCGCAGCTGTTAATGCAGCGATGGGCAACCTTCTTTTATTAGTTATATTATGTTGAATACAACAGACATTCACTATTTTACCTGCAGTTATGGGACTGTAGTACAATGCATGTGCAGCTAGCAAGCACCTGAAAAGATTTACACATGCATTGATCATTTATTAAAAAATAAAAAATAAAAAATATTTTGTATACTTACATATTTTTTATTTATCAATACACAAATGTTAATGTCCAATAAATTATCAACTAGCCAAATTTTTACCCAGAAAAAACACTTGTTCGCCCCTGTCTGATAGTTCTTCCGGTGTAGGTTCAATGGATGGCTCTGCCACACCAATGAATTGTGTGCTGACCCAGGGGAGCTAGCATCTACACACAATATGATAAGGTCTGCATCACATATCTGAAATAAATAATATACAATTGTTAATGTCCAATAAATTATCAACTAAGACTATCTAGAAAAACACTAGTAGGTACTTACAATTGAAACATTGAGGGAGTGATAACCCTTTCTATTTATATATCTTTCTTCGTGGTGATCAGGCCTCAGTGTCTGGCAGATATTATGTAATGAACTTTGTCCTACCAGAGATTCCGTCTGCTCTCTTTGGTTGGAGGATGTGGGCTCTTATATTTTGGATAAGACGGATTACTGACCTCTTATCGAGGCAGTACGTCTTCACAAACTCCCAATCGGAAACGTGTTGTATTGGGTCTACTATTTTTCGGGCCAACACACGCAGCCGGCGACACTGTATGACCCTCAAGAGCTGCCGGCGGCGGACTGTAGATCAGCCAAAACCAATACTCTCCATCGGAGCAAATACGACACGAATGGTCTCATTCTATAATAATTGCCCGATAACAGCAAAAACTTGAAAAAAAACACGCAAACACCTATTTCACTGTGAATCCTTTGTGAAAAAAGCAGTGTCTGCTCAGTGGTCGTTTGACGGCTTGGATATCATTGAGAGAAACGTCAAAAAAATAGTAGACTACGAATTTCATCTACCATCGATTCGTCATTATATAGTAGAATACCAAAAATGACAATGACTTATGAATTGTAGTTCATTGATTTGCTACTGACAGTCAAAGTTTTAACAGAATACGAAACGAGTAAAACCATACCATTGAGACTACATTGGTAAACGATTTATACGATTTTCATTTAGTAGACTTCGGGCCCTGCTTTTTATTAATTGTTAAAATAATAATAACTTTACTGTTATCTACACTAATATTATAAAGAGGAAAGATTTGATTGTTTGTTTGTTTGAATTGAATAGGCTCCAAAACTACTGGCCCGGTTAAAAAAAAATCTTTTACCATTAGAATCCTATACATTATTCCTGATGAACAAAGGCTATATTTAATACGAGAAAAAAATAGGGATCCACATGAAAATTTCGATAATGTAACCCAATGTGTGAAAAATGTAGCAAAAAATATCTTATATCACGTACGCTGTGGAAATTATTGACAATAGAGCAAAGTGATATAAAGTTTTATAGAGGCCATCAATATAAGGAAGAGGAAAGATTTGATGGTTTGTTTGTTTGTTCAAATTGAATAGGCTCCGAAACTACTGGACCGACTTAAAAAAATATTTTACCGTTAGAATCCTACATTATCCCTGTTGAACATAGGCTATATTAAAATGTCTTATTCCCCGGGGAAAATTGTTAGCGGCGGGTGAAACCGCTGGGCAGGCTGTCAAATATATAAAGGGTTCTTACTTACTTTTTCATTTTAACTCCTCGCATTTCAGCGGCAACGAAATCACCTTTTTTTGAAAAAATATTGAGCCACCATCAAACCGTCCACCCTCGGCAAGTTATTTGATTGCCCTTTTTGACAACCTTCTTCCATATTTTTATTAAATAACTATTAAATAACAATAATCTGTCGGGAGAAGAACTCATACAGCGCGCGGTGTAAGTGGGCGGAGCCTGTACAATTACGTCACACGCAAAGCGCGCGCGTTTACAGAGATCTGAATTTTTGTTCAACTTCCAATGTCCATAACTTTAAAACTATTTGGAATTTTCGAATGAAACAAAAACAGTTGTATTTCGTAACACCTAAGCACCATAGCTAAGAAGTTTCAAGTGATTCTGCCCACCTAATAATGTCCTTCATTTACTCAAAAAAACTATGCCAAAGTTTTTTCAGCTTATTTGACGTAAAAAAAACTAAAAGTATAGTTAAGTAAATACCTTAAACTTTACTTGAAAATACCTAAAAACATTTATAGTGATACCTACTTCTGGAATAAAATTATCTGCACACGATAGCCCTGGCTTATGAAGCCTATGGAGTCCGCGCGTGGTAACGGCTGAGGGGGAAAGTAGGGATTTAAAGCGCGGCTTTTGGGACTCGGACAAAGGAGTTTTATTTCTATACAGGAGTGTTGTTATTTATTCTATGCATGAACTACGACCAAGCCGAATTACATGTTTTTGCAGGCATGTTTGAGGCCCGTGTGTGTTCGTCTATGTTTCGTTCATAGTTCTTATTAGTGCAGATATCAATCGTTACGTTAGACACTTGATAAATGGTTCGATGAGATATGAGAAGAGGACGCAGAGCATAACGACTATATTTATGACTAGCAGCCCGCCCAGCGGTTTCACCCGCCGCTAACAATTTCCCCCCGGGAATAAGACAGTTTAATATAGCCTATGTTCATCAGAGATAATGTAGGATTCTAAAAATCTTGACTTCAATTTAAAACAAATATCGTTTTCAGATGGTGGTGGCGTAAAGTTACATGCCGTGTGATTAACCTGGCCAGCCCCATGGCAGTGCCTATATTTTTATTTTTTTTATCCCGCCCGAGTCGGTTTTCTATTAGGTCATAACAAAATTGTAATAAAAAAAAGAAAATTGTGTGATACAAATTTCTTTATTTAGAATGACGGTTCATGACGTCAATAAGTGATAATACTATCCTACATTGAATAAAGAATTTCAATTTCAATTAACGGTAAAAGAATTTTTTAAATCGGTCCAGTAGTTTCGGAGCCTATTAAATTCAAACAAACAATAAAAAAAAACTGTTTCTAATATTAGTGTAGATTGTAGATTATATTATTATTATTTTAGTGTGATGCCGGCTTAGAATAGCATCACCCGATTTCTTTCCCGTGGGAGTCGTAGGAGGCGATTAAGGGACTTGAGGGTGTGTATTACAATGTTAGGCGATGGGCTGACAACCTGTCACTATGGCGATACACAATTTTCCGAATGACCCTCAAACATATGTCAGACGTGGCGTAAATGTCCGTTTTTGCGGCCGTTTACGCCCTGCCTACCCCGCAAGGGATAATAGACGTGATAAGTGTATGTATGTATTATTTTAGTGTAGATTTTTTAAATGCATTATTTTATGTTTTTTGTCGTCTTTTTATACCGAGTAAGAGACAGCCCTTCGAATAGTGAAAGGGTGCATGAAACATAAAACTGGACAACTTTCCCCTGGAAACATATGCGCAAAAAAATGACCTTCCATACAAAATCACAATCAGCTGACTGCATTCACTATGGGAAGACAGTTTTTTTTACGTTTCCTGAATTATTTTCCTAGGGGAAAGTTGTTCAGTTTCATGGTCTGCATATACTCTATTAGTATTCTGAGGGCTATCCCTGACACCTTTTAATACAGTAATTATTAAATGTAATCATTCCACTGGTACGAATAATGTGGCGTAGTTGGTACATTTTTAAATGAAAAAGTAGTTATTGTGGCATAACTGTAATAGTTAGACATATGGTATCGCGGACATTATTATAAATAATGATGTCCTCTATAAAACTGTAGTACATCACTTTGCTCTATTGTCAATAATTTCCACAGCGTACGCGATATAAGATATTTTTTGGTACATTTTTCACACTTTGGGTTACATTATCGAAATTTTCACGCGGATCCCTATTTTTTTCTCGAATAAAATATAGCCTATGTTCATCAGGAATAATGTAGGATTCTAATGGTGAAAGAATTTTTAAAATCGGCCCAGTAGTTTCGGAGCCTATTCGATGCAAACAAATAAACAAACAAACAAAAAAACAAACAATCAAATCTTTCCTCTTTATAATATTAGTGTAGATGTTCATCAGGAATAATGTAGGATTCTAATGGTGAAAGAATTTTTAAAATCGGCCCAGTAGTTTCGGAGCCTATTCGATGCAAACAAACAAACAAACAAACAAAAAAACAAACAATCAAATCTTTCCTCTTTATAATATTAGTGTAGATGAAATTAAAGCTTGCAAAAAGTACTCTGTAAAAGCCATACTTTACGTCACCTTCTTATTCATATTTAGGATTAAATATTATATTATTTCTTTAGATGTGCAAGCGCTACGGCGGGTTCTTGCGCGTTGCGCTCGCCGACCCGTTACCGGAGCGGCGCTGGTTCCGGCGCGGATGGGTCACCTTCCGCCGGGAGGTCAACATTAAGGACATCTGCTGGAACCTCAATAATATTCGAGTAAGTTTGTTAAAGCTACATGTTTCTGTAGATTGAATTTGAAAATAATGTATATTTGGTTCGAGTTGTGTAGCCACCATCCATATTATTATATCCTTTATTGAAAACGAAACAAGTAAACATACAGTTGAAACTTTAAATTAATACAACAGGCGAGCTTATCTCTCTTTAAGAGATCTCTTCCAGCGAACCTAGCGGGGGTGAAAGATAGGAATATACCCGTATCTATATGTACAAGTCTTCGCCCAAAGCATAGAAATACGATATCTATCTATGGCTATGACACAAGACTTGCCAACTATATTGCGAGCGCTCTGTTTCTTTTCGCTCTGCACAATATAGAATGCGTGATAGCTATTTGTTGAGATGCACCAAATGCCGTGTCCCATTTCGAAAAGATAGACTTGAATACTTGTTTTGCAGTTGCGTGAATGCGAGCTGGGCGCCATTGTGAACCGCGACCTGCAGCGCCGCATCCGCTCCGTGTCCGGCATAACTCTGGAGCGGGCGGTGCTGCGCGCCGACGCCAGGCTCGCCGCGCGACTCGCACATCTGCTCGACACGCGCACGAAGCTGTGGGCGCAGGAGCAGGCGCACACTGAGCAGCAGAACAACGACAACGAACACGTAAGCAATTCATTCCTGACTAGAACGTTTCCCCACAATAAAATGCCATAGGTAAATTATATGATAGAGATACAAATCCTCAAAAATATGCATATCTTTGGATTTCTTATTGTCGGCTTGCCTTGCTTTAGCGATATAGGCCGACGTTTGCAGTGCGGGTGAGCCACACCAGTATCATTAAATGTTTGACGAGCAGATGGCCGGCAGCATGGAGGGTGCTTAGGTGTCAAACTCTGCTCGTACACAGTGTAAACTTGTTGACATGCCATTGTTACAGAACTTCAGTCTGAACTCCAAGAACCCCGTCCTGCACAAGATCACGGAACATCTGATCGAGGAAGCATCCACCGAAGAGGAGGAACTCCTCGGGCTGGAAGCCTCGGCCGAGAGCAACGCGGAGCAGCCCGAGCCCGAGCTGATGCGCGTGCTGGACCGGCTCGTGCTGTACCTGCGGGTTGTGCACTCGGTGGACTACTACAACCACTGCGAGTACCCGTACGAGGACGAGATGCCCAACCGCTGCGGCATCATGCACGCGCGCTCGCCCGCGCCCGCCAACAAGGTACGGATCCACTCCTTGTGTACAGTTTATCCGTGTTAAGCCATACACGAGGGTCTTGAACCCAACCGCTGCGCATAAACTCACGCATTAGAGTGAAAATGTCGTCTAATTTATGTGCTGTAGGCATCGATATCATAGTATAAAGAAGGGGGGAAGTAGGCCAACTCCGGCCCAATCCGCGCTATAATTACCTACTCTCTCAGGGTTGTCACTTTCAACAAAATTTCAATTCAGTGTCTAGGATTTGGCAAGCGTGAAGAAGTTGTTGTTTTGATCCAACCAAGGTGTCTGAGGTCAGTTTTACCCAACCACACGATGATGAAACCTATTTAATGAAAGAAAGAATCTTGTTTGGGAAACATGAGACAATGAGTGGCACCTGGTTGCACGACCAGCAGACGTGCGGGGCGGAGTTGGTTGAGCATGTCATCTCTGTAAAATATAACTAATTCAATGATGATTGATCATTCATTGATCAATGATCGCTCTTTGCTTTTGCACGCGGCGTCCTTTGTTCGGGAGGCGGCATCCTTTGACAAATGCCGGAACGCGCGATCGCATCTGAGCGAACGGACTTTACCAAGTTAATTTACGTAAACGGCAACTCTGACAACAGAGTTCATGGGGTTGTTCACGGCTCGGAGCCCCTTCACACGACAAGAAAGGATTTATAATACCTAATGTGAGCAACCGGCAGACTCAACTTGCAGATTAAAAGCACCTATACCTACTAGGAAGAACACCAATAATTACACCATATAGACAACAAAATACAATTAATAAATCTCATCATCGAGTTTAACATTGTGAAATTTATTTATAATAATAAAACAAATTAATTACTTAGGTAGCTATCCTAGTCAGTAGGTAATTTAAGACACAAATCAGGAATTTATCAATAATTTAGACACAGTAATACTTTCTTTTGCTACAATCAACCGTTTTACAAATTGTGGTTTCGCGGTATTGGTAAGCGTGACGCGTGAGTCGCGTGACTCATCGTGCGGTGTCGACTAGCGGCCCCGATGAAGCGCAGTTTGAAACCACCCGAGATGTGTCCGTGTGTGCGTGCGACGACGCATAGATACTATCGCGCACACAAACAAGCCGCGCGCGGTGCGTTTGTATGAAGATAACGTACTTCCTTGTTTATACTATGTCGATATGTATAGTCGCCTCCTTCCGCCCAGGCATAGACAATACGATTTCTATGAGTGTATAGGAAAACGTCAATCTGGCAAAATGCGTTTTATTTTTGAGTAGCGATTAAAAACTGGGTGAGTTTGACACGACTAGGTGCCGGACTTCCAACAGCCAATGGCGACTATTTATTTCAGTTTGGGATAAAATCAATTTTTAATCCTCAAATGTAAATGCGCCATTGAAACTGGCTAGTTGTGCTCTGCTGGTCCTAAGTCGTGATTCACACTGAGAGCACTCAAATCTTCTCTTAGTTATTTGTTTATATAGGAAAAGGCATTACATTATTTACACTCCTTTTTTTCGTTGGGTAGTCGTGTATTATCATAGGCTTGTTTTATTTTGCAGCCATCTGCACAAGAGGTTCAGGACTACATCAAGACATTCGAGGGGAAGATGTCCGCCTTCCTGCAGGATGTTAAACCACTCACTGACGAAGAGCTGCAAAAACTTGGAATCAAGGTATTCAAAGTATTTCCGATAATGCCAAGCTTTGAAGAGTATATTATTTGAAGCTAGCTCAAGATTTTTTTTACTGTGGGAACGGTAATCGTCTCTGTTTTTCTCACGAAAGTAAAACAAAAACATATTCTGGAGCAGAAAATATAATATGCTGTTGCCCATTACTGCGGCAACTTAGCAAAATAACAGCACCAGCGTAGCGTGCGCGGGGAGCGCGGGGAGTCGGGCAAGTTTTGAGTTTAACAGTATGTCGGTTTGCGCAGGACCCTGAAGCGGAGGTTGAGAAGTTCATCCAGTCCAATACGCAAGAGTTGTCTAAAGACAAGTGGCTGTGTCCGCTTAGCGGGAAGAAGTTCAAGGGCCCTGACTTCATCAGGAAACACATCTTCAACAAGCATGGCGAGAAGGTAGGATATATATTTTACTAATTGAGAATGTAAAAAATATGACAACAGACTCCAGGTACATGTCCTGTATCAGAGTGTTATGGAGGCGATATAATAGGCGATTAAGGGACTCGGGGGTGACATGGATATTGCAATTGTAGGCGATGGGCTGACAACCTGTCACTATGGTGATACAAAATTATCTGAATGACACTCAAATATTTGTCAGACGTGGCGTAAATACCCGTTTTTGCGGCCGTTTACGCTCAGACTACCACGCAAGGATAATAGGCGAGATATGTGTATGTATGTATATATTATTTTAGGGTAGATTTTTTTTTTGCCGTGTGATGCCGGCTTACAATAACCCCATTTCTAACCCATGGGTGTCGTAAGAGCCGACTAAGGGACTCGAGGGATGTGTATTGCAATTTTAGGCGATGGGCTGACAACCTGTCACTATAGTCATACACAGTTATCTAGTTGACCCTCAAGCTTTTGTCAGACGTGGTGTTAATATCCGTTTTAAGGTCGTTAACAATCTTCCTACCCCGTAAGGGATATAGGCGTGATTTATGTATGTATGTATTTAATGTTTTTTGTCGGCTTTTTTATACCGAGTGTAAGGGACAGCCCTTTCAATGCATAGGGTGCACTGACCTCTATATGATAGGGTGCATGAAACATAAAACTGAACAACTTTCCCATAGACATATATGTCCGGTAACGCAAAAAAAGACCTTCCATACAAAATCACAATCAGCTGACTGCATTCACTATAGGACGTCAGTTTTTTTAAGTACCTGTAAAAGTTTCTTAGGGGAAAGTTGTTCAGTTTCATGGTCTGCATGCACCCTATCAGTATTCGGAAGGCTATCCCTTACACCCTTTAATACACTCTTGATTAAAATATGATCATTACTCTTCTGGTACGAATAATATGGCGTAGTTTGTATCGGCGCGACGTTACTATTGCACATTTTAAATGAAAAAGTAGTTATTGTGGCATAACTGTAATAGTTAGACATATGGTATCGCGGACATTGTTATAGATATTGATGTCCTCTTTAAAACTATAGTACATCATTTTTCTCAATTGTCAATAATTTCCACAGCGTACGCGATATAATATTAAGTAGACAGAATGGAAAACTTGGCTGAATGAACTTATTGCGTTTGCTTTGTACAATTTTAAAACATCTTCTGTAACGCGCGAATTTGCTTTGGATTTCCGTGGCATTAGGGATGCCGCAGACCAAACGTTTGTTTTTGCAAGCGACAACTCGAACACATTCTATAGAAATTCAAAAACTAACCTTACGTACGACTGTGATAGCCGTTTGTCATTCTAGCCAATTTCACCTTTATTTTAGTTATGACAGAGTTCCTTGTCGAATTTCTAGTTAAAAGTGCCTCGAGCTGTCGCTTGCAAAAACTGCTCTTGCCCTGCGGCGACGTTTTGGTTTAAGATTTATTGAACTGTTGTTATGTTTTTATTTTCGTAGGTGTAGTATAAAGCACTATCTATCACTTGCAAAAAAGAACGGTCTTTTTCTTCGCGTGTGAAGAGATTATTATTATTATTTCACTGTTATTATCAGGTGGAGGAGGTGCGTCGCGAGGTGGCGTACTTCAACGCATACGTGCGCGACGTGCGGCGGCCGCAGCAGCCCGCGCCGCCGCAAGCGCGCAACAACCCGCCGCAGCACCACAACCCCGCGCCCGCGCCGTGAGTGCTCGCTCCTATCATACAGCTCCCATGCAGGTGTCACGCGCACGTGCGCGACGTGCGGCGGCCGCAGCAGCCCGCGCCGCCGCAAGCGCGCAACAACCCGCCGCAGCACCACAACCCCGCGCCCGCGCCGTGAGTGCTCGCTCCTATCATACAGCTCCCATGCAGGTGTCACGCGCACGTGCGCGACGTGCGGCGGCCGCAGCAGCCCGCGCCGCCGCAAGCGCGCAACAACCCGCCGCAGCACCACAACCCCGCGCCCGCGCCGTGAGTGCTCGCTCCTATCATACAGCTCCCATGCAGGTGTCACGCGCACGTGCGCGACGTGCGGCGGCCGCAGCAGCCCGCGCCGCCGCAAGCGCGCAACAACCCGCCGCAGCACCACAACCCCGCGCCCGCGCCGTGAGTGCTCGCTCCTATCATACAGCTCCCATGCAGGTGTCACGCGCACGTGCGCGACGTGCGGCGGCCGCAGCAGCCCGCGCCGCCGCAAGCGCGCAACAACCCGCCGCAGCACCACAACCCCGCGCCCGCGCCGTGAGTGCTCGCTCCTATCATACAGCTCCCATGCAGGTGTCACGCGCACGTGCGCGACGTGCGGCGGCCGCAGCAGCCCGCGCCGCCGCAAGCGCGCAACAACCCGCCGCAGCACCACAACCCCGCGCCCGCGCCGTGAGTGCTCGCTCCTATCATACAGCTCCCATGCAGGTGTCACGCGCACGTGCGCGACGTGCGGCGGCCGCAGCAGCCCGCGCCGCCGCAAGCGCGCAACAACCCGCCGCAGCACCACAACCCCGCGCCCGCGCCGTGAGTGCTCGCTCCTATCATACAGCTCCCATGCAGGTGTCACGCGCACGTGCGCGACGTGCGGCGGCCGCAGCAGCCCGCGCCGCCGCAAGCGCGCAACAACCCGCCGCAGCACCACAACCCCGCGCCCGCGCCGTGAGTGCTCGCTCCTATCATACAGCTCCCATGCAGGTGTCACGCGCACGTGCGCGACGTGCGGCGGCCGCAGCAGCCCGCGCCGCCGCAAGCGCGCAACAACCCGCCGCAGCACCACAACCCCGCGCCCGCGCCGTGAGTGCTCGCTCCTATCATACAGCTCCCATGCAGGTGTCACGCGCACGTGCGCGACGTGCGGCGGCCGCAGTAGATTAAACAAAATTTGCATTTTCACTACAATAGTTTCAATCAAGGTTTTCATCCAAGGCATAGAGAGTTTGCGAACAATGAGTTTGAAGTCGCGAAAATCTCGTTGCAATCGGACTTTGCGCCCGCTATTAATTTAACCAGATGCACAAAAACACGAAAGTTAGGTGCACTTTTACATATTATAAGAAGGTATATGTACGAGTATACAAATTAATTGACTAAAGTAGTAGATCAGAGTTGTAAATTGTGTATTATTGCATTGCGATTGCAACTTATTTTTGTCACGTGCTTGATTGATAACATTGGTATCATGGTGTCAGGTACGCGGGCGGCGCGGCGGCGGGCGGCCCCCCGGCGCGCGGGTGGGGGGGGTGGTCGGCGTGGGCGCCCCCCGCGCCCTACCAGCCCCGGCACCCGCGCTTCTCCAGACCCAGGTAACAAACACACGTAGTTAATAATGTGAGGACTAAATGTAGAGTTGAAAAGAAATTTCGTATTTTTTCAGACTAATCGATAAAAAAGATATTAACAAAATTTAGCTTATTATCAGATTCTGGCAGATTTCAACCATAAGTAAGCTACTTGGTTAAAAACTGTTAGAATCTGATAATTTTGCTTTGAAACCTGCTAAAGTTCTGGTATTTATCTAATAAAATTCTACAAAATATAGTTACAGTAGTTGTTGTATGGTTGCGCGGATAAGTGGGCGTTCACCTTTAATTATTGATATTTTGTATAAAGTTGACATTAGTGATTTCCTGAATAATACTCATTTGTTTTGACGTTAAATTTCTTTTTAACTCTATATCATGTAGAAATTATAAGTTACTATAATAGTTGTTGTATTGTACTCTATTTTTAATTATTTTAAGCTTTCGAAGACGCTATTGAAACACAAAATAAAACTTAAAAATGACCAATTAATACCCTCGCTTTGATTCATCTGTCGAATTCAAAACAGTGCTTACATAAGTTGCATGGTTTGTTTCACAATCACGGCACCATGTCTCATTTAGAAGAGGAACTCAAATAAAAGTACTTACTGGTATGTAAACTTCCACATACCAATTAAAGAAATTCATCTAGAATTATCATTTCTGGGTATAATCTCCGCATATCACTATTTCATTATTAGTCAGTGGTCAATTCATCTAAAAAGATAAAAAAGCAAATAAATTGAATGTTTATTAATCTTTGATTATCTGTTGTATATGGTAGGTACATAAGAAAAATTTAAACTTTAACAAAATGATTAGAGGACGAACCGACCACTGACTCAAAAACCAGTTTGATGCTCGTTTGTATGATAAAGTTCGAAAGGGCTACGATTTTTATTCTTTTTCTATATTATAAAGGAGTAAATAAAAATCTTTGAAAGCAACCAATACAGTTGAGAGACATTACGGCGACGTTTGTGAACGAGCATGAAAAAACTTAATTTTGCATTGTTCATTTTTTGCATGACCTTTACATTTAGCTTCATTCAACGCTAGCACAGGAAAAAGATTATACTGCATACACAAATTACACAGTGTACAACAGGTCAACATATAACACATTTTGATACCTATCTACCATCATGATGACTACAATTGTCAATTTTATCTTGGTTTTATTCGACCGCACTGGCCGGTTTCTCGAGAGTTTATCAATATCGCAAGACTAGAATCGAATAACATGACGTCAGTCGCGTGATGAGCCACAACAGTCAACGCTTGATTTACATTAAAATCAGTGTAGGCTGGAACAACAACCCAGCAAACTGTCATGATATTAAAGTAGATATACTCCGTTCATTATAAACAGTGGGGAACAGTTCAACCTATACTCCATTTATTTTAGAATGACACAGTTGCGAACTATCAGTTACATACAAAGTTTGTTTTCATGATTGGTAATTCTAAAATAAATGGAGTAAATGTTAAACTGTTCCCCACTGTTCATAATAAAACCAGTTTTGGCACAATCCCAAAGGCAGTGCAGTGTCATCATCGTAAAATTTAATATTTCGCTGCAAAACACAGTATAAACTTTTTGCCGTGCGGCGAGTACGAAGTACTTACGCTTTAACATCAAGTTGCTTCTCTTTTATTTGCACAGTTTGTTTCATTTTCTTGTCTATTAGAATTTCTTGCCATATTCGAGACGTGTTTCTGAGTTGAAAGGAATAATTTGCAGGGAAAATGTGGATCGGTCCCGGCCTATTATTGCGTACAACGATCTTGACTTCCCGGACAGTGGTGACATATTCTAAGCAGAGACAATCTCACCCATGACATTTTGTACCGTTTGTATGCATTCTGATAGCCAAGTTATCGATAACATTAGCGAAACAACAACTACACTCGCTCAAGTGTAAAATTGTGCGCCCACTGTTGTATTGATGAACAAATTTTGTATTCTTGCATGTGTTTGATGTGTCGATGATTGAGTTCGACAATTAAATGTAATTGTTTACGTACGTTAAACATCTTTAAAAAATTTGCTACAACTAAATCTGTATTAACTAAATCTTTGCTATACATAACTTTTTGTAGTTTCTTGGTTGTGATGCCTTTTATGCGCACATTGATTTATATTTCTTATAAAATCTTACAATAAAATCATAAATAAACATTAATATCATTTTCAATAAAATTAAGAATGTTATACTCTGACATTTATTGTAAGTACAATACATTACATAATGTTAATGAAACTTAAGTAACAATAGGATAATTTATACATTGATATATCGTATTATTCTCTTACATTATATTTTGTTGTATGAAAACTTACAATAATAAACTGTCCTACATGTGACTACCATCTATTTTTTCTTACCAACCCTCTAAATAAGAATCCATTTTTAATAAACAACTCCCGGGAAGCCGAGATTATGAAAGTGTAGGGAAATATACTCGAACCGCCGAGACATAATTTGACAGTGGTATAATTAAAAAAAAAACGCTAAATTGCTATCCTAAAAACTGTTTAATTAGGTTTATCTTACGTTCCAAACTCCCTGCATTATAATCAGTTTGAGTGGTGGTGTGTGTCGTTTGCGTGTCGCTAAGAGAGTTGCTATTAATGAAGCTGTTGGTTGTTAAAGGGGCGGCGGCGGCGCCGATTTCCGCCCGGTCATACACTACCGGGACTTGGACGCGCCGCGAGAGCCCGACGAATTCATTTAACACCGCCGCTACTTGCCACGGGACTCGCCACACTGTTTACGGCGTGGCGGCGACTACAGCGAACTATTTTTATATTTCAGATAAAATGTAGCTAACTGCTTACACATTCGCTCGTCGTCCCCACCCCGTCGTAATTACAGTTTCAAAAGGGCCAATTTTACAATGAATTTTCTCACAGTAGTTGTCACAAAGTAATGTAAATAATTTGATGTTTACCAGTATTGCACACTAAGTAGGTACGTAAGTTAGTGTTGGTTTTGATGAAACACGATTGTATTTTAAATACATGAAATATGATGAAAAGTTATACGCATTTTAATATTTAGTAGTAAATAGCCGTAAAAGTTTTAGTATAAACGACACCCCGTAAATTTCAAGTCTAATTCAAAGTATGTAGAGGGATAGTAGGCACATAATTTTATTTGACACACAACACGAATTGCAAGAAAACTATCATAGATAAAAGCATTCGTCACTTTTTCATGGTCAAGATGTTACCCTAGACTAGACCATTAAAGATCTTCGGTGTATTTATGGTAAGTTTGACGAGACCTTGTATTTTATTTTGATCTATCCTCAATCTGATTCTACGAATTTATATCTCTTATTCATTCATTGACAATAACTAATCAAGAGATACAACTGCTATTCACTTATCCAATATTGCAGAAATTTATACGACAGTGGCAATTTAAAATACTTATGTAGAACACAGATTGATTACTAAGTCTAGTAATAGAGAAAATGTTATACAGGGTAAAAGGAAATTTGATACATTTCTTGGAGATGGTAAGAGGAGAGGTCATTTCCTACATATTCTTCTATAGAACTATGGGAGTAAAAAATTGTAGGCCACTTCGGTTTTTTTTTTCAAAATGTACAACGGGCCTTATTCATTTGGCGCCGCACGTTGCAATTTGCAAGTTAATTAAGGTATTTTTATGAGAACGTGTTTGGTAGTAGATTATTGTACCTTTTCGGTTAGCTGAAGAAACAGAAGTAAGGTACCTATGTAGTTTATACGGTTTTTTTTTAATTATTTCCGACCCATAGTTCTATGGGAGGATATTTATTTATTTATTTATTTTATACTTTATTGCACATGGTACAAAAGGCGGGCCTAATGCCACGCGGCATTCTCTACCGGCCAACCAGAAGGTAAACAGAGAGAAAAATACACGGGTGCACTCGGGTGTGAAATCAAAATAATGGAAAATAACAAATTGAACTACTATGAAATAAATATAAATATATAACATACATATCATTCCTAAAATATACCTACACAAATACTTACTAAAATAAACATATATGTCGGGTACATTTACATTTTCTTTTTTTTTTAAGATTAAATGTCATTGGTGTCTAAACCAATTATCTATGGTCGATCATTTATGGGCGGTTGTGTATGACTTATCAGGCTGATCCGCCCGACATCCGTTATAAAATGGCAACACTTATTGCACTGTCAGTTGCAGTTTCTGTCCTTTTCTATCAGTAGTGCCGTCTCAGTTGTCTCTGAGTCGTCGTCATCGCCGGTCGTGCGAACTGATAAAGCGAAATGACGGAACCTAACAACGAAATTCGGGCAGAGATTCAGACAGCAGCGGCGGGACAAACTCCAGCTTCACCAATCTTGAACACACCATCGGGTACCCAAAAGGAATACTGCACGGCAGGTTATGCAGAGCGGCAAGCCGGCGTCGACGGGCGGGCTCCTCCAAAACCGCCTAGAAATATGGATGAGTGGACTAACTTCTTTCGTGGTCTCGCAACGTCGTTTGCGCCCAGAGATCAAGCCGGGTCTTCCAAACAAAACCAGGACAGAAAATTAAAATTCAGTGAGATTTATCTGCCGTCATTTGACCCAGATCAGTGTCAGTTTACTGCAGCTCAATGGTGCGAAGAAATTGACTATCATAAAAATCAAAATTCTTGGACAGACTACGAAACAAGAAATGCAGCGTTTACACATCTTCAAGGAAGAGCGAAAGAGTGGGCTTCACGCATATACCCACAATGTAAGACGTGGGCAGAAATCAAGGAGAAAATTATAAGACAGTTTGCAGCAACAAGGAGATTCCATGACTTGTTCCTGGATATGGTGAACTACACAAGTGATCAGGTGACCTCATACGTCGAGTATTCGTCTACCAAGTTGGCGCTGATCGACCGGCTGGACACTGGTTGGCCAGAGGCGAACAAGATCGAGGTCGTCATCTCTGGAATATCGGATACTCAGGTACGCTCTGAATTGTTAAAGAATACTCCCACAGATTTTGTAGCACTTGAACGGCACCTTAGTATCTATCCCAAAATAAAAAATCTTAAGAGAGGTCTCGATAAAATTTCTGATAGAACCGTTCATAATTCTGATATTTTTCAATCAAAGCGGCAAAAAATATACATGGGTAATCCTAACAATTCCAATCGGCGCTGTCATAAATGTAATAAAATCGGACATCTCGCACGTCATTGCGCCACTAACTCGCAAAATTCGAAGCAAATTGAACCGGAACCGAAACCTTCTACTAGTAAAGATACAAATAGTTCTGCAATTAAGTGTTCATTCTGTAAAAAATCCGGGCACGTTGAACGCACATGTTTTATGAAACAAAGGATGGAAAAGTCAAAACAACCACAATTAAATGATCCCAACCAGTGCACAAGATCTGTAAATGTGTGCTCCTTGTCAAATTCAGATTTACTCGAAATTAAAATCTCGGACTATAATTTACTAGCGTTGATAGATAATGGGGCTGAGTGTTCCCTCATCCGTAAGAGTATCGCTGATTGCTTACCCCAAAAGAAGGAATTTGCCTTTACACGACTCGTAGGGATCGGATCAGTGCCGTGTTATTCATTCGGAAAAGTAACTACCAATGTTGTACTAAATGACATTCACACGGAGGTCACTTTTATGATTGTAGAATCATCCCAAATGCCCTATGATGTTATTATAGGTAGAGAGGTTTTTAAAAATACGGGTTTGTCACTTGTCATTAACAGTCGTGGCGTGGAGGTAACTCGCGAAGTATGTGTTAACCTTTCTCAATCACTCGATTCATCCGACAAACATGTTGATACCGATTTAGCAGATAGCACGGACAAGGAGCGTTTAAATTTGATTTTAGATAAGTTTAAGTCAAACTTTGCTTGCGGAAATTCTCAATCTACCGTCAAAACAGGTGAAATGGAAATTAAATTGAAAAATCCAAACAGAATCGTCCAACGTCACCCGTATAGGATGGCGCCTGTGGAGCGCGCTGCCTTACGCGAAATAATAGCTGATCTAGAATCGAAAAACATCGTGCGTGAAAGCTCGTCCCCTTATGCGAGTCCTGCCTTACTCGTCAAAAAAAAAGACGGTTCAGATCGGCTATGCGTTGATTTTAGGGAACTTAATTCCAACACAGTTCGTGACAGTTATCCGTTACCCTTAATAGCGGACCAAATAGACACCTTGGGTCAAGCTCGTTACTTCTCATGCCTAGATATGGCATCTGGGTTTCACCAGATTCCGGTGGCATCTGAATCTGTCGAAAAGACAGCTTTTGTTACGCCTGACGGAATCTGGGAGTACCTAAAGATGCCTTTTGGGTTATGCAATGCCCCAGCGGTCTATCAACGCGCAATAAACAAAGCCCTGAAGGAATTAAGAGACAAAATCTGTCTTGTTTATATGGACGATGTAATCGTATTCTCTAAAACGAAAGAAGAAGCCTTTGCAAACTTGGAAGAGGTTTTAAATGCACTAACGGAGGCCGGTTTTACCCTAAATTGGAAAAAATGCTCCTTCCTGAAAACCTCTGCTGAGTATTTAGGCTATACTATCAGTAACGGCACAGTGAGACCCAACCCCAAGAAAATCGAGGCTCTGGCAAATGTCCCGTTACCCACAAACGTTAAAGAGTTAAGACAATTTAACGGATTGGCAGGGTATTTTCGAAAGTTCGTACCCCGTTTTTCCTCGATAATGGCACCGCTTTACGCATTGACCAAGAAAGACGCTAAGTGGGAATGGAAAGATGAGCATACGAAAGCTCACAAAACTATTATCGAACACCTGACTTCCGAACCCGTCCTGACCATATTTGACGAAAGCAAACCTATCGAGCTGCATACCGACGCTAGCTCAATTGGCTACGGTGCAATTCTTTTTCAGAAATTTGACAATCAATTGCGCGTAGTTGGCTATTTTAGTCAAAGAACAACGGAAGTGGAAAGCAGATATCACAGTTATGAGTTAGAGACTCTAGCTGTGTTTAAAGCATTAAAACACTTTCGCCATTATCTCTTTGGTAGAGAATTTCGAGTGGTCACGGATTGTAACGCCCTAAAAGCGTCACGTCACAAAAAGGAGTTATTACCCCGTGTGTACAGATGGTGGGCTTATATGCAATCATTCACGTTCGAGATCGAATACCGCAAAGGGGAAAGGATTCCACATGCAGACTTTTTGAGTCGTAACCCAGTGGACACAAAGTTAGTCAATCTTACTTGCGTTCGTGATGATTGGTTGATGGCCGAACAAAAACTTGACCCTGAAATTCACAATGTGATTGAATCCATCGAAAACGAAACTCTAGACCCCAAATTAAGATCTACATACGAAGTGAAAAATGGAATATTACACAAAATATTCCAAGTGGACGGTAAGACTTTCCGTCGTGTTATCATCCCAAAAAACTTTCGTTGGCAGATAATTCAGCGATTCCACGATGAATTAAAACATCTCGGCTGGGACAAAACATTAACAAAAATCAGAGAGCATTTTTGGTTTCCACATATGACAAAATGTGTGCGCACCTATGTGGATCGTTGTCTAGTTTGCAAAATTAATAAGAATCCATCGGGCAGGAAACAATCTGCTTTGCACCCCATTGAAAAGGTTGCTGAGCCTTTTCACACGATCCACATAGATACGAGTGGAAAGCTTACAGGTGCTAAACTTTCCAAAGAGTACGTCATAGTAATGATTGACGCTTTTTCAAAATTTTGTCACCTAACCCCGGTTAAAGATTTAACCTCAAAAGCTGCTTGTGGAGCTCTGCGCAATTTTGTGTATCTTTATGGCACACCCAAAAGAATTATTTCAGACCAGGGCACCTCGTTTACTGGTCAGGAATTCCGAGATCTTTGTACTGAGTGGTCCATAGAATTACACGAAATTGCAAGTGGTGTAAGCCGTGCAAACGGGCAAGTTGAACGTCTTATGCCTGTGCTTACGAACTGCTTCACCATAGCAGAAAACCATGAAAAAAAGTCTTGGAAAACAATTGTGGGCGAAGTACAACTGGCTCTTAATTGCACAAAATCTAAGAGTACAGGCAAAAGCCCGTTACAGCTCCTGTATGGCTGTAATAAATGTCCTCCACGTCTAAACGGTCTTATCAGTGAGTTTGACAAATTAGATATTGAAGCTATCAGATCTGAAGCAAAATACAGGATGGACGAACAAGGCCGTAAAGATAAAGCACGGTTTGATGCTAAAAAAGCAAAAATACGACCATTTACTACAAACGACTTGGTTTTGGTACAAAAAAATCCGCGGACAATCAACAAACTGAGCGAAAAATTTTCAGGACCATGTAAAATTCTAGAAGTATGCCTAAATGACCGATACAAAATTGAACCGATCGCAGGGGGTCGACCGCAATATGTCTGTCATGAGCGGTTGCGTTTGTATCCAACATCACCAGAGTTATCAGCGAGCCTAGATTGATGCCATTTATTCTTATAGAGTGCTTTCATCTAAGGTTGATATTTTATGCCGTCTTACAAACTAGATTGTAATCAAGTAAAATAAAAGACCAATTTGTTTTTTTTTTTAAATTTAATAATTTCTATGATTAAATTATTTTTATATTATTTGTCTGAAAGCTGTAAACGCTTTGCCTAAAATCAGTTAATTTAGAGTAAAGTTTTGTTTAATTAAAAGAAAAGCACTTGTTGTTAGACTGAGTAATAAAAGTATAAAATAATTATTGATAATTTAAGTTTGTTTTCAATTTGGTTGAAAGCTTCTACGCTTTGCCAGGGGGTTTGGTTGAAAGCTATTACGCTTTGCCATGGATTTGGTTGAAAGCTACTACGCTTTGCCATGTATTTGGTTGAAAGCTACTACGCTTTGCCGTGGATTTTGGTTGAAAGCTACTACGCTTTGCCGTGGATTATGGTTGAAAGCTTCTACGCTTTGCTTGTATTTTGGCTAAAAGCTTTTACGCTTTGCTTGTGTTTTAGTTGAAAGCTTCTACGCTTTGCTTGTATTTTGGCTGAAAGCTTTTATACTTTGCTTGTGTTTTAGTTGAAAGCTTTTACGCTTTGCCTGTGTTTATGTTTAAAGATCTTATTTTAACATTCATTTACAGTGATTTTATTTAACAATGCGAGAGCGCATTGATTTTCAGAATGGCCGTGTCGGGTACATTTACATTTTCTTTTTTTTTTAAGATTAAATGTCATTGGTGTCTAAACCAATTATCTATGGTCGATCATTTATGGGCGGTTGTGTATGACTTATCAGGCTGATCCGCCCGACATCCGTTATAAAATGGCAACACTTATTGCACTGTCAGTTGCAGTTTCTGTCCTTTTCTATCAGTAGTGCCGTCTCAGTTGTCTCTGAGTCGTCGTCATCGCCGGTCGTGCGAACTGATAAAGCGAAATGACGGAACCTAACAACGAAATTCGGGCAGAGATTCAGACATATATGTTGGAAATGGTCTCTCCTCCTCCCTCCAGGGAATATATCGAATTACCTTACACGTAGCTTTTCACCCTGTATAGGCACAATGCGTAACTTACTCATGTTTAATAATAAATACATATTACATTAGTTTATTTTGTTCAAATCATATTGAGTATATAAGGTCAAATTTAAGGTGAAATGGGCTTAGAAATCAACCGCTAAAGGTTGGATAGTCTTTGTAAGTTTGAATCCCATTTATTCTTGAAATCTCCAAAATATAAGACGATATTTTTCTTAGTAATACTTCAAGATACATACTACAAAACTATGGGGCTCAAAACTCCATTGATTGAAATTCTAAAAACCTTCATGATTTGATTGTTCTCCATCATTTCATATTCAATTTCGTGTCCTCTTTTTCCTCATTGTGAGTATTAAATCTATAGGCTTTTTGAAATAATGGTTTGTATGTTTTAATAATTAAATAAATGTTCCGGATCTGAGCTGTCATCGCCTGTTTCTGTCTAACGCAGCGAAAAGGACAGGGACTTACTTTTTGGGACTGATGCCGCCTTAAGGTTCGAGCAATTTAAGTTGAAAGTATTCCAGGACTTTTTAAACACCTTATATATTATTTAATTTTAAAAAGCAAACATCCTCTGCCATACTTCAAGTGTGCAAACCTTGACATCATGCTGTAAGTTGCATTTACGTACAATGAATTCTGTGGGTTGGGCGTTATGGCGAATCTTACGTCATTGTTATGAATGAATTATCGGCCAATTCGGATTATTTATTTCCTATAGCCCTAGCCTGTTACAAGTGCTGAACGAAGGGATTAAATCAATAAAAATAAGGAACGGTCGCTTCGCGCAGCTTGAGGTGAACATAACAAATTGGTATGGTGACGTCGAGTAAAAAATATGGCCGATGAACGTGATAATCTTTTAACTCTTGTTTGGTAAACTCTTTTTTAAGGCTCATTCTACTTTCTAACCAATATTAAATTTCTTTTTTTGTTCAATCTAAAGAAGTAACAACAAGGATTCTTTATCTAACAACTTCCAAAAAGAAACAGTTTTCTCATTTACCTACTAATTTTCTTTGGCTGAGAAATCCATCTAGTTAGTCGAGATCAAAGGTCGGGATTAAACCATAAATGAACAATTATTACTAAAAGGTGTCTGGCATCGATAAATATACTATGTAGACGTGACCGTGCATATATGATACAAATAAGATAAGTACTTAGATATTTTATAGAGATATTATGGCCTCGATTCCTGTGTATGCAGGTCTTCACTGTTTCTGCCACTTGCTTAAAATAAATATAGAGCTGCAATTTTATTTTAAAGTGACATAGATTCCTTGAATTTTGCATTCTGTTATTTGTTAAATTTTAGTACTTCAGCTCTGAGGAATAAATATAAGTTACATACATACACCATATCATGCCTTTATCCCTTGCGGGGTGAGCAGGGCGTTAACGACCGTAAAATACAGTCGCTATCGTCACGTCTGGACAGGTTGACAGCCTGTCGCCTAAAATTGTACTTAATACTGATGTGTCATCAGTCATCACATCAGTATTAGGCCGTACGCTCGCTCACGCGGTTTCACGCGCGGGACGTCCCGCGCGGGCCAGATTTGACAAAACACAAGATTGGCGCCCCGTGACACGGCCTGCGGTCACCCGCGCCGCGGCTTCAGCAACCCGCGACATAATATAACCCGTACGAACACGACGACACTTGCCATATTAAAACTACCTAGGCACTATGCGCCTTCTAAATTTGGACGGGTAATAATGGCGGCGATGTCAGACCGCCGCGCGGATCCCGCGAGACCGCGCGCGGCCTCACGCGCGGGCTGGCCCGCGCGTGAAACCGCGTAAGCGAGCGTACGGCCTTAAGCTTAGAGCATAGCCGTCTCTTACGACACCCGCGGGAAAGAAATGTGTTGAAGCCGGCATCACACAGCCGAAATAATATGAAAGTTGTGGGTTCGAATCCCGAATGTGTAAATTTTTGGTTCCTATATTTTCTAGTATAAAAATTTTAAATTTAGAAGCAAGCAAGAGTTTTCCTGTCTTATCTTTTACTTTACAATACAAGTGACAGGAACCCCTAAGGATTTGTTCTACAGAATCGAAACCACTCTAGAAGGAATTCGTAGTAAGTATGTGATCGATTGGCATGTCATCATGCGGATGCGGTAAGGAGGTAGTGTAAAGGATGCAACAGCCGCCTGCGGCTGTAACATCACGACGTCCTGCCCCGGATGTGACATGTAGGTATGAACATGAATGATGAGATGACACCACGCGTATTCCCCAGGTAATTTGATAAAATAAGATGTAAGTATGATCGATGTCTCCTTGGTTATAAAAATAAATCCATGCGTATTATTAATTTATAACAATTTAATAACTTGGTATAAATTACTTTTTTAATACCTAACGTTATATAAGAAGTAAAGTATGTAGCGTCTATCAGAAGGTCAATTGGTATTCATTGAAGCTTTAGATAGGTATCTATAGCTCTCGTAGATTGGAGTAAGCATTGACTAGAAATGTGTTATTATGTCGAATATTATTACACAGATATGAATATGAGCCTGAATACGGTCAAAGAACCCGTAAGCAGTTATCTAGATGTAAGTTACCTAGCGAGGTGTAAATTACACTGCGAAAAAATTACAAGGGGCTCATCAATCACGTAATAATAAAATAAAGATTCCCTGTAATGGGGTATGGTTGTAACATCACGACGAGTCGTAGGTTTTGAGGTTTCCGACATATGCCTACGGAACCCGAAAATGATATGATAAGCTATAAGCACAACTTTATAGTATTTACTGCAGAATACTAAACACTCATCCCGGATAAGGAATGTGTTTCCCCAATATACCTACCTACTCTACATAACATTTAGAAGACTATGGGCCGTGAATATATTTGAGTAGAGAATCTGCACTTCAATTATCTTCTGAACATTTGCGAAGCGGCCTAATGAATACTAAACAGGAGTTTTTGTTGTCGTTACGCCGGTGGCGCTCGAGGTAAACGTAGCTTATCAAACTGATGCCCTCACGTTTAGTTCAAAGAACTGCCTCTAGTACCGGCAACAGAGCCTTGGTGCGGGAAACAACGCTGGCTAATACACCTACGCGAACTTCGATTCGCGGTATAACCAGTTTTTTGTTGTAATATACCTACTGCTTACATACAAGTGCCTATTTGTGTATCGCTTTATAAACCCGGCGTGGCTTAGTAAACAACACTGCGAGTCGGAAGCTTAATGATGAAGCTCGTATTTGTAACAGTGTTAGCCCTAGTGAGTGTAGTGACTGCCACCCCTTACGGATATGGAGTGAAAGGAGGAGCGGCAGCTAAAGGTACCTTTTCTACTAATATATATATATTATATTGTTTAGCAATGGTAGCCTCAGGTATAATTCAATTCAGTTTAAAGTTGAAATAACCAATTTAATTCAATTGACCTGCCTAGATTGTATAACTGTGTTGTATTATATGCAAATAGGTAGAGCGGAAATCCATGTCTAGGTATATACCTATTGTGAAAAGAAAAAGTTAATTAAAATCAGATCAGTCTGAAAAGTAATTGACTGCTACCTGAGTATTTGAAAATCTGTACATTTACAGGACTACACTACACAGTCATATCGCACTCTTAGTAAAATAACGACTTAAATCAAAATTTGCCCAAAATGAGTTTTTGTGAAAAACTGACTTATTAGAGCAGGGCCCACAACATAGACTTTAAAATACAACCCTATCTCTTACACAATAAGGTTCAAAATAAGATGAGTCTATATCTTTCCCGCCCCGAACTCCTATCTCTTCAGTCAAATAATGACCGATTTAGTCTTGCGTCAGTGGCTGCATGCAACGTTTTTGTGAAAAGACGACTGATTTAGAAATGAGCCGTTGTTTTATCAAAAGTTGAGGCGAGCATAGTTGAAAAGTTTTTATAAAATAATGACCGATTTAGTGTTTGGTCTTTGTTTTACAAAATACCTGCGATGTTTGCTTGACTCATTTTAAATTAGGTCTGTATTTTACGAAAATTTTGGAAAAGCTCACTGACCCATTTGGAGATAAGCCTGTATTGTTTTGATTTTTTTTTATTTATATGACCTAACTGGTATTAGGTCTTTGTTGTATTTCTAATGATAAAAAGTTCTGGTAACATTTTTAGTTGAGTCTTTGTTTTAGCAAAAATAATGAAAAGACTTCGGTATTATTTCAAATTTGACCTGTATTCGACTGATATCATAACATAGTTTAACGTATTAACTTGGTGTCTCACTTCGCATTTTATCCTTATCTTGAGGTTTTGTACCGAAAGCTATTTACAAATAGGTTTAACGTTTTACTACTCTTGAAATTCAACGAATTTTCTATATTTTTAGTACATTAATTTATTTTATTTTATTAATGATGGGTTTGCTCACACTAACTGAAGCCTGTTCACACTAACTTTGAAGAGATTAGGGTTGTATGCGTTTGGAAACACAGACGCAGGTAGTGAGTTCAACTCTTTAGCAGTTCCACTCTTTAATCCTCCGACTGAAAAGTAATCATATTGAACCATAGTTGGAATCATCGGCACCTCGATTGCTGCCGTCAAACTCGACGATGTCAAGGCTAAATGTGTACCAACTCGGTCTTATCTCCAGCCGCATACCGTAGAGTTTGCCTTGAATCACTACATCACACGTCTATCGTTTGAAGTGTTTACTACAGAACGTTCTACATAGGAGATCACTGAATACCGCCATTTATCTCTTAAACCACTCAAATTTACGTCGTCCATCACATCACAAGCCAAATAAGTGAGTACTAACAGGACCAGCAGATGGATTAAAATCTTGTCACATTGCAGACTGGGTAGGGAAAGCTAACTTGAAAAAATTAGTACACGACACGCTACCAAGGTGCCACCTTCACTACATTTACACAATAAATCTTTTTTTTTATTTTTATTAATGATGGGTTTGCTCTTGACTCTAGTCTAGGTCATACTTAGTACAGAGACAGAGTCTAAGATGGAGCGAGCTCACCCAGAAGAAGCCTGTCAAGCCAAATCTCCTACTAAGAACACGTTTTCGTCGACTAGACGGCTAAATCAGCACGTCGCTTGTTATGACGCCATTATCATGCGAAGTAACATGGCTGCCATTGTCATCAAAGAGCATGCCGCAAGCCGTTCTCCGTAAGTCAGATAGTCACACTGTGCTCACATTGTTAAAAGACGGTGCAAGGTGTTGAGATCCATACGTTTCGCACGGAATATTGGTAATACAATATGTTGGGAATATTACAAAACGACAGATACCAACTAAATTCAAAGTCACCGATGACGCCCGAAACGTTTGCGACAAATTTGCCTTACGATATTAGTAGTGCTAGTGTCATTATCCGCTATTCCAACATAGCCCACCGAGAAGCCCGCACCTGAAACATCCTGAGCCAAACACGGGCGAGAAAAGACGTAACCTATTTCTCACTCAGCAAAGCACTCCTCAATTCGATCCTGATCGATTTTCCAAGGCCAGAGTTTACCACGTTCTACAGTCAATCGAAAACTTTTTCAAAACCAGTATTGTCATTTGTCTATAATGGTAGACCCGACCCATAAGCGAACTAATAAGACACAAAAAGTAGTATTCGTTTCTGTTTATAGAAGCCCGACTCCGCCTTCTTGTCATATAGGATCGACGGGGTCATCAAATTGAAAACAAAACTGAATGATGGATCTACCATAGAACTAGCTCTAAAAGAATAGGCGACCACAATCATCGACGGCAATCGTGTGGCACCCCTTTTCAAGCGGGTGTTACACCGTCAGCTTCATCACGCGAACCTCGACACGAACATCAATAATTTAAGCGAACGCTGAGCTTGTTAATTATTATTGTAATCTGTGGCTGTGCATCAGCAGTCATAGGACTGACGACGCGTTTCACGCTGCACCGCTACTTTTCTTGAAAAATAAGTATGACGTCTCCACCGCGGTTTGCCACAGTATACCACCCACCTCCTCGTCTGGAGCAACGTCATTGCGCACTTTCATATAAGTCTATTTTGAGTCCCTTATCGTCACGCTATTCATCTGGCTCAGCACGCACGCCGTGTATTTTTTGGGATCGCCGCATCGCTCACTAGGCCTGGCGCTCCATTACATGGAAAAAAATTGGTTCAATATCCACCGAACTACAAGAAACCGCCAGAGAACTCCACCGAGCTATCGACAGTATAATACAGAAGACAGCTACGATCAAAATAACAGCTTGTGTTTCACACCCTCTTAATGTCAGGACCTGGAAAAGCCTAGTGAGTGTTAATACAGTCCTGTTCAACTCACTACCGGGCGATCACTTTCAAAAGGAAGTACTCTACACTCTGATCACTAAAATGAAGTTTATGGTCAACAGCAAACCTTTAACGCACAACTCCATCAACCTAAACAAGCCAAAGTAATTTTTCATGACTTACTCACAATCACTTCGGTACTACTTAGTGTCCTTGTACACGACTCGCTTGTCGTACCTTTGATAATCATGACCTTATCGAGAAAAACACATAAAGAATGTCGCAGTGCCTCGCCGATGTATATTTCACCCAAATACTCAATATTAATATTGATTGATGGAGCCCCACGTCAAGCCGCAATGAAAGCCAACAACATCGTGTAGATCGTGAACAACACTCTACCATAAAACACCTGACAATTGGCCACGCGGACGAGCCATCGCTACGTATCACGAAGCAGACAGCAGCGTGAGGAAGGTGGACATCAGAATAAAAGAGAGCATCTGAACGCTAGCAACTAATAAGTAACATCGGGTAGAAGCGCTGCCAACCAAACCACACTAGCGAACAAATATTGTTTAGTTTAAGTTTCTCATTTTCACTTAATTTTCCTTGTAGAAACCGTCTCCGTTGCAATGAGAACAGCCACCGCACCATTTATAGCGACCGCGGCGCATTTAAATTACATTTAAATACGTTTATTCAAAGGGTGCATTGGGTCATTTGTCGACTCAGTGTCCCATATGACAGAAAAAAAAAATCTTAATAGTTTCATTGTAATAGGACTGTGTTCTGTTGATAATTTGCTAGTCGCTATATCGCGATTTGAATTTGAGTCACATGTTTAAGTTATAGACTTATTTTTAAATAAATTGTATTTTCTTTTAGCTTTTTAATAAAATAGTGACTTAATTCAAAATGAGTCGGAGATCTTAATGTTTGATTTGGTAAAACAAAGACCGATTTTAACTTAGGTCAATATTTCTTTCAAATTTTTCATGAAATAATGACGCAATTCTAAAGGGTTACAAATAATTAACTTTTTTTAATTAATGGATGTGAATATTTGTGAAAATTTTAATGCATTAAAAAGAACATATTCTTAGGATTAGTTAGGTGGTTCAAGTTTCATTCTTTGCCTTTTACTTTAAATTCTACAGCCATTTAAAAATTATTCTGTTTATTCAACAAACGTTTTTCATCGATACCCAAAAATTTGTGTTTTTGGATTAGGTCGTTATTTTATTAAGAGTGCGATATATAGCATCAGTTTTTATACTTAGGAAATATGTTGAGGGGTTTATTACTTTTTTTTACAGCTGACGCAAGTGCAGCAGCTGGTGCTTTCGGTGGCTTTGGTGGAGCGGCTCCGCTCTTGATTCCCAGCGGGAGTGGCAGCTACTCTGGGAGCTTCTCCAAATCGGCGGCATCCAGTTTCGCTTCTGCAAGTTCGAGTTCCAGCTCTGGCTCTTTTGTATTTAATGGTGGAGTACCAGGAGTGACCGGCAACACTAAATGCTCAACAGGCAGCTGTCAAAGTGGTGGCTATGGACCTTCAGGCTCTGCTAACGGAGCGTACAGCGGTGCTGCCGCCTCGGCTGGCGCTGGAGCTATTGCATTCCCCGGTTCCTATGGAGGACACAAAACAGGATGCTCTGGAGGAGATTGCTCCGCGAAACCAGCGTGTACGGGATTGAACTGTGGTGCCGATTCAAATGACATGAAATGTACCTCAGAAGACTGCGATCTGTCAGGTGCAACACCATCTACGGGATATGGATCTAACGATATTTATGTGTCGACATCAGGATCAAAATCAACCGATAAGTCGACGGTATCAGGTTCTGGTTGCTCTTATGGAAATTGTGGATCGGCAACAGTTCCTGCTACTAACCCTTCCTATCACGTGTCTGCAGATGCGCATCCTAGTGCGTCAGCTAATAAGCCTTTGGCAGAACTATCTCCACCTAAAGAAGGAGAGCCGTGCACGTCTCCTAGCTGCGGTTTGCCAAGTAGCGGATCCTACGATGACGTGAAGCCCTCCAGCTACAATGTTCCTACGAAAACAGTACTCGGTCAAAGCACTTGTACTTCCGGAAAATGTGGAGCTAGTCAACCTGATGTCCCCTATGTGCCAGCGCCTTCTGGACCAAGTGGATGTGTAACTGGGAATTGTGGCCCGTCTCAATCTGCTTCAAACATACCCAATAAAACTCCAAGTGATTCTCACAACGCTTACCCGGATTTCGTGCCTTTAGGGCCGACAGCGCAGCCATCAGGTTATCCTACCGTGCAGAGCCCTGCTCCTGCCAAGCAGCCTAGTTATTTTGGCTCAGGTCCCACGAGTGCATCGTTCGTAAACGCGGCTGTAGCAGCCGGAGCAAATTCAATTTCTGGATCTCATGGCGCGAAACCAGACAGTACATCGTCACAAAAGATACCCTACCATGGTGGATTTGGAGGGCCTCCTGGTATTTTAAAGCCAAATGAGTTTAATATTCCTTCTAAATTTCCCACATCCACTATACCTTCAGGACCAAATAATCCAACATCTTGTATTTCTGGAAATTGTGGTTCTTCTGGCTCCTCAACATCTTCCGCAGCTTATAATCCGACTTCTTGCACGTCGGGTAACTGTGGCGCTAATTCTGGTACATCTTACAAACCTGTCGCCCCAGTTGGCGCTTTCAACCCAGCGGCTTGCACATCCGGAAATTGTGGATCTCAGACTAGTCAGGCGCCGCCTCAACAAAGTGGATCCTATAAGCCTACTGGGCCTACAGGTTCATACAATCCTCCAAGTGTTGCTACTACAAACCCTATAGGGTGTACCTCTGGAAATTGTGGCTCCTACAAGCCATCAGGACCTTCAGAAAGTTACCATCCTCTACCAGCATTTAACCCTAGTTCTAGTTGCACTTCTGGAAACTGTGATGTGCCAAAGCCTATTCACCAGACTCCCGCTTATGGGCAGAGTTTGCCAACAGTGCCTGCAGGATCTTATTACACGACAGTGCCTTCAGGATCACCAAACCCTACGGGATGCACATCAGCTTCTGGGAATTGCGGTTCTCTTCCTAGTCAGTCGACACCGCAACAAGGACAAATTGGTTCATACAAACCAACTGCGCCCGTGGGATCATATAACCCATCCAGTACCTCAGCATCACCAAAACCATCTGGCTGCTCATCTGGAAACTGTGAAGGTTTACCCAGTCAACCAAAACCACAAAATGATGAAAGCGGCTTTTATAAACCAACAGGACCCTCTTATAATACCCCCGCGGGTTCATATAACCCATCCAGCATCTCAGCATCCTCCAAACCGACAGATTGCTCATCTGGAAACTGCGGAAGTTTATCCAGTCAGCTAAAACCTCAATATGACGAAAGCGGTACTTACAAACCAACGGGACCCTCTTATAATCCTTTAACACCTTCAGGTTCTAATTTCCCTCCAAAACCATCTGGATTATACCCTTCGACTTGTAACTTCGGAAATTGCGCAAGTCAATCTGACCAGGCACCTCCTATGTTAAAACCATTTGAATCCCAATTTAAACCACAGCCACCGAAAAATTCTCAAACACCAGCTTGTGCGTCTGGTAATTGCGAAACTGCTTCCAGCCAATTACCCCAATATGGACCAAGTGGCTCTTACAAACCTACATCATCCTCAGGATCTTATAATCCTACTACTTGTTTTACTGGCAACTGTGGAACACAGCCGGGCCAACTATCACCTTCATATGGACAAAACAGTGCTTACAAGCCAGCCGGACCTACTGGCTCATATAATCCACCAGGATCCTACTCTCCTTCGACAGGTTGCACGTCTGGCAATTGTGGACCTCAGCCTGGTCAACTCACACCTCAGTATGATCAGACCGGTTCTTATAAACCAACAGGGCCGTCACAATCTTACAGACCCACAAATTCGGGATCATATGGTCCATCCGGATGCTCTTCTGGGAACTGCGGATACCAACCTACAGCAAGCGGTTCTTCCAAACCTGGGGGTTCTGCAGGCTATGGGCCAGCTGCCTGCTCTTCAGGAAACTGCGGGTCTCAGTCTAGCCATATTCAACCTGTACCAACTGGTTCTTACAATCCATCAGGATCACTGGGCTCGTACAGTCCTACTGCTTGTTCATCTGGAAATTGTGGTGGATCACCATCTGGAACTCAATACAAACCTTTTCAACCTAGCTTTGGAGCACCCTCGGGAATACTTAAGCCCAACGAATTTACAAAGCCTGTAACACCAGTTAGTCAGCCTGGCGTGAGTGCTACTGTACCATCAGGGTCGTACAGTCCCACTGCCTGTACATCTGGATACTGTGGTGCGCAACCTGGTGGCTCCTCACCTGTTAACAAGCCTTCCACGTCTGGATTTGGAGGTCCTCCGGGTTTACTTAAACCCAATGACTTTGTTAAACCTGCAGTACCAGTTGGTCAGCCTGATACAGCAGCTACTGTGCCTTCAGGATCGTACAGTCCGTCATGCTCCTCAGGGAATTGCGCTACTCATCATGGCCCTTCTGGGTCTCAATACGGGCAAAGCAGCACAACTGGATCTCATGGAGGAGCTGCAGCAGTGGCATCTGCTAGTGCTAGCGTCTATACTGGTGGGTTCGGTGGGCCGCCTGGACTATTACAACCATACGATGGAAAATCGCCTGCAGGAGCTGGGGTGAAGGGCTCGTATATAGGAGCAACCGGATCACCAGGAGCAGCCATACAATCATCTTATGGAAAATCCTTAAATGGAGTAGGCTACGGCGCGAATGTAGGTGCTGGGTCTCAAGCTATAGCAGGGGCAACAGCTGGAACTTATGGAGGCGGCAGTGCATCTGGAGAAGACAAGAGCCACGTAGCAGGTGGCTGCAATGGTGGCTGTGGACCAGGCGGCGCTGGATACAACAGTGCTGCAGCTAAGAGTGTGGCCAACGCCGTGAGCAATGCAAGCGCTGGTGCCTACAGCAGCAGCTACGCCAGCAGTTCTGCTTCAGCGCATGCGTCTGCTGGGGCTTCTACTAAAGGAGGTGAGAATTACAGATGGTATTTTTAATGCTATATTTCATAATCCTAACCACAAAAAAGTTATAAGTGTTGAACGCTTTTTTTGTAAATAGTTTTATTTTAAACACGCAGTCAATGTTTCACTAACCTCTTTGTGGTAATACAAATAGTTCATAATTAGGTAAGTATAACCAAAAAAGGTGGTTCAGTGAATAAGAGCGTCCGGATCGCTAGAGACGTGATGGGCTCTATCCACTTGTAAGAAAAAAATAATATTGTCCATATTTTTTCATGTAGGTAGGTATTGTTTTTATTCCAATATTTACAGCACTTATTGCAGGAATTGGAAAACAATTAGTCAAGCCAATAGGTTTGTGTCCTACTAGTCAACCGAGCTACTTTTTAAAACGATATTTCGTATGAATGTCTGGTGTTGTGACGTGTCTTTAGGGGGAGTCCGGGAAACTTGAACCGCTTTTTGATTAAAAATCTGTAAAATCTGAACAGTGATAGGTAAGAAATTAGCTAAATACCAAAAAATTGCTTATTTATCTGACTACAATTTGATATTCTTTTAAAAACTATAGTTGCAAGTAGATGAGGGTGAATCAACATTCGATTAAATATTTTTTTGCTTCACGACTCTAACCGGCATTGCGGGAGACTAGGAGCCCATAGGTGCGGGTGCGGGAGTCGGGACACTTGCTTATACCTTAATGATAAGGAAAAGTAAATCAAATAAAGCATTTTAAAGAATCAATTTCATAATAAAGATGTACTTTATTCTAGTCAGGTAACTTTGTTTTATCTCTGAACCAATTAACACAAACCCACTGAAAATTATTCCAGTGCAATTCTTTTACGTGCTTTTAGCAATTTTCAACTTAAATTCAGACTTAATTTTGAGTGTGGACTGCCTCAAAAATCTTTAAAACCCATTTATGTAATATATTTTTAATATAAATTTGATATAATACAAATTTAGGCGTAAGATAACAGTTTTTTTTTTCTATGGCGTAAATTACATCAAATTTTATATAGAAGTTCCACTGTAAAGGGACACTTGACCATTGCTCAAGTGTCGCGCAGGAAAAATGGCTCAACTCTCCCACCTAGGAACGAATCAAGATTTTTAGCTTCAAAACTATTAATCGCCGCGTGAAGGAGCATTATCCTAAATGCTAAACAAAATAACATAATTTATTCGACACTAAAATGTGGGTCTGCCTTGCCTCCTTTCATAAATACCTACAAAAGTTTCATTCCGTGATGGTAAAATAACTCCTTTGTCACTCATGGTAATATGCGTCCATATACGCTGTTACTTGTGAGTTGGTTACACTATTAAGGATGGCGTTAAAAACTATTATACCTAGTTGTTTTTCAGTTTAATAAATCTTATCCTACATATTTTGAAAAGCGACGAATCAAGACATCCAAGTCTCGTAATTTATTAATTATCCAGGACACAACCCTATTGGTCACATTTATTCAAATTTATTTATTTGTGTGTTTTTTGTTACAGGTTACGGCAAGAGGTAATGCTTGTGGAATTATGATCCAAGACTTATTATTATTTATATGTATTAGGTTTAGAAATGAGGACGATAATTTTTGTATATGTACCTAGGGAAATATCACTATTTTGTGATATTTTGTACTTGTGAGATTAAAAAGTATATATAAGTCATATAAAATAGAAAATAAAGATCGAGTAATTTAAGCATAAAGATCGAGTAATGTAAGCCCTTATTTATAGATAGTTAAGTCATCAATGGAAAATATAGTTTGAACTGTTGTGAAGTGAAAACCAAATTTTATTAAAAATTTCCTAAACCTACCATACCTACTTACTGTTCTAAGAAGTTATAAGTAGGTATGACCGCGAACAAAATTAGCATAGCTCATACATAACCGTAACAAAAAGTTGGTCTGTTTCTTTGTTTTCCTAGTCAGGTTGAGCACAAGCATCAGTCAAGGTTGCAGACGACTTTTAGACAAGAGGGCCTCATCCTAGATAGGAAATTATATTAAACATAAACACACACACATATCACGCCTATAATCCCTTGCGGGGTAGGCAGAGCGCGAACGGCGGCAAAAGCGGTCATTTACGCCACGTCAGACAAATATTTGAGGGTCTTTCGGAAAATTTCGGATCGAATTTTCTTTTTTATTAGATAAATTGTGCTCGGCTAAGCTCTGTTAGGATAATAATTCTAACTTTAATGCATCTTGTCTTACCGACTTTAAAAAGAGCCAAACGCGTTCTTTTTGTTGTGTTGAAAAAAGATTTTTGAATCATCTCTGTTATAAAATAAAACAATACAAAACGAATAAACGAACAACACTCACCGTCAACTGTTAAAAATAAACATGATTTAATCTACAGTCCTGGCACGCCCAGCTTTAGATTTTATGTCCTTTGCAGCGTTTATCGATATACAAAGAAGAATGTGTACTCTTATTATAGCGGTGATTACGGAGACGACTATGATTGCAGTCATTATAGTATTCCTTAGGATATAACATGATGATCTAGGTCGATAAATCACGCGCTGTCTCATATTTCTGCCGATAATAATCCTACCTTCGGCCATTGTTCACGACCTATAAGGACTTTACGGATGCTAATGGAGCATCAGTGGGTAATAAATTATTCATATGAAATACCTAGTTATTATATTGTTATTGGTGCATACAAGTCCTTCGTGGTAAGAGCACGAAAAAGCAGTATTAGGGTAAAAAAAATCCCAAACCAATATACGCTTTAAACCTTAAATATGAAGGGTTGGCATTTTTTTATAGCGTCACAAGATAGTCCTAATTCTAACCATTGTTTTGTACTTATATATAAGCTACTAGCGGCCCGCCCAGCGGTTCACCCGCTGCTAACCGATTCCCCACGGGATACAGATCTTCTCCCGACATAAATCCGTACTAATATTAAAAATGTGAGAGTTTGTGCGTGTGTGTATGTATGTTTGTTACCTCTTCACGCTCAAACGGCTTAACCGATTTGGATGAAATTTGGAACACAGGTAGAGTATAACCCGGAATAACACATAGGCCACTTTTAACCGCGGTAAAACAACTATTACCACGGGAAAATGAGTGGCAGAGGGTGAAACTGCAGGGCGAAAATCTAGTCATACATAAAAATATAAATGTAAATTTGATAATGCAATAAAAAACTTGAAACTTGAAACTTGAAAAACCTTCCTCGTGAAACACTATTTTTTACAAAAATTCCCATCCAGATCCGTTAGGTGGTTATGGAGATTTAAGCATACATACAAACAGGTGGGAATCGACTATACTTTATACTATGTAGTGTTACCAAAATATCATAAAAAAGAGAATGAAATATGGTTCACGGTGTGAGTATGACTCACATCATCAAAACATTATCGCTAATACATAATTCATGGTATTGTTATTTACGTAATGTAAGTATTGTTTTTATGAGAGCAAAATTTAGTTATGACGGTTTCAATGACTGGTCAGTTTAGCCAGTAGGTAAGTACCTACTGCGTAAAAATCTGGCCTTCATATATTCTTGGTACTTGAGATCAACAGCCATAACAGTCCACTGCTGTATATTGTCATTCTCTCAAATGCCAAACTCACCACGCTACGTAGGCGGGTTGGTGAGCGCATTGTAGAGAATTCTATTGTGTTCACAGGGAACGCTGCTTCCTATTTTTTTAGATGAATCTCCTTTTACCCGCTAGAAATGGGATGCTAGTGTAAACTACTTACTTGAAGGTTTTCTTGCACATTTTTACTCTTTACATTATTATCAATTAATAATATACACTTATTTGTACCTACTTACGCTTTTAATAGTCTATCAAGTTAGTTCTGACGTAAACCTTTATTGCAATCATTAAATTGAAACTTATAAGTTCTAATGTCTTTGACTGACATCCAGAAGTCCAAACTCAAAGTCTGCCGAAGAAATATGGAACGCAGTACCTATACTCGGAGTTAGGTTAATTAATAGACCGAGTTAGGAACACTACGCTGAGATCCTACACAAAAGTCGTAAATGTAGGTCAGCTGCAGAAGGCAGTATTTTTGAAATGGGATTTCTCTGGTTACGAAGCCAGGATGCCGTATGCACTTTGGGCAAAACATGTACCTCTACAATTTGGGTCTCTCCTAATGCAAAGCGGGCGCGCGGTAGACCTCGAAAGAGATGGAAGGATAAACTACGTGCGCACGCCCATTATTGGATGAAGGAGGCTCAAAACAGGGAAGAAAGGGAGGGAGGCCATTGCCCTGCAGTGGGACGTTACTGGCTAGTTATAATAATAATATGCCGGCTTAGATTAGCATCACCCCGTTTCTTTTCCATGGTAGTCGTACCAGGCTACTAAGGTACTCGAGGGTGTGTATTGCAATTTTAGGCGACGGGCTGACAATCTTTCACAATGGCGATACACAATTTTCCGAATGACTCAAATATTTGTCAGTCGTGGCGAAAATGTCCGTTTTCGCTCCGCCTACCCCACAAGGGATTATAGGCGTGATACCTATGTGTGTGTATAATAATAATAATAAGTAAGTAGGTAATCAATTGAATGAGTTTTTCGATCCTTGTCCGCCCACTCCAGCAATCATAGAATACATAAAGGATAGGCACTACTAGTCCTTATCGTACAAGATATCTACATTCTAAAACAATTATACACGTGGGTATGCCATTTATCGTTCGTGTTGCAAAACTGCTTTTGTAGACTAGAATAATCAGTAAAATCACTTCAATATTTGGGATTAAGTATATTAATTGTAGGTAAGTATAATTCCATTAATGAAGGTCCCGACACTAAAACGAAATGTTCGTTCTTTTCGTGTGGGACACCGAGTCGACGTACGTCTCGATGAACCATAGTGGCAGAGCTTTTCTACCAACTTCTTAATACCAGTAGGCCTCTGACATGGTTGTGTAACTTTACTATCGGCATCTAAGTATAGGTAATCATAGACAGTAACCGGGACCGACGGCTTCACGTGCCCTCCGAAGCACGGAACCATCTTTCTTTTCGGACATCAGTTGGTCCAGCCTACATCGCCGAACCAAACTGGAAAAAATAGAATTATTAACCTTGTGAGTAACCCCGTATCGAAACCGGAAATTGAACCTGGTACCTCCGGATCTAAAACCGCTAGACCACGGTGGCAGTTTAAAGCGTTAAATTGTTTTCTATGTGAACAAATTCTTAAGCACATATAAGCGCCATCCAAGCTAGGCTACAGAAAAGACTTCACAACCTTGACAAAAACAATTTTACATGGTGTAAATGTATGTAGCAGGATGTTGTACTTGTCATCTTAAAATGATCGCCATTCACAGCCCAGTGTCGAGCGATGACCGCGAGGCAACCTTCACTGTAGTATTTAAAACGTTAGGCCATTCGCACATGTGCCGCACGATATTTCGGTATTTGACAGCCAGCCAGCTATCTGATGTTGTGCGGCGTCGAATGTGCTTCTGCACGCGGTTTTATACTATTTACTCTTTATGTTACATCGGACCGGCAAAACACCGCAAATTTTGCGGCACGTGTGAGAACTATCTTAGTGTTTTTAACTTTTGTATGCTAGACTTAGGCAGACAGCCGAGAGGAGCGTGAAATATTAATTATTAATTCTTGCTAATGGTGCAGATAAAGATATCTCATCTTTTAAAAGCATTTAAACTTTATTGTAATTTTGACAAGTTTATTTTATCTTTACGTTAAGGCTCTTAGCTTTTATTATGTTCTTTTTATCAGAAGCTATTGATAAATCTTCACCAGTACTACCAGTACGAGGCAACTAGATATTGTTTTAGAATACCTACTTACTTAAATCAAATTTTGATTTCATGTTATATCTCTCTGACATACATCCGATCCGCAAACTCAAAATACAAATTATATACCTACCTATGGATATATGATGCCACTGTTAAAGGCTCGTAAACAAAAGAAACAAAAAAGCCGCTTTCGTTGACGACATACCTAATAGAGTTTGGCTTGACAATACATCATGCTACCAATCATCTGTGGCATTGTTATGGTAATAAGTTAATCTGTGTTACGTTGGGTATTGACCTATGCCGGCTGCGGACTGCCGACTGCCAGCCAGCTGCCGAAAACATGCGGTTGTCATCTGTCACTGCACAGCAGTAAAGCTTATGTAACCCTTAAAAACCTTTTCCGAGTGTGTTAAAGTACAGCTAGTATATAATGGGGCGGTTTAGCTCAAGGCAATATTTTTCATTATTACTTATAAAATTATGTGCCAACATTCGTTTTTCAGGCAATTTCTTCAGCTAGTTTGAACACTGCAATTAGATATAGTGTACCTACCTAGGTAGGTAGGTACTTATCTTGTTGATATCTACCATTGGTCAAAAACGTGAAATTGATAAGTTCCTATTATTTTGCTTCACTACCAGGATTACACACTACCTACGAGATTTTGGCACAGTTAGCCAGTTTTGGCGGCGACACGAAAACGCGACACATATTTTTGATCTCATAATCAAAGGGCTACCGGCAAATATATAAAATAATTGATCATATTTTAAAGCTGCTACGAATTCACATTAATTACGACGTCTCGAGCAGAGTTACTGCCTCTTCAATTTTTGCTTATAAGGTATCAGTCGATATTACTAGTTTGAACTTGTGCTGTGTCTTAAAATGAATCTGTTATAAATATTCAATCACACTTACCGACATATTTATGAAGTGTGATTTATTCGGTGTGCAGAAGTGCAAAACGAGACAAATTAAATATTAACATAACCTCCGAAACTTCGCTGCCGATGCAATAATGCATTACGGATTGCATTATTTATTTGCTACTTAGATAACGTTATTTATGCGCCATGTTTGAAAAACAAAAAATCTTAGATTGTATTCTATATCCAAGGGTACCTACGTAGAAACATCAAAAGGATAAGGATATTCTATGATTTGCCGTGTGATGCCGGTTTAGAATAGCATCACCCAAATACTACTCGTGGGTGTCAAAAAAAGAGACTGAGGAATAAATTCTGGCAAGGAATAAGCAGCAGCGTTCCCTGTGAAAGCAATATCTTGCACTGCGCTTGCCACCCGCACCCGCTTGCAAAGCGTGATTAGTAGGGCAATACACCCGAGGGAGGCCCATTTACACAAATACCAGCGTAGGACTGTTGTGGCTGTTAATGTATGATTGTTTAATGTATTAAATTAATTTTTATGACTTTTAGGCTCTAATCTATGACGGCTCTCCGCTGCGCTCCGTACCTATCACGTTATTAGAAACTGAAAACTAAGTAGAACTTAACTTCCAAATTTGATAGAAAACCTTTGGAAATTAAATGTATTTACCCCCTACAAAACCGCTTTATTTTCTTAGTAATTGAGCAGGTGAGAATGAAAGCAAATTGGCTACCATACGAAAAATTATTTCATTTTATTCTCTGCGCTGTCATAAACAAAACAACACTCGAAAGTTGCCCTTACGCAAACTTTACGGATGGGAGCACAGGTTGACTTTAATAACATCGATTAATTAAACTTTTTAAACTTCCATTATGCTAAAGTTCACATCGTCATGCGGACTTAAGCCTTTAATGAGTGCACGCACTGAGTAATTAAGAAATATTTTACAAGATTACATGCCATTACTACGGTATTCAACAATGGATTTGTACAATTAAATCCATCAACTGGCCAATACATCAGCCAGTAAAAATTACTCGCAAGGATTGTACAATTACACAAATACCAAGAAGACATTATTTACAAAAGAGTTGACGAAATCTGCTAACCTGGGAGTCAAGATCATGATTTGCACATGTAAGGCTTTTAGCATTATCATAGACTAGCTAACCTGTTATCTATACACTCAATGTCTGAGTGATTGTTGAATACAAGAGAAATAATTATTGAAAATCAGGCACTTTATTTCATAAGTTAATGATACAACACTGCCTCAATATTATGCATAATCTCTCTTTGTTTATGTTTAAAATTGAAATTCTTTAAGTATTCTATGTAGAATAGTATTATTATATCACTTATTGGCGTCATGAACCGTCATTGTAAAAAAAAAAATTTGTATCACACAACTTTCTTTTTTTTATAACAATTTTGTAATGTCCTAATAGAAAACCGGCTCGGGCGGGATAAAAAAATCAAAATCAAAGCACTGCCACGGGGCTGGCCAGGTTAATCACACGGCATGTAACTTTACGCCACCAACATCTGAAAACGATATTTGTTTCAAATTGAAGTCAAGATTTTTAAAGCGTGTAGTTTACATGCGTATAATTAATCGGACCAAACATAACTGATTTGTTTTTTATTTAATTTCTGTAAATTCTTCAAAAGATCTTTAAAAAAACACGTAGGTATTTTGAATTAAGAACATCCTTTTGAAATGAAGTCAATTCAATGTCAAAATTGCAGTTCCGTTAAATCCTGCGTATGCGGCTAACTAAACCAAGATACTTATTTATTAAAACTAAAGTTGGTGCTAATGTCACAATAAAGTCGTATAAAACTAGGCAATAAAAAATCAGGTAGGTGCAAGTCGGACTCTCGCACGCAGGGTTCCGTACTATCGTATAAAAATGGCATAAAATACCTTTATTGTACAAGAGCCTCCTTAAATATGAATTTAATTATATTTTTTGTTTTTGTTGTTATAGCGGCAACAGTAATATATGTTCTGCAAAAATTCAATTGTCTAACGTTCATGAGATACAGCATTCGAACCGTATATAATAGATTAAATCGAGCACAAATACACGGTTTTGCATGGGAGCCCCACTTAATTTTTATTTTAGTCCAATTTTTGTATTTGTTGTTATATTGGCCTCAGAAATAAGACATAAGATATACTCTGGTGGTAGACGGAAGAAAGAACGGTCAGACAGACAGCGAAGTCTCAATAATCCCGTCCCGTTTTGACCCTTTGGGTACGGAACCCTAAAAAGATGGAGTATCGAAGTTAAACCAAAAACTTCTCATAATTATATAAACAAGTTACGTATTGTTATTTGAACGTGAACAAACGCACAGTAACCCCATAGAAAAGACAACAACGCAAGTACAAATATTTCTCAGTCATATTCCATATAAAAATATTTCATAAAATATTAGAATTACCTAATCACATGGATTGGATAAACTCTTTATTTAAAATCGAGCGTGTGATCAGCAAATATTTAAATTTGCTAATAGTTTTATCTAAGTATATGAAATTGCTTACGTATTTTTCCAACAATAATTTAATGAGAGGTAAATTCAGTTTGTTTAATCATTTAAGAACGCTTAGATTAGGGTGAAATTTTACTAGTGACCGATAGCAAAAACTCATGATGGGCTGGAGATAAGGAACAACTTTCCCCAAGGAACATAGGTCAAAAAATTATAAAAATATTTGGACCTCGCATAAAAAATTGCCGAACAGCTGATTTGGGTTATTGGAAGCTTAAAATATTATTCATCACAATAAAACAATTTAAAACGGATTTAAGTTGTGTTTATTTTTTTTTGTTCTAAATAATGACGTCTAACACCTTAGTCATCCGTGACCACGGGCTCTGTAAAGAGCTCGAAACGTAGGAATTGTAAAATCCAAAATAAACACAACTTAAATCCGTTTAAAATTGTTTTATTGTGATGAGTAATAGTTGTGCAAAGTCAAGAAAATATTATAAAATATTATTGTCATATTTCGACCTATGTTCCTTGGGGAAAGTGTTCCTTATCTTATCAGTATCATCAGGCCGTCCTCTGTTTTCAGTATCGGTCACTAGTAACATTTCACGTGATATAACTTTTTTTTTATTCTTTATTTATTAAAAAGACTTGGTACACAAATGACAAAGCGACCACGTCGTCGTCCTCATGTGGACTTCAACATTACACAACCGTTTTCAGAATTTTAATTACGCCTAATTAAACCAATTTTATCAAGTCTGTACAGATTCCTAGCGTTATTAACTTATTAGAATAAGGAAAAGCAAGGGCGATGTTACAACCTCCAACAGATGAAAAAATATAATTATTGAAAATTTGTTGTCTAAGAGAATTGCTTCGAACACACTCCACCAAAATATGATATATATCATCAATTTTATTGCATTCTTTGCAATTCGGGGAGTCCGATTTGCGCATGAGCATAGCACTTAGATAGCTTTGTATGAACTCACCCGTTAAAATTGGTCGCGATCGCACAGTAGCCATACAAAAGACTTCAACGCGAGCGCACATAGGTACTAACTTTAATTTATTTTACCTTTCAATATTCGTTATTTTTTCTCAGCCGTCAAGAGACATCAAAACTACGGAAAATAAGCTTAATCTATGTCAAAAAGATACGCCGATAGTGAGACAAGTAGCTTGACCCGCCGGCCACTTTCCCTAATGCTAATCAATTAACTTAGGCTCGTCAGATTTGGAGATAAGAATTGGTTATACAACAATGGGAGGCTAGATAGAAAAAAAGTATGATAACAATAATGTTTGCGCTCGTAATTAAGAAAATGAGACTTAATCGCTTTGAAACTTGTTGTTTCAATTAATAAGGATACTACCTACTTGATTAAAGGTAATGCAATTAAATTGCTACGAAAACAAAATTATTTATAAAAAGTGCGATATTAAATAGAGTTTGTGCTTAACAGAAAAAATATAATGATAGATAGATTAATAAAACAATTTTAAACGGATTGAAGTTGTGTTTGTTTTAGATTTTACAATTTACAAACGTAGGAATTGTAAAATCCAAAATCAACACAAATCTGTTTTAAATTGTTTTATGGTGGTGAGTTGTGCAAACTTAAGAAAATATTATTAACTACACAATATAGTAAACAGATTAATAGTTTTATTATTTCATTGCCTGGCACAAAAGAATATACTATCCGAATTTTTAGCGAACAATTGGTTATATGATACGGATGAACGGTTTGTTTGTTAGCCTAGCCTAGACCGCGAGGCGATCTAGACCATCTCATTGATATTTTTACTACCGTGCTAGTTTTGTAAATTGCATGATTTGTGTAAATAAATAGTTTTAAATATCTCGACCTTCCTAATTGGACCTCCCATATTTATTATTCTTCGCCCAAAAAAATATTCCACTGACAATCACACTTGCTGCAGTTTCTGTGATTTTGCTTTAGGTACTTTACGTTGCAGAAACGATCTAAATATAACTATCGTTTGTACTTTGTAGGTTGAACTGATTATAATGTAAGAATGACCCTGTCCACCTGTTCCCATGAGTAATCTACCAACAAACGGAAAATTGGTGCTTCAGACCTTGACTTGATTAATGTAATCAGAAATTCGTGTTATCATAAGCAAGTAAACACAGTTATCTATCTATTCCATTGAAGGCTAGTGAACAATTTTTGAAACTTGGCAGATGGATGAGGTCATAATAAAAGACAAGTTATTTCAGATTTTGTTAAAAAACTATACCTACAACAAGAAATTGATCAGTGGTAAAGACAGTGATTATAAAAGAGCGCAGATATTTGTATTCCTACAAGAGCCATATGTACTTGAATCTTGAATTTTATAACAAGAAGGTTTGTCTGCTGGTCTACAAACAAGTGAAACTTAACTTACTGACACTAGTCAGTCAGTTCTGTCTTAAAGTCGTTAATCATCCGACACTAACAAAGATATTTAAATTTTTCTGTGTCTTCAGGGCAGTCCGTTAAGCTTCAATTGTTTACGTAGCCAGGCTAAATACCTACGTTGACTGATGGGCAAAAATAGTTCGTTTGGGCGTTGGGCGATTAGGCAACGTTCGCGAAACCCGGCAATACTACGACAATACCGTGACGAGCGCAGCAGGCAAACACGGGCTATCTTATGAATAATGCCGATTATGGCGACAAACACGCACGTTCGAGTGCATTTTTCACTAGGTATAGGTACTATATCGGGTATACACATGGTGCTCCTTTTAAAATCTGCTACTTGATCTTATTTTCCACAAAGTTGGTGTTATAAGGTATTTCAAATAGGGATCATTATAATATTGTATTGTAAATTTTAAAAGTAAAAGTGTCATTTTAAGTTCATACATATTAATGAAGCGTAAGCTGCATTGGTCATGCTACTCATGCTGCAATCTCTCTAACTAAAACTTAACGGGCCCTTTTGGAGTTCGTCATAGCTTTTGAATAGTCTCGTTAAATTACAAACGACCATTCAAAACAGTACCTTTGTAATAGTGTAGACTGCACTGTATAGTATCCATCACCATAAACCGCCCTTGTTGTGTCAGAGTTTGTCACCTGTTTATGGTTCTATCCATTTAAGTTGTAAAGAAGTATGGAAGAAACCTTGCATCGTCTAGCGACGCCATGTCAGTGATAACGCAACGTCCTATCGCCTTCGTCATCAGTAAACAACAGATTTTGCCGATTTTGTAAAACTGTTTAAAATGTCTGACTTTCTTTTATTGAAATTCGAATAGAATAGTTGAGCGACGTGTGGCAAATTACACGAAATTGGATTATCGTGATAACACGTCCTGTGGAGGCGCGAGTCACCTAGATGTCGCACCTATTGTCCACACCGCTGGGTGAGCCACCACCATTACCTCACACTTTCAATATTGGGTTACGAGTATTTTACTTCAAGGTTCTCTTTTAGGAGCAAATAGTGGAGGTATAAATGGTAAGACGAGCAACAATGCCACGCAGTCGGAGTTCGCTCTCCCCAAAATGTATGCGCGCGTTGCTCTTCTGTTGTGCGGAGTGGTCGGTACGTGCGGTGGACACTGTTGTGTAACATAAGAAAATAAATTATTTTAAAAGCATTAATTATTGGAACATAAATCTTGCAGCAACGATTTATAGTGACAATCCGGATAAATGTTCAGTGATTTACATAATCGATTCTGATGCGAGCTTATCCTTTTAAAGTCATGTTTATTTACAAAGCGTTTTGTTTCGCTTTTCAGTAAAGGTTTTTTACGGTTTTTACTAATATTAACTAGGATATTAACGCTTTATAAAATTTTAGGTAGCGCCGTAGCGGATTATCCGCAAAGGCAGGCGCCCTACAACACCGGACCTAACGACCCATACTCGGTCGCCGTCAGCCCGAACTTCCTACCCGAGCAATCCCAGCGATTGTTCTGGGGTAATCAAGGATCCAATCAGGTCGGAGGATCTGGACTCTGGAATACGCTGACCAACAAGTTCCCGTTTCTGAATAATATGTTCGGCAGAATGGAGCTGTCACCTGAATACGGGGTGCCGCAAGTTCAATCAAATTATGTGCCGCAAGTGTCGACTAATTACGGAGTGCCACCGCGTTTCCAGCCGCAGCAGCAGTTTTACCAAGCTCCGCAGCCACAATACTACCAGGCTCCTCAACAGTACCAGCCACCACAAGTGTATCAACAGCCTAGAGTGTTCCAGCAGCCTCAAGTGTACCAGCAGCCTCAATTCCGGCAGTTTGGCCCGAGTGGACGTGACGTGGGGTTCACTGACGACGCCATAATCGTGACTCCTCCCCAGGTCCCAGTGCAACCCCCCAGACCAGTCATCCCCGCTCCCCCGCCGCCACCTCCTCAACCCGCCCCGCAACCAGCTGGGGAAGGGTACTCGTACCCGCGGCCCCAACCCGCCCCACAACCAGCCGACGAAGGATACTCCTACAATAGGCCCCAATACAGACTTGAACTGCCACAAAAGTAAACAAATAATTTCCAATACTGAAGAAAGATTAACGTCATCGTATAAATTGTGATACTTACTTTTAATTCCATGCGCCATTAATAACAGACCTCTTACAAATAACAGTCTTATAGTCAATGATGTTTACGGGTATTATGAAGACAAAAAGGCTCTCTCTACCAGTATTAAGACGTCTTCATGTTTTATGCCAGAAAGACAGTTAAATCGTAAGTAAGGACTGCGAACGTTTGAAACCATGTTTATTTTATTTAATAAATAAAGAGGCTAGTGCCATATTGTAGAAGTACATTATTTTTAACTTATTTTCCGATCCCTAAGTACCTACTATTCTGATTCGCAAATCTCTATTATAAAATCATTATTTCGACGAACGTACCTCGATCAAATCGGGGACCGTCCCTTTATTCCCAACGACCACGGGCAAGTCGGCCACGGCGCGGCCGATGGGAATAATCGGCCACGGCGCGGCAGACGGGAATAGTTGGCCCCTTCCTACGGCGCGCCGCGCCGCCAACTAATACGCGGTAAATTCTACTAATACACAGGTTAAGTTGATAAATAAAAGTAGATTTAAATTATTTATCATAGAAATTGAATGATTTTTATTAAAGTTTATTAAAATATCGGGATATATAATAAAACGTGTAAGTATTAAAGTTGATATATTTTTATTGGACGGAGGCAAAAATCTGATAGTAATTTAATTTCAATAAAAATCACATAATTTACAATAATAACAAGATATTAAACTAAAAACTTAGGTACAATTGAACAAAATTCACTTGACCTACAAAATAAAATATGAGATACAAAAAAAAAACACTTTTTACAATATTTGACTACTAAAAATAATGAACCTTACAATAAAAAATCATCATATTTACAAAAATAACTAGAGATTTTAAATAAAATATATAAACTTTAAAACCTACACGTTTTATTATATATTCCGATGTTTTAATAAACTTAAATAAAAATAATTTATTTTCTATGATAAATAATTTAAATCTACTTTTATTTATCAACATATCCTGTGTATTAGTAGAATCTACCGCGTATTAGGTGGCGGCGCGGCGCGCCGTAGGAAGGGGCCAACTATTCCCATCTGCCACGCCGTGGTCAATTATTCCCATCGGCCGCGCCGTGGCCGACTTGCCCGTGGTCGTTGGGAATAAAGGGCACACTTGTAGTTACAATTTACAGGTTACAGGCGTTTTATGAAGACACTTGTAAAGCTACCATTGTAAGTACCGCTCCAAAATCTCGACTACAGGTAAATTTTACAAGTCGATGTACAACACTATCGATTCATTCATTTCATTCACTCAAATTCAACGTCAATGCTATAGCACAGATAAAATAATGTAAAAGTATGTATACACTTTGCTAAATATATAAGACATTACACTGAAAATTATTATTTTAATAAAAAGGAAAATACAAAAATGAAATTAACAATATTTCTAATAAAAATCATATTATTGATATAGTACGTTAAAATAGTACTGTTGTGAATTAATAATAATAATCCACAATTTGACGATAAAGTTTTGCTTTATTTAACGCCTCGAGCAAAATAATTTGGCAAGGAACGCATTTTGAGTACTTTTGAACATATTGAATAGACTTTTATGCAGAAATCTTGCACTTGTAGAATAATTACCTAGGTCAGACGACCTGTAAAATTATTTACAAGTTGTAAGTTTTTACAGTTGTAGTTTACAAGTCTTTTGATGAACACCTGTAAAAACTTGCTCGATTGTGTTTTTAAAAGCAAAATCTACCCTATGGTTTGTCGATGGAAATCTACAGGTGCCTGTAGCTGTGACTTGTAAAATTGTAGACCTGTAGCTTCGAAAAACGCCTGTAGTTGTAACTTTCATCAGTGTTGCTATTTAAATATTAATTTTGGCGCGATGTTGCCACTTTTTCGCCTGTAGAATTGTAGTTGTTCAATGATAGCACAGGCCACAGGTCAAGAGTACCCTAAACCGACGAGCATGCATGAAGAGATTGATGAATGTGGAGGAGGCGAAAGAAGTATGCCAGGATCGTAGTAAGTGGAAGGAAGTAGTCTCTGCCTACCCCTCCGGGAAAGAGGCGTGATTTATGTATGTATGTATGTATGTAAATCATTATTTAAAACCACAAGACAATCTTTTAGTACTTACTTATACTATTATTAATATTATTTATTAGGTATATTAAAAACTGCCAAAGTAAGTATAGAGGTAAGCTTACAAATCTCTGTCTTGAACATAAATGTAAAAGTACCAAGGTATGTTGATACTGCATTATTCCTTTCAAGGAGTGAAACTGACAATGAAAGCGAACAGTGCAGTGTGAAGTTTGAGTGCAAAAACAACAATATGTGCCAGCCAATAGAGTCAGAATCAATGATTTTTTTCACATTTCGGTCTATATATCACAGAATTTTTATGCTTTTTAAAAAGTTGTTCAATTTCTTGGGCTGATTCACTATAATTAGCTGTACTAGAAACGACTACAGTACGTTTTCTAACACAACGTTCCTATATTTAAACAAATCAACGGTATTTTTGAGAATACTGTACTGTACAAAACGTTGTTGTTAGTATAACGTTGAAGTGTTGTTGATAAAATTCAGTGGGTACACAAGTCACCCGTTTTTTACAGACAACAATGACTTGAAGACCATTATTATATATATCCTTTATTGCATAAAAACAAACGAAAAATGTACAAACAGTGTGAGCAAAGGCGAGCTTATCTCTAAGAAGAGATCTCTTCCAGCCAACCCGTCGGTAGTGCGAGAATCAATATTTTTGTGGGGACAAAACAATACAACAATTAAAATGAATTTTAACTATACTACAGTACTTTACATAAATATCTACATTATTTAAATATATATATATATATATGATAGATACATATACATACACGTTTACATAAATACCTACAAATATATCAAAGTAGTTCAGATATGAAGTGCTCTTTAACTCTTTTTTTAAAAACATAGATTGAGGGGCTTTCTTGAATAGTCTTTGGAAGACTATTCCAAAGCTGCGCAGCTTTGACAGAGAAGGAGTAGATTATTGTTTTAGTTATGATAGGTAGATGCTTATGTATGTATTTGCTTGGCACATATATGATACTATTCCCGCACATTCGTTTTCATAAGGTCGTTAGGATTCTGAAGTCAAGGGTAGGTGCTGATTTTTGAGGAATAGCGGCCCAGCCCGTTGGAATCTAAACTTGCTGACGCGCTGGAGGATACCATGCGAAGGCTCGGCACTGCGCTTCGGCCAAGGTTGTCGCTGGGGAAGGTACCTGATACGCCATAACTGTGACCAATGCTGGAAGTAGATCAAAAAATTGATTTTTTATATACATACATACATACACACATCACCCCTATATCCCTTGCGGGGTAGGCAGAGCATAAATGGCCGCACAATACGGACATTTACGCCACGACTGACAAACATTTGAGGGTCATTTAGATAACTGTGTATCACTATAGGTAGTGACAGTTTGTCAGCCCATCGCCTAAAATTGCAATACACATGTTACCCTCGAATCCCTTAATCGCCTCTTACGATACCCACGGGAAAGAAATAGGGTGATGCTATTCTAAGCCGGCATTACACGGCATATTTATTTTTATAATTACTAATAAAGTGGTTAGATCAAATTATCGAAGTATTTAGATTGCTGGCAATTTTTGATTTATACAATGGCCGTGAATATCTAAATTAGAAGACTAATGTAGACGTTTACATAAATTATGAAAATGAACCAAAGCCAATTAACTGCAAAATATTATGCACATTAGAATATCGTTGTATATCTTAGCTTAGAGCTCACGGAAACATATTTGCAGGTGAAGGAGCCGCTGATAATAAGACTAGTAAAACCTGGCGTACTAACATCTTGGACGTGGTTGATGCTCATTGAATAACGCTTCCATTGGCGAACATATATACTTATATTTTTTCAAATGAAAATAAACGACCCTAATTAATTTACAGAAAATCTAGGTTATAGTTATACTTAACCTAGGTTATGATTATGACCTATTAAACATAGTAGTGGGTATTCTAGGGGTTAAAAAAACCCATGAGATATAGTTTATGAACTGTCAGATAAGTATACAACGAGGACCTTAGTAGAAGCTGGATGGGAAATCGCAGATAAAGTCTGCTTGACTGAAGCTCCATTCGCATCTTCTGTTAATACAGTAAAACCTGTTCAACTGAGACCTCGTGGTGCTTACGATTTTCTCTCACTTAGGTATAGAGATTTTTCACTTACCCAATTTCCCAATTAGGCGGTTCTCTCAGTTGTCGTCCTTCGTTCCGTTTTTTAACGCAACGTAACGCACCGTAAATCCACCGTAGCCGTATTTATATGGGAATAAGATTGGGATTCGCATTTTCCTTTAGTCTAACAGACGCATGCGTTACGTAGCGTAAAAAAAACGGAACGACGGACAACAAGTGAGTGAATCGCCTTAGCAAGGTTTAAGATTAGAATTATCACTCAAATAGAGATTATCACTAACAGAGGTCCACATTAACCAATTTATCAATTAAATAGGTCAAGCATTTCTATGAAAATTAACCAAATCGCCCCGTAAGACGTGTGTGTTAAAAAAAGAATCTCACTATAGAGGTCTTACTTAATTCAAAATGTCTCATTTATGGAGTTTGGCGATTATATTATAATTAAACTGAATTTTCTACTGATAGACAAGAATGGAAGGCTATTAAGCTTTTGTATCAGTTAAGTATGCAGATAAATATGGAAAAAAATACAAAAATAAGTCACAGATAATGAGGTTATTAATACTCAGTTATAGAGGTAATTCGATGCAACAGTGCCGGGACCTGGAAAAAAAGGGCGTTTTACTAATCTAGGTCCCAGTTAACCAGGGTTTCACTGTAATAGCTTTTGCATCGCATCAGCTGTAGAGCTAGGCATTATGTTGAATAGCTATGAAGTCTACCATATAAAACCATATTTATTTATTATCGTATTTTATTACTGCAAGATGAACAATGCTCCATTAACATTCTTCTTTTTACTGATGATCGTCATCAACCGATATCCATCATCCTTAATGTGCCTGCTGGTGGATAATTTTTTTTTTTTTTTTTTTTTTTTTTTTATTAATGATGGGTTTGCTCTTGACTCTAGTCTAGGTCATAGGACAGAGACAGAGTCTAAGATGGAGCGAGCTCACCCAGAAGAAGCCTGTTCACTCTTACTTTGAAGAGATTAGGGTTGTATGCTTTTGGAAACACAGACGCAGGAAGTGAGTTCCACTCTTTAGCAGTGCGCATTATAAATGATGACTGGAAGCGCTTAGTCCGAATTGGTGGAATGGCTACCAGGTACGGATGGTATCCGGCGGTGCGTCTGGATGTCCGATGGTAGAAGGGAGCTGGTGGAACAAGGTCGTGAAGCTCTTGAGCACACTCTCCGAAGTACAATCTATAAAATACCGACAAGCAGGCAACCTTGCGGCGATGTGCCAGGCTATGTAGCTTGGTGTCCACCAGTTTTATGTCGCCTATGAGCCTCTTGGCCCTGCGTTCCACCGAGTCAAGAGCGACAAGTTGGTATTTGGCTGAGCCATCCCAAAGGTGACTGCAATACTCCATGCAGGATCGGACTTGTGCTTTGTAAAGAGTTAAAAGCTGTCCAGGCGTAAAGTATCGCTTCACTCTATTCAGGACGCCCAGCTTTTTAGCCGCCGTCTGAGCCTTGTACTCGATGGTCGCGCCGAAGTTTAGATTTGATGTCAACTCCATGCCTAGAAGCTCAAGCCTGTCAGTGACTGGGACAGATGTACCCCGAAAAGTAGGTGTCCAGTCGAAAGGACTCCTTTTTGCAGTGAAAAGACACGCCTGTGTTTTGGTGGCATTGAATGAGACCAGATTGTCGTCGCCCCATTGGGAGACAAGACTTAAGGTCAGATCTGTTCGCTCTACCATGGCCTTTCTTAACGAACGTATTTCATCCCCACTGGGCCCCAAGTCTACTATTTTTCTCTAAAACATCGACCATCGCCAGTCCATGGCGACTTTATTGCCATTTTGTCAAAATTTGGTATTCTGCTAAACTTCAAACACATTCGTAATGGAATCGCAAACGCTTGTCGTCGGAATAGTGTCATCATTCTCTATGGTTAAGACTCATTTTACAGATCTAATGTTGTTCATTCAATTATTCACTCTTTTTTGCTACTGGCTCAGTGTAAACCGGTAGAATGGAGCGAACGCTTTGCCAAAAAAAAATGGCTGTCAATTTGACAGGTTTAAACCATGTTATTGTTGTTTGTAAAAGTGTAAAGATCATATAAATAAAATAAAAGTGCTTTCCGTTTTATTGGAGGATTTTTAAGGGGATTTTGGACGACTCAGTGTCCCACACGAAAACAGAGAGAGAGAAGGGGAAGTTGGTTAGTAACGACACAACTATCTTTTTTGAAATAAATTAATTTTTCTTCAATAGTTTCGCAAGCCTAGTTTTGTTTACTACTATGAATCTTTTTGACTAAATGTTTACATCTATATATTTTCATTCATCTATTCAATTTTTATACCAAAATAACTAAACCTTCTGCTTCAGGATCTATGAATCTTTTTGACTAAATGTATATATCTATATATTTTCATTCATCTATTAAATTTTTATACCAAAATAACTAAACCTTCTGCTTCAGGAAACCAATGGAAGACCCTATATACATGTCTTGGATGACGACGTTGAGATTGAAATATTAGACCAAGGAATCGCAAGGTATTTTTTAATTTCCCACCTATAAACAAGAGCCTATTCTTATGGCAGTATCTATTCAATTAATTCTTTTGTAATTAGTAGTGATGACTGACGAAGACTACATTATTATTAACCAGTCATTTATTTTTCAGACAGCAATTCCCAGAAGAAGTGGAGAATCTAATTAATTTGGAAAAAATTGTTAAATCTTTATTAAATATAATAACCAAGAGTGTATCAAAAAACGAAAATAGAAAGGAAGAAGAAGAAGCAAAGAAAAAAAGAAGAAATAGAATGAAAACATGTATCCAGGAGATATATAACATTTAATTAAATGAAATATTTGTATGAAACAGAAGTAAAATTTAAAATAAATATTTATTTGAAAATGCTGTTATATTTTTTGTAGCTAGGTAAGTAAGTATGTGATCTCTCTGATTTGTAAAAGGCTCCACTATTGTGCGGGATGCCAGGCCAGTATCTTCTTGATGCTTCTAGGCTTGGAGTGCTCTGCCCCTCTGCAGGTCCAAGTTATGCGCCAGTTCCACAAATCAATTAGATTATCAGAAGTCACTCGTAACTCGTGAGCTATCTAAAAAAGAAATCAAAATTATTTCTTAATCTTTCAGAAAGGCAATAGCGATAGCTGAGATTATTTACCTGTAGTTGATGTTCATGTTCCTCGAGGACTTCGGCAGCTGTTAATGCAGCGATGGGCAACCTTCTTTTATTAGTTATATTATGTTGAATACAACAGACATTCACTATTTTACCTGCAGTTATGGGACTGTAGTACAATGCATGTGCAGCTAGCAAGCACCTGAAAAGATTTACACTATTTATTAAAAAATATTTTGTATACTAACATATTTTTTATTTATTAATACACAAATGTTAATGTCCAATAAATTATCAACATGCCAAATTTTTACCCAGAAAAAACACTTGTTCGCCACTGTCTGAAATTTCTTCCGGTGTAGGTTCAATGGATCGCTCTGCCACACCAATGAATCATGTGCTGACCCAGGGTAGCTGGCATCTACACACAATATGTTGAGGTCTGCATCACATAACTAAAATAAATAATATACAACTGTTTATATCCAATAAATTATCAACTACTTAGATTATCTAGGAAAATACTAGTAGGTACTTACAATTGAAACATTGTGGAGGGTTTGGTAACCCTTTCTATTTATATATCTTTCTTCGTGGTGATCAGGCCTTGGTGTCAAGCAGATATTGTGTAATGAACTTTGTCCTCCCAGAGATTCCATCTGCTCTCTTTGGTCGGAGTATATTGGCTCTTATATTTTGGATAAGACAGATAACTGACCTCTTATCAAGGCAGTACGTCTTCACAAACTCCATATCGGAAACGTCTTGTATTAGGTCTACTATTTTTCGGGCCAACACACGCAGTCGGCGACACTGTATGACCCTCAAGAGCTGCCGGCGGTGGACTGTAGATCAGCCAAAACCAATACTCTCCATCGGAGCAAATACGACACGAATGGTCTCATTCTATAATAATTGCCCGATAACAGCAAAAACGTGAAAAAAAACACGCAAACACCTATTTCACTGTGAATCCTTTGTGAAAAAAGCAGTGACTGCTCAGTGGTCGTTTGACGGCTTGGATATCATTGAGAGAAACGTCAAAAAATTAGTAGACTACGAATTTAATCTACCATCGATTCGTCATTATATAGTAGAATACCAAAAATGACAATGACTTATGAATTGTAGTTCATTGATGTGCTACTGACAGTCAAAGTTTTAACAGAATACGAAACGACTGAATCCATGCCATTGAGACTACATTGGTAAACGATTTATACGATTTTCATTTAGTAGACTTCGGGCCCTGGTCCCTGCACCTGTCAAGTATCTCTCTGAAACGGTACTATCATCTGCGTATCCAACAATACCATGCCGAAGGAGGTCATTGATGTGCAGCAGGAAAAGAGTTGCAGAGAGAACAGACCCCTGAGGAACTCCGGCATCAATGGCCATTAGGTCAGAGGAGCAGCCGTCAACGACTACTCTGATGGACCGTTCACTAAGGAAGTCTGAAATCCAAGTACAAAAATCAGCTGGGATGCCATAAGCAGGAAGCTTGCTGAGCAGACTTGCATGCCAGACCCTGTCAAAGGCCTTCGAGATATCGAGTGAAACGGCAAGTGCTTCGCCGTTTTTCTCGATGGCTTCGCCCCAGCAGTGCGTGACATACACAAGAAGATCACCAGTAGACCGAATTTTCCATGATTATGAGTCAATGAAACACAAACTAAATTACACACATTTATTATTCTAGTTTTAATAAATTATGACTATGTTATGTATCTTCCGGCAGTTGCACTGGGTGCGCGGGCGCAGGCAGGCCGGCCGGCGCGCGCGCTGAGTGCAACTGATGGAAAATGAGTCGATGGATGAACCCAAACCGCTCCAGTTAGTATGGCGAGTCGCGCTCTTTAGTACCTACGGACAAACAAGGAAAGTTAGTTACTGTTTTAAAGATTTCACAAATATCCAATGATATTATACACAAACAGGAGATAGTTTTTTATTTATTTCTGGACTCTCCAATTATTAGCACCTGACTGTTTGGTGGGGAGCAGGAGCTCACCCGGAGAAGTTTTTGTGGTTGTTCAAACCAACAGCCCGATCGCGCCTGGATTGGACGTTCTGTGAAGAACGGATTGGACGATCTAGGAAGAACGGATTGGACAATTCTGGAAAGATCGGATTGGACACAGGAGGTAGATAAGTACGCCACCGACCAATGATGTCATATTCACCGACACACAAAACGTGCGTGTCCCATGATTGGTGCCCTTGGATGCCGTGCACTCAGTCAGCTAACATTGCTATCTCTTTAACTGTAACGCGTTTTCTATTCCCTGATGCTCTTGTGTCACGTCACGGCACATGGTTCTGGTGAAATCCTTCTTATCGTGTGGGAGACCAAGTCGAGAAAGGACCCGTAAACCCTTATAAACCCTTGGGTTAGAATCTTTAAACCGACTACTTACTTGTAATCGGTCTCTGACACGGTTGTGCAATGACAACTATCTTATTAACCATAAACAGCAACAGGGACTGAAGGCTTAACGTGCCCTCTGAAACATGTATTCATTTTTCTTACGGACAAATTAAGCGATTCAACCTGCGATGATGAACAAATTGGGAGTGGAGTGGAGATAATAATATTTTGCAAAGTGTGAAGACCGCAACCTGAAATATGGCAGGGGTTGCGTGTGACGTCCAAGCGGTCTGGCCTTCAGCAAGTCACAAAAACTAGTGACAAATAAAGTTTTTACGTATCAAAATAAATAATAATAATAAATATCTTGGACATTTCACACAACGCCATCTTACCCAAAACTAAGCAAAGCTTGTACTATGGGAACTAGATATGATATATAAATACTTTTTTTTATAAAATACATACAATACATAGAAAACACCCAGACGCAATACAAGTATTTAAAAAATATACTTACAAATACTTGTGCTGTGTGGGGTTCGAACCCACGATCCTCGGCGTAGCAGGCGGGGGTACTATCCACTACGCCATCGGGCCCGACAAGTACTATAAAGTTTTATTTTTCATAGCGTTTTTTATTTTTTGAGAAACTCTTCTGAGGGAAGAAATATATTTTCCTAAACCCTCAAAATATTAAAACTATTGGCCGTAGCAACATTCTGTTAACATATTATCATAATTTTAAACTGCATATCATGACATCTGGCATACAATGCCGCATCAACTTGCGGCTGTCGCAGGCTGTTGCCCCTGAAAACCATTTGGGCCTTTAATAGTAAATTATGGCGTTTGATTGTTTTTTTTTTTAACTAATTTTATGGCGATAGAGCATGGCGATAGCATATTAGGTACCTATTAATTGAAATAAAGTGTTCATCAAAAAAGTTATACTACAAATCAGTCCAGCATGTAGGTACTGGTTGAAACTGCTCTTGAAAATTGTTGCAAATGCCATTTGCATTGAAAAAGAAAATCTGACAGTTTTATGACATCGTATGATGATATCGGCCTGCATCGGCCAGTCGCGAAAATAATTTTGAAACAGGTTTTTTATTTAGGAACTTCATCTCAAAACCTTATTAATTTAATTCGGTATTTACAAAAGGCTGGAGAGATCATTCTTAGAAACTGGCATTGCAGGCTGAATCATTTGCTTGTAAGAAAGTTAAGGTTTGATGGCATAATCATTGCCCTAAAGCATTAACCTCCATTTCTTTCCTACTTTTGTTTAGGTAGGTGCGTACTAAACTAGATAGTTAGTTTGTGATGGTGCTCTAACTAGTGGTATATAGTCATTTGGGGTACCCGAGCGCAGTGGGTAAGTGAGCGCATCGCTTCGCTTATATTTCGGAAACGTTGTGTGGGGGATGGGATGCGTTTTGAGTTAATTTGTGGCGAAATTGCGGTCAAGTGAGCGCGTTCCAACCTTTTCTACTTATAAACCGCATTATAGCGAAAAGAGTTATGAACTTACTATCATCGTACCTACTATTTAATATAGCCACATAAATGCCCTATCCAAAATATGGACATACATTTGTGTTCCTCCTTTTTTTGCAACAGGGATGTAAAGACAAATCTGCGCCTAGTTACCCCGAATGACTCTATGAATAAGGGCATTTATGGCATACTTACTCATGTGTAGTGAACTGAACTAAGCAATGGGAGATTTTCTATTGACAGTTCTGTTGATAGTTCTGAATGTCAAACCAGAGGGCACTGTGCTAAACTGAAAATTTGACGTTTCAATATGGCTGGCGGCAGCCATAGTTTTGGCTCAGGTTCCGTTTCACGTTGTGTTTGTTACTAATTTATTTCCTTTAGTTTAATTTGCTACAAAATAAACTTGTTGTCTTGCTATTACATTAAGTGTCATTCATGTGAGCAAACAAAAAATCTATACGAAATTTAGAACGATTACATAAATACAAAATAAAGAATATTTTGTAAAGTGGTACAGATTTTCATGTAAAGGAACGTTATTTCAATTAAGCTGAGCGCCCTCTACATGACACTCGAGAATCTCTAGAAAATTTCCCATTAACCCGCTTTACATGGAAAAATATTAAGCAGTATACAATGATGAGGGAAATATTTACTTAGGACGGGTGGCGCCGTAGCCTCCGGGGACGGGAGGGGCGTAGCCGCCGCCGTTCGCACCAGAGTGAGAGTTGGACCATGCGTTAGCACCGGAACTCGAGCCACTCCCTGGAAATACAGGAATAACACATTTTAATTCATAGTCTTACCACATACTTAAGTATCAATCCATTCCGGAATAGGGTCCCTCTGCGTATACGTACATTTACCCTTCTAGATTTGGAAACTGTCAGACGCCAAATAGTAGAGGTACCTTCTCTTGCTTCTAGAGGTACCAATTTTCAATGCAACGCACAATTATTATTCCATCAACACTTTTAGCTTAATTTAGTAGCGTAATTAAAAACATACGTGTATGAAGTAATTAATTAAAACCTCACTACAAATGTAACTACGTTCTCAGGACCCAATCTCAATCTAAAGAAGAGACAGGATTTTTTCTAAATTACATACATAAATACCTACATACATACATCACGCCTATATCCCTTACGGGGTAGGCAGAGCGTTCACGGCCGTAAAACGGATATCAACACCACGTCTGACAAAAGTTTGAGGGTCAATCAGATAATTGTGTATCACTATAGAGACAGGTTGTCAGCCCATCGCCTAAAATTGCAATACACATGTCATCTAACCCTCGAGTCCCTTAGTCGCCTCTTACGACACCCATGGGTAAGAAATGGGGTGATGCTATTCTTAGCCGGCATCACACAACATCAATTTTCTAAATTAGCATGCAAATAAAAAAGAGCATGTCGTTAGGTCTCTACCCACGCATGATGTGATGATACCGTAAAACTTACGGTACGGAGCCGATAAAATGCCCGGAGCAAATCACAACTAGATAATAACCATGTCAATGATATAGATAGAGAGAGTATAAGTGGTTCACTATGTAAGAGGTCTCTGTATTGGGGCATTTTTTTGCACCGCGGATGTTGACCGTTAGATGACCGGCACAAGACGTGTTCAATACATGAAAACGATGTAGGTACGATCAAGAGCACGTAATTAGTACGGCTGCATTTAAAAACAGACGCAATCACTACATAATAAAGACGGTTTTAAATTTTACTGTCGATGACACCGTTTGGTAGTCTGTTTGTTTGTTCAACTGGTATCAAGCTGGCCAAGAAATTGATACCACCGGTAACTTAAAGCCGCAAAAGTCTTAGAGAATACAAATAAGAAGCTCGCTGTGTTGCTGATGCTCATAGTATACAATAGGTATTTACGTGTATGATTTTTATTCACACAGACTGAACTTGGTGGACTGGCCACAGGTGTTATCGTAGTTAATTATTATTAATTAGTTAAGTTGGCCGCAGGTGCTATCGTAGTTCATTATTATTAGTTAAGTGGGACACTGTCATTTGCCAAGTAGAAGTTGTCATGTGATGCTAGTACTTGCGAACCAACATTCTGAATAGCTTAAATGCAAAGCGCGATAACTGTAAAATTACTGTGCTCTACATACAAATGTGAGCGAAATCGGAATGTCTTTGGATGTACGATACTTTCCCAGTTGGCACTACATTTCTAAGCTCTTAGGCTAGTTACGTTTTTTTTCATGTATGCAAAGTTATGTAATATTATTTATTCTATGGTTATGCTATGTTATCTGTTCAAGTACAGTCAAGATCACTTCAGGTGAGACACTCAAACCGCAAATGTAAGTATAATCTTCTTGATCTTGACTATAGCTAACTAATTACAGGTTAGATTATGTCTGAAAATTTTACTGTGACTCATTATGTGAACGAACAAGGATTAATTTGATTTCCTATGATTTGATCATTTCCATTAAAATCACGAAGATTTAATAATTCGTCACGATTTAATTAGACGTATTTGACCCGACACATCCGAGATGAGAGGAAATGACGTAGATAAGTTTAAGTACCTATTTCGGACGACCTCACTTGAGTTCTTCAGGGACATGCTTTTTAAAATGATATCTTTTCATAGGGCTACATAAAATAATAATCGGGATCCGACATTCTGCAACTCTATCAGTCAAGTCCAATGCAGGCAGCCTCTTTAACCAATAAACTTCGCCCAAGGCCCAGTTGTGTCGATTTCTATGACTTCACCACACTTCATATAATTTTACCCCATTAAATAGGTATAGTGATCATTACTTATTTAGCCCTATCACATTTCCCCCGCCCAATATCTTAGGGAGGAGGGTTTGCTGAAAAACAGCATTGGCGGAACTCAGTTCTCGTCAGCACAAGCTGAGACACATCCTTTTGTCTTTACTATAATTACTGTTAAATGCACATAGTTATTTTAATCTGGATTGTTAAAGGCAATAAATGATTTTTATTATTATTATGTTGGTACGTTCCCGAATCTCGGGCCCACACACTTCGGCCCGGGCCCATAAGGCATGTGTGGGGCCGAAGCCAACAGCACAGAGGCCTTTTTGCACCAAATAATGTGTTGTGATGTGTATTATTATTACTACTTACAGCTGCCAGGGTATGGCTGCGTAGGGTACGGTTGAGGCGCTGGTTGTGGGTTGTAGGACCTGCGCAGGCGCTGCAGCGGGACCGGGATCGACTCGTGCCCAGCAGAGTCTATCGTGTAGTACGCGCGAGGCACGTAGAATTGACCCGCTGAAAACAGACAATTCATTTGCAATAGTACACATTCATTTGCATCTAATGTTTTTGCTTTACGAAGAAGTTTTAAAATTTTCATAGGCAAACTGAAGGCATCTGTATGCTATAAATTTATTGAAATTAATAATTATAGAGTTTTGAATAGTATTTGTATAAGTTCTTCTTCTCAGTCGATGCCTCATTCCTGAGGGACGTGACCATGGGGAGCTACTGCTCCGCCAAACTCCTCCAGGCTCCGCGGTCTTGTGCCGATTTGTATAAGTTACGTATCAGTTATTTTGACGGCCGATGTGGCGCAGTGGTAGTGCGACTGCCTGCGACGCACAAGTTGTGTAAGTCGGGTTCCGGACTTTTTTTATTCTCGGTGGGACACTCATAAAGTTGATATTTAACACTTAGTGAATTTGTTCCCGGTCTGGTTAGGATATTGCAGGGTGAACCACCTGAATGTCCGAAAATAAATGGTTCCGTGCTTCGGAGGGCACTTTAAGCAGTCGGTCCTGGTTGCTGTCTATGTTGGAGGCCCACTTCTGGTGGTAGGCGGTTGAAAAACGCTGACACCAGGATTCATCGGGTCGTTGGACGACTCAATGTCCCGCACGAAAAGAGAGAAGAGAAAGAGTTATTTTTAGATAAAATGAGGATTCGTTATCGATAGGTATAGGCTGTCTAACTGAAGTTCTAACCTGAGTGCTGACTCTAGGTAGAGTGCCTTAGATAACTGGCCTTAACTAGGTAAGTACTTCGATATTTTACAACGGGACCAAAACGGTTTCACCTGCTATTGCTATAAATACCTTCTTAGACAGCATATTATCCGGTCTTACACCAGATTAGCTAGGTACCTTATTTATTTTCGATAAGAGGAAGAACAGACTGACTACTTACCAGCCAGCAATTCTTCAGAACCAAGCAAATAAGTTACGCACTTAACCCAATAATTTGCAAGGTACCTTTTTATGCCTCCCAAAAAAGCAGTACGTAAAAAACAAGCACGAATAACTGAGGAAGAGGTGTTACTCAGACAAGGCTGAGATCATCATCATGCACGTCTCCGGATAACAAGCGATACTTAATGATATTTATACTCACATCTCAACGGATTAAAGCATGAAATCCGTTGAAAAGTGTGACCTTAGGGAATCGTGACTATGAGATTGGTGATCGATGTTTGTGACGTCATATTTTGATTAAGTAAGTAATTAATCGATGGATAAAGAATAAAACTCTTAACTTCCGGATTGATGCGATGTTTGGCAAAATCAATGAATTCGCATGCTAAGAATTGAAAAACTTCTTTGGATATAAGTTCTTACCTACTCTATCAAGTAGGTACGGAAAATGTAAAAAAGCTGCAGCATTCCTTAGAAGCTTACATTCCTGGGAAGAAGGCCTTACCGTAAAATAATGGTAATTTGTTAAGTTAACAAAACAATGAAATGCCTCTTTTGAGTCCGGTAATTTGTTGAACTCCGCAGGCAGTATTGCGGTATGCAGTCAAATAAAACAACAAAACTTAACTGGGACCCATGGTGTAACCAATCGATAATAAAGAGAGACGAATCAAAAAAGGCTGGTTGACTGAAATGGCGGTAAAAAGTGTAGGGCACTAACCTGCAGACGCGACAGCCAGGACTGCGACTAAAACGATGAGCGTACGCATGGCGACGTCGGCTTTGCACTGGTGTTGAATAAGAACTGGCTCCACCGCACACAACCGCAGCTTTATATCTATCTAGACATCGAATGCGCCGGCGCGGGCGCATCGCCGCGCACGTCCACATAACGGTCGTCCGCAGCAAAAAGCTATCATCTTCTAAATAACCAATTACCAATTGGTACCACATGATGGTAAAAGTGCATATTCTTTTCCATATAATCTAAGTGAGTAATACGCATACCTTTTGAAGCCGTCTTGGCCAAGTGCCTAATTTATAAAATCTAAGTCCGCTTAATTGGAAGCATTTTACTTCTATTTAGGGTTCAGTACCTTAAAAGGAAAAAACGGAACCCTTAAAAGATCGAATCACTCTGTTCTGTTGTCCGTCCGTGTGTCCGTCTGTCACGATCACGACGCTTTATCTCGAGATCGCGTAGGGATATCTTACTTGACTTACTCTAATTGTAAGAATGCGTGTTTTAGACCCTCTTAAGGGAATCAAAATTCATAGGGTACTGTGGACCTAAAGTACCGCCGTACCAATAAGTCGTATTTGACAGCTGTCAGATTCGTGATAATATTATGACAGAGGGTTCATTTTCCTCTGATGACATCTCTTTAAGTATGGAGATGACAGCTGTCAAATACGACTTATTGGAACGGTGGTTTTAAGTAGGTACTATACAGGGTGTAAGAGATAGCCTTCTGAATACTTATAGAATGCATTCAGTCCATGAAACTGAACAACTTTCCATGAAAAATAATTTAGGAAACGCCAACAAATGATTGACTCGCCATAGTAGGTAGGTATTTGGAGTCGGCTGATCTTGACTTTGTATGGGAGGTAAATTTTCTTTGTCGTTTCCTGACATATGTTCCTAGGGGAAACTTGTTTCATGGTCTGCACGCACCATTTCGCAAATAAAAGTACTTACCTATAAGTAAAAAAAAAAAGTTTAAAAAAATATTTTTTTAGGGGTTAAAAATACATTTTTTTAATCGTAGTTAGTCGATTATTGAGGATTTATACCTATAATACGTTGTCTAAATAAGACATCGATATGTTTGTGGCTCGGTTTGTGGCCTACTACTACTTACAAGTAGGCGATTAAAAAACTTTGACACCAAGGTTCGTCGGGTCGTTGGACGACTCGGTGTTCCACACGAAGAAGATCATATGAAAGGATTGGGCCCTCGGGAGGCGAGCCCAACTCGCACATGGCCGTTATCTACGTACACGTTTAATTTCATAAGTTCGCTTAGTAGACAAGTACATAAACATACGAGAATCAGTTCTTAATACAATACCAGCCGTGTGATGCCGATTTAGAATAGCGTCACCCGTAGATTTAGGGTGATGCCGTGCGGTTGTCGTAAAAAGCGACTGAGTGATACATTCTTCCAGGGAATGAGCAGCAGCGTTCCCTGTGAATGTAACATCTTGCACCGCGCTCACCAATCCGGCAGCTAAACGTGGTGAGTACGGCAATACCTCCAATGGGGGTCCATGTCGAGTAGTTGACTGTTGTGGTACTGTCATGTAAATCTCTGACCGTTTTCTACCTTTTTATATGATTATGTAGGTATATAAAACCTATGAATTCTTGATGGAGTGCCATTAGGCTGTTGACACAGTGAGGCCTACAGCCATATTAAATGCACTCTGTTGACTGGACTGCTGCTTATGTGTGTGGTACGGTACCTTCCTTATTTAACCAGTCTTTTTTTTTTCATAAATTGGTATTCTATTTAACCAGAGTCATTTATCAATCATGTCATCATTTTGAAACGGTAATGTTGCATATTTTAAAGTTTCTTTATATTGTTTTATGTATTTGTTAAACTAGAAACAATACGTAGTAAACTTTAATTATATCGGAAAATACCCACATTAAATAAAAACGAACGTCTTATAACTATAAAATACTGGCCACGATTCTGAAAATCATATTCTTCAGCCCGTAATATTGCAGGCAGATGGCATTTTCCCTGTGGGTCCTGAATTTGATTCCTAGTAGGGACAGAAATTGGAATGATGATTTTAAATATGGGATACCGTCGTTTTGCATATTGTTAAAGTTCCTAATATACTCTGGCATACCTCGGTTTGCCTAAAATTCTTTGTCATACTATTTGTTTGGCATAATGTTTATATGTCATACTGCATTAAAACTCTTACTATTATTTTGACCTATTATATTTTAGACTAGTTTTGAGTCGCATATTTGTTATTTTTCATAATGTTTTTCTACATAGTAGGTTATGGTGCGGCGGGGGTGGCCCGTGGGCCACCCGTAAGCCGCGGACATGTTTTTAAAATAATGCCAACAAATAATATGCCTAGTTATTTTTATGCTAATGAATAACATGCCTAGTTATCTCTATGCTTATAGACATTATGACTTGATAATTTATGCTACAAGAGTTATGCGTGTTGTTTTTATGACTTTGAATAATTATGACTATATAACATATGCGTAATACAAATATGACATGAAATTTTATGCAAACCGACCCCAAACTTTTAAATATAGATTGTTCTTAGTCTGATCGGGAGTTTACCGAGCTGAGGCGGAGTAATGTCAGCTGACGAGTGAACACCTAACTATGGATTTCTTGTTTTATTTTGTTTCTTATTTAAGAAGGTTTCAGGATGTTTGATAGAAGTGGGACCTTGAGCATTACTTCGTAGACTTATTACGCAAAAACAAACAAAGTTTTCTTTACAAAATTTATTATTCTGAAATAAAAATAACATCAAGCTTTTAAAATTGACAATTCTCGTGAAAAATTATATTATAATTTATTTATGAGCACATTTTCACATTAAGAGGAATAATTTCAATAACTCATTATCTTTCGTACTCCACAATGGATATGAGTACACGTTACAACAGCCATCAATTACAATCTCGTGTTTACTAAGGGCCACTGCACATCTAGCGACTTTTGGCGCGAGCCCTATTTAAAGTCAAGAGGAGAACAGCAAACAGCTTCGGCCTCAAGACTAATTTACCTTATTTGAATTGAGACATTTTATTTTCGATTTGCTACTTAAAACGTCTCGCGCCAAATATCGCTGGATTCGCACCGGCTCTTACACATATGCTACCAACGGAAGAGTTTACCAAATATTTTACTTAATATTATAGGGACACATTAACTCCAAAATATAGATAACATGTTAATGAATAATAGTTGGCAATCTGGCATGCCCTTGAAAATCTGAAATAATAGTACTTAATTGTTTTTACGTGTCATGAACAATATAAAATAAAAATAACTCTTGGAGTTAATGCTAATCCTCTGACGAACACATTATACACAATAAATAAAATCTCAAGAGCACCGATTCAGATTTCTCCGAACATTGAAATAAATACAGACGTTACAAAAATATAAACAAGAGTGTCAATGTGAACAACTTACAAAAATATAACTTTTAATGGAATCGATCCCTCAGAACTATTTCAAAAATAAATGTTTAGTTAAAATGCAAATACTAACATGGAATTCTTTTTATGTGTACGAACACATTACTTAAATCTTATCAAATATTAAACAACATTTATCCTAGACATTTTTACACTTTAAGAGATATTTTTACAACCCTGTATCCACTATACTTTAACGAGAATTGTTTTACAGTCTAACGGATGTAGGTTTAAAAAAAAAAAGATGCCCAGTCGTTTGCAAATTTATCAAAATACTTGACGAAGAAAAGTATCGAGTCGGGCGACGTTTACATGCACATTACAATCTTCACATCAAGGCTTTGCGGCCAAAGTATCAGCTGGAAGATTTTAATTCTAGTTTGTGCTCTTCAGAACAACTGTAGAGGTCAGTTTACAAGACCCGGCGCTAAAGACCCTACCGACTAACATACATTTATAACTTCTTTTTTAAAATAACTTAAATAAAATATACTATTATAGTGCTAGAAATAAAATTAAAAATGGAAACTGTCAAATAGAAAGAAAAACAGTAGACAGATGAACGGAAAAGTTAGAGATGCTTATCTTATTTAAGGTTGCGTTCCTGTTTTGCCCGACGACCTAGACGCGGAGTGTGGCAACACCGCGCGCTGTGTGTGTGTGTGTGTGTGTGTGTGTGTGTGTGTGTTTGTGTGTGTGTGTGTGGCTCACTTGGCCTTGTTGGCGCTGCGCAGGCGCAAGGTCTTGTTGGTGTTCTGGTCTACTTCAGGAAGATCGGATTCTTCAACAGGAGCCTTCTCTTTCTTTGCTGATGAAAAAACAAAAATATCAAATTATACACTTCATTTCTATTTTTGACACCAGGGTTTCAAAGAGTCGTTTATCGACTCAATGTCCCCGCACGGGAAGAATAAATACATAAGAGGTAGGTTACATTGAAATTAACGAAATCGGCCAAAAACTTTTATTTCGTAGATTATATCTTCATTTATAAAAACAAACATCCTCACTAGCTGACGGACTGACTGAAAAATGTTTGTTTGAAAGTGGTCTTTGAAGTGATCTGTTTCAAAATTTATGATTATATTAAAAAACTATATAAACAAACAAGTGTTTCAGGGTTTTCTAAATGTTAGCCCCTAAAGGGATAAAGAGTATGTGTATAGACGTTTGCGGTATTTAAATGGGATTCGTTTTGGAATTAGTTTTTCAACTAAGAATTGAAAATTATAAAACACATGTTTCAGCATTTTAAATTTTTTAACCCCTAAATAAAGTAAAAAGGGGTTAAGTTTGTATGAACATTCGTAGTCTTTGATGTGACCTGTTTCAAAATTGGTGATTAGATCCTGAAGCTAAAATAGTTTTACATTTTTAAACCTCAAAGGGTTGAAAAGGAGATAAAAAGTTCGTGTGGAAATACAAGGTTTTTAAAAGTGATCAGAAAAGAATGAAAAGTTTTTAGATGTTTCAAGAATTTTGATTTGATAATGGAGATAAAACAATCAAGTACGTTAAAGGTTTTTAGTAGGCTAGTTCCTTGAATCGGTGTTCCGCACGGAAAAATGCGCGAGTGAAACCGCGAGCGGAAACGCTAGTTACTCATAATGTAAAACGAGAGTTTACAATTAGTTCCACAATTAACCTCAGCATTTAATAAATTGTTTTTACTAATAATAATGGTGATTTTTATTCTTATCAGCCCTGATTGACCTTTTAGGTGTACCATTTGCTACTGAAAACGTTTTAAACTTTCGCGGTCACACATAATAACTCAAATAAACACAAAATTTAAATTTAGATAAAAGTTCATTGACCCAAAGGGGTCGCTTCGCTTGTCATACAAACTGTCGCTATCCATGGCGGAACATATTGCCATAGGGGACAAACCGTTTTCTTAATAACTCAAAATACTGAAATAGGGTTCTTACCGCGATACTTATTTTTGTTGAAATATCGGACAATTCGATTGAAACCATAGTGATGTGTCGCTCACCCTAAAAGAGCGTTGTGTAAGTTTGTGCTACTCACATTTGTCTTTCTTGGGCTTGTCCTTCTTCTCTTTCTTGGGCTTGCTGGCGGCGAGCTGGCGCGACTCCTGCCGCTGCTTGATGGTCTCCGAGATGAACGTGAACATCAGGTACACCTGTCACAAACACCATGTATACTAAAAAAACCTTATTTACCTCTTTTTGAGGTCGTCCAACTTTTATACGACCTCCGATATGATCCTTTGATATAATCAGTAAAAGTTAGTGATTAATCACGCTTGATTTTATGTACGCCGATGGCTCAGTGATCCAAAAATAATCTTAGACCCTGACACCAAAAATGCCAATACATTTTTTAACCGAGAATCTTGCAGTCTATGATGCGGCAGATTTTCTTTAAAAACAAAAATCGCTTTCCGCGTCTGTCTCGTATGTAAGCTTAGATCTTTAAAATTACGCAACAGATTTTTGATGAGTTTTGTTTTCAATACATGAAATGATTCAAGACAAAGGTGTTTATATCTAAGGCGTGCCGGGAATAGGTCACATACACATATCACGCCTATAATCCCTTGCGGGGTAGGCAAAGCGTAAACGGCCGCAAAAAACTGACATTTACGCTCAAATAAACATGAGGGTCATTCGGAAAATTGTGTATTGCCTTAGTGACAGGTTGTCAGCCCATCGCCTAAAATTGCAATACACACCCCCGAGTCCCTTAGCCGCCTCTTACGACACCCACGGGAAAGAAATGGGTAATGCTATTCTAAGCCGACATCACACGGCTATCACCATAGGTCACATTCCCGCGGGAAAATAGTTAGCAGCGGACGAAACCGCTGGGTGGGACGCTAGTAGGTACATATTTGTACGTCTGTGTTTCCAAACGCATACAACCCTAATCACTTCAAAGTAAGAGTGAACAGGCTTCTTCTGGGTGAGCTCGCTCCATCTTAGGATAAGAGCAAACCCATCCTTAATAAATGAAAAATAAAAAAACATAGGACATACCTGGAAGGAGACGAGCGCGGAGAGCGCGCCGACCCTGGTGACGATGTTGGCGACTCCGTTGAGGCCGAAGTAGAAGGTGAGCACGCCGAGCACGAGCGAGCACAGCCGCACGCACACGAACACCGCGCCGTTCAGCGTGCTCACCACTGGTATACAATACAGATTACAATTACAGTCAGCTCTGTCTGTTAAAGTTTCTATTTGTGAGAAACCATAAATGGCTTCCTGTTTCTAATGTCAACTATTTATTTAGTATATTGTAAGCTGAGATTTTTCCTAAAATAAATAAATAAAAATAAATAAATAGCTTTTGTTTTAAAGCTTTTCCGCAATGGCGCCACATTGAAAGGCGACTCAATACATTTATTGCTTTTCTTGTATTTGTATGTTATCTTTTGCACGGGGCCAATAGCTGGACAATCCAATATTGTTTTGCTCTTCCGTGAGATTCGCGTTAATATTTATACCATTAGTGAAGATAATCTAATGACATACAAAATAGGCTTGTGTACTACTAGTCAATTGAGCTACTTTTTAAAACGATATTTTGCATGACAATCTAGGATGGCGTCAAAATAGAAACTTTTAAATTATTTTTCATTTAAATAAATGTTATTTTGAAACAGATCAATGAGAACTGTTCTACTTGTAGGCACTGATTTAAAACATCCAATTCTAGTATTTTATTAATTACCCAAGACACAACCCTATTATTCCATTTCATTCTGTCTCACGGAACTAGCAATCCTCATATAAAAAACCCATTAGTTAGAGTAACTTTAAATAATGGCAACATTGAAACCACCACAAAATTAAACTAGGAAATATAGTAATTTCAGAAATAGCCCAAGAAAATGAAAATGAAATAACTTTATTCAATGTAGGATAGCATTATCACTTATTGACGTCATGATCGGTCATTGTAAAAAAAAGAAATTTGCATAACGCAATTTTCTTCTTTTTATAACAATTTGTATTGTCCTAATAGAAAACCGGCTCGGGCGGGATAAAAAATAAAAATAAAGGCACAAGAGTGGTACCAAGAGTGGTAGCAGTATAGCTTACACTTGTCAATGACGTCCTCTCGCTCCCCTCGGAGGATGTTGTTGAGGCGCGCGGCGTGCGCCACGAACTCCGCGGCCGAGTGCAGCACGATCAGGCACACACCCACCCTCTGGAAACTGTAACCAACAAGCATAGCATTACCCTCTGTTTGCAATCTACGTGCATGCGCAACTTGAAAGCAGAGTTGAACATTAATTGATACATTTTTTAGACTAAGGGACTTGAGGGTGTGTTTTGCAATTTTAGACGATGGGCTGACAACCTGTGACTATGGCAACACACAATTTTCTGAATGACCCTTAAATATATTTCAAACGTGGTGTAAATGTCCGTTTTTGAGGCCGTTTACGCTCTGCCTACCCCGCAAGGGATAATAGGCGTGATATGTGCAGTGCATGTGCATAAACAAAAATTCTACTGTTCTTCTTCTTCTTTCGTGTCGATGATTCAAATATATTTCGACCAGAAATTAGCCACGGCTACGGCGCTGTCGGTGGCGTCATATAAATCGGACAAGGTGCAGGTATTAGGGCACTGACTGCAAGACATCAAGTGTTGCATAGTCTGTAAGGCACCACAGTCGCAAGATGGGTTAGCGCTATATCCCCACTTATTTAGATTAAACCTGCAACATTCTACTGTGATTAATTACGATAGTCTTCAGATATCTTGTTCAACTTTTCGTTTTTATATGTATAATTTAAGTTTTGTTGGGTGTGAAGGACTTGGGTGTTATTATGGGGCAGGGAGATTCGTTTAGGTAGTCAGGTGTTGTAAATAGGGTTATAGGTTGTTAAAGGGGTAGGAGAGGACATATGATCATAATTATCATTTATTTACATAAATATACGATCGTGTAGGGTCTTATAATTACAAAACAGCCAGTATAATCAACCTGTTTACAGGCGGGCGTATTGATAATTGCTGTGAGTGGTAATGCATAATTATGTGAATCTACTGACTTGAGGCTGTATGCAGCTGCGACGAACGCAAACGCAGAGACGGCGTGTCTGATGCGAGCGGCCCACTCATCCTTCTTGACCCTCTGGAAGTACAGCTCAGGAATGGTGTGCAGCCAGTACGCGCCCTGCACCACCCACCACAGCTTCAGCAGGAAGCTCATCGGGTGATTCGGGTAGCCTAGCAGAAAAAGACTTAATGATGAATTTGTTGATGGAAAAACTGAATGCAACAAACATTAAAATTGAGAATGAATAGAATGAATAACAATGCTTGATACTAAACCATCCACAGATTATATTATACATTTTTGATTTTATAAAATAATTGTTATCTTAGACCAATTTGTAATTAAAGCAAAAATTTATTTAGCATTTTTTTCAGACCATGAAAATGAATAAAGGTTAAATAAGGTACTGATTTTACCATGTTTTGCACTAGTTTTCAAACCCAGTTTGTATAAGGAAATAATATAGCACTAGAGTATGGTCAGAGCAAGTATATATCTATGTATAATCTATTTCATTCATATTTTGGTTAGAAATGAAATTTGTTATCAACCATTCAATTGTAAAAGTAGAACAGTTGCACTTGCAGTAGCATGCGCGAAAAATCAATTTTAATAACATATGAACATTGATACTCTTCTAATGTAAAACTTTGATTAGCTGAGCCATTGATAAAATAAATATTTAATAACAATATTGTGATTGCATACACTCTTTATGTACTGACTGTACATAATTTTATGTACTGACTGTACATAAAGAGTACATAAGGTACCAGGGGTACTCCAAAAGAAGTGAATTATTTTTATCCACAGTTGATAAATAGTATTTTTTTTATATATTCTACTAATAAACATTCATGTCAAGCAATAATATATTTCTGGGGACAAAAATAATTCAGTTCTTTTGGAGTACTCTGGTACCTTATGTGCCATAACGGACTGTACTTGTATTTTGAGATAAGGACTGTAGTGTTTAAAAATGCTAATCAGCCTATTAAAACTGAAATCCTGCAGTGGTTCATTAGTTAAATGAGTGACTAGGTCAAATTATTGACTAGGGATGTATCTATATTTTACAGCACAGTATTTTAACATAAAATTATTAGTACTTATAAAAAAAAGTGTTTCAACTCAAAAATTAATTCAAACATTCTTTCCTACTGCTACTAAAAGAATATACTCATTTTGAAACAATCTTTACAGTATTAAATCAAGTAAAACTGAAATCATTGTAATACCTTTCATGTTTTTTGTTTTAACAATGACTTACCATCCCACAGAGATGAGATGTTGAAAATAAAGCCTTCCCGCAGAATGGCATCTCCTCCCCAAATGAAGGTCACCAGGTGGAACACCACCAGCTGCCCTGACTCATTTAAAGCACTCAGTCTTGACTTCGACAAGTGGAACTTCTTGGAGATTTTCTAAAAAGGACAAGCAATTAATTTCACTGTTAGTGGCTGACTCAAATATCATATTCAACCTACTAATCATTCAATAGAGCAATGGTACTTCATGTAAGGAAGGGTTCAACTATTGTTTACAGCACCAATTTTTGATATTGATATCTTTACTGCAGGTACTGGTTGTAGCACATAAGGTACCAGGGGTACTCTAAAAGAACTGAATTATTTTTGTCACCAGCAATATTTCTTTCTTGGCATGAATATGTATTGGTAGAAAATGACTTCTTTTATGAGAATAATTTTAAATCTTTTTTATGTATTAACTGGAAATGAAAATAATTCAGTTCTTTTAGTTTCCTTGGTACCATAGGTGCTACATACAACCAACTGTACATGTTTGATGTGTATTTAACAGCTGCTACTTTAAATGATACTTACATCCAAGAAGTACTCTTGTAGGATAGCGTGCATGACAATACAGACGAGTGAGTAGAAGAACACCGCACACAGGTCCTTCAAGCCAGCTTCGTACGTGAAGGGCTCGCCCTTCGGCTGCTCTCTCGACGGCTCCACTCCACTCACATTGTGATGCAAACTGATGAATAAACTTGCTATAGGGCTAGTCGACTGCAAAAAACAAATAATAACACCATAAAACGGGATTTACAACAAAATACATTCATTAGTTCGGCTTACGTGGCACCACATAAATACGCACCTGTACCATCAATCCAATCAGGAAAACCATAACCACACATGATACAATATCCGCATGATTCTGGATCACAAATTCGTGACTAAAAATAGGTGGGTTTTTGTTAGATTTCCTTCCAATTGCTGGTTTTACAACCATTTTTCCCGGCGGTAACCTCTACCTGAAAAATCACAAAACAATCTATCTTCGTACTATATCTTCACTAATAATATAAATAACTATGGTAATTCTTACGGTTATATCACAAATCCTTACCAATTTGTAACTAATAAGAACAATATCACGTAAAAACTATTTTCTGACGGTACTACGTCCGACGTGACAACTTTCACTTGCTACGCGGTGAAACGTCAACCATTGTTTGGTTGTGTTGGCACCCGGAACTATCAAATTACACACTCTTTAGTCTTAAAATTTATTCATACCATAATTAATAATATCAACAGTTGAATAAAAAGCAATATTTTATGTTTATTTTACATTTTGATAGTTTTTAAAATAATTTCATTTAAAATATTTTAAAGGTTGTACAAAATATTACAAACCGGAAATACTACGTAACACAGTACGTTCGTTTCATTGTTCAATGATCGCATTAAATAATCGATTGCAAAGTGCATCTTCGTTTTATGACAAATCGATTTAATATAAAGGCTGAACCACACAAGATGCGTGTTCGTGCTTGCTTGCTAATAACCAGACGAAGTTGCACGGTATATGGACTGGAATTGACTGGATTACGGTCCTCTGCCAGCTCGAACTTTGGTTTAGAGCAACATTGATCAACACGACAGATGAGCACAAAAAACAGCACACAGATCCGATATCCTGGTTCCGTGTCGCGGTCAGAGTATACTTTTCGGGGCGAGCGCCTTCTATTAAATCCAATCCACTGGAATAAGGAGTAAAATAAAAAGGAAAGCGTCTCGTCCGTCGAGGAAATGGGTAGTCTTTGCGAGGAAACGCGATACGTGCGCAGAAATAATCACACATTCCAGTCATTACATTTTATTTTTTTATGAATAAAACAATTATACAGATTTATTGATGTCTTAGGTGTACAATATTGTACTATCGCAATATCATATGTTAAATAACTAAATACCCTATTAAGTATTTAATTAATAATCTCTTTGTCATATATTTCCGTATAATTTCACCTTTTAATCTCATATAGATTGGCGCACATAAATCGTAATATAAAGCGATCTTATGGGATTTTCAAACAAGGCATGGAATAATAAATAGAGCCTTTCCTTTTTTATGGTTTGTATGAAAATTCAAGGCCATCTCTTTAGGTTACGGTTTATATGCGTGTGCGATAGCCATAAAAATACTGATTTAGCGCCAAAGCTGCGTTGAACAGACTGCACGTACGGGCTAGATTCGGCAAAATACTAGAGCAGCGCTAGTGACGCGGGTCGCCAACACGCGGCGCGGCCGCGACCCGTGCGAACACGACGACACCCCGCCTTCTTATAGCTACTTAGGCACGACGCGCCTTCTAAATTCGGACGGATAATAATGTCAAGGCGCGTCGGCTCGCCGCCCGCGCGTGCTGCCCTCTTGACAGAGCGTTGGCGCTTATAAACTTACTTTTAAAGTTTTTTTTTTATAACGATTTCACTTAACATCCTAGTAAAGTTTACACATAAAAATTTAGATCAAATATGGCCGAATACAGTTCAGTATAAATCTCAGAATATATCATGGTTGCTTATCTAAAGACAGTTTCAAAAATAATGTCTAGCAAATAAATAAATTGATCTACAATATAAGTTAAATCAATGCCTACAGAAGACAAAAACATAAATAAATGTTACACAGCGCTCCACAGCCATTAATCATCATTAAATTTCCTGGTTTTTTAAAATAATACATTTATAATATATATTATGAAAATAGCTATTTGGTATCTAGTTTCTAGTTTTGGATAAAATATTAAAGTATTTGTATTATTTATGGCTGGTGGTAAGGTGCATAAAAAAATTATGTACCTTACATATATTGCACTAAATACAAATATGAGCGCAGCTCTCAAAATAAATTATTAGACAACCTATTAAACATGCATAAGATGCTACAACTACTGTCATGATTCTAATATTTTGTCTACCTACGTAAAGCACATTATAACTTATAAAATTATTTAATTACACTTAGCCGTTCATCTTTGTAATATGCATAAATATTTTCATAATAATCTTCGCAAAATTATATCTCCTAAAAATGCGAATACATCCTAAACTTCAACACGACCACATGTGGGTAAAGCCGGCAACATACAGAATCAAGGCCAAACCTTCCCGGGCACTCCAGGATAGTTTGAAAAAATGATTTCTTTATATTATACATGATTTTTTTAATATACAGTATAATAAAATAACAGTATATTTTTGTAACATGTCGGTTGACGCACATAAAATGTAAAGAAGAGGGATTACCTCGGATTTTCATACAAACGATAGACATGAATGGGTACTGAATACTTAATTCAATTCTTGTCAAGTTTGTCTGAACATCCGTGGCAATCTTTCTACGTTTCGCTTTATATGCTGTAGCGAAAATGAGTCATACGAGAAAATTAAATTTCACCCATAGGTCTGCCACTTGAAATATATCTAAAAAAAATTTACTACCTATATTTCCGACGGAGGCATTTGCCTAGCAGTGGGATCTAACGTACCAACTACAACAGCATAATAATAAGTAGTAATCCTGACGTGTATTTAGATGATATTCTCTGAGTCGATCTCCCCCTGCTCGACGGTCATGTACATGCCCTCCTCCTCGTAGGTGGAGTCGTGCTTGGCGAGGATGCGTAGCAGCGGCCGCAGCTTCATCCACCACTGCTGCTTCGGTATCCTTTGACTGGAAACATTCGGTAGCAGTTAGAAATGCAAATATATATGTAAGTTCATTTTAAGTATAAGACCGGGTCTATCGCGATAGTATTTAGGTAGGTAAATATTAGTTATTTACGGGAGGACGGGTTTAAATTGTCATCCGCATGGAGTCCAGTCATTGATAAGTTGAAACCGCGCGATTTATCATCGGAACAATCGTCGGATACTGTGAGTGTTGTGTGCCGGCAGCCTAGTGCAATGTTTACAAACAATCAATAATATTAAAATTATAAAGACAAATGTGGGTAGCAGAACATCTCGTCACCCGCCGCCTAGATGACAACTCGCTGGGACGTCAGTCAACCCGCGACCACAATACATGAAACTGTGTTGAAACGTCGGGACACAGGTAAATTACTAATATTTACCTACCTAAATACTATCGCGATAGACCCCGTCTAATACTTAAAATGAGTGAAAGTGATCGCGAGTGCTTAAAAAGTTATATATGTAAGTTGTTCAGGCTATGGGAATGCCTCAGATGGACGATACGAGCGAGCAGAATGGAACCAAGAAAAACTCATCGCATATGATTTAGTACGCGCATATTCACAAAATTTGCCGTGTGATGCCGGCTTAGAATAGCATCACCCCATTTCTTTCCTGTGGGAGTCGTAGGAGGCGACTAAGGGACTCGAGGGTGTGTATTGCAATTTTAGGCGATGGACTGGCAAACTGTGCTATGGCGTATATACACAGTTTTCCGAATGACCCTCAAAAATTTGTCAGACTTAGTGTAAATAGCCGTTTTTTGCGGCGGGCTACGCTCTGCCTACCCCGCCAGGGATAATATGTATGTTCACTAAATGCATAGGCTTACACGCCTTTCTTAAAGCTCGGCAGTCGGTCTAGTGGCTGTATATGATTATTGATTGCTAAAATCAGAAGCCTACAAAACTCTGATGTCATTGGGTCGTTCGTGGATTCGATGTCCCAATCGATATGAATGACGTGATCAAACAACACTATTATTCAACTCACGCGAAGTTAGTCTGTGCCTTGAGATCTTCTAGAGGCGTGAACTTGTACTGGCGTTTGACCACGCCAAGTAGACACGCGGAGTCGGGCCCGGTGGCGGGTCCCTTCTGGATGGTTTCCACCAGCCAATGGAGGCACTTGGCGGCCATCTTGGTGCCCATGTTTCGGTCGAATGGCGTCGGGGAACCGCCCTGTTGCATGTGGCCTGGGGGAAAAGTTATAAATAAGAAACAATGTGTTTATAAATGTAATACAGAAAAATATATTTCGTAGGTGAACTTTGATAGGATTGTTATTTCATTACAAAGTATGAATAAAATATGAGGCCGTTTAAGGTTTCGTTGTCACACTGGCCTCACGTAACAGTTTCGTAGCGGATCCGTAGCGCGTAGCATCCTCAAAGTCACAAACTATTATTATTATACCACATTTTTACATAGGCACTGCTTATTTGACACTCACCCAGTACATTGCTTCTGGCGGTAAACAGCCCCTTCCCTTCCTCAGAGTAGAGGCGGTATATGAACTCAGTATTATAGTTATCGTTGGCCTTCTCGTTACGAAGGATGAGGCCGCGCTGTATGCCTCCTGTCATTTTGGATGCCATGTGGTACACGTCCTGCTGTAAGTCCTTGATGGAGAACTTCTCTTCGTAGATGTAGGCCGCGTCTGCTCCTCCGGCCAGACCTAGCGATTATAGGCAATCAGTCAGTCATGCAAATGCTGTGGGACTATCAGTCGACGAACGACACGATTAACCCTGGTGTGATTCCAACATTTAATTGTCAACTGCTAAGGATGTAATTTTACCTGCCAAAGTTGCTAGATAGCCGCAGTAGCCTCCCATAGTTTCAATAACGAACACTCGACGTTTCGTACCCTGGAAATAAATAATGTAATGTAGATAAATGTTTCTCAAAATTACAAGTTATCAAAGGTCTTGAAAACATTCAGGTATCACCAACGCGAGCAAGGCTAGTGATATCTTTTTTTAAAACTTCGACAGCTTAAATAAATTACAACAATTGCACAATACGAGCATTAGTACGCAAGCGTTACAAGCGAGCCTTTTGACAAAATTCCCTTAATCACTCGTCTGTCGCTTCATACTATAACAATTTCATTGGTTTTGAATTTTATTGTGGGTAGTTAAGGTTCAAAGTTGTCCGGCTCCCGGTACGTGACAGACAAGCGGTTAATGACATCTGTATACCCGCGCGGACACCCTATATACAAGGGGCGAGGGGTAAAGTTTTTCAAAAGGGAAGCCGTAGTAGAAAATCAAAGACCAAAACGACAATAATAGGTCAAAATAACCTTTTAAATTCCACTTTCATATGACAATACACCAATAACACCCAAGACTCGCACTTTCGTCCTTTAGCGGCGTAGGAAAGAGATAGACTATAACACGGCGGAATTTTCCGAGTACTTTACCTAGTAAACGCTTTATTCAATTATAACACTTGTTTTGTTAGCGTAGGTATTTGCTTTCGTTGATACGCAGGTATTTTTCATTTCGAAATAGTCTTATAAATATACATGCAATACAAATTAAAATAAGTCACTATATTTCAAAAGGGAAGCCGATGGGAATCGTGTTGTATGGACCCTTCGTCACTGCTGTATACCTGCGCGGACTGGCGGATGCGGTCACAGATCTCGGTGATCTCGTTGAGCGCGGTGTCGGCGCCGAGCGAGAAGTCGGTCCCGGGGACGTTGTTGCTGATGGTCGCCGGGACCACCACCAGGGGTAAGCAGAACTCCGGGAACTGCGCCCGAGACTCGTACAGCTCCAAGCCCGCTTGGTACGCCTGGAAACACAATCTAATAATGTAGTATAATACAGTTTTTACGCTGATTTGTAAAAGAGTAACCATAAATACGGTACGAAAGACGAAAAGTACTTTTGAATTTATACTTTTCGTCGTTCGTACTTCGGTTCTTTTTTTCCAGCGTAAAAACTGACTAACCCACATAAAGTTTAGCGATTGCCTCGCTCAGGTACAAAGCTTATCGTAGAGGACGAAACTCATGTACGAGTTGTCTTACTCATTAGACCGACGACTCGCAGACCAGTAGTCTATATGGACGCAGTTTCAGAATCAGATAAGGTGAGATAAGACAAGATAAGTTAAGCTTTATACATACATACGTATATCACGCATTTATCTCTTTATTAAGCTTTATTTGGACACTAAAGAAAAGAAGCAATGAGTTTAGTACAGGATGAGAATAAGAGTTTACTAATCAGAAATGTTAGTTTTTGAAAAAGAGGAAGTTTGTATATTTGGGATCGTAGTTTATCAGATGGAAAGTGTGAAAGTGATATTGAAACGAGAGTAAATGCCGGCAACATGGTTAATGGATCGTTGCATACCTTTGTGAACAGACAGACAGTGTCTAATATTAATCTAAATTTCATTTTCATTTTCAATAAGGCACGGCTGCCTGTGCATAGAGGTTAGTTCCAACACTTATGTATGGGAGTGAATGCAGAAAAAGCATGAAAGTAGAATAAATGCGGTAGAAAGGAGAGCGTTAAGAAGTATGATTGGAGTGAAATTGAGTGACAGGTTAAGGAATAGCGTGATAAGAGAACGTTGCGGTATAAAAGAAGACGTAGAAAAAGGAATGCTGGGATGGTTTAGTCACATTGAGATAATGAATGAAAGAAGATTAACGAAACATGTGTATATGGCGAGTGTGGATGGGAACGTTGGAAGGGGAAGACCAAGACGCACGTACTTGGATCAGATCGGGGACGTTCTAAAGAAAGGTCAGGTCAAGAAAACTCTAAATCTAAATCGACGAGCATGTATGAAAAGGTTGATGCATGTTGAAGAAGCGAAAGAGGTGTGTCAGGATCGTAGCAAGTGGAAAGAAGTAGTCTCTGCCTACCCCTATGGAAAAGAGGCGTGATTATATGTATATGTATCTAAAAAAACAGGCTATGGAAATGGTACAAACCTCGAAGCCTCCAATGATCATCAAGCCCTGTATGTTGAACTGCTTGATGCGCGCCGCGATCTCCCCCTTCTTGTCGCCGGGCAGCGTGCGCTTGGTGCCGAGGAACGCGCCGCCTTGACCCACCCAACCCGTCACATCCGACCTGCAGTTTATTACAAAAATATACATAAAAGGACAAGATTTTGTTGGCAATATATCTAACTGGGCTTGTATAGGCTAGACAGATACCCACATGAATATCTTCTAACATATGTATTGCGAGCATAGAAATCGTATCAGCTAGCCTTGGGTGTAGAACGAGACGGCTACATATTGATGATAGCGAGCGAAGCGAGCTCATAATTTCACAGTAAATAAGATTATGAATGGCGAGCGTAGCGCGCTCGTTATTTCATCTTAAAAACAACAACTAGTCACGTATAGCGAACGAAGCGATCTCGTTGTTTTACGTTAAAACAATAACACTATATGTATTGCGAGCGAAGAGATATCGTGTTATCACTTTTACACCATAAAATAACGACCGAAGCAGGAAGCATTTTGAGTACCTACCTACATTACAAAATTTTCCAATTATAACGTATCGAAAAAAAGACACATGTTGCGAGTGACGCGAGTCTGACTTTTCACGATTAAACTGATGTGGTGCAAGCATCACTAAGGGAGGGTGATATAGGCGCTACACCTAACCAATACTAATTGCGATGCGAACGAAGCGAGCCCGACTTTTCACGTTTGAACTGGTGTGATGCAAGCATCACTAAGAGAAATTGATAGAGGCACCATACCAACACAAAAATAATTGCGAGCGAAGCGAGCCCGACTTTTCACGTTTGAACTGGTGTGATGCAAGCATCACTAAGAGAAATTGATAGAGTCACCATACCAACACAAAAATAATTGCGAGCGAAGCGAGCCCGACTTTTCACGTTTGAACTGGTGTGATGCAAGCATCACTAAGAGAAATTGATAGAGGCACCATACCAACACAAAAATAATTGCGAGCGAAGCGAGCCCGACTTTTCACGTTTGAACTGGTGTGATGCAAGCATCACTAAGAGGAATTGATAGAGTCACCATACCAACACAAAAATAATTGCGAGCGAAGCGAGCCCGACTTTTCACGTTTGAACTGGTGTGATGCAAGCATCACTAAGAGAAATTGATAGAGGCACCATACCAACACAAAAATAATTGCGAGCGAAGCGAGCCCGACTTTTCACGTTTGGACTGGTGTGATGCAAGCATCACTAAGAGAAATTGATAGAGGCACCATACCAACACAAAAATAATTGCGAGCGAAGCGAGCCCGACTTTTCACGTTTGAACTGGTGTGATGCAAGCATCACTAAGAGAAATTGATAGAGGCACCATACCAACACAAAAATAATTGCGAGCGAAGCGAACCCGACTTTTCACGTTTGAACTGGTGTGATGCAAGCATCACTAAGGGAAATTGATAGAGGCACCATACCAACACAAAAATAATTGCGAGCGAAGCGAGCCCGACTTTTCACGTTTGAACTGGTGTGATGCAAGCATCACTAAGGGAAATTGATAGAGGCACCATACCAACACAAAAATAATTGCGAGCGAAGCGAGCCCGACTTTTCACGTTTGAACTGGTGTGATGCAAGCATCACTAAGAGAAATTGATAGAGGCACCATACCAACACAAAAATAATTGCGAGCGAAGCGAGCCCGACTTTTCACGTTTGAACTGGTGTGATGCAAGCATCACTAAGGGAAATTGATAGAGGCACCATACCAACACAAAAATAATTGCGAGCGAAGCGAGCCCGACTTTTCACGTTTGAACTGGTGTGATGCAAGCATCACTAAGGGAAATTGATAGAGGCACCATACCAACACAAAAATAATTGAGAGCGAAGCGAGCCCGACTTTTCACGTTTAAACTTGTGTAGTGTAAGAATCACCAAAGGAGAGTGAAAGTGGCACCACACCAACACAAACATAATTGCGAGCGAAGCGAGCTCGACTTTTCACATTATAACCGGTGTAGTACGAGCAGCACACCAGCACAAAAGTATGGCTTGCTATGCCGCGATATACTACAGTATAAGCATCGTGAGTTGCAAGCGAAGCGAGCTCGACATTTCACGTCAAAATAAGTGCCCGCTCCTGTTTTCATCGGCCATAATTTGATCATATAACATTTTAGGTCCCTTCATGTGAAAAAAATATTATTAGCTCGTTTTTGTGTCAGTAACCGGGTTTTAGAGGGAGGCCATTGCTCCTATGGCCACCCCCTTATATCCGCGCCTGGACCGAAGCAAATCTTTTCACGTCTAAGTTTAACCCCAAAATCATTCCGTAGTCGTACTGCGAGTGGCGCGATTATGCTTAGAGTGTAGTGTGTGTAGTGGCCGGTGTGTATCTGACCAGTCCATCTTGACGATGTTCCCGCTGATGAGCCCCTCGACGCCGTCGTGTATGCCGAGCACGGTGTCGCCGCGGTAGATGCAGTTGCGCACGAACGACCGCACCGCCGCATTCATGCCGCATGCGGGCGCGCCCACGTGCATCACCGCCAATGTGTAACCCTCCTGTGCGAATAAAAACATGGAGTGTTGAGCATTGAGAGATTGAGCTTAGAGTGTAATGTAATACTCAATTGCGGCAACAAGCCGATAGGAATCGCCATTTAGGACATTGAAAGTTACAATTAGAACGCTGTGATCGGATTTATGATCTTTCATCTCGTAGGACCAACACAAGACAAACTCTTATATTATAGTTTCTATTCGTGGCACTTTTAAGAGTTACATTACAGGCTCCAAGCTTAACTTATGTTCGAAGATCCCTTTTTGTAAGTAGAATGAATAAAGCCGATATAAAACCAAATAAAATTAAAAAATGGAATTTTCCTATCAATAAATGAGATCACACATATCTGGATTCCTGCGTACACTTACCGACCCCAATCCTTGTGCCTTCTAAACAGAAGGATTAAAGAAAATGTCAATATACTAATTTGCAAAAGTCTAGTAAAAAATTACCTTGTTTGTTAGTGATTGCTTACTTTGAAAACATGAATGAAATTGTTAAATTAAATTATGGTTTCATCGACCTTCGAATGATTTGTATGGTAAAAAAATTACAATGAACCTGTCACATTGTTATAAACCAAATAAATATAAGCAAAAGCACCTGACATCATCATGCCTTTGAAGACAACCTACGAATATCAGAAAGATTGACCAACTTTATCAGATAATTGTCACCTGTTGTTATTTGCCTATTTCGAGTCTTAACTATTGAAATATCTACTTTTTATTATTCTCTTGTGGCGTCCAACAACCCGATGAACCCTAGTGTCAGAGTTTTTCAACCGCTTACTACTAGGAGTAGGCCTCTGACATGGTTGTCCAACGACCGCCGTCTAAGTAATTATAGACAGCAACCGGGACTGACGGCTTAACGTGCCACGGAACACGGAACCTTCTTTTTTTTTGGACAAATAGGTGGTTCAGCCTGCAATGTCCTAACCAGATTGGGAAAAATACACAAAGTGATAAACATCAACTTTTGTGAGTGCCCCACCGCGAATCGAACCCGGAACCTTTGCGTCGCAGGCAGTCGCACTACCACTCCGCCACATTGGCCGTCATATCTACTTAAACTCTTATAAAAAAATTAGCTGAGAATATTTTAAGGGGTGAACCAGTACGTGAAACTGAACAACTTTCCCCAAGGAACATAGGTCGAAATATGAAAAAAAAAATTGGCCCTCCCATACAAATTATCCCGGCCGGGTAACACACTAAGTATGAGAGGGTCAAATTATTTTTTCATATTTCGTCCTATGTTCCTTGGGGAAAGTTGTTCAGTTTCACGTACTGGTTCACACCTAAAAATATTCTCAGCTAATTTTTTTACACCTTATATGGCACACTCACAGCGGCAGTGAAAGCCTCCTTCGGTGGCTTGAGGCGCGTCAACATCTTGTAGGTCTCGAGGTTCCGCGCGAAGCTGCGGCCGCGGAGCTGCACCGCGAGGTCCCAGTTCTTGTCGGCCATGGCCTGCAAACATTCAGGTTCTTTTTACACGACATACACATACACATATCACGCCTATAATCCCTTGCGGAGTAGGCAGAGCATAAAACGGACATTTACGCCACGTCTTAGAAACATTTGAGGGTCATCCGGAAAATCGTGTATCGCCATAGTGACAGGTTGTCAGCCCATCGCCTTAAACTGCAATACACACCCTCGAACCCTTAGTCGCCTCTTACGACTCCCACGGGCAAGAAATGGGGTGATGCTATTCTAAGCCGGCATCACACGACATTTTTACACGACTACTCGACCAAAAAAGTAGTTAATGTTTTTAGAGTTCATGTATTATAAATATATATTCGATTCTTTAAAGTACTACAACTCGTTAACCACTGAATAGATTCGAATGAGAGTAGTATCGGAATAATCTTTACATTATCCAGAGTGTCATAGGCTAGGTTTTATCTCAGAAAGTAGTCGTGCTTTTAAATTTTAATTAATTATGCTTGTTTGCAAATATTTTAGTTTAAAATACATGCTGTTTGGGAAATAGCGCACAATCAACCAGAGTAATCTTACCCAAGATTTCATGATATATCACTAACACTGTAGATTGAAAGTTATGGTAAGGCTCCATATGAGACCGCTTAGTTAACTACTATCCAATAACCACTAGTTAACCACCATCCCATTAGGTCCGCCCAGTGACGGATTGCAGTCCTAGCCGCTCTAGGCACTCCCCCTTGGGCCACCCCCTTTTCAGCAAGTTCAGCAACCATCATAATATCATATAGACTAGATTCATAATTAATGAAATAGGTACTTTAATGTCCATTTTTACACGACTGCCCAACAAAACAAAGGGGTGTAATGTTTTTAGAGTTCACTCACGCTCACTCATAGGAAAATCATTTTGGATGTTTTGATTGGCTACGTCATACAAATGTGATCACGCGTGAACTCGTCGATTGTCCATTTAGCTGGATCGTCGCTGATTTTGTATTTTTAGAAACATAACCCGCCACTGGGTCCGCCAGCATGTGTGAGTGCCACTAGGGGAAAATTGTGGTTTAACTGTTAAGTCTATCGCAACTTCATCTGACCGATAATAAAATCGAAACGAAAGTCATTTATTTCATAGAAAGATATTTCTTTCCTAGTTTAGAGTCTTCCTAGAATAGCATCACCCCATTTCTTTCCCTTGGGAGTCGTAAGAGGCGACTAAGGGACTTGAGTGTGTGTTTCAATTTTAGGGGATAGGCTGACAACCTGTCACTATGGCGATACATAATTTTCCGAATGACCCTCAGATATTTGTCAGACGTGGCGTAAATGTGATATTTGTATATATATATACACATATATACACATTAATATATATATATATATATATATATATATATTACATATATATATGTGTGTGTATAAAGTAATAAGTTGTTGAAGTTTATCTCAAACTGTAAAAATCATATCATGATATAAGAAAGTACCTGAGCTACAGCCTTGGTTCGTCGAACGCACTCCATGAGCGGCAGACGCACCGCCTGGTTACCGTCCAGGGTGACCACACACGACTCCGTCTCAGGAGTAGCTTCCATCAGCGCCATTACTGCTTCCGCGCCCATACGGCATCCCTACATGATATAAAAATACAGTAGTTATAAAACTTGACAATTTAACAGAGAATGTTTGTAGAGTAACAGGCTATAAAGCGCGTTTGCACGTAATGGTTTGTATGCCACGCGGTGGTTGCGTGAGATTTCATACAAAACCTCGTAAGGTATTTGCGTTACGTGTAAAAAGGCTCTAAATGATTCAATAATAGACGGCCGATGTGGCGCAGTGGTAGTGCGACTCCCTGCGACGCAAAGGTTCCGGGTTCGATTCTCGGCAGGACACTCACAAAGTTGATATTTATAACTTTGTGAATTCGTTTCCGGTCTGGTTAGGACATTGCAGGGTGAACCAGCTGATTGTCTGCAATAAATAGTTTCGTGCTTCGGAGGGCACGTTAAGCCGTCGGTCCCGGTTGCTGTCTGTGATTGATTACTTAGACGGCGGTCGTTACAAAACCATGTCAGAGGCCTACTACTAGTAGTAGACGGTTGAAAAACTCTGACACCAGGGTGTCCCACACGAAAAAAAGAGAGATTCAATAATGTTAGGAGCAAGATATTCGCAACATGTTTAACAAATGATTGACCACGTACCAGCACCCTGTCGAAGGCGGAGGGCGAACCCCCGCGCTGCACGTGACCCAGCACGGTGATACGCGTGTCCTGCTGCAGTTTGTCAACCACCACTTTCTTCACCAGCTCGGCGGTGATCGGTTTACCTTCAAAACAATGGATTTAGTTTATTACGAGTTTAAAGATACATACATACATACACATATCACGCCTATTATCCCTCGCGGGGTAGGCAGAGCGTAAACGGCCGCAAAAACGGACGTTTATGCCACGTCTGACAAATATTTGAGGATCATTCGGAAAATTGTGTTTCGCCATAGTGACAGGTTGTCAGCCCATCGCCTAAAATTGCAATACACACCCTCGAGTCCCTTAGTCGCCTCATATGACTCCCACGGGAAAGAAATGGGGTGATGCTATGCTAAGCCGGCATCACACGCAAGGCATCAGTTTAAAGATGGCATGGGATTTTCTTATTAGTTTTCCACCTCGGTCGATTGCAGTACAGTCTTGCCAGTAATCTGACTAAAAAGGCCCTAAACAGCCTCCTCCTTATTTCATTTACATTTTTCCCGGTCCCTCGTGGTGTGGGTATGCTTTTGGACTTGAAGGCGGGTTGGTTCTATCGTTGACTCATTTTGCGAGTTCTACAGAGAAGGATGATCTTAGAAGCTGTCTATTTGCCGAGAGAGTTTTTCATGACTAAGTAATAGATAACGTGAAACCACTCCAAACTAGGTACTGGGTAGGTAACTATAAAAGAAAAAGATTCAAGTTTTATTACTAATCCTAAAATTCGATCAGTGTAAAAGTACGAAAGGGTACTACATAATACTAACGCTGTAATACCTACTAAGTATTATAGCATATTGCTGAATGACTACCTTTTTCATTCTACAACTTCTAGTAAGTGTATTTTATTCTGCTATGTTGTGTGCATTGAAATTAACGTTTTCTATTTCTATAAAATTATTCTTACCTTCGCGGTCAATAGCACCTTCAGCTACGATGATGATGTTCAGACGTTGGCCGGATTTTCTTTCCTGTTTTAGAGGTTTTGATTAGAATTTGAATGTCTGAAACGTGGAACTACCCATTAAAAAGCGAATGATTAGAATGTCCAAATGTTTGTTGGACTTCTAGAGTGTGTGTATGATAGCTATGGATTATTGGATTTTTCCTGACATCTAGAAGGTATTTAATCACGCACGAGCACGACCTGTCGAATCATAGCTGGGCTGACAATTACCTATTGTTCAATTTCGAGAAAGTCTCAATCATGTATAAGCGAACGCAGGGCAACTAACTCTGATTACTGATTACTTATTATCGCTAAATTATTTGTAGGTATATTTGTTGCGATAGTAATCGAACCAAATTGATCGGATAGGTGTACATATTCTTCTATGATATTTTTATGGTAGGTACTTATTTGAATAGGGTTCAATCAATTTATATTTTGTTATCGTACACAAAGATAGACAAGGGAAATATCCACTGTTAGTTAAGAATTCAACCATATTTCGAGAAAAAATTGGACATCTACAACATTTAATATTGTAACATATATAAAATAAACAGACAATACAAATCCAAGCAGCAAAAGCATATAACCAAACAGCGGTGCTGGCAACTGTTATAAATTACTAAAAATATTGTTTATAAATTGGACCATTTGAATCTATTGACCACGGTTATTAGTTCAAGTGGATAGAATCACAAATAGACGGAGTAATATATTATATTTGATGAAGCGTTTGCGCTATTGCTCTACTACATTCAACATACATACTCGCATATGTGACACTGCCCACTCAATAGAAACTGAAGAAATAACACTAGGTATATTGGCCAAGGTTATGCATATACAATTATTATCTTTCCGGTGCTTTTTACTGCGAGTTATTACTGAATGTTAGTTATTATTCAGCCATAAGATTGTGCGTTATATGTATACAGCGCCACTGCCAGTCTATTAAGCTTGCGTACCTGCTGTAACCGTTTGCAAAGCTTTTCAACCCAATTATTGGGAACAGGGTCCTCGGGAATGAATACGGCGTCGGCCTCGCTCGCCAGAGCGGCCACGAGAGCCAGGTAACTGCAACAAGCAGCACTCGACCGTATGGATCATGCATGGAAATGTGATAAACTTCGAGGTTAAAGGTCTTAGCGCATTTCTAGTCTAATTCAAGTCAGCCGTGACACGGAATGTTTATTCCAATATTGGTAGCTAATGAGATTCAGATAAGGTTTACATGCGATTGTACTAATGAAAAGACCGTAAACGATAAACAGATTTTCAAATAGGTAGCAACAACGTCGTACCCATAGTATTTACTAATAGGTATGCCAAATGCGTAAAATGAGCTAAAACCTTTACAAGATAATTTAAAATTCAGTATCACAAACATGAACTTGACGCCAATGGAGTCTGCCAATTCAAAAGGATGGAATGGTATAGATAGAGTAAATATTAATAGAGTAAGTGATCCTGCTCCCACATACATTAGGTGGTACTATTTGAATTCCTTGCCTGTGCCAACTTTGCACACATCTTTTGTTCCCAATTGAGGGGCGCTGGGTCTTCGCAAATGAAACTATAAGTGGCATCCGTACACATGGCGGTGTATACTGCAAGAAAACTAAAAAGAGGAAAGGTTTTAAAGGGGGAAAACACAAATGAAAAGAGAATCAAACCAGAGGAGTCAAACGACACAGGCACAGATTAATGTGAGAGCTTGCCTGTTCTAATTTATCACAAAGCTTTTCCCGCCAGTCTACGGCGGGCGGCGATTCGGGAATAAACACATAATCAGCTTCAGAAGACAAGGCGGTGACCACTGCAAGATATCTACATCAACAAACTTCCATTAACATTTTATATGACAAAACTGAATTGGCCTCCCATTTGCAGAAATATTTTATCTGATTCAAAAACAAAAATACTGTTCTGTAAATAAAAAATTGGATGAGAAACAAAAGGGTTGTAGGTTACATTAAAATTGTAGAGAACTTACCCACAATGCCTGCCCATGACCTCCATGATGAATGTCCTTTGGTGAGAGTATGCAGTGCTGACAATTGCATCTATAGCTTCAATGATGCGGTGCAAAGCAGAGTCAGTTCCAATTGTCATGTCTGTGCCACAGAAGTCATTGTCAATGGAGCCAACCTGAAAGACACCATTACATAGCATACATAGAAGCTACATGAGAATTATATTTAACAAATACCTAGTATACTATAAGTATTACAACTTTTAAAATCTTGTTTAACATAACTTTTCTAAAACTGCCCCCAAGTATTTGTCAGACATGGAAATAGTGACCGTATTGTAAGGCCATTACCGCTTTGCCTAGTCCTCAAGGGATAAAGGCGTGATATGTGTATGTATGTACAAATAATCTTCAAAATAAATTTCAGTTTCTATACTCTATGCAATAATATTTTTTGATACAGACACTTTCAGCAAGGTTAATGCTTTATTACGACCTTTCACAAGGTGTCATCAGAAACATTCCTATTTATAAAATCTTGTGCAAAAAAATATATTGTATCCGTAACTATCCACTCTCAAAATAAACTGTTGTATGTGAAATAAGTAATTAATTATAATTATCTTACATTTAGGTGCCATAGAGATTTTTTGTGGTGTAATACTTGTGCAATACATTATTGTCAATGAAAGTCAACTTACTTTGAAAATTACGAATGCATGAACTCTCCATTTAAAGACATTAATAAAAAAAAACATTATAATAATAATATTTGAGGCAATTATTATATTTCTGCCATGATCACTCTCACTGTAATAATAACCGAGTCTCAGCATGCAATACAACTACTTTCCTACCATTCCTGCAATATGAAGATGCTGATATTTTTCCCTCTGATCCTTGGTGATCTTGTTGTTGGCCAGCAGCTCATCCAATAAACTGGACCACTCCTGCCGGAAGAGGTTGGCTCCAGTCAGGGAACCGTCACCCCCAATCACCACCAGGTTGGTGATGCCACGGTTCACCAGGTTGTAAGCAGCCTTGAGACGACCCTCCTTCTGGCTGTGATGATTTATAAAATCTTTTCAAAGTTTAAACTATGTTATTAAATTGTTATGGTGACAAAAAAGGACAGGTACTATATTTAAATCAGCTAGGAAGTTCATAAACAAAAAGTTTACACAGTCATTAAATAAATATCAATCCATCACCATTATCTCAACACTAAATAATAAACAAACAGAATATCCATACTTACATGAAATCCATACAACGCGCCGAACCGATTACGGTACCGCCCTTGTGAATGATAGAGCTCACTGAACTCCAGTTAGCTTCCTCAATGTTGTCTCCACCGTCTACCATTCCCTGGTAACCTTCGCGGATGAAGTACACCTTGCAGCCCAGGTATATTCCCATTCGGACTACCGATCTTACAGCGGCGTTCATACCCTGCGAGTCACCTCCACTGGTAAACACCGCCAGGCCTTTCCCCTTGTGGGAACCCCTCTCGATGAACCTTGTTGTGGTTCCGTCCATCGTTACGGGCTAAAACGTTCCCCGACACCTAGAGGTTACAATAAACAAATTATCACTGGAAATATGGCTCGCAGCAAAAAAAAATACGAATAACTGAAAGAATATAAGTTAGTCTAAAGTTTGAACAATGTCCAAGTATTTATTATATCTTCTACGCACCTAAATAATTAAAAATCTTCAAGAGAATTTGAATCCGAACTTTATCAAGGTGACCTTTGTAATGACTTTATGTATTTTTTTTTATTCTACCATTACTATTGGCAACTAGGTATTTTGCTGAAGACCTTACCACAACTTCGTCTATTTTCTGTGTGGTATCCCTGTTACAAAAGTATTGCCAGGCCACACAGCCAATTTAGTAATGGTAGAAACGAATATTTTTTGTACCACTTTTCAATTGTCAACAGTACTTCAATTGTTAAGGCAACAGCCAACAGTTACCTGGCATGCTTTTAAGATCACTACAAAATTATGAAGGGTTTTTTTTATCTCTTGCTAACAGTGTATATTCTTTCCAAGATTAAGCTTTGGCTGGAAGTATTTTTAGTATTAAATCTACACTATGCGCAGGTATCATTTTGGAAGAAAAAAGAATAAATGGTAGTATTTCGTCCGTCATTGATTTCGTCTTTATTTTTATTGTGTTTTTATTTACGTAAAACTAGAAATAAAACGTAATTTAATTAGTCATTACTTTATCAATGTGGCTTGATAAACAGCCTCCAAAATTTTTTGTGCTTTGCGTTCAGTTATGATATCTTCCTGATATTGACGAATGCTGAAGACCCATTCAAGACCAAACACCCCACAAAATGTCTGCGGAATCTGATATGGAATATTCGGACAATGAGGGAGATGACTACGATTACTACGGTGGTCAAGACGATTGTGATATGGAGGCAATGGACCGCACCAAGGACGATCCAGAGTATTTTTTGTATTCCTGTTTGAAGGTAGAAGAAGTAGAGAAGTTGTTGAATGAATCTATTGAGCTGCTCAGTAATAGTCTTCAGATCACGCCGTCGCTCGCCAAGGTATGTCCTGTTCACGTAGATTTAAAAGTTATGTGTCAACAACAGTCTTGAAACTTATATTTATTTTAGGTAATGTTACATGCATATGAATGGAATGCTCAAGAGATTATAAGTAAATATAAGGAGAACGCGAATGAGGTATTGGTATACAGTCGCGTAAAGCCGCGGGTGGCCTCAGCTGCAGGCTCCAGCCGCACCGTGTGTGCAGTCTGTGCAAATACACCCCCACTGCATAAATACAGTGCACTGGCATGCGGGCATTACTTCTGCAACGATTGCTGGGGAATGCACTTTGAAGTACAAATTATGCAAGGTAATTATAAATACTCTACTTCCCTGTTATACAATATAATCATGGTTTAGTGAACTAAAATTACCTACAGTAGCACTGTTTGTTTTACTAATTGGCATCTACATTAATACTAATTTCTATTAATTGATTATTTCATTTGGTTTCAAACAAATTAAAAGCAATGGCTGAACTTTATTTGCATAAATTTGTAAAGGTAAAATGAGAACATATGAAAACTACTCAGCAGGGGGTATTGAACGCTCATACCTACATGTGCATACTATGACTCACACATTTTACTTATCTTTTCTTGAATTTAGTAACACCTACTGCAGTGTATTATTGATTTTTTTTCCTTAATTTTTTTGTACATTCCAAAACTTTACTTCTCGAATATATGAAACGAAACCATAATTTCTTATCTTGATTTTCTTAACTCAGGTGTAACAAATACAATACAATGTATGGCTCAAGACTGTGAAGTGCGGGCTCCTGAAGACTTTGTCCTATCTCATGTTCCTAAGCCTGGTCTGCGGGATCGGTACCAGCAGTTCATGTTCAAGGACCATGTCAAATCACATCCACAGCTCAGATTCTGCCCTGGACCCAACTGTCAGGTAAACATCACAACCTAGAATATGAACTTCATTTCAATATGGCATTTTCCTGTTGCATGATAATTTTATTGTGATAAGGTGTTAATTAATGTACTTATTTTACTTACGCATTTGCTTTAGGTGCAATGACATTGTTACTTTATTTAAATTTTTAAATTGTAAAGTAAAATGTAATTGAAATTACGAAATAAGGAATCTTCCAAACGTTATTCAAAATCTTTTTATAAAAGGATGGTTTTTAAACTATCATATTTCTAAACTTTTGTTTATCTTGTGTGACATCATCATCATCATATCAGCCATAGGACGTCCACTGCTGAACATAGGCCTCCCCTAAATATTTCCACCTCGTCCGATTAGAAGCGGCTTACATCCAGCATTTCCCACCAGTTATCAGTCCTTCGAGCTATGTGGCCTGCCCATTGCCACTTCAGCTTACTGACTCTCTTAGCTATGTCGGTGTCATTGGTTCGTCTACGGGTCTCTTCGTTTCTGATTCGATCACATAGAGATACACTGAGCATAGCTCTCTCCATAGCTCGCTGAGTGACTCCGAGTCTATTTAGGAGGCTGACAGTTAGAGACCACGTCTCGGCACCGTAGGTCATCACTGGCATCACACACTGTTCAAATACTTTCGTCTTGAGACACTGAGGGATTTTGGACGTGAAGACGCTGCGCAACTTCCCGAATGCTGCCCAGCCGAGTTGGATTCGCCGAGTAACCTCTTTCTCAAAGTTAGATCTTCCTAGTTGGACTGTTTGTCCTAGATAGACATATTTGTCCACCACTTCGAGTATCGAGTTTCCTACTGATATTGGGGTGGGTGCTATATGAGAGTTGGCCATGACTTTCGTCTTGTCCATTCATCTTGAGGCCCACTTGTTGGGAAACCCGATTGAGGTCTTGTAGCATTTTGCTGAGGTCTTCAAACGACTCTGCCATGACTACGATATCGTCGGCAAACCGAAGATGAGTGATATATTCGCCATTGATATTGATGCCAAGTTCTTCCCACTCTAGGAGCTTGAAGGCATCTTCCATCGCATTGATGAAGAGCTTTGGAGACAGTACATCTCCTTGTCTTACACCCCTCTGCAATGGAATTGCCGCCGTGGTCTGATCTTGTATTCGAACTGACATTGTGACATTGTGTGACATGATAATGAATAACTCGTTGTTACATACCTAACTCATTTAACTTTTTTACCAGGTCCTTTCAAATAATTTGTTGTTTCATACAAGTCATTCAACTACAATCTGTTTGCATGATTGATTATTTGAGTAATCCATAATAATTGTAAAATAAATCAATGCAATTCTAGTGGATATTCCGCGCGTGGACACGCGAAGGGGCTCGTCGTATCGAGTGTCAGGGCTGTGAGCTGCTGACCTGCTTCTCGTGTGGGGCGCCCCATCACGCGCCGACCGACTGCGCCACGATACGCCGCTGGCTGACCAAATGCGCCGACGACTCAGAGACTGCCAACTACATCAGTGCACACACTAAGGTAAAGTTTGTTGAGGTATATTGAGCATTGAGTGATGTGTAAGTGTGAATGTCCAAGGAAATGTTTGTTGTTTGATGCCAGCTTAGAATAGCACTATTCCAAGTCTAACCGTTGGCATTGTAGAAGAGATTTGTCCAAGGGAGGGGCAGCAGCATTTGCGGTGAATGCAACTACACTGCACTCGCCAATCAATCAAATGACAATCCCCCACAATAATGGTGAAGCCCATGTCCAGCTGTTGTGGCTGTTAATGTATGTATGTGATGTTGTATTATTTTTAGTAATCTTTTTTGTAAGAGTTTTTATGATGGTGGTAACTGTAGCCAGGCACTTGGAACACAATTTATATTCTGTAAACTTTTTATAGGGTTATTTTATGATTTTTCACTAATACAAGACTTATTTCTATCCCAGGACTGTCCGAAATGCCAGATTTGCATAGAAAAGAACGGGGGCTGCAATCACATGCAGTGCGGCGCGTGCCGGCACGACTTCTGCTGGGTGTGCCTCGGCGACTGGAAGAGTCACGGCTCTGAGTACTACGAGTGCAGCCGGTATAAAGAGGACCCCAACTTATCCACTGACAGTCAGCATGCTCAAGTAAGCCACTTGAAATATTTATTTGGTGCTTCTTTATACCATACTAGAAGTCTATCTACACTTGTCTTATAATGTTCGGATTATGAACTCAAAAACAGTTGTATAAAGACCTGCTTTACACACTCGCCTATAGAAATTACAGAATCATTGTCTTAATGAGATGGCTCTCCTTTCAATAAAATCGGAAATAAAACCAATACTTACACCGCCATCTTCCGGTACGTTAATAGATCGTTTATTCTTCGGTTTTATTAGGTTGTTGTTCAGCTGTTGTACAGATGTTGTTCAAGATTAAGACATTATGCTTCTGTAATTTTTATTAAACTGTAATTTTTATAGGCACATTGTATAAAGCAGGTCTTTATACTACAATTTTTTTTTGAGACAAGTGAGTGACGATAATAGTCTTTAATTGTAATTTTTTAGAGCTCTTATAGGATTAATTTGCTGTCCGTCCTTTATATTGCACACCTTGTCAAACTCATTAAAATGTTATTTTTGTATCTAGGCGCGAGAGGCCTTAAAAAAGTACCTGCACTACTATGAAAGATGGGAAAATCACGCAAGATCTCTGAAATTGGAAGAACAAACATTATCGAGCCTCAAAAGCCGTATCAATGAAAAGGTAAAATAATACACATGTATCTGTTTCATGAACGTGAACATAACCTGAAGCAACAAATATATCTCTTAGTGCCAACGCTCTGTTAAGCGCGCTGCATGCGCGGCGAGCCAGCGCGACTTGACATTATTATCCGTCCGAATTTAGAAGGCGCATCGTGCCTAAGTAGCTATAATACGGCAAGGTGTCGTCGGGTTTGGACGGGTCACAGACGTCGCAGTGCAGACGGCGGCGGACCACGCGTGCGGTCCGCCAAACGGAGCGTTGGACCTTACAAGTTAATCTACAGAAACTCATGAATCTGCCTTAACAACTAACCATCCAGGAAATAAAATGCGACGCCTATACAACTGTTGAAGGTGTTTTTTTTGTGGTCTATTTAAATGGGCTGGATCACCTGGTTTTACATTCTCTGAAGATAAAACTTTGTTTTGCTTTAGGTGATGGCAGGAGAAGGGACGTGGATCGACTGGCAATATCTGTGGGACTCTGCGAAGCTGCTGAAGCGCTGTCGCTACACGCTGCAGTACACATATCCCTTCGCGTATTTTATGGACATTGGACCCAGAAAAGAGTTGTTCGAATACCAACAGGTAAAATGATTGTCTACATTGCATCTTATAATTTTGATCATTGTAAGTGATAAAGGTGTGATATATGTATGTATGTAAGTGGCTACTAACTGCAAATGTGAATTTGTTGTTGTTTTTTTATTTTATATGGCCAATAACAGATTTAAAAGACCTGATAAAGCATCAAATGTTTGTTTTTGAATAGTATGATAAGTGATCGTGAAAGTGACCTTTCTGATACTACAATCTGATAAAAGTCAATTGACTGCAATGTTCTTTTTCCAGGCCCAACTTGAAGCGGAAATCGAGAATTTGTCTTGGAAAGTAGAGAGAGCTGAAACTACTGATCGAGGTGACTTAGAAAATCAAATGGATATTGCTGAGAAGAGACGCACCACACTACTGAAGGATTTCTTAGAATTCAACACCAATAGCGCCTCAAGTAGCAAAGTATAATATTATTATAAACAATGATCTTAAATTACGAACCTCAACTCGCGTTTTATAAGCAAATATTTAGTAATAATGATAAAATACATAAGTAAGCACTGCACGATAGTATAATATTTGTGAAAAAGCTAGAATCCTTTTTTCTGCCAAAGTATATTTATTATTAACATGACTTTGCAATAAATAGGTAATATAAAATCCAATTCTGTTTTATTTCTATTTTGCCATTTCTTGATGATTTTCACACACGACTCCACGACAAGAAGTGTTGCACAGACAGAACAGAAGTAAACAGGACAAAAAACTGAGGAATCCATTCTAAGAAATGACGCAGATAATTAAATGGTAGAAAATATTTTATTGCTATGGTATTAATTTCATGGCATATAAGTTGTCAAAATGGCAACTCCCGTGTCATAGCCATTAAAAATGGCTACCACGAATGATTCGAAGGCGCCTGTGCGCCAAGTAAAAAGAGTACAATTTGGTATAATATCACCAGATGAAATCGTAAGTTGCACTTTTGTAAACAGTACAGCGTACCCTTTCGAATGATATATACATCATCAGGTGATGTCCCTGTTTTATTGAGTTTATGAGGTGTTGTTTGTAGCACGCACTTACGTTCGTCATAAATGCTGTGTTAGCTCTCGTGTATCAACCAAGTTTCAACAGGAAAAACACCCTACAATATGTTTTGTATATTCGTTGCGGTCCTGTGTGCATTTCAAGCATATAAATAAATCAGAAGTGACTAATCAAGCTTCTATACTGTCTCTCATTTCACAATATTATGAAGGCAACCTTATCAGTAACCTTTGGGAAGGTCTATCTTACTTTCTCTGTATAGCGTCGTCATTGCTCTGGAAAAATAATATCATAATGAAAATTTTCAGCGTCGTATGTCAGTCACAGATGGAGGCATCCGCTTCCCTGAAACTATGGAGGGTGGAAGGCCCAAGCTTGGTGGGCTTATGGACCCTCGACAAGGGGTGATAGATAGAAGCTCCAGGTGTCAGACATGCGCTGGAAACATGACGGAATGCCCTGGACACTTTGGACACATTGATCTAGCCAAGCCAGTGTTTCACATTGGTTTCATCACAAAAACTATAAAGATACTGAGATGTGTCTGTTTTTACTGTTCAAAGCTGCTTGTCAGCCCCGTAAGTTCAATTTAACAATTATTTTTCTTTCAAATAAAGTATTTATTTAAAAATGATTGGATTCTAACAAAATGCTTTCAATTTCAGACAAATCCAAAGATAAAAGAAGTAGTTATGAAATCAAAAGGTCAGCCACGTAAGAGATTGACCTATGTATATGACCTCTGCAAAGGGAAAAATATTTGCGAGGGTGGTGAAGATATGGACATTGGAAAAGAGGGGGAAGAAAAAAAGGGTACAGGACATGGTGGTTGCGGTCACTACCAACCATCAATCAGGAGACAGGGTTTAGATCTTACAGCTGAATGGAAACATGCCAATGAAGACACACAAGAGAAAAAGATTATAATTACAGCAGAAAGAGTATGGGAAATTTTAAAACATATAACTGGTAAGCAGATGTTTAAAAATTTTTAATTAGTAATCATCAAAGTCATCTATTTCTGGAGAAAATAATTCACTGACAGTCATCAAGTATTGACAGCCAACAAAGGGGCAATTAAAAAAGTACAAATGTTGTTGTCACAAGTGGAAGACTGGCAGTAAGTGATATGAAATAGCACATCACATTTTCAGTAATTTTAGTAATAATAATATGTTTCTAGTGCCATATTATTTGTTTTTAATCATTGCAGATGAGGAATCATTCATATTGGGTATGGACCCAAAGTTTGCAAGGCCTGACTGGATGATAGTTACAGTAATGCCTGTACCTCCTCTATCAGTGAGACCAGCTGTGGTCATGTTTGGTGCTGCCAAGAACCAGGACGATTTGACTCACAAACTGGCTGATATTATTAAAGCTAACAATGAACTCATGAGGAATGAACAGTCTGGAGCTGCAGCTCATGTTCTGGCAGAAAACATCAGATTATTACAATTCCATGTGGCTACATTTGTTGACAATGATATGCCCGGTATGCCAAAGTGAGTAATCATTGAGTTATTCAATGTATTTGTCCTCTACTCTCAAAATAACTACTTCATTGACCTCGTATAAAGTCTTTTAAGTGTATCACTCTGTTTATTAAATATTATTTTTTTACCACTGCTTTTAACAATATTGCAATGTTATTTCATTGTATAGTATATATTTTACTAGTGACCAATAGCGAAAAAAGACAGGATGGTGATAAGCAACAGCTCCCAGGAACACAGCAGGTTGAAGTATAAAAAAAAATGTCTACCATACAAATTAACTTGGTTGGCCAGTACATTAAGTATGGGAGGTCTAATATTTTTTTTCGTAGTTTGACCTTTTGTTCTTTGGAGAAACTTGTTCTTTTTAACCAGCCTGTCCTTGTCACCATCAGCAATAAAATATGGTGATGTTTTTTTTCAGAGCTATGCAAAAATCGGGAAAACCACTGAAAGCAGTCAAGGCTCGTCTGAAGGGCAAAGAAGGCAGAATCAGAGGAAACCTGATGGGAAAACGTGTGGATTTCTCAGCGCGTACTGTCATCACTCCAGATCCAAACTTGCGTATTGACCAAGTAGGAGTACCCAGATCTATTGCACAAAACTTAACATTCCCAGAACTTGTCACACCTTTCAACATTGATAGGATGCAGGAGTTGGTACGCAGGGGCAATGCGCAGTACCCCGGTGCCAAATACATCGTCCGCGATAATGGCGAAAGAATCGACTTGCGATTCCATCCCAAACCATCAGATTTGCACTTGCAATACGGCTATAAAGTTGAGCGCCATTTAAGAGACGACGATTTGGTTATTTTCAACCGACAGCCGACTCTTCACAAAATGAGTATGATGGGTCACAGGGTAAAAGTACTTCCTTGGTCTACTTTCCGTATGAATTTGAGTTGCACCTCACCGTACAACGCCGATTTTGACGGTGATGAAATGAACCTTCATGTGCCACAATCTATGGAGACTCGCGCAGAAGTAGAGAACATTCACATCACGCCTAGGCAAATTATTACACCACAAGCTAACAAACCTGTCATGGGTATTGTGCAGGACACCCTGACGGCGGTCAGAAAAATGACGAAGCGAGATGTGTTCCTCACGAAAGAACAAGTGATGAACCTTCTTATGTTCTTACCCACATGGGATGGAAAAATTCCTCAACCTTGCATTTTGAAACCACAACCCCTCTGGACTGGAAAACAAATATTTACTCTGATCATTCCTGGAAATGTAAACATGATTCGTACTCATTCCACACATCCTGATGAAGAAGATGACGGTCCATACAAATGGATCTCACCTGGAGATACGAAAGTCGTGGTAGAACATGGAGAACTTCTCATGGGCATCTTGTGCAAGAAATCACTTGGTGCTTCAGCTGGTTCCTTGCTCCACATTTGCATGTTGGAGCTGGGTCACGAGGTAGCTGGACGATTTTATGGTAACATTCAAACTGTCATCAACAACTGGCTTCTGCTGGAAGGTCACTCCATCGGTATTGGTGACACTATTGCCGATCCTCAGACTTACCAAGAAATCCAGCGCGCCATCGTGAAAGCCAAAGACGATGTCATAGAAGTCATTCAGAAAGCTCACAACATGGAGTTGGAGCCTACGCCAGGTAACACACTCAGGCAGACTTTCGAGAATCAGGTGAACCGTATCCTGAACGACGCTCGTGACAAAACTGGTGGTTCAGCCAAGAAGTCACTTACTGAGTACAACAACCTAAAGGCTATGGTGGTTGCTGGATCTAAAGGATCGAACATTAACATTTCTCAGGTTATTGCTTGTGTAGGACAGCAAAACGTTGAAGGTAAACGAATTCCGTTCGGATTCCGTAAACGCACATTGCCACATTTCATCAAGGACGATTACGGTCCCGAGTCTAGGGGTTTCGTAGAAAACTCATATCTTGCCGGATTAACGCCCTCCGAATTCTATTTCCACGCTATGGGAGGTCGTGAAGGTCTTATCGATACTGCCGTCAAAACCGCCGAAACTGGTTATATCCAACGTCGTCTGATAAAGGCTATGGAGTCTGTAATGGTGCATTACGACGGAACAGTTCGTAACTCAGTGGGACAGCTCATTCAGTTGCGATACGGAGAGGACGGCCTAGCGGGCGAGACCGTGGAATTCCAGAACATGCCGACAATCAAACTATCCAACAAAGCTTTCGAAAAGAAGTTCAAATTCGACCCCTCAAATGAAAGATACTTAAAAAGAATTTTCAATGAAGACATCATAAAAGAGCTTACCGAGTCCGGCTATGTAATCAGCGATCTGGAAAGTGAATGGGAGCAACTTGGCAAAGACCGTGATGTCCTACGTATGATTTTCCCGAGTGGTGAGAATAAAGTTGTATTACCATGCAACTTCAAGAGAATGATCTGGAATGTACAAAAGATTTTCCACATTGACAAGAGGCTACCTACAGATTTGAGTCCTATCAAAGTAATCCAAGGAGTCAAAGATCTATTGAAGAAATGTGTTATTGTGGCTGGCGAAGATCGTCTGTCGAAACAAGCCAACGAAAACGCAACCTTGCTATTCCAGTGTCTTGTAAGATCTACTTTCTGCACGAAATTTGTTTCTGAGGAATATAGGCTTTCTAGTGAAGCTTTCGAATGGTTGATCGGAGAAATCGAGACTCGTTTTCAACAGGCGCAAGTAAACCCAGGCGAGATGGTGGGAGCTTTGGCCGCTCAGTCGCTTGGAGAACCCGCCACTCAGATGACACTGAACACTTTCCATTTTGCTGGAGTGTCGTCCAAAAACGTAACCCTCGGTGTGCCACGTCTGAAGGAAATCATCAACATTTCTAAGAAACCCAAGGCGCCATCTCTAACGGTATTCTTAACTGGAGGCGCAGCCAGGGACGCTGAGAAAGCGAAGAATGTGCTTTGCAGACTGGAACATACAACACTGCGCAAAGTTACTGCAAACACTGCGATTTACTACGACCCTGACCCACAAAACACGGTTATTGCCGAAGATCAAGAATTCGTTAACGTCTACTACGAAATGCCTGACTTCGACCCTACAAAGATTTCGCCGTGGCTGTTGCGTATTGAACTGGACCGTAAGAGAATGACTGACAAGAAACTGACCATGGAACAGATCGCCGAAAAGATTAATGCTGGATTTGGAGATGACTTGAATTGTATCTTCAACGACGATAACGCCGAAAAACTTGTCTTACGTATTAGAATTATGAACAATGAAGAAAGCAAATTCCAGGACAATGACGAAGAAACTGTTGATAAGATGGAAGACGACATGTTCTTGAGATGCATTGAAGCCAACATGTTATCTGACATGACACTTCAAGGCATAGAAGCTATCGCTAAAGTGTACATGCACTTGCCTCAGACAGAAGCCAAGAAACGCATTATGATTACTGAACAGGGAGAATTCAAAGCTATTGCCGAATGGTTACTTGAAACTGACGGTACTTCTCTGATGAAAGTACTCTCTGAACGAGACGTGGACCCGGTACGAACATTCAGTAACGATATCTGTGAGATATTCCAAGTGCTTGGTATTGAAGCGGTGCGTAAATCAGTGGAGAAGGAAATGAACGCTGTGCTGCAGTTCTACGGTCTTTACGTGAACTACCGTCACCTCGCGTTGCTTTGTGACGTGATGACAGCTAAGGGTCACCTGATGGCCATCACGCGTCACGGTATCAACAGGCAGGACACTGGTGCACTCATGAGATGCTCTTTCGAAGAAACTGTGGACGTGCTGCTGGATGCCGCAAGTCACGCTGAAGTGGACCCTATGAGGGGAGTGTCAGAGAACATAATCATGGGACAATTGCCCAGAATGGGAACAGGTGAGACAATCAATTAAAATAAATAAAAAACATATTTAGGGTGATCAAAGTTTGCGTGCAAAAAAGTGGTTGAATCTGCCCATGAAAGTAATTTAACTTTCTGTCTCTAAAAAACAAACATTGGAAAAGAAAATTCTACTTCCATTTTAAATAGTGATATAATTTTTAAGGAAAGTTCTGTTAGTTTCATAGGCGTGTCACCTCTTTAAATATTTCAATCTTATTTTAAATATCTATTACACGCATCTAAAACATTTAGTATAGGCTCCGAAGCTTTTTAGACAAGTTTAACCAATGTTGTCTCGGCCCTACCGACAACCGGTATGTACTTATTCAGTACGTTTTTTTGAACATGGAAAGTGCGGTTGTAGCATCAAAAGTGGAAGTGGGGGGGAGTTATGACGTAACAAAGATGGCGGCCGGACCAACTCTACTAAGCGGTTTTTCTAGATAATTACTGGGCCGATATACATAAATGAGGTGTCAAATGAGAGAACATACAATGCTCATTATTTGATTTCTTACATTTATGTATGTGAAACTAATACCAAATAAAATTTTTCAAAAACATTGCATTTTATAAAATTTAAGTTTTTTTTTCTTGCCTATATCTCTGTATTCGTCAGAGTTATCAAACTTTTGACAGATGCAAAACATTTTGCAATTTTAATTAACTCTCTAATGAACCCCCAGTTATTGAGATCAGAAAAGAAACAACGGAGATACAGCAGTTTGAGTGGTCGGAGTCGTAGGTACAAGTGATCTAAAATGGATGGAGCTTGGCTGTGTGTTCATTTAAAATAATAATATAGTTTAAAATATAATGATAATCTTATATTGAACACGGGTCTTCTCCAATGGGGGGTACTATGTGTAGTATGGGTTGGCAAGTGCAGTAGGTACAGGGTGTTAATTTACTTATTTTCACTGTGTTGAGGTTAACATCGGCTTTAAACCACTTGATGATGAAATGAGAAAAACACTGTGGTATTTGAATAAATAAAACTAAGTATTTGAATAAATAAAGCTAGAAAGTCAATAACAAAGTGCGATTGTAATCATTTTTACATTAATTAAAATAATATAAAATAATCAAGAAAAATAAACTACTTAATTATGATCTTCATCATTCTGGATCAGTATCATCTAGATAATTAAAGTGGTTAAAACATTTGTATCCCACATGGCATATCCCCTCCAAGCATTTCTGTTTTTTGACACTACATCCACAACAACATTTGTGTCAACAGTGTTTACTATATTTTCAGATTTACCGGCTACGTTTACAACGTGCAAGTGTTTAAATGTTTTTTGTTTAACTTTCTTTAAAGGGCTGTAAAAATCTGTCTGTTTTTCAATAACACGATCTGTCAAAAAATAATCCTCAGACAGTTTAAAACCAACATGCCTTAAGAGCCAATTACCAGACGTTTTGTTGGCTGCATGCTGACGTGGCAGAGCCTATTTTACCTGCACCCACGGACAGCGGCTGGAAGATCGAAGAAACGGGATGCTTAGTGCCAATTACATAATCCGTGAATTTGATTTCATTAAAAGTTCTTGAATTGATATCTTGTCAATGCAAAGCTGGATGTCGTTCATCCCGTTGTGGATGTAGTGTCAAAAAACAGAAATGCTTGGAGGGGAAATGCCATGTGGGATACAAATGTTTTAACCATTTTAATTATCTAGATGATACTGATTCAGAATGATGAAGATCATAATTAAGTAGTTTATTTTTCTTGATTATTTTATATTATTTTAATTAATGTAAAAATGATTACAATCGCACTTTGTTATTGACTTTCTAGTTTTATTTATTCAAGTACCACAGTGTTTTTCTTATTTCATCTTAGGGGGTGGTTTAAAGCCGATATTAACCTCAAACCAGCGAAAATAAGTAAATTAACACCCTGTACCTACTGCACTTGCCAACCCATACTACACATACTACACATAGTACCCCCCATTGGAGAAGACCCGTGTTCAATATAAGATTATAATTATATTTTAAACTATATTATTATTTTAAATGAACACACAGCCAAGCTCCGTCAATTTTAGATCACTTGTACCTACGACTCCGACCACTCAAACTGCTGTATCTCCGTTGTTTCTTTTCTGATCTCAATAACTGGGGGTTCATTAGAGAGTTAATTAAAATTGCAAAATGTTTTGCATCTGTCAAAAGTTTGATAACTCTGACGGATACCGAGATATAGGCAAAAAAAAAAAACTGAAGTTTTATAAAATGCGATTTTTTTGAAACATTTCATTTGGTATTAGTTTTACGTATATAAATGTAAGAAATCAAATAATGGGCATTTTATGCTCTCTCATTTGACACCTCATTTATGTATATCAGCCCAGTAATTATCTAGAAAAACCGCTTAGTAGAGTTGGTCCGGCCGCCATCTTTGTTACGTCATAACTCCCCCCCACTTCCACTTTTGATGCTACAACCGCACTTTCCATGTTCAAGAAAACGTACTGAATAAGTACATACCGGTTGTCGGTAGGGCCGAGCTAACATTGGTTAAAATCGTTTAGAGACGTGTAATCGAACATTGGAAACCACACTAATTGTATACAATTTCAGGTTGTTTTGATTTGCTACTCGACGCGGAGAAATGCAAGGACGGTATGGAGATGGGCGGTCTCGGAGTTGGCATGGGCGTCGGCGGAGGAATGTACTTCGGCGTCGGCACACCCTCCATGACCCCGCTCATGACCCCGTGGTCCAACCAGAACACTCCTGGGTACGCCAGCAGCGTATGGTCGCCTGGTCAAGGTAATTATGACTACTTTAATCCTACAATATAGGTCTGTATTAAGGGTGCTAAAAATTACAATAGAACCAATTCTACAAAATATCTTGCGCGTGAATTGGGAATCCTTTTAGATATACTCACAGGTATTTCTGTTCTTTTTATATATAACTAAACTTCAATGAATTAAAATTCTAAAATAAATCAAATAAAGTGTTACAAAGATTTTAAGTGGCACTGTGGAATAGAGACCTAATGTTTTATCTTTCACAATTCGTTTGCTTGAGATCAGATTCTTAACAAACTTATTTTCTCTTGCAGTTGGAAGCAGCATGACCCCAGGTGGTCCGTCGTTCTCGCCGTCCGGCGCTTCAGACGCGTCAGGCCTGTCGCCGGCTTACAGCGCGTGGTCCCCGCAACCCGGCTCCCCTGGCTCCCCAGGACCCCCATTGTCCCCATACGCGTCACCAGCTGGAGCCTCCCCTTCATACTCCCCGACCAGCCCTGTTTATGCCCCGGCTTCCCCGAGTCTTACACCAACGTCTCCTCATTACTCCCCTACGAGTCCGTCGTATTCGCCGACGTCACCGAACTACTCCCCGACTTCGCCGATTTACTCCCCGACGTCACCGAGCTACTCGCCGACCTCGCCCGGCTACTCGCCAACCTCACCTTCATACTCACCTACGTCACCCAGCTACTCCCCGACGTCGCCGAGCTATTCCCCGACGTCACCAGCGTACTCCCCAACGTCGCCCAGCTACTCGCCGACTTCGCCGAGCTACTCGCCGACCAGTCCTTCCTACTCGCCCACGAGTCCGTCATATTCGCCTACAAGTCCGGCCTATTCGCCGACAAGTCCGGGATATTCACCATCATCACCGAGTTACTCGCCTACTAGCCCTGTCTACAGCCCGGCATCTCCAAGTTACTCACCCTCGTCACCGAACTACACTCCAGCCTCACCGGCTTACTCTCCAACGAGTCCGTCATACTCGCCGACGTCACCGGCCTACTCGCCGACTTCGCCGAGCTACTCACCGTCTTCACCGAAATATTCGCCAACATCGCCGAACTATTCCCCTACCTCGCCGTCTGTGGCTGGAGGGAGCCCCACATACTCGCCTACTAGCCCGCAATATTCCCCAACCAGCCCTCAATATTCTCCGACAAGCCCGGCTTACTCTCCTTCCTCACCGCAGCACCCGGGAAGCACACGTTATTCCCCATCTTCGCCAAACTATTCTCCGTCATCACCGAATTACTCTCCTTCGTCACCCGGCTACTCACCGTCGTCGACTAAATACTCGCCGACGTCGCCGACCTACACTCCGACGTCACCGAACTACTCGCCGACGTCGCCGGCCTACTCCCCTGCGTCCGCTGGACCTAACACCTACTCCCCTACTTCACCAACTTACTCCCCAACCTCGCCTAGCTATGATGACGGCGACGATTAAACTTAGGGGCTACGTTTCTTTACTATCGATAAGTGTTTTCGAAATTTGTAAGAGGGTATTGAAAATACTTGTTTAGATTAAATAAGGATCGTGTCATTTGCAAATGAAGACAGAAATGGCTTCAGATGTTAGCGGTAAGTAGTTTTGTGATGAATTGGGTGGAACTGCATTTTGACTATCGCGAAATGTGTGTACCGAATTCGTATAAATAATTTAAAATTTAAAATAAGGATGTATCTTATGTATTAGAAATTAATGTTTCTATAAGTTCAGAAATAAAACTTTATAAATGTCAGTGACGTTTATTATTTCGATAAGTTTCACAAAGAAATGAACCCAAATTCAATACTTTGTTTATTAGTCTTGAAGATAAAATTATAATAAAAGTATAAAAAGAAACTCTTATTTAACTATCAGTTTTATTACCTAATATATTATTTTATTTTAAATAATAGATTGAGATCCTTTTTGGGGCATTTTATTTAACACATATCTAATTTATTTAACTACTGTTTAGGTACACAAGGGACTGCACAAGGATGTTAATAATTTGTGTTATGATTATTTTTTACATCATTGCCTACTTAATACATAACGTGATTGATTATAGTAGCTGATAAAAATACAAACTTACATCAAATCGTTCATAATACCTATTGTGCTTTATAAACTTCGAACACAGCCATTTTAAATTCTATAAAAATTATTGTTTAGATTAAACTACATACTCTTAAGTCTACTGTTTTGCAAATCAAATATGCCTTTTAAGAGCCAGCTCAAAAGAAAGACACTTTACGCTAAAATTTTCTCTACTAACTAACAGGAATAAGAAATAATACTGTTTATGGAAGCAACTTTCTCTGGAAGCGAAGAGTGGAAGATGGATCTAGGTGGAAGTGTTTTTTTGCATTAGGAAAGTTATCGATTGTTTCTGATGACCACAGTTCTTGTGTCTATCGGCATACATCAGACATGACAATGTGATGCACCCACCTATTCCTACTTTTGGCAAGGCCTCTTTATTGGGGCAAAGGAGAAAAGGGACAAACGCGAATATTCTAGAGTCGATTCGTACGATTAGAAATATACAAAACGCTTTCAAAATGGACTGTCACTTCTATCTATTGTTTACACTATACGTGAATACTGAACACCAAAAGAGGTGAACATCAGAAACTGAGCAAGAATAGAAATATATTTATTTTCCTCTGTATATTTCGATGATGCGGTCTTGATCGACGTATTCGAAGATATGCGGAGCATCCATTAGGATGCCGACGGTTCCGGCCGTGGTCACGATGAAGAATATGTACAGCTGCAGCCTGTCGATCACCATGGCGACGTACTTCCAATCCTCACGCGTCTGCCAATAAAGATTCACCATATGAAACGATCGATTGCTAAAAAAACGTTGTCTAGTTACCTACATTGAAGTAAATAATCGTACCTGGATATAAAGATCCTCATTTCGAAGATGCTCTGCTATAAACTCCACTGCTTCCGTAGCTTTGGCAGCTTCAGGCGATAAAAGGAGAGAGTCAGAACTTTCTGACTCGCGGCGCTCCCCGAGGCCGAGCCCGCCTAGTGCTCCAAGGCCACCCAGAGCACCCATCTCACCACCACCTCCCGCTGCACGGTTTATCTTGCAGTTCGGATGGTGCAAGTCTGACAGCTCCATCGCCTCCATTTTGCTTTGTTTCGAACCGATCGAACTGTGGAGTAAGAAATTAAGGTTCACTCGCGAAATAGAATTGAGTCTTATTAGCTGACAATATGCTGTATGTACCTTAGATGCTTCGGCAAGTCGTGTGGAGCTGTCGTCGCGTGTGGTGGCGCGCCCATGCCTGGCATCTCCATCATCCAGCGCAGGCGAGTCTTGCGCGGACGCCGCATCAGCAGCGCTGCTGGCAAGTAATGAAGGAAGACACTACGAATCCACAAGGGCATCCTGCAAAGAAATGATCAGTATAATGTTGCATTACAGATAAACTCAACAGCATCAATTTGTAATGAAGAATACCTGTGAGTTCTTGGACCTCTGAAGTTCCAGTTGATGATGATGACCGTCACGAGGATACTGACAGTGTTCATGATAAATGTGAAGAGAAGATACTTGGCTATAAGTGGCAGTACAAGTGAAGTTGGAGGGAGAATCTTCGATACCAAGAGCAGAAACACAACCAGTGACAGCAAAATACTGATACCTAATGTGACCTGAAAATTTACTTGCTGTTTAGAAACATTTAAATAAATAAATATCTAAATTAATCCTAATTAATGCGTTTTATATTACCTTTTCTCCGGCTTCAGCAGGCAAGTAGAATACCAATACACAAAGGAACGAAATCAAAACCGTTGGCAGGATCAAGTTGACAGTGTAGAACAAAGTCTTCCTCCTTATGATGATGTAGAATGTGATATCTGTTTCAGTGGGGTGATTGCCTTCATAAATATTCAAGTATGCTGGTACTTCAATGATGTCCCATGTTCCTGATTTCCAGTAGTCCGAGAGATCAACGAAGTTCTTGTTATTATATAAGGCAAGAGACACTTGATCGCCGTTGAAAGTCCAGGATCCGAATTTCATGATGCAAGTTTGCTGATCGAATGGGAAGTATGTTACGTCGATGGTGCAAGAACTCTGAAATAAATATATTAATTCAAGAGTTTAGTTAGTTGTAAAGATAGTTGTTTATAAATGTAAAGATCTATTCAAGAGAGTTACGGACCTGGTAAATAGCTGGAGGAACCCAGAGCACTTCTCCGTTCGGATAGATCAGCACGTTGGATTTGTACCGCACTTCATAGTTTCCGTCAGCGCTGCGAAAAGAGTAAAAATAAATGCCAATGATGTTTAGCAGTGGATAAGAAATCTATATGGAAAAGAAAGGCGTTATCAGGTCACCTTACAGTACATCTTGTTTAAAATGTTAACAAGATAAAGAGACTATCGACGTTTTCTTTAAAAGTACGCATCAGCATCAGGTTGATGTAGAAAGTACGAAAGATAAGACTGGAGAATGGATGAACTGGACAATGCCGCGTGGCATTAGGCCCGCCTTTTGAACGATAAGCAATAAAGGCGGTATAGAAATAAATAAATAAGATTTAATGTTAATGCTTTGTGATTTGTTACTTGTTAAATAGCACGATGTCCGGCTTCCACACTTTGTCAGGGGGCAACCGCAAAACACCGATGCCGCCATAGTCTGCTTCGTCCCACATCAGCTGATAGTCCATCCATACCAACCGCAACCACACGTTGGATTTCATGATCTGATTCTTTTCGTTCTGAAATACGTACAAAGTTATATGAGGAAATATTAAAGGAAATTCAAAGATTTCAATTGATATAAATACGATAACACATGGTCTCTACACGACAGCAAAAATCGAAAAAAGAGTACACAACCGTACCACCTCCTCTACTACCCGTAGTACAGCGAGTGTACCAGCAATTTTAAACCTTACTCCCCTTACCCTCACTTAAAGTACAAAGTAGGTAGTACACCTGTGGCTTTAAGGCCAGGTACTTGTCCTCGTCTGCCGAACACCATCCTGGTGATATGATAATATGTGAAAGGATTCTCACCACGTTGATGAGCTGGACGAAGGCGAGGCCGAAGCGCACGTCGACCTTCTGCGTCATATTTTGGACGGGGCGTATGAGCTTGTTGTACCCGCGAAACAGGTCGCGGACCAGCCGTTCTTCGTCTTCTGAACACCATCCTGAAATTACAGAAATAGACACTCGATTATCATTAGAAAAGGTAATCGTAGACAATGGCTACGCCGTAGCAAGTGCTACGACACGAACCGTTATTTATGCGATTTATTTGCGGTCTTAATTGAATTGCATTCGAAATACCACATCAAATCAACACTGCAACTTCTGGAAACCAGCACAATCGTATTCAGCAACACTTTGTTAAAGATAAGTTAATGCGATACGCGGGGCGTATGCAAAATAAGTAGGTGACTATGTCAAGTAAGGCGCCGAATCAACGTAAATTTCATAAGCTATAACCAAAAGTAGGAGCATTAAGCTGAATACTTAAATGACACAATATATGAGGTTGCAGGAAATATTGAAAACATGTTCAACAATAATGTTCGTTCATCGTGATTCACTTACTAAAAAGTTTCTCACTGAAGCTACAAATATAAAATATGTTTATGTACGGAACATCTGTCATTCGTGATGCTGCAGCGGCGACAGATCAATAAGGAGCGGCTCGTGAGATCAACTTCCACCCATCTTTTACGCAAATTTCATAAGTGCCTTATTTTAAAATAAATAAAACCAACAAATGAAGCAAACTGAATTCTGACTAAGTACGAGATTCTAATAAACTGCAAGATTTGATTACAAAGTTATTAAATGAATCACGACCGGTTAGCTTCCGTATCTACTTGAATATACTAAATTGAGAATCTTATAAGTTTTCTCAAGCACATCATTTCTCAATATCTTCACGAGCGATTGTCCGGTATGTAGGGTTCCATTAAGATTACACGTTCACTTAATAAATATGAAACAAATTCGTTTAAGATAGCATTAGATATGCAAATAGTTTAACGGTTTATCCGAAGTGGATAAATAATTAGAAATTGACTGGTTACGGAATGGACTTCCCAGGAAACAGATTCATAACTAGTTAGGTAAGATTTTACCTCGTATAAAGAAGAACGAATGCTTATAAATGTGTACCTGAGTATAGGATAGTGAGTAGGGCGGCTGCGAGCAATACGGCGCGCGACCCGCCCGACATGGCGGCGCGCACTGCCGTCCTGCCGCGCCCCGCGCACCCCTCGCGTGCCCCCCGCGTGTCCCGCGCACTCCCCGCACCCGCAGGAACCTGCCTCTGCCTCTCTCCCGCCCGCCCTCGTGAAGTTTCTGCAGACGGCCGTACCAATAGTCGGGCCAACTTTTAGATTAGATCAAGTTTTCTTTTGAGTTTTTGTAGGACAAGCAATTGGATCGTCCTTTCACTTTTGTGAAAAAGAAAAAAATGCTCGGTTTGAGTAAAATAGGAAAGGTTATTTCTTCTGTTTATTTGTGGCACTGATTATGTTCTCTTTTCATCCGTCGAAATATCTTGAAAAAGAAGTGGTCGTCTGCGAACTACCTCACTCGCGCTCTCACGCGGCATTAGCCTGCTCTCTCCCGCCCGCCCAACACTTGCAACCTGAAATGCTTCTGTAATATATCGCAGCTACATCTATTCCATTCATAAAGTTATAACGAAAAGAGTTCGACTATCTAGTTTCATGTTATTACACATGTACATATTGTAGAGTAAGCATTTAATTTATGTTGAAATTATCTCTAGCGAATAGGCTTCTAGTTGTTCCTTTTATAAGTATTAAATAATTAATGTTATCCTTCGGCTTCATTTATGGCTTATATTCATAAATGCATGAATTCAAATTTGTACCTTGTAGGTGTAAAGGAAAGTTGTCGTAAAGCAATTTATAAATACTTACTTAAATATCAATAACCGCTTCTCATAAAAATGTCGATATAAGTATAAAAATAGAAATCAAACAAGATATTTTTTATGTCATGAGTTAAGTACATACCTACTGTGTCTTTCTCATTGAGATACTTTATTTATAAAGCCATAATATACCTATGGCAGAGTAGAGGCGAGGCTTCGGGATCTTAGTTAGAGGTCTGTCTTAAAAAAACCTGTTAAATATTTATTTTTACGAGTTTCTAGATTGTACTTTCATGAACTGTACATATTTCTTTGCTGTATGCCTCATGAGCGCTGTGCTAGGTAGGTGGTCGCGGCAATGGCGGCGGCCCCTGTGCGCATGTGCCGTTATCCCTCGGGATACCATCGATTGTCTCCAGCTCGAGCTACGTTTTCAAATATAGGTCAGGGTTATTTAACCAATTCATTTAACGAACAAAATTTCGCTGCACAATCAGATTGCTAATAATTTAAAATGCTTTTCAAACAATTCTGTTTAATTAAGTCAATATAGTTCTGGATGTTTTTCAGGAAGAGGGTCGCAAATAAAATTCAGATATTTTTCATTCGTTTATATTTAATAACGAAATGCGATTCAGAGTTAACCCTAACAATTGAACAAATTATGGGGACCACAGGTGGTCCCATTGCTGTCAGCGAGGTTTCGCGGTTGCAACGTGCAGCGCCAGTGGAACCGAGCGACTACCCGCACCGCGCAAGCCCCGCCGACCAGCTGTCGATGAGACAATGTCATGCGACAGTACACAAATTAACGACACAAAACATCGTCTCGTATAACTCGAGGTTTCGCAACTTCCGAGAAAGAAATCCTCAAGTTACATCTAGCAAATACTCGAAGGAGGAAAACATAACAGAAACAGTGCGAGGGTACATTAGTTTCGACGTACCCGCCGCAGCTGCTCCTCCTAATCGACGTTTTCCTCCTAAGAGGCGACAATATGTTCGTGGAAATTAAGTATTTCTGTGATGAAGACTGATGAATGGATACCATATCCTTGTCTATAAGTAACGTCAGGATTGGATCTCACGACGTAGTCGATCAGAAATGTATGAAGATGATGTTTGATAAAATGTAACGATTTGTCGCCTGTATGTGGCAGCTGAGCGTTAGTGCTGGTCCAGTCGGATGCAGAGAGGTACTAGTCGACTGTTGTACTAAATGTTTTCATAAGCACCTCAGTACAATGTTCCCTATCGGTTAACTTAAAAGTATTGTTCGGTTCTTAACTATACTAATTAACAAAGATTATGGAGATGATACGATTTATGTACTTTATACCCAGTTGGTTGGTTCAGCTTTCGGTAATTAAGAATCTTGAAAGAAGAAACTCTGTTCAAATGCTAACATTTTTGCAGCATGAACTATTGTTATTTTATTGAAAGAAGTATAAACATGATAATATTACAATTATGTGTTTAATTTAGTTGTTTGTATAAGTCATTCCGAAATACCAAGGTATGATTTTAATAAATTAATATTTTGTTAATGTTAACTACAACTTTTAACGAACGTTTTATTAAGCTATAGCCATGGATATTTTACCACTTGTAACAATATCGACCCGTTCTCAACGGCCATTAGATATCACAACCTGATCAATTGAATCAACATTGTTTGTAAAGTTCTATACTAGCTAGTGACACAAATACATCCGAAAATAAAGTTAAGGATTAACCACGATTCACGGAATCGAACAAGAAGGAAACAAAGGGCCATTGCTTATTCACTGCCCAAATTCTAATCTGTACAATAGATTTCAAGAATCGAGAAAGTTTTAACAAAGTTACATTTTTTATGCGAACCAGGTCGTTCAACGGTATGAAGGAAGACGTTTTTGTGCTAAAATTTTCTGAACTGGCCACCAGAGGAGAGCCATTTGAAACGGCAACTATTCTAGCGTTGAGCTCTGGAGGCTGGCCAGCTAGCCGGCAGCCCGGCACCGACACTTACTGCCACGTCGGTCCAAGACTACTGTACTGTGGGACACTCGTCTGCCCAGAACCACATTCCACATTTGTTTGCCAGTGGATTCCCAAAAAACTTGACAGTTTGTCATATATGGGGGGAAAGTACGAGTCGCTGATAAGATTTCACAAATTTACAGGACACATATAGTCGGTAGGCAGTAATTGCTTGAGCATGTTAATTTGTATGGCAGTTGTTCTCTTAAGTCTACAGGGAGGCGCGGGCGGCGAAGCAGACGGCAGTTCCTCTTCCTGTTGCCCGCCGCGGCGTCGGCGCTCGCACCGCTTCGCACATCACAACTTAACAAGTACTCGCGTTATCACAGAACATTATACGCATGCGCAACCGCAAGCGGGCGGGTCGCTACGACACCATGATGTGCGGTGCGGACAGCAGCACGGCTAGCGTGGCAATGATTGTGAACAGGGTAAAGATAATAAGGCACAGTCTGTCCACGACCATGGCGGCGAACTTCCAGTCGCGCGAAATGTCTGCATCTTCGTCATCTTTGCGCATCTGAAACAAAGACAGACAGTCAAAACGTGTTCAATTCTGCAATATCATGCATATAAGGGCCAGCTGGTTATTTTGGAATGTTTATTTACCTGATCTGTGATGACCCGAACTTCCTTTAGTATTAAAGAGAGCTCATAATCGACGCCAAAACAACTGTGCGCTGCCAGCCCTGCACCATTTTCTTCAGCACCCCTGTAAAAGATACAACTCTGTAGCGTTTCACTCATACTTAAATCCTAACTACATAGAGCCGAGGATCGGAGGGCATACTACTGGATTTATGCTCGTCAGATGATAAAGATTCAAGTCCAATAGATCCATAGTGGAAAGAGACGAGTGAAAAGTGAAAACTAATGTGATCATTCAAATGTCTATGTGATGTCGATGCCAAAGCTGTTTCGGTCAGGTGTGACTGCGGATCGATCGAGGCGGGGTGTAGTATCGTAACCGTGCTATTTACGGTGAGTAGTGTTCGTGTAGATCGTCGAGGGACCTGTAGTATCGGCAGCAGGGTGGCTGCTGCTGCGCGTGGCGGAAATCGTCGTCGATGTCCAGCACGTTGGCCAGCAGCGACTTGGACGAGCGCTCGCGCAGCTCCAGGTCCGGCGGCGGCGGCGCGCGCGCCGGCGGGGGCGTCGCCGCCGAACCCGGCCGCGACATGCGTAATATCCACGGTAACCAGTACAGGAATACACAACGGATCTGCACAAAAGAAATACGAGGGCTATTGCTACATCCTATTGTTTCACTAAATTATTTTTGAAGTTGTGTACATGATCGTTAACCAAGTTGAAATAATATCCCATACAGGGCATTTTTTGTCAGTACGCATACTCTACTGGGTGATTCTACTCTTGAATATGAACAACTTTTACCGGAGCTATCTGGGAAATAGAAAAAGAAAACACCCGTCCCGTAAAATTTGGTCAAGTAGATAAATGTATTTTTCTAATAAAAGTTGTTCATATTCAAGAGTAGAATCACCCTTCAAAGTTTGCGTGCTGACTAAAATATTGCCCCGTATGGGATATTATGTCAACCTGGTTAACGGTTATGTTTATCTATCTTCCATCACCGGCAGGAGACGTGCTATTTTGTTGCGTGGGAATGTTATCAAGGCTTCTGGTGAAATCGTCCTGTCTTTGTCTCAGGCTTGGTACCTATTTATCTAGTCTAGAGGAGCACTAGCCCACCGCGTAAACAAAACAAAATTAGAGTTGTGAAAGTTTCAACATACCCAGTCGCTCATTTCATGCGTATCTGCGTGCCTATGATGGTAGTTGAGGATAAGGATTGTGGAGACTACTGAAGAGGCGACCATGAACATGATGCAATTGAAGTACGTGCCCAGTAGGGGCACGGCATCGGACGTTGCCGGCATCGTCTCAGCCACCATGTTCAAAAACACTGTCAGTGACAGTAGAATTGTTACACCTGTGGAAAATTTACAGTATTATTTTCTTGAAAGAAGTGTTTATTATATCTAGAATATGAAATCGCTTATGTTTATTTATTATTACTTTACGGTCGCAATTCACAAAAGTCGATAGATGCAGCATGCAAATTTTATAAAAAGTATTAAAAAGGTACGAAATAACAGTGCTTACGTACCTAAAGAAAGTTTTTCGCCTGAATCAGGCGGTAAGGTGAAACCTAAAAGTGCCATAGAGGCAATGAGCACGCAGGGCACGATAAGATTGAAGAAGTAGTAGAGCGTTTTCCGTCTGATCACCACCGCGAAGGTGATGTCGATGTAGGGCTCCGGACAACAGTTGTAGTTGATTTCATTGCGCTTCCCTGGGACACCTGATACACACGGAACATAACTCACAAAATGAAAAAATACAGTACTGATAAAAGCTCCCCATAATAGTTATGCCGAAAATACCAATTACAGCATACACTGTGTTTGTGAAGACGTTAATTGAGATAATTGATTTTTGTTATTTTAAGAAACGGCATCTCAATGATACGTCAATAAAATTATTACGACAAATTAAAAACAGTATGTATGATTATCTTTTTGAAATAAAAGTGAAGTAGCGGTAAATTTTATTCGGCAGCTTTCACACCATACCATACAAAAATAATGAAGAAACAACATTCCTTACTCAGCCACCGCTACATTTACCCCACTGCAAGTGCAGTCAGACATCCAACTTAGACTGATTAAAAGGTATCTAGCTTTATGGCAATCTCACCTTCCTGACCCAGACGGCAAATTAAAAGTAATCGTTTTCCTAGATTTAACTTTATTAGAGTTCGTACCTGTGAGCTTTGACCTGGACTAGAATTCACACAACTACTGACCTCAATTGGTGAGATGGGTGTAACACGATAGACGGTTGAAGAAATTGCCCCTATAGTAATGTAACAGACCTGTTCGAGTTGGTAGCTAGTAAATCGGACAAAGCTTGCTAGGCCTGTGTAGAGTTTGCTCGCACCATTAGCTGTCTGTTTCACCTATATCGTTTTCAAATAAATTGCCATAGCGGCGCGACGGAACTCATGGGAACGCTCAATTTTTCACAATCATCACTCAATGTACAAAAGGAGATACCTCTTGCAGTGCTTGAGTGATAATTGTAAAAAAAAGAACGTACCTATAAGTTCCCACTCGCCGTTCGTGACAAAATTGCTTATATCTCCACCTGCTTCGTCTTGTAGTTGTAAGTCCAACTGTGAACAAAAACGATAACCATTAGCAAAAGTATTCAACGGTTTAACAATCAAGAAGTATAAAGAATTGTAAATAAGCAAGCGATGGATAAAGACCATAAAAGATCTTTGATTCAAATCAACAATACCCACATAATTAAAGCGTCTTTATGATAAACATAACTTTGACATTAATAATTAATACAAATGTCATATGTTTATCAGATGCTATTAATTATGTGTATACTGTTGATTGACCTACCCATTTAAAAGATCTTTTATTTCCTATGGTGACATTGACATGCATATATAAGTATAATAAAAAATATTGTAATAAACAACATGCAATAAATGTATGTAAGTTTGGCAGCAGAAACGATAATAGAACAATTAAGTACGTAACTAATGCCAAACATATAGCAGATTAGAAAAATCTTATAAATTTAACAAGAGGCGCTTGTGCAAGATAATTATATAAATCTGCTTTGTAATATTTTTCAAAATTACCGCTAACCTTCAGAGTCACAGAGGCATTCTATGGGAAGAACAAGGGTCACAAGACAACATCGAACGGTAAAGGCTATACCATGTATAACTTACTTGGTATCCACCATAAGTCCAGCTACCGAATTTCATCTCGCAGCGCTGGTCGTCGAAGGGGAACCACGTGATGTCGATCTTGCACGTGCTCTTGAAGATGCCGGGCGGCACGTACAGGCATGAGCCGTTGTTGCGCACCACTACGTTCGTGGGGTATGTGCTGTCGAACCCCTCGTCCGCGCTACGAAATAAAGCAATCAGCTGCTTAGTTTGTAATGTCGTGTGATGCCAGCTTACATCGTATCACCCCATTTCTAATAGGCAACTAAGGCACTGACTCGAATATTAGGCGATGGACTGGCAACCTGTCACAATGGCAGTACAAAGTTTTCCGAATGACCCACAAACGTTTGTCATACGTGGCGTAGATGGCCGTTTTTTGCGGCCGTTTACGCTCTGCCTACCCCGCAAGGGATTATAGCCGTGATACGTGTGTGTGTGTGTGTGTGTGTGTGTGATTATTTTGTATCGTTATTGCGAGTGTTAAGAACACAAACCAATAAAGTTAGGTATGTATCAGTAGGTAATCGTAAGATGGCCAAAGACTTGTCACACTTAATCCTTGGTGTTCAGTACGTAAAGTTTGTATCTATTGTTCAACATATTCAACAATTAGAAATACCCTGCCTTGTGTTTTTTTTTTGATAAGTTTATTACACTATATTCTACCTTTACATATTACTTCATCGCCTAACAGGAACTACTTGCGACTGTACTAGTTTACATTGAATAGCAAATATGTATACAGTTTGTACCTGTTGTACATAAGGACGTCTGGTTTCCATAGTCTGTGGGGCGGCACCCGCAAGTCTTTCACTCCTCCGAAATCTGATGTGTTCCACCTCAAGTTCATATCATTCCATTCCTGTGATAAAGATAACAACCTGTTTTTGTGGGCATACAACAACAACTAAAATCATTGACCTACCTATAGTTCTTAATATTAAAATTATAGCCAATCACGTGTATTTTTTATATATTAAGCTTTCGCTCATAAATTTATATTTGAATTTGAACGATTATTATTTAATAAAATTATGAGCTCTTCTACTGTGGCGCAGATAAGAACCAAGTGGAAAAATTTGAAGTTAATTTTATACATTTAATTCCTCTTCATAATCATAAATTCATTGAACCTTTTTCAATTTAATTCCCGGATTTTAAAGTGTATAAACAGTGACGATCGAAAATTAAGATTATATGTAATACGTCCTTAGAAAATTGAATAGCCCAGGTCTAAACAGGCATCGTAAGATAGATAAAAATAAAATATAACAGCTTTTGAAAGAACTAGTGATAGGTTTTCTTACGTTGGATCTAATCATAGTTATTTCAATGTGTCCAACAATACTTGATGTCCTTGTTTCAATGTAGGGCAGTTACTCCTAGATATATTGTGCTGTTTCAACAATGGGTGCAACAGATAGGCCGCCTCGCTTGGCTTGCTTCATTCAACTTGTCATCACTGCACATAATATGCCTGTATTTTAAACTGTTCATCTAGGATGGATCTCAAAAGTATGAAAGCGTAGTTACTACGATTCGATAATACCTTATTTCAACCAACAAATGTTTATATGATGGTAGAATCCTAAACTTACATTGATCCAAATAGTCGTTTCATTACAAATACAAATCATTTATCTTCCAACACAACATTCCAATATTAAACCTTAGGTAGGAACAAAAAAGTAAGTACAGCATGGAAAAAAGGTATGGATACAGCGCAGTGCTAATTTTAAGCCCACCCTTAGTCAATTAAAATTTAAAAAAGACGGATTAAACCATGATATAATTTTAAGAATAAGTGGATTCATTGATACTTTAGACATCCAATCGAACCCATAAGATACACCCTTTACTTTACAGTTTAGTACTCAAATACAGTAGGTACGTATGAGTACGTATATTGCAGTGATAAAGCTGACCCACTCTGTTTCAGAATGACGGACTGGCGCACCAGGTGTTCAAAACTGTCCCTAATGATATTTGACGAAACTCACGAAGATGGCGGCCAGTAACAAAGCTAATGGATTAGATTATAATTGGCAAACATAATTTGTCTGTCCGCTGTAGGCCACTCACTGCGCAAACTCTCCATAATTATATTATACTCACTAGTTTGAGCCAGATGTTCGTTATTAATAGCTGGTTCTTCTCGTCCTGCGAACAAAAAACACACACATTTATCAAAACGAATCCAAAATCAATCTTTATACAGGTTTATATAGCAAGGCCTAACAATAAGACATATTTGACAGCTGTCGTTTCCATACCAAAAGAGTTGTCAACAAAGGAACATGGTCCCTCTGCCATAGCATTAGCATTAATCTGACAGCTGTTAAATACTTAGGCTTTACTGTAGACAGACGTGTTTATAACTTTTTGATAATTTTAATAGCATTTATGATTTTTTTACTTTTAATACATTTTCATTTTGATTAGCACATTTTTTACAACGTAGGTGAATACCGTATTCTATATTATTTTAAAATGTATAACACATTCGTAATGGACCAAGAAGTCGGAGAAAATTCCCGACATAATCTTTCCATAAAACAATTTAATGAGTAGAGTATCAGTACTTTTTCGGCAATGAATGCGGCTTGTGGTGGGTTGTGGGTCGTGAGTTTCGTATTTTTTGAATGTGACATAATTTTTGAAGATAATACGCACAAGTTGACATTTATCATATAATCTTTAAAAAACTACGACTATACTAATATAGGCGAGTATCGGATAAAATTCCGATGACCAAAAAATAAATAGACCTTACATAACAAACATTATTATTTGCATTTACAAATGAATACCCTAAATTGTATGTTTATTTTTGCAGGCCAAGAAAGGTTGACGCAGATTAATGACTCTTTTAGAACTTTAAACTGCTCACAACTTTAATTGAGGTTCCCGACAACAAAAGTGACCATAGAACTAATGGTGGAGACTAATGGTAGTACCATGTCACTTACTCTGGGGAATATTACAAGCCTTTTGTAAACTGAACTCATTTATTATTTACCTACTCGTACTAGTCATATAGCAAGGAAGTGCAATAATAAAACTAGTGGTAATAATTCGGTAGTTAGAATACACTGAGTGGTTGGTAAATAGCGAAAACCTTTATATGGTGTAAAACTTTTGTTCTAGTTATTTTTTATAATTTCCGTACAAACTGACCTAAGCCGATGAATGTCAGTGCCTTTTCAGGATTCTGGGTGAGTCAGTTTTCGTGCCATCACCGAATCTATCTCAGCCTTTTTAATTTTATATAGAGCTGGACTCTTAAATTTTAGCCCCGGGGCTTTGAAATCTACACTTGACTATTTGGTGGGGAGCTGAAGCTCACTGGGAGAAGTATCTCAGCTTTATCTAGTCTAGAATCAAGAGCATTAAGCGAGAAAACGCGCCATGTACCTAGATCATCATTTTCGCAACACATATGTTATATGATTGAAAATTATTTCGTGTCGTATGTCAGACAATAGTATTTCATATTGTTCTTCAGACAATATATTGCAAAAAGTTTGCCCAAAAAAACAGTCCAGACTATTGGGTTGGTTATATGGATTTTCTATTAATTTTATTAAATTTTGTAAGCCGAAAAAGTCCGCAAGGCTGAAGTGAAACTGGGCAGGATTATGTCTGTCAAATACATCCCGACAGTTAGGACTTTTAGCTACCACAGGGTTCCGATCGATGGCCGGTATCGCCGAAGTCAAGCTCGGAGATTATGACGTGTAAAGCCTTTCTACAAAATTGTATTTTAGCCAGGTGACGCGACAGAGGGGAGGTCTTTCCCTTGAAGTGGGACAGTAGAATACAGAACAAAGCTACCCACTCGTCATTATTGTTTCAAGAGGAATAAAACTACTCTTGATTCGATTTTTTAGGTAACCTATTCTCAATAAAATAATACTTTCCCAAGGAACATAGGTTGAAATATGAAAAAAAAAAACAGCTGTTTAAGTGATTCTATTTCATCACATTTCGACCTATGTTCCTTGGATAAAGTTGTTCCATATCATCAGCCTGTACTGAGTTTTCGGTATCGGTCTCTAGTGACACCCTATCTTGTCTGACATACTAACAACAACATGAAACATGTTTCATCCATTTAACATAATGGGTCTTTCTTTTCGTGTGGGACGCCGAGTCATCCAACGACCCGATGAACCCAGTGTCAGAGTTTATCAACCGCATACTACTTGTAGTAGGCCTCTGACATGGTCGTGTAACGACCACCATCCAAGTAATCATAGACAGCAACCGGGACCGACGGCTTAACGTGCCCTCCGAAACACGGAACCATTTCTTTTCGGACAATCAGGTGGTTCAGCCTGCAATGGCCTAACCAAAGTGATAAATATCAACTTTGTGAGTGACCCACCGAGAATCGAACCCGGAATCTTTGCGTCGCAGGCAGTCGCACTACCACTGCGCCACATCGATCGAATTCAGTCAACAGATGAGTGAAGTTCGATGCTAGTACGTATCATATGTTACCACGTCGATGATCTGCATGAGCGTGAGGCCGAAGGAGAGCTGCAGCGGGTCGCTCTCGTTGACCACCGGCCGCTCCAGCACGTTGTAGTGGTCCAGCAGGTGGTGCAGCAGCCGCTTCTCGTGGTAGCCACCACACGCTCCTGTCGGGATAAGGTTATCGGTCAATTAATCATGCCCAGCACTATAAGGTACTTATTACCACATGTTTACAGCCACTATAGTCCGCTAATGGACATGGGCCTCCTCCAATTGAGTATTTGCCATAATCACCAAGCTTGGCAGGCGGATTGGCAAGCGCAGTGTAAGGTGTTATATTAACAGGGAACGCTGCTGCCCATAAGCCGGATTCATCCCTTTGTCGCTTATTACGACACCCACAGGTAGAATTGGGGTAGTGCTATGGTAATCCGGTACCACACGACACTACCATAATAAGTGTAAGTATGGAAATCTAATTTGCGCTGATCCCTGAAATGGTAACCCAAGGCGCTGTTGATAGTTATTATATCTGGCCTACTAGATCCCACTGCTGGGCAAAGGCCTCCCCTGCGGTCTTTCACTTTTTCCCTTTATGATAGGCAAAAGAGACAACAGTTCGTATGTAAAAAGTGTGATTCTAAATTCTATTTTTTTGAGATTTTGTGAATAAACTAAGGAGTTAAAATAATATAATACGTGATTCAGCTTCTATTTTTTTTACTTCAACCCTAAATATGAAAAAAAGGAATTAACCGTTTGCCATTCTTGGTCTTTGATGCGATAAGAAGCCAAAATAATCAAATAAATGTTACACCATGTTGACAGTATTTTATAAATTTTACCCTTAAATAAAATCTTTTTTTTTGTTAAAATTCGTGGTTTTTATTTGCGACCTGTTTTAATATTTGTGATTAGACTCAGAAGGCTGCGAGCTTGATGTGAAATTGGACTAGCCACGATATCCGTATCCCAATTCCAACTGAATTATGGGCTAAAGAGAGAGAGACTACCAAATGGGTAGCCAAAAATGTTGAAAGGCGACGTGGACGACCCCGAAAAAGGTGTAACCCCGGGGATAACAATTATAGTTAGGTGTAGATTTAATAGCCCCGCGGTAAAAATTGAAGAGTCCAGAACTAAAAAAAACTAAAAAGGTGGTGCGATGAGCTAAACATGTAGCTAAAAGATTGGCACAACCTGGCACTAGACCAAGAGGCGTGGAAAAATAGGAGTGAGGCCTTAGCCCTGCATTGGGAGAATACGTAATATAATAATAAGTAAATAAAAAAGAGTAAAGAGTTAAAATGAATACGTGTTTGAAAGTATAAAAATGTATGTTGTATGCTTAGATCTTTTAAACTATGCAATGATTTTGATGCGGCTGTTTTTATTAGATGGAGTGATTCAAGAGGCAGGCGCATAATGTATACGATCTTATTCCCGCGGAAAATGGTTATATTAATGCTTTCTTATTCAACGGAAAGTGACAGCGCTAATTTAAGATAAGAATTAATAATAACTTCCCGGATTGAGGCCATTGTTATATAATGTACAGCTACGGTAAAAACATTCCTTTTAGTATAAAAGACATCAACGCGCGCATACAATGGAAAATCATAGATTCGTATTAGTTGTGGAAATAATCGTAACTTTGATCGTCTGCCAGTTTTACATTTATCATGTTCCTGTGGTATTCAAATTGCATAATCACTAAACCGATATGGAAGGCACTAATCAGTGTGTCTGCTGAACAATACAGATTCTTTATTGTTAGAGAAACAAAAGAGAGGCGAAGTCATGACAGAATTCCATATGAATGTTCGTTATTCATCATAATACGCCATGATTCGCGATTTGAAATGTGGCTCGGTTACCAAACTAAACCGCTCTAAATGTGGGTAATTATACAAAGAGCTATTGACAAAGCGAGGGACGTAATATCTCGGTTACGCCATAGTCTTTTCTTCGTATAACTAAATGAATGTCAGGCGACAACAATATGCCTCTTGGTGGCTCTTCCTTTGATATCAAATCAGGCAAGTAGACATGTTCGGGCGGTTCGTTATCCCCTCTCAGGCCGTAGAGAGTCCCTCTAATGGTCGTTACGTTATCTGAAGCTGATCGCTCTAGTGCTCTCGATCGAGAGGCACACCGCATCCAGAGGACGGCCTTTTGTGGTGAAATTCACCGCTTATGTCGCGAAATCCCGAAATCTTTGATGTTCAGTACGTGACTCGGCATTCGGGGGAAAAATAGCGAGCGTGTCGACGCACGCACCGCACACGGAGATGAAAGACGCCCTCGTAAATTACTTTCGAGGGCGCGGGAAAGAAAAGGGTCCAATAGTTTTTGAGTAATGTACCTACTCATATTTCGTACCATAAATCTCAAGCTAATAAAAGCCCTTTTTATTTTGCAATCTGTCGGAAGTCTTGCTTATATTGATTTGCCATACTTATATCAGAGTACATACGAGAATATAGGCTTCGCTTGGCTTATATGCACCCAATTTTTATATCAATTATACATATCAATCAATAAACCCCCTTTGATTTTTGTGATTTTTTATTTATGCTACTTTATGTGAGATTGACTACGTACTTTATACTAAGTAATTTGTATTCTTTGTTTTAGGTATTCGTTATACTTTTTTTATATTATAACTTCAATTCTATTCAATCCAACTCAATATGCAGTTAAAATAAAACATAATTATAAACAAATGTAAACAAGGCGGCCTTATCGCTTAGGTAGCGATTTTTTCCAGGGAACCGGAAGGGAGGGGTGTACATTAGGGAGTAACTTATTGACTATGTGAATAATACCTACTTATATACATCCATACATTCAAATTTTTTTTTTCTAATTCGAAAAGAAAAAACTGCAGTATATAAATAAAATAGACTTTTATCCTAAGGTAAGTGCTTACAGTATATAAATAAGGAGCAATTTTAATGGTAACAATTGCTCTACAGTGAACTATTAAGTAGGTTGTCTGACCTTGAATACGGACCGAGCTCGGTTGCCCAGGCTCTAGCTAACGACGGGTACGTAAAAATGGATGGGGAGCTTTGATTTGTCATTCAAAGCTTAATTTTGATAGGTAGCATGCAGTTTGGGGAGGAGCGGGTACCAGGTCAGGGCTCTGGCTTACCCCTCGGCCACAGCAGGCCCAGCAGCAGGAAGAGAGCCGCGGGCGCCGCCGTGAGCGCGCGGCGCGCCCGCTCGCCGCACATGTCAGCGCCGCGCCGTCACCGCGCCGCGCGCCGCCGCCGCCGTCGCGCCGCCGCGCCGCGCCATCACTGCTCGACACACGCCCCCGCCCCGCAAACACTCCTGCCGCTCTATTCCAATCTATTCAATACGATCGGCTTAAAATTAAATACTTTTATGGTTTTCATATATCAAACTTTCTTCACGACCGCTCGCCGACGGCCACGAGTGCCGTCCGATCTTCGAGCATCGCCGACCGCGTCACGTTTAGGTTTGTCGAGCTACGGTGTGTTTTTGAGCATTGTTGTTTAGCGGAGTGCGGCCGACCGTGGGGCAGCGGAGCCGCCGGTGTGCGGACTGGCGGAGTGGCGTTGGGCGCGCAGTCGCGAGGCGCCGCGCCGCCGCCCATTCACGCCGCGCACCGCCCGCCCGCCCGGCTCCTGCCGCCCAGCCGCCCGGCCGCAGCCGCCCGGCGCCCGCGAGCTCGCCCGCGCGGCCCGGCCGCATCCAGCTGCTGCTCACCACGCGGTAAGGAACCTGCCTCCAGTCAGAGCGAGCACTTCTGAGATCGCTACCTGTTCATCAATGACAGTGACTGATTGCTACACATACTAAATCAATTTCACTTAAATTCCCGGTAATTGATAAACTTTTGTCGTGTTATAAAATTCCATCATTACAGCCCCAATAGATATATTTTTTGACAGAAACATATAATTTGTACCAAATTACGAAAGACAGTCTATTAAGTAGTTTGTAACTTGGGTACTGTTTTTTGTAGGTGAGTAAGCACGTCCTTAGGTCGAGTTAAATAGGTGCCTATTATAAAGGTATATGCTTATAAAGATGTACAATAAGCGATATCGATCTAAAGATAATGATCGTAGAGGGATGGCTATAAATACCATTTAAGTGTATGATGTAGAGGTGTCAAAATTGACGAGGGGTTGTGGAATCATGCGTTTAGAGGTTCGATTGTTGTGGTAGTGTGCCGCGGAGGTTGCGGGGCTGCGGGCCCGGGGGGATGCTGCGCGCCGGCGATCAATGAGGCTGCTCCTCCCTCCCCTCTCCTACCCCCCGTACATCTCATCCACCTCCAACCTACCCGACAACCACGAATTTTCGACACCTAACTCGAACATTGACTTTCAAGGTATCAGCTGACAACCCCTCACGAGTCGATAATCGGGGCAGAAAGAGGCGATTCCGTAGAGATTTTGTGGTAAGAGATCAAGGTTTATCCTTGCCCATCATTCTATCGCCACTGCCGATTCAGCTTGATCTGATATTTTATATTTCATTCAATTTCTGTGTGGAATTGAAAAAATGTGGGTTGCTTTGTCAGGCTTGTCGGTTTGGTTCCGTTAGGTTTATTTAACACAATTTGGCAATGATGCCAGGTGAGATGAATGGGCAGTATAACACCTACGTATACTGACAGGCGATCATAAATGCACTTTCACGCCTAATGAAAAGCGGAGTAGGTTAGACCATATTTACCTTGTCATAAATATCTGTAGTGCTTTAGAGCCGCCAATAACGCTTATTCTGGGATAGACCATATTGGATTGGATTTTATGGTGCGTGAGCGTTTAACAGCCATTTCCTTTATAAGATTAATTAATTAGTTAATAAAAAATAAACATGGAGTCTTTTTATATATATAAAAAAAACAGTACCTATAAACCACCTGCTCCATGGGAAGGGGCCAACGAAGTCACAAAAAAAACATGCCAAACTATGGTGATTTCAGCACTTTGCTGCTTATTCACACGGAGGAGGGCGACATTTCATGATTTCTTTTAACTTTTAACTACGACATTTCCAGGAGGCGAACAGGTGGAATGGAAAACGTGCTCATCATTAACTAGTTGTGGAAATCACCAGCATTCTTTATTTTTTTACTTATATCATGTTAACCAGCAATTGCCTTCCTTTCCTAAAAAAACGCAACCTGGTAGTTTGTCCAATTGATTGCAGAAAGTAATCAATACCAATTTCAGGGCGTGCAATCATCCGTTGCATAAAGGTGTTGAAAACAAAACTCTTCAGACAATTTCAATCCAGTAGGTCTCGTCTGTTAGTCAGGCATGAGCAGTCTTGGGTGTCGGAGCCAGAAGCGTCTCGGGTTCAACCGACGACGGAGAAATAAAGGGTGATACTGGCAGTTGTAGCAGTACTAGCAGCTTTAGAGTGAACGCTCTTTTTGATTCAGTATCAAAACTTTAAAATTATAAAACGATTCAAATTAGCTTGATTAAATTTCAGTTTTAACCGTTTATTGCATAAATCAATATACTAACATATATAAAGTAATACAATGCCTTCAATCAAAATCTATGAATTCATCTGTATAAGGTCCATCAGTGCAAATATTCAAGGGTCATTTCTACTCGTTAAGCTGAAAAAATTTCTTCACAGAACAGCAGGGCAAATATGAAAAAACATACATTATTGATACCTTTTTTGACTGTTGTATGAAAACTTAATTTATTATATTTCAGTCTATGTTCCTTGGGGAAAGTTGTTTAATTTCAAGAACACACCCTAAAAATATTTGCACTGAATTAATTGGACCTTACTTAGTTAAGAAACAAATCAATGACCTTACTTAATTAAGAAACAAATCAATGGGCATTGCTCTCTAAGGCTGGCTGACGCTTTGGCAGGAGATATACCACACATCATCTATAGGTCAAGCTCTAGACCAGTTACCAGCTGGACACAATCTACCTTCGCTGATATGGAAGTCTCTGAACGGACAACGGCCACCCGAAGTAAAGCAAACATGTACAGGTGGGGGGATTTAGCTAAAATAACCAATGTGTGTGCTAAGTACCTACCTATCCTCAATCGATGGCACATCTTATTTCCTGCCTTTAGTGTCCTTTCACCTTCACAGTTAGGGATCTGTACAAAGCCACAGACGATGCTTTACTGATGAAAAAAAATCTTATCGATAAAAGCCAGAATCTATATGATAAGAAGAAGACCTGTCTCGTACCTACAGAAAAGCGAAAGAGGGTGCAAAAGTGTTAACATCAACATAAACACTTCATGCTTGACTGCTATATCGTCGAGAGGGAAGTCCCTCTATGAATAAATATTGTATTTCGGAAAAATAGTGTGAAGTTGAACGAAAATTTCTTGTGTTAGGACTCGTAACGCAATAATCGACACTGCCCTTATATTGCTATTATCCGATCCCATTACCACAGCGATTTGGTCATTAATTATTCCTAGTAATGGAATGAAACAGTACTATTCTTGGCACTCACGATCCAGTTCGGAGTCTGTATTAGGCGCTGTATACATATTTGGTAAATGGCAAATGTGTTCAGAAACTAGGAAGTTAGCGAAACTTAGAGAAAGCGCCTAAGGAGGTAGTAGTGCGGCGGGTAGATGGAACAAAAGCGGTTCATTTGCCCGCATAGCTGGGACCAGGCGAAATAATGACCGTTCTACTGCCGTTCTGTACCTAAGTGAAATGTCAGACGTAAAGGTTAAAAGTTACGAGTGCAGCGGCTCTCAATAGGCCGCCGGTGCGGCTTGCACTTGTGTGGATGTACCCACTCGCGTCTACTACGCCCACGCCTTGTGTTGACTGACGTTAACGAGGCGGCATTCGGACCTGCTATTAGCTATAGCAAATACTGGTACGTGACAATAATGAAGCCTTATGTTATAATAATAGCTTGCTACGAGAGCAGTGATCGCTCGAGTAAAAATAAACGCAAAAAAGTTTGTTGTGAGAGAGCAAACATTTAGCAACATGACGTTAAGTAGGGTCAGTTACCGCCGCGTACAGTGCGCTCCTGCGGGCACTTTGCAAGTCTAATGGACAGCATAACATGCATTAGCCACCCAGGGAATGAATCGATAACAATATTAAACAAACTTTATGTACGGTTTGTTTTGTTTAAAGTACCTACTTAACTCTTAACCTAATACCTATTCTGTTTTCATACTGCGTGGAAACGAAACCTGCTTTCTAGATAATTAAGTATTGTTTTTGGATCTTTGGGAATATCGTGTCCAAAATTGATCTCGGTTCCCATCGCATACTTTTTTGAGGTATCTAGTACGAAGAAGACTACACAAAGACTACGTGAATCCTGAGATATCTAGGTACGAGTATAAGCAGGTAAGTAGGTGAGGTATAAATAAAAAGTCAAAACGAAAATGCAGCAAGTGCTAGACAGCAATTGAATTCCAATTGACCGATTTTTTACTAAACCTCTGTACCGCGCCACATGACGATTGATTGATACACAGTTATGAGAATGGTAGAAACTCGTCGTTGGCGCCATTGACTGGCTTCTATAGTCTGTATTGGCATAGTTTTTCCTCCGGGTTAACGGTTTGAGATGAAAATTCTGGGACGGTGCGGCGACGGCATTTAGATCTAAGTAAGACGTAGAAGCATGATCAAACCAACATTCTTACATTAATATATCACCCCTATTTCCCTTGTGAGGTTGGCAGAGCGTATATGTACGTAAAACGAACAATTTGTCACGTCTGACAAACATATTAGGGTCATTAAAAAATTGTGTATTGCTATAGCGACAGATCCAATAACATAAATCAATATCGGGTGTGAGTGGGTGCTTGAAGTAGCTGATTTTAGTTTTGCTTCAAATTTAATCGCGGTGCTCCGTATTCTTTTTGTTATGGTCTGATTCTACTTGCAAGTCCATCACTTCTTCAGTATGGCTGCTGGGCTTAAAATAATGTAGTCGGAATTCCCGTTATAAAAAGTACTCTTCTGATTCCAAGACCAGAAGTTTCTAATTAACATGAGCAAGTGTTAGTTTGTTTTCTTATATATGGAGGTTCCCACAAGTTTGTTCAATAGGCAATAACCTAAGCCAACTTAATAATATTAATAATTTTCAAACAAGTTTCATTACTAAAACGTTCATTTCATGAAAGTAAGGCCCATGTTCCGCGGTAGTTAGGTTAGTTAGTTAGTTAGGCCTCAACCTCTTTGTAATTTGAATACGAACGGGGCTGGAAGTGTCAAGCACAAAAGTATTTTTTACAAATTTGCTTTTGAATATGAGTGCGTAGGTACTGTAAGGTATGAAACCTTAAGTACTTAAAAACTGTAGCATGAGCCTCGGTGATTTATTGCTACATGACGTCACAATACGTCGCGTGACCAACCAATGGCTGGCCGCAAATTGCACATTACATGGTGCAACCGACCATTAGTGCATTCCCACAGATTGCGTCACCCAGCGAAACCGACCATGGAAACTAACACAGTTTTTATTGAACGAAATTGGCGCCTTTCCTCGATGCTTTCATGTTTGTAAACACTATCGATAGCGGATCACGTGCAGCTGAGAACTTCCGCGATGCAGTTCCTGATCTTTTGCTCACGCAGTGTTTTGATAAGTCTTGCCCTGTTATGCCGACTTAGAATAGCATCACCCCAATAAAATTCGTGGGTGCTTAAAAAGCGACTGGGGGATACAATCATTCAGGGAATAGGCAGCAGTGTTCCCTGTAAAAGCAATATCTTGCTCTGCGCTCGGCATTCCGCTTACCAAACGTGGTGAGTATGGCAATATCCCAGTTGTTGCAGTTGCAGCTGTTAATTTATGTAAGTAATGTAGTGTTTTGAGAGTAGCAGCTTGTTTTCAGCTCATTATTTGACTCTGTATATATAGTTGATAGTAGTTTTTCCTAACATATAATAGAGTTCAAAATGTCAACTCTGTACACATAAGCAACCATTTTGCACCTAAATTTAAAACATTATTTTAAGTATGCCACTTACCCACATACAATACAAACATATTTCGTATTTTTACACAAAATCCTCAGCAGAAATTTTGTTGAGACGGAAAACAACCTCTGTTACAGAAAATATTGTCTCAATCATTCTCCATGCTACAAAACTATTTTATTCCTGTCTAATTCCAAGCTAAACTCCCGCAGTGGAAGCGATTTACACAGGTAAATTTCTAGTAAAATACCAGGAGTTCAACTGAAGGCAGACAATGGCCGCGTTACGCAGCGCTAAATAGCATACGCTGCACAATATAGCAGCGCATACTATGAATTAAACGTGAACCTAAATCTATTTAACTTAATTAACTAAGTTGAGTGAAATTGGCAAATGATGTGTTCTGACCTTTACATAACTCAATTCTGTAGTAAATACCGTCTGCCGATCTGGCGTTACGTCACACGTATAAGCACTAGATTATAAGTAAGTACCTCCAAATTATATCACCCCACGAATTCCGCAATTCGTACTAAGGAGTCACAATGATAATGGTACAACAAATATGACTAAAGGGAACACACCATTAACAATGGAAGAAACAGTTTTATACTAAAACAACTAGGTTTAACACTTACAGTCAACGTGCCGGCGCAAATGCATAAAATACCCAACGGAGAAAGGAAGTTCAGGGAATGGATCAAATAGGGATTCCGTTGGTACTTACAGGGCTGGGTGGAAAAGATATCGACACCCAGCATTCCACTACAGCCTTGGCGCGTTATTCACTTCAAACCACTCACAGCTTCTGTTCGTATTTCACTTTGATATTAGTCATTACGCGTGACCCAACCCGAATTTGGGTCGTACAAACGCGAGCCGATATGGCCACTTGATGCCTATTCAATGCGACGCTCACGTGGAAGACGTCGAGACATCCAACAATCACTAAGCCTGGTATTCTAGTATAACCCAGGAGAACCGCAATAATACGATGCATCAACACGCGCGATCTCAAATTGAATCGTCCATTACACGCGGCATCACAAAACGCGTGGCGGGAAATCCGCACAATACGCGATACCCTCCCGTCCGAACGGTTTTGAGTGACTGATAGTGCGGTGCAGAAATCACCGCTTGGCGCCTACCAGGCGGCCCGCGCGCACGCCGCCACCCTCGCCCCGCGAGCGAGAAAGGGACAACATATGCCCAGAGCGAGTGCATGCGAGCGAGTATCGCGGCGCATTCATAGACCGTCATTAATACCTAACTTACCCCAGCATAGCAACGCTAAATTAAACATTCACCCGCCCTAGGCCGAATCCCTTAGGCCTATTGACTACTGGGGAGACGAGATAGCGTTGCTATTGCTCGCTTAAGAACTGAATTCCCTACCTGAACTGTCGCGACTCGAGGAGTGCCATCACTACCTGGGAACAAGTTGAGAATGCGCCCTCTGCGCCATCGCAGTGGCGGCAGGTTGGCATCCTTAACCAGAACGAGATCTCCGATGCGAGGGGGTTCAGTTCTGTCCGTCCACTTAAGGCGTTGCTGCAGAATGTGCAAATACTCAAGCGACCATCGCTTCCAAAAATTCTGAGACATTTGCTGCAGCAACTCATAACGCGTCAAACGATTGCTACTGACCTCTGTGTAGGGGTACTCTGGCAAGGCGTTAAGTGGTCGGCCAATTAAGAAATGCCCTGGTGTCAGGGCCTCCAGATCATTCGGATCTGAGCTAAGCGGACACAAAGGACGTGAATTGAGAACGGCCTCAATTTTACAAAACACGGTCGCTAGCTCCTCAAAGGTTAATATCGTTAAACCTATAACGCGCATCAAATGCGTCTTAGCGGACTTTACAACCGCTTCAAATATACCACCCCAGTGGGGGCATCCTGGTGGATGGAACACCCAGTTAATGCCCTGACGGGAGAGGCTCGTGCCGATAGCTTCCTCGTTTTCCGATAAAAACGTTATAATTTCTTTCATACATCGATCAGCGCCCTTAAAGTTGGTACCACAGTCCGACCTGATCAGCGCTGGTCGCCCTCTTCGCGACACAAATCTATCTAAAGCTGCTAAGAAAGCCTCCGTAGTGAGGTCGGCCACGAGTTCCAAGTGGACGGCCTTGGTTGCTAGGCACACAAACACGCACAAATACGCCTTGATTGACTTCGCGTTGCGAAGGCGTGATGCCTTTACCATAAAAGGCCCCGCAAAGTCCGTTCCCACACCCGCAAACGTCCAGGCTTCCGTCACCCGGTCCGGTGGGAGGTCTCCCATCTGAGGTTGCATTGTGGCTGCCTTCAACCGATAGCAAGGCAAGCACCGAAACACAATGCTCCGTACCGTACGTCGTCCAGACAAGATCCAAAACTCGCGCTGCAGAATAGCCAAAAGTGCATTGCAGCCCGCATGCGAGTTTTTCTGGTGACGATCCCTAACTATAAGTTCTACCAAAGGTCCCTTCTTTGGGAGTAACAGCGGATGCCGTGCTGAAAAGGGCAGGTTAGCGTTCCGAAGTCTACCTCCAACCCGGAGCATTCCACGGCCATCCCTGAGCAGCCTGGACTCTTCCTCAAAATGTTCCGCCTGGACGACCCTAACCAATAAACTTAGAGCCGCATTCCGCTCCGCAGGCGAGAGGACAGGTGCCAAGTTCCGTTCTGCTTGAGGTTTTCTACAGTTGTTCACGAACCGTTTGATCCAACCTGTCACCCCTAGAAGTTTGTCGAGGGAGCTGTATCGTTCCAGCAAGAAAGCCGCACTAGGCTTAGGTACGATCTGCCCTACGTTCACTCGCAAACCTCGATCAGGTGGCCCAAGCGGCGACCCGCACTCATTGTATGGCCATCTCTCAGGTGACTCAGTCAGCCACTGAGGTCCCCACCACAGTGAGTGACCTACCAAATCAGGGGCCCTACATCCCCGTGAGGCGCAGTCCGCTGGGTTCTGTTCTCCCGGTACGTGTCTCCATACCAACGGAGTTTCCGATCCTTTAATCTGTGACACCCGATTTGCCACGAAAACCTCAAGAGTATGTACCGACGTCTGTAACCAGCACAGAACTATCCTACTGTCGGTCCATGCGTACACCGTTTCATCCAAATTGATGGTACCGCGTAGATTACTAGCGACATGATGTAGCAAGCGCGTGAGAAGCGCTGCTCCCGCCAATTCCAACTTTGGAATGGTCCATCTTGTCCTAACCGGAGCCACCTTACTCTTGGCCATAACTAGACGCACGTCTACAGTTCCCGTTGAACTGACTGTCCGCAAATAGACAGCTGCCGCGTACCCTCGCTCCGAGGCATCACAAAACCCATGTAGGGTAGCCTTACATCCCACCGATGGGAGCAACTTGCGAGGTATGGCGATGCGTACGATCCCTGGTAAGGTGGTCACAAACTTGGTCCAATCATTCAACAGCTCTCCGGAGAGCTGGTCGTCCCAACCCAAGTTTGCTATCCACAACCTTTGCAAGAAGCACTTCGCCATGAACGTCACCGGTGCGATCCACCCGTTAGGATCGAAAGTTCTGGCGATCGTCGATAATACCGAACGCTTCGTCCAAGTCTTCTGCATAAGGTCTGGCTCGATCTGATACGTAAAGACATCATGCGTTGGCCTATATTGCACCCCTAGGATGCTCAACGTATTTGAATTGTCCGGGTTCTCGAAAAGGTGCGGGTCCTGCTGGAACTCACCTGGCAACCCGGCCAGGAGCTCTGGACAGCTGGACAGCCATTTCCGCAACTCATAACCTCCTGATTCCATGATCGCGATCAGCTCGTCTCGTAGTAGCAGTGCTTGTTGCACGCTATCTGCACCCGTGCAGATGTCATCCACGTAGACGTCGCGATCCAGTACTGCTGCGGCTCGAGGGAATCTTACCCTTTCCTGTGCGGCCAACTCTCGCAGCGTGCGTACTGCCAAAAACGGACTTGGCTTCAGACCATACGTTACCGTGTTAAGCTCATAAGTGACCATCGGCTCGTCAGGGCTCTCACGCCACAAAATCAGCTGGTACCGACGGTCATCCGGGTGTATAATTGTTTGGCGAAACATCATTTTGACGTCTGCGACGAACGCTACTTGGTGCAACCGAAAATCTGTGAGGATGTCCACAATGTCCCGGTTCAACTTGGGACCCGCGTGCAGACACTGGTTCACAGACACACCATTCGATGTAGGAGCAGAACCGTCAAACACTACCCGTATCTTCGCCTCCGGTGACTTCAAAACAGCCAGGTGTGGTATATAGTAATGCTCGACACACCTCCAATCTATGCTGGACACCGACATGTGGCCTAACTCTAGGTACTCCCTCATGAATTCGATATACTTCTGCCGAAGTGCTGCATCTCGCTTCATCTTTCTCTCCATAGCCAGTAGTCTCCGTTCCGCGATCTGTCGCGAACTACCTAAGAAGGGGCGGTTTGGGAGAAATGGCAGCCTGGTAACAAACCTACCTGACGAACTTCGTGCAGTGTTGTACTGATAGAACAGCTCGCACTCGTCATCCTCTGGCTTCCGTCTATCCGCCGTGGGTGGCTCCTCAGACTCCCAAAACCTCTGCAGCACCTCCGACAACACACTACCATAGAGAACCGTATCGCCCTCTGGTAGGTCCTGAGGTCTCCAAACTGGGCCAAAAATAACATACCCCCCTGTGGTATCAACGGCCACTAAACCAGTTTGCTGAAGTACCCGTTTTCTGCCACACCAGAATCTCCCGAGGACGTCTGACCCGAGGAGAACGTCCACCGTACCAGGAGTATCAAATTCAGGATCAGCTAACTCCAAGCCTGTGGTCAACCCTCGCACCGTTGACGGTAACCGAACCTGAGGAAGTTTCCCTACCACTTCATCCAGCACCACTGCTGAGGCATGATAGCTGACCCCTGTACCTGTATTACCTAATGTGAACTCGAAGTTCACCTGACCCCGAACGTCAGGCACATCTACACCTCCAATACCTACAGCCCCATCCGTTGTGGGCCTTATATTTAAGCGTAGCCTACTCACCAGCTTACTAGACACAATACAACCCTGAGCCCCTGTATCTAACAAGGCTCTTACCTGTATGCTGCGGCCACCGTATCCCCATACCCAAATCATTGCCGTAGGCAACAATACCGTAATTGGCCGGGGGGCCGAAGCCGGCGTGTAGGCGGCGATTACCTAGCAGGAACCTAAGCGCGGAGTGTCCGCGTCCTGCGGGGGGGTCCCCTCTCTCTGTACACCTTCGAGTGGGCCCCACTCCTGCTGACAGGGACCTCTGGTCCTGTACGCCATGGCTGGCAGCCCATAGTAACCCTGCGGCAGGCGCGCGTACCGTGGACGCGCCTGTAGCCGCGGGTGCTCAGCCAAGGGGAGAGGCATGCGTGGGTCATGAGACCTCACCATGTTGTTCAGACCCGCTGAGTACTGCATGTACTGGCCCTGGTGTTGGCACCCGCCCGTAGCATCACGTACTTGTGATGGGTGCCCCTGACCTTGGACCTGTGACCACCTACCCTGTTCCGGCACCTGCTGCCGAGGTGGTGACTGTCTCGCGCGTGGTGAAGGGGGCATCACCTGCTGATGTCCCTGGCCTCGTCCCTGAAACCCTGGTGGAAGAGGACTCCTCCTTGGAGGGGGTGGGGAGCGTTGCTCCCATCTAGGTAGGGCAGACTCCGTCCGCTGACCCGCGTCAGCTCTGCCTCCGTAATCTCCGCTGCGGTTCATGCATAGGAGCTGATGGTGGGCACCCTGGCAGTACCTGCAGTTGGTGCTTGATGGGCACTCTCGCACCTGATGCGGCCCCATACACCTAAAGCACCAACGCCGTTGCTGCACCACACCACGACGTTTCTGCACCCGCTGTGCAGCGAACTCCTCACACGCAGTCACCTGATGCCCCGCCTCTCTGCAGTAGGCACACCTCGTTTCCAAATTAGCGACGTTGTATCGCCTGGGTGGCCTACTCTTACCGTCTCGCGCCTGTGCACCCGGCCGTTCCGGGCGGCGAGCGGCCGCAGACTCCGCGTGAGGCGACTCTCCAAATTGGGCATCTACCCTCCTGCACTCGGCCTCGAGGAAGGACTTGAGCTCCTCGAAGGTCGGGAGGTAATCAGATGTCTTACCTCCGTGTGACTGTTCAAAACGAGCGGCCATGTCGCTCGGCAGGCGGCGCAACAACGTGTGGACCAGGATATAATCATAGCCTGACACCGGCATCCCCTGTCTCTCAAGAGCGTTCACTGCAACGCAGACAGGGTTGAGGACCTTGGCCCTGAGGTCCGTCCCTCGTGTGATAGTCGGCACGGTGAGCCACTGTTCCAGGAGTTGGTCAATCATGAGACGTTTGTTGCTGTATCTCTCGATCAGCAAACCGCGAGCCGTCTCGTAACTTGCATCATCGACTGGTAGATGCTTTACCAGCTCATGGGGCTCACCTTGCAGCTTGGCCATCAATTGTGCCATTTTATATGCCGGCTGCAAGTCAGTGCGGTTATGAATCACACTGTCAAACAGATCCTGGAATCGGGTCCAATCCGTGTAGTCCCCGTGGAAGACCGGAATCGCCACAGCCGGCAGGGGCACTTGCACCCCCGGTCCCCGCGGACCATGGGGTGGGTCCGGCTCCCCAGCTCTACGCCTGGTGATCACAGCAGCCGCCTGCTGGATCTCCTGCCCCATCTCCATGCACTGGGTCACATTCGTCCGGACCGTAAGTTTGGCCTCCTCATCAGGCGTCCCATCAAATAACTCCTCGCATCCAGTGAGGCAATCCAACACATCCGCGACCCGTTCGTCAATCCGTTGCGCACAAGCGATGAGTGCGTCCTCTCGGTCCCCGCGACCGACCATCGCCTGCTTAGTCGCGAACCAAATTAGGTGCGTTCTAATTTTTGCCTGAAGCTGTGTAATTGTGGGAGCCATGGTACCAACTCAAAGTAACACCGAACCTTACAATAAAAAAAAATAATAGACAATCGGCCCTGATCCTACCGTTAGGATATCCGCACAGGGTAAACACAACGATAATAACAAGCAATTCACTAATTGATTGGCCCTGATCCTACCGATAGGATATTCTACACAGGGCACACACTACAATCACAATAAATATATATTTATTTATTTTTTTATGTAGGTAGATTAAAAATCTTATACTAAAATAATCTTAAATCTCGTGGTTTTCTGAACCACGCTCTGCTACCAAAAATTGTCTAATTCCAAGCTAAACTCCCGTAGTGGAAGCGATTTACACAGGTAAATTTCGAACAAAATACCAGGAGTTCAACTGGAGGCAGACAATGGCCGCGTTACGCAGCGCTAAATAGCATACGCTGCACAATATAGCAGCGCATACTATGAATTAAACGTGAACCTAAATCTATTTAACTTAATTAACTAAGTTGAGTGAAATTGGCAAATGATGTGTTCTGACCTTTACATAACTCAAGTCGGTAGTAAATACCGTCTGCCGATCTGGCGTTACGTCACACTTATTAGCACTAGATTATAAGTAAGTACCTCCAAATTATATCACCCCACGAATTCCGCAATCCGTACTAAGGAGTCACAATGATATGGTACAACAAATATGACTAAAGGGAACACACCATTAACACGAATAAACAGTTTTATCACTTACAGTCACGTGCCGGCGCAAATGCATAAATACCCAACGGAGAAAGGAAGTTCAGGGAATGGATCAAATAGGAATTCCGTTGGTACTTACAGGGCTGGGTGGAAAAGATATCGACACCCAGCATTCCACTACAGCCTTGGCGCGTTATTCACTTCAAACCACTCACAGCTTCTGTTCGTATTCCACTTTGATATTAGTCATTACGCGTGACCCAACCCGAATTTGGGCCGTACAAACGCGGGCCAATATGGCCACCTGATGCCTATTCAACGCGACGCTCACGTGGAAGACGTCGAGACATCCAACAATCACTAAGCCTGGCATTCCAGTACAACCCAGGAGAAACGCAATAATACGATGCATCAACACGCGCGATCTCAAATTGAATCGTCCATTACACGCGGCATCACAAAACGCGTGGCGGGAAATCCGCACAATACGCGATACCCTCCCGTCCGAACGGTTTTGAGTGACTGATAGTGCGGTGCAGAAATCACCGCTTGGCGCCTACCAGGCGGCCCGCGCGCACGCCGCCACCCTCGCCCCGCGAGTGAGAAAGGGACAACATATGCCCAGAGCGAGTGCATGCGAGCGAGTATCGCGGCGCATTCATAGACCGTCACTAATACCTAACTTACCCCAGCATAGCAACGCTAAATTAAACATTCCTGTTACTATTTTATTTAACTCTACCAGATACTGGCCAACAGATAGGTAGGTAAATAAAAAATACAAAAGTATTTCTGGTTCTCTGTCACTTATCATATCTGCGTAATAAAACAGTTTCAATGGTTGCCCTAAAAAGGTTTACGGGATCGGAAAGGGTTTTATTAATGCATAAGCTATGAAATATTACATGAGGACGCTTTTTGCAATATTGCTGCGAGACCGTAGACAGGTCACACTGATTACTTATTGATGACAGTCAACCGCCGGCCAATGATAAATTTGGACCAAAATGTGCCATTGATCCGAAAAATGTGATAGCAGAGATACACCCTGAATGTTACGGAGACGTCTCTCCTGATAAAACATTCAACCAAATGGCGCACCAGCTGGCCAAAGTGTAAATAAGTCTGAATAAATAAATAAAAGTTATTCTTCTGAGATTCGTCTTTTTATGTAGAGTTCGGGTGGAGTGCGCGCTTTCTAGTCTACTAATAAGATATTTTTATTGCTTTGGATTCGTTCGTATTTTGAAAAGCTGTTTCTATTATTTCAGACAGAACTTTAAATTGTTGTTACTCGGTCGAAGCATTGTGCTGCGAATGATGTTAGGCGTTACTGATTATGTAACGTTGCGTTCTCTGGGGTCGTTGAACCTGCTCGGTTTCTAACAGTGATAAAGAGACATAAGTTTTGTTGTGGAAGTGCAGCGGTCTAGACAGCGTGTAATTGACTTCAGCTCCGCAGCAGAGCTTGTACCACAGCTGCTTGAATTTACATTTTGATCGGAATCTGAAGATCATAACCATTCATAACAATACAAATATTTGAAACATGCTTATATATCGAGGATCTGCAACTTCTGCAAGTTTGTATCGAAATTAGGTATTAATATATAAGCTTACATCAAATTAAGTACAAATATTTTCAGAATTTAGTTTTATTTTCAACTTTTCTTACTGTATTTTTTTCGAAATATGAAAAAAGTGACAATTTTTTTGTATACAGATGGTAAAATTTATTATATTTCAGAAAAACGTAACCAAGATTTTTTTTTCAGTTTAGTTTAACGCACCCTGAAAATATTTGAACTAAATTAAATGTAACCATACATAGCAAGCTTTGTTACATATTTTCATAAAATGTATAACCAGTAGAAATAAAATCATTTCCATAACTGCAAGTATTATCTTATTCATCTGTGGCAAGTACAATGCAACTATCAGCAGATACGTCATAGATACGTCATGTCATTCAAAAATCGTGAACGATATCAGAAGTGAGATGTTTGACGGACTATCTGTCAAACTCTACTTTCCATTGGCATTTGACCCATTTGACGATTGGAAAATAAAATCAAACATCACATTATCTCTTAGATTAAATATCTACCTACATGTAGACAAGCTTTCCCTCTGTGTGTAACTTAAAATTAAATAATTATATCAAAATATTAAAAAAAAACTCTGATCTTTCTCCTGAATAGCTACTACTACTACTACCTACTTCACAGATAGGTTACTCAATAAACGAAACAGTTCTAATTTCAATTTATCACTTATCAACTACACTGGAATAAAATATTGAATTTAGTTCTCAAACTAGCGGCCTAGCGGTTTCACCCATTGCCACCCGTTTTCCCGTGGGAATGTGACATTTTCTCAATACAAATTATACATAAGCCGTGTGATGCCGGCATAGGTGCCTGGCCGTGCAAATAATTGTAAGACTTTGCGTAAATGTCCGTTTTTTGCGGTGGTCTATGCTCTGCCTATCCCGCAAGGGATTATAGGCGTGATTTGTATGTACTTATGTATGTTTAAACCTTCCTCTTGAACCAACTTCACTATTCATATATCTATTAAAAATCGCATTAAAATCCGTTCCGTAGTTTGAAAGATCTTATTATACAACGAGAATCCACCTACGGAAAGCGACTTTATTTTATACTATATGTTGTGATGATGATAGTGATCCTAATAGGTACCTAGTACACCAACTTGAATCTTATATACGATACGTCGTAGCTCTCGTAATAACCATGTGGATTCAAGCTATCCCCTCCCAAATCCTCACTGGAATTGCAGTTGATTCCGGAAAATGAAACTTGGAACAGATGATTCCAATATGAAACCGCGATCGTTTGAGCGGCTTCATAAAGTGCATGCCAAATATCGATTTCGGATTTTATATTCAGCGTGAATGAGTCCAGTAGTGGTTTCAGTGAAGCGTGAGGGGTTGATTAGTCGAAACCATTATTTCTCTCTCAACGAACTTGAAAAGAGGACTACAGGTTTAATATTTCCGTCAGCGAAATCTGTACTGTCAGAAGATACAACAACATTTTATGAACTTCCCATTTCAAACCCTGTAGATCCGAATAGAGAGCAGTTGCATTGTATTATATTGCATATAATTAAAATTATGTATTACCAGTGAGTATGTTCTTTGATGTATTCTGATAGAAAGAAAACGTCTAGTCGCTTGCTATGATCGACGGTATGCGTCGGTATGACATTGAAAACAAAGAGGATACAATAGGCCGTTTAAAAAAAAAGAATTGAATTGACAATGGATTGACAAAATTACAATTCATTATTTATCTACTTATATTCTTTACAATTTTTGTTAAAATTTTGTTATTTTACATCATGTTTTCAAATCGCCGTGTAGAAAAATACAATGAACTCGATGTTGTTAAAAAAGTGTGATTCTGCCTCTGATGAGAAACCAGATGTGATAAAACAATTTTTTGATGAAAACACCGAATTTCTTGTCTTCTTGTTTTATGGAAACAAAGGTCAGTCTTTGTTATTAAATGCTACTTTAAAACACTTCTTGATATAACTCTCAAGTAATTTAGTTTCCCTACGTATCTACTTCTTCTTCTTTTCGTGCGGGACACCGAGTAGTTAGCAACCTGGTGGTGTCATAGTTTTGAGAGTTCAACCGCCTACTACTTATATACAAACTATAAACATACTAACGTTTAAAAGTAAGCGGCAAGCATGTACCTAAACATGTTATTAAAGTGTTGAGCAGTAGGTAAGCTTATGGCAGGCTTTTTTCTTGTCTGGGTTTGGGTGTGACCAGGCATGGGCCAGGCACCACGAACCCGACATCCTTTGGAGGCATTGATATCGACGCATTTGAACAATTTGGTTATTTGTAATCAAGTCGAAAAGCGCTGATTAGTACAGCATCCTACCCAGATGAAAAGGTGGATACATTCGGCTTGAAATATATGGAAGCTTATGAGGAAGGGGGAGGAGGAGGCCTATGTACACAGAACTATGATGCCTAAAGCTATAAGAACCAACACAATATTTTACTTTTAGACGGAAGAAAATAACTACTTATATCTTATTAAATTTTGCTTCATTAGCATATGCAAGTATAAGCAAGATGCAAAAGACTTAATTATTTTCGTGAATATCACCAGTTTCAACCGGCTAAAATGGAGTCCCTGCCATTGGAGTCCTATAAACCAAACAATTTAGAAGTAAAGTAAAAAAACTTATTGTAGTTCTAGCGCTTTGTTTAAAAATACTGGCGATGTCTCAAAGTATTTCGCTGTTCGTTGTTGTGACAACCTTCTAATTGGCGATACGAATAACCTAAATGTATCCTTTTTCAACGCATTGATTGAGCAATAAGTAAAAATAGGGTGGAATGATAAATTTTGTTGTTATTTTAGTCTGGTTTCTATGGCCTAAGTCATAGTTCTGTGCCTATGTCCAACAGTGAGCGTCTCATGTTTATTACGTTGATGCACAAAACAATGACATACAAAAGAGTGTGATGTATTTTCATGCGGGGATTAGGTCTAGGTATCTAAGAGAAATGTGAGATCACGGTTATGATAAAAAATGTTGTCTACAAAAACTGAACATAATAAGATGTCTTTGCCTCTCACTAGATACACACACAGTAGATCTTCTATTCTAGTAACATTCAAAGTGAAACTAGAACTTAACTTAAACTAAGTCTGTCTAATTCCAAGCTAAACTCCCGCAGTGGAAGCGATTTACACAGGTAAATTTCGAACAAAATACCAGGAGTTCAACTGGAGGCAGACAATGGCTGCGTTACGCAGCGCTAAATAGCATGTACGCTGCACAATATAGCAGCGCATACTATGAATTAAACGTGAACCTAAATCTATTTAACTTAATTAACTAAGTTGATTGAAATTGGCAAATGATGTGTTCTGACCTTTACATAACTCAATTCTGTAGTAAATACCGTCTGCCGATCTGGCGTTACGTCACACGTATAAGCACTAGATTATAAGTAAGTACCTCCAAATTATATCACCCCACGAATTCCGCAATTCGTACTAAGGAGTCACAATGATAATGGTACAACAAATATGACTAAAGGGAACACACCATTAACACGAGAAAACAGTTTACACTAAAACAACTAGGTTTAACACTTACAGTCACGTGCCGCCGCAAATGCATAAATACCCAACGGAGAAAGGAAGTTCAGGGAATGGATCAAATTGGGATTCCGTTGGTACTTACAGGGCTGGGTGGAAAAGATATCGACACCCAGCATTCCACTACAGCCTTGGCGCGTTATTCACTTCAAACCACTCACAGCTTCTGTTCGTATTTCACTTTGATATTAGTCATTACGCGTGACCCAACACGAATTAGGGCCGTACAAAACGCGAGCCGATATGGCCACTTGATGCCTATCCAACGCGACGCTCACGTGGAAGACGTCGAGACATCCCTCAAACACTAAGCCTGGTATTCTAGTATAACCCAGGAGAACCGCAATAATACGATGCATCAACACGCGCGATCTCAAATTGAATCGTCCATTACACGCGGCATCACAAAACGCGTGGCGGGAAATCCGTACAAAACACAATACGTTCTCGTCCGAACGGTTTTGAGTGACTGAGTGCGGTGCAGAAATCACCGCTTGGCGTCTACCAGGCGGCCCGCGCGCACGCCGCCCCCTCGCCCCGCGAGCGAGAAAGGGACAACATATGCCCAGAGCGATGCGTGCGAAATCGCGGCGCATTCATAGACCGTCATTAATACCTAACTTACCCCAGCATAGCAACGCTAAATTAAACATTCACCCGCCCTAGGCCGAATCCCTTAGGCCTATTCACTACTGGGGAGACGAGATAGCGTTGCTATTGCTCGCTTAAGAACTGAATCCCCTACCTGAACTGTCGCGACTCGAGGAGTGCCATCACTACCTGGGAACAAGTTGAGAATGCGCCCTCTGCGCCATCGCAGTGGCGGCAGGTTGGCATCCTTAACCAGAACGAGATCTCCGATGCGAGGGGGTTCAGTTCTGTCCGTCCACTTAAGGCGTTGCTGCAGAATGTGCAAATACTCAAGCGACCATCGCTTCCAAAAATTCTGAGACATTTGCTGCAGCAACTCATAACGCGTCAAACGATTGCTACTGACCTCTGTGTAGGGGTATTCTGGCAAGGCGTTAAGTGGTCGGCCAATTAAGAAATGCCCTGGTGTCAGGGCCTCCAGATCATTCGGATCTGAGCTAAGCGGACACAAAGGACGTGAATTGAGAACGGCCTCAATTTTACAAAACACGGTCGCTAGCTCCTCAAAGGTTAATATCGTTAAACCTATAACGCGCATCAAATGCGTCTTAGCGGACTTTACAACCGCTTCAAATATACCACCCCAGTGGGGGCATCCTGGTGGATCGAACACCCAGTTAATGCCCTGACGGGAGAGGCTCGTGCCGATAGCTTCCTCGTTTTCCGATAAAAACGTTATAATTTCTTTCATACATCGATCAGCGCCCTTAAAGTTGGTACCACAGTCCGACCTGATCAGCGCTGGTCGCCCTCTTCGCGACACAAATCTATCTAAAGCTGCTAAGAAAGCCTCCGTAGTGAGGTCGGCCACGAGTTCCAAGTGGACGGCCTTGGTTGCTAGGCACACAAACACGCACAAATACGCCTTGATTGACTTCGCGTTGCGAAGGCGTGATGCCTTTACCATAAAAGGCCCCGCAAAGTCCGTTCCCACACCCGCAAACGTCCAGGCTTCCGTCACCCGGTCCGGTGGGAGGTCTCCCATCTGAGGTTGCATTGTGGCTGCCTTCAACCGATAGCAAGGCAAGCACCGAAACACAATGCTCCGTACCGTACGTCGTCCAGACAAGATCCAAAACTCGCGCTGCAGAATAGCCAAAAGTGCATTGCAGCCCGCATGCGAGTTTTTCTGGTGACGATCCCTAACTATAAGTTCTACCAAAGGTCCCTTCTTTGGGAGTAACAGCGGATGCCGTGCTGAAAAGGGCAGGTTAGCGTTCCGAAGTCTACCTCCAACCCGGAGCATTCCATGCTCGTCCACGAACGGGTTGAGGCGCACAAGACCTCCCTTCAGCTTTCCACGGCCATCCCTGAGCAGCCTGACCTCTTCCTCAAAATGTTCCGCCTGGACGACCCTAACCAATAAACTTAGAGCCGCATTCCGCTCCGCAGGCGAGAGGACAGGTGCCAAGTTCCGTTCTGCTTGAGGTTTTCTACAGTTGTTCACGAACCGTTTGATCCAACCTGTCACCCCTAGAAGTTTGTCGAGGGAGCTGTATCGTTCCAGCAAGAAAGCCGCACTAGGCTTAGGTACGATCTGCCCTACGTTCACTCGCAAACCTCGATCAGGTGGCCCAAGCGGCGACCCGCACTCATTGTATGGCCATCTCTCAGGTGACTCAGTCAGCCACTGAGGTCCCCACCACAGTGAGTGACCTACCAAATCAGGGGCCCTACATCCCCGTGAGGCGCAGTCCGCTGGGTTCTGTTCTCCCGGTACGTGTCTCCATACCAACGGAGTTTCCGATCCTTTAATCTGTGACACCCGATTTGCCACGAAAACCTCAAGAGTATGTACCGACGTCTGTAACCAGCACAGAACTATCCTACTGTCGGTCCATGCGTACACCGTTTCATCCAAATTGATGGTACCGCGTAGATTACTAGCGACATGATGTAGCAAGCGCGTGAGAAGCGCTGCTCCCGCCAATTCCAACTTTGGAATGGTCCATCTTGTCCTAACCGGAGCCACCTTACTCTTGGCCATAACTAGACGCACGTCTACAGTTCCCGTTGAACTGACTGTCCGCAAATAGACAGCTGCCGCGTACCCTCGCTCCGAGGCATCACAAAACCCATGTAGGGTAGCCTTACATCCCACCGATGGGAGCAATTTGCGAGGTATGGCGATGCGTACGATCCCTGGTAAGGTGGTCACAAACTTGGTCCAATCATTCAACAGCTCTCCGGAGAGCTGGTCGTCCCAACCCAAGTTTGCTATCCACAACCTTTGCAAGAAGCACTTCGCCATGAACGTCACCGGTGCGATCCACCCGTTAGGATCGAAAGTTCTGGCGATCGTCGATAATACCGAACGCTTCGTCCAAGTCTTCTGCAAAAGGTCTGGCTCGATCTGATACGTAAAGACATCATGCGTTGGCCTATATTGCACCCCTAGGATGCTCAACGTATTTGGATTGTCCGGGTTCTCGAAAAGGTGCGGGTCCTGCTGGAACTCACCTGGCAACCCGGCCAGGAGCTCTGGACAGCTGGACAGCCATTTCCGCAACTCATAACCTCCTGATTCCATGATCGCGATCAGCTCGTCTCGTAGTAGCAGTGCTTGTTGCACGCTATCTGCACCCGTGCAGATGTCATCCACGTAGACGTCGCGATCCAGTACTGCTGCGGCTCGAGGGAATCTTACCCTTTCCTGTGCGGCCAACTCTCGCAGCGTGCGTACTGCCAAAAACGGACTTGGCTTCAGACCATACGTTACCGTGTTAAGCTCATAAGTGACCATCGGCTCGTCAGGGCTCTCACGCCACAAAATCAGCTGGTACCGACGGTCATCCGAGTGTATAATTGTTTGGCAAAACATCATTTTGACGTCTGCGACGAACGCTACTTGGTGCAACCGAAAATCTGTGAGGATGTCCACAATGTCCCGGTTCAACTTGGGACCCGCGTGCAGACACTGGTTCACAGACACACCATTCGATGTAGGAGCAGAACCGTCAAACACTACCCGTATCTTCGCCTCCGGTGACTTCAAAACAGCCAGGTGTGGTATATAGTAATGCTCGACACACCTCCAATCTATGCTGGACACCGACATGTGGCCTAACTCTAGGTACTCCCTCATGAATTCGATATACTTCTGCCGAAGTGCTGCATCTCGCTTCATCTTTCTCTCCATAGCCAGTAGTCTCCGTTCCGCGATCTGTCGCGAACTACCTAAGGAGGGGCGGTTTGGGAGAAATGGCAGCCTGGTAACAAACCTACCTGACGAACTTCGTGCAGTGTTGTACTGATAGAACAGCTCGCACTCGTCATCCTCTGGCTTCCGTCTATCCGCTGTGGGTGGCTCCTCAGACTCCCAAAACCTCTGCAGCACCTCCGACAACACACTACCATAGAGAACCGTATCGCCCTCTGGTAGGTCCTGAGGTCTCCAAACTGGGCCAAAAATAACATACCCCCCTGTGGTATCAACGGCCACTAAACCAGTTTGCTGAAGTACCCGTTTTCTGCCACACCAGAATCTCCCGAGGACGTCTGACCCGAGGAGAACGTCCACCGTACCAGGAGTATCAAATTCAGGATCAGCTAACTCTAAGCCTGTGGTTAACCCTCGTACCGTTGACGGTAACCGAACCTGAGGAAGTTTCCCTACCACTTCATCCAGCACCACTGCTGAGGCATGATAGCTGACCCCTGTACCTGTATTACCTAATGTGAACTCGAAGTTCACCTGACCCCGAACGTCAGGCACATCTACACCTCCAATACCTACAGCCCCATCCGTTGTGGGCCTTATATTTAAGCTTAGCCTACTCACCAGCTTACTAGACACAATACAACCCTGAGCCCCTGTATCTAACAAGGCTCTTACCTGTATGCTGCGGCCACCGTATCCCCATACCCAAATCATTGCCGTAGGCAACGTTACCGTAATTGGCCGGGGGGCCGAAGCTGGCGTGTAGGCGGCGATTACCTAGCAGGAATCTAAGCGCGGAGTGTCCGCGTCCTGCGGGGGGGTCCCCTCTCTCCGTACACCTTCGAGTGGGTCCCACTCCTGCTGATAGGGACCTCTGGTCCTGTACGCCATGGCTGGCAGCCTATAGTAACCCTGCGGCAGGCGCGCGTACCGTGGATGCGCCTGTAGCCGCGGGTGCTCAGCCAAGGGGAGAGGCATGCGTGGGTCATGGGAACTCACCATGTTGTTCAGACCCGCCGAGTACTGCATGTACTGACCCTGGTGTTGGCACCCGCCCGTAGCATCACGTACTTGTGATGGGTGCCCCTGACCTTGGACCTGTGACCACCTACCCTGTCCCGGCACCTGCTGCCGAGGTGGTGACTGTCTCGCGCGTGGTGAAGGGGGCATCACCTGCTGATGTCCCTGGCCTCGTCCCTGAAACCCTGGTGGAAGAGGACTCCTCCTTGGAGGGGGTGGGGAGCGTTGCTCCCGTCTAGGTAGGGCAGACTCCGTCCGCTGACCCGCGTCAGCTCTGCCTCCGTAATCTCCGCTGCGGTTCATGCATAGGAGCTGATGGTGGGCACCCTGGCAGTACCTGCAGTTGGTGCTTGATGGGCACTCTCGCACCTGATGCGGCCCCATACACCTAAAGCACCAACGCCGTTGCTGCACCACACCACGACGTTTCTGCACCCGCTGTGCAGCGAACTCCTCACACGCAGTCACCTGATGCCCCGCCTCTCTGCAGTAGGCACACCTCGATTCCAAATTAGCGACATTGTATCGCCTGGGTGGCCTACTCTTACCGTCTCGCGCCTGTGCACCCGGCCGTTCCGGGCGGCGAGCGGCCGCAGACTCCGCGTGAGGCGACTCTCCAAATTGGGCATCTACCCGCCTGCACTCGGCCTCGAGGAAGGACTTGAGCTCCTCGAAGGTCGGGAGGTAATCAGATGTCTTACCTCCGTGTGACTGTTCAAAACGAGCGGCCATGTCGCTCGGCAGGCGGCGCAACAACGTGTGGACCAGGATATAATCATAGCCTGACACCGGCATCCCCTGTCTCTCAAGAGCGTTCACTGCAACGCAGACAGGGTTGAGGACCTTGGCCCTGAGGTCCGTCCCTCGTGTGATAGTCGGCACGGTGAGCCACTGTTCCAGGAGTTGGTCAATCATGAGACGTTTGTTGCTGTATCTCTCGATCAGCAAACCGCGAGCCGTCTCGTAACTTGCATCATCGACTGGTAGATGCTTTACCAGCTCATGGGGCTCACCTTGCAGCTTGGCCATCAATTGTGCCATTTTATATGCCGGCTGCAAGTCAGTGCGGTTATGAATCACACTGTCAAACAGATCCTGGAATCGGGTCCAATCCGTGTAGTCCCCGTGGAAGACCGGAATCGCCACAGCCGGCAGGGGCACTTGCACCCCCGGTCCCCGCGGACCATGGGGTGGGTCCGGCTCCCCAGCTCTACGCCTGGTGATCACAGCAGCCGCCTGCTGGATCTCCTGCCCCATCTCCATGCACTGGGTCACATTCGTCCGGACCGTAAGTTTGACCTCCTCATCAGGCGTCCCATCAAATAACTCCTCGCATCCAGTGAGGCAATCCAACACCTCCGCGACCCGTTCGTCAATCCGTTGCGCACAAGCGATGAGTGCGTCCTCTCGGTCCCCGCGACCGACCATCGCCTGCTTAGTCGCGAACCAAATTAGGTGCGTTCTAATTTTTGCCTGAAGCTGTGTAATTGTGGGAGCCATGGTACCAACTCAAAGTAACACCGAACCTTACAATAAAAAAAAAATAATAGACAATCGGCCCTGATCCTACCGTTAGGATATCCGCACAGGGTAAACACAACGATAATAACAAGCAATTCACTAATTGATTGGCCCTGATCCTACCGATAGGATATTCTACACAGGGCACACACTACAATCACAATAAATATATTTTTTTTATGTAGGTAGATTAAAAATCTTATACTAAAATAATCTTAAATCTAGTGGTTTTCTGAACCACGCTCTGCTACCAAAAATTGTCTAATTCCAAGCTAAACTCCCGCAGTGGAAGCGATTTACACAGGTAAATTTCGAACAAAATACCAGGAGTTCAACTGGAGGCAGACAATGGCTGCGTTACGCAGCGCTAAATAGCATGTACGCTGCACAATATAGCAGCGCATACTATGAATTAAACGTGAACCTAAATCTATTTAACTTAATTAACTAAGTTGATTGAAATTGGCAAATGATGTGTTCTGACCTTTACATAACTCAATTCTGTAGTAAATACCGTCTGCCGATCTGGCGTTACGTCACACGTATAAGCACTAGATTATAAGTAAGTACCTCCAAATTATATCACCCCACGAATTCCGCAATTCGTACTAAGGAGTCACAATGATAATGGTACAACAAATATGACTAAAGGGAACACACCATTAACACGAGAAAACAGTTTACACTAAAACAACTAGGTTTAACACTTACAGTCACGTGCCGGCGCAAATGCATAAATACCCAACGGAGAAAGGAAGTTCAGGGAATGGATCAAATTGGGATTCCGTTGGTACTTACAGGGCTGGGTGGAAAAGATATCGACACCCAGCATTCCACTACAGCCTTGGCGCGTTATTCACTTCAAACCACTCACAGCTTCTGTTCGTATTTCACTTTGATATTAGTCATTACGCGTGACCCAACACGAATTAGGGCCGTACAAAACGCGAGCCGATATGGCCACTTGATGCCTATCCAACGCGACGCTCACGTGGAAGACGTCGAGACATCCAACAATCACTAAGCCTGGTATTCTAGTATAACCCAGGAGAACCGCAATAATACGATGCATCAACACGCGCGATCTCAAATTGAATCGTCCATTACACGCGGCATCACAAAACGCGTGGCGGGAAATCCGTACAAAACACAATACGTTCTCGTCCGAACGGTTTTGAGTGACTGAGTGCGGTGCAGAAATCACCGCTTGGCGTCTACCAGGCGGCACGCGCGCACGCCGCCCCCTCGCCCCGCGAGCGAGAAAGGGACAACATATGCCCAGAGCGATGCGTGCGAAATCGCGGCGCATTCATAGACCGTCATTAATACCTAACTTACCCCAGCATAGCAACGCTAAATTAAACAAAGTCTGTACTCTGAGTGGTCAGTAGGAGATACCGACCGCCCAGTACGGCGGGAAAAGGCGGCGATTTTCATTAACCTGAAATGAGAAAAATGCTGTCGGCGGCGCATTTGTTCCCGGTTTAGAGTCTTTAGAGGCATTAGCGCCGTAACGAGGCCTGAATGCTGCAGCCTACTCGCAGCTGTCTTATTAAACGCCAAGGCAAATACTTTCTAAGCTATTTAGCCAAGTTTTTGTTAAACTTCTAATTTATATCACCTCTCTCTAGCCTTGAAGGTAATATACCAACTTATATTGAAAGTAGTATGCACATACGTATGCGTTTAATTAAAATGCTATCGCACATCTGTGATGTTGTAATGCATTTTATTAAAGCTATAACAGCGGCGTCATCGTGATGTACCGATAAAGAAACTTTTATTATATTACAGTGCCTGTCAGTTAACTGTTGTAAGCACATATTTTGGCGCGGCCCGTTAAGAATCTCCATTCATTAGAGACGGAGTTTTTGTTTTATTGCTAAAATTAACACTTAGAATGATCGGTTAGTAATTAAATTAACACCAGATTGTTTGCAAGATAACATAGCTAAAAGTTGCTACAAAGTTATCGGGTATGTTAAATCTGGTGGAGAGAATTGTCAGATACTTTCACTAGCTTTCAGCTCGTCAATACCTACAACGCCTTCCAGCTGTCAGCGGGGGCCGAGGAAAATAGCAATCACAACCACACCTGCATAAAGTAACTACATGTAGATATGCAAAGTTTTCAAGAACGAGAAGCCCAGTAGACATGCGTTACGGAATTTGTCTAATTCAATTAGAAGCAGAGAGGCTTCATGGTCCACCTCACGCCAGTCGGGTCGTGTCAGCGGAAAACGAAAGTGACACTCCGTCTCCGTTCGGAAAACCGTTGCGGACCTGCAGGTGATAACTAGAGAGGTAAATTTTTCTGCCGTCTTCAATGAAATGTGAAACTTTCTTGGAGATCGAGCGCGGCACGGTGTCAAGTGCGATTATAGCCAACATAGTGGCAGGGCCGCGTGCGGTGAGAGCGGCCCGGTTGCGACCGGTCGGCCCCTCCGCCGGCGGCCGGCGCGCGCGCACACCACGCTCTGCGCCGCCGACGTCGCGACGCTCGCAGCTCGCTAGCAGCGCTACGTCCGCGCCCGCGCCCGCACCCGTCTAACACCAGCACGCGCACTTTTTTTTACACCGCAACATTCGCGAATTCTCACATGTGTAGGACTAAGATGTTTTGATTCGGAACTCAGTGTTTTTGGACATCGTGTCAGTGTTGAGTTTTTACGAACTACCTTTGCCTGGCTGGGAGGTCTTCTACACGAATAGAGGGTAAGTTAAAATTGTAACATTTGTTTTTATCGTAAAGTACGGCAGGACGTAAACAATGGTGGGTGCGTGTGTACAATTATGCGAGTTCCCATGTCGGGAAGCGGGCTAAGGTCAGCAGGGCGGCCGTGCGTGGTAATGAGATTAGGGCGGCCGCGAGGCTGCGAGGCGATGCGAGCGATCCCGCGCTCCCGGACCCCTCCCCCTCCGCACCCCGCACCCGCCCGCATCCCGCCCGCTCTACAAAGACTACAAACGCACCCTCTCTTTTCTTCCCGGCCGCCCGCCCGCCTTTACGACGCGAGTAATGTACTTTGAAATTGCTGAAATAAACAAGCTCAACAATTTACCTTTTAAATATTTCGGTAAATGGTTTCACATTTTAATATTGTGTGTATAAATTTCACTTAGATGATGAACTGTAATATAACCCCACTGGTTTCGTTTGTCCACCATTCTGTTAAATTGAAGCCGTTTTTTAAGGGAAATAAAAAAATATATATATCGTTCCTGATTGCTATAAATAATTTATGGCTGCAGACATTTCGGAAGATTTAATAGGCCGGAATACTTACCTACCTAAAGATAATTAGGTAGAGACAAAAACGAATAAAAATAAAATGTTTACTCAAGGTGTTTTTAAAGGAAAGAATCACTTGTTTTTAAATATCGTTTAAGGTTTAAGTGAGTGCCGTTTATTAAGGTAAACAAAACTCGAACAATCCGTTTGCCTTGACTGAACCAAGAATTAGAGCAAACGACCTCTTTGCAAACATTGGAACGTGCATTCTTATTGTCAGAGTACAATCACGACTCTACGAACCTAAAGAGCATTTCATGTACTATCAGCAGCACCTCGGGTTACCGATCTTAGACATCAATAGAGTCGTTTGGGGTATTGGGTGCAGTTTTGTCCTTAAATCTCTGTTGCAAAAAAGTACGAGTTTTAGGAACACAAACTATTGTGGGAAAGGCATTTATCAGGCTATATTAAATGGTAGATACGATTACAGTAGGTTCATAACTCTTTTTGCTATAATACGATTTGAGGGAAAACTTGACCCCAGTTGCGGGTACTGAGCGTAGTTCCATGGGGTAAGTGTGCTCTATGGGAACAAGTAGCATGATTTATAACTGAATTTATATCAAGTATTATATCGGATCCGATGGTATCACCAAAATTAAAATAACGTTTTTTTTAAACTTGCAAAATTTTCAAGCGCGGGCAGGATTTGAACCTGTGACTTTCGCATTACTAGTGGCGACGTCTCTTCCATCAGGGCTACCGCAGCTCAATCCTTGCCCGCCCATTTTGCAAGTGTATTTTAATGCCAGTAACGCGCTTCAAAATTTTGCAAGTTTTCAAAAATTGTATAGGTACCAAACACGGGAAGTGTTTTAAAATTTGGTATTTAAAATGAAGTAATATTTCTTACATATTACAAAATAAAAGTTAGTTTTAACAACTTCGTTCGACAAAACATGCACTTATTTACCCGCGTCAGTTTCCCAACAAACAAAATTTTAAACTTAAGTTAACTGGATCTCAATGTCAAAGCCAGTTTAAGAGATTTTTGTGCGATATCTACCAAAATATGTTATAAATCATTAAAAAAGAGTTCCCCGTGTTAGGAATTACCGTGATATAGTAATGTTTTGGAAAACATTACTATATCAAAAAAAACATGACGGTACGTCATGCGGGCCGAACGATGGATACCGTCATGTTTTTTTTATAAATATCAAAATTGTTGAAACTAAGCGGTGACCCCATCGGACATCGGATTAACTAGAAACATACCCCACCTTCGCATCCCGTTTCCGAGATATAAGCGATGCGCTCACTTACCCACTGCGCTCGGGTACCCCATATGTCTCTCTACTGGTTGTCCTTACATTTGTTCAAATAACCAGTTGGTGTAAGTTGATTCCTTTAATATGTTTTGATGAAATACTGCTAAAATAAACAAGTTCAACTGCCTATACTAACATAGTGGAATTGCATAGCAATTGGGCTGTAATAATATTTATTTATGCGTAGTAATATAATTGCTTACCTACTTAAATTTAATTCAAGCATCTGTTGGATGTCCTAGCAGAACAACACCAGAAAAAGATTTATTTAAGTATATAAGTTCGAAATGTCACTTCGCTAAATCAACGATTCAGATCGAGTTATTTATTTAAAGAATCAATAATAACATTGATTAAGTATATCCTCTGTATATCCCGAAGTGCTGCTGAAAGTACACCAACTCAATATAATGCAGGCAGCATAACAATTGTCACGATCTCAATCTAATTAATCAGTCGTTTAGCGTAAGCAACACGTAGTGGCGATTTTGTGAGATGAAATCATCGGTATCTTCACATCAGTTACTCATTTGATGTTCTAACGAGGATGTGTCAAGATACACAACCTTACATGTTTATACTTGAAACACTTGTAGATTTCCACGCCATACTAGAAGTATCAAACTAGAACAAAAGATTGTATGTCAGGGAGAATCGAGTTCTTTTCTATGAGTATTATAACAAAGTGACCCATCCCAGGATTGTAAATTATATTATGATCCCAGTATTATTTAAGATAAAAAAGGATTTTTTGAGGAAGGTTAAAAATTCACTGACTGATCCGTACTAATGTAATAAATATGAGAGTTTGTGTGTGTGTATCTATGTTTGTTACCTCTTCACGCTCAAACGGCTTGACCGATTTGGATGAAATTTGGAACACAGGTAGAGTATAACCTGGAATAACACATAGGCTACTTTTTTACTGCAGGAAAACAACTATTACCACGGGAAAATGAGTGGCAGCGGGTGAAACCGCTGGGTGGAAATCTAGTTCAAAATATACGTTCAGCCAGAAAACTGACTTACTACGGGAAGACGTTCTTTTTTGTTTCCTTGCATATTTTCCTTGGGGAATGTTGTCCAGTTTCAGGAACTGATCATTATTCCCGTAAAGTTTTCGGTATACCATCCTTATCGTGAATAATTTACTTTTGTTAGATCGTAGCATAATCCTGGTTCTAAAATCACGACTCTTTGTAAGCAAGTCTGTAAGTAGTTTAGTGCTTAGCGTGCTATCTAGCCACCATCTCTCATTAATAGGTGCCTTAGTCGCGTGATATTTCCCATATGATAAACATTATCTTATGGTCTATCGAGCCAGGGAGAAAGCTACACACAAACACTACGACCTGCCCCGCTCTTTGTTCCGGCAATATTATAAGATTTAAATTGGATAATCGTTGAATCTGACGCAAGAAACTTTTCCCGGATAAGCGATAGAATTACAAAAACTTATTTAACGTCTTAGGTTTGCCTTATGAGGTTCCTCTTAATAAAGTATGTACAACGCAACTTACACCTTTAAGGGACAAATGATAAACTTATACTAGTCAAAATTTAGAGTTTGAGAAAGAGAATTTAGACCTGCCATGCAAATTGACTTGGTCGGCTGGTACATTTTGTAGTATTTGAGGTCCAAATTCTTTTTTCATATTCGTACCTATGTTCCTTCGGGCAAGTTGTTCCTTACCAACAGCTCGTTCTGAGATTTTAGTGTATCAGACACTAGTAAAATTACTTACCCTACCTTTATCTATGTTGATTAATTAAACGGGTAACTCAATGTTATGCTAATAGTGCCGTCTATTGACGGTTCGACGTTTATGTTACCTAATAAGATATTTATGTGGATATGCAACGCGGTAAATGCCTCATACAAATATGATTACATCAAATAAACACTACAATCTTTTTTCATAATTCAAAACGGCTATTACTCAATAAATTAATTAGAAGGGTTTAAATTAAAAACTTCTAACAGCGAACCTTTCCTCGTTTGTGAATAAATATGCTGGCAAAAAAGAATGGAATCAAAGATTTCTTAATTAAGAAAGGAGCCTTCATTTTATATTTCAAAGCTGTTTTCTTTGCGCGGTGTCTCGCCGAGATAAATAGCTCCATGCAAAATAAAGTAAACAATGGCCTTGATTGTGACAGGCAACTTCCTTAGCTAATACAACTAATCTTTAATAGCCAGATGAAAGCAGGCAGGAAATCTGCAGCACTTACATATTCCGCTTACTACGATTGATGCCAGATAATATTAACATACTCTCTAATTTTACCTTAATTAAGGAATTAAACAACAACTCAGCTTATGCGAGTGACCGGATGGATGAATGATCTTTTTTCATTTTTAGACAATAGAAATATCCAACAGAGATATCTAAGAAAATGTTTTTGCAGAATCGAGAACTATGGCCGCTGTTTAACTGGCATTTCAAAAAAACAAAGATTCAAGAAAACTGCAGTTGGAGTAATAATTCGTGTATCTTTATTCAATGCCGAGTGGTCACATAACTAGCGCCACCTCGCGAATATACCATCATATTTCTTTTGTCCAAGTATTAAGTTTTATCATAAAGTTCAATTCGAACCTGCAAACTTGATGAAAAATTCGCGGTGTTTTAAGTTGCACCAATTAGGACCGCAATCGGTTTTTGGCACTTTCATCCATAATTTTAACTACAGCTAATTTTTGTGTGCACAGTTTTTTATTTAACTTTAAGATTCTGTTCACCTTAAATTAATAATTCTCAAACGGGACTCAAACGCGGTAAGGATACAATAAAATTGACGGCTGTTTCTTTCTATTACCTAAAATGTGACAACTAAAATTTTACTAAGTAAATATCCCAAAAACGAAAGCAGTGCGGCCGTTCAAGTAAAAAATTTACGCGATTCGTTCTTTAACGCTGACTTTGAGAGATAAGGCAACCCTCCATCTTACCGGAGCGTTCGGACCGGCCGGACCGATAACTATCCGACACATATTTTACTTTCCAAGTGTATTTATTTACTGCCAATGCTAGAAAGTATAATATTCAAAGCTTATTTTTAAACTTTTTATTTTAATTGTGTATAGGATTCTCGCATGCGCAGACAGACATTGAATTGAATGAAATGCCATTCATGTATATTTACGAGGATGGTTCTGGAGACAGCGGCTACAAATAACAGCTATTTATCTTCTAGTTGTCTCGCGTCTAGCCAAAGTTGCGCGGTTATAAAAGGCCACGACTCGTCAGACAGGCTTTCCGATATTATTTGGCTTTTGGACTGATTTGATTGGCTGATTGGCTCGGCAGACGGCAGGCGGCCCGGGAGATAGGATGTTCACCTCTGTCGGACACCGTAACGACTGATGTCATGCCGTGACGCCCACAATTTCTTTCGCATCTCCACCATCCATTAATCTGTATAAAGTTCAACGACACCCTCACCCATGTTTTTACAAATTTTGTAAACATATACCAATAACCCGGACAACTAGTACGCTCGCAGCATAACAGACAAGCAACTTATCTTGTTTGTAAACGTTTAATCATAGAGACATCCAGTCATTTGGTCGTGATAGATGAGTTCATAACGACCATTTCCCCACTGGCGCTGAAAGTGAAGATCCTATTAGAAGCTAATTTAGAAAACGGCTGAAAATAAATTCCAATAAGATGCCACTTAAATTAAATTGAGCGTCCTTCCATTTATCACAGGGAAGATGTGACATTTTTCGTAATTTACAACCTCGCTTTAATCGAATTTCAAAGTCCTGATTTTCCTAAAATGTTATTTTCTTTTGCATAATAGGTAGGTAAGCAAGTAAGTAGGTAGGTTCGGTCCACCTACAGGATTTTGAAAACTCTCATCAAGTTTATAACAGACGATGTTGTTTTGCAGTTTAATAATTTTCTTCCTAAAGCTGGTTCGCGTGGGCGATATTACTCTGCGGGAGACCAAATTATTAAAGTTTCTTGTTTTGCATTTGCCCAAAAACGGCACATTCACTTTTTTGATATACTGGCTAAGTCTTTTAGACCGATTCTCAAAAAAATGGCCACGCAACCTGTACATCAGTTTTCAACAGATATGTTTTTTATTTACGCATTCAGCTGATACCTTTTACCACATTCGATACTTAAGAGGTTTTTTGCATAGAGGCCATGTGTTAATGATATAAATTAAGGTACATTATATTCTTTTAAATTACTTTATAAGCATATTTTGTCGCCAACTTGTGTGTCTTGACACGATATCCTCAAGTTTAAGCATCCAAAGAAGATATTTATATACAAATAAAAAATATTTTACAACACCATTTCATTTTCAAATATCCTCAATATTAGAATCACACAATTTAATAATTCTATATCCGTGGTTTTTATATATTTATACAAGTTTAAGTTTTTGTACGCCTATTTTTGCCGTTCACCTGCAAACGCGAAAACACGATCGCACCGCGAGTACCACTTCACCTCCCCCGCCTCACTCCTCACGAGCCGAACGAGCCAGTCACTCGCAAACACCTGCTAGGAGGAGGCCGCGTCAGTTGTGCAGTTCCCGGAGAAAAGGCGACGTTTATATTGGATTTTGGAGTTTGTAACGGTTAAGTAGTCGTTATTATGCCTTTTGTATGTGAAGTACTGTGTTATCTATTCAATTGATATTAAGTCATTATGGTGTAAACAAGTGTTTGCTTTCTTGTGTGTGAGTGGGTAATCCATATACGTAATAATATTCCTGTGATGACAAAATAACTACTAAATTGTCGTTCACCTGCATGTCGTTCACCTGTCCGAGGAATACAGGTGAACGACATAGATAACAGGTTAGCGACAATTATTATAGAAATACTGGATGAACAGTAGAAGTAATGATCTAATTACTTGTTTAATAGCTTTCTGAATAAACTAAAATAGTCCTATATTTATTAAAAAACAATATATAAACAATATCATGATTTTTCTCAAAAACTGTATACGAGGAAAATATTTTTTTTATTTATTATTATAATATATAATTTATTTATTTGAAGTGCAAGAAGGTTCTGATATGCACTGTAAGAATGAAAGTTGATAAATGATTCTGTATTTGGTGTTTTTATTGCAGAGTTATTACTACTGCCAACCCTTGTCGTTAACCTGCTGATGTGACTTAGTAAATTTGTACTGAAATGTCGATAACCTGCACCTCGTGTCGTTAACCTGATGACGTTGTCGTTCACCTGCCAATCTCGTAACTGAGATTGCCTATATTTCCTAAAGTAATTTGAAAAAAAGCTTCCCTCTATTAAATATGCAATAAAAAAACACTTTTCTAGGTAACAAAAATGTTTTTTTCGCGAAAACATAAACTTTTTGAAAACATGCAAAAATAATAACTTGGGGCCAATTTTTTGAGAATTGGTCTTTATAATATTTTCAGTGCAATAAAATAAGGTTGTGAAATTAAATTTAGTTTTGGCTATCTGCGATCTTGATCCGCAGCGCGACTATCGCTCGTTACGCCTCTCTGCGCGCTGTTTTTGGTGGCATATATCGAGATAGCGTCGGGACCACTCGCCTTTCGCGGCGACTCCACAAAGAGGAGATTTTATCCGACTTATTTCAATTTCGTGCTAGATAACTGTGAAAGAGGGCACCCCGCCAACGGCACGCTGCCGTCGCCGTGCCGGAATACGAGGTCGGTAGATGCACAGCTAGGTAAAAGTAACTAGATATTAATCTAATGTTTAATAATAAAAATATTGAGTAAGTACGTATTTAGTTTTTCTCACAGAGTTGTCTGTGGGCTGTGTCTGGGCTTTACATACATACATATTTCACACCTATATCCAATGCGGGCTAGGAAAACATTTTAAAGCATTTCTGTAGCTCTATTATGTTATCTTATAAAAACATTGTTCTCAAAGGGACATTGATCTCAAAAAAAGTTATACTTCGTTGCTGCATCCCATGAAATAAAATAAACCATGTCGATGTTCAGAACATCTTTGCAGAGTGATTATTCTATTAAGCAGAGCGTAAAGAGGCGTATAAACAAAAGGCTTTACATATGCGTAGTATTAACTTTTGGCGACATTTTGTATAAATGCTAGTGTCCTTTTTCGAGTTGTGTTCTATCTACATCCAGCGGTCTATCATGACTGTAGCTAGACATAGGCACGCCGTTCTTAGTTCTCGCGACAGCCTCGCATTGACTTACGAACCGCTATGTAAATGTCGCGCGCCGATGGAGTCATAGTTCGAAAGCTCCTATAATATAAATTGCGAAATTCTGTAGAAAACAACCATTTTACATAATAACGGGTATTAGAAAGACATGGAAATCTTCGCGCGGACGTTTCGAATATAAATGGAAATTTAAACACACACGTGCGAGTTTAACGACCGATTATGTATACAGAGTGTTATGTTTTCACTGTCACGGTCAGATCTCGCAAAAATAATAGAATCAATGAAATATTTATTATTATAACCGAAAGTTTTCTCAGGCGTATTGGATATCGATCGTTATTCTAAAGTTTCTATCCGTGCAATACTAATGCCTTGTACGGTTTGTATTTCCAATAGCGAGTCTGGAATCAGATTTGCAACGAGCAAGGCGAGGCCATTGCACCTGCTACTGCACTGCAACTGCAACTAACTTGGGCGCACCTAATGCATAAACAAGCGCGCCGGTCGAAATATACGCGAGGTGCAATGCATTTAACACTGCACTTGCGCTAAATGAGTTGATAATTAAATTAAACGGGTGGGAACTGATGGCCCGGGCACGGAAAAAGAATACCCATTTCTGAATAATCTTTCCGACTTTTCTTCTATTTAACTCTAAACAATAAAATAAGTACGAGATATACTGTAAAATGTCTCATAGCCAATTTTATTTTAGGAATTATAAATGGGACATTTCACAGGCACAAGTCACGTGCGAGTTTACAAAGCGCATGTTATTTTACATACAAATATCACGCCCATAATCCCTTACGGGGTAGGCAGATCGTATAAAAGGCTGTAAAAAACGGACATTTACGCCACGTCTGACAAACATTTGAGGGTCATTTGGAATATTGTGTATCCCTATAGTGACATTTTGTCAGCACATCGCCTAAATTTGAAATACACACCCTCGAGTCCCCTAGTCGCTTCTTACGACACCCACGGGAAAGAAATGAGGTGATGCTATTCTAAGCCGGCTTACACGGCACTCTAAACCACTCTAGTCATTTTGATTTTCGATAAAACATCTTCTATCAAAAACTCACTTACTTCAATGTTCTTCAAAATTGGTTTAATGGTTTTTGGGGCGATGTTGCGTTTTAACTTAACCAGAGACCAAGGCAAGCAGTCAACGTGTTAACTTGGCCTGAAGTGCCTGAACGATTAATACACGTGTTTGATGCTAGGTCAGTCAGTTACGCGATCATGTTCACCGGCGCTTGCCTTGCACAGAATGTTAAACAATGTATTCTAGTTACAAAAGTCTACTTAGGTATGCAGCAGTTTTCTTATAATTGAAACTTGTAGACCGTGTGATGCCGGCTAAGAAGCATCACTTCATTTCTTTCCCGCGGGACTCGAGGGTTTCATGTGTACTACAATTTTAGGCGACGGGCTGACAAAAAGTCATTTTATTGAAACACGATTATTCTCAAACGGCTCTCAAAAATTTGTCAGACGTGGCGATTGCGACAGTTTTTTACAACCGTGAACGCTTTGCCTACCCCCCAAGGGATTAAGGCAGGATATGTTGTAACTGCTGCGTTAGTAACATTTCTGCCGATATATAGAATATCCGATGTCATACGCAAGATCTGTTTGAAATATACAAAGCGTCGTCGTCGGTATGAATTTCAAAAACAAGCTAATCGACCGAAGAAAGGAATGCTAATTGTTTTGACTTTCACCATTGACTGTCGTTGCCACCTTTGACCTAGACAAAAGTCAAGATCAAGCCGTCTCAAATAAAAACCCGTTTGTGCAAATAATCTGTACTACCTCCTATTTACTCTATGTTTATAACCTCTAAGTGCATTTGTCTAGGCTGCGATCTACTTTACCCAGGCCTCCTCGTGCTTGCACAAGCATCCTAATTACATAGATGCAGTTAGCGATTGACCACCGGTTTTATGCAATATGCTATCGCTATCGTGTACCAACTCTTTGCCATTCATCACTCTGAATTACTGCTACGTTCAGCTTACGTGGTTTTGTTTCAGCGTTTACATTATTGTGCCGTGTGATGTAGCATCACCCCATTCCTTTCCCGTGGGAGTTGTAAGAATCGACTAAGTATTGTTATTTTAGGCGATGGGCTGATAACCTGTCGCTATAGCAAAACACAATTTTATAAATTAATCTAGTTTGTCAGGCGTGGCGTAACTGTTTGTACGGCGTTTACGCCTGTAACTGCCTGTTTCTGCCTTCCCCGCATGTCAGATATAGGCGTGATGTATATGTATGTTTACATTATTGTGATCTATATACGTACTGTCGGCAGGGCTTTAAGTTAACTGTTTAAGGGTACTGGTTAACTGTTTGGATTTGGTACACAACATAGTTCTAGTTGTGTACCAAATCCAAACCAAACGCGTATATGGGGAATACTTATAGGGTGTATGTAGACCATGAAACTGAACAACTTTCACCAAGAAACATATGCCTGGAAACGACAAAAAAAACGAAGTCCCAAACAGAATTGCAATTAGCTGACTGCAACTACCGTGTCCCGATTTTTTTTCTTATAGGTAGTATGTTTTTCAGTTTCATGGTCTGAATGCACCCTATCAGTATTCGGAGGGCTGTCCCATACACCCACCCTACATATAAAGTACATTTTTACTAGTGACCGATAGCGGACACTCAAGACGGGCTTGTCATAAGGAACAACTTTCCCCAAGGAACATAGGTCGAAATAAAAATAATAATATTTGGAACTCCCATACAAAATTGCCGATTAGCTGATTTGAGTTACTATGGAAGCTCAAAATATATTTGGAGAAAAGTTGTTCCTTATAAACGGCCCATCTTGAGATTACGCTATTGGTTACTAAATTTCACCCTACAGTATTATAATAATATTCTTTATTGCACAAAAAATACACAGAAAAAAATATACAATTTTTGTCGCAAAGGCGAGCTTATCTCTAAAGAAGAGATCTCTTCCAGCCAACTCATGTCTTGTGAGAGAATTTAAAATTTTTGGGGCAAATAGGCAATACGAAATAAATTTAACAAAATAAATGAATATATAACTCTGTAAAATATTTTAACATGCATACAAATAATATATATAAACTTACATGAATAAATAAACAAATTTACATAAATACTATAAAAATACATAAACATACATAAATATTTTAAGGTTGTTGAGAAATGATGTGCTCTTTTACTCGCTCGAAATAGATGGGCTATATATATATATATATTATGATCTTTTTAAAGTGTTACTTTGGACGTTAACATACTTACTTCGAAATAAGTCGTACCTACTCACGTGAAAAATGCGAGATCTCTACATCAGTCACACAGCTTTAATATGTTTATTGTCATATTAAATTCTCGAGACTAGATTTTTGCAGACTACAAAAAAGTCCAAAAGGTTATTCAAATATAAAATCGAGTGTATAACTTAGCATCTTTAAGTGTTTTGCGATGCATAACAGGCACATATACCCACATTTGCAAAGTTGCCTGTTTGGTTGTTAAATGTCAGTTTTTACTTTTATGTATCTGAATATGTATGGTTGGGTGTTGCGTTTACGCAGGAACCGGTCACAAGCCTGCTTGCTGCCTTTAGAAAGTGCGTTAGTGATCTATTATCTACCTATAGATGGCTGTGTACGTATCTGCGATTGTATACAACATAAGACATTTTACAGCTAGTGGAATTTTACCGACGTTTTGCATTAAAGACGTATGTAATCGAGACATATTTGTTTTACAGCGATGTATGAAAGATGCAGGAGACAAAATATTAAGGTTAGAAGCTTTCATGAACCCGTTAAAAGAACCTTTTTTTATATACACAGCTAGAAAGTATTATAAAAACTTAAATCCGTTAAAGATTTGTAGCCTGGAGCATACAAACTTGAGCTATAAATTAAATTGAACTTTTCTGGTACATTTAACAAGAATTTTACAATAATTTCCTTTGTATTCCTAAATCCCTTTTACAAATCCATAAAACATATTTTCATTGCAATTTTTCCACAGTAGTGGTATTTCTGATTTGCATAGAATATTATTATCTTGATAACATGAGATTTCCTATCTAGATATCAGCTGATAACAGTGTTTACGTATTTGATAAGTCAAGTGACACACTATCCTCAAAGTTAATGAACTGGCGTGCATTCCGGCCAATGTGATACTAGTTCATGTTTACATAAGAGTCGAGTTCGTCTGCACTTTTGGGATCAGTGTCAAAACCACTGTGACGGTGATCGCACACTTTCGTGCAAGTGCATTAAATTTACAAAACATGATCAAATCAGTTTACTGTGAATTAATCGACTTGCAAATGTGGCACAATATAAACAGTGATTAAAATCAGAGATAGGTAATCAAAAATGGTGATGCTTTCAAATATAAACTTATTGAGTGTAGATAAAATATTATTTATATTCAATTGAATTTGTATTTGCTTTTCGGAATAAAGTTACAGCTACGTTTTTAGATTTCGCAATAAATAATTTTGCTGAAAATGGTATTGATAGTACATTTGACGATTTGCCAACTAAGATAAACATTGCAATTTTTGTTCATATATGGAGACATGATCTTGCACAATTTTAATAATATTTTTAAAAGTGTGTAAAACAATAGCGTTGCATATTGCTTAGTTGTGCACCGAGTGTATAATTGTTCACGAGGCAAGTTTAGAGACACACCAGGCTTTGAAGACAAAGGAAGACGGAGCAGTGAAATCAAGCATGAAGCAACAAAGAACAAGAGTTAAAATATAAGGTATAAAAGTAAATCGTCTCCCATATAAAGTGATTCAGCCGCCCGTCACATTTAGTATCTTCATATTTCAACATGTATTTCTTAATTAAAAGAAAAAAGAAAATTGTTTAATATTAGTGTCTGGTTCACCCTTTCAAATATTTGCAGCAATTTTTTAAACCCTCTATATATTTTCAGTAAAATCTGAAGTTGTGGACGTGATCCGCCATCCATGTTGTTATAGATAATTATTTTGTCTCGCCACTAATTTCTGTTTTGATTCTTTGCGTAAAGGCATGTATTTTGCCGAGTCTTCAGGTTCACTATATTGGTCGTTAGCGCTCTATTCATACTTACTTTGATCTAAGAAAGCCTCTCACTTGCTCACGCCTCGTGATCATATAGTACTGCGTATTCAGAGCCCTATTATTAGTGAACGAATTGTATATTTTTTTACGTACTTTGATACGTATTTCAAACTTAATTAAACTCATACATATAACACGCCTATATCTCTTGCGAGGTAGGCATATCGTAAACGGCCGTAAAATTAACATTTTCGCGACGTCTGACAGACATTCAAAGAACACCCATCCATCCACACAAACATCCGCCTGCCAAGCATGGTGAGTATGGCAATCCCCCCAATAAGCCCAATAAGGGGAGCCCTATGTCCAGAAGTGGACTATTGTGGCTGTTAATTTATGTTTATTGAGGTAACATTAGAGGGTGGTTCAAACATAAAATTGTGTATTGCCATAATTGCAGGTTGTTAGCGCATATAAAGCCATAAAAGGGAAGTGAAATAGGTACACAAGTAACCTACGATTCCCTTAGTCACCTCTTACGACACCCACGGGAGATAAATGGAGTGATGCTATTCTAAACTGACATCACACGAAACGGGATTATATTTATATTAGTTCTTAATCTCAATCGCAATGGTGATAAAATAATTGATAATAATAACTTTGTATGTATTATGCAAATAATGTTTATACTTAGAGGCCAGTTTTTTTAAATATGAAAATGTGGCCTCAAAACCTAACAAACATGGTCTCCTTATCGTTTTGTACGTTACGGTATGAAGATTCAATTATGAGATATCGACAAACAATACCCTGCCATCTACACAGACGTTTCATTGTTTACCTTGGAAATGTGTAACGAAAAGGCTGACTTTAGATTTGTTCCCATTTTGTAACTTGAACAAAAAGTAAAAGCGTTTTATTCATTAATGTTTTGAAAACTATACGTTATGAAGGAATGTGCCCTTATTCTCGTTGCAACATTTTTTTTAAGTTTTCTTTAATTAAACAGAGGTCGTTACTTAATGAAGTAAGGTTCTCCGGAGATTGTAGTAGGTCGTGAAGTCGAATCTCGATAGTTACCGCGAAGTGGTCGAGACTGTCTAGAGCCGTGAGAATGAGCGGCCCTTCAGAACGGGACCCAGGAGTAACGGGCCACCAGCCCCCGGCGATATGCTAATGCAGGTCCGCGAAGCTGTGTTGCAAAGTCATACTTAGAGTTCGGTTGTTTTTTCGTTAGGAGAATCAAGGAAAACTCATTGCTGGGAAAGATATGGGGTAGAGGAATGGGTCATATTATAGCAGGTTTTTACAACGATATCTATCTCAATAATCAATTAAATATGGTGTAAGCATGTGTATAATATGCGGTCTAGGTTTCCTCGGACCTGCCATACATATATGAGAATTTCCGGAGTATGTCTCAGTGCGAACTTTAACAAGTACCAAAGTACTTTTATCAGACGAAACAGTGTTCGGGAGATTTGTAGTCAAATTTGTATTTGTTTAGATAGAGGAGGATCGATTTAGGGAGATCGGTCGAAAAATTGGTAGGCTTAGCAACACTGACGCAAAGTGCGCGCCTTGCCGCTGCCACTACCTTCTCGTAGCTGTGCCCGCGGCCGGCAGCGCGAGTGCCACTAACCCACATCTCGCTCTCAGTAATCACGCTGATGCGTCTGCTGTGGTCAACACGCTCGTTACACTTTCATATCGATCTACGAAAGTTCTCAATGACTGAGTAGGAAGTGTGCCTATTAAACAGCGGAGAATGCTCGTCATGATTGTTGATATTTGTATTGCTCGGAACGAATTTCGATAAACGGTAATGTCAGACATTAGCATAGTTCCTTTTATAGCGATATTAATTCGAGATGGTATCAAAGTGGCAACTTGAAGTGCAATATTTTTTATCAAAATGCCAAACGAAAACGAGATTGATTTGCAGTTGTGCCGGATCTTTGAGATACCGACTCGAGACCGTATTTGGACGAGCACCTTTACCACTATACGGAGACCTGCGTTTCCGATCTCGCATCATTCTGAAACGTTTAAGTGCAGTGCAACGGTGAAAGAGAGAGGCCGCGCAGTTCTCCCGTGCCGTCCGTCGCGCGCGCAACTCTAACCATTATTGCATTTTTGTTACGCAAGCTCATGAATATAATTTTTTGTCGACAGATACGGGCCTGAAAGCGACAAACTATACAGCGCGGGCGCGCGCGTTTCACGCGGCATGGCGACCGACGTTGTCGGTGAGGAGTTCATCACCATTGTCCCAGTGGGCGAGAGTCAGCCGCAGCCCGCACCGGCGCGGGATCCCGCCTTCGTGACAGTGCTGACAGTGGGCGCAGCCACAGGTGCTGCGGAGGTGGTCGTGCGCAGGCCACGCGGGGCGCGTCTCGGACTCGGGCTTAAATTTGAAGGTGGATCAGCTGCAGCTGAGAAAGTAAGAAGACTGTTAGTTCAGTCATGTGCAGAAGACAGTCCAGCAGCAAATGCTATTGCGCCTTGGGGTAAACTGATTCCTGGCGATGAAATCCTTGCCATTGATGGCGTATCCGTTTCAGAGTTAACCAGAATAGACTGTGTCCGGAGATTAAAAGATTCTGATGAAACTCTTACTCTTATGGTGCGTCACTTTAGTTCAGATGAGAGTACAGAAAACCAAGACATGGAAAAGAAAGAAAACGGGCACATAAATAAACCCTCGGAAATCACGCGACCAACCACACTACCGCCACCAGTTCCACCTAGGAAACTTGGGAAGAAGAATTCTTTCAAGGATAAAGCTACACTTCAAACTGTCGGAGAACAAAACTTGATTGATGGACATCCGACATTTAACGGAAAGGAAAATGGTGTAAATGGTCACAATGGAGTCTCTTCCATGACAAAATTATCCAGAAAGTCTTCATTTGACAGTCATATCCATCGTCAAAATAAAGAAATAGCATATCTGAAAAAGGGATCGCCAGAAGAAGTGAGACGCTTGGTGCGTCGATTGTCAGATGGAAAGACGATGCCTCCTGAAGCTGAAGTTTACATAGATTTATTATCCAACGAATGGGAGCGCTGTCTTCTCCTAGCAGACGCTGAATCTGATGACACTGGGAGTTCTATTTCAACCGTGGTAGACAGATTAGGATCGATGGCAAGTTCTGTAGAAAACAGCATCCCCTCTACGCCGATAATGCAACCGAAAACTATTGACATACAGAAAGTGTTAAATTGTATTGAAAACATAGACAGTAACATTTTAAGGGATATGACTAGTAACACGTTTTTAGAAAAACAGATGGATATGTCAACGGAAGCTAAAACAGAAAAAACTACAATTAACAACGGTTACCCCCATGAAAGTAAAAATTCTGTTGAGAATACACCGCCTGTTAAAAAAGTGCAGCAGAATGATAAAAATAATAACAATGTACAGGATACGTCAACCGAAATCAATAAAGTAACACCTCCTGATAAACCTGAAACTAAACAAGAAAAGGTAGCAGAAAAGCCGAAACCAATGCCAAGAAATATAAAAGTGGAGCGATCACTTAGCGAACGAAAACCAAGACCTATTCCGATACCCGAGACGCCAGCACCTGCTGTACCTGAACCGCTTCTGACTCCAACGAAAAAGAACTGCATCGAGACATGGTTGCAGCGTTCAGAAGCGGAGATGAATAACAAATCGATTGAGAAACTTGACGACCCACCGGTACCTGAAGCTTTGCCACGTTTGATTGACTTCGTGCCGAAGCCCCAGTTCAAGGAAGGTGCTGAGGCTCCCATGGCACGGCCCACGGCTCCTCCTCCGCCGCCACCTGCTGAGACTAGGGAAGATGGTTCCGGTGCCTCCCTCGACACCATTGGTGAATTAGACGAAAGCAGTGATGTCACCGACAGTGTGTAAGTACCTTTTTACTACGTTATAGAAAATTATTTAAACAATAGCCTCTTATAACTGTCAATCAAGTTTAGTATTAAAAGGAACTTCTCAAAATTTATTTCACATGCCATCTATACCCTAGGGAAAGTTTGTGTACAGCCATAAATTAAAACGTTTAACGGGAATTTCACGTAATGTTAAACGGTACAAAGCTTTAGGGTTCTCGTTTTGTCTGATTATGATGTTCCATTCCTAATTAATTACAAACCAAATTGTAAACAGACAAAATGGTTTACTTCAAATTTTGCGAGACCTTCTTGCGTCAGCTCAAATTTCGCATTGCTGTGTAGATTCTCTCACGACTACGGTAAATGCCTAACAATTTTATCTGCACTAATATTATAAAGAGGAAAGATTTGATTGTTTGTTTGTTTGTTTGTTTGCATCGAATAGGCTCCGAAACTACTGGCCCGATTTTAAAAATTCTTTCACCATTAGAATCCTACATTATTCCTGATGAACATAGGCTATATTTTATACGAGAAAAAAAATGGGATCCGCGTGAAAATTTCGATAATGTAACCCAACGTGTGAAAAATGTACCAAAAAAATATCTTATATCGTGTACGCTGTGAAAACTATTGACAATAGAGCAAAGTGATGTACTACAGTTTTAAAGAGAACATCAATATCTATAATAATGTCCGCGATACCATATGTCTAACTATTACAGTTATGCCACAATGACTACTTTTTCATTTAAAAATGTACCAACTACGCCACATTATTCGTACCAGTGTAATGATTACATTTAATCATTACTGTATTAAAGGGTGTCAGGGATAGCCCTCAGAATACTAATAGGGTACATGCAGACTATGAAACTGAACAACTTTCCCCTAGGAACATATTTCAGGAAACGTAAAAAAACTGACTTCCCATAGTGAATGCAGTCAGCTGATTGTGATTTGTATGGAAGGTCATTTTTTGGCGTTTCCTGACATATGTTTCTAGGGGAAAGTTGTCCAGTTTTATGTTTCATGCACCCTATCAGTATTCGAAGGGCTGTGCCTTACTCGGTATAAAAAGACGACAAAAAACATTAAATAATGCAATAAAAAAATCTACACTAAATTAATACATACATACACATATCACGCCTATTATCCCTTGCGGGGTAGGCAGAGCGTAAACGGCCGCAAAAACGGACATTTACGCCACGTCTGACATATGTTTGAGGGTCATTCGGAAAATTGTGTATCGCCATAGTGACAGGTTGTCAGCCCATCGCCTAAAATTGCAATACACACCCTCAAGTCCCTTAGTCGCCTCCTACGACTCCCACGGGAAAGAAATCGGGTGATGCTATTCTAAGCCGGCATCACACTAATATTAGAAATAGGATTTTATTTATTGTTTGTTTGAATTGAATAGGCTCCGAAACTACTGGACCGATTTAAAAAATTCTTATACCGTTAATTGAAATTGAAATTCTTTATTCTTATTGATGTCATGAACCGTGATACTAAAAAAATAAATTTGTATCACACAATTTCCTTTTTTTTATTACAATTTTGTTATGACCTAATAGAAAACCGGCTCGGCCGGGATAAAAATATATATATATATATAGGCACTGCCATGGGGCTGGCCAGGTTAATCACACGGCATGTAACTTTACGCCACCACCAACTGAAAACGATATTTGTTTCAAATTGAAGTCAAGATTTTTAGAATCCTACATTATCCCTGATGAACAAAGGCTATATTAAACTGTCTTATTTCCGGGGGAAAATTGTTAGCGGCGGGTGAAACCGCTGGGCAGGCTGCTAGTTATTTATATTTGCATAGTCTGGAGGTTAAGTTTAATAACAAGAAAACATTTTGAAAGGGAACTTAAAACTAAAATTACCTAACGTTTAACTGCCTGACAACTGTTACTATAACTACGTAAAAATAATGTAGAGCAAGCAATTCATTGTAGGTAGTTCCGCAATGCCCTCAGACTAAAGGATTCACAAACTGGCTCTAAAAGAGACCAGGCACTGTTCATAAAAACATATATTTCCAACGTGAAATTTGCTCTCGTCGGATGAACAATAACCGTCGTCGAGCGATAAATGTACCGTCAAAAGATTTTCTCGGCGTATCCGTCATCGGGCTGGCTGGCTTGTTAAATAAATACTCGCCATTCACCGCGTAAACCTGCCTATTCGTCCCCGCGAATTGCTGCCCGCCCGGACTCGTAAAATTCGCTCGTAGGGGTTCCAGTGTGGTCGTCAACAGTTTTCAAAATTCATCTAAAAGTCTAGGTTTAGGTTGGCTTTTCTCTAAATATGTGTAGACAAATAATTTTCGACATTTTCTGCGTGGGTACACCTGCAGCCTATCTGTCCCTGCAAGTTTAATTAGCATTATGTAGTTTCAAACCTAGTTTTATGCTCTGATTTGAAAGGGATTAGGTATAGTATGTATTCGCCGAAGAAGTCATAAATTTTCCGTCCGAAATTCTTTCATAAGTATAAATATCATCAAAAGTAGATTTAATATGAGTAGCTCTTTTTGATTTTTGAAGCAAATTACAAATAAACTAGAATACCCATATATTGTTAGTATTTAAATCTTACCAAACTGTGGATAATATCAGATGGCAATATTGGACCCTTTGCCACGTATCCTATAAAAGTAAATAATCGCGCAACCTGCCAGGACAATGTCTTTACGAAAACAAACGCCAGTGACAGGTCGGATAACTCATTTTGTGGTTCTTCTTAACTCCAATGGTAAAAGCAGTTACAAAATCCGATTACTTAGATTTCATTTAGATTCCGCATTCTAATGCACACAGTGTCAAGTTGCTCTCTTTCTCTCTCTTTTCGTGTGGGACAAAGAGTCATCCAACGACCCGATGAACCCTGGTGTCAGAGTTTTTCAACCGCCTACTACCATTAGTAGGCCTTTGACTTGGTTGTGTAACGACCGCCGTCTAAGTTATCATAGACAGCAACCGGGACCGACGGCTTAACGTGCCTTCCGAAGCACGGAACCATTTCTCTTTTCAGACAATCAGGTGGTTCAGCCTGCAATGTCCTAACCAGACCGGGAACAAATTCACAAAGTGATAAATATCAACTTTGTGAGTGTCCCGCCGAGAATCGAACCCCGAACCTTTGCGTCGCGGGCAGTCGCACTACCACTGCGCCACATCGGCTAGTTTTAATGTAAGTGCCCACTTTTCTCAAGCTTTAGCGCTATGCACGCTGGCTGGTGAGAAATGTTTGTTAATCTTGAGAATGATTACGGGAACGCGCTTGTGGCGGGGGTCGGTTACTCGGTAGAAACTAATTTCTTCACCCGTCACTTACTCCACTTTCCACTAATTATCCATACTACTGTGAGCAAAGGGGTTTGCAGGTCGGTGCCTAGACAAATTCACGCCCTAATGTTGTTAGGTTTTGGTCGTTCCAGAGGTTTATTCTATATATACTAGATACATTTATACATTTGAGAGATTTGAGATTCTTAAGTAAAGAACATTTTTTATTTAAGTCGTAGTGAAATCATTCATGCCATCCTTTGCTCATATGTTTGCATGAAGATGAGAATCTTCATGCAAACATATTCGCCATAATGTGACAGACTACAAATATAGCACAAAGTACTTGCCTGTGTTGTTTGGTTAGTTTTAAAATTCCAATATATTTCTATACATAAATTAATGTATGCACCTAGAAGTGCCATACGTAACGAGTGCAAAGGAAAAGTTCTTTCTCCGTGCGAGTACCGATTGAGTGGAGGAAAGCAGATTTTCACTCGAGGGAAGTAATCACTGGGTGCAATTGAAATCGTACATTTGCAAGTCACAGTCATTGGTTAAAATTTACGTTTCCCTTGCATAGGAAAGCGGTTAGATTTCTAGAGCTAACTAGGTAATCGCTAACCATTACTTGTCGTAATTACTTCTGTGTTTATTTTAAACTTACTAAAGTTTTTTTTTTAAATAACGGTGTTTTGCATGGTGTACTGTGGGTTAACGGATTTTTAAATATTTCTTGTATTTTATCGAAATGTTTAGAAAATTACTGCTTAGAGGTAGAATATATTCCGCCGAGGAAACGAAGTTTTGAATACAATTACCTGCAATACATATCCGAAGTGAACGTCATGAAAGACAGATAGGTATACCTACCTCATTTGCCTTCAGTCGCAAATACAATACCGTTCGAATGATGAACTCCTTCCTCTCATTGTGGTTGTACAAAACATGGTCGTACTTCGTACCACTGTATATACTGGATGTTATGTTAGTACATGCTATTATATATGCACACCCTGATAATGATAATTAATCATAGTTTCACAGTGGACAAATTGGGGTGCGCTGCTCAAGTCACATTTTAAAAAGATGATTATAATTATCTAGTTCTGCTTTGCTCGTAGATGATTGATCAGCTACTTTCGTTGGAACCATTTCATCAGAATTGTTTTTCAAGAAAATCCTACCAATGAACTCATAAGATTTCTGTTATCATAAGGTTTGCGTTTATTGGGTCGTTCATCGACTCAGTGTCCTACATGACAAGAAGAAGACTAAGAGATAAATAACCCTCTGTATTCTAGCGTCTTGTATGTCTGCATACGCAGACCAAACAATGCCTGTCACTCATATAGATGTTTTTGATATTCGGCACCTCCCGAACAAAGTGTAAGCAATTGTTTGTACCTAAGAGAATAGGTAGTTAGTATGTACTTAAACACGCAGACATACATATATCACACCTTTATCCCGTGCGGGGTAGGCGGTAAACGACCGTATTAACCAACATTTACGCCACGTCGTCTGACAAAAACATTTGAAAAACATTTATTCAGAAAACTAAGTTTTTTTTAAATATAAGATATCTCACCTGATGGTAAGTGACGATGCAGACGATGATGGTACATGCTTGCCTTTGTCTGTATGTATCAACATTCAACATAGTGGCAGGTTGTTAGCCCATCTCCTAAAATTTAATTACACATGAAACCCACAAATCCCCTAGTCACGTTTAATGACACTCACGGAAAAGAAATGAAGTGATGCTATTCTAAGCCGTCATCACACGGCGTACTAAAAAGTACTTACTTATAAGTGTGTATGAATAATTATATTTTTAAATATTGTCCATATTACTTACTTGTAGGATCATCATCTATTGATATATTATTAATATTAATTTAAGGACAGGCAGCAATACATGCTGATAGGTCATTGCAGTGTTGGTTTTGTCAATTAATAATGTCTTTTTTTTATTTGATCACATACACACGTTCATATTTTTGTTTATATAGTCTTTATTATATTTGCACCAACTGTCCAGCAATTATTTGCACTTTGTTTCATAGGTAAGTGTTATAAATATCGTACAAATAGCGAGTCATTTACATACTTGGTATCAAAATAAGGCCAGGTCTTTGACTACAAATTTTTAGGCTGTCGTGAGAAAGGCGTTCGTCAGCTCTCACAACCACTCACTTAGTTTTAAGTATCAACTTACCAGTCTGTTTACTTAAAGTTTGCATTACTTGCAAGTTTGTTAAATTTTCGTTCTCACTGCTACATCAGTGGAGCACATTGATCTCTATTAAATCACTACTGTATAGGCTTCGTCGTGTGATATCGGTTTATAATTCACCATGTGATGCCGGCACAGTATACCATCACCCCATTTCTGTCGTAAGAAGTAACTTAGGGACTAGAGGTGTATTACAACTTTAGGCGATGGGCTAACAATCCGTCACTATGATGATACATAGTTTTTTGAATGACCCTCACATCACATATTTGTCAGACGTGGCGTTTACGGCCGTTTACTCTCTGTCTCCCTCTCAAGGGATATAGGCGTGATATATTGTAAGTATGTTTACATTATTGTGATCTAAATACGCACTGTCGGCAGAGTTCGAGTTAACTGTTTAAGGGTACTTGTTTGGATTTGGTACATACCATAGTACTGGTTATGTACCAAATCCTACCAAATCCAAACCAAACTAGTATATATGAAGTAAATTTTTAAGGCCTGCTAGGGATAAAGGCATGATATATGTATGTATGTATAGGCTAGCGCCATATAAATGACTGCTAGTTTTCTGTGTAACTTTGAAGCCACGAACGAAAGTACGGAGAACTAAATTTTACATTAATGATATTTCACTAGGGATGGGAATTCTTGCATCGACAACATTTTCGACAAATGCTGAAACAGTTTAGGCTGAGTGTGTAATATAATCACCTCATAGGTCGGAGTTTACCCTTAGGAGCACTGAGGAAAAAATACTTCTTTTGTCGTGTGGGACAACGGGTCTACGAACGACCCTGGTGTGAGGAAAATTAAACCACATACTATTACTTAGTAGGCTTCTGACGATCGCCATGCAAGTTAGAGAACAACTAGGACCGACTGCTTAACGTGCTCTCCGAAGCACGGGACCATCTTACTGACAGAAAATCAGATTATTTAGCCCGCAATATAATAACCAAGCTGGAAACTAACTCACAAAATAAATAAATATAAACTTTTTATTTCCCCCCTGGGAATCGAAGCAGGATGGAAACCTAGGCTCAAATCACGGAAGCAGTTTTCTTTATAAAAGTATTTTTTTTCCGTATACTTGTATTAATTTTTTTTTTAATTTGCACACAAATGTACACACATTTGGGTGTCCCGCATTGTGATCCAAAAAAAAAACTAGATTCTGGACATTCTAAGCTACCAATCAAGCTATAAATATGATTAATATTTAATGAAAAATAAATACAAATTTGCTGACTGATTTTGTATTACATTTTGTATTTAATGTACAAATAAATAATAGTAGTTTATGCAACTGTCATATAATGGGGGTCATTAGAATGCGAGTGTCTGTTTATCACACGAGGCGTAGCCGAGTGTGATAATAGATTGACACGAGCATTCTAATGCCTAATTATATGCAGTTGCATACACTATTTTATCTACACTCTAAAAAATAACTCAGTTGAACACTTTTCCAAACGATACATGGTCAAATTCAATACGAGAACGTAATATGGCTTGATATGAATTTTTAAAGATTCTTTACTAACAGTTGTTTAGATGTCGAGTCTCAACAGCAAATAACTAAACAACTAAACAATAACTGAACAGCACTGAACAACAACTGAACAACAACTGAACAACACTGAACAACATCGGAAAAACATCTGAAGAACAACTAATCAACATCTGAACAACAACTGAACAACAACTGAACAACATCTGAACAACATCTGAACAACATCTCAACAACAACAGAACAAAAACTTATTAAAACAACTGAACAACATCCGAAAAATTACCGTACAACAACAACTGTCAGGTGCGGCGAAAGATGGCGATTTGAGTATTGGAAAAAAAAACTTCGTTTCATTTCTCAACTTTATCGTATTAAGAGTTTTCTCATTAAGTCATTACGCTTCTGTAATTTATAGTAAACCCTAGTTTTTATAGGCAGAATGCATAAAGTAGGTCATTATGCATCTGTTTTCGAATTCATAATTCGAACATTATGAGACGAGTGTAGATAAAAAATATTTTTTAGCTTGATGAGAGCTAGATTTAGATTCAGATTTTTCTTTGGACAAAGACGTACACTTTCTTTATATAATTGATATATTTGTTCTTCTTTTTCGTGTGGGACACTAAGTCATCCAACGACACGATGAACCCTGGTGACAGAGTTTTTCAACCGCCTACTACTTGTTGATACCCACAAATGATTAAGCATATTTTAGGACGTCACTATTTTAGTTCCACGTCCTTTCGTATTAGCCTTCAGCGCCAAAATTGCGTTAATCAAGTAAGCTCAATTTTGCTCAAAAACGTTACAGGCGACAATCTATCCAGTCCATAGATTATAGAGATCAGTAGTTGAGCACCTACATGTTGGTATATAAGTAGGTACTTACATGTCACATGAAAACACTTCATTGTCTTAGTTTCTCATCACGACACGAGACATGTCGTTTAGCGAGTTGGCAAAGCAAATCAAAGGCTGAATCTTTTACATAACCTGACAGAATTACTTCACATCGGAACATTCGTACACAAAATATGTAGGTGTTTCATTGTTTTCTCCGCAAACAATACTTTTACCATTTGCGCAGGAACAACGGGTGCAAAGAAAGAAAAGAATATTTTATTCGGAACGGGTGACACACATGGAAAGTTTTCTCTATTTTCATGCAAACTAGAGGGTAACAATAGTGAGGGTATGAGGGAGGGGAGGTGCGGCCATCTGCCCCCGGCGGCGCCCTGCCGCCCTGCAAGCTCTGAAATGCACCCGGCCTGTTACACCCGCACCCATTGTGCGACACTCTAACTTACACCAACATTGAGTGAGTTAGAAGTGTGAGGTCGGAGTTCCTTGTACTTCACTCTCTTAAGTTTATCTTCATTAGTATTTCAATTCTTTATTTAAAAACCTATCTTACAGATCTTTTGAAAATTAGCTTAAAATAAGAAATATCTGCGCGTAATGAGAGCACGTTACTGCAGAGCGTTTGGACATAGAAATATCTAGCACATCTAAACCGGGAGTGTTAAATTGATATCGTATATTTAATAGAGTATCGCCTTGAGGCTAACATCAATCCGTAATGGATTCTGTAAGTTATTTTATCCAAGTTTAGCATAATCTCATACTTACTTGCATAAATTTAAGGAAACCGTTACAAATTGTTTATTATTTCTTAGTTTAAGTTTACAGTATCATTGCGTAGTACTAACAAGCGTCTCATCTTAACTTAGGTAACATGTGTAAGCACGTGGGTGTCTTAACCAGCTTCCAAGTATTATAAATTATTTATCGTCACGGTATTGATCGTGAAATAGAAAGCCAATAATTGCAACTCTTCGAACGCAGCAAGTAAGCTTGATTGTTTCTTCCAACGCTATAGGTCGACCACACTGCGCTACGTACGCGCACCACGGTCGACGCACCTCAATAACAAATGGCATACAAACATAATGGACTTTATGAAGATTCATTACTGTAAATATCTGATGGCAGCCGTCTCGGGCATGATCGATGCATTGTTAACTATTCCCTTTCTTCGGGTTAATGAACCACAAAGGTCGGGACTTGCTGACTTGCTCAACGCCACGGGAAAGGGCCTTGATTATGTTCAATGCAATTTACTGGTTAGTTAAACTTGAGGGTTCTGACATAACGGATCCCGGTAATCCGGGATCGTAAGCCGTGCGCTCGCTGTGTTATCATCATATATCAGTCTGAGTCTAACCAACGGGTATTTCATTAGCTCATTAAAATCTTGTAGGAGCATCTAGTTACTGTGTTCGTGTATAAGTAGCGACAGAATGCGGGGCTTGCCTCTAATCATTACCGTGCTACTGTTACACCCACCGCACTGTTGTACAGTTGGACGAGGTGCAGTGATCATCATCAAAACTCATTTTGTAACACAAACCCACATTCGATCTTATCAAGTCGTGATTGAGCGCGTTTAAATGTGAGTTATCTACTTTAAAGGGCAAACTCTTTAACTCAATAATCGAGACTGTTAAATCTATAATTAGATGTATGAAAGCGATGCTCGCATTCTTGACAAAATTAAATGAACTGAAGAATTTCAAAGCTCTCTCTCCGTATCGTGATAGTTATGTCGAATCGAATCAATTTTGATCTTGAATTTCTCTAACCATTATCATCATATGCTGTATATTCGCTTTTTGCAAATAAACAATTAGTTTTGGTATCATTTTTAACCAGTTCCAATCAATTTTAATGGGTATCGTTTTGCCAGTTTACTTCTTTTTGGCGATAATAATACGTACTGTGGTAAAATATCTCCTTACACGTGCGTTAATTAAATTTCATGCTTACATTTTAGAAGGTGATTGATTTTTTTTCGAAATATGGAACCAATTTACTCCTAAGTTTAAGTTATTACAAAACGCTTTTATTAGGCATGAATGTCAAACTGATATAATACCTAGGCACTTAACACTTACAGATTTTGTTTATATTAATGGAAATTTACTCAGATTTTTATTATAAGAATAAGGAAGTTTGAAAGATTCTCATTAGAGATTCTCACTAGATTGCGAGTGGACAGCTTTTAATTTTGAAAATCAGTAATCCCTTCTATTTGTTGTTGGCATAAGTTTTCTGTACAGGTACATTTTCTTTAGCTTGACTTCTTTGTAAAGAATATTCTGCTTGTCAGTAGCTCTGGCGCATGTTACTTTCTGGTGAACTAGCGCAAGTCGGTAGTGAGGTATGTACGGTAGAACAGCTGCATTAATTACCGCAGTGCGCTCTCTGCACCCGTCGGTCGTCGCAAGCATAGTTCTAGCACACGGGTTCACTTGCTCCTTCTACATCAAGCATTCGCCGACTCGTTGTCCCTATGAAAAGAAGAAAAAGTAGGCTCGACATGGTACCAATACTAAAGAGGTTTGTTCCGAAATCAAAACAAATGCTTGGTATTTTTTATCTGTTTATTGCCAAAATGTTATTTACCACAAGTGTACCACGTATTGTAATATTTTTTCATAGTTTTTGAACTTTCTGTTACTACCCTAAGGTTCAAAATTTCTGGTACAAACGCTGTACCACGTGTTCATGAGGTGTTAATGGATTAACTGAACAACATTCTGGTAATGACATTTATTGAACATTGACAAATATTAGAGCAATATACTAATATTCTTTGCGTATACTGGTCCATGACTTTTCCGTGCAGTGCAAGTTTAGTATTACTCCATTTCTAACCGTGGTTGTAGTAGAAGGCGGCTTCAAAATTAATCCAGAGAATGGGTAGCGGGATTCCCTTTGAATAAAATAACTTGCACTGCAATCATCAACCGCAAATCAAACTTAGTTTTTCTTATGACTTTTCCAAAGTATGCAAGTCGAAGAGCTTTAAGAATATTTTTCTTAGTCAATGTCTAGATAGGTTGGATTTAACATGTTAGCGAACATCCTAATCTGAACGAAACTTATTTTTTTTTAACTTTCCTGTACTCTAAATAGGTGAATATCTTAAATTGTTTTGCAAATACATCCATACATAATATCACACCTATATCCATTGCGGGGTAAGCAGAGTGTAAACGGCCGTAAAAACGAACAGGCACAGATGTAACATTCGAGTCCCTTAGTCGCCTCTTACGACACCCACGGGAAAGAAATGGGGCGATACTATTCTGCCGACATCTTAGTTAGAAAGTCTGTTGTATATAGAAAAACCCACATGTATTGTATAGTATGTCTAGCAACAGAGCTCTGCAAACAGTTCGGCACAGTTTGTGCCCCTTTGCAACTTAATTGCGATAGAACCTTTGACTTGGTGTTTGACATTTGATGTAACAGCGCCCCTATTCGCATGCAAAACAACTGCCAATCAAAAGCTTACGGGAAAAACAAAACAAGTGAAAAACAAATACACCCTACTGTACCTACACAGGTTTTCCGTAGGTAAGGTTGTATGTACGAGACCTCTTGCTTTGCTAGTTTTTTGTTGTTTGTAGGAACATTAAACTGAAAACTTTTGAAATAAGTAAGTGTTGAAACAAAGATTCAGCTTTTTGAATTATTTTTCAATCAGCCATTTCATCTAAAATCACGTCACCCTACTGATTAAGTGGATCAACACTTACTGGTAATTACTAGAAACAGTATTGAGAACACACTCATATACAAACACAAATACAAATTATATTTATTGTATTCACTGTGTTTACAAAGATCTTTACAGTATAAAAGTTTTAACAGTGTATCCTTTTTGGATGTATCACAATTCGCCGCGTGGTGCCGGCTTAGAATAGCATCACCCTTTTTCCACCCGTGGGTGTCGTAAAAGGCGACTAAGGGATGAATCCACAGAATGGGCAGCAGCGTTCCTTGTGAATATAACGCCTTGCACTGAGCTCTCCAATCCGCCTGCCAAGCGTGGTGAGTACGGCAAATACCTCCCAATTGGCAGAGACTCATGTCCAGCAGTGGACTGCAGTGGCTGTCGAAGAAGTGAAGTACCTACAATTACACAATTTTCCGAATGACCCTCAAATATTTGTCTGAAGTGACGTAAATGTACCTTTTTTTGCGGCCGTTTACGCTCTGCCTACCTTGCAAGGGATTAAAGGTGTGATACATGTGTGTAAATACTAAGAACCAGTATTTTTGACTCATTTTAACTGGAGGTGTTGCTGATAGTACGTCGCCACATAAACTTAATTAGCCATACAGTATTAGCACTCAAGTAAGATAGTGTATTTACTCGTAAATAAGCACTTCTTGCCTTTACTGGTGTTATCAATTAGCGTTATCCTATCAGGTGTTTCTCAGCCGTTACCTAAGCAGGCGAAGTGACAAGTTAGCTGATACGACACGGGAACAGCAATATGCAGCTGGAGTACGTGTTTCTTATCATTTCCTACATCGAGTGGTTGCGGTCGCAGGCATTAAAGATCAGTAGAAGTAGGAAGCAGTAGGTATAACAACGCCTCATTCGAGCTATAAAGTCCGTTATAGCTGGTATTATTTGAGGTCATAATTTACGATACACACTTTTCCGAATGTCCCTCAAATACTTGTCAGACGTGGCGCAAATGTCCGTTTTTGCGGCCGTTTACGCCCTGCCTACCCCGCACGGGATTATAGGCATGATATGTATGTGTATGTGTGTATGTACAACTTACAAAAATTCAAAAGTCTTTTATTTTTGTACGATTGCCGTATGTGTGTCTGCAAAGCACATATTACATTTTGTGTAAATTTTTATTGCGTGTGTAAATTTTCGATTCAATGTATCGTGACCCTTCTATTAAATATATTTTTTTAAGTCTTTATTGAAATTCATATTATGAAATATGCCAGGATTGTCACGTGATAGTTTACACAGTGTAAACCCAGTTTGAGTCGTTTTTATCCACTGCAAAAGAAAGCATGTGTGCATATAAGTACCTAAATTATAAATTGGGTACGGCCACGGTTCAGAAACTATAAGCCAAAAATAAACGACTTTTATACCTCTGAAACATGAAAAGCCAGTCATATAGTATATATAGTATGTTTGTTTTGTAAACATATTCAATGAAGAAATGCATCGAGATGTATGATTTAGCATTGGTATCGAAAACGTGTTTGTCTATATATTCAATGATAGCTTCTGCAATGAAACATAGAGTGATATTTCATAATTATTTCCACAACATATTCCAGTGAGACCTAAATACCCGTTTAACAGGACACACACTAAAACTAAAGAAAGACGCTCAATGAATAAACACTTTCTGACGAATAGGGTAGTTGATACACGGAATAAGTTGCCTCAGGATATTGTATTGGCTTCATCCATCAACTCATTCAAAAACAAACTGGACAGTCATATAGCGTCACAGAAAGGCAACCAGAACAATTGAAGTGCAAGATACAGGCATTTATCACTTGTAAAACTGCCTGCTTAATTAATAATATAATAAATATAAAATTTTATGAATGCAAGATGGATAGTCATCTGTACTGTGTAACATCCTAATGTAACTAAGTAAAATCCTAATGATGAAGACGTTAAACCGCTCCTCACGTCGGCCGCCTGCCGACCGCGACAAACACGGATAAATTGGCGACACATAAAAAACACCGCGCAAATCGGACACTAGGCAGCATTCCTAACAAATAATCCAAAAAATCCCGGCCAATCCGACAGTGAAATCCGCCTCCTTTGCGAGTAATCAGAATCACTAAAGCGTAAAAGAGATGACATAAAAATTCTATAGTAGGTATTCGCGATTCGAAAGCTGTTTCAAAATTCGTAATAAGACGCCGTTAAATACGTAATGTTAAAAGGAAGAGTCTGTGTGAGGCAGGAGAAATGTAAATTGGTTTTCCTGATCCGTCTTCGGCCCTCATTCTTACGCATAACATCAAGGTGTAGGTAAATTATTTGCATGAATTTAAAAGATTATCTATAAAACATTTTTTATAAAGTACATTCGTGATTTGCGATACGTCAATTACATTTGATATTAAATTCTATTGTATTACAGCTACCTATATCAATCAATCAACTTTCATGTCTCTTGTACGAATTGCTGTCGAATTTGTTCCGGTATTTTTATGTACTCTACTCAGTCATATGACCAACTTCAGAGCACCATTCACATTGTGACACACTTTCCTCATCGGAGGAGGTGATGCCAGTCAATAACTAATATAGGACAATAATTTAAACTATAAACTCGGACTGGATCGGTCTGTGTCTCGAACTGAACGGCGTGTTTTCGATCTTGAATAATACTAGAAACTCTACAAATGGATGGTACGAATTATGTTGATAATGTCTAAATGTCCCCTCCAAGTACACTGATTTGTACGTATCTATGGAGAAAACGCGTTCTCTTGTGTCCATTTTTCCCGGCAAAGTTTTATCAAGTAGAGAACGTTTTTGCCCTATTCATACTATGAAAGTATGAATAGGGCGATACATAAACGTTGTATGCATCCAATCGATCGCTATGTAGGTAATGTATATTAGTAGGTAGGTATAATTGATCACTGTAGACAATGTTGTCCTGTTCCAGAATACGGTTAGGTGCGGCCAATGCATGCCCTCTAATAGACTCTAATAGAGAGAGGTTTGTTTCGCACAATATGCAAGTCAGTGTGGACAAAGCATCGAAATGATGTACCGTATGAGGGATCACAATAAGCCTCTAACGGTCCATACTCTTAAGTTCGCAGTTTACGGTTTCGGAATAACTTATTGTTTGAAATTATATATAGGTACGATTAACTGTTAGTTTATTTATTTAGAACTATACCTGTTCATAAATCGTCCATGAAATTGTAAAATAAATGTCTAGTGCTATCATTAGCGATATTGGCAATCGAATGAAAATTGCATCTCATCAAAGTAACAATAGGTAGACGTGAGGGGTGAAATTACGCGGGTAATATAATAGCGCAAGGTTAGCAGGTAAGTTTGTGAAGCCCGTTGCCGTATCACCTCGTGATGAGTAAATTATCTGTTTTTAAGTGGGTTGAGTCGTCTGATGGCGACGTCTGCGGCGACTGCGCAGGGTAACGGTACTACCGAGGTATGAGCAACCATCGTTAGCAGTTCAAGTTACCAAGAGTCAGCCTATACTGGTTAGTCTCAATACACGTATGAAAAAACTAGTATTTGCTGAACCTTTAAATGATCAACTCGAGTTGCCGCTGATAGTATAGGTACTCTATGCAGCGCTCCGATACTCTATCGCTCTGCAACCCAATACATCTTATACTGTTATTAAATTTATGAGTGTACTTTCTCCCGTGTTTGATGGTAATCACCGGCATCGATCACACCGATACCATCGATATTCAGTATTCCCCTTCTTATCCGTTTAGCATATTCCAACACCCACAACAACCTGCTCGAAACCGTTTTGTAAACTATAATGCAGCTTTAATGACACCGAGTTGTTTTGATCACAATACGAACAATAACAAGGTGATATTTACATAATAAATGGTTTTGATTTCTCTTGCACCGTTCACGTGATTGACTCGAATAGTTGTGATTGGATAGGAATTATCTGTAATAAGAATAATTACAGAAATAGCGTTGAGAAGCTTAAGCATGGCTGTAATGCGGTTAAGGAACTGTTGAAGTGCCCCTGGATAATTACAAGATCGACGTGTTTCAATGTAAGTGGGTACTGGCAGGTACTTGCTGGGTACGGTATGGAATTCCTGCGCTGAGAGGCGGAAGCGGCGGCGGCAGCGAGCGCCTTGATCTTGCGCGTTGCGCGTTGTTCGCGGCTTGTATGTAGCACGTTCTGTGTTGCCAACACTGCACATCTAAAAAAAATAATTAAAATAGAGTAATTTTTTTATAAAATGTGCTAAATATAATCCGTACTAATATTATAAATCTGAGAGTTTGTGTGTGTGTATGTATGTTTGTTACCTCTTCACGCTCAAACGGCTTGACCGATTTGGATGAAATTTGGAACACAGGTAGAGTATAACCTGGAATATCACATAGGCCACTTTTTTACTGCAGGATTACCACGGGAAAATGAGGTGGTAGCGGGTGAAACCGCTGGGTGGAAATCTAGTCTACACTAATATTATAAAGAGGAAAGATTTGATTGTTTGTTTGTTTGTTTGCATCGAATAGGCTCCGAAACTACTGGACCGATTTTAAAAATTCTTTTACCATTAGAATCCTACATTATTCCTGATGAACATAGGCTATATTTTATACGAGAAAAAAATAGGGATCCGCGTGAAAATTTCGATAATGTAACCCAACGTGTAAAAATGTACCAAAAAAATATCTTATATCGCGTACGCTGTGGAAATTATTGACAATAGAGCAAAGTGATGTACTACAGTTTTATAGAGGACATCAATATCTATAATAATGTTTGCGATACCATATGTCTAACTATTACAGTTATGCCACAATAACTACTTTTTCATTTAAAAATGTACAATCTACGCCACATTATTCGTACCAGTGTAATGATTACATTTAATCATTACTGTATTAAAGGGTGTCAGGGATAGCCCTCCGAATACTGATAGGGTACATGCAGACCATGAAACTGAACAACTTTCCCCTAGGAACATATTTCAGGAAACGTAAAAAAACTGACTTCCCATAGTGAATGCAGTCAGTTGATTGTGATTTTGTATGGAAGGTAATTTTTTTGGCGTTTCCTGATATATGTTTCTGGAGGAAAGTTGTCCAGTTTTATGTTTCATGCACCATATCAGTATTCAAAGGGCTGTCCCTTACTCGGTATAAAAAAAGACGACAAAAACATTAAATAATGCATTAAAAAATCTACACTAAAATAATACATACATACACTTATCCCGCCTATTATCCCTTGCGGGGTAGGCAGAGCGTAAACGGCCACAAAAACGGACATTTACGCCACGTCTGACATATGTTTGAGGGTCATTCGGAAAATTGTGTATCGCCATAGTGACAGGTTGTCAGCCCATCGCCTAAATTTGCAATACACACCCTCAAGTCCCTTAGTCGCCTCCTACGACTCCCACGGGAAAGAAATCGGGTGATGCTATTCTAAGCCGGCATCACACTAAAATAATAATGATAAAATCTACACTAATATCAAAAACAGTTTTTTTTTGTTTGTTTGAATTAAATTGGCTCCGAAACTACTGGACCGATTTTAAAAAATCTTTTACCGTTAATTGATATTGAAATTCTTTATTCAATGTAGGATAGTATTATCACTTATTGACGTCATGAACCGTCATTCTAAAAAAAATAATTTGTATCACACAATTTTCCTTTTTTTATTACAATTTTGTTATGACCTACCTAATAGAAAACCGGCTCGGGCGGGATAAAAAAATTAAAATAAAGGCACTGCCATGGGGCTGGCCAGGTTAATCACACTGCATGTAAATTTATGCCACCACCATCTGAAAACGATATTTGTTTCAAATTGAAGTCAAGATTTTTAGAATCCTACATTATCCCTGATGAACATAGGCTATATTAAACTGTCTTATTCCCGGAGGGAAATTGTTAGCAGCGGGTGAAACCGCTGGGCGGGCTGCTAGTTATTAATAAATCGGAACGCTGATTCTACTGAAAAAGCACACACATAAATCTTAAAGCGAAAATCGTCTTCATCACACCGGCGATGTGCCGAAACGTTGATCAACTTCCTCTAAAGAAATTAATTTATTGAAGATTTTGGCGAAAACTGCTACCACGAAGATAACAACAAGCAGCTAGGTAGTTGCAAACGACTGTGAATCGACTTCATGATCTTTTCCTTGATGTGTACTGCTTCTCAATCGGTTAATAGCCATTTCAAGCCACCTCAATTCAATGCTGCTTGATGCTTGCGGGGTATTGTGATGACGCGTGTACGTATCGAGTTCACATTGTATATGCAGCGTAGTTGTTCAGCAGTAGATGTGTTGAGCTAAGTCAGCATTCTACGTGCGTCGTACGCTTCATATTTCATAGCAACTTGTGCCGCTACAAAAAAAGTATGTATGAAAATTTATCAATACAAAACCGGTTATGTGGTCGAAATTAGCCATAATGAAAAGATCTAATTAAATTCGACCTTAAAGAATCATCGAATAAATTACATTGTAAGACTAGTAAGTAATTTTGAAGAAAAGCATCTTAAGTTTTTAGGCTTGACATACATTTTAGGGCAGATGAGTAGAAAAGAGCAAGGTTGGCAACATCGAGCACATTATACACGTATAGGCATCGCGAAGTGACGCCGCGGTGACAATAGCTCGCTCGACCCTGTTCGCACGACGATCACACTCTCCAGCTATCGACTCGGCTCCGTTTATAAGAGAGCTATTTAGTTATTTACACATATACATCACCCTTGCAGGGTAGGCAGCGCTAACAAATTAAAAAAAAACGTTGAGACTCATTTGCATAACATTATTTGAATGTCTTTTACAAAATTGAGTATCACTGTCATAACCGATTTTCAGCCAATTATTATCTGAAGTTGTTATACTGATGAAGTATATGCTTCATTCAGTATGTATGAACAAACGACTACTGAGAATCAAACCAGGGATCTTCGGGCCAACAACGCCTATAGACGGTTAGACCACGAAGGCATTTAAGCAACAAGCATTTGACACGATTGACAGCCTATTCTCACAGGTGACTGTTAACGCCCCTCAAACACCACCTTGACCGTAATTTCGATTTTGATCGACATTAACGAGAATTTTGTTACGATTTTAATAGGCCTTAAAGTCTAATAATCAGAGCAAAAATCTAATCGGCCTAGTAAGACACGATTTAGTACTTGCATACTTACATACATAATTATGTCTTTGCTGTGTTAGAAACTCTTGATATTTTACCTCATCATTTACGTTATCCCGCCACACTATGTACATCTTCCCAGGCGTCGATTACTATAGTAGTGTTTTATGTAGGCATAATGCAAATAACGTTACTGATAATGCCTGATGGGTACGCAGACGGACAAGCTTTCACAACTCATTACGGTGGGAAAAGTGCGCGAAAAGCCGGTAGTGCGCCTTTTGCCGCGCAAAACATCGTTTGATGATGCTTCATGTAGGGTTGTCAGTGGTCGCTTGATGACGCTTCATCTAGGGTTGGTAGTGATTAAGGTGAAAAAACTCGAACTGATTAGCCATGGCCCACAATGCAGAATCATAGCAGCTACACTCGACTGTAATTCTTTAGCCAATATGACACTCTTATGACTTTTAACGGAATCCTTTAGGATTAAAACCATTCAATTTATCCAGATATTTTGCAAAAAATTTACTTTTTATATAATTATTTTTTTTAAACTATCTAAGCTTTAAAGTATTAATATTTTTTATCATCGTATGATTCAGCAGTAACAAGTGCTTCGATAGATAGCTCGTACAAGGTCATTACGGAAAGCATCACCTACCAGCGTATTACTTTTTTGCTGTACCTAACTGTACAGTAATTAAGTTCATGTTTACCTTATAAATAAATTGTGAATAGTAACGGTGCCTGCCTCCTTACTTAATTATGTCGTGGGATTATCATTATAGCCATGATTTACAATATAAAATATATTGTCACACAAATATGTTAATATTATAGTCGGTTTCTGTTATAGGTACCTGAATCATAGTTCGAAGAAAAACTAATTAAACTTGTAGTAACAAACTGAATAAGAAAATTTATTATTTATTAGCTAGATACTCGTAAGTACCGTTCATGTTAGTAAGAATATTATAAAATTAAATAAAAAGTTACAGTTTGGTTTTGATACATTTCAAGGCAAATGGTTTTACTATTGGAGGGGTATTTTTTCATAATTCAGAATGAGTCATTCTTTGAAATAATAATTTTCTTAAAAGTTGTTGAGCTAAAGCCAAGCGGTGGAAGGCTCCGTTAGGGGCCGCCTGGCTCGCGACCACCATCCCACCGAAGTCTGGCGCCAAGTAGCTTGCTGCGTTCCGTCAGTGTGTGGGAGTGCCAGTGCCTTAACAGGCTTCTTCTGGGTGAGCTCGCTCCATCTTAGACTCTGTCTCTGTCCTATGACCTAGACTAGAGTCAAGAGCAAACCCATCATTAATAAAAAAAAAAAAAAAAAAAAAAAAAAAAAAAAGCTATTTTAGCATTTTTTGTTTGATTACTTTTCATATATGCCACATTATGTCTTTGTATTTTGTTATATATGCCTAGGGCAAATTTGTGTACAACACCGCAGTCAAGTTGTCCGAGATGTCGGCACGATGTAGAGCCCTTCAGGGACCATAAATTTCGACGGAATGACAAATGTCCTCGCTGTTAATGAAACGAAAATATTTTATGTGCGAAATCGTCGCGGTTTGCGGTTTGAGGCTTTTTCATCTCACTCAGAGTCATTTATTTTTTAATATTTAACGGTTGATCGTTTTGCTAGAGGCCCAACAAACGGATTCACCCGTATTCCCGCATTAGTAAAGCGTTTTCCCGCGTAACAGAGTAGTCTGTAATTTTGCATAAAATTGTCTTTGCATAGGCTTCATTTTGGCCCCAGAATGTTTCATTTGTTCTGAACTATACCTAGATTTTATTATATTTAGATATGTAGAGTACTTTAGTATATTATGTACGTAACAGTTCTTCACTCTTTTTACAAATTCAGAGATTATTTTGTCCTTATAAGAGGCATTGTCACCAAAACTGTAAACCCTGACACTGAAGTAACACTCAATAGAAAATAGGACAAATCTTGGGAGCGTTTTGAATTTAAGGCCCGGCCCTATTTTTCTGGCAAAAGTTGGTTCCTTTCATTCACGCTACGCTAGAGAAACAGCCAAAACAGCCAGAGAAAATTTTTGCGCTCAAATTTTCGACAGTTTATACGTTTTATTCGACGTAGAAACTAGAAAAATACTGTAACAATTTTTGAAAACTTGCAAAATTTTCAAGCGCTGGCAGGATACTGTTACAATGTGTAATCCAGCCATTTTTACTTGAATATTTTGAAAAATTGAGTAGTGATAGTATTATGGTGTTTGTTAGAACCTCGACAGTAACATATGTTTTTCAGAATTTTATAGCTGCAATTGTCTCAATAAAACCGGTTTTGCCCGTGCTCTATACTCGCCATGTTAGAACGTGGGTGCTCAAGATTTAAAAAATCTGGTTTCAGAATACAAACGGAGAAGGTATTTACTCTATGTCACGAAAACTGTATGTTGAGAATCTCAAAATGATCACTTTGCATCGCTTAACGATGGAAAATAACGAGGAAAATTGTGAAAACAGTGGCTTGCTGGGCATTCCGTATGTAAGTAGGATCTCTTAACTCGTTCTCGTGATAAAATTTCAGATTCAACAGATTCAAGTATCGCCGGAGGGGGTATCGTGGTATCGTGAGCGTATGTAAGACAAGCTACGGATAATGAAGGTTGCAGACTTGCAGTGGATGGTTCTGCGAAATGTCGCGCGGCGGTAACGGTACCCGCCCCTCCCCTTGCACCTCCCCGCAACACTCCTATACTTTATTATCTCGTTATTTTTAACGATCCCACGCACTGGAAGTATTTACGACCGGCTTCAATCAGTTTGCCTACTACACGGCTGCTAATTAAACATTCGAATTGATCATAAACCGTCTGCCATACATTGTAGGGGCTGATTGGCATTGGCAAGACGGCTGAATGCATGCAAGTAAAAAGTTAATGTTTGCAAGCAGGTTACTTACTTGTCACTGTTATTAGGGCAGTAGATTATTATGTATGAATTTTGAATTGAATTGAATTTGAATTGAAGAGTACTACCGCGTGATGTATTTGCTTACTAATGCCGTGTGATGCCGGCTTAGAATAGCATCTCCCCATTTCTTGCCCGTGGGAGTCGTAAGAGGCGACTAAGGGACTCGAGGGTGTGTATTGCAATTTTAGGCGATGGGCTGACAACCTGTCACTATGGCGATACACGATTTTCCGGATGACCCTCAAATGTTTGTCAGACGTGGCGTAAATGTCCGTTTTATGCGGCCAATTATGCTCTGCCTACCCCGCATGGGATTATAGGCGTGAGATTTGTAAGTATGTATAAATAATAAAAAATTAACTTGATCAATAAGGGTGGGAATAACGTGAACTTAAAACCGTAGGATTGGTGCTGCTATTTAAAGCCGGCACCACCCGGAAGGGCATATTACCCTTTACAACGAAAAAAAATTTAATTCCCTACGATAAAATGGTTACCCCGTAAGGGATATAGGCGTGATTTATGTATGTATGTATGTAAAATGGTTAGCATGGGGCACATACGGTGGCACATATAGGGGCAAAAAAATGGACCTCCTATACAAATTGACCCGGTCGGCTGGATAATTTTGTATGGGAGGTCCTTTTTATATTTGGACCTATGTTTTATAGGAAAGTTGTTCAGTTTCATGGGTTGCTTCACCCCTTAAAATATTTGCAGCTAATATTTTTACCTGCCGTAGTTTGTGTTTTCTAGTGTTTTCTAAAGTACAAATGGTAATTTAAACACTTGTTCTAGGTAGTGATATTGGAAACCTATCAAACGGTTAATATATACGTATCTACATAAGAAAACCTGATATTTGATTCAATCATCTTTTATAGCGTAATATATGTACCGTAAAAGAATGCTTATTCGTACTAATATTATAAATCTGAGAGTTTGTGTGTGTGTGTGTGTGTTTGTATGTATGTTTGTTACCTCTTTACGTCATTACGGCTTCACCAATTTGAAACACAGGTAGAGTATAACCTGGAATAACACATGGGCTACTTTTTACCGCGGGAAAACAACCATTTTACACGCGAAAATAAGTGGCAGCGGGTGAAACCGCTGGGCGGGAATCTAGTGTGTTATAAGTTGTAGTATTTATGTGATCAGGTCATATTCTCATATAGCTCTGGTTTGCTGTATAAGGTTTAGGTGATTCAATAGTTCGATGTAACTAAATAGCAACGCCAAGGTATTCAGGCGAGCGAGGCCTCGGAGGTAAGGGTACAGTGACCATCATTTATACTTCTTTGTGGATTCGCTATTGGTAAAAATACACTAAAATGGTGATACTTGGTCGGTTGTTTAGAGCAAATTCATTTCGGTGGAGATAAAAACAATATTATTCTATATAAACAAATTATTCAATAAATTATAAATAAACACGTACTCAACTTTTTTAGTACATTCATACATACATATATCACGCCTATAATCCCTTGCGGGGTAGGCAGAGCGTAAACTGCCGCATAAAACGGACATTTACGCCACGTCTGACAAGTATTTGAGGGTCATTCGGAATATTGTGTATCGCTATAGTGACAGGTTGTCAGCCCATCGCCTAAAATTGCAATACACACCCTCAAGTCCCTTAGTCGCCTCTTACGACTCCCACGGGCAAGAAATGGGGTGATGCTATTCTTAGCCGGCAACACACGGTGTAATGGGGTGATGCTATTCTTAGCCGGCAACACACGGTGTAACTTTTTTAGTTTCATGATTTAAAACAACTTTTCAAACGGAACACATCAAAGACTTTGATACTTTTTGCCACTTTGTGAGCAAAAAATCGGGGTTTATAATGTGTAAATACTGAAAAACTTTGTTTTATAACTTTCACTCCCTAGTCTAAGTACTAAGTCTAAAACGGATCGCATTTAAAAACTAAAATCTTGCATACAAACCCTTTAGGGGTTTAAATTTAGAAAATTTTGTCACGTGTTTGATTATTTTAGTTTCATAATCGAATCCCAAATTTTGAAACAGATTGCTTCAAAGACCACTAAAATTATAAAAATCCTTTGTTAGCTGATGATAAGGTACAACATTCCCCATGGAACATAGGTTGAAATATAACAAAAATATTTTGAGTTTCCATAGCAAGTCAAATTGCTGATCGGCAATTTTATGTCTGTATGTATTAACTTTATTGTACCACAAAACAAATTTACATTATCAGTAAAGGATGGAATAAAACAAGAGGCACTAAGGCGGACTTATCCCACAAAGGGATCTCTTCCAGTCAACCTTTGAGAGACTCAGAGGATATGTAATTTGCAGGTAAACGATGGTACTTTAGAAAGGCAATAAAATATATGATTATGAGAAAGCTTACTCTTTAACTAATATACATAAATAATAATAAATACATACACCCTAGTTGATAATAGATAATAACAAATATAAATATGAATTTAAATACATAAATAAATATCATGTGCCCTACAAATTGTCTATGTCACCCAGATCATAACCCCAAACTTTCCTGATGTTGGATTTGAACATCTTCACATTAATGCTGTTCCTCACCTCTGCAGGTAAGCTATTCCACAAGCGCGCAGCATGGACAGTGAAAGACTTTTTAAATGTTGTAGAAGGAGCATAACGTCATCTGAAGCGAAAGATCACCATAGGAGCGTAGACGAGGTGCCGCAACATTTAACGCAAACCTCTCACACAGGTACTGAGGTGCGGCAGGACTCGTTAGCACATTGAAGAGGAGTGAAAGTGTGTGTAGGTCTCTGCGACGACGTATTGGCAGCCACTTCAAGCGCTCCCTGTACTCGGTGATGTGGTCGAACTTACGCAACCCAAAAACAAAGCGAATGCATTGGTTCTGGAGTCGCTCCATCTTATTAAGATGTTCTTCAGTGAGGTCGAGATATGCGACATCACCGTAGTCCAAAAGAGGCAATAGGAGTGCTTGAGCGAGCATAATTTTTGTCTGGAGAGGAAGAAAGTTCTGCAGCCTTAATAGTGAGTGAAGGGATGCTTGCACTCTTCGGCCAACCTCGGTCAGCTGTTCCGTCCAGGTTAAAGTCTGGTCGATAAATATTCCGAAATTCTTTACTTTGGTTGAAAAAAGAATGGGAGAGCCGTTAAGAAAAACCTTTTATATAGGAGGTTCATACTTTTCTTAATTTTTTTGACCTTTGTTCCTTGGGGAAAGTTGTTCCTTACCACCAGCCGTCTTGAGTTTGCTCTATCAGTCACAAGTAAAATTTTACCCTATATAGTAAAATAAACCCTCTGCCCAAATTTAATGTTTCTAGTACTAGTAGTTTAGGCTGTGCGTTGATGAATGAGTCGTCAGCCAGTCAGTGCTGAAGACATTTGTTTTTACAAGTTTAAACGACAACAAGTTTGAGATCATTCTTGGCGTGAGATGACTTTAAGCACGTACACAGACCTTGTAAGGTATCACTGATAATGAGAGATTACCTTTGTGGCATGTTTGATGCAATATGGCTTTAGGCACAGATTGCTTATCTCTTGTTTGTTAATGTTGCGATTTTAATGTAAGTAAGAAAAAAAAATGAATTATGAAACGTTGTTGCGAAAATGTTTTCATAATCAAAGTAAGTGATTTAGTGTTGCAAAAGCACTATATTTTGATGTTTCATACATTTGAGCCCCTAAGCTTATTAATAACTGCAACATACCTAGTTCTTGGAACTGATATGTGAACTAAATTTAGTAGAATATTTCTAGCAAGTATAGTTTAATACAGAAAGAGAAGCAGGCATAGCAAAACATAACTTAACAATAATAAACGTCCACTTTACTTTAAACGTATCTTTTCGTGACTTCATATCTTATGCAAGGAGAGACACGAGTTTTGACTTCAGAATAATATTCCTCCTAGCAGTCTCGGCGGCATATGTTTATGCAAGTACTATGTAAAGAGAATCAGCGGCAATAATCCTACTTCAAATGTACACTGCAAAAAGAAAGGAACGAAGCGAGTGACATGGTGACCCTACCCGCGAGTGCGCGCTGCGGCATGCGCGGGAGAGGCGGGGAGTCACGACACGACTCGATTAGGCTAGCCGAGACACAGGCTGGGCCTAGCTCGCGCTATGGGGCTGGCAACGAGCTACAGCTTTAAAACCAATCAAAAACATTCTACGTACCTGTATAGCTGAAACTGAAAATTCCAGACAAAAAAAATTAAAGTAACGGGTTCTAGATTACATAATTATAGGCAATGTGAGATATAATAACTCCAGGCAATGTCAGACTCCGTCCCTATATTGTATTCTGCCGACTTTTTATTACAGCTAGCAGCCCTATATCTAAAAGCTGCTTCTCGCGTCGCCTCTCGTGCGTGATAGACTCTCCTGCTAGTTTCTTGACTGCCCTTCGATTAAAAAACTCCACACGGCGACTATGGAGCCGACGACGACGCGATCGTTTTGTTTCTTTCAAAACTCAAATTTATTGCTTTTTATTTAATGCCCCTTTACGTTTTGTTTGGATTTTTTTGGAGTAATTCTACTATTTATTCGGTACTATTAGATATGTCGGGATTTATCTAGTTGAAGAAACGTTTTAAATCAACGAACACTTAAAATCAATCACTCGAGCACAATTTACAAATCAACCAATAGGTACCTATTTCTCTGTTCTGTACCTAGTTATCTAAAATTGACATAAATAAATCTTCTGCTTTTAGTTACTTAAAGTTAAAACTATGGATAGTTTGGGCAATGATCTTATTTGACATAGAGGTCCTTACTACAAAAAAGTAAGACAACGTTAAATGTGTTGAAAGCGTGTTCAAATTAATATATATATATATATATATATATATATATAAATATAAATAATTAAATATAAAAAAATTATATACGATTATTTTATGATAATTTTATTATTGGTTTACTCACTTTTATATTCATAATAATTATGTCCTATCCAGGCCCATGTTTGAGGCCTGATACCTATTATTATATAACTTCTGACGGCCGATGTGGCGCAGTGGTAGTGCGACTGCCTGCGACGCAAAGGTTCCGGGTTCGATTCTCGGTGGGACACTCACAAAAGATGATATTTATCTCTTTGTGAATTCGTTCCCAGTCTGGTTAGGACATTGCAGGGTGAACCAACTGATTGTCCGAAAAAAAATGGTTCCGTGCTTCGGAGGGCACGCTAAGCCGTCGGTCCCGGTTGCCGTCTATGATTACTTAGACGGCGGTCGTAACACAACCATGTCAGAGGCCTACTAGTGGTAGTAGGCGGTTGAAAAACTCTGACACCAGGGTTCATCGGGTCGTTTGATGACTCGGTGTCCCACACGAAAAGAGAAGATATAACTTCTACTAAATGTATGAAATGTAAAATGAAATGCAATACATAATAGATGAATACTGAATTCCCTTCCCTTCTTTATATAGGAACTTAATGACTGCTCAAGTTTTATCATTTATGTATCATTTTGCAAATTTCTTTCAACATGGTGAAATGAAAGCCGTCCAAAAAAAAGCGATCGAAAATGCATTAGCATGATAATTTTGTAAAAGGAACAAATACACAATATTATTTTGTAGTGTCCAGCAAGAATTTCATAACTTTTGCAACAAAGTAGAATTTATATCAGCCGCACTAAGTGCAAAAAAGGTTTGGCTTCTAGGTAGGTTTAGGCCGTAGGTATTTTAAATGATTTTAACATCATTTTGTATTTTTTTAATGACTTGTCTAATCGTCGATATAAAGTGTGATTTTAGGTAAGAAAGTAAACCCCCAAAAGAAATTATTTCCTCTACACTTAGACGTGAGTGTGAGTTATAGTCCACTGAGTGTTTGTTTAGTTAAGTTTTTTTCGTTTAGAAGATTTAAGTGTGGATTGTGCAAAAAAAGTTTAAACCTAATTATTATCAAAGATTTATTATTTATTTATTACCTACCTAGTGAATAAATTAGCAAAACTGGATATTCTGCCAATATTATGTTCGTTTAAACTAGAAAATGGATATGTAAATCTTGTGTAAATTCGATGACATTTTGGGTGTGGAGATGCAGCTGAAGACCCTGACATTTCGGCGCAGCCTCGTTTTTAATGCGACGTCAAATGTTTGCCATTTTTATCGTCATTTTGATTTTATGCACCGCATTCCAATGATATATTTATTGCTGCTTATTAATTGCTTATCTTTAGTAATACTGAATGAATGATTTAGTATTTTGTAAGCTTTTTTCTAGTGAAGTAATATAAGCTTTAACTAATAGAACACTAGGTTTATAAAAATTTCGAGGAGATTTCGGAGCATATCTAGGGCCCTCATCACTTAAAAAATAACTCGATGTAAATGTTATTAATTGAAAATCCGTTTTTGTCAGATTGAGGTAGAGATACTTAAGTATATTTACCGAATGTCGTATTAGTAAAAAAATGTTCAAGGTAGTTACAGATAGATAAATTACTAAAAGTGGTCAATCTCATTCTGTAACTATAGCGACACTACTATTAATAATACAACATTCTACAACATGTAGATAAGCTTCAGCACCTGAAATGGAATTTCGATAAATTACATTTTCTTCGAGTTTTGAATTTTTAAGTGATGAAGGCGCTAGTTACGCTCCAAAATTTCCTTATGAAACCAAATCATTCTGTGAGAGTGTGAATAGTGTGATGGTTATTTGTAAGGATTGCATATCTTTACAATGTAAAAATACTTACGTGTATGCTTACCAGTTGAACAGAACACATAAAAGACTCTCGAGCAACACAATAGCTGTGAGACGATAATAACCTTTGACATTTAAATAAATAAAACCAAAGCAATTTGTATTTCTTTGACACACGAAGAGGTCAATTCGATCGAATTTTATTTGTAAGCTGTAATTAGGGTGAGATATTTCTATGCAAGTAATTTGCGAGTGTATGGAAATGACCTTTAAAATCGTGTTCATCTTTAAAATTAGTTTTCTTAATTCTTAGATTTGGTTGCCTATATTATAGATATGTACGAATTTAATGTATTTTTTGTCCATCACTACATTTTTCTAATTATGGGTTCACAGACATTGTTTGCCATTTTTGATGGCATCAATCTTGTGCATTAAAAGCACCTAATTCGATTAATTATATGCATACGATGTAAAAAAGCAATTTTGAAATTGACCTTAATACTAATGTAACTTGACTCTTCTGAGTACTGGGAACGGGGCACATAAATAAAGGCTTGGTTATGGTTGTACGAGTATACCTAGGTACCTGTTTATTTCATTACGATAATGTTCATTTATGGGCGTGGCCACATTTGAAGAAATGAAAACGATAAAAATATTAGATACAACTCATTGATTATATTACGATTACGAACGAATAAAAAAACGTGATGATAACGAAACAGTCGGAAGAACACATAACGAGCACGTTCTTACGATAGACGGCTGAAGTTTCCCCGACAGTTAAATTAGTAGCGTAAAAATTATCTGCAGAATTAGTGTCTCCTCACCAATATTAACTTAAGATTATATGAAAGCACCTAGCAAAATATATGAAAACAAACTTGGACGATCCAAGAGCATGTCAGGATTTAATAATCCCGTCGCCGACAGCTACGACATAATTTACCGCCGCCGCCGTAATAAAGCATATTACGTAATTGATTTTTCCGGGAATGAACTACCAATTTAATGGTTCATTTACGCTACGAGAGAAGTTTGCTCAATTTTTATTTCCACGTAAAACGGAGTGTGGTAAAATATGGGTTCTATGAAGCTCTAATAAGTGTGTTTAATCCGAAGTGGTGGTTGAGGTGCGGGCGACAGCGGGGCGCTGGCGGGGTGCGGGGGAGGCATCGCCACCCGTCGCCGCTAATTGTTGCTATTACAGAAATTGGTCACTTAAACTGAATTACGATAAATCACTACCCGCTGAGCTTAAAAGCTCGCGCACTTGACGTTTACATGATTAGACGCTTGTTTTAATAAATAAATACTACGTTGGCTCAGGCAACGGAACTTTACTGCCATAGCTCAGGCAAGACTTCGCGCGCTATGTGAATAATTATGATAAGTACTTGTTTCGTTGTTTCAGGAAAGCCAGCGTTGTCAACGAGTCGGTCGACAGAAAGGCGGTGTACGAGAGCAGCTTTTGGGAAGGTGAGACAGATTAAACAGCTTGCACGACTTAGTCGCGTTCAAAGGTTTAGATAATTGTTGGTAGTAAAAATGCAAATGCGTTATTATGAATGCCGATGGCGTAAGATAACACGCGCGCGCCGGCGCATGGCAATCGTGCTGGGTAGTTGGGTACACAATCTTCCTCGTTAATTGAAAAATTACACCTGCACTGCTTAGAAAAAAACGTAATAACACAATTAGTTATTGCCATTGTCTATCCCAACAGATAATTTCGATCTTAATAATAAAACATTAGTACATCCATGTAGAGTCGTTATTATTTTGCCATGATTACAGGCACAGTTAGTTTTATAGCTGCTTATTATATTTTTAGTTCGCGATTGGTGTCAGGATATATTGATGTATCGATGTTAACATCGATTTACCGATATGAACGGTTAACGACGATGGCAAGGGTGTGTTGCGGTGAGGTAACAGCGTACTCACCGCGCCTCAAAACCCGTTCCGGACTGGATAGCCATTAGGAAACAATATCGTTGCAAATTGTGTTTATGCAAATCTCTTTATGTCGACGACCTCATGGTCTGGAGTAATATTGCGGTTTTCTTAAAACTTAATACCTTTTATGTTTTCGATTAGAAAACTCTTATCTAAGCGTTATAATATTGAAGAGCTAGAATGACTCAAATAGAATTTTGTGATGATGTTGATATGTTGACCCCATACATATTATACTTCCTACTTAGGGAAAGATTTCAGTTTAATAGGAGTCTCACGCATTAAGTATAACGCAGCTATTAACACATTCTCTTCTCCCTTTCGTGTGGGACACCGAGTCGTCCAACGACACAATGAACCCTGGTGTCAGAGTTTTTCAACCACCTACTACAGTAGTAGGCCTCTGACATGGTTGTGTAACATAGACAGCAACCGGGACCGACGGCTTAACGTGCCCTCCGAAGCACGGAACAATTTCTTTTCGGATAAACAGGTGGTTCACCCTGCAATGTCCTAACTAGACGGGAAACAAATTCACAAAGTGATAAATATCAACTTTGTGAGTGTCCCACCGAGAATCGAACCCGGAACCTTTGCGTCGCTGGCAGTCGCACTACCACTGGGGCACATCGGCCGTCACACACGTTGTATAATACCTATTTTGTGCTAATGAAAAGTAAAACAATCGCCCAATAAAGTTTAAAAACTTGTAAGGCTTTGAAGGGGCAGGCATGCGTGCAATGCGGTCCAAGCCGTGCTCCAAAACTGCATTGCGCCATGTGCGGACGCAGGTGCGACTGCAAGGTGCCGGGTGCGCCTGCGCAGCCCGCCGGCGCGGCGCATGCAACGATTCTTGACGTGCATAGTTTTACTCTTCCCTTAGGAAAGTACCAATATCCGAGAGACCAAAGAGGAAAGCGTAAATGGCTTTCAAAGGGTTTTTTGCTTTATCATTATTTTAAAAGTGACTTTTAAAACCATTCTAGGTAGATACCTAATGAAAATTCATATTAACATGGTTAGAAAAAGTTTGCTGGAAAACTCTCCACAAGACTTTTGCAATCAAAAAGGGCACATATATACTTTCAAATGAATTCCTCCGTGGAAAGTAAGGCTGGATTCCATTGCACGGTCATTAAGCGACGACCGCGGACCGCGACCTGCCCGCCAGCTTTCATTGTTCAGTCGCACCAAGCAAGCCACGACTCCAATTTATTTCAAAACCGTTTTATGATCAAAAGTGATTGGCGATTTTTTGCAACAACCACAAACGAACTCACAATTCGTAATCCCAACCGCTCGTTAACGAATGGCAACTTTAAAATGTGTTCCCAGGTAGTTCGCGAAACGTTTTGAAAGCTATTTGGAGACAAATAAAAAACTATAAAATTATATTGCGATTCCGACTTAAAAAGCGCTTTGATGGGACCTATCCGGTTGCCATTTAAATTGGAAGTCTTGGAATTTCCTTGGCGGACGTAACAAAAAGTGTTGTATTTGGCTCAAGCGATGTAAGTCTGAAAGGGGGAAGACATAGGGTCGTTATTTACAGTGTGGTTTTCAGCAAGGATGTTGTAACGTTTGGCGGATTCCAGGGCGTGCCCGCTTTAAGCTCACAGTGAGCTCTTACATACGGTATCGAATAAAAAGTGGTTTTTTAAAAACGTGTCCACATTTTCCTGCTGTTGCCGTATACAGACTTCAATACTTGCTTTGGCTATGTAGCCTCATTGGCGAGAATAATTTTGTGAATGAAATTGATATGAAAATTTAAGTAAGGGAACCAATTAACTTCAAATCCACAGACATTTAATCTGTCTTCCTCTTTACGTGTGGGACACCGAGTCGTCCAACGACACGATGAACCCTGGTGTCAGTGTTCATCAACCGCCTACTATAGTAGGCCTCTGACATGGTTGTGTAACGACCGCCGTCTATAAGTAATCATAGACAGCAACCGGGACCGACGGCTTAACGTGCCCTCCGAAGCTCGGAACCATTTCTTTTTCAGACGATCAGGTGGTTCACCCTGCAATGTCCTAACCAGACCGGGAACAAATTCACAAAGTGATAAATATCAACTTTGTGAGTGTCCCACCGGGAATCGAACCCGGAATCTTTGCGCCGCAGGCAGTCAAATTACCACTGCGCCACATCGGTCGTCATTTAATGATTTCTTTAGATTGCACGATAACAAAAATGCAAATACTTAAGATAATTAATTATATTTGATTTACAAAGTGGTAGTTTAAAGACATTATTTTTATAGTGTTTCTTAACTTTAACCTGACATGGGATTACCTTATCTAGGTAGGTATTTAAATATTTCCGATGGATACGAATTCTCAGAAACATCATAATGTCAAGTTTTAAAAGCTTCTCAGCGCATGAGGTCAATGGCCCGCAAAGAACAACAGGAAGCATTATGAATTAATAAAAGCTGCCCGACGACCTTTACGATACAAATGTTGCGGTTATGACAGCCTTGTCTTGTCCAGATTACGTAAGACATGTCACTGGAGAAAGTTAATTTAGTTTTGAAAGTGAAATCGATTGCACTTTCTTTCACTTATCCATTTCATAGGCGCGCTGTTGGATTCCATCAATAGGTTATTAAAACAAGTCAAATCTATTTACATGTTTGGGCCAAATTGGTTTCTTCAATTCCATTGTAAACAACATTCTCATTACTCTTGATAAAATTATTCAATGATGAAATTATAAATCTTAAATTAGGACCAGACTAACATTGGCAGCCAGTTGTTCCATATGAAAAATAATTAGGTAAAAAAACTACAACATAAATGAACAACCACTCGGCTAGTAATTTTTCCCACCTTCGATGCTCTGATCTAGTGTATCGAGGCTATTATAAGAGAGCATAATAAAAGGACGGGAATGTAAAAAAATGTGCAAACAACTCTGCAAACACGTCGGAGCGGTTTAAAGGCCGCGTCCGGATTGCGAGGGACGGTGGCGGAGGGTACGGGCAGCATTCCAGCCTCCCGCGGCCGCCGCGACGTCACTCCTGCCGCTGCCAGCCTCAGCCGCCTGCCTTGCCTACCCACATACATGTAGGATTGTAGGCGCATTCCTGATGCCACCCGCTCGCTGCTCTCTCGACGCAGCAATGAAAAGAAAGCACGCGCCATTTCAGTGTGTGCGCAATTCGCACTCGCACCCGTACCGCGTCATTGGAAGGACAGAAACTTGTGGTCGGAAGTAGGGCGCAACGAGTGGAGCATCGGGCGCGACCCTGACATCTGTGGTGCGCCAGTGCAGTCTGCGCCAGCGCTCACGGTCACCGCCCTCCAAAGCTACAAGCGCTAAAAATAACTTAGATTTATCGATCGATGCTTACCGAGATCGATGTTGGAACACACACAATTAGCGTGTTCTCGTAACGGTCGCCGAACTTGTTTCTCGCGGGGGATTAGATTTCTCAGACGGATTTTATAATATAACTGATCAGTTGTGGTTTCGCCGGCTCGGTTAGAGCTTGCTCGTATAGGAATAGTTCAGGTCGTGGAGACGAGACCTTTGTTGCGCTGTGGCTCGGATCGACGGCGGCGGTGGCGGTGGCGGCGGCGAGTGCGCGCGCGGCGGGATGCGGGGGAGCGTCGCGTGCGCAGCTCGGTGTCCGTCCCTGGCTCGGAGCAACGCCCCCGTCAAGGGCGGCGACGCTGCAAAATTCTGCAAGTCCGTGGCGACTCAGTGCATCGCGCCCCGCCGCGGCGGCTCCGCGCTCGCGCTTTACCGCGTGACCGCGCCGCTGCGCGCTCGAGCCTGTGTCGTGGGCTCGTGGGCGCTTACCGCACCACACGCACCGCCCTAACTTAAATAACTGTTATTTTGGTCGTTAATGGACACGTTCCGCATTCTTAACTCGATCTTCCGTCGGCCAGGGAGATCCGCGACATTGTTTCGTTGCCGAATAAAGTGGACACAGTTATCTGCGCGAGAGATGCTTTTGTTACAATTGATTCTTGAAAACGCTTTTTGTGATAATATTATGAAAATGAATAGATTCAAAATGAATAGGGACTTGAAACTGATCGAAGTGTATTGTGAATTGTGTACTTAGTGATAAAAAGTTAAAGGCATATTAAAGGGTATCTACGATGTTGGAAACCAGGAAATTGCCGAGGCGGTCAATGTCTGTACATGGTTCGTATTGAAAACTACCTTTTTGATGTCACTGCTTATACTTAAGTCTATGAAGTCCTTTATGTTTGAATTTATTAGTATTTGCTTGCTACGTATTAATAACTTTTTTATTTCTTATTGGGCATTCGAAGCCTCTACGTATTACCACAATACATACTATATTAGGCACATTATAGGCATTGAAGTACCTATTATATTCTAATATACAGGAACTTATTATAAATTGGAATGAGGAAGTTGCATAAATTCAATATTTCAGTAAACTTCAAAATTGGAAAATTTTATTAATGTGAAATAACTTTGCTGTTCGTCTCCCATTTCATTTTTGCACAACTAAATAAATCGATACAATCAATGTCTTTGTTCTAGTTTCTTAACGAAATTGAGTTTAATATTGTGAAAAACAAAACCTTTGAGGCTATCGGACACAAACCTGAATTTCAGGTGAACAGTTGTTCAAACAGACTGAAGCGTGCTGCGCTCGCTGGTCAAACAAAATTACGTTCCTCTTTTACGTACTTAATGTATTTCATGGACAGAAAACACCAGTCGTAACTTGGCCATCTTTGAGTAAGCGTATTAATTTGTCAAGTAATGTACACCCAAAGAGTGATAGTGCTAGATACAAAATCGTATAGTGTTGTTAAAATCAGACATTCCAGATGTTTACATACAATTAACGAAGAAAGAGAGTACTCTGATTCATGTAATAATTTCTGCCTATTGCAATAATATCCTATTTCAAAGTCTTATTTAGCACTTTTTGCAAATCAGTGTCAATTGGTAACTAAGGTGTGATGGAATAATGACGCATCATTGGCTAATAGATTCGATCGGTCAAGTTGCAATACGACACCGCAAATGAATCATTTGTCTTAGAGTCATGCCAGTATCTTTTTAACCTCCGCCTGTACGAGTGTCACTAACGACTACCTTCGTAAATATTGATATGTGCAGTTTGAATTGAATTGTGTATTTCTGTAACTTCTACAAAATGTTATCTAAATCAGCTGATTTGCCAGACATCGAGCAGACAGTTCGCGTGCCGATAATAGCTGGGATGCAGCAGCTCAACCGTAGGGTCTGCCCGCTGGCTTAGCACTCTTCGTTTTCTAAATGTCCCATTTACTTAAATTGATTTGTAGTGTAATATTAACCTATATTTTCGATTTCAGATCGACACAGTAAAAGTGATGCTGAAGACAAAAGTTTGTCAAATGACGAGACACCGCTACCCACCTGTCCCCGTCAGCCTCCAGACGGGGTAGAGACGCCGTCGGATGCTGTGGAGAAAATTCCCGAACCACCGTCTCGTCTTCCACCCCGATTACCAGCTGGCTGGCTCAATACCAGGACGCGTTTCTCGTACACATCAAGATTGCAAGATGCCAGAAGCGAAGCAAGTGTTAAAGACAAAATTGCGATGTTCTCTAACGATTGCTCAACATCAACAGATCATTTGGATAAATGTGGCACCCTCCCAGTTAAAACATCCTCAAACACAAGGAAAAACTCAGCAACATATACCACAAACTACGCTGAAATATCAAGTTTGGATAGACGTTTAACAAAGTCTCAAGATAATTTAGATGAAGTTCCTCGATCGTATAAAAGGCATATAGATAGACCTGAAGTGTTGGGTTCATTGGAAAATGCAATACCTAGTTCCAATCCCACTTCTATAATACATAGGCCGCTGCAAGAAAGCAAACCATTATTTTACGGAAGCACGACAACGTTACCTTCAAATAAAGATAAAACTTTTGTGCAGCCGGTTTATCATATGCGAAGTAGTAGCGATGAGAATGGTTACGAAAATACTCATAAATCCAACCTTGAGTACCTCATTGAACAAAGGAAAAAATCGATGTCAAAACTTAGAGGGCTAGTTATACCAGAAGTTCAAGGGCCTGTAGTTGATTTACCTGAAATAAAAGTTCAAGATCCATTGGCGAAATCATTTCTTCTAAACCCGAACCAAAACAACGCTAAAATTAAAGAATACAAAACGAATACTTCAAAATCCTCAGTTCTGAATGATTCTAAGTGGAAGAATAATCTTTTACCAAACAACTTACCGAAATACTCACCGGCGTTCAAACGAAAGTCATTGCAAGTATACACGCCGATTTCTTTGTCAAAAGAATCAACCCCTGAGAGGAAGTTTCATGAAAAAGTGGAAATGCTGAGTAAAGTACAGAAACATGCAAAACCTTTGATGGGTTTTCTAGATTATAAAAACGTATCAACTCGAACGGCGACTTTACCATCTAAGTTTCCGATAAAAGTATCAGGAAAATTTAATGATAAAGAATTCAAGGACATTTTGAGCGACTACAAAAATGTTGAGGTTAAAATATGCACGGCGACTGACATAGTGGATAGTGACAATGATTCTGCAATGAGTTCAACACAATCAAGCTATCGTTCATCAGCTTCTTCACCGATGCATACTATTGATACAATGGAATCTGACAGTTCACGACTCTCCCCGAGAATATCTCATTATACCACGTACTCTTTAGTAAAAACTGAGATTCCTACAAAATCTTCCACTGTAGATAAGAATGGTGAGGAGTTTATGAAACGTAACGTTTGTAGGTCAGTGTCTTCTGATACAAACGTCTCATTCAGTTCCTCGGCAGGCTCGGCAGCTACATCCGGTTCGCAGGCGAGTTGTAGCTCACTTGAAAGTTCTGTCGCTGACTCCGATAAGAGAAAAGTTTCAAAAACCTATAATATTGATACAATCAACAGAAGGAATATTTTAGCGTCAGCCAAGTGTAGAAGTGGCAGAGACGAAAAACTGAATTCTCCTGTGTTTGAAACAAAATTCTCGCATGAGTCATACGACAGGTCTCCGAGTCCAACTCCCAAAGTGTCTGATCGCCTTTCTACACTCACGTCTTCAGTGAGTGCTGTAACGAATAAAGGTGATAGCAGACGACGCAGTAAAGTGATTGCCGAAACTGATTCTGATAGTGACAGTGAAGTGAACGTTCGACAAAGAAAGACTGATTTTAAAAATACGAGACTTAAACGAAATTCGAGTTCAGCGAAAAACAAACAAATTGAAGTTAGCTCAGAATCTCCGAAAGCAGAAGATGCTCCGAGAGTAATTTCAGAAAAAATTATGAAAGAAATTAAAAAGGCTGGTCTTGATAATTATAGCAGTATCAAAACTCCTGTAATAGTAGACAAAAGTAAAATTGAAGTTAAAAAAATAGAAACAAAAATAAACAAAGAAAAAAGAGAAGAAAAAGCATTGGTGAAGGCCACCAAAAAGGAAAGCATTATTCCGATTGCTAAAAATACAACTGTTGTTGAGAACAATACCTTGAAAACTACGCAACAATCAAAAACAAAAATTGATTCTTTCGATAAAACTGATAGTAGTGCTGCCGAAGAGAGTAAAGTGCCTACATACACTTTCCACCTGAAGAAAGGAACTGGTTCAGGGGTGGGTCTTATTTTGGCTGGTGGTATAGACTGTGAAGCTAAAGATGTTACGGTATGTATTATCTAATATACTTTGTATTTATTTAATATCGGGATTCGTGGAATGGTAACAGAAATAATAATGTTTTTAGGTACATCGAGTATTAGCTGACAGTGCAGCTGCCAAGGCAGGACTAAAACGTGGTGCCAAGGTTCGGAGCATCAATGGATTTAAAATGACAGGCTTGACTCATGCTCAGTCTGTTACCATTTTGAAGGTAGTTTTTGTGAATAATTAGGTCCTTAATAATTTAGTTAGTTAATAATAATTAACTTTGACGTATTGTGTACGCCTTACCTACTTATTTGAATTTTAAGTCATTGAACATTAGTAAAACTAATGTTTAAAGCTAATGCTTAATTTTACAGGAACAACGTTCTGAAGTATTGATTGAAATCGAAAAAGAAACCAGAGATAATGCAAATAGCGTAGGATGTGGCTCTGAAAATGGTAAGTCGCATTAATAAAAAAATACTGTGATGTGCTGATGTAAAAATAATATGTGACCTTTTTATTGACAGACTTTTATTTTGTTTTCAGCGGAGTCGAAGGCCCGAAACGGAGTTGTCGACAACGGTTCCGCTGATGACAAGGGCTCCGTGATGACAGTGATGCTGGAGAAGGCTGGCGGTGGCGCTGGGCTTGGCTTCGGCCTGGACGGAGGCCGCGACTCTCCACAAGGTGATCGCCCTCTCACCATCAAGAAACTATTCGCAGGTATGTTACTTTTGTATCACCTTGAGTAAAAACTTAAGACTGGCATATATACTTATATGAAATTAATTATTTTTGCAGGCGGTGCTGCGGCGCAAAGTGGTCGCATCGTTGTCGGCTCTGAACTGTTGTCCGCTGGAGGACAATCCATGGAGGGCTTCACGCGCACACAGGCGTGGGCAGCACTCAAGGCGCTGCCAGCGGGGCCCGTCGCGCTCGTGCTCAGGAACCCGAGAAACCAAGTGGCTCCTTGAAATTCCTATTGTTATAGATGCGACTTTCCGTCATCACATTTCAGAAGAGGCTCGAGTTGGCTATATTTATTCGGTCGTATTTGGCGCGAATAGTCCAGGCGAGGAGAACGAAGGGTCGCCCCCGGCTTTATTAGTTCGGCGACGCGTGAACGACTCTCAGAATCCGGTTAGCACTCAGTCTAACGAGAGTCATTTATCTGCGAACGTTTGCCGAAGGAGAGAATAAAAAGATGCTAACTGACACCATTCAATTTAGCAAAGTGCGTCTAAAGTAAAGCGGCCCCAGGCGTTTACTCCTCGTACAAATACCTACAATTTGCTCCCTTCATTAGTCAGTACTTTAGAAGGCTCCTTGTAAATAAAGTTGTACCATTGCCTGTTTACCTAAATGGAAAGAATGGCGCCTTGTCGTAAGTTAGGACTCTTTTAAGACTGTTTCATTTGTGTTAAAATTGTTATTTATTAATTCGATTAAATTGATACTAGTCTGGTCGATGCGTAATTATATCAAGGCATTGTACTTAAATCATGAGGATCATTTTATTCTTTGTTTATTATTAGATGTGCCATCTGTATGTGGAGTATTTTTTCTCGTGGTCTGTTGTGTATAATTCAATTAACAGAATATTACCTATGTTTTCGTGTAACTAGCTACTTCTTAACTGAAAATTCATTAAACAGGGTGTTAGGGAAACAGTGCAAAACCTGTAGTGTGGGTGAATGGATTTGACAAAAGTTGTAAGGTGATAGTTGTTCTGTTATCTTGGGCCTATTAAACTCACACAAGAAGTTACGCTATTTCCTTAATGTCTCGTTTAAATTCGTTAATTTTTTCGAGCCTTTAGTTAAAGGCCGCGGTGAATGATATTTTTTCATATACCTATAAAATATCAATTAAGTTTATATTAAATACTACTTATTCAGTTAATTGCCATGATGTTCAACCGATTGTCGCATGCCTTATCTTACCACTACTGTAAAATGAGTATAAGTAAGTTGTACATAGTTTTATTTGTTTTTATACTAATTGCATTACAAATATATCCACGTAAATTTTATATTAACAAGTGATCAACGAGAATTTTCAGAAAATTATTTATTAAACGATTTGAGCTCATGTGAGACATACTAAATACTTATTAAATGTATTATTATAATGGTCACTCACTACCTGTCTATAGCCGCCAGCGCATTGAAACTTGAAAAAGCTACACCGAATGTAGCGAAATTTGAATCGTTGAACGACCGAATAAAAAAGTGAGTGACTGTTATAAAATAAATTTAAGTTAAGTATTAATACTTTCATCTGTACCTTAAAATTTGTACTCCTATTATTATTATAGAAATAAATAATATTTTATTATTGTTGCAGAGTATTATTAAATTTACCCACATTAACTTGAAAAAAAGTTATTAAATTACTAAGATTCATGGTGTCACATGGTTTCGATCGTTGGTTAAGGTACATTAAAACTATACTACGTCTACATATACATATAGTTAATCTGGGTACCTATATCTACTAACTTGGCGGTGGTGTCCATGAAAGACAGACAGACAGACATGCAGAAAGACGCAAAAAGCGACGTAATTTCTCACTATTTATTGATTGCCATGCCAAAAAGTAGGTAAACCAGAGGTAAACCCCAGATGATTTCTCAAATTCGTTATACTTAAATCATTTTACGAACTGACAAAACATTTTAATTTTTATAACACGGTTGCCAATCAAATATTTCAACACGTCCATATCGCTCTTCATATAATATGACGAATCTCGGAAAATGTATGTATGTAGGTATGGTAAATGGACTTATTTATTCAAGTGCCAATTATGGATCAATAACTCAATTAGGGAACTAAAATTGAGAATGAACTACGTCAGTTCAACGTAATTTAATAAAATAAAACAGCTGTTATTTTTCATGTTCAATCAGCAGCAACTGAAATTATATTAAGGACTAGCTGTTAACCGCGGCTTTGCCCGCGTACTCATTAAAACTGTCCAATGTGTTAATCCATGTTACCTTCTATATGTGTGCCAAATTTCATTACAATCGGTTTGGAAGTTTTTTTGTGAAGAATTAACATACAAACAAACTTTCGAATTTATAATATTAGTAGGATATCATATGAATTGTAAATAAGAAAACCATGTGGAAGAGTAGAAGTAAGCTTACTTACGAAAAATCAAGAAACCACTGTGATTATGGCTTATATAGCACAACTGCTGCCATCTGTTGTTGTATTCAGCTTTACTAGTATAGTAAGACAGTCGGTGCGCTCCGTGCTCTACGTACGAGCTTCGTGGCAACCTCGGATTGCCTCGGAGCACCTCTGTTGCTACGAGCGTGCTACGAAAAGTTACAGTGCTACTTTGTTATAAAGACAGATGGCGCTAGCACGGTAGAAATTACATGAAAAAGACTATTGTACAATTTCTCCCTGTTACTTAGTATGTATGATAGGAATAATTTCGGGCAAGAACTTATGAGATACCCTCAATACTTTATATAGCGCTGTATGGATCAGAGATAAGATCAGGGCTAAACAGAGATTAATTGATTTGTTATTTAATACTGATGTTGGTAGAAAGTTGATCTTTAAAAAAAATATAAATGTAAAACAGTAGGAGGTCAAATATTCCGCCTACCAGTGGCAAAAATATATAGAAACAAAAACTTTATATAGTTGCTTTGTTTTCTGGAGCTTCGCAGATTTTTGTTATGAAATATGTGAGAAATTAGATTTTTCCTACTCATTCTAATTTTCAGAGTGATTATACGGCGTTTTATGGGTGAATATTGAAAGGTGTCACACATGAAAAAAAATTAAATTAAATATTCCTTGAAACACATACATACATTAATAAATTACGCCTATGTCCCTTACGGGGTAGGCAGAGCATTAACGGACGTATTATTATATTAACACCACGTCTGACAAAAGTTTTAGGGGCAATCAGATAACTGTGTATCACTATTGTGTCAGGTTGCCCACACAAATTATGATGAGTACCTGTCTGTATCCCAAGATCCCAACCTAATAGCACGTTCACACCAAGAACCTGCTCCTACCGCTGTCGAGAATATTGCTCGAAATACTTCCGCGGAAGTATCAACGTGAGTGAGTGTTCACACTTTGCCGTTATACTCTTTACGCACCAATGTTAGTGAACGAGATAGCAATACATTCCACAAGCGTTTGTGCTGCCGTTCTTTTGACTCGCGTACAGAAAGCCGACATTCGAGGGAGCACGGGAAGTGGCAGTGGCATGAGGAGTAGCAGCGCGAGTAAGTTGTTCACTTATTCGCGCTGCCCACTTCTATTACTATTTCCCTGCTCATATTGGCATCGTGTGAACGTGCTATCAGAATATAAGAAAACATTGTATTTCTTTTTAAATTGTTTATTTGTATCTCATTCCTAAATATATGATATACTTACAGCGTTAGCCAAAGATTTACAATTAAAAATACAATGTAAAAATAAGTTAATGCTCTATTACTATCATAATTAATTTTAAAAATACTTTGCGCGAATCAGCTTTGAATTTCATATCACAGATAATTTTATACATTGTGTCAACTTTCTGTGTTAATTCAACGTAAGGCATTTAAGCTTAAGAATTAATAATTCCTAGTCAATATAATATAAATACATTTTTTAAATAATGCCTTTAATTCTAGAACTATAATTTCAAAGTTATTATGAAAATAAACTTTGCTCTTTGAACTCGATGTAAACATTTCTGACGGACTGGGAAGGTCTTGTTCAAACACTGCCTATTAAAGATATAGACCGATTTATCGACGTTCCTATAGCTACGATATGGAAAAAATATATAGTGCAGGCGGGAGCCAGAATCTCGTTTGCATATTATGAGGACTGAAATCTGGCTTTTGATGAATGTTTTTGTTATCCATGACTTTAATTTCAAAGATGTTGCCAGGTTCTTTTGCGGTCCAGAGGGGAGGTGGGGGGTTACAGAATCAACGAATGACTCGAAAATCAACTAAAGACTGAGTGGGTCAAATGGCCCAAACGACAAATCCAGGTTTACAGTCATCCAACGCAGTCAACGTACGACTTACAAATCAATATTCAACTCTTGGGTTATTCATTGACTCAATAACCCACTTGATAGTTTGTTTCCTTACGAGATATTAGCCGTTACCAAAACCTACTTAGTAGTTTGTATGCCCACAGGTCGTTTGTAAACTCTTTAACGTACTTGGAGGTTCAAAGAATATTGTGTAGTACCTTAATTGTATAACACACTCGTATATATGAAATGTGTCATAGACTCACATTAAGATTTATATAATTACAATCACTCGCTTATACACACATCCTTCTCCACTGGACCACAGTACAACCTGGCAACGTAGGTGAAATTAAAGTCACGGGTTACAACAACACATATTGAAAGCCAGAATCTGGTCCTCATATAATGCAAATGAACCACATTTGGCGGTCCTGATCTCAAATATAATTATAATTTTAGACAAAATTAGTGAAGAGTATTTTAGATAAGAAGTGTATCAAGAGTACCTACTCAAGTTTCACGATTTCAGTTTATAGAAATTATAATTATACGCACTCTACATAATTAATTTTTTTACATGATTACTTGACTTCACTTCAACAGCCACAAACATCAACTGCTGCGCATGATGTACAAGCGATAATTTTTAGAAACTTGAGTGAATAATAATAATTTATGACTGCTATATTATTTTAAATTTGCAGTCTGATAATGGTCTGAAGGCGGTTTCTTTATAAGTTAGGGCCAACTTCTCTCAACATAGACAATTTGGATAATTTTGAGTAATCTCCGTAACTTTGTAATTATCTTTAAAGTCATTAAACTTGTTTAATATTTAAAATGTGGAAATAGCATCATCTCCACACAGTTTTTCAGAAAATCTGGCAGTCTTCTAGCTGCCTTAGGACGAACTGACTTTCTGGATTTCATTCACGCACGATATTTCTACAGCATTAAAAAACCACCAATCCTGCGAGGGATCATCTGTAGCGCATATCGGTTTCCATCTTCCATTCACCCATAGAACTGACTTCAAGCTCAGATTTCTGAGTCGTTAAGGTCATATTTACAGAGCAGAGTAGGCAATGATCCTGCTAAGGGTGCCCTACAGCAGGTGGCAGTCAGCAAGCAAGGGTTCCACTAGCCAACCTCGCTTATTTGAACAATATTTCCTGATGGCCTGAATCAGTGAACCGTAGTTCTTTTAAATGCTCTCAATACTGATTTGAGCTGAGAGTATACTACAGTGTTGAATAGGCATCGGCCCTGCCAAGTGTCGCCTGCAGCGGGGGGCAGTCCTCGTCTCCGCAGCAGGCGCAGGGCAGTCAGCGAGCCGGTGCCCTTCTAGCCACTCTCAGCAGGACGGGACCAGCCCTCACGTCCTTAAACAGCCTGATGGCTTCGCCGTGTGTCAGCCCTCCAGTACCTCGCCCGTTTACGGATACTATTTCGTCACCTGGAAAAATATAAATAGATTGTTAGTTCTAAACACTCTACATAGGTACTGTGGCCTAACCTAACCCTTTTAATCCTAATTATTGTTTCTACTGAACAAATTTTTAAATTCTTTATTGTGTAGAGTTTTCCTGTTACTCATTCATTGATGTTAATTCTATTTATTTCAGAAAATCGTTGAAGGATTCTGTTATTGTTATTTTATTATTAACTAAGTATGATTCATGTATGATACCGATGTGGTATGGTGATTAAGGTGTTGCTTAAACGCATCTCAATAATAATAATTAATTATTGTGAAAAAATATTTTTAAATCAAGCTTTTATTTGTATCTCCTCAAAGTTTTACTATCATTTTATTGCGGCATTTCATATAACCTTTACTTTTATGATACAAAAGCTTGTCGCGAGATTTACCGAGTAGATCAACTAGTATATTATGTAGAAACTTGTTTTTATTGAATAATAATAATAATTATTGGGATAAGTTATAGCAACCCCTTGAATGATTGATGAATGAACGTGACGGGACACAACCGCTTTGTACAGGGTAATAAAATCTAGGGTAAAAAATGAAATGTAGGATACAATTTCATGTTTCTTGAAAACATCGAATAACCAAGTGAAAGGATGTACAGGATAAATATTATATACGGGGTGTAAGGGACAGCCCTCCGAATACTTATAGGGTGCATGCAGATCATAAAACTGAACAATTTTTCCCTAAAAATATATGTCAGGAAAAGACGAAAAAAAACGAAGTCCAATACAAAATTGCAATCAGCTGACTGCATTTACTAAGGGGTGTAAATTTTTTTACGTTACCTGAAATATTTTCTAATGATAAGTTGTTCACTTTTATAGTTAGAATGCTCCCTTTTAGTATTCGGAGGGCTGTCCCTTACACCATGTATAATGGATGGTCATTTTCATATTGTAGTAGCTATAACGACTGTTTAAGAACGAATAATTCAACAATCTATGTTTTTATAAGGCTACTTTTATAATAATGTAGGTAAGGTATTAGCTAACGACCGCTACGCGAACCTGACATCGAATATTGATGCACCTAACCTTTAATTTAATATTCGCGAGGCAGGTGCCCATGCGCAGACACGCGCAATAAACCATGCAGCTGTCACCGACCGTTACTCAGGAATTCGCGCACTTCTATTGCAACGCGCAAAAAGAAATGTCCATGCGCAGTTATCTAGGAGTAAAAACTGGATGGCATGTGACATTTTCCTTTCGTATGTAACTAACTAGCCATACAGGTGTAGCAGGGTAGCGTCTCGTTCGCAGTGATGCAAGGTGTTAGTACCTACCTAGGTGTTGTTGATTATAGCGTCGGGGATAATACTCGTATTTGTAATGTTGCTGACCAAGACCTACCTTCTTTAAGCAGGCCTGATTCAGCAGCCTGTCCATTGTTGAAGATCGTCTTCACGAATATGCCCATGTCACCTCTGGGAGAATCTCGGCCGCCAACTATACTGAAACCGAGACCTTTGCCACCAGCAGATTTTGTGAAGCGCACCTGAAATAAGGTAGATATATGTTTTATTATGTTCCTATATTTCTGTTTGATACCTAACCTAAAAAACTTTTAATAATAATTAAATTAGGATCTCTTTGTTAAAGGAAAATAAATGTCATCATTAATTTACCTCGAAAGTGTGCGAATCTCTTGGTTCTGGGGCTGGAGGTCGCTTAACAAGCGGCGTCGTCACTGGCGGCGCAGGTGGCGGCCGCGGCGAGCGTGGAGTCGCACTCACTCGCAACTCAGCGACGCCATTCCTTAGCTGCTGAATCGCCTCCTGCTTCTCATTGCCACCCTTATGCCTGATCTGCACGCGCGGTAATCGGTATGGCTCTTCCCATAACCTTTGCTGATCTGCAGACATTCTTGTGTATCCATTTCTGTAAGGTATTTCTTCCACGTTTTCGCTATACGGTCTTCTCAGTCTTTCGGAACTGTTATGTTTCCGTCTCTCTGGAATGTAAGCCATGTCAACCATATCTCGACTTTCATCTTCGTGGCTGATAAGAGGCGCTCGGTTTTGGGGTTTAGGGGATGCTTTGGTTCTGTAGACATTTGGAGAACTACATCTTCTGCGTAGTGTTGATTGTCGTGACGGTGACGGGGACGCCGGCTGGCGGACTGCAGTTGGACTAGGAACGTAGAATGTTGCCGGTTGTTGCTGCGGCTGTGGAGCTAGCACGTCGTGAGCTGATAATGCCCGGCGACGTAAACCGCCACCGAGTTTCCCGAGAGCTCGCAAAATGTCTGGGGCTCCACTTGTGACTCTCAATGAGGCCGTAGTGTAGACTTTCCCACGGTGCCTGAATGATAGCTTTGCTGGTGGCGCAGGGGAACAATGTGGTGGTGGACGAGGCGGGGATGGAGAACAGCGCACCGGGCTAGCTTCACGGTTCCCAGTGCCAGGACGAAGACGTGAACAGCGGCGACGAAGCTTTCGCCATCTTTGTGAAAGGTTTGCATTCCAACCGTCTTCTGTAAAGCAAATAAACACGCTATATTAACCCAAGACCGATCAGAGTAAACACAGACAGAAAACCATGGCTATTTCATTCATTATTTTGTAATAGTGGAAGCAAATGAAAGATGACTATCTTATTTTTAGAACTAATTAGATTTCACTTATCATCGTGCTACTAACCTAACAAGCTATCTGTTTGTTTGGGTCACTATTTTAACTTTTGAGGCATCTCACGGCATAGCTCTTAAATAAACGGCATAAGTACCTACTTACACACGTTCTGGGAAAATGTTGAGAGAAGAATTGTTTGTATTGTGTGTAAAGGGTACCTTTCTTATTAGTGTCTGCGTCCGAGGCATAGTCGTGCGAGCGGGGCGGCGGGGGTGCGGGCGGGGAGGCGGGGGCGGCGAAGCTGTGCCGCAGCGGCGTCATCCGCAGCAGCCGCGGCCGGTCGCTGCCGTTGCGGGAGCCCCAAGCTGGCGCACCCATTTTGCGCTCCTGGAATTTCATAAACTTTGTCAGAATACAAGATTGTTTGCTTCAGTTTCTAGAATAGGAGCCAATTATGGCATAGATATTCAAAACTCTTCATAAATTATGGAATTACACGGAGGAGTTTTCTGCAACCGAAAATTATATTTTTATGGAACAAACTAAGTAATCTGCGCAATTTAAGGCCAAAATAATCTACGCATTAAGATAAGAGTAACTATGCCGCCTCTTTGCTATGGCCGCCATATTAAATTGTTTTCCATTTTTGGTAGTGACTTTTAAATCAAGTTAGGAACGCAGTTGGTCTGGGCTTGATTCTTATGTCCTTTAAAGTTTAATTTAATGTTAAAGTTTAAATTATTGTTGAGATCATTTTGCAACTACATATTTTGAACCTTCTTTGTGTCAGCAGTTGTATTCAAGAATTCGTTTAGTTATGCTGATAAAACGCGCCACTGTTTACTTTCGCACCTTTTGTTATCGGGTTCGCATGAACACATTTTTGAAGATAAGAAAGGATTACTCGTACCACCTCGTACCGTACACGTTCATAGGCACATTGGTTCTACTAATCGCGAAGTTGCTACTCAAGAATAAATATTAATTATTATTTATTGCTTGCCGTATGGTTGCCGTTAGAATAGCATCACCCCAGGTCTACTCTTAGGTGTCGTAAAAAGCGACTAAAGGATAATCATCCAGGGAATGGGCAGCAGCGATCTAAGTGGTGAGTATGGCGACCAGCAGTCAGCAGTGGACTGTTGTGGCTGATAATGTAATTGTAAATTGCGGACTTACAGATATTACTAAAAATACATTTCATTCCGAAACTGTACGGAGCAGTTTATTGGCAAGGCAGCACTCTTTACATACATTGTAATACCTATGCCTATCTTAATTATTATATAACCAAACTATGCATGCATGCAATCTCAAACACATTTTTATTGCCTACTGTATTAAGTTCTTACACACTTATTCTAGCTAGATGGAGTAGGTAATTCACATGTAATTTACGGATAGGATAGGAAGTAATAGGATACCTATGCTACGGATAGGAAAAAAACTGAAAATTAGCTGTTCCGGTGCGTTACATTTTACCTAGGTATCCTCTATCTTTTTTGCGTGTGAAATCACGCTCTGTCAATTGGAAGGGAGCAACGGCATCTACGCGTGGCTACATTTTAGTACCTACCTACGTAAGATTTTACGCTCTCGTGTCGATCACACGAGATCCATCTTTCACATTATGCAAACTTCCCATCATTTATCTTAATAATTACCCATTTCTTCTGACGAAGGCATAGCGTGCATCCTAGGAGAAGCTGGGTTTAATAACCCAAGTCATCACGCACCGCTAAATATAGGAACCACTTGTGCTTGTAAGAAGCTTGATGATATAATTAGATATGGCTTTATAACCCAGGGGCAGCTGTATATTCTTGTGCATACAGAATGAATGGATGTTCGAGGCATTGACCATGCTTCCACGCAGGACTGGTAATGGTAAAATAAACAGAACATTAGCTGTAGCTACCAGCTTTTGGAAGTCGGTAAAGAACAGAATGTATTCCATAAATTGTTAACAATAAAATGGCCCCCTGTTACACCTATCCCTACTGGCTTATAAGGGAAGAGCGCAATTTTAATGGCGTCAATGGACACGTTCGACACCTCTGTCACTCTGGTTACTCCGTAACGAGTAACTTAATTGTATACGTTTCATAAATGATCCACATTGGAGGCTAAACATTGACCACGACTTCTATGCAAATGCGGACACCCACACTGCGTGGGCTAAAGCTAAACTGCCAACGTCCGGTGATCAGCTCGCGCCTTACTTACAACCATTTAGGGCCAGATCGCCCTAGTTCGGCTAATGCGGTAGCTCAAGGAACATTTTGCATAATCTGATAACAATGAGTATTCAGCCTTATAAAGCATTTTATTTTAAAAATTGATCTTGTTGCATCAAGAATTTTACAGCTTACTTACGTAAACATGCGTGTCAGTTTTAGTAGAGCTTGGAAATGAGGATTTATTTGAATCCAAACACTCATTTAGACACAAAAGCAAGTAAGACATAAGGGTCTTGCTATGAATAACGGAAGCACTAGTTTATAATCAAAATCAGTCGGCGTGACCGAAACGGCGCAGGGACAGGAGTCGCTACGGATATCCGGCCGAGCGCAACGTTCCTCCTCCACATACTAACTACCTTACACTATGTGATTGTAGCCCAGAACAACAACATATTGCATTATCATGCGACTGACCATAAATTCTTTGGCCATGAGATTATTTTATAACCTCAACTTAAATTGTGAGATTATTTAGGTACCTGTTTTACCTTGCATGTCTGTCTTTAATCGTTTTATCTTAGCTCTATAAAATATTATTTAGTGCACTATGGTCTTGACACGCTTATGACGCCATTAAGCGCGCTGAAAGGAAATTCTGTCCACGAAAGCACAGTAATAAATGGTTATTAGTTTTCAAGGGGGGTAATAGAAACTGACTGCTATACGTCATTAATCTTTGGGGACGCGGTGTGGACACAGGACTGTAATTAAACTCCCAGCGGTGGACCGAGGGTGATCTTTATGGCGAGACGAGCCTGTGGTCAAATGACAACGAGGGGGTACGGAATTGCTGGTTTATTGGAAATGTAATTACTGGAGCATAGGAATTTAACTACTGACCTAAAATCGCCCATCCCCCACGTTAACGACTGCGCCATTCTGACGACTGTTTAGAGTAGAAATAACCCTAAACTGTACGTTGTGTAGTTATATAATGTAGGAGTATAGTCCGAGTTGTCCGCCTTGTAATCGGCAGTATGGCAGTACAGTACACGGCTGTTGGTTGGATTGCCAACATTAATTTGCCGCTAGTCCCGTTGCGAAACGAATTTGGCTGCCGCCTGCCGTGGTCACTGATCTTCCGGTGGCCAGCTCTATGCAGGCCAAACGGATACGACTGTCTCGTTAGTCACACTAGCTTCCCCTTCATCATCCGTAATTACAATGAAAAATTACGAGGAAATGCCTAGTTTATGACCCCGTGCGAACCTAAACTGCGAACTCATTCCTATAAATTTGCATACAATGGTATGGTTCAATTTAAATTATAAGTGCATGCTTATCATAAATGCATACCGGTCTACGTTCCCAAGATAATTACAAACACAAAACTACAAAAAAATAGAGTAAACAGTTATGATTATCATACCTGCCTGATACTCTCTTAAACAACCCAAATATTTCGGTAACAACATCCTCCTCAAACGATACTGTTACAACAGCACACATTTTTTACAAGTATCGAGACATGTGTCTTTGAGAGTATTGGGAGCGACAGGTTGGTCCCACGCTCTTCTTGTCTTACCATACAATTTTTTTTTGTGAGGATTATCTAGCGCCGTTCTCAACTAATTAGATCGATTTCTTGAAGTTTGTTTCTTATATAAACAGTATGATATTGATTTTAGGGGTTATTCCTGGGCTCTGGCGCAATATGTTGGAATGACAGAAACAGAATTTATAGCATTTGGAGGGGTGCACCGTTTGTTTTTGCCCGACGGCTGCGCTTTGATCTCAAGTGGGTACTTTGCTCGTGTAGCCGGAATCCATTAGTTGTTCATTCCAATTCTGTGGAACTTGAGTGCTGAGTCGGCACAATGGGCAGTAAAGAGCTGTACCTGAACCATCATTACACCTGAGCGGATCAATTAGACACATCATCAATAAAAATATTCTGTGTCTCTAGAAAAAACTGGATGCATCAAACAACAGTTACAACGTATATGTCAAACGGCAACGCAACATGATATTTCATACAATGGAGATGTCTCATATTACCCAACTGTCTAGTTGTTTCTCTATCATATTTCGTGCAACACAATCAACGTACTACTTGACCATGGTATAAAGTTATAGGAATTAACAGTGTGTCGTGCATAACGGGTTCGTGCCCGTGTCGCGCCCACACTTATTAACCAAACTAAGATTTATGCGTGGCTAGGGCACGATAGAGTGGCACAATGGGCCCTAAGGAATGTCACTTTTACTATTCGGGGATATTGTTACCGAATTCTGGTTCTTTTCTTAAAACGTAAGTAGTTTGGAGTGGTCCCAAGGCACTGTTATATATAAATCTCCTACAAAATGACGTTGACGCTATAGCTAAAAGATAAAATGCCACCCATGGGATAAATACATCTTATTCCAATTTATTAGAACAAACTTAAGTAAATCTGAAAGAATTTTTCACTTCATCATAGCGGTTTTTTGTATTGTGAGTAAGTATCATAAGTAAATACCGTGCAGAAAATTATTTACCCATTACTGATCTTGTCATGGTGGATATTCTGCAGTTGCTCAGTTGACACCGAAACGAAATGAATGGTAGAGAGGAAACAGTGTCGCCTGGCCGTCGTTATGGTGTTTTATGTAGTAATTGTTAATTTCTGTGTTAGCAAGTAGGCCGTACGGTATTGCAGTCACAGTCACGGATCTCTCTTGTCACTCTTTATTCGCAACACCAGTAAACAAAACATCAGCACTGTACTGTTCTAGATCTAATCCGAACGAATTAATCTGGGAAATTGCCTCTCTATTATAGCATTATGTTGTTATAGGTTTTTCTCATGTGAAATCAGGTTACTCTACTTCCCCTATTGTCAGTTTTAAATTATATCATTAGAGTACGTTCAGAATAAGTAGGGCGCGTTATATTGTGATTTAGATACGCCACAGGCGGGTTCTATCAGTAAATTTGTTAGATCAGCTTACAGACCACCAAGCTTGCAAAATTAAAATAAATATAGGTACTCTAAACACGTTTTTGCTGTAAACATTTTGGTGCGTGTTCTTCTGTGGAAATCGTGGTAAGTATTTTTTTTAATAATTCATATTTCCTAGAGTTTTTCTCATCAAATCTTTCATAATTAAATTTTTTACACCAATTTGTAAAATCCTCTAGGATCATACGATCTGAATAATCAAACTTGAAAAGATACGGTGTCGTGATGCGATGTTTATGTTGGTAATGAAGTTCCGAAACCAGACAATTTTTTACGGTTTATACGGTAACAATTCAAATATGCAATTTGATTATAATTCGTTAGTATTTTCACTAAATTAGCTACACTTCAGTATTTTTTAAATTAATACAGATATAATAGGTGCTGAGGCGGTTCATACACTTGTCGTCAAGCGACTTGGCAGACGCATCTGTTGCCGTATTTGTATCGGAATAAGATCAGAAATAGCAATTTCCTTTCGTCTGACTGACACATGCGTTACGACGCGTTAAAAAAACGGAGAAGCGGATGACAAGTTGGAGAACCACCTTAGAAGTAATCGATTTTATCAAGTTGGCACCTGACGGCCGCAGGACTAAAATAGATTGAGACATATTTTACCATATTACTTTCTGAATATCTACTCTTACGATCTAGCAGAATCATTAGGATCAACTTGTAGCAAAGTTATCATAGATTAAGCTTATTGTTAGGTATTCTTTACCTAACAATAGGTAGCTTAGGTTCCTACTATTAATCAAGTGATTAACTGAACAATAGACGGCCGTGTGAAATTACACCAACGCGACGTGAAATGATGTAACCTTAGTCTGTATCTAACTTTTAAAACAAAAACCTACCACTACAAGATCTTGTTACATTCAAAGAAAACCATAAAACTGCCCATAAACTGCGAAAAATGTGAGCAGCTATTGTAGTGTATTAGTAGCAGTAGAAATTAAATATATTTAGAAGTCCACGCTCTAAGTTCACGAGTAGATTCGCAATAATTATGGCGGCGGATGTCATTTAACGGTCGGCTGGTCAGCAACTATGCCATCGCAGAAGTCTCTGCTGTAGAAGCCCACAATTGAGATAAAGTGCCTTCACAGTATAGGTAGGTTCTTACTCCCCCTATCTATTCTATTCGTTATCTGCACTTTCGTGTCAAGGTTTAAGCATAATCAATCAATTATCGCACATATTTCTATAGAAACAACATCATTACCTCGGATAAACGGATCTGTGGGTGTGATTGACGAATCGCTTCGAGCGATTCCATGTACATGTAGGACGATATGACGTTTTCGCAAGAGTAAAAGTATAGGTCAACTCGATGCATATAAATCTCGCCAAATTATTTTAAGAAAGCTGGAAATCACCTGTAATTGCGCTCCTCGTGATGATGAATATTTGAGCTCGTTGTTATGCTCAATTTCTTCGGAAAACGCTTTTGAATATTACCAACTCATCTTGTAATTTTGTTATCAAAAAGTACCGGTTCTTAACTTTCTTCTATTTGTAGTCAAACGTTTGCGTGCAATAGCTTTGTTGGGAACTAAATCAAACCGACAACAATCGCCAACAAAACACACATTTGAAACTAGAACTTTAGAACTCTATTCACGTGGGCAGCTGTCAGATAAAATCGTTCAAGTCTCGAAGTAGGTACTCCGGTCACGGCGGCGACTAGAGCCTTTATCAGATCTGGTTGCACAAGGGTGTATTGTGGGGCCAGTATGTGAAGCATTCTCGCTATTGACTGGAGGAACAGTAGCTGTTCTATGCCCTCTTTTCTCAATCTCTGGGAGGCTTTGTGTGGCAGCTTCATTATCGAACGTGGGAGACCCGGAACGTGACGATGTCTATATCATATTGCTTTATTTGTAAACTCCTACCACGCATTTGTTTGTGAAGTGGTCTGATGTAATCCACTTAAACTAAATGTCATATAAATTATAGGTTTTGCGCTAGTTTATGCGTGATTTCTTTGTTAGTAGTATTGTACGCGTACTCACATCATATTAAATTTTTTATTGACTTTTAGTATAGACTGATTGTCTGGATCAATGAAAGTATTGAGTTGATTCGATTCTTTCTTATCTGGACCGAGTCAAATGGATGAAAGTTCTACTCGTACCAGATATGAACAAACAAAGAGCCTTCACCTGACACAGTGTGCCTGGAAAGCATTGCCGTTGTGACCACATACGAGATCACGAATTTTATGTAGATGTACATATACACGGTTAAACATGTTTTTAGAGAAATTATCGCGCACGCTAAAGGTCTCGTGGGGTTATTTAGACAACAAAACTAAGCAATTTTTTTATGCTTTTTCAAATCAGCGATACTTGGCTTTTTTATACAAGGATTCTTAAACTTCCAAAAGCAATCGTAGATCAGAAGTTGCTCAGTTTCATGAGCTAATAAACCCTCGGGGTTCTTGTGCTATTTTCTTCACAACCTCGAAATATACCCTGATATATGTCAGGGTATATACCCTGTATATATTTAAGCGTGAAATACCTCGTCAAATATATCGTGACTTTGACTATGATTGTCGTGAAAGGTTTCAAATGGTATTAAGGTGGATTAAAAGCGTCAAAAGTTGATTGCTATAGATCAAGGACTTCAAACTCATTGTGTCTGCTGAATGCAACTTTAATGTTTCGAAATTGACTGAAGTTTTGCTGAATAAAAGTTCAATAAAGGTTGTTTACTTAAATTTGCTGCATGATAAAATAAAACCAGTTAATCGAAATTATCATTTAGTTAAATGTTTTGACACGAACTTAGGCTTCTATTTATACTAATTTAAAGTTAACTTGTCATTTTAATCGTAACACTTAATTATCCAAATGAAAAATAAGTATACCTTTTTAGTAGTCATTGCTAATGTCAAGCCCACACATTACCTTAGAAGGGGATCTTGTTCATATCCGCGTTAATGACCTTTGTGTACCTTCTTTGGCAGAACAAGGCGACATCCAAAACATCTAAGTTTGAAAAATTATTAGTCTTTAAAAATCCTTTCTTTTTTTATGAGTTCTAGAGTCGACATTGTGGCCAATGTCCGCTAACGGTCGCCAATGATTGGTTCTTTGTCACAGTTCATTCTCTATTTGTTAGAGGGCATCTGTTAAATACTTGGTTAAGTGTAACGCGAGCTGGTGCGGTCGCATTTACACAACAATGCGTAGAACAACAATACTGGGATTAATCGTCTAATGGATTGCAAGTCACAATAGCCCCGCTACATGCATCGGTATAGGTAATAAACTGAGGGTGGGATGAATGCACGGCTACGCACAAATCCACCATATTATTTGTGCCCAAAACTAAGGAATATACCCTTTATAACGTCTACAATACGGTGGATGAAATCTGCATGTTGAAGGCGGCCCATCTGTCTGCCGGAGTGTGGCGAACGGCGAGGGTCCAAGGTGTGAGGGGACCGAAAAACCCTCGAGGATTCAACGTAACCAACAAAGCTTTTTTACACATTTACTTATCAGTTTCCAGCTGATTGCACAAAACAATAAGCAAAATTAATGATTTTAATGCTTCACCCTTTTTAATTAAAAACCACCTTCCGATTTCATTGTGTAATTCAACTTAGAGGAATATCAACCAATAATAAAAGCAGTTTAATGATACCTTCTTACTTATCAAATAGTAGGTAGTATAAGTGTGATTAACCTTTGATGTTATCACAAAAAACAAAAACCAAACGCAACCGTTAAAATTTGAACAAGTACGTCGTTAATTAGCGCTTTAAAGTAGGTACTCGTACCTCTACCTACCTATATGAATATTTCATGCACTAAACAAAATTCTTTTTGAGTTAAAGTAACTGTTATCACAAATTACTTTGTTATTATGTAGGGTAATGCAAGTGTTTTATTCATTACTTTTAAAAATCTCGATGACTACGAAAAACTTTTGAATAAACAGACAGCAACTCACCGAAAGAAGAATAACACTCAATTAATCCAACTGGAAAGTGATCGTTGGCACTTTAGTCCAAAAGTCGCGATCATAATCAGTTTCGGTTACAAACATTTAAATGCACATTCACAGTACGTCATGTCTGCACTTGGTATGAGGTATCGATCGCGGCGAAGACGGGGGATATCGCGGTCGCGCGCGCCGTGCACGTTCGTCGCCGGCAGACGGCGAATTAATACTAACATAACCTCAAAAATTACGAGCGCCGCTCAAGAAATTGTTTAGGCTGCCTGTCTGTCTGTTCAACAGGGGACCAGAAAGGAAAACGACATACAACAAACCCCATGAACGACAAAGACAGAGCACTGAACTTTTAACGTGGGGAGTTAAATTACGTTGCAATAGGGAATGATAGAGTTGGTGCAATTGGCGAACAAAACTTTGTAAACAAAAATGCTTCAAATGTTTGTGTTTATTGAGATGATATGCTATTTCCTCGCGGTGTGGAAACAACGGAAATGGCCGGAATCTAGTAATGCGATAACATAAACAGTAAATCTATATGGCACATGTTTCTTACAAGTTACGCACACGCACCTTGTTTATAAAACTAGCAAGTAAGTACAATAATGGGCAACATTCCAACCCACATTATTGCTCTATTCAGAAAATAAAATTGAATAAATATAATCATTGCTTTTTTACTTACCGGTTGAAACTCAAATCGTCTTATTTTGTGAACGCCCCACTTGTACACTTGAACAAGTTAGAGGGACCAAAAAAAGCTTTTACCGCGACAGCATTTTGTGTACCTGCGCAACGTCTCCCCGGGGACCCATATCTATCCCATACAGAACCCATTCAAGCGTGAAGAATGAATGATTCTAAGCAGCCGCTAACAAAAACACGCTTTAAATTCTTGCCACTCAGCGTATTCTCTAGAGGTTTTGGATCTGTAGTCTTTGTTAAATTGTTCTCACATTGTGAATTTTATGGCTCTTTGCAGCTAATTGTTAGAAGGATGTCATTGCTTCTCAAGCGCTACAGAATTGGTTAAATTGATGAACAACTTCTATTTATGTACTTTCAATCAGCATTAGACAGGCAAGGTCCGTTTGGGCGTAGGACGAGAGCCCACACACGCTCTTACACTCTACTATATCTGTGCACTCGACGAAGGCAAGGCTGCTACTGCGTTAGACTACTATAACAACTACTATGAAAATATTTTTTAAATATAGGTACTACTACTTCAATTAAAACGAATATATTAACTAATACGTCACATACGTAGTTAAAGGGATATAAAAACAACGCTGTACGCTCTACTAATTTAAATATTTCAATCCTTTTATAGTTCAATCCAAACGGTCGTCTATTCCATACATACATTTACGAGGTTTTAAACATTTCTTGACTTTCTTGGTTTAAGTTGAGGGCAAAGCCACAGCAGGTCGGCTAGCGGCGCGTGCGCAGGAAGCACGCGCTTGGGGCACGCGTCTCAGAATGCGTGTCGAAACGTTGGGCTAGGTGCGTTACCTTCCAGTCCACGCACATATAGGAGGTTTTTTTCAAAAAATACTTACTACTTGGTAGTCTTAGCGCTATCATTCCCTTTATGCTGATTGTATCATTTTAACCTGATGAAATGTCAGTTCGGTCTACTTCTGGGCTAGTAAAGGACTGGACATGATTAGACTAGGCTTATGAATGTATCTTGTAGGATATGTATACGTACGTATAGCTTGCCAAACGATTATGAAAATTTTAAACATTTCAATAGAAAATTGCCACCGAATGGTAAACAACTAAACGTAAACATAAGAGTGACTATTACAATACACAGCTGGCGCAATTTTATTTATAATTAATGAATAATATAATTATAAGGAAAAGTTAATCCTTGCGGTTAGCCCAATTGAAGAACCAATTATACTTACTCGTATATTAATGTTTTTAACATACGAATAAGTGTAAGTTGTATAGTTCATAATGGTATGATTCATGTGAGTCATTTACGTTATTATTATTGTAGAGCTAATTTTCAGATCTACCTTATATAGTTTTGGACGTCAGATTAGCGCCAAAACTGCATAGTTTATAGGTTACTTTTTGTTTTTACATACATACACATACACATATCACGCCTATGATCCCTAGCGGGGTAGGCAGAGCATAAACATTTACGCCACGTCTGACACATTTAAGGGTCATTCGGAAAATTGTGTATCGTTATAGCGACAGGTTGTCAGCCCATCGCCTAAAATTGCAATACACACCCTCGAGTCCCTAAGTCGCCTCTTACGACTCCCACGGGCAAGAAATAGGGTGTTGCTATTCTAAGCCAGCATCACACTGCGCTTTTTGTTTTTCTTTACTTTTATTGTAACTAACATGTAATTTCATAGTAAGGAAGAATAGAAAGTCGTACATTTGTCTCTTTTTGAATGTTTTTGCTAGAACGTGCATATAATATTAATCAAACAAAACTTTATAAATCTACAAAATTTTATGACTAGTAAAAAAATGGCCCCATGACGCTGACGCATGTATATTTTTATAATCACGCTGTATATTGTTGTGGTTAGAAACACGGACGTTGATGTGGCCTGTTTGTTTCTTTGAACCCTTGCCTGCAGCACACAGCACACTACACATAATAATTGGTAATGTGTTTCTCATATGGGCGTGAATGAAAAACACATAATCGTTATTTAAAAGAGACTCTAATTATACATTTTCTCTTTGAGCGATGCCGCTAACGGCAAGTTTCGTGTTGAAATGAAAGAAATATGTGAAATATTTTAGAGGAATTTTAAAGCTTAAACAGATGCAGTGTGAACTCTGCATAGCTTAAAGATAAATTATATTATATTTATATTGTTTGTAAGAGTTAAAGGCGGGGATCACATTTACGTCCGTTACTGCGCATTTATAGTGCACCCGTAACGCATGCGTCTGTCAGACGACAGGAAATTGCTATTTCTCATCTTATCCGTTTGCGTCATTTGGCAGACGTTTCAGTCAACGCACAATACGCCGTATATGAAGATGGGAATTCGCAATTTCGTCTGACAGACGCATGCCGATGCGCTAAAATACGCAACAACGTACGTCAAGTGGGATAACCCCCTAATAAAAAATACTACGTGTAAAAAAAATTAAACAAAGGCATGTATTTTAGGTTGTTGAACCGGTAGCAAGTAGGTACCAACGGTGGCTTTGTTTTAATTTGGAGTTGACGGGTCACGGTGTTCCGGCCGGGTGCGCATGGGCAGGAGTCGGGCCGGCCATTATCGAACTTGGAATGTAAACACGGTAGCACTGGTAATACTCTGTGAGCTTAGCGGGGCTCAAATTTTACTTGGAAGTCTAGTAAACGTACCTTAAACTGATCTGTATTGTACGGACTGATTTAATAACAAAACATGCGTAATCGTAAATACAGGCATGAAAATAGTAATTCTGAAAAACAAAATATTTATAGTACTGACTCCTAATACCTATCTTTAAACTGATATTTTAAAATTCTTTCAAAAGATCCCGTCATTAGATTCTACCACCATGTGACCTCCTGGGGTCGTATTCTGCTATTTGAAAAGCGTCCCAGTTGTGGTTCAATAGAGTACCAGTGGGATGGTATTGGTCGTTTCTTATGGTCGTAAAACACAATGACAATAAAATGATAATTTAGTTTCGATGGCTAGTAGGTAAGTAAAAGCGATTTACTGAATAGGTCCAAAATTTACAGAGTACCGTACTTCATTGCGTCAACAACAGTTGAAGTGGAAACCTTCAAAAACATGGACAGTCAGAAGAATTTAAACAATTAATTATGAATGAACGATCCTAAAATCCAATATTGCCTCAGTGGCCGGACCACTTTGAATCAAGATTGTATCATTTAGATAAAGAAAAGCCGAGTCACGCATAGGCAATTGTTCTACTCAATATTTATAACATAGTAAGCTGTTTCTTTTCATTATAAATGATTTCAATCCAAGCATCGATCTAAGTAAAAATAAAAATAATATTTTAACGATTTCCTCTATTTTGATAACTTCCTTAAAACGTCGGAAGCGATAAAAATTTAACTAAATAAATAGCTAAATGAATTTAAGCAAATAAAAAAATGTAATGTAATAAAATTGTGATTGTATGAAATGAAATTGACTTCATATAATGTAGGATAGTACTGTCACATATTGACAGCATTATACCTCTACATAATTGTAAATAAAGAAAAGTTGTTTAACACAATATAAATATATATGGTGTTCGCAAACAAAGAAAGGTTGTAAGAGTACTTCGACGCCTACACTCATCATATCTGACAAAAGATACGTCAAATAAACAGATGGGTTGGGACTGAGCTTGATTCAAGGCACCTCTCGGTTCGAGGAACAGGCTTGCCTTATATGCCACTCCTTTGATGGAAATGCGCAGATACAGTCATCAAAGATATCATAAGGTTAAACATTATTCGTGCAAGGTGAATACGCATAAACTTTTATTTATATAAGGATATGAGGACCTCCAGGAGGCTCTTGAAGACTTGCAGACTATAGGTTACTTAAAAGTACTTATTTAATATACATGGTGTAAAAAAATTAAAGTGAAACTGAACAACTTTCCCCAAGGAACATAGGTCGAAATATGAAAAAAATTGGCCCTCCCATACAAATTATCCCGGCCGGGTAACACACTAAGTATGGGAAGGTCAAATAATTTTTTCATATACCGTCCTATGTTCCTTGGGGAAAGTTGTTTAGTTTCACGAACTGGTCCACCCCTTAAAATATTCTTAGCAAATTTTTTTACACCCTGTATAAATATTATTATGTAGTAAGATAACCATTTTCCTAGTTATCGAGCATAATGATGAAATAAGAAATTTTAGAGTAAACTTCAAAAGTTATCGAGTAAATGTAAACGCTTTGTAAATACTCGTAGTGGAGAGTCAAATTCATGAAATCTTTCTAGAAACATTTTTATTGTTGCTGCTTTCCAGAGATTTTCGCAGCCACTACCTTGAAAACAGATGCATAATGACCTACTTTATGCATTCTGTCTGCCCATAAAAACTAGGGTTTACTATAAATTACAGAAGCGTAATGACTTAATGAGAAAACTCTTAATACGATAAAGTTGAGAAGTGAAACGAAGTTTTTTTGCCAATACTCAAATCTCCATCTTTCGCCGCACCTGTCAGTTTTTGTTCAGTTACTTAAGTTGCTTTTCATTTTTTTTTTTACTTATTTTTTTTGTTACTTAAGTTGTTGTTCAGTTGCTGACTCGACATCTGAATAACTGCTGAAGTATAGAATTTTCAAAAAATCATATCAAGCCATATTTGACTGGCCCGATGGAGTAGTGGATAGTACCCCTGCCTGTTACGCTGAGGGTCATGGGTTCGATCCCCACAACACAAAAATGTTTGGCTAGATGGCGCTCTGTGAATTGTCCAGGATATGTTTTTATTATTTATTTATATTACGTTCTCGTATTGAATTTGACCTTGCGTAGAGCCTTGCAATCGCCAGTGCGGACGTTTGGAAAAGTGTATGACGTGACTTATTTTTGGAGAGTTTAGATAAAATAGTGTATGCAACTGCATATAATTATGCATTAGAAGCATTATGCAGAGAAATTGTGCATGAAATGAAACGAAGTTTTTTTTCCGAAACTCAAATCGCTATCTTCCGCCGCACCTGACAGTTGTTGTTGTACGGTAATTTTTCGAATGTTGTTCAGTTGTTTTAATAGGTTTTTGTTCTGTTGTTGTTGAGATGTTGTTCAGATGGTGTTCAGTTGTTGTTCAGATGTTGATTAGTTGTTGTTCAGATGTTATTTCGATGTTGTTCAGTGTTACCGTGTGATGCCGGCCTAGAATAGCATCACCCCATTTCTTACTCATGGGTGTCGTAAGAGGCGACTAAGGGACTCGAGGGTGTGTATTGCAATTTTAGGCGATGGGCTGACAACCTGTCACTATAGTGATACACAGCTATCTGATTGACCCTCCAACTTTTGTCAGACGTGGTGTTAATATCCGTTTTACGGCCGTTAACGCTCTGCCTACCCCGTAAGGGATATAGGCGTGATTTATGTATGTATGTATGTTCAGTGTTGTTCAGTTGTTGTTCAGTGTCGTTCAGTTGTTGTTCAGTTGTTTATTTATTTGCTGTTGAGACTCGACATCTAAACAACTGTTAGTAAAGAATCTTCAAAAATTAATATCAAGCCATATTACGTTCTCGTATTGAATTTGACCATGTATCGGGCCTTGCAATCGCCGGTGCGGACGTTTGGAAAAGTGTTCAACTGAGTTAATTTTTTAGAGTGTAGATAAAATAGTGTATGCAACTGCATATAATTAGGCATTAGAATGCTCGTGTCAATCTATTATCATATAACATATTAAACAGACACTTGCATTCTAATGACCCCCATTATACGACAGTTGCATAAACTACTATTATATAAATATATAAAAGGAGAATTTCATTTTTCTGAGATTGTTTTTGGTGTCTAGAAAGTAAACTACTTTATACTTTTATGTCACATTTATAACAATTTGATTAACAAAGATGCCTTACAAAATGTGTATGTCTTTTTGAATATCGGTTAAATGTCTGGATTATAATTATTTTCATTCAAGATTTATCTATGCGGCATCTTTAAAAACTTACTACCATTGTTTAATATAAATTAGTATGAATATCGCGTATAAATCTAATCGAATGTTTGCTATTAAAAACTTTCTGATGTTTGAAAATTGCGGAATATTTAAAGTAATTTGTTTGAGTAAGTAGTAAAATGTATGTAGTATGTTTGATACCCAACATGGCTCTTTTAAAGCAGTTAATTGATTTATTTTATTCTTCCAGATATTCCGCGACATGCATCTTACGTTTATATGGTCAGAAAGATTTATAAATTTGTTGGTACTTTTGCAAAAACTTGCATAAGCGAGGACAAATGAACAAAAACTGACCTCATAACAGGCGCAAAAACGCCTCTCCTATAGCAACAAGAAGGAAAACAATCAAAATTAGTCAGACATATTCTTATCAATTTCTAAGAATAAAGAAATATTAATATTAAGTTCTTAATGTTCAATATGTTTGATTCATTAAATGTTTACAAAGCCAATACCGCATTGCTCAACTTAAAAACTAACTACCAGACAGGTATTTTGTTGCAAATAACTTATGGAATAATAAATAGTCCTGATTTAAATATCTGAGTCATAGGGTCGGTACGCAACTCCAGTTTAACTTTAAACATATACCATAATGTATAATGTATATCTCTGCATCTTACTGGTCGAACTATAACCAAGACTGTAATTCCTTGGGACTAAGGGCTGTCGGCACAGGACGGAATAATTGTACTAATGACGTCATTAATCCTGTCTCGCTTCAAAGTGCTTCAAGCTCTGCGAATTAACTCTTCCAGTCACGGGATTATTGTCTACCTTTTGTACTATTTGCCCATACGTAATGTCTATTTAAAAGTCATGTTCTGCTCTGTACAAGAGCGCTGATTCAAGGTTGGCACGACCTTTGTGGCGAACATGTTTTGTCAATATCGTACTTACTTAGGATACATCGTTGAATCGTGTTTTGTCGGCATGTGGTATCTTCAACATCTCGAGTTGGTCTGGTAACTGTCACAGTGGAATGCCCAATCAGATGAATAATGGAGACGTGGACACACAACCGGCACAGAACTTTTGCGATAAATTTCCTACAGGTATTTTAACAACATAATACCACGTTTTATGAAGATTAATAAGGTATTACGTGGTATTATTGAGATAGCACAACCGTATTTGTAGGGCAACACAAAAGTTTCGGATCATACTTTAGAAACATATTAAAACTGAGATCGAACAAGTACCGAGGCAATTTCCTTCAGTACCAGTTTAATGGTTAACTTAATCAAATTATTGTTAGAAATGTTTAAACTGAATCGCTAGTTGGCTTAGATTGAAAGTTTTTCTTCAATTAGTGTGGGTGAGTGCAGGGACAGATGAGTAGGGCGATGTGATATGAAGCCACTGCTTATCAGTACGGGATGATGCACAATGCAGTAGATTCATGGATCTGTATGGCCCATAACCATGGATAGGTAGTTACCAACTATCACCATCAATCATTCGTTGTAGCTAGGTAAAAGCATAGAAAACTGTGCTACCATGCCAAACTCCTCAAATTTAAATCTCAGCATATAAATCACTTTAAGAGCCTTAGAAGTCATAATAACGATGCATTTGGTAATCAAGACAGAGATCTCACGGCCTGCCCAGGAGTGAAGTACCTGCTATCGGTATAATCTGAATGATATCATAGCTGGATCTGGATCCGGGTCGTTAAGGCTTATAAGCCACTTGCTATTATTAACAAGCTCGTTGATTGAACTACTTTGATTGCTGTGTTTTTTAGTGTTGCGCCAACGAGTATTCTTCGTAAGTTTGTATCAGTAATCTTTTGATGAGGTAAAATAAAAAGCTGCTAATCAGCTGCATAAGCAGCTGATCTTATCATCAACTTTTCTGCAAAAAGTAATTTACAGTTTCACTTAGACTATACAAGGGCAAAAAGCAATGAAAATACGTGCGTATGTATGCGTAGTAGAAACCACACGGATGGACATATTGGTTAATACAGTCAGACAGAATCATACCGAAAGCTACCCCAGCAAGTAATTGTAAAAAATCACTTCTTACAACTTTGGCATTTCGTAACATGTATCGGATATAATAGGCGTGAATATCAAACTATCTTGTACACTTCAACAGGCTTTACGGCTTCGCATTGTGGTTACCAGGGCAGCATGTGCCTGGAGAGATCGTCGCGAACCATTACAAAATGCTAAGCACTACAACAGTGCCCCATCGTACATGTTCTCAACATGGTACAAGAGATTTCCATTACCACTGGAGCGTCGTTACGGTAAACGGTTGCGTGAGAAAGAGCACACGTTGGATCCGGTGACTCTTCCACCCCTGGGAAACTTTCCTATTATCTTTTCACGACTTATTTGAATACAGAAGTACATAGGCTTTTACTAAGGGTTTTACGAACTATGCAATATAACTAGAAACACTTGCTGCTTATATATTTATTATCAGTTAAAGCAGTAGTAGCAATTTCTGCAGTAGAGAAACACAAACTTGCAAAAAGTTTAGATGCGAATTAAATGATTTATACAAAATGTGAAAATCTAACAATACGAAGTTCCGAAAAGAGATCCTTATTATTTTTGATATTTGCATTTTCTGATCATCATATTTATTTCTGGGATATTTAACATATTTGCCATGTGATGCCGGCTTAGAGTAGCATCACCCCATTTCTTTCCCGTGGGAGTCGTAAGAGGCGACTAAGGGACTCGAGGATGTGTATTGCAATTTTAGGCGATGGGCTGACAACCTGTCACTATAGTGATACACAATTTTCCGAATGACCCTCAAACATTTGTCAGACGTGGTGTAAATGGCCTTTTTTCGGCTGTTTACGCTCTGCCTACCCCGCAAGGGATAATAGGCGTGATATGTGTATGTGTATGTATGTATATTTAACATAAATAGATTATAAGCGTAGTGCCTTTTTGATGCTTTAAGTATTATTAATTTCTAGTTTCGCACGATAGTCAACACTTCCATTCAATTTCATAACATCCCGGAATGAGGACATTTTATCGATTGACATGTAGGGGATTCAAATTATATTTGAACTTTAGATAAATCAAAGTTCAAGATGATAAGTAGGTACCTTTTAAGACTTAAAAATATCTGTGGTGTCATTATTGACCTTAGGCTCTTATTATATATTATAAAGGTTTATCAGAGATTCCAAAAAGTTAAAATAGTAAGTACAAAGAGACTATGTTACGATATAAAGTCTAGTCATAGTCTTAGAATAATACTGACGTTGAGTCTAGTCATGATTTACAATCACTTTAAAAATTAAAATTTCGTAACTAATCAGACCCAGATGAGCAAGGCGCAAGCGAAAAGACCAGACTATTGTATCCTTCAAACTATATTAGATTTAGAGAGGATTTTATGATACAAAAAAGCAAATGGGAAAATATGTGCTGCTATTCCGAATGCCAGGCCTGCATCACACGGCACAGACGGCTTTACTTAAAAAATCAACTGCAATACAATTAATTATGATTCCCAGGTCGGCGTCTTCGCAGATCAACCTCGACAATGGTGTACGGTTTCCACCTGAGAACGTCTCCGCATGGATGAGCACCACTTGTCCAGGTACCGTTACCAATCGCAGGGAAACATTATTTGTAATATTTTTACATTGTACATTTACAGTCTTAAAAAAATGTGTGAAAGGATGTGAAATTATTAGTTAGTGGTTAGGTTAGTAATTGTTTAAAAAATAGATATATTTGAATAAAACTTATTTGACAGTTAAAACTTTCAATTTATAGTTAGTGTACTTTGAAAAAGTGTTAATAAATTTGACAGCTAGCTAAAACGTATAAACGACAATAAAGACATAAAGATAAACGTTAAACCAAAGAATGTGAAAACAAAGTTTTCAGGAATAGCACCAGCAAATTTTTCGATTTGTAATGGTTTTAAATTTCGTGACTCTACTTTCCGTAGTAAGGCCTTTACCACCCACAGTTTTTAATGTAAGCAATTTACTTTGCTACTAGTTTAAATTGATAGTAGCTTCTATAATATAAACCGCCCTGAAAATGACACGCTTCTGCGAAATAAGACATTTAAAACCACTTAAGGAATGCAATGTATTTGAACATGCGATGCAAATCAATAAATTACAGAGAACGAGACCCTTCAAGGCAGACTCTTATTACAGCAATCTAAGGCCTGAATAATTGCCAATTGCAACGAACGAAGCCGTCTTGTCATGATTGAAACTTGTTTATTTGTGTCATGATATGACTTGATGAGACATGAGATGACACAGTACTTAATAGTACTTGAAAGGGCAATGACTGATGGATTGTGCGGGTGTACTTTAAAACGAGTAGGTAGATCTATTAAAAGATATTTTGACTGATTTAAACTTCAGTCACGGAATTTTAAAGTATGTACAGTACATAGTAATGAAATGACAACATGGGCGGAAATTTTATCATATCGTACTTATTCGAATTTAAATTGAATTAAATAGATATTCAACGACTAAACATACAACAGCTGTGTGTTTTAATATAGTAGATTTTAGGTATGAACTAAAAGCTTTCCAATCAGTTTTTGAAAAACAAATGTTTTAACTCATGATTTTGAAAGGAAATTTTGTACTAATAAATTGTTTTTAGATACAGGAAGAGAAAGTCCACACTTCCGATTAACATCTGAAAATGCTACAGGTCATACAAAACCGTTTCATGCGCCAGGCTACTGGGGCGCCCTGGTACCTGTAAAACGCCAACCTCTATATCGACTAAAGTCTCTCTACCATAAAAGCCTATATGAAGACAGCGTCTCATCGCTTTTTTGACAACGCTCTCTATCATAAAAACTCCTTAATTGTTGCCGCGTCCAACAACTTCCCCCATCCAACCTCGCATCTTTAAAACCGCCCCAGACACGTCTTTTCGGATGGTGATGACGACAACAGAGTAGCCGCTGCTGCAGCCATTGCAAGTAGATCACACTCCACTAGCTCTTCAAGCAACAGACACCCAGGCGAAGGTCCGTCATTTGTTCCCCATTTTGGGAACTACCGGCACGTGCCGGGTAGATTGTGTACAATCCGTTCTTCCCAGAATAATTCACAACCACACATACTTTTCCTGGGAGCCCTAGCTCTCCACCAAATAGTCAGAGGCTAAAATTGCAGTCCTGCCCAAAAAATAAATAAAGTATCAATTTGACCAAAACGTATATTGTTTAATTTTGAACATCTAATTAAGTTTGTTATGCTATTACTCCGCCAATTTTGGATCAATTTGGGCATTATGTTCAAAAGATTAATTTTCCGAGGGACCACCACGGTCTGTCAGAATAGTGGGTTCCTGTAGAAATTGAAGGAACACTTCAAGAAGCAGTACTTTAGAAGTCGCGACTGAATTAGAATTAGAATTACTTATCTCAACTCTGGCTGGCAACTATCATTAACTTCATCATTTCCAGAACACTCTACAATACCAAAGTTAAGTTTCTTGCAACTTAAGCTGGCAACTAACAAAAACTTCATCATTTCCAGAACACTCTGCAATACCAAAGTTAAGTTTCTTGCAACTTAAGCTGGCAACTATCAAAAACTTCATGATTTCCAGAACACTCTGCAATACCAAAGCTATATGTTTCTTATTAGGGATATGTAACACAAGGCTGTAGTGATTGCCCGTACCGTATGTCACATAGACAATGGTTGCTTTCACTGCTGCGCCTGCGCCGGTCGCTGCGCACATCTAGGCCGGACGCAGTTTCTGGACCAGAAAGGATATAGCCTCCCATTGTTTGTGAGTCGCAACTTTCGCGCAGCCCTTGCGTAATTGTTACTTCAGAAGTAATTACCTGCCTTTTGAAACTCTTTTAGCTGGTGAAATAAACAAAAGAACAGGCCACACACATTGCTCTTTAAGCTAGTTAGGTAATTTATTTTTCAGGCTATGGAATGTGGTATTCAAGGACAGTTTATAGGCTAACCTAGATACGACTTGATGTGCAAATCTATCTAACCTAATCTAACTAACAACACATTTATTTGAATAAGAACATCAATGACCAGTCAGTCAGATGCATCTGGAAGTGACCTCGGCTGTTTTTGTTTTTCCCAATGAAATTTCACTACTGGTGTCAGTAAAAAATTTATTTTACACGTTATTTTACTTTAAAATGTCTACAAATTACATCACGTTAGCTTACCAGTAGTGCCGAGAAGATGACTCACAAGTTAGTCATGGTCATGGGAATACGAATGAATACGGATTACCTTTAGAATATTAAATATCTACCGAGCAAAGCGATTTGTGACTATGACTTACTCAAAGGCATAGAATACAGTCATAGAAAATGAATGAATTTCATTACATTTCCTATTTTCAAAATAGATATTTTTCCATATTTATTCACATAAGATAGAAACTTAGCTACGTACACTATATTAAACATTCACTCATTATCTACTGGGTGATTCTTTGAGAGGAAAGAAATTGCGGTCACACGTATATTTCTATATGGGTATGAAACCTACAGACCTACAATTATTTTCATACTGTATGAAAAAATGTGTATTGACTATCTAAGACTAAAATCCCATGGTAAGTTATACAATATGGTTTAAAAACTTAATTTGAAACCTTGAATCGGGGGTAAAATAAGCGTTCTTGGCATGTTCACTGTTCAATGGCACTTAGTTGTTCCGTAATTCAATCACGTATAGAATTTTATCTAGGACATGATAAAGTTTTACGTGAAGCAAAATAACCTTATATGTTGTAGATTTACAATAAATAACAAATTTGACAATATTTAATTGCTAATACTGATAGAAATGTCGTTTTGTGTTGGTCACACGTTTTTGTGTTTTGTGTTTTAGGTATAAAGGAACTCGTACGCTTACCTACCTTCCTAGCGTGTCGATTGCAGATACTACACCGTCGCGGCCCAGAACTTGAAACAAACAGGACTAAAGAATAGAGAAAGATCTCATTTCCGCCTTATTCTAGGAGAGCTTTGTCATCCCAGAAGAGAGAACAGGTAGTACCATGGCACTCCCAGAAATCCCTAGAATAAAATAGGACGTACTTACACAAAATTCAGGTGCATTTTACGTACCTGCGCTAGGATTTTACTGGGCATATTTTATTATTGAAAGTGTTGTACATAGGATTTGTATTTGAATATAAAATATAATGTCACATATTGAATAAAGATTTTAGATTTGTACACACATTTTGATAATGTTTAATAGGTTACAAGTAACATCGCTTGAAACACAAAAAACAATCACTTTACTAGCGTTTTTTCCAGTCCAGTGACATTCCACGCCGTTCAAGTGATTATATGATTGATTGTTATTTAATTATTTTTGCATAATTTTGTATTGTGTGGAGTCAGGGTAGAATAGCAACACCCCATGTCTGCCCGTGGTTAACGTAAGGAGGGTAAGAGAGCAGCGCCTCTAGTATTGATCATATAGTCTGAAATCACACTCTGCGATCACCAACCCACAACCTAATGATCAGAGCGCCAATAAGAAACGGATCTTAGTTACCGGGCGTCTTCCATCTCTCGTCTTGAGCTGGCTGCATCGTTCCTCAGGCAAGCTGCGTCTTAACTCAGGGTGGTTGCATCGTGTCTTTAACTGTTATTGTGTTGTCGCTGGGTTGCTGTGGCAGAACAATGAAACTCTAGGAATTGTGGATAAAGTCGTTTATTGTCGGTAGTACTGTACGGGCCAATCGTATCACATAATCTCTGTTGAATTATAACCATGCTGAAGTGTCCCTCGATTCGGTTACAATATAATTATAATTAAGATTGTCGATTGACTGCGTCGTGTCAACTCGTGTCTCAGGCAAGCTGCAGCGTGTCTCTAGCTGACTGCTTCATGTCTCTTGTAGGCTGTGTTATCTCTCTGACAGGTGTGTGGCAGGTGGCTGTGCTGTCTTTCGCTGGCTGCGTTATCTTTTTGGTTGTCTGTGCTGCGTTATATTACTGGCAGGCTGCAACGTCACTCTGGCTGGCTGCGTCATGTCACTAGCTAGCCATAGACTCGTATCTCTAGCTGGGTGAGTCGTATCTCTGGCTGGCTGCGTCGTGTTTCAGGCTGGCTGTATCGTCTCTCTGGCTGACTGCGTCATCTGTCTGGCTACCTGCATCGTGTAACTGGCCGGTAACGTGTATTTCATATACTTAATATTCCAATGAGTTAAATCCAAAATCAAAGAGTTTCATCTCATTCATTTAGTTAAAATTATAACATTTTCATTTTATAAGCACAAAAAGATACCTTGACTTTCAAACCTGAATTTAGTCCCACCATTAACCTCTCAAGAAGGTTTTTATTACGAAAATAAATAATTCGCAAGTCAAGTGAAGAAACCGTTTTCAAATATTTACCCTTCTATTTATGCCGATTTTAATAAGCTTACAACGACAAAGAGAGGTGAACTTAGTATATACTGGTTTAGAATGGTTTTTAAGTAAAATTTAATAATTCTGCGTTTTCGTATCGTAGCGATGTTCCACGGAACGATGTCATGATAATAATTTGTAAGTTACATTTATTTGTCTATCTCAGCGAGCCAAAGTTTATAGAAGCAGCCATCTTTCGGGAAACGGGCGCAGCAATTTCTAACTCAGCAACCTAACTTCACTTAGTGGAGTGCACAAGAAGCAGCAAATAATGAGTTAAATGAGCTTCCCGGTGAAATAAACAGATGGCGTTGTTAAGTTACCTTCCATCGTCGCAAGAAAGCGCTGCAGTCGCACCAAACTTAGTAGCGAGCTTTCGGACCCTCTTACCCAGCGTGAAACAAGTTTATTCAGCGACGCACTATAACAAAGCGCTCTACATTGCCAAGTTTAAACAGGGGAACGATGGAGGTCGTCCGGTAAGCGGCCATGGAGTGCGCATGTATGAAATAGTCGGTGGTGGTGGAGAGATTCAGAGTAGCTCGGTGAGGCTAGAGAGTTGTAAGCGGGACCGGCAGCCGGCGGCAGTAGAGTCGTGTTAGCTGCGGTGACAGGTGCCACGCCGCCCGCGTAACCACTACTCGCTCGCGAAACAACCCTATTGTTTATTAACACTTGTTGTGACTCCTCTCATGGAAACTTTACCTACTCAACACTTTAACTGAAGTTTTATAAATAAAATGTGAACTTAGAAAGTGACGTGAAGTGTTTGATACCGGCTCGTGCGGTCAGCATGTCGTCAAGTACGATTTAAGTGCAAAAATTGTCTTGCTCACTGACAATGTACACTAACTTGGACCCGCATGGATTGTACCTGCCTAGTGTGAAACTTTGCTGAGTATTGGTCGTCTTATTAATTTACCGTAAGTTAAACAATACAACCAAAAGTTCTCATGGTCTTATTGGATCTTTTTGTCGTTGTAGATGCTATGATGTGATTAATTTACTAAGCAAGGTTGTAAAGCATTATGATTAGTATGGGAATCGGGGTACAGTTAGTAAATATTCAAGCCATTCAAACAAAATTATGAGATAATTATTTTCGTTTAATATCGGCCGTGGGATCCATGGGAAAAACTGTGGTTATAGTCTTGCGAATTTCAATTGCTTGGACACCTATGGACATCTGACATTCGGTACCAGGAAAACAGAATATCGTGGATATGATTGCTCACGGGCAGCACGCTGCGCGGGCCCGCGAGGCCGGCGAGTTGAATGCCCGGTGCCCGCGCGAGCGCCGCGGCCGCCGCCGCCGCCGCCGTGCTTCCAACCGCACTCACTAGTCTCACCTTCTTAGCATCTAATCCACTATTTACGGAACAAATGCTTATTCAATAGACCAGCAAAACATTTACTTCAAATTCAATGAAGTACCTGATAGGTACACTGGTACATCGCTCATTGATTGTTGTAGAGTCTTTCGCAAGCAGTCTGTTAATTGTATTTATATCAAAGGTAAAACGCTTATCAATACCCCGCTCCTCGTTTCCAGAACGTTTCTTTTCAATGTAGGTACCTAGTTATTCACTGATCGTCTCACGAAATACCTTTGATCTTATTTTTACTAAGTATTTATCCCTTTTCATAATATTTTTATTTTTATTAGGATATCCTGTTTCAAAGTCCGAATACTTTCTTAAGATAGATAACAATAGCATAAAATTCAAAGAGAAGTCAAGTATCAAATCAATAATAATAAATTTTGTCAGCCATTCGAGTCGTCCCCCAACACGACACTTCAATTCGCAGTTTTGATTAAAGAAAGTCAAGATCTTAAGGGATAGGGCTACCTTCTCCGAGAGGGTCAAGTGGATGCTTGTCGTCGAAGGAGATTTGTGAATCGCGGTCCACTTGGGCCCACAAAATCTCCCCCCCACCCATTCTTTGTCCTCAGCCACAGATCACCAAGATATTCCGACGATCTTCATTTCCGCATTCAATACAAAAATCTCCTCAGATTTTCATCCAATAGATTTAAAAAAATAATGCGCAGAATTTTATGCCTTTCATAGGCGGTAACATTAATATTCTGTTTACGGAGATCCTTCAGTAATTGCGTTTTTAAAATCAGCATTTTTGTCGCTATAGACGGTTTGGTAAAGTTTAATATTATTAACTTGGGCATCTTCACACTCATATTGTCCTTGCCTTGAATATGATGGGAATTATGTACGCAGGTATATATTCACCTAATACAGTGACGGTCTGACGGACATGTCGGAATCTGTATGCGAGGTGTATCATCAGTTCAATATGAATATTCGAGGACGCGGGTAGCGGCGAGAGGGACGCGGGGTCGGGAGGACACAATGGAAGCCTTTGTTGCACAATGCCCATTTCCGATTACCAGATTGATTCGTGTCCACCAAAGCGCTGCCGTTTCAATAATCGTCTGTACGGAATGGGTGACATTTTTGTAGTCAAGTCATTGCCATAGGTTTCCCAAAAGCTCTCCATTATATGGGTGATAGAAAATCAAAATCCGTGAATCTAGCTTTTCTGCTTTAATGACCTGAAATGACTTTGTTTTTATAGTCAAAGTTTCCTTTGGATCTTTCTTGTACTTTACTCTAGCTTTACCTCATTCCTCTGAGCACAGAGAGCCGTCACAAACAGCTTTGCGGTCAGGAACTTCCATCGGGGATCGATGTACACGCCAGCATCAGATACCCTACTCCAGGGAAACTCAAAGTTTTGTTGTTATTTAATTTGACCTCTCGTCATGCGGGCGGATGAGTAGCAAGCAGTCGGTGGAGCGACGCCTGCCGTTCAGTTCGTTGTTGCGGAAATTTAGACGAATTTCCGTCGATCCCCGATTCATTAAGAGCCGTTTTAGTGCGAGGAGCAGCCGCTTTTAATTCACAAAGCGAGTGCGGCGCACGCAAAACAAAGTTTCAGAGGGGTTCTTCGTTAGTTGCTCACTCACAGGTGAAGGCGCCCCGTGAACACGATGAATATGTTAATCGCGAATATGTCCCGACTTCAGTCTCAGTAAACATCTTCTAACTTTATATTCTCGTTGAGTTTAGTATCGCAAAGTTCTAAACATGCCAGACAGAACGAAAGTTTATTAATTTTCTATTCTAGTATTCTCTCAAAAGTCCATCAAATTGAAATGGTTACGATATTAGGGCAGGCATTTAGTCTCAACTAAGTGAGTACGTGTTGGGCTGAAAGATGGAATAACACCGTAATAGTCGTAGAGCACAGTGCAGCACCCGTACATGCACATTATTACCTTAATGCGCTCAGCGCGAAGGCATGGCATTATTAAAATCCTATTTAGCGGCGCCGGGCCTTACTAGCTAGCCAACCCCGTAGTGTTGCCAGGCCTAGCTAGTACTGTACAGTTTAGTTTTTAGTTATTTACATATGCAATTTTGTAATATCTGTACTACCTTCCTATATTGTATTTTTGGATTTTGAAATTTGGTAATAATAAAATAAAACAGATTTACAAACGACAGCTTCTAATGCATTTCTAAATCTGAATTTGGGAATAGATAGAATATTAGATAATATTGTTTTTCTGGATAAATACTCTTAAAAACTACAACGCAGACCGAGAACAGAGAAATCACAAATCATCACTATCACTACATAAGCCATGTGATGTCGGCTTAGAATAGCATCATCCCATTTCATTCCCAAGAGTGTCGTAGGAGGCGACTAAGGGACTCGAGAGTGTATTGTAATTTTAGGCGATGGGCTGACAACCTGTCACTATGGCAATATACAATTTACGGAATGACCCCTTAAATGTTAGTCAGACGGCGAGGGCTTATAAGTAGGTATGTATGTTTCACTGCATAGCATACAATAAAGTCGCTTTCGATGGGTGGTGTTCCGTTTAGTGTTTGTATCTTTAAAGCTACGCAACGGGTTTAATGCGGTTTTTGAATACCGATGGAAAAAGCTTGATTTCTACAGGAAAATCGCTAAGCGGGCTTACTTGTTTATTTTGTGTTTAGTAAAATACAATTTTTAGTTTTACTAAAAATCAAGACGTGTCTGGCAACACTGGCCGTCATCCCGTCGCGACTAAGCACCGCTCCTTACACGATAACTACAACTTTTTAATTAAACCTCATACTAACACTGCACAAAAAGGCGAGAGCAGCTTCCTCTTCCGGCGTCGTATGGCTTCCGCGTCACGAGAGGAATATGCACGTTGTGTAGGTACACTAATTCATGTAAAAGCAAAGTAATTTGTATTTTTTGCTACATTTTAGTTACGTTGCGGGCAGCCGTTTGATGCTGTCGTTCATAATCGCGGCACCTGAAAGAAGCTTACGTCCAGTAAGGGACATCTCATGGCTTCTTCTTTATATCTTATCAATGGTATACGCCCAATGGCTAAATTATGATAGAGAGTAGGTTATATAGAAATTACTGTTTTTGTAGAGTTAGCATTCACACTAATAATTTTAGTCAGATCCAAAATACAGAGAAGCACTGTAAGGAAAGTCATTGACCCTCAGTAAGTATCAATGAGAACACAATAGAACCTCAAAATACTCGTTGGTCGAAATATAATGACAGTATAATTGGTATTCCCGGCTCTATAATAATAAACAATACCACGAACTAGTATTAATTCCCAGGCGAGTCGAAAAATGTTAAACGGTGGGCGTGTCCCGAGGCTATAGTGTACAGAGGTGAGCCTTCACATGAGGTGCGCGGGCGCAGGCAGGCCCCCGGTCTACTGATTGCCGCAGCGGCGCGGCGGCGCAGCGCCCGCAGGCTACCTGCCGTAATTTGAGAGCCAAAGAATCAGTCATAATAATGCACCTACTAATTTTTCGAAAATAATAAGCAACCTTAAACTTGTTCGCTGAAGCCACCGAACCACCGAGCAGATTATCTTTGAGTCAGCACCGTTTAACTGAAGCCTTCTGAGATTTTGTAATTATGTGGTGCTCTTACGGAAAATACTCAGCAAATTCGATACAAAAATACGTTGCAATTTCTTCGTTTTACCCTGTGCAACGTATGTCCCTGGTGTTATATCATTCGCAAGCAATTCGCAACTCCACTAGTTGGCTTGGAGCCAACACGGTGCTCCGATCCAAGTAATCTGTTAACTTTATTTCAAGTAAGTATGTAATACACCCTGTGTACTCTTCGGTAAGAAGTTGATATGTTGGCGTTTAGCCGAATTCAATTCCGAAAGGCTTTCATCATTTATTTTACAAGTTGAGTTTACCGCAATCCTTGGCAAGGCATAAGATGAATGATGTAAAATGTTAAATAGGACCCGGCTGAATTTTAAACAAAATGGTTGTACAAATTGAGAGAAATTTCTTGACTTGATAGCTCTTTATCGGAGTATTTCTGCTACGTGAGCGAGACGCACGCTTTTAACGGTCTGGAAGCGCGAAAAGTGCGGTTACTGTTGAGCAAACTTTACAACATCCGTCCGCCAAGATATGGCCTCTTTGATTAATTTATTTCGCTGCTTTTATACTTACACCGTACGAATGAACCTACCCACTTTCACCCAGAGAGTGCGTGCAATTTATAGCTAAATAAATTTCGAGTTAGATCATTGCTTTAATAGGAAAACGAATTACGAGACTCGTTCAAATCTGAGTTACGTCTAAATCATAACTCTGAAATTGAGTCGCTTGACGTTTACAATCATAATCGTCTACCATAAGATGGTTATTATCGAGTTAAATTATTTGCGCGTCTCTAGAACGCAAGCTTTGTCTTTGGATCCTGCAAAGCGCGTTTATCTCTTGTCATTGTTGGAATTGTTTCGTATTCAGCGAGTGATTTTATCATGTTTACATTTTTAATGAGCAATTTAGCTGTTTTGATACTTTGAGTTTTAACAGTGCAGATTCGGCGGTGCTTATCTTTTCATTCAAACGTCGACAAAATTGTTTTAAAATTTCTGCGTGTATTCTTCAGGATCGTTAAAAAAAGTTGTTGATAAACAGTGTAGGTATATTGGCTAGGCTCTATAATACTATTTTATTTCTTTTGAGCTTAAACATTGTTACTTTGTTGCATATGTTTGATGGCGGTTTTTAAAACACCGCAAAAGAGCGGAATGCACGCAATTGAAATGCGTAAAGCGCATGAAGCGGAGTCGTTTAGTTGCACAGACATAAAGGACATAAAGTCATCCACTCATGCGTCCAATCGGTCAAAATACTCACGTCCCGTTGATCAAACGTTATATATACTGTACATATATTAATAAACCAGTATGTTTGCTTTGCATTACATTGAATGCTGTATACATTATCCCAAAATTATTATTTGAAAGCTATTCATAGAGATTGAAAAGCTGATGGATGTTTTAATGATTGAAGGATGGAATAATATTTTGGTGAATGGTTGCATTTTAGAATTATTCTAAATTAATCTGAATTAAAGTGATCAGAAAGGAAATCAAACTATGTAGGAAGATCTAACTTTGAGAAAGAGGTCACTCGGCGAATCCAACTCGGCTGGGCAGCATTCGGGAAGTTGCGCAGCGTCTTCACGTCCAAAATCCCTCAGTGTCTCAAGACGAAAGTATTTGAACAGTGTGTGATGCCAACTGTCGGCCTCCTAAATAGACTCGGAGTCACTCAGCGAGCTATGGAGAGAGCTATGCTCGGTGTATCTCTACGTGATCGAATCAGAAACGAAGAGATCCGTAGACGAACCAAGGTCACCGACATAGCTAAGAGAGTCAGTAAGCTGAAGTGGCAATGGGCAGGCCACATAGCTCGAAGGACTGATAACCGGTGGAGCAGAAGAGTTCTTGAGTGGAGACCACGTACCGGCAGACGCAGCGTAGGACGACCCCCCGCGAGATGGACAGACGATCTGGTCAAGTCCGCGGGGAAATGCTGGATGCAGGCCGCTTCTAATCGGACGAGGTGGAAATATTTAGGGGAGGCCTATGTTCAGCAGTGGACGTCCTATGGCTGATATGATGATGATGATGATGAAATTTAAATAAGTAGGAAATATATTCGGGCTAGGCAATTACAATTACTTCATTTGGACTCGGCTACATTTATCGTTTAAAGTTCCTCATTAATTATGTACCTACCACAGGATGTTAAGCGACTATGCTGAAAATCTAAGCAATAATTCAATATCTGTTAGAGTCTACCTGCTTTCTCATGTGTATTTTTTCCCCGAATATGTATTTTGTAAACTGTGTTTACAATTACAATTAAAACTTTATCGCCCACATAGGACCCATTAGGGCTCTGTGTTCCATTGAAATACTTACATAGACAGACATATGACGAAATTGATAAGTCGTATTACTTATGTTCCGTACCGCATTTCTCACGTGTGTATTACTGTCTTTAAAGTTCCCAGAAGGCGCTAAACAAGTGTAAACTCCAGCACCGATGGTGTAACCCATTCATTCTGTCATCTGGCGACGACGAAGTGTCGTTAAATATGCGCGAACGCGTGTCGGCATGCGTCTGCGCGCATGACCGTGTCGTGCCGCCGTATACCTGCCTATTATACCATGAATATAGATAGTATAAAACAAAGAATGTTTCATGTCTTTTATTAACATATACAGTATACGATTTGCCGTGTGATGCCGGCTTAGAATAGCATCACCCCATTTCTTACCCATGGGTGTCGTAAGACCCGACTAAGGGACTCGAGGGATGTGTATTGCAATTTTAGGCGATGGGCTGACAACCTGTCACTATAGTGATATACAGTTATCTGATTGACCCTCAAGCTTTTGTCAGACGTGGTGTTAATATCCGTTTTACGGCTGTTAACGCTCTGCCTACCCCGTAAGGGAAATAGGCGTGATTTATGTATGTATGTATGTATGTACCTACAGTATACGAGCATCATCAAAATTTAAAAGATAATGTTGCAAAGCATAAAATTGGGTTTATTCGTTTTAAATTACTACGCTGCTCGAAACATTATTAGAAAATAGCAAAAATTCTGTAAACAGTAAGTAGATGTCTCAAACTCGTTAAAATTTTCCAGAGCAACATCTCTCGCAGTCACGCTCAGCTGGCTTTCACATCATCACATCGATATGATTATAATAAAACCAGATCCAATTTTCAATCCAAATTTACACGTCTGTAGAATACAGAGTGTAACCACGATTGGAGACCGGCCGCAGAGCGCTTGTGACCGCAAATGACTGCAGTTCGGATTCAAGTGTAAATCAACCAGTAGTCCCATCCCATTGCCACCACTAACAACACTGTAATTGCCAGTTGTTTCGCCCCGACTTTCCTCGAACGTACACTAAAATCCCTTCCTAGAAATGTGTCGCGCCTTATTATTAAACTTTTTGTAGGTACGCATAATGCCATAAAATTTACAGGTGAATGACACATAACAACCTGCGAGGCACTTAAAAAGACGTACCGAAAATTGTATGTAACAAACACCTCTTAAAAAAGTCAAAAGTATGAGAAGACAACTTTTCCCTTTCCCACGCAAATCATGCTCAATTAGGTACAACTACCTATGTATAGGAAGCGCACGACTTCTGAGAAATAATAACGTTTGACATTTCAAGTCAAGATTGATCTTGAAGAGAAAAATAACAAAAGACAATTAAAGATAACTGTTAAAACTCATTACCTGTATGAGGTAGGGGAGCACGTGAGAACGACGATGTTATGGAACGATACCATCGTGGGTACAGACTGCGACGCGAGATTATTAGCACTAGACTATTTGCCAAGTTGGATTGGATAGTCTCTTTTCCCGTGTCGTCGTGAGCATCATCTGAAACAAACAAAAGGAAAAAAATTGCAACGAGGGCGTGAAGCGGGGGGCCCCGCTGGCGTCAGGGCCATGATGTCAATCGCGGCTCTTCTTTTTGCTTCCTGCACAGACAATGACGGGAAAATGTTTTCTACGTGTGAGGGCGGCGGTGCGGGGTGTGGGTCAATAGCTGAAGCACTAATCTTTGCCGGGATCGTTGGGATTAATGGCTCGCAATGCCGTCTCCGTTGTTTGCTTCCCGAGTTCTTTGCTCGCTCTCGTTGTTCAAAGTTTCGTGTAGCAATATTAACCGAGTTTTATTTCAGCAATTTGTTTTTATGGCGCGTGTTTATTTTCATAGTATCGCTGTATGTAGGTATCGGTTTCTCTTTGCACATTACAGACATAAAAACTTCTTTGTATATCGCATTCTTCGATTAGCGAAATTACGCTTTGTTTGTGAATGCGTTCGCGTTACCGATAACATTTCCTGAATACTTGATCACGATACACAATTTCTTTCAATACCGTGGCCTATTGTGTAAAATGCAGTACGCCAGCAACAGCAATAGTCAATAGTTTTCAGCGTATTCACAAATCACAAGAGTAGATGGTAGGCCAAGGCCCAGCGAAATTGGAAAATGGTGAAAATGAAAAGTCATCGGGGCCAGGTCCCAAGCACCCTTGGCCGTTTGGATGGAATGTTGAAATATATCCTACCGTAGAGTTTTTGCAGCTAAAAATATTCAATACGAGCAAAAAAGCAAAGTCCGATGACATAGTATTCAGTACCGAGTCTTTTTTTGTTAAAAGTAATAAAGCTGTTGGAGGTTGTTTTGTGTACGCGCTTTGGAACGAATATTAAATTAAAATAAAGTAAAAATCATCCACGTCAATATTTCGGACGCGCTCGGCGAAAATGCATCAATATTTTTATTTATGGCCACAACCGTGAATGAAAGCCCCATCGCACCAAATCCGCCTATTAGGGAGCGTGCTGCTACTAATTAAAAATAAAATTGTTAAAACAGACCCTAGTACCTCTCGGGCTAACTTTTAACGAGGATACATTTGGTTTTCATCTTTCCATCCACCCTTTGGTGATTCTGATTCTGCTGTTGAGTCTGGCTGCAAATAACTTCGTAATTGACTTCAAACAACTCGTGTTCTGCGGATAGAATACTGAAGTTGCCACGTTTTAGGATACCTGCATATTATTTGAGGTAGGAAGAGTTTCGTTCGTGAGAGAGTTTGCATAACTCTCCGTCGAGACAGACCTTGTCTGCGCGTTATACAGGCTGTAATAGTAATATTTCAATTTCATAATTTAGGTGTGCATAACTCGCTATTCGGCATAAGAATTGTAACTGAAGTGAAAATTCTTACTTACTATTGGTACTACTAATAGGTATAAAACTTTAAATGTTTACAAATATATATTGTACTAGCTGTTACCCGCGGCTTTGCCTGCGTACTCATAAAAACTATCCTATGTGTTACATATTACCTTCTTTATGTATGCCAAATTTCATTACAATCGGTTAAGTAGTTTTTGCGTGAAGAAGTAACAAACATACAAACTTTTGCATTTAGAGAATTAGTAGGATTATGATATCGCTAAAAAAGGGAAATTAAGTTTTAATTAATTAGACAGCATTGAGGCTGAAACGATGAGTACGAAAATACCGAAATAAATTTACAACTTCATTCTCGGGCGAAAACTTTTTCATTCAAACCACATTATTGTAAAACAATTAAAAATACATTAGGTACATATTTAGAAGTAACCTTGCTTGGGCTAGTAAATCGTTTCAAGCCAGGAGAAGAACGTCAATCAATTGGTCGTAAACTGTTAGAGGTGAACTTGTAGATTAAAGGAGGCGATAACTCAGCCGGTGACCTTGACTTGTTTAATGCTTTGGTTGCCGAGAAAAACGCTGACGAGTGTCCAGAAAGGGAAAAGTCCATTCAGATCGACTGCTTCAACCGAGTTAGTAGAACTACTACAGACACAAAGTGAGATTGGCGCGAGCGCCAAAGGCAGATAGATGGACGGCTACAGGAAAACGTCAGTATCTTACGCACAATACACGCCGCCATTTTCAGGCGAAACGGGTTCGTCCTGTTATTGCAAGAAGTTGAGTATCAACAGCGCACTATATATGACTTCTCGCATATTAAAAAAACGGTTGCAGTGGTCTTTCTTTCTTTCTTTCTTTTCGTGTGGGACACCGAGTCATCCAACGACCCGATGGTTCTGGTTGTCTAAATACATCTCAAGATTGTGTTTTAATTTTTTTTGGAGCTCTATGATAATATTTCAAAATAAATCAAACTTAATAGATTGCAAAATACTAAGATTAAATTTAGAACTTACCATTTTTTTAAATTAAATATATCATTCAACTCTACATGCAGTAGAAATGGAGGGGTTCTTTTCCAATAGCTTATTTATTGCTCGTAAATGCTACTATTTTATGTACTTAGGTGAGTAAAATCTATCTTAAGTAGCGCTTGCATTTAACTCAGGGAAACAAAAAAGTTTTCTTTTCCCGTTCCAATAATGACGTGGTGTGTTGTAAGTAGTGAAACTATGTCCAACCCAGGTAACCCATTCTAAACATTCAGTAAGAAAATAGTAGCAAACCTAGTAGAGAAGGTATGAATAATCTAAAAGTGAGCGAATTGTTTTTCTGTAAAGTCTCTACTTTGTGATTCGGTCAGTATATGTAACAAAGTGATAAAATAGAGGTAAATTAATGAATGTCGACTTTGAGTTTTCCGATTAATTGAACTAGGGACGGGGATCTACTTGGGACCTTTTTTCAACCATGTCTGCGTTGAAACTTTGAATGATCCGAAAGCTCGGTCAGTATAGTAGTTTATGCAACTGTCATATAATGGGGGTCATTAGAATGTGAGTGTCTGTTTATCACACGAGGCGTAGCCGAGTGTGATAATAGATTGACACGAGCATTCTAATGCCTAATTATATGCAGTTGCATACACTATTTTATCTACACTCTAAAAAATTTACTCAGTTGAACACTTTTCCAAACGTCCGCACCGGCGATTGCAAGGCCCGATACATGGTAAATTCAATACGAGAACGTAATATGGCTTGATATGAATTTTTGAAGATTCTTTACTAACAGTTGTTTAGATGTCGAGTCTCAACAGCAAATAACTAAACAACTGAACAACACTGAACAACAACTGAACAACACTGAACAACATCGGATAACATCTGAACAACAACTAATCAACATCTGAACAACAACTGAACAACATCTGAACAACATCTCAACAACAACAGAACAAAAACCTATTAAAACAACTGGACAACATCCGAAAAATTACCGTACAACAACCGCTGTCAGGTGCGGCGGAAGATAGCGATTTGAGTATTGGAAAAAAAAACTTCGTTTCATTTCTCAACTTTATCGTATTAAGCGTTTTCTCATTAAGTCATTACGCTTCTGTAATTTATAGTAAACCCTAGTTTTTATAGGCAGAATGCATAAAGTAGGTCATTATGCATCTGTTTTTGAATTCATAATTCGAACATTATGCGACGAGTGTAGATAAAAGCCTTTATGGTCTGATTGTAGGCAAGAAATTGGCAAAAATCAATTTATTTGATTTTCTATTGAGCAGTTAGTACCTCAAGCATTTGACTGTTTAGGAGGAGTGATGATGAGGCCAGTAGGCCGAGTGACGACAGTGAGGAAAAGGGTAGCTACCCGCCTGGTCGGGAGTTGTGACACAAAGTAAGTATTGGCGGCTGCGCGCCGGTTGTGACCAGGGGAACGACTGTTCCAACCGGACATGTTTGGAAGTTGTATATATAGCGATCGGCGAAATAACTTCTATACCGCGTTTCAGGACTTGTATGTGGAGCGCATGCGCGCCGCCACAACTGGAACTTCGTCTGCACAGTGTTCTTAACCTCCCTGTTTGTTGCAGGGGTGAGGCAGGATGATGGACTGCCTGTGCCCCGCGCCGCGCACGCTCGCCTGCCGCGTTGTGCTGCTCGACGAACGAGAACTGCTGCATGAGATACAGGTAATATAGACTTTGGTATTCAGAAATAGAAAGATATAAGTTTACATCATTATATTATACTGATTTTATACCAAATTTTAAAACACTTCCTATGTTAGATATATTTTTTATATTTGCAAAATTTTCAAGCGCGGGCAGGATTTGAACCTGCGACTTTTGCATTACTAGTGGCGACGCCTCTTCCAGCTGGGCTACCGCAGCTCATTCCTTGCCCGCCAATTTTGCAAGTGTATTTTAATGCCAGTAACGCGTAGCATGGCTCCATCTACCGGGTTAGTTTTGAAACTAATATCTGGCAGCTACTTCTATGTTTACAGATTGAATGTGTATGATAAATTTAATACCAAATTTTGAAACACTTTCCGTGTCAGGTATAAATTTTTTTAACTTGCAAAATTTTCAAGCGCGGGCAGGATTTGAACCTGCGATTTTCGCATTACTAGTGACGCGACGCCTCTACCTTTTCCATTTTTTCATCAAAAAATTATATTACACTGAAAGAGATAAGAGAGGCCTTTGCCCAGCATTGCGACAGTCTATGAGTTTTAATAATGTGAGTTGAAGTGGGTGTATGTAAGTGCACAACACGTCTGATTTCAAGCTGACCCCTAGTCAATAGGTAGGTCCTATGATAAATATGTCTCTACTAGGTCTATTTCACAAGTTAGGCTTCATTAAGTCATCAAGAAAAACAATTAATTTAAGCAGAGTCTGGATATAAGTATTTATTTTAAAGTGCAAATCTTTAAGGGTTCAATAGGTATCTCGTGTGGCTTTTTGGCATCAGTAAAAATTATATATAATATAGAAAACAGATTTACTCTAGTATTATTTTTATTGCCATGTGATGCCGGCTTAGAATATGCCGTGTGATGCCGGCTTTAGAATAGCATCATCACATTTCTTTCCCGTGGGAGTCGTAAGAGGCGACTAAGGGACTTAAGGGTGTGTATTGCAATTTTAGGCGATGAGCTGACAACCTGTCACTATGGCGATACACAATTTTCCGAATGACCCTCAAGTGTATGTCAGACGTGGCGTAAATGACCGTTATTTGCGGCCGTTTACGCTCTGCCTACCCCGCAAGGGATAATAGGCGTGATATGTGTATGTATATGTTATTTTTATGTTCAAGAATATGACATCTGTCACTTAAAATGTAGGTCATACCAAATCTTAAAACTTCCTCGAAGATGAAACTGGTAGGATCTCTAGCATGCGCGATGAAGATGGCGCTTGACAAGACCAATACTTACTCAACGAACACTAAGGCGGTGACAAGTGATATCTTTTCGTCCGTCGTTCCGTATTTTTAACGCAATTTCCTTTCCTCTGACAGACGCATACGTTACGTTGCGTTAAAAAACAGAACGGCGGACGACAAGTGAGTGAACCGCCTTAGTGAACTGAACACGAATAGGGAATAGTGGGCAAGACATAGACATAGGAAAGTTACGGTTGAGGAAGTGAACATCTTAGGAATGTGGACGAGTCAAGAAATGGACGTTTATTGGTTATTTGTTTGCTATATGTATGAAAATGAATTTAATAGTAATATTTAACTACAATTTTAATTGTAGAGATCATTATTTTTATTTTGCAATTTTTATACCCTACCCCATAAGAGATGTAAGCGTGATTTATGTATGTAACTGTGAAATTGAAATAAATACATTTAATATAATCTACTTAATAAAATAGGATTAATCTGTTTTTCATTCGGTACAGGAGCTGGTAAATAGTTTTAGTAGTTCATTTAGCTCTTAAGAAGAAACTAATGATACTAAAACATTACACTAGTTCATTTAAAGGAGCTAGCAAAGAATTGATACTCTTAGGTTACGTTACTCAAGGCCTAGATTCAAATTTTTCATAACTTTGTAACAGATTTACCAATTTTTAATTTTGTTAAGAAATCAGACAAAGCTCTTTAGGCAAAATGGAAAAATATGCCAAGAAAAAGTTTAGAATCATTTTTATATTATGTTCTCGAGGGTCAGAAAATAAACTTTCCTGTCCATCAAAACCCTTTTTGTAAGAGTTGTTGTTTTATAAGCAGTCCGATAACTGTCGGTGATCTCATCAGTTACAGACGTCGTCAACTTGTTTATGCCAAACCTTTGTCGTAAAATAAGGGATCCAGATTTATCTTTTACGAATAACTCACCTTAAAGCTCTAGGCGTAATCTAGTAGCCCGTAAAAGGTAGAAATAATAAGAATTTGACTTATTTAGTACCTACCCAAATCCAACCAATCGCAATTCTTACGTAACAAGAACCTTTTTTCGATAAAACTTTTAAACATTTCTCGTGTGATAGAAATAGCCGAGGGATTATTTGAAAAATCAACCTTTGCCTCGTGTGGCCGGTCCCGATGGGTTCGGGAGGAATTTTTCAATTTCTCGCATAGAACAAGCCCGTGGACTTTTTTCTTATACATCCTTTAGAACTGCAGCGAATCCAAGACGAATTATTTCAAGTATACCCAGGGGCTCAAAGGTCTTTTATATGCGAGACTCGGGTCTAAGGTGTGGATGGATTCACTGAATCGTACGTCGACTCTATGAATATTAAATTCTATTTGGCCAGTATTGTACTGAGTGTGCGTGCGAGCGAGTGCGTAACGCGGTCGGCAACTGTCGGCCCCTAGCACCCTACCCAATCTTGACACACGTGGTCTAGCTTTGTCAACCCGTTTACTTTTCTAATAGGTAAGAGAATATCTGAATCCCTCTGATAGGTATTAGCTGTATGATGTGGAACATTTTTTGATTTGACCAAAGCATAACTAGATTCGACCTTTAGAATCAAAGCTAATGGCCTTAAAGGGCGGGGCACACCGGCTCCGTATCCGTTCCGTATCCAGCTCTCGTCCGTAGTCACGCACGTGATCACGTCCGTATACCCCTGCCACACCGGGTTACGGACACGATACGGACGTGGTTACACAGGTTACGGCGTACCTACGGACGAGAGCTGCAAGGGGTCTGTTGCGTACCCAGCCGACGCCATATTGCTTTTCATGCTTATTTCTCGAAAACTTATGCGATGTCTCGAGAAGATTGGGAGGACGGCCTAAGTAGTTCTTCGGACGAAGAAGAAGCATTCTTGCTTTTATTGTGCCAAAATACTGTGACTATTACGAAAAAAAAATGGGTCCATGAAATTAACCAAAAAAGAGATACACTTAGCGAATACCATAACGTCGTGAACTGGAATCCGACGAGGATCGGTTCTTTCGTTATTGCCACATGTCAGAAAATTCTTTTGAAGAATTACACGAACTCATAAAACCCAGAATTCATAAAGAAGATATTTTTTGGTGCTCATCGTGGTAGCCCGTAGTCCGTACCTCGTCCGTACTACGGACGAGAGCTGGATACGGAACGGATACGGAGCCGGTGTGCCCCGCTCTTAATTCGGGAAATAGATTTTCTTAACTTACCTTAAATTAACGCTATCACTTTCTAGCAAATAGATTAAGAAAATGGTAGGAGATATCTAAGTCCTGTCAAATTTAAAAATGACAATAAGTGCTCAGAGATTTTTAGTCAATTTAGTAGCCGTTGGCCTCAATTCGGAAAGAAAATTATCTTAAATTTGCACTATCACTTTCCGTAAAATAGGTTTAGTAAAGTAGTTTACGCTCTGCCTACCCCGCAAGGAATATAGGCTTGCTTTATGTATGTACGTAAAATAATTCAAACGCTTTTAAGCTATTAATGTCTTTGAGATACGAATAGGTAGTAATTTGTTTTCACACGTTTTATAATTCAAAAGTTAAGTCAACGTTTAAAGTTTAAACTTCAAAACTTTTTGATAACAAGTCCTGTCTATATCAACCTTATCGTAGACTTTGCATTAAATTAATTTTGTAAGAGAAGGAAGCCCGTTGAAAGTTGTTCAAAGAAGCAGTATCTTTTCCGCTAACATCGCGAACACCCCGCCGCCGCGCGAAGAATAACGGCCACAATCTCTATTATCTCTGGAACTCCCGCAAACTTGAAAACATACGAGTGTAAGTCCTTCGGCTCCGAATGTATCCGCACTCCTTCTAATACTAAACTCTGCATCATACATAACCGTAAACAAGCCAAGAATGTGTCCCCGCCGCCTTTGTGTCCCGCTATGGTAAGCGACGCAACTTGTTCGTCACACAAATTCCCAAGATATATTGGGCTAGAATAGTCCAATTTGGGTAAAGTGGAACCGACGAGACTTCGACATTTCCCGCAAAATCGTATGGATATTTTAGATAAATCGCTGCCCTTTTCGCTGTTTCCCTATCTATAAAAGGACATTTGTCTTGGACCGTTCTATGCGAAACTTTTCTTCTTCCGTATTACGAAAATAGAAGGATTTATTATGTTTTCGAAGACACCTATATTTATTTCCGAAATTATATATAAGTTGCTGCTGCACGGAACTAAGTTACGCATTCAAGGAATCAACTTTTACAGGCTACTTTTAATAACTGTTTGAAAAACCAGTGTTTTTTGATGAATAAATTAATCTATCATTTCAGCTTACTATTTGGTATTTTGCAAAATTATAATGATTTGAGCCCCAACGCTCGTAATGCCTATTCATTATCTACCCGCCAGCAATTTAATACAGGAAATTCAGAATTGGTTGCTAACTGGTAAGTCTTGACCGATTATCTTTGATTTTGAGGAATGGCGGTGCCCGTAATTGCTCGAGCTTGTGCTCTTATTTTCTTATTACAGAAGATTATAGATGAGATGCTCGACTGAGCTCATCGCATGAGTTGACCGGCAAATTAGGGCATCGATTTGTGGAAAATCAATAGAAATAAAACAAGAAAATCACGGAACTACGCTGCATGCACAATATTTGTCGTACAGTATTGAAGCGTATGAACGGTAAAAAGTACAACATAGGTAAGCCACAATTTATCAAGCGTTTTGGCAGAATTTTTCGCTCCGACACTATTTTATTTGGCTCAAATACTCGATCGGTAGACGAAGGCGAGGAATTGCTCAGCAATTTACAGAGCAAGCCTAGTGCTGGCCTGTCATTGTCGTGTAGTGTCTCGGCGAGGATCGAGTCGACGGCATTTCACGGTCTGTTGCACCGGAACCTGCATCTCAGCCCTCTTTCTGTCTCATTGCTTTCTAGGATGCTTGTGAAGATGTTTACGTTTGGTCATTGGATCGTATAGATAAGAAGGCACTACGCGAAAATCGAAACAAGTCTAAACCCTTTTTAATCCCTTTTGCATACATAATAAAACCTGGCGAGTCGATGGGTACGGCGTGTTGACTCGCCCAGCACCGAGTCTGGATCGCGTGCACATACTGAAATACTCGTACCGACAACCAGAGGCGGATTTTGAAACCGTTTGTTATTTTTTGAGCCGAGCGCCGTCGGTGGGAGTAAACGCGCTCTGTTATTAAATCATTTATTATTCAGCCCAACGAACTGTTTTGCAATTTTCCCACAAGCCGGCGGAGGCACAAGCAAATTTAACGAACACTTACAGTGATATGTTGTTCGGAACGCACGTACGTCTCTCGATTAAAACTAACTAGGTGTGCGTAGGTGCTTTGTTGCCACCCTCATTATACGCGATTTAACAGCACAAAATGTACAATGATAAAGTATAGAGGTGTTGCGATCTGATCAGCAATAGAAATAAATTGTATATTAATTGAATATTCCAGTACTCAATTGTAATCTATTTCCGATTAGTTGCACCCGTTTGTTTACATCTAAACGGCTGGATTCATTTAAATAGAATACGTGCCCAAAATCTGATTAGCATCATGGAAATTAAATTCACATTCATATTGTACTTAGACTATATTTTATGTAAAACATAATAAAACTATTGTATCTGCTCTGTGCATATTGTTTATTCCATATAGCATATTTGTACATTCGCTCGCACACATAAGAGAAACAAAACCATGTACGGTTCGTACGATTCGTGGGAGTGCGATTTCGGTTTTGGGAAATGGTCTACAACCTGTGTTTATCGCGTCACGCGCGCAGACACAGGCACGCAAGCGCAAGCTCCTATGCGCGTGAGAGCCGCTGCAGTACCACACCCGCTTATTATAATGCCAATACCATATCACCGCGGACGGACAGTCGACTACTGGTATTACCAGCTACCGCCATCGCGTGCGTTAACCTGATTATTGTGGAAAGCATCGAGAAATGCTAATCGGAGATAGTTTCGCCGTGGGAGATAAGGCGCTTTCTTTTTTATTTTTGCTTTTTAATATCAGAATTTAATATTCTGATATTCGAGTATCTGTGTTTCACGAAACTTAAGAGGTTCTGTCATTGATCTACAACAACCCTAGATTTAGCACCTCATACAAAATTACGCTAAGATTTTGTCACCTACTGAACTATACAGTCATACATAGCGATTTATAGATTCATTGCGTCCGCCTGATTCAAAATATCACAACGAACCTCACCATAATCTATTGAATTCAGCCTTATTTGTTAGCCCGTACTTGGTCATGTTAACAGTTTCGCGGCCAGCCACGCACTGTTGAAAAGGAGTGCTCGCTTGCAAATTGTGCACTACTTTACCGGCCCACCTTTTGAGCGTACGCGCGTAATCTAGGGTTGTTGTAGATCAATGGGTTCTGTAGTGGCCTTTGGTGACTCTACTTATTTATAAACTGTGTTGGTGCAAGGAAAACGTCAGCATAAAACAAAGTACTAACATAGTAAATAATTTGAATATGATGAAACGTACTCAATATTAAGCCGCTCTCTGATATGGGTAGATTTTAGAGATTCAAAAAATGTACCTACAGAAATTTCACTTAATTTGTACTACCTTGAAAAAATTTGTAGGTACCACTTTCGTTCACCGAGTAGGCACAACAAAAAAGAGTTTTCTTGCAGCCTAACCCTAAGGCGGGTAGTCGCTATTTGGCTATGGGCTGACAACCTTTCACTACCTATGGCGATACACAATTTTCCAAATGACTTTCAAATATTTGTCAGACGTGTTGAAAATGTCTGCTTTTGCGGCCGTTTACGCTGTGCCTACCACGCAACGCAAGGGATTTTAGGTGTGATATGTGTATGTATGTATTCTTTCTTTCTTTCTTTTCTTGTATGACACCCAGTTGTCGAACGACTCTATGTCCCAAACTCGACTCTATGTCCCAAACTTTCAAAACACAAAAATAAAATTCTAATTATCTGCTTTATTTTATTAATTATGATATGATGAATACTTTGTTCATGTATGTTAGCACAACACAATAGTGTCTATTTAGATATAATTCGTATCTGCTCTATCCGAAACTTCATTACCGCAACAATCGGATATAATTAATCTGCTGTATTGATTTGCGATAAAGTGTCATTAACGTTAACTATGACTAAATAGTATTATCTGCCTCTGCAATCTAGCGGTCAGAGTTTAGCCCAGGATCCGAAGGTCCCTGGTTCGATCCTCGGGGTAAAAGAATGCGAGGACACTAAGTTCATTTGTCAATTCAAACAACTTTGTGGGATTGTGCCCAGTGTGGATAAAACTTTGCAGTCTGAACCACCTGTACCCGATATTATCAAACTACAGGTTACGATTTTACACGTGAAATTCGATGCTCATTGCGTAGTCGGTTAGCCATTATGCTACCAGGAATATGAACCGGATACGCAATGAACTAAGAATTTCACCTGTAGACTTGTAGCCTGTAGATTCATAACATAGGCACCTGATTGTTCGTATGGAAAGACGGTGGTTTTGTGCTTCGGCGGTTGCTATCTACGATTAGGTACTTAGATGGTGGTCTTTACACATCCACTTCTGAGGCCTATGAGTCATTTTAAAGGCGGCTCGGACATCAGGATTTTTCAGGTCGTTGGTCGACTTGAAGTCCCACACTTTGGATATAAAGTAACTTTTATTTTGTTTGCAGGACAACAGCACGGGGCAGGCCCTGTTGGACGTCGTGTTCAGACACCTGGATCTGCTGGAGACAGCATATTTTGGGTTACGATACGTTGACCAGGATAATCAAACGGTATGTTTAATTATTATTTTTAACCCATGTCGTCCAACTGCAGGGCAAAGGTAAGTTCCTCTCGACTCTAGTTTAAAATACAAACTTTGTACAAAGCTTCTGCAATCATATTTAAATTGATTCATTTATAATACCTGGTGGCTTCACCACAATAAAGTTAGACGCACGTTGAACGCATGTATAAAAAGCATATCCGTGCAAAAAAAAACTGTAAACACGTGTTTATCACGCGTGTAACTTATTTGTGGTAAGGCCCTGTATATACTGTGAAAGAGCATTACCTATTGCAAATTAGAAAATCCACAATTTGCTAGTGAGACAAGCATGGCCATAAAACTTAAGGTTTTTACATAAAATGTTTTATCAAATCGGCATGAGAAAACTTCTAGAAACTTGTTAGACAAGGGTGCGTGACTAGCGCGAAAGTATGCCTATTTATCCCAAACAAACCCTGGATAGCCCTGTTACCTCATCCAGCATTACTTATAAATGGCGAGAACTGTGGCATTAGGCCGTCTCATCTAAAACTCATTAGATCTGATGAACGGCTAGAAAGTAATCTATTCCTAGCAACCTATAGAAAATAAACTTGTAACTAAGTAAAATGTAGATGAGGATATAACGCTGTAGCTTTCTTTTCCGAGTAATAAAAGCCAGCAGTAAATTGGAATTTTCTATGCGGTGCGATACGACGACGACGTTACTCCGGGCAACAATTTTTATACACGTATTTTCTGGTGCGGAGTTATTAGTGAGCATGCGTTATAGTTTTCTTTTCATGTTGTTTTTATTATTCTTTTTCTTCTTTCACGCAAGCACTGGCTGGATGCGGGAAAGCGGTTGAAGCGGCAACTGCAGGGCTCCGACTCGCACACGTTTTATTTTGGAGTCAAATTCTATGCCGCTGACCCTTGCAAGCTCCTAGAAGAGATCACAAGGTAAAAGTTATTTTCATTGATATATATATTTTAAATACTATAAGTTATCTTTGAGCTAAATAGGTAAGACTACCTTCAACATCAACTTCAACAGCCACAACCGTCCACTGCTGGACATGGGCCTCCTTCAATTTTATTTGCATACTCACCACGCCTGACAGGTGGATTGGCAAGCGCAGTGCAAGGTGTTGTATTCACACTACTATTGGACTGATCTATGTCAATATTATTTATTCATAGTAGAGAAAGTAAAATAAAACTTTCAATTTAAATTAATGATGTACAATATTATGAACCCAGTATAACCAGTTACTACACTGGTTTCAATTCTGCTATAGAAAATCCGATTAGTGTTTACGCAATTTATTATATCTTATATATTTATGCCCACGAGACACACATTTAGGCCGCAAAACCAACGGTTTAGTTTCAGTTAAATCGGTTTAATGGAATCACTTAGCGTCAATTACAACATGAACTTTCTACGTACCGTTAACCTTAGCATGGCGCCAAATAAACCCGTTTGCAAAGGAAGTAAGGCTCCTTACAGACGCCCGAGTAGGCAACACTGATTGTATTGCATTTATTTCACATTTGCTGTCAAACTCGGAGCATGCTTCTGAGGCAAGCATTGTAAAAGGTTGCAAACAATGGCATATAAAAGTGGCATCGATAGCACCGCCGGCTGGTCGGCGTGTCTGAAAACAGCTAATACTGCGTATATAGGGTATATAGACACATCACAATTTGAAAAACGTGTACGAATATGACATCAAAGGTCAAGTTATACGACGGAACTGTAAGTGGATGAGTTCAGACCTTTAAATTCTTTAGTATGAGTATACCGCTGCCGCCGCCACAGTGCCAGATATAAACGGTCACATTTCGAATTTGTTAGTATAATGAGCGCCGCAAACCGCTAACAGCGTGTGAAAACCAAATTAATGAGCGCGTATTAAAATTTCAAACAGTTTAATATTTTACAATGCTTTTTTTATCAAAGAAGTGCTTGGCACGTCTACTGGAGAGTGTAATATTAAATTTATGTTATTAAATTCGATAATACTTTTTATGGATTCTCATAAAACATTAATATGATAGCGGGATAGGAAATGTTAATAAAACACATCTGTGCCGAACTCCGTGCTTCGTCAGCATCACCTATTTCTCTCGCCTCGCTCAATACTGCCGGGAAATTTCCGTTGGAATGGGTTAGTCGGAAATATTCATATTCCAGGATTTAATTTCTCCTCCCTAGTTTGTAGTTCGTGGAAATCAGGTAATATCTGTTTCTATAAGATATTGCCAGAATTCCAGATATGTCAAATCTTGGTACCACTCTGAAATCCAGACCTTTTACATATTCATTTAGTTTTTGTATCGGATGTTGTCTATTCAGTTATCTCAAGAATTACGTCACCCAAGATAAGTTCCCCACTCCCTACTCCTTGCACGTTCCACTAGCGTTACGTCATGGGAACGAACGAGCTCTGGCGTAGCGCCTGCCTAGTGGCAATCAAAGCGCGTGACGATAATAATAAATACGAGTATAGCGTCGTTGTTATATGCCCACCAACCACTGCCACATGTGCGCCTAATGGCTTCAAGATATTATTAATTAAAACTAAATTACTCTGCGGTGAGAAACCACGCTCTACCTAACAGTAAATAAGCAACCGTATATCTTGCTGAGTGATACCCTGGATTGTGTCAACTTGTAAACGTCGTCACTTAACTACAAAGTGTACGATAGGGCCACCGAATAGCACCATAAATTCTCAAGATATTTACATCCGACTTTGTAACACACCGTATGTTTTGTTTGACGTACTCGTAGTGTGCACTCTAGATCCCAATGAATGCGACATATAAAACGTTTTAGCTTTATTGTGTTAAGTTGAAGTTTGTAGTCCAAAAAAGTAAAGAAGTCGTGAAACAAAGAAGGTCTAGTATCCAGCTTCGTGAGCTCGTAAACATGGCGCTGATGGACCGAATGGGTGAGGCGGTATGAAGGTACTCGCTGCTCAGATCAACTGTATGCCAACCCTTGAATACAGAAAGTAGCACAAATATTCCCTCCCTAGACACTTTTAATTGGATGCCACTTACAGAAATAAGCTTTTTCATAAATATTTTTTTGATTATGGGCTTTTCTGTCAATTTGCTACAAACCTATTCACTTTACTGCTCGCACCTATTTTTTCTTAGTAATCTTTGATACTGCGACCGAGCCATCCGGCCATTTATAATTCATAACAATGACTACAATACAAGCAAGTTGAGTGGAATATGCTAAAAGTTTTTCATTATGCGTTATTTTTTCGGAAGCTGGTAACGGAAGAAAATACGAAATGTCATATTAAAAATTTCTTTATTACGCTGCTGTCGACACGGCACGGCCGCCGCCTCTCCGCGACAGCGCGCCGCGCGGGACATCCTCCCGCCGCCGAGAGCCGCGGTTTAATACTCGTAAAATCTTTGAAAACCTTTGCTGTGATGGTCTCTTAATATTTAATTTCCTTTTAAGGGCTATGCTCCTTACATCGCTTTTACTTAGCTCTTTGCACGTCGCACAAAATAAATTTAAAATAAACGAAGTGTACGGCTCGTAAAATATTCCGCAGCTTTGATAAGAATGCCTTTAACAGAGATCCTTTGTGAACTTTGAAGATGTTTTCGATAATTTCGCATTGTTTCTGACGCGCCGAAAGCGGGCAAGTGTTGTGAAATTGTACTGCCAGAAATTATATTCATAAACTGTGAACGAACGCTTTTCTCTCCCATTTGGAATTTGGCCCCCATTATTAGATTTCGAGAATTGGAATTTAATATGGCATTCATTGTAATAATTTTTATTGTGTTTTTGTGCAGGTATCAGTTGTTTCTGCAGCTGAAGCAGGATGTGCTTCGTGGAAGATTGCCTGTCAACTTCGACCTGGCTGCAGAACTTGCAGCCTTTGTCTTGCAATGTAAGTAGAACGTTAACATTACATGTTGTGTTTATATGCATCAATGTTGTTGCTTGTGTAATGTCTTGGCTCCTGTACATGGCAGATGCTTGGCTGCCAGCTGCTACCGAAACTAGATCTAGATAAACAGTGTCAACACAGGGCACTGAAATCATATTGTAGATACGGCCAATTCAGGAGAATGTGTTACGTTATAAGTTTATGCATAACGAACACCATCAACATTCCTTTCAGACAATCTCAATCCCTGTTATCCTGGCTAGCCACTGTACAATAGCCTATGTAGCGTCAAATTATTTTTAACCAGCATAAAATTTGAGATAATTAAATAATACGGTTAGCCCTAACGTATCTCAAATTATAGTAAGAAGATATGCCGTAGATAAACTGATTAAAGGTCTATTTAGAGATTTTATAATCCACCAAAACTTTACCGACCTTTCTTTGAAGAGAATAGAGTTAGGGAAAATCGCCAGGGAGTGCCTAGGTATTGTAGAGAACAACAGTAATACATTAGCTTGCGTACATATGGCAGTAAAATCCGTAACCGCGTCGTGTTCTGCTTACCAAGTGGATCCTGTACGTCTCTCACCACCGGTGCTGCCAAAATATTTCTTGCACGGAAATAAAGTTCTATTAATTACATTACCTAGGTAGTAAGTAGCGCAGCCAAGAAAATATGAAAGAATATCCTAAACCAGCTAGCGTTATAAGAATTAAGTGTGAAGAATTAGCAAAAATAGTAGTGTACTCTGCCAACCCTGACGGGCAAAAGGCTTAAGCCTATAGGATTTACGAAAGGTTAGGTTTATGTTAGTTAGTTTTGGTATTTCAAGGGGCCATTGAAGTAAACAGCAGCAACGCATTAGGCGGCGTACACATGGCAGTAAAATCCGCAACAGTCGCCGTGCTCCGCTTACCAAGTGGCTCCCACGCCGCCACTTGCCACTTGCCACTAGTGTTGCCAAGCTTTTTTGTCCAATGAACATCATGACATGAGATATTTGCTAAGGAGTTTAATGCAATAAACATGACATGAGTATGACCTGACTGCGTAACTTATGGGCTTTTATTTATGCTTATCTAGGTTAAATTAAAGTATACATACATACATACATACATATATCACGCCTATAATCCCTTGCGGGGTAGGCAGAGCGTAAACGGCCGCACATAACGGACATTTACGCCACGTTTGACAAACATTTGAGGGTCATCCGGAAAATTGTGGAAAATTGTGTATGTAAATTAAAGTATAAATCTACTTAAATTATATTTTTGTGAAGCTCTTAAATGTATTTTTTATTTCATTGTTAGAAAACTTGTCTACCGTGGGCAGGATTCGAGTAAAAATATTTTACCCCTGTTGTGGGCCTCACATCCAAAATAATAATGAGATGACATGTGCGTACATGACAGCATAACATACGTAGATATTGGATCCAAGATTGATAAATTAAATTATCAAATTCACACTCTTTGTCATTAGTTACCCTGACCAGCAGCACAAGCGCACTCCAAAACTGCCAACGTCATATGATAGCACTAGATTTCCGCCCAGCGGTTTCACCTGCTGCTACTCATTTTCCCGTGGTAATAGTTTTCCCGCGGTTTATGTGTTATTCCTGGTTATACTCTACCTGTGTTCCAAATTTCATCCAAATCGGTCAAACCGTTTGACATGAAGACATACACACTTACAAACTCTCAGATTTATAACGGAAAAGTTGTATTCACCAAGAATCAGAAGAATCAGAATCATGAAATAAGCCGAAAATTTGAAAAAAAATCTTTACTGCCGGTTCCAATTTTGCGGAGCTTTTAACGTTGCCATATGTTTTGTTATTATATCATAACGAAACATATGTTCCACGCAGGTAATCATGCATTGTCACATACACTAAACATTTAAACAACATTTGAGCTCAGTTGTATAAATAAATCTGCTTGGAATTAAGTTGCAAAACTTCACCCGAAAATCTTTGAGGGGGTCTGCCAAGTTCTTCCGGCCATTTTACACAGGCAGAGTAATGATTTATTTTCTTTACTAATAAAGCGTTATGATATCATATGACGCAAAACAGTACCTCAAAATTGGTATCGTAAGTGAAGGTTTTTTTCCAACTTTTGGCCTATTTCAGGTTCTGATACTTCTGATTTATGCAAAGCACAACTTTTCAAACCTGTTGCAATGCTTTTCATAATGCTATCACATAACGTAGGCAGTTTTGGAGAGAGCTTCTGGACTACATCTCAAACTTGCTCAAATCATAATTTATATGTAGGTTACAAGAAATTCGTGAAAGTTTTTAGCCTCACTTTAAATTAGGGCAAAGTTGCCAACCCCGGCGCTTGCCACTCCACTCGACTCGGCACTGGGCAGCGCACTAACCTCGATTCCCCGTCGGCACATCGCTCCAACACACTCGCAGTTTACTATTTCACTTAATAGCGCAACCTCTTTTATTAACCTGATTGAGGGCCTCGCGGTTTCCGGAATACGACTCTTTTACGGTCCACTTTGTGAAATATGATCGTTCAGCGTGTTTACGAGTACTGAGGTCTACTTACGCTTGACACTACCCAAGCGAGACTTTTCCAGATCGAATACATCTAGAGAAGTCCGCGTCTGACGTCATTGATTCGAGAAGAGATGCCCATTACGATACTGCATGCCAATCACGAAACAAAAAAATACGCGAGCTACGTTAGGAATCGTATAAAAGTATAGGTATGATACGCATTCACGTGGTTAAGTGGTACCCGTCGTCTAATTATCCTAACAATCGGTTCAACATTCCACGACGAAATTGTGAAGTACACGCAAAGCAATAATTTGATGTAGAGTCAGAGGAAGAGGGCGTTGACTTTGCTGACGCTGGCGGCGGCAAATGACCACTCACTGGTAATCTCAGTACTATCATACAAGCACTAGTTCGCATGCGACCATTAGTATTCATACAACAATTCCCAACTCCGCTGCAAAATAAAGTTCAGCTTAAATGTTCAATTCTATTACCTGCGCGCCCAAAACGGCCAGTCATGTCGTAACGTAATTATGTAGCGTAGATACTAAAAATATCAGTATAAAAACTGTATGGACAGTTTGCGGTACAGAATACACAATAGGTTCGTGTTTGCAATGCCTAATAGAATATTGATTTGGTTCGCAAATAAAGGTTAGCTTCATCAGTGCGCTCTTCTTTTCTAATTTAGTCAATTGGTTGAATAGTGCAGGAGCAGGCGAGTACTGGGTTCCATTCTGCCGGCAGCTATCGTTAGAGCGATTCTTCTCGGAGTACAGTGCAGTGTGCAGTGTGCAGTGCAGCGCGCACAGTGGGCCGGATGCCGGGGTGCTCCCGTCTCCCCACGGAAGCTCTCAAATTATCGCACACTCCCATTTTCTATTTATAGGGAAATTTAATTTACTTTCATCTTTTTGCTTCTCGCTGCGTTTTATACAAAGAGTGATTTTTGTCTTTGACGACAATAATTATTTATTTTTATTAAAGTAAACCAGTAGATAGAGTAGCTTTCAACAAAATCAGGTTTTATTATCTCTGCCTCATTTCACTGCATTGTATATTATATGTATAATCCTCCTTACTTAGTGTGTTTTCGTATTCCTAAATAAGAAATTGGCAATAGGGCTAACTTTGCCAAGGAATGGGAGGGAACTGAACTTTTCGTATAAGAAATATTGCTTTGTCCGCAGAATTGAAACAAAGCCAGCAAAGTTTCTGGCTTAGGACCTTAGATGTTTTTATCACTCGACGTAGATCGACTCTATCTCTATCTAGATTGCTCTATAAGACCGCAGAGAACTAGATTTTTTATTATTTCATTAGATAAGAGGAACAATATCACTTGGATTCGAACGTCTTACAAGTTGTAAGAAAAATAGGGACGTTGTTTGTTGTGAGTGGGGACGTCGGAGAAAATAACTAAGCGAGGGGTGGAGGGAGGGGTAAACTGTGGAGGTACTAGTATAATATCAATGCGTTATTCAAGAGGTAAATGAGCCATCAGCGGGAGCATCGTTTGCATCTAATCTCGCCCACATCAGCGACTAGCGATCGTCTGCGGGCTCGGCCGCGGCCGCGGGCGCCAGCGGGCTCACCTCTATAAACACACGGATAAGGAAACTTCTCAAAACTGTTCAACACACCCTATAATTTCAATTCTATCATAATCGTGCTCGATATTAACGACTTTTTAATGTTAATTTGTATCAGATAATATTTCAACTTATAGTAAATGATATGATAATAGAGAAGGTGAAGACTTGATTTTGTGTGAGATATATTCGTATAGATAACTATGGTTTTGTTTCGGTATCTATGGTGCGGGTGGTGTCGTTTGTTTTAAATACTAGTCTTTAATGGATCAGTTTTGATTATTATTTTTTATAGAACCACACCAGGTATTTTGTTAAATCAGTTTAGTAACTTGATTGTCGATCGCCTCCCCCGTGTGTTTACGGAGCAACACAAAAAATCCCTTTTCCACCTTTTTGCATCCGAAAATCATCCATCTACATTACCCTGCAAGAGAAGAGGCTATATCATATTATCCACAAAAAGAAACAGAGGGTATCTGCAGGTTATTTTGTTTAGCCGTTTGAAATTCTGTGAAAATATTATCTATTATTAGAAGCAGACAAAGTTCCACAAAACGTGGATAATCCAGAATGGACCAGAATAGGGATAGAAAAAGATTCGTTTTTATGTTGGGAGGAAACACTATTAATCACTGTAGGCTATTTATGTTTTTATTTTTGGTTGTTTGGAGTGTCGGAGAGTTTGTGAGTGTTGTAAGTGGGACATTGTGAGCCGGTGGCTGGGGTGGGACGTTGCGAGACGCCTGAACGGGGCCGTCGCAACAAGTTAGCGTGCAACTCCTTCCTACATCAATCAGGGGGGTGGAGAATCACTCAGAAACAGTGAAAATTGATATTGAAACTGAGGCAGGATAACTTTTCGTGTTAATGATTAAAAAATTAAGTATTTACGTTAATAGTTTGTGGTTAAGTTTTTTTAGGGACTCTGCTGAAGTACTTACCGTTTAGTAGCTAGTGAAAGGGGATGTCAGCGTAGTAATCCCTCGTATCATTGGGAATTTGTTTTAGAATTTTAAAGCACAAGTACGAGTTTTCAAAGTCGAAAGTAAGCCAATTTTGTATTTAGGAAACTCGTTGAATACTTCTTTGTGATTTCTTGTTTATACAGTAAAAATACCAAATGGAAACATTGCGGCTGGCGTAGACATGTTCTGAAAGTTTTTGTTTATGTATCGATCGTCAGTAAAATGTGGTTCATGTGAGATGTTTTGCGGTCTGGCACATACCGCCGACATATAGCTGTTTATACTTTAGTCGTACATGCATTTCTGTTACGAAAACATCAAAGAAAACTTCAGTGGTAAAAATATATATCAGTATAATATTCGCGTTTCTGTGTCAAAATAGATAGGTAGGTCGCTTCGCTTTCCAGTGATCGATGGTTCCTTCACAGATCATTCACAACGGAACGCGAAACAGATTCCAGCTTCTGACTGATACAGATGGCGAGAATGTCGGATAGAAACTAACCGGCGATGAAACTCTTTGATGTTTCAAATTATAATCTCTACAAGCATAAGCGTGTGATAAATTTTTCATCCTCTAACATTATCTTAGCAAATATTTAATTGTCAAGGATCTATGCATCTCTTTTGGTTTACAAGACAGTTTATTTGAGTAGTGACGCTTTATATCACAGCATCTAAAGTGCTCGTTAAAAAGTAACTTAAGTGTGTTTAAAAATAATAACATTTACGGACGACCCCCGTTGGATGGAGGGTCGTTAAGTGGCGAGTATAAAATGTACTAGTTAAAAGTAGAACCTTGTACTCTACTCCCTTGTCTAGCATGCACTTTTACTTTAGTCGTCTAGGAGAAACGAGCTATTTGCGTCTTGAATATTAGATAATTACTAACGACTGAACTTAAGACGCGTGCAAGTCGTAAGCACGTAGGCAAAGCTCTCGTTTCTCGCTCCGTGTATATTTTCGCACTAGGGAGTACACCAGATGTTGCGATTTCCGAGGACAAAAAAAGATTGACGACGGGAAATGACTGTCAGCCTCGTTCACTTGTAGTTTTTTCAAGCTTTAGTCTGAAGATATTTCACTTTGTTCTCGCCTTTGTGTTCCGTTAAACTACGTGTACAGCTACCGACTGTTACACAATCACAGATGTTATACGTCTGTTTTAATTCGGAAACTGTTGTTTGTTATTTGCGACCCAGTTTGTCCGAAAGCCGAAAACATTGAAACTCCGAAACCCTAATCATATTATCAACGTACCTATATTCAAATATTTGTTTTTGTACGGTGTGTGTTTGGTTAGGACAATGATCTCCCACCGCTCACTGAATTAATTGCGATTGTTGAAGACGGGTCGGTCGCTGTCATAATATGGATACGAGTCACACGGGGTGTTTGTTGTGGATATTTTCGGTCCGCTGCACGCGCTTCTAAACAAGGCATTTGTTCCAAAAATGGAGCTGCGACGACGACGTACTCCCAGTTTGTTTCTATCTACTGTTTGAAGTACCCCATCATCTAAATGAGCTTACATGACACAGAGTTGTTATGTTATTTTTTTAGCTTTATTTTATAGCTTTAAGTTCTGTGATGTAATGAGTTGGAGCTTTAATGGCAGCGACTGTTTTGAATAGTAATATTTTGTTTGTTTAGCGGAGTTGGGTGACTATGACCCTCGACGTCACTTAAACGGCTACGTGTCGGAGTTCAGACTGCTCGCCCACCAGACACCCGAGCTAGAGGCACGAGCGGCAGACATACATCGCACCCTAACGTAAGTGTAAATACCTCATAAATAAGAAATTAAGTTTAAAATCCAATTTCAGTGCACCGGCGTAAAGCTCCTGCAATTGGCTCAACCATTTCATGCGATAAACGCCCGCTTCTCTAAAGGAGCATTAAGCGTTGCACAAAACACGAATAGACGGGTACTTACACTTAAGATCTCGCAAGAGTGTCTGGGGAAGCAAGTTTCAAGAAATTAAGATTTCAGAGGGAGCAGTTTCACGCCAAAAGCGTCGCGCCCGTCCCGGAAATTAAACTTCGCCGCCTTTCACGACTAATTGAATGAATTTTTAACAGTGCAAAGATGCAGTCTGCGGCCGTCATCGCGTCAAGAGGCGCAATTACATGCAAATTATGTGTACCTACTTAACAGAGCCGGCGACAGGCGGGAAGCCTGCGTCAGGCGGCCAGCTCGCTAACGCCCAGCGACGTGATTACTCATTGTAGCTTAGCCTTTTGTGAATTATGCCCGCCTCCTTATTAATTAAGCATAAAACAATTAAATTAATTGCTTTCAGCTTTCAACCCTCTTTTCTTTTGGTTGCAGAGGCATTTCTCCCGCGCAAGCTGAATTGAGTTACCTAGACAAAGTAAAGTGGCTTGATATGTATGGCGTAGATTTGCATCCCGTCTTGGTAAGTATTGCGCAATTTAATTTTATAGAAAGTAGTAGCTTCGTTGTTGGAATATTTCAAACATTTGTGTAATTGAATAACAGGGCGAAGACAGCGTGGAGTACTTCCTGGGACTGGCGCCGAGCGGTCTGCTGCTCTTGCGGGGCAAGCACACAGTTGCGAACTACTACTGGCCACGAGTCTCCAAACTTTACTACAAAGGACGGTACTTCATGCTTCGTGTTGCAGATAAAAATGTACGTGCCAATTCTTGTCTAGACTAGCCTACGATAAAATATTAAAGAAAAAAAAAACACAAGAAATGAAATAAACATTCAAATCGGACAGCATGACCCGATTCTGCGGATCTTCCCAACTGATAACGCGGCAGTCTGAATAGTGGTGCCAGATGAAGTCCACCTTGTGAGAGTTTCTTGAAAGACACTCGCAGGCAGGCAATTACAGATAAGTCGCGTACAACTGAGGGCCGTATTTGCAGCGTTTGGAGAGACGCTGATAAGGCAGCCTCGCTGCGGCGCCACGGGACCACCAGCTCTCTCAATGTTTCTTTATTTGACATACTTACGGCAATCTATTTCTTTATAAAATAAACTCGAAAGTTTTTCATAAATAACCCCGCCTTATAAACCTATATGAGACTCTACCTATGTAAAGCCTTTCTCTGTACTTGTTCACGGCAATTATGAAGCTTTGCTATAAAATGAAATACGACTTTCATGAAGGGATTTAAGTGAAATAAACTTTGCAGATACATTTGAATAACACAAGTTTTGAAAGGTAAAAGGACTTTTAGTGCCGTGAATTTAGTTTTAGAATATCGTTTCGTGGAATTTTAAATTTCTCGTGTATTTGCAGAATGAAACTTCAACGTACGGTTTCGAGAGTCCGACGCGCGCCGCTTGCCGGCACTTGTGGCGTTGTTGCTCCGACCACCACACATTTTTCCGGCTTCAGCAAACTTCGCCGGCGTCTGCGGATATTTTTGCTTTAGGATCAAGACTGAGAAATAGGTAACATTTAACTTTGTGGCAGCGTTGAGCGCTCTGAACAAATTGTTTGATATTAAAGCTGGTTTTTTGTTTGCAGCGGTAGAGGAGCGCGGCCGAGACCTCCTCCCACGTTCACGAGAACACCCTCGCGGCGAATGTCTCGCCCTTCACATGTCTCACATACCTCCTTACATGATGGTTTGAATCATTTCTTATTTATGATCTTGTAAATATTACATTGCTCACTGTATTTCTTATTCGAATTCTTGTTTGCAGTGCCAAAACTAGAAGACTTGAGAATAAAAGACTGTCCTCCTGAAGTTAAACAACCTACCTCTGTGCATCGACCAAACTCGTAAGTTTACTTTACGCTCCATTATCTAAGTAATTATTGAATTGACCGATGCATATAAGAAAAAAAGTGTCCCACGCGATATGATAATGATGGTCAACTTTTGTGTATTTATTCTTAGATGCAGCGGAGAAATGTTAGGTGTAGAGAACCCTACAGGACCGGGTGGGTCGCCTCGGTCCACACGGTCAGCTCCCGCCCGGCGTGGACTGTACTCAGCATCGCCGACGGCCACGCGCCCCCCGCCCGCACCCCGCCACCGCGACAGGTCCGCCTCAGTCGACTCCCAGAGCTCTAATGACTCCCGATCTAATCGCAAGTAAGTATACGTAAGGTTCAGCATAATCAGTCCCATTTCCGTGCCCACAGCAATATAGGCGATTCAATTTCTCAAGTAAGTGTAATTTTTGAAGTAACGTGCATCAATTCCTACATGATAAGATGTTTCCTTGTAACATAGAGGAAATAGCTACCTTTTCCACGTCAGGTTATTTCTCTCAATTTTATGGTATTTTCAAGATCAATGTTTTCTATCATAGACACAAACACCGCTCACGAAGGCAACAGTCAGACGCGGAGAGTGAGATGTCTCGGGGGTCCGGGCGGTCTGGGCGCAAGCACCGGCGCCATCGCTCCCGACACAAGCACGAGTCTGGCTCTGAGAAGGACGATGGACAATCCAATACCAAGTGCGTATTAAAAAGCCGTGCCTAATACTGGAGCTAATAAATGCTACTTATACTTATTTTCCATAATCGTTTCCCAATGTTTATATATATATTTTTTTTTTTATTAATGATGGGTTTGCTCTTGACTCTAGTCTGGGTCATAGGACAGAGACAGAGTCTAAGATAGAGCGAGCTCACCCAGAAGAAGCCTGTTAAGGCACTGGCACTCCCACACACTGACGGAACGCAGCAAGCTACTTGGCGCCAGACTTCGGTGGGATGGTGGTCGCGAGCCAGGCGGCCCCTTACGGAGCCTTCCACCGCTTAGTGGGATCGTTCAGCCGGACTTATCCACAGGCAAGCCTGTGTTGCCGTTGCCCGGGGTGAACCGCTAGGAGGTAGATCCCATACCACCCCAATATATATCCTCATCGAATGAAGGTGCCACAAGTCTGTTAGTCTCAGTTAGTATTCTAAGAAAAATAAATTTAGTTCAACTCTCTTCGAAGAACAAACAACGCATTGCACGAAACCAAATTTTGAATTACGAACTCAGTAAAGCCAACGGCAAAGCGCACGAGATTGTTTTGTTTTGAAGCCGAAAAACTTCTGAATAGTCTGTTGTGATGAAATATAGCTAACGAACCTCGTTTTTGCAGAGAATACGAACTGATTGAATCCGAGTCACAATGGAAGGAGGTACTGCGGCAGCAAAATACTAGCAGCGGAGTGCAAGTGGGTATCGAATTTAGTGTTGTTTGTCAGTTGATTATCTTGAGTTTTTCAATGACAAATTCCTATTTTAGGTGGCGAGTGTTCGGCGGTCGCAAATAGAGCCTGAAGTGGGCACGCATCGTTCGTCCCACAGGCATAGGCGACATCGAAAACATAGGTAAATATTCTATAGCATAGTAAATGAACATGAGAAGTTGAAAAAATTTTAGCGCCCTGCGTCTCACTGCTCCTCCGACTGAGCTATCGGCTACTCGACCGAAACTTTCAAATCTTTAATCAAGTCAAACCATGAAGTGAAGCTTTGCTAATTGAAATGTATTAATTAAAATAATATAGCACTGTAAGTGCATAATAAACCATAGTACTTACATATAACATAGTATGCAAGCATCCCTTATGTTTTTATACCTTAATTTAAATTTTTGTTTTTTATTTCTCCTAGGTCTCGGTCCGGTTCACCGAACGAAAAAAAATGGCTTCCAAGTGAACTGAAGCAGCATTTGGAATTTTCATTAGTGGACACGACGGGAATGACGGCAGAGCAACTCAAAGAAATACCGTACACCGTTGTTCAGACCAGCCATGCGCGACAAACCAAGCTTCGGACCTCTTCCAAACATCGACAGTACGTAACGCTTTAAGACTAGATATTAGACAAAAAGCGCAAAACCTCTCTTTACATAAACCGGACTGGATGAATATCAACAACTTATATTCTTATTGCGGTTTTCGAAAATCTCAGAACAAGAACAAAAGTTATGTTAAGTTTCATGGGCTCAGCAAACGTTTTGCGCTATCTATCCAACATGTACCTAACTTTTAGAACGTGACTTTGTGCGCTGAGGTGTTCTTTATTCATTAAACAAAATAATGTTTTCAGGACTGAACACGGGTCGTTGGCAAGAAGAGACCGAAGTTCATCATCACACAAGAGCAATCACGACAATCACCAGATAGGATCACTCAGATCAAATTCCAGTAATATTAGCACACATAGATCAAATTCGGAAAAACACGGAAGGTACGTTAAAATTGCTACACTCCGTATGATCCTTTATTATAAAACATTTAAAATAAAGGATCTGCGGCAATCAGTCGAAACTTTGTTTTTAGGCGGATCTATCCAAGCTACGACGAGACTGCAAGACCAGGAGACGATTTTTTAACAAACAATGGATACCGAGGCAATGTGACACCAGTGTGTAACAACAACAACAACCCTTACAGCCCTGTGACAAATAGCAACAGCAACAGCTCGAGTGGAGAGCTCATAGGCAGTGCCAGAGTCTCACACGAGCATACAGACTCCGGCCTTGGAGCCGATCAGGACTATGCTTATTCATCCGAGAGGTAAACCTCCTTTGAGTCAGTTTGTAGATCACAGCTAGTATTAATACGCTATCGTATTCGTGTTTACTCGAGCGCGGATTGCAGATTCGTGTCATATGGCACTTAGTGGCCGTGCTTGGCTGGCTTTGGTAACCTACTTGTGTAGATGTTTTAAAGTGACTTTAAGATAAATTAATTGGCTTTCTCTGTGTTTCATATTGTAGCTAGTAGTTATAATATGATACATGTGGTGAGCATACTTCTTTACTCTGAAAATTTTGATGTGCAGGTCGAGTGACAGCGCCAAGTGCGGAGCAGGAGGTTCGACGGCTCCAGTGAGTAGGCAGTGGATGATGGCTGGTTCGGGCGGCGCGGGGGGCGTGGGTGGAATGAACGGCAGCGCGCTGAGCCGACTGAGCGAGGCGATGGTGGCGCGGCGGCCGCCGGCCGGACCCGCTCGCGTCCGCGCCTCGGCCACCGGCTCGCAGCGCTCGCTGCTGTCGGTGGCCAGCGACAGCGCCACCTCGCGCCGCCCGCGGGACCTCGCCCCGCGCCACTACCCTCACCCCGCGGACTCTGGCTTTTCTCTCTTCGTGAGTGGGCGCTTCGCTTTCTAACATACTTCCGCACTCCGTCGGCCCCCGTCGCACCCAAAGTAAAAAAAAACTTAATAAAAATATTTGCGCCCGCAACTGCCTCTAATTTTTAACGATGGTTTTTATTTCTGTTAGCGGGCTTAATACCTGACAACGAGGGGGACTCTTTAAAAGGAAAAATGCTTTCAGAATTAAATAAGCTTACGAGGGCCGACGGAGTAATCCGCAGCTCCTGTTTCTGGGTCGCTGAAAAGCTAACCGTGTACAGGCTGCTGTAAAATGTACATTTTAAGGTTTCGAGTACTACTCAGCTACTCATCAATAATTATATTCAGTAATAGGTTAAACAGACATCTCTATACATTAATCCAGTCATATTAGTAGACGCTATTAAGAATGAAACATACTTAGTCTAATTCACTGACGAACTTATTAGTACAGGGTAATAGATCATACTTTGCTTCAGGGGCTTTCAGATTTCCGAGCAACAAAGCACTACAGTGGCGTCTACATTTAAATGAGTTCCTCTCCACAACACGACTCTCGGAGAACATTCTCAAAATTTATTGTCACTCTAGTGCATTGTACTTTCTTGTTTGGGGGCTACGAATTACTCATATATTCAAAGCTATGTTTCAGCTATTGTATGTATTGTAAAGTGTATTTATAAGCTATGGTGTGCACCGGTAGCGTTGACACGCGTGTATGATATTGGGATACGCAGAGACATGCTAGCAACAACAACATATTGGTCGGCGAGAGCGGGTCGCTGGCGCGCCGGTACTTGCGGCCGTCGCGCGACACCCGTGACCCCCGGGACCCCCGAGAGCTCCGTGACCCCCGGGACTGCAACGCGAACCTGGCGCGCACGCACATGCGCCCGCACCACCGACACGACAACACCCTCGACATTATCCTAAAACCTCTGATAGAAAGCACGCAGTAAGTAAGGCTCGCACCAGGCCCTGGTCACCACGTAGCGGAATGTTTAGCTGCACGCACCCTGGGCGCTCGTCTGCCCGGACACGTTTGTGTTGTATTGTTATGTTTGTTTTGTACGCATGTTGGTTGTGGCTTAGTTTTAGTTGTGTTTGCATCGGTTAAGTAGACTAACCAGAGTTGACTAACATTTCTAATTTGTTGTACGAAGCAGGTTTTGATTTAATTTGCGTTACTTTGTGTTGCACCTTTGTGTACAGTTTTAACTGTGTGTAAATTTTAACTTTGTTCCGTTAACTTTATGTTCTGAGATACGACAGGTATTATTTTTCGAAATTACTCCAGTATGTATGTTTTCTTTTTAAATAAATTCAGGCTGCAGAGCAACTGAACCCAGCACCAGAAGAAGCAGTTCCAGGTCCCGAGTCTATAACCAACAAACCACCGGGGACTGCGGAAATGAGCACGGAGCTATGAACTCTACTCTTCATTGATGTAAATACTAAGTATATGTTAACTGTACATACTCACAGTAAGGTAATTATGGAAAACTTTTTAAGTAATTTATTGAAATACTTTAGTCAGTGCATTGCAAATTTTATCACGGGCATTTAGGTTGTTGGTTAGTGATAATTTTGTTGTTACTGAACATGGGTATACTATATTAGTTTGGTTGACATGTATTGTATGTTAGTACGTTATTAAAAAAATGTGTTTGCAAATAACGTTACAGACTTATGTACTGTACGGCGTATTGATATTGTATTAAAATAAATACTTATTTTAATGTAATGGCGTATGCCGTTCAATATTATATATTTTAATTACTGAAAAGTAATTAATATATCTGCGATCATTACCTTGTATCTATTCAAGATTTTTTGTAAATAATTATACTTTATAAATATTTACCGGTTTTCTCTACATTAAATAAATACATCTAGGTAAATATTGTAAGATACATTTCTACCAAAAGTCTTTGTGTAAAAAAATATTTACATTTATACAACATTTATTTTAATCCTATTATATGATCCCAAAATAATTTTATTTCTGGAAATTTTCCTCTGCCTACGCCACATTGTTATTATAATATTCCACAGGTAACGGGTATTAATTTATTCATTTAGAATTCCTCAAATAAATATTTTGTACTGAAAATCGTTATGTGGTTTGGTTTTTACGCAACAGGCATTTAATACACGTAATATTTGATTAATCCATAGAACCCGGTCTAGATTTTTAAGACTTGTTGCAAAAAGGCTCTCTTAACATTAATCTTTGAATATAATGTTATAATACTTTTTACGTTAATGCCACATTTTATTAGAAATTATTTTTGTACTGACATATCTTTGTACAGACAATAAAATTTCTAGTAGTCCTTGAGATCTTTAAGTGAAATATACCTCTAAAGAACGGCATGTTTACTGCATTTAATGTTTTTCCATGTCAAATCCAACAAATTACAACAGGTAGCGTAGGTAGCAGAACTTTTATAAAATGCTTAGTGGTGCATTCATACCTACAATTTGATTTAAAGATCTTTTAACGATGCGGTCAATTAGTACTGTTGTGGCAAGACTGATGGTATTTCTTGTACTATCCCTTAGTGTGGCAAATTCCCCATTTGGGAATGACATTTCGTCGCGTTAACTGGCAGCCGCTATTTATCAAATTTTTGCGCATGTGGCATACTCCCGATTCGAGAAGGAAAACATTTCCTTCAATGTTAAATTTTCTAGGGATTCTCGAGTGTCATGTAGAGGGCGCTGAGCTTATTTGAAATAACGTTTCTATAAACAAAAATTGTACCACTTTATAAATTATTCTTTATTTTGTGTTTATTGAATTGTTCTAAATTTATAATTGGTTATTTGTTTACCTACACGAATGACGCTCAATATAATAGCAAAGCGATAAGTTTATTTTGTATTAAATCAAACTAACATAATTAAATTGTAACGAACACAACGTGAAACGGAACCTGTGACAAAACTATGGCTGCCGCCAGCCATATTGAAACGTCAAAGTTTCAGTTTAGCACAGCACCCTCTGGTTAGACATTCAGAACTACCAACAAAACTGTCAACAGAAAAAATCACATTGGCAATCTGGCCGTTTCGTCAGTTAATAAACGCGCCACAAAGCAGTAACACTATATCTGACGTGTTCTAACTCACGTCACAATTATATCTATAAACAAAGAAAGTCTAAGTTTTACGACTAGTAAGTATTATGTTATCCGTGGTATTACGAACAACTGTCAACAAACCAAAACACATTCAAGATTCAAAACAAAACACATTGATTCACGCGCCTTTGCGGTGAAGTTCGTCCATGAGAAATTCCGAGGTTTCTGCTGGTAAAATATAGTATGGGATCATAATTATTGACTACTGTAATTAGAACATGGTGATAGCGTTCTATTACATAAAACAAAATATATAAGAAAACTGATTAAAATCATGACTTCTTAACTAATTAGTTTCAACCACCTCCGATTACAGAACCCTATTTAAACAAAGATTTTAGCTCTATTTACATTCATATAGTCTTAAAACTGAGAAATAAGTTTTTCAAAAAGCTCTTCCTGGTGAGTAAAACCAACAAAATAGTCTGCCTCATCTGCATCGTAGTATGCATTCCCGAATTGGTAGTGTTGCCACATGTGCTATATATTGCTATATTTTGACAATGTCACATTAAGGGCTATGACGTGTATTTAAAAATCACAAGTAACACAGCGTTTATAAATTGCGGTCATTTCATACGTTTTTTAATTGTTTTAATAGTGTAATTAAACTGCAAAATTATTTGAAGTTTTAGTGTTTTATTTGTCTTATCCTTTACCAAGTAAAATAACCAAAATGAGTGCAAAAACCTTGATCTATTGCATTAAGCATTATTTAAAATTGTATGTAAGTAATTATCATGTGATCATCTATTTTCCTTTTATCAAATCGTAATGGCCATAATTTAGCTTGTGTGCTAACACCAGCTAGAACAATTCACTGCTGGACATAGGCCTACACCTATCGGTAGTATTGCCATGTAGTAGGTACTCATCTAGCCTGACAGACGGATTGGCGAGCGCTGTACAAGATGTTCAATTCACAGAGAATTCTGCTACACGTTCACGGGTCGATTATCCCTTAGTCGCTTTTTACGACACCTGCAGGTAGAATTGAAGTGATGCTGTTCTAAACAAGCACCACAGGGCACATTTTGAAATAGTGCGCACATATTAACACACACACACAAAAAAAACACACCGTAGGTCCGTAACGACTAATTGATGGCGTAGTGGATAGTACCCCTGCCTTCTACGCCGAGGGTCGTGGGTTCGATCCCCACAAGACACAAATATTTGTTAAGTCATTTTCAGATATTTGTGTTTAGTCTGGGTGTTTCTATGTATAATATGTATTTATATACATAAAAACTAGATATGTATTAATAGCAGTTATTTAGTTCCCATAGCACAAGCTTTGCTTAGTCTCTTCTCTTTTCGTGTGGGACACCGAGTCGTCCAACGACCCGATGAACCCTGGTGTCAGAGTTTTTCAAACGCCTACTACCACTAGTAGGCCTCTGACGTGGTTGTGTTACGACCGCCGTCTAAGTAATCATAGACAGCAACCGGGACCGACGGCTTAACGTGCCCTCCGAAGCACGGCGAACCATTTCTTTTCGGACGATCCGTTAGTTCACCCTGCAATGTCCTAACCAGACCAGGAACAAATTCACAAAGTGATAAATATCAACTTTGTGAGTGTCCCACCGAGAATCGAACCCGGAACCTTTGCTTAGCAGGCAGTCGCACTACCACTGCGCCACATCGGCCGTTATATGTGGCGTCATGGGGCTAGATGGCGCTGTGTGAATTGCCCAGGATATATATATTGCTACCGTAACGGATGCACCTTTTACTCTGTAAATAAATCGTTCAAGTTTAGCAAAACACAGGCAAGCGAGTGAAGCCATGGGATGGACAGCAAACAATACAAGATTACACCTTTGTACATGTAAGTATCATGTAAGTACATTAGTAAACCCCTTATCACGTCGTGTTGCATAATCGTGTGTGAAATTACCGTGTGATTTCGGCTTAGAATAGCATCACCCTATTTCTTTCCCGTGGGTGTCGTAAGAGGCGACTTAAAGACTTAAAGATTACATGTGTATTGCAATTTTAGGCGATGGGCTGACAACCTGTCATTATGGCGATACAAAATTGACCGAATGACCCTCAAATGTTTGTCAGACGTGACGAAAATTACCCTTTTTCTGTTTACCCTGGAAGGGATTATAGGCGTGGTATATGTTGCATAATCAGACAACTATCATTATCACAATAGCGGCATATTATCTGTTTGTATTAATGAAACCCATACAATATCAGATGGATATCGATTATCCTACAAAGCAAAGCGACGGTGGTATTAATTAAACTCAGTCTCAGATATCGCCTGTGCCATTACCACTAATGAGGATGGAGGCTGGAGGCAGTCTTGCGGCTTTGCCGTGAGTCTGTTAAAAGTTTCACAATTCCTCGACTTGACTTTGCGTAATGATTTGAATAAAGAATTGTCATACAGATAGATTTCTGTCGGTAAAGTCTATTTAATGTTTGATGGTACACGCAACAGTCTAGACTGCACGAGTACCTATATTTCTTTGCAGACTCAACGACAATCCTATTAGCTCTAATAGCGTTATTCTATTTGTAAGTAGACAGTGGTAATAAACATTATATTATTATAAACAAAGGAATTACCTACATATAGATAACGAAGGCAAAACAACCTCTAACGAAAAGAAGGCAAACGATGAAATGCAACCTACCAGTTGCATTTCATCAAAATCTGACTAAAACGCAAGAACCCGCTACATAGCTGCTTATACGAGGTGTAAGGGACAGCCCTCCGAATACTGATAGGGTGCATGCAGACCCCGAAACTGAACAATTTTCCTCTAGAAACATAATGTTAGGAAACGACAAAATATATTTCACCTCCCATACTGCAATTTTTACAAAAAAAAATATGTAGCCATTTTTGGTCTATACATATTTTTTTATTCCAAAATTAGCTAGGGTAGCTTAGGGGCTAGTAAAATTGTTAATTTAGAGTAGGAGCACTTCTGGTCAGGTTTTTTGGGGGGTTTCCTGTTCAGGAGGTCCGGTTAATTATACGCATGTAAACTACACGCTTTAAAAATCTTGACTTCAATTTGAAACAAATATCGTTTTCAGATGGTGGTGGCGCAAAGTTACATGCCGTGTGATTAACTTGGCCAGCCCCGTGGCAGTGCTTTTAGTTTTACTTTTATTTTTTTTATCCAGCCCGAGCTGGTTTTCCATCAGGACATTACAAAATTGTTATAAAAAAAAAGAAAATTGTGTGATACATTTTTTTTTTTACAATGACGGTTCATGACGTCAATAAGTGATATGTTAATACTATCCTATATTGAATGAAGAATTTTAATTTCAATACAAAATTAAGATCAGCTGACTGCCATTACTATTGGAAATCAAAAAGTTCTTGGCGTTTCCTGAAATATTTTTTTATGTGAAGTTGTTCAGTTTTTTGGTCTGAATGCACCTTATAAGTATTCGCAGGGCTGTCCTTTACACCCTGTATTTATTCACCCTAATGGACTGGGCCAATTTTGTCTGCCTCAAGGTAAAAGACAAAATAAGGTGGTACGGTCTATCAAAGCTCCAATGTCCACTACGCGACGAAGGGTGAAAACTAATTACCGATGTTTAATGAAAGGGTTCCCCTGGCGTGTATGATTACTGGTTAATTGAAAGGCGGAAAATCAGAGGGCGAGACAAAGGTAGAGGGCGAGACAAAGGTGGCTGCAAATTGGGAAGTGAAATTGTGCGTTGACGCACCTCGAATTTAATATCTGTTAACAGCCCGGCTGCATACAGCCTGGGCTATGAGTTTTCCCATAAATTGAACCGTGCTCAAATTGCTCCCGGACCAACAAAACAGCGCTGTCGCTCGAAAATAGACAAAGATGAAAAGCATATTGCTCTATACGGAATTTTCAATTTTTCGTTCAATGGTTCATACTTGATTTAAAAATACATGGGCGGAAATGTAATGGTCTACTCGATATATTGAACTACAGGTATACTGGAACAGTATATTATTTAATATTTCATGACTTTATAATTTACCACACACACACACACACACACACACAAATCACGCGTTATCCCTTGCGGGATTGGCAGAGCGTTAACGGTCGTAGAAATACCCACGGCTGACAAATATTTGGGAATCGATTCAGAAAATTCTTGTATCATCCATCATAATGACAGGTTGTCAGCCTGTCGCCTAAAATCGTAATTCACATGAAACCCTCCAGTGAACAGAAATGGGCTGATGCTATTATATTCTGGCATCACACACTTTACCGCTAAATTTATATAAGTAACTCTACCGTGTAGATAATGTATTGACAAATAGTACAATATGTTATTAAACGCAGTACCTATGAGTTGTCCGCTAGCTAAGAAAAGCATCACCCCAATACTACCTTACCACCAATAGGAGGAAGCCCATGTCCACCCGTAAACTTTGTGGCTGGCACTTGGTTGTAATTAAAAGTTTCAGATGGGTTGCTTTTTTTCACCATTATTATTAACCATTTGTTGCACACAAGAAACATTACAAGAGACATTATATACGAAGAATGACGACACAACAGGATAACTTATTTCTACTAAGAAATTTCTTCACGCTGACCTACAGAAAGTGAGACTTCTACAAGACAGGCGGATTGGGCGTGCACAATTACGTACTTAAATAAATAAATGCCAATAAAATGAACCTACATGCAAATATACTAAATATAGTGACGAAAAATATATAAATACTTTTATAAATAAACATACATAATATTTCATACATATAATAAACTAATACTACATACCGTCGGCCGGCAGTGAAAACCTTGTAAAGCACAAAATCATGATTTTTCTTTTATTTTATTTTTGGGAAGAAAAGCTCGTAACGCACATTTACGACGCACAAAGGCAGGGCTGCGATACTGGGAACACCTTCTATCGATGAAAATGAGAACCTCGGTATCGATCGATATGCACATTTTGTCGAGTAAAACCTCGCATTTGCTTAGCCGTGTTTTACGTTGTGTTCTAGGTTGTTGCGAAAAACACGTATTTACTTTTACAAGTATATTTTATTAAAGAAAGAGTATAATAATCTTGCATGTGCGGTTGCAAGTTTTTCATTGTTACTACCGAACATTAAAAAGCATTGTCATATAAACTTTGGCGAGGTTTTCGTTATTATATAATTCCATTTTAAAACTTAGGAGATAAGGTTACTAGAACGCCGTGTGCTAGAATAGCATCACCTTGTTTGTACCCGTAGATATCGTAAAGGTGATCAATCAATATGTTGAGTTGCGCTTCCTAACCTAGGCTGGCCACCTAGCCGTTAATTCAACTCACTCTCTTCAAAAGCACGAGGGTCCTCGGGGGTGTCGCATAGGCTGCTGAGTCTGTACTTCTTGGGTGAGTAGGTCCACTTTCACGCTGCGATGAGGTCAAACCAGTCGCAAAAGGCAAAACTAGTATCCATCAGCCAACGACATCTAACTAAGATATCCTGTGGTTGTTCCAGTGATGGCCTACATCATCCTCTTTGAAATGAGGTGGAGAGGCACACGTTGCTTTGTCCTAAAAATGTAGCGCGGGTGCCAGAAATAAAAGTGAAGGGTCCCACGAGCCTCACCTGAGTCAAAGAACCTCCAGCTTGCTTTCAACAGCAAGGGCCTAGCCGTAGGATGAGATCAGATCGCAATGGCTTCTGTTGACGATGCTTGAAGCGTCCGTATTCAGTTAAAGTAATTATTGATAAAAACCTTTCTGGCCTCTTCTAGGGCGGATGTTTTTGACTTATTTGGCATGGATCCTGCTGACACTTCGGCATCTGTCCCGTAAGGAATACCGTAAAAGGACGCCTACTGCAGGTCGTTAGTTCGCTCTTGTCGTGGCTGTCTCGGAGTTTTCTCGTCCTAAGGGAGCGAGTCTCGTCCGCTTCCGCTTCGTCTTCATTGGTTGGATTGGGTTAGAGGCAGCTGCCAAGAGTGTCCTCCACGCGGCTTGATCTGCCGCAAGCAAGTATCACTTCGTAGGTCAGGGTGGTCAGCAGTTCTATTATTATTTCCTTCGGCAATGTGTTGGCACTCTTTAAGGGTCGTTTTTGGATGCCCGTTTCCGGTACTGATGCCTTTCAGTTCCGTGAAATAACTCTGGTGTATTCAGAATTTTTCCTCGTTTTGTCAGGCATTTGGAACCCACCGGTCTATACGGCGTAACGGTCCACGAGTATTCGAAGGCCTGCTTGAGCTCTCTCAGGTGTTGTGTCCTGTTAGATTAAGTTATCGAATCGAAAATTAAACCGCCAGGTAGTCCGCTACTATCAGTGGTGTTTTTTTTGCAGTTGGTCAGTTTTCGGGGTGTGAATGATCCTGCTGGGTCTGCTCTGACTGCCTAAACTAGGTGGATTCACGGCGGAGGTGTCTGTGAGGTGAAGTAGAGAAGGGGGAAGATCCTTCCCCTTTTTTGCAAAGCCGCCATGGCAGCTGCTCTCTTTGAAAGCATTCAGGGCTCAGTGACGTGAGACGGCGCTAGTATGTAGTGTAGCGAGGTCTTGCTGCTAAGATAATCGGCTCACGTTGATGTTTCGGAGGCAAACAATAAATAGGTAGCATCGGTAAAGCTGGTGTGGCAGCAAACACAACGGTAAACGCTGTAAATATTATTGTTTTATGTCGTCAAACCTCGTATTTGATAGTACGACAGAACCTAATCAGTATGAATTCCTCGTAACTCCATTTTAATCTATTTTCACCGTTAGATTTTCTGTGTTTCTACTACCGCTTGAAATATACGTATATGGTTGTAATAAAACAACAGGAATTGTTTCTTCCGTTCATACAATTTTTTTTACCAGACAGTTTTTACTGTCTCCTGTAAAATTGTTGCTTTTGCCTTTACGTGGTTTTCACTGCCGGCCGATGATACACAGCTTTATTATCTATTTTACTCGGATAGTGAAAGATAGTGCTTTTTTTTATCCGAATTCCTAGATTTGTTAAAGAATGAAGTTACGATTTGTTGTATTCCGGCTTTTGGACAATCTCCTAGAAATTCAGCCAAATTACTGATTCTGCCATATCCCAGCGTCATATCCAATAATAAGAATAACAAATCTTATTGAATAATTTATCGTATCAGTAATTTGAAGACATTTAGGTTCTTAATCTGTAATAATAATTTCCTATCTAAACCTATATTTTGTCATTAAGGTATCCAAGAAAGAAAAATCATCAGGAATTTCAATTTCATTATCAGTACTTAGTAATGATTGGACTAAATAAACACATCCTAATAATAGGTGCCTTTATCCACAATCAGGGAGAGTGCCTGTCGCCATATATTAAGTTCAGAACAGGGTTTACCGTTACGGGCGTATTAGAGCCTTGCGATCCGCACAGAGATTTCAGATTAAAATTTATTTACTTTATTTACATATAGACAAAAGCAGGTTTACGTGACACTGGAATTTATGCAATAGGCGTAACAAATTCTGCCAAAAACGGGCTTTTGTTTTTGAGCACTGATTCGTAGTCGTTACAAAAGGTTTGTACGTTACAATCAAGCACAAAATATATAGGCATGTGACTGTGACTGTAAAAACGGAACCCAAATAAGATCACATTGTTGTCAGTCCGTCCGTTTGTCACGACCCTTTATATCAGGAACGCATAAAGATATTGAATTGAAATTAAACCCATAATATACCCACCTAAAACTATGAAGCAATGTTTTACTTACTACGTTTTGAAATACAAGTCTAGGAAACAATCTTAAATTTAAGGTTTTGATAATATGTTTTTAGGGGGCCAAAAAAATAATAAATTTGAGGCTAATATTTCAAGAAGTGTAGTATCATATGAAAGGGCTTGATATATATGTTTCGGCACCCTCGGTGAGCGAGTCGGACTCGTACTTGGCCGTTTAAAAAAAAACTTATGTTGACTTTAATTTCATTTGAACGTATGTAGGTACATGCTATGTTTATGCCTATACCTAATCTGTTATTCTTACAATAACATCCACAACATTGAGCAATTAGCCTTTGATAGAGCTCGTCGCCAAATCATATTTGCTTGTGTTTCCTGTGTTAAAGGCAATTTTGTCAGACATATTGAAACGGAAATGGAGTTTACTCTGCGAGAGTTTTCGATATACCTCATCAGGCAGACCGGTGTTTTAATCGTTTTAAACTACGTATCTATGCAGATATCTATCTATACATATCATAATAAAGCTATTTTGACGTTCAAAACTCTGTACATAAAGAAATGTGAAAATAAAAATAGCTTGAGGATACCAAAACACGTTTCAACAGATTTTCAAATTTTAGAAAGAAATTTTGAATGTTTGTTTGTTTGTTGTTCGTTGTTATTATTTGCTCGTTCAAAGGATATAGGATATGCGCGAGCAAAGTTTTTAAACCAGTTTTGTTAAGACGTTAACAGCCATAAAAAGCTGAAAAAATATATGGTATTGTTTACCTATTAATTACACAATTTGACAAACTTTACTTGATATAAAAAGGAATCCAAAGTATCCTTTATTTGAATCATTTTTTCAATGTTTTGTCTACATATTTAAAGTTATTAAATAAAGAACTATGCTATAATTTAGATACATTTCTTTTCTAGTACGAATACCTACATTAGGCATTCTAACGGTCTCTAGTTTCTATGTCAAAACCGTAAAATCGCGCGAAAATTTGAGCGCAAAATAAGTGTCTGTTTCTGTCTGGCGTAACGCGAATGAAAGGGACTAACTTTTTATGCGAGTCAGGGCCTAAACTTTGTGGACGTTCAGACGTTTATGAATGAAAGCATCACGCGAAGACTATTAAATGATGCAAACTTTACCAATATGTCAAGAAATCTACCGGCAAGGTTGTAGTTTGTAAATATTCGACACCTAAAAAGAAAATGTTAGGTTGTATGCCAGCCGGGAATTGAAAGTATTGGATAAAATAACTTACACTAGCTGTCGCTTGTACGTCGCGCAGTCGGGCGATGGTACCTCAGTGGCAGAGCGGTGGGACGGTACTCAACAGGACCAGGGTTCAATTCCCGGCCGACGCTTACATTTTTCTATTTCTTATTTAAGTTATGAAGATAATATAGCACTGTTAGTGCAAAAGAAACCATAGTATATAAAATACTTATTTTGCAAATCAACTTTTTGTCACTCGTACTTCGGTACAATAGGTACAATACAATTGTACCAGTTCAGCGTAAAAACTGGTAAAAGAAACAAAAAGGCTTCAAAGCAACAGTTTTTCAGCATGATGGACCGCCTTTTCTGGCATATAAATTTAAAGATTCAGGAGTACTTGATGTAGATCACCAGAAGCCTACAGCAAAATATTTTCAGCGTTTCAAATGAACTGAGGATATAGGTAGATGGGGAACTCAGGTAGCCCAGCTAAAAATTTAAGAAAATACGTCTCTTTCTGTTGATCAGGTCAATGAACCATTGAATGTATTATGTGTTGTCTTACTCCCATCCCAGTGCAAGTAACTAAATTAACTAACGCTGGTGCGGAAACAGAAATTGAAGAAAATCAAAAGTTCTTGGCTTTCTTTTTTTTCTACGGTTTCATAAATATGTTGTGAATTTTTATTCAATTGGTATACAAGTATAAAGGGACAAATAACAATATAATTCTTCAACTTAAGTAGGTACCTATAACAAGGGCTGGTTTAAGTATATAGACAACTACAAAAAAACTGAAAGTATTAATATTCAGTTATCGTAATCGCGGGTACTAGCTATTCATAAATAAAGTATAAGTAAGCTGCAAAAAAATCATTTTAAGTTTGCGTGGATTTATAGTTATTTCTTTTCATAAAAAATAGGCACTGTAGGCCATTTGTGGACAATTTCTCATGTAGAATACAATTTCAATGCAGGTACTTAGCTAAGTTTCTACCTACAAAATATAGAAAAACATAACCAAGAACGTACTTATTTTACGCTTTGTTTGACTCATGAACATTTTCAAAGGGAACTCGTGGTTGAAAATAAAATTTCCGTCACTGCCAAACGCATGTAATGTAAACATGAAAGTTTGAAAATCCGTTTAAAATTGTTTAGTTGTGATAAAAAGTATGTTTTTTCAAAAGTAGAGGTTGCTTTAGGGTTGAGTCAACTCGAGCTAAAAGCTCATTTTGGCTCAAATGCTAGAAAAAATAAACTACGGTAGACTGAAGGCTGCTTACCTACGCCATTGCATGTCCCATGCTCCACCTGCCTTGTGATCAAAAATACAGTAAACAGACTCTTTAAATACATACAGACATATAATCACGCCTCTTTGCCATAGGGGTAGGCAGAGACTACATCTTTCCACTTGCTACGATCCTGACACACCTCTTTCGCTTCTTCAACATGCATCAATCTTTTCATACATGCTCGTCGGTTTAGGGTACTCTTGACCTTGTCGTGTTATCTAGGCTCCGAGAGGCACCGGCGCTCAGGGAGCCAAGGTAACCGCAGGTGAATACTTATAGCTAAGTATTTGTAGAGTGGTCTCGCGAACACGAGTGCCTGTGACCCCGGAGGGGGTGAGTGAGTAAGTGTGGGTAGAATGTCCTGTGTGTAGGCACCCTAGCAAGCCTCGCGCCCGCACGCTAAGTGAGGGGCCGAGGGAGTAAAAGAGGGAACGTGAACGATAAGGCTTTATTAAAGAATTAACAGATAACCACCTCCTGATACGAAAACCAAAATTATAACCTGGCCACTCACACAGAAGGTAACGGCGGCGCGTCCAGCGCGAGGAGCGTCTTCGCAGCAGCTGTATCTTCAATCCGACGAGGCGTAGGCGCTTGAGGGGAGACTTTTAAGCTTCCGTCACTTGAGGGGAGACTTTTAGGACTAAAATAGACTGTTACAGTGGTTACTCAGTGAGAGACTATACTGGGAGTCTTCGAGATCACAACTTAGAGTCCAGACCAAACTGATCCCCTAGCTGCTTGACGTGGCTTTTATACCCTCGTCTGACGCTGACTGTCACAGTCTTCATTTCGATAGTCATGTTCATTTCCAGAAGCTTCGATGACGATCGCGCTCTTCATTTCGATCGTCATCCTCTTCGGTTCTAGAATCTTCGACGATCGTCGACCTCGTCAGTCGTCATTTTGAGATCATGGAACTTGTCAGTGGCCAGTCGTCGCTGTCCATGGAGATCTGTTGGCATCTCATGTTAGCTTGATGATGAGGTGGTTATGAGGATGGCTCCGAGGCACGCTGGAGGGCTCGGGACCTCAGTTCCTCCGGAGGGAGAGGGAGAGGGAGAGTGCCAGGCGTAGTAAATTTAGATACAAGTACCAGGAGGTCAGAAAATACGAAGAGGTAGATCAATGTATAATAACTTTTTAGTAGAAAGCTACGCGGCTCTATGATGTATAGATAGCCGTCAACTTTGAGAGGTTGACATAACATCAAGAAAGTAAACAAACAAATAAAATAAAATGGATTTCAGGAAATATTTAGAAAAATGGTAGTAATTGTAGCAGAATGCTACAACCTGACCTTTCTTTAGAACGTAATATTTTTGTTAAATAATATGGCTGAGCAATATTTTTGCAAGTAAACCCTTGTTTAGATTAGAATAAATAGCTAATATTTTTACACCTGCATATCATTTACGTTTTAATGAAAACTACTTTATATCTGCGCTGAATGTTAAAGCTAGAATGTTCTGAATAGCTTCAGTGAACTAGTGGGAGTATGTGTGTTGTGATGTCTGGGGGGGGGTCTGGGAGTTGTGCAGTCGCCGACAATTAGCACCGTGACAATGACATTCAAAACGTGTGCAAATAGAGCGCGCACCGCCCCTCACATCTCCCACCTTTCCCAAATTTTCTGTGTTTCAGAATTTGAATTTTGTATTTTGGTCAACAATAATGAAACATTTTTCAAGTCTTATATTACAACTTACATAAAAATATATCATGACTTTATCTCTTGAGGGGTAAACATTTGAGGGTATGTTTTTTTTATTTTATTCAGAAATAGTATATCGCCATAGTGACGTTAAACGTTACAACTTCCTGCGATATAAATACATTGAAAAATATAATTCTGCGGTCAGTACTTTCAACTACGGCATTATCCAATTACGGAAGATAACAATAGCCATTGAAAATGTCCAGTGAAACGAAACAACTCTCCACTATGTTAGGTTGATTGCAGCAGAATCTGTAACAGCGAACAGGTTCGCTTTTTAGTAAATTTGACAGTGCAATGTTTTGGTACAAACACAGACATGTAACTATGTTTCAGGGTAGTTTATAAACCAAACTTGCGTGGCAACTTCTAGGCAAGCAAATTGATAAAAATTGAAAGAATGAACAATGTAAAAAGAAATTCCTTTTTTTAATCATGATGTTTTTATAATTTTACCTTTCTTCATGCACGTATTAAAATATAAATAAAGCCTGTACGTATTTAATACCTTCCAATGTAAGTAAACTGAATCGTATTTAAAAATTCGACATCAAAGGCTTTTAAGAACCACTTAAAGCTTGTCATCATATCAGTTAGTAGACGGCGCAGCTCAGAGCTACTTACAAGAGCTTATCTTCTTACTGCGGACCACTTCTGAAATATTAATTAAACCGCAGAAACACTCACATAATAGCTATGTAAATATAAAATTATATAGGAGAGAAAGTAAAGCTAAGCAAAACATTCCTGGGACACTTTGTAAGCAACAAAATTTATAAATACCTACGAAAATTTGACAGACGTTGGTATAAGGACCGTATTTTTAAGGCCGATGACGCCCTGCCTACCTCGTAATGCAAGGTCCGTGATGTGTGTCCGTATAAATTCCGCCAAAAAACGAAACAACTATGGAAGGGCTTCACTACACTCTAGTTTCACTCTGACAAATCATTATCTAACACAACTACACAAAACAGCCTACCACAAGACATGGGTATCGCCCCTTGAGCTAAACATTAGAAAGCGCAGGGCAAGATGTTGCATTCACAGAGAACGCTGCTGCCCAATTCATCTCATTACATAGGCGGTTCTCCCATTAGTCCTTTGATGCATATTGTTAGCGTCTGTCAGACAAAAGGAAATTGCTAATAACGTATATATCTTGTACCGATACAAACATGACTACGGTGCGTAACGGATGCGTCTGTCAATGGACTTCACTTACTCAATGACGGATGACAAATGGGAGAACTGCCTTAGTAACGTTTTACGACAGACATAGTCATGGTGATGCATATAATACATGCCGGCACCACATGGCAGATAAATACTTTGATCAATTTACCACTAGTAAACAAACACGGTAAGGCCAAATAGCCGCGAGCTATCAACCCATGTTTACGGAATAGCGCACGTTAAATATTCAATGATTAAACGGGCTTCATACAAATTGAAACATAAATTAATACAGTTTTGCAATGTCGATGAAAGGTTCTATAATTCGGTTTGATATATTTATATGATTAAACATTTATCATATCTCTAAAATATTTCAGTGATTGATTTTGCGAGATCATTCACATGACAATTTCTCAGCCCTTTCTCTTGCTTCCAAGAATGAATTTTCAGCTTTCATATTTTGTCAGTAAAGTATCACTTGATTATGGTTAATAAAATGGAATTAGAGAGCATAATTTAAGTACAAACGTGATGAAATGGGTAATGATTAGTCACTAAAGAAAATTTTAAAGAAATTATTCAACGCTGTGTTTTTGACTCCCATCTTGTAATTATGAAAAAGTAACACTTACGTCATACACTTGCAAAATTGGCGGGCAATAATTCAGCTGCGGTAGCCGAGATGGAAGATTCGTCGCCACTAGTGATGCGAAAGTAGCAAGTTCAAATCCTGCCCGCGATTGTATTTTTTTTAAATAAATATGAAAAAGTAATTAAAATAGCTAAGGAATATATATTTATCGATTGATAACGTTTATGCTTCGCAGTAAGATGCGTTTTGCGATCTATAGACTCAATTCAAACTCCAGTTTGAGAGTCCAAAACTCAAAAGAGAGCAAGATACTCTGGCGTGGCGTCGCGCGGGCCGCGCCGTGCCCTAGCCCTTGCCAGTTCAATCGAAACCTACTTCGTGGAGTGTTGAAATTTTAATCCAATTATACACACTTCCTTCCCTTTGTATTTTACCGTCAAAAATAATTCCAAAACCGTCCAAAACAAATTTACTCCCGTTGCGAAGGCATTGTTTGCTGAGTACTAATATTTTAATTTCCTTTGACAAACTGGATTTAGAAAATCTTGAGTTGAACAATTTCTTAGAATTGTGTAAGTAGAAAACAAAAGGGTACTAGAATTTGCAACTGTTTTACATCAAGGAACTTTTTTTGTTTTTAATATTTACATAGGTAACTAAATAAAAGTGGATACCTAATACAAGTTTCAAACCCCCTTAATGCTAAATTACCTAATATTTTAATGCTCATTTTTTGCATTCTATCCTTCTAGAGTATTTTCAAGGAGCAATTAAAATATAAAATAAAATAAGGTATAGGTACGGTATGAACGATCTTTCTTTGTATTGTGCACTCATTTGAAATCGTTCACCACTTGAGACGATAGCCTCTATGTATACCCGCAGTCTGGTTTTAAGCGAAGGCAAAGATCATTCAGAGGTAAAAGTTTGTGAAATAAGAATGCCTGCCGTTTTGTATTCATTTTGCAAATCAATATATTAGATGATTTTTTTTTACAATTATTTTATCAGGAGCCACAATACGGTGACTGGCTGTTTACCAAAGGATAAACTATTTGCCTACTTAAAACTATACAGTAAATTGCTATACTATAATCACAGCACACAAGGTTAAGTTTCTCGTAGACATCTAAACTTGTGTGAAACTCTCAGTCGTATATCAACGGTAAGTTCCACCTGACACATTGAATGCACTACACTACCTCGGTAACAGGCTCAGTTTATCAAAGGCAACGCGGCGACTAAGGGCTTCGCTGGTAATGACGCTTGATTTAGCTTTGTGATGTCATAATACGTATAAAGAACGCACGGGCAAGCAAAGTGAAACAACAAGTCTCCAGAGACAGCCCGAGTAATAACGTTTGACTTCAACACTGTCTGCTTCTGAAAAGAAACAAGTTACAAAAAGCTTACAGTCCGAAAAAGTAGTCTTTTTCCGGTTGTTTCCTTACTTAAATGAAGTCATCAATCACCTTCCCCCTAAAGACGTAATTATATTTGAATGAATTAAATTGCTTTGACAGACGTGGCGCGTGGCGCGACTGCGGATCGGAGGCTCGATCACTTGCGCCCCGATTTCCGTAACAATGTTACGGCACAACGGCCGTATCTAGTAACTTTATTACAATTTCCTTGTTTTGGGCACAAGTTCAGCCAAAATAAAGTAGACGAAGCACAAATGTGAAATTTTTTTACTTCAGTTTATTCAAATGCTTTACTTTCACAGTCAGGTATCACCCACTCTTCTTTTTGCAAATTTTTCTATTGAGCAGGAAACTTAATTTTCCGGTATTATCTCATGTAGGTCTATTTTGTTGGGTGTAGTCAAATCAAATTCGATGAGGAAAGGATAGCAAGCTGACGAGACGAGCAGGAAATTCTTCATCAAAATATCGTTTTGCTTTTTATTGCTGTTACTTTAAACCGCAATCCGCATCTCTACTATCTAGGTCCCGCGGCAGGCCCAACAGCATTCTAAATATGTTGTTCATAATTTGGCAGGGCTTCTAGTGACGCGCTTTATGAGTTAGCTGATATGGCAAAATATTACAATGTAACTTCTAATCTAAACATAAGCTTACTATATTCTAACAAATAGGCTAATGTGTTGTCAACAACTACTAATATGATAAAGAGGAAAATTTTAATTGTTTGTTTGAATTGAATAGTTAGTAGGTACCAAACTAACTATTTCGTTGCTCTTTCTACGTCCATCTTGATCTGAGATTTCGTACTTCCGGTATAACAAGCGGCAGGGGTCTCGAGCCCAGCAACCTATCTGTTTTGTTATTAATGTCCTTATACGGATCTCGAATTATCCCGTAAAGGCGCCCTCTCGCGCCAGTGGGCCTGAACCGCCTTCACTGGTCGTTATCACGAACACGTAATTGATATACGAACTAACAGGCGAAACAGATTTGCAGATTGGGCTCTTTTTACATACGTTTCATGGTCCTTTTGTGTATCAAACATACTAGAGCACAGAAGATAATTAGTGAACAAAAATAGTATGGAACTACAGCAGTTCAACAGAAAAGTAAAATGGATTCAATACGAATGCAATAAGTATCAGGGTACAAGTGGAGGCGTGCGCCGACTTGTAAATAAGAGTTGTGTACATAACAAAGTCGTCTGCAATTTGTCTCGCGGCTCCTGAACTGTGATTGAGATTCTTACCGTTCCTTCCCGCCGTGCCTCCGTGCCGTTGCCCAAGCACTGACGAAATGTCACGCCAGCTCAGCCAAAGTAGCAAGCATCTTTTTCAGTACCTACTGAACATTTGACACTGTAGCTCGTCGTAGCATTTTGCTACGTTTAGACCTACTTCATACTGCTACGGCTGCTACGGCGTAGTGAACGCTTTCTAAATGAGAACAAAGGTTGTTTACGTTTAACAAAATGCAAAGGTAAGGAGTAACTAAATAAAACGACTTTACTTAATTAAAATGGAATGCTTCATTGAACGCGACGAAGTTCCCAGAAAGAGGAAAAATAAAATATCAACGCCGACTAGAAACGGGACAAAGGTTAACAGGGTTATTTCCATTTTCGACTCCATTCCCCGGAACAACGGGAACTTTGGAACTGGCCGAACAGTAATAAATAATTTACAAACGTGGTCATGTGAAAGGGGAGGATCCTCGGGCGCGCGATGGGTATTTGAATTGCTAATGATTTCCCGAGCGAACAACTTGGAGCCGCAAGCACATTAGCTGCATGGGCACTGGATACTTGCCACTCGAGCACTCGCCGCTCAGCTAGCCAGCCCGCCCGCTAATAGATCATAGATACTACCAGTGCGCGCGACAACTACCTACGTAGTTTCATTTGAGAGATGTAATCTAAATTGGACTAGTGTAATTAAATTAAATTAAAATCATTTATTTCAAACAGAGTCCATACATTAATTACAAGGTCATATAAATTATCACATTTACATTTCATCAAATTTATTAAAAATTAATGTAAGTAATGGTTTGTGAATTCCAAGATGTCATGCAGATGTTACATACTACTCCTCGCGTAATTCCATGTTACTATATATCAATAACTCTATCCAATCCTGAAAATACCCTCTTTTATAATTACATCGTTATTGCCCGGTTTTTACGCAAAAGAGGGCTATAAATTAATTTTCCAATCACCAAATTGGTAGACTAGCAATTACAGAATATTTTCGATTAATTAAATATCAGAAACATGTGCCGGGTAATAAAACTCGGAAGTTCTGAAAATGTATTTAATTGTTTCGTAAACGGTGCTTTGGTTGGTATCTGGCGGCGTGTTAATTTATGAATGGCGGCAAACAGGCTGGCGGCAAGTCTCGTCGCGGTTGTTCCCGTAATTAATTGCAAATTGTAGCACCGCCCCGTCTGGCTGCCCTCTGGACTGCCCCAGGGCATTCCCAGAATGGGTCTAGACTGATGCTACACCGTTTGTCTAAGGCCTACTCGATTTATAAGATTTATTAATTATCTGACGCTTACTGTACAGTGAAACTCACATGCGGTTAGACACTCGAACTGCCAATGTAAGTCTTATGCACGCTGCATAAGAACGGTCCAAAGTACAAACTGTGGAACGCTTGGTTTTGAATGAACCTAATTCAAACATGCCTAGGATTCTATAAGTACCTATATCCATTAATGTAGCTGACTTTTACTGGCAGTGCCATGTAGTAGGCTAGAACATACATTGTTTGGTATTATCTAGTGATGTGTAACTACTACTATTTATACAGGCCGGTGGAACGCTTTATTGCGGTTACACCGGAAATTAATTTATTTGTTACCCATATTATTGGTGTATGGAAACAGATAAAAGAAATCTTAATTCAATAATATTCATACATAAGCAATTATAGGATCCAAGATGTTTTCATGCTTCTATATGATCTCCTACATAATCAACATATTAGCTGTGTGTGGGCTATATGTCAAAGCAAATTTAAATTAGAGTAAGCAAGTCAGTTGTACTTACTAACTCTAATTAAAATTTCTATTACTCTAAATAAATACTTACGTCCTTAAAGTACTTATTTTAAGTGATTATAATTAGCGTACCGTTGAAGAAGCCGGTGCTGTCTTGGAACTACAACACGATACGTATAGACCACTCTTCAAATAACTAATTGCCATGTTAATCGGATTAACCTGTTTCAAAGAAAGATGTTTTAAAGATGTCATAAATCATAATTCCATGTATTACATGTGTTTAATTTAGCGTTGCTATGCTGGGGTAGGTTAGGTATTGGTGACGGTCTGTGAATACGCCGCGATGCTCGCCCGCACGCATCGCTCTGGGCATATGTTGTCCCTTTCTCGCTCGCGGGTGGCGGCGTGCGCGCGGGCCGCCTGTAGGCGCCAGGCGGTGATTTCTGCACCGCAGTCAGTCACTCAAAACCGTTCGGACGAGAACGTATTGTTTTTTGTACGGATTTCCCGCCACGCGTTTTGTGATGCCGCGTGTAATGGACGATTCAATTTGAGATCGCGCGTGTTGATGCATCGTATTATTGCGGTTCTCCTGGGTTATACTAGAATACCAGGCTTAGTGATTGTTGGATGTCTCGACGTCTTCCACGTGAGCGTCGCGTTGAATAGGCATCAAGTGGCCATATCGGCTCGCGTTTGTACGACCCAAATTCGGGTTGGGTCACGCGTAATGACTGATATCAAAGCGGAATACGAACAGAAGCTGTGAATAGTTTGAAGTGAATAACGCGCCAAGGCTGTAGTGGAGTGCTGGGTGTCGATATCTTTTCCACCCAGCCCTGTAAGTACCCACGGAATTCCTATTTGATCCATTCCCTGAACTTCCTTTCTCCGTTGGGTATTTTATGCATTTGGACCGGCATTAACTGTAAGTGATAAATCTAGTTGTTTTAGTATAAAACTGTTTATGGTGTGTTCCCTTTAGTCATATTTGTTGTACCATATCATTGTGACTCCTTAGTACGAATTGCGGAATTCGTGGGGTGATATAATTTGGAGGTACTTACTTATAATCTAGTGCTAATACGTGTGACGTAACGCCAGATCGGCAGACGGTATTTACTACCGACTTGAGTTATGTAAAGGTTGGAACACATCATTTGCCAATTTCACTCAACTTAGTTAATTAGGTTAAATAGATTTAGGTTCACGTTTAATTCATAGTATGCGCTGCTATATTGTGCAGCGTATGTTATTTAGCGCTGCGTAACGCGGCCATTGTCTGCCTCCAGTTGAACTCCTGGTATTTTGCTCGAAATTTATCTGTGTAAATCGCTTCCACTGCGGGAGTTTGGCTTGGAATTAGACAATTTTTGGTAGCAGAGCGTGGTTCAGAAAACCACTAGATTTAAGATTATTTTAGTATAAGATTTTTAATCTACCTACATAAAAAAAATATATTTATTGTGATTGTAGTGTGTGCCCTGTGTAGAATATCCTATCGGTAGGATCAGGGCCAATCAATTAGTGAATTGCTTGTTATTATCGTTGTGTTTACCCTGTGCGGATATCCTAACGGTAGGATCAGGGCCGATTGTCTATTATTTTTTTTTATTGTAAGGTTCGGTGTTACTTTGAGTTGGTACCATGGCTCCCACAATTACACAGCTTCAGGCAAAAATTAGAACGCACCTAATTTGGTTCGCGACTAAGCAGGCGATGGTCGGTCGCGGGGACCGAGAGGACGCACTCATCGCTTGTGCGCAACGGATTGACGAACGGGTCGCGGAGGTGTTGGATTGCCTCACTGGATACGAGGAGTTATTTGATGGGACGCCTGATGAGGAGGTCAAACTTACGGTCCGGACGAATGTGACCCAGTGCATGGAGATGGGGCAGGAGATCCAGCAGGCGGCTGCTGTGATCACCAGGCGTAGAGCTGGGGAGCCGGACCCACCCCATGGTCCGCGGGGACCGGGGGTGCAAGTGCCCCTGCCGGCTGTGGCGATTCCGGTCTTCCACGGGGACTACACGGATTGGACCCGATTCCAGGATCTGTTTGACAGTGTGATTCATAACCGCACTGACTTGCAGCCGGCATATAAAATGGCACAATTGATGGCCAAGCTGCAAGGTGAGCCCCATGAGCTGGTAAAGCATCTACCAGTCGATGATGCAAGTTACGAGACGGCTCGCGGTTTGCTGATCGAGAGATACAGCAACAAACGTCTCATGATTGACCAACTCCTGGAACAGTGGCTCACCGTGCCGACCATCACACGAGGGACGGACCTCAGGGCCAAGGTCCTCAACCCTGTCTGCGTTGCAGTGAACGCTCTTGAGAGACAGGGGATGCCGGTGTCAGGCTATGATTATATCCTGGTCCACACGTTGTTGCGCCGCCTGCCGAGCGACACGGCCGCTCGTTTTGAACAGTCACACGGTGTCTAATTCCAAGCTAAACTCCCGCAGTGGAAGCGATTTACACAGGTAAATTTCTAGTAAAATACCAGGAGTTCAACTGAAGGTAGACAATGGCCGCGTTACGCAGCGCTAAATAGCATACGCTGCACAATATAGCAGCGCATACTATGAATTAAACGTGAACCTAAATCTATTTAACTTAATTAACTAAGTTGAGTGAAATTGGCAAATGATGTGTTCTGACCTTTACATAACTCAATTCTGTAGTAAATACCGTCTGCCGATCTGGCGTTACGTCACACGTATTAGCACTAGATTCTAAGTAAGTACCTCCAAATTATATCACCCCACGAATTCCGCAATTCGTACTAAGGAGTCACAATGATATGGTACAACAAATATGACTAAAGGGAACACACTAAGACATACTAAGACAACTAGGTTTACCACTTACAGTCAACGTGCCGGTCCAAATGCATAAAATACCCAACGGAGAAAGGAAGTACAGGGAATGGATCAAAGAGGAATTCCGTGGGTACTTACAGGGCTGGGTGGAAAAGATATCGACACCCAGCATTCCACTACAGCCTTGGCGCGTTATTCACTTCAAATCACTCACAGCTTCTGTTCGTATTTCACTTTGATATTAGTCATTACGCGTGACCCAACCCGAATTTGAGCCGTACAAACGCGGGCCAAAATGGCCACCTGATGCCTATTCAACGCGACGCTCACGTGGAAGACGTCGAGACATCCAACAATCACTAAGCCTGGTATTCTAGTATAACCCAGGAGAACCGCAATAATACGATGCATCAACACGCGCGATCTCAAATTGAATCGTCCATTACACGCGGCATCACAAAACTCGTGGCGGGAAATCCGCACAAACACGATACTCGACGTCCGAACCGTTTGAGTGACTGACTGCGGTGCAGAAATCACCGCCTGGCGCCTACAGGCGGCCCGCGCGCACGCCGCCACCCGCGAGCGAGAAAGGGACAACATATGCCCAGAGCGATGCGTGCGGGCGAGCATCGCGGCGTATTCACAGACCGTCACCATACCTAACCTACCCCAGCATAGCAACGCTAAATTAAACATTCACCCGCCCTAGGCCGAATCCCTTAGGCCTATTCACTACTGGGGAGACGAGATAGCGTTGCTATTGCTCGCTTAAGAACTGAATCCCCTACCTGAACTGTCGCGACTCGAGGAGTGCCATCACTACCTGGGAACAAGTTGAGAATGCGCCCTCTGCGCCATCGCAGTGGCGGCAGGTTGGCATCCTTAACCAGAACGAGATCTCCGATGCGAGGGGGTTCAGTTCTGTCCGTCCACTTAAGGCGTTGCTGCAGAATGTGCAAATACTCAAGCGACCATCGCTTCCAAAAATTCTGAGACATTTGCTGCAGCAACTCATAACGCGTCAAACGATTGCTACTGACCTCTGTGTAGGGGTATTCTGGCAAGGCGTTAAGTGGTCGGCCAATTAAGAAATGCCCTGGTGTCAGGGCCTCCAGATCATTTGGATCTGAGCTAAGCGGACACAAAGGACGTGAATTGAGAACGGCCTCAATTTTACAAAACACGGTCGCTAGCTCCTCAAAGGTTAATATCGTTAAACCTATAACGCGCATCAAATGCGTCTTAGCGGACTTTACAACCGCTTCAAATATACCACCCCAGTGGGGGCATCCTGGTGGATCGAACACCCAGTTAATGCCCTGACGGGAGAGGCTCGTGCCGATAGCTTCCTCGTTTTCCGATAAAAACGTTATAATTTCTTTCATACATCGATCAGCGCCCTTAAAGTTGGTACCACAGTCCGACCTGATCAGCGCTGGTCGCCCTCTTCGCGACACAAATCTATCTAAAGCTGCTAAGAAAGCCTCCGTAGTGAGGTCGGCCACGAGTTCCAAGTGGACGGCCTTGGTTGCTAGGCACACAAACACGCACAAATACGCCTTGATTGACTTCGCGTTGCGAAGGCGTGATGCCTTTACCATAAAAGGCCCCGCAAAGTCCGTTCCCACACCCGCAAACGTCCAGGCTTCCGTCACCCGGTCCGGTGGGAGGTCTCCCATCTGAGGTTGCATTGTGGCTGCCTTCAACCGATAGCAAGGCAAGCACCGAAACACAATGCTCCGTACCGTACGTCGTCCAGACAAGATCCAAAACTCGCGCTGCAGAATAGCCAAAAGTGCATTGCAGCCCGCATGCGAGTTTTTCTGGTGACGATCCCTAACTATAAGTTCTACCAAAGGTCCCTTCTTTGGGAGTAACAGCGGATGCCGTGCTGAAAAGGGCAGGTTAGCGTTCCGAAGTCTACCTCCAACCCGGAGCATTCCATGCTCGTCCACGAACGGGTTGAGGCGCACAAGACCTCCCTTCAGCTTTCCACGGCCATCCCTGAGCAGCCTGGCCTCTTCCTCAAAATGTTCCGCCTGGACGACCCTAACCAATAAACTTAGAGCCGCATTCCGCTCCGCAGGCGAGAGGACAGGTGCCAAGTTCCGTTCTGCTTGAGGTTTTCTACAGTTGTTCACGAACCGTTTGATCCAACCTGTCACCCCTAGAAGTTTGTCGAGGGAGCTGTATCGTTCCAGCAAGAAAGCCGCACTAGGCTTAGGTACGATCTGCCCTACGTTCACTCGCAAACCTCGATCAGGTGGCCCAAGCGGCGACCCGCACTCATTGTATGGCCATCTCTCAGGTGACTCAGTCAGCCACTGAGGTCCCCACCACAGTGAGTGACCTACCAAATCAGGGGCCCTACATCCCCGTGAGGCGCAGTCCGCTGGGTTCTGTTCTCCCGGTACGTGTCTCCATACCAACGGAGTTTCCGATCCTTTAATCTGTGACACCCGATTTGCCACGAAAACCTCAAGAGTATGTACCGACGTCTGTAACCAGCACAGAACTATCCTACTGTCGGTCCATGCGTACACCGTTTCATCCAAAGTGATGGTACCGCGTAGATTACTAGCGACATGATGTAGCAAGCGCGTGAGAAGCGCTGCTCCCGCCAATTCCAACTTTGGAATGGTCCATCTTGTCCTAACCGGAGCCACCTTACTCTTGGCCATAACTAGACGCACGTCTACAGTTCCCGTTGAACTGACTGTCCGCAAATAGACAGCTGCCGCGTACCCTCGCTCCGAGGCATCACAAAACCCATGTAGGGTAGCCTTACATCCCACCGATGGGAGCAACTTGCGAGGTATGGCGATGCGTACGATCCCTGGTAAGGTGGTCACAAACTTGGTCCAATCATTCAACAGCTCTCCGGAGAGCTGGTCGTCCCAACCCAAGTTTGCTATCCACAACCTTTGCAAGAAGCACTTCGCCATGAACGTCACCGGTGCGATCCACCCGTTAGGATCGAAAGTTCTGGCGATCGTCGATAATACCGAACGCTTCGTCCAAGTCTTCTGCAAAAGGTCTGGCTCGATCTGATACGTAAAGACATCATGCGTTGGCCTATATTGCACCCCTAGGATGCTCAACGTATTTGAATTGTCCGGGTTCTCGAAAAGGTGCGGGTCCTGCTGGAACTCACCTGGCAACCCGGCCAGGAGCTCTGGACAGCTGGACAGCCATTTCCGCAACTCATAACCTCCTGATTCCATGATCGCGATCAGCTCGTCTCGTAGTAGCAGTGCTTGTTGCACGCTATCTGCACCCGTGCAGATGTCATCCACGTAGACGTCGCGATCCAGTACTGCTGCGGCTCGAGGGAATCTTACCCTTTCCTGTGCGGCCAACTCTCGCAGCGTGCGTACTGCCAAAAACGGACTTGGCTTCAGACCATACGTTACCGTGTTGAGCTCATAAGTGACCATCGGCTCGTCAGGGCTCTCACGCCACAAAATCAGCTGGTACCGACGGTCATCCGGGTGTATAATTGTTTGGCGAAACATCATTTTGACGTCTGCGACGAACGCTACTTGGTGCAACCGAAAATCTGTGAGGATGTCCACAATGTCCCGGTTCAACTTGGGACCCGCGTGCAGACACTGGTTCACAGACACACCATTCTAAAGATCAATAATAGTAAACGGTAACAATCTAAAGATCAATAATAGTAAAACAAACGTGATTTTGTTTAAAAATACGTCAAGAATCAAAGACAGCCTTTCCTTAAATCTCAGAGGAGAAGAAATAAAGACAGTTGTATCTACAAAGTCATTAGGAGTACACATAGATGAATATCTTAATTGGAAGGATGAATTACAGGCAGTAGAAAAAACAGTAGGATCGGCATGTTATGCTCTTCGAAAATTGAGAGAAGTACTTACGACAGATCAGATAAAGGGTGTTTACTATGCTCTTGTAGAGTCACGTTTTAGGTATAGTGTAAAACTCTGGGGAAGGAGCTACAGTTATAATATGGATACGGCATTCGTTGTACAAAAGAAGGCCATACGGGCCATACTACGGCTACCACCACTGGAGTCATGTAAAGAACATTTTGTAAGGCTTGGTATTTTAACAGTGCCTTGCCTTTACATATTAGTATTACTAACAGACTTCGTAAAAAACCGTCACCAATACGAAACAGACACTGATAAATATACTAGAGAAGGCACCAGACGAAAGGATTTTCCGTCGCTTATCACACCTCATTTAAATGTAGTAAAACACGGAGTTTTATATCAAAGCACAATTTTTTATAATAAACTGCCTGTTAAGTTGAAGATTGAAAACAGGGTCCATATTTTTAAGCGAGAACTAAGAAAAATATTGACACAAAAATGTTTTTATAGTACAGATGAGTTTTTACTATGTAAATTAATGGACTAAAAAAAAAATTAGATAAATGTTTTTTTTTGTTTGTGAGTTATTTCATAATTAATAATGTAATTGGAATTATTGTATGTAAATTAATATTGACATAATTGTTATTAGAAAAATTTTGTTTTTAAATGTCGAACACAAATTGTTTTGTTAACGATGAATAAATACTTGAATACTTGAATTCGATGTAGGAGCAGAACCGTCAAACACTACCCGTATCTTCGCCTCCGGTGACTTCAAAACAGCCAGGTGTGGTATATAGTAATGCTCGACACACCTCCAATCTATGCTGGACACCGACATGTGGCCTAACTCTAGGTACTCCCTCATGAATTCGATATACTTCTGCCGAAGTGCTGCATCTCGCTTCATCTTTCTCTCCATAGCCAGTAGTCTCCGTTCCGCGATCTGTCGCGAACTACCTAAGGAGGGGCGGTTTGGGAGAAATGGCAGCCTGGTAACAAACCTACCTGACGAACTTCGTGCAGTGTTGTACTGATAGAACAGCTCGCACTCGTCATCCTCTGGCTTCCGTCTATCCGCTGTGGGTGGCTCCTCAGACTCCCAAAACCTCTGCAGCACCTCCGACAACACACTACCATAGAGAACCGTATCGCCCTCTGGTAGGTCCTGAGGTCTCCAAACTGGGCCAAAAATAACATACCCCCCTGTGGTATCAACGGCCACTAAACCAGTTTGCTGAAGTACCCGTTTTCTGCCACACCAGAATCTCCCGAGGACGTCTGACCCGAGGAGAACGTCCACCGTACCAGGAGTATCAAATTCAGGATCAGCTAACTCTAAGCCTGTGGTTAACCCTCGTACCGTTGACGGTAACCGAACCTGAGGAAGTTTCCCTACCACTTCATCCAGCACCACTGCTGAGGCATGATAGCTGACCCCTGTACCTGTATTACCTAATGTGAACTCGAAGTTCACCTGACCCCGAACGTCAGGCACATCTACACCTCCAATACCTACAGCCCCATCCGTTGTGGGCCTTATATTTAAGCGTAGCCTACTCACCAGCTTACTAGACACAATACAACCCTGAGCCCCTGTATCTAACAAGGCTCTTACCTGTATGCTGCGGCCACCGTATCCCCATACCCAAATCATTGCCGTAGGCAACAATACCGTAATTGGCCGGGGGGCCGAAGCTGGCGTGTAGGCGGCGATTACCTAGCAGGAATCTAAGCGCGGAGTGTCCGCGTCCTGCGGGGGGGTCCCCTCTCTCCGTACACCTTCGAGTGGGTCCCACTCCTGCTGATAGGGACCTCTGGTCCTGTACGCCATGGCTGGCAGCCTATAGTAACCCTGCGGCAGGCGCGCGTACCGTGGATGCGCCTGTAGCCGCGGGTGCTCAGCCAAGGGGAGAGGCATGCGTGGGTCATGGGAACTCACCATGTTGTTCAGACCCGCCGAGTACTGCATGTACTGGCCCTGGTGTTGGCACCCGCCCGTAGCATCACGTACTTGTGATGGGTGCCCCTGACCTTGGACCTGTGACCACCTACCCTGTCCCGGCACCTGCTGCCGAGGTGGTGACTGTCTCGCGCGTGGTGAAGGGGGCATCACCTGCTGATGTCCCTGGCCTCGTCCCTGAAACCCTGGTGGAAGAGGACTCCTCCTTGGAGGGGGTGGGGAGCGTTGCTCCCGTCTAGGTAGGGCAGACTCCGTCCGCTGACCCGCGTCAGCTCTGCCTCCGTAATCTCCGCTGCGGTTCATGCATAGGAGCTGATGGTGGGCACCCTGGCAGTACCTGCAGTTGGTGCTTGATGGGCACTCTCGCACCTGATGCGGCCCCATACACCTAAAGCACCAACGCCGTTGCTGCACCACACCACGACGTTTCTGCACCCGCTGTGCAGCGAACTCCTCACACGCAGTCACCTGATGCCCCGCCTCTCTGCAGTAGGCACACCTCGATTCCAAATTAGCGACATTGTATCGCCTGGGTGGCCTACTCTTACCGTCTCGCGCCTGTGCACCCGGCCGTTCCGGGCGGCGAGCGGCCGCAGACTCCGCGTGAGGCGACTCTCCAAATTGGGCATCTACCCGCCTGCACTCGGCCTCGAGGAAGGACTTGAGCTCCTCGAAGGTCGGGAGGTAATCAGATGTCTTACCTCCGTGTGACTGTTCAAAACGAGCGGCCATGTCGCTCGGCAGGCGGCGCAACAACGTGTGGACCAGGATATAATCATAGCCTGACACCGGCATCCCCTGTCAAGAGCGTTCACTGCAACGCAGACAGGGTTGAGGACCTTGGCCCTGAGGTCCGTCCCTCGTGTGATGGTCGGCACGGTGAGCCACTGTTCCAGGAGTTGGTCAATCATGAGACGTTTGTTGCTGTATCTCTCGATCAGCAAACCGCGAGCCGTCTCGTAACTTGCATCATCGACTGGTAGATGCTTTACCAGCTCATGGGGCTCACCTTGCAGCTTGGCCATCAATTGTGCCATTTTATATGCCGGCTGCAAGTCAGTGCGGTTATGAATCACACTGTCAAACAGATCCTGGAATCGGGTCCAATCCGTGTAGTCCCCGTGGAAGACCGGAATCGCCACAGCCGGCAGGGGCACTTGCACCCCCGGTCCCCGCGGACCATGGGGTGGGTCCGGCTCCCCAGCCCTACGCCTGGTGATCACAGCAGCCGCCTGCTGGATCTCCTGCCCTATCTCCAGGCACTGGGTCACATTCGCCCGGACCGTAAGTTTGACCTCCTCATCAGGCGTCCCATCAAATAACTCCTCGCATCCAGTGAGGCAATCCAACACCTCCGCGACCCGTTCGTCAATCCGTTGCGCACAAGCGATGAGTGCGTCCTCTCGGTCCCCGCGACCGACCATCGCCTGCTTAGTCGCGAACCAAATTAGGTGCGTCCTAATTCTTGCCTGGAGCTGTGTAATTGTGGGAGCCATGGTACCAACTCAAAGTAACACCGAACCTTACAATAAAACCAATAATAAACAATCGGCCCTGATCCTACCGTTAGGATATCCGCACAGGGTAAACACAACGATAATAACAAGCAATTCACCAATCGATTGGCCCCGATCCTACCGATAGGATATTCTACACAGGGCACACACTACAATCACAATAAATATATTTTTTTATGTAGGTAGATTAAAAATCTTATACTAAAATAATCTTAAATCTAGTGGTTTTCTGAACCACGCTCTGCTACCAAAAATTGTCTAATTCCAAGCTAAACTCCCGCAGTGGAAGCGATTTACACAGGTAAATTTCTAGTAAAATACCAGGAGTTCAACTGAAGGTAGACAATGGCCGCGTTACGCAGCGCTAAATAGCATACGCTGCACAATATAGCAGCGCATACTATGAATTAAACGTGAACCTAAATCTATTTAACTTAATTAACTAAGTTGAGTGAAATTGGCAAATGATGTGTTCTGACCTTTACATAACTCAATTCTGTAGTAAATACCGTCTGCCGATCTGGCGTTACGTCACACGTATTAGCACTAGATTCTAAGTAAGTACCTCCAAATTATATCACCCCACGAATTCCGCAATTCGTACTAAGGAGTCACAATGATATGGTACAACAAATATGACTAAAGGGAACACACTAAGACATACTAAGACAACTAGGTTTACCACTTACAGTCAACGTGCCGGTCCAAATGCATAAAATACCCAACGGAGAAAGGAAGTACAGGGAATGGATCAAAGAGGAATTCCGTGGGTACTTACAGGGCTGGGTGGAAAAGATATCGACACCCAGCATTCCACTACAGCCTTGGCGCGTTATTCACTTCAAATCACTCACAGCTTCTGTTCGTATTTCACTTTGATATTAGTCATTACGCGTGACCCAACCCGAATTTGGGCCGTACAAACGCGGGCCAAAATGGCCACCTGATGCCTATTCAACGCGACGCTCACGTGGAAGACGTCGAGACATCCAACAATCACTAAGCCTGGTATTCTAGTATAACCCAGGAGAACCGCAATAATACGATGCATCAACACGTGCGATCTCAAATTGAATCGTCCATTACACGCGGCATCACAAAACTCGTGGCGGGAAATCCGCACAAACACGATACTCGACGTCCGAACCGTTTGAGTGACTGACTGCGGTGCAGAAATCACCGCCTGGCGCCTACAGGCGGCCCGCGCGCACGCCGCCACCCGCGAGCGAGAAAGGGACAACATATGCCCAGAGCGATGCGTGCGGGCGAGCATCGCGGCGTATTCACAGACCGTCACCATACCTAACCTACCCCAGCATAGCAACGCTAAATTAAACACACGGAGGTAAGACATCTGATTACCTCCCGACCTTCGAGGAGCTCAAGTCCTTCCTCGAGGCCGAGTGCAGGCGGGTAGATGCCCAATTTGGAGAGTCGCCTCACGCGGAGTCTGCGGCCGCTCGCCGCCCGGAACGGCCGGGTGCACAGGCGCGAGACGGTAAGAGTAGGCCACCCAGGCGATACAATGTCGCTAATTTGGAATCGAGGTGTGCCTACTGCAGAGAGGCGGGGCATCAGGTGACTGCGTGTGAGGAGTTCGCTGCACAGCGGGTGCAGAAACGTCGTGGTGTGGTGCAGCAACGGCGTTGGTGCTTTAGGTGTATGGGGCCGCATCAGGTGCGAGAGTGCCCATCAAGCACCAACTGCAGGTACTGCCAGGGTGCCCACCATCAGCTCCTATGCATGAACCGCAGCGGAGATTACGGAGGCAGAGCTGACGCGGGTCAGCGGACGGAGTCTGCCCTACCTAGACGGGAGCAACGCTCCCCACCCCCTCCAAGGAGGAGTCCTCTTCCACCAGGGTTTCAGGGACGAGGCCAGGGACATCAGCAGGTGATGCCCCCTTCACCACGCGCGAGACAGTCACCACCTCGGCAGCAGGTGCCGGGACAGGGTAGGTGGTCACAGGTCCAAGGTCAGGGGCACCCATCACAAGTACGTGATGCTACGGGCGGGTGCCAACACCAGGGCCAGTACATGCAGTACTCGGCGGGTCTGAACAACATGGTGAGTTCCCATGACCCACGCATGCCTCTCCCCTTGGCTGAGCACCCGCGGCTACAGGCGCATCCACGGTACGCGCGCCTGCCGCAGGGTTACTATAGGCTGCCAGCCATGGCGTACAGGACCAGAAGTCCCTATCAGCAGGAGTGGGACCCACTCGAAGGTGTACGGAGAGAGGGGACCCCCCCGCAGGACGCGGACACTCCGCGCTTAGATTCCTGCTAGGTAATCGCCGCCTACACGCCAGCTTCGGCCCCCCGGCCAATTACGGTATTGTTGCCTACGGCAATGATTTGGGTATGGGGATACGGTGGCCGCAGCATACAGTTAAGAGCCTTGTTAGATACAGGGGCTCAGGGTTGTATTGTGTCTAGTAAGCTGGTGAGTAGGCTACGCTTAAATATAAGGCCCACAACGGATGGGGCTGTAGGTATTGGAGGTGTAGATGTGCCTGACGTTCGGGGTCAGGTGAACTTCGAGTTCACATTAGGTAATACAGGTACAGGGGTCAGCTATCATGCCTCAGCAGTGGTGCTGGATGAAGTGGTAGGGAAACTTCCTCAGGTTCGGTTACCGTCAACGGTACGAGGGTTAACCACAGGCTTAGAGTTAGCTGATCCTGAATTTGATACTCCTGGTACGGTGGACGTTCTCCTCGGGTCAGACGTCCTCGGGAGATTCTGGTGTGGCAGAAGACGGGTACTTCAGCAAACTGGTTTAGTGGCCGTTGATACCACAGGGGGGTATGTTATTTTTGGCCCAGTTTGGAGACCTCAGGACCTACCAGAGGGCGATACGGTTCTCTATGGTAGTGTGTTGTCGGAGGTGCTGCAGAGGTTTTGGGAGTCTGAGGAGCCACCCACAGCGGATAGACGGAAGCCAGAGGATGACGAGTGCGAGCTGTTCTATCAGTACAACACTGCACGAAGTTCGTCAGGTAGGTTTGTTACCAGGCTGCCATTTCTCCCAAACCGCCCCTCCTTAGGTAGTTCGCGACAGATCGCGGAACGGAGACTACTGGCTATGGAGAGAAAGATGAAGCGAGATGCAGCACTTCGGCAGAAGTATATCGAATTCATGAGGGAGTACCTAGAGTTAGGCCACATGTCGGTGTCCAGCATAGATTGGAGGTGTGTCGAGCATTACTATATACCACACCTGGCTGTTTTGAAGTCACCGGAGGCGAAGATACGGGTAGTGTTTGACGGTTCTGCTCCTACATCGAATGGTGTGTCTGTGAACCAGTGTCTGCACGCGGGTCCCAAGTTGAACCGGGACATTGTGGACATCCTCACAGATTTTCGGTTGCACCAAGTAGCGTTCGTAGCAGACGTCAAAATGATGTTTCGCCAAACAATTATACACCCAGATGACCGTCGGTACCAGCTGATTTTGTGGCGTGAGAGCCCTGACGAGCCGATGGTCACTTATGAGCTTAACACGGTAACGTATGGTCTGAAGCCAAGTCCGTTTTTGGCAGTACGCACGCTGCGAGAGTTGGCCGCACAGGAAAGGGTAAGATTCCCTCGAGCCGCAGCAGTACTGGATCGCGACGTCTACGTGGATGACATCTGCACGGGTGCAGATAGCGTGCAACAAGCACTGCTACTACGAGACGAGCTGATCGCGATCATGGAATCAGGAGGTTATGAGTTGCGGAAATGGCTGTCCAGCTGTCCAGAGCTCCTGGCCGGGTTGCCAGGTGAGTTCCAGCAGGACCCGCACCTTTTCGAGAACCCGGACAATCCAAATACGTTGAGCATCCTAGGGGTGCAATATAGGCCAACGCATGATGTCTTTACGTATCAGATCGAGCCAGACCTTTTGCAGAAGACTTGGACGAAGCGTTCGGTATTATCGACGATCGCCAGAACTTTCGATCCTAACGGGTGGATCGCACCGGTGACGTTCATGGCGAAGTGCTTCTTGCAAAGGTTGTGGATAGCAAACTTGGGTTGGGACGACCAGCTCTCCGGAGAGCTGTTGAATGATTGGACCAAGTTTGTGACCACCTTACCAGGGATCGTACGCATCGCCATACCTCGCAAATTGCTCCCATCGGTGGGATGTAAGGCTACCCTACATGGGTTTTGTGATGCCTCGGAGCGAGGGTACGCGGCAGCTGTCTATTTGCGGACAGTCAGTTCAACGGGAACTGTAGACGTGCGTCTAGTTATGGCCAAGAGTAAGGTGGCTCCGGTTAGGACAAGATGGACCATTCCAAAGTTGGAATTGGCGGGAGCAGCGCTTCTCACGCGCTTGCTACATTATGTCGCTAGTAATCTACGCGGTACCATCACTTTGGATGAAACGGTGTACGCATGGACCGACAGTAGGATAGTTCTGTGCTGGTTACAGACGTCGGTACATACTCTTGAGGTTTTCGTGGCAAATCGGGTGTCACAGATTAAAGGATCGGAAACTCCGTTGGTATGGAGACACGTACCGGGAGAACAGAACCCAGCGGACTGCGCCTCACGGGGATGTAGGGCCCCTGATTTGGTAGGTCACTCACTGTGGTGGGGACCTCAGTGGCTGACTGAGTCACCTGAGAGATGGCCATACAATGAGTGCGGGTCGCCGCTTGGGCCACCTGATCGAGGTTTGCGAGTGAACGTAGGGCAGATCGTACCTAAGCCTAGTGCGGCTTTCTTGCTGGAACGATACAGCTCCCTCGACAAACTTCTAGGGGTGACAGGTTGGATCAAACGGTTCGTGAACAACTGTAGAAAACCTCAAGCAGAACGGAACTTGGCACCTGTCCTCTCGCCTGCGGAGCGGAATGCGGCTCTAAGTTTATTGGTTAGGGTCGTCCAGGCGGAACATTTTGAGGAAGAGGCCAGGCTGCTCAGGGATGGCCGTGGAAAGCTGAAGGGAGGTCTTGTGCGCCTCAACCCGTTCGTGGACGAGCATGGAATGCTCCGGGTTGGAGGTAGACTTCGGAACGCTAACCTGCCCTTTTCAGCACGGCATCCGCTGTTACTCCCAAAGAAGGGACCTTTGGTAGAACTTATAGTTAGGGATCGTCACCAGAAAAACTCGCATGCGGGCTGCAATGCACTTTTGGCTATTCTGCAGCGCGAGTTTTGGATCTTGTCTGGACGACGTACGGTACGGAGCATTGTGTTTCGGTGCTTGCCTTGCTATCGGTTGAAGGCAGCCACAATGCAACCTCAGATGGGAGACCTCCCACCGGACCGGGTGACGGAAGCCTGGACGTTTGCGGGTGTGGGAACGGACTTTGCGGGGCCTTTTATGGTAAAGGCATCACGCCTTCGCAACGCGAAGTCAATCAAGGCGTATTTGTGCGTGTTTGTGTGCCTAGCAACCAAGGCCGTCCACTTGGAACTCGTGGCCGACCTCACTACGGAGGCTTTCTTAGCAGCTTTAGATAGATTTGTGTCGCGAAGAGGGCGACCAGCGCTGATCAGGTCGGACTGTGGTACCAACTTTAAGGGCGCTGATCGATGTATGAAAGAAATTATAACGTTTTTATCGGAAAACGAGGAAGCTATCGGCACGAGCCTCTCCCGTCAGGGCATTAACTGGGTGTTCGATCCACCAGGATGCCCCCACTGGGGTGGTATATTTGAAGCGGTTGTAAAGTCCGCTAAGACGCATTTGATGCGCGTTATAGGTTTAACGATATTAACCTTTGAGGAGCTAGCGACCGTGTTTTGTAAAATTGAGGCCGTTCTCAATTCACGTCCTTTGTGTCCGCTTAGCTCAGATCCAAATGATCTGGAGGCCCTGACACCAGGGCATTTCTTAATTGGCCGACCACTTAACGCCTTGCCAGAATACCCCTACACAGAGGTCAGTAGCAATCGTTTGACGCGTTATGAGTTGCTGCAGCAAATGTCTCAGAATTTTTGGAAGCGATGGTCGCTTGAGTATTTGCACATTCTGCAGCAACGCCTTAAGTGGACGGACAGAACTGAACCCCCTCGCATCGGAGATCTCGTTCTGGTTAAGGATGCCAACCTGCCGCCACTGCGATGGCGCAGAGGGCGCATTCTCAACTTGTTCCCAGGTAGTGATGGCACTCCTCGAGTCGCGACAGTTCAGGTAGGGGATTCAGTTCTTAAGCGAGCAATAGCAACGCTATCTCGTCTCCCCAGTAGTGAATAGGCCTAAGGGATTCGGCCTAGGGCGGGTGAATGTTTAATTTAGCGTTGCTATGCTGGGGTAGGTTAGGTATTGGTGACGGTCTGTGAATACGCCGCGATGCTCGCCCGCACGCATCGCTCTGGGCATATGTTGTCCCTTTCTCGCTCGCGGGTGGCGGCGTGCGCGCGGGCCGCCTGTAGGCGCCAGGCGGTGATTTCTGCACCGCAGTCAGTCACTCAAAACCGTTCGGACGAGAACGTATTGTTTTTTGTACGGATTTCCCGCCACGCGTTTTGTGATGCCGCGTGTAATGGACGATTCAATTTGAGATCGCGCGTGTTGATGCATCGTATTATTGCGGTTCTCCTGGGTTATACTAGAATACCAGGCTTAGTGATTGTTGGATGTCTCGACGTCTTCCACGTGAGCGTCGCGTTGAATAGGCATCAAGTGGCCATATCGGCTCGCGTTTGTACGACCCAAATTCGGGTTGGGTCACGCGTAATGACTGATATCGAAGCGGAATACGAACAGAAGCTGTGAGTGATTTGAAGTGAATAACGCGCCAAGGCTGTAGTGGAGTGCTGGGTGTCGATATCTTTTCCACCCAGCCCTGTAAGTACCCACGGAATTCCTATTTGATCCATTCCCTGAACTTCCTTTCTCCGTTGGGTATTTTATGCATTTGGACCGGCATTAACTGTAAGTGATAAATCTAGTTGTTTTAGTATAAAACTGTTTATGGTGTGTTCCCTTTAGTCATATTTGTTGTACCATATCATTGTGACTCCTTAGTACGAATTGCGGAATTCGTGGGGTGATATAATTTGGAGGTACTTACTTATAATCTAGTGCTAATACGTGTGACGTAACGCCAGATCGGCAGACGGTATTTACTACCGACTTGAGTTATGTAAAGGTTGGAACACATCATTTGCCAATTTCACTCAACTTAGTTAATTAGGTTAAATAGATTTAGGTTCACGTTTAATTCATAGTATGCGCTGCTATATTGTGCAGCGTATGTTATTTAGCGCTGCGTAACGCGGCCATTGTCTGCCTCCAGTTGAACTCCTGGTATTTTGCTCGAAATTTATCTGTGTAAATCGCTTCCACTGCGGGAGTTTGGCTTGGAATTAGACAACATGGTTAATTAAATAATGTATAAATTAGGTGTTAGGGTCTGACAATGCGAATTCGTATCATATCTCAAAGATTTCGTACAACCTATCATACATTTGCAAATATTCCTGTTATGTGTGGAAACCCTTATATAAGAGCAAAAGGATGTATCAAACCTAAATGAATAAACTTGAATAGGTCTGGTACTGGTCTTAATTAATCCCTATCATATCATATCCTATATAGACTATTGAGAGAATTAAGATCTCCTACTGTATTTCTACCTGTTCAATTTCTAATATCGCAAAAATAATGACTTTCTGAATGGTTTACCCAGAATCAACGATGTTACGGATGATGGAATCTATAATGTAGAACACGTAAGCCGAAGCGTTTGCTAGCGTATACTAGCAAAATTTGCGGGCAAGGGATAAGCCGCTGTAGTCCAAAGGAAGAGGCGTCGTCACTAGTGATGGCGAAAGTCACAGGTTCAAATCCTGCCCGCGGTAGAAAATATTGCAAGTTTTCTAAAAATTTGATATCAAATATTTCTAATATTGAATTTGGTATATAATACAGCTGTTATATACAACATAGTCAAACACTTAAAAACTAAACTAAACCTAATCAAACAGCCCGCCTCTTATCGATCCGGGTGCAAAGGTTCCCATAACACTCGCTGCATTACCGCGTTGAATTGCTATGGCCAACCTTTGCACCAGAAAAGAGCCAGAGCGTGGGTCACCTCCTCTCTCACGAATTCTACTACCTAGCTCAGCCACAAAACGCTTCGCCTCCTTGCACCAGCATCCGGCCGTTTCAACCGCAAACGGAATAAAATCGTAGTTTGGCATAAGCGCTGCATATTTATGCCGTTTTTTAACAGCCGCAGATTCAGCGGCGGCACCCTGAACCCTCATGGTACCACCAATGTGGCAAGCGGCGTATGTACTAACGCATGTTGCGTCCCACACAAGACACCTGCCACACTTCCATGGCACCAGAGTAAGTCCGTCAGGTCTCTTACCATCAGATCGACTAAGACCCGGAGGTTCGAGAACACACGGGACTTGGGCGGATATCAGGGCTCTTCGCAGAATTTCGTTTAGGGCGTGGTGTCGAGGGAACCTCCCCGCACAGCGACCACAACTTAGGGCATGGTGGCCGTTGGCCTCGACCATAGAGCCGCAACCGCAAACATGTGGTTCACACACGTTGCAACCCAACCGGAGAGCCACCGCCACACGCAAGGAATCGCTATCAAGGAGAGTACCCATATGGGGGGATGGTAAAGCATGCAGCCACGCCCCCGACTCTGACTGGCACACGGCCCGAAGTCTCGCCAAGTCGACTCCAGACGCACCTTCAATCAGCTGGTTCAAAATGCCCCTTGCACCCACATCATCCCACGCGCGCTGCGAGCAAACCTCCTGAGGCAATGGTGCCCCAGCGCTACGGGTGGACCAAACACTCAAGGCATCGTCCGCAAATGGAACAACAACCCTGCCGCCATAAAAGGGTAAAATAGAATTCAATTAAGCCAAAGCAATTATATTCACAATATATATAAACAGTAAGTTTCGTAAATAGTTATACAATAAAGTAACGCTTTTATTTAAAACAAGTTTTGCATAATAGGTATACTGACTACACGATAAAACTTATTTCTTCTTCTTGTATTACAAAAAAAAGTTTACTTAAAAACGTTTATTTTATCAGTCTTTGAAGTTAACAAAAAGGCGTAATTTTTCTCTTAACATTCTTTCCCTACCCGTTGGCTTCTTTAATGGCGATTCTATCAAATTTCCCGAGTGACCGGAAGAAGATCAATTAAGCAACTCCATGCCTCATGTTGACTCTGGCTAATTGAAACCAAACTGCAGTAGACTAGTTAATCAATTGGACCTGGCTAATTTACATACAAAACTTTCAGCCGACTACGCAGTGTTTCACTGTAGCTATTTACTTTCCAAATTAAGCTAGAAACGAAATACTTGTTCCACACCAATTAATAGCTTTGTTTACGGAGCTTTGATCTACATGATCAACTTTAACTACCGACATTCAGGTTATTTTGATGTTGTTTTTACCATGAAAATTACAATTATTTATTTACCATCTATTTTAGTTGACTGTCCTAATTATGTAGGCATGTACTGTACTGTTAAAAAATTGATCTTCAATCAATGTGCGTGAAAAATAAACTCTTACAAAAATATCAATAAAATAATTGTTCCCAGATGTTTTTGTATTGTAAAACAAGTGTTTAATTTAAAGTAAGAAAAAAGCAAAAGGTAATGTAAAGGTATATTTAGAATTATGAACAAATTGACAGTTTTCGTATAAAATGCCTAAAAAATAGTCTTACGGACTTAAAAAGACTTTCTATGTTTCTCTGTTGCGACGCAAGATACAGTGGCTAATTAATAACTTGTTACTTTCAATTCGGCGTTTTATTTTGTTTATTTTCCCAATTACTGGTGAACAATACAAATGAAAACAGGGTGATTTGTGGCCGGCCGCGTCGAGTTGGGCCGAGTCGGAGTAAGTTAAATTGCCTGTGCCCTGCCCGCGGAACCATTTCACGGATTTAACCCACTACATTACACTATCGCAGATTTAATGGCGCTCCCGTTTTCCTGTAGTTTCCTGCTACCACCTAATCTCATTACACTGGCAGGTGAGCACAAAGATCCGAGAACAAACATCAAATCTGGTATCTGATACACCAACACAAACGTTCGGTAAGCTGAGACGTAGGTATGAATAGATAGAGAATAGAGATATACAGTAATCCAGTACAATAAGACAGGATGTGTCCCTATTATCGGCGAGGCATGTATCTACAGTACTTATGCCTTTTTTTTTTTTTTTTTATTGAAATATATTATGACAACTCTAAGTTTTATAATGTAATGAAATTCATAAAAGTAAAAATAAGTAATTACTTCACCATAATTTTTAAAATAATAATTTTAGTATAGTTTTCAGAAAACAAGAATCCCTTCCCCGGATACCGTGGCGTTGTTATAGCGGAAAATTGAATTGTAACACTCGCAAGACTTATCTCGTAGAGTTTCTCGACTTCAACTGCCGGCTGTCAAAACCGCAACGACCAAATACCTACAGAATTCTCGGCAAAAGCGAAGCGAAGGTTATTCATAACAAATTAGCATCTGTGAGCCAGGGACCTGTAAATAATAATTAGTTTACTGCATTGCCATTGGCGGATGGACGGCCGATGTGGCGCAGTGGTAGTGCGACTGCCTGCTACGCAAAGGTTCCGGGTTCGATTCTCGGTGGGATACTCTCAAAGTTAGTTATTTATCACATTGTGAATTTGTTCCCGGTCTGGTTAGGATATTGCAGGGTGAACCAACTGATTGTCCAAAAAGAAATGGTTCCGTGCTTCGGAGGGCACGTTAAGCCGTTGGTCCCGGTTGCTGTCTATGATTACTTAGACGGCGGTCGTTACACAACCATGTCAGAGGCCTACTAGTGATAGTAGGCGGTTGAAAAACTCTGACACCAGGGTTCATCGGGTCGTTGGACGACTCGGTGTCCCACACGAAAAGAAGAAGGATTGGCGGATTATTTTTTTTAACTTTTAAGCTGAATATTTCCCTTTATCTATTTATTGTTGAAAATGTGGTTAAGTTTTTAATGTGGTTAGGTTAGTGTGTAGTGATTCTATAAAATGTTTCTTCCATCTTTAATTTTTATCTAATGTCTTTGTCTACAGACAAATCATTTTCTTTCGACAATCAATTGCATGTCTGTTTATTCTCTAGTTGGTGCTCATATTTCCCGAGGACCATAATTTACAGTAATATCGTCGTATTTTCCCGTTTGTACAAAACAACAGTCCCCTGGTGCGTATTATTTGTCCACAACAGTCCTGCAGCGGAGGGCGGGCGGAAATCTTGCGTCAAGCCAGAAAAAGCCGGACGGTTTTCTTCCGTTATATTTACTTTACCTCTTATTATATTTGTATTAAGTACCAAATTATAAAAAAAAGTTCGTCTACTACCCGTGAAGAAATGAGAGGTCTAACTAGGTAAATCGTTACGCTGTTTTTAACTGAAATTCGTCTTCTATTTTTAGTCTATGATTGTCAGGGCTAAGATGGCACGACTCTTCAAAGTTATACTACAGGATTTAATATTACGGCGCGACTAATGATACTCCTATATATAAGTTGGCGACTGTTCCCGACATTAACATCAGTTGAAAGTCAGTTGATAATATTCTCTATGGTTTAAGTATGAGATTTTGTTCCATTCTTTTTTATCACGACTGCTACTTTATTTATCCTAGCTTTGGAACTTTCCCAGGAACTTTCCAGATACAGACGTTCTTCCATAAATATAATTTACATTCATTATTTACCTTGTAATGAGCAAGATGTAATTAGGTAGCGGTAACAGAGGGGTAAATGGAAAGTTAAACAGGTAAGAGAAGATAGTTTCGCAAGCTTGCCTCGAACTTAGTTTTGTATCAAGTTACATGTAATTAGGTTGCTAGTTTAACAAGAGTTTAATATACTAGGTGTTCTCATATTCGATACTCATTTCGGGACTGAATATTGAATAACACTTTTCCTTGGCCATTATTTTTATGTATCTTTCGAAATAGGTCGATTAAATTTGGTGTTTTAAAGTTAGCGTTAATAAAATAGGGAGTTCCGCTTTAACAAACGTAAAATATTTGATAAGGTAGTCTTTGTCGATATTGCAAGTTGTCTCCACCAACATATGCCAAATTAGTCGCAAGACAAAGACTGCTAACAAAATAATTACCCTCTAATAAAAAAAAAACATCATAACAATAACGAAATAACACTACACATTTTCGTAAAAACATCCCCCACGAGGCAGATAAAGGCTCTAGTGGCAGAGAGAATATTACGTACACTAAAAAGTTATTTACTGCAATAAAGGGGCGTTTCACTTGCGCCGGAAAGTGGTCGTAAAACTCGCCAAGCGGCCGTGTCAACACCAACAGATACGCAGTATACCTAACGATACAGACCTTGAATCACAGCGTTTAATGTAAAGGTTGCACCGTAGTTGAATTGGTTGAAAGAGAATAGCAGTGAACAAGCACTTGGCTGCCAACTGCTTCATCTACGTCATTGACAACTTGTGAATCAATTTGACATGACTCTTAAAACAAACAATTTAATTATATCTGATGTAAATAATTATCGTTTTAATTAACTAAAATTACAATAATAAAGTCATAGTAAAAAAATGGTTATAATTGCTGTTTAATATCCAAATTGCCTGGCGATTGCGAATAATGTTTGTCTGTTGGAAGTTCCGTGATTCACTAAAACGGCGTCTAATCCATAACAGCGGGAGAGACGGATGCTGCCGCTAACTTCAATGTCTTTGCTAATGCAAACCAATAAAGAAAATAAAATGGCTGCAGGCCAGGGTGAATTTATTGCCGGCAATAAAGCTAAATCAATCGCGTTCCGAGAAGGATCTCTGTTGTTTCCCTATCGGTCAGAGCTGTGACGTCAGTTGCGACGACGAACGAAGATATGGTTGATAGTACATTGCGTTGAAGTAACAGGTAGGTAAGAGAAACTTGGATTTCTTCTCATAATGATCATAAGTATATATTTTGTTCCATGAATAAACATTAGAATAATCTTATGCTTCAATTGTTGAGATCTTCTGAATAATCTGACACAAAATTATTATTTATGGAAGCATCGCAAACTCCATCCAGGTTTACTGAAAGATGCTATCTATCTCATTTATAAAATAAATTTCTTTAGGCAATGTAACCAAAACATAGCAGATGTCATTTGCGGTGTCTCAGTTTGTGTACCTTTGGTCGCCACTGAAGCGGCACTCTGATCGGACTCTGCCCTAATTCATGTTGTCTAAGGGCGTCTGCGGATCTTGAGTGAACCTAAAGGTAGTTCAACTCGCAACGGGACATCAAAACCGTTGGACGACTCGGTGTCCCACACGAAAAGAAAGAAAGAGTAAATATGATCACACTCTACATATTCGCATTTCAAAAATATTTTTTTTATACTACTTACATTTTTCAGTGAAACAAACGAAGATGAAGTATTAGAGATGACACTTAAACACACGCACCTCGACTAGTACCTAAATTTATTCATTTATACTAACAAAAAAATATGGAAAACACCCACCTCATAATAATAAGCCTAGCTATTCTAGACTTTGATAAAGGGCTTCCAAAATATTAATATTAGTAAGTCGTCCCTTGTTAAACTTCAAGATATTAAAAGTCTGTTAAATATTTACGGGGCTTATCGCAATTAAATTAGAATAATTTTGTAGATTCTGATTTTATTATGAAAAGTTCGGAGTGTAACTAAATATCTTAGATAAGAAACTCGTTTTGAAGAGAAAAATATTTTACAAGCAACGACTGAGCCGCGGTAACACAGATTGAAGAGGCGTTGCAAGTACTGATGGCGAAAGTAGAAGGTTCAAATCCTGCCTGCAGTAGAAAATATTTCAGGTTATGGAAAATTCTAGAAATATTTTAGTTGTTATCGTGTTTTGAGCTTTATTTTTGACGGGTTAAGTAAGTCAGCAAATGCTGATCTAGTTAAAATTAGTTATCATGCCAACAATTGCTTCAATCAGTTTAGTTTGAAAAAAGCTAGAACCTTAAAGCAACACGGTCTTCCGTCCCGGAAGGAGGTCGAAAGAGATAAGTGCAGAGTAAAATGTTAGTGAAAGCACATCTCATGTCTGAGCTGGTTAGGACATCGGCTTGATGAAGATCATGCTCCTTACGCGATTCTTCTGCTGCTTACACCCTCGTCACAGGAGAATTTAAAAGTACAGTACAAATGCTTAGCACATAGGAAGTATTGCAAGAAAAATAAATGTTAGTAAAATCACCTTATTCATATCTGAGTGAGTCCGGATATCGGGCATTGCTCCTCACGAGATACTCTTGCTGCCTTCGTCCTTGTCCTAGGATATATTTTTTAAACGTGCACAATTTTCAAGCACGGGTAGGATTTAGCAATTTAAAAAAATATATACCTAACACGGGAAGTGTTTTAAAATTTGGTATTCAGGATAAATTAAAGGACATAAAATTTAGGTACCTAATGGAATCCATTCCGTGGTACCGTTATGGTCAGACTTTAGAGTTTGATGGTAACTTCTACATGTTATGTCTTTTAAACAACGAAATAAAAACGTATTTATAAAAACTCAAAAAGAAATCAAGATACCTAATAAATCCCATTAAATAAACCCTAGGAACATAGGGCGAATTGCAAAAATAATAATTTGGATACAAAGTGACTCGATTGCTGGTACGCTGAGTCTGGTAGGTCCTTTTTTGTTCTTTTTGTGCCAATAATGTTCAGTTTGCACCCAGCCTAGCGAACTAGAAAGAACCGATGGCTAAATTTAGCGAGCACCGGTATGTTCAGCGCGTAGCGCATTTGAACATTATTTCAAAGATGTTATGCCACAACTTTATTCTACTGTGCCTTCTTATACTCTGTGAACCCAGTAATTAGGTACAGGATTCCTTTAAACCAGCCAATTAACCATTTTAACTTAAAGCAGAAATCCGCACTGCAGTTAAGTAGCGCTTAGTGAGCTGTTGTAGCTAAAAATATTTTCTTATGTAAAAAAATCTCCAAAAAGCTTCAACCTTGAGACGGTAATAGAATGAGTAGTTATATACCTACCTGCCAAGCATTGTAAGTATGCCAAATAGGGGAGGCCCATGTTGAGTAGTGGAATTTTCAGTTGTGGCTTCTATAATAATTTATTTAATTGTAGGTATATTTTTGATCGTAAGTTTATTTAGGTATATTTAATCTATTCGTGTGTAGGTTTATTTTAATCCTATTAAATTCTATCGTGCACGCCTAATCCGCCTGTCTAATAAAGTCTCACTTTACGTAGGTCAGCTGGAAGATATTTCTTAGTAGAAATAAGTTGTCCTCTTGTGTCGTTATTCTTTGTATGTGTTTCTTTTCGTTCGTTTTGTGTACAATAAACGGTAAATAAATAAATAATATATTACGAGAGACAAGCAGTAACTAACTAAACTAAATTCTATGATTTCACGTTTTTTGAAAATAAAGATTTTAAATAAGTTACTTGCAGTTTCTGTTTTGACAGACACGATTTGAAAACCATTGCCACATGCTCAAATCAAGTTCAATGAAATCTTTAATTTCACAGATAAAACTGTCTTGTTGGCGTAGCAAATTGCTACGCCGCCGTAGCACTTCTAAATTGGAGTTCTCTGTTTCTATTCTAGCACTCGTTTATTTTAAACTAGACCCTAGAAGTTAGCTCATACATTTTGTTACAACTTCTTCGCACAGCGAGATTGGAAAACAGATAACAATAATGGAATTGCACATCGTAGACAGTTGCTACGGGACCATAATTACAGCTGAGGAGCTACCGCAAGACTCTTGCGCCTTATTTACATATCACATAAATAAGGTGGAGTAAAGTTGTGTAGATAATATACGGAAGAAAACTATGCGGTTTGTTCTTCATACGATTCTCGTTCAACACAAGATTAAGTATATAGGGTGAAATTTTACTACTGACTGATAGCGAAACTCAGTATGGCTAACGTACAACTTTTCTCAAGGCCCATTGGTTGAAATATGAACAAAAATTTTGGACCTCCCATACAGAATTGCCGATGAGCTGATTTGGGTTACTATGGAAGCTCAAAATTGGGAAAAGTTTATTATCACCAGCCCATCCTCTGTTTTCAGTATCGGTCACTAGTAAAAATTCACCCAATTTAGTGTAAGATTTATTCATGCTAAATTTTTTGGGACTATGGCGGGTGACAGGAGTGATGCCAATAGGCAGAATGGAGGGTTCCAGGTGGAGTCGGGAAAAGGGTAGCTACCCGCCTGGCCGGGTGTTGTGACCAGGGGACCGACTGGTCCACCTGGATAGAATTGGAAGTTGTATATATGCGTTGCGCGGTGAAACACTTCGATACCGCGTTTCAGGCTCTTTGTTCTGTCACGTGGCGCCATCTTGCAGCTATGTTGGAACTTCTGTTGCGTCTTGCTTGCTCGTGAGCCACTTTGAGTGAGCTTCTTGTCGTAGCTCCCAGAGGTCGCTACAGTACTCCCCCTCAAGACCGGAGGTCGATACTGTCAGCGAGCGAAGTGGGGCTGATGACGTCATGTAGCGTGATGATGCAGTCAGGCGTGGCGAAGCAGTGCTGGTTCCAATGTCCACGGTGAGTCGGGACGTCTACGGTGAGTCGAGACGATGATGGAAGACCAGTGAAGCTGCCGTGCTGTGACTGCGGTGGGTGCTGATGACGTAGTAGTTGGCTGCATGCTGTAGTGGTTGGTGCGTGGTTGAAGGCTGCGAAGTCCAAGGTAGGGGTCACCAATATGGCGGGTGACAGGAGTGATGCCAATAGGCAGAATGGAGGGTTCCAGGTGGAGTCGGGAAAAGGGTAGCTACCCGCCTGGCCGGGTGTTGTGGCCAGGGGACCGACTGGTCCACCTGGATAGAATTGGAAGTTGTATATATGCGTTGCGCGGTGAAACACTTCGATACCGCGTTTCAGGCTCTTTGTTCTGTCACGTGGCGCCATTTTGCAGCTATGTTGGAACTTCTGTTGCGTCTTGCTTGCTCGTGAGCCACTTTGAGTGAGCTTCTTGTCGTAGCTCCCAGAGGTCGCTACAGGACCACCACCAAAACAAAAAAATGCTGTTGTTTATTACATTTTGGTCGAGTAGATTTTTATGTTTTTCTTATTCTATGGGACATAGAGCCTCCAACGATAAATTAAATTTTTTCAACCCGAGGAACACGGCGTCATGGTTTTTAAAATAACCCACTAAACAAAACGTGTACTTATTTATTTTTCTTGATCTCTGCAAACTTGACTCTTGCCTTGCACTACATTTAAGAAAGTGAAACATTCTACACTACGAAATAAAGAGAAAATATATTGTTAAGTGACCTGAGAAGACTCTCTCTCTAGAAGAAGCAATTAGGCGGCTTTCCCACTGCACCGCACTCCGTCGCGTAGCGCGGGATCGCAGATTTTAAAGTTGTATGCAAGTACATCAGTACGTATCGAAAAACCGCCTAGTGCTACACACCGACAAAGCGTCAACGCGTAGTGGCGGGATCTTCCGCTCCGCGATACGCGTCGGGGCGCGTTCCCAGTGTGTGAGGCGCCTTATCTCTCAAGGCTGACTCAGTCAAGTGTGTTCTTAAGGACGCCATTACCTTAACATATTGCTTCTATTAGCACAACTTGCTTTTATGGCTGCATATAGACATACCTTGTAATTCCTTATGATAATGAACACGGGTAGCAAATGTAGCAATTAGTAATCAAATTGATATAACGAAATTGTTGAATTGTGATTGGTCTTTAACTCCAAGAAGAAATTTTCAATGTTTAACCATTTTTCAAACCCTACGACATAAGGTAAGGTTTTCAGTATAATTGAAATATGTTTTATTGCAGGAAAATAAAAATTATTTTAGTTTTATATACAGACGTTTGCAACCTGGAAAAAAAAACAAGTTGAATACAGTTGAAGACATTTCAAGTTGTCACGAGATACTCGTGTAACTTAGTTTAAGTTTAAGAATTAGATTTCAATCAGGTCTAGTTACTACATAATTTACCTGTTGGTATACACGGGCTATACAGGTAAATCTCGCGACAAGTTTAATATCCTATAAATGGTGTAGGAAAAGGCGTTATAAGTTGATAGCAAAGTTTGAAGGCGAAAAATATTTTATTCTTTTTTGTGTTTTCAAATAAAGCTTGATTTAAAAATGATTCTGTACTTATAATAAACAAGAAAAAACATTAATTAAACTGATTTTATACTTGTCACAGAAAAAAATCTTTTGATAAACAAACATGTTTGCAATCAATTCTCTGTTTAACGTATTCATTACGTTTACGGAAGTCGAATGCACAAAACTTTTCTTGCTGATATAATTAGTTAAATTTGCCTCATTATTCAACATCAAAAGCATTTTTAGGGAAATATTTTCAAAGATCTGAAGAGACATGGAAGTTTAGAGGGAAGTGCTCGTGTAAGGATAGCATTCGCAAATTAATTCCGGCAGCCGTGTTTGATCTCGCCGGTTTTGTTGCTCGTAGTACAAATAACAGACAGACAATCTACTCGGCCGTTTTATTTTATGATTGCCGTTCTTATTACATTCGACTATTAGAGATAAACACATACTTAGTATATAGGGGTATTAATTATACCTAACTATAAAATGGTAGATTTTAAGTTTTATCAGTTCATAATTTTAAATTTTTTAAGTAAACTCTTTTCCAAAAAAGTAATACTCAGGTTGAGAATTTGTCGAAAAATAAATTATCGAGTTTATAAGTTAAAGTGCCAGCGCACAGCTAGAATCATTTGACTTGCCAAAAATTATAGTTATATCAAAGTTATATTAAATATTTTATACAAAATAAAACGGACAAGTGTAATTCGGACTCGCCCACCGAAGGTACCGTAACATGCACATCAAGTCCATTCATATGATAGATACCCCACTAGAATTAATACGAGTAGCCACAATTTGAAAAAAGTAAGTTCTTTTCTGTTTCCCTTAAAAAAATGGATTTTCCTAAACTTTTGCTTTAGAACGAAGAACTGTCAAAGTTCGTTGGTCTAGGTCAACTGGAAGTACCCTATGTATGTATTTTGATTCTCTTGAGCGGTTAAAAAACACGGGGTTTTTCATCACAAATAACCGTTTTTTTTTAACTTTAAGGAGCTGGGTGTTTTAACAACTAAATACGGCTGTAGATTGAGTATATAGTTTCAGTCGATACCTTGACGCGTTTCCAAGATAAAGGGTCGTAACAGACTAACGGATGGAAGGACGGACGGACAACAAAGTAATCCTTTTATGGTACTGGTTTTTTCTTTCAAGGTATTTGTCTAATAAACTATTCTTTTTTTCATAGCGTAATCTACTGCCAATTTAACGGCATCTCTGAGCTTCACTGCTTCACTGTTACCTTCCTGAGTCGGCTCCATTCAAAACAAACTCTCTTCCTCAACAACGACCATTTGCCTCTTGTGTTTGAATACGTATGCATTTTCAAACAACATATAGGTACTCTACATATTATGCATCCACAAAGGACATAGAAATACGTAAATATCTCAACATTATTACACTGTTTCCTATTCAAAACTGCTTTGCAGCAAAAAGAGAAAACAACGCTGTAAACATTGGCTCTTTATAAAGTAGCACGCAAGGGGTTGCGTTAAGGAAAATAGCCTTATCAGTAAGCCAGTGCCTAGGGATGGAATAAAAAATAACAAAGTATCTGTTACACGGGGATAAGCCAGCAAACGGGTGGCATTCAATTCGCCGGCGCTATCTCTACGAGCCACAAACACATCGCCCTTTAAGCCGCGCTCTCCTGCCGGGAGAGGAAATGATGGCTGCCCGTTCCGAGAGACCGCACGCCCCGCCGCAAACCAAGGACCAATGTTTTATACAAACATATATATATCCATCAATACATTCATGTATGTATGTATGTATGTATGTATAATCTCTTTATTGTGCATTCTTAAAACTAATACAGAAAACATATATTAAATCAAAAACAAGAAATGACACAAAGGCGGACTTATCCCATTAAGGGATCTCTTCCAGTCAACCCTTGAGAAACTCTGAGGATACGATGTGAGCAGGTAAACTAGAATGAAAAGGTGAACGTAAAGCTATTTATATACATACTTGGGACCAAACTGAATACAATATTATCTACTTAATAATATCCATACTAATAATATTATAAATGCGAAAGTGTGTTTGTTTGTTTGTTTGTTTGTTTGTTTGTTTGTTTGTCTTTCTTTCACGTTACAACAGAGCGATATCATGCAGTGTTTTTTAGGTGTGCAGTTAGGTGAGAGGCTGGAGAGTGACATAGGCTACTTTTTATCCCGGAAAAACATATTTTTCCCATCGGAAAAGCGATTAATGTTTAGCAATAGAATACACCCATACTACGAACATAGATGAGTATCATGCAGCGATGTAAAGCATTTTTTTTTTTGAGAGCAGCTAAATGAAAAGCTGGTGAGTGACATAGGTTATTTTTTATCCCGGAAAAACATATTTTTCCCTTCGGAAAACCGGTTAATGTTTAGCAATAGAATACATCCATACTACATACATAAATGAGTATCATGCAGCGATGTAAAGCATTTTTTTTTTGGAAAGCAGTTAGATGAAAAGCTGGTGAGTGTCATAGGTTACTTTTTATCTCGGAAAAACATATTTTTCCCATCGGAAAACTGATTATTGTGTAGCATAGAATACATCCATACCACATAAAAAAGATGTATATACAGGATGTAAGGGACAGCCCTCCGAATACTGATATTCCCATAGTAAATGCAGTGAGCTGATTGTGATTTTGTATGGGATATAGAAAAAAAGAATTTAATCTATGGCAGGTTGTTCAGTTTCATGGTTTGAATACACCCAATCAGTATTCGAAGGGCTGTCACTTACACCCTGTATAGCACTACTATGAGAATGTCTCTTGAATATGAGTTTTGGGATATGAATGTGGCTTTAAGGGTGATGTGGGTATGTACTTGAGATACTTCTTACCACAGTAGTAAAGTTAATTTCTACAGTTAAACATGATTTGAAAGTCCATTTCTATAATAATAACCATTTTTAGCACAGTAAGTTTGCCCTGCGTATACTTGCGAAGACACATAATAAACTAAAATTTTTTGGTACCATAGTCCTGAAAATTGAAGACTAGGCAAAATCATTATACTGCGTATTCATATTATTATAATTCCAATCCAAGAACATCCATCCCCAAGTTAATTTGGTTTGGAGCTAATATAGGTTTTCAAATCCTTGATTACATACCCACTCCTTTCTTTCATGTCTTCTTGGAGCATGTTTGTATGTAATAAAAATTTCAAAATAGCAGGAATATTAAAAAAAAATTAAAGCTATATAGCAATCTATACTTTCTTATTATTTATTAACCACCAATATAACACTAGGCAATATTCACAATATTCATAAGGTAGCTATACTCTATGGCGACATAGAGCGCTGAGTGTAATAGCTAGGCATAAATATAGGTGTATTGGTAGTTTAGTAGTATTGCTAGATGTAGCGCTGCATTGTGTAATAATGCAGGTTATGCCAAATTATATCGCTGATATAATTTGGCATAACCATTACTACTATATTTGTATTATAATATTCGCGTAGGAGTTAAATAAGTGACCCATAAACGTAATTTTAATAGAGACGCAGTCACTAAACCGGAAAGTAATGACCTGTGTTGTGTGTGCTGTCGCCCTGTTTAGAATACACAACTAATTAATAAAACTCTATGAGTACGCGGGCGAAGCCGCGGGTAACAGCTAGTACTACATAAATACGACGTAAATATAATAGACTTACTTACATACTTAATATACCCTACAAATTGTCCGAGTTATCCGACCCAAAACCCCAAACTTTCTTTATGTTAGTTTTAAAACCCAACACATTTTTACTTTTCCTTACATCAGAACATTCATTAACAAGCAAAAAAGTATTTTTATACAAAACAGTGGTAACCTAGAAAACCTGCTGTCCCACTAGAGCCACACTTGAATTGAAACTACTGGGACAGCAAAACGTGTTGCACTCTGTGAGAATTGTAGTAGCTTGTCTCATGTGCTGCTGGCTCCACGCATTTCAGTCCGGAACGTGAAAATGACTGTTTGGCGGCAGAAATAAGCGTATTTGTGGTACAATAGTCACCACCTGTTACGCATTACGAAATTTACTGTCGTTTAATTTCAGTTAGGTAAAAGAGTGAAACATTCATCATCATTGGCCTCACACGTCTGTGACAGACGATTTAAACAGTGTCTGAGGCAGAGCCAGGTTGGCTGTAGATCTGGCCAGGTAGATCTCTGTCACACGCGCCTGACGGAGACCCCGTTCCGGGTTTAATTGTGGAGTTGGCCTCTCCAGGACCGTTGTGTTTGGGTCGGATTTATCCCTCGGTCGAAGAGATGGGGTGGTGCTATTCTACTCTGCCGGCACCACACGGCCAGTGAAACATTAAGCAATGAATATTAATGGTAATAGAAAAAATTACTTTTTATGTTACTCATTAAAAAGTAGTAAGAAAAATAAAGTTTCATTAAAATTCATCCGGCAAGTTGCGGAAGTTTGCTAACTTCATGAGAGTTGCAAAATTCAAATCGTGACGCAAAACAAGAAGAAGTTAAGCAAAGCACGGCAATATTTAAAACACGATGTCAAAGAGTAACGTGAAGTTAATACCCAATAGAGTAGCGAAATGAGATAAAAGTGCAAACGCAAGCTCCATATCTTGGTTTACAGTCGGGGCTATAACAACTGGGGGCTATCCTATTTGGGGAATTCGCAATATTGAGAAGTTTGCCGCCAGGGCGCGGGCGGCTTTCCACGACGTGTGTGCTCTTCATATATCCACTCACCATTCATGATACGGCCGTTTGCGAATGGATTGCTGAGAGTTGTAAACATTAAGGCAATATTTATTACTTCAATCCTTGTTGTTCGTTCAAACATTGTTGTTTTGTACAGGATATTTTGTACAAGTAAGTATAAGCCTTTAGGGTTTTATTTACTAACCTTAACATTCTGACCGTCAATTCTGTCCGACCATATTTCTGTACACCTGCATCTAGTTTTCTTTTAGCATCTTACGACATTTCGTTGGGAATTAGTACAAAATTATCCCGCTAAATGCAGCCATGCCACGCGTTATCTTAAGTGTCTTAACGTGTCATAAAGATACACGCAACTTGCATTGTTATCGCAGGCAACGATTGAGCAGTAATAGCCCAGATGGAAGAGGCATCGCTAGTACAGATAACGAAACTCGCAGGTTCAAACCCTGCCCGTGAAAGAAAATTTTGTAAGTTTTCTAAAATTAAATTTATTATGAACTACTTTTTTCATTGACAGGATGGATTTATTAGTAAAATATATTGTGTTATTCAATTATCCTTGTTAGTCAATGTTTGGTTGAATTAAGCACACTTGTATTGTAATGGTTAACTTTAACACCTGTCTGTTAAATAGTTCATTTTTGGACTGGCAGACATAAGTTTATTTTCTTTACTAATAAAGCGCTAAATGTTGCTATTACTTTCGTAATGATAGCATATGAAGTAAATAGTACCTCACAATTAGTACCGGATGTAAAGGATTTTTCCAACTGTCGGCCAATTTCAGGTTCTGTTTTTTCTAATTCTTGCTAAGCCTAACTTTTTCGATCAGTTGCCATTCTTTCTCTTTCTCTCTCTCAATGCTTTTATGTGACGAAGGCGACTTTGGAGTAGGCCTATCAAAACACTAACAGCTACATCTGTTGCCTTTATTAATAAGTTCTTTTGAAGGTGAAAGGCAAGTGTTTCTTAATTCGGGAAACCTTATTACAAACCTTATAACGATGTGTGGATAGGATCGTGCGATGGACAAAAACTTGCGACACTGAAAAAATAGTTCACCGACACCAGGTGAACTATTTTGGTACATAAGTGCCATTTTAGTTTAGGAATTGGAGTTGTTACATCCAATCCAAAATACACCCATAACGTATGTACTCAATTATTACCAAACACATTTAAAGATAGGCACAGTGTGGCCCGGCCAATGCCCATAATGTTGCTAGATTCCTTCTAGCAGTTTTCCTTAGAATATTAATAATAGTCTTACTAATCTACCCACAAAGCTGGCATCGTCTCAATCACTAAAAATAATAAGTTTACAGATGCGAGACATGGATAATGAGAGCCTATACACAATAAAGCTGCGTATACAAAGCCGCTTTGTCGTTTCCCTCTTAACCTGATAATAATTGAACTCAATTTCGTTGTTATTGTGACATCAAACGAACCCTCGAAACGCCCTCCTGCTCTGATGTGGGTGTGTTCGTACCTTTGAATGTGCTTGAGCCGAGGACGTGATATCGTGTTTAATTTTTACCATATGTATACTTATTTTGCAATCATTATCTGCCTCTAATAGATTTAAATTTTACCTCTCATATCAGTGGTATTGGCTCATACTTGTAAAATAAACCAAATTGCTACCAAATTAATTTTGATTAAACCTTAAAAAATTATGCTGATAGCGAATCTCAACAATATTCAACGTTTGTTGTATGTGAGCTGTGGACTCTGATTCAATCAATTATTATCATAATAAAGGGTTTGTCTCGATAAAATCTATAAATAAGAAAAAAATGGTCTTATTTTTGCTGTAGGCAAGTAGTAGAGGATGTATTCCATTAATTATACATACATACCTACATATCTACAATGACTAACAATTTCAGTAAACCTACTAAGGTCTACAGAATACATAATTTACACACACACACACATATCACGCCTATATTCCCTTGCTGGGTAGGCAGAGCGTAAACAGCCGCAAAAAACGGCCATTTACACCACGTCTGACAAATTTTATTACAAAAATATATATAGGTCGCTTCCATCAATCCAATACCATTTCGCAGCATAAAGGAAAGTAAAGAAATGTTGAAGTATGTGCATGAATCTGTATCCATAAAATAATCATAATAAAACCATAGAGCCGATACATTGAATAAAGGGATAAAGAATGGCAGAGCCAAGCACATTTTCTATTAAGCAGCGAATGTGGGAATCACCAAGATTTACTCGTATGATTTCCCTCGACGCTATCCCACTGCTTTAGCTGTTCATATATCCTTATTATTTGTGATCATCGTTTCTTTTGGTTTTGCGCGGATATTATATGATAACTTCACTCTTCCATGGTAGTTATTAACCATAAATTAGTAAGTAACTTTAGCTTTTAAACTGTTTTAACGTGGCAAACGATTGTGGCCACGATTCGTGAAAGCAAAACGTACTTCTTAAATGCAACATTCTAATAACAAAGGGATAAATAAAATAAGTATAACAAAACAAACCGACATATCAAAAATAATTGCTTAGTATTTTCAGCATGCATTATTCAAGAATCTACAATAAATAAAAAGATATTACCAATTCCTTGTATCAAGGATTAGCTTCAGGGCTAAGAGGATTAGACAATAACAGTGGTTGTGCAAGTGCTCCCAAGATCGTATTTTTGCTGAAACCCAACTGATATTTTGCCATTTTATTTATCCAATACTTGCTATTGGGTTTTTTACGGTTAAGGGTTTTTAGGTTATGAACTTTTTATTAAAAGATAATATTCTTTTTTTTTACACAGTTACTTAAACTTGATGATGTCTATTCTCCACACTTTTCTATATAAGTAAATTGATAGAGCCACCACTTGGCAAAATGCCTGTCTTTGTTTCATCATAATCATCATCATCAGCCTATTGCAGTCCACTGCTGTCTTTGTGTATTTAAATGTAATAGGCTAATATGATTACCTTATCTTATATTTTGCAGAATTTTAAACAACACTACCAATCAATAGATTTACCAAGCTATATTTGTAGACTTTAGCAAACTTAGTCTTGAAGGTAAATTTCTTTTCCAACTCTTCCTCTCTTCATCCTGTATAACCAATCTTTATCTATCTGGTTGGTAGTAAAAGTAACTCTCTCCTAAGGGAAGTTCGTCGGCAAGTGTTTCATAGACGTTCGATCGTGAAACTAATTCATATTCCGCTCAACTTCATTGATCAAACTTGTAACTACAGATTACTGGAGATAACTGACGACCCAACCAGACTTCTATATTGCCGGCCCCCACATGTTTGTTATGGGATTCAATATTTCCTAGCGGTCTGAAGTTTCAGGTGTAAGTAGTGAATATCGATACACCGAGTTTTTTTTTTACAAGTAATACTCAAGTTAAACATTTTTAATCCTTTTAACGCGTTGCAATTTTTATGAGCTCTTTTGGCATAAATAAATATAAAAGGCACATTGATCTGATCTATTTAAACTATCTCATCTCAAAATAATTATATCCATATTAAGGAGATGGTCATTTACACGGTAACCTACATATTACACTTTACTCTACGGAAAAAGCATATCATCTCAAATATTTGTTTAAAGCAGAGCTGCAAATAATATATCTATGTTGGTAGACAGAGTAGGAAAGTCTCTCAAGCGTAAACTCAATATAATTTCTTCTCTCAAAATAGTTTTAGAAAAAAGCTAGAATTCCTAGTTCATGCCATTAGCACCAAGATATACAATATGAATGGGCTGAAAATTTGTAGGTATTTGCAGTTGGTGCCCTCCCTAACTTACTTGCCACAATTGCTAAAGTTATTAGGACGTGGCTAGGTGTATTATTGGAGGTAGCTTAATAAATCTAGCAACTCCCTTGCCCCCTTAAGAGTAGTTGTCATATTCGGTACACGCGTATTTAGTTGCTTGTGGTGAATATTATGAAAATTTAATTAGTCTACCTCAGAGGCAGCCTGCTCACTGTTTACGTTCCCGGAATACAAAATGAACATATTTTACTTACGTAACAGTCGAGTGCTTTGCCCACGCCTTACCTGTAAGCTACCTGTAACCTATAAGTTACCTTTCATAATAATTAAAAAACAGCCGGCCGTGTGATGCCGGCTTAGAATAGCATCACCCCATTTCTTTCCCGTGGGTGTCGTAAAAAGCGACCAAGGGACTCGAGGGTGTGTATTGCAATTTTAGGCGATGGGCTGACAAGATGGGCTGACAACCTGTCGCTGTGGTGATAAACGAATTGAATTTAACCTTATTACAGTGCTTTAAAGAGCAGGGTGAAAAACGATATTATTACAATATTTCCAAAAGTATGAGTGCAAAAATTTTCGTTATAGGTTTTCAAAGTAACCACAGATAGAAAAATCTGTTTCGTATGTTTTTCAAATATTCATTCTTTGAGAGTTACAGATGGAAAAAATGAAGGCGAAAAATGTCCTCTATAAAAGCAAATATGTTGTGACAGAAATATTTAAATAATCTAGTTCCAAATAGTAGGTATGCATCTCTTAGTGAGAGTTATATTAAATAAGTTGTATTGTTAAAATTCATTTGTATGGCGATTCAAACCTACTTAAAGAAACCTTCCCTTAGTTTTATATTACCTACTTAACAATACCCTACTCATTATAGTAAAATTATGTATGTTAGAAGTATGAGAGGAGTTCCAAAAAACATTAAATACATTTTTTCAAAATTTGCGTTAGTACATCAACATTTTCTTACCAAATGCTTCCAAACAATCAACGTTTTATGAATATAACTACCTCATATAGACCGAATTGACGAAATTATAAGAATTTGTAGTAGACTATGAAACCCTCAAAATTATGATTCTAAGTAAATAGGGGTCAGTCCTTTTAAGACTTAATCTCAAAATGACCAGTGACTAAAGACACCCAAATATATTTTCGGCTAAAACGCAATAAATGCAGATCGATCTTGCAACAAACCGAATAAGTCGTAAAATGTCAGATTTGTTTTCTTTTTACATTTTGTTTTTTATAATTTTGACTATATATGTGTACTATTTATAAGTTGTAAATAAAGTTTTATTAATTTTAATAAATATTTACATTAGGTACGGTACAGTGGATGTTAAAAGTGATGCCTTAAAATGTTAGGTATTTTGTAAATATCACTTTTAAGAAAATCGCACTTTAAGTGAATGTACAAAATAGATTGACGATAAAATGCGAAAGGTTCCTCGATTCTGTAGCACGTAAATAATCCTTGTGCTTCAACGCTTTAGGGAAGCTCAACCACTTTTTAGCGGGAGTCAGGTTACCAATCCCGCCACTACTAGCATGACTAGTTTGTGTTCGCAAATTTTGCTTTGTGATACCTAGTACGCGGGATGTCTGGGGATCAATCTGCTCGTTTGAGGACGGGGCCCGGGACTCCACTTCGGCCATTATTAACATTATTACAGATCGAAAGGTCTAAATCACACTGAGAACATATTACATGGCATTTAAATTATGTAAGGTTGATCTTTCTAACCATCAGTAGGTGGGCAGTAGACTTAAAATGGTATTTTTATTGGGTTAACTATTGACTAAACATACATTAATTTAAATATCTTATACACGAGGAAATATAAGTTCCTATTTATTAATTTGAAATTATATTCACATAAACGCAGAATTTGTTTTTATATATTAGGAAAACTCGTTTGTAAAAGACCGGTTTTATCGGAGCAGCTATTTTCATGGACGTCGTTCTACGTTCCAGTCATAAAACTCACAAGCAAATGGCAGCCTCTCAGTTTGACTTTCAATATGAGAATATTACAGCTTGTTCGGTAAAACTAGGATTAGATTTTTCAGTGTAGGTACATAAGTGAGCTAGCTGGAATATATTTTAATCAAGAGACAAATAACCTTAACCTTAGTCTAAATTTTGATTTACCTCCCAATTGAACATCTATGAAAATTTAAAAGCATTCGTTTTCTATGAAAACTCTGTGAAAATAAGCGACGTCTAAAAATAGCACACTGAAGGTCTAGTAACATTAAGGTCTTGTACCTTCTTACATTCAATAATCATAAATGTACATATTTGCCACGCCACCGTGTGATTCCGGCTTAGAATATCATCACCCTATTTCTTCCGATGGATATAGTGAAAAGGGACTAGGTTGTTTCATGTGTATTACAATTTTAGGTGAGAGGCTGACAACCCGTCAATAAAGTGTAACACGTTTTTTCTGAAACGACCTTCAAATATATTTTGTCAAACGTGACGATAGCAACCGTATTTTACAGCCGTTAACGCTCTGCCTAACCCTCAAGGAATAAAAGCGTGATATATATATGTATGGATGTGTGTTTTTAAGATATGTTTTTAGTACGATCGACCGACCATATAACATGATGTAGGAGTACGCGGCTTACGCCCAGAGTACAATTTTTTTACTAAATAATAAAAAGTCAGTCGCGTAAATCTACATTATGAGTGATACTTGTTTGTATAATAACGACTTTTAACAGATTATTTAGAATAATTGGTAGGAGTTACCTCGCAATGTTTCATATAGCTTATTTCACCAGCACTCCATTAGTTTGTGGGCAGTGGAACAGCTTCTTAACTTTGCGAACCTCGTATTATTCCCTAATAAAAAACTGAAAAGTTTTTGTTGTGTTTCAGCCGAAGCTACAGTTGTTCAGTGGTAACCTTTCCCACGTGAATTATTCATGAAATGGAATTTCACAATAACATTTGTTGAGGCTATTATTAATGCTCAAGTATTTTACGAGCTTATTTGGCAGTTACAGTAGCTATTACTACTGTTGACTACTGCATTCATTGCCGAACGCAGAACTTGGAACTTAGCAAGTGAAATCAGCCCGGAATTGCCACTGTGCCGAAAGCAATCTCGCTCCATCTGTATTCCAAACAGGGGAACGAGCTGTAATTTGAGCTAATAACACGAGCGCGAAGTGAACTTGCAATAACGGTGAGTGCTCGTGGGTTTACTCGTGTGAATTACCTACTTCCATCTGTGACAACCCCCCTACACTGATATTGCTGGCTCCCACCTGAATCGGTTGCCAGAGTTCTCTGCAAAGCTCGTCTAGGAGAGTATTTAGCGCCCATAACTTTCCATCTTGCCTACAACAAAACCATTTTCTAGGAAATAAAAGATTATTTATCATTACCTAAGAAAAAATTATATAAGCATTTTTTTTTCGACCAAGTGAGTAATGTACTTACTTACCTACCTAATACTTGACTTTTCTTTATCACTTTTCATTTATGAAAGTCAGCCCTACCTCGATAAAATCAAAAGTGCATGAAGATATAAAACATAGGTTTTATTAATTAATTGCAAAAGCCTTTCCTCTTACAAAAACACTGAAAAGGCGGAGCATTAAAGAAACAATTTGTTCTAAAGCAAAGAAACATTTTAACTTAATCTTTCCTTAAAGAAATTTGTTTGAGTGCTTCCGGTCTGCTGAAAAGGAAATGTGAGTCAAAATGTAATAAAATAAGCAAGTATAGTTGCTGAATAAAATTGAGCTATAATTTACACGTCTTAAAATAGGTACATGCTTGCTACGTTCTGTTTTTGAATAAGTGAAATATCAAGCTTTTTAGGTAAATTAAAGTGCTTACTCCTTTTATCACAGTCGTTTTATTCTCACTCAGCAATATTCACAGCTATTAATAAAACCTGAATATTACTCAAACAAGTAATTTTTGCTCTCTCGGCGAATCTCCGGCGAGATCAAACCATATTCTTTCAGCTGTCAGTGCTTCTAACACAGTTTTTGTAAATAAACTTGCATTCAAATCGCATGATAATGTTGCAGGAAAAATGGAATGATTGGAACACAATTTCCGTACAGATACAGCATTAAATACATGCAAATTGCGCTCTTAGTAAATGCTATTCATAGAACGAGGGAAAGTTCGTTTATTATTCAGTGTGAATTACTTGTTACGTAGTATGAATCAGGCAGAAGGATTGACGAGGCTAAGTAGGTCGTGTGGCGATGTCCGGACCGGGAACCAAACCCCGGAATGCGGCTCACGCGCGCCGCTGTCACACTCACATCCACATCGCACAGACTTAGATTTCAGCCGAAGGTATCACTTTGTCGCGCTAGAGCGGCTCAAAGGCTTATTGGAAATACGAGGAGCAGGTATATTCTCCCTCATTTATTGATAGTTGTTTGATAAAGCTTTGTACAATCGTAATGATCGTGATGGTATTGACATGAATTAGATCAGTCTCGTCTCTTGATATAGCAGTCTACTTACAATGAAAGTAGTTTTTATACAATTTTATTTCCTTTGAAATCCCGGATTTTATACTTTTAGAAGAAATTCTACACTTGCAGCCACGTATAAATACAGCCTCAGTTTTCCAATATCAGCAAAATTATTCGTTCCTGCATCTTTTATGTAAATTAACTGAGTTTCCCTGCGACAAGTCTTCATTATAAACAAATAAACTTTGCTGCTGCTTACATTTCTTCCGCCCCTCAACTCATCGCGGGACTTGTGCCAGCTTATTTACGATGGCAACGTTATAACGTGAGGAAAACGTTACCACGGCATAATTGTATGAGTTATACCTGCAGATAAGTTACTGTTTGGCCCTTATTAGCATAACAAGCGTATATTTCGTATGATAGACGTTACCTACGTGGATTTCCTGCATTTACTTTAGAGAAAACAGATAAAAGGAGAATGGAGGTAAAGTGCAATAAATATTTTCCAGTCCACAAACAACCCGCGGGGACGGTACATTAAACATATCGACGTATCCGAGCCAATTTGGTACTTTCCGCTAAGCTTATTTGAGACTTCCACGCAAACATCTCCCGCGCGGAAATAGATTCTATATGCATGAGCGTCATAACACGGCCAATAACATATCTCGCATTTTTACCAGATTTACCGGAAACCTATTTGGGAAATGGATTTGGTTATAAAAAACTTCACAAGAGTATAGTAGATAATAGAAATACGAGAACATGTTCCTATGTGTTTATTTTAGTTCGAACTCTTATCGGACCCGAAAAAAGAGTCAGTGAGATCTTACAAATGCATAAAAGTTTACAGCAATTTTGTAAAAAAACCTCGTTATTAAAACTAAACAATCAAAATAGCAAACTTAGTGTTAAGTCAAGTGATGTGTTGCACAATGGAGTGGCATTGTCATATTTTGACAAAACTCCTTAAATAAAGATAAAAAAAAGTCAAGTGACAAAAAATATTACAAGAAAATATGACAACTAGAACAATCACACATAGTAAATACTGGAGTCCCACTTAAACCACCAGGGGTCGAAATATATAAAACTCATCTCAATTTGCGTCTCGAAAATTGCAAAAATGCTATAATGTGAAATGTCAAAGTCGTGGAATGTCAATGATGCAATATGACTACAACATACAAAATGTCGAAAACGTCATGTATAATTTGCATAGTGTCAAAATTATACGACATACTCGCGAAATATCACACGCTTGATTTTGACAGCTGTCATTTAAAAAGCTACATCTCTCTAAGACCTACAAGTAATCCACATTTCTCTTAGAAACGGATATGCAAAGTTTCCAAAATAAACGAGTGCTAAGTTTGACAGCTGTCATTGAAATTATAGATTACACCAAGGCCTGCCTGCTTCCTCTAAAAAACTGGTAGTCTAGCATAACCTAATTCAGAGATAATTGAGTTTTTTTTTTACATCTGTCGCCTGACGTATAATTTATTAAAAGAAACTGGTAGTGTACGAGATAATTGGGTTTATTTTGATATCTGTCATCTAAAATGTAGATCTCGTCAAGATCTACAATTTCACGAAGAAACTGGTAGTTTAGCATGTCAGTTTTCTTTTGACTTCGGTCACTTTTTAAGTAGATCTTGTCATGACCCACAACTTTCCATAACTTATAATCCAGCATGCGTGGTATTCATGATGAATAAGGTTTTAGTTGTCAACAACAACTGTCACCTAAAGTGCAGATGTCCTGAAAGCCTAAAACTTTTCAAAGAAGCTGATAGCTTTTCAAGATAAACTAGCTATAATTTTGACAGCTGTCACTTGAAATGCAAATCTCGTCAAGATCTACAGCACCCTATATGAAACTGGTAGTCTACAATTTTGCTACTTTGTCATTTTGCGATCTGTCATTTTACCACATCGAAATTTTTCTTGTTTTATCAGACTACCAATTCTTTCAAAATATTTAATATGAAATGCATTTTCTCAGAGTTAATTTTATTCTTATTATCATACTCTAACAATTTTATTAATAAACTAGCAAGCAAATCCATGGTTCTAGTGGTCATAGAGAAAATATTTTACTTTATGCTAAATGCTTCCCTTTATGCACATATTTACTATTGAATAGTTTAGTCATACTTCAAACTCATGTGGTTTCTTATTTTTCCAAGAAAAGGCTTAGGTAGAGAAATTATTGGTTCGCTAGCGCGACTGCGAAGACAAATCTTTCATCTAAGAGAAAAGGTTTTTTTAAGTACCATGAAATTTGGAAGTTCAAATTCCTGATTTAATGGCATTGTTCTAATAAAATATTTTTTACATACATGAGCGCGTTAACGGCCGTAAAACACGGTTGCCCTCACCACATCTGACAAATATTTGCGATCCGTTTCATAAAATCGTATATCACTGTAATGACAGCTTGTCAGCCTGCAGCCTAAAATTGTAATACACATGGAACCCTCGAGTCCCTTAGTCACCTCTTACGACTCCCAGGAGAAAGAAATAGGGTGATGCTATTCTAAACCGCCATCACACGGAATATGTTTTTGTTGTGCAATTAAGAAATTAAAGCACCGGTCGGTTCACTTAGTAATAAAAAAGCTAATAAAATTCACATTAGCTAATGAAATAATCAGCGGCTGAATGAACGTAACCCTAATAATTTAAAGTAACCATTACGTTGGACGTCCCACGAGAATGAACCTTTGCTGTTACATGTGAAGTAAATATTTGGGTAATACAATAAATTACTTACCAGCGTAATTAGAATTCTGCTGCTAGTTCTGAGGTAAAAGCAAAAACAAAATAGCAGTAGGTATCATGTTTCATACACGTCTATATTTTCACGTAAACGACTGAACCGCCCCCTAACGTTAAAAAATCTGACTAGGTTGGCCAGTACATTCTAAGGGGAGGTTCAGAGTAACGCGTGTTCTACGCGGTTCGTGCGCATATTAGTTCAAAGTCACCCGCGTATTGCACGCGTGTAGAGCCTGCCCGTGAAGCCCATGTTCTTACGTCAGAGTACGCCGTGTTTACTATACTTTGCGCTTGGACTTTCTTGGTACTAAACATACGCACAACATACGTAGATCCCGAGTAGAGCACCCGTACATCTATACCCGCCCTTTAGGTACCTACTATCAATCAGTCATTAAGGCGGCGATATAGCGCGAGAAAGATTTTTAAACCAGTTTTATTTAGACAATAACAGTCATAAGGCGCTGAAAAATGTATGTGGTTGTCAAGGATCTAACATATACATATCAGTTACACAATTTGACAAACTTATCTAAACAGACAAAATAACGTCTATTCGAAACTTTCAATATTATATCTACAGTTTTAAAGTTATTACAAAAAAATATGCTTTAACTTTTCTAGTTCGAACACTTAAATTAGACATTGTAACGGTTTTCTCAAGTTTCTACGTCGCAAAAACCGAATAATCTCACGAAAATTTGAGCGCAAAATTATTGTCTGTTTCTCTCTGGCGCAGCGTGAATAAAAGGGACAACCATTTCAGGTGAATCAGGGCCATAAATGGTTATATTTCAAGGTCACAATTTAAACGTCTCTTCTTACTGCTCTAACAACTTATACTGTGGCAGAGGGCGGGTAGTTCTAAAGGTAACGTGAAGCGACAATCAAATTAATCAAGTCGTGGCTTTGCTAATGTTACCGTAGTGTATAACTTAATCAGGGTACGTGGCAGGATGTAAAATTAATTAATAACTTCCGAACACAACTTAAGAGTTAAACATTTCGGCTGTTCGGTAAAACAATATATCATAGTATATTTTGGTTAAGTATAATGTGAGAGCATTGAAAGTTGTAACTTGAAAATGATTATAATTTTTATTAGGTAGGTACTTATAGTACCTAAATTCACAATAAAAATTAAATATAAATTTCTTTATGATAAGATTTTTTAACCCATTTTTTATATAATTTGGATAAGATTTATCGACATAAATCGTCATTTTTTGCTTCAAATTATGATACTTCACACATACAGAGCAATAGGTGTACCAAAAATGACGTGACAAATCGTAATGTAGGTAATGGTGCATTTCGCTAGACACGATTCAGGAATCAAACGATCCGTTCCCCACCAGTGTCGTTCTCTGAAAATATGCTGAATATATTGAAAGCTAGTCGGAATAGGTACACGACAGCCGCGTCAATTTTAAACTCTAATAGAAACCCATCTTCCTTTGAGACTCTTTCACGCCACACTCTGCGCTTGAATTATTCATATTGACGGTAAATATCTATGAAATCGAACGGCATAGGTGAAAACGATCGAGTGCAATGTCTATCTTCTATTTTAAGAGCACAATGAAGAATCACACTTTAATGATCCTATGACCTAGACTAGAGTCAAGAGCAAACCCATCATTAATAAAAAAATAAAAATAAAAATGATCATTAAAAAAATATAGCAGTTTGCATCATCACTTCATTAGGATGATCTTTTTTTTAATTAAGTATCAAATTCTTAATTATATATAACGCTTTTTAATTTATGATTTATTTAGACATCGGCATTATTAGCCAAAAGAGATACTTTTAATTTGTAACTTATCTGACTGTGACTAGTGCTTTCATTGTACTTACATACGTTCTGATTATAATTATAAATAGAGAAGATCTCTAAACGAATCCCTTATTACAAAGCCAAGCCAGTTTACGAAGTTGAATGCTTAATTCAGTTCTTACTCAGAGAAAACAGACAAGGAGCTTAATGAGAATTGTGAAGTACACGACAATAATCAAAACAAAGAGTAAAAGACATAAACATGGGAATACAGGCAGCATGCTTCAGAAAAATACATTGTATATAGACGTGCACCTTCATAAACATCCTTTATATACACTCGTCTCATAATGTTCGAATTATGAATTCGAAAACAGATGCATAATGACCTACTTTATGCATTCTGCCTATGAAAACTAGGGTTTACTATAAATTACAGAAGCGTAATGACTTAATGACAAAACTCTAAATACGATAAAGTTGAGAAATGAAACGAAGTTTTTTTTTCCAATACTCAAATCGCTATCTTCCGCCGCACCTGACAGTTGTTGTTGTACGGTAATTTTTCGAATGTTGTTCAGTTGTTTTAATAGGTTTTTGTTCTGTTGTTGTTCAGATGTTGATTAGTTGTTGTTCAGATGTTATTCCGATGTTGTTCAGTTGTTGTTCAGTTGTACAGATGTTGTACAGATGTTGTTCAGTTGTTGTTCAGTTGTTGTTCAGATTTTGTTCAGTTGTTTAGTTAAGTTATTGTTAAGACTCCACATCTTAACAACTGCTAAAGTATAGATTTTTAAAAATTCATATCAAGCCATATTACGTTCTCGTATTGAATTTGTCCTTGTATCGGGCCTTGCAATGGCCGGTGCGTACGTTTAGAAAAGTGTTTCTGAGTTTTTTTGGAGAGTGTATATAAAATAGTGTATGCAACTGCTATAATTAGGCATTAGAATGCTCGTGTCAAACTATTATCACACTCGGCTGCGCCTCGTGTGATAAACAGACACTCGCATTCTAATGACCCCCATTATACGACAGTTGCATAAACTACTATTTTCCATTGTCTGCTCCATTAGATAAAACAATACGCCAATAATGTGACACTGACACCGGTACAGTATAAAAACAATTAAACTGGCTATCTAAAAACTCATTTCAACATAAACTGTTTTAAATTTTCGCGGTCACAAATAATGACTCAAAACAACGGAACAACTCATCTGTGATCATGGCCCATGCAACTGGGCCGAAATATTGAATAATAAAAATAAAAAAATAGTATCCAAAAAAAACAAGTAAAAAAATAGAAGAACCCGGCTATAAGTGTTTTGGGTCATCATTTCAACATGGTACGTATCAACTTCGTTCACCCCACAGACCCACCACCGATTCGATAGATCGCAAAGTAAATTAAATTTTAAATTATTAACACGGCTAAGGAAAGGTTCAGCAATCCTTTCTAGAGATTGCTTCATAATTGTAAGGAATTTATCAAAGTTTAAATTAACTTGGTATTATCAGCCGCACATCTAACTGCCTCTTTAAGGGATCAAATCTAACTGGATTTTCATACAGTGTATACGTAAAATCAGTATTGGTAGACTCTTAAATTAAAAGGGTAGTTATTGTAGTTGCTAAGAAGAGCAAAAAAGTCACAGTTTTTACAAGAAAGCTTGCAAAACTTACGATTTTATCATACTTGTCAAACTGAGAAAAAAATTTAAACAGTTGGAGATAGGGTGACGAGAGATTACTCTACCACAATCAACTGAATAATTATAATGAATAATAGTTACAACATAATAATAACCATATAAAAATATTAACTTCTTTACAAATGAAAAAAAAATCATAATAAGACGATAGACTTGCTTTTCTTAAGATATTAAATTTGTAGCGAAAATGAAGAGATTTATTTGCATTTAAAGTATTTATTTTACAAACATACAGATTCGTTACATCCTGGGGTATCCTTTATACTCCATAAAGTGAACCTACCGATTGAATTTTTATAGAAATATCTTTTTATAGTTTCCGAGTTACTTACCGTGTGATGTCAGCCTAGAATAGTATCACCCCGTGGGTGTCGTAAGAGGCAACTAAGGCACTCGAGGGTTAAGTACATGTGTATTGCAATTTTAGGCGATGGGCTGACCACTTGTCACTATGGCGATACACAATGTTCGGGATGACCCTCAAATATTTGTCAGACGTGGCGTAAATGTTCGCTTTTTAGTACCGTTTTTCTTTCGGAATAGGGGTTTTCGAATGGTTGTTTTTGTAATATATTCCATTTTATAATCTGTATGATATCGACTTAATTCAAGCATACAAAAACAGGTCTGCGAGTCGACATTTTCCTATACAACTTTAAAAGTTGAATATCTCGAAAACTACTGAAAATTGCGGAACATACATAGGGTATTTTTCGGATACCCTAGGATGTGAGAAAACTAAAAAAACATTACGTCACTTTATGGCCCACCCTTTACAACTGTATCACCATCATCAATCTTGAGGTACAGAGCTCAGTAGTTCAGTCAAGAAGAGGTTCTGTTGAATATTGCAGTGCGCTGGTACCTATTATTGTTTCAATGGAGTCCCCTTGGGAGGCCCTTTGAGTGCAGCTTTGTCGGCACGGTCTTCGTAATCTCACTTTGCCGGAGTTGACGAAGGAAACCCACTGTGTAAGCTGTTCTCTGAACCTGCTGTATTAGTGTGTTTACCTATTAATGATTTATAGCTCTTCTAAAAATTGTACTGAGTATTATTTGTAATTTGCAATATGAATATCATCACCACATCCATTTCCACAAACAAGTGTCATATAAAGCTATCATTAGTCCCATTTTATTTTATGTGTGTTGTTTATCTATTTTAAAAGCTTTTATTTAACTTGCAGTGTATGTAAGTATGTAAGTAAGTAAGTAAGTAAGTAAGTAACAATGTTTGTTCGGTGCAAATCTTGCAAGTTTAATTTGAACCACTTCTCGGTATCCGATTGAGTTGAAATTTTGCATGTTGGTCCAGAACCGATGACAATGCATGTTAATCATAAATTTGACCTGATGCTGCTGCCAGGATCGGCTCCGTACGAGAGATCTCCTCAGCGGTTTATAGCTGGGACACAAAATTTTGTATACGAATTCGTTTATTATAGGCAGTTGGTAGGCCCACCATGAATTAGACGCTACATCCAGGGTTGTCTTCGAACTATGGAACTCCTCAATATTCAACTGCTGGGACTTGCAATTTTGTATACGAATTCGTTTATTATAGGCAGTTGGTAGGCCTATCATGAATTAGACGCTACATCCAGGGTTGTCTTCGAACTATGGAACTCCTCAATATTCAACTGCTGGGACTTGCAATTTTGTATACGAATTCGTTTATTATAGGCAGTTGATAGGCCTACCATGAATTAGACGCTACATTCAGGGTTGTCTTCGAACTATGGAACTCCTCAATATTCAACTGCTGGGACTTGCAATTTTGTATACGAATTCGTTTATTATAGGCAGTTGGTAGGCCTACCATGAATTAGACGCTACATCCAGGGTTGTCTTCGAACTATGGAACTCCTCAATATTCAACTGCTGGGACTTGCAATTGTGTATACGAATTCGTTTATTATAGGCAGTTGGTAGGCTCACCATGAATTAGACGCTACATCTAGGGTTGTCTTCGAACTATGGAACTCCTCAATATTCAACTGCTGGGACTTGCAATTTTGTATACGAATTCGTTCATGATAGGCAAATGGTAGGCCCACCATGAATTAGGGTCACGTCAATAGAAGGCCTCTTGATAGAAGAATCAGACTGTTCGAATATAACTGGGACTCGGCCATGTAATAATGACGCCATCAATGAAATGAAAAGACTAAGACATATTACAAGATAATTCTTTTATTAGGGATGCCGGAGGAGTAGGTACCAACCTACTTCTATAGAATATAAAAGAGATAATTATACTTTATGCTAATGTTAGTTTTCCCCGTGCCTTAAGTTTTTCTATTGAAGGTCTCTCCGTGTTTTATAGAAAGACTTTCGTATTGATCAATAACTATCGTAACATAAACTAAAAAATATAAAATAAAATTATGTAAAAAAAACTTTTAAAACAAGCTTTTATTTAAGTGCTCTGAAAAGATGAAAATAAAATTTTGAATGACATTAACCACATTCATTTATGACTTTACAGAAATGAAAATATAATAAAAGCTTGTCGCGATGCCTAGAAGAAACTACCTAATTACAGTTAGGGGACAACTGTATCACCATCATCAATCTTGAGGTACAGAGCTCAGTAGTTCAGTCAAGAAGAGGTTCTGTTGAATATTGCAGTGCGCTGGTACCTATTATTGTTTCAATGGAGTCCCCTTGGGAGGCCCTTTGAGTGCAGCTTTGTCGGCACGGTCTTCGTAATCTCACTTTGCCGGAGTTGACGAAGGAAACCCACTGTGTAAGCTGTTCTCTGAACCTGCTGTATTAGTGTGTTTACCTATTAATGATTTATAGCTCTTCTAAAAATTGTACTGAGTATTATTTGTAATTTGCAATATGAATATCATCACCACATCCATTTCCACAAACAAGTGTCATATAAAGCTATCATTAGTCCCATTTTATTTTATGTGTGTTGTTTATCTATTTTTGTATTATTTCTTTAATATGCAATAAAGAATTTTGTTATGTTTTAAGACGTTATAGGGCAAATAGTGCAAACTACGAAGTAATTCTGTTTTTACTGTTTATAAATCGGCATTTTTAAATGTTTCTTTCATAATTGGTCCAATCCGATGCTTCTTTTTCTTCTTCTTCTTTTCAGGTCATCGGGTCAATGGCAGTCAAGCCTTCATTACAGCCGTTGTGCCCAATATGTGGCCACTTTGATGTGAAAACCCTACCAAATGTTTTGAGGGTATTTATTACCTTACACTTTCTATTAGCTGGCAGTATATATACGTTATTAGTACATGAGCTGCTACTTAGGTAACTTGTCTAAGCGATGCAGGCTGCATGCAGACGGTGAGGCGGCAATCAGTGCGGTACAATCCTCATCATGTAAGATTTACCGCCTGCGCTATTCAAGATACTGCGTTTGTCTGAGCTTAATTTCTCCGTCAACGGTAGCAAATGGGCTAAGTACTTAGAAATTCATACGTCAATCTAAACTAAAAGGATTTAGTATACCTGTGGGTATACTTGTCGTTGGTAGCCCGTAGCCCGTAGTAAATGCTACAGTATCTATGACGTAACCATAACAAGATCGAAGTGTCACCCGGGAGTAGACTCGTAACAGCATTGATGCTTCTTGAAATATGGGGTTTTTAAATCTAATATTATAAATCTGAGAGTTTGTGTGTGTATATGTATGTATGTTTGTTACCTCTTCACGTTCTAACGGCTTGGCCGATTTGGATGAAATTTGAAGCACAGGTAGAGTATAACCTGAAATAACACATAGGCCACTTTTTACCACTGGAAAACAAACATTACCAAGGGAAAATGAGTGGTAGCGGGTGAAACCACTGGGCAGAAATCCAGTAACATATATGGTTTTAATTAACATAAAATAAGCAATGTTAATATTTCGTCCGAAAGTTAATCCTTTTTTTATCCCTATTAAAATACTGCGAGTTAACAAGCTCAAAAAAAAGGTATTTCAGGATGAGTGCACAAAAGCTTGTAATTAAAGAGTATTGCTAACAAGTGGCAGTAGCGGACGGCGGCGGCGGGCGGCGGGCGGTGTGGCGGTGGCGCGCGAGCGGATTTGGTCCGTTGATCCGTGACTGGAGCGTGCTAATGGCCGCCCCCCGTCAGCTTTACAGCGCTGTAACCATGCTCCACCGCTGGACGGTAGGGTTGAGTCCTGATCAAAAAAGGTCTGCTTTTTAATTGTGTGTATGAACTAACCGTATTCGTGTAATGCCGGTTTTAAATAACTTAACCCCATTTATATCCGTAAGTGTCTGAAAAGTCGACAGAGAGATAAATTTAGGGAATGGGCAGCAGCATTTCCGATGCAACTTGGTTGCCAATACACCCTTACCATTTAGAGTATTCGTGAACTAGTTCACCTAAAATTGAGGCCAAATAAATAAGTCTAGCTGGTTACACAACACTGCATGGCAACCCTTAGTAGACGTAATCCGCTAGATCGCTGACTGCTGCACCAAATAGTAAATAGCGGGGTTAGCGCCCATTAGCGAACTGCAAAAATACTTTGTGTAAGCTTAGAACAAACGTTGCGACCTCTTTGGTACATTTTCGACTATGGATTAGTTGAGATTTTGCAGTAGGAATGGTTCGCACTTTCATAGGCCTCTCTCCCTATGATTCTAGCTTCTTAGGGCAAGTGGACTCCAAAAAAATTAAACTTAAACTACCATCAGTCTAGCTTTACAAGGTGAATTAGGGTAAAGATAGTGCACAATCTTGCACATTATTTTTAAAATTGTATAATTTCTGCTCCAGGGGGCGCGCAGGATTCCGTATAGTTAGCAATGCTAATGCCACCGCGGATTGCTGCCAAATAAACTGTTATGAGAAAAATTAATTCAAATATTATGCAAACCCTCCTTCTGCCAAGTTATTCCAGCGCTCTGCTAAGTGGAAGATTCTATTGTACAACTTGTACAGCCATTTTTGTTTGCAATTTAAGAACTGGGTTGTCACATTTTAATCAATCCATACCATAATTTCCTTCTAACCATCTAGAAAAATGTCTTTTACCAGGCCGCCATCGCCAATTTACTTGTTCTGGAAGAAGTATAATGTCCATCACAATGATAAGTTTTGCCGAAGCAGCAGTTCTTAGACCACGGTACTTTGGGTTGTTCAACGAACTTATCGACAGAAAGAAAAGCATTGAAGCTATACATTATAGTTTAGCTCGTATAATTAGTTATAATATAGTTTTATAACGTGTGATGCCAGGCCAGCTTAGAATAGCATCAACCCGAATTCTACGATGGGGGTCGCAAAATTCGACTAGCAATCTCTGTGGTTGCAACATATGGCACTGCGTTCGCCAATCTGCCTACCAAGCGTGGTAGGTAAGGCAAAATTTTTTCTTTTTTTAAAAGGTTTTAATAGAATAGTTTTTTTTTACCAGGTACTTAAATTTAGCAAAACGAAGTTCGCAGGTAATCCGTACTAATATTATAAATCTGAGACTTTGTGTGTGTGTATGTATGTTTGTTACCTCTTCACGCCGAAATTTGGAACACTGGTAGAGTATACTGGTAGGTTAGGTACCTGGAATAACACATATGCTACTTTTTACCGCGGGAAAACAACTATTACCACAGAAAAAAGTGAAACCGCTGGGCGGAAATCTAGTATAAATATAACATAACTCACTATTAAAATACAGATAGAATGCACACTATGCACAGGGAACTTCGACTACTGTCCGATAGACTTTCAACATTTCATCGCTTTTTCGTCAATCATACACAGTAGAGAAGGACTACGTAGGCTGATGCTGTTCTAAGCCTCAAATTAAACGTACCATGAGGTACAGACACAAACTTCGTTTTATTTAAATTATTCAGTCCCAAATAATAAAATCTGTTATAAATATAATTAAAAAAAAAACTTATTTAGTCCCAAAACTGTATATCTATTATGTTTGTAAGTAGTTATGGGAACTTTTTATTTTGTTTTATGTTTACAATTTATGTAAAACGTGTACTACCGTGTGATGCCGGAATAGCATCACCCTAAATACTACTCGTGGGAGACGTAAAAGCGACAGAGGGATAAATTTATCCAGTGAATAGGCAGCAACATTCCCGGATAAATCTGTTCATTATTGTACGGCTTTTCATTTTATTTTTCTTAAATAAGAAAGAAATCAAAACTAAATTAATATTTAGTTAGTTATACTTGAGAAGAAATGAAACAAGAATTAGAATAAGAATATCCAAATAACTGAATCAGCTAAGAGGAAAATAAAAAAATGTTACGCCGTAGGCTTACGTTGGCTTAATTAAAAAATATCCTCGAGCTTCAATAAAAGTATTGTTATTTTTGATGTTTCGCTTTGTGTTGGTTACAGCTACGGATAAAAAATCTCTTCGCATATATTGAAAAAGTAACAACAATAAAACTTTCTGTTGTACAAACTGGTTCAAAATTTATACGATTCAACAATTTTTACGTTTAGGTTTAACTGTACAAACGCTGAACATGAGAAGTAAATTATTAATAGGATAAACAAACTACAGCGAGTCTAAATTTTATATAGACCCTGGAGTAATGCCTGCACACTTCGTGTACCTAAAATGTGGCTTCATTAACTCATACCCTCGCTCTATTCGTCAAGTAAACTGAAAACAGCCTCAATAGAGCTCTACAATAGTCTTTATTTTGGTACTAGACTTCTTTTTCTGCCACTTCCAAGCGTAAATGTTTTTGCGGGTAAGATCAACGCTCGATGTTTTACTTCAAGTGTCATCAATCTCAGTCAGTCGAACAGAATGTTAAAGTGCGGTTCAGGTTGATTAAAAAGCCGTCATAATTTTACAAAGCCAATGCTCAACCATTTTGCGGAATGTATTTGATTCCACCCCGTAGGCAGATAAGCTTTGACACGATTCACGGGATCTAACACACACAGCGACAAGTTGTGAGCTGATGAAATTGAAGCCAGTCGTCGTGTATCCTGCACACCTGACGTTACGTACTTTGTTACCACTGCCTTCATTAAGCTGAGTCTCTTTGAACCGCCCCCCGCAAACAATGTCACAAGAGGCCTTTACTTTCCTATTTTCAGCAAGTGCTGAATGGTTTTAAAGAGCTTTGCGATTTTTTGTTTTAAATAAGTCGATACAATTCGACTGTAGATTTTTTTGCAATAAACTACATTGTTGGGTAATTTGTATTGATTTCTAATACACCCAACAATTTCAACCACCCTGTACCTTCTTACCAAGATGATTGCCTGCTCGCTAAATATTTTTGTTTAAGTTCTGAATACTAACAAAAACACGAGAAAAGTAGCAAACAAACTAGATATGTTGCCGGTAAGACTATTAGCTAGTTTATTTGCCGTTGTATTTAGGATTGTATATGCTGGATTCGTCGTAGCTCTTAATGAGATGCGGGAGCACACAGCCATTGGTCAGTTTGCTATTCAGCAAATGGATATAACTGATATTTCAGTCAGGAACAAGCTCAAAGCTTAGAAAAATAGACGAGAGAACCCTACGAATAAAGTAGAGTGAAGTAACTAAAAGGTTGTATCTGATTTCATGTTTGCTGTTCATTGTGCTAAGATGACACTATCTTAAATAACGGACAAAATTACAAAACAATCAATCACACAGATAGAAAATTTATATTCCTTGTTTTATTTGAGCGTTTGCTAAATCTGAGTGAGACAAGTTCATTGTTGCTTCATTATAATTTATCATTAGGCTTCTATTCCTGGCTCTGCTGTACCAATAAATAAGACAGCAACATTGCTGTGTATAGACATTGGAGCAGTGTCTGTCGTCCCGCGTCCTACTATGTCCGATATACGGCCTGCTTGGAATCGAACAATGGACGCAATCCCTTTGCTAGAACGCTATAACAAGGAGCCTATACTCGTTAAGCGTATACGCAGACCATTATATTACCACCTAATATGATTGCGTATTACCGATACAAGGTTGGTCTAGGACTAGCTATATATATATATATTTGTTCGATGTATTTACTACACGTTATTTGTAAATATTAATTTAATACATTTTATCTGCAAACAAACCATTAAACGTGCTAAATTTGTTTTCAAAAACAAAAACTTAAGCTCTCCGTCTAAACGTCTTGCACAGTTTATAAGCTGAATTTCGTCAATCTTAGGAAATTTCACCTTTCGTAACTTTCAGCGGAAGTTTTTAATTAAAATTTATTATTTTCCTAACTCAGTAGCAGGTATACTCACTGAATTGAGAGTTGTAAAGAAGGTACATTTGCCTATATTTATAGGGAAATTAGTTATTAAATATTGTGAATTGCTTCTGAAGTTTGTAAATTTAAATAAAGTGAAATTAAATTCGATAATTTTCCTGCAGAGCGTAAGAGGGCTTTTCCAACATGTTCTTTCATAGAACTATGGGTTGGAAACTATTTGAAAAAAAATATATTCAGGACCTTTGATTTTTTACTAAATGTACGACGGACTTACCTTAGCCGTAGTTTGTGACCACCCCATAGTGTATTTTACGCAAAATCAAAGATCCTACTAATGTTCTAAGTTAATCTTTCCGACCCATTGTTCTCTGGAAGAATTTTATGAAAATGGCCTCCTCTTTTACCCTCTTCAGGAAATATATCGAATTACCTTTCACCCTATATGAGACACCTTGCTAAGAAATGTTATTGAGGTAAAATGTCAATGTGGCTTTGAGCGGGCACATATTTCTCTGGCATTGTAGCGTTTTTTGTATAGTTCTTGAGTTGGAGATATTGACAGTGATCTGAGACACCTATTCAGAAGTTTATTCCAGTCTTTGACTTTGCAAAATGTAATTTCTACTACCCGACTTTATAAATTATAAGTACTATAATTAAAGAATTCAGTTTGCTTTCAAGTTTATTTAGTCGTTACTTCCGTATCGTAAATTACGAAGACAAAATGCAATAAAAGGCGGAGAACGCGTCGTCGAGAATGCGAGTTCCTTTGAGTGGAGCAGCGTCCCAGGTAACAATGATGCCCAGACGCCGTGAAATTGACACAGGATTACCAGGTGTTGAAAAACGGCGGTGTGCCGGCCTTTTAATAGATTTATAAGACTTACTGGTTGAAAAATAGTAGTTTATTAACCATTAACTCACACAGTGAAATCGTTTTGTGCCGTGTAATGCCGGCTTAGAATAGCATCACCCCATTTCTTTCCCGTGGGAGTCCTAAAAGGCGACTAAGGGACTTGAGGGCATGTATTGCAATTTTAGGCGAGGGGCTGTCAACCTGTCACTATGGTGATACATAATTTTCCGAATGACCCTCAAATATATGTCAGACGTGATGGAAATGCCTGCCTACCCCGCAAGGGATAATAGGCGTGATATGTGTATGAAATCGTTTTGACTAGAAAGGTAAAGAGACACCAAAAAATAATATCAATAGGCAACGATCTTAAATACGTATGTTACTCAACAGGGTTCAAAAACTCTGAAGTGGATTTCGTTATAAAGAAACAAGAACTGTCCTTAGCGAATAAAGTAAAAGCCCTAGTCCGCGGCAACATTACGCTAAGAGCTGTCGTACGGCGAGCTTGGGAAAGTAATAAACTACTCAGAAACGAGACTTCCATCTATTTACAAAGAAACCAGTTTTTTCTCTCCACCGTAAAATAATATCTTTGAAATACACGCCGCAACTGAAAGCATAATACGTCATTCTTAAAACACTTCAATAACTCTGAAATCTTGCATTTGAACAATGCAACTTCTGCTAATAGAAAATATTGTGATTTAAACTCATAATTAACCTAAATGCTATGTTATGGCATAGTAATGATATGACCAAAAATCACAAAGTCTGGCGCGAGCGACATAAATTGTGTCGCAATAAGAAAAGTATATAAATCCATACTAATATTATAAATGCGAAAGTGTGTTTGTTTGTTTGTTTGTTTGTTTGTTTGTCTTTCTTTCACGTTACAACAGAGCGATATCATGCAGTGTTTTTTAGGTGTGCAGTTAGGTGAGAGGCTGGAGAGTGACATAGGCTACTTTTTATCCCGGAAAAACATATTTTTCCCATCGGAAAAGCGATTAATGTTTAGCAATAGAATACACCCATACTACGAACATAGATGAGTATCATGCAGCGATGTAAAGCATTTTTTTTTTTGAGAGCAGCTAAATGAAAAGCTGGTGAGTGACATAGGTTATTTTTTATCCCGGAAAAACATATTTTTCCCTTCGGAAAACCGATTAATGTTTAGCAATAGAATACATCCATACTACATACATAAATGAGTATCATGCAGCGATGTAAAGCATTTTTTTTTTGGAAAGCAGTTAGATGAAAAGCTGGTGAGTGTCATAGGTTACTTTTTATCTCGGAAAAACATATTTTTCCCATCGGAAAACTGATTATTGTGTAGCATAGAATACATCCATACCACATAAAAAAGATGTATATACAGGATGTAAGGGACAGCCCTCCGAATACTGATATTCCCATAGTAAATGCAGTGAGCTGATTGTGATTTTGTATGGGATATAGAAAAAAAGAATTTAATCTATGGCAGGTTGTTCAGTTTCATGGTTTGAATACACCCAATCAGTATTCGAAGGGCTGTCACTTACACCCTGTATAGCACTACTATGAGAATGTCTCTTGAATATGAGTTTTGGGATATGAATGTGGCTTTAAGGGTGATGTGGGTATGTACTTGAGATACTTCTTAATTACTTATCGCAGGGACAAACTTTAAAGGTAGCGGGGGTCCACTTAGAAAAACCGTGCTTCTCTCATGGCCAGCTATATGTAGCATGTTCGCGTGTGTCCAATGCTCAGAACCTCTTCATTTTATCCCCAGATGGTAAAACTTACAATATCGTTTACAATAGCGTATTAAAATAGTGCTCTGTTCTGTGTCCATTAAGCTGTGTACTATGTCTTTAACACTCTTCTGGAAACAAACGCTCCGAAACACTGTAAAAGCATAAATCCCTCCCCTTTGAAAGACAATTTTTGTATACGCGCTCTCCATCAAGATATTTCTTCCATATTACTCACGATAATTTTTCCGGTTTAGTGACTGCGTCTCTATTAAAATTACGTTATCTTTACTTTTAACATTAAATGCCTGTTTTTCCTTACACTATAAATGTGTCATAATCTTCTTTCTAGCGTCGTAATATCTTCATTATTGAAGGTCGTAATTCCCCTGATGGGAAATATTTTTCTCATTCAGGATTCTTTTCCATCGCTGCGTATCTTTGGCGACATAGAGCGCTGAGTGTATTTAATGAGACCACCTAATTGTACTGAAACCTCTTGGTCGTTTGCCATCGACTTTTCCAGTGATCATGAGTGCAAAGTGGCAAAAGAACTCAAGGATCATTCTTGCGCCTCATTACTTGATTTTACAATAGCCTGTATTAGTGATGGTAGCGCCCAGGTACCACAAATTATATACTTTTTCAAGGAAGTGAACCATTCCAGTGTAGTGTCGTCTGTGTATCGGTGAATAGTGATTTTAGTGCCCTCCCAGTTTACACAGTTGTTCGCCTTACGATGTGTCGTTTAGAATACACAACTAATTAATAAAACTCTATGAGTACGCGGGCGAAGCCGCGGGTAACAGCTAGTTAATAAATATTTGAGAGCCATTCCAGAAAAATCGTGTATAACTATAGTGACAGGTTGTCTAAAATTATAATACATATGAAATCCTTAGTCGCCTCTTACGACAATCGCGGGAAAGAAATGGGGTAGTGCTAATCTAAGCCGGCATCACACGGCCAAAATAACGTTGATATAATATTTTTAAAACGGCCAACTGTGAGTCGGACTTGCCGACCGAGGGTTCCGTAATATGCACCAACAAGCCTTAACATATGATACCACTTGAACTAATTTTAAACTTTAGTTTTTTTAACTATTGGTACTTTAAAACAAAGCTTCTTGCCAATAGTTCTAGGTCCATGGAAAGTATCGTGTCAATTTTTATTACCTTCAGAGGGTCACATACATGCGTTTTTTAAACGTTAATAAAACGAATTTTCTACAATTATAAGCGGCTGTCGACCTGAGTATATGGTTTTCATTTCAACTCGATATCTCTACGCATTCCCGACATAAAGAGTCGTGACGGATGACGGACAACAAAGTGATCCTATAATGGTTCCGCTTTTTTCGTTGTGAGGTACGGAACCCTATAACTTAATAGGTATTGAAAATCCAAAAAGTTTGATTAAAGAAGTTAATTCAGAACCATTTACTTATTGTTTTTTTTTTATATGGCCGGTTGGGGTCAATTAGGATTTTAATTTGATAGCTTGTTTATTTATTTCACATTTAAGAATAAATTGCAATGAATAACAAATTCACTCTATTAGGTTGCGAAAATAGACTCTTTTTACTGACCTTCGCATCCAATCTAAGTTTTGAAAATGAAAGTAATTGCATGATTTCATGGATTTATTTTACTAACAACAAAGTGGATTCGAAAAGTGTAAATATTTAGAAATTGCTTAAAATCACACAAATACCTAAATCCCACGATCTGAAAGTTTCATTATTATTTTCACAGGCTTTGTCTGCGCTAGTAATCCAGACATTAAATTACCTACTTATTTAATAAACAGCTGAACCGTTCATAAATAGCGTGAAGTTTATTACAGCGTACATAATAATAAAATCAAGACCCGAAAAGTTTTGAATTAATAATATGAAATCGAATTCACTAGATTCTAACACAACATTTAGATAGATTCCTTTTCGCAATATTCAGCTATGTTTTAGGCCAGTATTGATACTTCATCTCTTAAATCAACAACAATATCAACCGCCCACTAGTCTACTGCTAGACAAGGACATCCAAATAGAGGTGTATTTGCTATTCTCACCGCGCAATCATCCATGCAATGCGTTCCCTATTAATACAATATTTATTAAACTGCCTGCTAAATCAATAAATGTTTCAACTCAATAAAAATATTCATAAATAGACTGCGCTGTCGGTGGCCTATCTCAATCAGATACGCAAACTTCATCGGAACATGTTTTCACTACCAGAGTGCATGCTCCACATTCAAGTAAGTACACTCAATTCATGCACTCTAAAATATGATGAATAGAATTACACACCAGGGTACAGCCGGACAGGTGCCCTGCCAATGATTCACTAGCCTAGATGAATTATTGTTGCAACTGCAGGAGGTAAAAAAGCAATACATTCAATATTCATGTAAATTTAATAACGAAGATTGCAATAATAGTAGTTTATGCAACTGTCATATAATGGGGGTCATAAGAATGCGAGTGTAAGGTATAACACGATCATTCTAATGCCTAATTACATGCAGTTACATACATAATTTTATCTCCACTCTCCAAAAAAGAACTCAGTTATACCAATTTCCAAACGTCCGCACCGGCGATTGCGAAGCCCGATACGATAATTTCAATACGAGAACGTAATATAGATTGATATGAGTTTTTGAAAATTATACTATACTGTAGTTGTTCAGATGTCAAGTCAACATCTAAAAACAACTTAATTAAACAACTGAAGAACATCTGAACAACAACTTAACTAAACAACTGAACTGTTGTTCAAAATCTGAACAACATCTGAAAACCAACTGAAAAAGAACTGAACATCATCTAAACAACATCGGTATAACAACTGAACAACAACTTAACAACAGCTGAACAACATCTCAAAATAAATGATCAAAAATAACAAAGAACTGACAGCAGGTGCGGCAGAAGATGGAGTTTTAAATATTGACAAAAATAAACTCTGTTTCATTTCTCAACTTTATCGAAGTAAGAGCCGTCTCATTAAGACATTACGCTTCTGTAAATTCTATGAAACTGTAATTTCTATAGGCAGAATGCATAAAGCAGGACTTTAAACAAATGTTTTCGAGTTCATAATTCGAACATTATGAGACGAATGTAGATAAAAGCATTAAACCTTCTACCTAATCAATAATGCTCCTACGAGTATATTGTTTAAGTCACTATCACCCGCGCAGGCGCCAATACTTACTTTGTGTTATCATATTGGTTTATTGAAATTTATTATACAGAATGAATACATCTGTATTTAATAAGTCCGGCATCTCTCCGTTACGTCGTAAGTGATCACTAAAAAGGCTGAGTTAGGAATCCTGTAAAAAATACATACATACATACATAAATCACGCCTATATCCCTTACGGGGTAGGCAGAGCGTTAACGGCCGTAAAACGGATATTAACACCACGTCTGACAAAAGTTTGAGGGTCAATCAGATAACTGTGTATCACTATAGTGACAGATTGTCAGCCCGTCGCCTAAAATTGCAATACACACCCTCGAGTCCCTTAGTCGCCTCTTACGACACCCATGGGTAAGAAATGGGGTGATGCTATTCTAAGCCGGCATCACACGGCAAAAAATAACCCGTGTTTATTTTCAAGAGCGTAGAACCCGCGTGCGAGTGCGAGTTACGCCGCTCGTTATCCGTGCCAGTTCCTTCTAATAAAAAGCTGTATATAAACCCGAGCCACAGAAAAGAAACATCATACCATAATTCTTAAATGTCAAAGTGTTAGACAAACAAACATGCGGTCTGCTTCCGAGTTTTGTGTAGTATAGGCTACCTCAACAATCGATTTCAGGAAAACCAGTTTAATTTGTCTATTATTAGTTGTATTATATAAACCCGAGCCACAGAAAAGAAACATCATACCATAATTCTTAAATGTCAAAGTGTTAGACAAACAAACATGCGGTCTGCTTCCGAGTTTTGTGTAGTATAGGCTACCTCAACAATCGATTTCAGGAAAACCAGTTTAATTTGTCTATTATTAGTTGTATTGTTTTGAAACTGTTCTGTACCTACTAGTTGTATTGACTTGCCGTGTGATGCTGGCTTAGAATAGCATCACCACATTTCTTTCACGCGGGTTTCATAAGAGGAAACTAAGAGCCTCGAGGGTTTCATGTTTATTACAATTTTCACTATGGTGAATCACGATTTTTCTGAAACGACTCCCGACTATTTTTTAGACGCGTGTGTGTGTGTTTGAGTTGATTTGAAACTTGCATTTTCTAAGTTGATATTTGAAAATAAAGAACAGAAAAAAATCGGTAAAATCTCAATAAACTTTATGAAAGATAATATTGTTTGTGCAAATGAAATCAAATTGAAGTTCGTAAGTAGAAAAAGCGCAAACATCCAATCCAAACATCCGTAGCTTCTGCCTTACCGTGAGTTGTAGGAGGGTTGTCAAGCGGTTCGGTCCGGCTGATGGAGGCAATATGTTAAGGTAATGGCTGCCCTCCGGAGTGCACTTGATTAAGTCAGCCCTGATGGCTACGCGATGAGCCTATCAACTATCCGAGAAGCCAATGCGGCCAAATAGCCAATGTTTACAAGGAAACTTACTCAAATGTTGATTGGGAAATCAAGAGGAGGAAGTAATTTTGGCCGAGACTTCTTTATAGAAGTACTGAGTCGTGATTTACTAGTCAGCAAAAAGTTTCACCAGGCTTACATAATTTTGGTTCAGATTGTAACATCATTTGACCTCCAACATAAAAGTTGCCAACAAATAATAAATAAGTAAAAACAAAACCAACAAATAAATTCCTCCACTTAGGCTGGCATTTAGTAAGAGAAGCTACGAAGCTATGTAGCTGTACAACGTAGTAAAGAGCTACCGCGTAGCAAAGTGCTACGTAAGCCGAACAAGGATTTCTGCTTGTTGAGGAGCAAGTAAAATGGCTAATTAGTTGGTAAAGAAGTCAGTAGCCAATTAACATGATACTTATAAAATAATATCTTTGAATGAAGAAGCTTTGTCTTCTGAGGTATTATTTCCTAAGAAATAGGTAAAAAAACAATTCCTTTGAATAATAACGTACCTAGGTAGTCAATGTAATATCGTAGATGTAGCCTAGAACTATTAAATATCCAAGCCAATTCTGAAGCCGAATTTACTTTTATAACAGGTATATTCTCGTATCCGATAATAGATGTAACCTAGTGATCCGACAAATAGAAGACGATTAAGATCCCTCTCAGGATACCATTCAGCTTTATGAGCAATATTAAAACCCCTGTTGGCTAGGATTATTTCATTTGCTTTACAAAACATTTCTATGTAAAGGATAAATAAGAGAAATTAAAAATCGCAGTTCCATTCTTTTTCATTCATGCGTTTCCGGGTTATCCACTCCTAGAAAACTGTTGTTCTTCATACTTGCAATAAGAACAAAGGATAGCAATTTTGTTAAACATGGTAAAAATTCAGATGAAATATTATTTCTCATGCGTAGGTAGCTGTTAAAAGATATGATCATTTTGCGACACTATAAGTCTCTTACTACTTGTAAACTGTACAAGTAGACAAGTTTTTGTTCCAGACTCGAGCGTGGCGATTTTACGACTTTTTATTTTAATAGCCTATAGTACAATTCCCTAAAAGTAAATAACTTTTTGGTGGAGAGAGCTACATTTCTAAAAACCTACCGTTTAATTGCGCGGTGTTTTCTGTGCTTTTAGGAAACAATGCTTAAATGTGATTTCTTTTCCTCATTATAAACAGTATTCAGATTGATAAAAATGAACTTTGTGCTCAAATACTAAAAAAGATTTTTATAAAGGATTAATGATATTCTTTCGTAAAAAAGGATAGTCGTATGATGTGATCCCAACGAGGGATATGGTCTAAATTATTATCTAATCAATTAACGAATATATTGGTATTTACGTGCCAATAAGTATGACTTTTGTACAACATATCTAAGGTAGCATTGTAAGAATCTGTACGATATTTACTCAGCGAAACTAAAAACTAACTTAAAACTTAAATAAGCTTTCCATTTTCCTCCGTATTAACGCTACCTAATTTCACCTTGCTCCTCACAGAGTAAATAATGAATGTAAATTATATTTATAGTGGAGTGTCCGCGTCTGGGAAGTTCTGGACTTGAAGCTGACTACCACAGATTGATAAAACTATAGACAGCTGAATAAAGCAGTTATTTTTTAAGCATAATCTGTACCAATCAATGCTTCAATGAGATGGTAGTTTACTAAATCAGTAGTGTGGCAATAGGGTCTCCTAGTCTGTGCAGTAAGACGGAAGCTGAGCAAACCAGCAGTGGAACAAAGGGAAAACAGCGGGTTAACAAGTTGCAATAAGTTTCACAGCTGATGTTGCAACTCAGTAGGGTCTATATGCCACTGGTCTGTGCAGTGAGACGGGAGCTGAGTAAGCCAGAAGTGAAACAAAGGGAAGACGGCGGGTAAACAAGTTGCAATAAGTTTCACAGCTGACGTTACAACTCAGTAGCGTCTATTCAAATCAAATCAAATATAGTTTATTCGTAACTGTAGGTTATAAACAAAGATCATATAACTAGTTGGTATCTCTACAGTTTACCTTTTGGCATACGAATTATTTTTTTCTTAGGACAGTTTAGGTTTTTTTTCCTAAAAAATTAAAATTAATATTGCAAAAAGAAAAAAAAACAGAAGAGACAGTAACAAGAAAGAATTAAAGGTAATTAGAAATTAACAAAATTAAAATTAATAATAAAAAAATACTTTAACTAAGTAGACTTAAATACTAAAATAATTAAAACAAAATTCTAAAATAATTAAAAACAAACACAATTATAACAGGCTATCATCACTTAAATATTCTTCTATACTGTAATAGCATTTTTTCTGCAATATGCGGGTTAAAACTGACTTAAATTTGGATGGTGCTCCAATAGTTTTGATATTTTCCGGAAGCTTATTATATAGTTTGGGTGCCATTTCAAGAGCACTTTTTTTCATTAAAGCAGTTTTGCACATATTTGTTTGTATCATTGTGTTTCTAGGTCTCAAGTTGAAGTTCTGAGTTATGGGTCTTATTTTAAATACATTGGAGTTAGATTTTACATACATAGCGCATTCTAAAATATACAGAGATGGGAATGTGAGTATATTGAGTGATTTGTAATGTGGGCGGCAACTATCAGTCGGTTTTAAACTACAAATGGAGCGTACACATCGTTTTTGGGCTTTTAAGATTATTTCTCTGTAAGTTGAGTTACCCCAATATATTATTCCGTATCGTAGCACAGAATCAACGAACCCATAGTATGCCATTAAAACGACATCTTGAGAAACATTTTTCTTCAACATGTAGAGCATATAGGATAGTTTGAATAGTTTATTTTGGGGTGGTATGGGATCTACCTCCTAGCGGTCCACCCCGGGCAACGGCAACACAGGCTTGCCTGTGGATAAGTCCGGCTGAACGATCCCACCAAGCGGTGGAAGGCTCCGTAAGGGGCCGCCTGGCTCGCGACCACCATCCCACCGAAGTCTGGCGCCAAGTAGCTTGCTGCGTTCCGTCAGTGTGTGGGAGTGCCAGTGCCTTAACAGGCTTCTTCTGGGTGAGCTCGCTCCATCTTAGACTCTGTCTCTGTCCTATGACCTAGACTAGAGTCAAGAGCAAACCCATCATTAATAAAAAAAAAATAAAAAAAAACAGTTACGGAGTGCGTTTCCCAGGACATATTTTTATCTATGGAGATACCTAAAAATTTTACACTGTCTACTTTTTCAATCATAGTCCCGTTATAGTTTATGTTTAGGTTAGGGTTAAGCTTTCGCTGGCTGAAATGAACAAGTTTTGTTTTATCTAGATTAATTTTTAGGTTATTGTTCTGCATCCAGTTTATTATGTTTTTATTGTTAATTTAATTTCGTTTTCATATGTGTCAATATTATTGCATTTAATTATTATTGTGCTATCATCGGCAAAAAGAGTTGTGGGATATTGGCTGTATTCTGGCATATCATTTATGTACATAAGGAATAAAAGTGGACCTAATACACTGCCTTGTGGCACTCCGCATTTCATAAATCTAGTGTCTGATCGGTATTTATTTTCTTGTCCGGTAATTGTGCAAATTTGTGTCAACTCAGTTATTTGTTGTCTTTTATCCAAATATGATTCTATTAACTTTAAAGCATTTCCTCTTATTCCATTTATATATAGCTTTTTCAATAATAATTTATGGTTAACGTGATCGAACGCTTTGGTTAAATCCATGAAAACAGCACAAACTGGATTAATTTCATCCAGATTACGCGTCACTTCTTGTACCAAATCGTATAAAGCCATATTGATTGATACATTTTTTCTAAACCCCTTTTGTGAATTTGTTATGATGTTATATTTTTCGAAAAAAGTATAGAGACTATTGTGTAGGAACTTTTCAAAAATTTTGGAGAATACTGATAATAATGCTACTGGGCGATAGTTACCTATTTCCTCCCTGTTTCCTTTTTTATGTAGAGGTACTATAATTGCAGGTTTCAGGCTATCTGGATATGTACCCGTTTCAATACATAGGTTAATTATATGAGAGAGCGGTGAAGCAATTAAATGAGATACAAGTTTAATCACTTTGGTGCTTATACCATCAATACCCACACTTGTGGTATTTTTTAAAGATATAATTTTTATGATTTCCAGTGGTGATGTGGGGGCTATAAATATAGATTTTGGGTTACTTTTTATTGTGCTTGTTAGATTTAAATCAGGTTTATTATTGTGTGAGATCTTATCAATGAAATAATTATTAAACTCATTCGCTATTTGCGTAGGATTTTGGATACACCGTTCTTCGTGTTTAAGTTTCATTATTGGTTCTTTAGGTAAATGACATTTTGACTGGTTTATAACATACCATGAAGCCTTTGATTTACATTTAGATGTTTTAATAAAGTTATTGTTTTGAGATTTTTGAGTGAGATTAATGATTATCCACTGGTCTGTGCAGTGAGACAGGAGCTGAGCAAACCAGCAGTGGAACAAAGGGAAAACAGCGGGTTAACAAGTTGCAATAAGTTTCACAGCTGATGTTGCAACTCAGTAGCGTCTATATGCCACTGGTCTGTGCAGTAAGACGGAAGCTGAGCAAACCAGCAGTGGAACAAAGGGAAAACAGCGGGTTAACAAGTTGCAATAAGTTTCACAGCTGATGTTGCAACTCAGTAGCGTCTATATGCCACTGGTGTGTGCAGTGAGACGGGAGCTGAGTAAGCCAGCAGTGGAACAAAGGGAAGACAGCGGGTTAACAAGTTGCAATAAGTTTCACAGCTGACGTCACTCCGCCACTCCAAGTTGGTAAATGCTGTTATTGCCGTCTGAACTGTGGCACGTGGCAGAATTTTTAATTTTGTTGAAAATTGTCTTTTTAATAATTTTGTCTTTTTGTAATTTTGTCAGTAGCGTCTATTATGCCACTGGTCTGTGCAGTGAGACGGGAGCTGAGCAAACCAGCAGTGGAACAAAGGGAAAACAGCGGGTTAAGACGTTGCAACTCAGTAGCGTCTATAAGCCACTGGTCTGTGCAGTAAGACGGGAGCTGAGTAAGCCAGCAGTGGAACAAAGGGAAGACAGCGGGTTAACAAGTTGCAATAAGTTTCACAGCTGACGTTGCAACTCAGTAGCGTCTATATGCCACTGGTCTGTGCAGTGAGACGGGAGCTGAGTAAGCCAGCAGTGGAACAAAGGGAAGACGGCGGGTAAACAAGTTGCAATAAGTTTCACAGCTGACGTTGCAACTCAGTAGCGTCTATATGCCACTGGTCTGTGCAGTGAGACGGGAGCTGAGTAAGCCAGCAGTGGAACAAAGGGAAGACGGCGGGTAAACAAGTTGCAATAAGTTTCACAGCTGACGTCACTCCGCCACTCCAAGTTGGTAAATGCTGTTATTGCCGTCTGAACTGTGGCACGTGGCAGAATTTTTAATTTTGTTGAAAATTGTCTTTTTAATAATTTTGTCTACAAACTATAATTCAAATATTTGGAGTGACATTAAACGTGCGCTCAATAATTACAATGTTCATAACAATTATTTATGTAAACATCGCATAGGTCTAACCGTACAATTACATAGATTAATACAGCGAAATCGAATTATAAACGAGCCATGAAAAAATAATAGCAGCAAAAAGCTCATCAATGGCGTACGCTTGTAATTAACCCGCGCAAGGCGAGAACGAATTGCCAATAAAATTCTGGCAAAAAATACACCCCTCGCAATTTATGCCAACATTGTTCGGCGATTGCACCACTACTTTTTTGGCTGGATAAATTAATCGAGTGTACATGATTTCAGAAACAACTTATTCAGTATAGGTACCGAGTGAGTAGATTATAAATGTTTACCAAAATTTTAAGAATAATAAAAGATAGCTCAACAATTCTTAAGAAGGTACGGGCATCAAACAGTTGGAAAATTGATTAACTTGCATTTTATGATTTCACATAACAATGTGATGAATCAATGAAATCATAAAACGCAATTTATATTAAGTTTGTTTTAAATGCCTAAACCATTTTTAAAAGCTTTTATTTAACTTGCAGTGTATGTAAGTATGTAAGTAAGTAAGTAAGTAAGTAAGTAACAATGTTTGTTCGGTGCAAATCTTGCAAGTTTAATTTGAACCACTTCTCGGTATCCGATTGAGTTGAAATTTTGCATGTTGGTCCAGAACCGATGACAATGCATGTTAATCATAAATTTGACCTGATGCTGCTGCCAGGATCGGCTCCGTACGAGAGATCTCCTCAGCGGTTTATAGCTGGGACACAAAATTTTGTATACGAATTCGTTTATTATAGGCAGTTGGTAGGCCCACCATGAATTAGACGCTACATCCAGGGTTGTCTTCGAACTATGGAACTCCTCAATATTCAACTGCTGGGACTTGCAATTTTGTATACGAATTCGTTTATTATAGGCAGTTGATAGGCCTACCATGAATTAGACGCTACATCCAGGGTTGTCTTCGAACTATGGAACTCCTCAATATTCAACTGCTGGGACTTGCAATTATGTATACGAATTCGTTTATTATAGGCAGTTGGTAGGCCCACCATGAATTAGACGCTACATCCAGGGTTGTCTTCGAACTATGGAACTCCTCAATATTCAACTGCTGGGACTTGCAATTTTGTATACGAATTCGTTCATGATAGGCAGTTTGTAGGCCCACCATGAATTAGGGTCACGTCAATAGAAGGCCTCCTGATAGAAGAATTAGACTGTTCGAAATTAACTGGGACTCGGCCATGTAATAATGACGCCATCAATGAAATGAAAAGACTAAGACATATTACAAGCTAATTCTTCTATTAGGGATGCCGGAGGAGTAGGTACCAACCTACTTCTATAGAATATAAAAGAGATAATTATACTTTATCCTAATGTTAGTTTTCCCCGTGCCTTAAGTTTTTCTATTGAAGATCTTTCCGTTTTATAGAAAGACTTTCGTATTGATCAATAACTATCGTAACATAAACTAAAAAATATAAAATAAAATTATGTAAAAAAAACTTTTAAAACAAGCTTTTATTTAAGTGCTCTGAAAAGATGAAAATAAAATTTTGAATGACATTAACCACATTCATTTATGACTTTACAGAAATGAAAATATAATAAAAGCTTGTCGCGAAACTTTCAATTTGTGATTGAAATTTTGTAATAAGGTACGCACCTAACTGTAATTAGGTAGTTTCTTCTAGACATCGCGACAAGCTTTTATTATATTTTCATTTCTGTAAAGTCATAAATGAATGTGGTTAATGTCATTCAAAATTTTATTTTCATCTTTTCAGAGCACTTAAATAAAAGCTTGTTTTAAAAGTTTTTTTTACATAATTTTATTTAGATAAAAAGTTTGTTACATTCTTTAGCAATATCCATATAAACAAAACCTCTGAGAGCTTGGTTATTTAATACCAGCGGGTAACATAACATAACCATATTACTGCAAGTTATGTACGACGGAAAATATGAGCATAAGAGAGGATAGACCGTAATAAAATTGCTAGGGTTATACGTTGATGGTATACCTACGTTATATGATGATAGTGCATTTTTTATGAAGCATAAATAAAGAAAAAGATACTCATACAAGTACAAAGGACAAGTAATTTGGTAATGAGTTTGCTTTGCAGTTTGCTATGTCCATATGTAGTATTTTAATGTGGACTTAATAAAACGATAAAAAAGTTATTTTCAAAACGTTATTCTTACAGTACGGAGGAACAAATATCAAATAATAAATATTTCACTACTCGCGCTGTAAATTTCGTATCGAGTCGTTGCCGTCGACCGCTGCTGACAGTTGGCAGCCAGCATTCAGCAGATAAAGACCACTGTAAAGAAAAGACATAGTAGACGTAATAAAAGGAGTAAAACACCATTATAATACAAGTCTAGAGTTCACTTTAACTTCTACTGTGGCCGCAGCGTGCTGAAGGTTACAATTCAATTTTCCACTTGACTCACGACGGCCGCGAAAGGGTGCCCGGTTTTCACTCTCGCAACCGCCCACGCTGCGATAAAGCAATTCAGTAGATACTTTTAGGTAAGCTTCGCTAAATACCGTATTCCATTGTCTCAAAAAATACCACTTTTGTTTTGAAATCTCATGTGGTGGCATGTTTGCCCTTAGACCCTGTTAATGGTTATAAATAAACAACACACAAGAAGAATCAATTCTACCTACCGAGTACCGAGGCAGATTTAGTTGATGAATTAAAATCTGTTTTTGTGCGTGCTTCAGTGTATGTCCATGGCATCCCTTTACAGCTGTGGGATTTGGTGTAGGTGTGTTATTATTTTTTAAATTACCTGCGGCAAAATAAATTCTCCATCCGATTATTGAATAGAAAGGTCAGCTATTACGAAGTATTTCGTTTCTTTTTATCAGTGCCATTCGTTCACCAATTCAATGCCACTCAAGGAAAAGGAAAAGAGGGAAAGTAAGTTTTAAGCTAGCTATAGGTACTACTTAACTCCTTAGATTCTACGATAAATATAATGCTTAAATTCACGCGCTCTACGGACCAAGTATACGCAATTTAACTTGCTTGTGAACCTATTCAGCCCAACTCGGCGTGGTCGGCCACAAATCGCCGCGGCTACGTTCGTATTGTAAACTTGCCCTTATTGTGTAAATAGGTAGAGCATAGAAAATAGGCAAGCAAGTACTTGTAGTTACGAAGGTAAATACAGTACAAATACAAAAGTAGGCTTAACTACAGTGTTCCCTAGCTATCAGATGACATCCGACTTTGATTTTCAATCACAAGTTTAATAGTCAACCATCCCATTAAATTTGTTTAAAAAACAGCTTTAAATGAAAGGTATAAAGAATTGTTACATCGGAATTTACTCCCTCTAATTGAATTTTCTCCGTATTAAGAATAACTTTATAAAAATTTTAAGCTAATGTAGGTATATATCTACAATATTATTTTCAACTTTATTATTCTTTATTTTGTGTTTATTGAATTGTTCTAAATTTATTATTCACAAATTTACATAAAATCACATGTCAAACTAAAACTAGAAACCAACCAAAACCGAATTCACATGTCAATTGTCACAACAACCCTCTCTCAGTCAAACAGACCTCCCTGCAACGCGTCCCTCCCGAAAGTGCCCAAAATGCTTGCGGCATTTCCGCGCTGGATGGCGAGAGCTATATGTTGGGCCAGAAAACTGCCAGCCCGCGGGTCGCCACCACTTCGCCTCAACCGTTGGGATACTTCACGGACAAAAGCCTTAGCCTCCGAGCCCCACGTGCCAGACGTCTCGACGGCAAACGGCAGGAAGTCATATGCCGATTCGAAATTAGCATATTTAGTATGCTTCAAACCGGCAGCCGTTTCAGCGGCAGAACTAGCAGATATTTGTGTGCCTCTTATGTGTGAAATTGCAAAGGTGCTTACGCACGTGGCATCCCATAAGAGGCACCTGCCTTTCTGCCACGGGATCAACGTCAATCCGTCCGGACGTTTACCGTCAGTACGACAGAGTCCAGGCGGCTCCAAAACACATGGCACCCCTGTAGACACTATGGCTCTGCGAATGATCTCATTGAGAGCATGATGGCGCGAAATTCTCCCCGCACTGCGGACACAGGCCAGGCCGTGGTGGCCGGTAGAATCCACCAAGCTCCCACAGACGCATACGTGTGGTTCGCAGACGGCGCAACCCAGCCTCAATGCCGCCGCCACTCTAAGCGAGTCATTGTCCAACAAGGTGCCTATGTGCGGTGAAGGTAGGGCCTGGAGCCACGCTCCCGATTCTGGCTGCGAGGCCGCGCGCAGTCGCGCTTCGTTCGCACCTACAGCCTCCCCAATCAGTCCATAGAGAAGCCTCTTGCACAAAATGTCATCCCATTGCCTTTGCCGAGTAGGGTCTTCCGGGCGGTCGCTGCTTGGGCAAAGTGCTGACCAAGCCACTAACGCCTCCGACGCATAAGGTATACAGAGCTCGCTACCATTAGAAGGTAAAATACGAGCAACCAGCTCTGTCACCCCAAACGAGGAGGCGAGAAAAGCAGATGGGCTTGACTCTCGCATGCGACGCACACCCAGACCTCCGTGTCGAATAGGCAAGCTCGCCTGGGTCCATTGTGTGTCATCGAGTTGGATGTTGAGTATTCCCTCGAGCGCGTGCTTCAGAGTTTCATCAAAACTCGCGACTTCTCGAGGGAACAACCATGTGGGAGCAGTCCTGATTGTATAGGTAATTTTTGGCATCGAGAAACAGCTCCTCAGAAGAATCAATGACACATGAGCCGACAGATGCTCGAGATGCTTAGCAAGAGAGGACAAGGCACTTGTTTTTGTCTGTAGATCGGCGCTTACTGCTTCCGCAAAAATTGGAGCGCCAAGCAAATACAAGTCCGCTTTGGCCATAATCCTTAGGCCCGGCATAAGCTCTCGAAAAACATCCCCAGCATCTGTAGAGTCTGGCCTGCATGCGTAAAATTCGCATTTAGCACTGTTGACCTCTAAACCCATAGTCTTCAGAGCAGGAAAGAGTCGCTGAAGATCTCTTGCGACTACGTCAGGACTACCCCCTATAGTCCCATCATCTAAGTACCACACGTTAAGTGGTGAATCGAGAGTGGTGATGACATTCTGTATAGCGAGGCTAAAAAGCAGTGGGCCCAAAGGGTCTCCTTGCTGTGCACCCACTTCAGATGAGATAGCGGTACCATCATAGTACAAATTGCTTGGAGCGGCGTACACCTGGTGGAGGAAAGGGAACAGTACCGGGATGTGTTCCTTGGCTTCTTTGAGTAGGCTATCGCGTTCCACAGAGTTAAACGCATTGCAGAGGTCTATTTTAATTAGCACGTTACCCTCGTCCTCATTAGAAGCAAAAGCACGGGTGGCGTGGATAGCTGCCTCGCACCCCAGGACCGTTCCAAACCCCACCTGGTGAGGCTGCAGGTGTGTCGCCATGTCTTCTCTAACTGCTCGGCAGCCCAGCTTCGCCACCAGTCTCCGGATTGTGCTACCGACCGCTATTGGTCTGACACCACCATCTTTTTTGGACAACGCACACAATGAACCTCCATATAAATAAGGACACACTTCTGCATTTAAAGAGCCTTTGAGAAGAAAATTGCATAACCGTGTCAGTGATTCCAGCAATTTGAGTCCGTTATCGCCTGCTGATAGTGATGTCAGTTCCTTGAAATTTATTAATGATCATTTGTTAAAAGGACTTTTATTAAAGATATAAAACAAACATCTGAATATTTATCATGCAATAATCAAAGCAATTTCAAATTTCATTTCAACAGATAATGATTGGTAATTCATGAATTACCAATCCAATTAACTTTCCAATTGGATAGTTTATTAATGGCTAACTTACACGATTTTCGAACTAACTACAATTTTTCACCCAAATAATATAAATAAAACTACAACGTAAATGTTTTTCTACGTCTATTACTTTGTTGACTACGCTTTGATCTGTAATCATCCTAAATTCTTTGGTAACAGCCATTTTCAACGCTCTTTGGCTGTTTTAATAGTTTTATCAGCGTGCAAATTGCCCCTAATATCCAAACTTGCCCCTCGGACTTTGCCCCAGCTAAGCACTTTAACCCAAACTTTCCAAGAGCGTTATATTTTTTCTCTAGCGACGAAATATTGAATAAGTTTGAATATAAAGTCTGCGTAACGAGGTGGCTATCATCCGGAAATATATTATTATGCTTGTTTATGTGAGCATTTGGGGTGTTAAGTATGTAGATATTTAGAGTAATGCTGCCAACTTTTTATTAGGCACTTATTAGCTACAACCACTAATAGCTACAACAGTCGTCTACTACACATGTACCTGTCGCATGTTAACAGAAAAACAATCGTCAGGCTGCCCATTCCCTGGATTCATCTCTTAGTCAAAAAATAGATAATTTATTGAGGGTCGTTGGACGACTCGGGGTCCCACACGAAAATAAGAAGCAAAAGAAGACTGAGGGATAGTTCGTCCCCATTTCGATGATTGATATCTACTCTCCTAGGGTTGCTACTGTTCTTAGTTATTTTATGGAATTGGTTACGCATAGCTTCACTACTTACAATACTCCACGTAATTATTGTAAAGCGAAAGCTTTTTCTTCGCAAATCGCAAGCACAACATTCCAAATTTTACCGTTTTACAAGTGATAATAAGCTATTTGAAAGGAAACCCCTCTATCTACTGTGTTTTAAGTTTCATGAACTGATTAAAAAAAAAATCAGTAAAGTTGAAACTAAATGTACGTGATTTGCATAAAAGTGAATTTGATTTACTTTTCATTATCATCCGGGCTCTTGAAACACGTTTATAAACAATTATTGTGCTTCTGGTTTTCAACCAGAAACACTGCAACCGTATTTACATTTGTGAAAAGTCATATACCGTGCGCACCAAACGCTGTTGACACTCGACTACTCGGGTGTTCGATTTGGTTCCATTTCGCCCGTAAACGGCGGGTTGTAGATGAGTGCATGAAAATTGATGTTTCCTTGTAGCCATCTTGTCTTAGGCGCGCCCGCCAATGCAATTGCAATTGCTTAATTTGTATCTTAGTCACCGACCTAACCAGCTTCACATTCTATATGTATGTAAAAGTGGTTAAGTTTAATGAATAAATCACAGCAGAGGACAATACCTGTCAGTAAGTAGGTATTTATAATTATGTTCTTGTATGTCTTAGTATTTTAACTATCTAGTGTCTGCTGTCTGTCATGGATTGAGTACTACGCAATGGAACCCATAAATCGTGGATTAATTTGAAGGTTAGCTTTAGTGGTCATGCTTAAAACGTAAGCAATTGTGTAACGAATGGTTACTCATAATAAAATATAGATTCAGTGTTCTTACACATGCAGCAAATTATTCGGATTAAATTTCAATTTGCCGATTACATTATTAATGATTTAAAATCTTTATAAGTTATATTATGTTAACATCCATAACAGTCCACTAAAATCCTTAAATAGGTTTTAATCCTTTTTCTTTATTTCGTGTCGTAGTTTTATAGGTGTAAAGTGTGAAAATAATAAAACATAAAAATCAAACGCTTCTGTAGAAGTTCAAATATGTACATATTACATACACTGTATCTAAGAGCATTTCTAATCTAATGTGCGTCCAAAAACAATATAAAGATAGGGATGAAAACGTATAAATTTGACTATGTTGCAACTAGTCATTCAGCTAATTAAATTAAACCCGCGATCATAGAAAAGTAGAGCATAGAAAGGGAGACTATTTTACCTGTCTGCCCGATAATTTATGCTCAAATTCTTCTTTTATTCTTTTCGTGTGGGACACCGAGTCGTCCAACGTACCCGATGAACCTTGGTGTCAGAGATCACAACCGCCTGCTACTAGTAGTAGGCCACTGACATGGTTGTGTATCGACCGCCGTCTAAGTTATCTATCATAGACAGCAACCGGGACCGACGGCTTAACATAACCTCCGAAGCACGGAACCATATTTATATTTGGACAATCAGGTGGTTCAGCTTTCAATGTCCTTACCAGTCGCACTACCACTGCGCCATATCGGCCGTCAAAATAAAACCAATGCAATAAAATCACACAATTCACAAAGCAAAAGGCTTGTATTGCATCGCATCATGTTCATGCTGCACGTTGGCCGGAAGGTGGACATCACGAACCTCTGTTTGCAATTAAAATATTTCATTACCCGACATTGTCCACCGTGTAATCAGTAGACTAATGAATGATCACACTTGCATTTATCAAACACTGGGCTCAAATGAATAAACCCACTAATTACCGTTTGTAGTTCCCAAATTCGTTGCGTTACACGTTTGCACCGTCATTTTGCCTTGCATGAATGATTACCGAATATATTTTTATGCCTACAACCTACATAGTCAAACTTAAACAAAAAATCCTTAATTAAGTATTATGTAGGGTAATTGTATGTACCCGCAAAAATCACAAAAATATAGCGCATTAAAACGCACAGCTTACGGTGAAAAAAGTTAAAGAGTAATATTTTTGAATGTTCTTACATTCTTGTCTATCACACTAACTCGTTGCAAAGATTTATGTGCTTATAAACCACGCGAGACATACATTATTCGACTAAAACGTTTTATAGTCACGGTGGGCCGTTTGCGGGCAGTAACATGCTTTACAATTAATTACGACAGAACCGCGACGAGGCGACACTGCCATGCGCTTGTTTCCTGCCATTCAAACATTGGCACAACACTGGGCATTGAAAGCTGCTTGTTTAGGCAACATTCACTACAAACAAATAAACAAACAATGATACTCGGTATCAGAAAATAGTGACCAGTTTGTCCTCTGATAGTTATCGTAACACGCTTTGCAATTAATTACGACGCGACCGTGACAAGGCCGCTCCGTACTTGTTTGCTGCTATTCAGACATTAGCCCAACATTGGGTATAACTGAAAGATAAATAAACATTGATACGCGGTAGAAGCAACTTGTAACCAGCCTGTCCACTGGTAGATTTGATTCTACTGTAACGGAGGTCCCTTTATTCGCATCACTAATAGTACAACAAATGAAAAACAGTTCACCTAGGTCAACACAATCCACAAAAAAACAACAAAGTTTATTATCACACTCACATCAATAATCTTTGTACCAGACGCGGTTAACATATTCATTTTTGGATAATAGTTAGGTATACCAGATATTTCATGGCTCATGCTTTGATCGTTAATTTTAAAGTGTCACAATAAATTCAGGCGGACGTTAAACATAAATTATAATTATTATACAACATGTATTGTACGATGTGAACTGATAATAATGTTACATTATTTAATTGAGATATAAACATTTCCTGTTTGAGGGATAAATATTGTAAGTAAAATTTATGAATTTGTTTACTTCAACTCAATGTCAACACTTCTCCAACCTTTGACCTTTGACCTGATTCAGACATTTTGAATTACTATGGGAGGTCGAAGTAATTCAAATAATGGGTTAAAAGTAATTTTTGTTTTGATAATCAACATGTCAACCCGTAGCCATAGTCACCTCAATCAATCATCATTCATCAGTAACATTTCAGCCTACATACCATAGACCAACTGCAAAAAGCATACACTGCTGGCGAGTAGGTACTTCTGCAGCCTTCATGTGGTCGCAGTGCCAAGGTGTTCAACCAGAAAATCAGTGGATCCCCTTTTATATGATCGCGTCTCTAACTATTTATTTCTGTTCCAGGTTTCCCGTTGTTACAGGGAAGGGAGTCGCAACTCCTTTAACAGCTGTCTCGTGTCTAGTTGATATATAATTTTTCCTTCTGCGAACTTCGACGCGTTCAATGAAGTGAACAATTTTAATTAAGTAAATTTGGTGTATTTACTCTTCATCTTATAATTCCAACTTTTTATTATTATTACATAATTGCTCGTTCTTTAGAGAGTTCTCGCTACGCCTCGTAGCAAACGTAGTTAAATGCTACGCCGTGCTACAGCGCGTCCTTGCTACCTACGTCTGTTGGCGTGACGTCACGTCAGTGCTCGGGCGACGACGGCACGGAGGCACGGCGGGAAGGAACGGTAAGAATCTCAATCACAGCCCCCGAGCCGCGAGACAAATTGCAGACGACTTTGTTACGTACACAACGTTTCAAGCGCTCGCTCCACTCCGTCTCTTATTTACAAGTCGGTGCACGCCTCCACTTGTACCCTGATACTCATTGCTTTCGTATTGTATGGGAAACTTTGTCCTTTCCGACCTTTCTAAGGTTCGGCTTTGAAATAGCTCTAGGCAATTCGCGACTTTTCTTTTCCAAGAAAAGGATAAAATTTTGATTTATTTAAGCAGAGCTTCGTAGAAATAAGAATAAGGCACTTTTTGTTTCTAATACACAAACATACTTCATTACAATATTGAGATTTAATATCGCAGCATATTGCTTTTGTAAAACAATTAGGTTTATTGCCTATCCGTCAGTGTAGGCTTTTGCGTTCACTGACGCGAGAGGGCACTGCGGTTACGATATAATTGGAGATCCATACAAGGACATTAATGTAATAAATTAATAGCAAAATAGACATCAGACCCTCGGAACAAGAACAGCGTAATAATAACAATGTTAATGGCCCTTACCTCATAGGTAGTTTTAGGGAATCTTGTTGATTAAGTATAGCAAGTAGGCTGCCCGAATTTTCCTCGTAAATATATATGGTATAAAGGACAGCCCTCCGAATACTGATAGGGTGCATTGAGACCATGAAACTGAACAACCCAAAAAAACAGGAAAAGCAATAAAAGATTTGACTTCCTATAGTAAATGTAGTCACTGATCGTAATTTTGTATGGGAGATCGATTTTTTTGTTGTTTCCTGACATTTTAAAAGAAAGTTGTTCAGTGTCATGGTCTGCATGAACCCTATCAGTATTCGAAAGACTGCCCCTTATACTCGTATACTTACCTAAAATAAAAAGCGATAAATTTTGAAAAGCGGAACTCAAACCCACGACTTCTTCTATTCTATTCGTACGGTACTGACGACGCTATAACCACTGGGCTATCGTGGTTTCAACTGGAAATCAGCAGCTTTCACTTGCGTCATTCGGCAATGTGACGTTATACAAACATACATAAATCACGCCTATATCCCTTACGGGGTAGGCAGAGCTTACACCACGTCTGACAAAAGTTTGAGGGTCAATCAGATCACTGTGTATTACTATAGTGACAGGTTGTCAGCCCATTCGCCTAAAATTGCAATACACATCTAACCCTCAAGGCCCATAGTCGCCTCTTACGACACCCATAGGTAAGAAATGGGGTGATGCTATTCTAAGCCGGCATCACACGGCTAAATGTGACGTTATAGCGCCTTGTTATCTCATCTTGTGTGTGGTTTAGACGCTTTTACTCAGTACTAGAAGAGTACTACTAGGATAGTAAACTACAATGTTATTACTCCGTCTGTCTCTTGAGACTTCTGTTTCACTTTGGTCCGCCGTGCGTTTACCGCACGTAATACGTCAACTCAATCAAACGTCATTACCAGTGAAGCTTTAGTTGCCTTTGATATGTGAACTGGTTACTCGAGACCGTGTTGCGCATTCAATAATGTCATTGCTTCAGGCGTAACCTCAAATTAATGTATTGTTGTACACATACATACACTGTCATAACACGCCTTTATCCCTTGCGGGGTAGGTAAAAATACGGTCGCTATCACCACATCTGAGAAATATTTGAGAAATATTTCAGTAAAATATAGTATCACTCTAATTGTTATCAATTTTAGGCAACAGGCTGACAACCTGTCACTAGAGTGATACTATATTTTACTGAAACGGCCCTCAAATATTACATGAATCCCTCTAATCCCTTAGTCGTCCCTCGGGATAGAAATGCCGGAAATGCTATTCTAAGCCGGCATCACTGGGTACGGTTGTTGTATGTTAATTTATCACAACAATCATAGTACCCTGAAGTCTTCCAGTCTAGAGCGGACTCCAATGATGAGCTTGTTGCGCCAACACCATCATACCTACAATTATAATCAGGAATGGATTCTTATCATATTCCTTCTATTTACTAGAGGTATGTAGGTCAAACTAAAACGATCAGAAAGTTCTTTCCATCTCAAGAAAAGGCATAGAAAATGTGATTATTCCGACACCTTTCGTCACGTGTCGAATTTACGAGCGAATCGTAAAAAGTCGAGAGAGCAGACGTACTCTGTACAGTCACCCGGAAAATCGGAGTTAGCTTTCAAGAGATCGTATTTCAAAGCAAAAGGGGCGATACTCGCTGAATAACTGTTTCCACTTATCTACAGAACTGTACCTACCCCTCGTCATACTTTCACCTTATTGTTTCTTCTGATGTCTACTTGTTTCACTTCCTTCGCAGGGCAGGTGCTTAAAGGTAATATAGCCACATTTACGGTTGCTATAGAAATGTAGGGACTAAAAGCAGCTCCGCCTGCAGAAATATTTACATTTACGATTTCGCCAAATTCGAAGCGAGCGTACCGTATGAATGAAGTACGGTCACAAAAGCTTGTTTGTGTTTTTGCAACTTATTTTTGGACCTCCGGTGACATCAACGGACGCTTTTCACTGGCATGGGAAAAACTAATCGGGGCGCAGCACCTATCTACGGATCTGAAAATGTTGAATGTGAGTATGTTGTTTGTTTTTAGATCAGTGATGGTTCGTTTATGAAAGAAATAAAAACCTTAATTCAAATCTCTCTTTATTTAGTCTCTCTCATAAGTAGGTAATTAATAATCTCTTTGTATTCGTGTGGGATACCGAGTCGACGAACAATCTAATGAACCCTGGTGTCAGAGCGTTTCAACTAATAAATTATTTTTCAGTAGAAATCTGCACACGCGCCTACACGTTTCACAAAATTAAAATTGGAGAAAGGGAAGATTAATAGTATAAAAGATTGGAATCAGCATAAGTAGACGAAAACGTTTTACTCCATGGCAGATCTCTGTATAGCTTATCTCCAAACTGGCGCCAGGCTCAGTGTAGGCTGAAACGTGACAATATGCATCAGGAAAATTGTGTTCCACCACCTGAATTCGTGTTGTTTCTCGCCACTCACATGTTCCACGTGATGACGACAACTATTTAAGACAATGTCCATGTCAGAACAACGATAGTGCAGTGAAAAATTGTGAAATTTAAAGCAAATACCTAGCAGTGGGTAGGGCAACTAGATCATAGAACCAACGACCAATAGAGCGGTAGCCATGTTGGTATCAGAAAGCGCATCGATGGTTTGCTTCCTACCATATGGACCCACGATATTTTAAGGTTTGTAAGCAGCTGTTGGATGCAGTCAACCCAAGATAGCGGTCTATTAAGGTGCCTGGAAGGCTTATACCCAGAAATGGGCGTCTCATGGCTGTTTTGATGATTATGAGTGAACGCAAACCTAGTCGAAGTTACATGGCCAGCAGCAGAGCACTGTGGTTGTCAATGAAGACTATCCAACTGGCTCCTCATAAAATAGCATAGGTGTAAAATAAACGCGCATTGTATACTGAAATAAGGCAGCATTTAGCTTAGAATGTGCACGCGTAGTGAATCCCCGACCCGCGGAAATGCAACGCTCATTCTATTCGCACGAATCACATTTGCATTCATTTATTGAGATTGGATGACGTTACATTTTACATGAACATGAAATTAATTCTGGAGCTGAATGGCAGAAAATTTACTATTCAAATGAGAATTCTACAAAATACCTGCTACAGTTGTATTTATAAGACTTATTATGAAAACTACTACAAATTTTATTGCAGTTAAATAACTAATTTGCATGACGTAAGTAATTTTGGTAATAGGCGCTTGATGTAGTCATTTATTTATTCGTATGGCGAATGTCACTGTTCTACAATTGTAGTCATCATTTATGAGCCCAGAGAAAAAAATAAAGAATGTTTTTGTAACCAAAATAATTTCTACTCTTAATAATTTTCGTAATATTCCCTTAGTAATGAATAGGTATACCTTTGAATCCAGGCTCTTATGTAGGTTTATAAAAAAAATGCAGAAAGTGGAACAATTATTTCCTATGCAGATTGATGACCTTGTTCAGCACACCAGCGATTACTTTCACACAAAAGTATTGAACTGGGTCTATTGCGATAAAATTAAGGTAAATATTAATAATTTACCTGTGTCCTAACGTTGCAAAACAGTTTCACGTGTTGTGGTCTCGGGTTGACTGATTTTAATATTATCAATTGTTTTTTTGTAAACACTGCACTACGCCGACATACAACACACACCGTCACAGTATTCGACGGTTGTTCCGATGATAAACCACGCGGTTTCAACTTGTCAATTACTGTACCTACTCCATACAGATGAAAATTTTAAACCATCCTCCCAATTAAAATTATTCAGGTTCTTCTTAGTTTCAATAGTCTTACGAGAGATCCTTGTGTAAAAGTGGCATTCCACTGAATTTCGGGGCATGAAGTTCAATCCAATGATTTGATCTAGATGATAATTGTTCTGCAATTGAAGATTTATGCATCTGTTGGTATGGTATTTCACAGCTGCGATATAATTCTTTGACCCGTTCGCTGACAGTATAACACTAACTCGTACAGCAGCTACATTGTACTTTATAGACTCCTGCATTCTGAAACGGAGTGACATCCTTCGATGGCGTAAACAGTGTGATACTTTCGACAGTGGAGTAAAAACATTCTTGTTGTTTTACAAAACACCGTCTAAATCTTATATTTTACTCCTTCCACATAGAGTAAATATGCTGGCTGTCTGGTCAACTCACAGGTAAATTATTAATATTTACAACCATACATATATCACACCTATATCCGTTGCGGGGTAGGCAAAGCGTAAACGGTCGTAAATAACGTACATTTACGCCACGTCCGACAGACATTTGAAGGTCATTCAGTAAAATGTGAATCACCATAGTGACATTTTGTCATCCCATTGGCTATAATTACAAAACACATGTCACCCTTGAGTCCCTTAGTTCCCTGTCAGGACAGCCACGAGAAAGAAATGGGTTGATGCTATCCTAAGCCGGCATCACACGGTACGGCAGAATTTACCTAAATATTAGACCCGGTTTGATACAAAAATGTGTGCCCTTGTTCAGCTTTTCAAATATTTATATTATTTTATTTTATCCTGTTCAATCATTGCTTCCTGTGCCATGTATTATCATTGTACAGGTACAGGTCCACATTTACAGGCGAAAATCTGCCTGTAGCACACTTGTAGTTACAATTTACAGGTTACAGGCGTTTTATGAAGACACTTGTAAAGCTACCATAGTAAGTACCGCTCCAAAATCTCGACTACAGGTAAATTTTACAAGTCGATGTACAACACTATCGATTCATTCATTTCACTCACTCAAATTCAACGTCAATGCTATAGCACAGATAAAATAATGTAAAAGTATGTATACACTTTGCTAAATATATAAGACATTACACTGAAAATTATTATTTTAATAAAAAGGCAATTACAAAAATTAAATCAACAATATTTCTAATTAAAATCATATTATTGATAGAGTACGTACTGTTGTGAATTTATAATAATAATCCACAATGGGAGTTTTCTGTTGACAGTTCTGTTGATAGTTCTGAATGTTAAACCAGAGGGCGCTGTACTAAATTGAAATTTTGACAACTCAATATGGCTGGCGGCAGCCATAGTTTTGTCCCAGGTTTCGTATCACGTTGTGTTTGATACTAATTAATTATGTTAAGTTTGATTTGCTACAAAAAAGTCTTGTCGTCTTGCTATTATATTGGAAGTCGTTAATGTTTGTAAACCAAAAAACAAAAACGAAATTAAGAACGATTCAATGAACATAAAATAATGCATAATTTATAAAGTTGTACAGTTTTTGTGTCAATAAACGTTATTTCGACTAAGCTTAGCGCCATCTACATGAAAGTCGAGAATCCCTAGAAAAATTCCCATTGACGATAAAGTTTTGCTTTATTTAACGCCTCGAGCAAAATAATTTGGCAAGGAACGCATTTTGAGTACTTTTGAACATATTGAATAGACTTTTATGCAGAAATCTTGCACTTGTAGAATAATTACCTAGGTCAGACGACCCGTAAAATTATTCACAAGTTGTAAGTTTTTACAGTTGTAGTTTACAAGTCTTTTGATGAACACCTGTAAAAACTTGCTCGATTGTGTTTTTAAAAGCAAAATCTACCCTATGGTTTGTCGATGGAATTCTACAGGTGCCTGTAGCTGTGACTTGTAAAATTGTAGACCTGTAGCTTCGAAAAACGCCTGTAGTTGTAATTTTCATCAGTGTTGCTATTTAAATATTAATTTTGGCGCGATGTTGCCACTTTTTCGCCTGTAGAATTGTAGTTGTTCAATGATAGCACAGGCCACTGGTATTGGAGTCGAGGACTTTGTAAACCAAAATGCAAAGCAATACAAAGTGACTTCAACTAAATCAACCAAAAGAGCTTCTACGATACAGCAACAAAGCATTCTCATTGATATCTATGGAACTGCTGCACTACGATATTGATTATATTAGGTCCTTACATATGAAATTGGCGTTTTGTATGGTAGGAACAAAAAGTCGTTTTTTTTTAATATAGTATATTTATTTAATCAAAGTATGAGCCATTGTAATCTATGCACTTTTGCCATCTCATAGGTAGTTCATTGATCCCTTTACTAAAAATACCATTCGGACGGGAATCAATAAAATCTTTGAAGGCGATTTGGACTGCCCCATCTGAGTTGAATTTTTTCCCTTGCAAGAAGTTATCCAAATTTCGAAAAAAATGGTGATCTGTTGGAGCAAGGTCCGGGGAGTACGGTGGATGCCTTAGACATTCCAATTGAAGCTCTTCTAATTTGCTAGCCGTCTGTTGTGCAGTGTGTGGTCTAGCGTTGTCGTGAAGCAACAGTGGCGTAGAGCGATTGACCAACCTCGGTTGTTTAGCAGCTAGCTTTTCCATCATGGTTTGCAATGGGAATTTTTTCTAAGGATTCTCGAGTGTCATGTAGAGGGCGCTAAGCCTAATTGAAATAACGTTTCTTTACACAAAAACTGTACCAATTTATAAATTATTCTTTATTTTGTGTTTATTGAACTGTCCCAAATTTATTAATGGTTATTTGTTTACTTACACGTATGACACTCAATATAATAGCAAGGCGATAAGTTTAAATTGTAGTAAATCAATCCAACATAATTAATTTGTAACGAACACAACGTGAAACGGAACCTGTGACAAAAACTATGGCTGACGCCAGCCATATTGAAACGTCAAAATTTCAGTTTAGCACAGCGCCCTCTGGTTTGGCATTCAGAACTTGCAAGAGAACTGTCAATAGAAAAACCCCCATTGCTGACAGTAGACATCTGCCGTAATCGTCTGGCCAGATTTGAGGAAACTGTAATGAACGACACCGGCGCTAGTCCACCAAACGCTTACAAGTAACTTTTTATTGGTCAATTTTCGCTTGGAGCAGGCTTTGGCTGGCTTGCCAGGGTCCAGCCATTGCGATGAGCGCTTCCGATTATCGTAGAGAATCCACTTTTCATCACAGGTAATGATTCGATTTAAAATCCATTCGTTATTGTGCCGGTCAAGTAATGTAACGCAGCAGTTGACGCGCGTTTGCCGGTTTGCTTCACTCAATTCGTGAGGAACCCACCTTTCAAGTTTTTTAATCTTTCCAATTTGCTTCAAGTGGATTAAAACAGTTTTATCACTAACACCGAAGCCTGCAGCTAATTCGGACGTGGTTTGCGATGGATCCGCTTCCACAATAGCCTTCAATTCTTCATTATCAACTTGGGTCTCCGGCCGTCCACGGGGCTTGTTTTGCAGGTCGAAATTTCCAGAACGAAAACGTTGGAACCAAAAACGCACTGTGTTTTCTTTTGCGACACAACCGCCATACACATCATTAACCCTTCGAGCCGTTTCCGCAGCACTGGTGCCACGGTGGAACTCGTACTCGTAAATAACGCGATATTTCAAATTTTCCATTTTGAAAATTGAGCGATGCAAACAGAAAAAAGATAAGTAAAAAAACAAATGAATGACGGTTTACGAAACACAACTACATGTGGAAATAGCTGTATAAATTTGAATTTCGATTTCCTAACCAAATAGGAGAAATTTGTGATCAAAGTGGCCAGTACGACAAAACGACAATTTCATATGTAAGGACCTAATACTCTGTTGATCAGAGTGGTGTGCAAACTCTCATGGTTTTCATGGTAAATACATCCATACATATTATATCACGCCTATTATTCCTTGCGGGTTAGGCAGAGCGTAAACGGCCACAAAAAATTGACATTTATGCCACGTCTGACAAATATTTGAGGGTCATTGGGAAAATTGTGTATCGCTATAGTAACAGGTTGTCAGCCCATCGCCTAAAATTGCAATGCACACCCTCGAGTCCCTTAGTCGCCTCTTACGACTCCCACGGGAAAGAAATGGGGTGATGCTATTCTAAGCCGGCATCACGCGGCATGATAAATAGATATACCATTTAACGTAGTTTGAGAGCCCGGTGGCGCCCCCAAACAAGAAAAATCCCTGGCTGGGGACACGTTAGTGTCGAACCACCTTTAAATGCGGACATAATATTGTTCATCTATCGAAATTCTTCATTGTTGTAGTCGTCACACCAGTAACTATAGAAACGTGGAAATTTATTTATTGACTTTGCATCCATCGATCTATGTCCCTATGCACCTGTCTATCATGTAAAAGCATCTAGATAGGAATATTTTTTATACTAATATTCGAAAAAACTTACATAATATTTATTACATAGCTACCGATGTGTTTCTAAATGAGAGTAATGTAACAATTTAACTGTATAAAACGGATGCTTGAGTTAAAGAAGCGTCCATTCAACCACAAAGTAAGTATTGGCGGCTGCGCGCCGAATACAGAGAGCTCACTTCAAGCAAACGTCACGAAACTCTTCACAATTTGACACGCCGCCGTTTACAAGGAAATCCAAACCAATCCAAACACACTTGTAGTCGAGTGTCAACCGCGTTTTGTGCGGAAGTGCAAAATGGCTTCACACAGATATAAATAGGTAATAAATAGGTTTATTAGTATACAATGTGATTTGTACAATGTTCCTATAATATTTTGTACCAACTTAAATAATGATGCCGGCTTAGAATAGCATCACCCCATTTCTTACCCGTGGGAGTCGTAAGAAGCGACTAAGGGACTCGAGGGTGTGTATTGCAATTTTAGGCGATGGGCTGACAACCTGTCACTATGGCGATACACAATTTTCAGAATGTCCCTCAAATATTTGTCAGACGTGGCGTAAATGTCCGTTTTTGCGGCCATTTACGCTCTGCCTACTCCGCAAGGGATAATAGGCGTGATATATGTATGTATGTAAATAAAAACTTGCTTTCATAAAAGAACGAATCGCTGGGACGTCAGTCAACCCGCGACCACAATACATGAAACTGTGTTGAAACGTCGGGACTCAGGTAAATTACTAATATTTACCCTAAATACTATCGCGATAGACCGATCTACCGACCGGCTATATCAAGCCGAAAGGAGGTCAAAGTGGGGAAATGGGGAAAGTTGTTCAGTTTCATGAGCACCTTTCGGCTTGATATAGCCTTTCTGTTACTCCCTGTATGTTTAGGTACCTACTCCATTGAATAAAATCGGTAAGAAAACTGTGGCAGCCCTTGCCGAAAGCGGAAATAATCGAAAAAAGGGCCGAGTGATCCTTCTGTACATTCTCTATTTTGTGATTCAACCCTGCCCCCCTTGGACCCTTCCTCCTCTCTAGCCGATTCAATCAACCGCAAAGGAAATTAAATTGTTGAATTATTAACAAAGTTGAGGAAATAATAATTCCTTCTCACTGCTGCCATTTTGTACTTCGTTCGGATTTACTCGGGTAAGGATTTTAGAGACTATTAAAGTTGCTAAAGCCGTCAAATCCAACCCAAATTATGATGTACAATCATTTAATGTTTATGTATATAATAAATATTCGATCTGTAAATAAATATGTATTTTTTAAGGTTGCCGTGGGTTCTGTTTTGACTCAGTGAATGTTCTCTTTCATACATAAATTAAGAAATCAATGTTTTTAAAATACACTTGCTGATGAGTGTATGTTCTACCCTTTTCTTATGGTGTTTTGACGAAGCTTACAGTGAATCGTAGTTTATTTAATATTGTTAACTGTAATTACCTGTATTGATTAATAAATAAAGATTACACTTGACACTGACACTGTTTGTGAATTTGTTTCTAGTCTGGTTAGGACATTGCAGACTGAACCATGTGATTGTACAAAAAGAAAGATAGTACCGTGCTTTGGCGGACATGTTAAGCCCTCGGTCCTTCGGGTAAACTTCGTTACAAAACCATGTCTGAGGCCTACTACTAGTAGTAAGTGGGTGAACAACTCTGACACAAAGGTTCATCGGGTCGTTGGACGACTCGGAATCCCACACAAAAAAGAAGACTTGTTCAAATTTTAACTTAATGAGTCGTACCTACTAGTAATGTAACACCAGTTGAAACTATTTTAGAAAGTTTTACTATTTAGGTTGCCTGAGTTATAATGTATATGCTCTTCGTTGTTTTCATTCCCATCACAACCCATATGTTAATAAATAAGACCATTGCTGTTGTTTATTTTGAAGCACGTCTGACCATTCATCACGGTTTTGTTTCAAAAGTTGAGTAAAAGAGTACGGAAGTGGACCCCGTGTCGTCGCCCAAGATTGATGGCATCCAGTCTCAAGCCAACCCACGTTCACTTGTACCATTCTTCTACCAACGACCAGTTCCATAGAGCTCTAAATACCATTGAACGAAGTAAGGCAATACTGCTTTCAGTTTCAACACAGATGTCTTTTTGATTCCCAGCCGGAACAGATATTCGAATGATCAATTCAGGAAGAAGAATTTTCCGCTAATCTGAATATTATAGAGATTAGATCTCAGTAACCTACTGAGACAATTAGCTGTAGTTAAGCAGTGAAAGTATCCGATAACTATCAGTTTCACACATGTTTGTTTTCAACGTATTAAAAACGCGTCATTAGAACGTTGTGGAACGACCCCTACTAACCGCCCTTTATTTTCATTGTCACTGCGTTCTTTACAATTCTCATTAAGATCCTTGTCTCTTCCCCGTGACGTTTATTCACTTCATTTCAAAATGAACTTTTCATTCGTAGTTATCAAACCCTTGCTGCCTTTGAATCCCATTCTATTTTAGATTTTCCCGAGCTTTATTTTGAAACAATAGATTGATATTCGATTTCCTACAAAAAATATACCTTGTTCCTATATAAGCTTGTGTGACTCCAGGAAAACCCGGTTTATTTTTCAGGTATTACTTTGTATTATCATTTGGACATTTCTCTATCACTAGTACAAATAATCGAAACAGTAAAACTAATAAGTATATCAAGTAGACAACAATTAGGTGAATATTACGGGAAGCTTGAACCCGTAAAATGTTAATACTGAGTCCGTGAAAACATTGCAGATCATTAAAACAAATAGGAAATTATTTGCAACAAACAAAAAATATAGGTAACGTAACATCTATTTTGGTAAATAAATATTACTTGTAAAATATCACTGTTTCACAAGAAGCTACAAAAAGACTGTGAGTCTTTCAAAGACACAACGAAACCATTTATAGTTTCAATTCCTACTTTTCCTCAAAAAGGGGATTATCAGGCAGAAAAATAATGTGGGTGTAAAAAAATCAGTAAGTGCGGTACGTGTGTTCCATTGCACATTGATTTCGTCAATAGAAGACGGATGTCGGCCATGTTTCCGTCACGCGTGTGCGATCGACAATACGTAACGTAACGCTCATTGACAATAAATATCCCAAGAACGTAAACACCCGCTGATGTGCTTTGCACAAGTGTTACACTTCCTCATGTAAGCAAACTTAACGGGAACTTGTATAGACTTTTATAGCAGTCTGGTTGGAGAAAGTGTATAAAAATTCTTTACGTTTCAGTTATATGGGAGTAAAATTACATATAAAATTGGTATAAGTAAAGCAGGTGACTGAAATTATTTTCATGTGGTTAAATTTTATTCGCAATTGGATTTAATCAATGTGATTTTTGATTTGGTTATCCCAGTGGTTGTTACAAATTGCAACTAATTTGGTAGGCACATTGCTGCTCACGGGGATTTGGCTTCTAGTTTTTTACTACATCCTGGTAATATTATACTACCTTAAGAGACGTAAATGCAAATATAATATTTTTCCGCGCAGAAAATATTTCCTTGCGGCTAATCCAAAATAAGCTTAGCGGAAAGTACGAAATTGGCTCAGATACGTCGATATTATTTAATGTACCGTACCCGCGGGCTTGTTTGTTGACTGGAAAATATTTATTGCACTCTCCTCTCTTTATCCTATATATAATTTCATCTGTTTTCCTTGTAAGTAAACTTGTTATCCACACTGGTTACTTCGCCCATTCATATCAAGCATAACTTCTTTGTAATTTTTGGCTGATTAACCTTCCGATGTACTCATAATTCCAAGATTATATTTTCTTTATATTAAACATTTTAAAGTCTAATTATGGCTTTAACTTAAACTTCAATAGTAATTTTCATGCCTAATTTAATTAATTAATTAAAAGTTTTAAACGTTACCGTGATTGCTATATAATATATGTAATAAAAGTCCTGATAACAGCGACCACAACAAAAATAAATGATACTCAATAATAAACTCATCTGTATGACCACAAAAATGGAATTAAAACGATAGGTAAAAACAAACGTGCAAGATTTACTTTCTACTCATACAGACTAACTGACAAACTAATGATTCAATGTATTCATAAAAATATTATACGAGTACTATTTGCAATCGACTGTGTATCGAATATCTGTGCTACATTAAAATAAACCAAACAATAAACTTGCAACTTGCAACCATTACCTTAACATCACGATGAAGTCTACAAAGCTCTGGAATACACTTACCAACTTATTTCAATAAAGCCTTTGAGCAAGTGTGACAAAGTGAACTCGAGTACCTTCCGCTGAAATCTAAGTCTGCAATGTGAATGTGATTGTGACAGCGGCATGCGTGCGGCGCATTCCAGCTGGCTAGTAAATGTTTAATCCTCGGCAGAGACATCGCCAAACGAGCTATTCAGCCTCATCAATCCCTCTGCTTGATCATACTACGTAACAAGTAATTCCCACTGAATATAAACGAAATTTTCCTTTTCCTATGAATAGCATTTACTAAGAGCGCAATTTGCATGTATTTAACGCTGTTTCTGTACGGATATTGTGTTCTAATCATCCCATTTTTCCTGCAAAATTACCATGTGATTTGAATGCAAATGTTATCTTCGCAGAACTGTGTTAGAAGCGCCGACATCTAAGAGAATATCGTTTGATCTCGCCGGAGATTCGCCGAGAGAGCAAAAATTACTTGTTTGAGTAATGTTCAGGTTTTATTAACAGCTGGAAATATTGCTGAGTGAGAATAAAACGACTGTGATGAAAGCAACGAGATTACCTGCGGCGTGTTCCAAGGGGACGATAAGACGAATACATTTATCTTAGTTGAGGAGAGAAGATGGCTTTTGCCAAATCAAAGTACCTGGTTGTCTCTCCGAATATAAAGACGTTTTAAGAGGCAAAGTTAGTTTTGTGTCCTACTTTCTCTATTAAATAAGAAGATAGCCAAATATTGAGGTGGAATTTGTAAAGACTGTCATTTTACACCGTTCACTTCCGTTAACAATTTCCAAAGTACCGCTACGGATTGATTTCGCACAAGTAAAGTGTCTCCGATGTCGTCACGCCCCAATTCCCTCCAGCATCTATAAGTTTTAATGATCTTCATAATGATCTCCGAACTCTGATCAAGTCTCAACACTCAAGTCGGATGATCACCTGCATGCAAAGTATGGCTCGCCGCTGAGGAATACTTACTATCTGATCTGAATCACTACATAGTATAAAATAAAGTCGCTTCCCGTTTGGTGTCTCCTTATATCTCTAGAATTACCCAACGGATTTTGATACGGTTTTTTTTAATAAATAGAGTAACTTGAAAGGAAGGTTTATAAGTATAATTTATACCGGGAAAATGTCACATTCCCATGGGAAAACGGGTAGCCCAACTGGAAGTAAACTTTTGACCCCCTTTTGACACCTTTAAGGATTAAAATTTCAAAAATGCTGAAATACGTATTTAATTATTTTAAGTTATGAATCTAATCAGAAATTTTGAAACAGATCACATTTAAGATAAAAAACTTTCATACAAACTTTAAACCCCCTTTTCACCCATTTAAGGGTTAAAATTTCAAAAATGCTGAAACACGTGTTAAATTATTTTAAGTTATTAGTTTAATCACAAATTTTGAAACAGATCACATTCATTTAAAAAAACGAACTTTCATACAAACTTTTAACCCCCCTTTTGACCCTATTAAGGGTTAAAATTTCAAATATGCTGAAACATGTGTTTAATTATTTTAAGTCATAAGTCTAATCACTTATTTTGAAACGGATCATACTAAAGACAACGAACTTTCATACAAACTTTGAATCCCCTTTTCATCCCTTGGAGGATTAAAAAAATACGGAATTTTATCAGCCTATGAACTATGTAGTGACACAATTTTAGCGTAAAGCTTGCCACTATAATAGTAGTTTATGCAACTGTCGTATAATGGGGGTCAATAGAATGGAAGTGTCTGTTTATCACACGAGGCGTAGCCGAGTGTGATAATAGATTGACACGAGCATTCTAATGCCTAATTATATGCAGTTGCATACACTATTTTATCTACACTCTAAAAAAATTAACTCAGTTGAACACTTTTCCAAACGTCCGCACCGGCGATTGCAAGGCCCGATACATGGTCAAATTCAATACGAGAACGTAATATGGCTTGATATGAATTTTTGAAGATTCTTTACTAAGAGTTGTTTAGATGTCGAGTCTCAACAGCAAATAACTAAACAACTGAACAACAACTGAACAACAACTGAACAACACTGAACAACATCGAAATAACATCTGAACAACAACTTATCAACATCTGAACAACAACTGAACAACATCTCAACAACAACAGAACAAAAACCTATTAAAACAACTGAACAACATCCGAAAAATTACCGTACAACAACAACTGTCAGGTGCGGCGGAAGATAGCGATTTGAGTATTGAAAAAAAAAACTTCAGTTTCATTTCTCAACTTTATCGTATTAAGAGTTTTCTCATTAAGTCATTACGCTTCTATAATTTATAGTAAACCCTAGTTTTTAAAGGCAGAATGCATAAAGTAGGTCATTATGCATTTGTTTTCGAATTCATAATTCGAATATTATGAGACGAGTGTAGATAAAATCTTTAAATTACCTCTTATCTGGGCTTCATACAAAATTGTATCTATATCCTAGCCTAATGCGTTAATGAAGCGAGACGGATTATCACTACATAGTATAAAGTAAAGTCGCTTCCCACGTCTGTCCCTGTCTGATTGTTTGTTTGTATGCTTAAATCTTCAAAACCACTTAACGGATCTGGATGAAGTTTTTTTTAAAAGATTGTGATTCAAAAGGAAGGTTTTGTAGCGACCTCTGGGAGCTACGACAAGAAGCTCACTCAAAGTGGTTCACGAGCAAGCAAGACGCAACAGAAGTTCCAACATAGCTGCAAGATGGCGCCACGTGACAGAACAAAGAGCCTGAAACGCGGTATCGAAGTGTTTCACCGCGCAACGCATATATACAACTTCCAATTCTATCCAGGTGGACCAGTCGGTCTCCTGGCCACAACAACCGGCCAGGCGGGTAGCTACCCTTTTCCCGACACCACCTGGAACCCTCCATTCTGCCTATTGGGCATTACTCCTGTCACCCGCCATATTGGTGACCCCTACCTTGGACTTCGCAGCCTTCAACCACGCATCAACCACTACGTCATCAGCACCCACCGCAGTCACAGCACGGCAGCTTCACTGGTCTTCCATCATCGTCTCGACTCACCGTAGACGTCCCGACTCACCGTGGACATTGGAACCAGCACTGTATCGCCACGCCAGACTGCATCATCACGCTACATGACGTCATCAGCCCCACTTCGCTCGCTGACGGTATCGACCTCCGGTCTTGAGGGGGAGTACTGTAGCGACCTCTGGGAGCTACGACAAGAAGCTCACTCAAAATGGTTCACGAGCAAGCAAGACGCAACAGAAGTTCCAACATAGCTGCAAGATGGCGCCACGTGACAGAACAAAGAGCCTGAAACGCGGTATCGAAGTGTTTCACCGCGCAACGCATATATACAACTTCCAATTCTATCCAGGTGGACCAGTCGGTCTCCTGGCCACAACAACCGGCCAGGCGGGTAGCTACCCTTTTCCCGACACCACCTGGAACCCTCCATTCTGCCTATTGGGCATTACTCCTGTCACCCGCCATAGTTTTATGTATGATTTATGTAGGGAGAAGGTCTGTTTCCCGTGGGAAATCAGTTAGCAGCGGGTGAAACCGCTGGACGGGCCGCTAGTTTCTAATAAAAGTTTAAAAGGCGGTGAAGCGAACTAATGGAAAACTTTTGAAAACCTTATAGTAATAGTAGTAGTAATATAGTAATTTATAGCGTAAGTGCACGTTTGTTGCCCAGAATATTTTCTTAATAAATAAACTAGTTGTAAGAACAACAAACACCATCTGGATAACTAATATTAGGTATCTATCAGAGATAGCAACAAGTTCGTTTAATGTATTCTTTCTACAATACTGTAACAGTAACATTTTAGAATAGAATAGAAATATATTCAAAAATAAAAACGCAGCTGTTTTCTGAAATAAAACCTAGCCTATAACACTCAGGATACTGAAGTAAGGATTCTTCCGATACAATTCTCATTCGAATCTGTTCAGTGGTTAAAGAGTTGCAGCACTTTAAAGAATCGCACATAATATGCATGAACTTTAAAACATTACACTCCTTTTTGGTTGGGCAGTCGTATAAAAACGATATTTCCATCAAGGGTTCGGCACTTATGATAACAAATGAACAAATCGGGTCAGAGACACCAATATCAGTTGAGTGCGGATCGTCGCAGATGGAAGTAATTTACCCACGAGCCACGTGAGCAAGCCCGCACTCGTGTTATTATCTCATATTACAGCTCGTTCCGTTGTTCCGTTTGGAGTATAGATGGAGCGAGATTGCTCTTGGCATGGTGGTGATATTGCACTGATTGGATTCGGCATGGTGGCAATACTGAAAACTAAGCTGAACTTTCCAATCAGTTTTCGAAACAGAGTGTTATCGGTACAAATACCAATTTTTTAAACATAGGGCAACATTTTACTGAAAATCATAATAAGGTAATAAAAACCTTAAGAAATTAAAATTAAAATATTGTGATTCTATTCCATGAATAATTCAAGTAGGAAAGGTTACCCACGAACAACTGTAGCTACGGCTGAATCACAACAAAAACATTTCAGGGAATACGAGGTATGAGAAGTTAAATAAATTGTGCTGGTGATCTAACTTCTGCCATCGTACAGTGTGTTTCAATGATTTTTGCAGAAAACGAGCTGCTTCGCCAACGGTTCACTGACCGTAGTTCTTTTTTATCCCTTTTTTTATTTAGAAAAACTAACTTAATTATTGTAAAGGAAATATGATACTTTTGAAACTTTGAATAATGTAAGTACTAGGTATATTAATTTTGGACGCCTACGCCACTGACGTCTACGTATTTTCCTCACAACTCCAATTTACTCTCAATACTTCTTTTCAAGGGTCTAAATGAGATCGCTTAGCTAAAACAGGTATAAAATTCCGGACGTCGTTTACCTTACCCAACAAAAGGTCCGCGTAAATAGTGGAAAGCCAGCCACTTTTAGGCGGCCGTTGCAAACCATATCTCACCGAACGGAGGGTAGATAAGTTTCACCGGTAAACACACAACATGAGGGTCGACAAGTATGGACCCTTACAGCCACAAAATAAGCCGAGGTAATTAAGGTAAGGTTTTGTTCGAAACTTTTGTTTGAATGGGGGGTATAAAAAGTCATTGGTTGCTGTGGCAAGGATTTTAGAAAACATGCATAATTTTCTTTGTTCAATATTTTGGAAGTTCAGGTAGAGAGTGCACGAACAAAATAAAAAATGTTTTACTATTAACGACTATAAATTTTTTTTTTTATTAAACCCAAAAGTTTTGCATCAAAGTTATAGCATACAGTGGTAATATTCCCGTCTTCGTCTTGGAAGTCAAGCTGCCACTCGCCTGAACGTTACGACTTGAACGTAGAACGACGTCCGACACGACGGGTATCGATAAAACCGATTTGTTCTAACAAGTTTTCGGAGTTTAAAAAGAAAATCTCTCGGTCGCTGTGATGAAATTTCTATTTTCTTGTCTACAATGTGAACTATGTTTAGATTACGACATCACATTGCTAAGAAAATTGCATCAATAGAAGAATCAATTTCAGATTCTTAAAATACTGCTTTTCAAATCCTAAAATTACTTCTATGAAACGTATATTGTGACAAAGTTGCGATTTGTGCGGCATACAGTGCTACGAAGTTGCGTAGTAATTTGCTACGAGACTCCTCTTATCAATTTATGTCTCAACAAAGCACTTACTAAGATTAACAGGGCTATTTACGAGCAACTTTAAACTATATTGAGCGTAATTTACGTTACACTAAGTATTTTACAGGATAAACATACGACATACTATTAAGTGCTTGCTTATCGGTTGGTAAATCAAGCCGGCTAAAGACCCATCGAACCCTAGGATTTTAGAATAGCATACAACTAATAGTTGGCATCTGACATATCTCAAAATTTTTTCATGACCGCTAGGTCGAGGTACAACAAAGACTGGGCCGATGGCATAGCGGATAGTACCACTGCCTTCTACGCCGAGGGTCGTGGGTTCGATTCCCACAAGACACAAATATTTTTAAGTAATTTTTAGATATGTGTGTTTAGTCTGGATATTTCTATTTAAAATATGTATTTATTTACAATAAAAAAGTATATAACTATTAATATCAGCTATCAGCTATCCCATAGTACAAGCATAATTTGGAGCTAGATGGCGCTGTGTAAAAAAAAACAATACCAGGCTTCAGCTGTCATGCTGTAAAATGTATTTTTGAATAATAAATAAAAAGGTACTGAATAAAAAAAATGTCAACTTTGTATGCAGCACCATGAGTAGAACCAGGGACTTCCATATCCTGATACCAACCTCAATGTATGTAACATAAGTGTAACCAATATTTAAACAAACTTAAACCGATCTACATGTAATATTCATAAATATCCATTATATGAACAAGACAAAGAACAATACACTTTCAGAGACCCTCTCTATCCATTAACTGGTAAGGAATTCCAGTCTGTATCCGGCGCTTCTCAAGGAGATTAGTTGCTCCTCCTCTTTGGCTTTTCACGGGAACCTGATAAGTATCGGCCGCAAGGAACTTTGTGGCCAGCGGGGAATGAGCAATCCCTTTAGACGGAGAATTCCAAGTAAACCTGGTTTTGAGTGCTTTCAGTTAGCAATCGAACTTCTAGCTCCGTAAAGTAAAGGAATATTTAATTCAATTTTAATAGTGGTTGGTAATTTGTTTGAAGAGCGCGGTATTGATTGATTAGATTAGAAGCTATGGGAAAGTTTACCTATGATTAAGAAAAGCTGCAGAAATTTATCCATGTTTTTGGACAGCTAAACTAAAGTAAAACTTAAGTTGTTTTTCTTGTTTTTATTCCCCTAAACAAATATTGAAAAGCTGGTTTGAGGTACCTACCGAGCATCCTCATTTACCTTCAGCAAGAACTCAGAGCAAGAACATGTTTCCGGGTAATTCAACGAACGTAACTTCACCAACACCAAATTATGGCACTCCTTTGATAAAAAATACGAAAAATTCTGAATGTAAAAGTTATATTCCAATTTGATGAGCTAGTCCATGAAGATTGAATTGTGGAAACATCTACTAAGGCAAATTGGAACAGGAATATAATCAAAAGCCAGAATAAAATAGTGTTCAGAGAGGGTCGAATAGAATGGAACAAGATAGTTTTAGTCCTTTTATCAAAACTTCAACAATGTCCCGAAGTCAAGCCGTACAGTATACAAAAAGGCAACAGTAGGTATGACTTTGTTAGTTAACTGTTTATGGATCGCTACCGAATGGTTTTATGGTTATTCTTCTATCGAGTGGTAATTTTTTTTTTTTTTTATTAATGATGGGTTTGCTCTTGACTCTAATCTAGGTCATAGGACAGAGACAGAGTCTAAGATGGAGCGAGCTCACCCAGAAGAAGCCTGTTCACTCTTACTTTGAAGACATTAGGGTTGTATGCGTTTGGAAACACAGACGCAGGAAGTGAGTTCCACTCTTTAGCAGTGCGCATTATAAATGATGACTGGAAGCGCTTAGTCCGAATTGGCGGAATGGCAACCAGGTACGGATGGTATCCGGCGGTGCTTCTGGATGTCCGATGGTAGAAGGGAGCTGGTGGAACAAAGTCGTGAAGCTCTTGAGCACACTCTCCGAAGTACAATCTATAAAAAACCGACAAGCAGGCAACCTTGCGGCGATGTGCCAGGCTATGTAGCTTGGTGTCCACCAGTTTTATGTCGCCTATGATCCTCTTGGCCCTGCGTTCCACTAAAAATGCGTAAAAGGTAAGCGTAAATGTACCACTAGAACCACCAGTGGTTCTACTCGGTGGTTCTGGTGATCCAAGAGGGGTTTATCAAGTTGATGAAAGATCGAGATGTTTTAAAACCGCTTACTCCAGGCACTTAGATAATCGTTCTGGTAGCAGCGGTACCTAGTTATTTATTCACTTACATGCCAAAGTTTGGGGAAAGTAATAATAAAACATCTTAACGACCCTACAGATCGAGATTCCAAAGATTGAACCACTAAGTAATTTCTAGTTCAATACGAAATCTTGCACAACAACGCCTATCCTTTACTGTGGCTGTAATAGAAGTTGGGATTCAATGGAAAACCATTTTCTTGGCCGCACTTGATACATCCACTCTAATTGTACGACCTTTCGTGGCCTGAGGGTAAAACTCGAATATAAAAATGGAATACGTTTTCTTTTCATTTATTTAAAGCCGCTGGCAACCGCAAAATTACTAGCAAGAATGTTTAATTGAGTCGATAAAAAATCTTACTTACAATTTGGTATTCATAAATACAATTTCGTTTGATGTAATAACCTTATATAAGTAGACGTTACGAACTTAATAAAACAATGCTAAGTGCTAGATTCGTGTGAAAAGTATCATGTAAGAAAAACAATGTACTACAAAATCAGACCTATATTAGCTATGAGATAGCTCGGGATTTCTATGCAATCAACGTATGGCGACGTTAGAAAGTCTTTTGCAGATTTTTATTTTGAGATTGTAAGTGTGCTGTTCAAAACTAGAATAGGGGAGACCCTCCCCTCCCCCTTTCCCTTGAAATGTGACCCAAAATATGTATTTTTTAGTTAACAATAATAGTTACAAAAAAAGTGTCAAAGAACAAAATAGTGTCAAAAATTTTCTTTGAAAAATCTTTTTACATCCACCCGCTGAACCGATCTTCATTAAACTTGTCACAGAGATTGCTAACATACCGAGAACGTACGTAGGCTACTGTTTATTACCATTCGAGGGTCTGGAGTACAGATGTAGACCACCAGGTGTACCAACAGGAGCGCAGCTAAACTATTAGAGATATAGGCATGGTTCCAAAACAAAAGTTGTTCAGTATGATGGGCCGCTTCTTTTCACAAGGACATTGGGGATCTGGAGTACCTTATGTAGACCACCAGGTGTACCATCAGGAGCCCACCTAAACTATTAGAGATACAGAAATGGTTTCAAAACAAAAGTTGTTCAGTATGATGGGAATAAGTTGAGAAAGGAATTGGCAACTTTTTGCCGAGGATTTTTTTGTTATCTACTTACTTTTGTATTCAATGGTTATAAATATTGATCTCTCAGGGCAGTACACCTTTTCCCTTTAACAACAGAAGCAAGCAAGTCATCCTTAGACAGAAGAGATAAGAACTGTTCTAATATCACTGTCATACTTACTATGAATATACATATCTACTTTAGAACCTGTGCCTAAAAAAACGATCTAACGCGGACGAAGTCGCGGGTAAAAGCTAGCAGTATATATATTTACGGTGTTTTATAATACTTTTGAAGATACGCCGTATTATAAGTATTCTTAAAATAAAACTACGGACAGGTTAGTAGGTTATGTAGGTTTTGAACAGCATACTTACAGGTATCTTATCACAAAATAAACATCCGCCAAACACTTTCTCAAGCCTAAAAGCACAGAATGACCCAATTAAAAGTCGTCGTCGCACAAAACCGTACGTCTCCGATATTCATGTTTAAGAGCAATTCTTGTAACGAAGGGTATGACTTATTCATGTTCTCGGTAGACGCAATAAGTTCGAAGGCTCGATCGGCGGGATAATAACGAGACAATAACGAACACCGTCTGCGAGACATCCACTGTTTGCTCTTATTGGTGTCGGCCATTATTGTAAAACATTCCGTAATAAGCACGCCCGCAATGGCGAGCGAGACTTAACAATAAAAAGTAATGGACAAGCCAACGTACCAGCAGGATTATCTTAAAATTTAATCAGGGTGTAGTGCTTTCTTTGGAATTGAAAGTAGAGCTGTTGAATAAATCAATGAATGCACTCATTTATTGTACTGATGACACGAACAATTTATTTTAGAAATTAAGATAAAACTAAGAGTTCAGATTAATCTATAATGGGAACGTAAAAGTTCCAAATATTATTCGAAAGCTCCCGTCCGTAAACGTCGAGGCAGGTTTTCATTAGAGGTGAACATATCTGAAATCAATTTGATATTGTTTTATGCTGAGTAATAAAATAAGGCAGCAGGTGCTTGTGCATTCAGGTAAATCATCTCGTACGTAGAATGTGGGTAGAATGGATATCTATATCACCTATCTATGTATGTAGGTGAACCTGTGACCTATGTCCTTGTTATGTACCATAATATATTGATTATGCCGTGTGATGCCGGCTTAGAATAGCATCACCCCATTTCTTTCCTTTGGGAGTCGTAAGAGGCGACTCGAGGGTGTGTATTGCAATTATAGACGATGGGCTGACAACCTGTCACTATGGCGATATACAGTTTTCCCAATGACCCTCAAATGTTTGTCAGACGTGGCGTGAATGTCCGTTTTTGGCGGGCATTTACGCTCTGCCTTCCAGCAAGGGATTATAGGCGTGATGTGTATGTGTATAAGGAAATAAATTGTTCAATCTTATTTCGGGGTTACATCGTCAGCTATTTATTGTATATATTTATATATGTTTGTAACTCTACCTATCGTATGATAGAAGACAATTAGTTATCTATGATTTACCTACCTACTACCTATCTTATTCAGTTTGATTATGTCGATCTTCATTCTAATTGTTTGCAGAATTGTTTCACGCTTAATACTTACTTAGTACATCATTCAGTGGCGACTTAAAACACAAAAAAATAGTTAATCCGTTATCAGAAAACACGAGACGCAACGAATTTTAAAAGGCTGATGTCGATGAGTCTATAATAAAGTAAGAAAAAATTATGTTTGACTTACCCTTCCATAGAAGCCTAACGACCACTGGCTCGTGTTGAATCCCAAATTTACGTTGGTCGCACAATGGTTAATGATGACATCCGAATTCACCTGTAATTACGAAAGTAAATTATTTAACTTCTGTTTTGATTTAGACTCAGATTACAATGCAGGCTAATTATGTGTAGCGTTCATAAAAAACCTCTTGAGACAGCGCTTATGCGCACGTTGTCTGATACAATTTTAAACGTACCTAACCAGATATATTGTAGTAAAAAAAAAAAATTGCAACAGTTGGTAGTTCACTATTTATTTATTAAAAATCATTATTAAAAATCATTAAACATACACATGACATTGTGTTGTCTAGAACTGAACAGGATGGTAACTAGAGATGCTAAAAAACCTGTTAAGTGTCATGCTTACTTGCACCGGAAGTCCTTCTTGCTCGAACCGGGTGATGTCCGCCCGCTTTTTTGGCAGCACGCGCCACCTGGCGTTGGAGACGGGATGCTCGCTTAGGTACAGCGGGAACGTGGAAAACAACCCCGGGACTGGGTTCGGGTCGTAACGGATGTACAGTGGCTGCAACAAAGCTTTGTAATTGGTTCTTGATTCTACGTCAAGGTAGCACTGAAATTAAGGTTCCCTGCTATTATAGGCAATCACCGCGAAACCGTTCCTTTTTTAGATATCAAGAATGTTCAATGAAAAAATAAGTATTGGTGTAGAATATGTATTATTTTTGCACTGGACAACCTCTGTAGTAAATAATATGATATATATTGTTATATTTGTACTTCCAGGCGTAGCGTCGAAAAAATAAACATTTTATTTATAATTTTTTTAAGGAATGCAAAGGTTGTGTGAAAGATACCTTTTTCTTTTCAACTGAAGCTGACAGAGCTAGCAAGAACTCTTGGTTATACTTCAACTGCTCGCCAGTAGAAACTCTGTCACAATAATCAGCACTTGTGACGATAAAGGCACATCTCTCAGCAGGCTGCTTGTTTGGTATACCAACTAGGTGGCAGCCATCTTTTAGTTCTTGAGCATAGTGTATGTCGTTTGAGGATATTCGTCCGCCAAGTATGAGACCCTTTTCGCCATCCGGATTTATAGTAACTGTAGAGTTTGTATTATTTTTTAGATAAAGATACATAAAATATCCTGGAGGTATAACAACGAACTTTTATGTAAGTCATTTTGTGTGTCTTTATTACTAGGATCTTTTTAGGTATATTATTACAGGCTTTCAGCTTAATATTTTCATATCCAGACCATTCATGACGCAAAAACCAAAGCACGATCCAATTTAACATGGTTCACACGAAATGTCGCTGTAGAATTTAAAATACTGCAAAATACCTAAAACTAGCAATTAGCAACAAAGTTTAACTTCTCTAATGCTCAGTGACAACTCACAGCAAAATAAAAACCATTTACCATACAACCAACATCTAAAACAGAAAAGATCTCGTGCAATTTTTTTTTAACAGGTCTTGTAAATCTTATTTTAAACATTGGAGGCCAGTAGTCTTATGTCGTCTCAGGTACAGATTGACTGACTAAGAAATTATTCATTCTATCAAAAATACTGCAGTAAGTGAAGCTAGATCCTCTGATGACGAAAATTTTTTTTTTTTTTTTTTTTTATTAGTGATGGGTTTGCTCTTGACTCTAGTCTAGGTCATAGGACAGAGACAGAGTCTAAGATGGAGCGAGCTCACCCAGAAGAAGCCTGTTCACTCTTACTTTGAAGAGATTAGGGTTGTATGCTTTTGGAAACACAGACGCAGGAAGTGAGTTCCACTCTTTAGCAGTGCGCATTATAAATGATGACTGGAAGCGCTTAGTCCGAATTGGTGGAATGGCTACCAGGTACGGATGGTATCCGGCGGTGCGTCTGGATGTCCGATGGTAGAAGGGAAATTCTGTCAATTTAAGCTATTGACAACATTCTTAACGTGTTCTTAACGCTATATTGATGTAATGTGACAGGTTTGAATTTGGGCTGGCTGGCAGGCTTTTTAGGCTTCTTAACGCTATATTGACGTAATGTGACAGGTTTGAATTTGGGCTGTACGATGGTTCAAAATCTTGATAAATATGCTAACTATATTTTCCTATCCCAAACCTGATTCTCCGCCCCCCTGTCCTACATTGGTGTAGACGTCCCTCCCTCATGACAATAATCAAGTGGGTCTTAGTAGTTAGATGTATGGACACATTGTTCTATAAGGCCTCCACCTCTTCATCTGAACTACTCAAAGTCGGCGCTTATACCTGTACGATCTTCTGAAAGTATATCTCTGTCAATTTCACTACCAGATCGCTACCCTGTTCAACACGCTGCAAATCTCTTATGTACATTGTCACGGAGAGCTTTGTTGACAAGGAACGTTATGCCACCCTGGGACTGTGTGGTCCCTTCACGGAAGTAAAACAGGTGGCCTGATTCTTGGGTTATCGTTGACACGATAGGGGAAGGACTTCCCCTCTCTTCGGACTTCCGTGTCATTAAAAGCGACGGAGGGATAAGTTCGTCTAGAGAATTGACAACATCGTTCCCTGTGAAAGCAATTTCTTGCACTGTGCTCGCCAATCCGCCAGCTAAGAGTGATGAGTATGGCAAATTCTCCCCAATAGGGGAAGGCTTATGTCCAGCAGTGGACTGTTGTAGTAGAGTAAGTGAAACTTAGCGTACAATTGCCCGTTTTATATATTTAATTTATAGGCATCTAAACTATTCAGCGTCTTTTCGTGGGTACCACTGACCTCTATTATATGGACTAAGGATACGCTTCACAATGACAGTTCTTTAAGGAGGATATTTGAAGCACCCTCAAACCCCCATGGAAGTTTTAATTTTTTTTTCATTCTTTAGACATGTAGTAATAGAGCATTTTAGAGGAGACATTTTAATGTTCAAAATACTGAATTTACTACGTAAATTTATTTAGAAGTCCAGTAATTACTTATTCCTTTGGCTATACCTTTGTAAATCTGACTCCATTTGTAATATGCGATCCAATTATAAATGTATCCGCTACGCACCTACGGTTATGACACGTGCAAAACTGGGACAGGAAATCAATTTCCTCTATTTACAAATACAATTATACAATATGGAATACAGCCTAATCGTACCCGGGATATGTGGTGCCAGTAGTGCAACTCTGGCTCCAAAAAAGATAGGTCCAGTAGACTGGGTTAGATCACATTTCTTGTTTAGGTTTTCAGTCATCTTTCGATACCTAGCCAGCATCAGGTCACCTTTCTTCATTTGGTCGAGGAATGTGTTGAGTTTGTACTTGAAATAAATTAAACAAAATGAAAAACAAAACATTTATCTTATTCTATTAGGAGCTGGGAGACAGTCTAGGCACATTTGTAAGGAGTGGTCAACAGAAGGGTTTGAGATAAGTTAAAAGTAGCTTTAGGATTTTCTTTTGTTTATCTTTTACTAGAAGTTGCCCGCGACTTCGTACGCAAGGTGTAGTTGATAAATGCATATTTTAATGTTTTATTTATTTTTAAACGAATTTTCATCAGTCTCCACAAAAGTTATATAAATGTCCTCTTTAAAAATAAATAGCTCGCAAAATTACCCTTTGAAAATATATTTCTTGACTGACTTTGTTTAATAGAAACCTTTCTTTAGAATAACAAGACCTACTTTATTAAAATGATACAGCGCTCAAATATAGCAGACGATAAAATACATTGAAATTTATGTAAGAACTCCGCCAAACCAGTACCTATGTTTTCCTGTGGGAATGGAAGATTTACCTGAGCAACATGTATCCTAGATGTTACCCGAGTATTAAGCTGTCATATACAAAATTAGGTAGATCCAGTTGGATCCAGTAGTGGACATATAGACAAACATTTTTATTTTCTTTTTGGGCTGTGTTTTGAGATTTATAGCCCAGTATAGCAAGCTTTTCATTTCTAAAAAATATGAAAGTCTTCAAACCATTGGCCAAACCCAATTTATTAAATTTTTAGGTAAATATTCTTTCATTCATTCCTTTGCAGTTTGAGTCATATGCAAACTTGTACACTATGTAAGCTATGGCATAGACATTATGGTATATCTTATAATACTATTTTAATTATAGACACTTAAGAAATTAATTTCATGAATGAGCTACTGTCAGGCACCATATATTGAATCTAAAACCTACACAAGCATAAAACATGACACAAAATTTTATACAATGCTTTACAGACATAGATGACGCCATCGTACAAAAAAAGAGCTACTTTAGAAGTTACAAAACTTCCCTCAAACTATGCCGTACCCGACTACTATATCTTGATTTTTTTTTTTATTATTCAATGTACAAACATAATGGATGACCGTTGTAGTTACTCAAAAACCGCATTTCTACGTAGCGTACCGCTACGAGGCAGCGTAGAGCTACCGTAGCAACTATTACCTCTTCCAGCGTAGCGGACTCATACCAGTTTCCAATTTTGACACGGTTGCTGTACACGATGCCCTTATCATTTTCTTGATTTTCACCCCTGCTGCTGAAGCTAAACATTTTGTACAAATTATAGAAGCATGAATACACAAAAGAAGGTAAATAAAAAGCTTTTTTCACAAGTTTCACTAAATTCACACAGTTTGACAAATCATGTGATGTCATTCGATTATTTAATTTAAATGTCACATACATCTTAGTCGTCATAGAGAAGATTTTTTTTCTATTTCTCACTTCCTTAGCGAGGTGCACTATAAGTAGTTTATTATTACTTGGTGTTAGGAATAGTATTCGAGCCGCTTTTTTAAGTGCGTAGACCTCGTAAAGAGATTTTTAGACCTGTCGCAACAGCTCAAAAAATTATAATCGTAATTAAATCGATTAAAATTAAAAAGAAAAATAAATGTATAAACGACTTTCAAAGGTGAACGCACACTTGTTTGCGTCAAAGGCGCCGGCTCTGTTACTGTTTTTCAGATAAATAACAGAAATACACACACACACACACACACACACACACATATCACGCCTATAATCCCTTGCGGGGTAGGCAGAGCGTAAACGGCCGCATAGAACGGACATTTACGCCACGTGTGACAAACATTTTGAGGGTCATCCGGAAAATTGTGTATCGCCATAGTGACAGGTTGTCAGTCCATCACCTAAAATTGCAATACACACCCTCGAGTCCCTTAGACGCTTCTTACGACTCCCACGGGCAAGAAATGGGGTGATGCTATTCTAAGCCGGCATCACACGGCACAATAATAACAGAAATAACCGCTATTTATCTCAGAAATTCTGGAAATCATGGTTATACTATTAGTCTCGGCGCGTACATACTAACAGGTGTACGACCGCCTTAGGACGATATTCGATAATAAAGCGTTCTTCCATGCGTTAATAATAGTGCCATACTAAGATGCCAGACAGCAAAAAGCATAGAAACACTTGCCAGACAAAACAAAAACTTTTTATAAACTTCACTGTGCCGATAATATCTAACTACAGGCTACAATAATTTAACAGGTGAAATTCGATGTTAATTGCGTTGTCGGGTAGCCATTATTTTATGAATATTAACTGGAATGAACTAAGAATTTCACCTGTAGGTAAACTTGTAGTCTGTAGTTTCCATATGGCACTAGTTATTATTCTGTGCTAGAGGTGATGAAGTGATCGTTATGCTACGTTCACACCACCTGCCGCTGCCGCTAATATTCCTCGGTATCAACGCGAGTGAGTGTTCACATATCATACACTTTCACCAAAGGACTTGCAGCAATGCGATTGAGCTAAGTGTCAGTTTCTCCGTAGGACATGGTCAATCGCTGAGTACAACTACATCTACCCATTGGGAATCTGTCTGGATGGAACTAAACCTCGCGCTCGTGCTGCCGTTCCTTTCGCATGGGAAGCACGGGAAGTGGCAGTGGCATGACTAGTAGTAGCGCGGGTAACCTGTTTACATGCTCGCGCTGCCCACTTCGCTTACTTTTTGCCTGCCCAAAGCGCGAGTGTCGGAATGTGGCATTACATAAATTGAAGAAAAAATGCATTCATAAGGATTAATAGGTATAATAAATTATATTTTTTTAGAAATTAACAACAATTCAAACAATATAAATCCAATTACATATCACAAAAAATATTCATTTCTAAGATCTTTCTGTCCTTTTTAATCTCCTATGAATGTCACCATGCATTTTAGGCACTAGGTTTTCAGGGACAATTATGTGTTAAAAATGACGTATATTATTCCTGAGATTTGGTCTCGACATCGCTGACCAACTTGAATACGTTCTCCGCCGCAAACCTCTTATGGAGGTCCTGGTAGTTGCGACACGTCACACCACATTCCTGGAAGTAAGTCATTATCGTGTAAAGGCATTATGGGAGATAATAGTAGCGTAAACAAAGAATACTCCACGATCAGCCTGATAAGCTGCGCTGCATTATATTATATCGATATCATCGAGAGGTCAAAAATATATAAGAATTAAATCTTACAGCTCCAAAGAATGTTTGCATCCAATTCTGATTCATGACACTCAGACATTGATCAGCAATGCAGTTTTTTACCACCAACCGTGTCTGCGTCTGAAACAAAACTGCGTCTGAGAAAAAACAATATTTGAAGAAAACAAAAGTCTGATGTGCCGAAGACTACTAAAATATACTTATTGTGACGACACAACCTGAGGTGCTGAGGTGGTGATTAATAACATTAATACCTGGACAGGATTTCCAAGCAGTTCAAGGTAGTCACGGGTGTAGAGTGGCAGTGCTGTAAAGCGGCAGTTGCTGTCCTTTGTGGTGCTCAGAGACAGTGGCATCACGTCCTTCGGGCCAGGAATACCGAGAGGTGTGTACCTTACATACAAAGGTGGTGCCTGAATAAATATAAGTATAATATTAAAACTGAGGGTGAATTAAAGCAGGCAAGGCAAATGTATTTTTTTAAAGACATTTTTCCAAGGTATTTTATTATTTTCGTATTTTTTACCTCTGGATCTCCATAATTTTCAGCTTTCAAGAAGAACTCGTCACCGTAGTTCATTTTCACACCATATGCCTTTTCATCAGCAGCGCTACGAAACGTCAATATTATATTACAAGACAGGGAAGGCCTTTGCATAGCAGTGGATTTAGTGGACTAGATATAATTATTGTTATTATTATCGACTTAGAAACAATTAAGACAAGTTGCTCAAAGTAGTTTAACGAGGCTATGAGGTGTGTTTGATTTAGAAATATAAACAAGAATTTGTTTGAAGCACATTAAATATTTGTATATACTCTCCTATCTTTCCTGTAATAAGATTTCTTAGCAAGGCGAAATCGAATTAAATTGCGCCCTCTAAAATTCTATGCGAAAAGTTTAATAATTCTTTCAGAGTAGGTACCAAATTATAATAGAGATCAGTGGTAACGAATTATGAAGTTGTCTCTGCTGAATTTTATATTGGAAATACCTTGCAGCACTTCTAAAGAACGTCTCATGAACGTAAGAAAGATTCGTGAATCCCCATTTCAATATTCAGAGCAGGTATTATTGAAGCAGGTAGCTATTTCAATATTCAACGAGACGTTAGAATCAATTTAATATTGAAAGGGCAGTCTAAGGCAGGTGAAAGGAATTCCGCATCCCTTACCTTCATACATGAAATAATTGATATACTTAGTTTGAAGTTTGTTGTAAACAGACGAACTAAGAAAATCTTATCGAAGAAAATTAGTTAAATTCTGCCGAAAGGATTTAGCGGTTGGATATTCCTAGGAAGGGACTCTGTCAGTTTGAAATTTCCTTAACAAGTACGAAATCAAATAAGCCCGAACGCAATCGCTTCCATTGCTATGTCATCATCATCATCATTGGCCTCACACGTCTGTGACAGACGATTTAAACAGTGTCTGAGGCAGACACTGCGTTGCCTGGGACGCAATTATGGAAAACGCAGGGCTGCCCAGGACCTGCGCCACCCTCTCGGCCTTCCTGGCTGGATCCGCAGGAACGACTAGTCGATACGTGCGGAGCCAAGTCGGCTGCAGGAGTCTGCCGCGTGGTAGATCTCTGTCACACGCGACTGACGGAGACCCCGTTCCGGGTTTAATTGTGGAGTTGGCCTCTCCAGGACCGTTGTGTTGGGTCGGATTTATCCCTCGGTCGCTTCTTACGACCTCCACGGGAAGAGATGGGGTGGTGCTATTCTACTCTGCCGGCACCACACGGCTATGTACTTAGTGCATAATATACTATTACAATAAGCTATGTGTCTTCTCGTGTCCTTACCTCAATATGACAAACGTGTTGCGGCAGCAGGGGGTCGTGATGGGCGACAGCGTCATGAGGCAGCCGTCAGCAATGTTCTGAATATAGTCCACTTGTCGCGCTGTCACCAGGCTCGACATCGCCAGGCCGTACTGCTGTTTTTGTCCCGGGCTTTTTGGCTTAGCTGATTGTAAGGAAAACCTAATTTAAGTAATAAAATTGTCTCGATACACAACCAAATAATGTAACCTATTATACCTACTAGCTGACTATCAGATATCCTCTGAAGTTAATGTTAGTGGGTCAATTAAGTTTATATGTCGATAAAAGTATTCATAAACTAATATTTTAATTAACAAATCGTGAAAGTAAGGACCTCTTTGATGGCTTGGAAGACGTCTATCTACTCTACCTACATACACATAAAATTAAGTACCAGGCATGTCAGATGCTACAACTTGCACGTTATATCCAAACAGTACAAAGTTGCCACTTATTTGCAATGGCTTCTGAAATATAAAATATGATTTATGAGTGATTTTAGTTCTTTGAAAAGACGAAAAGTTTATGATAGATTATGCAAGCTTTAGTTATTTAATAAATCAGGTTTTATAGGACTGGACGACTGTTGCAATCTCGACCCCAGCATAGGTATGTTTACTATGGTACAAGATACTCTGGTTCCCTTGCTTTCCACTTGTATCACCTTGCCATAGGCGTATGATCAACCAGAAGCTTTATTACTTGCAGAGTTTATGCCGCTTTGCTAAGTGATAGTGGTAGCTCAGTAGATAATGGTCAGCCATTGTAAATTTTTCCGTCTGAGGAAATGAAAATTCCATCCACTATATTTCGAGACTGCGGTCTTTCGTTTTTTTATATGGCACTAATAAAATAAATGTTCTGGAACCTATCGTGTTTCGCATGAAAAAGCTATACTAGTACGGCTCCTTAGCCCGACTTTGTATGAAGCTATGGTCCCATCCGTAAGCAAGCATGAAACTTGGTATGCTGGTAGCTTTCATATGTGTAATTAATAGTTTAAGGGGGAACAAGCTGTCAAATGACTGTTTTCCCCCCTTCCCCCCTTTTTATGTCCGTACTTTCGGTTTTTCTGCTTTTATTCAAAAACGGTTGTAAAAATAATGTAACACAAAAACTTTTCAAGTGTAAAATATTTTGCATTAAATTCTGTACCCTGATTGTCTTAAAAGTATGTTGATGAGACTTACAGCTTTCTAGTTATGTTTTTTTACTAATTACTAATATTTACCTAAATACTATCGCGATAGACCCGGTCTAATACTTAAAATGAGTTTCTAGTTATGCTTATATGAATTCCATATTTTTTTCAAGATAACTTTTTGCTCTGAATTAGTCATAAGTACCTTGTGGTAGAGTCATTTGGTATAGGCGTTTGTTACTTATGTAGTCTTCAAAGGAAATCCGCAACTACAATCAATTTACGCCTATAGTGGTGGGGAGAATGGGGCAAAGTTTGTCTTTTCCGAGCTGAACTTGAAGACTTATGGCTCTTTAAGTATATGCGCAAGGTCAACTTGGGTATCATTTCTGATAAACCAAGGACCGAGTATTCATTTTTGAATCATTTTTTGGTACATTCCATACAAAAAAGTCAAATTCGTAGGTATAATTTAAAAAAAAAGTATTCTCGTTCTCATTTCAACGCTGTTCTCTTTTTAACCTGGAGACAAACTTGTAACTAAACTCTATAATAACACATGCTAGAAGCCTTATTCACCTGCATTATAAAAACATTCATTTTTTATGAAAAAGTTAAAAAATACTGTGCCTACAAAAGCTAATACATTTTTACAAAGTTATCTGTGTAGCTGGAAATATATCAAGTTCATTGATTTCATAGGCAAACATAGGATGACCAACCGCAAAATCATTACATACTAGATACGGAATAGCCATCTAACCAAACATTGATCTAAGTAATGGGTGATCTTTGCTGGCATATCGACATTAAAGATTTGGCACATTGTGTGGAACTGAGGAACATTATATACCAGATAAATTATTCGAGGAACGAAATCGCCACCTAAGCACAAGTTGATCGAAGTGATGAGTTTTCTTTGCTGGAATATATAAATTAAGGATCTGGAGTACAAGATGTGGAACATTAAGACAAGAACTCAGCTCAGCTATCCATGATACGGAAATACCATCCTTAGCAAAAGTTATTCCTAAGCGACGGGTTTTCTTTGTCGAAGATCTGGAGTAGGTACCTGATGTGGAATATTAACGGAAACGCAACGATAGCAAATGTTTTTCTGAGTGATAGGTTTTCTTTGTTGACAAATGGAAATCGAAAATCTAGAGTACCTGTTGCGATACATCAAGAGCTCAGCTAAACTAGTCGAGATACGGCGATGCCAAAATGAGTTCAAAAATAGCATACAGCAAAGACTTATGCTAATGTGCAATTTCTAGACGTCATGCAGCTGGATTCTTAATAAGACTCTCAGATGGGCTCATGATTTTCCATATAAGGTATTCCTGGAATTACTCATAACAGTCCCTAGTATCACTGAGTAAAAGGGCATAAGCTAATTTTTAAAAAATTTGGCTACGCATCACACTACCAAGCATTCTTTTGCTTGTGTTGACACTTGTGAGCAAGGGACCTGTGTGTACCTACTTAAGCTTAATTTACACACACATTCACATATCACGCCTACAATCCCTTGAGGGGTAGGCAGAGCGTAAACAGCTGCAAAAACGGTAATTACACCACGTCTGACAAATGTTTGAGGGTTATTCGGAATATTGTGTATCGCTATAGTGACAGGTTGTCAGCCCATTGCCTAAAATTGCAATACACACCCTCGAGTCTCTTAGTCGCCTCTTACGACTCCCACGGAAAAGATATGGGGTGATGCTATTCTAAGCCGGCATCACACGACAATTTAAGTGACCAAAAATTCAGTATCTATTTACGTTGAAAGCTTCGTGTTAGAAAGCGATGTAATGCTACTCCATAAATTAAAATTTATGATTTGTTATTTTACCTCCATGAGCAAATTGCTGAATAAAGTCCTCGACCGCTGCAGCAGCAATTCTTTCCTATCTCGCTTCCGAAGGAATAACTTGAATTCATACTGGAGCATAAAACAAAAAATATTACAGAATGTCTTATAATCATAGAAAAGTAGCAAAATTTCTATCACCTTCGCCATCTAGTGGCGACGCCTTTTCGATCTAGGCTACTTTCATCTTACAATCTCTACCGAGATAATACTTGAATCACAAACCTCCTCGCGATTAATTGCAAAAATCGGCCAAGTGCGAGTCCGACTCATGGATACTGGGTTAAGTACCATTTATGTATACAAACTGATATATATATAATATTTTATTTTTTATTTTTTTTCTTTATTAGGACAACCAACAAGTCTTTCACTTCTTACATGAATAAGCAAAACATAACATTTAAATCTAAGCTAAGGTGAAGACTTAATTATAGGTAGTCACCGCATGCATAAGTGTTATCAACCTTATTTAGTTATTTATGTAGGTACTAAATAAACACTATTGTAAAAAAAGACTTCAATTTAACTAAACAACTTTTAAATTAAACTAAAATTAAACTGAATAACAAGCTAAATAACTTTTACCAAGTCACGCACAGTATGTTCAAATTTTGAACCGCTATCAGCGAATATATCAATCGATGATGACATAACATGATGATGCCGTTCTTCGGAGAGCACGTTAATCTATCAATTTCCGTATAAGTTATTTTGAGTCAAATTTGGACACTTTGTAAATGAATACCGGCCAGCATCCCTCACGCGTAATAAAAGTAAATTAATGCATTCTCTTTCGTGAATACCCAGTCGACGAACGACCCGATAGATTAACGGGCTCTCCGAAGCACGCCATCATCATGTTATATCCTAATCGGAATGGAAAATATCTCATCCTAATCTCAGACCCAACTTTTAAACTTTTTATTCATTGTGCCGTGCTAATAAATATGATCTGATATAAGCGCTTGTTTTGAAAAATGTTCAGAAGCATAACTCAATAACGATAAAAGATACAAGATTTTTATCTCAGTGAAAAATGTCGCAAATTGTATGAGCTTTCAAGTTGCCTCAGATATTTTTTCTCCATTAACTATATTTTTCGTATTATGAGCAAATAACTTTTAAAAAACTGGGTTTTTAGCCTTTGAGGAGTAATATCTCAAGAGCCAAGAGTCCTGACCTCGAGTACTTTTAGTATGTTTATCTTCTAGTGACCCTAAAACTATTACTGAAATAAAATCTAGCTGGACCTCCCATGTCATCTATATATATTCACTTATTAACAGGATTAAAGAGCTTGTTGTCGTTTATACGGTTTTAACCGACGTTTGATTAGCACCTTACTACCCATTTCCCGAATCCTTAAGAAATATTTATTTTTTGTTGTTTTTGAACTTGGTGCCTAGGTATGTATTCCTAGGTGTCTAGGTTCCTGCGTGTAAACACCGGTTGGTATGAGCTGAAAACCAACTAATTGTTTTGATAATGTATTCGGCATACTTAACAGATTTTTTGAACTATTAAACGACAGGTGGCTCCAGAATGAATTTTTATTTAAATTTAGTAGTTTTCGAGAATGTGTAGGTACTAACCACCAGTAGTAGGCAGTAACTAGGTATGGAGTATGGAGCAGATCGGATAGACGGATTACCCACGTAAAAGATCCTTTAGGTACCATAGCTAGGTGGGAACTTTCCATAATAAATTTTATTTTAATTATTTTATTTATTCATTACAATATGTTGACCATGAGACGCATCTGCTCCGAGGATGAAGTATTGACCTAGGTCTACTAACCTACCTAGGGGAGACCGGGGGCAAAAGTAACACGGTGTAATAGTAACATTGCAAATATTTCGAACACTAAGCAACGTAAAGATGTGTGCGCGTGCACGGACATAGCCCGTGATGTATTCCTATAGGTCAACTTGTCGAGGACAAGCTCCGGGACGTGCGGTCGTGTCCACGAGGTCAGTGCCATTTTTTGGACAGAAACGTAAGATTTTTCGCTTCAATTTTCAAGTCATTACTCAGTTATTAGTCACTTTTAAGATATTTTAAATATACATATGGAATTCATGAATATCAGACAGTGTAAATTCTATAGAACACGCATTCTAACATAAGTATTTTGGAAGTTACGGTGTTTTTCTTGAAATTTCGTCGATCGGGCCAGTAGTAACAAAGTTATAGGTGTTGATTGTAACGTTACTATTGACCCCTTGTTACAATAACCCCGAAGGCAAAATTATTATTATTTTTAAACGAGTACATATTTTTTCAATTTTTTTTATTTTTTTGATGCTATGCGGTGTGGGTAATGTGCAGGGGTTGCAACCTTTGGGCCCCTGAATTATGCACGCCCAAGGAACCAAACGGCTATAATAATGTCATAATTGTGATTCAAATTCAGACTAGTGAATACTAACGATTTTATACTGTTCTATACATGCTAAGCACGTTATAGATATAACGGGTTTACTTTACTACGTTTTTTTACTGCGTATCGATTATTTAAATTCTACTTTAAAAAGATCTCCGTATTAGAATTAGATATTATTAATTAAAACATTGATGAATATTAGTAGTAATAAAAAAAACGTACCTGGGTTAATTGTAACAGGTGGTAATAGTAACATGTCATTTTTCCATAGGAAGATTATTTTGTTGATTTTTCATTAAATAATGCATATCTTGAAGATTATTATACGGTAGAAGTTGAGAATTGTCATGTTCTTCTATTTTTTATTTTGTTTGAGTAATTTCTCCCATTACTTTCTAAGAAATATTGAATTTTATATTATTGAAAAAAAATAAGAAAAGAGTTAATATTTAAGTTCCTGTTTGAAAGACTAATAAGAACAATAACTGATTAAACTTTCATAATAAAAGTTATTGCTAATACTGCTGTTGCTGTCATTTAAAAGTCTACTCAAATTGTGTTACAAACGTCCCGGTATACGGGGTTAATTGTAACATTTGCCACCTTTTGAAAAAATGGTGATAGCTAAGTAGTTTTATGAACTACCACAATTTGGTCCACACAGGCAGTTAGAGCATTAATTTATCTTTACATTGAGACTACAAACGTTTCTTAAACGTAAGAAATTTTCGAGTTATAGGCCATGAAATGAAAAGTGGTACAATTGTCCCCGGTCTCCCCTACCTGGTTTTTTAATCTTTCTTCACTCCAGTTACCAACTAGTACTGAATTACAGTAAGTCATTATGAAACGATGTTAAGTATTTTATTGAAGCGATAAATATAGTTTTCTTTGTGATTTTTCCCTTTGTATTACAAATAAAATTAAAAATAGAATCTATCAAGACAAATTTCAAGTATTGACAGCATTGACAGTTTCGTTGATCGACTCGAAAGAATTTGACAGTAAAGACTGAAATAGTACCTATGTTGTTCAGTTTCATGGTCTGCATGCACCCTATCAGTATTCGGAGAGCTGTCCCTTAGTTACACCCCGTTTAAGGTCTGAATACCATGATTTAGAATGATTAGAAGTCTATTAATTTGTCACATGTTTGCATCAACTGAAGTTTCCGTAAGGTTTGTATGTTGTGCCTAAAACGACAAAAATTGGGTTGTGCAAGGAGATTTTATTAGTGGTCTGATTCAAACAATGAAAGTGAAAACGAGGCACGAGTAGCGAAACCGGAAACCGCTAAAGTAGCGCCATCGGTTGTCGAGTAGCATTACTGCTTAGTAATACCATTACCATTCCGTTTCAGTTTCAGATGTTTGATATTTTCATGATCAATGTTAACAAAACAACAAAAGAAGAAGTACATAGAACGGAACGTGCACATTGTGTATGTTGTGTAGGTATGGCAAAGTGTATGGATAGATGCCGGAACGATCTGTTTATTTCGTTATCTCTTCATCCATTTTACATTCAGGTCAGAGGTCCTCGGCCGTCCCAGAGTGTTTTACGATTTCAAAACAGATTCAAATAACCTAACTTCAATAGAGTTTCAAATCTAAGCCAAAACGTGTGAAATATAAATCTACATGCAGGATTCTGGTGTACTCTTGTGGACTTGAGCTTCTTCGCCGGCAAAATGGTTTGGTTGTCATCATTTAAATTGATAGGCTTATTATTTGCTTGTTTAGTTGGTTCAAGCGAAGCTCTAAGGGCATCTTTGGACAAAGCGTATCAGAAAGGAATAGACGCATACAAAGGAGAAAGATGGTCTGAGTGTATAAAGAAATTTGAAGAATCTCTGCACTTATACAAGCTATACAAAAGCATAACAGGAAACTGCAGATTGAACTGCAACTCTAAACAGTATGAAACTCAAGTCAAGGATAACATAGAAGATTTGCAATTTTTTGAGAAGTATTTTAACATGAAAAACTGTCTCAAAGTTTGCCATGAATTTGGTTTTGAAGATGTTAATTTGCAAAACGATATTTCGGATTTTACTTTACATAATATGCAAACTAGAAAACCTTATGAATACATACATATGTGTTACTATCAGAAGAATATGTTGCCTAAAGCAGCCTCCTCTGTATTCACTTTTTTGGTTGCAAATCCAGATGATGAGACTATGATGCAAAATTTACAGTACTATGTCAATCAACCAGAAGTAGATGCAAACGAAATAGTAGATCTTCTAGTTGAAGATTACACAGTTCTCTATAGACTTGGAATTAAAGCATATAAAAGTGAAAACTGGAGGGAAACAATTGCCAGCATGGAGGAAGCTATTACCGATTATCTTTCCTCTGAAAACAACTGTCGTGTGGAATGTGAACGGCAGCCAGAACAAGAGTGGTCTACAGAATTTGTTGTAACAATGTCAAATACCATGGCAGCCCTTCTACAATGCCATCAAGTATGCCAAGGAAAACTTAAGTTACTTGGATATGGTTCTGGGGTTGAATTTCTTGCAGATGTTCTTAATTATATTCAAATATCATACTATCATTTAGATAAAATAAATGAAGCGGCCAAAACTGTTGCAAGTTACTTGGTCCTCATGCCAAATGATCCTGATATGTTGAGTAATAAAAAGATTTACTCTGCCACAGTTCAAACAGAAGCCTTTATTGAAAGATCAGATATTGTGTACTACTACAAGCGTGATCTTAATGAAAAGAAACTTTTAAATCTTTTCCTTACAGGACATTATGATAATACTGATTCTAATGTCATATAGATTATTTTTATATTATTTTTTGAACAGTTAGCATTTAAATTGAAAACAACTTGTACAAAAAATCTTAACTTTAAGTACCTACCAAATTAACTTAACAATTTGTGCCATTATTGCCTATTTGTGATATACCTAAGTGCCTTAATTTTTTATCTAGTGGATAATTAAAGTTCCTATCAATAAGGTGTAGGTTTTTATATTATACTATATTTTTATTTGCATGACAATATTTTTTGACTCTCTAGAATTTAAGATTCATGTTTTTTTTGTAATATATCAAATATATGCCTACCTAATAAACACATGATGCAGTACATATTTTTTTATTTAGTTATGTTGGGGTTCTTGTATATAATAGAGGTCAATGGTCTAGGTAGATAAGTCAGGGAGGTAAGTAGGTATAATGTTATTTTGTCTTTATTCTGGGGGCTTTTACAATTTATTTGAACATATAGATTAAATTTGTTCCATGGCATCATAACCTCACCATCATTTTTTACCTGTGGTTGTCATGGTATGCGAAGGGAATGAACTGCAGTGTTCCTGCCTATTGGACTAGTAAGGGACGGATGTCCAGCAGTTGACTTTGACTATTGTGGCTGTTGCATTGCAGCATAAGTAGTGCTTATAAAATCATTATTTTATTCTACCAAATCCTTCGACTGTGTTTTAATATTGGCAACACCATATTTTTTATACATGGCGACACTTATAGCTGGTTCCTGCAGAGGGCGCTTTTTCTTGTACGTTCGGTTCTGTCATTTTCGTGGAAGTGATGTGATGATTCGTGCCCGAAAATATTGAATTACTTGTGAAAATACCACATTTTTGGGGGAGGTAAGTAGTTTAAAGCGTGTAAATAGAAAGAACATATCGTTTTATCTATACTTTACACTTTTCATGTTGTTCATAGGAATAAATTATTGTGGTAGAGATTCGAGCTGTGCAGTGTTGCCAATAAATTGTGATCTCCAATAATGGTGGCAAAATACAATTAAGTTAATTTAACTGATAAGCAGTAGGTATGTACAGCAAGTGGGTACTTTTTTTAAGAGTTTCATATGAAATGTAATGTGCAACCTGGTGCCTATGTTATGATATGAAACTACAGGCTACAAGTGTACAGGTGAAATTCTTAGTACATTGCGTAGCTGTTTTATATTCCTAGTATCATAATGGCTAACCTACTACGCAATGAACATCGAATTTCACCTGTAAAATTGTAGCCTGTAGTTTGATAATATCGGGTAGGTACTGACCGTTGATTGAATCCACTTTTGACGACATAGAGAAAGACAGTCAACTGGTAGATTAGTTTTAGATGGCAATTTAAGGTCTATTTATACAAGCACGATTTGTCCTATCTATTTTTGTGCTGTGAAGAAAGAATACTCAAAAGTTGCGTCAAAACCCTAAGTACTTGTACTGGCGCCCTCTACGGACGACCCACTTTTGAAACACATTTTTAATTTTTGCTGTCAAATCAATACTAAAATAGAAATGCGAATGGACAACGCCTCGCTACAGCTTTATCGTAAGGTCCACCAGTCCAAAGACATTAACATTATAGATCAGTCTGTAATAAAAAATAAATTGACAACAATCAATAATTATAGATTTGACAGCTGTCAAAATGCTTTTTTAAGTTGCCTGATACTGCATCAAACAAGGTTTGGTCAAGCAGGGCGGAATATTGTTTTTTTATCGACGTCTCTTATAATACTAAAATAGAAATGCGAATGGACAACGCCTCGCTACAGCTTTATCGTAACGTCCACCAGTCCAAAGACATCAACATTATAGATCAGTCTGTAATAAAAAATAAATTGACAACAATCAATAATTATAGATTTGACAGCTGTCAAAATGTTTTTTTAAGTTGCCTGATACTGCATCAAACAAGGTTTGGTCAAGCAAGGCAGAATATTGTTTTTTTATCGACGTCTCTTATGATGGCCTTGCAGCCGTTGCAGGCTACACTCCTATTTTCAAACCCCGCAACAAGCTCTCCGAGAGAGAGAGCAATCAGTTATTATTTAAATTTTATAAATTTCCGGGAAATCTGAATTTTTACACAGTATATTCTTGTTTCAGATCCCTGATGAATCAACCCTTTGTGTTTAAACATGGATTCGGTTAATGATAAGTACAGCATTAAAAATCTACTGTTCACCAAAGCTATCCCAAACTACGTCATCCCCGTGCCCACTACCGGCCACAAAGTATTCGCATGCAACGATTGTGGGGACAAGTAAGTCTTTACACTGGTATCACTGACGCATAGCGATGACAGTCTGACATTGTTAGATCTCATTTCTTTCTCTTTCCAACAATAAATGGAAGGGAGAGAGTAATATTATTTTTATTATTAATTATTAGGAATTAAAAACACTTAGGTACTTTTGTTTCCTACTTAGTTGTATTGTAAAGAAACTTACCTATAATCTTGTTATGACTTTAATCAAACTAAGAGAGTGCTGATAGACCAAAATGTCCACATAAGTACAGGATTTAAAAATGAATTGTTATCCATACCTTTTTTAGGGTAGGTAATCCAGCAAACAAAACTGAACAAATTTCCTCAAGGCACAGGTTGAATTTCATAACATACCTAGAATTAAAAGTAGGAAACTGAGTTTTTTTCCTCTCAGATGTTCCTTTGGTCGGTCCAAACATTTTTATTTTCTGAATTGTTGATCTGACCTATATGAATTATTTATTGTACATACACATTTATACAATAGGTGAAAACTTAAAATTAGTTACTTACAAGGGCTAGCTTATTTCTATAGAAATCTCTTCCAGCCAACACAACGCAGATGAAAGAGCAGAAAAAGCGGGAAATTGAAAATAAATTAAATTATGTACTTACGATTATTGCACTTAACTACAAAAACAAACTAAAGACCTATATTCCTTAGGGAAAGTTGTTCAGTTTCATGGGTTTGCATACATACATACATAAATCACGCCTATATCCCCCACGGGGTAGGCAGAGCGTTAACGGCCGTAAAACGGATATTAACACCACGTCTGACAAAAGCTTGAGGGTCAATCAGATAACTGTGTATCACTATAGTGACAGGTTGTCAGCCCATCGCCTAAAATTGCAATACACATCCCTCGAGTCCCTTAGTCGGCTCTTACGACACCCATGGGTAAGAAATGGGGTGATGCTATTCTAAGCCGGCAATCACACGGCGCTTGGGTTTGCCTTTGCAATATATCCAGTATTTTTTTACATCTTATAATATCAGTAGCACCTACTATTAGGCAAACTAGATAACTCGCGGGACGCCCGCGGGGAAAGAAGTAGGTAGGTGGGCGGGGGTATCGAATCGATACACACGTAATTAGTTGTTTCAAAATCCATCATGAGATATATTACTCCAGTGCAAAACGAAATACCTACAGGGAGTGACCGTAGACTATCCAGTCCTCCGCTCCCACCTACTTCTTTCCCCGCGGGCGTCCCGCGAGTTATCTGGTTTGCCTATACTTATCTACACACACAACTTTCTAACTTCATCAACTTTTCTGACTGTCCCTTACAATAGTCAACCTCAAAAAATGCCTTAGATTAAATTATTTACACAAACGGAGATTGCTCTCACAGTATGATATAGTCACCAACTGATTTTCGGTTTTACTTATTGCTTTCGTTATGTTCTGCGTTATCGTTATTATTATTATCGTTTGACCATTTAGAATTATGCCGTGTGATGCCGGCTTAGAATAGCATCAACCCATTTCTTTCCCGCGGGTGCCGCAAGAGGCGACGGAGGGACTCGAGGGTTTACCTAATTTGTAATTCAATTTTAGGCGACATACTGACAACCTGTCTCTATAGTGATACACGACTTTTCTCAAACGACCCTCAAATATTTGTTGACGTGGCGATAGCAGCCCGTATTTTATGGTCGTTAACGCTCTGCCTACTCCGCAAGGCGTGATATGTGTGTCTATATTCAAAAATTATACTTATACCCTAATTATACCACTTTACGATTATTTTCTTTCTGTTGACGAAAGAATGGTAGCGAGAGCTATTCATAAATTTAAAGAGTAGATTTTTAAATTGCCTCTGCTTAATTATTTCAACGGTAATAGACATTTTTTACTTGCTGAGATGTCATAATACTAGTTAACATAAGGTAAACTTTGGTTGTTGCAGGTTCCTTCTACCATCTAGTCATGAATTTCATACAAACCGAAAATCTGTGAGAATCTCGTACTTCTGCCGGTACTGCAACGCCTTCAAAATATTTTACAACAGATGCAATTTGCTCTCTCACATAAGGTCTCATTCGTTTAAAACCGCTACAATAAACGTTGGCGATTTAAAGCTAGATCCACTGCCTCTTAGATTCTATAATAGAAGAGCCTTGAAATCAGCTGGAAGTGCAAGCTTGAATGTTAGTGTACCAGTTGATATAAGCGCACCGGCTAATGAAAACGTGCAGGCTAACGAAAACGTGCAGGCTAACGAAAGCGTGCAGGCTAACGAAAGTGCGCAGGCTAACGAAAACGTGCAGGCTAATGAAAGCGAGCAGGCTAACGAAAACGTGCAGGCTAACGAAAGCGCGCAGGCTAATGTAAGTTCACCGGCGAATGCAAGCGTACAGGATTTTGTCACTTCACCAACACATGTCCGTTCACCAGCACATGTGAGTTCACCAACACATGTAAGCAGTTCCGCAACAACAAACCAAGAACAAATTTCAGAAAATGATAATACTTCTCAAGGAACCAAACTCCAAAAAAAGTTTTTCTGTCCTGAGTGCGACGAAGAAATCTCAAACTACGATTCAACCCTTGTGGAAAAAAGGGCAAAACATTATATGCAATTTACTAATGAAACATTAACTTGTCCTTTCTGCATGTTTACAGTGCCGACTGCATGTGCTTTGAGCACGCATTTGCGAATCCATTTCAAAGTTCCCCCATACCTATGTCCGGAATGTGGCGATCACTTAAGTAATTTTCACTATCCCTTCGATCATAAATGCGAGGGATTCATGATGATGAGAGCAACAGCAAGGTTGAAATGTCCGGCGCCAAATTGTCAACCTTTCCATCCTAACGATTTGAAAGAACATATAAAAAACAAACATCTAAGAGCTGTATTTAAATGTCCTTCTTGTTACGTTGCTTGCTTTGATGAGAAAATAATGACCAATCATCTAAGAACTCACCAACAGGATTTTATATTCCCTGTTTCCACCAAAACCATTACGTTTTATCAGTGTGACTTATGTCCTGGAAAACTAATTTTGCAAAATCAAGTCGATACCCACTGTAAAAAAGCTCACTCGGCCACCTGTAACACAATATACACATGCTGGGTTTGTGGTAAAGCATTCAAAGACATGTTTTCACTAGCTTCACATCACTTAAATTCACATGAGATACAAAGTTATGTTCGAAACTGCTTAGAAAAAGTTTTGAATTTTCAAAGTAAACCTTCTGGTAGAAAGAAAGTTTATCGTGTCGTTAAAAGATGTGATCAATGCAATAGAAGTTTTTCTTACAAGTGCCAGTTTGAACAGATAAACAAACTGCCTAACGAATGCCCGTATAAGTGTACTGTATCTTCTGGAAAGAAAACACCCGTAAATAAAATTTTAACTTGTAATATTTGTAAACACGATATGTCTCAAGACTGGAAAGAGATAAAAAAACATTTCAAGGAATTCCATCCAGTACACCGCTGCGTAGATATAAAAGTAGTTTTGCCCAAAATCAACATTGACAAATATTTGCCCGTCAAATCTCAAAATCGCATAAAGAACCTACCAAAACGGCTAAAGAAAAAGCGTGTCCTAAAGAAAGAAGTAGTTGTCGTCAACAATGACTCTAGTAACAAACAAAGCAAAACTATTTCACACACCAACGGAGAGCTTATTTGCAAGATTTGTAAAGTTGAATGTGAAAACAAGGATATTCTAGAGAAACATCTGTTTACTCACAGAGATCCATGCATGGCTTACCAGTGCATGGAGTGTGGCCAATGCTTCGTCGTTAAACCTTCGTTTTCAAAACATTTGATAATCGAACATAATATATCGAATATTGAAGATTATATTAATGAGAAACAATGTTATAACGAGAATGCCCTAATGAAATATCAAGACAATCCAGAAATGAATGAGCCATTGCGCGAAAATCAATGTAAAATTTGCAGGGAACAATTTGAGAATTCCGACGATCTAGAAAAACATTTTAGAATGCATGGTATGGCATTTTTAATGAAAAACAACTGCAATAAAACAAATAGTCCTTAGGTAGTTTATAACGCAAATCCAGCTATACTTATACCTTGTTATTACAAAAAAGTTAGATCGCATGGAAAATAGTTTCAACACTGCCACTACGCGAGTCTAACTGTTTTTGTAATAACTGCGATAAGGTCTTGTACATTAACTATTGTTTTTTTTTCGCTGTCAATGTTTTAGTTGTGTGATAAGTTCGCATTGTAGCAATGGGAGTTTTTCTGTTGACAGTTCTGTTGATAGTTCTGAATGTCAAACCAGAGGGCACTGTGCTAAACTGAAAATTTGACGTTTCAATATGTTTTGCGGCAGCTATAGTTTTGTCTCAAGTTCCGTTTCACATTGTGTTCGTTACAAATTTATTTCGTTTAGTTTAATTTGCTAAAAAAATAAACTTGTCGTCTTGCTATTAAATTAAGTGTCATTCATGTAAGCAAACAAAAAATCTATAAGAAATTTAGAACGACTACATAAATACAAAGGTACAGATTTTCATGTAAAGGAACGTTATTTCAATTAAGCTGAGCGCCCTCTACATGACACTCGGGAATCTCTAGAAAATTTCCCATTATCTTATCTGTTTAGTCATTTCTGAACTGAATTCTAACAAAACCTCAAGATTTAATTTTTCAAATCCATACAACTAAAACATTGACAGTGTAAATGTAGCTAGGTACTAGTTTTAAATAAGTAGTATCAAGCTGCGCCATTTTGAGGGATCATCGTAGATATATTGGTTTTCTAAAACATATAGTTAGAACAACCTACCCGATATTATCAAACTACAGGCTACAACTTTACAGGTGAAATTCGATGTTTATTGCGTAGTCGGTTTGCCATTATAATACCAGGCATATGAACCGGCTACGCAATGTACCAAGAATTTCACCTGTAGACTTGTAGCCTGTAGTTTCATAACATAGGCACCAGGCAGGTTTCAGGTTAATCCCTGATAACTTTAAGTGTTGCTGATAGTAGGTACCTATCTTATATTAAATGCCAAGTATGTATCATTGTTTTTTGACTGTATGTGTTCTCTAAGTGCCTTGTTAATTTAGGATAAATGATCATAGGGTGAAATTCTTATAGTCTGATACCGATCCGATGATAGGTAAGGAACAACCTTTCTCAGAAAACTTATTTTAGAGCATAAATGAAAAAAAAAGTTGTGGTTTTTCTACGAGTTTGGTTTAATACCGATATTAAGAACTTATTGTAATAGACAGTTACTTAACCATTAGCAGAACATAGCTTTGTGGTAGTGTGTGCACTTGCACTACACACACTCCACATCATGTTTTTTAAAACCCATCACTGCGCCGCCGCGCGTAGATATTTCGCGCGCATTCCACAACCTTTCACCATTTTGACAAGCCTCTATTGTTTTATTAATAGATAAGTTATCCTTCAATTAAGAGGCATGTTTTTTTTTCCATTTCGCTTTTTATACAGAGAAACTAAATTTTATAAAGTGACACATAGGTCATAAGCACAACGTACATGCTGCCGAAAACACATTCAGTTGCCATGCCACTTTTATTTTTTACAAGAACTACGACGCATGAGTACCTACATACTAGTTCCATGTGTTTGCCAGTCTTATAAAAAACACAAGGGACGTTTACCGTAAAACGTACTGTTGTACGTAAACTGCTTTCATTATTTTGTGTAAAATCATTGACCTTTTGATTTTTGATTGTCTATCCACAAAGATTTTCATTAAGTATTTTTTATATTTTCAATTAAAGGAAAGTTATGTTTGTTACTATAACCCTTAAAATAAATTTTGATGTATAAAATCTGTAGTAAATTTAATAGAGTTTTCTGAGAATAAAAAAATTTCAGTATTCCATTTTTCTTTCCGAATCACTTTGTTCATTAATACCATTTACCTAATACTCTGTTTCAAGTTTTTCAAGTTTTTATTTGCATTACCACATGGTTACACTACAAAGATCTTAAAATATAACAAGTCCAGCATGTAGCACCTCGCAGAGGCACAGCAAATTCTTTTGGTAGCAACAATCATATTATTTAACAAAGATATTGATATACTATTTGTAACATTGAACATTATCATAATATGTGTTACTCTTTTTCTTTATAGTAAAATAATCTTTATATTCATAAAAGAAACTACACAATATAATTTACTCTTTGGTCTTATCATTATCATAATAAAACTCTTTCAAACTATAAAACGCTTTTTCTAATAAGTATTTTTTTAAAAGGTTTTCATAACTTATTTGTTTTTCTTGGTTTTTAATATAGTTGGGGATTTTATTATAAATATTTATTGCCATTGAATGGGGTCCTTTTCTGTATAAGCTTAAAGTAGTAGACGGGAGTTTTAATTGATTTAAATAACGGTTATTTCTTTTGACTAACTTGTGTGGGGAGTACATGTGTATGTTTTTACGTACAAATTTGCAGCATTCGAGGATGTATATAGAAGTAACAGTTAATATTTTAAATTTTTGAAAGTAAGGTTTGCATGATTCAATTTGTTTAATATTTCCAAGAATCCGAATAAATACTTTTTGTTTTATAAAAATAGCAGATAGCAGTGCTATTTCCCCATATCAATATACCGTAGCTAATTCTAGCGTGAACATATGCATAATACGCACTGAGAGCAGAACTATAGTTTGTTAGTTTTTTAATTTTTGATATTGCATATGCTAGGGATGAAAGACGTTTTGTTAATTCATTAATATGCTGTTTCCAAGTGAGGTGAGTATCTAAATGGATTCCTAATAATGTAGTACTGTCAACTGTATTAATGTTTATGTTTTTATATGTATATTCTAAATTTAGAGGTTTTTTTTGTATCGGTCTGAATTCCATTAATTTGGTTTTTGTGACATTTAATTCCAAATTATTATTTTTAAGCCAGGAATTTACTTTATCTAGCGTACTGTGAAGTTTTAATTTTGCTTCGCTGATGGTAGTACATGAGAAAACGATAGACAAATCGTCAGCAAAGAGAGTGCATTTTTCATTTTTCTGTTTTGTTTGTACGTTGTTTTTCGTTAATATGCAGAGAAACCCATCAAAATGGCAGGCATGATCAGACTATGAAACTGAACAACTTATTCTATGGGGGTTATGTTGGTAAACTAGATATTTTTACAAAATTCCCGATCAGCTGACTGATTTTCTATGAAAACTCGAAAAAAGAAACGCTTCCATAGGCTCCATAGTAAAAGTTGGTCAGTTCCATGGTCTGATCATGCCTGCAAAGTTTTCAGTACATAGTCCCTTACACCCTGTATACGCGACGCCATACATACAACCCGTACGAACACAACTACACCTTGCAGTAGTATTATATAATCTGTGACCTTGCCCTATTACAGCTACTTATAGTACCGCCGCCGTTCCAATAAGTAGTATTTGACAGCTCTCATCTCCTTACCAATAGAGATGTCAATAAAGGCAAATGGACCCTTTGCCATGGTATTATCACGAATTTGACAGCTGCCAATTACAACTTATTAGAACAGCGGTACTTTAGGCACGATGCGCCTTCTCAATTCGATTGTAATAACAGCAGCGGCGCTGTCAATACGTGCGATGCGCGAAGCAGTGTTGGGCTTAAAAAAGGGTTGAAATATTGGGCACAACCTATAATGAAAATAAATATAATAAATACACAATAATATGTATTAGTTTACTATAGATGAGTAAGGCGCTAGCTCCACACATGGGGACGTAAGCAAGGTTGTGACCGCGCGCGTGCTAGATTTAGTGCCCGCTACTGTGTAGCCGGCAGAAAAATATATACTTTGGGGAGCCAGCGACATGGACATCATCATGTACGTACGTACGTATACGCAGCGGGACCCTATCCCGGAATGGATTGATCGTTCATACTTATGTGGTCTTGTAGGTTTAATTTGCACCTATAGAAAATTAAAATAAAAAAATTCCTCTGTAAAAACTTTTTTGTTGCGTACATTTAATATGCAAAAGGTTTCAAGTGTCACACTCGTGACGTTTTATTCGTGTCCTCGTCTTACCATCGTCTTATGTGTGGAACTAGCGCCTAATGGCCATTGGCTCGAATTTCCTGTCTAAATTACAATTGAGTTGGTAGACACAATAACCTTATGAATAGATATGATATTATTAATGATACAAAAGTTTGTTTCTTCTTGTAATGGTAAATAAATAATTTAATAATAAAATATTAATCCCTTGTCATCATTAGATTACGGAATCAAACACGTTAAATCTACTTTTAAATACCTACTTACTACCTATACCTACTACCTCAGTCTCACATTTTAACTGTTATGAAAATAAAATATTAAATGTTTCATGGCCTGATAATGCCTGCAAAGTTTTCGGTACATCGTCCCTTACATCCTGTATATAATATTAAATATATATTCAATTTATCGCGGGTTTTCATCGCTTTGGCTACATTCAATCTGTAAATAATGGATTAGTCACTGGGAATAACTTGTATATAGAGATTTTTTTTTGAAGTGGCGCCACTGTCGAGGTCGCTCGCCTTAAGCGTATTTTGATATCGCTTACAATGAATAAGCACTACGGGTCCGAAAAAGAAACAACAGCAAGATCACGAGGAAGAAAACAGTTCACTACTAAGTAGCTAAGTACATACATACATTTTATTTATTTAATTACAATAATATAGTTTCTAACAGCCTGGGGGAGATGACGTAGGCCTCCTCCCCCAGGGGTGTGCATTACTGTGCATTTCCCTGGCATGGTCACCATGGTCACCATGGAAACCCATAACTTTGAGTATGCCGAATAATTGTCGTGCCGTGGTTATCGAGATCCAGCGGTGACAGTGCCAGGGAAATGCATTTCTCTAGCACGGTCATCAGAACCAGCTTCTATCTTTTGAACGGCGCATCGGATCATTCTGATTTTTTTCATGTGGGGTCGACAATTAAACGACATTTATTCGCAATAATCAGATCCTCGCTGCGTGCCGTGGTTATCGAGATCCAGCGGTGACCGTGCCAGAGAAATGTATTTCTCTAGCACGGTCACCAGAACCAGCTTATATCTTTTGAACGGCGCATCGGATCATTCTGATTTTTTGCATGTGGGGTCGACAAGCAACTAGCAGCCCGCCGCTCACAATTTCCCCCCGGGAATAAGACAGTTTAATATAGCCCATCAGGGATAATGTAGGATTCTAAAAATCTTGACTTCAATTTGAAACAAATATCGTTTTCAGATGGTGGTGGCGTAAAGTTACATGCCGTGTAATTAACCTGGCCAGCCCCATGGCAATGCTTATATTTTAATTTTTTTATCCCGCCCGAGCCGGTTTTCTATTAGGTCATAACAAAATTGTAATAAAAAAAAAGAAAATTGTGTGATACAAATTTATTTTTTTAGAATGACGGTTCATGGCGTCAATAAGTGATAATACTATCCTACATCATACATATAAAAAAATTCAATTTCAATTAACGGTAAAAGAATTTTATAAATCGGTCCAGTAGTTTCGGAGCCTATTCAATTCAAACAAACAATAAATAAAATCCTGTTTCTAATATTAGTGTAGATTATATTATTATTATTTTAGTGTGATGCCGGCTTAGAACAGCATCACCCGATTTCTTTCCCGTGGGAGTCGTAAGAGGCGACTAAAAGACTTGAGGGTGTGTATTGCAATTTTAGGCGATGGGCTGACAACCTGTCACTATGGCGATACACAATTTTCCGAATGACCCTCAAACATATGTCAGACGTGGCGTAAATGTCCGTTTTTGCGGCCGTTTACGCTCTGCCTACCCCGCAAGGGATAATAGGCGTGATATGTGCATGTATGTATTATTTTAGTGTAGATTTTTTTAATGCATTATTTAATGATTTTTGTCGTCTTTTTATACCGAGTAAGGGACAGCCCTTCGAATACTGATAGGGTGCATGAAACATAAAACTGGACAACTTTCCCCTAGAATTATATGTCAGGAAACGCCAAAAAAATTACCTTCCATACAAAATCACAATCAGCTGACTGCATTCACTATGGGAAGTCAGTTTTTTACGTTTCCTGAAATATATTCCTAGGGGAAAGTTGTTCAGTTTCATGGTCTGCATGTACCCTATTAGTATCCTGAGGGCTATCCCTGACACCCTTTAATACAGTAATGATTAAATGTAATCATTACACTGGTACGAATAATTTGGCGTAGTTGGTACCTTTTTAAATGAAAAAGTAGTTATTGTGGCATAACTGTAATAGTTAGACATATGGTATCGCGGACATTATTATAGATATTGATGTCCTCTATAAAATTGTAGTACATCACTTTGCTCTATTGTCAATAATTTCCACAGCGTACGCGATATAAGATATTTTTTTGGTACATTTTTCACACGTTGGGTTACATTATCGAAATTTTCACGCGGATCCCTATTTATTTTTCGTATAAAATATAGCCTATGTTCATCAGGAATAATGTAGGATTCTAATGGTGAAAGAATTTTTAAAATCGGGCCAGTAGTTTCGGAGCCTATTCGATGCAAACAAACAAACAAACAATCAAATCTTTCCTCTTTATAATATTAGTGTAGAAGCACAGTATAATTAATAGTACTAGCGTACAGTATGGTCACTCCCTGCCTCCCCCTACAAGCGCCGCCCACCCGCGCTCGGAGGACGCTCAGACACCGGCTAGCAAGGACGCGACGACGAAGGTCATTTCATACTGCCGCACATTGCATTCCCGATTCGCGAACGCAAAATGGCGGCAACCCTGACATGTTGTCTCACACACACAAGCATGGTCCGCGTTCACCTACGCGGGCTTAGACTGTGTGCGTAACAACGCGTTTGTTTCATACATTTGAGCGCCAGTGTCCGAGGTGTGGTAGAAGTGTAGATGTAGATAGTGTAGATAATCGGATTCTTGCTAGGTGGTCTGGTTTTCGAGATCCAGTTTTTACCGAGCTGTAGAAACGTTTCTCCAGCAAGGTCACTTTCTATGCATTATATCTTCTTAACGGTGTCCCGACAAATTCTGGTTTTTATCCGACAAATTTTGACAATTAATCGACAATTATTCGGCATACTCAAAGTTATGGTTTTCCATGGTGACCATGCCAGGGGAATGCACACCCCCCAGGGTACTCCATAAGGCACGATCTCTCGTTTTCGCCATCCACTCGAGATAGATGTGCCCAAACCACTGCTACTTCAGTTACTACTGCCAGTTAGGCCGTTCGCTCCCTAACGCGGTTTCACGCTGTTTTGTCAAATCTGGCCCGCGCGGGCCGTCCCGTGCGTGAAACCGCGTAAGGGAGCGTACGGCCTTAGTACTATAACGCAAATTTTATTACCTTGCGTGGCTACTTGATCAACCCCCAGTTTTTAACGCCATCTATTTGCGTGAAAAAGTTTAACTCTTTAATCTTGTAAATAAATACTTAATTAACACCTACCAAGCCTAATGCCTACCCCGCGAGGGATTATAGACGTGATATGTGTGTGTGATACTGTTTTGTAAATTGTAACAGTTAAATTTTGATTATAGTGATTTCATACAAGTTGAGTTTTTTGTTCTTCCCGAAGAACTTACACTTAGCTTAGAACAACAACCGTTGGGGACAACAACACTTAAAACCTGACGTCCCGTTGTCCCCTTGGCGGTATTTGCGTAATAGGGACAATGGTACAGAAATATAATAACATCCCCATGTCCCCATAAAGGGGACATGGCCAATGGGGACAACAATACTAAAGGAATAAAATATCTCAGTTAAAAAATTTGGTTTCTACCTACCTTCCTACTTAGGCAAGGAGCAAAATCACAATCAAAGTAGATATGTAACCTGCATTTATGGACTTGGAATAAAGGTCCTGGAAACTTTAAATCAAATATTTATTAACATTTAAATTGTATTATGGACATAACTTTGCCTTAGCACTTAATCTTATAAATGACATTTAAAGTAATCAATTAACAGGTATTTTTTTGAAAACTTGCAAAATTTTTTCAAGCGCGGGCAGGATTTGAACCTGCGACTTTCGCATTACTAGTGGCGACGCCTCTTCCATCTGGGCTACCGCAGCTCATTTCTTGCCCGCCAATTTTGCAAGTGTATTTTAATGCCAGTAACGCTTGGCATGGCTCCATCTACCGGGTTAGTTTTGCAACTAATAATCGGCGACTAATTCTATCTTTACAGATTGAATGTAGTCTAAGCGATGAAAACCAGCGATAAATTGAGTACCAAATTTTAAAACACTTCCCGTGTTAGGTATACAATTTTTGAAAACTTGCAAAATTTTTTCAAGCGCGGGCAGGATTTGAACCTGCGACTTTCGCATTACTAGTGGCGACGCCTCTTCCATCTGGGCTACCGCAGCTCATTTCTTGCCCGCCAATTTTGCAAGTGTATTTTAATGCCAGTAACGCTTGGCATGGCTCCATCTACCGGGTTAGTTTTGCAACTAATAATCGGCGACTAATTCTATCTTTACAGATTGAATGTAGTCTAAGCGATGAAAACCAGCGATAAATTGAGTACCAAATTTTAAAACACTTCCCGTGTTAGGTATACAATTTTTGAAAACTTGCAAAATTTTTTCAAGCGCGGGCAGGATTTGAACCTGCGACTTTCGCATTACTAGTGGCGACGCCTCTTCCATCTGGGCTACCGCAGCTCATTTCTTGCCCGCCAATTTTGCAAGTGTATTTTAATGCCAGTAACGCTTGGCATGGCTCCATCTACCGGGTTAGTTTTGCAACTAATAATCGGCGACTAATTCTATCTTTACAGATTGAATGTAGTCTAAGCGATGAAAACCAGCGATAAATTGAGTACCAAATTTTAAAACACTTCCCGTGTTAGGTATACAATTTTTGAAAACTTGCAAAATTTTTTCCAAGCGCGGGCAGGATTTGAACCTGCGACTTTCGCATTACTAGTGGCGACGCCTCTTCCATCTGGGCTACCGCAGCTCATTTCTTGCCCGCCAATTTTGCAAGTGTATTTTAATGCCAGTAACGCTTGGCATGGCTCCATCTACCGGGTTAGTTTTGCAACTAATAATCGGCGACTAATTCTATCTTTACAGATTGAATGTAGTCTAAGCGATGAAAACCAGCGATAAATTGAGTACCAAATTTTAAAACACTTCCCGTGTTAGGTATACAATTTTTGAAAACTTGCAAAATTTTTTCAAGCGCGGGCAGGATTTGAACCTGCGACTTTCGCATTACTAGTGGCGACGCCTCTTCCATCTGGGCTACCGCAGCTCATTTCTTGCCCGCCAATTTTGCAAGTGTATTTTAATGCCAGTAACGCTTGGCATGGCTCCATCTACCGGGTTAGTTTTGCAACTAATAATCGGCGACTAATTCTATCTTTACAGATTGAATGTAGTCTAAGCGATGAAAACCAGCGATAAATTGAGTACCAAATTTTAAAACACTTCCCGTGTTAGGTATACAATTTTTGAAAACTTGCAAAATTTTTTCAAGCGCGGGCAGGATTTGAACCTGCGACTTTCGCATTACTAGTGGCGACGCCTCTTCCATCTGGGCTACCGCAGCTCATTTCTTGCCCGCCAATTTTGCAAGTGTATTTTAATGCCAGTAACGCTTGGCATGGCTCCATCTACCGGGTTAGTTTTGCAACTAATAATCGGCGACTAATTCTATCTTTACAGATTGAATGTAGTCTAAGCGATGAAAACCAGCGATAAATTGAGTACCAAATTTTAAAACACTTCCCGTGTTAGGTATACAATTTTTGAAAACTTGCAAAATTTTTTTCAAGCGCGGGCAGGATTTGAACCTGCGACTTTCGCATTACTAGTGGCGACGCCTCTTCCATCTGGGCTACCGCAGCTCATTTCTTGCCCGCCAATTTTGCAAGTGTATTTTAATGCCAGTAACGCTTGGCATGGCTCCATCTACCGGGTTAGTTTTGCAACTAATAATCGGCGACTAATTCTATCTTTACAGATTGAATGTAGTCTAAGCGATGAAAACCAGCGATAAATTGAGTACCAAATTTTAAAACACTTCCCGTGTTAGGTATACAATTTTTGAAAACTTGCAAAATTTTTTCAAGCGCGGGCAGGATTTGAACCTGCGACTTTCGCATTACTAGTGGCGACGCCTCTTCCATCTGGGCTACCGCAGCTCATTTCTTGCCCGCCAATTTTGCAAGTGTATTTTAATGCCAGTAACGCTTGGCATGGCTCCATCTACCGGGTTAGTTTTGCAACTAATAATCGGCGACTAATTCTATCTTTACAGATTGAATGTAGTCTAAGCGATGAAAACCAGCGATAAATTGAGTACCAAATTTTAAAACACTTCCCGTGTTAGGTATACAATTTTTGAAAACTTGCAAAATTTTTTCAAGCGCGGGCAGGATTTGAACCTGCGACTTTCGCATTACTAGTGGCGACGCCTCTTCCATCTGGGCTACCGCAGCTCATTTCTTGCCCGCCAATTTTGCAAGTGTATTTTAATGCCAGTAACGCTTGGCATGGCTCCATCTACCGGGTTAGTTTTGCAACTAATAATCGGCGACTAATTCTATCTTTACAGATTGAATGTAGTCTAAGCGATGAAAACCAGCGATAAATTGAGTACCAAATTTTAAAACACTTCCCGTGTTAGGTATACAATTTTTGAAAACTTGCAAAATTTTTTCAAGCGCGGGCAGGATTTGAACCTGCGACTTTCGCATTACTAGTGGCGACGCCTCTTCCATCTGGGCTACCGCAGCTCATTTCTTGCCCGCCAATTTTGCAAGTGTATTTTAATGCCAGTAACGCTTGGCATGGCTCCATCTACCGGGTTAGTTTTGCAACTAATAATCGGCGACTAATTCTATCTTTACAGATTGAATGTAGTCTAAGCGATGAAAACCAGCGATAAATTGAGTACCAAATTTTAAAACACTTCCCGTGTTAGGTATACAATTTTTGAAAACTTGCAAAATTTTTTCCAAGCGCGGGCAGGATTTGAACCTGCGACTTTCGCATTACTAGTGGCGACGCCTCTTCCATCTGGGCTACCGCAGCTCATTTCTTGCCCGCCAATTTTGCAAGTGTATTTTAATGCCAGTAACGCTTGGCATGGCTCCATCTACCGGGTTAGTTTTGCAACTAATAATCGGCGACTAATTCTATCTTTACAGATTGAATGTAGTCTAAGCGATGAAAACCAGCGATAAATTGAGTACCAAATTTTAAAACACTTCCCGTGTTAGGTATACAATTTTTGAAAACTTGCAAAATTTTTTCAAGCGCGGGCAGGATTTGAACCTGCGACTTTCGCATTACTAGTGGCGACGCCTCTTCCATCTGGGCTACCGCAGCTCATTTCTTGCCCGCCAATTTTGCAAGTGTATTTTAATGCCAGTAACGCTTGGCATGGCTCCATCTACCGGGTTAGTTTTGCAACTAATAATCGGCGACTAATTCTATCTTTACAGATTGAATGTAGTCTAAGCGATGAAAACCAGCGATAAATTGAGTACCAAATTTTAAAACACTTCCCGTGTTAGGTATACAATTTTTGAAAACTTGCAAAATTTTTTCAAGCGCGGGCAGGATTTGAACCTGCGACTTTCGCATTACTAGTGGCGACGCCTCTTCCATCTGGGCTACCGCAGCTCATTTCTTGCCCGCCAATTTTGCAAGTGTATTTTAATGCCAGTAACGCTTGGCATGGCTCCATCTACCGGGTTAGTTTTGCAACTAATAATCGGCGACTAATTCTATCTTTACAGATTGAATGTAGTCTAAGCGATGAAAACCAGCGATAAATTGAGTACCAAATTTTAAAACACTTCCCGTGTTAGGTATACAATTTTTGAAAACTTGCAAAATTTTTTCAAGCGCGGGCAGGATTTGAACCTGCGACTTTCGCATTACTAGTGGCGACGCCTCTTCCATCTGGGCTACCGCAGCTCATTTCTTGCCCGCCAATTTTGCAAGTGTATTTTAATGCCAGTAACGCTTGGCATGGCTCCATCTACCGGGTTAGTTTTGCAACTAATAATCGGCGACTAATTCTATCTTTACAGATTGAATGTAGTCTAAGCGATGAAAACCAGCGATAAATTGAGTACCAAATTTTAAAACACTTCCCGTGTTAGGTATACAATTTTTGAAAACTTGCAAAATTTTTTCAAGCGCGGGCAGGATTTGAACCTGCGACTTTCGCATTACTAGTGGCGACGCCTCTTCCATCTGGGCTACCGCAGCTCATTTCTTGCCCGCCAATTTTGCAAGTGTATTTTAATGCCAGTAACGCTTGGCATGGCTCCATCTACCGGGCTGCGGTAGCCCAGATGGAAGAGGCGTCGCCACTAGTAATGCGAAAGTCGCAGGTTCAAATCCTGCCCGCGCTTGAAAAAATTTTGCAAGTTTTCAAAAATTGTATACCTAACACGGGAAGTGTTTTAAAATTTGGTACTCAATTAACAGGTACTTATTAGCTAATAAAAATAAATAGGATTATAGGCATTAGGCAACAACACCTTTCAAGGAACATCAACAATTAACAAGTTGGGCAGCTTTTCATCTATTTTACAATTTGCTGAATAAAGGCAATAAATGTGAAAAATTAAACTTAAGTATTCACAACCTTTTTACAGGTGGAAGCATAAAAGCCGAAATTGACCAAATAAAGTGTGACACATTGTATCATCAGCTGGCCAAAATTTCCATAACAACTGGCAAATTTCAGTTAAGTAAGCTGAGGCGCAGAACTTATTTCAATGGGTTGCTTTACCTACCTGGTTTGATTTTATTTTGTAAAAAAGACGATTGACCCCTAATACTATCTGATGCTAATCATGGAGTGGCATTCCGTTTGTATGTGAGGTCAATGCCCTTTTTCACAAGTTCTAAGTTAAACCTGGCAATGTGACAACAAATTTGGTAGCAGGTAGCTATGAGATTGAGATCAAACTTCTCTGGTTATCTACCTTCACCTTTATAGAATATTATAATTATTATTGTAGTGATAAATAAATAGGATGATAGGCTGCAGCTCCTTTAAGGAGACATCTGCAAGTTGGACAGCTTTTCGTTTGTTTGACTACCTGCTGAATGCAGTGAAGGCAGAAGACGTGCCCACACTTTGTTGAAGCAAGTGAATTTTTTCCTAGTTCGTCCCAGCAGACAGGACAGTCACCAATCCCTTTTGCAGATTTACTCCTAACATTCCGAGGTGAACGTGCAGGGGATTTTCTCTGTAGACACTGGAAATAAAGAACAACAAGATAAGTAGGAGTTGTTACTTGGTAGGTATGTCATTCTACCTTCATTCGATGTATATTCTCTAATAGCTATTACTATTCAATATAAATAAGTTGAATACCTTCTTAGGAGTTTTCTTCTTTCCAGGCTTTTTTATACTACTTCTCTGCTCTGGAGATGGCGATACAGGATCAGGAGTGGAAACATAATTTGAATCATCTAATTCGATAACAACGTCTGCCAGCTGACAGTGGTCAATTAATGTAAAGGAATCCGTTAAGTCAATAACTTCGTTTTTTTTACCACTCATGATGCACAATTTTGAGTATTCTTTTCCCTAATCCACAATAGAATCGCAGAAACAAAATAAACAATAAAACGGTTTTTTAGATTGAAATTTCTAATGTCAAACGAGCAACGGCCCACGGCCCCACAGATCACATATAATGTCCTGTTCACAGAACACTTATACTGGCGTGCTGCTCCTGCACGGCCCTGACGAAGCGAAGGCAAGGCACGGCACGGCAGCTACCAATCGCAGCAAGGTACAGATCCACAGACAGCTAAATAATAATACTATACTTCATTTGTAAAACTTCATACACTTCCTTGAAATTCAATCCACGTACTAGTTTGCCTCCAGCGCCTGTTCTTTTTTACAAAAATACTTGTATCCAGAGCTGAAAACAAAGCATTAAAAAACAAACTGTCAAATTGGACAAAAAAAAAAGGTTGAAATAATCGTATGTTTTGGATATTTTTGGGGAGGAAGAAATTAAGAATTATTTGAAGATTACTGTAATAAAAATCGGCACCATGCATTTATCTGTTAACATATCCAATGCATTGCAACAACTTGAAAGTGTTAAATCGGCTGTGGATCAAAGTGACGATCCGAAACTAAAGGTAGGTAATGGTAATGCATACTGCACCTTAATCTTGCCTTGTTTATCGTAGTAAATCAATTTATTTTTGAGTCTGACTACAGATGTATATTGTATTAAGTGACTGAGAATAATTAATTATCTGTAGGCGGCTGCAACTGATGACTTAAACATGCTGATCAACCTTCTGGAAAGTCCAATATTAAAGAGTATCGCAACCTTGCATGACTCGGTGGGCCTGTTGGCTACGCAGATTGCTCACCACCCTTCAATATTGCCAGGGGATTTTGATATTACTCCATCTGGTAAGTAGATTTTATTTATTTACTGTACTATAAAACTGAACCATCAAAGGTAACACCATCACTTTTTACCTACTCTCACTCACCATGAAGAGGAAATGATAAGCTTAATACCATTGTGTTGAGTCATCTATTGTTAATTTCTACTTATTTTGTGAAGTTCAAAATATGTAGATGTCATTATCATAAATATTTTTAAGAAATAGGATAGGAATGTTGTGGGATAAAAGATGTAGTGCCTTTTTCTATTCATAGGTTTATTTTTTGTATTGATTATTTTTTATTGTATTTTATTAAATAAACAATATCCCAATGATGTAGTGAGTACTATAGACAACAGTATGCCTATGTGGTTTGGTCACATGGAAAATATGAATGAAAAAAGATTAAGGAAACAGGTCCATGCGGCAAATGTGGGTGGGATTGTTGAAAGGTAATGTCCTCGACGAACATAGTGAAAGGTCAGGTCAAGAGTTCCCCTAACCTATGATTGTGCAAGAAAAATTTGATGAATGTAGAGGAGGGGAAGAAAGAATTGTTGTTAATGGAAAGAAGTACCCCATCAGGAAAGAGGCGTGATTAATTTATGTATGTATTTTATAGTCATCAAATAAAAAAGTGTTATAGTGAAGCCTAGCAACATAGAAGTTACGAATTATATTATGTAGCATGTAGCTTAAATCATCAGGTCAGGCCATTAGATTTTCTTAGTTTGAGTGGGTTGGCTTTCAAATCTAAAAGCACAAGTTTCAGAGTGAAAGATGGTTGAATTTATAGGGTGTGATCCTAGCTTTCATTTGATATCACCGTAAAATTGCGCAAATGACAAGGCAAATTTTTGTATTTTTAACCAATTTTATGACTTTAAGGTTTTTTTTGTGAAGTGATGGGTGGGACCCCTACTAGGTAGCAACACTAATGACAGAGTCAAATTGCAAGGCTCCACTTGGTTAGGACAGGTACACCTTCCTGGGCACCCCTAGAGTGTTTATAAAAGAGACAGGCATGGATATCTTGGTGACCCATAGTAATAAAATAGAAGGTAGGGCAATAATGGTTTTGCCCCACCTTCTATTTTATTATATGTTATTATATAATTAGGCTACAGTGTCTACTCTACCCCACATCCCCCTCCACACCTCTCTCTAAAAAACCCTAAAATGCATGCTATTAGATTCAAAAAATTTCCTATTTTAGTGGAAATATTTTAAAAGAAGGACTGAATAAGTTCTATCATTTTGTATTATTTTTCAGGTGATTTATCACTGCAAGCAAGGAACCTCTATGGAAGTCAAGAGTGTGAAGAGGAACAGCGGGTCCCGCAGGTTTCACCACCACACAGCCTTGACTTTGGTTCCGGCTCTGATAATGACAGAATTCTGGGACTTGACAGTGGATCTGTGGATTCTAATATGTCCCCCAAACAAGTTAGTAAACATCAGTTGTTTTGGTTTAAGTTAACTTGCTCAAATATGGTCCCTCACAAAGTCTGTATAATGAGTTGAAAAACGAGCTGTAAAGAACCACAGAACAACTTTTCACTCTCCCTACCATAAATAAATTTTAATATTAAAATATTTTAGTGTATGAAAATAAATGTTATTCATTGAAATTTTTTCATCATGAACAGAATCACGGTATACTGGATCTGTCTCGCACAGATGACTCAATAGCCTCAGGGTCCCACAATATTGTAGCTGGCGACTGGGCGCAAGTGGAGATCATCAACTTGGTCAATGATGGCACTGGACTTGGATTTGGTAACTGCTTTGTTTTGTTTTTTTTTAAATGCTTTTACATTTATTAGAAGGACTGACTGCCTGCTTTAAGGTCTGCACTGAGTTTAATCCTACTGCTCACTGCTCAGTGGCCCCTCACATGTTTTTAGTTAATTTGTTCAAATCTGAAACAAACACAAAAATAAAACTAAAAGTTTATTTAAATACAACAATGAGCTTTTCTTGTGTTTTAATATTTTTTTTTATTTATGGTCGCAAGTCGCAACCATATTCCGTTTTAGTGTTTTTAAAGATGCATACCAATGTAAAATAAACCTTGAAATAAATTTATTGTATAGGACAACAATTAGTCCGTCTTAGATTTTTAATGCTTCTTCTAGATTTTAAGAAATTATTAAAAAAGACGGTCGGCGCCATCTGAAGGAAATCAGTTGATCAATTCCACGAGAATTAACCCATATTATCAGTATTTTTTTACAGTAATCCTTAATCATATACTCTATTACTTTGATCTAAGCATATAATAGGTGGCTAAATTGGTTCTCACAGGTATCATTGGTGCCAGGACAAGTGGTGTCATCGTCAAAACTATCTTAGCTGGGGGAGTCGCGGATCGCGACGGCCGCCTTAAATCTGGTGACCACATCCTGCAGATTGGTGATGTAAGTTACTCAATGATCAAATTTAATGATCATCAAGCTACTATTAGATTATTAGCCAAGAGACCCCATGGAGAAACTTAATCAAGAATACCCAGCCTGAAAACTGATATTTATTATTATTTATTAGCAGGCAGGCAGTTGAAACCATTGTTTTGCTTGTTGGTTATAGATTTATCAAGTTTATTTTTTTAATTTGTTCGTGGATTTAGAATTTACAACGTATTCTGGAAATTTATTCCAGCCACGCTGTTGCTCAAAAAGTGCACAAATATTTGAATGATTAACTATTTAATTTAATCATTGAAATATTTGTGTATACAATACTTAAATTCGCGATTTTTACACTTTTCATAAAAAATAATACAATAATAATTAAAATTGTCTTTAGGAACCTATTCAAATTATAACGTTTAATGCAATTGTCACTTAGTAATCTAAGTAATCCATTGTAATGTCTCTCAGGCACACTTGACAGAAATGGGTTCGGAACAAGTGGCGGGCGTGCTCCGTGCGTCGGGCTCGCGGGTGCGCCTCGTGGTGGCGCGCTGTGTGGACCCCGCCGCGGCGCACGCCTCGCCCGCGCCCTTAGTTCCCGCCAGGTATAAACAGGAAAAAAAAGATCTACACGTAATGGTATAAGTTCTCATTTACCCTATATAGTAATTAGGTTTATCCTGTTAAACTATATTATTGTAATTAAATAAATAAATATGCAGGCCGACGATCGTGCTTTCTCACTTGCACTGAGGCTCCTACATTTACCAGGCGTTGATTCATTTCTGTCACATATAGCTAACCGCCGCCACTTACACTCTCTCTTTATTTGGATAAGTTATATGTACTCTTCCCTCTGTCTTTTCATGTGGGTTGAAAGTCTACGAACCACTTAGGAGGATGGGAGATTACTTACAGTGTCGAATTATTACAGCACACGATAACTACAAGCTATACATGAGTTTAGTAAAAAATCAACCTACATCGTCCTTCGCCAACTGGAATTTAGACTGTAATGTATTTACTTGGCAATTTAGTGGAGCCAGGCATTTCTGACACCAATGGTTTTTAATTCCAGGTTACTCTCAGACCCCGAAGCACTGGATCGCTACCTGCTAGACGCGGGATTCGAACAGGTGTTCCACACTCAGCCTGCCCCAGCCTCTATCACCACTACTGCCTCTTCAAGATTTGTCTTCGATCATTCTATCACACCTCCTCCTGAATCAGGTAATGTATCTGTTTATTTTTTATTATTGATTGAAGAAAATGTAACAATATTAATAGATTGAACTGGGTCGGGATCTTAAACTGTTCGTTTAATTTACGTTTTTTAACTTTTTTAGACGCGGAATCGCCTGAAGTCGACCGATTCACTGTTCAACTAAAGAAAGATGAAAATGGCCTCGGTATCACAATAGCTGGTAAGTAGTCAACGTGTTAGTGGCTATCGTTGATTTTTAAGTGGGGTAAAAAAATGCTTTCCTCCTATTCAATAAAAAAATTTATTTACAGGTTACGTATGCGAGAAAGAAGAACTGTCAGGTATATTCGTGAAGTCGGTAACTCCGGGCAGCGCGGCGGCTCTCAGCGGGAAGGTGCGGGTCAACGACCGCATCGTGGCCGTGGACGGCGTGTCGCTCGCCGGAAAATCAAATCAAAGAGCTGTAGACGCGCTAAAGCAGAGTGGCAATGTCGTCACTTTAGAACTAGAGAGGTCAGTATTGCCAGCTTTGGCATGTTTGTTTGGCGCAGGCGGTAGGATACACTACTCTATATGAAAGGTTAAACGACTGCATCGTGACCGTAGACTGGACGGAGTGTCGCTCGCCGGGTACCCGACCAACGAACCATAGACGCGCTCAGTACGGCAATGTCGTCACTCTTGAACAAAAGAAATCAAGACTGTCAGATATACATGCGTATTTGGCGTGGGTGGTAGGATACACTCTTTTATATCAATCAATGTAGTTAAGATGAAAAGTGAAACAACGAAAACATTCAGACTAAACACAAATATCTTAAAATTTACTTCACAACTATTTGTGTCTTGTGGGGATTGAACCCACTACCTTCGGCGTGTCTACATTCATTTCTTCATTCTTCTCTTTAGGTACCTCCGCGGTCCGAAGTTCGAGCAGCTGCAACAAGCGATAGCGGCGGGCGAGACTTCAACATCCACCGTCCCGCAACACAACCCATTCCTGCACATGCATCGCAACGAGAACGCCGAGCACGAGATACAGATGACCAGTTTGCAAAACAAGTGAGTACTCTTTTCTTTACTTTGCAGGATTCTGGTGGTATATGGAATAGCCAGTAGTATTAGAATTCCGCCTCTGCTTTGGTTTTGAGCTACAGTCACGGCTTTTTTAATTAATAAGGAGGGGTTGCTTATGGTGCTGATCCCTTTAAGCCAGATTGAACAACCTCAACAACCGCACCCAGATATTCACTCAGTCGGGCCACATTCGGTGTCTTATTAATCTGATAACTCGCCCATGTCAAGTATTAGTCTTTCTATCGCGAATAAAAAAAAAGATCCGCTTCGCAATTACTCTACTGTTACTGTTTGTCAAAGTGTAAATCAGGCCTACAGGCGCTCCATGATGCTGTTATGCTTTTATAAGATAAGATAAGATAAGAATACTTTATTTGCACACAAAAGGAAACAACATGAAATGAATATATACAGCCAAAGTAGAACTTAATTAGCGTACATTTAGGCAGCCCTATTGCTAACAGGCAATCTCATCCAGACAACCTAGGTACAGGAAATTGTATATGGAGCAGCGGGTTTTATCAATTTCCCATGAGATTATTGCTACGTAGTCTTACTGAATACTTTTTTTTTTTTAGTGTGGAGGTAAACGTGGAGCAGCCCCGTGAGTCCCCGCCCGCGTCCCCCGCGCCCCCCGCGCCCGCACCCCCCGCCGCCCGCCCGCAGCCCGCCTTCGAGATGCCGCGCACGCAGGAACAGAAGGAGGCCATTCGCACCAAGTGGCAGAATATACTCGGTAAGGTGACTTTTCGGTCACTTTTTAATAGCACGTTCATACAATGCCAATATGGGCAGGGAAATGGTAAGGGAAGTGGGCAGCGCGAATGTGTGAACAGGTTACTCGCACTGCTACTCGTCATGCCGCTGCCACTTCCCGTGCTCCCTCGAATATCGGCTTTTCGTGCGCGAGTCAAAGGGACGGCTGCACGATCGCGAGTAGAATGTATTGCTATCTCGCTCACTCTTACTGGTGCGAGAATAGTATGACGGCAGTGTGTGAACACTCACTCGCGATGATACTTCCACGGAAGTATTTCGAGCAATATTCGCGACAGCGGCTGGAGCAGAAGCAGGTGCAGGGTGTACTATAAATAAAATATCAGAAAATCATCCATTATGTGTGAGTGAGCGAGATAGCAATACATTCTTCTCGCGACCGTGCTTCCGTTCCTTTGACTCGCGCACGAAAAGCCGACATTCGAAGGAGCACGGGAAGCGGCAGCGGCATGACGAGTAGCAACGCCAGTAACCTGTTTACAAACTCGCGCTGCCTACTTCCCTTACTATTTCCCTGTCCATATTGGCATTTTGTGAACGTGCTATTAAAGGCACGAGAAGTTTTGAATGAAAAGAAGGTGACATTGTTGTCTGTTCATCGTATGAGCATTTCTTAGCGTGATTTATTCTCTTCGATTAGGTTAAGGAGCTAATTATAAGAAAGACGCCTGACACTTGCCACACGCCCAAGGGTTTACAACAAATAGCAGAATAAAACATAGAAGAATATAATTGCTCTCTTTTTAATTGCAGGCGATGACGTGGAAATAGTAGTCGGCGTGGTGGTCCGCGGCGGCGGGGGTCTCGGCATATCTCTGGAGGGAACCGTGGACGTGGAAGGGGGCAGGGAAGTGAGGCCGCATCACTACGTGCGCTCAGTGCTGCCCGAGGGGCCGGTCGGCAGGGCGGGGGTGCATCGCCCGGGGGATGAGCTTCTGGGTAAGATTTTTGAACAATTTGTTATGAAAGTGTTCAAAAGTGTGTATGTGTCTCAGTAATATGTCAGAATTAGGAATACGTTCAAATTCCTAGGAATTTAGTAAAAACCCGGAATATTGCATAATCGTAGAGCTCATTCGGTCAAATTCCTAGGATATTGGCCATATTACCAAAATGGTTTAAGAATATGGCAAAACATTGGTCTTTTGGGAATGTGGACTACTAAGACTAAGCCCAAGTTTAAAAAAAAAATGGATCTTGTAAAACTGCCTACATTTTGAAAATACCTTCATCAGACTTTACATGCTAAAAGTTCGTTCCCAGTATCTCAAAATTGTTGATTTTGAGTAACCATTTGATGCCACATACCACGGGCGGGACTAATACGTTCAACCACCATTATGAAGGCCCTCCTTTCCTCCTTTTGACGCCTGATGTGGCAAAGGTTCCACACGACAAAGAAAAAGTACATAGGCCCTCTTAAGACTGAATTCCAGTACATTTTGATAAATTTACCGGGTCTATCGCGATATTAAATCGTTAAATCGATAAATATTTACCAAAAAATAATCGCTTTAGACCCGGTAAAATTATCAAAGTGTGTAAAAATAATGGAGTGCTTGAAAGTTATGTAATTCCAGTGTACCTTTCAAATGCGTGTTGATAAACAATTCGTGATTGCCTTCTATTTGGACTTCAGCTTTTATATTTAAACCCCTTTTTAAACATTCCAGAGGTGAACGGTCACCGACTACTCGGCATGAACCACCTGGAAGTTGTGTCGATCCTGAAAGAGTTATCCAGCGAGGTGTGCATGGTGTGCGCGCGCCCCCGCCCCGCGCCCCCGCAAGCGCTCGACCTCGCCCCCCCGCAGCCCACGCTCGTCAAGGTAAGCCGGTACTGAGGGAGTTATCCAGCGAGGTGTGCATGGTGTGCGCGCTTTGTAATTATTGTTTATTAGTTGCCGTGTGATGTCGGCTTGGAAAGCATCGCCCTATTACTTTCAATTCAATTCAATTCAATTTATTCATGCTTTCATGTACAAGCTTAAAGTTACAAAAAAAAATACATAGCAGATAGGTACATGTACCCTATAAGGGCATTGCAAGTTGTGGCATGCATACATGCGACATTTATATTATTCATTAATTAGATAGGTAGGTACATAAGATTAAGATTCAACTGTCCAAAATTACATCACAATCAGTAAGTACGAAATTCACTTAAAAATACCTTAATTATAATAATAATTATGATTAAAATAAGTTAAATATTAGCAAAACAATAGTAAAATTAAAATAATAAATTCGTTGATAATTAAATAAGTTCATTGATTAATTTGTACATGTCATTCTAAAATAGTTTGTAAAAAATAATTATACAGGTACTTATTTGAAATGACTAGTAAGTAAGGTAGGCATGTAGGTATTTATGGCTAGATTTGATCATTTAGAAATTCATCAACAGTATAATAGCACTTTGTCAGCAGGAATGTCCTGACTTTATTGTAAAAAGGTTTGTCTTTGGTTTCTAGTTTGATTTCTGTTGGTATTTTGTTATATATTTGCACAGCCTTGTAATGCGGTCCATTTTTTACAATTTGCATTTTTGCTTTCGGTAGTTCTAGTAAATTATTACGTCTGGCGCTTTTGCAGAATTTAAACATGTTTGAGTTTTTCCTTATAAATGTAGCGGCTTCGAGGATAAAAATACAGGGTAGTGGTAAGATTTTTTCTTTTATAAAGTACGGTCTGCAGCTATCTCGCGGTTTTATATTAAACAACATACGGATGCACTTCTTCTGTAATACGAAGATATCGTGCGCGTGGCCACTATCACCCCACAACAAAACACCATACCTAATCCACGCGTAGGCATACGCGTAGTACGCAGCCAGCGACGCTTCGTGGTGGGTATTTGTCTTGAGGGCGGACAGGGCATACGTAAATTGAGCAAGTTTCGATTTTACTTTTTGGATGTGACTTTCCCAGGTTATGTGCGTATCTATTGTTATGCCTAATAAATTAAACTCGCTGGCTTGTTCAATATTAAGTTCTTTTGCAACCGTAGTCAAGTCAATTTCTGTTTTTTGCCTAGGTCTTAGTTGTATAAGTTTTGTTTTTTTCAAATTTATTTCTAAGTTATGGTCCAATAACCATTCTGTAATATCCGTAAAACTTTTCGTTATGTATTTACGACTATCTTCGTCGTCTTTGCATTTAAATAATAATGAGATGTCATCCGCGAACATTATACACGAGGAATTTAAAACATTAGGTATTTCATTTATATAAATAATAAATAGGATGCATCCAGTTACGCTCCCTTGTGGTATTGACCAATTTGTATATTTTATATCAGATTTCGCTGTTTCTATCATGCGGGTTTCTTCATTACGATAGTCTATTTCTACATATTGTGCCCTATTCCTTAAATATGATTTGAACCACTCGTGAGCCCCTCCTCGGATGCCAAAGTCGTATAATTTCGACAATAATATTTTGTGAGAAACTTTTTCATACGCTTTAGTCATATCCAACAATATACTAACGGCATAATATTTATCTTGTATATAGTTTAGAGCCTCCTGAATATATTTGGTTACTGCTTGTGTAGTTGATCGATTTTTGCGGCTTTCCCTCGGGTGTTGTTAGAACTACTATGGGACTCGAGGGATTTTTTACAATTTTAAGTAATACACGATTTTTTTTTCTTTTTCTTCAAATATTAGTCAGACGGTGCGATAGCGTCCTTATTTTTACGGACGTTTACGCTCTGCCGGCCCCGCAAAGGTATGTGTGTCTATTCAAACAAGTTATAAAAATGTTGGTAATGCAACCACAACCCTTCGTTCCGTTTAGGACAGATTCCGGTTACGGCAGATTCCTGTTATGACAAAAAATGGTACAGTCGCAAATACAAATATTTCGTAGCGTAGGTTTGATTTGCGGGATTTCTGTTTTATTATTGACAAATTTCTGGACACAAAATGAATCCAAATTGTTAGTTAATTTTATAGAAGTAAAGATGATTTTACAAACAATTTGATTTTAGACATTCAGTTTTAATATGCTCTGAACGTGTTTCCTTGTAAAAATACTGTCAACAGGTAGATACAACGACTTTGTTTAAAATAATTATAATCAGAAGTAGAAAACCCACCGCACGCTCGCATTTGACGCTGGTTAGAGACATAGATTTCAGATATGAGCGTGATATATGTATGCATGTATTTACGACACGTTTAAAGTGTTTCACGTTTTAATATCTAATCATATACCCCCATAACCACAGCTTTTCATAGTTTTAAATTTGCTGAGCTTTTGATCACTTCGCTTGTAAGGATTGGATACCCTAATAATGACATACATAAATATTGAACTTTATCAATGTTTCTGATATTGTTTTATTCAATCAAGTAGACAAAATTCAATCAAGTTGTCAAGTATGATGATGACAACGTGTAGCTTAATAATATCCTACTGTACCTGCTTGAAATCTTAGCTTGTTTAGAAAACTAGCCTATGGACTCATTTTAAGTATTAGACCGGGTCTATCGCGATAGTATTTAGGTAAATATTAGTAATTTACCTGTGTCCCGACGTTTCAACACAGTTTCATGTATTGTGGTCGCGGGTCAACCCGGTAAATTAAACTAAAAACTAATAAAAAAACTGGTAAATTACTAATATTTACCTAAATACTATCGCGATAGACCCGGTCTAATACTTAAAATGAGTGAAAGTGATCGCGAGTGCTTAAAAAGTTATATAGCCTATGGACATTTTGTAAATAAGGTAATAAATAGAAACAAATTGTTTTTGCACTTTGTTTATGACTGTATTTCTGCCGTAAGAAGAATCTGCCGTAACCGGAATCTGTCCTAAACGGAACGAGGGACCACAACAGTTAGTAGACAAGGCTCAAAACTCACCCAGCAATAACTCCGAAACGACGCTAAAAGTGACTGAGGTATTGGTCGGCCTGGTAGGCCGTTTTTGTAGTCTGTGACTAGTCGGCCAAAACCATAGACATTGGCCTCAATTCGGGACATGAATTCTCTTATCTTACCTTAAATTAGTGCTGTTACTTTCAGTCAAATAGGTTTAGAATGATAGGAAATATTTTAGTCGTGTCATTTCTTATTATTTCATGCAAAATACGGGTTATCTGTTATATAAGGTGACGATCAAATCAATGGCGACTAAATTGACTAGAAAAGGCGAAAAACTATTGACGTTTTTAAAAATGACAGGACTTAGATATCTCCTAGCTTTTTCAAAACTTGTTTGATGGAAAGCGACAGCACTAATTTAAGGCAAGAAAAGAGAATTTATATCCCGAATTGAGGGCAGTGTATCACCACTCATAGCGACATGCCGGGACAAGAAGATTGATTTGAAAGTGCGCAGTATCAAGAAGTTCCAGTAGATAGTCTCTAATGGCGCTGATAAAAAGCAGAAAGAAGCAGCAAAAAGCAGTACCTATAATATTTTTTATTTACCGTTTTTTCTTCAGGCAAAATCCGACGGCAGCCTGGCCGGCGCCGGCGCAGAAGAGGGCGGTTCTCTGTCGGGCGGGAAGGTGCGGTCGCGATCGCTGGAGCCCCTCACTGGGCTGGCCATGTGGTCGTCCGAGCCACAGATTATAGGCAAGTATTGACAGGTTACAAGATAAGCAAACAAGGAAAGTTTGAAGCCGAAGTTTTAGGACGACAAACATTTACTCTATGATTTTAGCCCCGGAGCTATGAAGTCTACACCTGATTGTATGGTGGGGAGCAGGAGCTCACCTGGAGAATTTTGTGGTTGTTCAAACAACCAACCAGACTGGGCTTACGAGTTATTTTGGGAAGAACGGACTGGACTGAGTCAAAAAAATCAAAACAGGGGAACAAATGAGGGACCTCCGCGCAACCGCCGGCGGGGGCGTCGATAGCTAGGGGAGCTTGTAGAGTGTGATCTACTCGCAATGGCTGCAGCAGCGGCTACTGTGATTTCGTCATCCTCTTCCGAAAGGACGTGTCTCAGACGGTGTTTAAAACGCGAGGTTGGATGGGGGAACGAACTTGTTGCACTGATGGTTTGGTTAGTTTCGTAATATTTTATACATGGTGTAAAAAAATTAGCTGAGAATATTGTAAGGGGTGAACCAGTACGTGAAACTGAACAACTTTCCCCAAGGAACATAGCATAGGTCGAAATATGAAAAAAAAAATTGGCCCTCCCATACAAATTATCCCGGCCGGGCGCCGGGTAACACACTAAGGGTCAAATTATTTTTTCATATTTCGACCTATGTTCCTTGGGGAAAGTTGTTCAGTTTCACGTACTAGTTCACCCCTTAAAATATTCTCAGCAATTTTTTTTAACACCTTATATACAGGGTCGTAAGTTTAGCGCAGTGTAGCCCCTAGCTAGCTTCGCTGGCAACACATGTTGTACCTTAGCGCAGTGTAGCAAACTTACATAATATCTCAACTTTTTTCAGAGCTAGTGAAAGGTGAACGCGGCCTAGGATTCTCAATCCTGGACTATCAGGACCCGCTGCGGCCCTCGCACACGCTGGTGGTGATCCGGTCGCTGGTGCCGGGCGGAGTGGCGCAACAAGATGGCCGCCTCATTCCCGGGGACCGTCTCTTGTTCGTCAATGATACCGTGAGTACTATAATAGTTTAGTTGATCTATTGATTGAATATCTAGGTGGTTGATTGATTTGTTTTTTGCACTTTAAGTTTTTGCACTTTAAGTGAGGATAGTAAGGTTCAAAATGACTGGTACTATACCGGGGTAGATGAGGCATTAACGTATAATTAAGTATGTATGTATGATTATCAAAATTTGAGTGCGTTCTTATTCTTGGAGACTTCCTCTTGTATTTTAATGATTCATAAGATATTTATTTCCTCTCACAATACATTGTAACTAATAAGTAGCGGTATTTGTGACATATTTGTGATAAAGTGAGTGTTCATATGAGTTGGATAGTTTCATAAGGTTGGGTTATCTGGATAGTTGGTTAGATTGCCGTTAATGCTGGACCTTTGAATACAATAATGAATGAATTTTTTCTCCAGAACCTGGAAGACGCTTCCCTAGAGCAAGCAGTAGCGGCTCTGAAGGGCGCGCCACGCGGGGTGGTTCGCATCGGCGTGGCGAAGCCCCTGCCGCTGGCCGACGCGCCGCCGCCGCTGCCCTCCGTGGCGCCGCCCTCCAGGGACGACTAGACGGTATCCATGTTTGTACTATACTTCTGTTTACGTAATAGGCTTGTGTCCTACTAGTCAAACTACCTACTTTTTAAAACAATATTTTGTATGAAAAACTGATGTTGTGACTATACACTATTTAGGATGGCGTCAAAACAGAATATGTATTTCAAATTGTTCCTCAGTTTAGTAAATTATTTTGCATAAATACTATCCTACTTTTGGACACTGATTTCAAACATCCAAGTCGTTATTAATTACCCAGGACACAACCCTATTATGATTTAAAAAGCAAATCGAGTGAGGTGGGGTTTCTTCAGCAGTGGAATGTGCGATTGCGATGCAGAACAAACTACTGCCCCACCACTTGTTCCATGCAGGAACTGCTGGAGGCTATCTCCATATCGATCAGTGTGGCCAAATAATAAAATAAAATTTGATTTGATCCAATAAAATTTGATTGTTGTTCATCGACTGATGAAGAAGTAGAAGACCTAATTATTACAATCGCCGCATAAACAAGTGTGTTAGGAAAAACGCGCAGTACCTGTCGTGGGTTTCTAGAAACTGAATTACTTTTGTTCAACCACTATTGGGAAATCGCAAAGATTTTAATTTTACTTTTTCATATCAATTGAACATCTGCTCGGGTCAATTGTATGTGAGATATTATTTTTCACTTATGATGCACTAGATATTTTAAAGAATTATATAATTATAATAATAGCTAAACGTTTTCGTCGGTGAGCGTGACGTGCCGGTGGCATGTTATTTAAGTAAGATTTATTTTTTAAAAACAAAATCATGTTGAAACTAATCTATGTAGTAGTATAGTGAATCAAAAACTCAAGAATACAAATTTTACAATATAGACAGAATGAGTAGTAGACGATAATAAAATAACGGATGTAACGGTGACTAGTTGCGAACGCAGACATTCAATCCGATAATCAACTTATTCGTCATAATTATATACCACCTGTACAAATATGTGTAATGCTAATCTAATGCGTGATGACACTTTCCTATCTTAATATTTCGATTTCTAGTTAATTAAGTTGATAAAATCATCAATTCATATACTTTATTTAAAATCAATTTGATGCACTGGTATAGTTATAATCATATACTTATTAATCTTTGTAATTGTGTATTGGAATTGAAAAATAATATTCTTTATAAGTACTTATTTAATTTATCCTCGACTAGAAATTATTATATTAATAGACAATTTTATCATAGATTTATGTGTGTTAGATTGAAAGTAACATTCCTGGTAATTAAGGACCTTTATAACAGATTTTGAACCGATAGTGCCTAGTACCATAAAAGTCATACATTTACATTATTATTTGCATGTTTATAAATACTAAATTTTATTTTTAAAAGTTTGTGTAGGTACACAAACATGCAATAAAACTTTATGATTTTATCTTTTAAAAATATCCATTTTATAAAAAACACTTTAATACCTGATAAGTTGTATCTGTTATTGTAGGTATAAAATAGTATTCTTAATTCTCACAATTCCTTCCTTACGCATTTGCGTAGACTTAAAGACTTGTACTTAAGTATTATGATTATCGTAAATGTATTATTATATTATTATTAAGATTATGGAAATAAAAATATTATTACGTTATGTCTTGTATCAATAAAAAAAAAATCGTGTCCTTTATAAAAATATATTTTGTTCAACATTTTCATTACAAAACTATTTACATATATTATTTATTCATTATTTGTCAATGATAGTAATAAATAAGTCTAGTTGAGCAGATGTCATTTACAATTAATAATAAATAATCAATTTTGTTACAACAGCCCTTTTCCCTACAAACTAATATTATTATTAAGAGATAGTTTCTATCTCGATGCTAGGCAAAATGGACAGTTCTTAAAACAAAATGTTAACCTAGAAGTCTTGGGTTCAGTTTAATCCCTAAACCGATAGGGAAAGAAGTACCTTCAAGGATATACAGGGAGTAACAGAAAGGGTACAACAAGTCGAAAGGAGGTCAAGATTCTCATGAGACTGAACAGCATTCCCCATTGAACATGAGTCGAAATATTTTTGGAAGAACTGGACCTCCCATACAAAATTCCGATCAGATGTTAAATTTACTATGGGAGGTTCAATTCTTTTTAATTCTTCGACCTATGTTCCATGGGGAAAGTTGTTCAGTGTCATGAGTACCTTGACCTCCTTTCGGCTTGTTATACACTTTTTGTTACACCTTGTATAAAACTAATTAACGTCAGCTAAACTTCTAATCGGCTTGAACCTTAGAGATTAAATTAATCTTAAGTTTTTCCTTATCACCTGTCGGTAATATAAACACGACTTAACAAGTTCAATCTCAATTAAATAATATTGTTCTGTCCCTATACTATTATAAAAAGTTTTCAGAAAACCTGCTGCTTATAACACCTAAATTAGCACCGTATTCACTCAACTAGATAAAAAAAAAAACAATGTATATCTTACAAACTAGAATCACTCTTTGTAAAAGTCTTCTATGATGTGTTTGTATTTCTCGTAGACTACGTTCCTCTTGATCTTGAGCGTGGGCCCAAGTTCGCCGGTGTGCAGGGAGAAGTCCTTCGGTAGGATCGTGAACTTCTGTATCTTTTGTGCGTTGGATATCGCCTGCTTGTTCGCTCGGGCTAGACCTGCCTCTATCGCTTTGTGAACCTGGAAAATTAGTCATTTTGCTGAATATTTCACATTTTCTTTTTCCATAAGATTCATATGCCGTGTGATGCCGGCTTAGAATAGCATCACCCCATTTCACTAAGGGACCCGAGGGTGCGTATTGCAATTTTAGGCGATGGGTTGACAACCTGTTACTATGGCGATACACAATGTTCCGAATGACGTGGCGTAAATGTCCGCTTTCACGGCCGTTTACGCACTGCCTACCCCGCAAGGGATTATAGGCGTTATATGTGTTCGTTCATAACCCCTTTGCCATGATTCTATTATTATACTGTCTATGAATATTTCTAGAATGTGTGTAATTAAAGTAATAGACCTTGGCTGGCCCGGTATATAGTTCCATCCCTCTTACCAACTGAGTTACTACAGAGTACTTACTACTTGCCCGTCTAAGATTGGGAGCGCCAATAAGAGTAAGCTTATCTCGAGGTTATCTGTTCACCTTATGTAAAACATTATACCTTGTTTGTGACAAAATCCATACATAATATTTGCGCTCGAGATATCTCTGCCATGCCTATCTCAACCTGGCGCCAACGTGCGTAAACAACGTAAAGGTCGCGCCTTAGATTTATCGGTTATATGATCGATACTTACAGCAGGATCTTTGGTTTCCACAATCTCGCTGACTTTGGTAGCTTTGCTGCCGAGGCTGGCCACCCATTTCCTGGTCTCGTTGTCCAGCTCATCCAGAGGCTCCCCAGTTTCTGGGTCCACTTTGGACTGAAATAATGAAAAGCTGTTGTAGGCTAGAAAGTTAGTTGATTCTGTGAGAGAAAGTTATACTTCACTGGAAAATAAGTGTAGCCCAGTTACTCTACTAGTTTGTATCCATACTGTTTCATCCTTTCACAAATAGAAACACACAAGCAAACTCGTGGTTTAGAAAAGAAAACAAATCAGTTAAACATTTAACTAGAACAAAGCAATTTTCATGTTTTATGTAGTGGAACGGCAGATAACAGCATACAGATATTACCTAACTAAACTTGATATTTCTTTACACATGTGCATTTAGCAAGCGAGTTTTCAACCTAGGTTTACTTACTTATACTTTGAAGTATTAATATTTTACTATCGTATTCTAAACTTAGTTGTTTCCATTGTTTGTATGTTACTTTAATTCCATGCATAGATTTTGTTGAAGATCCGGTTAAAACACCTGTGTCCGATATTATCAAACTACAAGCTACAATTTTACAGATGAAATTCGATGTTCATTGCGTAGTCGGTTAGCCATTACGATACCGGGAATACCAACCGACTACGCAATGTACTACGAATTTCACCTGTAGACTTGTAGCCTGTAGTTTCATAATATAGGCCACTGGGTGGAATGCTACTTCTTTTAGTTTAAAAACTTTGAAAGCAGAGTTCATCGGTTCGTTCATTCACTCAGGGTGCCACTCGCCAATAAGATTACCTTCAGTGTAAGTAGAATGGAGAGGAACTTCCGCCTGTCGCCGATCAGCACCGCGTACCCGACGTGCATCAGCTCGTTGAGCACCACTTGCTCAATCAACACGGGCGCAATGTTCTCGCCACCGGCTGTGATTAGAAGTTCCTGGAAAACATATGTTTATTTATTACATACATAAATATATCACGTTTATATTCCATAAGGGGAAGGCAGACTGTAAATGGACGTGAGAAACTAACACTGACGCCACGTCTGACAAAACATTGTGAGCCATTCATTTCTTTTTTAAACTGGACGCAATTTTAGCCCCGGCTTTAAAATCTACACCTGACTAGTTGGTTGTTTAAGCAACCAGCCCAATCGCCCCCTTGGGGCGTCTGAAGAATTTTTAATGTAATGCCAGATTAAAGTTAGTAACGAAAACTGATAATTCCATGTATAAAGTGGCTATGTAAAGTTATCATTGTATAATTGTTGTACCTACTTAGTATACTTTATAAATGATACTAATTGTTACAAATTGAGACTGTTGTTATGTGAGTTAGAGTAAATAATATAAGGGTCAGTTCAAGTCTACGCGACCTCAGACACGTACGCCACTTTATATATAAACAATCAATTTACTACATTTATATTTGTTTAGTTGTTTAATTATATATGGTCCTATTAAATCTAATAAAAATATTTTAGGGTAAGTTCTACTCGTGAAACTAAACAACATTCCCCAAGAACATAGGTCGAAATATGGAAACAAAATTAGACCGTATGTGATTGTATGGGATACAAAAATGTGTCACATTGTATGGTAGGTCGATTTATATTGTCATATTTCAATGTTCCTTGGGAAAAGTTGTTTGGTTTCATAAGTAGAAATCACCCTAAAAATATTAGCACTGAATGTAATAAATAGGACCTCATAGGGTGAAATTTTACCGATAGCAAAATCTCAAAACTGTCTGGTTGGTGATAAGGAACAACTTTCCCCATGGAACATTGGTAGAAATTCGACCTATGTTTATTTGGGAAAATTATTCGTGATCACCCGCTCTTAAGTTTTAGCTATCGTTCACTATTTAAGTTTCAGCCTTTAAAAACGCATGTTTTCTCATAAACGGTTAATATTTTTCACTAGGCGACGCATCCACAAAACCTACTAAATTAAAATTTCCGTTTCCCTCACCTTTATTCTACCAGTAATGTAGAGTAAGTTGTTGCTGTCGACCCTGCCGACGTCCCCGGAGTGCAGCCAGCCCTCGTCGTCTATGGCTCCCCTGGTCTTCTCCTCGTCATTCAGGTAGCCCATGAACACGTGTCGGCCGCGCATCATGATCTCCCCAGGCCCGTTCTGGCTCATGGAGTCGCCGAATTTGGTCTCCGTGCCTTCTAGAAGTTCTCCCGATGCGTCCAGTTTGAATCTGTGAAAGAAAATAATTGGGGAGATATTAGTAGATAATATGGGGGAGAATTGTAATAAACTTCATTTGGTGCCGTAACTAGGATTGACCGTTTTAAAATTATCTTTTGTCAACTCCTAACTACATACTTCGAAAGTATTTAAATGTAATTAATATGTTTTATGATGCTTAAACATGAATTCATAGCCTCAAAGTAACTTACTTCGGGTATATACTAAGAGTATGCGCGCCGGAAGCCTCGCTCATCCCGAAAGCATCCATGATGGGTATGTTCAGAGACAGGAAGAATTTCTTGATGTCCGGTGAGAGCGGCGCGGCTGCGGTGACGAACGTGACGCACTTGTCCAAGCCGAGAGTCTCGTGGACTTTATTGAAGACCAGTGAAGTGGCCATCTTGTAGCCGCAGCCTGTGCCTTTCGACCTGAAAGTAAAATTATGTTTAGCATGTTTAATTTTTAGAACAGCAATCAATTAATGGTTCTCTGGCCGTTGATCTTACTAGCGGATTTTAGCAGCACAATCGTACAAAGGTAAGTAATGAATGTATTTCTATTACACGTATTAATTAGATACGGTTAATCTTAATAGTGTTTTAATCCAGTTACTTAAAGTGGAATACTACGAATAGTCTGATAAAACAATGGTGTTAAAATAATTATCGAATGGTATGTATGGGCTGTATCTTACAAAATGGCAAAATATTTTAAGGGGTCTCGAGGTTGGACCCTTATTTCTCATACAAATTCAGTCGTCGTCGGCTGGAACGGTTTGTATGGGACGTGCAATTTTTTTCATATTTATATCTATGTTCCTTAGGGAAAGTTGTTCAGGTTCAATAGCTGTTTCACCCCTTAAAATCATTTCAGCTTATATTTTTGCATCCTGCTATTAGCAGTACTTATTTTGGCATGAATATAGTGAGTTTGTATTTTCTACTATTTCATGTTTCATTCACGAATGCTCTCTATATACAATGTTGCAAGTAACTACGGTTTTTGATACTGTTGGTAAATGTTTTCGAATAATTAACATATATGAAAGAAAAAAGTTTAACGATCAATCATGCAAAATCCAAACATCAATATGGTGGTACTACCACATACCAAAACTCTAACAATTCGAGGGCAGAGTAGTCTATCGGGAGACGGTTGTCGGCTGACAGAGCACTATTTAGGAAAATCATACTTTAGTAGTTATATACTCAAGAAGGGTACAAGGTACAATATTATGTACGAAGTTACGATAAGTATTTTAAGGCTTTAACTGTTGACTTTTCAAAGAGACAATAAGTACTTATGTATCGTTAAAATATCTAAGAGTTTTCTATTAATATAAAACTTACATAGTTAGCTTATTTAGTGTTACCTAGGTCATCAGATTAGGTATAATTATTTATAACACTTTGTTTGTCCGATAGCCTCAATGGCTTTAGGTCTTATACTAATTGGTCTATCTCTAACAAATCTATGTAATTATGTACTACTATCAGCAACACGTCAACCTACCCATTTAAGGTACCAACTTACAGTGGTTATTCTTAGTGACTGTATGAAACAACCGGTATAAACTGCATGAGTTAATCCTTTAAATGGTAGGTTGATATGCTGCTGATAGACATACTTACTTATCATAAAATGATTTTGGATAGTGGAAGAAAAAAGCCTGCAGATATTCTCAACATTTCATTAAGCGAGAAGCGGCGTTTTTTAAGATTTTTAGTTTTACTATTCGGCAATAGATTTTTATCATGGGTAGTTTCTTTTTATTCTGCGACGTGACTGACATTCTATTGATTAATTAAATGCAAGTATAGTTTAGTAATAACATGTTTTAGGTATTATATTGGCTTGAGATAATTAAATACAATGTTTGTTTCGTGGTTTGTTTTGGGTTTTTGGCATGCCATTTTACTTTTTAACATTCATACAAGTGCCATTAATATTAATGAAGGTTTCATATAATTTGTATGGCAATAATCAATTGAGAAGTGTGCACCTTGAGACATCTTTTGACCTTAATTCTTCCGCTATCCAAATTAAAATGAAATTGTCAGTATCATTCTAAGAAAGTTGTAGTTCACCACTACCTACAAATATGCTTACATATCAATTAAGTAACTAATTTCACTTTTAAGTACATACAAAAATACTGATCAGACAGACCTACCTACTATAATTTTTGGTGCGAATCATTATAAATAATCAAGATTGTTTGTCGTGTTGATAGAAGGTCATTATCATTACCGATACGTAGTAGATATCTAACGATTGTTTCTGGCGAATCATAACGTCATGTATGTATTGCCCATCAGCCTGGTATTCAGTGGAATTCAATTTTTGCCAACAGTGTGTCACACCCGTTTCCCACTGTTGATACCGTCCGGGAATTTGAGTTTGAATTTGTTGATTATGATAACTTACCCGTCAATTCTTGCTAGATGATGTTTAAGACCTTTGTCTTTTGCCCAAAGAGCGATGTTCTTCTTTAGGTATCCACTAGAAGCGCCAACAGCCATGATTTTCTCATAAATCTTCTCCCATACTCGTGGGACGGCCAAAAACCTAAAAATAACAAAGATTTCTCACTTTTTTAAACGATATTTTGTATGAACCCAAAAAGAAATGTATCCTATAAAAATGCGGACGTCATGTCCTCATTAGATCGTTGTTCATAATTTCTAACAATACTTATTAACTATCAGAGCCTGATTGTAAAAATAACTTTTAAAGCGAAGAATATTTGCACACGATTAAATTAGTTAATTTTTTATGAAATAGGTAGAGCACCGCCGGGGATTTTTGTTTTTATTTAATCCTTATAAGTTGAATAGAAGTCATTACAATTTTTATCAATAATCAAAGTGAAAATCAGGTGCTATCATTAATTAGTATGAATTAATTGAAAACCACCACTGCAATATAGGTTTGCACACTGAGTAGACTGTCACATAGAGTAAACTGGTACATTTATAATGTTAATTTAATTATTTTTAATAAACGAGATACCATACATTGAATAGAAAATTTACGCAAGCGTTAAAAATGACACAAAATGTAATATGTATTTTATAGACACACATTACGCAATCGTACAAAAAATAAGCGAGTTTAGAATTTTTGTAAGTTTGCCCTCAAATAATGCCAGCCGTATTGGACTATTTTTCAAGTCTTTCTGATTATATTTAAACTATAACTGTAAGAATCTTATTTGTATAACTTGGTTTTAACTTGGTAACCGTTATGAGATTTGTCTGTTAATCTCAAAAATACGTAATTGTGACACGCGGTGTAGTTGCTAAGGAATAAAAAAAATATCGTTTCAATTATATCATTTGACGATCGTACCTGATGATAAGGTAAACGTCATTTGATTCGCAATATGATAATGGTGATTAGAAACAGACTTTTGACTTGCTCCCAGACATAAGAAGGAAAAACAAAATTATTTTTTGGTCTTAGACTAAGAAGTCGAATACACACGAACTCCGGCACCTATACCTAAGTGAAAGAAAAAAGAACTTAATCGGAGGGCTCACCTTGTAGGCCTGACCTCCTTCAGCGTCTCTACTAGACTGCCCTTCAGCGCATCAGGTTGCGCGAAGAATATGGTCACACCGTGGCCGAGAGTTGCGTAAATATCCACTACCTGAAATAACATTTAAATATATCACCTGCAAAATTTCGGAGCGAATTGGTAGAACAAGTAACTTCGTTACTTATCATGGTGTCGGAATATGCATTCTTTAAAAGGATCTAGTCCCGATAGACAAAAATGTATCAACTACATAATTATCAATATTACGATAGCATCTAAACGACAGTTATCATTAGTATTAGTTGCATTATCCATAGTTACAATGCAATATTAACTCCTGTACAGAAATATTGATATTTTTGCATTCTGCTACAGACATTTAATGAAATGCTATGCATAAATAGTTATGCATAAATGATCAAGAATAATGAAATTAATACAATATCAAGTGTTCTATTTGCCACGCCTACAGTATATTAATTATGTTTGTGTAGGTAAGGTTATCTACCTGTAGTATAGTGGTAACCTAAACACTCGTTAGTTAGTTGTTAGGTCAGTAGGTGAAGGTTGAACAATATAAAGCTGCAAATTCAAACGCTCCGCAAGTAGCATACCTTTGCCTTAATAAAAGGTTGTCATGTCTGTCTTTTTATTGAATAAATGGTGGACAAGGTAATTTATGCAAAATCAGTGATATATAAAACCACACATTTAATCACATAGCGTAGTTTGAACGTTCATATTATGTTTAAACAAAACCGGTTTCGCTTTACCGGTTAATATCGTTTAAAAACCTGTCTAAATGTAGTTTTAAATCAATCAGTTAATTAAAATAGGGGTTAGGAACGAAACACAAAATTTCAATTGCTGGCAAACATGAAGACGAAATTTGTAACGTTCTTTAAATCAGAAATAACTGATTAAATCCTTTGATCCGCCGATGCCGCGGACAAGTGTGATGTATCACGTGCGATGATACCTGTCCTTTTCCTGAACGTATCGTCGCATTCTTCGGATATAAATCGGTAAATACCGGTAATTTAAACATAGATGATATAAAATAGCCGTTTTTTGATTCCTGGATATATCAACCACGAAATACTGCCAAGCCACAGTGGCTTTTGCATGTAAAGTTACCCACCTGTGCAGCAACGTGGCTCAGAGGCAGGAAGGAGACCAGTCGCTCAGCGCCGGGTTGCAGGTCTTTTACTCTCTCGCCAATGGAGAACGCGTCCCAAGTCAAGTTGTCATGTGTCAGCATCACAGCCTTGGGTGGCCCAACCGTTCCAGACTGGAATCATAAAACAATCAGGTACATATTCGTGCAGTAATTTGAATGCATGTTCTGTAATTAATTGTAGAACCGTCTTCGGTAAATTAAGGTTTACTGATTAAAAAAACTGAAGAATAACTTAGCATCAATCATAGTTAAATTTTGTTTTTGAATCTAAAGTCCATGATGATGACGTTGCGCGCAAAACACTAGGTAGATACTTCGACTTGAGGTAGCCGTAGGCCAGGGGTTTAGACTATTGTCTAAAATCAGTATTATTACTGAATTCCTAAAAACATACACATATCACGCTTATAATCCCTTGACGGGTAGGCAGAGTGTAAACGGCCTCAAAAAGCGGATATTTACGCCACGTCTGACAAACATTTGAGGGTCATTCGAAAAACTTTTTATCACCATAGTGACAGGTTGTCAGCCCGACGGCTAATATTACAATACACATTGAGTCTAACGACTCCCACGGAAAAGAAATAGGGTGATGCTATTCTGAACCAGCATCACACGGCAACTAAGAAGATCGTGAATATTGTAATCTTACATTGCAGCTGGACATTATATTATTATACTTACTGTGTATACAAGAGTACAGCATTCGTTGACCGCTATGCTTTTTAAAACATTGTCCAGTTGTGTTTCAGACTCCTTCTTGCCCATTTCCATTACTTGATCCCACTGTTAACAAAAGGAAAAAATTATGAATGTCAAAGAGAATTTTGTATTTTATTACAATGTCACACGAGGTAGGAGGGTCAAAACTTAAGTCTTGTGTGTTAGGCACAGACTTCCCTGTTAGCCACATAATGCTCCGTATTTACATAATATGTAATTCTTAGTAGGTAATTTTGTATGTCTGTCATTCGCTTGAAATTTTCTTAAATGAGGAAAAGCTGGGAGACCAGAACTTTGAGGAGTATGAGTCCCTATTAAACAAACAAGTTCCTCCAATAGGTTATAGCAAAAAATACAAGAGTTACTGGGGTTTCAGTAGTTTTTCTGAGGAAAGGATTCAATTCTTTTTCAAATTATTCTCATTTACTACTACGCATTTTTATGTGTTATTTTTATGACAAACGACCTTCTTACATAACTTTTAATAGGATATCTCATTAAAGGTACGTAAGTGGGTTATAATTATTGTAAGTTTAAGATTAACACGCGATCGTAAATACCTCCCAAGACTTCTGTAAACACCTTTTATTGCTCCAGATTGATAAAGTAAGTAATAAAAATAGTACTTATATTATTATTTATAGTAGTTATCGTAATAGAATAGTAGATTAATATATTTTTGTAGGCACTGGAGTACTTAAATTGTTGTTGTTACAAAACACCTGTAATTATTATTTATTTTTAGGGTTCCGTTATTATACCTCTAGGATCACTTTGTTGTCCGTCCGCTTATCTCGGGATCACGTAGATATAACGAGTTGAAATAAAGACCATATACTCAGGTCTACGGCACGGTATTTACTGGGGATACAAATAATTCAGTTTTTTTGGATAACCCCTGGTACCTTATGGTACAACCGACTGTACATAAATTGTTATCTCTTTGTCTGGTTATTGTAGTAAATATTCAAAGTTCAAGGTGTTTCAAGCAGTAAGTATTTACACTTATCAACACTTCTAGTTCTGTCTTTCGAATGGAGTGAGGCCAATTGCTTGGTATTGAATCCTTCTAAATCCAAATTTCTTATCCTTGGCAGTGACAAACAAGTTAAAGACATAAAAGATAGTGATCCCGTAATTGCGATAAAAGATAAATCTATAAAATATACTTCTGAAGCTCGTAATTTAGGTCTTTTATTTGACAGTAAGCTGCATTTTGAGAACCATATTTTACTTACTATAAAGAACTGTTTTTATAGGCTTAAGGTATTATACCGCATTCGTAATTATTTGGATGTTGATTATGCTGATACCGTTTTTGGGGAGTGCCTACTTGCACGTACAAAAAAATTTGTCCAAAGATTACAAAACGCCTGTGCTCGTTTCTGTTTCCCCATTCCACAGCGTTCTCATATTACACCCTACCTTAAAAATAACAAATTGATGTACATGTCATCACGGCGAGCTTTACACTTTGCAACCCTGCTCTTCGGAATTATTCAAAAACAACAACCTCCATATTTATACAACAAGCTAAACTTTTCAACCCGTCACATTCGCTTTGCCACTCGCCTTTCTTGCCCTCAGCATAAAACCGCTGCATTTCGTGGAAGCTTCCGGTATGCTGCTACGAAATGCTGGAATAATTTTCCACCGCCAATACGAAACTCCAAATCAGTTTTCCCTTTTAGGCATAATCTTAAAAAGTATTTGTTACGATTACAAAATGAATCAGCTTAACTCACACGGCTACATATAGTTAAATATGCTAACCCTATTTTTTTATACATTTTTCACCCCTTTTCTAGTATAGGTCGTCTTTTTTTTTGTCTTATTTATCGACAGTTATCTAATCTGGTTGGTAGGTAAAGTGGTAGAGATATATTTATAAGTTTCATACTATTGATTTATATGAAAATATATGAACACTCTAGGTATTATTATATTATATTATATACTTATTTTTATTTATTTGTTTTACCTTCGTCTACTTTATTGAAGTTTTAGGTCTCACGGAAGACCAGCGCTATGGTGGCGCTCTACAAATAAAATGTAAGCTCCTCCATAGCAAATGCTGAGTGAGAACGTTTTTGTTATCATCAAAGTTTTTGTATTTGTGACTGTAATGATAAGTTGATATTTTGATAACAAATAAACATTTCTATTTCTATTTCTATTTCTTTCCTAGTTTTCCAACCGTTGCGTTGCCATCCGTAGCGATAATATATCGTTATTATATTACTTATTACATAATATACTTATTCATGTCTCATCGCAATTCATAGTGAGGTAGAGCTAGGAAAATATTTGTTTCTGGATTCAATTTTATCGTAAGGACTGAAAAACTACATCTTCTTTCATTTTCGTGTAGGATACCGAATCGTCCCACGACACGATAAAACCCTGGTGTCAGAGTTTTTCAACCGCCTACAACTAGAAGCTTCTCACATGTCTGTGTCACGACTGCTTGTCTAAGTAATCATAGACAGCAACCGGGACCAGCTGCTAAACGTGCCCTCCAAAGCAAGTATATGTAAGTATTTAAAGTAAAGTAGGTATATAGCAGTAGTAAGTAAGAGTGAATTATACCACCAACAAACTGCATAGCAGTTTGGCGATTTATATAGATTATAAGATCAAATGTAATATAAGTTAAATAAATACTTAAATAAAATAAATAAATAAAGCACGGAACCATTTCTTTTCGGACAATCAGGTGGTAAAAAATTCGCAAAGTGATAAATATCAACTTTTGTGAGTGTCCCACCGAGAATTGAACCCGGAACCTGTGCGTCGCAGGCAGTCGCACTACCACTGCGGCACATTGGCCGTCAGTCTACATCTAAAGTGTCCTAAAGGACAAATCAGAAATTTGCTTTTCAAAGGTTGACTACACAAAAAACTGAGCAAATTTCTGCAAGAAAAAAGAAATTGAACTACACTAATATTATAAATAGGAAAGATGTGATTGTTTGTTTGTTTGAATTGGATAGGCTTCGAAACTACTGGACCGTTATGAAAAAATCTTTTAACATCAGAATCCTACATTATCCCTGATGGACAAAGTTATATTAAAATGTCTTATTCCTGCGGGAAAACGGTTAGCAGCGGGTGAAACAGGCCAGGCCGCTAGTACTTAATAAAATTCCTGCCAATTAGTCGAGTATTTTTTTAAAAGAAGATGGGTAAAAAAAAAGGATCGTCGTTCAGTTTCATTTCATAGGAGGTTGAAAAACCCTGTACAGGGTACTTTCATAGTTTTTGCAAAAAGTTCCAAATAAAGACACAAACAAAGATTTCCATTGCCGTAATTTTATTTGTCCGTTTACTTTGCTGGGGTTTACGGTCGAAGTCCAAGGTTTTGAACTTGTGTCTATTTCAAATTGTTATACTCATACTTACATGCAAAGATTTGCGCTTGTAGGTTTGTAGATATTTTTATTTATGTAGTGTTACAGAGTTGGTATTTGAGGCAGAGTTGATAATAAATAAGTACCTACCTACTTATTGTAGCTTTTTTCATTTAAACCACTAGGTACCTACCCATTTAATGTTTTATTTTTGTAAATATTATGATTTTAAAATTCACAAAAGAGGCAATTATTAAATAAGAAACCAGTATAATAGGTATGTCGCATCTACTGTGCTGTCCAACAAACCCCTGCTCATGTACACAGGAGGATCTGCAAGAGGCGAACGACAAGACCATCGCTGTAGCAACACATACATACATATATTACGCCTATAATCCCTTGCGGGGTAGGCAGAGCGTAAACGGCCGCAAAAATATGGAAATTTACACCACGTCTGACAGTAATTTGAGGGGCGTTCGGAAAATTGTGTATCGCTATAGTGACAGGTTGTCACTATAGCGATACACAAAAGCTAAAATTGCAATACACACCCTCGAGTCCCTTAGTCGCTTTTTACGATGCCCACGGGAAAGAAATGGGGTGATGCCATCACACGGCAAGGTCCGAATTACTTTGATCTTGTTACTATTGACTTGACGAAGGAGAAGAAGTAGAGGTATAGGAATGAGTAGGTGACTCGAGGTGCTGCAGATACTACAAATTATATTCTTAAGATAACGTGTATCTTAATACATTTGTGTACTGTCGATGAGGCGATAACTTTTAACCGCTTGACCGAAGTGTCCTCTAAATTATTGTTATAAATTATAATTGGTGTCGGGCACTCGGCTTTTCCCGTATTTTATTGTTATATTACTGTACCAAAGCATACTTATACAAAAGTAATTTAAGTTCGGGGAAACCTAGTCCTATTTTGTAAAAATGTGTTAAGTATGAAAAATATAGTCAGCTTTAATTAAGTATTTGAAGAGGTATTATATATTATCAAAGTTGATCATGGTTATGTAAGATCAGTAAAGGATTTAAAATAAAGTCATAAACTGTTGTTATATGTATACCTACGTATCTAAAAGTGCCTACATATTTTATTATTTTAGTGAAGTTATTTATTTATGACAGATAGATAGGACCGTGATAGATTATTATGATAAACTATGCTATAAAACAGCTCACGTGGTACATAGTCAGGAACATTTGGTACCTAACCTACCCACATTTAATTTCTTCGGATCTACTTCTATCTAAAAGATAACTTAAAATAAGTATTTAGTGAGAGATAAGCATTTTGGCATCTGTGATTCGAATGAGATTAAGTGTGTCATAATCATAAGCCTAGACGACACACAGTATTACCACGTATTACTTTACAGATTGTATTTTGAGAATGTGGATTGTCTTCATGATAACGAACAACTATCGCTAAGACACAGGTCTGAAGGATAGAATTTTTTTACTATATTTCAATCAATATAGTCACTGCATAGTATAAATTAAATGTGCTTTCCGTATCTGTCTCTATGTCCTTATGTATGCTTAGATCTTTACGGGTACGCAACGGATTTCGATGCAGAATTTTTAATAGATAAGTAGAGAAATTCAAAATATTTTTTCATAAGTATGTACATACCTATAATTCATGCCGGGAAAGGTCATATAGGTACCTACGGGAAAACGATTTGCAGCGGGTCGAAACCGCTGGGCGGGCAGCTAGTTTTACATGCAAATGTTAGTAAAATAATGCAAATCTACTCGTAGATTTGCTTAACAAATTTTGCTCTATCTACCAAATAAAATATGTCATCTTTAGTTCGCGCCAATTCGTATTAGTAAAAAAAATCTTAGTGATTTTACAGTAAGAGCAAAATTTGTGCAGTTTTATAGACCGAATAAACCCACGAGACGTTTGGTTCTATGTATTTTGCAAACATCCTGTAGGTAATGTAAGTATTAATATGTTCTTCTTTTTTGAGTGGGACACCGAGTCGTCCAACGACTCTATGAACATGTTGTAGTGCTCCAAGAAAGATTTTTCATGGACGTAGGTTATTATTATCTAATAAGTAGGTATAAGTGCGACACTCACACTATAGACTCCAGGCACAGACGTGTCCACGGGGCCCTCCCATTGTATGATTGCCTTGAGGTGCTTCAGCCGACTGCGCACTGACAGGATCTTCTCCAGTTGTTTCTTGTCCTGGACTGCACAGATGTTGGCTCTGGACGACTCCAGACAGTGGTAGCACGCCTCCGCAGAGTTAGTTGTGTAGATTCCTGCTGCGTAACCTCTGTAAAATTCGTAGAGTCAGAAACATATACTTCGTTCTACAGACTACGGTCTCATCTTCGGTGACTTCTCTCGCGTGTAATTCTAATGCATTCACACACTCGACCTGCTCCTGCCGCTGCTGCCGCGAATATTGTATCAACGCGAGTGAGTGTTCACACACTGCCGTCATTCTGTTCCACCGAAGGACTTAGCAATCCTTTGACTTCCGCACGAAAAACTGACACACAGGAGCACGGAGAGTAGCAGCAGTACTACGAGTAGCAACGCGATTAGCCTGTTAACATGCTCGCGCTGCTTACTTCACTTAATATTTGCCTGCCCATACCGCGAGTGTCGGAATGTGGCATAGCATCTATTTCAGAAAACATCGTATTTATAACGATGCATGCTCGCGCTGCTGCCAACTCCCTGCAGGAGCGATTTCTATAATTCTTTATATTAATTCTTTCCATAATTAACCTATTGAAATAATTTTATTATTAGTGAGTAAATGGCTCAAATTATTACTGGGTGAAACTAGCTACCCGACTACTACTTTGACTAAGTAGTCCACACACCAAAGAATACGCGTACGAAAAAAAAAATACTTTATTTAATGTAGGATAGTATTATCAATTTATAACTTATTGACGTCATGATCCGTCTGCGTAAAAAAAAAATGTGTATACCTAACACAATTATATTTTTATAATAATTTTGTATGTCATTAGAAAACCGGCTCGGGCGGGCGAAAAAAATAAATATAAAGGCACTGCCTCGGGGCTGGCCAGATTAATCACACGGCATGTAACTTTACGCCACCATCATCTGTAGCCCGACAGCCCTCGTTGGTGACAGCACGTGTCGTGACGTTTGGGTGCTCCGTGGACTAGGCCCACCAATATTACTTTCAGCTGCCCAGCCATTATTCCTTAGCCTCATTAATTATGTAGAACCCGTCTCGTACATTATCAAATTAAACCCTAGTCATTTGATTTAGTGCACCTTGATTGAAAACCACCAGCCAGAGGTCTTACTCTTAATCATTTTGTAGTGAGTGGTTAAAAAACACTGACACGACACCAGGGAACACGAGAACAAGAAGATTTTAAACTTTTTAAACCTCTTACCGCGTGTTTCCGTGCCAAAAGACAAACTTACCCAGCGTGTATGGCCGCGAGATCCGCGACGAACCACTGCTCCGAATTGAATCCCAAAATACACACTGAATGGTATCGTTCTAATCCCAATTTTATGAAAGCCTTTGCTACAGTGCGAACTTTTTCCTGATATTGCCTGAAATACAATACATAGTTTAGAACATTGACCTTATTTTTTAACTATAAATACTCAAATGGTGTTGTGAAACACGACTTTATTAGGAAGAAATATGACAACATTTACAAAAATAAATAAGTAGGTACTTTATAAGTTTATATGCATTATTATTATTCCACTGGTAAGATAGCGTGAATTTTTGTTATCTTATAAATCCACCAACATGCATAATTTTTTCCTTAAATTAGATATTAAGGCGTTTTAAAATAAGTCAAGTAAAAAGGAGTGTAATGTTTTTAGCATTCGATTGTCACGTTTTTCACTCACTTGTATGTAAGTTTGTGCCATTTTCCATCAGCTTTCTTTGTGGCGAGGGCAATTCCGTCCGGATACCGAGCAACGGTTCTCCTCAACAAACCAGGCACTGAAATAGGAGGTTCTGCAGCAACTCCTCGAGATGCTATCCGCAATTTCACATGCCCACCAGGATTGCAATTTATATAGTCATCTGCTGGGATAATTTGGTCTGGTCCTGTAAAAGTAATACCGTTATAAAAATAATTTAGTATTAACGAAAATTGGTAAAGCTTTGGGTCAATATTTGAAAACGGTTCTTCAGGTCATTTTCCTATAATTTTTTGTTTTGCGCAGATGTGAAAAAGTTCATCTAAGTATTGTATTGAGTATCTCCTATTTTATTCTGGGAGTGCTAAGGAGCCACTTGATTCCTCCCATGGGATTACGAAACTTTCCCGGCAGAAGGCGCAAACGAGACCGAGCTCATATCTTCTCTCTCAGTTTCGCGAACGGATCGTTTCAGACCACGCTTGCAAAATTACTGATTGGTTGATTGATGGGTTAAAAGTGATATCATGTCCCATTCTATACCTATACGTGCTAGAATTTCGGAACAGCTGATTTTAGGTTTCAAAAAAAGTTTAAGTTAACCATATTTTACAGTTTTCCTTTGAAATTGTTGTTCCTGGATAATCAATTAAACACATGTGCGTTTAAAAAAATAAATTTTAAACTATTGAAGGAGTTTACGTGTCTTCGCAATTAATAATCTCTCAAAGAACCAAATAATTGCTGCAAATAACTCTGCATTAACTCCTCCCTAAAAGCTAAGTAATGTATGATAAAAGTAATAGAAGCTTTGCAGGAACACTAAAAAAAGATAGCTAATTATCTTATTCATATGCTGCTGTGGTATCATAAATTGCAAAATAAATAAATCTAACCAACACTTGGTTAATCATATTACTTAGGGTACACACCATTCATGTATTTTTCACTGTCAAATCCATTAGGCATCATTTTGTTGATTTTCACTATTTCTTCACCGTTCTCAACAATCACCGTCGAATTAGCCTGAAAAGATAAATAAGTTAATTAAGAAGTGAAAATTGATGATAGGTACATTCATAAAGAAATATTAAGGAAAACTAATTAATCTCCTTTATTTTTACTTATTTCAAAACTGGTGTAGGTTAGGCATACTGCGGTGAAAGGTTGTCAACCTATCGACATGAAATGTAATAGTTAGGAATCCCTCAGATAAGCCTCTTATGACACCCACACAAAAGAAAACGAAATTATAATTATAAACTACTACCTACTAACTATAAATATTTAAATACATATTTTTTGAATATTTAAGAAGTTATCTGCTGTTGCTGTAGGCAATCTTAATTGATAAAAATATTTTTTGTTGGTTCTTTAATTAAAAAAGATAAAAAATATTCAAGAATGTGTAAAATATATTTTTTTATACCCCCGAATCAAATCGTTTTATCAAAACAATCTATTGTTTTGCGTGTGAGTTTCAGCTGAGGTAGTCTTGAGAATTTGCTTAAGTGATTTCATCAACAGGGAGTTAGCCTAGCGTGACGGTGTACTAGGCTTCGGGCACTTAGCCGGTAATACAGTCATTGTATTGTTAATTACTAAATCGCAACGTCAGGTAAATGAGGAAACATCCTTAGTTAGCCTGTCGCTGTTATTACATTACAATCGCGGTCGTTTTTGCAAAGATTAACAATTTCAGTAACAACGTAGTATTGCCATAGCTATACCTAAGCACTCCTATAATCATTAAAAATCTCGCAGAATAGCAGAGACAGATACAACAAAGCTGTTTCGTTTTATTTTAGGTAAATGAATCATTGGATGAAAGGTATTAACAGATAAAAAATAAATATTTATGTTCCCCTGTGAGCATAATACTTTTTGATAAATATAAATGCATAGAAACACACGTCAATAAAACGAAGATTGATGATTTCAGATAAAGACTTCGATTATTGCAGTTTTAAAGGATTGATATCTAAATTATACGACACTAAAATTTCTATCAACCGGATATAAATTTTAGTCTAATGCAGTTATTTCAGTCTAATGCAGTTATTTATGTTTTCCAAATTTGTGGCCAATAAAAACCACAAAAACTTTCTGCACTTTTTATTCATTTAAGCCAAACTACGTAACTACGTAAACTACGTAATTTTTAGACACGTTTGTCTATTCTAGGTTTTTAGTTTCTGACAAATACATAGATAGGTTACATAATTATATAAATATTACAGTTTTAAGACGTGTACGAGGAATATCAGGAATGTAATGTATAGGATTTATAATTTGATTATATATGAGAAAAAATGGCAATGATTTCTATTCGTTGGGCTAGTGGTTTGGTACCAACACAATTTATGCTTAGCTAGTGTTCAAGAAAGCGAATCGGCATAATAACAGCAGCAACTTGCAACAGGTGATGTAAACGTTTTTTTTTTAATTTATAAACTAGTTTTCGTTTTATATACCTATCTAGTCAAACTAATGTAAAACTTACTGTAGATAGGTAAAATAATGAAAAGGTCGGGAAATATTTTTTATTTTTGTTATTATTACTTACCTAAGTACTTAATGCGTTGTTTGTGTTTTTTGTGTGTACGTTTTTCTCCAAGGATTTTAGTTTCACGTTTTTACACGACTGCCCAACCAAAAAAGGAGTGAAATGTTTTTAGAGTTCAAGTATGTATATATGTATGTATGCAAATATGTATATATGTGCGATTTTTTATAGGACTGAAATTCGTTAACCTCTGGGATTCGATTGGGAATGGAATCGGAAGAATTCTTACATTATCCCGAGTGTCATAGGCTAGGCTTTATCTCAGAAAGCAGTCGTGTACTCGTGTGTTTAATTTTTCAAATTTATCATGCTTGTTTGTTTAGTAGGTACTTAAAATTTCAACTGGACCAGATTTGTAAAGTTCGCATTGGGGTCATTCATGACAACGTTAAAAAATAGGTAGGTAGACGCCGTGTTTATTTATTTTAGTGGAACATGCGAACAGGTTAACTAGTGGCATAGTCGGTCAGGTCTAATGAAAGGATTCTGGAGAAAAAGAAGGGAAATTTTATAACTGATGAGCACGTTTGGAATGCGTACAAAAAATACTTGGCTTTCGAAATTCTACATACAATTATGAAAAGCTTTTCAGTTTCATGTGTTGGTTCACCCTATTTCGGGACCGAAATTTATCCCGGGACACACTGTTTGTATCAATTCAGTTTAATGTTTAGCTTGGTAATATACTTTCGTTAAAAATACAAAATGGCAGAAGTAGGTATGGCTTAGTATCTTTATAATATACTTACTTACATTGAAAAGATAACAATGATAATGGCGCTAGTTATCACTTATCTGTTATTTTTTATCACTATGTGGCATGATGTTGATGTGTACACAACTGTACGAACTATCGGACTTAGTGGACTTTGACAGAGGTTATGAAATTTCATTCAATTTGTATATAATGTAAATAAATTATTTTAATAAATTATAATTATTATTTGATAGTGTTTGTTACTAACACATATCGATAAGTGCAGTATTAACAACGGTGTAGTAGATTCTTTAGGTCCTACCTACCTAAATGCTGCATATTTTTATATTTTATTGATTTTTTTTTATCGAGGCAATGCATCATATTTTGGTTACCTCTTGATTATTTGAATAACCGCTTGATTCTTGCAGCAGCTTTCTATGGCGCTTCGCATAGTTGTATTAATTTCGGCAAGACGGTCAGTTAACGGTACGAGGAGAGTAGGTGACGGGACTTAACTTGCACTATATACTATACTTCCTATTTATACTCGTTTCTCAGCAAACGAATGCAATGTAATAAACAGACAAAGCTACGCAATAGTACCTATCATATTTAGACCATATTTTTAAAATAACACCTATTTATATTCATGACTTAAAGGTAATTTAAAGTCATCCTATAAGAACGCAATAAACTAAAATAATTATAAATGTAGTTTGTGGTTACAACATTTATATTTTCTAGTTGACGTGGTAAACTTTATGTAAATGTAGATTTAAATTTAACAATAATATAAAATTACCAGGAAAACGTTGATTAACTAAGTCTATTTTTGTTGACACTATCTGTTAATTACACTTTAATAAAACACGTGCGTAAATCTCACCTAGTCAATAGGTAAACAAAACCTATTTTCGATTTGCAGTCAGTCTGTTGCGCTATTTAAAATATTTGAAGTCTAAACACTAAATTCACTGTAATTATAAGCACATTCAGTTTACTTAATTAGAGTACGAAACCGTACTGAAAACTTTGAAAATGTATTGACGGTGTAGGTGACCCTGTGCGGGTCGTGACGCGGAAATGGTGGCGTACTACGACCGCGGCGACGCGAGTTCAGCAGCCAACTGGCGCTTTGCCCTACTCACGAACATAAAACGTAGAGTAAAGTTCAATTTGTGGAGAGTCATGTCATGCCAACATCACATTTCGCGCGTCTAAAACACACCTAAACCGGCTACATAACCGGGCTCATTTAGCGATATTTCTTCGAGTAAGAAGTAAGCGAAAGTAATATTACATACTGTAGGTGGGTTTCGGTCCCCTTCTCCATCCATGGTGTGGTATCCGGTCTTACTGCACGTGCTAGGAATCACCGGCACGAATGGCGCGCACACATCGGTGAATGCGCGATGTTTGACGCGGGCGTCAGTTTTCTCAACTGATAAAACGATAAACTGGCTTCGACTAATCAGTTTTACATAGCTGCCGCAATATTTCAAATTTATTTCTTTAATTTAGTTAATTCTATCTTATCTTTCTTTATTTGCGAAGCCGGATCTCCAATATTTATAACTATATCGCATGATGTTCGTTTGGCATGGGCATAAGGAAGTTTACTTAAATTATGTTAATGATTAGTAATAGGTACATAGTAATCTGAGCACCCAATAAAAATAAAACTGGTCGTGGCGCTAACAGAAAGCGTTTTACTTTTGACAACGAAAGATTAAGACACTGTAAGTACTGACCTTTCATACTATTTGCACGTTAATCACACACAGGTGATAGTTTAGTGGAAGGGGCGGGTTAAAAAATGAGGCAGAAGCTAGGTCGCGGATCTTTTCATTTTGAAAAACTCTACACTAAAAAAGTAATCGCTCAGGTATAAAGTCGCATTGTAGTGTAAACAAGCATATCAATTCGTCATACCTAGAACGACATACATTAACGAACACGCGAGGTAAGTATAAAAAAAATATATCGCGATCGCAGCGAGCGCGTTTTCAGTTTCAAAAGCGGTAGCTACTTTAAGCGAGCAAGCTCGATACTTAATGCTGTATGGGCAAAGAATACCTAATGTATAGAGTAAAATTTTACTAGCGACTGAAAACTCTAGTCGGGCTGGTGATACTCGTAACTTTCTCCAAAGAATAAAAATCGAAGTATGAAAAAAGTGGAAGGCCATTATTTTTCCATATTTCGACCTCCTATGTTTCTTGAGGAAATTTGTTCCTTATCACCAGCCCATCCTGAGTTTTCGGTAACTGCTACTAGTAAAATGAGGCCATATACATTGGTAAGGTAAGGAGCCATTAAACTTGTTGATAGCGTAAAACATCACGTTACAGTTATTATATTACACGCTACAAAGCGGCACAAATCACTAACGCAAGTATAAAACAGCTCCCAACCGTTAAGCATCGTAAGCAGTAGGTACCTAAGTATATATGTCGCAGTCAAATGGTTTAAAAAGACTAGCTGTTTAATCAAACATAGCTTAAACTACATAACTAACCTTCTGTAAGTTAAGTGGTTGAAGATCGCGTTCTACACTACAGCTAAACCAAGCTTAGCCAACTGGTTAAAAATTAGCTAGGGGACCATTAGCGATATGGTGTAGGAATGGAGTGGTGGAGGTTACTACAATCATCATCATCTATCCACAAATTTTCAAATGCGTACCTTGCCAAATTATTTTGCTCGAGGCGTTAAAAAAAACACGCGTTTAACGTACTCTATCAATAATATGATTGCAATTTGGAATATTATTGATTTAATTTTTGTAAGTTCTTTTTTATCAAAATAATTTTTTTTATTGTAATGTCTCATATATTTTGCAAAACTTTAACATTATTTATTCTGTACTCTTACATTAACGTTTAAGTTGAGTGAATGAATCAATGGTGTTGTACTTCGACTTCAAAAATTTACCTTTGTTTAATCGAGATTTTGGAGCGGTAATGACAGTGGTAGCTTTACAAGTGTCTTCATAAAACGCCTGCAACCTGTAAATTGCAACTACAAGTGCGCTACAGGTGAATTTCACCTGTAATGGTGGACCTGTACCTGTAGATAGCTATCACGCGGCACTGATCTGCTTTTGGCTTGCGGCACTACTTAAAGCTTGCGGCAAGTGCTCCCTCATCTGTAAGATTCTGTAGTGTGAACTGTCGAGCTTGCTTCACTGGCAATACGTGTTGAGAGTGCGCCATTTAACGCTCTTGGCTAGCGTCTATCCTTGCCTAATTTAGGCGTGAAATGTTGAGCTCGCTTCGATACGTGTCCTGTTTAGTTACTCGATCGCATGTAGGTATTAAGCTCTTTTTCATCTCGTTTTTATACCATACCACAAATTTATGTTTTTTTTTTAATGCTAGTTTACGTTCGGATAGGGGGGCCCAGATGCATGGATTGCTAAAGGCATTAAGTAGCCTTAATCCACCCCTGACAAAACGACACTAGCGCCGCGGTGGCTAAAAACATATCAGTTCAACAATACAGCGGTTTTTCATTCACTTGTAACGTTTAATCTTTGATAAACCTTCTTGAGTGCAAGTTAGTATAGTAGTTTTGCTCGAAAAAACAGGGATACGGTTTTATAAATGCCATAAATAAAATGTATCACTAGTTTAGTACTGTGGCCAGAAATACATGCTTTTGCTAAATAGTTAATTCAGCGGTGGAAATTTGCTCACTTTGTGGCCACACACGCATTTTCTGCCATAGACTTAGAGAAGATAGTACCTACTGTTCTCTGTCTACGTCATTGGTCTACGTTTTTTCTGCAAGTGAAAGGGAAATGTTCCGTTTTTTGCGCGGGAAGCGGGAAGCGGGAAGTTTCGGACGTAACTTTTATTTCTTATTTTTTATAAATTAGTTTTTTGCCGATATTATTGTGTTAATGTGGTGAGATTAACTTAATAACGTATCGGCAGTGAAGAAAAATGTAGTAAAAGTGAGAAATAAAGGTAAATTGATCGAGTCGTCGAGACGAATACTCACAGAGCTTTACACGGGAATATCTTGATAAAATTCATTTTAATGCTAGCATCACTATCGCGTTCCTACTAAGAGCAGGTTAGGCGCAAACACATTCGATCACAATGTCCTTGGTTAAGCGTTAGTAAAAGATTAAGTAAGAGTACTAACTGAAGACGAGGCTGTACGATTTTAAAACCTTTGCCTGTCCAATGGACAAATAGAATTTAAAAAAAGGAAACGTTCCGTTTCATTACTATGTGAATTATGTAATTTAACTGATTTAAATACATTGCTAGGAACTTGTGTATGTTAATTTTCAAGTTCTAATTAAAATACCTATATTTACTTTATTTCAATTCAGTTTTGTGCCGTAGGTAAGGATTTTGATTACAGACATACAAACCGCATTTTTTAAAGTTTCTGTATACTGTTACTGTGTGTACGTGTGAAATGGAACGTCATATGTCATCGTGCGTGCGCCATGTTTTTCCACAAATACGTCGCGTAGCAAAACGTCAACTTTTCGTTTACATTTTTCTCAAAATATCTAAATATTTAGTGATTCGCTGCAATTTTAAATGTGACAATGAATCGAGGTGAAGGGTTGGTGCAACGAAGAAACGTAATAAGGGACAGCAACACCGACGGATCACAAAAGGAGAACCACGACATCGATGATAAGAAAAATGATAAAAATTATGATGACGGGGATTCAAAGGAAACGCGATTAACCCTCATGGAAGAAGTGTTACTATTAGGGCTGAAAGATAAAGAAGTACGTGGCGAATTGTGGTTGTATCGATGACTTCATCGATGGGTCGTGACCCGGTGATGTGATTTGTGAATGTGATGGTCATTTCAGGGTTACACATCGTTTTGGAATGACTGCATATCGAGCGGCTTGCGAGGATGTATCCTCATCGAGCTGGGGCTGCGAGGCCGCGTCGAGCTGGAGAGGGCTGGCATGCGAAGGAAAGGGCTCTTGTCTAGGAAAGTTATTGTGAAATCAGGTATGTATGATGTGGGTTTACACGTCTTACTTGTTTAATAGTTGGTAGAGAGTTTATCCGTCTAAACCCACATCATGAGTGATACTTGTTCGTTTAATAATAAAACGGGTATGTATGTTTTGTGTTTATTTCACATTACCATTAAACATGCTGGTGTATTTGACCTTTTATATAGAAGAGTACTACTTTTACGTAATATACCAAATTTAGAAAGGGCCTGTTTCATCTTAAGACTATTTGATTTCAACATTGACTTTGACCTGCTAAGCCTGCATGATTTTGTTGTATAATTGGGTATTAACTTCTTGCATTTTATCTGTATTTCTTTCCAGATAAATTAGGTAACTAAATAATCTTGTATTTCAAAAGGATTTTTACTTTACATCCTGTGCTGTTACCTGCTACTACAACATGTTTTTCAATTATAATATGTCATGAAATTTGTGATTATACTTTTTAGCCTATAATAACTATACAGAAAGGCAAGCAATCATAGCCCATTGTTATTTTATTAAAATCTTATCAAATATTCTATAGCATGACATCAAATTGCAGACAGAGCCCTAGGTCGCTTATTTTTGTACACTTAGCTTTCCAGTCTTGACCTTCACACCAAGTAGACAACCATTGTGTCAAGAGTTTTTAAACCACCTACTATACAGTGACATAAAAAAAATACTGTGTTTCCAATACCCCTTAGGATAAGGCATTTAAATTTTGTCTTTTGACTCCACTGTATGGTCCACCCTGTATAACTAGTAAGTAGATGTTTGACATGATTGGGCTAAGACATATTGTTTTAAATAATTAAAACTAAATAGTTTCAGGTTAAAAATTGAACTATTTATAGTAATTCAATCATTATTGTTTCTAGACACACCCACTGGAGATGTACTTCTTGATGAGGCTCTGAAACACATGGTTGGCACTGATCCACCAGAATCAGTGCAAAGTTGGATAGAATATTTAAGCGGTAAGTCCAATAATACTAAAATTCCGCAATTCGCTACTTGCATACTAGTCAAATGGGTTACTTTTTAAACAGATATAGGTAGTATATAAATCTACTATTATTGAGATGACACTATTATTGTAAACAATGGTGTTAAAATAAACACTTTCAAAAATGATTTTCTAATATTGCATATTTGGATTACAAGAATATATTTGGACAATAATTTGTCAAGCTTCATTCAATTATTTGTGTTTAGTCTGGGTGCTTTCTATGTATAATATTTATTTATTTACAAAAATAGTATATAAGTATTAACATCAGCTATTTAGTTCCCATAGTACAAGCTTTGCTTAGTTTGGGGCTAGATGGCGCTGTGTGAATTGTCCAGAATATTTATTTATTTAATTAAAAACAAAATATTCAAGTTTTATTAGTACCAAATTGGCTGATGATGTAGAAAGCATATAAATAAAAAAGCATATAAAGTATTTCATTTTGAAAAGAATTTTAGTTAGTTATAGATAAAGTATTTCCTATTCCCTAAAATATTATCATTTCCACTTGAAAATATTTCTGTAAACTTGAATATCTTATGTAGTTGTTTGACCTTGCTGAAATTTAGTGTTCATTCTTTACAAATTTAAATAAGCGAGCATATGTAATGGTCTCCTTGACATTATAATATCTATGTTTTATGTTTTACTTTACAGGTGAGACATGGAATCCTATGAAACTAAAATACCAATTGAAAAATGTACGAGAGAGGTTGGCGAAAAATCTCGTTGAAAAAGGAGTGTTAACTACAGAGAAACAGAATTTCCTGCTGTTCGACATGACCACACATCCATTGACTGACAATGTGGTTAAATGCCGCTTAGTTAAGAAGGTATGCATTATTTATCATGTTTATTAGTGTCTTTTATAATTAGTTATTGGTATCTAACATGGGGGCTTACCATAGTATCACTCTACCCATTTCTACCTATGTATGTGTTCTAAGTGATTATTTAAGGAAATATGCAGCAGCATTCCCTGTGAAATAGCAAACAATTGAGTATGACAAATACTCCCCCACATAGTGGCGCATGTAGAACAGTGGACTGTCGTGGCTATTGATGATGATAATTGGGATATGAATTGTTTGAGAATGTTTATAATTCATAGTAATCTTAACTATAATGCAGGAAGGATGTGAATGTTATACACATTCATAACTAAAGGCATAACAAAACAAGCTAATACACTTGAGCAAATCATACTACAGATTCAGGAATTCTAAATTCTTAGCTTTGAAAACAGAAGTTATTTTACTAATTTATAATTAAGTTTATTAATTATTCTTTTCATTTATTGATAAAGAATTATCTTATCTTAACTACACTCACAAAGGTACCTAAGCACACAATCATGCCTTGATTCCTTGCGAAGAAAACAACTCGATACATAATTATTAAAATATTCTTCAAGTGAGATCAGAAATGGCGAAAACGATAAATGGTAGGTAAGCTAGGTCAACAGCCCGAGCAAACCGCTTCAACAAACTCCGATAAACGATGTGTTGCTTTGCTATCAACGGAGTGGGGTCGAAACAAGAAGAATAAGCATGTATTAACTAGACCCTTATGGTTGCAGGTGCAAGAAGCGGCCTTGCGACGCTCGATCACAGACGTAGCTCACGCAGACAAGCGCTCGCTCGCCCTGCTGATGCTGGCGCACTCGGCCGACGTGCTGGAGAACGCGTTCGCGCCTCTCTCCGACGAGGACTACGAGCTGGCGACGCGGCGGGTGCGCGCGCTGCTCGACCTCGACTTCGAGGCGGAGGCGATGCGGCCCGACGCCTGCGAGATCATGTGGGCGGTGTTCGCCGCGTTCACCAAATAGCGGCAGCTGCCGTGGTAAACCGACCCTCGCCACCAACACTTCTATAGCGAATTGTATTATTGAACTCTCGATATCGGATAAATTGGCCGTTACAGTGATGTTCTGCATCGAAGTTATGAATAATGCGACACAGTGTACAGATGAAATTATGATGCTTCGATTTTTATTGTTTTGCGGGCAGTATCCGATCCAGTATTAATTCTGTTTGACGATGTTTTTTTCTTTCAGCAGATTCGCTTTCTCGCAGGTCGAAACACATTTTCAACGACCCACTTGAGCCCGTCTTTTGGATACTGATGGAAACTATTTTACGGCACAAAATGTTTGTGTTTTCACTTGGAATCTGATAAATGTTAGGTGACTGCATGTGTACTTTAACCTAAAACTTTTGATTGTATATGTAGATACTATATCCTTTTTGTCACATTATTAAAATCATTGTTGCTTTTTATGTGTATTATACTTGTGGAGTCTTTGCCTGGACTTCAATAAATTATCAGCTTTTATGTATCGTTCTATTAAATTATATCAAAAGAACTCTAGTATTATGTAAAATATAAATATTTATTATTGTCTTTTAGTAATACTTCAAAATTCATATATATTTTATACTGAGGGAGGGAGGGAGATGCGTTCACAGGTAAATTATGTTGATTTAAAATATGAATATGCTAGCTGTAAATTGTCGTAGTTAATTTTTACTATACATAAGATATCTAATAATATTGAAAGGAATTACAGCAATCTTTAGTCTGTGCTCAAGAATAAAGGAAAAGTTGGAAAGGAATGTATTTCTGAAAGTAATTCAAAATAAATGATATATGAAGGCGTACAAGATCACATTAAAAACGAAACTGAATACACTACACCTAAACAATTTATGTGGTGTGGTTTATGTTTTGTGCAACTAACAATTACAGATTATTTACGAATTCTGAACTAAGTAAATGAATAAGAAACTTATTATTGAAATATAATAAGGCTATGTTTGTTTTGACTGAGCTTAGTATTATTGAGACGGCCATAACTAAGCAAGATGCACTGAATCAAGGGTTGATGTACCAGTCGGACGCCAGGCACCAGTCACTAATGCTGCTTAAAACTTAAAATATGATATTACACCAGCATTTCTCAATGCTATCACTAGGCTGTTGTATAACCGATTTGGCTTGAAAAAAAGTAAGAAATATTACCTAATTAAACTATGGTACTGTGACTGCAACACTCTGGCTTGGGACTGGTACATCAAACTTATGTATGATACTGATAGTCATACTAATTCCTTTCATTAATTACTATTTCGCGTTTTAAATTTAGTTAATAAAATAAGTAAGTGTACAATCAATCACCACTAGTATAGCTGTACACTCCTCTTAGTTCGAAATAAAATTGAAAAACACATTAACTAGGAGTGTAAAGCACCTGTGGTTGACTGTATAATTAATTGATTAATATATAAACAGGGTGATGCGTGGCGAGATGAAAAACATTCCGTCGACATGACATTTGCCGACTGCTTGTTGTATTTCTCTATAAAGGTCCTTAATTGTCCACCATCCTGAATAAATGGAATACACGATTACCTTGTGGCAAACGGAGTGAGCGCTTCCTAAAATGTGCAGCGCTCAAGTGGAACATTTCCGAATCTAAAACAGCTTGCCTTTAAAATCGCAGAAATATTTCGCTAAATATCCAGTGAAAACGGCGCTGTTGAAGAAAATAATTAACATACTTATTTGTCGTCGCTACGGCTGTGATTTAATATTTTTTCGAAGACAACTAATATAAATTACCCCGTTAAATTAAATCTGTGTGTGCCCGTTGGTTAATTAGACCTTTTAGGATAAAAATAAAACAGTTTCATTTCTGTTACCACAAGGTATAAATCTTGACGCAGCCTATCCTAATATAATCTTAGTCCATACTGTACTGGGTATGTAATAACTGTTATGTGCTATCTATGTTATATAATGTGTTGTCTACAATGGGGTTATAGTTATGTTCTAATTTGTGAGATAAAACGACGCCACGATAAAATGAATCATAAATGGGATGAATTGTGTAAAAATTGAGAATTATGTATCATACACATAGTATTAAAGTTACTCAAAATATATTCCTTAGTAAATTACTAGTGACTTATTGTGGTGTATATAACTATATGTTTATTATATGTTTACGTCGCGATCGTGAAGAATAATTCAATGTCCTGTACATGAACGAACATTAAGATTAACAGAATGTTCACAGAAGATTCGTGATATTTGAAGCCATTAACTTTATATCGTGTTTTACGTAATGAAACAAAACCGATAATTTGAAAGTACTTTTATTAAAAACTCACATACTGCGGGTGGATAAGTCTTGTACCTCTTTAAAACACTTACTTGAATAACATCAACTTTTCACATACATAACATGTTCACTCGTGCCTATTATTATATTTTGGTACTACTCGTATATTGTCAAAGAGTAAAATAACAATGAAGTCTTATCAGCTGATGGCCTTATTTAATATACAGTGCGCTCATATTCATTTAACATTTATAAGTTTTATAACGGTATTTTTAATTATCGAGTTTAAAGTGAACGTTTAATATATTTAAAGGACTGTATCCATTCATTTATTCCGCGTTGAAATGCTTTCGATACATTCTACACTTTGCCATGCACCATTTATTATAATCGGACGATGCAACAAATCTATACAACGTATTGTAAGACCGGTTAGTATACGAAATGCACAATTATTCTTAATTTCTATAAAATATGATATTAAACTTAACAACTAGATACACACATAAGTGATGAAATTGTGCTCGACTTCTCACAACACAAATATGTCACACAAGAAAACGCATTGTAAATCTTGATAATGTGCACCTACATGTGCTCTACACATGAAACTGAAAATCTTTTGCTCTTTCAGAACCTTCCATAAATGTCCTTTTACATTTAAAGCCACAGCAGTCCACCGCTGGACATGGGCCTTCCCCTATTGGGGCATATTGGCATATTCACCACGTTTGGCAGGCGGAATAGCAAGCGAGGTTCAAGATGTTGCATTCAAAGGGAATTCTGCTGCCCTTTTTTTGGATGAATATCCTTTAGTCGCATTTTACGAGTAGAATTGGGGTGATGCTATTCTAGGCTGGCACCACGTGGCAAATAAAGTCCTTTCATAAAATGTATTAAGAAATGTTTCATACGTAGAATACACAGAGGTATGCGCAAGTTATCAATAATCAAACTTTAGGTATACCAGTACATAATATGTAAAAGATTGGTTGGAACATTTTATGGGGTACCTAAATGAACACAGTCATAAAACTGAACTGAAGAAAAACGATATTCAGTTCAATAGTTGGTTAACATAACAATTAGAATATAACCAGCAATTTTACATCCTTTACATATAAATTAGAGCATACCAATGTTTGATGGTGATTCAATCAAATAACTCGAGTGTTGGTTCTTTCTCACAGCCCAAAGTCCTTAATAAATCCTACAGTAAACAATACTAACAGTTTAAGCGTATTTTTTAAGTAAATAAAGTTTAATACTATCCGCTGTACATCTCCATAGCATAATTCTAACATTTTATAACTAAATAAATAGGAAGGTTTATTTCAACATAGTGCCACAAATTACTATCGTATGCATACACACAGATTTTCGACAAACAAACACAAATTATGTTCTTACAAAACAGTTAAGTTGTAAGTTAATAAATTATTAGCTAAAAATATTTCAAAGGGTGATTGATTATAACCAAAAATGTAACCTATTAAACTGAACAACTCTCCAACAAGAATAAGAAAGTTTCCCACGAATATAGACCGAGGTCGTCCCATCAATATGATCTAGTTCTTGACCTATATTTTTATGTTTCGATTTTGATTTATGTTCCTCTGGGAAAGTGTTACCCATTGAAATATTTCTAGTATTTTTGCATCTTATACCTACTACATATAATTATCTCTTGGTATTCGAACACCTTATTACTAGCACACTGGAATCTAGACTTAAGAGCATTCAGCCGGGGCAGTAACAGTCGCTGCGTTCACACACTACATCGAATGAGTGTCGGATCAGATCAGACAATTTACAAGAAGGAGAAGCGGAGAAATAACACATTTCACCCGTTCCCAATGTGGTAAATAATTGTTTCAGAAAAACGTCGTTTTTAAACAAGCGTATCTGCAATATTGCGTTGTACACCGTTATAGTGTAGGTCGGGTTTAAGTTGACTGATAATCCGATAAAGGCTGCCCACACATAAATGCGATGCGACATCGTATCGCATCCTAATGTCAAAAAAATTAGGTATAAGATTTTTGACCAGAACAATGCCATACGTCGCATCGCATTTATGTCGTCAACTAAAATCTTGTGCCACGTACCTACCATCTTTCGTATTTTCTCCTTTGACAAATTGTCGTTGTCGAGTGACAATTTATGCGAGAGAAATGACACATTTCGTTCATACCCCACTCCTGTAAATTTATTTATCGGTGTAGTGGTGAAACAGCCTCACTCTGAGTGTTTGCAGCAATTCACCTTATTCACTAGATTGGTAATTTGAGATCGTGCGTTTCTGAAGTGGTCGCGGGGCGCGCGCGGCCGAGCTGGTCACCACGCCTCGGTGTACCGGATGTCGTACTCCTGGAGGTGAGGCAGCTTCTGCCGGAGGATCTCGAAGGCTCGCTCGGACAGTTTCGTGCTGTTCAGATTCAGCCGTCGTAGACTTGATAAACCTTTAAAAAACGAGGATTTAGATAGGTTTTATTTGCGTAAAAACTGACATAGGCAATGTTTTTAATTATAATATAGTTTTTGAAGGCTCTATTAGTATTTCCGGCCAGACAAATACTACTACTACACATACATTTTCATAGATTTCTATCTAAAATCCTAAAATCATCAGTGGTTTTGGTTCTGATTCTGGTGAATTCATTCCTACCAAAGCCAGTATTGAGATATCACCCCTGACATCTATAATTTTTTATGTGACTAAGAGAAGTGCCGAACTAGAAGTGGCTAACTAGAATTGTCTGAAGAAATGTTCGGTAGAATCGAGGCCACTTTTCTTTCTACAAATAAGTATAAATTTGATAGTTTTTACCTGATAAAGCCTCGATGCCTTTATCGGAGACAGGAGTCTCGCACAGATTGAGGACCTGCAGCTGCGGCAGATGCTCCGCGATCAGCTCCACGCCGCTATCTCCGAATTTAGTTGCCCATAAGTTCAAGTAGCGGAGCGAGGGAAGCTGGAACAAAATGATAATGCACTCAGTACATAACTACAAATGTCATTCTTAAAGTTCTTGTTAAAGGTCAGAGATGAACACGCGCGAGTGAAAGTTTGAAACTCGTTGTGAGAGTTGGGGGAACTAAGTTGAGCGTGTGATGTGAATACTTCCTACTAATCCTTCCTAGGTAATCTACAACTGCGTGCGACAAAAAGACAAACAAGAACATTTTAGCAGCAATAGGTATCATCAAACTTTTAGATGCGAGGGAACAAGCACAATAAGTTCCTACCCTAACCTGCCTAGTTAACTACGTATCTAATAGCCTAATAGGCACGAACAGAAAACTTTATTCTCTCCAAATCAACAAATGACAAAAGGTCAAAATGACAAAGGACTGCTAAGCGGAGAGAACTCGTGTCATCGTGTCATATGTCAAGATAATGAGGTCAATTCGGGATTTAAATTTTCCTTACTTGCCTTAAATTAGTGCTGTCTTTTTCCGTCAAATAGGTTTAGAAAAGGCTAGAAGATATCTAAGTCCTGTCATTTTTAAAAACGTCAAGGGTTTTTTCGCCTTTCCTAGTCAATTTAGTCGCCATTGTTTTGATTGTCGCCTTATTTTGACAAATAACACATATTTTGCATGAAATTATAAGACATGACACGACTAAAATATCTCCTATCCTTTTCTAAACCTATTTAACGGAAAATGACAGCACTAATTTAGGGCAAGTAAGGAGAATGTACATCCCGAATTGTGGCCACTATTATACCTATTTTGGGATATTGAGAGTCAGGGAATAGTAAGTTGGTAAATACCTTGATAAGATGGTGTGCACAGGCGCTGGTGACGCTGGTGAAGGCGAGCGAGAGACACTCCAAGTTTCCAAGAGCGCCTGTCTGCAGGAGAGCCTCCACATCAGCGTCGGTGGCGCGCACAGGCAGGGCCAGCTGCTTGGGGCCACCTTCGGATTGCTGAACAAGAAAGAACATATTATTATGGTCATTGGTTACCACCTGATAATGAAGCAGAACTATCTACAAGGTTCGGCGACTACTTGCCTGGTTCAGGATTATTTGCTTGCTAGCGCCGGCGTAATTCCCATTGCGCCAGTTAAAAATAATGTGGAAGCTCACCAATCTCTGCAGATTCTGTTGCCTGAGACAGAGTTCCCTATAGTATCTCTGTCCCAGCTCCGTGGCCTGCAGAGCCGCGATGATCTCCAGCTGAGTCTGCTCCCCACTGGCCACCTCCCACTCCAGCATGAAGCAGAGCGCTTCTAAAGCAGCCGGCTGCAAGGAAAAAAAACCCAGAAATTAGGCTTTTATACCTAAATATATTTAGATTTACTGGCATTTAAGAATTTTTTGGACACTTACGTGCTCAGTCAATGCGACGATTACAAAATCAGGAAGCTGCTTGCTCATGCTCTGCAGAAAACTCTTCCTTTTCAGGCAGCAGTTCATCAGACTTCCAACCTAAAACAAAAAAAATGTTATAAATAAAAAAGATAGCACTGTGAGCGCAAAATAAACCATAACAAAAAAAAGTTACGTAATTTTTAATGACCTATTTAAGCCGTACAGATTTGCTACGCCGTAGCAAACATCTACGGTCGTAACAATATTCCTGATACGTATAAAAATATGTAAGAAAGTGTTTGTTTTATGTTTAATGGATTCACGAGAGTTCTAAAATAAGCGCTACAAGCATAATTTCTTTGTCATCTCTTTCACTGTTTTGTATTTATTTACGAAAATGGACAAATAATCACCATATCTCCCCAAAGTTGCGCGACATCCGCAGTAGGCAACGCCAGCAATGGATCTGACGGAGCAGCAGCCCTAAGCCAGGACGGCGGCGACGGCCTGGCAGCCCTAGCTGGCGCGATACGGGTATGTACTGTGCACCGAGGGTCACGAGCCAAAGCGTGGAGGACACTGCCCAGGCGTTTCGCCACTTGAGGGCATTGTAACGTTTTGCTGCAGAAAGGAACGGGTTGCAGGACTCCCGCGACTATCACCAGCCAGTCTTCGTATTCCGTCCTGCAATTAAATCATGGTCAAAGTGTTGTTCTGGCTCTTAATGTGTAAAATCGTATGTATGGCTCCGGCCATTCGAATGATAAGAAAATTGAAATATCTGTTCAGCTCTCGGTATATTTTTTTTTTGTGTATGCTCATGTTACCCGACACAGGGTATCATACATGAGTGTTAGCATGTTTCAACTTACATGTGCACCAAGATATCAGCAAAGCACAACACTTCATCCTCCGTCTCATCACAGACGTGCGGCGCTGTCTGGTCACGGTAATGACTGTCCAACGCTGCTAGTGCTACAGCCGCTAGATTTGGTGCCGCTCTAGGGTGGGGGCAGGTCGCTCGGCAGCCGTGGGTCACCTCCACGAAGCGACGCACCAAAGCCGGCCCTGAGTTGTGGGCGCTTACAGCACTACGGGAAAATGTACGTAAGTTGTAGCATTATACTATAAATGTCGTATGAGTGCTTCAAATAAACTTGATATAGTAATTAGTTAATGTATTATTGTACTATCAAACAGGACCATTAACTAACTAGGTCACGTAGAGAAACAGAAAAACAGCTGTTATTGACGTCAACTTTGTAACCTTAGACCCATTAGAATTCTATTTATATTTCATGTTGATAATGACGCTAACAGCCTGAACCTTTTGTATCCTAATTAGGTCACATTAGGTAACCTACACCAGTCTGAATATAACCCCATTACTTAGGTACTACCTAATGAATTTGAACGACCTAAATGTAGGTATAGCAACGACCTTATACTCGTATTAGTGTTGCGTCCTTCATACTGGCTTACCTACGTTGTAAGTATGTTTGTACCATCTAACTACCTGCCATTATCTATTCTGTGATATTGGCCTCAATGATAAAACCACGAGAGTACAATGCTCTGGCCATTCGTTAGTAAGTACGGATAAGGTGTCTAGTCCTCATTAGAAAGATAATGGTAGTACCAATTGTTTACTTTATATTCTGTGATCTACTTACGTACATTTTGAGCTCAAATTATACTAGATTTTTTAAAACGAAGTACTTAGTATGTTCATCAAAATGGGAGGTTCAAAATATTTTTTCTTAATTTGACCTGGAAAAGTTGTTTAGTTTCACGGGCAAACCTTTTAAATATTTTCCGCTTTAACATTTGTATGATCGCTTTGAATATTTACTCACCTAATGTAATCTTTGACTAGTTGTCGGGCATCAGGCGCCCTGGCGAAATCGACGTTGCGGGTGAGGACTCGTCGCACGGGCGGCGCGAGCGCGGGCAGCGGCGCGGCGCGCGGACGATGCCGGCACAAGCGAGCCAGCAACGCGCACAGCTCGCCGCTGGCGCACCGCTCGGCCAGCAACGGCGCCGACACGCTTATGGCACGCTCGGCCCAATCTTCCCAGTCTGGGCTGTCTTTTTCCTGCAACAAGAATTTGTAAGGTAAGAAAAATATATTTTAAATACACAACATTCAAAAGTAATTTTTAGATAGCATCAAATTAAAGATAAGTATCGCATGTACCTACCTACCTAGATATGAAATCGAAACTCTGTTTGAAAAAGATAGAAAGAAAATATAAAAATATTTTTATGGGGTCTTCCTTATAAGAGATGCTTGCGACAAATTATAAAAAAATATTTTGCCACCGCCGCTTAAAAACAGTTTTATTATGTTTTTACATAGAATGAGCTAAGAAATAATTAGTTATCGACCACAGCCTACATATAGTTAATTTGTGGAACACAGTGTGGTCGTTGTAGCTAGTAAGTAGTTCTACTGTCTTGTCTTGCGCATAAGGTACCTACATAATTTTATAGAGAGGGGACAAAAAAATTGTTTCTTATTTAAGGATTACGGTAGACTCTGCTTAAATTCAAAGGATTCGTTAATTTATACTTAGGAACAAACAGACTCTCAATCTGAAAGAGTAATAAAAACATTCTCGGGTGTTTTAATTTACATGATAAGTGCATTCGACTTCTTATTTCGTGATGATAATTGTGTAATAAAACTTTGTCGGCGCAATTGTCGTATGCTAATGCAAATATCATATCAACGAGGCATGTGGCTTATATCACGACAATGTTAGTTTTGCATTTATTGATAGCGATTGTGGTGTAACAATTTGTGCACTGAAAGTGAACTGACACACAATAAGACCACTTCATAAGCCCTTTTATGTTTTTATGACATTTAAGGTCATCGCGCCTTCTGAATCACGGAAATGCTTAAGCATTTATCTACCAACGCTTATTTATGTCTCCCACCAAGACTGATGTTGCTAAACATACTTTAAAGAAAGGAGCAGTTTTTGGTGACATAACATTCAAGTTTTACTTGCGCAAAAACAGGCGAGAAAGTTTTGTTTACATAGTATGACCATCTTTTTCTCGGAAACCTCTTGTATAGTTCGTCATAGCATTACGCACTTACTGTTTCTCGTTAGTCTTAGTTTTCCTAATAACAAACGTAACAAATTTACTTAACAACATCTATGAAGGAAAGCTTTATAAGGAAAGGAATTTATAAGTTTTGCCTTAGAAATGACACAGAGGTTTTTTACTACTTATTCAGATCCGGTCAAATAAAAAACGTAAATAAAAACTTACGATGCACGCTAAGTCGTACGTCATCCTGTGCTTATATAGTGATTTATTTTTTTAATTTAAACATGTCGGTCGATCATTTATCCATCATGATCATGACATGACGAGACCACTCCGTCTTCATTCACAAAGGCACATATAGGTCGAAACAAAAGCGAGCTGCATGGTCACCACAAGTTACCCAATGATGCACGTCCTACGTCAGAATTGTACAAATTATTTTAGCCACATCCGTGTTGCGTATTTTGAAACACGGCTACATTTTAAGCTGAAGGGCTAGCTACGATTTGAGAAGCAACGAAACTAAACCTATTTAGTTGAGTAATTCTTACGATATTACTAGATCGAGAGGCATCTAGGTTTCTTCGGTCAATTTAGGTACGGCAGGCAGGGACATCAATGGTATTAAAATTGAGTCAATGCATACCTTGAGGTAGTTTAATGAATCATGTTACCTTTTCTGCATTTTTTTTACAAAACATGCTAGAAATTTCAAGCAGCCTCCTGCCTTCGCTTCCTAGTAACACTTTAGTCTGCTTGGGTTTCGTTTCTCACTCAGCCATACAACTTTTCACGTGACCAGCTCTTCGGCTATATTGTTAGTAATAAATAGTATTCGAGTTTATTTACCTCTGAAAGTAGGTCGGTGAGGATTTGTAGCGGGTCGCGCGTCACGCTCTCGTCTTGCAGAGGGGTTGTCATCACGAAGTCTATCATGTTCTGCAAACAAACACATTATGTCAGATTTCATCAGATTCTGAAAAACTGTCTATTTAGTAGAAACGAATATCTACGTTCAGAGCATAAGATAAGTCAGTCCAATGTAAAAGATAAGATAAGTAGCTACCCACGAAATCAGAATTAAAAATAAGTAACGTTTTACTCAGGAAATTGTTAATACTCCCTATGTCCCTAAATTCTACTTCCAATACTTGAAAGTTATTTGATTATGAAGATGTGTACAGCCTCAGCTAACTCGCGTAGGTATCTTAAATCAAAGTAATTTAAAAAAATACATGGTAAAAGCACCAAAAAACAAAACTATAACCAGTAGGTGACGTCAAAGTGATAAAAGATTTTGTTTGTTGTTTCTTTTTTATCATATATTTTTTTTTAAATTACAATTCCTTTTGTTATCGCTTGATGATCCTTGAAGTCTGGAAAGTGTACATACATATTCAAAATCAAGACAGTTCCAAGTAGGTGTGTATTAAATAACTGCCTATTTTTATAGTTATTTTATGACTTAAAGCAACTTACCTTCAATTCTTTCAAAACGACCTCCTTTTTATATTTTTTCGTGAGAAAATTCTTGTAGCGTATTATATTTTTCTGCAATAAAAATAAGTTCATTACATCAATTGAGTATTTGATTTAATTAACGTCATTGGGTATATTAATGATTGCAATGTCATTACCTTCCAAATAATGGAATGATACCATTGGTCCCTCGTATAAGCATCACCAGCCTAGAGAAGTAAAAAAAAACACCTTAATTTATTGCATAAAACATTCTATGATAATTAATAACACTAGACACTAGCCAGATTAAATTATAATAATGTGATGCCCATACATACACATATCACGCCTTTATCCCTTGCTGAACAAATGTTGGAAAAAGTAATCTTTATTTAAATATCCCACACAAAATACGCGGTCAGCTGAGATTCTTTTATAAGCCGCAATATATTTTGTAATCTTTTAACTTAGTACGTATTTTCTCGAGAAATGTTTGGTCAGTGTCATGGAGTGATCATGTCTGCAAAGTTTTCGGTACACCGTCGTCGCTTACGCGCAGTAGGCATAGTTGAATTTAAATATTGCCGTCAAATATTTGTAATGGTTGCGAAATGTGCGCTATCTCAGCTCATTAGGATACTTTGACGTCATTTGTAGCTTTTCCGATACAGAATATGACTATGGTAATAAGCAGGTGCTACTCGTATCAGCAGCGGCATTAAGTATTTTTTTTAAAGATCATCATGCATTGGTTATTCATTCAGTTTCTTTTAATTACCAGTATAAGCTGATCCCTTGAATGTGTAACTCAAGGTGGTGCTGTGTTTAGAGTTGTTATTCCAGTGTACGTGTCAAAAAGATGTTGACTATCGTCAAATAAAGTCGTCGTACAAACCAGCCAGTCTTGTGTACGTACACATTTCCAACGAAGGTACAAATTGAAGGTGATAATTATAGTAAATCTTCATGTCTTATCCACGTGTAACCTGATTATCTTGACCGAGTTGAATGAGATGAAGTTGAATGCTCTGAATGTCAGTAACACCATAAACACTCGTACTAAGCTAATTTGAAAGAAAAATGTGTATTTTCTGTGGCTACTACAGAGAAGACATGTTAGTACTTTAAATCACTGCTTAGTTATATCTTCCTATCGGGTGGGACACTGTGTCGGTGAACGACGATGCGATGAACCTCGGTGTCATTAAGTTTTTAAACAGCTTTATTTTGCAACCGCATGGCAGAAATAGTAAGTGGGTAAGTATGCACATGTATGAATATGACGCACGACGCCATACAATGCTGAGTATGTGACCACATGACGTGACTGCTGACAATGCAAGTTGCAACATGCTGCATAATATAAACAATAATACCTACGTCACGAGAAAGAAGCATTTTGTACTTAAAAGATGGCATATGCCGTGTGATGCAGGCTTACAATGGCATCATCCCATTTCTTACTCATGGGCTAGTCGACTAAGGGACTCGAGGGTTAGATGTGTATTGCAATTTTAGGCGATGGGCTGACAACCTGGTCACTATAGTGATACACAGTTATCTGATTGACCCTCAAACTTTAGTCAGGCGTGGTATTAATATCCGTTTTACGGCCGTTTACGCTCTGCCTACCACGTGAGAGATATAGGCGTGATTCATGTATGTATGTAAGATAGCATGAAAAAAATCAAGGGTTGAATCTGTTCATCCTTACGAAAAGATCCAACCGATCATCACATTATTGGTCGATATTATTAATATTTTGACATGCAACAAGCAGCACCAAGGCAGCGGGTTCAGGGTGTGATGAGGAGCATACCTGCAGGAGGAGGGAGCCGGTAGCCATGACGATCCTGAGGCAGTACCGGCGCGCAGGGTCCCAGCGGGAGATGCAGTACACCTCCTGCATGCCGTTGTAGGGTAGCGGGTTTTCTAACAACCCTGATGGCTGCAACGATAAAAAAACAAGATTTAGTTTCAAGTATAAAAAATATTGAGCTTTTACAAAGTTTACTTAACAGCAATACGACCATTGTCTTCCTTTAAATTTATAAAAACCTGTGTCGGAACGGAACGCACCGCTCTTCCTCAAATAGATAGTAGATACAACTCGAAACTTTTCGATTTCATACTTTTATTTAGTTAACTTTAGATGTCCTCATATTTAAACGCGTCAGTTCTTTCCTTCGAAATACGTATCTGTACGATTCGCGTTTAAGTACTTGTTTTTTTAAACAGGTAGGTAAGGTAGAAAATTTCGAGCAAAGGAAAAACAGTGTTATTTTATCTCTTCTTCCTTCATCTACAAGAGGAAAGATTTGATTGTTTGAATTGATTAGGCTTCATAAATACTAAACCAATTTTAAAAATTCTTTTGCCATTCGAGTCTTACATTAGCCCTGATGAACATAGGCTATATTAAAACGTCTTATTCCTGCGGGAAAACGGGTAGCAGCGGGTGAAACCGCTGGGCAGGCCGCTAGTTTCATATAACGTAAAAGCTAGAGCTTCTCTGTCTAGCTAGAGCTTTTACTTTATATGTAACCGGTAGACCGGATCTTAAACTTTCCTAAAACTTTTAAGTTTCAGTTTGAATAAGTATTATACCAAAGATTGTGTACGCATGTTTTTACACAACTGCCCAACCAAAACAGGAGTGTAATGTTTTTAGACCTCATGTATTTATTTATGTGCGATTCTACAGATTCGAATGGGAATTGTATTGGAATAATCCTTACATTATCCCAAGCGTCATATTATAAGCGGCTAGGCTTTATCTCCAAAAGCAGTCGTGTTAAGCGTGCTAAGGGAACCTTGTGGTATAATTAAAAGAAGACGTAGTGACTAGTGTAGAAACGGGTTTGCTTAGATGGTTTGGTCATGTAGAGAGGATGAATGAAAGAAGATTAACGAAACAGGTGTAGGTATATGACAAGTGTGGATGGGAACGTCGGAAGGGGAAGACCTTGACGAACATACCTGGATCAAATCGAGGATGTGTTAAAGAAAGGTCAGGTCAAGAGTACCCGAAACCGACGAGCGAGCATGAAGAGATTGATTAATGTAGAGGCGGCGAAAGAAGTATGCCAGGATCGTAGTAAGTGGGAAAAAGTGGTCTCTGCCTACCCCTCCGAGAAAGAAGCGTGATTTATGTATGTATTTCATGCAAACCAAAAATTATGCGCTTGAATCTTCCACTAGTCTCTATTTTTAAACATAACCTTTCGTTTGTATTTAATATTTTTACTGCAGATTGCAAACAAAGGGTTCTATGCACCGTTTACAAAACAAGCTGCTCAATATATCCAGCTGTTTGTTAAAATGGCAGTCTGCTCTATTTATTATTCCCATTCAATCATCGTCTCTCTCTCGCTATTCAAGCAACACATCACATACATACAACACTAGCTGTTATACTGTTACATATTCATTTCAACATGCTTTGCTTACGTATAAGAGCATGTGTTTGCATTTTGAACTACTTACCTATTAGTGCCTACCTTCATACATTACTTATTAAATCTATTCTTAGTTATCTATCTATGCGAAGTTGATTGATATAATAATACAAAAAAAAATGTGCCATTATCCTTGCTTCGATTCCCGTTACCGTTTCACGCATATTACCATTTATTCATTATTTAAACTTTATTGCACAGAAAGTACAAAGGGTGGACCTAATGCCACGCGGTAGTACCTATCTACAAACAAACAAACAAACATAAATCACGCCTTTATCCCTTACGGGGTAGGCAGAGCGTTAACGGCCGTAAAACGGATATTAACACCACGTCTGACAAAAGTTTGAGGGTCAATCAGATAGCTGTGTATCACTATAGCGACAGGTTGTCAGCCCATCGCCTAAAATTGCAATACACGCCCTCGAGTCCCTTAGTCGCCTCTTACGACACCCATGAGTAAGAAATGGGGTGATGCTATTCTAGGCCGGCATCACACGGCAAACACACCTATCTACCGACCAACTAAAGGATAAACTGAAAAAGTCCAAGCATTAAAATTAACTAAAAAAGGATCATGCGAAAAGTTCTCACTATAAGTAGCCATATAATCCTTCAGAGGAATAAATATAGAGTAATAGGTTTTGTACCTTCCTGTGTTGATATTTGTAACACATAATAACCTTGAGGAAATCAGAAAAAGAATTGACATGACTAGCGTGAAATGCAACATTTAGTGTAAAGTAAATTGTGATCCTCGTAAACATTGTTTAAAGCGCTTAGATAGCATCTTATTGCGAACAATCTAATTCCGTATCTCCTATTAGATGGTAAATTGGGTCAACGAGTGAGAAGGATGCTTGTGCTGTGCCGGTTTGCGCGGCAAGTAGTAGATCGAAGGAGGGCGGTCGTGTGACGTCACAGAACGTTGCCCTGCGGCTTCCGCGGCCACGGTTTTACGTCATCTCTTCAGTCCGCAGGTCCGTGCCTCCCGACGACGGTGGTAACCGGAAAAACGTCAAGCCACGTCAACCCTCCCTTTATAGACAATACGACTACTGCCACTTGTCTTTAAAACGTGCACACTGGCTTGAAATTGCACGCGTAAACAAAGTCATAAAATATAGAATTGCCATTGTTTTTTATGCAGCTACTTTGTGACAATTAAAGTGGCTGAAGCAACAATATGTCATTTATCAGAAGATGTTACCTAGATGCATACACAGGATACGACTATATTGGCAATTCGGCTTTACCAGTCAAGAGCAAACCCATCCGTAATACTAAATTGAATAAGCCTGTATTATGTAATTAAAAACACTTTTTATTTTTATTTTGAGGTAAAATAACGAATTTTACAAGTATTACGACACGTGTATATTGTACATACGTATAGGTCTAACAGCTGACACACAAACAATTTTCTGTGAAGTTATTGTTGCTTTGTTTACCTTATTTTATTATTATCTCTTGTTTTCTAAAGAGTCATATTCCGTTTAATATCAACTTTTATCATCGTATTATCATACTACGTCATCTTTTTGCTTTACAAGTGAAGTGGCTTCTGGCTAGACATTTGATTAATCAATATTTACTTTTTCTGCCGTTTCAACCATGATAGCCGTGTGATGCCGGCTTAGAATGGCATCACCCCATTTCTTTCCCGCGACTGTCGTAAGAGGCGACGAAGAAACTTGAGGGTTTTGGAGGCCTGACAACCTGTCACGATTTTCTGAAACGGCCCTGAAATATTTGTCAGGTGTGGCGATAGCGACTTTATTTTACTGCCTTTAACAATCTGTCTAAGGGATAAAAGCGTTATATTTATACGTATGCATGTATGTTCAACCATGATACTACCTCTATCTATGCCTAGGAAAAAACCGACCGAGTCAGAATCCCACACGAATGGTTCGGTACCATATTCCATAAAGATTTTAAGATGATAACGTTTCTTGTGATAGAGCCCCCCTTAAATATTTATTAATTTACCTGGTTAGTATTTGTTGTTACAGCGGCAACAGAAATACAAAATCTGTGAATATTTCAACTGTCTAACTGTCACAGTTCACGAGATTCAGCTTTCGTTCCATCACCGATAAAAACGAGCAAAAAATAACGTTTGTGAATTTATGTGAGCCCCCCTTAAATAGTTATTTTATTCTAATATTCAGGATGTGTTGTTAAAGTGGCGACAGAAACATACCATATATATAATGTGAACTTTCAAGGCTAATGTGATACAGCTTAGTGACTGGTGGCAGAAATACAGTCGAGTCTCAGTCATAAGGTCAAATTTTAACCCTAAATAACACATAATATTCAGCATTTTTCGCTAACTTCTGACTATGAGATGACGATAGACTGTTTAGTTTCTTAAACATACTTATTAATTATTTATAGATAAAAATGCTTCATAGTTTTCTGCAGTTTATAAGTTTCAACATCTATGTGAAGGTAACACAATAACAAAACTTTGTTCTTAGGGTTCCGTACCTACCTAAAGGGTCAAAAAGACCCTTACTGAGACATATTAATGAGACTCGACTGCCAGTCTGTCTCTCACCGGGCTGTATGTATATAAACCGTCGAGAGTTGAAATATTCACAAATGCCGTATTTATGTTGCCGCTAAAAATATTACAAATTGCAATCTAATTAAAATTAACGGGGGCTACCACACAAAAAACTTATGTTTTGCTGTTTTTTTTTCGATTTGGTTTGGAGGCTATATCTTATAAACGGTAATAGACAAGTCAAAATTTTTATAGAACATGTATTACTCTTGCTAATAGTATAACAAAAAATACTGAAACAGAAAAACATACATATTAAAGGGGGCTTCCATACAATTAACGTGATTTAAAATGACAATAGAACCCTTCGTGCGTAAGTCTGACTCGCACTTGACCGATTTTTTATCATCTCGTACATCATGATTATAATATTTTGGCAAGTAGTTATGTAAGTCACCTACATTTCACTAATATGAAACTAATACGCATGTAAACTAACCCTATTAAATCAATCTGAGAATTGCGTACGACGGTTCGTGTTTATCCTAGTTTAAAAATACATCGCCTCTACATTTTCCTTTACCTCTATTTATATTTGATAAACGTATTTTCGTTAAAAATATGAAGTCTGGTTTTCCCAATGAGATGAGGTCTACGTGTTGAATTGTTTGGTGAGCAACTACATGCATACCTATTGTGCCTGATTCGTGAATTAAACTAACAGGGTACACTAATGTCAAAATATAGGATACACGGATACACTTCATTCGTCTAGTATAGCTCAAAACTTTAGGATCAAAGCTTTAGGGTGTATAAAATATGACAACTAGGTTGGAAAATCTTTGATGTCATTTAAACAGGGTTATTTTTTATTCACCCCGGAAGTTTGAGAGGGAGATCCTGCTCATGATTCTGAACAACTTCTATTATGGGGTCACCTGCGGAATTGCAAAAAAAAACCAGCTGTTCCATACATTTTGTTCGAGTAGGTATGATTTTTTCTATGGAGCAGCTGGTTTTTTTTTCGCGATTTCGCAGGTGACTCCATGATAAAAGTTGTTCAGAATCACGAATAGAATCGCCCTCTAAAATTTCCGGGGTGAATAAAAAAAACTTTTATACTTAGGGTGAAATTTTACGAGTGATCGATAGCGAAAACTCAAGATGTGCTGCTGCTGAGAGCTGGTGATAACGAACAACTTTCACCAAGGAACATAGGCTGAAACACTAAATAAAATTGGACCTCCCATGTAAAAAATTAAATCAGCTGATTTGAATTACTATGGAAACTCAGAATATTTTTATCATATTCCATCAATCACCAGCCCGTCTTGAGATTTTGCTATCAATCACTAGTAAAATGTCACCTATATATTTTTACTAAGGATATTAGTATGTTCGCAGAAGGAGTTGTTAATTAAGATCATGTATCAAATTTCTTTTTTTAAACAACTTACTTTTAACTTGACATGAGACGTTACGTTTCTGTTGGCAATATAAAGCGAGGAAATTATATAAATGATGATCTAAAGGCATATTTATTTCATTAAAAGCTTATATTTTAGTTGACATTCCTAGATTTGAAGATAAATTAAATTTCTTTGTACGTAGGTATGTGCCATTTGACACACACCAGTGAAACTAATGAACGACACAAATTGTAAACTCTTCAGGGAATTCCCTTCGCCGTGTGTTTGTGTGGGTGTCATAGACACCCGGGCCCAGAATAGGTACCTATTTATATAAGTCATTCAAGTACTGTGCATCCCGGAATAGAACCCGTGACCTCTTCAGTAACTGGGCTGAAGAGGTTGTTAGCTAACGCCCCCTGATATGTGTGTGGTGAAAATACAACACATATAAATACATTTCATTCTGAATGTTAATGATGTAGATAATTAAACTATCAATGATGCAAAAGAATACTATGCTTTAAAATCTTAAATAATATTCGCATAATTGATAAAGTGTGCTCTTGTTTGGCTGCGAGACATGGATACAGTTACAACAATTTGACAAATGACAATTTGGTCTACACTTCGCGCTTACTGCCTAAAAACTGTCGCTTTTGTACAGCGAATATTTCATTGAGTTTGTAGGTTCTAATTTTACATAAAGATGCATACGGATAGATTGTTTGTATAAAGAGATATTTTTTGTGAAGTGGCGCCACTGTCGAGGCCGTTCACGGCTACTCTCGCCTTAACATGGCGTGAAGTAAAAAATACTGCACAAGACCAGTGAAAATGGCGACATCTTGTGAAGGCCTATGCACTAGTGGGGTGCCCTAGGACATCAAAAACAACTACATCTATCTACTGAAAGAAATGTTATTTATGTTCTCTATCAGCAAAAATAATTAAATCCAGTTTATTAAATCCATTATGAATAATGACATTATTATAATTTAATGATAATGACGTTCTCAACCGACCGTTTGACGTCAATGTTCCAACTATTTATTTTTTGACATTAATTTATAATGATCACTCGGTCATAAAATGTATAGCTTTATCAATGCTACTGCGATATAATCACAACATAGTCAAACAAACTCGCGTCCCGTGGGTAGTGTCCCCTTGTATGCTTAGGTCTTTAAAACTTATTTAAATTTAAGAGTCTTCAAAACCACGTAACTCATTTTGATGCCTTCATTTTAGGCAATGGGTTGTTATTTGTTACTATAGCGATACACAAACTTCTAAATGACCCTCAAATATTTGACAGACGTGGCGTAGCTGTTCGTTTGTACGGCCGTTTACGCTCTGCCTACCCCGATATGGATATAAGCATGATAAACATACATACACATATCACGCCTTTATCCCTTGCGGGGTAGGAAGAGCGTAAACGGCCGCAAAAACGAACATTTACGCCACGTCTGACAAACATTTGAGGGTCATTCGGAAAACTATGTATCGCCATAGTGACAGGTTGTTAGCCCATCGCCTAAATTTGCAATACACACCCTCGAGTCCCTTCGTCGCCTCTTACGACACCCACGGGAAAGAAATGGGGTGATGCTATTCTAAGCTGGCATCACACGGCAAAAAGCATGATAAATGTATGTATTTATATGATTCAAGAGGAAGGTGTATATGTGAAACACAAGGCGGAAAAGGGTCTTATTATTCCCGAGGGAAAACGGTAAGCAGAAGGTGAAACCGCTGGACAGGCCACTTATCTACGAAAAGTATTTCTTGGTTTTGTTGGCGGTTAATTTTCCCTAGGATATAAAACTGGCGTAACGTTAATTCGCGTTTCTGAATTGCATGAAATAAATAATATTATAACTCAGATAGAAAATCCTGGATAACACAACATTTTAAACTTCCGTGGTTGTTTACTCTATTCATAGATATAATTTAAACGGGTTCTCACCGATGATTTTTTGTTATTTTGAACTCCCTATATTCCGACGCTGCTGCAAGCGTCATGGTCACGGGTATACTGGAAGGCTAAACTGGTAAACTGCTGTTTTAGCATTCTCTATGTAGAGCATTTTAAGTTGGAATTCCAATTTATGCATTTGTAACTTAAAACCACAGGAGGGATTCGGGAAACAATTTATATACAAGTGCAATAATTCATTATTACATTGGTGCAATAACATAGAAAAAAAGAAATATGTATCGTATTAACCTGTTAAGTTCTAACACAGCTAATATGTTAATGCCCATTATGGTTATTTTAACGAGTCTTGTCGCGATAGTAGGTATTTGACTAAATGTATACGATATACCGGGATCTTGACGTTTCAACTGAGTTACATCAGCTGTGGTCGCGGGCAGACTGAAGAACTGACTGAACGTCGGGATTCAGGTATATCACATACATTTACCTAAATACTATCATAATACGACTCGTTTGAAATGATAATGTGTGAAAGTAATCGCGAGTGCTAAAAAACTGGATTGATCTAAATAAATTTTTTTCATAAAAATCTTTTACTGTAGGTATCTAAATTTGAGTATAAGAAAACTCTGCTCAGTGCCCAAACATTTTTCGAAAATATCGTCTGTCCCTATAAAAGTAGAGTACATACATTACTAAAATATAGGATGGTATGGTTTATATTTGTCCGTATGTTGCAATAAAATCTGGTTCCGCGGAAGACCAGCGCTTTGGGAGTGCTGCTCAAGTACACTCTTAAAGCATTATGCTGAGCGGATACCTTTTTGTTACCGTGTTTTAGTATATTAATAATTAATAATATAACTAATTATTAAATTAGTTATTAATTTATGTACCTTTAATATTTGGTAACAAATAAACATTTTTCTTTCAAACATTTTCTTTTTCTTGTATGAGTCATCAAAATGACAAAATGTTTTATTTGATATTAAAATGTACTTATAACTCTTTGATATAATTTTCATAATTAACTATTCTTACTAACTTACTTTCTATGAAATAAAATATTTTAGAACACCCATTTTCGACTAGGGATAAGCTTAAAAACCAGCAGTGTGCTGTGCCTACGCCCATTTCAGCTCTTGTTATATATTTGTACTGTATTAATTGACTAAGATGTGATGCGAAATAAAGATATCTGTATTTTTATTTTATAAATCATTATGAACTCGGTGTCATAGTTCCAGAAAGTACTTGTACATACCATCAGCAGCACCTTGAGTTACCATACGGATCAACATACCTATTGATTATTCTTGTTAAATTAGTATTATGGTGCTAACAAAAAGGCAAAAAATTTCTGAAGAGCCGTCCACCCGCAGGCATTAACTACATTTATGTGAATGGCAAGCTCACCTGCCCACATTGCGCACGAGACTTCGTAGTAAAAATTGGCTATAGTAGCCGTCTCCGAGCGCATCAGCGACGCTCTTACTAGGTGTTTTCTAAACATTTGACGTGGTCGCCATGGCCAAAATCGGTTAAAAGAATTATCATCACCCATAATGGTGCTTACAGTAACAATTCACCAAAATATCATAATTTATTTTTGTGAGAACTTAAGTAAGCAGTCTACTACACTCATAAAAAAACTCACTGTTGATATAAATAACATTCATTTTTAATTACTTTAAACCCATCGAAGTCCATGAGGTATTAAAAATATATCTTGGATAAAATTAAACAAGGTTATTTTCGTGCAAGTTAAAAATAACTTAGCCGACCTCATATGTTTCCCCAGAGAGAAATTTTACAACAAGTAAAGCATTTCGAGACTGAGTTGTATTTTGTGTTTGGAATTTTGTTATATAAATAATCTACCGATTTAAATGTCACTATTAATTATGATCAAATCACTGTGCTTTGTATTTTCTCGTATAAAATATTCAATCTCAGTCAAAGTCCTACAATAAACATTAATATCTAAATAGAGCAGACAGGGCGTAAATGTATTTAACGGTAATAATAATTATTATCAAATTAGGTCCGGCAATATAATGAGCCCACTATCGTGCCATTCATTAGAACTTTCATCATGCATTTACGTCAATGAGCGTGCAATGACGCCCTTTCACATGTGCATGTGCAATAATGCTTATGAGAACACGCATTCTTCAGATGAAAATATTATGCACCTTAAGTTTGTATTAATAGGCAGATGGTTATTAAAACAAACTGGATAGGGCAGTATAAAGACGTCAAAACTGTTATGTAAGTAAGGCCAAACGTACGTATTGCTACTGGCTGGCTGTCCCCTGTCTGCATAGCGTCTATCAGGGTGACCTTTGACATTAGTGGTCCATCAGCTTCCGCCACGAGGCGGTATCATCCGATGGCCTTTTCAAGAAATGCCAGCTCTTGTGATCGATCACAGTCACAGGGTTTTCGGAGTTTTACGTGCGCCGCGGCCATGCGACGTCATGCCTTCATTTACATTGAATCGGGCTCGGAACAAGCAAACGAGCATTTAAACTTGGAACGTCACGGTACACTTGAATTAAAGGTGACATAAAATAGTTACTGCGTTGAGATTATGACGACGCAATCTAAGTTTAATTCTGTACTGTAGTTTGGAGTTCGATGTGTTGAATACTGATCAACTGTAATGGTTCTTTTAATGTTGCGGTTGAAATATTACGCCTTAAACGTAGATGGTAGAGTGATCCCAGATTTTCCTTCAACCGTAGTTCGGGAACGCGAGCTCAAGTTGTATGACGTTAGCGGGAACTGTTTTGATCAACATTACCCACATTTGAAGGTAAACGTAAATATTTATGTTTTTCTCTCGGCCGTTTCTCGCATTCGTACGTTACAGCAGGTACATACCGGTTTGATAGAGCTGTATGCTTGCATTGTCTTATAATAACATGTGGTCAATGTATAACTATAAATAGACACGAGAACGATATAAAAACTGTGACGCACGCACGCATCTTATCTGCTGATTAACCTCGTTGGTGAGTTCATATGCAATTTGTATCATCTATTTTTTATACGATTTATACCACTGCTATTACGATAAACATATTAATGGAAATTAATTATTTTTACGATCTATTTAATTAAGACTTAAAAAGTTCTTATCACCAATCAGTTTTATTTACATTCGGGAAATTAATAATTCCATTGCGCACGTATGTTATTAGAGAAAAAATAGTGCGTCAGTGATTTTACTGGTTTTTAACATTTTCGTTATCAATCAAAAACAGTACAGATTATAGGTCCATTTATGACTTTTTACCCTGACGCTTATTATATTATCGATATAAAATAAGGACAAAACTATCGTGTTCAATGATTACAACTTGTTAACATATCGTATAACAAATAAATAGGCACCTATTTTTAATTTGCGGTTTTAGGGTTTCGTAGTCTACTAAATACAAACCCTTATCATTTCGTCAACTGTCCGTCGTCTGTCTGTCCGTATGTCCTGCCACTCCTGCCTCAATAACTTCGTCAGTTTTTCACCTAGTGACATGAAATTTGATATGAAAATAGATCGCATTGATTCAAATTTAATGTCAGCAAAAATAAATATAATATTTTTCGATCCTATACTTTCCAACAAAAGTTAAAGGGGGACAAAACTTAGTTATTTTCTTCTACTATATTGAGTAGAGTAGGATATAACTATTAAAAGTTTTGAAAAATCAAGAAAAGAAATATACTATATCCATCTTTCTGTCGTTATTATTAAAACTATTACAAAATTGGTAGCACACATAGTTTTCGAAATGAAGCAAAAAAAACGGTTTTTCAAAACGGTACCAAACTACATACATACATACATAAATCACGCCTCTTTCCCGGAGGGGTAGGCAGAGACTACTTCCTTCCACTTACTACGATCCTGGCATACTTCTTTCGCCTCCTCCACATTCATCAATCTCTTCATGCATGCTCGTCGGTTTAGGGTACTCTTGACCTGACCTTTCTTTAGCACGTCCCCGATTTGATCGAGGTACGTTCGTCGAGGTCTTCCCCTTCCGACGTTCCCATCCACACTTGCCATATACACCTGTTTCGTTAATCTTCTTTCATTCATCCTCTCTACATGACCAAACCATCTAAGCATACCCTTTTCTACACCAGTCAACTACCAAACTAATCAGGTAAAATGATCTTTAAGACAGTGATTTGAGTGAAATTCAAATAAAATTACTATGAAATCCTTTATTTGGGGGTGTACGACACGATTTTTGCCGGATTTTTCACGAAAGCACCTTAAATAACTTTGTAGGTATACTAATTAGTATTGAAACACAGAACAATACGCTATTATTTTTAGAATAGGTAGAATAAAGTGGTTGTAACAGTACGCCGTAAAAAACTAAATGGTTTCTTGTGCACGTCGTGTGCCTGAATAAACTAAGTAAATAGGTTAGTACATAGGTAACCGTTTTAGAGGTTACGCGATACGCATGTCCTTGCTAGGATACAATCGGCAGCAGTTCGAGTATCATTAAACATATCAATAAAAAACCTACTTGTTATCTATACAGTTTTTAAATACTAACTACTGAGTAGGTTAGTAGACACAGAGAGTTGTTGTGTATTTTTACAAAAACACCTAACATTTTTTCTACATTACGTACTTGGATGACTCAACCACAACTGTGTCCAATTGACGTTTATTTGAACAGTTGCTAAATAGATTGCTGGCTATTTAAAATATCATTGTTAGTGAAAGTCTAAGAACAGTTGGTATATGGAATTTGGATGACTCAGTTCAAAGCGGCCGTGTTTTTGAGTTGTGGTCACACAGACACATCTAATTAAACATTGACAATAATCTGCGAAAGTTACCGCGTGTGCTTGAAAAGTTACATTGAAAATAAGTCTATTATACCCACATGCCAACACCTGATGTTCAGAAATTGGATAGATAAGTACACTTTTAATTTAGACAACTAATTTGAGTACAAATCAAATTAAATTAAGTAGGTAATAGTATCTACTTGCCAAGAGATCAAATAACGTTAATAGGTCAATCTGGGGTAAACAAACTGCAGGGTATAAAAAAAGCCTGCGCAAGAGAATAGTGAACCTTGAACAAATTGTTGTTTGAACTTTCAGAACCGAATTTAAATCACTACACATCTGTGACAGTTTGTAGAGGTAGGCAGCACGGTCCGTAAAGAAGAGTGACGTTGATGGTACTCAGCAGGCCCTCTCTGAGGTCAGCCTGTTCCTGCAGAGCTACTGCTGATGATACTCACAGTCTTGGAGACGATCTCGTCCTCCTTCAAGCAAAGCACATGCGTCTCCCATCGGCGCAGGAACTTGGCAGCGAGGATCTTGTCGACCACGGTGCGCGTGTGCTGGAAGCAGCAGATCTTCAGCGCCCCCTCTGTTGCCAGTTTGTACCTAGGGCCGGGAGGTGGCGCTGGGGTGCTGGAGGATCCTTCTAAGCCCACTGTGTCTGCACAGCATTCCGGACTCGAACCCTGGGGGCAATAAACAAGCTTTGATCAGGTCCTCGCCTCGCTCACTATCAGAAAAGTCATCCAGGTGCCTTATTATGAATCTTCTTGGTTTGATCATACTGTGGTATGCTTATTTTTAAGACACTTAAATCGGTCTGCAAAATATGACACTACTGGAATAGAAATCTTTTTATAGGAAGATGAAATTATCTATTATTAAGAACATTAATCTTTTTTGGTAAGGACTATGTTTGCCCGTCGATACCCTAGGAAGGACTTTATGTATCTACACTAATATTATAAAGAGGAAAGATTTGATTGTTTGTTTGTTTGTTTGCATCGAATAGGCTCCGAAACTACTGGCCCGATTTAAAAAAATCTTTCACCATTAGAATCCTTCATTATTCCTGATGAACATAGGCTATATTTTATACGAGAAAAAAATAGGGATCCGCATGAAAATTTCGATAATGTAACCCAACGTGTGAAAAATGTACCAAAAAATATCTTATATCGCGTACGCTGTGGAAATTATTGACAATAGAGCAAAGTGATGTACTACAGTTTTATAGAGGACATCAATATCTATAATAATGTCCGCGATACCATATGTCTAACTATTACAGTTAAGCCACAATAACTACTTTTTTGTTTAAAAATGTTTAAATGTACCAAAAAAATATCTTTTATCGCGTACGCTGTCGAAATTATTGTCAATAGAGCAAAGTGATGTACTACAGTTTTATAGAACACATCAATATCTATAATAATGTCCGCGATACCATATGTCTAACTATTACAGTTAAGCCACAATAACTACTTTTTTGTTTAAAAATGTTTAAATGTACCAAAAAAATATCTTATATCGCGTACGCTGTGGAAATTATTGACAATAGAGCAAAGTGATGTACTACAGTTTTATAGAGGACATCAATATCAATAATAATGTCTGCGATACCATATGTCGAACTATTACAGTTATGCCACAATAATTACTTTTTCATTTAAAAATGTACAAACTACGCCACATTATTCGTACCAGTAGTGTAATGATTACATTTAATCATTACTGTATTAAAGGGTGTAAGTGAATCCCTCCGAATACTGATAGGGTACATGCAGAACATGAAACTGAACAACTTTCCCCTAGGAACATATTTCAGGAAACGTAAAAAAACTGACTTCCCATAGTGAATGCAGTCAGCTGATTGTGATTTTGTATGAAAGGTCATTTTTTTGGCATTTCCTGACATATGTTTCTAGGGGAAAGTTGTCCAGTTTTATGTTTCATGCACCCTATCAGTATTGTTTCATGCACACTGTCCCTTACTCGGTATAAAAAAAGACGACAAAAAACATTAAATAATGCATTAAAAAATCTACACTAAAATAATACATACATACACATATCACGCCTATTATCCTAAACGGCCGCAAAAACGGACATTTACGCCACGTCTGACATATGTTTGAGGGTCATTCGGAAAATTGTGTATCGCCATAGTGGTAGGTTGTCAGCCCATCGCCTAAAATTGCAATACACACCCTCAAGTCCCTAAGTCGCCTCCTACGACTCCCACGGGAAAGAAATCGGGTGATGCTATTCTAAGCCGGCCTCACACTAAAATAATAATAATATAATCTACACTAATATTAGGAACAGGATTTTTTTATTGTTTGTTTGAATTGAATAGGCTCCGAAACTTCTGAACCGATTTCAAAAATTCTTTTACCGTTAATTGAAATTGAAATTCTTTATTCAATGTAGGATAGTATTATCACTTATTGACGTCATGAACCGTCATTCTAAGAAGAGAAATTTGTATCACACATTTTTTTTTATTACAATTTTTTTATGACCTAATAGAAAACTGGCTCGGGCGGGATAAAAATAAATAAATAAAGGCACTGCCATGGGGCTGGCCAGGTTAATCACACGACATGTAACTTTACGCCACCACCATCTGAAAACGATATTTGTTTCAAATTAAAGTCAAGATTTTTAGAATCCTACTTTATCCCTGATGAACATAGGCTATATTAAACTGTCTTATTCCCGGGGGGAAATTGTTAGCGGCGGGTGAAACCGCTGGGCGGGCTGCTAGTTTTATATAAATTTATGTATTTGCATTAAATTAACGGATTTTCTTAGTTCTTAATACGCTGAACGCTTAACATAGGAAACTTTCAAGTAGGTAAGTAAATCGTGAATTCCAATGAGATTATGCCCAGCTAATTTTATTGGGTTGTGGTAGGTATCTTTGTTTACGTAAAACCCCAAAAACACCAAAGGTTTTTTTTAATTCGTCATTTCGTTACTGAACTTTTATTGTGGCATAAAGTTTTATGTTACGTGTGATAACCGAACAAGTGCCTACTTTTTTAAATAAACACCAATGATGCAATGATAAAATTAGTGTGCCTATAAAATATTTAATTTACGTACGTACCTTCATACGAATCTAAACGGCAAAAGCAAATAAATAAGTGCCGTTGTGCTCGACGAAATATTTGTTTGACGTCAGACGCGACCTTGTATTAACTTACCAGTCAAAACGCTATTTTAATAGATAACAATCAAACTTGAAACAAATGATGAATTAAGTATGACATTAATCCTTTCCCTGCTCTTTTTGTTTTTTATAAGTACTAAAAGTATGAATATAGTACTTAATCTATGAACCTTTTGCGTATTAATATGATTCGCATCATGTTTTCTTTTTGTAGCATAAATACAAATACCTATTATAACTAATTGCGATATCATTTATACTATTAAAGGTCGAACACTAGTAATATACGTATTAGACGCCGATCTGAAAAATGTGCTTAACAAATTGTGAGGGCGATCTTACCTAGTCACTTTTTGCTCAGAATAGCCCGCTCTTTCGTCAGGTCGCGATTGTCAGCCTTTGTTACTTTTTCTTCCTTGATTTTACTCCTATCGGAAATAGAGATGACGTATCTACCGCGCAATATCTACTACTCCCAACTGCATGCCAATGCAAACTAAGCCATGTTTTATAATGCGCACAAAGGGTAAAACTAAAGAGTAAAATCAGATTCCTGTCATTGTAAACAGGTATTTATTTCCTGATGCGCATACCCCTAATAAGAAAAAAAAATACACGACGGGAGAGCTTGCTCCATCGTCGTCGAATCTGTCTCTGTTTTGCTTATCTCAAGAACAAATGACACAAATAGACAAATCTAAATGAAGGTTTTGCAAATCAATTCCCACTGCAATGTTATCAGTGGTATCAGACCGGTGGTGTGGAGGTGGAGGCAGGTCGCCGCTCGGCGGCACGACCTACATGCCGTTGCTGTGACGTCAGTCACTAAATATGGGTCACCGGGGCGCGAGGTACGCAAGGAGGCGCGGCCAGCGATCGATCTAGTAGGGTAGGGTAGGAAACAGTGACTCAGGCGGGTACTCTGACTCACGGCTGTATCTCCCGAATGGACAAAAGTATCTACCTGTATCCCTCACTCATTGGTAGTTCGCGACAGCCGAACGCGCATAAACCAGTCACCCGCCTGCTCCGGCGCCATTCAGTAGTGAAAAAAGTGTGTGATAGTTTTTGTGCCCTCAAAACAAAATACGAGGTAAGTTACACTTCGTTTTATTCATTGATAAATAAAGATTCGTACAATTGTCATTGTTTTGTTGGATAGTGGTGTTAATATGCTAGGCAATGCGATAGATTTGCTGGCCGTACGGGAAGAATTGTAAGATGTGTCACCTATTGAATTCAAAATGGCGACGAAGCCTCACTGACTCAATTTTAGGAAGTACACAATGACTCGCGAGTCAGTGTGTACTTTTGTGAGTCAGTGTTTACTTTAGATGGTTAATACAATTAATTAGAAAAATATAGTCATACGAAGTATATATTATATTAATTACATACTATGCGTAGGATATCAAAACGGGAAACAAATCTTTTTTAACACATTTGTAACCTAAAAATGCTTACTTATTCTTTGTTTTACTGTCATGTTTCAAGATCGCTAGAATAAAATGTATGTTCAGAGGGTATCTTTAAAGTCATTCCAATACAAAAGTTTTCAATTCTAACAGATTATGTGGAAGCCTGAATTCTTAAAAAGTGTTATTAGTATTATTAATACGATAGATTTCACGAATTGTTTGTGATAGCCAATTTATAATATCCAATCATTTACTAAATATTTGTTTTTATTTTATTTTAGAATGCCGCGTCGCAAAAGCGACACTGGACGGAAAGTTCGAAACCACACTGAAAATACCAAACTAGCGTGCTGTCGAGATAGCGTTTGTCGAAATCTGTCGAAATACTGTGTGTCGTGATTATGTGCTGTCAATCTACCGTCATCTACTCCTACTTTGAGAACAAAAACAATCAGGACCTTTTTTTTCAACATAAAAGTTAAATAAATGATTTGGTACATGAACATGTGATTAATGTACCAAAGGCATAAGTTGTGATAATAAATATTATTTGACTGATTAGAAAATTGTTGTTTTATTATAATGTTTTATTAACGAGCCAGTGTGTACTACTGAAATGAAATAAGACTAGTACTGGTACACACTGGCTCATGTCATTGTTGAGCCAGTGTGTACTGCAAAAAAATGTTAGAGTCATTGTGTACTACAGGGTTGAGTCATAGTAGTCTGGTACCGGTACAGAGTGGCTCAATTCCCATTTTTTTAAAAACCGTGCCTGAAAACTTTACTGCAGTGTAAATCAAACTAGTGACAATGCGAGGAGAAAGGCAAATAATCAATGCATATAAGGTATAAATTTCAGTTTGCTACTTTAACGTTATCTATAAAATTTTACTCTCCGAAAAAATCCGAGTCACTGTTGCCGCCCTGACCCTACTCAATCAACAGATAACATTCATATTATCCTGCCACGCTTGAACATTTTGCAAGTATTCAAAATTTCATGTTATAATGATTAATCTTTTAGATAAGACATGACTCAAAAACCGTCTATATATGTCATACATATATCACGCCTATAGTCCCTTGCGGGGTAGGCAGAGCATAAATGGCCGTGAAAAACGGTAATTTACGCCACGTCAAAAGTTCGAGGGTCAATCAGATAATTGTGTATCACTATAGTGACAGGTTGTCAGCCCATCGCCTAAAATTGCAATACACACCCTTGAGTCCCTATGTCAAGTATATTAGATTATGTAATTTAGCCGGTTTCCTGCCAATCTTGCGAACTTTTCACTTTAAAATATTACATTTCTATCAAATATTGGGCAGAGATTACATAAAATTATTTCTGAGCTTAAGTTTATGCACTGAAACTATAATTATAAACTGCACGAAAATTCAACAAACAAATAAAATGTCTAAAAATTGCTATTAATTGAGTTTTCGGCCTTTAGATCAATTATTTCTCGGTCACATCACATTGCAACTTATTGAAAAATTTCGTAAGTATCTTCTAGTCGGGCTTTGTTTTTGATTGAAAGCAACAAAAGGTAAAAACGGGAAAAAAGGGATTGTGCTTACGCGCAGCGAATCCCTCGAAGCAACAAGCTTGACACTGTAATTTATTTATTTGAACATCGCTTTTATCTCGGCCGATAGCTTAATTAATTACAAGCAGTTTGTTGGCTGTCTTTGAACCATAGGCCGAAAACTAGATATATAGATACTAGAACTAGATTCATTCATTCATTCATAGAACTAGAAACATTAATTTCTCGGTCTACCTGGTTGACAACTAACTCAAAACCAATTCATTGGAACCCTTTTTTTTATTATTTATTTATAGTTTAAGGAGTTCTTAAATCTGTATTGACCGATATAGTTAGCCAATGGCCGCGCACTTTCATACAAACAGTTGAAATAAATTATTCTGGTAATGCCGACCGACAAAATCGAGTTTTTGGCCGTGTGCAATACGACGTCCGAAAATCAATGACAATTATATATATATTTTAAATATTTAATTAAAAAAGGGTTCCAATGAAATGGTTTTGAGTTAGCTGTCAACCAGATAGACCAAGAAATTAATGTTTTCAAAAATTGCATACCATTCTAATGCCTAATATTTAATATGGCATGGTTTTTAAGTAAAGAAAATTAAATTTACCTAACTCATATTTACTACACTCTGACCTGATAATATTTATATGCTTTCAACAATAAACTGAAATGAAAAAAACTGCCACCGAAGTGTTTTTGGCTTATTTTGCACACAACTTCACTCCCTCTTACAGATAAACTGACAAAACAATTGAACAGTCATAATGCAAAAAAAATGTGATGACATTCATTGCAAAGTTTTAAATGACACTGACTATTTTAATAATTTACATATCGTTATAATTTTTAGAGCAAATAATTGGGAGAACTCTACTGGTGGCCGGCAAACCGGCTAAATTTCCTTATTTGCTTGCAAAAACTTTTCCTCTTTTTTTGTGTAGGTCGGTAATTAGATTGAATATGTATTTCCATGCAAAAAATCATTTCCTCGTATAATGGATATTCCAGAGTCAGCATTAGGTTTCATCAGCTTTTTGGCTAGATTTGTTCATTATGTTACCTACGTCATGGGTATTTTGAACTCTAATGTTACATTCCGTATTCCTATTTTCCCTCTTCTCAACCATACGAGAATTACCATAGGTAATTGATTATTTGATTATATCTGAGCTTTTCAATATACTTCCATTATTTCCGACCTTTTACCTATAAGGCAAAGGTGAACCTTTATGTGGAAGAGACACTTCGTACTTATCCTATATTGCGTCTGAAAGGGGAACTGGTTCGTGAATGAAAGGCATTCGTTATAGAAATCCTCTTTATTTCATGTTAGTACGTAGGTAGCGAAATAAAATATGTTTCACCAAGGTTATGGTGTTTTATTTTCAATCAATAGTTTTTTCGTTGTTAGGTGCTTATACATATTTGGCTATAGAATTATCTAAAGTGGCATAAAAAATCCGTTGTTATAATTGTAGGTACCTACTTAAAGTACCTAAGTAATGTATTTACATAATTTTACGTTTCTCTACCGCTAGTAGTAAGTACCAGGTAGAGCCTACTTACCTAGCTCGGAAAGATTTCATAATCATGATATTTTGTTTTATGGCCCACGCTTATCGATAGCTTTTTAAAATATTTACTACGACGGACGGTTAGGTACTTTTCCGTGGTTTTATTTTTACTCTGAATTACTTGTACGTAGTAACTTGGGTTTAAAGAGGTACTGAATATATTCTGCAAGTTTATATGGGTCGTAGAAATTTCAACCACTTCAGAACACTATGATAGCACGGTCTTTGTAAATGCTATGCTATCGTGAACCAAAATAAAAAATGCGTTTTGACCGTGTCTGAGCTAGCATGTCGAATGACCAAGATTGGAGTAGTGGTACTTATCAGTCGAGTTGGCTGGGACGAATCGATACACGCACGCCACCACAAACTCGTGCACGTGGTAGGCATGATTATACCACAAATAAATTTGATTGGCGGGCTCGGAATTCTCTATTTTGTGATTATATATACTGCGTAGTCTTTCACCCTCTTTTATGCGTGTCCTCAAACTGACCTCCAGTGAAGTGAGAACTTAAAGATGAATCACTTTTGCTTTTAATTTTTAAATAACCTAATAAATACCTCATTAAAAGCTACAACAGTCTACTGCTGAACATTTGTCGTTTTTATGGGATATTTGCCATTCTCGGCAGGCCAGTTTGCCAATGCAGCATGGCCTGCAGGGAATGCCCTGGATTAAGTACTTTGTCGCATTTCACGACACCCACACAAAGAAACTAAATTTCTTATAAAATCCATGTTTTTGGTAATTTACCAAAATGTAGAAACTGCGTATGTACACAATTTGTTTTTTTTTTGTGTTTTGTTATTTTGTTAAAGTTGTAAGTACACATGTAATACAAATAAAACACTTAAGTAGTACAATATAGGAATATCAAACTCATCCCGGCTCACGGACATCGGCACAGGAAGTCGTCTGAACGACGACACACGAGCACAAACAGGATGTATTAATTAATCAGTTAATAGCGCAATATAATTAATTGTCCGTAAATAAGCTAGTAGGCACCTAATTCCTGCATAATTATTTAAACAACTAGGTTGTTGTGGTAAATGGAGGGAGGGGGAAGAAATGTTACAATTTGGTGCCGCCGTGACCAGGATCTAGTCATGAGCATGCATGCTGTGTAATATAGGATATTAAAGCTAATAATTTGCTGTTCGTGAAATGGGGAGATTTCAAAAATATTAAGTACCTTTTTCATAAAAATGCTTGAATATTTAGTGAGCGCCTCTAAGCCACTCAAGGGACTAACCTATTTAGCCATGGTAGGTAGGTACAGTCTACTTGACTGAAGGTCAGGTAAAATGAACTACTTTTTAAAACGTTGCAAAATGATTTGATACGAAAAAAAATATCACGTCATATTTAACTATTTTGGATGGTGTCAAAAACAAACTTTATATTAATTTTCTATTGCAAAGCTTTGATTGAGGTCTGTAGTATTTTTTGAAAGTTTTAATCATACAATTTTTGTTATTTATTTATATTGTTTAACAAGTACCGAACTCATAGTATTTGTGTGCAAAACGAGTATAATTTTGATCTCATAGGAGTATTTCAATATGAAGTTGGGTGTACCTACATAAATGAATTTTTTCCAATATTATAGTACATAGATGTTGTGATGAAATGGCATTAAATAAATATAAACTTCAGATGAATTCAGCGAGGCAAAAAGCCTTTCACGATTATGTTTTTTTCTTTATCAAACAAGTAGCAGTCAAGAGATATATCAGCTGTTATCTTATCAGACTTACCGCCGCCACAACTGTTAGGGGTGTTTGAGGTTATACAAATATTATATACTTAGGTATCAATCATAGTACCTACTAATTAAAGGATGGTATTTAAACGTGCCTGGTTTAGTTGTTATTAGTTGTAACTTTTGAGTGTGTTCCAAAATATTGGGATTTTGCACATTTATATGCTAAACGATGTTTTATAATGAGGACCTTATCAATCTTTGGGCCACTTTTAAATTAATAGTACCTACTTACACCTCGATATTGAATGAGAATAATTTTCAATATTTTTACCATATGTTTTATTTTTATTTTGTTTATTGGCGTCAACAAACAGTACGCACAATATTTACTTATAAAGGTAATTTTTAAAAGAAGTGGGAGTTCATTATACCACCAACACTGTGAACCAAGGCTTGAATACATGAGTTGAAAAATGTGTGATGTACTTAGTACGGTCAACAGCCACAAGCAAAGCCATTCTTCGAATACTAAATTGGCCTATTGAGTCGTAAAATCATAAGCCGAAACTAGATTTCGGAATTTTGATAAGCTATTGTTCTACAGAATCCCGCTTTCTTATTTAGAGGTACGATAAGAAAAATTGCATGAAATTCAAACCCAATATTTGAGTGACCGCCTTTCGTGAACGTGTGACATCAGACATCAGCCAGCGTCAGGAATTGTGTTTGCGCTTTTACTAGTGGTAAAGTGGATAAATTACCTAAAAATTCTAAAATGTTTACCTACAAAATTAATATTGTTGTGGACGCTAAGGCCAGCATGGTTGTTTCACGGCTTCTTATGAAATGTTATCATAAGAAGCCTACTCGTGAAATTATATCACTTTCCCATGAATTTTGTTTTCCTACCAGCAAAGATTTTTGTTAAGTGATCTACAAATATTTTATAATCATGTTGGACTATTTATCTATTGTTTTATCTCTTACAAAATTACATAAGTAGGTAGGTACCTAACTACCTAAGTAGGTACATGGAATTAAAATTAATTGTCGCATGTAACTGAAATTCATTTCATGAACTATTTTACACATGATTTTTATCAATTTGCCTTTTGCGATTTATAATTATATTGTGGATTTGGATTGTATCTAAAAACTTTGCATATTAGTTTGGTTGCCTTAACTAATTAGAACGTACAAGTGAGCACTAACACGTACATGACAAAAAAACGCAATGGTTTAATCCGCTGGTCAAAAGCTAATATTGTTCTTAACTATTGGCTGTGTACCTAAGAATAACTTTTTTCTAATTTAAATATATTTTGCGAATTGCCCTGTAACTTACGTCAATGGTATCATCACCAGTAGGCAAAAAGCGGTTTCATTGATTTATTTCAGTACATTGTTGTTGCATATCCTCAAAATGTGGTTATATTTATCAATAAATTTACTTAAATAGAATATATTCAAATTTTTCCTAGGGATATTAATACAAAAAAGTGGTTAGCCGCTAGGTAGCGAGATTGACGCTTCAGCAAGAAAAGTAGGCACCAAGCACAAGCGAGGACCATGCACAGATAATTGTTGGTAACCTATGGAGTTAATTGATTAATTATTAATAATTTACGGCCGTTAACGCTCTGCCTACCCCGTAAGGGATAAAGGCGTGATTTATGTATGTATGTTATGTATTAATCATTTCGAACGAATCCAGCAAATGAATCTATTCAATGACAATGTGCATCGCCGTTGAACGCGGCAAAGTAGCGAGTATCATTGGTACTTTTGCTTTGAACCGGGGTGCTAACTTTGATAGAACTTTTAATTGACATACCGCTCATTAGTTGTGAAATTGAGAAATATTTATAAATAAATAGTTTTATTTTCCATTCATAGAATTTATTTAGACAATATCTGCGCAATATTAAAAAAAGACTGCTGTAGATACGTCGTAGGCTTGTTCTTTGTCAAATAATCAATATACCTATCAGTCAGTTCAATATTGCCCTTTGTTTTTATAAATAGGTATTGATAAAGCGTATCAGGGAGCATATTTATTTTTCAATATCGTAACCGCAGAACATGATACTTATTGCGGTTAGAAATTGAGAAATCACGGATAGATCAAGTATCAAATAGGTACTTAGTTGACCAGATGCTAGAATAAAAAATAAGAGTAGGTACCTACATTCAATATCAACGTTATTTCGGATGTATTTAGGAGAGAATGTATGAGTTGATGATTGATTGAACTTGAATGCTCCTTGAATTTTGGCGTAGGTGGATACTTTCCCTTAATCAGAAAGGTATAACCATATAAAAATAAATTAACCTGAATAAGTTTGCCAATCAAACTCGCCATAAATACCTAATAATTATGTATTTATGTTAGCATGACATGTGTGTGTGTATGTTAGTGCTTACTAACGTAATATAGTAATAATCTGCAATCTACAACAACCAAGTAGGCTCATACCGCTTTAAACCAGTATTCACAGTTTATTTTGCACAGAACTTAACACAGCTTATTGTAGTGAAAATCTTTACAAAACACACAATAAGTTTACAAATGCTTGCACAGCTTGTTTAATGTATGCTGACCATGGAACATTTCATGTGGATAACTGTAAGAAAATTCAGGGCTAAAAATTCATTGTTTCGCAAGCCTGTGAGTGATCTCTCTCTTTCTTTTCGCGAGGGACACGAAATTGATGAACGACCCGACATACCCTGCCTACCTATTACATAACAACGGCTATGAAATGGTACCTAAGCTGCCATCAAAGTAAGCCTTAAGCTACAAGTGATTATGGAAAAAATACATGACACAATCGGATTCCCATAATATGGCTTTAGTTTTCTAAGGATACGTCTCCAAGTGCTACAAAAAGGTTTAATTTAAAGATGTACTTACCCGGAGGTGAACTCCATCTAATAAACACTTATCCTCATCATCATTGGCCTCACACGTCTGTGACAGACGGTTTAATCAGTGTCTGAGGCAAGACTTTTCATGGCTGCATAAGCCGATACGGGAGCGGCATAGTTTTCCACACGCTCTACAGGTGAAGGTGGAATTTGAGACTGGCACATGCATGTTTAGATGACGTTTTTGCCTTTTGTTAGCGAGACCAGAAAACCAGGCATTATCGTGTGTTTTACGCCCATCAAACACACGCTTACGCCATTCGTCCCTATCCTCAGCAAGCTTCTCCCAGCTTTGATGGTCAATGTTAAACGCAGCCATGCCCCGCTTGGCGCAATCTTTGAAACGCAGCATAGGTCTTCCAATCCGTCTTTTTTAGCGTTTGCTACAGCGCCAAGCAGAACACGCCGTGGTAGACGCTGAGGTTCCATCCGGTGCACATGCCCTAGCCACCGCAATCGTCTCTGCTTAAGCAGGGCGGTAAAACTAGGCAGCTGCGCAATTTCTAGAACTCGCTCATTTGTGACTCTGTCCTGCCAGGTTATATGCAAGATATTTCTTACGCAGCGCATATGAAATGTATTGAGTCGACGTTCCTGTTTTGCATACGATGTCCAGGTTTCAGCTCCGTACAAGAGTATGCTTAAAACGCAAGTTTGATAAACAATAATCTTGGTTTTTGTGGTCAAGTATTTATTGTTCCATACTCTGGTACTGAGCTTGCCGAACATGGTCGCCGCCTTGCCGATTCGCGTATCAATCTCAGCATCGAGCGTGAGATTGTTCGACACAGTCGACCCCAGGTAGCAAAACTTATCGACTATGCTCAAGGGAACACCGGCTAGCATGATGTGTGGTGCATCTGCGCCTTGAGCTAGCACTACTGTTTTTTTGGCATTAATGGTCATAGAGAACAGAGTACACGCATGGGAAAACTTATCGACAATGACTTGAAGCTCACTTTGAGAATTAGCAACGAACGCTGCATCGTCAGCAAACAGAAGGCTATCGACGTATAAGTCATCGCGGTTTCGCTTAGACTTAAGAAGCGAGATATTGTACAGCTTCCCGTCAGCCCTCGTGTGCAGGTGGATACCCTGTTGGTCATCGCCGAAAGCTACTTCAAAAAGCAATGAAAAGAAAATCCCGCTTCCCAACATTTACACAACAGGTTGTGCAGGATGGGTAATATGCACTTGAGCCTGATGATTTCGGCACTTATCCTACTAATATTATAAATGCGAAAATTTGTATGTTTGTTTGTTACTTCTTCACGCAAAAACTACTGAACCGATTGTAATGAAATTTGGCGCATATAAAGAAGGTAACATGGATTAACACAAAGGATAGTTTTTATCAACACTTATGCGGGCAATGCCGCAGGTAACAGCTAGTGAGTTATATAAACTTACTGAAAGTGGTAAACGTAGCTTATGTTATGAATCTCTAAATAACTTTTTCCACTAAGAAAGGTCGACTTAACAATTCGACAAGAATAATTTTTCAATAGATAAATTAGTATAATTCTACAAGCGTTAGAAAAACTTTAAAATCTTACTGACATTATTGTTTAAGAAATGTTTTTTGCATGTAATAGCAATAAAACGGACACTTGATTAACGTATGCGTAACGTATTATTATTAATACGTAATATATACGTAAGTAATATTAATATTTTCATACTGTATAGTTACCTAATCCGACTATTTATACTATGATGCATCCACTCTACGTGAAATGCCGGTCAAAAATAACAATTTAGGTACTAAAATAGACGCGAAATGCGCGGCATGAAAGCTTTCACGTTTGGTCCTACAACAGGCACAGTACGACACAACGGTCGTTGAATCTTTGGTGTCCCTCAAGCTGTAATCCTCACCTATGAAAACTTAACGAAAATCAATTTTGGTTTTGTCAAAAAATAGTGCTGAAATAGTGACAAATAGTGACATATGCAAGAAAATTAGTGACTTCATATCTCCCAAGATATGGCTATCGTTTGGTGAGGATTACAGATCGAGGCTCACGCTGTAATCCCAACTCTCGTGTGAGCAAACGGTGGGGTATTTTCACTTGATCTACATTCCAAAAAATAGTGCCTAATTAGTGACTAATAGTGACAAAAGATGAGAAATAGTCGCTTTATAATTCCGAAGTTATAAAGGCATCTTGGTGAGGATTATACCTATAGCAATTTTTGCTGTAATCCTCACCTCATTTCTGCTAAACGCTTAGGTCTTTTGACTCAAATTTAGTATCAAAAAATAGTGCTGAAATAGTGTTCTTAAACTGCATTGATATTTATTTAGTTTATGTAGTAGAAGCAATTAAAAAAACCGTAAGAACTTCTTCATACAAAATGGTCAGGTACAGTCGCGAACAATACTTCGTAGAATACAGACTTGATTTTTGCTTTAATTTAGGTAATGTCATTTCTGCCAATATAGGTAGGTATTAACTTAAACATAAGTTAAGCCACTGACATTATTTTGGTCTATTTTATGAGTAGGTATTTTGGTTGACTATTTTTTAACGCCTTGAACTTTTTAACGGTTTTATAACAATAAAGTATTTATATGTACTTATGCTATATCTTTCAGATCAACACATCGCATTAATTTATCACATCGTATTCTCTTAAGTCTGAAAGCCCTGTTTGGTCGCGCCACCGCTCAAGCCACCGCTAAACAAAACCGGTTTGGCCGAGCCTCGAAAACTGACCGCCGCGCGTGTGAGCGAGAGGGTAGACAATAGTGAAATTATTGCATGCACTTCGCCCGCGTGGTATTTTTTGGTTTCATCACGTTACGCGATATTGAGTATTATGACAACTCAAATATAAAATTTCTTAACCCGTCCTGGGTTTTCGCTATAAACCTACTTTCATTTATTTATGAGTTCAATGAATTTTACCACATAAATATGTTTTTTGTTCCATTTTTACCAAACAAGTTAGGTACCTGTATCTTTTATGTATTTATTTATGTACTACATAGATACAAACATATATCACACCTTTATCCCTTACGGGTTAGGCAGAGCAGTAACAGCCGCAAAAAATACGGTCGTTATCATCGCCACGTCTGACTGATTGAGAAATATTGTGTACTGTCAGATATAAACAAAATACTTGAAGGAAATAAAATTTGTTTGATTACGTTCCTACCGACATAACAAACCAGTATTGAGCTTCAAGTACGACAATACGAAGTATTGTTCGCGACTGTACCTGACCATTTTGTATGAAGAAGTTCTTACGGTTTTTTTCATTGCTTCTACTACATAAACTAAATAAATATCAGTGCAGTTTAAGAACACTATTTCAGCACTATTTTTTGATACTAAATTTGAGTCAAAAGACCTAAGCGTTTAGCAGAAATGAGGTGAGGATTACAGCAAAAATTGCTATAGGTATAATCCTCACCAAGATGCCTTTATAACTTTGGAATTATAAAGCGACTATTTCTCATCTTTTGTCACTATTAGCCACTAATTAGGCACTATTTTTTGGAATGTAGATCAAGTGAAAATACCCCACCGTTTGCTCACACGAGAGTTGGGATTACAGCGTGAGCCTCGATCTGTAATCCTCACCAAACGATAGCCATATCTTGGGAGATATGAAGTCACTAATTTTCTTGCATATGTCACTATTTGTCACTATTTCAGCACTATTTTTTGACAAAATCAAAATTGCTTTTCGTTAAGTTTTCATAGGTGAGGATTACAGCTTGAGGGACACAATCTTTGTTGTTGCTTTTCAATTTACAATTAAAATAGGAATGTATTGTGCATTGTGTTTGAAATGAAATAAATACTTAATAGATAATTAATAACAACCGATACTTTGAAAATGACGTACATTTTGCTGAAGGTCCGAGTTTTAATTTAACTGTTTTAAATATACAGGGTGTAAGGGACAGCCCTCCGAATACTGATAAGGTGCATTCAGGCCATGAAACTGAACAACTTTTTAAAAATAAATATTTAAAAAAACGTAAAAAAATATATATTTCTCATAGTAAATGCAGCTAACTATGATTTTGTATGGAATGTAGTTTTTTTTCCTTTCTTGACATATGTTTCTCGGGTAAAGTTGTTCAGTTTCATGGATGCAGACCCTATCAGGGCTGTACCTTTCACCTTTTATACTTTGTACTTACTTACTACGCTGGTTCCGGGTACCGATGGTGAAATAATAAATAAGTCACAGTAGTAGCCTTTTAATTCTGTCAGATACAATCTCCCTTGACACAAGATTGTACACAAACTATCAAAATTAACACAATACTGGGTAATTAATTTAGCAGCAAATTAAATTGAATTTCAAGATACATGTTTGACTGATATTGCAACGGTTGACGTCACAAGGGTCACCGACGCGACGTCATTTGTCGCAGGCTCAGGGTCCTTCTTAGAGGACATCGCACCTCTCGCTGGGTCGGTGGGCGTTTATTGGTTTAGAAATATTTTTTGTGTAAGTATCTCTATCTCTTGAAATATTTTATACTTATTCTTATATTTGCTGAAAGGCTTTACTTTGGGTTGCTTTATCTTTATTGTTCGCAATGTCTGTGACCCTATCTTAGCATTTCTGTTTAATTTTGAAGGTTTTGTTTATTGCGTAGCTACAGAATTAACTGTTAGTTATTGGGTTTCGTAGAGTCGTTAAAAACATTGTTCAAGACGTCACTTTTTTCACTCGTTTCAGTATTGTTGATTTGACGTTTTTTGTTTTTGTATTTGATATACTTGATTCCAATGGTATTATAAAGTTTATCAATCTAGCAGACTTGATAGATCAGGGAAAAACTGATTCGTAGTTTTTAGGTAGATATGTAGGCTTTATGTAGGTACCTAAGTTTATGAAAACATTTTGCTGCACCTATATGGTTGTCTATTATTCGATTTTATTTTATATTCTAGGCTATTTAAAAATAAGTGAAGTAAGAATGAAATTCTGTACCTAAATAAATTACCCACCAATTTACGTAACCAAAAAATGTTCCTTCTCAAATTTGAAGCTCCCAAACTGCCTAGTAAGTAAATATTTCCTTAAATCTCGTCATTCCTATAACCCCTGTATTTATCAAAATGTTATTGTACGAGCACGTATCTACCATTGACGTCATAGCGAGTTGCGACTGCTTCTGAGAGGCCGTTGTGTAGACGGTTTGGGTTGCAGAGTGCACAGTTTCAGTTATTTTATCAGGCCGCCTGTCTGTCTGCCATACCTATTGTTTTAACTGCATGCAGAAGCTTGATGACAAAACTTATAAATTTTTGTGTCGATGCATTTGTTATAAGGTAAATAGTACACTAATGGGTCCGTTTCAAGGGTTTCAGTTTTCATTCAATTAAAATAAAAGCTGCGTGTGATGCCGGCTTAGAAAAGCATCGCCCCAATACGACCCGAAACCCAAAAGTATCTGAGGGACAAATTCATGCAGGGAATGGGCCGCAGCGTTCCCTGTGAAAGCAATATGTTGCACTACGCTCGTACATCCGCTTGCCAAGTGTGGTGATTCGAGTATGGCAATACCATGGCCGATTATGATGTGGTTGTACTCAGCGATTGACCATATCCTACGGGGATACTGACACTGCAGCAATGAACTGTCGAGGCTAGTGATCTAATGGTACCTAATGCTTCTCGTTTATTGGCATCTTTCAAAACTATAAAACTATAAACAAAAGCCAAAAGAAGACTCGCAGTAGTAAGCACCTTGGTATCGTATCGGTACCTTTATTAGAGATAAACAATTCATATCAAGAATTTAACCAGAGTGTTTACCGCAAATAGTCAGATAGACACGATAAGATACGAACTACCTAAATGAAGACAGGTGAAGGGTGAAATGCATTCATGCCTTTCTTTATGACATGATGCAAAAGTTTCTAGGTACCTACCTATCTATAAGTAAGTAGTTATCAAGATGCAAGAATGATTTTAATAACAATTCAATTTAACGGTTTATTATTATAAGAATGGCTGTGTTTATCATACACACGATAAACACGTGATGACGTAAAACGTTACTTTATTTTTTAACTTTGAATAACCAAAGATAACATATAGTAGGTAAAAATATCTATTAAGAACTTACGAAATACTCCGCGGAGCTCTGATCTGCAAGCGAGGGTGAGAGCAGGAAGCCGGGCGAGGGCGGGGCGGTGGCCGCGGGCGGTGGGGGGGCCAGCGACGACGACAGCTCGCTGGCCGACACCGACACGCTGCCGGCCGCCGCCAGGCTCCGCAGCCGGTCCGCCAGGTCCGTGTGCCCCACGGAACCACCCTTCCCGCCATCTTTCTCCAGGTTATCTATGATCCGCGGCCGCCGCAACTTCCGGGACGCAGCACGCCACCGCCTCAGCCGGCATGCAGCGTTATTCAACACTTCATCAGTTTCTCTAGACAGTTGGGGTTCCTCATCAGACTGCACGATCTCTTCTCCTGACAACCGGTCGTCAATGAACGGCAGGGATTCACGCCGGTCATTGTCTGATACCGCTGGTTGCACAGTCGGAGGCGGCGGTTCATCATCCCTCAGATCTCGTAATTCTCTGGTGGTGGGTCTCAGGAAGTCCCTTAGTGCAAAGGCAAAGCGCTGGTCTTCGCTGAGCCCGGCCGGGGCGCTGTTTGGAGGCGCTTCAACCCGCCCGTTCACTGCATCCTCTCGTCCATTCCTCTTTAAATTCTTATCTTCAGTCTTAAAGGCACCATCCTCATTCGAGTTCAGATCTACATTTATATCCTGACTACACGAAGGCATCTTGAATATTCGGCTAACGAAATTCATCTGAATTTAAAATTATTATCTCACGTACCTACACCTAATATGGCAAATAGTTAATACTGCTAGGTTGTTGGTGCGTTCCTGTTTCAGGGTTAAATGTAAATAAATTAAACTATCCGCACTTATGGGTCCGACGAATTCACATTGTCGATTTTATACTTTAGGATCTAATCGATGATGTCTGTAGCACTGTTTGTCCAGCTATGATAGCTCACTAAATAAGACTGAAAACTCATTGTCAAAATAAAATGAAACGCACAAAATCATTTTTATCAGAACCCGCGCGAACGGTGAATATTTCTTTTAAATTGAAGCGAATGCACCATCGGCCTCGAAATACACAAGTTCTGTGCGCAAGCGGGGCACTAACTACTGACGGCCGCGCTCATCATGTACTACTCTTAAACGAATCGTGTCGTGCCCGATACTAGACTTGTTTGTATTGACTCGGCTGCGCAGTACAGCACGGCAAAGTAGCGCCCTCTAGCGCGCGACCTGGGCAACCATTTAGCGCCACCAGTTGTTAACTGCGGGTGTTTTCTGAACTATATCAAGCAGCTTGAAACGCCATCTACGGTTACGTGCGGAAAATGTGTAAACTAACGTCGGAAAAATAAAATGACCTTACGTTTGACGTTGGTCAAAGTACCCACTCCAGTACTCACTTTTCAACGTAAAACTTTTGTAGCACTCAGTTAGGTGGCACTTTAACGTATGTTTAAGACTTAAAAAATATGTTATGGAATAGTGAATGCAAGCTTTTATAAAAGCAAGTGCATTTAGTAAGTTATAAATGCACGAAAAGCTATTATGGGCCGATGATGAGCAATTTTAGTCTGGCATTAATGTGACAAAGCGACACTACCATTTAATGCAATTATTTACTAGCAATAAAGTCTATTCTCATCCTGCGCGCTAACATAAATACCCAATCATTACAGTTGTGAAGCGGACGATGACACAATAATAATAACATTTACATGTAGACGGTCGATGGGTAACGGATTAGTAATCCACATTTTGATGATTGCAACAATTTGTAGCAGTAATCACGAGCATTACGGCATGAAGGCTATGGTTGTTAGGGAATACCTTCATCCGCTACAGCCGTAAGGACATATATTTAATACTCGCCATTTGAGGAATCAAAGCCAGTTAGTCAGCGACAGGAGAAGCGTCACAGTCACAGTGTTCATGCTCAAGTCTGTAGTCAATTTCGTTCAACATGTGCTTATGGTTAATAACAGCATGCTTGGGAATGTTACCCACTAACCCGTCACCTACTATAATAGTAATACCAGGAGCAGTGCCCGGAGGAGTGCCGCCGCCTATCCTGCTACCAACTACAGCGGCTACTACAGCAGCGACAGCGGCTCCTGTGCCTATACCCGGTGCGACAACATTGCCTACTCCCGCCCCCACAGTTGCTCCACCTTCAACTGCACCCCCAACTGCAGCCACTACCGCGACTTCTGCCCCCCCGACTGCAGCGCCTACCGCTCCCCCATCGACGGCTCCCCCCACAACGACGACGATAGGTGCCAATCTTTTATCAGTCCTTGTGTGTAATAACCCCGATGCAATATGTGTTTCTAATCCTGACGATGACGCAGGCACCCTCGCGATCGACCCCAGGCTCGGCAGCTCCCCGCGCCCGTCTGCGGCCTTGCAGGCGCAGCCTCCGCAAATACAGGCCTATACCGCTCAATTGGAACCTAATCCGGCTGTCAGATTCCCAAGGGAAAAAAGGAGCACTGAAATCAAGCATTCTGTTAAAGTCAAAGATGCTCTCATGCAGATCATGCGAATGCCTGAAAATAAACATGAAATTCGTAAGAGACAAACCACGTGTAGGTGTGTGCCTGCAGGTACATGTGCCTCTGCTACAAATGGGGCCGGATTGATAGACGTGAGGATCGTAACGCCAGGAGTAGTAAGTAATTTTTTTTCCTTATTCAATTTTTACGTGTATGTTAAGGCACAACAAGTACCTATTCATATTTTTCAGGGAGCGGTGACATGCCCAGCTGGTCAAGTCTACTGTTGTGGGCCGACAACTACTGTTGCCTGCGGTGCATTGCAAACAGTACCAGTCACGTCTATTCCGGTTGCCGCAGGGCAAGCATCTTTCGGAGAATTCCCTTGGCAGGTAAAAGTTCAAATTGTATCTAATTGTGTTTTTACGCTTTTGTGATTTGCGTTTTTCTATCTTCCTTGATATCTTCTTCTTCATCTTCTCTAAAAAACCTTTCATTGGTTTTGTTTGCCCTCGAAATAGTGGACAAACTTGGAAGATTTATTATTAAGATTTTAAGTAATTTTCAGGCGATGATACTCACGAAACAAAACGACTATTTGGCTGGTGGCGTACTCATAGATCAACTGAATGTTTTGACGGTGACTCATCGGCTGGTTAACTACATGTAAGTATTTGTTTGCTCACATTAGTGTTAAACGCATAAAAAATTCATTGTGATGTGATGATTTTTTTTCAGTGTTGGAAACACGGCACCAAACGTGAAAGTTCGTCTAGGTGAATGGGACGCAGCGGTGACGACGGAGCCAGTGCCTTTCAAGGAGTACAACGTGGCCAAGGTGTTCACCCACCCCTCGTACGTCCCCACGACGCTGCAGTATGACATAACAGTACTCAGATTGTCCGCACCAGTGCCGCTGACCCCTGAAGTTGGTTCAGCACCAACCATAAACAGAGTGTGTCTTCCACCGGCCGCCACTACGTCATACACAGGACAAAGGTAAAAATAAACTTTGAGTATACATACGTACATACACATATGAGGCCTTTAGCCTTTATCCCTTGCGGGGTAGGCAAAGCGTTACAAGCCGTAAAACCGGTCGCTATCGCCACGTCCGAGAATAAGGTAGGGCCGTTGCAGAAACAACTTAGACGGCTCTCCCACTGCACCGCACTCCGCCGTGTATGCAAGTAAATCAGTACGTATCGAAAAACCGCCTAGTGCAACACACCGACAAAGCGTCAACGCGCAGTGGCGGGATCTGCCGCTCCGCGCTACGCGTCGGGGCGCGTTCCCAGTGTGTGAGGCGCCAGTTCCCAGAGTATATTTTTATGAAATATAAATACGTATTTATCGAGTTAGGGTATATACGAGATGTAAATTACAGGCTGAAATATAATATGAAAAGCACGTTTGGCCATCGAGCCTGATTGCTTATAAACAAAGGTCAAGGTTAATAGTCTTAGGTTGTATGTTGTACATAACGCATGTTGAAGAAATAAACATATTTCTATTTTATTTTATGCCGTGTGATGCCGGCATAGAATAGCAGCACCCGATTTCTTTCCCTTGGGAGTCGTAACGTAAGAGGCGACTTAGGGACTCGAGGGTGTGTACTGCAATTAAAGGCGATGGGCTGACAAACTGTCACTATGGCGACTCTCAATATTTGTCTTACGTGGCGTAAATGTCCGTTTTTTGCGGCCATTTACGCTCTGCCAACCTCGAAGGTATTATGTGTGTGTTTATTTTATGCTATACCTAGGTACCGACGACTTACTGAAGTATTTTAGTTAGGAATATGTTAGAGGAGAGGGGTGGATGAAACTTTGGCTCTGAATATTATCGGCTCATTCCTTGATTTGATAACCTTTACTAAAATGGTTTTGAGTCAGAATCTGAATTAACCAGGTTAGAAAACTTTAGCCAATCCTTTTTTTTTACTTCAGCAATGGTTGTTTATGGAAGCCTGAAGAATGACTGAAACATAATGACGAAATATAAATGACTGAAGTATTTTTTTTCAGATGCCAGGTGGCAGGCTGGGGTAAGAACCAGTTCGGTTTGCAAGGCTTGTACCAGCAGATCATGAAGAAGGTGGACGTGCCAATCGTGGCACCAGCTACATGCCAGGTGCAACTGCAGGCCGCGCGGCTTGGACCCACCTATATCCTAGACACCACATCTTTTGTGTGTGCTGGTGGGGAAGCTAATAAGGACGCTTGTACGGTAAGCAAACTTCCCATTATGTTATGTGCATGATAAAGGTATGTTATGCCATCACCAATATCACTAATGATGCCGACACTGAGACGAAGACTAAGTTAACTTATCTAAAGTTGCATAAGAAAGACCTACTTGCAATAATAGGTAGTGTAACAATATGATAATGTAAAGTAAATGTTTGCGGCACTTTAGTAGACTTTTGGAGTCGCGGCATTTATTTTCGGCTATGATTGTGAAATTCACAAACATATTTTACACTCAGATAACCTTTCCTACTATTTATAATAATGATAATCCCTTTGTGCCGCGCTGACATTGACCAAGCATAATATAATATGACGAGCGAGTTGACCTTGTTGTGGTCACAAAATGTTTATTTAAGGACTATAAATAAGTGATTAGCTTATTGTTTAGTGCCGCTTATATACATACATACATATCAGCCTATTGCAGTCAACTGCTGGACGTAGGCCTCCCCTCCCCCAGGGTAAGCCATAGGGCACGATCTCTTGTTTTCACCTTACCTTTTTTAAGTCATCGGTCCATCTGATCGGAGGTTGCTTACCGAGGCCATTTATATAGCTCTAGCCAATTTCTAACTATGGATGTCATAAAAAACATCTAAAGGTAGAATTCAGGGAAGGAACATGGCTCGCAAAATCACTTGTCAAGTTTTGTAAGTATGGATATCATTCCATAGTAAGAGGGTTAACACTAGCAGGAGACCGTTGTGGCTGTTGATGAAATAGGTGCTATGACAAAGAGGCATGGAGCTCTGAAATATAAGGGCAGCACAAGAAACACGTACTCGCACTCGTTTTTTGATCCAATATGGCGTGCCTGGACATTACAACTGACACCATTTTAAAGTTATAGTTCTGTATATGTAGTAGCTTGTACTCTTATGTAGATTTAACATAACATAATAGTACATTGTTGTCGAGGTATGGAAAATAAGACTTTGCTGGACGAGTATAGTTTGAAGTCCGAGCCGCAGGCTCGGACTTCAATTATACAAGTCAAACAAAGTAATTTTCCCCGAGGCTTACATAGTGCTTTTCTCAAAAAAAGGCTAGGAAATGAAAGATTGTACTTCTTATAAAAGTTAGCTAGCGACCACAACACAACGAAACAAATAAAAATTTACAATTTTCCCACCAATTGTAATTTTTTAAAATAAATTCGCCTGTAAGGCACAGTATTACGTAATATTCAGCCATACTAAATGTTTAGTTCATCCTTTTCTTTTTTAATTATGGACAGGCAAGGGTCTTCACATCATACAGCCTCGTCTTTAGTTACCTGTTTCATACAAAATTACGTTCCGTTTCTAATCAAATTATGTGGGTTTAGCGTATAACGAATTTATCTTAATGGACACCAGCAAAGGATTTCCATACAACTTTGCTGGCGTGATTTGAGACGTGACAAACAATGTAATACTTCGCGGTTTCTTTTTTTGAAAGAAATGAACACATTTCCTAGCATGTTTGAGAAAATATACTTTATCTACACTCGTCTCATAATGTTCGAATTATGAATTCGAAAACAGATGCATAATGACCTACTTTATGCATTCTGCCTATAAAAACTAGGGTTTACTATAAATTACAGAAGCGTAATGACTTAATGAGAAAACTCTTAATACGATAAAGTTGAGAAATGAAACGAAGTTTTTTTTTTGCCAATACTCTTATTGCCAACTTCCGCCGCACCTGACAGTTGTTGTTATATGGTAATGTTGCGTTTGTTTTATTAGGTTTTTGTTGAGATGTTGTTTAGTTGTTGTTCAGATGTTGTTTATTTGTTGTACCGTTGTTGTTCAGTTGTTGTTCAGATGTTGTTCAGTTGTTGTTCAGTTGTTGTACAGATGTTGTTCAGTTGTTGTTCCGATTTTGTTTCGATGTTGTTCAGTTGTTGTTCAGATGTTGTTCAGTTGTTGTTCAGATGTTGTTCAGTTGTTTAGGTAAGTCACTCCACATCTAAACAACTGCTAAATTACAGAATTTTCAAAAATTCATATCAAGCCATATTACGTTCTCGTATTGAATTTGACCTTGTATCGAGCCTTGCAATGGCCGGTGCGTACGTTTAGAAAAGTGATTATGAGTTTTTTTTTTGAGAGTGTAGATAAAATAGTGTATGCAACTACTATAATTAGGCATTAGAATGCTCGTGTCAAACTATTATCACACTCGGCTGCGCCTCGTGTGATAAACAGACACTCGCATTCTAATGACCCCCATTATACGACAGTTGCATAAACTACTATTATTGCACAAAATCAAGAAATGGACATACAGATAGAAAAGAAAGAGTACAATATGGGCGGCCTTATGCTAGGTAGCTATTTCTACCAGACAACCTAAGGGTAAAGGGGAGTAGATTTGAGATGCGGTAGATTTCTTATTAGACATTCTGAAAGGATTCACTGTGGATTCTTCACGGAAATAAAAGGTTGGAAGCCTAAGATGGTGGTGAAGTTTTAGATGACTGACGATTAACCAACACTGTCCCTTTCTTTCCCAGGGTGATGGAGGCTCTGGACTAGTCTGCAACGTGGGTGGATCATGGGTGCTAGTGGGGTTGGTATCGTGGGGTTTGGGGTGCGCCAACGCCAACGTACCTGGGGTGTACGTCAATGTACCCGCGCTGTTACCCTGGATCCAGCAGCAGGTTGCCACGCCTTAGTGTTTTCAACAGGTATTATTAGAGAAAAATTTTGTATGTAAATAATATTGTTATAAGACATACGGGGTGTAAGGGACGGTGTACCGAAAACTTTGCAGGCATGATCAGACCATGAAATTGAACAACTTTTACTATGGAGCCTATGTTGGGAAACGAATTTATTTTTTCGAGTTTCCATAGAAAGTCAGTCAGCTGACCGGGAATTTTGTATGGGAGGTCGAAAAAAAAATTCGTCACACCGTCCCTTACACCCTGTATATGTAGTCCCTATCCTGCAAAACTTTTCTCTACATGATGTCTAATCAATCATCTATTAAACTGAATTGAACTAGTCCCTCTTCAAGTGGTCCAAAGAAAAAACAATCTAGACATCCTTGGTTACCTTATCTAGAGAAAAAATCCGTTTAACATATATGAATAAAAATGTTTATAGGTCCCCCCAAACTATGTAGTTATGCTGACAGATCATATTTTTGCCAGATTGATAGCTTAGGATGTCTAGCCAATTAAAGAGGGTCAATCTGTATAAAGTATAAAATTTATTGCATTACTTTAATATGACGTAAAGATGTAGAATTCAAAAAGATTAAATTGTATTATACTGATATATTAATAATATTGATATTATATAGACTTATAAAAATACTTGATATTAAGTAAGTATCTAGTGACGCATTTTTCTAAGAATACTTGTGTTAGTTGCATAATTATTTAGAATTTAGAAATAACTAACTATTTGCTACCTTCATCTTTAGTTAAAATACGGCTTTTGCAAAGATAGTTCAAACTCCTACCTCTATTTAGCTTTTAATGAATATTAAATAATCATATATAAAAACGATTTATTGGATGGATTATTTAAATAATAAAACTACCAACTGAAGCTTAACATTTAATTTATTTACGATAACAGTTTATACAAATAGCTGTGTAAATATTATAAAACATACGCTTAAACAACATAAACGATCGTACTAATTAAATAATTACAGAGCTTAATGCGTTCTAAACGCTTAAAATCAACGATATATTAACTACAACATAGCTATAACTACAATGATAACTATAGTACATTTAGGACGTAAACTAGTATTGCAGCGGTAGGCCCGCGTCGGACGATACGTTCTTCATTTCCAATGGAATGTATTGATATTTATACTAGCATTTTGATATGTCAATAATCTTAGTACCTTCTTACTATTTACAAGTTTTTTCTATGTTTTCAGACAATCAAAACTTCAGAGTTTAAAACGTATATGATGATTTTTTATATAACATTCTTTGTTAACTTGTCAGCCTCTCAAAAATGCGCTGTACGCGGTGCGGATTTAAATGTACGTAAGTACAGGATTATTTATTTTCTGAACTCCAAATACGCTACAGTTCTTTTTATTGACAGTGTTTGCAAAGTTTGGAGGTCGAGTGGATCGAATTTTGACTCAAAATATACAGTAGGCTCAACATTTTGAACTTACCTGTTGACTGTCATTGCGACACAACATTCAGTCTTCATCCGGCTTCTCTTGCTTGACGACGGGCGGCGGGGAGGGCTCCGCGGGAGGGGGTGCGCCAGGGGGAGGGGACGACACCTCTATATATTCCTCCGTCTTCTCCTCTTTGATTTCTATTTCCTGTTTGACTGGAATTTCGATGGTAGTGGGTGTGGTTACTTGCGGCGGTTCAGGCGGCGCTAAAGCTGCCCAAGCAGACGCGGCGCCTCGAGCGTACGCTTCATAGAAGGCTCGTTGGGCGATCTCTGCTTCCTCTAAATGTACGAAGGCGTGGTTGTCCAGCTCGGCGCGGAAGAAGAACTTGAGTCCGCAGCGTCCGCAGTCGTAGGGCTTCGGCGCGGCCGCGTGCTCCGGCAGGTGGCGCTGCAGGCCGGCGGCGCTAGTGAACACTGCGGAACATAGGTAGCACGTGAACGCGCCGATTCCGGCGAACGTGTGCTCGATGAGGTGCGCCTGGAAATATGAAAGGGGAAAAATAAGCTTTTGAAAAAGCAGTAAGTATTGTTGTTAAAACGTGAAAGGACGAGATCGCTTCGTTCGCAATACGTAATGTGTTGGTGTAGCGCAGTAGGTAAGTGTATCAGTCTTCTTTCACATTTTAACGTAAAACGACTTTATGCCTTAACGAGAGCACAAACACGGGTGGTAAATCTTGTTTGGTTGGTTGATCACTATTGGTTGATTGGTAATTGTTTGTTTGGTCACTATTGGTAGGTCGGTCACTATTGGTTGGCTGGTCATTATTGGTTGGTTGATCACTTTTGGTTAGTTGGTCACTATTGGTGGGTTGGTAATTTCTGGTTGGTTGATCACTATTGGTTGGTTGGTCATTTTTGGATGGTTGGTTGGTCACTATTGGTTGGTCGGTCACTATTGGTTGGTTGGTCAATATTGGTTGGTTGGTCATTATTGGTTGGTTGATCATTATTGGTTGGTTGGTCATTATTAGTTGGTTGGTCACTATTGGTTGGTTGGTCATTATTGGTAGGTTGGTCACTAATGGTTTGTTGGTCACTATTGATTGGTAGGTCATTATTGGTTGCTCACTATTGGTTTCTTCGTCACTATTGGTTGGTTACCATTGGTTGGTCACGATTGGTAGGTGGGTCACTTTTGTTTATCGGATGGTTGGTAATTATAGGTAATATCGATATCCAATGATTTCTTCTCTCACCTGCAGTCTCGTGGGGGAGCCGAGCGTCCGTCTGCACAGCCTGCAGTCGTGGTCGCTGTGTGTGGTCGGTCTGGGGGCCGCGTGTCTCGCGTAGCAAGCGGCACAAGCCCGCGCCCCGCCCTCCCCCGCCCCGCCCTCCGGCAAGCCACGCAAGCAGATCGCGCAGCGCTGCTCGTCCTCAGTCACTCGCAGGTGGAACCTGGCGTACACACGAGATATATTTAGTCCGTTTATGATAAAGTTATAATGAAATTTCGAATCGGCGTTGTTTTTATTTATCGTTGTCTTGTCAGTATTACTTATTAATATTATACTTAGCTGTAATTATGAAGAAAATGAATGTGTTTTATGGCTGAATTAGTCTCTCGTCTCTTTGCTGGTGCTCACCTGGCGTGCAGGCGGGCCTCCGCCCCCGAGGCCAGGGTCTGCCGGCACACGACGCAGGGCGCCGGCAGCGCGGGCTGGTGGCGCGCCATGTGGCTGAGGAACGACTCCTCGTTGGGGATTCTCGCGCGGCAATGGGCGCACGTGTCGCCCGCTACCACCTGGAACAAGACACGTGGGTAGAAGTTACACTTTGAACACTTTGAACGACAGATTTTAAGGCTTGTGTAGCCCTGAACGACCTCGACAGTGAGGCCATTTCACAAAAAAAGATTTCTCTTTATATAAACAATTAATCAGAATTTCTTTTGCTCAAGTTTTTACTATTATCTTTAAGTAAAATTAGAACCTGCAAACTCAATGAAATATTCGCTATATTAAAGTTAGTGTCTTTTGGTATTAATTGCTATAACTCGAATATTTCATCGAGTTTGTAGGTTCTAATTTTACATAAGGATAATAGTAAAAACTTGAGCAACTGACATTTTAATAGATTGTTTGTATAAAGAGAAAATATTTGTTTATGTCGTCGCGCCACTGTTCAGGCCGTTCACGAGTGTACACTCGCCTTAAAACAGTAAAAAAGAAATAAGAATGGCCTCATAACGTGGCCTTAATTGTGACATCCATAGACAATATTTGAATGCCGTATAGTAGGGGGTATCCGAATCACCCGAAACTTCGAAATTATTCAACTTATACAGTTGTATAGGAAAAATATTACAGGCAGGCTTTTTGTCTTCATTACTTCTTAAATATTGTAGTTTTGTATTGTAGCATAATGTTCATAATTTGTACTTACTATTACTAGCGCATAAAATAAGTCATAAATCCTGCCACTCAATTTTTTTCCATACTACTTTAAACGTTGAATAAGTATAAAACTACAAAAATCGCGGAATATAAATGGGGTGATTCAGATAACCCCTTATTAAAGTGAGATATATCTTTAATTCAACTTTGTCTTTAGACGTCACTATCCAGGTCACCTGAAGATGTAAAAAATTTGTTCAAATAAGTAGGTAATACAAAGGAGACCTTAGGGGTAATATAAACCCTATTAGGGAATGTGGCCTGTACCTTGCAATGCGTGAGCTTATGTTCAGCCAGCACGGCAGCGGAGGGAAGCACCTCGTCGCAGATCAGGCACTTGTGTCGCGCCGCCGCCGAGCCGGAGTGGGCCCGAGTGTGCGCTTCCAGCTCCGCGCGACTCCTGCACGAAACACAAACATATATATCCTCTGGATTTCTTAAAGGTTGACTGGGAGAGATCCCTTAGTGGGATAAGTCCGCCATTGTGCCTTACCTTTACTGTTTTTTATTTAAAACTTGCAAAATTTTCAAACGCGGTCAGGATTTGAACCTGTGACTTTTGCATTACTAGTGGCGACGCCTCTTCCATCTGGGCTACCGCAGCTTGAAAATTTTGCAAGTGTTCAAAAAAAAATATACCTAAAACGGGAAGTGTTTTAAAATTTGGTATTCAACCTTTTCTGTTATTTGTGTTTTTTTTTTGTGTTATTTATTTGGCGCAGTAAATTTATTCAATACAAACATATATTGAAGAAAAAGAACTTGACTAGTACTAGTACGATTGGTCTTGGTTGAGGTCGAATCAGGATGGTATCTAGCTGATAACGGCACATATTGTGCTCCTTGGGTAAAGCGATATCAGAAATCGGATAGTTCTAAAATAGAAATTTTAAACCAAATGAATTATCCTTAGACTGTTACCTAAGTATTCAGTTCCAGTAAGCGCAATGTACGCCACAGCGCCATTTTTGCTGCAACCGTCTTTACTAGGAATGTTGGGCCGTTATCAGGGACAGGGAACCTTCAGTGGGGTGATGCTATTCCAAGCCGGCATCACACGGTAGTGTGATGTAGTTATATAGGTCCATAAATATGTGGCGAGTAAATACCTGGTCCGCTCCCCGCAGTAGGCGCATTGCAAGGCGACAGCCCCGTTCTTGCGGCGCCGGTCTTCGGAGGGCACGTTATTCTCAGGCACGGTGTTGCAAGGAGAGCAGGCGCCATCGGGACCTTCGGTTGTATTATTGTTCTCGGCACGTTTTGCCCGAGTTATGTCACCGTTCATGCCCTGTAACATGTAAATTATGTGTTTTTCATCGTTATTATCAAGTTGAAAATGCCTTGGATTGAAGTGAACTTAAGAAGGCTGCATTGCGTTGTAAAATAAATTGTGTGATATTTTATAACTCTAATCAAAAACTTACCCTGTGAAGTAGTAAGTATTTGAAGAAATGGTTCTTAATGCTTAAAAAATATGATATTGAAAAGCAAAAGTGTTATTGCAAATTGGCATTAAACTTAGAAGTGAAGTGGCCAGAAATCACCGCACTACAAGCAAACTGGTACCATACTTTACCATAGACACCAAACTCGTGAACCGACTCAACCTTTTTAAATGATTAGTGTTGACTTGTTGGACCTCTACTCACAACAAAAAAACTGCATAAAATGACTTACCGGTTGCGGCATAGCGTGGTGCGCTTGCATATGTCGCTCCAGCAGATACTGGACAGCAAAAGTGTCTGTGCAAGTCGGTACTGGACACCTATACGCGCGGTGTGAACGGGCTCTTGGACTAGCAACGACAGCGCCACACGTGCAGCGCGCCGCGTGTCTAGATAGCACGTGAGCGGCACCTAAAATTAAAAAAAACCTATCTGTTAGTAATTATACATACACATATCACGCCCATTATCCCTTGCGGGGTAGGGAGAGTGCAAACGGCCGCAAAAACTAACAAATACGCCACGTCTGACAAAAATTTGAGGGTCATTCGGAAAATCGTGTATGGCCATAGTGACAGGTTGTCAGCCCATCGCCTAGAATTGCAATACACACCCTCATCTCTTAGTCGCCTCTTACGACTCCCACGGGAAAGAAATGGGTGATGCCATTCTAAGCCGGCAACACACGGCACTTCTAAGCCGGCATCACACGGCACTCATTGTTAGCAATTATAATTTTACTTAAAAATATTTACACTGAAATCGAAATTAATTGTTCTTTCACTAACGGCCCTAGATGGCCGTCTACAGCTATTGAGTCAGCAAACTGAGAAACTACTTTTAAGTGGATATTGCTGGTCTTTCGTCTGAATAGCTCGCATGTACACCATGGAGCCATTTCATTATGCTAGCCTATTATAGATTTATATTCTATTATGATACAGTTTATTTTCAATATGTTACTCAAAACGACGTACGTCAAATTCCGCTAGACGAGCCCTGGGACTAAGAAATGACTATATTTATATACGCACCTTCAGCTTCTGAACGCATGGCTCCTCCACTAGCCCCACAGCCTCGGCACATCCACACTTTACTTTCACCACTATGGGCCACAGCAAAGTGTACCTGAAGCGAAACAATATCAAGTGAAAATCGGTCTAAAATAAATAACCAAGGTCACAAAATAAATATCGTGGATGGATTACCTACCTGAATAGCCACTTTAGAGTCAAATATCTCTTTGCAAAGCGAACATCGGTACAAATGATGAGCATGGAGATCCAGTAAGTGCTTCTGCAAATCGTCAGGGGCCGGGAAACTGCGCGCGCAGCTGTGGCAGGTGTATTCACAGGACATCGCCAAGTAGTGCGCAGTTAGGTGACGTTCTGAAGCCGCAGCGTCTGCGAAGGTAGCGCCGCAATGCAGACAAGGTACTGGACTCGAGTTTCCCAACTCGCCTCCTTCTTCCAAGTGTCCCTTCAAATGTGCTCGGAATGCTTCAAAGTCTGGTAACGCAGCGTCGCACTGATTACAAAGAAGTGTGCTCGGAGAGAGCGCTGTTTGCGGCGTTCCCGAGCCAGACCGACAGCGTTTGATCGAAGGGCTCTCATTCGCTGAAGCTGATCGCTTTATTTCTTCCGTGCCTCGTCGACTGAGATCTGTCGGTAAAGGCTGATCGACTGTCGGTGGAGTTTCCCCATTTAACAATGCCGAGTGTGTAGCTCTGACGTGAAGCTGCAGTTGCTCCATGCTGGTGAAGGTGTCTCTTGTGCAGTAAATGCAGGCGAGGAGAGTCGGCGGCGGTTGCGAGGCTAGACGTCTTGGAGGTGTCAATGATGCTGTGTCTACGCCGTGAGCTGAAACCATGTGTGCCTGAAAGAAAGGGTTAATCGTTTAAGTATACCTTGATCCTTAAAACTACTTCTTATTGTATGTTTCCACACGCTTTATCGATATCTACCTGCAGCAAATCTGGCCTCCTAAACCCCTCCCCGCAACGAAGGCACCTCAACGCCCGGCGGCGGTCAGGATCGCGGTCACGGTCTCGTTTGTGTCCCTGCATGTGTGACGTCAGAGCGGCGGCTGTATTATACCCACGGTTGCACACCGTACATTGGAACGGCTTCTGGTTGTCATGAGTCTTCATGTGGATCTTCAAGTGGTCGCTGAAAAAGAAACACTTCATAACATTCCAAAGGTAATAGTGCACTTCTTATGACTCAGTTCAACTTTGCATATCAATGCAGAACATCGAAGGTTGAAAAAGACATTATACGAACCGGATTAAATGTTCTGTCGTGACAGCATTATAAATTTCCTCAAATGAGGTACGCCTACAAAAAGTGCATCTCTAGCTCCAAAGCGTATCGTCAAGAATTTAAAATAAAACGAGATAAATGTCTTTATGCGACCGGCGACGACAATTTGTCATACGCGACATAAGTGCCCACATAAAGCACGAACCAAACAGTATTAACAAAGAGGCTTTTCACGCAAACTACAGAATAGAGGCGTTCGCCCAAACACCTCCACTAATGGCCGCGCTCGGCGCGCCGGTTTAGGTACGGGCCATTATTTCATTTTTGTGAGACCCTCGACGCCATTTGTCAGCGCATCATCTCTTTTCACTCGACGCCGGTTCGTTGGGTCGACAAATTGCGTGGAATTAGTCACGTGACCGCGGCGAGAGGTGACGAAAAAGGTGACGTGTCGCCTCTTAGTCCGGGGAGCTTTGTGCCCGTGACTCGAGGTGATCAATCTTGAGCTGTGGCATTGTCGCGCGCGCACCTCGCAGCCTACAGCCTCGGATTACGAGAATTAGTATTCACTCTAAGCATCACCGTTCTTGGTCATAGGTCCTTTACATTTCAGCTTCGTAATGCAGTTATGTACAAACTTGGGTAATGTTAAACTTGTCGTTAATGAGCAGTCAATTCCGTCTATTATATTCAACAAGGTATAATGGAAAGGCTCAATGAGTAGGTACCTACTCAAGACAAACTGGAGATAACGATTTGTTGAGTGATTAAAACTCCACCAAAACTAAACTTAAGTATACAATTAAGTCTATATAGGCTATACAGCCATCTCAGTCAACTTGTTGTCTCTGTTTGCACAGTAATTTGAAGTTGAAAACCTTAGATTGACGGCATTTGATCAGAAAGCTTCTTAATATACTTAGGATTATAACACAGGCTCACCTCCTGGAGAAAGCCGACTCGCAGTGAGCGCAGCGGTACTTGCGGTCGCCTGTGTGTAGTTTAACGTGTCTGTCGCGGGAGCGCTTGTGCTTGAACAGTCGCGAGCAGAACTCGCATCTGAACGGCATCTGGTCTGAGTGCGTCTATGGAAGACAAACAATAGTATGAATATGGACATTCAATTGCAAAAACTACAGCGACTATGTAGTGAGTATTGCAAATAAACAACAGACCTTTGGAGTGTAAAATATTGAAAAAATATTCCCCATGTTAAAAGGTTTATCCAAATAAGTACAATATCAGAAAACAAATCATATTTACTTTCTCACAGTCCACAATACAATTTCGTCAATATACTTTAACAAAATTCCATCTAGCAGCCTATTATATCACCAGCCGCATCACAGCCACCCATCTCTTTGGACATTATCGTCATCTCTTATTACAACCACTATCACGGAATGGAGGCGATTAAAATGTGTAAGTCATACAGCAATTGAAATGGAATGGCTCGGGGTATTGGGCATAAAAACCTCGTGAGAAATGTCCGCGGACAATGGGCTATGGACTACCGACGGAGAAATCCCACTCAATAGTCTGGGCTCCGACTGTATGATTTTTCGTTCGGGGTTTCGTTGGTATATGATAGGCAAGGTAAATCTAGTGAATTTGATTTTTCTAGGAAATATAGTTATGTAATAGATGCTTCTAGGAAATTTAAGCACACAAATAAAGCAAAAAAGTTAAAGATACAAAATACGAAACTTAAAATACTTACATTTCATTAGGACATACGAGTATTATGACTAGATTGAAAACTTGAAAATACCTAAAGTGTCGAATACTGAATTTTAAAATACTTCCCGTGTTAGGTATTAAATTTTTGGGAACGTGCAAAATTTTCAAGCGAGGGCAGGATTTGAACCTGCGACTTTCGCCATTACTAGTGGCGACGCCTCTTCCACCTTTGCTACCGCAGCTCGTTCCTTACCAGCGAAATTTGCAAGTGTACCTATCTTAATGCCAGTAAATCCTGCCTGCACTTGAAAATTTTGCATGTTTCCAAAAAAACCTAAGTATCTTGGGGTTGTTAAAAGTAGAACTTTTAACTTAAATTCGTAGTACTCGTAAAGTACGGCCCCTGAATGAATAAACCACAGGATTCGCCCATCACACATGGCCTAAGTCTAGAGATGTGGTATCTAATTTTTGGGGTGTTGTATCTCTTAACTTAATTATTAAACAAAATAGGAGAACTTAACTAATTGTTTATGTTTAAAAAATAAAAATTTGATCAAAAAGTGACAACCATTCCCTAGACTATCACCTAAAGTCAGCAAAAACTTCAGTAGGCGCTCGTGACAGTCGAATAAGATATCAAAGCAAAGGAATCCGCCGTCAAACTTTTCGATAGATCGATTACTCGATAATCCACAGTCTTTGTAAAAAATTTTTTCTTACTGAATGCCACTGATTTTTTTACCGTTATGGCTACTGATTTAAAGTTAGAAAGTACCTAAATAGATACGCTAAAACTGCTAGTACTCCAAGCAAAGTTTAGTAGCAAGTAATCGCAATCATTATAAGTAGGTACCTACATTGCAATCATTCAGTAACATCATTATAGTTTTTGTAATGTTTTAGGAACAAACAATATTCGTCACCATTTAATTAAAAGAAAAAAATATAATAATAAATATTAAATTAAAAAATATGTCTTTAATAAAGAGACCATTGAATAAGTTATTCTGTAAGGCACTTCGGTGGTGGTTTATAATGAGTTTTTAATCCACGTCAAGGTGCAGTGACCCACGGGCTTCACATTAGGTTAACTTTACCACATCACAGCTTAGACCGCAACACCAAAATAATGTCACTAATATTGAGTAGATTGGTACTAATCACAGCTAAGTTTTAGTCGCATTACAAAAATAACTACTTTCTTAACTACTTAATGTCTATAACTCCTTAGTAGGATTTAGTGACTGATTGCGGACAATTTTTAAGATGAATTTTGCAGACAGAGCTGCATCTACATCAAAAATTACACAATTAACGAACACAAAAGATTATTCATAAGTTTGTAATGAAGATGCTAATGTAGTGCTTATGTGCTCATGGTTTGTCACCAGCATGGAGATAATGGAAGCTGTGGCCTTCGCATCGCCGCCGCCGTGAACTATCCAAGAATATGCTCCCCAACTGACAAATATGTAGGTACTAGTACACTCCCAAACTGACAGCCAGTTCACGCTTTTACTAATAATTGACCACCTCGACGCTCATTCAGGGCATGCTAAACACGCCACAGTGATTGACTTGCCTTCTGTACTAATTTAAGCAATATGGTAAACGTTCTGTAAAACAAACTGTAATTTAAAATTGAAATTGGAACGAATCGCCCAACTATTTTGTTGTTCTTTTCAAGAACTGATGTCAGTCGCAAGTTCAGGATAATGGGAACTTATTATTATTAGTATTTTTGTCTATTTCTTCTGACTAATAGCAAGTTTTGTTACAAAACTAACTGCAAGTTGATAACTTGCAACAGAAAAAGTCGACAATGTTGATAGTTTGTCAAGCTAGGCGCTAAACACCAAACATACAATCTCATCCCAAAACGAAACCGATTAGTTCTTCGATAATCTATAATAATAATGTACTCAGATACGTTGTGACCAACCAAAGTGGTTACTGTTTGTTTAGTGAGGAATAGTGTGACCAGAGCCACCAGAGCCTTGAGCTTTTTTAACGGACTTCACTTCCAAAGGGAAAATAACTCTCTATTCGACTCGCTTCTACGTTATTGACGAAAATATAAATAAATGCTAAGATTGTGACGGTTATTAAATATCTACGTATAAACCTGCTCTACTGCTGATTTTCAGCAGCCTATTGCACGATTTTGAAACTAGATGTCAGGCGATTTTAAAAAGTATTTATGTGACTAGCTGATTTTTTGATGTATATTTTTTTTAGATTCGATTATTCTTCCAACCGATATGGCAGCCACTTCAAATATTTAGAAAACTTCTAGTCAGAGCGTCGCTGATGCACTCGGAGACGGCTACTATAGCCAATTTTTGCTGCGAACTCTCGTGCGCAATGTAGGCAGGTGAGCTTGCCCTTCACATAAATGTAGTTCATGACTGCGGGTGGACGGACCTTCAGGTCATCACGCTTAGCATCGAGGTCTGCTTTACGCTGCTCTTTAAACTCGCGGATTCACCTTTTTACCATCCCGCGCCATTTGGGGCGCTGCTGTGCTGCCAAACCCTCCAATTTGACCATAATTTATTAGTAATTTTGACGATGGTCACACGAACGAGGGTTCGGGTCTCGTGTTACCCCAATTTACCTTTAAGGCAGTAGGACCATTAGCAGGCACCTACAATTTGTTAGCGCCGGGCGGCTCTATTTGTCTATGAAAACCAAGTTTTTTACGACGCTCACAACTTTATTAAGTGCAAGGAAAGGTGTCTCAAATGAAAAATCGATATATTTTATAGAGATAAAATAAATGATAAGATAGTGTTTGCTGGTGTTGAAATAAAAGTAAACAAAAAGTTTGAAAAGTTATGTGTAAGTACAGTAACCGAAAAACAGAAAGCATGTTTGTTTTTTATAATCTTTATTTGCTAGTTCAAGTGTACCATTTTCAAATTCGTTAAAAAAATGGGCGGAGGACGAATATCACAGTGTATTTAATGAATTATACCTACTGTTTTGCTATTTACTTCATTGTCGATAATAACAAAGACATCCCGAAATTTGAACATGATATTTTGTCTTAGAAAGAAAGGCAGAAACTTTTAGAGAAGTGTTTTTGAATTCTACACTAGCATATCCAGAAAATTACCACAAAATACCGCGACTCCAAACCACTTACTTTTAACGATAACCACTGGCAACCTTAGCATTTTAAAAGTAAAATACTATATTCTCCTCCAATTTGGTTCGTTCCGAATACAAACACCTCCAGCTGATTACGACTTATGACAACCTGCAGTTATCCGGCAGTTACAGGTAGACGAAGAGCTGGCTACGTGGAAAGGCGTACGATTTTACGAGCAACCAAAATTTTTGGTTCGTGAGTTATTCTTATATTAATTATTAATTTTCTGATTAAGATACCTTCTTTTTGTTGTTTTGCAAAGGCATGGCAATACATAATACCTTGCAAAAATCAAAAGATGTTGAAATACCAAAAGTGGTAGTTTAGTTAATTATTTCCAAATTAATTTTGAACACCGCTTTTCCTGTCTGCTTTCCCACTATCTGATATATAGATAAATAGTTAGTTTACTAAATAAATAGTTCATTTACCTACTTAAAATCAAAATAATGTAAATTAAGTACTTCTAAAACTAGGAGCTCTATGTAGTATCTTAACGAACTACTATTTTAATCATCTTTAGCATCCTTGATGCACTGTCATCCAAAATTTAAGCTGGCATCGATCTCTTAAAAAATGTAAGTAGCTTGCCTAGCAAGTCTCGCAGGAACGTTTTTGACGTAGCCAGCTCTCGGTCCAACATGTTCATATCGTCGGTTATTATCCTGTTCGCGATTACCCAGCGACGCCACGGTAGCCACTCACAATTCCAGCGTTATTATTGTGACCATGTTTATGCTTTACATTTTACTGCTTCCTACCTGTAATGCTAAAATGCTGCACATAACTAGCTGTAGGTACCTAATAACAACATATTTCATTGACAGGATAATCTTTAACAAGGAGTTGTCTAAACCGTTACAACCTTTTTGAAGAAAGAAGAAGAAGTTTATTTAAATTAGGTATCATTCTGTAAGATAAAAAATATGCTGGTTTTAAAAAGATGAAAGTTTGTGATTGTTTGTGCCTATTGTAGGATAGCGTATAATAACAAGCACATCAATTTATAGCCGAACTCTACTCTAAACGTCAAGTATGTTATTTTGTAATTTTGACTACACTGATTGTCATAAAAACCGACTTAACAATCTGGTCTCAACCAGGAGTCCCGCGCACGCCGGAAGCGCCACCACTTAGCACAATCGGCGGGATCCCGTGACGCACGTAATCGCTGGAACTGACCAACATTGCTGCTTGATGAACCTACCGAGGAAACCATTTAATTTCTCCACCGTTCCACAAAATAGGGAACTCACAGAAGGACAGCTAGCCCCCATTGCGATGATTGATACCTACTCTGCTAGGGTTGCTAAAGTTCTTTATAACGGAAAATTAATAGTTATTTAGTTTATCTGAGCAAATTTCTTAACTAAAGCGCAAGTAGGTACTAACCATCATAATTAAACTAAGGTGCTTACCTTAAATAGTAGTGATTTACGATCGATAAATAAGCAATTGGAAAATAAACTCTCCATTTGTACTGTAAATGTTTTATCATACGAAACCGAGAGTTTTCAACATATAGTTTGTATGACTTTCCAATATTACTTGAGATCTTCATATATGTTACTACACAATCTTTAGTTGTATTTAGACAACAGAAACACTGCAACCGTATTTCATTTGCGAGAAGTGCGCACTGAACGCTGTTGACACTTGACTACTTGCGATACCAGGGCGAACCGGTTTTGCCCATAAACGGCGGCGTGTAGATGTGTGCGTGAGATATTGACGTATCCTTGAAGCCGTCCATCTGTCTTGGGCACACCCGCCAATAGTAAAATTGTGACCGTTCTGAGAGTCATAGCCGTGAAAGTGTCATTAAGTATTGTAGAGTGTAGATGCATAAAAAATAAGGGATATGTCCCAAAACGTGGCTGGTAACATAGGACCCTGTATTATGTTCGTGATCTAAGGCCAAAAGTAGGATGATCATAAGTAACCTGCTAAAATTTAGCAAAAATCATTATTTTATTTAATAAAAAAAATCTAGAACTTTTTCAATAATAATTTAATGTACAAATCATAATGGTAGTTTATGTAACTGTCATAATATATAATGGGGGCGGGGGTACTAGAATGCGTGTGATAAAAGTTTGACACGCGCATTCTAATGCCTAATTATATGCAGTTGCATAGGACGTCATGTTACATACAGCGTTTGAGAAGAAACTGTATGTCTATAGGCAGAATGCATAATGCATTATACTACTGTTTTCGAATTTGCAATCCGAACATTATGAGACGAGTGTAGATAAAAATACTTATACTAACTCAACTAACAAAATAATATGTTACATCAAAGAAGAAGTTATATAGTGCAACTTATACTTACTGAAGAACAAAAAAAAATATTTACACGCGTTGAAGTCTTTTACACCAGCGTTCATATAAAACTGCAATGCGATCGAGTTTCTTTTTACCCGACTGCCTCAGAAGGAGGGTAATGTTTTTCAAGAGTACGTATGTATGTATTACATATGGAATGAAGAACAGTTTATGTAAAACAGTATTTTTTTATTTTTTATTCTCCAAATATGCAAAAAGGTTCGGTTGAACTTGCAAGTTGTTTCTTTCTTTTCGGCAACCACAGTCGACTTTGTTTCTTAAGTAGTTTATTATTATACATCTGATAAAATGATTGGAGTTGAAGCAGTTGTGTTAAAAATATATTTCTCCTTGTTCTGTGATTATAATATCAAATATTATACAAGTACTAACATCGCACTTACGTTATGATTATATTTGAATAGGTTATTCGTGATTGTATTGATAACGTGTGATCCGCTCAGCTTATTCATCCGTTTTCCAGGATTTAAAATTGCACATGCTAGTCAGGCAGGGATACCTAATGTTTCTTTTTGTTTACAAACGGCTCCCTACTATGGACATTACCCATTGACAAAACAACATTTCTCTATTTTATTAAAAGAAGAACAAATCTGCATTTCTCAATCATTAAAAATATAATGATTCTATATAAAGTAACCTATTATGACACTTCCTCCAGCACACAAGCCAGTTCCCTGGCATCTAGTGCTAACACTTTGTAAGCACCATAATACATATTAATTACTAATCTCCTCTTCCCGTGCCGACCGATAACGGAGCTCTTGCCGCGAATCAATGTACAGCATCAATAAGGTCGGACATGACATCCTGAGCGCGGTATCGTGCGTGCGAGCAAGTGATGTCTAAATCACTCCCGTGATTAGCGAGACTGTAAGAGTGATGCACCGCCAGGGCTGCCAATACAATGAAGCCTTGATTAGAGGGATATTGCTGTGTGAAATCAATGAACAGCATCAATAAGGTCGGACATGACATCCTGAGAGCGGTATCGTGCGTGCAAGCAAGTGATGTCTAAATCACTCCCGTGATTAGCGAGACTGTAAGAGTTATGCACCACCAGGGCTGCCGAAAAGATTAACCCTTGGAAAGACCGGTCTTGCTGTGTGGAATCAATGTACTGATGATATACATCATTTATTAGGTTAAATGTGGCATCCTGAGCGCAGTATCGTGCGTGCGCGAAACTGATGTCTAAATGATAAATCTAATAATTAGCAAGACTGTAAGAGTGATGCACCGCCAGGGCTGCCAATAGAATGAAGCCTTGGGAAGAGGGGTCTTGCTGTGTGGAATCAATGTTCATCGCAAATAAGGTCGGACATGACATCCTGAGCGCGGTTTCAAAATTTTGTTTGCTCCAAATTTGAAATTAGATACTACTGAAGAACACGGACAAAACCACGGCGTGTCTAAACTGACATGCCATCTATAACACATCCTGGTGTAGCCCTGCGAGCGTGGCTGGCTCGCGGCGCGGCGCGGCGCAGGCGCAACGCATAAACATCGCGCGGCATGTTTACTCGCCCCGCTTAATTGGAGCAATCGCCAGCTGACAGAATTAATAAATCCGATCGTCCGCCAGCGATAAATCGGGCGCCCAAGCCCACGCAGCTCATCGGGCCGATTAAAATGTTCGGCTAATTACTGCAAGCTGCGGGTTTGCCAGATTTTTGCATCAATCTTATTGTCCTGGAAGTTGACCAGCTCTGCAGGAAAACAGTGACTGTTTTATTTCTTACTTAGAGCACAAACAGAGGTGCATTAGAATGCACTTTGAAAAATTATTGGATCCTGTCATCGCAATGCGTGCGAGAATTCAATAAGCGAGGCGAGCGCCACTCCACGGGGGCTTCCCCTGGGTGCCGGGGCCCCGCTGGCGCAGTGGCGCCCCCACTGCTCCCGCCACGACCACTCGCCAAATGGGAGAAACGCACGCAAACAACATCACGCTTATTACCACAACAAACACCACCGTGGGACCGTTCCGCCGAATGTGAGACCGTTCCGCCGAATGTGAGACCGTTCCACGTAAAGGCACCAAGACACATTCCAAACTAGTTTTGAGTAGCCAATAAAGCTCTGTTATGGGCTTCCGAGTCGCTTTCCCAGCTGCAATAACGCAGTTCACACACGGGTCAACTGGCCACCATAGCTTACGCACCCGCGGCTTGTTACATTACCCACAGCTATGATACGAATAAAACCTGTCTCTTTATGTTAAACAACCACTTCCAAAAGTAGCCGTTTGATCCAGTTTCGTTCTACCGGCAGTGGTTACTTTATTTAGCGATAACATCACAGATGACTCAGGGTGGCTCGAGATTGGAAGAGTAAGCTGTATGTTTGAACGACTCGAAAAGTTTTAATATTTAGGTATAGCAAAAATGGCCTGGAAAGTAATAAGACTGTTATAAAAACTAATTTTGACGTTTCTTGCTAGCTCAAGTTTGTAAATAGATACCTAGAGTTTTCAAATACAGTTTAATTAAGACTTAATTAAAATCGAAAATTTACATTTTCAAGTAAACACTTACATGCAACTAGTGTTTCTCGCTTATCCTGCATGCAATATAGAAATGAATTGGATTTCATTAGCGTTTCGTTAATTACTGCGAGGAAAGCCGAGTGATAGGCTAAGAAGAGCGATGTCTATAAAGAAATGCAGTGTGATAAAGTTAATTGGAAGTGCGATCGCCGGACCACTGAGAGAAGAATGAGCAATAAGACGGCTGAGGGCGGCAATAAGTGTGGGGACATACCTAAGGAGTTTTTGTTGCGGCATCATTGACTTGTGATGCTGTGAAATAAGCATTCGACAAACGTGGACTCATCCGTGAGTATGTCTTAGACTAGACAGACATTTTAGGTACCGAATAACCTTGTTGACGAGACAGAACTAGCGAAAATGCTGCCATTACTTGTGATATTTATTTTTGTTGTAGGTAATTTGTGACTAGGTACTGAAGTATTTCTTATGTCTAATGTCACTGATAGCGTATTGGCCAGCACAATACATTTCACGCACGCCGCCGTAGGGATGGCTAGGTTATCCAAAAAAAAAATTTCGCGACAATAATTTTTTCGTCCATTTGTAACACTGATATATGGTTAGTAGTGGTAGTTTTCTTAGGTGTGGCTTGATACTTCGACGCAGCTCCGAGGGACGGTGTGGGTGTGAGACCGAGCAGATGCGATTCTTCTCTTAAGCTAGTACTAGGTACTTAATCTAGTCACTCAGCACCACCGACTGTTTTATTTTACGACCGAGATTGCGCACAGTCTGATTGAGCTCTATCAAGTACAATACATATCGAAACTTAATTAAATTGGACTGTTCTGTATCAGCGTGTCTTTCAGCCGAGCTAATATTTCCATTCCGCCGTTTACTGCTTTACGATTTCACCGGGGCGTCATCAGGGAAAATAAAACGCTTGTGGACTCGGCAATTGATTTTAAGTTATAATGATCGGCTTTCCCAAGCTGCGGCGCGCTGATAAAGGCGTGCAGCGAGAGGCTAGGGAGTTGTTATCGCGAAGCCTATTTCCGGCCGTCAGCGCTCGTCGCGGCGCGCGCTCGATCATCGCCCGATACATTTGTCGGATCGCACCTCCTCGCTCGAGCCGGCCAAGATCCGTATCTACGCAGACGCAGCGGGAACCGGCCAATTGCATACTGATAATCTTACGTAATTCTCTGCCTATTAACTTATTTCGTTCAATTCAACACGCACGTTCCTAAAATCGGGCGAGGTGCCGCTTTTGTCACTTTAGGTGTACGTGGCGATCCCTATCGGTGCGTAGGTGGATTGTGAGCGGCGGCATGCAAAGTGACGTTTCTATTTTGCCGTATCTCGGCTAGATCTGGTCGCGGCGTGTCGTAATCGTAACGCGGCGAGATGGCGCGGCACAAAGGAACTGAGATGTACGGTCGGCGTAATGGCCGCCCGTCAGGCCCGCAGCCCTCAGACCGCGCTGCAAGGCGACACTAGATGCATATCTACGCACCGGCTCTGTAAATGGGCCGTTTTGGGTATCTACTTGCTAATGAAGCTCGCCTGCATGGCGAAACTGGACTGTGAATTTACAGATATGACAGTCGTAATAGTGGTATTGTTAGTGGTAGAGCTGCTTTATAAGTGGCCAGCGTTTATCTTAGAGTGCGTAAGCTATTAACCAGAAGGCTTTTGATGTGCTTGAGAGAGTTACTTTTATCAACGCCCATGCATCTACCAGTATGTTTTTACCAGTTTTGTACCAACATAATTAAGAATTTACTTGAACCGTGCATCAAAAAAGTACATTATTAAACTCTTGACAAAATAAACAGGATCCTGAATCTGCACACGGACACCGAAATGCTATCAGTCCGTGACTGAACTATTTGATTGGGTCAGACCAGGTTCGTCTACATTTCGTTAAAAAATCCGGATTCATGAGGCACAACGTACATCAACCTGCGGAAAAGAATTACATACTCCAGAAATGTATATAAGTCTATAAAGAGAGTACCTCTATAGAGTGTGGTCGGGAGAAAGCGACTAACTAAACTACTTATTATTTTCAATACCTTCTGCACCCTTTCATCGACCGTCTGATTAAGCAACGTCGGCTATTTTGGTCCACCGGAATTGATGTCTTCCAAAACTATAAATATGTACTCATGGCATGGACAATCCTTGTGGCAAAACTTTTATGGCGGTGGTGCCGTGATTACATTATTATACCAGCTCACCTGCTCATGCTTCTTGAGGTACGACAGCCTGGGGAAGGCCTTGTCGCAGAACTGGCACTGGTAGGGCGTGTGCTCAGTGGCGCCGAGCGTGAAGGCGGTGTCGGCGTCCGCGTCGGCGGCGTCGGCCGACGTCGGCGTGGACGCGGGCGACGGCGACGGCTCCGGCGTCGACGACGGCCACGAGCTGCCCGCCGTGCTGCCCACGCTGCCCAGCGCCTCTGCAACAAGGTGACATAGTATGTTACATACATACATACATACATATATCACGCCTATAATCCCTTGCGGGGTAGGCAGAGCGTAAACAGCCGCATAAAACGGACATTTACGCCACGTCTGACAAATATTTGAGGGTTATTCGGAAAATTGTGTATCGCTATAGTGACAGGTTGTCAGCCCATCGCCTAAAATTGCAATACACACCCTCAAGTCCCTAAGTCGCCTCTTACGACTCCCACGGGCAAGAAATGGGGTGATGCTATTCTCAGCCGGCAACACACGGCAATATAGTATGTTAGATGCTCATATATCTGCTCTAAGGACAGCATAAACTGCTCCTGAAAAATGCTCTTCAAACTGAATAACTTTTGCTCCCATACTTTTGTAAGCAATTTTTTTCTTACATTACGTTATCTATGATTTATTTGACTTGGGCTATTTTTGCGATTAACCGAAAATGTTTGGTTTTTTTTTAACAATTTATCGGTCTAACCATATTACCTTCCCCACGAAAGGCTTTCCATACAACTTGTATTGTACATTATGCATGAAGTGAAATAAATTAATAAAATACAATTCTAACGTAGACATAGTCAGTGTTTCAGTGTAACAAGATTACAAGTATGAAATTGATCCCACAATGAAAAATAAGACTCCAATTCGTATTTACAACGTCCTCAGCTCGCTGCACTCAATAAAACTTAATCTACAGAATGCTTACAGTAGATAATCATTGGCTGTCAAATAATACAGAGTAATAACGACAATTGAAAGGTAACAACGTAGTAAAGCACATTAGGGTTGGACAGCGCAGCCGTGGTCGGGTAAAGCCGTCATAAATATCGGTAAAGCCCCATATTTCGGCGTTAGGGCGGCGTTGGAGCTATGTTGCTGTTTTATTAATTCAGCAGAATATAGTGGATATGATAGCTCGATATCATCATCATCATCATTTGATAGTTAAATGTAAGTGGAACGTCAAGGAAACACCGTGGTTGGCTGTAGACTGATTTATTAGAAGAATAACAACATACCCTCTTTAACTTAACCTATTTTAAAGTGGGTAAACACTACATTTTCTCCCTCTTAAGTCTAGGTAATATAATGGCTATAAAACATGTATAAAACTTAATCTTTAGATGCTACATTTTTTTTTATTGCGCATGTATGCTCGCAAAGCTCGCGCAGAAGCCTCAGGTGGTGGCGGGGTTGGAGACGTAACTCTGGCTGAACCGCCAGTTTCCTGAACATCTGATCTCTCTAATGCCAAATCCTCATCCACCCCATCTGAGGCATCTTCAAACGCCTCTTCAGCACCACTTCCCACAGGCGAATTTGTTTTTGGCGTGGCCGTCTTATTTTCTTCCCCCACTGGACTTAAACTCATACGCGATAAAGAAAATCTAGTTTTATTTTCCAAAATTTGATCAGCGTGTCTACGCCACTGAAGACCTCCACCAACCTCTACTGTATAAGAAACCGGCCCCGTCTTCTTCAACACTTTACCTTCGGTCCATTTATGTCCCCCTACTGAATAATCACGAGTCAGTACCGAGTCTCCTACTTCTATAGAACGCGTTACCCCTCCACTAGCTCTCACCTGCCTATCCTGAGCCGTGCGTACCCTGGCTGCTAAGTCTGGTCGGACCAAATCTAGCCGACCACGCAACCTACGACCTTGCAATGCCACTGCTGGAGCCACACCAGTAGTGGAGTGTTCACAGTTTCGGTATTGAAAAAGAAATTTTGATAACGCAGTAGGAACCTCTTCGCCTTCATGTAACGCTCTTTTTATAGCTTTTTTTACTGTTTTTACTGCATTCTCTGCGGCCCCGTTCCCCTGTGGCCTATATGGTGCCGAAGTTACATGCTTAATACCATTTTTTATACAAAATTCTTGGAACTCATGCGATAAAAATGGTGGGCCATTATCTGATACAAGTTGAGAAGGCAAGCCGAACCTTGCGAAAATGCTTCTAAATACCGTAATTGTCGACTTGGCATTAGTGTTCCGCATCTCTACTGCCTCAATCCACTTGGAGTGGGCATCTACTACTATTAAATAACGCTTGCCCGCGCAATCCGCAAAATCAGCATGTACTCTTTGCCAAGGATGGAGTGGAAACTCCCAAGGATGTAACTGTGAGTGAGGCGGGGCATCCCGCACCACCTTACAGGCATCACAGCTACGACACAGCTCTTCTAATTCCTTATCTAACGTAGGCCAATACACGTAACTACGCGACAGGCTTTTCATTTTATTAACCCCTAAATGTCCTGCATGAATCTCCGCCAAAATTTGCTTTCTTAACGAAGCAGGTATTACTAACCTATATTTATATAAAATGCAGCCTACTTCTAGCGCTAAATCAGACTTTCTAGCAAAATAAGGCCTTTCGTCCTCGCAACTCGCATGTCGTCGTATTAAAGGCAAAACCAACTAACTAGGCCAAAAATCACAAAGTAAAATCATGAGTAAATTTGATCCGAATGTTTATTTACTAAGTTGTGTCATTAATGATTGGTTTACTTTTTCCATATTTAGTCAAGTTGTTCTATGATTCAATGTTAAAGACGTCGTGAAATACTTATTAAAATAATATTCTTAATTTATCCGCAATAACTCTCGTATTAAAAATTAACCCCTAAATAGTTTGTTTTGCCTCTAGATCATAAAATCTGGTTTTACTTCGTAAATAACCAGCATAGACGTTCCGTATGAAGTCTTCTTATCATTATACAGGTATGCATCATATTTCTGTTATAACACTCAAAATAAAGTAAAAAACTAAGGAGTTATTTAAAAAATAAATAAAAGTAAGTTGGTTTTGCTTCTAGATTTGCTGTGAAAGCACATTAACACTTAAGAAGCAAAGTGGACTATTGTATATTTTAGGCATTTTAAGGTTGTTCTAGTTTAAAAACAAACAAACAAACCGACATATCCTAGAAGACTTATTATTCATGTACTACGGTATTCTTGAAACAGTCATTTTAAACAACGGTCCCCAAATGACAAGCTCAGAACTAACAGACATGTTTCACTCATACAAAATACCACACATACATTTCATACCCCTTCACTGTCCTCAAGTAAATACTATTGAAAGATACAATAGAACCATAATCACGGCAGTCTCATCATTTGTCGATGATGACCACAGAACCTGGGACAAACACCTCCATAAAATATAATTTGCTATCAACTCATATGTAACGAATCCACCAAATTTACCCAAGCCTTTCTAGTATTCGGTCGCGAACTAGTACCGTGTGGTTCTACTTACACCCAAAGGACACCACGGACGACCTCATCTTCGCCCCTAGAGATGTTTATGCGGAAAATCTAGGCCAACTTATTCCTACTTTCGACGAAGTACAATCACGACTACAACCTGGCGATTTAGTTTGGAAACGTAATTATCCCATAAGCTCTACTTGTGTATGCCACGCACTGCTGGGGCGAAGCCATCGAGAAATACGACGAAACACTTGCCGTTTCACTCGATATCTCGAAGGCCTTTGACAGGGTCTGGCATGCAAGTCTGCTCACCAAGCTTCCTGCTTATGGCATCCCAGCTGATTTTTGTACTTGTATTTCAGACTTCCTGAACTGTCCATCAGAGTAGTCGTTGACGGCTGCTCCTCTGACCTTATGGCCATTGATGCCGGAGTTCCTCAGGGATCTGTTCTCTCTGCAACTCTTTTCTTGCTGCACATCAATGACCTCATTCAGCATGGTATTGCTGGATACGCAGATGATAGTACCGTTTCAGAGAGATACTTGACAGGTGCAGAAACCAGTGAGGATGAAATACGTTCGTTAAGAAAGGCCATGGTAGAGCGAACAGATCTGACCTTAAGCCTTATCTTCCAATGGGGCGACGACAATCTGGTCTCATTTAACGCCACCAAAACACAAGCGTGTCTTTTCACTGCAAAAAGGAGTACTTTTGACTGGACACCTACTCTAAACTCGGGGTACATCTGTCTAAACATCTAAACATCGGCGCGACCATCGAGTACAAGGCTCAAACGGCGGCTAAGAAGCTGGGCATCCTGAATAGAGTGAAGCGATACTTTACGCCTGGACAGCTTTTAACTCTTTACAAAGCACAAGTCCGATCCTGCATGGAGTATTGCAGTCACCTTTGGGATGGCTCAGTCAAAAACCAACTTGCCGCTCTTGACTCGGTGGAACGTTGGGCCAAGAGGTTCATATGCGACATAAACTGGTGGACACCAAGCTACATAGCCTGGCACATCGCCGCAAGGTTGCCTGCTTGTCGTTTTTTTACAGATTGTACTTCGGAGTGTGCTCAAGAGCTTCACAACCTTGTTCCACCAGCTCCCTTCTACAATCGGACATCCAGACGCTTAGCCGGATACCATCCATATCTGGTTGCCATTCCACCTATTCGGACTAAGCGCTTTCAGTCATCATTTATAATGCGCACTGCTAAAGAGTGGAACTCACTACCTGCGTCGGTGTTTCCAAACGCATACAACCCTAATCTCTTCAAAGTAAGAGTGAACAGGCTTCTTCTGGGTGAGCTCGCTCCATCTTAGACTCCGTCTCTGTCCTATGACCTAGACTAGAGTTAAGAGCAAACCCATACTAAATAAAAAAAAACATAATTGAAAACTGCTCTCCATTCTGATAGGGTCTGATTTCATATAATTGTAATCCAGATTTTTTTTGTGACCAATGCTTGATATGACGTTCGATTGACTTAAAATTTCCCACTCTGTACATACTCACTGTGGATATCACACACAGTCAAAATTTTGAATCTCTCACCCACCACCCATACTTACATTTAATATTAATTTATTTTCATTAACTTAAAGTAACTTCTATTTATTTTATTAACATTTACACCACACTTATTTACCACACAGCATTTCGGAACATACGCCAAAATTTTATCCACACAAAAATAAAAATTACCCAAGGGTAAATTTTTTTTCTCTTGCCCCTCCCGGGTACTGTAGCAGAGTGTATATTTACTTACCTACATCCATTTACCTGCATCTACTTACCTACACCTAGCTCATCTACTTTCACCCACCATCGCCACACTAATTTAATCTTGTTATTTTAGAGTTTGTCCTTTACGCTCATCATTGTATATGTATAAATAAATAAAGAAGGTTCTACAACAAGTTCTCTCCAGCTTTTATTTACCTGTGGCCTACGGGATACACACTGGTGACCAAATCTACGGTAAATAGCAGTAGTTGGTTTTCCTCTCAAATTGCCTGAATGGTGCACACAAGCCTAGAGTCAAAAGCGATTATATCCCGATAGTATTTATAACCACTCGAGATTAAGATATAATTGATAGCCAAAATCAACTATCACCAGTTTGTTGATTTTGCCTGGTATGTTTGAGGAATGTTTATGATTATCTCTGGTAATTTGGTTTTTATCTTCTCAAATCAAATCAAATCAACCAAATAGCTGGTTTTACAACTCGATAACTTCGTACATAATGGTCACAGACAGTAATCGGTTTTACTACTAGATAGAGAATTCCAAACTAAGCAGCATGGTGTAAAAAAGTAAAAACATCAAAAATTTCGAGATAGTCGGTTTTGCCTTTAATACGACGATGTAATGGCCACCCAAATTGAATGTATCCCTTGATTCTAGTTAACAATGTGTCTTTTCCGGTTGCTTTAGCAATGTCATTATAATTGACTGGCATTGATTCTTCCACAAGATTTATATAATCTACTGTTTGTTTCGAGCGGCTCTCTTGACTCAACGGTAATCGCGACAATGCATCAGCTGGTCCGTTATCCGCCGATCGAACAAATTCAATATTAAAATCATATGCAGCTAGACGGGCCGCCCACCTCTGTAACCTACTAGCTGCCGTCTGTGGTATGCCCCCTTTTATTCCAAAAATATGAGTCAGCGGTTGATGATCGGTACGTAAAATGAAATGTCTCCCATATAAATATTGGTGATGTTTCGTTACACCAAACAATATTGCAAGGGCTTCCTTATCCAGCTGACTATAATTACGTTCCGATTCCGAAAGCGTTCGCGAAACACAAGAGACCGGGCGCTCTGTGCCATCTTCGTAACGGTGCGCCAGAATCGCTCCCAAGCCATAAGCACTACTATCTACTGATAACACAAGCGGTCGGCCCTCCTCATAGTGCGCTAAAACCCGTTCACTCAAGAGAGCCCTCTTTGCATCTAAAAATGCCCGTTCACAAATATCATCCCATTTCCACGAAATCTCTTTTTTTAGTAAGTTATACAGAGGAAATAACAAATTGCACAAATTAGGTATAAATTTACCATAATAGTTTAACATGCCTAAAAAACTTTTAAGTTGAGTTACATTTTGAGGAGTGGGTGCATTATATATGGCTTCCAGCTTAGCCGGGTCCGGTTGCAACCCCTGCTTATTAATTATAAAGCCTAAATATTTAACGCTCTGCTGAAAGAATTTACATTTACTTAACTTGATCGTTAAACCCATATTACGTAATCTCTCTAAAACAGATTTTAAGTTACTGAGATGCTCTTTGTTGTTTGCTCCTGTTATGCAAATATCATCCAAAAACACAACACATCCCGGCACTCCGCGTAATGTCTCCTCCATGAGCTTCTGAAATTTCTCTGGAATGCAAGATAACCCATACGGAGTGCGACGATAAACGAAAGTGCCGATATGTGTAGTAATTGCAGTATAGGGCTGTGATTCTTCAGATATTAAACATTGCTCGTAGGCATGACGAAGATCAAGTTTTGTAAATCTATCTCCTCCACTCAGATTTGCAAACAATTCCTCTATCCGTGGTAAAGGGTAGTGATCCCTTTTCAATTTAGGGTTAATTGTGATCTTAAAATCACCGCAAATACGAATATCCCCATTTTCTTTCACCAAAGGCACAATAGGCGTACCATAGTCCGAATATTCCACCCGGTATATGGTACCGTCGGCCTCGAGTCGGGCTAGCTCCCGCTCCACGCGCTCCCGCAGCGCCAGCGGCACCGGCCGCGCACGTACATAAACCGGTTCATTATCAGTAATTTGTAATTGTATAGCCCGCTTACAAGTACCCAATTTTTCCGTCAACACTTCAGGAAACTCTGCACATAACTGATTCACCAATCGATCCTCGGTTATTTCTAATAAGTCGATGCGTTTAACTTTCAATGCTCGTAACCATTCACGACCCAATAAAGGACGTGCTCCACCCCTAATTACATGTAATTGTAACATCTTTTCTTGGTCCGCCAACTGAACAAAAACTTCAATAAAACCGAGCGATTCGATTTGTGAACCAGAATAAGCACGTAAAATCAAATTATTATTAGGTATTAACTTTCGATTTCTAAATAATTGTTCATACATTTCTTCGCTAATTGCCGAGATTGGACTTCCGGTATCAATTTGCCACTTTAAAAAATGACCGTCTACTGACACTTTAATAAAGTACGGTTTGTTACCTTGAGCAGCCACTTCAATGTTGAACATATCATCCGACTCAAAATCCGATTCATCACTCAAAAAGTTTTGACGATATTCCGCACGACCACTACCGCCACGCACTTGTTTACACATGACCTTTAGATGACCTCTCTGATGACACTCATCACAATTATAATGCAAGTACTTGCATCGGTCTGCGCGATGAGCCTTGCCACAGCGCCAGCAAACCAGAGCCACAGCACGGGCGGGGGCGGAAACATTATGGTAGCCTCCGCCGCCGGCGCCCACCGCCGCTCTGCCCGGTCCGCGCGCCCTGGGCCCGCGTCCTCCACGCACGAAGTGCAGGCCTTCGCCCGCCTCGCCGCCACTAGCATTCGAAGTTCCAGCCAACGCTTTGCTGCCGCTTACCTCCGCATGCTTTTCTGCAGCCTCCAGAGCCAAAGCCAACTCAACGGCTTTTTTGTAATCAATATCTGTCTCTGCGAACAGTCTAGACCTCATTGCATCATTTGCTAGACCCGATACAAACTGATCTCTTAGATTTTCCTCTAACAGAGAAAAATTGCAAGTCACTGCTAGATGTTTTAATACTTGTAGGTATTCATTGACTGTCTCGCCCGGGCGCTGTCGACGTAAACGAAATACGTGGCGCTCGGCGATTTCCGAACGTTTAGGTTCCAGATGATCTTGTACTAATTGTACCAATTCATCGTATGCTTTAGTTTCCGGCGTGTGCGGCGCACACAAATCACACATTAATGAATATGTTTCATCACCCACTACCGTAATTAATAACGGCACTTTTAACTTATCCTTTATTTCATTTAGAATAATGTACTGATTTACGCGACGAATATAAGCCGGCCACTGATTGGAATTTAAGTTAAAAGGTTCTAACTTGCCGATAGGCATTTTGATCGAATTTTTTGCACACGTGGATTAGCAATAACCGATAAAAAATATCCCGCTCGACGCCAATGGAACGTCAAGGAAACACCGTGGTTGGCTGTAGACTGATTTATTAGAAGAATAACAACATACCCTCTTTAACTTAACCTATTTTAAAGTGGGTAAACACTACAGTAAGAAGTAGTGGAATAAAGTTGATGTGTTAAGAAGTGGAAAAATCCTGATGTGTTAGGAAGTCAAGGAAATGTTCAAAGAACCTAAACAATTTTTGTACTTAGAAGAATTTATTATAACTGAAGACACCCAGCCGCTTTGTTGGCGACGGTCTAGAAGCATCTGTAAGAAAACGAATATAGACGCCGGTACTGCACAAGATCGAGAAAAGTGGTAGAGATAGGAAAAGTCTAAGGAGAAGAGGAAGTAGAAATTATGAAAAATGCATTTTCTTAGAATATTACGTTAAATCGACCAAAAGTCAAAACATATTTTCGTTAACAAATTATCATTATGTACTCTTTTTATTATGACGAACAGTGCCGTGATAACGAAATATCTCAGGTAGTTGAATTTTTCCTGCTATTTTGTGATTATTTTCAGTTAAAACATTTCAATATCCAGGTTTCAAAAGTATCTGGTGAATTTATCTTATATTGCTTGGCAACACTGCATTGTGTTGGTGTGTGCCTGGCTGGCTGCACCTCGAGTGGCGTGAAATATAAACAAATTGAATGTGCCGCGATGACGCGCGTCAGGCATCACGCAAATGATGAGTAATGCCGGCATCCATCGCGGCAGAGATCCGCAGGGCACAGAATAAGAAAACGTCACAAGGTTCTTTCAAATGCACTCCCTGCCATGTCATGTAGGACAACTAGTCAACGAACGACCTGATTAATCGAACGCAGACAGTTTATTAAAATGCCTCCGTGGTCTAGCAGTCTTACCGCTAATAAAGAATACTCATTATAGCGCCCCGTTGGTGTCTGATCCGAAGGTCCCAGGTTTGATTTCCCGGTACTTACAAAGTTGATATTTATCACTTTGTGAATTTGTAAGGACATTACAGACTAAACCACCTGATTGTCTAAAAGAAAATGTTCGTGGCACGTTGGCACGTTAAATCGTCGGTTTCGGTAGCTGACTATGATAGCTTAGACGGCGGTTGTTACAAAAATCATGTCAAAGGCCTACTAGTAGAGGTAGAATAGAAAGTAAAGGCGGTTTACAAACTCTGACACCAGGGTACATCGTGTCGTTCATCGACTATGATTCACATACGAAGGAAGAAGAAAGTTTAAACTAAAAACCTCGACACGACTCTTCTAAGTATCTACATTTCTTGATTCTGTGACAGATAAGTACAAGAAGGGAAGCAAGTAAGAAATCTTGCTCGGAATTGAAAATATGGCGTATTACGGAAACGAGGAGAGTCGTAACGGATATTATTATCATTGCAGATCAAGTACGTCTGCATTAGTTTAAGCCCAGTATGGCTAGATTTTCAAGTTTCAAAAATATTAACGTCGTTTATTTTTGGCTTGTAGTTTCTACACCATTGGCCGAACCCAATTTATTATTTTGTGACATTTTAGGTGTATGCTCACAGTGGATAGAAACACCTAAAATTGGAATTTTACATTGTGTATCACATAGACAGTACTGGTATATTTTATAATATTATTTGAATAAAGATACTTAATATTTTTACTAAACAAACGAGCTACCATACATTGAATCGAAAACTACTTTTTACGCTCTGCCTACCCCGCAAGGGATTATAGGCGTGATGTGTGAAAACTTATGTAAGCGTCAAAAATTGAATATTTATGCTTTAACGCCGTGTGATGCCAGCTTAGAATAGCATTACCCCATCTCTTTCCTATGGGTGTCGTCGTACGAGGTGACTAAGGGACTCGAGGGTGTGTATTGCAATTTGAGGCGATGGGCTGACAACCTGTCACTATGGCAATACACAATTTTCCGAATGACCCTTAAATATTTGTCGGACGTGGCGTTAATGACCGTTTTTCGACACACATAACTACGTTAGTACTATTATATATTCTGTGACATAACGCAATCGTACAAAAAATAAGCGACTAGAATTTTTGAAAATTATTGCCCTCAAATAATAAATAAATAGGAAAAGTTGTCGGGAAATACAAATTTTTCAGCTCTACATTCTCCAGTATCAGTAACATTTAATTTCGAAATTTTACCTTGTGAAAACTTATTGTGTAGATAAGAATGTTGTCTGTCTGGTAGAGCATTGACTAGCAATGTTCTGGAACCCAAATAAAAGCTGCTTTTTGTGCTATTTATTAAATATTATCTTTTATGCTAAAATAAAACTCACACACAAGTAACGCCTATAATCTCTAGCGGGGTAGGCAGAGCGCAAATGACCGCAAAAAACGGACATTTACGCCACTTCTGACAAACATTTGAGGGTCATTCGGAAAATTGTGTATCGCCATTGTAACAAGTTATCAGCCAATACATACACATACACATATCACGCCTCTAATCCCTTGCGGGGTAGCTAGAGCGTAAACGGCTGCAAAAAAGGAACATTTACGCCACGTCTGACAAATATTTGAGGGTCATTCGGAAAAATTGTGTATCGCCATTGTGACAAGTTATCAGCCCATCGCCTCAAATTGCAATAAGTACACACCCTCGAGTCCTTTAGGCGAATCTTTCGACTCCCACGGGATAGAAATGGGGTGATGCTATTCTAAGCCAGCATCACACGGAGGTCTAAGCCGGCATCACAAGGCATCCTACATTTACTCAGCCTTTTTATACCCTCGGATACCTATATTTGGAATGCGGCAAAACATTTCCACGATTCTCTTCAACTTCTTGTGAATATAATAGGAACTATTTGTATCAATCTGGGTCCCTCACGCCCCGGACGTGCGTAACGACCTTAACTAATGGCAAAAATAATGACAATTGAATCCTACCCTCGGAGAGCACCTTGTTATAAAAATACAAACAACTCTGGGAGAAAATTCCCGCTTATGATGATAAATGCAGATTGACGGTTTGATGCCCATTCTTGCTACAACTTGAAATATAGGTGCTAGCGGAGGAAATTTTGTGTTACGTGTATGTTTCCTATGATTTGTGCTAAGGCAAGGGAAGAAAGTTATTTTTGAATATGTAAGGTAGAAATAGCACGTTTGACACACCGTATCTATTAAGGGTTACAAAAGCGGTATTTATTGTTGTTATTAGTAACTGTAACGTCCAGCAGTGGACTGCAAGGCTGATGTATGTCATCATCATCATCATCATTGGCCTCACACGTCTGTGACAGACGATTTAATCAGTGTCTAAGGCAAGACCTTTCATGGCTGTATAAGCCGATACGGGAGCGGCATAGTTTTCCGCACGCTCTACAAGTGATGGTGGAATTTGAGACTGGCACATGCATGTTTAGATGACGTTTTTGCCTTTTGTTAGCGAGACCAGAAAACCAGGCATTATCGTGTGTTTTACGCCCATCAAACACACGCTTACGCCATTCGTCCCTATCCTCAGCAAGCTTCTCCCAGCTTTGATGGTCAATGTTAAACACAGCCATGTCCCGCTTGGCGCAATCTTTGAAACGCAGCATAGGTCTTCCAACCCCTCTTTTAGCGTTTGCTACAGCGCCAAGCAGAACACGCCGTGGTAGACGCGAAGGTTCCATCCGGTGCACATGCCTTAGCCACCGCAATCGTCTCTGCTTAAGCAGGGCGGTAAAACTAGGCAGCTGCGCAATTTCTAGAACTCGCTCGTTTGTGACTCTGTCCTGCCAGGTTATATGCAAGATATTTCTTACGCAGCGCATATGAAATGTATTGAGTCGACGTTCCTGTTTTGCATACGATGTCCAGGTTTCAGCTCCGTACAAGAGTATGCTTAAAACGCAAGTTTGATAAACAATAATCTTGGTTTTTGTGGTCAGGTGTTTATTGTTCCATACTCTTGTACTGAGCTTGCCGACCATGGTCGCCGCCTTGCCGATTCGCGTATCGATCTCAGCATCGAGCGTGAGATTATTCGACACAGTCGACCCCAGGTAGCAAAACTTATCGACTATGCTCAAGGGAACACCGGCTAGCATGATGTGTGGTGCATCTGCGCCTTGAGCTAGCACTACTGTTTTTTTGGCATTAATGGTCATAGAGAACAGAGTACACGCATGGGAAAACTTATCGACAATGACTTGAAGCACACTTTGAGAATTAGCAACGAACGCTGCATCGTCAGCAAACAGAAGGCTATCGACGAATATGTCATCGCGGTTTCGCTTAGACTTAAGAAGCGAGATATTTGTACAGCTTCCCGTCGGCCCTCGTGTGCAGGTGGATACCCTGTTGGTCATCGCCGAAAGCTACTTTAAAAAGCAATGAAAAGAAAATACCAAACAGGGTAGGAGCCAACACGCAGCCTTGGCGAACACCTCTATGCATTTCAAACGGCTCGGATGTATTGCCGTTAAAAACAAAAACAAAAATCTGTATGTATGTATTTATTTATTAGTAACTGCATTAACCAGTTAGGTGAACCCTAAAATAAGTAGGTTGATGTGATGCTGATAGTACCTACCTACTGACGTTTTTTTTTATGTTAAAACTAGATTTCCGCCCAGCGGTTTTACCCGCTGCCACTCATTTTCCCGTGGTAATAGTGGTTTTCTTGCGATAAAAAGTATCCTATGTGTTATTCCAGGTTATATTCTACATGTGTTCCAAATTTTATCCTAATCGGTCAAGCCGTTTGAGCGTAAAGGGGTAAAAAACATACATACATACACACCTACAAACTCTCAGATTTATAATATTAGTACGGATTATTTAACCTAGCATCTACCTAAATGGCGGTGTAACGAGTCCAATTATCTAGAGTGCGGTACTTTATATTGAATATAAACTATTAAAAGGCATAATTACGTCATCTAACTAGTCTACTTTATACGGCACTCTTCCATGGTTCTTAAGTTTCTAGAAGGAAGTCGGCGATAAACCTTGTGACCGAGTTAGGGCTCGCAGATATTGCATCTGCATGTTATAAACTTATAACTTTGTAACTCAGTGTATTCATTCAATATTATGCACCTCTTGAGTTAAAAAAAAAACAATTTAATACCTAGCGTAAATGCAGTGGGCAAAAGTAGTTTTTTCTCACTTTTCATTTGCTTAATTCAAATAACTCCTTCTTCTCCATCCAGAAGAAGTAATTTGAACTCAGAACATCTCATTTTATCCCAATAAAGATAATACTAATTTAAGAAAAAAATTTATTGCCTGAAGTATTCGAGCTCTACAGCCACAAAACTTGACATTTTCAGAACTTTCTCACTAGTGGAGGTGAAACGTTGTGTGTACCCATGAGAGCAAAGTCATTAAGAAGTCAGGTTTATAAATCCCTTACTAAGCTCAGGGTACTCCTTTACGCTACGCTTTACGTACGCTACAATTTATTTCTATCATTGTAACTGGTATATAATTAAAATAAGATACTTGAAATATTTATATGACCTTGTTTGAAAAAAATATTTTGCCATTTTTTTGAAACTACATGTAGGTACTCACATGAGAACATAAACTTTTCAATCATACAACAAAAAACTAGCTGATATTTAGGCATTTTTTAACGAAAATCTTGATTTTTGGAGCTTGTGGCATGACAATGCCTACTTAGGCAGCTAATAGTAGCCATATGCTAGTTGCTGATTGGAAATCTATTGTTGCTTTTTATAGAGATGACTGTTTCATTAATAAGAAACAGTTAAAAAAAGGTATTTTTTTAATATCGGTACAGGAAGACTTGGGAGTTTTTTTATACTCATGTAAAGTTCCGTCCGTCCGCATTTCCGTCTCTATAAATTTTGGGCAATCAACTGAACCAGATAGGGCATTTTCGGGCAATTCTTTTTAGTTTCCTAATTTACTTATGGTAAAATCTCAACCCTCAAGATTTTACCATAAGTACTTGTTTTGGTTCTATCTTTTTTTACTTTGATGGTTACTCCTCGATACCGCAGTTCTTTCAATGAATATTTTCTTTATACCTCCTGTTAACTCTTAGATCAGCTCTCCAGCCATGAACAGTTAGTCCCTGGTCATTTGACGAAGATATCGGATGACGTTACGTTAGGATAGCGGTAGCGTTGATTGTCGAGGCGCCGGCCGAGGTGTCGCAGACTGTCAATTAGGAAGTGAGCTTCCGCCGCCCACCGCTAGTCGGCGCTGCCGTGGCGGCTGGCGGCGCCTGCGCCTCGATTGCTGCTAATTATACGCCACGAAGTGTACCACGATGCGGGCTTAGATTTTGTCAGATGAACATGTCAGGCAGATAGCTGCAAGACTAACGACAGTCCGAATAGGCACGCATCAGCATCTTAGCTCGATTTAAAAAATAAATAAAAAGTTATTGTAAAAATACAGTTATGTTAAGGGGATATCTGCCAACGAACTGTTGTACAGTTTGGCAGACTGTAAAAATTGTAACAACGAAACTGTTTTATGAGAATTAACGATTTATTATTTATTATTGTTATAATTAATTTTGAATCAAAATATTCGTCTTGCAAAAAACGTATCGTAAAAAAGATATTGTTATTAATATCGTGCAAAAGTACAGTCAAGATCACGTCCGGTTAGACACTTGAACCGCTAATGTCTTATGCGGAATAAGAACTGTCAAAAGTCTAAACTGTTTAACCCAACCTGATATTGACTGTACCTAAACTACATGATAGTTAGAAATGTAAGGAATCTATAACCTATTATATATTCTGTGCTATAACATAGGTACGTGTTGCCTGAGCGCAGCGAGGTAATAAAAAAAATTGTAATTCGTTTTTTTTTTCACTCGAGTCCGCAGAATTTTTGGGCACATCGTAATTATTCAACTTCATTTAAAAGAAAATTTCACAATGTAAACATTAATAACCCACTTAATGAGCTGAAGGGCACCTGCCCGCCAAACTCAAATTAAATTAATTGAAACAGTACCCAGTGGATAGTTATGAATTATGTAATGTAAGTTACTCAAACAATATGCCTACTTATTATCATCATATCATATCTATCACCCAAGAATGAATCCTTTTTGTTATTTTTGAAAGGATTAAAGTTGTGAAAATAGAAAATCAAAGTTTTCAAATAAAGTGTGCTGTATGAACAATGGCGGTTTGTTTTGGAAAACTTTACCTCAGTCACCGTAATTTTTTCATAATATAAAATAGGCCTAATAATATTAGCACCTTTCACAATAAAGTATGAATAGCAGGTTACACGTAATTATAAACAAAGCATGAACGTTGATAACTAATTCTTATTCATGAATAATTATTTATTTTATGCGTAATGCATAGTTTCTCTACATCATTGGATCGCATGGGAGCTTTCCAGTACGTTGGTTTAAAAAGTATTATCTTCTGCCTCTTACAAAAAACTGTGTGCTTTTGAATGACTCTAGCTAGGTAGGGCCCAATTCTTACACCCAAGATATTTTTTTTATTCCCATGGGATGGGACTAAACTAGGGATACAGCTGTCACTCTTGACATTTTTGCTTTGCTAGAGCCTACATACATTGAAAATACACCGCCGAATCATTAACCAGAGATTTACATTGTAATCTTCATCAACACACATTAAACATACTAATAAAAAGTACTACTTCTTTCCTTTTAATTGATGAACCAGCCTGTGAAACTGATCGCAAGAAAAAATGAAAAAATGAAAATGAAATAACTTTATTCAATGTAGGATAGCATTATCACTTATTGACGTAATGATCGGTCATTGTAAAAAAAAGAATTTTGCATAACGCAATTTTCTTTTTTTATAAAAAAAAGAAAATTGCGTTATGCACACACTTTTGTTTTGTCCTAATAGAAAACCGGCTCAGGCGGGATAAAAAAAATCAAAATAAAGGCACTGCCTCGGGGCTGGCCAGGTTAATTACACAGCACGTAACTTTACGCCACCACCATTTGTAAACGACATTTGTTTCAAATTTTAGTCAAGATTTCCAAAGTGTGTTATTTACATGCGTATAATTAATTGCGCCAAGCGGGACATGGCTGCGTTTAACATTGACCATCAAAGCTGGGAGAAGCTTGCTGACGATAGGGACGAATGGCGTAAGCGTGTGTTTGATGGGCGTAAAACACACAATAATACCTGGTTTTCAGGTCTCGCTAACAAAAGGCAAAAACGTCATCTAAACATGCATGTGCCAGTCTCAAATTCCACCTTCACTTGTAGAGCGTGCGGAAAACTATGCCGCTCCCGTATCGGCTTATACAGCCATGAAAAGTCTTGCCTCAGACACTGATTAAATCGTCTGTCACAGACGTGTGAAGCCAATGATGATGATGATGATGAATGATAATTAACCGGACCCCCTGACAGGAAAAACCCCCCAAAAAAAAAAGTAATATCCTCTGCCTCTTATAACTACCCACTTACAAAAAACCGTGTGTTTTTGAATGAATCTATCTAGGTAGGGCCACAATTCTTACACCCGAACCATTTTTTTTATTCCCAAGAGATGGGACTAAACTAGGGATACAGCTGTCACTCTTGGCCTTTTTGCTTTGCTAGGGCCTACCTACATTGAAAATGCACCGCCGAATCATTAACCAGAGATTTACATTGTAATCTTCATCAACACACATATACATACTAATACAAAGTACTACTTCCTTTATTTTAATTGATGAACCAGCCTGTGAAACTGATCGCAAGGAACATAGGAAAGTTCAGAACTTCACTGGGGTTAATAAAATACAATAAAGTTGTACTTGCCATGTTGTGCTTAAAGCTACTTTCCAAAAATAGAGACTTCATTCCACGTTTTTTAATATAGTTTCAAGTTTTTATATGCATTACCACATGTAAACCATAACAATAGATCTTAAACTACTTATTATAAGTCCAGAAGGTAGCACCTCGCAGAGGCACCGCAAATTGTTTTGGTAGCAACAATCATACATATTATTTAACGAAGAAATTGCTATACTATTTGTAACATTAAACACTATATCAAATTGTAAAACAGAAAAATAATATAAATGTTAGGACGCCATCCAAAAGAGTAAAATATGACGTCACGTTTACTTTAATTTCATGAAAATGACGTTTTAAAAAGTAGGTATTTTGACCTGTCAGTCAAGTATGTAGAGTTTAACGTTTAGTTTGACGGGGTGGTTATCATCCCTTAAAAGGAACACTGCACTTTTTCTTACACCTGTACACTACTGTACTTTTGTACAAGTACTCATGATGTAAATTAGTGCCTAAGAAGTACATTTTATGAATATATAAACAAAATCTAATTTACCTAAAATTAAACAGACTTCGGTGCATATTACACGATCATTTATCTTGGATCATAGATAATCGCATACTTTATCCAATTTAATTGACAAACAAAATGAAGAAAAATATTATATTAAGTCTGTTTACAATATCAAATATCATAAACTCATAGATCATTACTAATCACTAGTCACTAAATAGTATAAAATCAATTCGCTTCCCGTAAGTCCCTTTGTATGTTTGGATCTTTAAAAGTACGCAACGGATTTTGATGCGATTTTCTTTAATAGTTAAGGTGATTCAATTAAAAAGTTTTTATTTAATATATTATTCATGCAGGGATAAGGTCCTTTTTTCATGCCGGAAAGGAGAAACACGTGTTTGTGGTTCTGTATGTTTTTCTTGAAATACTGCAAACGATATTGATGAAACTAGTTGCGAATCTAAAGTAAAATAAATCCTTACTACACAAATTGAAAAAATCTATTAATTGATATACAGGTTCATCACAAAAATAAAATAAACGGATTTAAGTTGTGTTTATTTTGGATTTTATATTTCGTTTCGTATTTCGCATTCTTTTATTGTGATGTGTAATGGTTGCGCAAACTCAATAAAATATTATAATACAGGATGTTGGGAAAAGTACTGCGTTCGTTCCTTTAAACAACACATTCTATAAGTAGATATAACAAAACGTATTTAAAAAATACTTTTAATTAAATTGATTTTATTATAGTTATTTGTACAACAAGATAGTAAAGTTTATTTTTGCTTCGAGTGCTAACTTCCAATCCCGAGGCAGCGAAGTATTACGCTCGTGATTTTAAAAGTGGAGGTAGTAACCTGAGCTCAATGAGAGATTCTAAAGCACGAGTTGTGAATAAAGTTGCTGTCGTGTGGTACACACAACTTTTCACACCTCTACTAGTGAGAAAACTCTACCAATGTCAAGTTTAGGAAATTGACTGTACAGCTTGAATGTTTCAAGAAAAATAAAAACACTTGCAAAATAAAGTTTGTGAAGATGCATACAGTAATATGAAGTACGTCACAATATTCAGAAATAACAAATATTAGAAGAAAACGATTACAAAAATAAATAAATAACTGGCTGAAATAATTTTCAGAATTCTTCCCAATAATTAGATAAAACTACTTTTGCCCTCTGTAAACTCAAAAACTGTTCTTTTCAAGCAATTTGAAAAAGATTTGTATTAAATTGTTTAACCGTATGTCAAAACGCGACATTACTTATAATTATAATCAATACGAAGAATAAATATTAAAACATAATTAAATTTTTTTTGTACCACACATGTGATTAAAAAAAAAAAACATACAGCTAATCATAAAGCAATATGCTTACCTTTTATATCCTCCGAGGTGACGTCGTGGTTCTCCTTGTTGGCCTGTATCTTCTCGATGAGGTGCTCGAGCCTGCTGCTGTTGCCCTTGAATAGCATGATCATGTCGCCACCAAGTCGTCCCCTCAACTGACGACCGTCACCGCGCCCAGCAGGTGCATCGGTTCCAGTTTATTTTGGATTTTTTTGCGGGTGCGTTTACCGTGAGTGCGAATTAATGCGCGCGCGTGTCCGACAGGTGAGCGGCTAATTGAAGGGGCGCCCGCGCTCGTGCGGCTGGCTTTCGTACGCTTCCTTCACGCCAATTTCGGCTGTTATAATTAGCGACAATCGTCTTTGTGTTCCGTCTTGACAGGTGCGCGAGACGCGGAGCACCTTGACGTGGGTCGTGAAGACGCGCGGCGTGGACGGCTCGCTCGGCACGACTGCCGGTGGGCGAGCTGCCGGGCGGAGGCCGAGCCCGCACCCTGCGCCCCGCCTGCCCGACCCGCCCACTCCCCCTCCCCCCACTGCACCCACACCTACAGCCGCGCTAACAATCACCTTCACAGCCTGACTATAGTTTATTCTTGGAAAATCCAAAAATAACCTAAAAACTGCCCCTCTCCCTTTAACTGGACTCTACCTTGGATATTGTAGAGTCCAAATAAATTTGAACGTAAGGATAAGAAAATATTTGACACAACTGAAGATTATAGTTATTTAAAACGCAGGATATGTATTCACTTACTTACTATCAATTTGATACAAATTGAGGAATTCAGTCAAAAAGATTTTGAAGCTCATAAATAAAGACAAAAACAACACCCATATAAAATGCAAGGACATTTTTAATAAATAAGAAAAAAAAGACACTCAAATTTATCGCACACATTACATATTCCGAAAAAAAAAGATTTTGTGTGAATATCTGTCAAGTGAGTTCATGAAGTCCTAAGCGTAATCAATCGTCGTTTGATTGACGCGTTTCCACAATCGCACACACAACACACGCTCGCTAATTTAACGTGAATAATCTGCCAAATGACAGCGGGATGACGCTAAAAGCTTTTCAAATTTGGAACGTCAAGAAAACTGCGCGATTTTCCTCGATCCACCCACGGCGCGGCGCGGCCAATGGGCGCCATCGCCCCCCGCGCACCGCACCCCCCGCCCCGACGCCTCGCTCCACTAACTTCTGAACACAAACACAGTCCAACTCTTTTATCTTCAGATTTTTTGTTTCTTCACTCTTTGTTTCGATATTACAGGTGTCGCACAATATTATTGCATGATTGATTTTGCTGTTTTTCCTGCGACTCTGTTGTATTTGAAAATGAGCAATATTCATCAACTTGAAATTATAAAGTCAAAATTGACTGCTCTTTATTTTTGTCATCAACAGCGTAGAAGATGGGCATAAATTATTGTAGTTTTACAGGATGTTTAGTAAAATATGTCAATAAAATATAAAGGCCACCCGATGTCCAGCAATCGGTCCTCGGGGGCCGATTGCGACCGCCGTCGCGGGTACCTTTTAGTTGTTTTGAATATATCACGCGGATTAAGTCGGACACCAACTGCTGTAATTTTGAGGATAAACTCGAGAAATATCTCCAATGTGAGTGCACCCTAGCGATTTGTATATACTCCGGTTATTGCTTGTTTGGTTTCATTTTGTTGTAGGTATTAAATATTAAATTATTAAAAAAAATACTATTTCTATGTTTTTTATTGCTAACTCAATTACGTACTTACTTAAAAGATCATGCCCACGATAGTAAGGTTGCTCGTACTATTTTGCATCAATCTTGCGGCACTCTTGCAGGCCTCACATCACACCAAAGTTAAATAATTACAGAGTCTAATAATTGCTTCATTTTTTAAATAGATGTTTATTCAATTGGGACAGAAGTTTTGGGGTTATTGAATGTTAAAATTTGGCATTGAACGAGCAAAAAAGTAATGAAGTGTGCGTCTTTTTGTGTAGGTATTTCGTTGTAAATTCGTTCTGTTAGAAAAACAGTGTAAAAAATGTTCACACCTCTGCTTGGTAAAGATTGTTAACAGTTGTCTAGCAGTGGATTGCAATAGGCTGATGTATGTATGATAACAGTTGCAGAACTTTAAAATAAATACGGACCTGCCGGCCAAAGTGAGACTCGGCCTGAAAAGGAAAGCCCATAGCTATTTTAATTATACAGAGGAACTGGTCATATCTTCACATAACAATTTGAAGGTAAGCCATAGAAAATAAAAACAATACCTACATTGATTATTATAATTGTAATAATTGCCCAATGTAAAATTAAAAAAGTGGCCAGATAATAAGAAATAGTGGGCCGATGGCGTAGTACCTCTGCCTGCTACGTCGAGGGTCGTGGGTTCGATCCCCACAAGACACAAATATTTGTTAAGTCATTTCAGATATTTGTGTTTAGTCTGGGTGTTTCTGTGTATAATATGTATTTATTTACAAAAACAGTATATAACTGTTAATATCAGCTATCTAGTTCCCATAGTACAAGCTTAGTTTGGGGCTAGATGGCGCTGCGTGAATTCACATAATGGAATATCTTTAGTAAGTATCTACGAAGTAGCTATCTACTATTTTCTAAACATTATATTTCATACTAATTTGAGAGAAACACTGTCGGTATGGTACTAAATACCGAATGTCAATTTTCCTGTCTCCGTGCCTGCTAAAACCAAGATATGAGTGATAGAGTGCTTCGCTCATATTATAATAATAAATTATATTTGCCCCCTAAGAGACTAGAGTTGGTAAGAAATAATTCATATCAAATGTGCATTAAAATATTTAATAAACTTCCCGACTTTTTCAAGGAATACAAGTTCAATAAATTTAAACAATCAATGTCGGAATGGTTAGTGGCGAATTGTTTTTATAATTTAAAAGAATATTTTGACTGCAAATGATTGCTCTGTGATGTGTTATGTATTATTTTATAAAATGTTAACTTTAGCTTGTATGTATTAGTTGTTGAATGTGAATTTTTATTGGTGACATTTGATTTGAAATGTATTTTTCATTTAATTTGACATTGAAATTGTATCTAATCTTTAATGCATTAATAATGATGAATGATAATTACAAATTTTGACTAAGAGTAGGTATAAAAAAATAATGTCTAAATAGTGTTCATGCCCGAAACGGCAACATTCAATGTGTCGCTCTATGTGCAACTCCAACCGCAAATGTAATAACTTGACTGTTTTACACTAATAAATTCTATTCTATTCTATTCTGCACTATAGGTACTATAGTACACTGGCAAGATAAACCGAGACAGCTAACAAGTTTGTTCGCAGACTGAACGCTAGTAGTGCCAACTAAACGGGCGTAGCTACTGTATCCAACAAATTAATGAACATAAAACATTCAGAGCCGTTCACGGGATTGACGCGCAGTTGTCGGGCGCTGGATTCAGAAGGGTTGAACATTAATACTTAAGCGGGCCGCACCTCGGCTGACAACCTCGATTAGGCTGTCACTGCAAATCTCCAGGCCCTGAATAAAGTATTATGAAAAAGCGTTTCTTATCTCGAAGGCACCGTCCGTCCGCCCGCGACCACGGCCTGATGAGGGTCCAAATACTTTCACTTGCTCCTTTCTACGCAAACAATTTGACGGCTTGGGTAACTTTTATGTTTGTTTATTCACATTGTTTTTGGTTGGAAATGGAAACATTTTATTTATTGGTTTAATTTTGTGTAAAAGGTCACATAGATAAGTTATTTTTATGGTATTAAAGTATGTGAAAATCGCTATAAATCTATATCAAAACCATCTTGGCATTTCAGAAGCTCTGTAAAGTAAGCGAAACCTACAAACCACATAAGTATTGATTCATACACGTCGTACCATTAACAGAATCCTCAAGTGTAACGGAGCATTGCCGCCTTAAATAATAAATGTGTTTGACGCTCTGGCTTGACGTATGTCCGTAGCGGATAACACCGGGTTAGGGAAGCAAGCACGTAGTGTATCCAACCCTTTATTTGTAGGAGATCGTCTCCCGTATTCGATGTCACCTCAATACTGCATTATGTTTTGTTCACCTGAGTTTGCTCTTCTTATGACATAGCCTGATTGTACCCTACAAATAAGAGTTGAGTGCTTTTAAGGGTGTTTTCGACAATTTTCTTTCTAATGTAAAATTGAGCCAGAAATTTTTATTTTTTGTGGTCAACCGAGAATCGAAACTCAGATATCTACTTTTAGCCCATCACGCCTTGCCTCGTTGTTAATTTAAAAACGCATCTCATGTCCTTTCCCGACCTTAATTTTTTCCACGTCACCCATACAAAGAAGTTTAAATAACAATTTGGTGATACCATGACGAAGTTAGTGTTGTCAACAAACACCCAAACATCTACCTGCTCGATCTAAGGGTACACACGCGCCCATGTCTGTTCCCGTCCTAATAAATCAGTGAGGCACGTCATTTCGACGTCATTCTGACAGATTAATATGTCACTGTGTCTCCCTTTCGTGCCGTTCTTGTGTAAGTGGGTTATTCCTCACATTCCCCATAACTTAAGCCCTTTCCAAGAGATTTTTTTGTCAGTAGGATTGTGATGATGTAATTTGTGAGGATTAAGTATGAAGTTGAACAAGAAACAGTTTTGAATGCAGGCATTTAAGGTATTAGATTAAATGGCTTTAAGAGACTAAATTGAAACAGCTCTACATGTTATAAAAATATTTTTACATTACTTTGGGTAAAATTGTTTTTTGTGTTGCGACGTGTTTTAGTTCTAGTTAATGTACGTAAACTCTACGACCCACGGTACACCTTCATTTAGGAAATAGGGTAACACTTAATCAAGTTAAATTTCACAGTCGCCAAGGAGTGTAAAAGCAGGCCACACAAGACAAATCAATAGGGGTGATGTTTTTGTGCGATCGGCCTCCGGGGTGGTCCATGATACGCCACTTCACCCTTAGATGGCAATCTGTATTTAGATGGGTGCCGGAACCAGACCTTTCATTAAAATAAAACAAAAAGTGTCGTCAAACTGTGACATGGATGACAAAACATTTACATGACTGACCACAAACCAGGTCGAGATTCCTATGTAATAGGCAAATTAACCTACACAGCCATAATTTATATTTGATGTCTCTTGTCTTCTTCAACGTAATCGTTACATGTGCTTTCAAAATGTGTAGTTTCATCAAATAAACACCGAATAGAATACGCCGAGTGAAGCCGGCTTAGAATAGCATCAACCCATTCCTTTCCCGTGGGTGTCGTAAGAGGCGACTAAGGGACTCCAAGGGTAACATGTGTATTGCAATTTTAGGCGATGGGGTGACATCCCGTCATTATGGTTATTGCCTACAGCATGTTCTGAATGGCTCTCAAATGTTTTACAGACGTGGCGTTCATGTCCTTTTTTTACGGATGTTTACGCTCTGCCTACCCTACAAGGGATATAGGCGTGATATAGTATATATGTATTAAATATATATCATAGTTTCTGCCAGCACCGCACCTAAGGTAGCATAAGCATTATAACTAACTAAATAAAGCTTAACATGTCACGAAACTTGAAACTAAATTGGTAATATTCTGTTTTGCTTAAATAATCCAGCGGTCCAAATGGTCCACCGGACTTGAGAAACAACCATCACACACGTGTCCATCGTTTCTGGAAGTGATTTGGGATCACGCCCCATTCAATGGAGCATTGCTGACTTCCGAAGTAATTTCCTTTCGCCCTAAATAAACAATAAACCCAGTCAAACATCGGTGTGTACAGTTCAATTGCAAAATAATAATATCTTCAAATACTGGTATCCGACGTAGTCGGACAAGACGCCAGACAGTCTCCCAATCCCAAGCTAAAGTATAGTAAAAAATAAACAATTTAATAAGGCCTGGACAATGAGCCAGCAACAAAGGCACAGGAGATAAGGATTTGTTCCACGAAGTCGATAATCAAGAGGGTCAAACCTGTGACTCTTTGGGATCTATGGGATCCACTCCACTCACGTCACGGAGGATGTAGTTCACTCGTAAAGGCGTGAAAAGCGACGCCGCGCGTATCACCTGCGTAGATCGGGCGTTACGGTCACGTGTGTGTCCCTCCCACGTCTAAATTGACCCATTTCGTGTGTACTGCGCGCGCGCACCGCGTCTGGGATACCATCGCCGCGGAACGTGATGTCACGCCCGTGTAGGCAGGGCTTTACTGCTTTTAGCTAGAGATTAGAATAAACTACTGAAGGGTATTTTTGAATTCCTTAAGTTTTTTTTTTATGAAAACTTAATCATACAACTTTAGGAGAACGCCGAGATCGAACAACCTGAGTACACCTATTCAGTCATTCATAGCACTATTTTCACCATCGTGAAATTCTAGAAAGTTGGTGGTATTTTGTGAGGCGTGGGAAACATTTCCTCGGTTTGGGTGGAACGAAAGGAGAGCCATGATCAGCTCGGTGACAGTTCTCGGCGCCTACTACGTCGGGGTCACCTAGGCGTCAGCGAAAGGGCGACCAAGATTTTGAAGAATTTGACACATCATAATATCAGTAGAAAAGAAGTATGATTGCAGTGAACTTGAGTGACAGGATCTGGAATAGCTTAATAAGAGAAGGTTGCGGTATAAAAAAAAACGTAGTGACTGGTATAGAAGAAGGTCAATGGAAATGCTGAGATGGTTTGGTCACATTGAGAGAATGAATGAAAGAAGAATAAAGAAACAGGTGTACATGAGGAGTGTGGATGGGAACGTTGGGAGGGGAAGACCAAGACGCACGTACTTGGATCAGATCGGGCGCGTTCTAAAGAAAGGTCAGGTCAAGAGTACCCTAAACATGTATGAAAAGGTTGATGTATGTTGAAGAAGCTAAAGAGGTGTGTCAGGATCGTAGCAAGTGGAACTCTGCCTACCCCTACGGGAAAGAGGCGTGTTAATATGTATGTATGTATAATATCAGTAAGTACCACCTCCCCTATTACTTATTTTATTTTACTGACTCCTTGAATCTCTATTTTCCATTTTATTAGGTCCCCCTGTTCCAATAGGTGGATATTTTTCAAGAGGAAATTTTTAATTGAAAAATAAGTTGAAAAGTAAAAACCCCAAATTGACGAAGGACTCAAATATCTACCACAATTATAGAGCTCATTGCGCCCACGAGTAGGTAGGTTTAGGATAATGCTTTCAGCGTATACTTAAAGCGCAATCAAACAAGGTTTAATCATGTCTCTCGAAATTACCTTGACCTGATGGTCTTCCTAAAATCGGTATCGAATCTGCGAGACACAGTAGGCTCTACTGTGTCCCCAGCCGAGGTGCGTCGTGATCCGCGATTGCCGCCCACCGTGACGCACCGGTTTTTACCACCTTTTTACCTCGTTTTCACCACTAAAGACTTTGTTTTGGTTACCCAGTACGAACTTCTCTTGGTTTTTTCTACAGTAATACCACCAAGAGCTTGGCACGCCTATATTGCGATGACCCTGAACAGACCACGCTCCGATTAATAGAGATGTAGAAATGGAGAAGTAACAGAAATTGATTGGTACGGTTTTTGCGACTGCAAAATGTAGAGTCTACCGAATAATATTTATTTAAAAGCAAAAAAGTTTTTGTTTACCACAGGTAAGCACAAAGAAAACGTTTCGTTATGAACACGTATTTTAGAATATTTGTAGATGCTCGCGTCTATTTTTGACGTGTAACCAAATAAATATTATGCATTACAAACTTAGGGCGTGAAATCTTTGTTCCTTTAAATTTAGTGACGGAATTATAGGTACATACGCAGGTAATCATCTAACAAAATGGTAAAACTTTTTAACGTTTAAATCCTTGTTCCTTTAAATTCAGTGACGGAATTATAGGTACATACGCAGGTAATCATCTAACAAAATGGTAAAACTTTTTAACGTTTAAATCCTTGTTCCTTTAAATTCAGTGACGGATTTATAGGTACATACGCAGGTAATCATCTAATAAAATGGTAAAACTTTTTAACGTTTAAATCCTTGTTCCTTTAAATTCAGTGACGGAATTATAGGTACATACGCAGGTAATCATCTAACAAAATGGTAAAACTTTTTAACGTTTAAATCCTTGTTCCTTTAAATTCAGTGACGGAATTATAGGTACATACGCAGGTAATCATCTAACAAAATGGTAAAACTTTTTAACGTTTAAATCCTTGTTCCTTTAAATTCAGTGACGGATTTATAGGTACATACGCAGGTAATCATCTAATAAAATGGTAAAACTTTTTAACGTTTAAATCCTTGTTCCTTTAAATTCAGTGACGGAATTATAGGTACATACGCAGGTAATCATCTAACAAAATGGTAAAACTTTTTAACGTTTAAATCTTTGTTCCTTTAAATTCATTGACGGAATTATAGGTACATACGCAGGTAATCATCTAACAAAATGGTAAAACTTTTTAACGTTTCAAAGCGCCTTAGCAATAAACTGGAGTACCTATACCTACATACGTAAATGCTCGTGTTCAGACCCCCCAAACTCAGCTATTTGGGTAATGACAGCTTCGAAACTGTCCAACCAGTCATCTTTCATGTAAATGTGGACGAAAACACCGATTTGATTCGTATCGCCTCGCTAATTTTCAATGGTCGTCAATTCGGAGATTCAAGGTAAGAGACATCAGTCAATTTGTTTCCAGTTTTATTTTGCTTAGTATTTAGTATGGTATCGTATTTTCATTGTAACAATCCATGATTCTAAAGGTTCATTGGGCTGGTTCTGGACCCGGTGTTTCTAACTAAAATGAGAGTGGTGTAGATACAGAATATACATACAGGTTCAAACTAATTACCTAAAGTTAGACCAAGTTATTCAAGCAGGATTTGGAAATGGAAAATTTATGTAGACAAGACCACCTCTAACCAGTCGGTTCCAATAAATTAGCCACCATTTTGGGGTGATTGCGCCTGATTGTGATCGATGCGCGTGCGCTGGGCGAATCGGCACGTAGTTCCGGCGCTCGCAGGTGACTTTGCTCAATTGGCGGCTAGGGCTGACTTTTACCTCTGTGTGGGTAAAAGAAAGGTGGAGTTTGGGTGAAGTGAAACCTTAAATCCTAAAATCTAACTATTCAATTCAATTCAATTCAAAAATACTTTATTGTACACAGGAAATACAGTAAAAACAAGATATAAATTAAAAAAAGTGTACTAACTATTCAGATAAGAGCAGGTTCTAAACTGAGGGTGTTTTATCTCAATTAACATTTAGCGGTTTTCATCAAGAACTTTACATATGTAAGTTAATATAGGATCACCTGTCCACTGTAAACATGATCGATTTTAAACAGGTTAGGCGTGCCGTACGCTCGTTTACTACCTAGGTCTGCATACCTAAAACGTCAATACGAGAGTATTATACAGTATCTTTTGAGGTAAGTATAGGTACTCAAACGTCTCAAAGTTCTGTGTGAAAAAGATCGTTGAAGACTTATAAAGTGACTTCATCAGAGTAGATACAAGTATCTCGGTTAACTGCGCACCTGCACTGCACGCTTCATGCGCCTGCTCACTGATCAATCACAACCATCAACCACCGATTAATGGTACACCTTTAGTCGAAACGCCTCTCGACTGATAGTTTTACAAATTTCGGTGGTTTCGTTTCGTGTTTGTGTATATATTTTATTTTGATTATCATTCAACTGGATTCTTAGCTGGTCCACCTTGTGACCGCACCACAACACACCCTTTGTTTTACAACCACCATCACATGCACAATACGAAGAGACGGGACACGATCATAATAATTTTCTCTGAGAAAGCTATGCATTTGCATAAGACGCTTGTAAGTGCGCTGGTCATCCGTCACGGAGCCGGAAGACTCGCCCTCGTCCGGCCGCCGCCGGACCGCGGGCCGCACGTCCGGTTGCCGTCCGGTTACCGTGCGGCGCTGGACTTGATGGACTTCCGCCTTTTAACTACCCGCCCTCTTATTTATTTGTCGTGTGTAACTGTACTTACTAACTGTTAAGAAGATACGCCTGATTTATTGTCTGAACTAAATATACCCTTATACCTATTTTCTATTAACACGTATAAATTTATAGCGTTAAGAAAACCCTTTACAACATATCCTTAAAGTAAGAAAATCTTGGGTATCTAAGGGCGTTACACAGGCCATTCCTAGCAACTTTTCATTGCCATTGACTACATTCACCAGTCTATTGCAGTCCACTGCTGGACGAAGGCCTCCCCCTGGGTACGCCATAGGGCGCACGATCTCTCGTTTTCACTATCCAGTCGCTACCAGCCGCCTTTTGACTACGCTAATATGGAAAGAGGACGCTATTTTGTGTAAATATTTTTATCTCTTTAGATTTGTGATTTTTGGCATCTCAATACTATTTTACCTAACATGTCCCAGTATTAGCAAACAAGCAGAACAGCCGGAAACGCGCTCTCGTGCCACAGTTTGCGTCAATCGTAAACTAGGCTAGAACGACGCGCCAACTTAGACAAAACAACAGTATGTATACAGAACCGAGTCTTATCATTCTTATTTATTGTTATTGGTCACTGGAGTTTAATCAAACTGCATACAATGTCAACTTATACAAGCTACGTGACACGACACTGCTGAAGAAATCAAATCCAATAACAAATCGAATAGCACAATCTTATAATTGTCTGATTTGGAATATTTTTATTTAATTTCTCACCCATCCGAATCGTGCACCCCTATCTCAAGCCAAGACCCTCTATCGCGTAAGAGCTATCAACAATAGCGAGCAGGAAATGCCAGAAGCCGAGATGAGCACAAACGCTAAGCCATCACGCACAATGGCAACCAAAACAAAGGAAGGGTACTGTCTTCGCGCCACATCCCCCGAATTAGTTTTGTAAACACAGTTGTGCTTGTAAATTATTGTTATCGTCTTGCGTAATAGTTCAGTTTGATAATATTGATTGTTAACTTAACAGGAATTTGCGATTGGAAACTAGTTTGGTTCATGGGTGTACTAGTTTCAATGATGATCACTCAAAATAATTGCCTCTTTATGTTATCACTTCAAGAAGTTTATTTCGTACACGCCTCAAGCCGAATCCTACATAAAAGAACGACAAATTGAAAACAATCACAAGATAAAATCAAATTGCTGCCGACACAGAATACTCAATTTAACACCATCCATTTAGAACCCATTAAAGTCTAAGAGCAAGTGATTTTTTCAGAGGCACCGCAAGAATTGAAAATCAATTTTGACGCAACTTAATTTTTAAAACTACGGTTTATTCTATGTATACAGACACATTTAAAAACCCACTCGTTTAACTAAAGTAATTTTTTATGGCTGCCAGTGCTGCCCCACATAATTTCGAATTGGAATCACATGTCAATGTCAACGTGCCAATGTTGTGCTTCAAGTCTGATTGCGACGTGTTTTTCAAAGCTTCATTATGTAAGTTGAGTTTCTTTCTGATAAAATCACTTGAGTTTTCAATATTTTCGTGGCTTCGTTTGGTGTTTCGTTGAATTTCCTTTGAATCATCCCTTGCTCTGCGAAAAGAGGGCAAAAAATTGCGGAAGCGATGTGATTGCCACACTGATCGGGAGTAATCACACGGTCGATACGCAGTCGATACTCGGTTACGAACAAATTGCTCCACAAATGAAGGGTTGAACAGATTGGCTGCGCACGCGCCGATGAAGACGTCAGTACCGATCACCTGCCGATTACTACTAGTCTCGACCACCTGATCATAAAATAATAGGTAACAAAAAAGTTACGGGCCACCTGATAGAAGGCGGTCAGCGGAACTTATGAATACATATATAGACTGGCTGACGTTTCAGCTAAAAGTAATTCAGGGATCTGATTGCCCAGAGAGCTTTTCCAAACTTTTGAAAAACGCTGAATATGATACTTTTAGTAAATTTCTTGAAAAAAAAATTGAAATAGCCACGCGCCATTCGGTATTTCGGTATGAGAATACTTAATAAATTCAAAGTGCTAAAAGCCCTTTAAAAACTCCTGAAAAACCAATCTATTTACTTCTAAAAGTAACGAATTCTCATGTTGGATGGCTGAAGACTACTTGAACTTTATCGGCTAACTCTACATCGCGTACTTTTTGAAATACCATATTTATGAGGCATGTCATGCAGTATGCACATGAAGATTAATTAGCTACCAAACATTCTCACGGCATGATTATGATATGACCATGAGTCACCACCGTGATATATACCTTAATCTAAATCTTAATGATAGTCGTCATCTCAACACCTAATTCCGAGAAATCCGTATTTGCTGCGTAGCGTGAATTCACTTTTCTGGTGTCTAATCATGACCAAATTCACAAAAATGACTCAATCTAAGTAAGAACTTCTATTGGCTGTTCGTAATCATCAAAATGGGTCCAATCTGCAACAGCTTGAGTTACTGTTTAAGGGTTCAATCACCACTGTTTACTCTTAGTTATTTTATGAATAACCAGTTTATGTTGATCTCTTAAAATAATATAATCTAATTTGCTGCCGATTGTACCTACTGGACGTAATCTTCACCACAATGAGGTTGGTGATGAGCAATAGAGTCATGAATACGCCGATTTTCCAGCGAGCGTAAAAACGTGACTGCCGCGTTTGGCGTCCACCGCACAGTAGGGGAAATACAGACGAACTGCATGATGTTCTGTCAACTTTAATGTCAACTTTAACTTTACAGTCAATTGCCCAGTGCTGACGACGTCTTACTAAATCAACAAATTCTCATAAGTTATATTTTTTATGTAGGTACTAAAAGAACATACAACAACGTGCTGACATTTTACTGAAAATAATATACAGGATAAATGCAGTAACGCTAAGCCAACTGCTTCAGAACGAGATCAGTTCTTATAAACCAATCACACCCAATGGTGCACTTTGCAGTACAGTTGATTGAATTTTACTTACTTTTGCACTTATGTTTATGGTAGCTCGTCTACATAGCCACTTATTATAATTACGCGTGTTCCCATAAAATCGGGCCCAAATAACCCTGTATCAGTTTAGCGTAATAGCCTCGCAATGACTACCACCTTTATATTACCACAGAAAATGTATATATCTAAATATTACGTGCGTATTACAAGTTGCCCAAGAAACCGCAAACTTATGACGTCCAATTTTCTGGCGGCCAACGGGACGGAGAAACTGTTGCGAATTGTGCAAAAGTGGCGTAAATGCGTAAAGTTGCAGTATTTGCTGTGATGAGACTGAAAAATAAGAAAAGTGAAGGAAACTATGAGGCAATTTCCACTTTTGACACGGCCTTAAACAAGCATTCATTGCTTCGTGAAAGAAAGATAATTTTGCATCAATGTACACAAGTTTTTAATTGTAAGCCACCTAGGAGAAAAGGTACCGTTGCGTTGCGTTGCAACTGTGTCTGAGTATTCACAAAAAGAAAGTGTTCACAGTACATTACTAGTGACTTTGGAGGCTCGACGGAAGGGCAGGGCATCCTCCGTTTTGGGTGGTCGCACCGCGGTGGTTCATTTTGGTTGATTTCACGCTTTTATCTACCGACAGTGGTGTTCAAACAGCGGTCGATGGACTTTTCAGCGGTCTATTTGAATGAGATTTAGAATCGCAACATCATCTTATTAGCAATCATATCATTACATGCACGGAATTAAAATCCAGTAGATTATTAAACTACCAACACTGTCCAACACCAATAATATCGATAAATTAAAAAGTTATTGAAGAACATCAAGTTAGAGCTCAGCGATTAATTTCACCGGACTGATTTTGAGATGCAATAGAATGATTTGTCTAATCACAATTTTATTTAAATAACGTTAAATAAGTACCAAAGCGCATAAGGAATTTTTATAATAAAATATTTAAAAGCAACCAATACAGATCAAACTTGATTTTGTATGCTTCCGGGCACGGCACCAGTAACAATCAAAACCTAAGGCTATTGCTCTGAATTTTGTGTCCCATTTCTTGAAATCTCCAAATTCTGAGAAGATATTTTTCTTAGTAAATACTTTAAGATATATGCTACAAAACTATGGAGCTCGAAACACCATTTATTGGAATATATAAATAGAAATTGTCTCGATAAAGTAAAAACGCAAATTAAGATCTAATTTTGCGTGTTTGACCCGTTTATTAGACTCAAAACCTGGACGATTTCATTGTTATCCATCGTTTCACAATTTATGTTATTTCGTGTCCTCTTCTACTTCATTAAATGAGTAATGACTTATGAATCTATGGGCTTACTTTTTGAAACATTTGTTTATACGGCGTGTAAGGGACAGCCTTCTGAATACTGATAGGGTGCATGTAGACCCTGAAACTCAACAACTTTTCCCTAGGAACGTATGACATAGGAAACACCAAAAAAAATTTACCTCTCATACAAAATCACGATGAGAGAAGAGAGGTAATTTTTTTTTTTAATTTTTAGAAATAGTTTCCTATGCGAAGTTTATCAGTTTGCACATGATCTGAATGCATCCTATAAGTATTCGGAGGGCTGTCCCTTACACCATGTATATTTTAATAACCATACAAATGTTCGGGTTTCCGAATCCGAACCGTCATCGTCAGTTTCTCTCTAATGCAGCGAGAAGAAAAGGGACTTACTTTTTGGGACTGATGTAGCCTTAATGTTGAAAAAGGTTAAGAATCACTGGCCAACCATCACCTGAGCTTTCTGCCTTTACTTGAATAAACACCATTTAAAACACCATGAAATTTGGGCAATGAGATCCACCACCGGCCAATTACAGACCAATCAAGGCTGCTGGCGATATGCTAATTACTGGTTGACGTTGATGGATTAATCCTAAGAAGCAATCAGGTATCAAGTGTGAAGGGTAATGGGGTAAGGACGGTGCGTTCGTGGTCACGAGTGTGATGATGATGATGGTTTGTGATCGATCAAGCATAAATCTATTTTATAACAAACAATTTGACAATATTTACGCCGAATTTTTGTCATAGTACGTTGATATTGAACTATGATACCTAAGATATTTCGCCGCGAAAATCACTCAGTCGCGGAGTTATCATACTTTATGTATGGGATAAATTAGTACCTATATGACAACATGCGCGTAAAATCTTTGATTATTTTAACAGTACGAAATAACACACAAAAGCCTGATTCATTTGTCATGTTTATGCATCTCATACAAATGGTATCCAGGATATTTGATTATTAAAAAGGGGCACTAATGAAAACTCATTTGTAAGAATTTCACAAAATAAAATACAAATCTGAAACTTCCTCCACGCTCTGAACTAGAGCCGAAAGCCGCCATTTTCTCTCTTTGTTCGCTTTATGAATACAAAGATGAATAGTTCTCATAGAATAATCGATTGATTATCCTGTATTTTGAATACTGTGTTGTTGTTAATGTGCTCACCAAGTGAAATTTAGAAACACTACAGTCACTGGTACAGTTATTTTTGTTGTAGGCGTGGTCTGGCGAGCGCCGGGTGGGTGGGGCGTTGGGTGCTCACGTGGGTGCCGGGGCGGGGCGACCGCGCCCAGAGCGCGAGGCCACGCCTATACAAACTAAAGGATCTATTTTTGAAATGTTTCCAAAACACTGTAATTCTTACAAAAGTTCGTTCGTAGTTTGTCCCTTTTTTAGGAAAAAGGATGATGTGTGGAGGAGTAGGTACAGAGAGATAGATTTTGAGACAATTCGAACAAAATAATTTAAAACTAAATATATCTAGATATATTTTTGAATTGTAATGCAAATTTCAAATTGTTTTCAGATTCTGCTTGATGCATTTCATTACTATTGCATTGCTACAAAAAATAACCAACTACATGATATGGTATATCTAATACATACATACATACATAAATCACGCCTATATCCCTTACGGGGTAGGCAGAGCGTTAACGGCCGTAAAACGGATATTAACACCACGTCTGACAAAAGCTTGAGGGTCAATCAGATAACTGTGTATCACTATAGTGACAGGTTGTCAGCCCATCGCCTAAAATTGCAATACACATCCCTCGAGTCCCTTAGTCGGCTCTTACGACACCCATGGGTAAGAAATGGGGTGATGCTATTCTAAGCCGGCAATCACACGGCGCCATATATCTAATAGGTATCACAATCCTAAATACTTTTCCTCGCTAAAAGGAAACACCCTCCGTCCTAAGTTACTTTCCTAGTTTTCCGTCAGATGTCGGTGTAGAGCACTCCGGGAAAGTTTCCCCTACCTACCCTCTACCCGCAGTATGAACCGCCCATTCGAACGCATTTCTTCAATTCTCGACAGAGCGCGCCACCGTGCCATATTAAGAGTTTAAAAACAAAGCTTTTTTCTTCAGCTAGTTTCTTCATCAGTCAATCGATTATAAAAGTTTTTGAAACACGAGAAATTCTTAATTTACTCGAAGTAGAAACCTGAGAGATTTGGGTCATAAAGTTGCTGATGCTATTCACATATTAACTACTGGTCACTAACCGTAGTCGGTACTCAGTTAAAGAAGACAGTTTTAAAACAATTTTGTTATCGAATAATTCTATCGTGCAACTGAATACAAACGGATACAGCGATTAGCGGTAGCAAGCCACGGATTCAACGCATTTGATTTAAAAAGCAATGTAGATAAAGCAATACAATTTAAATAAAGTGATTAAAATCATAACATTAGTGAAGGGGAGCTGTAGGTAGGCCGGCGGCGAGATGAAGAAGGTCGAGATACGATCGGAGACGCTTTGCGACACCTCGCCGCCACAGCCGCTGCCGCACCGCCGCCGCACCGCCACCGCCACGCGCTACATCTAATCCTTGATAAACTCGCCACGCATCTGCCATTTCATCTGAAGCGCGAATCTTCGCTTTTTATTCAGTGTTGGTACGATCTGTCGACAGGCACGACCTTGCGGTTCCCACGAACGAGGCTTTCCCTGGCAACCCCGCCGCGCCGGCATTGTCGCCGGCTGCCACCACCGGAGCCTCCACCAACCGTGACCAGCAAATGGACCGGTCGAGCGATCGATCCAGCTACGGTCGCGATCAAACAATACGCCGCACGCAAACGAGCACCGCTCAAGGTGAAAATCGATGTCCGCCGTGATTTCACGCGGCTGATGTCATTACCTCGCCATTTCTGTATCGTTGATTCAAATCTATTCCGCTACCGCTATCTAAATAGCTTTCCGATTAAGTTTCATCTTCTAACTGTAGGTGTCTGATTCTGATTAGATATATATTTTTAAGTTTCAGTTCGGGATTCTGATTAACTTTAAAATTGGCTATCTGAAAGTTTGCCAAGCATTCGGGTTGGGGCCGGTATCTCTGCCCATGCATAGTTAAGTGCATCTGCGACCTGCGTCTAGTGGCGACGCAATATCGGAACTGCCCCTGGGATTCTAGGTGGTCTAACTTCTTCACTTCAGCCCCTTCCCTCGAATGTGCTCGTTTCAGATAATAAGCTATGCAAATAATGCACCTCTCGGCCTACATTTTTTCCTCCATTTTCTCGTGAACAATCTCCTAGTATCAGTATCATTTATAAAAAATCTAGTCTCATGTTCAGTTTTGTTTTCCTGATGTTTTGTAAATAATTTAAATATATTATTACCTATTGTAGGTTAGTACTTAGTAAGTAGGATCAAGTGTTTTGTGTGATTTATTTTGAACACCTCTTTTATTACAAAACATTTTCCGTAACTTTTCAGATTTTAGAAATTCATGTTCCATTACTTATTTCTTTTGAAATATTTTCTATGAAAACTGATAGTTAATATTAGAGTAGCTATAGGTAAGGTAGTCACACCAAGTCATGAATTGGTAAGCCGCGCTGGGAATGCGCTCAGCTCATGCGCCCTCTAGAGGTTCCACTTCTTGAGATATTGCTACCAACAACGCCCTGACTGGCACAGACACTAAAATACATTGACTATTGTCTCTAAGAAAGCTTTAAGGAATACGATATTGCAATATCAAATGAGGAGATTCGAAGAAGTTTAATTAGACGGCGGCTTCAGACACCTTTGGGACTCAAACTCAACTGAGATTGGTCAAAGCCTCAAGGACAAATGTTCATTATAATCATACCCTTTGATATTATGAATTCAATTCATACGTCTAGTAGGAGGTTTGTTGTATATAGGGCGCGCGACCGGCCCGCCCGCGTCCGCCCGACACATTATCTCTCCTGCCATCTCTAGCTGACGAAGCGATGAATGCTCGAAAACTCGGAACTCATTCATCCAAAGCAATTCACCACAAAAACAATGGTGAACCCTTAACCGCGCCCGGTTAAAGACTATGAAATGCGAAAAAAACGCGATTCTTCTTGGGAACCCTTTCTTTATTGCTGAGGGCAATCGAATGCTAAAACATTGGAATCGAATATGAGTGCGGCCGGCGGGTGAATAGCGGCGGCGGCACAATGCAGCGGGCGCGCGGGTGTCGGATGTCGCGTCGCCCACGCCGCCGCTCCGCCGCCGCTCTCCGCAGCCGCTCCGCCGCCGCACCGCCACCGCCGCGCCCGCCGCTCCGACACACGATATCGCCTTTTTATTTCATAATTCCTATACAATGAAAACCCTGCAAAGGCGTAGGGTGAAGACAATGCGCCCGGAGGTAAAACCGCTCGGAACCCCTTTATATCCAATTTATTGTCTCAAAATAAAATCGGGTGCAAATTAAAATAAGTATTGAAGTGTACGACCGGTACCAACCAAGGACCTTTCAACCGCCTTTTTGTATTCAAATAGCAATGAATGATAGATAGCTGATCGTATAACCCTAAAAGAAAGGGTAGAAATTCAATAAAAAATTAAACCAACATTATGCAAAAGTCTTGAAAAATACTGACTGAGATGTTTGACCGTTTTGTTATTGCATGATTCTTGGAGCAGATTCGCAGAGAACAACACGAGAACAACACTCGTCAGCAGCCGCTAATAAATTGTGGGTGGCTTATCGAGATTGCCGATCCGAGTAATGTGTGTTCGGGTAATCAGATGAGCGCCTCCAAGTTTTAATTCCCGGAGATGCCCTGGGGGGTAGCAGGCGCGGGGCGGGGAGGGTCCGGCGCCGACGCCGATAGCGCATATAAAAAGGTTGCGGATCGCTCGCTCCATCCGGCGATTGGCTAGGCGGCGCCCGCTGCTCCCCAGGGCCCTATACGAGAAGCGAAATGGGCCCCTGAACACCCATAAGAGAGCGACCCCGCCCGCCACGGCCGAATAATTAGGGCTCTTTGTTTAGATAGCGGCAATTTTATTTGGGAGCGAACGGGCGCTGGGGACGTCTTCGGCCATTCCAACAGCCTGATATTAATAAGAAACGTGTGTGCCGAATAACAGCCTTCAGCCGAGGAAAATACCACTTTGATTTTATTTTTGCAGACAACGGTGTGGACGACCTTTAGAATTGACTCTTCTGTTTATCTATAAACATAGGACAATCTTATAAAAGAACAATAGTAGAAAAAGGTGCGGCTGGTCGTATTTTAAGTATTGATAGCAAAAGTTGCGGAGCGTGAATTATACCACCGCGAGTTCATAGTAAAGAAAGGGGGAGGACGACCGTCACCAAGCAATATCGCATAAATAATGCAGCAAGCAAAATTGGGATTTTGATTTGTTTTCTTCCAAACTTTTATTTGTCTTACGAAAGAGCCACTAACACAATGCTTCTGCTTCTTTTGTCTTTCCTTTAGGATTTAAAGTTTAAGAATTTATGAGTTTAATGTTGTGGAAATATTTTATGACCTACCACCTACTGGTTCAAACGAAACATCCAGTCGTATTGAAATAAGTCCTACTTACCTACGTTTTTATGCGCTGAAATTTTCAGTATCATGCGAAGTGCGTATCGGACTAAGCGGATTGCGCGCGAGGCAAGGCGGGTACGCGGTACTTACTACGTACGATGCGTGCATATTGTAGCGCTGCCGCAACCCACGTGACTAGGCCCTCGCCCGGCACCCCTGGGACCACCTCCGCTTTTGTCTCAGCTCTCGTCCCAGCAAACTTCCCATAAATGTTAATATGGGATCTTCTCACATTTGAATATCTATTTCTTCGCGAGGCCGGTTCGTTAACGCGGCCTTGAATTTTAAATTTTATCGCCGCGCGGGGATCGCCGCAGATGAGGTGCGCGCCTACGTGATCTCCCCGAGAATATAAAAAGAAACTTCTTTTTGTTTGTCTCTTTTTTGTTGTAAAGTGAAATAGATGATCCGCAAACACGCGGTTAATGCGCAAAGCCCCTGACATTACTTTGTGTCTGAACTTAATCTTGCTTTAAGCGTCTAACGTCGGTATGTAATCCATTTGTATGTTGCTTACTATTATTAATTACAACTTTACCACCAAAGCAAAGACTTTAAATATTTTAGAGTAATTAATATTATTTTTCTTAAATTAAGATAGTATTCGTAAGTAGGTATTTTGCAACAACACCAAAATACCTCTAAAATAAAAAATACTAGAACGCGTTGATGTCTTTCACATTAAAACTTAATTTAAGAAGAAGAATTCAACGTATGCCTTACTATTTGCGTACGTGTTTGTTCAAGTCACAAGTTCCTTTAATTACTAATTTCCGTGTTTCCAGTGGCACGTCAGCTGTCCCGTCTCGGATCCTGACTCCCGGATCCCGGCATCCCGTGTTTCGGAAAGCCCAAGACACACGCAAACAAATTAGCTCAGTAAATCTGTGAACATCGCAGCGAGACAACTTCTTCATTAGCCATCACTTGCGATTTAATCCAGTGAGGTGACACACTGTGAGGAAATGAAACTTAAGGGTGCTCTTGAATATTTTCGAAGAGTGCACGTTAATTTTAACATGTCAAAAATATCTAAGAGATTTTATAGGTACGAGAAAATTATCTTCTGAGTGAGCGTAGACATAATTCATTTAAATTTTCAACAGTGCGGCGCACCAATTACAGAAAATGAGAACTAGAATGTCAACAATATAGGTACGTAAGATTTAGAAGGAAAAAAAGTGTTTTGTATAATACTTTGGCGAAATACTGAAGACTTGATCCACGCTAGCTCTACAAGTTAAAATTTATGCTGAACTTCATCAAACTTTTTATTAGTCAAAAATTTTAAATACCGCTTTGGTTTCGAAACCTAACCTGTCGACTGGATGACAATCGGAAAGTTTCAGTCCAACATTTAAGCCCCCACCACCCTGTCTGACTCTCAATTATTGAAAATGCATTTCTACCCGCGCCCTGCGCTCGCCAACCGTCCGGCGCATCGCAAATGCACATTTTAAACTGCACCTGATTGCATAGTCGTGTTAGCCAGCCGCGCTAAAAGTCGCGCGACAGTTATTTCCGACTGTTGGCTTTGTTATACAGCCATAATCCGGTTCATTATTCATTTTGACACAAAATTGAATCAGACACAATTCGTACTCGTACATGCATATTATAACGGGAAAACACGGGCACAAAACGTTGCTTGTTTATTTCTATGATAGTGTTCGTTACTCATACGCACTCATATTGGTCTACTGCGAATGAAACTCTGAAACCAGAGTTCAGCAGACCATCCGTCAAACTAAGTAAACTCACGATGAAAAAACCCTAATTCAATGTTTTTAGGAATTTAGAATCAAGTCATCGATATTTACCTTATGTCATTTTATTCAAAGTAGGTAAGTGCTAACTATTACGCAAACCAATTTTATTTTTAATATAAAGTCTGTAGTTTAGATCCTTACTATTATCCACAAACTTTACATAACATCAATATTAAACGAACGACCCTTTTGTATCGCTCCAATCGCCATTACAACTTCTGCTTCATTCAGATACCTTTAAACGGCCCTTTTATTTGGCAACATGTTCGAGACTAAATTAAAAACTACTTAAACCATCGGCTGGACCGGGCCGGACTAAGTAACGAACGTTGTACGCAATTTGGGGCGTCCGTTTTAATTGCAAGTTCGGCACGGCGTGAGGCAAAGCAATTTTAGACTGAAAATTCAGGACTGTCATGGCCACGATCGTGGCTCTCTTAAAGTGAGGAACCTTTAGGTGCCTATTTTCAGAATTTTGTTATGTAATTACATTTTTAAGCAACTCAATCATTATTTTGTTTCAGTAACTGCTTTTGCATGCGTGGAGCCCACGAGAAAAAAAGAGTTAATTAATTAATAGGTGGGTGATTGAGTGCCGTGGCATGCCGGCTTCGAATTTGCCGTGTGATGCCGTCTTAGAATAGCATCACAGGATGTCGTACGAGGGGACTATGGGACTCGAGGGTTACATGTGTCCTGCAATTTTAGGCGATCGGCTGACAATCTGTCACTATGGCGATACACAATTTTCTGAATGATTCTCAAATGTCTGTTTTACAGCCGTTTACGCTCTGCCTACCCCGCAAGGGATTATAGGTGTGCTATATGTAAGTATGTCATTAGAGATAGCGCCATATCTGTCGTGGGTTTGCTCAGCATATAAAATTAACTACTTGTACAACGATCAAATAATTGCGAAAATAAAACAAAAATAAGATAATTGTTTCAACCAAATTATTAGTTTTAGAAATTCTCAAATGACGTCAAACAAATGTTGCTCAGTTTCATGGGCGATCGACTGTAGGTTTAAAGCTACCTAAGTCAACAATACACCCACACGCCAGTCATTATTTCGAGTGCCCCGAGAATAGGGTGAAATAGTTCCCACCTAGCGAAGCTGATTACATGTCTGCTTGCTCCACAGACGTACCAACCAGAGGAAGAAGAAGAAGTTTATTTCGAGTACGTTGTCTCTACCTATTTAAATATTTACCATGAAATAAGGACGAAAATATGAGTCTTTGAGATTTTAGCTTGTCATAACAATGTAGTAGCATTTTGTTGCCAGGAAGATACTACCTACATTCCAGAAGCAATTCCAGTGGCTCATGAAGTTCCCGAGGTGCAGAGAATGCGCGGAGAGGACTTCTGAGTTGCTAAGTTATACTCAGTCACTTTTACTTATTTACGCTGGACAATGAGTCTTTCTAATTTTAGCTTGTCATTACAAACTAATAGCGTTTTATTACCAGGAAGAGACTACCTACTTAAGCTAGCTTATTCCAGAAGCTATTTCAGTGGCTCGTGAAGTTTCCGAGGTGCAGAGAATGCGCGGAGAGGACTTTTGAGTTGCCAAGTTAGACTTAGTCACTTTTATTTATTTACGCAGGACAATGCCCTTAATTCGGAATTTAAATTATCATAATTTACTTTAAACTTGTGCTGTCACTTTTTGTCAGATAGGTTTAGAACAGGATAGGAGTTCTATCATGTTTAAAAATATCAATGGGTTCTTCGCAGTTTCTAGTCAATTTAGTCGCCATTGTTTTTATCGTCACCTTATTTTGACAGATACTACGTATTTATTTTCCCTCAAATTATAGGACATGACGTGATTAAGATATCATCTATCTTTTTCTAAGCCTATTTGACGGAATGTGACAGCACTAATATAAGACAAGTAAGGAGAATTTATATCCCGAATTGAGGCTAATGCGATTCTTTTTAATTTTTGTTTGTCATTACAAACTCATAGCGTTTTATTACCAGGAAGAGACTACCTACTTAAGCTAGCTTATTCCAGAAGCAATTTCAGTGGCTCATAAAGTTGCCGAGATGCAGAGAATGCGCGGAGAGAACTACTAAGTTGGCAAGCTATCATCATCATCATGTTGTGCCATCTGCAAATTGGAGTTCGGTGGTCAGCATGTGAAAACCTGAGGGTGGTTTAACGTTTTGCCAGGTTATATACGTCTTGACTTTTTCATTTAATGAAGACTCTTTGGGTACGGAATCCTAAAAAGCGAGTCTTACAGTTCGTCAATACAAACTAGTAGGGCAGGAAGACACTGCCTAGATTCCATAAGTTATTAAAGTCGCTTGCAAAGTTCCCGAGATGCAGAAAATACGCAGGGTGTAATACTGGGTTTATAATTTATACTTACATTGATTTTCGCAGGATTATGCACTAAAATGGACTCGTCGTTTAGGCAAGTTTTTCATTATGGTGCAAAGTTCAAATTTTAATTTTCATTGAAATGTTTTCGCCGGATCATCATTTGGCAACACCGGCCGAGGAGTGAACACGCTCGCTTAGCTTCCGCAAACTGCGTGTTCCAGTCGTAGCGGGTTTAGTGTCGCCAGGAGGGACACTACGATTCCTCTGAGCGAGAGTATCTGCTCCTCAACTTTATGTTCATTTTATCTTTCCGCCTGTATTGCGTGGCCGGGACTCTGCCAAAGGCCCTCCAGGGCTAAGTTAATGCCACGGCCGGCCCTGCCACCTCCGACTTCAACACTTTTTACACTTCCCACTATTCAAATATTAATATGAGAGTTCTCGGGCTGCCGTTGTCATTTAAGTTAAATTTTATTTTTATCACATTTTTACGACAGGTTTATTATGCGCTCCGTTGTTTCGCCAAGTTATTTATTTTACAGTTGAGACGTCCGCAATTTGGTATACCTACTAGAATCCCCGCAGTGTTCATGTTAGAAATACAATATACTGAGACAATACATAGGTACATATGTGAGAAAAATCTTTAGAAGCAAATGTGTTAAGATAGTGGTACTTACCGGATTCGAAGCTGTCCATGCTTTCTGATTTGATGTCGGCAACATCTGCAACAAAAAACAACATTCCCTGTACATATTCAATAAGGACAATATAGACACAAAACGTATTAGGTAAACGTACAAAAGTGAGATCGTCATGATTGTGGCTAAATAGTTTCAGAGTAGATACCCTGAAAGGCAGAAAAAATGGCAAATCTTTCGGGGTGCACGCTTTGACCGCAAAAAGTTGGTAGGGCTGCCCTCAAGTTGGCACTTAGTTCAAAACGCAACAGAATAAGAAGCAGTGTATTTCCATCCACTGCCTGGTTTGTATGGTACAGGTTACGTTAGCCACTCTCATGTTACGCAGTGTACAGCATGTAAGGCGTTCGTATTAACATTAGTTGAAGCCGTAGCCCGAGGCCCGAGGCGCATGGCCCTCCTGCGGTCTCCATTCTAATCCACTTGCGAACGCCAGGACTTTTCCTCTTGTTTTAAATTCCCAATTCGAATAGGTGATCCAGTTTAAACTTTTAGTCCAATTTGGTAGTCCGGGGAACCCTCGCCACATTTTGGTGAAATTGAATCTTTTCTATCCCCTAAAAGTTTGCACCTACATACACGAAACTTTAAACTTTTGACATGAGGACACTGAGAACTTTGGCGAAGGATTATTAACGTTGTACATTCTATGTACTTACGTACCTTTGAAAAATACTTATAAAGAACCGAAAAATTATATGTATTATTATTTTCATTTGAATAAACTGGCGTAACAATGATTGTAATTTAACATTACAATGACGGCTGATGTGGCGCAGTGGTAAAGCGACTGCCTGCGACGCAAAGGTTCTGGGTTCGATTCTCGGTGGGACACTCACAAAGTTGATATTTGTCACTTTGTGAATTTGTTCCCGGTCTGGTTAGTACATTGCAGGGTGAACCACCTGATTGTCCGAAAAGAAATGGTTCTGTGCTTCGGAGGGCACGTTAAGCCGTCGGTCCCGGTTGCTGTCTATGATTACTTAGACGGCGGTCGTAACACAACCATGTCAGAGGCCTTCTACTAGTAGTAGGCGGTTGAAAAACTCTGACACCAGGGTTCATCGTGTCGTTGGACGACTCGGTGTCCCACACGAAAAGAGAAGAAAACATTACAATCAAAATTTGTCTACGAATGGTGTAGATTTTTAAGGATTCTCATAAATATCTATCTACTTCTTTTACATCGTGATAACAAAAGCAGCTGGTTCTATCTTAGTTTTTATTTGTTTTCTCTTTCCAACCAGCTAGTTATCCTGCTTAAAGACAGGCTGCAGTGCCCTCACGCCGGCGTCCGTCCCTCCAGGGAGTTTGTTAACCAGCTTCTTGCTAAAGAACTATCTTCACTCTTGTGGTTTGCTTCTTTCCAATAAATGGTAAGAGAATACTGTTTGAGTGTATGGTAGTTATTTTATTTTTTCAACCAGCCAAGACTAAGACAGCGGTGCCCTAACGCCGACGTCCATACCTCCATCGAAATCGGTAACCAGCTTCTTGCTATTGCTAAGGAACTACCTTCACTCCGGTGGTTTCCATCTTTCTAACAAAAGGTAAGACCATATAGTAGGTATGAATCTTTGAGTTCCGAGTCAAGTTAACATTTTGGCGGTACGGTGGTAACCAATCTCAACGGGGCCACGGCTCGGCATAACTAAAGAACAGCCTAAAGATTAGTTACCACCATGCCACCAACTGTGTGTGTATGCCACCAAACTTTAACACGGCCGTTAACTCCCAATATTCATTTGTATGGCGATTCATACCTACTTGAATGTAAAATCACTAATAAGTTTGGTTGTAAGTTGTAATCAAGTGAAATAATGGCATACGCAATATTTGCACAAAAAATTAAGAAGAGTAAGGAAAATACTCACTACGAGTATCTAGAGGACAAAATAAGATAAGAATAGAAACTTCAGTTTACATAAATACTAACCTAATAAGATACATAGAAAACAAGTACCTAGGTAAGTACCTATAAGTATACTACACTACAGAACCTCCTGCCCAGCAACTTAATATTTAATTAGGTTCCTACTTTTACATAAAGCTACAATTTGAAATAGATAAGATGGTAACTTTATTTACATGAAAAAGTAAGCCGTTTTCATTTACGTGCACAATATTGTGGCCGTTTGGCAGGTTTAACCTATCATATAAGATCACTAGATTTCCGCCCAGTGGTTTCACCTGCTGCCACTCATTTTCCCGTGGTAATCGTTGTTTTTCCGCAGTAAAAAGTAGCCTATGTGTTATTACAGGTTATACTCTACCTGTGTTTTAAATTTCATCCAAATCAACAACAAACATACATACACACACACAAACTCTCAGATTTATAATATTAGTACGGATTAGTTTAACCATGATGACTTGCCAAATTTTGTACAAAAGAGTTTTCCCAAAGGCAAACCGTATCACGTCTCGTCCAGGTGCGCTGCGGCTTATGAACAACGTCGCCGAGCAAAGATATTAAATACCTCTCAGCGGAGTGGGCGCCGCGCCGGCCGCGCCGCAAGGCGGTGGCGTCTTCTCTAAGGCTGCCAGCAGATTTCCCAAGGGGCCCCGTTAATTTTCTGCCGCCTTGAGCATACTGCCCTCGAGGGAGGGACTCGATGCGCTACCTTTCGCGAAGCCATTCAGAGCGAAGGTGTTATTCCGCGGTCTGACGCGGATATGCGCCTCAGGAGGCAAGTTTTCGCGCAGAATAAAAGTAACGGTGCCCCGTGGTGACTCGCTGATACGTGGGATCGCATGGAGATTGGTGTTGGGATGTTCTTTGTGTTGAAGATTTGTGGTTGCTGTGCGATTTGATACTATAATACAGGTACAAACAATTATACTTATATATTAGGTGTCTTAAAAAATAACGCTGTCAAGCTAGGTGGAGCGATCAGCCGATCATCGAATGGCTGGAAACTGGATGATGCTAATCGGTGATCGTGATCAGTGTCTTATTAAAGAGGCTAATGCCCAGCAATAAACTAATTTAGGCTGATGAAGAATCTTTTATACCTCAGCGTACCTATTAGAAGAGTATTTTATTACTTAACATTTACCTAGGCACACTCTTAATAATATTAAATAACGGCCGATGTGGCGCAGTGGTAGTGCGACTGCCTGCGGCGCAAAGGTTTTGGGTTCGATTCCCGGTGGGGCACTCACATAGTTGATATTATCACTTTGTGATTTTGTTCCCGGTCTGGTTAGGACATTGCTTGCAGGCTGAACCATCTGATTGTCCGTAAGAAAGTTGGTTCCGTGCTTCGGAGGGCACGCGTCGTCGGTCCCTGTTGCTGTCTATGATTACTTATGGCAGTCGTTTCGTTACACAACGTCGTTTCGTTGGTTGGCTTGGTGTCCCACACGAAAATAAGAAGAAGTAAGTAATCACCTTTTTTTAAGTAATAAATTAAATATGTTTTACTACAAAGTTTGTACACGTGTACCTACAGTATAACAAACAAGGAAAATTATATGCAATGAAACAGGGAGTTTGCATTAGCAATGAAATTGTTGGTCAAATGACATTTGAAGTAAAACTTTTAACAAACTGCAATGAATTTATGTATGAAGTCAGTTTGCAAAGCTATTACAACATTTAATCAAGTTTATAGTTTTTACATTATACCTATTCATGCAACAAGAGTGTGTGATATTATATTACCCTAATAGCAGCCTGCCCAGGGGTTTCCCCGCTGCTAACCGTTATACCGCGGAAAAAATACATTTTAATATAGCCTATGTTCATCAGAGATAATGTACGATTCTAATGGTAAAATCATTTTTCAAATCTGTCGAGTAGTTTCGGAGCCTATTCAATTAAAAAATCAAATCTTTCCTCTTTATAATAGTGGTATTCCCGCTGCTAGCCGTTATCCCTCGGAAAAAAGACATTTGAATATAGCCTTTGTTCATCAGGGATAATATAGGATTCTAATGGTAAAATTGTTTTTCAAATCGGTCCAATAGTTTCAGAGTCTATTCAATTCGAACAATCAAATCTTTCCTCTTTATAATATTAGTGTAGAAGTTTAGATGTAGATACTGAAACAATGAGTTAATTTACAATAGGTATATCTTTTATTTTTTTTTACATTCTTAATTGCAAAAATAAAGTTTGAAACTGACCAACTTTACGCAAATATTTTTTCGTAGCAAAATGACACATTCACAAAATTGTCAGATGGAATGGACTGCCCTATTTGTCTTTTATCAAATCTTTTTTTTGACAGGATATCACTATGTTGGGTTGTCCAATCTGTTGTGTCAGGTTGTTCTTTCTTTCTTTCTCTTTTTTTTCTACATTCACACGGTAACTAAGCATAATACTCTAATATCTGGTAGTAATGCGTCAGACCAGTGCAGTGCTAGGGTGAAAATCGCGAGCTAGGCGCGAGACTTTTCCCGCGGGAACAGAGATAATCAACGCCGCCCCTAAACTATGCGCTAATCTAATCAGTCAATCGGGGTAGCTCACGGTCATTTAAACTTAGAACAGGATATTGGTACCTACCGGTTGCACAATAAATGTGCTAACAAGCTTAATAAATACAAAAAAACAAGAGTTCTTTCTGTGATAAAGCCTAGCCTATGACACTCGGGATAATGTAAGGATTCTTTCAATACAATTCCCATTCGAATCTTTTCAGTGGTTAGCGAGTTTTAGTCATTTAAAGAATCGCACATATATACATACATACAAACACACATACTTACATGAAGTCTAAAAACAATACACTCCTTTTTTGTTGGGCAGTCGTGTAAAAAGAAAATTGTGTTATTACGGTGGGTCGTTTAACATTCAAACGAAAAACTTAACCATGCGATCAAGAGATGTTTGTAACAAATGATATCATAATTAAAAGATAAAGAGTATTTCCTCGACAACAACATCAAGCTCATTTTTCGCAGCAGTAGCTCTATCAATCGGCGAATCGATTTCAACAAGGAAATCTTATGGTTTGCAATTTTATTTATTTTTATTAGTTAGCGAAAATATTATATCAACACGGGACCCTATCGAGTTATTTTATTAGACTTATGTCTACTTTAAATACATAAGTCCATTTAACTTTTGTATGGAAAACGACCCACCAGTAAGTAAATATTAACCTTAAGGCGCAGCCTATTGCTAATAGCCTGACGCAATCATCTTATATAAGGACCTATTAAATTCAGTTCAAATATTTATAGGGTGAGTCCTACTCGTAAAACTGAATAACTCTTCCCAACAACATAGGCTATTAAAAAAATGCCCTCCCATACAAAGACAGATTATTTTTAAAAAAATGTATGGGAATCCAATTTCTTTTTCTAATTTCGACCAATGTTCCTTAGGGGTTTTACGAGTACAACTCTCCCTTAAAATATTTGAGAGTATTGAAATCCTTGACAACGGCACTTTTTATAAATTTCCGGAAAACCAATGTTCACGCTAGAGGTATTTAAATCACAACACACTCACTGCACGTAAAGACGCAAAGGTTAGGTAATAAATTCACATAAAACTTGCAAAATAATCGTTATGCTCCCCAGTTCCCGCACTTAAAACATTGTCTACATTGCAGGAGCGTTTGCTATAGCAGCGAGATGCTGGTGTGTGCGTGAGCGGGTCGAGGAGCGGTCCCAGGAGACGGAAGGAAGTGTGGCCGGAGCGACGCCACCTGGGACCGCGGGGGGCCGGGGGACGGGGGGCAGCATTACACAAGTAGCAGACACGAGCTATAGAGACGACACGAGGTTTTTACTTTTTCCACCGGGACCAGCACAACAAACACTTTTTGTAATTAAGCATTGAAACAACGCTGGCCCCAGGTCGCGGGTCATCCCCCAGTGGCGCTGATAATATCTAAATGCCTAATGGCTGCTGGGCCTGTGACGAATGTATCGGGCCGCCCCCCGCGCGCCGCCCGCGCCTCTCCACTATGTGATAATTCCAAACGCTGCGGCCGCGCCACCTGGGATCTGCCAGGGACGGACTATGCACACTTTAAAATATTTCATTAGATTATGAAATTATCTGAATAAACAGTACCGAGTACCGTCAATATCTAAATTGAGAAATGCCGAGCCAAATTGGCGGACAAGTTTGCGAATAATTCAGGAGTGTTTCGGTGTGGGCTGCTGAGGCATGCGGGACGGTGTCGCCGGCACGTTCCCGCATTCCGCATCCGCATGCACCCGCCACCGCGCCGCCAACGCCCGTCGAACATCGGCATTTAATTAGCCACGCGCCGGCCGGCCGACCTAGCCTACATCGCTCGCATTGTTGTCTCGCCTAAGTTGACAGAATAACTTACGAATGTTTGGCATTTCTCGATTGAGATGTAACCCCATTGCCGTTGATGAAATAATTTTAGTGGCTGCTTACAGAATTTGAGAATAGTCCGGAGAAATTATTTAACAAAGAAAGTATTGACTCGACTAAGAACATTTTCTCTATTGTCAAAATTTGATTTGTTCTTTTTTTATTTTGGGTTTTACAATTAATAAGTAGGAATTGTAAAATCCATAATAAACACAACTTAAATGCGTTTAAAATTGTTTTATTGTGATGAGTAATAGTTGTGCAAACTCAAGAAAATACATGTTTTATGTAGACTAATTATTGTAAAACCGAGGAAAATCTTATTCGACAGAATATATTTCATGTAGAACTCAATATACACATTTAAAAAAGACTAAGCGTGAATTCGGTACTTGATAAGGTCATTAATAAAATACAAGAGTTTTTAACTTAAAACTATTGTCCAAAAATACTAGACACAGACTTCATTCAACGTTTTCCAAAATATTTAAAGTTATAATTGTTCAACAGTTTTTTTTAAAGATTTTTGAAACAGAACAGACTTTATTTTAAGTTTTTGTTTTGACGCTAAGTATACAAAATTGTGAATATGACCAATAAATATGACCATAGGTATTTTCATACCAAATGTCGTTTCAAAACGTTTTAAAAAGGTAGCTCATTTGGACTGACAGTGAAGTAGCCTATTACACCTACCTGAATATCAACCTGCATCATTGGCGATGCAAAACACAATTACTTTACAATTTCAAATAATTAATATGTATCTAAATTACACATTGCAAAGAAAGAATAAAACAAAGTTACAAATGTGTCAAGAAGAAAAACATACAGTGAATAGGGGAGTGCGGGCCCTGCGGCAAGGTCTCTTGGGGCCTCGCCCGCGCGCCCAACTTCGGGCTCAGCGCGCCCCCCCTGCGCCCTGCCGCCGGCCCCGGACCCCACCACCTCGCCCCCGCTGAGAATACATTTGCGCAACACGAGTGCTGGCCTAACAACTGCGACATCCAACCATCCAACCGCTCACTGGGAAAAATTACTCATTTTCCAATACATACCTTTGTCATGAAACAAAGCGTTCTTCTTGCTTTATTTTACGTTTGCTGCAGTACCGACCACACTATAAAGTTGCAATAAAACGAAAACAATAAGTAATTTGCTTATAATTCTAAGGGTGCCGTGGGGAAAGAGTCTATGTCTGGTCTAAGGCATATATCTCTAGGTAGGAACTTCAAGCACTAAAATTATTTATTATCCGATTGTTTTGCTCGCAGAATCCTGTAGTAAAAACTATCTTCAAATCGTTGTCCTGCACTATCATTTTTATTGCTAACTAACGGAGCTTTTGATAAATTTTTACATTTCGAATATTGCGGCTCTACCAGGAGTCTTCTTCAGCTATGACAAGCAAGGCTTTAAAAATGTTATGACTTTACTAAAACTGATGTAATCATTATTCTGGCGAAAATACCCCTTTGCCGGGGTACTCTGACATAAAAGCTGAATTATCAGTGAGGCATAAAATTAAGGCACGGCAGTGTTTTAAAAACTTCAGTGAAGTCAAGAAAGATAAAGTGTAGGTAGCGGCGGTCGATTATGTGCCTCAACGGCAAATTTATTTATAATCTCGGGTGCAGATTGGCTACGTATTAGCATGTAAATATTTGAAGTCTAAGGAGGCTGGCGCAGATTTATCGCGAATGGCGAGTGATAAGCGAGGACAGGGTCGTAAAGCACTCGGCGGGCGCTAGCGAGGTGGTGCGGCCTCACCGCCGGCCGCACCACACCCTTTGACGAAGTTGTAAAAAGAGCATTAAACCGCAGTAAAAACGCATCGCCTCGTGGTGGCCGTCGGTCGTGGGGACCGCTCGTTATTTTAGTGAGCTTCTTATGAATTTCAATGAAGATTCCGCGTAATGAGACACGCTCCGTTCTAACAACGTTAATAAACGTATCTCCTTGAATAAATTCTTGTAGTCCCAGGTTACTTTGTAGGTACTTCGGTGATGTAATTTTTCTTTGTTGTAGGAGTTTACAACAACGTTATACACATCACGCCTTTATCCCTTGTGGGGTAGGCAGAGCGTTAACGGCCGTAAAATACGGTCGCTATCGCCACGTCTGTCAAATATTTGGGGGCCGTTTCAGAAACATCCTGTAGTTATCACTATAGTGACTAGTTGTCAGCCTGTCACTAATAACGGTGATACCTTTAGATCTTTAATAATAGTAATAATACAAATTTTTCTTTTCCTGAAACATTGCAGTGTTTACAGTAAATGAACCATATATCAGAATCCGGCGCTTGACGTGCGGTGCTACGTCCCTAGAGAGCTCGCATGTAGACAAGACTGGGGTAAGAAGATAATGCATCGAACCCGGAGTTTTTCGCCCCTCCTAAGACAATCCTCCCGGCGCGAACGACGACTGATCAGGAGCGTATGACAGGAAGCGTTAAACAAATGGGCCTTTTAATGTGCGCTCTTTACATTCACTCACCCATGTGAAATGTGTGCCAACGTGTAAAAACAGGTAGAGCTATTCTTTTAATTCAAGTGGTGATCGAAGCTTACTGAAGCTTTTATTTTTCAATACACATATCACACCCATATCATTTTCGGGATAGGCAGTAAAAATGCAGTCGCTATCGCTACATCTTACAAATATTGTGTATTACTATAGTGATTGTCAGCCTGTCGCCTAAAATTGTAATACACATTAAACCCTTGAGTTTCTTAGTCGCCTCTTACGACACGAATGGGTTGATGCTATTCTAAGCCGGCATCACACGGCACCGTATTATAATGACGAAATTAATTTTTATAGAGAATTTGCCAATATTTTGATAGGCTTCATCTTAGGGCTTCTAAGCGCATATCACATAATCTCAAAACTACTACCTACCTATGCCGATAAATTTATTGCTTTAGAGCAACAAGTTTTATTTTGAAATTGTAACCGAGTAAGTATAAATTCGAATTCCATCAACTAAGTACATCAGCGTCCTAATCCCAGTGCACTGAATGTAAGGCACTAAAACGTCACAGCGAGAGTGACAAATCCGACGATGGATGATCTGGCTCGTCGCAGCCAGCCTGCGAATGCACCAGCGAATGCGGCTGACGTTTGACTAAGTGTCTGGGTGCGGACGCCGCGATTAAATCAATTTTCATTGAGTTATAACTCCGGTCCTACCGCACGCCCATCGCATACATCAAAATGTGCGTGTTTATTCACAATATTCCATCGACTGGCTTCGCCATCGCGCCGTAATTCTGTCCGTACTGAGGATGTTTTGTGACGCACTCACGCTTTACGAACGCGATCTCGTAAAATACGAAAACATTCGTAGATCACCGTAGAGTTTGGAAATGTGCGTAGCCAAAACAAAAATGCTCGTTGACAAAACAAAGTTGGATTACAAACTGTAATTGTAATCGTATATTTACTGACTGTGGTATCTAACAAGCAACCTGTTAGATTCTCAATATTGGAATTGTAAGTAATAAATAAGTAATAGGTAATGTGTAGATGTGTGTGATGTGTCATTACAAAAATAGAATTTAATAGCTTCGTTCAAGAATCATCTTGTGTTTAGCTATCTATAAATCTCAAGTATGCCTAGCATGCTCGTCTCAGCCGGAACGGAACACAAGCGGCCCGAATTATCGGCAACTGCATCGGGCAACTCATTCGTTACAGCGCTACAGCCTACGACGCGATATGTCATTCGCACGTTGCATCCACGTCGCATTGCACCCATCGAGGCTAGCAGTGTCGGTACCGTTCCCCCACACTCGACGCCCGTACGTCATCCCTTATCTGTGCTGTACGTCAAAGTCAGGTGACTCCGGCGCTGACGATGCTGGAATATGCAAATGCACTTCGGCAACGCTGCGTCTAAGGGAATATCGGTACGTTTCGCTGCTTCCAGCTGACTGGACAAAGGTCGCGTTTGTATTGCAAGTTTATGCGTTTAGTTTACTGTGAAAATCTATGTCTTATCCGTTTGTAAAGACTTGGATATCCAATTATACCAATATTTAACTGAAGAAAAATTACATACTAGTACCTAGTCGCGTTAGGTACTGATTAAAATAATAAACATGGGGTCGTTGACGATTCGGTGTCCCACACGAATAGAAAAATAATATCAATTATGAAATACTATTTCATAGATATTCATCTACGTCTTGACTTCACTTACCTTCGAAATGCTCCATATCTTCCGCATTATTAGCCTTTTCTTTGTCAACATCTTCGTCGTCATCTTCATGACAGGCATCTTCAGCTAAAACTTCATCAGCATTTCCACCAGAAGTTTCCTCTGGGTTCAAGTCAGGTTCCGCCGCTTTGCCGGCTAAATTTTCATTCCATTCTTCATCTTCAGCTAAGGGCAAAAACAACAGAATAATTAATAAGTAGTAGGTAGGCACTTGGATAATTATATTTTGGATTCATTTAAGTCAGACCCTAAGTCACCCGATACTGCTGTGTCCCATTTTTGGGTAAATATTAAGTGCACGCTTATTTTATTGGGACAAAAATTTTTAAAAGTACTATTCTCACCATTATTTCAGTTTAAAGGACTATTATTAGTATTACAGTTTCCTTTGAGAATCCAATTCCAAGCTCAGTTTTATTTCGAACGGCCACAACAGTTTGTCTATTACACGGGATTTCCCACGGATTTGTGAGAGCCGTAAGAGAAGAAAGGACATTTGGAATAGCCCCCGTTTCACGGTTATGGTAATATTATTGTGTACCTCCAATCTTAGAAAATGGTTGGGGTGAAAATAGTCATAACATGTTGTAAAATAAATTAATTGTGGTGCTGTCTTGTTGAACGGAGGTTTTTATACACAACGGAAATAACTATTCAGTTTCATGACTGGGTAACCCCTTGAAATACCGAGTAAAATCATACAACTATGGTCCAGAATTCTACATTTTCAAGTTTGCGATCTTGTATAAAATGGAAATACGCTGCTATCGTGATACATTTCGATCCGAGGTATACCTTGATCATATTTTTTAAATATTTATAGGGTAGTATCTGTAAAAAACACGTCAAGTATTTTGTTTATTTTTTTTAGATTTGGACCATTGTTGTCTTACGTGCTTTCAAATATGGTCCAAGTTCAATTTCCCCTCAAAAACGTATGATAACTTAATAAAGACTATAATTGGGATCATATTGTGTGAGGTTAGGGGTTTTGAAAAACTCTGACACCAGGGTTCATCGGGTCATTGGATGACTCGGTGTCCCACAAGAAAAGAGAGAGAGAGGGGTTTTGACAACATGTATAGCAAAAAAAAGAAAACGTAAAAAAAAAACGTATTTTTTATTAGTTGAAAGCTAAACATGAGATCAAATTTAACAAAATCTTCTTTCTTCTACTTAATACTTAAAAAAAATTAACAAAAATAGTCTTCTTAAATAGGACCAAAGTTGTATGACAGGACCATAGTTGTATGATTTTACGGTATTTGAAAGATTTTTCACACCAAGGCACAGGATCAATGTTTACAAATCGTATCTCGAAGTATCAAGCGGTTTATGTTATAGAATCTTCGACGCTAGTATTGAATGTTGATAGTAGTGGAAGCCAATTAGGATAATGCGGTGGAGCCGTGGAACATACAATAGCGCACCTAATTCATGAAGCGTGAGTTAGGTGCGCGCCACGCCACCTGGGGGATATGGAATGAAATCACTTACTTACTTACTGTTCCTTGTTTACGGAAATACCTATAGACAATACACTACCAAATCAGACCATGAAACGGGAAAATTTTCTCAATGAACATACCGTTGTTGGAAAACGAGCGAAAGAAGGGAACAAGAAAATCCCTTACTAACTTACTTCCACCTCCTTTATTGAAGAGAAAGAGAGTGATTTTGTAAAAATACTGACACATGTATTTATTTTATTTTTAGCTACATGACCGGACACTAAATATCTGACCTCTTGCATGAAAATTTGTGAACGTATCTTAAGAACTTCCACCCCAAAATTTGGAGGGTTGTGGGAAATATGTAACAGGTTTTTGAATGAAAACATATTCCTGAAATTTGATCAATCTAGTACATCGGAAACAAAAGCTACGAGGGTTTAAAAAAACGACCAAGCTCTTTGAGAGTTTTGAGACAATGTAGGTAATGTGTCTTGACTCTTGGCGGATGCCCGACAGTGCCTCCAGATCAACATCACATACTAAATAGATAGGCTAGACACAATCAGGTAGGATTTTTTAGAAGTCTACTTTTTCGTGATTTTTCAACATGTTCCGTGGGGAAAGTTTTTCAGTTTCATGTAGTGATCATGCCCGAAGAGTTTTCCGTACACCAAAAAATTTCTGGTAAGAAAAAAAAAACCAAATTATCTATTAAGTACAATATCCTTTACGAACAGAGGCTTATAAATGATATTATGGTAAATTATTAATATTCAGTTTCTAAGAAAAAAAGCATTAGATGTAAGTAGATATAGGTTTGGTTTATTGAAAACCATAGACCCACAACTGGTGCCATAATAGGTAACTACTTACAAAAAATTGAAGTATACAATTTCCATATACTTAGTACAAAAGCTTCAAAAGTAACTAGGTATAAGAAAACTATTCGAACTCCCCAACTCAGGTGCGAACGAACAGTATCCAAATTCAAATTCATAATCACAAATGGATTGCAATAGTGTAATCGTGCTAGCAGTGCTGGTGACATAATTATCGGGCTAAGGGCGCGGGTGGCGTGATTCTGCCCCGTCCGCCCAGCCGCGCCCTTAGCGGCCCACGGCGAGGCTTATTCAATTAAAACAAAACGACCTAACGGACTGGGACTATACAACCGCATTAGAAAAATCAAAATGGAAATTACTTTATACCTACATACATCTATTTTCCTAATTTTGTTGGAAAATGTCGGGTCTCAGTGGATGCGAAAGACCAACATTCCCGATAACTCTAGGTAAGTGTATAAGCTCTGCTGTGTGCATATGCAATTTGTATAATCGTCTTCATCAATGGGTCATTCATTCATAATTTTGACTGCCAATATTTGGCAACCGCAATGGCATTCTCATTCGCCAATTCAGCTCCTCTTTACTGCAAAGACTGGCAAAAGAGGGCACGATGTTAGTTGCGCCTTAGATTGTGATATGGCTCCACAGTCGCAGTGCGTTTGCGTTTTTATAATGGGATGATATAGGGCATGCCGATCGTCAAATCTATACTGAATAGGTAATGATTTTGTATGAATGATGATAATATGAGTACACGGAAGCGGTATCAAGCATTCATAATTAATGCTTTACATTAGCTTCACGTTGATTATTGAACGAGCCAGGCCTTAAACCCCGAGAGGAATAGCCCGGACACCGTCCCAAGAGACCGTACGTCGTTCATCGATTCGCCGAAAGCAGGCCACAGGCTAAATCCTGGTTATGCCTAACCCACACGTCCCAAAGGTGACGTTAGACCAGAGATACCTGCCGTAATGTCTGTACCCTCAAAATGTGTAATTAATGTATATGTAGAATGAAATGTCGAACCTCAAAACCGAGCTGAAAAATATGAAAATAAAATCCGTTTAGATGATTTAAAAAATCTACGAAACAAATAATGGGTCAAAATAGTATTTCCCGATGATATAAAGTGAAGGCGAGTAGACATTGTTCGGCACCTTGTAGCTACCCGCAGCCATCGTGAAAGCGGAATGTCCCGCGCGGGAACCATTCAGCACCAAAGAGCCAACGTTGCTGGCAATTCAATTTTCTTACTGACCATATTGCTATGGCTTATTACTCCCTACTGTCAAACCAAATTCCCCGTAGTTAACATTTTCATAGTTTACGACGTATACACGAGCAACTGGAAAATACAAAAGGTACTTCTGTGACAAACCAGTAATAAAAGAAAACTACAAAACAACACCACAGATTAACGTTTTAGAAAACTTGCAAAATTTTCTATCGCAGGCAGGATTTGAACCTGTACCTTTCGCTATTTTACTAGCGACGCCTTTTTCATCTGGGTTACCGCGGCTTAATCGTTGCCTGCGAAAATATTGAAAAGCAAGCAGGCAACGATTGAGCCGCGGCGCGGTAGCCCAGATGGAAGAGGCGTCGCTGATACGAGTACTGATAGCGAAAGGTGCAGGTTCAAATCCTGCCTGCGGTAGAAAACTTTGTAAGTTTTGTAAAACGACACAACACGAGAAGTTTTTTAAAATTTGGTATTCAGTTCAACGTATCTTTTGCACAAAACGTGTCACCTGAAGGAAATAGACACGGGCTAGTTTTAACGGAAAGATAGCTGTTTACTTTGCAGTACCCTACTTTTTAAGGACGATTCAAGTTAACGCTGCTGCATTGACAAACTAGAGTCAGTTAAACGAGGTAAAATAAGCTTGACTCAAAGAACTCTGAATCTATTAGCTACTCAGATTTCTGTGATTCCAATAGCATGGAGGAAATGTCAATAGTAACAAACATCTGGGACGCGGCTGTTTCATTTGTTGTTTTATATGCTGAATGTTGCATGTTTTGTTTCACTGTAATCAAACAATGGATTGATGGGTAGAACATTATGTCTATCGTACTGTCATGTAGTTTATAAAAATGGTACCTATTCCCAGGGAAAAATCAACAGTTTTCCAGTCTTCCAAGCAAACAACACATCAGGATAATCTGATTACCTATATAAAGTGTGAAATCAAGTCTTCATACTCAAGTCAACTTAAATAATAAAATAACCTCTTAAAGCACGTAAAGTCATAGAGGACCTATACTGATTTTCCTATTTTACGGCTCAGTTTAGGTAAGTGTAAAAAAATGTTTCAAATCACGACTAGATACATCTACAGAGCGAATTAGCAAAACGAGCAGATATAACGGCTACCTTAAGGTATTCTAGCGAAGTAATACAACAAACAATCGTTACATCAACACGTGTACCGACTTTACGTCATTACATTCGAAACGAGCTATTCCACTGGCAGCTCTAAACGATGTAGGTAATAACTTTGATTAAGGACCAAGCGGATAGCACAAAGGAATAATAACAATCCCCATTCCCCGCCCAAGTCGTAGTTTCGCTCGGCTGTATCCTTGGAAACTGTAATTTTAATGTGTTCGGAGGAGGCGTTAGTATGATGCCTTGTGGGAATAGTGGAGGATCTGAAGCCCGGAGGTGGTCGCGTCCGAAGCCCGGGCGCCCGGCGTCAGCCCCCCGCGCGCCGACTCAACACCATTAGCTAAATACGCTCTGGGACCGCGCTATTTACATATAGCCTTTATTCTAAAATATAATATCGTTTAGAGAAGTTAGTGATCAAAACAACAACGAAGTTGATCTGTCAATTAAAGTGCGTCTCAGCTGTTTTGGCGGCGGAGCGTGTCGGCATTGCTGGAACAGGGGGCAGGGCTAGCAGCTTGAGAGCTGGGTGCGACAGACAGCGTACGGTTCCACTAGAAACGAAATTTGATGACCTTTGGCAGATTTCAGATATGGTAATGTCTTCAACGTAAACGCAAAGGTTTTTTAAGTAATAAGTTCGTCAAAGGCAAACTTCACTTATGGAATGTTTTGGTAATAAATTACTTTGGAAGTAAATATTTTGTTGATGCGAAAACAGTGCCAAGCAACCTCAAAGTTTAACTTTTCAAAGTATAAATGCTGCAAGGCACCCACCCTGATCTGGAAATGCTTACTGACTTTTCGTAGAAATTATGACTTTTGTCAGCTGTCTATTCAAGACTATATTTTCTGCCGGTTGAAATGACATGGGTTTCGTTTGTGCTGAAACCGTTCGCCTTAGCCAGCTCTGAGGCTAATAGGATCGGGAGTGAGGTCCCTCGGGAGCAGGCGGCGCTGGCTGGGCCAGGTCTCTCGGGACGCGGCGCGGCGTGGGCGGCGCGGGCGAGAACTTCGCTTCCACAGGGACTAAACCCCCCCCCCCCCTGCCTCCCCCAGTACCCACTACCCCACCACCGCTGGAAGGTCGGCCACCGTGATATTTTTAAACAATATCTTTCAGGCGCGACTGCTGACTCGATTAGACGAGACTGCCGTAATGACAACCTGCAATTAGACCCGTAAATGAATATAAAATGCTAGTTTTATTTATATACTAGCTTTTACCCGCGACTTCGTCCGCGTTAGATAGTTTTTTTAGGCAGAAGTTCTAAAGTAGGTATGTGTATTCATAGTAAGTGTGACAGTAATATTAGAACAGTTCTTATCTCTACTGTTTAAAAAAGACTTGCTTGCTTCTGTTGTTACAATTTGGTACAATTTGTACAGGGACAATTTGCTATCCGGCCTGAAAGACCAATATTTATAACCGTTGAATACAAAAGACAATAGTTAACAGAGTACTTTCTCCAGAGGTGCTGATTTGAGCACACTAAAATGGTCAGCATAAGTAGATAAGACAGATTAAAAGGTAATTTAAGTTACTGTAATAGATTATTATACATCACATTTTTTGTTTTTCTGTCCTCGGTAAAAAGTAGGTAATGTCATTTCTCAACTTATTCCCATCATACTGAACAACTATTGTTTTAGAGCCATGCCTGTATCTCTAATAGTTTAGGTGGGCTCCTGATGGTAGACCTGGTGGTCTACATAAGGTACTCTAAATCCTCAATATAATTGAGAAAAGACGCTTCTTTTCTCAATTATATTGAGGATTTAGAGTTGTTCAGTATGATGGGCCGCTGCCCATCATACTGAACAACTTTTGTTTTAGAACCATGCCTGTATCTCTAATAGTTTAGCTGGGCTCCTGATGGTAAACCTGGTGGTCTACATAAGGTACTCCACATCCTCAATGTCCTTGTGAAAAGAAGCGGCCCATCATACTGAACAACTTTCGTTTTAGAACCATGCCTATATCTCTAATAGTTTAGCTGGGCTCCTGATGGTACACCTGGTGACCTGGTGGTCTACATAAGGTACTAAAGATCCCCAATGACCTTGTGTATATAAAGCGGCCCATCATACTGATCAACTTTTGTTTTTGAACCATTTCTGTATCTCTTATAGTTTACGTGGGCTCCTGATGGTACACCTGGTGGTCTACATAAGGTACTCCAGATCCTCAATGTCTTTGTGAAAAGAAGCAGCCCATCATACAGAACAACTTTTGTTTTGGAACCATTTCTGTATCTCTAATAGTTTGGCTGGGCTCCTGGTGGTACACCTGGTGGTCTACATAAAGTACTCCTGAGCCCCAATGTCCTTGTGAAAAGAAGCGGCCCATCATACTAAACCACTTTTGTTTTGGAACCATGCCTATATCTCTAATAGTTTAGCTGGGCTCTTGATGGTACACCTGGTGGTCTACATAAGGTACTTCAGATCCTCAATGTCCTTGTGAAAAGAAGCGGCTCATCGTACTGAACATTTTTTGTTTTAGAACCATTTCTGTATCTCTAGTAGTTTAGCTGGGCTCCTGGTGGTACACCTGGTGGTCTACATAAGGTACTCCAGAGCCCCAATGTCCTTGTGAAAAGAAGCGGCCCATCATACTGAACAACTTTTGTTTTGGAATCATGCCTGTATCTCTCATAGTTTAGCTGGGCTCCTGATGGTACACCTGGTGGTCTACATAAGGTACCTACTCCAGATCCTCAATGTCCTTGTGAAAAGAAGCGGCCCATCATACTGAACAACTTTTGTTTTGGAACCATGCCTGTATCTCTTATAGTTTAGCTGGGCTCCTGGTGGTACACCTGGTGGTCTACATCTATACTCCAGACCCTCGAATGTTGATAAAAAGTAGCCTATGTCCGTTCTCGGTATGCCAGCAATCTCTGTGCCAAGTTTCATGACGATCGGTTCAGCGGTTTGGCCGTGAAAGCGTAGCAGACAGACAGACAGACAGACAGACAGACAGAGTTACTTTCGCATTTATAATATTAGTGTGGATTTTTGAATGGATCTTTAGTTTGTTACCCAGGCCGAAGTTTGCTAAAAATTCTAAATCAGCAAGCCCAAACAGTTAATAGTTAAGGCCACACCAGTCTCAAAAGGTACGTCCCTTTCCTGTTTGCTAAGTTAGAGAGAAACAGACGAAGACGGCTCAGTTCCGGTTCCGGAAAACTAAACATTTATTTAATTATTAAAATACATAAATGATTAAATATTTCAAAAAGTATTATAGATTCATTACTAATTTAATGAGTACACAAAATAAAATATAAAATAATGGATAACAATCAAATCGTACAGGTTTTTAGTCAAATAAAATGGACTAATTTGCGTGTTTTTTTTTCTATTGAGGCAATTTCAATAAATCGTGTTTTGAGCCCCACAGTTTAGTAGAATGTAACAAAAAAATATCGTCTCAATTTGGAGGTTTCAAGAAATGGAATACAAAATTCCGGGCACTATCCAACCTTGCGCGGTTGATTCATAAGCCCATTTCATCTTAAAACGAAATACTTAAGTCGTAATGTTACATTACTTCATAACTTATCGAAATGACACCAGAAAACACATCGATAGTATCTCCTACTTAATTTTAGCTACAGCTGTCAAAAAGTTGCCACTGATTCCGAATAAAGCAGAAAACAAAAAAAAACAGCAATCCATCGCAGCGAACATAATTAATAATGCGCATTATCTTGTGCCTTGTTTATTATTTCTGCACGTGTGGTTTTGTTACCTTTTATGGATTTTTTGCGTGAAAACGCGTGAGTGATATATGGAAGTCGACTGGGAATAACAAACAGAGTAATGCTTGCTTGTGTTAACAGATTACATTAATATTTTACGTTCGTATTTTCTTTACGAACAGTAAACACTTGGTACAGTTGTGAACAGCTCGGTATGAGATAGAATGTGAAATTGTGAACTAACTTCAAATTAAAAAAAATCTTAAAAGCTGTAACTGTATGCTCCAGCTCTAAATGTAGCGTTAAATTACAAGATTTTCACAAGTAAGTGGGTGCGTAGTCTAAACTATGACTTCTAACCCACCGCCAGCGAAAGATCTGCGAAATTTTGATAAAAAATGCTCAATCACCTGATTGTATGCATCTAATTAGAAGTATTGCATTGGAGTCAACTCATGAAGGTGCCTGTGATAATAAATAACAGAGAATTTTTTTATAATCATCATAAATGTGCTGAAGGCATTACCTACCTAATTATCTAAGTTTAAGTCAGTATAAAATATTCAAGAAGGTCGACAACATTAAACAGTAGAGCAAATTAAAGCGATTATGTAGTCGATAGGTCGGTGCGGATGGGAGGTCGACATCAACATAAAACTGTTATGATATGGCTTTAGCGTATTTCCCAGGGGCTCCCGGGGAGGCGCCACCCAGGCTCAGGCCCCAGGGAAATTTGCCGGCGGCTCTCGCAGGGCCTCTACAAGTTTTATGGACGCGCTTCGCCGTGCCCCCCGCTCCTCAGGCCGCACATCAACTTCTTATCACCACACGTACCGCACCGGAGGCTGCTTCAGCTAACGGCTAATTAGATACGTAGGGAAAAGCAATCGCATCGTTGGGAAATTGGGGAAATTCGACCAAATCTTGTTTGGAATGAGGAACAGAATTTATTCAAATCCGCGGTAGTAGAGATTTTTACGTCAATTTGTCTGATACCTGATGAATCAATAAAACAATGTAACTATACTTTATTGAAGAAACGTTTTTTTTTCTCTTTTTGTATAAAAAGATGAGTACTGCAGCTGGAAGAAAAATCGTACAACTGCGTACAGTCAATGTAAGAATGTTCGTTGACGATTCAGGTTGTGGCGCAGGAAAAGGTGGCAAGTCCATCAGCGGGTGCTATGGCAAGAAAGAATCGGCTCGGGAAGACGAATACTTTTACAAGAAAAATAAAGAGCAACTCGGGCAGTTGAAGGACCACTTGTCAAAAGAAATCTCATACCATAAGGCGCAGATACATCGTCACAAAGAAGCCATCCGTCGTCATAACCAGGCCTTGAAAGATCATTCTACAGAACGCCAAGATTAGAAGCGAAACAGAAAATACTCTGGAATAAATTCCTCTACTCTTTGAAAATGTTTACTTTGCAATTTAGAAGTAGCTCAAAGTTAAAAGATTAGCGAAATCTTCTCATTCAATTATCCGTTTACGAGAATCGTCCATTAATTTGTTCAATCTGGATAATGTTTCGGCATAAATAATTAAACGTCTATGGCGGGGATGGGGGGAGGCGAGGTGTGAAGAACACAATAAAACATGTGAATGTTTTATGCGAGGTAAAAGCTTTGGCTGGACGTATTTGTAAGCCTTTTGAAGAGGGTTAAGTCAATTTAGCTTTGTACGTCAACTTTTTTGCTGAGCCTGTTCTCATGCGGGCGAGGGACACCTACTGATGCTGTGTCTGGTATGGGTTCAACCGTACCAAACGATTTTTGTTAACCTTGGCTGAGCTGATTTGCTAAGCTATCTGCATGATATTACAAATCCAAAAGTAAAGAAGAAGACAAATATCCAGTAACCAACGACAGACCATCGAACCAAATCAGACCCTCTCTACCCATACCTTGAACCTACCCAGACCCAGAGATGGGCGTAATCGATTACTTTTGTAATCAGATTAATCATGATTACTTTTAATCCTAACTACAGTTAATGATGATTACATGTAATCGATAATCATGACTACAGTAGTGTTTAATCAAAATTACACGATTAATAAATATTTTGACTGAACTCCGACGTACAAAAATATAAAAAAGTAAATCAACGATACTTGTACAAATTCTAACTTTAACTGTTAATTATGTTAATTTGATGTTCATTGTTAAATGAAAAAATTATCTTTGCTAAATATCAGTAATCAAATCAATCTTAGTTTTGTTGAATAAAATATGATTGATAAGTTCAATAAACGATTATTAAGTTTTATAATAAAACAAATATTGTGTTTTTATTTTTAAGTCCCACTCGAATAATCATAATCATGTAATCAAGATTACGATTGATGATTAATAATCTTTCATCACGTTGGAATTGACTAATTATTTAATTTTATTAATCTGTAATCATGATTACATGAATCATGATTACAGATTACTTTTATGAATCAATAATCGTGCAATGTCTCAGATTACAAAAGTAATCGTAATCATTAATCTGATTACCTTTTGCCCAACTCTGCCCAGACCATAGAAGTAGGTATGTAAAAGCAGCTTGCAGGAGATTCAAAAATTAAAAGGTAGATACTTACAAAACTATCGAAGTGCAAAACCCTTCCTACAACAGCAGAAATATTTGAAGAGGTAAATATCCGTGATAGGCAGCTATGAAGAGTAAACAATTCAAGATACGCTTATTCGTTTTTATAGTCAGTCTGGGACAGGGAAGGATTAACATTTTCACTGAATGTAAAATTTTAATTCGAAAGCGTGTGGGACGAGCTGAAATTGACGTGTTATTGCGCCCTTGTATTGTGAAGCTTTCGCGCGTTATGAAGACAATCAGAGGAAATGCGAAAACATAATTTTTAGAAACCCGTATCCGGTCCTATACCAGAGCAGTTTACTTTTCATAGAAGAAGCTAGAAGATAACCTAATATATGTCGAAAAAGAAGAAAGAAGAGGAAGAAGAAGAGAAAAGAACACAATGTAAAGATAGAGGCCTGGACACATACAGACACACACACTATGAACATCAGGATGCCGCTAAACCAGGATGACATATAATCACATCTAACCAATCTTATGTCAGGATACAAAACAACACGTCGTGGGCGTATACTCGTCGAACCCAGTAGAATACTGCATCACCAAATGCTATCGCTAGCCACTGAAATGATTAACACAACGTCGATATCATTACGCAATCAATTCCCACGGTGAGGCTGTTTCGACCTGGCAGGTCATCGTCAGGCACGGTGTAACCGTACTACAACCGACCTAGCTACCAAACCAATCTAAGAACCTTAGACACACGCTGATCTTCGTCAACGTGTCTTCACAACACCAAAGATACCGATTGACACTAACCTTCAACACCGAACACCATTGGAATCCCCTGCCTGCAGGACTACAAAGAGACCACAGCAGCAACTGTCACCAAACTCGTTCAATCTCTGCATTTCACCAACCTCGGCTACAACCTCAAGAAAATACGACGATAACCAACACACACTTCATGATCTCCACAAATATTCCATGAGCAATACGAATCTAGGGCTCCGCCGACGCTAGACGACCACAGTATCTCCAAACGCTCCAGGATTCCAAAGATTAGACCAGATTCTAAACCTAACTTCGAAACGACCACATCGAACGACAGACCAACCAGAACTGTCAAAGTTGTTTACTCTAAAGCCCACTTGAGCTCCGTTTCTCAATCACGAACGCAGCCAACAATGAATTGTGAGAACGCACTACAACGCCTCTAATATCACTCCAGTCTATCTTACAGCCGATAGCTAACTGCGCGCAAACAAAGCGCATCGCCTATTTGAGTGTTGCCAGAAGAGAATATTAACTAAACGCGAACTGTCAAATGATTTCAGCCAATACCCACCTGAGTGTGATCAATCTCCGACACGGCCATTCTGACAAGTCAGACGTCCTCGGCTGATGTGTATCGAAATAAACTAACTATGCTCGTCCATCCTGACTAGTTATTTGAAATAAACGCCAGCAATAGAAAAATGCCACAAACATTGAAATCAATTTTATAAATTGGTTTAAAAATTTAGTTAAGTAAGAGTAAAACTTGGTATGTATTATACCATCAACACAGCCAGCTAAACGTATCGGTGAAAACAGCCGGTCATAGTTAACAGTCCTCTTTACTGATAGCTATGCCTTGGAAACAGCCGGTCATAGTTCAGTCCTCTTGACCGATAGCTATGCCTTGAAAACAGAGAATAATTCACCGATAGTTAGGCCTTGAAAATTTCTTTTATAAAGAATTCGCGGATGTTCATCAATCATATCAAGTTCAATAAGAATTTTACTTTGAGGCATTTATCCTATGCAGTGTTTGAAATCAGAGCTTTAAGCAAGGACGTGTCTCCATTTAGAAAAATGGTTCACTACCTCACAAGAAAATGATTATCTCACTATTACACTGGAATACTTCCAACACCCGTCTTAAATAACGGTTCACCAACACTTTATAATATCTCCCACACTCGTCTAAATAAAAGTCCACTATCGTCACTCTAGAATACCTCTCACGACCGCCTAAAATAATGGTACACTATCACGCGAGAATACTCCTTACAGCCGTTCAAATTAAAGTTCACTATCTCATGATGAGAAACCGCCTAAGTCACAATCACAATCAACAAAACGATGGTCCACCATCCAATCAGAAAACCTATTACACCAGACCAAATAATGGTTCACGATCGTTACACCAGAAGACCTCTAACGTCCGTCCAAATAATGGTTCAATATCCCAGTAGAATACTTCTTACACACGTCCACATAGTATTCCAACATCTCATTAAAATACCACTAACGCACGTCCGAATAATAGTTCACTATCGTCTCACAAGAATACTTCTAACGCCCGTCCGAATAATGGTTCACTATCCCACTTCTGATGTCGAAAAAGAAGAAAGAAGAGAGAAGAAGAACAAGAGAACACAATTTAAAGAGAGACCTGGACACATACAGACACACACACTATGAACATCAGGATGCCGCTAAACCAGGATGACATATAATCACATCTAACCAATCTTATGTCAGGATACAAAACAACACGTCGTGGGCGTATACTCGTCGAACCCAGTAGAATACTGCATCACCAAATGCTATCGCTAGCCACTGAAATGATTAACACAACGTCGATATCATTACGCAATCAATTCCCACGGTGAGGCTGTTTCGACCTGGCAGGTCATCGTCAGGCACGGTGTAACCGTACTACAACCGACCTAGCTACCAAACCAATCTAAGAACCTTAGACACACGCTGATCTTCGTCAACGTGTCTTCACAACACCAAAGATACCGATTGACACTAACCTTCAACACCGAACACCATTGGAATCCCCTGCCTGCAGGACTACAAAGAGACCACAGCAGCAACTGTCACCAAACTCGTTCAATCTCTGCATTTCACCAACCTCGGCTACAACCTCAAGAAAATACGACGATAACCAACACACACTTCATGATCTCCACAAATATTCCATGAGCAATACGAATCTAGGGCTCCGCCGACGCTAGACGACCACAGTATCTCCAAACGCTCCAGGATTCCAAAGATTAGACCAGATTCTAAACCTAACTTCGAAACGACCACATCGAACGACAGACCAACCAGAACTGTCAAAGTTGTTTACTCTAAAGCCCACTTGAGCTCCGTTTCTCAATCACGAACGCAGCCAACAATGAATTGTGAGAACGCACTACAACGCCTCTAATATCACTCCAGTCTATCTTACAGCCGATAGCTAACTGCGCGCAAACAAAGCGCATCGCCTATTTGAGTGTTGCCAGAAGAGAATATTAACTAAACGCGAACTGTCAAATGATTTCAGCCAATACCCACCTGAGTGTGATCAATCTCCGACATATATATAAAGTAAACTAATCATAATAAATCGTTTTCGTTTAGATGTAGATATACAACTATAGGGACAAAAGTTGTGAGTACGACTGCAATATTTCTAAAACTTGGTGACACTCAAGTAAATAAAGCAATGGAAACGGAGTATATGTGTGGCATGGGAACGGAGCTAGTATTGCATTAGACGTCCCTGGAGCCAGGCGGAGAGTCGCAGCATTCTCGCGCGCCCCGGGGGACGCATTACGAAAGTACTAGAACCCAGATCGATACCTAAAGTTAACAACATTACATTGCTGCGAAGCTACAAGGGCTGCACGGACTTAATACACCCAGCCTGCAGTGTATGACAAGATGTTTACAGAGTGGAAACACGTTTAAGCGATAGACGTAGAAAGCTCATCTAGTTTGACCGTCAGGTATTCAGACCTATGTGATTCAATCAGGAATTAGTAAACAAGTTGGTACTCCAGACAACTGGAAGATTCCTCCAATGACGTAGCCTCAATTCGTAAAAATAAAGTTAGAAAAAGAATTTCGCCATTCTTCGCCATGACGTCTACATTTGATGGACTTCTGAATGTGATTACATTGTGGAAAAAGGAGGTGGGGTCAACCGCTCCGTGGTAAAAGTTTTAAAGACAAGAAGCATAGATATAATCAAAAGACATGCAGAATAATGTGGACTTGGGGTCTTTTCCGGTGTCTAATAACAATAACAAAATAATAATTTCAGTAACGAGTCGAGTCGTGTAGGCTGAGAACCGTGTACGTCTATACTGCATAAGTAAGTGTTGTAGCAAAATGTGTACTGCAAGCGTAAAGCTGTCGTGAGCCGCGCCGCGACCGCGACTGGGCACTGATAAAACGGTGATATTAGGGTTCCGCGACCGCGCCGCGCGTCGGGTGCGTCCATCAGCCGTCGCGCGGCTTCCGCGCTAACGCACACCTATTAATTAGTCGGGAAGCTGCACCACTTATCTCCCGGCTGGACATTAACGCGCCCATTTATATCCCGTCTATGTAGATGCATAAAGGATCCTTCCTGTTAAGGTGTGATACAAAATAAAAGCGTTTTGAAACTGTCCCGAAACCGTCGGATGTCATGGTCATACATCTTCCGATAACAAATATTAACTTATTCGATTATATTATGCACTAGCTTAGGAATCCACTTTTTTCGGTTTGGTATTAGCGCTCTCATCGAGTCATTATTTCCAGGTTTTGGTCTTGGTTGGTACCTACTTACTTGTTTATATTTCGTTACATTATTATTTCTTTTAAGATGAGGTAGAAAACGTAGTCTTTCAGAAATAGGAAAGAAAGTAAGAGTAGGCACGGGTGGCTATTTTGAGCAGAGTGTTAAAATGTTGTTAACATTTGAATCTTAGACTAGGGAAAAAAGAGTGGACTCGGCATTAAAAGAAGACAACTAAGACATATCTGCGTCTCTTTTTAACTTATGGGTATTACAGTATGAAAAAAAGGACAACTAATGTTTTATCATTACCATAAATAGCAACACTGCGGCCGGCCGCCATGTTTAGTCCCTGTCAGATGAAAGTACGTCAGTTGTCATCCCGCGTGTAAATATCGAGGAATTTTTAAGAATATTTGTGTTTTATGTGAAATTTGAGCTTATTCAAAGTGATAAAACTTGGAAGAATATAGTATTAATATGGGTAGGTGCAGTGTGCTGGGATGCCCCACGAAAAGCAACAATAAACATCAAAAGATAACGTTGCACAGGTAAGTAACCGATTTGATTTAAAATATGTTGTATTTCCTGTTATTTTGTAAGATTGTGGTAACTGTGAGAAACTTTTTAAAGAAACGCTTACGTTTTTATATTCATCTGCTGCTATACAAAAGATATTCCGAGATTTTTTGCAAAAATCATTCATCATAGTATATAGAGTTGGGGTACGGCATTTTCAATTTATCGATATCATATTTGAATATGTGAAACAATTGTGATCCCCTTTATTGCTTACTTTTGAATCGTGCCCACGCATACATTCGAAGTTTTTCGTATGAAGTTTAGTGTCATAAATGCGGGCACACTTAAAGCCGAATTGTTTTATGATTATAGATTGCCAAGGCGTCAAGAACAAAGAAAGCAGTGGCCGAAAGAAAGAAGATATACTTGGGGTCGAAAATTTAAATACTATGACCAAAGATATTTTCATTTGTTCCCTGCATTTCAAAGATAAATGGTTTAACCGAACATTAAATGTAACAAGACGATGCTTTGCCTTCAAGTGAGTTGTTGGTAAGTATTGCTTTTAAAATTCATTCATTCATAGCGCGCCCACTCTAGGGTTAAGTAAATAACCAATAGATTACCAATATAATGATATTACAATTGGTATTAATTAGCATTTATCAATAAGTAGGCTATTATGATTTTTGAAAAATAAAATTATATATTTAAAGAAATATATATTTAGATCTTAATTACAATTAGAACAATTGTATTAGTTGTATAAACTTTGCTATTATTTGTATATAGGTACTGATTCTAATAAATCTATCATAAAATATGGATTTCTTGTTTTATTGATATCAAGCCTACGTCTGCCTACCTCACAAGATACTAGGCGTGATATGCATATGTATATAGCGGATCGCCAGACCCTCATTGACCAGCAGGAGCAGCCTGTCGTGCTGAACATTTTTTCTAAAATACCTTAAATCGTATCTCATCTTATAAGTACAGGGTAGTTTTTTATATACCCAGGAAAATTTGCAGGGTGAATCTACTCATGATTCTGAACAACTGTTACTATAGGACCGCCTGCGAAATAGCGAAAAAAAGCAGCTGTTCCATACAAAAATGAATACCTACACGATCAAAATGTATGGAACAGCTGATTTTTTGAAGCGATTTCGCAAACGGCCCCATAGTAAAAGTTGTTCAGAATTATGAGTAGAATCACCCTGCAAATTTTCCTGGGTGAATAAAAAATAGCCCTGTAAAGTTTAGCTGTGCACCTGGTGCCCTCTGTCAGGAATTCCAGATCCTCAATTTCCGACATTAATTTGTCCATGTACGTCTCTAATATGCTAGAAATAGTGGGTTGGTTATCCACAGGTCCCGGGTTCAAGCCCCGGCAGGCAACGAAATTTTTTCAATCTCTTATTTTCATTTATGTCAGAAATGTGGCAAAGATGTGGTTCGGCTAATTTGGGTAATACCTGCTATTTTTTTTGCGACTTCCCGGTTTCCATGCTGTTAACTGTTTTCCCGTGGGAATAAGATATTTTCCTATGGTAAAAAGTAGCCATGTTACTCTGGAATGTTGTAACTCTCATATAAAATTAATAATTGGTCTAGCAGTTTCAGTGTTTATCGATTACATAGGTACAGACAAAAAGACATATCTTTAATGTTTATTATGTGTAGATGTAGATATTGCAGAATTTTAGATGATCGAGTTCAATAAGTTCCGACTGCTGTAAGCACCGCACATACAACTATCGATAAGTTTTTATCCAAGATCCATAGGTGCAGCACTATGGCATGCCGCCATATTTGTGACAGATCGAGTGTAGGTATGCACGTTTTTTTCGTAGGTATTTCAAGTCCACTCTTTTTTCCCTAGTCTAAGATTTGAATACTGCGATAATTTTGTTAAATTTATTGTTATTTTATATAAACTGATCTCATTTGTCACTTATATTTATATGTTTAAAAATAACTGTTTATAAGTTTGAATAATATTGTTTCTTATGCAACCGCTTTGGGAGTTCCTATTATGGTTGTATAAATGTTTTTTTAATAAATAAATAAATAGCAATCAGGCACTTACAACCGCACAGCGGTTCAGAAGTAAAAAATTTTTTTGGCTAATCGACCAGTAATTTAAGGGGCTATCGGCCAATCTTGCGAATTTTTGACTTGAAGATAATATATTTGTATCAAATATTTAGACGAGGCTAAAGCATAAAATGATTTTGAAATCAGTAGATATTGTAGTTTTAGTTTAAAAAACCCCTATTATTCAAAAATGCTTTAAAAATAAATAAAACGATAAAATATCTGAAATGAGCGAATTAGGGGGTTATCGGACAGAACATTCAGTTTTCGCCCGCTAAAACAACTACTTTTCGGCCACCATGTAATGCGTTGAAAAATAAGTCTTAGTGCTGTCAAGTAAGGATGAGTTTTCAATAAAAAATTAAATGTAACTGTCATGAACATTATCTTCTTCAATATTTATGTTTTTGCCATAGTTCAAAACATGATAAGCCATAATTAATAATCAAAACTAAGTAGAAAATAATATTCTGCTTAGTAAAATCTTGTTAAAAAAAAACTTCCTAATAAATTGTAATAGTAAGACTAATTGAATGGCCGGAAAACAAAAAAAACGTTTTTGGTTCCCGGCCACATTAGTAAACTCTATGCCGATAACTAAAATGTACAAATTTAGCTGTCGGCCGTAAACTTCAAAATATTTTAAACTTGATTTATTTTAAATTATTGTATGAAGGTGCATGGCCGCCTGTTAACTAAACCGTTGCCTTTGGATATAAGAACGCTTGAAATTATATAATAAGTCTGAAGCTTTTCAAAATGTAATAAAAAAAAGAATGTAAATTAAATGGTTATTAGCTAGCTATCGACCAGTAGGCCGATAGCTAAATTCCCCCGAAAATTGCTTCTAGTTATCCGGACATCTAATTTTAATGCTAAATATTGAAAATATTAAGCTTTTTAATGAAATTAACGTAAATTTGAATCACAAATAGTCACACTATGTCAATATTTATATCCAATAAATTATAAACAACGCTGTAACTTACCTCAAAATATGCGTAGCTCCAAGATTTTTTCACTGTATGTGCACACAACCGCACTCGCAAATTTTAAGAGGCCAATTGACGAGACACTGGAGCAGTTATAATGCTAACTAATTAAAATGTGATGGGAATGATCGAAAAGTTTTAAAAGACACTGACTTTTCTAATAATTTACTTAAAGTTTTCATCTTCGGCGCAAATAACTGGGCTGTGTCCGATAGCTACTGGTGTCCGGTCAACCAGCTAAATTACCCTAATATTGTTTCTTATGCAACCGCTTTGGGAGTTCCTATTATGGTTGTATAAATGTTTTTTTAATAAATAAATAAATAGCAATCAGGCACTTACAACCGCACAGCGGTTCAGAAGTAAAAAATTTTTTTGGCTAATCGACCACTGTAGGTGGTCACGGGAGATAGGACGCAATCGATATAATTTTTATCGTGTCTTGATGTCTTGGGTCTAAACTAAGTTTTATAACATTAAAACTTTTGAGACTTTCTAAGCTCTGACGTAACAAAAGGAAAGTTCAAAAACTTACGTTTCAGTGACCTGGGCTTCGCCTGTTTCCTGCGGGACATCTTCCTGGGCATATCACGTGCTCATAGAGTTTTCCGTTCACTAGAATATCTTCCTTTCTTCACGTGTGAAAGTTTGCCGCGATTGTGGCGCGGGGCGACGTAGCGGCGGCGGCGAGGGTAGCTGTCGCGCGGCACTCTACGCGCTCACTGACGACTTGGCGCCCAACAAGTGGCCACAAGGAGTCAGCGCGCAAACTCGCACTGCCTGCACGCTGCCGATTAGCCGGCTGCGTCTACTGCTCTCCTGTTTAGTTTCTCTGAAAACTTAAGTTAAGTGGTGCAGCAAAACTAGCGACACTTCACGAAAAAGCGAAGTTTTTGTTCCTTTTCGTTGTCGTTTTCGAGTTTATAATCCGAACATTATGAGACGAGTGTAGATAAAATATTTTTAATCCCCTCTGTTTAAAAAAACTGCGTCTTTTTCGCACATCAGTGCGCCTAAAGTAGATCTTTTGTTTTAATCTCTAGGGACAAAAAGTGATTTGGATTTGGAACATGAATATTCCTATCAAACGCAAGTTTACTACAGATGGGACACTTTTTACTTAAATACTACCTTGTATTTGCTAGAGGTATTTTAGAGGTAGTAAGGAATTTATCTGCACTCGTCTCATAATGTTCGAGTCATGAACTCAAAAACAGTTGTATAAAGACCTGCTTTATGCATTCTGCCTGTAGAAGTTACAGTTTCATAGAAATTACAGAAGCGTAATGTCTTAATGAGAATGCTCTTACTTCGATAAACTTGAGAAATTAAACGAAGTTTTTTTGCGAATTCGCAAATCGCCGTACACCGCCGCACCTGTTTTTGTGGTACGGTAATTGTTCGTTTGATGTTCGGTTGTAGTTTCGATGTTGTTCAGTTGTTTAGTTAAATTGTTGTTCAGTTGCTGACTCGACATCAAAACTACTGCTGAAGTACAGAATTTGCAAAAAAATATCTCAAGCCATATTACGTTCTCGCATTGAATTTGACCTTGTATCGGGCCTTGCAATGGCCGACCGGTGCAGACGTTTGGAAAAGTGTTTTTTATTTTGAGAGTGCAGATAATTAGGCATTACAATGCGAGTGTCTGTTTGTGATAATATTCTGACACGAGCCCCATTAGAGGTATGACCCCATGGCCCCATTATAGGACAGTTGCATAAACTACTATTCTTAAATTCACATCAAGTCTTGTATTGAATCTGACCTTGTATTGGACAAGTGTAAAAAGTAAAAAAGTATATGACTGAGTTTTTTTTAGAGTGTAGATAATAGTAGTTTATGCAACTGTCATATAATGGGAGTCCTTAGAGTGCAAGTGTCTGTTTATCACACGAGGCGCAGCCGAGTATGATAATAGTTTGACACGAGCATTCTAATGCCTACTTATAGCAGTTGCATATAGGCTCCACATCCGAACAACTTCTAAAGTACTTATGGAATTTTAAAAAAATCATATCAAGCCATATTACGTTCTCGTATTGAATTTGACCTTGTATCGGGCCTTGCTATGGCTGGTGTGGACGTTTGGAAAGTGTGAAAATGAGTTTTATTTAGAGAGTAGATAAAATAGTGATTGTAACTGCATATAATTAGGCATTAGAATTCTCGTGTCAAACTACTATCACACGCGACTACGCCTCGTGTGTCGCTAAGCTAATGACCCCCATTATATGACAGTTGCATACACTCGTCTCATAATGTACTATGGTTTTATTTCTTATTTTCATTTATGAAAGTAATATAGCCCTGTGAGTGCAAAATAAAACCATAGTACATTTAATTAAGCAAAGCTTCATCGCATGGTTCGAATTTCACTCTTAAGTGGACTGACCATAGTATTAGTTTCAAATAACTTATACTAGATGTCGCTTGTCGTCGCTTCGAGACGAGTACCAAGAGGTTGAAGATTTCGTCAGCTTACGTCGGGGCGCCGGTAGCTCAGTTGGCAGAGCAGTGGAACGGTACTCCACGGTCCCGGGTTCAAGTCCCGGCGGGCGCTGACATTTTTTCAATTTCTTATTTTCATTTATGAAAGTAATATAGCACTGTGAGTGCAAAATAAAACCATAGTACATTTAATTAAGCAAAGCTTCATCGCATGGTTCGAATTTCACTCTTAAGTGGACTGACCATAGTATTAGTTTCAAATAACTTATACTAGATGTCGCTTGTCGTCGCTTCGAGACGAGTACCAAGAGGTTGAAGATTTCGTCAGCTTACGTCGGGGCGCCGGTAGCTCAGTTGGCAGAGCAGTGGAACGGTACTCCACGGTCCCGGGTTCAAGTCCCGGCGGGCGCTGACATTTTTTCAATTTCTTATTTTCGTCTCATAATGTTTGGATTATGAACTCGAAAACAGTTGTATAAATACCTGATTTATGCATTACAGTTTCTTTTTAAAACGCTGAAGCGTAATGTCTTAATGAGAAGGCTCTCCTTTTGATAAAATGGATACATGAAACGAAGTACTCCAATACTCAAATATCCATCCCGTCAGATGTTGGTGTACGGTAATTGTTCGTTTATTGTTCAGTTGTTGTACTGTAAGGTCCAGCCTCATTTCTATGGCTGGCACCTCACGAATTCGTAATTTGAATAATCGTCACTGATTGACGCTAGGACAGATTGGGCGAAAAGATACACACATTGTTTTAGGAGCTGGTTTGAGAATGTCCTCAGAAAATATAAAATAAAAAGCTTAGTAAATAAACTTCGCGTGTTATCACTTAGTAGCCTCCATCCCGTACATGGTGGGGAGATGTAAGGTCCAGCCTCATTTCTATGGCTGGCACCTCACGAATTCGTAATTTGAATAATCGTCACTGATTGACGCTAGGACAGATTGGGCGAAAAGATACACACATTGTTTTAGGAGCTGGTTTGAGAATGTCCTCAGAAAATATAAAATAAAAAGCTTAGTAAATAAACTTCGCGTGTTATCACTTAGTAGCCTCCATCCCGTACAGTACCCCTGTAGTTCAAATGTTGTTCAGTTGTTTAGTTAAATTGTTGTTCAGTTGTTGTCTCGACATCGGAACAACTGCTGAAGTATAGCATTTTCTAAAATTCATATCAAGCCATATTGAATGTATTGAATTTGGCCTTGTATTTGACCTTGCATTTGCCGCCGCCGGTGAGGACTTTTGGAAAAGTGTAAGTTTAAAAATAAATTAATAAACAAACTCTTGATCTGCAATGGCACTAATGATATATGATGCTTAACGATAAAGTGTATATCACTGATATTTTAAAGAATAATTAATACATATATAAATGAATACCGAGTAAAATCATACAACTATGGTCCAGTATTCTACATTTTCAACTTTGCGATCTTGTATAAAATGGAAATACGCTGCTATCGTGATACATTTCGATCCGAGGTATACCTTGATCATATTTCTTTAATATTTATAGGGTAGTATCTGTAAAAAACACGTCAAGTATTTTGTTTTTTTTTTTTTTTTTTATTTGGACCATTGTTGTCTTACGTGCTTTCAAATATGGTCCAAGTTCAATTTCCCCTCAAAAACGTATGATAACTTAATAAAGGACTATAATTGGGATCATATTGTGTGAGGTTAGGGGTTTTGACAACATGTATAACAAAAAAAAGAAAACGTTTAAAAAAACGTATTTTTTAATAGTTGAAAGCTAAACATGAGATCAAATTTAACAAATCTTCTTTCTTCTACTTAATACTTTAAAAAAAAATACAAAAATAGTCTTCTTAAATAGGACCATAGTTGTATGATTTTACGGTATTGATATTTAAATATTTTTGTAATAGTTACATTGAAATAATTTAATTATATTTTTAATGACTATTGGTTTTTTTAATGATATTTTTCACTTATATTTAAATGACCGAAATTTTAAACCAAGAAAAATATTGTAATGATTTAAGATTTTTTTAATAAGTACCTACTTAATTAATAATATTTTAATGATAAATTATATTTTGATTGGTTTTAGATATGTTTAATGATTACTTATGTCTTAAATTAATAATGCTGTTATAACGAACAATGTCATTTGATATTTTCAGTGATTAATGGCATTTTAATGAATAATATTAAGCTAAACAAGTTTAATAGATTTAAAAAATTAAAAACACGAATGCTTTCTAAGATAAAGCCTAGCCTATGACACTCGGGATAATGTAAGGATTCTTCCGAAATAATTCCCATTCGAATCTGTTCAGTGGTTAGCGAGTTTCAGTCCTTTTTATAGAATCGCACATAATCTGTATAGATTATATGTATACATGCATAAATAGGTACATAAATGAACTCTAAAAACATTTCACTCCTTTTTTGGTTGAGCAGTCGTGTAAAAGTTAAAGTAGGGGAACATGGGTCACAGTTGGACCGTGGGGCACAGTAGTTAAGCCGTTATACCTCTACATAATACAGCACACACAGTTCGTGAGTATGGCGTGCTTACACACCCGGTGCGTCTAAACTAGTCGCCATCTCAGTTTCGTAGCCGGTGGACAAATAAGCGTCAAACTGAATTTTTACGTGTTTTTGAAAAATGCTTGACGATTAAATGACCTCAGATTTTGCGAGTTTTGATAGTTAGCCATAGAATATAGTAAAATTAGATTGTTTTTTTCGAAATAGTTCAGTTATTTAGTTATTAATTTTTTTGCTAGTGTTTTTTAAATTCCATTGAGGCTTTTGGGGCACAGTGGTTAATTTGGGAATGGGGCACAATGGATAGCTATACACTATGCCCCATTAGGGATGGATGGCACTGTGAGTGAAAGCCGTCAATTTTAAGGTAATGGACAGCAACCAGGACCGAGGGCTTAACGTTCTGAAACACGGAACCATCTAATTTATGGATTTGCAGTGCAGGCAGTTGCACAACCACTGCTGCACCGTCAATGAGTTGCCAGTAACTGTACACGTGTCAGCGGAAGCCGTCACTAAGTCGATTCCATTCGACAATATGTTTTTTGTAAGAGGTTAAGACGTCAAATGTTGGTCCTATGTTGCCTAAAATATAGATAATATTATTAAAAAGTAATTTTCTGATCCAAGGAGAGGGTAATTTATCATTTTGTATGTATAACGCTGCTTAAGATGGACAACACTGTTAGCTACCTGCCAGCAGCAACAGCCAGCATTTTTCAGTGAAAGCCGTCAACGAGTCGACTGCTAGGCGACAAGCACACCGACGTCAATCGTCCACCGTGAGCTAAGTGAAAACGGCTATCGTGAAAGCTGCCATAAGCACAGTGTCTTCCATCTGTTGGTAGCTTTTTTATGTCTTTAATAAGAGGCTAAGGCTGCGATTATTAAGTTAAAAGTTGGTACTATGTTACAAAGTTTATTGAAATTAATAAAAGTAAAAGGTATGATTGATAATAATATATTTAATTGGTTTATAAAAAGTCATTATACAGTGTGCCCCATAGGATCCACATTGCCCCAGTACCAGTAGGTATCCACTGTGCCCCAAGCATTGGATAATTTCCCACTTGAACAAAAATTACGTTTATATCTTAGCCTAAACCTAGAAAGTAGAATTAGCTCATTTAAATTGATACTTAGATAAATAGCCTAAAGTTTGATCAAAAACAAAAATCAATTAAGCGTAAAAAACCGAAGTTACATCACTTTAAGTAAAAGGCTATTGGCTAGGCACTGTGCCCCATGTTTCCCTAGGTTTGTTAGGTACGACCTATCCCGAAAAAACTGCAATCCCGAAAATTAATGTAAATTGCGAGGAGTTAGGTACGAGTACTCTATGTTGTAGTCTTGTTTACATTTACGCGCCCTGGTTCACCCCTTGATCACAGATTAGGTCTTGATGGGATCGTGCGTGGCATATTTTACATTTAAAATACATCATGACATGCACTACAACTTTAAAAAAGCGCGCAAGTTAGCAATTTCACAATTTGATTACGAAAAAAGCGCACTGATCAGCTGTGTGTAAGTCATCCAAGCTGTCAATATCAATGTCAACTTCAACAAGGAAATCAGTATACTTTCAGCATCAAATGATGTGAATTTCAAACAATTTAGGCTCTAAATTCCAGTAGAATTAAATAAAACCACAAAAACATGGAACTACCATACGAGGTGAGTTAGCATTATTTTATTTCCGCTATAAAACAACGACATTTGAAATATTTCTTTGTTCGATGTTTTCGGTAACTTTTTCACGTGATTTCCTTGTAGATTGTCTTTGATACAAGTTTTTTCCGTTACGTAGCTAAAAGGGCTTCACCAGTTATCCATTGAAAGTGTAAACAACTGGATTAATCATAAAACGTATACCTACACTTCAAAGCTAGCTAAACCCTTTGTTTGTTCTAACTTCCGTGTTCCTCTTACAGATTTTGGTATACCTGTTCGAACATTTACCGAAATCTGATAGAAAAGCTGCAAGTGAAGTCTGTCGATTGTGGTACATGGCCGCAAACGACCCATACTTTCTAAGAAATAAAACAGTATTATTTTTCAAAACTCCACTTAATGAAGAAGCAACATCACCACTCAAAATATTCGAAAATTCGGAAATAATATACTACAATTATATTTTCAATGAAGTTGAAATATCCAATAAGGTAAATTATTTTTGGGATGTTATTGGTGAACACATCAAAAGTTTGACTGTAATTGAATCAGACATATGCGAAAAAGTATTTGTTTACATGCTTCAGAAATGTGTTAATTTAGAGACCTTGGCCATACAGGCCTGTAAAGAGCTATTCATGTCTGGACGATTATTGGAAGGAAAAACTGATGGATTACTTTCAAGTCAAATGGAGCATTTAAAAAGCTTGAGTTTATCTGATAATGCATATCTTACAGATGCACTTTTCAATAGATTTGTAATGGCAGCTCCAGTTTTAGAAGAGTTAAACTTGTCTGGATGCTCTTTACAATTTCATGTGGGTCTGGTGAAAAAGTTTTATCCCCAGGATACAGATGTTTTTCAAAACCCATCTGAGAGTGTACTAACATTTTACTTTGTATTGCAATTTCTAGTCAACAGAGCTAAGAACATAAAACGATTGTTGTTTTCAAATACTCTGATAGATGGAGTAGCTTTAAAGAATTTGGCTGAGGCTAAAAATTTGAAGCTGGATTCACTTAAAGTACATGCCTGTGATCAGCTGACCAATACAGGATTTTTAGCATTAACTACACATCAGACTTGTTTAAAAGTATTGGACATAGGCTTGTGCACCCGGGTAACAGACCAGACACTAGTATACATTGCAAAGAATCTATTAATTTTGGAGCATCTTAACATTCAGAGATGTAGAGCTGTTACAGATCTGGGAGTAGCAGAGATTCAAAAGTTAAAGAAGTTGAAATATTTAAACATTTCTGAATGTGAATTGATTACTAAAGAGGGCATCTTAAAGGGTATTTGTGCACAAGTAAATCAGGTCATGGAGGAACTAGACATACATTCATTGAACATAGACCAAGATTGCTTGGTAATGATTTCTGATAGTTTACCCAATTTAAGCTACCTCAACATAAGCTACTGCTTTAACGCAGTGACCGATACATCTATTCAGGTCATATTTAAGAATCAAGTTAATTTACGCGTGCTATTGATGAGTCACTGTGACAAAGTCTCAGATGCTGGTTTGACTGGTATGGGGAAAGTCGACGCCGCAGGGTGTGACGACGGTCCTATAATGTCTACACATGATGAAATAGACGCCCACCCTAGAATACACTTGGGCTCAAGGGCTGAAGAAGAAATAGTTCGGGACGCACGAAGGAAACGCGATGTAATGCGTATGTGTGAAAAACTGACAATGGACAATTTTACTGGATACTCTCTGGCGCGTTTGAAATCTCTGCAACATCTAGATATTACATACTGCAACAGAATCACAGATGTTAGTTTTATTTATGCATTCAACTTTAAAGAACTGGAAAATTTGAATTTGAGTAAATGCCAACAAATCACTTGTGAAGGAATAGAGCATCTTGTAAAAAATTGCTCTTCTATTGAATATTTAAATCTCATTGACTGCTATAATCTGAATGATGATGCTATCAAGGAGATAGCAAAAGGTCTTCAAAGGCTGCAGCGGCTAGAATTGCGGGTAAGAAGAAAATAAAGTAGTATAAAAATGTTCAAGCCATAAAGAAGTCAACATTCTGTAATAACTTGTAAACTTTTTCAGGGTTGCAATCAACTGACAGACAAATCACTTGAGCATATAAGGTCTCACTGTGAGAAACTGAAGTACTTGGACGTACAAGGATGTCGCAACATGTCGCCTGAGCTGGCCAGCTCGCTTGGCTGTCTACCCACGCTTCATACAGTGTTGATGTCAAAACCCAAGTTCGAGCCTGAGACACCGATTACCGCACGAAATATACATAAGTCTAACCACTTATTTGGTCTGTTGCGTTTACATTAGTCTAATCTGTTGCATGGTTTAATCACTAATTTAATATCCATTATTTTAACAGAACAGAACGAAATACAAAACCTAAACATAAACTGGTAATTTTGTTCATGTATGTTACTTTGTGTTGTTATTTCTTGATGGAACTCCATGTTAATTTACAAATAAAACACGTTTTTACTAGTTCCACTAATTAATGATTATTAATTATATCGGCTGCCCAATGATGATGTTCCCAACTGGTCGCATTTAGTTTGTTTACTAATAAATTAAACAATAATACAGGGTGGTCCAAAAATCGTGGATCAAACAAACCAGGGTGATAGAAGAGGTGATTTCCAACAAAAAATCTTTGTACAGCATGGTCATAATATAACTTAATTGCGTAAAAAGTTATGATTTTTTTTGTATTTTTCAAATAAACTGCCGATTCATTTACTATTTAATTAATACAGGAAAAAGTTGATAAGAAATCACAAAACAAAAGGTGTTGCATTATGACTAGATAATGTATTATTAAAAAAAAAATACAGCTCTAGGTACCAAATATAAAAAGCAATAATTTTTTTCCGTCAATTTTGAAGCATTATATAAAATTACTGCTCACTTTGAGAGCACCCCGTGAAAAAAAAGTGTACTACGGAAAAGTGACCCTGTATTAAAAGAAAATGCAGTATTAATTAAATAGTAAAAAAATCATAACTTTTTATGCAATTAAGTTATGACCATGCTGTAGAAAGATTTTTTGTTGGAAATCACCTCTTCTATCACGGTTTGTTTGATCCACGATTTTTGGGCCACCCTGTATAATTAATTAGTTGAACTAGTGAAAAAGTATTTTATTAGTAATTTATATTCATGTTTTATTTTACTTTTAATTATTGGCTAATAATGACTGTGATTTTATTGAACTAACTGTATTTGAAATTTATATAAAATTATAATATTGGAAGTTTATTTACTGATGAAGACGATAAATATTTTATTTAATTATAACGTATTTAAATTGACAAGTTAGAGACAGTTCAAAGAACAATGTACAAATTAAGACCTTCCAATAATGTTTGTATTTTAACATTATTATGATGTATATGTAATTTACATAATTTGTTTATTTTTAAGTCATGTCCTCACTAAGAAAATAATTTGTATTTATCCATATTGGCCCCAGTATTGTGGTATGAAATCGACTCGAGATACTGATTTAGATAGGTACCTACTGTTATGTCTCGAAATGCAAAGCTTTTCATTCACTAGGATACAAGTGAAAGTATAATTATTTAAACTAAGTACACCTGAATCATAAATACCTACCCTACTTAGACCGAACAGTGGGTTAGGTCAGCTGTTATTTATTAATGTTGTAGAATGATATATAACATGTTTGTTTTGTGTATGTAGATTATGAATAGATCATTTTAGCTATGAAGAAGTGTTGTAGTGTTTAGCTGTGATAAATAACATTTTGTACCTAAATAAAAATAGGTTAGCAGTACAAATAAGAGACAATCTATTATTTAATATTGCAATAAATCCTTTGGAAGTTAACACTAACTATGTTTTTATTTTGTTCCTCTTATATTTGCAAATAGGGTAGTTTCCTAGTATACTCTTCGTTAAAAATAGGTATGAATACCCAAAGTTTACCGTATTGTTATCATAAAAAGTAGAAATAAAAAGTTGATAAATAGCAGTATATACATAATACCTCTATGATGCGTACGGCCTATGTAACGTTTCCTAAAATAGTGTGTTTGGCCATGAAGATATAGAGTTCCTCGTAGCCAAATCAGTTAGGCGAAATAGTTTGGCCATGAGGAAGAAGGGTGTTATTTTATTTTACTCAAAAGATTAAAGAAAATTGTTGTATTTCAATGTTTTACAATATGATTTTGTACTTATGTCAAATATTTTGGAAGCATTTTACTTATTTTATATAATACATTTTCCTTATCAAGATCCTGTAAAGGAATGTTATGTAATTTGACGTCATAGGCACGTGACCCTATCACGTTATCGCGAATTTCAAGTTAAAAATATAAAAAATAATAGTGTTCAAATTTAAATAATTGAAAGTGCCAAGAAGAAAAATTATATTTATGAGAATCAGCAAACCATTTAGAAGTATTATAAATGGATTTCAGAAAAGTGGAAACAACTCGTAACATACGTTTGAAAATAATGTTTATTTTTATGGATAGGTATCTATTATGATTAATATTTTAAATAAAAGATGTGTTTTATGTAAACTTTTATTACATTGAATTTAAAAATCCCTAACATAAAATATAGTTATTCTCTTAAACAATACACTCTTTACTAACCTAACAAACTTTGTTCATATAATATTATAGTTGTATTATAATGAAATAAAAATAATGCTATTATACAATGGATACAATAATCTACAAATTACTAAAGTAATAATTGAACAGTTTTTAAAAATTAAGACAGTAAAGACTCGTAACGAAACATTTACATAAATAGTAAATACAATAGGCATAAAACGGGTTCTGGACTTATTTCTTACAGGGTAGCCGTGGCTGGCCAAAGCCAGCTGGTACGATTTCTGTGGCAGACCCACAGAATCGAGAGCATTTTAACATTTTGTGATGAAGTGACTTCTTATTATAATATATTTATTTTATCCACAATTTCGATAATGCCAAATCTTACAGGTACATTGGTCTGTTGGTTCGATAGCTAAGTCATCAGAAAGTATAGAGTAGATCAGTGAAAACAGCCAGTCAATAATAAGTAGTGTAATAGACAGTTATATGAAACCTAATTTGGAGTGAAATATTTACGTACTGACATGAATTAATGAATCCATAAAATATGTACTGTATTCAGTATATTTTTATTTGAGCAATTCTGTGCTCTAGCTGTGCGGTGAATTAAGCTAAATAGGATGGTACTAAAAGCTATACTTAGACCCCATAGTCAAAATGTTACCTAGTTCAAAAATATGTAAAAAAATTATACTTAATCGATGAGTGTAATGTCTTCTAACGCTTTAAGTCTTACTTTTCCTAAATAAATTGCATTTTAAACAGAAAACCCGTTTAGTAGGGGCTCTGATATGGGACGGTTTACATTACTCGTCGGCACTATATTTTTGTATCTTTCTTTTTCATCAATTATAATAAATAAACATAAACCTTTTGGGGTTTTTCTGTCAATTTTCACAAGTAAGTAACTTCGAGTAGGTAAATGCAGAGCTATTTACGCCTCCTTTTTTTACCTGCCGTGAAATGTAGGTAATTATTCGATTCCGTTTACAAAAATGCATGATATATTGTATTTTTATGCTTATTATTTATTTCAATTAGTGTCTTGTAATTTTTTTATTTAAGTACTATTTTTAGTATGAAGTTTTAAGGCCCCAGAGTAAAACAAATTTTTTGTGCCATACTTAGATAATATCAAACTTAAAATAGAGCGTCTTATTATAAATTGAGATTTATAGCTATATGAAAATGTTAAAAAGTAGGTAGGTACTAAAAAAAGCAATGCGTAAGCACTTTTTTAAACATTGTAAGAACATTTCTCATTTAAACTGTACAAATAAATTAATTTTGAAATCCCAAACAATTCTAACACTACACATGCTACAACAAATATCGAACTGTAGTCGAATCTAACATTTATGTGGTTACATTAAATGTAATTTAATAATCGAAAATTCGAAACTATACAAATATTATACAGCAAGATATGGTATATCACTACATAGTATAAAATAAAGTCGCTTCCCGTTTGGTGTCTCCTTATATCTTTAGAATTACCCAACGGATTTTGATGCGGTTTTTTTTATTAGATAGAGTAACTTGAGAGGAAGGTTTATAGGTATAATTTATTCCGAGAAATTGTCACATTCCCATGGGAAAATGGGTAGCCCAACTGGTAGAAAACTTTTGACCCCCTTTTGACACCTTTAAAGATTAAAATTACAAAAATGCTGAAACACGTATTTCATTATTTTAAGTAATGAGTCTAATCAGAAATTTGGAAACAGATAACATTTAAGATAAAAAACTTTCATACAAACTTTTAACCCCCGTTTTACCCATTTAAGGGTTAAAAATTCAAAAATGCTGAAATACGTGTTTAATTATTTTAAGTTATTAGTCTAATTACAAATTTTGAAACAGATCACATTCATTTGAAAAAACGAACTTTCATACAAACTTTTAACCCCATTTTGACCCTATTAAGGGTTAAAATTTCAAATATCCTGAAACACGTGTTTGATTATTTTAAGTCATAAGTCTAATCACTACATTTTGAAACAGATCACACTTAAGACAACGAACTTTCATACAAACTTTTAACCCCCTTTTCATCCCTTAGGGGATTAAAAAAAAAAACGGAATTGTATCTATAATAGTTGCTTTATTACATTAAAAACTTCATGTCTAAGTTTTATCTCTCTAGCTTCAGTAGTTTAGCATTTTATACTATAACGAAAACTAAGAAAAATAATATTGTATTTCCATAATACAAACATAGATGTCGCTGTTAGTTTTTCAAACGCACTATCGTTATGTTTTTTCAAAAACTGTAAGGTAAAGTTCGACTATACTTGATAAAGTATTGTCGAAATTACTTTGACTATCGATCGAAATCGAAATTATAGGTGTCGTTCTTGGTATTGTTTTGGTTGTTTGGGTCTTTGGTTAAAATTGTTGGTCAAATGGATTGTTTTTGGGTTTAGAATCGATCCAAGTTGTGAAGTTTTACCCTTAAAAAGGTTGGTAAATAGATCGACATGGTCGTAGAGATTCTAAACATTAATGGTACAATGCTACCGCATGATGTTGTGCCAATTATTGGCGACGGCGCCTGCTTATTTCGAGCAATATCTTTTGTGTTGTATGACACTCAAGTCATGGCTCGGGAGGTGCGCGAAAGTATTATTGCTTATGTTGTAGAGCACTGGAGCGAGTTTTCCGTCCTATCACACGACGAAGATGGAAATAATTACGCTAATTCCTCTGATTATTTTGCGGAAGTCCCTACTTCATATTTATGGCTGTTTGTATGAGTTAGTGGACGCTGCAAAAAATCCTTGCGTCTTTGAGATTTACAACAATGGAGAGTAGTTTGCGAAATTCGGTGAAGATGTAAATCCCGTTCCTAGGCTGATAAAATTCCGGTTATTTTTAATCCCCCAAGGGATGAAAAACGGGTTAAAAGTTAGTATGAAAGTTCGTTGTCTTAAGTGTGATCCGTTTCAAAATTTGTGTATAGTTATGACTTAAAATAATTAAACGTGTTTCAGCATTTTTTATTTTAATCCGTATAGGTGTCAAAAGTTTACTACCAGTTGGGCTACCCGTTTTCTCATGGGAATGTGACAATTTCCCGGAATTAATTATACCTATAAACCTTCCTCTCAAGTTACTCTATCTTATAAAAAAAACACATCAAAATCCTTTGGGTAATTCTAAAGATATAAGGAGACACCAAACGGGAAGTGACTTTATTAGAGTGATTCAAGAGGATGGTTTTTATGTATGATTTATTTCGGGAGAATGTATGTTTCCAGTGGTAAATCAGTTAGCAGCGGGTGAAACCGCTGGGCGGGCCGCTAGTTATTAAATAAATGTAAATGGTGAAAAAAAAGATTCACGCAAATGTGATGGTAGCAATGGTTTTTGTAAGGAGCTTACTACACATAGGCATACCATACGTCCATCACCGGCATTCGACCGGTTTTACAGCATTTCGAGACCTTTAGAGAACCCGGCGACTTGTATATTCGGCAAGCCTTGTGGCATGAGAACGTGCCGTACCGGCAGCATAGTATGTAGCACGCTTACAGTCCCAATAAGGCCAATAATGATTCACCTCTTAGAAGCTTTTTTCTTGCGGTGTTTCTTTTTGGGTTTATCTCATGGTCGCAGGCCGTAGGGCGAGCGTACCTCGACTTGCGGCGTGTTTAGCGACGACCCGCTCGGGACGGGCGACGTGCAAGCGTCCTGCGATGCATCTGCTTCGAGCTCAGGCATGCTTATATCGTCAAAGTCTGGAATATTCCCTGTATACGAGATAAGCTGATTCCCTTCAGCTGAAATTTATTGAAAAACGGCATTAATTGTTTTGTCGTTGTTCATGTTTATGCAATTAAAAATATTGTGTGACTAAAGCCCGAACAGATGAATGCAACGTAAAATGTTCTGTAAGCAAAAAGTAAATATTATTATTATTATTACTTACATTAAACGTAAAGAAACTACGATACAAATGAATAAACAGCTACACACTAAAAGATCAAGTGCTCCAGTGCTCAGAGAGACAAAACGAAATAAATGCAAAACTCAAGACTCGAGCACGGCCTGAAAACAGGAAAATCAACGAAAAACTACTCAATACATGCAACTATTCAATACATGACTAGTTACGAAACCGGCTCAAAAATCTTAGTTGCACGTAATGTTCTTAATACTTATTGTTCTTCAAAGATGTTCCAAAAACACCTGTTCGAGTTTTAATCACAATCTTCTATATGTAGACCAGCTACGTTAGCATATTTCTGTTGTTTTAGTTTACATATAATACTAAAACGTTATTATTAAATAAGTAGAGATAGGTAATATACAGTTATTAGCGCTGAGAAAATATAATATTATCTTTATCTATAGATTTGGTCCAAAAATATAACATTTTCTTTTAGGTAATGTTTGAGGTATAATCTTTATAGTAGGATAATCTTTCGATTTATGTAAGTATCTATAGATTTGGTCCAAAAATATAACATTTTCTTTTAGGTAAGTTTAGAATGATCTTTATTGAGCAAAATTCAACTTCGAGTACCTAGTTGTTATTTAAATACAGAATAAGTATGTGCACAGTAATTGGATTATTATTAGGTAATGATATTTAATGGAAATTTCTATAAATGTTCATTTTAATAAAATATCCTAGGCGCAAATATTACTAACTACTAAACTACATACAAATAATATGAATTACTACAATATTTTTTTTAGATTAGATTATAATTAAATTAAATAAACTATGATAAAAGCTAATATCAATAAAAACTGTACCATTAACTACATACAAAATTTACCGGCTATTTTGCATAAAGAAATTGTCTGAAGCTCTAAAATTACGTGTTAAATCGAACATTAAAGTTAGATTTTGTTTCCTTAAATGTAAGTAATACCTACATCATGCATATAGAATATTCTACTCATTAAATGTATCTAAATTAAATGCCAGCGCTGGCGGTTATTTCAATTTTGCGGGCGACTACCTCTTTTTCGCTTAAAGATATGAAAAAGTAAGAGAAGCGATCGATAGAATGTCCGCAAATAAAATCTCCCTCATCTACGTTGGCTTTAGGTAAATCTAATCTCTGTTCTACTTTGCTAACATGCACTTGAGAAAAGGAGAGCTAACGAATGGCCTACCGAAAATCACGTAAACATGTCTGATTGATTAGCCAATAATGACACGACTTTTACTACCGCCCTCTAGGTTTTCAAAGAAAAATAATAGCTGGAATACACTGAGCTTCCGACCAGTCAAATATGATTCTGCGAAAAAGGTGTGTATCCTACAACTATACTATTTTAAACGTCTATCTGGAGGGTACAAGTAATTCACTGAAATCACTCCTCTGACGCATTCTTTAAGAGAACAACCTTCGCCAGAATACACTTGGTTGTCAGAGGAGCGGCGGTGTATTCCAATCAGAGCTGTTTTCGTCTCTAAAGGGCGCTAGAGTCTGCTGTTATATTTTGACGTTTATTTTGCATCCCTGTCACGTTTTCGCACAGCCATTCGACCGCTACAGTCTTAAGACCTACTCTACTAAAAAGACGATTAAAGTTCAAAAAATATGTTTGGAGCTAGTACCGTCGCCTTCGGTATAGAGATCCTGGACGCGGCTGTCGCTACCGCACACATTCGCTATCTCACCTTTCGGCTTCTTAGCTTTAATTAACAACAAACAATCATTTGACATTTACTAAACACATATTAGTAACAACAATTTAATTCTAAAAAAACTCATACCTTTTAGGTCAAATTTATCGCAACAAAGTGATATTTATCAAAAAAATTGAAGTATAAGGGGCCCTAAAATAAAAAAAGAACTTAATACGTAAACGTATAACGAACGTACTGTTTGTTTAACACGACGAAAACATTCGCCAATAATCAACAGTAGCTGCCCGATGGAACAACTATTATACAATGTGTATATCTTTTAAATATGATCACAAGAAAAATGCAAAAATAGCTCATGATTAAAAAACAACTCTTAATATATTGAAAAATTATAAAACATTTTCGATCTGTCATAGAAAATTCATCATTCGCTCGTGAATTTTGTATGCTAGATCTAAATCATATATTTTAAAATATTTCGAACCATGTATTTCGCAAAAAATGTTAGTTATTAATCATAAAATATTCACGCAGTTTTCATTTGACCAAGTTTTGAAGCTACGCACTGTATATCACAGAACTTAACACGTGTATGTTGACCCTTTACCAAAAATAACCAACAAATATAGTAACGTTGAGATGTCGTAGACAGCGTTGCAAGATCTTGGTTAGTCGATGTAGCAGCTACTATTACTTTGTGGGCGTTGCATCGCTGCTACACATCAGCCAATCAAAATCAAGCATCGGATACTGTTTGGTTGTATCTACAATTAACATAAACATGAAGAATTTTTCAAAATCAACTCGCATTTCGGTGTTAGTCGACGAAGAGTCGCAGAAACTTAGTATAGAGGTAGGCATAATCTTGAAGAGTTGCAGGTTTCATTTAAAAGCTTCACCCTGGCAGTCAATACTAATGGGAAGAAGTACCTACTATAGTTATAAAACCATGCTAGGACTAATATGAAATGTGTTTTAACTCACCGTTGTTAGCAGTTTTCGTCCTTTCGTCAACTGGGTTGAACGAAAGACCGTAGAACGGATCATCAGATCCAAAGAGCTGAAAATTTCAGAAATACTATAAAGCATAACAGTTTAATTTAAAGTGGACCATTTCATTTGACATTCTGCTGGCGTCAGTGTGACTAAGCTGGAAGAATTTCAAAACTGTAAAGAACCCAGATTTGTAACTTTCTTAAATTTGGATAAGACGTATCTGTAAGGGGGTTAAAAGTAAAATCGGAAACTAAATACAGGTTGCTTTTAGTCGCTTGAGGCAACGAGGGAGTAACAGATTTATTCAGTAGAATAAGAATATTTTTTATTGAATTCCAAATGGTCGATTGGTGAAAATATTTTCAAAATGTTCACATCTAAATTGGGCTCTACTTGACCAAATTGCTTAATTATTTGATTATTCTCTCGTTGCACTTTGAACGTCAAAAGCAGCAAGCATAGCAGCCGTAATGTGGCTTACAGTGGTTAGGGGGTTCATCGTGTGTTGAGGACTGCTCGCGATCTACACCAATGAAACAATTACACAATTAATATCACTGGTACTGGAAATATTATATGTTACCAGCGTAACAGGAGTAGGCACTGGCGCCGATCAAAGCTACCTGCATAATATATACGATATAAAAAAAATGCAAGTAGTTAGCAGAGCTACGAAACCAATCAATTTTCTGGTATGAACATTCGTTCCATAATAAATTATGAAATACAACTAGTACATTTGTATTTATTTCAGTGTAACAAAAATAAAAGTATGCTTCATAAAATAACGACTGATTACAAAATTATTTTTATTAAAAAAGAGACCTGAAAGTGTGCAATCTTGGCTGCATTATAGGTACGGAAATTAATTTGGAAGGGAAGCCAAATCAAAAAGAAATTACACCAAGTTCCTTTGCGTTGCGATAATAGTTCTGTAGTATGTTCTAGTACGCCTTACGAATTATTCTGCACATATATTTTTACACTATTTCTTTTAATTAGATTGATTGTATGTTCCCGTACCAAAGGTATCCTTTTGAATCGAACTGAATTGAGAAGGTCGTCTATATTCAATGGAAGAATTAAAAACTTTTATGGAATAGGTACCTACTTAAATCATCAATATAGCAAGTAAGAAGAAAACGACTTCAGAAAAGATAAATGTAGAGCCAAATTAATATTAGTACCTATAACCAAAGATGCATGAAATCTATTTATATCTAATGCTATTACTATGTGAAATCTAAAATTAAAATAGAATTCATTTTGTTGCATCCAAGTATTTTGATTACAATTAAATAAATTATATCACCTCGAGAGTACTGCTCTTGAAACGAAAACAAGACCGTTCGCAACATTGATCGAGCCGGGCGAGTTTCGATACCTATTTTTAGATCTCTATGTTGCGCTTTACACATTCTATAGCCTTACATAACACAATAGCTATGCGTTAGCAAATCAATTTCATTCAAGGTCATCAATGCATATGGTTTGAAATTCCCGCAACGGATATTGAACTAGCACCGAGAGTGACGCTGCTTGTTTGATATCAATAAAACACTATCGCCGCTCTACAAGTAAACCAGCTGTGACTGTGTGAGTGTCGGCGAGACAGGCACAAGGCGGCGCACGCTCGCAGTCCACGTTGGTTGCAACGTGACCCGCCGGTACTGCCAACCGCACGGCACAAACGTCAATGTTTACATCTCTCGCGTGTCTGTATGCGTGAGGCGCTCGGCTGTCGATTCGATACCGGTCTTGGAAGTTTGAACGCGCCATTTTCAAGCGAATGTACTTTTGGTGGGGATGCTTTATTTATTACGTTCTTCAACGAGGAAATGAAGGTATAAGCAGCGTTGTTGCTAAACTAAGATCAGTATTTATATCGTTTACACAATTCACAACCTGTTCACATAAGTACATCATATTATGGAATTATAAACTTAACATTTTAAACAGCCAGAGACCGACATGCCAACTACAATTAATTACATAAAGTACCTTGCCCAAATAACATTTAAATTATACATATAAATACAAAAACTGTACTTACAGAAGTTTCGTCAGGGAAGACGTTATAGTAGGTATCACTTGAGAATATTTTACGGAGCAAGCAGAAATTGATTAAAAAGATATAAAAACTTCATAATTAGTTAGAAAACAATTGTAGGTCTAGGGAGGTCAATGGTGTACTTACTCCCATGAGTGTGTTGGTGTCAAGCGCATAGCTGTCGTTTCGCAGCATCTCTCGCAGTGAGTCCAGATCAGTCTGCATGTTCTCCAAGTGGTCGTCAATCTCACCCCTGAAAAATGCATTTATTGTTATGCAGAGACATTTAGTGCAAAGTTAACAATAAATTCTGGCAAATATATTAAATAAATAACTTTTTAAGGAATTTGATTTTGGATGTTCCTGACAATTCTATCAATAAAAAAAGAAACAAGAATATGTTTTATGATGAGATGTAAAAATTATATTAGTTATTTTTCCAAGGTTACACTAAAAGAAATATTTAGGTGCTAAAATAATGAAAATATGGATTAAACCATAATGATGAGCGTCCGCGATATCAGTCTAATATAAATATTAATTTTATCAAACAAATAGGAACACCCAATATTGAAATAATGTATGCCCATTCATGTCACAATTATATCATTTTTCAAGCCACCGAGTGCCTATTTATATTAAACTAGCGGCCCACCCAGCGGTTTCACCTGCAGTTACCCATTTACCCGTGGGAATGTGATCTTTTCCCAGTATAAATTATACATTACAACCTACCTGTTGAATCACTCTATCTATTAAGAAAGCTGTTGCATGTTTTATAGATATAAGCAACCGGGACACCGGAAGCGACTTTATTTCATACTATTTAGTGACAAAGTAGTGATAATTAGCATCATTTTTATAGCCACTTAACCGACAATAAATACTTATAAGTAAGTAACTAAGTAGGCAATCTTTAGTTAAGATATTTTTTTGCACATACTTGTTTATGTTTGGTCCAAGTAATGAAGAATATTCCTCTCTGTTTTTGCTGAAGTTATCTCTCCTACTCCTGAATATCGAAATGAAATTATAAGATAAGTAAATATAAATAGCTTCCAGCCACAAAGCGGGCAGATTGAAATGAGATAGAAAAGTGCATATTGTGGCAATTTAACTTTCTCCCTCAGGGAGTCTACAAACGACCCGACATACCCTAGCGAGCTGTTTTGCTATGCTAGAGGAAAGGGTCTCTGGTTGAAGAAAATATAAATATTAATAAGACTATCAATAAGATGCAATAAAGATAAATTGTGTTATGAAAATGAATGTTCAATGTTGAAAGTGATTAAATAAACGTTTAGTACTTACATTGTAAGTTTATTCATGCTAGTGTTGTTATTAACTGTAGCTAAAGACATATTACTCCAGTCTAAGTCATCCTGGAGTTCCGTCTTTATGTCGGCCAGGTTCAAATTGAAATTGTTATCTTTCTGGTTCTTCTTCGCTTTCTTTGTAGGTTTTATGTTTTCTGACGGTTTCTCGATTTTGATATTGATACCACCGAGCATTTTGTCTTTTGAATTAGCGAGCTGGTCGGCTAGGACATCGTGCAGGAGGGCATCGTCTGAAGCGGCTACGCCGGCGTCGCTGATGGAATCATCACTGGCGAATATCTCTGCTGGCAATCTCATGTCCGCTGACGGATTGATAGTGTTGAAGTTAGAAGTCATCATTGATTTACCGGCGCTCTTGTTCGATGCTCGCGTCTTTCCCTTTGAGAGACCAGAAGCCATTGAAATGATATTGTTAATGATAATCGGCTGGTCGATCGGTGACGTAGGCATGACCATGTTGGGCGATGGTGACGTAACGATAGGCTGTTGTTGTACGTCCGCTGTTCGTAGTAAACCGTTGCTTGGGAAAATTGGATACATTGTTCTGGCCTCTGAAATATAAACAATCCTATTAGAAAGCTGAGTGAGTTAAAAGGACTGGTATACGGTTTTTAAGCGGTGGCCCTGCCCAGGATAGAATGTGACAGACACCATTGCTATAATATCTAGTATTGCTTATGGGCGCGTTGAAATTAACAACAATCAGGATTAAGTTTTGAATGTTTTAATGTTGACCATCAAGGTAAGAAAAGTACCCTCACTTTGATTTACCGGAAATTATCGTACCTGCTTGTGTTTCGTCTCCATCTTCCATAGTGACATGGTACTGCGTGGCCGACGGATTTGTCGGACTGTTTCCGTTGTCAGAGTTCGAGCCTGATCCGGGAGAAATGTTATTCGCAAAATTTGCATGCAGTTCTGAATCTTGAGAGGCCTCGTTCAGCAATACTTCGTCGTGAGCTAATTCATGGATTGTGGGCCCCTCCTCCTGAAATTAGTGGAAAAATTCTTCATGGTCAGTAGATTTATTTACCACAACAAACAAAAAATATAATACGTGGAAGTCTCCACAAAGCGGAGCTGCTTTGTTGACGACAACCTTCTCATCAAAGTCAAGCGTCAAACAGTTTGTTGTTACGTTATGTGGCCTAGTGTTTTATTTTAAAATGGTATCACTTACTTAATTTTCAAGAGCTAAAGTTAACAAAAAAGATGCAACCGAGAAGAATCGAATCTTCCTGGTCATGGCACCAGTTTATAACATGACAAAGGATGATCCATTGGGAGTGGCAGTGCAGCGTACTTTTAGGTTTGCTTATCATAGGTAAGCTTGCTGCATTTTCAACTTTATGTCGCACTGCTAATACCCAGCTGAACCCACTCAAACCTTGTTCTTAACTCTAGTCTTAATAAAAATTTGTTTATACCAGATTATCTTCATTAATGTCATCCAACAACAACTCTTTGTCCAATTTGACGTTTTTCGTTCTGCCTGGGTAGTTGTCGCCGGAGTTGTGGGCAGCACTGTTAATCATGAGTTGGTAGGGCCTCTTCACTCCTACGTTGTTGCCGTTCGCATTCGCCGGTCTCGTCGGTTGCACCAAGGACATGAGGAATTGGATCAGCTAGAATCAAAGTCATCGATATAAGCACAATTTGTCAAGCCTATAACTACATTGTCACAAAAACTTACATTGTTGACTATCTGCTGCTGTTTGATGTGCTTCTGCCGCAGGATCGCCACCTCTCTCCACAATGCTTCATTTTCCTGCTTCATTGCACTAAATTTGGCATCAAGACTTTCTTGTTTACCTTTCATTTGTTTTACATCTGCTAGTACTTTGTTCATCAGTTCTGGTTTTATAAGAATTTTCTCACCACTTTCATTGCTGGTTACTATTGATTTTGGATTTGCAATTTTTCTTTTAATGTGTTCCAATAGGTATGCATGTCCTCTCATAAAACAGGGGTGTGAGAACTCAATTTCGTCTTTCTCATATCTAAGACCACCATTTTCTACTGATGTGATTTTATGGAAACCATACATGTTTAACTGTCGGATGAAACTTGCCATATTGTTGTGCTTATAATATAAAGGTAAGAGTTCTCTGGCAAAATCTGCTTGATTTTTTATGACAAATGTCTTCCCCCCCTGAAATTTTAATAATGCTTAATTTATACATAATACACAAGTTGATGTCTGGGAAAATATTTACATTCACAAGTAATAAGCTATTCTTACAAGTTTTGAAAATAATACTACTCCATAGTAGAACCAATTATTTCCCCCTAGAACCATATTTTTTCGAAACCTCCAATAAAAATAATTAAGAAATTTTATTTTATGAATGTTTATTTTTTTTGCATAGATTTAGGCAAGTCCATCACTCAGTCTTATTCATATCCAAGCACTCTCTTTAATAGTTATAGCCCACTGAAATGCTGGATGAAACATTTGTTCACTAAACTCTAGATTATAAGTCAGAACTCCACTCTCTCACTATTATGGTGGTATTTGTAAGAAATACATTCAAGAATTGTTAGTATTGAACTTTGTCCATTTGACAAAGGCAAATTTTATTTTGTAATTAAATTCAATTACAAACAGTTCTGTAAAATAAAAAACTGAACAATGAATTAATTTATCACAGGTATTATTTATCTTTAAGTAGTTTATAATGAACTTAATATAAAAAATCGATATACCTACAATCCATCTTTAACAATAATAATAATAAAAAGTTCAAGGTCAATCCTTTAAAATCAATAGCAAAAGGATCAGCACCAAAGGCTAACTTTAAAATTATACAAATATTTGTGAGAAGCAACAACTGCAAAAGGAGCCAAAGATATTGTTTTCATCACCTTATTTACCTACTCCATGATTGGAGAAGTATAAATCAAACCAATGTGGAATTTAGACCTTATTCAATAACATCACAGAACATATAATGCTCTGATTGCTTCTAATGGAAAATTTTATTATTTTCAGATTCACAATAATATCTTGTTCAAGGAATGTATGAATCTTTGTATACTGTAAATGTGACGAAATACTGTAGTGTTTGTGCTGAACTATGTTACTTTCAAAATAAGTACTGTGTTTTATTAGAATGGGGATATTAACCAGAAAAACTAAGAAATGATCAAGAAATTGTCTAATAGCCTATTAGTTTAGGAAAAGTTCCAGCCTTCCTCAAGAAGTACATGAGTGGTAGGGGCATAGCATAATCGTGTCAATAGCCGTGCACCGTGAGCATGGGCTAAAACGTGACACCTTAACTATTTATTTAACTTGTTTCACAGATGGTGACATACACTCATACAGTATACTTTGTAGGTTGTTTCGAAATTCCTACTACTTTGATTGAACCTGTACATTAAAATTATAGTGAGCTGTGCTTTTATGTGACCAATAATCAAACAATAATACTTACAGGACTCCAAGAAATCAGATGATTAGTTTCTGAATCATTGACCAATTTCCACAGTTTGCCCAAAAAGGCAGGAACCGTAGCCCCTATTTCTACCACTGAGCGCATTTTAAAGTATCTGGCGGATTCTGGCGTAAACTTAGCACTTTTTAAATGTTATTGTTATAATATTAGAGCAGTATCTCATACAAATACGTAGTTTTCACAAATTCACAAATCAGAAATCGCCATTAATACAAACACATATGTGTTATGACGTACGTCAATACGACCAGGCTCTACAATCTTAGTACTGTAAAGATGGTAACTGAGCTATTAAAAACCTGGCAAATAAAGATGCACACTGATGGTAAAGTTTTCCAATAACAGAGCAACGTCTTTTATATTTAGTAGCATAAAATTTACTTCTTATTAACTACGATAATAGATGGCGTATTACGGCTTCTCCTCAGATTCTTTACTACGTAATATCTTTGTTTGTCGAAAGATGTCGCCTATTGTAAAAATCAGTATGTTATCCTATGAATTGCCAGCTCGTTCATATAATCCCTGTTAGTAGAATTTCCTATGTTTAGCCCGAGGCTTTGAAACCCATACCTGACTATTTGGTGGGGAGCGAGGGCACACCCAGAGTTGCGTGTGTGGTTGATCAAACAACCAGCCAAATCGTGCCCGGAGTTGTTGTGGGAAGAACGGATCGGACTGAATCTACCCGGTACTTGCCGGTTATGCCTTAAAAAAGGGCATTAATGAGGGACCTTCGCGTTTGTGGAGTGTGATCTACAGCCATTAGAGTACTTTTTATATACGCAGCACCGCCTACGGTGATATTTTATTTTATTTTACTTTATTGGAGAACAAACAAACATAAACTTAGTTGGTAAATACATTAGTGTAGCTAAATATTAAGAAAAATAAGTTTACATTCTTTGACATTCTCACTAAGGCATAGATTGTTTTAATATCATCATCATTATCCGATAGGACGTGTCTGGGATGGCGTTTAAGACGCAAGGTTTTGACGTTGATCATCTTCTGTCTTTTTTTCACTTTTGTTTATGGCATTGTGATACGAAAGGGTAATATTAATTTTAGTTCTTTAATTTGTACACTACTGAACTCTCTTTTCTTAGTAGTACCCAGTACCTAGGCCTCTGACATGGTTCACATGGTTAAGTAACGTCTGCCGTCTAACGAAGTGATCATAGACAGTATTAGACAGCAACCGGGACCGACGGCTTAATGTGCCCCTCCAAAGCACGGAACGAAACCATCTTTCTTTTCGAACAATCAGGTGGTTCAACTTGCGATGTCCTAACCAGACTAGGAACAATTTCACGAAGTGATTAATATCAACTTTTCGCTAACGCTACGTTTTCAAACTATTTTTTATACTGTTAAGCTATTTGGTACTAATTATTAAAAAATATTAGTGCCGTGTGATGCTGGCTTAGAATAGCATCACCCCATATCTTTCCCGTGGGAGTCGTAAGAGGCGACTTAGGGACTCGAGGGTGTGTATTGCAATTTTAGGCGATGGGCTGACAACCTGTCACTATAGCGATACACACTATTCCAAACAACCCTCAAACATTTGTCAGACGTGGTGTAAATGGCCGTTTTTCGCGGCTGTTTACGCTCCGCCTACCCCGCAAGGGATTATAGGCGTGATATGTGTATGTATAAATAAATATCAACTGTGGAAAGCAAAATAACACTTTTGGTTTGTATTTTTGTGCTTGTCTAATCGATTGTGGCATGTTTCAACTCTGGCCGTAAAATCAAAAAAAATCTTTTTCATAGTCATTTGGTATGCCAGGCTCCATACTTTAATGTCGGATACTCTTTTTTTACAAAAAACACATGTCTTTGACGCTTTCGTCTGCGGGCCCTCTTTCGTGTCGAGATCAAAATTCGAAATATGTAGGATGTAGATCGCGTCTGCCGCCTTCGCCGGAAGTTTTTTTTACCCTGCATGGCAACCCTACAAATGTCAATGCGAATCGAATTTGATTGAAAATCAACGGTTTTTGCGCAGGAGTTTTTCATTTTGATTTCACTTGTTTTTCTACTTTCAAATCGTTATTGATAGCGTTTTTCCACGTAAGTCCGTTGAGTAGAGCCTTTGCTCCTCCGGTCGTGATAAAATAGTGTTTACTTGTGACAATTATAAACAAAAGACAGATAGGACTGAATTTGTTTGTGCTAATAAAGTGTTTTGAATATTTTAACATGTCAAACCACAAATGTTGTGTCCCAGGATGTGCAAACAGGGAAGGTATGAGTTTAATACATATTTATATCGATTATTAAAGAATAGAGTGAACCGGCCGGCATCATAGCTACCGATTACCAAGTGACGGTTGGAGTGCACTTATGGGGGCTGTCATACAAATGATATTTTTTCATTATTTTAAAGTGTTTTCCACGGGTTGAGGTGCACTTAAAGGACCTGCCTATAGTTCCGAAAATTTTCTATGGGCAAAAAAAACAATTTATACTTCTAGGGAACCCACCTAAGTGCACTCCCACGGTAGAGATTTAAAAGTTTTATTTTAATTTTTGCTAAGTGTTGTGGCCAGCTCCCCTAAGTGGACCCCAACCCAAGTGACCACTCATTTTTTATTTCAGGGTCTACCGCAGTTTTGCATAAGTTTCCCAATCCTGCTAAGGACAGGGAATTATTTAACTCTTGGCTACATGCTATTGGTGGTGAAATTATTGGACTAAATAATGTGTTTATCTACAAATACCGGCGTGTATGTCATCTACACTTTGAAGAAAAGTATTGGTGTCGGAATAATCGACTTAGTAATATAGCCATACCAACAAGAAATATGCCAGGTCAGTAGTTTACTTCTCAGGGTATGCTGATGATTGCTTGTGTGGTGTCCCCCATGCATCAGATAAACTCTTTGTTACCTTTTACAACTTCTTTCCTTGGGTAGACCGACATGGGGCAAATAACCCATCATCATACAGGAAACTTAGTAGTAAGTAATAAAATTTATTTCCAAAATAACATTTTAATGCTGCAAAACATATCATATTATGTGACCTAAGACCAAAATTACTTTGCATCGCCTATTATAATAGTAGTACAAAGTAAGTAAAAAGATGTTATTGAATTACTAGCAGCCGGCCGAGCGGTTGTATCTTATACCCAAGCTACCCAAACCGGGTAGCTTGGGTATAAGATATTATCCGCATGTATTATTTAAATCACTCTATGTTATTAAAACAACTGCCTCAAAATGTATTGCAAGGTTTAGTTTAGAAGGAGTTAGTGGTGTTCATGACAGACTGATATAGAAATGCGAAGAGTGACTTTATAGTATGTATTTATTTATCTAACCTACTATTCTTTAATTTCAGGCTTGACAACATTGAAGTTCACCATTGACCAGCAAAGATTGTTGAGACCTATTGAAAATATAATGGATGCCATCCCTTCATCCCAAGGTAATTTTTTTGGTTTACATTAGAGTTCAATTTAAGGGCTCTTCTCCAGCAGTTTGCCACAGCAACTTAAAGAGTTAAAATATTAAAAAAGGAAGAAAATGATTCTATGGTGGATGTATGCAGCAGTACCTAATTTTACTATTTTTTTTTGTCATCTATGTCAATGTATTGTATAGTTACAATATATTTTTAAATAAGTATAAGCAATGAATTTGTAACGTTATACATACACACGCTTTTATCCCTTGGGGGTAGGCAGAGCTTTAACGGCCGTAACAATACGGTCGCTATCGCCACATCCGACAAATATTTGAGGGCTGTTTAAAAAAAAAAAAGTATCACTATAGTGACAGGTTGCCAGCCTGTCGCCCAAAATTGCAATACACATAATACACTTTAGTCCCTTAGTCGCTTCTAACGACACCCGCGGGAAGGAAATAGGGTGATGCTATTCTAAGCCGGCATCACACGGCACTTGTTATGTGATAAATAAAAAATTATCAAATTTTAATTGCAGTACCAGGAACTTTGTATGATGTTGACGTGGATGAGCAACATAGATATCAGAGATCCATTGAAGATATTAAATCGGCAGAATCTTCATCAAAAGGTAATTTACCTGGCTAATGTTCTGAAGTTGTTTAAATGCAAGATTTAAAAAGATACTTTTGTGGACTGTTCATGCACTGCTATATCAATGTTATGAGGCAATGGTTGGGATTCTATTCCTATCTATTTGATATGAAACCATAATCTATTCTAATCTTGCAGCTGAACCAGTGACTATTTGCGATGTGGCTTTGCAATGTGATCCTCAAATTGCTAAGGACAATATTCTAACTAAAACAAATCTTGGTAAGTCTTTTTCATTAATACAGTATGTACTAGGCACAGAGTAGTAGGGCTTCTGAACAAGTGTGCATTTGGGAAGTGTATGTTAGTCCTCGCATATCTCAAAAAGTACTAGTCCATTTTCAGTGATTCTTTTTATATATAAGGTTTTATAGATAGACACAATTTTAGTGCACAGATATAAAATTCTGGCACCAGGGTTCATCGTCGGATCGTTGGACGACTCAGTGTCCCACACGAAAAAAAGAAGAAGAATTACAAAACAAAGTAAAGTGATGTTTTAAATATTTCTAAATTACTAGTTGTTTTAAATACTAAGTGCAATCTAATGTAAGGAAACATTAAGGATTTGTAAATAACAATTTAATAATTTATCATTACAGAAGAGATTGCATCTATGACACAACTCGCTGAAAGTACAACTGTTACAAAAGCTATAAAAGTATCTACTGGTAAGTAAAAAAAAATACATTTCAATACAAACATTTAACAGATAAAATAAGAAACTCAAAAGGACCCATTAAACTAATTCTTTATTGTCTGGTTGGAGCCATAGGCTCTCTAACTAACTATAACAACCACTACAGTCAACTGCAGAACATGGGCCTCCCCCTTTTAGGGGGGTATTTGCCATACTCACCACGCTTGGCTGGCAGATTGGCGAGCGCTGTGCACGATGTTGTAATCACAGGGAACGCTGCTGCCTATTTCCTGGATGAATTTATCCCTTAGTAGCTTCTTACGACACCCACGGGCAGAATTGGAATGTAATATAGTATGGTCCCTGACTTATGACAATGTATGGAAGGTGACAGAAATTAATTCAGCAAAATACCTGATGTATAGGATAGGGGGACCTTATCTATTTTAAAAGTGTTGTTAAATTTTAATAATTATTTATTGTCTGTCATTAATTACATTACAGAGTCGGCAACTAAGCCGGATCGTCTAGATACATCAGATCTACAACACCAAAAAACAGCTGGTAGTGGCACTGAAATGGAAAAAAAGGGTGGGTGAAGTTACCTTATTTCTAACTAGGTTTATCTGTGGTTGTGGCAGTTAATGTGTACACCACATAATAACGTTTTTTAGCACTTAGTCATGAGCATATAATTTACTAGCTTTCAATTAATTATGCGTATTATAAGAGATATATTTATTTAATTAATTGTGTCCTAAATATTGTTATTGCAGGGCGACGAGGTGGCCCGAAACTTGTTCTTAAGAAGTTACGGAAACGTGTGCTTGTTACTTCCGCTGAAGAGGAATTATACAATAAAGTGGTACGGCTTGGCGTCAAATTAAGTAAATGCCGAAGTAAAGCTAAAAAACAAGCCAAAAAAATTAAAGCATTGAAAAATATAACAAGTAACCCAAATTTCTTACAAACACTTGATAGCATGAAAAGCACAGCAAAAATCTTAACGATAATGCAGTTTCGAGAACATAAAAAAGGAGACAAAGGCCGACGGTTCACTTTAAAAGAAAAGATTCTTGCATTATCTATTATGAAACAGAGCCCAAAGGGATACAGATTTTTGAGAAAAATATTTATTCTACCATCGCCCCAGACTCTGCTAAGAGTATTAAGCATGGCAAATATAAGACCGGGAATAAATAAGAATACCATGGCACAAATAAAAAAAGCCACAGAAAAAATGTCAGTGCAAGATCGCCTCTGTATTGTTTTATTCGACGAGATGTCACTAAAACCAAATGTGACTTATAACGATAGAAAAGACAGAGTGACTGGTTTTGTAACAAATGGTGAAGACACAAAGCCTGTATTTGCTGACCACGCGCAAGTCTTTATGGTAAGAGGCTTGATGAAAAATTATAAACAACCGGTTGCATATACATTTTCACAAGCTGCTACAAAGGGCGCAGAACTTGCTATGCAACTGAAGACTGCGATCACTCACCTCCAAGCTGCTGGGCTTATCGTGGTGGCCACTGTATGCGACCAAGGTACAAATAATACGCAATGTATTAAACTCTTGTTGCAAGAAACGCGCGGGTATCTTTTGCGAAAAGGTGAAGAGCCAAAAGATAACATAATTTTGATCAACGACCAGGAAATAATTCCTTTGTATGATCCCCCGCATTTGATCAAATGTATTCGAAACAACTTGATTACGAAACATTTACAATATAAAGTTAATACAAGTAATCAAGTTAAAACAGCGAAATGGGCGCACATTGAAAAGTTTCATCAGGAAAACCCGGGGTACAAGGGTATCCGCTTAGTGCCCAAATTAACTGACGCGCACTGCATCCCCAGCAAAATTCCAAAGATGAAAGTAAAATACGCATCACAAGTTTTTAGTCAAACTGTGGGTTCTACAATGGGATATCTCGCAGGTGAATGTGTGCCTTAATGCTATTTTAGATAGGTAACTACTGTCATAAACACGTAGGAAAACTACGCCCCAGATATGACCTTATACATTCTATAAAACCTGGTGTCAGAACGTAGATAATAAAACTGAAAGTCTTGCTGACGCTTAGCGATTGCGAATCGCGAATCTTATTATCTGTCTGAGGACATAACTCAGTCTCATATAATCTAATATAATCAATATAAAAGAAAACTCACTTGAAACTCAATGTATTTTTGTTTTTACAGACAAGGGGATTCTACCATTGGAGTGCAAAGAAACAGCAGACGTATTGCTCTTCTTTGATGATCTTTTTGATTCTGTCAATGGGAGTTTTGAGAAAAATAAACATGCAAAACCGCTCCTGGGACCTGCGACCCCAACATCCTGCCACAAAAAAGTTTGGCAAGAAAGTAAAGCGGTATTAAGGGAAATGAAGTTTGTCAACCCCAAAAAAAATGCGATCGAGAATGTTCCAACATTGAAAAACTGGGTGTGGACGCTGGAAGGCATAGAGTTGTTATTAAATAAATTGAAAACTGATTACCAAATAACATCGGTTTGGTTGCGGCATTTAAACCAGGATCCAATCGAAAACTTCTTTGGGGCTATAAGAAGCCACGGATGCCGCAACGTAAATCCGACACCCGAGAAGTTTGAATCAGCGTTTACTACCTTATTAGTAAATAGCTTATCCAGCGTCCATGCCCCGGGAGCAAATTGTGAAGTGGATCCCTGCAATGCACTTCATGAAGTCATCATCACAGCCAAGGACTGCAATTATACTGATTGTAATCTACAAAATATCCCTGACATAACTATTACACCCCTTGAAGAAAAGAATGACCCACGTCAAATTGCAGGACTGCAATATGTTAGTGGGTACTTCGTGAAAAATGCAAGAAAGAAAGTTTTCAAGGGATGTAAAAAATGCAGGGATGATTTGATTTCTGAGAATGAACCCGAGTATCTCAGATACAGAGAATTTGCTAATAAAAAATGGCTTTGCAGTCCTAGCGATTCCCTTTTACGGTGCATATCAGAACTGCAGGATATAATTTACAACACAATTAAAGAAAATTTAGAAAAACCGAATTTGCGAGAGTTAATTAAAACTATGATTTTTATGTGTATAGATTTTAATTACATATCTTGCGAAAAACATAAAGATGATTTGATTGAATTTCTCAATAAGATATCCTGCAGATTTTTTATCTACAATTATTGTAAAGAAATTAATAAAATATTATGCAACAAGAGGGAATGTGATGATGACGAAGACAAATTTAAAGTAAAAGCGAAAAAGATGTACATGAAATGTTTTAAAAGAAAGAAATAAAAATGAAACCAGAATAAACTTTTGTTTTAATTTTTAACAAACTGTTCAGCCGTTTTTTAAAGCCCAAGACTTAAAATATAATGGGAATATTTTAAATCTTGGGGCTTAAAGAACGGCTGAACAGTAAAAATCAATATTCAAAAATAAGCTCTTATAGTACTACAGTACAGTACTATACTATGGTCTATCGATACATATATTGTATAGGAATATAGTTCCTAACCTCGAGTTCAGAGAGCGCCACTTTCGCGTTTCCCATTTCGGTCATTGAGTGAGACCTCTATTACCCGTATTATAAAAAGTACTCTGTGAATACGACACAATCACTACGCACACAAGCAAAGGTTTTACCAACCCAACGGTAGAAATGGCTGCGTTCGTAAAAATCATCAAGTATTTTTCCTCTCGATTCGAGTAGAATACTTTATTTTTAAACAACTTAAAAAAAAGAAGGGGGGGTTCTCAGTTCATCCAGTTTTTTTTACCAAAGATTTTGTTTCCAGATCTGATGTCTGGTCATGGTCTGCGTCTGTGATGACAAGATGACAAGTAGGGCGTTAAACATCTTTGCTGGGAGTAAGATTATTCTTAATTTCGTGTGGGACTCCGAGTCGTCCAAATCTAATGAACGCCCTTAAAAAATATTTTTTATTTTAGCTAATTAACAAAAAAAATAGTATTCTAAGAACTATGTATATGGCGTTGAACTGACTACGATACTAAATTCTGCACCCTAGTTAAAAGGCATGAAATTAAAAAATATATAAGTTAGATTTCTTTTTTAGGACTAATATTAAGTATTACAAGAACTCTGCAGATGGCGTTGAATGACTACTTTACAAGATGCCAAAGCCATATGGCCTCAAAAAGGTATTATTCTTTCTGAATCTATCTTAATTTTTCTCGCGCTTTGTTATAAATGAATAATACTCTATTTGTTTCTAGGTTGTTAAAAATGATTCTGTAGGAAGTTTTGGCCTACAAAAGGTGGTAAGTACGGATGAGGTTTTTGCGTAATCTCGTAAAGTTATCAAGGGCTAATAAAACACTGAGTTTCCAATCTCGAGCGTCCCAGGCGCTAGCCGCCGCCACCAACTTGAATGAGAAATTTTCTAAGGATTCTCGAGAGTCATATAGAGGGCGCTGAGCTTAATTGAAATAACGTTTCTTTAAACAAAAACTGTACCACTTAATAAATTATTCTTAATTTTTTGTTTATTGAATTGTTCTTAATTAATTATTGGTTATTTGTTTACTCACACGAATGACATTCAATATTATAGCAAGGCGATAAGTTTATTTTGTAGTAAATCAAACTAAAAGAATTATTAATTTGTAACGAACACAACGTGAAATGGAACCTGTGACAAAACTGGCTGCCGCCAGCCATATTGAAATGTCAAAATTTCAGTTGAGCACAGCACCCTCTGGTTTGACATTCAGAACTATCAACAGAACTGTCAACAGAAAAACTCCCATTGAAAGTTCTAAAAATAGTTTTTTTCAAAATAACTTTTTAATTTAACAAAAGTGTTTTAATTTGAATTATGACAAAAGTGTCTGCATAATGATGCAATTAAAGCTCATCAAATATCCTCTTTGTTCTGATCTGAATATTAATACAAGAAAATGCATAGTTTTTAAGTTACGGTGTTTTTAAGTCGGTAGTTTTTGCACTTTTATTCATTTTGTCTCTCGACTGATAAAACATTTCGCCAAACGTCAGTTTGACAGTTGCATATTATCCAGTGTCACGAATCTGACACCAGGGCCCTGTACTATAATCGTGACAATCCGACAAACCTGTCAGATTTTGATATTTGTCGGATTGTCATTACAAGTGCTGTACTATAAACGCGACAAATTTGTAAAAAGTTGACTGCTAAATAGCAGTCACATTGTGAACTTGTAGATTCTGTCCTATAAAACTTTACAAGTTTTAAAATTACCTGTCGGATATTAACAATAAGTTGTAGACTTTTTACATTTATGTGTAAATTACTACGACAATTTTGTCATTTACTTTTCGAGTTACGGGTAGATGTAAGTAAAATCACTTAAATCATTTACTCGGTTTATTGTCATTATTTATCTAAACAGTTAAATTCCATTCAAGTAAACACATTGAGCTTAACTATAAATTAACTAGGTATTCTTAACCAAATTTACGAAAATAAAGCCATTTTGTTTGGTCAGTTTAGTGATACGTTAACGCACGTGGACAAAATAAAATAAATAATTTTCGTTGAAATTAAAATCCGTTATAGTTGACGAAAAGTTAATTCTTTCTTTAAACACCCGCGAGCGACGCTCCCGATAATGATGTAGTACATACTTCATCTTTACTGCTACTCTCACTAGATTTAAGCTCCATAACATTTATTTACAAGGTTTTTGTATTTGATTTATCAAATAACGAGTCGTGGTGTCGGTTCAACAAGTAAACTTAATTCAAAGCACGAGTTTGTACTGTTTCGATTCTTGACATTGCCCTATAACCTGTGTTGGATTGTCATGACATATCTACAATTTTGTAGATTTGTAATTACAATATGTTGTCCTATAAAGCAAATTCTACAAGTTTTTCCTGACAAATTGTCACCTTTCACCTGTCGCGAGAAAATGTTTATAGGACACAATTATGTAATATTGTCGTGACAATTCGACAATTTTGTAAATTTTCCACCATGACAAATTTGTCACCTGTAATTTTTATAGGACAGAAAATTGTTAACTTGTAAATTGTCACCTGTCACCTATCACGGTTATAGTACAGGGCCCTGTGTGAAATACGACTTCTCTCAACGGCGGCGGTACTTTGACTCAAAGAGAATATAATATATTAGAACTAACTAGCGTTTTATTATGACTGAACATAAAGCTGTATGGTTTTAAGACCTTTGCTTGGCTGCCCAATGGAGAAATAGTAAAAAAAAAAGATGTAAGCACGCACGCGCGCGTCACCATGGTTGCCAGGCGTACGAGAATTTAGAGTTAACGTAAGAGATTCAAGAATAACAGCATTCTCGTTTCTATCACTGATGACTCGTATATTTATCACTGTTTTCTCGTATATTTATTATTATCTATGAACAGGCAGGCAGTCGATGTGCAGCTGATAATGCATGTATCCAGTTACTTATAATAAGTTTTCATTTCTTCAATCTTTATTTGTTTTTTATGTTCGTCTAGTCTGTTAACAAAAAGTATTATAAATTGCAGGTTTTTCACCTTATGACTGGCCTGTTTTTACAAGCGGCGTTTACTCGAGGCCTTGAAACCAAACCGAGTGATTGTGTGCATCACATACTAGCTCTATTATCGCATCATTAGTCATCAGGGCATAACTACATGAAACCACAAACTATATGGAGATACATGAAACTTATACAGAGTGTGGCAAAAATAATAAATGTTTAAGTACTAAATAATTGACAGATAAATGCAAATTAAAACAGCCCTTAAACGAAAATTATATATGTGGCCAGTTATTTATACATCAGAATGAATGCATGGCCATTTTTTTGATTGGGTAATAAATATTGTCTTGTTTCGTGTGGGACACCGAGTCGTCCAACGACCCGAATAAATATTTAAGCATAGGTACCAAATAGTACTAAAAATATAACTTTTTAAGCACTCGCGATCACTTTCACTCATTTTAAGTATTAGACCGGGTCTATCGCGATAGTATTTAGGTAAATATTAGTAATTTACCTGTGTCTTGTATTGGCCAAACGAAGCGAACTGTCAGCGAACCTGCTGTAAAAAACCGACAGATGCATAAATCGGCAATAGCAGAACACCTTCTATCATCCGGTCCAAATCATTGGATTGAACTTCATGTCTCGAAAATCCTCTCTGTGGAACGCCACTATTACCCAACGATCGTTCGCGAGGCTGAACCCTAATAATTTCAACCGGGTTTAAATTGTCATCCGCATGGAGTCCAGCCAGTCATTGATAAGTTGAAACCGCGCGATTTATCATCGGAACAATCGTCGGATACTGTGAGTGTTGTGTGCCGGCAGCCTAGTGCAATGTTTATAAACAATTAATAATATTAAAATTATAAAGACAAATGTGGGTAGCAGAACATTTCGTCACCCGCCGCCTAGATGACAACTCGCAGGGACGTCAGTCAACCCGCGACCGACCACAATACATGAAACTGTGTTGAAACGTCGGGACACAGGTAAATTAATAATATTTACCTAAATACTATCGCGATAGACCCGGTCTAATACTAAAAAAGTACTAAAAATGTACTAAATTATGATAATTTTCAACGTCCATTTGTTGTTATTTTGCGAGTCATTCTGATGGACATGATCTTTCTTAGGCTTATATTGGAGCCTGGTTTTGATTATGAGCTCACGAAGAATCGAAAAATTAATGCGAAATGCAGTCCATGGTATTTGTAGTACCCGTATCTTCCTCCAGCACCACATCTCAAAAGCGTCAATGCGGTCGCGGTCGGCATTCTTCAACGCCCATGCTTCGGAGCCGTAGTTGAATATGGAAAGCACGAGAGTGTGAAATAACTTTATCTTTGTCTTACGAGATATGTTTTGGTCTTTCTATATTCGCTGCAGTAAGACCATTGCACTCTTCGCCATATCGAAACGATTCCTGACTTCTTTTTCACAAGAGCCTGTGGTACTGATAGTAGCGCCTAGGTACGTGAGATCATCCAACTTTTCAAGGGAGAGAGCGCCTGTTAGCTGGAGTGAATTGGTGCGGTATCACCAATACTTGGGTCTTATATAGAATGGTTGATCTTGAGACCAAGTTCTAGGCTGATCCCTTCCATTATATTAAGAAGGTCAACCATTTCAGCTTCATTTGCAGCAAGAAGCGTGGTGTCTTCGTTGCGGAGATTAGTGATTTTAGTGTCACCTCCCTTCCATTTTCGAATGTTCACCTTATGATGTATTGTCCATATATATTGAAAAGAAGAGGGGATAGAATGTAACGATACCCCACTCAATTCAAAATGCACTAAACTTTTTGTATGAACTTCGCTGAAACAGTTGCTGTTGTTGTTTTTTTTTTTGTAGGAATGAAAGATTTTCCTGAAGTAAAAAGTATCCTAGATGTTGATCCGAATATTAAGCTGTCATTATACAAAACTTTGTAGAAATCCGTCCCACAGTTTTTGCGTGAACAGTGGGTAAGGCAGACAAACTTCTTTTTTAGCTATTGTTTTAAAATCAATTACAAAAACGAAATAAGAAGCAAAAATCCTCTTGGTTGAGTAACTGTTTTATACAGATTATTGATTTGTTATAAATTTTTATTTGTACGATATATTCTGATGGGGGCGCACTTTCATAGTTTAGTTTTAGGTTATTTTTTTCTGTAAATAATTAAATTGCGTTAGTTTAATTTTCATATACAAAATAATTGATTTAATTAAATTGCTTATACATACTAAATAAAAAATCTGATGAAAATATTTGATTTTTGGCAACTTTAAGTCACCCAGCGTCTGGCAACCGTAGACGTCACATACGTACGTTACGTTGCGTTACGTCAAGCAAGCAAGAAGTCAAGTCAAGTCAAGAAAGGGGAAGGGAAGAACAAGTCGTAGGTAGACGGTGTACGTACCTACACTTTTTCCTTACGTATAAAGTTTTCCCGTTTAGTTTTAGAGGTATTTCTGTCTCACAAATATAATCCTTATTTAAAAATTATAGCGCGACTGGAAGAAGCTATGGAGGTAAGAGATTTTTACATAAATCATAAAAACTTGATGATCATGCATGTTTGGTTTGCATGTATTTATTCACTGTGGTTGGTTCGATTTCAGATTGAAATTCTTAGTACGGCCGGCTCTAAGTCGCTTGGAAAGATCGAAGTAACAGACAGTAGCACAATAAAAGATGTGAAAGACAAAATATATATCAAACTTCGGAAATCCCTATACCCGGACCGGCAGGCGATAAAACCGGATGCAAAAGGCAAAACCCTAAAAGAAGAAGATACATTGAAGTCTTTAAATGTACAAAATGGTGGCGTGTTATACGTGAAGGATTTAGGCCCTCAGATTTCATGGAAGAATGTGTTTTTGGCTGAGTATGCTGGACCCTTGTTTGTGTACTTATGGGTTTACCAGAGACCATGGATTTTATATGGAGAGCAAACTTCGTCGCCAGGTTTTGTGGCTACGTAAGTTTTTATATTCCTAAACAAAGTAATTTTCAAGTTTATCAATGATAAAGTGCCTACTTTAATACTTTCATTTTGTCATGACTAGGGTAGCAACAGTCTGCTGGTCAATCCACTACGCCAAGCGACTGCTTGAGACACTGTTCATACACAGATTCTCACATGGCACCATGCCGCTGCGCAATCTGTTCAGGAACTGTGCGTACTACTGGCTGTTCACCCTGTATGTGGCTTACCACATCAACCACCCTCTCTACACGCCACCCTGTGACACATGCTTCATTGTTGGACTTGCTGGATTTGTTGTAAGTATTATATTTCTATGTATAGAAAACATTCTTCTATTATTATCTTAAGGGTTTACATGTATTGCAATTTAAGACGATAGGCTGACAACCTGGAGCTATAGCAATTCACAATCTTCTAATTGACCCTCAAATGTGTGCAAGACATGGTATAAATGTTTGTTTTTATGGCCTTTATTGCTCTGCCTATCCTGCAAGGGATATAGGTTTTTTATATGTATGTATTATCTATCTAGCCAGTTTATTAAAGAACATTGAAATAGCCAATAGCTTTCTAAATGAAATATCCTTTGAAGATGAAAAAAAAAAAGTTAATGAAATTATTTTTTTCAATGTAGGATAATATTATCAAAAAAAAAAAAATTGTATAACCCAATTTTCTTTTTTTTGTAATTATCCTAATAGAAAACTGTCTGGGGCAGGATAAAAAAATAATCAGGGCTGGCCAGGTTAATCAGCACTTTATTTAATAAACATGAATAAAACTTGAATGATACCATAATATTTTATCAATTACCTACAAGTTCAATATAGTATTCAATTGATTTGTACTTATTTATTACCAATACAGTAAATTATAGCCTTGTGTATCAAAGTCCAAATGTGTAAAAACATCACCATCAGCAAACATTGAACTATTCAATTATGTTTTTTATGGTTCTTGCATTGGTACCGTACAATACCTATTTATAGTTATATTGAGTAAGCATTATATTTATCAAACAGTTTATCACTATAATTTATGAGCAAGATTGGTTGCTGGGGCAAGAATAATACCTGCAGTTTTGATCATTTTAATATAAGTTTTTACAGCCTTTTACTTTTAAATGCTAGTTTGCAGTTTCTGCTCTACACTAGATTAGTTAATTGATTCACACTAAGGGCTACTGGGCTACCATACAACTAGCGACATACCGCGCGTCGATTTCAGACAATTAATCAGTATCATAATTATCATCATCGACGGCTGATGTGGTGCAGTGGTAGTGCGAATCTCCGGGTTCGAATCCCGGTGGGGCACTCACAAAGTTGATATCTATCACTTTGTGAATTTGTTCCCACTCATGTTAGGACATTGCAGGCTGAACTGCTTGCTTCATGCTTCGGAGGGTACTTTAATCCGTTGGTCCCGGTTGCTGTCTATGTTTACTTAGACGGTGGTCGTTACACAACCATGTCAGAGGCCTACTACTAGTAGCAGGTGGTTGAAAAACTCTGACACCAGAGTTCATCGGGTCGTTGGACGACTTGGTGTCCCACACGAAAAGAGGGAGAGAGATATCTACATCGGCCTGCCCTTATCCCAATTTATTTGGGGTCGGCGCAACGTGTTTTTTTCTTCCATTCATTAATCAGTTTCATATTAAAAGAAATAAAGTGCCTGGCATTAGAAAATAGCTCCAGAGATGACAAAAATCATTCTGCAAGCTGTTAGTTACATACAGTTTCTCAATTTTCTACAAAACAGCTTGCTAATTATTGTTTTGCTTTTGATCAATAATATTATTTTACTGAACATTGAAAAATACTTAGTTCATTGTTTGATATCTGAGTTTGATAACAGAACATAATTTCAATTCCAGTTCTGTGAACTGGGCAACCTGAGCATCCACATCCTGCTAAAGAACCTGCGCCCGCCCGGCACCAAGGTGCGCAAGATACCGATGCCAGATGGCAACCCCTTCTCGCTGCTCTTCAACTTCGTCTCTTGCCCCAACTACACATATGAGTTTGGATCGTGGCTTTTCTTCACCATTATGACTAAGTGTGCACCAGGTAAGATTTTTTTTTTTAAATAAATGATTTTCTAATATGCTAGACCATTGTAATTCATACCAATATTATAAATCTGAGAGTTTGTGTGTGTGTATGTATGTTTGTTACCTATTCACGCTCAAACGGCTTGACCGAATTGGATTAAATTAGGAACACAGGTAGAGTATAACCTGGAATATTATATAGGCTACTTTTTACCGCAGGAAAACAACTATTACCACGGGAAAATTGATCAATAATAAAAATTAGTGGAAAATTAGTGGCATCGGGTGAAACCGCTGGGCGCAAATCTAGTAGAAGTTAAATTAGAACATTAATATCAACAAAAAAGTCTTAAAAAACTCTTAAACAACTTTGCCCCTTTCAAAACACTATAACTACTTTTATTACTTTGTGGAACAAAGTAACTTACTATATTACTGTTGTAGATGTGGAAATGGGAAAAGTAATATCCATGGTAATATGGTACCACCAATTTCTATTTATCTTAATTAATTGCTGCTTAGTAAGTACATAGTTACTCAGTGTGCTGCTGATAGTACAATTTGGGTATTACAAAATACTTGCGTGGGTAGGTAATAAAATGCAGAACATGTTTGTTTAAAATTATTGTCTGAATATGTTACTATTCTCATTTAATGGAATTCAAAATATGCAGTGGGAGTATTTTGACGCCATTGTTTACAATAATAGTGTCGTCCTAATAATGGTAGATTCATACAAAGTATCTTTTTAAAAAAGTGCTCTCTTGGCTTGTATGCAAGTAGCGAATTGTTGGTTCAATAATCGTTTTGATGAAATTCCAACATGTCATGCTTATGCAAACATTTGCTTACTTAGGCGCACGCATATTTACATAAACTTGTTTAATATTGAAATGTATTCCCGATTCAATGAATAGTATGTCCACATTCATTCATTAGTCCACATTTTGTTTTTTTGTTGAATTAGTAATCACAGCACTCAAGTTTTAAGATTACAGTAATTTGGATAAGATCTATCTCCTATCCTTATAATAGGTATGTTTTTTACGGAATGAAAGTGACAGGTATGCTTTTAATATTATTCATGGCACTTATACTGTGAAATAAATGGTCGAGTTATTGGCCTCAATTCGGAAAATTAATTATCTTAACTAACCTAAAATTAGGTCTGTCGCTTATAAAAGGTTTACAATAGGAGATGTAAGCCCTGTCATGTTAAAAAAACTCAATATGTTCTTTGCCTTTCTAGACAATTTAGTTGCTATTGTTTTCATGTCACCTTATTTTGTGAATTTATAAGACATGACATGATTTAGATATCTCCCATCCTTTTCTAAACTTATTTAACGGAAAGTGACAGTGCTAATTTAAGGTTAGGTTAAGTTTAGGACAGTATAATTAAAGTAACGCTCGGCCAATATTTTGCTGAATTTGACTGTCCCTACTTTAACTTCGGTTTCCTATGTTTGTTATTATTATGTATTAGTACATGATCAGTGTCCTAAGCTAAGTATCTTACTGGGTGATAAACGCAATTTGTGCTCATTTTCAGCTGGGCTGTTCGCGGCCGCTGGCTTCTACCAGATGGCTATGTGGGCGATCGGCAAGCACCGCAACTACAAGAAGGAGTTCCCCGACTACCCCAAGGGACGCAAGGCAATCATTCCTTTTGTTCTTTAAATTAATACACTTTAAAACTTCTGCAAGGTACAACTTATGATGGTTATAGAGCAAATATCTCGGAGACCAGAATAACTTGATCTACTAGGTTGAAACCAACATTAGCTGAGCTGATGGTGCGGATGCCCTTATTTTCGAATGATTTCATCATTCTGTTTTTGAAACAGAGAACTAGTATGTGCGTTTTTAGCGCTTGTTTTCTTCTGGTGGGTGATTCTTAAGCTCAACTCTATAGTCTAACTACTTTTAAGCGGGGTCACAAAAACATTTTCTATTCTACTCTCTCTCTATCGCCTAGAGTTTAGGAATGTAAAACCGATTTACAATTAGTATAAACTATAAGACTGGGTTAGCGGGATTAGGTGAGCGGGAATTATATAATTTATTGTACGTTTTATGTTATTTTAATTAGCAAGTGTATAATTTAGCGGTTTAGGTTAGGTAGTTACGAACAAACATTGCCAATATTACGTTTTTAATTTCGCTTAGTTTGATGCTGTTTTTAAAACTATTATGTTTTCTTTAAAGTATGGTCGATTAACTTTATGTATGATTGTTGGAATTGAAATCTATGCATTTACTTTCAATAAATATTTTTATTACAAAAAATGAAATTGTTATTTACTAATAAACCTATGTAAAGCGTGAACAGAAAGTACCCCAAAAAATTATATCATGCTCGTGTGTCATTTTTGTTACTTAGAAGACCGTGTTTCTCTAAGTTTGAAATTTTATATTTTGCTTCTGTGACATTTTGAATAAATTACGAAAGTTGCAGTTGATAGTACAGATGTAAAGAGAGACAAGATAGAGCAATAAAAAACAAATTACCAAACACTAACTTTAATTAAGTACAGGAGTAAAATAACTTTCAACATGATTATTCCTTTGGTTTATCGTGTTCATATAGGGTCTTCGTCCCGGAAAGCTGTTTGGCAGGCGTTTCTTTCACCGGTTCGTTTGTGTCGTGCTTGGTCTCGTACCGGGACAGTCTGTAGTCGCGTGTGAGCACCTTCACGTCGGTCGCGGGTTCCCGGTACTCGTGGCGGGACGCGCGCGACGACACGGATTGCTTGCGCTCTCCCAAGCCGCCGCCGCCGCCGCCGACAGACTCCACCATCGCGTTCACCTCCTCCTCTATACAACGGATCTTGTCGAGGAGACGCTCGTTCTCTTCTTTCAGTGTTGCTATTATTTCTTGCTTTTCCTGTGGGAGATAACATCATGTTACGTCAAGCCCATTATGTATTGTTGTCTCAATTCCATGTTGCATCAAATGCCGTGTGATGCCGGCTTAGAATAGCATCACCCCATTTCTTTCCCATGGGGGTCGTAAGAGGCGACTAAGGGACTCGAGGGTGTGAGTATTGCAATTTTAGGCGATGGGCTGACAACCTGTCACTATAGTGATGCACAGTTATCTGATTGACCCTCAAAATTTTGTCAGACGTGGTGGTAATATCCGTTTTGCGGCCGTTAACGCTCTGCCTACCCCGTAAGGGATATAGGCGTGATTTATGTATGTATGTAATTCCATGTTACCGACTAATATCTCTAACAAAAATAGCACTGTACTTTTAGTTAAATAAGCGACAAGGATAGAAGATGATCGCGTGTTAAATTGTGTTTGTTTTAGGTATCTCTCAAAATTAAGTGGTGATTAAAACTGTGGTGGTAAACATACAAGGAAATCTGCGAAATGGCGCAGAAATTATAGAATATACATATAAGACTACATCTATAACCCTCTTATTTAACGGAAAGTGATAGTGCTATTTCTAATAAAGCGTTTTAGTCAGTAACGTGAAATCGAGACAATTTGTGGCCCACAAACCCGTTTCCGTGTTATAAATCAGATGGTTCAATATCACCTGGTATTTCTGCTGGAACTTCTGATCCAGCTTCTCCCGGTCCTCAGTGACGTGTTTGAGCTTGGCCCTGGCCACGGAGGGCGGGATGTAGCGCGCCGACAAACCCAGGATAGACTCCATTTGGAAACATCGCGTGCGGGTAGACTTCAGTTCTGTGCGCAGGTTGTTGATCTCCCCAAGGAGGGTGCAGTTCTCCTGGAATAGAATTATGTCGAGTTAAGTTTTTTGAGGCAACAATAATCCCCATCGCACAAGTCCAAGCAGAGAACCTCTGTATTCTGCGATCAAAATATCTACAGCATAAATGCCAATTTTATTTCTTACTTAATCGTTAATGTTCATAAGACATTATTACATACATACATACATAATCACGCCGTAAAACGGATATTAACACCACGTCTGTCAAAAGTTTGAGGGTCAATCAGATAACTGTGTATCACAATAGTGACAGTTTGACAGCCTATCGCCGAACATGCAATACACATCCCTCGAGTCCTTTAGTCGGCTCTTACGACACCCATGGGTAGTAATGGGGTGATGCTATTCTAAGCCAGCATCACACGGCATTATTTTAAGGAAATAATTGGCTATTCCAGCAAAAGGAAGTGTTCTGTTAAAATCGAGGCTATTATCGTTCTGTTACGTGACACTGTTGCATAAAGGTCAAGTCAAACCTCGTGTGTATTTGTAAACATTGGACTATTAGACTTACATCAATAATTTTATTGATATCGCTCTTGGAGCCGCTCAGGGCTTTCTCCAGCTGCGACCTGACAGACGCGAGTTGTTTCTCCAAGTGGTCCCTCTGCCGGTTGAACTCTGACACCGCTTCGTCCTCGGCCATGCGGTTGCGCACGAAGTCTATGTCTTCCGTGTATTTGTGGAACAGGGCCTGTAAGAAACACGATTAATAATTCCAAATCAAAACAAGGTAAGGGGTATTACGTTCAATTCACTAAATTTTATTAAGAACTATTAAACAAAGATAACCATAATTTTCTAAGAAAACTAGATAGAAAAAGTGGTATAATATAGCTATCAAGTTTTGTTAGAAAATTATGGTTATCTTTATGTTTAATAGTTCGTAATAACGTTTAGTAAATTGAAATTAATATGTATACCTACCAATTTTTTAAATTTACGTGAAATTATGATGTGATGCAACGAGACGATGCAAAGATACTAGCATTGTTACTTTTTAGTATGATGAACAGCTCAATAAAAAAAAGGCCTAGTCATTGCATGATCACATCTTGTCAATGCCGCCGCGCCGCTGCTGGTTTGAATTGGCCATAACTTAGTTTCTTATTATTATTTTTTTGCAGTTTATTTTAAGTAGATGCCCGGTTTACAATTACCTTCACATTAGCCTTGAGCTTGTGGACATCTTGGAAGTCTCCTGTCATATTGTGAAGATCAATTTTTATTTTCTTCAGTTCATTCTTCAACATCAGAGCCCGCTCTCCTTCGGTCGCGAAATCCTTCTTTGCAGCTGTTAACTTTTCATTTAGCTGTGCTATTTTCAACTCTGAGAACGGGATTATAGCATTTTGTCACAATATTGATTTAGAATAGACATAGCTTAAAACGCTCCCATATGCTATGTGCTACCCTCGTGCAATTAATCGAAAATCTACGAGATTGACTGCCTGTTCATTTCCACATAAGTAGACTGGTAGATAATGCAATTGGCATTAAGTATGCCCATGTACCGCCCGGGTAGCACACAATATAAGGTAGCGTCTTAACGGCTTCGCTTTACGGCAAAATGTACTTTCATGCACAAATCACTATCAATCAGATGGCCTCGATTTTAGGTTTCTTTCCAACCACCAACGACGGACCAATTTGACATTTATGACAACAGTCTTATCATTGTTATATTTGGCCAGTTCCTACTTCCAAACTAGTGTCACAATAGTCAAATGGGTCCATTGATTCTTGGACCCTTACTTTAGATTTACTGTCCCTTTTCATTGTAACATTGTTGTTATTTAAGAAAGTGACAGGAATAGCTAAGAAAGTGTCCTGTCCGAATCGAGAGCGTCATCATTCTACTACTACCATGCAATTGAGCTAAATAATAAACTACCGTTCAAGTAAAGTGTAAATTAAGCTCTTTTATAATTATAAAAAAATATGTGATGGCATTGGATGAAATAATTCGAATACCGTGTTATTAAATCAAAACGACATCTATCAAAAATCTATGTAATTAAATGAGAAGTGAAAAAAATTACAACTGAGAATACTTAATAAATATTTCATTACCGCGGTAAGCTCGCGCTTTCAAAAGATTTTCCAGATATTCTTCCAACTCTAGAATACGCGCTTTGCTATCTTTGATTTGGCGATCTAATGGTTCAATCTGTTAGACAAAAGATTACAGCTGTAACTTTTTTCTTCATGAAATGTGAACCAACGAACCAACTACAGATTTGTTTTCGTAAAACATACCAAGTGTGTGAATTATGTTCTCTAATTTATGGGCTTCGTTCTCCATGTCTTCTATTTGATTCATTAACTCTTTTAGTAATCTCATTTTAGGTTCTATCTATACACGAAACATACTTTTAAAATTTCAATACATTTAATCGTATTTTCATTGTAGGTATATCTAAAAGTTTTAACTTACCTGATTCTTCAGCTCAGTGATTTTAAAGTTCAATACGAATTTGTATTTTTCCAACTCTTGCTTTTTTCGCTTTAGTTCATAGATTCTCTTTTCCTTGTCTTGTATCGTGCTGTCTCGTTCGCCTATTTCTGTTTTGAGATCTGCTACGTCTCTTTCTAGAGTCGATATCACTTTTTGGAACTGTTTATGTTCAGCTGAAAAATGCAAATGCATTATATTATGTTTTCAGGTAATGAAAATATGTTATATAAAAAAAGAATAACATAAGTCATAAATTAACATAAGTCATAAGTTTATGTTAAATACAAAATTTTAAAACACTTTCCGTGTTAGATATACAATTTAAAGAGAAAATTTTGAAAGTTGAAAAAAAGAGTTTAACATATATTCATAAATATATCACGCCTATATATACCTTGCGGGTTAGGCAGAGTGTAAACGGATGTAAAAACAGACATTTACGCCACGTCTGACAAACATTTGAGGGTCACTCAGAAAGTTGTGTGTTGTCAGCCCATCGCCTAAAATGGCAATACACATGTCAACCTCGAGTACCTCATTTGCCTTTTACGACACCCACGGGAAAGAAACGGGGTGATGCTATTCTAAGTCACAACGGTTTATGTTTTGTTGATGTTAATCTTATTATTCCTTTTCTCATAATCTATTAAATTATTTTAAACAGGCGTCAGGAATATGTATGATTCATTACAAAAATGAATGCATGATGTACCTACCTACTGATCCATTCTTGCACTGGTTAACTTATTTTCTGAAGATCGTTATTGCATTAAATTTATGTTTATTAATTTAGTTTTTTTATATACTGACCTTTCAACTGGCCAACCTCATGCTTGAACTCGTCTATTTCTTTATGTGCGGTGATAAGTTTCTTCTTCATCAACCCGGTTTCACCCTTCAACCTGACGTTCGCATCTTTCTCGTCCTTGAGTTGTATTTCGTATGCGGTTTTTATTTCTATGATTTCACGATCGGCGTCGTCTTCTATGGATATTTTTATAGTTTCGTGTTCCTTCTTTTCCAAGTCTGCTTGTTCTTGTAACTGTGGAAGAGAGATCGTGTTTTCTTTTGCTGATCATTATTATCATTAGCCACTGCTGGCCATGGGTCTTGCACATACAGATTGGTGATGTTAGATATTATTTTATATTCATAACGAAAGAACTCCCTTTTTAAGATAAGGAATTTGTTTCATCTAGAAAAAAGTATGCTGGCCAGCCTCTAATAGCACGTTCACACTATACACCTGCTCCTGCCGCTGTCGCGAATATTGCTCGGAATACTTCCGCGGAAGAAACATCTCGAGGGAGTTTTCACACACCTACCGTCATATGAGTGAGCGAGATAGCAATACATTGCACACGTGTTCGTTTCGCCGTTCCTTTGACTCGACGAAAAGCCGACAATCAAGGGAGCACAGGAAGTGGCAGCGGCATGACGAGTAGCAGCTCGAGTAACCTGTTTACATATTCGCGCTGCCCTCTTCCCTTACTATTTCCCTGTCCATATTGGCATTGTGTGAACGTGATATAACATGTATGTTGGCCAGCCTCTATGAATGGATAGTCACAGAAAAATATCGTACCTCTTGCAGTAGCATGTCTTTCTCCTCCAGCCTGGCTTCGAACATGTTGTTCATTTCCCTCAGAGCTTGTCGCTTGCTCTCAGCCAACTCTTCAAGCCGCTCCTCGTATTCTTTCCTCATCCGCGCCGTTTTATCTTCCAGACTCTACAGAATTTCAACGTGTAAAGCAAGTGAAGGTATTTAAAAACTTGTATTTACGTCTCAGAATAGATAATGTTACGTTAGAATTGAGTGGTGTATTGTAATTATTCAATTAGTGTTTCAAGTTGACTAGATAATCGGTTAATACAATTGAAAATTCCAAGTTAGAAAATGCCAATTTTCAATAGTTTGGGGAGTATTTCTTAGTCTGTGGTAGATTACTTCAAGACAAGGCTCACAATCACATCAGCCTCCACTATAAGACGTAGTGCTACCCCAGGATACGCCATAAGGCTCAACCTTTCGTTTTCGTCTAGACTGGTTGATCATCTCAAAATATTTTTAGCAATAACAGAGACAGCATTTTTATAAATATATTTACAACTAAAATCATCAGATTCTACGTACCTGATACCTATCGTACTCTCCAATAAGTCGTATGTTGAAGTCAGCTTCCAATTGCTGCAGCGCATTCTCGTGTCCGTCCTTCAACTTCTGGATATCTTGTTGGATCATGCCTATTTCGTGCGTGTGCTCATTTTCTAATTGCTGGAAATACAAATCACTAAATAGTATGAAATAAAGTCGCTTCCCGAGTCCCTATGTGTGCTAAGATCTTTCAAAGTTTGCAACAGATTTTGACACGGTTTTCTTAAGTAGACAGAGTATTCAAGATAAAGTATCTGATCTATGCCTCCAATTCCACCGTACAACCGGTGCGTGCGTGCACGGAACGCAAACAATCTGTGCTAGCCTTTAAAGTGTTCCTACAATAATTAATTTCAACATCGATTTTTATTTTAATTTATTTCATATAGTCTGTAAAAAAAGGGAAAATCCACCGAAAGAATCATTTCGATACGATAAGTAGTTTCCGAGATATAATTTTTTAAAAGTTGGCAAGGCATGCTCGACCGCGCTCGCATGTGTGACGTCACTGAACACTACCGGCCTGCCGCCGCCGCCGCCGCCGACGACTCGCTTTGTTGCTCGTTACAATATCTTAATCATCTGTGTAATCTGTGTTGCTCTTTGTTCACCAGCAACGATCTGCTTTTTATTCATTGTTAAAATAATAATTACGGTACAGTTATGTCAAATAATAAAAATAATATGATAAAGAAGAAAGATTTCTTTTTTTGTTTGTTTGTATGTAATCGATCAACTCCGAAACTACTAGACCGATTTTCAAAATTCTTTCACCATTAGAAAGCTTCAACATTCCTGAGTAACATAGGCTACTTTTTACTATGGGAAAATTCCTCATTCCCACGGGAAAACGGTTAGAAGCAGGAAAAGCGGGAAATATAGCGGATATTACCCAAATTAGCCAAACCGATTTAGCGATCTTCGTGAAATTTGGCACGAATATACTGGTGGTATATTGAAAACGGACTTGGACTACTTTTTGCCAGCACTTAAGGATCTGGAGTACCTGATGGAGGGCACCAGGAGCACAGCTAAACTATAAGAGATACGAAAATGGCTTCATAGCAATAGTTGTTCAGCATGTATGTAGTTGTGCGGCATGACGGGCCGCTTTTACTGGAACATGGTCATCAAGGATCTGGAGTACCTGATGCAGACCACCAGCATCCCATCTAAACTAGAAGAGCTACGGTAATGGCTTCAAAGTGAAAGTTGTTTAGCATGACGGGCTGCTTTTGCTGGTACATGGTCATCGAGGGTCTGGAGTACCTAAAGCAGACCACCAACATCCCATCTAAACTACAGGAGATAAGGTATCGGCATCAAATTAAAAGTTGTTTAACATGACGGGCCGCTTTTGCTGGCACATGGTCCTGTTGAGTCACTTCTGCTGGAACGGAGTAAAGAAGTAAACTACTTTATACGGGCAAAGATCCAATTTCTACGGTAAGTAGCAGCGGGTGAAACCGCTGGGCGGGCCGCTAGTGTCAAATATAAAGATTTACAAATGGAACATCCCTAAATGTGTGTCAACAACAGTCAGTTCGCCAGAAAAACGACAAAGAGCAAAATCAAATCTTATTAACATAGAGGTAGATTATCGTTAGTATCGTTACTAGGTTATATTTTGTTCGAGAATAGACTTTGGTATTATGTACCAATACTACTGTGCCTAACCTATAAATAATATGTTTCGAACATACCTACAAAGTTACTTACGTATCTATCTACTTATTTGCTCCTACACTCCTACCCTACAGTATTATTGTGACGCGTTATATGGAAGTAAGGAAACAATGTCACGCGATATGTGTATAAACAAATGGGGTCTTATTATTTTTTTTATTTTTACTCCTTACATTTCAGCGGCAACGAAATCAGCATTTTTCGAAAAATATTGAGCCACCATCAAACCGTTAAGTTATTTGATCTCAGCAAGTTATTTGATTGCCTTTTTTGAAACCCTTCTTCCATATTTTCATTAAATAACAATAATCTGTCGAGAGAAGAACTCGTAATGCGCGGTAAGTAGGTGCATTAGTATGTGTGTGCACAGATCACTAACACTATTTATAATTGTGTGTGTTCGTCGTGGCGGACCGGCGGCGGCGGCAGCAGCGGCGAGCGCGCGGTGTGAGTGGGCGGAGCCTGTACAATTACGTCACACGCAAAGCGCGCGCTTTTACAAAGATCTGAATTTTTGTTCAACTTCCAATGTCCATAACTTCAAAACTATTTGGAATTTTCGAATGAAACAAAAACAGTTGTATTTTGTAACACCTAGGCACCACAGCTAAGAAGTTTCAAGTGATTCTGCCCACCTAGTAATGTCCTTAATTCATTAACTCTTTTAGGCGTAAAAGAGCCAGGAGCTTCTTTTCTTTTACCACCAGGGTCCCAAATTATTTTGTAAGAGCCTATCAGGTCCCACTGTAGTAAAAGTGCCTCTCCCTTCTTCCTATGTTCTTATTTTGACGCTTCCACCTGGCATCATATTGTTCACTAGAATATAGTAGTGTACCTTAAATACAGACCTCATTTTTCTCTTTAAGTTCTTCGATGGCAGCGCAATATCCTTCATGAACTTCCTTTAGTTTCTCAGACTGAGTGGCTTCCGATTGGCGCAGCTGATATGTGTGCTCAGTTTCCAGTTCGCTCATCCTCGTACTAAGTAACTGCAATATTAAAAATGTGAGTTTTCCAGGTTGCTAAAGAAATAAACATACAAAATGTTTGGAAAAGTTATGTTTAAGGGATTCAATTTGGCCATGAAACTACATAATTTTCTCTTTAAGTTTCCCGAACTGTTTTGTATGGAACAAAATAACTATAAGATTCTTTTCTTTCAAGGGCAGCGCAGGACGAATTATGATTATTATGTTAGTGTAAAGAAGTCCATATTTAGACCTAGGGAAAGTTTTTCAGTTTCATGGACAGCTTCACCCCTTACAGGGAACGCAGAACTTTCTACCATTCTGTAATTAGTTAAACTACCTACATTGATGCTGTTAATTTTCTCCTGCAAATCCTTCTTGCTGATCAATATTTCTTTAGCGTGAGTGAATTCCTTATCCAAAGCCACAGCTCTCCCATCAGCGTTGGTCAATCTCCATATACAGATAGACGCATCCTCAGCTACGGAGACCAGAGTTTGGTCGTCGTACGACAAGCATATAGCTGTCACTTTCTTATTGTGCATATGAAACTCGTTGTATATTGCTTTGTCTAGAAGAGGTAGTTGAACACTAGTCACGCCCCCTTCCCCGCCAGAAATAAACAGCATCATGTCAGAGCGAGATAGCACGATGCAGGACAACGGGCAGCCAATAAGAGGCAAGTTCCTTCGTATGGTGTTGGTGCCGATTTCTTTGATCTCGCCATCTTGGCCAACTGCGTATGTTGTTTTACCGAGACTAAAAAAACATATTTTGAAATGAATTTTATTCGTAATATAACTAAAATTATACGATATGAGGACGCCTTATGTACTCGTATCCATGTAAAAGATACAAAAAGTAAGAAGAATGTAATATTTCAGTGCCGTGACATTTTAATTAGTTGACATTTTGCTCGCATATTTGTAAATTTTCGTCAATTTGCTTCTTACAATTATGACATTTATTTCCTATCGCCTACGTGTTTTGCTATGTCTGGAGCCATATTGCAACTTAGAAAAGACATGAAGATTTGAGATTCATCATCTGAGATCTGAATGCTTTGGGTTCAGATACTTAAAGAACTTAATATTTTGAATAAAATTGGTTTAACATAATTAAATAGTCTCAACCTAAAGTTAACTGGGTAGGTGTGTCTAAAACCATTATCGACTAAACCGTTTATTTTCACATACCTATTGACAGCACATCCGTTGAACTGATTCGTCTTCAGGATTATTTCCCCGACTCTCTGCCCAGTGGACATACTCCACTCGTACACTGCGCCTTCCGCGCCGCAGGATACGAGGATCAAGTCATTCGCAGACCACGACAAACATGTTATCTGTTTACATAATCATCGATAATAATATCTCTATCCGGATAAAATCATCAATCTAACGGAAGTGGCAGTAGCAGTTGTAGCAGCAAAAAGCGACTTTGGCGGAAGGTTCTGGGAGTACCGGCTACGCGTCGGAAAGTGCAGCGTGGGACGGCCAATTTACCAGATTGACCAATAACTTGTAAAGGTGATGGGTAACCATTGGAGATTGGACGCAGTCAACCATAAATAGCAATCTATGGAACTACCTGTACCCGATTTTATCAATCTACAGGCTACAATTTTACAGTGAAATGCGATGTTCATTGCATAGTCGCTTAGCCATTATGATACCAGTAATATAAACCGGCTACGCAATGTACAAAAACTTTCACCTGTAGACTTGTAGCCTGTAGTTTCATAACTTAGGCACCAGGATGAGACCTTATTGTAGACGATAGTAATTAATATTTTACCTTTTTTTTGGAATATGACTCTTCAAATCGTTACTTTAACCACGGTCGTTTAATGTCCGATCAGACGTACAAGCGACATCTAGTGTGATTTATTTTTACTAATACATTATCAAGACGAGTAACAGAAATTAACAAGATTACGGGCGCCGGTTGCTTAGTGGCAGAGCGGTGGGACGACACTCCACAGGTTCCGTGTTCAATCCTCAGCTGATGCTTAAATTTTTTCAACTTCTTAATAAACCATAGTATTATCATTTCGCTCCCTTCGTCCATCCGCTTTTGATAAAAATAAATACTTCCAAGAATACCTACACAAGTAACTTACCCTCCCATTATGACCCTTCAAGTTAAACATATTATGGAAAGACACCGAAGAGAAGATCTGAATGACTTGGCTGTTGACTGCGGCGAACAGATGGCCGTTGGAGCTGAACTTGGCCTGCTTGCAGTTCCGGATGGGAAACTCGCGCATCACCTCGAAGTCGTCGATGAGTACCACCATGAACCGCAACTTGTCGGAGAACCCAACTATTGCGAATAATCCTGAAAATTAGAAAGTTTTCATGGATAGATAAATAGATGAACACTTTATTGCTTACAACATACACAACAGAAACAAAACAATACAGAAAACTTAAGCAAAGGCGGCCTTATCGCTTGCAGCGATCTCTTCCAGGCAACCTTTACATTAAAAAAGAGACAAAAATGAAAAGATTTTCATGTGAGTAAAGTAGATTTATTTCTGACTAAGGCTGTTGCCTTAGACTCCCTTTGCTATTTTAACAGACAGGTCCTGATATGAAAATGATGTTTAAAATTTGTGTGCCCTAAAGTTACGTTAAAGGAGACCGTAGAGCCACGAGAACTTGCTAATTTTGCTTGCTTAATCGTCCATTTAGCAGACATCATGACAATAATTGTTTATTGTATCTTTTTTCTAATAAGTTAAATCAGAACATTGCAAGAAAAATTATACGTCCTTTATGCCTTGCAGGGTAGGCAGAGCGTAAACGGCCGCACAAAACGGACATTTACGCCACGTCTGACAAACATTTGAGGGTCATTCGGAAAAATATTTATCGCCATAGTGACAGGTTGTCAGCCCATCGCCAAAAATAACAAGAGCCTCGAGTCTATTCGTCGCCTTTTACGACACCCACGGGAAAGAAATGGGGTGATGCTATTCTAAGCCGGCATCACACGGCACGGCAAGGAAAATTATGTACACCGGTATCACCACCAGGATCGTCAGTTCTTTCAAAATGTCGTAAAGAAAGTGTTAAAGCTTTCAGAGCTCCGCAACTTACCAGTCGGATGTAAAGACACGCACTGTATTTCCTCCTGGTAGATCTTGATCAACTCCACGTCATCGGTTATGTAGTTCCAGATGCGGATGCTCTTGTCCTGTTCCCCTGATAAATTAATTTACTATTTAAACTTCAATGTTGATTCCATGGAACACGAATCTATATACCTAGTAAGAAAGTAAGTTCTCAGAAAAAATTAAGGCAGTAACACGGGAACAGCAAGCTTAAGAACACGGCATTAACATTGGTAGTTTTGGCGCTCCAATAAGTTGGTGGATATTTATATGACATTAGATCTAATAGCACGTTCACACAATGGCAATATGGGCAGGGAGTAGTAAGGGAAGTGGGCAGCGCGAATATGTAAACAGTTACTCGCGCTGCTACTCGTCATGCCACTGCTACTTCCCGTGCTCCTTCGAATTTCGGTTTTTCAAAAAAAGTTTTTCGGTCGGTTGTGGGTCGGTCATAGATATTTTATACGAAAATGGAATGTATTGCTATCCGGCTCACTCGTACTGGTGCGAGAAGAGTATAACGGCAGTGTGTGAACACTCACTGGCGTTGATACTTCCGCAGAAGTATTTCGAGCAATATTCGCGACAGCGGCAAGAGTAGGAGTAGGTGTGATCGTGCTACAAACGGTGTCATTTCTGCTAGCATAGCTTCCTGACAACCGTCCAGACGGTTCATGACGTCAATAAGTGATATGATAACTATCCTACATTGAATAAATAATTTCAATTTCAATTCCAGAAGGTCCTAGCTGTAAATATACAAACTGAGTGAGCCCTACACTACCCTAGCTAGCTTATATCTACCTACCTGACGTCATGAAGATGGGTTTCCAGGCGCACATGGACAGCGAGTTGATGCGCCCGTAGTGCATCGGTGGACCGAGCTCCATGAATGGTATTTCAGGGTTCTGGGGAACAACGATATCTCGAAAAAGAATCAATTTCTACAAATTATGATTGCTGATTAAGTTAGGTACAGGTAGAAAATATAGGCGTAGGTATACCTAATCTACTTGTGCCTTTTTATTCTTGTTCTTTTCGTGTGGAACACGGACTCATCCAACGACCCGATGCGTGCCAGAGTAACACGTGCAGTCCGGATAGTTTAACGTGGTACAGGTGTAGCGTCAAGGTGGGAATTAGCAAGGCCTCCTGGTTCAGTTCTACAGTGACGTCTTTTATGGTGTCCATACATACATACATTTATCACGCCTTTATACCTTGCGGGGTAGGCAGAGCGCAAACGGCCACAAAAAACGTGCATTTACGCCACGTCTGACAAACATTCGAGGGTCATTCTGAAAACTGTGTATCGCCAGTGACAGGTTGTCAGCCCATCGCCTAAAATTGCAATACACACCCTCGAGTCCCTTCGTCGCCTTTTACGACACCCACGGGAAAGAAATGGGGTGTTGCTATTCTTAGCCGGCATCACACGGCAAATATTGGATATGGTGTTCAAACATTGGATATTCTCGTGATAATATCTGACCTGTAACATGTGCAGTCCGAATAGTTTGACGTAGAACAGCTGTGTCCTCAAAGTGGTGATGAGCAATGTCTCCTGGTTGGGGTCCACCGTGATGTGTTGTATGGTGTCCAGAGGCGACCACATTGGGTATTCTCGTGTGTGCCTAGAACGAGATGATGTAATTTATAAGCATGTCTACATTGACGTTTTTTTCGTAATGCGGAATGTACTGTGCCTTTTTATAGGAAAGTCGTCATTTTAATAATGAGATCATTTTTGAAAGTAAACTTTCCGGGAAAGTAGACTTTATGTGCCTAAATTGTATGCATTTAAAAAAAGATAAGGCCAGTGCAAAATAAGAATAACTGCACTCGCCAAGCCTTAATGGCTTAGTGTTGTAATACTTAGTTGGCAATAGGGGAGGGCCATATAGTGACCTGTTGACTATTGGGGCTCTTGACGATGATGAATCCTATGAAGTTTATGCCAGGGATACTATACCTTGAAATTACTTACTTGTATGAATTTTTACAGATTCTGAAAATATTCCTCTTTCTCCAGTGGTGCAGAGTTTCCTTCTCGAAGACGTGAACGTAACCCGGTCCATGTGCGAATGCGAATCCTAAAAAAATACGTATACACATACATATCACGCCTATAATCCCTTGCGGGGTAGGCAGAGCATAAATGGCCGCATAAAACGGACATTTACGCCACGTCTGACAAACATTTGAGGTTTATTCGGAAAATTGTGTATCGCTATAGTGACAGGTTGTCAGCCCATCGCCTAAAACTGCAATACACACCCTCAAGTCCCTTAGTCGCCTCTTAAGACTCCCACGGGCAAGAAATGGGGTGATGCTATTCTAAGCCAGCATCACACGGCATAAAAATACTTATAATTATCAAAATAATAATTCTTCCTGCAAACCTTACCAATACACATTGGCGTGTGCCACCGGCCTAGACAAGTGGGCCTGCCGGGTATGTTTGAAGCCTATAGGCAAACCAGATAACTCGCGGGACTCGCTTATTACTTAGTTGTTTCGTTGTGTCATAGTCAGTCCGGCTGTCTACACTCTCTGTAGCTATTTTATTTTGCATTGGAGTAATATATCTCAAGATTGATTTTGGAATAACTAAGTACGTGTGAATCGATATTCCCGCCCACCTTCTTCTTGCCCAGCAGGCTTCCCGCGAGTTATCTGGTTTGGCTATAGTTGGCGGTTGAAAAACTTTGATACCGGGGTTTACTCCATCGTTCATTGACTCGGTGTATCGGCGTGTGTGTAAGGTGCACGAACTGTAACTGCTAAGTACTGCTGACCCTATATTACGTCGCTAGTTCTTACCTTTTGGGAAATTCACTAAATTGGTAACAGGGTGAGTTGTGGTTATTGTGGTGGCTGAAGCTGTGCTTGTTACATCTTGTTTGCTAGTCGTAGTGCTCGCGCCTTCTTCTGAGGTCGCTATCCTGTATTAAAAAAGAAAATTTAGATCTATTATCACGAATGAGTTTTATGTGGCAAAAGGAAGATTCTTACTTCGATTATCATTATCATACGTTAGCTACAAACATTCCAAGATGTGATACATGATGCGGTCTGAAGCCACAAATATGATGCACGACTGACTGAATGATTGAGGCTGGAGTGAGACAAGGCTGTATACTTTCGCCATTACTCTTTAATATCTATACTCCACCACCATGAGCATGCCAGCGTCAGTTCCGAACATAATGCGGTCAGAAGTTAGTCGAAATCATCCCAAGATGTGATACATGATCTGGTATGAAGTTAGCCACAAATAACTTATTAATGATATGATACATGATCCTGTCTGAAGTTAGCTTAAATGTTCCAAATTGTGATGCGATCTGAAGTTAGTCACGGAACTCAAGATGTGATGATGTGATACATGGTCCGGTTTGAAGGTAGCAACAAATATACTTATATCTGATCTGACAGTCCGATCTGAAGTTAGCAACAGACGTGATGCACTTACTCAATCTCAGCCTTCTTCAGAGACATCTCGGCGACCTCGTCGGCCTTGAAGATGCAGTTCTGCCGAAGATCCCCGTTCTCCACCACCATGAGCATGCCAGTGTCAGTCCCGAACATGATCCGGTCTTGAGTTAGCCACATGCTGGTGGTTATTACGATCTGTTACGACATAACAGTTAACTTGGTATTTAGTTACACAAGATACATTTTGACAATATTTTTTGCTGTGGATCATGCCATGAAATTGAAAAACTTTCTCATGAACACAGGAACAATGTGAAAAAATGAATATATTTTACAAACGTCTCGATTCAAAAGAACACGGACTGGTTTTCCCTTGTATTATTATTACACTCACTAACAGAATGTTTAACATCAAGACCAAACTTAACTTTATTGCGCTACAAACTAAATTGCTAATGGGGAACTGACCCCGAAGAGGTGTGGTGTGAACTGGCTTAGATCATCAATCTTAATCTGACCTATATAAATGACGAGTGACCCATCATTATTACAAATTTAATTGACATTTCTACGCACTGCGTTCTATGTAAAACAGCTGTAAAAAACTCGAGAATCGAATTCGGGATCTTTTGTGCAGCAGACAGACGCACTACCACTGCGTCACATCAGTCGCCAATCAGGAAATCTACTGATCGCGTAAATTACCTACGTACATTTTCTGCTTTAGACCAACCCCACTGCCGCCAAACAGTTTCGATGACATTCATAATTCGAAAAGTGTACGGGCCGGTGACGACAATCAATGTCGCATCGGAGGGATTGCATTGCACCTGCAAAACAAAGACACATCATGAAACTACCATTTATCTCACCAGTTACGTACAACGGTCCACTGCTGGACATGGGTTTTCCCCATTGTGTGATGACGCCTTAGAATAACATCACTCAATTTCTTTCCCGTGGGTGTCGTAAGGGACTCGAGGGTTACATTTGTATTGCAATTTGCTGACAGTCCGTCACTATAGCGATACACAATTTTCTGAATGACCCTCAAATGTTTCACAGACGTGGCGTATATGTTCGTTTTTACGACCATTTACACTCTGCCAACCCCGCAAGGGATATAAGCTGAATATTTGTAAGTTGTTTTTCACACTTGGCCGGCGGCGGTTTGGCAAACGCAGTACAAAGTATTGTATTAACAGGGAAGGCTTGCGTGCCGTTCCCTAGATAAATAAATATAAGATGCTATTTTAGGATGACTTTACATTATTTACAATAAAGCAGTTAAAGTAAAGCACACCTACAGGTGTAAATGTGTCATCGCATTGGGTAAGGTTACCTGATTTGGTTTACCATCTTCGCTTCACTTAGGACAAATTAGCGACCGCGTCCGCCGACTGCATTACGACATTAAACATAACGTATAGGACACCGAAGTGCTCTTATCTTAGAAGATGGGTACCTACTTTATAGATTTTTATGCTAGATATAAGCTTATTATTATAATTAAATTACTTACGCTGGTGACGCTCCCTGTTCCATTCTGATTTTGAGCTTTGGCATGACTCTCGACTTTTCCTTTATCCCAATTGTAATAATACAAATAATAATCAGGTTCTCCAGTCACTGCTATCAAATATTTTGAATCGAAAGAGAATTGAATGCATGAGAACTCTTTTGCTGTTGTCTCGAAGGGCACGGTGAGTATTTTGCGTCTTTTGTACGTCGTCAGGTCGTACACTGTTATGGTAGGCTTTTGACCCTCTTCGACTATTTCGTTTAGTGCTAGCCATCGCCTAAAAACACAAATTTATGGAAGATGACGTCTGATTGAAAATTGTAGGCGGAGATTTTCGTTAATCATAGATGACGGTAGCTTTGATACTCTTATATATCAATGAATCGTAGGTAAACATTTTCTAGCCCGTGCGACCCAGAAGCACTTGCCAATCCATCCTTTTTAGCAATCCTTTTTATTAGAGAATCGGTTTTATCTTTATTTATTTTTTAACGTTATTTAAGTTTTTCTTACAATCTACCTTAATAATCGCCGAAACTGCTGGGCCTTAAATTGCGATTGGCAGGCGGGTTGGCAAGCGCATTGCGAGAAGTTGCATTCATAGGGTAAAACGCTGTTGCACATTCTATGGATAAATTTATTCCTTAGTCGCTTTTTACGATACCAATAGGATGGGAACAAATGGGGTGTAGCTTACAAATAAATAAAATTGTTGTTGTACCTAGGGTACCGTGTGATGTCGGTATACAATTGCATCATTCTATTTCTTCTCCGTGTGTATCGTAAGAAGCGACTCTTGGGATAGGCTGACATCCTCTCACTTTGGCGATCACTATTTCCGAATTCTTTTAAATGTTTATTAGACGTGGCGTATGTCCGTTATTTACGGCCGTTTACGCTCTGCCTTCCCCGCTATGGATATAGGCGTGATATATGTATGTATGTAGGGTACTCTATTACCTCACTAGCACACGGTCTGTACTTGATAAATGAATTAAATAAATGGTATTAAATAAAAGTTTACTTGTTAGGTGACAGCACTAGGGACTTGATGGGTTTGTGCTTGTCCTGTAGCCTGATAAACTTCTGCTTCTTCTGCAGATGGTTGTGGATCACCATCACTCCACCGGCGGGGTACAGGATCTCAGACTCCGAGATGAAGTGGGCGTTGAATCTGTACGAATAAAGTCATGAATACCAAAAGATTTACATACGTCAGTCAAGGTAGAGTTTTGTAGCAATGTAGCCAAATGTTGTTGCTCTTCTGTTGTAGCCTATTCGTAGCACATTCAAAGACAGCAAAAGAAGACAGCTACTAAACAAATTACTGTTGTTGTTGTTGTTATTAATATTCTTTAGATTGACTTACTGGATATCCGTTCGTAGTCCATACAAAATACGAGCCGACAAATTAGGTGGTGACGCAATAGCCATGATTTGTTTCTTTATACTAGGAAAATATCCTAAACTACTAGAGCAAAATTAAACTAGAGAAATAAAACAAGATTCCTTTTCAACGGAAGTATTAGAAAATTGTCTTGGTTGTTATGGAAACGATTTTAATACTTCATAGACTAAACACATGTCAATGTTCCAATGTACCGTAACAAGGACTTTTAATGGAGTATTTAATCGATTGACCTGACCCAGCTGTATAACCTGGATCAGATAGGTACTTATAAACAAATTACTTCTGTCTAAATGCCCGAAACATTGTGGAAATCTTTTGCAACTAAAACTTAAGTAGATACAAATATACTTTCCTTCTTAATTTCGTAGCACTAAGGCGTTCACCACCGTGGGATAAGACCGTTGGTTGAGTCATAATATCGCAGTCTATGGAGGCACCTCTCCCCCAGGCCAAGGAGAGGCTTACGTCCAGCAGTTTATTTTATTAGACATCGCACGGCTGTCAATGATGATGATATTGATGAGTCAGTCGTTTAAAACTCAAAAGAATCTGCATTTCGCTACCGGATCTTCAGAGCAGTTTCGCGGAGGAAGCGTCGACTTATCTCGGAAATTGCAGAGGAAGCTGCCTGCAGACGACATTGAGCGGCAATCAGCGATCAGGTGGCGGTTGGCGGCTGGCGGCTGGCGGCTGGCGCGCGGCGCGCTAAACGGCCACTCGACTGCGCAGTTTATGTCAGTGTCGGGATTGCCCTGCTCCTGGCGTCATGTTACGCATAATGGCTTTGAACTTTAAACTCTGGTCGCTTAGGAATCCGGGATTCGACATCCTTGTCTGTTTGATATTATTTACATTTCTGCAAGTATTTTTGTTCCCAGGATCCTGTAAGAATTGCAGTTTTTAGTAGTACTTACATTCAAATTGACCCTAATATTTTGTGCAATAAAGCGAACACCCACCCACGCTTTCCAGTATAAACGTTGTTTCCCTTTGCTTAAATAACTTATCCTCTCTTACCCAGTATAATGTTGGTCTTAACACAGCTGTTACTCCGCAGTAAACCGGATTTCCTTAAAGGAATTTTCTAAATCTATGTTCACCGTCTTCTTGTCGCATTAGATCATAGTTAGAAAAATTTGGAGATGCTTAAGTAATTACAGTCAATAAACTTCAGAACATCGACCCACTTTTCAGCTGAATGCTAATTCCTCGGTCTGGTTTCCTGACTCAACTCTTTTATTTCGCTTTCTCTTTGTTTCAAAGTTTTACATGACCGATTCCAATTAGTATGCTAAATAACTAATTAATTGCTGAACGTCCGATTTTCCTTTTCTTTATTGGATAATAATACTTGTCTAGCTAATTTAATACTAAGTAGGTAATAAGATCAATCTAAACTGGTTTTTTATACAGTTTATAAGAAAACCCAGTATCGGTTGATCTTAAGAGATCAACCGATACTGGGTTTTCTTATATTATTTAGTATTAGAGTTTTTTTTTCTCTAGTCGATCAGGTGGTTATTATTATTTTTAATTTTAATAAATCTCTACTGTAATTTGCCTGGTCAACCCTTGGAGGGTCAATGAAGGAACCTAACGATTAAATACAACCATATTCATATCACTTTCATACACAGAAGTTTATATTATTTTATTACGTATTACAAAACGTTGTTTGTTTGTAGAGAGCACTTTATGTAAGTAGGTAAGATCCATTAGTGTGGCCGACTCAGTCAATGAATTGGCGATATCGTGTACAAATTGATGGCCCACTGTGCCTACAACCAACCACATAAACTAGATGTATACCAGTCAGCCAGGGATTAGATAGAGCCTCTGACATGGTTGTCCATTGCATGCAACCACTGCTAGAGACAGCATCTGGGACTGATGGTTAATCGTGCCTCAATCATTTTTCTTTTGATACTGCTTACCTAAGGTTCTTCGGTCTGCACTGTCTCAACCAAAGAGAGAACAATTTTACAGTAATGTTTACTAGCTTATGAAACCAACTGCGTGTGTTCTTAAATTTTCAAATATTTATTTATTTTTCATGTTGTACAGTGTTGTAGGTTACATTATTCTGGACAGAAACATGAACGCTGCAAGGCTATTGCAATTGGTATGTATAAAACACTAACAATATATATATATATATATATTTTAGTTGACAGTGTTTATTCAACTGACCAACAAACACTGTGTTTGACCGTACTGAAATTACTACGACTCGATGCTTCTCAATGTTTATTGACCACTCTAATGCTTCTGAATTGAATGTTTCCCAACCAACTCGAGGTTGATGGCCTCTACCTACTGTTTGTTTACCTACTGCAGTTTACTGTTCTTTCTTCATTTCATCTCTAGCTATTGTTTGATACTTTAAACCGACAGCGGCTTAGTTATTTTGCATTTATGTCCTCTGCATCATTTAAACCAGTTGATATGCGAACCGACACGCTACGGGAATAAAAATAATTATCAGTATTATCTATCATATACGACGCACACACCCTTTTTAACAAGGATTTCCCTTTTTCAGGGCTAGAGTGTATAGAACAGAACGTAAAAAAATATATTTTTTTTGTTCGTAATTACTAAAATGAAACCAAATCCAACCAATATGCCTACGCTAAGCAGTACCTACTATGATTCTTATGAAGTAAAGCTACCTACTATTCATCTATGCCCAGAGTGACTAGTAAGAAATGTTCAATTCAATTCAATTCAATTCAATTCAATTCAATTCAATTCAATAAACTTTATTGCATATCACAGTAACATCTTAATAGCTAAAACAGTTAACATGTGACACCCCGGGGGGGTACAGCAATTACAAGTTAGTAGAGAGTATTAGATACTCTTACCACAATGTATTCATATATAATACTTCTATATACGTAAATTACTTTCTTGAACATACTTTTAGTCTTATTATCTATCATAATAAAAGTTATCTAGTAATCTATATTTCTTAAATTATCATTAAAGAATTCGTTTATATTATAGTAACATTTTTCTATTAAAAACTTTTTTAATCTGTTGATAAATATGTTTAATTTTTCTATATTTTTGAAAGAGTTTGGTATTTTATTGAATATTTTAATAATCATTGAGTGTGGGCCGGTTGTGTACATTGTAAGTTTTGAAAATGGAATTTCAAGTTGGTTTTGAGTGCGGTTATTGCGTCTATTTGTTAATATTGGTGAGTAAAGGTTTGGGTGCTTTCTAACAAACTTGCAGGCTTCAAGAATATATATAGATGTTAATGTCAGTATACCAAGGTTTTTAAAATGCGGTCTACATGATTCGATATCTTCAATATTTATGTCTTCACTATTAATAAGGATTCTTATACATTTTTTCTGCAGTGTAAATATTTTGGCGATTATGTTGACTCCATATACCCTTAACTACCAATTTTTGCGAATAGGTACGGTTCCAATAGGCCGGAATAATTTGGAACAAGTTCCTAAAATTTGAAAATACAGTTATCTAGGTAGGCGAGGTTAAATCTAATAAAGATAGTAGATATACTTACCTATGCACTTTAGGTAGCGCACGCGCAATATGCAAAGTGCACTACTAAATGAAGCTTTGTTTATGGAACAAGTAGGTAGGTGTTGAAAGAACAAAAGGAGAGATGACTAACACTCGCTTTATTATCCGGCAACCAGCCAAGTCTAGTCTAGCCTTTTACTGGTATAATTTGAAGTGTACAAAAACATACAGAGCAAAAGAAAGTGTTGTACCTCTAGAAGTAAATAGGAAAATGAAGATTGCAGATACTGAGAGATCTGTTCACACTTTGTTTTTCTGCTTTTTAGATGGTAAGCACATAAAGACAATGTGTAATGAAGACATTTTGTATAAAAATGTTGCGACAAGTGACTAATTGCGACTTTGTTATGTCTTCTAGGCGCACCCTAGCCGAAACGATAACTATTCTGCTATTCGTCTCATCTCATTAGCTAATTAGCTTTTCACCTAATGACCGCAGTCACGTAGTGGGGAAAATATGGTCAACGCAACGGAATAATTAGATACTTAATCGGTATAAAATAAAATCACTGTGCGTTTTAGAACACTGTATTTACTTTGAACGAATAACTCCCCCCTAATATCTACTTAGTACGGATATATTAACACCTTATATCGATGACCCTTGGTTCAAGCATATCAGAGATAAAAAAAATCGGCCAAGTGCGAGTCGTACTCGGCTTCGTACCATTATGTATAAATATGGCATAAGAATAAGAATCACGATTGTTGTATGGGAACCCCATGAAACCTCAATTTTATTCTGTTTTTTAGTATTTGAGCGACAACAGTAATGTTCTGTGAAAATTTCAACTCTCTCACTATCACGGTTTATATGAAACAGCCTGGTGACATATAGACAGACAAACAGACTGCCGAGTCTCATTAATAGGGTCCCGTTTTGACCCTTTGGGTCTAAAAACCATCAAAAATCTAAAAACCCTAAAAAGAGCGATGAGGAGCTAGGAAAAGCTATAAGCCAAGAACAAACCTACCTATGTATAAAATCAACGAAATGTCCGCTGTGATGGATCGATAAACCAAGGCGTGTAGAGTAAGACCATTAGGTTAGTGGTTGTGGTGGTAGGTACTTACCTACTTTAGCGGTGGAGGTATTTCGTGAGCAACTCGCGTGTCGCAAACGACCCCCGTGCCCTTACTAACCTTATAACCGTACATCAGTGCCGTGTGATGCCGGCTTAGAATAGCATCACCCCATTTCTTGCCCGTGGGAGTCGTAAGAGGCGTCTAAGGGACTCGAGGGTGTGTATTGCAATTTTAGGCGATGGGCTGACAACCTGTCCCTATGGCGATACACAATTTTCCGGATGACCCTCAAATGTTTGTCAGACGTGGCGTAAATGTTTACGCTCTGCCTACCCCGCAAGGGATTATGGGCGTGATATGTGTATGTATATACAATGCAACACGATAAAATTTTATATTGTAGAGATCACAACGACTCGCTAAAAATACAAAATTCTGCAGCTGTTGAAGTATTTTTATAATGCGTTGGAATGTCTCTATTTGTCTTGTTGGATATTTTGCATGACAATGATAAAATCGGGGACTATAATAGAAAGGACCGAGCCTAATAGCGACTAGTCATGCAATTGTCGTTGGACCTGAACTGAAGTTGGGCAACGACCTCGATTCTCGCAAACAAATTTCTTGGCAATGAGAAGGAAAAACGGAAAATTATTGGCGCCACTCTTGTCTGCGCCTTTATCCTGTGATTGCTCTAAAATATGCCAATCACGAAGTTCAATGTATTTTTTTTTACACAGTTGCACGTGCGACCACGTTTTACGTTTGTCTCCTAATTTTTCAGCTGTTTATTTCTGTAACCCCATTTCATTCCCTTGGGTGTCGTAAGAGGTGAATAAGAGGGACGCTAAGGAAACATAATTATGTATTGCAATTTTAGGAGATGGGCAACCTGTAATTATAGCGCTACACATTTTCTGAATGTCCCTAAAATGTTTGTCGGACGTAGCGTAGATGTCTGTTTTTACGCTCGTTTACGCTCCGCCTACCTCGCAAGGGATTATAGGTGTGATATAAGTATGGATGTTATTCCTGTTGTTTTTTATGATCATCAATAAGAAAAGACCCATGTAAATAAACATTTGATTCCTAAAATTATGCATATCTCTAATTTTCCTATATTTAAGAAAACATCCGTAACTGTAACTTCAGCATGCAAATGATGGCAGCAATCCTGTCTGTTTTATTTTGCTGTCAATGTGTCAGGTATGAACAAGAATTAAGGTGAGGAAATGTTTCAGAGAATTGATGGTATTTGCTGTGGGGCTAAGTGTCACTGGCTTATTCGGGCTGTCTCTATTGTTAAATGTCCACAGAGATTACGCAAGCCTTCGGTTAGCAGCCGGCTTCTAATAACTTCAAGGTATATTTTCCAAAGTTTACTCGACCTTCGCCTTTTGGCGGGTGACGCGACAGACTAGCTGACGTCGTCGTAAGCAAAATAAACTTCTACCGTTCGCTGTACAACACGTGTCGTAAAATTTTCTCAACATTTCGACTCTTACGCAAGCATGTAATACGGTTCAGATCGCACAATTTCTTAGACATCAATGGCGGTATATACCGTAACGAGTCGCTTAACTGTTAATTGTGGTATGCAATTTGATAGCGGCGTGCAATTAAAAAGTTAATCATGTGCAGCGGAATATCGTCTTGCTGGTGTACTTGTTAATTGAATGCCCCGGTGAACAAGGCCGGCGCGAGCAAGTCCGGGAGAAACGCGTTACTATAACTATTAAACACTTTAGTGCTATATTAAGTGCCGGGTGCCTATAGAAAATTGTGCATATCTCCAACAAACAACAGTTCAAAGTGTTTATATGCGAATGATTAATCGTATCATCCCTACGTATCGAAAGCACGGTGTAACGTGTAAGCGCAAGCGCGTGGTCGAACTACCGTGGCAGAGTGACGTGATAGCGCGCCTGCACTACTGTAGGAGCACCACGAGCAGTGTTCCCCCGGCCACGACGCCGCGCGCCGCCGTCGCGACGCCTCCGCCACTCTCCTACCGACGCCTCTCTAAACAAACCAATCGGAATATCTCGCGCGATAAACCGCTATCAACGTGATACCCAGTGTGATAACAGATAAAGAACCGAGTGCTCCTCTGTGCACGTATTATTATGTAAAGTTTTTTTTTGATAATTGGAAACATGACTGCCGCGGCTTCGAGGAAATCCCTGTCGGTCAACGACTACCCGGAGCATCTGAACCCCTTCTACGAGGATGACAACCACAACAAGATCAGGTTCTGGACCCTGGGCAGGAGGCTGACCCGCTCCAACAGCATCAATTTCTCCGGTATCAAAGACCTCAAAAACTCATGGTAAGCTACCATCAACATCACTTTATTTAGACTAACAAGTTTCAAGTTTCATATCATTCAGATTACATCCAGATTCTTAAGCTGTTATAACTTCATCTATTTTATTGAAATTTTTCACGTTCGTCAGACTATTTCCGTAAACTTGTTAGAAATCGATTTGCGTGATGTTTGTTTGTTACAAACGAATCGAATCACACTCGTCTGCGTGTGGTTTTATTAAATTTGATTACATAGAAAAATACTCGACCTTTGAAACAAGTGAACTGTGATGCGGTTAAATTAGTGAATGAGAATGGTGTTATGAGAATGAAGATATTGTGGAGATACTTCCTGTTTGTTATTCTTTAAATGGATTCTTCCTTCAAGACTTGTGAATTGAATAAATTCTGCTGCCTCTGATAACCTAACACCTGCCTCAAGTGCTCTGCTAACTGAAAAATCTAATTTGTTGAAGTATGTACTTATTTTTGTTGCTCAGTGTAACCTATCATGATAAAGACAATTTGTAAAGTTGACGAGAAGGAAATTATTTTTACTTGAACTCTTATGTTTCAAAGGAATTTTCTAATGTCTATCCAGTTTCAATGGAACTTTATCAAAGTGTGTACCTATTGCGGTAGCAGATGTTTACCGCATACACACAAAACCTACTTTACCCTCAAACATACTTCAGTTCGGATCCTACTCAACCGCTGGAAGTATTTTATGATTAACGGCAACATTTATAAGAAAACCTTTTAACCTTGCTTGCCTCAGTATACCTAACTTATTGTGTATTATTGAGGAAAAATATCTGCAATAACTAATGTGTTTTCATTAGTGTTAAACCACGGCCGTGTCAGTTAGAGTCCTACTAGCTCTAAAGACTAGAATAGACACATTTTAAAGAAGGCTTTCCCTTGAATGTATACCTTATAAATCCAATGTATGTTGTTTTAAAAATACATCACCGGAAATTTTGAAGATGGTTTCTAGAGAAATCCTGATGTTATTAAATGCACGTGACTTGATCGTTGCCTGAAGATATAAGCGGTGAGAAATAAGTAGTTTACCTATTAAACAGTGCACATAATGAATACTATCGGTGTTGATGTCTCTTGTTTGCCTAACGTTATCAAAGTGCAGGGTCGGTATAATGCGATGTCGTCACCTATTATTTATAGAATTTAGTCACACTTGCTTGTTTGTAGTCGTTTTTGCACTTGTAAGATTATTTGTGGGTATGTATGTCATGAACGAACCCTGTACGTGATTGTAATTTTACTTTAAACAGCAGAATCTGGCATTTAAATATCGAAATTCGACGCAAACGTTTTTGCAGAGTACTTTGTACGTACCGGTATTCGATTCTACAAAAATACTAATTATCATTAGCAAGCAAATATTTTTTTATGATACGTGTTACATTTGGTGAAGGTTCGGTTGTGTAATCGAAAATGACGTCATTAACAATTAAATATCGTCAAGTACAACAAATTTCAAGAGCGATCGCATGTTTATCGAAAAATCGATGTAAATACAGATAAATTATGATAATGGTGTGATTGATGATGATGATTGATGGTTGTATTCCTTCATCATTATCGCCTACATGTTAAACCATAGTTACCTATGTTTAAAGTGTCTCTACATAAGTATAGTATTAATAATTTACCTAATCGAACGTCGACATAATCAAACGTAATTCTAAGAAAACAATTCATTTGGCTGTAGATTTCTTGTGTCTTCTTTTTGATTCGAAAGATTTTGCTAAAAAATGGTCCCGCAAAAATAACTTGCTAATTGTCTAAACAAGTAGGTATGGTTAGAAGTAAATAAGTAAAGTAGGTAGATAGGTCAAACGTAAACCTATACACGGAGTAACAAATTGAGTACTAAAAGCTTATCTTTTCGTGTGGGACACCGAGACGTCCAACGACCCGATGAACCCTAGTGAGATTTCAACCGCCTACTACTAGTAGAAGGCCTCTGACATGGTTGTGTAACGACCGCCGTCTAAGTAATCATAGACAGCAACCGGGACCGAGGGCTTAACGTGCCCTCCGAAGCACGGAGCCATATATTTTCTGACAATCAGGTGGTTCACCCTGCAATGTTCTAACCAGACCGGGAACAAATTCACAAAGTGATAAATATCAATTTTGTGAGTGTCCCACCGAGAATCGAACCCGGGACCTTTGCGTCGCAGGCAGTCGAACTACCACTGCGCCACATCGGCCGTCAGATACGAAAAGCTGATAGGAGGTTATGGCACTCATGAAACTGAAAAACTTTCCCCATGGAAGTTGTGTCTAAAATATTATTTTAAAAATTGGACCTCCCATTTTTTTTTTTGTGGACCCTACGATTATTAGCCCCGGGGCTTTTAATCTACACCTGACTGTATGGTGGGGAGCAGGAGCTCACCCGGAAAAGCTTGTGGTTGTTCAAACAACCAGCTCAATCGCGCCCTTGGGGCGTGATTGGGCTTACGAGTTGTTCTGGGAAGAACGTATTGGACTGAATCTACCCGACACGTGCCGGTAGTTCCCAAAGTGGGGAGCAAATGAGGGACCTCCGCGCCCCCGCCGGCGGGGGCGTCGGTTGCTTGAGGAGCTTATGGAGTGTGATCTACTCGCAATGGCTGCAGCAGTGGCTACTGTGATTTCATCATCTTCTTCCGTAAGGATGTGTCTCGGACGGTGTTTAAAACGCGAGGTTGGATGAGGGAAGTAGTTGGACGCGGCAACTATCAAGGGGTTTTTATGATGGGGAGCATTATCGAAGAAGCGACGAGACGCTTCTTTCATATACGCTTTAATGGTAGAGAGGCCTAAGTCGATGTGAGGTTGGCGTTACGCATGTACCAGGGCGCCCCGGTAGCTTTGCGCATGAAACGGTTTTGGATGACCTGCAGCACAGATGTGAATCGAAGGTGTGAGCAAAGGCTACGCTGGCGTAGGTCATAATAGGCCTTACGCAGGTGGTGTAAATTCTCACCTTATTTCTAAGGGAGAGTTTGCTCTTTTTGTTCAACATCGGATGTAGTCTGCCCAAAACGAACGCGGCGCGGTCGCGGACTCTCATAATGTGGCTACGGAAGCTAAGTCTTGAGTCGAGGGTGACTCCTAGATATTTGGTCTCGTTGACCCACGGGATGGGTCGGCCGAAAAGTTTTACAGCGGGGACGTTTAATCGGTACGAGCCATTGGACCTCCCATAAATATTGCCGATCTGTTGGTTAATTTACTATGGTTTCATGAGTAGGTACCTCAAACTCCTTTCAGCTTGCCTTTTTTTTAATCCTTGAAAGGAAAGTTGTTCAATTTCATGGCCTGGTTCATCCCTGAAAATATTTGCAGCTAATATATCCCGTAGATACGTAGGAACGTTTTAATGATGCGTGCTGCGCCAGCATAACCCTTACATTGGCAGTTTCAGTGTCTAACCGCACGTGAGCTTGACTGTACCTGCTTTAATAGCTAAAACAATTAATTATACATTCTCATATATTGTACCTAAATTTCAAGCAAAGTATTTTTATTACTAATACTTAAGTCAGTATTGTAAATGTTTATTTTTCGTACATTTTCTTAAATAACATAATAAATATCTCAAGACTCTGCTCAGAATACCTTGCTACTTTCCCGTGGGTGTCGTAAGAGGCGACTAAGGGACTTGAGGGTTACACGTATATTGCAATTTTAGGCGATTGGCTGACAGCTTGTCAGTATGATGGTACACACTATTTTCTGAATGGCCCTCAAATGTTTGTCAGACGTGGCGCTGATGTCCGTTTTTTACGGCCGTTTACGCCCTGCCTATCTCGCAAGGAATTTAGACGTGATATATGTATATGTATGCTAATCAGAATACATCGTATTTTCACGGTAAATTTTAAACTTTACGCTTGAACTAATAAAGGAAAACCACCATAATTTGGTTAACCTACCAATAACTGAACGGAAAAGGCACATAAAATGGTGTCTGATATATTTTTATTTTTACCCGCTTGATTTCATGTTTACCAACTAGGCACCAATTTTAATGAACTGGTACATCCTTCAACAGCCACAAAAGTCCACTGCTGGACATGGGCCTCCCCCGAATGGCCATACTCACCACATTTGGCAGGCGGATTGGTGAGCGCAGTGCAATGTTTTGTATTCACAGGGAACGCTGCTGCCCATTCCCTTGATTAATCCCATAGTCGAATTTTACGACACCCACGGGTAGAAACGGGGTGATGCTATTCTAAGCCGGCACCACACGGCAAAACCCACATTCTACCTATGATAGATTTGCAGGGAAGCGACATGTATGGAACCATTCCACATATTCCTACGGGGAATCATATTCAGCTGTATCGAAATGCAATAGGTATATGGTAGCGTATATCACCCACTTTCCATAGCGGCGCAAGTGTTATGAAGTGTTATTGACCGACAAGGGTAACCGTAATACGGCTGTTTGCAATTTCTGTTATTATAGCCCACTTGAAGAATCCGACACGTTTGTTGCTGATCAATTGGTTTTTTGTTGCATGAGTTTAGATTAATTTACTATGTGGCCGCTATATTAAGGTTGTAAAGGACAATTTTCAGGAAATGCAATTTTGACTCCCCATAGTAAATGCAGTCAGCTGATTGTGATTTTATATGGAAGGTCGAATTTTTATCGTTTCCAACTTTCCTCTAACTTTGAAAGTTGTTCAGTTTCATGGTTTTTATGCACCCTATCAGTATTCGAAGGGTTGGCCCTTATACCCTGAAGTAATAAGAATTATCAATTCAACACAATCTAAAACCGATTTGAAATGTGTTATACGTTTTTTCTAAAATGTGATAAAAATACGAAAACTGAATATCAGTGAATTCCGGACGTATTTCCACCAGAGATTAATTTTATGTTATGACCATAATAAAATGGTCGTTAAAATAATACCAAAATAAAATAAAGTGTGTTGTCGTATCGGGAACGCCGGACGGACTGTTATACACATCAAAGTTCTTCGGCCGTGTCTTGGCTAAGATCCAAGCGTTTCAGTTTCCGTGCAGGATCACGGCTTTATTTAATTACAACAATATTCGTTACAGACAAAGTTAAACACAGCCGGCTTTTAGGTATTTAGGTTACATGGCAGACTGTGTATTGTTTTATGCTAAGTGTATTTATGTACACAGACTGTTTAAGTGCCATTTACCTATGCCTGTGAGAAACACTGCATACGAGTATAAACAAAAACGCCGTGGCCGTGACGAGGCTTAGAATAGCGTCACCCCATTTCTTTCCCGTGGGTGTCGTAAGAGGCGACTAAGGGACTCGAGGGTTACATGTGTAGGTATTGCAGTTTTAGGCGATTGGCCTCTTCCTGTCGTGTAGGACTGGGACACCGAGTCGACGAACGATCCGATGAACCCTGGTCTCTTATACCTGGTGTCAGAGCTTTTCAACAGTTTTACTACTACTAGCAAAACTGTTGTTGCATGGTTGTTGGCGATTGGCTGACAACCTGTCACTAAAGCTATTTACAAATTTTGAATATTCGTCAGAATTAGCGTAAATTTTCGGTTTTCTCGACTGTTTACCTCGCAAGGGATAACGGCGTATGTATAAACAAAAACAACTTTAAATTTTTACTTCATTAAAGCAGCATCTATCTACAAATCACATATTTAGCTATAGCTATACTATACCTAAATTATACAAAGTAATGAGGGAATTTCTGAGCATTCTGCGCTCTCATCACCAAAAAAATCATAACTCGTTGATAAGATAACGTAATTTATCGAAAAGAAAGTTGCCTTTTTAAAAATCTGTAACTACAGCGACACACCCGGAGAAGTTTGTGTGGTTGTTGAAACAACCAGCCCAATCGCGCCCTTGGGGTGCGACTGGGCTTAGGAGTTGTTCTAGGAAGAACGGATCGGAGTGTATCGTTCCGTTTGTTCCCAGAATATAGATATATATCGTCATCATCATCCGAAAGGAGACAGCGACTCTACTATTAGCATCCATGTGTACATGAATCTGACAGAAGCGGATTATAGATAAAATACGTTTTCATAGAGTAAGATTTTTTAAGATATGAGGGCGCTTGTTGTGCTCCGGAATAACCTTGTTTTTAATTGAACATCTTTAGTTCTACAACTATATGAAAATCGCAGAAAATAATTTTTTTATAGACTGAGGCACACTGAGTGCACCCATTAGAGGTATTGCGATAGTTTTCTTAAACCTAGTACCTACCTACTTATTATTTTGTAGGTAGAATAGAAGGTAATGTTGAAACATTACGTACAAGGTAAGGATAGCAGAGTTCATCAAGTTCATGAGTCAAGAACCATCAGCTCAACGATTCACAACACAAAAGTACCTACAAAACCGACGTCGAATCATTCTCATTAGGTCCTCAACATTATAATGCGCATAAATTACAAGCGAATGCAAAATCAACGGTTTATGAAACAATGGAACGAATATTTAGCGTAAAATGGAATTGGTTTTCGTATAAGCAAAATGTAAGTTCACTGTTGGTTTTACTTTCAAAATGATATAAACAATGCTTACTTTAATGAACTACTTACTTAGAAGAGTAGGTAATAGAGTAAGTAGGTTGAAGTGAGCTAGGTTGGTACCTACATAAAGTTCATTCAACCATCATTGAATAATATACATGCAATATACGGGTAATATCGCAACAGATGTAAACTTGATCAAAGTAAAAATTCGATAATAACTCGTGGTAAAAAAAAGTTGGCTCAGTTACATGTGCCAAATACGCCACACAACATACACAGGCTTGGAAATACGCATTTTTGCACCCACCACGGTGCTATATTATTTCCTTCTGACTAGATGCCGGGCGTTCCTAAAGCCGCTTCAAGGAGTATAAAAATAAGAAATATTGAAATTCGTCTCATAAGATGGGTTATCTACCTATGGATCTTGATAGCTCAATTGGCAGAGCATTGGAGTGGAACAGTATCCCGAAGAACATGGTTCAAGACCAGACTGTGTCAAATACTATTCATATTAACATCTAGTTGGCGGCTAAGTAGGCCACAGCAGAAATAGGTTACCTACCAGTCAGTTAGAACTGCATCTGATGGTTAACACCTCTGTTTATACCTTTAGAAGGTCAACCCCGGAGGTTACGATACGGCGAGATGCATAGGTGCAAAGTTTAATGAACAAAAAATGAATAAAGGTTATTGCATTTTAATAAAGATGATTTTAATAATTTTTTTCTTTAATTGCGATTGTTTCATACATAGGATGATTACTTATCTAGAGGCCGCTTCGTTAGTTCAGCGTTTTAAGATTTTTAAATTCGCATGTTAAAAAGCTGTGGAATCTTGTGTCGCTTACAAACCCAATCTGGGTTTAATGGCACTTACCATCATAATTTGTACACATTTTTACTGTAACATAATAAATAAAAATAAAAACATTGCGCTTTGGTAATCTTGCTGCATGTGAGCGGCTTCTCCATCATGGGCCTTCAGCCCTTCACCCCACATCAAGTAATAAATAGTAAAATGCCGCAACCTGAAATGGAATCTAAAGATCAGTAGTTTTGGAGTATTTAATTACCTTGACGGGACCTTGTTTTATACTACTTCACATAGATACATACCTAGCTGTGTATGTAGTGATGTTGTGATTAAGATAATGCATTTTATTAGCCGCATGTTTTGAATCCGTGCCTTCATATCAAGACCTTGGCTTATCTGAAAGACATGCCCGTTATTAGTTATTAATTGGATCCATCCTCACATCATCACAATTTTAACTTTCATCATATGCATAAAGGTTCATTGCTGAATCGCATCAATACTTGTAAGACCCGTACCTTGTATAGCAGCAATGGAAATTGAAAATGTATGCAAGAGTCGGTATCGTAACAACGATAAATTGTATAGTTCTAAAATTTTCCTGTGACCTAGGTAACTGCTTTAATATTATGATATCATACAATAAATGAGAAGGCTACCCGATATGCTAATATTGCAAAGATTAGAGTTAGTCTAAGGTTCAAATCTCAGCTCTTAATTAAAATCTTGGCTATATCAATTGCCAAGAATATAGGTAGGTATTAATTAGTTCATGACGCAAGATAGATTTTAGACCTCCTCGTTTTTGCCTGATCAGTTTTTGTTATTTAGTAAGAATAAAAGGAAGGTATGCTGATTCAATAAACAAGTACCTATGTGGTGACTCTAAGTGGGAGAAATTTATCCACATTTATTGACAGAATACAATCATCAAAAATACTCATACATATAGGTAGAGGTAGGAATCTCTTAGCCGTTTGACAAAACTGAAAACTGACCACTTCTGAAACCTAACGGTCCTTGTAATCTACTACTTACCAACCCCTTTCCTGTATGCAGTTATCAGAATGACTATTAGGTAGAGGAAGACCTCGAAAACGATGGCGTGCCTATCATAAGAAGAAGATAAGGTAGTTTTTGATCTAAAAAGTTTTCTAAAGTAGCGGAAAACTGCAGGTGAGGCTTTTGCTCAGCAGTGGAATTTGGTGGATACCATCATCTGATAGATTTTTGAGGCGGTTAAACTAACAAACCTGTAATAACGGAAAGGTATTATGTTGGAAGTGGGCACTCAAGAAGCGCAATGACTGCCCGTCACGGCACAATAGCGTTCGCTCAAGTGGAATCAACGGGAGCACTAAACTCGCATTCGTTTTAACCGACTATGAAAACGGTCACGACTTGCACGGTTGTTGCAATTTTGTCAAAATTTTATTCAACATCGTCTAGTATAGAAGAATATTTAAGTGATGATAGCCTCTTGTAATTGTGTTTGTTTTTTTAGTATTTAGATAAGTCTTGTCAAAGTTGTTTCTTTTTCGTCAAAATTTTAATTTTTATGAATTACTAATTTAATTGTGTATTCTTGCCAAGTTTTCTGGTTTTCTGCATTATTAATTTTAATCTTTTAAACTCTACTGTGCAAAAAAATTGGTACGCCAAAAGGTAAACTGTACTGATACTAACTAGTTTTAAGATCTTTGTTTATAACCTACAGTTACGAATAAACTATATTTGATTTGATCTCTCTCAGAGACTCAGCTAGACTTCATAGCAAGCAGACGTGTCTTAAAAATAATAAAATTATATAAAATTGTGCATACAAATATTTGCCCTAGATTCAAGTGAGCAGTATAGTCACGTACGACTATGATTTGTATTAATATTGTTTAGTGCGTGAATAACAGTTTAGTTTGCTGTTTACTTAATGGCAATTTAAGATCAAAAGAAATATGGCAGAGACGGGTCAGGAAAGTCCATTTGGAAGTCGCAGCAAGCGGACAGCTCGAACACCGCCGCCTATACCACCTCAGCAGCCGGTGGACCCCCCGCAATTGGTGAAGACAGAGCAAATACATGTTTGGTTGAACGCTGTTGAAACTTGCCTCAGCGAAATATGTACCATAACAGGAGAAAGCAAGCTCAACTCGGAGCAGAAGCTGAAAATCCAAACTCTTTGCCGTAAAATATCTAATGGTACAGGCCAAGTTGCAGTGGAATATCAATCCGTTAAGCAAAAAGCTATATCTAAGTACCAATCTCATCAGGCAGCTGTAGAAAAAGAGGACATCTTTGTGGAACTTCAGGAAATGAAGTTGTGTATCAAGGAGACTGCCCAACCACAAAAAAGTTTGACCTTTGCCGATGCCATCAAAACAGGTACCAAAAACCTAATTCGTCCATCAAACCTAAGCTCTTTAGCAATCTATCCCAATGATAAATTGAAGACCAGCGAGGAGACAAAAACCCTAGTCCAGAAGATCATTAATCCAGAACAGATGAAGTTACACGTTAGAGGATTACGCAAGGTGAGAAATGGTGGCGTTATCATCAGCACGGACTCTAAAGAAGACATCGAGAAGCTAAAGCAGTCAGTACAACTAAATTCCTGTGATATCACTATTGATGAGCCCCACAAGCGCAAGCCCAGAATCATTGTTATTGGATTACCATCGACAATGCCCGAAAAAGACGTTTATAAATGCATTTATGAGCAGAATCTAGCTGACAAGCTCCAGGACTGGTCTTGGGAAAAATTCTCGTCTTCTATTAAATTGAGCCATAAATCGGGTAAGAAAGACGCTGAAACCTGCAACTACATCATTGAAGTACCAGCAATTATTCGAAAAGCCCTCATTAATCAAAATAGAGTTTTTGTGAACTGGTCCTCCTGCCCTGTACGTGACTTTACCACAGTCACTAGGTGTTTTAAATGTCAGCAGTATGGTCATGCTGCTAAGACCTGCAAGAATCCAGCAGATACGTGTGCCCATTGTGGTGATGTGGGTCACTCGGCCAAGGACTGCGTAAACAAAGCGGAAGCTCCAAAATGTGCAACTTGCCGGTTATACAAAAAGCCCAGCAATCACAAAACCGGTGATGATGAATGCCCCGCAAAAAAAATGGCCGAGCAAAGGTACATTAATTCTATTGATTATGAAGCGCCTAAGAGCGCCGTCCATAAGTAAGTGGTCTAGATCTATATTTTGTATAAGTAGTTTAAGTTTCATTTTTAATTCGCCATGACTAATCTTTTAATGGATGACCTAGATAATTTATCTGTTTACGAATCAAAATCTTGTGAAGTTGAAAACTGTAAACAATATCTTTCACGCTACCGAAATGCGCTGACAATACTAACACAAAATATTCGCAGTATCTATAAAAATATTGATAATTTCAGTACACTCCAACAAAGGTTAAATTTCAACTGTGACCTAATTATTTTAACCGAATGTTGGCTGACAAACCGTGGTAGTCTAAATCTACCTATAATAGAAGGCTACAGGTCATTTCATAGTAAGCTAAACTATTACCAAAATGATGGAGTAGTATTATATGCTAAAAATAACTTAGACATAATTGTTGAGGAGCCGCTTTTACTAGAATGTAACCGGCTATTAATAAAGGTTGGCATGGATACTGCAATTATTGCGATATATAGATCTCCTTCTACTGTGAAAATTGAAGCCTTTCTGGATTCATTAGATAAACTTCTTAAAAGTTTATCTCAGTTTAAAAATATAATATTAACGGGCGATATAAATATAAATATTATCTCGGTAGGATGCGATAACGTTCCCGGTCAGGAATATCTCAATCTATGCTCATCTCACGGTATTCTTCCTGCTCACACTCTTCCCACGTTTCAGACTGGTTCCTGCTTAGATCACGTCATGCTTAAAACCAACTTACCATCACTTACATTAGTTACTAATTCGTCTATAACCGATCATTATGCTGTTCTAATAACACTTAGTCTAAATAAAATGAGGTCACGACAAACGCAGTTTGTCAACAAATTAAATATAAATAAACTAGAAGAGTATTTATGCATGACCGATTTCAGTCCAGTTTTCAATTTTGCTGATGCTGACTCTGCATTGTTGCATTTAATAAAAACTGTTCAACAAGCTATATTAGATAACACTGTGACCGTGAAAATAAGTAGGAAAAATTATAATATTAAGCCATGGATCACTCCGGGTTTAATCCGTTGTATGAAAAACAGGGATAAGCTACATATGAAGGCTAAAAAACACTCTGAAAATTTAATACTACTAACAACTTACAAAAGATACCGCAATTTTTGTAATGACTTGTTAAAAAAGGTAAAAAGTAATTACGATAGGAGTGAACTGGCAAAGGCTGGAAAGGATAATAAACAAGTCTGGAAACATGTTAAGACCTTAACCTACACGTCAAAGCAGCATGAAACATCCTCAAAATTATTAAAAATACATGTTTCTGAAACAGAATCTGTTAATAATGTCAACGATTTTTTTGTTAATGTAGGCAAAAACCTGTCTGAAAAAATACAGAGCACCGATGCCCACCTTCCATATACTAACACACAAACTACGTCAAAGTCTTTTGTATTGCTGGATACGGATGCACAAGAGGTTGAAAGATTAATAACAGGATTAAAAGAGGATTGTGCAGAAGGCTGGGATGGTATCTCAAACAAAATACTAAAAAAAATCAAGCACTTACTGGTCTTACCACTCACACACATTTTTCAAAAATGCCTAACTGAAGGATTTTTTCCTGATTGTTTGAAAAAAGCGGTCGTAGTACCCATTTATAAATCCGGTCCTACAAATCTTGTTACTAATTACAGGCCTATATCCCTATTGACATCAATATCTAAAGTGTTTGAGAAAATTATTAATACCAGACTAATGCAATATTTAGAGAAGTACTCCATTCTATCTAGTATGCAATTTGGATTTAGAGCCAAACTTTCAACTTCCGATGCTGTCCACCACCTAACCGATCATATTACAAAGGAACTTGACAAAGGAGAAAAAACTATAGGTATATTCCTTGACCTTGCTAAAGCTTTCGACACTGTTTCCACCCCTATCCCCTTACGTAAGCTTGAAAACATAGGCATAAGAGGTACGCAACTGAAACTATTCGAAAGTTATTTATCAAATAGGTGTCAATGCGTCAAAATAGGTAATGTAATGAGCTCTTTTCGACCTAATACATCCTTTGGGGTCCCACAAGGCAGCATTTTAGGTCCAACCCTATTTTTGATTTATATCAATGATCTTTGCGACCTTAAATTAGACTGCGGTAAGATTATTTCATATGCGGAGTGCGGACGATACAGCCATAATCTTTTCCGCCAAAACTGATAAACAGGTTTTCGAATATGCACAGCGAGGTTTTAATGTTGTATGTAAATGGTTGCGGTATCATCAGCTCACCCTCAATGCCGATAAAACAAGTTTTGTAAAGTTCTCAAAGAGCAACTATCCTTTAGCAAATCCCAATCCAAGCATTTACGCCCATCACTGTTATTCTCCAACGGACACAAATTGCGACTGTCCTGTTATTTCACCCGCACACCAAATAAAATATTTGGGCATCATAATAGATAATTTGCTTTCATTCAGACCACACATTGAAGCCTTAAGCGGTAGAGTTCGCAAGCTAATTTTCGTTTTTAAAAAATTACGCTCTTTTGCGGACTCTCAACTGATTACACAAGTCTACTTTGCCCTATGTCAATCACTTCTTACATATTGCATATCGTCATGGGGTGGTTCATCTAAAACTTTCCTTCTAACACTTGAAAGGGCACAACGAGCTGTTCTAAAGGTATTAAGTTTTCGTCCGTTCCTGTATCCTACTAACCTTTTATATAAGTCATGCCAAGTACTAACAGTTCGACAATTATTCATTTTAAGCACTGTACTAAAACAACACGCAGCACTTTCCTATTGCACGGATATAACTAACAAAAGACGTAAAGATATTGTCTGCACACAGAAAACACAAACAAACTTCGCCTTTTCATCGAGATTTTTTGTGTTCTTAGGACCCAGGCTTTACAATCGACTAAACGCAATTTTAACGATTTACCCTTTATGTTACAATGAATGTAAAAGGGTACTAAAAGAAGCCTTACAATTGTTGTCGTATGAGGAAACAGAGAAATTATTGACGGTCTTTTCTTAGTTAGTAAGCTATTAGTAAAAAATTCACACACCTAGTTGATAAGTATTAATATTTTAACTGTATTCATCTAGATAATGTAAACATTTTAGGTATTTTATATAATTTATAAAAAAGACGTATTATGTAAGTAATAAATATGACCTTGTTTGCCTGAGATACAGGGTAATCCTAGTTCAGGCTAAATTGTAATATTTAAGTACTTCTAAGTATATTTACTTTATATGTAAATACTGACATTAAGCTTATAAATAAATTATTCTTATTCTTATTCTTCTTAAAGTTTATTTGGGGTTATCGTCACAGGATTTATAGACAAAATCAAGTTGCAATGAAATAGGATTCGGCCTTTTCTTTTTATCAATTATGGGTTTGCTCTTGACTCTAGTCTAGGACATAGGACAGAGACAGAGTCTAAGATGGAGCGAGCTCACTCAGAAAAAGCCACTCTTACTTTGAAGAGATTAGGGTTGTATGCGTTTGGAAACACATACGCAGGTAGTGAGTTCCATTCTTTAGCAGTGCGCATTATAAATGATGACTGGAAGCGCTTAGTCCGAATTGGTGGAATGGCAACCAGGTACGGATGGTATCCGGCGGTGCGTCTGGATGTCCGATGGTAGAAGGGAGCTGGTGGAACAAGGTCGTGAAGCTTTGGATTTAGCTAAGTTTCGCGACCAGCCGCCTGCCTGACGTCAACCATCTTTAGGTGTGGTGTGCGTCAGCAAGAAAGTAGGTAACCGATCAATGGGTACATCTTTATAACTAGAACACATGTTAAGACGTTAAATAATCGTAAACACATCAATTTCTTCGGGACATGTGCGCAAAACAACCTTTGTGATTTGCGTTGCAAACAGAAACAGAATCTGTATGGTGACCGTAATGAATGAATCATCGTATGACGATGATAAAATGACATACATAATAGCAAATAGCTCAGTCTAAAGTTTGAAGTTCAATAACAAAATTACAGTTTTTGCATTGTAGAGACGAAATAGAGATCGTAAAGTTAAGTAGCTACATGCGACATCATCACTCTTGACACTAGGGTTCATCGGATCGTTCGTCAGCTCGGTGTCCCACGCGAAAAGCAGAAGATCATTCTGGGGCGTTGCATAATCCAAATCACAGAAAAAATAATAGTACTAAGGTACCCAAGTATAGTTTAATTCCAACCTTTAATTGAAAAACGTAACACTTTGTTGAAATTAAATTAAAAATCAATTAACGGATAAAAGTTAATACTACAAATAAACCGATAATACCACTTTGACCTTCATTCAGACAACGGGAGAAGTTACCTTATAAATATACCTCTGCTGTTCTCAAGTGCATCAGGATCTAGGCTCTCACCGAAATAATAAATAAATATCCTAGACAATTCACACAGCGCCATCTAGCCCCAAACTATGCACAGCTAGCAATAGCTAATATTAATACTTAAATACTTTTTTTTGTAAATACATAGGTATTATAAATAGAAACACCCAGACTAAACACAAATATCTGAAAATGACTTTACAAATATATTTGTGTCTTGTGGGGATCGAACCCACGACCCTCGGCGTAGCGGGCAGGGGTATTATCCGCCACGCCATCGGCTCAGTCAAATAGTTTCAGTTTAGAATTGAACTCTAGCCCACTACCCACTATAACACATGTTTGTTTGTCTTCCAGGGCGTTCCGGTCATTCATGAAGAAGGGAAAGAAACGCGAGCAACCACCACAAGTCAATGGAAATGCTGCTGCCAACAGCACCACAGAATTGAATGGAGACTCCAGTCCGATTGTTTTTCGACGAGCAATACAATGTAAGTTAAAGTAGCAAGAGATTCTCTAAATTTTACTTTTACTTCATAATGTTGCTGGCGAAGAAATGTGGGGTGGATAATAATTGAGGTGTTCGTTCAACTCAAGCTCAACCAGCTTCTCTCTGTGGCACTAGACTGTGACTTATTTGCCGACCTATTGAAAAACCTTAGAGTCAACATTTTAATACACTGTGAAACATTAGATAGTCGTGTTAGTTAATTTAAGTTTATGGGCGCCTTGGCGTAATATTGAAGTTATTATTATATAAAAGTTGTGTTTGTAAATAAATAAAATTTCCTGGTCACGGCACAAAATTGTACAGAAAATTAAAAAAAACTGTAAATACAGGGTGTTCATTTAACTGAGTATCACAATTAATAGTATAGTCACAATCAATAAACCGTAAAAAATATTGAGAACAATATTTTGGTTTTAAACAAAGGATCTTAAGCACCTCGGTCTGTCCAAAGCATTTAATATGAATGTCTACTCTACACAAATAGCCTATTCAAGAGAGAAGATTAAATTAACAGGTTGTGACCAAAATGATGCGGTCACCTTACATAGTTAGATGATCTAATAATTTACACTTGCTTCAAGGATTTCAAAGCTATTTCAACCCACACTGCCCTAAATGGAAAGTATGACGTGAAATCATCATATATGAACGAGCTTACTTCACGACTCACGAAGTAAACTTAGTTAGGACTTTTTCATAGCCCGCACTGTAAATATTTTATAATGGCTATTCTACGGTACCTATAGGTACGTTTGACGTTCTACTTGCAGCATGAGTGTTTTTTAAAAGAACGGTCATTAAATTACTAATATAGACTGAAACATTTGGAACTGAGCGGTTCAGTAACTGCGTATAATATGTAGGTACCTATTAGAAAATATAGTTATGAATGTAGTGGTTCTTACCCAATCAAGTACTCAAACAATAAAAATGTTAATTAATAGATGATGTGGTTGTTTTATTGCTTAAAATTACTAATTTGAGTTAGACGATATTAACTAAATTAAATTAGCTATCACCCTAAACTACAAATTAGTCTAGGTGAACTGCCTTAGTTAATGATCTAAAAATTTATAAATTGCTTTAAATATATAACAAACCCGTCGTTTTAGTTCTCCAAATCAAAAACCAAATCAAACTCTAGTTGATCGTACCTAAGATTACCTCTGAAACATTTCCATACTTTTCTTTCATGACCTGCAAAGTCAAGGCTAGCCACCATGTAGGTACCATTTATAATATAATAGATAATAACACCACCGTGCCTTTACTAAAATCCACTCTATGCAATAATTTCCAGACTCGCAACAATCGCCTACCAGAAGCACCCTTGGAGCTGATCGATACGAGTACCGGGGTTCGGTGACACCACTCCCGCGATCGCGGTTTCAGGAGCGCCTGCGCAGCGTCAGCACGCAAGAAGTCAGCTCACTCAGGTAAAAAAAACATTCCCGAATGTTCTGGAAAGCGCAGCGCGGGACGGTCTCCTACATCTGAGACCATGTAGCAACCGTCGAATCTAACCAAAATCAGTCTAAGAAGGCCTCAGGGGGTCTTTGTCCAGAAAAGGATATCCCACCGCTGTTGACGATGGTGAGACCTAGCGATTTTTCAAACCTAGTAAAATTAATACGGTCGGTGATATGGTTTTTTCAGTTGTTATTATGTACCTCTAGTACTGCATGTAATGTAGTTTTACTCATTTTATTATTGTTATACACGATGGTAGCGGCCATAGTCAGGGTCATGAATATGAACACCCAATAGGGTGCTTATTCACGTAAAATCAAGGCTCTTTATCATGTTTCCAATTTCCATTAAAATCAATGTCAGAAGACGAACGAGACTAATTTAGCAGCTGCGCAGTACACAACCGCATAAATCTTGATTTATGATCAGACCCGGAAAACATGAATCTGGCTGTAATGGCTCTGTACAACACCCATAATCCATACCACCCACTATAACCTGGACCTAAATGATAAGAATAACTGACGCTAAGACGCGCTTCCTGCGCCGGATCACCAGATAATGGACGCGACACTTGTTGCATGCATATTCAAACACGTCTTGATGATGTCATCTTTTCTTCACCTATCTGCTAAACAAACACAGTGTGTGCTTAGTTTCCGAACACACTCAACGTAGACAAGAATGATATTGGGGAATAATTACAAGCCGCTTTATAAGCGAGAAGCCAGAACCGTCTGTTATCTTTATGACTGTGTTATCAGATAACAATAGTATTCGAGGCGAAAAAAAACTCATGTTCGTTGAAATGGGAATATCAACACCGTTTTATCGTATGATTAATATGACTTCAGTTCTAACTTTGCGAGAAGCGGAGTGAACGTATTCCTGGTGTTTACGCGACATTTTGAACCCACATTTTATTGTATTAGTAACAGGAACTTAGGTTCAAATATGATCAAATCCAAACCAAGTAAAAACCCGTTTTGATAGTAAACTCATAGTCTTTGCTACATGTAAGATGTGTTTCTTACAAATATGCGTGTGGTGCGCGATGTGTTGCATGTGTAACGTGCAGAACTTCCCTATATGTTGTTCGTGTTGCCAGCACGCCGAGGCTGACGAGGAGCGAGGTGTCGGACTCCAGGTTCAGCGTGGAGAGCCACAACCCGTTCGACGAGCCTCCCGTACCGCCAGTACGAGCCTCGCGACGGAAGAAGAAGAAGGCGCCTCTGCCTCCGGGAGTACCTGATGTTTCCGTAATAATACTTTATTTATTCTTAATGCATTAGTTTCTTATTACTCATTACATACATATTATATTAACGTTAAACCGTTTACTGTAACAAACAATATTTTGATGTTAAAACAAACCTTACAGTGTGTCGCTGTCACTATTTACCAAAATTTGCATCTATGAATGTTATGTATGAATGAGATAATGTTGATTATTTTGTTCAGGGTATTGTTTGTAGTCGGAAGCATAACTAAACAACTAACATGTGTGTGGTGTAGATATACGACTACAAGTTTTAAACAACTTGGTACCCTGCAGTTGCGTTTTAATAACCAAGAAATACAGCACGACACGAGCATGATAAGGCAAAAGTCGTGGGTTCTATCGAATCCTTTTAGTTTTTTTTTTGTAATTACTTATATTTCCTCGTATAAGACCAATAACGGAAATGCCCTTATCACTCAAATAAAACGTGAATTTTTTGAATTACAGATGACTAGCGAAACTTCCGAACTGCAAACATGTGCCGAGACCTCGACATTGGAAACAAGCATCGCTGAAGAAACGAAACCTGTTGGAGACATATACCTTGAGGAGGACATCAACTTGAATATAGAACTTAAGATCGTTGAAGACGAAGAGACCAAAGAAACTGACACATCAATGGAGACAACTGACACAAGACTTGCTACTGACACTGCAGAAGTAATTCATGTTACGACTACAACTCAGGAGAGCAGAGAAAAATCTCCAGAGCCTCAAGAAAACGTTACAACAGAATCAAAAGAAGATTTCATAAAGAACGGACATTCAGAAGAAAGCATACTCGACACAGTCTCGTTCCCTAAAGTAGACATACAGAAATACAGAAGGAATTCCAGCGTTAATGAAAACGATATTCGTCTTCGAAGAGGGAATATAGAGGACTTCCACGAACTTACAACAAAAAGAAGCAAAAGCCTCACTAATAACCTCGATACAAATTACATCAGCTACGATATTAATCTTAATGAAAAAGAAGTTGTTGATGCAAACGGAAATGAGGAACCGCAGAAAGTAGTTTGCAAACTGTACCCGGATATGTCGAGAAAGCACAGCGTCGAAACTATATCCAGCACGGAGAAAGAGTTTCTCGAAATAGACAAAGTGAGGAGAGAGATAGAATCTGAGATTAACAACCTGAACGCAGCTCTTGAACAGGACTTCTCATCATCGCCCGAGCACCGATTATCTTTTTCCGAAATCAAACGCAAATTCGACCAACCAAACCCTACGCCCAACCCTATTCCGAAACCCAGAAGAAGTAACTATGGAGAGCCTGCCTCCCCTGTTAATGGGAATATATTACGTATTTAAAAATCATAACTCAGCTATTGAAGAATAAAAACAAATTCATCACATTATTAATGTAGATTTTCCAAATTACTTAGGTATAAGACGTTTCATTGTGAAATATTATAATTGGTTCGTAGGAATACCGAATCCGATCTCAAATTAGAGAATTTTAAGTTGCAATATCTAAAAGCATCAGCATTCTAAAATAAAGTGCCTTCAATTATCATACATATGTATATACATAAATTACGTATTTTTCTAAAGCTGCTCTTAGTTTTTTTTATTTACAAAATATAAAGCAGAACAGACAAAAGTACCTACCTGACTTACTAGGTGTAACTAACCTTATTATTGCCATAATTTCTGTTTTGCATGCATTCAGTTAGGTAGGTATTTAGGAGAATGAATGTTTTTTGTGATAACGATACCATCAAAGGCTTACAAAGTACATAAAATATTGACTGTTTGTTTACGCATTTAGGAAGTAAAGGAAAGAAACATTACGATTGATAATGCCTTACAAAAATGATCATATTTATACTATCGTAATGAAAAAATTATCATATTTAATTTAGGGTTAGGTAGACATACTTATAGTGCTTTTTGTAAATGGCAGTAACTTTTAGTCGCACAAATGTGTGTAACGTACAAGTTTCCTATAAATTATTTTATACTTATGATGTAGTCAAAGTTTTGGGATTTAGTGTAATATAATTTAGTAGACACTGTTGATCAAAAATAAATTATTTTACGTGTAGTTGGTGTATTATTCAAGAAAACAATACATAGTACAGATAATATTTTAATTATTACAAAATATTATCACTTAAACATATTAGTGTATAAATATAATATAATGTAAAATATAATATAGGTACAAGCCTATCACAAGCTACAAGTACTACATACTGAAATACTACTTTAATTTACTTATCTGCCCTTTCTTGTATTTGATAAACCGCGGTAGATTTGATGTGGCGGTGGACACAAGAACTTTGTATTCTTTAGGAAGCCTTTTCTGTTGCCTAGCCTGGAAATTTAATAAACAAACAAATGCTTAAATGAAAAATAACAAAAGCAGTTTACCTTACTATATAAAGAAAGAGTTATAGCGGCCGCACAAATCTTTCATAACTATTCCTGATATTATGAGTAAAAGAAAATAGTTATTTGTGCAATGACAGAGCAAAGTTAGTTTTTGTTTCGAGTGCGAAATTTGGCACACTTATAGAAGATAACATTGATTAACACATAAGATAGTCCGCATGACCCTTAAATATTAGTCAGACGTGGCGTCAATGACCGTTTTTTGCGACTGTTTGCGCTCTGCCTACCCCGCAATGGATTATAGGCGTGATATGTGTGTGTGTTTAGTTTTTATCACCACTTATGCGGGCAACACAGCTAGTGTCAGATCAATTAAACAAAATGCTTAAAAAAAACTGGTTGAATTATTTTCAGAACGCACCGCCGCCGCGCCGCGTTTTTATGATTAGTTTAGTTAGTGAAGTTGTGATAAAATGAAATGTTCGAGATTAATAAACTACTAATGGGCGTATTCCCTTTCCTTCCCCGATGAATTTTAGGATACAGTTAAGAAATGTGTGCTGTGTCAATATCTCACCTTATTTTTTAGGATAGGTGCCAAAACTTGCAATTTTTCCACTAGCTTCACTTTAGCAGCTAATCCATCAGTCTCGTCTTCCGAATAGAGATCAACCAGCGTGTCTATAGCCTCCGCCAACACCCACACTTCATTCTCCTTATGTGCTTGTTCTATAATGAAGTCTGTTATCGTGCATATAACAGTGGTTGTTGCCTCATTCAATGTGTTCACCAACAATAGTGCTAATATGCCAATCATACGGATAAGGTTGGATCTTATCTCGGGCACTTGACATTCCCTGATCCCGGTCAACATTATCTGCAAATGAGGTGAGGTGTTAATAACAGCTGATAGAGTTGAATATAAGCAATCCAATTCAAACAAGTACACTAAGTAGAAGATAGCTACAGGACTTTACTCATGGTAACAATTATAAAGATGCTTTGTTACAGGACATTGTCAACAGTGAGAATTCTTTTACCATAGTTGGTCTTTCGAACAACGGACTTTTGCTGATTCAAACATACTTCAGATGCCAATTTGTTGTTTGATTTTTATGGTTTTCTCATTAGGACCCATTTTTTGTCTAACTTTTATATCGTGTTTTTATCCATTGCAGAAACCCTGTTTTGTATTGTACTTGAAATTTACGTTTTGGGTTGTTCAGAAAATATTACCTCAATATCAGATAAAGCAAGTTCATTGAACAGTCTATGTCCACTAGTATTGCCATTCTCCCTAAACTTAATCTTATCCAACGCGGCGCGCATGACCGCCGTCGCAGACTCGAGAAGGGTCATGTTCTCAGAGTTCTGCTTGAACACTAATTTCCCTGTATCCACCCAGATTTTGTAGACACCTTCTACGCCACCTAAGTTGTCAATTGGAAGGGTGGACAGCATGTTGTTTATGCAAAGAAGGGCACCAGATTGTAGATTGAGAAGTCTGGAATAAATTGTATCAAGTATTAATATCAATACCTGCTGGTTATTTTGACTACCAACTATGATGCCTTTTTATTAAAGAATGTCTAAAGCGTACTGAGACTAATCGCATTATGACTAACGTCATATTTAGAAAAAGAAACATTCAAGCTATCAAACAGAATATACTTACTTTTTGAATATCTGCTTAGAACCTTCATATTCTTTTAATATAAGCATCACATTGTCAGCAGGCAATTGTGTCCTTGCCCACACTTTGTGAAACAACTCTAAGGATATAAGAGCTTCCATAACGTCTGGGGGTAGTTTGTCTTCTGCTGCAACTACAGCATTATCATTGGGAATCTCATCATCACCAAATTCGTCACTGTCTGATGATTCCCCACCATTTTCCGAGTCTACTCCATCTGGTATTAGAAAACACAATATCATGGTTAGCATTAAATTAAAGTTTTTAAATTATCCCGCCAACCAGCATTTCTGGCACAAAAAACTGTGATTTTCAGTTAATCAGTGTCCGTTTCCAGCTACGTAAAAAGTTGTAAGATGAACTGATTAAATTGATTGATTTAGATCATAAATGATAATTCTATTTCAGACTTTCAGCATATGATTATAAGGAGGTTGGTATCCATCATTGATATGCCCAGAGATCTGATAGTTCTGGATAAACATGATGCCCTATTTTGTGAAAGAATATATTTTGATTAGCTAAGTAGAAACTTACCTTCACAAGAGCAAATATTAGCAATAATCTCAATGGAACTTTGCTGTGCATCAAGCATCTGCAATACTGCCTTCAACTGATTCTCCAGAACTTGAGCATCTTTGCCCTTTGGTGGCACCGCTTTACCAGCTGCATCCAGTAGGGGCACACTACTTGACAATTGGTTGCACACCATTCTGTGATCTACGGCTAGAGTAGCAGCAAGTATTGATATTATCTGGTGAATGATGTTAGGAGGGAGACATGTAATGTTTCCACCACAGGTGTTTATGATGACTCCTGCAGCTAAAGTCTTTAGTAACAAAACTGAAGGGTCACTACCCTCTAAAGCAAGTATAACTTGAAGCTGTCTTTCTGAATTAGTCTTTATTTTCTCCATGGCAATAGGATTGTCTTCAACTACTACAAAAAGGCATTGTAGTGCTGCTATGGCTATGTTTTCTCCAAATGTAGGGATATCTAGGAATCTGGGTAGGATATCCAGTATTCTTGACTGACCAAGATATTTAATGGCTAATTCTGAAAAATAAAAAAATAATAATTACTGAGTTTATATTTAAGAAAATATATTCAGAAATCAAATATATAAACAAAACTTATGTAGTTATGTATTTTACTTTTCACATAAGTTACATACCTGAACTTTCACATAAATTCAACAATAAATGAATAATTTGAACAATTGTGTCAATATCTTCTTCATTGGTTTTACATTTTGTATCTGGTGTCCAAGATTCGCCATGCTGAAAAAAGTAAATGTTGTATACAAAAGTTGCTAGGGATCTGCTAAACCCTTCCAACCCCATGTCTGATCTGAATACCACAAGTTAAAAGACTTCCCACTTCAACTGGTCAGCATTTAATTTGCTTCAGGGAACTCTATGCAAAACCCTGTATATAGCACTTTAAAGGGGTTTTGCATGCACACACAGCAATGAAATCATTTGCAAGGCACCAGAACAAACAGAGCTTTGACCAATTAGCTTGCTGCCATATGATGTGCAAGCAATAATAATGCAAATTAAGTGACACACATTAAGTGATCAAATTTAAGAGTAAGTCGAAAGAGGAACTCTCTATATTAGGATAGTAGTTTAAAGGGGTTTTGAAAGCTATTAAAAATAGCACTTTAAAAACCTTTCCAATAGGTTTTAATGAAATACAAATATGGAGAGTAAACCTATACATAAAACTAAATAAATCTTGTAAGGCTTACCAGAATGGTCCCTTAAAGTTACTAATTGTGTTCATAATAGTCAAAATGGAGTATTAAGGCAAAACTAACTACAGGAAGATGGAGCCATGCTAGACATTGTTGACATTCAAACACACTTGCAAAATTTGTGGGCAGAGAATGAGCCACAGTAACCCAGATGGAAGAGACGTTGCTACTAGTAATGGCGAAAGTCGCAGAATCAAATCCTTCCCGCAAAAGAAAATTTTACTTGTTTAAATTAAAAATGGTATCCAGTCAAGATGGACACTCTGGCAGAATCGGATGATGATTCTGCCAAAATCAAAGAGAACAATAGCAAGCAAACAAACCTGATGAAAGAACATGGTGACAGGTGTAAATACATCCTGTTCCATCATAGCATCACACACTTCTGATGAAACTGTGGAGAAGTTCCTCAGAGATCCAGCAGCAGCATTCCTAACAGAACTAGCAGTGTCCAGCAGCAATGGAGCTGCCACCTTGTTAACACCGCGTTCTATCAACATCTGTATGTTGTCCGGACTCTCTACCATGAGCGCAAAGGTTTGTAATCCACAATATTTTTCTTCCACGTTGGCAGCCTAAAACGGAATGAACTTTATCATTCTTACATGTCAATAACATCAAAAAGTATTCTTATTACAAACGCGATATTTTTACAGTTTAATATATCGAAATATCTGTCAAAAATAGCGAAAAATATCAACCTGTAATTGATCCAAAATTGTCTGCACAGCATTCTCTTTAGAATCGATGGCAATCTCTTCTTCTCCATCGGAAATTTCAACAGGCGCACTAGGCTTGCTTTTGTGTGGCTTTGGTTTCCTTATTTTACCCATTTTTGTAGATAAATTCCACTAGAAACAAAAATATATTCAAGGTAACCTCAAAGTCTCACATGCGAAACAAAACGTCACTGTCACAGACTCGAGCACAGATCACATAAATTTAAGGAAGTCGAGTCCCTATACTGCACGATAGTGTTTTACTAGTGTTTTACACAGCAGAATCTTGGTCGACACAGCTTTATAACCCAAGCATGCACAACAGTGACATTGGAATTAAAACAATGTCGCCATTCGCCAACAACACTCATGTCATGTATCAACAATGTACACGCCGCGCACGCATGACACAATCACTTCGTTCACTCTAGGGGGTTGAAACTCTAACCTACTGTGTTGTATTTGTTGCAGAAAGGTTAATTTTAATGCAAACACTTCCTTTTGGGGGGCCTGCCCCTCAGTAGGTTGCTTTTCATGTCATGTTCGAATGATGAATCAATAAGTCGAAAATAGCCAACATTAGAACATCACTTTTTGTATACGTTGGAAGTGGAGAAGAGGAGAAACGCACACACCACTGAGGCTGCAGAAGTAACTGGGACGACATCAAAATCAAGAAGCTTGTCATTATTGGCCAACTCTCAATCATAACATAAACTTACGTTAGGATTACAACACTATGTGCTTCTTAGGCATGTAACACCTAACGTCTAGTCAGGCTTATAACTCTACATACATCGTGGGCGTTTATCGTCAATATCACCGACTTGTTATCTCCAACTACAGGCATGATTTACGACAGCCATACACTGAATGTTGCATCCTGGCAGGACTCGTCAGGCGCATTGTAACCGTACGCTACATTCAATCCATCTACAATTCTACAGTCACACCGTTCATCCTTAACATTTTCTACTTTGAGTCATTACATTATCAATCACGTTGTTACTGTCTGTTGTTACCATCAAACCTAGTATAGCCATCAGATTTTGCATTACACTTTTATTTTGTATGCCATACACCATATTGAAAAAGATCGCCGGTACATACATCATTTTACCCATACTGAACTTCGAACGCGCACGGCTCTTTATAAATCTGGTCATCCATCATCAATCACACATTATCACGTGTTGTTCTTTTGTCCTGCTCTGTAAATTAATAAAGTTAATTTTGTTTATGTGTTGTGTGCTTCTTGGTGTTAGTATTTTTGTGCATGTTTTTTATATTTTTTTAAAATATCTAGTGGTGAAAACCTTTTATTGGCTTTCTGGATTTACTATTGGTGTGTAAAATGTTTCAATAGCTGTTGGTTTTCCAGAAAAAATAAAATAAAATAAAAATAAACAAACTCACACTGAACATAACCTTAACCACAGACTGCTTACCGGGCACTTTCACTCGTGACTATCTGTCCTTTTTCGCTTAGAATTTCGATGCGAAAGAGGTTAATTGATCAAAAGTAATCAAAACACATATACTTTATTGCACATCGTACAAACGGCGGGACAAATACTACGCAGCATGCGGTAGTACACAGTCATGTTCTACAAAACAGTGTCGGGCGGATTCATGTTGTGCATAATCAATGTCACGTCCCATGGTCACGTCACTCTTTATTTTTTCTTTTTTTATGGCAATGGTCAACCCTAGCCAGCACATTCCTGCCAACATCTAGTGAGAAACAAAAATCTTTCTATATTTCTATTAGATTCTCTTTGTTCTACATAGTATTTTCTTGACTTTGCACAACTATTACCTACTCAACACAATAAAACAATTTAAAACGGATTTTATCTTTCTACTCTGAATAATTTATCCTCTGAAAAACTAAGCACACATTCATTGGCAACGGGCGGGAATTTTAAAAACTTGATTTGAACAGACGAGATGCAGAGCATTATAGTTCATAATCGTGAACAGCGATATATAGACCCAGGTTTATTTTTAAAAATGTGTGAAAGGAATCGCGGAGGTTGTATTATTGATTGTATATTATACTCCACCAATCCAAGTTGAAGTCCATTATGTAACTAGCCAACTAGGTAGGGACAGAGTAAGGTAAAACTTATCTACAAACATACCTAAGTCTAAACTAAATTGACCAAGGATACATCCTTCAGTTTAGCTATAGGTAAGGTAGATAACGTACGTACATCCACCAATTTACTTGCTGTCAGTAGAAAACAAAGAGCCGTATAACAATGGCACAGACAATGCTGGATTCGGAAGTGATTACGGCGGTGTGCATGTTTCGGACGTGAATCCCCGAGCGACCGAAATCGGGTATTGGGCGGATTGATTTGATCCACAGGGGGTGGCGACGGGGCAGGCAGGGCACAGGCGGCGCCCGTAGTACGGCGTTGAGTCATCGCCGTAGAATGTTTTGGTCAGTTTGGAGATAAGAGTCAGAATCTTTGCTTTGCTTTCGATTCTGGCAGCACACACTTCCTTGGCCCCGCCGTGGTCTAGCTGTTTGAGCGTTGATCTTAATACCCGAAGGTCCCTGGATTGTTTCTAGAGAGGAACGAACACAGAAAGAAAGTCAATTAAAAAATTGCATGAAATATACTAACCAAACTAGGAACAATCTCACTAAGTAAGTAATAGAAATCTCAAAGCCATATGGTCATTGGCAAGCTAGCCACAAGGAACGCTGCTGCCCATTCCCTGGACGATTAATCTTTTATTGCGTTTTCGACACCCACGAGTAGAATGGGGATGATGCTAGTCTGTTACATTTGAATCGGGATAAATATAATGACTGAGCATGGGCGTAAAATATAGAATCAAAATGAGAAAAAATGATAGATGCGGATTTGTTGTCTCATTTCTTTTGTCCATGAAAGCTCATAGGAATTACCTACCGACTTATTAAAAGTGTATAGAAATTAGCTTTTGCTGCGGAAGTGTTCTATCAGAATTGAAGCTATTACATACCCAAATGCCGCCGCCAATACTTTCTTTGTGCCCAAAGAAACTTTGAAAGTGGTTATTTTAACATGTATGCTTAAGAATAGTGTTTCAAACAGCGGATAGGGTGGAAGATCGAATTGTATGTGCAAACAATGCCCGCCGGGCCGGCGCCTGGCTGCGTCGTAGCCGTGCCAACCTGCACATAACTTCCAAACTTCAACTACACTAGTTCCACCCCCGCTTGGATTTCGAATTATAGTACCGACGCTGAGAGTAGTCGTATTTGACAGCTGTCAAATTCGTGATAATACTATGGCAGAGTGTCTTGTTGACATCTCTTTTAGTATGGAGATGACAGCTGTCAAAACCGACTTCTTTCGGCGGCGGTACTATAGATATTTGCCAAGCCACCTACCTTAACTGTACCTTAGTACAACATAAGGTACAACAGTACCTACCTTAAAGGTATAAAAATGCAATGAAGTAAGTATAACTTCCATTTCACTACATAAACTACCTGCATTACATTACTACCTTAGTACTTAAAAATCTGAAGAAATAATATGATAATCTATTAAAATCTTTTGACTGCGAAACCGATTATTACCTTATTTTATTTGTACACCAGTAAGTAGGTAATACAAGGAGAAAGATGAGATGACATACTTAACAGAACTCTTAGAAAGCCTAATGAGAGAGTTCCAGAAATTATTTATGTAACTACCTAGTTAGAACAGACATACAACGTCGCAGACTTTATTTTTATTGTTCAGTGGAAACAGCTGCAGAATAAATGTATCTAGATATTCCTACTCTACATACAGACATTGCCAACTACTTTCAAACACCAACAGAAGAACTGTAACTTTCTACTTTACTCTTGCAATTGCCATACACTCAGTAGCACCTCAAGTTCCGTCTCCGTGGTCTAGTGATAGTATTGGTCTCAAGATTCAAAGGATCCGGTTCAATTTTCGGGCGAGGCGGAACAAAGCGAGATAATGTTTGCAAATTTATCTCTTTGGTTGAGAGATTTCTGGCTGAACCACTTGATTTTCCGTGATAAATATGGTTCCGTGATTTGAAGGGCACGTTAAGCCCTCGACCCCAGTCATAGTCCCAGAAGATGTCTATGACAACTTACTATGGCGGGCGTCAGCTAACCACGTCGAGAAGCTTACGACTAGTACCTACTTTGTACAAGGTTTAAAGTATTGACACTAGAGGTTTTTGGGTCGTTTGTCAACTTCATTGTCCCACACGACAAGAGGAGATCTTGAGTTAACCATTTAAGGTAGGTATCTTAATAGTAACTAGAGCTGCTGCCGATAGTACCTACGTATGAAACTCATCCGCATACCTATAAAATTCTAGGTTTTATATTGCAACACCACTTCAAAACTAATAAATAGTAAACCTACAACAAAAAGTTTTCTATTCCTTAGAGATAGATTTACCTATGGACTATACTAAGCTGTCTCGCTTTTTCAACTACCATCAACATCTTTAACAACCTAACCTTTATCGACGCAGCAGATACGTTTAAAACGAATTTTAATTTTACATAATGTTAAATTAAAGCGTAGCTAATAAAAGGCTCGGCGATGGCAGGCGGCATCTTTGTACCTCCTCCGCCGCTGCCTCATTTGCATATGTTTCAAAATCTGGCCGCGGACCGACGGACTCGAGACCAAAGCCTCAGGTCGACCGTCGACTCCCCGCTAGTGCTGTCCAACTCAACACCTTTTGTCGACATTCTTTATTCAAATTTTAATTATGTTTTTCCATCTGAACGGAGTGTTGAATTTAAACATGGAATATTTTAAGCATTTTGCGGGCCACTGCGTGTGTTTTTGATTAACTTTGATTACACCGCATTAAAATAAGGGATTTCGCTGTTTTAATGAAGTTTAATTTGGACTCGAGATAATGGAAGTAATTAAACTGGAAAACCTTTATTCGTTCATTTATTTATTATCAAAACTTACAATGTTGTAACAATAGGATGAGTTTCTCCCGATTACCAGTTGATACTTCTGATTGTGAGACACCATCCGATTTCTCAAGCCAGAAGAAGCCTCCATCCATGATGTGAGTTACCTACTATAATTAAAAAATGTATAAGCGAAAATTAATCTAAAATCTTGTGAATTTGCAAGAGAGCGATCGATAGCGACGACGTGGCCAACGTCACTAACTGCAGCGCGGTACCGCGGCGCCCGGTAGCCGCCTCTCCAGCTTTCTTCATAAATCAAAAAGTTGTTTTTGTGTCTTATCGGCGGATAATCGGCGGCTGCTACCGCGCTGCCGCATGCCGGCCCTCGCCTCACTCACCCCGCGCCCCTTCGACCCACGGACATTAACTTTTTGTAGAATTTTTGTGGGAATTAAAGTTTAACAAACCGACAATCGAAGCACCCACATACCTCACCGCACCGCTATCGCTCGACGGAGCCCGCTAAATGGAAGTTATTAAAGGATTTTAAGGGAATAGATAAGAAAGGGAAAAGTATTAAACGATTAGAAGCCAGCATTCATAGGAAACATGACTCTTTTTACGTGTCAATGTCGGACAAGCGGGTCCTTGAGCTGATGTAAGTTTGGCTGTTTGGCAGATTACAAATAAATAACACATACAATGCTTAAATAAGAAATGACAAATAAGCAGTTGTCTAACAGTGGATGGAGGTTCTACTTACGTTTACATAAGTTTTGCGAAATAATTAGTCTTTGCTTGACTGATGGCCGCCTGGGGAGAATTCCGCAAACCATGACGTCATTGGGTGTCGTCCATCACTGCCAACAAGGGCGTCGCAGTTCTCTGAATTACCCTCTCTCAAGCAAGGACTGACTGGGGAGTTTCTCCTAGCTTCACGAACATTAACCTCGCATTAAGACTGATGTAATCTACCGCGGGGCCTATTATTAAAACTCCGTATGTCGACATCGCCGCAAAAATGGTTCGCACACACGTCGCATAAGGAAATAACGCCTAGAGCGAATGTACTAAATAAGGATTTGGTTTAATGACGATAGTGTGGTGCAGTAATGTCAGCTACTCATTAATTCTGAAAGGGTTTGTGATTATGCATTTGATTAGTGTCTAAGTGCACATCAGGCGTTGGCTATGGCGGCGGCGTATGCGCGTCGGCGGCGCGGCGTGTCAGCACATCTACTCCGGCTAATTGCTCCCCCGCGGCGTGATGGATGGCCCGGTGCCCCCGCCAGCCCCACCACACCCCGCGGCACACCCCACGGCTCTTCCACATAAGGGTTGTTCCCAGAAATTCCATTATCATCCTGGCGGCCGCTCTATTTGACAAGCCGCTACAATATCGGTGCAGCGCGGCATGCAACGTGATTTTTTCCAACGTTACCGAACAGCAGAACAAACACACTGTAGGTACGCGGAACAAGTAACGCGAAGCACAATAAAAGCACCGATTTTTAGCTGTAAGAAATGCTTTTAGTCGTAGGCTTTGAGTCATTTTAACAATGATAAAGGCGGGTAGTTTTCTAGACGGCTTTTCGTCTATAACACACATACACATATCACGCCTATAATCTCACGCAGGGTAGGCAGAGCGTAAACGGCCGCAAAAAACTGACATTTTACGCCACGTCTGACAAATGTTAAAGGGTGATTCGGAAAATTGTGTATTGCTATAGTGACAGCCCATCGCCTAAAATTGCAATACCTACCTACCTACACACCCTCGAGTCCCTTAGTCGCCTCTCACGACTCCCACGGGAAAAAAAAGGGTTGAGCTATTCTAAGCCGGAATCACACGGCCAATCGTCTATAACCCTTAATTATAAATAAAATAATAAATATCCAGGACAATTCACACAGCGCCATCTAGATTCAAACTAAGCATAGCATATAGCTTGTACTATGGAAACTAAATAGCCGCTACCTACAAATACTTAAATCCTTTTTTTTGTTAATAAATACGTACTACTTATTTAAAGAAACTACCCAGACAAAACACAAATATTTGTGTCTTGTCTGGATCAAACCCACGACCACGACCATCGGCGTCGCAGGCAAGAGTACTATCCGCTATGCCATCGGGCCAGTCAAAACCATTTACTATGCATAAGGAGCATAAGTTGACTTTAAGTATACACCATGTATCTATCTATACCTACCTACTCAATACATCCCTAACCAGACCAGACTGACTAAAACTGAGAAGGTATAATTCTAGAGTATCAAAAATAATTTATTGAATAGTAAAGGTAACCCGAAACGTTTCGTTCCCATCTTCCCATTTTATGGGGCTATTTTTATAAGTAACCAAAATAATATACCTATATTCGACCTTTTTCTCCATAGTGTAATCGATGACACATTCCAAACCCCTTATCGCTATTTTATTGGTTTCTGTTTTATGTTCGTATAGCGCAACAAAAGCCTCTATAGAATTTCATGATTTATATTGCTCGTAAACATTTAATGATGCGCCTCCAAATACATACATTATATTATACCTAGCACTAGCAGACTGACTAAAATGCCATACGTGCACGCATGAAGATTCTAGTCAGCTAGTAGTAACAGTATAAATCTAATCATAAACCTAATAAAATCAAATAATGGGTTCCAGCCTAGCTAAAATAGATATCCTGTAGGTATTATCAGAAAATGCCGTGTGATGCCGGCTTAGAATGCCGTGTGATGCCGGCTTAGATTGCCGTGTGATGCCGGCTTAGAATAGCATCACCCCATTTCTTTCCCTTGGGAGTCGTAAGAGGCGACTAAGGGACTCGAGGGTGAGTATTGCAATTTTAGGCGATGGGCTGACAACCTGTCACTATTGCGATGCACAATTTCCGCATGACCCTCAAATATATTATGTCAGACGTGGCTTATATGACCGTTTTTCGCGGCTGTTTGCGCTCTGCCTACCCCGCAAGGGATTATAGGCGCGATGTGTGTGTGTGTGTGTATGTATGTATTATCAGAAAATTGATGTCAAATTAAATCCATGAAAATAAATCGGAGTAATTTGGTAAACAACTTCGAGTAACACGGTCTTCCGCCTCTTTCTTTCTGTATCACTATCACTACATAGTATAAAATTAAGTCGCTTTCCGTTTGGTGTCTCCTTATATCTTTAGAATTACCCAACGGATTTTGATGCGGTTTTTTTTATTAGATAGAGTAACTTGAGGGGAAGGTTTATAAGTGTAACTTATTCCGGGAAATCGTCATATTCCCATGGGAAAATGGGTAGCCCAACTGGTAGTAAACTTTTGACCCCCTTTTGACACCTTTAAGGATTAAAATTTCACAAATGCTGAAACACGTATTTAATTATTTTAAGTTATGAAATTAATCAGAAATTTTGAAACAGATCACATTTAAGATAAAAAACTTTCATACAAACTTTTAACCCCATTTTCACCCATTTAAGGGTTAAAATTTCAAAAATGCTGAAACACGTATTTAATTATTTTAAGTTATTAGTCTAATTACAAATTTTGAAACGGATCACATTCATTTAAAAAAACGAACTTTCATACAAAATTTTGACCCCCTTTTGACCCTATTAAGGGTTAAAATTTCGAATATGCTGAAACACGTGTTTAATTATTTTAAGTCATAAGTCTAATCACTTATTTTGAAACGGATCACACTTAAGACAACGAACTTTCATACAAACATTTAACTCCCTTTTCATCATTGGGGAATTAAAAAAAATCCGGAACTTTATTACATAAAAAAATTCATGTCCAAGTTTTATCTCTCTAGCTTTAGTAGTTTAGCATTTATACTATCACGAAAACTGAGAAATAATAATATTTATGTTCCATAATACAAACAGAGATATGCGAAATTCGGTGAAGATGGAAATCCCGTTCATTGACTGATTTTTTAAATCTCCCAAGGGATGAAAAGGGGGTTAAAAGTTTGTAAGAATTTTTTTTATCTTAAATGTGATCTGGTTCAAAATTTCTGATTAGACTCATAACTTAAAATAATTAAATACGTGTTTCAGCATTTTTGAAATTTTAATCCTTAAATGTGACAAAAGTTTACTACCAGTTGGGCTACCCGTTTTCGCATGGGAATGTGACAATTTCCCGGAATAAATTATACTTATAAACCTTCCTCTCAAGTTACTCCATGTCATAAAAAAAACGCCTCAAAATCCGTTGGGTAATTCTAAACATATAAGGAGACACCAAACGGGAAGCGACTTTATTTTATACTTTACTAGCGGCCCGCCCAGCGGTTTCACCCGCTGCTAACTGATTTCCCACGGGAAACATACCTTCTTCCGACATAAATCATACATAAAAACCTTCCTCTTGAATCACTCTATCTTTTAAAAAAACTTCATCCAGATCCGTTAAGTGATTTTGAAGATTTACAAACAAACAAACAGACAGGGACAGACGGGGAAAGCGACTTTACTTTACATTCTGTTTTTTTTTAATCCCCCAAGGGATGAAAAGGGGGTTAAAAGTTTGTATGAAAGTTCGATGTCTTAAGTGTGATTCGTTTCAAAATAAGTGATTAGACTTATGACTTAAAATAATTAAACACGTGTTTCAGCTTATTTGAAATTTTAACCCGTAATAGGGTCAAACGGGGGTTTAAAGTTTGTATGAAAGTTCGTTTTTTCAAATGAATGTGATCTGTTTCAAAATTTGTGATTAGACTAATAACTTAAAATAATTAAACACGTGTTTCAGCATTTTTGAAATTTTAACCTTTAAATGGGTAAAAAGGGGGTTAAAAGTTTGTATGAAAGTTTTTTATTCTAAATGTGATCTTTTTCAAAATTTATGATTAGACTCCTTACTTAAAATAATTAAATACGTGTTTCAGCATTTTTGAATTTTTAATCCTTAAAGGTGTCAAAAGGGGGTCAAAAGTTTACTACCAGTTGGGCTACCCGTTTTCCCATGGGAATGTGACAATTTTCCGGAATAAATTATACTTATAAACCTTCCTCTCAAGTTACTCTATCTAATGAAAAAAACCGCATCAAAATCCGTTGGGTAATTCTGAAGATATAAGGAGACACCAAACGGGAAGCGACTTTATTTTATACTATGTAGTGATAGTGATACAATACTAGCGTCCACTTCCGTCAATGCATCTTGCCAACGTCTGTCCCTGTCTGTTTGTTTGTTTGTATGCAATGCATGTATTAAATCTTCAAACCACTTAATGGATCCGAATGAAGTTTTTTTTTAAAAGATGGAGTGATTCAAGAGGAAGGTTTTTATGTATGATTTATGTCGGGAGAAGGTCAGTTTCCCGTGGGAAATCAGTTAGCAGCGGGTGAAACCGCTGGGCGGGCCGCTAGTTTATTATATTTTATTTAAAAAAACCTTATTGCACAAACGTACAAATGGCGGGCCTAATACCACGCAGCTTTCTCTACCGGCCAACCATAGGGTAAACAGAGAGCTCAAAGCGGGTGCACTCAAATGATGAAAAAAGTAAAAACGAGCACATAGTAATTATTTTATTATTAGTATTTATAATATAATAAATATATTATAATAAATGAGTCATACCTACTTATACTTACTTACTTATGTAGGTATCTAAACGAATAAATATTATTTATATTCTACACATGCAACAGTAAACCATGCAAGTAGGTATAGGTAGGTTACATATTTATTCTTGTCGAAAGGCACACAGTATAGTAGGTAGGAAAGGTAGGTACTAGCATGGGGCTAAAGCCGCAATACGCACTTTCCGGTAATAGATTCGGTATCACAAACGAAAGGTAGAGCTGCGTGCGTGTCACGTCATCAGTGGTATTAAGTTTACGACGTAATAAAGGGGTGTGTGGTGTATTGATTACAAGTACTTCGTCAAAATCCGCCTTTTTCCTCCGATAGAAAGAAACGGGAAGCGAAAAAAGATCAATATTTAGACAGAAATGATTATAGAGCGCACGACCGGACGCGAATGCGCTCACCGGCGCTAATAAACGTAAAGAACAGGATGCGATTTTCGACGGAATCATGTTAACTCGTCTGTTCTCAGCGTTCCCTTGTCACAACAGTCGATTACAAAAGTGTTCTGTTTTTTACGCCGACTGAACGAGATCGGGTCTTCATTGAATCGGATATCGAACCCCACTGGTCTGAATGCGAGCCGAGTTCGCATTCAATCCGTATCGTGCGCACTTCCGGACCACGATCCGACCCTGCGTCTATTCAACACGACCCTCGCTTGCTTCCTGTAAAATATATTTAGGATATATTATATTTATTCGTATGTGATATTCGTGGACTTCCAATTCCAATAAAGAAATGGATAAATTAGAAGCCGAAGAAAAACTAGATACACGCTTAGAATGTAATAGAAGTGAACATCACAGTTTATAACAAAGTTGTGTCCTACATACCTATCCCAAGAACCAATTCCATCAATATATCCGCCTGTTCTAAAATACACGTGTCACATATCTACCTACCTACACTGCGAAAAGCGACAGCAAACAGCACTCAAGTTTGTAATTTCCTGATAAAATAGAGAGGAAGTCGAGTGGGTAAATTCAATCACACTTGGAGGGTTTGCTTTCCACCCCACGGCGCCACTCGCCACCGCTACACCGGCGGTGGAGGGATTCTGGAATGTGTCGACCCGAATATACCGCCGGATGTGACGGCCTTTGTTTACCTCTAATGTGGTTTCTGATCAATAACACTGGCCCGAGTAACCTAAAGACATAAAAACAGTACCTACTTAGTTGTCGTTGTAGAATTTGATCATAGTGTAGAGGTCAAAGTACTTTCTTCAAATTCCGGTGATGATTTGAGTAAGGTTTGTTTTGTTATTACCAGCCCATTTTTAGTTTTAAGTGTCTATCTATCAGTCCATTGTAAAATTTCAGCCTTAATATCATCAGAGCCTATCTTCAGAGAACATAAATCTTAAACACTAGACACTCCTCGCAAACACCACACCGTACTTTTTCCGTAATTTATGCTTCTTCTATTATGATTCCTTGTTTCGTATACACTAGCTTGGTAATAATTCTTCCTTAATTTACATTACCACAGTGATTCCCGACTATTTACACAAGTTGATAGATAAAGAGCGATACAAGAGCGGCCCTGCTCTTATCCTGATAAAGAAAACTAAACAAATAGAGGAGGTTCCTTTCCTACTCTTGAATCTTCTGTGTAACACGGGGGATCTCCGATAACGGACACAAAGCCAGACCTTCTAAAGAAAGCACGATAAAAATTAGAGATAGGATATTCGTTTTATGTTCGGTGTTCGACATGGTATATTCTCCGAATATTCAGCGAATTTACAAAAAATTTAGCCGAAAAAACGTATAGTACTAGTGAATTTTATTGAAAACTTTTTTTATTTTACTTATTCTATTACGATTTATTTATTTGTTTTACCTTTGTTTATTTTATTTAAGTTTTAGGTCTCAAGGAAGACCTAAAACTTAAATTTATTAATTAGGCGCTATAGGGGCGCTCTACAAACAAATGTAAGCTCCTCCATAGCAAATGCTGAGTGAGAACCTTTTTGTTTTCATCTAAGTTTTTTAATTTGTAACTGTACCTAATGATAAGTTGATATTTGGATAACAAATAAACATTTCTATTTCTATTATTTCTAAAATGGTTATGTCAGGATAGCGAATCTTCTTCTCTTTAACTAGAGAATATCAGTCTGTAGTACCTACACTATATTACTCCAAACTCTACTCACCTGACCCGCGCTCTCCCGCCGAGAAATGTCAAAAACTCGGCGAGGCGTTGAGTTGAGCGTGTCCTAGCGCTGGGCTTGTAGCCATCCTGCGGGATTCACACGTAACAAATCGCGACACCAAATTTATTTTCTTAATAATTATTTTTAATGTTGTTAAGTTGTTGTCCAGTTGATGTTCGTTGTTGTTGTTGAGGCGCTCAAAATCCCAAGTAGCGAACATCCCGTGAATCGATTAAATTCTCAAGGCCTCGAAAGCCGATATATGAGTGGGTCATTGAGTCGGCGAATGTCAAAAAAGTCAAATATAGGTTTAACGGTCAACGTACGACTCAGAAATCAATATTCATATTTTGGGTCGTTCCTCGACTCAATGACCATCACACTTGTAAACCATTTGAGTCAGCTTCTTGTAGATGACGTCGCTTCAGGCAATAAGTCGATTCTATAACCCACAAATATTTGCAAGTAAACATGACAGTTGTCTTAAATGAGCCCGCTGTATGGGAGAGTCGGAGCCCGGAGGTGTGCCTTAACCCTTAGCCTCATCCTATTATTTTGGGTTAGTATGTTAAGTCAGGACAAGGAATAAAACAGGATTATTATTATATTTAAAAGTTTGAGGGGTAGCGAGCGGAAAAGTTCAATGCTTTAGCTCGAGCTTTGCGTAAACAAGTAATTACCTACTCAAACCTGTTTTATAATGGGTATCTATTCCTGCCGAATATTCGATTCGGTAAATTTTTAACCGAATATTCGTATGAAGTGAAACCCATGTTCGGCCCATCTCTAATGAAAATTGTCTTATCTCAAAATAAAAATGTTGGTTCAATTTTATATAAAAGATGGAAATAATTTTATCAAGTCAAGCGGATAAAACCGAAGGACCGAACTACCTCTAAAGGAAAATGAGAATTTAATTTCGAAAATTGATCGAGAGATTCATCTGATTTTGCCTTTAACATAAGAATAGATAATAATACTGGCGTATAGAAACGAAACTCCTTTGTCTGGGCCCCAAAAGCCGCGCTTTAAATACCTACTTCCCCCCGCAGCCCGTAACGCCCCGCACTCTCCTGCGCTTTAAGTCGGGGCTGTCACGTGCCAATAATTTTATTCCAGACTAGCGGCCAGTCAAGTGGTTGCGACCGCTGCTAACAGTTTTCCCGTGGGAACAAAATATTTACCCGTTTTAAAGTCTTACCTTACCATTTTATTGTTAATAGGTAGGTACAGAATTTTAAAATAGGTGCAAAAATGGCGCCGTGTGGTGCCAGATTAGAATAGCATTCTTTTTGTAAACGCATCACTTTTGCAGCCATACACACCACAATAATTCGGAATTGCTAAATTTTTCACAAAAAATGAAAATTCGACCCGCACGACAAACGTTTCCGCGGCGAAGCGCACTCCCGACTGAATTGTTCTCTAAGAGACAGCCAGACGGATTGACCTTGAGCGCGTCTGGAGCGGGAGTGTCATCTCTATGTGATTTCTACTCTATGCCTTTAAATTGAAAACGATTGTGCAGAGTAATGTGGTTTCGTCATTCGGTGTCTAGCGCAGAACCTGCGCGACCCGTGACAACGGCTCTCCAATTTGTTAGCGGATATTGGCGTTAAATTGGACTCTGTTTGACTTACTCGACATTTGAATCGATAGGTAAGTAGACCTTTTGCAGTGCCGCAGTTTTATTAATACAAATATATTAAGTTAAATATGGCTGTATAGTGAGCATGAAAGTTACGTTCACATAATTACACAGCAGCGCCGTTATGGAGAATTTAGAAATTTCCTAGAAAGTTGCCCCATCGCCGGCATCGGCAAGTCGGACCGACTCTCCCGCAGCGTTGCGGTGCACAATTCAAACCTGTAATTTGAATATGGAAGGAGGCCCGGCACGCCCGGCGACTGGCTCGTTAAATAAACCAAGTGGAATGGAAACTAGCCCTACTCGGAAATCGAAGTTCGTTTCGACTCCGATACATCATTAACATTCATTACAACGTATGCAGTATGCCTATTAAACAGATAGAAAATGGGAATTCATACATAATTAATTATTTTAGCTAGCCGATTGGTTAGCGATTAAATTTCAAATAAATAATTTTCTTCTCTACCTTTTACTCCGTTTGATCAAAATTCATCATTATTACCACAGTACCTACTTACACAAATCAAATAGGCTAAGCTTTTACCGTCTTTAGATTCGTTTCGTACGTGTCCTCTGAAAATGCCTTCTCCACTCCAAAACCATTCTCATATTCATTGCTTCACTCAACAACATGTTGAATCAAAATGGCAAACGAAATAAACACCGTGTCGTATGTCGACCACATATCCGTCGCGATGTCGTCCGTCACCTATGTCCGCGTCGCTTTGAACTTGTTTATTGAGGAGGACACGTTCTTAGAAAGTCGGAAATAGCGCTTCCGAGTAACTCTTGCATCGGATCTCTTGTCGCTCGTCCCGTGTTTATTTATACCCGGCGTAATCTGATGGCGAGCGCCGGCTGCGATCGTATCACTCACCAGAATAACTGTCTTGCGCTTCCACTCAAAGAAGGTCATATCTTTTGTAGTGAACGCCGACGACGTGCGTTAGAGGCGCGCAACATGTTACCGGCCGGTCTTTTATTTTTTGAAGATGTTCCCCTTGTAATAAACATAATACGGGGTGTAAGGGACGGTGTACCGAAAACTTTGCAGGCATGATCAGACCATGAAAGTGAACAACTTTTTCTATGGAAGCTATGTTGGTAAACGAAAAATTTTTTTCGACCTCCCATACAAAATTCCCTATCAGCTGGCTGACTTTCTATGGAAACTCGAAAAAAAAAATTCGTTTCCCAACATAGGCTCCATAGTAAAAGTTGTTCAGTTTCATGGTCTGATCATGCCTGCAAAGTTTTCGGTACACCGTCCCTTACACCCTGTATAGACCAAAAGACTATTTATTTGTAAAGGAGTACAAAAAACTGAATTTTAGGTAGCTTATTTTGATTGAAAAAATACCAAACATTTTTCGTTCAAGGGTTCAGTTTTCATTATTTATCAGAAAATTGGAAGAAGGTTTCTTTAGAACTAAAAAGTGAATCTCATATTAGAAGTGTTACTTATCACACCTTCAATTTTCGATGTATAAAATAAACAATTTTGAAGATTTTTACAAACTGAGCCCAGAAATTGTGGGTCTATCGCATTAGCAGATGTGGGTCATCTGCCATTAAAATGGACGATGCCAAAATGCTACAGGAATACCCAATGGCTGTTATGATCCTGCTGGGTACCTAGTGATCGAGCATGCCACTGTAGAGTCATGTTTAGTCCGGCGCCGCGCGGCCCGGTTTCCTAATCACGCCGCCGGGTTAATTGTTTTAACATCGTTAAACCTCAAACGACGTCTGATGCTGTTGCAATAACAATATAAGATTCTTTAGCCACTTTAGCAATGCACTTCTGAGAAAAGTTAAGATTTTGAAAAGAAGAAACTAAGCGGCACACTTTTAAATTTACCGTAAAATTAAAGTTAAATTGCGTCGTCTCGTCGTATGTTGTTGATTTCATTATTTTTCTTCGTTTTGAAGTATCAACGAGAATCCAAAGCTCGTATTTTTCGTAAAAATGAAGGAAGCGAAGGTTTGATCTGATTGGCAGTATTGATTGTGGAGAGCGAAGCGGCAGGTGTGCCTGTTAGTGGAAGTGAGGCGAGATCCTCGGACCTTTGCGGCTCGCCGGCTCGCTGCGCGGGCGCGGCCGGCCGGGGAGATCAAAGCGCGCCGCGGGTCGACGCTCGCGGCTCGATCCGCCGCCCGCCCGCACACCCCCCCCCACCCCCCGCGCTCTCTCGCGCCCTTCACAACAACAATATCTGCAGCATGCTCGTTTCATTATTTTCAAACCAATTTGGAATGAACTACTCGTACAAGTCCGAATTAAAAATGGATTTAAAAACGAAGGTGAGGTAATATAGCTTAACCAACGCTGTATGGAAAATTGGGTTTAAGAAGTAAATTGTTTTGATATTTCAATAAAAAATGCTGACTTAGGTAGTAAACGATACACTAGGTAACCTACCCTGACAAATACAGATATTTACCTGGATTTAGGTAATTGGCGGGTATTGATTGCTACACTTTGTCTGGCAAGTTAAATCCACAGAGGTAAGTGCCAAAGGTAGGTAGACAAGTAATTTTCTACGGAAGAATCAAAAGCGGCCGACTGAAAATGCTACGATTAGCTATAGAAGAAACCAAAGATGCCGATAGACCATCAATCGCAGTTACGGCGAATCGACGATTTGATACGGGATTTGCGACTTTTTTGTCGTTTCCATTTCCAACTGTGAAACGAATGAATCCTATCCTAACAATGACTACCTCGATTCGTTCGAGTTGGTAGAGTCGGCGCACAAAATACGCTCAAAGAAACCAAGCATATTTGAACCGGTTATTGTTTACAAACGAGCACTGTTTTATGACCATTAATTGCTCAAACGAAATATTACAGACTTCTTCGAAGAAAATGCTTCTTCCGCATTATCATTTGCGAATAATGATGTATCGGAGCGGTATAGAGAGTATCTTTGGTACGGTACCTACCGCCTACTTGATGCAAAGCATACCTACCTGCTTTCCTACCGGTAGGAAGTTGAAAAGGTATAGGCTTTATGGAAGTATCGCGTGCGCAATGGTACCTATCATGTGATATGCACATCAAGAGGGTAAAAACCCCTTAAGCTGCATGCAATGCAAGTGGTATAAATTTGTTGAATGTGACCGGCTCACGATTACTATGTTTTTATAAATTTTGTGAGATAATAAGAAAAATATAGGTAGCGTGTAGCCGTGTAGTGTAGCAGTTGGCGGCGGCCCACGAGCTTCGCAACGGGTTGAATTAATTAACAGTGCAGAGCTTGGCGGGCGCGCCACTCACTGTCTTTATAACATAATTTGCACTTCGCGCGGCAAGATCAAAGCGCGGTCGTTCGATGGCGGCGCCTTTGATCACACGGGCCTTTGAAAATGCCGCCTCTGCCGGCCACGCCTCGAAATAGTCAATTTGTCGCTGGTTTTTTCAAGTCTCGAGTAGTACACGTACATTTACTTACGGACGTGGAGTTTAATAGACATGTTATTATCATGGCACCGAGCGATCATAGTCAGCCGAGCGTAACGGCACAGGGAATTTACAGTGTGTAGAAGCTATGTTTTTTTGCTGTTCGTGTAAGCTGCAGGCGGGCGTGGGGCGGCATGCCGGCAAATTATAGAGTCCTCGATAAATGCTCCATCCTGTGCGATACAACACGCTAAAGGCCTCTTGGAATATATTAACTAATGTTGGTATCCTAACTTTACTTTATAATAATAAACATAAACGTCAGTCATTATCTGAACCATAAAGTTTGCATTTTACAGTGTCGCCACTTTTCTGTCGTAGTGTAGGTATACATCAATTCTAATTTTAATAGGTTATTTACCGATAACGCTAATGATTGTCCCAATAACCTTTCTACAATGTAGCGCGCAGGATTACTAAAATAGATCAATGTTTATCAAACTATTTTGTGAACGATAAACACAGCTTCATTTTTATAGCACGCCGCACGTGATCAAAATAGAACGTATCAATGTTTGATTTAAGTAATCCGCGATGTAAGCTGTTGAATTAGAATTAGCTTTGCACCGCATTATCATGCCGATCACTCAAAAGCGAACCGATGACCCATTGCTGAAAGATTACCCATTTTAAGTCTGCTAATACGTAATTAATACCATGATATCAAAAGTTCGATGACCGAACCTATTGCCAGCTGGCAGGTAAGTAGAATTGCAGGAACCCCTAAAATTTTCATTGTAAGGACAAAGAAGTGCTCTGAAGCTGCATCAGAACACAGATGAAGTCTTTTAACCGATAGTCCAAGTACCTACTAGTACCTAAAAAACTAATGCTGATACTTTTAACAAGACTGAACAGGACAGGAGTAAACATTTTGAAAATATCTCAAAAAATACCTCCCTACGACGCGTTGGTTGAAATGTTGTTGAAAAAGGACTATTAATGTTAGACTAAGGATTAATGTTAGATTTTATTACAAAACTACCAGAGTGTTGTTACCATACCATCTATCTAAAGGAATGCGCCTATCAAACCCAAACACATATCTCAAAATCGCATTACAATCGTTTGCACAATTTGTTAGCGTAACACTTATACATACATATGAACATTCTCAGCGCATGTTAAATTTAAAACCGTCACTGGAAACTGTATTAAAATCGGACCAGTGGTTTTGGGACTAATAGAGATAATCTGAAACGTTCATTTGCACAAACACACACACACACATACCTACATTCTTTCACCCCAAACGCATTTACGAGTATACCGCCACCGTTCCTTCCGTTTCTGGTTTTCTGCCATATTAATTTTAATCTTTTAAACTCTACTGCACTTAGAAAAAAGACGTTCGTCAAAAGGTAAACTGTAGTGATACTAACTATCTTTGTTTATAACCTACAGTTACGAATAAACTATATTTGATTTGATTTGATTCCGTCGTGGGTAAAGATGAAATTAAAGAAAACGGTCAAGTGCTTAACATCACGAACAAAATGGCGTAAAACACGTTTAATGTATGAGAGCCCCCATAATTTTTTTTAAAGTATTTTATTATATGGCGGCAACAGCACCTAGGTACCTACCTAATACATGTTCTGTGAAATTTCAACTGTTCATGAGATACACCCGCCAAACCATTATATTTACTTAAATAAAATCGATTTGCCGTGTGATGCCTTTCTTAGAATAGCATCACCCCATTTCTTTCCCGTGGGAGTCGTAAGAGGCGACTAAGGAACTCAAGGGTGTGTATAGCAATTTTAGGCGATGGGCTGACAACCTGTCTCTATGGAGATACACAGTTTTCCGAATGACCCTCAAATATGTCAGACGTGGCGTAAATTAAGGCGTAAATGTACCTTTATTGCGGCCGTTTACGCTCTGCCTACCCCGCAAGGGATAATAGGCGTGATATGTGTGTTTGTATAAAATCGAGCCAAAAAAACACGTTTTTTGTATAGGAGGCCCCTTAAGTTTTATTTTAATAAAATTTTTAGTATTTGCTGTTAAAGTGAAAATAGAAATACTGTGAAAATTTTATCTCTGACTAATATGCTTTATGGTCAGACGAAAGGACAGACAGACAGTAAAGTCTCAGTATTAGGGTCCTGTTTTCTTTTCACCCATTGAGTAGAAAAACTTAAAAAAATATTGGTATTAGCAAAACGATATCAGAAGTGGGATGAATCAAAATGACGTATTTCAACTTGAAATCAGAAGTGGGATACCTATTTTGGCATTAGTTATACAGGAAGTCACGAAGACATAAAGAAAATAATAACGGTTCGATTTAGCTAAACGAAACCTAACCTAATCTAGATATTTTTGGTTACTCTAGTATTGCCTATTTTGCAGCTGTCTAGCGCTATATCTCAAGCGGTCCGTGGGCAGTATGCACACGGTGATGTATGGGGGTAATTAATTTGATGGCGGCACTGCAGCAAGCGCGGTGCGGCGCCGGTGATACTATCAGCTCCGGCACGGAAATACTGCAGCTCCAGATCTAACGTCTTTATTGGCCAAATAATAATCAAACAGAATATTGTTATTGTTTGGCTTGAGGATTTGTGATCTGTTAATGCTTTCTCAAATTGAAAACCAAAATAAGTAGTAGCTCATCTTAAGACAGATGTTATACTTCTGTCAAAAATAATGTTTTTTGTAACTCAAATCGCAACTAAACTGCGTAAGTTTTATGATTAAACTAAGTTTTTTCATTATTTTTTAGCAATTAATTTCTCTTTTACGAGTTTTATTTTATTCTTACGTGTAATAAACACAAGCGGGACAATGTGGCGAAGAGTGTCCGCCGCGGCGGCACACATCAAAGGCCCCGAGATGAATATCAACCGCCGGCGCAGCTCGAGGCCCACGCCTCTATTTTTTGTATATTTTTTAACAGCTTTGCCTCTTATCTCTACATGCGGAGTACCTTTCCTCGTTTTATGGCCATTACGATATAAAAGAAGCCATACATATCCGTATTAGGTAAGTGTATTTACTCGATTGTTAACATGTAGGTACAAGGTTGGTAGTTCTGACAGTGAAAACTAGCAAAGTTTTAATTCAACACTCAAGCAAAATGAAGCGCGATTTCAAATTATTAAAGCGCGAAGTTTACGCTCGCGAAACTTTGCAGACTAAAAGATAGAGCACCTACTTACTGCTTGCTTTGTAATATTCAAACAACAATGGTTTGCTCACAAAGCAGCGATGATCACAAAAGGCAAAAGAAGCATTTTTCGCACAAAGCGGAGTACAAGTTGCAACTGCAATAATGGCACGTGACGCAATAGGTGGCGGCACGTTTGATGTCCGCTTTGAACCGGTAATGGATCGCCGTCTGCGGAGTTGTCGCCTGTGATGTTGCCGCTCTAGAGTTCCGACAAAGGGTCGCGCGGTAGCACAAAGCTATTGATATCATTTAAATCCCTTTGATGTGCACCGACACGTCGCGGTAGTTGCATCCCTGTGGGAACCAGGGGGACGTAACCAACCCCTAAAAGCACTATTAAATTTATTGAAGAGTAAACTGCTGTTATATTGATTAGTTTAAGAGCAAACGACTTGATCGGGTTCGGTTTTATGACTTTTATTTGAACGGTAACGGAACTTCTAACTTTAAATAGCTAGAAAGTAGGTAACACCTGCACCGTACGTAGACGCACGAGACGGACTTTAGTAAATTAGTTAGCTTACCTACTATTATAACTTTATGAAACGAATCAGAAAAAAAAGCACCACCTTCCCCGGGCTACGTATACAAAAACCATTCCACCGTAAATCTTTACGCCTAGAACCTATTATTAAAACTGAATTTCGTAGAGCGTTATATAATACTAATAATCACACTTCGTAGCTATTAAGTCGGAATCACTTTTTGAGAGCGGCCGACATGGGAGAGAACAGGTTTTGATATAAAGAAAAAGAAGCGATCGCGCCGCGAGGGGAGAGGTTCGACGGAGGTACGTAATCGTACGTTATTATTGCTTTGAAGTACCGACCGGTGAAGCCAGGGGTTTACTACAGGCTGCGCCCGCGCCGCCGCCGCCGCCGCTGCCCTGGGGCGATCGGACACCTTCAGCGTCACGCGTTCTCGATTCCCCCTTTCAAATTGACCATAACGCCTCAGTACTGTCGCATATATAGCAGCTTTTTTTAATCGCTAGCTCTTTCATTGGCAAGTCTCGATTTCCTGAAACACTTTCTCGCCTCATTGCAGTGTTGGCTCAAATACATTATGTAGGTGTACTATGGTTTATGGTATGGTATGGTCGCTTCGAGACGAGTACCAAGAGGTTGAAGATTCGTCGGCTTACGTCGGGGCGCCGGTAGCTCAGTTGGCAGAGCAGTGGAACGGTATTCCACGGTCCCGGGTTCAGGTCCCGGCGGGCGCTGACATTTTTTCAATTTCTTATTTTCATTTACATTATGTAGGTACCTAAATACCTATAATGAGATGCTTTAAAAAGATTTCCTTTTATCAGATGAGGTATTTTGGATGAAAATATTTGTGCGTGAGTGGGCATAACCCACGCGAAGAGCCGGGCGCCCGCTACTGGCGGCGAGCCAGCCAACTGAATAGCAGAAATAACGCCACTATCAACATTCCAGGTCACTTTGTACGATTATCTTTATATTAAAGTATGCCCATTCCATCTTGAGGAACAATTTGCTTCCTCATATTTTAAACTGAGGGTTCAGAGCATTCGCCTGTCAAAGCAATTCATTTAAAGTCAATTAATTTTCTCCAGCAAAATGCAAACACGAGTTAGCTCAATCAAAATCAATCAGTCGGGGTGGTCCACATCTAACCCACTACCTCGTAGGAACCACGTGGGTGCTCCCCCGCTTTTGTTCGTGTCCGTTCATACTATAATAGTTAAGTTGCTTGTTAAATTTTATTGAAAATCCAGTGCCGGCAGTTTATCGATGATACAGGCATTATGGCCTGACACTATTTCGTGGAATACGCCACGCCACCCACGTAGCAGCGTCGCAGCCTCCATTCGCCTGGTTTAGTTACGGGCCTGTGACATCATCGAGCTCTTTTATTTGGACGAAATTCAAGTCTAAGAAAAATAAAGTTTTATAACGTTAGAGAGGAAACTAATCGAACAGATGGCTCGGCTATCTCTAGGGGCGAGGCGTCGTACAAACGTACCAAATTAACCAATTTCGTCTACCAGAATACTTTATTACGGATATAAAACGTTGTTTGTTGTAGTCAGTTTTGGAATACGACCTCATCTCGGTCGCAGATAACTTCTCGACAATAAACCTAACACGAAGAGGCCGTAAAATTCTAATTCTAAGCTGCCCTGTGCGGCCCGCACCTGCCCCTCGGCTGGGGTAGTCTGCTGAGGTCGCAGAACCACAGGGTAGGGATGATAGATAATATTTAAAAAAATCCCTTCTCTTAAGTAGGTACTATAACATTCAATCGAATGAATTGCCAGCAATGTCGTTAGTTATCGCTACCTATTTTTTAATTTAGAAAGAGAATATGAAGATAGAAAAGTTAAATTTAAGTATCATTGACTACGGAACGGAAGTGGCTTCGTGGACTGGCATGGCAGCTACAGGCTTAGGCTATTCTTTTTATTTTTATAAACGTCGGCTTCAGTCAATGGCCGCAGAGGCTGTCGATTTTGGCAATGCCTATAAAATCCACAAATGTCTACCTCCTCTATTAAATTGACCTAATGTCAAACAATCGAGTTCAGATGATCACGGTTGCGGCAACGGAAAGAGTGTTAAAATTTTAATATTCTTATGTTTGGTAGAACAAAGAAATTTCCGTATTTTCTTTGATCTGCATTTTTTGTCCAATAACATTAGAAACTAAACTACCCAACTACGAGTAACTATTTATCAATTAATTTGACGGTATTGAGTTAAGGCCGAGCTATTCCATTTCCCAGAAAACATAACGCTTCTATTCACAGCTTGTATTATAAATATGAATATAACAATAAAGATTACTTAATTTCTTTCTGGTTTTGTTCTACGAGGTGTTGTACTCTACTCGTAAATGAAGTTCCGTACAAAAGACTTCAACGCGTGCTATTATTTTGATACATTTAATGACAAATCTGTAAGGGGAAAAGGTGTCAGAAATAAACCGCGCAAGGTTGGGTAGTGTTCCGAATTTTGAATCCCATTTCTTCTTGAAATTTTAATACTCTTTTAGTTTTTATTTGCGATGTTTTTCTTGGTAAAATTTCCAGATATATGCTACAATGCGATCGGGCTCAAAACACGATTTATTCAATTACTTGCCTCGATAGAAAAAAAAACGCAAAGTAAGCTACAATATTGCGTTTTTGGTCCCTTTTTTGACAAAAAACCTAAACGATTTGAATGTTATCCATCATTTCATGACTAAATTTATGGGCTTACTTTTTAAAATCTTTGTTTATATATTTTGATATTATACAAAACAAATGTTTGGTTTTCCGGATTTGAGCTGTCATCGTTTGTTTCTCCCTAACGCACCAAAAAGGAAAGGAACATATAAGTTGTTTAGGTAATTAAGAAACTTATAATAATAAACATATTATACAATACAGCAGGTACCTATCTATCAAACGGATTAAAAGAAGTTAAGTTTTTTTAAAGAAAGGACTCTTCGATTTTAGCCCCAGGGCTTTGAAACGACGACGAGACGAACGTTTGTTTTTTTATGTTAAATAATATTTTGGTTTAGCTATTGAATTTATTTCTCGTATTTGTTGAAATCTACTGCAGGCAGTTTAGCCTGCTGCAGTGGATTTCAACAAATAGTACAGCGGTAGGAGTACAATACTACAATCACAATACAACTAGCAGCCGCGGCATGTCCGTGCCATGGTGCCGTGCCGTGCCGCTGCCGCCAGCCGCCGCGCCGGCCCGCACCCGGCACCCGCGCGCCTCACTCCCTTCACCTCTCCTCTCCCACTCCACTCCATCCATCAGTCAGTCACTCGCCGACACGCACATGGGACGGTCGCGCGCCTCCACAACCGCGCCACAACTTCACGCGGACAACTAGGTCACAGGTTTCGGAGTGGGATACACATGCAAACTGACGCAACCAGTGTTGTGAATGCTACAAGTGACAGTGAATTGGAATTATTCTTTGTGAAATTACGAGCCAGCGGCGCTTTTGAAGTGTGCGGGATGCGTGCGTGAGCGCAGCGCATGACGTGCTACGAAGCGTTGAGAGCTCCGGCACCCGCCGCAGACGCCCCCATGGCGCACCACTTCGTTAAGTGGTGGCGCAACAAGTTTAGAAATGGATACAAGAAGTTCAGTCGTAAGTATCTATTCTAGAGGAAAATAGAAAACGATAACTAAATAAACATTTAGAGTCATTACAAAGCTTTGGCTTTACTAAGAAGCTGCCATTCACCAAAATCCTTTTCAAACTTGGAAAGACACAGACCTTATTTGGAAGGCAAAAACTAATGGACAGCATACCTTCCTACTTCCTGGCTACAAGTTTTTATATGAGGCACAACAAACAAACAACATACATTTGAGTTGGCAAGTTTTGTTTACAAATTACGAGGTAGGGAAACCAACTATCCTACCCGGTGTCAGTTTGGAGGGTATAGCAAGTTCTAATGAAAGACCTTCGATTACTGATTAAACCAACACAGATTAATATACCTAACGGAGGGAGATCCAATAATGATCAGTATTAGAAATCAAAAACGAAACATAAATTTTTATAACTATTTGTAAGCCCTCATTAAACTAGCAGGTAGATATGTAATATAACGACTGAAATACCTAATTACCTACTTCGGTACAATAATAATAACACGCAGTTCCCCGACAACATTTTATCTCTTGAGTTGAGCATTATCAAATTATTCGTGGCGAGATCAAAGGCGCGCCGCCATCCGCCGCAACATGAAAAATAAAACAAAAAATCACGGCGGGAGGTTAATGTGAGACTATCCGCTAAGAACCAGTCTAAAACGCTCACGTTTCTTTTAATGAAATGCGACATTGGTATCATATATTCTTACCTTCGCGATTATGGTAATTATGTCAGTAGTATTACGGTTCGCTAGCGTTAAGTTCCAAGAACTTGGATTTAACATGCTAACAAAAGTAAACAAGTCGTAAATGAAATATGATGTAGCAACGATAAGTAACAAGCAGAATTCTTCAAACAGATTCAGAAACAATCATTTTGCTTTCATAACAATATTGAAACTTCCGCTCTTGAAACGGGACTGCTCGCCTGATCACACTTCAAAGTAGACAGCAGCGGGGCTTTGATCTCGGTCCATTTAGTTACGAAATGTTAAAGCTGAACACTTCAATTGGATGATAAGACGATATCTCCGACATGTGTCCTTTAAAAATTTCCCGCACACACGTCAAGCACGCATAGCGAAATTTGTTAATAGGGTTTCAAATGCAAACCGAGCCGTGCCGCTCATTTGATTAACTTCAAAGAGAAAAGTTGAAAGCACGTCGTCGAAGCGGAGACAATGATACCTTTTATTTAACATCAAAGAAAATTCCGTCCCGTCTTTTAAGTTCTCTTTGACGTGCTCGTATAACGAAATCTAATACGCGCGCATAAGACTATATTGAATACGATAGCATAGCAGCTCCCAGCAATTTATAGTAAACCCAACAAACATCAAGGATTTTTTTGGAGATGCTGGGCTTTTGTTGCATAATTTAGGATACTTCTCCGTGCAACTGTCATTGTTGCGGACTACGGGGAATCGTCCGCTTTCAAGCGTCTACCCAGCCTTTAAAATTTAAACAGGGACTCATTTTATGGTTCTAAGAATTGTAAAGCATCTCTAGTCCCCTTTTCCGCAAGATTAAAAATCAAGAACAGAAACATGTGGGCCATCTATGAAGAAAAATACTTAGAACAGGGGAATTTCGTTGATTTTTCAGTAAACTCAGAGCTAGTCAAATTACATAACAATATTGGTGGTTTATATACCTACCTGACCACATGCATTCGGTACCTAGACAAAAACCATTGGGAACATTATCCTGACCCTTTGTATACCGCTCCGTCGCTTAAAGGTTAACAGAATGAACCTCAAAAATATATTCAAATAAGATAAACTCAATAAAGGAGTCCAGGCACGGAAGAAAATGTTGCGTACCCTAAGGTGTTTTAATTAGTTTCCATTCCATCCATCCATTAGGAGATTTTTTTCAACGAAAAAAGAGATTGCAAATAGTACCTACTACATCTATCGTTATTGTTTTATCATGATAACATTATTCAAGATTCCGAAAAAGATAACGAACCATTAGCATTAGATAAACATGAAAATTAAGCTACCCATGAATATGGTGAATATCGTAAAAACAATACATTTATCAACATTATACCAGATAGGCCTACCTTAATGGCAGGACAACATACAGGATAATCAAACCCTATTTACAAGTAGAAGACCATGCAGTGATGCTTTGTGAAATTTGAACTTGAATTAGTGATAATCACTTAGTACGTACAAGATCACCGAATTCATAATAATTAAGGCGATGAAGTTAATGAAACTATGAAATTGAATAAATGTAAGAGCACCCCGAGGCTTGCACCCGGGGCCGTGGGGTACCGCCCCACTGCTCTACCAATTGCCCTACCGGCGCTTCGACCGACACTTTTAAAACTGTTCTTAGTAGGTACTCGTCTCGAAGCGACGTGCAACGTGCAAGCGACATCTAGTTTGATGAAGTGGATGAAAATTATGAACATACGAGTCTTCAGAAAAATCTGAGAAGTTCATAGATCAAGCACCTTAGTCGCATTTCGTTGACATATGCAAAAGTACCGTCTTACAGATGAAAATTCCCTAATGAGCAAAACAATCTGATACAAGATACTTTATGATTGTATTCTAGAATTAATTAAAATGGGGCGAATGTTCCGTGCGTAGTAAGATGCTTAACGCTAGCCGCGTGGCGTAGCGTAACTCACGTCACCCTGCCTCATTTAGTTCGGCTCGGCTCCTTTCATCTATCGCTAGATTTGTTCTGTTCGAGCACATATATTTTTTTCATTTTAAGGTTGACGTTCGTTACAAACTTTACTGTAGATCGTTTTATTTACCTGCTGGTCTCTTTTCTCTTTTTTGTTATGAAATATGTTTGTTTACGAATGGTACAACGTAGTTTATAGCACGTCGGTTTACTTTTTACATTAGCGTTCGTCCCGTAATTAAGGTTAAGGCCACTTACCGAACGTGTTTTAAAGTTGTGTATCCTCCCGCGAAGAATGTCTGCAACTCATATCTTGAAAGTCTGATAAACCGTATAATTTCTATGAATCGTCTGAATCGTTATCAACAGATAATCTGCAGTACAAAAAAGATAAAAGCAAATAAGAAACAAAGCAAAAAGCAGGTTACCATAAGTTGTTAAAAGCTAAACCACAAGCATTACGAAACTACATCAAGCAGCAAGATGATTACAAAATCACGTTCCTTTGAGAAAAATAACATTAGCGACAGATGTGGATCCCAAGGCATTCGGGGTGATCAGCGGCTGGGCCTTCCAGGAAACGTCCCTATGCCGCGCCGACGCCGCCGCCGGCCCGCCTCCAACGACCTTTTTGAGATTCGCCGCCAACTTGTTAGGGTATTTCGTTGTATTTTTCTTGTTATTTGTGCATTGTGATTTTTTCCTTTACTGCGATCAATGACAATAAGCAACGTTAGTTGGGTTGGGCTCGAAATCACGTAAGGCGAGTTCGACCGTCCAAGTACATCTACGTATTTAGTTGGAATGTATGCGGATGTTATGCAGGAACCAAACTTACCTAACTTTATTAAAGTTTGGTAAATTTGCTTCTACTTCATGTATTGCTGCACATCGACGACAGACATAATTTTGAAAATAACAAGATTCTAGCTTAATTTGTATTTTAGTTCTCGTAGAAACTTAAACTCACGTAAACTCAAAATGCAATTAAATACCTAACTAGAATATGACCTTTGCTTACGAGCAAAGTTCGTTCTAAAGTTCTAAACGATAAACAAAAAGATTGACCAGCTACTTCACCTGTTCTCAAAAGGACCAACGGGTTCTTGAAAGGTTCATTTCGTGATTCACTGACGTTCACTCGATGTAGAGTGGTTCAAATTCAAGGTTTTAAGTTTGTAAACCTCAAAATAAAAACCATAAGAATAGATTGTAAAAACCAAGAGATTGCTTACCTTCTTCAATATTTAGGGTTTTAATGTTTGTATTCAGAAACAGAAGCTAGACTTCACTTTGCTTGCATTGACGTTTACTCGATGTAACATGATTAACATTCAAGCTTCCTTTATAATTCTCAAAAGGAAAAACAAGACAACCAAGATTTAATTAAAAGGCATAGTTAAATCTATTGGTTTTTATTGATATTTATCATTGTAATGTCCTAAGTTGATAATTCAAATTTGCATCTTCTAGACCTACTCTAGAAAATTATTCTTCATATGTTGTTTGTTCTGTTTCCTGTCGTATCTGCGATCAACATACTTACTCGAGGCCAGGCTAGTACCTCATACTCACCAAAGACATCCTCCTTATTTCCAGTCGGCACGGAGAGCGAGCGAACTGACACGGAGGAGCTGGTGGGTCGGGCAGCGTCGCAGTGTTCCGCGCCTCCCGACCTGCTGCCGAGCGAGGCCCGAGCCCTGCTGCAGCCCAGCACGCCACCGCCGCGCGTGCACAAGCCCGAGCCCACATACAAACCACCGCCCTCGCCTCTCCCAGTTCATGACAACCACGATGACAAGCCGAGACTCCGATTTGAAGTAAGTTTCCCGTGTGCAAGAATGCATCAATTTGAGAAACAATAAAAAAGAATTGTACCTACTACCGAGTCCCAAGTATGTTAAAAGCACCTTTTCGACAATTTCAACTCGCTTGAGGTTCTTCCGCCTCTTGAACTTTCTTCTTTCACGTAAAGCTAAAACATTTTTAAAAGAACTTTTACAGATATAATGAGACCCACTCATCGTGAATGCGATAGAAAGTGCGATTACGAAGTAGGAATACTGTAGACCCCACCTCTCTAAAGATATTTAAAATCGTGACTCGAGATATTAATCACAGTGTTATCAATTCCAACACAACATCTAAACACTAGCTCGATGAAGTAGGTATGTTCGGACTTGGGAATAGAGGAACATAGAGCTAAATATAACCCTCATATAGAGGTGCATATCAGCCGCAATATTATGAATCAAGTGTTTGTTTCGCATAGCAATTACTTCATTCGCTCGGCACGTCTGTGGCCTATCATGCCATACCTAACTTGCGGATCGTAAAAGCGCGGCTAGTTTCCTTTTAAAGTGTAAGATAAGAACGGCAGCGGCGGCACGGCATGTCCGCCGGCCATTGAGCCGCCGCGCCGCGCCGCCGCCGGCGCCGGCGGCGGGCTATCTCCGTACCTACATACAATAACCTCGCCGCTGTAATCCGAAACGAAGTGGACATGGTTCTGAACTTCTAATGCGCAGTGTCGTAATACTAATACCCACCTAATGCCGCACGCATACTCGGATTCCTTGCGCATAACCTACGAGATATTTGTTACTGTATGTATGGGCGCTGACCCGCTTTTATAAAATCCATAATAATAGTGTGTTATCTCATGTTCATTCATAAAATAGTTAATTAGTAGATAGCCTGTCTCGATCCCACGAAAGTCTATTTGCGAACTTGTTTGCGAATCATTTACTCAACGAATTTTGCATATTTTTAGGAGCTGACGTGCGATGTAGAACTGCAGCATCCTCCTGCATCCAAACAACAGCCACTACAGTTCTCTTTTACCCTGTACGACCTCGATGGACATGGTCGGATGACTAAAGATGTAAGTATAATAAAGTTTACCTACAACATTATATCAACTTTTTATGTCGTTCAGCAGAACAAGATGACAATGTTTATATTTTCTTTCCAGGATATAGCCGGAATAGTGTCAACAATATACGAATCGATAGGCAAGTCGGTCACAGTGCCGCATTACGGGTCGAAAACCATACAAGTGCGCCTAACGGTCGTACCCGAAGATGGCAGCGCTCAAAACCATAGGGAGCGGCGAGAGGGGAGACGGCGAAGACGGAAAGAGCAACAACAGACAGCGCCTGCGCCACCTGAGTGCGAACAGAGCGACGAAGAACAACGGGAAAGGCTCTCCCACGACGACGATGTTTCCTCAAAGTCATCCTCTTCTGGAGACCGTAGACAACCTCAGCGCCCACCGCCAACTCACCACCGACAGCATCGCCATCTCAAAAGAGAACATCGCGAGCGCAGACACAAGAAGCGATCAGGAAGTTTACAAAGACGTGAACTACTCGAAATTATTCAGGCCAACATGGAAAAGAACCACCTGAGCTTTCAAGCTTCGAGGTTAGCTGTGACGAAATGTCTTTTACACAAGGTTGTTTTATTTCGTTTAGCCTAATATGTCACTAATTTTAGTACTTTTTATCATTACAGAAAGCCCAGTGAACCTGTTGCCAATGAAGAAGAGATCACGAATAAGTACCAGAAACTTCGCAACAGATCGTACACGGTCAGTGAGAAACCCTTGAATGCATTCCAAAAGTTGAAATGTGAGAATCCGGGCAACGGATACCTGGATTTAGCCAGTGGAGGTGACTCAAACTTGTGTAGATATGACCGTTATTTACACGCAGTGATATGTTCTTCAGCTCGACATGCGCATACTGGCTACCATCAGAAACAAGTGCAAACTCCTCGGCAAGCACGCACAGCGCACGCGCACCACCCGCGCTCGCGGTCCCATGACCTCCCCGCTCAAGCCCAGCAACCGAGAGTTCTGCAAATCATATTTTTATAGAACATAAGAAAGGACATCGCCAATGGCCTTGTCCTCTTCTCCTGTTGAGTGAAGTGACGATGAGAAAATTTGTGAGTTACCAAGCGCTGTACTATGATTGGCAGACCAGACATTGCTAGACAGTGACATTTGTCCATGAACAAAAAGTGTATGTAGCATTAAGTTAGATGTAATTTTTTAGTCAATAATCAGTATTTATTGAAGACAGTTTATTGTCATCCGGTCCAAATGTTGTGACTACAATTAATAATAGTAACGCGAGAATCTGAAACTATCTTATACTCTTTAAATTTATCTACTGATGTAAACAGGATGACGTATGCTTAGGTACCGTATTAGTGTGAGTGTTGCTAAATGAATATACAATTTGGGAATTAGAGAAATTACGCTGACCATTATTGTGTACCTACAGTGCCTTAATTAGGTATTATCTAAGTTTTCATTAGCGTTAACGTTCAGGTCAGTGTTTGGTACACTAGATATTCCCAAATTAAATTAAGGTAGGTATACGGCTAGTTTGTCTTGTTCAGTTATTATACTTTTATATTGTGAAACTCATTGTCGAGTTTAGACTGATTCTTAGTTTAAGTGTTAGGTGCTCAGAAGACGAAAGTTTATAAATATTGTTATTTGACAGTTTAGTTATTGGAGTGACTGTTTGTTTGTACTTAATCAAGGTTGCTGCTGTTCGCTGTTAACCTATCAAAAGATCTGCAGCAAACATATACTTCGTTCTTTGTGCTCTAAAACTGACATCTTGTATTTCGGTCTAAGCTCTCGGTACATTACCAATATCAGTATTCATTATTCTAAGTATGAACGAATCTCTGAAATGTTATTATCTACCTCTTAATTTACTTTCTTAGCGTTAGTATTTATTGTAACAGCTGAATCCTAAAGTAATTTAAATACTTCTTTTGTGATAATTTTGGTAAATGAAGTATGGTATGTAACTATTTCACACAAAGATAATTCATTTGTAAGGTGTACAGTGTACAAAGTGCTCGATCTTGTCAAAAGTATTTATTGTCAAATATAATAATGGGATAAAATATGAAGTAATATTATTTTTTTAACCTTTTCCGGGCGAGGTATATTGTAATAGCAAAGATTATCACAGCCGTAATCACAATTGTGTGCTCCCCTGGCAGACCGCATTTGTTGTATGCGTATTCGGTTGGAGTTATCGTCACCTAAAATAAAAATATCATTAGTCTCAATTGAATGATTTCCATGTTACCGACTAAAAATAACACTGTCTCTTACTGTTGAATAGGCTCAGACAAAGGTAAAAGATGATCGCCTCTTAAATTGTCTGTGCTATTAGAAAGTTTATGATTTTACGCAGATTTTACAGATACCACTGTCAAAATTATGCGGCGATTAAAAAAAATTACGGTTAGACAAAGAAATCTGAGAAATGGCGCGGAAATAATAGAGTATTTAAGACATGACACTAAAATAGTCTTTGAATTCTACTATCCTTTTCTAAACTTATTGAACGGAAAGTGATTTTTAATAAGCCCGTTAGTCAGTAACGTGGTATCGAGACAAATACTCGAACGGAAAGGACATGTTTCGAAATGACTCCACCGACAAGGGCTTTTATAAATAATGAAATCAGTTGTTCTATATATGAAAAAAAATAATGAAACCTGAAGCAAATTTAGATGGACAAAGTGATGACTTGTATATTACAAGCCAACTTTTTCTTTAGACAACATTTATTTAGCTCGGTATAACTTTAAGCAAAAAAAGAACTCGTCACTTACCAGCATATATTTCGGTGTAAATATATTTCTCCACGAAAATGACGGTATGGTGTGTTCTATAAATTCCAAATGCTGGTCTTGGTAGGAATGGTGCAATAGACATCCATAATGCGTGTGTCCTTCGAATACTGCTCTGGGGCGTAATTTGGTGGCGAGGTAGTCGGTTGCTTCTTGGGACAAACATTCGATCTTAGGTGTGAAAGGAATGTCTTTCTCGTACCATGGTACCGAATCAGGTTCGGCGCATATCGCGTCTGACGATCTGACCAACGGGTAATGCTGAAAACATGTAAAGAATTGTACAAATAAAAAAATATATCATTTTAAAATACAAATTATAACACGCAACGGACTGACGAAGGTACCTGTAGTAATATTGGTCTGCTGTATTTGATTGTAGGTTCCGCACCATCATTACACATAGCAGGATCCCTCGCACATTCCAGTTTATCTAAGGAATGAAAGAAATTAAATGCTCATTAAAATTTAAATTAAGCATTTAACTACCATAATTTCAAATAAAAACGCAGAATACCTGCAATATCTTCAATGTTCTTCCTAGCGCTGCTACACATTTCACAGCTGTCACCGTGCATGGCAACAGAATTGACCAGTACAAAATGGCTGTTCTTCAGAGTAAGGAGCTGAGCGGAAGTAGAATTCATTCTTTTGTAGAACCTTTCCACGTGACTGGGTCTTACACTGGAAAAAGGGTAGGATTTAATTTAGGACTCGATTGTTTCGTGTCACTAATTAGAGTAATCTTCATGTTAGGCACGTTAACGTAAGAATTGGTGCTGCATCTTGGACACGAATCTTATCTATTGGTGCTGCATCTAAATCTGGACACGAATCTTATCTATTGGTGCTGCATCTAAATCACACGTAACGTAACTATGAGTGCTGCATCCAAGTCTGGGCACGTAACGTAACTATGGGTGCTGTATCCAAGTCTGGGCACTTAACGTAACTATGGGTGCTGTATCCAAGCTTGGACACGGAATGTAATTATGGGTGCAGTATACAACCCTGGACACGGAACGTAACTATGGATGCAGTATACAAGCCTGTGACAACAGAGTCAAAGACTGGCACGCGAAACTGTAAAATTAGAAGAGATGCCAGATTTAAGGCAAATCTGAGGATTTACCTGTGATGAAAGCCGATGTCGTGATTCCCGACAAGAATGAACATCTTGATATGATCAGGTACGTAAAATTTATCATAAAATCCTTCGACATATTTATCGAATTGATCATCTGTAGCATATTGCCCTTCATCAAATATGTCTCCTAGAATCAGAACAATGAGAACTAATTATACTTTTTAGGTTGAAACAGTTAATTTACCAAGTCACACTACACTAAACTTTTCTGCCAGATGAAAATTATAAAATGTAATTTTAAATAATAACAGGGAGCTGGGAGAGTGCAAAAAAGATTAGCTAGTAACCAGGAAAATATAATAATTCTTCATTACATTCTCAAAATATGATGTAAATAACAGCAAGTTTTGAGAAGATACAAGCAACTTAACTTGGCATACTTGCCTAACACAAACACGACGTCCGGATTGTGCAAGGATATAATAGTCTGAAACGCCCTGTGCATTTGCCATTCTCGTCTCCATTTATCCACCGGGTTCCCGTTCCTGTGGCCCAGCATGTGAATGTCAGTCAGCATGAAGGCTTTCAATATCTCATTCGGATCTGTTTTGTTTACAACTGGCCATGAACACTGAAAACAACTAAGGTTTTAATAACACAGTTTATATCATTAACAATATTTTCAAGTCAAATATTATTAAAGTAAACTCACCTGGGCTATGACAACATAATAAATGAGGAATTCACAATAAAACACCATAATAGCAATACCTATGAAAAGCAGGCCAAATGTTTTGGTTTTCCGGCGGAACATTTTCACATAAGTAAGGCATTATTTAATTATTTCATTTGGTTATTGTTGCATTATTTACAGCCTGTATGAAAATGGAAGTAATAGATAAACACTATCGAATGTACGTTGCATGTCTGTCGTGTCTGTGTTAGGTACTATTTTTCTTATCTAGGTCCGTGTGTGTGTTCACGTCACTGTGTGTTTTGATTCGACCAAAGCAGCGGAGCGATGCAAACCGACCAATCACAATGCTCAAAATATCCGCTCGACTCGTCAAGGCTTATGATTGGTCGGTTATGTGTCACTACTGTCAAAAGTGATCTCACTCGCAACATAAGGTTGCCACTTGTAAAATTTTGCAATGTGCCCTGCCTACCGATTCCATAACAACAGGGAAAGCTCTACATGGAGTAACAAAAAGAGTATAAGTAACTAGCCAAAAGGTGGTTAAGTTACGCATGGAACTGAAAACTTTCCCCAAGGAACATAAAAAATGCACCTCCCATGGTAAAGTAACCAGCTGATCGGCAATTTTGTATTGGAGGTCCAATTTAAAAAAAAGGACGGAAGGACGGACGGGCAGGTTGTTCGGTTTCATGAATACCTCAACCTCCTTTCAGCTTGTAAGTATACCATTTTTGTTACTTCCTGTTTAAAGTGCAATCAGTCTTTCTTAACCTATTGTATAGTGAATTTGTCTTAAATTAAAATAAATCATTAATATATAATGCGATCAGCCTCCTTTATTATTTTTAAATAAAATACATAATAGGAAGATTTATATAGATCATAGTTCAGTTTGTGATAAATATGCAAGAACTTATTTAAAGTAATGTGATGGTCAATTAGTTTATGTCTCATGTTCTTGTGATGATAAATATGCATAAGTAGGTAAGGTTCCACATATTAAGGTGAGTGTAGCCGTGAACGACCTCGACAGTAGCGCCACTTCACAAAAAAAAAGAGTTTTCTGTTTATACAAACAATCTAATCTATCAGAATGTTCGATGCCCAAGTTTTTAGTATTTTCCCTAAGTAAAATTAGAACCTGCAAACTCAATGAAATATTAGCTGTAATTAAAATTAATACCAAAAATGGCCACAATTAGGCACTTTTTGCCATTACTTAAATTACAGCCAATATAACATTGAGTTTGCAGGTTATAATTTTACTTTTACAACGGACATTCTTATAGATTGTTTGTGTAAAGAGATCATATTTTTTCACTGTCGAGAACGTTCACGAGTACACTCGTCTTAATAAAATTTGTATAAATAGCTCAGCTGACATATTATAACACATTCAAATTGATTTCAGGTACGAGAATATTCACTTTTCACAGAAAACTGAACGCCTTACGACATACACCTCATTATTTCAAAAAACTCGTATAATGAAATTATTATAAATAATGAAATCACATGGGTATTTTATATAGTTACCACAAGTGCAGAATGTCTTAAATGTAATTAAATAATAACAATTCATTAGTATCAATAAGTAAATCTATCACAATAATAATAGTAATATATAAAATGATTTATCCATCAGTTACTCGACTGCATGTACCATTCGGACATTCCAGAGTACAACACAGTCAGTTAGTCAGTCAGTCAGTCAGTCAGTCATACACATGTCAAACATTATTATAAAAAATGTATTTAAGGTAGAGCAACAGGCTAGTGGCGACCCAAAATAGGACATGACCAATGGAAGAATAAGTTATTAATCTTCTTTCATAATTTCAAATCATATTTTTTTCATTTGCAACATTATGGGACCATTAAATCGTTAGGTAGAGTCATCAGACTAACTATTGGCGGCAAATCAAAGGCTTCGATTGGTGTATTCAGTCAGGATTATTATCCTATAATATTTGAAGACACCACATTCGCTTGTGTTCCGACTTATTCCGAAGCGTAACTAGCGATGATGAAATAACGATGAAAACGTAATTTATCGAAAATCCGCTTCTATCAGATTGAAGTATAGATGTTGAAGCTTATTTACAGAATATTGTATTTAGTACATAGTCGCTGTAGTTACTTAAACAATTTTTTACTAAAACGATTTTCAGTAAATATACATAACTACTTGTGCTTGTGTCCTTCAATCTGACAAAAGCGGATTTTTGAGCAATTACGATTTCATCGAGATATGATTTTTTAAGTGATGAGGGCGCTAGTTACGCTCCGGAATCCCTTTAAATTAAAATGGGTAAAAACCACTCTCTCGAATTTTAGTTTTCATTGAGATTAAATAATAATAAAACCTCACCTAGTCTAAAAATATCTAAAACTAGCCGTCTTCTTCTAACCTACTCAAAATTAATCCAAACTTATATTAAAAAGAAAATTTTTGGTCCGTAATACTTGACTTACAAAATTTTAGAGTATTTGGTACGAATTAGTAGAAAGAAAAGAAACCGTTAATGCAATCGTAATTTGATAATTACTTAATTATTTTGCTTTGGACTTACCATAGAATTTGCTGTTCAGTAGAAATATCAGTAAGTTCACATTGATCTTGGCCTTTCCAAACATATCCATAATAGAGCAACCTTCATACTGCTTTTGCAGTAAATCTTGAATATCCACGTCAACCGATTCCATCTCAACGCCCATAAATTTTCCTTTTATAGTGAACACTCCATTGTGATCAGTTGGTGTGATGTCAAATTGTACGTTTTTAAACTGAGATGTTGAGAGCCCGTCAATTTCCAGCAATACACCTCTCTCCAAAAGTTTTGCTCCTGAGTATTTCACAGTCAACTTTGACCTCAGCTTGTGGACATCCTTCCCCGATCTCCTAAGACAAGCATGAACACTCCTAAAAAGGAAACGTATTTTTAAACTCGGAAATAAGATCCAGTTTACTAAGCGAATTTACTAAGTTTAAAATAACTTTCAAGCCTAACTGTACACCATTATCTTATGATGTAATAAACCCCTGTCTTAGAGCTTGCTAAAACTATTTAGACCAAACAAAACCTTTTCGGCCAGATATGTCATGTCGGTAAATAAGTTATAAAGTTAGCTGGCCAGTCAGTCAGTCAGTTAGGTAATCGGAACGTCATTCAATAGTTATGTATGAAATAAAAAATCAAGTACGAAACTTACCTTTTACCAGCGTGAAGATTTTCAAGGCAAGACTTGATATACTGATCGTAGGACTTGCATTTCTCTTCATAGTACTTGGTTTTCTCCATTAAACTCTGCTTGGTTCGCGTAAGAGTCGCCAAGGCCCTTCGTTGGGCTTGCCTGTATTTACCTTTGTTACATAGATCTAAAGCAATCGATGTGATAAGCGCTTGGTACCCATCTTCCCGTGTCACATAGCCTTCGTCCTCAAGCATTTGTAAGTTTCTTCGAAGTTTCGCAATGTGCTCTCTCAGGGACATTACTTCGTCAGGACGCGCTTGTCCAGAGTAAATGCGCCTTTGTACTTTCTTTGAGTACTGCTCTTGTTGTTCTTTTGTTGTTCCGATGCAAAGAGCTTCTAGTAAGTGCTCACCTATAACATTAAAATATTTTTATAACCCATTTTTTAAATTGACCTTACTCTGATCATAACTCATTAACCAAAATAACTTACCATTCAAGAAAGGTATGATAGCCACGCAAAGTTCTTTCGTTTTAATGAATAGTTTGTTGATGTCGGTCAAGTCGTCCGCAGGAGCTTGGAACTTATTGACCAGAGCTAAACATACTTCTAACCTAGCGTCTTCTGGCTCTCCTTTCCCCTAAATAGAATATACAGAACAGAATACAGAAAATGTAAAGTAAATGTAAGACAATCGGGCCTAATTCATTTTTTTAATACGTACCGCGTCAACAACGTCTCGGGATGCAAGTTGCGCGACGGTAGGCACCTCTCCTAAATCATCGAGCAGTTCATTCAAGCGATCTCGATGATCGGGGGCAATTATATCCTGATACTCCACAAGCAACGCATGTGTATCGACAATTTCCTAAAAACGTATATATTGGTAAGTTTTGTTACTACAGAAGTTGCATAAGGGGCAATGATTCTTATCAGAAAATCGGTTACTGTACAAACCTGTACAGTGATGTAGATATGTGGATGATGTAGCAGTGTAGCTTCGGTATATTCGTCAACAGCAAAGTATTCCTCAAGAGTAGGTCCTCGGCAGCACCGACGGAATAATTCTTTCATTTTCTCGTGACATTCAACGATAAAGGGATTCAGACATCGAAGATGGGCTGACTCTTCTCCGAACTAAAAATAAAGATAATTATCAAATAATTTAGAGAACAAAACTGTTATTTAATAAAAAGATAAATAAATTTATACTTACGCCTTTTTTAGCAGCAGAGAAATGTAAAATCTTAGCCACTGAAGCAAGATTTTTCCGCTGGTCTGTTGTAAGAGAACCACCATTTTGCATGTTTATTATGTGGAACGCATCAGGGGCAACAATAGCCGCATTTAAGAACTGATAATAAACCAGGTTTCCGATGACCTAAAATAAGTAGAAGACGATGAGCTATAAGGAGAATAACAAGAGGATTGCGAAGAAGGTTAGGAATTAAAATAAAGATTACTGATGTCAATATAATAACCTGATGATGATGACAAGTATAATATACTGTAACTACATTTTACCTTCAAAATATCTTTTTCTGGAGTATGCGGGAACTTTGATGTGAGGGCTCTGTGTAACACTCGCGCCATGTATGTGATGCAAAATGGTAGAAGCTCAGTTGAGCTTGTAATCTTATCTAAAAACATCGTCACAATTGCTTTCAGCTGTTTTAAAGCTACTTCTAGTCTCTTTTTTACCTCAGAATATCCCAAAGCTTCTTCCTGTGTGACATTATATGGCAAATTTCTGAAAAAAAAATCCATCATAAGTAATTTATTAATTGATAAATGTTTACGAGCCTGAAATGCAAAATAGATAAGGCATTCGATACTTACGAAATTTGACCAGTCTTCATCTCAGTTTCATTCCTCCAAGCTTTGTAAATTTCCACAGGACCCGTCTCAATGTTCAAATCTTTATTTTTTAGCATATCCTCTACAAGAGGACCTATTATGGATTGAAGACTGTTCAGTCCAGACAGTTGACGTGACAGACTTACTGCCATTTTAAGAACCAGTGGGGTTGATGCAATAATATCAAATGGTTTTGTCACTTTGCAACTGATCTCTTCTTCCAATGTGAATCTGAATAATTTGAGTAAGAGATATTCATCCCTCGCATAAGCACCGAAATTGTATAAAGACAATACGACATTCTGGAGAAAGAAGTTTGTCTTGTTTTGAGGAATGCAGAAGAGTAGCTTAGACAAATATGTTGGATTAGTTTGCAGTTCATAAAATAAATGTTGATATCCATCTAATAACCGTTTGCTTTCTTTAGTAAGCGATTTTAATCCTTTAACTGCTGAAGAGACAGTTAACAATGTGCCCTTGCCTTCCGTCCGGTTTTGGAAAACTAATTTTGTCATTGAATTGTGTTTTACCAAGTTATTCAGTTTCAATCCATGAGCAGCCACTTCTTGTAACGCGATACGGTTTTGAACAAGGAGGCCAATTTTGAGGTCCATATCGTCAATTTGCTTTGAAAGCTCTTGATTTCTTCTGATTGATTGAACAACTTCGGATTTGAGCGACTGTAGCTCTATTTCCCTGTCGTAATCTTCTGTCGAAAAATCTAACAGAGGAACAAACTTTTTGACTACTTTCAATGGTGGGTTCGGTGAATGAAACAGGGATGTAAAGGCCTGACGAGCACGTCGTCCTCTCCATAAGGCCTGGATCTTTATAATCTTGTGCTCCTGTATCTTATACCATGCCATAGGATTTTGTTGCCTCTCTCGTTTTAATCGAGCTTCTATTGCTTTTACTTTTATAAGAGTCCCGTATTGTTTCTGTATTAACATTCTCCTCCACCATGCTTGAATCTTTACCACATACATTTCATTTTGTTTAAAGTAACGTAGTCTTGCGATCAGTCTTTTCCTCAAAAGGTAGCCTTTGCAGTAAGCCTGAAGCTTCACAATAGACTTCTCAATTGCAATCTGTTTGTACTTATTAATGTGGTGCTTGTTGGTTTTATCAATAAGTGTCGTGACATCTTTCCTGGTCAGATAGCGAGGGTATGGTACAAAATCTTTCGGAGTACTCCAACTGTACGTGTACGACTCTACATCGATGTACACAGTATTACCAGCGTCCGTGTGACACACAATCCATGGGCAGATATGGTGACCCCTCTTCTTAAGAGCTTTAGTAAACATTTGAAAATATACATCTTTACAATTTTCATCAATATTTCCAGAACCAGAAAGAAGCGGACTGGAGAGAGCACTCCAAAACTCATCAACATTGTTCTTCAATGCTGCCAAGTTTAACTGCACTAGCGCTTCTGTTAGGTCTTTGACCTTTATAGCTTCAGCGTTAACAACATTTACAATTTCAACAATATCCTCCAGCCACAGGTTTTGTGGATCTTTATGGAGCATTTTCTTTTTCAATAGCCGCAAGTACAATTGTTTCTCTTCTTTATGTAAAGGTGTTGAAATTTTGAGACAAGATTTTTTCAAGTTGTTCATCAGAACTTCGGCATCTTCGTCAGTGACAGCTTTGTTGATCGCATTGATAACTTCTACTAATTCCTCGTTGACGTCATCCATCATGTTCACCATTTCAACAGTGTCTCGTATGTCATCTAAAGTCAATAGAGGGCACGCACATTGCTCTTTAATTTTGACTTGCAAAGCAGTTACTAACGCCGAGAAGTAACGACGACGACAGTGCGGTCGTAGGTTTTCCAACTGAATTTGTCTTGAATTTAATGAATTCCATACTGCTACTTCATCGCCTCTATCTACAGCCTGAGATATAGCTGCTATTACTGTTAAGTAAGATACAGATGCCGCTATCTCGCTTTCATTCAAATTCTTTTCCAGCTCACATTTTTCCAATTTCATTTCTTCAAAGAGCAATGGTATCGCAAATTTGTCAATTTTGATATTCAATTCTAGATGTGGACTATTTAAAGCGTGAAATAGATCCTCTGGGTTCCCCTCGTCTAGAGCTTTATTAACATCATCAATGGCTAACTTGTGATTAACATGTTCGAACGATTTCCTATTGCCCTGGTTCACTATGTTTTGGAATATTTTGTGCCAGTTTGTAATACTTTCCACATCTATGTCTTTATTACAATCAATTATTTCATTGATCATGTCGCAGTAAAAATCTACATTGTTAGGGTTGTACTCTTTGACTTTAACCCACTCGTCATTGAAAACTTTTTGTAGAGAACCTATATCTCCATTTCTAGCGGCTGTGCAAGCACTGATCCATGATTGTTTGTAGTTTACTGCTGTTATGTACCCTTGTATTTCAACTTGAGTCAGCAGTTCGTCATATTCATCAGGGATGTAACTATCATTCAAAGATCTATTGTGTGCAACTTGCAGCTTTTCTTTTTTTGCTGCTTGCAAAACTTTTTTGTATTCTTCAATAAGTTTGTTTTGTACATGTTTAAGTTTGAGTTTTGGATTTAACAGTGATGAAGTTATTGGCTTAGTTGAGTCCAGAACTTTGTTCACCTCAATTACGGCACGATGCAGAGCGTCACTGTCTTTTACATTATTTTTTGATAAAATTCCTCCGATTTGTTGGAACATAGGAAGAGGATGTTCGCATTTTTGTAGATCTTTTGAGACCGAATCGAGCTGTTCATCTGAAAATGATGTGTAAAGTGAATTGAAGAACATACCTACAATCACAAGTTGACAGCGAAAACACTGCGGAACCAAAGTAATTGCAAAATTTGTTACGTACTTCTAAATCAATAAAAAAAAAACGTCAATAAATTGTTCCTACAGTCTTTAACATACAGGGTTTCCCGTTATTAATGGATCAACGGCATGTGGGTGATAGCTGACACTTTTCATCATCATCATTTCATCGGGTCGTTTATCAACTTGGTATCCCACACGAAAAGAAAGCAAGATCATCATTTCAGCCTTTATCCACCTACTGATAGGTATAAGCCTCTTCTCTTTTGTGCCATAGATCCTGAGATGTGAGATGACACGAATACCTAGAACTAATTTGCTACTTTTGGAAAATACCATATTTAGAGACCATCATATTTTCGAGTTTTGAGGATGTTACAACGAAATTGATTAGCTTCTTTCATGAAAATTTAAATCGATGCGCTCCTTTTACGAAATTGTGTTATATGTATGTTGTGCGATAGCAAGCTAAAGTACGAACATATAGCTTCTATGTAATAGCACGTTCACACGTGAACAGATTACTCGCGCTGCTACTCGTCATGCCGCTGCCACTTCCCGTGCTCCTTTGATTGTCGGCTTTTCGTGCGCGAGACAAAGGAACGGCAGTACGAGCGCTAGTGGAATGTATTGATATCTGTTCACTCGTATTGGTGCGAGAAGAGTATAACGGCAGTTTGTGAACACTCGCGATGATACTTCCGCGGAAGGATTTCGAGCAATATTCGCGACAGCGACAGGAGCATGGTGTGAACGTGCTATAAAGCTCAAGTGCACTGTTCGGCAGTGCATGTCTCACGGCTGATGATGATAATGAATATAATGACAATTGAAGTAGTAATAATATTACGTTCACTCACCTGTGAATACTGCTTTCCCGAAAACATCGTGGATAAGTGGAGCTTTGCCAAGCTTGAATAAGTGAGAGCTAAGAGCATGAAGGCAATAAATTACCCTTGGCATGTTCTTCTTGTCATAAATGTCTGTGGTTTCTGGTTGGAATGTCTAAAATATTAAGTTTTATTTAATAATTGAATTAGGGTTTATAATTTTAACAAGAATTATAAATGGAACAATATGGTTCAAAATAAGATATTGGAACAAATGAAAGCTACCATAAATGAATCCTTAATACTATATCCATTTTTTGATTTAACTAGCGGGTCCCCGCGAACTTCGTTTCGCTGACTAAGTAAATACTACTAAGAGCCACAACAGTCAACAACTTTTAGTGACTGATAAAAATATTTCCACATAATATATGCTCTGGTGGCAAGGTAAATTCTAATAATAAAATTGCATCTCTTAAATAAGGATTCCGCATAACGACCCTCGTTCTTCATATATTTTATGTTTAACTGGGCTCCCGGTGACCCTCTATGTCTATGCGCCAGCAGAAGCTGTCTCTTATAATTGAGTTGGGTCCTAGTGGTCTACATCATGTACAAAAGCGAACCAACATTCTGAACTACTTTTGCTATGGAGCCATTTCCGTATCTCGTATAGCTCATCCAGCGTCCTCATGTTCCACATTAGGTACCTACTCCAGACCCTAATTTCTATGTGCTAGCAAAAGCGACATCATGCTGAACAAATTTTGCTATTGAACCAATTCTGTATCTCTTGTGGTTCTCAATGTATTATCTATGTATATGCTAGGCGTGAAGGTGTATAATGTGTGACGTATATTACTAAGAATATTTAACATGTCAAAGAACATGATACTGATGGATGACACTATGGTAAGCAAGTAATATGATCTAAGTAATGTGATCTTGCTAAGCAATGTAATCTAATATTATTGGTTGGTATTTTGTATTCATTTTCAATAGGTCAAATATGACGATGATGTTTACGTTTAACTCTTAAGTAAACCCAACTTATTGTTCAGTAATAATACTACGTTCATTGCAAGAGTAGGAGATAGACAAACAGACAGATAGAGTTACTTTCGAATTAATAATATTAGTATAGAAGTATAGATTTTACAGATTGAAGTGCAATAGTTTGCTTTAGATACCTATGTAAGTATGCATTTTGAATGTATATCAAATTTCAAAATGCAAACTTATACTGAATATTTAGTCAAGTTAAATATTTTTTAAATAATAATATGACAAAACAAAAAAATACGAACTGAAGTAATAACATTTTGGCTTACCACTGGGAGTTCTGTTTTCTTCAATATTTGCAGGAATTTATTTATATTGTCAGTGTGTTTGAATTGCAGTCCCATTACCTGGAATTAAGAAAGTCAGCAACAGTAAGATATACATCTATTAAATAACAGGAATTTAATAATGTATTGTTAATAAAAGTAATGCATAAGTTATACTTAAGGCGAGTGTAGCCGTCAACGACCTCGACAGTAGCACAAAAAAGTTTTCTCTTTATACAACCTATCTATCAGAATATCTGTTGCCCAAGTTTTTAAACTAATATTAGAACCTGCAAACTCAATGAAATATTCGCTGTGAAAAGTTATGGCAATTAATACCAAAAGTGGCCATTTTAGGCAATACCTTTAATTGCAGCGAATATTTCATTGAGAGTGCAGGTTTAATTTTACTTGTGGATAATACTAAAAAATTGGGCTACGGATATTCTGATAGATTGTTTGTATAAAGAGAAAATATGTTTCTGTTAAGTGGCGCCGCCACTGTCGACGTCGTTCACGGGTACACTCGCTTTAACACAATATTTATAGGATATGTGCTGGCCTCATCACTTAAAACTTCATATATACATTCATAACTTGATTAAAACGTAATATATTAATCTGCGAGCCGCGATTGAAGTAGGTACAGTACACATAGATAGGTACTGTAGCTTATTAACAGAATGTGGTTTTAATAATATATAGGTCACTGTAGTTACAGAAATCATACATACATACACACATCACGCCTATATCCCTTGCGGGGTAGGCAGAGCGCAAACGACCGCAAAACGGACATTTACGCCACGTCTGACAAATATTTGAGGGTTGTTTTATAACTATTTATCTTTTATCATGATTATTCTTAAGTATTTAGTTATATTCGGCCGTGTGATGCCGGCTTAGAATAGCATCACTCCATTTCTTACCCGTGGGAGTCGTAAGAGGCGACGAAGGGAGTCGAGGGTGTGTATAGCAATTTTAGGCGATGGGCTGACAACCTGTCACTATGGCGATACACAATTTTCCGAATGACCCTCAAACGTTTGTCAGACGTGGCGTAAGTGGCCGTTTTTTCGGTCGTTTACGCTCTGCCTACCCCGCAAGGGATAAAGGCGTGATATATGTATGTATGTATGTATTTAGTTATATGCCAGGTTCCGTGTGATTTCGGCTGGGAATAACATTACCCAATATTAACCCGTGGGTGTCGTAACAGGCGACTAATGGATGTATCAAGAGCGAATACAACATCTTTCACTGCGGTCGCCAACGCGACAGCCAAGCACAGTGACAATTGCAATAAATATCCCACCAATATGGGGCGGCCAGTGTCCAGATATGAAACAGAGGTTTTTGGCTGTTGATGTTGAAATTTTAGCTGGGTTTATGAGTTCTTTATGAGTTCGTCATTAAATCCTCTACAACTGAAGCAACCTATTTTGCTATGGACCCATTTCCATCTCTTGTACGGTATAGTCAGGATTCTAATGTTCCACTTCAGGTACTCCAGACCCTCAAAACGTATGAGCCAGTAGGAGCGACCAATAACGCTGAAATGCTTTTGCTATGGAGCCATTTTCGTATCTCTTTTAGTTCAGTCAGGTTCCTGGTGTTCCACAAAAGTAAATTCAGACCCCAACATCTGTGTGCCAGCAGAAGCGGCATCATGCCAAACCAATTTTACTTTTGAGCTATTTGCATATCCTGTATAGATAAGCAAGGCTCCTGGTGTTCCTCATCAGGTACTCCAGACCCTACATTTGGTTGTGCTAGCAGAAGCGAAATATCATGCTGAACTACTTTTGCTATGCATACATTTATGTATCGCTCATACTATAGCTGGTGGCCTAAAAACTCTATGTTTAATGGTATTTCCCAGGGGAATGAGCAATTTTCTCGCGGTAAAAAGTATTCTAGATGTTGACCAGGATTTAAAGCTATACACAACAAAAAGTTTCATTCAAATCTGTTCAATAGTTACGGAGATTAGCCCAGACAAACAGACAGACAAAAAAAATAATTGTGTTCCAATACTATTTTAACATCGGCTACAATCAGTTTTTCGTAAATTTGTTCAATGGGTTTTTCTGTTTTATCATATGTATAGATTATAGGTATCAACTGTAAGGTCAGGTATATAGTTTAGTTAATTTGATAAATAAATATATATATTTTTCAACCACCTATTGAAGAACTCTAACGGGTTGAAAAACTCTGACACCAGGGTTCATCGGGTCGGTGGATGACTCAGTGCCCCACACTAAAATATGCTTTTTTATTGGTTACAATAACTGTCTTGTTGTACACATCTTCTTTGCCTTCTGTGTATTGTCTCACTTCCTTCCATAGGACAGCTAGAAGAAATTACTGTACTGTAAAATAAATAAATAATGATGACACAATATATTTTTTCAGCAAATATGCTGCAAAGTTTTCAGGGGATTTGCCAAATATTCGGGTAAATCTGCCGAACATGCTGAATACCAAACATAAAACAATTTTTTGGCATATCTCTAGTAAGTATTATTTAGAGTAGGTACAATCATCCTTAACACATCAACCTACCCTTTAAGAGATCAATTTATACTGATTTATCATCACAGCAACTGTAAGAAAACTATGTAGTGATTTATCTAGTTATCTTACTTTTAGTACATTCCAATCTCATTTAGGTATATTTACACTGTATTTATTATATTTGCCTGTAATTTATCTGATTTTATATTATTATTATCCTCCTCCAGTTGTATTGTATGGAATTACAAATGTCACCAAACTCCGAGAATGCCTAGAGGAAATATTGAATAAATCAGAATACTCATTCAAAATTGTAACCAAGAACCAACTACGTGTGACTACTGATACTATCGAAGCTTATAAGAGGTTGATGATATTAGTCCGTGACAAAAACCTGATTGGCCACACATTTATACAGAAAAGCGAGCGACCATATAGAATTGTTATCAAGAATCTACACCCAAGTACACCCCTTGAGGCTATTAAAGAGGCCGTGGAAGGCACTGGAAATGTTGTCAAAGGTGAAATCATAAATGCAAAACACGGGTCTACAAAGACTCCTCTGTCAACCTGGTTTGTGAACCTTGAACCTGGTCCAAACAATGAAGCAGTAAAATCTCTGAAATATATTTATCATACTTCAGTAAAGATAGAAGATCCCAAAAGGCAAAAATCTATTCCACAATGTAAAAGATGCCAACAATACGGTCATACACGAAACTACTGTATGCGGCCATACAGATGTGTAAAGTGCGCAGAAAATCATAATACAGCAGACTGTCCTAAAAAAGATAGGAAATCACCTGCTAAATGTGCTCTATGCTTAGGAGATCATGCAGCCAACTACAAGGGTTGCAAGGTATTTAAAGAAATACGAGACCGCAAGTTCTCTAGACATCAGTCATTTAAGCAACCAAACCAAGACAGACCTATCAACCTAAATCAGGAAGATGATGATAATACAAAAGAATCATATAAACCAACAGAACCAAATAAACAGTCAACTCCAACATACGCACAAGTCACAGCGGGATCGATGACAAACCTAGAAATAATCCTATCAAAACAAGCTGAAAAGCTAGACCGACTTCTTGACCAAATGGGTACCCTTATGGGACTATTAACAACAATCGTTACAAAACTTGTTCGGTAACATGGGTTTCAAAATTGCAACATGGAACATAAACGGCCTGATAGGCAAGAAACACGAAGTTGAAGTCTTTCTAAAAATGCAAAATCTTGATATACTATTAATCTCGGAGGCACACCTCACTGAGGGCACATCCCTGCATATAGATGGATATAATACCTACGCAACTTGTCACCCCGATAATACAGCGCATGCTGGTACTGCAATTATTATAAAAAGAAATATAAAGCACCACTTAATTCCTGAACACAGAACGGCTAAAATACAAGCTACCTCAGTTTTAGTTTATGGTAAACAAAGCACCATCACTGTCTCATCTATATACTGCCCACCCAAACAAAAGAATAAGCCAGAAACAACTGAAAACGATTTCAATACTTTTTTCAAAACACTAGGAAATCGATATATAGCCGGCGGAGACTGGAATGCTAAACACGTGCAATGGGGTTCACGCCTTACAACAACCAGAGGCCGACACCTAAGAAAGAGCATTGACGCCAATCACCTGAGTACCCTAACTACCTGTGAACCAACATACTGGCCCACAGATAACAAGAGACTACCAGATTTGCTCGACTTCTATATATACAAAGGCATACCATCGTATTTTCTTCAAATAGAGAGCTGCAACGATTCCTCCTCTGACCATACACCCGTTATAGCGACCATGAGTGAAACAATAATTAAATGCCCAACAAAGCCGTTCCTATATAACAAATTCACAGACTGGCTGACGTTCCAGCAGCACTTAGAAGAAAACATAGACCTAAATATTAGACTTAAAAGTGGAGAAGACATCGACAACGCCACCGAACTCATTACTAAAACCATACAAACAGCGGCTTGGCTCAGCACCCCACCTAGTAGGTGCAACCAAGCATCAACTAACCACTACAACTTGCCAGAAATTGTAAAACATAAAGTGCTAGAAAAGAGACGGCTAAGGCGGGTATGGCACTGTAGTCGCCACCCTGCTGATAAAAGAGATTTTAATAAAGCTGCTGCAGAATTGAAACAATTTTTGTTAGACATAGAGAATGAGACACTGCAAGTTCATTTGCAAAACCTGACGCCATCAGCTCCAGCGAAAGCTGAAAATTCCTTGTGGAAAACAGCCAAATCTCGTGATAAGCCTCTGCAAGCTAAACACCCACTTAAAGGTGAAAATGGACATTGGGCTAAAACAGATGCTGAAAAGGCAGAGGCCTACGGATGCTTTCTCCAGGATGTGTTTACGCCTAACAATGATCTTGGTACTGATAGCACAGATCTTGAAGTAAGGTTATTCCTGGAAAGTGATCTCCAACTCAGCCCTCCTCTGCAATGCTGCACACCTGCCGAAGTACGACGAACTATCATGCAACTAGATCTGAAAAAAGCTCCGGGCTTCGACCTTATAACAGCCGAGGTTCTAAGAAATCTCCCCAAAAAGGGTAAAGTTTTTATAACGTCGCTGTATAATGCTATCTTAAGAACTGCGTATTACCCAAGTCCTTGGAAAGTATCAGAAATTAAAATGATCCCAAAACCTGGAAAGCCACAACACCTGACATCATCATACAGACCAATCAGCCTCCTCCCAGTACTTTCGAAGATCCTTGAGAAAATCATCAAGAGTCGCTTGAATGATCATCTTAAACATGATAAAATAATTCCTGACCATCAATTCGGGTTTCGAACAAGTCATGGAACTGTTGAACAAGTTCATAGGGTGTGTGAACACATAAGAGATGCTTTAGAGACCAAAAAATATTGTTCAGGAGTATTTCTAGATGTGCAGCAGGCCTGTGATAAGGTATGGCACGATGGCTTGTTGTACAAGTTGAAGAAGCTGCTACCCCACAATATGTATCTTTTACTGAAGTCCTACATTGAAAACCGCATCTTCTATGTCAAAGTCAATGACGCGACTTCAAATTTCTATGAAATAAAAGCAGGAGTCCCGCAGGGTTCGGTATTGGGACCAGCACTGTACATCATATTTACAGCGGACGTACCTGAGTCGGACACTGTAATGACAGCTACTTTTGCGGATGATACTGCAGTACTAGCATCTGATGTGGATCCTGATGTAGCCTCAAGCACCCTACAAGCGCATCTAGATAAAGTTCATGTGTGGATGAAATCCTGGAGGATCAAAGCAAGTGCCCCTAAGTCAAACCATATAACGTTTACTCTCAGAAAAAAAGACTGCCCAACTGTGAAACTTGGGCAAGATATCCTACCCCACAACACTTCTGTAAAATACCTTGGCTTCCACCTGGATCGCAAACAGATATGGAAAACTCACATCCAAAAAAAACGTGACGAACTTAACCACAAATTTAGATCTCTGGATTGGCTAATAGGACGAAAATCCAGATTATCTGTTGAAAACAAGATGCTAATCTACAAGACCATCCTAAAACCTATATGGACCTACGGCATCCAACTATGGGGAACAGCTAAAACATCAAACACAGAAATACTGCAGAGGTTCCAGAATGGGGTGCTCAAAGCTATTGTAGATGCTCCATGGTTTACCAGAATGGATGAAATCCACAACTACTTAAAAATCCCAACCATCAAAGAAGAAGTAGCCAATGCATCAAAAAGCTACCAAAACAAAATTACACACCACCAAAACAGGCTCGCCCAGTGCCTCAGCGCCCCTTTGCAAACAAGACGCCTAAAACGGCTACATACCTGGGACAACACCTAAACCTCGCCATTATAAAAATAAACAAGCACGGAAATAAAGGCAGCCTAACATTGGGAGGGCGCGCCTACCAGCCATTATACCACTCAAAAAAACTGCTTATGGTCTGATGACCGATCGCATGTTAGCCACTTAATATAAAAAAATAAAATAAAAAGAAAATATTATTATTATTATATTAAGGTTAAGTATTGATAGTAATTTTACTATAAATTTAGGAATAAGATGCTATGGTCTAGGTTTAAGAAATTGTTATCACAGATCCCTTAATATATGTCCTTATGTTATAAAATCTGGTTCCGCGGAAGACCAGCGCTTTGGGAGTGCTGCTCAAGTACACTCTTAAAGCATTTTGCTGAGTGGATACCTTTTTGTTACCGTGTTTTAGTTTTAATAATTAGTTATTAATTAATGTACCTTTAATATTTGGTAACAAATAAACATTTTTCTTTCTTTCTTTCAGTATAAGTTGATGATGATAATGGGTAATTTTAAGTTCTGCTGATAGTACACCTTTCGAAACTTAGGCACACACAAGTCTCAATCATTATTTGTAATCTAATGTGCCTAAACAAGCTGTTAATAGTTAGGTAAGTAGGTACCTTATACCGGCGCTGGTCTATGTCATAGATTTTATTTAGCGGTAAAGATTCAGGGGCTATGAAGTGTCCCAGCTTCGCCAAATAAACACCATTACGCAAACTCTCTTCAAACTCGGTTGCTTGCGGCAGTTTCTCCTTAAGACAAGCTTCCAGCCAAGTCTTAGCTTCCTCCAGCCGGCACAAGTACTCGTAAGCTATGGTCCTTTGTCTTATTGTATCCATTTCCTGCCCGGTTTTACGAATGTCCGAATCACCTACAAAGTAGATAAATTATTACAAGAATACTGTTACTACTTTGTAAAGAACTTAGGTATATGAATAAGGAAAACCATGACATTATACGGTAAAACTCTGTTAAATACATACAATCGTCAATCTTCCCGATACGAACATCCTCCTCGTCGTGTCCCATGATGGTAAACATGTTTAAGAATACACACTAATCAGGTATATCGCCTATGTTTGTTTCACATCGTATTTCACTCACAGCATTAAGCAGATTGTTAGATAAATCGTAGTTCAATAACTATATTTCAATCATAAAATCACACACAACCGTCCGTTCGTGTTTTTCGGTTTGAAAGTTCAAAATTGGAGCGTTTTCTTTGCAATATTTTAGCTAAAAAGTATGATTTAGAAAGTGATATATATTGAGTTTTGATATAAAAAACTATAAAGTCCTTGATTAAAACATGTTACAACAGTGATAAAAAGATTCTAAAACTGATTAAGAATATCCTTCGATTTGGGTTATGTTTACTTACGTAAATGTAAGTAAGTAATGTATTTATTACATGCTTTAATTAGGTATGTTTCTTTTCTCAGTTCACTTGAATCTCTTGCGTTTCTGGAAAAACAGTTTACCAAAAAGGGTTGCTATAATAACATAAAAATACTCACTTTAGCAGACAATCGGGATGCTAGTGTCATAGGGAAAGTTTTTAGGGATTCGCAACTCATACGCAGAGAGCCCTGAGCCTATTGGATATCACGATTCTTTATATGTAAAGTCTGTACCAGTTTATTAAGTATTTATTTTATGTGTTAGTTTTTTATTTTTTTATAGATTTTCTGTTTTCTCTCTTTTCGTGTGGGACACCGAATCATCCCTGAACCATCCGATCATCCTATGAACCCTCGTGTCAGAGTTTTTCAACCGCCGACTACTAGAAGTAGGCCTCTGACATGGTTGTGTAACCGCCGCCGTCTAAGTAATCATAGACAGCAACCGGGACCGAAACGGCTTAACGTGCCCTCCGAAGCACGGAACTAGCACTTTCTTTTCGAACAATCAGGTGGTTCAGCTTGCAATGTCCTAACCAGACCGGGAACAAATTCACAAAGTGAAAATATCAAATTTATGAGTGTATAACCGAGAATCGAACCCCGAACCTTTGAGTCGCAGGCAGTCGCAATACCACTGCGCCACATCGGCCGTCAAGTTTTCTGTTTACTAACATGAATGACAGAATGATAAGATATCAAAATGTCAAGTTTATTAGGCAGTATTAAATTTTTATTAGTTATGAACATTACGTGAAACAGAACCTGTGGCAAAGTTCTTACTTACGCGTACTTGTTTATAGGGGTCAGTGTACCAGCCCTATTGACTTTAGCTGTTAGCACACTGTCCCATTCAGTGGGGTAGTTTCAGACAACTGTCATGTTGACAGAATCGAAAAATGAATAGACCTTGAATGAGGCCTTTCTTGACAGCTGTTTAAAGAAGAAAAAATATCTTCAAAGTAAGAGTGAACAGGCTTCTTCTGGGTGAGCTCGCTCCATCTTAGAATCTGTCTCTGTCCTATGACCTAGACTAAAGTCAAGATCAAACTCATACTTAATAAAAAAAAAATCTTAATATGTTCGATAGATGGCGTAGAATGTTGGGGAGTTTGATGTTCCTTCTTTTGTGTGGGACACTGTCTCGTCCAACGACGTTGGACGACGTTTCCAAAGTTAGTAATTCTAATTGATTGAAAGTTTTGAAATAATATTTACGGTGTATTGGGTATTGATACATTTTGAACTTTCGATCCTGTTTCAGACCCGTGGTTTTTATTCACTGCCAGCCAGCCACTAGATCAGTGGCGCTTATTTTATCGTATTTTGATATAATGAAAACCACGGGTCAGAAAAAGCAATAATTCAATATGTTCAATTATATCGATGGTATCAAGGCAAATGATTTAAAACAATCTATAGTATCGGATTCTTATAGAAAAGCACTATTGGGTCTATCGATAGTCAGCTAGTAAGCAATAGTAAACAAAACTCAACTGCAGCCATTTTTTCTTAGTTTTTGTAGCTTTAAAATCTGTTAGCATTTTGTGTCTATTTTATTCTAGGGTCCACAGCATATTTCAAGATTCTGCGTTCACAAACCTTTTGTACCTTTGATAAGATTGCTTATTTTGGTAATGAGAAGATTTGTACCGCAAGGATTTTAGAAATGTCACCATTTTACAGTGTCACAGGGACCAAATGTTTTTATAACCTCAAAATTGGAAACGCTTCAATATCTCTGCAAAGGATTGATCTAGAAACAAAATGATCGCATGGATGCCGTTACAAATCGCAAATCTTTATTTGTACCGCTTTTTTATACCTTGTAAATACCAGATAGAGGAGTAAAAGGCGATTAACGCTCATATGGCATTTGGTTGTTGGGCTTTCGTATATCTCCGTAAATATAGCGGTACAAATGTTCTGAAAGAAATCCCAGTAACAATACAAGCGGTACACTACATAGCTACAACCAAAAAAGCCGTATCTGCTCTAATTTACGAGAAAACAACACTGTAAAATTTGCAAGAAAATGATATGTACATGACCAAAGCTCGGCCACGGTGTTCTACTTTTAGACTTTTAGCAGCGGATTAATGCGAATTTCGGATTCTGGACTTCGATTTGCACTTCATACTGACCGAAATATATTTCATTTTCTTCAAGCAAGTACCTAATATATTGGTTGACCGTCAAAGGAATAAAGTTTGTATGACGCAGGCCTAATATAGTATTATTCGTCTATTTACATTATGCTGCGTCAGTTTACCAACGAAAGCGTTTAACACTCATATTACCTTCGGCAACTTGTCATTATGGTCAATTCGTAGGGTGACCATAATTAATAAAAAATAAGGGGACCAATCTATACATATAATATAATTAAACAATAAAACCCGTGTATTGAACAAATTTACGAAAAACTAATCGTAGATGATGTTAAAATATGATTAGAACAAATTTTATAATTTATATTTTTCAATATTTTTGTCTGTCTGTTTGTCTGTTTCACCGGGCTAATCTCCGAAACTACAGGAACGATTACCGAAGGCAATATGTGTGTAAAACGTTTAAGGTTTGTAACTGACGCGACTGAATTTCAATTTTCGCCTTCACCACACAAACTTTATTTCTTTGACGGTCCATGTATGTATTAGTTACTTGTTTGAAGAAAATGAAATATATTTCGGTCGGTATAAAGTGCAAATCGGAATTAGAATCCGAAATCCGCATATTACCGCTGCTAAAAGTCTAAAAGTGAACACCGTGGCCACACCTCGGACACTGGCGCTCAAATATATGAAACAAACGCGTTGCTACGCACACAGTTTAAGCTCGCGTAGGTGAACGCTTACCATGCTTGTGTGTGTGAGATAAGACATGTCAGGGTTGCCGCCATTTTACCTTAATTTGTTCGCGGTGCGTTCGCGAATCGGGAACACAATGTGCGGCAATAAATATGAAATGACCTTGTAATAGCGGGTTTGAATTTGATTTGCGGGCTTGTAAAAGAATGGATGGCCGGCCGCCGCCATTGCCCGGCCAGTTCAAGTTCGATGACCCCAATTACTCGAAACTTATTGCGCGCGGATTAGGAATAAATAGGAATCATAATGTACTTATGCTGTAAGGTGGATGTCTATGCTCAATTTTTACAATAGTTTCCTATTTCAAATAGTATAAACGGAATAACTTTTTTGTAAATAAATGACGGTCACCAAAATATTACGTAAGTTGAAAACATGATTTTTTGTTCTTATAGAAGTTGTTTTGTTTTCAGCGTGAACTGATAGGATAAGGTCTTAAACGGATAATGTCAAAGAAATATAAAACATAAGCGTCTATTCTTTGCTACTAAAACATAAACCGCTTTAAAAATACTTAGATTTGTAAAGACAGGTTTTAGATTTGTCGATTGCAGTGCTCAAACAACCGTACATAGCACAACACACACCAATCACAAAATTATTTCTAATATTAATAAAAATATTCTTCTCTCAGCCAGAATTATAATTTTATTCCATTTGCTGTGGAAACGGCTGGGTGCTGGTGCAGGGATGCGAAGTGCTTCATAGCTGAGTTGGGCAGTAGGCTAAGAGATAGAGGTGCTGACTCCCGCGCTGGTTCTTTCCTGGTGCAAAGGTTGGCCATAGCCATTCAACGTGGGAATGCGGCGAGCGTTATGGGTACCTTTGCGCCTGGATCAACTAGAGGCGGGCTTTTTGATTAGTTTAAGGTAGTTGACATTATTATTTTGTTTTTTATAATTTTGACTATATATGTGTACTATTTGTGATTAATTGAATAAAGTTAATTTTATTTCGTTAAAGTTTAAAAAAAATATTAATTAGTTTAGTATAATTTACGCTGCCTTCGCTCGCTGCACCAAGTCGTCGTCACGACCTTACTAGCCGGTGTCTGAGCGTCCTCCGAGCGCGGGTGGGCGGCGCTTTTAGGGGGAGGCAGGGAGTGACCATATTGTACGCTAGTACTATTAATTATACTGTGCCATGGCCGAGCTTTGGTCATGTACATATCATTTTCTTGCAAATTTTACAGTGTTGTTTTCTCGTAAATTAGAGCAGATACGGCTTTTTTGGTTGTAGCTATGTAGTGTACCGCTTGTATTGTTACTGGGATTTCTTTCAGAACATTTGTACCGCTATATTTACGGAGATATACGAAAGCCCAACAACCAAATGCCATATGAGCGTTAATTGCCTTTTACTCCTCTATCTGGTATTTACAAGGTATAAAAAAGCGGTACAAATAAAGATTTGCGATTTGTAACGGCATCCATGCGATCATTTTGTTTCTAGATCAATCCTTTGCAGAGATATTGAAGCTTTTCCAATTTTGAGGTTATAAAAACATTTGGTCCCTGTGACACTGTAAAATGGCGATATTTCTAAAATCCTTGCGGTACAAATCTTCTCATTACCAAAATAAGCAATCTTATCAAAGGTACAAAAGGTTTGTGAACGCAGAATCTTGAAATATGCTGTGGACCCTAGATTAAAATATACACAGCATTTTTAAATTCAGCATAGCGTGAATCATCGATGAAACCCATGTTTGACGCCATCTATTGTCGCAAACCTCTACGCATTATATCACAATTTTTTTTTGTCATTTGCACATTCATTTACATTAAGACTTTTGTACATTTTGACACTAGGACAATGTTTCCCATGATTTTTTTGTCTTTATAACATTTATTACCCGGCGGGTAAAAAACAACATTTTTAATCTGATGAGATAAAGACTTTAAAAATGCAATAATGATTTTTAGAAAATGGTATTACAAAATTGAAATGTCAAAACCACAGTTGTCAAATTGTCGGGGAACGGGAAGTGTGTTCTTGTTTTGTTTAGAAGAAAATTACATATTTTGTTTAAATTCGAGTAATATGACTTAAATATTATGATACGTGCATTATGAGGAAATAACTAACTATGTTTTTACTAGGAATTTGCATTCATCTGTGCTTCCTCTTTTCTATATTTGATATTTACTTCAAGTCTCCAATAGTAAAGAATGTTGAAGTTTATCAGCCTCAACATCAGGCAGTTGCTGAAAGGCTTGTCCTTTTTATGGTGGACGGTCTTAGAGCTGAGTCATTTGTAAACTATACTACAATGCCTTATCTTAGGTAGATATGAAAATGATTATTCATCAAGTTTATTTTCCTTGACATGTGACAATTTTTTGTTTTTATGTTTTACGTTTAATGAAAATTTGCTTTATATGATTTTCAGATCTATAGCCAATACAAATGGTAGATGGGGTTTATCTCACACGCGTGTTCCAACAGAGTCTCGTCCGGGACATGTAGCAGTAATCGCTGGATTCTATGAAGATCCTTCCGCAGTGGCTAAAGGCTGGAAAGCAAACCCTGTTGATTTTGATTCTGTTTTCAATCAAACTACCTACACTTGGTGCTGGGGTGCTTATGATATCGTTGAAATTTTCTCCAAAAAAGAGAACACACATGACCATATCTTTAGTTACACATTTGATCCATATAGCAAAACATTTCGTACAGACAAAAATGAAACTAAATTGGATGCATGGGTTTTTGATAATGTAGAAACATTTTTTCATAAAGCTGCACTAGATCAAAATCTAAATGAGAAACTAAAAAGAGGAAAGATTGCCTTCTTCATGCACTTGTTGGGAACGGATACCTCTGGCCATGTTCGTAAACCAAAAACTAAGTAAGTTTTTAAAGTTATTTATCCTGGTAGGTAACACCTATTGTTCATTGTATTGTTAAGAGCAGCAGAACAGAACAAGTAGGTTATATTAAATTAACAGTTAACTATGCATTCAATTTACAGGGAGTTCTTAACAACTATCAGACATGTTGATGAAGGCATAAAAGTTATTGAGAAAGTAATCAGAGATTTTTATAATGATGATGGCAAAACAACATTTTTGATGACATCTGATCATGGCATGACTGACTGGGGTAAGAAATTATTAAAGCTTGTAACAAAAACTAAGCGTGGGAGCTTTTTTGTTTAAACAAGCTGTCACAAAAGAACCCAAAAATTATTATCATCAAGCAATGAAATAATCACATCACTAGTCTTGGTCAGTGTAGTACATTTCCTTTCCAAAGATTTTGATTTGGCATACATTGCTGGTTATCTTTAGTTTATTAAAATGATGACACCACGGACGAAATACAAAGAGGACATGGCGAAGTCATTCAAGACATGAGAGAGGTTGTCTCCATTGGGAGGGGTGAAGGGAAAGGGAAATGTAGTCTAAACCGCATAGCAAAATAGCCTTTATTACAGCACTATTATAATTTATTATTCTCTTCATGCTCTATCGGAAAACTAGAAAACTGTTTTCTCCGCTAGGTGCATTAAGTTCTGCCATATTCCGCCACTACTCACCAGATGTGTCGTCAAATTAAAAGCTATGCTACTCCATGATAGATGGCGGGGCAGTCATGGAACAGTCTAAATGCAATAATTAAAATTTGTATACAAATAACACTTACGAGTGAAAAGACACTTTTTCGGCCATGTTTTCGTCCTTTTTAATTTTGTTAGTCTAACTTTTCCATTGTAACACACTGCACTTCATTTTAATAGTATATTTAGTATTTTACGGTTTGTATTCGTAAAATAATTTAAGGTGATCGCTTGGTAGTGACGCGAGCGACACTCTGCGGCAAATAGCTAGAAGCCGCATGTAGACCATCTAGCGACAGGTCTACTTGCTTTAGGGCAGGTCCTCTTTGTATTTCGTCCGTGGATGACACCCATGAAAAAGCAAGCAATGTATACCGAATCTCGCTGCGCTGCATTGGCAACTTCAGTTGAACTACAAATAGTAAAAGTTACACATCAATAAAAAAAAAGTGTAATTTGATTTAACTTTCGACTTTACTTGATATTCTGTAGCATATAGGGGATCTTTTATAGTCAGTTTGACTATAGTATATGATATATTTTTTACAGGCACACATGGTGCCGGGGATCACCATGAAACTCAGACACCATATGTTATTTGGGGTGCTGGAGTTCAGCAGGTTGTAAAAGGTCAGATTGACCCTGACACTAACAAAATGTCCAAAGCACACAGAATGGATCTCCAACAAGCTGATTTGACTCCATTGATGTCAACTATTCTTTCCATTCCAGTGCCTGTTAACTCTGTTGTAAGGATAACAACAATCAATTCTATTCTTTCAACTTATGTGCTGTATAAAATTTATTATATTGGATAATTTCAGGGCCAATTAAGAAGTGATCTCTTAAATATTTCGCTAGCAGACAGAGCCAAAGCAATATACAGCAACAGCAGGCAGTTGGCTCATCAATATGACAAGAAGAGATCAGATATTGAAGCTGATGCAATAAAATGGATGCATCAACCTTTTGAACCATTTACTAAAGATAAATATAAGGACATGATCACTCTTTGTGAGAAATTATTATTAAATGGACAGTACAAAGAACTTATTGCTTTCAGTGAAGAGATAATGGATTTAAGCCTGAAAGGCTTGTCATACTATCACAATTATTACCAAAGACCATTATTAGTTCTAGTCTCATTATCGTTTATAGGATGGATAGTGTGTTTAATAAAACTATTGTTAGAACAAATGATGAATACTCAAGATGAACATTCCATTGTAACTAAGTTTGTTTTTGATAATGGGTACCACACTATTATCAATGTTATATTAATAGTTTTAATTTTGTTATCTACTTTCTTAGTGTTTAGTAAGTATTACAGCATTTCTTTTAAAATCCTACCTCCTAGTTAACAGAGACAGTTGAAGATATATATTTTTTATCATGTTTTCAGTTCAAAACCTGCCAGCACAGTATGTAATATATTTCTCAATGCCTGTGTTTTTGTGGTGGTATGCCTTATCAGGAACAAATGTTTGGCTGAAGTTACTAAGGCATTTTAGAAGCTGGCGGCAAATTACTTTAATTTGGATGCTTGTTCTTTGCTACCTCGTGGGATCTGTGGCTTTGGTAATATTTTAAACTTAAACTTTTATTCACAGTCGCTTATGGTGTATTTTACTGATATCTGTTTTTTGCTAAACCAAATTAGGTAATAAAATCATTATTCATTTGTAAGTCAGTACGTCTTAAGGCGTCCCCACATGATTTTATTTAATTCCTTCAAATCTAAAACAAATATCAAAAATCGAAGACGGACAAATTTTTGTCCTTTATGCTAAGTTTATTTCAAGATACAACAATAAGCTTTATATTGGCATGCGTCTTTAAAATCACTAAAACGGAAAATGGTGGCCATCTCAAACCGTTACGTTGATCAAAAATTGAAAACCCATCTTGAAATAAACTTATCGTATATGAAAAGAATTTCTCCGTTTTAGATTTTTGATATTTGTTTCAGATTAGAAGAAATTAATTAAAACCATGTGAGGGCGCCACTGGACGGTCGGATTTCGCTCGGCGCAAGCTTAAGGCGAGTGTAGCCGTCAACGACCTCGACGGTGGCGCCACTTCACAAAAAATAAGTTTCCTCTTTATACAAACAATCTATCAGAATGTCCGATGCCCAAGTTTTTTTATTTAGTAAAATTAGAACCTACAAACTCAATAAAATATTCCATAACTTTAATTGTAGCGAATATTTCATTGAGTGTGCAGTTTCAAATTTTACTTTAGGATAATACTTAAAACTTGGGCATCGGACATTCTGATAGATTGTTTGTAAAACGCGAAAACTTTTATTTTGTGAAGTGGCGCCACTGTCGAGGTCGTTGACGGCTATACTCGCCTTAACGAAATTATTATTTTTTCAGGCGTGGTGTTTCACTTATAGATGGATGTTAAGTATACCTTTGTGTGGGATGGGGTTATGGGCATTCGTATCTCAACATAAAAAATGGCCAACTCCTTTGCTGATTAGTTGGGTACTTAGTTGTGCAGCACTCAGTTTATTTAGTTTCATGTCCATAATTGGGAAGGAGGTCTACATTGAGCTAGTGTAAGTATATTCTATACAGGCTTTAAGGCCGTACGCTCGCTCACGCGGTTTCACGCGCGGGACGGCCCGCGCGGGCCAGATTTGACAAAACACAAGATTGGCGCCCCGTGACGCGGCCTGCGGTCACCCGCGCCGCGGCTTCAGCAACCCGCGACATAATATAACCCGTACGAACACGACGACACTTGCCATATTTCAACTACCTAGGCACTATGCGCCTTCTAAATTTGGACGGGTAATAATGGCGGCGATGTCAGACCGCCGCGCGGATCCCGCGATACCGCGCGCGGCCTCACGCGCGGGCTGGCCCGCGCGTGAAACCGCGTAAGCGAGCGTACGGCCTTAATATGTTACAGCGTCCGTCTATATGGTCGTTATTTTTGTGTTCGTGAAAGTTAAGGCACTGCCAAGTCTTTGCATCCATTTTTTTACAAAATGAATAAAAATTTGAAGTCTTATTGCTCGTGCGAATGGGGTACTATTAGCAGGACACCAACTTACCTGTTTTCTAAAAGGGAACTCTTTAATTAAAATAGTTTTTTTTTTCGTTTTTTGTGTTGGACTTCGAGTTGTCCAAAGACCCGACAAACCCTGGTGTCAGAGTTTATCAACCAAGACATGTCAATCTAAGTAATCATAGACAGCAACCGGGACCGACGGCTTAACGTGCCCTTCGAAGCGCGGAACGATCTTCCTTTTCGGACAATCAGCTGGTTCAGCCTGCATTGTCCTAACCAGACTGGGAATTAATTCACCAAGTGATAAATATCACCTTTTGTGTGTGCCCCACTGGGAATCGAATCCGGAACACTACCACTGCGCCATATCGGTTTTCTTATAAACGGTAATCTTAAAGAGGTAGGTTGAAGTGCTGCTGACAGTACATATCTATTATGAACTGTAACTTCTTATTTTCTGATTATTCCTTTCTCAATTCTTAATTTCTGATCAATAACAGATTTCTTATTTTCAGCATATTAGCTGGATTTATTTGGTTACTTGTGATGGCAGTTTATTTACGGAATCTTCTGCTGCCGTTATATCGTAAGCGAGAAGAGAAACGGTCAGATGTGGGTCTGACAGTATTCCAGATGTGTCTACTGGTTCTGTCCCTTTACAATATTTATACTCAGTCGAGAAGATTTAGCCTGAAGACGGCAGTGTCGTATGTTGATCAGACTATTGCTTGGATAATTGCAGGTAAACGTTGTAAGGAGTTTATTTGGGATCGGTCAATATATTGTCTGTGTTTACTAAATTTAGACCAAATTGAGCCTCCTGGCCTACAAATTACTTACGACATTTTTTAAATCACTACATAGTATAAAATAAAGTCGCTTCCCATTTGGTGTCTCCTTATATCTTTAGAATTACCCAACGGATTTTGATGCGGTTTTTTTTATTAGATAGAGTAACTTGAGAGGAAGGTTTATAAGTATAAATTATTCCGGGAAATTGTCACATTCTCATGGGAAAACGGGTAGCCCAACTGGTAGTAAACTTTTGACCCCCTTTTGAGACCTTTAAAGATTAAAAATTCAAAAATGCTGAAACACGTATTTTATTATTTTAAGTTATGATTCTAATCAGAAATTTTGAAACAGATGACATTTAAGATAAAAAACTTTCATACAAACTTTTAACCCCCTTTTCACCCATTTAATGGTTAAAATTTCAAAAATGCTGAAACACGTGTTTAATTATTTTAAGTTATTAGTCTAATCACAAATTTTGAAACAGATCGAATTCATTTTAGAAAACGAACTTTCATACAAACTTTTAACCCCCTTTTCATACCTTGGGGGGTTAAAAAAAACGGAATTTAAAGTAAAGTCGCTTCCCACGTCTGTCCCTGTCTGTTTGTTTGTTTGTATGCTTAAATCTTCAAAACCACTAAACGGATCTGGATGAAGTTTTTTTAAAAGATAGAGTGATTCAAAAGGAAGGTTTTTATGTATCATTTATGTCGGGAGAAGGTCTGTTTCCCGTGGGAAATCAGTTAGCAGCGGGTGAAACCGCTGGGCGGGCCGCTAGTTAGGTAATAAATACCTATTATTATTTATTATATTATTATATTGATTATATTTATTCGTGTGATGCCGGATCAGAATAGCATCACCCCATTTCTTTCCCGTGGGAGTCGTAAGAGGCGACTAAGGAACTTGAGGGTGTGTATTGCAATTTTAGGCGATGGGCTGACAACCTGTCACTACGGCGATACACAATTTTCCAAATGACCCTCAAATTTTTGTCAGATGTTGCGTAAATGTCCGTTTTTGTGGCCATTTACGCTCTGCCTACCCCGCAAGGGATAATAGGCGTGATATATGTATGTATTATTTATTATATTTGTTTTCTTAAATCGGTTTAGTACTTTCGGAGCATATTAAATTTAAACAAACGGACAAATCTCAACTCTTTATATTTTTAATACTACTGTTGACATCAGGATATCAGGTGAAATATTTAGGAAAATTTATTGTTTCTATCAATTGTGCCGTGAAACATCTCAGAACATTTCATTGTTTCAGGGCTATCATTTGTATTACCGTTCTTCAGTTCAAAAAGGGCAGTCATTCGACTGATGGCTACATACTCCGCCCTTTTAAACTTCTATCTTCTGCTGTCAGTAAGCCACGAGGGGCTCTTTATGGTCACCCTAATCTTTAGTGTGACATGTTGGATTTTTATGGAATTTGAACTGCTGGGTTTAAAAGATGTGAAGGTAACTAAAATTGGCGTAAACTTCAACTTCAGATCAGGGGTTACAACAATATCACCGACTACCATCGGCCGAAAGCTTCCCACTCATATATATTAAGAGTAGCGAACAAGACACTTCATGTCAAAAAGGAGCTACACCGCGTAACTGCAACACTTTAAACATTCAGCAAGCGAAGCGAGGTCGATCTTTCACGTTAAAAGTTACACCATACTACACTAAAACTCCACACACACCACTACACGAATAGCGAGCGAGCGATGCAAGCTCGACATGTCACGTTAAAAGTGAGTCGCCACACTACGCTGCATGAACACCACACAAACTGCAAGCGAAGCAAACTCGATATTTCACGTTAGAAGGGCAAGAGATGAGCCACAATCCGCTACAGCAACACTACTCGTATTGTGGTGAAACACTAAATTGGTGGTGAAAATAATTTGATGGAAGCGTGATAATGTGATACCAGCTGTTAATAGTAGTAGTTGAATTCCTTCAATCTGTTTTACGTTTCCTGGCATATGTTTCTAGGGGAAAGTTGTTCAGTTTCATGGTATGGATGTACCCTATCAGTATTCGGAGGGCTGTCCCTTACACCTCGTATGTGTATGTAAACGTCAATAAAGGCCGATTGACACTTGTGGGTACAATTGAGTGTTATGCCACAGTATAATTAATAGTACTAGCGTACAGTAGACACGACGACGAAGGTCATTTCATACTGCCGCACATTGCATTCCCGATTCGCGAACGCAAAATGGCGTTAACCCTGACATGCTGTCTCACACGCACAAGCATGGTCCGCGTTCACCTGCGTGAGCTTAGACTGTGTGCTTAGCAACGCGTTTGTTTCATAAATTTGAGCGCCAGTGTCCGAGGTGTGGTTATGCGGTCTTTTCTCTCCATGATTATTCATGAACTAAATAGATAACGTTTTTACACAATAAATTAGTCTTTACTTAGGATAAAAATGCTAATTATATAAAAAGCGCTTCTTTTTTACAGATGACAGAATGCACATTACAGCAGGACTTCCCGGAGCAATCTCCTAAAAATCCATTAGAGGGGATTGAGAGAAGTGTATCAAAAGAAGATTTTAGAAGAGCTTTCTTCTATGTATCCTTTTTAAGACGCGCTCAATGCCCATATGCTAGGATTCTAGTGAAATTTTACTAGTGACCGATAGCGAAAACTCAGATTAGGAACATTAGTCAAAATATGAAAAACAACACTCCCGTAGGAAATAGCTGTTCAAGTGATTTGAGTTACTATGTAGGCTCAAAATTTTTTTGTCTTATTCGTTCAGTCCGATCCGTTTTTCCCAGAACAACTCCAAAGAGAATACCAAATTTTTAAAACACTTCCCGTTTTAGGTATACAATTTTTGAAAACTTGCAAAATTTTCAAGCGCGGGCAGGATTTGAACCTGCGACTTTCGCATTACTAGTGGCGACGCCTCTTCCATCTGGGCTACCGCAGCTCATTCCTTGTCCGCCAAGCGTTTTTGGCATTAAAATACTTACACTTGCAAAATTGGCGGGCAAGGAATGAGCTGCGGTAGCCCAGATGGAAGAGGCGTCGCCACTAGTACCTAATGCGAAAATCGCTGGTTCAAATCCTGCCCGCGCTTGAAAATTTTGCAAGTTTAAAAATAAAAGAACTTTGGAGAGGGCGCGATTGGGCTGGTTGTTTGATCAATCTCACAAACTTTACCGGGTGAACTCCTACTCCCTACCAATCAGTCAGGATAGGTGTCGGTTTCAAAGCCCCGGGGCTTAAATCGAAACATAAAAAAAAACTTAAGTCCGATACTTTCTCAGTCCGATCTGTTCTTCCCAGAACAACTCCTAAGCCCAGCTGGCATCTCAATACTGAAAGAGATGTCAACAAAGAAAAATTGACCCTCTGCCATAGTATTATCACGAATCTGACAACTGCCAAATACGACTTATTGGAACGGCGGTACTTTAGAATCAAAGCGCCTTCTAAATTCCGCGTGTTCAGACGACGCAGCGTTGGCTCTTAGAAGTCCAATCTCAAGGTCTGCCAGCGTAATATCGAGCGCAGCATACTCGGAGTAGGGACGGACAGACGAGTACTGAGAGGGTGCATTCAGACCATGAAACTAAACAACTTTCCCATAGAAACATAAATGTCAGGACACGAAAAAGAAACGACCTCCCATGCAAAAATCAGCTGACAGCATTAACTTTGGTAAGTCAAAAATTTTTGGATGTTTACTGAAATATTTTTTATGGAAAGTTGTTGTTTCATAGTCTGAATGCACCCTATCAGTAATCGGTGGGCTGTCCCTTACACCCTGTATAAGTGCTGCCCTTGTCCCTTTTTTTTATATTATTGATGGGTTTGTTCTTGACTCTAGTCTAGGTCATAGGACAGAGACAGAGTCTAACATGGAGCGAGCTCACCCAGAAGAAGCCTGTTCACTCTTACTTTGAAGAGATTAGGGTTGTGGTATGCGTTTAGAAACACAGACGCAGGTAGTGAGTTCCACTCTTTAGCAGTGCGCATTATAAATGATGACTGATGCCTATGTTATGAAACTACAGGCTACAAGTCTACAGGTAAAATTCTTAGTACATTGCGTAGCCGGTTTATGTTCCTGGTATCATGATGGCTAAACGACAACGCAATGAACATCGAATTTCACCTGTAAAATTGTAGCCTGTAGTTTGATAATATCGGGTACAACGCTTAGTCCGAATTTGTGGAATGGCAACCAGGTACGGATGGTATCCGGCGGTGCGTCTGGATGTCCGATGGTAGAAGGGAGCTGGTGGAACAAGGTCTTGAAGCTCTTGAGCACACTCTCCGAAGTACAATCTGTAAAAAACCGACCAGCCAGTGCCAAGCTATGTAGCTTGGTGTCCACCAGTTGTATGTCGCCTATGAGCCTCTTGGCCCTGCGTTCCACCGAGTCAAGAGCGGCAAGTTGGTATTTGGCTGAGCCATCCCAAAGGTGACTGCAATACTCCATGCAGGATCGGACTTGTGCTTTAAAATTCTTATCTCGATGAAAACTCAATTTATCGGAAATACGCTGAAGGAGATTAAAGCACAGAAACTGAAGATTATTAACTGAATGTCGTATCGTAATAGGATAAATATGAAACAAATGGGAAATAATGGCCCACTTGGCTAATAATAGGACAACTTAGTAGAAAAGGTGGGACCAGGCGGAACGCACGTGCATATTATTAGTATCATACCGAAAAGTTGACTGTTTATGTTAGGAGTTAACTTTATGATACCTGAATGTCCTTAACAGCATTTCAGATAACATTTATTACAGCAGCGTTTTTCGGCACAGGAAACATAGCTTCACTTAATTCATTCGAAATAAGATGGGTCACCTGTTTTATAACGTCTTTCAAACCATTTATAATCACTGGGCTCATACTATTGAAGACTATGGCGCCTTTTCTTATTGTAGGATGTAGTTTTAGAGCTGTGCAGTATTTCACAAAGGTACGGGCCTACCTATTTTTGATGTGGATAAGTAGCTTGAAGGAACAAGTTAACTGTGGTTCGCATGCAGCAGCAGTAGACACCACAAATCTGTATGGGTTTACAGTCGAGAGATACAGCTGTGTGATGCCGGCTTAGAATAGCATCACCCCATTTCTTTCCTGTGTGTGTCGGAAGAGGCGACTAAGGAACTTGAGGGTGTGTAATGTGTATTGCAATTTGAGGCTATGGGCTGACAACCTGTCACTATGGCGATACACAATTTTCCGAATGACCCTCGAATATATGTCAGATGTGGCGTAAATGTCCGTTTTTGAGGCCGTTTACGCTTTGCCTACCCCGCAAGGGATAATAGGCGTGATATGTGTATGTAATACGGGCGCTCCCGACTGTTATACCGCAGTGTCGTCTGCTGCTGCTGAATGGCGTCCCAGCCTACACCTACATGGAATTAAAATTATGCAGAAGCATCATATTAAAATCCATTTATTTATTTCAGGCACCCGTTGGATATATGAATGTAATTGTGCTCGTATATTCAAACATAATGGGAATCCAATTGCTGTTCTATGTGAAGAACACTGGTAGCTGGCTCGAGATTGGAACTTCCATTTCACAATTCGTGATAGTACAGTTGATCACACTTTTCATTGTACTGATCAACCATGTTACAAAAATATTGACTGAAGCAAATATTTATAGTTTAGCTAATGAAGTTTTTAAAACCAGGAAGAAGTATGTTTAAAAACAAAGAAAATTGAGTGTATTTTTTACCATGCAGTACCTACTCCAATAGTTCTCTATAAAGTAGATAAGTAGATAGAACATATACAAACATAAATCACGCCTCTTTCCCGAAGGGGTAGGCAGACTACTTCCTGCCCCTTACTACGATCCTCGGGTACTTCTTTCGCCTCCTCTACATTCATCAATCTCTTCATACACGCTCGTCGTTTTAGGGTACTCAACTGACCTTTCTTTAGCACATCCCCGATTTAATCCAGGTAGTTTCGTCGTGATCTTCCCCTTCCGATGTTCTTATCCACACTTGTCGTAATCTTCTTTCAGCATAGGGCAAGCATACCCTTTTCTATAACAGTCTCTACGTCTTCTTTTATTTATACCACGACGTTCCCATAACACGCTATTCCGTATCCTGTCACAAAATTTTACGTCAATCATACTTCTTAACGCTCTCATCGCGTTTAATCTACTTTCATGCTTTTTCTGCTATACCCAACTTTCACTCCCATAAGTATCGGAACTAACACCTCTCTATTCACAGCCATGCGTACTTTATCAGACACTTTCTGGCTGTTCATAAAAGCGTACAACGCTCCATTCACCATGTTGCCCGTATTCACCCTTCTTTCGAAGTCACTTTCACACTTACTATGATGTGAACATGGAGCCCAAATACACCAACTCTTTCACTTGTTCCACACTCTCTTCTGTCATAATTATACACTCTGTCATATTTTCCCCTTTCACGTCTTACTTACATTAACTTTATTCCATTTTTTTCAAAGCTTTATTCTTAAAATTTAATATCCCCTGCAACCTTTTAGCCGAGGACGCAAGGATAACTTGGTCGTCACCATAGAGAATGCATTTGATGAGAAAACCATTCATTCTCAAGACCACATTTACTCACTTTCAAATCTGCCAAACAACTATCCATGAATAGATTGAACAGCAACGGTGACATCCCTGTCTTACACCTTTCTCGATATTAAAAAGTTCGGTGTACGCCCCGTTTATCCTGACACAAGTACTGGAATCCTTATATAAAGATTTTAGTGCTCCTATCAATATACTGCTCACCCATGCATGGATAGTGCCGACCACAAATTCATACCTAACCCCTCTGTCAGAGGCCTTTTCCAAATCCACGAATGCGCAATAGACTTTCTGGTTTTGGCCAGGAACTTTTCGAGCTATGCAGCGCGAGGAAAAAACCTGATCCGTCCATCCCATCCCCTTACGAAATCCTGCCTGGCACTATTTACAGCCTTGCACCAATCAGTTGGCACTCGACCGCTTCTCCAACAAAGGTTAAAAAGGAGATATAGCTGACTAGCCACAACGCCAACGCCAGCCTTTAGCATTTCGACCGACACTATCATATCCTGCAGCTTTACCAGATTTCATACTTTTTAACGCCTTTACAATCTCATCCATTCCAATCTCACTTTCGTTCCCAATTTCATTCACTTCTGCAGGAGTTATTTCTTGCGCTAGATCTTCTTTCTCAAACAAGCTTTCAAAATATTTCTTTTACCTTTTTAACACACTTTCCTCACATTTTATGATATTACCATCCTGGCTTCGAATTCTACTCAACACGGACGACGTGGTTTTGCCTGGAGCTGCCCTTATGGATTTCCAGACAACTTTCAAGTTGGAACGAAAGTTTTCCGTTAGCTTCCTGTCAAACTCATCCTTATTTCATTTTATCAAGTCTTTTAAATTACGTCTTCCATACTTTTATACTCCTTTCGTGCTTTCTCTACATCTTCATCCGCAGCTTTTGAAATATTCTTCGGTTAGCTTTGTTGGCTAACCAATCATGCCATGCTTCTTCTTCTGAACATCTTGTACCTCATTAGTCATCGATGCACTCCGTTGTTTACCCTTTCATCCTTGTAGATAGAAATGTGTCTATAAACAGCAAATTTTTGTTCCCAACCCAGAGAATCATTAAAAATACAGTATAGTTTGAACAGAATACTCAATATCTTTCTGATTTCATAAAATTTTAATGTAAGTAGGTATATTAGTAGTTCATTCATTGTATAATCTGCAGGTACACTAGATGTACAATTCAAAATCAATTCTGTTGGAGCTGTAGAACTGGCTGTCTTCTCCATGTTTCCTGACCCACACTCCTGTTTTGAAATGACCTTCTGAGGACCACTTGTGCATCTGATCTGTGGAATGTGGACCGGATATTTCGGCTTTATCATCTTGGCTCCATTTAAACTCCCATTTCAGTTCTTTTTTCTCTTCCTCTTCCTCCTCTTGCTTAGTCTCTGTTTTATCGTCTTTATGTCCCAAAGTTTGTTTCTCTTTCTGATCAAAATCATCAGCATACATATCTAAATCTGTATCTTCATTTTTCCTCTTATCCTTATTGAGGATACCATTGATTTTCTCGTAAGTCTCTTGGTAGATATCCATATTCCCCATTTTAGTTAGGATCTGGTTAGCCAGTTCAGTAATCCTGGTGACTGTTTTGCTGCTCTCATCAACTATACCAGCTTTCTTCCGTTTCCAGCGCTCTGCACTGGATATTTTTGAACTTGCACCTGAAATGAGAAAATATATTGAATAGAATGAAATTTTAAATATGTAAGTACTAGTGTTTGATACTGGAAACTGACAATGGGGAGGAGATAAAACAATTTTTATTTATATATCATAAGAATGCTTTCAAAATAAGTAAGCAATTAAAAAGAGATTGGAAATCTCCAGCTATTACTTATTTTTGTGACATTCTCATAGTTTAGGAGCTGCCCTTATTGGTATTGTCTAGCTGGTCTTTACATTCTATAACTTAAAACTGAACAACTTGTTATTTTACCACTTTAACATTTTGCTACTTTGACATTCTGCTACATTGACTTGACAGTTGGCAAAGTTAATATTTAGCTAATTTGCCATTTTGCAATATTAATATTATGCAAAGTAGTCATTTTGCCACTGTAAAAATAATACAAATAAAGTAGATACAGAAAGCACATTTAAAGATAGATAAAGATAAAATGGAATCATACATCATTTTTAACAGTGGCTACTACTAAAAAAAAGAAAATTGCATTATGAAAATTTCTTTTTTTTACAATGACCGATCATGACGTCAATAAGTGATAATACTATCCTACATTGAATAAAGTTATTTCATTTTCATTTTTCTACCCTTACTTTACAAGTGATAATCGCGATAATTGAAAAATGGCTCAAGTGAACTTTCTGTAAATCTCTCTATTTTGTGGTTAATGAACATCAAGTTACACTTTTGGTAACTAATGTCTGCATAGTATTTAAATCTCTTTAAAGAAATGTTTTGAAGATTAGTTATTTTTTCATCAGAAACAGAAGGCAGAGTAAATTCCTAGTACATACATACACACATCACGCCTATATCCCTTGTGGGGTAGGCAGAGCGTAAACGGCCGTAAAATACGGACATTTATGCCACTTATATATTATTTAAGGGTCATTCATATAATTGTGTATCACTATAGGACAGGTTGTCTGACTGAGTCCCTTAATGGGCTCTTACGATATCCACGGGAAAGAAATGGGGTGATGCTATTATAAGTCAGCATCAGTCATGGCAACAACCAACATGGTAAAAAGATGGTAAAAAGGGGCTTAAAATTTTTTTAATGTTACCTAATCGCTGTAGAGTTTTAGCAATAGTTTCTCTAGGCTTCATGTGTTGGATGATTTCTTTGTAGTTTTCGATCAAGTCAAACTTTTCTTCTGGTTCATCATCATCACTGCTAGATTCATCGCCCAATCCTTTCTCATCATCATCTTTGTGAACTTTATACTTGTCCTCAGGTCTACCCTTGACTTTGACCCAGTCAATGTTATCCAGCCACCCGTCACGGATCTCCTTCTCCTTTTTCCAGTGGTAATGGCCCTGATTGTCGAAGTGACCTTCCTCCAATTCTTCCTTCATGTTGAAAGGGGTAATTGTGATCTGGAATTGTGAAAAACCTAATTGAATAAAAACAGCAAGATAATAATAAGCTAGTACATAATAGTGCAAAGCTTCTCCCAGTTAGACCATAAAGCCACCATTGCAATCACACTTTTTATACATATCAATCATCAGCTCAAGTTAATTTTTGGTCAATGTACCAATAACAAACTACAGACTCTAAATTACTTACTTGGAGAATCAAGTTTTGGGTGGGCTGATGATTTTGATTAAAAAAAGCTCAGACTGGAAGAAAAACGGTGTGTATTCATTTAGAAACAATGTTCAGTCCTCTGCTGGGCGTAGGTCTCCCTCAGGGTATGCCATAAGGCACGATCTCCCGTTTTCGCCACCCAGTCGCTCTATATGTACCTATAAGTCATCGGTTCATCTGACCGGAGAGCTTCCAACGCTACACTTCCCGAGAAAATTCTACATATTCAGATGATATTTACTCACTTCACCTTCCATCCCAGCGACTCCATCCTCCTCGCCCTCGATATCGTCGGCGGGCATCACATTATTCTTCTCCTCTTCAGCACCGCTGTCTTCCTCATCGGAGTCTAGCGAGTGCTTCTTCCCTTCGGTCTTCGGGGCATGCTTCTTTACGTCTTCATCTACTTCGAAGGCAGTAGATGCCGATCTTTTAGCCATTATTATCAATAGTTTCTTTAAAAAATTTAAGATTTTGGTGCTTCTTTTCTGTTTGCTTGAAAAGGAGCCACAGATAAATAAACTTTCGACAGATAGTTGACATTGTTTTTTTTTTGGTGCGTTCACTGCTACTACTAATGTTTTTTCCGCTATGACAGTTCGAGAAACCGCATTTAAGGGTCGGTCGGATTATAGTGAGCGACTCGGCCGCTACGGCGGCGCTAAAGCAGCTAGGTAAGACATTTGTCGCGAATTTACTAAGAATTTATTGCTACGAATTATACTGCATATGATACATAAATTTACTCTATTCACTCGTGAAATTTGTTGCGCGAATGTCTTTATATCTCCCGAGAAACCGCCAAGCCACTTTCGAGCCGCTTACTATAAACCGAGTCGAATCGATTGGATAACAAATCGCCGCGCCATTATTACCCGCTCGAATAGGGCGTTTTTTTTATCGCTTCCTTAGTCACTGGATAGATGGCGCTGTACTTAGTACAAGAACGGAACGGTACCACAACTTTTCATTTTTCACTTGGATTGGATGTTTGAGGTAGTTAAACGAAACGTGACTTATCATAACGAAACGTAATTCATCACTCGCATCCCAAAAATATTTTTCTTTCATACTGAACTGCAAGTAAACGAGAACAACGTACAAACAGAATATAAATTTATAAATAAGTGCTCAAAACGAGGATAGATTCCAAAAGAACAATCACTTTTTTTCATGCCTCGTCGTGGTTTTGGCTTTTCGTAAAGCGGTCAGTTCAACGCCATCTACAGAGTTCTTGGAACATTATTATTTTTTTGATTCTCAAAAAGAATAATCCCCATAAAGAAGGCGCATTGTGACTTGTAGACAAAGGGCTGGTTAACAAAGTGTTACCTCCTAAGGTTGCCGAACAGATATATTACAGCGATAGATGATTTATTGGTCAGAAAAATATAAGGTTGCGTGCGATCCGATATCCGATCTCAGTTTTTTTTATTAGATTTTGAAAACTAACGAAATTTCCAATAAATAACATAACACGGCTGTTGTCTGTACTGATCGAAACGTTTACCCATCAAAACAGCTGCCGTTGGAGATAAGAACCCGCTAATATTGTAATTCGTAAAACCTCTGTCCAGGAAAGTCGTTAGGTGAAACTTCTGCCTATGATTATTTTAGCCATGCAACTAATGAACGGTCTAAACTAAAACACTACGCGTTCCATTTCATTCTCGGGCATGTTTATGCTGTTTCTCCTAGTCGGTATTTTCTCCAATGAAAGGCCATAAAACACCGCGTTTTAGCACGCCGACGCCGCGCCGCCCGCCGCCGCCAGTCAGGGATTTATTTTTCTACCATGCTCTCCAAAACGTGGTTTTACGAACTGTCAAAGTATAAAAGAGCGACGAAAGATATAATATCCGTGGTCCATTGAACGCGCCCCGGAAGCCAACAATCTAATACTCTATCTCGTTTGTTTTTATATCAACAGTAATTTAACTATCTCGTTCTTGCAGTTTTCTAGTGTCATTGACATTTCTAACAAATGTATTTATATGCATCAGCTGATGCTGTAGTTAACCTAAAATCGATTATTTCGACAAATTTTCTGGTTAATGTGAGAAAGATTAATACTTTTTACCAACAAAACAAAAAGAGTCATGGTTAGTCATCATCATTACAGTCATTGCATAAACAATTAAACATTAACCGAATAAATTACTATTTTAGCTAAATCGATACAAGCAGTTTTCGGTGAAACTTACCTACAACTTTTTTGTTTCTAAATCTTTAAGAACAATGTCTAAATCAAAGGATATTGGATGTGCTTTTACCCAGAACAATAGGTACGTATGCAATTCGTTTCATACTTACATATACCTACCTCAACCATATTATTCTGTGCCTCAACACAGCAGCAGAAACAAAAAATGGTTTACACTCCCTAGAAATCATAAGTCAAAAACTGAGTTGTTGTGTGGGTTGAATTAAAGTACCTAACTAAACTCTAACTAAATGTTCATGTATCAAACGTAGAGTAAAAAGTTTCTTAATCTTTGTGTGTATTTTCAGTATAAAAGGTGAGAAACTGATTTATCCAGCAGCTAACAGAAACAAGGAGCCCATACTACAAGTTTTAAAGAGATTCCTATTATGTGACTTGGATGAGATTGAAGATGAAAGTCCACTGTTCTTGGAAGTGGCATCAGGATCTGGACAGCATCTTGCACATTTTGCACCTACTTTTCCTGGAGTCAAGTTCCAACCAACAGAAGTGGATGAGAATTTACTTGGAAGTATTTTTTACTATGCTCAAAACTGTCCTACTAAGAATATCTTGCCACCAAAACTGGTTGATATTTGTACCAAACTCTCGCATTATGGATTTGAAGAAGGAAGCATAGACTACATGTACAATGCAAATATGATTCACATAAGTCCCTATGAATGTACTATTGGATTGTTTGAAAATGCTGGAGCTTATTTGAAACCCGACGCACTGATGATCACTTATGGACCTTATGCAAAAGATGGTGTCATAACTCCAGCTAGTAATGTTGAATTTGATGCTTCTCTCAAAGCTAGAAATCCAACATGGGGTATTCGTGATATTAATGATCTAACTAAATTAGGCACCGAGAATAATTTAACTTTAGTAGATACAATAGAAATGCCAGCAAATAACAAAATTTTGATATGGAAAAAAGATTAAGTAGTAAAGTAACTACATCACGAAGACAAAGGCTAGTGTTCATTTTTAGCTATAAACATTTTAACAACAAACATTACAGGTACAATTCAATATAAGTAACTTGTAAACTGTATGTTTGTTTCTTTGTGGACAATAAAGAATTAAAATGTACCATAGGTAGGTGGGTTGTAAGTACTTTATAGTCAAGCTCAAGCTGGGTTAAATAGTTTGGACTTGAATTTGGACGTTATAGTTTCTTTGCAGTAATAGTATTACAGGCAGTTTAAGTCTAACCAGATGTGAACTTCACTGTACAACATAGGTACCGTAACCTGTAACAATTTTAAATTTAAGTATTTGTATGTTTTGATTTGCACCTGTATACAAGAAAGCTAGTTGTAACTATTATAATAAATAAATTATAATAACAATATACATTTATCACTTTAGGCAACTTTGTTTGGTTCTTTAACATTTTAAAATATACATAAATTTTTCTTTAACAACTATATTGTGTTGGTGTCTCTATTTATGTGGAAATAACCTGTGTAGAGAAACCTCTCCTCTATAACAATAACTAAAAGTATTTTATTATTTGAGAAGTAGGGGTTGGTCCTGAGAGACCAACAGCCACTGCGACCTTTGCAGATCTATTGTAGCTTTATAACTAAACTAGCTTTTACCCGCGGCTTCGCACGCGTTAAATTCATAGTAAAACATTTCTTTTTTTTTTACTGTGGCCACCAACTCACATAAACCGCCATACATATGCAGTCGGGACATTTCCGCAAAATATTCGTAGGAATTAGCGTAATTATTTTCATCTTATCGTATAGGACAACAATTTGTCCGTCTTAGATTTTTAATGTTTGTTTTACATTTTAAGAAATTATTAAAAAACAGGTGAGGACGCCAATGACGTTCAGCGCCGCCTTAATGGTAAAACTACAACTTGGATCGATTCTAAACCCAGAAGCAAATCAATTTGACAAACAATTTTAACCAAAGACCCAAGCGATCAAACAAATACCATACATACATACATAAATCACGTCTATATCCCTTACGGCGTAGGCAGAGCGTTAACGGCCGTAAAACGGATATTAACACCACGTCTGACTGTTTGAGGGTCAATCAGATAACTGTCATTTCATTTCATTTCATTTCATTTATTGCATTTTCACAATTATTAATGTACATTCTAGAACTAGAGTAAAGTAGTTGGTAATTGAAATAAAAGTGAACCCCGTTAGGGTATTACAATATTTTGTGAGAGGGCAAACAGTCTAGTTATACAATTCATGCATTACATAATAATATAATATTAGACAAAAACATTATTATCGTGATATTTCATTGAACATAAATCAAATAAATTCTTAGGATTACATCTACAGAGAAAAACAATGTCAAATACAATAGATAATATTAATAATAAAAATAGAATTAGTCAAAATATATCAATGTGTATCTGTGTATCACTATAGTGACAGGTTGTCAGCCCATCGCCTAAAATTGCAATACACATCTAACCCTCGAGTCCCATAGTCGCCTCTTACGACACCCATGCATGGGTAAGAAATGGGGTGATGCTATTCTACGCCGGCATCACACGGCCAAACAATTACCAATAAATTCAATTTCGATGAACGTTAATAGATTTTTCATCGAGCTTTAACAAATACCTTATAGTTTATAAAAAACAAAGATAGTACGTTTGAAAAACTAACAGCGACATCTATGTTTGTTTTATGGAACTAAAATATTATTTTTTCTCAGTTTTCGTGATAGTATAAATGCTAAACTACTGAAGCTAGAGATATAAAACTTGGACATAAAAGTTTTTTATGTAATAAAGCAACTATTAAAGATAAAATTCCGGTTTTTACAATCCCCCAAGGGATGAAAAGGGGGTAAAAAGTTTGTATGAAAGTTCGTTGTCTTAAGTGTGATCTGTTTAAAAATTAGTGATTAGACTTATGACTTAAAATAATTAAACACGTGATTCAGCATATTTAAAATTTTAACCCTTAATAGGGTCAAAAGGGGGTTAACAGTTTGTATGAAAGTGTTCGTTTTTTTTAATGAATGTGATCTGTTTCAAAATTTGTGATTAGACTAATAACTGAAAATAATTAAACACGTGTTTTAGCATTTTTGAAATATTAACCTTTAAATGGTTGAAAAAGGGGTTAAAAGTTTATATGAAAGTTTTTTATCTTAAATTTGATCTGTTTCAAAATTTCTGATTAGACTCTAAACTTAAAATAATTAAATACGTGTACCAGCATTTTTGAAATTTTAACCTTAAAGGTGTCAAAAGGGGGTCAAAAGTTTACTACCAAATGGGCTACCCGTTTTCCCATGGAAATGTGACAATTTCCCGGAATAAATTATACTTATAAACCTTCCTCTCAAGTTACTCTATCTAATAAAAAAAACCGCATCAAAATCCTTTGGGTAATTCTAAAGATATAAGGAGACACCAAACGGGAAGCGACTTTATTTTATACTATGTAGTGATGATAGTGAAGCATCATATCCATACAAAAATGAAATAGTTTTATCAATACTAATATTATAAATCTAGAGTTTGTTTGTGTATGTATGTTTGTTAATTTGTTATACCTCTTCAAGCTCAAACGGCTTGACCGATTGGGATGAAATTTGGAACACAGGTAGAGTTTAACCTGGGATAACACAGTCCACTTTTTACTGCAGGAAAACAACTATTACCACGGGATAATGAGTGGCAGCGGGTAAATCGCTGGGCGGCAATCTAGTGTGATAGAAGTATTTAGAAATTTAATTTTGAAGATAAAATAATTTTAAGTATGCATGCATACGTGCTCGTGTGTGTGCTTTTCAAGACTTTTTTTAAGACAATGTTTATTGCATTTCTGGTATTTTTTGTCGCTTAGAGTTTGAGTAGGTACTTTGTTATAAAAAAGCTGATCGTGAAATATCCTGCTGCTAGCAAAAGTAATTTTGGTTGAAGTTTACTGCACTGGGTAACTACAATCAGTATCCTTTCGCTGTTTCGTCAGCAGATTAGGATACAGACTTATGCGTTTTTATAATAGCCATTAGTACCTACGTATAATTTTCTGTTAGAATGTTTGACACTAATGCGTTTAAGGCTAACGGTGGGAAATCGTCTTTTTTTTAAAGTAAACTTAAACCTTATAAGCGTCCGTTGTGCTCGTTCTAAATCAAGGAACAGTCTTTACAGCACCACCCCAAACTGGAATTCAACAAGTGATTATAGAATTGATTGAGAAACATACGAGTAGGTATTTGATTTAGGAAATATTTAGAAGTGTTCTTGTTGCAATCATGGTCAGGTAATACAGGTCTTAAAGTTTTGAGAATTCATACCTACTTATTTTCTGGTTCTGCTTATAACATGAGATGAGAGTCAGAATAGTGGATGTACCTCAACTACCTAATCGTTTTATTTTAATAACCAAAATAATTTACCTAAACCCTACCTTGGCTACTATTCAGTACATATGTGTAGCGACCTCTGGAAGCTACGACAAGAAGCTCACTCAAAGTGGTTCACAAGCAACAAGACGCAACAGAAGTTCCAACATATCTGCAAGATGGCGCCACGTGACAGAACAAAGAGCCTGAAACGCGGTATCGAAGTGTTTCACCGCGCAACGCATATCGTCCCTCCCATCACAAACTGACTCAACTAGCATTTAGTAAAATGTTCAGGGCAACCCTTTTGCGGTTTTGGGTTTCAAATTCCACTCCATAACTTTTGATTAGCGCATGCTATCAGAAAATTAAAAGTATATTTATGTTGAAAAAAAAATCTAGTTTTTTATTCTATTAACCGCTATTATAAAAATTTTACATTTGTTAATGATTTTTATGATTTGAACAGATGTGACACTTCGTGATAACTTTGTTTTTCTTAGTACGGATGCAATTTGTAGTTAAGTCGATCTTTTCTAGTAGATTAACAGATTTTGACGGGATAACTGAAAGTGAAACTAAAATAAAATAAATACTTATAGTTAGTTCAGAATTTCCTGATTGTTTATCCTTTTTTTTACATTTATCTTTAATAGTCAATAATTTAATTGAAACATTTTCCTTTTTGAATTCCTTTAGCTTTTCTTTCAAATAAGAATATCGAAACTTGTTTAATTTCAATTTGAAGGTAGTTCAATAATAACTCAGTATAGGTAGGCTAATATAGGCTAATTAGATAGATAGATAGGTACCTTATCACTTTTATTGGTAGTCCCTATAAAACAACCAAAAACTTTTTTCTTCTTACAAACAAAACTAATCACTTTTTATTTTCAGATAAGAACGGCTTACTTTTTATTTATTAAAAAGAAATAAGAACTATGTAACAGTCTCAAAATCAGTGAAAACTACTAAGTACTATGTAACAGCCACAAAATTGGTAAAAATTACTGAGTATTATCTAATAGTCTCAAAATTAATAAAAACTTCTAAGTTCAATGTAACAGTATCAAGATAAATAACAACTACTAAGTACTATTTATCAGTTTCAACATCAGTAAAAACTTCTGGGTGCTAGTAAATCTTAAAAAATTTAAACCTGTAACTGACTACTTCAGGAGGCATTTTCGGAAAAGGCGAACAGATAAGAAGTCTTAACTTTCAAGCAAGACCTTGGAACTGATGCGAATTAGACGGGAAACACTAGAGGATGCTTTGCCAGATCCCCGGTCATTTAACAAAAAGATCCGAAGTATGGTGAGACGTGACCTCCGAAGCTGGAACACTCGCCTCATAAAGGAGGCGATTGAGAAAAATCGGGGGTCGAAAGTCTTTGACACTGGGAAGGAGTCATCTAGCAAAGCTAACTACCTCGAATGGTGTAACTGTCACATCGGTTCCAGAGATTCTCGCTGAAGTTGAGGACTACGGCTTCTACGGAAATCTATATGCCTCCCCGCATGCGCAGAAACCTCCACCTGACGCGCCCACAGACCCCAGAGTTCCACTCTCTCGCCACTTTACAGACGATCTCCCGGACGTGGATGTACCTAGACGAAATCGGGGCGGCTCTTAAACAGCTTAAGAATAGAAAGGCTTCCGGTGAAGACGGAGTGGCCTCTGAGTTACTTAAGGCTGGAGGAAAACCTGTCCTGGAGGAGCTGAAAAGGCTATTTATTCAACTCTGTTATAGCCAATGGGACAACCAGGCATGGAGCAGAGTTGTTGTGGTATTGTTTTTCAAGAAAGGAGACAAAACGCTCCTGAAAAACTATAGGCCGATCACACTTCTAAGCCACGTCTATAAGCTGTTCTCGAGAGTCGTTACGAATCGTTTGGCATTAAGATTTGACGCCTCCCATACACCGGAACAAACCGGGTTTCGTCAAGGCTTCAGCTTCTTGGACCACATCCATACTGTACGGCAGGTTATGCAGAAGTCAGAGGAGTATAAAAAAGCGCTGTGTATGGCCTTTGTGGACTACGAAAAAGCCTTTGACTCCATCGAAACCTGGGCTGTTTTGGAGTCCTTGCAGCGGTGCCAAATAGATTGACGATATGTGGAGGGAGGTGCTAAGAAGCCTCTATCAAATGGCAACGATATTCGTTTAAGTACAAAACCACTACTGTGTACCATGCACTGGTAGAATCGTACATAAGTTACAGCTTGAGTGTGTATGGTAGAAAATTTAAATCAATTCAGATAAGATTTTTAAAGATGCTAGTAAGTAGTGAAACTAAAAACAAATGCAAAGATTACTACGAACAGCTGTGTTGTGAGAAGGTGTGTGGGATTCTGCCGGTGCATGAGAAAGTTAAATATCTGATAGCTTTAAAACAATGCAACTACGATAAGTATAAAATATTGAAACCACTAGTAGATCACTTAGGGCCCATAAGAGACGGGAGTATATTGAACCAAGGAGCTGTAATTATTACGGAGAGAGAACCCTTCGCTTTGTTGTAGTTAGGTTATGTAATACCATTGATATACTAAATGAAAGTATAAGTAAGCATGTCCTTAAAACAAAACTTAAAAATAAATTACTTGAGGAGAGTGTACAGCTGTACAGCTGGGCTGGGCAGCATTTGGGAATCATATTTTGGAATCACTCATGCCACAATGCCTCAAGACCAAGGTGTTCGATCAGTGCGTCTTACCAGTCATGACCTATGGAGCCGAGACGTGGAACCTGACAGTTAAACTGGCCCACCGGTTACAAATGTCACTCAGAGAGCTATGGAAAGGTGTATGCTCGGTATCTCTGTAATGGATAAATCCAGAATTAGACTATCCACAAAAAGACCAAGTAATGGACATGGTCTGGAAATGTAGCAAACAGAAGTGGCAGTGGGCTGGGCACATCTGTCATAAAATCGACGGACGGTGGAGTAAACGGGTTCTTGAGTGGAGGCCACGCCTCGGCAGGTGGACCGATGACTTAAAAAAGGAGGCTGGTAGCGACTGGATGGCGAAAACGGGGATCGTGCCCTATGGCGTACCCTGGGGGAGGCCTACGTCCAGCAGTGGACTGCAATCGGCTGATGTAGATGTAACTGACTACTTCGCGGCGCTCAGTAGTGGCTTTCCCCGCTACTGTATTAAATTCAGGCCGTAATGATTCTTATTAATTAGTAGATAACAACTAGTTTTTCATAGTTAACTTATTTTAAATAGTCTCAAATGCTTGAAACTGAAATAATATTACACCACTAAATGACTTAAGTTACATACGTCTCTGATAAAAGATAATAAAAAAATATTTTTTATCGTTACTGATAGTCGTATGATATTTACGTCATTTAGTGAAAATAATAATAAATGGTTTTGTAGATGCGACATTTCTAAATATGGTATATCTCAAGAACGGTAATACTGAGAGGTGCGACACTTAGTGACATTATAAAGCATAAAAAATCATATACGTAGGTAGTCTTAACTCAGTTACGCCCTTTATGTCAGTTAAGGCAGTTTGTAATGCGAGGGACGATATATACAACTTCCAATTCTATCCAGGTGGACCAGTCGGTCCCCTGGCCATAACACCCGGCCAGGCAAGGTAGCTACCCTTTTCCCGACTCCACCTGGAACCCTCTATTCTGTCTATTGGCATCACTCTTGTCACCCGCCATATACAAGCTGTTACAAAATAACGCAAAAATAATAATATTATTTATTTTCATTAGTCGATGAAATAATAACAGCACTAGTCTAGGTCAGTACTACGCTTCCATTCCAACGAATTTCGATTTGGCATACATTTCTGTTTATCTTCAGTTCATTAAAATGATTACACCCCATGAAATAAATAGCAATGTATGTATATCGTATCTTGCCGCGCCGCGTTGGCAACTTCAGTTGACCTTTAAACTGTCAAAGTAGTGCTGCGATGCAACGATAATTTTTTCGAGTAATTTGATATAAACCTTGTTTTATAATCAGATAGACTAAAATGACATTTGGTGGGTTGCCACGTTATTGTGTTTAAAAATAAAAATAAATTAGTGTTGTACCCAATGATCATGATTCGAATAGTGTGATTGAATCTTTTTGAAAATACATTTTTTTAATTTAAATTTTCATTAATAAATTTGCCTAAAAGACTAACATACTACTTTTTTCTAAACAAACTAACTTCACGTTTATATTCTGTCTGATGACCGACAACAATACGTTTTTGTTGTTATTGTCAGAGGATTTGAATTTATTTACCAGGTTCACCACAGCAGCAAATTAAGTTATAAAATTTGTTCATATGGGTTAATGTTACAGTCTTCTATTTAAGCTACCTACCCATTTTTTTTATCTGGTGGAAAAGGTAAGTGTAAAAATAAAACAATCGAAAAATTCTCTTAATCACTATTTATTTGTGATGAATCCGTATCAGAGTCTGATTCTGTGACATTAATAATAAAGCTTTCTGTAACGTCATCAATGAGGTGGTCGAGTTGCATCATTTTGCTCTCTTCCTTTATAACATGATCAATACAACTCGACCACCGTTGCGGTGTCACCATCTGCAGCCCTTCATTGATTAATTGTTTTAAGTCGGCCATTTTAAAACTTTTATTATTTCTGGCGACATGCCCCTTAACCTGTGCCCATACTAATTCTATGGGATTCAGCTCACAGTGGTAAGGGGGCAGTCTTAAGATGGTGACACCGTAAGATGCAGCGAGCTCATCGACAGCTTTTTTTTGGTAAGCTGCCTTTTCTTTATGTACAATTTCAATTAATTCTGCTTTAATCATTCTTTCTTCATAGGTAATATTTTTTGAGCTCAGCCACTCTTGAATTTGAGCTTTGCGCCAAGCCGTAGTGGGGGTCTTTTCTAATTTTCGCGAGTGGTAGGGAGCATTATCTATTACCAAAATTGAATCCCGTCTCAATTTCGGCAGGATACTCTCCAACCACTCTTCAAAATGTTCGGCGTTCATTTCGCTATGGTAGTCGCTGGAGTCCGTTTTTGACTCGAACATCAGCAGACCCCCATCTAAAAAGCCTTCCTCGCTTCCAATGTGGCTTATTATAAGGCGTCTTCCTTTTCCAGTAGGAGCTTTTAGGCCCGTTGTTAGACCTTCGAGGAAGGCTTGCCTCGGCGTCTTTATGTTCATGTCGACCCATGCCTTGCTTAAAGTGTGCCCTATAAGGAATAATGTTTATTTATTTAAAAAATATTTTTTCATTACGCTCTAAAACCGGTTTATTTAAAATAGCTAGACATATAACCTTGAAAATTTTATAGACAACATCACGTATTCCGATCTTATTTGTACTAAATAAAGATACCACTATGTATAATGGTTTTTACAGAAATAAGTAAAGTAAGTGAATTGAATATAAAGACAAAAAGGTCCCGTTGATAGTCTCCATAGTAAAATATCCGAACTCATGTACCTACCTTCGTTAACCCAAGTCTCATCCTGGTAATAAATAAATTTTCCTTGGCGGCGATATTCCTTTATTGCCAATAAATATTTTTTGCGCCACAGAATAATGTCCTGCCGGTCGATTAAGGAGCTGCATCGTTTGCGACTTGCGTATTTGAAATTTAAATGTTTGAGGACTAGCCTCATAGTTGACCTTGAAAAATTGGGTAGATCAGGATCATCATTTACAGCATCAGTAACCTGAAAGCAAGAAATTAACGTAAGTTATGGTTCCGACATGATTTTACAGTTAAAATACTATATTTCTTCAAGTAAGGTAAACCTATAGGTCAAATAATAGAGAAATTAGATTAGAAAAAGTACTGCTCTGATCTCAGCTGCACAAAGCTTTTATTTTTAAATAAATGAAAAATCGAAATTCAATTGTGTATGCCTGTCTCGATGTTGAAAATAATAAACTTTATTTAATAAAATATACACAAGTTTTGAGTCAAGAAATGCACTTTTTCAAAAAAGTGCATTACATATAATTGTAAATGTAGTTATTTCTTGAGTATTAAACATAATTGATAACAAAATACTGACCTTGGCAATTGTAGGTGCTTCATTATTATAAAAAAAGCTGTGCACTTTGCGTCGGATGGCAGAAAAAGTAAATTCGTCCAATTTATCTTTGAATTTCAGTTTCGGACCAGAATGTTTTGGTGGAGTTGGCATAATATTCTCCTTAATGTCTTTGAGAACATTGAAAACAGTGGCAGTGCTAATCCCCAAAATATCTGCAGTTTCTTGAGCACACTGTCGTTTATTAGGTTTTTCATCTAATTGTGTATCCAAGTTCTTTTCTTTCTCACTGAATACGTATTTAAACACATTTTGCACCATTGTCTTTTCAGTTGCACTCAGATGAGCAGTTTTTCTCCTTTTCCGTGGAGACAGAACTGCACCCGAGGTGCTGGGTTCAGTGCCCTCCATGACGTTTAACAAAAACAGCAAACGAAAACAGGAAAAACAAACAAAACAACGCAACAAGAAAAGATAACAAAAACTTAACAGAAAATAGCAACAAAAACTGGATTTATGAGCGCAAAGAATATTCGTACAACCACTCGCGAGCGAAAACGGGAGACGAATGACGCGGGCAAGGCGACGATTAGTGTTCGAAACGTACGCGCATTGTACCTACCTAAAATTACCTGCTTTGTTAATAGGGAACCCATAAAATAAACAAAAGGCAAACGTCCCGCGTGAGCGAGGACTGATTAGAGCGGTCGGCCTATAATTCCTAGTATCCCATTATGATATTGCGACCAGCTGGCCGCACACACCTTTGCCATTTGTATATTTTATGGGTTATTAGCAAAGCAGGTAATTTTAGGTAGGTACAATACGCTTACGTTTCGAAATAAAGCCGAGTTCGGGTGTAGCGGCTGTTTTTAATGGATCGTTTGTTACTATAGGCCGACCGCTTTAAAGTAACAAAATATCCATTCAAAGAAACACGGGGGACAACATTCGCCATTCGTTCAAAGCGGGGCGGGGTAAATGCCAGTGAGGGGAACGAGTGTCGCATCTTAGCGGTTAGTTTTCTTGGCTACAACCAAGGTCACAACAAATGTTTATTTGAACGCAAATGAGAACATAAGTAGTAAAGTATTCAACCTTACATTTTAAATTGCATACTATTCATTGTTGATTTCTTTGAACAAAACGAAAAGTTGTGAATAAACTTAAAGTAACGTATATATACTCTTTTACGTGACCGAGAGTCAAGTATTTATTATGCATTATTTATTTACAAATAAAACTCCATCGAGGAATCATCTCACAACAGTTCAATGAATAAAATGAATGAGTCAAACCACAACACTAGACTTACGCTGGCAACATTTTAAAAAAATAAAGCTGTTCTTAGCTGTCAGTTTAGTCTATCTAATTATAAATTAAGGTTTAAAAATATGATTTTCGTAATTTTCAAAATCGACACTACGGCTTAAATTTTTTGACAGTAGACTCCTTACAAGGGTCCCTTTTACACCCTCTCGGCTTTACTTGTTATTCTGTAACACGCGGTATAGGTACTTAAAAATTGTACCTGCTGAAAAACTTTTATATGAACATCAAGGTCATATGGTAGGTACACCCGCCATAATGATGTCGTGGCCACATCGTGATATAGTATTTCTATTGACAGTTCTGTTCATAGTTCTGAATGTCAAACCAGAGGGCGCTGTGCTAAACTGAAATCTTCTCATTACCAAAATAAGCAATCTTATCAAAGGTACAAAAGGTAGGTATGTGAAGGCAGAATCTTGAAATAAGCTGTGTGGACCCTAGATTAAAATAGACACTTTGACGTTTCAATATGCCTGGCGGCAGCCACAGTTTTGTCACAGGTTCCGTTTCACGTAGTGTTCGTTACAAATTTATTATGTTAGTTTGATTTACTACAAAATAAATTTATCGCCTAGCTATTATATTGAGTGTCATTCGTGTAAGTAAACAAATAACCAATAATAAATTTAGAACAATTCAATAAAAACAAAAATAAAGAATAATTTCTAAAGTGGTACAGTTTTTGTGTAAAGAAACGTAATTTCAATTAAGCTCAGCGCCCTCTACATGACACTCGAGAATCCTACCTAGAAAATTTCCCATTATTTATTTCTTTTGTTTTACATTTACAGCCACAACAGTCCACTGTTGGACATGGACCTATTAAATTTATATAGCTATTTATCTAGTTATCTTACTTTTAGCCATGCTTTTAGTACATTCCGATCTCATTTAGGTATATTTACTCTGTAGTTATTATATTCGCCTGTAATTTATCTGATTTTATACTATTATTATTATATTTAGGTTAAGTATTGATAGTAATTTTATTATAAATTTAGGAATAAGATGCTATGGTCTAGGTTTAAGAAATTGTTATCACAGATCTCGTATATATTTGTCCGTATGTTGCAATAAAATCTGGTTCCGCGGAAGACCAGCGCTTTGGGAGTGCTGCTCTAGTACACTCTTAAAGCATTTTGCTGAGCGGATACCTTTTTGTTACCGTGTTTTTGTATTAGTTATTAGTTATTAATTTATGTACCTTTAATATTTGGTAACAAATAAACATTTTTCTTTCTTTCTTTCCATTATGATAATATAACGACACTCTCTCTCTGTTCGTGTGGAACACCGAGTCGTTAAAACAACACTAAACAAAACGTCTTATAACGCGGTCTAGACGTGGGTACCACGTTAACATTTGGGCCACAAATACACCTAAGTAGGTATTGCACTTCTGTAGCTTTGTCTATTGTTGGACAGTTACAAAAGATTCTAAGGATAAGATCCATCAGCGCCAACGCTGCGTCAAGCGGGCTGCACGCACGGGCCGACGCGACGCGACGACCGCGCGCGGGCTATATTCGGCAAAATATTAGGTCCTTACATATGAAATTGGCGTTTTGTATGGGAGGAACAAAAATTCGATTTTTTTTAATATAGTATATTTATTTAATCAAAGTATGAGCCATTGTAATCTATGCACTTTTGCCATCTCATAGGTACCTAGTTCATTGATCCCTTTACTAAAAAAACCATTCGGACGGGAATCAATAAAATCTTTGAAGGCGATTTGGACTTCCCCATCTGAGTTGAATTTTTCCCTTGCAAGAAGTTATCCAAATTTCGAAAAAAATGGTAATCTGTTGGAGCAAGGTCCGGGGAGTACGGTGGATGCCTTAGACATTCCAATTGAAGCTCTTCTAATTTGCTAGCCGTCTGTTGTGCAGTGTGTGGTCTAGCGTTGTCGTGAAGCAACAGTGGCGTAGAGCGATTGACCAACCTCGGTTGTTTAGCAGCTAGCTTTTCCATCATGGTTTGCAATTGCTGACAGTAGACATCTGCCGTAATCGTCTGGCCAGATTTGAGAAAACTGTAATGAACGACACCGGCGCTAGTCCACCAAACGCTTACAAGTAACCTTTTATTGGTCAATTTTCGCTTGGCAGGCTTTGGCTGGCTTGCCAGGGTCCAGCCATTGCGATGAGCGCTTCCGATTATCGTAGAGAATCCACTTTTTATCACAGGTAATGATTCGATTTAAAATCCCTTCGTTATTGTGCCGGTCAAGTAATGTAACGCAGCAGTTGACGCGCGTTTGCCGGTTTGCTTCACTCAATTCGTGAGGAACCCACCTTTCAAGTTTTTTAATCTTTCCAATTTGCTTCAAGTGGATTAAAACAGTTTTATCACTAACACCAAAGCCTGCAGCTAATTCGGACGTGGTTTGCGATGGATCCGCTTCCACAATAGCCTTCAATTCTTCATTATCAACTTGGGTCTCCGGCCGTCCACGGGGCTTGTTTTGCAGGTCGAAATTTCCAGAACGAAAACGTTGGAACCAAAAACGCACTGTGTTTTCTTTTGCGACACAACCGCCATACACATCATTAACCCTTCGAGCCGTTTCCGCAGCACTGGTGCCACGGTGGAACTCGTACTCGTAAATAACGCGATATTTCAAATTTTCCATTTTGTAAATTGAGCGATGCAAACAGAAAAAAGATAAGTAAAAAAACAAATGAATGACGGTTTACGAAACACAACTACATGTGGAAATAGCTGTATAAATTTGAATTTCGAATTCCTAACCAAATAGGAGAAATTTGTGATCAAAGTGGCCAGTACGACAAAACGACAATTTCATATGTAAGGACCTAATACAAGAGCAGCGCGTGCGGCCCGCTCGAGCTCGACGGAGCGTTAGCGCTAGCTAGCTAATAATTTGAAAGGGCACGTTTGTTTGACGTCGCATACCTTTATCCACAAATTAACTATATGTCGACTAGCTACCTAAGAATCTGAGAAGATTTTTATCTTACGACATTCCTAAACTTTCCTTTAATATTTCAAGAAGAAAAGTACAATGACATAGTTACACCAAAAGCAGTTTAATAGTTTTCTTCAAGAAACTGGCTGTTTCTCCATTGTAAATTCGTTTTTTTTTTTGTAAAATTGCGACTATTGTGAAGGAGGTTACTCCCTTTTTTCAAGTCAGGTAAAAATCAAGGGTACGTTCATAACTGCTGCGATAGGATGAGAATCTGAGAAGATTTTTATCTTACGACATTCCTAAACTTTCCTTTAGTATTTCAAGAACTCCGTAGATCCTCGTTTGTTGTTTTCGTTAAAATGTTGGGAAAACCATGAAAGTAAATATTATTGTGATCCAAGTGACGTAACCATGAATTTTCTTCGTCTTTTCGTATGGGGCACCGAGTCCAACAACATAGTATAAAGAAGGAAGTACGTTATCTTCATACAAACGCACCGCGCGCGGCTTGTATGTGTGCGCGATAGTATCTATGCGTCGTCGCACGCACACGCGGACACATCTCGGGTGGTTTCGCACTGCGCTTCGTCGAGGCCGCCAGTCGACACCGCACGATGAGTCACGCGTCACGGCTTACTAGTACCGCGAAACCACGATTGTAAAATGGTTAATTGTAGCAAAAGAAAGTATTGCTGTGTCTAAATTATTCATCAATATTTCCTGATTTGTCTCTTTTCAAATTACCTACTGACCAGAATAGGTACCTAAGTAATTAATTTGATTTAATATGATATGATAGATATTTTTACGATTTTAAACTCGATGATGAGATTTATTAGTTGTATTTAGTAGTCTATTTGATGTAATTATTGGTGTTCTTATTGGTATAGCGATATAGGTGCTTATAATCTGAAGTTGAGTCTGCCAGTTGCTCACATTAGGTATTGTAAATCCTTTCTTGTCGTGTGAAGGGGCACCGAGCCGTGAACGACCCGATGAACCCTGTTGTCAGAGTTTTAAGCTGACTACGTAAATTAACTTGGTAAAGTCCGTTCGCTCAGATGCGATCGCGCGTTCCGGTATTTGTCAAAGGACGCCGCCTCCCAAACAAAGGATGCCAAGTACAAAAGCAAAGATTGTTTCATTCATTAAATAGGTTTCATCATCGTGTGGTTAGGTAAAACTGACCTCAGACACCTTGGTTGGACCAAAACAATTTAAAATACAGCTGCTCCACGCCAAATCCTAGGCACTGAATTGAAATTTTGTTGAAAGTGACAACCCTGAGAGAGTAGGTAATTATAGCGCGGATTGGGCCGGAGTTGGCTACTATGCCAACAATGATTAATAATAATACGTATATACGTTTCCCTTTACGATCTCATATATCCATGTGAAAAATTCAAAAAGTGTGTGACTTTCCGTTTCTTACGTTAACGTACCAATTACAGCGCGACTAAGAAAGAGAAAATAATAAAATGAAAAAGAACTCTATTCTCATTATGAAAACTCCATAACGGTGAAGAAAAAAGATCACGAGACCAAGAGACTCGCTTTAAGAGATAAATTTGTCTGAATAAAAAGCACGAACGTGCCCCTCATTGTTTTGACGTTTGAATGACGTTTGCTTTGTGTTGGGTTTTGGTTGCTTTGGGATTTTGTGATTATTCTTGTTTTCTAATTTTTTACCTTTATCTTGGTTAAGTGAACAACCATGGATAAGTTCGATATTGAGTTTGTAACCGAAATGTTTTTGGACACCGACAGCACCACCACGCTCAATAGGTTAGTCGTTGCTACTGCGAATGTGGTGACTGAAAACAGTGAAAATATGGACATGGTGACCGAATTGCTGGACAAGGAACACTCTCACGTCGTGAAGAACATCCTTGATACTTCGAGTGAATTAGGAGTCAGACATAAACGAAGGAAACTGTTCTACGAAGAGACAGTGTTGAATTTCACAGACGAGGATTATTTCAACACTTTCAATATCAAGAAAAGCACTGTACAGGTAGGTAACTAACCAGCTGATCAAAGTAGGTAACCTATTGGATTGCAATGAGAGCCGTAGCGGGAGAAGCTTGAGAGAAACACTTTGCTCGGAGTACAAATATATAATGATTTATTAGGAATATTGGCAAGGCTTATATATTAGGTTTTCCAAGTCTGGAATGTCAATATTATATGATCTCTTCAAGGCTTTAGGTCATTCAACTATTTGAAGGTCTTACACATGGTTGGTTCATTAACCTGTTACAGTTATAAATAAGTATATCATATCTACACCTCATGATATATTCTTTCTACTTGCTCTGGTTCAATCAATATAAACGCTAACCATAAGAGTAAATCCTTGTAAGTTTCATTGATGCATTGTCAATGCATTTCAATTGTCAATGATCATTTCCTAAAATTTTACAATTTTTCCAGGCCTTGATCAACCATCTTCAAGACTTGGCTAAACCTGGAGCTACCATTGTCCCATTTGACAAAAAAGTACATGTGTTTCTATGGGTGCTAACTAGCAATCTATCTTATGGTGAAATTGGTGTTCAGTTTGGTCTGCACAAGTCTTCAGTGTCATACATCTTTCATGAAATAGCAGCCCTACTTGCTGAGCAAAGGTACCACTATATAACCTGGCCTTCTATGGAGGAACAGCATCTGACTAGAATAAAAGTAAACAGTCGGTTTAAATTTCCTAATTGTGTTGGATTCATAGATGTCAGCCATTTCAAAGTTGGCTCAAAAAGAAGCAAGAAAAGTCTACCGGAGGCCATGCTTCTGCAAGCTGTATGTGATGAAAACCTGTCATTTATAGACATTCATATTGGAGATGCAGGTGCCACTAAAAAGAGCAAATTGTTTAAAGAAAGTTTGTTGGCAACTGAGCTCAGGAATTTTGTTGATTTAGACAACCACATACTAGGAGACTCTGAGTACAAGTTGAAGAAGAATTTGATCACACCATTCTCCAGTGAAGATGTGCTCACTGATGAAGAAATGAAGTTCAATCAAATCCACTGGAGAGCTAGAAGCTACATCAGTCATGCATTTGAGCTTCTAAAGGAAAGATTCAGAAAGTTGAATCATATTGACTGCAGTAAACCTGAAGCTGTAAAAACTTTGATTTGTGCTGCCTGTGTCCTGCACAATTTTATTCTTATGCATGAGGGAAACCCTGGCTTGAAGGAGGAACCAGTTATATGTGATGATGCTGTCACCATTGATCCTGATATTGTGAAAACCGCTGAAGAGAAAAGACAGTTCTTGTGTAACTACATAAACTATATAGACACTACTTGATTTATTGGTAAGTGTTGTTTCCATCCATGGTTTTACTTAGGGAGGGTGAAAGAATACAACAGACATATTGTAATAATACTTATATTTTCTCCACTATTATGGGAATTGATAAAATTGCTAAGTATTCAATTGATTTATTATAATATAAAAAATATAAATAAAATGCTTTTTGAAGTATGTATAATGATATCAGCTGAATGTACAACATGAGTGATATTTTCAATAACAGCATTCTAAATACACAATCTAAAACTTTTTACTAATTTAACTACCAACAGGTAAATGATTCAGAATAAAGTAATATGAAAAGAAAGAAAGTTTATTTTACTTTGATAGTAAATATTATATTATAACATTAATTTCTAACTTTTATTTGTATTTATGTACAGAAACAGTTACATCTGTTTAATCTTAATAGACTTTGTTTGTATCACGGTGGGAACACTTGCTAATTTTAGATCTCTGGTGGTTATTTAATTTCAGCCTAATTTAGAGTATATTTCACATTTAGGTCACACTATTCAATACATATTTTGTTTATAGCCATTGGAATACTTTTTTGATCAATCAATGAAAGACATAAAAAGGTGGAACTTAAAAAACTTATAGAGAAAGCATTACTACACTATAAAATTATTTTGAGAAGTCCACATTATTGTGCATTTTACATTATGTACATGGCTTGTTAAGCTTGCTCCAGTATGTTTCTCTCAACTGTTTTGTAATAAGTTGGTGATGTATTTCTTTGTATCCTAAATTATGTTAGGCACTAAATTGGCAACCTACAAGGCACTATGCACTTAGCACAGCAATCACATGCTATAATTATATTATGTCAACTTCATTTTCAACAATTTTTTAATATTTTGATTTTTCTAAATAAGAATACATTCTTGTAATATATATTTATACGCTTTTCGCGTGCACTTTGTAGTATGATGTTTCTTCATTATAACTATAGTTTTCCCTACAATAACCATGTTCATAGCTCATACTTAAAATAGCACTATATACACATTTGATTATATTTACAAATAGCAATTATGCAATTAACTCCTACGATGCGTCTTATGGAATGTAGAATACTGTATGAATATTCAATACTGAACATAAACATTTACGAATTGAATATCTAGCTAGCCTAGAGAAATTGTTTGAAATAAATTCTTTGATACCTACTGGCGCTAAATGTTAGTTTAGTATTGAGCATTCAAAATATTTCCCAGGGTAATGCTGAGAAGATAACTTTGATATCGATCTAAAGTGTAAATGCAATCTTCACTTGAATAGGTTCAAAGTCTTTGTTATGTTGAATGAAAACTGTACACAACACAATATTTACAGCACTCAAAGTCAACATGTCCTAGATACACTTATTAATCATCACACTGTCGAACCGAGCAACTCGGAAGACTTGGCACTCGCGACGCGCAACGTCTTATATCTATCACTTTGCGATCGATCCGTACATAGTTTGTGGGGGTAATTTTCAAATGTAAGTCTTTTTCACTTTCTGTAGGGTGCCGAATTTGAGATCCTTGTCGAGTGACTCTGTGGAGTTACGCAGGTCTAGAGTGCGTTCCTTCCCCAGCTCGAGGTTGAGGTTGTCTTGTTTGGCAAGCGGACAAACGTTCGCAACCATGTTGACGTTCTTTGACCGCGGCGGCATGTATGCGCTGTTCGCGTTCAATGGCGTCTCTAGGGGGCTCAGTCTGAAAATACACACACAAATACTTATTATTTATATATTAGGTACATATAAATGACAAACTACTATCCTATTCAAAGGTATTTGTATAAACTTTTTTTTCTGACGAAGTAAAATAAACTTTTCACTGTGCATTCTTGCCCAGATGCTTGTAATTGTGTGCATTGTGATTTTGAAAACGGATAAATAGTGCTGTATTTAAACTAATGTGTGCCTGCAAGCATCTCGGAATGAAAACGCAACTCACTTCTATAAATGATAAAAATATGTCTGGAACAGGAAGATGGACTACATCGTAAAGGATTTCAGTATAAATTTGTAAGTCTATTAGGAATATTTCAACGGAAGTATACCAACCTGTTCAGATGATTGTGTTGTTCATTGAAGGGTGAGGTATCGGTAAAAAAGGGGTGTCGAAATCGCCGGGAGAAGAGGTAGCCGATGACGAATCCCACCATGAGAGTGACCAGACATGAGGCGACCACGGCAGTGAGCAGAGCCTGCGCACTGTAGATGTTCCCGTCAGCAGCTTCCACTGTTAGCAAGTCTAAAATGTAAAACACTGGTTAAGAAGACTGAAGTCTTTGGCTCGCTGTTGGTAAGTGAAAACTCGAGTATTGATTAATTATTTACCTGTTTCGTGTTTGTTGTTGTTTGAATTCTTTTCGTCAGATAAAACGTTAGTTTCGACGACTTCTATTAATATTTCATTTTGTACATCGTCTGACTTTTGTCGCATGTCGGGCTCCGAAAGCGTAGGCTTCTTTGTGCCCGGATTTCTATTGCTATGTCGATCATTCGGTAAAAGGGCTGGCAGCTTATTACATATTTCAGTCTTTCCATACTCTACATTTTGTAGAAACCTCTCGGGATTAGGAAATTGCCTGTTTCCGACCCAAGAGCATTGTTGTTGTTTAGAATCCCATGCGCAGTGGGGATCTTGTAATGCGACGCACTCTCTGAAATTAATAACGTTCATGTTAGCAAAGTTCAGATAAAACTTTTGATATTATTCACCTATTATCATGTTAACTTTGTTTGTATATAGTCGTAAACACGATAAGGTAGTTTGCGGAAGTGTATTTACCTGCACGATTGCACGTTGCCGCAGTGAGATAACGTCACCGCCTTGATGATGTCGCCCGACGCGACGATGAGCTTCTCCGTGGTTAGAGCGACGTGCATCTGCTTAATGGGCACGCCGGGAGGCAGCACTTGCACCTCTGAGATCACAGCCGTCCGCACCGGGCTCTTGCTGTACTCGTCCGAGCTACCCTCGAACGAGCCCTCATTAGACGCTACATTCACAGCCTTTATGACTCTCCCATCGTCTGTTCCCACGTACATCACATCGTATTTGTTGCCATTCATGGCTTGGACTTGTGGGTGCACAGCTATGGCTGAGAATCTATATTGTAGACTAACTCTAATGAGGATTGGCCGTGCTAAGAAAGTCGGAACCGCTTTGTCCATCAGTGGATGCGTTTTGATAAAATTCACCGATGATTCCGAAAGCGTTCGGCTGTCTTCTACGCAAGCGCCTGGTCTCTTCTCTGGCATCTTATCTCTCTCTAAAGGCAACCAGTTGGAGTTCATAGTCTCCTGGCCTTTGAAAGATCCCTCAAACGCATCCAAGATATCTCGCATAGAGAATGCGCACACAGCTGATCCTCCAATAGCATTTTGAGGTGTCGTAAAGACACCGTATACAATATCGCTTCTGCTGCCGTCGCTGCCGTAAACCCCATTTATAAGCTCAGTCGTTGCCTCTGCAAGGAGATAAATGATGATATTAGAATATTTTAATCAACTTCAATCTTAGTTCCTCAATTTTATTATTATTCCTTAAAAACTTACGTATTTCATCGAAATAAAATGGGTATTCTCCAGGCATGGAGCAGTTGAGACGAGCTTTCAAGAAACTTGTCCATCGATCGCTAAATGTGTGGGGACCACCTTTGTCATTCAAACATACTCTTGCAACCCTCGAATACACAGCCTGCGAAAGAAATATCAATTATAATACTGTCCCGACATGTTTCATTGTTATGTAATTTTTTGCAAAATATCGGCAAAAGCTTGCGTGCTAGATAAGTGACTCACCTTGCCACAGTTCATGTATTCCACCGCTGTTTCACGGTAGAAGAAGTAGACGTGGCTAGTGGAGGCGACTGCTCCAACAAACGACGGGTCGTTGAGCAGACGGAGATCTGAGCGTTCAGTCCGCACCGGTTCTCGGTAAATGAGCGGGTCTGTGCCTGAGAAATCCGCCGCTGTCGCTGTATACAGCTGACCATCTGAAAAACCAACAATATTACTCAATGACTCCGATTTCATCATAACCAAGACACGACAATCCAGCCTGTGTCACAGCCTTAGTAACATTAATTTGCAAAGGTGAAAGCAAGCATGTTTGTGAGTAGTTTAAGTCATTTCGTTCGCAAATTACTTATGCGGTTTCTTCATACCATTCGTGGAGCACTTTACTTTAACTGTCATCATTTCTAACAGTAATTCGAATTGCGGTTTCATAATAGTTTAGTGCGGTGGGAAACATGTAGAGCACAATGGTTTGAGGGCGGCAACGTCTGTTATTAAAACTATTTCACATAAGTGAGACATTCAGTGAATGGCGCCGGGAACCACGTTGTGTAGGAATAGTTAACAGTATTGGCAATAAATCGATTGATATCGCGGTCTCGTGTCGTGTACGGCACAACCCCTCACCGGTCTGCGCTCGGCGTGGCGCCCCGGTTCGTGCGCCCGCGCAGGCAGAAGAGCATAGCTTTGTATGATCACGCCGAAACCAGGAAATTGTTTTAACCATAAAGGTTATATAGCAGTGATATTTGATGTTTGTTGTTTGAAGTTTGTTCTCACCTGCGTATATAGCAGTGGAGTTGTGTTGTGGATCGTAGGGACAGCGGCCGGAGCCGTCGAACTCATCGAGATGGTGGTTCGGCGGGTGGCGCGCGTACCGCCGGCACAGCGGCTTGAATGCGTTGGTGCCGCACACAAGCAGGCGGCCATGCGAGCGCGCTGCGACACGTGGGTAGTTCTGGCATTCGTCTGCCGATTTGCCCTTCAGCTGGCATAATTCTCTATGTGCATCCGTTGACTGCCATTCCAGACGCTGAGGACAAAAATGTTTTCGTTAGTTTTCTAGCTACCTGTAATGCTAATCAGTTTCTCCATTTCCAATAAACATTTTATTTTATTTTGACAGCAATTTTACGAATGAAATTAAGTAATTTGTAATGTTAAAAGAGTGGATGAGTTAGTTGGTAGTCACGTAAATACGAATTTAATTTGGCCTGGAGACGGGTGTCTGGGTTATAAAATGTACTTTCTTAGCATAATAAATAAGTAGAAACGTAAATGTTTCGCCTTATTTGCACAATTTGCACTGGCGTGTGGGGTCGTTCCGTAAGATCGCCGGTGGCATGGAGAGGCGACGTTAGACGTGTTCGGTTTGGTTGCAGGGAGAGTTGTGGAGGCGGTTGTTGAGCCCGAGCGACCGGTTTACGCGTATCCAATCCGCCGCGGACATGATCGGCCTCCTCAGCGGATTGCGACACGGCCGCAGCCGCAACGCATGCAAATAGCAAGCAGCACGCCAGTATTTCATAGCTGATCTGTACTGGCGCGGCGATGTTGTCGGCGGGTATTTATTGTTGGCGACTAGATAGTGATCTTGTGGGCGACTACATTGCATTGCACTCGGAGTAGCCCGAACGAGCGTGCACCATGTTTTCATGTCGTGCCGCGAAACGCCGTTTTAATTTCTAGGTGTCAGGAATTAGGTTAAATACGCTACATTAGGTTTTTTTCCGAGGCAATTATAAACAGCTTTTCCTTAGAAACTTTCTACAAAAAAAACTGTAATTTTTAAGCGATTAGTATTCAAAATGTCGCATTGTAGCCGCGTATACCGCGCCCGTGAATAATTCAACGCATCAACGCAACGCAACGCCATATGTGACAAGTAATTTAAAAGGCGTTCGTACAATAAAAGTCATTTAATATTCGGTGGCCACGTTGTGGGCTACGAAGGTTAGAGGTAGGTATTAAAAAAACACACGAACTAACTTCAAAAGCAGCAATTTGGTAAGTAGCACACGAGAAAAGTTTCATTCAAATTTTTATTAAAATCTTTGAACGTGGTGTGTGTTGTGTTCTGCGAAAAAATGCTGTTCACGATCTGCGTAATTAAGAAAATATTCCAAACATAAACAAAACGCCGACGTACACACTCGAGTTTTTGATGAGTGAAACTTTAGTAATATCTGGGTGTAGACTGTAGATGGCTGTGTGCCAAGCATCCTCGCGCCGCGCCGACGAGGCAGCGGCTCGGCAGACTCTACTCGCAGTCGCCCCGCGTCCCCTCCAGCCGTATTTTTATTTCATGCGCACATTGTGATGCCGTTAATCGTAGTCCACGCTGAATTATTTGTGTTTCGGCCCTCACAAATCCCAGATTGAACTCCAACGACTCCCATTTATCTTGTACAGTGCGCTTTTTACGAGTAACCCGAAAGTACTTTTGAACTAACTCCGTAACAAAACCGAAGTACAATATCTTGTTAAAGATTAATACAAGTTTATTGTAATTCTAAATCAACTTGGCTAAGCTGGGGGCAATAACCATTTAGGCTAGTTGCCAGGTAGGTCATGGACTGCGTCTGGGGCGCTAATTCAATACATTACGTACAAGGGCACTAAAATTATTGTTATTAGATGTATTAGCTTCTATATCGATAATGCGTTCAGCGAAATGCCTCGAAACATTTACTACACAAAATTTAATAGTAAACTAAACTAGCTTGTTAGTGGAGTTTTGAGTAATAGCATTATAAATTATACGAGTCGCTTCTAAAGTTTTCTTCGTATTTAGGGTCATATAAAACGGAGAAGACGGCGGGACGTGAGCGAGCAATCTAGATATGATGGTAAATAATTTTACGCGATTTAGAAAATAAACAGTGTGCCGAGGGAAATGGGTCGTAACTAGGAATAAACAAAAAGGGCAGCGAAAAGGAACGGGTGAGGGTAGTTGTTTGCTCAAGATTAGATACATAAACCTGTAGTTGGATGCTATGCAATGTTGTCGCCAGGTCGCCGACCGCCGCGCAGCCGTAATCGAGCAAACCTTGCAAAAACTGCCGCTGTGCCAAGTGAGCAACAATGCCGACGCTACCGTGCAGCTACTTCAGACACCCGCTATCATTTGACCCGCATTCTAAGTAAATACGATAACACTTGCCGCTTCGATATCATAACTTTTAAGATTAGCCCCTGCTTTAACCCAGATACCCAGTTTGTCGTGAAATTACTCTTATGAAAATATTTAAGTAAGTTGCTGACGGTCTGTCTGTTCGGTCTAAATTTATGAAAGCGTTACGCCAAGTACGTTGTAAGTGGTTCTATACGGGGCAAGTTTATGTGCTTACTCATCATAAGTAGGTATGTAGCACAATGCGCCGAAGCGAGCTAAAATTATCAGCTTTCACGGATCGTTACTACATAAATATTTATTTACACTGGCTAAGTTGCTGATAGCGCACGCAATCGGTAAAATATCGTTTTTGTAGAGCGATGAATAAACATTACCTGATCTAAATTTTCGGACAGGTCGTACAGGCTGAGGTTGTAGACGGTGTTCCTGTAACGAAATACAATTTATAGTGTAAATGTAAACTAATGGCACCAATTGAATATGCATATCTATCGGACGCACCAGCACTGGGTACCTGCCCAAACTAGGCTCGATTTCCCCCACAAAACCTTATATGGAAATCACCCTATTCGATGCTAATTTTACGTAATCGCCGCGTTTAACGTTTAAGTGTGGCAATACGAGTAAGTTTGCAAATTGTTGTAGAGCTTCGCGGGCTTCCCCCCGACACGCAGAAAACGTTTACTGGAAAGTACTCTCAACGAACTAGCTACCTGGTTAGGAACTAACATTTTAACCAGCATGTGAAAGTAGGCAACATAGCATTTTCAATAACCTGCAGGCAAGTGGTTCGTAGTGAAAGGAACCTTACCGTGCTTAGAATGCCTACCTACCTAATGGTACCAGAGGGCAACTTAACAATAGTAGGTCAAACTTTTTGCGATCAACTCACCTCCCTCCGACGATAATGGAGAAATCATCTCTGTCTAGGATCCGGAAGTGGTCGGGAGCCGTCACGTTCCCCAAGAACTGTTCTGAAGTTTCATCGCCTGTAAGAAACCAATTTATTAAAACTTGCATCACGTCACTGAAACTCGATGAAGCTATGCGCAACGTTAAATTATGGGCTCATAATATTGTAAGTAAGCGGTCGGAGTAAGTAGTCGCATGAGTTGGCATGACCCGCGATTTGCGGCTGTCTACCCCTCGCCATTACCCTGTCAGTCGGTCTTAGTGACAGCTCCCCATCCCCCCCTTACGCGGCGGCGCACCACACAGCGTACTCCTAAACTTAGCTTAGGAATTTTGCTTTGCAATAAATAACACACATTAATTCAACGCTGTGCGAGAACATGAAAATTATAGGCATAACGCGAAAAACATGTTCGTTCAAAAGGTCTTTGTATATCGACCAGTATTTATTAAAAGAAAGGAAATTTATAAATTATTACTGCGTTAGGCTCAGTGAAGTATATTTTCATTTACGCAGAAATCTTTTCTGGATCACACAAACAATGATCCTATTGTCAGTCGATTAAACAACAATGAGCGTTGGTGATTTCATAACAATTGTCGGGTGAATTCTCACGTGTCAGCAGGGACACACCACACCGCACCGGTGCCATACACCTGCACGTTTACCTCCAAGAATCTCGTATTTTACGACAACAATAAACCTAAAGTAATAAAATATGCCTCTACTACCCACAACATTTTCAAAATTGAAAACTTAACCGATGCAGTATAATGGTACCCAGTTATATACTATTTTCTTCTTTTACACACCTGTCACTACAGCGATACACAATTTTCGAATGACCCTCAAATGTACGTCAGACGTGGCATAAGTGTTCGTTTTTTACGGCCTAAAAGGTCTGTTTGCCCCGCATGGGACATAGGGGGTGATATATGTATGTATGTAACTATGTATGTTACTGAGCTGTTTGTAAACCGGTTTTATGGCAAGAAAGAGTTGCTTGGTTGGAATGGAACGAAGAAGAAACAAGATATCACTGCCTCAAACGCAGTTATCTGAAGGTCAATTAAATTTTAAAGCCGATCAGAGTATCCACTTAATATCTTAGATATTTTTATCTGTTAGCGATTCTTTGATCTATGCCATGGCTTTTAGATAAAATGTATTTCATTAGTTTTGATTAGCTTCCTTTATCTGTCGGTCAGTGGTTGTGTTGTGTAAGATGTTTTTGATGCTTAGTTAAAACCGTGGGAGAGTCTATTACCGTATTTGACGTGTATCCGGGCGTTGGTGTCCGGCATCCATGCTTGCGCCGTCGAAGCCAGCAGGAGAAGTACCGCGCGGGCGACGGCCATCTTGCTTCAATATCTCGTTCTTTCTACTTGCTCCATCTTCCACTGCATCCTGCAACAAGATAATTCGACATTGAAATACAAAACATTAGTATTCAAAAAAGAATAAAAGGGCATCTAATTATCATTTTTTAAGTCACAAATCTGACAATCTCGAAGTCCTTGAGGGCTAAATAAATTACAATAATTAAAGTCCGTTGTAAGTTTGCTAGGTCATAATCATAATTATCTGTTCACCGTTGAAGATTGCTCCCAGGGAAGATCGCGTAAGAATGAAGTTAATAAACGAGGGTAATAACAGTGTGGGTGTCGTTGATCGCATGCAAGTTGCATTTCTGGTTCTCGGTCACACGGGATGCGCGCACGCAGACGCATCCGATCCACGCCTGTTCAGGATTCACATTCTACTTTTTTGAATTGTAACTATTCTCGTGATCGTGAGAAGCAGAACTCGATTGTCTCGTCCTATCGTGATCACATACAGCGCCATCCAAATCCACTTTGTTACTGGAGGTATCTCGTTTGAATCTGACTTCTACGTTCGATACAGTTTATTTTACTTGTTTGTTTTTCCTCCGGCTTGATTTGGTTTAATTCAATTTGTGATCGCTACCTGCGTTTTGTTATTTTGATTATGTACAAGTATTGAATTAATATTTACATATATACGTGATATGTGGGTGTGGAAAATTATTTATTCATAGCCGATCATCATCTAATGGAAATACCTTCGAAACAAGTTTGTAAATAGAGTTATTATCTATGTATAATTTTGTCGCACAACAATAGTGGGCAGGATTGTGGATTTCCTTTGTTATTCTAAACGAGTTTGGATACCTATGACATTGATGTTGATTACAAAATAAAAGATCACGGTTATAGACCATGTTATTAGACACAGAACAACTTGATAATCCAAAAACTTTTACAAAGGAATCAAATTGTAAGATATCAGATTGAATTAAATAATGAAATAAGAGTTTTCACTTTAAAGTAGGACGTGAAAGTATAAGTAGGTAGGTCGGATAATAATTAACTAAATAATATAATAATAGGTCCACTTGATTACACTCATAAAACATTTTGTGCGTGGTAGGGTACCCACCCAGTGCCAATTGTTCAAACATTGAATTAAATCCAACAGTTGTGTCTGAGTTTGAATGAAGCGATGATCAATACAAAAAATTACGTAATGCAATGAAGAGCCCGTATACTTATGTATGTAAGAGAGAGGTAGCTTTAGAGGTCAAAGAAAACAAGCTTATTATTACAACGTAGAGCTAACCAAACGAGGTACCGTTAGCTGTTCCTGTACTTTGTAGCAATAACAAGTACGTGACAACATGTGGTTTATTGTGCAATTACTAGTACCTACTAGACATTCCAGGGAATTAAACGAGACGAGTATGTACGTATCGGTCGTTATAAACATGAGTTGCAAAAATGCTAGCATGCGATAATGCATAGTAAGTTGAGTGTTGCATTCGCTCTCGCGATAACAAGTGTGCCAAATCAATAATAGCAACAAAATTTGCGTCAGATGTTACGAGAAACCCAGCGAAAAGGGTTTAGACTCTCAATGGGAGGCGTTGCTCTATGCACAGATGCCACACAAAGGAGAGTACCATATCAATGGGTGCTGCATTCGCGAGGGACTAATATTTCGTGCTGCATCTTCCATCTGTTCGGGGACTGAGCGTCGCGGCCCGCAGCCAGTCTATTGTTGCGCTATAGCTCGTTAGCGCGATTCTCCAGCGATATATTACACCTCGAACCTACAATTTATTGTCGATGGAAACGGCGGCACAATTACTGAACTGAACAAACGAGCGGTTATCCTATATTGAGCGTCGTTTTTCTAATAAGCTTGCTCCTCCACGTTCGTTGTTCCGAAACGAAATAGGTACGACTACGAACGCAGAGTGGCATTCCTTGCACTAATTAAATTCCAGTAGGAAACTTTGCATTACCCTAAACTGAAACGTAAACTTCTATTAAGTAGCATCTGCTGCTTGAAAACAGCTAAAGTAATAAATATGACATCCCGCAATGTAACGTCGAATACGTTCGGTCGATACGAAATAAGAAAGATATAAAAATATAAAGGAGGCGTTCGAATGAATATTTTATGAAACGGGTTGCTGGTTGCTACCATAGGACAGGTATATACGCGAGGGTCATTTCTCAGGTTCATTACACGGGCATGGGTAGGCGTCCAGTTTAGCATCCCGCATTTTTATTGAGTCGTAGAGCTTCTGGACCGGATTACGTGTGGGAACGTGTGGGATAAACAAGATAAGATTGCAATTACAGAGATGCGGTTGACATCCGAGCCCGGGGCGGTGGCCGTTGCGAAGTCCCACGCGAGCGACTCGGGAAGCTGCGGTTCGTCGCAGACCGCAATAAATAACTCGGTGGAGCCCTAGGCGAAGGCCCTATTCTTTCGAAAGGACTATGCGAAGACGATAAAAGATATTTTGTCGCATTTTTTATATCTAACGGCGTACAATTTATTGCCGCTGCTGGCGGTGTCACGCCTGAAATGTATGTCTCCAAATTATGTAAACGGGGTGAGGATAACGACGTGAAGTGACTGCAAGAACATGTGATCTGTCATTCTTCGGTGGTATTTTAGGCTACCTACTTTTAGGTGGGACTTTTTTCATACAAATGTTAAATGGACTTATATCTTTAAAGGGGACACGATTCTAATTAATAAAATCGATGGGATGTCCCGTGTTGATATAACATTTTCGCAAAATAATAAAAATACATTGTAAATAATAAGGTTCCCTTATTAAAACTGATTCGCTGCAAAAAATTAGTTTAATTTTATTGTGGACGAATTTATCTTTTAACCAAAAGTAGTTTTGCGCCAATCCTACGCGGGCCTTTATCATTTTGCATAAGCATTTGTTAAAAAAATGTTTTTAATCGCATGTACAAGTCCATTGTCCAACAAACCACCTTAAGATACCTAACAGATAGGTACATTGTACCTAAGTATCGCCTATTTACTTATAATATAATAAATTATGTATTTATATGTGGGGATATAAATGTTGCTCGAGAGGTTTTACGACTTAACACGTCATATCAAAGTACCTTTAAATAGACATTCTGCGGTTATCTCTCAGCACGTTCGACTTTAGAAAGTTTCACGTGAGGGACATTAAACCTAAACTTTGAAGACTTCTATTTCTGTTGTATAGGTAATTAATGTCTGACCTTTTTGCTCTTTTGCCTAAAAGATATTGTATGTTTTCGTTCTTGAAAGAAAATTAGCGGCGAGCTAATTTTGTTACAGAGATATTAATCACTTTTTGGAACTTCGTCTGATTTCTAGAACAAACGATAATTTGTACTTCAATTAATACCTACATGTATCTATGTAGGTAGACTAAACATATTGTTTAAATAGATAATGGTATCACTTACAAACACATACCGACAGTGTGTTATTTCATTTACGCATATTTTTTACATTGAAAAACATAACTTATGTGTTTTGTTCTGGATTTTTATCTGTTTTAGTAGGTATATTAATTTCATATTAATAAACTTTGTAGTAGTATACGATATTTGTATTTCCTTACTAGCCTAACCGATTAGGTACTTCGAAAAGTATTCTTGTCTTTAATGTATTTAATACACATACACATATCACGCCCATAATCCCTTGAGGGGTAGGCAGAGCGCAAAAAGCCGCAAAAAAACGGCCATTTTCACCACGTCTGACAAATGATTGAGGGTTATTCGGAATATTGTGTATCGCTATAGTGACAGGTTGCCAGCACATCGCCTAAAATTGCAATACACACCCTCGAGTCCCTTAGTAATAATGTATAGTAATGTATTTAATGAACTTCGAAAAAGAGTAAAAACCGTGGCGTATTTTCAATGAAATCTTTTATAGTTTCATACAAACGTTCCGTTTTACCACATAAGGAGCAGAATTTTTATGAATCGTTTATAGCAACCTAAATTTAAAATTTCAATATCTGAATGTTGCGGCTTCAGTTGAAGTCACTAAATCAATTGGTACCAGTCAATCAACAGGCTGCGTACGTTAGATATAAGGGCGGGGCAGACCGGCTCCGTATGCGTTCCGTATCCAGCTCTCGTCCGTAGTCACGCACGAACTGATGACGTTGTAATGTATGGGACTGTATGAGATACGGCACACCGCTTGCGTGCAGCACGGCACGGATACGCAACGCAAGCGGTGTGCCGTATCTCATACAATCCTATACATTACAACGTCATCAGTTCGTGCGTGACTACGGACGAGAGCTGGATACGGAGCCGGTGTGCCCCGCCCTTTAATATTTTTAAATAACTTCGTCTATAGATAAATAAAATTATGTAAAAAAAACTTTTAAAACAAGCTTTTATTTAAGTGCTCTGAAAAGATGAAAATAAAATTTTGAATGACATTAACCACATTCATTTATGACTTTACAGAAATGAAAATATAATAAAAGCTTGTCGCGATGCCTAGAAGAAACTACCTAATTACAGTTAGGTGCGTACCTTATTACAAAATTTCAATCACAAATTGAAAGTTTCGCGACAAGCTTTTATTATATTTTCATTTCTGTAAAGTCATAAATGAATGTGGTTAATGTCATTCAAAATTTTATTTTCATCTTTTCAGAGCACTTAAATAAAAGCTTGTTTTAAAAGTTTTTTTTACATAATTTTATTTTATATTTTTTAGTTTATGTTACGATAGTTATTGATCAATACGAAAGTCTTTCTATAAAACGGAGAGACCTTCAATAGAAAAACTTAAGGCACGGGGAAAACTAACATTAGGATAAAGTATAATTACCTCTTTTATATTCTATAGAAGTAGGTTGGTACCTACTCCTCCGGCATCCCTAATAGAAGAATTAGCTTGTAATATGTCTTAGTCTTTTCATTTCATTGGTGGCGTCATTATTACATGGCCGAGTCCCAGTTAATTTCGAACAGTCTAATTCTTCTATCAGGAGGCCTTCTATTGACGTGACCCTAATTCATGGTGGGCCTACCAACTGCCTATCATGAACGAATTCGTATACAAAATTGCAAGTCCCAGCAATTGAATATTGAGGAGTTCCATAGTTCGAAGACAACCCTGGATGTAGCGTCTAATTCATGGTAGGCCTACCAACTGCCTATAATAAACGAAATCGTATACAAAATTGCAAGTCCCAGCAGTTGAATATTGAGGAGTTCCATAGTTCAAAGACAACCCTGGATGTAGCGTCTAATTCATGGTAGGCCTACCAACTGCCTATAATAAACGAATTCGTATACAAAATTGCAAGTCCCAGCAGTTGAATATTGAGGAGTTCCATAGTTCGAAGACAACCCTGGATGTAGCGTCTAATTCATGGTAGGCCTACCAGCTGCCTATAATAAACGAATTCGTATACAAAATTTTGTGTCCCAGCTATAAACCGCTGAAGAGATCTCTCGTACGGAGCCGATCCTGGCAGCAGCATCAGGTCAAATTTATGATTAACATGCATTGTCATCGGTTCTGGACCAACATGCAAAATTTCAACTCAATCAGATACCGAGAAGTGGTTCAAATTAAACTTGCAATATTTGCACCGAACAAACATTGTTACTTACTTACATACACTGCAAGTTAAATAAAAGCTTTTAAAATTATTCGCCGGCGGGAATGCCCCATGAACGTCCCATAGATATAAGTGTTTTTCCCATTACTAACGGTCATCGTTTCCTGCCCCTTTGTGTGCTTTTGTTTTGAATTTGTGTCTCTTGTCATGACAATGTAACTTATTGTCCTGTTTTGAAAGAAAATAAATTAAAATAATATGACTCTCCTTGCATTTTCGGGCTTCTGGCAGAACGAGACGTACAATTAGGTAGTATAATATAAGTAGTTGATCCATTATGAAATGAGGATATATGGTTTAAATAAAATGTTGACGTACTTACATTCATACCATTACGTTTGCCATTACTGGTCCACCTATTTTGCTAGCAATGCATAACACTTTTTACTTGTAGTAATGTAATTCCGATATCTAATTTATAAATAAAACAGTAAAGTTATTTCAAGGACATGTTATTCAGTGGCCCCGTCCCTAAACTAGTAATTACTTTAAGGTTTATTCAAATTACTTACATTCAAATCGTAACAATAGTGGACCTTGTTGTCGGATAGTACGTGGGCCATGAAAATCACAAATCAGTAAAAGTTGTGAATAGTTCGTTGTAGCCAGGATTGTAGAGATATACTGAAGTGCTTGTTGTTCGTTTACTTTGTGATTAGATTTCCTATTAGTTGAATGTTTTAAAGTGCACACACAATACACACAGTCATAGAGTGCACAATTTCTAAATTTTTGTCGTGACGATCATGCGACACTTGGCTTAATCCTGAACAATGCACTGTGTGTGCTGTGCTTAGCTTAATCCTCTCATTGACCCCTGTTACACTTATCACATTAACAATTCTACTGCGTATGAGCATCTGGCGCAACCATCTACATGTCTTATCTACCTACAATATATTTACTCCTACTTTTTTCACTGGCTCTATCTATTCTACATATATTATATATCTGCCAACTAGTGTTATCTTGGAGACAATATTCCGTAATGAGTTATGATGACGCATCTACAATTACTCAGGATGTTGATAATGTCATTCATTCATAAGGATTGCAATTTACTAACTTACGTGATATGGTATATTTATAAATTAAAGGTCGCGAGGAATCTTGTGACTCAGCTTGAAGGTAGTCATGTTTTGTAACGATGTTGTAGATATCCTTTAAAAGGTTCTAGGAATTTCTCCTTTGTGTCTTAGGAACAGATTAACAAGCACTTGATAATGGGCTTCGATGTCCTTTTGATATTGAATCTTGCAGGCTTGGTAATTGATTTTTAGTTTACGAAATTTATATTTACTTTCCGTAACAAAAGTGGATCTAGAAGGTCCAGACAGTATGACCTAAGTAGCATCGTGGGGCATTCTGCCATAAATTAGGCTCCTCATCCATTTTAAGCGCATATAGCCGAGCTTGCTTCGCTCGCGTTACGTATCCCTGCAGGGCTGGTTTACACTCGCGGCTAGTGTTCAGTGGCTTAAAATGTCCCGATCGCTTTTCTCGTCATACATTCAATCCTAGTTGTGACCTTCTTTTTACTGAAATACGTAGTAGGGTAGGGTGGTGTAAGATTGCGCAATTTTTAATCAACGGCTCATAACATAAAAAATAATAACGATATCTGAGATTAATTATTTATTTATTTAAAGTTATTTTTATGGCAACAAATCAACATACTCAGTATTGCAAAAAATTTAAAGTAGCTTTAGCAATTAAATAAAAATCACAAATTGGGAACTGCGCAATTTTGCACACCCTAGTGTGTAAAATTGCGCGTCGAGATCGATAAGATTGCGCAGCTATATTATTTGCATAAATCACGTAATTTATAAAATCAACATACTAATTATTGCAAATAATATACATTCGCCTTAGGAATTCAGTGAAAATCACATAATAGAAATTACGCAATTTTTCACACCATATAGTGTAAAATTGCGCGTTGAGATCGTTAAGATTGCGCGACTATGTTTATTTGCATTTACTGAAGGTGCGCAAATTTACACATTAAGGTAATTTTGCAAACATTGTACTACTACTGCCATCTCTTAGAAAATATTTGAATAACTTCCCATGTGACTTTAACCTGAATGATTCCGCCGCGATAATACAAAGATGAATTAGAAAAATTACTGCGGGTTTTAGTACAGTATTACATTGAAAATAGTAAAAAAATAATTCAAAAGTGAATAAAAACTTTGAACTCACGTATTTCTTTGGTTTTCCACTCATTTAAAATATTTTTTCGGGAGCACGTTCATGTTGCAACCGAGAACAAAATACAACTGAAGTTGGCTGCGAACTTCACTCCGTTGTCCTGTTACGACGTGTGCGCAATTTTATCGACCGCGCAATTTTGCACCACCCTACCCTAAATTGATTCCTCGATTCGTGTCAATATTAATTACCCAGTACTCATTGAACGCGTTACGCAGAAAGCAGGCAAGTAAAAAAAAAATGGTTTTGCAATAATGGAACTTTGTAGTTTTCCTTCTTTTTGTAAATCATCATCTTTTAATAGTTTTCAAACATTCTATAGCTAACAATATGAGATCTTGAACATTAGTATCTTAAATATTTTAATGTTGTAATAGATAATTATTATCGTTGTTAAATAACGTTTTTCACATAAATTCAGCCCCTATCATATATATATATATATATATATATATATATATATATCAATATCACATAATATGTGATATTGATATATCTATAGGGACTATTTAAATATTTAAAGGTATATTATACCATTAAGTTTAAGTATTTAAATAGTTGTCATATCTATCTTCGTCTCTCGTTTAGATATGAACGGTCGCTTTAACCTATTTTTACAGGCAATGATAAAAATTCGCGCGCTATCCCGCCAATATTGGCTGGCGGGATGATGTACCTATCAGCTAAAATGCATCATTTTATTTGTATTAAGCTGGTCCCATGAGTAGTATATTATGGAAGTGGGCCACCTAGGTTGTAGGTTGGCTGTTTTCTACTATTGTATTTTAGATAAAACTTTAATTCACATGACTAGTGTACTTATCAATCAATATTTTTTGGATTGTATGGTTCATATAGGTATGAAACCTATATCGGTAATCAAACGAAATATCGAAATGGCTGTCCTTGCAAAAGAAACGTTTTGTTTGTAAAAACAAGGCTGTGTTAATAATTATTTTCCTAATCTTTTGAGATGGCTGCTTTCTGCATAACACGGTCCAATTATCAGTGCCTTTATCACATACCTTTACCTTTTGTTTCCCCAGAATACATACTTAGATCCGCCCTTTTTCCGTAATGTTCCACATCAAAAAACCAACTTAACTCTCAAGCTTGGAAAATATTACAAGATACAATGTAAGATTTAATCAACAAAAGAGTACAAAAGTAATGAAGTGTGCTTTTGACTCCATAATTTAACTCCACGAGTCCTCCACTCGATGGTGGAGCGGGAAGAGAAACGCTTGCATTGTGTCAACAATGCGCTCTCTCCTTCGCTCCCCTGAGTCTACGGGTTTTGCTTACCGCCTCCGCAACTCTTCGAACCCAAGCGCTTTTATCATTTTGAACTCACCAGTTTCAATTACAAACAGCTACGCAATCCAATTTCAGTTCATTTCGTTCCAGATATCATTGCATTTCGAAGAAAGTTATTCCCAAAACACAGACACTCAATCACTTTATTTCACTTCTTTTACTCTCATGGCCAGAATGGTCACAACACTTAAAGAAATCACAAATGGTTAAGTTCACTGAATAAAGCTGTGTCGCTTTGAATATCACAAAAGTTGGAACCGGTTCTGTTGTTGGTAGGACTACCGAAGCAATCTGTGGCGTGCTGACCGCGCAGTGTTTATAGCGCGCACAAACGTAGTATCTGTAGTAACGGAGTACGCACGCGCAAGCAGCGGCCGGTCGCGACGCTCTCGACAGGGGCACTGCCGCGCGCTGCGCCCCCTCTAGCCCGCCGCCCGAACTTGCCCGACAAGCTTCTCTATATGCGCTGCGCGTGCGTCGATGCCACGTTTACCTCTCCCGCTACGTTGCCAGCTCAACAATATTTTTTGTTTTGTGTTGACGCTTCCAAATGAGGGGCCATAAACTAGGAACGGACCTCATCGAACAAAAAATCCGAGGGTGAGAGAGAGCGTAGAAGAGTTTATTTGTATTTTGGACTCTACGTGGCGACCAAGATACTAGCTGTAATTTCGGTTTTGAATTAAAATACTTGCAGCATTAATCAAACTGAAAGAAAAAAGTAAAATACGTAATACAAATGGCAAATGGGCTTGAAAAGTCATAGTTATACTTAATATTCAGTTTTTCAATGTTGTTTGACTTAACATAAGTAATTGTCTATTTTAATTTTCTAACACAGCATGCAGCGTTACCGAGGCAATATTTCACGTAAAGTTTGTACATTTTACTAATGACAATAGTCGCATGTGGCAGGCAGCGTATTTCTACGCGCACCCCTCGCTGCGAGCTCAGGTAGAGCGGGTAGAGGGAAAAAAAAACGAGCATCCAAACCGTAATCCCAACAACATGGTTGCAGTTGTAGGTAATAGTAAGATTTCAAACTCAGAACACTGCATCAGTTGACGTAACGTTTCGATTCTGAAAACGTTCTACTTGCTATGCAAATACAGAAAATAGACACTAAGGAGATTTTATTAATTGTATTATTAGCAGCACATCATTCTACTCATTGAAGCGATCACCTTATACTGGTTTTTTATATATTTTCTAAGAATAATCAGTATCTAAAACTAAGATCTCTTAAAGGGGTATGTTAATGCGCTGCTGATAGACATACCTACTCGCATTACCTAAAAGGCTAAATTATAAATATAGAGAAGAGAACAAAGGAACATGACAAAATATTGCTGAACTTATCCCTCAAGGGTTACAAGTTACAATGCCAGCTGGCGAGAATAACGTCGAGAGCAAATAAAATATTGGTCATAAACATTCCGAAACAAAAATAAAGAATTTGGACGTATTTGTGGATAATATTCCGTTGCTAAATATAGTAATAACAAAATAAACTAAAATCACCTTCCTAGTTAGAAAGAGTATTTTACCAACTAAATTGTACGAAATCATCTTCAATTTTATTCACGGTGACTTTTGTGAGCGTGGGAGGAAAGATCTTTCGCGTTCGCAGGTAACGGACTGCCGCAGGACTCTACCTACTCAAACATGTGAAACTTGTAAAACATACGAGTTTTCTGACCTTGACTGCTGGACCTAATGGGGTTTTAATAATTTTCGTAAAAACGAGCAGGAAATCAATACACCGGGATATGGAAGTTCAAATTGTGGGAATTGAACAGCCGAACGTGTCAGGTGCTACCTGGGCTGTTACCTGCGTTGTGGTAATGCTATTATGTCACCTACCTTCTGTCGTACCAATAAAATTAAATTTCAATCCCATGGTAGAAAAAAAGTTTTAGAAAACAGGAATCTTTTATCATCTGGGTGAGGCAACTTAGTACTTTACATTTATGCTGTAAAGTACTATGGAATGCTTCACTACAACGGAAAAATTGCTGAAGCTATTAGACCTGAATATTGATTAACCTGACAGGCGTAATTAAGACTGTAAGTAGGTACTTGTCGACATAATATTAACCTATTACAGAAGGTAGGTAAAGTATTAGGTACCGTACCCTCGCTGTTGTAACTCGATTACATAATTATCATAAACTATTTCCATAGCGGCTGTCCGGACAAGGCTGAAGTAATTTATCCGGACAGGCGGTAAGCATACCTGTTATTATGCATATGGTTATGAAATGACAAGAGAGAGCTGTACCAGTACAACAGCTACGATCACCATGCTCAGAGCTCGGTGGGCGGTCGGTGTACTCTGCCTAATTAAGACGCCGAGGTACAATGTAGCTCTACAATATACAATGATACAGTCCCGTTCTCGGGTGGGCTCTGTCTGTTTATCGCCTCCATGCTGCTCTCTCATTTGTCAGGGCTAGACACGTGCGCCGGCAAAAAATAGGCCAAGCATGGGTTATCTCCAAAAAGATTCGCGCAGCCGAAAAAGTTACAACTAAAACGTTTTGCCAATGTAGTCCATTTACTATGCTCCGCTCATATTTATCTATAAACTGAAATGGCACGATCGAGCGGCAGTCTCAGGAGGTGAAGATGCTCGTAACGATAGCCGACCTCCGGGATTGCTCGAGAGCAAATAAATGCACGAGCTTCTATCAGGTTATCCGAGACATGATTAAACAACATCGCAACCTAATACGGAGACGACCGACGGAGACAAAGACCATAGGCGCTGTACTGCCTACGGCGACGTAATGTCCGACTTTCTCCCGAATAACATATTACGAAAGATAAGCAGGAAGAGGTTCCAAAGATGTCCGATAGGCAGCAGGTAGTGAATCGAGTGCCCTGCGCGACTTACCGGGTTATCGCCGGCATTTGTCACATTATACGGCTATTCTCCTCGGAATATACTTATACCTAATCTTAGTGATTGGTTCCCTACTTATTAGATACCAATACCAAACAGATAACAATTAATAGATATTACGAATAAATAGAACCGCAAATAACATATCTAATCAACTTTGATAAGAATAAGTTGTTGATAGACGAAAGACATGAAAGGCTGAAATTTCAGCGGCAAATTGCGTTATCTATTTATCAGATACGAAACTCCAATTATTATTATAAGTAAAAATCCTACCCGCCCTGAACCGCGCTAAATAAGGTTGTAAGAAAGTTGTACAAGGAAATTACTTTAAGTCGTTGTACATTAGCTCCGAATTACGCTATCTGATATGGAACGGTTTACGATCTCGGCGCTGCCTATTTGCATATCAGTGGGTGCGGGTGTGGTGTGGAGTGGTGGAGTGCTCCGTGCACCGCAGCCGGCGACAATATATTTCAGGCAAAGACGTCGCTATCTCTGCCTATTGTGCAGAATAGAACAGGGAAGGTGCACTGGCACTGGCTGCCTGCCATAAAAACTTAAGCTCGCAAATCGAAGTTTTCTGCACACGTTTCCATTCCATTCGGCTTTGTTATTCCAAATATTAACTTCGTGCAAACAATTTTGGCGCTTTGTTGTTTAATTTTCCGAGCTATATTTGCAAAATATGTAGGCGACTCGATTGCTGTTGACAAAACACTACAACTGGCGTCGGCAGCTAAAAATTGGCATCTCCGATAAGGAGAAAATAGTTATCTCCGGTGCGGTGTGCGCTGGTAGGGGCGCTATCAGCTGGATGGGGCTTTGCTAACGACATCGCCCGACATTTCACTCCGCCGAGAAAACCCGGCTACATCTTTTCTTCGTAGACCGACCGCTCAGATAAGACGCATAGCCCATTTGTCATTACCATCGCGTGTCAGTCGGTTCGTTGGGCTCAAAATCATAACTTTTCGCTGAAATGTTGCAGCGATAAAAATAGGAGTCGGAAGGCGTAATTTATTTTGAGCTCATTTCAAGTGTACCCTGACGACTGATATAGTGCGACCGCAGGGCTTGAAAGCTGAGTGTTTCTCCGGTATTTGTGTGGCAGTGGCCTTGATACGTCAGTGGGCTCAGTAGCTACGTGTGTAAGAGCGTATATACGAGATGCGTGACCGTCGACAGGAATGGTATGATAATTATGTAAGACATCACAAAGAGACCGAAATGCTTTGTGGCCCGCGATCGTGGACTCTATAAAAAACGTAATGTACCAACTCCAACATTACATTTTCGGAATCAGTGACGGTACACCTACCTACCATAAGATGTCGCATTCTTATGGACTGTACTGTACTTATATTGAAGAACATAATTTAGGTAGGTACCCGTGCTTTTTTAGAACAAAAGTGAGTTAGGTATCTTGTTTAATGTCATGAATTCGAAAAACGAGAATTTGAGGCAAGGGTTATCATAACAGTTTGAAACAAATACCCTGCAATTATTCTCAAGGTAATCCGAACAAAGCTTCGTTCTTTGTCTTTGATTGTCTGATCTTAGATTTTAATCGCTGCTTTGATCAGAGGGTCGCTTGGCTGTCGGCCGTTCACCGGTAGGTAGATAATTAAAATAAACACTGTCGTTGGTCCGTTCAGGGCGGTTAAAAAAAGTTACAATTGAGCGTGACAACGAAATGCAAACATAGTATTATGGCAGGCTTCATTGGCAGTGTTTGCGAGGTGACGTCGTCGGTCGTCGCCGGTCGCCGACGCTGTTAGTTCCGCTCACATCAATTCGTTCTGGTAAACATCGTTTTTGCGCCGAGAGGATAATTGCGCGGCGTGTACAGATATCCACGACAATAGGATCGTTTTGGCTAACCACATGGTTTATGCGGGATCATTAAAACGGCATACAGCGTTGTTACAGGTGGTACAGAAAGCTAGTACCGATGGACTAATTCTAAACAAATGCAAATCGAGCGTGGGGCCGCCGACTGGCAGAAGCGGAGCTGGACATCCGCTTAATGGCCGCTATTGTGCTAATGTTCGCGTAATTGGCGCGAGGTCGGTCCTCACCTGTGACCAACTCCAGATTTTCACATCGTCCCAAACCCGGCTTTTAATATTTTATTTCTATCATCCGCGAGATTAAATTATACACGTAATTAAATAAAATTGTGCTTTCGATTTCTTGACCGCCACGCTTTTTCACCGGTACTTGTAGCGCGTATTATGCTTCGTATCATATTTTACGCTGTATTTTTAGATAATTCACGTTCGTAATGCTCATCAAGTATGAAAAATCTTATGTTATTCTGTAGGACTGATCTCAACGAGCTTTTAGTCATGGAATGACGTTCGTAATTAAAGTTACAAGACAATGAAATTGTCTGTAAAAACCGGCCAAATGCGAGTCGGATTCGCCCACCGCAGGTTCTGTAAAATGCACATCAAGCCCTTTGATATGATGCCCCACTTGAACTACTTAGGTAGGTACTAGTCACAATTTAATTTTATTTTAAAATCTTTTTCGGCTCTCTGAAAAAAACATACTTAGGGCGTTTGTGCACTACAAGGAAATTTACTGTCCGGTATTCCGATTTTTTACGGTCCGGTATGGCACGCCATTAATCTAAATACTAGCTTGTGCACTATACGTAATTTTACCGTCCAACATCTCACTTAGATTAATGGCGTCCATACCGGACCGTAAAAAATCGGAATGCCGGACAGTTAAATTCCTTGTAGTGCACAAACGCCCTTACCCACCTATTATTTAAAAAAATCTATGTTTTGTATTTTTTACTGAACTTGTACTTCTAAAGAAAGCGACTTACTTGCCAAATTTATCATAGTTCTAGGTACACGGAAAGTATCCTATGAGTTTAGATTCCCTTGAGAGAATAAAAACTTGCGTTTTTTGCAGCATCTTTTTTAACGTTAAGTTAGGAGTTCGTGGCATTTAACAGGTCATTCCGAACTTCATGACAACATTGCTGAATCTTTCCGCGCGACTGCTTTGAATACGTGCCATATTTGGAGAATGAATGCCAACTTTTCTTGCCGATTTGTACTTATCAAGTTAAATTAAGGTTACTTTTAAGGATTTAATACCGTTATGAAATTTGTTAAGTAAAAAGGGCTTATTTTTATTTAAATGATAAATCTTGTCGGTTTCATAACGTCACAAGTTACCATATTTAGCTAGCAGTGCTCCACAATAAATGTTCCGTGTTCAAACCGTACCTATATAAAAGCTGAGTTCGAATAAATTTACGTAATTTTTGTCGTGAATGGAAAAGAAATTGCTGTAGAAAGAAAGGGTTGTAGGTTGAGAGCGGATGTGCGCAAGACGTAACGATTAGTGTAGTGTGACGTCACGGTCGGCCGGCTGTCCCTGTCCCACGCCGCCGGTGCGGGCCTTTATCACGACAATTAAATCTTACTGACCTCTGCCATGACCCTCTCCCGGCCACTCAATTACCAACAAAAACACGCTAAATGTAATTCCGAAATAATTGCAAAATAAATCCGGCCGGGCAAGTCCCAAGCCGCCGAGGGTTAAACACGCGCCAATATTTTTCAGAGTTTAAAAGTCGTCTGATTTGTGGTGCTCGTATAAAATTAATCGGTAACTTTGTACACCTAAATGTTCTCGCGTAAATTTTATTTGATTTTGATTTCAATTGGCTTCATTGAAATGATCGATGTACAAGTTTTAACGATTAAATGCAATTAAATTGTTAGCTACTTATGGAAACATTTTGCAATACTTTATCCAGAATAGAATTGAATTTAAATTATACCGATTAATGACCATTATCGTTATGCTATCGTTAGCATGAGCGTTATGTTTTCATTTCAGTTAGCTATTCGTAAATTTTAATGCATGTTTTGAATCCGAGTTCAAAGTTGTCATCTTGTTTGGTTTACCGTCATTCGTAAGTATAAACTTAACACACGAGTAGGAGTGGGAAGTATGTACTTACATTTACATCTACTGAACTTGCCTGTGTGGCTGTGTGCCACTTCCTTGTTTCGCACCACAATCGTATCTCGGCGGTACTCGGTGGTCGGTGCTATTGAAGAGAAACTAATCCTATAAAATTAATCTACACATAACTGTGAGAAAATAAAGTTAAATAAGACGACAACGCCCGTGAGATCTACAGCAAAACTTGAGTGAAAACGTGAGTCGCTGTACGCTCCTTCCCACAAAACGTCGACCATACATTGAACGTGTCTCTGCGTGGCTCTGAGCTACTCGTATAAAAACTAGTGTTTCTTACTAATCAGCTAGGACAGAGTGAGATAAAAGGACAATAGGCAATTCTGCTTCCATGTTCCCAGAGCACAATGGGAAAATGCGCATAGACAGAGTCATAGATTTCGCACGCGGTAATATGCATCGAGGCTTTTGCATTCACACAGGGCTGTTTTGGCATTGTTACAGCACTTTGAAACTAAAACTTTAGATACATTGTTGAGGGAAACCTTGTAACTTTTAGCGTCGTCTAAACAGCTTCGGGTCTATTTAGAGACGTATTGTAAACACGCGCTCTGCTTTGCGAGCAAGATGCGCAATTTCAGCAAGTTTTCCGAACTAACGAGGTCATAGAAAATATTGTTTAAAATTTGAATATGTGTTAACGTAGCGTGTGAACAGGCATTAAAATGAATATGCATGTAACAAATTGCTTCAATATGTCAAATATGAATTCTGTTGAAATCGCCCCTAATTTGCAAACGCATTGCGATTCCTAATTTATTTTGACTTCGCAATAGTAACCGGTAAAGGTGATGTGAGATGCAATATCGGTTATTCCATTTCGTTGCTATACGTGTTCATGCGTGCTAATCATATTAATTGGAACCTAGATTGTAATTTAAACATGTAAGATACCTACCATAAAAACGTAGGTTATTAAATGAAAACAGGATCCACTGAAATCATAATCTCCATTGTTACGTAGATAGCGGGCAAAATATTAAAATATTTTTGCATGCAAAATTAAATAATATGAGTTTTACCTCTTGTCTTCTTTTACGGTTTCTGTAAATGAGCAATGTTTAAAAATGCAGAGGTTGAAGCATGTTTCTGGCGTTTCAACATCTAGCCTGGTCTCGGGCATAATATTTGTAAAGTGCAGGAATGTTTGAATAATTGATTTTGGTGTGAAATTGCGACATTGTGTTGAGCAGAGAGAGACAAAGCCACCCATTTCTGGTAAAAATGACCGACCGAATTACCCAACAGCAATGAACATGTTTGTGCAGTATATTGTAAATGGGCTATGTAGAGCACATCCGCTGACATAAGTACGTGCCTTTTTGCAATTTTAGCCGATTGTTTCGTACAACGAACCTCCGTCCAAACGCCGGACGTCCGTGTGAATAGCGACAAAGATATACTTGTTTACTTTGTTGACAACTTGTAATTAGGAATTAGTTGTTCCGTGATCATGGCCCATGCAACTGGGTCGAAATATCGGACAATTTAACATAAAAAATTATCGCAGTAAGAAAAGAACCCCGTTTCAGTATAAGTGTGACCGCGAAAGTTTAAAACAGTTTATTATTGTAATTAGAATGCGTACGTAAATTATAAGATAAACGGCTATTACTTTAATCTGAATACTGCACGGTTCGGCATGAATCGCTGGTTATCTTAAGTGTATTGTAATGACTTCCATTTAATAACCAGCAATGTAGGTTGAACCGTGCACGGTAGTCAGACTACTGTAATAGCCGTTGCAGTATTCGTAAGATGTAGGTATTCTGAGTTACCGATCTGCTGATTCTTGCTTGAATCAGTGCAATATTCACGTGTATCACTTCGTTTATCTATTTAGCGGCTTATTTTATGGTAAGCTCGAAGAATAAATAATTTGCTCTAGTTCCGCAATGAAATTAAATAGAGAATAAATAAAAAGGTACTCTTTGTTCAATTTCATTGTGGAACTAGAACAAATTATTTATTTTTATACTTTATTGCACATACCGGCAAAGGGTAAACAGAGAGAGAAAAGACACGAGTGAAATCATAATAATGGAAAATAACAAATTAAACTACTAGTAGATAACATATACATATAATTCCTAAAATACCTACACAAATACTAAGGTACTGAAATAAACTAATTTTTATTAATATAAGTACTTACATACTCTCATGTAAACAGAAACAAATAAATAATGGGTACTAAAATAGAGACTACTAGCGTCGTTTGGTCTCAATACGATTATTATTATTATTAATTACATTACGTTTCGAAAATGCAATATATCTTAGGTACCTATCTAGTTCATTCCTGTCTGACCCAAATCGTTTAGTTTAATCCCTACCTACCAACGGCGAAAATTGCTATTACTTAGCATTTAACTCGACAAAGCCAACAACAATTACGCGAGCAAGTCCCTTCATTACAAGAATGTGTTCCAGCCGGTCTATTACACGAAACAGGCAACCAACATTTGTGGCAATATCGAGTTATGTTAAAATTAATCAACGTTTTGCAACTGCAGTTCTGTATAATGAGCTAACGAGCTAACTAATTAATATGTTACGTTGCAAATCAGAGGGCGGCGATCCAACAAACTAAGCAATACACTTATTTTCGATGTATATGGTATAGATATATGTATTGTGACTGTAGGACGTTAAGAAATTACGCCTAGAGTGGCAGAAGATGACTAAAGCGACGGTTAACCTAAATTGTTTGATTGCCTCTCACGGCTGTCCCTCGGACCCTAACAGACCCTCGACATCAATAGCCCAGCAATCTTCGCGGCGAGTCAGTGAACATATATTAATGGCTTTTGAAACTACCTACACCATTATTTGTACAATAAAGCAATCGTAGAAACCTTTAACCCATAAAATTTATTGCATTGACATATTTTTTTATTTTCGCATTCACTCATTTAACATGCGGATTAAACCAAACCCAAGCCATAACTCAAGATGATTTAAGCATATTTAAAGATTTATCTTTCGATTTATTGATGGTACTTTTTTCCTCTTTCGAATGTCATTGATAGTTCTCAGAAAAGCAATCGAGACTTGTCTAACCTTTTGGACAGATAAACAAACGGATGGCATATTTGCATAAGCGAATTCGCCGAAAAACACATACTAGGTGGATGTGGTATCTACTCGAAGCTGTAGCACTGTGTGTAGCACCACCTGGGGATTATTTAATGTTTGTAACCATAACATGACAGCGTGCAATAAAACACAGACTGTGAATTATACAAGTGGCTGGTCGAACGACGCGGAACGGAAATGGCGTGAAAAGGCACTTTTCATGAACGAATGTGACTATTCCACCGTGACAATGAGTTACACCGTGAGTTCTCTCATAAAACACACGCGCTAATCCGTATATATTCGTATGTCGCATATTGAAATTGATAATGTTGAAAACAATTGCCTATTCGCCACGCGTTCGCATAATGTCTAAAATAGGCTCTGACTTAGGTGAATCTTGGCGTTTCCTTATGAGCAGTGCTGTGGGCGGCGCCAGTTTACACTTCCCGAGACCGAAATAATCCAATCCACAATCGACGGCATCCGCCATTGAACACTGAGCTGCTCAGCGGTGTTATGATGATGCAATGGCCGCTTTAAAAATAACATGCCTCTTCACGTCGATATGTTATGATGATTGAAGCTTCTCGGTGAGATCCACTTGATATCACATGCCCACGTGCAATTGAACTTATTCAATAATAAATAGGTTATTCAAAAATAGGAATAAGAACATTATGGTTCTATAAACCCGAAATGTAACTCGCTACAAAACGCTATCTTCCTCTAATCTAATAGCGAAGATAGCGTCCAGTAAATTCCAATTTATGGGATAACGGAGAGGGTTTTATGGCGAAGTGACGGTCGGCCGGCAGTGGAGTAAAGCTCTCATCAGCTCGCTGTGAGCGAGTTTATCGCCGGACTCCGGATTCCGTGCGAATGTCGAGTGTCCGGCTCTCCGGCCCGTCTGGTGACCGCACGGAGTCATCTCGGATTCTCGCATGACGCTCTCCGGCGGAAGCGGTGACCGGTTCCAAGCATTCCTATTTCACGAACGCACTAATCCTTTGAGCTCTCTAAAAGGCATTTCAGACAGTTAAACCCTTACCTCCATCAAGTCATGGCTTTGATTCGAACTTCTGTTGTGTCCGGATTTAGAAATGATAATTCTCCAATCGCAAATACATTTATATCAAAATTCGTGTTCTAGTTCAGCATAGCGCACACGTTCACGCGTGATTGATCTATTAAACTATTGCGTGACCTATCCGCCGGCACTATTCCCAAATTCCTGTAGAGCCGTGACATCCATAATTATTCTGAACAGGAAACAGAATGAAATAAATTTCTTTTTATTAATTTGCTGCGATGGCCTTTGTTCTGTGATTGCATCGAGTTTTCGCATCGCATGGAATGCACAGTTTTTTAATCACCTAACTAGGCGTGGTTTATCTAGCGTTAAATAGAATTTAATGCAGTTTTAATGTTGTGAAGCGCTGTGCCGATTATAGTACAGGGGCCTTTACTATTGCGTTAAATAAATTGCCTCGTGTAGAGACAATGGGCCGCCGCCATTAGCGAAGCACAAAAAGAATCTCGATCTAACGCCAATTTTGTTTGATGTAGGTTGCTAAACATTAATTACACCGAATTGCTCTGTTCATTTACGCTATTACGTAACTCGGTAGGTACTCTAGTTTTGTGATGGTTCATGTGCTTGTGAACGTAGGGTAGAGTTGATACGGTAGTATGCCGTGTAAGAGGTTTCGATTGCGTTCTTTCGTCGTAAATTATGCAGCCATGTAACGACGCGCAAGGCTCCCGACGATATTTGAAGTTGGCTATAAACGATGTAGTTTCTTAACAAGTAAAAGTAAGTAATGATTACCTAAGTAAGTACTTTACTTACTCTTATTGTTTGTTGAAAATAATTTAGTGGTGTCGTTAAAGAATTGCTGAAAAAGTTATTATTCAATTATTCACGAAGTTCAGGGTCGCTGTTTAATTTTATTGATCGTCATTCTTGAAATTTTTTGCTAAACGTTTTAGCCCTGTTGTTAAGTTATATGTATTTTCATAGCTGGAGGCCATTCTACTCAACAGCACAGTACTCTCTTGATACTTAGGTACTTCATAGCCCTCCGCCCCGCGGCTAGATGCTCATTGGTTAACCTCCTGCCTCTTCCCAACTGCTTCAGGCGTTTCCTCTCACAGGCGTAAAGAATGGATATCATTTTGCAATTTTATATTTTTTATAAGAAACCACTTGCGAACGCTCGTTATACGCGTTCGTGTTGTGGGATCTTCGTGTTGCACAATGAGTGCGGGGGGGTAATACACTGATACTCGTATCAACGTAACGAGGGAGCTAAAATAAGTGTGGAATTCGTTCTCGTTATTGAATGAGTGTCTGTGGCTCGAGCGGCACAAATTGGTGATTACAAAAGAGCAGCTATTGAGACGTCACCGCGCGATCTAGGCGCAGGAAGCCGCCTGATTGAAACTTATGTCTGTTATTTACTGCAAGCCGGACTATCTGTGCTAACATAGAAGATGTCGTAGTTCGTACAAATGAACTGAATTTATTTCTACGTTATATTAAACTTGGCTCGTGATAAGTCTTCAGTTAAAATTACGATTGACCTCTTTCAAATTACCCTCTTATTACAAAAGCCTTAAATTTAAACTGCCTTAGGCGCTTTAATATTTAATAACATAATTCCGATTCAAGGTTTTCCATACTAACCTCTCTATTTGATTTAATAAATCGCGATGTTATCTGGCATGGCCAGGCCAGACATACCAAAAAGTTTTTTTTTTATATTTGATTAGCTTTGTATGTTTCAGTACAGTATCAAAGTATCTACTTCTAACTGCACAAAATTCACCCATTGTTGTGCAAAAGAAAACATCGGTCAGGTCGTTCCGAGTTATAAACAATAGTATCAAAGGAGTAATCATATTTGTAGAGAAAGTTTTACGGATTGTTTCCGGAACACTATTGTTAGCTAATGACTCGCTTATTACATAACAACACAGGCTAATGTACAATCTAATGAAATATTTGGAATACATTGTGTATGCTTTGTTCTTAGATTATACAGCTAATGGCAAATTTTTTAAATTGAACGGTGGTCAGAGCTCTATTTTTGGACATTATCAATTTGAAAATCTTCCTGCACAACGTTAAAACGATTTCTACTTTGAATGTTCATTTAAATCCTTTGTCAGATTATTCTTACTAACATACTGAATGATACGTACCAAACGGAAGCTATGGTTAATATTCTGTGCTATATTAAAGATATCTTTTGAAATATCATAAACGCTGCAATTGCACATAACAGATCGATAACCGATATAAGTAATACTTAATAATCAAAAGCCGTTTGATTATTACTCAACAATGACGCAGGAAGAAGTTCAAAATAGTTATCTAACGATGAGATGGATAAACGATGTATGAGAGTGTGGGATTTTGTCTATATTTGGTTAGAAGAAGGCGATTGCTCGGAGCGCGATCTGTTGCTCGTGGGTCGATAAAGTCCGCGCTACGAAAGATTGGACCTCTTCTCCCAGCTGGAATGTCTGACATCGCGGTGAATCTCTTGTCTGAAGGCGTATCTACTTCGTTTTCGCCGCGGGCTTCCTTTCGTGGCGTAGATGACGAGAAAGTGGACGACGACGCTGCGGTCAAAGGTCTAGCTGCGGGGCGCCATACAGCCGACATGCCATCCGAACGATATGATATGACACTTTCGGTTTTCCATAACTAACCTAGTTCTTTACTTACATAATCGGGCTAGATGAGATGACAATAAGATGATTTAAAATAATTGCTGCTCTAAAATGCAACCTACAGAGAGAAGCATAATTTTTTATGAATATTTTTAATCAAGTAAGCAAGCTCTATTTCCGCACAGAGTTTACTGCCGTGTGATGCTGGCTTAGAATAGCATCACCCCATATCTTTCCCGTGGGAGTCATAAGAGGCGACTAAGGGACTCGAGGGTGTGTATTGCAATTTTAGGCGATGGGCTGACAACCTGTCGCTATAGCGATACACAATATTCCAAATAACCCTCAAACATTTGTCAGACGTGGTGTAAATGGCCGTTTTTTGCGGCTGTTTACGCTCTGCCTACCCCGCAAGGGATTATAGGCGTGATATGTGTATGTATGTGTATGCTGCTCCAAAATGCAACCCATAGAGAGAAGCATACATTTTTATGAATATTATTATGCAAGCTCTATTTCCGCACAGAGTTTTAATCGGATTACTGAATTTAAATCAGATCGCAGGCTGCGGGTAGTCGGCAGATTGAGTGAAAGCGTCGGTCAGAGGTCGTGGGCGCGCGATTCAGCCGCCGCAGTCTAAATGACATGTCTCTTTTGGATTTCCGCGGCTATGAGCAAGCTGGTGTCGTTTGAGTGAGAAATTATTATCAGATGATAGATAGCTATGATGAACTAGGTATCTAACAGCTGTTTTTCCATAAGCATCATAAGCGTTATTCAGGAGAATGGACTAACCTCCGAGGCAAACTGTTGTGCTCATAATATATGTCATTCAAAACTTGAAACTTTGATGTTCTGTGAACCGATCTACTAACGGAATAAGAATTCTCCATAGGGCTTTGATCTTTGTTAATTAGAGAATCACGCTGCAGCTGATGAAATGTACGGTCGCATTCAAAAGTGGAGTCATAGTTAACACAAACCTCAGAAAACAAGTCGCTCGCACCCGCGGCGACACTCACACAATGACACAAATGACGTATAACATACTATTATTTGACGAACTACCATTGTATAATAGGCTGAGTAGTATTGACTATTTCACTACATGAATCATTAGCTTCGGTAGCTTGGTCAGTAGCGCGGTCAAGCAAATTCTTGACCGTTATTGTGGAGACAATGGATCGAATCCCGATATCTTCGTTGTAGTTTTTATTTTATCAAATGAAGCAAAATTTAGTAAATTTTGAATTACATTTTAGTTGTTGCTAGATCGTTTGCGAGATAGTGCGTGTGCTAAGTGATTTTTTTTAACCTAAGTTTATTTATTAAACTTCAGTGTTTATTTCTTCAAAATGCATACTATTATCAGTTTGCAGGATAAGCAGCGTATTGTTGCGCTGCAATTATCTGTGGCGCTGCATGATATTGGATTTAATTTAACTCAAATTGCTAATCAGACTGGTCTGGCCGTAAGTATAGTTTTATTTCATTACAATTGTATTTTAAATATTAAAAACTTTGACTCATAGTATGTTGGTAGCTGTGAACCGATTAGTATAAACTTTTTTTATTAATAATGCTACTTTGTTTTAGTGGAAGACTGTTAAACGTTGGGTTACACGTTTTGAAGAGGAAGGTAGCGTAAAAACTCGACTCGTCTTATTAATGATTCACAGCGGAGGATGATGGTGTAACAATATGAAGAAAATGCTTCTGCAGCTGGTCCAGGCGAATTAGTAGCACAAGAAACAGGGCGTGCAACTGCCGCTAATTATGTTGATATGCTACAGGAAAGCATGCTACCGACGACGGTGCGAAATGTTTAACTGTTTATCCTGCTAGTGAATTTCCTCGTTTTGCATTTGTCCAGGATAAATTGTCCAGTGCATCGAGCTGCGGTGGTGTATAATTGGTTTAGCCAGCACCCAGATATCCAAGTTATTTGTTGGCCAGCAAAATCTCCGGACTTAAATCCCATAGAGAATTTATGGGGTTTAATGGTGCAAAGGTGGGACATGCGCAATGAAAGAACTACAGAAGCTTTAGAGGCTCACTGCCTGGGAGTGTGGGAGAGTACCAGAGGAACAGATATATGGAATTATTTGGTCGAGTCTATTAAGTGTTGTTGAAAACAGCGGAGGTAACACCAAATACTAATTATGTAAGCGGCGATTTTTACTTAAGATTCCAATCAGACCCGATCTAGCATACATTGCTGATTATCTTGTGTATTTCATTATAATATATGAATATACACAAAATAATCAGCAATGTATGCCGAAGCGGGCCCGATAAATCGTTGCTCACTCAACCTCTATTTACCTGCTTACCCGCCTACTATTGCAGTAGGTATTTGTGGAGCATTACATTAGCAATTAAACATCGATATATATTTATATAAGATTGATCATTATTAGTCAGTTATCTTAAGGCCTTGCTTCAATATCTTTTCATTACGAAAACGAGTACTTAAGCTTAAACCTTGAGATGTAGGCAAATAACTGATTTATTATTATTACAATTACTTTTACTTCCGAGGAAAGTGCATCATCGTTAAACATAGAACAATAAAATAATTACTAACGAAATTATTACTTAAATAACTTTATTGAAAGATTCAATCCAAGATTTGGATCATTCCTATGATCTTATAAATAATTACCTATCGATGTTTCAGCTATAAACACTTAATATCATTTTACATAATATTGTGTTTTATCATTCAAACAAAACTATAAACTAAGTATTACGGCAGCAAGTATTTTATGTAGTTTTACATACTCGTATATTATGGTTACCCAAAGTTCTCATTCATGTCATTATGTTATTTACATAAAGTAATACTATACCTACCAATAAAATAATTTCTTACCTTACTTTTTGTTTTATTACAATATTATAGGTTTATGTTTTTAGATATCATATTTTGATACATAATTTACAATAAACATTTATAGATATAATACATAGATGAATATATAGAAAAATATTATATAAAATAATTATTACTGGAGAAAATATGGTAAAAACATATAAAAAAACATTATTCAACATACAGAGATCGGATGGGAACCCGGTTCCGTTCTGATTAGAAGGTAGGAACTATTACCGCTAAGCTACGGTAGCTTGTGATCAATACGACGAAATAAAGATATGTAATCTATTGCTTTACTACAAGTGAACGAATAAGGATAACTATAATACAGTTTTAGACAAACCAGTGTGATGTATACTTTGTGGTGATGTGGTGGCGAATAGGCTATCACCGAGTAATTATTTCAAAGATTACATAGATGTCGCTTATAGGTGGTAATCTGTTTAAGTTTTAATGCTACGCCTTAAGGTGGACTTTTCTACTTACAGTCGATAATCTTACGTGTGTGCGTAAGTTAGTAAAGTAAGTACAGAGGATAATAACCCGTATTGCAATCTGTCAAGTGGTCTAACTATGACTCCACTTATGAATCCGACCGTACATAACAGGTCGATCAAACATCAATGCAGGGCCGTTTTAATCAACATAGCTTCTAAATTTATTGGACGATGTAATGAAGAAAGTCTTCCAAGAGCGGGCTATTAGAGCAGACGACAGTGTGGCCAAATAAGACAGTTCCTGTCATTTTGGATGTTTTGATTGCTTCTGCTTATTGCCGTTTGTTTTGTACCTTTGTTATAAGTAAGATGATGTAGACCGTATATTAAAGTCCTAATTATCATCGTACGAGAACAAGGGATCGTCCACAAATTATATAACGCAATATTCGGGGGGTCTGACCAGGCGTTATATTTAGTAATATTCCTATCAAAATAAAATAAATACGTACTAACAGGTCGTTACGTCCATACTGCGAGGCGGGTAACATTTTTGTACATTTTGCTTTACCTACCTAATTTGTTGACGATCCCCTACTGAGATTCGATAAACTTTTTATAGGTCATGGAAAATTGCATTCACCCATGCTTGCTTACCTATGTAGTTTTCAATGTGACGTAAGCGGTATCTGGTAGGTTTTCAAATGTTCTCAGCAGGATTTTTAAACTTCGAAGGTGGTCACACCGGCAGACGACTAGAGATTGTAGTATTTCGTTAGCGAGGTGCATCGAGGCACAAATTAGTGGACGGGATGGGCGATGGGCCTCCGCCCGCTTCGGCGGACGAATCTCATTAACGGCCCAGATTGATAGCCCCTGGAAAACGCTTCAAATTATTTCACGCTACATTAATATTGAATATTCACGCCGACGATAACGGACACCCAGTTAATTACCCTTGCTATGGTTGGGCAAGCGGCCGCCGAGAATTCAGTCGACACGATAATATTTGGCTGGTCTTGGTTGATAGAGTGAGAGACATTCAAAGTCATAAAACAATATAAGCGAAGCATCGAGTATGAATGGAAATGGAAACGTCCGATACTTGTCAAGATTTGGGAGTACGCGTTTAAAAAGCTGTACAAGCTGCTTAGTTTGCTCATACAAAACAGCAAACACAATGTAGTAGTACCTGCATATTACAGATATCATGCGGAAGTCTTAACGAGTCCAGTGATTGTTCGATAGCCAAACTGATCTCCAATAATTGACAAGTGATCAGACTGTTGACTTACGACGCAGCGGCTTGCCAGCTTGCACCACACGATAGTATCGGTATGTCGCCGAAACGGGTAACATAACTCTAAGAAGCGGTCTTGAGTCACGTACAGTAAGTAATCTGTTGGTTATTGTACTCCAGTCGCCTCAGGCTGATATCTTGCCGGGACTGGAGGACTGCGCAAACGAACAACAACACAACTGCATCGCTAAGAGACTCAAGTCAAATAAAGTCAGGGTAACGCAACGTAATCACTACGCTGTCGTTTGATTCTTTTACTAAGCTTTTGTAAGAATGTCTTTCGTGTACACAGAGTCCTGTTTTCTACCTTTCTTTTTCAGTTTTTCTGATATGACGTCTTCCTTCACAAAATAACATTTTGTACAACGCAGTTAAAATAGAAGAAAAAGGTACCAGGATTATTAACCAGGCAGTGTATATTTTAAAGAAAAAGGTGATTTTCAGGATCATTTTGTATTATGACGATCAAGAACCTTCTAGTAGTAGTGACTAACCGGCAATTTCTAATGCCATCAAACTTATGGTGGTTGGCTGTTACGATAGAGTCGGGCTGCAGTTTGTCTGTCCACAACCAGAAGCACTCATCCACTGCTCGAGTCTACATTTCATCCAAACCCAATTTAAACAGATAGGTAACAGTTTGTTGCGCAACAGAGCATCAACCCGCCTCTGGAGCTCATTGAATTACTTATGCATCAAACGCGAAGCGACTTTCCCATTTCCCCCCTTGGACACACCTCACACGCCATCACACCAAACTTAATAACACTTAATAGCTCCAGTCAAGTTCAAAATGTATATCAAATTTAATAGTCGGTTGGTTGGTGGTGCTACAAGCAGTATATCAATCAGCTCTTTAATGTTGCGTTGGATATTTATTTACGTCCACAAAAACGTGGGTTATAGATCAGTTGTTACGAATCTCCTGTCCAATGCCGGAGCCATTGTCCTGTCGGGTCGTACATCGATGTATTTTTCAATCAGGACAATAGTTTTTTTCGATTATATGTTATCTATTCATTCTTCTTTTTATCTTTTGGCTAGAACACAAAAGCGTTATATAAGATAATCTTATTTCGGATGCATTTCGTTGCAATTCCTTCTTTATAAAATAAATAACTCAAAGAACGTTATTCTTGCGATGAAGATTCACTCGATGTGAAATTTATAATTTTAAGACTTGAGATGAAATGTTATTTCAATAATTTTATCAGCGCTTAGCTTTGCTGTTGGAAGGGACCTACCGCATTCTATGGACGGAGTTTCCGCAGGCACCTCGGTTCTCTAAGGTTAATTGATGGCTTACGGTTTGTGAATGCGTGCAAGAATGCTGCCCTTGCAGATTTAATGCTGCTAGTGTTGCAATAAATCGTTATTCCTTGTCTGTCGATCGAATCGCTTTGCTCCGTGCGCTTAATAAACCCCTTATTGAGAACTGCTCCTTCTAGAGCGATATAGAAAACGTACAGGCTCAGCAATTTACTGCTAATGATTCGTCGCGGAATAAATCATTTCCCACCTGCCGATAAAAAATCTACCAATTAATTTCAACGTTTATTAAAGATGGTCTCACGGAGCTAACGGTTGCAGCAGATAACTGTATAACTAACTGGAGCGTCGGTATTAGTTCTATTTAAACGGTAGTTCGGACGAGAATAGCCAGTAGCCCTTCGTATGTTTTTGCGAGACTGTTTATGTCTGCGAAGTGACTGGGAAACAAGTTTATGATTATCTCGTGAGCAGGGAGCGTGTCGCGTTTCGCCCCGTCTGCCCCGGCTGCCCCGGCTGCTTCGGCCCGCTGCTCGCTGCCCGGGATCCGTTGAGCTAACAACGTTACACTCGTGCTCGGCCACTGCACTTCCTTACTCACGCACCCGAACTGCACTCAATATGTTTCGTATTCACGGAGCCCTTCAAAGAAACCTTGTAAGCAATACAAATTACCTGTATTCAAATTTCAACAACTCTGAATCACCGGACCTTTGACTTGTAAAACTTCAAGGACCCGGTGGTCTCGTTACCTTTAAACGAGGTCTACCGCTGGAGCCTGAGAAGTAATAATATCGGTGTGCACACACCGTTTTCACGCACGTACACAGCAAATGGTCTCGGAATTTCGTGAAGATGCGTGAGGTCACGAAGCTCACGACCGGCTCCTAACAGAGAGACGTTTTACGTAAAAGTCATCCATCATTCAGCAACTAAACCGCAGCAAAGGCTAACTATTGTTGTTGACGAAAATTTTCCGCATCCTACGGCAACATTCTCCTAACGTTGCCGGTTATAATGAATCTTATTGTTTTAGGCACAAGATAATTGCTAACTAAACTTGCTTCAAAAGGTAGGTCGTAACTCTAATTTGTAATGTAGAGTCAAACTCAAACCCATATTTTTATTAAAACGTTCCGCCAAACAAATTTCAATAACAAACAAATAATAAGTAAAGCAGAGAAAATGAATATCGATTACTCAGCAGTAGGTACCATTATTTGCGGACAATAAATCGCTCAATCTAATTGACTCTTACACGGACTTCCCAGAGACATGCCCAGTAGAAAAACGCTTCCAAGTGTCACGTTATAAGAAAAGTCATCAATCAAGCGCTACAAAAAGAATCGCCTCGGGAGTACAACATCTCGCCCAAAACTTAATAAAAAATAATTCTTTTTCCGCTGTGTCGACATAAAGAATTGAGACACAACTCCTGGCGTTAGTCAAACGTAAATTTTTGAATTCCCTTAGAAAAATGAGAGTGTAAGAAAAATGCTACCGCGTACTAAACTTTCTAACATGCACTAATTTGTCTGGGAAGATTCCGCGGTATGGTAAGGCCAGTAAAAGCGGCGGTGATGTGGGATTGGTTTCAATTCTGCTTTTTCTAATGTCATTAGCATTAGTCGGAGTTTCTTAAGTGTCACGTGACACTCTCCCACGATGGTGGTCTTACAACACGCACTGCTGCAAACAGCTACATTAAAAATATTTAGAAGGTAAAAAGCCCCGCCCTAAACTACTTAAGGCTTAGACCAAATAACTCATATTTCTGCGAGTTCATTAATTAGCGGTGTTACAAGAACTGTTGAAGGTTAGTGGAGTAACCAGTAAACATAAATAGCAACGGCATGTAACTCAGGTTTCATATTTTATCATTGGAGTGGGCACCTACGTGATGGTTCGCAATATGACCGCTGCATTATCTTGCCCCACAGGTACCTACATGTAAATGTGTCATTGCACGTGAGAATGTGATCGGAATAAATAAAATAATCATTTGCAACTGACATTAATGCTGTATATTTTGATGCGATGGTTGGTTAATATAATAAAGTTCATGTTGCGTTTAATGCGATTAAAAATTAACCTGTTACATTTAGACGTTAAATGATATTGATGAGCTTGTTTTGATGTGGTTATGCTTTATGTTTACATTACATGTGATGTCAAGGACCAAACTCGGGGCTGATAGGTATAAACCTGAGAGGAGCGCGTTTTAGGTTAGAGTTTGACCTACTGAACTGGATGCCGCTGCTTTGAAGTTGTAAACAAATTAAATGTGCACGTTCATGGCTTTACTAATTAGCTGGTCAAACTAGAAACTTTCTTGTTAGGGATTAAATCGAAGCCCAGCATCACCAAAGAAAAATGACCATATACAGCGCATGTAGAAATCTCCTATTCGTATACCAGTTTGGCATCTAAAATATTGATATAATCGTAAGACTTAGGTAGGTTGGCACGTAAATATTGTAATAAATAATACTTATATAGGTAGTGTAAAATAATATTAAGATAAAGGGGAGAAATTTGTCTGCCCCTAAGCTATTATTTAGCTTGGCGGAAAAGCTGTTATGTGCACACGTGTGTTTTTTTGGTGGATAAACGTATTATTTATTTTTATCTGTGAAAGCAAAAAGCACAAAAGATTATTGTCGAAAATGTTCCATCAAACTAATGATAGGCTGGCCAGCAGCGGCCGGGGTTCGGGATTCGGTGGCAGATCCCGCGGGATTGCGGCCACCACCATTTGTTACGCACGGTTAGTGTTGTGTGTGCCCGCGCTGTACATTATAGATGGACAGGCGACAGTCAGTGTGTTTAAAAAACTTTATAAAAATATATTTTCAAGCGTGTGCTAGTACTACCTAAACCTATAGGTACCACAAAAGTTCTATATACGTAGTATACTGTTCAAAATAAGGGTTTTCTTTCTTAATGTGGTAATAAGAGCACAATTAGCATTTTTGGGCGGATGTTTATAAAATACTCTAGTATCACTAAATATTAAACCTTCGCGGTTGTTTACACTATTCATATTAATAATATAAACGGGTTCTTACCGACAAATTATTGTTGTGATCATGACTTGCAACAGCGTCGAAATATCGGGAACTCATAGTTATAATTATTCGTCGGTAAGAACCCGTTTATATTATAACTATGAATATTCTAGTATTTTAATCAAAGCATAGGTTAAGTAAAAAAAAATTGGTCTTGAAGGTATGTGTCAAAAAAAATTACAGGATCTCGACTAAAATCCGGTGTTTTAGCCACTCTATTTGTTGGTCCCGGTGTCCAGCCATTAATCTCTTCACCGATTCTTTGTCACAGGATATCAGGAATGTCACGATCGCTCAACTGAATACTTACGCTTTATCGAGGAAAATGTTGGTCTTTAACCATCTTTATTTTGTGAGGATAAAAGCCAAGTCACGTAAGTTTCCAGCTCATTTGAGAGTAAATTGTAAGAGCCGCTTCGAAACCTTTGATTTAATTTTGTTTCACTTCTGAAGTGTCTTACAACTTTTATTAAATAATTCAGATATCCTCTACTAAAGTTCGTTAACATCGGATTTCTTGCGGCCGTTCGCCGAGACAAGACAACAGATTCTCGTCGCCATCAAAAATTCAAAAGGGTGAGTCTGATACGTGTTGCAGCTATATAAGTGGCATAAACAAGTCTATTTTCGTATATGTTCGTCCAAATCCCGGGTAGGTTACTGGCGTGGGCCGAGTGGCGCGTGTGCGGCATCAGAAGCAGCCTCAAGACGACGATGACGCCCTCCCTCCGTGCATCGGACGCGCTCGCAGTTTTAGCATAATGTGTGCTTTATTGCAACGACGCTGAATGGCAACTCAGCGCAAATCCACTTACTGTATATTGTCCTGTTTTCACCCTAGCACGCAATGTCAGCTTACAGAATATCAACTTGCTAAATTTTACGTGCAAAAAGTAGCATTAAAATTGTTTCCGAGATTTATCGCCCGAAAATGATTTATTTTTACATGGGCACGCACGCCTCGATGTCCGTCCCGTTGTCGGTGTAGGTTAGAATTTTTCCCGGTTCAAATATTCGCTACGTAAATTGTATTTTTTTTATGCAGCCGTATCTCAAGTTTCACATATCACGGAGGAATAAAAATAAAAATATTAGCATTTATTTAAAACTGCCCGGCGGTTTCATCCACTGCTTACCGTTGTCCCGCGGGAATAAGACATTTTATATAGCCTATGTTCATCAGGGATGATGTAGGATTCTAATGGTATAAGAATTTTTCAATCGGTTCATTAGTTTCGGTTCAAACAAACAAACAAACAATAAAATCTTTCCTCTTTATAATATTAGCGTAGAAATGCTAGGTAGGGAGTGTGTTCTTCGCATGATATTTTGTGCTTATGCAGCTGAGTAAAGAGTTTATCGTACTCGTGGTTTTTGTATATCCGCTCGGTAAGTGCGGTCGGACGGAACTCGGAACGGAAACAGACAAAAGAATTGTAACAAATGCGAGTGGTAACTTAAATGGATCAGTAAAAGAGCAAATTATCAGGAAACGATCGAGAAGCGATGTTGAGCTGTGAGCAAGCTGTGAGTCAGAGGAACTGACTCATGGACGGCGCTACAGATATTCTCAGAATAAGTGTAGCCTTGACAATCAAACAGTTTGATTCAGAGTAGTTTCTTCATTGGTCATGGACCAATGAAAAAATTGTCTATTGATCCTTCAATTTCGCCTTAATCTTTTTTTTTGTGATATGATTCAGGCTTTGCTAAACTGCAAAGAATGAAAAAACTAGACCTAAATCAATCTCTTATTATTTTACTTATAAGTATTTAACAAGTTTTTGCAGGGCTAGCGAAGGCTAAATTCATGACGTGACTATTAAATAGTCGGTACGGTAGCTAATGTATTGAAAAATTCAATAGCAGAGCTGCTTAGCGGAGAATCATTTATTTTAATGGACATAATTCTTCCCATTGTACGAGTGTCACGGACAGGCAGAGTCGTCGTTTGCTGGCGTGCGTACTGCGTCTCAATCGGTATCGTATCGCTGGTATCAGCTCTTGTGTTTGAGAGCGTTTTGGATCCTGTCGAATAAAGATAGATGGGTTCGTGAGTGCGGGTTAGAGGGGTGGGGTACAGGGGAGGGTAAGGGCACGAGGCTAATTGGCTGTCAGCGATGAGGCCGGTACTCGTGCTCACAACGCACACATGCTGAATGCAATCGACGGTTTACTGACACCCGAGGCGAGGTCTCGTGACATATTCAGGGGAACAAACGAACAAAACAATGATGGTTGATTGGCCCAGCTCGTGCCTGTGTAGCGAGCGCAGAGTGCTGTGTTGATCTCATTCGGATGTAACTGGATTGCTTGCTGCAGGTACAAACGCTCGAAGGCGGAGATCAAAATACCCCTTTGTTTCCCCATAAGCGCGTGTCTATATGATCTATAATTAAAATGTTAATCGTATGCGGCGTCGCCGTTCAACGTGCTGTATAAGTCGTCGGTACATGCGCGTTGAACTTGAAACGTGATAACCAGATTGTAATGACAGGTAGGTGGGTCGTCGCATTAGTGAGTCTGGGACGGATGTGATGCGACCACCGACGCGCGTCCCACGGACTGGTCGACGGGTGTACAAGGTGTCATTAAAAGAATGGTCTAAAGAAAAATCTACAATTTGGTACCTTATCTTAGCTACCAATCATACAGGATATTAAAAAAAGATAAATTGTACTTTTAGTACAAATTAACTCGCTAAGCCAATTCAGCCGACAATATTTACTTTTGACCAATCATTTTCAATATTGGTTTCCACATTATTGGACTTTGCTCACCTACGTTATTAATTTTGATTTGGACCATCCGTTCGAGACACACTGTATACGATTCCTACGGTCAACGGCGGTATATACGGCGCAGGTGTCGCCTTCATTAGCATTATACGTTCATTAACGGTACAGTCCGGTTCTGCAACTCGCACTACAACTTCATACGATCACAGGGCAAATATGGCTGTTGTTTGTTTTGCTTACCAAATCACCGGACCCCAAATAGATTCTATACAACTGTCTATCCGCATGTTTCAGACCTGTTTCTAGATTTGTGAATTGCAGTTGAAATGTTGGTGGCTTGAACGCAGGCTTAATTTAAATCGGATTTCCACCCACTACCAACCTACACCGATGTAGGAGCCGTGAACTAAGAAAATAAACAAGTGCGTTTAATATTATTCCTTTTTACTGAATGTTTTGTAAGTTTCGTAATAAATCAAGTCCGACACTGTCAAGGTCTGGTTCACGAGGCGAGCGAGCTCCAAAAAACTTTGATGGGCGATTGATTTGATTACACAAGGAAGGTCAATGGTATTGTAATGCATTTGTAATATATAGTTTTGTTTTAAAGCATTGAATGCTAACATATTTATTACTCACTCATGATGGAATTTTCAATTAATCATGACTTCCTGGCGACGCTTTGTAGGCTTTACGTGTGAGTTTCATCATTTGTTTCGCAGAGACACATCCATTACAGCGCTTTACACCCTCGGCAAAAAAACGGCTCCACATTAGCAGAAAAAGAGGCACACAATAAATCTGTGGAGACAAACAGCAGGACGGACGACGGGACAAAGTAATGAACTAATTACATTAGTACGGACGGGATCCGGGATGTCGGGACACCGGGATCCCGGACCAGAAGAGATGCGACTAATGGCGACGGCTAACTCGGCTATTTGTATGGAGACATTATGCGATAATGATTGCTTTAGGTCCAGCTTTAATTCTGTGCGGTCTACTCCGTTTCCATTATTACTTTTATTACGACTAGTATTGCTAGCATTGTTTCAGTTTATTATTATAATCATCTGCAAAATAACCACTTTAAAAACTCTCATGATAAGTGAGTTCGTTCTAGTTAAGTGGTTATTTAATTTATAACTAGTTTCCTTTGTTCCAGGCTAATGGGATTTTGCATTCTAATTCAATTTCTGGTTTATTATGTTCGCGGTTGTTGTACCACCGCAAGATAGGGAAATCGCCGATGTGCCGCTATAATACTAGAATACGGAATAACCAGGGTTTAGTGTACTGCTTGCGGCTGCAGGCTGCGTTAACCGCACCCTGCACGCCACACGCCATCTTGGCCGGGGCCAAGAGCCAACCAACACCATTGTAATAATATAATAAGATGCTGAGAGCCATATCTCTATAGACTTCAACTTACTTCCGTGATATCAACAGCGCTGAGCGCATTTTCGCTATGATTATCATGATAAACTCGCTAGTCGAATACGTGTACGATACGAGTGATCCCAGTATCTACTCACACATACCTGTCTACGTAGTTGCAGTAATTTGATGTATATTTTCCACAGTTCTCTTTGATATTTCTGCTAGCAAAGCCTTACACTCCGCCGGATTTAAGGCAATCGCCATATATTACACTTCATTACATACTTACGTCCGCGTTCTTAAATTGAGATTTTAGCCTTTATAATCTTATTTTCGCATAAACATGGTTTTATATTAAGCGAATGTGACCTCTTGTGGCAGTCATATAAATTCGATCGAATTTGGTGTTTTTTGGCTAACGGATATTCAGGTTTTTAGAATGGTTTGACTTGCTTATACATATACTGATTTGGATACCGAATTTCTGTCTGATGTACGTAATGTGTATCTGCCAAAAAATCTATTTTTAATTTTGATGGCTTGCTTGAACTTACTAAGCAGCACCTCGATTTTACGTTACCTGATTTTCTTACCTTTAGTTTTTTTTTCTAAATTGGATAACTCGAAGTGTTACTGATAGTACCAACACAACCGTTAAGTACTTATTACTGCTTTTCACAACTTTACTGACAGGAGGTCTTTTACACTGCTTAATTCGTCTGCTATATGGTAAATGATTTTTTTATTACAAGTAGAGTCGGAATAATAATGACAACTAACGAGGTGGTTTTATTTTATTCGCAACATTAAACCTGCTATTTATAATATCAAGCAAGATCTTTGATCAGATTACATCTTATTACACAAGTCGAGTGATGCGGCGTATTATCAATTAGAAGTTCTTCAAGGATATTTTTTGCAGTGCTTTTTTCCGTGGGTCCTTCCGAAATCATTTATAGAACCGAATGGAATCATAATGTTGAATAAATTATATTTAATGGCGAGTGGGTTTGTTTTTTAACAGGACCGACGAGTTGAGTTTGAGTGTTCTTTTTTTGTAATCAATTTTAGATTTGGAGTGGAGTCGTGACCTGGCGCGAGCCTGGCGGGCTTCCGTGCAAATGACTCCAATGTAAGCCCAAGCCAACAATTTCAAGGCATAGGCACACAGCTCGCTCCAACCTAAACTCGGCCAGAGTTTACACACATATCACTCAACGTCCCCGTGTTTGCCATACCTAAACTCATCGAATCTACAAGCCCGTTTGTGTACCAACTTTGTTAAAGGTACGTCCACTGACTAGTAACAGCTTTATTACCGGGCTTCAGTAAACTTTCGCCTTTTTAATAGGATGTTTCGTGCGGAGTTTATATACTGCTGTCGGTAAAGGTACGTAACAACTCTTTGGGTTACAATAGTAGGGAAGTCTGCTACAAATCATAGGTAGCGGCGTGCTTACGAAATGAAACGTCCTAAACCTAGTGAGATAAAATTCCGTGGAGGAATAAAATACCCAGAATAAAGTCCGGGACAAATTGTCGGCGTGGCTTTTGCGGACGGCGAGGGATCTGTTGGGATTGTTATTGATGGGAGTGCGCGGGCCGCGGCGATCAGATAGTTTTCATTACGAGCGATCATGCGTGCCGGCAGTCCGCACAGAGGAAAATCTTCGAATATTCCGCGGAGATCGAACCTCACATCCCATAGCGCCGCCATGAAATCACGACGCTGTAAGGAATTGGGTACGGCAGACGCATAACTTGCAGATTTAGAGACCGCGTATATAAATGGTATCTGCTTGAGGTATAACTAAGTTAAATAAATTGTATATTAGTGTTAAATAAACTTGTAGAGCCACAAGTGTTGACGTTCAACTAATCGCCAGTGACACTAAAGCCAGTCTAAGTTATCCGATCGCCTAAACCGAAAAAAGTTCAATTTTTATTACCAACAGGTGTGCATTTCCAAAACTGGTCTCTCTGATTAATGTAACGTGATTATGTTATAAAGTTATAAAGCTATACAGTTAGTCACATTAAATTTCGACAGCTTTTTGTGGTGACAATAAACATTACCTTATCTTGATGACATTTTCCATTAGAGCAACCAGTCGATGTTAATATTGTGTCAAGAACTCGGTCTAGTGCAAAATCTAATAAATTCCGCTGTTATTTAGGTGTAAATTAGTTGTTAAAATACATAATATTGACTTGAATTGTTTATTCAAATATACAGACATCAAGGCATTCGTTGCACGTGACGAGATTTTTTTGAAAATTCAGTAACTCGAAGTAATGACCGAATGAATCTTTTAACTCTGGATAGAGTAAAACTGACTCATCATGACGAGTTGCCAATGATGGCGGGTTTGGCGGGGTACCTTCGGCATTCGACTAAATTCGGAAAGAAAAGGAGTACGTGCGTGGGTACCAGCTGGCCGTATAGAGATGCATAGAGTTCGCACAGAAGCCTGCGGGGGTCCCAATTACTCCGGCGGCTATGGCCCGGAATGTCTAATTTGCTCACGTAATTTTGGTCGGAATTCGTCCCCGGCCGACGGATGCTGGGACCTATTTTTATTGCTTGTTTCCTATTTGCTCCGGTCCTCTGGGAACAATATAACTTGGAGCTCGCGAACTCTTACCGAGTTGTCGCGCACCAAGTGTATTGTGAATTGCACGTCGCCTCGCCCCCGCCCGCCATGCGACGTCGCGACTGTCGCTGTGACGTGGCACAAGCGTGGCACCGTGTGCCACCAACACGCTCTCTTTGCCTTGTTTCCGCCGCCCCGTGAGAAAAGGTGTGAAACATAACAGTTTCATTCATCACTACAATTGCGTTGGCGAGTTTTTATATCCGCCTGGAAATGGGATTTATTACTTACCTGGCCATATAAAAGTTTGAAGGTTCGTTACGGGCTTTCTTCCACTTGTTTCACGGCAATTTCCGGGGTGTAAACATTGTGCCTGTAACAAAAACCTTTATTTAATGTTCATAACTACAGTGTGATTCTTGACAAAGAATAAGTTGGCGTCAAACTGAACATATTTTCCAAATAAACGTATATAATTTACCTTAAACGTTGCTGATGTGACGACATAATGAAGTTAATATTAACGAAGTTAATATTAAGGTGTTAATGTCTGATAGGTAAATCGAAATAGATATTTCAGTTTGGCTGAATCTTCCGAATCGGTGGGGCGACGACTCGACAGTGGGGTGCATTGACCCCATAGGCTGTTGTATAAAGTCAGGTGCTGGATATCCCGATTTCAGCGACACAATTGATTCTGGAATGATGCCAGGCGGTGGCCGCGTGGCCCGTGGCCCGTGGCCCGCGTGGCCCGTGGTCCGCGTCCGTCTGGCCCACTCCATTTGCTCTTTACATAACTCCGTGTTCAAGGGACCATAAATCTTCCTAGTTCCACGCCAGGCCGAGTTTAATTTTAATAAACGGCTTCGCCTATACCTACTACAGTATGAATTTACGTGCTCTAATGAATTCAACTGAGTTAGGTACCTGTTCGAATCGCTACTTTATTTATTTATTCAGAGATTGGAAATATGATACCGCAACAAAATAAACTAAGTAGGTAATTGTGAGGCATTCATCGAAATGCAATTGAGTGTAACTGCTACTTATTTGGTTGTTAGTGCAACTTTCTATACTACTTACCTATTATAAAAGTCTTTCACTCAACGAACACGTTTTAATGCCCACAGTGAAAAGTAATGTAGCGAATCAAAGCCTCTCGCCTCCGAAAACAGTGGTCGGTTAAACATTTTTACACTGTCTGGAGACCCTTGATGATCGTTAAATGGACCATAATTCAACTAAAAGCACAGCGCTCGTAATTCTCGTAGTGGGTGCTGAGGGTGATGTGACGTCATTATAGCAACCCTCACAGCCCTGCGGGAACGGCCCTCGAATGTTCCATTCCGTCCTTCGTCAGACCGCTGCCCGTATTTTATAGCTGCCCAGAAGCGCAGGTAGATCACAGGTGCGCGGCCACTTTTCTATTCCAGATATTACAGAAAATACAAAGAAACTAAACTACAAAGTTTTGCTTCGAACACATTTTCTTTTATTCTTTCCAGTTTCGTATGAAAATTGGACCGGACCACAACATACCTACCTACACCTAGACCTCCGACTACATCTTTGTACAATATACCTCGTTTACGTTTAGGTACAAGCTCTAGCGCTTGATGTAATTATTCACAACAGCTTTGCTTCGTTCGCAGATTGTAGCTAACGTAGACCGGGAAAACACAAAGGTGTTCCCGTAATTCATTCGAACAATGGTGCGATTTTCTGGGAACATTGGAACAAGCTGTTTGTGCCTGACGTAGCCATGAAATGCGTGATTTAGCCGCCTCATGGGAAATACCTCGGAACGCGAGCCGATACGGGCGTAATACCTTAATTCGGCTAATCTCGCTTTCGACTCGAGCCCGGCGGTTATTCGGGTTACGCCAAGCGTCATGATCCCTCAATGCTATCTGAGAACTATCTTGTTAGAAGCTCTACTCAGGATGCCATACAAAATACATGCTAATTCTATTGCGATAGAGCGTCGCGTAACGTTTTTGCAAGAGCAATAAATACTCCACCCAATACCAATAACGACGCCTTGACTCACTGTCAAGTCAGAGTAACGACTTGCGTGGGACTTCTAAAATACAGTTGCACAAAGTGACAAACTTTGGCGACGGAAGCTGGCAAATGCGTGGGCGATGGAGGCGGTACATCCGACAGCCTTCTATAGAAGTCTCAGCAAGAACCTCACAATAAAAGCGACGTCAACTCAGTGCATAAAAACGTTGATAACTTCATAACAGTTCGCCTTGCTCTATTAAATACGGTGCCATTTTATTTATTAAAATTGCCGAGATATTTGTGGACTGTTCGCTAATAAAAAGAATGCAAACGCTATGTAGAGTTCAGAGGCAGCCAAGTGCATTAGACGTCTTCCGTGAGCCTTTATCGCAAACATCGACATGCAAATCTCCATTACGGAACACGTAGGTGTAGATATTCTTCAGACAATTTGTTGAAGACATAAGTACTAAATTGTAAAACTTAATAAAAAGATCCTTACAGCACTTCAACTTTTCAGGCGTATCTAACACGATTCGACTAATATTTAATTCAAATAAGTGTAACATAGAAAACAATGGTATTGTTTTGGAAATATTTATGAGAAATCGGTATTGGAAAGTAATTTCTCCGGCGAAGGGTCTCCTTGATTGGCTGCTTTTTTAAGAAGGCATAAGTGGGGTCTACGGCGCTTAACGACCGTAGAGAAACAAGAGACGAAGTGGCCAATCCGCCGAAATCAGTCCATCGAGGTAAGGATACGACATGATTCCGGGAAAAGAAGTGAATTTATATTTTCAGTCTTGCGTTTCAACCTCCTGCTTCATCCTTTTGTTGTTTCTGAAAAATATCATAGATGGAACGAGGAGTTGGTCTTAAAATGTTTTCCTTTTTCAGGGCATGTGTACACCGATACCACTTTATCGAAGTTTAAGTTCAAAACAGGAAGAAATAAAGCGTTCTATGTTGATTGTAGCTACGGGGTAGTTACATGTACTTTATGGCTGCACTAACATGTTTAGTGTCCGGCTATTACTCAGTGCGACCATTCAACGGGACATTTTTATTTGTTTTGTGTCCTGAAAGCTTGATTTAACCATTTGAGCTGTTTGCACAAATGAGAGTGCAGAACAAAATAGCTTTTGTAGATCGTTACGGTGGCTCCGCCGCAGAGAAACCGCGTCGATTGCTTTTTTATTAGGCCAGATGCACATTATTTCTTTTCGTCTGCTATTTTCAAACTGTTCTGATGTACAGGCATCGCTCATCCAGTTGTATTATGATTTTTCAATAAGTACCTACGTTCTACCCAACGGATTTAAAAAAGCTAGTTGTCGAGTAATCTTCACACATCATCATGTAATTACTTTAGCAAAGTTTAAATACCGATGAACCATAGCTGTTGTGTAGGCAAGGCACCAGTCTATGTAACTTGATATTTTTTATAAAAATATACTTGTAAGGAAGTGTGGTATACCAGTAAATAGTGTGAGTATGGAAACCCGTTTAGCGAGGTTATCTCTAGCAGAAAATTGCTTTGCATCTCCAAGGAAATATCACGAGGAGGAAAATCGTTTTTCTTAACGAAATGTTACCAGTAGCGGCAAGTATTCTACAACGTTTGAAATTATGGAAATAACATAATATTACGTTGCCAGTAATTTGCGACCTATATTGTTTCATGTGTGTAACGCGTTCCGTACCTTATAATTACAGAAGTAATTTAGAGGTATTTATCTTAAAAGTTTCAGAATTGGAGCTGTGAAACAAAAAGCCAAAAATTGAATATGATGGAGTAGATAATGTTGTAGGTGAATATTAAAATTTGCTTGCGTGAGGGAGGACCGGCCGAGCGTCACGCGACGCAACTGCTCGCGACAGTCACTCCTATACATATATACATACAACATATTCATATCCCCCTGTAGAGACACGGTAACTACTAATAATATATTCACAGCTTATCTTTCGAAGGTTTTCGGCTGCAGCGACGAAACAGGAATAGCGAATACAACTTTATATAGAACTCGCCCATACGTCGAACTCTTACGGAGTTGAAAACTCCTAACTTCCGCGCCTTGAGTTAAACATAAGCTTCTTCGCGACTGTTTGTCGTAAAAATACCGAGGCAAAAACTGCAACAAAGCAGCAATATAATGAACAAAGCGAAGGAAAAAGTTTCGTTTTAACGTCTTAACTGCTTCGGGAATTGACAGCAATATTTCTTTTTTTTTTCTTACTGTTTGTTATTGTTAAGTTACTTATTATTAATTGCGGCTAATCAATAGTCGTTGCGTGCAGTTCGACGGGGAATCTATGGGGTGCAACGATAGTAAAGTGAAAGGGGAGCATGGGGTCTGGAGATCCCTGTGAGTCATCGTGAGTGAAGCGACCAGACGGCGCCTGGCAGGCAGCGGGCAGGCGACCCGTGTCTTACTGGCTAGCGGCTACACCACCCCACCCTCGACGTTTTTAAATTGTACAACCGATGTAGCAAACTCGGGTTACATTATCATCCGCCAGCGGAAGTCCACTTTGCATATAAAGGGCTTGTGCCCTCTCGATCTCGACGCAATTTTATTAAATGCCTTATCATGTTTTGTCAAATTGAAAGACGATTTTATTGACCAAAGATGGTCCGTAATAACGACATTACATTCGATGATAATCAAAGCATGCATCATTAATATGCCTTTTGGTGTCTAATTTCGATACTTGAAGACAGTTATTGAAAACTTTTTAATTGGCTCGAGGCATTGTTTTGGTCGTAAATGTTTTTGATATTTTCACGCTAGATAGAGCTTTCCAAATTTTTCTTTCGATTTGTTTTTCTGTCCTTCAAAAGTTTCATATTTTTCTTGTCGTTTTCTAATCAGGTCGGTAAACTTATTACTGAAGAATTAAGACTAGCTCTCCGTTTAGTAACAAATCGTCTTTGCGATTTCCGTTCGGAAACTTTATTACAAACCCCGTCGACGTAAGTTGAGCTATCGAGTAACTTGAGTAACTGCAGACATAGGTTATAAGATCTTTCCTTTTAGCTGCGTTTAATAAGTCGGTGTAGTATACGCGAACAGCTGTTGTCGGCGGCGTGCGGTCGCAGTCGCTTCATTGGAATAATGTTGCACTCCGCTGCGGTTAGTCTTTTAGAGATAGACGAGCGAGCTACAAGTTTGCACTTACTTATTAGAAAGCCTTGGGGCGGGGATAGCGCGCTTTTTAAACCGGTTTTATAAAGACAATTACAGCCATAAAATTCTGAAATATGTATGTTGTTGCGGAGGAACAGATACCATCACAATTTAACAAACTTTACTTTATAGAAAAAAAAAAACAGAGTAACCTCCATTTGAAACATTTTTTCAATATAATGTCTACTTTTTTTAAGTTTTTACCACTTATGCTTTAATTTAGATACATACCTTTTCTAGTAAAAATGACTGATAGAGACATTGTAACTTTTAATTGTTGTTATTATGTCGAAAAAACCGTAAAAACTCGCAAAAATTTGAGCGGAAAATGATTGGCTGTTTCTCTCTGGCGAATGAAAGCGACCATTTTTTCAGGCAAACAGGTTCTTAACAGGCAATGACAGTAAGTTAGTTCTCTTCAGCTGCGTTGAGTATTTCAGCACAGTTGTAGAATCAGATTGGTAAGTCGGTTTTTAGTTTGCAAGAGCGCTCAAGCAGTCATAACTTTCTAAGAAACGGACTTTGTCTTTAATTTCATATCTGCATTGAATAAACAAGAACAGTTGACGCGTCCTTGCTGGCTAGCTTTAATAAGGCGTCTATGATTAGCGGAAGCCGGGTAGCTAACCAGGAGCCTGGGGAGCTTTTGCCTTTTCCTATCAGGAGCTTGATATTACACTTTGATATTAATTTACAGAGATGAATGGAACGGGACACCTAGAAAATTAAAAATTCTACCCATTTGACTGAACTATTTTTGATCTAGTAGGTACTTACTTAAACAGTCCACTGCTGGACATTAAAGCCTCCCCGAAATGGGGTTATCTGCCATATTTACCACGCTTGGCAGGCGGATTGGCGAGCGCAGTGCAAGGTGTTGTATTCACAGGGAACGCTGCTGCCCATCCCATTCCCTGGATTCATCCCTTAGTCGCCTCTAAAGACATTCATGGTTAGAAAATGATGCTATTAAGCATACACCACATACATCAACATTTTAGTTAAACTGCCAAAGTAGATATTTTTTAATATTTTCTTGAGTTTGCACTACTATTATAGATATTTTTTGTTTAGAAAGCAGCAATCTAGTGCTAATCTATTCTCGCGGTTGTTTGATAGAGCCTTGGATAGAGCTCTACAAAACGAACCGTATTTATTCCCCGTGTTTTCATTGGCTGTGTAACTTAGGCATGACAGGTGCATTAACAAAACGCATCTGTCGTGCCCTTGAATTGCATCGTGTGCATCAAAATGCAACGCCAGGCATCGTATTACAAAATGGTGTAGTCTAACATATTGTATGCGAATGCGAACAGTAAACAAGGCAAGTACCTATTTTGAGCTTGAACTTAACCATTCCGTTAGAGTCATCTTGCCTATGTATTTTTTTTATCATGGTTCACTAATTTCTTGCGATTTTTTACGAAAAGTAAACAACATATCGGAAGCCAATAATCGAACCGCTACTTTGTAGTAAAATCGAGTTAAAACCACGTGATAATAGGCATACCTACGTACCTACTTACTTAGTTTTTGTCAAAAACGTAGGTACTTAACGTTTTTGACAAAAACTAAGTATCAAAGGAATAATCCAAAGTGAATATAAATCAATGCCCGCATCTTTGTCTTTTCTTTATCATACCTACCTACAGCAACTAATACCTACTGACCTTCCAACCCCGAGCTGAAATTTAGGTTGCGGCTCTAAGGTTTCTCTACAAATCTCTGCCGGTCATCACAAAGCCTGATAAATTCTTTCCGGATTCTAAAGCGGCTAAATCTAGCTAAATACATATATTTCCCGCTGTGATAAATTGGTGGCTTATAAAAATATTGTCTGTATTTCTCAACATCAGGAAGGCGGGCGGAGACGGCGAGGCAGGCAGACGTTAGCACACACGGTCTTTTTTTAGCGCAGTCGGGTTATTCCTGTAAATAGGTAGGTGATGGATCGATCGAAGTCGGCATTACCACGTGAGCTCGCTTGTATTTTGTGTTTCAGACTTGTGTTATTTTTAGGGTTCCGTAGGTACCTCAAAAGGAAAAAAACTGAACCCAAGGATAACTTTGTTGTCCGTTCGTCCGTCTGTCACGGCCCTGTATCACGGGAACGCGTAAAGATATTAATTTGAAATTAAAACTTATACTCAGTTTCAGGGCCGCTGGGTTCTGGGCGTTAAAAAAGATCCAGCCGTTAAAGCTGTAAAAAACGCGTGTTCTCTAGGGAATTGAAATTTATAGGATGCCCAGTATAGTATTTCCCGTGGAGTAGCTTTGTTTCGAAGTAGGTAAAAGTTCAGGAAAAAATCCATAAATTCCATTTTTGGTTTCATTTAAGCTATTTAATTTTTTATTAATTTAAATTTGGCTAGTATTTAAGTGGGGCATCATACGAAAGGGCTTGATATACATGTTACGGAACACTCGGTGGGTGAGGCCGACTCGCATTTGGCCGGTTTTTGAGCCTGGCTTACTAATTTCTCGGATTTTATTTGGACAATAATTATTGTTACCCTACATAGGCAAAAGAATGGAAGCAGGGGGCCGCTTCCACTAGCAATCACCTTCAGTGCCAAAAATCAATCAGTACCTACGTACTATAGCGGTGTTTGACAACAACTGTCAAAAACTTCAGCGTTGATTATGTAAAAAAATACGTTCTGAAGAGTAATAGCTCATAAATAAGTACTTAATCAAAGTGTTTCATGACGTGTCCTCCGAAGCGTGGGATACCCGTGAAAACCAGTTTTAGAACTTCTAATGATCATAATGTTACTTATATAGGTACTCGATGCTAAACGTGCATAAATAACCACATTTTATTTTTCTTTATTAGAGATTTTGTCGAATGATTGTTCATTTGCACATAATTTTCAGCAAGGAATACGTTCGTCTGGCTAATAATAGTGCTGTTTACCATTTATTAGTACGTACACAAGGGAATACACGTCTAAATATGGAGCTCAGTGAGGCGTCTGCGACTCGACAACGATTTATCGTCTGCAGTACAGGACCACGTAGTTTCATTTGCATATAACTTCAAGTGTACCTACGTATACACAGTATGACTCTTGATAAAGTGCACTAATACGTTCTGGGCGTGTTTTAGATGTCTAACTGAACAACTATTTATGTACAAGTAATATACATAAGTAGTAGGAACGTGTAATTTTTCCGAAATAGGTGCGATTTTTTTAATAGTAAAAGCACGATAATCGTGTCATGTACTACATGTGAGTGGCATGTCATGTAGCAAATATTAACATCATTATATATCTACATCTACCAAATACAATCTACGTTAGAAACAGTAAATATGCTTACCAGTAAACTAAACATCGGGTGAAATTTGTCTACTAAATACACCGTGACCGATACTAAATACAAAGAACGGGTTGGTTAAGGAACAACTTTTCCCGGGGAATATGGGTCGAAATACTTATGCCAAAAAAAATTGAATTTCTATAGCTACCCAAATCAGCTGATTGGCAATTTTGTAGGGAGGTCCAAATTAATGTTTTATATTTCGACTTATGTTCCTTGGGGAAAGTTGTTCCTTATCACCAGTCTTGAGTTTTTGCTATCGGTCACTAGTAAAATTTCATTATAATATTTAATATGCTTCCCAAAAATTTTTTTTTTATTTATTTATACACTTTACAAAAAACATTATCATATTAACTGGTTTCACAAAAACCCTAATAATTGGGTTTGTCTTGACGCCATGTTCCTTACATCTACTAAATGTTAGTATGTACATAACATTTATATAAAAAGATTTAACATATTCTAGAAAAACATCTTTTGTACCTATGGATATAAAAATATAATGTTGCAAATATTTTATGGAGTAAACCACTCTATGAAAGTGAACAACTTTCCCCAAGGAACATACCTAGGTCGAAATATAAAGAAATGTACTACCAATACGAAAGGTCGGCTGGAACATTTTGTATGGGAAGTAAAAAAACTATTTTTCATAGTTCCGTTTCAAAGTTGTTAAGTTTAATGGGCTGGTTGGCCCCTTAAAATAGTTGCAGCTTATATTTTTACACCCTGTATTGGGCGAAATATTTTAGTCTTACAAAACGCTTCGCCAGATAGTCCACCTCGATATCGGACTTGGGAAGTCGACTTTTACCTTTCCGGAAAGGACTTTCGTTGAAACTTTATTTTCCTTCTGCTCGTAAAGTAGCAAGCAAATAGATTTAGTATTGATTCTCCACATACCTAACACCTAATATAAAACCGGAAACATTGAAGAGTGCTCTGGGTCGTCTATTTTAAATACTAAAGTAGTTTTATGACATTTTATTCTTAAAATTCACAAATTTACAACGCTGTGCTTAGCCCCCTGTAAAGATAGCGAAACTTACATAACAAAATTATAAATTCTTACGTAAATAAGTAAGTAAGTGTTAATAAAAAATTGTTATCAAGCAAATTAAGTTCCAATTTTTAGAACCCTCCGGAGCCTTAATAAAGTTATCATCTCTATCTTGTAACACGCACCTTGTAAAAAGACTAGGTAAATAACTACATTGGAAGGTTGATCGGTTTTACGTTCTAAGGGAAAGTATCATAAAAGGTAATGAAGTGGCTACATAACCCCACTAATGTCTTGCAGCCATTACTTGGTCCCTTAATGGATATTTACACCCCGGGCAAGCATAAAAAGTCACATGTTAGTGACAATAGCAATAGTTTAGGGTTAGCAATATAAATCTGCTCAGGCTAAGTAAGAGAAAAAACGTAGAATTTTATCTTTTCTAAGTTGTAAGCTTTGTCGCAAATTTAGGCGATGGGCTGACAACCTGTCACTATTGTGATATACAATATTCCAAATGACCCTCAAATGTTTGTCAGACGTGGCGTTAATGTCTGTTTTGTTATAGCCGTTTACGCTCTGCCTACCCCGTAAGGGATTATAGGCGTGATATATCTATGTATGTATGTAAGCTTTGTTTATAAGAGTTTACCAAAGAGAGGCTTAATATTTATAGGAATATTAGGAAACTACAGGTAGGCACGAAGGGTCCCTACAAGATTTCCATCGGCTTATCTTTTAGAACAGTTTAATACTAGTCAATTCATTAAATAAAAGACCAAATCAATTATTGGTACAGATTTTTTGGTAGAAACTGCAGCTTTCAAGAAAGTTGTGCTTAGCCAATACTAGCCATACATAACGAATACCAGACACCGACCTCAACCAATCTTTCTTGTATCACCTACACGAGTGTTCACCTTCACAGCGTTACACGAGTGTCAATTCTCTATTTGTATTTACTTTGAATCGATTTGCAAATGGAGTGGCAGACATAAGTCAATCGCTTTGACACGATCGTCTCGAGAGCCCAGAGCCCGCCGATCAGCCTTGACCAGTTGATCGAACCATATCTGACGGCTGGTTTGACGCACCTTTTACGAAATAAGAACGCAATACCTACTAACTATTAATAAGAGGTGTTAGAGCAATAGCGCAAAGTCTCTTGCGGTTTTACTTAGTCCATAAAACGAAATACTCTTTTACGTCAAAATTTGAATTTTTGTAACAAACTTTCATTAGTTCGCAATTTGAATGAAATACTAAATTTGGTTTGTTGTCTCTGAAACAGAACAGCTTTTTTAGAGACATTTAGGGAAATATTAACCTTTTTTTTCGAACGTTTATCGGCTTGGGCCAATTTACTTATATAAAATATTATTTCGTTTTATAAACGTAAACAAAAGTGATTTAGTTGTAGTCTGAGTAAGTCCATGCGATGGATTGTGCTATAAAATACCCTATATAAAACTTGAAGCGATCATCTTTGATGGATTATTTACTAAGTATACCTACAGATTGCAAAGCTGGACTCGATTCAATGACTCAACTTAAGCGGCTTAAGATACTCGTAATCCCAGATCTTCGCAGCTGTATTTTCTTTTTCACAAAGTTTACCTCTTGGTCAAAGACTCTTTGAGTCATAGATATATCTACTTAGCTAACTAATGACTAAACGTATTTATTGACTGATTGGTGACCTGTATTATCATGATCAACGCGACATTGCTTGCATAGAAAAAAGTACGTAGGTATGGCCGTTCCTCCAGTGTTTTAAATTCCGTGAAAACCACGTACATTGCAGAATAAATACTAACCTACTATTATTACCTTTAAGTATCTATATAGTTAGCTTTATTATGTTGATAAAGTCCTCTTATCCCTCAAGGATCTATATCCTTAAGCCCTATGGCTTGAAGAAGAAACTTCCACTGCTGCCGATCCTAAAATATATACAAAATATTTTAATAATTTCGCATCATTTTGCATTTATCTTTTTAAAACTTCTTTGATAGACTTGCAAAATAAATTAGCTGGTATGGTGGTAGCTAGCCCAGCGGCTGTTTTTACTTTTTACTGCGGCACGTGGCTCGCCTCTGAAAGAGTAAATTTTCCACTTATACCGTAGTAGTTTAGTAATCGTTTAATCCAGTGTATCTCAAAGTCGAACTGAATCGATGAGATGAAAAATCAGCTGATTGTGCCACGACACAAACTATCAAAGTCTGGGCGTTCAGTGTGTGTGCTGGCTCCATGTGTGTATAATCGCTTGCCGGATACGATCAGGAATGCAGCTTCTCCACAAATATTTAAAAATAAATTAAAAATTTGGCTTTTCGAGAAGCAATTTTACGATTTGAAGGAATTTTTGGGTCCACTTGTGACCTGATTTAGACTGAACCAAGAATTTATTATTTTTAATTGATTTTACACATAGTAGGTAAAAATTTTACCTACTATGTGTTATTATAATTTTTATTATAATCTTTATACTGACTTGTAACAAATATTATTAATAAAGTTATTGTATTGTATTGTATTGTATTGACTTTGACGAATTGGCAGTCAGCATCAATTGAGTTGGCATCAATATTTGATCTCAAATCTAAACTATCCGAAGTATCGGGTAGGTTAAGTATCGGGTTGTTTTATAAACATATTTCTTTATTTCATAAACATAACTACTAATAAATAAAACTATACAAAAAAACAATAATGAGGCTGAACTATTTCCTAAACTAAAAATAGTAATGCCTGTGTTTATGATAAACCTAATAACGAAATATAAGCCACAACGAAGAACTGAAACGTCATAATATGATATTAAAATAAAAATAAAATTTATTAATATTATTATTATGTTAGCCTAAACTGTTCCACTGCTGGGCAATGGCCTCCCCTTTCTCTTTCCAAACTTTGCTTAATATACTTTTTTATTTTTATAAAGTGCGTTTTGTAATTGTTTAAATGATATGCGGTGGCGATTCCAACAACTTTAGGATCAGCTACTTTCAATGAAGATAAGTAGACTATGCGTGCGGTGCTAAGTATCGAGTAAAGTTAAATGCCAATCCGGCAACGACTAAGCTAACTAGCTTTAGAGTTACTAAAATAGAGCTCAAGATTCGGCTATTAAGTCTTAAATTAAAAAAAACCTAGGTCAGACATATAGCCCAGAACCTGGAACCATGTGCCTATTCAATGCCATCCAGTCGCGTGGGGGTTGATGAGCGTAGGTAGAACTTGACTGCGTAATGGTGTCCTAAATCCTGAAGTTCAACAGTATATTGTAGATTAAAATTACAATGACAGGTTTCCTGCCCTTATTTCATGTAGGTACTAAGTTTCCCCTTATGATTTTAATTAATTATTGGTAAACTTTGTATAATTAATATTTAAAGCAAGCAATATAGAATATATAAAAAGACAGATATAGTTAAGAAAGGCGTTCGCGAGAATGCATAGTCGATATCTTTAAAACATTTTCAATTAAATTTTCTCTGAAAAAGTCGTCTTAACTGACACAGTGACTGACACTTACATAATTTATAATGAAGTACTCATTGCTTATTTCTTTGTTATTTAAAATATTGTGTTCGTTCTTTTGGATAAAACAAATTTTTTATTTTTATCAAATATTTATTAACTTTTGAAGATGAAAGGCATTTGAAAGGGCGTATTAAATTCTAAACGTGGCTCGTTTTTATTTTTAATATTTTGTAATAAAATTCTTTTTTCATACTTCAACCAATTTTCAAAGAGACCTAGTAATTTTTGATTTATTGCATGATTCTGTTGAAAAATTTTCAATGATTCACATTAAATAAAGCTGCAATATAATCGCAGTGCCGTTATAGCTATCTTCGGGCGTAGGCGTCACGGGTACATTCTTGCCCTTGAACAATATCGAACATTGCACAGTTATTCCTGTCTTCCATCCAGACTATTGTTCCACGAAAATAGCTAAGTTGGCGCCAGTGCAGTGTCTAAACTCAAAAAGCGGATTTATCTACAATAAATTATCTGAGTATCTACAGACGCGGACAGGTAAACGTTTCATCTGTATAGTTCGCGATAATTCTAAATCTAGTTTCACGTTATAATCTTTGACACAAACCTTAATTTTTAATTATAGCCGTCAATAGAATATTATAAATATCAAAAAATATTTAATAAAATTGCCATTTATGAAATTTTTCCTTTTAGAGAAAGGTAATTTTCCAGAAAAACATGTTATTTAACCCTTCCGGTACGAAAAAGTAAATAGATGGTCCATTCCATACCATAAAATGGCATGTGCCTATAAATTTGTTGCATCGCAATGGAAACGATATATTATATTACAGAGGGTGAGTGCGAAACAATGATCGAACTGTGGTTGAACTTTACCCCACAGCAGTTGATATTGTTGACCAACGATTTGTGATACCCACGTACTGTATGGTTGCGAATTGGTTTCAACTTTTGGGTTCCGTTTCAGTCTACATACAAGTAGTTTCAGTACAATTTGGAAGGGTAGGTACCTGGTTCATGAAACTAAACAACTTTTGTTTGTCAATGAACATGGGTCTCTCTGTTCGTCAAAACTTTCGCATATAGGTGGGTACTAATTTAAGTTACTATACGCCACCGTTTCGGTGACGTCGAATACTATTTCTACGTTAAAGATATTTTGTAGGATTTTGCCTAAGTTGAAAACCATATTTTTGCTATGACTTTTCTGTTGACTCTAGTCTAGGACAAATAGATTTAGTCAACGAGTTCATCGAGAATCCCTGCACCGGCACTGTATAAATTAGTGTATTATGTACCTACCTAGGTAGGTATTTAATATAGAGAAGTGGGTACGGAAACGATGTATTAGCTGCGGGTAAAGTGTGGAACAATGATCGAACTGCGGTCGAACTTAGACCGAAACTTGCTCCGGCATTGATATTGCAGACTGACGAATCCGTAGTCTGTACCATTACTTAGTCCACACTATAGGACTTGGGTACATAATATAATCATGCAGAATCGTACAATCGTTTTTAAATTTAATTTTACTTAGATTGTGGCAGGCAAACAAAGAAATGTTTTGCCTGTTTGTTGCATCCGATTCAGTGGCTTCCCTACACTAGTTCTTCGTTTACATTAAACTTGGTGTCAGAGTTTCTGCCGAAATCCTGAAGAGGTAAATTGAGAGCAAATACTATTTATTTATTATTATTTATTAAAAATACATATATAAAACATTAACTATACTTCCTACCGATAAACCTTAGAAAAGTTAGTGTAGGCACTGCACATTCCTCAGTTATACAAAATCAAAGAATGAAAAGACACTAAAAGACAAACAAATTTCAAAGATAACCTAAACATAAAACACAGGTTAATTTGATACCTATAGGTACACGGGTTGCAAATGCGAGTAACTAGACTAAGTTTTATCTAGTCTTTGTTGTCCTGACCTATTTGTGTTTAGTCTGGGTGTTTTCTATGTGTAATATGTATTTATTTACAAAAAAAAGAATACCAGTATTCATATCAGCTTTCTGGTTCCCATAGTACAAGCTTTGCTTAGTTTGGGACTAGTTGTCACTGTGTGATTTGTCCAGGACATTTACCTTACATTTACATACCTGCTAGGCAGCAGAAGTAAGCGCGGTAATATTAAGGCAAAATAAATGCAGTTCTAACTTATCTTTAGTTATCTTATCACTGAAAACGTTGAATATTCCTTAGCAGCAATGAAATTATCTTTTTGTAAATTTCTCGTATTATCGTTATCTTGATTCAGAGAGGATAGTAAAGTAACTGTCCGTCGGGTACACCGGGGACTCCGCCCCTCGCAAACTTTAATTGCACCGTTAGAAAAACCACGCTTTGATTCTGCGATTAAGGTTAAACCTGCAAGTATCCGTCGCACTAGCGCCATGCCACTGTGGACCGATCACTCCACGATAAACAAATTATGTAAAATTCTGGTGCATAAAATTACAAGTAGGTATGATTTCCTTGTCAATTTATAAGTTTAGCCTTAAAAATCTATGCTTATTTCTTCTATTACATTAAGATGCGGGCACACTGTACAGCATACATCGTTCATCGTGCATAACGGGCGGAGTTCTTTATTCACTCCAATACGTTCTTCCCAGAACAACTCGTAAGCCCAATCGCGCCTTGGGGCGCGGGGTTGTGGTTGTTTGAACAACACCATAAAACTTCTCCGGGTGAGCTCCTGCTCCATACAGTCAGGTGTAGATTTTAATAGCCCCGGGGCTAAAATCATAGGGTCCAGAACTAAAAAGAAAGGTAAGTTTAAATTTTTTGTCACATTTACTTAGAGGTAGATACTTAGGTAAATGAACATATTTATATTAAACGTATCTTTTGTTTTTATATGGCGTTAGTGTATCGGGTGGTAGCGGGATAGACTCTAGGCAGACAGCCTAGGCCTCTTGAACCGCCTGAATAACGGCAAACCTCGCGCTATTAACATTCTAGGCAGCTCGATGCGATTAAAATTATCCACAAGAAAATCCATCTCGACTCCCAGTAAATGTCCACCAAGAAAATTGCAAGTCTAACTTACAATCTCTCAGGGCAGGGCATTGCAATTTCTTCGGCGTCCATCGCGGCCACTGTGCTCGTTCTTGTATAAAATTAAACGGCTACGCGCGTTGACATCCTTTGTAAATGGAACTAGTTGCTGCTAGGCGACAACGGGACCATAATGATATTTACACCCAGTTCAGAGTGAATTATGTGCTCACACATTTTGTTATTGGCTATTTCACATGTGTCCTCAAAAGGTGTAGATGCTAATTTTGAACTGAGAAGACATCTGCTTTTCACAGTTCCATGTAGGGTGTTTACAGCTGCCGGGTAGTAGTGGAGCGCGGTGTCAAATGCAAGCGCACATAGCTAAAGGTCACGAGGGTTCAGTGTTCTAGCCAACAGTGCAGGTGCCGCCGGCAGCTGCCGCCAGCACGCGCCCACTATTACAAACAACGTGCAATTATTCCATAATTACATTAAACTGAATGCAGAATTAAATAATACAAGGAAGAGGGACCGGTCTAACGAGACGCGTCGCTTAGAAACTGTTACTGCGCTTAGATGCAGGGGATTCTGATAAGCCGACAGCGGACGTCTCGACTGGTAAGTCAGGTAGTGCCACTCAATATCAGCTTGTTTATCGAAGGATAATGTTTATCATAATACGAGCAGGTACCCCGCAGAGGCAATTGAGAAATTATGAGAGAGTTCATGAGAGTTGGAATTGCCTCGACTTCGTTAACTCCCAGAGGCATCGTGCCGCCGAACAAAACATGTGGATAAAATTAACGCGCCGCGCCTTTTATTATCGGTTTGAAAACAAAAATACTGTTTATTTTCCGCTTCCACAGCGTGAATCCGTTAATTTATGACTCATTGATATTATTTATTTACATATTGCTGTCATAAAACAATGCCAGTAATTTCGAGGTGTCTGTTCGTAACGTAAACTGGCGTCGAATCGTAAGCTTGTGATCATAAATTCTGTTTTAATTAAGGGCCGGTTAAATGCCAGCGATGTTCGATTAACCTTCCATTGAATGTTGGTAAAAATATGTGCGCTTTTTGTATGACTGACGGACACGCACGCGCGCGCGCAAGTCCCGTGTGGCAATATGTAATGCACAGTATTCTTGGCACGAACACTGCTATTTGATTACGTATGCACGCTGATTACCCACAATTAGGGAGGAATTGTTGTTGAGTGTTGAATTACGTAAACTCACAAACATTGGAATATAACTGTACAATCGTGTCTTGTCCATTATATCTGAAAGGAATTGCAGCGTGTCGCCGAACAGACAGATCAGTAAACCGTCAATTTATATAAACATATTTAGTTATATTATTGAATTTTAATAGAAACAGTCTGAGGGTCGTAAAAAGTGAGTTTGAGGTCTGTAACGGTACTGGACGCTGGTGCATTGAGCGTGCAGTTTGTTAGCGTACATATTAAAATTGATTGCATTTTGCGGCCGCAACGGGGCTCCGACCGCGGACCGCGACCGCCGCGCCGCCGCCTCGCCGCCGCCGCGCCGCGCCGCCGCCGCCCGCAGCCTGCAGCCACCACGCCGCGCCGTGCCGCCCATACAACTAAAGATATTATCTATTAGACTTATGGATCATTTCTATTTACTCTACATTTCTATACAAACACAAACACTGAAGTCTCAAGTCACGCCGTCCATAATACAAGTCTCTGCTTCCCAAACTTAAACCCAAATTAGGAGACTCATGTTACATTCATTAGTCTCTACAATTTGTGCCTTAGGCCTTAGGAGATACGATTAGACCTTTGTAAAATTTTTAGGGCGTTCCCGTTTCAAACTATAGTTTTTATGCAAACCTACCTATGTTGCGGTTCGTGAAATTGAGAACAATACAAAATGCTAATTCTGACATTATGTCGCGACCTCCACTTTTGATTTCTCACTCGGAACTAAAATTTTCTGTGCCTGACACGACCCGATTTCGCAACCAGTGAACCAGATTTTAGCATTCGGTTTCATAGTCCTTTTTTATGTAAATGCACTTTACCATGAATAAGCCAATTGACCTCCGGATTCTGATATTATACAGTCAAGTATGATTACGTAGGTAACCAAAAGTATTCGGCGAAAAAAAAGACGCGCCTTATAGCTTTTCCTAAAGATTAGTAGGCATACGGCGAGGGAAAGAGGGTTGCCCCGCGATAGTGAGCGACCTGACAGTGATGATGATGAATCACCAGGATCAGCAAACATCGCTCCTCACCAAAATTACTGATCCTGTATGATTTACTTCCTCCGCAGGCATAATCAATAACATTTGCCCCTGCAGAATGTTTAAACTAGTGGAATAAACCTAATTGGGTCCATTATGCTGTGTCGCCGCGTGGTCTATGTAATCGTGATAATAAATCTAAAATGTTTTCCTCCACGGGTCTAGAATGCAGTGTTCTGATGATGTCAGCCGCTAACCTTGGTGCTGCATTCCACGTCCCCGCGCAATACCAACACTAGGTGCTCAGCTCAGCTCAGTGCCTAGTGCCTACTTAATTATACACTTGCAGCAATTGAACACAAATCAATCAAGTCACCAGTGACTGATACAACCAGCTCGCTCTGATCAAACCATAAAATCGTTGGATTTAGAATTTAACAGTATTAAATCCCAGCTCTAGTTGAGCTGTTATTGCTCTGCTTTTGAATTTCAAACTGGCGTAATAATGAAATTATTAGTGGGACAATAATTAGCGTGGTATAAATAAATAACACTCTGATTTAATCTAGAATTATCGTGCAACGTAAATTTCATAATTGGTGGCTTGTCTGGGAAACATTAGTTAGCCGAGGCTGAGTATACCTTGTGTAACATACCTTCAACAAAATTATATAGTGGGGTTAAATAAATTGTGTTTTCTTTTGACGCGGTCTGTTGGCTAGCAACGGTTAGCTTTCTTGGTAGAACTGTAATGTAAAGGAACAGAGAGTAATGTTGATAATAGAGTTATCCAGTGTTACACGATACACGTTGCTTCCTCTCTAAGTTCATTAACGGACTCTTTTATCTAAACGCACTTCTCATGTTTACGAGTTTCTTGGCAGCTACAAGAACTTAAATTAAATTTGTGTCGTCGCCATCGTGTTTTGTTATCACAGTCTTTCATCTCTTGAAGAATCAGTTTCGAGCAGTAACATACACAACCAATTCATGGAAATCAGAATAGTTGTTGAAAGGTCCGTGCTCAATCAATATTTTTAAACCGGTCGATCGCGTACATCAAAGAATACCAACATCTGTTAATTGCCGGTCAACACACAGATTGAGAATTTATTGCACCTATAATAAAATATTGTTTAAACCCAAGTATATCATAAACATCCCGGATGTTTATGTTAAACAATTTAAAATTTTGCAATACATTTAATTTATACTCCTTGACTCAATTTCGAAAGTGTTTACACAAGTCGATGCTAAAGTATTATATTCATTTTATGAAGGGTTTTGAAATGTTTACACCTGGAATATTTCAACATAAAAGATACCTCGTCAAATTTTGCTCTGAAAGAGGACAAGTACCTATTGGCAAATGTTGGGTCTTACGTATTATCGCAAATATTCATAACCGGGTTCAAGATGTTAAATAAGTACGAAATGGTACACTTACAGACTCATGATTCAGGAATTAGCTAGGTAATAGCGGAAATGATTTATTAGAGACTCTCAAAACAACCATTTTCCTGCATTTAGAAACGCGGTTATTGCAGACTGGCCAATTGGACGTAAGCAGATAATAGGCCCAAAGCAATGGACTGTAGAAGTAGGCGATATTATTCCACTTTTTAAAAAATATTTAAATAGTTTTAAATATTATTGAATTTTCAATAGAATTATCATTTGAATTGTCAATTCGTTATTAGCTTTCGTGCTGTACAATACCTGACCTATGTTCATTTCATGAGGATAAATCATTATTGAAGTGACGTTATTGAAGTAAGCGAATAGACCTTTCCCACAATTATTTCTACAATCTATTAACATTCGCTCGTGTGTACGCGAGCGCCGCGTCAGAGATGCGTGGGTGCAGGTCATCTCACGCTTTCTGTCCACGCTCACTGTCATGAATGAACAGGTGCCGCCCCACGCTATGATAATCTCGGACGTATCAATGGTCTCATTGACTTATCGACGACTATCGTAGATAAGCCTTGACACTAAGATATGGGAGATACGCTGGCAGACTGGCTGGCTGCGATCGCCGCGATAACGTTAAGTAGGTAACTAGTATTTCTCATGGCGTGTGATTCTGTATGATAGTCAAACTTTAACTTTTTCATGCCGTCTGGGACACCGAGTCGAGAAACAACCCGATTAACCCTAATCTCAAGGTTGTAAACTTCAATTGCGATACTTCGTTAGAGTTGTGGCGCTGCCGTGTCACAATTGTAATCGAATTTCAACATTTCGCTAATGCTGTATCTTCTCCGTCTTTTCGTGTGGTGCACCGAGTTTTCCCACTGTTACAATAGCACTCACACCAGCAACTGCTGTATTTAAAAAAAACACGGGAGTAGGTATATATCCATTTATATTTTTTGACGTTACTATGTCTTGAACACTTAAGGAACCGCTTGGTGCCGCTGGGGTACATGCTTACGAATAAATCCACTAATAGGATTGACTCACCTGCCCGAGCGATATATCCAATCAGTTTGCGCTTCAATAGCCCAATCCTTGACCTGCAACAAGGCAAAGCCAATTATATTATCATTATCTTATTTATTATACTAAGGTGTTAAAAATATCTTATAATACTTTGGCGTAAGACGTGCTTGTCATACCAAAGAATTAGGTTAATACTCTGTCCTTAAATTTTGGGCGTTACGATTGGAATTTTAAATATTTTTTTATGAAATACACAATGAAATATGATGACAACCGAGGTAGTTTTAAGGTTTTACTTTAGGTGTCATATTCATTCTACCAAATCGAAATTCTAGAAATTTCGAGGTCGTATTAAAGTCATACTCGTGATTTTTTTTGTGACACTTTCTGATAACACCTTGTTGGCTGAAATTCAGCGAATTCTTTGACATGAATAATTTTTAACTTAGCTAGATTTACATCGCTTAAATATTTCAAAATAAATGACCAACGGCGAGCAATGAGCCAACTCTGACAACTTTATTTTTCTTGACCAATGGCGTTGCGCAAACGACAGTCGTATAATTAATAGTTAGAAGGTATGGTTCCACCTACTGCCCGAGGAGAGATGTCATAGTTCATTGATACGAGTGGCATGATGAGTCCATGAGATCACGTATTATGCAAGCAATTAGTCATTCTCGTTGCACAAGTGTGACCCTTAGATTGCCTGGTGGCACGTCCTAGTTATACAAAAGAGGTGTATGTTTTGAATCCGATAATTTTAGCTCCAGTTTTTCTGTTCATGTTAATAAAATAAAGTATCATCAACTAGGAACTTTATAAATCAAAAGAGTCAGTGACAATACCAATTATTAAACTGAAATAAAAATACATTTCACTATCGCCAGCATTTTTATGTACCTACTGGGAATTTTCTACTTTACAGAAAAACTAGATTAACTTTACCGTAAATTGAGTTCCTGGCTAACCAATTTACTTAGACCGGTACGTAGTAAAGTACGTGCATCTCATAAAAATAAACGATCTAAACAACCTAGTCACACTTTTCTATTATAACGGAAGGATTGGTAATTTTCCTAATAATCACCAGTTACATCAACACTTTGTCAAGCTAAGTGCGTGCTAGAATCAAGTTGCGAAAGTTTCACAGGAACTGTCGTTTTGGTCTTGGACACGTTGTACCTAATAATTGAATTTTACGGTTTATTGAGCCGACAAAAAAAAGTGTCATTCGATTGTGATGGACTAGTGAACCGCGGTGTGGTCAGCCAGCTCTACCGATTACCGCGATAGACCCCCGAGCGTAATATCCACTTATTTTTCTAGTTCAGAAGTAGGTTATGGCAGATATATCAGCCTGATTAGTGCAATCGGTGCGGTGTCTGACAAGACGACTTGTCTTATTTCATCATACGTCTTGATTCTAATTTACTTACTGTATATGAAAGTAAACAGGCAGGCTATGGTAAGCTTGGCCTATAGAATTAAATAATCTTCAAATAATATAAAACGCCAGGGCCATTTCACGGCTCAATGCCGGGTTTTGACGGCTCAATTACTCGCCGAATGGAGGCTAATTCTTTAAGAAGATTTCCCGGAGAACAAGCTTATTATCTACACTCTTGTAATCTTTATGTTCAGCTTGTTAGTAAATAATTGTCTATATGCACCGAATCATAAAGCCAAGGTTTCTTTGCAGTGCGTGAGAATGATACCTCGATACGGGATTGAAGAATCACAGGAATCTTCGTTGGGAAGATCTGATTTGAGGAGTGCGGGTAACGATCGCCGCGGGAGATAGTCTAATGGCGGTCTTAATCGCTATCCGCTGGAAAATCGAGGTGTAATTAACATTAATCATAGTGATGTGGGCTCGAGGACTAATTGTGATCATCAGTCGTGAGAGGGCGCTGTCCGGCGCGGCAGAGTGACGCGTGATGTACGGCTACCCCCGCTATGAATGACGTTGTGACAAAAGAAACGTTGTGTAGATGACGCTGATAAATTGTGGTACACTGTTTAGCAACCGCTGCTCGGCAACCTTTATTTTCAAGAACTAATTACGGCCCTTGTGTACATGGCAATGAAGTTGTGAAACAATATCACTTTTTAATGAGAGGTGGGTAATTAACGCCTTTTAGATGTTGATATGTTGCAAAAGAAGCTTTGAACGCACGCCAAAAGCGGTGGTCTACGTCATTAGCCTGAACATTGTTGAAAATGCGCTGGAAATAAAAATGCGATGGTTGGTTTTTCAACAGATGGTTCGTTTTGACGACTGCCAGTGGTGTGGCGTGTCTGTGTCGTGTCAGTCGACCGGATGCTTTTTGAAATCGGTTCGCTGAGCTGTACGAATGGAAAAGTGGTTTGTTTTGCTAAAGCAAATCTGCAATAATTTTCCTGTAATTGCAATATTTTTCAGTTGAACTGTGTGCGAGGCGGGCGGACGTCGCGTGCCGGAAGAGGCCGTGCCTGGTGCCGCCGGTGTCCCGCTGTCGTGTCTCTGGTCACGCCACCGCCGCCTCCACCGCCTCCACTGCCAGCCAGGAACCCACACGCCGCCGGTTGCCAGCTTTATGCCTTCCTAATTGACTCTACAACGGCATATCTGATAAGCAGCCCTCGACGAAGTTTCAATTACCCGGTAATTGCATAGGAATTGCACAGATTGAGAATCCCCATTTCCCTCGCGTGCCCTTATCTTTCGACATTTCTGACTTCACACACAGCAACCCGTGCATTAAAAGCCTATTAATAACATTAGGTCCGTGGGCTCGGCTTGTCCATTTAAGCAATTGCCGCTTCCAAATGAGCTTAAAGTAATTTACTAATGCTAAGTGAAAAAACTAGTTTTGTTCACATGGTGTTGGATTGCGTGTGTCGGGGCGAGCAAATATTAGCTATTTGCTGGACTGACGCGCTGGGAGCATGCAGGCAGGCACGCGAGCAAGAAGCGTAATGTTAGCGTTAACATATCGCTCCCTTTTTTGCGTGGAGTTAGTATCGACTTCCTCGTCTAACTGTTGTATCGGTGCAGCTGCGTGGAACGCCGCGGCTGCGTAGCTGCGTTTCCATAATTTGAACGGATTTAATATCATATCCGACCCACGATATTTCATTTTGACTTTTCGATCTCGCCTGCTTCTTCGCAGATTTCCTTGTGTACATACCCGTATCATATTGAACTTTTCGTTGTAAGGAAATGAGATATCCGCGAAGTAAAATGAGATTTTCCTGCCCTCTTCCGAAATTTAAAAGGAATAGGGTTATAGGTTGCTTTAAGTAAAAGCTATCCTTTTGCAGTAATCAGTTTAAGATAAGCTAGTCAACATACAGTAATATTATCTTAGTCTTCATCTTATTGTTTGCATGTCAATGGCAAGCGCGTTAAAATAATATTTGACCAATGTGCAAATTGTGCAACCACACGTATGGCCTCATTGATGGCTCTCCAGAGATCCTCGAGCTAGCAGGTGTACATCCAGTTGATCTAAGCGGTTGAATTTAAATCTCGGGTGAGACAGAATGGAAACAGTGTAAACGCACCGTCTCCGTTCCGATCGTGATGCGATGCGTTAGCGCACGCGCACCTGCCGGTAAAGGAAGCTCTAATGAATCCCGTCTCGGCTTCTCGGAGCTAACTGGAGCGCCTTAACACTCATCACACGGCCACATAGCCTCTTCCCTTCCTTGTTTTGCTTGTTAGTTGTCCGCCATCCACGGTATAACCTCATTCCACTGACTTATGCTTACGTTTATAGCCGAAGGCTTTTATAACCCCGCTTAAGAGAAACAGCCATTTGTTAGGCTTAATTGAAGTGTCAGTCTCTTTACTATAAAGCTTATCTGAAGTAAAGGCGGAATGCATACAATAAAACCCTCGCAGATTCTATACAGCAATCGAAATAGCCAGCGGATTGCACCTCCGTGGGTCGGCAAATTAATTAAACAGGCCTGCTCTGGTATGCGTATACTTCCTATTCGGAATAGGAGTTCCTTACAGATGAATTTAATAAATTTCCTTCAGTAAATTGAATGAAGAAAACGATCAGCATATGTGGAGGTCGGTGAGGGGGAGCGTGTGTGTGTGTGCCTTGCACGAAGCGAATGCCGCCTCCGCTCCCAAACGATTAAAATTCAAAGCCGGTAGAAATGTAATTACTTCTCCGTCTGGTCAGAGTTCCAACTTTTATTCATGTAATTAAGTTTAATGCCGCTTTTACATCTCAACTCTATAGTAAATCGGGGTAGCTGATTCGAGTTATCAAGGTGTTTCTGCTACCGACCTATATTAATTTTTTTTGGTGTTTTTTGCCGGGCGGCCGGTAAGGTACTAAATAAATTACGCATCAGGTAGGTAAGGCACAGCAATCGTGTAGCGCGTCTGACCTCGCGCTCAGGTGTTTTTGCTGAACAATCAGCAGTAAAACGGAACGAACCTTTTCGTAGAAGATTTCATGAATATTATGTTTCTTAAATTAGCGTGTGTTTCACTACGTTAGATTTACAAACAAATAATTTAAGGAATTGTTACTGTTGACCTCGCCTAACCTTTTATAGCAGTCGTAAACGTTTGCATCAATCACGACAATATTTCATGTCGTAGTTTTGCGCACAAATATCAACGCATCAACTTTCTCTCCGATATTGTTTTTCATACAATTTATACGTACATGAATCCTTGGGATATATCGATAAGTTTTAATTTAATGCGATTTCGGCTAAGAGCCGTAAAAGCTTTAGTGTGTGAATGTAAAGCGAAATGTGAACGCATCGACCGAAATACTGAAATAACTTGATTTCAACTCGGCGAATGAGATTTCTGCCAATTTATGTACCTGTTTGTATTCAACTGTAGTTCTTGGCTTTGGGTTAGTTTACTTACGATGCTCATAATTCGCTCGTATACATTCATAACATGGATCTACAATAAATTCTTGGGCGATATTCAAATTTTGCGTTGAGTTGAAATCCGCAGGATAACATACATACCTACTTAGTTGGTAGCAGATCAAAATAGACTATATTAAACCGTAATTTAATACTTCTCATTATTGTAAAATAACATCAGTAATGGATACCTTACATTATTATAAAGTAGTATTACTTCGCAGATTGTAAGTAGAATCATATTTACCTGCAGTCGAAGAGACTGTTAATTGTGAACGGTTGAAAATATTCTATCAAGCCGCTAACATTTTTATTGCTAAACGTATGAAATTAGTGCTTTGATTTTGCGAAATACCTTAAACGATTTGAACGCGTAAATCGATTTCTAGCGAAGTATTTTACCGGACGGGAGCCTTGGTGTTTTATCGATTATCGCATAACGTGGTAGTTTATCTTGGCGCGGCCGGCGGTGATTTCAGGTCTTATTACACTACGATGAGTATCAGGCTAGTTTCAAAATACATTGCTGGTTATGTTGAGTATTCCATTACAATATTCTCAGGATAACCAGTAATGTATGCCGAATCAGACCTCATATTGAAGGTAGGTGGTAAAATAGACCCTTCCGCTGCGCGGGCGCAGCGCACGCACCGCTAAATCACCCGATATCGACACTAGATACCGTTTAATGCGCGTGGAATGGCTAACCACTACCCTACACAAGAATAGACCAAGTAAACTGTTGTTCCTTTGTGATCTAACGAATTAAACTAATTGCTCTTTGTTCAGCAGCACCTTGATTAAGGCTTTGATTAAGTGCAGAACTAAATACCATGGAAACCTTGAAGTTAATAAGTTGGACACACAAGTTTTGTTTGTCGTGCGTTCGTCGAGTACTTACTTATTTATAAATTCCTTGGCTGCTGAATTGTAAGGGAATTCTTGACATGAGATTAAAGATTAATTGTCTGTGGAAGACCGCTTGGCGTCGCATGCGCAGGTGTTCTCTTGCATCAGACCGCGCATTCCTCAGTACCTACTCCGCCTCTAGTTTGACAAGTGGTCACATTTGCAATCACGTCGCTGTACTCATAAAATTTAATATAACGATTATACCCATTAAAATATTTAACATACTTTATCGGCACATTAACTGTAAACGATACCATATCTCGTTACATAGTTGTTTCGATATGTCTACGACAAACGTACTACGCCGTGTTTTTCTAGCGAGACATTTTGATTACATAATGTATTCGGCAGGATATTGTGCCATTGTCTATGTAATAAACAGGCGATTATCAAATCGTAAGGAGCGGTTTATCATGCGTATAGCCTTGTCGAGGCAGACTGCGTGCCTCCAAAGCATGTCGACATCGCATTATAGCGTGCCTTATGTGCTTGATGTATTTAAATGACACGGGTGTCCTCTGTATTGCACCCATCTTTATTTACGAGTATGTAGCAGTCGAACAGGTGACCTACAAGTTTTTATTTGCCAACGATGATGTTATGCTTCCTCACCTTTAAGTGACCTTTTAACTTATTTATAAAACAATTCATCGTGATGGAATCATTAAGTTAGTTGCATGTTGTTTGATTAATTGATTACAATTTGTTTTGAGTGTTAATTACCGTAGTATATTTTATTTCCTACTTCTCAGTTGTGATATAGGTAATATTTACCAAATTACCAGTTTCGAAAATTATTGGTCAGTAGATAATACCAGTGCTTTGTATTTAATATTATCTCTGGGCTTACCTTTAAAAAAATATGAAATCCTTTTAGTCACGAATTTTAGATCCTAAAAGATCTTCATCACGACAAAGTATGAAATAAAGTCGCTTTTCGCGTTTGTCTGTCCTTGTGTATACATACATACATCAGCCTTTGCAGTCCACTGCTGGACGTAGGTTTTCCCCAGGGTGCGCCGCTCGTCCTTGTGTATGTTTAGATCCTTTTAAAAGTACGCAACAGATTATGAATCGATTAGTTTAAAATGAAGATAGAGTGATTTAAGAGGTAGGAATAATTTATTCGGGTGAAACCGTTGGGCTAGTTTATAAGATCCCACCAAAAACATAAATTTATATATTGTTAGCCGTTTTCCTGTGTGTACACTTACATACTTATCTATGTAGATGGATTCCAAATTTGATATTTCTAGCTCATCTAAAACTGGGTTAGATTTTTGATCTATGTGTCAATCAGTCAGTCAATAGTTAAAATGTCGATTTTTGGTCGTCAATATTTTTGTCACCATTTAATACATAATAAGTAATCTAAGAGCTCTGAACACATACACCAAATTTGGTTTGGCTATTTCAAATAGATTTTGAGTTATGAAGGGGTGAAAATTGTCTCCAAATGGTACGTGTAATATACGTAGGTACCCGCCAATTCTTTGCTTGAAAATCTTTATAAAAAAAAGAAAACGAAATTACGCGACTGAACTACTCAGATATGTTTCGACACTTAAGTAGATAAGCTAGGTTTATTTATATTTATTGATTTGTTGCAATAACTTTTGCGTTGGTATTAAGAAATGAAAGTGGTTTAGCTCTGCAACGAATCGATTAAAGGAAACCAGCATTTGTGGAGGCTAAGTTGACACCGACCGATTGCCAATACCCGAAATCCAATTTATTTGCTGCTGTAATGTAGGCTGTAATGCTTGTTTTCGCATTAAACTTTTTGAGGTTCCCATTAAACTTTTTGAGGTTCCCAACTTCATTTTCTTTTTACCTAGGTAATTTTATAACTATTGCAACTGGCTGCTTTGTGGTCGGTTAAATAGAGCCTTTGGTTCCCAACGGTATTACTAACTTTATATTGTTATCCTAGTTTGATTATCTGCGTGTCTGTGCAGTCTAGAAGGGTGGGTCGTGGGATGTTGAGTTGTTGGTTGTGAGTTTGCGATCATCTGAACAAATCCAGTACAGTTTTGTGAGATTAATCGCAAAAGACAATATCTTAACAATTCATACTCTGTCCCTTGATATTATCATAAGCGGCACAAACAAATCGCAGACTTAGGTCAAAGAATTTCCATATAGTGCTGATTAAATATTTTAGACATCTAATCTTGATTCTTTTAAAATTAAATCCAAGAAACCAAATCAATGCGCCAAACTGGCTGTATTCGTGTAGTGGGTCAGTGATCAATCTACGTTATAGATCACCATATCACGAAATGTTTAATTCGGAATATATTATTCTAATCCAATTACTATTGAGGTAGAATTATCCGCTAGTTTGAATGTGTAGTGTCGGAGCTGTCATTTGTAAGTGGGCCACCGTCGATTGACCTACGCATTGGGTCTGCTGGATTGCTAAACGCTCGAGTAAGCATTAGGTAGCACTTCTTACTTTGACACCTTAAAAACTAAATTTGACGTGTCATGTAACTAAGGTGTGCAAGTTGACTTGAATAGACTTTGGTTCTCGTTGCTTAAATTTGTAAAAGAAATGTAAGTGCTGTAAATATGTGCCTATTTTGTACCGAAATATTCTCTTCGTTTACATTGAGGAACATACCTGACATACCTTTAGACTAAAAGAACTTTAAAGTTTTGAGATATCATAAACAGTCTGCCAAATATCTAGATGTGTCATGTCATACATACATACATAAATCACGCCTATATCCCTTACGGGGTAGGCAGAGCGTTAACGGACGTAAAACGGATATTAATACTACTTCTGACAAAACTTTGAGGGTCAATCAGATAACTGTGTATCACTATAGTTACAGGTTGTCAGCCCATCGCCTAAAATTGTAATACACACCCTCAAGTCCCTCAGTCGCCTCTTACGACACCCATGGGGTGACGCTATTCTAAGCCGGCATCACACCATCCAACTAAATATTACGGCACTGAGGCATTGTACCATAAAGAGCTTTTGCGTTATATCTCCAACCAAGCACTTAGTGATCGGTAAATCTCAAATCCGGCCATTGCAAATTGGGAGGTGTCCTAAATGGACACACAGACCCACGCTACAATTGTGGCATACATTAGTTATTTAGGTATAGTCCAGTAACAATGAGCAGACAAGTACGTGTGGCCGTCCGCTATTACAGCCAATTGCTGTATGTTAAGTCTTCTAAGTCGGTGTACTCTTAGCAGAGTGGTCGTCAATCGTAAGTCAATCCACAAGAGCTTTTCCTATTTCACTAACACCTTGTATACACTCACAGAGCTGACCATTGCAAATCAGAAGGTGTCCATTTATCTACGCTACAGTTCTGGCATAGATACATTAGGTAGGTATAGTCCGGTGACAATGAGCAGAAAAGTACCAACGTTTGGCTTTCCTCTATTATCTACGGCCAATCGCTGGCTATTAAATCAATCCTTTTCTTCTTTTAAGTCGGTGCACTCTTGGCAGAGTGGTCGTCAATCGTAAGTCAATCCACGAGAGCTTTTCCTATTTCACTAACACCTTGTTTACACTCACAGAGCTGACCATTGCAAATCAGAAGGTGTCCATTTATCTACGCTATAGTTCTGGCATAGATACATTAGTTAGGTATAGTCCGGTGACAATGAGCAGAAAAGTACCAACGTTTGGCCTTCCTCTATTACGGCCAATCGCTGGCTATTAAATCAATCCTTTTCTTCTTTTAAGTCGGTGCACTCTTAGAAGAATGGTCGTCAATCGTAAGTCAATCCACGAGAGCTTTTCCTATTTCACTAACACCTTGTATACAGTCTCAGAGCTGACCATTGCAAATCAGAAGGTGTCCATTTATCTACGCTATAGTTCTGGCATAGATACATTAGGTAGGTATAGTCCGGTGACAATGAGCAGAAAAGCACGTCTGACCTACCTCTATTACGGCCGTTCGTAGATGTCAAGTCGATCGCGTTTGTATTCGTGTCCGTGCTACAGAATACGGAGTGCGTCAGTAACGGGTAACTGTAGGAGGCACGTAAACCTACATTGTCAGTAATGTAGGCTATAAATACTAGTTTCATTTTGCACTAAAGTTATACAAGTTGAATGCCCCCGTAGTCTCTTTTGTCTATACACGATCAATGAAATGAAATTAACTTTATTCAATATAGGATGTATACATCCTTTATTCCACAATATTAATAAAAAGTTTTACAATAAAATAAGAAGCAAAGGCGAGCTAATCTCTTAAGAAGAGATATTTTCCAGCATACCCGTTTGTTGTTAGAAAAATCATAACTTATTGGGTAAGTAGGCAATAACATTATCCTAAATGTAGGTGATATTAAAACTTAAAGTGATTTGCCTTAAATAGTGCTAGCGAGCTTAACAATGAAATTGTACTTATTGTGCTGTCATTGTGCGCCTCTATCGATCCACACTATTTAATTGTGCACCAACCCCTCGCAAAAAGGGACTTTCATCATAATTAAAAGGGTGTGTTTAGGGTTAAACTAATGTATTGTAAAAAAAATATGTTTTATTTTAAATGTCTTTTCTCTCCGACTGATATCATCCAGGCCTTTGCAAAATCATAACCATACTTATTTATTAAATAGTAGATGTGTACTACGGGGAAAGTTATTTCTTTTTTTAGTACTTGGTGTGAACCATATAAAGTGAAATTTTACTATATAGTTTTCGATAGTGAAAACTCAAGACGGGCTGGTGATAAGGAACAACTTTCCCCAAGAAACAGTGGTTGAGAAAGAAAAATGGACCTCTCATACAAATCTGGCGATCAGCTGATTTTAAATACTATTGAAGCTTAAAATATTTTTGCTCTAAGTATATCGACCTATGTTCCATGAGGAAAATTGTTCCTTATCACCTGCCCGTCCTCTGTTGTCACTTGTAAAAAAAAACATTTCATATAAGGTGAAATTTTACTACATAGTTTTCGATAGTGAAAACTCAAGACGGGCTGGTGATAAGGAACAACTTTCCCCAAGAAACAGAGGTCGAAAAAGAAAATGGACCTCCCATACAAATTTGCCGATCACCTGATTTGAAATACTTACTATTGAAGCTTGAAATATTTTTGTTATATATCGACCTATGTTCTATGGAGAAAATTGTTCCTTATCACCTGCCCGTCCTCTGTTGTCACTTGTAAAAAAAGTCATTTTATTAAATAAAATAAAAATATGGAATGGAACCCTCCTTGATATTGAATAATACTACTCCTACCGCTTAGCTAATGTATGGTCCGAAAGGGCCATTAGGGTTTCATAAAAAGGGATACCTATTTGTTTGTTAATAGGGTAAATCTTTTGGTAACTCGATAAGAAGTGGATAGACCTTCGGATATTTCCATTATTTATATTTTTTTTATTTGACATAATGTCTGTGGTATTAATATCAAAGGCTGGTAAACACTGAAAGCTTTGTGTTCGTATTAGGTAGAACGAGTAAACTATGGTAAGGTTAGCTTCGTACACTAACTCGCAAAAGTTGTTTATGCAAAGTGTCTGCTTATCGTTTGACACGAGAATTCTTATGTCTAGTTTATATGCAGTCGCATACACAATTTTATCTACACGCTACAAAAAACTCAGTAATATGTTCACTTTATTTCCAAACCTCTGCACCGGCGCTTGCAAAGACCAATACAAGGGGAAGTAATGAACAATGCCTGAACGATAATCGTACAACAACGTCTGACAGTGCGGCGGAAGATGGCGGCAAATTTGAGTACTGCCAAAAAACACTTCGTTTCATTACGCTATTTTATCGAAAGGTAAACCTTCTCATCAGAGCATCAGCGTTTGAGAAGAAACGGTAATTTATAAAGGCATAATGCTTGAATCATGTCTATATACGAGTACAACCTGTTTTCGAGTTTATAATCCGAACATTATGAGACGAGTGGAGATTCATTTCTGTTTACATTACAGTACATATAGAGGTATGTTAATAGTATTTGTCTAGGTATATTTAAGTTTAATTTAAAAAGTTTTCTTGATGAAAGTTTTAATTAGTAGGCATACTTATAAATTTTGTTTGTATATATAAATGTTGATCAGAAATCGCTGTATATTACTTACAAATTGTAATGCACGATGAAATCCTGTAGAAAAATTGAAATGGCTGTGGTGCTCAGTGCATGCTGAGTACCAGCAAGCACAAAAGATCAAGGCTGAAGCATTGTTGTGGTGCTTGGATTCCACCTCGTTAGTGGGCGGGTGACGACTGACGAGCGAGATCGCTACTACGATTGCATTGATTCGCAGTTTACTGGACGCGGACTGGCAGGGTAACATTAGCATCAATATCTGCGTATACTAGCTAGTTCATTCAAGAAGTTTCGGCTCGTTTCAATGTGACAAATATTTTTTTTTGTTTCAAATGTCTACAATCTAAAATTCCGGGCTAGGTACCCTGGTTCTATTATTTATAGTGTGGTATTACTTACGCAGACTCACGGTGACTCATAATATTGGCCTCAATACTAGCAGGAAACTTCTTTAGCCAATTATTAGTCCTACAAAAATAAGCAAAACAAAAGAAAGTTAAGTTGCAGTTCTCACTTTTTTCTTAACTTGTCGTTTGAACTATTTGATTCTTTATTTGAATATTTTCGAATTGAACGTGATGCTTGCATGCCAACGACCGTATAACTATTCTCCTTTATACAGAAGTTACCGACCGCAAAAGAAAGAATTTTATGAATCGAGTGAAAATGTCACGGTGCTAATGCCAGCCAGCCAGCCAGTATTGTCAAGAGCCAAGAGCGAACGCGCTCCCCTCTTACTTATTCCGCGGTTGCAGCGAACTTCGAAAATCAAATTCGAAATTTTTAAATGTACTACCACGAAGCAAAGGAGGTACAGTCGTTACAGAATTAAATCGTCTGGGTTTAGTTAGCGCTTGAATTTTTAACCTTCCAGGTGGGAATTATCGCTAAAACTTGTACTAGGAGATGGGACATGAGAAAAAATATTACGACGTAAACTAATTGTATGTTGGTGAAAACTGATTGCAGATTATTTTGTTTATATGAAAACCAGCGACGCGCCCAGCGGTTTCATCCACTGCTACCTACCCGTTTCCCTGAAAGAACAAAGCTTTTGGCGGCAAAAGGTATAAAAATAAAAATAAAGTATAAAAATAAAGTATCAAATGCGTAGTTTTAAAACTTGAATAAAAACAATAGTTAAACAAATGTTAACATGGGCCAGTGACCTACGTTACTATCGGCACCTTACATGATCCTGTAAGGGCGAGATCATACCTACTAAACTTTTAATTTATGATATTAAAATCTGTCTGTATAATGGTTGGTGGCGGCGAAAAACTGCGTTGGGCACGTTGCTCTTGTAAGCAAACAACTGCCAAGAGCGTGTCGGGCACTACAGTAACCCAAAATGGCTATTTATTTTACCTTCCTGAACATCCGATGACACCGCCCGCCCTCCAGGGTGTCCGACGCTGTTCCCTACTCTACAGGGCGTACTCCCAAGGACCTCTGGGGCGTCCGACGCCTCCGGGGAGTCCGACGCTACTCCAAGGCGTAAAACGCCACCCATCACCCTACAGGGCGTTCAACGTATCTGGGGTTCAGACGCTACTCCTATGATTTCGGTCGGAGAGATCATGAACTGTAAAAAAACTATAAACCGTGGTTTGACTTTGAACTTAATTTTAGTATTACTATCAAAAACTTTATACTAGGTATTTGACCGATCCAATCGTGTCATATATATATCTTTATCGTGTCAGAAGAAGAGAGATTTGTCAAATAATGTTCATTATAACCGGGGATGATTGCCTTCAAATTGAGGGTCAAATTCCTGTCAAAATAAAAATTAGGTACAGTTAACACAATTTCCACAGGTGCTTGCGTCAATATAAAAATTGTTAAAAACTTTAAAAAAAAATATTATTTTTCTTTCAAGTATCCTAAAATAATTCTTGTGTCGAAATTTCAGACAGTCCTTAAAATTATCAGCATTTTGTACAGAACCCTAAGAGACGTTAAATATAATAGTAAAATGAATCTAAATTCGAAACTGTGATGAAGATGAAGAAGAACTTTGAAGAAGATTCCACAATTCCAGACAAAGACAGATCTACTTACAACAAAGTGTTTTTGAGAGCTGTGAATCGTTTAAAACCAGTCTAGTTTAGTGGATTGTTGTTACTTTACGAACGAAATTTCGTTTCCATTGGACAGATAGAAAGTAATTGAACAAGATTGTTGTCTACACTAATATTATAAAGAGGAAAGATTTGATTGTTTGTTTGTTTGAATTGAATAGGCTCCAACACCACTGGACCGATTTTAAAAATTCTTTTACCATTACTATTCATTAGAATTAGAATACATTATTCCTGATGAACATAGGCTATAAAAGAATGTCTAAATCCCGAAGGAAAACGGTTAGCAGCGGTTGAAACCTAGTAAACTAAAATAACAATTCATAGTACACTAAAAAAACATGTTCTGACCTTCGTTTCACGTAAATTAAATTGAAATTATCTGATATGTATGGATGACCTAACGAAGACTGATTGTTACAATCTATCATCAACAGCAATTATGCATTAAAATTTATAGTAAACTCCAATGTCACTACATACAATTAGTACTAAATAGAGTCTTAAATATGTACCTATACGCTACTTTCAATTATGAAAATTGATACCTGTTATATGTCATTAGACTGATAATTTAGTTATTAGACTGATGTTTCATGGCAGTGCCGTGTGATGCCGGCTAAGAATAGCATCACCCCCTTTTTTTCCCGTGGGTGTCGTAAGAGGCGACTAAGGGACTTGAGGGTGTGTATTGCAATTTTAGGCGATGGGCTGACAACCTGTCACTATGGCGATACACAATTATCCGAATGACCCTCAAATATAATGTCAGACGTGGCATAAATGTCCGTTTTTGCGGCCGTTTACGCTCTGCCTACCCCGCAAGGGATAATATGCGTTATATGTGTGTGTGTGTTTCACGGCCAGCCATACAGACAACAGATTAGCCATTATTGGTGGAACTCGTTAACATTGGTGCGCCTGCGCAACGCAATGAGAAAATAGTCCAAGTGTAAAAAAAAATTGTACGCTTGACTGTGTTCTAAATGCGGAAGCAAAAATATATTAGCTCTACATTTATGTTATCTAGAATCGGACTTGTGTTTGAAAAGGTAAAGCTGTTTAATATGTTTGTATTATGTTCCGTAAGACCCAGTAGGTATAAGTAAGCCCGTCAACTCACGTGCTTAAGTGAGCGGAAATAATCCGTCAATTAATTAGATTTTTTACGCCTAATTCATGTAACTGCGGACCTTCGAATCGCACTTGTATATTCGAAGTTAGAATAGTAATTAAGAATTAAACTAATGAACACAAAAAAACGAGCTATAAAAAAACCGATAAACCTCTTATCGGGTTCGTGACTATGCATAAAGATAAACAAACATTTTTGATTCGTCGATGTAATTACAGAGAACATTTTTCAATCACATCGCCTCTCATTCCGTCCATTATGATAATGTAGGAGTATTAGTGTGTTTGTTTCTTTTGTACTGTTTCCCATTACAGATCAATAGACGTTGTGAGTGTTTACGGAGTGCTTTCTCTTGGCGAATGTAAATAGAAACTGGTACAATCTGACTACTTCTAATCACGAGCAGGGCAACGATCTGTTTGTATAGTAGATTTACGCCTGGATAGGCAAAGCCTTTGGAAATAATGTAGAATTACACACACAGTATTAAATAAATGTTATCTGTGTGATGTCGGATAGAGAAGGTAGAGTTTGCCGCCTTTTCTGTCCATCCCGCAAAGTTAAGACAAACATCAGCAAATCGCATGATTTTATATTCTTGGTATGCATTATGTATTGTATTTGCGATTAATGACAAAAGATATTGAATTTAAATCTGTAAGGTCCGCAACTTAAGGCATAGCACGCTTTGCCAAACTCTTCCAACATGAATATTTAAGTTTACATAGTTAATTAAGTACGCAAGAGATTGTCCTGTTTTCTACACTACGCTAATATTATAAAAAAAGATTTGATTGTTTGTTTATATTGAATAGGCTCCGAAACTACTGGACCGATTACAAAAAAAAAAATTACCGTTACAATCCTACATTATCCGTGATAAACATAGGCTATAATAAAATGTCTTATTCCCACAGGGAAAACGATAAGAAGCGGGTGAAATCGCTGGCAGGCCGCTAGTTTACTTATAAATGGAGTCAGATCGTTTTGTGATCCAATGGACTAAGACAATCTGTATAACTAGATGTTCTTTGACCTGGAGGTAAAATTGATGTTGGCTAGAATGGCTTCAATATCTACTGCTTCCACTTTAAAGAATGTTAAATATTGAACGTGTTTAAAATTCATTTTGTTCTGACTAATGTTTTGGTTCATGATTCATATATTTTTTTCATTCCACAGCATAGCTACTTCGCTCTGTTTTTGTTCAAGCAATGAATGATATCAAAACACTCACCGGACGAACAATGTGGTCCCAGTGGCACCTTTAACATCCCCTACACTAGAACAATGGTCTCGTTACTGCTACAATACCGGCCGGTATCAGCCAGACACCTATTATATCAGTATTGAAAATATTTAAATTGAAACCTTTGTCCACTCCACCCGCCCCCCCCCCACCTCCAATACTTATTCTTTTTATTTGCTGTCCGCTTGACAGTCGTGTGTTGCAACCCGCAGGCTCATCTGTATACAAACGCTGCCTAAGTTAAAGCAGTGTTCATTGTCGAAGTTGTTGCTTTGAATTCATGTCAGAGAATTTATGATTTGTATCCTTCATAATACTGCTAGTGCGTAGGAGATCCTACCCACGTTTATACTGAACAAGTGACCGCGAGTGATAAGTCAACTAGGAACGTTTCTGCTTCAAAAGGCATGTTAATCTGTTGACAGCACCTGGTCCTATCACAGGACTTTACCGGTTTGAATACTCTGACAAGCAACATACCTGAAACGTTTACGCACAAGTAAGAAAATAATCAATTGCAAATCCAGTGAATAAGTTTCATGTCACCTTAACACCACTCTTTGCCTTGTGGCTGCTTATTACGCAAAGTGTATTTAAAGAGTTGTGTCCTAAATAAACAGACCGGAGAGAGAAAGTCAAAGTGTCTAGGACGAATGTAGAGTAAGGGTACCTTTCTAGACTAGAATCAACAATGATTATATAGAGCTCACATCAATTGGTAGACGGCCGGCTGTCATAACTAGCGTCTAACTTCCTTCTGATTTTATGGCTGATGTAAACGCGCCCTCAGAGCAGTCAAAGTGTAGGGTGTAGGTGTACACAGCCGGTTGCGGACTGGGATACTGGTATAAACATGACGGTTTATAGCTTGGCTGTGTTCCACGCACGGAGCAGGACGTTAAACCCGAGCCCTCTAGCTGTTAGTATTTACAGGATTGTTGTTGAGGTTGTAGGAGTGATGTCGTGGATCGGGCGCGCGTCCAAAGTGCGGTGAAGCCCGTTTTGTGGCAGCGGCTGGGTTGCCAACTCCATGTCGAAGTGATGCCATGAGAGGTGCCAAAAGCTGGTAAAAAGGAGATTAAGTTAATCGAGTTAGAGCCGGTTTAACGGATGACATCGTGGGGATATGGAGTAGTATTTTACCGTTGATAAGCGTCTCCTGTTTGATTGTTGTTTAACATATCTGATTTTTGATGCGCATTCTTTTATACCCATATGTTTACTATCTAACGCAGATTTGTGAACCTAAAATTCCACTTCTAAAAATTTACGCTATGGATTTGAAAGTCGAGGAAACGTAAATAAAATATGTGTACAGCTAAAAGCTCTGAAAGAACAAACTTGGCAATCCGAGCTTTTGTAGCGGTATCTCCGTTCCCCCCGCTTGCATCAATATGCAACTCGTGCGCCTCTGCCCCCTGCCTACCCCGCACCCCCCCAGAACCCCGCAGGCTTTCACGCTAACGCACCACCCGTGATTAGTGCATCGATTCGTGTGGGCGGCTCTGGCTCTACAGTCTAGGCTTTCTGTGTCTGCAACAACTTAAAAATCTTTTTCCTGTGTACAAAAATGTTGTAACCAAATAAGCTGAGGAGAAAGTAAAGCGTAATGGCATAACGTAAAATGATTTCAGTGCTCTTCAATTTGACGTTATCTAAATCACAAGTAATTACGTTTTAAAATGTTATTTTGTGCCATTATATGAACTTTTAGCATAATTACCGCTAGATAACATCGCATATCCCATAGTTAATGTTCCGCTAAGCTTTGACGATCATTGTAACGGTTTTGAAAGTCGAATAATCAATATTGTTGTCCGATAGAAGGCACCGGACAGTGATGCTGACTAATGGACTGATGTTACAGCGAGGCAAAGAGGTCCTATTCTACTCTATTTATCACCATACATTGCTTGTCATCCTGTGTATAATAAAATAAAACATTTGAGCTACCTGGTAATGTTTGCCGAATCGGAACTAGGGCATGTAAAATCGGACGGTACATCATAGCCGTTTTAGAGTTCCGATATTAGAGCCCAATTCTAGAATTCAGGTTTTGAATTCCGGTTTTGATAAGTTATAAAAAATATAGTACAATAGTCTTTTGGATCAATATTTTCCGATTTCAGTAAGATTCGCGGGAGTCGTGAACAGTTTTTAGGTATGTGCGTGACAAAATTCTTGCAAATAGGGTCATGCCTCAAAAAATAGAAGGGAAACATGAAAATACCTTATTTTCCAAACCGGTTTTAACGATTTAAAAGATCTGAAAACCGGAATTGAAATATCGGAGAATCGTACCGATATTCTAGTTTTTCGAGCTTCCGTAATTCTAGTTTCCAACCCCTAATCGGATCGTATAAACAAGGTTGTACCTAGTGCGTTTAGGGCACAACAGATAAATCCAGGTCGTCGGTGTCATTGTGACAATATTTTCATGCCAAAATGTTGGGGTAAGACAGGACAAATCTATAAATATGTCCGTCCGACTATTTAGTGTCCTGTATAAGGCTGTTTAAACCACTGTTTAGTTTGCTACAGCGGATAGAAAATTAGTTAGAGTGACAGTTAGGTTTCTGCTAATTAGGTTCTACGAATTATTTCTAGAATAACCAAAGAACTATGATCTCATAGTCCAGTGTTCTAAGCGTATCACAAGAACTAGACAGGCTCCGTCAAACCATAATTTGTTGATTGTTCTAAATTACCTACCTTATTGTCCAAAATTTATATGGCACCTTCACGATAGGCAAACAATAAGGAATGTTTTCCATCAAGTTCCATGGTGGAAAAGTAGAGTTGTACCTCTATTGATCAACTTTTCAATGCAAATTACGTTGAAACAACTCGCACATTCATGTAAATATTGATTTTCCAAATAGCCATTCTTTGCACTTTTCGGGTGCATCCAATCAGGACAATTTTATCAGCTGATTAGTTTTCCCACAGGATTATGTTATTGTGTTATTTAAATTTGGAACATGCTTAATACCCTTGGGTGCTTTATTCTGAAATCAGTTGTACCGAAGTAGCTTGGCGGTAGATTAAAATCGAGGTTGACTTCAATTTGTATTCTGTTCTTGTCGCCACAACGTTATTTATAAGGTGTTCTAACTTATCGTGGATGAACGCGGCTCCTGTGTTAAAGCCTCTAGTTGCCTGATAAACAAGTGGGCTAGGGCAAGCAAAATAATGTAAGAACCTATGAACAGCAAGAGTGAAGCACGAATAACTCATCTCAGGCAGATTTGAGTTGTGGCGCGCGTTCAGTCTACAAAAAATAACTTTAACACACAAAATCTAGTTTCTGTAAGCTGGTAGGTAGTTATACATACATACTTACATAAATTACGCCTCTTTCCCGGAGGGGTGGGCAGAGACTATTTCCTTCCACTTACTACGATCCTGGCATACTTCTTTCGCCTCCTCTACATTCATCAATCTCTTCATGCATGCATGCATCTTAGTTATATAAAATCGAAAAGTAGTTAGTTCATTTTAATTTGATTACAGGGTAAGTGATTTATGCTTTTTCGCATTTCGTTATGAAGGTGGATAATATGGTAGAGCGTGCGTCAAATTTGTTTAAGAAGAGTTTTTCACACGTTCAATTTGTATCCCTCTTCAAACATGCCTTTACTCTGAGAAAGTGGGTGTTTAGTCTAGCACTAGCAATTTAACACAGGCCAAACAGCCGGCCTGACATAGTTTAATTCGGGGTGCAAATAATTGGTAGACGCTAAGAATAATTGCACACTGGTATTCGTTTCGCGGCAAGCGACTATCTAGCGCCGCGCATCCGACTGCATCCAAAATACCGTTTGACAACTTCGTAGCGTATTAATGAGCGTATTATTAAACGACTTCAGAAAAAGAGGTTATCGATTCCACCTGTATCGTGCCTGTTATTTGATTATTCGTAGGGTTCCCTCTCATACATGTCTTTACTCTGAGGAAGCCGGTGTTTAGTCTAGCACTAGCAATTTAGCGCAGGCTAGTCGTCTGGCCTGACACAGTTTAATTCGGGGTGCAAATAATTGGTAGACGCTAAATATAATTGCACATTGGCATTCGTTTAGCGCCTGGCGACCATCTAGCGCCGCTGCCCGACTGCATTTAAAATACCGTCTGACTCCTCCGTAGCGTACGAATGAGCGTATTATAATCCGACTTTAAAAAGGAGGTTATTGATTCCAACTGTCACTCTGTCAGAACTCAAAAATATTTCACAATGTTGGTCAAGGATGTTGAGTAAGTGTGCAAAAATGGAGAAAAGTATAGGTATACTAGCTTTTACCCGCGACTTCGTCTGCGTTAGATAGTTTTTTTAGAAACAGGTTCAAAAGTAGATATGTATATTCATAGTAAGTATGACAGTGATATTAGAACAGTTCTTATCTCTACTGTTTAAGGATGACTTGCTTGCTTCTGTTGTTGAAGGGACAATTCAAAATTTGCTATCCGGTGTACTGCCCTGAGAGATCAATATTTATAACCATTGAATACAAAAGTCCGTAGATAACAAAAAAATACTCGGTAAAAAGTTACCAATGTCCTTTCTCAACTGATTCCCATCATACTGAACAACTTTTGTTTCGGAACCATTTCTGTATCTCTAATAATTAGGTGGGCTCCTGATCGTACACCTGGTGGTCTACATAATGTACTCCAGATCCTCAATATCCTTGTGAAAAGAAGCAGCCCATCATACTGAACAACTTTTGTTTTAGAACCATGCCTGTATCTCTAATAGGTTAGCTGGGCTCCTGATAGTACACCTGGTGGTCTACATAATGTACTCCAGATCCTCAATGACCTTGTGAAAAGAAGCAGCCCATCATACTGGGCAACTTTTGTTTTGGAACCATTTATGTATCTCTAATAGTTTAGGTGGGCTCCTGATGGTACACCTGGTGGTCTACATAAGGTACTCCAGATCCTCAATGTCCTTGTGAAAAGAAGCGGCCTATCATACTGAACAACTTTTGTTTCAGAACCATGCCTGTATCTCTAATAGTTTAGCTGGGCTCCTGATGGTACACCTGGTGGTCTACATAAGGTACTCTAGATCTTCAATGTCCTTGTGAAAAGAAGCGGCCCATCATACTGAACAACTTTTGTTTTTGAACCATGCCTGTACCTCTAATAGTTTAGCTGGGCTCCTGATGGTACACCTGGTGGTCTACATAATGTACTCCAGATCCTCTATGTCCTTGTGAAAAGAAACAGCCAATCACACTGAACAACTTTTGTTTCGGAACCATTTCTGTATCTCTTATAGTTTAGGTGGGCTCTTGATGGTACACCTGGTGGTCTACATAAGGTACTCCAGATCCCAATGTCCTTGTGCAAAGTAGCAGCCCATCATACTGAACAACTTTTGTTTTAGAACCATGCCTGTATCTCTAAGAGTTTAGCTGGGCTCCTGATGGTACACCTGGTGGTCTACATAAGGTACTCCAGATCCTCAATGTCCTTGTGAAAAGAAGCGACCCATCATACTGAACAACTATTGCTTTAGAACCATGCCTGTATCTCTTATAGTTTAGCTGGGCTACTGATGGTACACCTGGTGGTCTACATAAGGTACTCCAGATCCTCAATGTCCTTGTGAAAAGAAGCGGCCCATCATACTGAACAATTTTTGTTTTGGAACCAGGCCTGTATCTCTAATAGTTTAGCTGGGCTCCTGGCGGTACACCTGGTGGTCTACATCTGTACTCCAGACCCTCGAATGGTGATAAAAATTAGCCTATGTCCGTTCTCGGTATGCTAGCAATCTCTGTGCCAAGTTTCATGAAGATCGGGTCAGCGGTTTGGCCGTGAAAGCGTAGCAGACAGACAGACAGACAGAGTTACTTTCGCATTTATAATATTATTAGTGTGGATTTAACTTATTTTGTTTATTTCCCTCGCATAACTTAAAATTGCGGAAACTATTTCGATGATCCTTTTTCATTGCTTTTAAATTATTCTTTAAAATTAAAATTACATTCGAATTTGTCATAGTATTAAAATGTGTCTCCGCTGTGTAGTCGGACTAATTTTTATCTCTACTCGTTTGAATGGTTCGTATAGTAAGTAATACGCTGAAAAACAATAGGCCGATGACCAACGTAGAATATTTATTTTATTATACTATGCAACACAACATAGCTACCTATCTATTTAACATGTCACATAAGCGCTTCATAATTTATCTTACGTATTTGTATGCAGTAGTTGTACAAGAGCTCAGAAAAGGCTGAACATTTACAACGTTACCTACTTATACTTACCTACTATCAATATCACCACAGGTTAAATAATAGTACTAACAGCACATCCAGTTGAAAAGGGCTAATATAATATTGATTTTTACTCTATGGAAAACCAATTTAAGTTGATCTAATAAATGGAAATGTTGAAGTGCTCAAAGAACTTTTGCTGTTTTGTCTTAAATTCTACTCTATAACATTAAAATTCTGAAGTGTTATCGAAGGTATATCGAACTTATATTAATACTCTTTTATGCCTGCCTAGGTACTAAGTTTAAAATGTATTACACACACACACACACACACACACACACATGTCACGGCTTTTATCCCTTGCGGGCCAACCACAAAAGCGGTCATTTTCGCCACGTCTGACATATATTTGAGGGTCATTCGGATAATTGTGTATCGCCATAGTGACAGGTTGTCAGCCCATCGCCTAAAATTGCAATACACACCCTCATCCCTTAGTCGCCTCTTACGACTCCCACGGGAAAGAAATGGGGTGATGCCATTCTAAGCCGGCGTCACACGGCACATCCGGTATCACACGGCATAAAATGTATTAGGTCCTATAAAATTCAGTACAAATATTTTCGGGGTGAGTTTCTACTCGTGAAACTGAACAACTTTTCGTAATGAACATAGGTAGGTCAAAATAAGAAAAAATGTTTTGGACCTACGATACAAAAATGATCAAAATATGTGCCACTCTGTACGCGAGGCTCAATTATTTTTTAATATCTCGACCTATGTTTATTGGAAAAAAAAATGTTTGGTTTTACGAGTACAAATCACCCTTAAAATATTAGTAAGTAAAGTACTGAATTTAATAGAACATTATATATGACTATGACCTGCCCTAAGTACACTGAAAGTCACATTGTCGAATGAACTTTGACGTCGTCTATTGAATTGAGTAATGATGTCAAATCAAGCATAAAAAGCCCTAATCCTGTAAAGTGACATGGGCAATATGGGCATCAACAATATTTAAACCAACATTAATATTAACAAAAGAAAACAATTTTATATACAATATCTATGACATATTCGCAGAAATTACAACAGTCTGATTAAATTATAAAATGACATGACACGCATTTTACGGTCACATTGTATAAACGTGTCATTGACATAAGTTAAATAAACTTTATAATTTAGTTATCTACAACAAAAGAACCTTTTCATATCTATTCTAAAATATTCTCGTTATAAAATCTTTGTACATTTGCAAGCGTTTATTCAACTGTCTGCATTCAAAGACTCACAGATAATGTATGTGAGTAACTATGTATGTATACTTATAGTATCTTGTAGTAAGCAAACAACGGGATGTCTAACCAGTTTAATGAAGAGATTTGGCACGGGCCTGCGGGTTACTCCAAACTGCTCCAAAATAGATACTTTTATTTCGCTATATACGGGACGGTGTACCGAAAACATTGCAGGCATGATCAGACCTTTAAACTAAACAACTTTTTCTACGGAGGATATGTTGGTAAACGAGAAAGGAAATTCCCGATCAGCTAAATGACTTTCTATGGAACCTCGAAAAAAAAGGGTTGTGCAGTTTCATGGTGAAAATTGTATATTTTAGAAAATATAAATTTTAGCAATCTCATTTAAGAAGTATCAATTCTTAAGTAAAACATATAAATGCAATCGCTTTTTTAATCCTACAGCCTTCAATTCGCCATATTATGTCGTAGCTTGGTTATAGTAAGTATTAAATTATATTAAAATATCAGTGGATAAGTAATCTAGTATCAACGTGGAACAGCCCTTATCTGCGAGCTCCGAGTGTCGGAACTAACGGTGTCTGCGTAGATTAATGTTTTATTACTGCACTGCACTCGCCATCCAAACCATGCGCCATTGTGGACCGATTTGGGTTAGTTTTTGTTGTCACTAGTGTCGAAGAAAGTGCCATTAAAGTTCTTGGGTCAGCTCTGTTTGTTTTGGTTAATTGAAGACGAGTAACTTGTAGGTTGGTTTGTCTCTAGCGTTCAAAAAAATCATAGATGTCAAAGTTTCTAAAACAGGTACCTTTTCAATGGTAGTAATTTTATAAGTTTCAATAGCGAATAGACGTTTAGACAAGTATTTAGTAGGGTAATATGGATTTAACAAGTTGAGACTAGTATGTCGATATTTCAAGCGTTGTGCGGTGACAATGGCAAGCCGTCGCCGCACCAATATTCCCAGTCCCTCATTTGCATACTCCGGGAGCTGAGGAGAGGAGAAGTGCTCCTTTGATGTGTCTGATACTAACGTTCACACACCCACTCGCACCAAACTATCTTAAGTATCACACCACGCACGTATATTGGAACGTTCTTTGACTAGTTGCCGCTGTTTGCTCCCCTGCCTTTTCTGGTTTAACATGACCCTGTTTTTCAAATTGGATTGTTGTTGTTGTTTACAAGAACTGAAACCAATCAGCTTCTTATTATGAGACGTGGCGGTCGATGTGGCGCAGTAGTAGTGCTACTGCCTGCAGCGCAAAGGTTCCGGGTTCGATCCTCGATGGGGCACTAGTTCTGTCTGGTAAGGACATTGTAAGCTGAACCACCTGATTGTTCATGGAAAAGATGAATCTGTGCCTCAGAGGGCACGTTAAACCGTCGGTCCCGGTTGCTGTCTATGATTACTTAGACGGTAGTTATTCAAATATGTCAGAGGCCTACTAGTAGTGGTAGGCGGTTAAAAATCTCTGATACCAGGGTTCATCGGATCGTTCGTCAATTCTGTGTCCCACACGAAAAGAAGAAGATTATGAACGTCAAACAATATAACTCAATTTAAGAAAGTCTGAAGAATCAAAACGTTAAGCGTTGAAAATAAAACTGAGGAGGCGTTCCTCGATGTCGCAATTGTAAAAAGGGGAAAAAGCGAAAAGACAATTACAAAAACGACAGAAGCGCTGGAAGCAATCCAGCGGGCATGCTCTTAATTGGATGAGACCACTTCCTCTAAACGACATCGTTCTGAGCCGCACCGCTCGCGCGAGCTCCAGCACACGGAACAGCCTTTCATTTCAACTAACAAGAAGTCTTGAGAGCTGAATTTGTCACCTCCGCAGCCAAGCCGGAACAAGATCTTGTTCGAAACGCGATGTACATGCGATAAAGCAGAGTGATGCTACTAAACCCGACTGTACGGCTAAAGCAATTACGTGCTTGAGTAAAAATAGCTTCTTGAACCCAACAATGGATAAAGAAGCAGACCCATTCCATGTGATATTTATGTCAGCCTCTCAACGTCACGACTTTTTTGGCGTGGAACTTACGCTCACGTTTCGCGACGGCAGAGGTTTTCTTTATGCAGAGTATTGTCTTGGTGGAGGCCTGTCACGCGATGCCTATTGTTCTAGTCGACACGACAATGATGCCATGATGCCTGGGAGAGCCTCAACCACTTTTTGTGCGGTGAGCAATTGGCCGCGCGGAGTATTAATCAGTCCGAGGTACACGTAGGTAGAGTACCTACCTATATAAAGCGTACTGACTTAACGATCTTACTGTGCGCAAGCAAAAACTGTGATTTAATCTAAGGAATGAAAAATAGGCTTTTATTTTATTTAGATACGTATATGAGTTCACAGGAAATGGGACCGGTCTTGTTCATATACGGCAGGGCTGAGCGTTTTTAATTAATCATACAGTACTCGTTGAGTAGGCTGTAGCTGAATAGAAACGTTTTGTTCAGAGCATTGTGTGTATTCTTAAGAGGATTGACCGTTACCCGTTGGGTAAATCAATGGTATAGGTATGTAGGTGGTTGACTGTATGTTTAAGTTTTTTAGCCAGCTTTCTGCGCCAGGAGTGTACTTGTGCAGATCGGCTATACCACCGGGAAAACAGCGAAGTGGGCATTCGTTTACAACATGGGCTAAGGTTTGGTCAGGTGCTCCGCAGTCGCATTGTGGTGACTCCTGACACTGATGTATGATCCAAGCAGGGATTGCCATACGATATGATGATGATGACTTTATGTTTTTGTCAACTGACTATATTTGTGTTAGATGATTGTTTTCTAAATATTAAATAAAATTTGTTCTGTATGAAAAACGCACCTGCTCAATTACTGTAGAAATTAAACGTCCGCGCTAGTTGTAATACCTCATATAATATAAAAAAATACTTCTGAAATACCTGTACAGGGAGTAACAAAATGGGTATAATAAGCCGAAAGGAGGTCAAGGTACTCATGAAACTGAATAACTTTCCCCAAAAAATTATATTGGTTCTCCCATACAAAATTGCCGATCAGCTGGTTAATTTACTATGGGAAGACAATTTTTTCTTTAATTTCAGACCGTGAAGAACGGTTTTTAGTCTCATGTGTCCTTTGACCTCCTTTCGGATCGTTATACCATTTTTGTTAATCCTTGTATACGGAAGCGAGATCCGACCCTAATACGTATAGTTACTTTCGTGAGAAAGTGACGTCTTTTATCGTTAAGGGCGGCTTAGTGTGAAAAATGTCGAATCGACCTATTTTTGGTTGAGTTTTAAAGCATCATATATTATTTTATTTGACCCAGAAAAAATATATGTTGTTGTTTATGAACAGTTCTTGATTATTTAATGGACAGAAACACGATTTCTATAACTTTTCTCGATCATAAAAAAATGCAAAGATACGTAAGTTTACGACAATTTTTCAAGTATTACTCAAAGATTATTTACACTAAAAAAATTTAAAATATGCCAAAATGTAGGAAATTACAAGATGTAAATAAAATAATGGATAGATTTTTTAAATTGTTTTTTGGGATTTTTTGAAACCCCATTATTCCCATTATATAACCAAACGACGCGCGCGCTGCGCTTCAGACGCCCGCCGGGCATCATCGGAGCAGGACCTATGCCAATTTTTCGACCGCGGCATTCCGCAACCTGCTTTTTTCATCTTGTCGCGTAATATTAATAAGATATGAATTTTCTGACATCAAATGTGTTGGCTGGAAGAGATCTCTTCTTAAGAGATAAGCTCGCCTTTGCTACTAAGTTTTAAATAAGTGTTGTATATTTCTGACTGTAATTATTTTGTGAATGTGTAAATATTTCGTTAATTTATTGTAAATAAACGTGTACATAGTCTGTAAATAAGTAAAAATGGGAAATAAAATTAAATACAAGAGGTCAAAATGTCAAAAGCGAAAAGACCGGCAAACAATATCGTAAGTATCTGAACATAATTCTAACCAATTTTTGACCTACCAAAGTAACTACCTACTATGAAGTAAGTATGTATAGGTATAAACTTTAGTGAATAGGTAAGTAGACAAAGAATTGTATAGCTGATCTGGGTAACTAAACCAGAAGCAGTTTTAGGTTTAACAACAACAGACAGTAAAATTAAATAGTATTGCAACCACAGTATCTAAATATACAGTATAATAATAAATAAAATGACACTAGATCAAATGGTAGGTACAATACCTACCATTACCATACCATCTAGTGTCATTTTATTTATTATGTAGTTCATAAACTGTTGCCATGTTAAAAGTAAACATCATAATACATACACAGTAGAAATGAAACCAGTGGTACAACCACAGTTCAAATCATATGAAGAGTAAACATCATAATACATACACAGTAGAAATGAAACCAGTGGTACAACCACAGTTCAAATCATACGAAGAGAATGTACGATTTTACATAATGTAATTTTATTATTTATTAGTGAGCCATGCTATAAGTAATTATCAAGTACATACACAGTAAAACAAAATCAGTAGTGCAACCACTGAATTTGTTTGTAATGTAATAGTATATTTAATTAGACGGCAAATATTGTACCGATAACCTTGGACTTCTAATCCTTGCAGTGCTTCAATATCAAGAGACAAAGGTATTAACATGCAAACAAATTACTAGGTACTGAAAAGTAAGTATAATTTAGTGAAACAGAAAAGGTAAGCCTGTTCAAGATTACTTTATGATAAAATACTTTTTGATAAAAACGTTCCAGGACTTCAAGCTGCCATGACGATGACCAACTTTCTCTGCAAGTTCTGGAGTCACATACATCTCCAAAACAACATAGTCAAACATGTCGCAAACTGCGAGGTTGTCCAATCCTACGTTTATCTGAGAGCGCTGATATCCAACAACGGCGGTTGCATAGACGAAGTAAAAAGACGTATGGCGATAACTAGATCCACTATGAGCAAGCTTCATAAGGTTTGGAAAAATCGCAATATCACGAAAGCCACCAAAACACGACTCGTGAGAGCACTCATATTCCCCGTGTTCCTCTATGCTGCGGAGACGTGGACTTTGCGGGTAATTGAAATGAAGAGGATAGACGCACTGGAAATGTGGTGCTGGAGACGAATGCTTAGAATATCATGGACAGCATTTCCCACAAATGACTCCATTCCCAAGGAACTCGGCATCAAGCAACGCCTCTCCTGCAAGCTCGCATCCTTACATTCTTTGGACACGTCGCCCGACGCGGGGACATATCCATCGAGCGGCTCGTGGTCCAGGGGAAGGTCGAGGGTGCAGGCCCTCGAGGAAGATCAGACGGACCAAATTAAAGCCGCTACACAAGAAGGACGAAATGACGATTCTTAATGTTATTTAAATACTGCTCTGTGTGAATATTGATGTTTCAAACATGTTTCAGAGCTTCAAGCATATGTGATGATCAACCCTTATTGCAAGTTATGGACTCCCATACATTTCCACTACAATCAACTTCTAAATCTCATAAGTAAGTAACGAAAATTCATACATCAGCCTATTACAGTCCACTGCTGGACGTAGTCATCCCCCTCGGTACGCCATAAGGCACGATCTCCCGTTTTCGCCATTCAGTCGTTACCAGCCGTCTTTTTAAGTCATCGGTCCATCTGGATTCTGGCCGGAGGGCGTCCAACGTTACGCTTGCCAAGGCGTGGCCTCCACTCATGAACCCGCCTACTCCACCGTCCGTCGGTTTTACGACAAATGTGGCAAGCCCACTCCCACTTCAGCTTGCTACACTTCCAGAAAATGTCCGTCACTGGTCTTTTTTGCGGATAAGGAAGGCGATGACTGGTAGGACACATTGATCGAACACCATGGTCTTGAGGCATTGTGGCAAAGATGATTCTAGGATATGACGCAGCTTCCCAAATGCCGCTCAGCCCAGCTGCACTCTTCTGGTGCTTTCAACCTCAAAGTTGTCTCTACCCAACTGCAACGTTTGCCCAAAGTACACATACTTCAACAACTTTAAAGGCTACACCTTCGACGGAGACTGGCTTGGGGATGATTTGTTGAGTGAATTTGACTTTTGTCTTGTCCAAGTTCATCCCGAGTCTGTCACGTCTCGAGGCTGCCTTAAGACTGGATAGCATTTTTGCACACACTTTTCACACACACTTTATATAAAATTAGTACGGATAGTAAGGATTATTTGTCATTGTCCTTCGATTTTCATTGTTTCGATGATTATAAGTAAGTAATGAAAAATTTCAGATGTACCGACGGTGATGATATTGAGGATATATCCCCTGCTAGCAGAAGCGGAAAGGAAGACGAATTTCAAACTGTTACGGGACGCCGCCGACTTGTTGACATCAACCATATTTTAAATGAATTACAGGACAAAGAAAGCTCATCATAATGAGTTATTCAACTGCGCATTACATAATACTAACATTATTTAAATTTATATTTAAATAATATTACTATTATTAATAAGTATATAATTCAATAATTAAAAATTAATAATATAAAAACACATCTTCACTGTTTAATTTTATCAATCCTACAATTGTACCAACATATTTTTCTAAGTAAATTACGTAAACAATAAAATTATATCTATATCTTGGGGAGTTATTGACCTACTGCCATAGTTTTGTATACTGTAACGCGCGCGCTCGCTGTGGAAGCTGCGCTTGCCGCCCGGTCCGTACCGCAGGGTCAAGTGAGTTCACCGCAGACTAGCTCGCGCGATCTTTTCTACGCGGCGGGCGGAAGGCCGTAAATGCCTACTCTTCAGCACTAAGATGCCCTTAACTTTGTGACAATATAACAATGTTGCACACTAGCAATTTGATAAGTAGGTACTTTCTTTTGTTGTGTCATGATGAAATATGTATCGTGATCTACTTTATATTATTAACCGTGATTGTGATCGTTAATAAGATAGTTGCGACACCGTCGATGTTTGTTAAACTTTATTTGTCCAGATCAGGCTGTTTCAACAGTGATAAAACATAAAACGGCCCCCGAACATTGTCCAAGCTTGGCTGTGTCTGGCCGTGCCCTGGTTTGCAAACACTCAGTCCCAGATATGGCCTCTGTTTAATAAAACTTTTGCAACTTGGCTGTGACATTACAACAGACCCCTTTAAGCTTTTGTGCTTTTTCTTTTCCTCACTGAAGCTTGTTGAAACGTTAACTCGTTTAAGTGTTAAGTCAGTTTAAAAGAGCGGGCAATGAATTCAATCTTTCCTAGGCAAGTATTTAAAGTACCTATAAAGAACAGACTTTCGGGCCATAGATGGCGTGGGTAACGACAGGCTTTCCTAAGCCGGGCCTACTCGGTACCGTGATTGCTTGTCTCCATAAACTACTCCAGTGTTTCTAAATGACCCACTTAATGTCCGAGGGAGCCAAGAGGGCCTGTTGTAAAGCCTCATTGATGCCATACCTATTGCAATAGGTATACTTTACTTGTATTTCTCTAGTATTATACGAATAAAGTGTAGTCCCTTACAAAAGATGATACGGAAAAGACCTAAATACCGGCGAAGTCTCGATTGTGTATAATGTCGTATCTTATTGACAAAAAGCGTATCAGAAAAACTGGGACAATCAAAACAAATGACCAGTATAATTGAGCGAATCAAACTCGTTGAATGAGTGGAAGCGGGCCGATTGTACCCGATCGCCATCTTCCATTGTCTTCGTGTCGTTACAGATGTAAATATCCGAACCACTGGTCCCCGAAATTGTTAGAGCCTTGACCCAAAAAAATAATATTCAAAACTTGGGTTTGAAATTGAAACCAACGTAGATATAAGATATGCGTTTCGTAACAAACTTTGAACCCACACCCTAACTAAAACGCTTATTCCCATAAAAATATGTAATGTCGAGATTTTTACCTTTCGATGTTGCATTTTAGGCGGTTCTCCCACTTGACGTCAATTGCTGCACATTTTTAGCGCATTGTTAACGCATGCGTCTGTCAGACGAAAGGAAATTGCGAATTCCGATCTGATTCCCAAACAAATAAGACGACACGGTGCGTTGATGTTGCGTCCTTTGCGTTATTTGACAAACGTATCCGTTGACGCAGCGCCAACGCAACGTCACCGCATTTGTATGCGAATAATATCGGAATTCGAAATTTCCTATCGTCTGACAGACGCATGCGTTACGGATACGCCAAAAATACGCAAGAACGGACGTCAATTGTGATGCCCGCCCTAGATTATTTTTAATTTGACTGTAAAATTCGTGAAATCTCGGATGCTATCGTACTTATCTAATATCTATCGGTTTAGTTAAGCGGTTTCGTTCATGATGATGACCCACAACTGGGTCTGTTTCGTCACAGTTTGAGAGACACTGTACTTTAGGGCGAGAGTGACTGGACTCTGGACGTAGTAGCGCGTCAGTACACAGTTCTGCGAATTGACACCAATCAGCCGGTCGGATCGGAAGTCGCGGTCTTGAGTGAGTGGGTCATGGAACGACCGATGATGAATGCCAACGTTTACATGCTGCTTGTCTAAAAAGCAGTAGAAAGGCAAACAGTATTTTCTGCATAAGTTGCACGGAAATAAAACGCACGGAGTGTCATAGGCTAGGCTTTATCTCAAAAAGCAGTCGTGTTCTCAATTTTTTTATTATGATTCTTGTTACAGTAGTTTACAACTTATTGATGAGCAAACTGACAAATAATAATGAACAAAATAAAACGACACTGTAATTGGCACTTTAATGACTTCTTACTATCGCAAACAGTAAAAAAACATAAATGACGTCCGTACAATATCCATACCACTATACCTACATAAAGTAAGTAGGTACCTGCTTGAGATTCTCAGAATTTTGTTCCTATATGTTTTTCCTCCTTCGGTGCAGTACCTGCATATTACCTACGTGAGTTCTGATTTTTATTTTTGCTCTTCCTCTAGATAATCTTGAGTTGATATAAGCGCAATATTATTTTTTTAGAAAACTTGCAAATAATTATTTTTCTACCGCAGGCAGATTTGAACCTTCGTCTGGGCTAGCTACCGCGGCCTGCGAAATTATGAAAGTGTATTTTGATGCCAATAACGCGTGGCTTGTGGCATGGCCGGGTTAGTTTTGCAAATAATTTCCCAGCGACTAATTCATTCTTTAATTGAAATCGAAATTCTTTATTCAATGTAGGATAGTATTATCACATCACTTATTGACGTCATGAACCGTCATTGTAAAAAAAAAAATTTGTATCACACAATTTTCTTTTTTTTATAACAATTTTGTAATGTCCTAATAGAAAACCGGCTCGGGCGGGATAAAAAAATAAAAATCAAGGCACTGCCACGGGGCTGGCTAGGTTAATCACACGGCATGTAACTTTAAGCCACCACCATCTGAAAACGATATTTGTTTCAAATTGAAGTCAAGATTTTTAAAGCGTGTAGTTTACATGATAATTAATCGGACCTCCTGAACAGGAAAAACCCCCCAAAAAACCTGCCCAGAAGTGCTCCTACTCTAAATTAATAATCGTACTAGCCCCTAAGCTACCCTAGCTAATGCTGGAAGTAAAAAAAAATTATAGACAAAAAATGGCTACATATTTACAGATTGAATGCAGTCTAAGCGACGAAAATTCGCATTAAATTTAATCAAATTTTTTTAAACTCTTACCGTGTTAGGCACCATTTTAGAAAACTAAAATTTTCTACTGCAGGCAGGAAATGCTGGAGACGAGATAAGTTTTAATGTATTCGGTACGCAATAAACCTATCTAGTAATTTTCCATCAAAGAACCACATCATTATACTTATCCATACTTACAACGTGTAAAGATGTGTTTTCAAACGAGTCATAAGAGCCTAAATATAATTTGTTACCTCATACTTCATATTCACGTTTCATTCGAGTCTTAAAAATTGTTCTTTATGTATGACAAAGCCAGTCAACCGCCACCGCCAGTCAGCCTACATAAGCCACGGTAAGGAAACATTCTATAGAAGCCCACATACTACACATATCACGCCTATAATCCCTTGTGTGGTTTCCAGAGCGTAAAAGGTCGCAAAAAATGGACATTTACGCCACGTCTGACAAATATTCGAGGGTCATTCGGAAGATTGTGTATCGCCGTAGTGACAGATTGTTAGCCCATCGCCTAAAATTGCAATACACACCCTCGAGTCCCTAGTCGCCTCTTACGTCTTCCACGGAAAAGAAATGGGGTGATGGTATTCTAAGCCGGCATCACACGGCAAGCCCACACACATGATAATTGAATATTGGGCACGACACTTGTGGGGTCTCCGACATTACTAATGGCATTGGCTCAAAACTCATTGCTTCGTGGCCTACTTATTTCAACTGCCGCTGAATAGATTACAAGAAGTATAATAGGGACACCCACGCGGTTAAAAAAAATATTATGACTTTATTTTTATTTGTGCTTATTTATCGTGACGAAGAGTTGGGTATAGGTACTTGCTTACTGGTCGTGTCGTGTGGGACATCTATTCAATAAACGAATGAATACAGTTTTACGAGTATGAACCGATCATACACTTATACATTAACAGCCACAACAGTCCACTGCTGGATATTTCCCTCCCCTATTTGGGGGTATTGCCATACTCAACACGCTTGGCAGGCGGATTGGCAAGCGCACTTTAAGATGTTAAATTCACAGGGAATGCTGCTGCCAGTCCCCTGCAGTTCTCTTTACCCTCGGGTAGAGATAGGGTGATGCTATTCTAAGCCGGCATCATACCTTGTCGATCTAAGATTATTCTCAAGAGATCAAAAAATAAATCTCCTGTCTCTCTATCGACATATTCGCACGGTCAAAAATTTAATTTTTAGTATCAATAACCTTCATAAAAGCGAATACCTAACACAGCTTAATATGTTATATAAACAGTAGTTACACTGATAAATTGCGCGATTGCAATCAAATACAGTATCTAGATACTATCTCAGCCACACCTCAAGTTAATCATTCAAGGGATCAACCTATGCTAGTCCTTCTTAATAAACTGTTTGCAATACCAGTATATGTCGGCCCCTAGGTGCTACTGGCAGTACTTACTGTGGAGGCTGAGTAGGCAGTCGCTCTACTTGTATTAAAGTACTTACTCTTACAAAGGTTACGGGCCAAGTTCAACTACTTTTATCATTACACGAGTCAATAATATCGGCTCTGTCAATACAATGTAATAATAAATGAGGAATATATGTTTTATTTACACTTTTAAATGATTATGACACTGATTACGTTGTCTTTTTTGTTTTATTTTTATGTCTTCAATGGGTAAATGACATGAAACAACCCTGATAAAAAAAAAACAAATATCTACCGTTTTATTACAATAAACTTAGACGTGGTGCATTTAGACGTTGTTTAAATCAAAAAATTTAAAAAGTGTCTAAGTCGTTTTGATAACGTCAAATCGTATGGAAAAATAAATGCTAGTCTAGCTTTTTGGTAATAACTTGGTTAGTTTTTGAGTGCATGTTTAATTAGTTTTAACTGCTAACTATGAAAGAGCGGAATTTCCAAGCACAGGCTATTACAGCTTAAATGAAGATTTCAATCGATCACCTTGTTAAAGAATGTATTTAAATACAAGTCAATTATTATTCTTTTTATTATTGTTTAAAACAATTTGACGTTGTCAAGCGACTTCGACACTGTTTAAGCTTTTTTGTAATAACATCGCTACTGTTTAGAATAACAATGTCGAAGTCATAACTACTACATTCACAACAACATTTTCCACAGTTTTGCGTATTTGTGGGATCATGACTGCCTGAGAATTACCTACCTATCATAGTTCCATACTATGTAGAGTTTACAGTATCTGTTGCTCGTAACATAACTATCTTATTTTATCACATCCCCGTTGTTGGCTTGAGTAGGTAGGAATTTTAAGCTCATACTGACTGTATTATAATATACAAATAAATAAGTTAAGTGGACAAACATTGTACGACGATATTCTTAGAATTAATATGAACTTAGGATACAGGCCAACCTCAGACGAAAGAAATAACAAGGAGGGTTCAGTTGGTCTGGGCTGCATTTAAAAAGCTGGAAGACGTCCTGAAATCACGTACAATTCCGCAATGCCTTAAGACCAGGGTATTTAACCAATGTGTGCTCCCTACGCTCACCTACGGTGCTGAGACATAGACGCTGACAAAGGGAACTGTGCACAAAATCAAAGTCGCGCAGAGAGCCATGGAGCGTGCCATGCTCGGTATAAAACTTCAAGACCGTATACGAAATACTGAAATCCGACGCCGTACAAAGGTGGAAGATGTAGGTAAAAGACTAACTAAGCTCAAGTGGGCGTGGGCAGGACACTTGGTAAGGCGGGAAGATGTAAGGTGGACCAAAGCAGTGACAGAGTGGCGGCCGAGGGACAGAAAGCGGCCAGTGGGCAGACCATCGGTCCGATGGTCAGATGATATAATATCGGCTATAGGGAAAGGTTGGATGCGTGGGCAAGAGAGTGGCGCATTAAAGAAGAGGCATATGTCCAGCAGTGGGCTAATATAGGCTCATTAGATATATTAGATAGATAGGATACAGGGTGTACTAGATGCAAAGGTGCAAATCTCATAAGCTGCAGTCTGCCACCATCATTGTGAACACTTTTCCCATAACTTGGATCTTTTTTTCCTATTATGTCGCAAGTTTCGTGGCTTAGTAATCATGAGAACAGACCGTCGTACTCGTAATTCAAGATATTTACGCACCTTTTTGCCAATATATACATATCCTCTGTTGGTATGTTATTTACCAATGTATGTCTGTCATATCAGGTAAGTAAGTAGATACGCTTGATATTGTATGCGTAGAGGAACTTCCTAATGAAATGGTTCGATTATGTTTGTGTAATCACAACTAATATTAATGTTTGATGAAGGAACATACGTTTACTCAAAGGTTATTTGCATTGAAAATTAATCGTAAGGAAAATACGATTTCTGTGGACCCTGAGGGCAATTCGTTACCTAATTATAATTTTGATCTAACGTCAATCTTTCAAAATATGGCAAATCGAAATGATATAGACGGTTTCCGGGTTATACTCGAGTAAACCTTACCAGGGGCTTGGATGACCTAGTTCAAACTGTAGTTTAGACTGTACGACATATTATAAAAAATTGCGCCGAAAATCTTTTATTTCCCGAAAATCTTTTATACCATACTAGGTTTCTGCCCAGCGGTTTCACCCGCTGCCACTCATTTTTCCGTGATAATAGTTGTTTTCTTGCGGTAAAAAGTGTCCTAAGTGTTATTATAGGTTATACGCCAGTGTTCCAAATTTCATCCAAATCGGTCAAGCCGTTTGAGCGTGAAGAGGTAACAAACATACATACACACAAACTCTCATATTTATAATATTAGTACGGATTTAAATATATAAAGTTTTAGAATTAGATTAAGATTTTGGAATTAGAATTGTAGATAATTGTGAAGTTATGTTTTGATGATTATAATAAGAACATACATACAGAGCATACGCGAATTTCTGAATACGAATACTAAAATAATAAGAAAACGACTAGTCAAGAAATACAAAGGAACATCAAATTCCCATGTTATTTTTACTGCAGGTTCATAAATTGCAATCATTACTGTGTAAGCACAGTTTGTGCAGGTACAGGTACCAGGGCAGCAGAAACATAATGGAATTATTATTATATCAACACGTCTGGCCCGACTTTCCCCCGAGGTCAGATGTTGCCGATAAGTGGCACTGCAACTTCGGTGGGCCACACTGCGAACCAATCTACACCTTGTGTTGGTAAAATAAAGGTCCATTTTAGGCTCTAAAGCACTAGTTTGCAACTTGAAAGCTTTGTTTTTGAGCACTATAAATGCTAATTGAAGATATTTGAATGCTTATGGACAAATTCGATGTTAAGTTTTATTTTATACAATTTCATTTTGTTATTTTTAACTGATTAGTAACAAAAGAGTATTGTTCATATTATTTCGAATATTTGTTGAGTAATGAAGAGATACTGAAATTCATAGCTTTCTATGCTGTGCGTGGATATTTTTTGTACTTACATCTTTTCATTCCCTGTAGGCAATCTGTTATTCTACACTGGCCAAACAATGATGAATACTAGAGATTGATGTAACATATGTTGTGTTTGTAAACTCTTCGTAGAGTCAAAGGTGTGCATTGCGTTACTATCACCGTTGTTATTCGAGGAAACCTTAATAATGTGCGAGCATTAAGCGCAATGTATATGGCCATATTTAAATGTCATGACACTCAAGCCCTGCCATGGGTCGTGGGTCGACGAGAATCTTCTTCAGGCTTCACACACAGACGAGTAGAGGCGATTAGGAAAACGATATACATAGCTTCTTTTATGTTATTTGTAAGGTATCCGTAATCACAATGTAAATCTATTATTACCAATTATAATCCAGAGTGTCCCCCCGAGAATCGAACCCGGAACCTTAGAATCGCAGGTAGTCGCACTACCACTGCGCCACATCGGCCGTCACACAGTTTTAAATTGTTCAATTAAAGCAATATGTAAATTTCAAATCAGTCATACTTGGAATTGTAAACGCTGGTCTATATGGAACAAAATTCTGACCACTACACAATGGATACAATATTCTAATATAAACAGTTCGCAGACCAGCAAAATCGTTTCGAGAAGCAAAACTTTAAAGTTTACTAGAATTTACATAAGGTTTCCAAAGCCTCCGGCTCGAGGAACTAAATCGATACTTGCTCCTCCTTGTAGCTACTACCTACTAACCAGGATCCTAACTAAATTTCCTGGATTAGGTGGCTGCAGCGGTATCTTTTGTGGAATCCCATTTTATATCTCAAACAGAGTAAAGTTTGAGTTAAGAAATATAGTTTGAAGCAAATTTAAAGTACGCAAACTTTTTACTCTAAGAAACACGTTGGTTGATTTGGAAGTTAAGTACTTAAAAACTTCCTATAGGCAAGTAGGTACAGTGCAAAATTTGCATCGAATATTCGCCTACTCGTATCCACTCAGCTCAGTGTCATGTACTTTTTGCATCTGCTTGTTTTGTTTTGTATCTATAGTTCCAAAGCCTTGTGGTATATATGTGGTCTTCATGTAGGTATATTGAACAAAGGTCCCCGTAGCCGCTATAATAAAACGCTCAGTATCAATCACAGACTCCGTTAATCCTAGCCATATTACGCCATATCTAAAAGAGTTTGCGATAAAGATTAACTTATACTGCTCATTCCTAACAACTGCTTGAAAAACCCTAATAGGTTGACCTCTTAAAGCTCAATAGTTATATTGGTATTGAGACCTGCCATGTATATGAAACTTGAGTCCCCGTCGCCGCTACAAGAACAAGCTCATTATTAACGCGGATCACGTAACACGAGGGAAACACCTTATCAATTAATCGCAGACTCCGTTAATCCGAGCCGTATCTTGAAGAATTCGCGATAAATTGTATCTGTGGTTTACGTAAAGGAAAGGAAAGAGAAAACAGGGCTTCGAGATAGGTTGTGAATACTTACATACTTTTAGTAAGGAAGTTTAAACCACAACAAGGGTAAATTTACACTGGGATGGACGCGAAGCAATGTAATGCATTTAATTTCAGTCTTTCTGATTTTAAAGTGCAAATATTTAAATGCAGGGTTATTCAAGGTTAAAATAAAGCAACAAATTTTCTGACAACTTTTCTACCACTAAACTGCCGAATCAATTTCTAAAAGGTCCACAAAATAAATACTAGGAAAAACTGACGTTGTATTGTACTACCATCTTGAATTCTCGGTCAAAAAACTACAAAAATAAATAAATCTTCCTTAAATAATATAACCTCTTTTGATTTGTCAGTAGGAATCAAGTAATAAAACAATTTTAAACGGGTTTTAGTTGAGTTTATTTTGGATTTTACAATTTCTTCGCTTCGAACTCAACAGAGTTCGTGGTCACTGATACTTAGAGCCGTTATTATTTAGAATTTAATTATTATTGTGCCGTGTGATGCCGGCTTAGAATAGAATCACCCCGTTTCTTACCCATGGGTGTCGTAACAGGCGACGAAGGGATTCGAGGGTTAGATGTGTATTGCAATTTAGGCCATGGGCTGACAACCTTTCACTATAGTAATAAACAGTTGTCTAATTGAGTCTCAAAGTTTAACGCTCTGCCTACCCCGTAACAGATATAGGCGTGATTTATGTATGTTAATTATTTTTCTCTACCGCCATAATTGGATCTGGCTTTTTCGCTGTGTTATCAGTGGAGTCCAAGTTGATGTTGTTGGTGGTGTAGATGTCAAGGTTAAGATTTTTTAGGGCTTTCCGTATCTTGCCAGGAATGTATCTCTTCTCTCTCGCTAGTATTTCAGCTTTATCGAACCTGACACAAGAAAATCAAGAAAATATTGAGCCAAATTTTTATTTATCTAGAATCTATTTTTAAATCAAATCGAACATCACAACAAAGTTTCAATAACCAATAAAAGAAATAATAATAGCTCCTACTACAAGTTAAAAATAAGCGGGGATATTTTTGGCTGTACGTAAATAAGTATTTTATTCGGATTTTTAGTAATTTAGTATGAAGGTAAAATTTTTTTATGTAGAATAAATGTTCTGTCGGTACACCATTCTTTATATATTAGTCTATGATTCTGCTACCGTTGACTGGTAAAAGATTTTTTGGTCCGAGCTTATAATGTTTTACCACCTTGATTATCTGTGTGAACTAACCCTTAAATTAATCCTTTATTTCAGGCAACAAGGTCCATATAAAATAAAATTAAACAATAAAATATGACTTAAAATGTTACACAAATACTATAAATACACTACAATAATGTAACTACTATGTCTAATGGACTAATGGGTTCGTATTTTAAAAACAGCATGAAAGAAATAGCATATAAACTACGCTTGTGGTTGAATTAGGCATGTGAGCGAAATATGAAGGAAGAGGATAATGTGGCGTAGGAGTTTTTTCGACCTGTGACCAATATAATTACAAAAATACTCCATACTTAATCGTGAAACGCAATAAAACTAATCCCTTACTTCCTTTCTTTCCGCTAAGCACGCACGGTATGCACATACAGTTTATATTTAAATTTGAGGATATTTTTTATCCGAGTCGGTCAAGATGTTTATCTCTGTATTAAGTAATCTTATGAGTGTAAGGGACGGTACGCCGAAAACTTTGCAGGCATGATCTGTGACAATTTTAACATTCTAAATATCAGAGGGCTACGGAAATCTAAAAAGTGTTTTCTTTCGAGTATTTTATTTATTTCTTTATTAAATACGACACATATGGCTAACAGTTAAAAACCAGGCGCCCACAATATTGATAGTAGATAAGTTAAATATAAAAGGTAGACTTCTAGACGATATAATTATAATATACAGACGATAGCCGATATTACAATTTCATGATCAGACTGTTTTGTACGACTATATATTCTGTATTCTAGGAATAACCTTAGGAATAACCTACGTACTTAATTTCCGCTGACATAGAGTCTGCAAATAAATACATATTTTCCACAATTTACTAAGAATATACATATATATAGGTAAGAGGCGCGTCAGAAAACTTCTTGTTACCCAGCACACGATTGTCGACTCGTTATCTGACACGATAATAAAGAAAGAAATTAAAACTTTAAATAATATTATTATGCGCATACTTACCGAGTAAGTTTGAATTAGAAGTAGAAAACCATTAGTAGACTAGGTATATTCCACTTCCCCGTAGAAAAGACATAAACGCGTGCGTGGATACTGAAGCACTACCAGGGTGGGTAACTCTACTGCGCTCCAGAAATGTCTCAGTCAAACTAATCTATTAATCGGTAACAGAAACAGTCAAAGCCCCGGTTTGTTGTATTAAATACATAAATTCAAAGAAAAGACACCTTAAAAATACAAGGGAACTTAACATCGCAATTTGTTTATAAGCGCGTATGTCGGCTGTGGCGGCACTGATATAATTTTTGAGAAAACTTTACTGGCGAAAATTGATCAGTTTCATATAAATGTCATACTTTGTCCTCAATTAAGTTTGTTTAGCCATTTTACATGCTTTTAATTTTCCGCGGGGTTGTCGGTGCGGTAGGGTATTGTATATTATTGAGAGCTTTTTCAAACAACGGTTTTTAGATCCCAGTGGAGTTATCCACCAGAAGCATCACCGAAGCAGAGAGCAAACATAACGAGGCTAATTCTATTTTCGTATTTCAGTCAATTAGTGCCTACAAACCGTCTGGTTTGCTCGCTCCACTCGCTCCACTAGTTCCCATTATAATTTACTTCAAAACGCAATTAGTTATTTGATTTCGGTTTGACACACTAACATTCTCTCGCTAACCTTTAATTAAGTATTGTGTTGGGGTATTTAGTGTTTATCTAATGAATTTTAAATATGACTACGATTTTACCTCTGCAAACCGTGTGTCTTTTCTCGGCATTTATTATACCTAAAAACCTTCTTCGATACGCAGATGTTTGAAGTGCCCAGGAATTTCCCACTTTATTAATATCCGTTATATCTACTTTATTAAATAAGCAATTAAGTAATTCTAAACCAAATCCTTTCCTTTTGCATTCAACGTCTAGTATCGTAATGAAAACGAATGACGGCTGTCATTGTAGCGCATTCCGTCCACGCTGCGCCCGCGCCGGCAAACCGACACCACTGCGCAGAGAAAATAATTTTTAGAGGGAAACCATAGGTGGTTCCCACACTCACCACAATGTTTTCCCGTGTTTTTCCGAATCTGGAAACGCCACACAGAATCCGAATATCATGGCACACTTCGCCACATCAAATTGCGGCTGTCACAAGTTGTCATTTGTATGGTGGCTGTCACGAACCGTAATACTGTCCGGTGCATGTATGATTCACCTTAGAAAAACGACCACAGCATGGTTTTCTTTCAAGCATAATTCTGACCAAGGATCTTCGGTATAGTGCTTAATCCGACCGGGTTCTCCGGTCCAGCGTTCATTCGAATACCTTCCAATAGGGGGAGGCCCATATCCAGATCAGTAAAATACTGATCGTGATGAGTTTTTTCCTCTTCCGTTTTGGTTACTTGTAGGGCTGCTTCTGAAACATTTATTTGCTCTATTGACAGTCGTGCGAAATCACTACGACCGGTCTCAACAAAGACTATAAAATGCTCCTTAAATGAAACAAGCAATGAAATCTGAATTTATTTGAATTACACAACAAAATCTGTCCCGACTTAAGGTAGGTACGTTGCGCTATATTACTTATTTGAATTTATCGATTAACACATATTAAAGTGTCTCAGTAACTTGCGAGAAATTATGAATGCGTTGCTACTTTACCGATATGACTATCATTCTTGCGCGTCAAATTCGTCACAAAATACGTCACGTGAAGCGTAAAACGTAGAGACGAGCCCGTCGCACACGCATCGCCTGTTTTCGTTAGTCGGCTCTAACTAAACAACAAGGAAAGTTTGCTGTCTCGCTCGCACGCAGTCAACCAGGCGAGAGAGCAATTGAGATCACTGAACCAAAAAGGAACAGAAACGTATGTCTTTCTTTTTCTCGACTGGCTGGTTAGAAACCGGTTTGTTGTAGAGCTTTTTAGCTTTCAAGGATCGCACGTAGTATTCAACGTAATCGTGTTATGCTTTTAATAATAAGACTTAGCTTTGATTTTTCGATTTTAATTGATTCTGACGAAAATCTATTTCATTTCTACCTTAATTTACGTAAACAATGTTGTATCTTACTAAACAGTTGTCATTCAACCAAATAAATATATTATTTCCATTAACCTGCATCACGCATACCTACCGCACATGTTAATTAGAGCTTTGCAGGAACTAAATAAAAATAATCATATTATTATTTGCTGCCTTAGCAACAGTCGTATATTTTTATACTTATATATATATTTCCTTCTTTATCCGTAAACAAATCTCCCACAGAGTTATTCATATATTTATTAGTTATAGTTCTTCTGACACCAGGGTTCATCGTGTCGTTGGACGACTCGGTGTCTCACGAAATAAGAAGAAGATGATTCTTATTCAGCCAAGCCTGTCATAGTTTATGGTGGGGAGATCACAAATAGGTAAAACATAAACTCATGCATGTTTAATATAGAAGAAGAATATAGTAAAATCACGTTTGTCCGAGAGCCTGTTCAGGTACAGGCGACTACAATATTAGCCACGGCTCAACTCAGATATTCTAGTATAGGTACCTCATGTTGGCAATGAAAATGACCTTTCATTCATTAATTCAGTCGTTTGCATGCGTACGTACGTACATAGCTTTGCGTGATGTCCATTTTATATGTATATGTCACGATTAGAGAGCATGGTCTATGGTCCAAAATAATACATCCCACGCCAAGTTAAGGAAAATACTCGGAGCTGCTAATTTCCTCTCGCTTTTTCTTGTCTCATTTAAGGAAGTTATTATACGTCTAATAAAGGAAGTACCTATTTTTATTTCTTAATTACTTACTAATTAAGAAGAAATCCTATGGGTAAGGTTAATGTAGGTAGGTACCCAGCTGCCTTAAAAAAATACATTTAGCCTAGACAAACATTTAGTTTAGGTCATACATATATAACGAAACTAGAGTAAGTATATAATGTATAGCCGGTATTTACAAAGTTTTATGTGAAGAAAGTACTGTATTCCGTGACGCCATCCATTGGCAAAAACCATAGACCATATGCAACAAGGACTAATCTATAAGGCACTATTAAATTCAGTTAAAATATTTTGACGAAACTATTTCTTGAAACTGAACAACTCTCTCTAAGGAACAAAGTTCGAAATGGGAAAAATTAACGGACGTGCAATACAAAAATGTAAATAAGATTGTCACTTTGGCAAGGTCAATTTATTTATCATATTTTTTTTACCTATGTTCCATGGAGAAGTTATTCAGTTTTTTTAATTGAAACTCACCCAAAAAAATCTGCATTGAATTTAATATATATTGTTCATTGCTCAAAAATACGCAGACAAACATTTTTTGTCGCAAAGGCGAACCTTAATAGAACCTTTATGAAATTATCATAGGGATTTTTTGTGTTGTAGACTGTACAAACTCTGTCCGACCGAGGCGCGAGGCTCGAGGGGAGCAGGAATGGTAGCTGGTAGGAAATTGTTACAGGCCGGAAATAGCCCGCGTTAGATCATTTAAAACATAATGCGTACGTACAAATTGGAAACATGCATAACTTCCTTCCTCTTAACTTCGTAATATTTTTATGCGGAAAATGTATAAACTCGTTCACTAAACACTGGCGAGTAAGCCAGAGAGAGTGGTGCCGCGAAAGTAGCGCCACTTCACGAAAAAAAAACATCTCTTTGCAAACAATACAAAACAATATCCTTTGAATTTTTTGGTGTTGTCTGAAGGTAAAATTAGATGCTACAAACTCGATTATATAATCGCGGTAAATTAAGTTTAAGATTTTTGGTACTTGTCCATAACTTCAATTACAGAAATAATTGTATGGCTTTCGCAGGTTTAATTTGGCTTTACGATAACAGAAAAATCTTGGGCAAAGGGCATTCCGATGTATTGTTTGTATTAAGAGATGTTTTTTTTCGTGAAGGCACCACTCGCCTTAAATAAAACGTACCTTATCCAGTAGGTACCTAGTAAGTAGGTTAACAACTTTATCAGGCCCCTACCTAGTTATTTCTATTGCTGTCTGTTATAAGTATAAAGAAAAACTTAGAAAAAATTTAAAGGCTTTGAATAAGTAACCATCAGTAGAGGTCTAGAGAACCCATTAACTTCTGTATTGAACTGTAACGAGGTGATTTGTGTTTTTAACCAAAAACGCGTGAGAAAATCTTCCTTTCAGGACCTATCTCGCCTGGTTAAGGTGAATCATATTATCAGAAGTCGCTTATACAAATAGTCCAAAACCCTAAACACACAGTAAGGACAATGCTAAGTGTTTTTCTTGACTATGCCCACTTGGTAGACTGTTTTGTGGGCCTTACTCAAATAAGGAGCGTGTGAAAAACTATGTGTAGAACGCATTGGTCAATGAAAATCCGTGCAATTGTACAAAGAGTTTTAAATCCAAAAGTATTTAGCGCTGTCACTCTCTGTCAAATACATATATCACGCCTTTATCCCTTGCAGGGAAGGCATAGCGTACAGAGCCGTCAAACGGATATTTACGCCATGTCTGACAAACATTTAAGGGTTATTTAGAAAATTGTGCATCGCGATAGTGAAATGTTGTATGCCCATCGCTTAAAATTGCAATACACATGTTACCCTCAAATCCTATAGTTTGACAACACGAACGGGGAAGAAATGGGGTGATGCTATTCTAAGGCACACACCAAAGCCCGCATCACTCAAATGGGTTTAGAAAAGGTTAGGAGAAATGTAAGTAAAGTCAATGCGTTTTCTGTCAAAATAAGACGACGATGAAGGGACGACGATTAAGTAAATGGGTTCTTTGAAATATTTAAACATGGCAAGACTAAGGTATATATCTCATATTCTTTTCTAAACCTTTTTGACTTTCCTGAATTGAGGGCAATACCTAACTAAGTTCAGAAAAACAGGTCATCTGAGATAAAAAAGGATTACTTAAAAGACGACCTATCGATTCGTAATTTTAGCTGTAACCTTTATTATACGGCAGGCAAAACGAAAATACATTTTATCCCGGTAACATGCCGGCAACAAAAACAAGCGTTGTTTTTCACGTAAACTATACCTACCTATACCTAGCCTACCCATTAGTTACAATGCTTAGTTTTTACCTATCTCATAATAAGACATACCTACCTACGTTTAGTAGGCATAAAAATGCACAGAAGTTGCAAGCCAAATTCGACACATGACAAGGCGTATCACGCAACCGCGACAAATTGGAAGTGTCATTATCCGAAAATCTAAAAAACTAGCTTTTTTATTTTAATAAAATCTTATATGATTAAGGTTGAAGGAGACACGAAAAAAAGAAGGAAGTAAGTCGGATAAAATATTAAAATGAACAGTCTTGTCCATAGTCAGTGAACCACCTTGCAGTCTGAGGCAATCAGATTGTAGATTTCATTAGCTTCTCTTATTGCACTCCTTTTATGGCTACTCCACTCCACCATTACGACTTGACCTACGTATTGTGATGGTAATAGAGGTGAAATTAGAATTACAATAGAGGTGACAAATGCAGTGGTTGAAAGGTTCAAGAAAAAGAGAGGAAAATGCTGTGGAAATAGCGCTACAGAGTCTAAAATTCATAATTATCGAGAAAAGTTTCATGATTGTATAAAACAAAACTATAAGTATTTCAAACTGATGCCAAGCCTGGTGAGTATGTCAAATACTCCCAAACAGGAGGATGGTGATGTCCAGCTGTGGACAGTTGGAGCTGCTGAAGAAGAAGAAGATTTCAAAGGTACTGAAATAAATTTACTTAAGACCATTACTTCAAGGTAATATGGATTTACTCTCTCATAGTTCTCTCTCAAGTCAAATCAAGTTTCAACGTCTCATTTCAGTATGAATGCTGCACATAATTATGTGCATTCGAATGATAGCCCATGAATTATCAAGGAAATAATTAAGTTGAAATAAAAATGACTTTCAAGTTGTCGTGGGCTGCTCAGTAAACTTGATCTGAGAGGAATTCCAAAATTGGCCAAAGCTCGAGGGCACGAATTGATTAAGATATCAATCGTGACTTTTGATCTAAGAAACCTATAATTTACATATCATTATATTAATTATCAGGTGATCAGAAAATTAAGGACACAATTGCCGAAACTTTTCGACAAACCCAAACCACTTTTAGGTATTGACAATTTACGTATACACGTAAGATATAAGAAATACAGAATTTGTACATCAAAAACTGTCTAAGTATCTAGCTAGTAAGTATAAAGCTAGAAAATGGAGGAAGCTCTTACTGGAAGCTTACTTTCCCTTAGTATGGGCATAAAAAAGCAACGAGCAAAATCGAGAGTTATCACAATAACACTATTACGCTCATAGATAGTCTAGATTAGAACAAACGGGTAACTCATAATAGGTTTTAAAAATAAAGTATGTCCTATGCCGTCGACATCATGGCGCTAGTTCCACAAAGCCTACTTTTCAGTTGACAAGAGGTCGTAACGAGGCGTCTGTTTGTGTTCCCACGCAACGGTGACCACTGACCACCAGCCGATGACTGTGTACTGTACCCTAATTGCTCACCATATTTACTAAATGCTATGTACACTTACAATACGTACTAGGGGCACTAAGTACCGTTTTTACTTGGAGCAGCTAAGCTTTACGGTGAGCAGTAGGAATGTTTTGAAATTGATAATTTGCCTACATTTTCTTTTATTGTTCCTCGCATTGGATAACTAACCACTTAATTATTGCTTTCAATATAGCAATTTTGAAGATAGAAGCTTGTTTTGCATATAAAACCTGCCATTAGGAGAAAAAAATTGCACTCAAGAAAGCTCTCGTTTCCTACCCATAGTGAATTATATCCAAGAGGCGGATATGTACCTAAATCGATGATCCTTATATTGCGAAGGTATATAAAGTAAACTATGCCTATTTCATAAAATAGAAACCAGATTGAAAACTAAACCTGCAAATCACAAAGAAATGCTTAACAAGGTCAGTGACTTACCTTCAACTTCTATTCAGCCAGTAACAACATCGAAACGCGAACTTCACGATAAAGTTCTTATGATAGCCAAGTTTCTGTTTAGTTTAAATTCACTTCTAAAACACTCTACCACAGAGTCGCTATCCCAACTCGATAGTAAACACTTTAGGTTAAATTAGTTTATGCTCGAATTTCAATTATGTTCTTGACACTTCTAGCTACAGTATTCAGTTGATTTCATGCTTCTGCAAATAAACTTTGAAACAACTACGATAAGTACTTTTTATTTGATCAACTACAGGATCATAGCATACGATTAAGTTTCCGTAGTCCTTTAACTTGCCACTCAAGAAACTTAAACTACGCCGCGCACAAAAGTACATACGCCGCTGAATCTCGCGATCTTTTGTCGTTAAATGTGTGACGTCACGCACCTCCGTCGCTTTGGGCGGCCCGCGCGACACTGGGCGGGCGGCGACGAACAAACACAACTAACTCGCGTCGCCCGCCCTTGCGCAAAGTTCATGGCAACTGAACGCACCACGTTCACTCATATTATTACATTTCAATCGCACTCCATGTTTGCTGAATAAATAGAACCGTATTATTTCTTCAGGAAGCAGAATATTACCCACTTTCGAGTCAAGATTGAGTGTACTATTACATACAAAGGTATGAAAGGCGATGATTTGTTTTCAGTGAAAGTGTAAAGCGAGCGTTTCGATGTTATTGAATCTTTGTTGAATAATAGTCGGTTTTTCCTTCATTCTTTGGCCAAAAGGTACCTACGCTGCATTGATGCGGAACTCATTATAACGTGATACTTCGCTTTAAAAAAGAAAAAGCCTCAATTTCAATAGAGATGAAAGTGGTGATTAGATATTTAAGCAGTAGTTTAAAATTGCAATTTACTAGTCGGAGTTTTTTGTAGTTTGTACACGTGTCGTGGATCTTGTTTGCTCGTGCATTTTTCCAAGAATTTTCGCCCACTCACTTTAGCCACGTGTCTAAGAAATTAGTGCCTAGCTTCTGTCTGGTAAAAAATTTACCCCTATAAAAAGTTACGCGGTGAATTTCATTAATATGCCGACATAAATCCTAATTTCATAAATATGACTGCGTCTGCGGCCAAGCTGTTATATTTCATACTTACAAATAAAGTTCCGTCGCGTAACTTTTCGCTGCTGGTGAGATTAGACTTGCAGTCTCTACTTTTTTGTTTCTCTATCAGTATCAACGCACGAATTCACTCTAGTAAATGAAAACATAATTAGGTAGTTACTTCTAAACAAATACTTACAAAAAAGGTCTCCCTCATTGCGGATTTAGCCCCGTTAATCGTATTTTATGTTAATTTAGCTTAAGCTAATGTTGAAGAGTAATTAGATGTGCTACAGATTTCAAGTGGCTGTGTATGGTCCGATCAGTTTAACAATACGTATGTGGTTAGGATTTGTGCTTATTCTAACTAAATTCGACCAAGATACTGCTCTCGATTCTGGCAGTACATTTCCGTACCTTATTCTAAAATAAGCAACAGATGCAGGTAATCTCATTTATTCTTTCGTTTATTTTAAGGCGAGTGTACCTATTCGTGAACGACCTCGACAGTGACACAACTTCACAAAAAAATATATTTTCTCTTTATATAAACAATCAATCAGAATATCCGTTGCCCAAGTTTTTAGTATTATCCTTATGTAAAATTAGAATCTGCAAACTCAATGAAATATTCGCTGCAATTAAAGTTACGGCAATAATTACCAAAAGTGGTCGGTTTTAGGGACTTTTATCCATAGCTTTAATTGCAGCGAATATTTCATTGAGTTTGCAGGTGGATAGTACTAAAAACTTGGGCGACGGATATTCTGATAGATTGTTTGTATAAAGAGAAAACTTTTTTTGAGAAGTGGCGCCACTGTCAAGGTCGTTGACGGCTACACTCGCCTTAATGGACACTCATTGTAAACCGTAATCTGAATCTCTGAGAGCATAGTTTATATACTTCCGTACAAGTGCTTTAAATCAGGAATCAAACAACAAGTTTAACGAACATGTAAAAGCTGCAGGTTTCCTATCTCATTTGATTTGCTTATCTAAGAAAGTGATATCTAAGAATTAGCTAAGCAAGTTGCCTGTCCGAATTGAGGCCACTGTCAGGCTGTTCTAGCGGGATGCATCCCAACAGCTTATTGTCTGAAACCTCATCGCTCATCCAGTAAGCCCGAGGCAGCACGATGTCAGCATTGGTTGGTTAGCCTGCATTCTCCGTTCGGAGGTGCACCGCCGCTACTCACATTTCTCAAATATCTTGCTTTGGGAATGGTGCTGGTAGTGTCGATTGGATAGACAAGACAGCATACCTACTGCCAGTAATATCAAGCTGAGTTTTCTTGAGAACGAAAACTTTATATTGTTTAGTGGCGGTGCCAATACGCTTATCAAATAGTTTAAATGCCTTACCAGTATGGCCCGCCGGTCATTGATTCTTCTTCTTTTTTTCGTGTGGGACACCGAGTTGTCTAACGACACGATGAACCCTGGTGTCAGAGTTTTTCAACCGCCTACTACTTTTTAGTTCGAGGTTATATTTATTAAGAATCCTGGGTGAATGACAAACGATAAAACTAAGTAAGTTTGCGCGAGGAACATAGATTGAAACAAGATAATCTTTTGGACTTCTTTCACTTCTCGTTGATCAAGAAAAATTGCATGTGATGCCCATATTTATTTTGCTAGCGTCCCCGTTGCATTAGTTACCTAAAAATACTTGAGTTGCGTGAAACCATCTGAAATATACTGGGCATATACTTACACATAACTGGTATATAGTATAGATATACCTATGTTTGAACTGTGGCATAAATTAACCTGACGAATTGCGTCATCACGTGCAGCTGCTGCGGCGAATATCATCGAGTGCTATTCACAATGGTAGCTGTGGTTGGCTGTAGCCATTACTACGCAGAGTAGCAGGCTTAGTGGCCAATAATCCTTAGAATCCCATCAATCCGACTGTAAGTCGTGCACTGTTCAACTCAACACAGATTTAGCTATAAGGTACGAAACTGTGACTTTCGCTATCGGTACTAGCGTAGCGTTGCGAATATTGATGTCAAAGGAATAGTATTCAGTCAGTGACACGTGTAACTTTCAATAATAAATATAAGCGACATGATGTAAACCAAGTTCACCTATCTTCCTACACTGATAATGTAAATTTGTTTTGTGGTACAATAAAGTTAATACATACATACATACAATTACAAGGTACATTATTTACATTACATGCTTTAGCCTACAGCTAAAATAATTTCTTAGTATTATGTATTAATTAATACTACTAATTCCTAAAGAAACTGGTTCAATATCCAAGATACATTGAGATTTTTACCGAGATTTTGATTTAAATTACCTCTAGTACTTCGATATTTCGAAACAGATGCATGCTCAATGGTTACGAGTTAGACTGAATTGAACAACCGTAACCTAAAAACTAATAAGTTGTTCAGTTTCATAGTCTGGATACATACATATATCATGCCTAAATCCCTTGCGGAGTAGGCAGACCGTAAACGGCCGTAAAAAAGGACATGTCACCACATCTGACAAACATTTGAAGGTCATTGAGAAAATTCTGTAGTCTGGATAGCCCCTCAAAATAGGATAGTAGGTTAGTACTTACCCTACTTACATAATTTTGCAAGGACGCCTTTTTTCTTTGTTCTTCGTGCAAGGACAGAACTAAAACGAAGCATGTCTCCTCGTCATAATGAAACCGAATGGTCAACTATTTCACGTAAAGGGAAATCTTTGCGTCTCAATTTTTCACGCTTTCAATCGCTCATGTGACAAAGAAAGTTTTACGTCATTCGCTAGATATGTAACATTTTTGGCGAGAGCCGAATCACTAGGTCATTCTGCAATCTGTTGTACCTACTTAGTTACTTAAAAATGCTAGATAGATAGTACCTACTTAGTTACTTTTTATAAAATAAAATATGTAGTGTTTTAGTCAATATTAGGTGTACTCTGACTGAGCGAACTAGATGCAATTGAACCAAGCGACTTTGTATTAAAACACCTAGGTATGAGGTTGGTTTTGAGTGGATTTTTACCGGTCACTAGAGAAATAATGGCTACAACAGTCCACGCTTAGCATACGGATTGGCGAGCGCAGTGCAATATGATGCATTCACAGGATATAATTTATCTTTAGTAGCTTTTCACGACACCCACGGATAGAATTTGGGTTGATGCTATTCTAAGCCGGCATCACACGGCTATAATACTAATTCGATTACAATGAAACTAAAAAAACTAACATAATATACAGATTTTGCATGTGATGGTGCTCTTGCAGCTGGTTCTTTTTAAACAGCTCAATTATTATTATTTTTTACAAAAAAATATTTTTTGAAAGAATTCCATACCAGCCACAATAACTAGGTGAGCACTACTATAAGAATAATGTTAAAAAATGCGGCCAAGAAAATCCAGTTTTCTAATGTGGAAATTGAACTAAGAAACTCAATTTTCTCCCAGCTTATTACATTTCTTACTGTGAGAGCGGATATGGTTGGACACCAGACACCTCTATGAATAGACCGTAAGTAAATCCATATGAAATGCGATATCGATTAGCTACGCTAAATAAATTATCAAAAGAAAGGCCAGTGATTACCATTACTAAACTACCTATAACTTAGTCAGGAAAATAGCGGAACTAAATAGACATAAATAAAGACTTAATAAAAGGGGTCGTAAATGTCAACTATGAATTAACTAGGAAATAAGCTGCAGCATTCCTTTTAAATAAAATACATGAAACAGCATCTTGCCAAACCACCAGCCAAGCGAAACGAATATGGCAATGGAGTATACCGCGTGTTACAGAGTATACCAGATGAGAAAACCCTGTAAAAAAAAATTAAGAGCTGTTTTCTAAAAGATACGAATAAATATTTTGAAAATCAAATTATCAACAAATTACAGTAAAATTGTATCTTTGCATCCAAGCACTATTCTGACAATTTAAAGTTCAACTGAACTGATAGGTTGGGTATCAAAAATATATTTATTTATTTCATTCTCACAAGGTATACATTGCTAGTTATTTTATGGGTGTCATCATTTCAATAAACTGAAGATAACCAGCAATGTAGGTATGTCAAATCGAAATGCGTGTGTTGACAGGGCGATGTGTAGTGTAGTTCTGACCCAGACTAGTGATGTGATTATTTCTTCTACTGATGATAATAAACGAAATTATTATTTTTAGGTGCTGTTGTAACACCTGGCTTGTAGAGGTTTATTCAACAGTGAAGTGGCTGATGATGATAGGTATGAATGATAATTGGTAGATAATATCTTTGTATAGGTTTACTACCTACTCCTCGTGTCTATAAGAATCCTTAGCTAGTTTGTGCTATTCATGTGACTCTCATAATTAATCTCGTATCTTGGGAGACGTCTTGATTTTACTTTAGGTGTCCTGTCGGAAGTATATCGGCTACGCTGGATTTTGGTAGTGTCATAAGCCCTTACATGTAAATCATCATGTGTTATCCTCGAGTGGGCATCTGAATGACAACCGTGATGTGGCGATGACAGCTGCCTTTGCTGATAGAACAATGATACCTATTCCAGTCCAATGCGTACAGATACACTCACATACATCATGAATTTAAAAGTACAGTCAGAAAACTCATGAGAACTAAAAATGTTAAGGTTGTTTTCTTTTTTTGTGTGGGACACCGAGTTGTCCTAAGACCAGATGAACCCTGGTGTCACTACCAGGGTTCAATAGGCCTGTGACATGGGAATAAATGCACAAAACAAACATAAAACATTAGTTTTGTGAGTCCCCCCCGTTATTTGATTTTCGGCGAAAAGCGAAGCAAAAATTTAATATTCCGATTCAGTAAAGTCGACTTCTAAGAACATCCTCAAATAGGTACTGATTTTTTAAATTTAATATTTTGAGAATTGTTTGAGCTAAATACATCATCTTGTAAATATAGGCCTGCAGTCGAAAGTTCATTCTAATAAATGTTTGGTTCAGTGACGCCGCGTGCCGCCGCGCCGCGCCGCCGCCGCCGCCGCTGTGCTTGTAACGGCGTGTATCAAAGACTGAAGATTGATCAATGGTCGATACGTGCCGTGATTGATCGTATGTGAATAACGCATGTAATTGTGACTTTATGGGAGCGGGATAATTACATGTAAGCGGTACTATTTAAAGTATAGATGGTCACTACGTATGTGTAGCTCATTCGGTGCGATAGTGTTGCGACCAGCGTAATTTGACCTCCGTGCTTGATACACGCACGTACGCCGGTTACGCTGGTTACGACACTCGAAGCGAATTAAGTTTAACACAGTGTATCCGGGATTAAATTGAGAGAGAAGAGTCTCAGTCTCAACTCAAACATCAACATTATATAAATAAATGGAATTACACGCCCTCATTTTACACTGTTTGATGCCGGCTTAGAATAGCATCACCCCATTTCTTTGTAGTTGTCGTTATGCAACTAAAGGACTCGAGGGCTACAAATTGTATATTACAATTTTAGGCGATGGGCTGACAAGCTGTCATTGTGGTGATATCTACACAATTTTCGTAAATGGCGTAAATGGACTTTTTTCTGTTGTTTATGCTCTGCCTACCCCGCAAGAGATATAGGCGTGATTTATATATTTACGTATGCATAGAATTACACAAAAGAAAATATATTAGTTCATTCAATTCTAATAGTCAATCAACAGTTAATCCTATGGTTTCTGGGACATCCTGTACAGGTATAAATAAAATGTATAGCGATAATATTTTTCAAATCTTACTTTCTCTATGAATTATAAATGGATTTGGATGCACGACTACGATTTGTTAAAGTTACAATTTTCTATTCCGTGCCATGCTCAGTTGTTTTCAATTTATATAATAATCTCCTTGTTATTTCCCAGTTGCTGTGGTTTTGTATAAAAAAGGTTTTCATCTTGTTTTCATCAGTGTAAAGTTAGATTGATAGTGGTCAAATGTGGCTTGTGATTTGCAGTCCGTAGAAAAACTGACCTACATATCAGCGTGGTCGTTTAAGCCAGACACGACAGAAGACCAACTCCGTAACTATTTAAATACGGTAGAGAGTAGCAGTGAGTATGTGGTAGAAAAACGCACTATCAAAAGTAATGTTCACGCGGCTTTTATAATTGGAATGCCAGAGAACCTATACCCTCGCCTAGTATCGCCGACTTCGTGGCCCCAAGGCGTGCGTATTGCTAACTGGTCTCGCTTTCGTGGAGTTCCCCGCGCGGAGCGGGGAAACCCGAAGTCGCAGTAACGAGGCGCCGACACCGACACCGGCTCAGTGCAGCGGCGGCTCTGCGCCCGCGCGGATGCTGAGTACTACTACTACTAATGACATTACGGATGATACAGCAGTGACCGCACAAAGGATTGTTGTTTGCCACCAAAATGTACAGTCGTTAAATAACAAAACAGATAAGTTACAAGTGTTGTTGAATACCGAATTAAGTTGTAGTATTTTGGCGATGTCTGAGCACTGGTTATCCGTAGACGAATTGCGCTCGATTCATTTAGACGGGTATTCTTTGTTATCGCACTATTGTAGAAAGCAAAAAGAACATGGCGGATGCTCCATTTATGTTAAAAACGGAATAAGAGCTATAGAATTATCGGATTTTAATAAATTATCAAAAAAATTTACATGCGAAATATGTGCTATAAAATTATTAGATTTTAAAATTAATATTATTTGTATGTATAGAACTAGTGTGATAGATAAATCACGAAACTTAACAGTGGATGCATTTTTGGCTCAGTTGGAATTTGTGCTCATGGAAGCCAGTACATGTAGTTATGATAGCGTAATTGTCGGAGACATGAATATCAATTATATTGATAAGAATGACCCCGATACAAAAAAACTCGATGACTTACTTATAGTACATGGGTTCCGCTGTCAGGTAGATTTTTTAACTAGGCCGGCGTCAGGGACAGCATTGGACCATGTTTATACAAATATGCCTGCAGGATCTGTCAGTGCGTCTTCTGTGACTACAAACTTATCTGACCATCTGGGGATTCGTACGGACGTACTTTGTACTGAGACGACTGCACCGCCCCGGACTCGGCTTACGCGTGATTATTCGCCTGAGCAATGGGCTAATTTTGTATTAGGGATGGAAAGTATCGATTGGGAGGATATGTACTGTCGCTGCGGCCACTCTGCGTTATCCTTGGCTACGTCTGTGATACATTGTATCCATAATCAGTTTAATATTAGCTTTCCACTAACACGTAAAAATAATAGAAAGAAAAAAACGAGCGGTTGGATTTCCTCAGACATTGTTGACATGAAATCATTAATATTTAATATTGTAGAACTAAAAAACAAATTCCCTTCAGATAATTTTCATAATATACTCATGACATTAAATGAAAAATACAATTGTATGCTAAAAGAAAGCAAGTTAAATTACTATTCAAACATTTTATTAAACAGCAAAAACCAAAGTAAAGACATGTGGAAAATAGTAAATAAAGAAAGGGGAAAAGACAATAGTCCTGTAATTGACTTCTCCAACGTAGTCGTTGATCTTAATGGCATAAGTTTTGCTGACAGGAAAAGTGCGGCAAGCGCAATGAACTTGCGCTTCGTAGGCGCGGCGTCTGCGGCCGGCGCGCCGGCGGCCGACGTGCCGCGCGCCTCCGCGGCCCTGCTTGGGGTGCGCCCGCCTGCGGACCGGTCATTGCGACTGCGACCATTCACACCCATCGAAATTCATACGACTATTACAAAACGTATACCTTCCAAGCCGACCAAAGATATATATGACATTTCCATGGAGCTAATCTGCTCGGCGTCTGTCCAGCTATCACCGGTATTAGCGCATCTGTTTAACAAATGTATTCGGGAGGGAGCCTTTCCAACTCCTTTAAAAATCAGCAAAATATCTCCGCTGTTTAAAGGAAAAGGAAAGAGAGAAAATATAGATGGCTACAGGCCAGTATCGATAATTCCAGCTGTTTCTAAAATAATGGAAAATGGCATCAGCGAGAGACTTACCGCCTATCTCACATCAACCAATGCACTGTCTGACCGCCAATACGCGTACCGCGTGGGTCGTTCAACGACTAGTCTAGCACGGGAGGTTGTGCGATGTGTGATGGAAGCCCGTGAGCGTGGGTTGCAGGTGGCGGTGCTGTGCTGCGACCTCTCGAAGGCGTTCGACGTAGCCGATCACGCTGTTCTCAGCGCTAAGCTGCGCCACTACGGCATTGAGGGGCCGCCGCATGCTCTGCTTACTGACATTCTCCGCGAACGATCACAGGTGGTCGCTGCGTGTGGAGGATACGTAAAATCGGATGCCCTCACAACAACAATGGGTGTAGCTCAGGGATCATCAGTTTCAAACATCCTGTTTTCCCTTTTACTGAATGATCTTCCTGCCGCTCTGGTTGCTGGTGAGGCCTATATGTATGCTGACGACGTCGCCTGCGTAGTAACTGCTTCCCAATTGAAAGATCTTGAAGTAAAATTAAATGCAGCAGCAGCACAACTGTCGAGATGGTTTGCGTTAAACGGCCTTGTGTTAAATCTTAAAAAAACACACTTTCTTCATTTCCATCTCGGAGGCAAGGCACCAAATCCCCTAGACGTTGCTGTAGGTGGGATCCAACTGGAGCAAGTGTCATCCACTGCGTTTCTAGGTATTGAACTTGATCGCGGCCTGACGTGGGGACCACATATCACTAACGTGAGTGGAAAGCTCGGCGGCGCGTGCTTTGCTCTGTGTCGCCTAGCTCGAGTGGTACCGCGACATGTTGCACGATCTTGCTACTTCGCTACTGTGCACTCGATTCTTCAATATGGTGCTGAACTGTGGGGGCGTGCTTCCGAATGGGAGCGCGCCTTCCGTATGCAGAAGAGGGCTATACGATCAGTAGTGCAGGTCCCACAGGATACATCTGTGAAACCTTACTTTCGATCACTGGGTATCCTCACATTAACGTCGATAGTAATTTTTCAAGTGGCGGTGTATGTCTTTACTCATATTGATGAGTACAGAAAACGTAGTGATGCTACGGCTAAAGTTTTACGTCACGCAAACCGTCTGCAAGCTGTACGACATAGACTGGCAAAGTCCTCCAAGTTGACACATGTGATGGGTCCTGAAGTGTACAATCGCCTCCCTGTCACTGTAACTGAGGCAGAGTCCTTAAACGCTTTCAAAGTTAAACTGAAGCGCTGGCTCCTCGAGCATACATTTTATAACTACAATGAATTTTTTAATCATAAATTAATTTAAGTATTATTTATTGACATTTTTTAAATCGAACTGAATTTAAATAATGATTTTATTTCTGATTTATTTTATTTTGAACATTGACATTGACTTAAATTAATTTATTACAATTGTATCGCTTATTTTATTATTAATTAATTGATTAAGTACTTTAAAGTACAATATTATTTAATTTGTTTTTTTAAGAATGACGTGTAACAATAAGCTAATTGCAGGATTTTTTATTTTATTGTAAATAATGATTGTTATAATTATTGTTACTAAATAAAAGAATATGAATATGAATATGATTATCCCGCAAACGGAGTCGGGGATTAGAAGCTGCGCCATTAACTAAATCCACCATATAACCTTCGGCCTAAGTCATAGTGCAAAGAATAAGGTAGACAGAATACATTAAATTATAATAATAATATATAAAGTAATAGTGGGAGGCCCATGTCTAGCAGTGGACTGTTGTGGCTGTAAATGTATATATAATAAATTTAATGCAAATATTTTAAGTGTGAGATGTATTTGTAAATCTGTAAAAATTTCTCCAAGAAACATTTAGGTTGAATTGAAATCTGAAAAAATTCAACCGCACATACAAAATCTTTGAAAAAACTGTGATTTTTTATGTTAGATCCATTTTTTTCCTAATTTGACCCATTTTTATTGTAAAAAGTTGTTCAGTTTTATAAAACTTGCCAAAATTTTCAAGCGCAGGCAGGATTTGTACCTGCAATTTTTTTTTTTTTTCTTTTTTTTTTTTTTAAATGAATACAAAAAACATTAAATGACGTCACTAAACCCGAAGAGGTTTGTCTTGACATCAGGCTTCCCAGCTTGTTCAGTTTTACAAGTAGAACTCACCCTTAAAATATTTTAATCAGCTGACACGAACTTATGTTATACGTAGGAACTAGTACCAATACAAAAATAAATACATCGGTACAATCAAGTAAGTACATGACTAGTGCTGAGAATATATGTACTACCTATATATAGTATTTGTGTCTTTACATCCTTAACTCAATGTTAGTAGGTATGTGTTGTAATCATTAATTTTGTTGTTCTTCAAGATAATACGTAGGTACGAAAAATAAGGGCGCTGAATAGTTTATTTTGGCTTCACATAATTTTGTTTGCACTACATCTATATAGATTGTCATTGGGTCTGAGTAGGCTAATGAATCATTTTCACGCAGCATTTAACTTTCCAGATTACAGAGTACCGGCCAAGTCTGATCGGACCTCACCCTCGTAATGTGATTTTATAGTTGATTAATTACGGAAATCGAGGTTACTGGTCATGTTTTCGTGTAGTGCCATTGGCAGGAATAGACATTTACAGAACGTCCTCTCTTATGGTCAAATCACAGCTGCGTAAGGCGGTTCTCCTACTTGTCGTCAGTCGCTGCGTATTTTTAACGCATCGTAACGCATGCGTCGGTCAGTCGAAAGGAAATTGCGACCATCCGCCAATACCATAATTAGTGGTTTATGTCCTAAATATGCCAAAATTACACCGTACAGCGCCCGCTAACACTTAATTTGTGGTACCGCTAATACTTAATTTCTGAAATGCGATAAACTCTCATACGATCTATCTTTCTCTCCAGAGCGTGGCAGTTGAAGGCTGCCCTTTTTTCCGTGGCACATAGCATCCTTTATAGCATGCATAAAATCTCAGGACGGGCTGGCGAAGAGGAACAACTTTACCCAAGGAACATACGCTGAATATGACAAAAATATTTTGAGTTTCCATAGTAACTCAAATTAGCCAATCGGCAATTTGTATGTGAGACCCAAATTGATTTTTCGTATTTCGACCAATGTTACTTATCACCAGCCCGTCTTCGTAAGTAAGTTTTCGCTATCGGTCACGAGCAAGATTTTTAACCCAATATTAGCTATCTACCTAATTCAATAAAAAATATCTGGGAAATTAGTGTTCAGTGTCCTGGTTTCAATGAATAGGTATCCAAAGTGTTATGATTAATCAGAGGTCTATCTACAGTTTTAACACCTTGTATGATCAAAACGATGAATCCCTAATCCAAACGCAAGCTAAATTAAGTAGTTTAGATATGCCCTTTAGTCGAGATTACTCCATTTTCTGTAATTGAGAACCAATTTACATAGGTAAATAATTTTCCCATTTGGAGCTATGAATATAGTAGTTACGATCAAAGGCAGATGATTGATTACGTAGTGATTGTGATGATATATGATATTGCTTAACATACTTGTACTGCTAGTGAGTGGTGTGGTAAAAACTGGTATACTCATATGATAGACTCTACAATACAGATTCTACTAGTGTGTGTTCTATTGTGAAAGCTCCTTCATATCTTCTTCTTTATTGTGTACCAAATTATTACAATAAATTTGAATATTAACCGTAGTCACAAAGGTGAGATTATCTCTATGAAGAGATCTCTTCCACCCAACCTGCACAGTGGAATTAGAAAATACTATATTAGGGAATGACAAAACCGTGTACACATACAGATAGGGACTTGCATATAATATATTATAAACAATACATACTTATTAATAAATACATAAATAAATATATATTGAAATTTATACACATACATCAAGATTGTTCCAATAAATAGTCCTCTTCTTCTTCCTAGACCTTGTCCCAATTATTCGGGGTTGGCCTTCCTTGTCCTCTTTCTGCACGGTTTACTGCCATTTGTGGGTCTCAATTGGCGGCTTTCAGGTCCCTTTGAACCGTCGTTCACCAGGGATCAGGTCGCTTTGAACCGTTGTTCACCAGGGATCAGGTCCCTTTGAACCGTTGTTCACCAGGGATCAGGTCCCTTTGAACCGTTGTTCACTAGATGGTGGAAGTCCTCCGCGTCTCCGTGTAGTCGTGGGTATACATACATCAGCCTATTGCAGTCCACTGCTGGACGTAGGCCCCAGGGTACGCCATATATCCAGTGCTATGTGGATGAATAAAATTATTTATGTTACTACAGCTCCTGCAAAACGGCCACTGCTAGACATAGCTTACTCCAGACACCTCCAGGATTTAAATTATAAATTAAGTAAATATAAACACAAAAACGTAATAAAATATATTTTCTGTTTTTAGTTTGATTTGATTTTAGTTTCATGTCAACAATTACAATTGCTGTATCTAAGTACTCATATTTTACTATCGTATTAATCTAACGAGCAGTAGCTAATCGGTAATCGGCAATAATTAGTTCTCATTTGCCGTTTATTATCTGAAACGAGAATCATAAATAATAACAAGAAATATTGGGCCCAAGAATGTTACCGGAAAATACATTACCCTTTTTGTAATTACGGTCTGACGTATCGTGAGCTCTATCTATCGAAAAGGGCCTAAGGGCGGCTTATACTGAATAGTAGTAGAGGTACTTTTGATACACTACTTCGTTACTGCGCTATTATGACCAAAGCTTCACAATATGAGAACAAAAAACCGCGTATCGAATTGATAAGTCGTCGTCCAACATTCCAACCGTGATTACCATCTTGTAACCCCCATCGGAAGCCGAAAACAAATTACTCCACATAAAACGAAGTGTTGCCCGATTTAACCCCGTGTCGGGCCGGCCATAAAACTATTTGTAATTTTAATAACAATTTATCGTTATATTCTCGACGGAGTCCATATTATGTTTAAAGAGAAGCTTCTAAATAACTTTCGGAATTTATAAAGCAGCTACTAAATGGAGACTTCTTGTTAGAGACAGCGGAAATCAGGATGCGTTTCTAGTGTCCATAGCGGGCGCGGTAAGTGTGGTTATTGGCATTGCGGACTTGCGGAATCTGGACGCGGCAAGAAGTCGCCTCTAGTGGCCGCCGGTCCGGTCGCCGGTCCGGTCGCCGGTCGCCGGTCCGGTCGCCGGTCGCCGCCGGATGCCGATGCGCCGCAGGGAAAAACTCATAATTGATTCTGCGTAGCGTCGGCGTCGCAGCCACCAGGCGGTCCGCTTCACAGCACCCTGCTATTAGAGGAAATCGCGGCCGACCCACCATAGCGCATGCCCATAAAAATACTGTAAGTAAGTAGGTAGTTGCGCTTAATGTCGATGTTTTCTAATCTAAATCGATTTCTACGAAGATAGCTTTCCATTACTGCAGCTACTTCTAGCATTTTATTGGCTAAATGCAAGCTCGCTTTAAACAAGCACGGATTCGAATCTCGCATTCCACATCCGCTCAATTGACATCTAAGTAGAAGATCGATTTCCTGTTTAAGAGCAAATTAATACGCGGTTCGTAAGCGGCGAGTGTTATTACAAGCCGATAGGATAAGAGAGTTAGTTACTGTAAATTAATTACATCGAGGAACAGAGAACTGGATTGAATTTTAATTAATACGATAGGATATCGAGCCAGCAGCCGTGTTATCTGCGGTTGAATTATTCTCCTCACGTCAGGTTCAGGGTACATCCCGGCCGCTGCTCCGCAACCGGCTTCAATGAATGCCAAATTATGCTTGTTCAATAACCATTGTCTATTAGGGGAGATTTGATGTGGTGTAGGTTTCATTGGAAGTTGCCAGCGATATGGCTCCAAGCCCTATGAGGTGCGGGCTTAACAGCTACAAAGGGCAACGAGACATGCAAATTGAGCCTCTATTATCCGTCGTCGGATGCGCCAGCGGGATTTACATAGGAATGGAACGTTCGCGGCAGTTAGGCGCTTCCGTGCCGGGTCGCGGGGCGCCCTGGTGCCGCCCCCGGGGCTGGGGGCTTGCCTCCTGGCTCCTGCTTCGCCACGCCAGATGATTACAGGCGCAAATCTGGGACGCTCATTCATAACTCCAGCGAAAACGTTCACAGTCTAAATCTGCATAAACGCCCCATTACGGTTATGAAAATCTAATTTTATAGTTTCTGCATCTAAATATGAAAGCGTAATCGTGGTTGTTTTTACGGCATTCATAAGACTGGAATAAATAAGACGCTTTTAAAGCATATTGCACGAACGAACAAGCTCTACCTACCTAAATCATGCGCAACGCACAGAAAGCACATTTATTATGGTTGCCTAATGACATTCGGGTGTTAAACACAATTAAGCAGACAGGTTTCATCAGTGTTGTCTAGTAAAAATATTTCTGTGTAATTAATTAGTGCCGGCGGTCAGTGAGTTCGACGAATGGTGTGGGTTGCCTTTGCGTACAAACAGTCGGACAGCGAAGACGAATAATGTTTAGAAGGAACCCAGCTAGGTCAAACACGTCCCATCAATAAGTAAATCTGTAAATGCACCAAAATACCGAATAACGGTCTATTTACGGTTGGTAGCAGAAATACTTATTTGATCTCTTCCCACCACAAGCTGCAAACCTATCTACTACTTAGGGTGGTAGTAACGCACTTGTGAACGAAAACAATAACTTTAAAATAGTGTTTGTTTGTTTTGAGACGACTATATCGTCGCTTCACTCTGCTTTTTATTTTCCTTGCCTTTCGAACATTTCTGATGTGATCTAAGTAGCCAGTATGAAAGTATGGATATTGGACATGGACATATTGCGTCCGCTGCCGGTGCCGCCGCTGCTGCCGCGCCGTCGTCGTCCGGCCGGCTCCTGCGGTGATTTGCGGTAACCTTGGACGGGCTATGTGCGTGTTGTGCAGCTTAATAGTAGAGTGGTACAGACACAAAATAAATAAGAGGTTTACAGAAGGCTCAGGTCGGGTGTAATGGCAACCTAGACTGCAACGGCAAAGACATGCCCTAAAAATATAGTTCAAGATTCGTATCTTATTGTTTCACCGTAAAAAAGGAAATGTACTAACAGAAAACATATTTCATAAAGGCGTTGGCCAACTCTGTTTTCAAAATTATTGAACTCTGATTTCTCTCTTTTCCTTTGCTAATGAAAGAAAGTCACAAGAATAGCAAACCATTAGGTAAGGTAATACATTTGCTATCGAATCTAAAACATTGATCTGATGTAACCCATTGTAAAGATAGTTCCTATTATCTGATAAGATTACAAAACAGAAATTGTGAACGGAAATTTTAACTGGAAATGAACTGGATGTAGCATACCTATTAATTAAAAGGTGTTCTACTTACCATGAACGAATAGATAAGGATTACAAGTAGCTGTAAGACTGTTTACTAGTTTTCGATAAACAGTATATTTTCACTGCGGTGGTCGATAGTCGGTATTTGTGCGTAAGTTTCCAGTGCGTTTACTCCAACCCAAGTGTGCCGAGTTGGTCAGGTACGGTAAGATATTAGGGTCATTTGCTGCATAATGAACACAAGCCTTCGACTAGGCGAGGCAGGAAATCACAGTTGACACATAATGGCCCAGATCGGTGTTCAACAAGCTGAGAGGAGCCATAACACGATTCTTGTTTATTCGTAGCCAATGAGCAGTTCATTAACCCGAAACCAGTTTATAATAAATATACTATAAAATATGTCCAAATATAACTTTCATTATTTAGGCAACGCCAGTGATCAAGTTAATTTTAACACCGAAATTAAGACGGTCGTGAATCGTGATGAAATTACTAATTAATAGCAGTTGACATTCAAAGTCAAACTTTCTACTAAAAGTTAACTTTTGTCTGAAGACAATAAATTCTAAACATTGTTTTTGGAGCGAATACAACTTTTTAGTTTGACCTTTTTATTATTCTCTCGTGGGAAATCGAAGTAGTTACAAAAGCTTTGTTAAATTTTAATCCGCAAAGCACTAGCGGCCAGTGTCTCGTTCCCAAAATCAACAACCTTCACGCGAAAATTGGTCGGTCGACGAACGGCGCACGACTCCAAACAAACTACTTACACGAATAATAAAACATTAATAGTAGGTAATTTGAAAAAAGAGACCTTCGCACAACTTTTTTCCAATATTCAAGTTATTGATTCTAACGCCCGGATTCACTGGCTTTCAATTACTGGTGTCAATCAAAGTGCTCTTCAAAGAAGTAATCTACATTGTTACTTCAAAGAAATAGGGGACGGAAAGGTCTCTGTCAGAAAAATGGATTCGTTTGGGAAGTCTAACTTACTCGCGGAGGTGCGATGACCAGCAAAATTTCACGCACGAAGAGGGCTTATTGGTTTTAGAAGGGGTTTCGTTGACGCGGTCACGCGCAAACCGGCGCCTATAGCCGTGACAAATGTGCCTCTAGCCGTCGACTCACTTACTAGCTTAACCCTCGTCTAAAAACCAACATGTAAAATTATTCCATAACTTTGCCATGAATCTTAAATAGATTCTATAGTTCAACGCGACAACTAAAACCCACGTAGTATTCGCAAAAAAACTATACGTGATTCGCTCTCATAACTAAAGGCCATTCCAGCGAAGCGTAAACGTAGCGTGCCGGCAAAAAAGCTTAGTAAAAACTCTGAAAGAAACAATATCGCTCACTCGATCGGCTGCGATTCCAAAATGAACAAACGGAAGGTGAAAAAACAAGCTTGTTATCTTCAATTAGTTTCCGTGCTGCAGTGGTTGGGGGCAGAATCATAAGACAGAGCAATCTAGCGGGGCTGCAAAGAGGAGTGGAAACCGAGCCGGTTTGTAAAAACATGTTGCGGTTCTGTGGCCTGCGGCAGAGAAAAAACCAGCTCCGACTGAATCACTGCACCATCTCTCAGACTTATTACTTTGCACGCAGTATTTTACTTAGTGTTCTAGTGTGTAGATGAAGAGAGATATAATATAGTGATACGAGAGTGCTACTTGCCATCCTTGCGGGGCACGCGTCCGTTTGCCCGAATAAAGGTCCAACCCAGGCCGAAAAGTAACTAAATATTTCAGTGTAGAGGCATCCGTCAAATGCTCCTAAAATATTTTACCTTTGCGAAGGACGCGTACGAAAATATTTTGACCATCAATTTGCTTTATATCGTAATTTTTAAGGGCCTTTCTTTCAGGGATATTCGGAAACTGCTACCTACTGCAGCAAAAAATTAATTTAATTTGAACACATGTTTACTCAATCTATTTACTTACTCACTCTGCTCTGTCGGACTGACTGAATCGTTCTATCTGACTAGGGTTTTTAAAATAATTAATGCGAAACATTCTGAGAAGCTTTTTCTTCTCTAAATCCGTGATTTACGTGGAAAAACAATCAATTTAATATTGTTCATTATCTGCTCGAGCAAAAAGTCATTCTTTGAATTGTGAGTCGCCATTTTGAAAGTAAGTGAGCATCGCCGCCGCTTCAGTGGCGCGGGTACCGTGTTGGAGTCAGTGCCCGGCTTCCCCACGTGCCACTGTGTTCGGGGAAAAAGGCTCATTTCACTTTGACTCATTGTGACTAACCACTTTTAACCTAATTTTGTGTAGGTAAGTTCATCTTCTCTCGGAAGAACTAGTAAAATCCGGCTTAAATGTTTGATCCGGTTTGATGAACAAGGCATGTAAAGTCGTTACGGAGACTTTCTTTACCTCGCTATCAAACAACACAACAATAACGCATACACATTTCTTGTTGCTTTATTAGTTCGTTACATTTCCATCCACTAGTAAATGATACCTACCTACTTTTACAATTTCAGATGATGGCGTCACACACGAAATGAAATGCGGCTCGCGCGGCTTCTAAACATATGGTGAGCGATATTTGCTTTGTTTGTTGTACAAAGGGTATTATAATATAATGTTGCAATATCAAAACAAAACGCTTTGTCAGGGGTCACGTCACGACTGTAGAAAGTACAATTCACATCGCCTATACAAGCAATGTGTATTACGAACAGTGAAAGTTGTATCGCAATAATCAGTATCATTCATACACACATATTGTTTCGTATCCATATAAAGCTGTCTGATATGCCGGATCACGTGTTGGTATGAAAAGGTACTTTTCTATAGTTTTTATTGCGTTATTTTTAAATTTAAATTACAAGAGTAATAGTAGTTGCAGAGCTGTTTCTTCAAAGCTATTTCTAATCGCCGCAAGGCACAATGTAATATCCATTGCTAAACAGAGAGTAGTAACTTGCTGACGTTATTTAAGAACTGCTGGCTAGAGAGTAGTATTATTAAATTTAATTAGGCACTGCTTTTTGTAAAAGTTAAAACCTGTCTGTCAGCTTAGCCTGAGCAAAAAGGATTACCCAAAACATTCCATTAAACTAAAATGTTTCTGGGTTCGGATACTTCTAGTCCCTACCTTGATCCTTCACCGGTAAAATTTTGTTACATCAGGAATTTTCTTATGGGTAGAGACAGTTTCAAGCCTCCTGTTTTCATAAACGCCGTTTCAACTTACACGATTTATAACAAAAATTGGGCTTTCTTTTAGCTTTTGTAAGCGAATCCTACGCATGTCACACTACTTTGCCGCGTTTCTTTGGTAGACATTACCATACAACTATCAGTTCCCGTAAAGATGTCCAACATTGACGTCTAGTGCCCACGTAAACTGTCCAATGCTTTTAGAATTTTATCTATATTCGTTTGAAAAGCTCGGAAAACTGGTTTTTATACGATATTTCAAAATTGTGTTAACGCTGTCGCCTCCATTAGTTTTGGTGCCGGGAGTAATAACGGCGAGGTTGGGTGGATTGGAAATCAATTTGAGCTGCAATTTGAAGTGAAATTTTTATCATGTTTCACCGGTGATAGATAAGTTTTGTGCTTTTAAGTTTTATAACGATGACTAACAATATCATTATCAACTGTCCAATGCTGGACATAAGCCTGCTCCCTAGGATTGTTTTCAGATGGTAAAGGTGCTAACTGTCCTACTCCTTTAGTTCGGTCATTCATGAATAATTACGAAAAATGTTCCCCAAACAAAACGAATCGTAAGAAATTTTTGAACCCTACATACTCCGATCAGCTGTTCGATTTACAGTGTGGATGGGAACTCTTAATTTTTTTTTATTTTGACTCATGCATTTCTTAAAACCTTGAACACATATAATTTGCTATACAAACTCAAACTCAAAATGTATTAATAGAGAGACTTAAAAACAAACGCAGAGTTCTAAGGACTTGTTTTATATATGGGCTTACAACCTGAACTATAAAATAAGTAGACGGGTGAGTCACACCGCCATTAGTGGCCAACCTACTAGCTTAAACAGAAACCTATTTAAGTAGTATATTAGATAAACAAACATAAATTTATATTAAAAAAAATGACCAATCTGTTGAGCCAGTTATAATAGCGCGAGTTATAATATAGGTACTTCATTTAGTTATGCTATGTGGTTTGCTTTGCATCTTTTGCAGATACGAGTATAGGTATGTCGGTCCATAATAGTGCCTGGTCCTAAACGTGACACGTGCCTAAACAACCGAGTGTTTAGTTCGCAGAATTGAACTGACTAATAGCGCGGCAGGCGATATTGCACTTTATGCATGCGATTTTCGTGACTATTCGCGACTTTGTTGCCCATACAGCGAATGTGCGAGTATTTTAGGCGGTTTACGCGTGCAGTCACTGTTCATGTTCGGTTCTCACACGCACCACAGGCTTGTCCGGCGTTTTGTCGGACCCGGTTTCTTGGAAAAGGAGTTTACGAAATCCCGCACAAAATAGCAGCAGCATCGAATAGCAGCTGTCATAGGTTGTCATTTTATATAGGTACTGTCGTAACGAACCACAATATCGTCCGGTGCATGTGCGATTTGCCATACTGCAATTGAACGGGCCATATTTTACCCGATTCCCCAGGCATTGCACCATGGGGCGAGCGTGTGTGCGACATCGTAACTATCAAAACTTACCTGACAGAAGCGACTGCAGCCATGGAGAAACATTTGCTTGCCGCAGTCATAAGTTATTCCACCCCTAGGCTGTGCCATGGGAGCTAGACGGGAACGAGCCATTCCCAAATGCATATTTGCTGGAAAGTGCGATAGATTTTGTTTAGTGGGAGAACCATGGTAAGAATAGTTTGATATACCTACGTTTGGTTGATCACGTCATATCATTCGTATTTTTAAATTTTTCATAAGTTCACAATGTTTTCATAGTTGCAATTGAAACGGGTTCTTACCGAAGATATTTTGTTATTTTTGTCTAAATATCAGGAACTCAAAATAAAAATATTCGACGGTAAAATCCCGTTTAAATTGTAACTATGAATAGTGTTAACAACCGTGAAAGTTTAAAATACAGTGTTCTTGATATTAACGATTGGCCGTCGCGTTGGCGAGCGCAGTGCAAGATGTGGAATTCACTCTTGATACATCCATTAGTTGCCTTTTACGTCACCCACATGAAAAATGATTTATTAAAAGTTTTAACCTGTTCCAGTGTTAGCCTAGGCTTAGCAGTAAGATTCCCTGTATTGCGAGGGCTATTTTCTTTAACCACTTCGCTCAGGTCGAATTTTGCAACAATAGATTTGTATTGTTCTTCAAGCACACATGTGTGCTTTTACGAGCGGAGTAGTTAATAGCAAACGTCTTGAATGCTATTTAGTAGAGATACAATTTGACACAGTCATATTTCATTCATAATTCATTCATTCATTCATTCATTTATTTCATAACAATAAACATTGTATCGAAATTGCAACAAAAAATACAATACTATAAATAATAAAAGAGTTAAAATTATCAATTAATTAGCATTCAAAATGTCAAACTATGATAAAATACATTAAAAAAAAAACAATTAGATAACAATTATAATGTCAGATTAATAAAACTATTATAATAAAAACCGATTACATTAATGTCATTTAAAATTAATCTAAATATTATATTCTAAATTATATCAATAAGGAATTCATTAATAGAGTAATAACATTTATGTATTAAGAAAGCTAATAATCTATCACGTACTTACCTAGCTACTCCTGTATGCTTGATCATACTCCTTTTACTTGATATTCACGTTGTAATGCTGCCGCTCTCTACATGAACTAAAGATTCCTTTTTCTTTTATGACTGAAGTTTACTGGTTTCCGTTCAGTACTGGGTATCGACCTACATACTTATTTCTGATTCAGCCATTCTGAAATCATATAAGTGGTATGAAAACGTAGTTTCCCAGGTAGCACAAGTTGCTGCACAAGCGCTTAATTAAAGCTGCCATGAAAACCCAAAACTGTATAAAGGTGTAGAGATTGCCCTTAATAAGATGTTAGCAGTGCTGTGAACTCAAAAAATGGCCCCAAATTATACAGCCTTTGGTATTACAAAGGCTGGATAAAAGCTGAAATAAGACTTGTCATAGGCTTTAAAAGAGATTTATTATGGTATTATGATATGTTTAATTCTGTACAAGGCTCCCATCTTCAGCTCTTGTACAGCTTGTTACCTTTGCAACGTTGTATTTACATTGTCTTTCAGCTTTTTTGACAATTGTTATTTTGAATAATAATATTAAAAAAGAACATCCATCTTAGACGTTATCGAAGCAGACTCCATTTAAAATGTAAAATTATATTATCATGTGCTGAATAAGTGATTGCAAGTGATCATAGTGCGTTCATAATGCGAGTGCTACTTTATCGTGTAGTTTATACCAATTATCTAACTAAATTTTCATGCGCCGTTCAAATAGTCAGATTTTAATATTAAAAATGTTTAGAAATACAAAGTGTACCTATAATTATTTACGTGTTTGAACTTAAGTTATATTCATCCCGCTTATGAAATTATTTTCTATACAGTTGATGTTTAAATTATTGTTTGAAAATGTGATTTCATAGAATCTACTTTATTTATAAAAATACAAAATTAATTCTTTTTAGGCTAAATATGGCTTCCATATAGTGTTCAGCTTATATCGTTGAAAAAATATTTTGTGACTCTTTTGGCTGATCAAAATACCGTTAATCAGCCATTGACTTCTTATGTTACTTTAAGAGACTTTTATTCATACTTCTAGTTGTATGTTGGTATTGGATAATGCAGTTCTAATGACTTCAGCGTTATATTGTATTATAATACCTATTGTTCGCAGCCAATTCGGAATTTCTAGCAAAAGCAAATTGTAAATTTGATTTAAAACCAGCCAATAAGTTATTAAGTGCTAATATAAGTTAGATTTATAATATGTCATGTAAAAATTGTAGAATAAAGGGCTTTTTAACTTTATTATTTATTTTAATACGTTAGCAGGATCTGCAGTCTGAACAACCATTTTAACAATTGGATTAAAAATGCTGTAATAGGGTGTCAATAAAAGCAACGAGTTTTAATGCGGTGTATCCAGATATAAAAAACTGTTTAATTGTATTAAAAAAATACACTATAACTCTTCGAGAATTACAAAGCACCTGTAAAATGGCGTTAAAAACTTCTCAAACAAAGCTGTTTAAAGGTACAACTTCATACGCGTCTTCAGCTAAAGGAATTATTACTTTCTACTTAGGCGTCCTTTAAGCAGCTGCAAGCTGATATAAGTATTTTTTACACACCTTTAAACAAAATACCCTACAGTGGTTCCAAATTACACCACATGTACGTCAACAGCTGTATAAAAGTTTCCTTCAATGCTTACTAACAGCTTTTAACGTTAAAATACCCTTCGGTCACACTGCTAAGCAGCTGGTGTTACAAAAGAATTGTCTTTCACCATTATACAGCAAAATACTTTAATAAAAAGTAATTATAATCCTTTAAACAGCCAAAAGCTGATATAAATATTTTTGAAGTGTCTTATGCAGACTATTGAATATATAAATATTTTGAATGCTTCTTATCAGCTTTGAGTAGCGGCCAGAACCGCTATACATCTTTAATTACACTTTTAACCTCAAGAAGGTGAAAAATTCGACGATTAATCAGCTAGTGTGTTACCTGGGTTGGCATGCATGCACCTGCTCCTAGCACAGCACTGCTTGATTTTATACAAAACACTTAAATTTTATCTGACACTTTTGAACTTTGATGAAGTCATGCTTGATAAGGTGTAGGTGGGTCTTTCAAATTCGAAAAAACATACATACACACACACACACACACACACATATCACGCCTATGATCCCTTGCGGGGAAGGCAGAGCATAAACGGCCGCAAAAAACGTACATTAACGCCACGTCTGACACATTTGAGGGTCATTCGGAAAATTGTGTATCGCCATAGTGACAGGTTGTCAGCCCATCGCCTAAAATTGCAATACACACCCTCCAGTCCCTTAGTCGCCTTTTACGACGGTGATGCTATTCTAAGCCGGCAGTACACAGCATTCTAAGCCGGCATCACACGGCATATAAAACATACATGAACTCTAAAATCATTACACTCCTTTTTTTTGGGCAGTCGTTTAATACCTTCTCTTGTTTTAAACACATAAATTAATCCGGGTGTGCCCTAGCTCCCCACCAAATAGATACAATATTTATAGACAGATTTCAAAGCCCCGGGGCTAAAATTAAAGAGTCCAGCCCTAAACATAATCCGTTAAAAAAAGTTAATTTAAGTAATACAAGAAGGATAATTATTGTACTTACAATTTGGTTGTGACCAAGGCGCTTAATCAATTTATTGAGAAGGTTAAGGTAATCATTATAACAGCGCCAGTAAAAAATGAGAAATATTTATCTTTATTCATTCCATTCTCGGTTTAGAAATATCCCTTTCTTTATATTATTTTCAATTTTTTTACTGGTAACTACATTCTTATTTTATCTTGCATCCTGTATAGGTAGACTAGTAAAATTTGCAGCCGGTGAGCTTGGGTCCCCAGCGCATTGTTAAATTCACAATCATATTGTTCTTAACCTTTATTGTCCCACGGACTCGGCGAGCCACGTGACAACCAAACTCCTTTCCTTTAGGAACTCACTAGATTAAATAGCTACGACTAATATGGTATTAATTAGCAGTTCAAGGAAATAAATACCTCTCTGTACATAGGTTGGCAATCTATTTCTTTTATTTACAACACTGAAAATAATTACATACGAAATGTAATTATTTATTGAACTTTATAATATTTGTGGTTTAGTCAAACATTTCTGACAATCGCGCATTTCGCGGACGCATTTTACTAGGTATATGACTAAGTAAGTATGTGATACTACGTATGTGGTAATATATTGTGCAGGAATAATAGTTCCAAATATGGTTTGTGTGTAGGTGTAGAAATGACAACTAAAACTTTCTAGGAAAAGTACCTACGTTATGACCATAATTTGACGACACTTTAATTCGGTGGTTCGTGTGGTTCGCATTTTTCCCGGAAACATTTACTACTTCTTTTTTTTTTATTTTTATTAATGATGGGTTTGCTCTTGACTCTAGTCTAGGTCATAGGACAGAGACAGAGTCTAAGATGGAGCTAGCTCACCCAGAAGAAGCCTGTTCACTCTTACTTTGAAGAGATTAGGGTTGTATGCGTTTGGAAACACAGACGCAGGTAGTGAGTTCCACTCTTTAGCAGTTCTTCCATATTATTACAAAGAAAATTATGTGACATAAAAATTACATAACATATTATAATCTTTATAAATAAACATTCTATTCATGTTGAAATATCAGTTGAAGCAAAATGTCAACCCTCATCTAAAGACGTCCAATATATTGAATTAGAGCTATGTCGAATACAAACTCGAATATTATGATTATTTGTACACATATCTCATATTCATTTTATTCCATTTTTGTACCATGTATGACGTGACTGTCATACTGATGGTCAAAGAAAAATGTACGTTATATCTACTTTAAATTAAATTGACTACATTTACATTGACAGCCACAACGGCCCTGTCCACTGCTGGCCATGGGCCGCCCTCTATTGGGGGGTATTGCCACTCTCCACGCTTGGCAAACGGATTGGCTAGCGCAGTACAAGATATAACTTTCACAGAGAACGCTGCTGCCAATTCCTTGGATGAATTTATCCCATAGTCGCCTTTTACGACACCCTACTGTTACATTGGAGTGATGCTATTCTAAACCGACATCTTACGGTAAATCAAATTGACTATCGCGAAATAGCCTCGGCATAGGTCAACCCTATAGCTGCGATCTAATCTACATTCACGTACAGTATTCTGTTTGAAATTAATAATGTAGGTATAAACACTTATATTAATAGGGTCTAGTAGTCTTACTAAATTGGTACTCAGGAGACAACCAAACTGACCTTTATAAAGACCTATGGGTAGGTTTATAAGTATGTACCTAAGTACTTACTTTGACACCAGTTCTTAATTTACTTTGTATTTGTATTCTTTTTTTGGTATATAAATCCCAAAAAAATCTTGACTCTAGTCTAGATAAACCTGACAAGACATAGGTAATTTAAGATTTATTAATTTAACTTCAACCAAATTCCGGAGGTTTTTCAAGTAAACTACGCTTTGCAGTTCTTCAAGAAAGGTAAGAAAATAGTTTATTTTTATCTTGTAAAGTCTTGTTTTTCATTAATAATTGTTTAAGTATATTTAAAGTCAAATCAAATGAATTTTTAATAATCGGTTTGTAAAAAGTAAACGTTAACGAGTTAGTTGAAGCGTTTGATTCATCTTTTAGTTGATATTACCGCCTTTTGATATCTTTTGTAAGAAAAAGTGGAGTCGTCTATTATTTTTCCCAAAATTCTTTTGATACTTTAGGCGAAGCACTGTTAAACAAAAAAAGACGTTCCTTTGAGACTAGAATTTCGTAGGCACGTTTCACGATAGTTTTGGTTTTATTGAATATTTTATAAAGATCTATAACAATTTTCGCCCTCTTTCCCGTACAATACCGTCTGCCCTTGGAAGTCTCGAGTTGAGCCGAGGAGCATGTCTTGATATAACCTTCAACATCCCTTGGGATAGCGGTTAATTATACTTGAATACTACTTTTAGCTGAACCCAATATTTCGCTGCTTGATTAAAATTGTTACGCAGTTTAGATAAGTTGTATTTTAGAAGCAATATTATTACGAAAAATGGTATGCACTGCATGTATTTTTCACGTTTGAGGTCCAAAGAAAACGATTAAGGCGAGTGTAGCCCTCAACGACCTCGACAGTAGCGCCACTTCACAAAAAAATGTTTTCTTTTTTTACAAACAATCTATCAAAATCCGATACCCAAGTTTTTAGTATTATCCTTAAGTAAAATTAGAACATGCAAACTCATTGAAATATTCGCTGCAATGAAAGTTACATAAAAAAGTGCCTATAAACGCCGATTTTTTATTTTTTATTTAATTACAGCGAATATTTAGTTGAGTTTGCAGGTTCTAATTTAACTTAGATAATACTAAAAACTTGGGCATCGGACATTCTGATAGATTGTTTGTTCTATAAAGAGAAAAGCTTTTTTTGTGAAGTTGCTCCACTGTCGAAATTGAAGTTGAAATTGAAATTCTTTATTCAATGTAGGATAGTATTATCATATCACTTATTGACGTCATGAACCGTCATTGTAAAAAAAAGAAATTTGTATCACACAATTTTCTTTTTTTTATAACAATTTTGTAATGTCCTAATAGAAAACCGGCTCGGGCGGGATAAAAAAATATAAAAATCAAAGCACTGCCACGGGGCTGGCCAGGTTAATCACGGCATGTAACTTTACGCCACCACCATCTGAAAACGATATTTGTTTCAAATTGAAGTCAAGGTTTCGTCGAGGTCGTTGAGGGCTACACTCGCCTTAAGTGATGATAGTCTATGTCCAGTCCAGTGAAATCAATGGGCGGTGAGCCACTGGAAATTATTTTGCATTAAGAATAGTACGTCAGAGTACTTTTTTAAAAGCTTTTATTTAACTTGCAGTGTATGTAAGTAACAATGTTTGTTCGGTGCAAATCTTGCAAGTTTAATTTGAACCACTTCTCGGTATCCGATTGAGTTGAAATTTTGCATGTTGGTCCAGAACCGATGACAATGCATGTTAATCATAAATTTGACCTGATGCTGCTGCCAGGATCGGCTCCGTACGAGAGATCTCCTCAGCGGTTTATAGCTGGGACAAAAATTTTTTGTATACGAATTCGTTTATTATAGGCAGTTGGTAGGCCCACCATGAATTAGACGCTACATCCAGGGTTGTCTTCGAACTATGGAACTCCTCAATATTCAACTGCTGGGACTTGCAATTTTGTGTACGAATTCGTTTATTATAGGCAGTTGGTAGGCCTACCATGAATTAGACGCTACATCCAGGGTTGTCTTCGAACTATGGAACTCCTCAATATTCAACTGCTGGGACTTGTAATTTTGTATACGAATTCGTTTATTATAGGCAGTTGGTAGGCCCACCATGAATTAGACGCTACATCCAGGGTTGTCTTCGAACTATGGAACTCCTCAATATTCAACTGCTGGGACTTGTAATTTTGTATACGAATTCGTTTATTATAGGCAGTTGGTAGGCCTACCATGAATTAGACGCTACATCCAGGGTTGTCTTCGAACTATGGAACTCCTCAATATTCAACTGCTGGGACTTGCAATTTTGTATACGAATTCGTTTATTATAGGCAGTTGGTAGGCCCACCATGAATTAGACGCTACATCCAGGGTTGTCTTCGAACTATGGAACTCCTCAATATTCAACTGCTGGGACTTGCAATTTTGTATACGAATTCGTTCATGATAGGCAGTTGGTAGGCCCACCATGAATTAGGGTCACGTCAATAGAAGGCCTCCTGATAGAAGAATTAGACTGTTCGAAATTAACTGGGACTCGGCCATGTAATAATGACGCCATCAATGAAATGAAGACTAAGACATATTACAAGCTAATTCTTCTATTGGGGATGCCGGAGGAGTAGGTACCAACCTACTTCTATAGAATATAAAAGAGATAGGACAAGCTTTTATTATATTTTCATTTCTGTAAAGTCATAAATGAATGTGGTTAATGTCATTCAAAATTTTATTTTCATTTTTTCAGAGCACTTAAATAAAAGCTTGTTTTAAAAGTTTTTTTTACATTATTTTATTAACCTGTACATTTCACACAGTGTCATCTAGCCCCAAACTAAGCATAGCTTGTATTATGGGAACTGAATGGCTGATATTAAGTTTTATACTTTTTTTTGTAAATAAATACAGATAATACATAGAAAACACCCAGACTAAACACAAATGTCTGAAATTTTACTTTACAAATATTTGTGTCTTGTAGGAATCGAACCCACGACCCTCGGCTTAGAAGGCAGGTCTACTATCCGCTACGCCATCGAGCCTGCCAATTCTATTAAGTTATAGTTTCAACACTTGTGTTCATGAGGTCGATCATCGACTCCAAGCCACACATAGAAAGCTTGATACACACTCGTAAATAACTATTAAAAACGACTTTACGCTTGCCGTTGAAAAATTACGGTAATGGAATGATGAGTCATTTATTTGACAAAAGTCATGACAATTGTTAGAATACTCATCGATTAAATTATCACACGGGAGTTTTCTACTCTCTATGAATAAAATAAAGCGTTTGTATACGAATGTTTAAAAATGTACTTCAACTTACCTCCAATATCATGAAAAACCTATAAAACATTGCAAACCTTTAAATTGTTATTTGACGGAAAATATGTCATGCTATATTCAAGCAATTAGTGATTCGATCGAATTTTTAGGTACCTACAAAATACGTCGTCAAAGTATGTGTTTGAATGCGGGATTGGAACCTGGTACTCTCTTGTACACAAGCCAGATAGTCTAGCAGTACAGTGCAGCCACGCACCTAACCTGTTGGGAACCTTGCCTATAGATGTAAATTAACGGTTAACTACCGTTATTTAACTAAATTCGCCGTTAGCTACCAATACTTAACCCGTTAACTATGGTTATTTAACCGAGTGCGGTATTGAAACGGAGAAGCAAAATATTGAGTTTTTAAGTTTGTTATGCGTAGATGATTGTTATCGCTTAAATTATAATACTGAAATGTTGCTCGGATACTCCCTTAGAAGCATTTAGAGAAAGTAACAGAAATAAATGTTGGAGTTTTTCATTTTTGCTTGAAAATAATACCAATTTTATTCTAAAGATGAAGGTGCTCATACGTATTTAGAAACTGTAGGTATATAGTAACACTAGGTACATTTAAAAACATTTTGATATTTTTTTTACTGCAATAGCGACAGTCATTGATGTTGCGGTGGCGGGGCGGCGTCTTTTGTTTATTTGACCTACCTACCATCGCTTCTTTTACTTCTCATGGTAGTCTACTGAGCTAGATCTCGGTCAATCAGGCACTAGGTACACCTACAGTCACGCCTACATCCCTTACGGGGTACCTAAACAACGTGTGAACGAAATAAATGTACCTTTTACTTGTAGACTAAAAATATTTTACTGAAAACAAATATAATTAATTATACACCTAACCAACTGCTTTTAAAAACATTTATTAAAAACTTCATACAATAAAAAAATATATGAAAATAACCGTAGTAACCCAGTCTGACTGGTTATTAACCGTTAATAACCAAAAAAGCCGTTAATAACCACCTGGTTAAAATCGTTATTAACCGGCTTCCTATCTATACTTGCCACGGTGTAGTGCGTTGGTAGGAGCATTTAGTCGCTAGGTAGGTAACTGTTACTATGTTGCTACTTCAGAATGTTTTCTTGAATAAACTATTACTGGTCAGTGTAGCTATATTGGTCGTCAATATCCCAATTTTAAGAGTTAAACGCTCTCCTGTTTCTACGAACGTGTTTAGACGAATACACCCCTCGTCATGTGCTTCTGACGAGTCCAGTTGATTGATAAAGAGCTCCTGGTGATTGATTATAATCCATTTTCAATTAATGGTCAGTGGATTCGAATCTAAGCGATATGGACTGATGTATGTGAGGAATTGCTTTTTTCTAATTTAGTGTACGTGGTGTAAGGGACAGCCCTCCGAATACTGAGAGGGTGCACGCAGACCATGAAATTAAACTACTTTCCTCAAGGAATATATGTGAAGAAACGATAAAAAAACGATTTTCCGTTCAAATTCACTATGCCTTTACTATGGAGAGTGAAAGAAGGACGATTACTGAAATATATTCTTAGGGGACAGTTGCTTAGATTTATGGTCTGAAATCTGAATGCATATCAGTATTTGGAGGGCTATCCCTTACGCCCTGTATTTACAGGGGATACAACCTGTATCAACCTTACCTATTGTTGCCTGTCACCTATATACATATTGTTTAGTGGGTGGGTCGAACCTGTGGAAAAGTCTACGACAATTTTTTTATCCGTGGCTACCTATGAATATGACGTCCATTACAAAACAATTTGAAATGGTCAGCATATTAATCCGAAAGCCCACACATGGCATGTTTATCTTTGTAATAGATTGTTTTTGAAATGCCTGGCAGCATCGATCAAATTAAATTAAAAATATTTTAGAAAATGTTAAGCGAGTAGCGACTTTCATAACTAGATCATTAGCTCGGTGCTTTGACCTACATGACACGACTTTTAAAGCTCCCGTGAAGGTCTTTCACATATTCATCTAGCACCTGCCAGCTTACATACAAACGAAACTCATTTTTTATCTGTCTCACTACATCCATTAGACCCTAAAACCTTATTAAAGTGCGGAGTATAGTCCGTAGAATTTAGTGAATATTAATGAGTAGCAATGAATAATAGCAGCAGTGCCACACATCATGGCGGCATGTGAACACAAAATTTATTAGGTTATAAACTGTGAGTCATGCTAGAACTTAAGCTAATAAACCCCGGTTTATAGTATTTAGTAAATAAGTTGAATTTATTCAGAACATAAAAAGAAATCTGCGTTTAAGTTTTAATGCGCTTCTAATATTCCATTCCATTTATTTTATTGTTTAAACGTGTACGCTTTGGAAGGACAACAAAGAGCATCAGTTAATATAAAAGGAGCTTTAAAAACGTACGACTTTTAGAAACGTACCGACTAATAGTTCTACTGAAATTACGACGTAAAAAGCAATAACACTACGCTACGGTAGGCTCTGTAAAAACAATACCTGCAATTAAAGTATTTAAAATTTGATAAAAAATACGCCAGCTCATAAATATTGCAAAACAATCAAACAGTAAATAAAGCTGCCGGAAACAAAATAGCAAAATTGTGGAATAATTTTCAGTTGCAGCTATGAAAATGGAGGCACTTTTGAAATAGACAATAGCAATTTTTCGTAACTCCACTGTATGTATGCATGTAATCCTACCCTACTTCTGAATAAAAATAAAATCTACAATTTTCAGAATATATTCGGCTTTCTTATCTTTGAATTTCAGAGAGCAGCAGTACATCATCCAAGTTCTTTTCTAACTCAGAAAATATCACATGCAGCTTTGAGCTATGAAGTTTCTTTTTACCTAAAGCTGGTTAACTCCAACCGCTTTATATCATTCCCTGAAGGATGTTGAAATTTGCATTCTGTACTTCCTTGTACCTTGACATTATCAAGCCGCACCAGTGGCATACTCCGCGGTGGAATATTCAGTTCAAAACGCCGTGCTATTTAGGTTAATTATGTACGTATGACATACTCGAGGACAGATCTGCCATATCAAATGCATATCCACAACGTCACTAGCCAAACGTTTGGCTACAGAAATTTCATAGTTAAGACTCGACCAGGTACCGTGAATGCAGCATGGATGGAAATATTGGAGATACATGGTGTCCCGTCCCGTTTTTATTTCAGTGGTGAAAAGAAAAAAAGTTTCTTCTGGACATCCCACACATACAAAAAATATTGATATTTAAAGCAAAACAATTAAACATACCTCACAAAATGCTCTATCAGTCGGTATAATCAGTTTGGGAGGTCCTAATATTTTCTACAAATAAATATAATTATTTGCCAGATGGGTAGCATATGATGTCCAGAATTTAATTTTTCTCATAGGCTACTAAAAAAAGGACACCCTGCATATAGCTGCATAATTATAGTCACGAAGTATATACAATTAACACGCTAAGATGAGCGCGATTGTCGTGCGCACCACGGCTGAACCTCGCACGTAAACAAATGCAAAGAACCACCGTTGAACCCAATGAAGACATTCCCGTCCCGCAGCGGGAGATAAGGTAATTAACATGCCGGTGAATGGACTGCAACTTGTTTATCGGTTGCATAATTAACTAGCCCGAGAACTTTTTTAGCTCTACCTCTGCACATCGAACCGTGAAAATTACTTTTGACTGGTGCCTGGACCCCATCCCGGTTTGCCACATTTCCGGTTCATCACACATAAAAAAGTTGTTCCGTTTCGTCCCAGATCTATAAAAATCGTAATCCACCTAAGGCTTTTTAAGTACAGTCGGACAAATTACAATACAAATATGAAATTAGTGACGAAACGGGCCCTTATAGGGCGTTACCGAAAAAATCTTGGACGCGCGTTAAAATATCTTCATACAAAAACAGCTTGATTTTTTTGTGGTACGGCCCTTTAAGGTCCCGTTTCGTCACAAATTTAATATTTGCATTTAATTTTTTTCATTATATGTATGTACAGCGTGTAGGGGACGGTGTACTGAAAACTTTGCAGGCATGATCAGACCATGAAACTGAACAACTCAAACTAAGGCGCCTAGGTTGGGAAACGTTTTTTTTTAGTTTCCATATAAAGTCAGTTAGTTGATGGGGAATTTCGAATGGGAGGTAATTTTTTTCTCGCTTACCAACATATCCTCAATAGAAAAAGATGTTCAGTTTCATGGTCTTATCATGCCTGCAAAGTCATCGGTACACCGTTCTCTGCAGATAAATTGTAACAAAATGCGACTCGATTTTTATATGTGATCAACCGCCCATAAATTTAATTAGCTACTAAAATAATATCATTGTCGCATGTAACCAGCCAGGGCTCATTGAATGGATGATATTTTTGATGAGGAATCGGTACTGTGGCAAAACGGGCCATATTCAAAATTACTTTTGACCCGTTCCCGTCCCCCGTGTCCATATCGCTTCATATCAAGTGTAATCAGTTTATACGACCGTAAAAATAGCACATGCATATTCATAAGCCGACGCCATTTTCATATTTTTCCACTTATACACGAGTAAAAATGAAAGGTCAATAGGTAAATTATGCTCATTGCTGAATATATCCTTCGCTTTGGCATACCACTTCATATTAAGTCGATATAATAATAATACTTACATTTTATTGCCTTCTCGACAGATAAATAAAAAAAGCACTTGTACTAATAAATCTGAAAATATGTGGTATTTTACCAACCTTGAAACACTGACCCAGAAATTGGCATATACTTACTTGAGTATTACAGACATGAACCTATCAATTTATCAAGTCGAAAGGTCTCAAGTTAAAGTAGCAAGTTTCTGTTAACCTTTGCTGCCCTTTGGAATTCACCGTTATTTTTCAATAAAAATGAACCTCGGTGGCAATTGCAATTCACTTAATTTTTTTTCCATACAGGTAAAATCGAATGTTTAAACGAGCATATTTAAAGTTTTGAAGTTTAAATTGCTAGGTCAAACAAATATTCGCTTTAAGTATAGCCAATTTGGGCAAATCAACGTAACTAGGCCACATTATTACATGATGGCCGTTTCAGAGATGTGTCTTGGACATTAGATTTTATGGTCCGTTACACTCACACACAGTTACATACATCTCCAGCATCATAAACCAAGGTTAAGTTGATCCACAGTCGGACGAAAGCATAAAAAAGGCGCTCAAATATTAGCAATACGGTCGTCTGTATTAACGGCCAGTCGTTTGCTTGAAGACAGCATAAAACCGTAAATACTCATATCAGCAACAAATTGTTGCTGATATGAGTATTACATATGGAAAGGTGCTATGAGCAAACCTACATTTCGTTTTGGTAATATGCGTCTTTAACAACATTCATAATACCTACCTTGGGTAATGTTGTCACGACCAAACTAACATGTCATAGTTACCCGCAAAATGGACTTGAGTAACGACCGAGCAATTTACAAAATGTATATCATAAACTACGCCAAAGTACATTCACATTTAGCACTTAGAAAATTCAGCTTAATGCGGCTTGCCGTAATCCATTATGGTTGCTTTATAATTTAGTTTGCGGCAACCATTCACTGCAGTACAGATATAAGTATAGGCGATAGTGTAGGCATGTGTACACAGGGCCTCAATGCTTAACAATAAGCAGTTTTCCTTGTAGCATACTATAAAATGCATGAGCTACCACAAATCCATCGAGGCTTCATATGCAATTCATCGAACACTGATTGTTGGCTGTATGAATAATAATTTAAAGTTATTGGAACCGTTGAGCATTCCTCCGCTAAGAAGTGCGTCGATAAGTACTTGACTTGAGAGTCTTTTGTTTACTGTCCTTTTATCAAGTAGGAAGTCAGACGTTCACGCGTTCCTTAAAAGGCGAAACACGTTTCAGATAAAAACTTGACTTTAAACTCATGAAGAAATAAATAAACAAAGGACTCAATATTGAAATGTCCAGTGACATTTTATAGCGAGACAGTAAGGAAGCTAAGCGTCAGTTGGCTGTTCATAGTTATTGATGAAGAGAGTATTCACAACAAAGAGGGAAGATGGATGAACCCACTCTGCTCGAACTTCTGATGAATCGGAAGATTTCTTTTGAAGTTGAGCGGAAAATATCACTGACGATGCCTTTTATGTTTAAAGCGGGCGTTATTGAAAAAATGCGCCGTTTCAGTCATGATCGCCTCATCAATATCACTTTTGGTGCTGAAACTAGACAACTCCATTTGCAACTGATTGTATCGATCTGTCATATACGTTGATGAGATGACTATACTTATATTTGTATGACATAGATATACACAATCGGTATTTATTAATATGTTAGTGTAATGAAATTAATTTGACAAGCGTGGCAAAAAGAATGCCTCATTTCTTTCAAAGTTTCTCTTAAGGCGAAGATAATAACGATGACCTTTTGCATTAGTGTAATTTAATTGACTCCATAAACAAGATTAATGTGAGTGTACTGTGTGAAGTAGGAGAAAGCAAGATCACGGGTCAGTAGGAACATAGTTAATGTTTCTTTCTAAGTTTTATGTTTATTTTTACCACTGATTAAGTTTTTTTTTCAGCAAATTCTTGGCTAATCGTGAGTAGACAGTTGACCATTTTCCTCCTCAAGTAACGTTTGATTCCTAAGAAACTTTCCTGTTCAATTTAATGCAATTGAGGCCCATGACATTAGCCTAGGTACGTACTCGTTGGTCGTAGTTGACCTATAATTGACTGAAAGGGTGACCAAACTCACCGAGTTATAATTGACAACTTTTACTGTCCCATGAAAGGAATGAACCCACGACCTCCGAGCTCACAGAGCCTCTGACCATCAGACCACGTAATATCCATCTTTTACCACAAACCCACTCGATCACTTTACGCTGAGTAAGGTGTCGAGTTAAATTGAAATGTAATGTAGAGGTCACTAAACCGTCGAGTCATGTGGAGTAATAAACTAGTGTGCCACGAAGTGTGGCGATATAGATCAATGCTTTAATTTCTGTTCCATCTCAGAATTAATTATAATTTAGGGTACGAGTATGAGTATGCATATGAGTTCCATATACGTATAGATTGAGGCATAGATTGTATGAGATATGAAAGCTAGCGTGGTAAATGTTTGATGAAATTCTAGTACTTACTTTTCGTAACTAACTACATTATCTCATGCAACATTTGAACAATCAACTTATTTTTACCAGGTCATGTTGCTCATGAGTAGGCATTTTTATTTTAATAAACATTCTGAAGGTTGATCACAAAGTGTTGATATTTTGGGTTCGTTGCTATCTGTGAACGGAGATGGTAACGTTTTCTTGAAATGCTCGTTTTGAAGCTGTGGCAGAGTTCCGGCACCCGATCTCATCAGGCCCTTCCGATACTACTTACTTTCTAGAAACATCAAAAATTGTACTGCACCTACTACAAATACATAACCATCAAAGCAAACACCTTTTTCATTATTTTCTTTAACGTCGCAGAAAAAAATCAGCAAGGCTATAAAAAATACTTAAATAGCTGGTGCGGCGGAGATTATCGGAGATCTCCTTTTATAGTATCTACTCTCGGTATTTTACGATGCCTAAATGGCGTTGCTCAGTGAGGCTTTTCAAGGATCCTTATAGGCGTAAAGAATTGAGTAGCTGCCCTACAAATTGAAGCCTCTGTCGGTAGGTAGGGATTATAACGCGAGCTGACCTTCGGCTGAACGTCTGGTCTAGTATTGCCAACATTCATTTTAAAGCTCTCTTTGTCGTTTTCGTCTGAAGTTTAGTACTTAGTTTATTTGTCTCGTCGTGTAGGCTACAAAAAGCGATGTGGTCAAGTTTCGGTAATTCAAAGCCAACGTGCCGCGGCGTCGTCCGTATCTCAGTCGCACCCAGCGAGCCCCACTCATAGTAGGAGATACTCCTGAGTACATGCTCCCCTCATTATGTTACCCAAATATGACTCAGGTTATATTTATGTTAGACCACATTCAAACTGAAATTCAATGGACTTAAACATGCGATGAAGAATATTTTTTTAACAAACGATTATGCGAAATAATGTCGGCCTACGTAAATTTAGCGCAAAATTGCTTTAGGTTCAAATATAAAGAGTATTTTGTCCACAATAAAATCAAACTCAGTTTTTGTAGGTCCACCAATTGACGTAAAGTGGCAAAGGTTTTAACAAAGAAATCATAAGGTGTACAATTTATCTTTATTATTTTGCGAAAATGTTATATCAACACGGGACTTACTATCGAGTTTTTTAATTAAAATTTTACGTAAGACGTAAGTCCATTTTACTTTTGTATGAGGAACGTCCCACCTTATACCAAAACATGGCTAAAACTCAGAGAACATAACGAAAGAGCAGTTTGTTTGTGTTGAGTATTAACTATGGCATCTTTGTGCGTTTTCGAAATTACATGCTGGTCTTACATAGTGAAAAAGCCCTGAACTACTACTTTATACTGAAACTTCACTTCACTTTAAATAATAACACATTTTAGATCTTTACTGAGGAATTAACAATCTTTATTATCTAGGTCGACAAATAGTTTTTAAGGGAACATGTCGATACCGCGTTCTACAAAACGTACAGCGACATCTGTCGTATAAGTGTTTCAAAATAGGTAAGTACTCCTAGTTACATATTCCGATTAACAGCTGAGGGAAGCCTCTACTGTGGCTCTACTTAGGACGTATCTCAACTATGATGCCGCAACGCAGACCGCACGCCGCACTGCGACCACCATTGTTGTGCGCACAGCCTATTATGCTAAACAAATCGCCCCCAACCTAACTTATGACCACAGTAATTATAACATTAGCCTGGGAAAACAGCCAACTGCAACTTATAAACTTAACTCCAAGTTAAATCGGTCGCATACGAAATTCATTGCAACAAAGTGAACAAAGTTGTGTTTGCAGTTATCATGCAGTTATGTTCCACGTGGTTACCTGCGGCGAAGTTGAAGTTGGCAAATCCAACTCGTTATTCTTGTGGGGATAACTAATGTACAACATGCGACGCGACATTGTGGAGATTGCCCCCCCCCCCCCCCCGGTCCCTGTCACCCCCTCCGCGGCCAAGTACAGGAAATGCGAAAAGTTACCAAGTTGGCCGTTATCTGGAAACTGTTCCGCGCATCTGCGGGGGACGTGCCGGATAAAAAGCGGACTTTTAATAGTGCATTATCGCGATTTGCATAGTGGTCAGGGCGCATCACATCCGGGAAACTTGCTTTGAAAACTTCTCGCTCATATCACTTTGTCTTTTGCACTTTTAAAAAAGTTTGCGCTTTTGAAAATGGCTTTTGTTGAAGTTTCATTCAAATGGCTGAAAGTGGCGATAGCCGCGGACAGATTTCAGGAACTTTCATCTGTTTGCGAGGTTTCGCTATTTCACAAATAGACGGGATTTTTCGATACCATTTGAATGTTAGGTTTCGTCACACGAAAATTTTGTAGCGAGCTAGAGGTATTATTAGGGTCTAGCTACATCTTCTATTCATTCAACATCATCAAATATCACCCTAGGCAGGATCCGTTCTTAATTTATACTAAGTGCAATTCATTTAGCACAGCATAATACAACATGCTAGTCCGGAAGCCAAGATAAGCCAACATTGGCGAACTACAGCCAAGTAGGGTGCTCTACTTATTGGCTGCTCTACAGATAAAGTGCATTACAGACTTAACGGAGTTCTCGCACCAGTGGTACCGCTTCTCACGTAACACTCGCTCTACAATCTCGAGTGACTAGATAAAGATAAGTAAATAGCTTATTACTTGGGAAGTGTGAAGTGGGCGAAGCATTTTTTGTTTGAGTTCACACATGCGCTGTCGGTGGAACGAGCTGAGATTTTCTAGTAAACGTGGAGCAAACAAAAAATAATGAGCACAGCATGGTGGTATGGTACCCGTTTATAGCGTTATTTTCATAAATCTTCAAGAGTCTCTCAAAAACTTTCTCTTACGGTTCGGTAGGTACAGTGTTTTGCACTGCGATTACACCTGTGGGGTACCAATAATATTTTTATGACATATTTTTCTAAGGTGGTAAATAGCCACATTCCATTCCCAACCAATACAAATAATTAAGAGAAAAAGTAAGAAATGTTAACTAATCTCCGCATTTATAGCATTAATATGAATGCTCTCAATTTCCGCTGAAAACAATGTTATTCAAAGAAATACTACATTTATACGGTTCAAATGTCTTAATAATTCTGTGTGGGAGAGGTTATTAAAACGCTACAACGGTAAATAATAGCAGTCCACTTCCTTTATTACATTTCCTGTTATCAGAATGATGAATTTAATAAACGTTTTCTCCTATTTGTCTTTACACGAAATTCATAAAAAGAATATGTACTTTCGTCTGACTGAGATGAATTCCTGTTCGTTTTATACTGTTACAAATGTGTAAGCTTAGGGCTTGTTTTGTGTAAAAAATTGCTGCGGCCAAATAAGGGCCGATGGCGGTAGGAATATTTTGAGGGCTTACTGCCTCTTACGTTCGAGCCACATAGTATCTTATTTGAAGTAATTCCCTGGCGGATATAATCTCAGATTACGACCCTATTTGGTTAGATAGAAATAGAACTGGCTTACCTGCGGTTTCTCATGTCTACCTAAAAACTTTAGGAATTGTAAGTTTGTTGTGTTTTGTATATCCCAAAAGTGTCACTTTTATTTTAGAATAATATACGTGTGGTGGGTTGTGTTGTTTTATGTATGCGTTATAGCTACATACCTACATACAATAAGCAGATATATTTTATCTTTCAACATCAAATTTAACCCCAATAAGAAAATAAAATGACACTCTTTCTCTTCTGTCTTTCATAATTGACCAACAAACCAACCAACCAATTATACTCGCACACTGTGAAATTTTACCTGCGCGTAATTGGTGAGTAATAATTTTCACGAGTAAACAATGAATGTCAACATTGTAAATGGCCTATCATAGCGCGTAACAACCGGTATCTTAAGAGCTACAAGCCTCTACAAACGGACTGCATGGGAACAGCATCCTAACTACCAAAGCAGATTCTAGAAGTTTAATGACTACTCAAATTGTATATTGTCTAAAGACTTTAAGGGTTAGCTTTTTATATTCAGTTTGTACTTTTTTGTAGATCTATTGATTGTCTGTAAGTTTTTACTAGTTATACCTTGTTATAATTAAGAAACGTCAGAAACACAAAGATTTTGAGCACAGTTCTTATTTTAAAAACATGTCGTTTGAAAGCAGGCTTTAGGTTGTTAAACTCAAACTGCTTCCAATGTTGTCCGTCTATAAAGATTGCAGAGATATCATAGATAACATTACATAAGAATGTGCCCATTATAGCGTTCGTATCATGACAAAAAGTTAATAACTAAATTGCATACAAAACACTATAAGTGTAATAGCAACATTGTGACATAATATGTTACGACTTTTAATTTCTAACTATCGCTGCTGTGAATAAGAAAAAATGTGAATGGGAACTTGTTATTTATTTGTGTTGAATAATACCTATTTTGGTTATGTAAATATATCATTTTTTTCTGTCGCACTAAAATGGTAAAATCGGAATTCGGGCGAACTCCTAGGAATCTGTACAAAAAGCAGAATATGGCATGATCGTGACTTCATTCTGACATCGTCCTAAAGAGGTCTAGAAATTCAGGATTTTGGCCCAATCCTAAAGTTGTTTAGGAAATTAACAAAATCAGGTTCATAAAATAGGTACTTTTTCCAATTAAGTGTCGTCATGACTACTTTTGTGTTAACTTAAAAATGATTATTCTTCGTACGTTATTGTTTCTTTGTTACAGAAACAAGGAATAATCAGAAAAGTGGACTCAAAATAATCATGATGGCATTCGTTTTGCCATATTCCTAAACCACTTTAGATATAGTGCCAAAATCCTAGGAATTTGTCCGAATATATTCGTTTACGAGTAGAAGATTGAAGACTGAAGTTTACGATTTTGCCATATTCCGGCTTCCGAATAGGAATTTAGGCGAATTCCTAATTATGCTATATTACTGCGGCATCTAAATTTGATACAAAAAATATTTGTGTAATGTCGCAGTTACTGTCCATTTCGTTATGCGGACATTAGAAGAGGATTTTACGATTTTCCCGGGTTGTAAACTGAATTACTTTTGGTCACTTTGGTTCTGCCCATCAACATTATGTTGTAATAGCGTTTTAAAGACTTCGTAAAATCAGTATTAATTGTTCCAGTGTTTTGGACTGTTGTTTTCAGACACGGTCGTGCGGAACGGTTAATGTAATTAATTGTCTGTAGCATTTCAAATCAATCAGCATAAATATTGAATTTCATTTATTGTCTATAGATACTTATCTATTGTAGAACCTAAAATAATTATAATATTTCTAAGTATTTCTAATTGAAGTGCTTTTATAAACTAAATTTGACCTCAAACTCGAACTCCCACAAAAGGTAAACTTTGTTCACATTTTCATTGTCATTGAGAGCTATTGAAAATGAAATAGGTTTGTTTACTGAATTTTGGTCAATGACTTCGGGTATGAACTTTTCAACAGCTACGGGCCTGTTTCTAATAGTCATTTGTTTCTGCTTTAAATTCAATAAAATAACGGGAACGAAATAATCGTTTTCAAAACTACAGTAAAGTACAGAACTCCTACTCTATTTCCATAGTCGTTGTCGTGGCCACCCCATTGAACGGCGGCACGAACAACTTCCTAAGTGAGTACTTAACATTAATTAAGTTCCGATTTGTTTGCACTAATGGCGACCAGCGACTGGCTACTGGCAACCCTGACCTATCCTATCCTAGTTATTGATGGAGTGGGTGATTGATGCCTAGAAGAAGATAGAAAGAACTTCTCGCCATTAGAAAGAAATGTAGCATAAATCGATAAGGAGTATTTTTGAGCGCTTTTATGAAGTGACTGTGTCAGGCTTTACGCTTTTTCCGTTGGAAATGTTTTAGTGCCACATTTGGGGGTATAAATTGAATTTTATTTCAATTTGGCCGCAGCCGGGCTGACTGCGGGCAGTAACGTCGGCTGCAGCGCATCAGTGCCGGTGATTCAGCCCGGGCCAGGGTACATGCATTAGGCATCAGCCAGCTCTCCATTCGACCAACCTCTACTCCAAAGAGCAACGTAAATTTCCCCTCCCCCCCCACTATAATATCCTAGATAGATTTTTTAGTTTGACTCCGCTTGGTTTAAGTAAATTTCTAAGCTAAAAGTGGAGTTTCTTGTTCTTACACTTATCTAGAAATTACCCTAATAACTGTTTTCTGGCTAACTGTAAGTAATTCACGTAAGTTTTGTAACTAACTTAACAAAGTTTTGCTATTATGATAAGAATTTAGCTATGTTTCGTTGTTGTGTATTCTTCTGTTGGTAATAGAGTTTTAGGACCGGTTTCAGTTTCCCCCAGTAGTATAATATTCGTAGAGTTGGCAATCCGCGAAAAGGGGCGGTCGGTCGTCAAATCCGAATAGATCACATACATCAGTATTTTTTGCTAAGCCGGCAATATCAACGGTTCAACTTTATGAAGGACCCAGTAAATAGAGGTTTTGCTATGCCAGCCGCGGTTGCCCACTTCATCTGATTCGGCGTTTATGGGAGGGATAGTGCCAGAAGCCGTAAAATGCTCGATAAAGTCCTCTTTATTGCGATCACGCTGAATGATTCCTTCTAGTTTCAGTTCAGTTTTGTTAGTTGTGAAAGATCTGCAGTTAATAGATTGGACTTCATAAAATTCCTAACTCCACTTGATTTTCAATAAGTTCTGACTTATCTGAATGGACTACAAAACTGGCTATAATAATTTAAAGCAATAAAACCCATTATAGATAATTTATATCGGCCATTTTAGAAGATAATTCGCCCATGAACGCTCCCGGAGGCAACGGGAGTCACGACGCGGCCGCTGGGACTGCGTTGCGGCAGCGGGGCGGCGGCGGGAACCGGCCGGGAGAGCTAACCTCGTTACCACTCGAGCTGGATTTTGCAAGCAAGCAATGGCTCGGCATTGCTCGGTAATTCATTATCTGCAGCCGCGCTCGATCATTTCGTGCCGTGCTCACTAGTCTCTCCCTGATTACGAACGCTCAATACCGCAGATTTCCTCCAGGGGTCTAATTGAACGCCACTCCGGACACGGTATCTCGACAAACCAAGCGCCATAAACACTTCTCTAGTGTTCCCAATCGCCGCTTTCCGTGATTTACTATTTCGTGGCCCATCAATTAATCACCGTTTTGAGTCGTCCCCTAGCTACTCTCTAGACACGATTGATCTTCAATTTCTGTAAATGCCGAGGTATCTGAATAAGCGAATTTCGTGCGCTCAGACACGTTACATTATTCATTAACGATGTACAACAGTATCAATTTTAGTCCTAAACGTCGCACTAGTTGGCAATACGTAGTAGGAAACGTGTACTAAGTGAGCCTCGATTTGTCTGGCGAGCTCGTTTATTATTCAGCTATAGCCTCCCTGATGAGAACGAGCAGTTCCAGCTACGCCTAAGCACCATTTACATACTGAATGCTCGAATAGCTCCACGGCAATGTTTGCATGCTATGAACCCGAGGACACATGTTCTGAGCGCTTGAACCGAGCATTACTCAGATACACTACGATGATATCTTACTTATGAATGAAATTGGACAATGACAGATTGCTGCGAGCATGTTTGCGCCATGAGTGGCAACGATTTTATCTGCTACCCCACTTACTCGTGGATTGATGTGTCTGTGTATTGGCGGGATGTTTATGGGTTGTTAGGCAATCGCAGGCGGTGTTTCGGTCGCAGCGCGGTTCGAATTTCCCAGCTCCTGCTAACAGAGCGGGCGTCAGGCATGAAAAATGCAGTCGCGACATAAGTACCGACTGGCGGTGGGTGGTGGGGAAGGGGGGCTGTCAATGCAACTGATTGCACACTGCATATCGCTGCCGAATCCAACGAAGTCATTTGCACGCCAGCAAAAATATGCACTCGCTTTTTTGATCGCTTTTTGTTACAATACCGAGTCGTACAGCGAAGCGCTAAAGATTTATTTTCTTCCTTTTCTTCGCAATAAATGACACATTTTACTTCGGCTACAGACCTTAACGAATCGACTGAGGAAGAAGAAAATAACAACAAGTTCTCGCGCGAGTAACTAGCTGCCCGCCAAACTTTGTTACACGGCGCACTTGCTGAACCAAATAGTCGCAAAACAAAGTAAGTATATAAAGCTAGGGCAAAATTGTGGGATTTCGAGTGCCTTTTACCGGTTAATCGGGTCTCCCCTTCGAGCCAATAAGCGTATAATTGCTGCAAACAGCGCGCGCTCTTACCCCAGCCTAGTTGCCCCTCACATTGATTGCGTCAATCTAAGTATAGGCAATACATCATACGTCCGTAAGTATTGGGTGCAACGTTCCATAATTAGTTTTAATATGAGCAAGATATTTTTCATATAGGTACATGTAAATAAAAAAATGCCAAAATCTTGAATTCATTCTGCCATTGTCTTCAGATTTAGGAATTCGTCAAATAATATTCCCTTGAGTTTGCACAACCCATCACAAAAACGTAGGAATTGTAAAATTCAAAATAAACAAACTTATATCCGTTTAAAATTGTTTTATTGTGAGTTTGTCGAATTCGTAGGTGCTTTTCCGCATTCCTATAGTTGTTCGAGAAAACGAGGTTCAAAAGTTACTTTTTTCCAATTAAGTGTATGTCGTCATGACTATTTTTGTGTTTACTCATTTATAAAAAATTACTTACAAAAAGAGTCTAGTATTAAGACATAGTCCCTAAAAACAATATTTTTCAGATTATACATGGCCGAAAAATTATAAGTAACAGTATATTTCTAAAATTAAAGATAGTTCTCATTCATTCAGTCAATCATTTCAATTTTAATCTACCAACTTTTCGGTGTATCTACAATCTCTCACAGCATGCCAATCACATCTTGTCTTCTCTTCGTTGCACTATTTTCATAAATAGTGAAAAGAAGTACATATTTATAATAATTAGTTTTAAAGTATATTCACTTGATTCCCGTAGCGTAACTTCTTGCATGGACTACTACGAAGCAGCTACGATGCTACGCCGTAGTAGATTCATAATTAAATATTCATAGTTTTTTTATTACTACCTATACTCTAATTTTGTTCTCGTACTTATACTAAGTTATAATTATTAAGTAAAAATATTTTAGGGGGTGATGTCTACTCGTAAAACTGGCAGATTTTCTTAAAAACATTTTTTGGAAAAATGAAAATAAATATGGATCTCCCACACAAAGTGTTCTGCACCTTTTTGTATGGGAGGACATTTTTTTTATGAAATGTAAACTTATAAAACAATAATTACGGCTTATTTATTATTATGGCTCAGTCCTAGATAGGTAGGTGCAGCTGTAAATAATATAAAAAGGTATAAATCTAAGATTAAGCCCACAATTATATCATTAACTAATTTTTTTTTATGTGTAAAAATATTTACACAATATTAACACAAACAATAAAAATTTACATAAATTTATAATATTACATACCTCTATATACACGAGCTGTTATATCTCGGCATAGAACAACACATCTTTCTGATGTGTAATGGGGTGTAATGTATTAAATGACCCATGATCATACATAACCCCTGAATTGAGGGTAATAATAATAATGTTGATAAGTATTAATTGCTCAAATTAATCTCTTTACGTACCACAATAAACAAGCGTAACTCGCATTAATTTCTAACTTTTGTTGTGTATCTACGTGACATTGAGGGGGTCTGGTAGACTAAGCTGAAAAATAATAAATATTATTTTATTGACCGACTTTATAAATCACAGGATTGAGATCAGGGGGGGCCTTGAGGGGCTTTTGCCCAGCAGTGGGATCCTGACAGCTTTATAAGATAAGATAATATTACACTTTATAATTTTTTAATGTTATGATGACGTTTAATGACTATAATCTCTATTTAATGACTGATATGATATAATCGTAATGCTATGGCAAATACTAAAAAAACAAAATACGCATATTAACCCTTAGGTGTTACCTGCGGCTTTGACCGCGTACTCATAAAAACTATCCGTGTTAATCCATATTATTATATTTGTGCTAAATTTAATTACAATCGGTTCAGTAGTTTTTGCGTAAAGAAGTCACAAACATTACCCTAAAATGATTTACAAAACGCTCTCACTCTAACCGTTTTTAGCGTAGTTTTAGTTTTATTCCCTTCTCCGCACGTCCTCCCGTATCTGCACTAATCATTTCCTCGTAGTAAATTGCATTCGCGTTATTTTTCTCTCCTTACCAAAATTCAATTTTCAGCTGCAAACTAAAGTCCATCAATCGCTAACGTCGGGTAGAAGTTTCCGTCTCTCTCTAGGTATAGAAGCTCATTTATTTTGAAGTACAAATGAGGTCGGTCGGACTGTGTCAATACGTACGTACTCTCTTTAACGGGGATTCACAAGGATAAGTGAGCTGTTGCGTTATGAGCAAGCTGATTCTGTAACGATGAGATTCCACTATCGGTCGCAGATTTTCCGCATTTCATACTTATCGTGAAGTTTCCGCAGTATTCTTGTCATACAGAAAAAAAGAAGATTTACTTAGAGCATGTTAGTTAAAAGTTTGGTACACTGAACGCATTTATTTTGTCGCAGTATTAAGGGTAAGTCAAGGAGTAATTTGAACTTGAGATAAAGGGTCGTGATCGTGACAGACGGTCAGACGGACGGATGGACTGAACTGACTGACGGACTGACGGACGGACAAAAAAGTGATCCTGTAAGGGTTCCGTTTTTTTCTATTAATGTACGTTCTCTTCATGGTATAGAGGTTTTCTACAACATACGTTCATACGAGTACACACACCTCCTTTGCATTATGTATGCATCTAGGCGACATGGAGTTTGCGTGGCCACATAACTATATCTCCGGCTGAGAGCATGAAATTTATGAGGGAGCTGTACTTCGCGAAGAGAAATACCTTCAAACCATAAGAAAAGAAGAAGCTTTACGCTCAACTTTATTTATTCTAGTTGATTCGAAACAGGATTTGTTCGTGTTTCAGGTCCTCCACTCTAAGATTCGAAACCACAGAACTAAGAATTGCTCTGTGGTCCAAACACATCTGTGTACAGTTCAGTCGTAAATGTTTAAATTGCATGGAGTGTGACAACTTGCGTGCAAATCTTCAAACAATCAAACATTACTTCTACTCGATTCTCTTATTTTTTGGCCATTGAAATACCATCGAAACTTAACTGTCACTCTATTGCCACAGTGATATTATATAGCGGAAAACGAAATCACTGCAACCATTCACCTCGCTATCGAAACAAAACTGAGACGTTTTTGAAATTGCAGTATACAGGCCCTGTACTCTGCGCAGGTGTTTGCACTTTTTCCATGAAATTTGATACATCGATAACAGTCATGAGCTCGATAAATCGTCAAAATGTGTATCAAATAAATCCGGCTGTCGTTATAGAATTATCGCCCGGATTAACCAGTGCGTGATGCCATGAGCAAATACCAGCCTCCACCCCATTGGAGTCGTCCAGCTACAAATAATGCCCTTACTGTCAAGCCACACCAGTGGCACACTTCGCGAAGGGATGATCTGCTTGAAACGCCGATTGATTATTCGAACCACTCTGTGACAAAACATGTTATAGCGGTCCTGTTTCCCGCCCATTGCGATATTTGTTCTCATAGGAACAAAGCTTTTCCTCGCAGCAAAAACTGTTACTCGGAAATAGGTGCTTTGCAGCGGTGAAGTAATTTCTAAAATAAAATTGATCCTTTAGTTTCCGGGACTATCAAATCTATTACCTACATACACACCTACCTATACTCCAACCTATTAGTAGGCGGTTGATAAAACTCTGATACCACGATCCCTCGTGGCGTTGGACACCCACACGAAAAGAATAATACCAGTCATTCTTATATCCTTTTTCATACCGACGTATACCTTACCTACTATGAGTGTGATGATATTTGGTGACAAATTCATTCAACGTGCCGCAGCGGAAATACCGTAGTTATGGCATGACACTTAACGCTCTATTTGCTCTGTACGATAGGGAAGTACAATTGAAAGCTTTAATAGCCCCATCGAGATCAAATTGAGGTAAACTGGTAACAAGGAAGTGATTAGCGAATTTCAGTCGGGTAAGCTAAATTCAATATCTACCAGTATACATTTTATAAATCGTATAAATAATCGTACAACATAACTAGCATAAAAAACATGTTGCACACTATCAATTTGGACAAAACGCAAATTGCTTGTTTCTGAACTGATCTTGCAATGTTTGATTAGGTTAGGCTTAAACAACCAGAAACAACTTTCCATTACAACCGCAACAAATTGATTGTTTCGTTTTGTAAGTAATGGCTACTAAAAATGCTCAAAATATTACATTGCCTGTAGTTTTTGTCCTTCTTAACTTAGGAACATAGCCATACCAACCTATTGAGAAGGGTTGAAATACAAGGACAGCCGATTACTGATAGAGTGCATTCAGACCGTGAAACTGAACAAGTTTCCCCTAGGAATATATTTCATGAAAGGTAAAAATAAATTGTAGTTAGTAAAAGCCGCCTAAGTAAAAGTAGCCAGTAGTAGTCAAAGCAGTCAGCGTATTGGAGGTCAATTGTTTTTTGTCGTTTCTGACATGTGCTTCTAGGGAAAAGTTGTTCAGATTCATAGTTTGCATGCACACACACACACCCTATAAGTAATCAAAAGGGTGATCCTTGCTGTATATTCGGTAAATGGTGCCAACATGCAATGTGGTATTCCGTCTATGAATTATTGTTTTGAATCTTTAATCACAAACACAATATTTTTAATAGTGTACTAAGTCGTTTAACTTATCAATCAATTGCGAGCCTCATGCTCACTTAAATAACTTAATTCAGTACAGCCACTCAGAATATTTATTACTTATTACTTGACTTGTAAGAAGTAAGTAAATTACTTGATAACTTTCACTATAATCTAACAAAAATTCTTGTTCGAAATATATTAACTTAATATTTTCTTAGGATGATCTATTAACCTCCAAAACTATATGAAGAAAGTTATTTATCAAATTTTCGTCAATGAAAACTTTGAGAAGTCTGGGCTGGCATACAAAGTTTTATCTTGGTGAATTGCAAAGAATAATAATCGGTCAAGTAAATATTGCATAATAATCACGTTTTTTTAATAGGAGCCCCTCTCCATTTATTTATATTAAATTTGGATATTTGGTAATGCGATAATTTCAACTCTCTTGCTACCATGGGTTATTTATGTTACAGTAAAAAAAAGTCCTGTTAAAGGTACGGAAACTTAAAAACGAAATAAAATACTTCGGTATATAAAATGATAGGCTAAGTTAAATTTTTCTTTGGGTGGACTCCACCTGCTCCATAGTTTAGCCGCGTAATTTCCGTTTTTTTTTTTGTTAATTATCTCAATGTTTATCCGCGCAATATCATATTTCATTATTTTTTATGTAGCCTGTTCAGCGTTCCACTGCAGGGCAACACGTATCATGCCTATAATCCCTTGCGCGGTAGGCAGAGCGCAAAACAGCCGACTTTTACGCCACATCTGACAAATAGTTGAGGGTCATTCGGAAAATTGTGTACCACCAAAGTGAAAGGTTGTCAGCCCATCGCCTAAAATGGCAATACACACCCTCGAGTCCCTTAGTCGCCTCTTACGACTCCCAAGGGAAAAAATGGGGTGATGCTATTCTAAGCCGGCATCACACGGTGCCAGTAAATTGCCAGTTCTGGGGAAAGGCCTGATCTCTCCATCTTTATTTATTTATTTAAATATTGTTTATTGGTTTATCAACATCTTACATATTTATACATCATCAGTGTCTTAAGAGTAATAAATCTAATTCTTATAATAATATGTAAGACAGTTATAGACAAACACAGCATTCAAATAAAATTTCAATGAGCAACGATAGGTACTTCAAAATAACGATAAAAGAAAGCTTTACTTAACTTAGATCATTCTTTGGTTCCAGCATTTTAATTTTGTCTTTAAACCTCTACAGGATGTCATTAAATATATCGATTATTGGATATTTTGCGCTAAATTCGTTAAATAAACGACTTATCTTCTTCTAGGCTGGCCATAAATATATATAGGAAAATAATACTGAACTATCCCAAACCTAATCTATTCACGTTTGTTTCTATAATAATAGGTAATATATCACCTGTTAACCCTCGACAATGTTTAGTTAATGTAATGTAAAAAGGTACAATGACAGGAAATTTACACTGTGTGTGCAAAATCAACCATAGTACAATTTACCCATTATTAAAATTGTACATATCTTAAAGATTCAAAGATACTCACTAAATGTATTTCTACTACCTACTTAAGTAGAGTTATTTCTTTTCGTTATAGATCTTTATTATGATATTGCTGTAATGTCTTAATAAATCAGTATTGCTATACTTAGTTGCTATATGATTTGTAACACTGGTAGCGTTGCATCACATCACCGTTTACCATAATTCGATGAAATGATTGTCAATATGTATTATTTGAAGCCATTACGCGGAACTAGGACTTCCTGCAAGTAAATGCGATACCAGGCAATTTGGCTTCGCCTGTAATAATATTACGTAAGATAATGTATAGATAGACCGAGTCCGCACTATGATTATTTTGTCCAATATGAACTTAATATGTCTACAGTAGGCGGTGGTAGATCTGTGTAGGCACCATGACTAGATCGCAATTTAAAGTTTAATAGTATGTACTTTAAGTAAGGGGTTGCGCACATCTAGTGCTGCGTTTTCGGTAACCAACTGAAAGTTACCTGGCTTGACCAACAACACCCGGTGTCCATGAGAGCCGTCCCGCGGCCTCACCAAATTCGACTTCATTTCAATTCTGGTATTCCTAGTTTTACATACATACATATATCACGCCTATAATCCCTTTCGGCGTAAACGGCCGCAAAACGGTAATTTACGCCACGTCTGACAAATATTTGAGGGTCATTCGGAAAATTGTGTATCGCTATAGTGACAGGTTGTCAGCCCATCGCCTAAAATTGCAATACACACCCTCGAGTCCCTTAGTTGCCTCTTACAACTCCCACGGGAAAGAAATGGGGTGATGCTATTCTAAGCCGGCATCACACGGCAATAGTTAGTTAGGTAGTACCTTCAATTCTGAACTAAAATACTATATAAATTGACTAATATATGTAAAAGACAGAACTTTTATAATTTTGTGATGCTATGTGTAATGCTTAGCTATTATAATTACAATTTGCTACTAATATAATTTTAAACTGTCTTAATAATAACAATATATGGACTACGCAATTGCCTGAAAAAGAACGAATTATTATTATTATTAATTTACTTTCAAGTTGCTACTGAAAACGGCGCGCGCCCATCCTATGGCCATTTCTATTGTCTATTAAATGCCTATAGCCTATATGCCTATACTTTAGTACTATAGGTATATATTCTGTGCTATAGCGCTACTTCTACGCCGGCCCTTAAGGAACTGAACTGAAAATAGTGTGAGAATACCAAACAAACTAGCTACTCGTATTACTTTGTTTGTCTTTTTCTGCCCCACATGAAAACAAATATCTAGTTAGAGCCATCTTCATTTATCTTTAAGAACGTGTGACCGATTGCATTTATTTTTACTACTTCAAAATGCTTTGTTGGAATATGAATTTTAAAACATTCCGACGTCATATCTTTTGACCTTTATAACCCATGAACGTCATCTTTCATCATAATTATATAGAAAACTCTACGCCTTTCACATACGTAGGTACACCTACACAAAGCTTTATTGTATGACACACTTTCAGATTAACTTAATTCTTGATAATTTTCTTATTCAAATGCTTGAAATAGATAGGCAAGCAATTATTTCTGCTAGATATCTGTGTTAATTAATGATACACGAGTGAATTTAATTGTCATTACCTCTTAGAGAATTTCACAGGTCGTTTCAAACTTTCAAGTTTTTTAAATTGCTTTGTTAATTGCTAGGGATACAAAAATGTAAGTTTATCTAACTGCCTCCGTGGCCTATCAGTCTGGGCGTTGGTCTCAGAGATCCTGGTTCGATTTTTTGGGAATATATTTACCACTTCGTGCGATTGTTCGTAGAGACAGTTAAGTGACAGCTGGTTGTTTTTAAACACTTGATATTCCATGCTTTTGAAAGCTCGTTACGGTATCAATCTCGGTTGCACTTTACAAACCTGAAGGTTCTGTTGTGTATTGCGGAAATTTATGCTTGCGTTAAATAATACATTTATGGCAACATTGGCGATTTTTGATGTCATTCAATTCATATATTTTAGTTAAGTTGTGTTTCGTGAAGTTTATATGAAGCTTTTTTTATCCTGTCCGCGCTTGAATATATTGCAAGTTTTCAAAATAAGTTTATACCACCTAACACGGGTAGTGTCTTAAAATTTGGTATTCAATGTATTTGAAGCCACAGTAAAATCAACCTAAAATAAAATAAGATTTCAAGAAAACGTGCCGACCCAATGATTCTTTTGATGAAAGTATAACGGACGTAATATCTATTTTACGATTCCCGAAGTAACGAGTGGTGGGATTATTGTTCACGGAATTGAAGTCAGTAACCGAAATCCAGTGGCTCTCGTAAAAGGTTACAGCCACACCATATCTCGGCTCGTTAACTTTTTAAACATGCGCTTTTAGGGGGTTATTCCACTGTGCTTCAAGAAACTAGTCCAGTTGAAGATTGGGAAGTTGGCGGCCGATGTAGCGCATTGCGACTGCCTGCGACGCAAAGGTTCCGTGTTCAATTCTCGGTGGGGCACTCACAAAAGTTGATGTTTATCAGTTTGTGAATTTGTTTCTAGTCTGGTTAGGACATTGCAGGCTGAACCACCTGACTGTCCGTAAGAAAGATGGTTCCGTGCTTCAGAGTTAAGCCGTCGGTCCAGGTTGCTGTCTATGATTACTAAGACGTCGTCGTCGGTCGTTAAACAACCACGTCAGAGGCCTACTACTAGTAGTAGGCGGTTGAAAAACTCTGACACCAGGGATCGTCGGGTCATTGGACGATTCGGTATCCCACACGAAAAGAAGAAGAAATTGAAGATTCAGATACACGACATAGGCGGTTCTCGGTTACGCACCGTAAATCCACCGTAGCCGTATTTGTATGAGAATAAGATTGGAATTCGGAATTGCCTTTCGTCTGACATGCGCATGCGTTAAATTGCGTTAAAAAAATGGAACGACGGATGACAAGTGAGTGAACCGCCATGCTGTCATTGCAAGTCATGGGCAGGTCTTCATTCGCACGTCTGACTTTGTGAATGTACTCTCTTTAAGATATAGCGTTTGATCTTATCTAGTAATGAAGTCTATCGTCTCAGACGATTCGTCTGGCATAGAAGAATTTTTTATTTTCTTCAGAAACCAGTTTTCTACCCATCATCGCCAGGAATTGTAATACCATGTATATTAAACAGCTCTTGAGTGTCATAATTATCTCATCCTAGTGAAAGTGTAAACTAAATATTTAAACACGAGTAATTATTATGTAACAAAATTACCTATTGCTCAACTAAGGCGAGTGTAGGGGGAGTCCGGGACACTTGAACCGCTTTTTACTCAAAAATCCATAACATCTGATCAGTTCTATTGAGAGCTGTAAAACCTACACCAAAAAATAGCTTATATATCTGGATTCTGGCTAACATATTACATTCTATTAAGAAAAGAAATTGTATGTATAATTCCGCAATATTAGTTTTCGTAAAAAGTGAGATTTGGCTCAAGTCTCCCCAACCCGTGGGAGACTTGCCCATAGCGTTCGGGAGACTTGCCCATACCTTTTTAAAGAGTGAAAATGAAACAAATTAAGCATTTTGTAGATTCGTTTTTTATTATTTAGACGACCTTAAGTAATAAAGAATTGTTTCAATAACATTCATATCAATTAACCAAAAAAAAAACAACAAAACGCTCTTATAACAAATCTTTGACATAACACTGAGATCACATTATTTTACGACAAAAATATGAAGACTTTTTCTTCTAAAAAAATCAAAACTGACAAATCAAAAGTCTTTACCTCGTATCAACTTAATACTAAGAATAACAATCAGTAGAAAAAAACATTAACATGCATTTTTTTTTCAAAAAAATTTCTTCTGTCTCTTATAGGCCCATTTTTTTGCATAAGACTACGGCAACTTTTATTGTAGGATAATAATTTGAAGATATCTTCAGCTGTAAAAATCAAAATTTGGAATGTTTTGTACTGGCTGCCTTTGTCCTGCATCGGTTTTAATTTTTGATCACCTGCTAATTGATATCTCCGCAAAGTTGATCTATCCATTCCATACTTGATGGAGACTGATCGAATAGATTTGCCACTTTTTATTTCTCTGACAGCACTTTCAATGTCTGACTTTGTAAATGGTCTCCTGCGACGAGTGCCATCAATAGGCTTGTATTTGAATTGCATTATTTCTCTAAAACAACACAGAAACTAAGTGAGATAATACCCAGGAAGCAAAGGGAGACTTGCCCAGTGGGCAAGTCTCCCGACGTCAGTTTGGTTCAAATCTCCCGCACCCCACCCAAGGCCATATTTGTATTTTTTGCTTCCAAACCGCTTACAAATTGAGAAGAACGATGTACGTACGAAAAAACATGATAATCAAGCAGTACTATAATATGGGTGTGTGTGACATACCTTCATAAATGCGTACGCAGCGATCCAAACAAGAAATCCAAAAATAAACACTTTTGAAGAGCAAAAACACCTTTCTGTAACTCACGGTCAAACGCGTCCACTGACAACCAAAAATCAATCAATCAATCAAAATCGGGTTGCTCGTGATTGGTGCGTTACGAGCGCTTATTCATTGATCACGCGCCGTTATTCCGCGCGAAATTTAAAAAGTTATTTAGAGTGGCTCAAGTCTCCCACCTGCGCAAGTCTCCCGGTTTCCCCCTACCCGTAAACGACCTCGTCAGTGGCGCCACTTCACATGTTTTTTTTTTTATCTTTATGCAAACAATCTATCAGAATATCCCTTCCCCAAGTTTTTAGTATTATCCCTAAATAAAATTAGAACCTGCAAACTCAATGAAATATTCGCTGTAGTTAAAGTTATGGCAATAAATACTTTAAAGCGGCCGTTTTTAGGTACGTTTTTCCATAAATTTAATTGCAGCGAATATTTCATTGAGTTTTCAGGTTGTAATTTTCCTTCAGGATAATACTAAAAACGTGGGCAACGGATGTTCTAAGATATTTTTTGTATAAAGAAAAAACTGTTTGTTTTATGATGTGCGCCACTGTCACTCGCTTTAAAATAAACATCACTGGCGATATGGAAAACATTTTTTTTTGTCGCACAGCGGAACAAACCCTTTAGACATCTCTACATACGCATATAATAATGTCGTGTAGGAACTCATCTCCTTTGCCTCTTTACCATATTTACATAGCTTTTAGTGCTCTTTCTATGTACCCACTATATTAACGATAAAGTGATATATTCTTAAGTAATATCATCCACACTAATATTATAAATGCGAAAGTAACTCTGTCTGTCTGTCTGCTACGCTTTCACGGCCAAACCGCAGAACCGATCTTCATGAAACTTGGCACAGAGATTGCTAGCATACCGAGAACGGACAAAAGCTACTTTTTATAACCATTCGAGGGTCTGGAGTACAGATGTAGACCACCAGGTGTACCACCAGGTGCCCAGCTAAACTTTTAGAGATACAGGCATGGTTCCAAAACAAAAGTTGTTTAGTATGATGGGTTGCTTCTTTTCACACGGATATTAAGGATCTGGAGTACCTTATGTAGACCCCCAGGTGTACCATCAGGAGCCCACCTAAACTATCAAGGCTGCTACACACAGTGCCGGCGGCAGGGCCGCCGGGCTAGCCGCCGGCCTAGCCGCCGTACACCCGGCGGCATACAAAGCCGCCGGCCTTGCCGCACAAAGGAGCCGCCGGCATGGCCGCCGGGGTGAGCCGGCGGGTTACGCGGCTTGCCGGCGTCACTTCGTTCCTGGCATTCGAGTGGTAGGGTTGTAGCAATGCGACCTCCGGGCATCGCACTATTTCGTCAACACTGGCCACCACCAACTTCTATCTCATCTTTCACATTTGAATTTTGAATCGCTGTCGTTCCAAGACGCCATTTTCCAGCAGATCAGGCAGTCGGGTGCGCACAATATGCGACAAAAATTGTTCAAACGAAAATATGCGGCACAAAATGTGCAGCAAATATTTTGCGTTATGACAAGGATTGTTCTAGAAAATCTATCTATCCTTGTCACACTAAGGCGAGTTTCATATTTGTATCCTGCTCTCAGTTGACACTCGTCAATTGACGCGTAATATTTGCTGCACATTTTGTGTTGAACATTTTCGTTTGAACAATTTTTGTCGCATATTGTGCGCACCCAGGCAGTCTAAAGTAAAACCCAGGCTGGACGAGACTTCCAAAATGTTTTTAAGTTATAACCGTATGCAAGCCCTCGTGTAGTAGTTTGTCAGGTGTTCACCAAAACTTTCCGGATCAACTTGAACCCTTAGAGGTAAGTCGCCTGCCTCGGCCTTATTTAGTTCCAGACCCTTGTTAAAATAGTCCGTATTTTTTTGCTAATGTACATTTCAGTACTATTTAGCAAAAATTCAAAATCTTCATATGTCATTCTCAGAAACCCAAAGAACATGCTGTTGCGGAAACGCTGACCCCACATCATCTTTTTTATACTCTTCTATCATTACAGTACCGTTCCGCCATTTTCTATTTTGTAAACTTGGGCCCACCCAAAACCTTCTCGTCCTTTTGTTTTTTTTTCTTATTGAAATAAAAAATATAACTGCAGCGGCTGTGCTGATGATTTCCGTATTCATTGTATGTAACCAACCAACCATAAAATATGCACTTCACTAGCGTTCTATGTGACTGTCACAACCGGAATGATGCTTGGCGGCTTTGCGCGGCTTGTGCTGGCGGCTTGTATTGCCGGCGGCGCGGCATAGCCGCTCGGCATAAACCCGGCGGCATTGCCGCCGGCATGTGTGTAGTAACCTTTAGAGATACAGAAATGGTTCCAAAACAAAAGTTGTTCAGTATGGTATGGGAATAAGTTGAGAAAGGACATTGGCAACTTTTTACCGAGGATTTTTTTGTTATCTACTGACTTTTATATTCAATGGTTATAAATATTGATCTCTCAGGGCAGTACACCGGATAGCAAATTTTGAATTGTCCCTTTAACAACAGAAGCAAGCAAGTCATTTTTAAACAGTAGTAATAAGAACTGTTCTAATATCACTGTCATACTTACAATGAATATACCTCTACATATCTACTTTAGAACCTGTGCCAAAAAAAACTATCTAACGCGGACGAAGTCGCGGGTAAAAGCTAGTTTATCATATAAGTAAAGATTTGTGATAGATAGGAACCTCTATTTTGTATAACGAAGTGTAGTCATTACTAGCAGTGCTTTTTGTTGGTTTTTAGTAAGGAAGTGCCAACTACCTCCTAGTATCGGTACCTTAGACTACCTTTATACCTATTTTTTTTTTTTTAAATTAGATATAAAGTATATAATATGTATAATATGTAAGTATATCATCTTTTAGGTTCCCAAAGTACAAGCTTTGCTTAGCTTGGGGCTAGATGGCGCTGTGTGAATTGTACAGGATATTTATTTATTTATTTTAATTAGAAGCAGAAAATTGATTATTTGCGAATTATGAGAAAAACAATACATCGAGGCGTTTGCATTACTATCGTGATTATGATTAATGAGCAGCTCTCTCATAATGTGCTCAAATAAGGACGTATTGACTTTGATTGTTTACCCGATGTTTCCTTTTACCACAAAATTTCATTAGTACAGATAACATTTTAAAAATGTGACGACATATAGGCAATGAAAAAATAAATTAAAATCATTTGCAACTTTTTGTTGAATAAATTACTTATGATTAAATTTTAATACATTTAAGTATAATTTCCATTAAATATTGACGACTAAATCATTCTTACAAACAAAATACCTACAAATGAATTTGTAACATGTTTTTTCAAATTAATTTCAGTATAAAATAAAAATATAAAATTCCTTTTATTTCTAACATCAAATTTCCAAAATTACATAATTACATAAATAAAATATTTTTAATATTGTAACCTAAACATATAAAGCTAGTGTTAGTTAAAACAAAGTGACTTATCTTAACCTAATTTAGTGAAACTATTTTTATATGTTATGATATAATGAACTTTATATTTAAGTCAGTGTCTGGGAAATATTTATTATTATTTATTTTATTACTTTATTTATATATATCTATTCTATGTATCTATTAGAACCCCTCTACGGGTACATAAAGGCCTTCTCCAAAGATGCCCAGTCTTCTATAGATTTGGTGGTTTGCAGCCAGTTGTCGCCCGCTATTTTCAGGAATTTGATGTAGACGTACATTGTAATAAGAAGTTTGCTGACTCGGTGGCCCACACGATAAGCATGCAACTGACTGTGTGCAATCGAACAATATCAGTAATTATTTTGACAGCCCGCAGTGAACTATGGCACGGTTGTTGCGCGATTATTCGCGGTGGCGCCACTCGCTGTGAGGTTGATACATTCGATACTATTTAAAAAATAAAATGTGTTAAAATCAGCAGTTTGATGTTAGACGAGTGAGTCGCAGACACGGTGGCCCACACGATAAGCATGCAACTAATTTGTGCAATCGAACAATATAAGTAATTATTTTGACAGCCCGCAGTGAACTTGACATAGTTTTTGAGCGATTAGTCGCGGTGACGCTCCTTGCTGTGAGGTTGATTATCTCCGATACTATCTGCGTAACTTTAATGCAATGGAGAAGTTTATTTTTTTAAAATCCTAAATTGTGCAGCTGTATAATGAGAATTGCACCTAATTATTAGGAAAAAAGAAGATTGCATTTAAGATAAGTTGATGTTGGATGTTTTGATACTGACCAAAGAAAATTGAATACATTCATAAAAAAATAAAGAGACTTTATTTTCGTAAACTATTTGGATATATGTACCATCGTCTGACTAGTTCAAAGTTTTCTGATTATAAGTAATATTATAGATTACACAAAAAAGCGTATACAAGTTGATATAATCTTGAAACTTCTCAATAGAATATTTGTATACATTTTAGGGCAATCCATTATTTTGTTGTCTAAATCGAAGACCGAACCTCGAATACCAAATTAAACCTAAACTGAAACATACAATAGCAGATGTCCTTATACCGTGGAAGACGGTACTTCAATCACCACTTATAATGTCAGGTTATGCAAAACCACGGAAATGTCAGCTGCGCATAGGCGCCGTACAATGATCACGATTGGGCTCTATCGCTTGCCTCTACGATATGATTTAGGATTAACATAGTAAAATGGAAAGTGTTTATTTCTGTTTGTAAATACATTATATATTTGTGTATATATTAAAAAAAAACTTGCAAGATAGCTTAAATCCGATTGCGCAGCGCTTCTTTAGTAGCAAAATAATACAACAAGCCGTACACTTTCGATTATTTTCACGGAAAAATTTACAGCGCCGTGGATGTGGGAAAATGTAGCAAAGTCTTTTCATATAAGTGTGTGGTGGAAATGACAAATGAATCAGACAAAGCAACGGACAAAAAGGTAGCTATGCAAAATGTATCTTACACAACTTATTTGCACCTCCATTCTAATACCATTTTGTTCTACTGTTCTATTTAGAGTCAAGGTTAGCAGTTTCGTGTCAATCAACCTGTGTTTTGGTCTTTTAGTTTACGATCTAGGCAATTTATATTGCACTGTAAAAGAACTTTGAATCAAATCACTTGCTGTCTAATGAAAATATGTAATTTTGAGTTTAATGACTACCCCATATTTTACTGAATTACTTTTAAATCTAGTTTAGAGATAGAACTAGATCTTTAAAATTAAAACTGTAAATTTTATTTCCCTTTATTTATTGATATTATTATCTAGTTTAACACAAAACAGTTTTCTACCTATCAAATTTCTAACAAAAGGTCGAAAAGTCTTCCTGAATTTTAAGTCGTGTGACATAATAATATATTTCTGTGGGTATAGTTCATGGGCGTAACCAGGGGGCTGAGGGGACAGCTATCGTAAAACGGCCCAATCCTGAAAATGACTCTAGTAGTGTGTAAAGAAAAAGTCGGTTTGAAAGATATGGGTTTTTCTCCCTGGCCCAAAACCTGGGTACTAGTAAAGTAAAGGTACACGCTACGCTGAGTAGGTACACATATGAAAAATACTGCCTCATTGTAATTGACAGAACGGTGCAATGTAACATAAATAGGTCCAATTTTATCATACCGCTAGTAATTGCTGCACAGCTCCACAAAAAGCCTTTGAAAAATATTACGTAACAGCTCTGGTTGAATACGCATTGTCCACGTTCAATGCACATGAGTAAATACGGCTTTTTCAAAAGCACTATCTGGTACACTTACAACACTGTTAGACTTTCATTGCTGCGTAATATTCATAATAATATACATTCCATGAATGAAATGGACAAATTTTGCCCGGAATGCAAATGTTTCTACCGAATGTCCTTTTATGCTATCAAAGATTAACATTTATACATAACTTATTATGATTTGAGGTGACTAAGGGACGTATTTCAAAGGGTATACATTTCAATTTTAGGCAATGGGCTGACAACCTGTCACTATAGGGATACACAATTTTCCGAATGACCCTCAAACATTTGTCAGACGTGGTATAAATGGCCGTTTTTTGCTACTGTTTACGCTTTGCCTTCCCCGCAAGGGATTATAGGCATGATATGTGTGTGTATGTGTATGTGTATTGTGATTTGGAGTAAAGCAACACTTTTTTCAGTCGTGTAAGTCAAAGTTGTTGGTAAGAGAAGATTAACTTTAAATGTGGTAAATAAGCAAGCACTTTCTTTACAGAGAATCACACACATAAAGAATCACTAGTAAATATCACAGCACGTATTGTGATTCCTTGTAAAATGCTTTCTTTTTCATTCTTAATTTTAAAAACAAGGCACGCTGCCTTGCCGCCGGGGCGGCCCTAAGAGCAGCAATGTATGAAAGTGCAGGTCCAAAGCGCACGGGTGAGGATCGACACCGCCAAAGGGAATCAGTAGAAGCTTTCAACAAAGAAGCTGACAACGTCCAGTTTATTCTACAGTTAACATTTTTACGCGAAATCCATGGCTCGCTGTTTAACAAGACAAACCGCTTATCGGTGTCGGCAGAATTATAAAAATCAATACAAAAATTTGTAGTGTATTTTCTGTAAGTAAGTTAAAGATGGGCAGTACAGTTATAAACAAGTATCACCTGGCACCAAAAGCGTAAAACTAGCAGTAAAACCAATATTCAAATTAGCATCCATTAAAGCCTTAACAACGACTATGCTGAAATAGGGTAGTTCTACGTCGCTTCGTTATACGGTACTCAAAATTGGTATTAAATTTGCTTTACTTACCAAAATAGAAATAAAATATTCCACTTGATTACAAGTGGCTATAGACCTGTTGGTTTTAATTTCAACTAGATATCTATACTCGTTCACGAGATAAAGGGTTGTGACAAACGGACGGACGGACGGACAACAAAGTGATCCTACTTATATATAGAAGAGTTCCGTTTTTTGGTACGGAAACCTAATTAATATTTCGAAGCATCTAAAATATCCAGCGAGACATTTAAGAGCTTATTATTCATAGTCTGTTGAAAGGTCAAAAGTGAACATTATAAGAATTATAAACGATTCAATTCGAATGCTAAATATTTACTTAGTTAACATAAAAAGATTTCCGTAGCATTAATGAGCAGAGAAGTCAAAGATTAATTCGAATTCATTTTCTATTAGGTATGGATATAAAAAGTAGGTAGAAGGTAGGTATCTCCTACTTCTCGTCCGCCGCTGCGTTTGTTTAACGCATCGTAACGCTTGCGTCTGTCAGACGAAAGGAAATCGCGATTTCTTGTCTCATTCTACGGCTACGGTCCGCAACGGATGCGTCTGTCAAGTCGTTTAACAGACGCATCCGTAACGCATCGTTCGCAAAACGCAGCGACGGACAAGTGGGAGAACCGCCTTGGCTCGTGTTTGAATAGTGTGGTTTTTATTTAATTGAATAATATTTTTGATTAAATTTTATGAATACATTTTGAATTATTCAAATCCAGAATATGTACCTATATTTATCCGTAAACGGTAACTGCTGATTAGCTGCTGTTTGCGCTGTAATAATTATCTATAGAGAACTTTTTGCTTGACATTCCAACTTACTTAAGTACGAGGACATCGATTTGACTCTATTCAAAGTTCAAATAACTCAGAAATTCACAAAAAAAATCCTAAATGGCGTTTTAAATCCTGCGGTTTACTTGATAGGTCATGAAGGGATAAAATTTTGTTAATAATAAGTAGAAACCCCGAACCGAAATGTCATATAACTAAATTTGTGCCGTAGCCGTAGGGCATAATAAAATGTAATCGTAATTCGTAATAGATCTAGGTTTTATTTGACAGGCAGTTTTACGTGCACGTTTATACTTATTTGACAGTTCGAGACAGGTTCACGTTCATATATAATACTATATTGAATTAGATATACATATTTGATCACATTGAAATATATAATATTTTCTTGAGTTTGCACAACTTTTACTCATGACAATAAAACAAGTTTAAACATGACCCCCAACACCTAGACGATGAGCTCAAGCATGTGAGACGAGTACTCCATGAAAATGACCTGAAGCCACTACGTCAACGTCACAGAAACCGTGCCAAACCATCCACAGTCGAACGACAACCAGCGTACTTGCCATACTAGAAGGGAGTTACTGATAAAATCGGTCGAATTCTGAAACGAGCTTTAATCAAGACCATTTGTAAGCCGCCGAGGAAGATCAGCCTCAGCCGATCATCAGATCAGTCAAATGCAACGTACCTCTCCAAGATCCAGGGTTCATGACTGTGACTGTACATAGGAGAAACTAAGAGAAATGTATCTTCACGTCTAAAAAAACATATTTCCGATGTAAAAAAAACCGTCGTGACACGACAGTCTGCAGTGTGTGAACATATCATGGATAACCCCACCCATTATGTCAGGTTCGATATGGCTGGAATCCTAGCGAGAGAGAAGAGATTTATTCCTAGGAAGGTACGGGAAGCCATAGAAATACAAAAACTATAAAGAGCCCAAAACGTAGGAATTGTAAAATCCAAAATAAAAACAACTGAAATCCGTTTCAAATTGTTTTATTGTGACTGAAATATATATAGCCCTTTTTACAGCCCCTATAGAGCTCTTAGGCAGGTTAAGGATCTGCTGATAGTGACTTGGATGGTAGATTCTTATATTCTAGTTATGTTGAATACTCATGAAAATGGAACGATCAGTTTTAAACCTAGGTACCTATCCTGAAAAGTAGGTGCTAGGTGCGACTCAACGTGTACAGGGTAAATTATTTTAAAGTGCCATAAATAGTTTGCACAACTTCCGTTGTAAAGCGGGTTGCATGAGCTGCAATAATTTCATTTCTATCGCGCTGTCAGCTACCAAACGACAACTTTGCATAGGGTTGCCACCTTGCCATAAAAGTATATCATCAAGCAGGCTGGTTACAATTTGAAGCTATCTTTAAATAGTCTAATGAAAAATTGTAACTTACTTGTTGTACGTCTAAATATATCTATTGATAAAGCTTCAACCAGAGTTTAAAAATACTGACCAAATTTATTTAGGACCTATTTAGTGAGTCAGAGTTCATAGTGGTTGAGTAAAGTTGTTCTAAAAGTAGAATATGCAGATTCTAAACAAATAGGATTCAGAACTAAATAGGTACTTAGGTACTAAATAAATTTGGTCAGTATTACTTAGCCCTGGCTGATTGCCTGCCTGCCTGCCGGCCTGTTCATTCGATGGCTTTTGCGACTTGGATTAGGTAGTTATTTTGTCGTTGGCAGCCCTGAATATGCATAATGAGATTACAATTCCTCGTGGATGTGATGGAGTGGCAGGTGAAAATGCCAACTAATTTTACTCACAATTGCACATTTGGTTTACAGCGCAACATTTTGCGTCATGCGAATGCGTCAACATGCCTATAATTCCAAAATTGATGACATGAATTACGAGTACATTTCATCCAGTTCCACTGAAACTTATTTAAGGAATCCACGAAAATAGTCCACCAATTTAAAAGTTTAAAGCAAATTATTGTGTCAACCGAGATCACGCGATGTTACATGGAACGAAGTTTAAAAAATTCGATGAGGTTTTTTATTTTTTAGCTATGGACATCAACAATTTATAAGGTATACATAGAAGGAAAAAAGGCTTAGAAACTAGGGAAAACTACTTAAAAAATCAAAAATACCGAGGTTTGAAAAAAACCCTTGCACTGCTTTCTAAAGATTTTGTGAATGAAACTAATTCCTTCAGGCCTTTAAAACAACTAGTTAAGCTTTAAGCCAGTTTAATGGTCTGAACCAAAGTCAAAGTTAACCAAATCGAGTCAATCCAACAAGTTTGTCAAATCACGGCTACATCTAAGGTGACGCGCTTTGTTAGGAAAACCCGTGTTTGTTAGGAAATAAAAAAAAAAATATTTGCATAATAAAACGAAAAAAGCTAAAATAACATCGAAACGTAAACATTTTTATCTAAAACTATCCATAAAAATCTGAGCTTTGTTTATGGGTCTATCCCTGATCTAATAGCGTCTAATGTTTTTTTTTCACAGTGTAGATAGGTTGGTATTTTTTATAAGCAATTAAGTGTTAAAGCAAGTCTGTATTGATATTATGTTGCTAAACATATACTAAGCATTTTATATTGCTTCGTATGTTTCCGGAAACTCCTCCTCCTATAATTGTTCCGGAGTCGATACCGTCGACACCGAATTGTTTTTTTTTATAATTTATCTAATCTCGACACTCGCATTGGCCGGGAGCCCGTCAGATCCAGTTTTTCTAGCCCCGGGAATGCAGTCCAACACACCTGCCGAGCAGCAAACCAACCAGCTAACCTACCGCCTCAGGATAAAGGAATTCTTCAGAATGAATCCAAACCAAGTAGAATGAAGTCTAGAAAACTTATCGGATGCAGACTGGTATCATTCAATACAATATTATATAGATTTTTGAAAAATGCCCTACCCGCGCTTGAAAATTTTGTAAGTTTTCAAAAAATTTGTACCTAACACGGGAAGTGTTTTAAAATTTGGTATTCTATTTTTACAGATATCTCACAACTAAACGTACCAAATTACAAAATACTACTTTAAGTCAAGCATAATGTACTTTTATAGGCAATTCTGTATGGACAACAAAGCGTTTTTATTCGTGTTTAGCATGCTCCAACTCTGATTGAACTTTGAGATCTATTCACTGTTATTGTTCGTAAGATTCCCTCTGAAACAGTTCGTTGCCAAGCCGACTGACTTGGAAATAAATCCTAATCGATAACAAATCACAACACTATGCAGACACCTAGTTTATAGTTTCCGTTTCACGCTGATCATAAAATTATAGCGTAAAAGCTTTTATTTCGTAAAGAAAAGGTTATAATAGGATGAGGATCGCGTTACGCGGAGAATTTAGAAATTACGACGTAACTTTTATTTTATTTAAATAAGTAAGCGGATCCCACGGAATATAATAGCCAAGTTATGGACTACAAGATAATATTTTAAGTAGATACGTTGTCATCCCCGATTTTTTAATTGCTGATAATATCTAGAAGTATAGTGTACGAGTATGTGTAGAATAGGTGATGTTCTCATGAGAATTTTTAGACGAAACAGTTTACATTTCAAACATTGTTACTAAATCCTGATGATTGTCTAAGTTTTAAGAAATATTGGCCCAGGACTCGTGCTCTGACTCTAGCTAGATATCCAATTAATTTTTTGCCTTCAAACTTTTGTACAAGCGAACAAGTTTAGTTGCAAACTAGTTGAACATTAGTGTCGCGCCTCGCGTGCTACATCAATGTATCATAAATAAAAGTTGGGAAACTATGGAGAACGCATTACCATCATATTGTGGACGGGGTAGGAATACAGATCGCGTGATGAAAAACCTTTTCTTTTTCTTCAGCAAGTAGGCGAAATAGCTAAGAAATATGTTAGAGTAAAGAAAAATGTTGGAGTCTACAAAAACATCCTTCTTACCAATGTTACTTTTTAAGCACTTACGATTTTTTCATACTTAACACACACGATTGCTTTCCCACTTTTAACACGGCCATGTGATGCCGGCTTAGACGGCCGTGTGATGCGAGCTTAAAATAGCATTACCCCATTTCTTTCCCGCGGGTGTCGTAAGACGAATATGTAGATATTACAATATTAGGCAACAGGCTGACAACCTGTCATTATAGCGATACAAGATTATTCTCAAATGACCCTCAAATATTTTTCAGACGTGGCAATAGCGGCCTTGAACGCTCTGCCTACCCCGCAAGGGAAAAAGGCGTGATATGTGTATGTGATTGAACACACTCTGTATACAGATAACCAACATACACAGATCAATACCTACACGCGACCTCTCATCACCATCCGCGTCACCTGCAATTTGTAGTGTCGACATTGACAAAGAGGGCCTAGGGCTTGTGTGATTCAGAACATCGAGACGACGAGCTGGGCCATGTACAAAAAGTGCCGGTTCAAAATGGCGTCACGGGAGTTCAGCATCGCATGACAATCAGAATAGAAAAACATCCGAAGTGAGCAGACAGCCAGCGTATTTACCCTATGTGAAAAGAGTAACAGATAAGATTTTTTTAAGAATGTTTTCACTCTATTGTGATAAGTATCACACTATTTACGCAAGGATGTCATTCCGCTTCAGAATGCAGAAGTCTATAAGGTACAATGTAGCTGCTGTAAGTGTTATATTACAAACGAAGCGGATTGGCAGCTGTGAAACACCATCAGATACGTAAATCAACAATTGCAGAACACCTATAATTATCATCCGGTTCTAATCTTTGGATTGAACTTCATGCCCGAAAATCCTCTTTGTAGAACGCCTCTATTACCCAAGGGTCATTCGCGAGGCTATTGAAATATAAACTTAAAATCCTTACCAGCTCACAAGCCTTGTAACTGACTCTTCCCACACGAACTCTGGATCTAAAGCCCAAAACTCAAACTAGATAAGTTCGTAAAGGCATTAATATACGTTCCAATACAATACCATACGACTAAAACAGAAACAAGTGGCCTATCTATAATTGGATTATGCATGAAAGGGATCGAGAGGGGAGGGGTATTAATTGCTATGTAAATAGGAACCCGAACAAATGGCGATTGTCTGGGAAGGCTTTTGGCACAGAATATGTAAAAGAATTACTTTAGGGTCTATTATACTAGATGTCGCTTGTCGTCGCTTCGAGACGAGTACCAAGAGGTTGAAGATTTCGTCGGCTTACGTCGGGGCGCCGGTAGCTCAGTTGGCAGAGCAGTGGAACGGTACTCCACGGTCCCGGGTTCAAGTCCCGGCGGGCGCTGACATTTTTTCAATTTCTTATTTTCATTTATGAAAGTAATATAGCACTGTGAGTGCAAAATAAAACCATAGTACTTTAGGGTCTGTCTACGCCCGAGCTATTTGCACCTACATTATTGAATTAATACCTATTGTGTACTTAATCTCTAGAGAGAACGTGGGGTCCCAATGTATACTCATAAAAAAGTTTTCTTTGATACGTAAGTAAAGGTCGGAATCGGATCTCCCTGCGTATCAGTTGAGAAATTTTATATTCTATGGCATAGATACGAGTATGACAGTTTGCGCAGTAAATCTCTTATGGCATAATGATCTCTGTGATGACGCTGACATTGAGAGGGAGAGAAAGGCTCTAGCCGCTAAAGTCTAGCAGTTAGGGCCAAAATGATAGTCTACTGGTTCAGACGCTGATCAGCACAGGTAAAAATCACCTTGTTTAGAGCATGCATACATAGATACTCACATCAGCCTATTGCGGTCCACCCGCTGATGTTTAGAGCATATTGCTCATCATTATAGAACGGCAACCTGTGCTGGCATTCATACAGGTAAAAATCGCTCAAGATCAAGACCGGTCCCTTCAATACAACGACGCATTCAGGGCTCTGCTGGGGCTGCCACGCTTCTATAGTGCGTCAGGTATGTTTCCGGATGGTCATGTATATGGCTTCCAGGTCATGAACGAAGGGCCGCCGCGCTGCAAAAAATTGAATTTTAATTTTAGGTACTTACCTGCAATTTGTATTTTACTAATAATGGTAATGTTTTATTTATTATTTCGACCTGTGTTCCATGGAGAATGTTGTTCAGTTTCATAGTAATTTCGTCTTGTAAAAATATTTGCCCCTGTTGTGGCATTGTATAAGTTTTAAAAAATCATCGTCATGGTTTATTTGTGGATCATTGTGAGACTTTCTTCTACTTTCAGCGCCCTTGTGCGACACATCCTCAGCCAATCATGATCTCAAATTAAGATACTTAATTGTATTGAAGTACAAAAAGTAGACGTAGTGCCGTGTGATGCCGGCTTAAAATAGCATCACCCATTTCTTTCCCCTAAGAGACGACAAAGGGACTTTAGGGTGTGTATTGCAATTTTAGGCGATGGGCTAGCAACCTGTTACTATGGCGATAAACAATTTTCCGAATGACCCTCAAATATTATGTCAGACCGTCAGACGTGGCGTATATGTCAGTTTTTGCGGCCATTTGCGCTCTGCCTTCCGTGCCTTCCCCACAAGCGATAAGTGTATGGTGCCAGTTTTTTTTTTAACGAACAAGTATCAATCTAAAACGAAGCGTCTTTGTTATATTTTATTCTATGAAGTAGGCACGGGTTCGTTCCCCTATTGCGAGTGTTTACTCTTTCTTTGGTCTGCTTTAAAAATTTCAAATATATTAACAATAGAATTCTTAGAGTTATCAATAAAAGTAACTAAAACGTCTACATCTACGTATCGAAATGTTTACGTTTTTTTCTCGTGATTTGCACTTAAACTACATGGTGTTAGGTATAATAATACAACCCTAGGTATAAGCGTTACTAGCGGGATTTCTGTTTATATTAAATACTTACATATATAACGCCTATATCCCTTGCGGGGTAGGCAGAGCGTTAATGAAAACGTAAAACTATCATTTACGCCACGTCTGACAAATATTTATGGGTCATTCAGAAAATTCTGTATCGCTTTACTGACAGGTTGTCAGCCCATTATCTAAAATTGCAATACACATGACACCCTTGAGTCCCTTAGTCGCCTCTAACGACACCTACGGGAAAGAAATGGGGTGATGCTATTCTAAGCCGTCATCACACGGCACTACGTCTACTTTTGTACTTCGATACAATTAAGTATCTTAATTTGAGATCATGATTGGCTGAGGATGTGTCGCATAAGGGCGCTGAAGGTGGAAGAAAGTCTCACAATGATCCACAAATAAACCATGACGATGATTTTTTTAAACTTATACAATGCCACAACAGGGGCAAATATTTTACGAGACGAAATTACTATGAACCTAAACAACATTCTCCTTGGAACACAGGTCGAAATAATAAATAAACACTTAAAATGTACCAACCGAATCAGTTTATATGGGAGGTCTAATTCTTTTTTAACTATAATTACGTTCCATGGAGTAAGTTGTTCAGTTTCATGGGTAATTTTGCTCCGTTATAGGTATATTTGCCTCTGTTGTGGGCCACATTCTGTATTCTATCTAAGCAGCCTGTATATGGGTAGACGCTTTGCTATTGAAACAAAATTTACATATTTTGAGTGTTTGTTGATTGAACCACTTTCTTAGATGACTATAAAAGTATAAGATCGATGCTTGGTAATTAAAACGTCTTAGAATTAATAGACACGATTAAATCGATTGGATAATTGATAAATAAAACTTTATGCATGTTTTTTATATTAATAGTTGAAATTTATTTATATTAATAAACAAAGTATTATTTTATGGAAGACGTGTTTCTCATATGACTATTATTACCTCAAATATCAGCATAAAGTAAGACCTGTCAGTCCTACTGCTGGGCGTTGGCCTTCCTCAGGGTTTGCCATCAAGACCCGATTTCCCGATTTCGGCATCCAGTCACCACCAGCTGCCTTATCCGACCGGAGGGCGTCCAACGCTACTTTTACCGAGGCGAGACTCTAGATCTCGCTTACTCCACCATCAATCAGTCAGTAGGTACTACTACAAATGTGACCAACCCACTGCCGTTTTAATTTGCTGAACTACCACTTATGAATAATCTTTTAATCGTATATGGAGGGATACTGGGCTAAGGATTATAAAGTGTTTTTAACAGATAAAAATTTACACTATTTTACGCCAATAGATGACCTTAAACATGTGTATGTCAACTAGCCACCTAAGCTAATATAATAATATTAGCGTTCTAGAAGTAGGTAGTGAACTGTTTTCTTCCTTGTAACCTTGCTGGTGTACCTTTTTCGGACCCATAGTCCTTATTCATTGTTGTTTATTGTACACAAAAAGATTACAAGAGACACACATACGAAGAATAACGACACAACATGACAACTTTTTTCTTCTAAGAAATTTCTTCCAGCTTACCTACGTAAAGTGACACATTATTAGGAAGGCGGATTAGGCGTGCACAACAGAATATAATATTATTTCCAATTATCTATCAAACAAACACCAGCAGGTCAATGATGCTGGGATATATCATTATTGACATACTTACTTAACCTTTGAAGATAGAGATATACGCAGAAATATAATACCTAAACATTGGTTTAGGTATTAAATATTTTTTTTATATTGAAATATTTTTTTATCGATAGAACTGAGGGATATATGCAGATATTCAACGCCATCTATCGATAATTTCCTGTTTTCTTTCAAAAAAGCGCTCATTGACGTGTGGGTCGTGACTTTCACTCGATTAGACAAGTCTATTTTATTTCTGGATATTTGAGTGTTCCATAAATAGGTTGATATTGAGCCGCTTGAAGGAGCAAAAGAAATAAATATTTACTAATTGGTTTAGATATTATATTTCTACGTTGGTAGGTATGTCTCTATTTTCATGTAAGTTTATTGTAAGTCTATTGTCTACATCTACACTAATATTATAAAGAGGAAAGATTTGATTGTTTGTTTGTTTGTTTGTTTGTTTGTTTGTTTGTTTGCATCGAATAGGCTCCGAAACTACTGGGCCGATTTTAAAAATTCTTTCACCATTAGAATCCTACATTATTCCTGATGAACATAGGCTATATTTTATACGAGAAAAAAATAGGGATCCGCGTGAAAATTTCGATAATGTAACCCAACGTGTGAAAAATGTACCAAAAAATATCTTATATCGCGTACGCTGTGGAAATACTACTGGGCCGATTTTAAAAATTCTTTCACCATTAGAATCCTACATTATTCCTGATGAACATAGGCTATATTTTATACGAGAAAAAAATAGGGATCCGCGTGAAAATTTCGATAATGTAACCCAACGTGTGAAAAATGTACCAAAAAAAAATCTTATATCGCGTACGCTGTGGAAATTATTGACAATAGAGCAAAGTAATGTACTACAGTTTTATAGAGGACATCAATATCTATAATAATGTCCGCGATACCATATGTCTAACTATTATAGTTATGCCACAATAACTACTTTTTCATTTAAAAATGTACAAACTACGCCACATTATTCGTACCAGTGTAATGATTATATTTAATCATTACTGTATTAAAGGGTGTCAGGGATAGCCCTCAGAATACTTATAGGGTACATGCAGACCATAAAACTGAACAACTTTCCCCTATGAACATATTTCAGGAAACGTAAAAAACTGACTTCCCATAGTGAATGCAGTCAGCTGATTGTGATTTTGTATGGAAGGTCATTTTTTTGGCGTTTCCTAACATATGTTTCTAGGGGAAAGTTGTCCGGTTTTATGTTTCATGCACCCTATCAGTATTCGAAGGGCTGTCTATAAAAAGACGACAAAAAACATGAAATAATGCATTAAAAAAAATTACACAAAAATAATACATACATACACATATGACGCCTATTATCCCTTGCGGGGTAGGCAGAGCGTAAACGGCCGCAAAAATGGACATTTACTCCACGTCTGACATATGTTTGAGGGTCATTCGGAAAATTGTGTATCGCCATAGTGACAGGTTGTCAGCCCATCGCCTAAAATTGCAATACACACCCTCAAGTCCCTTAGTCGCCTCCTACGGCTCCCACGGGAAAATAATCGGGTGATGCTATTCCAAGCCGACATCACACTAAAATAATAATTATATAATCTACACTAATTGAAATCAAAATTGAATATTAGAAACAGGATTTTATTTATTGTTTGTTTGAATTGAATAGGCTCCGAAACTACTGGACCGATTTACAAAAATTCTTTTACCGTTAATTGAATTTGAAATTCTTTATTCAATGAAGGATAGTATTAACACTTATTGACGTCATGAACCGTCATTCTAAAAAAAGAAATTTGTTTCACATATTTTTTTTAATAACAATTTTGTTAGACCTAATAGAAAACCGGCTCGATGGGATAAAAAATAAATAAATATAGGCACTGCCATGGGACTGGCCAGGTTAATCACACGGCATGTAACTTTACGCCACCACCATCTGAAAACGATATTTGTTTCAAATTGAAGTCAAGATTTTTAGAATCCTACATTATCCCTGATGAACATGGGCTATATTAAACTGTCTTATTCCATGGGGGAAATTGTTAGCGGCGGGTGAAACCGCTGGGCGGGCTGCTAGTACTAAATAAATTTAAAAGTTTATTGTACTAAATAAATTTGTAACAATGTATGTATAGTTTAGTACAATGTATGCTTCTTTATAATACATATTCTATTTTATTTTGTTATTGCCTACCTACCCAAAAAGTTATGAATTCTCTAACAACAAACGAATTGTCTGAAAGAGATCTCTTTTTAAGAGATAAGCTCGCCTTTGCTACTTTTATTTTTATTGTAAAACGTTTTTTTTATTATTATTTTGCTATAAAGAAAAAAAATATTTTATTTTCAAGGGATAATTGAGTATCTATACTACCTATGTTTTAAACTTATAGACATTAAAACAAAGAAACACAATTAATGCCAAGTAATATGTATATCTTTTCTTTTGTGATCCTTTTACCTAGTGACGTGTAGTTTGTTTATGAATGAATATTATAGTGTGCATAATTTTACTATAGTAGAATAGTACCTACCTACCCAACTACTTTTCGCAAAATACATACCTACAAAATCTAATCGCAAATATAGGTCAGCTCAACTCAAAATAGGTGACTTCTGCAGAGTTAACAAGACCGTCGTCGCTACAAACACACAACAACATATAGGTACTTCTACAGTACAGCTGAATTTGCATCAGCTGAAGTTTGTTAGTAATACTAGACTTTAACTAGTAAATCCTGCGACTGCGTGCCGCAGCCTGGCGGGGAGTCGCCCAAACTGGAATACTCGAGGAGCTCAGACACGGAGTTTCAGAGGGGACTACTATCAACTAAAATGAAACCATGAAAAACTCGTGAGAATAAGACTAACTCGCTAACATTAAAATAATACAGATACGGACACAAAGAGACGCTTTATTCCGTATGTATGTATCATTTATTCATATAAACACAATCAGTTCACATAAAACAACTTCCGACAAACTTTGAAACAGTTCTTTGGCAGACTCGTTACTCAAAAAAACGCTATATTTTGTACTTTTACAGATTAAATTTCGTGTTATGCGTTAAATTGTGTTTTTAACATGCGCCAAGTCTGATTGCGACGGTATTATTATGCCTTTAAACTACTTGTTCGTAGAACTCCCTCTGAAACATGTTGTTACTCTGAGTCCAGGGTCGTGACATTCATATTACAAAAGTTATACAAATGAAATATGCGCCAAGTTAGTTTTTACCTCTTACCGATTCGTGCTACGGTTTCCCTCCAATTTTCTTGCAATATTCTCGTGAAATAAATAGTAGTTTGGGAAATATAATTTTCCGTAACGACTTTCTGTCGTAACAGGCCTATTTGATCGTTTCACAATGTGAAATATTGAATTGGGTAGGTTCAATAAATTGGTTTTACTCAAGATCTTTCCGGATCTTTCAACCGCGTCTTTTAGTTATCTGGCTACTTACTGCCTTCACTGTATTGTTTACCTTATAAATATTCCTTTATACATACATAGATATACATATATCACGCCTATAATCCCTTAGTAGCCTTTTACGACTCCCAAGGGAAAGAAATGGGGTGATGCTATTCTAAGCCGGCATCACACGGCACCTTCCTTTATACATTTACCTTATTATTTAGTTAAGTAGGTAGTGCTTCAAGATCATTAAACCACAGTTCTTTGTCCTGTCGTAATGGAGGTAGGTGTCGTTCCTTCGTATCGTGAAGGATTTCAAAACGTACGTGGGTAAACAAGGATTTGTTTAATGTCCTCTGAATTCAAACAGGTCTGAGCTGAATAGATCGTTCAAATGCGTACAGAATATCATAGTTGTTTTGTATTGTGAGTATCATATAGGAGTGTACTCCGTGTTTGTATTCAATAAAAATTACCAAGAGAAGTTGTTCAGTTTTACATCTAAATCATACCTAATTTTGTGAAAAATTACCTGTTAGTATGCTGTTCATAACCTTAAAAGGGGAGACCCTCCTCCCTTGTTTAGTTCAAAAGTAGTTTCATTCATGGTCATAAGTATGAAACGGCGTATCTTGTAAACCGTAAGTGTTTCAAAAAGATATCATGGTTATAAGCAAAGGAAATTATGAGAATTATAATTATTATCTTTTACAATTTTTGGTAACTATTATAGTTAACTTAAAAACCATAATCTGGGTCACATTTCAAGGGAAATGGGGGGAGTGGACGAGGGGAGGGAGATCCTTTTTAGGTTTTTGAACCTGCCAAGGACTTTCTGTAAGGTCGCCATACATTGATATCACAGAATTCCCGAATTAATAGTACCTACAGAGTAGAACGTAGCGTGTAGGTACCCCTAGTGTCATAGATATTTTATACAATGACATTTGGCATCCAATCCATCACACATTGTACCTAGGTATTATTTTCATTAATGAACAATGCGTATTTTAATCGCTACGCACTACAATACAACATGGACGTCAAACAGACGGGTTTTTTATTTTATTTATTTTATTTTTTACTTTGTCATATCAAAAATATGTTTTTTTTTAGGTAGGTACCTATTTATAAATATTTTGATGGTTTCAGCGATAAGTATATTGATATAACAATATTATTTATTCAAGGATTAGTTTTATGAGCCTATTTTGCTTTTAACCCAACATTTATATGTATTTTATAGATTATGGAACAAAATTTGACCTCGTAAACCCCAAAGGGTAATAAAACGAACCCATTTGGACAGACAGAAACTCAAAATTCCGCTAAAACCATTTGTGAGATAATACCCAAATTCTTGTATATATAAATAAATAATAATATTAACATTTAATAGGTATCAATGTTAGCAAGATGCTACACAATGCAAATTTGATCGTAGATGTTGTCGAAAAAGATAATAAATTCATAAATTATAATTTTTTAGCTGTCGAAGAACCAAAGGCTTTTATATTTCTGTCATAAAATCAACATAGGTAATAGACACAAATGTACCTAGTACTACTTTCTATTTCTTTAAATCTTCTTTATTCCTAACGGGGTAGGCAAAGCGTTACCGGCCGTAAAAATTCGGTCTCTATCGCCACGTTTGACAAATATTTGAGGGCCGTTTCAGGAAAATCGTGTATCACTATAGTGACGCCTAAAATTGTAATACACATGAAACCCCTGACTCCCTTAATCGCCTTTCACGACACACGCGGGAATGAGTTAGGTTGATGCTGTTCTAAGCCGGCATCACACGGCTTTCTACAAGATACATATAATTAGGTTTCAGAAATAGTAAAGGTAGCTCGCACCTGACAAGGCAGACCCAAAGTTAGGAATTCATAACTGCAAATTTTCATGTTTATACCTATGCCTACCCAGCTGTGGCTGAGAAGGGACTACAATTTTAAGAAGAAAATTTCCAAGAATAGCCCGTGTAGAAGGTACAGACACAGTGTACTAGAAGCAGCTACCTACAACACGTCAAGCAAAGCCGGTAATTACCTACTCAGCAACGACGACTCTACATTAATTTGGCAAACGCATTAGTTTACATTTAATTGAGTACATATTGTAACCAATACAATACGAGTCGATATCGATATTAATACGAGTCACTCAAAGATTGACTGGAAGAGATCCCTGAATGGCATTAAACCGCCTTCGAGACTGTTTTTATTGCTTCTTTTAATGTTATTGTAAATTTATTTTGGGGAACTAAAGTTACAACATACATACAAATATATTCAGGCTGTGTTCTTCTCATAAAATTGAACAACTTTTCTTGGTATCGATTTTTTTCTTAATATATAAAAAAATCAACCTCCAATACATAGTGACACATTTCTTGATTCTGTTTCTAAGGGAGGCCCATTTTTTCTTATCACAAATAAACATACATACATACATATATCACGCCTTTATCCCTTGCGGGGTAAGCAGAGCGTAAACGACCGCATAAACGGACATTTACGCCACGTCTGACATATATTTGAGGGTCAATCGGAAAATCGTGTATCACCATAGTGACAGGTTGTCAGCCCATCGCCTAAAATTGCAATACACACCCTCGAGTCCCTTAGTCGCCTTACGACTCCCACGGGAAAGAAATGGGGTGATGCTATTCTAGGCCGGCATCACACAGTAAACCCAAATAAAGTACTAAGATAAGTTGTTAAAATTTATGAATGAAATACTAAGACAAGTTGTTATGCAGAACACAACTTGAAAATATTCAATAAAATGATCTCTTAAAAATATCTCAGGTCACTAGTGTATAGCGTGAAAAGTAACGGGGACAGGACGGTGTCCTGGGGGACTCTTGCCTGTATGGAGTGGGGGGAGGACAGAGTGACCTCTACTCTGAAGCGAAAGCTTTGATTCGACAGAGTGTTACGTACTAAAAGCACGAGACAATCCGACACAGCGAGTTCATTTCCTTAGCTGCAGCCATTGCGAGTAGATCACACTCCATAAGCTCCTCAAGCAGCGGAGGTCCCTTATTTGTTCTCCACTTTGGGAACTACCGGCACGTGCCGGGTAGATTCAGTCCAATACGTTCTTCCCAGAACAACTCGTAAGCCTAACCGCGCCCCAAGGGCGCGATTGAGCTGGTTGTTTGAACAAGCTGAAAAACTCTGACACCAGGGTTCTTCGGGTCGTTGGACGACTCGGTGTCCCACACGAAAAGAGAGAGCGAGCTGGTATAGCTTGTATACCATCCCGTTGTGCCAGACCTTGTCGAAGGCTTTCACCACATCGAGAAACACTGCTCCTGTAGGGGTCTGTTTGGAAAAAGCATTCAGCTTGAGAGTAATATGTTCGAGAATATGGTGCACTTTTTGAGTACAAGAGTACCAGTGCCGAAAGCCAAATTGCTCGTCAGGGATGAGGTTGTTAGTTCCCGCATGGTCTCGAAGTCGGGCATAGATCATGCGTTCGTAAAGTTTTGCGAGAGGGTTCAGTAGCCTGATCGGGCGGTTGAGTAGGTGTACTACATAGTAGCTAACCTCTTAACCTTGAGCATAACACAGAACTTCAGTGCTCCGACGTGTCACGATACGCTAAGCGATTTTGATAAATATATGCACACAAATGGCGTAGTAGTGCGTGCCCGTGCATACACATGACGTTATTACCCCCAGCCCCAAACGAGGCAGCGACGTGGGGCACAGTGATAACAGTTTGATTATTCTAACCTATCTAACCCCACTTGGGGCCACTCAGAGAGAAAAATAAGGTGAAGGGATTCTGCTGTATTGTACACTTACCACAACACAGCATGAAATACTTACTTTGACCCTTTAACGGGCAGAGCATGTAATCTTTTTATATTGGTTTTGAAGTCTATTGCGGGTTGTTAAAGTTCAATTTTAGGTAGGAATATTCTTCCTACCGCCTTATAAAGGTTTACTTTAAACACATTGAAATTCAACAACGAAGGAAATCTACAGGCCCTACTACCAAAATGTAGGCAAAAAACAATTAAAATCACATACCCATGATGGGCCTGTATTCAGATTCAAGCTACGAGACTTATTACCTCTATTTGGAATCGGGCGAGAGTTCTACAATACATGAAGTTACTTACAATACGCATTCATATGCGTTTACACATGGTTTACAAACACAAAATCCCCATAGACCGAGACAGATATACAAACAGGATGTAAAGATATTAGCTGCAAACATTTTAAGGAGTGAACCAGTCCATGAAACTGAAGAACTTTGTTTTTACTTAACTTAATTAAAAAAAATTACATCATGTATCAGATGGTGATATTCTTGTATGTTTTTAGGTGTAATTCTTGAAGTTGCCCAGTTTTTGGCTTCACTTCATTCTAAGGGCTCCTTATCTTTTCATCTTTGATCCAAGCGTGAGTAACGCTGAGGTAATCACGGTTAATGATACCAAATAACCTTTTTGAGCAATATCTACGCAAATTGTTTCCATTATATTAATAGGTTGTGTATTAAATAATGTGAAATGTGACAGGCTCGCTTACAACTCGTTAGGCCCGGAGCCTAGGTTTCATATTGTATATTAATCTTCATTGCGGGCTGCCTTTCACGGCGGCTTTATCATTCAGTTCGTAAACCGTACCTGATGAGGGTATAATTCTATTTTCTGAAATTGTAATTCACGTTTTATCCTATTTCTTGTAAGCACCTAAATAGTACTTTGTCTTATTTTTAAATATTGAGTTTGCTTCTAACCTTGACAGTACGTAAAATGTACGTAGAATGCCTTTTCATTTACCTTCTTAACTTTGACATCAAAGATTTTCCGCGTGAGTATCCCATTGTCATCTATTCTATACGCAGGCAAGTTCAACCACTTGTTTATATTTTTTGAGCAATATAGCGATTACCACGAAACTTAATAATCAGCAGTCAAACGTGTTTCAGCGAAGCCTCACATGGAGCACCAAAATAAGACGTCTATAGAAAATATCTGCGCAATTGTAAACATGACTTACTTTTAGCATGTAAATGGGTCAGCAGCAATACAGGAGGCGGTCGACGACCGGAGCATCCCGTGCAAAAACGCTATCAAACTGTTGAACACACGAACACTTAGTTTATTTTTAGCGTGGATGTGACCCGGATCGCGTGGCGCGGTTATAAACCCGTTTAGATACAATAATATTTCATAGCCCGGTGATGTCCTGGTGCCCTGATCGTATTTTCTGATGGCCACATGTTAGGAGTATCAATAAACTGTTATATCTGTGGTTTAATGGAACTCCTCAAAGTGTCTAAAACGATGCTTTTCATATGATCCTCTCGAAAACATTGAACTGAAATGCTTGTGTATATTTTTGCAGCTACTGGCCCAAAAAATCGTGACCGTCCTATTTTGGCGTTGAATCTAACATCCTATAAATACCTAAATACGAATCAAACCCTAAATCACGGCGGCGGATAAAATCCGGATACGCGGTTGACCTAACCGCAAAATTAATTCCACGGATTCGCGGGCGCGTGTTCATTTTTTTTCAGGGCTAACATCCATGCTAGCTTAGTTTTTACGTTAATGACTTTCCGAAAAGGTTGTTGTTGATCTAGGTACATGTCTTACATTACCATTTTATCCTATATGATCCATGTTCTAATTAATTAAAATGTATGTGTGTGTGAAGCTATTCACTACACGAAAAATATAATTTCTCCTCATGCAAGTGCTACACCAAATTGTCTTTTGCACAAGTTTTTGGTGTTACCTTGAAGCAAAATTAAAACCTGCAAACTGTAAATATTTTCTGTAATTAAAGTTATGGATGAAGTATTAACGACCACTATTGACTCAAATTACCGCGATTATTTCACCTAGTTTTGTAGGGTCTACTTGGACTTTGTGGGGTATTTTGTTTGCATGAAGATTTTATTTTTTGTCAAGTATCGCTAGTTCTAGGCTTAAATAAAAATATGTCGCATGTCACGTGGATTTCCTAAAATCTATGATTTAATACATACATACACATACACATATCACGCCTATTATCCCTTGCGGGGTAGGCAGAGCGTAAACGACCGCATAAACGGACATTTACGCCACGTCTGACATATATTTGAGGGTCAATCGGAAAATTGTGTATAACCATAGTGACAGGTTGTCAGCCCATCGCCTAAAATTGCAATACACACCCTCGAGTCCCTTAGTCGCCTCTTACGACTCCCACGGGAAAGAAATGGGGTGATGCTATTCACACAGCATGATTTAATAGAACTGAAGTTTTACATTTAAACGGGCTGAACTAGTGATGTATACCTACTGTTCTGAAAATTGAGAATACCTAGGCTAGTGATAAAAACTATGATGCACAGATCTAATACCCAAGTTTGATAATTACGGTGAGAAAAGTGAAGTGACGATACATAATAAAGAATTATACGAACTCCAGCTCTTATAGATGTTAAATACAATGTAGCTAATATCCCCGTCGCATGATGTGTATGAAAAGATTATGATACTTACAACATCAACGCTGCAACAAGCTTGTACCATCGTCTCTGCAGCGTAGGTGTAAGTGTAAGTAATGCAGCCGTATTATGAAACTAAAATTGAAGAAAAATATAGCGTCAAATAATAATATTGTTTAAATAATGTAGTTTGTTTTACACCTACGCCCTGACCTTTATGATATAAAGATGCATCCACTTTTAGTTTTACGTATTGGCATCCATTGGTGAGCCATATAATTATCTTCTTACTCTTATGATCGTTTCCAATTGTTTCGAATATTATTTCATTCACAGTTAACTTCATGTCTAGAGTACTTAAAATGTGTTTTGGGTGTTTATAAAATTGGTTCACTGTAAAGTGACAAAATCAAGTGAGCATAAAGTACTCCTCTTGGAACACATGGTATGCATGCATAAAGTTGTACAGAAATAAGGGGTTTTGATTGCAATGCTACTTGCAGAATGGTCTTACTCAAGCCAGTATAGGATTGTCACCGTTGACTGCTCATGCAGACGTCGTTGAAAAAATGTATTAAGGTACAGTTTTAATACGATTTTGGTGTATGGTAGGTACACACTATCCGAGCGATAACTCATTTGAGCCGCACCAGTATAACTTTTTTCATGTACGTATAAAACACGATTGTTTATTTATTAGTTACCTATTTATAAAAGTTGTTCAGTATGATACGCTCAGAATAGTACCTCGTGCTAAGCCCGTATGGGATTGTCGCCGCTGACTGCTCCTGCAGACGTCGTCGCATAAATCGTATTAAGGCTGTATGCTGTATGGTGCACACTATCCGAGCGATTACTCATGTTGAGCCGCACTAGTATGAGGGTTTTCATACGTACAACACGATTGTTTACCAGGGAAGTCTGAAGTTTATTCGGTCCAACGATCATTCAGAGCAGGTTTCAAGAGTGACCAACTAAAGCTATTTACAAGATATGCGGGATTTTATATAAGTAAAACAACGCTGGTGATGTACCTAGTTAGGTACTTAATAAACGCGATTGAGTACCTATTAACTGTCAAAAGAAATGATACTCAATATGTGTTGTCAACTGAAGATATTTCGAAATTGCCGACATCTTTTGATAGGAGCCTACAGCTTTTGTTGGGCAGACTGTTGAGTAGACTCTACCTATTTATCTTCAGGACTTACTACGTCTTCCTATAGCTGAAGCTGTATAAAGATCCGTTTAGTCAAGTAGTTTGTGAGATCGCGAGTGACAAAACAGCAAACTCTTGTTGGTAAATAATTGTCAAAAAATAAAAGTTTTGCTAGCTGCACATTGCACAATAAAACTCTTTTACTCATCCTAAATAATTATACCAGTGCAAACTATGTAGGCGAAAATGGACTATGGTACTTGACTCGGCTAAAATTTATATCGCGCTACTTGATAAATAATTCATAGAGCAGACCTAAATACATAATAGTGTCAAAAGTGGTTATTTATTTAGCGGCCGCACCCACACTTATACAAACACAAAACTATAAATCGAACTTCTTAGTTTTTTAAGTCTGTTAAAAATATCATATTCTCACGGGAAAACTCATTAGCGGGGCGGGACCGGGACAGCTACGGCAGTTAATAAAGTACAAACAAGAAGAACAAAAAATCGAAGTCGATTAGTGTAAAACTGTGAGCGGAATGGTTCATACTTGCATGAAAAATACTATTTTACTTCTTTTGATGCCACTAATGATAATGTTAAAAGTCAGCAAATTAGTACGCAAGTAATAACTTAGTACTTGTCGCATTAAACTTGAACTTTATTCTACTTACTGGTATAATGAAGTTCCTTTAACATGTTTTTACATATTGAATTGTTATTAACTATTTAAAGGCAGGTTATAAATGGTAAAATATAGCATTGCAAATGATTCAAGTTCGTTTTAATACATAGTATAAAATGAAGTCGCTTTCCGCGTTTTTCTGTATTCTTTCAACGGATTTATAAGCGTTTCTTATTTTCAAATACATATAAAGATCGATTCAAGAGAAAACTTTATAGGTGTAATACATACCGGTAAAAGGTTAACAGCGGGTGCAACCGCTGGGTACTCGCTAGTTTAGGCATAATACCATCGTATTTAAAATATCAGTTTTTCAGAATTTCAGTTTATTTATTATGGATAGTAACGATCCCCACGACGAATGACCTTCGCCCTTGCCTGTTAAACTTAGTTAATTGAATTGTTTGGTAAGCCCTGAGCAATGGTTTATTGACTTCAAATTATGCTTTGTTACCAAAATATTGATACAGTTCTACAAATGCATCAATGGATCCGAGACTAGTCAAGCAACTCTCGTTCATTTCAGTTGTAGAGGTTCCGAAGGTTTATTTGGAACCAGTTTGTACCTACCTATGATTTTGTGTCTGTGCTGTGACCTTTGCATACAAGACACGTAGCTTTTACTCGCTCCCTCCCTTAGCCTTGATATCGTGACATTTTTAGGAAATAAAAAATATTTATATACAAGTAAATATGCGGTAAATTACACAAAATATAAAGTTAGTTTTGATGCTCTTACGAACGATGGAACGGCAATAAAAATAAGTACATAGGATAGTTTGCGCTGAAATCTTTGTTATTTGTTTTGGTACGCTGGGATTGGAACGGAATGTGGACATCGAGACAAACCCAAATAGGGATTAACGGTGTCTTTTATTTAGTTTAAGGATTGTTTATGTAATAAGATAATAAAAAAAAATAAAAAAAAAAATGTCTTATCCAAACTGCAATCCGGATTTCTGTAATTACTTACATGCTTATAAATAAAATTACTTTTAAGTCGGATAAACATGAAATTCAGGTTTATTTTGAACTTAAAAACTATTTTCTCAATCATTGTTTGAAAATGTCCCTTCAATTTGTCTCAAGTAAATGCCAGTAATATTCTATCGCACAATTCGCGCCGCGGTCTCATTTCTGGACCATGAGGTAACGCCTAATAAATTGTTAATGCAATTAGTGCTGCCATATCAATTAAGGGTGGATTTAATTATCGTGACTGCTGCGGACCACGACTGTCTGTGCAGTTCCATAAATCAGGTAGCTGCAGCCAGCCAGCTCGGCTCCATGTCCTAGGGTGAACATGCCTGTCCCAGAACAAGCATCAATCACCACATTACAGCCATTTTTCATCTTGTTCTTTTTTTTATATCAATGGGATAAGCAGGTCTTTTATAGCTTGTAAGCCCAAAATGCTTGGCATTTAGTTCAATAACTTTTAAATTTCTTTATCATAATTTTAATACACATTGGCGCGACATACAATCTGATAAAACCAATAGACCAACACGTTTAATGCAAATAGAAAATTTATACTTGTTCCGACTAATTTAGTTCAAAACATTGGTAGAATATCAATGCTTTTTATAAACATTTTTGGTATTAAAGAGTCGAAAAATATATAACTACTAATTTGAGTTTGGCTCTAAAACAAACTAAGTGGTTTAGGACTGGTTCGTCGACCCTATTCAATTGCGCAATCGGTTGTGACCGCTCGTGATCAGCATCAGCCTATTTTTATCGACGTCGGAACAATGGGCGTCGACGTTATGTTTTGTTTTTGTTTGACGACCAAATCAGGATTTATCTTGTTTGGGGATTTCGTAAATTGCCCTCTCGATTGAAATCCCTGATTCTGATTTGCGAGTTTGCTGTTCGGATTTCGCGCCTAAATAGTCGCTGGTCCCTGTTTATAGGCGGCCAAGCTATCATAATACCCGAATCCTGTAAGTACCAACTTATTTACCAGGGGAGAAAATTTGGCAATCCATAATTCCGGCGATCCGATTCGAGCCGGTGAACAAAACTTTTCCAGGTTTGAAATAATTGGAAACTTTATCTTTCGAAGCCTACTCTGAGTTTGAACGTAAGCAAACTATAAGTAGGTACTTCGGTTGTTTTGTTGTGGTGACAAACACATAATGCACGTAGATCTACCAACTAATGTGTATCTTCATATTTTTACATAATCGCCAAAAAAAATACCTGAAAAATAAATTCTTGTCGTCGACTCACATTTTTAGAACAAGTTGTCTGATGGATACCTCCTATAAATAGACACATGAGGACTTTCATCTTTTGAAGGTTTTCTCATATTTGCAGACAGGTACCTACACTACCTACACCTGAGGGTAGGTAGGAACACTGTGTACAAAACCAAAACGATACAGGTGCTGCCATCTCCACAAGTAGAGCATAAACAACACTGGTTTTGCTTTGCTCTACCAGCTGTCCACACAAACGTTTTCTGTTCCAACGGAAAAGCCTACGAATGTGCTACGAACTACGAATGTATCGTAGTTCTTTACAAAGCTAACAGATGTCGTTAAGGCGAAAACTGGCCCGACTTTCCGAAAAGTGATACGGTTCGGATAGACGGTAGGCTATCTAGTTTAGCGCCTTGGCAATAAAGTTAAATAAACGAAGATTTATTGAAACGTTTATTTGGCGGTTACAATGTGTTTATGGTAATAAATAAGGACCATTACGTGACAGGTAAAATGGAACATAGGGTAGATTCACTTAGTTCATTGATATTTAGTAAGTTTACAATAGTTATGTTAGGGAAATAACTGTACAAACGTTCAGGGCGTGTTTTAGACGTGAAACTGAATAAGTTTTCTTAATTTTGAAAGAAACACAGAAATAAAATTGGTTCTTCCATACATAATCACTCAAGCAGCAAAAATATGTATTAGAGGACCAAATATTTCTTTCAACTATTTATTTCGAAAAACATAGGTTAAAATATTACAAAAATATTTTGATTTTCCATAGTAACTCAAACCAGCTGATCGGGAATTTTGTATGAGAGGTCTAATTTTCTTTCCGTATTTGAGTCTGTTTCTTGGGAAAAGTTGTTCCTTTTCACCAGCCTGTCTAGTTTTCGCTATCTGTCACTAGTAATATTTTACCCTGTATATTACGCAAAGTACTATAGGATACCAGCTAACTAGTCAATTTCTAATTATTTGAAGGTTCTTTTCGTGTAGGACACTGAGTCGCCCAACGACCCGATTAACCCGATTAACCCTGGTGTCAGAATTTTTAAACCGCCTACTACTAGTAGACATTTGAAGGTAAGCTAAGCTTATCTATAGACACGAAAGTCCCTATTTAGATATTTTAAAATCTTATACACCAACAGTAACCTTATAAATAAATAAAGCAATAAAGCGGTTAGTTCAGCAAAACACCTAACTTTAACTAGGTACTACGCACCCTCATACCAGACCTTTTAGGTTTTCATGACACGAATTACATAATTAGTTCTACATCCGCTTGCTACACTACACGTTAGTCTACACTAATATTATAAGGATGAAAGATTTGATTGTTTGTTTGAACTGAATAGGCGCCGAAACAACTCGATTAATTTAAAAAATCTTTTACCATTAGAATTCTACATTAACCCTGATGAACATAGGCTGTATTAAAATGTCTTATTCCCGCGGGAAAATGGTTAGCAGCGGGTGAAACCGCAGGGCAGGCCGCTAGTACTCAATAAGTCCACGTATAGCTATGGCGTGCTATGGCGTACTATACCAACTTATGTCCACGATAAACAATTCATTGGGATTTTTTTTTATTTGTATGGGATATGACAACTTGTTTGTAAGGGTAGGTGTAAGTTATTTTAAGATACGAATTGCAGTATTTCGAAATAATATTAATTATTTCAATTTTTATTTTAGTAAGTATTTTTCTAAAGTTTTGAGGATGTGACGTCACAATTGTTGTTAAAGTATTTAATACTGCCTTGCTTGCATCAAGAAAAAGTTAATCATAGTTATAAAATGTCAGTTACGAACATTTTGTTTCTAACTATGGCAAAAAAACATATACAAAGGTCATTAAGGGTAAGTATATTTTATTAAATACCTTAGTATTAATACACTTTCTTCAATCAGTAGATATTGTAAATAAAGAATAGGTCTTTAAATGGTTATGATTTTCTTTAAATCCACCATCTTTGCATACCGAATTGCGGGGATATCTCTAATGTTTTCTGCTCAGTGGTTTTCTGTTTTGAAAGAACCTACCGACTGAACCTTCGCAGGTATATTTGGCCACGTTCCTTTCCCCTGTATAAATGGAGTGGTATCAAATTTTCGTATCGAGCGAGTACCCAATAGGGTCGCGACTCGCGTTGCCATGACTCGAGTATGTTCGACCATGCATGAACCGCGGTGTAACCAGTAACCCAATACTCACGGAAGCCGCTGTCATCATCGCCTAACCCAGTGGTCTAGCAGTTTGCTCTCTGAATCCGTAAGGCTTTGGTTCGATTCTCGGAAAGTTTTATTTGGTAATTCATTACTTTGTGTGTGTTCCTAGTTTGGTTAGCACTTTACAGGCTTGACCACCCGATTGTCAGTAAGAAAGCTGGATCCATGCTTCGGAGAACACTTTTAGCCGTCAGTGCCAGAGGCTCTAATTTTATTTAGATGGGGACTTTCATGCTGGTATCATTTTAGCAGAATTTTTGGATTACAGCTAGGAAATAAATTTTTAAGATTAAAAGCGGCTTAATCCTCTTAAATTTGTGGTTACTTGATAAAATAAATTATATATTTGATCAAAGTATGAAACATGACTTTCATTTTTGGTAGACCGGTAATATTTGGGTAAATATTGGTAAGTTAGGTAGGCACTTTATCGATGATGGAAAGAAATTTATAATTTGTATCAATCTATTTCTTATCTACTTAAGACAACATACGAAGTGATGACTGAACCCCCGGTGCTTAACGGTTGCGGTTTTTATTTACGAAGTACTTACTAAGAATATCGTTTTCTTAGGTTTGATTACTCACTTTTTTTTTCGGCCAATATTAGGGGCTATCAAATCGGTTTTAGCAATTCTATTGGCGGTTGCCTCTAAAAAAATCCAAATAGTGAAATTAAAGAAATTCATTTTAAAAATTGTCTGTTTGCTTGATCTAGCTAACTATTTCAGCTTGTGAAAAACGTGTACCTACACGAGTAAAAACATGATCATGATAATAAGGTCACTAACATTGCATTTACTAAGATAATTAACCAGAACTTGCACTCAACAATCTCTACTAACACATCACCATGATATCTTTTAGATAAGAAATCTTATACTAAGTACATCTACAGTAAACAATAGTAAAATGACTTTCGTAAGACTTACAACTATTTCAATTTATTTTTCTCATAACCGCTTAGTTTCGCTAAGAAACGAAATAATCAATTTATCATGATTTATATTCTTAATGAAAGGATTACATACAAAAGCAAAGATTTTATAAACTCGTATACTTACAAAGCTAGTCAAATGATGACAATGCTCAATTAGGTTCAGAGTTAAATGACTCCTAATAAAACCTATAAACCTAGGCCTACCTCACGGGATATAGAGTTGTGACCAAGTGGCTTTAGTTCGTATTTGGCGTAGCATACTGAGACACAAATAATAGGTACACTATTTCACAAGTTAACTTCGTCCCGTACCGGACACACGCTTGGGTCAGGATGGCTTGTAAATTTTCCTAGAGTAGTGTGTTTGTTTTGTGGTCTAGTAAAAATGTGTAAAAGAATGGATAAATTGGCGTTACTTATGTCTGTGCTGTAGTAATAAAAGTTTAAAAGTGGGATTGTGGAGGTATCTTAGCAATGTTTGAGTGAAAGAATATCGTTTGATAACAAATGAAAGCCGGCGTTATTATAATATATTAAAATTAATTAAATGTAGAGCGAAATAAACTTCTCGAGTTAGTGAGACAAAATGAATGCGAATTATGGAGCAATTGAAGTGAACGAGAAGATTGCGGAGGAAGCGAAGGAAGGCAACATCAATGCTGTAAATTTCAGGTAATTTATCAGTTAAGGCGTTTTATTTTTTTTATTTTTTTTTATTTTTTTAGGCGTTCAGTTTTTATTCTGGTGATTGCTGGGCATTGAGGTTATCCAGGACTTTATATTTTATGCAATTTAGAAGATAGGATGGTAACTGTAGAACCCATATTTACGAGTATTAATATTGTAAAATTTGCCTGGCCCGATAGTGTAGCGGATACGGACAGTACCCCTGCCTGCTACGCCGAGGGTCGTGGCTTCGATCCCCACAAGACATTTATTAAGTATTTTTTTTCTTGTATAATATGTTATTTTTTTACAAAAAAAGGATATGAGTATTAATATCAGCTATCTAGTTCCAATAGTACCAGCTTTGCTTAGTTCAGGGATAAATGGCACTGTGTAAATTGTCCAGAATATTATTATAATAATTATTATAGTTGCACAAAATTTTAAAATCGCTGGCCGCCCGGCAAAAGGTAGTTTCCTATACGAAAAGTAACGTAAGTAGGTACTTACCTACTTACATACGAGTACATATCATTGACTCATATTCCGCAAGGAATAGAACGGCGCATTAAGCTGACGGTCCCGGTTGCTGTCTATGATTTTCTACTTACTTAATTAGATGGCGGTTAGTAGTACTTTTTTATATTTCATTTTTGAATTATGTAACAGTGTTAATTTTGCTTTAGTAAAAACTGGTTCAAAGCTAGTACCTTCGTTGACCCGATACATTAGGTACAAAAGACTGATGTTCTCCAATGTTTCTAATGTACCGGTATCATTACCGGTGTAACTAACTATATTCCTAGTACAACCTGGTGCCTATGTTATGAAACTACAGGCCACAAGTCTACAGGTGAAATTCCTAGTACATTGCGTAGCCGGTTCATATTCCTGGTATCATAATGGCTAACCTACTACGTAATGAACATCGAATTTCACATGTAAAATTTTAGCCTGTAGTTGGATAATATCGGGTACTTACTTGGTGGGTTATATGCTCGGTTTTGTCAAAGACCACAATATGAACGCAAAAAGTATATCGTCTTATCTAGGTTCAATAAGCGTGACATACCTACCCACGTAGTACCTACATACCTACGTCGATGTTTTTAAATTGTTATATAGTTACTTATAGTACAAAATTCAGCGGGGTATTCAGACGTGCTATTTTTTAGTGAATGTTTTTCAGGTAATACTTAAACCTGAAAAAGTTTTCATAAACCTTGTTCTACGTAGGCAGGTATATCAATTGACCAGTTTTAATTAAATTACATTAATTTTTTTCATTCTAATTCTTCTTTACATGGTGAAATACCTAGGTATAAGTATCTTAAATTCGTTGTATGTAAGTGAGTTTGTAACGTATTGTCAACCGTAAGTACCTATTATAATATTTAGGTGTAATTTAATAACTTAGAAGCGTGTTATGAACAATGACATAACTAAGGCCTAGTTAGATGCAACCTAATTGCCTAAGAATTGCCTACTTACGTTCCTCGTAGGAAGGTAGGCAGCATAAGCCATACGCTAAGTATTAGATAGAATTAGACTAATAACTAACCTACATATTTTGGGTCTAGTTAGTCAGTTTTGTTACAGATAGGTAGACAGGCACGTTGACCTAAACTCACATAGGTACTTGATATATTAGTTTTAAATGTAGCAAGATGTTGTGGATTTGACAGCAGATATTTAGGTATTATGAATGAGCAATACAATCCAATTGCCCAAACGCTAGTAGTGTAAAGGGAGAGAATGGCCACAATTCGGGATGTACATTCTCCTTACTTGCCTTAAATTAGTGCTGTTATTTTCCGTTAAATAGGTTTAGAAAAGGATAGGAGATATTTTAGTCGTGTCATGTCTTATAATTTCATGCAAAATACGTGTTATTTGTCAAAATAAGGCGACAATCAAAACAATGGCGACTAAATTGACTAGGAAAGGCACAAAAACCCTTGACGTTTTTAAAAATGACAGGACTTAGATATCTTCTATCCTTTTCTAAACCTATTTGACGGAAAGTGACAGCACTAATTTAAGGCAAGTAAGGAAAATTTAAATCCCGAATTGACCTCAATTGACTTTAATAAATAATGGGCTAAAAATCCATCTGCTATCTACACTTGCATGTACTCGTATGTAATTCACATTCTATAAAATAAGCCTACTATGACATGCATCAATCAAATCGATCACATACATCATCCGTCATCTCATCCTGTGATCTCATCATCAAAACATAATAATAAAACAAAGTCGCTTCCCGTCTCCCGGATTGTAATGCAGCAGAGTTCTTAAAACTACGCAACGGATTTAGATGCGTTTGTTAAAATACTTAGATGGAGTGTTTCAAGGGGAAGATTTGAATGTATACTTAATTCTTGCTGTTTTATTCCCGCGGGAAAACGGTTTGCAGCAAACGAAACCGCTGCTGGACGGTCCGCTAGTAGATGATAAGACAGAATATCTACCATGAGCCAATCATTGTTATTGAACAATCTTTTTATCATATAAGAAGTAGGTTCCTTCCGTCTGACAAAGGAGTGTTATTTAAAACAGATAAAGAACAAAGTTTTTTTATGTAGTTTAGTTCAGTTTTTACGCTGAACTGGTAAAGGAATACGAAAGACGTAATCGTAGAGGACGAAACTCATACACGAGTTGTCGTGAGACCGAGCCGGTTTTCTATTAGGACAATACAAATGTGTTATATAAAGAAGAAAATTGCGTTATGCAAATTTCTTTTTTTACAATGACCGATCATGACGTCAATAAGTGATAATGCTATCCCACATTGAATAAAGTTATTTCATTTTCATTTTCACTCATGAGACCGATGCCTCGCAGATTCGCACCAGTAGTCCATATGGACGCTGTAGTGTTTGTATCTATGAAATAGGTATATACATTGTCTCATATTCACCAGACGGGTGGCAACACTAAAACCGTTACAGTAAGACGTGCCACGCAGGAGTCTGGGTGTAAATAGTGAGCCAGTGAAAGTGTTGTGAAATTACTTCCTACAGTGACGAGAGGGTTCACATTTGGCGACGAGAATAAAGGTAAGTCATTTTATTATTTGGTTCGAAAAAAGGGGAAGGAAATAGGAAACACATTTTTAGGTTAGAAATAAAATGTTTGTTTTCTTGTTTATTGGGTTGTACCTATCATTGTATACGCTTATACGTGATCAGGTGTAAATAATATTATTAGTAATTTTGTAAAAAAGATGAGGAATTGACTCGAATTCTAATAATTCTAGTAAACAGACAAGCATTTTATAGTGATTACCTACCGGAGTAGACGTTATTGTTTATAGTTTTGAATTATATCAAAATATACTTCAATAACTGCAAGTAAAGTCTAATAAGGGAAAGCAACAAAATGAGATTGTAAGAATAAAGGATATTTAATGTGTTGTCTAGACGCTGCATTTATATGTAACAAAAAATCGAATATAACGCCATAAAATTAAAAATAAGTAAGTTATCTTGAACTTTTATAAATCAATGACCAGCATCACTGTAGGTCATAGTGGTTGGTAGTCTAGTTGTCTAGCTACTAGCTTGTATTTAATTCCGCTAGTTTCTCTTAGATGGTGCTTTATTTATTTGATAGATAATTATTTTTATATACACTCGTCTCATAATGTTCGAATTATGAATTCGAAAACAGATGCATAATGACCTACTTTATGCATTCTGCCTATAAAAACTAGGGATTACTATAAATTACAGAAGCGTAATGACTTAATGAGAAAACTCTTAATACGATAAAGTTGAGAAATGAAACGAAGTTTTTTTTCCAATACTCAAATCGCTATCTTCCGCCGCACCTGACAGTTGTTGTTGTACGGTAATTTTTCGGATGTTGTTCAGTTGTTTTAATAGGTTTTTGTTCTGTTGTTGTTCAGATGTTGATTAGTTGTTGTTCAGATGTTATTCCGATGTTGTTCAGTTGTTGTTCAGATGTTGTTCAGTTGTTGTACAGATGTTGTTCCGTTGTTGTTCAGATGTTGTTCAGTTGTTCAGATGTTGTTCAGTTGTTTAGTTAAGTTATTGTTAAGATTCACATCTAAACAACTGCTAAAGTATAGATTTTTCAAAAATTCATATCAAGCCATATTACGTTCTCGTATTGAATTTGTCGTTGTATCGGGCCTTGCAATGGCCGGTGCGTACGTTTAGAAAAGTGTTTCTGAGTTTTTTTGGAGAGTGTAGATAAAATAGTGTATGCAACTGCAATAATTAGGCATTAGAATGCTCGTGTCAAACTATTATCACACTCGGCTGCGCCTCGTGTGATAAACAGACACTCGCATTCTAATGACCCCCATTATACAACAGTTGCATAAACTACTATTAAATTGTCTGTAGTGGATATATAAGAATAATGTACAATTTCCGCGACGTATATAATACCTATTTGATTGCAATATCATTCTTATCTTAAAACAAAAAAGATATGTCTTTGACACAGTAACTTTATTCATTTCTTAATATACTATGAAACGAAGTAAGTTTCCGTTTGATGTTGATAATTTAGGTCATCATGATCATAAATTTAGGCGTTATACCGGTGGTTTTACCTCTTCATATTCAGCAGACTAGCAAGAATTCAGCCAGTTTCATATGAAATCGTCTGTAACAACATGATGTTTAGTGAAGGATAAATAGTAAAATGTTATGTGGTACCTAAGTATAAGATGGGTTCCAAATGTTTAAATCTAGGTATCAGCATAAATTAGTTCATGAATCTAAAAAAAGTGATAATCTGGAAAAAAATAAAAATTGGATTAAAATAAATAACCTTCCAATATTATGTCATGTAAAGTCATATATAAATATATTACTTTATTTGGTATGTACATAAATAAATACTTGATTCCTAATGCAAACATGGGGTTACATTTTAATAAGGTTAATAACTCTTTTGAGGTCAAATATTTTTAAGTAAATGTTATCGTATATTGTATGATGTTCACAGGTGAAGTAAAGTGTAAATTGGTCTCGGTGACAGAGGAATCTCGGGTTCAATTCCCGACCTCTGAATGTTGAAGAGAACCTAATTAAAATTTACTACCTAATTTAATTATTTTCATTGATTTGTTTATTTATAGAATTTTGCTTTTTTTTTAAATACATGAAATATATTTATTCAATAAATTTTCTATTGGATAATGGGCGACAGCGGACGTCCATTAAGTTGGATGTGTTCAATAGATACATTTATGTTGAATTGGATATTCTCAAGGAATTTTTAGGCAGTTGACTTCCATTAAATTGGAAGTATTTCGAAAGATTGACTTCCATTCAATTGGATGTTCTGAATTAATTATCAGACTGCGGATTTACATTAAATTGGAAGTATTCTGAGAGATTGACGTCCATTCAATTGGATGTTCTCAAGAATTGACAGACAGTAGATTTCCATTAGATGGGAAATATTTCGAGAAATCGACTTCCATTCAATTGGATGTTCTCAAGAAATTGTCAGACAGTGGACTTCCATTAAATTGGAAATATATAGACAGATTGACTTCCATTAAATTGGATGTACTTTATGAATTTCAGGTTGCCTCATCTGTCCCAATATGGCACAACAGCTACCACCACCAGAAAAATTGGATCTTGAAGGTGATAGTGGTTCAGTCGGCGTAAGATGGGAGAAATGGAAGCGGTCGTTGAAGTTGTATTTTGAGGCAGCTGAAATCAAATGTGCTAAAAAACAAAGAGCAACGTTACTAGTTTTGGGCGGAGCCGGCTTGCAAGAGATATACTATAACTTACCAGGTGCTAGTGTTGAAGAATCTTCCGGGGTTAATGTTTTTGATGTCGCGATAGAGAAACTTGATGAATACTTTTGCCCTAAGCAGAATAAGACTTATGAAAGACATATTTTCGGTCTTTTAAAACAAGAAGAAGGAGAATGTTTTGAAAAATTCTTAATCAGACTAAGAGATCAAGCATCGAAATGCAAATTTGACAATTCAGACGAACATATTGTTGATCAGATTATTGCAAAATGTACTTCATCTGAACTACGCAAGAAAATTTTGACTATGGGTGATGAAGTCACTTTGGACAAGGTCATAAAACATGCAAATACATTTGAAATTGTAAACCACCAACTGGAAATTTATGAAAAAAAAGGAAAAACTACGGAGATCGAGATTAATGCAATGAGTAATAAAAGCAACAATAAATTTGAAAGAAAAGAAAAGCATTTTGATTTAGATAAAAAAGGACACAATTGCGGTAGATGTGGGGCCAATAAGCATGGATCACAAAGTCCTTTATGTCCAGCAAAAAATAGGAAATGTAATAAATGTGGAAAATTAGGCCATTACCAACGATGCTGTAAAACTAAAGTTTACCAAAACAAACGGAAAATAGAAAACAACGAAGGAAAAAGTAATTACAAAAGACCAAGGAAGGAAGCTACAGTTAATGCATTAGATGATGAAGAGATTGAGTATATATTTAATTTAAATGATGATGAGACAATACAATGTGACATAGGGGGAGTAAACTTGGAGATGCTGATTGATTCAGGCAGCAAAGTAAACTTAATAACTGATAAATCTTGGGAGCATTTAAGGAATAACAAGGTTACTTGTTACAAGCAGACTAGAGAGCCAGATAAGGCTTTGTTTGCATATGGTAGCAAAACACCCTTAGAAATTAAGGGTTCTTTTGAAGCCGACATAAAGGTGAATGGAAAAACAGAGCGTAGCAGTATCTATGTTATTAAAAATGGGACGAGAAACTTACTCGGAAAAGGAGCAGCAATTCGGCTGGGAGTATTGAAGCTGGGTGTTGATATTAACCAAATAAAAGAAAAACCACATCAACCATTTCCAAAGTTTAAAGATGTTCTGGTGGACATTCCGATTGATAAAACAGTAAAACCAGTTATGCAAACATACAGGAGGATTCCTATTCCAATTGAGGATAAAATAAATCAGAAGATCAAAGAACTATTAGAAATGGACATTATTGAAGAAGTTCATGAACCTTCCCCATGGGTGTCACCTATTGTGCCGATACTCAAGGATAATGGTGAAGTACGCCTGTGCGTTGATATGAGACGTGCAAATTCGGCTATCCAAAGAGAAAATCACCCATTACCCTGCATGGAGCATTTGTTACCAAAGATAAGGAAGGCACAATATTTCTCTAAGCTAGATATCAAAAATGCGTTCCATCAGATAGAACTGCATCCTGATTCCAGATATTTAACTACATTTATAACACCCAGCGGCTTGTATAGGTACAAAAGATTGATGTTTGGTGTGACATGTGCACCCGAACTCTTTCAAAAAATTCTTGAAAAATTGTTAATCGGATGCGAAGGTGTAATAAATTTTATAGACGATATACTTATATGTGGTAGTAGTGAAGAGGAACATGATTCACGTCTTGCTAAAGTGTTGGAAGTGTTAAACGGAAATAATGTCTTGCTGAACAAAGAAAAGTGCATATACAAAGTGAAGAAAGTCAACTTTTTAGGGCATGAATTGACGCCTGATGGAGTGAAACCCTTACCTAAATATATTGAGAGTATATCTGAATTCAGGAAACCAAAAACCATTGAAGAACTGCAAAGCTTTCTTGGACTGGTCAATTATTTTAATAAATGGATCCCAAACTTGGCCACAAGGACAGAACCTTTAAAAGAAATATTAAGGATGAAATTTGGGAAGAAGGCAAATATCGAAAATCATTGGACACAAAAACATGACAAAGTATTCGAAGGACTGAAGGAAAGTTTGAGTGAAATAGAAACATTGGGTTACTACGACGTAAATGACAATACTCAGGTTATAGCGGATGCGAGTCCAGTAGGTCTTGGAGCAGTCTTAGTGCAAAGTGATAAAAATGGACCCAGGATCATTGCTTACGGAAACAGGACCCTGACTGATTGTGAGCGGAGGTATAGCCAAACAGAAAAAGAAGCTCTGGCTCTTGTATGGGCCATTGAGCACTTCAATACGTTTCTTTTTGGGAAAGAATTTGATTTGGTGACGGATCATAAACCGCTTGAGTTTTTATTCAGCCAAAAATCTAAGCCCTGTGCACGAGTGGAGAGATGGGTTTTACGGTTACAGGCATACCGCTATAATGTAAAATACAAGCCAGGAAAAACAAACATTGCGGATCCTTTGTCACGCTTATGTAAGTTATCAAATCCACCAAACCAAACAATCACTGATGAATATATTCACCAAATAGTCCAGCTGGCGAGACCGACTGCTATTTCTATGAAGGATATTATTTCGGAATCAGAGAAAGATCAGGAAATAAACCAAGTAAGAAAAGGAATTTACAGTAACCAGTGGGATGATTCTGTCAAAGCTTATAAGATATTTGCAGACGAGTTATGCTTTTATGAAAACGTTCTTTTGAGAGGAACCAAAGTCGTTATTCCACACAAATTGAGAAAACAAGTCCTGGACGCAGCTCATGAGGGGCACCCCGGCATTGTTGCCATGAAAGGACGTCTACGATCTAAAGTCTGGTGGCCAAAAATGGATAAAGAAGTCGAAAATCTGGTAAAAAGCTGTAAAGGGTGTACATTGGTTAGCTTACCTAATCCACCAACATTTATGAAACGCCGTGAACTTCCATCAGAACCATGGGTTGATGTCGCAATAGACCTATTAGGTCCTTTACCAAACAGCGACTATTTGTTTGTTATAATAGACTATTATAGCCGTTATAAGGAAGTGACAATTACCAAAACTATTACCAGTGCACAAATGATAAAGATTCTTAAAGAGACATTCAGTAGGCTTGGCTACCCAATGTCTATTACAGCAGATAATGGACGCCAGTTTGTAAGTGAAGAGTTCAGAAACTACTGTCAAGATTGCAACATTAAGCTGTTTAACACCATCCCCTACTGGCCTCAGATGAATGGAGAGGTAGAGCGGCAGAACAGGGACATAATGAAACGACTGAAGATTGCTCACAGTGAGAAAAAAGACTTAAAGGAAGCGCTGTATGAGTACCTAATGATGTATAATTCAACTCCTCACTCAGTGACCGGAAAGACACCTGCAGAACTTTTTTTCAAAAGACAAAATCGGGATAAAATTCCTATGTTTAAAGATATCAACGAGAAAGGAGATGATTCGGAAGTCAGAGATAGGGACAAGATGCAAAAAGAAAAAGGGAAGGAGTATGGTGACCGGAAAAGGAAGGCTGAATATTCTGAATTAATAGAAGGGGAAAAGGTTTATGTTAAAGAAATGGAGAAGGCTAACAAACTTACAGCTACATTTAAGCCTACACCTCATATAGTAGAGAAAACCGTCAATGGGGATGTTATGTTAAGGAACGAGGAAACGGGACAACGAGTACGCCGAAATGTTGTACATTTAAAAAGAATTGAAGGTACATGGACACCTGTACAAGCGGAAGTTCAATGTCCTGAAGAAGAGCCAAATGATAAATCCGTTAATGATTAAATTAATAGTACTTTTTGATAAAGATATAATTGTTGTATAAATTAGATTTTCTTTGAAGTGATTAAATAAAACTTTAATAAGGAAGGGATGTAGTGTTTGTATCTATGAAATAGGTATATACATTGTCTCATATTCACCAGACGGGTGGCAACACTAAAACCGTTACAGTAAGACGTGCCACGCAGGAGTCTGGGTGTAAATAGTGAGCCAGTGAAAGTGTTGTGAAATTACTTCCTACAGTGACGAGAGGGTTCACAGACGCAGTTACACTAATTTTGTTGTTTTGTTTCCAGTGATCACTACAGGCGCCGACGATGGTGGCGTGTCAACCAGAACGCCCTGTTCGGCCTGGGGCACGTGTTCAACGATCTGTGCGCCGCCATGTGGTTCTCCTACGTGATGCTCTTCTTCCAAGCGGTGCTGGATATGAAGGCTTCCCTAGCCGGAACCATGCTGCTGTTAGGTTGGCTTAGTTTATTTCCTTTACTTACTTTTTTGATTTCTTTTCTTATTATAAACCGAATTGCCTGAAGTTATCTCTCAAGCTCTCTCCAATCAAACAGGTATGTAATGTAGTTTCTGATGCAAAACTTTTCATTTTTTGCAGGGCAAGTGGTAGATGCATTAGCTACGCCAATTGTGGGCATGTTAGCTGACAGATTCAGCACCAAGAAGTGTTGGCATTTAACAGGTATGTATTGAAGAAGACGAATACCTAAATATTTTAAACATCGGGGTAGAAGACAGTTATATTGGGTTGGGCTTGCAGATGTAGAGCCAGAAAAATTTAAAAACCATTTGCCTGGAATATTTTGGTAGCGCTATTCTTACTTCAATTTAAGACTAATGTCGTTTACTGGTGGTGGTGGCGTAAAGTGACATGAAGTCCAGCCCCGAGCCACTGCCTTTCCCTGTTTCTATTTTTCTATCCCGCTCGAGCCGGTTTTCTATCAGGACAATACAAAATTGTTATAAAAAGAAGATATTGCGTTATTCATATTTCTTTTTTTACATTGATGGATCATGATGTCAATATGTGATAGTACTCGTACAATCCTACGTTTAATAAAGTTAATTATATTTCAATTTCATTTCATTTAACTGTTTTGTGTGTTATTACCATTGATCTACAACAACCCTAGATTACGCGCGTACGCTCAAAAGGTGAGCCGGTAAAGTAGTGCACAATTTGCAAGCGAGCACTTCTTTCCCACAGTGCGTGGCTAGCCGCGAAACTGTTAACATGACCAAGTACGGGCTAACAAATAAGGCTGAATTCAATAGATTATGGTGAGGTTCGTTGTGATATTTTGAATCAGGCGGACGCAATGAATCTATAAATCGCTATGTATGACTAGGTACTACTATTATCTATTCTGTGGTATGACTGTATAGTTCAGTAGGTGACAAAATCTTAGCGTAATTTTGTATGAGGCGCTAAATCTAGGGTTGTTGTAGATCAATGGTTATTACAGGTAGTGTTTTGGTATCCATAACTTTTCCACTGCTCTTCGTGCGGTGCTGGGGCTGCTGGCCAAATACCGGCCTCGCATACCTGTCCTGGTGGATGCCCCTGTACTACGCTACCCTCATAGTCTTTTTCCAAATCGGCTGGGCCATCGTCCAAATATCGCATCTATCCATGATCCCAGCTATTTCAGAAAATCAGCACGTTCGGGCGGAACTGACCTCTATTAGGTAAGCGAAGGCGAGTAACCGTGTGGTATCAAGTTACTCTTGTAATTAAAGTAGCCCACTAACGCGTCTGCTTTCAGATATATGGCTTCGGTGATGTCGAGTCTCATGGTCTACCTTGTAACGTGGATCGTTTTGAGAGCAACGAACTACAGTTCCTCTATTGGACCTACGGATGACTACAAATTTAGGGTTAGTGCTATGCATACTTCACGTCTTGAAGCAATAATAAACACTTCAGTATCTACTTGTTTTTAACTATGTACTTAGTAGGTAGATTTTGCTACTGGATTAATCTACTATTTCCGCTGAATGTTACCCTATCTCCAAGGGGATTTTTTGAGCATAATTAACTTAATTTATCACTTCTGCTTGCATTTTAGGATAGTAAGTATCTATTAGTTAGGCTCTTGAACTCTCTATAACTAAGTAGTTATAGGCAGGAATTAATTTCTATGATTTTGTTTTAGGATGTGTCCCTGATAATCTCAGGGATCGGTGTGACATCGTTCATAATGTTTCACATTTTCTTCAAACTGCGTCCCTCCAAAGATATCAAGACAAATGGCCATGCGGAACATAACGGTTCTTCACTTTTAACAGCGGAGAGTCAAGTTTCAGGACGATCAAAGATCATGCACTTTTTGACAATGCCGTTACTATATCATACAAGTTTGCTGTAAGTATCTAACAAGTTGTCAGTTTGCTTTTTGGCTAGAGAGGTTAGGTGAGGAAGCACGTTATAAAGTCAAAGTTAGATAAGGCTGAGATAAGCCGAAGAACGATTTATCCATAATCTGAAAAAGGCACTATACGCACGGCCCACGACTCAAATCTATTTGACGTTTAAATCCGATTAGGTAAACGAACTAACTATAATGCGTACCTTTCTAAGTGCGAAAGAGTTTGAAGGAATAATTCACCAATGTAATCAACCAGCACAGCTGTGTGTGACCAATACTCATAAGGGCTGTCAGTTACCGTGATAGCTTTGCCATGTCTTATAAACCACAGTATATTGAGCCAGTCGGGTAAAACCTCAATATGAATTTCTTTCAGATACGTGTTCTCCCGCCTCTACTGGGCCCTCAGCTTGGTGTATGTACCGCTGTTCCTGGAGGAACGACTCTCCGTCAACCCGACCCAAGGATCTGAACTCGTGGCTAGCGTGCCACTAGTGCTCTACATATCATCATTCGTCTTCTCACTCATTCTGAAGAGCAAGATCAGTAAATGTGGCAATCAGGTTAGTGTGAGAAAATCTTTTAAATTTTCTGGTGGCTGTAGCTTAGGTCACAATCACAAGATAAAGAAAGACCATGATAGATCATGCTTACCCAAGTCTTCAGACTCCTACCCACATTTTTGATATAAGGGTTGTATGTAAGCTCCTAGTGCTGAGACTGCCAGTCATTTATGTTACAGGATAATAGATTTGACACAAATAGGTACATACATCAAGTCATGCAGCTTGCGATAACAATTTTAACAGGCGTTTTATTTTTCTTGCAGATCGCGTATTTACTGGGTAGCATAATGAGCCTTATCAGTAGTATGTGGATCGCCCTAGCTATTGACCCTCAAGCGAGCATCGTGCAAATATATTTAGTAGCAACTTTAATAGGTGAGTCGTGCATCGCCACGTAGTAAAGTAATGTATGACTGGCTTATTCGTCCTAGGTACTAGGATATTGTACGATCGTATGACTATATTTAAAACCAGCTCACTTTTACCTTTGGGAGATGGGGCTCTTTAAATTAAACACTCGATACTCAATTTATCAGAGTGATAATGCTAATGTTGGTTATTTTGTGTTCCAGGTGCAGGGAGTTCCATCACCATGGTGTCCAGTCTGTGTGTGACAGCTGACCTGATAGGGCCGCACGCGCACCAGGGGGCTGCGGTGTACTCCATCGTGACATTCCTTGACAAACTCGTCACCGGCATCGCTGTGGTCGCTATTCAAAGCTAGTAAGCTGTGTGGCTGTGTTATCTTGATAATAAGTTTCTTTTGAAGAGGACAGTCTCTGGTGATTTCCAGCTCCAGTTAAAGCTACTTAGCCTCACCCACTGCGACAGTTTGCAACGGATTCAATCCAAAGGGGCCATTCATTAAATATATTTAAAACGCGTTCATGGTATGTTCAGTCCTCGAAAGCGAAACTCTAGAGAATTTAAATGATATCTACAGACTGATTGTTCGACTAATATATATTTTTTGTTTCCAGCAAATGTGATGACGTACAAGAATGCCCGCAGTACTACCGAGGAGTCCTCACGTATGCCTGCGGAGGCAGCGCTCTTCTGGGCATCATCGCGATGTCTTTCACCAGGCTGGTGACTAAATGCAAGCCATTGACATGACCAGTGTATCGAAGGCGTAGCGAAAAATAAAGTAACGTTTTGGCGGTCTCGATTCAAAGGTCATTTACGTAGTTCTGTTATAGTCACTTTCTCAGATAAGGAGAAGCAAAGAGGCAGAAATCTACAGCAGAGCTGTCAATCGCCTGTAAAGGGGTGTCTGATTTCAAACATTTAGTGTGTAGCTGTGAGCTGTTTTAACTGGACCGTCCTTTGTAAAGAAAATTGGTGTATATTATTAAACAGAGTGGCACTTTAGCTGATAAAGGGCAGCTATATAGATAGCTTGATTTCCTGCCTATTTGCGTTTCCTTTAGGAAAGTGACAGGAATATATGCGATAATTGGCACCACTGATTAGAATTATATGATAATTTAATAAGCCTAAGTTCCTAATTATAATTATAACTGTATTCCAGTTATGACGAGACTTGTATTGAAAACATACAATACTCTTAGGTGCCCAGGGTACTTCTGCATTTTAATTATTTATTAGGAAAGTATGCAGTTTTTAAATATTATTATTTCCTATCATTCTTAGCTGAAGTTAAGTTTTGACATTTCTATGGTATTATTTTATTTAGGCATGTCAATAATACTGACAATAAAGAGTAAACATATACTTAATTAAAACAAAGTTGTTTTTTTTTTTCGATACCTTTGTTTCTCATTAATAAAAAAAGTAGATTAAAATTAGTTCGGTTATATAGCGCGAGCAAGATTTTAAAACCAGTTTTATTTAGACCCTTATTCAAGGGTTTTATTTAACCCCGTGTGATGCCGGCTTAGAATAGCATCCCCCTTTCTTGCCCGTGGGTGTCGTAAGAAGCGACTAAGGGACTCGAGGGTGTGTATTGCAATTTTAGGCGATGGGCTGACAACTTGTCACTATAGTGATACACAGTTATCTGATTGACCCTCGAACTTTTGTCAGACGTGGCGTAAATTACCGTTTTTCACGGCCATTTATGCTCTGCCTACCCCGAAAGGGACTATAGGCGTGATATATGTATGTTTATTTAGACAATTACATCCATAAAATTCAGAAAATATATATGTTGTTGTGGAGGATCTAACAGATAACAAATACCTATAGGATACACATATAATATGTCATCGGCAAAAAGCATGCACCAGGGTGCATCTTCCTGTATGTCCGATGTCAGAGCATCCATTATTAACAGGAAGAGGATAAGGGCTTAGAGCCGACCCTTGGTGCAAGCCTACAGCCACACTGAACTCGTCGGTTGTACCAGCGGCTGACCAGATCTGGGTACTAGATTGGCTGTACATTGCACGTATTAAATCGACATACTTCCCTGGCTTTCCTTTCTTTTTCAGGGCCCACTACAAAACCTCCCGAGGCACTCGATCGTATGCCTTTTCGAGATCCACGAACACCATGTGCAAGTTTTTTTTAGCACTTCTGTATTTTTCGCACAGTTGTCAAGTGCAAAAATGGCATCCGTTGTTCCTCGACCTGGCATAGGTAAACCCGAACTGGTTTTGCGAAATTTCTCACTCCCCTCGCAATCGTCTCTGTATCACCTTCTCCCATATTTTAAATGTATGTGACATGAGCTTTATTCCTCGATAGTTGTTACAGTCCTGTACATCACCCTTCTTTTTATAAATGGGTACCAGTGTACTGTTACGCCATTCATCAGGGATCGCCATGTCATGCAACAACTTATTGAAGAATAAAGTCAGCCACTTCCATCCATCCGCACTCAACAACTTCCACACTTCTGCTCGTATACAATCTGGCCCTACAGCCTTTCCACTTTTCATACTTCTCACTGCCCTTTTTACCTCATCTACACTCACTTCATTTACCAAGCCTAAATTACACTGGACTGATTCTAGCTCTCCACTCCATACATTCTCTTCATTCATTAATTTATTAAAATATGTCTTCCATCTCGCTCTTATCTGCACATCTTCCACTAAAACATTTCCCATTTCATCTTTCATACATTTCACATGCATTATATCCCTAGCACTCTTCTCTCTGTCTTTCGTTATTTTGTAGAGCTCCTTTTGACCATAAGATCTAGCAAGGTTTTTATATAACTTGTCTTGAACCTTAGCCCTTGCAATGGCATGTGTTATGTATTTCATTTGGCTTCTTTCACACTCTCGCTTTCACTATCCACGTTTTGTCACTCTTTAAACGCGTTCTTCTTTTCTCTTAAAATCCCTTGCACTTCATCATCCCACCACCATGTATCCTTTTTGATGACACCCTTTCCTTTTTTTTCTCCAAGTACCTACATTCTTCGCTACCATCCTTATACATGCTGCCATCTCACTCCAACGTTCATTCACTGATATCCCTTCCATATCTTCCATTTCAATAATCTTGTCTACCACTTTTTTTCGTACATTTTCTGCCAATTCTTCTCTCTCCTGTAAGTGCCATCTTATTTTGGGCTGGGAATGGATTTTGATCCTATTGTTTTGGATACACAATTTGATTTCCAGTAATAGCAGTCTATGCTGAGAGACTAAGGCTTCACCTGGCACTACCTTACAATCTATGACGCTCTTGAGGTTCTGTCTTCTAAGCAAGAAATAATCCATTTGCGTCTGATGGTTACCGCTTTTGTAAGTTATTAGATGGCCGTCTTTCTTTTTGAAAAAAGTATTTGCTATGGCCATATCAATTGCGCAAGCTGCAATTTTGGCAAACTTAACGTGATATAAAAAAATCAAAGTACTTATTCTATTTGTTTTTCGATATTTATCTACAGTTTTGAAGATATGAAAGAACTTACGGTACGAATACTTAAAGATATTCTAACGGTTTTTCTCTAATTTCTATGTCGGAAAAACCGTAAAATCTCGCGAAAATTAGAGCGCAAAATTATTGTCTGTTTCTCTCTGGCTTAGCGCAAAATTTTCGGGTGAATCAGGTCCTTAAAAACAAAAGTATTAATTTGATTATTTTTTTAATAGATCTTACCATATGCAGGTACATCATGATAAATCACTAAGGTAGGAAAATGTAATATAAGGTAAAAAAAAAACTGCAAATATTTCAAGAGGCAATCCAGTCCATGAAATTTAACATTTTTCTCTACGAAACATAGATAGAAATCCATCCCATACAAAATTTGCCCGCCGCATCCATTTGTATGGGAGAACCAAATTATTTATTTTTATCTTATTTCAACTTGTATTGTATGTTCCTTGCGAAAAGTTGTTCTGTTTCAAGGGCTGGTTCACCGCTTAAAATATTTGCAGACAATATTTTTACACCCTGTATGTAGGTACCTTTTCTATTACACTAAATAGTAATCCTTAACAACTAATCTAAACACATCTATAAAAGTGTCATATGAATACTCAGAACATATATTACTAAATATGTCTATGACTAAATGATGCCTTTTATATTTATCCTTTAATTTATTTAGCATTGCCAATTTCTTTGTTACAGTAGACTCACTAATATTGACACAAATACCTAAATAGTATAAATTTTCACATTTCTTGAATAATGTTTCAGCATTAGGTACAGCACTTGACACTTGAGATGAATCCCTAATCACAATATTTTCTAAGTTTGTGCTCTGACCCAAGGAGGAAAAAAGATTATTCATGTCAATGGTTTTATCTACTATTCTAAGGTTTTTTATACTCCGGCTGAGTGGGATTGACCTGGAAATAGGAGGGGCACATGGAGATATAGGATTCCCCTCTATATCTAAGGTGGTCAAATTTTCACAGCATCGAAACAATATATTGAAGAATTCTTTACTGTATCTTACTTTACCCCTTAATTGCAGGAAGCTTAACTTTTTTAGATAACTTGAAGTTCTAGATAGGGTCACAGGGCATTGAAGACGATCATTAAAGCAAATTGTTAGTTCAATATTCTTTTTATCTTGTAACATTTCATCATAATCAATTGTTATGTTAGAAGCTGCTACTCTTTTCTTTTTGGATCCATTAGTATTGGTTTTTCTTTGATAATTGTCTGGCATCAAAGGATGTTTTATACAGACCCAATCATTGCTCAGTACAACTGGCTGCGTACCCTCAGAAAAGGTAACTACACAAGGCTGTAACTTTTTTATCTTGGAATCCAAATCACGGAAAAATGATCCATCAAATTTTGTTGTCTCTTTATTCCAAATTAGAATATAATGATTTGAATTGGATGCAAATATCTCACCAATATGAGATGTAACAGAAACTCTGTTGTATCTATAATTCTCTTTAAAATATTCACTAAAAGCTGGGGAAATATTAATTGAACAATCACGTATGTGAATGAATTCATATTCAAAGGGTAGCTCTTTAATTGTATCTGGTAGTGCTTGGTAAGTATACTGAAATGGTTTCCAATAACACATTTTCAAAGAGAATACATTACAAACAAGTGGTTTCATTTCAACATATTTGTAACATGTAAACATAGTGTCTTCCGCAATAGTGTATGTCAATGCATTTAATTTAGCTTTCTGTACAATGTGCAGAGGCAAATTTGAACATAACAAATTATCCATAGAGCCTATGAAATGAACATTTTCAAAATTTGCAAACATATCTTGACATTTTTCTACAAGTTCCATTGAAAAATGTTTTACTTTTGCAGCAGTTCTATGGAATTTATAGTTGATTGTGATATTTTTGACAGTGGGACATCTTTCATAAACTTCCAATAAATCCAAAATGGTTATGTTAGTATACCCTACATTCAAAGTTACCAGGCTGGTCATATTCTTGACTGCAAGAAGTAATTTACTCTTTGTCAAATCATGGACAGCACTCAAATTCAAATCTTGTAAATTCCTGGATATTGCTTTGACAAAGTTAAGCTTGAGGGATTTTGCTGTAGCCAAAGTACTGAATGACAGCTTGGCTTCCCTGACTGCACCTTGAGAGCTGATTACTTCTTGTAAACGTTTATTACCTGCATCATACAGGTATCGAATTGAATTCAGGTCCAGTTGTCTGAATATTATGATAAGCAACTCTTCCGGGAGCTGTTCCAGACTCATCTTTAAAACAGCAGTGTTCAGTTCAGCATAGGGCATAAAAACTAGCGATTGTTAGTGTGGTCTGTTGTTTAGTTCTGAAACAAAAAATTTTGGTCACTTTTCGGGGCACTAAAAGCCACTTGGTTCTTGGACAAGACAATGATATGTGCACTTGAGGGGGCTGCCCACTTATGTCCAAAACCCCGACGTCTAGGATAATAGAATAATACAATTAAATAAATACCGTTGAGCTGTTAGTTTCTCGTTAGATTATAATAAGCTTGATTTGATTAAAAATAATTCAAATTAGAATTCGTATTTGTAAGCCATTGTTTCCTTCCATCAACTAGAATATATTGAGTATTATCGAGTTCAGGAATTCAATAAATACAGATAAAATTGGTTTTAAATGTGATTGAAACACAGCGAGTCAGCGAAATTACATTTCCTGTCAAAAATGGCCCTGTCCGTATTCGTGCTTTATTACATGCGAATTTTATTTTGAATCGATTAGTTGAATCGGTCAACTAATCGATTAATATTTTATAACGGACATTGGAGTTTTATAACGGACATATTTTATAACGGACAACGGAGTTGAATCGGTCAACTAATCGATTAATATTTTATAAAAGGACACTCTTTTTCGCGCTTACTGCCAGTGTTTTTACACGTGCCAGTTGTGGTATAGGTACAGAAGAGTGTCATTCAGCACCATAAGGGTGCAGTATAATGATGCATACCGCATCCTTATGAAGTTACCGCGATACTGCAGCGCGTCGGGCATGTTCGCCGAGGCGGGAGTGCCTGACTTTTTTGCTGTTATGAGAGCACGTACAGCTTCCTTCTGGGAGCGGCTGCGTAGCTCTGGTAACAGCATTCTACAGCTCCTAACTAGAGACCTGACAAGTCCCATGATAAGGCATTGGATAGCAATGCACAGGGACGCTAACAAGAAATGAGCCCCCATATTGTAATTTTATAATTCATTTTATAATCTAATGTTATGATTGTTTTATTTTCTTTACATGTTTATTTTATTTATTTAGTTTTTTAAGTACTTTTGTACAATGGGTGTTTTTGCCTGAATAGAGAACTTTATTATTATTATTATTATTATTATTATAACAATAAATTTATTGATAAAACGAAAACATATCCGCTACGCTGCTTAAACATTTGGTATAATCTGTTCGGAAATAATTATACCAGTTACAAAAACTGTCCCAAAAGAAGTTAAACGATGTAGTCACCCTTATATTCATACAAAAACAAATGTTGTTTTCTCAAAATCGAAGCTGATTCTAGATGCGATTGTTTGATGAACGAGTATTTACTACGCTACGATCGAGAAGTTCCTCTTTGGTTAGTAATTTTAGGTGAGATTTCAAAGATTTCGGATTCAGCTTCTTTGGGGAGCCAACGACATGGGTTGGAAACATTTCATGGCTTATTTCTCTCAGCTCCAGTTGAGTCACATAGCTATTGAATGTGCTTGTACCTGTCAATTTTGGCACATTGCGCCGTTAACAAGAAATCTGATGATTTCTCTGAAATTCTAACCAAAAATCATGTCGACGGCTCCCCCATTTTTTGACCTGAGATCTCAGTCTAGGTAGCGTCACATTGAAAACCAGTCTTAAAATAAGAGTCCATCCATTTGTCACAAACGTTTGAGCCTCTCAGCTTTAAAAATATATACTTAGGGGTGCGCCAGCGACATGGACATATTTGATTGGGACATTTCTATCTGACAGTTCAAGAACTTTTTTCATTAAGGCCTTAATTCGGAAAATAATTCAGCTATTTTTAACAATGTTAGCTCCGGGGCTTTGAAATCTACACCTGACTAGGTATTTTGGTGGGGGGAGATAATGCTCACCCAGAGAAGTTTGTGTGGTTATACAAACAACCAGCCCAATCGCGCCCTTAGGGGTTGCATGAAGCGGTTCTGGATGACCTGCAGCATTTTCAGATGTGTATTGAAAGTGTGAGCAAAAGTTGAGTTAGCCCCGTTTGTTCAACATTGGATGTAATCTGCCCAAAAAGAACGCCGCGCAGTTGCAAACTCTCATTATGTGGCTACGGAAGTTAAGTCTGGAGTCGAGAGTGACTCCTAAGCATTAGGCCTCATTAAATCAGGTGATGGGTCGGCCGAACGAAATGCTTTACAGCGGGGACATTCAGCCGGTTTGAGCCCCTACGAAAGTGCACAGGCTGCACTTTTTCGGGATTGACTTCTATTCTCAATTTGCGTAACCAGCACCCGAGGGAATCTAGTGCACTCTGGAAAGTCTTGTCTAAGAATAGCTTCAGAAAATGATAGGATAAGTCCTGTCATGTTTTTGAGTAAGCGCCATTGTAATTAAGTCGCATGCGTAATTTGCGTCAAATTATAAGACTTGACATGACTTAGATGTTTCCTATCCTTTTCTAAACCTATTAGATGGAAAACTTAATAAAGTATATTAAGATGTGTGTTATGTTAAGAGTATGAGCATAAAGAGATAAATGTCATAGATAGCGATGTGAGACGTTCCCATAGAAATTTACTTTTTCATTTTAGCTCAGTGGCACATAAGGACACTTGAAGTATTGCTAGAAATTTCCCATTTGTTTTCATCCATTCTAACCCGATAATAAAACAATGTTATCGCATAGAATATTTGTTTAAATCGATTTAATTAAGAAATCGATTTTATTACAACCGGAAATGACGTTACGTTTGAAGCTGGCCACATTTTGCATTTTTCCTGTCAGTTGTTTAGAGTTGTGCAATAAATACTGGCTCTCAAAAATATTATTTGAAGTTGCTATTCTGTTATTATATTAGGTCCTTACATATGAAATTGTCGTTTTGTCGTACTGGCCACTTTGATTACAAATTTCTCCTATTTGGTTAGGAATTCGAAATTCAAATTTATACAGCTATTTCTACATGTAGTCAGGCCTGTGTCACTCCGCGTGTAGGTATTGAAAACATACCTCCAGGCGCCGGCCACTGCGAAAGGGCTAATCTAGCGGGCTGCCGCAAGCGAAAGAAGTCACACGCGTGCGCTATTTGTTCAACTTTCTCGACAATTTTTTGCAAGATGGACAGACAAAAACATACATACATATATCACGCCTATAATCCCTTGCGGGGTAGGCAGAGCGTAAACGATCGCTAAAAACGGACATTTACGCCACGTCTGACAAACATTTTAGGGTCATTCAGAAAATTGTGAATCGCCATAGTGACAGGTTGTCAGCCCATCGCCTAAAATTGTTCGTCGTCGCCTTTTACGACACCCACGGGAAAAAAATTAGTATACCTACATTATAATATTATTATTATTAGTATACATTTTATTATTATTATTATTATTATTATATTTTTAATACACTAGCAGCTCATTGAGCTGATGCGTGTATATCACTGCACTTGTGTCTTAATTTTTTGATTGTATAGTTTTTAAATGATTGTCAAGTCTATTTTTGAAACTGTTCACACTTGGTGCACTGATTACTGTCTCTGGGAGAGTGTTCCAGAGATCCACAACACGATTAGGCAAGAAGTGTTTCCTTGGATTGCTAGCAGTTTTGGTCTTCCATAACTTCATAGAGTGCCCTCTTACACGTTTATTATTGTGCAAAGTATACATGTGTTGGATGCTAGGAACATTATAATAGCCATTTAATATTTTGTACGATTCAATCAGGTCACCCCTTTTCCGCCTTTCTTCCAATGTTGTCAAATGCAATGCTTTAAGCCGTTCTTCATATGACTTATCTTTTATTGAAAATACCATTTTTGTTGCTCTTCTCTGTACCTTTTCAAGTATGATTATATCCTTCTTGAAGTATGGACTCCATATTTGAAAGGCATATTCTAGGAGTGGACGCACATATGTTTTGTAAATTTTCACAAACAAGTCTTTTGTAATTAGGTAAAACGCTTTTCTGATCATGTACAAAATTGAATTGGCTTTTTTGGTTAAACCAGTTATATGTACATCCCACTTGAGGTCTTGTGATATTGTTACACCAAGATCTCTCTGAGTATTGACCTGTTGAAGTGGCACTGAATCTATTAAATATTGCAGTTTTGGATTCTTGTTTATGTTGGTATTCTTTTCGGAACTCGGGCCCACAGGGACCCGGTCCTTTGAGGCATGTGTGGGGCCAAAGCCAACAGCACAGAGGCCTTTTTTATACCAATTAATGTGTTGTGATGTGTACATCAAGCGGATACTTGCTCTGTCTGCACTATAGAAGTACTCGTACACCCAGAGCCAGCACCCGCCTGATGCAAGGACTATTGCAGGTTTATTACTTCATTGAATTAAATCTTCGGCAATAATCGTATAGCATATACAATTATGCTGCTAAGTCTTAGACTACATGAACGTACTCTTCGCTGCCTGCTGCGTGCCCGCCAAAAGTAGGAGTAAACGCTCGTGTTGTGCGCTAGATGGCGTAAGTAGTTTCTCGAAGTAAGCAACCCTAGACCGCGGCTCATATTCCCTCAAAAAAATATTTGACAGGTATGCAAATGAACAAGTGGTTGACTGGAACGCGAGCTAAATTAAATCATATTGTCTATCAGATTGAGTACATATTTCTTTGAAAACCATTGCGAAGTAAAGCTTCTGTAACGCTAGTTACTAGTTATTATTCTGTGATGTAGTTGTGTTTCGTAAACCGTCATTCATTTGTTTTTTTACTTATCTTTTTTCTGTTTGCATCGCTCAATTTACAAAATGGAAAATTTGAAATATCGCGTTATTTACGAGTACGAGTTCCACCGTGGCACCAGTGCTGCGGAAACGGCTCGAAGGGTTAATGATGTGTATGGCGGTTGTGTCGCAAAAGAAAACACAGTGCGTTTTTGGTTCCAACGTTTTCGTTCTGGAAATTTCGACCTGCAAAACAAGCCCCGTGGACGGCCGGAGACCCAAGTTGATAATGAAGAATTGAAGGCTATTGTGGAAGCGGATCCATCGCAAACCACGTCCGAATTAGCTGCAGGCTTCGGTGTTAGTGATAAAACTGTTTTAATCCACTTGAAGCAAATTGGAAAGATTAAAAAACTTGAAAGGTGGGTTCCTCACGAATTGAGTGAAGCAAACCGGCAAACGCGCGTCAACTGCTGCGTTACATTACTTGACCGGCACAATAACGAAGGGATTTTAAATCGAATCATTACCTGTGATGAAAAGTGGATTATCTACGATAATCGGAAGCGCTCATCGCAATGGCTGGACCCTGGCAAGCCAGCCAAAGCCTGCTCCAAGCGAAAATTGACCAATAAAAAGTTACTTGTAAGCGTTTGGTGGACTAGCGCCGGTGTCGTTCATTACAGTTTTCTCAAATCTGGCCAGACGATTAAGGCAGATGTCTACTGTCAGCAATTGCAAACCATGATGGAAAAGCTAGCTGCTAAACAACCGAGGTTGGTCAATCGCTCTACGCCACTGTTGCTTCACGACAACGCTAGACCACACACTGCACAACAGACGGCTAGCAAATTAGAAGAGCTTCAATTGGAATGTCTAAGGCATCCACCGTACTCCCCGGACCTTGCTCCAACAGATTACCATTTTTTTCGAAATTTGGATAACTTCTTGCAAGGGAAAAAAATTCAACTCAGATGGGGCAGTCCAAATCGCCTTCAAAGATTTTATTGATTCCCGTACGTATGGTTTTTTTAGTAAAGGGATCAATGAACTACCTATGAGATGGCAAAAGTGCATACATTACAATGGCTCATACTTTGATTAAATAAATATACTATATTAAAAAAAATCGACTTTTTGTTCCTCCCATACAAAACGCCAATTTCATATGTAAGGACCTAATATTATAAGTAGTCTGATGTTGAGCATACATCAAAGACAAGGTTTATTATATTTCATATACACATCACGCCTTTATCCGTTGCGGGAATGGCAGAGAATTGACGGCCGTCAAATACGGTCGCTATGCCACGTCTGACATATATTTGAGGGCCGTTTCAACAAAATCACCTGTCTAACCTGTCACTTTGGTGACAGATTAGCCCCTATTCCAGACGCACTTTTAAAATTACTAAATTTAATTTGACGTTTTTAAAGCCGTTTCCTGTTCTGCTGCACGTTATATCAAATTCAAATGACATTATTATAATTTTTTAAAATAGCTGACATGATTTAACTAAGCTTTAGTCAATTAGGACATATATTATATAAGAGATCTGTGAGCCAATTATTGCAAATCTAGGAGGTGCAAAATTAGGCATTTTAAATTTTTAAAACGATTAATTGATTAATTATAGCGGTCACTAAAAAGGTCCCGCTTAAAAAAGTACTGTCAAAACAAATCAAAAAGGTTGTAATGTTGGAGTGATTGTATGCGTTTGGAAACACAGACGCAGGTAGTGAGTTCCACTCTTTAGCAGTGCGCATTAAAAATGATGACTCGAAGCGCTTAGTCCGAATTGGTGGAATAGCAACCAGGTACGGATGGTATCCGGCGGTGCGTCTGATGTCCGATGGTAGAAGGGAGCTGGTGGAACAAGGTCGTGAAGCTCTTGAGCACACTCTCCGAAGTACAATCTATAAAAAATCGACAAGCAGGCAACCTTGCGGCAATGTGCCAGGCTATGTAGCTTGGTGTCCACCAGTTTTATGTCGCCTATGAGCCTCTTGGCCCTGCGTTCCACCGAGTCAAGAGCGGCAAGTTGGTATTAGGCTGCGCCATCCCAAAGGTGACTGCAATACTCCATACAGTATAAAGTGGGATCAATTAAGTTGGGAGGTCCTAGAGTGTCACCGGGTAGGAAAGATCTAGAGTGGCGCCGGGTCGGAAGGTTTTAAAGTGGCACCGAGTAGAATTGTTTTAGAAATGTACCGTCGGAATGTTCATCTATCAAATTTCAAGCGTTTTAGGCGTTTTTTCATAAAAATGCTCAAATATAACATTAAAACGTTATTGCGTACTGCGCTCGCCAATTCACCTGCCGAGCATGATGCGTATTGCTGTCCAAAACCGTTTCATGCGCAAAGCTACCGGGGCGCCCTGGTACATGCGTAACGCCAACCTCCACATCGACTTAGGCCTCCCTACCATTAAAGCGTATATGAAAGAAGCATCTCGTCGCTTCTTCGATAATGCTCCCCACCATAAAAACCCCTTGATAGTTGCCGCGTCCAACTACTTCCCCCATCCAACCTCGCGTTTTAAACACCGTCCGAGACACATCCTTACGGAAGAAGATGATGAAATCACAGTAGCCACTGCTGCAGCCATTGCGAGTAGATCACACTCCACAAGCTCCTCAAGCAACCGACGCCCCCGCCGGCGGGGGCGCGGAGGTCCCTCATTTGCTCCCCACTTTGGGAACTACCGGCACGTGCCGGGTAGATTCAGTCCAATACGTTCTTCCCAGAACAACTCGTAAGCCCAATCGCGCCCCAAGGGCGCGATTGAGCTGGTTGTTTGAACAACCACAAGCTTTTCCGGGTGAGCTCCTGCTCCCCACCATACAGTCAGGTGTAGATTAACAGCCCCGGGGCTAAAAATCGTAGGGTCCACAACTTAAAAAAAAAAATGCGTATTGCTGTCAAAAAGTAGTCGATGACCATCCCTGATATTATGCAATCAATATCAGTGCCAAAAGTTTTTACGAAGATCTATTAAGCAGTTTGGTTGGCCGCATAAAGTAACATAGCGCCAGTGGTTTTTCTGCTGTTATCCGTTATTCTGTTGGAATTAAATAGTTTTCCGAGGTAAAAGTAGACTCGGAGGATTATTATTCATATGCTACTCTCAGGATTGTTGTAGATTTATGATGGTAAAAGAATTATCTAAGTTGGGCCTGTTGCGGCTTTAGAGTTTATCGATTACATTAAAACATCCATTCACAATGGACGCTGCTACAGTACGTTGGCAAAAGAAAAAATAATACTTGGCTTCTTGAAATGTGACATTGCAAAATGCTGCGGCCTCGCAAGATAATCAAAAAGAAAATAAAACCAACTTAAACTTAATGCTGCGTTCACTCACTCAAGCTTGTTATGTTATGAGCAGGGAAATCGTAAATGAAGTGGGCAGCGTGAACATGTAAACAGGTTACTCGCGCTGTTACTCGTTACCTATGCCGTTGCCACTTCCCGTCCTCATGGTTTCTGCTGAACAAATTTGCTATTACACAAGAATCGATGGAACAAATGTAAAACTAATTCTCAGTACCGCCTACGTGACTGTCGGACACGTGGTCACGTTGAGTGTAGACACATCTCACGCGAGTGTCGGTTTTTCATGCGCGAGTCAAAGGAATGGCACCACAAATACAAGTGGAATGTATTGCGCACTCGCTCACTCGTATTGGTGCGAGTAAAGTATGACCGGCGCATGACGAGTAGCAGCGCGAGTAACCTGTTCACACACTCGCGCTGCCCACTTCCCTTACTATTTCCTTGCCCATATTGACATTGTGTGAACGTGCTATAATCCATAAAATGTTTATAATGCGCACTGCTAAAGAGTGGAACTCACTACCTGCGTCACACATAGACGCATACCTACAACCTTAATCTCTTCAAAGTAAGGGCACACCTCGGACACTGGCGCTCAAATGTATGAATCAAATGCGTTGCTACGCACACAGTCTAAGCTCGCGTAGGTGAACGCGGACCATGCTTGTGTGTGTGAGACAACATGTCAGGGTTGCCGCCATTTTGCGTTCGCGAATCGGGAATGCAATGTGCGGCAGTATGAAATGACCTTCGTCGTCGCGTCCTTGCTTAGCCGGTGTCTGAGCGTCCTCCGAGCGCGGGTGGGCGGGGCTTGTAGGGGGAGGCAGGGAGTGACCATACTGTACGCTAGTACTATTAATTATACTGTGGTAAGGGTGAACAGACTTCTTCTGGTTCTGGGTGAGCTCGCTCCATCTTAGACCCTGTCTCTGTCCTATGACCTAGACTAGAGTCAAGAGCAAACCCATCATTAAAAAAAATATGGGGACAGCCAGCCAGAAAATCATGGGGTATCAAACATCTTGTTACGTAAACTGTTAATGTTACTTTTGAGTGCAACTCTAATTCAGGAATAGGCAGCTGGCATTTGGCAATATGGCTGTGGTTTTCGAGTTTCGCTGGTAGTGTGCGGTGCTCACTTCTTTTTCACCGTAGAACGAAGTATTTCCGACGGCTCTACAGTTTAATTTTTGTTTTTTTAGTGTTAACTACTTCTGTTTACCTTGTTTTAACCAAAGTTTAGTGGAGAAAATATCGTTTTTTCATTTCCGTCGTCACCAGAATCATGCCACGACAAAATGGCGTCGCTTGACAAGATTTTCTTGCGGAAATATTTTTTCATATTTTAGCAACTTTTCTTAAAAATGTGTATAAAGAATTTATAAATTAATTTACTTCACGTTTTTTCTTCATGATTTTCACCATATTCTTCAATGTAGATAGATGACTTCATTAGTTACTGTGTTTTCTGTGAATAAACTGCAAAATGCTCATGGTAAGTGTATTTCGGCGTATTTTAATATTGTTTTGACGAATTTAATAATTAAACCTGTGTTCTGTGAGTTTGAAAACCCGTAGAATGTTCTAGAAGTGTTGGGTGTGGCCCTGAAAGGGGGTGATTTTTTGAGACGTAATTCAAAATTTACAGGTTTCTGTGATTGTTTACAATAGTTTTTCGTGTTTTTATGTATGAAAATGTCTTTGTCCCACCCAAGAAAGTGTTTCCAGTGATTCTTTGTTACGTAATCTTTCTATATATGCCAGGAAAAAATATTTTTAAAAGGGACCCATTTTCGCAATTTGGCTTTGAATATTGGTCTTCCTATATAGTTCTTAGGCTTTTGAGGTTATGTCCTAGTATTCTTATAAATATTACTTGAAATCATGTGCCCAATATTGCGTGAGGGCTTTTCCAATATTGCCTGTAAAATTGTCAACTTGTAGTTGGAAAGTATTCCAAAAAATGAGATACAATTATCATAACAACAGTATTATTTGAGGTTATGCCTTCTATTACTCTTCAAAATGTTAGTACACTCTGTTTTTGCTTAAACATTGGTTCATTGAATCACATTTTTTGGCCATTTTGGCAGAAAAATAGTCGGGTTTAGTAATACTTTTTTATTTTCTTATCCTGGTACTGGTCCTCGCTATTTAACTGATCTTTGATGATATGCTCCATATAGACCTACAGAGTCATTGGCTATTGCAATTCAACTACAGAGATTAATGCTTTGGAAGTATTCTGCCAAAAATAGGCAGAGCAATTTATGTTTTACCTTTTATTTAAATAAGTGTGTTTATTATTAAATTTCTATACTTAGCATACATTTATATCCTTCATAGTATGATTCCATGTTGATTTTCTTTTGATTACACAAGTAATTATTAAGGAAATAATCTTAATAAATATCTCGCATTATTGCAGAAAGGTTACATGCAAGAATCGGGGAGCGATTCCAAAAGTGCATCTAGTGGTTCCGAGTCAGGAAGCGAAAGGTAGGTTTGCTTCAAATGGATAAAAAATAATGTAAATATAAAACTTTGATTAATCACACACCTGTGTATTTTTATGACAGCGACAGTGGGTCTAGTTCATCAGGATCTGCAACTGGAGACCAATCTGGTTCAGACAATTCTTCAGCTCTAGATAGGTCGCATCACAGCGATGACACAAGATCATCACCCAAACAAAGTAACCAAAATTCTTCAAAATCTGACCATCACACTGACAAGGATTCATCAGGTGAAGATGGCCAGTCAAATAGTAATAGAAGGAATCACAATAAGGTGAAATCCGAACTTTGGGAAGAAAATCCAGATATTTATGGAATTAGGAGATCAGCAAGGGAGAGGAAAAAGCCAGACAGGTTAAAAGTAGCAGAAAGTGATTCTAGTGATCGAGGAAAAAGTAATAGTAGGAAAAGTAGGAAGAAAAGGTAATGTGACCCTTTAACAAAGGAAATTTCTTTTATGTGCCTTATGGCCTTTTTATTGGTTTTTTTAATATTTTAGTGACTCATGGAATTCAGACTCATCAGAAAGTGATAGTGATTTGAAAGGTTCGCCTCCACCACCATCAAAACGACCAGGCCAAAGAAATGTACCTCTAAGAAAGAAGAAACCAGCAAGAAGAAGAAGGTTTACAAGTGATGAAGACGAAAGTACTGAAGCATCTGATGAAGATTCCAGAAGGTAGGCTTGCAGTTCAAATGCTGAACTGTATTTTTTTTATTAATTTGTTTCCACTAATCCAAATGATTTTTTTAGTCGGACTGCAACACGGAGAGGGGCAGGTGCACAAGTTAGCTACAAAGAAGCTAGCGATGAACAAACAGACTCTTCAGACCTATTGGAGGTGGAAGGTGATGGTGAGGGTGAAGCTGAACCGGAGCCAGAGGAACACTGTGAAACCATTGAAAGGGTTTTAGGATTCCGAAGAGGGAAGACAGGAGGTACAGTATACTAATGTTCTATTTATATTTAATACTAAGTGTAATCAAATGTTATTCAATTTGCATGTTGGTGCAAATTTCATGTAAAATTTTAGCTAATGTCTTCTTATCATTATGCAGTCACTGGGAATGTGACTACAGTATATTATATAGAAGAGAATGGAGACCTAAATGAAGGTTGTAATCCGGATGATGAAGAGACAACGGAACCTCAGTACCTGATCAAATGGAAGGGTTGGTCCCACATTCACAATACTTGGGAATCTGAAAAGTCACTACAGGATCAAAAAGTCAAGGGTATAAAAAAGTTAGAAAACTTCATTAAAAAAGAAGCAGAACTATCAGGGTGGAGAAATCAAGCTGGACCTGAAGATATAGACTACTATGAATGCCAATCTGAACTTCAACAGGAGTTAGTAAAAACATACTGTTATGTTGAGAGGATAATAGGTAAGTTAATAATTATATTAAAGCTAGTGTACTCATGAATGACCTTGACAGTGGCACAACATCACAAAAAGAAAAAAACTTCATACAAACAATCTTATCAGAATGACCAGTGCCCAAGTTTTTAGTATAATCCTCAAGTAAAATTAGAACCTGCAAACTCAATAATATATTTGCTGTTATTAAAGTTATGGCAATTAATACCAAATGTGGCCATTTTCAGAGACTTTTTTCCATAACTTTAATTGCAGTGAATTGAGATTGCAGGTTTCTAATTTCACAAAAGGATAATACTAAAAACTTGGTCATCAGACTTTCTGATAGATTGTTTGCTTATAGAGAAAACTTTTTTTTGTGAAGTGGCGCCACCGTCGAGGTCGTTGACGGCTACACTCGCCTTAAATTGTAAACCTTTTTATTCAAAGGGGTATTCTTTAGTTTTAAAAATTACTTTGATTTTTAGCTGAACAAACGCGGGAGCTAGAGGGTGGTAATACTGCTCACGAATATTTTTGTAAATGGGAGTCTCTGCCTTATGCTGATGCAACATGGGAAGATTCTTCACTAATTGAAAGGAGATGGCCTAAAGAAGTAGAACATTTTAAATTTAGGGAATCAGCAAAATCCACTCCATCAAGGCATTGTCCTGTTCTAAGAAGAAGGCCGAAATTTCATCAAGTCAAAGAACAACCTGAATACATGGGGCAAGATCAGGTAAGACAATAATGTTGAATGTGACATTCATTGATTTAAATGTTGTTTTTAAGTTAGGTGCTATCTGGTGTAAATAAGTGAGTTCTTACATGTATTATATGATAGAGATTGAGTGAGATTATGCAGAGATGATTGTGATTGAGTGAGGTCAAGTGTAAGTAAATGAAATCAAACAAGGTAATTTTGATAAAGTCAGTGCAAGTGTAATTTTGTGAGTTAAAGCAGAGGTGAGTGTGGGGTAGAGTCCTGTGGTCAGTAAGGAAGGTCAATTGGATGTTATTGTGATTAAGTGAGGTCAAGTGTAAATAATTGAGTTCTAGCAGAGGCGATTATGATTTAATAAGTGACTTATAGTAGATGTGATTGTGATCAAGTGAAGGATTAGTGTAAGTAAGGAAGTTTAAACTGATGTGATTGTGAATTTGTGATACAGCAATCTCAAATGTAAATAAGTGAACCATAGCAGAGGCGATTATCATTGAGTGTGGACTAGTTTAAGGGAGGTCAAACTGATGTGATTGTGATTGAGTGAAGTCAAGTGTATATGAGAGAGTTGGTGATTTTGACTGAGTTATGTATAAATGAGTTCTAGCAGAGGTTCTTGTGATTGAGGGAGGTCTAGTGTTAGTAAGGAAGGTCTAACTGACGTTAATTTCATTAAATTAAGAGTATAAATAAGCGAGATTTTCAAAGGTGATTGTGATTGAAGTATAGTGTAAGTAAGGCAGTTTGAACTGATGTCATTATGATTAAATGAAGACAAGTCCAAATAAGTGGGTTATTGCAGAGGTGATTGTGATTGAGGTCTAGTGTTAGTAAGGGAGTTAGTTCAAATTGAAGTGATTGTGATTAAGTGAGGACAAGTGTAAATAATTGAGTACTTCAGAGGTGGTAATTTAAGGTCTAGTGATAGTAAGGGAGTTCAAACTGAAGTGATTGTGATTAAGTGAGGACAAGTGTAAATAATGAGGTGGTGATTTGAGGTCTGGTGTAAGTAAGGGAGTTCAAACTTACGTGATTGTGATTAAATGAAGACAAGTGTAAAAAAGTGAGTTCTTGCAGAGGTGATTAAGATTAATTAAGGACAAGTGTAAATAATTGAGTTCTTTCAGATGTGTTTTTTTTTTAGTGAGGTCTAGTGTTTGTATTTATTTATTTATTTATTTAATTAATTACAAATATAAGCTTACAGTAATTAAACCAAAGCGCTTACTTTGCTATTTTCTAAATATTTTCTAAATTATAATACATATGCTAACAATGGGTTACATTACTATGGCTAAGAAAATGTCTTGCATATTTAATAAGAGTGGCAGTAGAGTCGCAAAAAATGTCGGCATCTTGGACCTTAGCCACCAGCTCATTTATCAGAGCGATTGCTCTACGCGTGGGCGCATTGCGGGCGTGCCAGGTACGACACACGGGTGCCGCTAGTAGTTTATGCTTTCGGCGTCCTGTGCGTGTATATTTGTCCGGCACAAACAAACCGATATTGGCTAGGACTGTAGGGTCGCTGATTTTACCACGGAGAAGAAGGACAAATTGAATTAAAAGTTGAACCTTGCGCCTTAGTTCAAGTGTGTCCAGATCAACCATGCCTGATACAAAGAGCGAAGGAAAGAGCCATGGGTAGTACCCATATTTCCGTTTGTATAAGTATCTGGCAAACTTTCTCTGGACCCTCTCGACCATGACCAAGTAAGTATCCTCATGTGGATCCCAGACCATTGCCCCAAACTCCAGCTTGGACCTCACATAAGAGTTGTAGAGTATGGTCGCCACTCTATCAGTAGGGAACTGTGCAGCAGTTCTCATAATAAAGCCAAGTGTTTTATTAGCTTGCTTGCATATTGTCACAATATGCCCATGGAAATCAAGCTTGGTATCCATTGTTAGACCTAGATCACGGATCGACTCTACTCGCTCAAGGGTATCAGTACTTATTGAGTAAGAGTAATTTACGGGAGTCTTGGATCTCGTGAAAGAAATCACTTTGCACTTTCCAGCATTCAGGGTTAGCTTATTTAGTTTGCACCAGCTGATGACTACATCAATGTCCGATTGTAAAGCTAGACAATCGCTTACATCTTTGACTGACACATAAAGTTTTAAATCATCTGCAAACATTAGACACTGAGCTCTACACAAAACTTTTGGCAAGTCATTTATCATGATTAAAAATAGAGTTGGCCCTAAAACTGAACCCTGACTTAAGCCAGAGCGAGTATAGTACCTATCTGACTGGTAGCCATCGAGCCTGACGAACTGCATTCGGTCTCTTAGGTAGCTAGCAAATAATTTTAGGAGCGCAGGCGCGAATCCAAACGACGCCAGTTTCCTCAGCATGATGTCGTTGTCCACCAGATCAAATGCCTTCTTGAAGTCAAAATATGCAGCGTCCACCTGGCAACGGATGTCCATTTGGGACGCTACATAGTCAACAAAGGCAATATGATTTGTGGAGGTAGAGCGACCACAACGAAAACCATGCTGGGAGTCATCTAGGCTACCACTTATTTGAGCTGTTATGTGGTAGTTCAGGATGGTCTCAAATATTTTAGCAAAAACGGGTAGGATTGCAATTGGTCTGAAATTCGTCACGTCTTTAGATGCAATTTTTGGCACTGGGGTAACTCGAGATATTTTCCATTTATTAGGGTATATGCCTTGTTGTAGAGACATATTTAATATATGGAGAAGTGGTGACTCGAGAGCTGCCAGGCAATCCTTCACCAAAAAAGCTGGGATTCCATCTGGTCCCGCAGTGGTCGCAGCCTTCAAGCGACGAACAGCGCGGCGTAGGTCAACCTTAGTTACGCAATCAATGCGGACGCTAGTGGCACTGACAGTTTCGCCCGAACTCCGCTCCGCATCTTCTGGATTCAGATGTGGAACATTTTGATGGAAAACAGAGCTGAAATATTCTGCGAAGGCAGCGACTGCCTCCTGGTACGCCACTGCATTGCCATTATAGGTGAAATCTCCATTAGGGAGCCTATTTTCGCGACGCATCTTAACATACATCCAGAACTTAGATGGGTCTAATATGATATCATTTGCTGTGGAACGCATGTATTCTCGATATGCAGTGTCAATAAGTTCTTTGATATGAGTTCGGTAGTATTTGTAGACCTCACGATTAAATTCTAGACCCAGGGTCTTGTATTTTTTAAGATGAAAATACTTAATACTTAACTTATTTATGATATCAGAAGTATACCATGATGGATAATGCCTTTCAGATAGGCGACCACGTCTTTTTTTGGGTACGTGACGATTTATTATGTCATAGAGCAAGCGATAGAGAATATCTACTGCAAGATCCACTTCGGTTTGACACATAATATCGTTCCAATCAGTATTTAGTATCTCCTGGTACATTGCAATAAAATCCGCCTTGCGAAAATTCCATTCGGAGTATCCATTAGAGTTTTCTAAGCGGGGTGGTGGCGGCGGTGGCGGCGGTGTAGAACGACGGCTACCGCGCGGCAATCGCAGCACCACATCCAATGCAGGGTGGTACAAGCTGTCAATAGGTACTAGAGGACCCGATACGGATTCCCTCACCCTTATGCGATCATCACGCACAATATTTGCGAGAACCAGGTCCAACATGCCTCCATGGTTATTAATAATGGAATTAAATAGTATTGCCATGATGGTGGCTCTTACGAGATTTGTAACCTGTGCTGTTTATTTCAGACATACATACTGAGGGATTACCAAATGGATGGATTGAACTGGTTAATACATTCCTGGTGTAAGGACAATTCAGTCATACTTGCAGACGAAATGGGGCTGGGGAAAACTATTCAGGTAAAAAATTATATTATCTTATCAACGCAGGTTTTAACTGGATTTAGATGAGAGTTAAACTGGCTTAGAATAGCATCACCCCATTTCTTTCCCGTGGGAGTCGTAAGAGGCGACTAAGGGACTCGAGGGTGTGTATTGCAATTTTAGGCGATCGGCTGACAACCTGTCACTATAGTGATACACAATTTTCTGAATGACCCTCAAACATTTGTCAGACGTGGTGTAAATGGCCTTTTTTGCGGCTGTTTACGCTCTGCCTACCCCGCAAGGGATAATAGGCGTGATATGTGTATGTATGTATGTATGTTAAAGTGGTGTAAATTTTCAGACGATCTGCTTCTTGTACTACCTCTTCAAAACTCAACAACTTTATGGACCATTCCTTTGTGTCGTACCACTAAGTACCATGACTGCGTGGCAGAGAGAGTTCCAGCAATGGGCACCCGATATCAACGTCGTTACGTACATAGGTGACGTCACCAGTCGAGACATTGTAAGTACTGATTATACAGATAACTTTTTGTAATGCGTCGTGTAGAAACCTTGATTTTATTTTTATATTTGACATCGTTAACTATTCGCAGATCAGACAGTTTGAATGGAGTTTCGCCAGCAATAAGAGGCTGAAATTCAACGCAATTTTGACCACATACGAGATTCTGCTGAAAGATCGACAGTTCCTTAGATCGTTTAGTTGGGCGGTGCTGCTTGTAGACGAAGCGCACAGATTAAAAAATGACGACTCATTATTGTATAAAGCTCTCAAAGAGTTTGATACGAATCACAGATTACTCGTCACCGGGACACCCCTGCAGAATTCTCTCAAGGAATTATGGGCGTTGCTGCACTTCATTATGCCTTATAAGTAAGTATACCAATATAATTGACCTTGTATTAGTTGTGGACAGCCGTTGTACGCGGTTCGCAAACCGCGGTGTCTGGGTAAGGCCTATGTATGATATGATGATGAAGATAGTTATTTTTAGATATAGGACGTATAAAATGAATTTAAAATTTTAGATTCGAGTCATGGGAAGAATTTGAAAAGGACCATGAAGATGCTGCAACCAAAGGCTACGAAAAGTTGCACAAGCAGTTAGAGCCTTTCATATTGAGAAGGCAGAAAAAAGACGTAGAGAAATCATTACCTGCAAAAGTTGAGCAGATACTTAGGGTGGAAATGACTTCAATTCAAAAGCAATATTACAAGTGGATTCTTACAAAGAACTACAGTGCCTTAAGAAAAGGTGTGAAGGGCTCAATAAACACTTTTATTAATATTGTGATAGAGCTAAAAAAATGCTGTAATCATGCGCTTTTAACTAAACCAGAAGACTTTGAATCAAGAGCTTCTCTTGCCACTACTGACGCTGTGGAGGTAGGTCTTCATACTAAAGTTTTTATATTAAATCATATTTCGGTCGGTCACACATTGAAAACAAAATTTTCTTTACAGAAACTATTACGGGGATCCGGAAAACTACTTTTATTGGATAAATTACTATGTAGGCTAAAAGAAACGGGTCACAGAGTTCTGATTTTCTCCCAGATGGTCAGAATGTTGGACATTTTAGCTGAATACTTGCAACGAAGGCATTTCCCGTTCCAAAGGCTCGACGGCAGTATCAAAGGCGAGATTAGGAAACAGGCGTTGGACCACTTCAATGCGGAGGGATCCACAGATTTCTGTTTTCTCTTGTCGACGCGAGCCGGTGGTCTCGGGATTAACTTAGCCACTGCCGATACTGTGATAATTTTCGATTCCGACTGGAATCCTCAGAACGATCTACAAGCGCAGGCGCGCGCCCACCGAATCGGCCAAAAGAATCAAGTCAACATCTACCGGCTAGTCACCGCGAGGTCGGTAGAAGAAGACATAGTTGAAAGAGCGAAACGGAAGATGGTACTCGACCATTTAGTCATCCAGCGGATGGACACGACTGGACGAACCGTGCTCGACAAAAGCGACGGAGCTTCGGCAAAGACGGCGAATAACCCCTTCAACAAAGAAGACTTGAATGCGATATTGAAGTTTGGTGCCGAAGAGTTGTTCAAAGACGACGATGAAAATGATGAGGAACCAGTATGTGATATAGACGAGATTCTGCAACGCGCCGAAACCAGAGACGAAGGGCCTACGATGGCGGGAGACGAACTGCTATCCGCGTTCAAAGTCGCCAGTTTCGCCTTTGACGAGGAAAAAGCTGTGGCGGAAGTAAAGAAAGAAAACGCAGAGGAGGAAAGCAAAGACTGGGACGACATCATACCTGAGAACGTAAGAAAAGAAATCGCCGAGCAAGAGAAGAATAAAGAAATGGAGGACTTGTACCTGCCGCCCAGAAGAAAGAACCAAAATAACAGTGCTGAAGATCGTAAGTATCCAGTTTATTAATAGCTGGGTCCAGATATACCGAGCAGTTTTGGCCCTAGGTAGCTTACATGGCAAGTTAAGCTCATGCTTAGGGGAGGCATGGCCTGCATTTGCATAATGTGGCTGCTTCGCGAGGCTGCTCGCTCAGTTACGACGCAGGTATAACAATTTTGAGTCTTCGATATGTTGTAACTTGCATTTTTCTAGGGCGCGGTCGCAAAAATCGCGGGTCTGGCGACGCGGATGGCGATGGTGATGGCGACGCCGAGAGTGACGCGTCGGAGGGCGATGCCAGTGCTGACGACGACCGGCCGAGGAAGCGCGGCCGCCCGCCTGCCTCGCACAGGGAGAAGATTAAGGGCTTCACTGATGCTGAGGTGAGATCGCTTTCGAGCTTCCGGATAAATTCATGCCAATGTAAACTTGACTCGTTTACGACCAAGAACAAAACAAGCTTTTATCATGATTAAGAAAAAATATATGGGTCGAATTGAGAACCTGCTCCTGTTGAACGTTAAAAATAATAAAACCAAGGCCACGACGGCGGCGGAGGAGGAGTTATCAATTATTAAGATAAGAGTGGGATAGTGGTTGAAAGAATACGCTTCAAGAAAGCTTGCTTTAAATGGGCATTCATCTTTAGCATATTCTATCAATGAAGGTACAGTTATTACGCGGGAGTATCAATGCGAGTGAGAGTTCACGCACTGCCGTCATACTCTTCTCGCACCAATACGAGTGAGCGTGATAGCAATACATTCCACTCGCGTGCGTGCTGCCGTTCCTTTGACTCGCGCACGAAAAGCCGACATTCGAGGGAGGGAGCACGGGAAGTGTCAGCGGTATAACGAAGTAGTAGGGCGAGGAACCTGTTTACATGCTCGCGCTTCTCACTTCATTTTGTGAACGTGACATTACTGTTATACAGTTTAAACTGTGTTTGTTACAGATTCGCAGATTCGTGAAAAGTTACAAAAAGTTCTCAGCGCCTCAGAAGCATCTTGACAGCATAGCATGCGATGCGGAGCTGCAAGAAAAGCCTCTAGCGGAGCTCAAGAAATTAGGAGAAATATTGGCGGAGAGATGTAAAATCGCGCTGAGTGAACCTATAGATACAACCAGTAAGTTATCGTTTAGCTTTTGCCTTTAATCTACATCATCAGATGTCCACTGCTGGACATAAACCATCGGTATTCAAATACTACTACTACGGTTTTAAAGTAATTGCAAGGCTCAAAAACCGTAGGCCGATAAGGCGTGATTAATAAACAAATTGTTACATAATAGATGGTAATTTACAGATGAACAAAGCGATGGTCGTAAGAACACGAGACGGACGTTCAAACTGGGCGGTGTGCCCGTGAATGCGAAGACTCTGATGGCTTGTCAGGACGAACTGGCTCCCTTAGACGATTTTCTGCCTCAAACCAAAGAGGATCGGTTGAAATGGCAACTGGATTTCAGGTAACATACTTAATCTAGAAATCTTTGACGATCGATTTAGTGCTGTAGTATAAGTTCGTCTGTATGCTACGCTGTGGTCCCAAGTTCTGTATCTGTCTTCAACTGGGTGTTTTTTATAGTTTATGTGTTTCTTAATGGTACCCAAACGCCACCAGCAGGGTCTTTTTAAGTGTGATTTTATAAATATTAGTAGAATTTTACTTATCTACTTGTTTTATTTTAGGACGAGACCGGCGAATTTCGATGTTGAATGGGGAGCAGCAGATGATTCCAAACTGTTAGCAGGCATTTACCAATACGGCCTCGGCTCCTGGGAGGCGATTAAGATGGACTCATCCTTCGAAATAGGCGATAAAATACTCACAAACGAGGAAAAGAAGCCACAGGCGAAGCATTTACTATCCAGAGCGGAGTATTTATTAAAACTAATAAAGAAGTTGCTGGATCAAAAGAATGGAAAGCAAAAGCAGAAAAAACCTCGAGGAAAGAAGGCCAAAGAGCCCGTCACGAAAGATATAGTCGAAGACGATATCAGTTCTGGAGAAGAAAATAAAAATAAAAAGAATGCTAAAAATGATAAGCAACAACAGGTATTTATAACACATTTTTAACTTCATGATAAATAAGTGTATTGTACTTTATTATTAAATGAAACTCTAATCTCAGGGCAAATCAAAACTAGAAGAAATATCTACGCACGACGAGACATCAAACGATAGGAAGGAGAAAGACAAGAAACGCACAAAAAAGGAAGGCAAAGACCGGACCAAGGGCGGCAAAGGGCGCAAAAAACCTGCCGGGCCGATGCACTTCACTGCTAACAACGAGCCCCGCGCGCTGGAGGTGCTGGGGGACCTCGACCCTTCTGTGTTTGAAGAGGTATGTAGCGAGGAGCAGGGCTTGACTGAGGGTGGCAAGGAGTGCTAGAGGTGCTGGGGGACCTCGACCCTTCTGTGTTTGAAGAGGTATGTAGCGAGGAGCAGGGCTTGACTGAGGGTGGCAAGGAGTGCTAGAGGTGCTGGGGGACCTCGACCCTTCTGTGTTTGAAGAGGTATGTAGCGAGGAGCAGGGCTTGACTGAGGGTGGCAAGGAGTGCTAGAGGTGCTGGGGGACCTCGACCCTTCTGTGTTTGAAGAGGTATGTAGCGAGGAGCAGGGCTTGACTGAGGGTGGCAAGGAGTGCTAGAGGTGCTGGGGGACCTCGACCCTTCTGTGTTTGAAGAGGTATGTAGCGAGGAGCAGGGCTTGACTGAGGGTGGCAAGGAGTGCTAGAGGTGCTGGGGGACCTCGACCCTTCTGTGTTTGAAGAGGTATGTAGCGAGGAGCAGGGCTTGACTGAGGGTGGCAAGGAGTGCTAGAGGTGCTGGGGGACCTCGACCCTTCTGTGTTTGAAGAGGTATGTAGCGAGGAGCAGGGCTTGACTGAGGGTGGCAAGGAGTGCTAGAGGTGCTGGGGGACCTCGACCCTTCTGTGTTTGAAGAGGTATGTAGCGAGGAGCAGGGCTTGACTGAGGGTGGCAAGGAGTGCTAGAGGTGCTGGGGGACCTCGACCCTTCTGTGTTTGAAGAGGTATGTAGCGAGGAGCAGGGCTTGACTGAGGGTGGCAAGGAGTGCTAGAGGTGCTGGGGGACCTCGACCCTTCTGTGTTTGAAGAGGTATGTAGCGAGGAGCAGGGCTTGACTGAGGGTGGCAAGGAGTGCTAGAGGTACTGGGAGACCTCGACCCTTCTGTGTTTGAAGAGGTATGTAGCGAGGAGCAGGCCCGGACTTAGGGCGGCATGGGGCGCTAGAAGGGCCGGCGGGGCCGATGCAACACATGCTGTATTAATTATTGCAAATTAACATTTCCACTCGGAACTAAAATTTGTGCAGTTCTTTGAAAGCCTGCTACGGTCTGATTTATTCGCCCGGCTGTTTTGTGTTGGTTGATTAAGGATGAGTTTGTTTTCAGTTCTTCGTCAAATTTATCATTGCTACAGATGATCAAAAAATCATCACTAAATGACTAAATTTGTTTCAGTGCAAGGAAAAAATGAGACCAGTCAAAAAGGCTCTCAGAGCACTCGACAACCCTGATCAAACTCTGTCGGAACAAGAACAAGTGATTCGAACACGGTCGTGTTTAACACAAATAGGGGGTCAAATAGACATCTGTCTAGACGAGTACCCTGATCCTGAGAAAAAAGTCGAATGGAGAAGCAATCTCTGGTATTTCGTTTCCAAATTCACAAACTTCGACGCGAAGCAGTTGTACCGGTTGTACAAATACGGCTTAAAGAAGAATACTGAAGCTAAACAGGGAAAACGCAAAGATGCAAAACTAAAGAAGGTAATTTCAGGAATTTTAAATGTTATAATTGCGGTGGCTTCTACCATTTCTTGAAATATGATTTACAAACATAAAAAAATACTGTAATTAAAGTTTTATTTGCAGGCAAATAGTAATACAAATAATCACAATTCTAATTCTAATCATAAGAAGACTAAAGAAGGTAAACAAAATGAAAATAATGAAAGAAAAGAGAAGAGGCCTAAGCTAGATAAGGATGCCAAGAATGATAAATCAAATGATAAAGCCCCTCACTTTTCGGGAATCAAGAGAAAACTCGAAGATGGAGAATGTGATCCTGAACCTGAAAACAAACGACACGAAAGGTAAGATTACATTAATCTCAATCGCATAATCGTCAACCATTACTACTTCAACTAGTCTACCACCTATACCTCTCCGACCAAGCCAACTAAATGAATGAACAACGTAACAAACGCGGTTCCTGATACTGAATGCTAGCCGTATATCTGGCGCTCGTCTAGTTGACTTGGCAGGCTAACCATGATACCATAATAATTACTCACATTTTCATTTACCCGTACTTCGCTAGCTTTACCACTTAGTCTAATAACATAGCTACTCCATCTCGCTAACATTCCTAGTATGCTCACCGCCATTTCGCTTCTTTCATCCCTGCAGACATAAACACAAGCACAAGGATCGCAAGGATAGAGATCGTAGCCCTAAGCGGGACGATTTGATCTACAGAGAGCGGAGTCGTTCGGAGCGAGAGCGGGACCGGGACCGGGACCGGGAGAGGGACCGGGATCGAGACCGGGATAGGAGGGACGAGCGGGATCGCGAGCGGTCGCGGACTCGGCGGGACAGCGGCGGGTTGGGGCCGCCTAGAGCGAGAGCGGCGTATGGCATGCCTCACCCCGCGCACCCCCAGCACCCCGACCACGCTGCGTGGAGCGCGCCCGCCTACCCCGGGCCCAGGCAGTATCGGGATCGGAATCCACGACCGCATGATAAGAGAAGGTAAGCTGGTTCATGTTATGCTATAGGTACAGGCGCTAGCACTTCAAAACCTACTGCTGTTAAAAAAAGCAGATTATCCTGAATTGTTTAATCAGTCGTTCAGAGCCTGTAGTTCGCAATAACCGACAAAATCAGACTTTGTAAACTATTTGAAGCTCAAATTTTACCTATTGATCATTTATCTATGTGATTAATTTACACTTGTACAGTCAATCAAACTCAGCTCCCGAACTTCCATTTTAACTTTTATCGCGTGCGCCAAAAGAAGCTAAAGTCCAATGTGGCTAACCCAATCTGAGCTTGACTACTGATGTTATTTCAATTGGTTACTCTGCTACTACGGTATTCTGCAACCACGCGATTTTTGACATTTGTGACTTTTTCCATCTTTAAAAGATCTTTCGCAACTATGACATTTTGGGACTATGACTTCGCGTGGCGACGTTTTACAAATAAGCATTACCTACCTTTTATTTTGGCTTCTCAATGGAGAGAAAGAAAAACTAAAGCTTATTGCAGATAACTGTGCCTAAACCCACCAAAAGAGGTCGCTTAACTTTGCAATTTACACATTTTCGACCAATCACAAACAGGCATAGTTGAGAGTGGCGCCATTGGTTCCCCAGTTGTCAACCCTACTAAGTGTTTTCTTTAAGAATATCCTTCAAGATAATTGAAGGATGATAGATGATTGATTCAGTTAAAGTAATATGTGTTACCAGCAGGTATCCTAGCTACGGCGCGATGCCGAGCGGTTACAGCGGCGGGTACTACGACGCGGCGGCCATGGCGGGCGGCATGGGCTTCCCCCCCGCGCGCCCCTACCCCGCCGACGACTGGCGCGGCTACCCTCAACAGGACTACCCCTACGAGGACCGCGAGTATGAACGGGAGGTCTATCGCCGCGATTACGACCGTCGCGCCCCGCCCACTTAGCTACCAACCTCGTCTTCGCGAGGTTTACCGCCGCGACTATGACCCTGTTTTTTTTCGTTATTCTGTGGCCGACACCACGCCGGGCTGTTAACTATCTTCCTTTCCTAATAGTGGAAGAGAGGTCGTAAAACGCCTGTTTACGCTGTTTACGCTGGCTTAATGCAGTGTTAAGAATTCTTTGGAATAATCTGACGTTTAGAAATAGTATGATGATCGGATTACATTTTTATTAAACATCATTATTTCGTGCTTGAAAATAGTCAGTTTATTGCATAAGAATTCAATAATTACACTTATCCTTACTCTTAAAAAAGGCACTTGTAAATATAGTTTTAACTTATTCTGTAAATAGCCCATAGATATTATCTCTTTCCATGGACACTGGTCGAACCGTGCGAACTGTAAAAGTGTAAGTGACAAATTAGTGCTGTGGTTTTTATCTATGTGATGATAATAGTAAGCGAAGCGCATCGATTTCGACTTGGGACGTTGATTATTTTTAGTAACTGTGTTTTATAAGTGAGACTGTTTAGGGAATTTATTTATTGCGGAATCTGTCGATGATTGTTAATACAGTTGTAGACAAAATAACTTCCTACCGAGAATTTTTATAATGTTTCAATTTTGTTGCCGAATTATCAGGTCCTATTTTTAGAATCCAATTTTTGTATTTAATTTGATCTTTGCACCATGTTATTTGTAATTAATTGATGAAAGAAAAAGCTTGTCGAATGAATTGTACCTAGTTCATAGTGAATGTACAAAATTAGCAATTGTTAGTAGATTTGCATTAAATTCAAAATCATGTGCAATTGTGTATAGCGTAACAAAAAGGCACATCAACTTTGTCATTGCATTTTAGCAGTGTCAGGAAAGAGTGTTTGATTTGTACATTGATTTCTCATTATTATGTGCATTTCCGGGCCCCGGCGGCGGGCTCTTACAGTCCTATTTTTATACATTATGTAAAGTCTTATTCTCTGTTACATGAGATTGGATGTAATAAGAGTGGAAGCGTCTTGAATGGTATAAACCATGATAATGAAATAAACATTATATAAAGTTACACAAATTGTTTTAATCCTTTGCCCTCTTTTCACACCGCATTGCGGCAGTTTGGCTTTTATCCAATAATGAATAGATTTACTGAAACTGCTATTTAATTTTAAACAATGCGTTGCCCACACAAATCCTCACACACGATCGTCCAAAAAATATTGTTTTTATTGTATTCTCAAGATTATAGCCATTTAAAATACAAGAATGTTTCTGTGGGACGAACCATTGCGCATGTCTGTAAACTCCATTCAGAACGGTTGCCCCACAGGCGGTCTATTTAGTTACCCCCCGACTGCCGGGTGGGCGATACGCTACCCTTTTACCGCACCTAAAGTTCATATTGAGCTGTTATTTTTGTTCACTACCAAGAAGGAAATCATACATAATACATTGGTGAGTACACCTTTTATTATTCAAACTGTTCTTCGCAAGACGTCTATTGATCCAAGAACCGTAAAAGGCTTCAGGTTTTCAGCATAGGCCGACACAACAGTAATCTTTCGATTGTTTGGTTTTGAGAACCACGAAGCTACCAGACACTTCTATTGATTCTATGAAGGTGGTTGAATGACGAAATAACGAGATAATCTATTAGTAAAATTACTTACCTGCTTTGGAAAACATTTCTTCATGATTTTTTTTAAAACATTAAGTTTTAAAATTTTTGGATTAATCCCAGTTTTCTACATAAAAATATTCCCTGCTGTTGATAACCAGAAATCTGGTTTCGTCGTTAAAGAGCACCTAAAAGCCTATACCTACCTAAAAGACCAATGAAATTTTATATGAATCCTCGTGAAGACAATTGGGGCTTCGCGTGGAATTATTAGAAGGTTTTGACTTTATCCTGTTCCTGCTTGAGTTTCAGCAATGCTCTCAAGGAGTGTGTGACTGCGGGGTTTGAGGACAGCGGGCGATGGTGATGGTGTATCTGCGTGCGGCGCTGCTGTGCGCTCTGGTAGCGATCAACAGTGGATGCTATTTGTTTCCTAGCGGTAAGATGTACCCACAGGGTGTAAGGGACAGCCCTCCGAAATACTCCGAATACTTAACTTTACTTATAGGGTGCATCCAGACCATGAAAGTAAACAACTTTCTATAAGAAAATATTTTAGGAAACGGCAAAAAAAATTTGACTGCTCAAAGTAATTTCAGTCCAGCTGACTCGTGATTTTGTATGGGACGTAATTTTTTTTGTCGTTAATTACATTTTCCTAGGAGAAAGTTATTCAGTTTAATGGTCTGCATGCACCCTATCAGTATTTGGAGGTCTGTCCCTTACACCCAGTAGATTATAGTCGTGTTAACTTACATTCACATATTTACTTGTGCGTGCTTGTACCATGGTTTATTTTGCACTCACAGTGCTACTGTAAATGAAAATAAGTTTTTTAAAATATATTTACCTATCTATATATGTAATTTAGATTGACAATCCAGAGGGAAAGCAGTAGCCAATATACTTGTAAGAAAGTGTTACTATCCGTTGTGGCTGTTGGTGATGACTACCGAGAAACCACTACCACAGGTCTAAACATAAAACCTCGCATTTTCCAGACGTCCCAAATCCCTGTGAAGGCGTAACCTGCGGTCCTGGCGCCTTATGCCGGCCTACTCCCGATGGGCGATCACACACCTGCGAATGCCCGGAGTCCTGCCCTAGTTACGGAGACCACGAGGGTTCCAGACCTTTATGCGCCAGCGATGCTAGGGATTATCCTGGCGACTGTGAGATGCGCAGGGCTGCTTGCGAGACCAACGCTAATATCACTTTCAAGTATTACGGCAAGTGCGGTGAGTGTCTCACTTTGAAATCAAAGTTATACGTAACAGATTCTTTGCGCAGTCGACCTTCACTTTGTTAGCGTCAGTGATGGTTCTTAAGGCGAGTGGCGCCACTGTCAAGGCCATTCAAGACTATATTCGCCTTAAATCGTAGTTTCTGTGTAAAGCTGAATATTTCTGTTTTCTAATGTATGGTGTTTTATTTCGGTCGCTTGTTGCGTGTTGCGCATTGTTACATAACACGGATAATTTCTCCCCTGTAATCTAATATCAACTGTAGGTTTTTTTCGACTGGATATGGAATTTCGACGGATATTATAGGATATTATTAGTAGAAATAAGTTGTCCTGTTGTGTCGTTATTCTTTGTATGTGTTTCTCTTGTAATGTTTTTGTGTACAATAAAGGCTGCCACACACCAAACGGTGTCGCAGCTGCATTGCGATCCGTCTGCGTGCGACACGATTTGTAATGTATGAATTTATATGCGAATGTTCCTTAGACTAGGGAAAAAAGAGTGGACTCGGCATTAAAAGAAGACAACTAAGACATATCTGCGTCTCTTTTTAACTTATGGGTATTACAGTATGAAAAAAAGGACAACTAATGTTTTATCATTACCATAAATAGCAACACTGCGGCCGGCCGTCATGTTTAGTCCCTGTCAGATGAAAGTACGTCAGTTGTCATCCCGCGTGTAAATATCGAGGAATTTTTAAGAATATTTGTGTTTTATGTGAAATTTGAGCTTATTCAAAGTGATAAAACTTGGAAGAAAATAGTATTAATATGGGTAGGTGCAGTGTGCTGGGATGCCCCATGCAAAGCAACAATAAACATCAAAAGATAACGTTGCACAGGTAAGTAACCGATTTGATTTAAAATATGTTGTATTTCCTGTTATTTTGTAAGATTGTGGTAACTGTGAGAAACTTTTTAAAGAAACGCTTACGTTTTTATAATCATCTGCTGCTATACAAAAGATATTCCGAGATTTTTTGCGAAAATCATTCATCATAGTATATAGAGTTGGGGTACGGCATTTTCAATTTATCGATATCATATTTGAATAGGTGAAACAATTGTGATCCCCTTTATTGCTTACTTTTGAATCGTGCCCACGCATACATTCGAAGTTTTTCGTATGAAGTTTAGTGTCATAAATGCGGGCACACTTAAAGCCGAATTGTTTTATGATTATAGATTGCCAAGGCGTCAAGAACAAAGAAAGCAGTGGCCGAAAGAAAGAAGATATACTTGGGGTCGAAAATTTAAATACTATGACCAAAGATATTTTCATTTGTTCCCTGCATTTCAAAGATAAATGGTTTAACCGAACATTAAATGTAACAAGACGATGCTTTGCCTTCAAGTGAGTTGTTGGTAAGTATTGCTTTTAAAATTCATTCATTCATAGCGCGCCCACTCTAGGGTTAAGTAAATAACCAATAGATTACCAATGTAATGATATTACAATTGGTATTAATTAGCATTTATCAATAAGTAGGCTATTATGATTTTTGAAAAATAAAATTATATATTTAAAAAAATATATATTTAGATCTTAATTACAATTAGAACAATTGTATTAGTTGTATAAACTTTGCTATTATTTGTATATAGGTACTGATTCTAATAAATCTATCATAAAATATGGATTTCTTGTTTTATTGATATCAAGCCTACGTCTGCCTACCCCACAAGATACTAGGCGTGATATGCATATGTATATAGCGGATCGCCAGACCCTCATTGACCAGCAGGAGCAGCCTGTCGTGCTGAACATTTTTTTCTAAAATACCTTAAATCGTATCTCATCTTATAAGTACAGGGTTGTTTTTTATTCACCCAGGAAAATTTGCAGGGTGAATCTACTCATGATTCTGAACAACTGTTACTATAGGACCGCCTGCGAAATAGCGAAAAAAAGCAGCTGTTCCATACAAAAATGAATACCTACACGATCAAAATGTATGGAACAGCTGATTTTTTGAAGCGATTTCGCAAACGGCCCCATAGTAAAAGTTGTTCAGAATTATGAGTAGAATCACCCTGCAAATTTTCCTGGGTTAATAAAAAATAGCCCTGTAAAGTTTATCTGTGCACCTGGTGCCCTCTGTCAGGAATTCCAGATCCTCAATTTCCGACATTAATTTGTCCATGTACGTCTCTAATATGCTAGAAATAGTGGGTTGGTTATCCACAGGTCCCGGGTTCAAGCCCCGGCAAGCAAAGAAATTTTTTCAATCTCTTATTTTCATTTATGTCAGAAATGTGGCAAAGATGTGGTTCGGCTAATTTGGGTAATACCTGATATTTTTTTTGCGATTTCCCGGTTTCCATGCTGTTAACTGTTTTCCCGTGGGAATAAGATATTTTCCTATGGTAAAAAGTAGCCATGTTACTCTGGAATGTTGTAACTCTCATATAAAATTAATAATTGGTCTAGCAGTTTCAGTGTTTATCGATTACATAGGTACACACAAAAAGACATATCTTTAATGTTTATTATGTGTAGATGTAGATATTGCAGAATTTTAGATGATCGAGTTCAATAAGTTCCGACTGCTGTAAGCACCGCACATACAACTATCGATAAGTTTTTATCCAAGATCCATAGGTAATAATGAGTGCAGCACTATGGCATGCCGCCATATTTGTGACAGATCGAGTGTAGGTATGCACGTTTTTTTCGTAGGTATTTCAAGTCCACTCTTTTTTCCCTAGTCTAAGGAATGTTCACACTGAAAGTGTCGCAGCTGCACTGCGATCCGTCTGCGTGCGTTTGAAGCACGGCAGTCCGCGAGGCACAAACCGAAATCGCACGTGCGACAGCGGAACGGCAACGTCGCACGCCCGTTTCGTAGTGTTGACGTTGTATTATATGGGATTTCTTATTGAAGGCCACACTGCGCTAACGCATGCGGCTGCGTGCGGCTGCGACACGCTAGCTGTGCAGCAGGGAAACGGACAGTTGTAAATATTTACAAAATTTACTTTATATTTCGGCAATTTTAGACCATGGAATTCGAAATACGGGAAAAGTTAATCAATCTAGTGCAAAGATATAAGTGTATTTATGATACACAAGACCAAAACTATAAAAATAGTGTTTATAAAACTGTGTTGTGGGAGGGAGAGGATGGTACGCAATGCGTTGCGTATGCGACACCGTCCGACACGGGTCGGTGTGAACCAGCTGCTGTCGCGTCGTGCTGCAGACGCAACGCGCTGCATTGCTGACGGATCCGGTGTGTAGCAGCCTTAAACGGTAAATAAATAAATAAATAATACAATTCAAACACTGAATATTTCTGTTTTCTAATGTATGGTGTTTTATTTCGGTCGCTTGTTGCGTGTTGCGCATTGTTACATAACACGATAATTTCTCCCCTGTAATCTAATATCAACTGTAGGTTTTTTTCGACTGGATATGGAATTTCGACGGATATTATAGGATACTAGCGGCCCGTCCCGGCTTCGCACGGGTGGACAATTATTTTTTACATAAATGCACTTTAAATTTTACACCCTTTTTTCACATTGGAGGTTTTTTATTATATATTTTTTTTATACTTACCTACAGCTACTATTATAAACACTTAGGTATTTATTATCTCAAAATATTTTTTAGAGTTCAGTACCCACAGGGTAATAACGAAAACCCTATTACTGAGGCTCGGCTGTCCGTCTGTTTGTCCGTCCGTCCGTCCTACAGTTACGAAGCTGTACCTCCTGAACCGTTATACCTAGACAGTTGAAATTTTTACAGATGTTGTATTTCTGTTGCTGCTATAACAACAAATACAAACATCACGATAGTGCGTTGAAAACTAACAGCGACATCTATGTTTGTATTATGGAACTAAAATATTACTTTTCTCAGTTTTCGTGATAGTATAAATATTAAACTACAGAAGCTAGAGAGATAAAACTTGGACTTCAAGTTTTTTATGTAATGAAGCAACTAATAAAGATAAAATTCCGTTTTTTAAAACCCCCAGGGGATGAACAGGGGGTTAAAAGTTTGTATGAAAGTTCGTTGTCCTAAGTGTGATCCGTTTCAAAATTAATGATTAGACTTAGGACTTAAAATAATTAAACACGTGTTTCAGCATATTTGAAATTTTAACCCTTAATAGGGTCAAAAGGGGGTTAAAAGTTTGTATGAAAGTTCGTTTTTTGAAATGAATGTGATCTGTTTCAAAATTTGTGATTAGACTAATAACTTAAAATAATTAAACACGTGTTTCAGCATTTTTGAAATTTTAGCCTTTAAATGGGTGAAAAAGGGGTTAAAAGTTTGTATGAAAGTTTTTTATCTTAAATGTGATCTGTTTCAAAATCTCTGATAACACTCATAACTTAAAATAATTAAACACGTGTTTCAGCATTTTTGAAATTTTACTCCTTAAAGGTGTCAAAAGGGTGTCATAAGTTTCCTACCAGTTGGGCTACCCGTTTTCCCATGGGAATGTGACGATTTCCCGGAATAAATTATACTTATAAACCTTCCTCTCAAGTTACTCTATCTAATAAAAAAAACCGCATCAAAATCCGTTGGGTAATTCTAAAGATATAAGGAGACACCAAACGGGAAGCGACTTTATTTTATACTATGTAGTGATGATTATTAGTAGAAATAAGTTGTCCTGTTGTGTCGTTATTCTTTGTATGTGTTTCTCTTGTAATGTTTTTGTGTACAATAAACGGTAAATAAATAAATAAATAATACAATTCAAACACTATAAAAATCATATATTATAATCAGATCACCATTCTCTTTTCACCTTACAGATCCTTGCGCAGGCGTAACTTGTCCTGACCCAGAAGTTTGTCAACTGGACGATCTTCGGCAGCCATCTTGCCGTTGCGCAGAACCCTGTCCTTTAGAGTTCTCACCGGTTTGCGCCTCTGACGGGAAGACGTATTCCAACGAGTGTCAAATGCATCGCGAGTCGTGTCGGGCTAGGAAACAGCTGAAGATTGTGTTCAAGGGGCAGTGCAGCACTGGTAAGAGAAAAAACTCTGATACTTACATACATACACATATCACGCCTATTATCCCTTGCGGGGTAGGCAGAGCATAAATGGCCGCATAAAACGGACATTTACGCCACGTCTGACAAACATTTGAGGGTCATCCGGAAAATTGTGTATCGCGTCTGATACAGACTCTGATAAGTTGCACCAAAAATACCTTAACGCCTAAAATCTAAATCATCCAAACATTTTCGCATGCGCGAGACTACGAAGAGTGGTCTAATAATACGAATCACACGTTTTAATGCTCAAGGGTTCTATTATATCCAGGGCATATGTCAATGAAATAATATAATGATGCCCCATGCTACTTACCTACTTCTTATAAAATGTTATCTAACCTGTGATTTTATTTCATGAATAATGAATTCCATAATAAAAAATTCCAGGTGTAAACCCGTGCGCCGAGGTAGAGTGCAGACATGGCGCCGAATGCCGTGTAGAAGGTGGAGGAGCTGTTTGTGCTTGTCCACCTCCTTGCGAGCCGATCCTGCGCCCCGTTTGCGGGTCGGACTCTCGCACACATGACAGCGAATGCGAGCTGAGACGAGCGGCGTGCTTGCTGGGCCGCGAGCTGAGAGTGCTGCATGCCGGCGCGTGTGGTAAGCCTGTCCCCCAACGAGGGGGCACCTCCTTGCGAGCCGGTCGGACTCGCGGACATTAATCTGATATGTGAAAATCATAGAATACTGTGTAAATAACGGACGAACTTTACGAACAAGGAAATGTGAGAATAGCATTTATTAAAATATCCGGTAGATGTCGCTAGTTGCAAATTAAAACGCGGTATCGTTGTGTTGACGCTTCAGAACGACATATTTGCGAGTGATGGTTCTCAAGTCACTGATACAATACTTGACGATTGTAGGGAATTGTGTCCTTAGATTATGTATAAAATTGATATTTTTGTCAGAGCTGCCCCTCGGCAGACTCTGTTTTATAGTTGGGAATAGTTGATCAGTTTCAGTTTTAAGGTCTCGCGTATCCCTTACAAAGAATATGATCATTTACCTAATAGTTACACAATTGTATCCTTCCGGAACATAGCCATTATAATCATCCTGAGACACTTGTACTTGTGACGTCACTATTCGGGCTAACGTGTATATCTTTTGTACGTTACGATAATTGACTTAAATTTGCACAAATATCAAAAATAAAATATCAGTTTTTCGTAACAGCGCTATAAAATCCGCAATTTATTTTCATATTATACTCTGATTTGTTTACTTTGTTGACATAATGCACTGATTAAGTACTAAAATCGTGTATAATGTGGCCTAGGTCTTTTTGAGACTGATCAGTGCCTAAACAGGCATCCGGGGTATGGCTGATCAGTGCTTACGCATTCCAAAGGTCTATGTAGACTAGCTAACACAATGTCAACCTTCAAACGTCTATGACGGCTCTTTCGTAGATTCGCGTAGTTCTTTCTCTATTTAAAAGTTATTATACTTTGCTCTACCTCTTTATATTTTCTGATCTCCTGGTATTTGAATCTTAATTTACTACTATCATGGCACTCCCCCTATCCCTTCTGCCTGGAGGAAGTGAGTTCTCAAGCCCCTCCGGTCACCCTCATAAACCACTTAATCATCAAGCTAACGAACCGCCATGGACAGCACTGGTAAGCGACTGATCATTGACAAGTTCCAAGATTTCAAATGAAAAATAAAGAGCGCGTCGATCATCCGTCGCCAAGATTCTAAAAGTATAGAAGGCGACGATCGTAATAAAAAACGCCAAGATCATCGAAGGCTCTAGAAATAAGTTAGATGATCGAAATGAATACTCATTTACTACCTCGACCCCTCACTTAGCACAAGAACACTCTACTACACCTACACACCCACGACCCCAGGGGTCACAGGCACTCGTGTTAGCGGCAAATTATGGAGGACTGTAACCAATTAACCTGTTATCTGTATTTTATACTATACCCATAATTACAAATAAAGTTCTGAGTTCTGAGTTCTGAGACCACTATACACTTTCCTATTTGTTAAGTTTACACCTGCGGTAACCTCGGTTCCCTGAGTGCTAGTGCCTCTTAGAACCCAGGTAACACTACAACCTGTCAAGCTGAAATGATCTTAAAAGCATTGAACTAGGGTTAATTTATAATTGTATTACTACAGAACCCTGTATTAGGGTGTCTCCAATACCACAGTATAATTAATAGTACTAGCGTCCAATACGCTATTCGCCGATTTATTTCAATACAATACAGTATAATATACTTTATTCGTACAAAACACAACAAAACAAACAGATACAGAAAAAGAAAAAAAAGGTACAATTTAATTAAGCGGCCTTATTGCTGAGGTAGCAATTTCTACCAGGCAACCTTTTTATTACTTTTCACATCTAATAATCTACAGGTTCAAACGGCGTTTGCGCGGGTCGCGTCTGCCCGCACGGCGGCGAATGCGTCGCGTCTGGCGAGCGCGGTGTGTGCCGATGTCCGAGATGTTCCAACGAATTCGCGCCAGTCTGCGGCTCCGATGGCATTTCCTACGGCAATCGCTGCAAGCTCCAGCTCGAGGCTTGCAGGCATAGGCGTGATGTTCAAGTGCTGTACGATGGACCCTGCAGTAAGTGAAACAAATAAATTAATATCCTGGACAATTCACACAGCGCCATCTAGCCCCAAACCAAGCAAAGCTTGTACTATGGGAACTAGATCGCTGATATGAATACTGATATACTTTTTTTTTGTAAATAAATACATATTATAATAGAAACACCCAGACTAAACACAAATATCTGAAAATTACTTAACAAATATTTGTGTCTTGTGGGGATCGAACCCTCGGCGTAGAAGGTTCCGCTACGCCATCGGCTCAGTAAGAAAATGAGTGCATTTTTATTTGCAAATAGATGCTTTGTCCGGCTTTCCCACACGACGACGCTATATTTGGCAATGGATGGAATCGGATCCAATACTTTTGTAGGATATTTAAGCCGGACTTAACCAATCCACAGACCCGAGAGTGATGATTATCATCAGCCCACATCCACCCACTGCAGGGCGTAGGCCTCTTCTCTATTGCGCCAATCTTCACGGCCCTGTGCTAAACTCATCCATAGATATATCGCCGACTTGGTTATATCATCAGACCACCGGGCTGTTGGTCTGCCCGCTGACCTTTTTGCTCCCCTTAGCCACCACTCTGTGACTGCTTTTGTCCACCGTCCGTCAAGCCTCCTTGCCACGTGTAGTGTAGATGATGCCGTCCCTAAATTAACTATGAAAAGAAATATACCAAACAAGCATTTATAGTATAACTACATAACAATGATATTTCCAGATGGATGCGAAAACAAGAAGTGCGAGTTTTATGCAGTCTGCGAGAGCGACGGTGTTTCTGAAGCCAGTTGCGTTTGCCCCAAACACTGTGAGGATGGGACTGTAAGTTTTAAAACATCTTGATATTTATTGGCTAATTAACAAGAAATCATAGGTTGCATTTTGAGATTAATCCTTTTTGACCTTCAGTTGTTATGAAAGCTATGCCTTTAAAATTTCAGTCATTATGAGAATTAGTCCTAATTATTAGCTAGGCATTTTAAGATTTATCCGTAATGCACCGAACGGTTATTTTCCACTCTATAGATTCAAACGATTTTTCTAGTTCCTGACTGTCTTTTAATTACGAAAAATATGATCTTAGAGTGTAATTTATTCTTCTTTTTGATCTTGTAGTAACACCGACCCGACGAACCCTGATGTCAAGAGTTTTAACCCATCTACTACTATAGTAGGCCCATGACAAGGTCTTATGTCGACCGCTATAAGTCATCAATCTTATAGCTTATATTATTAATATAATAAGTATATATATATTTTTATTCCTGGTTTGTTTTGATTACTTTTTTACAAATTGCATCATGCTTGTTCTTATAGTTGTTGATAAATCTTACAGAAGTAGCTTACCCTAGGAAGGGTCTCGGTCTATTTAGGCTGCTACTGACATAGTTATTTCTTTACCTACTGTTTTAACTAAGCTCAAGTCAAGCCAAGTCATAAAATAAATCAAATGAACAAATTCAATATTATCTTGCGAAATCTCAAAAATCAAGTGGTTCCGTCTACAATGTCTAAATCAAACTGGAAACAAAGTGAAGGAATACAAATAATTGCAGGAAACGGAAGAAGTATGTGGGAATGACAACCAAACGTACAGTAGCGTGTGTGCGTTACGCGACGTTGCCTGCAGAGAGAAAAGGAGGCTACATGTGAAGCATATGGGCTCTTGTGGTGAGTGAGAGGGACAGCAATATCTGCTTCTTCAGTCTCGCTTTAACCATAATTTTGCTTTTGCTTCTGAGTTACCGGTATTTTCAGCTGTACCCAGCTTTAATATTATTTTGTTACGATAATTTTCAAAGACAAGAAAGAACTATTTCGGCTTTCTATGAATTTACTTAAAATCTGTATATTTATACTGTGTTGATTTTCCTCAATTGCTATAGGATCCCAGCATCAGATATTGAGGGTCAGCAGGTGACCATGGGATCATCTAGAAAATATACCCTCCTAAAAATAATGAATTTGAATACAACATTTTTAAAAACATTTCCCGTGTTAGTTATACAATTATTGAAAACTTAATGAATTTGAATACAACAACAAAAAATAATGAATTTGAATACAACATTTTGAAAAACATTTCCCGTGTTAGTTATACAATTATTGAAAACTTGCAAAATTTTCACGCGGGCAGTATTTGAACCTGCGACTTTCGCCATTACTAGTGACGACGCCTCTTCCATCTGGGCTACAGCAGCTCGTTCTTTGCGCGAGTAATTGCGCCTGCCCGCCAAAAACAATTGCTTGACGACTTTTTTTTATTCACACAACCTTCTTTCACAGAATCATGCGCCGGCATAGAATGTCCGGCTGGCACATGGTGTGCGCGCGGGAAATGCGCATGCTCGAACCCGTGCGCGGACGCAGCGCGCGAGCCGGTGTGCGCGAACACGCACCACACGTTCATCCACGAGTGCGCGCTGCAGAAAGCCGCGTGCGAAGCGCGTATGCGCGGTGAACCGCCTGTGCACGTCGCCTATTACGGGGAATGTGCCGAGTCGCAAGATGAAAATGGTGACGGTATGTATTACCTATACCCGCTGCGGCTTCCTAGACGTGACTAAATTCATTGTGATGTGACAGGCGAGAGGCTGAAAGTTTACACAAGTGAACAATTTTAAGATTTCCAGCGTTTCAACTACATTGCACTGTTTACGTTATGGTTGCCAACGCAAGTGTTCAAGCAATATACATAAATCTACACTAATATTATAAAGAGGAAAGATTTGATTGATTGTTTGTTTGTTTGTTTGTTTGTTTGCATCGAATAGGCTCCGAAACTACTGGCCCGATTTTAAAAATCCTTTCACCATTAGAATCCTACATTATTCCTGATGAACATAGGCTATATTTTATACGAGAAAAAAATAGGGATCCGCGTGAAAATTTCGATAATGTAACCCAACGTGTGAAAAATGTACCAAAAAAATATCTTATATCGCGTACGCTGTGAAAACTATTGACAATAGAGCAAAGTGATGTACTACGGTTTTATAGAGGACATCAATATCTATGATAATGTTCGCGATATCATATGTCTAACTATTACAGTTATGCCACAATAACTACTTTTTCATTTAAAAATGTACCAACTACGCCACATTATTCGTACCAGTGTAATGATCATTACTGTATTAAAGGGTGTCAGGGATAGCCCTCAGAATACTAATAGGATACATGCAGACCATGAAACTGAACAACTTTCCCCTAGGAACATATTTCAGGAAACGTAAAAAAACTGACTTCCCATAGTGAATGCAGTCAGCTGATTGTGATTTTGTATGGAAGGTCATTTTTTTGGCGTTTCCTGACATATGTTTCTAGGGGAAAGTTGTCCAATTTTATGTTTCATGCACCCTATCAGTATTCGAAGGGCTTACTTGGTATAAAAAGACGACAAAAAATAATAAACCCTCAAGTCCCTTAGTCGCCTCCTACGACTCCCACGGGAAAGAAATCAGGTGATGCTGTTCTAAGCCGGCATCACACTAATATTAGAAACAGCATTTTATTTATTGTTTGTTTGAATTGAATAGGCTCCGAAACTACTGGACCGATTTAAAAAATTCTAATACCGTTAATTGAAATTGAAATTCTTTATTCAATGTAGGATAGTATATAGTATTATCATCACTTATTGACGTCATGAACCGTGATACTAAAAAAATGAATTTGTATCACACAATTTTCTTTTTTTTATTACAATTTTGTTATGACCTAATAGAAAACCGGCTCGGGTGGGATAAAAAAAATAAAAATATAGGCACTGCCATGGGGCTGGCCAGGTTAATCACACGGCATGCAACTTTACGCCACCACCATCTGAAAACGATATTTGTTTCAAATTGAAGTCAAGATTTTTAGAATCCTACATTATCCCTGATGAACATAGGCTATATTAAACTGTCTTATTCCCGGGGGGAAATTGTTAGCGGCGGGTGAAACCGCTGGGCGGGCTGCTAGTAATAAATAATAATAAATAAAATATATTTATTTCTTTAACATGTGCCATGTACAACATACAACCTTAAAGTATTGACCTAGAACTTTGTTTAAAAGATAGCAGGTGCTTTACCTAGGATTGACTGACTCACTGACTGCTCACTCTCTCGGTGACATGACCGAGTTGCACTGCCTTGCCCCAGCGGCCGAAGAGTGGCTGAAAAACCTGAATTTGAACATATAGTATCTAGCGCAGCGCAACGGCATACGAGATGATGACCTACCATTAATTTCCAGGTTCAAACAAAACAGTCAAACTGACAGACTTAACCAACGAAATCCGCACAGCGGAAGAAATAGCCGAAAGCTCGAGCGTAGCGGGCGCAGGGACCGCCGTATGCGCGCGAGTGCAATGCGCATACGAGGCCACATGCGCGGTGGACCAACACGGGCAGCCGAGATGCGCGTGTCTGTTCGACTGCGCGGCCGCGGCGGCTGCGTCGTCAGCGCCGGTTTGCGCGTCCGACTTCAGACTGTATCCGACGTTGTGTCACATGAAGTTGGAAGCGTGTAGGAGGCAAGAGGACTTGAGGTTGCGCCCGCTCGCCTTGTGTCGAGGCTTGGAAGTAAGTCGTAGAACTACTGAATTGAAGTGACATATAATTATGGTCATCGCATAACGTAGTTGCTTTTCCTAGACAGTTTTTAGTGGCCATTTCTACACACCTAACCATATTTGGAACTATTATTACTGCCACATACTCACTTAAAGTACCGCCGTACCAAAAAGTCGTATATGACAGCTGTCAGATTCGTGATAATTCGACGGCAGAGGGTAAATTTTCCTTTGTTGACATCTCTTTTAGTATGGAGATGACAGCTGTCAAATACGACTTCTTGGAACGGTGGAGATACTTCAGTCCGCATCTAAGCTGAAATTCTGACTAAAGAAGTAAAAAAGTCGGAAGGTGGAGCTTTTCTCGCCCTCCTTTCGTCTTATCCGGCATGGAAGTAGAATAACCACTATACGGGGTGTAAGGGACATCCCTCCGAATACTGATAGGGTGCATACAGACCATGAAATTGAACAACTTTCTCCTAAGAGCATAAGGAGTTAACCTTTTACAGGATAGAGCATACACGATTTTGCATAGCTTTTGGAATCTGATTCGGGTACTTACATAAGGTCCAAAATCCAGCGGTATCTTGATGGGAAGTTATTTCTCTACGTTTTATTAAGGCGAGTGAACCCGTGAACGACAGTGGCGCCACTTAACAAAAAAATATTTTCTCTTTAAGTATACAAATAATCTATCAGAATGTCCGTTGCTCAAGTTTTTAGTATTATCCTTAAGTTAAATTAGAACCTGCAAACTCAATTCAATATTCGTTGTAATTAAAGCTATGGCAATAAATACCAAAAAAATTACCATTTTTGGGCACTTCTTGCCATAACTTTAATTGCAGCGAATATTTCATTGAGTTTACAGGTTCTTATTTTACTTAACGACTTGGGCAATGGACATTTTGATGGATTGTTTGTTTAAAGAGAAAACTTTTTTGACAGTGGCGCCACTGTTGAGGTCGTTCACGGCTACATTCGCCTTAAGGTTTAATAAGGGTTAAAGTTACCAAATTATATATTTTCAGTTTCGTCCATGCGGAGACGACGAGCCTCTAACGGATGAAACCGGACGTCCGCTGGACTGCGGCGGCGGTCCGCATCGCAAGGATTGTCCTATAGGCAGCTACTGCCATCATACTACTAAGGCGGCGCGCTGCTGTAGAAAAGGTAAAAGCAATCAATATAAGACCAATAATACATAATAAGCTCAAGGTGCCCTGCATTCTTTTGGTCGGGTAGGATTTCGAGTCGGCGAACGACCCGACGAACATACTTACATACATATAACACGCCTATTATCCCTTGCGGGGTAGGCAGAGCGTAAACGGCTGAAAAAAAACGGACATTTGAGGGTCATTTGAAATATTGTGTATCACCATAGTGACAGGTTGTCAGCCCATCGCCTAAAATTGCAATGCACACCCTCGAGTCCCTTAGTCGCCTCGTACGACTCCCATGGAAAATAAATGGGGTGATGCTGTTCTCAGCCGGCATCACACGGCATACCCGACGAACCCTGGCATCTAATTGAGTTGTTTAAAACCGCTTGGACTACTGGTAGTGGTAGGCCTCTTATATGGTTGTAGTTATGACCGTCGTGTAAGTTATCACTAATTAAGTATATACAAGGATCGGGACCGACGAAATAACGCGCCCTTCGAAGCTCGGAACCATTTTTATTTACGATCCATCAGGTGGATCATCCATTATAAATAATTGGATAAAAAATAAACTACACAAAGCTTCTATTTACCAACGATGTATCAGTATTGAAAATTATAACACAATATGAATAATTTTTTTATTCTATTTTTGGCAAAACTTTTCTGCATTGCGAGTGTCAAAAACACTCTATTTAACGCGGGTTGACTCTGTAAAGAATGCATTTATTAGTCGCTAGGAATTAGTTGCAAAACTATTTCAGTAGATGGAGCAATGCCTCACGGCACTGGCAATAAGATACACTTGCATAATTTCGCCAAGGGTAGCTGAGCCGCGGTAGCACAGTTGGTAGAGGCGTGGCTATGAGTGATAGCGAAAGTCGCAGGCTCAAATAGTGCGACCGTCCAGTGGCGCTATCAGCTGTTTTTAATAAATTTCTCTAAATCCCGAACAAATATCACAAATCACGGCCAAATTACATACATACATACATACATCACGCCTATATCCCTTGCGGGGTAGGCAGAGCGCAAAAGACCGCAAAACGGACATTTACGCCACGTCTGACAAATATTTGAGGGTCATTCGAAAAATTGTGCAGAGCCATAGTGATAGGTTGTCAGCCCATCGCCTAAAATTGCAATACACACCCTCGAGTCCCTTAGTCGCCTCTTACGACTCCCGAGGGTAAGAAATGGGGTGATGCTATTCTAAGCCGGCATCACACGGCATAATATACGGTTATCATTAAACGATAGGTATATTTCTTTATACTTACAATGAGTTTTTTATTTAATTTGTAATCGACAAAACGGTTTATGGTAGCCGCGTTTAGAAAATTCTTACGACGCAACACTATATAAGTAAAGCATATTTTTGTACCTTGAAATAAATTTACTGTGTAAGACAACAATGTCTCCGTCGTAGATTTTCAATATTTGTTCTGGATGTAAATTCTGTGCAACAGGTGAGGGCGGCACCTCAAGTGTTTTATAATTAAGTAGGTACTCAAAACTTTACTCTTACAGACAAAGCAGTACCCGAGAAGTCGCAAATAAAATGTCAAGAATCGTGGCACGGGTGTTGCTCTGACGGCGTCACCGCGGCCAGAGGACCCGGGGGCGCCGGATGCCCCTCGCAATGCGGCTGTCATAGACTTGGCTCCGAGACAGAAATGTGCGATGAAGAGGGGCAATGCGTGTGTAGGCCGGGCGTCGGTGGGGAGAAGTGTGATCGCTGCGAGCCGGGGTACTGGGGACTGCCGCGGATCGGGACTGGAATTACTGGTTGTATACGTAAGTGGCTCAAGGACACTTTCCTTTTCTTTTCTTATATATACTGGAATTAAACACTCTGAATTAGTTAATCTTTGAAGTAAACACACGATCTACAAGATACGAAATAGAAGAGAACAAACCGATCTTAGACAGAGATAGACATATCTCACGTTTTCTATACTATTCTTCTTTTTTTCAAAGTTCAATAATTTTAACCAATTAGGTTCTTGCATGGGTAGTTAATAAAACGCTTTTTTATTATTGTCCAAATATATATTACTATTCTCATTCACTGTTATCCAGTATATGCAAAGTGAGAATATGTAATTAAAAAGATAAACATTTTGAATGTTTTTATTTTTACGCCATAGTTAAGAATATTAGTGACGTCATTACAATGTATCGTTTTAAAAGTAGCTCATTTGACTAGTATACCTACAAGTAGCGATTTGCATGTGCTGAGAGAGACAAGAGGTTTTCACCATTTCCCTCATGCCCTTTACCTTTTCTTCCAGCTTGCGGATGTTCAGCATTCGGCTCAGTGCGAGAAGACTGCGAGCAGATGACGGGGCGCTGCGTGTGCAAGCCCGGCACACAGGGGCAGAAGTGCACAGTGTGCTCCAACCACGAGCACACGCTCGGCCCTAACGGCTGCTTCGACCGTGAGTACCAACAACACGTGCACACTGTGTCCAGCAGTGGGCTAGCGAGCAGATGACGGGGCGCTGCGTGTGCAAGCCCGGCACACAGGGGCAGAAGTGCACAGTGTGCTCCAACCACGAGCACACGCTCGGCCCTAACGGCTGCTTCGACCGTGAGTACTAACAACACGTGCACACTGTGTCCAGCAGTGGGCTAGCGAGCAGATGACGGGGCGCTGCGTGTGCAAGCCCGGCACACAGGGGCAGAAGTGCACAGTGTGCTCCAACCACGAGCACACGCTCGGCCCTAACGGCTGCTTCGACCGTGAGTACCAACAACACGTGCACACTGTGTACAGCAGTGGGCTAGCGAGCAGGGGGCGGGGCGCTGCGTGTGCAAGCCCGGCACACAGGGGCAGAAGTGCACAGTGTGCTCCAACCACGAGCACACGCTCGGCCCTAACGGCTGCTTCGACCGTGAGTACCAACAACACGTGCACACTGTGTCCAGCAGTGGGCTAGCGAGCAGATGACGGGGCGCTGCGTGTGCAAGCCCGGCACACAGGGGCAGAAGTGCACAGTGTGCTCCAACCACGAGCACACGCTCGGCCCTAACGGCTGCTTCGACCGTGAGTACCGACCTGTAACCCTTTCCCTTATATAATGGTAGTATTACAGCTTTGCACCACTTGGCACTCGACCGCTTCTCCAAGAAAGGTTAAAAAGGAGGTACAGTTGACTAGCCACTACACCTTCGCCATCCTTCAGCATCTCAACCGACAACTTAGTAGCTTAAAGTATACTTAAGGGAACAATTAGGGATCGCCATTTTACATTTTAGAAATTCATATCTTCTAGCCGGTAAATTCTGAAATCCCCGCTTGGGCGAAACTAGTCTGATAGAAGATAGAAGTTTTGACGGCAGTGTCAGCTCTTAGGCTCTCTTTCCACTGCTCCGGTAACCGGTTATTATCGAAACAGTAATTTCCAATCCGATTTAGAAATCTATTAAACTTCTATACTCGCTTTTCCACTGCTCCGGTATCCGATTTTTATCGTAACGGTAATTTGCCAAACCGGAATCGTATTTTATCGGTCCGAAGTGGCAGACGTACGAAATCTATGCATGCTTTTGCACTACCTGTTTCCGGTCCGGCATTTACCAGTTAGATACAAACGAGTGCCGGTATATGCTTTTGAGGTTAGGTTAGTGTTTCTCCCATACAAAAATGTTAAAAAAAATTGTCTTTTTGAATGGGAAGTCGTTTTTTTAGTTTTTCGGAAATATGGTACTTAGAAAAGTTGTTCAGTTTTACGATTAGAACACACCCTGAAAGTTTATCCAGTCTATTCACAAACACACTGTATACTTATCTAGTTATAAGAGATGCTAATCTTTGTTCCAATAATTATTAAAATAAATGTTGTTGATTTTGTACCATTTTGTGTCATTTACTTACCTTAAAGTCACTGAGAGCATTTCTTCAGGAGTAATGCAATACCTAAAGTTAGTATCATGTCGAGCAATTGATGGTTTTATTAGGCGTCATCACTACATACTATAAAATAAAGTTGCTTCCCGTTTGGTGTCTCCTTATATCTTTAGAATTACCCAACGGATTTTGATGCGGTTTTTTTTATTAGGTAGAGTAACTTGAGAGGAAGGTTTATAAGTATAATTTATACCGGGAAATCGTCACATTCCCATGGGAAAACGGGTAGCCCAATTGGTAGTAAACTTTTGACACCTTTAAAGATTAAAATTTCAAAAATGCTGAAACACGTATTTAATTATTTTAAGTTATGAGTCTAATCAGAAATTTTGAAACAGATCACATTTAAGATAAAAAACTTTCATACAAACTTTTAACCACAGAACACTATTACTCCTTGGCAGGAGTGCTTTTAACCCCCTTTTCACCCATTAAAAGGTTAAAATTTCAAAAATGCTGAAACACGTGTTTAATTATTTTAAGTTATTAGTCTAATCACAAATTTTGAAACAGATCACATTCATTTAAAAAAACGAACTTTCATACAAACTTTAAACCCCCGTTTGACCCTATTAAGGGTTAAAATTTCAAATATACATAAACACGTGTTTAATTATTTTAAGTCATAAGTCTAATCACAAATTTTGAAACGGATCACACTTAAGACAACGATCTTTCATACAAACTTTTAACCCCCTTTTCATCCCTTGGGGGATTAAAAAAACGGAATTTAAAGTAAAGTCGCTTCTCACGTCTGTCCCTGTCTGTTTGTTTGTTTTTATGCTTAATTAAATCTTGAAAACCACTTCACGCGGATCTGGATGAAGTTTTTTTAAAAGATAGAGTGATTCAAGAGGAAGGTTTTTATGTATTTATGTACCTGTGTATAATTTATGTCGGGAGAAGGTCTGTTTCCCGTGGGAAATCAGTTAGCAGCGGGTGAAACCGCTGGGCGGGCCGCTAGTTTTATAATAAAGGTAAAATTTTCTTTCGTCTTCCAACATTTGTTCATGAGAAGTATAAAATGCTCCTACTAGGCATCTGTTCCTAAACAGAGGTTCCAATACCGCTTCCGTCTTCTTAGTCTCCTAGCATATAACAAAATCGCTAGAAGTTGTTCACGATTGAAGGCAAGACACATTTCGGAAGGCACGAATGAAGAATAATTAAAAAAAGATACTGAATATTAATAATCGGTACCTACTGAATTCTACCACGTCCGTCGAGATAATGAAACTTTAACGTCCGTTTTTTACCGGATAGGTGGAAAAGCGTTGACCGGTCTTTCGATATTTTACTGAAGGCTACTTCCGTCATCCGGTGACGGATCGGAGCAGTGGAAAAAGAGCCTTAATGCTACAAATGGCAGTGATTTTTTGCAGGGGGAAATCGTCGGGATTGACGTGACAGTTCCGATTTCAGTTTTTTATTAGTATTTCCTAAATAAAGCAACAGAAAAATCTGAAACGTTTTTCATATGAACCTAGGATCGGAAATGTCCAAAATCTAGTTGGAAAAGTGGACGTAATATAATTGAACTCTTTCATTCGAGCAAAATTGAGTAAGTGAGTGAAGACATGAATATCCGATAGATGTCGCTAGTTGCAAATTAAAACGCGGTATCGTTTTGTTTTCGCTACAGAATGGCATCTGCGAGTGAATGTCCCGTGAGTTATGAAATTCGAAGTCGTGTCAAAGAAGTTATTCGTTTTCACCTCACTTCATACAGTCCGATGACTGTTTAATATTTTTGAGAGTGCTGCCTTTAGAAGGCGACCTCTATTTTCATGCGTTTATTGTACCTCTACATGTCTCGCTTGCATAAAATTACTCTTTTTAGTGTTTGAGTGTGGTTTGACTATTTTCCCGCGGAAAAAAGTAACATACTTGTGTTATTCCTTACTCTTATTCTTATATTTGTTTGTACTGTGGTTTAAGTGTGAAAGCGTAGCAGGCAGTCAATTTTGAATTTCTAACGTGAGTATGGATAGATGTGAATTACTTACTTTAAAAAAAAGAATATGAATCTATCTTAAAATTTCATACAAAGACGAGCTTATCTCTATAAAACAAATAGGAACAAAGAAGTACAATAAATTGATAAGAGACATATGAAACGATATTATTTTCGACCCAACATGCAAGAAAGTTTTAAAAAGTAGGTATTATACGCAAAGTTTAAAATTGTGTGGTCAGGATAATTAAATACATCATTCACATATCTGTTTTTGCCAAGCAAGAATTAGCAGTTAAATACTAAACGTAATTTTTTTGTGTAAGTATTTACACTAAGTTATACCTTTTTTTTGCAGCGGAATCAACCCAACTACCAGCAACGAGCTGCGAACACATGACTTGCTATTTCGGCGCGCACTGCCTTGTCCGCAGCGGCCTAGCCACTTGCGAATGCGCCACCACAGAATGCCCCGCAAAGGACGGACCCTCCGTCTGCGGCAGCGACGGCAGGACCTACTTATCCGCTTGCCATCTACGGAACCACGCTTGCAGAACGCAGTCAGACATTGTTGTCCAGGCTTTTGGCCCGTGTGGGGAGGAAACCCCGCAAGTGAGACGAGGTAGCCGCTCCGTTCGACGTCTCTCGACGTCCACAGTCTTGCTAGACGACAACACGATAAACTCCTATACGCAAACAGATACAGTAGACACAGACAGCGGCAAGCCTGAAAGCCCCGAGCCTGAGTTGACGTGTGTGGATGTTTTACCGCCAGTTGGATACCGCTAGATGTAGAGCTAGAAAAACGTAGTTGCACTTTATTCGTAGATCGTTATTGTTGCATAATTTTACAAAGTCTTTCCACGTTTAATAAATGATCAGATTGCACTTGGCTCGATGAATTTGAAATGGCTGGTTATTTAATTTCGCAATGATACTTCACAGACAATCTCTACTCCCTTGCTCAAGCGAAATCAGAACTTGATCCGCAAACTTGTGACAAATCTGTTAAAAATATCACCGAGACATATTACGATGATTTCGAAGAGGATTTAATTAACGAAATCGAGGAAGAATATTTAATCCAAGAGGAATATATGGAAGAGAAAAGCGATGATATTTATGAAGTGCCTCTTTTCGACGGCAAAGCGAGAATGACTGCGCGAACTAGACTACCAGCGAAACGTTTCGATATCTGGGCTGAAGTATCAGCCGTTTGCAGTAATGGAACATTACTAACCTCTTCCGGAATAAGAGACCACTTATGGCTCGGGTTTGTCGAGGAGAAAGGAGTGTTGAGATGGGACGCTGGAAGTGGTCCATTGGAATTAAAAGCAGGGAAGGTTAGGACTGATGGGAGGTCGAAGATTTCTGCTAGAAGGTACAAGAAGGATGCGATGTTGAAGGTCGGGACGGCTACTGCAAGAGGCACGGCGCAGGGGCGGATGAGCTCCCTCGACGTGGACCCTTTCATTTATATTGGTCAGCCGCCCGAAGAGGTTTCAAGGTGAGCACTTTTTGTTAACTTGTAGCTCTCTGAAAAGAATCAAACAAAATCAATCATTTTGATTATTTTCTACACAGCAGGAGCAAATATACCTACTACGAAATGAAGTTACCCCAAAATTTGATCAATATACGCTAAATAACGTAGGTCAAAAAGAAACCGCCTCCCATACGATGTGGTAGGACGACACTCGTAGACGTGTGGGGTGTCCTTTTTATATTTTTCAAACGAAACTTGTTCAGCTTCTGGAGTTATTAACCTTGTCTACTTGAACGCTCTAATATTGAAGAAGACAGTGTATCTTAAAATTAGTACCTATTGCCCTCAATTCGGAATCTGACCTTAATTTTGTGCTGTCACTTTCCGTCAAATAGGTGTAGAAAAGGATAGGTGATATTAAAGTCCTATCATGTTTAAAAATTACAATGTTTTCTTCGCAATTTCTAGTCAATATAGCCATTGTTTCCATCGTCGCCTTAATTTGCAGATAACACGTATCTTGCGTCACATGACTTGACTAAGATATCTCCTGTCCGTCTCTAAACCTATTTGACAGAAAGTGACAGCACTAATTTAAGGTAAGTTATGAGAGTTTATATCCCGAATTGAGGCCATTATATTCTTTGTCACAGGCTATCTGGCACCACTGCGTTGCCAGGCTTCGTGGGTTGCGTGCACAGACTGCGTGTGGGCGGGCGTGACGTCATCCCGCCCTCGAGAGGCCTACCAATCACAGCGCACGGCGTCCGGCCCTGCACGCCGCATAACCTGGCCAGACTTGTGTGCCCATAAACTACCGCCGTTCCAATAAGTCGGATTGGACAGCTGTCAGCTCCATACAAAAAAAGATGTCAACAAAAGAAAATGGATTGTCTGCCATAGTATTATCACGAATCTGACAGCTGTCAAATACGACTTATTGGAACGGCGGTACTTAAGGCGATTTACACTTCATTCAGTGTCATGGCAAAGGCAGTAGTAGATGAATAGGCTTCATAGGCTGTTTGTGAGCGGGCGTGACGTCATCCCGCCCTCGAGAGGACTACCAATCACAGCGCACGGCGTCCGGCCCTGCACGCCGCATAACCTGGCGAGACTTGTGTGCCCTTAAAGTACCGCCGTTCCAATAAGTCGTATTTGACAGCTGTCATCTCCGTACTAAAAGAGATCTCAACAAAGGAAAATGGACCCTCTGCCATTGTATTATCACGAATCAGACAGCTGTCAAATACGACTTATTAGAACGGCCGTACTTTAGAGATAAGTGGCGATTGTCATTTCATTCTGTGTCATGGCAAAGGCAGTATTACATGAGGTTTATGGGCTGTGTGTGAGCGGGCGTGACGTCATCCCGCCCTCGAGAGGTCTACCAATCACAGCGCACGGCGTCCGGCCCTGCACGCCGCATAACCTGGCGAGACTTGTGTGCCCTTAAAGTACCGCCGTTCCAATAAGTCGTATTTGACAGCTGTCATCTCCGTACTAAAAGAGATCTCAACAAAGGAAAATGGACCCTCTGCCATTGTATTATCACGAATCAGACAGCTGTCAAATACGACTTATTAGAACGGCCGTACTTTAGAGATAAGTGGCGATTGTCATTTCATTCTGTGTCATGGCAAAGGCAGTATTACATGAGGTTTATGGGCTGTGTGTGAGCGGGCGTGACGTCATCCCGCCCTCGAGAGGTCTACCAATCACAGCGCACGGCGTCCGGCCCTGCACGCCGCATAACCTGGCGAGACTTGTGTGCCCTTAAAGTACCGCCGTTCCAATAAGTCGTATTTGACAGCTGTCATCTCCGTACTAAAAGAGATCTCAACAAAGGAAAATGGACCCTCTGCCATTGTATTATCACGAATCAGACAGCTGTCAAATACGACTTATTGGAACGGCCGTACTTTAGAGATAAGTGGCGATTGTCATTTCATTCTGTGTCATGGCAAAGGCAGTATTACATGAGGTTTATGGGCTGTGTGTGAGCGGGCGTGACGTCATCCCGCCCTCGAGAGGTCTACCAACCACAGCGCACGGCGTCCGGCCCTGCACGCCGCATAACCTGGCTAAACTTGTGCCCTTAGAGATAAGTTGCGATTGTCATTTCATTCAGTGTCACAGCAAAGGCAGTACTAGAAGAATAGGCTTCGAGAGGACTGCCAATCACTGCGCATTACCCGACCACACTTGTGTGCCCTTAAATTTAAACGGTGCACTGAGTGTTAGGGAGGTGCTGCCATAAGTGAGTCCCTATTTGGTATTTGTGATGTGATTATAACAAGGAATGAACAGATGTTCGTTCAGGATATTGTTGAGATAGAAAACTATTCCTACTTCGCAATGATGTGTGAGAAATGGTTACTAGATATTATTTTATTAGGTGTGGTGTTACTAGATATTATTTTATTGTGTTCTTCATATAGATATTCTTCTCGGGAGTCTCAGTACCTGGATTTTCTTGCCATTAACTTACTATTGTTCAGTCGGTATATGTATCTTTATGTAGGTACCTTTTACTTATCCAAAAAATTTAAATAATTTTATGCGTAAGAGTTTTTATTTTTAGAGTAGTTAAAGGCTAGTATAACGTTATACTGCGAGTCTTCATTAGGTTGCATTTAATTAAGAACAACTTTTTTGAGGGTGTGCTTTACTCGTGAAACTGAACAACGTTTATAAGACTTTAATTCGAAACATGAAAAACATATATTCATACAAAGTGAAATATTTTGTATGGTACATCCAATTTGCTTTTTACATTAAGAAATAAATATTCTAATAAAAGTTCACAATAAAACAAATTGAAACGGATTTAAGATGTGTTTATTTTGGATTTTACAAATCCTACGTTAAAAAAAAAACCGTTAAAATTGTTTGATTTTGATGCGTAGTAGTTGTGCAAACTCAAGAAAATACTTATAAAAGTTATCAAGTTTCACAAGTAAAACTCATCACCGTTAAAATCTCCTGTTCCACCTATCTTTACTGGCCTATCCCCCCTAGGAGGGAAAAGCGGAATTTAATTCCTTTTATCGCTACTAGGGGGGATGAATACATCTTCCACATAGTTCCACCATAATAACGTTACTTAATTCTTACATAAGTAAATGTAACCTTACATAATTTTACTGGTTTATGCTATTATGTAACTTGTGTTTAGTCAGACGTTAACAGGTTTTTTGATACATGTATTCATTCAATTTCGATGAGAATGTCCTTTAAAAAATATTTTATTACAAATCTTTCTATCTACTTATATCCTATTCCATAGTAGGTCTTGTTAAAAATTATATCCGTATAAGATTGTTGCTTAATTTACGATAAGAACCTTAATAGGAATTACCTTTGAGCTTTTAACTATACCTGCGCTGCAACTTTTTCTTAAAACTGTCTAACTACGAGGACCTACCTAATCGTTATCTATTGCTTTAAAAACAAACGATTGTGTACTGAAAATTCTGATATAATATTGTGATATTCAACTTGTAAAGAGTTTAACGTTTGTATCATATTGTCATATTGTTATGGACATATCTATCTGTGCGTTTTATAAATGTTTCTTCTGATAATAATATACAGTTCATGAACAAAAAACGACTTTTATTTCGTCCCTATAAATTGTTTGGTAACTGATTTATCTATGTACAATAAATTGGAGTGGTATCACCTCCATTTTATAGGCACAGAACGAAGTCTTATTTTTCTATCATTAATAATCTTAGCCGTGTGGTGCCGGCAGAGTAGAATAGCACCACCCCATCTCTTCCCGTGGGGGTCGTAAGAAGCGACCGAGGGATAAATCCGACCCAAGCACAACGGTCCTGGAGAGGCCAACTCCACAATTAAACCCGGAACGGGGTCTCCGTCAGGCGCGTGTGACAGAGATCTACCGCGCGGCAGACTCCTGCAGCCGACCTGGCTCCGCACGTATCGACTAGTCGTTCCTTCGGATCCAGCCAGGAAGGCCGAGAGGGTGGCGCAGGTCCTGGGCAGCCCTGCGTTTTCCATAATTGCGTCCCAGGCAACGCAGTGTCTGCCTCAGACACTGTTTAAATCGTCTGTCACAGACGTGTGAGGCCAATGATGATGATGAATAATCTTTATCCACAATTCTGTATGTATTCCCATACCGTTCCTCGTGCAATAGGGAGATTTATTTTTTATTTTTGAAACTCTTCCCTAGTCGCTCGATAGATGGCGCTGTGCTTGGCACGTTAATCTAAAGAACAGAACGTCACATAGTTTATCGTTTTTTTTCACTTTGATTTATGAGATCGTAAAACGAAACGTAACTTATAATTGTTATATCACTCGCCTCACAAAAATATTTACTTTCATGGGTTTCCCTGCATATTGACAAAAACCACAAAGCAAACCATTTTTATATTTATCTGTTAGTCTTCCTGACGACGGCCGATGTGGCGCAGTGGTAGTGCGACTGCTTGCGACGCAAAGGTTCCGGGTTTGATTCTCGGTGGGACACTCACAAAGTTGATATTTATCACTTTGTGAATTTGTTCCCGGTCTGGTTAGAACATTGCAGGGTGAACCAACTGATTGTCCGAAAATAATTGCTTCCGTGCTTCGGAGGGCACGTTAAGCCGTCGGTCCCGGTTGCTGTCTGTGATTTACTTAGACGGCGGTCGTAACACAACCATGTCAGAGGCCTACTAGTGGTAGTAGGCGGTTGAAAAACTCTGACACCAGGGTTCATCGGGTCGTTGGATGATTCGGTGTCTCACATGAAAAGAAAGCGAGAGTATTCCTAAGAATAATAATAAAAAAAGAAGAAAATAACGTACAAACAAAACGAGAGTATCAATCAATAACAAAGCGCGAAAAACGAGGATAGATCCGGAAAGAACAATTTCTTTTGTTTCATGCCTTTTGGCGTCGGCATATAGGTAGTAACGTAGTCAGTTCAACGCCATCTACAGATTGGAAACTAAACTATTTTTAAATTCTCAAAAAGAAATCTCCCTATTGTCCTACACCTAACAGCGTCTAAGAAGTTTGTTTGCGCTATTCGCCTTCAAATACCTTAGTCTTCCCTGCATCTTTCTGCACTCACCATTTCATTAGGTAGATATGATATGCACCCCGTAAGTATATATAAGTAGATATGCGTCCCGCAATATACATCCTAATCATATTCCTCAGTTTCGTCGCTCGACTCCATTATTCCCTTATCCGTCTTCCGCTCCCTTTTATAATCCTCCTATCGCTGTCTACTTCATAAAAGCTGGGACTTCAAATTTAAGCCCATTATTCTGTTAGACGAACAACTGAAAGCAGTCGTAAAAAGCTTTTTACAGCGTCTTCCTTATCAATGATGGAGTAATAAGTATCAGATTCTGATTTAATTTTATAGTGTTCTCAAATGAAACGGTCCTCGGGCCGTGAAAGGTGCGGAGGTTAGGTATTGTTTCTTGTTTCACGTTTACGATAGAAGATAAAGTTTGCTAGATATTGATACAATAGCCTTTGAGCGTTTTATCTGGAAAGAAATGAGGATTTATTAGATATTGTGTAGTTGGATTTCTAATGCATTTCCTCTTCCGTTGTTATGTGTGTGACTGTGTGGCCTTACAGTAGTTAAATTATGGTATTAGCTTATTTTTTGTCGGTGAGCGACAACTGAGGCGAACAGCCAGCACGCAACGTGACGAAACGTCATTAGTAGGTAAATTAAGTATTATTGGATTGAATAATTATAATAAATTTCATTTATTTTCTCACAAATAAGTAAAAAAGTTATATATAACACAATAAAATAATTATTATACACTATTATCTAATTCTTAACTTGCTAATACAATTAAATAAAGTTTCGGGATGAAACCTGTATCATAGGTCACCAGGCCCCCATTCTGTTATAACTATAGGTGAAAAATAATTTGTATTGAATACTAATAACATTGTTCTTAATTGAGAGATTATGTAAATCTTAGAATTAGATTGCTATTAAGTATAAATAGTAGGTAATTGGTAAGAATAAGAAGTACTGAAGTTATTGCGCAGTGATAGAAAGGCTAAAAGACTTCAATTACACGGTTACTTGCAACAACTCTTCTGTCTCATCATAATTGAGCTGCAAAAGCCAAGACGTAATTTTTTTCTTACATTCGAACACAATAAGTGAGTACAGGTCAAAATTTCTACTCGCCTGATTGTATAGTCTGGGGCCTAGGACCCAACACTGGAGGGATGCAAAGGTTGTTCTATGACGTACCCGACCACATACGAGGTCTATCCTGCGGGATTTAGTAAGATGACACGGGGAGTATTCGAGATTTTTATGGCAATGAAGGATAGCCTGAAGTGCAAGTGCATCTTTCGATTATAATAGGGTAGGAAGGTTAGGGATACGTAGGTATTGTGTGTATGTTCTGAATGCTGATTTTATTGATAACAAATACCACCTACCTACATTCCTATGCAATCATTACGGCCAATACAAAAACTACGTTGTTTGAAACATTAGAAACAATGTTTCTGTACTGTTACTACCAGATAACTTTAATAATTAAATGGCACTTTGCGTAACTGTCAAGGCTCAATAGGAGATTAGCCTTCTAGATAACTATGGTAGGTAGGTATTCCTACCTCCATCTGGATAATCTCTTGGAAGCCAGATGCCTTGCTTGATGATTTGTGGCTGGAGGCTGCTAGGCGTATGAACCCTAAGTTATTGCGGTTGTGTGTCCACAGATAGTCTAATAGAGACGCGCAAAGTAGCGGCGAACGTATTTCACTAATAGCTAATATACAAAAAATCTTGCATATTATGATTATGACTTATTACTATGACGACGCTATACAAATAAAGATAGATCATTCCATGAAATATATTATTGACCTGAAATGACTTAGGTCCTCTTATTCTTATCATGTCGTCCAACGACCCGATGTATCCTGGTGTCCAGTGTTTTTTTAACCACCTGCTACTAGTAGGAGGCCTGACATGGTTGTGTAACGACCGCCGCCGTCTAAGTGATCATAGATGGCTTAGTGTGCCGAAGCACGGAACCATCTTTCTTTTCGGACAATCAGGTCGTGCATCCTGCAATGTCCCAACCAGACTAGGAACGAATTCACAAATTCATTAATTTCAACTTTGTGAGTGTCCCACCGAGAATTGAACCCGGAACCTTTACGTCGCAGGCAGTCGCACTACCACTGCGCCACATCGGCCGTCGGTATTTGAAATAAACGTACTTACGAAATCCCTACCTATCTAAGCCATCACTTTATTTATTTAGGTGTACCGTTGAACATATTCAGAACCCAAAGCTATTGACAATCGCTCGTCCCATCTATCCCCGACCTGGTCTATGGGCTCGTCATATGAACAGTCACTTAGGCGGCGGCATTAATTCCGTCATACCACTCGTTTACTTAACCGCCTGTGCGCAATATAGCTAAAAGCCCGATTCATATCTGCCGTCATCGCTGCTACTGCCATTTGACTCACCTCGGTAATGAGATGATGGCAATTAGGATAACGTGTCGCTTCTGCCAGTTTTTCAGCTATTCTGTGTGCATAAAAGAGCCATTTGTTTTAGCGAGTTTGATGAGTGTTTTTTCTGTAGGTTATGGTCAAGAGGCAGTCTATTAAGTTGAAAGAGTTCTTAAAATGCTTGAGAACTATCTCCGCTGGATAGATTATTATTATTGTCACTTAAATATCGTTGAAGACAATACGCAGAAATACCAGCAAGTCTCACTTAATAAGTAATTGGTGTTTAATGAAAATTGTACTCTCTTAACAAAATTGAGACACTATTCAAAGTAACTTAGACGCAGGTATTTCAATTTGGAGGCGCGCTTATAAAGCGGGATTTCTACAAGATTGGACAACAGATACTTACGCCGGTTTACTGGTAAAGAAGGGTCGGAGCGGGTCGAATTACAGAAACGGGAAGCTGTAACAAAGGAGAGTTTATAAGTGTTGTTACCGAGACTTGGCGCTGTCGCTATCATGGGCTTATCTGTCCGTACATAAACTTTATTATTTTTTCCCCTTTTGTCGATACCGTTCCAATAACCACTTTGGCACACAATTGCTCGATGCTATTTGCAAGCGTTTTTCCTTTATTGCGTGTTAGAGTAAATTGGTATGCGGTGAGGATCGCGGTTAAGTTCAACGCTAAGCATACAAGCGCGGAATATTTCATAAACAATTACCTACACGAACACGCGAGAATTTATTGTTTAAACATTAAAGCGTTCAGAATACCTGGCGTGAGACGTTATACGCGCTAAGCCCTGTTTACTGCATAACATTTTCATGGGAAGCGCCTACTAGGCGACATTGTTAGAATTTTCAAACGGGTTAATATCAAGAGCAGGGAGGAATGTTTAATTACCGCTGTGACATCCCGCGAGCGAGACAGAAGTGCCATCAGCCTGAAGCTTTTTACAAACACGTCTCACTCCAACGCTCATAGTAACTAAACATGAATAGTAACGAAACTGCTCTACATACAGTTTTACCTGTTTTACCGGAATAAAACTACAAGGATAAAATATGTAGTTAAAAATTCAAAACTGAACTAAACGCAACAGGTAGGTAACACAGTTGCAGGTGGTTTTTCATAATTTGTGCTACGAACGCAATCTCATAGATTTCACTCTTGGCGAGGAATTAGCACGAAAGCCACGACAATTATTTACTGCGTTTCCCGAGCAGTATTACAGCCGCGCTGCTGCAGCGCCGCGGCCTTTTATGTTTATTCACGGGTTATAATTCCGAAGCAGAGAGGATTATTTGAAAACGTAAACGTAGGTGCGGTCGTATTTCACCCGGCCGCGTTTGGTTGGCAGTTGTGAAAGTAATCGCTGCAAACATGTCGGAAATTATCCCAGTGTAGGCTGCAAGCTTTACGCCACAGTTAGAAACCGCCTGTTCGCTCGTTTGTGATGCACCAACAGAATTTGTCATGGTATCCGGATTTGTGTAAGCCCGTGCGATTGTTCCGTTATGCCGGCTTTCTACGCTAAAACATTTTTTCAGCGGAAACACGAATCAAATTTGTGTGCTGTGAGTGAGTATATTGCGGACACGTCCGGCCGCCCGTCCCCAATATTGCTGTCAGCAGTGCCATATTTCTGTATTGCAGACGGGCTTTTGCCTGTCTATCTAGTGAAGTTAATCGGACGGCTGAGGTGTCAACGCTGGTCGTAAATAAACCCTGCGCCGGTAGGTAAGCAAGTACTTCACGATCTGTCGGCCATAATAAACTGTAGCGATTACAGCGCACGAAATGACTCGTTCGCAGGAAATGTGAATGATCAGGTGTCAAATAGCTACCATTAAATTTGGATAACGTAGCTTACGTTTACATTTCGCACGTAATCCCCTCGTGGCGTAAAATACGAGAGCTCAGTAAATATTAAAGTTCGCTATAATTTCGCCCGCGTCAGAGTCATAAAATATCGTTGACAGATTTTCATTATTAATTGCAACTCTCCACTAGGTAGCCTTTGTGGGCATGAATTTAAATTTCATCCTTATGTTTGCATGCTCTTTATGCTGATACAAAAAGTATTTATTCGAGTTGATGTTGTAAAATTGAGCGTGATTACGGGAATCGGAAAAGCATTCGATAGGAGATTCGACCGCGAGCTCGTTACGCAAATTGCCTGTAATTGACTGCTACAAATTATCTTACCGAGGGATATTTGTTTCGTAGCAAAAACACTGGCTAGCGGAGTAGCGGACTCGGGCTGGAATGGACTGACAAGAAACAAATTGATTTTTGATGTCGTTTGCTGCCTCTCGATAATGACTTTGCGGCACCGGGCATCGCTGCTACGGCACTACGGCACTCTGCCCCCGGCGCTGATTGACTGACTAATATTTATCGGCAGACTTTAATAACTGCATACTACGCAAAACAGTCTTTAGCGTGTACTCATTCATTACTGCTGTGTGATTGATATGCCTGTCATCTCGCCTGGCGGAAAGTTGGTCATTTATTATCTCGCTTTCAGTTTCGTTTTTAAAACATATTGCCTAGTGGAAACCAATACTATAAAATCATTGTGAAATATAGGCTTAGCCTATAATGCAGTGATTTACAGCTACAATATCAACATGAGTCATGTTTAACGATTTCACTCGAAGCTTTTGACTTTATCTATGATTGTTTTATTTAATGTTTAAAGCCTCGGATTTATCGTTATGCCCATTAAATATAGGTGGTGTAAAAACATAAATATAATTTGTTATAACAACCGGTACGTCGTCGTATCGAAGGCCCTGCACCAATTTATTTGTTTATAATAACGAAAGATGGCCTTAGCCGTACCAGATTACATTTATATAGACATTAGGTAACAAATGGCTGTCCTACAAAGACGTGGAGAAGGAAGCATTTAGTTGGTTCGTTCGCGCGACAAATCATGATAGTGTCGCCGATAAACGTCTCATCCAATCACCGAGTGTCCTATTACAAGCTGCGTGGTGTTATTTACGCGGGACCAATCAGTATGTAAATATGTGGGGTAGGTGAACGATCTGGAGTGAGTGGGTGCGAGCCTGCGCCGTCGCCGCACAGCCTCCGGCGCGCCCTGCGCTCGTGCGCACGCTTTATGTTACGATCTATCGCCGGTTCCGCGTCACGTTCCTCCCTATCGCGTGTGACAGATGTGCAGATTATACGAGACCGTACAAAACGAATAAAACGCCACCATGCGTGTCCTAGGCGTCGCCTTCTTGACATGCCTGGTGAACCTCGTTAATCCGGACGTGCGAATGCCCGAACACAATGAAGCACTTCACGACCGCTTCATCCGAGCTTGCAGTACAAGTGTTACATACGACAGGGTTGTCCTAAAGCGAATAACTTTGTTATCTAAGTACATTTTCACCGGTAAAGTTTATGGAGTGTCGTCGTCGCGTAACGGCACTAAGATCTATAAAGTTAATATTCGTAGAGTGCTGAAAGGTGATTTGAATGATGTCGGTGTCAAGGTGAGGTTCAGTAGTGCTAAATCAATCAAGTTTTCCGACGCAACGGTTCTAGTGGAGGGTCCGCGTGTGAAGTGCCCGTCGCTGCGTGTGCGCACGTATGCTATATTCCTCACGGAGAAGAAACGCGAAGAGGGTGCTTTAAAGCTGAGTCTGGTGGTGGAACCTGTATTGCTGACGCTAAGGAATATCGAGATAATCGAAGCCGCAATAAAAGGTAAGTTATTTGACACTAGAGCTTTTATTGAAAACTAAAAATACTTGTGACTTGCTATAGGGTCGACGTACCAGTCCTCAAACACTTTCTTCCAATGCCTAACCAAAACTATCGTTATCTTATATAATGCTCTATTTCAGACTTGATCTATACGGCTTTACTAAAAAAAAAAAAACAAGAATTAAACACACATTCAGTGCGCGTTTAACTTTTTTGTGGGTAGGTTACATACATACATAGGTAGGTAGATAAAAAATCATAAATATACCTTGTGATACTCCATGTTACAAGCGAAATTAACGCTCACTCGCGTTGATACTTGCACGGAAGTATTTCGTTCGGGCAATATTGGTAGTAGCAGAAACAAGAGCAGGAGCATAGTGTGAACGAAGCATCAAATTTATGGAAGAAGCGTAAATAAACTACCTATATCTAAAAAAATCCAAGATTCAAGCTGATTATTGTGGTTCGAGAATTGAATCATCTTATTAGTTTATTTTTAATCGTGCTAGGATCGATTAAAATTAAGTGTCAAGAAGTTGACCTGAGGGGTCGAAACTTATCTGCTCTATTTTTGGCACAAATATAAATGAGGACTCGATTTTGCAATAGAATTTTAATTCATGATACACTATTGTTTGAGGAGAACCTTTATTAACTGTTGAAACCACATTCTCACCTATTTACTATTTCTATTTAAATTATCGTACAGCTCAGTGAACGATCAGAAAAGTTACCTACCTTACCTATACTGTTTATGTTTACTTTTCCGTCGTAGCGGCTACACCGTCGGACGGATACTTAAACAGGATTTTCTCTTCACAAATTTGAGCGTATCATAAACGAATCTCTTGAAAAATCATGTTCATCTAAGTCGTTTGCGAGAGTGCTGTCGAGTTTCCCCGTCATATCGCCGCCGTGAAGAACGGGCGGTTGGCTTGAGACGTTTCATCAGACTCATGTGGCAGAGCAAATTCGTTTCCAGCAACGCCACGATATTTATTAGATAATATTTCGAAAACTCGAAGTAGCAATCCCCTGTTAGCAAATTGAAGAATTTGTCTGCTTTATTTTGTTTGCATAAAGTTTATTCTCTGTGGAAACGCTAGCTCGTAGCTTAATATTGCTTGGTATATTTTCGAGACTGTGCTCGGGTAGGATTTAGACTTATCCCTAGTTAGCTATCTAATAAATTGGATAAAGGCTCTTTAAGTCCGCACGCACAGTCTATAAATGTCGTAATTCCTTTTGTCCACAAATATGAAAGAAAAATGTACACAATAATAAAACATTTCCTATTTCAATAAAGGTTCACGTAAAGCCCCGCTTACTTTTACGACGCGATCATGGAGAATAAACTCTGAAGTTCTGACAATGACTTATTTGCCAAGTTAAAAAAACGTTCAAGTTGAGGTGATTTTATGTTTATTTCGGTCTTGTATTTCACATGTCGTCGTTGCTAAGATTATAAGAAAACATAAAATGTGACAGGTTTTATGTTAGTGAGCCTGGATTGTCTGCCGCCGGCCGCCATTGCTGGCCGACACTGAAGGATGTTTCCCACGAAAAGACTTGTCAGAACAACGTTTGTTTTACTAGGAAGTACAGCATTTTCAAACATAAAAAAAGCAATTTTTTTCTTCTTCTGGATGAGCTGGTTTTATCTTAGGATCAGAAGTCAGATGTCATTAATTAGATGGTAAAAGCAAACCAATATTTTTTTTAAAGTAGGTACGCTCAAAGCTAGGTATGACCACAACCATACATACATACATCAACCTATTGTAGTCCACAGCTGCGCGTGGGCCTCCCCCAGGGTACGCCATAGGGCATGATATCCCATTTTCGCCATTCAGTCACTTCTAGCCTTTAGTCCATCTGGCGCATCTGAAGAGCGTCCAAAGCCTCGCTTGCCGAGGCGTGGCCTCCACTCGAGAACACGCTTACTCCACCGTCAATCGGTTCTACGGTTCTACAACAGATGTGCCCGGCCCACTGCTACTTAATCTTGCTACACTTCCAGACTTTATCCGTTGGTGTGGCGGATTATCTGGCTAGTTCTCATTGATGAGGGAACTGATGAGTGGCACCAGAAAACACATTGATCTGATGATAATATATTTTTCTCGATTTTTTATTTGGAAGTAAAGACCTTTAATTCCTTAAGCAAACTCACAAAATGGTTTTATTTTTTATTTTTAATTATTTATTAAAACATTTACAAAAAAGATAAACAACAATTACAAGAGAACGCAACAAAAACCTGTCAAGGTTTATCCGTGCGGTCTGATATCGCCACTACGGTGGCGCTTCACGATACAAATTATAAAGTACATGACATGTATACAGAGTTGTTTGTACCAGCGTTGAGATCGCAAGTACAACCACGAGCGCTTATACAAACCGGTTGCCGAGCGCGCGCATCAGCGTGTCCCGTCCACAAGACGGAAGAACGTGAGAGAATATGATCAATAGTACATACTAGTTTTAATCTAATTTACTAATATAATAGTTTTTAAGTTTAGTTTTAATATTTTTTTCATTAATGTCTTGTTTTACGTTAAAAGGTAGTGAGTTTATAAGTTTAGGAATAAGATAGTTTAATTGAAATTTTCCATACAAGTTATTATAACGAGGAATTTTAAATAGTGGATTTTTAGAACTACGAGTATTTCTATAATTTTCAGTTAATGCTAGCAATGTGTCATTAAAAAATTCTTCTGTTAAGAGGGTATATTGTAACTTTTGATGAACAGGTATTAATTTACAGAAGCTAAATAATTTATGGTAATCATTTTTGTATTTTTGCCTAATATGATTCGGTACTACATTTTTAAGAATACGCAATTGTAGATTGTAAATATGATCTAAATGCGTATTGCAAGTTCTACCGTAGCTACTGAGACCATAAGATACGATAGACTCACCTAGGGTTTTATATAGAAGTAGCCTTATATAATATGGCACTTTATTCTTAATAATAAACATTTTAGCTAGAATAGCCCTGAGTTTGTCACAAACATGGTTTATGTGGTCAATCCATTTGAGTCTATCATCTATCATAAGCCCAAGATAACGATATAATATACTACACTACAACGGTTACACACGATAACGGTTGTAATTATTATAGATATTTTTAAATAATTATTTAAAACGTCGTTCTCTAGATTCCGTAGGTGGTGTCCAACCCTACTTTCCAAAGTGAAACTGAATTAAATCTTGTGTTTTGGTCATACGTACATAGGTTTACTTACATTTTGTTGGATAGTGATGGAGAGTATCATATGGTGACATTTGATAGTAATTGAAAAGTAATTTTGCCATAGATAATCTCGTTTAATCATTGGTGTCAAGAACTCGTCTCATATCCAAACGCACCCTTTATGGCGCTTGTCATTCGTTAACAGTTAGATTGAGACGTATGATAACCCTGCCTGCACGTTACCTTAGTCACCTCCCAGGATCTGAACGAGGCAGACACGTTGCAAATTAATGGAAATAAGAAGCTAAGACATTTCAGATCTGTCATTTTGTTTCATGATTTTGTCATACCTTTCATTGCGATTTTCTCTAATTCTATGTAAATGTGAGTTTTTCTTTTAATGGAATATGATGTACCACTGCTAATTGAAGGTCATTGTGTGTAACATTCGTGCTTGCTTGCTATCAATTTGCCACAAAGCCAAAAAATATGCTTTGGTTATCAGATCCCTCATATCAGATCCATCACTTTCCGTCATCAGTGCAATGACGGATCTGATAAGGTGATGATGGAATTAAGAGATTCGGTAAAAGTGGGGCTAAATTGGTGCCCACGGTTGGGTCTTTTGTTTATACTTTACTAATATATCCTTCCTACTAATATTATAAATGCGATATGTTTGTTACTTCTTCACCAAAAAGTACTGAACCGATTTGCAGGAAATTTGGCATACATATCGAGGTAACATGGATTAACACATAGGCTACCTTTTGTCATCACTTGAGGGTCTGGAGTACCTGATGTATACCACCAGGTGCACCACCAGGAGCCCACCTAAACTATAGGAGATACAGATATGACACCAAAGCAACAGTTGTTCAGCTTGATGGGTCGCTTCTGCTGGCATATCGAGTTTGAAGGTTTGGAGTACCTGATGTAGACCACCAGGTGCACCACCAGGAGCCCACCTAAACTATAGGAGATACAGATATGGCACCAAAGCAAAAGTTGTTCAGGTTGATGGGTCGTTTCTGCAAGCATATAGAGTTCTAAGGTTTGGAGTACCTGATAAAGACCACCAGGTGCACCACCAGGAGCCCACCTAAACCATAGGAGATACAGATATGGCACCAAAGCAAAAGTTGTTTATCCTGATGGGTAGCTTCTGCTAGTTTGTTTGGAGTATTTGATGTAAACAACCAGAAGCACAACCAGGAGCCCAAAAAAATCATTTAAATTAAATATTCAGATTTAAACATATCCTTTTATTTCATTTATTTACTTTCTCTCACTTCTTTTACTACTATATATTCCTTTTTATTATAAAATAAACAAACTAAAACTATGTCTTACAAAAACACTATTACATTTTATCAGATCCGTCACCCAAATCGTGGGCATTTTTATCAGATCCGTCACCTAAATAGTGGGACTCAATTTTCTTCATGAAAATCTAATTCAAATTCAAAATGGATTTTAATTTTTTCATTATACCACAATAATTAATGTGTATGTATATGTTACTCGTGTTAATACGAATGAACAAGGCCAATTGAACCATATTTGTTAGATCCGTCATACACCGAATACAGTTCTCTTGATTCTATCACAGCTAATAGTGGGCTAGCTATATCTTTGTAATTACTCGACCAAAAAGCGGGCCTTTCACATAATTTTATCTGTATTCCTCTAAAGTATGACGCAATGCCCCCAAAATACAAAAAAACATAATTTGAAAAATGATGACGGAATTATCAGGAGAACGCGTTTCGAAGAGAACTAGCCATCTCATTACAGACTTTAGAAAATATTTAGTATCAAAAGGCTAATGCCATTGGTAAAACTTTAAAAGCTAGTACCTACATCCTTTCAAATTCCCTAGAAACGATATAACTCATTACCGTTGATTATTCTTTGAATTATGTGGGTTTAACTGACTTAACATAAAGGCTACAGCCTACCGAGAAATTCAACTAACTTTTTCCCCGCACGTCTTTAACAAAACATTAACTGCTCATAAACAAACCCAAAACTTCTTAAAATATTCACGTTTACTGTGTGTAATCAAAATATTGGTAACTACGTGAAAGAGAAAGCTTAATGCCTAAAGTTGGAGGGTCGTTTAAGTTGATGATCGAGTTCGCTGGGACTCCCCGACTCGTTCCTTTGGGAAAACAACACCGGCTACAAACTCCTCTACCAAATCTCCAAACCTCACTGAGTTTTATAACTACCTAAGAGACTGTTTTTATAATACCGGCTGATATTTTTGTTTTCATAAGTGCCGATGTGCCGATTCTGATACAAACACTGATTCTTTTTTTAAGCTGGGGTTAGGTTAGTAGGCTAAGGAAAACTTAAAATTTCCGGAGATAAAAGCTTCAAATATGAAAAAAGATAATATTTGACTTTTACATTTCAATGCACGGATACCTAGCCATTTATTACTACTCATCAAATTATCAATTATCATATTAGTCATTCATCAAGAATGCCGTGTGATGCCGGCTTGAAATAGCATCACCCAATACTACCTGTGGGTGTCGTTTTAACCAACCAAGGGATTAATTCATCCAGGGAATAGTCGGCAGATGTCCTGTGAAAGCAATATCTTACACTGCGATCGCTAATCCGCTTGCCAATCGTGGCTCACCACCATACTCATATGGCAATACCCCCACAATAGGGGGAGGACGATGTCCAGTAGTTAACTGTTGTGGCTGTTAATGTTATGTAAGTGTGTCTGTGTGGAATATATATTAGTCATCTTATTTAAAAAACTTAAAAGTGTGTCGTAAGAACTTGGTGAAAGCAAAGAACATTATATGACTAAGAACGAGTAGGTAACACTCAGCACCTTCTTTTGATAAAAGCTACCTCGGGCGTTTTCAAATGGACTCGTAAAGAATAAGTTCGATTAAATTGTCACCATTTTAAATGTGGTGCTTCGGAACGGTGGCGTTCGATTCGAAGAATTTATCGGATGAGTGTGACCATCTTTTAAGTTGAAATAATCATATTTATAATTTATTAAAAAATTACATGTCAACTAAAATAATAGTTATATTCTTAAAATAATATTCAAGTTGTACAAATAATCATATTTAGGTACTTCAGTACAATATTAAAGATTAAATCAATTATTAAATCAAAGCTTAATAAAAATATTGTCTAGGTACAAATGTCATAAATGAATAATTATGATAATGTCAGTGTTTAGTTTCAATAAATGCTATATAACTATAGAATGCTTTTCGTACGTAGTACGTACGATGGTGCTTAGGTAGATGATAAACTGCCAAAATCTGACCAAATGAGCCCGTCCCTCAACTCAACAACAAATACACGATAAACTGAAAAGTTTGTTTTAAAGCTATCAGGAGCTTTTCGGTGTTTCACAAATTTCCATCATAATTTATTTATAGATAACGAGTCAAAACTACTGAAATAGTGTAATTTTACTTTCATGTCGTATGGCCACACTCTTTATCGGATATAAATCGTTCTTCCATAATTGTTTATATGGGATTAATTGTCTGGCCGGTGGCCGTCGGCGGCTGTGATGCGTCACTCGTATATCACGAGTCTGACACGCCATTTCATTAAAAGCATCAGCTGAGAGCTGACAGACGACAGACCCTAATGCTGGGAATTTCATAAAAATACCGGATGTGAAAATGTACTGCGTAAAACAATACCAACATAAGTTATACCTTTTAAATGCTTTGTCAAAGATATGTTTTCACTTATTTTAAACTGTGTTCATAAAATATCATGCCTACCTATGTATACTTTAGCGAAAAGCAATTGAGGAAATTAACTTAAGGAAAATGAGTAATATATGGTGAAATTTTACTAGTGACCGATAGCGAAAACTCAAGAACAACTTTCCCCAAGAAACAAAGGCCAAAATTTGAAGAAAAAAATTGGGCCGGTTATACAAAATTGCCGATTATAGCTGTTTTGGGTTACTATGGAAGCTCAAAATATTGGAAAAAGAAGATCCTTATCACCAGCCCGTCCTCTGTTTTTAGTATCGGTCATTAGTAAAATTTCACTTTAAATATTCTAAGTTCTTACTTTTTTGTGGTATTTAAGTAGATAATTCGAACCATGTTCATACTTTGCAACAGGGCGCATTGCGGTTTACGCGGTCTTCATTCTTGATTTTCAAAATGGATACTTTTTGTGTTATTTCTTTACCTTGTCATCATTTGCTGGTTAAATGGCATGACTTATGAGATGTTCATGTTAAAATGACTGTTGTTAAATTGACTGGCAAACCCGTCAAGTGGTTAACAAGGGCGAGCCAAGCATGAGTAAATTGAAGACACAAATACCTTTTCCTTTTTTTATAACAAATGTTTTCACAGCCACGGCAGTAGCTTTGGAACATTTTGAGGTTTGTGGTATAAGGTAATGAAGTGTGTGAACCGTAGCTGTGATTTTGGATAGGTACTAACTCACCGTTCTGTCGATACACTTAGCACTCATTATACTTTCAAAATAGCTAAAGAGTAAGAACTTACCGAGTCATCCAACGACCCAATGAACCCTGGTGTTAGAGTTCTTCAACCGCCATCTAAGTTATCATAGACAGCAACCGGGACTGACGGCTTTACGTGCCCTCAAAAGCACGGAACCATCATTCTTTTCAGAAAATCAGGTGGTTCAGCCTGCAATGTCCTAACCAGACTGGGAACAAATTCACAAAGCAATAAATATCAACTTTGTGATTGACCCACCGAGAATCGAGCCCAGAACCTTTGTGACGCTGGCAGTCGCACTACCATTGCGCCACATCGGCTGTCGTGTATTAATAATTTCAGTTTAGAAATTATTTTAGTAAGTATATTACGTGAAGAGCGCACGCAGAGAGAATATTCTACATTAATCTACCTGGAGCATCGGCTTATTGAGTCATCCGAATATTGCAAATAAGTTTCGGGCTTACACTAGCAAGTGTGAGAGCTTCGCATGCTGTGATTTCAGCCAGAGAAAGGTTCCTTGCATTATTTCTACCGGCGACTCAAAACTGCCATTTTGTTATTGCGGAAACTTTATGACGGAAACTTTTTGCGGATTACAAAACGGTGAAAATTATCTAACCGACACATCTGAAACGCTTTTCGAATAGCGGAATACGATCTTTTTTTCCGTCAATATAGGACATTGGGCGCCAAAAAAGCGGCTGGTAGCGACTGGATGGCGAAAACGAGAGATCGTGCCCTATGGCGTACCCTGGGGGACGCCTACGTCCAGTAGTGGACTGCAGTAGGCTGATGTATGTATGTATTAATAGAATATCCTGTGTGGTGCGCATACATTTATCTTCCTTGCAGATAGTTAAGCTTCCAACGGCCAAAATCGGTGTGAACTTATTTAAGCGAAGAGAGTGTTCTTGGGAATATTCTAGAACATCGGACTATTGAGTCATCAGACAATTTCAATTAAGCTTTGGGCTTATCGTAGCAAGTTGGGGAGCGTAACATTAATGTTGTCCGGCGGGCAGCAGACATTAAATCTGGCACAGATAATAAAGCTTAGAGTATTTATAGCCGAGCTTTGCTCATAGGAGGATTCGGAGGCTGTTAGTGTATAAAATGATAAGTAATATCTTTATTTGCTTAGACTAGGGTACAGTAGTTAGATTCACTTAATCAGCCATGTCAAATTATAACATGCAATTTCTTAGAAGTCAGTTTTTGTAATTTCAATTTTCTTTGCCAGAGTAGAAACAGTGCGTAATTAGCCATAAAAAAAATTCATTTTTTTTGTAATATTCAATGGAATTTTGTTAAAAAAAAATACACATATTAAAGCAATTCTTTAAAATCGTGTAGTTTTCAGGACAAAACCAAGTACAAGCCCTTCAGGATTTCTTGTATTTCTGGATCATACATCTGTGGCTTTTTTGAAACTATGTGGGTTTTCTTTAACTATTTACCTACTAGCTGCATAAAATATTTAGTTACATAACTATAGGAGAGTAGTTATGTAGGTACCTCACAGAAAAAGCATCAGCCGAGTCTTAGACATTACCCTGCTTCAAATACGACCTACCTCTATTCATTTAGCAAAATTTCTTATACTGCAATTTTGCTAAGTATATAATTTGTAAGCTCTAGTCTCACCAATTAAATATTTAGGGTTTCCTCCCTCATCGAGATAAGACTCAAGCTTTTAACAATATTTCGTAATTTGTAAGGCTTAAAAGATTTTAAATGAAAAACTGAACAAGCTTTCAAAGTTTAAATAAATATACTTGTCGGAGATTGATCACACTCAGGTGGGTATTGGCTGAAATCATTTGACAGTTCGCGTTTAGTTAATATTCTCTTCTGGCAACACTCAAATAGGCGATGCGCTTTGTTCGCGCGCAGTTAGCTATCGGCTGTAAGATAGACTGGAGTGACATTAGAGGCGTTGTAGTGCGTTCTCACAATTCATTGTTGGCTGCGTTCGTGATGGAGAAACGGAGCTCAGGTGGGCTTTAGAGTAAACAACTTTGACAGTTCTGGTTGGTCTGTCGTTCGATGTGGTCGTTTTGAAGTTAGGTTTAGAATCTGGTCTCATCTTTGGAATCCTGGAGCGTTTGGAGATACTGTGGTCGTCTAGCGTCGGCGGAGCCTTAGATTCGTATTGCTCTTGGAATATTTGTGGAGATCATGAAGTTTGTGTTGGTTATCGTCGTATTTCCCCGAGGTTGTAGCTGAGGTTGGTGAAATGCAGAGATTGTACGAGGTTGGTGACAGTTGCTGCTGTGGTCTCTTTGTAGTCCTGCAGGCAAGGGATTTCATGGTGTTCAGTGCTAGAGGTTGGTGTCAATCGGTATCTGTGGTGTTGTGAAGACACGTTGATGTTGATCAGCGTGTGTCTAAGATTCTTAGGTTGGTTTGATAGACAGGTCGGTTGTAGTACGGTTACACCGTGCCTGACGATGACCTGCCAGGTCGAAACAGCCTCACCGTGGGAATTGACTGCGTAATGGTATCGACGTTGTCGTTAATCATTTCAGAGGCCAGCGATAACATAACATAACATAACAAAATTCTTTATTGCACATTAAATAAATAATACAACAATAGATAAACACAAATAAAAGAAACAGTACAACCAGGCGGCCTTAATGCTAGGTAGCATTCTCTACCAGGCAACCTTAGGGTGAAAAAGAGAGTGCGACATTGGAAGCGGGATAGTGCAAATATTACCTACGAGCACTAAAATACACAAAATATACTACTTAAACAATTTTACACATTAATACACATATAATTGTGTAAACAAACCAATGAATATACTAATATATATTTAAATAATATTATAATAAACTAATACATATATCTAAACTATGGAAGTCAGGATAATACAATAGTATAAAGAGGAAAAGAAAACAACAGAAAACAGCACTATTATTAATTAATATTAATATAAAATAACTAATAGAAGAAAATTATGCATTGATTTCCGATAAATAAAGTTTTTTAATTTGAATTTTGAAAGTTTCAAGGAAAGGAGCACGGCGAACATCTTCAGGCAAACAATTCCACAACTTGATCGCTCGCACCGTGAAAGAGTTTGCGTAGAAGTCGGTCTTGTGCGGAGGAAGGTTGAGCTTCATGCTATCGCTAGCACGCAAATTACGAGGCAAGGTCGAAGATTGAAATATGAAGCGCTCTTTAAGGTAGGGAGGAGTTTTGGGATAGGAGAGAACGGAGAAAAGAAGGGAAAGGATATGGCAATCCCGCCTACGGGAAATGGGTAACCACTCCAGCTGGGATCGGTATGAAGAGACGTGGTCATACTTCCGCAGACCGAAGATATATCGAATACAAAGATTCTGCAGACGCTCGAGCTTGTTTAGCAGTTCAACAGTTAAGTCAGGATAGCAAACGTCTGCATAATAAGTATCGGCAAGGGAATGTGCTAAAGAAATTTTTGTTTTGGTCGGCAAAAGATTCCTCAGCTTTTTCAACGAACCGTACGCGGCGAACACCTTCCTGCTCACCTCCGAAACATGAGGTTTCCACGAGAAACAATTATCAAAAATGACGCCTAGGTTCTTAACCTTGTGGCTAAACGGTATGGGCGTACCATCAAAAGTAATCAATGGCAACGAAACATAGTCGATTCGAGACACATACCAGGGGCTACCAATGATAATGGTCTGTGTTTTGGTTGGATTCACCTTCAGTCCATGGGACCGACTCCAGTCAGCAATGCTCTTAAGGTCTCTGTTAGTGTTGTCAATCGCGCCTGGAAGGCCAGAGAGTGGTGCTTGTGTATAAATTTGGAGGTCGTCTGCATACAAATGATAGGAAGAAGTGAGTGGAAGTGTAATGGAACTAATGAATATAGAAAACAGAAGAGGTGAAAGTACGCCACCCTGCGGTACACCGGCAGTCGTGTCACACCACGCAGAGAAGGTATCTTCGATGCGTATGCGCTGTCGGCGCCCGTACAGGTAGCTGTGAAACCATTCAATCACCACTGGGGATATATTATGAGAACGTAAAATAGAGAGGAGAATGTCGAAATCCACTGTGTTAAACGCGTTACTGTAATCAAGTAACGTCAACACCGTAAGATTTTGCTGTTCCATTCCTAGACGAATATCGTCAGAAATATTGACTAACGCAGTAGTCGTACTATGACCGGGGCGGAATCCAGATTGAAAGGCGTTCAACAAGTTGTTTGTAGTAAGAAAAGAAGTGAGCTGTTGATGAACCAACCTTTCAAGGACCTTGGAGAGGAACGGTAGGATTGAGATGGGACGATAGCATTTGGTGATGCAGTATTCTACTGGGTTCGACGAGTATACGCCCACGACGTATTGTTTTGTATCCTGACATAAGATTGGTTAGATGTGATTATGTCATCCTGGTTTAGCGGCATCCTGATATTCATGGCGTGTGTGCCTGTATGTGTCCAGGCCTCTCTCCTTACAATGCGTTATCTTCTCTTCTCTATTCTTCTTTTTCGACATACTTATATGTTTTCGTAGGTAAACCTAAGTATGAGCTTAGGAAAAAGTTGTTTCAGTAAATGTATAAAATATAAGCTACCTAGCTGGAGCTATGAAAATACAGGAATATTGTAAAGGTTAAAGGTTACGTGCGCTGAAATATATACCAGTATGTCAACAATTAGATAAAAAAGTAGGTTTAGTCCAGAACGGCTAAAAATAGATTTTAGTGATGTAGAGTTCCTTGAGTTGAGATACAAAGATAACAGTATTAGAATACATACTTACACATAATGTTTGAAAAACCTTTAGTTAATGAAAGTAGGAAGTAGGTACATCTTTAAGGTAACCCTTGACATTTGATCTGTAAAATACTTGACTAAGGTACGGCATCCAGTCAGGGATTAGATTACGTTGGACATCAAGACAATAAAAATAAAATTAAGAACCTTCCACAAAAATATGTTAACACTAATACCTATAACCTTTTGTATTTACATGTACTAATTGTTGATAGTACAATCAAAGAAATAATTTTGGCTCCTCTTCTACTTCTACCTTTTGAACTAGTTTCTGAAATTCTCATCGTGTGATCGTAATTCAGTAACATCACTACAATTTACTGTGCAGTCTATTTTGGCCATTTCTGGGGCGATTCGATTAACTCGATACGGCTAACTCGACTTACGGTAGCAGCTGAGCCACTAAACGGTTTAGCGACAATTTCGTCAACTTTTTAAATCAATGTTTAGGTTGTTGGGAGCGGGTTATGAACTTATCTAATTTAAGATACTTACGGTGGGAAAATGTGAGAAGCAAGTTGCTGACTTTGTTTTTTATTTAATTTAAGTAGGTAAGCATACCTTTACAGAAATTGGGTTAAGACGTGGGTTATCCGTCTTTGATACTCATTTTTTTCCCCCGGTTTCGTCTGCACTATTGATGGTGGGAACGAAACCGGTATGTATGTATGGTTTCCACAATTAAACGGTGTAAACAAAACCAAGGAAAATTGAACTTGTTTTTTTTATTAGGTAAGTTGTCATATAAGAGCTTAATATAAAAGAGTAAAAGATCTTCTGATGTATATGACCATTGTGTCACATAACTATATAATAGCCAGAATATTCTTCGTAAATGTGATGAATACATGTCATATTAGTAGGTACACCGTAATAATAATATAATTTTGGCGCCAGAAGATATGTCAAATTCATTTGATTAAACAAGATACCGGATAAGGTAAAAGGTGGCCTCGAGAAAAACTGACATTCGATACTGACAGAGGAATAAACAAAAACAAGAAGTTGCAAAAATTTAGCCTCAGCCGGGGATTGATACCGGGACCTGTGGAGTACAATCCCACCGCACTGCCACTGAGCTACCGGCGCCCCGACCGAACCCGAACTTTTTTAACTTCTTATTTTCATTTATGTAAATAATACTGCTATGCACTGTAAGTGCAAAATAAACCTTAGGACAGATTAAAATTTTGTATGTTACACATTAAAACTCGTATCAACTTTAGTAGTTAGGTTGAGTAGCAGAATTACACAGCCACAAATGACGGCCTAGTCCAGCTAGTTTCTAACCAGCCAGAGTAATCCATTGATACTGATGTGTTAGTTCGGTGACGGCCGATGTGGCGCAGTGGTAGTGCGACTGCCTGCGACGCAAAGGTTCCGGGTTTGATTCTCGGTGGGACACTCACAAAATTGATATTTATCACTTTGTGAATTTGTTCCCGGCTGGTTAGGACATTGCAGGGTGAACCACCTGATTGTCCGAAAAGAAATGGTTCCGAACTTCGGAGGGCACGTTAAGCCGTCGGTCCCGGTTGCTGTCTATGATTACTTAGACGGCGGTCGTTACACAACCATGTCAGAGGCCTACTACGGTTGAAAAACTCTGACACCAGGGTTCATCGGGTCGTTGGACGACTCGGTGTCCCACACGAAAAGGGAGAGAGAGAGTTCGGTATTCTGGATACCTAGTCATTACAGCACGTTCACACAATGCCAATATGGGCAATAGTAAAGGAAGTGGGCAGCGCGAGTATGTAGCCAGGCAACTGGCGCTGCTACTCGTCATGCCGCTGCCACTTTCCGTGATCCCGCGAATATCGGCATTTCGTGCGCGAGTCAAAGGAACGGCAGCACAAACAAGAACGGAATGTATTTCTATCTCGCTCACTCATATTGGCACGAGAAGAGTAGACGGTCACATTTAGTGAACACTCACTCGCGTTGATACTTCCGCGGAAATATTTCGAGCAATTTTTGCGACAGCGGCAGGAGCATGTGCATAGTATGAACGTGCTATTAGGAAGCCGCAGTAGACACTCTGACGCTTATTAACGCCACCTCCTAAATCCTGACAAATGGACCTAGTGGCTTGTTCTGTTTAATATGTACCGACTTGCATTACTAAGGATACTGTTACGATTAGATTTCCTAATTACCACCAAGAACTCATTGCTGCCACTTTTCATATTTTTTTTCACAAAGTAATGTGGTGAAGGTAAAGGGTCAAAACGGTACCATATTACTAAGACTTCGTTGTCTGTCCGTCTGGCACTAAGCTGTATACCAAAAACTGTAATGGTAAGAAAAAAATATATTTTGACACATGTTGTATTTCTATTGCCGCTTTAACACAAATACCAAAAAATATTGGGGATCCCATACAAAAAACGTGCTTTTTTATTTTATCTATAGTGTTTCGGAAGCTGAGTCTCACGAGCGTTAAAGACGGTTTATATTCTTACAGATCATGTAAAACTGTTTCCGCTATAACAAGAAAGACTAAAAAACTGATACAAATCATTTTGAAGTGGCGTTTATACAACAAACGTGATGTTTTTATGCCATTTTTATACATAATGGTATGGAACCTTTTGTGCGCGAGTCCGACTCACACTTTGCCAATTTTTATAATGTCCTTGTTGGTACGCTAATGTACCAACTTACTGTTTTCATCCCTAAACTTTGGTCCATCAATCCTAAAACAACATTTAGAATCAGAATTAATTCTTTTCGTGTGTATGATAGGAAAATGAAATTCAATATTCCTTAGAACTGGTGATGTATCAGAAACAATATTAACTATCCATCATAGGTGGTTCTTACACGTGCCGCTTGATTTTGCGCTAATTTGCCTTGCTTAATTTGAATGACGTAAAGAAAAACCTTTGAATATTTGTAACAAATGGTACACTACATATTATAACTCTTATGTTACATTATAAAGTTGCTTTACGTACAAACACAAAATTTAATTTTCATCATAAACCTAGCTATATAAATATATTTGATTGTCACAAGTTTTAGAGGGTCGGTAGGTAAGTATGTAACGTTAATAACCCAAGGGGGAAATAAACACCTCCACAGTCTCACAGAAGTGTAACTTCAGTACGCTCATTAGTTTCGCACGTTTGACAACTTAGTTCTGTCCAAATTGAATGCAGCTCCTGATGGCTTCCATTAAAACACTTTACGACCTCTGGGGTTCTCATTTCGAAACGATCACTTCGCTCTAAAATATTATTCCAATACCAATACCAATCATGTATTGCCTTAACTTACGAGTTGTTTTAAGCATTAGGATCGGAAGTTTGAAATTCACCTGCGTTTGCTTCAATGGCTTCTGTGTGCAAACTTCTGAAGTATTAAGTGTACCTACAAAAAACTCAGTAATCATGGTGCAACTACGAAAGGATGTAAGGAAGCAAATAAAAAAATCTATTTACCTTTACCTTTATGTTTGTTATGGATTAAAAAAGACATAAGTTGTCATTAACATTAATTTGACAAGCTAAATAATATTTTTAGTGGTCGAGAAAACAACCGTTTTACAGCTGTTAACGTGCTGCCTACCCTGCAAAGGGAAAAATCATACCAAATGGATTTTGGAGCGCAGTGGAATCATCCCTCATTCCGCGTGTTTCAGCCACGCACCGTGAATTATTATAATGTTAATGTCCCGTGCATATGCATGAGCCGTGAACGACTCACTATTTACTTTATGTGTTTATTAACAGATTCTGTGCTGCAAAGCTTAAATAAATCGCTATAAAATATTATATGTAAATATGTATTTATTTAGATTGATATTATTTTGAGCGGTTGTAGAACAAGCTTTTAATCAAAATTGATATCGTTTCACTCTACTACAAATATTGAGTAGGTATTTACTTATATAGAAAAGAGAAAAGTGATTTCTAAATGGGGTAGGTATTAAACTCAATACTCGTACTCCTCATTAATTACAAGTAAGTACTATTTACTTACTTTTAATTATAAGGTAATTTTAATTGTAGCTTCATTTATCAAACTATATAACTTGATCATTTAGTAATTTATTACCTCATTAATAATAATATGATATTTGAGGTTCTCTAACAGATTGATGCATGTTGAAGAAGCGGAAAAGGTATGTCAGGATCGTAGCAAGTGGAAAGATGTAGTCTCTGCCTACCCTATGGGAAAGAGGCGTGATTATATGTATGTATGTATGTAGGTTTTCTAGTTCGAAGTAGATCTAGAATAGTAGGTAGATACATATACTAGTTCGCTCCATTTTATTCAATGTTATAGAAATCCCTCGTTTATCAAGCTAATTGCTAGATTTATATAAACCCTACTCTATTTATTCTACTAAATACAACCTATTTTTAGTTCGTAGATATTCCAGTCTAGATGTAGCCTATTTATTATTCTAAGGTTAGGTATTCTATGTTATAGAGGTATAACGCGAAAAAAAAACTCAGTCAAATTTGGTTAAATCAGTAGGTAATTAATCTCATATTTGAGTTAAACACTTGAAAATAACATAGGTAATACAAAGTATACCTCAAACCAAGTTACCTTTTCTATTGTGATTACTCTCGCACTGCTCTGTTTTTCAATACTTTCTCCTTCACCCAAAGGTTGTCTGGAAGAGATCGCTTGTAGCGATAAGGTCGCCTTTGCACACGTTAGCTATGAATTATCCTGATATTTTTATTTGTTATTTTGTGCAGTAAAGTGTTTTTACTTACTTACTTACTTACCTCATTGCTCTATTTTTATGAAGATCATAAGGTTTCAGAGCTTGTCTCTTCACTACTTGAATCAATAGTATATGAAACATATCTTGAATCAAAGTTCATCGAACGTAACTTAGTTCGTAAACCGATAACGCGCTCGTAAACGATAGAGCGAGTTGGGTTAAAGTTTGTCTTGAGACTAGATTGCAGTGGACGACCATCGACCACATATGCATTCTATTCATGTGTTCAATGACATTCCACACTGCATCAACCAATGTCTGGCAAGTGCAGGTAGTATCAGCGCAGGACCTTTTTCCAAAATGTAGTTGCCGTGTGATGCCGGGTTAGAGTAGCATTACCCCATTTCTTACCCATGGGTGTCGTAAGAACCGACTAAGGGACTCGAGGGATGTGTATTGCAATTCTAGGCGATGGGCTGACAACCTGTCACTATAGTGATACACAGTTATCTGATTGACCCTCAAACTTTTGTCAGACATGGTGTTAATATCCGTTTTACGGCCGCTAAGCTAACGCTCTGCCTACCACGTAAGGGATATAGGCGTGATTTATGTATGTATGTAGTTGCTATAATGCTTACGCGAAGCAATTAACGGTCACCTTAAGATTCAAATTCATATACCCACTAGAGAATTAACATTATATGTAGGCATAGAAGTCTGTTTAATGATTATTCAGTTCCATTGATACTACTCACATATTTTCCAAATTGTCCGAATTCTGTGAGTCGAAAATCTTCTTCTGTTGAATATATTTTGTGTTGTAACTTAGTTATCCGATAAACGTTAGCGCAGTTGAGTCGAAGTTTGTCCTAAGACCAGATTGCAGTGGGCGCCCATTAGCAACATTATCTATGCGCTGGGTGGTCCGCTACTGAAGTTTCCGACCGTCCTACAGCTAATTTATTTACGCCACTTGATGTTTATTGGTGTTTGCAACCCTATCGCATCACTTGAGTCATAGCAAGTGGTACTTAGCAAATGCTATACGGAGGAATCGACTTTCACGTCAGCAAATTTATCTATAAAGAAGGTACTATGACTTACGACGGACGGTGGTGTAAACGGGACTCGAGTGGAGGCCACGCCTCGGCAAGCGTAGCGTTGGACGACTTCCGGCCAGATGGACCGTTGACTTAAAAAAGGCGGCGGGTAGCGACTGGATGGCGAAAACGAGAGATCGTGCCCTATGGCGTAACCTTGGGGGAGGTTTACGTTCAGCAATGGACTGCTATAGGCTGATGTATGTATGTAAGGTACTTTATCTATGAACTTTGTAGGAACTTACAAACTGTTAATTAACCTACTTAACTAGACACTTTAGGTTTACAAACTGTTCTCGTTGTTTGTTTAAACTAAATTAATTTCAGAAATCTTGCAATATTTTGCACCGTGGGTCGGATTGAAGCAAATTATACAAGTTTTCTAAAATTATATACCTAACACGAAAAGTGTTTTAAAATTTGGTATTAAATTATTTTACATGACAGTAAGAAGTACAATCAGCATATGGCCCAATACGCCAGCGTGTGCCTGTCCCAGCAACTTTAGCAATGTTTTCATACATTGTCCACCCCGTATCCCGTTGCTGTAATAAATACCTTATTGCATTTTTTAGCTCTATCCATCAGAGGTTTTGCCCAGAATCGGCAAGCGATTTGGTGACCGCAGTTAGTAGTTCTGGACTATGTTATCAACACGGGCAGCGGTGCTGTCACCTTCCTTACGATACCCACGGGCAGACTTGAGGTGGTGCTATTCTATTCTGCCGACACCATACGGCTAATCTTCTTACTGCATTTACCTATTATAAAACCATGGCAGGTGGCGATGTTGGTTTATCAAATAAAAACCAGTCGCAATGACTTCATTCTGTCCGATCAGGGGCTGAATTATCTTAAACGCTGCAATTAAAGATTACTCTAAAGTGGATGTAATGGGCTTCGGCAGCTAGTTTACGATAGAAGGGCATGTTTGACAAGTCATCTGGTACCTAAGTTTTATAAGAGCATTTTATAGCGATATTACAACTTACAAGTGGTTTATCTAAACAGAACTTTATTGAAGAGATATTCAGATGAGTAGAAACCAGAAAGTTTCTACTATGGAGGGTGAAATTTTACTAGTGACCGAAGATGGGCTGGTGATAGGGAACTACTATATACAAAAATATTTTGAGTTTCCATAGTAACTCAAATCAGCTGTATATAACTTTCCTAGAAAAGTATTTTGATAAATATTGATAAGCATACCAAATAGTTCACGTCAATCGAAAACTGCCAAACATAAGGCGTAAGTACATGTCATAGATGTACTGAAACCTTGACTGAAACCCAACTAAAGCAGACACAGATTCTTCATCAACTGTCAGTCAAAAAGTTTTTACAAAAGAAATAGGTTTATTGGCAGTGTGAACGAATCCCACACTAAGACGTACTGATGTATCTGACAAACCAGTCTACCATGCCAATTCCTTTCGTCTGACAGCCGGATACGTTAAAAATACGCCCGTCAGTCCGTCATAGTGGGAGAGCCGCCTGAATCTCATGTATCCTAATAAAACCGCAGCCATCGTGATTTTTGAGGTTAGTTTAGGGGAAAAACAAAATAAAATGTTTATTATTTACTCTTCTTAATATATGTCATTATCACCATTTAATGACCTTTATTTACATATTCGATTCCAATGTAAATTTTCTTAATGCCTTCGCAATACGAGTTGTTAATGGTATAGAAAACCATTTCTCACGTCACACACAACATGACATGCATATAATGAAAATGACCCGCTTAACGAGAAGTTCGCATGTCATAACACACAAGTAAATTAATGTTATGAAAATGAACTTTTGGGCAATGACTGTAGATCAATGGCAATGACCATTGGGATATTGGGGAAATCACAAGATTTTAGAACTAAGTCGGTACTTAATTTATAACTTGCGGACTCACTCATTATGATATTTCATGAGGTCCTTCTGTAAAATCATATGACTCTTCTAAGCCTACGTACTATAACAAGCATAATAAATTAAAAAAGTCAACAACACGACTGCTTTCTGAGATAAAGTCTAGCCTATGACACTCGGGATAACGTAAGGATTCTTCCGATACAATTTTCATTCGAATATGTTCAGTGGTTAACGAGTTTCAGTTCTTTAAAGAATTGCACATATATACATACATACATACACGAACTCTTAAAACATACTTAACACTCCTTTTTTGATTGGACACTGGACAGTCGAGTAAAAAAGACGCAAGGAAAATTTTAACACGAAGGTAGAAAGTTCAATTTGTTATTTTGCTGTTTGTTTTGAAACCTAAATATTTAGAACTAAGTGAAAAAACACAAAATACTACCTACTACATTATATCGCTTTTCGCATTCAAAATTTAATTAATCTTTTCGTCCTGTAACGGAGGCAAATATTTTCCAACGCCCGCTGCAGTATTTCACAGCACTAAGGGATTATCGGGAAATTTGTCACAGCATAAACCATCCGTTTTATTTTCGTTTAAAATCATTAAATCCGTGAATCCGCCATTTCATTATTTTAGTGAAATACAAAAAAATCTATCGGGTAGCTGAAAGGCTATAAAAATACATTGATTTAAAATTTTGCCAGCATTAAAACTCGCTTAGTTAGGCTGGGATATTAAAACGTTAAATGGTTTTAAATTATTTTCGGTTTGAATTAATCCCTACTAAAAGCTAGGTTTTATTTCGAACTAAAAGCTCCACTGACCGCCGAGGTCATATTTCCAATTTGACTCGGGACACAAATACTTAATGGCATCGAATTCGATAGATTAGGGATTACGATGGACAATGCGCTTTTAAATAATCACCAGACATTAAGCTGGGTTATTGCTCTAAGTCTTTTACAGGGTGTCCCTATAGATATAAACGTGTAGATGAGTATGAAAATTTAATAATGTGAATATTTTAAACTGAATTTCAAGAACAGAACATTATAATCGTAGGTACTACAGCGCGTTTGAATCAAGCTAAGTTAGGTGCATGTTGTTATTGAATAAATCTGTGAAATTTTACAAGTAAATTGACATTTTACTTTCTATGTATATGAAGTAGGGAACAAAGGAGATTGTGGAAAAATAAATACTTAATCAAATGTTTTCCGAGAAAGTTGACAAATTATATCAAACAAATCGAAGCTCCAACGACTGAACTAACCCACACCAGTTACAGATTAGGTCCGCGCCTTATCTATGCAGATACTTACACGACATCCTGTATCATTCACTATAGTGCACTAAACATGAGCTGGGTTATTGCTAAATCTTAGTTTTATGGAGCTCGCAAACGAGCGTCCATTGTCCCCCTATCGATTTAACTGGCGATGCTATATCGTCAACGAAAACGACAACCAAACTTGATTGGCCTTTTGGATTGTCCGAACTGAACTCTCCAGTTTGACATCCGATACAAAACATTCTATTATTTATTGCGAAACTGCACTTTACATTCTGCTAGTTTTTTCATTGTCAAGTTTCGATTCTAAGGCGGTTCCCAAATAAAGATAACATAGGATTTGGTAGGTATGATTTTCCGGTGTTTTGGCGAATCCGGTTTTTAGACGATAAATTTTACGAAATTCCATACAAAAACCGGATTTCATAGCAGACATCAATTTACGGCTGTCATTTGTAATACGTGTGCGACTCATGTAAAGGACTGAGGATCAAAAAAAAACGAATAGGTAGCCTCTTTATCCTTCATCAGCTTTTTACATGAGGTAAGTAGGTAGGCCTAGAATTAAGTGAATTTTATTGTTATTTTCTCAGAGCACCGGAACGTCATGTTCTGTTACCCCTACCGGAGTTTTTTGGTCTGTGGTTATTTCGTATGAAATTTGGGCATTCCACTTTCTTCGCTGCCCGGTGTTGTAGAAGAAATTGTTCTTTTGTTGGACAGGAATACCATCTCGGTTGCCGTCATTATCGCAAGCAAATTGGCAGTAAAAGGCGCCCGTTGTTCCGAACCTTGGGGTAGATAGGGTAGATACTTTGAATAAATTTCGGCTGGGAGCCTATCGACATGGTGTTGCACGGGTGCCGATGTTTCCCGCCGAAACATGCAAATGAAGACATGATCCCGACATTGGGATGTTTATACTGGAGCCAGGGAGCCCAGATGTTGGCACTGGCGCCGTGTTATCGCCCTCCGCTACCGTCTTAAACACGTTTTACATAACGCCTAGCACTTGATAGCTATCTACATAAATTTGCGGTTATTTGTAGTCTCATAACGGTGTAATTTGTGGGAATAGCGCTCTAAGTGTTCTTACGCTTGATGCGGCATACTCAAGTTATATCATCACGGAATAATGAGGCAACCCTCACGAAGTCATTATTTTTTAGATGCTGGACATTATTTTCGTCTCTTGGGCTATTTTTTAATTTGCAACGTCAGTACAGTTTATTTTTAGACCGGCTTGTGGCTGCAGCCTTTGGCTAGGCGTTGGACCGAGTGGGTCTTTGTTTACGGTGTAAATGGCGTAATTACGGCGGCGGGCGGGTAATGCCCATGCGCACCATTAGCTATGTGGATCCTCCGGCTCTTCCCGACCCTCTCCCCTTCCATTTTGCCGTGAAATAAGTGACAGCGGCGAGCAATTTATCTCATTGATCCCTTTGCATACGTCTCAGTCAATGCTCGGGACCGGGGACGGGGCCCACTCGGCGACACTCTGAGCTTCCCTAGAATGGATTTAAGGGATTTCCTACCTCTACAGAATAGAGGATATAGAACCGTTTATGCTGAATTACTTATAGGTTTTTGTAGGCCCTTTTGATCTTTTCTTCGATGCCTACGATGAAAACGACGTCGCCTTTCTTTTTTACTTGTGCACATTTTTAATGGGGTTGTATCCTTTGTACCAAATTTAGCGTAAGGTAAACTAAGTTTGCATGTTGGGTCAGAGTGCTAATAAAGAGTTCGAATTTTAGTAAACGGTCTTTGTGTTAACACACTGTGTAAGCTTATTTATTGAAGCACAATGTTTCCTGGATTTTATCTACAGTAGTTATGTTAAAAAACCTCGTTTGTTAGTCATAATGGCTTAGCTTGAAGCTCTTAAACAAACGAGCTCTACATTTTAATGTATACATTGCCCATATCAATATAGGTGTGAATAATCCCTCATTTAATTGGCAACATTCTGTCAAAAAAGAGGTCATTGAACTTTCGCAGCACTTCTTAAACCTTATGAATTTATGGCGTAAAAATTATGCACTCATGACCTGCCTCGGCAATAAGCAGATAAGTTGGTAGCCTAGAGTGAGTTTGTAGATTTTGTTTGGTATGAGCAAGCAATTGTATTTGCTTACTCGTACATTACGTGACTGGACTTGGGCTAGTGGATAGTAGGTAAATTATAATGAGGCACGGTTCTAATGAAACAGCAAATACTTTTCAAATACAAGTTATGTATAGGTGCCTACCTATTTGAGATAAGTTACTTAAACTTAAGATATGAAATCAAAGGTTGAAACACGCCGTACACTTACGGACTTTTGGATTTTAAGAATGGGTACGACAGCTCACTTAATCGTTTAAATGATGATGATGATATCTTAAAATATGATGTACACCATAGCATATTATAGTGTAACAAAAGGCAAAACATCTCATCAGATGAACATACATTTATGTCGTAGCATTTACCAATAAAAGGGACTTCGGCTTAAGCCATACTGTGGCCATACTTCGGGCAGCATTTCTTACCCGCGGGTGTCGTAAGAGGCGACTAAGGGACTCGAGGGTTAGATGTGATGTGTATTGCAATTTTAGGCGATGGGCTGATAACCGGTTACTTTAGTGATACACAGTTATCTGATTGACCCTTAAACTTTTGTCAGATGTGGTGTTAATATCCGTTTTACGGCCGTTAACGTTCTGCCTACCCCGTAAGGGATATAGGCGTGATTTATGTATGTATGTACTATATTCGCAAGGAACGGCTGAACGGTGACAAGTGAACTGGAAACGAACGCGCATAGCGAGAGCACATGGTTATACTAAATATGGACGCATAGGTAGGTAAGTAGAAATCCGATACATTAGTTAAGCGGTTGGTAGAATTACGTTTAAGGCGAGTGTAGTCGTGAACGGCTTCTCGGAGGCGCCACTTTACAAAAAGAAAAACTCTTCATAAAAACAGTCTGTCACAATTCACAATGTCCGTTGCTTAAGTTTTTATCATTATCCTTAACCCTTTACTGGAAAGAGCATGTCAATGTCTTTTTTCTTTGCTTTTGAAATCTATTGCGGGTAGTTAAGGTTCAATTTAGGGAAGGAACATTCTTCCCATCACCTTAAAAAGGTTTAAGTAAAATAAAAACCTGCAAACTCAATGAAATATTATAAAGTTTTTAGGCACTTTAGGTACAGCGAATATTTTATTGAGTTTGCAGGTTCTTATTTTACTTAAGGATAATACTTAAAACTTTAGCAACGGAAATTCTGATAGATTGTTTGTATAGATAGTCTTTTTTCACGACTAAGACTACTCTCGCCTTAAACAAAATGTTAGGAGTATTCTTAGTTCAGGAAATGGAAAAGCCTCATTATTACGTATAAGTTTACCTATTTATAAGTAAGTTTATTGAATAAAGAATTATGTTATCTTATCTTAAACGGGCGAAACCACTGTCTGGATCGGTATTGTGAAATAAAGAATTCGTTCATCCCATACGAGTGAGCTAAGTTTATTCTCGTTTGCTTGTAGGTAAGTACACAATGTATTCACAGTAGATACATCGTATAACTACATAATTTCTAACCAATAAGACGTCCGTTAATTAGGACAGACTGTGTTGCTTGAGAATCAAATAGCCAATCAACAGAAAATGGAATTCAATATTGACTGACAGATCCATTTCAGTTGCTGCTCACGTCTTCCAAACGAAAGTTGTTCGTTATTTTTTTCAATCTTACATGAAGATATAATAAAGTACCTACCCTATTAAACTAAATTAAAAAACTATATATTAAATTATAAGTACGCAGACAAACTAAAAGGCAAAAAGCTTAGGTGAGTTTGTTATTTGCTTGCTATCTTTTTGAATCTGGTGTCTCTTCCATTGATTTTACAGAAACTGTGGTGTAGGTAATTCATACCAAAATGGTAAATTTCAATATTCATAGTATGACGTAATATATATAAGTGTAAAAATTGGTAAGTAGTTTGATAATGCAAAATTTAATTAATAATGTGTAACTTATTTTCAATTTTCTGTCCTACACCTGCACCCTTATGCAATGCCGGTCTTTATGCAGAATTTCTCAACATCATAGAACGTCAGTTTAGTAATTCACTTGGCTTCACATCACTGCTCTCTAGTTGAATAGGAAGTGAATTTGCCTCGAGGTCTATCAAGTCTCCGATGTCATCCCCGAGGAGACTCTAGAAGCTGGTTGTCAGGTAGTGCCTCAGGAAATGCCTGTGTATGTGGGAATTGGTAAACAGGTGTACCATATCAGCGGCAAATACCTACTGTTTTAAGACGAAATCACATCAATCCCAAAGGCTGTTTAACTTATTTTAATGCCGAAGTACACCTGCCTGGTGTGAGATTACGTTGCTTGAAAATTTTGAGGCGACATTTTTCATCATGTTCTGATCTATTAGGTGAAAATTTACTTCTGACCGATAGCGGAATTTCAAGACGGGTTAGTGATAAGTAACAACTTTCCCCTAGAAACATAGGTTGAAATATGACGAATATATTTAGACTTCCATAGTAACTCAGCTGATCGGCAATTTTGTATAGGAGGTCCAAATCTTGAAAAATTGTTTGTTATCACCAGCCCGTCTTGAGTTTTTGCTATTCGTCACTATTAAATTTCACCCTTTAAATGCTTATGTGTTTTGACGCTTAGGCAGTGTAAATCTCATGTTAGTCAAGCATTTTGTCGAATACAGTGCTAACCGTTGTTACACGCAGCACCGGTTTATTTCATTGATGTAGCATGTATCATTCCGTACCTGGCTATAATCCTTTTTAAAAAGCGCCAATCAATCAAACAAATCATTTATTTCTAAGTAGGAATTCACTAATCTATTCTACTATTCAGATAATCTTTTAGAAAGTCAAATCTACGTGACATAACATTATACATTAAAAATAATAGTACACTTACAGTAATGTGAAAAACAAAAAAAAAATACATGTTAAAGTGATGATGACACTCTGCCCACTCTGTTATGGCTACAGACACTATCCATAGCAGACCGAATAGCAATTGACGACCGCAGCGTGCAAACACGATTACCCGACGATGATACTCGTCAGCTAATTTGAAAGCCTAGCTGTTGCATTGCCTGAATACACTACAACACTAAGAATAGGGTCAACGTGCCCGTCACAGACTAGTTTGTTTCAGTGGAAAAATAAAATATATCTATGGCACATTTGCGAAATGACAGCCGCATGGAGGTTCAGAGTCGTGTGTGCTTCAATATCCGTTTTCGTAATACTTGGTAACACCGATCCGGCCAAAAAAGTAGGTGCTATTAGCAGCACATCAACCTACCCATTTTAGGGATCAATATATACTGGTTATTCTAGGTAAATATATGAATAACCAGTTCAAGTTCATCCCTTATATGAGTTGGTTGATGCAGTAAAAATCGTTCGGTGTGTGTGAAAACCACCTGAAAATAATATTATGTTATCTTACGCGTGCAAAATTATTACGCGTGTCAATTGGATACCAAACGCCTGCAATGCAGCATTCTAAACATACGAATAGAAATAGAAATATTGGAGTAATGACTACAAATTCAGTTTGATTGTAAACAACAGAACAAAATATATTCCTTTTGTAAACTATGAGACTGGAGCCTGCTTTGGGCGATTCTCTCACTTGTCGTGTCGTTTCGTTTTTATAACGCAACGTAACGCATGCGTCTGTCAGACGAAAGGAAATTGCGAATTCCGATCTTATTCCCATACAAATACGGCTACGGTGGATTTTACGGTGCGTAACAAAGGCGTCTGTCAAGTCGTTTGAAAACGGAACGACACAACGACAAGTGAGAAACCCGGCTAACGACCGGAACGTCCACCGTTCTACAACACTACGATACAATCCACGGGGCAAGTGATGCTAGCTGTATAGTAGACATCTTAGATTAATTACCACTCAACTGTTTGATTATACTGTATAGTCCTCGTGACTGCGATATCACCAGTCTATTGCCTTGTGAATACATCTCCAAGTTATCTTAGCAACAAATTTATAGAATTACCTTGTTGTTACTAATATGAACTACATTCATTTTAGAAATGAGGAAGATTATTTGGACATTTGAAGCTTTAAATATAAAAGTGCCTTAGATTCAGTTAATTAAATTATACAGGGTCGTTGTGCTGCAAAAACTTTTCCTCGATCAACAATTTAGACCTTAATTTATCTACACTATAAAATATTATAAAGAGGAAAGATTTGATTGTTTGTTTGTATTAATTAGGCTCCGAAACTACTGCTCCGATAAAAAAAAAGTCTTTTGCATTAGTATCCAACATTATCCCTGATAAACATAGGTATGTTAAATAAGTCTTATTCCCGCGGTCAAACAGTTAGCAGCAGCGGATGAAACCACTGGGCAGGTTGCTGGTTTATAATATGTAAAGTACCTACATAATTTCGAAACAATGCCTGACAACATTAGAGATTAATATGGTTTCACAAATTATAATTGAATGTTATGATTTTTTGGGCTCCTGCGCCTGAAATGAATGCATTTTTTTTTTAATTTATTATATAGAAATTATTATTCTGACGGTTAGAAACTTTTAGCACCATGGGACTCCTAAACAGTGTATTTTTATATGCCTGACGTGCCGTTCCAGGAAATTCTGCAGAAAACCCTTCCGCATAAAATGTCGAGTTCACACCACAATGGCCTTTGTCAAGTCTAAACTTGGCCAAGTACTAAGTGCCAGAAGCTTGCAATTTTTTGTCACGTTCATAGGTGAATTGTACACACACCGAACGATATTGCGGTTTGTGACAGACAATATATATGATAACCTGTGATAACCGCAATTTCATGCGTCATTATTTCAAATTTTTTGTAGGTTTTAGTGAACTTCTTATGTCAAAGAAATGTATTAGGCAAAACACCATGCGGAACATCATGCGGTGCGTGTGACAACCGTCTTTTTGTATGGAATTTATGTTTTCAAGTTCGGATAAAAGTTTATGGGTGGGTAAGCACATTCGTAGCGACCAAATAGCGAGGTATGTATGTATGTATGTATATCAGAACGTATCTTACTATAGTCTGTGCGGAAAAGGAAGCGGCGTGAGTTTTGGAAGCGCCTCTGTGACTCAGTATGAGTAATGTCATAACAACCTAGGAAAAACGATTATTTCACTTTTTGCTCTTCTTCTTCTTCAACCCGATGCCACCCAATGCTGAGTGTAGGTCTCCTCCAATGTTCTCCACTTCTGACGGTCTTCTTGCCCACGCCTACCTATTCTGTTTCCGCACATACTAGTAGGAACCCATTTATTTTACAAATCAAATCATATGAATTATAAAACCATCAATATGTATCCGTCTCGATCTCTTCAGATTGGCTATTGTCAAATATACTTTTCCCTAGGCCCAGCCCAGCTGATACGCTTTATAAGTATCGTATCACACACGCTTTATTGACATTTGCAAGAAACAGATGTGTCTTCCCGGAACAGATGTCTGATGCTGTATTGGTCTGCATTCCTACACCTACCTCCACCTACCAGCTCTTGTTTTAGGGCACTTTCCATCTATTACCGCCTACACGGGAAAGGTGGGTATCTGAAGTATCTCTGGCGTGGAGAATGCTGCCGTTTATCACTTGTACTGACAAGTATACGTGATGTCCAGGGTAACAGTGCGGAATGCAGTTCTTGTATCTTAATAATCAGAGCTTTACATTTGTGAGCCAGAATGATTACGTTTTTGAATAGTTTCAAGTCTTATAGCACGAGAGATGCGCATTTCCTAACAAATAATAATTTTCATCGAAATTTACTCAGTGGGTATGTCACAGAAATCATTATCTTAGTAGTTAACTTGTTTAGAAATCTTAATTTTCCACCGCTGGCAGGATAGAAAATTTTGCAAGTTTTCTAAAATTGAATACCTAACACGGGAAGTATTTGGTATTCAAGTAGTATACTTTTCAGTCTGAAGTCATATTTTATCGAACTCATTTTTAGTAAAATAACTATCATAAAGACGCCTATTTAAAGATAGCGTAGTAAAAGGAATACTTTAATGGTATATTTATGTACCACGTATGATTAAACTGACACTGAATGTCCATTGGGTTCGCGAATGTAAATTTACGTAGCTCTGATCTTGTGTATGAACTATGAGCCAATTTCATGATTGTTACCATTGAATTTGCACAAATTTCAGAACACACGAGTCAAACGACCATGTTTCTTGTTGATTGCACGTGGTTTGCTTTGACTTGAATTCTTAGCCTTACCTACCTATGTACCCGTGCTTTATAGAGCTTATTTCTTGCAGTAAAGATAGTAAATGTCCTTTGATGGATTCAGCCGCAAGGAGTTCAATTTGATTAATTTTATATTTTAACTCAGAATAGGATCACCCCAATTTTCCCGTGAGTGTCGTAAAAAACCGACTAAGGGAAACATATTCCAGAGAATGGGCAGCAGCGTTTCCTGTGAATGCAACATATTTTAATGGGCTCGCCAATGCGACTGCCGATCGTGGTGAGTATTGCAATACCCTCCGATAAGAGGAGGCCAATGTCCAGCAGTGGACTGTTGTGGCTGTTTATGTCAATATTGAATTTGGCTCGCCAATACGTGTGTTAAATAAGTTAATTGTACAGAGCGTGATGATTCGTTTCTGAATTTTCTATTTTTCTTCCTATCGTATCAATATCGTATATATACTTAATACAGGGGATACGCCCAAAGCAGATAGAACAAAATCTATAGCTGTTATTGCCAACGCTTTTGAATTTTAAATTTTTAATATCTACTTACTTCTATCTCAGTGTCAATGCTCCCGTATTTCGCAAATGGCAATACACATGCGCATTCTGTCGTCTTCTTGGCTTTGTGGGTGCACTCGGGGTTCGGGAGCTTCGTTGTAATAATTAATCATGTGCTCGGTTGCGCATACTACATACCTATACTCTGAGGTACTGCCCGAATCACTCCTTTGAGGGATCAACACAAAAAGGGATTTTCATAGTTACATATGTTACGACAAACTAGTAAGTATAATAAATGAATGAAATCTTTTATTTTACACACAAAAATTACGAACAAATAGGACACATATACATTGTCAAAAATTATAATAAACAAAATAAAAATGTCAACTTCCATAAACTAATCAAAAAGCCTGATTCTTGTCGATCCAGGCGCAAAGGTACCCATAACGCTAAGTTAAGTAGGTAAGTATAATTAGTTACTTTCAATTAATAACTTTACAGAGCTGGTAAAAGTTCAGTCAGATGCAATTGTTGAACAAGGCATAGGTATAGGGAGCGTAAAAGATTCTGATATGAGAACTTTAAATAGTGAATTTGAATAGCTTTTTGATGCACGCAATCGTGCGAGTATTCTACTGCTTTGGCTAAGACTATCGCAACGTCAGCGTAGTCTATTTTGTCTCAATCGTGCATGGATTTTACCTGTTTTCTTTTTAAAACTTGCAAAATTTTTCTAAAATTTTATATTTGTCACGGGAAGTGTTCTAAAATTTGGTATTCACATTTATTTATATTTATATAGAGGCTATGACTGTAGTGAAGAATCGTCTGTATAACCGTTTATTACATTATTAGCTGAAATTAATTTAATTTGCATCATTCACCCACCCACAGAGATGCGACGCGGCAAACCTCAAAGGGTGAACGCCCAAACATAAGCGTAAGGGATTATTGTAAATTGCATTTAACATGGGTATCATTAAGACACATTACAAACCTTTTGCAAAAAACAAAGTTAAATTAATTTGATATTATTCAGATTATTTCGATGTCGCAGCAAATGACATCGTATTTCAAATTATCTGCATGGATTCTCTTAAAATCTTTTTGAGATACATCTTTACGGGCGGGGAAGCCTTACTCCGTGGCTAGTAAAAAGATTTCTTGAAATACGGGCTATTTCGGTCGGGTTTGGGCCGGTCATGAATAATACTGTTTCGGAATTACGGCACAGTATTTCTTCTAAACGGGTCGGTAATAGGCATAAATATCGGTATCAGGAATCTACCGGCCGCGGGGCATTGTCTAAATCTGAACACCTGCCCGCGTATCGCTGCTGCTGGAGCAATATGCGCGCCCAACCGCCCAACCCCGCATAAATATCCATGATGTTTCAATTTATATTCATGATATTAGTAAGTCAGACGGAATGTACGTCACATTTGATTCCCTTTGTTGGTAAAGTAAATATGAAACCACAGAAATGGCCCCGCCTTCGTTTTCTCTGTTTCTTTTTGTATTGAGGTGCTTTGATATTATGAGAACAAAAATCCTTCGGTACAAAAGGGCGATCGATAAAATCCTGCTTATGACTGGAAGTTTTACCGCAGCGCTTGATAGGTACCAACGTCTCGGAAACTATTAAAACTATCTGCTTTTAATAAAGTGTTTAACAAACGAGCCAAGTTTCAAATTGCTGAGCGCGATCGACAGGATCAATGCAAGTTTTTAATCTAAATTTACGACTTGGAGGTAAACCGTAGGGCGGGAGCTAGTGGCCATATAACTTATGCGAGTGCCGTCGACTGTAGAGAGATAAATTGAATTATTGATGGGTAGGCCACGTGCCGTGAAGTCCGCCCGGAGACTGCCATGTCAGACCACCGGACCGACCGACCGAATGGTTCTCACGAACGATTTTATCTGACCAAGCTGGATTGTGATCAAAATGTTCTACCTGGTAACTTTGGATATCGGGTTCTCAATTAGGATATCGTTAACATTTATATTAAACTTATGCTGCAGTATACGTACGAGTAGGCATTTTGGTACTGGTTACATTGGTAACTTTAAGTCATTAAAACTAATTGCTGTGCCCGTAATAAGCCACCATTTGATCATCCGCCACGAAACGAGCCACCGAAAAGTTTCCACTTTCGGGGTGGCATCGCTGAAGCTAAGCCGCACAAAAACGGGGTGTTACACAGCGCTATGTGACGCATCAGTGCGCGGGTTCAAACGCCCGGCGCGGCGTGGTGGGGCGTGGGGCGCCCTCGGGCCGACCGCCACCTTTGTGCTAAAGAACCTCTGTTGGACCGTGATTCGGGGAGACTAATGATGTTCCCATTCCAACTTCGCGTTGTTCCTGACCCACTTCTATCGCAATTTCGAGTGTATTTACAAAACTGCGTGGAAAAAGATGAAAGTCGAGCCATTCACCGAGTCATCTTTTATGAGCAAATGTAACATCGTTAGCGATGTTTGCCTTATGAATTTAAGTGCATTATTAAATGCTATGCACAGCTGAACTGAGCAGCGAGCGGTGTAAAGGCGCTTTACAAAGTATTGTGCAGCGCAGCGGCGCTCATGCAGTCGATTCAGCAGCCGCTTTGCGCTCGACGCGTAAATCGAAAGCGGCTTACAAAAGGTGACTGTTTCAGCTTTTATTTCATCCGGCACGTTCTGAATTCAAAAGTGCCAAATTATTATTATAGCGTTTTACGTTATGATTTACGATTGGAAAGTTTGTTTGCACGAATAAATTGCGTCAAGTTGGATTAAATTTATCTCTTTGCTTTGCGACCCCCTTCGGAGGAGAGAGAATAATGGGCGGGAGAAAACGTCGATCGCGTTGACTTCCTCCGCTGTCCGCTTTCATTTCTCACACAAAATCATTCCCACTGTGACGTATTACAGTTCCTTCAAGATTTTATCAACATTATCTTGAGTGAAGATAATAAATTCTTAAGGCCGCTTCTATAATAGCAATAAATCCTGTCTTAGACGTATTTTATACAAAGGCGACCTCCTATAAACCAGCTCCTTAATTACATTTTCAAGAGTAAAGAAAATTGACGACATCATTTTACGATAATTCTTGTTGAAAACGGCCATCAACTTATCTGTCTGCTAGGAGTAGAATATTTTAAACAAGAAAAGTAATCTTAATAAGCCGTTGGCGATTTGCATTTTCAATTTAACGCCCCCGGGACAAAGCTGGGACAAAAAGGATCTAATCTAGAGCTCATAAGGAAGATAATCCAACGCGATTTGCTATCAAGTTGCGTCTTCTTTTTTCACTATCAATGTATTAACTGAATTAGTTGAATACCTATAATTAGAGGTGGCGTGAGTTTGCGGAATATTTCAGGAGTCACACGCTTTCGTCCTGATGAATTTTTAGTGCAGTGCAAATTACAAGATAGGCAAGTAAGTATTTTTACGAATGAGAGCTTTATGAATTATGATTGACGTTAAATTGAGTGACAGGATAAGGAATAGCGTGATGGGAACGTTTTGGTATAAAAGATTATAATATTGACTGGTGTAAAAAAGGGTAGATATGCTTAGATGGTTTGGTCATGTAGAGAGGATGAATTAAAGAAGATTAACGAAACAGGTGTATATGGTAAGTGTGGATGGGAACGTACCTGGATCAAATCGGGGACATGCTAAAGAATGGTCAGGTCATGAGTACCCTAAACCGAGGAGCGTGTATGAAAAGATTGATGAATGTAGAGGAGGCGAAAGATGTATGCCTGGATCGTAGTAGGAAGGAAGTAGTCTCTGCCTACCCCTTTCGGGAAAGAGGCGTGATTTATGTATCTATGTATGCAAGTATTTTTAGAAGCTAAATTCTGGTTTAATTAGTTAACTTTATTTTGTAAAATAATTTTATCTGCAATTTTCAAGGAAGCAGTTCCATAGCATGTTTATATGTTTGCTCTCGTGTCTAATACCTATCTAATGGGGGTGTATGTGTAATTTGTATCGTGTTTGCCGAGGGGTTGGTGCAATGGGCGGCTTCTTGTACTTTGACAGAGTGATTTAATATCGCGCCGTGATCGTTTCACTAAATCGGGATTTGGGGATTAGCCGGGCCGATTCCGGGACAGCCCGGGCAAGTCCCAACCGTGAGTTATGGAGGAAATGTTCTGCTCACCGTGCCTACCAGTACTACCTGTTACAAGCAGCTAGTTGCAAAGACTTGGATTTAGTGATAGATGTAAGTAAACAATGCGAAAATTTGTACAGACAAAAGTTCCTACCTTTCCAATAACTGAATAACTATTGTTCTACTCTACGACTTTTAAGAAATAGCGAAATATGTGAATCAACTTGTATTCTCACGTTCTCAGACATTTTACAATTGAAGATTTTTTAAAACCCAAAAACAAGTCTATATATAATAACATCCGTACTAATATTATGATAAATTTGAGAGTTTGTGTTTGTGTACATATGATAACATTCGTATTAATATGATGATAAATTTGAGAGTTTGTGTGTTTGTATGTTTGTTACCTCTTAACGATCAAACGGCTTGACCGATTTGGATGCAATTTGGAACACAGCTAGAGAATGCAAACATGCATACAAAAATCATTGAGATTCTAGTCTAATGGCAATAAAGTGAAACAATGTGAGCGACGGCCGGGGATTGAACCTGGTACCTGTGGAGTACCGTCTAGATACCTACTGAAAACGATATTCACTATAACAGAACTTACTAAGCCAAAATGAAAAATATCCTTTGCACTAAGATTAGACAATTTGTGAATCAGAAAAGACAAAAAGTAAGATAAAATCGATACTCCATTATTGGTTCGAAAATAGGTTCGCTGCTAAAATAAGTCGATAGGTGTCTTCTTATTTTGAAACGTCGAAAGTTGTCTTTTTTCTGCTCTTCGCTCTAAGAATACTTAAGTGACTCTCCATCGGGAATGTCTGTTAGTATTCTAAAAGACAAATTCTGACTTTTGTGCTCGCCTGTCTGAGATCTTTCTTAATTTTTTTTAATTTTCAGCCTGAATGAAATATTGCGACGTCTGCCTCAGTTCAAATCGAGATTATCATTTTTAATTGCCTTGCGCACTTGTCGAGTCGAGCTTTTATATTCTGTCGTGTAGTTGTTTAGTGCCCATACAACATTAAGGACCACATCAATTTAATATGTGGTTTGCTTGCAGTACTATCAGTTGAAAATCAAGTAGGCGGTTTAGGGGATCCACTTATGCTGGTTTTATTAATAAATTATGTGAAGAACCGGTATAAGTTGATCCTCTTATTAGTAACATGACTTGTTGCTGATAGTACAAGCGTGTATGGTACGGCATTGCATTATAGTTCTGATTTTGATTATATGACTCATGCGACCGAGTTGACTCTATACCATAATTTTCTTGATTTAATAGAGACAAGTTTGAGTTATTTTATAGGCGTGGTGTAGGGGTTAGTGTTTGTTGCAAAATTTTAGATTATCATCGCACATTTAAATATTTTGCAATGCTTGTCTGCTGCATGAAGTAAGTCCAAATTAACTTAGTAAGTATATTTGGTATGAGCAATTAAATCTTATAGGTAATGTTAAATGGAGGCAAGTAGTTATTTAAAATGCCGCTTCTGTATTTAATTATAAGCTATTACCGAAGTATTAATAATACTTTGTAATAATTCGTTGCTGAAGAATTATTTTTTTGTGGTTAAAAATCTATTAACTATCTGTTTTATGACTCGAGCCTGAACCAGCACGATGCTACAGAAAACGCAGTTGCCGCATCAAAGTACTGGTCTAAATGAGTCAATACAAAGAAGACGATGACTTAAGTCACTGTCCCATATTCGTCTCATCTCTAGAGTAACGAATAAGCGAACAAAGGCGCGCAAACTGTACCGCGATGAACGTAGCGCATGCAGTTATTGCACTCAAACTGTGTGGGTAGAGACTGCATATACAAGCGTTTATAGTTTGGGAGGTGACCCACCAAAACTACATCCGTGTCCACCTGATAGTCCGTGAAAAAGATTGTTGTCCTGGTATTATTTGAGGGCATAAATTATAAAAATTGTAAATTCGCTTATTTTTGTACGATTGCGTAATGCGTGTCTGTAAAGCACATATTACATTTTATCTACACTCGTCTCATAATGTTCGAATTATGAATTCGAAACAGATGCATAATGACCTACTTTATGCATTATTCTGCCTATAAAAACTAGGGTTTACTATAAATTACAGAAGCGTAATGACTTAATGAGAAAACTCTTAATACGATAAAGTTGAGAAATGAAACGAAGTTTTTTTTTCCAATACTCAAATCGCTATCTTCCGCCGCACCTGACAGTTGTTGTTGTACGGTAATTTTTCGGATGTTGTTCAGTTGTTTTAATAGGTTTTTGTTCTGTTGTTGTTCAGATGTTGTTCAGGTGTTGTTCAGATGTTGTTCAGATGTTATTCCGATGTTGTTCAGTGTTGTTCAGTTGTTGTTCAGTGTTGTTCAGTTGTTGTTCAGTTGTTTAGTTATTTGCTGTTGAGGCTCGACATCTAAACAACTGTTAGTAAAGAATCTTCAAAAATTCATATCAAGCCATATTACGTTCTCGTATTGAATTTGACCATGTATCGGGCCTTGCAATCGCCGGTGCGGACGTTTGGAGAAGTGTTCAACAGAAAAAAATTTTTAGAGCGTAGATAAAATAGTGTATGCAACTGCATATAATTAGGCATTAGAATGCTCGTGTCAATCTATTATCACACTCGGCTACGCCTCGTGTGATAAACAGACACTCGCATTCTAATAACCCCCATTATATGACAGTTGCATAAACTACTATTGTGTCATTTAAAACACTAGCGTAAATTTTTGATTCAATGTATTCAGCTCGTTAATTAAATTTAATTTTAAGTCTCTATAATTATATTAACATTTTTAAATGTACCAGTACTGTCAATGTGACAGTTAATACAGTGTACAACCCCAGTTTGAGTCATTTTTATCCACTGCAAACAAAAGTATGTTAGCATACCTATAATGACACAAATTATTAAATTGGGTTCGGCCAAAAATTCAGAAACTATAAGCCAGAAATAAACGACTTTAATATTTTTGAAACATGAAAAGCTAGCCATACTGGGTGTATAGACTGCAACTGGGGACTGATGCCTTAACGCGCTCTGAGAAGTACAAAACCATCATTTATACGGAGAATCAGGTGGCCATGGAGGAAGTTTTGGTAGGTCACCTCCCAAGCTATAAACGCTTGTTTATGTAGTCGACGACCGCAATCTAGGTAAGTAACTAAATACTTACCTAGATTGTAGTCGTTCGTTACACAATTACACAACCATGACAGAGGCCTATTGTAGAATTGTGCAGTTCTCAAAAGCTCGGACAGCATCGGGTTCATCGGTTTTTCGCCGACTCGTTGTCCCACGCGACAAGATGATGAATACCAAAAGTGCAATTTGTCTATAGTTACATAACATAATATTTTATGTTTTATTTTTATTTATTTATTTTATTTAACTTTATGCACAAAGATTTACACGGGCGGACTTAACGCCAAAGGCGTTATCTCCCAGTCTACTTTAGGGCATGTTGAAAGGGTCAAAGCAAGTGCATTAGACAAAAAAATAAATAAAGAAAGGCTTGAATATATATAACACAGTAATATGTACATACGTATAATAACAACAACAATATACAATAAATACTACACATATTCTGTCATGCCTGAAGTCCCCATCTTCAAGTTGGCACCGCACTCCTGTCTGTCAATGGTGTGTTTAAGATACGTCGTTTCAAGACAAGTTATTTTGCAACTACCTCGTACCATAGTTTACCTGCGCACACCACGTCCTCTGGATTTTTCAAAGGTTGATTGGGAGAGATCCCTTAATGGGTCAAGTCCACCTTTGCGCCTTAGCTTTTCTGTTATGTGTGTTATTTATTTGGTGCACTAAAGTTATTACATACATACAATACATACAAGTATCGTGAGGTTGACAATTTGGAAGGGTTCGGTCGGGGCGCTGTTGGTAGCTCAGTGGCAGAGCGTTGGAACAGTACTCCACAGATCGCCGGCTGACGCAAAAAAAAATCTTATTTTCATTCATAAGATTCTGGTGAAACCGTACGCCCTCTGACGTCGCCAACTCCTCGTCTATCACAGGCCCAGCTGTGTGGTGTTGCTTTTTTTCATTTCAAATTGTTATGCCGGCGTGCCAGCCTGTATTATTTTAATAAACACTGCTCCGCTGGAGATAAAAGAAACTGTTAACATACTTACGTTTTATTTTATTCACGACCCGCCGGTCTAATAGACGTTGTAAAGTTAGACCGTACAAGATAAAGCTCATATTAGTATTTTATAGATCCAATTTATTTAATAGAATCGTTCGATCTGATAGAGGCTGTTCAGTTGACAACGTTTATGAACAAATAATGACCGTAAGCTACTAGATTTCTTTTATATCATAGCTTTGCACTTTATATTGAAGCGGTATCTTAATACATTAGAAACCTGCCCTTTCATGTTAAAGCAGTTACATTATAGTTAATCATAAACTTATTATGTTGTTAAAGCTGGTAATATCTAGCGTTTTAATAATAATTTAATAATATTATGTAGGGAATTACCGCGTAAATTTGCGCGTTCGTTCGAACAGGGTTTCGCCATTAGTGTTGTAGTTTGTAACGGAGTTGATAACATTCCCGTTCCCGTTGCCTAACGTTTCTGTATCAACGTAGGTACACTGCAATTACACCTCAAAGATTTGTTACAGACGATTTCGCTGTGGCGCATAGTTTAAACGCCGGGCGATTTGAACGAAAAACAATAGTTATATAAATTCTATTTTAAGTTGTTAAACTTTGGTAGGTAAGTATGTTCTTGCAGTGCTATATATATAACATAATAACATAAAAACCAATATTTTATTTAAGTGAAGTTTGAACTCACAACCACCACAATCATCAAACTACATCTTCATCTTTTCTGATTATACTTGGATACAATGTTTAGTAAGAGTAAGTGGCGATATCGCGATCGCGGTCTCATAGCCCGTTTCACATGCATCACTAACAACAATTCAGCGCCCTTTGCAATTATGCCACTTTTAATTATCTATTTCTTGTTAAGTTGTCGCCTCTACGCCCTATATCGAATCTTGTGCCACATTTACAGAACCAAAATTGTAACTTTTACATTTGCTTAAGCTTTTGCTCTTCAAGCTGTAGCCGTGACACCGCAGATCGTTTACACACACACAGACTCGCTCAATGTGAAAACTCAATCCACCCAAATATTCCCTAATCACATGTACGCAAACTATAACCACCTAAATACTCCCGCACTCGCTCTCGCTTTTGGTTATTGCAACTGGGTTCCCTCTCCTACCTGTTGCTTGTACCATACATCTCTAAAGCGGTGTCCGCGGCGTCACAGCCCATTTGCATTTTACGCAAACTATAACCACCCAAATACTCCCGCACTCGCTCCCGCTTATGGTTATTGCACGTGGTTCCTCGCTTCTGCCTGTCGCTTGTACCACACGTCTCCCAAGCGGTGTCCGCGGCGCCACAGCCTGTTCGCTTTTTACGCTAACTATAACCACGTAAATACTCCCGCACTCGCTCCCGCTTTTGGTTATTGCAGGTGGTTCCCCTCTCCTGCCTGTTGCGTGTACCACACGTCTCAAGCGGTGTCCGCGGCGCCACAGCCCGTTCGCCCACGCGCCCGCATCGCGCGAGCTTTCACAAGCCTCCACCACCACCGACTCTCGCGCCGACCAACTTATGCACCTATTTTATCGATGCATATCTCCACGACGGATTTATTTGCTTTTATTTTATTGCGTTAGCGCTGCAAATTGATAAGTAGGAATTGTATCTAAAATACGACAAAAGAAAATAATAAAATGAGATAACTTTTTGATCTTGCGATAAAACGGTGTGATATTTGGGTTGTTTTGTTACTTATTGAAATATCTACCAACTCAGATTTCTAGTTAATTGTGACAATAATAGTGAATCGAAAGTGACACAATAAAAGCTTTATTTATATTAAATAATTTGCGCCTCGCCACAGCTTTAAACCAGAGCATCAATTTACTGCACTATTGCACTTTATTGCTGGCATTTCATTACAAATTACAGTTTATTGGTAAAACCAGTACCTAGCCCAAGCAATAAAATGAAGTGGCTGGTAGTGATGTTTGTGTGCATTTCCCTGGCATGGTCACCATGGAAAACCATAACTTTGAGTTTGCAGAATAATTGTCGATTAATTGTCGAAATTTGTCGGACAAAAACCAGAATTTGTCGGGACACCGTTTAGAAGATATAACGCATTGAAAGTGACCGTGCTGGAGAAACGTTTCTACAGCACGGTCACCGCTGGATCTTGATAACCACGGCACGTAGCGAGGATCTGATTATTTCAAATAAATGTCGTTTAATTTTCGACCCCACATGTAAAGTATCAGAGTGATCCGATGCGCCGTTTAAAAGATATAAGCTGGTTCTGGTGACCGTGCTAGAGAAATGCATTTCCCTGGCACGGTCACCGCTGGATTGTCGAAACCGCATGCAGAAATGCAGATTTTGTCTGCCTATAGTTTAGAAGATAATCGCAATCACTTTTTTTGTATGGGCCTATAGTACGGGAGCTAACTTCCAATTATACCTAGTATACCTTCATACTATAACAAAAGATTAAAAACTAAAAAGATTTTTAGTGTTTTTTAAATCTTTACTTAATTTGTGCAAAATATACCACAATCCAAATTAATATGACAAACGAAAAAAGTAATAGTCAATGGGGATTTTTTATTCCATAGCTTGATTTTCTACTAGATGGTGCTGTTGCCGAATGCCGGAGCACCACAACATCGAAATGCTTGTGATATGGTTATCAAGTGATAATGTGTTCGTTTTATCTGAATAAAATGCATAATGATAATAATTACGATGAAATATTATAAGTAATTACAGTTCAATCCAATACAAAATTGTGAGACTTTTAATTAAATAAAATGTCAATACTTAAGTCTACCTACTGACAAAATTCATACGTCAAAAGAAATATAAAGTACACTACAACACATCATTTTTAATTTTAGTTATAAAAGAAATTCATAAGTTAGTAACCAGCAATGCCTTCAAAATCGAGCCCGATAAATTGGGTCGTGTGATTGCTGTATTAACAGACGGAGTATATTATTAAACTTATACCCGACTTCATACATGAAAAGTTAACCAGCCCCAATATCGGCCGATGAGCGTCTTTGCACGAAATCATCGATATCGCGGGACTATAATATCGGGCTGATATCGCCACAATATCGAGCCAACATTTTGGATGACGTCAAATAAGTAACTTATAAATTGTTTTACTTTGAAAAATTCTTATATTGCACTTTTTTAAAAAATACTTTGTTCTGATTCGTATTCCACCTTCGCCGATATTGTCCCGATAGTGGTGTTTTTTTTATATCATGAAGTTATTGTCAATCTTTCTTTTTACTTCATATAAAACATATACCTACCGTCAACCTACCGATATTAACGTGTCGTTCGTTAGTCCCTAAAGTGCAAACACGGCCATTCCAGTGTTTCGATTCGATAATAATGGCAACACCGAATCTCCAAACTGTTGCTTGCATTTAAACATGGCTGTTGTAATATTTTTTTTCAAGTTTAAATTGAATAAGTTTGTGTTTTTTAATGGTGCTACAGAAAGTTAATTTATTATAATATCAGTATAACTTACAACTCGAAGTTTATACTGTACTTTACTGTTGGTGCCAAAAGGTAAATAAGAGCTGTTGAAGGTCTACATCAGGTGCTGCTGCAGACCCTCGATTCCTATATGCCTGCAGAAGCGTCTCATCACGTTGAACAACTCTTTGTAAGACACTATTTTTGTATCTCGTATAGTTTAGCTGGGCTGTTGATGATCTACATCAGCTGCTGCAGACCCTCGATAGCTGATAAAAGTGCCTATGTTTGTCTCTGGTATACCAACTACCCCTGTAACAAATTTCATAAAGATCGGTTAGGCGGATTAGCCTTGATAAGGTAACAGACAGACAGACAGAGTTACTTTCCCTTTTATAATATTTTTTTTATTTATTAAATTGGGATAAAATGTTGCCATTTTATTAAATTAGGTAAGAATGTATTAAACACTAAAAATCTTTTTAGTTTTTAATCTTTTCTTATATTATGAAGGTATATAGGTATAATTGTAAGTTAGCTCCTGTTCTATAGGCCCATACAAAAAAAGTATTTGCTAATATCTTCCAAACTAAAGGCCGACAAATTCTGCATTTCTGCATGCGGGGTCGACAATTATCGACATTTATTTCCACCAATCAGATCCTCGCTACGTGCCGTGGTTATCGAGATCCAACGGTGACCGTGCCAGGGAAATGCATTTCTCTAGCACGGTCACCAGAACCAGCTTATATCTTTTGAACAGCGCATCGGATCATTCTGATTTTTTGCATGTGGGGTCGACAATTAAACGACATTTATTTGCAATAATCAGATCCTCGCTACGTCCCGTGGTTATCAAGATCCAGCGGTGACCGTGCTGTAGAAACGTTTCTCCAGCACGGTCACTTTCAATGCGTTATATCTTCTAAACGGTGTCCCGACAAATTCTGGTTTTTGTCCGACAAATTTCGACAATTAATCGACAATTATTCTGCATACTCAAAGTTATGGTTTTTCATGGTGACCATGCCAGGCAAATGCACACGTGATGTTTACATACAATGTCCGTGGGCTACGAGGACTCCTTATTTTCTGTTAGGAGGCTGCGCGTGACAGCCTTCAGTCAGCGACGGCTAGCTGCGCGCGCGCACGCATACGCGCCGTCTCTGCGTACTGCTCTCGCACGCCACAACGCTGTTTTGTTTACCAACACGATACCATCAGCCCACCGTGAGAAAAACCTGAGCGCCACCAATATGAACCGACTCTTGAATAAAATTCACATACCCACAACCGTTTTCAACTGATTGTATCAAGAAATTAAATATTCAATTTGATGACTTTCTGTTAGTGAGATGTGAACGCCTTGTCCCTTTAATAAGCGGTCGCCGCTACATTATGCTCTTCGAGGGACATAAATTACGTGCATAATGTGACAGATACATTTGTAGCGACTGTATTTAGGTGTGTTAACAAGTAATTCAGCGACATGAAGTTCTCAATGGTTATTGTTTACGTTATCGTGGCGGCGATCGTCGCCAGCGGCGAGTTCAGGATTCGCGGCAAAGTGAGAAAAAGGTACACCGGCCACAGGAGGCACCGAGAGATCCTGCCGCCGTGTCGCTTTAATGAGACGATTATCGACGACGAATGGTCGTTGATGGAGGCGATAGGGAAATCCAAGTTCATTTTTACGGGTAAAGTGTTGCACGTGAGGAAGTTGAAAGGATTGGAGGATAAGAAGTCGAATTTGTACCGTGTGTATTTGCGGCGGGTGTTGAAAGGGGATCTGGGGGAGTTGAAGGATTTTGTGAAAGTTGAGGGGATTGATGACTCGTTGACGGGATCGACAGTGATGGCGGAGCGGCCGCGGGCGCGCGACTGGTGTGCGCCGGCGCCGCGGCCGCGCCTCTCCGCGATCTTCCTGAGCGATGGGGCCTTCACGGACGTGCTGCGGGGACCCACACCGAGGCTTCGACTCGTCACAGACCCCGTACCCTTGACCCTGTACCATTTGGATAGGATTAATGCGGCTGTAAAAGGTAAGACTTGTTGTCAAGACAATAACGAATAAACTAGTAGGTACACCTAATATTTTTTAATTTATCTATGTGCTTAGAAATTATGTGATTTAAAAATGCATTTATGATACCGTGACATAATTATATCACAAGGCATACATGTAGAAATAATGTCTAACAATGAAATATAATTTTAGTCATTGACGCGACGTGAAGAGGCAAGAGTGCAAGATCTCGAAAGTCTCGAAACGCACACAACTGTATTACCAAGTTACAACTGTACCAAGTTTTCAGGATAAATTAGGATAAGTGGATGCATGGATAGTTACCTTCACGAAAAAATATTTATGAAATGAACAAGATATAGGTACACCCACCTTATTTTAAAGCCCATCCAATTTCAATACCATTACACCTCGGCAAAACCGTTCAATAAATATAGCATGTGTGGTTGTTACAACAGCTTACAATAAATTTCAATAATTACTTTATCACAGAACATGGATCAGGGAACAAATAAAGCAAAACTTAATGCGGTGAACTTTAACGAACACAATCGGGTTATCGCGGGCGAATTACAATCGCGCGTGGGCGACCCATCCATAATGCACGTAGCTAACATAACCTCCAAGGGTTATTCTAGATCGCTTACGTTATATTTCCTTTTTTGGGCAAATACATTGCGCCGACGAAATTCGAACAGTGTGTTGACTTCTCCGGGATCCTATCATCAGGGCCTGAACTACCCTTTCAATTAAAAATAATTCCAACAATATTTTGGTCCGGGTCTTCGAGTAATAGGGAACATATATATATATGTTACGGGCAACGTGATTAATGGGCACTATTAATACTGACCGGTCATTATCAATAGTGCCCAAAAACATAGGGCAAAGTGATTAATGAATCACTTGGACCGGCCATTATTAATAATGCCCGAGTGCCCGTGGTCCATATAATAAATCCGTCTTTAGAGTAAGCTTGAATTCATCACTTGGACAAGGCAGTGTGATAAACTGGGCCGAATTTAATACTTGGACCGGGCAATGTGATAAATTGGCTCGCACGGCTTTGTAACACGAGAGGGGCGCGCGAGGAAGGGCCACGCGCGCACGCAGCCACGTGTTAGTTCACAGCGATACTTCGGAACGAGAACACGTGAGTGCAGTTAGTACCTACGTTTTTCTCTCAAAATGGCTGCATACATGATTAATATGAAAAGATCAATATGGCGGCATACATGATTATATGGCGCGCGACGCGTTACCGTGGGAAACGGTGTCGCGCCGTGGAAATGATTTTATTACTTTTTATAACTATTATATTCTTTATTGCACAAAATACACAGAAAAAATATATAGGTATATAGTTTTTGTCGCAAAGGCGAGCTTATCTCTAAAGAAGAGATCTCTTCCAGCCAACCCATGTCTATTTGTTTTTTTAATTTCCATGTTCAAATTGCTCGATAATTTTAATGAAAATTATGTGAGTTTCATTTAATTTAAATAATGTAAGTTTATTTTCATTTAAATAACGTAAGTTTAACTTCATTTTATAAAAAATTACATGACAGTTCTTTATTTTTATTACTTTGTCCAAGGAAGGGTGGGAACTAAGAATACTGACCGGGAAAAGTAATTAATCGTGCTGTTTTTATCACATTGCCCATTTAGGTCGGGCACTATTAATACTGACCGGTCAGTATTAATAGTGCCTGGACTTATCAAATTGCCCGTAACATATATATTCTTTATTGTGCATTAAAAATACAATAGTTTTTGTTTTAAAAGTAGTTCACAAAGGTGAGCTTATATCTATAAAGAGATCTCTTCCAGACAACCTGTAAAACTTAGTAAGAAATAAATACGTGCGGGGACAAAATAAAAAAAAAAAACATAAAAAGTAAAATTAAAAAACAGGTTCCTTGATGATTTAGGACCTACTCCGTGGTGTGTGTGCATAAAAGTTATTCACACACATACACACACAGATATTAATGTTATTCAGATTTTCACTGATAATATTTTATCGCGATATTTTTTAATTTTAAATTATATTACCTCTGTATGTAGATCAGCGTTTAAGGACCAAGACAGTGTTATCAGATGTAGGTAACATAAAAGTACAGAAGACGATAAAAATAACTTTCAAACAGAAACACACGCTAGGAGAAAGAAAAACAAGTTAAAAATTTAGCGATCTGGAATAGACCAGCTTAAACTTAGCCCTATGGTTGTAAAACTCACCTTAACTCCAAGATGTAGAGTTTCTATCATTCTAGTATCAACTGTGCTGCACATAGTGTTCTGTATGATCGACATCTTGACAACTGTTCGTTAACTTAATGGGTTACAGTACAGTCAACCATGTTGATTCCTTTTGGTCTCTGGGTGTCTTTATTTTGTAGCATATAAAGGTGATTTCAAAGATTCCGGTGTGGTTTATTGTGGTGTTTGATCGTACAGCCGGCACGTTTGTGCCCTACCTACAGACAACTTAAACACAATTCAGATCAATAAATGTATGAAATACCGCACGTTATTGATGAATTTGCAATACGTTAAACTGATTTGATCTGATCTTTAAAGGGTTTTACGATGGTAAGTTTTATTGAAGCTTAAAGCTAGGATTACCTACCTATTGAGGCGATCTTTAATTTTTTTATGCATAGCCTTGAAAATATATACTAACTATCAATGATGATGACGGTTTGTGATCATTTTATCATTTAAAAGATGTTAAGGCGGTACCCGTCCCAAAAAATAAGTCACTTTCCTTCTTGCTGCGTTAGACAGAAACAGCTGATGAAGGTTAAGTTTCAGAAAATTGAACATGAACCTGAAAAAAATTACTACTTGATTATTGGAGATTTATAGAAATGTAATGGATAGTTCCGAACGCTACCTCATGCCCCAAGTTTTTGTTGAATATGTAGATTTCAACATAACGTGCTACATGACATGTCAAAATGAAGTGAACATTTCCATTTATTATTAATTAGACATTTTAAATGATACCGTCAAAATATTAATAAAAAATTTAAAAGTCTAGAAAGCAGCTTCATAAAAACTTCTATATCATTTCTAAATTAAATTAAATAAAACAAAATTACAGATCTTTATTTTACAGTATTTAACCCTGTTCCATAATTTTTCCCTTATCATACCCCTGCATACAATTATTTTAGGATCTAAAAATATGGCGTAGGCCCATAACCATTCCAAAGTAGTAAATAAGTACAGCACACATTCACAGCTAGAACTACGAGCGTTTCAGCTTTTACGCTAATATTGAAAGCTTCAATATATTACGTTATATTGTACGTAATGTATGTTACAATGTATACTTACAGGATTATGGCGAAATATGGTGCTTTCGTAGCTACGTAGGCACAATGAGTGGGGAATATTTTATGAGAGTAATTTCAATTTCCTCACAAAGTTATAGCCATTGAAAACGAAAATGTAATATTCAAACGTTTATTATGTTAAATAGACCCACGTTAGATTTCCTACGTGCCTCATAAATATTTTTTCTATGTAAATAGCTCACACACATGTACCAGTAAAAAAAAAACTAAATAGTTATACCTACCGAAATAAAATCCAAAATAAGCAAGTAGTGAGCGACAGCACCGGCATGACTTAAGATGTAGTATATTTGAAAAAGACAAATTATTAACAGAACCACAAGCTACCGGTTTTATGAATTAATTCAAACTTAACAATTGTAATTGCCGTGTGATGCCGGCTTAGAATAGCATCACCCTATTTCTAACCCATGGGTGTCGTAATAGGCGACTAAGGGATTCGAGGGTTATGTGTACTGCAGTTTTAGGCGATGGGCTGACAACCTGTCACTATAGTGATACTCAGTTATCTGATTGACCCTCAAACTTTTGTCAGACGTGGTGATAATAACCGTTTTACGGTCTTTCTGTTTTAGGTCTCTAAGATCACTTATACGAGGTGTAAGGGGCAGCTCTCCGAATACTGATACAATGCATGCAGACCATGAAACTGATCAACTTTCCCCCAAGAACATTATGTGACTAATCGACAAAAATATTTGACCTCCCATACAAAATCAAGATCAGCTGACTGCAATTACTAGGTATGGAAAGTCGATTTTCTTTTGGTGTTGCCAAAAATATTTTTTTCATGGGACGTTGTTCTGCTTCATGGTCTGATCGGATTGCACCCTATAAGTATTCGGACTCGCACATAAAATCTTTGACGTCGTATTAAAGTTTTTGAAAACTTGCAATATTTTCAAGCGCGGGCAGGATTTGAATCTGTGACTTTCGCATTACTAGTGGCGACACCTCTTCCTGCCCGCGCTTGAAAATTTTGCAAGTTTTCAAAAATTGTATACCTTACACGGGAAGTATTTTTAAAATTTGGTATTCAGTCATATTCAAGCATGTGTTTTGATAGGTACTTAGATAATTACAGTCTTCATACTTAATCCAATTAAAGTGCGATCTTGCAATACTACACATTAGCCGATTAACATAAACAATCATGAGTAGATCAACACGTAGCTAATATTAATCTATTGAGAATTCTCTTTGTAATGTATATCGTGGATCGACGCTTTGTATTATATTACGCTGTTGCCCGCGACTTCGTACGCATGGTGTAGTGACTTTTGAGTTAGTGAAGTTGATGTATGCATATTGTTTAATATTAATATCATGTTTGTATAAAGTTTTTTCTCTTTAAGATGTGCAATGAATAGGTACTGGTTAACTTGTTTTTCGGTTAGGTACTTGGTTTTGATACTATGGACATCAGCTACAAAACATCATTATAAACTACTTTGGTAGTTTTACCATCGGGTGCTAAAACGTACAAATTTTCAGGAGAACTGACTCGAGAGCAAGCGACATATAGCTGCCCGTGTGATAAACAGGGAATCGTAAGACCTACGCCTGCGGCTTTCAGCGTCTGTCCTTGCGATTTGTTTACAGTCATTGCAAAGAAAACGCTGACGGGAAACTGAATGCCCTGAAATTGAAATAAAAAGTTGTTGGGAATGAGTGGTATACGCGCCACAACCAGTGAAAATATCCGCCTCGAATACATTCATCTTTAAGCTTAAGATCTTCAGTCTGGTTCCATTGCACAGCTTTGGCGGAGTGAGATTGCAAAGAAGCATGATAGGAACACCAAGTCACAGTATAATTAATAGTAACCAAGTTTAAGTAATATTTGGTGTGCAGAAAGACCATTCGCACTCAAGGAGTTTAGGAATTCTATTAGGTAGTTAGTGGCTTTGTCTTGATTCATAACAGTGGTAATTGACGCGTATACCACCATATCCCCAGTGATTTGTGACAAAATGGTATGGTTTATTGAAGCAGTCTGATCATTTTTGGGTGTAAAAATAGCTCATCCACGTAGCTACGAATCTTTCTTTTGAAGGAAGGAAGGCTCGCCATACACAGAAGAAATGATTCTCTTTAGACCAGAAACTATTTGGCAAAGCGTTTCAGGCAGACTTACTTGACCGTTATCCTCTGGTAAAGTACCTCTGCCGAGTTTTAATAAAGCTTGTGAAAACTCTTCAGCCCGTGGATTACCTCCGAGACGGGTTCGCATGATCACCGTCATGGTCAGCTTGTGAATTTGTGGCCAAAGCGCCGATGATTTTAGTGAGGCATTCACCTCATCAGCCCTGGTACCTTGAGTAACAACTGGAAGTGTTTGGCGAAAGTCACTGGAAAAAAGAACAGTGATATGGCCCATGGCCCTATTATCTCTGCGTATGTCTTTCAAAGTCCTATCCATAGCTTCTACCGTTTTTTTGTTGGCCATCGTACACTCGTCACATAACTACCAGACAACAATATCAGAAAACCTTTGCCTTGTAACTATTACGTGATACAGCACATATTGGAGTATCGTTTGTGTCCAAATCGATTGGTATTTTGAAAGTTGTATGCGCCGTTTTCTCTCCTGGAAGCAGTGTGGCAGCGATACTTGAAGATACTACAGCAAGTGCAATCCTTCCTTGCCTTCTGATCTCTGCAAAAATGTTTAAGGCGAGTGTAACCGTGAACGACCTCGATAGTGGCGCCACTTCCCAAAAAAAGATTTATCTTTAAAGAAACAATCTATCAGAATATCCGTTGCCCAAGTTTATACTTACATACGTATATCACGCCTATTATCTCTTGCAGGGTAGGCAGAGCGTAAATGTCCGTTTTTTCGGCCTTCTGACATATATTTGATGGTCATTCGGAAAATTGTGTATCGCCATGGTGACAGGTTGTCAGCCCATCGCCCATGTGAAAGTCCCTTAGTCGCCACTTACGACTCCCACGGAAAAGAAATGGGGTGATGCTATTGCAAGCCGGCATCACACGGCATAGTTTACAATACTATATTATTATTTTTTTAGAAAACCTGCCGCCTGTCAGTGGCTTTGTTATATAATTTTGGAGAAAACATTTCATTAGCGGGTTTCACAAAACTAACAGCGACATCTATGAAGTAATTTTAAACAATTTTTACTCTAACATTTTTGATTCTAACTAAAGAAGTTATTTATATTTTTTTAGGTTCTGTACATCAAAAAGAAACGTACAAAAAAACGGAACCCTTATACGATCAGTTTGTTGTCCGTCCGTCCGTCCATCCGTCTCGTAAGACGCTTTATCTCGGGAATGCGCAGAGATATCGAGTTAAAATAAAAACTATATTGGTAAATAGGTTTTAGGCTGCAATATGGAACCCTTATAGGTTCACTCACTTTGTTGTCCATTTGTCTGTCTTTCAAGACTCACTATCTCGGTTACACGTAGAGATGTCGAGTTAAAATTAAAAGTATTATAACCTTTAACTCAGGCCAACGGCCTCTTGTAGTGGTAAAAAAATTAACTAATTTTACCCAAATCATAATTTGTCTTCGCAATAAAACAATTTTCAACGGATTTAAGTTGTGTTTATTTTGGATTTCACAATTCCTACGTTTCCACAATAAACACAACTAAATCCGTTTAAAATTGTTTTATTGTGATGAGTAATAGTTTTGCAAACTCAAGAAAATATCACAATTCATCTGTCTTCCATCACATACCTTGACCATGACCAAAGGTCAAAGTAAAACTCCGAAACATTTCTGTAATAGTTAGAACGGCCCGCATATATGTCAGACGTGGCAATAGCGATAAAATACTTACGGCCGTTGACGCTCAACCTACCCCGCAAGGATTAAATGTGTGATTGTTTGTTTTTTGTTTGGTTAGGTCGTTTCACGGGGTCGTTTAGAAGTTCAGATCGTATGTCAGTCAATACGTGGTCAATACCGCGTTTTACAAAACTAACAGCGACATCTATATTATTTTTTAGGAAAAAAAATCGGAACTCGCTTTGCGGAACCAGTTACTGTGTTTTACCATGGGAATGAAAGATTTTTTCGAGGTAAAAAGTATCCTAGATGTTGACCCGGGTAATAAGCTACCACAGTATAAAATTTTGTAGAAATCTGTGCAGTAGTTTTTACGTGAAAGAATTACAAACATACCGACAGACAAACAGACAAACAGACAAAAATCAATTTTACTTCTGTTTTGATGTCTGTATCTTGAACACAATTAGAAGCAAAAAAAAAACCCTTTTTTGAATCTATTTCATGTACAGAATTGGTTTCGTTTCTGTTTTATTATATGTATAGATGTTTCAGTGTATTCGGATCCGTATTCTCTGTGAGATGCTTGCATCTACGAGATAGTACTAGCAAATCTTCATAGATTTGTGATTTCAATTTTAAATATAATGAATACTACGGGGTGTAAAGGACAGCAGCGCTCTAAATTCTGATAGTTTGCATGCAGAAATTTGAATAGATCAATTTCCCCCCAGGAACATATGTCAGGATGCGACAAAAAAAACGACTTTCCTTAGATAATCACGATCAGCTGACTGCATTTACTCTGGAAAGTAAAAAAAATACCTTTCCTGAAATATTTTCTTATAGGAAGTTGTTCAGTTTCATGGTCTGCATGCGACGTATCAGTATTCATTATCAGGACATTACTATAAATATAAATGGACTTACCTAATCCTCCGACAATGTAGATATCATAAACATCTTTTACGACGTCATCATTATCCTCAACAACCAAATGCCTTCTTTCTCAAAAGTTTTAACGGTCTTCTGCCTCCATCATCAGTACTGTCAAATTATGGCCACTATGTCTATCTGGCAGGTTGTCTCCAAGTGAACGCTCCTTATTGTTATATTATTGATAAGTTAATGTAAGTAAGTGTACCTAACTACCTACCTACTACTTTCTGTAACACACATCCTAAACAAAATGTAAAACTTGGGAAGAGCGGGGTAATCCCACTACGAGTGTCTCTGACTACTCAAAGGGAAGCCTCCAGCAACATTGTAAATAGGATTTAAGAAAATAAAGATTTTTAATTTAAAGTGAACGCTTTAGTCTTTACACACCTAGGATGCCATTCCGTCACCGCTTTTGTCCAACGGGAGTCGTCTCGTCTAACCAAGTGTCCCGCCCACCCTCACTTTAACTGACTAATTCGCTTACCTACGTCTTCTATATGCGTTAATTTCGGTATTGCAAATACGATCCAGTAGTTTGATACCTAACACCGAACACACATGATTACGACAATGCCCCCTAAAATTATGTCATCCAAATAAATGTCATATCTTTCAATATGTCTATGTGCTCACAGGCAGAGTCATTGTATCGAAGAAGATCACTAACTACAACATAACATTAAAAATCTATGATAACATATTTTTAGAAAATTGTCAACTGTATTTCCCAACAATTTTACTAGGGGACATTAGACCACAATGTAACGCATTGATCAGTATCATCAATATGTCACAGCGCAGCGTATCGACTGCCGCATCCGTGGGAATCTTTAGATAAGCCACTGGCAGTCGTATGCGATTTAATCTGCATCATTAAGGGTAGGGCTCCGGCGCCTGCAGACTTAAGATGGAACTCACGCAAGGCGAATTTGAGATTACGAGTATCTTCTTGGTCTATTTTTATTTAGCTTGCCATGCCATTATTGCTAAAATTTATTAGGGATGAAGGTTAAAACTTGTAAGGTTTTATGATCGAGGTAGTGAAGTGCTTTAAAAAGAATTATCACCATCATTTGAAAAATAAAACGCTAAAATGGTTAGTGAAAAAAGTGAATATAATGGAAAAGAGGTTGGCGTTTGCAGGTACTAGGGCGTCCCGGTCCCGCAATGGCGCATGAAACGGTTTTAGATGTCTTGCAGTATTTTCAGATGTGAATCGAAAGTGTGAGCAAAAGTTGCGCTGGCGTATAACCTACGACGGGCCTGGCGCAGATGGTGTGTATGACGCCTTATAACCTGAATATGAATAAATGCTTTTGCCCCAATAGAAAAATAGAAAAAAAAAGTTCGAAACTGACATTTGTCTTGCCTATGATTAACTTTTTCTTTGTGCAAGCAGAGGCATTTTAATACCTTGTGACCTCACATTGGCGCGCCGCCGCCAATACTTAATTTGTGCTCACATCCTCAAAACTTCAGAAAAACTTCACATCCTTCAAACTACCTATATTTTCAAAACAACCCATAAAAAGACAGATCTGGCATACCCTATTAAGCCAGTACGAAAACATTAGCATGCTAATAAAAGGCAAAAAAATATGGAACTCACATTTTTTAAACTATTAATGTACATAATTTAATAGCAATAAAATTCAATTTTGATATGGAAGAATGCGCATCGCAACTGCCCATCGGTACTTAAGTGCCATTATCTAAGCCCAGCATCGCAGGAGGCGTTGCAGAGAAAGTAATAACCAGCTATACCTATTCATTACTGTACCACACACGAAGGTCCATGAGGTCATGTAAAGAAGGAAACATTTGGGCAGATGAAATTGAAAACAGAAGACAGTTAAGGAATAAATACCCGTAGTGGAAATCTGTACAAACCACAAACTTTCATGAAAGATTCACAACATACAGCAGCTATTGCAAACGATTTTGGTCCAGTATCTACTTAACAGCAAAACAAATCATTTCATATTCTGACTGAATCTATTCATTTTTTCGAACTTGTAAAATAGCGCCCCAGGCAGGATTTGAACCTGCGACTTTCGGTATCAACACTACCAATGCCTCTACCGATTGGGCTACTTAATTATGCAAGTATACCTTAATGCCAATAACGCGTGACCGCATCTTCCGAGATGGTTTTAAACTAGCGACTAATCCATTATTTACAGAATAGATTTATAATGTAGCTGACGCAATGAAAATCCGCGATAAATTGTGTATTCAATTTTTAAAACACTTCAGCGTGTTGACTATCAAATTTTTGGGAACCGCAGGCGGAATTTGAACCTGCGACTTTCGGCATTAATACTACTGACACCTCTATCACTGGGCTACTGTGGCTCACCTGCCGTTGAGTATACAATTATTGAAAACTTGAAAAACTTAAAACCCTACACGTCGAAGTGTTTCAAAATTGTGTGCAATATATAAAGATTATTTAGTTTCACTTGCTCTATATTCTGTAATAAGTTCTCCGTAAAATCGCTTTTGGTTATTTAATAGACAATGCTGTTGTTATTAAAATCTGGAATGTTGCGAGCCAGCTTTGAAATAGGATCACGTTGACTTGTTTGAAAGTGCTCCTGTTGTTAGTTTTAAATCATACGATATCTTGTGAGTTAAGTGTATAAATCTTACTTATTTTATCACTAAGGCGCTTATCTGTCTCTAGATTCTTAAGAACTATTTTAAAATTATGTGAAGTATAACGATATAAATAAGTACTTCAGCTTATTTTTCCACGAATTTGATTCAGGTGAAGATAGTTGTCGCGTTGGTACACCACATCCGGATGTTACCTACATCAGCCTACTGCTGTCCACTGCTGGACGTAGGCCTTACCCAGGATACGCCACGGGGCACAATCTCTCGTTTTTGCCATCCCGCCGCTACCAGCCGCCTTTTTAAGTCACCGGTCCATCTGGCCAGAGGGCGTCCATCGTTACGCTGGCCAAGACGTTGCCTCCACTCGAGAACTCGCTTACCCCTACGACGGACGTGCCCAGCCCCCTGCCACCTCACTTTGCTACACTTCTAGACTATATCTTTCCCCTGAAACGGATACTATATGACACACTGTAACGCTGCGTTTTGACCAATGTATTTGACAGACGATCGCGTGTGTTATCTATAAAAGTAGCAGATTCGTTTTATTTACCTACATTTTTGCAAAGTTAAAAATTCACACACATACAATAAGTTTTCAGTCTACAGGCCTCTTCAACCAAGTGATGTAATAATCAAATCAGACTTGAAGAAGCGTTGTTGTCACGTTCAGCCATTTATTTCCCCTGTCATGTCAGCGTCAATATTTGATTACATTGATCTTGCCTCCAATCAATTTCGAAAACCCATAAATCTGAATAATAAAGCTGCTTGTAAAAATTGTTGCATAACCTTGATATATACTACACATTATGACATTTTATTATGATGTATTATAATCAAACATGTGGTACTTCAGTTTTCGTGTGAATTTGTTTATATAGCCTTTGATAGCCTAGACAGAACTGTGTGACTATTGATAAAGTGAACAAGTTCTGATTATCTAAATGCAAAACTTTCGTAGTAAAAAAATTATATATTTGGCTTCGCATACAAATGAGTCTCGCTGACCGAATAATATGTAATACATAAGGTAATTTTCGCTGTAAAAGATAGTAATGAAAGTTGTTCTGTTTGACATCGCAAAATATAAACGTTTTTAATAACATGAAATTACCGTATACTTGATGAAAATGTTTTTTTAGATTATTTTAGAACACGTCTTAGGTGTATGTGCATTTTATCAATAATGACTCTGTGTGATGTCGCTTGGAATAGCATCACCCCATTTCTTTCCCGTCGTAAGAGGCGACTAAGGGACTCGAGGACTTTATTTTTATTACAATTTTAAGCGACAGGCTGACAACCTTTCTATAAGGTATAGACACGATTATTCTGAAACGGCCCTCAAATATTGGTCAGACGTGGTTATAGCGAGCGTTATTTACGGCCATTTACGCTTTGCTTACCCCGCATGGGATAAAGGCATGATATGGTTCGTATTTTTATGTATATCATCATGTAAATCAAGATTCTCGAAAATGTATTCCATTAGTGTAACTATAATCTGTGTGATGCCGGCTTAGAATAGCATCACCCCGATTCTTCCCCGTGGGAGTCGTAAGAAGCGACTAAGGGACTCGAGGGTGTGTATTGCAATTTGAGGCGATGGGCTGACAACCTGTCACTATGGCGATACACAGTTTTCCGAATGACCCTCAAATATTTGTCAGATGCGGCGTAATTGTCCGTTTTGTGCGTCCGTTTACGCTCTGCCTACCCCGCAAGGGATAATAGGCGTGATATATGTATGTATGTATGTAATCTGTGGCAAAATTTCTCTCCACGTGCAAGTCGGAAGACACGTGAAGAACGCGAGCGGTCGACCCGTCCGCCCACGCAACCCGCTTTCCAAATTCCTCCTGTTACTTGCAATCCACTGTAGTAAAGTGTCACTTGTACCCGAACATATTCATAAAATGTAGAAAAAGATTATTTGTAAGTATATAATTTTTTCAAAGTACGAGGTTGCGGCATGGTGTAAGGGACAACTACTCTAATACCGACAGGGTGCAATCAGACCGTGATTCTGAATCATGTTTGGATTGAACCAGTTTGTTTATCTTTTGGTTGGCCGGTAGAGAATGCCGCGTGGCATTAGGCCCGCCCTTTGTACTTTCTGTGCAATAAAGTTTAATAAATAAATAAAAAATAAATATACAATAGCCTGCCTCCACTTTCTTATAAATAATAGCATCACCCTCACATCCCAAAAATCGTCTTGACTTGCTGGCTGAACAAAGTTCCCCAATCACTATAAGCTTTATAGTCAACAATTTAATCAACAAAGCCTTACAAAAAAGAAGAAAAAGAATGACGATCCACGTGTTCACATTTTCATGAGGTGGTTGATTTGAGATGCGGAGTGCCGGTACTCTAAACGGGTGAGGTGGTTTTCCTTATTACTATACCGCATTCTAGTTGAGGCAAGGACCTTTGACCCAAACCTTCGATATATCTTTTTGGGCAAAGCTAGGAGCATGTTCTAGTCTATAACAACTTTTTGTCCAGTAGCAGAAATTTCTTGAACAAACCACAACTCAAAGATCTCTATAGATGGAAATATGTTCTAGATAGGACGTCAACAGAATTTTCGATTGCAAACGAGGTGAATTTTTTGTTACCTACCACCGAATTCACTGTCAGCACAGCGAGTGGTTTGTGCCGACAATCGCGCATGAATATTCAGGGGTGCATTCGGTCGGTGCCCGTCTGCAATAACTGTTAACTTGTTCCACGTGGTACCCACCCCTGTCCTCGCCTTGCCTCGCCTGCTTCACGCCGAACCGTGCCAAAAATGCAAAACCAACTGACATCCGATAAAATGGAAAAGCATTTCGTAGTACTATCGCATTTGGCGTCTTTAAAAGCTCTTTAAGAAACCGAGCCGCTTTAACAATCCAATCATAACCTCCCATAAAAGCTTCACATACAAATTCTCTATTACGGAGCAGACATAAATGGAGTGGCCGGGTAAGTGCTGGCAAACATTGAAGCAATCCCTTTTGTAGGCATGTAGCGATTAACGTGAATAACGTAAGACCACGTTTGTTTACGTTGATGAAGGTTGCATTGAATTGCGAGGTCCCCAGTCTACGCGCGAGGCTGCGCTGGCGCACGCGTCTCGTCGGCGCCTAAACTCTTGCGCAACACGCAACCGTCGCGTTTACGAGCCTCCTCTATCAAAAAGTGTCCATATAAAGTCACCGACATGGCTTTTACCCATATCAAGACATGACACATAGCCGATAAATTTAACCAGAAACATGAAGATCCAATTTCTAATTCTACTGCTCTACCATCTCACAATAATTCATGCACAAATCCGTATAAGGGGTGCGGTGAAGAAACGAGACGCGATCCACCGGAAGAAAAACATTAATGTCCCCAAATGTGTTCCAAACGAGACGATTACTAATGACTACGAGATTCTGTCGTCAACTGTATCTGAATCTAAATACATTTTCACGGCGCGTGTCCTGAGCGTGAGGAAGATAAAGCGTGGCAGTAAGCCTCACGGGAAAGTGTTTATGTTTTACAAACTGTACATACGGCTAGTTATGAAGGGGGATACCGAGGAGCTTCGAGACCACGTGTTCTCAGGGGACGATCGCACGCTGAATGGGGCCATCGTATACGCTGACTGGCTTCGCACGAACAAGTGTGCTTACAAGTTGTATAGACATTCTTCTGGGATATTTTTGAGTGATGGTGTGGAGGCCAGCATCGTATTCGGTGGGAACAAGCCTCGACTGAGGCTGTTGAACGAACCTCTTCCCCTGTCACTCTACGACTTGGACAGAGTGAATGCCGCGTTGAAAGGTAAACATGCACTCTGTATGGTTTCGACTGTATGCCGCACGGTACACATTATAAACGCTATGTGCTTTTAATGTTAGCGCAGTAATTTTGTTTTTCCGCGAATGCATTTCAACACTTTAGCGTCGTGTCATTTACAGTGTTACCATTAGTGTGCGATGGATATGAACGTTGAATTTATTAACCAGTCATGCAAATAAAAACCCAAGGTAGTAAAAGGTTTTATTTGCTATTCGAACTCGTATCTTTCCAAGATTAAAGTAGACACGTTTATTGAATGAATAGAGCGGAGATACCTTCTGTTTATCTTGAAGAAGTTTTTTGTTTTTTAGATCAATGTTAATTGGCTTTGCATTCAAAGCTAAGAAAAACTGTTACTTCCAGCTGCATTCATAAGATTTTCATCGCGTTATAGTATTGTGCCGAACTTTATAGTTACGTGTAAAGAGAGACAAATTGTTAACTTTCTCATAGGCCTTTATGTATTCTTTTATAGCCGACACAAGGGCCGACTACGTGGGCGCGGTTTTAATGTTAATGCATGCAATTTACTTTAACTGCAACGTAAAATAAAAATTGACAGTCCACTGCTGGACATAGGCCTCCTATGCCAAAATATACCAAGGAGCCGTAGTTTAACTTTATACTATGTAACACAATTTTTTTTAACGCGTTCGTTTGTTCGTTCACTGGTATTTCTGTCGTTATTTTGTGCACTTGACACTGGCCGATTTGCGTTCTGCGCGGCCATCTTGTTGAAAAAAGTAAACGAGTTTTTTTTGCGAGTCGTTGACTTGACTGACTGTCGAGGATCGACGTTTTAATTTAAATTATTTTGGTGTGGTCGCTAAGGTAAGCCTTGTTTTTTTGAATTGTTTTGTGGTTCTTTTATCGTTATCTTTCCGTTTTGGGAGTAAGATCTTGATTTCCTTACAGATTTTTCCGACCGAGCTCCGTAGTTGAAACTGGCTCTGATAGCCCACGCAACCGGCTTTCCTACAAAATGTAAGTATTCTTGGTGATTATCGAGTGCTTATCGGCTTGTATTTTCGTATTTACAAACCTACTTTTACATTAATTCCAGGGCGCATCGGATCGCGGAGTCGAGATGACCGCCACCTTGTTTGTCACATGGCCACTTGTCGAGTGCCTTTAAAACCCCTATAAACAGGTTAGTTTGTTCAAAATTCATTCATCCATGGCGTTGGTTACGCATTTCGACTTAATTATTCACAATTTTACATGAAAATTCTTGCTAGATTTGCCCCAAATATGGTTGAGGTTATGTTCCTTTGTTACACTTATTTCTGGTCAAGTTCTACATTTTAGAAAGATTTGAGGCTTTTTACACCTTGGCACCGACCTAGAAACCCCAGCCTAGTAAACATTTTGGGCAAAGTTTTGTTATTTTCTGAGATTTTCATGAAGTTAGTTGACGGACCTAAGTAGGTTCCTGCAAGACAAAACCTGAGTGTTTGAATTGATAAATATCCTTTTATTAGCATGGTATTTAGAGCCTCTTCGTGTGGGCAAAACGCCCATTATCAATATTGTTTATTTTTCATGTAATTTTGTAAGTTAAGAATTTTAAGTCTTGCCGTCGAGCTCATAGTGCTTCCTGGTTCATTTAGTTACCTGTATTGACTATTGTTATATTCTATTACAGGGGTTCTTCTGGAGGGATGAAGGTTCGTCTGGAGGGGTAAAATTTCTTCTGGAGGGATGAAGGTACATCTTTAAAGCTGGGGATTTTATCCGGAGGGATGAGGAATTCTTCCTGGTAGCGGCTGCAGTTTTGTTTAGAGACATGAAGTTTCTTTGTGAGGAAGTGGAATTTTGATGTGGGTAGGCCACCCGCTGTGAGGTCGGTAACGTTTGATTATTCACGTTTGGTGTCACCTGTGCCAGGCACACATCCGTATAAATTTTGGACATTGTCTCCGAAGCATCAATATCTGCATCTCTTCTCTCCGTCTAATGGTGTCGACGCTTATCTAGTGTTGGTTTTGCGAACTACACTGTTTTATTGTCGTGGAAGTGTGGATTCGGTTTTGCTGTTTCACTACTTACCTTTTGAACACTTTTCCGTTGGGCGTAAATGTGTTGACCCTCACCTTCGTCTCAAATCTGAGTAAACTTAATAGCTTTCGATGTAAGCTATTGAATGCTAATTTACTTCGTATTTTTTACATTTTCCGTTGGGCGTAAATGTGTTGACCCTCACCTTTATCCCAAATCTGAGTAAATTTAATTTTTTTGATGTAAGCTATTGAATGTTAATTTACTGTGTACTTTCTAACAATTTTTCCGTTGGGCGTAAATGTGTTTGCCCTCACTTTTGTACCAAATCTGTGTAAGTTGAATAGTTTTCATTGTAAACTAATGTGTACTAAATGATTACCTACTTTTTTTACATTTTTCTGTTGGGCGTAAATATGTGGCCCTCGCCTTAGTTCACTTTAACCATTTCATACGTTAGGCGTAAGTTGTGCGCCCTTACTTTAGTACCCAATCTGCATAAATTGGTTTTTCTTTTGTTAAATTCTTATATGTCGGCTGTTTATATAACCTGTACACCCATACACACAAAAGTGGCGGCTCACCGAGCAAATGTAAGGCCCCATAACTTATAAACCTTATAAATAAAAAGGTTAAAAAATAATTAGTTGGTTTTGTTTCACCCTCCAAGAAAGGACCGTTACAACTAACGCCCGGTTTGCGCACTCACACATGCATACGCCCGACCGACCTATACGTACACGACTACTACATAGAATCTCGTGCCGCTCGTGTCACAGCTATCTTTACTGCCGCTGCCGATTTGGTTTAAGTATCGGGAATTCGGAAAAATTTCTATCTAGAAACAAAACAATTTTATTTTATTTCACATACGTACACAACAGTCTACAATCAATGCAGATTCACATTATTATACATATCTTAGGTACAATTCTAGATTGAAAACCACAAACGTGAACGTACAGCTTGGTTAGGCAAATGGCTACTATTAATTTAGACATGATTATTAAATAGTTGGTAAACAATTAAAAAAAATTACATGCAGCATGCTAACAGTAAGATTCTGAAATGACATTTACATAAGGAACATTAATTAAATTATAATGTTATTGATTGCTTGCTTACTGTTTAAATTAGCATTATGTTATCTAAGTGCGACATTACTTTCGCAAAACCAAATTGTAATCCCTACTAACGTAGATAGTTTTAGGCGGAAAGGTGGTTTTGCCATACTCACTACGCTTGGCAGGCCGATACTTGCTGTTGCTGTGTTTATTTTGGATTTTGTGTAAGACGTCTAACACCTTAGTCATCCGTGACCACAAGCTCCGTAAAGAGCTCGAAACGTAGGAATTGATGACCGCTCATTTCGTAAACCTACCGATATTATTAGCTTAAATTAAACTTTAGTGAACAAGTGGAGCCCCCGAGTAACATTTTAGAAAAAACAACACTTTTATCCCTTTTTATTTAAATTATTTAAAACTGCTCATTCTAAAAGGTCGTAAGTGCATGATGACGTCAGAATACGATTATTAAAATGGTATCACTACAATTCTTGAAAATAATAAAATATAATGGCAATACTGATGATTGAAAGATGATTGACAACGACATTACCATACATTTCCAGGGTTGCCAGCCGTACAATACATGGTTCCTCGTACGAATACGAAACTATGGTCTCCCGTACGACACGCGAGGACAAGTATTCACTTCTGTACGAGGTTTTGGAATTTTTCATAATTTTGCTTGCAAAAGCTGGTTGCAAACGATTTTACGTATTGAAATGTTTTGGTTAAATTGGATGTTAAAGGCGAAAACATACTATCTGACGCGTCCATCAGCCGCGGCTTAAGACAGTGTGCACGGACTGTCCGCGGACGAAATTCGTATATGGTCGCGGTCGCGATGATGACGTCGAGCAACGAGTAGGACGAAATTTTTTATTTAACTGTGTATTGTCTACCAAGAAATAAGATAAAAAGAAGCGTTTACGTGTTTACGTCCAGGAAATAAATTAAAAGCGACTCCAGAGTCTAAAGGCCAGTGCACATTGTCTATGGCATCCGACCGGCTAGATATCTCTCTCAGACTGTGCGCGACTTAGATAGTTTGCAGTTTCACATATATTACTACACAGATTCAAATAAGTCGCGGCTGACGGACGCGGCTGATGGACGCGTCAGATAGTATAGTTCCGCCTTAATTAGGAAGTAAAAAACGTTGCAGAATGGGAGGGTGGAAGGGAAAAGAGAAAGACGAAGACGCACAAACTTTCTCAAATTAAGAAACGGAGAGTCTACGAGTCGTGACTAACGTAACTTTAGTAGAGTCGTGTAGTACTAAGAGGTCAAAACCCCAGCAGGAAAGACACAAGTGTGGGAATACCACACTGCTGGACATGGGCCTCCCCCTAAAAGGGGTTATTTGCCATACTCATCACGCTTAGCAGGTGGAATGGCGAGCGCAGTGTAAGGTGTTGTTTTCACTGACAACGCTGCTGCCCATTTCCTGGAGTCATCCCTTAGTCGGCTTTTACGACACCCGGGTAGATATTGATATTGATAAGCATTTTGTTTTGCCTTTGGCATCTAATCTAGTAACTTAGTCAGTTGGTACTCTTCGGTAGTTACCTACTTGTTGGCGTGTGACATGTCAACACGGCCCGCATCCGCTTCCAGTTCCATATTGGTTCCATAGATTACAACCGGTGCGTCGACGCGCGTGCTTCATTTGCGTAGACGTACAAGTCTGCGCTAGCCTTAAGTGCTTCAGTACGAAAAAAAAAACCCAGTTGGCAACCCAGCCAACTATGTACTTTGACGTTATTGACAGTTTTGGCGCTCATGATGCGCTTTTTTTTGTAAATTTACGTCTACAAACGGATGTGTTTTTTTTGCAGGATAATCATCGTATTGTGACGTCACAAGCACGATTTCAGAAAATTGATTATTTTTTCCTAGATTTTCAACAGAAAAATTTGAAACTTTTTCACTATGAATCTGCAATCAGAAATCTCCGAAATGGTCATAGAAAAAGTGGATATTATGAAATTTGAGCGCTTGTCAATTGTAAAATCCAACTTTTAAAATTGTTTAATTGTGATGAGTAATAGTTGTGCAAACTCAATAAAATATGATTCGTCTTATTCATAGGCAACGATCTGCCCATTCCCTGAATGATTATCCATTAGTCGCTTTTAACGACACCTATGGGTAGAATTGGGGTGTAATAGAAGCCGGCACCACACGGTTTCTTACATAAAAGTAGGCGTATATCTGTACCTTACTTTAGTCAAATCTTGATAAAGTGGTTTTACATACTAGCTGTCCTTGATCCACTTAAATTTTCCCTAGTAATAGTTAGATACTTTTAATATTATTAGGTACTAATATTCCATATAGTTACCTAAAAGGTTTTTTGCAGCGCCATTACGCGAGCACGTGGGCTGCTTATATGAAAATCATGATATATAACAATATAACTGTTAGGATTTAGCCTAACATTTAAACGGCTGAATGCCTACTTTAGCCTTTGCCTGGGCTCTATGACAAAACTATCACTAGATTGTTATCTATTTTGGTTCCAATTTGTGACTCTGTGAATAAAGGCGTGTTTTAGTTTCAAGAACATAGTTTATTTTAACACCCAAGTTCAAGTAACGTTAGATAGATAAGTGCAAAATAATTTACTCATAGGTACGCGCACCAGGTGTCTAATCGTTTTTAACTAGGTACTTTTCTTTGCTAAATTTGTGATTGAGTTTAGCTTTGCGAAACATTAAATACGTTTATTTGCATTTAATTTCAGTTTGACAACAATAACTTGAGAACAAATACAACTGATCAAAAGATATGGGACAACTTATATATATCATGTTATAACTTAAGTGATCACATATTGGTAAATATTTCTGGGTTTCAAACAAAAACCAGGGGCATTACCTCAAGAAAGTTGGACGCGCGTTGAACGCGAGTCTAGCGTTTTCTTTGTATGAAGATATTTTTAAACACGCATTTAACGCGCGTCAATTTTTTTTCTCTTAAGGCTCCGAAGTTTCGCTCACTTGTTTAAGATTAAATCTTATCACAAATTAGTGAAGTGGAATTTGAAACAGTCCCATCTACGTTTATACTACGATTATCGGGGTTATGCAGGTCAAATGAATAGAGTTTAGTATTATTTTATGCGATTTGTTGAATCTTTTGAAATCTTTGCATAATAATGTAGCGTTGTTGTGCAATAATGTGAGTATAATAACGATTTGGATGTTTAAGTTTAGAGACTTTAGTACAATTATATATTCTGTGGTTTAGATTAACCCCACCTGCATAGTGTAAAGTTCAGTTGCGGAATTAGTCATATTGCCAGGGAAGAGTGGGAGTGTTAACCAAGCTATAACAATATAACCTCAAAAAGAACGTTATAAGGTACCCAAGTACACTTTCTCAAGAAATACAATATTATTACTATAGTAAGGTTCTTATTTTCGATTGTGTTCGCAGAGAAGGCATGCGTAATTTGTAACTACAGTCCAACGCACCACTACAATTCACTATACAAATATAACCTCTGTTGCTACGTAATACGGCGGTCTGTCAAAGTATTTCTACCAGTTCTACCGTTCTTTTACTACGCAGCCGCGAGGACTAGTTCGCCCACGCGCTGCGCCTGCGCCGCCACCGACATGACTCTTCTCACGATCTGACTCATAATATACTGGCATTATTTCGAATATAAATAAATACAGTTATTGTAACCAAATTACTTATGTGGGGCGTAAGCCAATTATTGTTTCCAGGGAGACATGATAAGTGACTGCAACAATGGTATAAAGTTCGTGAAGCCCTACCTTTAATCTGCGGTACTGTACCATTTTCTTGGCAAAGAAACGTCTGAATCCGAATGTGAATCTTATGTATACAACAATCTTTCATTCGGTACCTACTTATGATGTCAAACGTCCTGAAAAATAAAAAAATAAAATACTAGTATGAATAAACCGTTTGCTGAAAATTCAATATACCTACAGCAAATAGCCATCAAAGAGCAAAAAGCTTTTGCGTAGGTAACAGACTCAGCCAGCGGCCGCCAAAAATTTAATAAATCGTGTCAATTACCAAAACCTACGTATATTTTTATTGCTAGTGAAAATGATTTTCATTCGCGTGAGGTTATTGTGTAGCTTCCACAATAAAATCAGATCTTAAATATTCACCATTCTTAGCATTTTATGACCTGGATGAGATCTACATATAAATTTTATTTGAATTTTTATTTCTTATTTTTAATATCGACATAAAAACCTCGATAATATAAGCACCAGTTTTATATTCACTTTTAGTATCTCAGGTCTGGCTCTACCATTTGCCAGCTACAGAGTCTATAAGAAATACTGTTTAAGGATTAACTATTTAATTAACTGGTAAATTAATTAAGTCGTACTTGCAGATATTAACATAAGAAGCTCCTTTACTCCAATTTGCTTACAAATAAGACGACATTGTGGCGAGCAGTTCCATTTCAATTTGCCTAGGGTATTTTTGCAGTTTATCTATGTTTAATACCTTGTTTCACTTAGTTTCTGCATGTTATCACGAAATAACACTAACTTTATCACCTTATTCTATACCAGTAGCTGCAGAATACAGTCATAATTCATACTTTAACGTTCGCTAGTGTCCGCGTAGTGAGAAAATTTCTTGTAATATTAAGTGTAATATGCAGCCTTATACCTAATAGGTGCGCCAACATTTTGTAAAATATTTACGATTCACTGTTTTGTCTGGCTTTTATCTATTTTCAGCAAGCCAATCATACTTAAATGTTCTTGGAAAACTGTAAACGCAATAGTGTGCCAATATTTATTATGTGGCCTTATAGAATATAATACAAATCGAAAGCTTTAATACGAAAGTCATGAAGTTAATCGTCTTTTTAGAAACGATTTGGTGAGTTTGACTCAATAGTTACTTCAAATATTTCTTTGAAGACTCTTAAATTTGTATTTTGACTTATTATAAATTCAGAGTGTAGTCATTGCATTGATCGTCAAGCTAGGCAGTATTTTTTATGTCTCGACAATAAAGCCAATTACCTTGAAATGCGCAATAAGTTAAGTTTATGTAAACCGGATCGACTTTTCAAAATATTACACATACATATATACACACACACATCACGCCGATAATCCTTTGCGGGGTAAGCATAGCGTAAACGGTCGCAAAAAACGGTCATTTACGCCACGACTGACAAATATTTGAGAATCATTTAGAAAATTGTGTATCGCCCTAGTGACAACTTGTCAGCCTATGTATGGCCTTAAATTGCAATACACACCCTCAAGTCCCGTAATCGCCTCTTACGACTCCCACGGGAAAGAAATGGGGTGATGCTATTCTAAACCGGCATCACACGTCGAAATATTACTGGAGCATAAACTCGGCTCTATCGAGCTTTTCTGTGAGTCAACTTCTATTAAGAGACACATACAACTCTTACCATCTCGCAATGAGAATCCCTCTTTATATGTTCCATCAGCGATGGCCCCACTCTATAAAAAGACCTCCTGTAGTGTCGGAGTTCATGGAAATGTTCCGACCGGTTGCCTTATTCGGTTTAATGTCCTGATTCATTAAGCTATCGGGCGATTACTCTGCGGTGGTCGTATCTACAGAAGTAATGGTTGACCCAGAGATCATAGAAACAAGAGAGAGTTGATAAAAGAGTTAGTCGTGTTTAAGCTTATTGACGACGTACTAGAGGCGATGGTTATGTGGTGCTGGAATCTCTAATTGAAATCATATTGAGGACTTCTAAGGCAAATAGTTTGCAATTTATTTATAACACTCATGCTTGGCGGGAAAATCAGTTGTGTTTTATGACGCTTCCGGGTAGATATGGGGTGATGCTATTCTAAACCGGCACCTCATAGCGGATCAGATAACAGTAAACTATAATAAATTTGAAACAAGCACGTAAAGCATGACAAATGGAGATGTTTGATAGGTCAACGAAAAAGTTTTGTGCACACTTATAGAAATAAAGAGCACTTCTATTTGCCCATAAAAAATGGCTTCTTTAAGAATCTTAGGTTCTTCATTTCCAGATGGTTCATGACTCTCTACTATACTCCCTTGTTTCTATCATCCATGGTCAAACCCCTGCGTGAAGATTACACCGTTTAAGACCTTAATAGCTCGTACCACTGCATCTTTAGAATTGTAGTTCTCTGATTACTAAGATTGCCCAAATGGTCAGAGCCTCCTGTGAGGGAGCGGTGTCATTAGAAGTGTCGTGATTGCTGTGTACTGTACAGTCAATCTCACTCTTAATCATACCATCCTGAGAATCCGGAGGTCCCTAATTAGATTCATGAGGTGAACACAAAGTTGATATTTGAACATTCAGTACGTTATGTTTATTTCCCCAGTTTGGTTTGTTCATTGCAGGCATTAGACACTTAATAAAAGACAAATTATTATTTAGACGGCGGTCATTACACTACCATGTCAGAGACCTGACAGGCGGTTAAAAGACTCTGACTTCAGAGTTTACCAGGCCGTTCGTCGATTCGGTGTCAGAGAGCTTAAAGTACAACTTTGACTGTGGTTGACTGTGTGTAGATGTAAGTAGTGGGTAGACAGTTTATGTAGTCAGTAATTTCCCAGCCCACACTGGACAAGACGAGCAGACTCGCAAAAGGATGTGTACCTGTCTTCGAACAGGAATGAAGGACTATTAGGTGCATAGACAAAGGTGTTGCTTGAAGTATTTATTGTTGCATGGTGACATCTTAAAATCAAGACACTGACATTTATTATGACAGGATCTTTAGTCTAAGATCTTTTCCTATTGAATTCTTAGCCACACACACCGTCGTCAGTTTGAAAGGAGGACACATTCAGCAGGTTAGTTACTTACCACGGTTTTTTTTATTACCATTGCAGATGGGCAGCCTACAGTAGCAAGTGAAACCGCTAAGAGGGCGCTATTTATATTTCATTAAAAAATTCCAGCCAGTCTTTTGTCAGTGCGACATGCTTTTTCTGCCTTTCGCTAATGTTTCAGCATACAACATGACAATCGTGTTTTATCTATATTCGTTTAGGTAGCTTTTCTTATTCACTCGAAGTATCGTTATTAATTTTGGGCCTACGAGGTGATTCGGTCTTATTGTTTACGTCAAGTTGTTTTCCCAAATGATTCCATAAAACCTTTACGCCAATAAACAAAGCCAGTAAGTAGAGAATTTGATTTATTCGTCTCGCCCTTAATGAGGGTGAATAGGGCCTGGAAGGGTAGTTAATTACTTCGGTATTAACCTGACATTAGCCGATGCCCCAAATACGTCGATAAACTAATATGTCTTATATTTTGTGGTTTAGGCTTTATTGAACTGGATATTGTTCATTACATTATTTAGGGTAGAGAAAATTGAGTCTGTACCTCTATTTTGTACTGCCTTTGATGGTTGTTATGAACTAAACTCTGTTGTGTTGATTATTCAATATTATCGCGATAGTGCCTCTGTTCAAGTAGAATCAGTCTGAAATATCGACCTGAAAATAAAGCTGTCACTTTCAGTTGAATAGGGCTAGAGAAAGATATAAGATAAACATTGTCAAATTGTCTATTGTTTCGAAGCCAATTTACATATCTTCTCCGATGCACAGGAATAATGTTGAACGCAACTTTTTGTATAGATAAACTTTTTAAAATAATTTACAATCCAATCTGCACTAAAGGGTCCAAATCATATTAAAAAATTACCGATTAACAGTATACCGAAAAGAAAGAAAAACATTTAAATATTAAGTAAAGTAATTATAGAGAGTTCGCTATTTAACTATTTTCAATTTTGTCATCAACAATCCTGCATAAACTATTATTAGCCCCAAACACAGTAGCCTAAATTATACCGTCATATCATAATAAACTCATTTTAATTTCCCTATAATGAGGGTAAATTATAGCCAACCAACCCAGGCAGAGTTACTTAATTGCCTGGTTATACTACTGGGGCGATGACTTAATACCTGACTATCTTGAGGATATATTATCATATCACTATATCATAATCTGGGTCATTGTTCATAACCTATATTATGATACAATACGCTTATGTATGTTCAAAATCATGGTTCGATTTGATAAGGGGGTAGTTCTGCAATGCATCAATTCAACAATTTCATTGCATGCATTTGCTATTTCGTATACTATTTATTTTATATTTTGTTTACTTTGTCGTATAACGGGGAGGAAAGTATTTAAATATAGAAGTATATTGTAACTTCAATATTTTCTTGAATTTGCGCAACTATAACTCAACACAATGAAATAATTTTAACGGATATAAGTTGTGATTATAAACGAAAAGTAGGAATTGTAAAATTTTAAATAAACACAACTTAAGGCGGGTATTATTTAGACAAATATAGCTAAAAAAAACTGAAAAAAATATATATTGTCGATGATCTAACAGGTAACATATACCTATTATTTATACAATTTCAAAAACTTGACTCTATAGAGAAAAAAAAACAAATTTACCTCTACTTGACACATTTATTCAATATAATGTCTATAGTTTTATAAGTAGGTAATAACAAAAAAAATATGCTATAATTTATTACATACCTTTTCTAGTACGGATACCTAAATAAGATATTGTAATTTCGCTAGTTTTTCTGTCGACAAAACCATAAAATTTCGCGAAAATTTGAGCGCAAAATGATTTGCTATTTCTCTCTGGCGCAGCGCGAACGAAAGGGACAAACCTTTCAGGTGAATCAGGGTCTTCAATCTGTTTAACATTGTTTTATTGTGATTGTGCCTATAATTAGATAGATCGCCACTTTATAAACATTTCAGTTGATTATTTGTCAAATGTTTATAAAGTGAGATTTTCCATTGTTACGATTTCACACCCGAGTGCACCCATGTATTTATCTCTCTGTTTACCTTCTGGTTGGCCGGTAGAGAACGCCGCGTGGCATTAGGCCCGCCTTTTGTACCATGTGCAATTAAGTATAAAATAAAATAATAAATAAAATAAATTTGTCTGTCATCAGAATTTTTGAATAGCTTATTTAGTCCAATTATATAAAATATTTTGTCTATTATTTGTCCTCAAGTAGGTACTGCATAGTGTATTTTTGTGTTTCACAATTTAATAAGTGTAATATATTTAATACTTTGATTTCACACAAGAGTTACTAATTTATGAGAGATAAGACAAATATTTATTACTAATATTATTATATATTTTTACTATTTGTGTCCTTAGCATTGCCAGGCAAACTAAAAACCCTCGTCGTACTCAGCGCGCTGTGGAACAAATTCTTATGGAACGCGATAGACTCGTATTGTTATAGGAAGCTGTTGATTGGAAATCTGTATACATTAGGCTCTGTAATAATCATTGAGACAATCAACAGTATGGTAATATCGGGAAGATAGATGGGAATATTGCATTGATTGGACTTTACGTTTGTTCATGATTATTGGCTTGATTGTGGTCTGTTTGCTAGCACTGTTTTTATTTACAAGTGTGAATTTTATTTGCTTCCGCGATACAGACTGCTAGCATATCCATAATTATCATATGACTATAACTTAGTTAGATATACTCCTTACGGGTTCTGCAATAAATTTTATAATAAATGGTGAAACAAGAACTCACAAAAAAGTGTTTTTCGAAGTTTCACCAGTATAAATCAGACCCGTTAGGTACAATTTCAAAAGTTTTCTAGTGTAACCAGAATTAATTAGCACTGTTTTTTACACGATTCAGAATAAAACGATACCACTTCGTAATAAAATGTAAATGTTTCTTAAACTGTTTTTTTGGCTGCCTTATTCAGGCATATTAGCTAAGTTCTTTAAAGATAAAATTTAAGGTACTTATAGTACAATCCGCAGCAGTTCAAATGTAAAGGGCCATTTTTACCTGTTTTTTTTTAATAGTTGTATCAGAAAACCAGTTAATGTTGGTCCCTTAAATGGGTCACTTCAAGAACAAATTTTACCTCCTACGGAAAACGACGACTTTACCAGCAATAGGTGGTGCTAAGAAATTTTATTAGCGGTACGGCGTTGTGGGTGACAGTTTATTAGAGTGTGGCTAAGTGGACGGCCACTTATGGCAACACTCGCTCAAGGGTTGTTTCAAGTCGCTCCAAGATTATCTAATTAACTTAGGTGTCATATTCGACTGCCACTTGTCTTGGTTGGCACACATTAATGATGTGAGCAGGCGCATGCACTATTCTTTCCACTCCCTTAAGCGACTCCAGAACTTTCTTCCTTTTAAAACTAAAATCTTACTTGCACAATCTCTTCTTCTTCCTATTCTCGACTACGCTGATGTTTGTTACCTGGATGCAACGGAAGAATTACTTAATAAGCTTGAGCGCCTTCAAAATCTGGCAATACGATTTATTTTTGGCCTTAGAAAGTTTGACCATGTATCCGAATTTCGAGCTCAGCTTAAGTGGCTTCCTGTCCGACTTCGTCGTGATGTGCACATCCTCTCTACTCTCTACAACATCCTTCACAATCCTTCCACTCCCGACTATCTCCGCTCCCGTTTCCATCAACTTCCTCCAGATCCCCGCCCTAGGCGCGACTGCATCACTAAGGTGCTGGAGTGCCCTAGGGCTAATACCAAATTCCTATTCAACTCCTTCTCTGTCAAAGCTGCGCAGCTTTGGAATAGTCTTCCAAAGACTATTCAAGAAAGCCCCTCAATCTCTGTTTTTAAAAAAATAGTTAAAGAGCACTTCATATCTGAACTACTTTGATATATTTGTAGGTATTTATGTAAACGTGTATGTATATGTATCTATTATATGTATATATTTATGTAAAGTACTGTTGTATAGTTAAAGTTCATTTTAATTGTTGCATTGTTTTGTCCCCACAAAACTATTGATTCTCGCACTACCGACGGGTTGGCTGGAAGAGATCTCTTCTTAGAGATAAGCTCGCCTTTGCTCACACTGTTTGAACATTTTTCGTTTGTTTTTATGCAATAAAGGATATATACATTACTTAAATATTTACTTTTTGCCGCACTTTGATTAGGTAGGAAGCTATTCCTCTTCTAATATTAAATTATAGTCCATTCCATAAAAGAAATTTATGGAATGGACTGATAAATTTTATAGCAAAATATACGCCAACAGCAGAATTTTGGCGGAGACAGCTTTTTTACATTAATCTCCTTATAAAACAATCTATGAGAAATACTTAGAGTGACTCTATTTTGCCCAAAAATTTAACAATTTTTTTTTGGAAATGAGTTGGGAGAGAGAAATTACAATTCAAGCGTATTGAAAAGCGTACATTTTGGAGCAACATGTAACGACCTGAGCTTGGTAGCGGGAGTCCCACTTCTAGTGGTCACACTTTCAGTAAGCGTCTGGGCCGACACTTTATGTAGCTACTCTAACCACTTATTTCATGAAGAGGTTTAATAAAACCTTTAAATAAATAACATTAATGGTTACAAGAAAAAAACTGAATATTAAAATGAAATAATGGTAAAAGTCTAATTTATTACAAAAGAACCTACCGTGTGATGCCGGCTTAGAATTTGCCGTGTGATGCCGGCTTATAATAGCTTCACCCCATTTCTTGCCCGTGGGAGTCGTAAGAGGCGACTTAGGGACTCGAGGGTGTGTATTACAATTTTAGGCGATGGACTCACAACCTGTCGCTATGGCGATACACAATTTTCCGATTGACCCTCAAATGTTTGTCGGGCGTGGCGTAAATGTCAGTATTTTTCGGCTGTTTACGCTCTGCCTACCCCGCTAGGGATTATAGGCGTGATATTTGTAAAATCTAGTAGCCGTTATAAAAACTCTGACACTAGGGTTTATAGGTCGTTTGTCGGCTCACTGACGCAAAATATTTGAATGAATGAGCCCATTAGGTTTTCAGTAAACATTGAATGTACCAACACAATCTACATTTCAATAAATAAACAAACCAAAAATAATAATTAATACGCAAATAAATTGTGGCGACGAATTCAATACAATAATTTAATTAAAATTAAACGTGGGTAATACCCGATTCTAGTGAACTGTTTTTAGAAAACTTGCACAATTTCTTTCCACGAGCAGGATTTTGCAAGTTTTCTAATACTTGTATACCTCACACGGGAAGTGTTTAACAATTTGGTATTTTAGTAAACTGTTTTCAAGCTTTGGAGTACTTAAATATTGAATCCAAGATAGGACCTTAGAACTTTATTTTATCTGTTATCCGATACACGATTATTAAAAATGACAAATTGACGAGGTGTCGATTTGGGTTTATGACGATCATCGAGCATCAACTCAAGAAAAAACAATTTCTAAAATTACCGTAACAGCCAGTCATAATTTCCGTTCACGCACATTATGCAGGCAAACATCATGATCACTTCTTTCTCTACCGGTTAAAGAACAAAGCTTCTTTCGTCAAATATTGCTTGTTAATAATTTGAAGATTCCTTAGTTGGAACTAGTTAAGCGATGTGAAGTGGTCTTTAGGTGCCTGGTAAAGTAACCCGTAATATAGTGAGAAGTTCCCTTAAGGTGCTGGACCTACACGGTAAAGCAATAATGTTTAACGTAGCTTTAACTGAAAATGTAAACGTGTACGAAATGTGGCGCCATTTCTTTTGGCCAGTTCTTTTTGATTACTTCCTTGTTTCTCCCAAAATCATTACTGAATGTCCTACGTCAGGGCATACCTAGAGACGTGTCCGCGAGATCCAAAATCATTGCCTAGATAATTTCCGTTGGTGACGTTTAAAAAATCGATTAAAATGATTGTTCATTCTGCAAGCAAATTTGTACCTATGACAAACGGAATTGAACGAGATTATTTCATGTATGCCGCTGGTGTCACACAGGCATTTAACAAATGGTTGCGCTTGCGCTGATACAACCATCAAAGCGTTTGTTTGATTCGGAACTTAGCGACTGAATCATCTTCCTAAGTACGAGACTTATCGAGTAAGCTCCACGACATGCATACTGTGACCGCGGTCCCATAGTTACATAGAAGCGAGCCCTCGTGGGCGGGTGCGAGCGTGAGAAGCAAACAGACAGTGTCGCACTCACGGCACTACCATCATGAAGAATCGCCCTGTCGTCACTCGGGTGCTTTCATCTTGCGCTTGCTTTTACAATGCGGTATTTTCCTACTAGTCAAACGAGCTACTTTTTAAACTATACTTTGTTTGCAAATAGTGGCATATGACGTCTAAAAGATGACGTTAAAATATAAACTTACATTGTTATTACATACATGCATATATATATGTTGTCAGGGATACCCATCTCAGCTTCTGGATCGAAAGTTGTGATGTGGTATACGGGTACGCGACCCCGGCTTCCCGAGCTTCTACTGGCTTTGTATACCTTCCAGTCAGTAGTATCCTACTACCTATGTTCCTGTCCCAATTTCACCATATTCCCTCCTATTCCTATTCCTAGTTCCCTTCCCTCCAGATCCAACATAAGCAGCTCCCTCCTGCTATTACAAAGTCTGTTTCGGTGAGAATGGCAACCCAATACAGATAATGTGAACGGGTTTGGCGGACTCAGCGATTCAGCAAGGCAAGGTGGATGGCTTAGGGCGACGGTAGAGGGCGCGTGTAGTTACCGTCGGCCAGACACTGCATCTGACCTCTCCTTCAGTCGTAGCGGTTTTCCGTTCCACTGAGTCGAGGAGGGGGAGGACCAGAGGGTGCGCTTGCGTTTGCGCGAACGTCTGCGCACCTAAATATATCCTGCGCAACTGACTGCTTCCGATTAATCTACCTTAATGTCATCAGTGTCTATGCTCCAACGCTTGACAAGTCTGATGACATTAAGGACAAATTCTACGAGGAAGTATCTCAATGCCTTGACAGCATAAACGCCAGAGAGCAGATCTTATTGCTTGGCGATTTCAATGCCAGAGTTGGTCGGGACTATGAGGCTTGGCCTGGAGTTCTGGGGCGACACGGAGTTGGTAACATGAACAGCAATGGTCAGTTACTACTTAGTCTTTGTGCTCAATACGACCTTGCGATATCGAACACCATGTTCAGACTTGCCGCTAAGCACAAGACGACGTGGATGCACCCGCGATCCAAACACTGGCATCTGATCGATTATGCTATAATGCGGCAAAGAGACATCAGTCAAGTCCAAATCACCCGTGTCATGCGCGGTGCTCACTGTTGGACTGACCATAGACTTGTTGTCACCAAACTACGACTCCGCCTCCGTCGACCTCGTAGATCCATAGTGAAAAAGCCGGCGGTTCTAAACGTGGATAGGCTTAAAGATCGCGAGGTCAGGGTGAAATATGCTGAAGCCTTAACAGAAAAGCTGTCACCAACTAATGAGACTAGTGATGTCGGTGCTGCTTGGGAAACTTTGTCATGTCATCTCATGGAAGCCGCTTCTGCTACTTTGGGTGCGAAAGACCGACATAGCGAGGATTGGTTCGATGACAATGGCGAGGTTCTACAAGCAGCATTCGACAAACATCGAGAGCTCCTGCGACAGCACAATAGAAGAGGTGGAAGTGTTGCGGTGGTCAAAGACAGTGACCAGGAATTACGAAGGCTGTCTCGACAGTTAAAAGACAAGTGGTGGCGGGACAAAGCTTGTCAAATGCAGTGGCTTGCCGATACTAACCAGCTTGGGGAGTTTTACTGTGAAGTGCGTAAACTGATTGGTGCGTCCTACCGAGCAAAAGTGCCTTTGAGGTCTCTAGACGGAATGCAACTCCTGACCAGCAAGGAGGATGTACTTAAACGTTGGGCTGAACACTTCAAAAACTTGCTTAACGTAGATCGTTCAGCTGATCTGCATCATATCAGTTTACTGCCTCAACTCCCATTAAACACTGAGCTGGACAAGCCCCTGTCGTACGATGAGGTTGTTACTGCCATCAGACAGCAGCACAATAAGCGGGCGGTCGGCATTGACCTTATACCGGGTGAGCTACTGAAGTACGGTGGTATGGAGCTGCACACGTCGGTATGGAAGCTATTTGTTCAAATGTGGGAAGAGGAGCGAGTCCCGGATGATTTCAAAGTTTCTCGCATAAGTGCTCTCTACAAGAACAAGGGTGACCGTTCCGACTGCAACTCGTATCGTGGTATTTCATTACTGTCGGTCCCTGGAAAGGCTTTTGCAAGAGTTTTATTGAACCGCCTGAAAGACCTGTCCGAAAAGATTCTGCCCGAAACCCAGTTTGGCTTCCGACCTGACCGAGGCACATGTGAAGCTATTTTCTCAGTGCGTCAACTGCAGGAAAAAAGCAGAGAACAAGGGCGTCAGTTGTACCTCTGCTTTGTTGACTTGGAGAAAGCATTCGACAGTGTGCCTCGCGAAGCTCTCTGGATGGTGCTGGAAAAACTAGGGTGCACGGATAAGTTTGTTCGACTTCTAAGACTCCTGCATGACAATATGCAGTGCTGTGTCTCTGTAGATGGTGAACAGTCCGATTTCTTCCCCGTCACCTGTGGGGTGAAACAAGGGTGTGTTCTAGCGCCTACACTGTTCGCCTTATACTTTGCAGTAGTAGTCAAGGAGGTCTTGAATACTGTATCCGAAGGAGTCCGCATCCGATTCCGCACAGATGGCAGTCTTTTCAACTTGGCTAGACTTAGGGCGCGCACTAAGGTTTCGTATGCACTGATTACAGAGATCATGTATGCTGATGACTTGTGCTTTCTTGCGGAATCCCCAGACGGCTTGCAACAGCTGATGTCCGTTTTTCACCAAGCATGCTGCAAATTCGGCCTGAAGATCAGTGTCAAAAAGACGGAAGTAATGTCTCTAGACACACATGGTCGCGAGACACTGGCCATTAAGCTTGGTGAGGATATGCTGAAACAAGTTGATAAGTTCCGTTATCTTGGGAACACTGTAACATCTAAGTGTGACCTTGATGCCGAGATCAACAGCCGAATCAGTGCTGCAGCTGCAGCATTTGGAAAGCTGCGTTCCAAGGTTTTCTGCTCGCACGACCTAAAGTTAGCCACAAAAATATCTGTCTACATGGCGATTGTGCTGCCAAACCTTCTGTACTCCTCCGAGACCTGGTGTGTCTACCGCCACCACATACGTACTCTGGATCGTTTCCACCTTAAATGCCTTCGCACCATCATGAAGATCAGATGGTCCGACCGAGTGCGTAACACCGAAGTTCTGAGACGAGCCAATGTCGGTGGCATTGAAGCCTATCTAATGCGTCGGCAACTTCGATGGTGCGGTCACGTATCCCGGATGGCGGAGGAGAGAGTGGCGAAGCGCATCTTTTATTCTGAACTAGAGGAGGGCAAGCGAAAGCAGGGTGGACAACTCCTCAGATATAAAGATGTTCAAAAGCGCCACATGAAACGTTGCAACATCGAGCCCACTCAATGGGAGGGTCTGGCAGCACAGCGCCCAGAATGGCGCGGGATGGTAAAAAGGCGAATACGCGAGTTTGAGGAGCAGCGCAAAGCAGACCTCGACGCTAAGCGCGATGAGCTGAAAGACCGTCCACCTGCAGCCATTAACTACAATTATGTGAACGGCAAACTCACCTGCCCGCATTGCGCACGAGACTTCATAGCAAAAATTGGCTATAGTAGCCATCTCCGAGCGCATCAACGCCTCTTTGATTAGGAGTTGAAGTGGTCGCCATGGCCGAAATCGGTCGGAAAAGATCACATATATCACGCCTATATCCCTTACTGGGTGTTAAGTTTAATAATTGTAACTGCACATATTTTGAATAACATTCATAATAAGGATGGTTATATTTTTGGATCCTAATTTGAAACAAACATGTTTTGTATTTTATTAGCTGCAGCTACCCAGAAAACCAACCATATTTAACTGACTTAGCTGTATCCATTCTAGACCAGAAATCCAGAGAGACCAACACAAATTAGGTACGAATATGCACTTTTACTTATCTGCATTGACGCACGATGGTTAAGGTATAGCAGTCTTCATTTCACGCAGGGGACCCGTTGGAAGATTGATCAGAAGTCACGTGGTCTCCTGTTCAGTAGTTTCGCTATGTAAGGCTTGTCCAATGAAATCCTTATTTGACGCAGACGATGTGAAGTTTAGACGCAAAGCAGCAACGTACTTGTGCAACGACATGAGCAGGTGAAGACAGGGCCCATCGACGTGCTTCTAATGCATAGTGCTGTTATAATTGCTTTTGGGCAATCAAAATTTATTGCTTGTCACGCGTTTTGCAACCGATGTAATAAAATGTTAGTTTAATTATTCTGAAACAATAAGCAGAAGTAAATTTTATTACTGAAACTACTTTACTTGTGATGTCGGCCATGGATTTTGAAGATTATTTTGCTTTAGAGACAATCCTAGCCGGTTCATAAGGCAAGCTAAAGAGGGCGACGAAAAAGTAACTGAATAAGGGAAGCGAATAATCGACCATTATCTGTGGCAAGATGGCTTCGTCCAGCAAGCGGCTAATTTAAGATAATTCAGGGCTATTGCTATGAAGTCTCTTCGTTTTTAGTAAACTGGTATAGATGACATTAGTAACGAAGAAAATATTAAGTGGTTCCTGAAGTGTGATTCTACAAAGGAGGAGCAAAATGCTCGTAATACTTTTAAATAAGCTGACAGTAGGTAACTATGAGTAAAAGCTTGAAATAAACCTACAAAGACAGACCCTGTGTATCACATAAAATAAAAATTCTGAACGGTTAAGAAAGGCCAACCTCATTGTCATATGTATGCTTTCATTGAGTATTTATTGCATATCACTATAGTGACAAGTTGTCAGCCTATTGCCTAAAATTTCAATACAAGTAAGTCCCTCATTTACTAAGAAATGGTGTGACGCTGTTCTAAGCCGACATCACACAGAAATATTTTATTGTTATACTAACTTTTGTTTACAGACTACTGACTATTACGAAATTAGTCAAACAGCATTGACAAATTTGACCAATCCCAGATCGCAGGCCGTAAAACGTTGTGACAGCTATTGACAGAGTATGGAATGTGGTCATTTAGCTGCATACAATTATGGAAAAGTGATTTCCGTTATACAATCAGTAGCTAGTAATTTGAAAATTAGCTTTGGCTTAATATGTTTGAGTATATTAAGTAAATACAGTATTTTAAAAAACCTTCTTTTTCACGATTAAAACTTCAAACTTAGAATTTCACGACCACATGACATATGCATTTGAAAGTGTTAAAATGTTATTGCAAATATTTATTTCTGCTTAGCGAATTCCGCACGCAAGTGTCAGAATTAGAAGTCTAAGAAGTTTAAGCAGCACTTGGTATTATATAATGAGAACTTACTTAACTAACTTAACCTAACCTAATTCACACTATCCGTTCTGATGTACGCTTATTTGGTATAAGCGTACATTAGAACGAATAGTGTGAATTAATTTATATAAGGTGCTCGACGTTAGTATTTATAAAAGTTTTAAAATCTGTTTCATTGCTCAGGTTTACTCAGTGTCCAAACGCAGAATTTTTAACACAATTTTTACTAGTGAACGATAGCAAAAACTCTAGACGGGCCGAAATATGAAAAAAAAAATTGCCTCCCAAACAAAATTTTCGATCAGATGATTTGGGTTACCTACTACGGAAGCTCAAAATATTTTTCTCATATTTCGACCTATGTTCCTTGGAAAGTTCTTCCTTATCATCAGCCCGTCCTCTGTTTTCAGTATCGGTCACTTGTAAAATTTTACCTGATTTATGGGGTGTAGGTAAAGGACAGCCCTCTGGATGCTGATAGGGGAGCATTCAGACCATAAAACGGAATAACTTTCCCCTAGAAATGTATGGAAGGCTATCCCATACACCCTCAATATATCTCTATCTTCGGAGACACATTCAAACAATCCGGAATTCCGCAACTGACCTATTACGCCCGTGTGGTGGGTTCCGACACTTAATGAATTTACTCAAAATACTCTCTCGGCATGCTCCACTACACCAAACCCTTACCTACACTACACCGCCACATTAGCAGCAAGAGAGCGATAATTAAACAGCTAAACTGCACTATAGCGCACTATATAACCACCCATACATAGCTCTCTCAAGATAACTGGACAAGATTAATGAGTCTAACGTGCAAAACGTTTAAACCCATTTCCGAGGGAAATCCGGCGAGTCAGTTCCATATATTAGTTCTCGCGAAAACGCTCCTGGCACAAATTTCCATCATTAACATTATCCAAATTAGTTGGCTTTACCATCTCAGGGACAGAGCCAGGATTATTATAAGCGGAGATGTGGGTACCTAAGAAATTTCTACCTGTTCATTTTTGCAAAACAATGCTCTATATTGCATCGATATGGTAAAATTATACTAAATGCACATTGCCAAAAAAAGGAAAAAGGGGACGAGGTATTTAAGACGAGTTTAATAATGAAAATCATGCATTTGACACTTTGGAAGTAAAATTTTGAAGAATTTTTTTTAATATTTGGAATGATTTTGGTTATCCGTTTTGATTAAATATCAAAAAGGTAAGAAAAGCTCATTAAAGTTAAAGCATTTCATGCCTTCCATAACTTTATATTAACAGACTAGATGGTGCCCGCGAACTTCGTTTCGCTAACTGAATAATATGGTTAGCATACTCATACCACCGCCAGTACCAGTGTTTCATGCTTTTGACTTTAACTATTCTCCAACCAGGAGATAACATATAATTTTTATATTTCTGCGCCATCGTCCTTCAATTCACTTGCGCTGGGATGAAGAAAATTACCATCAAGCTGATAAGTTTTTGCTGAAGCTAAAGTTTCAAAACCAAACCTACATTCTACATTGGATTTTTCATTGACTTAGGTATTGCACTGAAAGGTTATTCATCTATACATACATACATACATATAATCACGCCTCTTTCCCGTAGGGGTAGGCAGAGACTACATCTTTCCACTTGCTACGATCCTGACACACCTCTTTCGCTTCTTCAACATGCATCAATCTTTTCATACATGCTCGTCGGTTTAGGGTACTCTTGACCTGACCTTTCTCTAGAACGTCCCCGATCTGATCCAAGTACGTGCGTCTTGGTCTTCCCCTTCCAACGTTCCCATCCACACTCGCCATATACACCTGTTTCGTTAATCTTCTTTCATTCATTCTCTCAATGTGACCAAACCATCTCAGCATTCCTTTTTCTATACCAGTCACTATGTCATCTTTTATACCGCAACGTTCTCTAATCACGCTATTCCTTATCCTGTCACTCAATTTCACTCCTATCATACTTCTTAGCGCTCTCATTTCTACCGCATTTATTCTACTTTCATGCTTTTTCTGCCATACCCAACTTTCACTCCCATACATAAGTGTTGGAACTAACACTCCTCTATGCACAGCCAGACGTGCCTTATTAGACACTGTCTGGCTGTTCATAAAAGTATGCAACGCTCCATTCACCATGTTGCCGGCATTTACCCTCCTTTCAATGTCACTTTCACACTTTCTATCTGATGTAAACTTCGATCCCAAATATACAAACTCTTTCACTTGCTCCACCCTCTCTTCTTCTATCATAATATTACACTCCGTCATACCTTCTTCTTTTTCAAAAACCATTGACTTCGTCTTACTTACATTCACTTTCATTCCTTTCTTTTTCAAAGCCTCATTCATAATGTTTACCATCTTCTGCAACTCTTCAGCCGACGACGCAAGGATAACTTGGTCATCAGCATAGAGAAGACATTTGACGAGTAACCCATTCATTCTCAGTCCATTTTCACACTCTTTCAAATCTGTCAAACAACTATCCATGAATAGGTTGAACAGCCATGGTGACGCAACACATCCCTGTCTAACACCTTTCTCGATGTTAAACAGTTCAGTGAAGGCCCCGTTAATCCTGACACAAGCACTGGAATCCTTATATAAGGATTTCAGTGCTCGTACCAAGATGCTGCTCACCCCATGCACGGATAGTGCCGACCATAATTCATTCCTCAGAACTCTATCATAGGCCTTTTCCAGATCCACGAATGTGCAAAAGACTTTTTGGTTCTTAGCCAAATACTTTTCCGCTATGCACCGCAAGGAAAAGACCTGATCCGTACATCCCATCCCCTTTCGAAATCCCGCTTGAGCATCCCAGACTTTCTCATCAGTTTCTTTCACAACTCTTTCAATCAGTACCCTTGCATACAGTTTACCGACGACACTGAGAAGGCTTATACCGCGGTAATTTTTACAGTCTAGCTGTGACCCTTTTCCTTTGTATAATGGCACTATTACAGCCTTGCACCAATCACTTGGCACTCGACCGCTTCGCCAACAAAGGTTAAAAAGGAGGTACAGCTGACTAGCTGCTACGCCTTCGCCAGCCTTCAGCATCTCAACCGATACTCTATCATACCCTGCAGCCTTACCAGATTTCATACTTTTCAGAGCTTTCATAATCTCATCCATTTCAATCTCGCTTTCGTTTTCACTGTCATCTTCTTCATGTATGTTCACCTCTTGTACTTCTTCTTTTTCAAACAAGCTTTCAAAATATTCCTTCCATCTCTCATCTATTATAATGATTATTACTGAGTATATTTAGTTATGTACCGGGTGCCGTGTGATTCATGCTGAACTACTTTTGCTATGCATACATTTCTGTATCGGTCTTCCTGTTGCTGTCGGCCTAAAAATTCTACGTTAAATATGTTTCCCGTGGGAATGAGCAATTTCACCGCGGTAAAAAGTATTTTAAATATTGACCGGGAACAACTTTTATTATGCAGACGTTTCTGTACCTCTCATACTGTAGCTGGCGGCCTAAATATTCTACGTTCAATTGCATTTCCCGTAGGAATAGGCAATTTTTCCGCGGTAAAAAGTATTTTAGATGTTGACGCAGTTGAACAGCTATACGCAACAAAAACTTTCATTTAAATCCGTCCAGTAGTTTCGGAGATTAGCCCGGACAAACAGATAGACAAAAAAAATGGACATGTGTTCTAAACCTATTTGACATCACCTACGATTAGTTTTTCGTAAATTTGTTCAATGTACAGACACACGGTTTCTACTGTTTTATTATATATATAGATTTAAGTCATATTCTTGGATATTTCCCTATGTTCTTACATACATTACCTGCTTAATATAAAAACAATAAATGAAAATGTTTCAAAATTATCGTTTTCCGCCTCTAAGAAGTTGAAATTTTAAGCAGTGTCTATGTGTTGCCAGTTTAATGTGTGTTTCCTATCAATTACAACTGAATGCGTCCCTTGTTTTGCATGGTCGTATAATCATAATCATAATCATAATCATAATTTTTATTGCATATCATAATCAATAATGTACATTCTTACGAGTATTATGTATAATTACATAGGTCTTTTATATTAATTATGACACCCCGTCGGGGTATAGCAACACTTAGAATATAAAGTATAAAAGTACGAATTGAATAACTTACACTCGCATTTGCTATACGTAGGTACTAGGGTATCTACATGTGTGTCGGTTGATTGCTACAAGAAGATCCCTATTATCTTAATGAAGATGCGACGCCGTTTTGCATATCAAAAGGCATTTACTCCATCTGGTGGGGAATAATCGTGGCAATTTTGTGCTTTAAATTAGTTTTTTTTTTTCTTTGTAGGTACGTGGAAATTATGCTGTATAAGGTGGTGAGTGCTGATTGGTAAAAAATGCTAACCAACTTGTTTTAACGGAACCATTATATATGTCAGTTTTTAACACAAATGATGATAAACTCTGAAAACAGGGCTTACCAGGTCGTAGCACAACTCGGCGTCACAAATGAAAAAAGTTATAAAACCACAGATAATACCTATAACTTCTCACATAAGGGACAAAATAGTAGGAACATATTTGCTGTAAAATTAAGGCGTGTAAATTTTCATCCATATAGTAAGTAATTGATGCACTTTTATCAATTCAACTACAATAATTACACTGCTTTTGCAAAAATAATATTTTATAGATGTAGCACTGACAATTTGCTGACATTAACGTCAATGTCTGTTGAATTCAGTCAAAGCGCATATCCATGGTCGAATAAAACTTCGAGCAACGCGGTCTTCCGTCTCGTTCCGGTACGCGTTGATTGAAGGAATAGAAATAAAGACGCTGTTTATATTATTTTTCTATACGATTTGACGTTGTCTAACGACATAGATACTGTTTTGATTGATACTGTTTAACTTTTTATGTAATATCACCGTATCTGATGTTAATCTTCTCTTCATATTGTATTCGGTAACAATAATGAAATGATAAATCTGATATTCGATATGCCATCTGTCTATCAAATGTCTCTAGTAGTTGGTTTAATGTTACAATTCCCAAATCCAAGAATTGTAACCGAAGTGGCAAATTTATGAGGAGTATAATTCAAATGCTCAAGTATTCTATTACATACAAACTATACATAAAGTAGGTATTTTAAGAGGCCTGCGTTCCCGATTGAATTATTTTATTTTTATAATCGAGGATTTTCTTTGCAAGTTGTCATATTTCATACAACTCTTTGCAGGTTGTTTTGCCACTTGTACGTCCAGCCATCACTATTTTTCAATTGGAATGTAGATAGGAGGTACTTCAACAGAAATGGCAGGAGTCTAACAGAAATTAAAGATAAAATCAGATAAGTAGGTACTATCGTTTATTTTTTATATACTTCGTGTTACAGAATAACAACTAAGCCGAAAGGACGTAAAGGGTCCCTTGTAAAGAGTTTATTGACAAAAATTAAAGCCCTAAGGGTGCGATTGAGCTGGTTGTTTGAACAACCACACAAATTTCTCCGGGTGAACCCTTGCTCCAAATAGTCAGGTTTATATTTCAAAGCCCCGGTGCTAAAATTACATATCCCAGCCCAAAAGAAACAAAAAACGAGGATATATCTAAAATGGATAAGCACGACTTATTTCACCTACCCGGCGCCTCTACTATCTAAGATTTGGATCATTACTCTCTCCCTGAACAAATCTAAGAACTATGAAACAAGAAGAGCTATTTCAAAAGTCATTTTCTTCAAGAGATATTTCAAATTTCTGCATTCATGCTTTTGTATTACAAACTTGAATGATTACATGAAGTCAAAACTCTCATTTAAATGTTCATATCAGAATGAAAATTGTAACATTGAGCGCGCGAGTATATTTTGAGTTGCAATTTAAAGAAGGTAGGTTAACTTTGACAATAAACGTAACGAGTAAAGATTCTTTTGTTTTTATTTATTAATGTGTATGTAATCGATTACCTCTAAAACAACCGACTGTAAATATGTGAATAATTTTCACTAATGAGATACTTATGGGTGCAAGCGTGTGATGCCGGCTTGGAAATGCATCACCCTATTTCCTTCCCGTAGTAGTCCTAAGAGGCGACTAGGGACTCGAGGGTGTATATTGCAATTTTAGGCGATGGGCTGAGAATCTGTAGCGATAGCGATACACAATTTTCCGAATGACCCTCAAATGTATGGCAAAGACGTGGCGTAAATTTCAGGTTTTTGCGGCCGTTTACGCTCTGCCTACCCCGCAAGGGATTATAGGTGTGATATGTGTAAGTATGTATGCAATTTAAGTGCAAACAATGGGCGAGCATGTAGTAGGAAATATGGCTTGACGTTTATCAATTAGTTTGAAAAGGTTTATTACGCGAATATTGATCCACTTTTTTTACGTCAGATTGTGTGTGTGAGCCGATTCCTTATGGTAAGTCTAATGTTCTCCAGCATATTTTATGCCCTTTAATTTTTACAGACTAAAGTTGGATAATTTCCTTTGACAGACAGAAAATACAAAGCAACGGACGTCAAGTGTGACCCCCTAAATAGAATGTTGCATAGTTATTATGGCAGAGTAAAGAACAAGTGTTACAAACATTTCATTTATAGCAAGGACTGCCTAGTACTGATTAATTTTTATGCCCTTTATTATATAAAACCGTACCATAGGTGGTCTTCATTGTGTGTGGTATATTATGCCAACACGCTTTTATAGACCTCATAAGCTTTTTACTACTCAAGCAAATCTCTAACGCGTTAACAAATTATTGGTACTCGTAGAGTGTTGTGTGCAATTGCTTTTAGTTTTTAGCGTCGGTTTATTCATTCATTTAGAACTACTTATTTTTTAAGGCAACTCTGATATGACACGTCATGTCATTTATGTATTAAACTATATTGCACAGAAATTACAAAGTACGGGTCTTACTTATGCTACGCGGCATTCTCCACCGGCCAACCAAAGGATAATAGATATAGGTATAAGATAAACAGAAAGAGTCAAAGCGGGTGCGCATACAAAAATAATTAAAAAGTCATACGAAAGTTCTCAATTCAATACATAAAAAGAAAAAATAAATATATGAAGTACCACAGATAATATAATGCGAAGTACATAATGATTTAAAATAATAAAATAAAATTACATAAACCAACATACAATACATACATCAAATGTCATCAATTTGGTTGTTTCTCTCATACCAAAAGCCCAACTGTTGAATTTTCTATGAATTATCTTCGTTTCTTATAATTTATATTCTTTAGAAAATTATTATAAGATGCGTAAGCAAGTAAACAATAGTTGTCATCGATACTGGAAATCATTATTCAGAAGCGTTTACCTTGAAGTGCTTACCTATATCACTAAGTTTAATGCTTCTGTAGATCTTCTACAAAGGAATAAAGTTACTAACAGCAGCAAATCAACCTACCTTTATAGAGTTAATTCTATACTGGTTATTTTAAACAAAATGTTTGTAGAACCAGAATATGTTGATCTCTTAAAATGGTAACTGTATGTGCTGCATATTGTAGCGACTCAAGTTTCCTTCATTCTAACGCTTTACTTGCTGAGTTCACTTGCAGCTACTGAAGTGAAAAGATTGGACTCAATTCTTTGCATTTAATTCTTGCAAAATCTTGTTTTACCGGACTGTTTAAAATATTATGTAACGTGAAAAGCTTCTAAAGAAGTCTTTGATTTCTCGGAAACAATAGGCGGATGAACTAGTGTATGGTTTAAAAATGAATGGAGAATTTATGGGTCATTCTTCAAAATTCGATTCTCCGCGTAATCGGCGTGGCAAATTTTTATTTCGACAATTTTAATAATATAACATAAAAATATGATTTTGTGTACTTTCCTGATTATAAAACCGTTTGGTGCTCCATGCTAGCACATTTACTTTTTGAGAAATTTAATTTTGAAATTTCATGTGCCACGCCGATTACAAAACTAGCCACGCTTATTACATAGTTAATTTTATCTGATTTTTTTAATGCATTTTGACTAATGAATACTTTTGCACCTATTATTGATAGGAATTATTGAGCTTTCTGACCTAATAATTCACCCCAAATAAATTTTTTCATTACCAAATCATATAAATATACCTATATTAAATGAATACCTAACAGCAAACACCAGTCTTTACAAGTAAGGGGAAAGTAAAAAAAAAGCAGTGGTATTTGTTTGATCAGGTATATTAATTAGTAGAACCTTGTTAACAAAGGAAATTACAAAATTATCATAATTAAAATATGCTTCAAAAATCAACAGCTCACTCAGCCAAGGGCTCGAATCAAAGCTTTACTGACTTATTAACTTTAAAAATCAAAAATTATAACAATCAAAATCTATCACATTAGTGTTCGATCAGTTGTGTTAATTAAGATTACGATTACATAAAGTTAAATCTAATTTGATCAGAACTCTGAATAGCTAAACCTAAAATAACTAGATAATAGTATCGTAGACAGCAACCGAGACTAACAGACCTTCAGAAGCAAGAAACCAGCATTTTGCAGACAATAATGTGGTTTGTCTCGCAGGTATAACCAAATTCTGAATAATTTTATAAATTGGCGAATGTAAACTTTGTATAATCCTCCCCAAGAATCGAATCTGGGACCTCTGGATCTCCTCCCTAAGTCTAAAGACTAAGTCTAAATGCCAGAAACAGTTCATATTAAACTATGGTACAATATATAACTAAAAAACTCAATATATATGTAATTTAATTATTTTTATGTAATGATTACCACTATTTATATTGATAACATAATATTTATATTTATTTACAAAAATAAATTGATATATTCAATCTTTTTTTAACTAAAATAAGTTCAGTGTAATCGGCGTGGGACGAATTGTAAGCGGCGTGGCTATTTTACCACGCCGATTACGCCACGCCGATTACTAAAAAAACACTTTTTTTAGAATTACTTGCTAACCTATTCAACAAGTCTTATTTAAATTATTGCTTCATAAAGTCGACAATATCATGAATGAACCCTGTGAATAATATATCTCTGGATGATTCGATTCAGGCAGAAATTTGATCCACGCCGATTACATGCACGGCTTACAGAAATGTGTGACGACTCGTACTTACCCGAATATTTTTGTCTCCCAGCAACGAATCGCCCGTCCACACTGGTTGACTGCCGCAGCGCAACTTGCGGTTTTCGGTGCAAAAACTTCGCTGGTTTTCGTTCATAATCGTGCAATTTACGACGGGTTTTATCACGCTCAGGCAAAGCGCGCAAAAACGTGTGACCGAGACATTTTGAGGCCTATTTTATAAATTAAATGAAAATCAAATATTTTTTGTATTTTAACCAATACACCAATTCAAGGTGGTTATTTTGATATATAGTTTATACCTACAAAACAGTAGAAAAGTAGTAAAATCATGATTTGTAAAATCCAAGTACGCGGTGTGACACGCGGAGAACACCCAAAATCCTCCCGTTTTCAACTTTCAGATTCAGTTTTGAAATACTAAATGACCTTAAAACATGGCTTTCTGATAGTTTCCAGATAGGTATTGAAATGAAAAATCATCTCCAATTGATCGTTTTGTTCAAACTTTTATAATTTAGGATTTACAACCCTGTGACCACAATTATTGACCTCCTGAAGAACGACCCTTATAATCCCTTTTTTATAATTTTTGTCTACTTCTAGTCGCCTTGTTGTAGATAATATCTAAGTGAAAACTGAGTAGTTTATTAAGATCTAAATTTGATGTAGATTGTTTATCCGATTTTTATTCCACTAACATCATTTGCAACATTTTCAATACAGTTGGGTTGTGAGCCGCTATGACTACATGTAAAATCAAAATGTTATACAAATTGTATCCTACTTTGAATATATATTACATATTTTGTATTTGTATTCATAGGTTTCTCAGAAAATCGTTTTCATGTTCCTTTAATATTATTATCTACTATTTAATAAACTGACAGGATAAGTTTAGCCATTCTTAGTACTGAGCGCATCTTAGTTTATGTTGTATTCTCTTTGACCCGCAACATGCCAAGTAAACCTATAAGAATGTACATAATGTAGATGAATTTACTTCTAGTACCGTTTTTGAAAAGGTGTTGCAAACGTAAGTATGTGTCTTATTGAAAATGAATTTAAATTGTTTATTTTATAAGCAGGCTCTGAAGCTAATTACGCAACCATTTACAACGTAGTTACTTCCCAACTAATTGAATTGGTTAGTGTTATGCCAGCAGAGGAAATTTCTACAGGCATAGTGTGAGTGTGGGTAGATTACGCACCTACTGGTATCTAAGGTGACCCAAACACACAGATCCTTACTTCAAAACTACGGACCAGGCAAAATAACGGACAACTATGCAGTCCGTTTGAGAACCGCATTGAAACAAGAAAAACGAGAAAGACTATTATTCAAATACTTTTTACAAAATGAAACTTTCATAATATCATTGGCCGTTTCGTTTGAGCACAATCGTATTGTTTCATTTGTTCACGCACGCGATCTTGAATGGGACTTACATTAGGGTCGCAGACAGCCAGACAGCAGACGGTGAAGTTGTAAACAATTGACTCAATAATATTCGTAATTCAGCCGACCGCCCAGATAGGGTTTGTGTTTCTGTTAACTGTTCTTCAAATCATTGATAGGTTTATTGTTCACCTAGATGAAGATTATGAGTACTGAAGATGCTTGCTCATATTTTTTTTATATACGGGGTGTAGTGGACAGCCCTCCGAATACTGATAGGATGCATTCAGACCATGGAACTGAACAACTTACTCCTAGAAACAGATGTGAACGACAAAAAATAAAAGACCTCCCATACGAATCACAATCAGCTGACTGCATTTACTATGGGAAGTAAAAAGAAATATAATTTAGTAAGGCGGCTTGCGCAGAATACAAAAAATATACTTAAATAATGCCTACCTCATTATATTATATTTTAATCAGAACTCATTTGGTCTCGATTTTGTTTTCGTTTTATTTTCTTTATTAATTTTTCTTAATATTTATGCTTTTATTAAATGACATTGTACATATTTTTGTGTTTTATCCAACTAAATTAAGTAAAACAATGCTCGCAAGTTATCATTGTAAGAACGATGCCAAAAACATTTACAGCGCTAACAAGAAATAAAATCTTTGATGAAAGAAAATGGAGCCTACGAAAATACTTGGCGAAATAACTTCAGCAATACAACCGTTTAGCTTTGTTCAACATTTTTGTATTTGTTTTTATTTTATTTTCCGCTACTTACCACCGCAGGGAGCGTAGAGTTCAGCGCCTGCCACTAAATATACGAGCAAGGTTAAGTGCGTGGTTGTCTGTTCCACTTAAGTCGTTGGCCAAGAAGCCGCAACTAGAATTCTCAATATTGTTATGACGGGGCAAAGTAGGTAGTTAACTTGAAACTGTACTGGCTCCAGACAAAACAAAATTTTGCTGTTTTCTTTAAATTTGTTGTTTGTAGGATATTATAAATATATTTAACTAGGGAGAGCGCATACTCTTCACAAATCAAAGTTTAAAATTGTCTCTCTCTGAAAGAATATATTGCATAATATTTACTTCAAATTATGCTCAAGCTCCAGCACTCCTATTGCCTCTGCAAGACTTCGGTGATGTGGCCATATGGCCATACTTCACCTCACTGAAGAACTTCATAATAAGATGAAGGAAAGGCTGACATGTACAATTTATGGGGCTCATTATATTTATATGTGTATATCCATTTATAGCTATTATATATTTGTGTGTTATTTTATTATTAAGTAGGCTGTATTTATTTATTATTTAATATCATAATACATTGGGTATAGAGTAAGCTTTCATATATTTACCATTTATGTACCGTGGTGTACTAAACTAACCTACCTGCAAATTACATACTACTATAACCTTTTAAGCACTCGCGAGCACTTTCAGTCATTTTAAGTATTCGACCGGGTCTATCGCGATAGTATTTAGGTAAATATTAGTAATTTACCTGTGTCCCGACATTTCAATACAGTTTCATGTAATTGTGGTCGCGGGTTGACTGACGTCCCAGCGAGTTGTCATCTAGGCGGCGGGTGACGAGATGTTCTGCTACCCACATTTGTCTTTATAATTTTAATATTATTGATTGTTTGTAAACATTGCACTGGACTGCCGGCACACAACACTCACAGTATCCGACGATTGTTCCGATGATAAATCGCGCGGTTCCAACTTATCAATGACTGGACTCCACGCGGATGACAATTTAAACCCGTCCTCCCGGTTGAAATTATTAGGATGCTTCTTAATTTCAATAGCCTCGCGAATGATCCTTGGGCAATAGTGTTGTTCCACAAAGAAGATTTTCGGGGCATGAAGTTCAATCCAATGATTCGGACCGGATGATAGGTGTTCTGCTATTGCCGATTGGACACAGGTAAATTACTAATATTTACCTAAATACTATCGCGATAGTCCCGGTCTAATACATATCTACTCTCAAAGATTGATAGCATAGTGGGATAAGTCCGTCTTTGTGCCGCTTGTTTTGAATCATTCTTTTACAGCTATTATAAATTTGTTTCGTAGTACAAAAAAAGTTAATACATACATACATTAAATAAACAAAAATGGCCTAGTTACAAATTGTTGTAAAAATAAAATATTTTTGCCGAAACTCTATTATTCATCGATAGAAATCCCCATAATTTATTTGTTATTGATCTCGTTTTATTTTAAATATTATAAGACCGTTGCGTCAGCCAGTTATCAATGATTACAGCAATTTATGTATAAATTTGGACTGTGGGCGGAAATAATGATCAATGGTTTAAGTAAATATTGAACAGAAATGCGCTTAAAACCAATTTATCGTGAATGCAAATTTGCAAATTTCCATTTTCTCACGCCATGCCTATAGCAAGCATGCCAAGGAGACCGGGCCTATGATCTTTGTTTATTATCAATATTTGTGTTTTGGTCGAAATTTATGGCGATCTGTTGGTTAAAACCTTCCTAATTTAAATGATAATCAATTTTTGTTTGTTTATCCTTTTCGCCAAACATTACCTCAATCATATTTTGTACTTTGGTCGAGATTTGTTGTTTCGAGACGTCATGCATCGATATTGAATATACTATTAACTGTATTTTAAAAAGCAGTACTACACTCGTACACACCTTAAAACTTATGAGAGTCCATATTTCTAGACTACGCCTACATAGAAAATGCCCTATAGCTTCTTCAAACATAAAGAGGAACTTCAGTCGATGTTTACGTTTCAAATAAGCGGGAAGGAATAATCCATACAAATCACTTTCTCCTCTCGGGACTTGGAGATGCAACTGTCAAAACTGTCGTAAAACGGAACGTGGCCTTAGTATTTTAGAAGACAGGATGAAATACTTTAAAATGATAAATAGGTAAATTAAAAATTTGCTTTGGATTTTACGTGGCATTAATTTGAGGTGTTTTTATGTTTGTGTGTTGTTATTGAACTAATATGTTTTTATTCTCGTAAGTGTAGTAAAATTATCATTTACTTGGAAGAAAGTACGATAACTAACTTGTTTGTATTGAGGCCCTCAACGTCTTCGCGCGTGACGAATGTTCTAATGTGCTGTACATAATTTGTTTTGATAAGAACATAATAATCCGGGGCTATAAGATATACCAAGATATAACAAGCGTCCAAAAAATAAGAATGCTTGCAACTAATCTAATACACACTACTCCTAAGGCAAGAAGGTACTCTAGTACAGTGGGTCCGAAATTGTATTCCCGAGTATTTGTCGGATTGGTTGTGTTGAGTTTGCGGTGGCGGTAAGGACCCTCGGCTCCTCGGGACCTCAATGCACACTCGTCCGCAATCGTTTCCACCGGACGGGGTTGCTTAGGTACGTGGTTCCTTCTGATTGAATTCACCCCAATGGCCCCAAGCGCCCGGGTCCAGTTTGAAAGAAAAACTAATAAAGACGGTGCCATTAGGTGATATGAAATGAAATTAACTTTATTCAATGTGGGATAGTACTATCAATTGTTAACTTCATGATCCGTCATTGTTCTAAAAATCTTTTTTAGAACCCTATTATTTTCTTCTTTAAATTTGAATTAAGAATTTCTGCTATTTATATTAACATGTATGAAATTTAATAAAGATTAATAATAAAAAAAAAATCACGAACATTTTTGTATTTTCCTGGTAGAAAACCGTCTCGGGTGATACAAAAAATAAAGGCACTGCCTTGGGCTGGCCAGGTTAATCACACGGCATGTAACTTTACGCCACCACCACCAGTGTAGGTAAACGACATTTGTTTCAAATTGACCTCATGATTATCAAAAAGTGTTATTTACATGCGTGTGATGATGATGATGATAGTTATATGTACAATTAACCGGTGAAACAGATGATGAAGAAGTAAGATTATGAAGCCAAGAGTTACTCAGCTCAGGCAGCTACAAGTATCGATTATATGAATACAATTTCAGTACCAATTCATAAAAAAACCTTCAATTTTATAACTTAATACCTTCTACAATCTGTAATATTATCGTAATGCCCACTCTGTTATTTTTTTCAGAAATTAGGTATCTTTAAACCATGCTATTGATTTCGTTACTCATGGCAGTCTTTTACTACTTCAGAGTATTTTATTTTCAGTGTTGGCGCAATGTTTGTGGCGTCATTTTGTTAATTTGCTGCGCTCCGTATACCAACTTATTGTTTGGTCTGAGACCGGGACCAAACGAGATAAATGCTGATATGTGTCAAGTGGTTACTGAGTTGCGAGGAGGAAGGCCTTAATTTCAATAACTGTATTGGGGAAAATAATATACGAGGAGATAATTATTTCACAGGATAAGATAAACTTTTTTATTGTAGGTTCATTACAAGCACCTTATATTTTTGGTGTTTGGCCGGATTCAGTTCTTTGACGAAGAAAAGAAAAAATATAAGTCATGTCATGGAACACATGGCTGATATAGGTTGTCATTTGTACGGTAGATGTCATGAACCCTAGTATGGTCCAGTGCGTGTAATGTTTGCTTTATGTAATGTTAGGTTAGGTACGTTAGAACTAAGTCAAGATAGTTAATAATACTATAGAGTAGCTTAAAGTTTCTTGAAACGAAAGAAAACCCATACAAGATAAAAACTTTATTCTTGGAAATAACTTAATTATTTATGTTTGCGCAATTCATGTTTTGAAAGAAGGGTTTTATGTACCCATTACTAATAAGAATAGTATAACTTGTAAGAACAGAGGAAGATGCGGTATAAAAAGCTGTTGGGATCCATAAAAGTAATGAAAAACTACGTAATTTACTACAAAGTAACTCTTTTACAAAGCTATTAGTAAGTTTGTATAGGGGCAAGCCGGTGACCAATTTTTGGAAGACACGTTATAGTCACCGACGATCATAAAATATTGTCAGGGATACATGAGGTTAATACCTAAGGCTTGACGTCCGTTGCTGCGTATTTTTAACGCACCCGTTACGCATGCGTTGTCAGAGGAAAGGAAATTGCGCATTCCGATCTTATTCCCAAACAAATACGGCGACGGTGCGTTGACGGATGCGTCTGTCAAACGACGCACCGCCGCGCTAAAAATAGTGGCAGCAACGGATGTCAAGTGGTACCAAGAACCACCAATATCATCATCTTGTCAGCCTTTTTTCGTCGCACAACCATGTCAGATGCCTACTAGTAGTAGAAGGCAGTTGAAAAACTCTGACATAAGGGTTCATCGGGTCGTTCGTCGACTCGGTGCCCCACACGAATATAAGAATAAGTATTTTTTCGCTGCAAAGTTCAATCAAAAATTAATTATACATAGTTTATTTGTAGGTATACGATCACCATACAAGTTACCTACCCAATCAGATTAAACTAGTTTTCCATGCATATAACCATAACCAGTATAAAGTAGATCTTTTTGATGGATAGATAGAAGTGCAATTGATAGCAACTAAAAGCACACAATAATCGACGGAGTCCTCTTCTACGCAAATTCTATTAACGATTGTAATTTTTTTGGTGACATTCAAAGATTGTGGTCTAGTCTAGTGGCTGCAGGAAAATGGGTAATTTCAAGTGTGAAATCACCTTAGCTTTATAGTGGCAATGAAGCTATTAACACTTAAGATTTACGTCTTCTTCGAAGCAGGCCCGCTCGGTCATTATGGGCAATTGGCTTATGTCAATATGGGGTTCTTGTTTGAACTAGATGTTTTACAAAGCTTTTGCTGGTGAACCTACTTACATACTTACTTATTAACTTAAATCATACGGCTCGAAGTCTGCTAAATGAAAATTGTTTCAGTTGTATGTAGATAGCGTGTTAGTGGCATGTTTTGGGCCTTTCGTATTCTGCTAACAGTTTGATGTATAGAATATAACGGTTACAATAAAATTAAAGTCGAGTGTCGCTGGCATTGCAAAGTTAAAAAAAGATGAGAGTCCGGGCCCAAAGGCCGTTTCGCCTATGTATTTAATTTGATGTTAAAACTTTAACCAAACCCAATTAACCATATTTGACAGCTGTCAGTTCCATACTAAAAGAGATGTCAACAAAGGAATTTGGACCCTCTGCCATTACATTAGCACGAATAATATGACAGCTGTTAAATATGGCTTTTTCGGATGGCCATAGTGTAGGTACTTGTGTATGTAGCACCTCAGCCGCTGCAGCACGGTTAATATAGTTTATACAGATCAATATCAAGAATATTTAATATTATTAGCGCTAGTGTGATTTGACCTTAAATATACAACTTCAAACAACCCAATAGAAAGGAACTCGTAACAAAACCAATTACTCTTTAGGTAATAAACAAGGAAGCATTTATTAGACAGGATGATGTAAGTAACATATGCGTTTACATACCAAATACGCTAAATGCTTGTAATAACCGCATTTAAAGACATGTTTTATGAACAAGTTATTCAATAAGTTACGTGTAAGTATGATATATTATTTCGATTTGTTTACACAACATTATCTTAGGCGGTTTTCCTACTTGTCATCCGTCGCTGTGTATTTTTACGTACGCATACGTCTGTCAGACGAAAAGAAATTGCGAATTGCGATTTTCCTTCCCCTAAAATATGGTTTACGGATGTGTCTGTCAAGTCGTTTGACGCATGCGTTACGGTGCGTTAAAAATACGCAGCGACGGACGACAAGTGAGAGAACTACCATATACCTAGGCACTTGTCTTATTCATAACTTTTATGTAACATGCTTTAGTAATACAAGCAAGGATCAACTTAACAAGGATAAGGGTCAACTTATTGTGGTTGTCCATAACATCTTTATAGAATTTTAGAACATTTATAAAATTAACCACAACGGCTCACCTCGGACACGGCGCTCGAATGTATGAAACAAACGCGTTGCTACGCACCTACGCACACAGTCTAAGCTCGCGTATGTGAACGCGGACCATGCTTGTGTGTGTGAGACAACATGTCAGGGTTTGCCGCCATTTTGCGTTCGCGAATCGGGAATGCAATGTGCGGCAGTATGAAATGACTTTCGTCGTCGCGTCCTTGCTAGCCGGTGTCTGAGCGTCCTCCGAGCGCGGGTGGGCGGCGCTTGTAGTACTATTAATTATACTGTGACAACGGGCAGGATTTGAACCCGCGGTTTTCACTTCCAGTATTAACGACTTAGTTTCTTACTAGTCCCAGTACATGTAGCCAAGTCAGGTGTATTACTTTCAGATGCAGTTTCTGTTGTAGCCCAATGGTAAGAAGAGTCACTAGTTCTAAACACATGTTACAGCTTCGAATGCAAGCAGTATTAAGCTAGAAAAGTTTGTAAGTTTTCTAATATTTCATGTAGTTATTTTTTATGACTAGTTAGGTAGAGGGTCGTACTAGATGTTTTATTTATCTGCCACCTCTTTATACCTATGTGTGTCATGGTTGGATTCGTCGTGACGTCATGATTCAGGATCTCGATTTGTAAATAAATCATGTCATGAAGGGGGAAGGAAATGTTTTGACTATTTTTAAAGTTTGCCACACACAGGTATACAGAGAGGTGGCAGATAAAATTCAAGATTCAGAGGACTTTGCTGAGAAATTTACATTACCACAATAAGTTATTCCCTTAAATGAATTACATCGAGGTGCTGCTGAAAGTACCTATAATAAGATGCAGGGCCAGGATTCTCTAATTGTTAACCTTGCAATGCCAGTGATACTCAAATGTCATCGTGATATTCTATACTTTAAACTGTTAGCAGAATAAGAAACGCCAAAAATCGTGACATGCTTTCTACATACAACTGAAGTGATTTTTATTAGTCGACTTTGGGCTCTAGTAGCTAGAAGGATTTCACAAGAGTAGAAGAGTTTAGGTACAACTTCGAAATAAGTACGAAATACCCAAAATGCTTGAGGCAGGACGAGCAACCTATTCATGCTTTATGTCTCTGATCAATAATAATTAGCCCTTTTGCAATAATGCCTTGAAAATAGATTTTACTAAATAAATTTAAGTTATTAATTGAAAAGTGAGATAAATTACTGAGCTGCCCTTTCATAACCTATGACATTCATTACCTATTATACATGCCTAAATAATAGGTATGTCATAATATTTTATTTAGGTATGCAATGGCCTCAATTCGGGATATAAATTATCTTAACTTACCTTAAATAAGTGCAGTCACTTTCCGTCAAATAAGTTTAGTCTCTAATATCTAAGTTTGGTCATATTTAAAAATGTTAATGGGTTCTTCGCAATTTCTAGTCAATTTAGTCGCCATTGTTTTCATCGTCGCCTTAAAGACGTTGAAAGGGACGTTAAAAGAAACATGACAAGACTAAAAGATATGCTATCCTATATTTTAAATATTTTCTAAATCTATTGGACGGAAAATGACAGCACTAATTTTAGGCAAGTTAAGAGAACTTATATCCCGAATTGAGGCCAATTTACCTTATTTACTTTCCTCTGTATCTCTGTATAAGTATCTCAAAATAAGAGGAAGAAGATAAAACTTATCAGTCTCTAATAACAGCAGTTATTCTATTTTATCTGGACGTAATTTTACCTCTCTTAGTAGGCTCCTTACTACTTAGGTATTGCGTATAACTTTCTTGTATTTTTTAAATACGATGCCTTTAAGACGCTATTAATAAATAAATCGGTTTTCTGCAATCTTTAGAAACCTGACGATACTAAGCAATACGAGTAGTGCCGTAAAACTAGCGCGCAAAAATATTATCTCTCAGAATATCCATATCTTTGGTTCCCCTTTTAAAGTTACAGTAAGAACGTCGATAAAAACATTTTTTGGGAATAAATTTAGGATAATACCAAATAAGGTAGTTTTTAGCATATTTACCCATATTTGATGAGGCACACCGCATATTTCATGGAGTTTGCAAGTTCTGAAAAGGATATTTAAAAATATTTTGTTTGTATGAAGTGAAAACATATTTTTTCGCACATACTTATATCTCGACTATATCCATTGCAGGGTAGGCAGGATAAACGGCCGTAAATAAACACACTTATAACCCCGTCTGACAAACATTTTAGGATCATTCAGAATATTTTTTAGGTAATGCCATAGTGACAGGTTGTCAGCCCATTGCCTAAAATTGTAAAATACATGTAACCCTCAAGTCCCTTAGTCGCCCACGGGAAATAAATGGGCATTAAGGGGAGTTGTACCACAAAATTATCGCCACCTTATGCACCTTATGCTTACCTTAAATAGTGCATCTATTTTAAGCCGACATCACAAGAAATATTTTTCATAAGGTGTCGATAATTTTGTGGTTTAATCCCAACCATTGCATACTATCGACTGTAAAAGAAATTTAGAATATTGCAGTTGCTTCTATTAAAAGCACTTATTACAAGCTTATTTTTATTTACGAAGTAAAAAGAGGTAGTGAGACGTGCTGGAATGTCCCATGAAAAGGAATTGAAAGAGATTCTGAATCAATATGGCGTCAGGCAGTAGAAAAAGTCTGTCAGGGAAATGCAATTGCAATATCGATACAGTAGATTGATATGTAGATAGTTTGAAAATATGACTTACTCCTTTTACAAGGGAGCGGGGCATTGTATTCAGATTTTGCATATCTGTGTTCAGCTTAGTTGTGCAATATTACACAGGTATTTATAACATTTCAAATGAAAATTTTATATCACCTTCAGATAATCCGAAACATTAGTGATTGAAGGGGTAGGTACATTTCACTACGCGTAGAGGTTTGACCCTCATATTTGGGCTATTTTGTACTAAACGTATTGATTTCAACCTTATTTCAACCAACTCCGTAAAATTGAGCAAAACTAGTAACTGATAAAAAAAACTCGACTAATCTAGATGCTAATAAAAGGCGACTGCCCAGCAAGAATATTCAAAAACAAACATCGCGCTAGTCCTGTCTAATGTACGATAATTAATTATCCTCTTGCACCAACCTTAACAAAGTAGAATGGGACATTAAGTCATAAAAGACTCACTGAACGTTGTTTGGACCACCTTTGGACCACCTTCTATCCAGGAAGACGACTCAATTAACGCCAGGCTCTTAATTTATGACTATTAGGGCTGAATAGGTGGTACTAGACGGAAAGTATTTATCAACACTTTTGTTTTATTATTTGATTACTCTAGACAACATCATTATTAGGGACACGGTTTTATGATCGATTACTTTGTATGTTGAAGTTGAAAGATGGAAGTTTGTCGTAAAGTGAAATTTGCGAATGATCAATTATATTATGATGCACAAGAACATCCTAAAAACTAAATAGTAGAAGTTTTGCGGCTGCTGCTTGGCAGCAGATATATAATAACCTGGACATTTCACATAGCGCCATCTTGCCCCAAACTAAGCAAAGTTTATACTATGGGAACTATATAGCTGATGATAATACTTTTATTCTATTTTTATATAAATGCATATTATACACAGCAAACACCCAGACTAAACACAAATATCTGAAAATTTACTAAACAAATTTGTGGGAATCGAACCCACGACCCTCGGCGAGGCAGGCAGGGGTCTCTCCTCTACGCTATCGGGCCAGTCAACTATAACAACTATAACGCATATCCTACTCTTTGACACACACGCAATGCAGAAATGTACCAACATCACGACGGATGTTTAGAACGCTATGAGTAAGGATAGACCCCATTGGATATACTTAGAAAATTGATGCGTGTCAGTTTCGGTACCGCCACAGCCACAAGGGTCCACCCATCCATCAAACTATTAAGGTCGGCACATATTGACCAAGACATGCCTTAAATCGGTTTTTGTTTGTGTTCGAGGGTGTTCATAGTTCCATATCTTTAAAGGGAACTTTGTAATAGTTACTTATCTTCGAGATACATTAATAATGTGATTTCGTTTAGGGATCTTACCCGAATTCAAGACATGCTTACATACGAACGTATAAGTTTTTTGACGTTATTTTATTTATTTGATAACAAGTCAGTGTTACCATAAAGTTTATAGTTAGTTTATAACACAAAAAACGACGAGAACAGAACAATATCTAAATATTGGCCTCAATTCGGGAGATACAATTTCTTTACTTAAATTAGCGCTGTCACTTTCCGTCAAAGGGATATGTAAGTGATGTCATATCTTCTAATTTGATGCAATATACGAGTTATCTGTCAAAATAAAGCGATTATGAAAACAATGACGACTAAATTGACTAGAAATGGCGAAGAACCCATTGATATTTTTAAACATGACAGGACTTAGATATCTCCTTTTCTATACCTATTTGACGGAAAGATGACAACTTTAATTTGTTCCCCGAATTAAGCCCATAATGTATTTCCACGTACTGAATTTGCTTAGCTGTCGTTTAGATGACATGCCAAAATCACTTTCCACGAAAGTTTGGCGTAGACTGTACCACCGGAAAGTCTTTAGGAACAGCCAGTAGTACGTAATCAACTGCTTACAGCCCGTTTGATGTTGATAGGGCTTGGATAATGCGCTTAACTCGGCGGGGGGATGCGGCATAAATCATTGCTAAGTGAGATCGGACTGATGTGTGAACTCGTAAATCACCCGTGTAAATGAGCTCACGGCTACCCGCTTTGCAGAGCAGTGGTAAGCATGATGACTCCAAATACTTTTCAATGTTTGGTACTGACAATCTGAACGTCGAAGAAACGGGTAGGTAGGAGAAATAATCTACGATACGATCAATTTTAACTTTCTATAGTTGATGAAATGGGAATGCGTATAATGTTACGATAAGACTTCAATTATGTCACAATATACCAAGGAAAAGAAATTTGACTCGAGCACCTTACCGCTAGAATCTACCTACATTAGCAGGGATGTCAGAATTTTAGAATTTGGATGCATCGCAAGTCGCATAGGCTGACCACTTATATCTCAGATGCTACCACGATATGTTATTCGACTTGTATGTACTCGTATGTAAGGCATGTATCAAGAACAAAACCTCTTTTGTGCATTATTAACTCTTTTCATAATTACATTAACCAGTTCCAATATTTTTCTTTCGACTACCAATCTTCGTAATAAATTAACTGAATGTTTCTCAACCATCCATCACTGTGAAGATCAGAAAGCTGATATCGAGCTGATGAAAACGTCATTAAGCTAATCACTTGAAGCAAGTTAAGCATAAAGTTGGCCGCAAAAAGTCACTCTGAAGTTCGTCTGTACAGTGGTGGTGAAAATTGTAGAGATGCTACTTTTTTTTTGGTTCCACCTATTTGGATGGAATTTGTTTATATTTGCGGAAAACTCAATACGTTAACATCATTCAAAGATTTTCCTCAGATGTTGTCATATACTTAGTTCATATAAAACCAGAGCCTGAGCGTTAATTCATTCCACGAATTTCCTAATTTTGTACCACGTTAATTATCAGGGTGAGCCCTAACGTAATTAATGGTACGACTTCATAAATAATTCGTGTAATAAAAGTGATATGCCATTTTTTATAAATATAATCTGAACGTTTACTACTGCATCTACAGTTTCACTGAGACAATTCATTTTAGTAATTTTGCCTCAAGATGCAGACGAGCTAAAAATGCGACCGCCAGTTGCATCTTCTATCAGTCAAAAAGGAAAGTTTATGGAAAAACTTCACAGACTCGCAATTGTGGTTTTTTTACTGGCAGCCCCAGTTTGTTTTTAAGTTCGAGGTGGATTCTTAATCTTTAAGCTGCAGAGGTGCAGTTGGGGAATAAAGTTATGAGCGCCACTTAAAGTAAGTGGAATGTTTTTGAAGGAAGAATCCCGGAAGCTCGTAGTTTAATCCGGGATAGTGGGATAAGATCTGCACTATTGTAGATCAGTTGGAAGTTTGGATCCGAAGTCGGCTCGGCTGGAGTCACTTCTGGGAAGCGAGTGAGATTTTGTTCCGTTTTGATGGCATTGGAAATGTGGTTTCATGTGCGGTCATTGAGGCTGAAGCTGAAGTACCAGTACCATTATTTTTCCAAAAATGAGTAGGTATTTTCCGCTACATTTACATAATGACACTTATCACGAGCTCGCCTCGCTCAACTTTTTACGCTAAAAAAGGGCGAGAAGCCTTAACCCTGCTCGGTTGTGTAAAACTCGAGAAAGACACGTATTGCGAGCCTACTAGACCTCGACTTTTTACACAATTTTTTTTTTAATGGTTGACTGTATGTCCACCCAAAGTAACTAGGTACAAAAAGATGCCTCTCCCCTAACTTGCAATCAAATCGCATCGTTATTTAAGCATCGCGAACTGTTAGGTCTCCCACATTATAATAGTGACAAAGGTTTTATGGAGATTATAACTTCATCAAACATCTATCAAATGTTCTTCAAATGAAGATTCAACATACTAAATTGGATTCCTCCTAACTACAGTAAGCCGATCAAGGGGCTAATGATGCGAACTTAAGAGCCGATGTTGTACTATCAAGACCAACTTAGTAAATTAATTCCATCACATCTCTTCAAGCAAGATTAAACTCTCAACAAACCACTATAAAAGCCAATTTTCCTGCGCTAACACACTTGAAATTGATTTTAATCGATTCTGAAGGACCACTTAATAAACTCCATTTGACACTCTAGGAGGATATTAGTGCAAAATATTATGAATTTAGATAATTAATTATCTAATTAATTACAGTTTAGAGGCAATATCTAAACGCTTACATGGTAAGTAACTCAACTAGTTAAAGACCGGTCAAGAAAACTTTACGTCATGAGTTACTTCATTTTGCACTTAGCTGCTTACTACTCGTAATTTACGACCTGTTTTTTTATATTTTTCAATCCCAAGAGTTATACTTACTTGTAGACAATATACTACTGAATTATTTATTTAAGTATAATACATTTTAAAACATTTAAAGTGAGTCTGAAAAGTACTAAAAATTCAAAATAACTTCAAATGTTTATTACTTAACTAAATACCTTTTTATTAACAAGCTTTATTGAACAGTAAAATTTGAAATTATGATACTATGTTAGATATGGGAGAAAGTTTTATTTAAACTTTGATTACCCTCATTTCTATGTATGGTTGCGATTAGTTGCGATGAACTCAAAAGCTATGCATGATAGCTTAATACCAGTCTGAAAATATGCACTGCTTACTTCTCACCAATAAATTATTTGATAAAGGTTCTTTCACACTGGTCACACGATACATTTCCCGGACATGGTCGTACAAGTTGCATAGGGACATGTTTCGCTATTAAGAGATTTACAATGCTGAACAACAAGCTACGCAACATTTCGCTGGACTACTGGGATAATATGCACGCTTTTGGCAAAATTTATAACTAAACTTTAGAATTCAGATGCTTGAATTAGTTCCAGAATATTTTTACGTATACTTTCTACAGACTTAAAGTTCGGTAAGTGTAAAGGCAGTAGCGCTTCCTCGGCATTTTTTGCGGGGTTTTTTGATGCTTGTAATATTTTACGTTTTTATTTTTACCTTTTACAGCAAACCATGAATCATAAAATAAATCATAAAAGTTTACGTTGCAAACAACACAATTTCTTTGAAACAATTTTTTGTTGTAGGTAAAAGTAGAGAGTATTTTTATACCTGTTATGGATAACAATTATGAATAATAATAAATCTTTAAAGTACTTAACAATTTTGTTACTCACGTTTGTTTGTCTTTCTGTCATATTTTTGTACCTACTTGTGTCTTTGATTAAAAATGGTTTTGGTGAAGTTTTTGTTTGCTGAAATATGACATCAAAGATTTTCAATGCAAGTTGTCAGACAATTTGAAATTCCACGACTGAATACGCGGCTGCGTAATATTAGATAGGGATACGTTTCCATGTGTATTTTATTTCAGGTCTCAGCTCTAAAAATAGCTAAAATCGTAAGCCTCCTACTAATACTTAAGTTATAAGAATAAGTAAAATGAAATAAAATAAACAGCAGGCAGGTAAAAACACGTTCATTTATCCATCACAATAAAACTTTATGTTCCAAATATTAGTACAATTCCTAAGTTTCGAGCTCTTTACGGATCTCGTGGTGACGGATGACTTAGGTGTTAGATGTAATTATTTAGAATAATTTATACATAGCGGTAGAACAAAGATAATTTAAATTATAAATAATGATCTCTAACACCTTTGTCATCCGTGATCACGAGCTCTATAAAGAGCTTGAAACGTAGAAATTTTAAAATCCTTAATAAATAGAACTTAAGTCCGTTTCAAATTGTTTAATTGTGATGAGTAATAGTTGTGCAAGCTCAAGAAATTCATCATTCACAAAATCGATGAAATATTCAGTGTTACAACAGACAGTAGTTGTAATTCGATATTTGATTATTCCTTCACTGTGTGTACGTATATTGCATAATTTAATTACTTACCATTAAATAATACGAGAGTTAAGTTTCCTACATTGCTCCTTATAAACTCGAAAGTTCTTCTATTCACTTAATTATTAATGATAAATTTTTTATCATAACTCTCTGTTTACTTACCAAATAGATAGGGCAAGCTATTAACAATATAATAGATAGAAAATACATGTGATTTTTTAAATATTTGTCACATGTGCCGACAATTACATGAAGTCGTCAAAATATACAGTGTATTGAAAAAGCATGATCGCACTGTCGCTAAGACGAGAGCATATGACCTACCCTGTGAAAAGATATCAGATCTCAAGTAGAACCAAGCTTCTAAATCTACAGGCTCTGACTTCAACAACCCAAATTTCTTAAACTCTACTTCAAAATGTAAAGATTGGCCGTTATGCTACAGTTAATCTACAATGCGAAATTAATGCATTTGAGTTAAGTAAATCTCCGGTTTCAATAAAATTTTTTGGAGTATTGACCGACACAGCTAAGATATTAATTTTGAAAATGATGTAGAACTTGATAAATTTGCGTTGGTGGAGTTAGGGCGTGTAGATTCAGGAGTTTCACCCTAATTGAGATCTGATATCTTTTTCAGTAAGTCTTATTACATTTTTCGTCTCTTTTTGTAGGGCGAAGGAACATACCATACATACTTGGAACCCTTGGACTTGTAATGAATTGGAGAAAGATTTTGTAAAAATACTGACAAACAAATTGTTTTGTTTCTAACTACAAGACGGGATACCTACCAAATATCTGAACTCTAGCATTCAAGTTTCATACAAACTTCAATTCCCCAATTTGGGGAAAGGGGGCGAAATATGGGGGCGTTTATTATTATTATATATCAATAAAATCTAAAGTATTAAAAATATGCATCTGAAACTTTGTATGTTTTATAATAGGTAATAATAAATATTAAGAGAAATAATATTTTCTTGAGTTTGCACATCTATTACTTATCACAATAAAACAATTTCTCATCACAATAAAGATAACTCCAAACGTAGGAATTGTAAAATCCAAAATAAACACAAGTAAAATCCGCTTAAAATTGTATTATTGTGATATTCCGAAAATTTGATTAATCTGGTATATCAGAAACAAAGTTATGTGGGTTGAAAAAAATTACGAAGCACTTCGAGAAAAGGTAGGTAAGGTAGTGCCTTGACTCGTCTTAGTGGGGGCACGACCGTGCCCCTAGATGAGCTTCTGTTAGATGCCCTTGATTTTGTGTATTGTAAATTTTGAGTTCTTACCTATTTAACAATACTTTGTTCAGTGAAAGCTAATGACTTACATTTTAAATATTACCCATCCTGTGTAGAGATATAAAAATTTAGATGTCAAATCCAACGGAAATTCCGTGACTGAATTTAAGATAGGTTTAAGTAAGGTCCAGGCAGGTACATTGTTAGAAAACACAAAGTATTTTTTTTTAACTTAAGGAAAGGTAACAATTAATAATACGTCTGCTACAGTTCTTGATGTTTACGGGTTATTCCGCTTTTGTCTACAACATAACTATCTATGACTTTTTGTTGTATTACTTATATTTGTCCTTTTCACGGTACCTATTGGCGTTATTACAAAAAATATAGAAATGGTTTAAGAAATTAGACAACGTCAAATCGCATGGATAAATAATTTAGTCACTGTCTAAAAGCACTTCTAAGTTTTTTGTAACACCGCGGTATACCGTTTACGTCTACATTCTCGCAGATGACGTATTTTTTATTAAAATCATTTAAGGATAATTAATATTTGTACATACTGGAAACAAAAATAGTTAATTTCATAATATGGTTAAAGCTCATAGGTAAATTTCGAACTCTCAGACATTCAAAAGTCAAGAGAATAAATAAGTGGTTCAGTTCCATTGACTACTCTAAGCATAGCGCTATTTCCACAGATCCAGCCCCATGGAACCTTGGTCTTGGAACAATATGCAACAACCCAACCAACATCTAACAGAAGCTCATCGAACAAATTCCAAGGATTTTATCCGAATTTCTAAACTGGTTTAGAAATATGGCACAACAAAGTTAAGAAAATAATTTTTTCCAATCAAATGTCCGCATAGCTATTTTTGAGTTAATTTTCATGGTTATAGATGCTTACTTTGTATATTAACAAAATAATAACCATAGCTTGCGGAGAAAATAAATAATTTAATTTAATTTAATCAGATATATTCTACGAATTTATCCCTAAATTGAAGTAAACGTAGATTATTGACGCATAGTTGTAATGAAAGGATCCAGCTGTTTTTTTGACATATTTCAGAAAAACAGTAAAAATCTACTAACAGTTCTTTCATCGTGAAGATTTTATGTGTTAATATTTGTAAAATTTTATTAATTTTTTACTTCCATTGTGAGTTATTCTTTATCTTGAAGTAAGCACAAAAATAGTCAGGACAGTATATTTTGAACTTCGTTTTGCTATATTAATTACTACACAACTATATGAATCTGGCAAAGTCCTAGGAACTTTGCCGAGTTACTAGATTTGTTTAGGACGAGATGGCAGAATAAAGTCCCCATATTGCCATAACCCGACTTGAGGGAAATTCCTAGGATTTCATCCGATTCCTGATTTTGCCATTTTACTGCGACATCACAATTATCTATTAACAACAGACAGGCGCATAAAAATACTTGTAGATTTAAATTATACGCTAGTTAAGATTTTGAAATGATTGCGATCTTTGCTAGGCTTTAATGAAAATGTCATTTCGTTATATTATTGCTGCATTCATGATAGAGTCCGGAGCCTGGTTAGTACCTATGTACGTATATGAAGTGCCTGGTGTACTAATGGAGAAAATCTGACCATTTGTTGGTCGCGTTTCGGCAACATGAGGTACACAAAACTAAAAACAGCACCTTATAGAAAGAGTATAATATTTTAAGTATTAGACCGGGTCTATCGCGATAGTATTTAGGTAAATATTAGTAATTTACCTGTGTCCCGACGTTTCAATACAGTTTCATGTATTGTGGTCGCGGGTTGTCTAATACTTAAAATGAGTGAAAGTGATCGCGAGAGCTTAAAAAGTAATAGGGTATCATATGTTGAAACTGTAAAATGTCATACTACTATCACCTGTATGTACTACCATGTGATATTATGCAATAAATGCTATATGAATATGGGTCCGCATTCTGTTTGCCGTATGATGTCGGCATGGAATAGCATCATCCCATTTCTTTCTCGGGTGTCGTAAGAGGTTACTAAAGGACTCGAGGGTTACATGTGTATTGAAACTTTAGTTCAACCTGTCACTATGGCGATACACAATTTTCTAAATGACTCTCAAATGTTTGTCAGTGGTGTAAATGTTCGTTAATTATGGCCGTTTACGCTCTGCTTAGCCCGCAAGGAATATAGGCGTGGTATATGTATATGTCATGTTTTTTATCTAATCCGCCTCTGGCAAACAATGCCTTCAATTCGGAATTGAAATGCTCTTATCTTACTTTCAATAAGTGCTGTCGCTTTCTGTGAAATATGTTTAGAAAATGATACAAGATATCTTAGTCCTATCATGTTTAAAATATCACTAGGTTCTTCGCAGTTTCTAGTCAACTTAGTCGCCATTGTTTTCATCGTCACCTTATCGTGACAGATAACACGTATTTTGCGTTAAATTATAAGACATGACGTGACCAAGATATCTCCTATCCCTTTTCTGAACCTATTTGATGGAATCTGACAGCACTTACGTATGCCGTATGATGCCGGCTTAAAATAGCATCACCCCATTACTTTCCTGTGGGTGTCGTAAGAGGCAAAGATGGGACTCGAGGGTGTGTATTGCAATTTAGGCGATGGGCTGACAACCTGTCACTATGGTGATACACATTTTCCGAATGACCCTCAAATGTTTGTCAGACGTGGCGTAAAAGTCCGTTTTTGCGGCCGTTTACGCTCTGCCTACCCCGCAAGGAGGAAAGGCGTGATGTATGTATGTATTATTTATTTATTTATTTTATTTACCGTTTATTGTACACAAAAACATTACAAGAGAAACACATACAAAGAATAACGACACAACAGGACAGCTTGTTTCTACTAAGAAATTTCTTCCAGCTGACCTACGCAAAGTGAGACTTTATAAGATAGGCGGATTAGGCGTGCACAATAGAATATAATAAGATAAAATAAACCTACACACGAATAGATTAAATATACCTAAATAAACTTATAATAAAAATATATATATATATATATAAATACTTATACTTATATTTGTAAATATACCTACTTACACATACATAGTCTTGCAATTTACGATAGTGAAAGATAGTATTCTTTTACTCTCTTCTTAAATACAGCGATGGAAGGGCTGTCACGAACAGTATGTATGTGACAGCACTTATTAAAGGTAAGTTAAGAGAATTGATAACCCGAATTGCGGCCAGTATCTACTGACCTTATACCTATATATAGGTAAAACAATTCGGCATACAGCGGAAGCCCCGCGGACGCTGGCTGCAGCCTATCAGCCAGGCTTTCCGTGTAAATATAAATAAGTATTAACCGCCATACATAAGCGATGAAAAATGAATATGCATGCCCAAACTTCACGCGTGAATAGCTAATGTAATGAATACATCCTGTCAAATATTTGCTATGTTCACGATTGAAATAGTAGCTGCTATTATTGAATTCAGTGAATACCTCACCCACCACGGGTGGACATAAAGTGAAATTCTAATCAGGGCCTGAAGTATGCTAAATAAAAATGGTTTTAGTTGTGTGTCAATAGCCTGTTAGTGAGACAGTGGCCATGTCAGAGGCCTACTACTAGTAGCAGGCGGTTGAAAAACTCTGACACCAGGGTTCATCGGGTCGTTGGACGACTCGGTGTCCCATACGAAAAGAAAGAAGAAGAAGTGAGACAGTTTTGGTCATTTCGTATTCTTGTAACAGTTTGAAATTACAGAGGCATTAGAATGACAATTGACATTCGATGGCATTACAATGACTAACAATAAGTGAATCGGGGCCCAGGCATCACAAGGCACGGTAAGTGATGAGCGGTTTCTGCGAGTGCGACGCATTGCATTGCGCTCACCAATCCGCCTGCCAAGTATGGTGATTATGAAAGAAGTATGCCTATCTCTAGTATGACTGTTGTTGCTGCTGATGATGATTATGATATTGGTGAGGCTTGCTTATCGTAAGGAACTCGTGAGTCGGTGAATACTTGACCCAGCTGGTTTAGAAATTTTGATTTAGCTCATATTTGCTTACCCTATAACAAATTTTAAAAAATTATGTCCTATACACACTCCTTTTATGCCGTGTGATGCCGGCTGAGAATAGCAACACCCAATTTCTTTCCCGTGGGAGTCGTACGAGGTGACTAAGGGACTTTTTTTTTTTAATCTTTATTTAAGGAGTCTTGTCAAAATATGACAATGCCACGAGGGTGTGTATTGCTTAGGCGATGGGCTGACAACCTGTCACTTTGGCGATACACAATTTTCCGAATGACCCTCAAATATTTGTCAGACGTGGTGTTAATGGCCGTTTTTGCTGCCGTTTACGCTCTGCCTACCCCGCTAGGGATAAAAGGCGTGATATGTGTATGTATGTGTGTACCTTTTAACTCTTCCAGCAGCAGGAAGATCAGTAGAGTTTGCACCAGATTTTCCCGAATAAATAAATCACAATCACATTCTGCTGTCCACCTGATTAAAATAAGGTCTAGAATTACATCGTTACAGCCGGCAATGTTCGTTTATCTGTTTCGCGCCATTAAATTAGCACTTGTCGCGGTGACGTTTACGATCGAACCTGCAAAAGTGATTTCAGAGCCATAAAAAGCATTCCAATTTGTGACAAGTCCAGCTTTGAGCCTGCCACAGTTAGGTGCTACGTCGACACATAATCGAAACACATTCAGCCGCGGGATAACACATTGTTTGACGTAGACATTTCAAAATTTTCAGCGCAGGTTGTCATTGTCCAATACGATGTCAAATTCCGCGGCTGAACTAAGTTAGTGTGTGGTCAAGCCATGCCCTACATTATAACCGAGATGTTAGAGTTTCGGTTCAACAAACCAAATTTTAGCTTTCTAGCACTTTAGGAAGTACCCTAACATTTTGATATGATGTTCATCAGTGTGTGAGTGAGTACCGAAAACGGCGTATTTTAGATATCAATAAAGTTTAAAGTAATCTCTCTCTTTTCGTGTGGGACACTGAGTCGTCCAACGACCCGATGAACCCTGGTGTCACAGTTTTTCAACCGCCTACTACCACTAGTAAGCCTCTGACATGGTTGTGTTACGACCGCCGTCTAAGTAATCATAGACAGCAACCGGGACCGACGGCTTAACGTGCCCTCCGAAGCACGGAACCATTTCTTTTCGGACAATCAGTTGGTTCACCCTGCAATGTCCTAACCAGACCGGGAACAAATTCACAAAGTGATAAATATGAACTTTGTGAGTGTGCCACCGAGAATCGAATCCGGATCCTTTGTGTCGCAGGTAGTCGCACTTCCACTGCGCCACATCGATCGTTAAAGTAATAAAGCTTGCAATTAAAACTTTGTATGTTCAATGAAGTGACTATTGTTAACATATCTCGAGAATTTGATCAATCTTGTATATCGGAAAGCTGGTGTGTGTTCCAAAAGTTACCGACATGTTTTTAAGAGGATGAAAATAGTAAAAATTACCGATAATTTAGTTATCACACGAGCAATATTACTGAAATAGACAAACACGTCCGCGTTAGGTATTAACGAGTAGTAAGTACTTAAGTTAGATCGCTGTGGAGATATTTTCTGCTCAAACAGAATCCACTATTTTAGTCTCCTAATTCTAGACCAAATATCTACGCACAGGGATCGTGTAGTGTACTCGTAGTACTATAATAACATTGCCTTTCCCTGGTTATCTAGGTACACAGCTGTGTCAGTAGGCGTTTCTTATAGCAGACTCGATACGTATATAGGATACCTACTTCTTCTGTATCGGTAACATAGATTGATTGATTGAGAGAAAAAAGAAATCATTCCTAGCGTAACGTTTAATAAGTTCGTTCTTTCTTAAGTTAAGGCAGGAAAAAATTTAATCATATTATCCGATGTCAATAATTACAATTATTATTGATTATAAGACATCTTTTAATACGTAAGTGACTACAGCTATTCACAGAATTGTAAGTAAATAAAACCACTTCATCAACATCGCTAAAATGCGCTAAGTGGATCTCAATTAGTATTTTAATAAACCTTTTCCATGGAATTCTGTCTGTGTTTATTCAGTGAAGTGCACTGAAGCTAAACTTTAATCATTTGCTAGACCTCAATTTTCCCGAAACTCTTCATTCCCCTAGCTGTTGCATATTGCAAAATTTCTACAAAGTTTCTTAACTTCCCCTAGAAAATAGCTTGTAGTAGATAGTTCTCTGGGATACTGGCCGGGGCAAGTACTAGAATGTTTACTATTAACATAAATTCCGGATCCTTGTACTTCTTACGTCTTGAGCTAGCGCCATGAATGTAAAGTGGGAATTTTGGAATGACCCTACTATGTAGCGGCTAACAAGTAAGATAAACTTTTTATTAAAGCCATAAGCTACGGTAGGACGTCTACTACCAATAAAGTCACCAACGATTGAAATAAGATATAAACTTAGAATAATAATAAAGTAGGAACCTCAATTCACTTACGATGTTTATTTATGCAGAAAAGAGAAAGCGGATTTTTCCTGAACCTTATTTTCCCGGTAAGAATAGAGAGAAATCTAAAGCATTGAAATCGTATCATAAGATTCAGATATGGAGTTTTAGCTACGTCACATGAGATAAATCACGTTTATGTGACTGCCCTGCCAGAGCTGAATTTATGTCTCTCTATGCTCTCACTTCTAATGTATTGCTTTATTCAAACGAGCTATTTTTACGAAATGGAACTGTTTTAGTTACGACCGCTTTTGTCAAACGTTTGGTATCTCTATTTCCACACGTGCCGTGTTGAATTTTTTATAAAAGCCAGTCTGAGCTATATTGTAATACAAAATAATAACATAGGGATATATTTTAGGTACCTACCCTTTTATTGGTAATCGAACAAGATTGAGAAATCTCTCTTTGGAGCAAGTTGATTACAAAATTTTCTCCTGACAGCGTTTTAATGAAAAAAGAAAGCGGTGATGTACGAAACTACAAGGCTCACATATAATTAAAGTGGTTTTTTAAAACATAATAACGCTTAACAACTCAATGTTCAGTCCATTGTCCTCTCGCCTCCAGAACGTGCTTCGCTTTGAATAAAAATCCTCGAATTTGAACACAAAGACCAATAATTAGGTCCGATAATAAGGACGCAATTATTCGGCCGGTAATCTCGCTATGTAAATGAGTATGATAATGTACATTTTCACATAAATGGAGCATAAGTTGTGAAGTCATGCTGTGTGGCATTGAAGGTCCTAGCTAAGTAACGGGTGTACCGGGCCGTGACACAGCAAATCTTAGCAGTTTGGTCCAATAATATGAAGATATCAGCGTTGTAAAGAGCGTTTATCACATCCACAATGTCCAATTATAAAGTTTAGAAAAAGGAACTGTTTTCGCTAGAAAGACCTCTACTAAAGCGAATAGGATTGTACCTACCTAAAACTTACCATGCAGAAAACAGAAATAAAATTTATCGTCGATTTAAATCAACAGACCAGAGTTTTGCCATAATAATGCATTTGTAGGATCAAAAGATAGAAACAAAATGTAAAATCTTATGCAATCTTGGATGTCAAATATTTTCTATTATTGTATAATAATAAGCCAAAGTCCTTCAAAAGAGTCACAAATATAAAAAGTCAAAAAATAAATTACCAGCGTTTATATCTTCTACCACACAGAAACTTATACCCGTCACATATTACGGAACGTAGGCGTTACCTTTATAACATTCATGTCTTTTGTTTAGAAGATCTGGGTGATCGTCTCTACATTTATTAAACTACGCATTATTATTGTAAATAATATTACAGACACATATTTGCCACAGAAGATTTATTTTTTAATTTGTTCTAAATTCCATCATCAGTATTTGTAATTATTGGGCCTAAGTCTGACCGTCTTTACCATCTGTTCTTAGTCTGTCCATCTTTAAAATCAATACATTATTGTCATCAAAAGTATAATTATCTTTCAATTTATTGTTATCCGTACTAATATTATAAATCTAAGAGTTTGTGTGTGTGTATGTATGTTTGTTTGCCTCTTCTCGCTCAAACGGCTAGACCCAACACAGGTAGAAAATAACCCGGAATAACACATAGGCCATATTTTACCGCGGGAAAACAACTATTACCACGGGAAAATTTGTGGCAGCGGGTGAAACCTCTTGGTAGAAATGTAGTAAGTCATAGTTTTGTCAGTGTTATGGTGATTGTGGGTCTGGTTGAAGTGGTGGGAAAGAATTTCAAGCGTTCTAACTTAACTCTTTATTTGTATAAATCATATTTATTTATTTTTAGTCACCCAATACACACAAATCCAATACAAAACAGTACCACACAACATTTCAATGTACTTTACAGATGATTGCAAAGCTCCGGTAATTTTTTTAAACAGGCGTCTCTCTGAGTACCTGATTCCTTTTGACGAAACTCATGATTAGTATTAGTATAAATGGCCCAAATCTGCAGTTCTACAAACTTTTTAAAGATTACTATGTTCAAAAGATTTTTAAATCGATTACAAGATAAATGTCGTAATTTGTTTTAAAAATCAATAAGCAATCCTAAATGACGGTAAGATTTCAATCTACGATCTTGATAAGCGAGATTACGATTTTTAGTAGGTACGGAATTGTTTAACAAGTTATGGGTAATTATTTATTATTATTTATTTTACTAGGTCAGCCAACATAATACATATTATACATTTCGATTTGATTAAGCAGAAAAGTTTTTAGCTAATACATATCACACTTAGAGGCTAACACAACATGCACATAAAATATAGCGTCATTGTATTGAAAAGGATAAATTCATTCTATTTATATTATATAATTTTAAATAATAAACTTCGAGTACAAAAATCTGTTAAAAATTAATCTTAAAAAAATTATTTATAAAAACTTATGATTAAAATAAAAAAGAAAACACAACGATCCATACCTACTAAAAAAACATGTAAAACACCATTTATAAATTCATATACGTAATCTTTAATAGACAAAATTCATTAAAACTAAAATTATCAAGCAAAAAGGCGAAAGATATAAATATTAAAATACAATAAAATAAAATTTGATTCATTCTGTCCTTAAAATTTTAAAATTGAATACCACAGTCCATAAAAAAAAACACGTAAAATGTTCATTAATAAAATAAATTACCTATTCTATATACATTCTTACATACATACATATATTACGCCTTTATACCTATTCTGTAATAAAGTAAATTCATTGAAACTAAAAACAATTTAAGCAGGAGGCAAAAAGTATAAACATACAAATACAATTAATTAAAGGAAATAGAATATAACATCAATTTTAATTGACTATATAGAATAAATTAATTACAATAGCATCGCATGCAGGAAGTAATCTTTCATTTTCTTTTTGAATTTCCCTATGTTATCGTGAAAAATGTCTATGTCGATTTCCTTTGAGAGTCTGTTGTATGATTTGACCATTCTATGAAAGGGAGCTGAAATATCAATGTTAGTTCTAGCTGGTGGAGCTTTAAATGGGACATAATGTTTATGTCTATGATTAGGCCTGGGTACGATAAGTCTTAATTTCTGAAGAGATTGTGGAGAGTCAATTTGACCGTGGATAATCTTATGTAGGAAACATAGATCGAGCATAATTCTACGGTTGGCCAGAGGGAGCGTCCTGTATTTTAAAAGTTGGTCATTGTATGTAGGATGATCTCTCAGGGTCCTGTCGTTAAAGGCGATGTGACGCAAAAACTTTTTTTGGACACGTTCAATGCGGTTAGAATGTACTTCATAGTACGGGTTCCATGCTATTGAACAGTACTCCAGTATACTTCGTGAGAGAGAGTTGAAGATGGTCAATTTGGTGGATGGTTTCATAAAACTTTTTGTGGCGCGCTTAATGGTAATATTGTAGGAATAATCGATAATATCTTAAAATATGTAGCGCGTAAAGTTGTCAAAGTCATAGCAAGGACCATATATAACTGGTCCTTGGTCATAGTCATTTTATAAACCTACGCTGAGAGATTGGAATACGTTAATTTTAGATTTGAAAAAGAAACACTAATCAAATTAAGTTAAGGTACATCAAGTTTCCGTTTTATCGAATATACATAAATATTTATTTTTCTTTATGACTCTATAGAAAATCTACATACTTACATACATACATACATACATAAATCACGCCTATATCCCTTACGGGGTAGGCAGAGTGTTAACGACCGTCCAACGGATATTAACACCACGTCTGACAAAAGTTTGAGGGTCAATCAGATAACTGTGTATCACTATAGTGACAGGTTGTCAGCTCGTCGCCTAAAATTGCAATATACACCCTCGAGTCCCTTAGTCGCCTCTTACGACACCCATGGGTAAGAAATGGGGTGATGCTTTTCTAAGCCGGCATCACACGGCCCCGGAACCGACGGTATATAAATTCTAATCCCTTTAAAAGGTAGGTTGAGGTGCTTCTGATAGTATACCTACGAATGATTGTCATACTTGACCATATACAGATTTTAGTCTTTCTGAAATATTATATTTTATACGGTGTTAGAAAAAGTACCGTGTTTTTAAACCTGTCTGAAATGAATGAAGTTGAATTACTTTCCCGGAAGAAACATGGGAAAAAAACATCTCTAAAACATGATAATTTAGTATAAGTAGTTTGTTGTTGTTTGTGTTCCTTGGATAAATTGTTCAGTTTCATGTCACCTTTTTTAGCGACAAAATAATTAATTTTAAATAATCTAGAGTATTACTCTAGATTATTTAAAATTAAGTATTTTGTTGATGTTTGTGTTCCTTAGATATTTATTTCAGTTTTATGACACCTTTTTTCGCTAATACCCTGGATAGTTTAATCGTACACCTATTATGTTTAATATCTAGATATGTTTTATTTGTTACAGGTACGATATCATTATACTTAAATAACCAGTTCTTCATTTGGTACCCATGCAGCATGTTCAATTTGGTAAGCAATCAAATAGTAAGCAGTACCACAGGCAGTACATACATACAGCCACTACAGTCCGCTACTGGCCATACTCAACACGCTTGGCAGGTGGATTGGCGAACGCAGTGCAAGATGTTGCAATCACACACAAGCACAGAGCAACGAAACGTCATTCGCTGTCACGCACGGAGTTTTTTGGTCTGTGCATGGAACGCTGCTGTCCATATAAGAGTCGTGCCTGTTTCAGACCGGAATGGCGCCAAACTATTCATAAAAGTGTGGAACGTTTTGAGACACAGCGTCTAAAAGATCTTGACATAAAGCGCCAAATACGAAAGACTAAGCCGAAACTTACCTACACTTACACCTATAATTCAGCTGGCCAGTTGTACTGTGCTTCTTGCAACCGTCTTCAAGACGATGTTCGGTTTCGCTAGCCATATTAGATCACACCGGAATAAAGACCCAGGTTCATAATATATAGGAGTCGCCGTCACCGGACACGGTTTGGACGACATGATGATGATGATGATTATACCTTAGTCGTCTTAACAACACCCATAGCTAGAAGTGGGATGATGCTTTTCTAAGCCGGCACCATACCACAGTAGTATGTCTTATTTTTCTATCTGTATTTATTCGTTCATTCAAACTCTTGTACAAATTACGATGCGCGGTTCTGGCAAAGAAAACCAATAACGCAGTTTTTCGCCACGGGGTTTTTATTGAAAACCTGTACGCCATTTTGGCGGATTTTTTGCTCGTGTTTCTCCACAATATCTCCAGCCAATAGAAATAACAGTTATTTCGCTTCGTATTTTGAGAGCTTGAAACGTGTATTTTCCGTAGTCATTCTGGAATATTGATGCAACTGTATATCGCCAATACCATTCTTTCCAATTATACATATTTACCTTTGTTTGCAATTAAAACTACAATTGCAAAGAGTATTCTTTGCAACTGTAATTTTAATTGCAAACAAACATACTGCAAATAATATAAATAGCTATATTGAAGGGTGGATCAAATAATATCTTTTTATATCTCTGTTGTTTTTAACCATTAAAGCAGGAAAGATATTTTTTCGATAAAATGCCAGATTTACACTTTGGCGGTTCTCTCACGTACCGCATTTTCCGATGTTTTGAGTCAGGTTATGTGATGAAAGGAAATTACGAAATCCCATTGAATAAATTGTGTATCACGGCACACGTCACCGCATTAAATTGCGGCTGTTACAGGTTGTCATTTGGTGGCTGTCATGAACCGCAATACATCGTCCGGTGCATGTGCGGTTCACCTACTTTTGCACTGATTCCAATATTTGCTTGATGCTGATCATAATCCTAAGCATAATGTCTATGACTATGAATATTTAAGCATAAATTTTAAATATTATCGAAAGCACAGAACTAGTATTTTCAAAATCAACACTATCCAGCCAGTATTGTCTTCTAAATTCGAATGTTATTCGAAAACCGTTATCATATTATCGTGGTATGTGCCACCACCCACATCCCAGTGTTCTTTATGTAGCACCTACAGAATAAGAAAGTTCAGACGGACCCTTTCGGAAAACCTGATTGAAGCCATGAAATACTAGTACTAGAAATACAAATTTGACACAACACTGTATACCTATCAAATGTACGTGTGTGCATTTAGTTGCGTTTGAATAGAGATCAGTTTTCCATGGCTCTCTCTGGCTATACTTCGGGTTTGATTGATATTGCTCAGAAGTAGCACCCCCTTGCTGTCGCGAAGACCTGGCCTCTGCTTCTTTTATTTTTTTCTTTTGCATTGCCAGCGACACTCAACTGTAATTTTTTGCCACCGTGCTATTCTATACTTCAAACTATAAACAGAATACCTACGAAACGCCCAAAACCAGGCCACTGACACGCTATCTACATACAACTGAGACGATTTTCATTTTGCAGACTTCGAGTCCTGTGTTCATACCTTGTTCTGACAGTTTATCGTCGTATAAAAGCTAATAGGCCTTGAATACAATAATAGAGCAAACAATTTCACTGCTCCTAAAACGGCTGTCATGATATTCAACATGCTATGTCCACTGGCCGGTTTGGATGAATACTTAGGATTTACCTTGGGTGGTCTAGTCTATCTAGCAAGATGGGTTTGGAGTGTTTGGACTGATTTGATTCCGATATCATATACAATACAATAAGTCGTTTACTATTGCGGGTATATCATCATCATAATATAATTCGTTATGTTAGGACAAACGCATTGATCGTCTAAAAATTACATACATATATACAAACACATATCACGCCTGTAATCCCTTGCGGGGTAGGCAGAGCGTAAACGGCCGCACAAAACGTACATTTACGCCACGTCTGAAAAATATTTGAGGGTCATTCGGAAAATTGTGTATCGCCATAGTGATAGGTTGTCAGCCCATCGCCTGGAATAGCAAGAGCAGCAAGACACACCCTCGAGTCCCTTAGTCGCCACTTACGACTCATACGGGAAAGAGATGGGGTGATGCTATTCTAAGCCGACATGACACGGCAATTAAAAAGGCAAGTCGAAAAATTAACCGTCAAAAAACTCTTACAAGAGGTGTCAGCGCGCCTCAATAAGACGGCTGGTGAACTGAGAGATAGCAGTTTTCTCGGCCAACGGCCATTCTATCATGCACGCTACCAGCTTATCAGATACGATGTCTCATGGGGGTGCACTAGACGATCTTTTTTGGACTAATTATTTAATTTAGTTACTAGGAAACATGTAAGACGCAATAAAAATATGTGTTGAATTTTCAAGATCTGTTTACATGTTATTGAAAATACTATTCTTGGTCTATCGTAGTGATGTTGAAGCATTCAAATTTAGCAGAGCTTTAGACTACATATTCGTAGCTGAAGCCATCAAGTCGTCAATACATAACCTGCGAAACGTTTAGATGGATTGTTTGAATATGAGATCAAAGATTTTTCGCGCAAATTGACATATATTTCATACAATCTGAAGTTATGTGTAGTCACATAATTTCAGATTCACTAGGAACATACAAGTAGGTTCCGAATCTAAATGTAAAAATATATATTTATATCATGTCTTGAATCCTTTACATACTAAAACTGGCGATTCATGGGTAGTATTTTATATCTCTTCAATCCATGACTGGCTAAGCATGTCCCGAGTCCCAACACACAAGGGTGCAATCTTTGCCTTACATTGTCTAGGATCTGATACTTTTAATAGAATATATTTTGTAAATGTACTTGTGTTGTAGGTGTTTAGCTCCAATTGACTTTTACACACCACTCGCAATATCTAACAGGGATTTTACTTGAGAATAGCAGGTATTTGATTTATCCCTATACTCTTTCTTTGGGTATACAAAACAAAAGAAGATCTCGGGATTTAAGGTTTTAAGTACTTAATTTGTTATTATTGCTCGGCAAGTGATCTGTCGACCTCCAGATGAAAAACCATCGTATACGGTCAAAATGTTGAGGCTTAGCCCTTTACCAAATAAAAAAGGTAAATCTTTTGAAACAACAAAATGAGTGAGTGTGTTCGTACATACATTTATTTTTTATTTCCAAGTATTCGTGCCTCCAGAATAACCCTCGATGCAGCGTCAGCGGCGACACGGTCAGCAAGATGTATCTGTTTGGATTACGTGAGCGCATGATCGTGTTCTTGCGTTTTATTATCTTTAAGTCCTTTAGGTAGGTCCCCGGGCGCTTGGCCAGTGTCTTTGTTTAACAGCTCTGTTTGTTTACTTAAGGGAACATTGTCCCTTAAACACGTAAGCTTGTAAGTGATTCTGGGAAAGAAAGATTTATAGGTTTAACATAAATAAGGATTTAAAGCATCCGGATCCTACTTTATATTTCAAGTTTCCTTCCAATATTTATCTGAAGTAGTAATGGTAGTAGAAAATTTGGTACTTGATAAGATTTTATTGAGGTACGGGACCTTATTGGGCTTTTCAAGATAAGCTAAGCTTTGCAGTCTGACACTAAAGTCAACAAACTCGCAACTTTGAGTGACTGTGTTTCTTTATCACACCTGCATACTCGTAAAATAGCTACAAGTTGTGTTACTTTATTGCAGCATTAGACCCAAAAGTTTGTAAGTTCAAGTCAATGCATACAGTACCTAGTGGGTTTTTCAAGATAGTCTCCGAGGCTTAGCAGTCTGTCATTATAGTCAACAAACTCAGAACTTTGAGTAAATCTGTTTTTTATCACACCTGCATAAATGTAGCTACAAGTTGTGTTATTTTATTATGGCATAGACCCAAAAGTTTGTAAGTAAGTTTAAGGCAAAATTCAGAAAGGATGAGCGGGGTAAAAGGCGATGAGTATTTGTTGAAGAATAAGATTTATTTATGTTTTTTTACTTATAAGATGTTCTACTTGCGATGAAAAGTTCTCAAAAGCGAATGTAAGAGCCATCAAGTATTAAACAGGGTTATTATTCCACGGTCTGCGTTAATGATGAAGAGAAAAATTTCTGACCGCACATGGGTCGAATAGACCAAAGATAATGGAAAAAAATACACTGCAAATGTTAGCACCGGCAAGTTTAAGTCCCTTATACAATGCAATCTAAAGTGGGTCTTAGTCTCGCTAAGTAAGTTTGAGTCAATATCGAGATGGGATTAACGCGGATCAGATGGCGGGTGTTAGCGAGTCAAGTAAGACGCTGCTCCTTTGCGGATATCGAACAATCGCAAAATTAAAAAGGGTCTTAAGAAAAAATACACTGCAAATGTGAAATCCGCCAGGCTTAGGGCCCTAACACAATGCAAATAAAGCCTTGCTAAGTAAGATTGAGTCAATATCGAGATAGGATTAACGCGGATCAAACGGCAGGTGTTAGCGAGTCAAGTAGAACGCTGCTCCGCGGTTATCGGAAAATCGCAAAATTAAAAAGACTCAAAGATAATGGAAAAAATACTCTGCAAATGTGAAAACCGCCAAGTTAAGGTGACTAACACAATGCAAACAAAAATGGGTCTAAATAAGTCTCGCTAAGTAAGTTGGAGTTGATATCGAGATGGGATTAACGCGGATCAGACGGCGGGTATTAGCAGGGTCAAGTGGGACTCTGCTCCTTGGCGGATATCGGAAAATCGGAAAACAAAAGTGTTTTTAAAAGCAGTGTAGTGCCGGTTTAGAATAGCATCACCCCATTTCTTTCCCGTGTGAGTCGTAAGAGGCGACTAAGAGACTTGAGGGTGTGTATTTCAATTTCAGGCGATGGGCTGACCACCTGTCACTATGGCGATACACAATTTTCCGGATGACCCTCAAATATATGTCAGACGTGGCGTGAATGTCCATTTTTTGCGGCTGTTTGCGCTCTGCCTACACCGCTCGGGATGATGGGCGTGATATGTGTATGTATGTATGATTAATGGTGAATGGAGAGGTTGAATGTATTTAAAAATATATATTGTTATAATTCCTAATAATTTGCCTAATTTTGAACTGTTTGAAAATGATATCAACGACTTTCTGAGCATGCAGTCATACCTATTTCATAAAAATCTGAAATTCCATAATCTTATTGTTTTTAAGCAGGTTCATTCTGACTCTGAATATTTTGTAAATATAAGGACTTAATTTTCTAACCTAGGTGCGCCGCAAACTTATCAAGTTTACATACATACATAACAGTTTACGTACGTGCATATATACATTACATTACATACATTAAAAGCCACAAGCAACAGTCCTTTTTATGCAAAAGTTTACTGGATGAAAGATTGCTGAAATTAACGAAGAATTTAATAGGTATAACAAAAATAAAGATAAACGTTTATATAATTAATTAATTTGTTGACGGAGAGACATTGCTGACATAATATTTTCTTGAGTTTGCACAACTATTACTCATCACAATAAAACAATTTTAAACGGATTTAAGTTGTGTTTATTTTGGATTTTACAATTCCTACGTTTCGAGCTCTTTACAGAGCCCGTGGTCACGGATGACTAAGGTGTTAGACGTCATTATTTAGAATTGAAATTATTTTTGTTCTACCGCCATCTATTTCTTAATTGCCTAGCGTAACGTCCTGGTTCCACACAAAATGCTGAAACCGTATCTTGTGTAGTAGGTCTTACAGTATGTTGGATCTGGTTCTTCTGATGTGTAATCAGCGGAGTCCAAGTTGATGAGATTCCCCATCCAGTATCTCTGTTGAAATTCGGATGTTTTTGAATTTCTATGGCTTCCCGTACTTTCCTAGGAATGAATCTCTTCTCTCTCGCTAGGATTGCAGCCTTATCAAATCTGACATAATGGGTGGGGTTATCCATGATATGTTCACACACTGCAGACTGTCTGTCACGACGGTTTTTTACATCAGCAATATGTTCTTTTAGACGTGTAGATACATTTCTCTTTGTTTCTCCTATGTATGAGAGTCCACAGTCACAGTCAAGTTTATAAACACCAGGGTCTTGGAGAGGGATGTTGCATTTGACTGATCTGATGTACTGGCTGATCTTCCTCGGCGGCTTGAAAATGGTTTTGATTGAAGCTCGCTCCAGAATTCTACCAATCTTATCAGTTACTCCCTTCAAGTATGGTAAGTACGCTGGTTGTCGTTCGACTGTGGATGGTTTGGCACGGTTTCTGTGACGTTGACGGGGTGGCTTCAGGTTATTTTCATGGAGTACTCGTCTCACATGCTTGAGCTCATCGTCTAGGTGTTGGGGGTCACAGATACCGCGTGCTCTCTGAAACAAAGAGGTACCAACGGCAGCTAATTGGCTCGGATGATGGTGGGAGTTACCATTTAGGTACCTATCTGTGTGGGTTGGCTTTCTATAAACGGAATGACTGATTGTACCATTTGTGTTTTTAATTATAAGAAAAATGCTAATTGATTATTTTGCTCTGATTCCATTGTAAATTTAATCTTGGGATGAATTGAATTTAAATGATTTAGAAAAGCAGTAACTTGGTCTTGTGGAAGGATGGTGAAGGTGTCGTCTACGTACCTCTTATACATCTTCGGCACAGCCGGAGCGTGCCTTAGGGCTCGATCCTCAAAGTCCTCCATAAAGATGTCAGCCATCAAGGGGGATACTGGAGAGCCCATAGCCACGCCGTCGACTTGTATATAGAACTCATCATTCCACAATAGGTAACCAGATGTTAGGCACCATTCTAAAAGTTCTACATATTCTATTGCTATGTTATTTTCCCGGAGTTTTCGTTTTACTATTTCGATACAATCCTTGACTGGAATGGCAGTGAAAAGGGATTGGACGTCAAAACTAACCATTACTTCATTGCTGTTTACTTGCAAGTTTTTGAGTTCTCCGACAAACTGATATGAGTCCTTCACATGTGCACTTGTTTGGCCCCGAAGCTGAGATAGTACATTAGCTAGGTGCTTGGCCAGCTTGTAAGTTGGTGTGTCAATCTGGCTCACTATAGGACGAAGTGGAACATCAGTTTTTGGATTTTAGGTAGACCATATATTTTTGGCGGTTTTGCACAGGTTGGTAATAATGATTTCATATCTAATTCTAGCGTGTCTTTATGTTTAGTTATTAATTCGGTTGTTTTCTTTAAAATAGAATTGGTGGGATCTCTATTCACTTTTTTATAGGTGTTTTCATCCGACAATAACAAAGACATTTTGAGGTTATAATCAGACGTGTCCATCACGACAGTGGCGTTTCCTTTGTCTGCACGGAGGACGGTCAGTTCTTCATTTTTGCGTAAGTTCTTCAACGCATCAAGTTTCAATTCTAAATAATGATTTCAATTCTAAATAATGACGTCTAACACCTTAGTCATCCGTGACCACGGGCTCTGTAAAGAGCTCGAAACGTAGGAATTGTAAAATCCAAAATAAACACAACTTAAATCCGTTTAAAATTGTTTTATTGTCATTGCTGACATATAAGTATATAGTAATAACTCGGATAACATAAGTAGAAGTTAACCTACTTAAAGCTTGTCCATAGAAAGAAAAGCTGCTACACCTATTCATAGAAAGTTTCTTACTCAAGAGTTTTACACCTGCGAGTATAAAGACAAACTATAAGGTCTCGAGAGTGCAAAAGTAGCGGATCTTATTTTAACATGCATTCACCAAATGAGTCCTCTCTGCGAACTCCTTATGAAAAGCTTTAACAAGCGACTTGCGAACTCAAAGGATATGAGAGCGTGTGGACTATTAACATGTTAACTGCCGCGGGCAAGATTACTAAGAACTGGACTGAACATGAGAAATCATGTCTTGAAACTTTGGAGCACAAGGCGTGCATTTTGAATGAAAAAGAAGCAAATGGTCACAGAGACCTACTTTAAACTTGAAGGTTTACAAATTAGCAGTGCCATTGTAAATTGCCAAACTTGACGCTGGAGACATCTATTAAACTTCAAATGACTTTTGTGTGTTTGACGTTGTAACTGGCTTCGATGATAAAATTTTGTTACTAGAAGTAGGTAGTATAATGTACAGTGCAGTATTTGTCTTGGCAAAAAAGTGAGACACTAATTTATAAATAAATACATCTACAAGCAATGCTGAAAATAAGTAACAGTAATTGAAGCTCAAAAAGTAATTCTATTGTAAGCATTTTATCGTACAAATTTTGAGCACGGTAGGGAAAAAGAACGCGATCAAAGTAGCTAGGAAGGTAACTTTGTGTCCATAAAATGAGACATGTAGGTCATAAAATTATAAATGACAGGATAGTGCATTAAATTGCATATTAAATGTATACACCTTCTTTAAAAGAGGTTAACTTGTAAAGGTAGCATGAAAACTGTCGACTGTATGAAACTTGCGAAGGTTACTTAAGGTAAGGAACATATCTTACAAAGTTACAAGGAATTTGAGGGGTTAAAGTGACGTCGAGTGTAGAAAACAAGCTAAAACTAAATTAAATATTTTATAAACTCTCGTAGGTATTATGCGTTAAATACTACACGTAGGACGCTTCATGTAGAAAAAATGACTTTATCAGAGAATGACAATATGAATCATCATCATTCTTATTCTTTAAACTTTATTAAAACATTAAAAGGGCACACATAATCCTGTACGTGCATTTCCTCTGCCTCTCATATTTACTCGGCGAAGACGTACTATGTCAATATTTTTCTGAGCGGCGTTTACTGATGTTGCGGAGGGCAATAACGCTGACAGACGTAATGAGGAAGGTTGGTTGTAAACTTCCGCCAAGATGTTGCTTCGTGCAGAAAATGTAAAAAGAAACCTCTACTGAGATGCAAGGTTGAAAGTGTATGCTAGTTGGTTGCGACAGACGTATGGTATAAAGTTGGTGCGGCGCCGCGGGGCTCAAAATAACGAACGGCGCTTACGGCTGGCGATCGCGACAAACATTCGACGTCTCTTATAAAAATTTGCTCTTGAGTTTTACTCCAATACCGGCACTTGATTGTGCTAGAAAGTGGCTCTTTATACATTAGCGATGATTTTTTTCGTAAAGTAATTTTTGTATAGCATCTTTGAAAAGTTTGTAAATTTTAGCCTCTTGACCTACTTTCGTTACGTTTTAGGAATGCACGCTTCCCTAACCTCATAAATATATGCATAGTTTCGATGCGCTCTTTACATGTAGCTATCCTACAAAATGTTTATGAAATTTTTGCTCGTACGCGATGCGATGTCTCTGGCTATTTTTAAATTTATCTTTAAGAAAACTTCTAGGAAATGTTTCTTAGAATTTCTAGTTAGTTCGCGTCGCTCCATCATGAGGTCGTTTGTATTAATGACGTTTTATGAAACTTTCTAGTATAGATGATGATGCGAGACGGAAACTTGTAATTAAACTGACAATGTTCTCGCTAGTAACAATTAATTAGAACATAACTGAGGAGTGCAATAACTGCGGAGTGAGGGATGAGGGTCTGGGCGCACTAAAGGAGATTACATGCAACTTATATGAGAAAGCAAAGGTACCTAGCGCCATTGACGTTGTGACATCAGCCTTATTAACAACGTACCTATCCAAACCAGTCTCCTAACAATTTATGTTTCTGATCGCGCAAGGGATATACTTAGGCGTGATAAATATATGTATGTAATCTAAAACTGCAGAGTGGCTACTCCAATAGACACGTTTATAAACTTAATAGAGAAATGAATAAAATGGCTACGACTATATTTCTAAACAGATAGAATCAGTTAAACTCATAATGACCGGAATCTGGAAATTTATAGAAAAGCTGCATTGTATTGTACGACAATAATATTTCAAAAGTTATCGGAGTGTCGCGGGCGGTGCGCCTATTTCCCATTCTAACGCAACGACTTACACCGACCAATAGCTTTCTCACGCTCACGCAAAACTGCACTGAAACCTCACCTACCAGTCCCACAATGCTGTCATAACTCACTTTTTATACATTTATGGAACATTAACATACAACGGAATCCCTTTATGCAGAACGGCATTTATGCTCAAAAACATTCCACCCTGCAGAAAAATGTTTTATTTGCTCGTTCTAAAAACTTCGCGGCGATTACAAAACAGACGTCTGCAAAAAGTAAAAGTAATGCGACGTTTATTCTGTTGCACAAACGATTCATACTTCAGACGTCAGATTAATCTAAGGCTGTGTACACCGTTGATGGTGCGAATAATAATCCGGCGGAGCGTCGCTCGCACGGTTAGTGAGAGCGTCAAAGCTGAGCGCAAAGGAACAAAGCCTCCAATTACCCGAGCGGGCACGCCGTGGGCTTTTAGTGAATAATGAGCCGCTTATCCCGCCGGATGACGGCTTCACTAGAATTGTTCTTGAGTGGGCCGCGACCACCCGCCGCAGCCTTGCCGCACGCCGCTCGCAGCTCGCCGCACCGGGCTAGCCGCACCATACGCCCGCTACACTCCAGCTACACCGAGCTACACTCGCCCGCTGCGGTCACTGCGTCAACACAATTTTGTCCTCGCTTTTTCCCTTACTTTGACATTTTACACAAAACGGACGCGGTCACCGCACAAGCCTTTTCAATGTAGCGCTTATGTTCCAGCGATATTGTCGGAGTAAATAAAATGTCACCACGAACCACCTAGCTGCATTTCAAGCAAACGCACAATAAACGATCTGTTATAGATTAAGGAATCGTAAACTTGAGGTAGATAGGTGCTTTCAAGACTTAAAGAATAGTAAAATAGTAAATAGCGTAGCATATTGGACAGAAAGTCGGACTTGAATAAAATATTGCAGCACCCGCTGCGTCGACGGGACATTACACTTCTAGTTCTAGCTGACCTTTTACAAATAGATACAAATTGCAAGTGGAATCATAATAAAAAGTATAGAGCATTTACTGTCGCCAACAATACGCCCGTTCCGAGGAAATGGTAACAATGAATGTCTGGTAAATTGCGCTGGCTTTCGTAACAAGTATATTTTTAAACTCGCCCTTGATTTCGCTCAGTACACCCCGCGAGGTCGCTTATCCGAACGACTGTCTCCACGCAAAACATTCGCACCGCTTTTGTGCTAAATAATGGGCTCTCGTTTGAAAATGTCAATAGCTCGTATATTAAACAAAATGTTTTCATTTTATTTTCTTACGCATGAGTCTCCTTTTCTTTTTTACTTGTGTACCTACTACGAACTCGTATTGCAAAGTTAACCATGAGAATAAAACCAATAATTGGCGCGTCACTTGGCGTCTGGCGAGCATCGTATTTGAAGTTACATTACTATAACTCATTATTTTCTTCTTCTTGAATAAAAAGCAAGCAAATAAGCCTCTTGGCAAAGTGGAATAAAATCACTCGACTCTGAAAACAACTTTTGCAATAAGAAACTCGGTTTCTGCAATTATATTAAACCAATATATTAAACGGTTTTATTGGTACATGCGATTATACAGTAGTTCCAAGCACTTTATTTTATGCTCGTCATATAAAACGTGAATAAGTAAAAGAAGTTCGTAGCTTTAGGATTGAATTCCACCTGCTGCGTATAATTCGGTTGCAGTTATTGAAGTTGTTTTAAATGTTATGACAAGTTTTCCAAAGATTTTTAGGTGAACTTGTCATATCTCATACACGGGTGGAATGTGACCCATAAACTATTGTAGAGTTTTTAAAAACTTACTCGAACACAAATAAAAAACTGTTTTATACTCGTACATTTGTAACACGTGATTAATTTATTTAAATGGTATGCTATTCGCAATTTGGATTTGTTTTGAAACTGGTAATTACCCTCTTAAGTACTTTTTTTAATGTTCTATCTGATTGAATCCATTTGCAAGCGTTACTGTGAAGTGAAGTGCAATCTAGTGTCACCTTTTATTTTACTGATGAAGAACATAAATCAGTCTGTTTAAAACTTTTATACTTACGTTTACTTTATACACTATAAGTGTATCATTATTAAAAACCATTGAGATGTTTTTAGTATTTGTTTGTATTTATACGTAATTGATCTGCCATGTGATGCCGGCTTAGAATACCATCACCCCATTTCTTTCCCGTGGGAGTCATAAGAGGCGACGAAAAGACTCGAGCGTGTGTATTGCAAATTTAGGCGATGGGCTGACAACCTGTCACTATGGCGATACACAATTTTCCGAATAACCCTCAAATGTTTGTCAGATGTGGTGTATATGTCCGTTTTTTGCGCCAGATCACGCTCTGCCTACCCCGAGAGGGATTATAGGCGTGATATGTGTGTGTGTGTAATTGATGTACCGACTTGGAGGGCAAGTATTGTACCGACTTCAAAAATAGTTTCATCGATAATTAGGCTATATTACCCTTTAGCAATATAAAGCAAATTTTTGATCACATAAAGCAAATCTTTGATCACATAAAGCAAATTTTTGGTCACATATAGCAAATTTGGTGGAGATATGTCGATAGGGAAAGGAGAAGAGTGTCTATTAATAGAGGATCAGCAATTTTTTTAACACAGAATAATATCTTATAATGTATCATGGAAAAACAAATAGTTTCGATAGTCGTGAAACTGCCTAGCGGGTCGCTACGTAGTTTTCCATTAAGGGAAATGAAAATTCGTTAATGCAAGTTTAACGTGACCCATAAACGATCAAAGGCTACCATCAAGTTCAACTGTTTCCGTGTTTTATTATTAGGAGCTTTAACACAGAATTGCGAATTAAAAGGAGAAAAATTTCCTGTTTTACGAGATCGTAATTTTGGGTGTTTTGGCAATTACGCCGTCTTTACTACCCACGACCCTCAAAATGTAAAGTCGTGATAACGTGTAATAGGCTAAGAAATAAAAATGATTACGACGCCAGACGGTTATCAAAATATTTTAGTGGTTTCTAGAATGATTTTCTGAAGGAAAGTCAGATGGGGGCGGGGTTATGACCTACATCTTCATGGGCTGTTTGCTTTTTCTTCACCTGGCCCCCTGATGGACACAGCCCTTCCTCCTAGGTTTTTCCTGGCTGCTTTTGCCTACTAGTCGAAACCAAGGAAACGATCACTCAAATAATTAACAGCCACAACAGTCACGTGCTGGACATAGGCCTTCCTCCATTAGGGAGGGGGGATATTGCCCTCGAATAATATGACGTTAGAAAATAGAGTATTAGTACCTCGCTCGCGGTGATCCATGTTATTGTCCCCATTGCAAGTGTAGTGAAGTGAAGCAGGCGCTATTTGTTCGCCATTTTGCTTCCCAGCGCTGATGTATACGTATTACTCTGCAGCACAGCTTTGCAGCACAACGACATTTCTGGGAAACGAGCCATGAGGCTCGTATGGACGCTTCAAATACACTTGGATGTCTTTTTCGGAGTCAACAGGAACATTGAACACTGAACAAACGAACTGAACGAACTTTGTTTACTTGCCGTTTTGTACCTGCATTTTGCGAAGTTTGATTTTGTCATGTGACTGAATTTCTCATACAAAATGAGCAATGTTCTGAGGCAAAAGGTAGATTCAGGTGAGCAAAGTAATGTTACTGACGATAAGTTTTTATTTCTCGCAAATATACACTTCAAGATTTGTTCCACATCATCAATAAAATATTAAACCAGTCTGCGAAAATACTGCAGCAAAATAAAGTCAAGAATTTCACTTAGTGGCAGTAAAAGTGTGAAGTCGTAAGTTACGGCTACCTTGTTACTATAGTTTTAAAAACGTTTAGCGTGGCTCAGAATTTTTCTACCCCGGTTACTTTGTCGGGACGGAGCTCGCATAAAATAACCATTGGGTCGCCATTGTTCGCCGCTAGTTGCAGTCGGTCCACGCTATTTGTCTGACATTTCTCTTGTGTGTCGTCAGCACTACAACCCTACAACACGACCATAGTCTCGTAGAAAGATAAGCAGAATTAGATAAGTCACGGTTCTCTTAAAATAATACGACGGTTTGGTGTAAATATTCAGGGTGTAAGGGACAGGATTCGGAAGGAATACTGATAGGGTGCATTCTTAGACCATGTAACTGAACAACTTTCCATTAAAAATACAGGTAATGTATTTTTTTCGACTTTCCATAGTGAATGCAGTAGTTGATTGTGATTAAGTAAGGGAGGTCGATTTTTATTGTTTCTTGACATATGTTTCTAGGGGAAAGTTATTCAGTTTCATGGTCTGAATGCTTATTAGTATTCGGAGGCTGTCCCATACCCCGCATATACGTCATAGCGATCTAACCATACAGAAATCAGGCACGTCGCGTAGATGTATGCGGTGCGATGAGGTCTTTCTCAATAGGATTTTTAGAAAAAATCTACTTCTGTAACACAACCTAGACAACATTAACATAAATCACGACAAGCCTATCAAAACTGGTTATGTTATTCTGAACTATTTGATAAGTGCATGTCAATTCCGAAACCATTGATAGGAATACCCAGCCTTCTTGTTGGTTTGGTGTAGAAATACTGTGAAAAACCGAAGTCTGGCGCCAAGTAGCTTGCTGCGTTCCGTCAGTGTGTGGGAGTGCCTGTGCCTTAACTGGCTTCTTCTGGGTGAGCTCGCTCCATCTTAGACTCTGTCTCTATCCTATGACCTAGACTAGAGTCAAGAGCAAACCCATCATTAATAAAAAATAAATAAAAAAAAAACCCTTTACTTTCCTAGCGATATGTACAACACATTGATGTACTTTTGTCATGTCGTACTTTTAACGGTCTAGTCTACGCAATGTTAAAATAAGCTTGACGCTTGTCGCCTGTTTGAGGTAACCTAGGACTAGCGAAGGATGGATTGGACTGATTCTAAATAATTGCCCAATGATGTTGTTCGAAACCGGTCGCATTTGTTTTAATATCACATCAAACAAATATGCTTAGTGGAACTAGTGAAAAATTGTTTTATTAATTTTCGATAAAGTGAAATTAGTGATTTCACTCATTGTTCTGTTTCCAGGGCGACATTTCAGGTTGAACGGCTATGAATAGTAACATTGACAACCTACACAATAGGAGGTTCACCCACTTGTCGTCCGTCGCTGCGTATTTTTGACGCACCGTAACGCATGCGTCTGTAAGATGAAAGGAAATAGCGCATTTAGATCTTATTCTCATAAAAAACGGCTACGGTGCGTTACGAACGTAACGGATACGTCTGTTAGTTCGTTTGACAACAAAAAAGGCAGCGACGGATGACAAGGTGGGGGAACCGCAGTAGCAGCAACGTAAACTTTTGAACCGTTCTAGTAGAAAATGCTTCAAATGATTCTCTATTCGCTGACTGGAATAATCGCCTTTTAGATTGTAATATTGAATGTAAAAGCTGGTGAGAATGGTTTGTACGACTGGCGGATCTCACACCAACCGCATGATTTTTCAGTGTTTTGCCGGATAAGGGCCTGAAGTTTGCTGAATTAAAATTGTTTCAGTTGTGTGTCAATGGCCTGTCAGTGGGACAGTTTCGGTCATTTCGTATTCTACTAACAGTTTGAAATATAAAAAATCAGAGTGGCAATAAAATTACAATTGAAATTAAATAGCATTACATTGACTAATAAATAAGAGTATCGGGGCCCTGATTGTTTGACAAAAGCGGTGTTATTACAAAAATTATCGACGTGGTTCAAGCTTTTTGACAGCGTCAAGTCGTAAAAAGTATTTTAAACACCGCCTATAAGACCGTCATACTTTTTTGTGATAACAAAGAAGGAGTTTACGAAATCACATACAAAAATAAGGGGCCCAAAGTCTGCTAAATAAACATCTTTTTAGTTGTGTGTCAATGGCCTGTCAGTGTGACAGTTTTGATCATTTCATATTCTGCTAACAGTTTGAAATATAGACAATAACTGTAGCATTACAATGACAATTTGACATTCAAAAGCATTACAATGACAAAAAATTTAAGGTTCGGGGCCCATGGGCCGAAGTCTGTTAAATGAAAATCGTTTAAATTGTGTGTCGATGGCCTTACAATGTGACAGTATTGGTCCTTTCGTATTCTACAAATAGTTTAAAGTATAGAAAATGACAGTGGCATTATTCTCTTTTCGTGTGGAACACCAAATCGTCCAACGACCCAATGAACCCTGGTGTCAGAGTTTTTCAACCACCTACTAGTGGCATTATTATGACAGTGGAGTGTCGCTGGCACTGCAGGGGTAAAAATTTACGAGAATCCGGGCCCCATGGCACTTGTTGTCATTTGTGTGGTGGCTGTCACGAATGGCAGTATCGTCCGGTGCGTGTGCGATACACATAAAAGATTAAATAGTTTTAGTCGACATCGATGGTGGATGGTGAATAATGGTGATATTTTATTTTAGGTTGAAATGTAGTCCAATATTTTAGCGAGTGGCAGTGGCAGGCGACGGCGCGTTTAATCTCGCTGAGCCGCGGGCTGGCCATCTCATTTTCAGGGTTCCGTAACTAATAGTAGAGAGAACTATAAACACTTTGTTTGAGAACTATGACATGTTGCTTTCAAAATAATCTACAGTTTAATTTTGCAAGTGCATTATTAACAGTAATAGGATGTTAAAAACTCTGACTCCAGGCTAAATAGGGTCCTTCGTAAAAGAAGAAGTGTACTTTTCATGCATCATCACTACATAGTATAAAATAAAGTCGCTTCCCGTTTGGTGTCTCCTTATATCTTTAGAATTACCCAACGGATTTTGATGCGGTTTTTTTTATTAGATAGAGTAACTTAAGGGGAAGGTTTATAAGTATAATTTATTCCAGGAAACTGTCACATTCCCATGGGAAAACGGGTAGCCCAACTGGTAGTAAACTTTTGACCCCCTTTGATTAAAAATTCAAAAATGCTGAAACACGTATTTAATTATTATAAGTTATGAGTCTAATCAGAAATTTTGAAACAGATCACATTTAAGATAAAAAACTTTCATACAAACTTTTAACCCCCTTTTCACACATTTAAAGGTTAAAATTTCGAAAATGCTGAAACACGTATTTAATTATTTTAAATTATTAGTCTTATCACAAATTTAGAAACAGATCACATGCATTTAAAAAAACGAACTTTCAAACAAACTTCAAACCCACGTTTGACCCTATTAAGGGTTAAAATTTCAAATATGCTGAAACACGTGTTTAGTTATTTTATCATAAGTCTAATCACTAATTTTGTAACGGATCACACTTAAGGCAACGAACTTTCATACAAACTTCTAACCCCCTTTTCATTCCTTGGGGGATCAAAAAATGGATGAAGGTTTCGCGGATCTGGTTGAAGTTTTTCCAAAAGATAGAGTAATTCAAGAGGAAGGTTTTTATGTATGATTTATGTCGGGAGAAGGTCTGTTTCCCGTGGAAAATCAGTTAGCAGCGGGTGAAACCGCTGGGCGGGCCGCTAGTTTGTTGTAAGATTAAATGTGAACTTTTTTACGAAGTATTAAATGTCCAGTTCAAAGTGATCGGAACATTCTTACTCCTGCCATACTCGTAACACCTACAAAAGGTTTCTTGACGTATATTATTTTTTCGGTTATCCCAATAAAGAAATTTATGTAAATTTTGAATGGTCATTGATTTTAGTTTTATTATTTAGTGTGATCTTAGGGTGTGATGGTCACAATTTGTTGATTAAACCATTATGCTGTGCTACGATTGTTTTTATGGAGAACCCTCATCTCTATCTGGTAGTAACACACACTTTTCAACTGGTGTACCAACAATATGTTACAAATGATACAATATAAATGCCATTTCTGATCTGTACTTTTTTTTCCTTTCTTAGGTTAGGCTCGGCTGTAATGAAATGTTGGAGACATTTACTCAATCATAATAGTTTCTAAGAAGATTGATTGCATGAATGGATTGTGTTTTCTTATTTATTAAATTAATAAATATTGTTTCGGACAATGGTGATTCTCTTACGGCCTTTGTGATTAGGTATAAGTAATTCATTTTTGCACTCTTGGTTGCCCTTATATTAAAAATTCATTAGCGAGCTTTTATCATCGTATAGATTTATATTTCATTTCAAGAGATTGTAATTTATCATGCGATTACTAAAACAAGCGCCGAGGTTTTAAATTTACAGGACTATGTCCCTTTGACTTTGAGTCTACTGTTAACACAAAACGAAAACCTTATGTACTTACTATACTGCAAACTTCATATAAGGTGAAGTCAGAATTTACACGCTCCAGCAGAAAACTTGGCAAGATTTCGGTATAATTAACATTTAGATGAGAGCAGGAGACGGAGACACGGCTCTCTCTCCAAATACGTTTGTAACTCGGCAAGATCCCGCTCAAGAACATTTCATTTTAATAAAGTAGAACATTTCCAAAACTTTGCACCCTCTAAGATTATTATTCTTAACATACTTACACGTTGTAATATGTCAAATTAAAATGTTACTTTATGAAACTTGTGCGCGACAAGAATTAAAAGCGTAGAGGTACTTACATTGGTTAAAAAATAATTAAGTTGTGAAATTTATATAGTTTAGTCAAAAGATTCATTTATATAAAAAACATCTTTATGAAAGTCGTAATTAGGTGCCACTCTTTATTCCACTTCTATTCCAAACCAATGTTTGAAACACAAACGCTCTAAAAACGTAAGTGCCACTATGTTGGTTTTATACTCGAAAGCTCTGTCACAAAATGGAATTCCATTACCGACGATTGCAGTGTGTATGTTCGCATTATTTCATGCTCAGTTGTAGTGTTAGTGCAAATACCTCTCATACAAACTACCATACAAATAGTGAAATACTCCGAGTGCGGCTCTCGAGGGACCATTTTGCTCTGCTGTTTATCCGATAGCAATTTCTTGGAAAGTATTGAATAAGTTATGTTGGAAAAAGGAATATAATATTGATACCTACTATTTACAATACAATTTGCAGAAATTAACCATTATTATAGCGGCCACAAGGTGTTGGTTTAGAACACTAAAAGTATCGTAAAAGGGTAGTAAATTCTAAATGTTTACGACTCTACATATAAGTTAGACTAATTTGCTATTAAAATAGTAATGTAGACGCATTAAAACAAATTACAAGTATACTCGGTGTCCCACACGAAAACACAGAGAGAGAGAGGTAGGTATAGCGAGGTAATAGCAATAATGTATTGGTTTATATTGGACTTCTTCTTTCAAATGTTTTGGCGTTGCATTTTATTCCACGTCCACACCTCTACTTCTGCACTCAGATTCTAATCTGTTCTTTTAACCCAAAAGGAATCGAAGAAATCTGAAGTTTGTTTGCGTTCTGTTCGATCGCGCGTGTTTCTCGTCGGCAAGTGGAGCGCGAACCGCAAAATGCAATTATCGACCGCTGTCTGCAGCAGGAATTTTCGAGTTGCATTGCGATGACGCCGAAAATTACTACTGAGCCAGGTTTTTATGCTTTTGAAGATCATTTTTCCTAACGCAAGTTTTAAAAAATTCTGTAACCAATGATTAAGCAAGGCAAGTAGGTGCGGACCGAAAAATTCAATTTTATATCGATTACTGAATAGCATTTTAAAGTTGCTGACCAAACTATTAAGAAGATAAAAAATAGATTTTCGACCGCTGTCTGCAGCAGCTATGCTTGAATCGCATTTCGATTATTATCAAAATAGATTCAAGTATAAGCTTTTGAGGACCACTTTTCATAACGCACGTTTGGTGGATAAAAAAAGCCTATTGGCCAATTCTAAAGCATTTTCGTTTAAATAATTTCTCTGTTTTCTGGAAAGAAATGTTAAAAATCTGCAAGCAATGATCAGGCTGGTGGAACGCGAACCGCAAAATGGAATTTTATCGATTGCTGTCTGCAGCAGGAATGCTTGAGTTGCATTCCGATATTAGAAGGCAGATTTTCATGGTTCGAAAACAATCTTTCGCAGACGACACTTAACTAATACAAAAAGATAAGAGTTTAAAGACCTAAACTAAAACTAAAACACATAAATCTCATTTATTACCTACTATCACGCCAAGGAACAAATACAAATGTGAAAAAAGTCTCAAATATTTAAGTGTGCTAATAGATCTCAAATATTTCATTTTAAATAGCAGTAACTGACACTGCTCTTTATAATGATCAGCATTGATCTGGTTTTCTGGTTGATTAAGAATTATCAGTACATGTTATGACTTTAAATGGGTAACTAGAGGTGCTGCTGATGTACAGGTTACTAAAACTGTGTCTGTAGTTCAAGCTAAGCTCGGACCGCAAAATGCAATAATTGAACGCTGTCTGCCGCAGCTATGCCCGGCTTGCAATCCGCCCAGGTTATTATGGAGCCAGATTTTTATGGTTTAAAACATGCTTGGAAGACATATAGGTTTTTCTAACACAAATACCTAGAGTCTGCGAAAAGAGAATAGGCGTGGGCAAAATGTGAACAAATATTTTTTTCATAGGTTGCTATAACATTTTTCATACTGAGGCACAGAGGCGCCCTCAATTTCGTCGCCTGTTGTTTTTCCGCTTCTCTATCGACAACAACATTATGATTTAAATGATCAGGAATGTTAATAATATAGTAGTAAGCGGTTGAAAAACTCTGACAATAGGTTTTATCGGGTCGTTGAACGACTCGGTGTCCCACCCGAAAAAGAAAAAACGGAAAGAATCTTTTTTATTTTTATCAATCTATCTCGTAGATGTTTCCTACATATTAGTTTTAAAAGTGTTAACTTTAACGTGTTGAGTACAGTTGGGTATACAACATTGGTAGCTGGGCATCAGTATCTACAATATCCCGGTAGATGGAGCTATGCCACGCATTATTGGAATTTAGATATACTAGCATAATTTCACCAATATGGCAGGTGACCCGCGTTGGCGCAGTCGGTAGAGGCGATGGTAGTACTGATAGGCGCAGGTTCGAACATCGCCCGCGGTGCAATTATGCAAGTTCTCAAAAACTATCTCGTAGCCATAATTCCCTCCTTGCAAAAAATTGCGAAGTTATATGACTAAGATAAATTAAACTGCTATTTATTTCTGTTGTTTTTATTTCCTTCGTTGCAGAATATATATCTATCTATCATACCTTTACCTTTACGCATTTTCCTATCACCCAAAGGTTGCTTGGTAGAACTTGCGACCATAGCAAGAGCCCGCCTTGTTGTACCTACTTCACATATTTCTATCTATGTTAAGGATGTTATTTATGTGCAATAAAGAATTTTATTATTATTATTACTTATTAAGATCAGTGTTATTATCTGAATACTATAAAAAGTTGGAATGGAGGCGTCTTTCTACCTACCAGACGAAATTTCGTGTCATAATGTTCCACAGACAAATTCTAACAAAAAAGTACAAATAAATATATCAGCGAACTTACGGGACACTCTATGGCACACAGTCTACGCCTCCACACCACACCTTTGTGATCGTTCTGCATTGGAATGCAGCTAGCAATTAAGTCAGAGCTGTCAAATGTAATCTATGAGGTATTTAACTTCACTTGAAATTGTATTGTTCGTCAAACAAAAACGTTTGAATTTGTCTAGAAATAAAAAGGTTAACTTAGTGTTTTCTGCAGTTTTTTTTCTACTTAATTTCGTTTTCAAATTGTATCAATACCCTATTTTCAGCTCTAGTTGTCATATTTTATTCAAGTAAATTTAAGAATTTTGATTTGTTGTATAATATCCTCTATGTCACATTTATATACAATTCAGGAGATCCAATGTTCGGTTTGTAATTATGTGGTATTTAACGACGTAGCTCTACGACTTGGTAGCCACTCTATAAGTTTTTTTCGCGCCATCTTTATTCTTAATCGATTACTCGTATAAAACTGACATTATAATACGAGTAACTCGTATAAAAATGTCAGCTACTCGCTTCCAGCCCCAGCCATGAAAGCTATAGCATTCTTCTGCAGTGAAGTATGAGTAAAAGCTGCCAATATTCGAGGTCGGCCTCCGTGGCGCAGACTGTAAAACAAATTTTACATCGAGGTTATCAAAGCATTCCACAAATATGTACGTTATTTGATTAAAGTATATTTTTAACCAACTTTAAAAAATAGGCCTATCATTTCGACAAATATGTAAATAATTTCGTCAGCCTCAAGAATACATGTATAAAATGGGTATAAAATCACGCTTATTGTATAGGAGCCCCCATCAATAATAATTTGATTTTGTTTTTCAGTATTTTTTATCTTATCGGCAACAGTGATACATGCATGTTCTGTGAAAACTTCATGATATTCAGCCTCTGGACTATTATAGATAAAATCGAGCATAAAAAACACGTTTTTTGTATCCTTATGTATTATTTTATTTTTATTATTACTATTTTTTTGTTATAGCAACAGAAATACAACATCTGTGAAACTCTCTAAGTTTATTTGTTTTTGAGATAAATGATATCTACTGTTGAAAAGGGCGGCGCAAGACCGCGAGGGTTTCGGCATGCTGACCTCCGAACTTCAATTTGCAGATGGCACCCCATGATGATACTGGTGACGGACGGACGGACAGACAGATAGCCACCGAAGAAACCCCTACCCAAAAACAACGTTGAATCAGATAGTTAGATAGAATTTTAATTTTATTTATTTTATTAATGATGGGTTTGCTCTTGACTCTAGTCTAGGTCATAGGACGGAGACAGAGTCTAAGATAGAGCGAGCTCACCTAGAAAAAGCATGTTAAGGCACTGGCACTCCCACACACTGACGGAACGCAGCAAGCTACTTGGCGCCAGACTTCGGTGGGATGGTGGTCGCGAGCCAGGCGGCCCCTTACGGAGCCTTCCACCGCTTAGTAGGATCGTTCAGCCGGACTTATCCACAGGCAAGCCTGTGTTGCCGTTGCCCGGGGTGGACCGCTAGGAGGTAGATCCCATACCACAACATTATATATAGTGTGTAGGAAATGCAGGTACATTTTATCCATGTCATTTGGAAGTGCAACCGATTGTGAATACAGTAGTGCCTGTCAACAGCTTTCACAAATATAACAAATTATTATCATTAAAAGCTACTAATTGCGCTCTCTCGGCTGTTTGCACTCGTCCCGAATTCAATCTGAACCGTTGTGTGAATTTGACAATTATAATTAAATTACCTACTTTGTCATGATGATGAGAATGGCAGTGACATTTTACGTGTTTAATTTTTATACCCCTGATTTTACTTTACGACGCAGATATTTCAGTAACAGCGTCAATTCTTCTATAATTGTCAATTGATAAATCGTGTTTAGTTGGATACACTGGGGTCGTTATATTACGTTCGCTTACACCGTTAATTCCTTTTTCAGCTACGTTGTTTTTTTTTAAATTATACAAGTTATAATAATCAAGATAATTTTATTACTTCAAAGCCTATTAAAAACCAAATAAACCTAATGAAGGTGGTAGCAAAAGCGAAGTGAAATAAATATTTGACCAGCGAGCAAGCAATTTGAATTTGTTTTACCTACTTAAATAGGTACAGGTTATGATATTGAATTAAGAAAATTTGAAAGCCTACGGAAAATGTCAAAGCAATGCCGATAACCAGCTATTATTACGTAAAAAAATCTGCATATAATTAAAGTTTTGAAAGATTTTCCGCGCATGGTCTCATATTCCACCTTCCTAAAAATTTGCGACAGAACTATTTTCAGACATCTAAAGAGAGAAAATTCTTTTATCTAAAGAGTCTTCTTAGTTGGTTTAATTATGAGTCTTTTTGAGTGATGCCGGCTTAGAATTGCATCACCCCATTTCTTTCCCATGGGTGTCATAAGAGGTGGCAAACGGAAAACGGAAACGTCATATAATATATATGTATGTAATGTAACGTTGCTGGTGAAAGTAAAGTTACGTTCGCAAAGTTTTTTTACCTATAAACATTCCTGACAGGGCAGTTCAATAATATCTGGATTGAAACAGTCCATGTTCCGTCTTGTCTTGTCTGTATTAGGCAGGTAGGTAGGTAATGAGATGATGGCTACAGCGTTATTTTTCCCCGCCTGCCACTTAGTCTAATGTCTAGAGCTAGGTTCAAATAATTACCGCCCTGAGCAAAATTTTGTTAATGACTTATGTGAGGAGCGTTTGTATATTTAAAAATAGGCCTAAGTAGTCTTTAATACTTATTATAAATCGAAGTTAGCTTTGCTCATATGGAGCATTCATAATTAACTAAAAAACAAGATTGTATGAGCGACACCAAAACTAATTGGATTTTTAGAGTACCTTATTTAAGGAGCATGCATGGAACAATTAAAATAATGATGTTTAGTAAATGATCAAAATCGATCTAAAGGACCAATAGTTCAATGATTTCTGCCTGTTATTGAATCACATTTTCCGCTATCAAAACACAGTATTATTATGCAAGATATTTGGAGCAAAATAACATTCTGGAACAAGTTTACAACATAACAGCTTTAAGTTCATCACGGTTGGCCGCGTGGTGCACGTGGGTGTGGGCGGACTGGCTGCGTGCTCGCACGGGCACTGCACCGCCATCGCCCGGAGAAATGCATCGATGTATCCGTGATTAACTAGTATTGGCAGATCTATTGATTGAATACCAAATTTTAAAACACTTACCGTGTTAGGTACACAATTTTTAAAAACTTGCAAAATTTTCGGCCGTGCCACGCGTTTCTAGCATTAAGATACACTTGCAAAATTTTGCGGGCGAGGTGGAAGAGGCGGCGCCACTAGTAATGGCGAAAGTCGCATGTTCAAATCGTGTCTGCGCTGATAACTTTACAGATTTTCAAAAAAAGAGCTATTGATTATATCAAACCCTTGCATTGAAAAATACTTATTAGGTAGGTACCTATTATTAGGTATCTAGTTAAAGTCGTTAAAATGCAGCCATGTGAAAAAAGTTCTGAGTTTGTAATGTTTAAATGAGATGACCTAATTGAAAACTCCACACACAGTCAATGAAGCCTTAACTGAATGAACTATAGGTAGGACCAATATACATAATGGTTTTGATTTGACTAATTATGACATTGGCTATTATCTATTTTACTCGCTAATTTTGTGAACTATACTAAGTTTTAGCTTTATCCTGAAACATAGCCAGCAGTATGAAAATTAATCTCAAATAAATGACAAAATATAGGGAATTTGAATAGGTTATTTATAATTGGAAACACTACAAAATGTGTTACTGATATTCAGAAAACATTACTGAACAGTATTGCACATAATATGAGTTTACAGTCAGCTTAGGTATATTAAACTGATAATTTCAAACGGTGTCCCGTGATTTTACTCGGTTTTTTCATTAATTACTTGCGTGATTGTATGCGATGCAGGAAATCAAAGTATTTCAATCTTATTGAATGCACGACCCCTTTCCAGGCAAAAATTACCGCCGACCCCGTTTGTTGGAACATGAATTACAATATGAACATATCATTAAAATACAACATTTATGTTTTTTTTTTTTACTTAAAAAGTCTAGAACAAACCGCGGGTTCTTTTTGGGGTTCCGAAACTAAAAAGGAAAACAAAAAAACGGTAACTTTATGGTATCAATTTGTCGTCCATCCGTCTGTTACGGCCATTTTCTCGGAAACGCATAGAGAAATCGAGTTGAAATTATAAACAAAATATGTACTCAAATCTACAGCCGCTTGTAGTTATAAAAAAATTAAGCTACTTAACGTTAAAAAAAGATACGTCCAATAATATTGTAAAAACCGCGTGTTTTTGATCGTGTCAAGGGAATGAAAACTCATGTGGCAAGTAGCTTCATTTTTATTCCCCTCCCCCTGATTACATTAAACCTGCTGAAGAGCTCCCAAAAGGTCAGAAACTTTCATGGTCAACCTGGAAAACTCTAAATCAGCTGCGAACACAAGTTGGCCGATGCAGGTTTAATCTAAATAAGTGGGGATATAGCTCTAACCCATCTTGCGACTGTGGTACCTTACAGACTATGCCACGCTTGATGTCTTGCAGTCAGTGCCCTAATACCTGCACCTTGTCCGACTTGTATGACGCCACGGCCAGCGCCGTAGCCGTGGCTAATATCTGGTCGAAATATATTTGAGGCATCGACACAAAAGCAGAAGAAGGAAAAAATTTTTTTATTACGGGGGGCCGAAAAGGAACAAAAATTTAAATTGAAGCTAGTAGTTCAAGTGGGGCGAGTTAAGAAAGGATTTATGGCGGATGACAGGAGTGATGCCATTAGGCAGAATGGAGGGTTCCAGGTGGTGTCGGGAAAAGGGTAGCTACCCGCCTGGCCGGGTGTTGTGGCCAGGGGACCGACTGGTCCACCTGGATAGAATTGGAAGTTGTATATATGCGTTGCGCGGTGAAACACTTCGATACCGCGTGTCAGGCTCTTTGTTCTGTCACGTGGCGCCATCTTGCAGATATGTTGGAACTTCTGTTGCGTCTTGCTTGCTCGTGAACCACTTTGAGTGAGCTTCTTGCTGTAGCTCCCAGAGGTCGCTACAGATTTATGTGCATGGTACGGAACCCTCGGTGGGCGCGTCGCACATAGCCGGTTTTTTCTTTGCAGGCGACCCTCTGAATAAGGTTCCGCAACTCACAGATTGAAAAACACTGCAGTATAGGAAATACATTGTTACTTCTACGTGAGGAATATTTCTAATCTATTTATTTATTCATCGAAGCAGTATGCGATCAATTGTAAAAAAACAGGGCACCAGTACGGAATAAAGCATAACCTTTCATGATATTAAAATCCATTCAGTTTTTTATAATATTAAAATCCATTTATTTCGTGTTTTATAAACAAACAAGCAGGAGAATAAAATGAATAGGTATGTTATTTTCATTATTTAGTATAGAATACGAGGTCATTTCGCTTCGTGCATGTTTGCGTTTAATTACAAAATGAAAACCTGCCAATTATGCCCTTCATCTGTTGTTATAGTCTATATAATGCAGAAACTATTGTATATTTTTTAGTTGGTAGTTATGTTATGAAGTATACATTAATGTTAGTAGCTGCCTGCAGCATCTTGAATCACTTATTAATTCTGGAAATAGTAAACACATGTATAACTATTTAATAAACCAGTCAGTATCATGTGCATCCCGAGGTGCTGCTGAAACTTCTACATAAATATTACAACATCAAGATACATTATACTTAAATATTTACCTAAGTTACGTACAGATTCGTGTATTGCAATTGAAAGTGTCAACTCTCGTAAGTAAAAGTAAAATCTTCCAGCCTCAAACAAACAACACATTACTTGAAAGTGTTTTCAACTCAAGGAACTATTTAGCGCGGACGTTTAAAAAACGCAGTTATGCATTTATCGTGTTTACCGAGGCTGCAGCTAAGTAGAAGATTAACATATAACGTACGTGCAAGTTGCAGAAGGTAGATCCAATAGGGCCTCCAGTCGAGGTTCAATAGTCAGCGCGCGCGCACCTCTCCCCACCCTTTTGTAACGAAGACAGTTCGAAACTTCGATCCCAGTGTTTACGTCCACTCACTTTGTGAAATTTCTCGTTTGTGTACTGAAACGAAAAGTGAAAAAGCATTTTTAAAACGCTTTTCAACAAACCACACAACATGTTTACAACCCTGAAAGGGAAACCTGTAAAACGCGCGCCACAAAAATGAAAAACTTCGCGATAATAATCACTCTGCTATTGTTTTTGGTAACAACGAATGCGGATTTTATAATAAAAGGCAAAGTTAAAAAACGGAACACTGTTATAAAAATAAACGAAAATTTCCCAGCGCCGTGCTTTTATAACAATTCCATATTTAACGACAATGATGCGTTGAAGCGAATAGTTTTTTCGTCAAAGTACATTTTCACGGGGAAAATATCCAGTGTGCAAAAGAGGAGGCGTGCAAATGAAAAATTGAAAAGGAATGTTTATAAAGTGTTTGTTAGGAGGATTATAAAGGGCGATGTTGGGGCTTTAAGTGATTTTTTGAATTTTGAAACGCGGACTTTTAATTCGTCGAATCGTGCGTATATTTTCGCTGAGGGTGGTGTGGTTCGAAAAGTTTGCAGGCATGGATTTCATGGATATGCAGCGCTGTTCTTCAGTGGGAAAGAATTTACGTCGCCGCTGAAACTTCTATTGGAGCCAGTGCCGTCTAGCTTGGAGTATGTGCGTCGCGTCAAGGCTCTGATAAAAGGTAAGATGCTGCACTCTCCAGTAGGACGATATCTGATATTGAAAGTATTTTTGTAGTACAAAAAAATAAAAAATAATTTGTACTACCATTAAAAATATACCACTTTAGTTTACTCACACAAAAAAAATAACTTTTCCTGCTGGAGAACATGCATCCGTACTCGATAAACGAAAATGGTATTTTTAAGTTAGTACAAATACAAGTCATCCATATCCGTTATCATTCAATCAATGTTTATTCGTAAGTAAGCTTAAAAGGATGGTCACAAATGTGGCTCCTTTAATTAATGTACTAGGGATTTTTGCACTTATAGTAGGTACTACCTATATTATGTCAATCCATTATAATAAGCAATCGAGAATAAAAATTGATAATACTTCATATTTAATTTATTTCCATAATTAAGTTCTCCTAACCTGAATATATTTTTAGATTCGCAATACCTAAAGCCAATACAATTTGAAAAAGGTAAACAAATAAGTGTTTATCATATTAATTAAGATTTACGGGAAATGAAAACAGCCAAACGGAAATATTTTACATTTATAGGATGGTGCCACGCCCGACTACGCAGGAAAAAATGATACCGGCGGAAGGCGTCTCGTCTCTTTATGTAAATCAGATCCCGCTGTGTTTTAACCAGAAATTGTACTGGGTAATATGATATAAAGAACTACCGTCGAATGTGTATGTAGCTACAACTTATCATAAAATTGGAAACGATCCAATAAACTTAGAGAATATGATACCTGCTTGGCGATATTATTTGAAGTCCATTGATGATTTTTTTCTTGAATCCAATACGTAAAAGACAAACAGTAGAAATGAATGTAGCTTTCTAACCTACTTATAAAATTACTGAAACACACAATGTTCTACAAAAGATAAGAAACAATTTTATGCATGTTTCATACTTACTACAGCTTTCACACATTCGTACAGTCAAACACAGTTATATCCTGAAGCGAAAGCTTGCTTTATCCCCCTAAAACACCCAGATTTTATATAGTGACCCAAAGACCTATAAAAAGAACTTACTTACCTATAAAAAAAATATACCCTATCAAAATCTTATTAATCTAAAACTATTGGTACCAGCATATTTTTAGATATCAGCATAAAAATAAAAATCAACAAATGCATCATGCATGGAAATCTTTGTGATTTGTAGGTGTTACAGCAAAAAAAAAAATCTCATAGCAGGTACTGCCTGACATGTCATCTCCTTATCTAGAGTTATTTTTTCAACTATTGGCTGCTCTCAACCAAGTTTGAGTTGGAAGCATTATACGGCAGAAGTCCTTTAAAAGGGACTGTGGGCGTTTTCAAGCAAGTATTTTCAAATGCGTTTTACTGTACCTAGCGTTACTTCCCTGTGTTTTAGCTGTTTCCACTGTGTGACGTGGCAGGGCGCTCGTTTTATCTCTCTGATGATTATCGGGTGTGAATTGTTGTGCCCAAACCCGGACTGCAGTTGTAAAACCATGGAGCTACTAAAAGACTAATAACAGTTTATATTTAGATGTGGTATTTAAAAAAGGTCCTATATTTAGATAATTTTGCCAAAGAACTCTAATCATACGTGTGAAAGTTTATTTATCCCTAGGCACTAAGTTCAGATAAAACTCCCTTATCGTTTCAATTTTTGTGTAATATTTTTCTCTTTAGCGAATTAATAATCAACATCAACAGTCACACACTCCCAATAAATAGTAGGTATATAACGTAGTACATTCATAATAACTAGTAGATATAATATAAGGTTATACGACTTTGTACCTACAATTTCAATAAATTAAATTGTGCTGATTTGTGAAGCTTATGAGATAAATATCTATAAGACATTTGGCATGTTACCTCTTTCCTAAAACTTTGAAAAATTTGGACTAGCTGCACGCATGGTATAGGTAGATATCATGAAAATATATGCTTTAATAAAGTTAGAATTTTAAAAACCTAATGTTGACGCATCTAAAAAAAGTATGCGTCATTTGTACATCAACGGTATAAGCCTAAATTATGAACACAAAGTTCCACTCCTTGGTCAAATGTATTCGTAGAAGCACTTCGTGGGCGGGACGGGCATTTAACCATTGCCACGAAGCGTGAGAAAACAAACCCTGCTCCTACTGACACAACCTGACACAGGAAATGAGTAATTCTCCACGTTTTAATCAATTCGATTTATTTACATCCTTAGCACTGAAAGAACTGACCAAACCGATACAAAGATCCCCCATTTCAACCTTCATTTAACCCACCTAATCAATCAACCAATTATAACACTTTGACCGCTTAAATAAACATTAAAATTTACGACCTCACATCAATTACAAGTTGGCGTTAAGTAAAACAAGATAGCGTTAGATCATTTTGAACGATAAAATCCTTCGGAAGATATGTTATAATGAGGACAAGGTCGGCGGTAGATAAAAACAAACGATCGTCCCTGAACAAGGGTTTAGTCCTTTCCACTGGGATATGACCCAGGGACGCAGGACGCAAGTACCTACGACCAACTTTATCGGGACCACCGACGATGACCGACCCACCGACAAATTTATTGACACTCTTTCAATTAAACCTATTGTTGCTCTACCAGTCACAGCGGTCAAAACAGAATAAAACACGATAACGCGCCGCATGAACCCGTAATGCCCATCGTATCTCCCGCCGTAAAAGGAGATTTATTAAAACTATTTGGGAAACTGATTCGATCGAAACCCGAACGATTTGACATTTAGATAAAGAGTTAAATTTATTTTTACCTCGAATCAGACGCTTCGGCGGAGTGACAATGGAATAAAAAGGTTATAAAATGGTTGTGTTGCGGGCGGCCGCCCACGTCCCGCGAGTGTCGTCGGTGCGAGTGCATATCGCGGCTCGCCGGCCGCAGCTGCCACGCCGGCAGATAAAATGCGACGACTGTGTTATTACGGGTTTCTACTCGCGAGCACGTGTAAATTTCTATGTGAGAACGAGCCGATAATCCAGCCCGCGCGTGGGCGCAGAGAAAATTCACGGCGCCGCCGTCAGCCGTCCGCTAGCCGGCCTCAGGCGCCGCCGCCGCGTCGCGACTTTTTTCTCTACAAAACCTACAGAATTTGATGAGGTTCCGCAGATGAAGGCAGGATTACGTATGCCTACATGAGTTTCGCTGTAAACAAATAGATAAACCCTCAAATATCAATCGATACCCTACAACAAAATTCAATCTTCTTCTAAGATTAGCACAGTATGTCATCAAAGTAGGCGGATCATAAAACAACAGTACATAGCTGTAGACTTACGGAACGCCAAATAGGCAATAATTTACGACATCAATAAATTACCCGCGGTTACATTTTTGACATGTAGGCCGTTTTATAGAGTTAATAATACGAAATAAACGTCTGTCGATATTAATGTCATTAATTACAATATTTTAAACGCCTACCAGTGATCATATAGGTAAATAAGTTATGGCTATAGTGGAAGGCAGGTTTCAAGGTGACTAGGATAAAGTGAATTGTTTTTATAAGCTCCAAGCTTAAGTCTCGCAGTCACTCCTCATGTTATTGTTTTCAGATCGGGGTGATCAGACTAGGACCTATAATCCTCTCCAAACGTGACAAGAGAATAGGAGGTTATTTTCGCTGACGCATTGTTTAGGGACGAAATGTCACGTCATTTCTCTCGAAGGATGTCACAGTGTCAAATTATTTATTTTTTGACCAACTTGATCTATTCTGTGTTGGAACAGTGGGTCGTCTTGGCTACACGTAAAGATATGGATTCTAATGCTTTTATACTCTCTGCTTTTTATAAGTAAGAATCTTAATAGGAAATAGAACCTTCTATTGACAATCAATTTTATATGAGGATCCAGTGAATAAGGCGGCAGGATTCAAAAGGACCCCACTGGACTTTGAATAGTTGGGCGGTTTCCCTGATTTAAATAATTCCATTGTATCCTGTTGAGCTACCATAAAATTTAACAACACCCCGGTTCACGTGTCCTGAGAGCGCACAAGATGCTTCTTTATGACGAACCTCAAGACCAAGTTAAGGTTATGGCTATAATTCAGTTTTATGAAACCCCTTTCAGGTAACAAAGTGTATATTCGGAAAGTTCCCACATAACTTACATTAGCCGAGTCGATGGAATGGTCTTATTATAACATACGGGTATTAAAGTTTGTAAAATTACGGCCGTAATAGTGCACTCGTGCGTCTCGAGAGCAATTCTTTTGTCTATTGTCTTTAAAGGTACGAGATCTATCGGAACTCTGGTTGAACTACAAAAGGTTTTAGGTAAATAACACAAACCTCTTGTGGATATACGTTCCTAGTCCATGAAACGGACCAATCTTCGAAACATTAGTACTAGTTTATATTGAAAAGAAACAAGTTAGGAAGAGCCAAGCCCGTTCATGGCACGTCTCTTAAATTTATTTAGTTAGCTCCAACTTCTTTATACAATTTGTAGTAAATATCTCAATGTTTCTCTGAGGCATTTGGAATTTATACGAGTTCAAATTCAGTGACTTTGTAAGGGTAAGTTTATAGACAATCCAATATTTATTACCACTATATCATATTTGAAGACTTACAAGTCACTTTGCTACAATAAATAAATCATTTATGCTACTAGTTGTTTGATCGAACTTAGATTGAAATGTCAACTAGTTAGGGTGCTTGTTGAAAATTTTGAAATTATTTTATAGGTAAAAGTGTTTGCTTTTAAAAATATGATTTTGAACTTGGTGTCGTTGAATATGATACATAGATACTGTATGCCAAATAAAAATCTATATTATTTACTCGAGAACTATATCTTGTCCGTTCCTATGCGGAAACCAGTGTAATCAAAATTGGACACAACTATAAGGTCAAATGGATAGGTTAATTAATAGTTTAAAATCATGAGTAGCCCAAACTAACCAAGTAATTAATAACTTTGCAACTGGCAAAGACAGTTGGTAGACACATAAATCGAAGGATCACTGTAACTAAGATAAAGCGTTACGTGAGAACTATTACACATATGTATCAACATCATTAATTGCGCTAAAATGGGGGCAATACCTTCAAGTCTAGAGGGCTAGACTGGGACTTAGAGTCAATGAACGACTCAATGAACTACAGACATTTTTTTAATATTTTGTATAGAAAATCAAGCAAAGAAATAACTAAATAGCCTTAAAATGATCTGGTCTTCCGTGTGATGCCGGCTTAGAATATCATCACCTAATTTCTTTCCCGTGGGTATGAAGAAGTGACTTAGGGACTCGAGGGTGTGTATTGCAATTTTAGACGATGAGCTGATAACATGTCGCTAATGGCGATACACGATTTTCCGAATGACCCTCAAATGTTTGTCAGACGTTTCGTAAATGACCGTTTTTTACGGCCGATTATAGGCGTGATATATGTATGTATGTAATTTATCCTATTTTACAGGAACCTCGTCAATACAGATATAAAGTGACCGTATCAACCAGAGCTATATAGTTTATATCAATATATAACTTTAGGTACTTGTGGTATTTATAGGTTAGTTATCGCAAGTACGTAGCTATAAGTAAGGTAGCTGTGGTAAATTGATTTTGTGTACAAGCACGTCGCACTCTCGGCGTCCGCAGATATCTTCCAATCAGGTTCCACGGCACGCTACCTTCATGCTTTTATCAATTCCCAGTAGGTACTAGAAGATCTTATCATGACATTTTAGAGAAGACGTTGTGGACGCTTATAGCTGTTATGGCGATTCACTCACTTGTTGTACGTCGTTCCGTATTTTAAACCAAACTAAACGCATGCGTTTCTCAAACGCGTGTGTCAAACGACTTGACAGAACCCACCGTAGCCGTATTTGTAGGGGATTAACATTGGTATTCGCATTTCATTTGGTCTGACAGACGAATGCGTTACGTTGTGTTTAAAAAAAAACGGATCGACGGACAACAAGTAAGTGAACTGCCTATGATTCTTACTAAGGGTACCTACTTATTCTTAACCACAGTTAATAACTAACCAAGCATTGTATCATCATCCCTCTTAGGTATGGGAGAGTGTTCAGAATAGAATGTTAAGAAATTGTTTTTGAAACTTTATACTTTAACTTCTAGAATTTGAATGTAAGTTCGAACCAAAACTGGAGTAAGATGAGATGCGCTGCGCCGCTGTTGGGCAGCCGTAAAAACCAACCGCGGGTTACAGCGGCTGTTGCCATAAAGATTGCCAACTCAAATTCTATTGAAACCAACACCAAGTACGTACTTATTTTTACACGACTGCCCATCAAAAAATGAGTGTAATGTTATTAGAGTACATAATATTATAGATGTATATATAAATGTGCGATTCTTTATAGGACTGAAACTCGTTAATCACTGAACAGATTCGAATGGGAATTGCATCGGAAGAATCCTCAAATTATCCCGAGTGTCGTAGGCTAGGTTCTTTATCGTTCGTATCGTTCTCAGAAAGCAATCGTGTTTTATTTTTTTTGAATTTATTATGCTTGTTTCCAAGCTGTTTTAAAGAACTCTATTTTACTAATATGTAATGTTATCTATAAGTAGGCCTGAATATACTAAACTGGTACAATCTCGTAAAAGAACTGTAAAGTTTAGGTTATTTAATTATTTCCCCTGACAACAAGGATAGTATTTGTATTTCGATTAATACCGTTACTCTTATATAGGTCTGCTGTAAAAAATATATTTTTAGAGACAAGCAGTGCCTCTTGTGTCTGTATTGTAAATGTGTTTGTCTCTTTACTGTTACTGTGTACAAAAAATAAATATGGTGAAATTCGACTGCTGAAAGTCGTAGAATATTAGAATGTTGGAAAAAAATATGTATGTGAATGTGACTATAGACGTCTGCAGTAATATCATGTGTTATCATTTTTTCTACCTCTATATACCGATGTCCAAAATATCAAAAATAATAACATGTCAAACACTCACTATTGTGAATGTTCGTTGATCATTTTGTCCATTCCCCAACCAATAATTTCTACACAAAATGTGAATTCAAAAAATGTTGCAGATCATTCTACATTCAGATCGTAAAGACTACAGCAGGTGCGGTTGTCATAAAGTAGGTACCGCAAGTAGAATCGGATCGAAATGTCTTCAATACTTGCTTTAGAGTATTTCCGAGCAAAGCTTGGAATCGCTTTGCTTTGATGTCTATAGGATAGAGATTAGGTTTATTTTTCCTACGAGGTTATGTTCATCTTTAATCTTTTGTACACATCAGTTGATGTAAAAATCAGATTTTGATATTAAGGGAAGAATTTTCGACGTAAGGTTTCGTTGGATACCCATAGAAGGCCAGCCAAGTAACAAATATACACAATGATGCCAATACGGTGCGTTAAAAATATTAGTCATCCAGCAACCCAATGAACCCTGGTATCAGAGTTTTTCAACCGCCTACTACTAGTAGTAGGCATCCCGACGCATAATGTCCTAAATACTAAAATATTCCTAAACTCTCAATGACCTAAGCTCATTATGACCTAAACGCATAATGTCCTAAACGTTTAATGTCCTAAATGCTTAATGTCCTAAACGCTTTATGTCCTAAACGCTTAATGACCTAAACATTTAATGTCCTAAACGCTTAATGCCCTAAACGCGTAATGTCCTAAACTAAACACAACGTCCTAAATGCCTAATGTCCTCAAAATCTTCTATTCCCAGTAGTTCAATTTGAGTTAGAAAAATTGGTTTTTCTACATGGAATTTTTAGTTGCGACAAATCAATTAGCTTTTTGATTGCACTATTGAAAGCAAAATATGCAAAAGGAAATTAAATGTCTCTTTAGCTATTTAAATGCCACATTAAGAACCTAAATGTCACTTTAGCATCTAAATGTCACTTTAGGAATCTAAATGTCATTCTAGGAAACAAAATATCACTTTAGGTACACCGTCCCTTACACCATGTATATTTACATGGAAACATAACTCTTACCAATGTACGGCCATATATAGCAGGTAAGTACACCAAAAGGCATCACACATTGTATCTACGTTGAGGAAAAGTGTGGGAAATCACCGTTAATTATAGAATTATTTTGAAGACATTATGCGTTTAGGTCATTATGCGTTTATGACATTATGCTTTTAGGACATTATGCGTTTAGGACATTATACGTTTAGGACATTATGCATAGGACATTATGCGTATAGGAGTTAGGTCATTTTGCGAGCAGGCCGTTTTGCGTTTAGGAATTAGGTCATTTTGCGAGTAGACCGTAGTAGGCTTCTGACATGGTTGTGTAACAACGGCCGTCTAAGTAATCATAGACAGCAACTGGGACCGACGGCTTAAAGTACCCTACGAAAAACGGAACCATCTTTCTTTTCGGACAATCAGGTGGTTCAGTGTGCAATGTGAACAAATTCACAAAGTTATAGTTTTTTTTTTTTATGATGTCATGTCATAGGACAGAGGACAGAGTCTAAGATGGAGCGAGCTCACCCAGAAGAAGCCTGTTAAGGCACTGGCACTCCCACACACTGACGGGACGCAGCAAGCAACTTTGTGATTGCCCCACCGGAAATCGAACCTAGACACCCTGCGTCGCAGGCAGTCGCACTACCACTGCGCCACACCGGCCGTCTCAAAAATATACAGTGACGGACGACAAGTAGGAAACCGTCATACGAGTAATGAATATACTTTATTTCTTTTAATATTATAATTTTTTGTGTTATTTTGTCCGTTAAAACTAATGAGGAGAGAAAAATCTAATTTATTTGTATTTTTCTGCGAAAATCTTTAAATCAAGTAGAATAATATGATAGCTTCTCCTACATTCTGTTCACTAAATTACTCAATGTTTTTTTTTGTTTCTTCCATATTGTTTCCAAGAATACCAGAGAATACCGAAAGGATTATCTTACTTAAATATGCTAAGTGCCTACCTATAATTTTTTGTGTAGATTATCAGTTTTTTGTTTGATGGACTGTTTAGTGGGCTAATTAATAATCATGCCTTATCTTTCATCTCGAAAGAGGTCTTCGCTTTTTATATGTAGAGTTGGCTCATCTACACAGTCGCGTGCGCTGGTAAGGTTCGACTAGGGGTGTGAAAAAATAATGGAATTATTTTTTTTGGGTTTCACGCGCGCAAAAACAAAAAAGTTCCAGTATTTTTTCACAATTAAAAACGGACATTTGACAAACCTGAGGGTCATTCAGATGATCGTGTATCATTAAAGTGACAGGTTGTCAGCCCATCGCCTAAATTGCAATACACAATGTAACCCTCGAATTCCTTAATCGCCTCTTACGATAGCAACGAGAAAGTAATTGGGTGATGTTATTCTAAGCCGGTACCGCTCGTTTTTGACTAATTTTGTTTTTGCACGTTTTTTCCTTTTAAAATTATAGATTATAAAAGTAGATGGCATTCTCTAAGTTATTTCTTTGATGCAAAATAAATATATTTTTTTGTTTCTGTAACTCAACAGTATTTTTTTATTCGCCGACAGAGTACTATTTGCAATTTGGCAAAACAATCATAGTTTTTCTTTGCAAAGTTGGTGGGTAATAAAGGTTTAAGATATTGCTACGGCATCCTACGGTTTATTTTTGGTAAGACGAGTGACATCCCTAAGCCAAGATCAACCGACATTCCCCAGTTTTGTTCGCTCCACGACGTTCAAACATCCCACACATTTCCGGACGCATTGTGACTGTTTGAACCATTTACTCCAATCCGATTGGGTGTTAATATTTTATACCATTGTGATCTGCATAAGAAAGGAGATTACATTAAAACTGCTCACTCTACAGCCCACTGTTTGGTAATATTGAGTTTAATCCTCTAAATGCTGTTTAAATATACTCCACAAGATTTGATTTTATGTTACTATTTGATATTTTGTGTTGTGCATGCGTGCTGCACATTGTTGCGGTATTTTGCTGCACCGGTTGTAGATGATGCCGATTAATGTAAGTAGTATGTAGAAGCACCTACGACGCCGGAGCTTCGTGCGGCAAATGTGTGAAGATCACCTCCTCCTCAATGTTATTTAACTATACTTTACAATACTTGATTTTATGTTAGTGCCTATTTAAGTCTTAGAATCTATTGCATTCACACATTTTCTATAAACATATGTGGAAAGTAGCCAATAAACGAAGAAGTAAAATGGCGTACTCTCATTTATTTCTACAATCAGCTCGGATTTTATGTGTATTTTATTATCATTATTTATAGTTATTAACGATTAAATGTGACTTGAAATATTGTTCTTTCGAAGAAATTCTAATCGGGGTACCTATGTTAATAAATTATGATTTTTTAAAGTAATATCGCTTGCTAACTCGAATTAAAATAATGAATATGAAAAACAGTAAGTCTTTCTTGACGGCTAGTTTTATTTAGATTCTTTTTTACCACTTTGCTCTGGTATTTTTATTGCTATAAGTTTTAAAGTATAGTCAAGATTTTTTTTTTTTATAAAAATAACTACAACTGTGGAGCTAAACTTCACAGATTTTATCTCAAATAAGTACTACCGAACCGATTTTGGTGAAATTTGCTGTGATTCATGTGATATACAATTACTATTTTAAACTAATTACTTATTAAAATTATCATATTAGATTTTAGATGCGCTCGTACCACCATAGTACCACCACTCTAATTCCTTTATACCATAAACACAATTTTTGCACGAATACTATAGTACTAATATTATAAATCTGAGAGTTTGTGTATGTATGTTTGTTACCACTTCACGCTTAAACAGCTTGGCCGATTTGGATGAAATTTGGAACACAGGTAGAGTATAACCCGGAATAACACATAGGCCACTTTTTACCGCGGGAAAACAACTATTACCACGGGGAAATTTATGGCAGCGGGTGAAACCGCTGGGCAGAAATCTAGTAATAAATAAACTAGATACCAATTAAACAAATACGCCGCGTAGGCTCACCTCGATGCGCCAAAACAGAAACTTCCACCCACATCTTAAGGTATATTCTTATTAAACAATGATGCGGGGGCCTGATATAATATATGGCAGTAGAACAAGACAACACACTGTTTACTGACTGTTTATTAATTGTTTTTATTCGCTATTGTTGTTCCAGGTAAGGCCATGTTTCCTTCAAAAGAAAAAAAGAGAATGAGGTAAGTTAAAATGTGCCCAAATTGTAAAGTAAAGCAGAAGGTTATATCCAAAACTAGCAGTATAATTGTATAAAGTAAGTTGTTAGATAAGTAGGTATACACGTTATATTTATTGTGTTGGAAGAAAATATAATACAGGTAGTTAATGAAAAAGCGCAAAACCTCTTTGGTTTTCTGAATCCGTTAAATCGAATCACCTTTGTTCCACCACTTTTGGAACATCTATTTCAAAAAGATCATGAACACTTTTAAACAAATCTCAAAAAATAAATTGCTATTGTTCGAAACATGTTCAATGTTTGGTTTGGGTTGTGTAAACTCACGATTACCTACCTACACCTACCCTAATCAGAAAAGAACGCAATAGCTTTGAAAGGTAACTAACTATACTACTTACGTACAATATGCTTGCATGATATTTGAATAAAACTTTATACATTTCGCGTTGGAGTGCTCGCATCTACGCAAGCTGAACCAGCTTTTCTAGCATTCTGTTTATCTCGTTCATGAGAAGGAGTTCTAGAGCAAATCGTAAGAAATAGAGTTGTTTTCAAGCGCTTTCCATATAAACTTGTACCGCTATGCTAAAACGGGACACATTTTTCAATTTTGTATTATTGCAAGTTTAGTAGGTATCTATTTTTTCCTATCCTAGTTGTTTGCGTAGCATGATATGTGATTGTGATATTTTGGATTTTAGAAGGATCAAGAAGTTTGACGTAAATTGAAGGATTGCTGGTTTCTTTAAAAATCTTTATTGAATAAAATAAATTGTGCGTTTATAGAAATAGTATCAAGAGCTGCACTCATCAAATTACCCTTTTAAAGGAATAAAGATACAATTCTTAAAAACTTTTCTGTAATGCAGTATAAGTTGGAGTCTTAAATGGGTAGGTCGATGTGCACCTCATCTAGAACTGATTCAATATTAGATGCTTGCCGAAAGGTTGTCCTAGGTTTGCTTTACTCAACCTATGTTTGCCTTGCCAGTCTGGATTTCTGCTCCTACCTCATGCGTATTGACTTTCGAGTTATTGATGTTGTCTAATTCCAAGCTAAACTCCCGCAGTGGAAGCGATTTACACAGGTAAATTTCGAACAAAATACCAGGAGTTCAACTGGAGGCAGACAATGGCTGCGTTACGCAGCGCTAAATAGCATACGCTGCACAATATAGCAGCGCATACTATGAATTAAACGTGAACCTAAATCTATTTAACTTAATTAACTAAGTTGATTGAAATTGGCTAATGATGTGTTCCAACCCTTACATAACTCAAGTCGGTAGTAAATACCGTCTGCCGATCTGGCGTTACGTCACACGTATTAGCACTAGATTATAAGTAAGTACCTCCAAATTATATCACCCCACGAATTCCGCAATTCGTACTAAGGAGTCACAATGATATGGTACAACAAATATGACTAAAGGGAACACACCATTAACACGAATAAACAGTTTTATCACTTACAGTCACGTGCCGGCGCAAATGCATAAATACCCAACGGAGAAAGGAAGTTCAGGGAATGGATCAAATAGGAATTCCGTTGGTACTTACAGGGCTGGGTGGAAAAGATATCGACACCCAGCATTCCACTACAGCCTTGGCGCGTTATTCACGTCAAACCACTCACAGCTTCTGTTCGTATTCCACTTTGATATTAGTCATTACGCGTGACCCAACCCGAATTTGGGCCGTACAAACGCGGGCCAAAATGGCCACCTGATGCCTATTCAACGCGACGCTCACGTGGAAGACGTCGAGACATCCAACAATCACTAAGCCTGGCATTCCAGTACAACCCAGGAGAAACGCAATAATACGATGCATCAACACGCGCGATCTCAAATTGAATCGTCCATTACACGCGGCATCACAAAACGCGTGGCGGGAAATCCGTACAAAACACAATACATTCTCGTCCGAACGGTTTTGAGTGACTGCCAGTGCGGTGCAGAAATCACCGCGTGGCGCCGTCAGGCGGTCTGCGCGCACGTCGCCAGTCTCGCCCTGCGAGCGAGAAAGGGACAACATATGCCCAGAGCGATGCGTGCGAAATCGCGGCGCATTCATAGACCGTCATTAATACCTAACCCACCCCAGCATAGCAACGCTAAATTAAACATTCACCCGCCCTAGGCCGAATCCCTTAGGCCTATTCACTACTGGGGAGACGAGATAGCGTTGCTATTGCTCGCTTAAGAACTGAATCCCCTACCTGAACTGTCGCGACTCGAGGAGTGCCATCACTACCTGGGAACAAGTTGAGAATGCGCCCTCTGCGCCATCGCAGTGGCGGCAGGTTGGCATCCTTAACCAGAACGAGATCTCCGATGCGAGGGGGTTCAGTTCTGTCCTTCCACTTAAGGCGTTGCTGCAGAATGTGCAAATACTCAAGCGACCATCGCTTCCAAAAATTCTGAGACATTTGCTGCAGCAACTCATAACGCGTCAAACGATTGCTACTGACCTCTGTGTAGGGGTACTCTGGCAAGGCGTTAAGTGGTCGGCCAATTAAGAAATGCCCTGGTGTCAGGGCCTCCAGATCATTCGGATCTGAGCTAAGCGGACACAAAGGACGTGAATTGAGAACGGCCTCAATTTTACAAAACACGGTCGCTAGCTCCTCAAAGGTTAATATCGTTAAACCTATAACGCGCATCAAATGCGTCTTAGCGGACTTTACAACCGCTTCAAATATACCACCCCAGTGGGGGCATCCTGGTGGATCGAACACCCAGTTAATGCCCTGACGGGAGAGGCTCGTGCCGATAGCTTCCTCGTTTTCCGATAAAAACGTTATAATTTCTTTCATACATCGATCAGCGCCCTTAAAGTTGGTACCACAGTCCGACCTGATCAGCGCTGGTCGCCCTCTTCGCGACACAAATCTATCTAAAGCTGCTAAGAAAGCCTCCGTAGTGAGGTCGGCCACGAGTTCCAAGTGGACGGCCTTGGTTGCTAGGCACACAAACACGCACAAATACGCCTTGATTGACTTCGCGTTGCGAAGGCGTGATGCCTTTACCATAAAAGGCCCCGCAAAGTCCGTTCCCACACCCGCAAACGTCCAGGCTTCCGTCACCCGGTCCGGTGGGAGGTCTCCCATCTGAGGTTGCATTGTGGCTGCCTTCAACCGATAGCAAGGCAAGCACCGAAACACAATGCTCCGTACCGTACGTCGTCCAGACAAGATCCAAAACTCGCGCTGCAGAATAGCCAAAAGTGCATTGCAGCCCGCATGCGAGTTTTTCTGGTGACGATCCCTAACTATAAGTTCTACCAAAGGTCCCTTCTTTGGGAGTAACAGCGGATGCCGTGCTGAAAAGGGCAGGTTAGCGTTCCGAAGTCTACCTCCAACCCGGAGCATTCCATGCTCGTCCACGAACGGGTTGAGGCGCACAAGACCTCCCTTCAGCTTTCCACGGCCATCCCTGAGCAGCCTGGCCTCTTCCTCAAAATGTTCCGCCTGGACGACCCTAACCAATAAACTTAGAGCCGCATTCCGCTCCGCAGGCGAGAGGACAGGTGCCAAGTTCCGTTCTGCTTGAGGTTTTCTACAGTTGTTCACGAACCGTTTGATCCAACCTGTCACCCCTAGAAGTTTGTCGAGGGAGCTGTATCGTTCCAGCAAGAAAGCCGCACTAGGCTTAGGTACGATCTGCCCTACGTTCACTCGCAAACCTCGATCAGGTGGCCCAAGCGGCGACCCGCACTCATTGTATGGCCATCTCTCAGGTGACTCAGTCAGCCACTGAGGTCCCCACCACAGTGAGTGACCTACCAAATCAGGGGCCCTACATCCCCGTGAGGCGCAGTCCGCTGGGTTCTGTTCTCCCGGTACGTGTCTCCATACCAACGGAGTTTCCGATCCTTTAATCTGTGACACCCGATTTGCCACGAAAACCTCAAGAGTATGTACCGACGTCTGTAACCAGCACAGAACTATCCTACTGTCGGTCCATGCGTACACCGTTTCATCCAAATTGATGGTACCGCGTAGATTACTAGCGACATGATGTAGCAAGCGCGTGAGAAGCGCTGCTCCCGCCAATTCCAACTTTGGAATGGTCCATCTTGTCCTAACCGGAGCCACCTTACTCTTGGCCATAACTAGACGCACGTCTACAGTTCCCGTTGAACTGACTGTCCGCAAATAGACAGCTGCCGCGTACCCTCGCTCCGAGGCATCACAAAACCCATGTAGGGTAGCCTTACATCCCACCGATGGGAGCAACTTGCGAGGTATGGCGATGCGTACGATCCCTGGTAAGGTGGTCACAAACTTGGTCCAATCATTCAACAGCTCTCCGGAGAGCTGGTCGTCCCAACCCAAGTTTGCTATCCACAACCTTTGCAAGAAGCACTTCGCCATGAACGTCACCGGTGCGATCCACCCGTTAGGATCGAAAGTTCTGGCGATCGTCGATAATACCGAACGCTTCGTCCAAGTCTTCTGCAAAAGGTCTGGCTCGATCTGATACGTAAAGACATCATGCGTTGGCCTATATTGCACCCCTAGGATGCTCAACGTATTTGGATTGTCCGGGTTCTCGAAAAGGTGCGGGTCCTGCTGGAACTCACCTGGCAACCCGGCCAGGAGCTCTGGACAGCTGGACAGCCATTTCCGCAACTCATAACCTCCTGATTCCATGATCGCGATCAGCTCGTCTCGTAGTAGCAGTGCTTGTTGCACGCTATCTGCACCCGTGCAGATGTCATCCACGTAGACGTCGCGATCCAGTACTGCTGCGGCCCGAGGGAATCTTACCCTTTCCTGTGCGGCCAACTCTCGCAGCGTGCGTACTGCCAAAAACGGACTTGGCTTCAGACCATACGTTACCGTGTTGAGCTCATAAGTGACCATCGGCTCGTCTGGGCTCTCACGCCACAAAATCAGCTGGTACCGACGGTCATCCGGGTGTATAATTGTTTGGCGAAACATCATTTTGACGTCTGCGACGAACGCTACTTGGTGCAACCGAAAATCTGTGAGGATGTCCACAATGTCCCGGTTCAACTTGGGACCCGCGTGCAGACACTGGTTCACAGACACACCATTCGATGTAGGAGCAGAACCGTCAAACACTACCCGTATCTTCGCCTCCGGTGACTTCAAAACAGCCAGGTGTGGTATGTAGTAATGCTCGACACACCTCCAATCTATGCTGGACACCGACATGTGGCCTAACTCTAGGTACTCCCTCATGAATTCGATATACTTCTGCCGAAGTGCTGCATCTCGCTTCATCTTTCTCTCCATAGCCAGTAGTCTCCGTTCCGCGATCTGTCGCGAACTACCTAAGGAGGGGCGGTTTGGGAGAAATGGCAGCCTGGTAACAAACCTACCTGACGAACTTCGTGCAGTGTTGTACTGATAGAACAGCTCGCACTCGTCATCCTCTGGCTTCCGTCTATCCGCTGTGGGTGGCTCCTCAGACTCCCAAAACCTCTGCAGCACCTCCGACAACACACTACCATAGAGAACCGTATCGCCCTCTGGTAGGTCCTGAGGTCTCCAAACTGGGCCAAAAATAACATACCCCCCTGTGGTATCAACGGCCACTAAACCAGTTTGCTGAAGTACCCGTTTTCTGCCACACCAGAATCTCCCGAGGACGTCTGACCCGAGGAGAACGTCCACCGTACCAGGAGTATCAAATTCAGGATCAGCTAACTCTAAGCCTGTGGTTAACCCTCGTACCGTTGACGGTAACCGAACCTGAGGAAGTTTCCCTACCACTTCATCCAGCACCACTGCTGAGGCATGATAGCTGACCCCTGTACCTGTATTACCTAATGTGAACTCGAAGTTCACCTGACCCCGAACGTCAGGCACATCTACACCTCCAATACCTACAGCCCCATCCGTTGTGGGCCTTATATTTAAGCGTAGCCTACTCACCAGCTTACTAGACACAATACAACCCTGAGCCCCTGTATCTAACAAGGCTCTTACCTGTATGCTGCGGCCACCGTATCCCCATACCCAAATCATTGCCGTAGGCAACAATACCGTAATTGGCCGGGGGGCCGAAGCTGGCGTGTAGGCGGCGATTACCTAGCAGGAATCTAAGCGCGGAGTGTCCGCGTCCTGCGGGGGGGTCCCCTCTCTCCGTACACCTTCGAGTGGGTCCCACTCCTGCTGATAGGGACCTCTGGTCCTGTACGCCATGGCTGGCAGCCTATAGTAACCCTGCGGCAGGCGCGCGTACCGTGGATGCGCCTGTAGCCGCGGGTGCTCAGCCAAGGGGAGAGGCATGCGTGGGTCATGAGACCTCACCATGTTGTTCAGTCCCGCCGAGTACTGCATGTACTGGCCCTGGTATTGGCACCCGCCCGTAGCATCACGTATCTGTGATGGGTGCCCCTGACCTTGGACCTGTGACCACCTACCCTGTTCCGGCACCTGCTGCCGAGGTGGTGACTGTCTCGCGCGTGGTGAAGGGGGCATCACCTGCTGATGTCCCTGGCCTCGTCCCTGAAACCCTGGTGGAAGAGGACTCCTCCTTGGAGGGGGTGGGGAGCGTTGCTCCCGTCTAGGTAGGGCAGACTCCGTCCGCTGACCCGCGTCAGCTCTGCCTCCGTAATCTCCGCTGCGGTTCATGCATAGGAGCTGATGGTGGGCACCCTGGCAGTACCTGCAGTTGGTGCTTGATGGGCACTCTCGCACCTGATGCGGCCCCATACACCTAAAGCACCAACGCCGTTGCTGCACCACACCACGACGTTTCTGCACCCGCTGTGCAGCGAACTCCTCACACGCAGTCACCTGATGCCCCGCCTCTCTGCAGTAGGCACACCTCGATTCCAAATTAGCGACATTGTATCGCCTGGGTGGCCTACTCTTACCGTCTCGCGCCTGTGCACCCGGCCGTTCCGGGCGGCGAGCGGCCGCAGACTCCGCGTGAGGAGACTCTCCAAATTGGGCATCTACCCGCCTGCACTCGGCCTCGAGGAAGGACTTGAGCTCCTCGAAGGTCGGGAGGTAATCAGATGTCTTACCTCCGTGTGACTGTTCAAAACGAGCGGCCATGTCGCTCGGCAGGCGGCGCAACAACGTGTGGACCAGGATATAATCATAGCCTGACACCGGCATCCCCTGTCTCTCAAGAGCGTTCACTGCAACGCAGACAGGGTTGAGGACCTTGGCCCTGAGGTCCGTCCCTCGTGTGATGGTCGGCACGGTGAGCCACTGTTCCAGGAGTTGGTCAATCATGAGACGTTTGTTGCTGTATCTCTCGATCAGCAAACCGCGAGCCGTCTCGTAACTTGCATCATCGACTGGCAGATGCTTTACCAGCTCATGGGGCTCACCTTGCAGCTTGGCCATCAATTGTGCCATTTTATATGCCGACTGCAAGTCAGTGCGGTTATGAATCACACTGTCAAACAGATCCTGGAATCGGGTCCAATCCGTGTAGTCCCCGTGGAAGACCGGAATAGCCACAGCCGGCAGGGGCACTTGCACCCCCGGTCCCCGCGGACCATGGGGTGGGTCCGGCTCCCCAGCCCTACGCCTGGTGATCACAGCAGCCGCCTGCTGGATCTCCTGCCCCATCTCCAGGCACTGGGTCACATTCGCCCGGACCATAAGTTTGGCCTCCTCATCAGGAGTCCCATCAAATAACTCCTCGCATCCAGTGAGGCAATCCAACACCTCCGCGACCCGTTCGTCAATCCGTTGCGCACAAGCGATGAGTGCGTCCTCTCGGTCCCCGCGACCGACCATCGCCTGCTTAGTCGCGAACCAAATTAGGTGCGTTCTAATTCTTGCCTGGAGCTGTCTAATTGTGGGAGCCATGGTACCAACCCAAAGTAACACCGAACCTTACAATAAAAAACAATAATCGGCCCTGATCCTACCGTTAGGATATCCGCACAGGGTAAACACAACGATAATAACAAGCAATTCACTAATTGATTGGCCCTGATCCTACCGATAGGATATTCTACACAGGGCACACACTACAATCACAATAAATATATATTTTTTTTTTATGTAGGTAGATTAAAAATCTTATACTAAAATAATCTTAAATCTAGTGGTTTTCTGAACCACGCTCTGCTACCAAAAATTGTCTAATTCCAAGCTAAACTCCCGCAGTGGAAGCGATTTACACAGGTAAATTTCGAACAAAATACCAGGAGTTCAACTGGAGGCAGACAATGGCTGCGTTACGCAGCGCTAAATAGCATACGCTGCACAATATAGCAGCGCATACTATGAATTAAACGTGAACCTAAATCTATTTAACTTAATTAACTAAGTTGATTGAAATTGGCTAATGATGTGTTCCAACCCTTACATAACTCAAGTCGGTAGTAAATACCGTCTGCCGATCTGGCGTTACGTCACACGTATTAGCACTAGATTATAAGTAAGTACCTCCAAATTATATCACCCCACGAATTCCGCAATTCGTACTAAGGAGTCACAATGATATGGTACTACAAATATGACTAAAGGGAACACACCATTAACACGAATAAACAGTTTTATCACTTACAGTCACGTGCCGGCGCAAATGCATAAATACCCAACGGAGAAAGGAAGTTCAGGGAATGGATCAAATAGGAATTCCGCGGGTACTTACAGGGCTGGGTGGAAAAGATATCGACACCCAGCATTCCACTACAGCCTTGGCGCGTTATTCACGTCAAACCACTCACAGCTTCTGTTCGTATTCCACTTTGATATTAGTCATTACGCGTGACCCAACCCGAATTTGGGCCGTACAAACGCGGGCCAAAATGGCCACCTGATGCCTATTCAACGCGACGCTCACGTGGAAGACGTCGAGACATCCAACAATCACTAAGCCTGGCATTCCAGTACAACCCAGGAGAAACGCAATAATACGATGCATCAACACGCGCGATCTCAAATTGAATCGTCCATTACACGCGGCATCACAAAACGCGTGGCGGGAAATCCGTACAAAACACAATACATTCTCGTCCGAACGGTTTTGAGTGACTGCCAGTGCGGTGCAGAAATCACCGCGTGGCGCCGTCAGGCGGTCTGCGCGCACGTCGCCAGCCTCGCCCTGCGAGCGAGAAAGGGACAACATATGCCCAGAGCGATGCGTGCGAAATCGCGGCGCATTCATAGACCGTCATTAATACCTAACCCACCCCAGCATAGCAACGCTAAATAAAACAGATGTTATTTACTGTGTAAGTAAGGTCTCCTACTATGGTCTAGCAAAAGTTGTTAGAAATGCTCTTGTAAATTTTCAAATCGTCAAAATTGCTCGTTCTTCCTTATTGTTATCGAAATCCTTTAGACACAATTTGACCTGCACCTAAAACTGGAAGCATTTGTTATTCCAAAGTTATAGGATCTTTTAAACTTCTTTAATTACTAAATATGCATCGCAAGTTTAAAATTGAAAGCAAACATTACACCAATTCATTAATAAACTCATAAGTAAAGTAGGTGTGTTGAGATTATTCGAAGGAAAATCAGTTTACTGGGATAATGTAATACATGCTAAGTAAACGGTTCGCGTAGAGGAAGCAAATATACCGGCGCTCTCACCAACTCACCTTGGCTTACCAGTTCTACAGATAACCAATTTTGAACAAGAATTTCTCATTTCCATCAAATTCGTATGCTAATACACTCAGCCGTGTTTCCAGCTGAGTGTTTGAAGTACATACTTCAAACCAATCACGTACCAGTTACGTAAGAGGCCCTACTTGTGATATTATCTGCAGTGCAATGCAAAATATGGATGGTAGGAACGTTTCGGAGCGATATTAAATTCACATTTGAAATCTTGTTCGCTTGACGCTGTACACAAATAAAATGTTATCCAATAAATATTACATTTACCTCTCACAGGCTTTGAAAACTCAAATATTTTATGAGTTTAGTTGAATATCAACCAATTTTTAAGCTTAAAGCATGCTCATCGCGTCGTAACGGCTTTCTATACTAAAAATTAATTTATTAAATTGTGTGGTACTCAAAAATGGCCCATTGCAACTTTGGTGACTTTCTTTACCTAGTCAAAGGCAGTTTTTTTTATATAAGCACTGAATATAAAATACTCGTCTATAATTTAGTCACAAAACACAATAAGCAGGAAAAATCTTACTCAGGATGTTCATATTTTTTTCTTATAAATAAATCAAGACGTCATCCATCAGCAAATCGGATACGACCTTTGTCAAATCACGAGGGTCTATTGAAGAGCTCTAATGACATGAGACATAATTTACAAGGCCCGGCATACATGACTCGACATTTTAGATAGATTGGATATTGATAATATTACTACAAAACGAAAACCCAAAAAAGTTTCTGAGAAGTTCAATGTAAGCAAAACGTTTCGTATAAAGTAATCACTTCATTTGCCTTAACAAGATTCAAAAAACTTTTTGTAACGTTATAAAACAAAAGTTGAATTATTCAACATATTCATTCACAAACACAAAATGGGTGGAGCTTCAAAGCGATTTTGGCACATTCAAATTTTCAATTCAGTTCTAAAATAAAACTCTCGTATAGTTTCACAGCTAGGTTTTACATATTTATTTATTCCAAACAGAAAATTTTAGCATGTCTATTCACTTTGTTTTAGCATGCAAATAAAATGGGTTCAAAGTGAAAATGGTGTGACAAAAAATCAATTTTCTACGAAACGGTAGCATGCCAGCGGGCCGTTTGGTTGACTATTATTTTATAGTCTGTAATAGCAGTCTAGAGCATTAGATGGCATCTTAGCTCAACTACGTAAATGCATTCATGCTACTTCTGGCATCCATTACGGCGTAGCTCCTGTGCTGTTTAAATGTCCCTATTGCAAGCAAGCCATGAATACCAAACGAGGTCTGACTTGTAAAGCTGGTACTATAGTCCCTTGGGGTTATGAGGTCTTCTGGTAACACGAGGGTTATACCATTAGGAGGTGAGCATAAACACGTAATAGAGGGTGACGTGCGGATTTTGCTCGCGATAACCGCACGGGTTTAGGTGGGTTAAAAATGAGCGCAAATTAGTAATTTTGCGAAGGCAATTTAATTAAAAAGCTCTGTAATACGGTTTTGCTTGTCTGCTTCTTAAGTAATTGAAATAAAATAAGATAATAACCACTATTCGATAAACAGAATCATAGGCCGTCAGAATATTATTATCAGAATATTTGCCGTGTGTTGCCGGCTAAGAATAGCATCACCCCATTTCTTGCCCGTGGGAGTCGTAAGAGGCGACTTAGGGACTTGAGGGTGTGTATTGCAATTTTAGGCGATGGGCTGAAAACCTGTCACTATAGCGATACACAATTTTCCGAATGACCCTCAAATATTTGTCAGATGTGGCGTAAATGTCCGTATTATGGGGCAGTTTACGCTCTGCCTACCCCGCAAGGGATTATAGGCGTGATATATGTATGTATGTATGTAGAATCATAGGTGAGAATGTTAAAAGATGATTCAATAATGATATTTAGATATTTAGTTCGCATACTTTCTGGACCGGGATCATCTTATTTTTTTACCCTATCGGATGTCAATTGTCATAAAAATGCCTTTTAATTTAATTTTCTAAGATTAAAATTGTAAGTAAAATACGCAATGACCAAAACTGCCCCACTGACAGGCCATTGACACACAACTGAAACGATTTCCATTTAGCAAACTTCAGGCCATGGTATGCTACCGTGCTGTTTATAAAAAAATACGGACTCAAGTTTTTTTAGGTACTTTTAAAACCATTATTAACCACCATATGTATCATTTTCTACGATGTATATAAACACCAAGAAAACCTAGCGTGCAGATAGGGAGGTGACGCTATCGTATGTGGCCATACGGTCGCTACCTTTGTACTACATAGATAGCCCAAGCCCCATCAAGAAATTTGAATCCCAGTGATACGAAGGTGTAAAATATTTCTCAGTTCAACATTTACAGGACTTCCTTACAGGATAGCCTTAAATCCTCAAACTGAAGACTTGATAAGCCCAGCCGTGAGCAGATGTTCAATACGATAGGACGATCGTACGGTTTATTATTTCATGGCCTCTAAACATTGTAGTCTTAGAGCCAACTACTTGAAAAGGTGTACGATTTACTAAATGATGTAAAGGTGCAGTGAGGCACCAGCTGGTCATTAATGAAATAGTGTGAAAATATTACGAACAAATTGGCGAGAAAGTAAAACAGTGGCTTAACAGTGTAGCCAGAAACTTATTAAACATCGGATTGGCTACCAGGGGTTTCATATTATAAATCAGAAGCTTATTTAGATTAGTTTTGTTACAGTCATTTTTGAATAATAACGATCGATACATTTAATTTATACAACATATATTAGTAGACTCGACTTAGTAGTCGAGTTCAATCAAAATGATGTAAGTCAACCAGTGTCAACTCACATACTTTTGATGTGAGTTGTCCTTTATGCTTAACTTTTATTAGTTTAATGTGAAACCAGGTTTGTTTTCTATTTGGCGTATTTGTTTCCAAAATGTTGAAAACAGTTCCTGTATTATAATAATGTACCTAAGCATACCAGGCTACAACGATTACCTACGTTGCTCGTCAAATTATACACCTTTTCACATGGCGAGCTCTCTGGCCATTAGCATTGTGCCATGAAGCGGTTCGCCACGCGACGTAAACACTAAATAGACGGGACAGACGTGCCTAGACGCTGGTGGCCTAGTACTAGCTTAGGGTGTTAAATATGATACCATTACCGTGGCTTGGGTTTCAGTGGCTACCTAGTTCGTGTTCAAGTACCGTTCTTAGTACGTTAGATTATTTGGATGTACATTTTATACTATTTTAGTTCCATGTATACATGGATGTTAGGTGACTCTTAATGAGTCTATTTTAACGTTAGGTTTTGTTCACAATCGTTTTGAAAGCTCCAATGTATCATTCTGAAAATCTCCTGAAGCTGACGAAAACTTGATCATAATGATAGGAGGTAATTTAGTTTATGCTTTGAAGCTGATGAATCGTGACCTATCTCATTAAGGACAACTGACTTGCGCTGACATCTTCATGCAAAATTACGAAATGATCGTTATTATCTTATTAAAATAAACGACATTTATAATACCCTATTGTCAACATAATGATTGGTTCAAGCTTGATGTACGTTTTACTTTTCGTGCTGTTTCACACCTTGTAATCATGTCAGATGTTTTTTTGATTTCTATTAATAATAGTAAACGTGGTGGTTTTCATTCTCAGTTTTCCGATTGTTGTTCGATATATCATAATTAATCTGAGTATCTTGCTCAATAATATGAAGCTCATAAAAACTTCATTGCTTTATGTATAGAATAGATATACAAACATTCCTTCTGACTCTATATTATTCAACAACTCACTGTCTGGAGAATTAATAAATTCTGAATATTTTATTTGGAATATAGTGGTAACCAGCTAGAGTAGCTTGCTCATTATGTAAATACTTCTTGTCATCATGTAAATGCAAGTGCCATCAGATTTACGACCACCTTTCAAAGACCTGATAGATTCTGAAGTGAGGGATAATTACAAGGTGTACGCTAATCTTAAAGAATGTGGTTTTCACCGGTCAACATTTTCGTTCTTTGGCTGTAGGTAGTAGAAGCGACATCGCGCAGTCTTTTTAAGTTGTGACTTTCCGTTGCTTGCTGGCTTTGAGTTACACGTGAAAGAGATAGATACCTACCTACCTATCTATGTAGCTATGCGGAGGCTGCACCATCCTATTCGTTGTACCACACAACCCAAAATAAAGGAAGAGTTGTACCCGATAACACTATTGCTATACACCACCGTTTTTAAGCTTTCGTAGTCTACTACAAACCATTATAATCTTGTGGACTCTGTCTATCCGTTTGGCCGTCGGTGGCCCTGTAACTATAAAATTTGGCAAGTAGCTTTAATTAAATTTGAATTACACATTTTAGAAAATTTCCAAAAAATAGATTTTTTAAATATGTTTTTAGAAGACCGAATAAGATCTCTGAGGCTTATAGTTCACTTGTTATATCATATGAAAGGGCTTTATGTACATGTCACGGAACCCTCGGTGGGCGAGTCCGACTCTCACTTGGCTGGTTTTTATTATATAGTACTACTACTAACTACTACTTAGTACTACTAACTACTACTTTTTTTCGAAGCATCGGAGCTCGAACGGGCCGAAATAAAGTTAAAAGAATACGAAACCCTATACTTTGTCGTGTTTGACACGCTTTTGGCCGGTTTCTCAAAGCCATAAACACAGTACATATAGAGGCTTTAGACTATATAATATGTGCTGTGTGAGATATATAATTTTCAAAAGTCTCGTTCGTCTTGAAAAGTCACATAACTTATTTTTGATGCCTTACGTATATTTATACCTTTTTTGTCGAGATGTGTCAAGGCTGTGAAGAGTAATGGATTGCAAACTATTTGCTGCGTCGTTTCGTATTAAATGGGAAAGTCATGTTGGTCTGTGTTTGGCGCCACTGCGCATGCGTGGGCGGACTTGCGCCGGCGCCGGCCTATGGTCAAATGATTATATCGATGGTCTAGAAGACAAACGTGCTAACTACAAAAAATCGATTTTAACATTTTAATGTCATATGTATTAAATGAAAATGCTGTATCGTTTACACAAACCCAAATACCCTAATTACGTCTCCTTCTCCCCAAACTATAGATGTACACTTATAGTAAGTGATGTCAGTCTGATGCCAAAAAATGTAATTATAATTATTTACCATTAAACTTAAACTACAAAAATATTAAATATATTTAGCGCATCTTTTTTGGATTTACCATAATTACACAAATAAGCTAAATGTCATTATTATTATTGTCATTTGGTAAATCTTGATTCCCAATTACAATAAAAGATATTAATCTTTACAAGATGCCAGTGACAAATGGTCTAAGTAGTCTTAACACTACTGGACACTGCTCAGCATACAGAAAAATATATTAAGTGCTTTAAACGTGAAGACATCATAATTGACAAACGATTTAATCACCAATTACTAAACAAAATTTTGGAGCCCAAAAGTTTTAAAGTTATTTAATCCATTTACCAAGGTATAGACAAATATTGAAACGTATATTAATGTGAGTGATATCTCATACTATAACGTTGCATTTCACAACAAAGATTTAAAAAAAGATTTCAATACTTTGTATAATTTTATTTTGGCGGAAATCTCGTCATAGCAACAAGGTGCTGCCGCCGCTGCTTCATCGCTCGCTTCTGTGGCCTCGATGCCGCCGTCCCCACCTGACATAAACGCCGACATTCCAACATTATCCCCTGACGCTGACGTTCCAGCGTTAGCCCCTGATACCGCCGCTACTTCACCGCTCGCCTCTGCTGCCCCGGTGCCGCCGTGCCCGCCTGAAATAAATGCTGACGTTCCAGCATTATCCCCTGGTGCCGCCGCTGCTTCATCGCTCGCTTCTGTTGCCTCGATGCCACCGTCCCCACCTGAAATAAACGCTGACATTCCAACATTAGCCCCCGACGCTGACGTACCAGTATTATCCCCTGACGCTGACGTACCAGCATTAGCCCCTGATGCCGCCGCTGCTTCACCGCTTGCCACTGCTGCCCTGGTGCCGCAGTCCCCGCCTGAAATAAACGCCGACATTCCAACATTAGCCTCTGACGCTGACGTACCTGCATTAGCCCCTGATACCGCCGTTGCTTCACCGCTCGCCACTGCTGCCTCGGTGCCGCAGTCCCCGCCTGAAATAAACGCCCACATTCCAACATTATCCCCTGACGCTGACGTACCAGCATTAGCCCCTGATGCCGCCGCTGCTTCACCAGTCGCCACTGCTGCCTCGGTGCCGCAGTCCCCGCCTGAAATAAACGCCCACATTCCAACATTATCCCCTGACGCTGACGTACCAGCATTAGCCCCTGATGCCGCCGCTGCTTCACCGCTTGCCACTGCTGCCCTGGTGCCGCAGTCCCCGCCTGAAATAAACGCCGACATTCCAACATTAGCCTCTGACGCTGACGTACCTGCATTAGCCCCTGATACCGCCGTTGCTTCACCGCTCGCCACTGCTGCCTCGGTGCCGCAGTCCCCGCCTGAAATAAACGCCCACATTCCAACATTATCCCCTGACGCTGACGTACCAGCATTAGCCCCTGATGCCGCCGCTGCTTCACCAGTCGCCACTGCTGCCTCGGTGCCGCAGTCCCCGCCTGAAATAAACGCCCACATTCCAACATTATCCCCTGACGCTGACGTACCAGCATTAGCCCCTGATGCCGCCGCTGCTTCACCAGTCGCCACTGCTGCCCTGGTGCCGCAGTCCCCGCCTGAAATAAACTCTGATACACCAACAAAAACGACTGTTGTTCCCTCAAAAATCACCGATACATCCACGAAACTTACCGATGTTTACAACACCAGCGCTGCCTTAGTACCGCTGTCTCCACCTACAGAATTCGGTAACGCTCTTACAGAAGTTGCTTACGCATCTTGTGATAGAAATAACGCCTTGAACTTAATTTCTATACAAAATACATCTAGACAGTCACCACTTCCCAGTACATCGAATATGAATATTACAGAGCAACTACTTCTCGACCAATATTTGGCTGACTCAGATGATGCAGCCCCATCTATCCTAAAATAGTTGCCATACCTGGCTAGTCTCTCTGGTTCTTTTTTTAGTTATTTTGTTTGAGCGTTCATCCTATTTTATTTATGTTAGCTTGTCGTTGGTATATCTTATTTTTTTATGTATTTATGTAATTATTTTGCCTTGCCACAAAGCCTCAAAACCAAGGTGTTTGATCAATGCGTCCTACCAGTCATGACCTATTTAGCCGAGACGTGGAACCAGACAGTAAAACTGGCCCACCGGTTACATGTCACTCAGAGAGCTATGGAAAGGTCTATGCTCGGTATCCCTGTAATAGATAAAATCCGTGAATCCGGCCACGCCTCGGATCGGAAAGCGTAGTGTTGGACGACCTCCGGCCAGATGGACCGATGATTTAAAGAAGGCGGCTGGTAGCGACTGGATGGCGAAAACGTGAGATCATGCCCTATTGTGTACCCTGGGGGAGGCCTTCGTTCAGCAGTGGACTGCAATAGGCTGATGTATGTATGTATTTATTTTAAGTAGGTTTATGTATTTTTATTTAATTATGTTAAAGTATTAAGTACTTTGTATTTTTGTTTATTTCTTCTTATGTATTGTATAGCCACCTTAAGTGAGAACTTTACATATGATTTTATATATATATATATATATATATATATATATATATATATATATATTTCGTGTATGGGCACCCGCTTATCTTTTGGTTGGCCGGTAGAAAATGCCGCGTGGCATTAGGCCCGCCCATATTCTTGCTGTTGATGAAAAATCTCTGATGATTGTTCTGATTCGGAGTCGACAGATGACTAAACTTAAGTTCTAATTATAAGGTAGGCACCTACTACATTCCTAAGATTTGATCTCATGTTTGAATTATTTACTAATAAAGACATTTTATTTCTTACTTCTTGATTTTTCTTAGTATCACATCACACGACACAAAAGTGTTAAATGAATATTACGTATTTTAAGTTTATGTAAAAACATAATAAGTGATGACTTTTTTTACTACATTCATGTTCTTAAAGAATCTTTAAAAAAATCATGTTTACTTAATAAATAGATCATTAAAAAGATAAATATCCTATCCAAATACAAGTAGTATATACATGGTTCCTATGTTCTATTTTAAGCTACAGCATCTAGAACTTTTACGTAACTAAAAATGTTCCTCCTGAAAAGTTGGATAGTCTGTAATTATCATGTTTGTCTTCTAGACCATCGATATGTTGCAAGGCCTTCGATCGCAATAAGTCTGTTGTAGCCTACCGATAGGCGACCTAGAATATGTTGAAAGGTTTCTGATTAAAGCGCAAAATGATGTGGCTATTTTGGATTTAGACAGTTAGGAATGCTTTACCTACAGCTAAATAGACGAGAAAGCGGTGCGTTTGGAGTTTAGTTTTATAATACAAAAGATTCTTTTTAGTGTTAATAAAAAAATTTGTTGTTCAGCAGCACTCCAACGTATTTTCAGGTTGACGTTTTCATGTTTATAGTTCTGAGGCAGCGTATTAATTTTAAGCCAGAGGGCGTGGTGCTAAACTGAAAATTTTACGTTATACCAGCCAAACAGAAAGAGTCAAATATGGCTGGCGGCGCGGCAGCCATGGTATTGTTTTGTCACAGGTTCCGTTTCAAGTTGTGTTTGTAACTGATTAATTACGGTTAGTTTGATATGCTGCGACTTAAATTTGATATCTTGCTATCATATTGAGTGTCATTCATGCTTGAAAATATAATATCAATAAGAAATTTGGAAAACTTTAATTAACGCAGAATAATGTATAATTTGGTACAGATTTTCGTGTAAAGAAACGTTATTTCTGATAAACTCAGCGCTCTTTACATACCTTAAACCTTACACTGACACTTTAAATACCTTGAAAATACATTACCAGTGTATAAATTACGGTACAAAAATATTTAGGGGATATTTTGATACCAGTTCTATGAAAGTGGATCTAGATGCCATTTCGACTGAAGTAATGACTTAATACAATGTTTTCAAGGAAATTGTTTACCGTGCTGGCAACACCGGTTATGTAGAGACTGACTGCATCTACACGTTATTCAAAAGCTGTCGGTAGTTTGTATGCCGATGTGTTCGTGAAGCAGAAAGAGATGCTTCGCGTAAATCAAATCACAATCATATCAGTTAATTCAGAACCAATGGATAGGTAGGTACGTACTGCAAGGTCTGTAGGTTTACTTACCATTTAGGACGTTTTTAATTTTTTCCTAGCAACTATCTGACTAACTAAAACCGACTATACGATTCTGTTTGAAAGCATGGTAAGACCTGACTTCAGTTTACCGTCCCATTAAAGTCTAGCACTATACGTATTGTGCATTGCTAGTGCGTGACAGCAAAATATTTTTTAATCCTCTTTTTCATCTATTTTGATGATTTTAAGAGACTAGCCAGCAAAGCAGTTAGTTAGCAGTTTGTCTGTACAGTATCTTACACAACGACACGTCCCAACCCCACCATTAAGGCGTCACCAACTCAAATTTTAATCTAGACAGTGCGTGACTGTTCCATGACCTTTTTTATTCCGTTGCACATCGACCATTTAGGCGGGGATCACACTGGACGTCCGTAACTGAGTATTTTTAGGGCGTCCATCATGCATGCGTCTGTCAGACGAAAAGAAATTGCGAATTCGCATACAAATACGGCGAAGATAAGGTGAGGTTGGGTTGACAGATTTGTCTGTCAAAAGACGCAAAAGTAGCAAACGACTCATCCATCAAGGCACCGTGGCCGTATTATTAAAAAATAATAATAAAAAAATATTTGTCCCTATGACAGACTGATAGAAGCGTCTGTCAAAACACATGCGTTAAAGTGTGCCATGGTATCTATTTTTTGTATTGGAGTTCGAAATTTACCATTTGTCTGACAGACGGATGCGTCAAAAATACGTCCGTTAATCTGTCATAGTGGGCCAACCACCAAAGAAGCAAACAATATTGCTGATATTCATTAAAAAATACATACATACACAGTACACACACATATACATATCACGCGGGATAGGTCGAACTTTAACGGCCGTAAAATACGGTCACCACGGCCACGTCTGACACCACTCGTACTAGAGGGCCTTTTCAGAAAAATCATGTATCACTAATTCACCATACATGGTGAATTTGACGACCGATGTGGCGTAGTGGTAGTGTGACTGCCTGCGACGCAAAGGTTCCGGGTTCGATTCTCGGTGGGACACTCACAAAAGTGGATATTTGTCTCTTTGTGAATTTGTTCTCGGTCTGGTTAGGACATTGCAGGGTGAACCAACTGATTGTCCGAAATGAAATGGTTCCGTGCTTCGGAAGGCACGTTAAGCCGTTGGTCCCGGTTGCTGTCTATGATTACTTAGACGGCGGTCGTAACACAACCATTTCAGAGGCCTACAAGTGGTAGTAGGCGGTTGAAAAACTCTGACACCAGGGTTCATCGGGTCATTGGATGACTCGGTGTCCCACACGAAAAGAGAGAAAGAGACCATACATGGTATCATACTATAGTGACAGTGGTGGTGTTATTCTAAGCCGGCATCACAAGGCATTATTAATGTTGGCTTTAAAATATCGAAAAACAGGAAAATTAAGCTTGTAGTTTGTTCTGGTCATAAACTGTCTTTGATAGTTTATGTAAAGTGTAACGGAAGTTGCTTTACACCGCTCCCTTGTGTCACACCGCCATAAGATGGCGTCACCCTCCATCAAGAGTGACGTAATTAATGAACGTCCCCTTATCACCACCAACAACTTCACTGCCTTGGCCCAGAGTAGGAGCGAATACTTCGATCGTGATCAAAATGTACCCAATGACATGAAAGTTTATAAGCCAAACCAGTATTTAAATCTTAATAAGGATATTTCGTGCTCAGCGAGTTTTCCAAGGGTTATTTATGCAGGCGGAATTCAAGTCAACACTGCAGGATTAAACTTGAGCAAAATGTATGAATATTAAGCAGTCTATCTAATTTTATGTACGGAGTTCACGTTGGTTACTAACGTATTCGCACCGAAAGTGGATTCATCATAAGTGCCACGACTCATAAAAAGGCTTATAAAATAAATTTTAACCATTCCGACGGTCTAGTGCCCTTAACTCGGTCGGCCGTGTAATTTTATGTCAAAATATCACCATGAACCGAGTGTGAGATGGAAACGAAATAAAAATATTGCGCATGAAATAAAGTAGGGTTTATTTTGATTTTATTTGCTACAGTTATGCTTTGAATTGGGGTTAACGGGTACAGATATATCGCGTTGTATTTCAAAGTGCGGCTTGTCAGACGACTTACGAATGCCGCTAAGCTACCCAAAACTTCTGCCGAAAGTGATTAACTTTGTCTCTATCTAATCCACAATTAATATGAGTCTAAGCTGTGTTTGAACGTCTCTTACTTAATTAAGGCAGTCAGTTTACCTTATCCAAGTATTGCAGCGTCAAAATGTACGAAGTTTAGGGCAAGTTATCTCAGAAGTTCCTCAATCTACTTTCCTCGTAGGTTGGGGCGATCCCGCTGCAAATGGCTGTCTAAGTAGCCTAAAGCGGTCTTCTCCGGTACAAGACCGAACGTTGTTATGAAAATCCCTCCTGCATAATGAGAAATAACGGGTTGTACTCTCGCCACATAGCTGCCAACTTGACCGCGCTCAAACGACCCGCTGCCGTCGATACGCGAGATTTTGTTATTACAGGACCCGTTCCATTTCAATTCCGCAGCCGAAATGAAACATTACAAACATTTGTTTCCCAAACTGAAATTTTAAAATGCAATCTTTGCGGAAGCGGGAGATTAATGTGCGCTACGTTTAACGGGTGACAGTTCAGAAAATCGTGGGCTCCGTAGTCTTCGCGCGTGTGTAGCAAAAAGGTTTTCCGTAGAGAATTTCCTTCATTAACGCGGTGGAAATTAGCGTGCCGCGGCAGTGGCAAGGGGGTGGCCACGAAGCCACGCCGCATGCAAGTCATTATGCGGACGATCATTGAATTAATTACGCGGACGTTACTGGCTCGGAAGTGTGGCGGACTCGGGTTCCGTCTCGGGCGGCGCCACTATCGCGACGGGAAAACTCCGAACCGAGTAAACGATAAGTTGTAGACCGCAAACCAGTTATTTACTTTTAATGCTAATTCCTAAAACTAATGTTTTATCGAAATGTCGGATGAAATAATAATTTAAATAAATGTGGTGATTATTATACTCTTAAATCCATAGGTACATACAAATTATTATTATAAAGCTTATTATAAAGCTTGTTGCATGAGTATGTACACTTGCCAACTATGGACATCTTTTAAAAGGAAATCGTATGGCAGCATGAGGGTGCAATACAATGATGGTTTTCGCATCCTCATGCGTTTGCCAAGGTTTTGTAGCGCATCGAGCATGTTTCCGGACGCACGGGTGCCTGACTTTTTTGCAGTAATTAGGTCTCGCATTGCGTCATTCTGGGAAAGAATTCGGTGCCCTAATAACACTATTCTGACAGCCGTGAACGCACACGTCTATGGCAGTCCAATTTTCTCATATTGGCTATCTGTTCATAACAACGCAAACAAAAAATGACTAAGCACATTTTAATTATATTTATGTGCCAGAAATGTATTTAATATTAATATTTTTATTTTGTTTTATTTTTGTGTATGTTTTATATGGGTTTTTTTATGCCTGAATAATAAAAGCATTATTATTATTATTATATTATATTATTATAAAGGGGAAAGTGTGTTTGTTTGCTTATTTGTTTGTCCTTCTTATCCATCCCAAATGAGAGATTTTATGCTGTGATTTTTGTTGTGTAGTTTCTTGAGAGGTAGGAAAGGACAAAGGTAACTTTTGCGATGGAAAAACATCCCAGTTTGAAATGAAAATCGGCTGCGCGAGTGAAATGATTATCGGTTCTCTAAGCCTAAAGATCAATCGTACCGGTTTTCATTTCTCTACAACAATTTGCAACACTTTCACTAAACTTGGGTTGTAAGCAATGGTTGTGAGCTGCTATGTACCTGATGCCAGCAACATGGTAAAAGTTGTGAAATGTAATTTAAGTAAAATGTCATGGGAACAAAATGTAAAAGAAGCAAAATGCGAATGGAAATGTTTACGCGTTACAAAATAAAATTATAGGAACACGTTTTGCAAGTAAAATGTCACAACAGCAAAATTCTTTTTCTCGTAAACTATGCACGCTAGATTAAACATTTTTAAGAGGAAATTGACGGAATTGTAGGAAACATAAAATACAAATAGTAAAATGAAATGAAATGCTACAATTACTATTTAATTTTATTTACTACTGTTCGAAGTAAAAATTAGCGTGTAGATTTTAATCCAAATGATAGTGTCATGTTTAGTCATGTTATCATTTTCTGTTCTTTACAGTAGCACGCTATACAGTAGCCTATTCCACGTGTTAGTATTATACTAAGTCTAATGGCAGGCAGTTGTCAAATTCTGTCTGTGTTGCAAAGAGTAGGCATATTATGTAGTAAGTATACAGTGTTGTGACACGACTGCGTGAGGTGCTCACGTAAAGAAACTATACTGTATCTCATCTACGTTGCGATTTCAGATAAACTTGACCGTAGTCATCGTTTGTTCCACACGAAAAAGAAGAATCGTGTGTAACTGCTACTCTAAATTGGAATCTGTAAAGTTTGGCCACTTGAAATTTTTCCCATTAGAAAATAGTATAATTTTCTATCTGTTAACGAGGTTTTACTTTCCATCAAGCCCTATTTACTCGCACAATAGAAGCTCGACCGTAATGAATGGTTTTCTTCGGTTTGTTTTCTTTTCATTCTAATGTATTATTCTAGAATCTCATTATCGTAATGAATCGGAACATTGAACCGGAAGTTTTCTATCGATAACAGTCAAGTATCTTGAACTAACATTGGTTTTACGGTAAAAGTTGGGTCGGTGACTTGTTCGGTTAAAAAATACCTTTTGCAAGTATTTTGTCTGTTTTTTTACTGTTGCTCCCAAATTATATTGCACACTATTATTTGTCAAAAATTCATGTGTAGGTACAGCCAATCAATCAAATATACATAATTGCACAAGAGAAAACAATTGGCGGCCTTATTGCTACAGCGGTTCAAGGTCCTTAGTTAGGTCAATAATAATTCCAATTGGCAGGCGCAATTTTTTTCGCAAGTCGTTAGGTAGGTGGTTATCTAATTTTATGCTTGCTATTAAAAAAAGAAAGCATAGCATACCACCCTCAAATTGTATACCATTGCTGCCATCTTTAAAATTTACAATATTAAATTGAATCACTTGATGGTAACGCTTATGCCTTTACAAGACAATATACTCATTGTCGTAAACAAACAAGTACTTACTATAAAAGGTAGCCATGTTAATATTAAAGCGACGGAGAGTACGTCTCGACCCCATATATAGTGCCTAGACTTATTTAAACATTAGGTTATGTGGTTCTTTATTAGAAAGGCTACACAAAATATAATTTTAGTTAATTAGGTTTAATAGGGTACAGTCAAGCTCAGGCTGGGCAATTTAGACTTTGAACCATTCTTATTGATAGTTCAAGTGTCTGACTGTACCTAAAAAAATGATTTAAATTACCAACTGCACTGTTGGGAAAGCAAAGCAAGCTAAACTCATAAACTCACAGTCAAGTAAGTTAAGCAAGCCGATCTGAAGGTTCGCGTCGTTTGGAGAAACGCGTAAGCAAAAGGCTTTTACTGGATCTTCTACACACTTGTTTATTTGACGAAAACTTATTCAAGTTTAAAAAATATACAGCCTTGGAAACTATTAGGATCCATTGCCATTAAAGTAGACGTTTGCTGTCATCAGACAGAGAGCAATAAGCAAATGAACGCGCGGTATCTAGTGTTCAGACATTCTGTTATCGGACGGCGGCCAGTGATAGGGTTGTGAGCTGAAAACGACACTGAAAATAAGAAGATAAGCCTGTTTTAAATTCGATGACAACATTTTTTGCACGTACTATAAAAAGTCATTGTACACTTACTAAGGTCGCCGCACAGAGAGAGCCGTTTTTAGTAGCGACGCTTCGAGCACTTATCACCAGAAATCCGAAAAACAACTTCATCGTGATTGAAACAAAAGTGACATTGGCTAGAATGACAAACGGCTCTCACGGCCGCCCGGCGTGGTGCCACCTTTATTTCACTTACGTAAGGTTCATTTTCGGATTTCCATACAAAATGCTCTTAGGATAAAGTGTAAAAAGTACTTGTAGACTGTTGTAGCCCTTATCGCATAGGATTACCAGTCAGCAATCAACTTAAAGGATAAACTTATTAGAAATATGCTTAAAAAGTTATTTAGATATAACTATTTAAAAAGTTTGTACACTTAAAAAATCTTAACGGTAGCCCTGGCAGCAGGGCAGCAGATACCATCGCACCCGACCTAATTCGATTCGCCAAGTCCGATCCCGCCTACCCCAGCCAAGCGGCTCCTATCCAAAGGGGGAATGTAACTGCCCCCTTATCTACACTTAAACATGCAAAGTCCGCTTGGATCACGACAATCAATTTGCAATTTCGCTGTAGCGCGAACTAGATTTAGCTCCGAGCGCTGACGGTCCCGCTTCCAACATAACTACCTACTTTGCTTAGCATTCTGTGTTGAGATTTGATTGTAATAAGATTTTGTTGATCTTTGCTGGACATAGTGGTAGGTGGTAGGCAATCTTATTACAGAAAAAGTAAGACATGGTTTAAGGTTTTAAACATGGCCTAAAAGCGCGTCTAACTTATTTGTGAATAACACGGTTAGAATTTTGCACAATTCACAGTTTTATTTCGAGTAAGACAGCCAGAACACATTTAAGTTAAAGTAGTTAGGTACTTCAATATTTATAGCAATCAATGCTCATTCAAAACTTGCCTGCGGAAGAATTTAGCTATTTGTTGTTTCATGGTACATACATACATACATATATCACGCCTTTATCCCTTGCAGGGTAGGCAGAGCGTAAACGGCCGCAAAAAACGGTCATTTACGCCACGACTGACACACGTTTTAGGGTCATTCGGAAAATTGTGTATCGCCAATTTTTCACCAAGTTTCATGGTTGTTACCTATAATCACATTTCTAGAGTTGTTAACAAGAAACAAATTGCGCGACAATTTCTGTAAGTTACCATCGATGACGTATTACTTCTATACATGTAAATTTGTCTTCTACCCCTTATAATCAAAACCACCTTCAATAGTCAAGAAATGTTCTTCCATGTTCGTGCTTTATCTACCTTTACCTTTTTCCTGGGAGCTGTACACAAAGTAAACTACGGTGAGCGTGGCCTTATCAAGCCAGTGGCAGGTCGGTGTCTGCGTTTTTGTTTACATTGTACAACCACCCTTACTTTTAATTCAATATCAGTTGTTTTTGTAGCCGCAATGTTCTGCTACAGCTTGTATATTGAAATAGATAGGGATTGTAATACCTTAATGGAGATACTTTTTTTTCACGCTCCGTTAAGGTACGGCGCCTGGGGCAAGCCTATCTAGGTACCTACTTATGTCGAGCAGTGGACGTGTCAAGAAGGTTGATGATAAATTATTTTTAGCAATCTTCTTCTTCTTTTTCGTGTGGGACACCGGCAATATGCAATAGTGTGTATGTATACCCTAACATCTTATTTTTAACAAGATAGTTCATTTTTTTCATTTTCAAGCACAGCGCATGCATTTCGCTAAGGTCTAGATTTTTGTGATTTTTACCCAAGAACTTACCTACCTACAAACTCAAATGAGGTTGAAAACGTGAGTTCATTTTAAGCGAAATAAAACAAACAATTTCGCAACGCTCTGCCGAGATCGTTGATAAATTTATTTCACATGAAAACCACGACACAAGAGCGTGAAATGTGTAATAAAAGCTCAATAAAGGCGTTTGTAATTTAATTGCATGCTACATGAGCGAGGTGGGGCCCCCGCCACCTACTTCCGAAGTATTAATACTGTGACAAAACTGTCATAAAACTTACCTCATCTGCGAGAGTCCGGTAGAGTAGAGGGGACTAGCGATGTGACAAGGAAACTATCGATACCTCTTTTTGTTATGTTTCTAGAACTTATAATTTCAATGCCGTGTGATTTGATAATAACCGTGGCTTCTTACATAATTTGTTATCTTCCATCCGTTACATATTTGCGCCGGTAAAATGCGTTTTCTTTTATGAACCAGTCAGGGGAAGTTACATCTTTTATAATAATGGCACCTGTGAAATAAAGTTTATTAAAATGGGTCAAGTATCACTTACCTTGCTTGGTGTATCGACCTTTCAATCGATAGATACCATTGCAACCCTACACCGCTCTTATAACCTGGAGAGCACTTCCGTGACTATGAATTAGTAGATACCTCATTAAGCCATATAAGCATACTTGACTTAGATCACTATAGTGCTATAGTATTAGGAATTAATGGAATCGCTCCCTTGGCTGATGTTTGCGACACGGTAACGACCTAGAGTTTCATCAACTGGGCTTATATAGTCCGATACGGTTGGCATTATTTTAGGGCATAACTTACAAGAATTCTAAAGATACTTGTTTTTTGTACGGATGCTTTATGTGTGTAAAACACATTTTACATTTTGTGTCAGTTTTTAAGCTGGTGTAATTTTTTAAATAAATATATGGTAGATCATTTATAGAATTCAATCTTTGTGTGTATATGCTTAAATAAATCAAGTAAAGTGTACCAGTATTGTCTATGTGACAGTTAACACAGTGTAAAAATCTTGTTTGAGTAGAACCCACTGAAAAAAAATATCTTAGCATACACTAAGTACTTAAACTGGCACAAAAAAATAAATTGGGTTCTGCTTATGGTCCAGAAACTATAAGCCAAATAAAAACGACTAAATTATTTTTGAAAAATTTAAAGCTAGCCATTAGCCATACTGAGTTATTAGTGTGTAACACACATACCTAGTTCAGTTGCGGACTGTTTTAATTAAGACGTAATTTCTTTGTGCGAATTGTCATATTTCTCGCAAACTTAATTTAGTACCGGTGTTTTTGTTTCACTGTTAGGTATATTTGAACATGATAGAAAATATATTAGCTTATATATTAACTTTTAAACGCTATTGTAGCTGCCCGTCCCTTTGCACACTTGTCTTTAAAAAAATAAAAATACTTTTCCTAATACATCTGCAGGTATCTAATTTTATTCCTGGAAAGTACTTATACTAATATACTGACTTTTAATGCTAATATGTGAAGTTATAAATGCGAGAAATGAGAGTTGTAAGAGAATAATTACCCATTACACAATGCCGCACAAAATTATTCTGTTCAACTTTGTATTTCCCCTTTAATTTCACTTTACTGTTCTTTATTGACGTTTACAAGGTAAGTACAAAGCTTTTATAATTTTAATTATTTTGTTCATCAACAGCGAGTTTATAACGTGCGGCACTGACAGATATTGATATATGATTTTAAGCATCAGGTAATTTGTTTGCTGTTACTAAGAATCAAATTCAGATCAATGAAGTACTTATTGAGGTCTATTAAGGCGAGTGTGGTCGTGAACGGCCTTGACAGTGGCGCCACTTACCAAAAAAATCTCTTTATACAAACTATCTATTAGAAAGACCGTTGCTCAAGTTTTTAGTATTATCCTAATAAAAAATTAGAACCTACAAAATTCATGAAATATTCGCTGTAATTAAAGTTGTGGCAATTAATATCAAATTTGGCTGTGTTCAGGCACTTTTGGTATTAGTTCGCCTGAAGAGCTTTTTATTTTTATTTACTAAGACACATAGCTGTAGCAAACTAATGATGTACTTGTTGAGCTCGTATTACAAGTTACATTATATAAGTATTATATATTAGCAGCCACAACAGTCCACCGCTGGACACGGGCATTCCCCATTAAGCGTTTTTTTTATAGGTTTGCTCTTGACTCTAGTCTAGGTCATAGGACAGAGACAGAGTCTAAGATAAAGCGAGCTCACCCAGAAGAAGCCTGTTCACTCTTACTTTGAAGAGATTACGGTTGTATGCGTTTGGAAACAGACGCAGGTAGTGAGTTCCACTCTTTAGCAGTGCGCATTATAAATGATGAATCGCTTAGTCCGAATTGGTGGAATGGCGACCAGGTACGGATGGTATCCGGCGTAGCGTCTGTCAATATCCCCCATATTGCCTTATTCACTACGTTTGGCAAGCGGATTGGCGAGCGCAGTGAAAGATATTGCTTTCAGGAACGTTGATGCCCATTCCTTGGATAAATATGTCTATAATCGCTTTTTATGACACCCACGGGTTGTATTAGGGTAGTGCTAATCTAAGCCATCATCACACAGCTATTGCAAATTTCATCAAATAAATAAAAATAAAATGACCACTATATCGCACTGCAAATTTCACACATAATAATTATGCCTTAAGGAAATTCAATTTTAACATACAGTAATTGCAGCAATTAAAATATTACATACATAAATCATGTCTATATCCCTAACGGGGTAGGCAGAGCGTTAACGGCCGTAAAACGGATATCAACACCACGTCTGACAAAAGTTTGAGGGTCAATCAGATAACTGTGTATCACTATAGTGACAGGTTGTCAGCCAATCGCCTAAAATTGCAATACACATCTAACCCTCGAGTCCCTTAGTCGCCTCTTACGACACCTTTGGGCAAGAAATGGGTTGATGCTATTCTCAGCCGGCATCACACGGCACATTAAAATATAAAATGGTAGTAAAATTAATGTTAATCGTAACAGCAAGTGAGTGGGTGCATAATTATTTGCATTATATTATAAGCGTTCATGATCGGTAAAGGTATATACGGGGTGTAAGGGACAGCCCTCCGAATACTGATCGGGTGCATGCCCACCATGAAACTGAACAACTTTTCCCCTGGAAAAATAATGAAACGACAAAATCTATTTGACCTCCCATACAAAATCACGATCAGCTGACTGCAATTACTATGGGAAGTCATTTTTTTTGACGTTCTGAAATATTGTCATATAAGTATTCGGAGTGCTGTCCCTTACACCTTGTAATTGAAAGTAATTTTATTTTAGTTATTAAGGGTGAAATTTTACTAGTGACCGATAGCGAATTCTCAAGACGGGCTGGGCGGGTGGTAAGGAACAATTTTCTCCAAGGAACATAGGTCGAAATATCAAAAAAATATATTGAGTTTCCATAGTACTTAATTAAAATCAGCTAATCAGCAATTTTGTATGGGAGGTCAATTTTTGTTTTCTTATTTCAACATATTATGTTATTTTTTTAATGTTTTTCCTTGTCACCAGCCTGTCTTGAGTTTTCGTTATCAGTCACTAGTAAAATATTTTTCCTGTTACAATTACAAGAGATCGCTATAAACTTTGATAAAGCCACTTTGTTAATTCTAGTTACCAGTTTTCTATAGGTTTATTGTACCTATAATTCCTTAGACATGAAATAAAATGAAATTTACTTTATTCAATGTCGAATAACTGTCATTGTAAAAAAGGAAATTCGTATAAGTAACACAATTTTTTCATTTTACGTCAATTTTCTATTGTCCTGATAGAAAACCGGCTGGCGCGGGATAAAAAATAAAAATAAAGGCACTGCTTCGGGGCTGGACACATGAAAACTAGTAGACCTACTTCGACAATACAAATGGGTTACTCGAATTGCTGAATATTCCGTTTAATATATAAACAAAAATTTTAAAGTATAATATCGACTTACTCCTCTCCTATATTTTTGTTGAGGATGTAGCTTCGACAGTGAGTGGGTCTTGTTCGTTTAATAATAATAAAAACAATAGACAAGTTTTATTTAACGTGCCTATGTGACATTAAGAAAAGATATTTTCACTGACTGCTATAATAAAAGATACATAATAATTTGCCTAGGTGGCCGTTCAGGTTCCGAAATAGGTAGTTACGCTTAAAAAACCGCAAGCAATTTAGTTGGCACAAAAAAGAAATCGGTAACCTTGACAGGTTGAATCGGTGTTCCTGATTTGAAAACCGCTTCGCACCTGCGTCACTCCACTACTCGAGCATGAATTTCATAGAAATATCAGGGCCCGGTCAGCCCGTTGAAAAATGGGATCAATTTCCCGTCGAAACGTATTGCAAGAGAAATCCTTGGCTACCTCGAATCGTCAATAAATAAAAACCGATTTTAATAAAAGCGCTGCGTCCAACACCAACTAGAGGCGTGCGATCGGCGGCATATTGCATTCAAGCTGTATAAATTTGCTAATACGCCTGAACTGTTCCGATAAAGCCTAAAATCGTGCAAGTTATTTTACTAGTGGTATAATTCTTCGGATTTTTGACAGCGCAATCGAAGTTCGCTTCTAGAGCCGGTTCTAATTAAGAGTTGCAAACTCCTACTGCGCTTTATTGGTGCTATGGCAGCCACTGTGCAGCTTATTCCTGGCTCACTATGCTTTTATTATGAAATTCTAAGCTAGTCGAGCTTTTAATTTTGGTATTTTGGAGGGCAAAGCTATGATTCATACGTACAGAGCTAGATTAGTTACAGCAGATATATTTTGAGTGTCATTCTGAAAATTGTGTATCGCCATAGTGACAGGTTGTCAGCCCATTGTGACAGGTTGTCAGCCCATCGCCTGAAATTGCAATACACTTCTCGCCTCTTACGACACCTAAGGGAAACCAACGTGGTGATGCTATTCAAAGCCAACATCACACGGCAAATGGGTGACAAACGGCCATTTTTGAGAGAACGACGTACATTCTCGCATTTTATTCGCATCAATGAGATCATCGCACAAAAAGACGATAAATAGCAAAATAAGTTAAACCAGAGTTTCAAAATTGAGTGGAACTAAACTAAATTATTCGAGAAAAATCCCGTCGGACGGCAGAACAGTTGGACTGCAAATCGTCTCGGCAAAACGTTAAACGCTCAGATTAGGCCTAAATAAAAAGGATTTTCAGCAAATGAATCTGCTATCAGTGATTCCGGAGATTACTCAACAAATCGTTTACATAAGAGAGCGATTTGGGTAATGCCATCGAATTTGCAATCGTGCACAATCAGCGAAAAGGAGTGAGGTTTTTATGTTTTATACGGGGTGTCCGAGTACGGGCCGCTCTAACGAGCTCATTGGAAATTCAAATGGGATAGGACGGGCGCACCCTGTAATCAATAATATTACACGTACGTGGCTTCCTGAAGAGGCGGGTAGAGTGGAACTAGATTTATGTTCAATAGCCTACTAGACCGCAAGCGTGTATTTTGTTTTCGAAACTTTTCCTACAATTTTATGGATACTATTAGCTCTACACATTTGATATATCATCATTATACAATAAAATATCATAAACAAATAATTAACTGTGACAATTTCTTTTGTTTCAGGTAATTATGATATTCTTACGGCGATATAAATCAGCAAGTCAGAGCAAACCCGGGTAATATAACATTGAGGGCGGAAATCTTACGGATATTATTTAAATGTTGCAAATTTTCCGCAGGTTATGTCATCGGATTATTTCATAGTCGATTATATATGATGCTTTTGCGTTTAACTTGTTTTTTACAAATTGTAAAACAATAATGAAACGCTTTTTTCACAAATTAAAGCCCTAGTTTGACGGGACCATTTTAGTAGAGATGCACTGACTATGGTTTTGGACGAGTACCCGAGTACCGACTGATCGGCTTAAAATCAGTCGACGAACTACCAATCAGTCGCCGAATACAAATTGGCCGACTAGTCAGCTTTGGCGAACTTTATTATTTTGGCGAACTTCAGTGACGCTTTCGTTTTATTTTTACCATAAACAGTTTAGGTATAATTTGAAACCTATTTTTTATACGTGTACTCTGTTCTCTATGGCCATTAATGCCAAAAAAACAGTAGTGCTAGCTCAAGGCGCAGATGCACCACACATCATGCTAGCCGGTGTTCCCTTGAGCATAGTCGATAAGTTTTGCTACCTGGGGTCGACTGTATCAAATAATCTCACGCTCGATGCTGAGATCGACACGCGAATCGGCAAGGCGGCGACCATGTTCGGCAAGCTCAGTACAAGAGTATGGAACAATAAACACCTGACCACAAAAACCAAGATTATTGTCTATCAAACTTGCGTTTTAAGCATACTCTTGTACGGAGCTGAAACCTGGACATCGTATGCAAAACAAGAACGTCGACTCAATACATTTCATATGCGCTGCGTAAGAAATATCTTGCATATAACCTGGCAGGACAGAGTCACAAACGAGCGAGTTCTAGAAATTGCGCAGCTGCCTAGTTTTACCGCCCTGCTTAAGCAGTGACGATTGCGGTGGCTAGGGCATGTGCACCGGATGGAACCTTCGCGTCTACCACGGCGTGTTCTGCTTGGCGCTGTAGCAAACGCTAAAAGAGGGGTTGGAAGACCTATGCTGCGTTTCAAAGATTGCGCCAAGCGGGACATGGCTGCGTTTAACATTGACCATCAAAGCTGGGAAAAGCTTGCTGAGGATAGGGACGAATGGCGTAAGCGTGTGTTTGATGGGCGTAAAACACACGATAATGCCTGGTTTTCTGGTCTCGCTAACAAAAGGCAAAAACGTCATCTAAACATGCATGTGCCAGTCTCAAATTCCACCTTCACTTGTAGAGCGTGCGGAAAACTATGCCGCTCCCGTATCGGCTTATACAGCCATGAAAAGTCTTGCCTCAGACACTGATTAAATCGTCTGTCGCAGACGTGTGAGGCCAATGATGATGATTTTTTATAGTGTTATTATCGTTATGTACGTACATACCATATTAAATTATTATATTAAAATTAAATGTCGGAATAACAGGTGATTAATCGGCTTTTAAGCTGACTAGTCACCGAGAAGGCGTCGACTACAACCATGGCGTATAGACGGCACATCTTTTACTTTTAGGCTTACGCACGTAGCTTACACCGTTTATTCTCCTTACGTTGCGCTAGTTTCATTACATATTGGAACTGAGCTGGAGTAGGCGTCGTTACATCCGAGCCGGGTTGGTTAGTGCCAAAATCGACGGCAGTTCCTCGTCTTAACCGTGCCACACTTAGCAGCTGCCAATTTACATAAGGAGACCGTTTTAACGTATCATCTTAGTTCTTTTTGTGGGAATATTTAAGCCAACTTGAGCAGACCGTTCTTAGTCGGGAGTCTAGAAAAAAGATTAAATTTAAATTAGTTGCAAAAATTAAGTTTTGCAGCTCACTAGTGTTTGATCTAAGATGCCGGTAACATAATATTCTTTCTACACACATACATACACAGCCACAAAAGTCCACTACTGAACATGGGCCTCCCCCTATTGCGGGGTATTGCCATATTCACCACACTTGGCAGGCGGATTGGCGAGTGCAGTGCAAGATGTTGCATTAACTGGGAATGCTGCGGTCCGTTCCCTGCAGTGCTAGCACGCGCACCGCGACTGCGACATATCTCTACGCTAGTGACGTCAGAGCGAGTTTTTTCTATAGGTGCTAATATGCGCCCCGCGAGAGGGCCGCGAGTGCGAAACAAGTCCAGACCATAGACAATTTATCTACGGTCGGTAAGATGCGCACCAACTTTAGTCTACATTTGACGTTTCGCTGTAGAGTTAGAAGCGCGAGTTAAGTCTTCCCAAGCTTAACACGCGCACCGCGACTGCGACATATGTCTACGCTGATGACGTCAGAGCGAGTTTTGTCTATAGATGTTAAAATGCACCCCGCGAGAGGGCCGCGAGTGCGAAACAAGTCTTGACTAAAGACAATTTATCTACAGCCGGTAAGATGCGCACCAATTTAAGTCTACGTTTGACGTTTCGCTGTAGACTTAGAAGCGCGAGTTTAGTCTTCCATGTATTTTCGTAGCGACAACGGTTACGATCACAGTTTAACTACGAATTTAACAATTTTAATGGTGTATATTATTTATTACCAATATTGCGATAGGAAGTAAGTACTTGACGAATATCAAATCAAATTAATTCTAGCGGCCCGCTTAGGGTTTCACCTCAATTTCATTATAAAACTATTATTTAAAGTATCTTATTTTTAAGGGTTTTCTTTTAGAGAAAAATAAACGACGTTTTGATGTGGACCCTTCACAACATCTACCCAACGGTAAAAACCGTTCTCCGAATTCATACTGGAAAAATGGGTTATAGTGGGCTTCCATACAAAAGCTTTTATTATGTACCTATTCAAAATTGATCTTTTAAACATTCGAGTATGTTTACTTGCTTTCAGCATGTCTGTGCCTTTAAAACAACTACATCCTTAAGATGAATGAGTCAAGGGAGGAAAGGAAAGATACCTAAGCGATCTAGGGATACAGATATATATATATATGCGACCTACCTGATATGGAATAACAATATAGATATTCAGATTCATCAATCTGATGGGAGAGTAGGTACCTACTTGGTGGAGCAGCTAAGTGAGTACTGGGAGCCTCGCTCAAGATGGAGTTTCAGCTCACTTGAAGGCAATTATCATATAGTTTTAGAGTCTCAGGTTCCACTACAAGGCTCTAATGTGGTTGTTGCATGAGGTAACTATTGAAGGTTTTCTGAAGAGTCAAATGCTTATATTATGTCATGATTACTTACAGTATTTTTGACTGATGAAGGTCACATCAGTTAATGTGAGTTGTTATGCGTTTTATGTAACATCGTGTCATTACTTAAGAATAAAATAGATGATATGATTTAATGATATTATTTATTGATTATAAAAATATGTTCCAATTATTTTTCCGCATCTCGCTTGGCCCAATCAATCGATGAGGAGATCTTTGGTGGTGTAATCTGGGTCATTTTGTACCTCCTCTTCAAACTGCAACTCTACCCTAAAAATATATTACATATTAAAGTAGGTACATGATTAGTCATTATCAGCTTAGTATAATATCACAAAAGCAGCTTACATGTTAAATAATAATTATCATCACATAACAATGCATTTCATTAAACATACCAATAAAAAGTTCTGTCCAACTCTGCTATCATAAAGCCTCCTCATTTCAGTTTTTATTACAGAGTGATGCCAAATGAATGTGTCATGCACCCTCCCTGGGTAACGGGCATTGACACCCAGTATGCGGCACTCTGAGTCACAAACCTGAAACAATCAAAAGTAATAACCATTATATATATACATATATATATATATATATACACACATATCATCATGCCTACAGCACATATCCTTTGCTGGGTTGCAAGAGGCATTAATTACCGCTACCAGGAAACTACAACCAATGTCACAAAATCTTATTTACCGTTTAATATACACTAAAACATTACAAGAGAAACACATACAAAGCATAAGAACACAACAGGAAAACTTGATTCTACTAAGAAATTTCTTCCAGCTGACCTACGTAAAGTGATACTTTGTTTGACAGGCGGATTAGGCATGGAATATAATTAGATAAAATAAACCTACACACGAATAGATTAAATATACCTAAATAAACTTACAATCAAAATTATATACTTATATATTTATTAACAAACAAACAAACATAAATCAGGCCTATATCCCTTGCGGGGTAGGCAGAGCGTTAACGGCCGTAAAACGGATATTAACACCAAGTCTGACGAAAGTTTGAGGGTCAATCAGATATCTGTGTATTACTATAGTGACAGGTTGTCAGCCCATCACCTAAAATTGCAATACACATCTAACCCTCGAGTCCCGTAGTCGCCTCTTACGACACCTATAGGTAAGAAATGGGATGATGCTATTCTAGGCTGGCATCACACGGCTACACAATATATTTATTAGTACCTAGCAAATACCTTTTATAGGGGTACAAGACTCTTATGTTCCCTGAAGTCACATAATAGGAAGCCAAGCTTCCGCAAGCTTACTCACATGCTTAACCGATGTATCAGGCCCTAGCTCAGCCAGCGCTCTTTTGAGAGTGTCCCATTGCCAATGAGTGTCCAATAGTTTCTCTCTGAAGCCAGTGGGCCAGTATAATTACGAGCGACAAAATCTGCATGCAGCCATATAATCCAGCTGAAATTTCATTTAGGCTACGGTGCTTCTTACCCTGCAATCATGAATAAGTACTTCATTACTTTTACTTGGTTTTATTCACGTTTTTTTTTTTTTTTTTAGTTGTGGACCCTACGATTTTTAGCCCCGGGGCTGTTAATCTACACCTGACTGTATGGTGGGGAGCAGGAGCTCACCCGGAAAAGCTTGTGGTTGTTCAAACAACCAGCTCAATCGCGCCCCTGGGGCGCGATTGGGCTTACGAGTTGTTCTGGGGAGAACGTATTGGACTGAATCTACCCGGCACGTGCCGGTAGTTCCCAAAGTGGGGAGCAAATGAGGGACCTCCGCGCCCCCGCCGGCGGGGGCGTCGGTTGCTTGAGGAGCTTGTGGAGTGTGATCTACTCGCAATGGCTGCAGCAGTGGCTACTGTGATTTCATCATCTTCTTCCGTAAGGATGTGTCTCGGACGGTGTTTAAAACGCGAGGTTGGATGGGGGAAGTAGTTGGACGCGGCAACTATCAAGGGGTTTTTATGATGGGGAGCGTTATCGAAGAAGCGACGAGACGCTTCTTTCATATACGCTTTGATGGTAGGGAATTTTATTCACGTGGTAGCCGCACGAAAGTATACTCTGACCCGATTTTTGTTTTGTCGCGTGAGGTGAGCTCAAAACATAAGCAATGAGACTTTAGAGTGCCGGCTCTTCGACATGATCGTTACCACAACAGGACTTCCACAACTCCAACATAGTCAATATAAGTTTTTCCGAAGTAGTCACTGCAAAACGACTACACCTACCCGAGTAATAATAAGAAACTTACATTGGCGTATTTGCATATATTGTTTTACTTAATTCTCTTTCTTTTAATTTTTTCACACTTTCCTTTTATTATAATTATTCTTCATTATTGGCGTTTCCACATGACCATGTGATTTCCAAACAAAGTAAGTTTGAAGTTTACACACGCCATTGTATTGTCAGAGTGTTGCCAACTCTTGATTTCAGAATTATCGGATTTCACCATCTAAGGGCGTTAGTGCACTACAAGGAATTTTACTGTCCGGCATTCCGATTTTTTACGGTCCGGTATGGCACGCCATTAATCTTAATACTAGCTTGTGCACTATACGTAATTTTACTGTTCGACATTTCACTTTTCCCTATTCCGGATGGTTTTTTCCGGTCCGAGATGACAGCAATGAAAAACGTGTTTATGCTTGTGCACTGCATCCGTGATATTCATCAGCGGGGGCGGGGGAGGCGGGCGCATGTGTCGCACGCGTTGGTGGCCCTTCCCTTCCCCTCACTTCCCTGATCCGAGTAAAGACGGGCAAGTGCACAAGCCAATTCATCGGTTTTTTCATGCCACACCGGACCGTAAAAAATCGAAATGCCGGACAGTAAAATTCCTTGTAGTGCACAAACGCCCTAAATTATGGTACACTTTTAGTATGGGAGGACCATTATACGCACATTTTAGTGTCCAGAGGAAGAGATGGTGATTTCAGCCTATAAGTTGTATATAACCAACTGCAATGTTTGCACATACTTGGGCAACTTCAAGAAGTACGGGGCTGCATCTTCGACAGAGACCGGCTGAGGGTTATCCCTCAGACAGTTTATACTGTCTTAAGATAGCGTTCGGATCATGGAGACCGCGACCGGCGACTACGACCCGAGACCGCGACACGAGACTGCGACCATGGTCGCTGCGACCGGTCGCATCTGGTAGCATACGAATCCACGCGACCGCGACGTGCGAACCTCAAGAAAATCACTCAGTATTCTTGCAGTTGTCAGACCAACGGTTGTATTCCATCAGGGCGCGTTTAAATTTACTTACTTGTTTTATTTAATGCATTTCCAATTTCTTCCCAAATGTTGTCCCTCACAATATTATCTTTATAAGCTTGAAGCCTCACATCATACAGAGGTGCGTTTTTATTAACTAATTCTATTAAAACATCGTCCTCTTGCGAAGAAAACGCCGCCATTTTGACTCACTGCCGCATGCGTCGCGCGGCGGCACTGGTTCCGGAGCGACTGGGTCGCGCGACGCAAGACGGCGGCAAGCCACGCCCACCGGTCGCGCGACCCGGTCGCCGAGTTCCGACGGTACTCCATATAAATTCATACAGAGCAGTGTGTCGCGGTCGCGGGTCTCGGTCGCCGGTCGCGGTCTCTTGTCGCGGTCGTCTAGATCCGACGGCTACCTTTACACCCTGGTGTATTTGGATGGATTTTGTTTTCTAGTCTAGACTTAAAGGGACATCGTTGCTATTTGATAGAAGTTTCTCAGCATATCGCCCGTCAACTTGGCACCACGAAAATCGTAATAAACAAAACCCATACAAATTTGGTCAAAAATATCAAGATACTTTATTTGCTTAAAACATTTGTAAATAAGGTGGTAACAGGTTTTCTTATAGGTACAATAATGAATTGCCAACTAACGATTAGCATGCAAATCTTCAATACATGAAAGCTAAAATAGGATGTAACATAATTCTCAGGCCAAATAAGTATGAATTAATTATAATAATGTCAAATACAATCGAACACAAAACGAATTATTATTGTACGGATTCAAAAAATATCGTACGTAGTATTGAAATTATTTTATACACAATAATTTTTTATCGTACCGAACCTCAAATTAACGTACAAATACGATAATTTATCGTACGGTTGGCAACGGTGCCGTCAGTTGCCGACGACGAGTTTTTTTTTAAACCTTGAAAAAGGTGTTTTTTGGTTCAAACTGACCGAATGAAAACAGTGTTGCACATTAAATAATACAAGTGTTTTTCTAACTTAGCAACCCAGCTTTGTCTCCCGCGAGAGGTAGATATTTTATCGACTTATGAATCGCGGAGGTGGTGCATGTTGCTGCCGGAGACTAATTTGTGGCGGTGTGAATCTTTTTGTCTCCCCTACCGCGAGTTATATCGCGGGTCGCATAGCGACAACAGTTGAGTCCATATAATGCATAACCGTGTAAGGCACAGCATAATCATGGCCGACATGCCCGCAATTATAATAATATGTATGCGACTAGAAAGCAGTTCAAAGCTAAGCTACGGTACTGTCATAGCTTCACATAATAAAAATAAACTTTGCGTCGCAGGCAGTCGCATTACCACTGCGCCACATCACGTTATTGTTGTTTTCGATGGTACTGCAAGGCATCTGCAACGCACATGTGCGCCTATTCCTCTACCTGAAGAACAACATTTGGTTCCAGTTGATAACTACTGTTGGAGAAAGTTCGTTTTACTTGTGCCCTAAAAATTTTGAAACGAACAATTAAAGTTTTTTCGTTGAGTGATAAACTTAAAATTGTAAACGCGTTCGAAGCCGGGCAGTCGCGTAACGCTATTCTGAATTATTTTGACTTGCCGGAATCTACCTTTTACAAAATATAAAAAAAATAAAGATTTTATAAAACTGCAGTGTGCGAAAGGACATGGAAATATTAAAAGAGACAAAGTTGTTGAATTTCCCGAAGTTGAGAAGTGTCTCATAGAATGGATTAAACAAACTCTTGATAAAAATATTTCCATAGATGGAATATTGTTAAAAGAAAAAAGTAAAATGTTTGCCGAGAAACCGAGAATAAAATAAATTACAAAATGTGTACACTTTTTATTATGTTTCTCGACTTTCATTCACCTCTATATATGAGAGATACTACTGTCAAACCTGCATAAGTGACAAACTGGTTTAGTAAAAAACCTCTATGAGCGAGAATAATATTCGAGTCCCTTGAATTCTCGCTTATCCAGGTTCGACATAGTTCATATAAAACCATGATAACAATTATTTGTCTAATACATGTGATTAAATAATACCCGCCTCCCAAATGTATCGACAAACATTATGACATGAAACCGTAACATCACTATTGTTGACGGCCGATGTGGCGCAGTGGTAGTGCGACTGCCTGCGACGCAAAGGTTCCGGGTTCGATTCTCGGTGGGACACTCACAAAGTTGATATTTATCACTTTGTGAATTTGTTCCCGGTCTGGTTAGGACATTGCAGGATGAACCACCTGATTGTCCGAAAAGAAATGGTTCCGTGCTTCCGAGGGCACGTTAAGCCGTCGGTCCCGGTTGCTGTCTATGATTACTTAGACGGCGGCCGTTACACAACCATGTCAGTGGCCTACTACTAGTGGTAGGCGGTTGAAAAACGCTGACATCAGGGTTCAACGGGTCGTTGGACGACTCGGTGTCCCACACGAAAAGAGAGAGAGACTATTGTTGCTATCGGCGAGAAGTCGGATTTATCGTGCGACCAATCTGTAATTTGTCGGGCGAGCGGACCAGATGTTGATGAACAAATCCAACAACTATTTTAGAATTAAATATGCGAATTCAGTGTTTAAATGTATTAAATAGCAATAATATGTTAAGAATTTACTTACATGTGAAATGTGACACCATCTTTTTGTAAAATTGATGTTCCAGACCTCTTTTTACAGCAAAAAACTGAGCAATTCGGCATTTTTAATATTGCGGCGTTCACATGTGTTCACTTGCACGACTGGACTCGGTCTAGGAAGAAATCTGAACGGAACTGGTTTTTATGAACGCCAATGCCCATTTGGGCTTGTACTTTGACAGAGGGGAAATACTTTGTATGCCTACTCCCTTCCGGGACGGAAGGCCGTCGTTGCTCGAAGGGGCCGGTTATCCAAGACGATCCAATGCCTGTGTCGTACATATTCATAACATTGTTGGGCATAATCGTGTTGTGCATTATCAATGTTTCCCAGCCAGCGATTGTAATGATTGTAACTACTTTACGAACTAGTACATTATTCATCTGTGTTTATTTATTTTCGTTTCGTAAACAGTTTTGTTTAGGAAAATAAAAGAAGTTTTAAAGTGCACCCTTTACAACACCAACCCGACGGTAAAAACCATAGGTCCCCAATAAAGCTACCAAGACCGGATCCTTACTAGAAAAAAATGAGTTTTCAGGATCAACAAACCGATTGGAGAGAAATTGGAGCCTCGCTTAGGAGATGGAGTTTCAGGCATTTATAATTATAGTTGTTGGGTATCAGATTCCACTACCTCATAAATGTAATGTGACTGCTGAATGAGGTGACTATTGAAGTTTTGCTGAAGAGTCAAATACTTGGTCTGATGATGAATATAGTGTTATTGTATAATCGGAATTATGGTTGTCGAATCAGTTAATGTGAGTTGTAATGCATTTTATGTAGCATTGTGACATTATGAATAAAACAGATGATATAACAAATAATGATATTTTTATTAAATTTAAAAGTATTTCCTTATTATTTATTTGCGTCTTGCATGGCCCAATCTTAAACAGCCAGGAGATGGCTCTGTCTGTTGGTGGTGTTATCTTGATCATATTCTACCTCCTCTTTAAACTGCAATTCAACCCAAAAATAGTGAAATTTTACAAGTGACCGATACTGATAACAGAGTATGGGCTGGTGATAAGGAACTACATTTTCCAAGGTACAGTTGGTTGTAGCACATAAGGTACCAGTTATCTTAACATCAAGATGTATTAGTAGAAAATGACTTCTTTTATGAAAATAAGTAAAAAAAAATATTATGTATCAACTGGGAGTAAAAATAATTCAGCTCTTTTGGATTACCCCTGGTACCTGATGTGCTACAATCGACTGTAGGACATTGGTGGAAATAAGACAAAAATATTTTGAGATTCCATGGTACCTAACTCAAATCAGCTGATAGGAAATTTTATATGGGAGGTCGAATTTCTTTTTCTTATTTTGGCATATGTTTCTAGGGGAAAGTTGTTCCTTATCACCAGCCTGAAGAGTTTTCACTATCGGTCACTAGTACAATTTCACCCGATATTTCATATTTAAGCAGGTACATGTTTGGTCATCATCAGCTTAGTATAACATCACATTAGCAGTCATTAAGCCTTCTCATTTCAGTTTTTATCACAGAGTGATGCCATATGAAGGTGTTGTGCACCCTCCCTGGGTAATAGGCATTGACACCCAATATGCTGCACTTCACTCTGAGTCAGAACCTGAAACAATTAAAAGGAATAACCATTATTACTAACACACATCATGCCTACAGCTTATATCCCTAGCGGGGTTGCAAAAGGCATTAATTACCACTACCAGGTCTACAACCCATGTCACAAAATCTTAAATAACCTAATGTCTGTTGTAGGGGTACAAGACTCTCATGTTACTTATAGTCACATAATAGGAACAAAAACAAGATATTTCTCTTTACTTTTAACTTATTGGGTAGTTAGTAGGTACTCACATGCTTCCAGTATAATTACGAGCGGAATAATCCGCATACTGCACCAACTATTTTATTTAGGCTGCAGTGCTTCTTACCCTGAAATCATGAATTAATATTACATTCGTTTTAATTTGCTTTATTCACGTGTTTAGTCGCGTGGGTCTCAACTTAGTTTAGCCGAAGTAGTCATACATGAATGCATCTTCTACCTTAGTAATAATAAGAAACTTACACTGGCGTCATTGCAGACATTATTTTAAATAAGAACTTGAAAATTCTCTCTTCTTTATTATGTTTTCACAATAAAAAGTATGCACTTTCCTTCAAACTCACTTTGAAGCACAGCACAGATCACATAAATAAGCTTTGAAGTGCGCACAATACGCAACAAATATTGCGCAAATAAAAACACTCACCGATTTTGTGCAGTAAATATTTGACGACATTATCAAGGGTCTGCAAATTTTTTACGTACTATTTTGTGTTGCATTTTCTGTTGTGAATAGGATTTACGCAGCGTTTGTTATGCAGAGAGAAATAAGATGGCTATATTCGACACAAAGCACATACGAAAGTGTCCACCGGTAGCTTAAATCAGCTTAAAACTTTTGTTCTTTTGGGGAAACGTTGTGTTTTCAAAGAAGATCTGAAGGCGTCAAGAGCTGAATTTCTGTATGGTAAGACCCTGCGCCTTCCTGGGGAAATCTTGGTCAGTGGTTCTGATCCGAAGAAACTCAAAGACCCAGCCGTTCAATTACGGAGAAACATGTCAGAAGTTCGACCTGTCCCGGCATCTTGACATGGCGGTGGATAATCCCGTTTGGCGCTCCTTGCAACCGCCACGTAACTCCTTGTAACGGCTCCTTTCCAATTCTTGATCGTTCTAGTGATAGCAAAATCTCTTAACATCAAGGTCATCAAACTCTAACTGTTAACATCAAGGGTAGAAAAGTTTCGATAAGCATCAATAGGGTCAAATTCGCATTCATCGAACAGCATTGTACTTCTTCTTCTTGTTTGGGACACCGAGTCATCCAACGACTCGATGAACCCTGGTGTCAGAGTTTTTCCTACTACAAGTAGTATGACTTTGACGTGGTTGTATAACGACCGCCGCCAAAGTTATTACATGAACCGGGACCGACGGCATAACGTGCCCTCCGAAGCACGGAACCATCTTTCTTTTCGGACAAAATAATATATAGAAAATATCAACTTTGTGAGTGCCCCACCGAGAATGAAACCCGGAACTTTTGCGTCACAGGCAGTCGCACTACCACTGCACCACATCGGCTGTCTACTACCTTACCTGCATTTTCGATTGAATTTGCAATTCTGCCGATTCAGCAGCTCAGTCGTCTCCCGCAGCTTTTGCTTTGCCAACTCCTTTGTCATCTCCACCCTCTGCTGGGGCTGGTAGACGGGCTCAGTTCAGATTTTATATTTATATTTATTATTTGACGCTTATTATTTAGTGCACATAATTTGTTGCGCATTGTGGCCATATTGTGGCAGCCCATTTTTTTGACAGTTTCCAACGACAAGTTTTACGTCAAAAAAGGTGTTTTTAGGTTCCGACTGACCGAATGAAAACAGTGTTGCACATGAAATAATACAATTGTTTTTAACCTTGGCAGCCCAGCTTTGTCTCCCGCGAGAGGAAGAAATATAGAAGTCGCGGAGGTAATGCATGTGTGTGGGTGTGGCTGACCGCGACAAATCGCTCGCGGGTCGAAACTCGCGCACCGGAGTCGCGCGAGTTTTCTCGCGTGACGCATGCTGAGGCTGCTGGACGATTATTACTTATTCGCTTTTACGACACCCACGGTTAGAATTTGGGTGATGCTATTTTCAGCCGGCGCCACACTTTCTTTCTTTCTTTTTACACATTCTTTCAAATGTGAATAATTATGTTTAATAGCTTATTTGACCAGGTAATTTAAACGTTGATACCATTTGGTCGAGTCCAGTTTCCCAAGTGTTCCTTACACAGATACGACTAGCAATTAGAGGGTATTTTCATTCCACCGGCATCGATGGTATTCGTGTAGTAGATGCGAGGAAAATTGCACTAACTAATGATCGTATCGTTTCTTGAATACAAATTCAGGTCTTTCAGCGGCCGACTACTGGCCTATTAGGTGGTTCGCACGCGTGTCGCAACATATTACGGTTTAAATCTGCTGGCAAGAAAGTGACAGCCTTGACGGCTGCACGGTGATGCGGCGCCGTTAGCCATGATATGCGGTGTTTACATAGAACTCCTTTCATCAATAAAACCACACCAGCAACAAACTCGTACTACAAAATCATGCGGGTGCGTGTGAAAAACACCTTACTACCGTGTTACTCGTATACTCGGTAAATTGAAATGGCGTTATGATTTATAGTTAGACTTCACAAACGAGTATTACGGTCAGCTTCCCGCTGCGACGTGACGTGAAAGTGAACACCTCCCTTAATAGAACTGCGAAAAAATTACGGTGACTTTGTCACTTATTCCTTGCTTGTTCCGGGAAAAGGCTTTGGGAAAAGGAACGACAATATTTTTGTGCTATTGCCATGTCAACATGGCGTTGAACCTACAATAACTCATTGTTCTTGCGGAGAATGTCGCGAGTAGCAAGTGTGTAATAGCCACACAAACACCCTTAAATTGCAGCCATTGTATCGCAATGTAGCTTAAATGAGAATTCTTTTGAAATCATTTTCGATTTTTCTCGCCTTGGAAACGTGTTTGTGTCAAACCCATTTGATTATCGTCATTAAGTATGTTTTCAGAAAACTCATTAAACACACGTTAAAATTGACGTATCATTTTCTTTATAAATTATACGTCGAGTGGTACGCGAGTGTAATATTCGCACATGGAAATTTGTTCGTTCCAAAAAGGTTGGAAATATGGGTACGTAGCCGGGTTGGAGTACCAGGGCAGCAGAGAGTTGGGAGCTCTTAGTTTAAAAGTCATATTTAGCTAATTACACGTTGGCTGCGGTCGGCCGAGCGGCTTGCGACTGCCGCCCGCCGGCCGCTGCTGCGGTTGCGGCCGGCATCAAACCCTCGCTAAATTACACTCAGCTATTCAAACATAAAAACTGGCATGGCATATTTGTGCGCCTTGTTTTGTGTCTGCTGTAAATAAAAACTCTCGATATCATATTTAAGATATGAATTTACGTTCCGAGATTTTTGGTAACGTAAAATTCCAATTTGCCGTGCCGTGTGATGCCGGCATTTCTTTCCTGCGGGTATCGTAAAAGGCGACTTACGGACTTGGGGGTTTCATGTGTGTTACAATTTTAGGCAGCAGGCTGACAACCTGTCACTATAGTGATACACGATTTTTCTAAACAGCCCTCAAATATTCATCAGACGTGGCGTGAACGACTGCATTTTTACGGAGGTTAACGCTTTGCCTACCACGCAAAGGATATAGGCATGATATGTGTTTGTGCATTTATGTATGTAACCCAAAGTTGATATGAATATTTATTTATTCGTGTCGGACAGGAGAAGCAACCGGGACCGATAGCTTAAAGTGTCCTCCGAAGCACGGAACCATCTTCCTTACAATCAGGTGGTTCAGCCTGCAATGTCCTAACCAGACTGGAAACTAATTCACAAAGTGATAATATCAATTTGTGAGTGCCCCACCGGGATGCGATTCCGGAACCTTTGCGTCGCAGGCAGTCGTTCTACCACTGTGCCACATCGACCGTCGAACATAATTAATAATTATAAACCGTGTTATTAATTATCTTTTTCGACCTTTAGGCAAAAACCTTGTGTTTAATATTTAAGTTGGTCAATGAGTGAAATTTTAGGCTGTAAGTTTTCCGAAAATATTAAGAAAATAATAATTTTTTGCCAAATTATAATATCTCTGTATCCCGTATTCTTCTATTTGACTTTTGACTCTATTATTGGGCTAAAAGGCAAAAATAAGAAATTCATATTTCATTACTATTAGTTTTCTAAATTTATTTTATTTTTTTGTCTATTAGGTGCAAGTAATTTAGATTTTTAGCTTGAAACACTGCAAGCATAAAAAGTAGCTGATGCTCAAGAAAAATTCACTATCCAACATTTTTCTTAAGAAGCTTCTTCTTCTATTTGACTTAGCACTTTGTAGCTATCAGGCATCTAGGTTATCTGTCGTCTTACAAAGGAAAAATGCCATTAAAAGGGCAAAGAAAAGTTGCTTTGGCATAATTTAAAAGATAGATTAGTTGCCCTAATACCTCCTCTACTCAGTTTAAACTTTTCATGTAAAAAAGCTTGCATACTGCAAAATTGTGCACGGAATTTTATTTAAGAGACTTACAAGTTGCAATATTTTGATTAAAGTAAAATATGTACTTATACTCCTACCTACACCATTTTTGTAGCTTCTTTTCGTGTGGGACACCGAGTCGTTGAACAACCCGATGAGCCCTGGTGTCAGAGATTTTTCAACCACCTACTACTACTACTACTAGTAGGCCTCTGACATGGTTGTATAACGACCGTCGTCTATGTTTCATAGACAGCAACCGAGACCGACGGCTTAACGTGGCCTCCGAAGCACGTAATCATAGTAACTATCTTTCTTTTCGGCAATCAAGTGGTTCAGCCTGCAATTTTCTAACCAAACTGGGAACAATTTCACATAGTAATAAATTTCAACTTTCAAACCCTGAATATTTGCGCTGCAGGCAGTCACACTACCACTGCGCCGCATCGGCCATCGATTTTTGTAGCTAAATTGATGTGATTGAAAATGGAGTTTCCGTAAATCATGTAGATATAACAAAAGGCTGTGTTAGCTTTAGTATAAAACTAATTAAAAGCAAACCCTTATCGTAGTTAGAGAAAACGTTGTTTACATGCGTGCTACGCCGGTTATACATGTCCTTGTTATCTTTACTCTATTTCCCTTTCAAGCGTAAAAGGGTTGTGTTACCCCTTACCACCCCAACACGTAGTTTTAGTCCCCTACAACCCCTTTTTAGTAGCATTCTCAACATAGGCATTTTTATAATTAACTAAGAATTCTTTTCCTTATTATTGTAATTAAAATTTTAAATCATTTAAATTAATTCGTGTAAGTCTTGTTCATAACTCATTGGCTCTTCATTTTAAGTATTTGACCGGGTCTATCGCGATAGTATTTAGGTAAATATTAGTAATTTACCTGTGTTCCGACGTTTCAACACAGTTTCATGTATTGTGGTCGCGGGTTGACTGACATGTCATTGGCTCTTAATGTGAGTATTTTCTGATACATTTTTTTTTCCAATATCAAAGGATTATGCTATAAAATCTTTAAGCTTACAAATAACTAAGATCACATTGGATCTTAAAAACTACTTTCATCTCAGTCAGACCTTCTGAAAACTACGTATCAACTTTTAAAATAAAGATTTAGTGGCATTTTACCCCAAACATGGTACTTACAGATAACTGAGTGGGTACAAAAAAGTTCGGTAACTATGCCTTTGCGCACTCAGCGCCGTTCAAACTTGAGTGAAAATTTATAACAACGTCAGTATAATGGCAGGGTGGATTTCATCTCCTTTTTCATGTTTAGGTTTCTTTGTAGGAAGTGTGAGATTAGAATATAGTTTCAGTGATGAAAATAAATTTGACTCGATAGAACTAAAGTTCCATCTTATTGATGACTTTGGATGTGTTTATTTTACTTTTGATAATTAGCTGCCTTAATATTAGATACGATACAAGTATTACGAGGTTTGAGAAGAGTTAATATAAAAATGCACCCAAACCCGAGAAACATTTATTCAAAATTTTACGAAATGGTCTGGAGCGGATGTCGTGGTTCAAAATAAATATGACCTTTTATCACAGAATAACCTTCTTTCACCTTTTCAGGAGACTATTCTGGAATACAAATGGACAGTTGGACGCGAATGGTCGTGGTCTGGCATATATCGACTGTTCTCCGACTATTAACTCTATCTTTAAGCTTGGCTTTGGCTTTTTAACACTTGACTTTTGTTTCTTTGGAATAATATTTTTCCAAGTTTCTACACGTGGGCATCGTAAAAGGTGACTAAGGGATAAGACTATCAAAGTATTGGCAGCAACGTTCACTGTGAATGTGACATCTTGCAAAACCATCTCGATAAACCTCTTGCAGTACTTAACTGTGGTGAGTACCAATGACAAATATTCGTAAAATGGTAAACAGATTTTTGCGACCAGGGCCCGGATACTCTTATTTTTTACCCTGACAATGCCATTAACACTCAACTGTCATTTTATTGTCACTGATATTCTATACTTCAAACTGTAAGCAGAATACAAAACGCCCAAAACCATGCCACTGAGATGCTATCTATAAACAACTGAAACGATTTTCATTTAGCAGACTTTGGGCCAGGGCATACCTACTATTTTACAAACATGCGACTGTATTAACCAATAATGTAGCCTCATATTCGCTTTGCACTACTTTTGAATCAGCAGCTGATTACCAGTTAACAATTATCTAGATTACTAATTCAGTAATTTAGACGCATACCAGTATTGGTTTCCCGAACGATGTGAATACAAGTCAATAACAAATCGCGGTGAGCAGTGCGGAATTAGCGCAATCACGCCGCCGCAAATACGCGGGCTGGTTGCGGTTTGCAAACGCACGTACTCTTTTGGCCTCACCGCACTGTAATTATGCTGACCTTTGATGTATTTGACGTTTGACGTGACACCTGAAACCTGAAAGATCTTACTTGCAAAAGGACTCACTGTGAAGTAAATTTTTTCTTTTGTGCTGTTTAATTGTTTTAAAAGTAATTTGAAAATTGGGCTTGTTTACTAGTACGCATACACCTGCCCACTCTTTAGCAGAATTGTCGGTCTCACCTTGTTTGTTGCTTAGGTTGACCTGCAGAGAAGGTGGGATCAACCACTTTGTCAGAAAACCCAAGTGGACCTTTTGAATGCGTGCCCCGTAAAGCGCCCGTCTCTTTGCTGTCTTCGAGAGAGTGTCTCGTCTCTGTCTAATTGCTGTACCCTCAGAATAAATCGGCACATTACTCGACAGCAGCACTGTCTCTCTCGCCATTGTTCTCTGGTAAGGCCTTAAAACAGTCCGCCCACAACAATGCAGATGCGGTGCGACCAAGACTGAACATGGCCTCCACGGGCTCTCCTGTCGCATGTCTAGTGCTGGCCTTATTCCCCGTCACTCAGCTCTCAATGACATTCTGCGTCGAGCCCTTATGGCACGGCTAAAACCAAACGGGATAGTTTGTTCTGACGGCAAGAGAACTGACGGGGTAACACTCATCCCTTGGCAGAGAGGCAACTGTATGATGTGGGATGTCCCATGCGTAGACACACTCACTTAGAATACTAATGTAACAGAATAAAATACAACGGCATTCTTTTATAACGGCAACGACGCACCTATATGATTGATTTATAACCGAATATGACTTAGATTATAAACTAGGTAATTATGTTATATCTACGAAATTGATCGCTTTTTTGTTCGAATAACAAATAGTTTGTAGTTTTCGGTAGGATTTGCTTTGAATATTTTACTGCCTTGAATTTTTTATAACTTTTGTATTACGAGTGATTATTAAAATATCTATTTGGGAATGCTAGGAGTAAAATCGACGAGAGTAAAACTATAAATATATAAACCCGGTTTCTGTATAATAATCAACAAATAACATTAACACTAACAGTTATGATGATGCTTATAGCATAAGGGAGTTTCCACGGCTAAGAAGTTCCCACACGCACCGCATGATTTTCCGGCAATTCACCGGATCCTATTATATGACATAATGAGTTTACGGAATTCTTAACAGGGATTGTATAACGGAATTGATTTCGGTTAAAATGTTTGACGTCATACTGAAATATTGCTATATCATCAAGTTTTTGTTACTGTATCGTTTTCGGTACCGCTATAATTACGGAACCAAACTGCTATCAAAACGATTTTCTGAGTACTCTTCCTACGATTCCGCAGTTTCGCTTGATAAAGCGCAATGTAACTATATTTTGATATCGAAATAATATCGGTTATAGTATCGCAATTTTTGCTTCTTTCTACCGGTACCATAACCTAAATGATAATAACCTTTATAACGTGTACCGGTATCGATATAATACCGGTAGCTTAACCCTGTACCTTTACCAAAAAAGATCCTTGGACCATAAAATAACCGAATATAATAATAGCACACGTCGCCGCATCAAATTGAAGTGATAATAAGAATTTGTAGTATACACTACGTAACACTGATGTAACGGTCCTTTCTTGGAGGGTGAAAGAAAACCAACTAATTATTTTTTAACCTTTTTATTTATAAGGTTTATAAGTTATGTATGGGTGTACAGGTTATATAAACAGCCGACATATAAGAATTTAACAAAAGAAAAACCAATTTATGCAGATTGGGTACTAAAGTAAGGGCGCACAACTTACGCCTAACGTATGAAATGGTTAAAGTGAACTAAGGCGAGGGCCACATATTTACGCCCAACAGAAAAATGTAGAAAAAGTAGGTAATCATTTAGTACACATTAGTTTACAATGAAAACTATTCAACTTACACAGATTTGGTACAAAAGTGAGGGCAAACACATTTACGCCCAACGGAAAAATTGTTAGAAAGTACACAGTAAATTAACATTCAATAGCTTACATCAAAACCATTAAATTTACTCAGATTTGGGATAAAGGTGAGGGTCAACACATTTACGCCCAACGGAAAATGTAAAAAAAATACGTAGTAAATTAGCATTCAATAGCTTACATCGAAAGCTATTAAGTTTACTCAGATTTGAGACGAAGGTGAGGGTCAACACATTTACGCCCAACGGAAAAATGTTCAAAAGGTAAGTAGTGAAACAGCAAAACCGAATCCACACTTCCACGACAATAAAACAGTGTAGTTCGCAAAACCAACACTAGATAAGCGTCGACACCATAAGACGGAGAGAAGAGATGCAGATATTGATGCTTCGGAGACAATGTCCAAAATTTATACGGATGTGTGCCTGGCACAGGTGACACCAAACGTGAATAATCAAACGTTACCGACCTCACAGCGGGTGGCCTACCCACAGTAAAATTCCACTTCCTCACAAAGAAACTTCATGTCTCTAAACAAAACTGCAGCCGCTACCAGGAAGAATTCCTCATCCCTCCGGATAAAATCCCCAGCTTTAAAGATGTACCTTCATCCCTCCAGAAGAACCCCTGTAATAGAATATAAAAATAGTCAATACAGGTAACTAAATGAACCAGGAAGCACTATGAGCTCGACGGCAAGACTTAAAATTCTTAACTTACAAAATTACATGAAAAATAAACAATATTGATAATGGGCGTTTTGCCCACACGAAGAGGCTCTAAATACCATGCTAATAAAAGGATATTTATCAATTCAAACACTCAGGTTTTTCCTGCAGGAACCTACTTAGGTCCGTCAACTAACTTCATGAAAATCTCAGAAAATAACAAAACTTTGCCCAAAATGTTTACTAGGCTGGGGTTTCTAGGTCGGTGCCAAGGTGTAAAAAGCCTCAAATCTTTCTAAAATGTAGAACTTGACCAGAAATAAGTGTAACAAAGGAACATAACCTCAACCATATTTGGGGCAAATCTAGCAAGAATTTTCATGTAAAATTGTGAATAATTAAGTCGAAATGCGTAACCAACGCCATGGATGAATGAATTTTGAACAAACTAACCTGTTTATAGGGGTTTTAAAGGCACTCGACAAGTGGCCATGTGACAAACAAGGTGGCGGTCATCTCGACTCCGCGATCCGATGCGCCCTGGAATTAATGTAAAAGTAGGTTTGTAAATACGAAAATACAAGCCGATAAGCACTCGATAATCACCAAGAATACTTACATTTTGTAGGAAAGCCGGTTGCGTGGGCTATCAGAGCCAGTTTCAACTACGGAGCTCGGTCGGAAAAATCTGTAAGGAAATCAAGATCTTACTCCCAAAACGGAAAGATAACGATAAAAGAACCACAAAACAATTCAAAAAAACAAGGCTTACCTTAGCGACCACACCAAAATAATTTAAATTAAAATGTCGATCCTCAAGTCAACGACTCGCAAAAAAACACGTTTACTTTTTTCAACAAGATGGCCGCGCAGAACGCAAATCGGCCAGTGTCAAGTGCACAAAATAACGACAGAAATACCAGTGAACGAACAAACGAACGCGTTATAAAAAATGGTGTTACAATTCCCCCTTTCCCGGGTAAGAATTCACGCAGGGAATTCGATCAGACGCCCTCGTCTGCCTTCTATCCTACATAAAACTTAAAGATCTATCAAGGTGACAAAACAAATTGTAATGCTATTCATACAACAAAACTATTCTACGACTTAACCGTACGACAACACAAGGTTCACGAGGTAACTATGTACAACGCATGCCACTCCACTTCACTTCAAAATTAAACACGAGTTCATGTTCCTGAGGACATGACTCAAAATTTCACCCAACTACAAACCAACAAAAGCAACTCCATTTGGAAAAAGTTTAAGTCTTGGTATAAGGCTTATTTTGTAAGGAGTTAGCGACCGCTCCTGAAACGACAAAAACTTGCTAAAGCTATCAAGAGTACTTACAAATATAATACAAGAGTTAGTGTCTTCATATTTGGCTTCTTTTTGTATGGAGTTAGAGACCGCTCCTAAAACGACAAAAATTCGCTAAAGCTAACAAAGAATACTTACTAATTTAATACAAGAGTTAGTGTCTTCATATTTGGCTTCTTTTTGTACGGAGTTAGAGACCGCTCCTAAAACGACAAAAACTCGCGAAAGCTAACAAAGAATACTTACTAATATAATACAAGAGTTAGTGTCTTCATATTTGGCTTCTTTTTGTACGGAGTTAGAGACCGCTCCTAAAACGACAAAAACTCGCGAAAGCTAACAAAGAATACTTACTAATATAATACAAGAGTTAGTGTCTTCATATTTGGCTTCTTTTTGTACGGAGTTAGAGACCGCTCCTAAAACGACAAAAACTCGCTAAAGCTAGGACAAAAAACTAATCTAATAAACTAGATGGGACAAAAAAAGAACTAAGTCTACAAAATAGAAACGCTATCGGGACTAACCCAAAAAAATAGCATGCCGGAGCATGGGAAATCAACCTTCTGGAAATCGCAAACCATGGAAAACCAAACGTCAGGACAGATGACAAAACAAACAAAATATACCTTACAGTCCGGACATAGGCGCCTCCTTTCTATTTCAACAAAGTTCCGTCCTACCAGTAACCAATCCAAAAATAGCCAAACGTCAGAACAGTTGTTACAAACCAAATTAATCTCTGCAGTCCGGACATAGGCTCCTTACTTCTACAAAAAGTACCTTTCTACCAGTAACCAATCCCTAAAATAGCCAAACGTCAGGACAGATGTTACGAACCAAATTAATCTCTGCAGTCCGGACATTGGGAAATTCGACGAAACTTAATAAAACAAAAAAAACATGGTAGACCTAACTAGACACTGCGTTACCGTGTCCAGAGGTACACCGCATATAAGATACGGCCACAACAACAAAACCACCTTTGAGTTCAATGCCGTAACAGCAATGAACTCGTAGCACTAAACAAATGCACGCCCAAGGCCACCAAAGGAAAGCCCAAAGCCTTACACAGCCCGTAAGGCCCAACATAAAAGGTAAAAACTTCCTATACGAAAGCAAAAGAAATAAAAATAAAAAAAAGTGTAAACACGTCACGCGCAGATAAACAAATGACGCCAAAGGTGTTCATAGACCTTCAACATCCTCAACGTACAACCATCCAACATACGACATTTTAAACAACAACATATCAACCAATTCGGCCACCGTGTCCAGAGGCACACCGCGGACACAGCCACAACAACAAAACGACCCTTGAGTTCAATGCCGCAACGGCGATGGACCCACCCACCCGGGGGCGCCAAAATTGTAACGGTCCTTTCTTGGAGGGTGAAAGAAAACCAACTAATTATTTTTTAATCTTTTTATTTATAAGGTTTATAAGTTATGGGGCCTTACATTTGCTCGGTGAGCCGCCACTTTTGTGTGTATGGGTGTACAGGTTATATAAACAGCCGACATATAAGAATTTAACAAAAGAAAAACCAATTTATGCAGATTGGGTACTAAAGTAAGGGCGCACAACTTACGCCTAACGTATGAAATGGTTAAAGTGAACTAAGGCGAGGGCCACATATTTACGCCCAACAGAAAAATGTAAAAAAAGTAGGTAATCATTTAGTACACATTAGTTTACAATGAAAACTATTCAACTTACACAGATTTGGTACAAAAGTGAGGGCAAACACATTTACGCCCAACGGAAAAATTGTTAGAAAGTACACAGTAAATTAACATTCAATAGCTTACATCAAAACCATTAAATTTACTCAGATTTGGGATAAAGGTGAGGGTCAACACATTTACGCCCAACGGAAAATGTAAAAAAAATACGTAGTAAATTAGCATTCAATAGCTTACATCGAAAGCTATTAAGTTTACTCAGATTTGAGACGAAGGTGAGGGTCAACACATTTACGCCCAACGGAAAAATGTTCAAAAGGTAAGTAGTGAAACAGCAAAACCGAATCCACACTTCCACGACAATAAAACAGTGTAGTTCGCAAAACCAACACTAGATAAGCGTCGACACCATTAGACGGAGAGAAGAGATGCAGATATTGATGCTTCGGAGACAATGTCCAAAATTTATACGGATGTGTGCCTGGCACAGGTGACACCAAACGTGAATAATCAAACGTTATCGACCTCACAGCGGGTGGCCTACCCACAGTAAAATTCCACTTCCTCACAAAGAAACTTCATGTCTCTAAACAAAACTGCAGCCGCTACCAGGAAGAATTCCTCATCCCTCCGGATAAAATCCCCAGCTTTAAAGATGTACCTTCATCCCTCCAGAAGAACCCCTGTAATAGAATATAAAAATAGTCAATACAGGTAACTAAATGAACCAGGAAGCACTATGAGCTCGACGGCAAGACTTAAAATTCTTAACTTACAAAATTACATGAAAAATAAACAATATTGATAATGGGCGTTTTGCCCACACGAAGAGGCTCTAAATACCATGCTAATAAAAGGATATTTATCAATTCAAACACTCAGGTTTTTCCTGCAGGAACCTACTTAGGTCCGTCAACTAACTTCATGAAAATCTCAGAAAATAACAAAACTTTGCCCAAAATGTTTACTAGGCTGGGGTTTCTAGGTCGGTGCCAAGGTGTAAAAAGCCTCAAATCTTTCTAAAATGTAGAACTTGACCAGAAATAAGTGTAACAAAGGAACATAACCTCAACCATATTTGGGGCAAATCTAGCAAGAATTTTCATGTAAAATTGTGAATAATTAAGACGAAATGCGTAACCGACGCCATGGATGAATGAATTTTGAACAAACTAACCTGTTTATAGGGGTTTTAAAGGCACTCGACAAGTGGCCATGTGACAAACAAGGTGGCGGTCATCTCGACTCCGCGATCCGATGCGCCCTGGAATTAATGTAAAAGTAGGTTTGTAAATACAAAAATACAAGCCGATAAGCACTCGATAATCACCAAGAATACTTACATTTTGTAGGAAAGCCGGTTGCGTGGGCTATCAGAGCCAGTTTCAACTACGGAGCTCGGTCGGAAAAATCTGTAAGGAAATCAAGATCTTACTCCCAAAACGGAAAGATAACGATAAAAGAACCACAAAACAATTCAAAAAAACAAGGCGGGCCAGTGTCAAGTGCACAAAATAACGACAGAAATACCAGTGAACGAACAAACGAACGCGTTATAAAAAATGGTGTTACACTGAAAATGTCTGTCAAAACGTTCATGTCAATGTCTGAGAATTTCAGAAAATAATAAAACTATGCTGTGTGATGTCGGCTTAGAAAAGCATCACCCAATTTATTTCCCGTGGGTGTCGTAAGAGACGACTAAGGGACTCGGGGGTTACACGTGTTTTGCAATTTGAAGCGATGGGCTGACAGTCTGTCACTATGGCGATGCACCATTTTTCGAATGACGTTCAAATGTTAGTCAGACGTGGCGTATATGTCCGCTGTTACGGCAGTTTACGCTCTGCCTTCCCAGCAAGGGATATAATCGTAATGTATGTATGTATAAAACTTCAAACTAATTAATTGTACTCGCGGGCAATTCCCAATTCCCTTAAAATCGTCGGGCATTTGGGTGAGGCTGCGACACTGGGAATGTTATCTAAACATTGACAGAAGGGTTTAGTCGAGATCCCTGTCGAGCCCCTCGTTACAGACAGACTTAATAAAGTGATTTTATATAAACATTGACCTTGTTCTCCCATAAGGAGAATTCTACGAGTGCTTTGCTATCCCGATAAGAAAGTAAAAAATCTAATGGGAAACGTAGCTAATCTTCAAGTGTACATAGATGGCGCTAAGTTAAACCGGGAAAAGTTTCATTCCAAGGAAATTAAATGTATTTTGTAAATCGAATGACAAAAACTCAGACGGAAGGTCCAGAACAGTCAGATAAAATAGTTTTTATTACCTGCCTTCCCCTACAAGCGCCGCCCACCCGCGCTCGGAGGACGCTCAGACACCGGCTAGCAAGGACGCGACGACGAAGGTCATTTCATACTGCCGCACAGTACATTCCCGATTTGCGAACGCAAAATGGCGGCAACCCTGACATGTTGTCTCATACACACAAGCATGGTCCGCGTTCACCTACGCAAGCTTAGACTGTGTGCGTAGCAACGCGTTTGTTTCATACATTTGAGCGCCAGTGTCCGAGGTGTGCTTGTGATGTCTTATTGTTGTCACGTCATTAACAATAATACTAACCTTTAACAAAACGAACAAAACATGCCTATTTTGAGCCATTTTTTTTATAACACTTCTTTTATTTCCTTTCAGCACATAAAACTTCTGTTTCTTGTTCCTGATTTTATCTGGCGTGCCTGCGTGACTGAAGCGGTGTTATTACGAAAAATCATACACAGTGTCGAAGTCATTTGACAGCATCAAATCATATGTAAAAAAAAAACCACAACGTTTGAATGCGCGTCTAACTCTTTTGTAATTACACGGTAGGTGTCTGTAGGGTTAAAAACCGATTCTCACACCTACCGGATGTTTTTCCAGTATTTTACTGTATCTTTATGTATCGACAGGAAAGTACTACATCCCATGCAATAACCGGATACCATGGCGCACGTCGCCGCATGAAAATTGCGGCTGTCACTTGTGGTCATTTGTATTGCACACACACACACACACACATACACATATCACGCCTTTATCCCTTGCGGGGTCGCAAAAACGGCCATTTACGCCTAGTCTGACAAATATTTATGGGACGTTCAGAAAATTGTGTATCGCAATAGTGACAGGTAGTCAGCCCATCGCCTTAAATGGCAATACGCACTCTCGAGTCCTCTAGTCGCCTCTTACGACTCCCACGGGAATGAAATGGGGTGATGCTATTCTAAGCCGTCATCACCGGCTGGCATTTGTATTGCAGCTATCACAAACCGCAATATTGTTCGGTAAAAGTGCAAAGACGAACTGAACTTGGCGACTGAGAAGAGAATGCCTTTGCGGTGGCCAAATATTGGCAGTCATAAATATGAACGAATGATCCATTGTCAGAGAAGATGAAAGTGCAATTCGCTTTTGTTTAGAAATAGTTTTTCCTTTATCCTCCATTATCCAGTTTGGTTATTGATGTTCATGCGTATTGTGTTTGGGCATGATGAAGCCAAGTGGAACCATCTAAGGCATAACAAATGACCTGCTAATCCATATTAACGCCATTATAGTAAAAATCAATTAACAGTCGGACATCTTCCATTACTGTTTCGTGGTTTCAGCTTAGGCGGTTATCCCACTTGTCGTCCGTCGCTGTGTATTTTTAACGCACCGTAACAGATGCGTCTGTCAGACGAAAGGAAATATGAATTCCGATCTTATTCCAATAAAAATACGGCTACGGTGCGTTTTAGGATGCGTCTGTCAAGTCGTGTGATCCGTTATGCACCGTAAACGCATCGGAGCTCAATTTTTGTATCATGCGCACTTTTCCCTTCTAAATTGTGGCTGTCACAACTTGTCATTAATGGCAGTTGCCACGAACTTTAATGTCATCCGGTGCGTACAAAATTCACCTAACAGGTAATTTAAAAAAATGGGACACTGTTGTTATCAGGCTGCCTAGTAGGTACTGGTACCGTAAAATCCACGTAACTATGGAAGAAAGTATGTTTTCACTAAATATTATAAAATGAATTCACTTCCCGAGTCTCTATGTTCCTATGTATGCTTAGATCTTTCAAAGTACGCAACGGATTTCGACGTAGTTTTCTTGAGTAGATAGGGTAATCCAAGAAAAGGTTTTTATGTATAATTTATGCCGGGAAAAGGTCTTTTTCCTGTGGGAAAACGGTTAGAAGCGGGTGAAACTGCAGAGGAAACCGCAAGTATCTTATTAATTACAAAAGTTACAAGACTACAAAATATAAACTGTTGAAAATACGATTACTTGGCCAGGTAGAGTAGGATATTTATTTCATGGAAACTACTGCTTTATCAATAGTTGCTACTATGGCCTTTGAATCTGCTTCTTCATTCATGTAAAAGTGATATATAAATATGCAAAAGAGATATATACCATTTTATATAGTTAGTGAATGAAAAGAAACTTATATGCAGTTACTTACATACAAATATAATACAATACTTAGGGAAAAATATTTCTGTGTAACGTCTGCATAGGCGTCAATAGGCTAAGAAGAAATAAATATCAAGAAAACGATTTCCAAGCTTCATTAAAACGCTACTTGATATGTTGCTATTTCTTATTCTTGAATGGAGACATCAGTTTTATGGCAAAGGTGTTTCATATCGGACATGCAAGGTTTATGAGACAGCTTTAAAGATAGGATCCATTCAAACCATGATTGTAAACTGAAATTTTGATCAGCAATATTTACATACCTAATGATACGAACATTATTCAGTTTTAATAGTGATATAATGTAAAACAACGTTTTTTCGATCATGTTGCCATTGATATTTTTGTAAACGCTCAAAGAATCTTGAAACATAGAACTCTTGACTAAAAGGACAGAAAGAAAAGACATTTAGAGCTACCGCCACCATAGGTAGTGCTAGAGATAGGTACATCGCTATAGGTTTTCTATGTAGTTCCTGAAGTTTATTTTCCGTTTTCTCAGGACGAATGTACCGATTACCGAACAAATTCCAGAAGCTGTCCCTTAAACCTGTTAAATAATAGTCTTATATAGTTATAGCTGTGTAGATATTTTGTGAATCGACGGCGGCACCAGTTACTTAGCCGGGCGGCTTATTGCGGCGCTCTTACAAGTGTCTTGGGAAACTGTGAGCTGTTATTACACGAAAATTTACGAGGTGAATTGCCCTGCTAAGTTCCAAGTTTGCAGTAAACAACAATACAGAAGTTATCCAATGTTTGGGCGCTGGTGCCGACCTAATGTGACGGGGAAAATGGAAAGAAAACCCCCAACTTGAAAAATTTGTGTAACATCCTGTTATGAGACTTTATTCGTTGCTTACGGAACTTTTGCGCTCTATCTTAATGTTTCGCTGTTATTTCGGAAGTTTTAGACGGTTAATAATGTACGGAGACAGTAATAAATGCACACAATCGTACCGACTTTATAGCCTTTCTTCTTCAAGTCTAAATTGCTCATAAATTCCACTGGCATTATACACCGGTCTGTGGTGAATTTAATCGTTCTTTACAAGCAAAACTCGCAAACAGCGGTTAGTGGAACGGAACACGCCATAAAATAATTAGTATTCTACTATTCATACGGCATGTTCACGCGACGATATACAAATTCTTCTCGTCATTTGAATTTTGCGGAAGGACGGTTTACATGCCCGCACGGAGGGTATTTCGTGGCGATTTCACGTATGCGATTCATTGAATATGAAGGATAGTCCGCAGCGTTCATAGATCATTTACTGATATACCGATGGCGCCTGCGGTTCGAAAACGCCCTATGGTTGGTTATTAATTGCGCCGTGAACAAAAGCAAGCGACTCCGTGGAGGTGATCGTGCGAGGGAGGGCCGACGTTATCCATTCAGCCTAGACGGCCGCGAAAGAGAAATGTACGTTCACGATAGGAGAAATTTATGACTTTGATTTACGCGAGACTTTTCACGTAGCGCCCTCTACCCCCAGTAAATAGAGAAGGGTCTCTTGACGTTTTCGGACGCGTTATTATTACATGTTGGACCGGGGCTTTCATCGAGCGTACGGAATTGAGAAGAAACGGAATCAGCGATATTTACATATTGACTGCCTTTGTACCCTTTTTGGGTCGGAATTTCATAGAATTATTTTACCGAAATAGTCCTATTACTATTTATGTAAGGGGCGATTATTGAATAGTTCCGACGGAATTGTGGAATTCCGTATGTACGGTCGGATTCATAAGTGGAGTCATAGTTAGACTACGAGACAGATTGCAATACGGGTTATTATCCTCTGTACTTACTTTACTAACTTACGCACACACGTAAGATTATCGACTGTAAGTAGAAAAGTCCACCTTAAGGCGTAGCATTAAAACTTAAACAGATAATTACCACCAATAAGCGACATCTATGTAATCTTTGAAATAATTACTCGGTGATAGCCTATTCGCCACCACATCACCACAAAGTATACATCACACTGGTTTGTCTAAAACTGTATTATAGTTATCCTTATTCGTTCATTTGTAGTAAAGCAATAGATTACATATCTTTATTTCGTCGTTTTGATCACAAGCAACCGTAGCTTAGCGGTAATAGTTCTTACCTTCTAATCAGAACGGAACCGGGTTCCCATCCGACCTCTGTATGTTGATTAATGTTTTTTTAAATGTTTTTATCATATTTTCTCCAGTACAAATACAAATACAAATACAAATATATTTATTTCGCATCACATCTTAGGCACAACAATCAATAAATTCAGTACAAATATACACTATGAGCTGAAATGGGTGTAGGCACAGCACACTGCTGGTTTTAAGCTTACCCCTAGTCAAAAATGGGTGTTCTTAAATATTTCATTTCATAAAAAGTAAGTAAGTAAGAATAGTTAAGTAACAAAATTAAATCAATAATTATACATTTTAATATCAAATAACACGTTTTGACATTTTGGTGACTCATACCATACCATCCTTGTTAGCATGATTAGTAATGTATTGTACTCTACTCTTAAAGGGACAGACGATATTTTCGAAATATTTTTGGGCATTTAGCAGAGTTTTCTTATACTTCAATTTAAACACAGTAAAAGATTTATTCGTTCGTAGGGGTGGTGGAATATCATTCCAGATTTTACTGGCTGCAAAACGAAAAGATCCTCTAAAGGTAGTAGTTTTATAAATAAATGGTACTGCTAGCCGCATCGCATTGGCAGCCCGCTGGTGACGGCCCGGCGGGGCAGCCAGCACCAGCCGAGCCGCCACCGAGCGCGGAGCACGCGTGTGCACGAGCCGGTGTGTCAGGCAGGCGAGGTGCAGGTGTCGCCGCGCCGCCATGTCGAGGGACTCCAACCTGTTGAGAACAGGAGTGATGCGGTCACGCTTACCTATTCTCTCGGAGAACCTAACACACGCGTTTTGCACGCGTTGAATCCGCTTACTTAGTTTCTCACTAATGCAAGGTCCATACACAGTATCACAGTAAGTAAATTGAGATAGTACTAATGATTCAGTTAGTATACGGCGCACCTCCCTGGTCAAGTAATCACTTGCCTTATAAAACGATTTTAATTTATACATGGCACACTTAATTTTCATATTAACATGCTGATTGAAACTAAGAGCCGAATCAATATGAAGACCGAGATTACGAGCACAATCTACAATTTGCAATCTAGTTCCATCCACACAAAACATTGGCTGCCGTGCCAAAACATGGTTCCGCAGGTTTGCTGATCCCAGAAGCATTACCACAGTCTTTTCAAGGTTGAGACACAACGCGTTAGCTCTGGCCCATTCCCATACCCCATTTAGGTCCGAATTCACAGAACTTACGGTTTCATCTAGCTGCTCTGGCTTGAACGTATACAATAGTTGGGTGTCATCAGCGAACATCTCCACGCTGGTGGCGTGTTGAACAGCACGCGGCAAGTCCGCCGTGTACACCGAGTACAGCAGAGGAGAGACGCATGCACCCTGTGGACAGCCACGTGTAAGTGGTTCAGGTTTTGAATACTCTGCAACTCCCTCCGCGTTTATGCACTTAACTATTTGCCTCCTATTATGAAGGTAACTATGCATGAACCGTATAGCCGTACTATCCAGACCGTAATATTTTAATTTTGATAATAATAAATTATTATCAATGCAGTCAAAAGCGCGGGAAAAATCTAATAGTATTAGTACTGATAAACAACCATTATTTGTAGCATTCAGAATTTCATCAGTAATTTTAGTTAAAGTAGTAGCTGTACTGCGTCCCGCTCTAAAACCTGACTGATTTTCAGGTAATACTTCCATTTGATCAAAATATTCGCTTAGTTGCCTATCCATTACTTTTTCCAAGAGTTTAGAGGCAGCTGGCAGTATACTAATGGGACGAAGGTCCTTATATTCGCATACCTGGTTTTTCTTTGGTATTGGCGTAACTACAGCAGTTTTCCATCTATCCGGAAAATATCCCTCCAAAAGACAACTATTAAGAATGTGTAGCAGAACCGGAACAGTACGCGGAAGCGTGCGTTTTATCATATCTATCGAAATATTATCTATTCCCTCCGCCTTTGATTTTATTTTGTTAAATATTTTTATAAGTTCCTTCTCATCAATAAGTTTAAACGAAAACTTTTCTGTGATTTTATCAAATATTTGGGAATCATAATAATCTAGCAATTCGGATCGTATTGGTGAAGCAAATGGCAAGGTCAAGAAGTGGTTATTAATTTTATCCGGTATGTTCAAATTCTGTGGAATATTAGTATCATCACCCTGATCAGTCACACACTTCCGCACACCGCCCCACATATTTTTAGGATTATGAATTTGAGTATTAATGTAACGACTAAAAGAAGCCTGCTTTTCACTACGTACCATGAAGGTTACGTGGTTCCGCAACTGCTGGTAATACCGGTGAGGCGCGGAGCCAGGCGGCGCGGCGGCCGCGCGGACTCCGGCGCGCTCCCGAGCAGTCATGGCGGCGCGGACGCAGCCCGTGAGCCACGGCCGCGGCTGTTCCTTGCATCGACGACCAATCACCGGTGCATGATAATCCCACAACTGTAATAGCATAAGTTCGAAGCACTGTAACTTTGTGTCTATGTTGCTAAGGTATATAATACTCTCCCAATAAATGTCTTCGAGATCCTTATCAAACGCGTCGTCGTCAATAGACTGCACTTTACGATAGAACCTAAGTCGCGCCCTCGGTCTTATAGTAGGTATATTGAACGTCGAGACGACCAGGCAATGATCACTAACATCTAAGTTGCGTCGCACGTAAACACTTTTGCAAATATCGTAAGCATTTGTCAAAATAATGTCGAGAATTTTTTTTGATGTTTGTGTAATACGCGTTGGTTGGTGAACTATCTGGCGCAATCCAAACTGATTACAAAGGTCAGCTAACTTACCGTGGTAAAAAGTCATATCCAAGTTAAAATCACTTAACACAAACACGTAATCCGCAGTCGGCAGATATTCCACTAGTTTTTCCGTAAGATGTTCGATCGCGTTACTAACAGATACTTTTTCAGTACGGTATGCCGACCCAATAATACAAGTATGTTTATGTACTGTGAGATGAACCCACATATCCTCGAGGCGGGTGGAGTGCGCAGGCGCCGGGGTAGTACTGGGCGTAGCAGGAAGCACGCGCACAGCCAGGCCGTTGCGAACATAGAAGCCGACCCCCCCACCCACTCCCCCCCGTGCTCGATGGATTAGTTTATACCCAGGAATTTTATATTGTGACAAAACACTATTTTCGTTCAACCATGTCTCGTTCAACCCAACCAAATCAAAATTCTCACTCAATATTATAGAACTAAGATTGTCAAACTCTGTCCCTAGACTACGTACATTATATAGCCCAAGTTTTAGTTTGTACCGCTTACCCATAAAAGAGTAGATTTAGATGATAATTCGCAAGCTACTCATTATTTTATATAATATTTTTCTATATATTCATCTATGTAAAAATATTATATCTAAAAACATAAACCTATAATATTGTAATAAAACAAAAAGTAAGGTAAGAAATTATTTTATTGGTAGGTATGGTATAACTTTATGTAAATAACATAATGACATGAATGAGAACTTTTGGTAACCATAAGATACGATTATGTAAAACTACATAAAATACTTGCTGTCGTAATACTTAGTTAATAGTTTTGTTTGAATGATAAAACACAATATTATGTAAAATTATATTAAGTGTTCATTAGCTGAAACATCGACAGGTAATTATTTATAAGATCATAGGAATGATCCAAATCTTGGATTGAATCTTTCAATAAAGTTATTTAAGTAATAATTTCGTTAGTAATTATTTTATTGTTCTATGTTTAACGATGATGCACTTTCCTCGGAAGTAAAAGTAATTGTAATAATAATAAATCAGTTATTTGCCTACATCTCAAGGTTTAAGCTTAAGTACTCGTTTTCGTAATGAAAAGATATTGAAGCAAGGCCTTAAGATAACTGACTAATAATGATCAATCTTATATAAATATATATCGATGTTTTAGCATAATTCAATTGCTAATGTAATGCTCCACAAATACCTACTGCAATAGTAGGCGGGTAAGCAGGTAAACAGAGGTTGAGTGAGCAACGATTTATCGGGCCCGCTTCGGCATACATTGCTGATTATTTTGTGTATATTCATATATTGTAATGAAATACACAAGATAATCAGCAATGTATGCTAGATCGGGTCAGATTGAAATCTTAAGTAAAAATCGCCGCTTACATAATTAGTATTTGGTGTTACCTCCGCTGTTTTCAACAACACTTAATAAACACTTATTAGACTCGACCAAATAAGTGCATATATCTGTTCCTCTGGTACTCTCCCACACTCCCAGGCAGTGAGCCTCTAAAGCTTCTGTAGTTCTTTCATTGCGCATGTCCCACCTTTGCACCATTAAACCCCATAAATTCTCTATGGGATTTAAGTCCGGAGATTTTGCTGGCCAACGAATAACTTGGATATCTGGGTGCTGGCTAAACCAATTATTCACCACGGCAGCTCGATGCACTGTACAATTTATCCTGGACAAATGCAAAACGAGGAACTTCACTAGCAGGATAAACAGTTAAACATTTCGCACCGTCGTCGGTAGCATGCTTTCCTGTAGCATATCAACATAATTAGCGGCAGTTGCACGCCCTGTTTCTTGTGCTACTAATTCGTCTGGACCAGCGGCAGAACCATTTTCTTCATATTGTTACACCATCATCCTCCGCTGTGAATCATTAATAAGACGAGTCGAGTTTTTACGCTACCTTCCTCTTCAAAACGTGTAACCCAACGTTTAACAGTCTTCCACTAAAACAAAGTAGCATTATTAATAAAAAAGTTTATACTAATCGGTTCACAGCTACCAAAGTTTTTAATATTTAAAATACAATTGTAATGAAATAAAACTATACTTACGGCCAGACCAGTCTGATTAGCAATTTGAGTTAAATTAAATCCAATATCATGCAGCGCCACAGATAATTGCAGCGCAACAATACGCTGCCTATCCTGCAAACTGTTATTAGTATGCATTTCGAAGAAATAAACACTGAAGTTTAATAAATAAACTTAGGTTAAAAAAAACACTTAGCACACGCACTATCTCGCAAACGATCTAGCAACAACTAAAATGTAATTCAAAATTTACAAAATTTTGCTTCATTTGATAAAATAAAAACTACAACGAAGATATCGGGATTCGAACCATTGTCTCCACAATAACGGTCAAGAATTTGCTTGACCGCGCTACTGACCAAGCTACCGAAGCTAATGATTCATGTAGTGAAATAGTCAATACTACTCAGCCTATTATACAATGGTAGTTCGTCAAATTATAGTATGTTATACGTCATTTGTGTCATTGTGTGAGTGTCGCCGCGGGTGCGAGCGACTTGTTTTCTGAGGTTTGTGTTAACTATGACTCCACTTTTGAATGCGACCGTACGTTATTCTCGATGTAGGATAATTAGTACGTCGGTTTTAAGTGTTAACATTTTTGTTAAAATTGTGATGCCTGCTAAGTACTACTACTACTAATACAACTGGTAGGTGTTGTAGAAAGCGACTCTCTCTCTTTTAGAGTGGGAAACCGAGTCGGTCAACGACGCGATAAACCCTGGTGTCAGAGTTTTTCAACCGCTTGCTAATAGTAGGTACGTAGGCCTCTGTCATGTTTGCGTAACGACCGCCGTCTAAGTAATCAATTGCTGTCTATGATTAGTGATCATAGACAATCCTAAAAAGCGACTGAGAGATAAATTCATCCAGTGAATGGGCTGTAAAAGTAATATCTTACACTGCGCTCGCCTATCCGCTTGCCAAGCGTGGTAAGTACCTATGGCAATAGGAGGAGGCCATATCCAGCAGTGGAATATTGTTGCTTTTGTTGTTGGTGTTGAATAAAATTGGTTCCTAATGAAATCATACACCTTTACAAAACAACATTAAACAACGTTCAATGTAAACGCCTCCGCTTTAGAATCCAGAGCGCTGAAAAAGTATTATGCGGTAAACAGCAAGTTTTAAATATAACACTCGCGGTTACATTGTTTGGTGGGCATCGCAGCCGCAGTTAGGTAGTTTTATCTCGCACAATTTCAATTTTTCATCTGCAGCTGTCAGCGTCGGCGGCGGCAGATAAGTAACGTTCGCGTTCGCTCGCGGCCCGGCACAAAACTTTGTTCCCGCCAGTTCGCTCGCTCCACTTCCTTTTATAAAGTTTTTGTATGAGCCACCCGCGCGGTATCAATAATTCTTACAATTTGCGCACGCTTTCCATCGGGGTAAGACGGATGCATTTAACCTTTAGAAACTAGTTTCTGTACACTGCAGGTATTTCATAAGTACTCACATAGGGCATTCCTAGTGAATAAGACATTCATCTTCGTCATATTCAGCGATGTGTTAGCTTGCCTTGCCTCTAACGTTTGATGTCACCGGCTCATCGTGCTAATTGGTAGACAAGTAGAAAGGCTAACTACTTGCAAAGCTATAAGAAACACAGCCTTGTGCATAAGTATAGGTAGGTACTTAAGTAACTACTATTTCATGTGACGTAGCGATTTCTACGAACGTTTAGGCCAATAGCTGCTGATGCTTAGGTACACCCGTAAATACACATATAGCACAATTTGATAGAAATAATTCACACTCGCAATCATTTCTTTACGAACTTTCAAGAAATCGTAATAAATCGATTGCTTTGGTTACTTGTTAATGTTACTTTATATCATTTGATTTTACAAATAAGGTATTTTCAATGGATGAAAAGTTATGTTTTATTACGCCAATAGATGGCGTTACACATCAGAAAGATTTCTCAACTAGCTACGCAAGGTAATAAAATTAGCGCTCTAGTGGTAGTGAGCTGTTTTCTTCCTCGTTACCTTGATGGCGTTCTTTTTGGACCTATAGTCTTTATTCATTAGCGATATCGAAATTAAGTTAAATAAGCGCCACTAATTAATAAGACATTATTATTTATAACTTTAAATCAAACTTCAATTGTACTTTCTAAATATTTTTAAGGCCGTTCATTGGGTCGTTGGATGACTCGGTATACCACATGAAAAAAAACAATCTCCCTAGAAGAGACGGCTCCAAAGATGTTCAACAACATCTATCGATGATTTTTCGTACATTTTTCTTTTTTAAGCCACTGTCAAAAAAGGGCTCATTTGCATCGTACGGCCTAACACGCTCTACTGATTTGTACCGCTGCGGAATTATTCCAAAATTTCAGTGGACTCGATTGACCTGGATAATCGATAAGTTTTATGCTCCCGCCGCTATATGCATTTGAATGGGAGAAACGAGATTTATCGAATCGATTATTCAGTCCGAATGGGTCTGAATTGGGCTCAGTTTGAATGAGTGAAGGCATCCTCACTTATGCATGACGCAATGGGTTCATCTACCTACCTCTCCTACCCTTTGGAAAGCATTTGCAAGTCTTATCATGCACTCAATTCTGGCTGTAGTAAACCTTGAAGTCACTGCCTTAAAAAAAGAAGACAAGCCTTGTTTATTCTTAGTTTATTTACCTGCTGAACTAGTGTTTGATTGGCAAAACAAGGTGCAAAGGTGCAAAATATTAAAAAACCGAAGTGATTTACAAAAAGTCTGCATCAGTATTTTGATTTCGAAAGACCATTGTCCCTTTAGCAGTAAAACCTTAAGGTAAAAAGTATTTTGGCAGAATTGAGACCGGGTGCACGTAATTTTTGTAGACGCCAGACACATAAACATTGAATTTTAATGTGTTTCAGTAAAATTGAACATTGAAACGATGTTCACGTAGAAGCGAATACTTTATATGTATTAAAATATATTGGAGTAAACTAAATGTTGTTCCTGAAGCGATATTTTCAAAATTCAGAAACCTCGTTATAATTTAGTACTATATATACATCATACTTTTATCCCTTGCGGGGTAAGTCAAACGTAAACAGCCGTAAAAAATTTACATTTATTCCACGTCTGACAAGCATTTCAGGGTCATTTAGAAAATTGTGTATCATCGTAGTGACAGTTGTCAGTCCCTCACCTAAAATTGCAATACACGTGTAACCCTCGAGTCCCATAGTCGCCTCTTACAACACCCACGATAAATAAAAGGGGTGATGCTATTCTAAGATGATATCACATGGCAAAGTATTTCAGAAATTTTCTATTGAGCATTTCATTCATTATTAGTTTCGTAGCACTTCTGCTACGAGACTTAAAAAAGACAACGAATTTAGCCCAAATTTTTTATCACTAAACTTTCTTAAATTATTAGAGACAAATAAAGTTTTATTCTGTTAAGCACGTAGCAGGTTTTTATCATCGAGCAAGCCAATCAGCGTCCCGTTTATTCAAGAAGTTGTTTGAAATAATTTCCTTTAAAAAGTTCAGGGGTTGTTTGTCCAGTGTTATTTCACGGACAGTTAATTAAAACTGTACTTAGTTCGAAAGTTTGACTTAAACTTTTACATCGATAATAACATTAATGAATTTCTTCTAGATTTGTGGAGAGTGCCGGTGACAGGGTGAAGGGGGGGAGGGGACGCGGCGTAGAGCGATCGGGGTGCCAGTCCGCGCCGTGGCTTTGGCGAGGCGACGACTGTGGCGACCCACGCTCCTCGCCTACGTTCCGCGATCGCGTAATAACCTACTAAAATTCCCAAACTACATGTGCTTTATTAAAAACATTTCAAACCCTCAACGGCCTACGAACGTGTGCAGTTCAGTGAATCTACATGTGTTTCAGTATACCAGTATGTGAAGGTGTAACTTCCGTTTGTATGGGTGCATCGGTTCCTCGCCCCCAGTGCTCTGCCACCCACTTTCGATGATTAGAATCAACTGTGTCAATTAAAAATGCGTGTAAAATGCTGCTATGATGCTATTCATGTTAATGAAATTATTAATGATATGTTGTATATCAAGTTGGAGATAAAAAATAAGTTAAGGTTATACGGTTATAAACGGTGTACTGATTCTTTCTGTAATTAAAACAACGATCAAATTATATGATAAATATCAAGTTACATATTAATTATAGGCATATTGTTGAATTGAAGTTAACTCTGAAATGCAAGGTAAGTCATTAGTAGGGAAGAAAACCAAATATGAAAGATACGTTTTGAAACGTGCCCAGATAAAAAAAAACTCTTCTTTAAATTTACGTAAAATCTTTCACATCCCACTTATTTAAAGAACATAATATAAAATACTCAATATACAGTAAAATAAGAGTTAATAATTTGTTTTTTTATAAAATAAACTACAGATATATACAACTATAGGTAGTTAATCTTAGAATAGGTACAAAAGGTAGGTATATCGAAATTATCGTAAAGCCACTTAGCCTAAAAGGCTATTAAATCTGGTAGAACACAATTTAACACACCCCTAAAATTAACTTAATTTATTTAATGGGTATTCAGCTCATCAATTTAGTTGTTACTATAGTCGACTTTTGTCGTCAGTATATATAAAAAAATAATTAAGCCAAATTATTTTTAATACCGAATTCTAAAACACTTCCCGTGTCAGGTATTATTTATTTCGAAAACTTTCAAAATTTTCCTCCACGGGCAGGATTTGAACCTCTAACTTTTGCTATCATTACTAGCGATGCCTCATGCATTGTCGCAGGTTCAAATACTGCTCGCAGTTGAAAGCTTTGCAAATTTCCTAAAAAATATTTTTATCCTGGAAAGAAAAAATATGGGCCATAAAACACTTACAATGTGGCAATAAATTTTGCGGTAAAAAATGTATTCTGCCACGTGCGTGTTTAAGATTATTTTAATACTTTATCAAGAATATGCTAAAAAAAAGCAAAATCTCCTACTGTACTGTTGGACCTAGACAAATCATAGAAATATCTAATGTGAACCTATCAAGACCTATCAAGAAGGTGTTCACTCTTGTTTTCTTATATTATACAAAAATCAAAGAGAAGTCAACCGACTTGAAACATGAGCTATAAAACTTATTTCATTCGTATTTGCCTTTTTTAATTAACAGTCGTAGCTTGCACGCAACCGGTAATAATCGACTAATAGCTCCGCAGCTAAGTTTCAAAACTTAATTGCCCTAAAACCATATGTTTTCCAAGTCGATTGTGGGTATAATAGACTAGGCGCTAGTACTATTATTATACAGGCTGTATCCTAAGTTTCTACCTTTCAAGTTTGTGAATCAGCAGCCCATCAACTTGCCCATTTAAGGGATCAACTTATTTACTGCTTTTACTATTAACTATATGAAGAACCAGTAGTGATGTTGATACCTTAAATGAATAGGTTGATGTACTTTAATTATGTTGTGAAACGGAGTGATTCAGGGTGGCCGGGTGAACAGATTCAAAACTAGTTATATGTATTTTACCACCAATTAATTGTTTTAAAAGCTTGTTTTTCCAATGCGAAACATTTTGTATTTTAAGTAGAATATTCTACATCGGGAGAATGAGCTTTCTACCTCTATACAATTAATTGGTGGTAAAGTATTTAACCGGTTTTATCAGTATTCACCACCCGTTTTACCGCTACCAAGAAACTCCGGTCTAAAAAAATAAGCTATTCATTAAAAACTTATAGCAGATTCCTGATTAAGTTACATCAAATTATTTTGTAAAAGTTTTTTGACATAGAATTTGCATGTAATTATACAAAAGCATGCCTGCTATCACTTACAGAAAATAACACATCTTAGAAATTAGTTTTGTGTAGCTTTGTGAGTTATGCAATAGAACTGAAGATGTTTTCAACTTTGCAATAACACCCTGAGTTTTGCGTTGTTCAAGTTTGTGGGCGTACCGGATTGGAAAGTAGAGATAATACTGACTGGAGTATTTATTATGCTTAGTCTGCGCACGTGCACGTGGGTGAATCCTGTTGTTTTATTAGGTAAATAGCAATATTTTCAAATCAAAGATTTGTATTTAAGGAGTTTATATAAAATACTTCGTCTATTTGAGAGTTTGGCTTCTGTTTTCAGCATTTTTAAGTATTTTATTTTCGAAACTAATTCAAACAATATTTTTTAAATAGCTAAAAAAATAAACACACATATATCACGCTTTTATCCCTTCCGTGGTAGGTAGAGCGTAAAATATATGTAAAAACTGACATTTACGCCACGTCTGACCAACGTTTGAGGACCATTCAGAAAATTGTGTACCGCTATAGTGACAGGTTTTCAGCATTTCGTCTAAAGTTACGATAGACATGTTACCTTCGAGTCCCATATTCGCCTCTTCCGACACCAACGCTAAAGAAATGGGGTGATTCTGTTCTAAGCCAGCATCACACGGCGTCCTCCATGAAAAAATCTCACTAAAGCTAAGCAGTGTGCAACGCAATATTTGCTGAATTAATTATTGAATATTTTATGGCCAAAATGGAACCCCCGATTTCCATTTGAAACAGTTTCGGATTTTCTCAGGATTTTCGGATTTGGGCAGAGCGGTATCTTATTTACATCGGCGGTTACTAGCGAAATCATATTTTTTTTAGTACTTACAAAATAAAATAAATGATCCGTAAATTGGATAATATTAAATTTATTTGCTGTGTGACGCTGGCTTAGAATAGCATTACCCCAATTTTATATCCGCGTGTACCATAAGAGGCAGCTAACGGACTCAAGGGTATCAAGTGAGTTATAATTTGAGGCGACAGGCCGACAACCTGTCACTATGGTGATCAAATGGTGATACATGATTTTTCAGAAACACCCCTTAAATACTTGTCAGACGTGGCGGTAGTGTCGGCATTTTACGGCCATTAACGTTCTGCCTACCCCACAAGAGATAAAGGCGTGATATTTTCACAAAGTTCCGTCCTATCATTGTTTAGGAAAAAGCACTTGCACTTTCTCACTTTTTATTATATATTACTTCGTTTTTCTATATATCAATTGAAATGCAGAAAAAAAAAGAGCGACGTGTCCTAAATACGTTTATCGTGATTGTATTATACAACTCATCATACCTAGTAGGTACAGGCACAGGTACAGCATGTAATTAACTAACGTAGTTTTATGTCCTATTTAGGTTATTATAACACATAAAATAGGTAACAAATTTATATTTCTAGGCCAACCAGCAGCTACAATTTTTGTGCGAATATAAAAGTAAACTGTGAGCCTCCAGCTCGTTAAAACTGTGCAAAATGAAGTAGTATGAATTTCCAACAATGCAGCATACTCTCACTGAAAGTTTGTTATGGAACAAAGTTGAAAATTCAATTAGATATAGTTTCCGGTCGGCGGAAAGTAGACTTGTTTAACGTGATTATATTTACGCTTGTTAATTTAAGATAATTAAAAATGAATCTATATGACTTCGACGTAGTCGCCATCGGGTGCCAGCTTATATAAGCTTCACCCTATCGTTACTCATTGATTTATTTTAGGCGTCTAAAAAACAAATTCAGGGAATTGGTACCAGCATTGCTAAATGTCCTCTAATACGGGGTAGCCCATGTCCAGCAGTAGAAAGTTGGCACTAGTATTTATGAATTTTGGTCTTACGTGTACTCAGCCACCGAGCCACTCGTTTTACCGATGTTTCTGTTTTCCTACACATGTTTTGCCACTTTTCGGTTAAACGTCGTCTACGTTTATAAAGTATACAACAGGAGGCCTAAAACTCGCGCTAATCTCCTTACGACCTTATTATTTTACGAACTGAAAAATGTAAACCGTATAAATCCTTTATTAGGTGTTTACAATCCATGTTTTTGCTTGGATGTTATAAAATGTAACCTCTGTAAGCATTTCAAGAGAATTTTAATGCAAAACAAAACCATTTTTTTTTTGCTGTGTGATTACAAATGTAGAGGTATGGTTAAATAATTGTAACGCCATCTCAACGTATCAACCGTCCACTACTGGACATGGGTCTCCTTCTATTAGAGCGTTTTCGGCGAGTTAGCAAACGCAGTAAAACGGCGTGTTGCATTCACAGGGAACGCTGCTGTCCATTCCCACTGATACGTCGCCCATGGGCAAAAATAAGTCTGATATTATGAAAATGTGTATTCAACTACATCATCGCATTATAAAACGATTTGTAGTCTTTGCCTTATCGCATAAGTATTTTTCCAGGCGTGAGCGACATATGGTTACTCGGTTATTATTGCCCTAAAAATAGAACAAAGTGTGTTTCTGTGTCAGTGCTAGCGTGTTACATACTTTTTAAATTTATCTTATTTCCATCGGTTTTTCTATATAAAGGTCGTTTAATGGAATCGTTTCGTTCTTAGGAACTATCGAATTACCTCATGGTCTAGTTGTCCCACTGTTCGCCTTAGGATCAAGATTGGATTCCCGAGATGGATCCAAACAGTTGATATTTATCACTTCTTGAATTTGTTCCCATTTTAGTAGGATATTGCAGGCTGAAACACCTGATTCTATTGATTGCTAAAGAGTGAAACTTACCTACCTGCGTCTGTATTTCCAAACGCATACAACCCTAATCCTGGGTGAGCTCCTCCATCTTAGACTCTGTCCTATGACCTAGACTAGAGTCAAGAGCAATCCCATCCTTCATAAAAAAACGCAAGAAAATGATTGCACGTTTAGCCGTTAGTCTAGTTGCTATTTTTTATCACTTAGACGGCGGGCATTACACAACCATGTCAGAGGCGTACTAGTAGTAGCAGGTAAAACTGACACTAGGGGTCATCGTTCGTCGACTCGGTAACACGACAGTGAAAGAAGAACTGACTTTTCTATAGGAAGGTCGATGATTGGAATCGTTTCGTTCGTGGAAACTATCAACTGCACTATTGAACTCGTTTCCGCTGAAACCGATGAGTGAAAATACCAGCGACTAGTTTCCACTGACGCTCTATGTCAAGCACTCCGAACAGAGGATTACTGAAAAACGCAGTGGGGGTGCAGTACTTGTACTTTTTGAGTTCTGTTTCAGAGCTTTTCTTTTGAGCAGGTTATATTTTTATCACGGAAAAAGTAAATCTCATTTCTATTTTAATGAAATATTCAAAATTGGAAAAATGTTATATGTCTACCTACTATTTCCCTACTATAAATAATGCATAGACTATGTACTGAATAAATATAAAATTTCCATGCTTTGGAAACTATTAATAAAGTATAATATAAAAATAGCCGTGTGACGCCGGCTTAGAATAGCACCACCACATTTCTTTCCCGTGGGAGTCGTAAGAGGCGACTAAGAGACATGAGGGTGTGCAATGCAATTTTAGGCGATGGGCTGACAACCTGTCACTAAGGCAATACACAGTTTTCCGAATGACCCTCAAATATTTGTCAGACGTGGCGTAAGTGGCCGTTTTTTGCGGCTGTTTACGCTCTGCCTACCCCGCAAAGGATTAAAGGCGTGATATATGTATGTATGTAAAAATAATAGCAGTGTACTTTAAGTTTAAATATTATGTATATACATATCACACCTATAATGAACAGAGCCTAGACGGCCGCAAAAAACGATCATTTACGACACGTCTGACAAAAATTTGAGGCTCTTTCAGAAAATTATGTATCGCCATAGCGCAAGGATTTTCAGCCCATTGCCTAAAATTACAACACACACCCTTGAGTCCCTTTGCCGCCTCTTACGACTCCCATGGTAAAGAAATGGGGTGATACCTGCTCTAAGCCGGCAGTATAAAATATTATGAAACTAAATCAAACAACATTCGAGGCTGATAATTAGTAGCAATCTCATCAAAAAATTATTTATACTCAAAGTGAGATACCGTTTTCATAAAGGAAACAGAATTATTATGTGATTTTTGCGCCTAGAGCTCTTACATCTACGAAATCAGCTACGCCGTAGCAAAGGTCTACAAAACCTGTTTAGCTTATTCGAGAATGAGCAAAAAATTACATCAAATGAATTTTCTATTACTTAAAGTAGGCCGCACGATTGACCAAGCCAAATACCGAAATAGGTAAACCCAAGTTGTCGTGTGACAGCCTCTCCTTGTCTATGACGTCGTGATATAGAGCTGGGCTTATGTGAGATTGGCCGGGCAGAAAGCATTTGAGCGGGCAATATGGATTATATGGATTACTGGTTTCCAGCAAGTTTAGATCAGAGTGCTTTATTGAGTGGAAATGTATTGTACTATTGTACCTCAATTTACCTATTCAAGGAATCAGAGTATACCGGTTGTTCTTCGTAATTGTTACTAGTAGTAAATGTGGGATCCCTTAAGTGGATATCCCTTGAGGTTCTGCTCAAATTAACAAATAATAATTAAATAACATCGTCTTTATCTTATCAGTTAATCGGCATCTTATATAAATCTAGCTAAACTATAATGAATGGTTACATATAAATACGTATCTACTGGCACTTCTAGGAGGTTAAAATACGTTAATTTACTGCATTTTATGATGATAAGGTTTCCTTTTGCTGAGTGAATGATCATTTAATTTTTACAAACGATAGCCACACACAAAAATATTAAGTTGAAATCAAAACCTTAAACTCAAGGCAACGAAAGCTTATAGATGTAATAAATTCAAGCTTCTTACTTAAGTTTAAAAAATACGGCTGCTCATGGTGTAAAAAACGCGTATTTTTGTGCTTCTCAAGGAAATCAAAATTCATAGGGTACGTATACCTAGAACAATGAAATTTGGCAAGTAGCTTCGTTTTGAAGTACATATTTAGAAATAACCTTAAAAATTTGTCCTATCAATATGGCTTTTTAAAGGGTGGGTAAAAAAGATTAAATTTTCTAAAATTCAAGTAAGTAGTTCAAGTAAAGTATCATAAATAAAAGGGGTTTGGTGTGGGTGCCCCCGGTGGGTAAGACCGACTCGCACTTGACCAGGCTTTTTAACCTGTATTCGGAACACCAATAAAACGTCAGAAATCCTTCCATGGAATATATTTTCCTCACATGTAGAAAATACGTGTCAATAACCACGTAGTTAGACAAACTGCCTGTAAAATTATCATTGTAATTATATTTATATATTTGTGATCAAATATCAAAAAGAAATGATTACTCAGTATGTTTTTAAATAACATTGTGATACATAAACATTATTGGATAAAGCCATCCTCACCTCTGTCAAATTCCTAAACGACCCTGACTGTTCCTATCGGGATCAATTTCCTATCCTCTTTATCGTACCCTCTTTCAAATCAATGATACAGTGACCCTACCTCTACCGTAACATTGACGTAACTGTTATGTTAGTCCCACAGACCGAACAACTCTTTGACGGCGCGAGAATATGCATTATTTACAGGATAAAAAGTTCAAGGCCAACCCATCTGTATTTTAACTGTAGAAGACTGGACAAAATTTCCAAAGAATATCGCAAATTCGTGCGGCATGTGTGTACCTACAAAAATTCATTTCATGTTTGATAGGGTTTTTATGTAATTTTTGAAAACTAGCTGGTTCCCTAAAAATATTTGAAACTAACGGCATATAAGTGTAGTATAACAAAAAAATACTACACACTACAAATTAACGGTGAACCAAACATCAAAAGAGAGATAGAACTTGCTGATTTGAATGAATGAGTTTATTTATCAGTAAAGTATTCTTAAAACCAAGAAATAGCCCCACAACATAAACACTATTTGTGGTTTGTTTTGTTTGTTTGTTTCTGGGATCTTCGAATTTTAGTGTCAAGGAGTCTAAAACATTTCAGGTCTGTGGCGACACACGCAGCTACGCTGTTGACTTAGCGGTCACGCCCACATACTCCAATGCTGACTAAGGGAATGTGGATAACACAACCGACGTTAGTTGCGGTATTAAGGGATGTTCGGTACTATTTTGATATTTCAATGTATACATTAAAGTAAATTAAAGACCTTGCCTGTATATACTATTATAACAATTTTGCAGTTCAGACAATATGGCTTCATTTGGAAACTCCAACGGACAAACAAACAATTTCGATTATTTAGATCCAGTTTAATTGTCCTTCAGACGCAAAATCAAATAACTAATCTAGTTTCAAAATTAAGTCAAATTTTAACACTTGCTCAATTTCAATATAAAACCCGCTCACCAGCTGCAATCAACTTTAGATGGACTTAGAAACTTAAGCAATCTTTTTGGCTCTTGTTTTACATCTGCTGCTAAATTTGCAGTGCAATCTAAGATAGCTTCCATTATATTCTCAGATTATTTAATAAGAGGATTGTTAATTAAATTTAGTCTGTGTGATGCGTAGAGTATTTTCCTTTAAATTTATTACCTACGTTAGCACTAATAAAAAAATCTAAATCAGTACTTTAGTAGTTAAATCATAAAAACCAATTTTATAATGTAGTAGAATATCATTCCACGACAATATCATTGGACAATAATTAATTAAAAACCAACCCCCTTGTGAATAAATAATGCTGCAGAATAATCTAATGATTTCATTCAAAACGAATACTTTTATACTTATTTCCTGCCTAATGTACCATAGGGGTAGAAAGGAAATTATAACGTATGTTCATACTGTATTACCTAATCTTTCAAAAAACCATTAAGATTCAATCTAAATTGGCGAGAGGAGTAACGTGGTCGTTATCCCGCCACGAATTTCGCCAAAGTTACCTAACATCGCCGTAACTTGAGCTATCTAACTGTGAGGTGAACCATTCGCCGGGTAAAGGCCAATTCCAGGCTTTTGGCTCTATTCAATGAGATAACAAGTGTTCTCTTACCGCCGTGCCTAGTTGCTTACAGCTAGCACATTTTGTGAAAGGAATTATAGTAAGTCAGATAGTTTGTATTAAATGATCAGTAAGTCTGTTCTTTAACTTTTATTTAAAACTTTAAATTAATTAAATAGAAGATTTGGTAAATTTTTGGTTTAGGTAATTCTGTTGTTTATAGCTTTATACACTATATTTTGTTGTAGTAATTTTTTTTGTAAAATCTTAATGTATGTGTGACCTTACGTAACATAAATATTTTATCTATCTATTTGAATTTAAAAAAAAAATCATCAAATTTAGCATGATTTTTTGCAACACTTTTGTTTGCAACGTCACCTGCACAAGTAAGGAAACTACAAGTGCGCTAGTACATGGCGCATCACAAATAAAACTTAAATTTTTAACATGCTTCTTTACCCATTCAAACGCATAGATCTAACCAAGGGCTACAAGTAAAAGCCGACAAACACCCCGTATAATTCGTCTAAAACCCCAACTTGCCCAACTTTTACGTAATGACTTTTGTTTGTTTTTAATTTAATTAATTTTGAGGGATTATCCTAGTTATCGCAGGGATTCAGTCAACTCTGTCGCCGTTGTAGACGGGTCAACGATCTTTTGTTTACCCCTCGAACTTTGGTTAAAGTATTAATTAACGAAATAAGTCGGCCAAAAGCTGAAAAGCCGAAAATATTTCATCGAAAATTGGCAGGTCAGACCAAAATCTCATCAAGAATAGACTGGAAAGTAGACAAAAATAGCTTTATTGTGCTTAATTACCTTGTTAAGTTACGTTATCTGTTTACAAACGTTATTAAAATATATTTTGCTTCTAAGTTTTTGTTTTCAAAGATACAAGCCATAAATAGTCCGGTAAATGTCTGTAGTTTCATTCAATAACAAAGTTGTTGTTACAACTAACTTCTACGTGTCAAAATCAAAGTGGTAACTAAGGTAAATTTAAGTTAGCCCTGTTTGTTTGCACACGTACGCTATTTCTTTGTCTCCCTTCCCTGGAGCGGCGCCGCCCGTTGTATTGTAACACCAAAGATAAATACCGCCAAAGAACAAGAGGGGTAATTGAGATAAACAGATGTGTATTCTACGCTATAACTTCCTACCGTCGCTCGTAACGAAATCAGCAAAGTTTATCTACCGACTTACCTTCCCTTATTCACTCTACATACAGCAACGCGCGCGTAATCTACCAACGCTCCTATTATATCTCGAAAACGGAAATTATAGCTAAACTTTTATTCACGCTTACCATGAATAGCATCATAGAGAGGCGGTTTACTCAAATAGCTCATAATGACGTTCTCCACAGTGTAACATTGGCTCAAATGAGGCGATCAAGCGCCGAAGATGAACAGGTCGGGCTACGATTATAGCGTGCCATCGACTGGGTACTATGCAAGCAATAGTCGCCCTCCGCAGTACGACCGTGGGTACGGGCAGGTCCCAGCTGGCACCCTCTACAGCCCGACAGCCCATCCTCTCGCCAACTACGCCGATGTGTACGAAGGTAACAACGACACCACTCTCCGTGCCGAAGAACGACACTGGTACATAGAGAACCACAAAAATCTCCAGCCTAACTACGACGTCAACGATGTCGCCGTCCCTCAAGATGCCAAAATCAAAAAGGAGGAGGAGAAAAAGACAGATTCGCTCGTCCGAAGGTCAGACGCGAGCCAAGCAAGACAGCGGCGAAAAGAGGACCGATGTTCTTGCGAATGTTGGCCTAGTACAGACAATAACGTCGTGCAGGACAGCGCGACAAACGAGACCACAAGATCGGTGTCGGGGGTGGATATGGTGGCTTCGTACGGAGTTTACGGGAACCCTCAGGATGATGATAGTTCGGGGTTTGCTCGTTTGGAAAAGAGCGGTGTGTACGGACGAGGGAGTGAGGCTCCAGTGCAGGGTGTAATAGTGAATCAGCAGGGTAACAGTGCGGTGGTGCGGGGCGCGGCGGCTGAGCCGGCGTGCGGCAAGTGCTGCGGCCTCGCGAGCGCGCCGCCGGCCGCCAACTCCGAGGACTACTGCTGGATCCACTACATCCGCCCCGCCCTCATAGTGCTGCTGCTGCTGTTTTTTCTAGTCTTGTTGGGAGTTACAACAGGGTTTTTATTGACAAATAACTGTAAGTATTTATATTTTTCAACTGACTTACAAAAACATCGTTCTTTTCTTTATATGTTAAGCTGTTCATTATTATTTTACCAAATCACACTCATAATATCTATGCCTATCGTAAAGTTCCAGGCAACTTGGTAAGTTTATTTAAAATATTTTATAAAAAAGTTTACATTTCTGAACGTTCTTCCGAGAACTACAACCCTAATAATTAAATGGGTATGTTAAAGTTCTGTTCATAATATTTACACGGAATTGTTTTATTTTTATTCCTTGGCTTTTCTTGCAGCGGTTGTTGATTTATTATCCACCCGTGTTTCAAAGTAGCAATGTAAGTGCGAGCAAAAGCAATGTTTCCAGCACAAGTGGTTATCGTAACGCAAAACAAATACGCTCCGCATGCCCCGCGACTGGCAACTATGCAAAACAAAGTAAACTGAAATTCAAAATTTATGTAGATTGAAATTGTAAACCGAATTCCGAATTCGAATATTCGATGTTGCGCTGACAACTGCAGTTGCTTCTAAACCGATTAATAATTCGATCAACTGATGCTAGCTACTCGATTATGCTTCCCCCGATGCTCTTTCACACCTGCTAGATCAAATTTTGCAAAAAAGAGCTGAAATATTAGCAATGTTTCAGCTATTTTTTACGATGTAGCAGTGTGTGTTTTGTAACAAGTGTTTGTGAACGGAGTAAACGGGTTGTGATGATAGAAATGTTTATTTACGATATTATTTTGTTTCATTAGGTTCGTCATGTGTAAAGCATTTTGTACACTTAAATTATACTGAACAATGCTAAATAATATATCCATGCCGAACAGCATTAATAAACATAAATTTAACAGTTTATTTACAATTTCCTTCGTTTCCAGTTTGTTATGGAGGTCGTAATTCCGTAATAGACTGAGAATATCTCGCACCTTTCCAACTAATTAAACTACGAAAATGCACTACTTCAATGAAGTGATAAAAATAAACGCCGAAGACTCTATTAAAGTAAAATTAATTTCTGCGAAGCAGTTTCCATTTGAATGAAGAAAATAAACCGAGAGCTTTGAAAAATTTAAATTCTCCTCCATTTTCTAATTATGTAATTAAACAAAAATGGTTTGATAGAGAAATTCTCAGATTATTTTTCATTTTGGATTCGTTGGGATCAAGTTTATTAAGTTGAGAGTTTATTGAAGTAAGGTGTAGACTTTGTAAAAATTATTATTACTGTATTAAATTTCGAAAACGCAATTACATTTTGTGCTTGTCTTTTATGATAGCTTTTTCTACAGACCTTCGTCAGGGTCAAATCAAAAGAAATTCTAGCATATTCACTACAGTTGTAAGTGATTCACGCCATCTGATTCGCACAACGGAACGTTCTAATTATTACTAACACCAACACGTACTTATACGATTGGTATACGAGCTAGTGTAAGTTGGTATATCTGTAGTATGTGCTAGTGTAGGTGTGGGTTCGTTCCGTGCCGCTCGTTTTTCTCCGTGGCAGAACATTAATTTTAGTGGCACTCTGGGCTCTGCACAGTTGGATTTTCAACTTCACTCGACTATCGGTATTAAGGGTCGTTTTAAATATTCAAGCTGGTGGATTTACTTCGAGTTTAAATCGTTCATCTAGTACAGCTTTTATTAAATTCTAGAACAAATTATCTATTTAAATGAGTTTTGTTTAATGCCTACCAAGATTACTATGGATGGTCTTTTTGCGTACTGAATAAGGAAACTCAGTTGACAATATCGATGGTATTACAAATAAAGTAACATATGAATCTTTTTTGACAGAGCACAATCGTATGTAAAATATTTCGAACACTGTCTGAACGTGCTACTTACTAAGTAACTACTAACTACGTAACTACATTAAGTAAGTAGAAATATAACAAAAAAAACGAAATTTAAGTAATAGTTAATAACTATTACTTAAATAGATACCTACGTAATTAGACTAAAATAACTTTCTCTGGTTTGGAAGGCGTGGATGAATTAAACAACCTTCTTACGTCATTTTGTAACTGTATTTAGAATTTGAAAATCGTGATCATATTAATTTTTATGTATCTATATTTAATCACAATTTAGTGTTAAATCATTATTTTTAGACACTGTTCGGAAATTTTGTCAATGGCTGTAAGTTTAAAAACAAGATTGTACAAAGTCGATTAAAAATCAACACTAATATTCGTAACTCAACCACATTTTTGTTAGACTAGAATTTACCTCTAATATGATTTGTAAGTTCTTCTAATAACTAATAAGGGAAAATCTGTAATGCACTTGCGAACTGACAGGGCTTATTATACCTCACGTCTTATTAATTTTATTATACGAAAGAGGAATATTACGTATCGAGAATTACCAGAGATGGTGGAAATTGACGGCTAACATTTTCTATTGTTTATCATTTTGATATTTCAGCAGTATCTACCTCGCGTTACATTTTAGGGGAAAATGTATGCTGGCTAATCTTAATAACCATTCGTTAAACAGTTTACCTTCGTGGATAATAGATAGTACAGTTACTAGTTTGCAAAAGGTGAATCTTCTTTCTGTTTTGTCATGGGATTAGTTTAAGTACATACCTGTGGTAAAATGTGGCCTATAGTGATACTCTATCCGTATATCAAAGTCCATCTAAATACGTCAAGCCGTGATCATGATTGTTTGACCTGTCAGCTCACACATATCGATAAAATCTGCGCGAGTTCGTTAAAATCAAGTTCAAACTGATTACTACTGTGACAACACAGTTCTAGGAAATTACTGAGAGGGAATTAAAATTAATAATTTTATATGGCTTTAAATCCTAATCCTAATAATATTATAAATGCGAATGTTTGTTTGTTTGTTATTTCTTCACGATAAAACTACTGAACCAATAGTAATGAAATTCGGCACACATACAAGGTAACATGGATTACCATAGGATTTTTTTTATTTTCGGGCAACGCTGCGGGTAATAGCTTATCAAACTGATAAATACTAATGAGTTGTTTATTAATGAAATAGACTGTGTCCAAAAATTTACAAAGGTAAGCTTGTTAGAATGGTACGTATAGTGGTATGATGTTCAAACATTATTTTGTTGTAACATGAAACCACCTATTGTCGAATATGATAATTATTTTCAGAAATTACATAACCAATATTTTTTCGTAAGGTGGTAACTGCTTAGGGTACGATTTTTCGCAGTGAAGATGCGAAGCAAACAGGATCATCAAATCTTCTTCAAATCAAATTTATAATCAGGCACAGTAAGTAAAGTTTTGTCAATTTCTATCACCAATTCGACATCGACACGTAATAGCGTCTTGAGTGAAACATGGTTGGAACATGTGAGTTCGGAAGATCGGCGAATACCGACAAAGTTTGGAGGCTGCCGATTAACTTTTAATTAATGAATGCCAAGTTTGCTTTGCTAACATTCTTCCGGGTGACTTGTTTTGAGCTCGCGGGGAATTTCACGCAATTTTAATTGATATTATTTCGTATGAGGTGTTTTAGTGGAAACAAAATTTTCAGTGACAATTAAATATTTTATTGTATCAAACCATTTATTTTGCACCAACTGAATGCCTACAGATGACAACCAGTCAAGCTCACGTCCCGTTAGACACTCAAATTGCCATTATACGCGGCATTACTGTCTAACCCCTGCCTGGGCTTGACTGTACATACATTGATACATATTCTTCTGTCGTAAATTTAAGAAAACAAAGGTATCAAGTTTAATTTACTTTACGTTTGGTTCTAATTGTGGCCAACGATTGACTTATAAGAAAGATAGTATTTGTGGTTTTGTTTTTAATACAACATTCTTCACGCGCTAAGAAAGAGACAGATTACTAACGAGTGTGACAAGGGTGTAGTTTGAGGCCTGAAGCGCAACTGAAGTATCTACGTGTCAATGATCGAACTTTATTTCAAGTGATAGTAGTGATTGTATTTTGTACTACTCATACGGGAATAAAAACATAACAACAGTTTAATGAAGAATAAAAAACTTCAAATTAATGCGATGGATGGAGATGGAGGAAAATTAAGCAAATTTGCGCGAAAAAGTATTCATATTTTTATATTAAAGCAAACGCAATAAGACTATTCAGCCGAGTTTTCCATTCTGTCTGAAAAAAATATTAGAGACATGTTCGGTTGTAGGAAAGTTTTGATAGTTATATCTTTTACTACCAAGATGAGAAAGTGATTTCTCTATATTTGAAAAAGCAATAGGGCATTTACTATCTAAGTGTAGTATAAAATAAGTAGCTGACTTACCTACTCAAGTATCAGTTAGTACCTAACAAAGCCAGGTAATTGTTTATTGTTTTCGCGTACCTAATCACTACATAGTATAAAATAAAGTCGCTTCCCGTTTGGTGTCTCCTTATATCTTTAGAACTACCCAGCGGATTTTGATGCGGTTTTTTTTATTAGATAGAGTAACTAGAGAGGAAGGTTTATGGGTATAATTTATTCCGAGAAATTGTCACATTCCCATGGGAAAACGGGTAGCCCAACTGGTAGTAAACTTTTGACCCCCTTTTGACACCTTGAAAGACTAAAATTTCAAAAATGCTAAAACACGTATTTAATTATTTTAAGTTAAGAGTCTAATCAGAAATTTTGAAACAGATCACATTTAAGATAAAAAACTTTCATACAAACATTTAACCCCCTTTTTACCCATTAAAGGGTTAAAAATTCAAAAATGCTGAAACACGTGTTTAATTATTTTAACTTATTAGTCTAATTACAAATTTTGAAACAGATCACATTCATTTAAAAAAACGAACTTTCATACAAACTTTTAACCCCATTTTGACCCTATAAAGGGTTAAAATTTCAAATATGCTGAAACACGTGTTCAATTATTTTAAGTCATAAGTCTAATCACTAATTTTGAAACGGATCACACCTAAGAAAACGAACTTTGATACTTACTTTAAAGCCCCTGTTCATCCTTTGGGGGATTAAGAAAAACCGGAATTGTATCTATAATAGTTGCTTTATTACATTAAAAACTTCATGTCCAAGTTTTATCTTTCTAGCTTCAGTAGTTTAGCATTTTATACTATCACGAAAACTGAGAAAAATAATAATACAAACATAGATGTCGCTGTTAGTTTTTCAAACGCACTATCACTATCGAAAACGAAATAAAAGGTGTAGTTTTTGGTATTTGTTTGGGTCTTTGGTTAAAATTGTTTGTCAAATTGATTTGTTTTTGGGTATAGAATCGATTCAAGTTGTGAAGTTTTACCATTAAAAAGAGTGGTAAATAGATCAACATGGTCGTGGAGATTCTAAACATTAATGGTACAATGCTACCGCATGATGTTGTGCCAATTATTGGCGACGGTGGCGCCTGCTTATTTCGAGCAATATCCTTTGTGTTGTATGACACCCAAGTCATGGCTCGGGAGGTGCGCGAAAGTATTATTGCTTATGTTGTAGAGCACTGGAGCGAGTTTTCCGTCCTATCACATGACGAAAATGGAAATAATTACGCTAATTTTTATGAATATTTTTCGTAAGTCCATACTGCATATTTATGGCGGTTTGTGTGAGTTAGTGGACGCTACAAAAAAATTTCCTTGCGTCTTTGAGGTTTACAACACTGGAGAGTTGTATGCGAAATTTGGTGAAGATGGAAATCCCGTTCATAGGGTGATAAAATTCCGATTATTTTTAATCCCCCATGGGATGAAAAAGGCGTTAAAAGTTTCTATGAAAGTTCGTTGTCTTAAGTGTGATCCGTTTCAAAATTAGTGATTAGAGTTATGACTTAAAATAATTAAACGTGTTTCAGCATTTTTGAAATTTTAATCCTTAAAGGTGTCAAAAGTTGACTACCAGTTGGGCTACCCGTTTTCCCATGGGAATGTGACAATTTTCCGGAATAAATTATACCTATAAACCTTCCTCTCAAGTTACTCTATATAATAAAAAAAAAACGCATCAAAATCCGTTGGGTAATTGTAAAGATATAAGGAGACACCAAACGGGAAGCGACTTCACCTCTATTAGAGTGATTCAAGAGGAAGGATTTTATATACGATTTATGTCGGGAGAAGGTCTGTTTTCAGTGGGAAATCTGTTAGCAGCGGGTGAAACCGCTGGACGGGCCGCTAGTTTTATATATTTTTTTCTGAATTGTAATAAGTCAGAGATGACTTGAACATATTCTTGTCAAGTGGCAATTGACATGTCCTGGCACTCGACCCACTTTGGAAAGTTGAAGTGGGATCAGGGACTCACCTTTTTAATAATGTTTTACTTTCTTTTGCAGTTCCTTTGATTTTCGCATAAAAAAGGTCAAGTGTACATTGTTGATTGTTGAGTGGACTGGACATGCTAATAAACGGAATCATCGAAGGCTATTTAAACGAATTTTGGAATAGTAAAGACAATATTTCAGAAGCAAATGTGGTGCCGGCTTCGCATAACATCAACCCAATTCTAATCGTGGGTGTCGTAAAAAGCTACTTAAGGGTCAGGGACTGGGCAGCAGTTTTTCCTGTGACTGCTACATCTGGCACTGCCCTCGCTAAGTTGCCTGACAGGCATGTTGATACTAAGGTTATTTATTAATAAGGGAGAGGTCCATGTCCAGCGGTGGACTCTTGTATTTTCATTTGGCGACTCGTTGACCTGCTAAACAGAAAGTGTTTTCCATTTAAAAAGCTATCCTTCCTTCTATGCTCATAATTATTATTATTTTCGTGTGGCACACTGAGACGACGAACGACCCGATGAACCCTAGTGTCAGAGTTCATAATATAGCGAATTCTGTAAGTACAGCATGTCCAACAAAAGTAAGCTTTGTTTTTTATTTCTTCAATTCTTTATTCAAATCAATTATGACACACACTAATCACGCCTTTATTATTTGCGGGGTAGTAGTTCCTTGCGGGGTAGGCAGAGCGTTTAAGGCCGTAAAATACGGTTGCTATCACCACGTGTGGCAAATATTTGAGGACTTTTCAGAAAACTTGTGTATCACAATACTGACAGGTTCTCAGACTGTCGCCTAAAATTGTAATACGCCGAAAACCCTCGAATCCTTTTGTCGCCTCTTACGACACCCGCGGAAAGGAAATCGGGAGATGATATTCTATGCCGGCATCACACCGAATCACACGGTCAAATTATGAGTTTTTTAATTTCTTTGGTTCTTTCTCTTCATCCGCCAATGTATTCGTTCGTTTTATTTACTTTTTATAATGCCCGTGGTCAGGTATAAACATATTTATGTATTAGTGTATTATTTTTGATATATATGAATATTCATATAATATGATAAACGTATATGTATAGTATTTATTGTATATTGTTGTTGTTATTATACGTATGTACATATTACTGTGTTATATATATTCAAGCCTTTCTTTAATGTTTTTTTTTGTTTAATGCACCTGCTTTGACCCTTTTCACATGCCCTAAGGTAGACTGGGAGAAAACGCCTTTGGCGTTTAGACCGCGTTTAGACGTTTGTACATTTTTGTGCAAAAAGTTAAATGAATAAAATCAAAAATTAAGTCTTATGCGCGCGGCATGAGAACAGTCCAAAGTCCAAACAATCTAACCCAGTCTGAGCTTGACTGTACTTACTCGTAAGTAGATTCTTGCTTCGTAGCATTTAATTACGAGATAACGGAAATCTTCTTACGTTTAGTAGATCACATTATCTACTTAATTGCGCGTAAAATCGATTATCTACGAGTTGTTGGGTGTATAGACAATTAAATGAGGTTCTGTGTTCTCTTTCGTCATTAAATAATTGTGTTAGGTACAATAATGAAAAAAAAATATATATAAAAATAAAATAAAAAGGAATCAATGATCACTCCAGCAAAAACGATAATCACGACACGTTTTCTGCACGTGGTGTGGTAATCATAAAATGTTCCATACAAGGTTTTGTCATAGAGGAAAAACAACAAATCTGTTAAATATTTTAACAATACAACAAACAAATACATTTATTTACGTAGTTAAGTTATTAATATAGGGTTAAATTTAACTGTAACCGATAGCGAAAACTCAAGACGGGCTGGTGATATGGAACAACTTTTTCTAAGGAACATTGGTTGAACTATGAAAAAGAACTTGGACCTCCCTCCCATACACAATTGCTGATTTGGGTTACTGTAGGAGCACAAAATATTTTTGACATATTTCAACCTATATACATGGTGTGACGGACAGCCCGCCGAATATTGATAGGGTACATACAGACAGACAATGAAACTGAACAACTTTCCCTTAAAAACATAATATGTCAGGTATCGACAAAAAAAGACCTCCCATACAAAATAACAAGCAGCTGACTGCATTTTCCATGGGGAGTCAAAAATATTTGACATTTCCTGTTTTTCTTAAAATAGAAAGTTAATCAGTTTCATGTTCTCAATGTATTAGGGGGGCTGTCTTTAACACCCTGTATATTCTTTGGGGAAAGTAGTTTTTTACCACCAGCCCATCCTCTGTTTTCAGTATCGATCACTAGTAAAATTTCACCCGGTATAGTTAGTAGGTATGTAACGGACTATGCTATCATGTTCCCGATGCCAACAAATTGAATTAAAGGATCTAGTACATTACTGCACAGTGCCGGTAGACAATAATCATTATAGAGGTGCACTCAACATTACTACAAGCAGAGTTGCTAGTGGTAACACTGAGTAAAGTCATACTGCATAATATGAAGATAAGTAATTATAAAATAAAACAATGCATACCATTAGAAATTTTACAGATATGAAATTAAAGTAGTGCATAATAAGGTACAGTTTTAAAAAAAGATATATTAATAACCATTTGTGCTTAGTTTAAATGACGCAGAGTAAACTTATGATGCAGCAAATAATCGCAGGGGTGAGCCTAACCGTGGTACCACAGCCAATGTGGGAGCGATGGCGGCATGTTGGTCGCCAACATTTTTATACCTTCTCTTACAAGTTCAAATTTACCGTATTCATATATTTTTGAAAGATTTTAAGCTTTTACATAATGTAAAAATAAACAAAACTGATTTTATTAGTCAAAACTCAAATGATCAAACTTAGTCCGTATCCACAAAGAAACGTAGTTAGGGCACTTAGCATTTAAATACAACTGCAACACCGTATCTTTAGCTGAAAATTTTAGTGTTTATGAGATTGAAACCTAATATCTATATGAAGTAAAAATTCATGATGATTGAAACCTACACCATGTAAATAAAAGCATGGAACACCTTAAGTGGGTACGTTTCTAACGATAACAATATAGACTGCTTTCCTAGAGACTCAAATCATACATTTTTTATTATTTTATGTAAAACTAACATTTTGACTGATATTTTGTCAATCTCAAGCCAAAATAACTTCAAACTAATAACAGTTCTGGATACGTTGTAGTCAACAGTCGTTTTTGTACTGAAATTTCTATATCACCTAGAATTCTTAGCAATAAACAAAATTGCTGAGTAATGCATTTTTTTATACACGCCCTTACAAAGTGCACCTAACATTTTTCTCCGCCCTGTAGTATTTAGTGCCGAATAGCCGACATGGTTTTGGCCCTTCTTATTTCTGTACAGGCAACACTTGTTGTCCAATAAAAGACGAACAGTGACGACAAACAACCGCGAACAACTACAAGACAACAATTGCCTGCAGTCACCGACTTGTATGTGGGATCACCTTGAGCAATGAGTATCAAATATGGTTCAAAGAAAAATGTGCACAGCACGAATGCGCATTTCATAGTATTTTATTTTATAATAATCGTCGCACGTTGTACGCAACTGACGGTGGTATAATGCATATTATTATTATGCTTTTATATAATTAACACTTTTTCGTAGGTACTAGGTACTTAAGAGTTGATGGTGCTGCTAGAAGCTATTGCAGCTGTACAAAACTAACTGTGACACCAACCCTATATGTGGCAGCAATTCTTACCCATTGTAAAATTTTGTAGCAGAATTGAACAATTTTCTGAAATCTGTATTATTTTTGGGTTTTTAGTTAGTAAATTTAGTGTAGGTATTTTTTAAATAAAAACGAATCCAACGAAATAAATGTACGCGGAGTGTTAAAACAATAATATATTTTTTGAATTCCCAAAGTACCTATAGCAAACATGTTGTAAGCATAATATTTTCACAGCATTATTTCCCCACTAAATTCTCGACCATACAAACATATCGGTGATCCTATTGTTTTTATTATGTTGAGGTTCCAGTGAGATATTTTTTTGAATTCTGGTTTTAATACCTACTTAAAGTTGGTGCAAATGAAAACATTTCCCTTTAATAAATAATAAAAAGTACCTCTGTTGCTGTAAAATTTTGTATGTTTCTCATGAACTTCCAGTCTCTTTCATCGGTGGATTCACAAATACTGGTTCAGAATCACATTAAATAATCAATCTAAAAAAAAAAAAAATGTCAAAAATCAAAGATTGTTCTTGCAGGTGGCAGAAGTTCAGCATCCAAAGACTCTGACACTTGGAAACCCTATCTAGAAGTAATTTCATTAACACTGCTACGCCACTACCCCCGTACCGGATTAGTTTTGTGCCGTTGTGCAAATCCCATTTAGGTCACTGGTACAATACAATCTGGATATTCAAACGAAAGTTCGAGAGTGAAACTAATAACTGAGTTGGCATATGTGGTGACTGGAGCGTGGCGAAACAATATCACATATGTTTTGACATAGCATACATTCGATAGAGTCAACTACAACCTTATGCAGGTATGCTGGTTGTTCAAAGAAACAAGCAAATACAAATTCAGGTTTTTAATAGTAAAGGCCACGATACATCTTATTATTTGCCTTCGTACCTGTCTTGTATCTACACAGATAATTATATTAACAAACTTTACGTAAAGTGTTAATTTACATAAATCATAATGACCCAATAAAACATACTTAGATTTGGTACTACTTTTGACCGAATTGTAACCTACAACCTTTTGATCGAGAGTCCGGTCTCTGAAAATCGAGTGATTTACCTAAACAATACACAGGGATTCGAAAACTCCGCACAATTCCGATTGGAGTGGTTCGAAACAATATTCATGGTGCTCGCTCGTATTAACACTGCCTAACATTTGCAACATAGTAAAACCGCTAGCGAGCGGTACATTCGAAACTCCACCCTCGATTGTCGAAAAGTCGGAGCGATTCGCGTTTTAGTTCATTTTTTTCAGTAGAATTAATTTCCAGCCATGCAGCGGCTGGGGAGTCCCCAGGCACGTTCAACTTTAGCTTTTAAAGCGCTGGAATGGCTAATCGATCGATTAATTCTACGGCGTTTGGACGCAGAGTTCCGTCGGAATGCTGGTTCTCAAATACACCATTTGTACGTGATTGCTGGCAATTTTCATGTGTAAAATATGTGCTGACAACTTCATGCTTAATATTTGTACGAAGGGATTCAGAAGTGAGTAGGTTTGTAGATGTGAGCAAATAAATCGAGTTATAAAAAGTTTGAAATTATACCCATTAGGTAATAATTTTGGCTGTGATTATTGAAATACAAACAGGACGCGTGAAAAGAATTTTTGAGTGTGCAGATTCATAGTAACAAAACAATACAATATTTTGTAAATGAATTATTGGTACGTAAGTACTTGCACACGTATAAGACATCATTTCGGAAAATGGTCTTAGGCTTAGACCATGAAACAAATAAATAGGCGGGAATACAAGTTGTGATTCTTAGATATCGCCCTTTCCAAAATGTATTTCCCCATCCCTGGTCTAAGCGAACGTGTTTCAAATATCCGCCATGAAATAGATCATATCGAATTCCATCGAACGCGAAATTAAATAGATATCGTTCCATAGAAACACCCGTGATTCAAAACGAGCGTTTCAATCGAGAGATACGAGATTAAGTCCGGCGCGATCGCAACAGGAAACTAGAGTGGAATCGATTCACAACGAATCTAGCAGAGGCGGCGGTTATGGCGCCGCAACAAATTGAAATTGATATCATCGGTGGGCAGCGGTCGCAGCCGGATATTACGAGTGTCAAACGCAATCACGCACTGACTGTAGCCTCCTGTTGGCCTACAGGTATCACGACGTACCTACCAATCTAACAGTTTGCTAGCTCTATCATTTAGTGTTCCGGAAGCATAGGCGAAGACGGAAGCCAAATGAAGGACAAAAAAGTAAGCGATAAAGACAGTGTTTGGAGTAAAACACGGAGTAAAAAAAACTGAAATGGAAGTTTTGTTCGTGCCCGTTATGATTCACACAAAAATCGTACTCGTACACACACACACACACACATATCACGCCTTTAATCCCTTGCGGGGTAGGCAGAGCATAAATGGCCGCATAAAACGGACATTTACGCCACGTCTGACAAACATTTGAGGGTCATCCGGAAAATCGTGTATCGCCATAGAGACAGGTTGTCAGCCCATCGCCTAAAACTGCAATACACACCCTCGAGTCCCTAAGTCGCCTCTTACGACTCCCACGGGTAAGATAAGGGGTGATGCTATTCTAAGCCGGCATCACACGGCAAACTCGTACAGTGGCGTTTTTATATGAAGTTACTTAGTTCACCATACATTTACTTTGTAAGTGAATAAAAAAATACTTAATGTAAAGCGTTAGCTCATAGACAAAGTTGCAACTTATCTATCATCACATCATAAGCCGAGATTATCCCACAGGAGATTTTCTAAATCCTATAAAATTTGTAGTGTTTTAAAAGTGTAAATTCTAGTCTTCTTCCATATTTACTCCCAAGGCGGTTTATCCAGTGATTCTTATCTCCTAAACGATTTCGCGTTGAGTTTTGCAGAAACGACTCGATCACGTGGCACAAGTAATTCTGGGGAATGTTTGAGTAGAGGTCATTTTGAGGTCAAATCTTTACAATTAGATAAGAATCTCATGTTGCAAGATCTCAGTACTTAATTTAACGATCGTGAAGTTATCCTCGACCAAACTCACAATGAAAACTAAGCTTGTAAACCTAGGTATTCTTTCCTGTAAGTATTTGTTGAGATCGATCCATCTATAGTACTTTTTCATACTGTATTTACGTAAGAAGTGTAGCTGCGACTCAAACATGATTTACTAATTTCATGTTTTATAACGGCAAATAAACAGAAACTGGCAAAGAAGACGACGAAAGCAAAATGTTTACTTTAGTCCTGCCTTTTGTAGACATGTTTATCACATAAGCTTGGCTTTACAGATAAAGTGCCTCCTCAAACCTTCGTTAATTAAATATAAGTTAATATAAATATAAGTTGCCATAGGTAATTGACCACTTAGCAACTTTGGAAAACAACCAATAGTATCAGGCGTAACTTTTCGAAAGTCCATCTAAATTGTGTAAACAGTCGAATAAATAATAAGGATATACTATTTGGTACTTAGGTATAGTGGCAAATTTATTAGAGTTTTTGATAGTTTGTTTTATGCAAATAATCTGTACTGTGCGTGGTGCGTGTTACACCTTAGCCATGATTCGCAGAAGAACCCATAGGAGGGTGGAACATATTTCAATACCCTTTGTGTAGTTTTTTGTGCCTCGACGCTACGGGCGCTACTTATTAAGGTGAAAACCTGCGTGTCAGCTGGCCGTTAGTCATATTCATTATCGTGGTTTAAATTATACCTCATACCCGATTACTGGTACCACTATAGAGTAGGACAAAAGCGTGCCATTGTGCGTGATTTACAAAACTGAACGAAACCACAGCTGACATCCGATCATCTGATAATATTTATTGAATCGATTAGTTTGTTAATTTTCATTTTAACGGAATTTTGCCATGTGAAAATGAGTCAAGATACACGATATGAAATTACAATTTATTATGCGCGGATTGCGGATTTTTGTGAGCCCTTTTGGAAATCGAATAAAATATTCGCCGCTAATCCGATGATTGGTGAGTATTGATTTTTACGCAACAATAGGTAACTCGATTTCCAATTAGCTAGCTAGATAGGTTTACAATTATAATAGTGATTTTTTTTGAATAGGCACTACAGAACAAACTAGTTTCCATTGATGCAAATCGACAGATAAACGAAAAGCTATCTGCAGCAGATTTTTTGATCCTTAGTTAAGTGTCTGTCCGCCTAACATTGTATGCAGCGATCGGATTCGTTTGCCACGTGACTGGGTACGGCCGTGGTTTAATGGCCTCGTATATGTAAAGGACAGGCAGCTACGTCCAACCAATTTGCAATAAAACAATATGGCGCAGGCTTGCGGCATCGCCCGCTTTACCCGAAGAAAGCTTGGCCAGATAAGGCCGTTTGAAATAAAAACCGTAGTTTTGTGCGTCATATGTTTTTATGCGTACCAAGAGGTATATATATACTTTACTGCCGGTACAGAGGTGCATAGATAGAGACCTTTCAAAAATGAAGTCATGAACACGTCATGAAGAGCTATATGTGCCTATACATAGTCTTGTTGAGTTTGATATGCACTTTCAAGGTATTTCATCTTGACGTATTTTGTATTTTACTAAAGGAGCAAAACCGTAAGACCTTCGTATAGCCTCGCAAATGTTCGTATCCATTGTCCTAGAGTGTAGAACTTTGAAAGTGATAGTGCCAAGTTGCCGAGCCATGTGTGTCGGACAATGCAAATTAATCACCGTTGAACATAACACAAACTTCTATACATTTACTAGGAATATAATATACCTAGAGCTGTTAAACTCTTTGCCACATGGTCATTATGTAAAATAATATTATCAGCACTGTCAACATGTCACGGTAATGCAACGAAACAAGTTATCGCATGCAAGTTGTAAATCGTATTAATTTAAATATTCATGAAAACGAACCATAAGCGCTTTAGAATGACTCTACAAAGCTACGTAGCTACTTATTCCAGAATCGTTTAATAGTCTTGAAATCCGACTTTGAACTTAAGAAAACGAAAAGTAATAAAGAAAGGGCCTGGGTCTTAAGGGATTATTTTTCTTTTCTTCCAGCAACCTTATAATTTAATAAAGGTGAAATGAAAGGGGAAAGCTAGTAACTCCCACGTCAGCTTTCTTCGGGCCTGATTATGTGTCAACCTTGAAAACTAATTGTTATGAAATAATGTTGCGTGCCAGTTACAATAGCATAATAAGTTGCGTGGGAGAAAATAAATTCAGAAAAGAAACAACAGACCTTAATGCAAAGAATTGATATAAGCCTACCAACTTCTCTTTTGCATATTTGTGGCATATTAATAACCAATTTAAGGTCTTATCTAAAACAGCTATGACAGTAGAATAGAATTAATTCACATTGAGGACACTAACTTCATGGGTGGCTGACCTCTTTATGTCGCCCTCAGCTCAGGGTAAGATGGGCAAGTGCTTTTGAAGGTTTCGTTTTCGAACATTACGATTGTAAGTTCTGCAAGTTACATAAGCAAATATTGCAAGATAAATAACTAGTCGAACAAAACAACACCTGCGCCTTAGTTCAGTCTCGGAATCGCATAATCATTCAAATATAAAGTCAAAGATTTTGGCGGATCGCACACAATGATATAGAGGTATATATATCTTCTATTAAAATGCGTGAAAATAGTCGCGAGTGCTTAAAAATATATAATTTGTATTATATTGTTACCTTAAAGACTTTCTACGAAAAATGTAAAGTTTATTTAAAGACTACGTTCAGAGAATACCTTGTTTTAAAAAGTTCTAGAGTATTTTGAGGTCTCAGCCATTTAACTACGCCACATAAAGAATACAGATGTCTTCATAAGTCTACGTGCCCCCGTGTCTTTTATTTTCATAGGACAGTGGAACAGATACTTATGGGACTTTTACAAAGCACCCGAAGCGTTTCCCTGTGAAATAGTTTGCTTGGCTTATTTCATGCGTGACCTTTTATGTACTAGTTTCTTGGGATCTACTTTATTTATGTTCCAATGTATTTTTAGTTGAGAGCCTTTTAGTTAAAATATCAAGTTGTGAACCAAGACTGTTAGTTTTTTGCGGGCGTTTGAGCAGAATACATAATAATGTTATTAAAGTAATAGGAATATTTGAAACACCGGTAGGTTACCTAATGATTTTGTAGGTCTACGAATACCTAAAATGATAGCCAGTGACAGGTTAGCATTGTGTAAGCTGCAGTGAATATTTATTTCATATTTCAAACTCATTCAAAATGCGTGTTATAGTTACAAATTTTTATAGACAGTTTTGTCGATACCGGAAACTGCAAGCGCGTGCGGAAAACCCATTTTGGAGCATAAAATCCCAACCTAGAATGGGTGGGCAATAGGCATAACTACTATACGAAATGATACCAATAAGCAAATGATATTTGCTTTTGCTCGTTCTACCTTGCACAATGCACGTTTGGTTGGTACATGTTTTGCATTAAGGAGCTCAAGTAAGGTCCATTTTACCACTGGCCTGGTTTATCACACATAAAAACGAGATCAAATTTGTCATAGAACTATTAATTTTAATAACCCTAGTTTACCGTGTGATGCCGGCTTAGAATGGCATCACCCCATTACTTTCCCTTGGGAGTCGTAAGAGGTGACTAAGGGACTCGAGGGTGTGTATTGCAATTTTAGGCGATGGCCTGACAACCTTTCACTATGGCGATATACAATTTTCCGAATAACCCTCAATTATTTGTCAGACGTGGCATAAATATCCGTTTTTGCGGCCGTTTACGCTCTGCCTACCCCGCAAGGGATAATAGGCGTCATATGTGTGTGTATGTATGTTAGTTTTGGTTCACCGTAATCTACCTAAGGCTTCTAAAGTGTAGACATACAAATATTTTTTATGCCTGAGCAAATTTTAAGGTGTGTCGGATCCGGACATGAAAAATGTATAATTAACCATTGTTGACCGATGAGGCGCAGTGTTTATGCGACACTCACTTATATGTTGGGGCTCTCAAAACTTGATAATATTCATTTTTCCCTATTGTGGTTAGGACATTGCAGGCTGAACCACTTAATTGGCAGTCGGTCCCAGTTGCTGTATAATATGATAACTTAGACTGCGATTGTTAAACAACTATGTTGTCATTAGACGACCCCGTGTCCCACACGATAAAAGACAAATATTATTAAATGTGATAAACCAGGACACATTGTGTGGATAGTTTTTTGACTATCTGGGACTGTGGCGAACCGGGACTGAGTCAGAAGCTCGCCGCATTCAGTTTGCAGTACAAATATTTCTAGTGTTCGTGTGGAACATGCGACCAGTGAGGAGTCTGGTAAGCAAAACGCGACGTGATCATATATTTTTACAAGTTTTTCTCGGTGAACGTTTTGCTTCGACACTATTTTATGAATGCACATACATACATTTTATGAAAGGAAAAAATTGCGTCAGTTTACTTCACAAAAAAAAACTATCAGAATGCCCAAGTTTTTAGTACTATCCTGAAGTAACGTTGGAACCTGCTTACTCAATGAAATATTCGATGCAATTAAACTTATGGAAAAAAGTGCCAAAAACGGCCACTTTTGGTATTGATTGCCATAACTTTGATTACAGCAAATATTTTATTGAGTTTCCAGGTTCTAATTTTACTTAAGGATAATACTAAAAACTTGGGCATCTGACATTCTGGTAGATTGTTTTTTGTTCTGGTAAATATTTTCATATAACGAAATATATGTAAATATTTTTTTTCTTTTAGATTCAAAAATTTTTCATGTTTAATTATGTATAAAACTTCTCTGGCAGACATTTAAGCCATTCAAATTGTTAAAGGCCTGTACATAATTACATAAATTATCATAAGTGCTCCCATACAAAGTCTCGTAGATTTCCTGGACTATATGACAGCTTATTGAAAAATATACCTAGGTAGACAAAAATATATTGTTCACGTGTTTTTACTTAAGAGAATAGATAAATTTTAATTATATAACTACGTCAATTGTGTTTATTTAATCAGACAATCAGACTAACAATTGTTTCATTTGTTTCAGATTTACATTATCAACCGAGACCGCCTGCACCAGAAGGTAATTAAATTATACCTTTAATTACTTTATAAGTAGGCCTTAACTTAGTTTCTTGTTCACACAATGCATCTATGGACATGGCAATGGTAAGGGAATTGGGTAGCGCAAAGATGTTAACGGTTACTCGCGCTACTACTTGTCATGATGCATGTCGGTTTCTCGTGCGCGAGTCAAATTACCGGCAGCACGAACACGACTGGAATGTACTGTCATCTTGCTCACTAGTGTTGCTGCAAGAAGAGTATGACGGCATTGTATGAACACTCACTCGCGTGGCTACTTCCGTGCAAGTATTTCGGGCAGTATTTGTAGCAGCGGCAGGAAAAGAAACAGGAACATGTTGTGAACGGAAAATTGAAAAGCTGACACGAGCTTAAAAACTTTTGACAAACGGCGAATCCTGAAAAAATATTATTACTTATTTATTTCAGAAGGTTTTCTGCATTTAAACTTGGATATAAATAAGTTATAAATGTCGTTTTAGCCCCTTAATGAAACCAACTTTTTGTGATGACGCGGTTAGATTACAAAATCATTTTCAGACTACAAAGGCTTAAATACTTTGAAAATTGATTTTACTATGATCATTTGAATAAAGAAAGTATTTTTCTGAAGGATAAAGTGAATACCTACATTAGTAAAGTGGTTTGAGTATACAATTCCGAATCCGATAATATTTTATTGTTTTACGTAATAATTTTACATTTGAATAATATTCTCTTTTCATAACTAAACTGTTTGAAATCAAAAACAGAATAACTTACCTACCCACTCACACAGTTTTAGATATTGAGTTTAATAATATTTGGCACATTACTTTTTTAGTCAGCTCTGTTAAAATTTAAACATACTAATGGTATAGATTTAATCCCCTTTGGAGGCATATTGCTTAAAATAACGTGTGGGCTGAGATAAGACTAATATCGTACGTATTAGAGTCCCAAAACTACCCACATTGAGCTTATCAGGGTAGCTGCCAATGGGGTTCAGCTGCAAGGGTTGAATGTAACTAGTGACTTCGTCTGTAAAGGACATGGAGGTACCTATTGCTATAATATACAGTATGTTAATTAGTTGCTGTAGTATAACTGTATTATATGATTGCAACATTTTAAAATCAACTTGAATATGAAAATTTTCAAATCTATAAAAAAGCGTCACAAAGTAAAAAGTAAGTAAGTGAAAGAATAGGCGGTTGTGCCAATTGACTTCCGTTACTGCGTATTTTTAGCGCATCTATAACGCATGCGTCAGTCAGAAGTTTTTTTTTATTGCGAATTCATCTTATTCTTTAACAATTTTCTTTCGTCCTTCCTCGACCCTTCAATAACGTTGCCTGGTGATGCAATAAGTTTTTAAAATTTGAACTAGACTGTTTCATCAACAGCAACAATAGTAGATTGTTGGTTATGGGATTCCTGCTGTGGGGCAAAAGAATATTTGCCAACCTGAGCTGAGCAGGCAGGTAGACGAAAAACTAATAATTTTTGTAATTTGTCTTTACCTGTTGAGATATCTTCCTAGATATTACTACTGGATGGAGTACAGTCTCTTAATTTGCCAGGAGTGCGCAATAGCTACCTACATTGCGGATTGTACGATATATATATAGGTACACCTATTGCGGTGACATCCTATCACAGGCTCAGGTCACACAGTAAAGAAAAAAGAAGTAGGCCGTATCGCCAGGTACCGTTCAAAAGAATAATTATAATGATGACTTATAATAAATGTGCGTACACTGTGGTACAGGTAAAGTCTGTTTCTAGGCCAGTTCAAGCGAATTTCAAACGTTGTATCAATCAAATTATAAATTTGACATCATCATCATTTTTCTACAACTGACGTTTTGGTATTATTTGACGAGTCATGCGTGTATTTAAAGGATCCATTTAGATATGCAACCTAAGTTCAGTCGGAATTTCAGATTGTTTGAATGTGACATCAATTAATGTGTGAAAGTACATAAACAATAGTCGAAAAATGGTCGTAACGTCCATTTAGTATGAAAGGATCATACCCTAAGTACCGAAGTTGTGGAGGACCCCATACAGAAGGTCGCAGGTTCAAATCTTGCATGTAATGCAATTTTACAAGTTTTCAAAAATTATATGCTCACCCTACACGTTGAAGTGTTTTACAATTTAATACATAACATCAAATATATTTCGAGCTTGTTATCATAGCCCATACTATTTAGCTACCTTGATGTAGCTACGTACTTTATTATAACTTGACCACAAATTACCGATGGTACGCGGACCACTTATAGATACCTACCTGCGCGAAATTTGCGTATTTGTGTTATTCTATTACTGCAATTCTTCTACTGTGTCAGAGGCTCGTGCCAACAAAATTGCTTTGTGCGGCGACTTCGAAGGACGCGGCTTATGTGGGTGCGCCGTAACACGGCTCTTGTGATATTTCTCCACCGTTTCTTTGAACATATCCCCAGCTAATGAGCGCCGTGTTCCAGATGAATTGCGGTTCCTTAATAACTACCTGTTCGCAGTCCACTCACGTACAGAAATATTTCATTACTTTTGTTCTGTTACTCACTCTAGTACGCAATAACCTACAAACGCTTGAAAAAGATCAAAGTGTAATTAAGATTGAGAATGTTTCACTCAGATAGGGATTAGATAATAGAGAGTTTTGTGTAGGGATGAGTAGGTTTTGTTTCTTTCCGTTCCCGACAACGGAAGCTTTTAATGTTTGTATGATTATGGGTTCCGCAGTAAACTCTGCATCAAAGACAGCGGGTGCTTCCGAGAAATACTTTATATCTAAATAGATTATTTAAACAGCTCGCGCTCACAAAAGCCTGAAAAAGCACCGCGGTGAATTCCCTAATTTTCTTCTATTCACGGAGCATCCGCCATCATTTTTATCTCCCCTTCTGTCTCCATTTATCTCGGGTGCTGCTACAGCGATTCGCATTCTAACATTTTGTTTGTTTCTTGTGAAATTGTTATTTCCGGCTGCTTTCTTTTCTTAAGCGGATTTGTCTACCAAAGTCAAGGAAATGAGTTCGCGGCTGGATTTTGATACTTGACCTCCTTTTCAAAAATCTAATAATTAAAACAATTTGTCACCTCCGTTTCAATTCTAAACACCATAATGCAGGAAAATTTAATTAGCTCTTGTAATGGTATATTTGCTAAAACTTTTTGTGATTTTAATACAAGTTAGGTGTAATATTTGGATGTATGTTCTTTTTGTAAGGTGTATAAAATTATAACGTAACTAAATGCGTCTGGAAACCTTTTTACAAGTCAAACCTTCTTTTCACCCCGCACACGTGATCGGATTGATCGTAGGTAATGGAGAAAGTGAAAAATTAAAGCTTTCCATCCAAAAATCCCGTTTATAAAATATCAGGTTTATATTTTCTCGCAAATATTATCCAAACACAAATCTCGGCCTTTTTTATGAAGACCAAACAAACAGGAAAATAAATAAAGAAAAAAGGGACTCAAATTATCAAAAAGATTAATAAAGTGACTTTGAATCCGAGAAAGCCCTTCAAAAGAAAGCTCAATGCTATTTACAAAAAATAAACATTTTAGAGCACCTACATTTTATTGAGCACAAAAACGTTATTATGCCCACAATGACGGCACTTCTAACTTTGAAATCGAGAAGAAAATTGTAAATTAACTTTCGACAAATCGTTGTGTGAGTTCGAGGCCGACAAATTCTGCTCGGAATTTTAACTAGGCGATAGAGATCGGTAATCCCTGAAGCCTGAGCTAACACAATGCTGTGGCAAAGCGGATGTTCGCATCTTATTTGAGTCTTCTTAATAATTTAGTCACGGCCGCGACTCCCCAGGTAGAAAATTGGAAATTGTGACATTCTTCGTGGAGTTTGCTGGAAAGTCACGTCTGCCTCAAAGACTTTTACATCCGAAGAGTTTTGTATTAGCGCTATTCATACTATGTTAAATATTTATATTCTTCGGAGTTTTGCGAAGAGAAATACAAAATACTGTTTGTACTATAGAGCGCTCCACTCCGGGTTTAATGTGCACAAAAAATCGCTTTATCCCGAAATATTTATGACATGATAAACAGTTTACTTTATTTTGTATATATTTTTCCCTGAAAATCCATTATCATTTTTCAGATCAATTAAAACGTTTATACAAAAACCATAAAGCTATTTTTTTATCCAGAAAATCTCATTGTACTGGAACAGAATGAAATGTTAACGTCAACAGCCGGAACGATTTCCTCAAGGGTGGCTACATGTTTTTGTAAAAAGTTCATTTCTGATTATTATAAATGGCTAAAGATATTCAAATACCTATGTACTTTTTGAACATCTATAGGTAGCCATTTATAATAATCCCATAAATGCTTAGACCTGAAAGTTATTTCCGGCAATCAAAAACGGAAGCTAAATATTCGTGCCAAGCAGATTCGTTATTCCATGATATATCGGGGTACAAAGATTCATGAAGTGTGTGTCGTGATCCAGTATCGCACCCAATAGGTATTCTTGCTTTAACCAGACGGGAAAAGGGGTTACAGTAGCATTTATTACTGCAAAGTCTACCTAATAAATAAAAAAGTGTAGGTGTCACTGGCTTATAACAAGTAAGTGTTTTTTTTTGCCAACAGAAGCATGCGAAAAGACATTCTGCCGATGGGGCGCCGAATGCGTCTCGCTAGGCGACGGGCGCGCGCACTGCGCATGCCCGACCACCTGCCCGACGTCGCACGCGCCGGTCTGCTCAACAGCCGGGAAAACTTACCGCAATCACTGTTACCTGAGGAAAGAAGCATGTGAACGACGGCTCAACCTGCGGGTCAAACATGAAGGAGAGTGCGGTGAGTTTACAAATCACTTAAGTATTTAATTTTGTGGAAAATAGGCAGGCTTGTGCCAGTTGCTGGCGGCTTGACATTGCACATGCCAGTCCGTCCGCCCTATACCTAGAGAAAAACGTCGCAATCACTTATAAGTATGTAAAGAAATGTGCATGTAAACGAAAACAAAATCTTAAATTTTTAAATAATGGTGTTGACATACTCAGCAAGTTAAATATTACTGAAAAGGTTTTCTTTTGTAGTAGCGTGATAAATGTATAAGACGTATTCAATTGATATATAGAAAGAAAAGGATTTGAGGCACAGTCGGATTATGCCGCACGCAACGAAATGCTACGAAACCTACCTCAATTACACCCCTGCGCGCTGTGTAATGGTACTCAGCTGTCGCAAAATAATTCAGCCAGCTAAAATACTTCAAGGCTTCCCTTTGTCCCACTATTTAAGTAAATCCCTTGGGAAATTTGTTATTTGTCTCAGTTGATACGACAGTACAATACTTTGGTAAGGTTTATATGGGAGGGCTTCTGTTCGTAAGATAGTAGTAATTTTGTAAGAACTGAAGGTAAGAAAATAGCTAGGTTTTAATACTTATTTAAAAACTTGCTAGCTAGTGACTTTCGCTAGCACTAGTAGCAACGCCTCTTCCTACCCAAATTATGCAAGTTTTCTAAAATTCGTAGTGTTTCCAAAATTTTCCAAGTTTCTAATCTTGTTATGATAGTTTCCAAGCAACGTTTCTAACTAACTTTTTTTCTTACTTATTCTATAAGGTATAATAATAATAAGGTCCCCGCAGGGCAGCTCTGGCAAGCTGTTGGTGAGAAACGCCACGGACTCGAAGTACTTCTGGGTTGCCCCTGAGTGGGCCCGCCTCTGTCTTGCCTTGACCGGCCGGGCAGAGAGTAGTCGCAAGAGTTTCATAACTCGAAGGGTGAAAGTGTTAAAAGCATAAAGTCGCTAGTAATGCTGACGGGAGAAATCTCAGAACTTGTAAGTCCAGTACCCATCTCTACACACTTAGCTATTCGTAGGGCACCGTGTGACGTGCTGTTGGGGAGAAGCGAACCCACGGACCCGAGTGCCTACACTGGCTGGCCGTCTCCAGCTTGCCACTGTAGACCCATAGTTGGTCGGCCAGAGTGGGGCCGTCAGAGTTCGACCTTGTGCTCGGACTCGAGGGGTGGAAGTGAAACATGCCTAAGTCGTGAGTTGGTGTATATTCTGGCCTTGCCTTGTTCTGGTCCTGGGGTCCTGGACTCTTTCTGTCGCCCGCACCAGTAGTGTTGCGTCCCGGCACCACGCTCTACGCGTACAGCTTAGGAAATTTGATTTGGCAGGCATCTCGTTGTCTCATTCAATATCCCGGCAACCGGTCCAGCAAGTTTTTTCCCATGGCCTTAGTAATCCCATCTGAACCTGCAATAGTCCTTGCATCAGGCAGGTGCTGGCTCTCAGTGTACGTATATAGTGCAAAAAATGCGAGTACTTGTCTATTTGATGTACACATCACAACACATTATTTGGTGCAAAAAGGTCTCTGTGCTGTTGGCTTCGGTTCCACTCATGCCTCAAAGGACCGGGTTCCTGTGGGCCCGAGATTCCGAAACGTAATAACATATTAATAAGTATTTATTTCCAAAAGCATGTATTACATTTTACACTTGACCTGCGGACCCCGAACTAGGAATTAACCTGTATCGCGGGAGTCTAATTAAAAATTACCATATAAAACGGTTCTATGAGTCAGTTAGGTTGTACCTTCGGGTGAATCTTACGTAATTCTTTCTCAAAGGACAGAAATGAAGAGTTACGTTACATGCAAATAATTAAGAATTATATTCAATTACAATGAGTAAATTGTAATTGAATATAAAAATAGAGGTCTATTACGTGTATATATAAGTGTGTGTGCGTGTGTGTGTACGAGAGATGGACTGAAACTAAACTACCTTCAATTTCGCTTTTTAATAAAATTATGTTGGTGATGGATAAATGCAAATGTCATGGACAAACAGCTAGATATGTTTTTAAAATCTTGCAAAATTTTCAAGCGCGGGCAGGTTTTGACCTGCGTCTTTCGCATTACTAGTGGCGACGCCTCTTCCTTTTGGGCTACCGCAACTCATTCCTTGCCCGCCAAATTTGCAAGTGTATTTTAATGCCAGTAACGCGTGGCACGGCTCCATATTTGAAAGTTTTCAAAAATTATATACCTAACACGGGAAGTGTTTTAAAAATTTGGTATTCAGCTAGATATTATTATGTACCCGTCTTCTCCTAAGGCATAGCTCATGCGATTTTTATGTCAAACAGTCATTATTTTGCGCATGGATTTTTTCTGTAGATTTTCACAGTGACGGACATAGCCAAGAAATTTCTGCATTATATAAAACAAAATTTCTACATACTTGATGAGTAGGTTCTCTTTACTGTAGGGATGTTTTATCAGTTTTTACGACTCTACTAAAAGCGGTAAAACTTGTTTATGTTGATTAATTTAAAACTTTGCTTCAAATTCACGGAAGCCACGTTAGAAAACATTTCAATAATTCATACACAAACTCCTAAAAGGTTGTGTAGAGAACAACCTTAATAAATTCGCAAGCAGTTTTCATCATAATAAAGGCAGTTGGGTGGGTAAATATTATGAAGTAGCTTTTACTCAAGTCACCTCATGAAAAATGCCATTCATCTCTTTCAAGCAAGTCATCTCATGAAATATGTGTAGTGTACTTTACACAGGTACCCAACTCTAACGTGCAGGTGTAAAAGTAGTTAAAAATAATCTCTTATGCAAGGGCGCCGGCTGAAATAGGAACCTAGTTTAGTAGTTTAACTCTACTACTTGTTATAATAGTAGTACTTGTTACAATATAGTGTACTACTTGTTATAAAAACGAATCAAATCTATTAGGGATACTTAATTCAAAATGTCATTTCACTATTCAAGTAACTGATAGGCTTGTGTCCTACTAGTCAAACGAGCTACTTTTTAAAAGGATTTTTTTATATGAACTGCTGATGTTGTGACGTCACTATTATTTTGGATGGCGTTTAACATAAAGTTTTGAATTGTTTCTCGAGTTGATAAAATCTTAAATTGTATATTTTAAAAACGATGAATGAGAACTATTTTAATAAGGGACACTGATTTTAAAGATCCAAGTCTCGTATTTTATTCATTACCTCGGTCACAACCCTTTATTTTTTTTATTTTTTTATTTATTAAACTTTATTGCACAGAAAGTACAAAGGGCGGGCCTAATGCCACGCGGCATTCTCTACCGGCCAACCAAAAGATAAACAGAAAGAGTAAAAGAGGGTGCCCATACACAAAAAAAAAAGAAATATAATCGTACTTAAATTTCGCACTAAACTACAATACATAAGAAGGAATAAATTAAAATACTATACTTAATAATTTAACATGAAAAATAAAAATACATAAAATAAATACATGCATACATAAATAAATAAGATAACCCTTTATATTATTATTAAACAGTATGCTACTTATTCAAGTTATTGAAATTATATTTTGAAACTATTTTTGAGAGGTGACGAACACATAAAATATTGAGGGGCATTATCCCTTGAACTACCTATACCAATAAAATTGTTTCTTATTTAAACTAAATGTTGAAAATGCGCTGCATTTAAAACTAGGAAAAGTAGGCAGTGCCTTCAAACCTTTATTTCGTTTTGAGAAATCCCAAAAATTTCTAGTCCGATTCCTGCCTCATAACTATTAATGTATTCTCTGTTCGAGCTACCAATAAAGCGAAGCAATGACTCCGTGTAACGTTTTGACGACGGGACCCTAAAATAAACGTCTGAAGCTACCTCGCAGACGGCTCTCGACGGGATAATGCCAGTTTGTTTATGAGCTCTTGAAGAACAATAGAAATACTAACGTACGTAGTAAAAGTTCGTATAGGTAAACGTTGGACGTTCTCTCTGAACGTAACTTAGGACGTTTTCCCTTCCTAACCCTGTGGACAAAATCAGTAAACTCGTCGTAAACTCGAATCTTATTCTCAGTTCCTTGCCCCAGGGAGCAAACCAGACAATATACAAGAGTTGTTTGTTTAGTTTTGAAGAAGGTAATAAATAAGTCAGTAAAGATTGTCGGAAATAATTTTATATTTTTTTAGCGGTAGGTACCCACTTGTGTTTGAGGATAAAAACAAAAATATAGGAAGCTATCCTTCTAGGAAAAATAAATCAAATACGGAAAGATTTATCCGGAACGGTAATATCGGAGAAATCTTTTGAATAATTATTTATTTTTAAAGTGGTTTCAAATTTCATACATAATAAAATTTCTTAAATAAAATGCCTAAGAATATCTATTTATTTAAAGAATTAGGTTTTAGGTATCTGTGTAGTAATGGGAGTCTAAAATAAATACAAGACATAAAAATATTACAATAAATCATGAAAATAAATTAGTTTCAAATCCTAAAATGATATCAAATATATTTAACAATTATTTCTCTACTGTAGGCTCTACAAACAGTAAAACTGAAGCCAGAGGCTATCCCGTAAAAGAGCAACCGACAAACTCTATGTACCTCTATCCCGTGACCGAAATAGAAATACAGAAAATTATCAAAAGCATTAAAAATAAGCTGTGGCACAGACGAAATACCACCAATCCTATTAAAAAAATGTGTCAATGAATTGACCAAACCGCTAACTATCCTAATAAACCAAAGCTTTCAAGAAGGTATCTTTCCTGACCTCCTTAAAATATCATTAATAAAACCTGTTCACAAAAAAGATGACCCCGCAAATCCAAGTAACTATAGGCCGATAGCACTCTTACCGACGTTTTCAAAAATCTTTGAGAAAGCCATGAGCGAAAGGATCTACAAGTACTTAGAAAAAAACAAAATATTTGACGAACACCAACACGGATTTAGAAAATCAAAATCAACCACATTGGCAGTATATAACTATATACAGACAGCGTTACAACACATAAACGATAAAAAATATACTGTAGGTCTACTGTTAGACATGTCAAAAGCATACGATAGAGTGTCACATGAAATTCTACTTCTAAAATTGTACGGTTCAGGAATTCGTGGATCAGCGTATAACTGGCTTAAATCATACCTCACAAAAAGGCAACAAATTGTTCAAATTGAATACTTAAACGCAGAAAACGAAATAGTACAAATCCAATCAGAACGAACAGAACTAACATGCTCTATTCCTCAAGGTAGTGTTCTAGCTTGCGTACTGTTCTTGCTTTATATCAATGACATTCCTAAAATATTTGACAATGAAAATAATATATCAACAATTCTCTTCGCGGATGACATTTCTATTCTAATTAAAATTGACAATACTAACGAAATTCATACAATAATAAAAAATTCTTTAAATCACGTAATGACATGGCTAAATGAACATAATCTGGAAATAAACTATAATAAAACAAAAATAATACAATTTCGAGCATATAATAAACCACCAATAAATACAAACATTACCTTTAATAATACAGCCATCGAAACAGTTGAATCTTTCAAACTATTAGGCATACACATTGATACGCACGTAAATTGGAAACAACATATCGATTCCATTACTAAAAAAATATCAAAATTTGCATATGCACTCTTCGAGTTAAATCGAAACACAAACACAGAAACGGCGTTAGCAGCATACTATGCATATGCGTACTCATGGCTAAAATATGGGATCATGTTATGGGGAAACAGTGTAAACATTGACCGCCTATTTAAAATGCAAAAAAAATGTGTCAGAATTCTAGCTCAAATAAATAACAAGCAAACCTGCAGACCATTTTTCAAAAAATTTAACCTACTAACTCTAGCTTCTATCTACATACAAGACATTTGTAAATTTGTATTCCAGCACAAAGACCAATTCAAAACAACACAAGATATACACAGATTTAATACAAGAAATAAACAAAATCTACATCTGCCTCAACATAGGATAAAAATGTTAAAAGAAAGCCCATACTATATGGCAATTAGAATCTTCAATCACCTACCAAATAATATTAAAATTCAAACAAACCATATAAAATTCGAAAAAGAACTCAGATCTTTCCTGCAAGAGAAATGTTTCTATACAATAAACGAATATTTATGTAGTAAAAATTAAATCACTAGGTACTAAGCAATAATATGTAAGTAGATAAGAGTAAAAATAGGCATGGAATAATAATGATATAAGTAGATTTAAAAATTTGCTATTGTTACGTAAAATAATAAAATGTAATAATCTTAATATGACAGCTGCATGTTATTACCTTAAATTATCCTGTTTGCTACGTCCCAAAAGGACGACTAAGTTTTATAAGAACTGTATCATATATTTAAGATCATTATGTACACTTAGTCGCAATAAAGGAATTTTTGAACTTGAACTTGAACTTGAGTCCAGGTTCAGGTACCTACTATTTACCAAATTATTTAGATGCTTAGTTTAGAACTATCGATTAGAACAAGGAACAGCTTACTACCAGGCTGAACAACTTTACGAAATTAGTTTATTCGAGCACTTACATACATATATCACGCCTATATCCCTTAAAGGGGTAGGCAGAACGTAAACGGCTGTAAAAAACGGACACTTATGCCACGACAAACATTCAGAAAATTGTGTATCACCAAAGTGACAGGTTGTTCGTCCATTGCCTAAAAATGCAATACACCGTATCCCTCGTGTCGCTCTTACGACACCCAAGGGAAAGAAATGGGGTGAAGCTATTCTTCTTCTTCTTTTCGTGTGGGACACCGAGTCGTCCAATGACACGATGAACCCTGGTGTCAGAGTTTTTCAACCGCCTACTACTAGTAGGCCTACTTGCTATTCTAAGCCGGCATCACACGGCGATATTCGAGCACTTCACATTGTTAAAACCCTTTCAATTTTTTCTAGAAACCGGTGACCCCTGCACAGGCGTGGCGTGCCAGCCAGGTGCTCGGTGCATCATCACGTATGGCAGCGCAGAATGCAGGTGCCCCAGGAGTTGCCAGCGAAGGAAACCAGTCTGCGGCACCGATGGAAAGGAATACCCATCGGCCTGCCACCTGGACAAACACGCCTGTGATAACTCGCTCAATGTCACAATCAAATATCACGGGAAATGCGGTAAGTTACACAAAATTTTGAACGTTCGCGGTTGTTTACACTATTCATACTTATAATTTAAACGGGATCTTACCGAAGATTTCGAAATCCGTTTCCGTTCCGGTAAGAATCCGTTTAAATTATAACTATGAATAATGCGGTAAGTAGATCTCTATTCATTGTCAATAATAAAAGTAACCGTGAGACATCCACTGCATACAAGCGTTCCTCCTGCCTCCTCTTCCTTATTATAATTTGGTACCTTTTATCGTAATCTGCCCAGATTAAGTGTGGTAGTACTTAACTAGTTATTGATGTTAAGGCGAGTGTAGCCTCGACAACGGCACCAAAAAAAAGATTTCTCTTCATCTTCTTCTTCTCGTGTGGTAATTACCATGTAATCCAACACCCGATGAACCCTGGTGTCAGTGTTTTTCAAACGCCTACCTCTACTAGTAGTAGGCCTCGGACATGATTGTGTAACGACCGCCATCTAAGTAATCATAGACAGCAACCGGGACCGACGGTTTAACGTGCCCTCCGAATCTTTCTTTTCAGACAATCGGGTGGTTCAGCCTGCAATGTCTTAAACCAGACTGGGAACAAATTCACAAAGTGATAAAAATATCAACTTTGTGATTGTCCCACCGATAATCAAACCCGGAACCTTTGCGTCGCAGGTAGTCGTACTACCACTGCGCTACATCGGCCATAAAATTAAATTAAAATAATAAAGATAAACCTTCTTGCATACAATATTTTTTAAACGTATCATACCTTACCTGCACCTCGTTCGTTTGTACAAAAGGATCTCGTTTAAGCGAGGTCACTAGGTATCTTGATAATAGAAGTGGGATACAGCGAAAAGGGTAAACATACAACGTATTGGTGACATTTCATTTTGGGGCAAAGATGACGCAGCTCCTATGGAATGAAATCCCGCCCTAGGTTGCGTATTAAGAAACTCGCAAAGAAAAACATGTTTTTTATTTAATGCATTTTTAAATAATTTACTTATGTTAATGACAACTCGTTCTACTCGAGTACAGCTAATTACGTCTGCTATGGTATGGACAGTGTGCAAAGACAGCATTAACTAACAGTTCTGAATATTGCATACCTACTTAAAATGTTATTCTATTTATCCAGCTATATCTATATTAAACCAGCTTGATTAATAAATAGATGGATTTTACATTGAGCGATAGATTGATTACGGTCAATATTGTCTCTTCAAGTAATTTTCAGAAACGTGCTCTATACCTTTTTGAAAAATTTATACAATGTTAACTTTCAAATTATGCCTCTGGCACAGGAAAACGTGAAAGGCAAGATGACACGCCTCATGTCATGCCCTTATTGAAAAGAGCTCACTATTGTGACACCCCGATCGTTTGCAATACCTGCCTAATGTTGCGTCCCTTTGTCGAGATCCTCCATTTTTTGCGCACGTGAATATCTTGTTCATTGTAAGCCTGCTGAATCATGACTTTGATATGTGAATTGTATAATATTTGATCCACTTTCAGATATTTAAAGCAGGTATAAACACCTTTTTCATTTTCGAATAATCATTTATTGGAGTAAGATATTATACTACCTTACACAAATGGAAACAACAGAATTGTTTGAATAAAAATAAATTTAATTTAAGTGTGCGTGCTTGAAAGCATGTTTGAGCAGGCTTGCAAAAATATATGTTTTATAACGATGCGAATTTTTGAAAATACAATGAATTTCTTCATTAGGTAAACCTGATAAAGCAAATAAAATCTAGGCTTTTTCTAGAAGCACTGCTTCCTGAATTAAATTTACCTTAGGCATTTGGACATATAGTTTGCCAAATCCACTCGTTGCGATCAAGACGGTATCATAAACTTTCTCCACTTGACTGAGTTTGCCAAACGGGAAACCCTGTCCCCATAAATCTTTTGTCCCTATAACCTCAATAATGGGCTGTAATAAATTGTGAGAAGGAAGCCCGAGCACCTGAAACTTACCCAAACTCTAATCGGCTGAAATATTTTCTTCATACAATTGGCGTACCTTTTTCGCATGAGACGTAATTTTATTCGGTCCGCTTTATCAACTACAACGTATCAAATGTACGAACGGTTATTTCGTAACCCTTTTTAGGGGACTTGTTCTGGAACATTCGATCTTGAGTAAGTACAAAACCGAAACCCGCACATTCCTACGTCCTTTGTGAGATTCTGTTTACTTTACTAGTTCTCTTTGTGCTTTTATTAAATTGTTTTATACGGTCCTTTCGACTGTAGCGCGCATTCAGTGACGAAATATATTAGTTGTCCCAGTTTAGTCAGTTTTTACTTTTAGAAATCCCTTAATTTTTGGGAAGAGGTTAGTAGTAATTAGAATAATAAGTTTCCTAAAACCTTTCATACTTAAAAACTTTTATGAAATAAAAAAAAGAAATTACTATAAACTTGTGAGTACAAATACAGCACCGAAACAAAATCAATAAACACTTCATTCATAACAACTTTATTAATCACGTTAAAAAGCTTTGTACCTTTATCCGTATTTGAAAACAAAATGCAAAACAACAGCATAGTGCAACGTTATCTGCATTGAATGTGCAATCAATTTACCGTCCGGTTGGATCAGAAATTCACGAGTAGATCGACCGGTGGAGAGCTGTGGGTAGCGCGGTCGTGCACTAATTACTGCTTTGCACATCGCATAGATTTTTCTCTGAAACAGGCAGTGCATGGAGTAACTAAAAATATCTTTACAAAAATTTCCGTGTGATGCGTACATTTCGTCCCGTGGAAAACGCGACTAAGGAAAGCATTCAGGGAATGGGCAGTCAATATAACACCTAGCACCCCTCCGAAAATCCGCCCGCCAATCGATTGGAGTCCCGCAATAGACCCATGAAACCCATGTCCAGCAATGGACTGTTGTAGCTGTTCATGTAGCAAAAGAAGCCTATCGATAAAAATTATGTAAAAAAAAAGCTTTTAAAACAAGCTTTTATTTAAGTGCTCTGAAAAGATAAAAATAAAATTTTTAATGACATTAACCACATTCATTTATGACTTTACAGAAATGAAAATATAATAAAAGCTTGTCGCGATGCCTAGAAGAAACTACCTAATTACAGTTAGGTGCGTACCTAATTACAAAATTTCAATCACAAATTGAAAGTTTCGCGACAAGCTTTTATTATATTTTCATTTCTGTAAAGTCATAAATCAATGTGGTTAATGTCATTAAAAATTTTATTTTTATCTTTTCAGAGCACTTAAATAAAAACTTGTTTTAAAAGTTTTTTTTTTACATGATTTTATTTTATGTTTTTTAGTTTCAATCGATAGTTATTGATCAATACGAAAGTCTTTCTATAAAACGGAGAGACCTTCAATAGAAAAACTTAAGGCACGGGGAAAACTAACATTAGGATAAAGTATAATTATCTCTTTTATATTCTATAGAAGAAGGTTGGTACCTACTCCTCGGGCATCCCTAATAGAAGAATTAGCTTGTAATATGGCTTAGTCTTTTCATTTCATTGATGGCGTCATTATTACATGGCCGAGTCCCAGTTAATTTCGAACAGTCTAATTCTTCTATCAGGAGGCCTTCTATTGACGTGACCCTACTTAAAGCCACGTACGCTTGGCCGGCAGCAAACAACTTTGAACCCAAGTATACAACAGCATGGTCAACCGTACTACCCTGCATTTTGTGAACAGTACACGCCCAGCATAAAACAATTGGCAACATTCTACGTTCAGCTGTACCATGGCTGAATTTAGCTGGAAATTGCACAGATTTCGGTTGAATCACGTGGATCCCATCTTTGCCGAAGTCGATACGGACTGATGGAATGTCTGTGTCATACATTTGTGCTCTTCGGAAACAGGGCCATATAGTTTCTATAATATGACCGATTGCACCATTTACTAAACCCTTAGAGACATCAACATTATACCGCAACATCACCTTGGCCCCCACAAATATATCCAACTCTTTTTTCATAGGTCGAAGACAACCTTGGATGTAACCTAATTCATGGTGGGCCTACCAACTGCCTATCATTAACGAATTCGTATACAAAATTGCAAGTCCCAGCAGTTGAATATTGAGGAGTTTTATAGTTCGAAGACAACCCTGGATGTAGCGTCTAATTCATGGTGGGCCTACCAACTGCCTATAATAAACGAATTCGTATACAAAATTGCAAGTCCCAGCAGTTGAATATTGAGGAGTTCCATAGTTCGAAGACAACCCTGGATGTAGCATCTAATTCATGGTGGGCCTACCAACTGCCTATAATAAACGAATTCATATACAAAATTGCAAGTCCCAGCAGTTGAATATTCAGGAGTTTCATAGTTCGAAGACAACCCTGGGTGTAGCGTCTAATTCATGGTGGGCCTACCAAATGCCTATAATAAACGAATTCGTATACAAAATTGCAAGTCCCAGCAGTTGAATATTGAGGAGTTCCATAGTTCTAAGACAACCCTGGGTGAAGCGTCTAATTCATGGTGGGCCTACCAACTGCCTATAATAAACGAATTCGTATACAAAATTTTGTGTCCCAGCTATAAACCGCTGAGGAGATCTCTCGTACGGAGCCGATCCTGGCAGCAGCATCAGGTCAAATTTATCATTAACATGCATTGTCATCGGTTCTGGACCAACATGCAAAATTTCAACTCAGTCGGATACCGAGAAGTGGGTCAAATTAAACTTGCAAAATTTTTTAACATACATACAAGTCAAGTTAAATAAAAGCTTTTAAAAATATTCTGTTTCGAATGCGCGAGTCGATGAACCGGTGGAGGGCTGTGGGTACCGCGGTCTTGCACTAATTACTGCTTTGCACACAGCATCGCTTTTACCCTTGGTTTCTCTAGTGAAACAGTTATAATGGGTTTAGTAAATAAAACTACCTAAAAGAAACCGATCGATACAAATTATTCTGTGTCAAATTCACGAGTAGACGACACGTGGAAAGCTGTAGGTAGCGTGGTCGTGCCAATTACTGCACAGTCATTCTCCTTAGCTCTTAGCTTTTGCACATAAGCGGTGAATCGGTAAAAGAAATTGTCTAAAGAGGAACCTATTGATGAAAAATATTCTGTAGGTAATTTAACGAGTGTAAAGTTGTGGTTAAATCTAATTATATTACTACACTGTATCGTCTTTTTCACTTCTTTTTTCAATGATGCAGACAGAGAATCCAATAAAAAAAATTGCTGCCAGATACGAAAAAGTTCGGTATTTTTAGAAATAAAGTAATATGTTGGTATACCGCCTATGCGCACTTTAGATTAAGATTTTCTGTTTTTGATTATCCTGTATTTGTGTGTAATAAAGAGTTTTTACTTACTTACTTACTTGGATTTTTCTTTAGTAGCATTTGCTTTGATTTAATTGGCTTTCACGCTCCCCGATTTATTTTGTTATTTATGACTGTTGGTGGTTTATTAACGAGGAAACCTAATTATCATAGTGGTATTGAACAAGGTCCATTTTCCTGTATTGACATTCTAATATGGATCTGATAACAGTAAAAAGGCTAATGTACTTGGACACTTACCGTGATTTATTTTGTAATATATTAAAGATTTTTTTTTTCACCAGATCCATGTGCTGAGCACGAATGTGCCGACGGAGGTATCTGCCAACTGAATGAAGCTCGAGCGCCAACCTGCAGATGTGGTCCACCTTGTGATCTGGTAGCCAAGCCAGGATCGGCCCTCTGCGGGTCCGACTACAAGGACTACCCAAGCGAGTGTGCATTGAGGAGAGAGTCGTGCCGAACTAGGCAGCAGCTCACGATAGCGTACAGAGGGGAGTGTGCATCTGGTGAGAAGGGTTCTAACGTTTTTGAAAACTTTGCCGTCAAAGATTAAGCCGATTCCAGCACCACTTATGAGCTAGGTACCTACTGAATGAAGGTGCATTTTGACGTATAGAGAAAAATAAGAGATGATAGGGGAAATAGCGTAACGTTTCTGAAAACGTTTCCAGCACCACCTATAGGCTACCTACCGAAGGCGCATTTTGACGTACAGAGAAAAATTTGAGATGATAGGGTAAATGGTGTAAATCTTTGAAAACTATGCCGTCAAAGATTAAGTCGTTTCCAGCACCACCTATCCGAAGGCGCATTTCGAAATTGCCAGGGAAAATAAATCACTGACATAACTTACCTGTTTTTTTTTCATTTTTTATACCAGTGACTGAGAATAGTCAATCTGTTTGGAAACATTCCTACTACGTTATTTAATTAATTATCATGCTGTTTTCATCTAATAGATATAAACCTATAATTATTACGACATGATACAGTAATATCATGGTAATAATACCCGTATCGTAGCTATCACACTTAGTTTATGAATAAACTATAAAGAAATTTGATAGAGTTTTCCGTCAAGTAAATTACATGGTTCTTCTTATAAATTACAATAACATAGGGCAATGTTTTCAAAGTTTCTTTACATTATTTATAGGTTCTTAGTAAAAGGGAACACTATCTGTATTTTTATAGAAAATGAGTTTATTTTTTGTACTTAGCGGGTGTTGGATTAAATAACTTTTCTTTCGTAGCACAACACCCGTGCGAGTCAGTAAAGTGCGGCGTCCGTGAACGGTGTTCGCTTGACGCACGCGGCGTGGCTGTGTGCGGTTGCGGTCCGGAATGCGAAACTGTCGTGCGGCCTGTCTGCGGTACTGACGGGCGAACGTACGACAGCCCGTGTGCTTTAGACCGCGCCTCGTGCCTTGACAACCGGGACGTGAGGATGGCTTACCTTGGGCCTTGCGGTAAGACGCACAAATAAACTTTAGAATTTAATATTAATTTTTTATACTGCAGGCAAGACGAGAAAAAGAAAAAGCTTTAACCGAGACGTAGCTAGATTCATACAATATCTAGATTAGGCCCGCAGCTGAGAACTTCAGAAACAACCTACAATGCCTTATTTTGCATACCTCAACAACTAGTTAATATCAACTTTATTTTCTCTCTCGAAGGTGACGAGAACCCCTGCGCACGGGCAACATGTCCATGGGGCGGGGCTTGCATTTCCCGCAACGGCGCCGCGCAGTGCGCCTGCCCAGTGTGCGACGCGACTCTTGCGCCGGTATGCGCGTCAGACCACAACACGTACGGCACAGAGTGCAAGATGCGCATGCACGCGTGCCAGGAGGGCATCAAGGAGGGGGAGCTCAAGGTGCTCTACAATGGGACCTGCCGTGAGTATCATACACATATCAGCCTATTGCGGTCCGCTACTGGACGTAATACGAGGAGTATAGACGGACTGGACGTAATAGGATAAGCCATTGTGCAACGCTAGCCGCCCTCTTCAAATCCATCTGGGTTCATCTGGCTGGAGCATTATTTTATGAGATAAAAACTGTACTGAAAAATATCAAGTTACGTAAATAGAAACCTGGCCTTAATTTAATTAAAGATAAAAGAATAAAGAGCCCTGACCGCCGATTTCATTTCAAAGTAAGAAGTCTTTTCATTTTAACATTCCAAAGGTAAAAGGAATACTTTCATTAGTCATTTAAATTGAAGCCTCGTCGCCACCGCCGCTGGAATGTAAAAGTAAAGTCGAATATAAATAAAAAAAGCCTTTCCAAGAAAATAAAAATGCTATCAATTTCCCGTGATAAAAATCTTTTCCTCTTATGATATTGTCAATAAAAGGTGCCTCGAATCTTTTGCGGTATGACGCTTTTGTTAAGTAAAATATTTAAAGTGTTAATTACATTGAATTTATATTTATTTACCGGTGGAGTGTCCATATTTTTTCGGCAAAGTATCAAAATCATTTAAAATTGGTCTGTTAGCGAATCAGTAGAGTAGCATTTTGCTACGTAAAACTATTCGCGTAGCTATGACTGGCGTAGCAGTTGAATACAGCCATAATATTACAGCAGATCAAAGTTTGTACCTGATCAATACTCAAGTTACAATCAAATTATAAAAATACCAACGTTTGAGAATATGTTAAGCAAAAAAAAATACCTGCTTGAACTTGAAACTGACTACCTTTGGTGTTCGTCAGTAATTAACTAAAGTGATTAGTATGTATAATTTTAACATGATGTCTACATGATAAGGAAAATTACTTATTTTCACTGGCGCGCTATAATTTTCTGTAATCGACAAACCACGACCACTTTACCGTGTACGGACTCGTAATGTGTGCAATTTTAATTGGGATTCCCGCATCAAATGACCAGCCTCAATGCCTCGCTACGTGAATCAAACAACTGCAGAAATAAATTAATTCTGAAACCATCAATCGGTGTCCGTCCCAATTTCCCGTTGAAGCGGTTTTAATCTCTAATTGACATTTCAGCTGCCATCGTAAGCGATAGGTTCTCGTATAATTTATTAACCCTTCTCGTTCGGTAAGCAAAATTAATGGCCGCGCCACATCACCGCTGACAAAAATTTAAATAATGAACAATGAAAAGCGCGGTGTGTGATGCGAAAAAATTGTAAACGTATGATTAAAAGGTTCCTTTTGATAGTAGATATTCAATTTATACTATAGCGGTGAAAATTATAATTAAAATTGTGAAACAAATTTTATTGGATTCCGTAGGTTATGTTATGATTATGAGAGACATAAAAGAGATAATATTTAATTACTTACTGACTTCGTAATTTACGTTCTTTCACATTTGGCTTGTCAGTTGCAATACTAGGCAGATACAGGAGAAAGCTTTATTTGTGTGTGTACGTATGTATGTCCTTTGGATTGAAGTATGGTTGAAATAAAACTCGTCACAGTCACAGCCACAGTTCAATTTCGATGGTTTACCAAAGTTATTACCATTTCTTGACTTAAAGTTTTATTAAAAGATATTAGTTAGACTGGCTTTAACTTAATGTTCAGTTCACGATAAGAAAGTCACAACTTTTTTTAGTTAAGGTTGTTTTGAAGATGAGATATAATTAACATGATAGTGTCCGTCCGACTTCTAAAGATTTTTAATAAAGAAGGTAACATTTGTTCAAAGTTGAGACACTTCTTTTCAAAAGCTAATGAAGTTATGAAAATATTTTTGACGTGAAATAATATTTAAGTAACAAAAAACTTTTTGAATGTTTAAAACTTTTGAAGTGTGGTGACCGGGAAAGAAATGATTAACGAAAGTTTTTCAAATTCATTCATTTATTGAATCAATGTATTCACTCGTAAAACTAGGTAGATACCAACCAACCTATTAACGAGTAATACTGGTAATTCAAAATAAATAAATAAAAATTAACTAACTAATGTATTTCATCCTCGCTCGGGTTCGTACCTTGCCCAAAGGTTGTATATCAATGGTTGTATATGACAGTTCAGCGGGGTAATACTGCAAGTATTTTAGGCACCTTCGGACGGGGTATGGCCCGGGGAGAGCTACTTGATTAATTTGACGAGGCATGTTGCTAAAAGTAAGCATTGTTCTTATTTTTGACGGAGCCTGTTGCTGATCTGTTCTTTAGAATAATGTCTGACGATGCCTGTTGATGATTAGAACTTGTTCGATTTATCATTAGTATATTTTTACTAAGTGGTTTGGAAATCGATACCCAAAGTATTTGTTATTTGAATAAAAAAATCGTGGTTATCGATTTTCTTTTTACGATAGAACATATACCCTAGTGAAATTATTTTTACCTATCTTTAGTGTGGGTGATGAGTGTTAGGTGAGTAAAGATAGGTACATCAAATAAAATATTAGGTAGCAAATATCACTTTTGATCCTCGAGCTGCAGAAAACAATTTCAATTCAATTTGGGCTGCATTATTATATTTTTTTTGTGACATTAGGTTCATGTGATAGACTTGAGTGATAATTTAAATTGATGGTGTAAACAGTGTTCCATGTCGAATATTCAAAGGCATTTGTCCAAGAAGGTAGTCTGGACGAAAGTTGCCTGCGGAAAGTACAGTAGCATATATTTGTATGATAAGTAAAACTTCTTCGGGAAAACATTTAATCTCATTTTCAAACAACGAAGTCCTGTGAATTATGTCATCTCATCTCATGTCATCTCATCTTATCTCATCTCATCTCGTCTCATCTCATCTCATCTTATCTTATCTTACCACTAATTTGGGTACGAAGCCTGCTTGTTTAACTATCATTTTTTATCACCAGAATCGTGTGCAGACATTATCTGCCAAGGAGGTGGAGACTGCAATGTGGATGCCGACACAGGACGACCAGTTTGCCAGTGCAACCACAACTGCACTGAAGCACAGGTACTGTTACAACATACGTACCTACTTACGTAAATATCCCGTCTCATTGTCCAGGTACTCGCAATGCTATCTACTTTTCTGCATTTCTTTTTGCTTAGTCAAATTTAAAAATACTAATAAGAACCACAACCCGGAGACGACGTGCGGGGGGCTCCTTTAGAACCCACGTTTTTATTTCCGAGCTTGTTATTAATCTCAAAACATTACGACAAACAGATATTCAAGGCGGTTACTTATCGTCTTGTCCGTTTTACTACCGCAACGTTACGCATGCGTCTGTCAAACGACTTGACAAACACTTCCGTTACGCAGCGTAACGCACGTAAATCCCACCGTAGCCGTTTTTGTATGGCAGTAAGATCAGAATTCGCAATTTCCTTTCGTCTGACAGACGCATGCGATACGTTGCGTTAAAAAACGGAACGACACGACGGCAAGTGAGCGAAGCGCCTAAGACGTTATTTTTATTGTATGCCCATTTAAGTACTATCAGCAACTTATAGTAGTTTTAATACAGATACATATTAAGATAAACCAGTATAAGTTGGTCCTGTAAATGGTTAGATTGATGTGCTGCTGATAGAACCCGCCTAAAATAGGCTTTGTCAATGGGCGTAAAAATGTTTTGTACTTTCTTTTTGCTTCTTGCGTATACCAAAAGATCGTCAATATTTGAGTTAAAGATAAAACTCTTATGTAAACGCAAAATATTTCTTTATCAGAGTTTGTATATTTGGGATCGAAGTTTACATCAGATGGAAAGTGTGAAAGTGACATTGAAAGGAGGGTAAATGCCGGCAACATGGTGAATGGAGCGTTGCATACCTTTATGAACAGCCAGACAGTGTCTAATAAGGCACGTCTGGCTGTGCATAGAGGAGTGTTAGTTCCAACACTTATGTATGGGAGTGAAAGTTGGGTATGGCAGAAAAAGCATGAAAGTAGAATAAATGCGGTAGAAATGAGAGCGCTAAGAAGTATGATAGGAGTGAAATTGAGTGACAGGATAAGGAATAGCGTGATTAGAGAACGTTGCGGTATAAAAGATGACATAGTGACTGGTATAGAAAAAGGAATGCTGAGATGGTTTGATCACATTGAGAGAATGAATGAAAGAAGATTAACGAAACAGGTGTATATGGCGAGTGTGGATGGGAACGTTGGAAGGGGAAGACCAAGACGCACGTACTTGGATCAGATCGGGGACGTTCTAGAGAAAGGTCAGGTCAAGAGTACCCTAAACCGACGAGCATGTATGAAAAGATTGATGCATGTCGAAGAAGCGAAAGAGGTGTGTCAGGATCGTAGCAAGTGGAAAGATGTAGTCTCTGCCTACCCCTACGGGAAAGAGGCGTGATTATATGTATGTATGTAGAACCATCAGCGTGCACTCAGTTTTTATTATTTCCTTATTATTTATTTTTAGTTTCTTGTGCTCCGTGTACATAGAGTACCACTCTTGTATAAAGATAAAAAACCTTAAAATATTGACCAATCATCACAATATGTTCAGGAAATGGACGTGGTCTGCGGCACGGACGGGCGCACATATCCTTCCCAGTGCGAACTGGACTCGACGGCCTGTCGCGCGCAGAGTGATCTGCGTACAGCCTATCGTGGCGACTGCGGTGAGTCATTACCTTTAGGATGTCTTTATCTATGGTAATAGCGATTTGAATGGACTTGGTCTGCGGCACGGACGGGCGCACATATCCTTCCCAGTGCGACCTGGACTCGACGGCCTGTCGCGCACAGAGTGATCTGCGGACAGCCTATCGTGGCGACTGCGGTGAGTCATTACCTTTAGGATGTCTATAGCTATTATGGAGTATATTTCTTCTAATGATGAAGAATATTGGATGAACGCACATATTGTTCCTAGTATATATATATATATATATATATATATATATATATAAGTATATATCCTTCATTGCATAAAAAACAATGAACAAACAGTGTAAGCAAAGGCGAGCTTAACTCTAAGAAGAGATCTAGTATTAGCTAGACTCAACGTCCTGTCAAGCAACTGCAGGGACTGCGGTGAGTTTATGTTAAAAGTATCTACAGATATTTTGGTCCCATGTTATGGCCACCATCATCATCATCATCATATCGTATGGCAATCCCTGCTTGGATCATACGTCAATGTCTAGGTTTTTCAGCCAGCTCTCTGGCCACCATAACATTATGTGATTACGATTTCTTGTAATTATTTAAAACCCATACTTTCTACGTTTCCACCGGACGTGGTTGACGGTAGCTTTCTTGATAAACTTCTTGGTTTTAATCTATTCTCATTGCTTATAACTAAATTACGCGCAGAAACGCAACTTTTAGTATATCCCGAATGTGTTTTGTTTTACGGCAGGCGTGCATCGTCCTTTTTCCCATATATGCAAGGGTGACGTGTTTTAGTGCAATAATTTTTGACGGTTTTACGGCTTTTTTCGGAGCCACCCTTTTTGAATAAGCAATATTAACTACATGACTCATCGGTTATTCCATGTGACGCACGTGAAACTTCGTGAGATCTCTGTTAACAACCTAAGTTAGATATAAGTAGTCGGGTCTTGGCGTTTAGGTGAATATAGTCGTGCATAGTTCAGGACAATCTTTTAAACATTTATGTACGTTTTGTACTCATAATGCTAAAGAATTTGACTAAGAGCTTATCATTTTTATTTTATTGTTTTGTTAAAAGACTTATTTAAGAAAAATAATACGGAAAACTATTCTTAAATTGCCAGACATATTGTTCTTAATTTATTCTCATAAATAATAATTTATTCTTATAACTCCTTTTTCCTCAGGTTGAATTGTAAATAAGACTTCATAAAATATCTTTTTATCTAATTTCTGTAATATTTTATTTACACAAAAGTATATAAGTATAAAGGGACAAATAACAATTAATACTAAGCTAAACTAGACTACATTTAAGCTAAAAAAAATATCTTTTCAAATATTTTTTAGGGACTTTACAATCTTACTAGATATTTTTTTAAATGATAAACACACTAGTCGTCTTTCGCTGCGTATTTTTAACGTACCGTAAAGACCGTTTCTGTCAGACGAAAGAAAATCGCGAACTCTGATCTTATTTCTATACAAATAATTCCCATTCCTTTCTTCAGACAGACGTATGGTGGTGGACGTACGTTACGGTGCATTTAAAATACGCAGCGACGGACGAAAAGTAGGAGAACCACTTTAAAATCCAATACAGTTTGACTGTGAACCTGGAAACAACCTCCTATTAACCTATAAAATGTTTAACAACCCGAAATGATGCAAATAAATTCCATTGGCCTCATTCAATTCAAAGATAATCACGCATACTTAACTCTACTAACTTTAGTAAAATACTTCCTGGCTCGAATCGTGTTGGGAAGGAGAAATCATTTCCACGAAGTATTTTAAATTTAGTATTTTACTAGCCCTATTGTTTGGTAACATGTATTTGTGAAAGTAATTATATACTTACGGAGAAAATACAGTGGATTATACTTATTAAGTTGTTTTTTGTAAATTGGATTTTGGCACCAATAACAGTCGTAGTTTATCAATAAAAATTTCAAATTTCTGTTGTTGTTAGGTGGAAATATTTTTAAGTTTCCTATAAATCTATAATCTGTATCACTGTAGAATAGAATAGAATAAACGTTTATTTGTTCCTGTTAGGCTAGAATAGCATCACCCATTTTTTTTCCATGGGAGTCGTAAGATGCGACTAAAGAACAACTTGTCATACATAATTTTCCGAATGACCCTCAAATGTTTGTCAGACATGGAGTAAATGTTCGTTTTTTGCGGCCGTTTGCGCTCTGCCTACCCCGCAAGGGTTTACGGGCGTGATTTGTATGTGTTTGTGTATGTGTGTGTGTTATATGTACACAACATTAGTATGCACACAAAATATACATCCTCTAATAGACACAACAGACCTCTGCTGGACATGGGCCATCCCCCATCGGGGTTATACCATACTCACCACGCTTGGCAGGCTGATTGGCGGGAGCAATGCAAAATGTTGAATTTACAGGGAACGCTGCTACCCATTCCCTGAATGAATATCCACTTGTTGCTTTTTACGATACCTAAGGGTACAGTGGGATGTCCTATTCTAAGCCGGCACCACACCGCAATTAATAACATGAGTATATTAACAATTTATAATCAAAATTATAAATAGATTCCTAGATATTATTAATTATTTTCATTACATCAGAATACCAGCTACAGCACAGCCGTAAACCTACATTAAACAAAATACCGCTAGCGACATTAAAACCGCAGCACCTTGTTCATACCACTACACTAATTAAACCAACCTACCGTGTGTAATTAAATTTCAAATCCATGGTACCGTACGCCAGAGCACACTCCGCATAACCACAAAGCCAGCGAGCAATGCACATCACTAAGATTTATTTACTTTACGTAATCTGACTCTGTTGGTACGTATATAGATCACTAATCCTTACCTACTATTGTTCCTAAATTAGGAAAAACTGAAACTGGTAATAAACGAACATAAAATAAACGTATGGATTTAGTTACAGATAATAGAAATTTACTTATTTCATATTTGTTTTCATCGTTACTACAATCTCTTCTCACACTGTATTCAATTGCATAAAAATTTCAAACAAAACTGGATGAATAATTATTTAATTATTAATGAACGAGTTTGTTTAGCCAAAACAGTAAAATTTAAAAATTTAACCGTTTATTGTATACAATATAACACAAAGGACATAACATATAGAACAATACACAACAGGTCAGCCTATTTCTAAAAAGAAATCCCTTACAGCAGACCTAGGGTAGTGAGAAGGCATAAAGTGAGGCAGTTGACGTGTATAACTTACGCAGTAAGATAAAAATAAATTACAAGTAATTTAGTAGGTTAAAATGGTTGTTTTTTATATTTTTATTTACCGTTTATTGTAAACAAAACATTTCAAAAGACACACACAGATACAAAAAATAACAATACAACAGAACAACTTATTTTCACATTATTTTTTCAAAAAAAAAAATTATATGTTTATTTTATGGGTAATTATACCTAATTAACCTATTATTACTATATAATTAATCTATTATTACTAAACTCTTAAACCTTGTATTACTGCATTCACTGCTACGACGTAGCAGTTTACTACGGGACATGTTGAAATTGACAATATAGCAGTATGGATGGACTTTTTCATATATTTTTTTTTATGTCGTTTATTTATGGCTTATAGTTTTGACCATTAGCCGAACCCTATTTATTAATTTGTGTCATTTTAGGAATATGCTAACATACTCTTCTTTACAGTCTTAACGACTCAAACTGGGTTTGTCCACTGTATTCGCTGTTACATTGACATTACTGCTACATTTTATAATCTTAATTTGATAAAATACACTTAAATTTAATTTCATAAACGAGCTACCATACATGAAATCAAAAAGCTTCGCAAGTGACACAAAATGTAATATGTCCTTTACAGACACGCATAACGCAATCGTGCAATAAATAAGCGATCTCAGATTTTTTTTAAGTTGTGCCCTCAAATAATGCCAGCCGTATGGGACATCAGACCTATCAATATTAGAACTGCGGATTGAAAATTAATCCCCAAGTGACCTGTTAGAATGAAAGACGAAACTTACTCAAGGGAGTCCCTTTATATAAATATATTCGAGTAAATTTGTTTAGGAATAAAGTCCGTATTCGACCTAACTTTCAGGTCTCTAATTTATTTTAGTTGAAAAGTTTTTCGAATTTAGTTCGTGTTTTATTTTAAGTTTGTTTTGTGAAAAGTTATTTTGCTATATGTTTAATTTAGCGTTGCTATGCTGGGGTAAGTTAGGTATTAATGACGGTCTATGAATGCGCCGCGATTTCGCACGCATCGCTCTGGGCATATGTTGTCCCTTTCTCGCTCGCGGGGCGAGGGGGCGGCGTGCGCGCGGGCCGCCTGGTGGACGCCGGGCGGTGATTTCTGCACCGCAGTCAGTCACTCGAAAACCGTTCGGACGTCGAGTATCGTGTTTGTTGCGGATTTCCCGCCACGAGTTTTGTGATGCCGCGTGTAATGGACGATTCAATTTGAGATCGCGCGTGTTGATGCATCGTATTATTGCGGTTCTCCTGGGTTATACTAGAATACCAGGCTTAGTGATTGTTGGATGTCTCGACGTCTTCCACGTGAGCGTCGCGTTGAATAGGCATCAGGTGGCCATTTTGGCCCGCGTTTGTACGGCCCAAATTCGGGTTGGGTCACGCGTAATGACTAATATCAAAGTGGAATACGAACAGAAGCTGTGAGTGGTTTGACGTGAATAACGCGCCAAGGCTGTAGTGGAATGCTGGGTGTCGATATCTTTTCCACCCAGCCCTGTAAGTACCAACGGAATTCCTATTTGATCCATTCCCTGAACTTCCTTTCTCCGTTGGGTATTTATGCATTTGCGCCGGCACGTGACTGTAAGTGATAAACTGTTTATTCGTGTTAATGGTGTGTTCCCTTTAGTCATATTTGTTGTACCATATCATTGTGACTCCTTAGTACGAATTGCGGAATTCGTGGGGTGATATAATTTGGAGGTACTTACTTATAATCTAGTGCTAATACGTGTGACGTAACGCCAGATCGGCAGACGGTATTTACTACCGACTTGAGTTATGTAAGGGTTGGAACACATCATTAGCCAATTTCAATCAACTTAGTTAATTAAGTTAAATAGATTTAGGTTCACGTTTAATTTATAGTATGCGCTGCTATATTGTGCAGCGTATGCTATTTAGCGCTGCGTAACGCAGCCATTGTCTGCCTCCAGTTGAACTCCTGGTATTTTGTTCGAAATTTACCTGTGTAAATCGCTTCCACTGCGGGAGTTTAGCTTGGAATTAGACAATTTTTGGTAGCAGAGCGTGGTTCAGAAAACCACTAGATTTAAGATTATTTAGTATAAGATTTTTAATCTACCTACATAAAAAAAAATATATATATATTTATTGTGATTGTAGTGTGTGCCCTGTGTAGAATATCCTATCGGTAGGATCAGGGCCAATCAATTAGTGAATTGCTTGTTATTATCGTTGTGTTTACCCTGTGCGGATATCCTAACGGTAGGATCAGGGCCGATTGTCTATTATTGTTTTTTATTGTAAGGTTCGGTGTTACTTTGGGTTGGTACCATGGCTCCCACAATTAGACAGCTTCAGGCGAAAATTAGAGCGCACCTAATGTGGTTCGCGACTAAGCAGGCGATGGTCGGTCGCGGGGACCGAGAGGACGCACTCATCGCTTGTGCGCAACGGATTGACGAACGGGTCGCGGAGGTGTTGGATTGCCTCACTGGATGCGAGGAGTTATTTGATGGGACGCCTGATGAGGAGGTCAAACTTACGGTCCGGGCGAATGTGACCCAGTGCCTGGAGATAGGGCAGGAGATCCAGCAGGCGGCTGCTGTGATCACCAGGCGTAGGGCTGGGGAGCCGGACCCATCCCATGGTCCGCGGGGACCGGGGGTGCAAGTGCCCCTGCCGGCTGTGGCGATTCCGGTCTTCCACGGGGACTACACGGATTGGACCCGATTCCAGGATCTGTTTGACAGTGTGATTCATAACCGCACTGACTTGCAGCCGGCATATAAAATGGCACAATTGATGGCCAAGCTGCAAGGTGAGCCCCATGAGCTGGTAAAGCATCTACCAGTCGATGATGCAAGTTACGAGACGGCTCGCGGTTTGCTGATCGAGAGATACAGCAACAAACGTCTCATGATTGACCAACTCCTGGAACAGTGGCTCACCGTGCCGACCATCACACGAGGGACGGACCTCAGGGCCAAGGTCCTCAACCCTGTCTGCGTTGCAGTGAACGCTCTTGAGAGACAGGGGATGCCGGTGTCAGGCTATGATTATATCCTGGTCCACACGTTGTTGCGCCGCCTGCCGAGCGACATGGCCGCTCGTTTTGAACAGTCACACGGAGGTAAGACATCTGATTACCTCCCGACCTTCGAGGAGCTCAAGTCCTTCCTCGAGGCCGAGTGCAGGCGGGTAGATGCCCAATTTGGAGAGTCGCCTCACGCGGAGTCTGCGGCCGCTCGCCGCCCGGAACGGCCGGGTGCACAGGCGCGAGACGGTAAGAGTAGGCCACCCAGGCGATACAACGTCGCTAATTTGGAAACGAGGTGTGCCTACTGCAGAGAGGCGGGGCATCAGGTGACTGCGTGTGAGGAGTTCGCTGCACAGCGGGTGCAGAAACGTCGTGGTGTGGTGCAGCAACGGCGTTGGTGCTTTAGGTGTATGGGGCCGCATCAGGTGCGAGAGTGCCCATCAAGCACCAACTGCAGGTACTGCCAGGGTGCCCACCATCAGCTCCTATGCATGAACCGCAGCGGAGATTACGGAGGCAGAGCTGACGCGGGTCAGCGGACGGAGTCTGCCCTACCTAGACGGGAGCAACGCTCCCCACCCCCTCCAAGGAGGAGTCCTCTTCCACCAGGGTTTCAGGGACGAGGCCAGGGACATCAGCAGGTGATGCCCCCTTCACCACGCGCGAGACAGTCACCACCTCGGCAGCAGGTGCCGGAACAGGGTAGGTGGTCACGGGTCCAAGGTCAGGGGCACCCATCACAAGTACGTGATGCTACGGGCGGGTGCCAATACCAGGGCCAGTACATGCAGTACTCGGCGGGACTGAACAACATGGTGAGGTCTCATGACCCACGCATGCCTCTCCCCTTGGCTGAGCACCCGCGGCTACAGGCGCATCCACGGTACGCGCGCCTGCCGCAGGGTTACTATAGGCTGCCAGCCTTGGCGTACAGGACCAGAGGTCCCTATCAGCAGGAGTGGGACCCACTCGAAGGTGTACGGAGAGAGGGGACCCCCCCGCAGGACGCGGACACTCCGCGCTTAGATTCCTGCTAGGTAATCGCCGCCTACACGCCAGCTTCGGCCCCCCGGCCAATTACGGTATTGTTGCCTACGGCAATGATTTGGGTATGGGGATACGGTGGCCGCAGCATACAGGTAAGAGCCTTGTTAGATACAGGGGCTCAGGGTTGTATTGTGTCTAGTAAGCTGGTGAGTAGGCTAAGCTTAAATATAAGGCCCACAACGGATGGGGCTGTAGGTATTGGAGGTGTAGATGTGCCTGACGTTCGGGGTCAGGTGAACTTCGAGTTCACATTAGGTAATACAGGTACAGGGGTCAGCTATCATGCCTCAGCAGTGGTGCTGGATGAAGTGGTAGGGAAACTTCCTCAGGTTCGGTTACCGTCAACGGTACGAGGGTTAACCACAGGCTTAGAGTTAGCTGATCCTGAATTTGATACTCCTGGTACGGTGGACGTTCTCCTCGGGTCAGACGTCCTCGGGAGATTCTGGTGTGGCAGAAAACGGGTACTTCAGCAAACTGGTTTAGTGGCCGTTAATACCACAGGGGGGTATGTTATTTTTGGCCCAGTTTGGAGATCTCAGGACCTACCAGAGGGCGATACGGTGCTCTATGGTAGTGTGTTGTCGGAGGTGTTGCAGAGGTTTTGGGAGTCTGAGGAGCCACCCACAGCGGATAGACGGAAGCCAGAGGATGACGAGTGCGAGCTGTTCTATCAGTACAACACTGCACGAAGTTCGTCAGGTAGGTTTGTTACCAGGCTGCCATTTCTCCCAAACCGCCCCTCCTTAGGTAGTTCGCGACAGATCGCGGAACGGAGACTACTGGCTATGGAGAGAAAGATGAAGCGAGATGCAGCACTTCGGCAGAAGTATATCGAATTCATGAGGGAGTACCTAGAGTTAGGCCACATGTCGGTGTCCAGCATAGATTGGAGGTGTGTCGAGCATTACTACATACCACACCTGGCTGTTTTGAAGTCACCGGAGGCGAAGATACGGGTAGTGTTTGACGGTTCTGCTCCTACATCGAATGGTGTGTCTGTGAACCAGTGTCTGCACGCGGGTCCCAAGTTGAACCGGGACATTGTGGACATCCTCACAGATTTTCGGTTGCACCAAGTAGCGTTCGTCGCAGACGTCAAAATGATGTTTCGCCAAACAATTATACACCCGGATGACCGTCGGTACCAGCTGATTTTGTGGCGTGAGAGCCCTGACGAGCCGATGGTCACTTATGAGCTTAACACGGTAACGTATGGTCTGAAGCCAAGTCCGTTTTTGGCAGTACGCACGCTGCGAGAGTTGGCCGCACAGGAAAGGGTAAGATTCCCTCGAGCCGCAGCAGTACTGGATCGCGACGTCTACGTGGATGACATCTGCACGGGTGCAGATAGCGTGCAACAAGCACTGCTACTACGAGACGAGCTGATCGCGATCATGGAATCAGGAGGTTATGAGTTGCGGAAATGGCTGTCCAGCTGTCCAGAGCTCCTGGCCGGGTTGCCAGGTGAGTTCCAGCAGGACCCGCACCTTTTCGAGAACCCGGACAATCCAAATACGTTGAGCATCCTAGGGGTGCAATATAGGCCAACGCATGATGTCTTTACGTATCAGATCGAGCCAGACCTTTTGCAGAAGACTTGGACGAAGCGTTCGGTATTATCGACGATCGCCAGAACTTTCGATCCTAACGGGTGGATCGCACCGGTGACGTTCATGGCGAAGTGCTTCTTGCAAAGGTTGTGGATAGCAAACTTGGGTTGGGACGACCAGCTCTCCGGAGAGCTGTTGAATGATTGGACCAAGTTTGTGACCACCTTACCAGGGATCGTACGCATCGCCATACCTCGCAAGTTGCTCCCATCGGTGGGATGTAAGGCTACCCTACATGGGTTTTGTGATGCCTCGGAGCGAGGGTACGCGGCAGCTGTCTATTTGCGGACAGTCAGTTCAACGGGAACTGTAGACGTGCGTCTAGTTATGGCCAAGAGTAAGGTGGCTCCGGTTAGGACAAGATGGACCATTCCAAAGTTGGAATTGGCGGGAGCAGCGCTTCTCACGCGCTTGCTACATCATGTCGCTAGTAATCTACGCGGTACCATCAATTTGGATGAAACGGTGTACGCATGGACCGACAGTAGGATAGTTCTGTGCTGGTTACAGACGTCGGTACATACTCTTGAGGTTTTCGTGGCAAATCGGGTGTCACAGATTAAAGGATCGGAAACTCCGTTGGTATGGAGACACGTACCGGGAGAACAGAACCCAGCGGACTGCGCCTCACGGGGATGTAGGGCCCCTGATTTGGTAGGTCACTCACTGTGGTGGGGACCTCAGTGGCTGACTGAGTCACCTGAGAGATGGCCATACAATGAGTGCGGGTCGCCGCTTGGGCCACCTGATCGAGGTTGGCGAGTGAACGTAGGGCAGATCGTACCTAAGCCTAGTGCGGCTTTCTTGCTGGAACGATACAGCTCCCTCGACAAACTTCTAGGGGTGACAGGTTGGATCAAACGGTTCGTGAACAACTGTAGAAAACCTCAAGCAGAACGGAACTTGGCACCTGTCCTCTCGCCTGCGGAGCGGAATGCGGCTCTAAGTTTATTGGTTAGGGTCGTCCAGGCGGAACATTTTGAGGAAGAGGCCAGGCTGCTCAGGGATGGCCGTGGAAAGCTGAAGGGAGGTCTTGTGCGCCTCAACCCGTTCGTGGACGAGCATGGAATGCTCCGGGTTGGAGGTAGACTTCGGAACGCTAACCTGCCCTTTTCAGCACGGCATCCGCTGTTACTCCCAAAGAAGGGACCTTTGGTAGAACTTATAGTTAGGGATCGTCACCAGAAAAACTCGCATGCGGGCTGCAATGCACTTTTGGCTATTCTGCAGCGCGAGTTTTGGATCTTGTCTGGACGACGTACGGTACGGAGCATTGTGTTTCGGTGCTTGCCTTGCTATCGGTTGAAGGCAGCCACAATGCAACCTCAGATGGGAGACCTCCCACCGGACCGGGTGACGGAAGCCTGGACGTTTGCGGGTGTGGGAACGGACTTTGCGGGGCCTTTTATGGTAAAGGCATCACGCCTTCGCAACGCGAAGTCAATCAAGGCGTATTTGTGCGTGTTTGTGTGCCTAGCAACCAAGGCCGTCCACTTGGAACTCGTGGCCGACCTCACTACGGAGGCTTTCTTAGCAGCTTTAGATAGATTTGTGTCGCGAAGAGGGCGACCAGCGCTGATCAGGTCGGACTGTGGTACCAACTTTAAGGGCGCTGATCGATGTATGAAGGAAATTATAACGTTTTTATCGGAAAACGAGGAAGCTATCGGCACGAGCCTCTCCCGTCAGGGCATTAACTGGGTGTTCGATCCACCAGGATGCCCCCACTGGGGTGGTATATTTGAAGCGGTTGTAAAGTCCGCTAAGACGCATTTGATGCGCGTTATAGGTTTAACGATATTAACCTTTGAGGAGCTAGCGACCGTGTTTTGTAAAATTGAGGCCGTTCTCAATTCACGTCCTTTGTGTCCGCTTAGCTCAGATCCAAATGATCTGGAGGCCCTGACACCAGGGCATTTCTTAATTGGCCGACCACTTAACGCCTTGCCAGAATACCCCTACACAGAGGTCAGTAGCAATCGTTTGACGCGTTATGAGTTGCTGCAGCAAATGTCTCAGAATTTTTGGAAGCGATGGTCGCTTGAGTATTTGCACATTCTGCAGCAACGCCTTAAGTGGACGGACAGAACTGAACCCCCTCGCATCGGAGATCTCGTTCTGGTTAAGGATGCCAACCTGCCGCCACTGCGATGGCGCAGAGGGCGCATTCTCAACTTGTTCCCAGGTAGTGATGGCACTCCTCGAGTCGCGACAGTTCAGGTAGGGGATTCAGTTCTTAAGCGAGCAATAGCAACGCTATCTCGTCTCCCCAGTAGTGAATAGGCCTAAGGGATTCGGCCTAGGGCGGGTGAATGTTTAATTTAGCGTTGCTATGCTGGGGTAAGTTAGGTATTAATGACGGTCTATGAATGCGCCGCGATTTCGCACGCATCGCTCTGGGCATATGTTGTCCCTTTCTCGCTCGCGGGGCGAGGGGGCGGCGTGCGCGCGGGCCGCCTGGTGGACGCCGGGCGGTGATTTCTGCACCGCAGTCAGTCACTCGAAAACCGTTCGGACGTCGAGTATCGTGTTTGTTGCGGATTTCCCGCCACGAGTTTTGTGATGCCGCGTGTAATGGACGATTCAATTTGAGATCGCGCGTGTTGATGCATCGTATTATTGCGGTTCTCCTGGGTTATACTAGAATACCAGGCTTAGTGATTGTTGGATGTCTCGACGTCTTCCACGTGAGCGTCGCGTTGAATAGGCATCAGGTGGCCATTTTGGCCCGCGTTTGTACGGCCCAAATTCGGGTTGGGTCACGCGTAATGACTAATATCAAAGTGGAATACGAACAGAAGCTGTGAGTGGTTTGACGTGAATAACGCGCCAAGGCTGTAGTGGAATGCTGGGTGTCGATATCTTTTCCACCCAGCCCTGTAAGTACCAACGGAATTCCTATTTGATCCATTCCCTGAACTTCCTTTCTCCGTTGGGTATTTATGCATTTGCGCCGGCACGTGACTGTAAGTGATAAACTGTTTATTCGTGTTAATGGTGTGTTCCCTTTAGTCATATTTGTTGTACCATATCATTGTGACTCCTTAGTACGAATTGCGGAATTCGTGGGGTGATATAATTTGGAGGTACTTACTTATAATCTAGTGCTAATACGTGTGACGTAACGCCAGATCGGCAGACGGTATTTACTACCGACTTGAGTTATGTAAGGGTTGGAACACATCATTAGCCAATTTCAATCAACTTAGTTAATTAAGTTAAATAGATTTAGGTTCACGTTTAATTTATAGTATGCGCTGCTATATTGTGCAGCGTATGCTATTTAGCGCTGCGTAACGCAGCCATTGTCTGCCTCCAGTTGAACTCCTGGTATTTTGTTCGAAATTTACCTGTGTAAATCGCTTCCACTGCGGGAGTTTAGCTTGGAATTAGACTACATTTTTTGTGATGGTTTTTTTTAGATATAAGTATTTTTATTCTTATTCAAGTTGCGCAGTTGACTGGTCTCAGACTTTTCATGTTTTTCTTTTCGCATTTGTTTGAAATAAGAAAAATTATTTGAGAATTGGCGATATAAATTATTAGTAAAAGTAGGTAGTAAGTAAGTAGGTACTTTGATATTTCATAATAAATACATATATACAAACATCAGCCTATTGCAGTCCACTGCTGGACGTAGGCCTCCCCCAGAGTACGCCATAGGGCAGATCTCTCGTTTTCGCCATCCAGTCGCTACCAGCCAAATTTTTAAGTCCTCGGCCCTTTTGGCCGGATGATATTTGATAATAATGAGGTTGATTAATGTTTACATCGTGTAAGATTTTTTCTTACAAGATTAAACAACTTTTTTTTTTCTTGCGATTATCCAATATGCCGTGTGATGCCGGCTTAGAATAGCATCACCCCATTTCTTACCCATGGGTGTCGTAAGAGGCGACTAAGGGACTCGAGGGTGTGTATTGCAATTTTAGGCGACGGGCTGACAACCTGACACTACAGTGATACACAGTTATCTGATTGAACGGCCGTTAACGCTCTGCCTACCCCGTAAGGGATATAGGCGTGATTTATGTATGTATGTATGTATTATCCAATGGATTCTAATCTACCCAAGCCAACCAGCAAAGCTATTATTTCGTTGAAATATTACAAATCTGGTAATGAACCGAAACATTGCTTCCTCTATTTAAATCGGGAGTAAATTTCCAAATCTTTGCAAAATCTAATTTACCTCCTCGGCCGGCACTAATCGGGCGCATTCACAGCCTTTCATTTTGCGGGAAAGTGGTAAACAATCGTTATTAAATTTGCACGGGTGTCTTCTCTCATGCCTCATTGTGCGATAGAGACAGGTTTATTTTTCTTCGAGAAAGAAAGAGGCGAACAGATGGAAAGCTCGCATTGTCCAACAAAATGACATTATCTGTTCAGCCATTCGTTTCTCGGCAAACTTTAGCCGGGTGCTTACAAAGTCGTAACCTCTCAGCCCGCAGACGAAATAAGTAGTATTATTTATGAGTTAGATGCCGTTCGGTACAAATAGCTTTTGTTCTTATTATCCAACGTAGAATAAGGGAAGTGAAAACTTTTACTATGGGTGATTAATGTTTGAAATTTTTCACAGCGCTCTGCGAAGGCGTGAGGTGTTCGTTTGGGGCTCGCTGCTCTGCTGGCGAATGCATCTGTCCCACTGACTGCACGGGAGCCGCCAGGGAACCAGTGTGCGGTAGTTCAATGCAAACTTACTCAAACGAGTGTGAACTACAAAAAGCAGCGTGCAGATTACCTCCACCGGCAACACTGCACGTCATCTTCTACGGAAACTGCAAAGACCGTCTCGCTGTAGTACCGCCGATTGCTATGAGTACGTACACCAATTATTTCTTCAACATTACACTCTAATGCTCCATTATTTTTTATCGTTAATCTATAACTGTTCTTAATATATTATTACCTCACAGAAAAACACATTACAGTGTCATTAATCAAAAAACTACTAACGATCCTGTCCTAATATCTAGTCGACGATGGGCGTTGTGGAAATATTTACCATAGAACCGTCATCACCCGAATTGTTAGCAGTAATTCCAATAAACCGTCCCATCCTCGATCAATTAACTAACTTTCCGCTTTATCGCTGGACTAACACGCAAATATTTGGGTGGGGCGTTAGCTACGACCGCGATGACCACAACAGAGGAGACGGAAGGGTCGACGGAATCCGGAGTGACAGACGAGGGCACGGTCGGGCCTGGCGCCTGTCGGGACATACGCTGCGACTTCGGCGCCAGCTGTGAACTCGGCTCCGACGGCTACCCGCGCTGCTCCTGCCTGTTCGAATGCCCTGTCGACGACGAGTATTTCCCTGTTTGTGCATCCGACTTCAGACTATACCCCAGCATGTGCGCTATGCGCAAAGAGGGCTGTCAAAAACAACTCGAGCTTAGGTTGCGGCCACTGGATTTATGCAAAGGTTCGTGCATGATTACTAACAATTCATATGCCATTGTCATTTCCTGTAGCAGTTCAATATGTAGTAAATGTTATTTCACTAGCTTAGCGTTCCAAATGAAATGTCTAACCGCAGGTATGGAAGTGAGGCCTTGCGGTAACAACAAGGCAATGGTTGATTCGATGACGGGTCTAGAAATAGATTGCGGGAACGGACCGCACCGGCAAGATTGCCCTGTCGGTAGCTACTGCCACATCACCCTGACAGCGGCTCGATGTTGCCCTAAAAGTGAGTTATATATAGCCCCAACAAAGCTCCAATTTTAATTACGCAGTAATTAATTACATTAATTATTACGGGAAGATGTCAAACTTCCAACTTTACGCTATCTGTCGTTATTACTAATTTTATACCAAACTCATTAAAATATCAGTCTAATATATCATTCGTACGGTGTGCTATTTACGATTTCATGCTTACATTCATAACCACGTATACTTACTGATGATTTGCAACGGTGAAGATACTAACGGTACACGGCACCAAGTAAATTGTTTACAATCACGCTATGCACGTTAGTGTGCTGAGTCTTTTGTCAACCGTACAGAATCGTATATAACGTGGTGACATTAAATTTATTATACCTATGAAGTCATGATTTTGGAGCTTATGTTTTTTGTTTTATTAGACGACACGAAACAATTCGAAGAAAAGAGGGTGCTACATTGTTCTGAGGGGCCGTACGGGTGTTGTTCAGACGGCTCGACCGCAGCCACGGGCCCTAACGAGGAGGGATGTCCAATTACAAGTTCGACTTGCGGTTGCAATCGGCTCGGATCAGTGTCGGATCGATGCGATGAGAGCGGCCAGTGTGCTTGCCGGCCAGGCGTCGGCGGTCTTAAGTGTGACCGCTGCGAGCCGGGCTACTGGGGCCTACCGCGCATCGGGACCGGCCACACCGGCTGTATCCGTACGTATTTTCAACGAAATTTCGACTCATTTAATTCATTAGAGTCGTAACTTTGTTTTCCAACTTTTGGCGTCGCTTATTAATTTGAGAGAGTAGCTGATGAATTTAGGTAAACAACTGTTTCTTTGAAGACATTTTCTTGAGGTGTAATTAATTTCAATTTATGTTATATCAATGTCGACGAATATTTAACTTAGTTTTGTGCTTTTAGCGTGTGGCTGTTCAGCTTTTGGATCAGTGCGAGAAGATTGCGAGCAGATGACGGGACGCTGTGTGTGTAGGCCGGGTGTCCAAGGGCAAAAATGTACGATTTGCGCGGACCACCGTCGCCGTTTGGGCCCCAATGGCTGTTCCGATCGTAAGTCCCACTCAATTTGAATCGCCTATATTCCATTTTCGCTCTATTTTTATACCGGCAACTTTGCTCGAGAGTTGACCTGATTACCTGACCCTTGTCAAGTGTATTCTTACATTTTTTATGGGCTCATATTCGATAGACGTAGTTATATTCAGACTTATAAAATAATACATTATTAATTGATGTGTGTAATATTTTATTAATTTATAAACTTTTAAGAAACGGAAAAAAGTTTGTGAAGCTAAATATTGTCCTTACTTTTTCAATTGTATTAAAGTTTTTACAATTCATGCAATCGTTATAAGTATAACCCAAGTGGATTGCATAACAAAAACAAAAAATTATAAAATTAATTAGTTTTATTTACTACTACTTTTCGATTATTAACTACTTAAGTGTAGGTTTAAAAATTGGTTTTTGAATGCCAATCTCAGTAAATACTACTATTTGTCACTACATAGTATCAAATGAAGTCGGTTCTCGTTTCCCTATGCTTAGATCGTTAAAACTACACAACGGATTTCGACGGTTTTTTGTAGATAGAGTAATTCGAGGGATAGTTATAATTAACTCCGAAGAAACGTCGCTAGTAATGATTATAAAATGTCACATCTTTCACATACTAATCCTTGGGTCAAATAACACAGAACAGTTTCTGGAAATTTGTTGGACTTGGGAGAACAGTTTAAATAATCTTAGTTGCAATATCATTTAAAATACGAAGGTCGAAGGCCACATTGAAAGGCACAAAATTTAATACGTTAGTGTGACACTGAGCAATAACAAATATACCTATCATCTATTAATACCTAGGTATTTAACTACGAGTAAATACGTACTATGTTTTTGGTCTTTGACATATTATTTTGAAAATTAATTTATACAATTTTTATATTTCTGACGAGCACACTGTACGTTCTTATATGTTGACATGTATGGAATTTATATTGTTATTTTAATGTGCAATAAATTAAACTAAACTATGTTTACCATGTCAAAAGCTTTCCTAAAGTCTAAATATGTCAAATCCATCTGTTCTACCACTCTTGCATCTAAAGCTAAAGATGCAGCCTTCGTAAAGCACATGAGGTTACCTAGGTTGCAAGGCCTAGCCTAAAGCCATGTTGGAAATCAGATAATATATTTTCAGTTCGTGAGTAAATGATCGCGTATAAAAAGTATTCAAATATCTCAGCAAAAGTAGAAAGAACCGATACCATTCTGGGATTCGAGTGTTTTGTAATATAACCATAGCAAAACATCGAATTAATTTTGCGTACTTGTTTGTCCAAGTTTGAAAGAAACCTTTGAAAGAAAATAAAACTCACGTAACTTATCTAAAAATATTTTTTATTTCACCACATCAATTTCTCTTGCTTTGGTATGAGAAGGCAAACGGTAATAAGATCTTAGCTAGTTATTTTTTTGTATGTTTAATTTGTATTTTTGTTTCTTTTAGCCGAAACAGGTGGCGTGGTGGAATCATGTGCTGAGCTGTCGTGTTATTTCGGAGCAGTATGTACCGAGCGCACTGGCGGTGCTCTTTGCGAATGTGCAGCTGCGCCTTGTCCTGATAGTGACACTAATATGCTCGTAAGTAGACATTGAATGAAAATACTTTTACGAGGTCTTCGTAACAGTACGCACAAGAACGTCGTTCTTACTTTTCTTGTGTAAACATTCCGTAGTATAAACACTGAACAATGCATACTGTACACTGAATATTTTGTTATTTTGACCTTGTAATGCATTTTACTGCATTGTGTTAAGGTTAAAATAACCAAAACAACAATAAAGAGTCATCAAAATGATTGTATAAGAACTTAAAGCTTTGTTAAAAGCTTATGATTAAATATTCAATATACTACGTGATTATACTTCTAATTTGCTCATGATGATACTTTTAAGATATCTGATTTGTTTGTGGACAAGACGTGGAAAAAACCCCCTGTTCCACCTATCCCTACTGGCCTATCCCCCCTAGGAGGGAAGAGCGGATTTTTTTTTCCTTTCTTCGCTACTAGTGGGGATACGTCTTCCACATAGTTCAACTATAATAGGGTATAGTCCGAAAGAAAAGTATTCAGTGAAGAGTTATGGATGTAGTTTATTGGAAATTAAATCAACATAAAAACAGTACTTCCCTGATATTATAGAGGGTGTAAGGTTGACAAAAGCTTTTAAGCACAATTTAACAGTCGTCGTGGGTATTTTCAAAATTAACAATTTTGTTTTTGGCCATTTTGTCCATTATACCCTGTATACACTTAATTTATTATTTACACTATTATCTTCTCAACATGTCTAAAAAATGGCCTGTTGTGATTTCACCATTTAACAGTTGCATCTGTGCTTGTAAAATCACATTATCACGGATAATATTTTGATGCGATAATATTTTTAACAACGCGTAAAGATTGTTTTTTCGGTTGCTTTTGTAATTTATTTTATAGTGCCAAGCCTCAGCAAAATTATTAGTAAGGTGTTTTTTTTTTCCAAAAACGCACCACTGTTTATGACTTACTTATGACTAATTCAGAGCAAAAAGTCATCTTAAATAAAATTATGGAACTCATATAAGCATAACTTGAAAACTGTAAGTCTCATCATCCAAGACATTTATTATACAAAATTTAATGCAAAATATTTAACTCCTCGAATGTTTTTGAGTAACATTAACCGTTTTTGAATAAAAGCAGAAAAACTGAAAGTAGGGACATAAAAAGGGGGAAGGGGGGTGGGGGGGGAATTCATTTGACAACTTATTCCCCCTTAAATTATTAATTACACATATGAAAGCTACACGCATACCAAGTGTCCAGCTTGCTTCCGGATGGGACCATAGCTTCATACAAAGTCGGAGCTAACGAGCCGTACTATATGCTAGATTCTGACAGCGACCATGAAGAATATATCGAGAACGAGAAGAAGGAGAGCACACTGCGTAGAAGTTGCCCTGAACTGAACAATATAATTACAACGAATGAACTGGAGATCTTAAAGGAAACCGTAGCCATCCTTGAAGAGCAACTGCGCTCTGCCGATAAAGAAATTGAAACATTCTTAACCGAAAACTTTGAACTAAAAAAAGAGTTAGAAATATATAAAAAGAAATTTAATATCTTACAACAGCTATGCCAGCAGCCAATTACCACTACTAAAAAGAGCAGAAAAAAGAAAAATGCTTATAGAACTCTACCTAACCCAATATTAGAAACAACGCAGGTGGAGAGCTTTGCATTATCGCAATCTGACAATATCTCGCCGCCGGCAGAAAAAACTGGTGCACTATCTACACCAATCCACAACCTTACAATGCCGCTTCAACAGCAAAACACGCCTACACCCCCAAAGGCAACGAAAACGCTATCATCACCGTCTGATATAAAAAACCAGAAGAATAAAATATGTATCATTAGTTCAGATAAAACAAATAATATCACATCAAAAGCCAAACAGACTCTACCAGAAGATTATGAACTTTGTCATTACTTAATGCCTTTTTGCGGGACAAAGCAATTACTTTCTGGGCTACAGCATAAACTAAAAAACTTTACATTGAAAGACTTCTGTGTAATCATAATAGGTGAGGCTGACTTTCGAGTATCAAATAACTACAGTGAGCTTATTAACTTTATTAGGGTGACTCTAATGCCAGTAAAACATACAAATGTCATCATCTGCTCTCCAACATATAAAAATGGGAAATATGTAAATTTCTTTAACAGTCGTATAGAGTCATTTAATAACTTACTTCACCAAGATTTAACAACTCATGATTGGTACGCGTATCTTTTGGACTCGAATTTGAATCTACAATACGACTCATCAATGTTTAAAAAACGCAGTGGAGCCCTAAATGGCTATGGCATGCAAATTGTGTTAAATGATTTGACTGAAATGATTGTGAATATTAGGGCAGCTTTGGCTGATTATCATGATAAAATGTTTTTTCGTGTATAATAGTAACAACATGTATAGTCCTACCTACGATGATTCAAAAACTGAATTAACAGATTGTCATGATAACTTAATTATGCGAGAAAGATTGACTGTTTTTCACCAAAATGTGTGTGGCATAAATACTAAGAAGGATCAGTTAGAGTTATACTGGGATGAGGCCGATCCGAAACCAAATTACGTCTGTATTAGTGAACATTTTTTAAATGAAAGCGCAATACGTGTACTAAATTTTGAAAATTACGAGTTGGCTACGTTTTATACTAGGCGCAATAAGATCAGGGGAGGGACGCTTATACTAAATCGGAAAGAAACTAAGATTGAGGTTTTAGATTACTGTAAAAAAAATAGCAAAAATGACTGTTTTGAGGTTTGTGGAGTAAAGGACTTGCAGACGAATATTCATATATTCTGTTGTTACCAGAATAATGCTAACTTTGATGCCTTCATAGAAAAACTAGAATTGATGTTGCAGCACTTTTTTAATAAGAAATGCGTAATTTGTGGAGATTTTAATGTAGATTTAATGAAATCTCTTGATCATAAATATGTACTGCTGGATCTATTGCAATGTTTTAATTTTAGACCCCTTGTACATGAAATTACTTTTACTCGAAATGACATACGATCGTGTATAGATAATATTCTTACAAATATTACGGATGATGAAATACAAAGTGTAAACGTAGATTACAACGGACTATCGGATGGTCATAGTGCATTATTAGTGGATATAGAGACTGAGGCTCATAGAGCACATCACAAAGAACCCATAATGTACGTTATGAAACGAAGATTTAATAAAAAAAACTATGGCCGATTTCGCAAAAATATATTAGAGGTAAACTGGAAACAAGAAGGTTTAAATGGATTTATAAAAAAGTTTAAAAAAATATTTGATAAAGGCTTCAAAAAGACTAAAAGAAAAATAAACTTAACAAAAGTAAAAAAACTAAAGTGGGTCACACATGGTATTCGAGCATCGAGTAAAATGAAACGGGTTTTGAATTCTGCTAACAAAAGTCATTCGCATCCAAGTTTATGGAGTTATCGCACTTCATATATGAATACTTATAAAAGAGTCCTAAGAAGTGCCAGAAAACTCAACGTACAAACAGAAATAAACAAAGCTCAAAACTCTGCGAGAGGTATTTGGAGTGTAGTCAATAGGTGCACCAATAAAAAATCTATATGTGCTAATAAAAAAATCATTATTAAGACTACTTCTTCAGTTATATCTAGTGCAGGAGATATAGCCGCAACTTTCAGCAAGCATTTTGATAGAGGTCATGAGCATACTCAAAATAACTTAAATATGGCTATGAGTTCATTAGAAACTAACATAGATTTTATACAATCAGACATGGAATGTAGATTAACAAATCGTATTGAAATTACAAATATTGTTAAGGGTATGAAATCGAAATGGTCTTCCGGTTATGATGACATTCCTATCACTGTAATAAAAGATAACATTGACTTGCTAGCTGATCCATTGGTGCATTTTTACAATATGTGTATTGACCAAAGCATTTTTCCAGATCAACTGAAAATAGCCAAAGTAGTTCCAGTACACAAGAAAGGTAGTCGACTGGATTTAAATAATTATAGGCCCATTTCTCTTTTGCCGATATTATCAAAAATTTATGAAAAAATATTAAAATTAAGGCTACTTTCACATTTGTATAAAAATAACATAATACATCCTCGCCAATACGGTTATCAAGATGGTAAAGGAACAAGCAATGCAATCGAAACTTTAGTTCATGATATCTTAGAAGAAATTAATGAGAAGAGGAAGGTAGCGGCTTTGTTTCTCGATCTAACCTCCGCTTTTGACACCGTTGATCATACAATTTTAATTAAAAAGCTAGAGTATTACGGTGTTAGGGGTAGAGTTCTGGATCTATTCAGGTCTTACTTATGCAACAGGAAGCAATTTGTGTCAATTAAAGACTTAGCGGATGATGCGATTGAAACAGAATTCAATTCAAAAATGGCAACTATTAAAACAGGAGTACCACAAGGTTCTGTATTGGGGCCTATCTTTTTCATAATATTTATCAATGATCTCATAAACTATGTTAATAAAAGTATTCCTGGAAGTAAAATTGTAATATTCGCCGATGACACAAATGCAGTAGTATCGAGTAATAGTTTAGAAGACTTGAATTTGAAAGTTGACAAAACATTAGAAACATTTTATAACTGGTTTTCACAAAATAATTTAAAGCTTAATACTACAAAAACAAAGGTTATATTATTTAAAACGACAGCACGCAACACTGACGATCTTCAACCAGTCTTAAATAATGAAAAAGTTAACTGTGTTAATGAAATGAAGTTCTTAGGAATACAAATAGATTCTTTACTTAATTGGAAATCGGAGTTAAATGATATTGCAAATACAATTAGTTCTGCATGTTACGCACTTAGAAGCTTACGAGATGAGCTTACAATGGATCAGCTTAAGATGGTTTATTATGCGTTAATTGAATCCAAACTTAGATATAGTATTAAGTTATGGGGAAATAGTTACGATTATAATATTAAGAAAGCCTTTGTAGCTCAAAAACGAGCTATTCGTACCATGGTTCGTATTCCTCCTTGGGAAAGTTGTCAAGAACATTTCAAGGAATTAAATATTTTAACTGTACCAAGCTTATATATTATGGTTTTGCTTACGGACCTAATTAAGCAGAAACATATTTTTGAGTTTGATGAGGACATGGTGCTCAGACTTAAAACCCGTAGGAAAGACCTTAACAATATTATTAAACCAAAGTTGAATATAGTTAAACATTGTGCTAGATATCAGTCCGTTATATTTTTCAACAGATTACCTACGGAACTGAAAACTATAAATAAATTAAGTACTTTTAAACAAAAATTAAGAGCATTTCTTTTAGAAAAGTGTTGCTACAATTTGGATGAATTTTAATTTGCTAAATTTAATTTTATTTTATTTTAATGTACCTAGTATTTGCTGTTCACTTAGCTATTAATCAGTTTTTGACGACTTGATAATTAATTGACTAAGATGAAATTTTTAATTCAATGATGGCATAATAATAATTTAATTGACATTGATATTTAATTGTGATTGTTATACTTAAAATAATATTTGAATTGTATATTGTAAGGTATTGAATTTTTATTAAGTATGCGAAATTAGCGAATAATGATTGATCGTATTGTATATTTATAATTAATTTGTAATAATTTCGAACACAATGTATATTGTTGCGAATAAAGAACTTGCACTTGAACTATGTATAGAGAAGTCGACAATAACAAAAAATTATCATAAACTTAATTTACCAAATTAAGTCATTTGTTTTTATTTAAAAGATGACAGAACTTCAAAAATTATCATTGCCTAATTATAGGAGTTTGCATCACAAATGAAGAAGTTTTAATGGAAATTTACCATACTAATAAAAAACACACTTGAAGTAAGATTATTTTTCTAGCGTGTCTGTACTTATTTCCTGAATGATATAAACGGTTGAACTATATGGAAGATGTATCCCCCCTAGTAGCGAAAAAAGGAAAAAAAATCCGCTCTTCCCTCCTAGGGGGGATAGGCCAGTAGGGATAGGTGGAACAGGGGGAAAAAACGATACCGAATCTTGACGAGATGTCAAATAGTGTGCGACGAGAAAATTTCATCAGGTTTTTGACGTTTTCTACAAAATATTTTGTTATATTATTTTTTCTTTGCTGTGTCGAGCTATGACAACCGAGTTTTTGTCATTGTTCTCGACCACAACTCGACAAGTATAGTTTGAACAGTCAAAATCTTGACAGGATACACACTCAAATGCAAATTTAAATCTTATGCACCTGGCAATAAGGCGATCCAAATTCAAAACTGGCAAGGTCTTGACTGTACGCTGCAGTTTTGTGTTTCTGGTAGTTAGGTTTAGATATGTGACATGTTCACCTTAACACGTATGATTCCTGGTAAAAGTTAATTATTTAGCTCAGCTACTCAATACCAGGTAGGCAATTCAATTAAGGGTTTTTTAAAAACAGTAATAATTATGTTATTTAGACTGAAACGCAAAGGCTTCAAAAATTTACTCCAAATACAACATGTGAGTCGTTTGTAAAATATAAATAATGAGTAAATTTACAAATTATAACAGAAAATTGAGGAGAAAGCGGCCACCGTATAGCCTATGACCGTTGCATCATTTTCATCAACTAATCATTATTTATTTGAAAGGTCACAACCAAGATCAATATTTTCTTTGTCTTCATGTTCCTCTTAATCTTCTTCGCTTAAGCCAGAACTTGATTCATTGGTATTTATTAAGAATTCTTGTGTTTCTTTTAAATAACCGAATTGCACGTTTCTATACTTGATTGATTGATTCACTCTTTGTCTTTTCTGACCTCCTGGTACTTGATTCAAAATTCTCCATGGTACTTTACCCACTCTCCCTCCTGCAGACCATGGAGTCTTACAACCCTCCAAAAAGTCTCTGCTCCTCGAGACACAGTTCAACATCAGTAATTACCAACCTGCACTGGCAAGACCGGCACACTGACACCCATTGGCTACAAAGAACGTTTTGAAATTGTCACGACGCTATAGATTAAACTTTAACGTTCTTATCAATTATAACATTTAGAAGAAAAAAAACTCACGCATTATTTTATTGATGATTGGTAAATAACAGCGAAAACAACCATAGAACAAAACATAGTAGTAATAGAACACTGCCTGCGTAAAGTAACTCGCACTTGATCACTTCATTCCGTTAGACTTATATCAGCCCGGTGAGGCAGTATAATCATTTCGATGGACTAATTATCATTTCCGTGGACTGTTGTAATTTCTGTTGTAAGTTCTGTTGTGATGAACGCTTATTCTCATTTATGTAGATGCTTATAATTTCTGAGGTTTTTTCAAAATTCAAACATAAATAGGGAATTTTTCTAGGGATTCTCGAGTGTCATGTAGAGGGCGCTAAGCTTAATTGAAATAACGTTTCTTTACACAAAAACTGTACCACTTGATAAATTATTCTTTATTTTGTGTTTATTGAATTGTTCTAAATTTATTATTGGTTATTTGTTTACTAACACGTATGACACTTAATATAAAAACAAGGCGATTAGTTTATTTTTTAGTAAATCTAACATAATAAATTTGTAACGAACACAACGTGAAACAGAACCTGTGACAAAACTATGGCTGATGCCAGCCATATTGAAACGTCAAAATTTCAGTATAGCATAACGCCCTCTGGTTTGACATTCAGAACTATCAAGAGAACTGTCAATAGAAAAACTCCTATTGTTTGATACTGGAAGCCCTCTTACATAGTTAAAATAAAATAGCTCAAAATTTTATAGAAAATAAGTTCACAAAAACAAAAAAAAAATACACCGCAATTAGACAAATGTCGATAATATCAACCTTCTATCATTTTTATTTACCGACGATAATACAAGCGCCGTCATAAAGCCACTTCAATCGGAAACATCTTATCTGTCAAAATCACCAAGTTGCAGTGTACAAGGTAGTATTGTTCTTTGCTGGAAGAGGACATTTAAAAAAAAAGAAGGTAGTAGTCACAAAAATAAACGCCCAGATTTATATTACCACCTTTGATTTCTTTATTTCAATTATGCCTGAAAAGATTTCTATAAAGATAATCTAGGTAACTATTTTACAGCGAAGTTTATCAAGTCACAAAGTAGCTACTTTATTGGAGATAATCAAGACTAATTTTCAATGTAAAAGGCAAGCCAGGACGCTAATAAAGATGAAGATCTTAATAGTTGTTCGCGAATCCATTTTAAATTATGGCCTGAAATTTCAATTAATCATACTGTCTTAAAATATTAACTTCTGTCTGATCTTTTCAGTAAGCATTTTATTTCATTTATTCGACAAATTTATGACACTTATCTGATAGAAAAAGTATTTGTTGGCTATGCCGTGTAAAATCTATTAAATGATACACAGCACTATATAGCGGTATTCTATACAGACATATTGGATCTGCCTAAAATTAAAGATTCTTAGATTATTTCGGTAAATATTTTTAAATTTACACTCAAAAAGTACAAAAGGTATTGTAACTGATAAAAAATCTGACAGGTATGCGGTAGCGACGGAAAAACTTACGAGTCTGAGTGCCATCTGAAACTACAAGCGTGTCGCACACAAGATGACATTGTGGTGCAAGCTTTCGGGCCGTGCAAACTGGGAGAGCTTGCAGGCACTGTGGGCCCTCTACGACCATCCTCACCCATACAATTCACCCAGCAAGACGACGGGGCTGCTTCCAAGTCCACCAGACACCTCCTAAATCCCGACAAATACAACAAATACGATTGGTCACGAAAGGAAACGCCCAGCGATTTCGACGGATTATTATCGGGGCAGAAATTCAAAGGTAAGGTTGTTTTCTTTTTTAAATTGATTGCTCCTTATAACGAGCTACCATTTTCGTAAGCCAATATTTCACAAATTTTCCTATTACTAAACAAACATTATTCACTTTGAAGATTTTGTTAGAAGCCAGATCATTTCGGTACCTTCGTCGTTAATTTCGCAGATTGACGCGCATAATCGTTTAGATTAGAGTTTAGAAGTGTGGATATGTTGTGCGTGTCTCCTTTGTCGGTCTCACCCTTCACGATAGCTGAAAGTCCCCCACAAACTTTGCTAAACACATTATCTTACTTATTAGTCCAAGAAAGTTACGATTTAGGTCGCGTAACCGGAACCCGTTCAGGAAAGGCGTTGGGGCCCTGATTTACGGCCCATTAGTTTATGTAAGAATAATAAAAGTATTGGTTAGCCACCTTTTTTCGTTGTTTCTTATCAGCGTGCGTGTGCTTGAAGTGCAACTTTCTGTATTATGATTTAAATTAGTATGAAACGAATATTAAATTAATAAAAGTAATGTAATCTACTACTTTTTATCGAGTCTATCAAAGGTCAAACGTGGAAGTCGACGAGTGGCCTTCTAATAAAATTTATTTTTTACGTAGCAACGACGGCGACGGTGGGGGCTGTGGGTGCTTTGCTCGGGGACTTATGTACAGATGATTCTGATTGCTCAGTGCTGCCTGGGGCGCACTGTGCAAACGGTGGTTGCGTTTGCCGGCCAGGATACGCGCCAACTGTACATCGTAAAGCCTGCATCGGTAAGTCAAATCATGAGATGGCTTGACGTAGATTGAGCATTATATGTGCTTTGTAGTTCAGTGTTTGTTTAGATCACAGGTTTTTCTAACTGTAAAATACTGAAAAGGCAACATGATGTTCTGACGTTAATGATGATTGTTCTAAACCTTTTATATGAGAATAAAATGATATATAAAATGAGTACTATTTAGGAAATAGTTGTTAGAATATGCATAACTATATCAATATTATCATACCGAATAACTATGTATTTGTATCATACAATATTTCTGTTAAAATGTCATGTCAAAGTCGAATAGGTACACTCTAATAACCACTAATGAAATATTCATTGCCTCTAGAACATTCAACATAACCCTTTCACAATAAAATAAAACAGCAGCTATTATTTTAATAACCCACCGGGGTATACAATTATCATAATCAATACCCCCGTTCTACAAGCCCCGTAAAAGTACAAAAACGAGTTGAGCGTTTTAAATCTCATTTCGTATTCCGCCACAAAATTTCATAAATATAAAAATCTATCGAACACCTCTAAAGTAAGTAATTTATTTTCTTGGGCGGCATTTCGCTTCTACCTCGGCCTTTGTTTACAGAGCACGTAACACAGGAGACCACGGAGGAGTATAGTGCATGTTTGTCAGAGCCATGCTACAACCTGGGGACGTGCATTGACTTACCCGGCTCCACCTACACTTGCGTCTGTACCGGCCCTTACACGGGATCAAATTGCGAATCCCTCACAAACGAGGCCATGGGACCCTACATCGAAACACCCGCCTTTGATGGCTCGTCATATATTCGCCTAAAACCATTGAAAGCTTACCATAAATTGAACATCGATATCGAATTCAAGGCTTTTGCTGAAAACGGTGTGATATTGTACAATCAGCAGAAAGCTGACGGCACCGGTGATTTCGTTTCACTTGCTTTGGTCAACGGATATTTGGAGTTTAGGTGAGCAATATTTTCTACTTTCACAGCCGTTTCTTCGAGTTGAAATCGCAATTTCACTGCGGACGTTTTCTTTGTCTAACTCCTATTTTCTTCAATCAGGTATAATCTCGGGAATGGTGCGATAGTTCTGACGTCTCTTGAGAAGATAACTCTTAATGAGTATCACAAAGTGTCAGCGAAACGGTACCATCGGGACGGCATCTTATCAGTCGACGACATGGAAGACGTCGCTGGCCAGTCTAGCGGACATTTAAAAGCTTTAGATCTGGCGGAGGATGCATTCATAGGGAGCGTACCAACCAATTTCTCCAGGTATAATTAATAAAATGGCGGAACATGTTTTTGCTCACTTTATTCATCTTTTTTCATTAAGTATTTCACCCCAATTCATTCGTTAATTTGCAATCAAATGTGTAATAAATACCTTTATTCAGGGTCTTCGATAATATCGGCACTCGGTCTGGCTTTATTGGATGCGTGAAATACTTGAGAATAATACGTCATCAAGTGACAAAGAAATTGGGCCGTCCGGACTCATTAGTGGTGTCTATAGAAAATGTTCACGAGTGCCAATCTAATCCGTGTATGAGCGTACCCTGCCAGAACGGGGCCACGTGTAAGGCTATAGAGGGATCCGCGACCGAATATTCTTGCAGCTGCCCTATCGGATTTCAAGGAGCCAATTGTGACGAAAGATTAGATCCTTGCGAATCGAATCCCTGCGGATATGATGAGGGGCTATTGTGTGACATCGGGTCCGACGGTGGACACGTCTGTCGATGTTTGTTTGGAGGCGAAATTGGCTCTGACGGAAATACTTGTAATAATGGTACCTAAACCCCTTATATCCTTCTTTATTTTATATTTGCAAACAATTTGTGAAACACTTATTTATTTTCAGATGTAAATGAAGTTCAAGAGGCATGGTCTCCCCAATTCAATGGGACGAGTTACGTAGAACTACCGCCACTTGAGGGGTTAGGAAAATCGTTCCGAATTGAAATTTGGTTTTTAACTAACCGTTTCTCCGGAATGCTCCTTTACACCGGCCAATCTAATAAAGCCAAGGGGGATTTCATAGCGATTAACTTGGTTAATGGATACCTACAGTTTAGGTTCAATTTGGGGAGTGGGATTGCCAACATAACGTAAGTAAAGATTTGTGTTTTAGATACCTTTTGTTTAACATCTACCTTTAGTATTGTTTACTTTTGAACTGAATATTTTATGCCTAATCGTTAAGTTGTTATCAGACCGTACCAAATTGTGCATAAAATGGTAAGTAAAATGTTGTTTTTAGTACTTAACTAATCATGTTTTGAATTTAGGTCTCCGGTGCCAATAACGAAAGGTCGATGGCATCGAGCTCGTATAACTAGGATTGGAAGGTACGGCACCCTCCAGCTTGACCAGCATTCGACCCAGAAAGGTCAATCAGCTCCACCACTGACTCATTTGGAACTCACTTTGCCCTTGTTCATTGGGTCCTTACCGTGAGTATCTTACGTTTTGTCCTCAAGAACTTTTCATAATTTTTATTTTGTATGTAATATATAATTTTTTGGTAGAGCTTACATTCGTCCGCACAAGATGTCAGGTATAACCAGCAGTTTTATCGGAGCAATTCAGCAAATCTTCGTGAATGGGAACCCGTTGTCTCTATCCGGTGCTGAAACCGCCAAATGTGCAATTGTCCAGGAGGAGGACAGGCTACCTTGCTCTACTAGTGGAGTTACCAAATACACTGGACCACCCTGTGGCGAAGGTAAGTTTCGAAGTTCAAATGAAATAAAAATTTACTGTTATTTTTGTTTGTCGTAAAATTACCCTTACGACCTAACAAAAGGTGACCTACCAAGTTCAACATAATTGAAACAAATGAGGCATTAACGACTTTTACATTCTGACTTTCATTCGCCCGTAGGTCTTACGCCGTGTAAAAATAATGGTTCTTGTATTCCATTGCTGAATGAGTACAAGTGTGTGTGCCAAGGAAGTTTTCAAGGAAGGAATTGTGAAATCCCGCTCAAAGTCGATATGTTAAATGATGGAGCCCCTATAAAGTTTGATGGAAATAATTATTATTCGTACAGAAGTAGAGGCAGTCGCAGGTAAATAAAGTTATCTTTTTTTTATTGTTTTAGCAATGATTCAACTTTTCAACAATAATTTCCTTTAATTGTATATAATTATACTGTTTGTTAACATCTTAATTGTTGTACATAGCGAAGGAACAAAAATTAAATTATTTTATTTAACTACTTGAAGTTATTGGATTGAAGTTGTTCGTTCCTAAAACTATTTAAAAAAATATTATTTTATCCTTCCAACAATACTGACGATTTTCTGATTTCTAGTTTACATACTAACAGAGAAGCTGGTGAAGGACATTTCGATGTAAGATAACATTTGAAGGAAAAATCAACCACTACTAACAATTAGTAATTCTCATAAATATATACAGTAAGTTAGGTAAACAAACAATTTTCCATCTGTTTTGTGTGTTTGAAAATAATCGTAGTGTGCTTTTACAAAATAGATTTATAATGGCATGTTGTAAAAGGATTTCATTTTGTGCTGAAAATCACGTTTTGCGGTTTCATGTTCCATTATGCGTTTAAATAATACATCATAAACTTTTGAAACACATTCACATCAATAACTTTAATGAGCCAATTTCAACAGTTTGTGGGAAAAATTTAAAAGCTAATTCCACTTTAGTAACCCTTAAATTTTAGAAAATTACCATCTACAACCCTCGCTATTTAAAAATACTTTTCTTTTATGCTTCATTAAACGAACATTCACGACTGAAAATAATATATTCGCTCCCCATTGTACGTTTTTTCAGTACAAACACAATGGGAACAAAATTTATTGCTTGATTTGTATCGATTTACTACATACGACGACTATTTGGCCTCATTTGAATTACAATTGGTCGGTTTTAGGAACCACAACGTCCGCGGCATGAGGTACGAAATAAAGTTTCGCTCGCACAATGACTCCGGGCTCCTTATGTGGCGGCGGAAAATTGGAATAAGGCCACGGGACTTTATAGGACTGGGTCTTAGCGAGGGGAAGCTTCAGCTGATTTACACGGATACTGACGTGAAAGAGACCAATTCTGCGACAAATGAAGACTGGTTCCAAAGTATCGAATCAAAGGTGCGAGTGGACGATGGGTTCTGGCACACGGCGACGGTCAGGAGGAGGAAGAGGCTTGCAATGCTGCAGGTGGATGACACGCAGCCTGTCAGGGGGTACTCCCAGTCTCCGCTTGTACCCTCTAAGTCAAACCCCAAGCTTTGGATTGGTAAGTGTATAAGATATTTCAAAACAATAATTTTGGTTCTTTGTTACTGTCTTAATTTAAGTATTATAGAAGGACTTTTATTAATGTAAGACAAAACTTCTTCTGAAAGTAAATAGATGTTGAAAATATTAGATTTGAAAGTGATATAAATTACGCGTATTTTAATAAAAATAATTGATCACTATACGGTGTGTTACAGTACAATAATTAGTTATCGATTTTCCTAATCTTGTTTTTCTATGTATCATAAATTATAAATCAAATTATAAATTTATGCCTTTGAACCAAATGTGCAGGTACCATGTGTCTCCCTTAAAATATATTACAAACGTCGTAAACAGAGTATAACTTGGTCCAACTCTCAGTGTAATTTTATTAGCTCCACAACTTTTATTTCTGCATGATAACACGCCCCTTTCCTGTAATAAAAAACTTTGTTGTTCGTAAAAGCTCATATGCGGCCCGCTAGTTGCTAGCACTTTCGGCAGAACTTTCGAGAATATCTTCTAGAGACAGATGTGTCTATTCACTTAAGTTTATACGCTGCGAGGCGCTGTTTTGGATGTGGATGGATGGAATAGAAACTGGCATTTTAAGTTCTATCTTGATGCATTTGTCTCTGTGCAAATTTAGTAGGGAAGTCTCTAAATATATTTGAAGTTCTTGTCATATGTTTTTTTATGTTTAGGGGGATCCCCATCTTTACCGTTGGGTCTACCAGCATCGTTCTACACAGGCTTACGTGGGTGTGTGGCCAGCTTGAAGGCTAGTGGTCGCCACATACAGCTTGCCACACCTATTCGTCCAGCCACCAACGTGCGACATTGCGATTAGTCTACGCTTATAACAACTTATTGCAAAAGGATGTTTGGTGGTTTAAATGTTGTGATTCAAAGATATTTCTTACGATATCGAGACTTTAAGTATCAATAAAACTAGTGAGTCCCACAAAAAGATTTAGTGTCAATTGCCAGGTCCTTAAAAGAACGATAAAAATGATTTTTGTGAGATATAAAAAGTATTATTTCGTAGTTTAATGTTCACTAGTGTAAAAGTACCTGTCGATAAACAACCTACCGATACATATCCGTTTCGAACTTTTGTTCGAGTTCTCAGTTTTACCTCAAGTTTAAGCATTTATCGTAAAAAGTGTTTAATAAAATAAAATGCTACGACAATGCATGGAAAACGAGAAGAGGGTTTTTTGTCTCATATTCACAAACGTTTGAAATCGATTACTTTTTACGCTTCATCGAAATTGTATCCTAACTTTGAGAAAATTTTAATTATGTACTGACATATCATAGCGTTTGTGAATAAGAGCCAAATGAGTAACCAAAACAACACGTTGCCATAATAAAATACGTTATGTTAAGCCTTAGGTCTAAATAGAGTAAAAATTGGTTTTTATCATTGTGAACTCGGTGCTCGGATTACACATCAGAGGTATTATAAAAAAGAGGATGGAGATTGTGCGAAAGTACTGAATATTGAAAAAGACTCTTTATAATATTTTGTTGTTATAATAGCTGAAATATTATATCTAGTTTTAGAATAGTCCATATAAATAGATTGATTAAGTGCTGAAAATATACGAGAAGGAATATTAAATTTGGGTATTTGTGAATGTTTATGGTATTCTTCGTAGAGCTTTAATAATGACATTCCATTTTGTTGATACGGAATAAGATGCCTTTGTATAGAATTTTTCTGGGTTCTATAGAAACCTATGTTACACGGAGGAATAAACAACTTATTTATGGTAGCAAAAAAATCTTGTCCCTTCGTCCCTTTTTGTAGACTATTTTAGCAGAAAAAATCAAATCAGCAATATTTTTTCTTCATGAGGTTTTCTTTTAGTTTACAATTACCTGCAATGTTATACAATAGTTTTATTCAGTGCCATAGATGTACAGTAGAATCTATAGATTTACGCAATGTACTCAATGTTATTAAAAAGAGAGTGTATGTACAACTCTCTACTAATTTTATTTATATCTATCTAAGTTTCATTACGACTGCTTACTTTTTGGTAAGATAAGAGGTTCATTGCCTTTATTTTGAAGTGGTTTGTATCGTTTGTTATAATTATTAAAAATCACACCGCTTAAAATTGTACTGCTGACCTAGGTACTACAAATTTTTACTTTGAAATAATAATTCTCTTGTAGGTCAAAATATGACATTTTGTATAATATGTAAATAGTTACTAGACTAGATTTTTTTACATGCTGCTTCAATACTTATATTTTAATACGAAAAGTCCATTGTAAACTTTGGAAATAACTAGAAAGTCACAGGTGTTTTAGAAACCTGTGTTTTCCATTTTGATTTGTTAGGATTTCATTTTACACTTCCAACACTTACCTATTTTTAGAATCTTCCTATTTTTATTTTTGCATAAAAGTAAATCATGAATTATCAGGTAACTATTAAAATTATCTCATAACCATTATTTATCGTAGAAAGCAAGATTTCATACTTTATTCTGGTATTATTTATATATAATTTTTATAATGAAGATTACAAAAAAATCTACTCGAGGCTTTAATTGCAATAAAGTAATTTTTCGTTCACATTTTTATAATACGCTGTGCGAAGCGCTCTTTAGATAAATGCTAAGTTGTTTTCACTAAAAATAGTGAACTATTTGTAAAGTATTATTATACTACTAATTTAAATTGAAATAAAAGAAATGACAATATTATAATATTTAACAACAATGGCATTTAGAATTAATTTTTTCGTGTTAGACATAATTCGTTATTGAACGAAACATATCCAGATCACTTTTAGATGATATATTAGAGCAACCCTTCTCCCATTTTTATGAACTTTTTGTTTATCTTAAAACGTTTTTTCAAATAATGTTAAGATGACGTTTTTTCGTCTAATCCTTATTATGAGGCGTGTGATGATTATTGAATTGGCAACAAGTTGAGGGTTCCAAGATGGAGCAGAAGAGTTGCAAATAAGTAGGTACAACCTATTATTATATTAGGTAGGTAGGTACAAAAGATTGTACCTAATATGCCGTGTGATGCCGGCTTAGAATAGCAACACCCCATTTCTTGTCCGTGGGAGTTGTAAGAGGCGACTTAGGGACTCGAGGGTGTGTATTGCAATTTTAGGCGATAGGCTGACAACCTGTCACTATGGCGATACACATTTTTCCGAATGACCCTCAAATGTGTCAGACGTGGCGTAAATGTTTATGCTCTGCCTACCCCGCTAGTAATCATAGGCGTGATATGTGTATGTATGTATCTTTTGTAATATTTATACAGAGTGAAATTTTACTAGTGAAAGTTGGAAAGTTGTTCCTTATCACCAGCCCGTCTTAAGTTGTCGCTATCGGTCACTAGTAAAATTTTACCCCATATAAACATTACAATAAAGAAGAGAGAAGGATGGAAAAGATCAGTTGGACAGAGAAGAAGACAAACGTAGAAGTGCTGGCACTGGTAGCGGAAGAGCGTTGTCTTCTGAAGACCATAGAAAACAGGAGAGGGAAGATGATTGGCCACTTGCTACGACACGACAGCTTTATTAAGAACATTATTGAAGGGAAGGTGGAAGGAAAGAGAGGCAGAGGTAGACCTAGACGCACTTACTTTACCCAGATAAAGGAAAAAGTCAATGTCGTGTCGTATCAAGAGGTCAAGTCACTGGCGGAGAGGAGAGAAGATTGGAAGTTACTCCACCGACAAGAGTTTGACTCTTAAATTTGAAGAAGAAACATTACAATAAGCTGTACCTACCTAATAATATAATAGGTTGTACCTACTTATTTGCAACCCTTATGATCCATTTGGAAATTTTCATTGGACTCTGTCGATATTCGTAGGAAGAAATAGGACCGTGCAATTGGACTCGTTTAAATGCTATGTTTTATTACATTTTTTTTTAAGCTTTATTGAATGGGAGTAGGGTTCACAGCAATAACTCTACAATTTACCTTAAGGTAGGTACAATAAATTGTATCACAGGTTCTTAACATAATCTTCCAGTCCAATTTGTTACGCAATGAGTGTTTTGATGTAACTATCTTAGTTTGATAATACAAAAATGATAAATTAATGAGACTGCAATCCGTATGTTTTGTTTTATTACCTTACAAAATAATTTGCACAAAATGATCCTAATCATAAGTTGTAAAAACGCTGTAAATATTTCTTATTCAGCTCAATTATTCTTTTATAATATAACTTCCTTGGGAAAAAATGGTTATTTTCATGGACTGGATATAACAGATTGGATATAAAATAAATAATACAGTATTTGTTTTACATCCTGTTCATTATCCTGGAAATTTCAAAATAAATTATTAAGGTGGATAAGTATTAAGAAAAAGAGTTCATCGGGTCGTTGGACAACTCTGTGCCCCACTCGTAAAGAAGAAGAAGAAGTAAGAAAAAGTATTTTCCCGCGGAAAACCTTTAGCAGCGGAGCGGGTGATTTCGCTTGGCGGGCCGCTAGTTTAATCATAAAGGACCTACTATTCAGTTTCAACCAAAGCCTTCCTTCACCCTTTTTCCTTCTTTTTCAGGGATCCGTTTCTCAACAGGAAAAAAGGAAACCCTTACAGGATCACTTTGTTGTCCGTCCGTCTGTCGCGACCCTTTATCTCGGGAACGCGTAAAGATATCAAAATGAAATTAAAACCATATACTTACTCAACTCTACAGTCGCTTACTTTAAAAAAAATCAAGCTTCTAACTTAACATAGACCTAACTTTTGGGGTGGTATGGGATCTACCTCCTAGCGGTCCACCCCGGGCAACGGCAACACAGGCTTGCCTGTGGATAAGTCCGGCTGAACGATCCCACCAAGCGGTGGAAGGCTCCGTAAGGGGCCGCCTGGCTCGCGACCACCATCCCACCGAAGTCTGGCGCCAAGTAGCTTGCTGCGTTCCGTCAGTGTGTGGGAGTGCCAGTGCCTTAACAGGCTTCTTCTGGGTGAGCTCGTTCCATCTTAGATTCTGTCTCTGTCCTATGACCTAGACTAGAGTCAAGAGCAAACCCATCATTAATAAAAAAAAAAAAAAAAACATGAAAAACAGATACGACATATGCTGTAAAAAACGCGTGTTATAGGGTAATCAGAACATAAAAGGTAAGTACTTTCCATTAACCTAGAAGTATGAGATTTGGCAACTAGCTTCGATTGGAAGTAAAAGTTTACAAGATTCCAAAAATATGTTGTTATTTTTGTTATATAGTTGTTCCAGGGCGCCAAAAAATAACAATATTGTATAATTGAGGCTTTTAAGTACAAGCAAAATGGTTGGATATATGAAATGGCTGGCTTGATGTCCATTTTACGGAACCCTCGGTGTGAACATCCAACTTGCACCTTTCCGCTATTTTAAAATTTTTGCGTTGCTAGATTTATGTGAAGCTGAAACCTAATGCCAAAATGTTTTTATTTCATCGTCTACGTTTTACAAAAACGCCGTGACCAGCGGAACGTTGGTTGCATACTAATCCGCCCCTCCTGGGATTTTAAAGCCACAGCAGTGAAGGAAATGAAGTAGAAAGCAGTCTTTCTTCTCCGTTTAAAGAGTAATTAAAAAACTAATGAAGGACCTGGTTGTTATCCTTCGCATGTTTCTTGTTGTTTAAGTGCCCTTTAGGGTAACATGAAGGGCCACCGAAATTTTTATGTAAGTTAAATTTCTTAATGTAGAGGTATAGAGGTAGGTAACATAAGTAAGCCACTTGTAACTTATCTTCTTTCAAGAACTTCTAAAACTATTATGAAGTCGAATTGGTCTACATCCAGCAGTCTTCGCCTATAAAGCTGTTTCAGTAGATTAACGTGGTTTAAAGTCGTTTTGCCGTTTCTTACTTGTACTGTGTTCAAGCCTTGTGGAAGATAAAGCGACCTATTTACGGCATCAAGATTTTGCGAGTTGACAGGCATTGCGCTTGCCAACAAGTAAATTGAGAAGTGTTGAGTGCTGCTGCGAACAGCATGCGTTTGTATTGCTTACAGTAAAAACTACGTTTCTTACAAGCAAAGCTTTTTTTTACAAAATAATGGACGTTCTGCGTCTAAAGTGTCCAATAGGCAATATACTGGCCCGATGGCGTAGTGGATTGTGCCTCTGCCTGCTACACCGAGGGTCGTGGGTTCAATCCCCACGAAACTTTCAGACATTTGTGTTGATTCCGGAAGTTTTCTATGAATAATCTGTATTAATTTACAAAAAATTAATTTGCCGTGTGATGCCGGCTTAGAATAGCATCACCCCATTTCTTTCCCGTGGGAGTCGTAAGAGGCGACTAAGGGACTTGAGGGTGTGTATTGCAATTTTAGGCGATGGGCTGACAACCTGTCACTATGGCGATACACAATTTTCCGAATGACCCTCAAATATATGTCAGACGTGGCGTAAATGTCCGTTTTTGCGCCGTTTACGCTCTGCCTACCCCGCAAGGGATTATAGGCGTGATATGTGTATGTGTGTATGTATGTATGTAATTTACAAAAAAGTATATAATCAGCTATCTAGTTTCCGTAGTTCCTTCGCTTAGTTTGGGGCTAGGTGGCGCTGTGTGTGAATTATAGTGGCATCATACATGATATGTATTTATTTATTTATATTGTTTGATCGGGGTCAGCGCTATAACTGAATAGGCGTAGAGATTTCTGATTTCATTGCTTACCGATGTCATTAACTAAAATGATATAATCCAATTACTTAATATTAATTTTTACTTTACCTTTTATTGTCAGTTAAGGCCCCTTACCTGTGCCAGTTGTTACGCAGGCTTGTCATACATGTGCGAAACGGTATTCTCATAGCAAGACACTTTTTATATAACGCATATATTGTTTCAACGGAGACTTTATAGAAAATTATCATACATTAAAGCACATATACCCACCCTACATACATACAACTGCCTTTTGCAGTCCACTGCTGGACGTAAGCCTCTCACAGGCTTTCGGACGCAAAATGCCCCTTCGCATAATGTCTCTTTTGATGTTTTAGGACATTCTTTCAGTCATCCAACAATCATCAAGCCAGCCTACCTGCCAAGCGTGATGATGATGAGTATGGAAATAGCCTAATCGGGGAGGTACACATCCAGGAGTGGACTGTTGAAGGTGTTTAGGTATGAATGTAGGTACACAGTTTATTGTACTTCAACACATATAATTTAAATTTAACAATACAATAAAATTGATTTTTTTCTTATTATTTTCATCTAGTTTACAGTATTCAAATAAATGAGTACGAACCCTATTAAAAGGAAGCCGAATACGCATCTGATAAGTTAGATAATACTGCTCATTTTCGGTTAGCTTCCTGATTACGCGACGTTTGAACTCGTAAACTGTCTTAGAAACGTGTCTTATCAACTTTTGGACCGAGAATTTATGGATAATAAATTAGTAAACTGCTTCAAAAAGGGTTAGGTACTTCATTAAGAAAGGTGATTTTTTATATTTTTATGCTCTGCCTACCCCGCAAGGGATTATAGGCGTGATATATGTATGTACGTATGTATTAACTATTGCGCGTCATAGTTTTAGAAGGTATCCTTGTGACTTTAAGGCTTATGAAAATTGGCATCCTTGTTTACAAGATATCTTCAGGATTTTGCTGGTAGTAGAGGGATAGGGGCAAAGTTTGATTCCATCACACCCTACGTTCAGGCATATATCTTCTATAATCCATTATGCGTGAAGGCAAATTTGTAAGATTTTCGAATAAACCAAGAACATTTATAAACGGAAAGAAGAAACATACTAGTCAAGGTTATAATTTTTAACCTCCAACTACCCAACCGACGCCTTACATAATTATAAGCTTTCCTTCCACAAGCTCACAACATTTGTAAGTTGTGACGAGAGGCGAAACTTCTAACTAAACTTGGTACAGTTAGGTAGATAAGTGTCACAAAGAGTATTTCTTTCAAAGAAGATGAATGATCCAACCTTATCAATTATTGTTTGTTCAAATCAAACAAACTCCCTCACATAACAACAATGATGAATTACTTCGTTCTACTTACCTGACACAAAACTTTTGAAAGTCAAGTGTAGCGTGAAAGTAATAAAGTAAACTTTTATTTAATCTGAACCGTGCGTAGAAAATGGTATCAGAATAGAGGGAAACAAGTTATGCTCATCAATCTTATCGCACGCGTTCCGTATCACTTGAAATGGGTTGCTTCACTGAGGGTTAAAATAAGTTCCAACCTGCAAAATATAAATACAATTCTATTTTTTGACAGTTACTGTTGTTTAATATAAATATAATAGGATCGTACATGTAGCCTTTTGCGACATGATTGGTATAATTTATGTGTCTCTTTGTCTTGGGTCCTGCAGGGCCATACAAATTACCATGGTAATTTGTATGGCCCTAACGTCCTTAGTTATACTGCATTTAAAGCACCCGTTCATTTATGTCTGCTTCTAAAATAAAATTCTACTAAAAAAGGGAAACCTTTTGTCAAGCTGACGAACTGTTGCAATTTGCTGAACTGTTTGTCTAGCTATAATTTAACAAAGATGACATATATTTCAATTTTATTAAAGAATTAATGTTTTAGGTATAATTGTAGGGTCCAAGGTAGCGATTTATTTTCGAGCCTGGTACAATAACCGTTCTAAATGGTAGCGCCCCAAGATTGAATGTAGTGAAGTTTTTCCTTATGGCACGGTAAAAGGCATTTTACTGCGTACAAAAGTAAAGAAAGCCTTAGTCATGGTAAACAAAGAATTGGAAATTGGTTTTAGAACGCCTTCTTCATAAACAGTGTGTGTTTTGCTTCTAAGTAATACTGTATTATTACATTAAAGATATACGCGGCTTTTGATAAAACATTTTTTTATAAATTCAACGTTTTTATATGACTTACAAATGTTTGACTTACTTATTATAATCATAATATGACAGTTTACCAAATAGTAAAAGTGATACTTTGTTATTCAAGTTTTGCATAATTTTAAAAATACCCCCCTGAAATTTTACTCGCGTAAGTAATCTGATAACTATGATTCAGATTGCAACTAAAATGTATCTACAAATGTTTAGTATTAAGTTTAGGAGGAGTGATGATGAGGCCAGTAGGCCGAGTGACGACAGTTTACCAAATAGTAAAAGTGATACTTTGTTATTCAAGTTTTGCATAATTTTAAAATACCCCCCTGAAATTTTACTCGCGTAAGTAATCTGATAACTATGATTCAGATTGCAACTAAAATGTATCTACAAATGTTTAGTATTAAGTTTAGGAGGAGTGATGATGAGGCCAATAGGCCGAGTGACGACAGTGAGGAAAAGGGTAGCTACCCACCTGGTTGGGAGTTGTGACCAGGGGAACGACTGCTCCAACCGGACATGTTTGGAAGTTGTTTATATAGCGATCGGCGGAATAACTTCTATACCGCGTTTCAGGACTTGTATGTGGAGCGCATGCGCGCCGCCACATCACTCCCCCATTTTTGGAGTGTCGAAGACGCTGTGCAGCCGTTGATGTCTTGAGGCAGTTGATTACTTCATCGTGCAGTCAGGCGGTGAGGCTAGCAGGCATGTAGCAGTGGTAGAGCAGGCTGCACGCTGAAATGTGTCGACAGTCGTGGCTGCTGTAGACCATGCGATGCTGAGTGCCGACCGAGGATAGAGCACTTGTCGTACTGTAGATCCGTTTCTGGTACTGCGATGGTTGCCGAAGATCAAGTGGCTTCCAATATGCGTTGAGGTTGAGAAGTCCAAGTAGAGCTGATGTCCGGTGGAGATGTTGACATCATTAAGCGTGATGGTGCAGTCAGGTGTGGCGAGTTCTGGCTCCAGGTCTTCGAGGCTTCGATGACAGGTGGAAACAGTGATGATGCTGGGTGTGACTGCAGAGGCCGCTGATATGATGACGTCTGCCTCTGGGTGGTGAAGGTTGTGGATGTACGTCACATCGTCGCTGTTGATCACGTCGGGGTCACCAGTTTAGGAGGAGTGATGATGAGGCCAGTAGGCCGAGTGACGACAGTGAGGAAAAGGGTAGCTACCCACCTGGTCGGGAGTTGTGACCGGGGGAACGACTGTTCCAACCGGACATGTTTGGAAGTTGTATATATAGCGATCGGCGGAATAACTTCTATACCGCGTTTCAGGACTTGTATGTGGAGCGCATGCGCGCCGCCACATAGGAATCTTGAAAAATAAGTAAGTAAGTTTACAATAGTCGTAGTATAAGCTATAATTATATAGATTAAGCATATAAACATAATAATTAGCTATAATTATAGCATATAAGCTATTATTATAGCTTATAGCTTATATAATAACAACTAGCTTATATAAAAATATTATTATAGCTTATATAATAACAACCCGATTATTTACGAGAGGTTAATAAAGGTGAGGGAAGGAAGCGAATAGATTGATATATCACACTACACAAAACCGCCCCTAATCTCAACTGGCCTGAATTATGGTGAAGAAAATATCCTCTCATTCTTTGCATACGTCATAAATCAGGGATACATGGCTACAGTATAAGCTAAATGCTCAGTACTACGCATTTTGAAGAGCAGTAAAGTCTGAGGCGGTTTCTCACATTGGAGGCACATAACTGCGGTATTTACTCGTGCAGTTCTCACAGTCAAATACTGCAACATCTTTCGGAAAGTAAAAATATAATAGAAATATATATATTTCAAAAAAGGAGGAGGAGGAGGTCTCGCTGGAGGACCTCTGGAGAGCCACCGATGAAGCTGTACGTGTGGCTGCTCATTGGTCTATATCAATTTAAAAACACTTGCCATCGACACGCAAAGAAGAAGAAGATTTCAAAAAAAAATGCTTACTGTATCTATATTAAGTGAATAAATATGATTGTTTGTATAGGAATAGAGCGTGAGTCAAGTAACCAGTCAAATTTGAATATAATCTCTTGCCTATCAAATAAGCGTATCCCATTGTTTTCGACACTGCCGACTTGCCGAGACACCTTACTGCCCTTTACTTCTACTATACAAGGTTAAGGAATCCCTCAGGCGCATTATGAAGGGAAAAATAAGCAATAGATATTAACCAAAATGTGGAACGCGTTCCGCAAGTGAGCTGTTTAGAATATTGCTCGCGATGCTATACTGGGTAAAATAAAATATAAAATCATGTTAGGCAAAGATTCAGGAAAGTAGGGTAAAGTGAGAGACCGAGTTTTTCTCGCGACTTTGTTGGGAAATGGGTTGATATATTTTGACAGAGATAACTTTGTCGTCAAATATAAAATACGAATGGTAACAAGGTGGTAAAAGAGCATACGTTCTGAGTGATGCAGATTCTGTGACTTTAAATACTTTTTATTATTTGCAGAAAGAAGTTTAGATTCCACATTACCATCTAAAATCGGTAACCAAAATTAGTACTGCCATTTCAGTAACTTTTTACATAGGGACCTGAAATTTAATGATTTTACATACTCATCATTGACTAATCCATCGCGAAAAAAGCTTCTGAACCACAGGCAAGTACTTGATTTCGATGGGCCGAATCTACACTAATATTTTAATTTGTTTATATTGAATAGGCACCGAAAATACAAGACCGATTAAAAAAAATTTTTTTTATTAGAATTCTACATTATCTGTAATGAACAAAGGCTTTATTAAAATATCTTATTCCCGCGGAAAAACAGTAAGCAACGGGTGAAACCGCTGGGCAGGCCACTAGTATACAGTAAATCTGTGAATAAATACAACCTCTTCACTTACTGTATTTAACTTCAAGAGAAACAAAACTAGTATTCCAGAAATAGTCTTAGAAAACAGAGCAAACTCGTAAAAATATCGCGTGTTCAACGCGAAGGTTTAATATCACTTTATTAAATGCTTAAGTCGTTGTATTAATGCGACTGCGCTCTGTTTCAAGTTAATATTCGCTTTAGAAAGTTTAAAATACACTAACGGAAAACTAGCTTCTAAGCGAAGGAAAATAAAAAACACAGCAATGGAAACTAAAATTTCAATTTTGGTGATGCACATGGCAGCAACAAACTCTTGGAACAAGGTGTTTTCAACGCTACAATTCCATCATAGCATGGGGAAAAGCAATTCTCTTTTTATTGGTGTAACAAGACTGTTGTCTATGGAAATTCGATCGGACCGTAAAACAACATGGAACAACTTCATTAGATCCTATCGGTGTACATCAATTTGGGAAATGGAAATAGGTTTCTAGAATACGATTGAGAGCCGATTGTTTATTGATTTTACTTGGAGCAATCTTTCTAGATATTAACCGAAGAACATTATACTTGTATTTACCAACGTAATAAATTAGTTGGTCTACTTCTAAGAATAGTGTAACAATAATAAGCAAACTGATACATGTATTCAAAATGACAGTTTTGGTTTCTTTTGTGGTTCGGAATTTCAGTTGTAAAAATTTGATTTTAGAACTAGATTAAATAATCAAAACTATACTTCAATACAACTTGACTTGAAAAAATAACTAGCAAAAACACGATATATATTTTTAAAGGAAACGTATGAAATGATACTATTTAAGTCAAAGATAGGTGTTCCCGAATATACAAAGCAAATCCCGGTCGCAAGTCACCAGAGCATTGCATGCGATCATGCACGTATTTTTCTTCCGATCGCATATAAATAAGGGTAAGGCGAACATTGAGGCACAGTATAGAGGTGTGCATCGAACAGATTCGTGCCCGCGGGATTTGTATCTCGTCTCCCAGTCTCCCGCAGCGGGGGACGTGTTCGCAATACTGAGCTCTTGCTGATATACACCTCGTGTAAAACTCTCGTTTGACGAGTGCCTGAAAGAAATCCAAACAGTGCACACCCGCGCACCTGCCGGTGATCCGCCCGCATGACACGCTTGTTAAGCTCTGCTTAAATTTAAAGCTACTTTTACGACGTCAGCTACAGAATGGCTTTTCACTAGTTTTAGTCAATGCTGGTAGTTGAGTGTACTACATACATACATAAATCACGCCTGTATCCCTTACGGGGTTAGGGGATAGATAGGGTTTTGGCGGAAGATATTGTGGCGATTAATAACTGTACCTGTCTATTATTGCTGTACCCCTAATGCTTCAGAATAAATATAAATCAGTTTTGTAAAAGGAAAATAAAAATTGGCGAGTTTTGCTTTTAACGAGGTCACGGGGGATTCCTACTAAAAGTTTTGAAACCGTAATTATTTCGACGTTGATTACACCCACTCGGGAGAAACACTGATATTTCCGTAATTTTTTGAGACAGCTAAATTGGACTGTAATTTCAAGACTTGACTCGTGGAAAATATTTACGCAGGATTATCTTGTGAGTTAGGATGCGGGATAAAAAGAGAATGTTATGAAAGGTAAGGAGAAGAAAATAAATTGGGGTTGATATATTGTCCCTGTGGAGGCCCACGTGAAATAAGGCCCAGTGAAATATTAGAGGGTGGTCTGTTGCTTTGAGTCGGTAATAAAATAATTTGAATCGAAAAAATTCAATTTTGTCAGCTCGTTAAAAAATCGCAAATATTTGATTGCAATTTTCGGCACGTAGAATTTTGAGGCTTACGGATTTCAATCTGGCTTATCCGGGCTAAGTACAGCAATAAATTAAGTTTACCAATAGGCCAGGCTGGCTTTGTTATCAGGATTTAAAATGCTGCTTTAATAAATTGAATATTATCAAACATTGTGAACGCCAGGCATTAAATTTTATGTAAAACGTTTGGTGTATGAGGTGTTCTTAATCAAAGAAAGAAGGATAACAGCAAAAACTCTAACACTAGACTGACTCAATGCTGTAAGAACAATATTTTTTAGGTACAAGGTATCATGATGACTCAATTAAATACAAATAATCATCGATCGGTACAGCACATCGGCGTGAAGTAATAAACTATACCTTAAACCACAGCCAGTCTCACAGATGAATTTAAATTCAATATCAATGTTGGTACTAAGCACTAGGTAGATCATGGTAACTAAGTTACCTACACCTACAAACCATCGGGGCAGCACATTGGAGCCAGCAGTAAATCGTGCCAGCGTTTTGGCCTCTCGCAATCGGCCGAGTCACCGGGGTGGAATTAAACGATTTATCGTAGTCACGGACTCCGATTTCCACGGATCCCTGTCACAGCCCGCAATATTGTTGTACATGAGACCCTAAATGTATTGTATTAGTTCTATTTTGTCCTTTTTTGGTGTGAAAATTGTTAAATCTACAACTACTATAATTATATTCTATTATGGGAAATATTTTAACTGAACTGAAGGCCCACTTGATGCGTATTTTTAGCGCTGATTCTCATAAAAATACGGTGGCGTAGCGTTAAGGCTCTTATTCACCTGAAACGTTTGTCCCTTTCATTTGCGCTGCAAGAAAGAGACACTTATATTGCGCTCAAATTTTCGCGAGATTTTAAGGTTTTTCGGTCATTGAAACTAGAGAAATACCGTTGTAATGTGTAATTTAGGATATTTGTGCTAGAAAAGGTATGTTTCAAAATGATAGCATATTTTTTTTGTACTTACTTTATAACTGGTAGTCATATTGTCTAATTCCAAGCTAAACTCCCGCAGTGGAAGCGATTTACACAGGTAAATTTCGAGCAAAATACCAGGAGTTCAACTGGAGGCAGACAATGGCTGCGTTACGCAGCGCTAAATAACATACGCTGCACAATATAGCAGCGCATACTATGAATTAAACGTGAACCTAAATCTATTTAACCTAATTAACTAAGTTGAGTGAAATTGGCAAATGATGTGTTCCAACCTTTACATAACTCAAGTCGGTAGTAAATACCGTCTGCCGATCTGGCGTTACGTCACACGTATTAGCACTAGATTATAAGTAAGTACCTCCAAATTATATCACCCCACGAATTCCGCAATTCGTACTAAGGAGTCACAATGATATGGTACAACAAATATGACTAAAGGGAACACACCATTAACACGGAGAAACAGTTTTATACTAAAACAACTAGGTTTATCACTTACAGTCAACGCCGGTCCAAATGCATAAAATACCCAACGGAGAAAGGAAGTTCAGGGAATGGATCAAATGGGGATTCCGTGGGTACTTACAGGGCTGGGTGGAAAAGATATCGACACCCAGCATTCCACTACAGCCTTGGCGCGTTATTCACGTCAAACCACTCACAGCTTCTGTTCGTATTCCACTTTGTTATTAGTCATTACGCGTGACCCAACACGAATTAGGGCCGTACAAAACGCGAGCCGATATGGCCACTTGATGCCTATTCAACGCGACGCTCACGTGGAAGACGTCGAGACATCCAACAATCACTAAGCCTGGTATTCTAGTATAACCCAGGAGAACCGCAATAATACGATGCATCAACACGCGCGATCTCAAATTGAATCGTCCATTACACGCGGCATCACAAAACGCGTGGCGGGAAATCCGTACAAAACACAATACGTTCTCGTCCGAACGGTTTTGAGTGACTGATAGTGCGGTGCAGAAATCACCGCTTGGCGCCTACCAGGCGCCCGCGCGCACGCCGCCACCCTCGCCCCGCGAGTGAGAAAGGGACAACATATGCCCAGAGCGATGCGTGCGAAATCGCGGCGCATTCATAGACCGTCATTAATACCTAACTTACCCCAGCATAGCAACGCTAAATTAAACATTCACCCGCCCTAGGCCGAATCCCTTAGGCCTATTCACTACTGGGGAGACGAGATAGCGTTGCTATTGCTCGCTTAAGAACTGAATCCCCTACCTGAACTGTCGCGACTCGAGGAGTGCCATCACTACCTGGGAACAAGTTGAGAATGCGCCCTCTGCGCCATCGCAGTGGCGGCAGGTTGGCATCCTTAACCAGAACGAGATCTCCGATGCGAGGGGGTTCAGTTCTGTCCGTCCACTTAAGGCGTTGCTGCAGAATGTGCAAATACTCAAGCGACCATCGCTTCCAAAAATTCTGAGACATTTGCTGCAGCAACTCATAACGCGTCAAACGATTGCTACTGACCTCTGTGTAGGGGTATTCTGGCAAGGCGTTAAGTGGTCGGCCAATTAAGAAATGCCCTGGTGTCAGGGCCTCCAGATCATTCGGATCTGAGCTAAGCGGACACAAAGGACGTGAATTGAGAACGGCCTCAATTTTACAAAACACGGTCGCTAGCTCCTCAAAGGTTAATATCGTTAAACCTATAACGCGCATCAAATGCGTCTTAGCGGACTTTACAACCGCTTCAAATATACCACCCCAGTGGGGGCATCCTGGTGGATCGAACACCCAGTTAATGCCCTGACGGGAGAGGCTCGTGCCGATAGCTTCCTCGTTTTCCGATAAAAACGTTATAATTTCTTTCATACATCGATCAGCGCCCTTAAAGTTGGTACCACAGTCCGACCTGATCAGCGCTGGTCGCCCTCTTCGCGACACAAATCTATCTAAAGCTGCTAAGAAAGCCTCCGTAGTGAGGTCGGCCACGAGTTCCAAGTGGACGGCCTTGGTTGCTAGGCACACAAACACGCACAAATACGCCTTGATTGACTTCGCGTTGCGAAGGCGTGATGCCTTTACCATAAAAGGCCCCGCAAAGTCCGTTCCCACACCCGCAAACGTCCAGGCTTCCGTCACCCGGTCCGGTGGGAGGTCTCCCATCTGAGGTTGCATTGTGGCTGCCTTCAACCGATAGCAAGGCAAGCACCGAAACACAATGCTCCGTACCGTACGTCGTCCAGACAAGATCCAAAACTCGCGCTGCAGAATAGCCAAAAGTGCATTGCAGCCCGCATGCGAGTTTTTCTGGTGACGATCCCTAACTATAAGTTCTACCAAAGGTCCCTTCTTTGGGAGTAACAGCGGATGCCGTGCTGAAAAGGGCAGGTTAGCGTTCCGAAGTCTACCTCCAACCCGGAGCATTCCATGCTCGTCCACGAACGGGTTGAGGCGCACAAGACCTCCCTTCAGCTTTCCACGGCCATCCCTGAGCAGCCTGGCCTCTTCCTCAAAATGTTCCGCCTGGACGACCCTAACCAATAAACTTAGAGCCGCATTCCGCTCCGCAGGCGAGAGGACAGGTGCCAAGTTCCGTTCTGCTTGAGGTTTTCTACAGTTGTTCACGAACCGTTTGATCCAACCTGTCACCCCTAGAAGTTTGTCGAGGGAGCTGTATCGTTCCAGCAAGAAAGCCGCACTAGGCTTAGGTACGATCTGCCCTACGTTCACTCGCAAACCTCGATCAGGTGGCCCAAGCGGCAACCCGCACTCATTGTATGGCCATCTCTCAGGTGACTCAGTCAGCCACTGAGGTCCCCACCACAGTGAGTGACCTACCAAATCAGGGGCCCTACATCCCCGTGAGGCGCAGTCCGCTGGGTTCTGTTCTCCCGGTACGTGTCTCCATACCAACGGAGTTTCCGATCCTTTAATCTGTGACACCCGATTTGCCACGAAAACCTCAAGAGTATGTACCGACGTCTGTAACCAGCACAGAACTATCCTACTGTCGGTCCATGCGTACACCGTTTCATCCAAATTGATGGTACCGCGTAGATTACTAGCGACATAATGTAGCAAGCGCGTGAGAAGCGCTGCTCCCGCCAATTCCAACTTTGGAATGGTCCATCTTGTCCTAACCGGAGCCACCTTACTCTTGGCCATAACTAGACGCACGTCTACAGTTCCCGTTGAACTGACTGTCCGCAAATAGACAGCTGCCGCGTACCCTCGCTCCGAGGCATCACAAAACCCATGTAGGGTAGCCTTACATCCCACCGATGGGAGCAACTTGCGAGGTATGGCGATGCGTACGATCCCTGGTAAGGTGGTCACAAACTTGGTCCAATCATTCAACAGCTCTCCGGAGAGCTGGTCGTCCCAACCCAAGTTTGCTATCCACAACCTTTGCAAGAAGCACTTCGCCATGAACGTCACCGGTGCGATCCACCCGTTAGGATCGAAAGTTCTGGCGATCGTCGATAATACCGAACGCTTCGTCCAAGTCTTCTGCAAAAGGTCTGGCTCGATCTGATACGTAAAGACATCATGCGTTGGCCTATATTGCACCCCTAGGATGCTCAACGTATTTGGATTGTCCGGGTTCTCGAAAAGGTGCGGGTCCTGCTGGAACTCACCTGGCAACCCGGCCAGGAGCTCTGGACAGCTGGACAGCCATTTCCGCAACTCATAACCTCCTGATTCCATGATCGCGATCAGCTCGTCTCGTAGTAGCAGTGCTTGTTGCACGCTATCTGCACCCGTGCAGATGTCATCCACGTAGACGTCGCGATCCAGTACTGCTGCGGCTCGAGGGAATCTTACCCTTTCCTGTGCGGCCAACTCTCGCAGCGTGCGTACTGCCAAAAACGGACTTGGCTTCAGACCATACGTTACCGTGTTAAGCTCATAAGTGACCATCGGCTCGTCAAGGCTCTCACGCCACAAAATCAGCTGGTACCGACGGTCATCTGGGTGTATAATTGTTTGGCGAAACATCATTTTGACGTCTGCGACGAACGCTACTTGGTGCAACCGAAAATCTGTGAGGATGTCCACAATGTCCCGGTTCAACTTGGGACCCGCGTGCAGACACTGGTTCACAGACACACCATTCGATGTAGGAGCAGAACCGTCAAACACTACCCGTATCTTCGCCTCCGGTGACTTCAAAACAGCCAGGTGTGGTATATAGTAATGCTCGACACACCTCCAATCTATGCTGGACACCGACATGTGGCCTAACTCTAGGTACTCCCTCATGAATTCGATATACTTCTGCCGAAGTGCTGCATCTCGCTTCATCTTTCTCTCCATAGCCAGTAGTCTCCGTTCCGCGATCTGTCGCGAACTACCTAAGGAGGGGCGGTTTGGGAGAAATGGCAGCCTGGTAACAAACCTACCTGACGAACTTCGTGCAGTGTTGTACTGATAGAACAGCTCGCACTCGTCATCCTCTGGCTTCCGTCTATCCGCTGTGGGTGGCTCCTCAGACTCCCAAAACCTCTGCAGCACCTCCGACAACACACTACCATAGAGCACCGTATCGCCCTCTGGTAGGTCCTGAGGTCTCCAAACTGGGCCAAAAATAACATACCCCCCTGTGGTATCAACGGCCACTAAACCAGTTTGCTGAAGTACCCGTTTTCTGCCACACCAGAATCTCCCGAGGACGTCTGACCCGAGGAGAACGTCCACCGTACCAGGAGTATCAAATTCAGGATCAGCTAACTCTAAGCCTGTGGTTAACCCTCGTACCGTTGACGGTAACCGAACCTGAGGAAGTTTCCCTACCACTTCATCCAGCACCACTGCTGAGGCATGATAGCTGACCCCTGTACCTGTATTACCTAATGTGAACTCGAAGTTCACCTGACCCCGAACGTCAGGCACATCTACACCTCCAATACCTACAGCCCCATCCGTTGTGGGCCTTATATTTAAGCGTAGCCTACTCACCAGCTTACTAGACACAATACAACCCTGAGCCCCTGTATCTAACAAGGCTCTTACCTGTATGCTGCGGCCACCGTATCCCCATACCCAAATCATTGCCGTAGGCAACAATACCGTAATTGGCCGGGGGGCCGAAGCTGGCGTGTAGGCGGCGATTACCTAGCAGGAACCTAAGCGCGGAGTGTCCGCGTCCTGCGGGGGGGTCCCCTCTCTCCGTACACCTTCGAGTGGGTCCCACTCCTGCTGATAGGGACCTCTGGTCCTGTACGCCATGGCTGGCAGCCTATAGTAACCCTGAGGCAGGCGCGCGTACCGTGGATGCGCCTGTAGCCGCGGGTGCTCAGCCAAGGGGAGAGGCATGCGTGGGTCATGGGAACTCACCATGTTGTTCAGACCCGCCGAGTACTGCATGTACTGGCCCTGGTGTTGGCACCCGCCCGTAGCATCACGTACTTGTGATGGGTGCCTCTGACCTTGGACCTGTGACCACCTACCCTGTTCCGGCACCTGCTGCCGAGGTGGTGACTGTCTCGCGCGTGGTGAAGGGGGCATCACCTGCTGATGTCCCTGGCCTCGTCCCTGAAACCCTGGTGGAAGAGGACTCCTCCTTGGAGGGGGTGGGGAGCGTTGCTCCCGTCTAGGTAGGGCAGACTCCGTCCGCTGACCCGCGTCAGCTCTGCCTCCGTAATCTCCGCTGCGGTTCATGCATAGGAGCTGATGGTGGGCACCCTGGCAGTACCTGCAGTTGGTGCTTGATGGGCACTCTCGCACCTGATGCGGCCCCATACACCTAAAGCACCAACGCCGTTGCTGCACCACACCACGACGTTTCTGCACCCGCTGTGCAGCGAACTCCTCACACGCAGTCACCTGATGCCCCGCCTCTCTGCAGTAGGCACACCTCGTTTCCAAATTAGCGACGTTGTATCGCCTGGGTGGCCTACTCTTACCGTCTCGCGCCTGTGCACCCGGCCGTTCCGGGCGGCGAGCGGCCGCAGACTCCGCGTGAGGCGACTCTCCAAATTGGGCATCTACCCGCCTGCACTCGGCCTCGAGGAAGGACTTGAGCTCCTCGAAGGTCGGGAGGTAATCAGATGTCTTACCTCCGTGTGACTGTTCAAAACGAGCGGCCATGTCGCTCGGCAGGCGGCGCAACAACGTGTGGACCAGGATATAATCATAGCCTGACACCGGCATCCCCTGTCTCTCAAGAGCGTTCACTGCAACGCAGACAGGGTTGAGGACCTTGGCCCTGAGGTCCGTCCCTCGTGTGATGGTCGGCACGGTGAGCCACTGTTCCAGGAGTTGGTCAATCATGAGACGTTTGTTGCTGTATCTCTCGATCAGCAAACCGCGAGCCGTCTCGTAACTTGCATCATCGACTGGTAGATGCTTTACCAGCTCATGGGGCTCACCTTGCAGCTTGGCCATCAATTGTGCCATTTTATATGCCGGCTGCAAGTCAGTGCGGTTATGAATCACACTGTCAAACAGATCCTGGAATCGGGTCCAATCCGTGTAGTCCCCGTGGAAGACCGGAATCGCCACAGCCGGCAGGGGCACTTGCACCCCCGGTCCCCGCGGACCATGGGGTGGGTCCGGCTCCCCAGCCCTACGCCTGGTGATCACAGCAGCCGCCTGCTGGATCTCCTGCCCTATCTCCAGGCACTGGGTCACATTCGCCCGGACCGTAAGTTTGACCTCCTCATCAGGCGTCCCATCAAATAACTCCTCGCATCCAGTGAGGCAATCCAACACCTCCGCGACCCGTTCGTCAATCCGTTGCGCACAAGCGATGAGTGCGTCCTCTCGGTCCCCGCGACCGACCATCGCCTGCTTAGTCGCGAACCACATTAGGTGCGCTCTAATTTTCGCCTGAAGCTGTCTAATTGTGGGAGCCATGGTACCAACTCAAAGTAACACCGAACCTTACAATAAAAAAAAATAGACAATCGGCCCTGATCCTACCGTTAGGATATCCGCACAGGGTAAACACAACGATAATAACAAGCAATTCACTAATTGATTGGCCCTGATCCTACCGATAGGATATTCTACACAGGGCACACACTACAATCACAATAAATATATTTTTTTTTTTTATGTAGGTAGATTAAAAATCTTATACTAAAATAATCTTAAATCTAGTGGTTTTCTGAACCACGCTCTGCTACCAAAAATTGTCTAATTCCAAGCTAAACTCCCGCAGTGGAAGCGATTTACACAGGTAAATTTCGAGCAAAATACCAGGAGTTCAACTGGAGGCAGACAATGGCTGCGTTACGCAGCGCTAAATAACATACGCTGCACAATATAGCAGCGCATACTATGAATTAAACGTGAACCTAAATCTATTTAACCTAATTAACTAAGTTGAGTGAAATTGGCAAATGATGTGTTCCAACCTTTACATAACTCAAGTCGGTAGTAAATACCGTCTGCCGATCTGGCGTTACGTCACACGTATTAGCACTAGATTATAAGTAAGTACCTCCAAATTATATCACCCCACGAATTCCGCAATTCGTACTAAGGAGTCACAATGATATGGTACAACAAATATGACTAAAGGGAACACACCATTAACACGGAGAAACAGTTTTATACTAAAACAACTAGGTTTATCACTTACAGTCAACGCCGGTCCAAATGCATAAAATACCCAACGGAGAAAGGAAGTTCAGGGAATGGATCAAATGGGGATTCCGTGGGTACTTACAGGGCTGGGTGGAAAAGATATCGACACCCAGCATTCCACTACAGCCTTGGCGCGTTATTCACGTCAAACCACTCACAGCTTCTGTTCGTATTCCACTTTGTTATTAGTCATTACGCGTGACCCAACACGAATTAGGGCCGTACAAAACGCGAGCCGATATGGCCACTTGATGCCTATTCAACGCGACGCTCACGTGGAAGACGTCGAGACATCCAACAATCACTAAGCCTGGTATTCTAGTATAACCCAGGAGAACCGCAATAATACGATGCATCAACACGCGCGATCTCAAATTGAATCGTCCATTACACGCGGCATCACAAAACGCGTGGCGGGAAATCCGTACAAAACACAATACGTTCTCGTCCGAACGGTTTTGAGTGACTGATAGTGCGGTGCAGAAATCACCGCTTGGCGCCTACCAGGCGCCCGCGCGCACGCCGCCACCCTCGCCCCGCGAGTGAGAAAGGGACAACATATGCCCAGAGCGATGCGTGCGAAATCGCGGCGCATTCATAGACCGTCATTAATACCTAACTTACCCCAGCATAGCAACGCTAAATTAAACACATATTATTCAAAATTGTTTCAAATAGAGGTTACTTTGTTTTTTTTTCTATCGAGTTGTGTAACTGATGGGTATTCGTTAATGTGTCATTTGCTCAATCCTTGAAAATGACATATATATTTTTCAGAATTTTACGGCTGTAATTGTCAAATGAAACTGGTTTTAAAATCTTGCTGGCGCAATATCCCCGCCAACGGATGCATCGTTCATCGTCAAGTGTGATTTCCGCCTAAGTAATTATTTTAACCGTGTGGTGCCGGCAGAGTAGAATAGCACCACCCCATCTCTTCCCGTGGGGGTAGTAAGAAGCGATCGAGGGATAAATCCGACCCAAGCACAACGGTCCTGGAGAGGCCAACTTCACTATTAAACCCGGAACGGGGTCTCCGTCAGGCGCGTGTGACAGAGATCTACCGCGCGGCAGACTCCTGCAGCCGACCTGGCTCCGCACGTATCGACTAGTCGTTCCTGCGGATCTAACCAGGAGGGCCGAGAAGGTGGCGCAGGTCCTTTGCCTCAGACACTGATTAAATCGTCTGTCACAGACGTGTGAGGCCAATGATGAATTATTTTGACCGTCAAATACGAGTATAATTTAATAAGAAGGTAAATAGCCATTACTATTTACCTTCTTATCAATGAAGTATTTGTTTTTAATTTCTCTGAAAACAGTTCTACGAGTGTATGTAATTGTTTTGATTTCATCTCAAAACGCTGGTATGATTTAGTTTCCGCTGGTTCCAGAATTCTATTCTAGGTTCTAAGGCAAGTAATTGATTATGATAATTGTTTTTTTGTTCGGTAGGTACCCACTGTGTCTACAAATGCAGTATTTCTTTTTTAAATTTCATATAATGAGACGTTTTAAATTTGTAGTGATTATAATGCATTATCATTGTCAGTAGTGGCAAAAGCGACCGTATTTATGGCCGTTAACGCAATGCCTCCCCCGCAAGGGATAAAGGCGTGATATGTATATGTTTGTTATGCATTAAATCGACTAGTAATTAACATTACCAATAAAGTTACGTCTATGTCTAATAACCAGAAAAAAGGAAATTTTATAGACCTCGAACATCTCTTAGATATATTTCTAAATATAGAGCATTCTGTCCAAATGGTTAGGTATGTAGACAAAAATGAAAGTAATCTCACATAATATCGATTATAATTATTTTAAAAGCAAGTAGGTGGTGGCTAAAATTACCAATGGACAAACTACAGATTTAAATTCAAAGTCCTTGACGTTTTGTTCTATTCGGCTTTTAGGAGCTTTAGCTTCTTTTGCATAAAGTATTGAAATTTGAACAAAGCTGTGCTTTCTAAAATGTAAAATAGGAGTTATATTCTTATGCCTCGGAAAGACGCTGACGCCGACTCCTGATTCTGGTTTAATTATTATTTAAAATAAAACAAATCTTCCAGATATTATCTAGAAAAAAAAACCTCTGACCTTCAAATGATTTTCAGACAGTGATTTGCAAACAGGAATAGTTTTATTTTTATAGTGGTGCCGCAAATTTATTGCGCTGTGGATTTTATATCAAAACGCGCAAAGCATGTATCCGTGTGAACGCAACATGGAAATAAAAAACAGTAAAGGCAGGAAACAAAAACAAGAAATAGGTTGGCGGTTTCAAAATTGAAATAATTATTTTGAAATTCGGTTCCAGTGAAATAAATAATACCGTTTGAAATACACACAAACACACATATCACGCTTTTATATCTTGCAGGGTAGGCAGAGCGTTACAGGCTCTAAAATTAGGTTGCTATTGCAACGTTTTGGAATAATATCAATAAAAGCGATTAAGTCCCTAGACAAAAATGGCTGGAGTTTTACTTCATAAAATATGAAAGGAAAATAGCAATACCGGTATTAAAACATGAAATTGATTATTTAAGGTTAGAATTATTTGAAATAATGGGGTTTAATAAAATCGGTTATAAATAGTTTTGCACGAAGATTTTATAATTCAAATTGTTACATAAGCACCTTGCATTGTTCGTCTAAACAAAGTCGAGCAGTTTCGAAGCCAAAACTGGCTTCTTAGTTTAGTTTGGTATGTCGCTCCAAGTTAGTCGTATTTAACTTATGTGAGCACAGCTTGTGTTGCGACCGCATACCAACAAATTTTGACACCAAACGCCTTACTGTAAATTACATTTTGTCTGCGGCTTCTTTTGTAACTGTTTTTTTTTTGTTTGTTTTTCAAGTAATCTGTAAGGCTTAAGCTTAAAGCTAAGGCTTAAAACCACTGGAGGAACATAATGAGTCAGAAAAAGAACAACTTTTGTGGAAATCTTCTGTTTTTCGGAAATAGGTACCTGTATCTTCTTGTGAATGCGCTATCCATTTCCGCTAAAGCTTTAACCTTGAAATCTAGGTATATCAACTTTTATACACTTACTTCAATTATCTGTTGACCGTTGCATTTAATGTGATAAACTCTGACACCAGGGTTCATTAGGTCGTTGGACGACTCGGTGTCCCACACGAAAAGAAGAAGAAGAATGTGCAAAGCTTCATTAAAAAAAAACTGTTTTATCGTTGAATGAACAGACACTTTAATTTATTTAATACTTAGTCTAGATGAATAAGTAAATAGATGGATTCAAGCAGAATTGCCTCGCGGTTGAACTATAAATGAACTTCTGAACATTCTTATCAGTGTCTGAACTTAAGTTTGTAGCACTTATCACCGTCAAGGATCGCTGTAGTGTATTCTACTATGTAAAAGTTTTTATGGCCTAAGTTTATACTGTTTGTAGATATGTAGTATGTTGATTTATGGAGATAGAAGGAATACTCAGTGTTACTGTTTGATACGTATAATTAGTAGTAATGTATTTCTTTCCCGTGGGAGTCGTAAGAGGCGACTAAGGAACTCGAGGGTATGTATTGTAATTTTAGGCAATGGGCTGACAACCTCTCACTATGATGATACACAATTTTCCGAATGACCCTCAAATATTTGTCAGACGTGGCGTAAGTCTCCGTTTTTTGCAGTCGTCTACGCTCTGCCTAGCCCGCAATGATTATAGGCGTGATATGTGTAATATGTATGTATGTAAGTAGTATAACACAAAATTTGTACTATAAACCCTAGGTATCCAGATCTACCGTGGTCAGGTCACGCTAGCATCGTGATGTGGTTCACGTAGGTACAGTATGTTGAAATCTAATCCACTTTGGTCTATACAAAACTAACTGATAGCAGACTTCTTGACACCGATATTCACTGAGTTGTTCATCAACTCAATATCCTATCCGAAAGGAAATAAAGTTGCTTTTGGTTGTATTATATGTCACTCTGAATCTATATTTCTTAGCGAAGTAAGTTCCATCTATTAAGTGGATGGCATGCCCATAACTCAAATGTTATTAACTCAGTATTCATCCCCACTCGCCGTACTGTCGATGGCTTAATGTACCTAACCTTCGAGCAACGCGGTCATTCGTCTCGTTTCGACCCGGAAGGCCGCGATGATCAAAGGTACTAAGTTAGTACCTTCGATTAACTAAACATGTGTCTGATAAATAACTTCCAGAACGAGAACATATTGAAGATATAGGTATAATTCAAGAAAAACTAGTTTGCTGAGAGTGTTACTAAAGGAATTTTCTAGTGCAAGAAAACGCTTTGTAAGCCAACGCGCTCGTGAAAGTTCGTGAAAACAATTTTCCGGGAAATTACTTATGCGCAGTTTAATAGATTTAAAACAAAATGGTTCCTTGTTATATTTAACGCCTGGTGTTATGATGGTTGAGATAAGGAAGCTATAGCCAAAACTAAAGTTCGATTAAATTAGAAAACATCAAGACAATTTAACGCAGTATGTAATTAATTTGGTACAAATTTTCTATATTGTGTTCATGTCTGTATGAGATTCGTTTCAGTTGAAAATAAAATAAAAATAAAATCATTTATTTTAATTTATACTTAGTAGGTTACTGTAATGTTACACACGTTAACTGCCATAATATTCCACTGCTGGATGGACTTCCTCCTACAGTACATACACACCTTCAGGGGTAGGCAGAGCGTTAACGGCCGTAAAATACGGTCGCTATCGCCACGCCTGAAAAATATTTGAGGCCTACTGTAATGTAATATAAGACAAAATTATAAAAAATGTGGGTAAAAATAACGAAAAAGCTTTTCTTAGACAAGCATGTTCCATCATCCATCACTATTAAAATAGTATTCAAATGCGGGTAGGGCCAATTTTTTTTTATCTATAAGTTCACTAAAAATTTTCAAGCGCGGGCAGGATTGAAAATTTTGCAAGTTTTTAGAAATTGTATACGTAACATGGGAAGTGTTTTAAAAATTTGGTATTCTATAAGTCTACTAAGAATGTAAAATATCTTAAGTTTTGTATCATCGAATTTTTCGTTTTACCGAAATGCTTGGTTCCCCTAAGTCATTACCTACCTGGTGAAAATTAAGTTGGACTTACGAGCGCTAGCCACGGTAGGCTAGGCCTTTTAATACCGCACAACATGCAACTATTCAATCATGATACAGTTGTGATTGGGACAGCAGAAATGAGAACAGGAGAATGTATGTACGAGAGTATACAGGGCAAAAAGGCCGGGCGTCAAATCTGGGTTGCTCACGAAATGTCAGTGACGAGATATAGCACGAGATATGGAAGCTTCTGGCTCAACGACGAAAAAACGCGCTAACATAGAAATATATTGAACATTTTGTACTGAACAAAATAACAAAATGCTTCATAACAATCAATGTATGCTAAATTAAAATTTTGCAAATGTGTGAGTGATGGAAATCATAAGTCAAAAAATGGATATCATTCATTCAAATTCGAATGAAATATCAGAATACGGACCCAAATATCTGTCAAAATAGGATAGCTTTCCATACCTATTTTATGTCAAATACGAGATATAGCTTTTTGACATAAAATAACAAATCACAACATAAACAACACAGAATATTTTATAATTATTTGTTTTTTTGGACTTTTTGACGAAATTGGAATGTTTTAGGTGTTTTTCAGTGTGTGTTTCAAGCTTCTGGTGGGAACAAAACTCAGGATGAATAACACGAGCAGCCAATATGGACCCAATTGATCCATCCCAAATACCTTACTTGCTTTGCCCCAATACTTCGAACAAAACTTACGAAAAGCCATGGTCTGGCCATCCTACTGCCTGGCCTGGCTACACTGGACGTATACACCGCCCCCCTGCTCAAGATGATATCAATACTAGCACCTACAAGCGGACTCACAGTCCCATCCCAGCACGGCTCTTTCCCTGCAGCTTTCTCATTCTTTGACGACCTCGCACATCTCAAGGCTATCCCTGTGTTTAAGCACATATGAAGAGGTGCTTGATGTTTAGCTGCTGAAAAACGAAGCTCTACAATAGAGAAATGCATGCCTTTCGCATACACATCATTCAGTGTCCTAGACTAAGTGGTCACTAACCACCAATGTGAAGCACAACGTAGACAGTGCTCCTCTCTGCTTGGAGGCCTCGTCAATCCAATTTTTCAAAGACCCATTTCAGTGTGAAAAAGAAATGAAACGAATGTATATGACGGAGATTTGAGAGGAGCGGTCAGAATCCTTACGTCGGACTACGGAGTGGCTCCAGCAGATTCATTCAGACAAGCACCCACCTCCTTCCAGACCAATTACGATCCCAGACAAGCCAAACCCCACCGCGCTTCCCTTGCTGTGTCCCACTGATGACGTGATTATCCATCTATGGTAATTTCACTCTGGCTTTGCAGCTGGCCTAGATGGAATGTGCCCTCAATACCTATGGAGCTCACTATAAATTGAAGGCACGGCGACAGTGTCTGTGGGCCAAGTATAGAGAATATTTAAAGCATAGCAATTGTAAACATGCTAGCTAAATTTATTAAATACACATAAAATAGATGCATTGTAGTTTGTATATCAGAAAATTCAAAGTTGCTTGTTCCTTGCTACACAATCCTAAGACCTAAACTGAGTTTATGCTTTAAGATCGAATTTCGAAAGTCGTGTTTTTGTAATCATATTTTTTACTTTACATCACATATATACTTTTAAAATTAATTTTCACATCAACACATCGCATCAGCCTACGGAAGTATTCCACTGCTGGGCATAGGCCTCCCTTAGGGTACGCCATAATAGTTTGGCCATGAGGAAGAAGGGCACGATTTCCCGTTTTTCCCTCGAGTCGCTTCTTTTTCCTCTTTTCGTATGGGACATTGACTCGTCTAACGACCCAATGAACGAGTCGCTACCAGCCGCCGTCTTTAATTCGGTACATCTGGACGGAGGGTGTTCAACGCTACGCTTGCCAAGGCGTTGCCTCAACTCGAGAAACCGGTTGCTTAAAATTAATTTTAATATGTTTATATTTATTTAACCTCCCAGTGTTAGTGCTACATACATCCGGTGGTGGTGCTACCTAAAACAAGTGGCATTTACAAAAAGCGTACACGATGATTTCCTCTAGGACCACGAGAACCACCGGCACCGTGTAGAACCACCAGTGGTTCTAGTCTAGTGGTATCCTCAAACTGTGGTTGCCTATGTGTATCTATTACGGTGGCAACATGTGGAAGTTAAAGTAAAACAAATCGAATTTCAAATTAGTTAATTGTATTTGATCAATTTTCCTAGAAAATTTTAAAAGGATCAACAGTTTAATTTGATATCTTAAAGTGCTGCTGATAACACCTATCTATCTAATAGAAATCATAACTAGTCAATATATGAAAATCTTGTTTTGGCTGAGAGTTTTTATCGCATCTGATGTGTTCTTCTTGCTCGGCGTGCACGACAATTTTTGCAACGAAACTTTCGGACGAATTACGCTGGCAAATTGTGTGAAAATCGCAATACTTTGCACCATTATAGGGTTTCCTGGAGACAGCTGCGCTGCAATGAAAACAAAGTAGTTAATATCTGGTAAACATAAGCTTACCATCAAACAAGTGAACCAATATTCCGCCGGAATTTTAGGCAAAATCTGGGATATAATGAGCCAAGTTAACACACACAATCACTCCTCCTAAAAATTGTAGGAACTAAAATTGTGGGTGATCAACATCAAAGTAAAAACATATATCGCTCTGGCTAACAGTTTTTTTTTCTAATAGAAGATAGTAGTAATGCTGGAATATTGTGCATTGGGAAAGCTTCAAGGCTTTCACTAAGAGCCTTGTAACTTATGATGCCTTGTAACAATTTATTCGCCAATTTACGTTATTTAGGCAAAAGAAACACGTAAATTTTTATTTCACGTTTGTTATTGTAGACTATGTCAACGTCAATAGGTAAAATGACAACTGAATAAATGACAGCAACAACATTTTGTGATTCTTTGACATGACATGATTTTACCAAAAAGAATTTGGTAAAATAGTTCCGTTCACGGTCGTTTCTACCTTTGAATAATAAAAAATTATTTCTTTTCAAGTTACCATCACGTTTCCTATTATTATTATTTAATATTGTATTACCGCTAATACCGCTAAGTATAATATAAGTATGGTGATACTCAATTTTCCAAATGATCCTCACGTGTTCGTCAGACGTGGCGTAAATGTCCGTTTTACGGCCGTTTACGCTCTGCATACCTCACCAGGGAATATAGGCGTGATATATGTATGTATGTATGTATGTAAAGCACCTGACTGTCAAACGTTACAAGATATTCAACATACACACATATCATGTCAACTGTGATAGTCAACATTCACACATATCATGTCAATTCCTTCCGGGGGAGGCAGAGCGTAAAAGACCGTAAAAATGCCCCTTCATCATCACGTCTGCTAAATACTTTATGATTTTTCAGAAAATGGTGTAGAAATTGTTGGTCCATCGCCTCCAATTGTTATACGTAGCTAGGAACGTGAAGCCAGTCCCTTGGTCACCTCTTACGTATCTACTGAATAGTATGAGTTCTTACGTTTGTACAGTGTTTTTTTCATATTAAAAGTTTATATGTGCCAAACCGCAATATTTTTAAGTAATCTACGGCTACGCTCTCTAACAATGATGATAATTTATTGAATTATGATTATTATTTCAAAGAGAACATACCAATTATAGACTTATTCTGTTTTTACTTATAATCCTTAATAATGATATACATCTACTGCTTAGAACTCTTTAAGATTGCATTTTCAGATTTTAATTATCTAGAATAAAATTTCTTTTTTGTGTCCAGTTCTATATAATTTTTAGTCAAAATTTTGTAAAGGACACGGCATTTCTAGTTGCCGTATTCAGATCCTCCCTGCTATTGTTTGAGATGGGGCTCCACAGTCTCAATTGGTCTGCGTTTTATCCATGAAGCCTCATTTGCCGTGTTCACCCTGCAGTGGCCAACTCGACCGATGGTGTGATGAACCCCAGAGAAGCCGGCCTACGGGAGTACCACAAATTGGTCCCTGGCTTGCGGCGCATTGTCTGTAGCAGATTGTATTCCTCATAAGCTTTTTCGCCTTTTCAAACGAGCTCGAGACTTTGAGTAGTTGTCCAGTGGGTGTAGAGTGTCTGTTTCTTGCTTCTGTTACTCCAATGCACAAGCTACTTCTCACCGGACGTTAGGTGGCGCTATGTCTGCTTAAGGATACAGCATATTCAGAGGAATAGGTTTGAGGTTCTAGAATAAATAAAGTATCGTAAATCGTAAAAGTAAACCGTGGGTTTGACAATATTAGCTAAGTAATAAACACAGACATTATGCCACTAAACTTTAAAAAAATCGCAAAGATTTCTGGGAACTGCAACGAATGCATAAATAAACCTAGCATAGGAGCGATTTTATTAGCGACTGAAAATAGTAAAAATCGTAGTAGGACGAAAGTATTTGTCAGTACCTTAACCAATGCATTTGTACAGTTTATCATCTTCTTCTGCAAAAAATATGATATGATGTCTTCTCGGGCCGGCTGGAACATTAGCTAGCCCAAAGCTAGCGGGTTTTTCCAGAAAAAAACAGCCATTCACTCGATTCTTCTTTATTATTTTTTTTTTTTTTATTAATGATGGGTTTGCTCTTGACTTGTGAAAATTACTTTCCTTTTGTTTGTTTTGATATTTTATTTACATTTGACATGAATTGAAATTTGAATGACCGGAATGAACGATATTTGAAACATTAGGCTAAAATGTTTTCTGTTTCTTCTGTTGCAATAAAAACTGAAGGGGATGGAGTAACCAATTTGGTTCAGATACTGGCAGGAATCTCAGAATAGGGCCATATCTCGTTTTTGACATTATCAGCTGATTTTGATTGATATTTAGCCGCTCGCATGTGCGGTTTATAGCTTACAATATAATCCTACATTGCTGGCTCTAAAGAAACCGAGTGTGATTTTTGTAACAAAATCCGTAATGTATAAGGCCAAAAGCGTAACCGAAGCCAGAACCGCTATATCTCGTTCGATATATGGCCTCAGATTTGGCCCCCCGCCCTCCGAATATTATTAGGGTGCATTCGGACCATCAAACTGAATTTAACTTCCTACAAAAATTACTTCAGGAAACGTCAAAAAAGAATGGACTTCCCATAGTAAATGCAGTCAGCTGAACTTCATTTTTAATGTGAGGCCGAATATTTTTTGTCGTTTCCTGACATATGTTTCTAATGAAAAGTTGTTCAGTATCATGGTCTGCATGCTCTCTATCAGTATTCGGAGGGCTGTACCTTACAGTCCGTATATTTTTTAATTTAATTAATCTAGGAAATCTCTCTCTTTTCGTGTAGGACACCGAGTCGTCCAACGACACGATGAACCCTGGTGTCAGAGTTTTTCAACTAGGAAATAGAATAGTTATTGTCATTTTGTTTAAAACTCTGTCGTGCTTTTGAACTGCATCGCTCACAACCAAACTGAGGTTGAATTGGGGGCAAATATCACAACAATCTCATTTAATAAGTAAGTTTACCTACTCTTTTTTAAAACGGATAAAAGGAACGAAAAACTATCCAAGCATGGCGCTTAAGGTATCTGTCACAAACTTTTCCAATACACTTTTTTTTAAACCGCAACCACTTAGACTTCCGGACCGCATAGACTAGACTTTAAATCTTACACGAAGCTTTCGCAGTCGGGAACAGAGGCCCGCGTTCCGCCTGGCTGCCTCTGCATCTACGACAAAATGCACTCTCGCCTCCTACAGCCCGTGTGCACTCACGAATGCATTTACATATTGATCTCGAAATCACAGTGGCTGCCTGGATCGCAAATAAAAAACGCGTGTTTTTGTCCTCAGTTGCAGATTTCGGAGAACATTTCTTTAGAATACATTCTCGCGCATTATAAATATTTTTAGTAAGTACTTATTCTTTGAAATCTGTATCTTCATAGATTTTCATGATCTTTGGGTCCAGTTTGGGATCAGTTAATTAGAGCAGGAAAATCTTTTATTTATTTATCGTAAATTTAAAACCACTTAAACATACAGACCGTGTGATGTCAGTTAAGAAAACCGTGTGGTACTGCCTTAATATACCGTCACCACTATTCTACCCGTGGATGTTGTAAAAAGTGAGTAAGGAATAGGCAGCAGCAATCTTGCATTGCGCTCGCCAATCCGAAGAGTGGCTAAAGAATCAAAATTTAAACGTATAGGATCCGGCGTAGCGCAACGCCATACGATATGATGAAGAGGGAAGCAGTGTCTTTGTCTAGCAGTGTTCTGTTGTGGCTGTAAATGTGATTTGATGTTAACACTCTTCCTTCCTTGGAACAGAGAGTCTGTGGAACCTTGCTGTATTTTACTTATGTTGTTAAACTAAAACCTTGTACTCGTATTATCCTAGTTTAAAGGCATTTTATTGCAAGACTAGTCTAACTATTTTTTGATTCCTACTTTTCTCTTAGAAGGTAGCTTTAGATTATGACTTAGCAAGTACTACATTATGTGTTCGTAATCACATTTATTAACTAATTTAAGAAATTACTGGAATCATTATTTTAAAATGTCGCACTTGTCCGAAACTTTTCATTAAAATTTTATGAAATATTTCATCACTAGCTTTTACCCGCGACTTCGTCCGCGTTAGATAGTTTTTTTAAGCACAGGTTCTAAAGTAGATATGAATATTCATAGTAAGTATGACAGTGATATTAGAACAGTTCTTATTTCTACTGTTTAAGGATGACTTGCTTGCTTCTGTTGTTAAAGGGACAATTCAAAATTTGCTATCCGGTGTACTGCCCTGACAGATCAATATTTATAACCATTGAATACAAAAGTCAGTAGATAAAAAAAAATCCTCGGTAAAAAGTTGCCAATATCCTTTCTCAACGTATTCCCATCATACCATAGTATAAAGAAGGAAGTACGTTATCTTCATACAAACGCACCGCGCGCGGCTTGTATGTGTGCGCGATAGTATCTATGCGTCGTCGCACGCACACGCGGACACATCTCGGGTGGGTTCGCACTGCGCTTCGTCGGGGCCGCTAGTCGACACCGCACGATGAGTCACGCGTCACGGCTTACTAGTACCGCGAAACCACGATTGTAAAATGGTTGATTGTAGCAAAAGAAAGTATTGCTGTGTCTAAATTATTCATCAATTCCTGATTTGTCTCTTTTCAAATTACCTACTGACCAGAATAGGAACCTAAGTAATTAATTAATTTTAATATGATAGATATTTTTACGATGTTAAACTCGATGATGAGATTTATTAGTTGTATATTTGGTGTAATTATTGGTGCTCTTCCTAGTAGGTATAGGTGCTTATAATCTGAAGTTGAGTCTGCCAGTTGCTCACATTAGGTATTGTAAATCCTTTCTTATCTTGTGAAGGGGCACTGACTACGTGACTTAACTTGGTAAAGTCCGATCGCTCAGATGCGATCGCGCGTTCCGGTATTTGTCAAAAGATGCCGCCTCCCAAACAAAGGACGCCGCGTACAAAAGCAAAGTTAGAGTGATCATTGTTGAATGAATGAATGATCAATCATCATTGAATTAGTTATATTTTACAGAGAAGACATGCTCAACCAACTCCGCTCCGCACGTCTGCTGGTCGTGCAACCAGATGCCACTCATTGTCTCATGTTTCCCAAAGATTGTTTCTTTCATTAAATAGGTTTCAGACACCTTGGTTGAACCAAAACAATTTTAAATACAGCTGCTCCACGCCAAATCCTAGGCACTGAATTGAAATTTTGTTGAAAGTGACAACCCTGAGAGAGTAGGTAATTATAGCGCGGATTGGGCCGGAGTTGGCCTACTTCCCCCCTTCTTTATACTATGATCATACTGAACAACTTTTGTTTTGGAACCATTTCTGTATCTCTAATAGTTTAGCTGGGCTCCTGATGGTACACCTGGTGGTCTACATAAGGTACTCCAGATCCTCAATGTCCCTGTAAGAAGAAGCGGCTCATCATAATGAACAACTTTTGTTTTAGAACCATGCCTGTATCTCTAATAGTTTAGCTGGGCTTCTGATGGTAGACCTGGTAGTCTACATGAGGTACTCTAGATCCTCAATGTCCTTGTGAAAAGAAGCGGCCCATCATAATGAACAACTTTTGTTTTAGAACCATGCCTGTATCTCTAATAGTTTAGCTGGGCTCCTGATGGTACACCTGGTGGTCTACATAATGTACTCCAGATCCTCTATGTCCTTGTGAAAAGAAGCGGCTCATCATACTGAACAACTTTTGTTTAGGAACCATTTCTGTATCTCTAATAGTTTAGCTGGGCTCCTGGTGGTACACCTGGTGGTCTACATCTGTACTCCAGACCCTCGAATGGTGATAAAATGTAGCCTATGTCCGTTCTCGGTATGCTAGCAATCTCTGTGCCAAGTTTCATGAAGATCGGTTCAGTGGTTTGGCCGTGAAAGCGTAGCAGACAGACAGACAGACAGAGTTACTTTCGCATTTATAATATTAGTGTGGATTTTGTTGCAATTCAATGTGATTTTCAATCGAATTCATTATTTAGTTAATCCATGCAAGGGTAATCATTCGTCAATATATAGTAATCGGTGTACGTACAGTGTTTCTCTACTTTTGAGTCAAATTTGATATCAAATGATTTTGAAATTCTTGGTATAATAATTTCAAGTAAGTACAAATCCAAAATTTCCGTAAAATGCTTGGAATAGCATCACCCCATTTCTTTCCCGTGGGTGTCGTAAGAAGCGACTTAGGGACTCGAAGATGTGTATTGCCATTTAGCGCGATGGGCTGACAACCTGTCCCTATGGCAATACACAATTTTTCGAATGACTCTCAAATGTTTGTCAGACGTGGAGTAATTGACTTTTTTTACGGCCGTTTATTCTCTGCCTACCCCGCAAGGGATTATAGGCGTGATATAATTATGTATGTATGTACAAATGCAAAATAAATACTACAAAATAAACTACTCATAAGGTTTTTTAGGTTTTACAGAAGATTCATGAATTTGTGCTAGTAATCTTCAAGTATAAATTAGCTGTGATTTTCTTGCCATACGCCTACAGAGAAAGCCAATTGTACTTTACACATCACATAAACGAGCATCACCCACGCACTGGACAATCATTTAATTTTCATTTTCAATATCGTGGTTCTTGACAGCCAATACACGAATGAAAACTTTCGTCAGCCGCAATTTGATAAAGTGTTTGCTATGATAGTATCTAAAGGATAAAACTAAAAAGGTTTTGAATGGGAAACATGTGAGAACTGCCGCTGTGTTCACGTAGTACGCCCTGTACAAGCTCCATACAAAACGCAGAATGGGTATACGATGGGCGTGCAAACCACTAATGGATCGGTAACGTGCGTCATGCTCTATGTCAATAAACCGGGCTTTTAATGCTGCCTTTGTTGAAGTAGGCCAATTACCATCAGTGGCAATTACTGTACTGCATCGATCACACGGAACGGGGAAATGTGAAAAATATTTGTTCACTCGTTAGCGGTGTGCGGTTTTATTAGGAAGTCATATTTATATACGACGGATTGCCTTATAAATAAATACAAACATACATGTATCACGCCTATACCCCTTGCGGGATAGGCAGAGCGTAAACGGCCGTCAAAAGCGGACATTTACGCCATGCCTGGCGATTATTTGATGGTCATTCTTTTACCTAATGATTATTATAATTTACTGGTGGACAGTAGATGAACGCGGCACATAATCGGTGCACATGGCGACAAAAAGAAGAGGCTTATAATTTACAATGGGTAAATGTGAACTGTTAATATGGTGATGATGCAATTTGCAGATGGTGTAATCCAATCATAGGTTACTATCATCGAAATTTTGTTACTGTACTCAAATAAAATAAAAAAACATAGACCGATTACAATCTCAAATTCAAAGTATAAGGACTGGGTCTATCGCGATTATATCAAAGTAGAGTATTTTTTATTATATAAAAAGCCATAACAACTCAACGAAAAGGCTTACAAACTAAGCTAAAAAACTAAACTTAACCTAAATAAATAGATAACCTCTATTATCAAACTACGCAACGATCAAGAGAATGTGTGACTGCGGCGTGTATTATGTAATTTAACCAAAGCCTTGTATTATGCGGTATCACTATGTAACTAAACGCGTTTGCCTGCGTCACAGCTAGTTAATAATAATCCCAACACAATGTTAGCTATATTTTCAGACACACAACCCACTAGCCACTGGCCTATATGAAATTGTGGTCAAACAACATTAGAAGATGTAAGCTGAATATGATAATAACTATGTGCCTATGTTATGATGTTTGCAAAAGGAACCTCTTCAAATATTCTTTCATTACGAGACTCGTTACGGATCTACGGCGAGTGGAGTTTTGGGAAAATGATCAATTGGTAAAAGTTGATAAACTTTTAAAACACTTTTTTAAACTAGTTCCACTGTTATTTTAATCATAACCAGTTTTTTTTAATCTGTTCCCTAACGATGAAGTAACGAAACCCATCGTTTTAAAAGCATTTTAATTAAAATAATGTGGAACCAGTGTAAAAAGGTGTTTTATTAACTAAATACCATGATGTTTCATCAAGAGATCACAAGACAAAATGCAAGTCAATTGGTTAGGCTGTGTATATTGTGTATTTTATACTTACTTTCTTTACAAAAACTTTTACGCTGTCATGATCTAGCATAATTTTAATGGAATCTATTTGTGAATTTGTAATTTTATGTGTAACTTATTCTTCGTATGCCGCAAGGTATATTGCAGAGATGCTAAACAATGTATTAAACTATGATCTTTGATACCTACCCGTAATGACGAACAATAAATGATTTATTCCGATGGCATGATATCACCGGCATAAAAGCCTTCACTTTGTCTTTCTCTAACAGCTATCTAACAAGATGATACGATTGTTTCAGTCGACTAGTTGCGCTCAAGTTAATAGGCAATTCCGCTTACTCTTCCCTAAAACTCTAGAAAAACGTGTCTATGTCTGTAACGGTGATTAATGGTAACCAAGTCGCGGATTGTTCGAGCGAGATGAGTTCAGAGGAGGCATTCACGGGCCGTGAAATTAACTTTCGTCGCCTCTCCAAAGGGCTGTCAGTTTGTTTTCAGAAGTACGGGCATTTCATTTTGTGACCCAATATTTCAAACGTTATTGGAACCGTTTGATGTTCACCGCTCAAGACGGGTTTCTCAACGTCGCGTTGTCATTTTATTTCATTCTTGGACCGATGTTTTGTACTACCTACGCTTTTATCGCGACTTCGCAAGATGGACGTGGAATATGTTTTTTGTGGTCTGTGAATTTCATCTTATTTACGATTCTATCTTACATAGACATTTTAATTCGTAAAAGGCACTATATTCAAACTAATATAAGTACATTTTATAAGGCAAGTAATTATGAAAAAAATACGTCTATGAATCAAATTCATCCTACTATGCACATTCGTAAGTCACCGTCATCCATCTACTGTAGGAAGTTTAAAGTTCCTTTTGAAAAGTTCCCTAGCAGCCAGTGGATGACATGCAGAACTTGCCAACTTAACCTATAAATCATAAGATCCAACGTTATGTGAGATATTACCTACCTATAGGGGAAATCTTAATCCATTTTGCTAAAAGTGCGGAAGTACAACTTTGCAATCTTCAAAGAGTTTGAGATATGGGAGTTTTGAATAAACCTGACATACTGTCCCGTGGTAAAATGAATGCATATTGTAGTAGACTGTTTTAGTTTACGAAGTGCAATTGCAACATGAGGTATTTTCTAACTTGGCACTTTATGAAAGGAATTCAAGCGACGCTCCCCAGCAGGACGTTGTTTGATATTGTTTTATTTTTGTATTCGTACGTGAGTATTTCGTTAATGAAAAATTTATTAAAAATAAATTACTTATTACTAACAGCCAGCTCATTGGTTACAGTTACTCCCAACCGTTTTACCGGCATGTATTATACATTTAATTTAAACTTTCCTCTTGAAACATCTGTTAAAAAATCATCAAAATCCGATGCGTGAGTTAGAAGGACTTGGCGTAGTCTATGACAGAGAAACGCGTATAGTGACTTTATTTTATTATTACAATACGAATCGTAGACATCGGTTTTGATTTACTAAGAATACGTGAAATTGCGGACTGACTGATGAACCCATTGACTACTCGTCGAAGCGGGTTCCTGAAGGATGATCATGATCATGTACAAAGTGATACATCATACCTAAAATAAAATTGTGCAATAAATATTATTTGCGTTGAACAAACTTATGTTACATAGCAGAGATTACCTAAATTTTGTTTGAAATGTGAAATTTTCTAGCCAATTTAAGTTTACTTAGATGGCGCTGAGCTAAAGTAAAGAATTTTCTTTTCATAGAATCTCTGGTAAAAAGATTAAAATGTATTTTTGACTGAAATGACAAAATTTAAACTTAGCACAACGAAATCTGGCATGGCTTTACAAAAAAAGCTTCAAATTAATCAGATAGAAAAGCCCCAATAAATTCCATTAACTACTATGCTTAGCTATCATCAAAGAAAAAGAAGAGAGTGTTTCGATTGTCAAAGTGAACGGAATCGAATACGCGGGGTAGAAGCTATGAAATTGTCTTTGAGAGTTGGACGCTCAAGTGCTGACTGAACGAAACGTGTCTACAGAATCCCCTGGGATTTCCTCAAAAGCAGTTAACTGGCTACATTCCTTTGAGTTCCTCGCGTAGACTTGTTTCATCTATAATAACCTCTTGATACCCACCTGCATTGTCTGACTCGGTGAACGTTATATCTAGCTTGTCCTATTTTAAATTGTCCACAAGTTAGGACTAAGCGATTCTATTTAAATTGTATTAAAATAAGCACGACGTTAGATATATTCCGATCATCCAACATTGTATTTAATATATTATAATTATAAATTTAACATGTACAAGTACATAACAAAACTAAAGGTTGCCTCCCATCAAACGGCGCTCATATATTTTGAGACGTGGCGATAGCGACCGAATTTTTACGGACTTTAACGCTCTGCGTACCCCGCAAAGGATAAAGGCATGATATCTGTTTGACTGTTTGTCTCTATGTTTGTGCACGCTAATCTAATCTCCGAATTATAAGGAGAAAGTAATACAAGTTTTTGAACCGTACCTATAGCTACTAAGCTAAATTAACATACAGACAGACTTTTCACCGCGGGGAAATATCTCATTCCCACGGGAAATACGATTAAGCGAATTAAACTATAAGGGATACGGAAATGGCTTCGTAACAATAGCTTTGTGTTGGCTACAGCTCGTTGTAACATATAGTAAATAAAAAATCACGCTTCAACTTAAGGCGGCATAGTAGAGAACCACAAATATTCTTCATCAACAAAGTCGCGGGCACCAGCTATTAAAAAAATATATCTTCTCTATAGTACTAATTGTTTTACATAGCTAATTAATTTTCGTTTCTTATGTAAACTTTTGGTAATAATGGTTCTCAATTTTTGGCAGTTACTTAAGATTCAATCCGTGAGTGAGGAAGTTTTAACATACATACATACATACATACATATATCACGCCTATAATCCCTTGCGGGGTAGGCAGAGCATAAACAGCCGCATAAAACGGACATTTACGCCACGTCTGACAAATATTTGAGGGTTATTTGGAAAATTGTGTATCGCTTTAGTGACAGGTTGTCAGCCCATCGCCTAAAATTGCAATACACACCCTCAAGTCCCTAAGTCGCCTCTTACGACTCCCACGGGCAAGAAATGGGGTGATGCTATTCTCAGCCGGCAACACACGGGGGATTCTCAGCCGGCAACACAAGAAGTTTTAACAGTCAATTAATTTCAGAAACTTTTAATAGGAGAGTTATCTTTGATCATTTGGCCTTGAAATCACATTCAACTTTATTATTATGTTGCTTTCGGTGACAAGCTGAAGAAAGACTACTTGATTAAAAATCTTACTGGGTAAAAAAAACAGTGCACCAAAAAGCATTTGCATTTGCAGTCTTGATAAGTCCATTGAAATCAACAACTTCTTCAAAGAAAAACACAACCCACAAAAAAATTTCGCTTTTTGATTGTTTGTTTTGTAGGGATAGCGTTTTTTTTTCGATTCCATGTCGTTTCATGCTAGCATAGAAAATATTATAAAACAACACCCTTTAGTATACAAAAATACTTACATAAACATAAAACCTATGATTTCGCAACTTTCAGAATGCTTAGTTTTCATTTCAGGGAGGTGTTTTCCAACAAAAGGCGCTGAGTGAATGGTTAATTAGATTTTCAAAAGCCTCGGAACATTTTCTCTGAAAAGAAAACGTACTGAAAGGATTTGCCTCAAACAAATGATCGCAACTTAATAGCACTTTTATACTTTTTTCTCGAGGAAAACATTCAAATAATTGATATTTTATGCTTAAGCTCTAATCTTTTGTAAGGAAATGAAATGTAACAAGAGTTTTATTCTTCTTCTTATCTTTCTTTTAAAATTTGTTCAAGAGAAAGTGTTTGCGTTGTACTAATTCTCTATTGGATTGTTTTACTTGTAGCATTCTGCTACAATTACTACCATTTTTCTAAATATTTCCTGAAATCCATTTTATTTTATCAATTTGTTTGTTTACTTTCTTGATGTTATGTCAACCTCTCAAAGTTGACGGCTATCTATACATCATAGAGCCGCGTAGCTTTCTACTAAAAAGTTATTATACATTGATCTACCTCTTCGTATTTTCTGACCTCCTGGTACTTGTATCTAAATTTACTACGCCTGGCACTCTCCCTCTCCCTCTCCCTCCGGAGGAACTGAGGTCCCGAGCCCTCCAGCGTGCCTCGGAGCCATCCTCATAACCACCTCATCATCAAGCTAACATGAGATGCCAACAGATCTCCATGGACAGCGACGACTGGCCACTGACAAGTTCCATGATCTCAAAATGACGGCTGACGAGGTCGACGATCGTCGAAGATTCTAGAACCGAAGAGGATGACGATCGAAATGAAGAGCGCGATCGTCATCGAAGCTTCTGGAAATGAACATGACTATCGAAATGAAGACTGTGACAGTCAGCGTCAGACGAGGGTATAAAAGCCACGTCAAGCAGCTAGGGGATCAGTTTTGGTCTGGACTCTAAGTTGTGATCTCGAAGACTCCCAGTATAGTCTCTCACTGAGTAACCACTGTAACAGTCTATTTTAGTCCTAAGAGTCTCCCCTCAAGTGACGGAAGCTTAAAAGTCTCCCCTCAAGCGCCTACGCCTCGTCGGATTGAAGATACAGCTGCTGCGAAGACGCTCCTCGCGCTGGACGCGCCGCCGTTACCTTCTGTGTGAGTGGCCAGGTTATAATTTTGGTTTTCGTATCAGGAGGTGGTTATCTGTTAATTCTTTAATAAAGCCTTATCGTTTACGTTCCCTCTTTTACTCCCTCGGCCCCTCACTTAGCGTGCGGGCGCGAGGCTTGCTAGGGTGCCTACACACAGGACACTCTACCCACACTTACTCACTCACGCCCTCCGGGGTCACAGGCACTCGTGTTCGCGAGACCACTCTACAAATACTTAGCTATAAGTATTCACCTGCGGTTACCTTGGCTCCCTGAGCGCCGGTGCCTCTCGGAGCCTAGATAACACGACAGTTTGGCGCCCACGTGTTAGGAACCCTCTCTAAATTCAAAAATAACGCTTCTTCTAGCGTAAACCATTTCGGCCCTCCTCATTCGGTCCTCTCCCTCCTTCCCTCTCAAAATTTTAAAACAACTTAACTTAGTAGCCTAAATAATATACTTTGGCCCTCCTCTCTTGGCCCTCTTAGCCCTCTCTACCCTCCAGCTTAAGACCTTACTTGAATTATAGACTTAACAATAATCTTATACTAGCCTAAACTTTACTTTACTACCTTATCATTTTTCTTCTATTTTTACTCTATTAACCTTTCTTTCTCAATTATTTTCCTACTACTTTATCACTAAAAGAAAATGAGGCCAATAAAATACACACTACTTAACAAACCTGAGCTCGAGTACGAAATAAAGCTAAGATTAGGTGACCCAGCTGATACGGTCGTGGCTCTCAAGAGGCAGATTCTTGGGCTCATTGAGTCCAACCCTGAATACGTAGTCGACTCACCAGTCTCCCTCGCACAAGATATAGCGGAAACAAACGCTACCCTAGCTTTTCTAGAACCTAAAATTACTCAAATCACCGAAGGGGTGACTCGGCTTATCCCTAAGGTGGAGACCTATATTAATCATATTTTTCATCGTATAGAACGAATGGACCCGGACACTGACCCCTCTTTAAATGATGACCTTAAAAATTTAAAAAACAAATTCGCGGACCTCGAAAAAATCTTTCTGTCGGCCATACCATCATCACCTGACCCAGACTCTGAACAGCAAACACAAGACCAGCACACTCAGGCAGAACACAACCAGGAAACACGAGACCAACATACCCAAGAGGAGCACGATCAGGAGCAATACGTTGAGATATTTAGCACACCGCAGTACTCCCACCCGCAAATTCCTCCCCCTTTAGGACAACAACTCGATAAAAGCCTTCAGGAATTAAAAAAAATTAACTTTTCCGGGAAAACTTGTCCCCGGTCCTTTATCCAAAATGTGGAGGAATTTCGCGTATCCAGGAGAATAGATCCACAGTCACTTATGAGCAGAATCTTTGACATCTTTACTGACTCAGCTCTACATTGGCTTAGGTTTAAAACAAACATGAACCCTAATTACACATGGAAACAACTCTGTGCCGACCTAATCAACGATTAACCCCAACCAAAACAATCCTAAAGCCTCCTACACACCATCACCATTCAAGCCTTCATACTTAAGGCAAATCAACACGATCAACAGCAGACACAACTCCAACTTATTTTGTGTTCGGTGCCGAATTAACGGACACTCCTTAGTAACATGTACTCAACCCCGCTTTCCAATTTGCTTCAAGTGTGGCCTAAAGGATTTCAAAACCCCGAAATGCCCTAAATGCAGAAGTAACCCCTCCCAAAAAAACTAGAAAAGCGCGACTTAGATAAGCCAAAATTTGACGCTGAGGATTGGAAGAACTGGTTACAGAATATCCGCTTATTCCACACGTGTTACAGAATTACTTCAATTCTATACGATGAGGAAAAAGACCATGAGCGCCCTTTCCTCCACTTCACTATAAACAACATAGCCTTTTCTGGTCTCCTAGATAGCGGCAGTTCTTTAACAATCCTCGGGAATAACTCCCACCTAAAATTCATAAATCTCGGCTACTCGTTATCTAAGTTGCGGACGATAACAGTATCTTCAGCCAGTGGCCACACAGCAACTTCACTAGGCTTTATTGACTTACCTTTTACATTTAATAATGAAACTCAAATTCTGCGAGCATTCGTGTTCCCTAACATTAGGCCCTCTATAATACTAGGTGTCGACTTCTGGAAGAAGTTTAATCTTATCCCTAAACTGCTTTCTTTAGCTTTCAACTTCAATACAACTTCCTGCAACACAATTACAGAAAATAAAAAAATACACCCTTATGAATGCTTATCCTCTGATCAAAAACTAATAGCTGATGATATAATTAATAGATTTAAGAAAATATCCTTCGAAGAGAAAGGCGAACTAGGCCGCACACACCTTATAACCCATAGAATTGACACTGGCGACACTCTTCCCATCAAACAACGCTGCTATAGGCTCTCACCTGAAAAACAAAAGGCACTTATCAATGAGGTTGATAAGATGCTATCTTGGAAGGTAATCGAAAAATGCGAAAGCCCCTGGCTGTCACCCGTTCTCATCACCCCCAAGAAGAACGGAGAGTGGCGATTTTGCGTAGACAGTAGAAAACTTAATTCCGTAACTAGGCGCGATGCTTACAGCCTTCCATTCATCAACGAAATCCTGGACCACTTAAAAAACGCTAAATTTCTTTCGAGCATAGACATCGCTAAAGCATTCTGGGAAGAAATACCACTCAACGAAGCAGATAGAGATAAAACCGCCTTTTACGTACCAGGCCGAGGCATGTTCAGATTTGTGGTTATGCCTTTCGGGCTAACTAACGCTCCAGCTACACAGCAAAGACTAATGGACATGTTATTCACCCCCGACTTTGACAACAAAGTCTTCTGTTACTTAGACGATATCATCATCATCAGTTCAACATTTGAGGAACACATTTCTTTACTTCTTAAAGTCCTGGAGAAACTAACCTTTGCACGTCTGACCATAAACTTCGAAAAGAGTGTATTTTTCAGGGGTCAACTAAAATACCTCGGATACATAGTTGATGAGCACGGTCTCCGTGCCGACCCCGATAAAATACGCGCTATCTTAGATTTCCCAGTTCCCACTTCGCGCAAAGAAGTTCGAAAGTTCATTGGTACCTGCAGCTGGTTTCGCAGATTTGTTCCAAACTTCAGCACTATCGCTTCACCGATTAATAAATTAACTACTTCCGGCAAAAATGCTCCCAAATTCAACTGGACAAGCGAAGCCAATTCCGCGTTTCTTAAACTAAAGGAACTTCTCGTTACAACACCAATCCTTGCTTGCCCGGACTTTAACAGCCCCTTTTCCGTCCACTGCGACGCATCTAATTTCGGCATAGGGGCCATGCTAACCCAAACCCAAGGCGATAAGGAGGTTGTCATAGCTTACATGAGTAGGGCACTTAACAAACACGAACAGAACTACTCTACCACAGAACGCGAGACTCTAGCAGTCATCACGGCCCTTGAACACTGGAGATGCTACATTGACAACGGCAAACAGTTTACAGTCTACACGGACCACGCGGCTTTAAAATGGTTTCTTAATCTCTCCAACCCATCCGGGAGACTTGCTCGATGGGCTATACGCCTTTCATCATTTAACTTTATATTAAAACACAAGAAAGGTAAGGATAACCTTGTACCTGACTTGCTCTCTCGAACTCCGAAACCTGCCAGCACTCTCACTCACATCGCCCCTATCTCAGGACCTATCCCTGACACAGAGCTCGAGCAGTACAACAGACTCGTCCAGTGCTGCCGTAGCAACCCCGACTCATACCCAAACTACATGATCAGTGATGACAAACTATTTCGCCACATCACTTCACCATTCAGTATACAAGATGACTTCTCATGGAAAGAGGTTCCACCCCCTCCAGATAGAGAAAATCTAATAAGAAACTGCCACGGCTCAGCCTCCGAGCCACACCTAGGTGTCTTCAAAACATTTAAGAAGCTATCTTTAACACATTACTGGCCAGGTATGTTTAAAGACATAACCAAACTTATCTCACATTGTGAACGTTGCCAGGCCTACAAATATTCTAATCACTCCCCTTACGGCCCTATGGGCAAACCAAGAATCTGCTCCAGGCCTTTCCAATGCATATCTCTCGATCTGATAGGCCCTTTACCCATGTCGAGACGTCGCAACCAGCACATCCTCGTCGTCACTTGCTGTTTTACTAAGTACTGCCTTCTTTTTCCACTTAAACGCGCTCTAGCATCAAACATCATAAGTAACCTCGAAAACTTTGTGTTTCTCGTCCACGGCATCCCACAGACCATAATCATGGACAACGGTCCTCAATTCCGGTCTAGGGAGTTCAATAACCTAATAACAAAGTACAAAATACCCTTCCCGTCCTACTCACCTCACTACTGCCCACAAGTAAACCCCACAGAGCGATATAACAGAACCATCATAACAGCACTAGCATCACTAGTAAACGAAGATCACCGCTCTTGGGACATTCATTTACCAATTATTCAGAATGCCATGAATAATTCAGTCAACGCCGTAACGGGATTCACCCCATCTTTCCTAGTGTACGGACGAGAAATCGTCACATGTGGTTCTCTCTACACACCTACACACAATCTGGACGAAATAACTCTGCTACCTCGCGACATATACGCGAATAACGTAGGCCTGCTGGCCAACATATTCGGTAGGGTCCAGACGTCACTTTACATAGCCCACACTAGGAACGCTGCTCGGTACGACTTGAAACATCCTTTCAAGGAATTTAATGTTGGCGAATTCGTCTGGCGGAAAAACTACGCCCTTAGTAACGCAGGCTCATACTTTTCAGCTAAACTCGCCCCAAGGTATATCAAATGCAGAGTGATACAAAAGATATCGCCACTCGTTTACCTCTTGGAGGACCCAAACGGTGTAAGAGCCAAATGGCACGTTAAAGACTTTAAAGTCTAAACTGAGTTAAGGCATTTCACTCTTTTCTTTGTAAATATTTCCTTTTATACCTCATCACCCTCATGGCATCGCTATTTCGGCCAAAGCGAAGCCAACCCTTTAACTTAGGCTCATAAGCCAGTCAAAGCCTTTCGGTTCTACTACAAAATCCCTAGCTGAATTTCTTCGGACTACTTCATTGGGCTCTTAGTCCAGGAACCTGACTCTAAAACCTCCACTACTCTAAAGGGCTCTCTTTATACCCTTTCTCCTAAAAGACTCTTACTAAATGGGTCTATTATAATGTTCCTTACCTGTTGGGTCATCTCTATCCCCACTCGAGCTAAGGTTCATACCTCTTCGTGCGGATTGTGACACGTAAAATAAGCCTACACTACTACACTCTACACGTGCGGCTAGTGACACGCTAAATAAGCCTTAACACTACCATGTGGGTTTTAAGCTGGAGCGGATGACAACTCCTAAAACAAGCCTTGCGTCATTAACTGAGGTATACTCAGAGAGCAGCATACCTTGGAGTAGGAGCCATTGAATGTGAGCCCTACCCCAAACTTTGGATGTATGAATGAATGGTGAAGCCTGAAAGTAAATTTATGCTAGGTAAGGTAGCTGCTCATAACCTCAAAATTTTTGTTACAGCAAAAATTTTCTCGGGGTCGCGGGGGAAATGTAGCATTCTGCTACAATTACTACCATTTTTCTAAATATTTCCTGAAATCCATTTTATTTTATCAATTTGTTTGTTTACTTTCTTGATGTTATGTCAACCTCTCAAAGTTGACGGCTATCTATACATCATAGAGCCGCGTAGCTTTCTACTAAAAAGTTATTATACATTGATCTACCTCTTCGTATTTTCTGACCTCCTGGTACTTGTATCTAAATTTACTACGCCTGGCACTCTCCCTCTCCCTCTCCCTCCGGAGGAACTGAGGTCCCGAGCCCTCCAGCGTGCCTCGGAGCCATCCTCATAACCACCTCATCATCAAGCTAACATGAGATGCCAACAGATCTCCATGGACAGCGACGACTGGCCACTGACAAGTTCCATGATCTCAAAATGACGGCTGACGAGGTCGACGATCGTCGAAGATTCTAGAACCGAAGAGGATGACGATCGAAATGAAGAGCGCGATCGTCATCGAAGCTTCTGGAAATGAACATGACTATCGAAATGAAGACTGTGACAGTCAGCGTCAGACGAGGGTATAAAAGCCACGTCAAGCAGCTAGGGGATCAGTTTTGGTCTGGACTCTAAGTTGTGATCTCGAAGACTCCCAGTATAGTCTCTCACTGAGTAACCACTGTAACAGTCTATTTTAGTCCTAAAAGTCTCCCCTCAAGCGCCTACGCCTCGTCGGATTGAAGATACAGCTGCTGCGAAGACGCTCCTCGCGCTGGACGCGCCGCCGTTACCTTCTGTGTGAGTGGCCAGGTTATAATTTTGGTTTTCGTATCAGGAGGTGGTTATCTGTTAATTCTTTAATAAAGCCTTATCGTTTACGTTCCCTCTTTTACTCCCTCGGCCCCTCACTTAGCGTGCGGGCGCGAGGCTTGCTAGGGTGCCTACACACAGGACACTCTACCCACACTTACTCACTCACGCCCTCCGGGGTCACAGGCACTCGTGTTCGCGAGACCACTCTACAAATACTTAGCTATAAGTATTCACCTGCGGTTACCTTGGCTCCCTGAGCGCCGTTGCCTCTCGGAGCCTAGATAACACGACATACTTAGCACTTTATGAACCTATTATTAACTTGATCCGTGCTTCACAGACTTAACAGTACTAGGTATTATTTTTGGCATGTGACAATACACACAATTTTATATTGTACACAAAGTAATAATACTTTATCAAAACAAGTTTTTTTACAACAACTATCACAACACACATTATGACAGTCATTCTTTTTAAGCGTTATGAGTAAATGTTATAAAATTGAGCAAACATTTACATGTAAAATTAAACAGTCTGTCTGTAATTCAATTTACTGTGCAAATATTATACTCTATTACAGCCTGTCTCGATTATATGGTCCAACGACCACAAAGACCTGTTATATGCCAAAAATGACAATTTCTCCAAACAAAAAAGTATGTCTACGAGTAATGCGTTCATGGTGATTGGTCAGTGGTCGCGTCATCTAACAATACCGTTTTTTACGCGCGATTTTACATCAGACTTTGGGTCTAATTAGTTTCCAGAAAGTTCGTCCTTAGTGTGCCGTCTATCAGAGTTTTGTGGTCATTATTTTAGTCTGTTGATTTATCAAACACTTTGATGGTTGATTTACACTTGATTGTTGGTTCATTGAACACTTTTCAGCATTCCATTGGCTAGCTTAACTGGGCTGCAAAAATATTTTTGGGTAGGTACTTTACCTACTTTGGAGTCAGTGTATTTTTTATTTTCAAAGTGAGTCTGCATAAAATACGAAGTTCAAGCAAACTATTTGATTAACAAACTAACATTAAAATTTGTATAATACACATAAACTTGTATAAATATATAACTTTTTAAGCACTCGCGATCACTTTCACTCATTTTAAGTATTAGACCGGGTCTACTACTTAAAATGAGTGAAATTACTAATATTTACCTAAATATTATCGCGATAGACCCGGTCTAATACTTAAATTGTATAAATATATTCAAAACATAGGCACAATGACATATCGTAGGTACTGCATTTCCACAAAATTCTTTAATCTGCAAGGCTACGCTTTACGTGTTATTCAAGCTGGAAAAATAAAAAGTAGCTCGTTTATTCCAGTTTTTATTGACTTGAAATGGAAACATTTTGACGTTCGAAATAGAGTTGTGTAGTGACGCGCAGTGATTGGTTAATTGATTGGAGCGGGCCGAGTTGATGCACGCTTGTTACTCCCTGCACTGACATGTTTGTGCTGCTAACCGAAGCTTAGTTCCGATCCTTGATTACGTATCGGGCCCTGGCATCGTGGTTTTGCTTTGTTATTTATTTGTTTATTCACAACAAATGGGTCAAAAGCGTCTAAATGTTTCATATGATCTTGACGCCGGCCATGTCCTATAGCAGCATCGAAAACATTGTTTATTTAAGCTGTAATAAAATTGCCATGTGGTGCCGGCTTAGAATAGCATCACCCCATTTATTTCCCGTGGGAGTAATAAGAAGCGACTAAGGGACTCGAGGGTGTGTAATGTAATTTTAATGTCACTATGGCGATACACAAAAATATTTTCCGAATGACTCTCAAATATTCGTCAAAAGTGGCGTAAATGTCCGTTTTTGCGACCGTTTACGCTCTGCCTACCCCGCAAGGGCTTATAGGCGTGATATGTGTATGTGTATGTAATAAAATGAAAGGTATGGCTACTCGAAAACTGAAAGCCAGTGCACATTGTGATGTCAAAGCCACCCTCTATGTGATATTTTTTCACATCGTGCGTACGTTTAAGTTCTACACCAGTTGATTTAATTTTCATTTGTTTACGAAGTTGAATTCACTGACTCATTTATTATTTTGTTACAAATACGTAGGCATGCTTCCAAATACGAAGTGGAGCTGTGTTGACTTCTCAGTTTAAACTACGAGCTCTAGATCTAGGTAATGGTTTATTCCCACTTGCGACCGACCTCAGTTAGGAAACGGAAACTACACTTTGTACTAACTAATAATTCATCGGTCAACCCCAACCCGTAATAAATGCAGCCTGCGTATAGTTCATGCAACTATAGAACAATTTAGTGGACATAATTTCAAGGGAAAAACTCGAAGCTAATTGACGTAATTTATTGCTAAACACCCCTAAGCAACTTTATAAATATACACAAGTATTTTTTATTCGGAATCGTAAGGCACAATATCAAAATTCATAATAGCATTGTCTATGACTAAGTAAGTCCCTAATGATTTGTTTGATAAAGATAATAATATCAAATTAAAAACCCATACAAAGATTTTGGTCACCAATTTAAACATACCTACTATTACACACAACAAACATTTGTTATTTTTGACTCGAATGAATTAAAATAATGAAATTACTTAGTTTTACCCGTTATAATTTGAGAATTAATTCCTTATATTTATGCAACTGTCATAATATAATTGGGGTCATTAGAGTGCGAGTGTCGGTTTATCTTACTAGGTGTAGCCGAGTGTGATAATAGTTTGACACGAGCATTCTAATGCCTAATTAAAGCAGTTGCATACACTGTTTTATCTATACTCTCCAAAAAACAACTAAGTTAAGTCCAAACGTACGTACCAGCGATTGCAAGGTCTCATACAAGGTCAAATTCAATACGCGAACGTAATATGGCTTAACAGTTTTTTTTTTAATTTCTATACTTTAGCAGTTGTTCAGATATAGAGTTTAAACAATATAAGATAAAGATAAAGATAAAAACGTTTATTTTAGTCACATTCAATTAGACACTAAATTAAAATACATATATCTGAAATGTAGGTACTTATGCGACTAAAAAAGGTCTCCACTCAGCATATGTTACAATATCTCAACTAAACAACTGAACAACATCTAAACAACAACTAAACAACATCTGAACAACATCAGAACAACATCGGAACAACATAGGTACAACAACAAAACAACAACTGAACAATTACCAGACAGGTGCGGTTTTTTGACGATTTTTTTGCGAATACTTAAATTGCCATCTCGGAAAGATGGCAATTTAAGTATTCGCAAAAAAACTTCGTTTCATTTCTCAACTTTATCGAAGTAAAAACCTTTTCATTAAGACGTTACGCGTCTGTAATTTCTATTAAACTGTTATTACTATAGGCAGAATGCATAAAGGTTGTTTTATCTACACTCGTCTCATAATGTTCGAAATATGAACTCAAAATAGTTGTATAAAGACATGCTGTGACAAACGGTGGTGCTGATGACTTAGGAGTTGGCTCCGTGCTGTAGTGGTTGAAAGCTGCGAAGTCCAAGGTGGGGGTTACCAATATGGCGGGCGACAGGAAAATATACTAATAGACGGAGAGGTGCAGCTGGTATCGATCCCGACCCTATTATCAATTTAATTAAGCTCCACCTATTATTACTTTTACGGCATTAATTGGGTCGTTAGATGACTCGAAGATGAATTAAGATGCCCCAGATGTCCAACGCCATGTATAGATGATTTTTTGTACTTTTTATTTATTATGTACTAAAAATCACCATGATTTTTAGTACATTTTTTCTTTATTTAACAGCTGTCAAAAATGACCAAGTATGTTTGCCTACCTCATGAATCAACGGGCCTTTTATTTTTAGAGTTAATCACTCAAATTCTTTCGCGACACAGCATTGCGCACACTGATTTTACGTATACGTAGTGATTTATACGCATTTAGAAACCAAGGCATATAATTCTTGTCAATTGCAATTGCACTAACGTAAAATGGAGTTGCGATCTGTCAAAATTTAATTAAACGTTCAATCATTCACTCTTTGTTCAATCAAATTTTGACACAGCTTCGTTATCGGTATAAGAAACCGTTATGAAACCTTGTGGCTGAGGTATCGCTATAAATGGTGCCATGTGGTGCCGGTTTAGAATAGCTTTATACCAATTCTACTCGTGGGTGACGTAAAAAGGGACTAAGAGATAATCCCAACCCAGGGAATGGGTAGCAGCGTTCTCTGTGAATGTAACATCTTGCACTGTGGTCGCCAATCCACCTGCCAAGCGTGGTGATTATGGCAATACCCCCGAATAGAGAGAGGCCCATGTCCAGGAGTGGACTGTTGTGACAGTTTGTGTATATATTGTAGTTATATTGGCAGTTATAAAATAATATTACAAATAATATTATCTTATTAAAGTCTCTGGAGATAACAAGCTTGCGAGGAAATCTTAATTAAGGTAAGTAGATATTCCCTAATTATATTTTTGCACAGAATGCGCCTCAGAGGTATTAAAATAAGCTCACTCAGTATTTATAAATGGCGAACTGATATTTTTAAGGAAAAACATTGAATAAAAAATACATGCATAAAAGTTGGTGGTAATATTTATCCAATCGGGCTTCATATCTACAATAGAACTACGTAAAATAAATTAATTCTATGTATATAAAATTTCTTTTACTGATTTGTTCGAGGAAATGGAGTTGATAATATATGTAAGGCGCTCTAGGGGCTAACTAGTTGTAACTAATAGTCACTAGTCATCCTTTCCCTACCACTTGTTAGTAAAACTATAGTTGCATTTATTACACAAAAAAATGACTTTTGCATCTTCCAGAATAAATGATTAATATTTATTAAAAAATTATATAGTAATTATTAATAACCTTAATATTTAGCTAACTTTACGACGACACACATACAAGATTTTTTTTGTAAATTGAAGAATATACCTAACCTGAACCTAATATTGAGCTAAAGGTAAAATGAGGTTGTAAACAAAATTGCATTGAAATGTTAGATTCATTTTGATACATACATTTCTAAAAGTAAGATGTTTCAAGCCATTGAAATTAGTTTCATAAAATATAAAATGTCTTTATACAATATTTTAAAAACCTCCTTCTTTTTTTTTTTTTTTATTAGTTTATTCAAGAAAATAGCGCACAGGTCATACAAAAAAATTATATCGCCAAACTGCATAGCAGTTTGTTGGCGAAGCCAAGCACTCAAAACAAAGTTCACGTGCGACGTAACGTCTATAACTATGTATAATATGTAAATAAGAATTATACCTCCCATCAGAAATCGGTACACACCCGTTCCGCTAATAACAAAACAAACTTTGCAACTTCATTCGTGTCTCGATTTCTTATGAGAAGCTTACAAATATTTATATCTACTAACAATAAGTCAGTACGAGAATTTAATCAACTTTGTACTTAATGAAATTCCTAGCTAAATAAACTAGAAACACCTCGAGCTAGTATCTTGAAAGCATTTTGAGCCTTTACTCTATTTTTATAACTTATCTTGGCTCCTTCATTTCATTCGTTTGAGACGAGTCTTTGTCTTGATCTAGCTGAAGAAGAGCTGAAAGGACCGAGTGTCTCAAGGGAGCTGATTTTTTTTATTTTGTTTGCACGAAAAATATACAAAATTCTGTTTAAAAATTATAAAACAAACAGAATAATATGTCAACTGCGTGTTCGATTCAACCCTGTCAACAATCAACTTTCAACAATGTAAAAACGAAGTTGGTAATGTGGTTCTCACAAAAAAAATTGTAGATTGGATGAAATTGATAATTTATCGATTAATATTACGATAAGTTCCCATATACCAAAAATTAAAAGTTAGGTGATAAACAAGAATCTTAACTATATCAGCTGTTAATGACTCAAAATACTTGTTTTTGTTGAATTGACCGATATTTGCAACTGGGCCGATATATTGGACATACATACATCAGCCTATTGCAGTCCACTGCTGGACGTAGGCCTCCCCCAGGGAACGCCATAGGGCACGATCCCCCGTTTTCGCCATCCAGTCGCTACTAGCCGCATATATTGGACAATTCAACAAAAACAAGTATCGCAGTATAAAAACTGATTTAGGATTTTGAATCATTATGTGTGACCGCGGTAGTTTAAAACAGTTTAGCTGATGATCTTGCGCACATGAATTTGTTGACGATATGTTTTTTATTTATGGGTTATAGCTTACTCATACCTTCTCTTACTTCAAAATGAGACTTTCCCACCAAGTTGCTTTTTCATTTACTCCATCATTTACTTAGACTTTCTGGTAATCGTCGATCACTCAACTCGGCAATACCGCTCGAAACTGACACTCATTTGTTTCCTCTGGAAAAGATAATGAAGGCTGCTGTGTCAGTGAATTGCGTACTCGCGTTAGTTCTAGATCTTCCATCCTTTGCTTTTGAGTGGAGAGTGAAAAAGGCAGAAAATTTAAAAGTGAATACAGCCTAATACCGGGCTGAGTTAAGGACATTGCCAAGCCAGTCACGCGCTCCACCGATCTAATTTAGCGTTCCCCAAAAAGTGCTAGTAGCATTTCAAGACTTAAAATTAGTTTCTAGCAATTCGAAGTTTTGTACTAGAAACCACTATGAATAATATTTAAACGTAATTTGCTATAATCATACTATATGAATATATGACAGGTAAGTGATACATTTTCAGAAAGTCTACGCACATCATAATCTCTTTAATCTTCTTATTATTTTCGTGTGGGACACCGAGCCGAGCCGACTCGATGAACTCTGGACTTACTTTGTGACTCTGGTGTCAGAAATTTTTAACGGCGTACTACTAGTAGGCCTTTGACATAGTTGTGTAACGTTTAAGAAATAGACATTATACTCGTATTCGTCCTCTGAGATAAGCATAGATAAATGAAGGTATTTGTAGTATCGTCTACGTACGACCACTTCTGCACGCTATTTGAGGGTAGTAGAAAAAGAAAACAAACCCCCAGCTGTCAGTCGGGCGCTCGCCCCACTCCCCGCTACCAGTTCTCATTCGTGCTTTCGTGCTCAGCCGCTTCGCACGTACCGCAATTTTTGTTCGAGTTACCTCCGCGTGTGATTTTTGTAGTCTTTTTCATTATATCTTTAATATAATGCCGAAAAAAGACAATAGGAAACGGAAAACTGATTCTGAAGTGATTGGTGAATTAAAAATGAAATTGAGGAAGTTGGAACACAATATGTCACACGCGCGTTCGAGCCCACGCCGGCGCCGTCGTATTCGAGTGATATCGAGTTCATCGGAATCATCACCTTCGCCGACAACATCACCGCAACGTCGCAGAAGTCGGACGGCTGACCGCCGGCCGCCGGAGCGTGACCAGAGCCGGTCGCGCAGCCGCAGTCACTTGCGCACCCGCAGCCGCACGCCCAGGCGGCGCCGCAACCAGTCAAGATCTCGTTTGCCGCCAAAAACAAAGCCGCCGCCTGGTACACGCGCTAATGCTGTTTTACTAGCAACTAAGGAAACAATACAAGGTAAAGATATTTTCTGTACCTAGGTTACCTACCTAAAAAAGGTAGTGCGTTTTATTTCGCGCATATAATTTTTATCGAAAATATTTTAGTGTCTATTGCTTACAACAAAATATTCGATAACCTGTATAATTGAAGCGTGTTTACGCACGCAATTCTAGTAGGTAAGCGGTGAAAGTGCGTGTTCGCGCATAATACCTACGAGGACCAACTAGTAATACTAGTTGTCTTTTAAATTTTTGATAATGCGTGTTCGCGCATGACGTAAGAATTACCAGTTTAATAAGCTGTGTTGTTTACGTCTTTTCAGTTGTTCAACCGGACATACAATCTGATTCAGAAACTGAAGAATCTGTATCGAGACAGCAACAAGTGATTGTTGCACAGGCGCAGGTCCACGCGCCTCCGCCGGCGGAACCTCACGCTGTGGTCACGCCGATGCAAGCCCGTACGCCATCGACTTCGAGAACCAGCGCCCCATTGTGTCACGTCCCCAACTATCTCGCGCTGTACCTCCCGCGCCGGGACCTGATATTCACCCTGATGAGGTAATACAATCCATGCAACAAGTTAATGACGCATCTGCAGAGCTCCCCTGTAATGACTGCCCGGCGGAACAAGAACTAAATAGTGAAATTTTAGAAATCCTTGGTGATCTAATCTAAGATTTTTGGAAAAGATATTCAAAAAGATCTCGCCGTCAGATTTGAGCATATTGCAACAAATGGTCTTACAAAAGAGCTTCGCAAAGAACTTAGGGAGAAATATCCGGTTCCCGCGAACTGCAAACTTATTGATGCTCCTCAAGTCAAACCCGAGGCTAATGCCGCTATATCAGAAACAGCTAGTAAGCGCCTTGGTGGAATGGAACAGAAGCAAAAGCAACTAGCTAGTGCAATTTCCTGCTTGGGTGAAGCTATAACTTTGCTAATATCGCAAGACAATACAGATCCTAATCTTCTGAAGTTGCTGATGGACGCGGCCCGTATGATTTGTGACACGCAACACAGTGATTCAATGACAAGAAGATATTTAATTTTAGGCTCACTGAAAAAAGATCTGAAAGACCAACTATTACAAACAAAGATCGACACCTTTTTGTTTGGGACCAACCTTGCGGAGACACTTAAGTCTGCTAAAGCTATCAATAAGTCTGGAACGGAATTAAAACAAACTTATGCGTCTTTTAAGCCTACAACTTGGAAGGCTAACAACAAAAACACTTACAAGAAAAATAATTTAAACACGAAGACTGCTCCCTCGAGCCACAGGTCGACAGGGAGTGCGAGACCTCGCGCACCTGCTCCCAAGAATCAGCCCGCCAGCTCATCGAGGAGCTCTCGGCAGACAACGAAGCAAACGCGCTACCATCGCTAGGCGAGGTGCAGTACACAGGTAGATTACCAGGTTTTTACAATAAATGGTCTCGAATTACCAGTGACAACACAATCTTAAGTTGGATAGAAGGTTATAAAATTCCTATTAATACACCTGTAACACAGAGTAACCCTCCACAAAACAAATGTCATTCTAATACGGAAAGGAAACATTATAATGAATGTATTCTTAATCTTTTATCTATTGGAGCTATTTCAGAATGTCAACCAGTACAAAATCAATTTTTGTCAAGCATTTTTCTCATACCTAAACCAAACGGTAAACAAAGATTTATTTTAAATTTAAAACAATTAAATAAATATATTCACACAGTACATTTCAAATTAGAAGATTTTAGAACAGCAGTTAAATTAATAAGTAAAAAATGTTACATGACAACTATTGATTTAAAAGATGCGTATTTTTCTGTAAAAATTCATGAAGATTATAAAAAATACTTACGTTTTCGTTGGGAAGGCAAGATTTACGAATTTAACGTGTTACCATTCGGGTTAAATACAGCACCATATGTTTTTACAAAAATCATGAAACCTGTACTTAAATTACTTAGATTAGCAGGTTTTCTTTCGGCGGGTTATCTCGATGATATATTTTTAATAGGAAGATCTAAAAAAGATTGCTTCAACAATATATTTTACACCAAACAATTGTTGTTGTCATTAGGTTTCATCATCAACGAAGATAAAAGTAATATGAAGCCTAGTAGATTTTGTAAAATTCTGGGATTCGTTATTGATTCGGAACAATTTTTAATAAGATTGCCGAATAAAAAAAGAGAAAAAATTAAGAACGAGCTCACTAAATTTTCTAAATTAAAAAGTTGCAAAGTTAGAGAGTTTGCAAGACTGACTGGACTTCTTACGTCAGCTTATCCTGCTATTGAGTATGGCTGGCTTTATACAAAGAATTTTGAGAGGTGTACATTTTTAAATCTTAGACATGAAGATAATTATGAAAAGTACATGAACATTCCATCTTCGTTGTCTTCAGATTTTGAGTGGTGGTCTAAATCTATAAAAACTTCAGTTAATAAAATTAAATTCGAATCCTATGATTTAGAAATTTACACCGATGCCTCAAATAGTGGGTGGGGGTGTGCGTGTGGTAAGGAAACTGCTAGTGGTCAGTGGAGTGATGAAGAAGACTCTTTACATATTAACCATCTTGAGATCCTTGCGGCTTACTTTGGCCTCAAAATATTTGCGAAAGATCGTTATGATTGTCAAATTCTTTTAAGAGTGGATAACACCACAGCAATCTCTTACATAAACCGCATGGGCGGTATACAGTTTCCTCACCTCACGCAGGCCTCTAGAGATTTATGGCAATGGTGTGAGACAAGAAAGATATTCGTGTTCGCTGCGTATATACGTTCAAGTGATAACTGTGTAGCTGATGCCGAATCTCGAAAAGTTCACCCGGATATAGAGTGGGAGTTGTCATCTACAGCTTTTAATAAAATAACACATGTTTTTGGTCATCCAGATATTGATATATTTGCCTCGCGTATAAACAAAAATGTGAAAAGTACATATCTTGGCAAAGGGACCCCGATGCATATGCCATAAATGCGTTTACTGTTTGTTGGTCTACATTTTATTTTTATGGATTTCCTCCATTTTCTATTATTCTTAAAACGTTAAGAAAAATCATTCAAGACCAAGCAAGAGGAATTCTTGTTGTTCCTCTGTGGCCTACGCAGCCATGGTACCCTTTGTTTAATAGTTTGCTAGTTTGTGATCCTGTAGTATTTGAGCCATCTGACAATCTCATTCTCTCCCTTTCCAGCAAGCGCAACGTGCACCAGCAATGTACCCTGGTTGCCGGGCTGCTCTGCGGGAGACGTTATTAAAGAAAGGCATTCCATTCTCGGCTATTCATATCATGATAGCTTCACTATCAAATAACTCCCTAAAGCAGTATGATACTTGTTTAAAAAAGTGGTTTAATTATTGCAAAGTCCATGATATTAATTTTTATGAAGCATCTACTAATTCTGTCGTAGGTTTTTTATCACAACTTTATGAAGAAGGTGCTCAGTATGGTACGCTTAACAGCTGTAGGTCTGCATTATCCCTCATTTTAGGTAGTCATATAGGAAAAGATGACACCATAAATAGATTTTTTAAAGGTGTTTTTAGGCTTCGGCCTCCTTTGCCTAAATACAGTGCTACTTGGGATACTTCTATTGTTTTAAACTATTTGGGACAGTTATATCCCAATGAAGGTTTATCTCTAGAGCTTATTTCCAAAAAACTAGTCACCTTATTAGCGTTATCCACAGCTCACAGAATGCAAACAATATATAAAATTAATATTTCAAATATTCATTTCTCGTTGAACCAAGTATTGATTAATATTGTAGATATTATAAAAACATCTCGTATAGGGACCTCACAACCTGTTTTAGTTCTTCCTGTTTTCTCAGAGAAACCCCAGATTTGTCCAGTTTTAACATTAAAAACTTACATTAATAAGACTCAAACACTTAGAGATAACAATAACTCATTGTTTATTAGTTTAAGGCGACCTCACGCACCGGTTACTTCGCAAACATTAGGTCGTTGGGTAAAACAAACTTTACTATCTAGTGGGGTAGATGTGTCGAAGTTTACAGCGCACAGCACTAGACATGCTTCCACTTCGATGGCACATAGTCTTGGAGTTGGTGTGGATATAATACGTAAAACAGCGGGTTGGACTGGTTCGTCAAATACTTTTGGAAAATTCTATAACAGAGTCATTCTGGATAGCGAAACTAATAACTCGTTTGCAACAAGTATCTTAAGAAATTGTTAAAGACACAGTATTACGTATATTTATTAATTATCTAATTGTACTACTGTTATTTATAAAACATACCCAATGTAAATGTTAAGTAATATCAAATAATAAGTATAATGATTAATGATGATTAATCATCGTAGAACTCAAATAAATATGAGTTACTGTGATTGAGAAAATTGTTTTATTTCACGACAAATCTCTCAATATCTACAAATACCTTCATTTATCTATGCTTATCTCAGAGGACGAATACGAGTATAATTAGTGATTAAACGAACTTACCTGTAAGTGAAGTTCGATCATAATTATACGAAGTTATTCGTCCGAAGAGATAAGCATCCCGCCCTCCCACAGGGTACCCAGAAGTCGTGAAATAACAATTATAAGCTTTACACTAAATGAGAACTGGTAGCGGGGAGTGGGGCGAGCGCCCGACTGACAGCTGGGGGTTTGTTTTCTTTTTCTACTACCCTCAAATAGCGTGCAGAAGTGGTCGTACGTAGACGATACTACAAATACCTTCATTTATCTATGCTTATCTCTTCGGACGAATAACTTCGTATAATTATGATCGAACTTCACTTACAGGTAAGTTCGTTTAATCACTAAGTAACTGGGACAGACGGCTTAACGTGCTTCTTAAGCACGGAACAATCTTTCTTACGGACAATGCCTCAATGCCGCCGGGAATCGAACCCGGAACTTTGTGCCGCAGACCACTGCGCCACATCGGCTGTCGTTAAACTGTTTCTATTTTACAACATAAGTTATATTTAAAACTTTCCATTATATTTCAGTTTGTACCTGCTATTGTTGCACACCTTTTATCGAATAAAAACTTATAAACGAATATCCCAGCAAGATCACAACTTCGCAACCAGGCGTCGAATGAGTGATGCGGGGCACATAGTACGCAAACGATCGGCCGCACGGCGATGCATACGAGATGTGCGCAAATTGATCGAATACGGATCTACCTACGACTGCCATTGTCGATGTTGTTCCAACAAACACCGAGAGGAGGTGAATGTTGTTGTAGTTGGATAGAATTAATTTCGAGTAAAGGTGAGCCAGAAAATCACAAGTACAATGACAATTTATTTGCAGGTCCATAAAAAATCAATTATGAAACGGAAAATAAAGCATGGTTATTTCACAACGAAAAGTTGTTGAAATATAATGCCAAAACCTCAAAGATATATCAAGGTTTTTTGAAAGTCGATCCTATTCTATAACAAAACTAAATCAATGTCGTTCATTGGGTACCTACCTACTTACTAATTTAGCACAATAGGCTACTTAATATGCCAAAAGTTCGTACTATTATTATGGTTACCCGACAAAATGCTACTGGTAAATAGGGATTCGGCACACGGGGCGTAAAATAAGTCTCAGGTGTACTTGATAGCTTTTATACGCCAACTGATAAAATATGCTCGACCCTCGTTTATATCGGTAATCGGTAGTTCCCTCTCGAATTATGAAACTTGTTATTGTGTACCAATTATTGTTATTCGGGCAGTCGTTATTGGCAATGTTGTTTATTGGTATCACCCTTATTAAAGCACAAACAGTTGTAGGGTAGGGTAAGTACCTACAGTTGTTATTTATGACAATATGGTTTTGGTCCTAACCACTTACATGGGGTTTGTTGTAGAAAGTTATAACTGATATTAATAAATTTGTTACACACAGATTCATTAATGTTGTCGACATGTGCAAATTGTTTTAAGTTGGCTAATTGTAGGCAGATTGTTTATGACATTGTAAGGTACGAAGAAAATATTCCTAAGTATTCTACTGCTAAGCTCTTATCTTATAAAGTTAAGTAACAGGGCAAAACACAAAAGTATCTTAAAGACAAGAAACTCGGATTGAAGACAAAATTAGATTTATTACTTTACTGCATCAAAAATCAAAAAAAATCTCCACAAGATTGGATATGTGACCCTTCAATTATGAATTTGATGACGACAGCGGACTTCTGTTGACATTTGGCGTACTCATAGAAATCCTGCAGACGCGTGATCTGAATATTGATGTCAGGATTACGGTCAGGACTAAACTTGGCTTCGGGGACCATCCCAATGGCTACTAATTAAGATTTAGTCACAGGAAAAGCAAAAAGAGCAGTATATAAGTAGCAAACTCAATTCAGGGCTCGCACATTAGCCCAGTTACTTATTTTACATTCTTATTAACACTCCATGTTGGCAACAATTTTCAACAGGTACCGAAATGATGCGGGTGCAGCGGCAATTTTACAGCATGTAAGTAGTTTAAAAATGTACTGCAGCTAATCAAAAATTTATTTTGACAAATGAAAGCAGCTTTTGGCCACAGTTTGCAACACTATATTTGATAACCCTATAAAATTAACGAGAAAATTTAAGAGCAGAAAACGTATCACTAATATTTTTTAAATACTGTGTCTCAGCTAATGGAAAGACATGCTACGTACGAAGTTGGCTGGTTTAATCCCATTACAGATTAAAATGGGATAGAGATCTGCGAATCGAAGGTTCAGGAATAGCATAAAAACGATCCTTTGTGACATGCAACTGAATAGAGTTTGATAACGCTAATTTTAAAATAGATAGAATTATGTTAGCAATGGTATGTAGTTAAAACAGAGAGCAATTAAGTTCTAGATTATTATGAAAGTACACTGACACGGATATATGAAACAAATAGAGCTCAAAAATGACCGATCAATGTATTATTAGAAACAGGTGACGCGCGCCGTAGGTACCTTTATATTAATTAGCCTTTATTAGGTCACTGCTGGACATAGGCCTCTTCTTTATAACGCTATTCTCTTCGGTTCTGTGCCACACGCATCCAGCCTTTCCCTATAGCCGTCGGGCCGACGGTCTGCCCACTGCTTGCTTTCTGTCCCTCGGCCGTTACTTTGTCACTGCTTTTGTCCATCTTACATCTTCCCGCGTTACCAAGTGTCCAGTCCACGGCCACTTGAGCTTAGTTATTCTTTTACTTACATCCTTCACCTTTGTACAGTGTTGGATTTCAGTATTTCGTATACTATCAAATAAAGTTCCGAATGGAGCCTACCCAAACTGTCACGGTTTATTCCCCCAGGAAAATCTGAACACACAAGTACTACGGACAATTAACTATTCTGTCTAATATTATTGCATCTTACTCTACGCTGTTTGCTTCTCTTAATTAAGGGAGGTTTAGCGACCGTCCCGGGGGCCTTAGAATTACTTAATGTCGATTAAAGTTAATTAACTGGAGTTATTTTAATCGAGAACTACAGTAATTGAAATGAGGATCAGAGTTTTATCTGTTTTCTTCTGAACTTTGTGAAGCTTTTGTAGAGGGTTCGTGTTTAGGGTGTAATAAAATTGTGAGGTTATTATTTGAGTTTATTTTGATCGTTTTGGTTTACTTAAACATATTCTTTGATCATAGTTATGTAGCCATCATAAATATGAAGAACTCATTAAATTATAGGTATTGCAGTAAAGGTATCTTGGCTTTGCGTTCAGAGCAGATTTCAATACTATTTTAGAACAAATTAAAAAAGGGTTATGGGTTTTTTTCTACCATTGTACGTTGTACAGGACTGACTATAAAATGTATGATTTTATACAGTATAAATTTTTTTATCATTTCGTTATTTGCTATTGTATGTAGCTTTCAGTTGAGCTTTTTTGCAACAGCCTGTATACATGTGGCAGTATTTATGGCAGGGAGGGTGATGTTAAAGCGATATTTCCTCATAGTGATGTATGGGGATCTTGCCTCGGGCTGTAATGAGAAATTCCGCTGTCACCGCTTTTTGTATGATATGATGGCCGAGCCACATTCAGCCAAGCTTTTTTATACGCTTATGTGAGGCATTTTTACATGAGCCGTTCTACAATCAAGGTTAAACAATAAGCAAACATGATCATGACAATGTGGTTTCATAACAAAATTAGTAAATACAATATACATGAACATTGAACGTGTTTAAACATTACACACAAAACAGCTTGGATTCTGAAAGAATATTAACTTTAAACGAATTCATACACGAGTTGTCGTAAGACACTCATGAGACCAATGCCTCGCACCTGTAATCCATATGGACGCAGTTTCATCCCAACTGTAGTAAGACAGATTACCTTACCTGAAGAGCTGAATCGAAAGTGAAACAGTTGCCGACTTATTAAGCAAATATACTTTTCGTCTTCGTACTCTTTTACCAGTTCAGCGTAAATACTGAACTATACTACCTCTACATGAATATTAACTTTAGTTAATCATAGTTCGTCACTTTTTCTTTTGAGGTACAACTCAAAGCATGTCTATAGACTATATGCATATATACAAGAGCATATTGCAGTCCACTGCTGGACGAAGGCCTCCCCCAGATCTCTAGTTTTCGCCATCCAGTTGCTACCAGCCGCTTTTTTTTGCTTCGGTCCATCTGGCTGCAGGTCCAATCGTCACGATTGTCTGTGCTCTCTAATTTGGTTTTATTTAACAAGTTATACGTCATTTTTACAACAGTTCATGGTATGTTTTAACCTGAATAACACGGTGAATAAGTATTTATAGCACATTTACTTAGTACATGAATACAAAATTAAAAACAACATTTTATCAGGCTAACTTCAAATACAACGTTTAAGTTTAACAGGCTAATTGTATGGGCGACACTGAATTTACTCGTAAGAACCAGTGTTACGCAAAAATTATACCTGCTTACTAGTCTAATTGTCGGCTTGCATGCAATGCAGAGCATACCAACCTGACAGTAAATTGAAAATGCTTTTCAGTTAGAAATCAGAATTGAGAATATTTTGTTTTTAAAGCACATACACAATATCACACGTTTATCCCTTGCGGGTAGGCAGAGCGTTAACGGCCGTAAAAATATGGCCGCCATCGCTACGTCTGACAAATATTTGGAGTCGTTTCTGATAAAACGCGTTTTGCTATAGTGATAGGTTGTCAGCGTGTCGCCTAAGATTGTAAAACACGTGAAACCCGAGTCCCTTAGTCGCGACATGACACCTGCGGGAAAAAGTGCTACGATTATACTCAATTATAACGGATTCTATTCATATTTTCCAGAAAACTGCGCAAATGATAGCGCCTTACCTAATTGATGGTGTATTAAATACACAAACTGTCATAACTAAAATACTGAAGCGGTGTTTAAGAACCGGTAACCGGAACGGTAAGCCGCAATACTTATTTTTGTTGGTAAAAAGCGCGTTTCAGTATTTTGAGTTATTATGTGTGACCGCGAAAGTTTGAAACAGTTTTTACAAACCGGCATATTTATATAAAAAAATAAAAAATAATAAGCCTTTAATACTTATTATAACATTTTTCTCGTCGGCATGCAATTACTTATATAATTTTTAGTTGTTGAATTTAATAATTATTTTAACTTCTATTTTGTAATTCGTTCATTCACTTTGTAATTTGACTATCATGTATAGTCTTTTCACCTGTTTGTGTCAGTTTGCCCCTTGGCATAGGCCTCCCCCAGAGTTAGCCATAGTTTTTTTTCCATCGCTTTCCTTTGCAATGTTGTTCCTGAAATTAAAATGGATTGGTCATACAATCCGTAGCAGAAAGGACAAATGGTCCAAAGATGTCACAAAAAAACCGATGGGATGATGACATTAGAAAGGTGGCTGGAACATAAAAATAATATTACATAAAAATCAAAAATTGTACAATCTGCATTATCATATTTGCATTTTGTAAATTGCTAAGAAATTTTTAAATAAATTCCCTTATATTTAATATCCCTGCACGTGATTCAATAAAGGTGTACTGTAGCGTGACTGTAATCTACACGCGGTTTCAATCTTATTTTAATTTTGTGCATATGTTCCTGCTTAAGTATGCAAAACGAAAAAACATCTTTTACGAATATTCCATCTTTCGTAGACATACATATATCACGCCCATAATCTGCAAACCGCAGAGCGTAAACGGCTGTAAAAAACGGAAATTTACGCCACGACCGACAAACATTTGAGGGTCTTTTGGAATATTATGTATCACCATAGTGACAGGTTGTCAGCCCATCGCCCTCGAGTCCCTTAGTCACTTCTTACGACACCCACGGGAAAGAAATTTACGCCACGACCGACAAACATTTGAGGGTCTTTTGGAATATTGTGTATCACCATAGTGACAGGTTGTCAGCCCATCGCCCTCGAGTCCCTTAGTCACTTCTTACGACACCCACGGGAAAGAAATCTTTCGTAGAGAAGGAAGTAACGAATGACGTTTGAAAAAAGAACTTGGTTAGCATTACATTTATCCAAGGTTACCAAAGATAACAGTTTTAAAGAATCTTGAGGTAAAGGAATAAAAAATCCCGGAAAATGATCGCCGTAGGTAAAACGCTGATTTCTCACTAACAGTAAACGACAAAGGCACGTTTATACGTTTCTTTTGCGAGAGAAGGTACGAGAATTACCCTCTCTTTGTAATGCTAATTTTAAAACCAAGGAATTCATTTTTTATTCATAAGTTTTTCTGCTCTAAAGCCTGCAGTCGGAGCATCCGACTCGGAGCGACGAGTTTGAAGCAAAAGTCTTTCGACAAAAAAATATAAATGCACGAAATTTCGCCGTATTTACAAGAATTTGTATATTCATCGTTTCTATGCTGGTGCTTTTCAGGTAACTAAATCAAAATTGAGTCAAAATGGAAAAGAGAGATAGACCATAAGAGATAGGTATATCTAATAAGAGAGTGTGCTGTTAAAAAATATATTTCCATGTACCTTTACTTTTTTCACACAAGCTTAGGGAAAAACCTATCAAAGGGAGCGCAGAATTATATACAGATAGTGATCTCATTCAGAAGTGGGTTTTCATTGGGAAGAGTCGATATTCGATACTTTTTCCCCAAGTGGCACACTTTTACATTTGGACTGCGTTCCTCATTGACGATTCAACCCTTGCGCGGTCGAACAAACTGGATTAGCTCGGGACATGTTCGCTCGCAAGGGAAATAAATTGATTTTTTTATTTTGTTGTGTTTCCAGCCCGCGTCTGCAATAACGAGCCACAATGAAAATAATAACACGCAAGATTGAATGGCTGAGGTAATGTGCTATGAAGACCTTACACGTGGAGTACGTAGTACGCTAACTGAGCCTTATTTATGTCCGTAGCTCGCTAAGAGAGCGGGAATATATAATATAAGTAGGACGTTGCTACAGCTAGAGTCTCGTTTACAATGTTTCACGAGACTGAACAGACAGAAACTGTTTACTAAAGGAATCTAAAAAAGATCGATAAAGCATAGTTACACAACGACGTTTAAATTTTCTTTGCACATACAATTCACGTCAACGTTGTTTTTCAGCCTTTTCAAAGGGCTGAAAAACAACAATCATTCCAAATATTATTAATCTTGCCGTGTGATGCCGGCTTCGAATAGTTTCACCCCATTTCTTTACCGTGGGTGTCGTAAAAGGCGAGAGGTGTTGAATATCCGTATTTGAGCACGTCAAACTATCGAAAACGTCCTTGAAAATATCTGTTTTGACCAAATTTCAGCAGTTGTGGTACCACGTATTCAGCATCAACCGTTGACACCGGTGGGTGAGGAGAGAAGTATTTTAGACAAAAATAGAAAGCAGAAACCAGAAAAATAGGTTTTCGGCAGTTTAACCAGAAGCATCAATCGATAGGGGTAGGTTGAAGAAAGATATAAATAAACATAAAATAAATAACAAAATATACTACGACACTGCGGGGAGGAGTTCACCTTCACAGATAACCAAAAGTTACAAATCGGGGATAGTCCGGGGTTGCACGAGTTATTTTACATGTAAAAACAACCATTCCATCATCATCATCTGTCGGCCCCGATCATTCCACTTGACGCATACAATACATAGGCATCCCTGGCATCAGCTAGTCTTAAATAAAATAAAAACTCTCTCTTTCCTTATAACTCCTAATTCTATCGGTGCAATTGCATTAACATTTGTCAAGTTAATTTATGCATGTTTTGATACGCAAGTTTTTACATTCTGAAAAAATATCTGATTTTACTCCAATTTGCACAAAATCAGAGAAGCAACTATTGAGAAAATTTTACCCGTAGCTTCCGCCATGAAATGACCACACGCGTATTTTTGGACGGGCTATGAAAAAGCCATCAAATCTTTTTCATATCGTTAGCGGGTCTGAGTCTTGTAAAAAATTGTCTGTCGAGGCTACCAACACATGCGGCCTTATTGATCAAAGTTTCGTTTTCACAAACCCTTCTTTCAATACGGGTTTTACTTAAATAAACGGGTAAAACAAAACCCAACGTATGAAATAAATCTACAAAATATTTAAAAAATCCCGGCAGTTTCGACGTTAAAACAAACTTTTCAAAAATTCATAACTGAAACCCTAAATCAAACTCAACCTTCGCTCTCGAAAAAGGGTTAATTGAAAAAAGCCAGTCAATAAATGTCTACGAATGCAAGAATAAATAAAAAGTACTTTTATTTTCTGTGTTCAAATACAATTCAATTTGGTGCGAGGACTCTCATGTTAGTTCGCGGACTCATGAGTGCATATTTGCTGAAGGGATAGAAAATCCTTGTCTGAAGGAATTGCCTCTGATCGGATTGGACGTGGGCGGGGCCTGGGGCCGGCGGGGCAGGGCGGCCGGGCCGACTGTCATTTGTTTAGAGCTCAGCTAGAGAGCCGGCTGTTTGCCTCGCCGACAGTTCAGAGATCAACTGAGTTCCAATCATATTCAGTTTAAGCTTAGCAGCTTTGTAGAACTTATAGAGTTTAGATGTATTTTATAAAACCATTATTCTGTAAATTGATTTATGTCGTTGTTTGAGAATTTGAAATTTCTATCTGTTTTGTAGTAATAAACAAAAAGGTACCTACTTGTTTCAATCAGCATTGCAAATAGAGATCTAAATGTATGCTAGCGTTGAGTATAATTTGGTTTACTTAATAAACGGTACAATCAATAGCATTGGCTGCTACAGATTAGTTCGATACGCGTCAATTTTGGCCGCCTAATTTGTCATTTGGTGCTTAATTACCCGTACGTACAATACAGCCTGTTTCACTGAATGCCCAACTTTAATTTCAACTGGTAATTACCTAAATTGAACTCAAATTTGAGGTAAACTTTAAATCAAACCTTTACGTTTTTATCTATAGTAATAAGATTTAATAACCCCTGTTCTCAGTACATCAATTCGCAGTTAAATTGTACTACCTACTGAGATTTTTGTTGCAACAGTTCAATGAGATAACGTTCTGCCGTTGCGGTATTTTGATCATAGATATATATATATTTTTTAATTTTCGAATTTACTATGCTAGTTTTACTGGATGTCTTTATTGTCGCTTCGAGGCGAGGATCAAAAAATAGAATATTTTGCGCAGTAGTCGTGAATCCACTAGCTCAATCGGCGGCGTAGTAGGACGCTAATCTCGGTCACTGGTTCAAATCCCGGCTACGATCGAATTTTTTAGGTATCTTATTTCCATTTCCCAGCCACGAGTTCAAAAAGTTAAATAAAACTATGAGGGAAAATATTAGTTCTAAAAATGCATAAATTGATAGTAACTTTGATTTTATCAAAGTGACGTTATTTATTACCCTTCTCTAGTATAAAGAAACAGGACACATCTATTTTCCTACCGCCACATGTTGCTGATATTGACAGATTATGCGTAACTTCGTAACAATTTATTAGCCCTCTGGTTTTACGATATGGGTCCTTACCTACACTCTCTTTTATTTTAAGAGACTTTTCGTATTATAGCGCGGTCTTGTGTTATAAACCTAATGAGAATATCTATATTTTTGTTGCCATAGAATATTTGTTGTACCTATGTCATTTTTACAGGCGAAATCTCATTTTTATTGACGGTTTTTCAAATCAAAATTAATTTTATTATCATAATACTAAAATGTTAATGGGCAGTAGTTAATTTATCACTGTCGTGTGATGCCGGTTGTGCCGTGTAATGCCGGCTAAGAAGAGCATCACCCCATTTTTCTCCCTTTGGTGTCGTAAGAGGTGACTAAGGGACTCGAGGGTGTGTATTGCAATTTTAGACGATGGGCTGACAACTTGTCACGATACTCAATTTTCCGAATGACCCTCAAATGTTTGTCAGACGTGGCGTAAATGTCCGTTTTTAAATAGACCGTTTACGCTGTCAATCCCGCAAGGCGTGATATATGTTTTTTATCAGACACTCCATTTGATCATAAAATACAATAATAAACAGAATAAGTAGAACAGTTGTTTATACCTCTACAGTGACGTATTAGGTACAATATATGTTAGCTATTATGCATAAAGCAATATCAGATGTTACTACACAACTATGCACTGAATTGTAGAGGTACGTCTGTTCTTATGCTCTGAAGTATAATACGACTGTAGCCCGAGGCAGGGTCTCAATGAGGGAAGAAGATAGAGGGCATAAAAAATGAGCCGAGGGTACAGACGCAAGTATCTAAGAAATATGGATGTCGTTACGCGATAAGTGTGCTGCGACTTTGTAAAATAAGTGTAACTTTCTTTGTCACGTGACAAGTGTATCAAATATTGTAATATTGTATAATATTACACAAACTGTGAGTAAAATTACTACAAAATATTATACACATTAGTTGGGCTGTCGCATTATAATCCAAATTCCAAAGTATTACAAAATAATAGTCAATTAACAGAAATAATGTACGTTTTGCAGCGCGCTAATAATCAAGGCGGATGCTTCGTATCAAAGAAAATTTAAGTTAGTATACTGTGATAAAGAAATTAAGTAGGTATTAAAAAATCTGTTAACCTGTAATGATGCATTTATCTATATCTGTATACACTATACAGGGTATACAAGCATCTGAGTACAGCTCTGGTTGTTGAAGCAGCCCATTTACCTTCTGCAGTGAGTGGCTTTGTGCCCAACTGGTGGGTTAAACACAATGACGCACAGCACAATGGTAGAAGCTTTTTTAAATATGCTCCTTTCATACGTTCTAACTGTCTTGGATAGCGCGGAAAGTTCCAAAACAAAATGGCGCAAGTTAGATCAAGGAGTCGTCGGCCAGTGCCGCCGCCTGTGCTGTAGTTGATATTTTTTATACTTACAACATAGGCGATCTTTTATATTATTTACACTTCAATCATAATTTGACTTTTCAAGTAACAAAGTTGCGCAAAGTGTAAGATTTAAAATGTCAAGACAGCAATATGTCATAGCTGGATTGCACACATAGATACCAAACGATATTGTGGTTTGTGATAGCCACTCTAACGTACAAATGACAAGACTTAAAAAAAATACTGAGCAGTCGTGGTGCTAACGCATTCGGATTGTCAGCAAAGAAAATGATGACCCCTGACTTGATCACAACCAGATCCCACATTAACCGTCCAGGTTGCGGCCCGCATGAGAAGCAGCCCGGGTATAAAGAAATACTCAAGACCCGCACCGACAATTCACCAAAAGGCTGTCGAAGACCCACAATGATGACAGACTGCGATGGCCAAAATTTGTTTGCATGGCACAGATGTGGTTCGGCTTTGGGATTTCCTCCTCCTTTGACTTCTTTCGTCAAATAAATAAATACGGCAAAATACCGCAAAATGTGTGATTTCCGCCATATAAAAATATTATACTTTGGAAGCACATTATTTCCTTTTCAGCCAACGGCCACATTCAAATACAATCGATAACAGATAAAACTTTAATAATGAGAAACTCCGTTCATCCCCATTAGAGAGCTAAATTGTTGCAGTTGCGGTGCTGCTAAACTAAATCCAATATCGGGCCCGACCCTCCTCTTATTCAAACTAGGTTTCTGTTTGTATTGTCTACTGTAAATTGCAAACAAACTACTATATAACATTTCAAGCACTCGCGATTACTTTTACACATTGTAGTTTATATCAGCTGAAATGTCGGGATCCAGGGAAATCGTTTATATCAAAACCAACGCGATAGACTCGGTTTATCAACTAAAATGAGTAAAAGAAGTAAATTCGATTTTAGAAGAACATACTACACCCACAGAAAACAAAAGTTTCAGTGAGTGAACGCATCTTTAATACAAAAAAACAAATTTAGTCGGTACGGGAAGCCATAGAAATACAAAAACATCCAAATTTTAACAGAGTTACTGGACGGGTAATTTCATCAACTTGAATACCACTGATGACACCGTGACGGAACCAGATCCAACATACTGCAGGACCTACTACACAAGATACGGTGTAAACATTCTACGTAGAACCGGGACGTTACGCTAGGAAATTTTAAGAAATTGATGGCGGTAGAACAACAATAATTTAATTTCTGAATAATGTCTAAGTTAGCATAATGTCTAATACTTTAGTCATCCATGACCACTAACTCTGAAAAGGATAGGGGGCTCTGCTTGTATGTAGGCAATTTTTTCAACTTAGTTAAGTAATCAAATTTCAGGTAGGTATAGTTTTATACTATTAACTATTTACGAAGCACTGCCATGGTATTGAGTATCATTGGTAGATAGGTATGCGCTCACAATTTATTGGATGTGTAAAAAAGCCTGTCGAAATTCTGCCAACATCGGTTGGAATTCACAAGATAATACAATTTGAGGCTATATCAGCCGTTTTTCCGCCGTCCGCTTCCTGACATATCGACACAATTCATTGCCAAAACGGTACCACTGATAAATGCCGACACTTGAAAACTGCAATGAAAATCAAACTGTTTATTTTGAACCATATATTTGCATAATGGATAATGATAAGAATACATCTCGTTGATTTTTTGTATATCTCATTTTAAAATTCCTTGACATGAACGGAATCATGAAATCTAGAATATACTTCTAGAATTTAATTTGTCAATTATTAATTTTATGTGTAAATAATTTCTCGTTTGCCACAAGGTACATTGCAGAGATTCTTAACAATGAACTTTTATTACTTCTTGTAATGACGAACGATAAATGATTTATGATTTCATTTAATTGCAGTACCAACTAAAACATTTAATTCATGTGAGCTCACTCAACAAGGCCGAAATACATCGAAAATATACCCGTAAGACAATAAATTACACCTAAACCTTGCAAAGACTACCCACGTGCTATAGGTACCAATGTATTTTTCTAACAGTCGTAAGCGCTTAGGTGTAGGTAGAGTACATACATACATACATAAATCACGCCTCTTTCCCGGAGGGGTAGGCAGAGACTACTTCCTTCCACTTACTACGATCCTGGCATACTTCTTTCGCCTCCTCCACATTCATCAATCTCTTCATGCATGCTCGTCGGTTTAGGGTACTCTTGACCTGACCTTTCTTTAGCACGTCCCCGATTTGATCGAGGTACGTTCGTCGAGGTCTTCCCCTGCCGACGTTCCCATCCACACTTGCCATATACACCGGTTTCGTTAATCTTCTTTCGTTCATCCTCTCTACATGACCAAACCATTTAAGCATACCCTTTTCTACACCAGTCACTACGTCTTCTTTTATACCACAACGTTCCCTTATCACGCTATTCCTTATCCTGTCACTCAATTTTACGTCAACCATACTTCTTAACGCTCTCATTTGTACTGCATTTATTCTACTTTCAGTAGGTAGAGTATAACAATAAAAATATTAGACACAGTCGCCTTCATTACTTACTAGTAGGTAAAACCCGTTTGCTCGGTGTAATCACTGTTTTCTCACCACCAGCAATATTTTTAATTTAAGAGACAGTGCATGGGTCGACTTGTTGCGAGTAAACTTAGCTTTGCAATTTCAACTATATCGTATGTTGCAACCGTAAAGTAAAATAAAAATGGGCTAAGCGCAATCAAAATCATGAATTGTAACAATTACAGGCACATTAAATGATTTCATTATTCATTGAAAATGTGTTCACTGAAAATTGTTATGCCGTGTGATGCTGGCTTGGAATAGCATCACCCCATTTCTTTCCCGTGGGTGTCATAAGAGGTGACTATGGCACTCGAGGGTTTCAGGTGTATTACAATTTAAGGCGACAAGCAGACATCCTGTCACTATAGTGAAGAACATTTGTCATACGTGGCGACAGTGACCGTTTTTTTACGGCCCTTAACGCTCTGCCTATCCCGAAAGGGATGAAAACTTGATATGTGTCTGTATAGTTCACCCTCGACAGTTTAATAAGAAGATGGAGACCAGATTATGGTATCTAGATAAAGTTGCTGATTGTTGTCAGTCATCTGAAAATGAAATTCTGTAGACCTCACAACACAATATGGCAACGTTTAATGGATAAGGAGGCAAACACTAGACTTTTGGCTTTTGGGTTCTATGTGCAGTCGCCTAAGATAGAAAGAAATAAAAATCGTACACGTACGGGGTGTTAGGGATCGCTCTCCGAATACTGATAGGGTGCATACAGACCATGACACTGAACAACTTTCTCCTAGAAACATATGTCAGGAAACGACAAAAAAAACCGACCTCCCATACAAAATCACAATCAGCTGACTGCATTTACTATGGGAGGTCAAAAAAAATATTTGACGTTTCCTGAAATATTTTACTATGGGAAATTGTTCAGTTTCATGGTATGAATGCACCCTATCAGTATTCGGAGAGCTGTTCCTTACACCCTGTTTTACTTAGTCAGCCTTATTTTATCATGATATTTATAATGATTATTACAGATTTTAGCAGATACATTCGTAAATGATTACATTTCAAACTGTTGATACAACATTCAAATCAAAGAGATATTTGTTCAACGTTCACGTTCATTTCCATCGCTTGCTCACATGAGCGCGATGAAATTATTAATTCCGTTTGCGAAGGAGATAATTTCGCAGAATGGTTGCGTTGTTTGACTTTAATTAATTCGAGGCTTGTCAACGGTGGGTGTAACTTCTGCACGGCTGTCTGTGGCGTGTAGTCGTTACCTTAATCATAGTAGACAGAACAGAAATAAGTCGGCATACCTATTTGACGTGTCCTTATAATTTATCTGCGGAAACATTTGAATTAGGAAAGTGTATGTTTTTGATATCAAATATATTGTGCCCCAGTGTCATATATACATGACATGTCATATATATATATCAAATTTATTTATTTCCGTACAAATAACATACATATCGGATTTTCTTACGATGGGTGTGCTAATCAGGGCCTGCCTCGAAGTTTTAAACGTCCCTTTCACACTAATGGCAAATCCTGTGTGTAAGAACAGAGCGAAATTGCCATGCCAATAGACGATTTTTCACTCTTTGGAAATTTCTCGCCAAATATACTGAATAGACAAGAATTTAGTAAAGTATAAGACGTATCGTATTTGAAAAAAATGTGTTATGCGCACTACACAAAAAAGTAAAAATAGACCAATCATTGGAAAATAAATCTATTGAGCAAACTTTCTTTAATGGTGTTTTTCTGCGCCCAAAATCTAAATGATATAATGAAAAATCATTATATATAAAATAAAGGTGTTATTCGCATTCTCCATCGAAATTGCGTGCATCTGAAAATACTTATTTGCTCACGGCGCGCCCTTAACTTCTTGCCGCGGTGCATATATTGAACGGTCACTTGCACGGACAGTAATCGCAATTTTTTTAATAGGCGGAAAATAAATCATGCAGTTTTGAATGCGAATATACATTGTCTCGTGACACTAAATTTAATACATATAATATAAAGTCATACTGAGTAAAACGCAGTACATAATTCTGAACTCGACTATTATTGTTTATGTAGGGGTACGTATTTGAATATCTAAAATTAAAATACTTTACGTAAAAATACCTACGTTCAGAATCCCTAAAATCTATATACCTAGTGGTTTAAAATACCTTAGCTTATAAAGCCGACTTATAAAATACCTAAGTTTAAAAAAACTAATGGACTAAATGTCTAATGTAATAAAATATCTACAGTTATAATACCAACGTTTAAAATACCCAGTGGTCAAAATACCTAAAATGATGCATCACTCGTGAGCGTTCTTTTTAAATACTTAGTAGTTCGGGCGCCGCGAGAAAAAAAGAGGGTGGACTGATAAAATTGTCTCTGTTTATGTTTTCGATATTTTGTGTCAGTTGTTAGTTAACCACTTTGATTGCAAAAAGATAAATGTTGTTACGTGAAAAATGACTGAGCACAGTATTACTGTATTTAAAACTCAAAAGGGTGGTTACAAAGTCGAGGTGAACCAGTACCTAAAAAACGGATGAGAAAAGGTCATTACAAGTTGAGAAAAATTGACAACATATTAAAAAATATTCCTGAATACAGCCACGTGGATCTATTGCGAGCTATTGCAGAAAATCTGTAATGATTAATATTTTTGGTTTAATTTAAATAATAATTTGATTAATAAGAGAAGACAATTATCGTATAATTAGCATCGGAGTTGTAATTTTTGTTGGTTATATCGTACTTTAGTGTACTGTATTATTTCTGTACCTTTGTATTACTAAGTAGAAAAATTAACACTTATTTTTGATAACCATTATGTTGATTAAAATTTAATACTGTAATAGGTCGTGTTTCTTTTTGCTTATACCTTTTGATCTTCACATACTTATACTGACAGTATTTTGAATTTAGGTCAATCAACTTTGAGGTACATAAATTTTAGGGACTGTAAACGTAGATATTTCAAGTTTTAGCTTTATGAACTTTGGTAACATAATCCATTTGACATTTTATACTTGCGGTATTTTGAATTTAGGTAGAAAATCCACTAGGTATATAGATTTTAGGGATTCTGAACGTAGGTATTTTTACGTAAAATATTTTAATTTTAGATATTCAAATACGTACCCTTATGTAGTTCTGTTATACTTACTGCTTCTTAAATCTTTACTGTGTCTATTCGTTACCTTAATCGGTTGACGTTCATTTGGTTCTGGCACATGTGTCGCGTAACTTACCTTGAAGTTAGACAAATGATTGATATGTATGCTTGTCTCTACGAGCAGATCTGGTGAGGTCCGGAAAGACCATCATTTTGTTACTCACAGTACCCGCCCAAGTTTCTTTTCTGAACAATAATAGTCAAATGTACGGTTTTTCAGTGTCATCCATCACTAATGATCACTAGTTAATCAACTTATTTTGTTTCATAGATTTAAGTTCATAAATTTTCTTGATCTTACGTACATACATACACATATCACGCCTAAATAGGGTTATTCCCTTGCGTGGTAGGCAGAGCGTAAACAACCGCAAAAAACGAACATTTACGCCACGTCTGACAAATATTTGAGGGTCATTGGGAAAATTGTGTATCACTTTAGTGACAGGTTAACCTAAAACTGCAATACACACCTTTGAGTCCCTTAGTCGCCTCGTACAATTCCCACGGGAAAGAAGTGGGGTGATGCTATTCTAAGCCTCTTTCTTCGTTCTTGATCTTAAGTTCTACAATATTCCATCACATTTTCCAATACCACAATTTTATAGCTGAACCTAACTCTGCAATCGCATAATGCGTTCCCACACAAGCTTGCGAGTGCACGTTCCACATCGTCATACGGCGAGCGGAAAACAAATGCCCGGAATAAGTTCGATGCTTTTCGAGTCGCGAAAACCGATAGCTGGCTCCCAACGCACGCTGAGCCGAACGGAATCCGAACCATATTTCATGTTCTCTACGTTATGTGCTTTGTGAAAGAAAATACATTTTTCACTATCTTTACAGCTTTCACAGTATATTCCCTTTGTTTGTTTCAACCAGTATTCTGATACTCTTTACCATGCTATTGTAAGTTGCATTGTTGAGTTTTTATTAAAATTTGTATGATTGTATTTGTTAATCTGCCTTTTGTAGTTTTTAACTGTACATGGCTATGCCTACCTACATAACCAGTTGTCATTGCCCTGTTTGGTTCATTGGCAGGAAATATTTTTTATTAACGTACATTTAATTAATTTTCTTATATTTAAATTTACACTCCTACTATTTTCTTGAGTATAGATCGATATCATTCCAGAATGATATCTGCAAAGTACAAATACTAAAAAATTCTCCTCCAAATAAATTGGGAAGCATTTAAATCGAGTGATTTCTCGCGCCGAAGCTTAGTAACGTTTCATTTGAGGAACTCATTTGCTCCGCGCCTCCGGAACGATCCTCATTTGCGTTGAGGTGCTTACTTATACAGCACGAGACGATTCAAAGATCGTTAGATAAGAGGGTTATATCTGTGTAATACAATTTACCAACCCAAATTTAAAATGTGTATCAGGTGTTCGTTAACAATACTCTTATTACTTAGTTCATATTCAACTCATGCCGCTTTCGCCAATAATTGAAGCAACTTTCTTATTTGCAAACATTGCTGTATGTTTTTAGGTACATCGCCATCATACTTGCTTCACTCCTTAAATAAAGATTAAAAAAAAAAAAAAATCATTTTATGGATCTAATTTTATTGAAAGAAACTATGTTATACAGAGAATTATTCAAAAATCGAAGCCCACTTTTTTGTTCAGATTAACGTTCAGATATAATAATGAATATTTCGAATAAAGAACAGAATTTTAGGTATACCGATACTGGAAAAAACCGCTCAAACAAAACTCAGGTCAAAGCTGCTTTGAAACGTGAATCGTATCGCTCTCTATGGGTAAGGACTTTTGCAAACGATGTACCACGGCTGGTTACTTAGTCTACGAACGGAGTAGGAGGTTGAAGTACTAGGAGTATATACCACGGGCGCTTAGCATGTTCCTTGTACTGGAATACGCCTTTGTCGCTTATGTTATACTAGTTAGAGTCTTATCCAATTAGAGAGCTGGCTGGATGCAGTGATTTCACGTATTTAATCCGTAGTCTACTTCTTCTTCTGATGAATTTCGATTTGATAAAGATACTTTATAAAATTAAATGGATATCTTTTTCATCAAGAAAAATGTGTCACTAGTAGCTATCACAATAAAAAAAAATCAATCACAGATAAAAATCACAGTCTTTTTAATATTAATGTTGCAAGTTTTTCGAAAGAATAACTCGACAAGATGTATCAAATAAGAACCAGCATTGCGTTAACCGTAACTTTTCATTCTTTACTCTTTCGGCAGTGATAAAAGAGACTTTAAACCAATGTCCATCTATCAATTAAGCAACTTCATTAAGTGGTATTATGTCTGAGCCGGATATCATGATTAGCATAATCTAATGTATTTCATGTACCTAGGTAATTAGTATGAACGATGGCACTTTAATCACTGTATAGTCGATGTATCCGTTATATGATTGGATTGGGTATGGTTTGCGTTAACATGATAAGTTATGTTAATAGACTTGTTAAATTGTATTCTCTGATTTGTTTCATACAGTCCAACGAGCAATCGTTTGTAACGAGTCTTATAAATTGAGTTTATGAATCCTATCATTTTGGTAAAAGTTGCATTTTACACCTTTGATTATTGTATATATTATATTAATATTAATATTATATTATAACTTATTAATATTTTTATGCGAATAATTTGAGTTCTAAATGTTTTATTTTAATTAACTGATCACAATAAAACAATTGAAACGGATTTAAGTTGTGTTTAATTTGTATTTTACAATTCGAACGTTTCAAAATAAACAACTGAAAACCGTTTAAATTTGTTTTATTGTGATGAGTTATATTTGTTCAAACTCAAGAAAATATTATTTAACGAACTCTGGCCTGCTTGGCCTAAAAAAAAAACTCCCTTTACCTTATTCAGTTGCGATTGATAATTTTTTTGAAATTCTCTTAACTGTACTTTAGCCACATAAAAGTCACAAGTCAGTTTGGGTTGGTTTGTATGAGGCTTCAATGCCTTTTGTCACGAGTATAAATCAAACCACGTAGTCAAAATGATCATTGGATTGTTCATCGACTTATTGCACTAAAAGTTGGTTTATCTCTTTGACATACTCATCCTTCAATTCATCAAGTAGATATGGTATAATCATAAAACTATAAAACATTTTATTACTCAAATCTAACAACTAATAGTTTAAAAAATAATTTTTAATAATAATGAAGATAAATAATTACTGTCAACATGCAGCCTTTTTGTAAGCTGCTTTGTATAATTTCAATATAATATTGCTAATTGTCTGTCACCTCTATTTACTTTCAATAGATCAGAAGACACAACTACATCATCTAGAAAAAAGACTAAAAGTCCTTATTGGCCACGTTAATCAAAAAGCAACATAGTAATGCAAATAAATAAGCTTTTATTTCATTTCCATTTATTCTATCTGCATTTCTTCAAGACTAAGATTCTGTCTAATCGAGTATACGTTTCCAAACCAATGATTTAGACCAATCGTAGACCAGCTACGAGCTGCTACGCCGTAGCAATGCCGAAGTGGCTAGGAGATGTTTTAGCGTTTCGTTTGCTGTATTGAATGAGTTTTGAACGTTCCGATAGATTTTAATTAAGTCTAGTAGTCCTATGTGACTACAGCTTATAAAAAAATAACTGAAACTTTCTCACGTATTAATTAAATAAATCCTATCATATTACTCAGTTTACATAGAAAAAAACCTAGCTTAAAGAAAAAAAAAACACGAAAATATCTACGTCCAAGAGAGAGCAAAGCAAAAGTAACGTAAATAAAAATTTGTACTGATAAAACCAAGATTTATTTTCTGCAGATAATCAGTTTGTGGAAATTGAAAACTCGGTCAGTCAAACTCAATTCGCCGATATCGGTGTTCGATTCGGTGGAAATTAATAAAATTTTGGTCCGTACCGACTGCAAACGTCTCCGGGTAAAGTTTTTTTGATATTACTCAGCACACCGGCTGCACGTAAATCTGCTCTTAGTCCCGGCAACATAACGGGAACTTTTTCAATTTAACAGGTAAGGATAAATCGTTCTTTATTCATTTGTGGGAAGAACTGATTTTACTCGAACTATGATAAAATTATCCTGCTTCAATTCAGTCATCGATATAGATGAAGAATTCAGACATCTACATAGATAAGACATACAATATTGTGCCATACATTTAGCTCAATATGTCAAAAATAGTGAGTTTGAATCCTGTTTAAATAATCTTTGTTATTATTGTTCTTAACTACGTTGTAGCGCAATCGTAATTTTTTTGGGGTAATATCATGCAAAAGCTTATTTAGAATTTGGCAACACTGCAAGCAAAGATTCAAAAAAGTCTGATCTTGAGTTAAAACGAGAACTTTTCTTATTTCTGCCTGGACTTGGGTCTGGTCTTTATTGTTCTTATTTTATTCTTGGCATATTTTTTTGTTTTGTGATGTTTATGAGGGCGAGGTGAACACATGTAGACTATTTCTAATAGATACTTTTAAGTATCCTATCATAATTCAGTCTCGCAATAAAGTATTGGATATTTCATTTTTTTATGTCACTCTCCAAATAAAATCTATGATGTGATATTTAAATAACCTGAACAGTAAACTATACCTATCCGAATGCAGCAGGTGCTTTCTAAGAGGTTCTTTTTAATAAACGTATTACTTAAAAGATTTTCCTTTATCTAAAATTGTATGCACTTTTTTATACGAAACTTTGTAGACCATTCAAATTGCACTTCCAATCACCATTTTCTCTTTAAAGCTCTTTTGTTAATCTAAAAACGTCGTCTCTTGAATCCGATTTCCTCAACGAGTTAACTCTATTGAATTGATAGACACCGAAGTTTTCAATACGAAACTCTCTCATCGATTAGCTTCAACGCTACTATTATCCTTTCACAGGAAGAGTCTCGATAAATTGGAGACGATTCTAGAGCAAATGGAAGTGGTAGTGCTAAAGAGCTCGATTAAAAAAAATTAAATATTATCTTGAATACCAAATTTTAAATCATTTCCCGTATTAGGTACCTATACAATTTTGCAAGTTTTTCAAAAGTTATAATATTATCTTCTCAAGCGTCATTTCAAGTACTCGAAAAAGCCGGCTGCTGTGTTTTGATGCAAAATTAAAACATTTAGAACACTGCACAGTAATGTCGACTGGATAGCAAAAACAAGAGATATCGTTCCTTATGGCTGGAGGTGATGTGATGTAATGACAGAATTATCGTGAAAACTACCGTACCTATGTGTTACGCAAAAATTATGATTTATGTAAACAATACAATTGACCTATTTTCATTTTATTTGCTTAATATTTTAAAACTTTACAGGTTTGGACCAAAGAGTGACGTCACAATATAAAATTTGAATGCCTTATACTGAGGGGTATTCGAGTTATACCACTATTTTTTGTAGCATCCGAGTTATTCAACTTTTAAAGTTTTTCCTCATCCAGTAAATTTTAAGTAAATAAAGTTCTTTGTATATCCCGTAGCAAACATCGCATTCTATTCATCCTTCAGTGCAAGTCCTTTTCTTAGCCTAACGTTATTCTTCTCTGTTCCCATGCCCAGTTGTTCCAGTTTGCGTGCCTCAGTCCACAGTAAAAGAAATATAGTTAGAACAGTACAGCGATATGAAACAGTGATGGTCAGTGATATAAGAAATTATCATTTTCACGCTGTTGATTTATAAGATTCAATCGCAAACTAAGCGGGCAGGAGAACCACAGATTGGATAAAATGATTGCAGAGGAAGAATTGCAGTCGGTAAAAAATATAATGCACTTCTGGAAACGTTGCGCAGCTGGCATTATGCAAGGGTAATAACTAACATAAATTGTAAAGTCACAAATTTTCTGTATGATTGCGTATAGTGTCTGAAAATCACTTATTACATTTTGAGTAATTTTTGACGCTGGCATAAATTTTCAATTCAATGAAGGTAGTCCATTTATTGTATTAAGTTTTAAGTGTCAATAATTAAATTAATACTATAAAATATACCAGTACTGTCTATGTGGCAGTTCACACAGTGCAATTACCCAGTTTAAGTCGTTTTTATGCATTGTAAATAATTTACGTTAGCATATACATACAAAATAATAAATTGGGTTTGGCCAATGGTCAAAACACAAAGCCAAAAATAAACGACATAATTTTTTTTTAATATGATATGCTAGCCATGCTGGGTTAATGTATGATGTTGTCCTAAACAATACGCTTTTTCGTTCAGAGAGATCAGCCAGAATACTGCTCTTTTTCCTTCCTCTAAACTACAGCTTTCCTGTTATCCTCTCCGTGGAACGCTAACGTCGCGTCCTTTGTACGGAGTCATTAAAACTTTTATCTGCCGCGGCTGCACTTGAGAGCATCACTGTTGTCCACAGAGATGTTTTGAGAAGTAGAAAGCCTAGTTTCTTTGAAAGACTGTGTTTAGGATTGTGAAAAAATGCCACGATCTAGGAAAGATTTCGTCGTTGTTCAAGATCCATGATCTGCGCCAATACATCCCGTCTTTTAAGTGACGAATGTAATGTAAACCCTTTTGTTATATATGGTAAAATTCTACTAGTGACCGATACTGAAATCTCAGGATGGGTTCATAATGTACAACTTTAATATACTTAGATAAAAATGCAAAAGAAATATTGGTCCTGCCATAGAAACATTTTGTATGGGAAGGCAGAATTTTTATTTTCTTGGTTCGACCTATGTATGTTCCTGGGGAAAAATTGATGCTTATCAACCGCCTGATCTGAGTTTTTTTAAATCTTAAGCTATTGTTACTTTTTTCTCATAGAGTCCCACGTGACAAGAAGAAGTTGTAAAATGTATCAATTAAATATTTTATATCGAAATTGGTTATATATATTGGCTATTAACCTTACCCGATTATCGCATAATTGGGTATCTTAAAATATTGCAGCCGCTTCTATAACAAAGAAGCCTAAACTGTTCAATCAGATTGCTGAAACCAAAACCATCAAAGGGTTCCGTTGTGAAGCGCATTAAGAGGGTTCAGCATCGGGAGCTCCTTTTAAAGGGACGGACAATAGCTCTATTTACAGGTTCTTTGTGTCTGCTCGGGAGTAGGGAAAATAAAATAAATAATGAGTATTTTTCCAATGATAATTGTTGAATTGATGAGAGATTCATTGCTGTTGTTAACGAAGCCATAGAAATAGGTAAAACAAATTGTACCTACATTGAACATAGTATGCACTAGTATTGAAATCTGTTAAAATTAATTTGTCAGAGGTTAATTACAAACTTGAGAATCACAACAAAATAGACAGTTAGGAACCTGAATTAGGTTTTAATCAGATTAATGAAGTACCTACTAATCTATGAATCACCAATAACAACATCAACAAAAGCTTCAAGCGTTTACAAAACGTAAAACATGAAAAAAGACAGCATTTATTTAACGTATCCAACCCGCATGAAAATAATCAAAGTTATAATAAAATAAATCTTTTTGAAAATGGAACGATATTGGAATTAACGAGTTCAAAAGGAGATGTCACTTGTTAAGTTTATAAAAGCAATCATTGAGGAGCCATTTTCCGTTGGTGGCGTGTTGAGAGCTTGACAATGCGCCGTCGGTGGACGGAACCCCCATTGTTACCCGCGGAAGCCATTACGACATTATTCAAAGGGCTATTAAAATATTTTTATTGAAAACCACTCACACATTTTCGGGGGAGGAATGATTTATTGATTTTATTCCCCGCTCGTAAGAGCGAGTAATTTTAGGAGTAGCTGTAAATTTACTTTCCCGTTCACTCCGTCAAAGTGTGGGGATTAAATATTTAAGGGAAGCTAATTTATTGGGCTTTACAGGCTTAGCTCTCACGAAATGGTAAGTATGTGTGGTTCGTTAACTAAGTACGTATTCAAATAATTTATTTCTATATACTTGAATTTATAGAAATACCCATGTAAGATACTATCAATGACAATGTTCGCTTTAGATATAAGCACACATAATACACAGCTTCAACGATTTAAGTCTTATTTATATTATGAACATTTGTACAATTTTGCGTATATCATTCTTAAATAGAGAATGAAATTTTTCTGATATTGTAGAAGAAATTAAACTGACCTGATTCTAAGAAGAGAAATACTCGCACATACAAATAATTATCATTTATTTTCCATAACATACAAACGTACTTCATTGTAAAGCACTATTACTCTCTGAGTCAAGTCCGTGTTACCACTTCAGGTGCCTACAATAACATCGTTTGAGCACAAAGCGAGTTCGGCATTGTGTGTCCACCAGAGTGTACCCCAGTGTCAGAAGTGACAGAATTGTGCGGGTTGATACATCAAAGCAGCTAAAATAAAAATAAAACATATAATATGATAAAAACAATAACAAAGAATTTAAATAGAATAAATAAATTATAACTTCGATAGCTACTAAGTTATTTCTGCTTCGTCTCTGGAAAGAATACGGTAAGCACAGTTTACTGAAATAAAATATTTGAAGTCAGTTTAGGATTTACACAATTTAATGGTAAAATGAGGATAAAAAAGGCATTATTCTAGGCATGATTATCATTTTGGGTCCTCACCAGTCCAGCCTCAGTATTTAGTTTGATGTATTTATTTTTTATACACTTTTTTAGACAGGCAGCTAAAATAGCGTGATCTATATTCAGAATACAAGTCTCCAATCAGGGCCGGATTGAGTGTGTTCGTGGTGATTAATAAAAGCCGGCCCTGTAGTGTTGTGATGCAAATGACTGGTGTCAGGCACCGTGACTCGTCGAGTACACAGTGCCACTTTAATACTGTAGCGATCATTTTTACCAAATAATGACATTCATCTCTGCGTAAATACCGCAGTATTTTGCAGCGCGGCTGATGACAATTTGATGCCATGATATCCGCGTTTTTTTTGGATTTCGTAAATTTCTTTTGTCAAAACACCGGATCCCGCAAAATCATGCGAGTACCGCTCATGTGTAATAAACAGCTTTCCAAAGCAGTCTTGGGAGCTCTCCACTAAGTGGCGTGCTGTGTGTGTTGACGATGCACGTAGTGTTCCTGTTGCCTGACTCCAAGCTTTAGTAGTTCCATTCACACTCGTTTACGGTCTCATCACATAACATCAGTTACGCTTGTGTGTCACATGCGGCCCTCCAATGACTGGGCGGTACAGGCAGCCATTGACGGCCGGTGGCATGTCGCTGATGAGGCGTTTCTGTTGCCCGACTAACCGCTATTTACCTGCAGGCTACTAACTCTGCATAATCTAGCTAAACCCAACCTAAAACGTCCGTTTAATCCTGTATAGTAGTGTCTATGTAATTTTATATACACTCGTCTCATAATGTTCGAATTATGAATTCGAAAACAGATGCATAATGACCTACTTTATGCATTCTGCCTATAAAAACTAGGGTTTACTATAAATTACAGAAGCGTAATGACTTAATGACAAAACTCTTAATACGATAAAGTTGAGAAATGAAACGAAGTTTTTTTTTCCAATACTCAAATCGCTATCTTCCGCCGCACCTGACAGTTGTTGTAGTACGGTAATTTTTCGGATGTTGTTCAGTTGTTTTAATAGGTTTTTGTTCTGTTGTTGTTCAGATGTTGATTAGTTGTGGTTCAGATGTTATTCCGATGTTGTTCAGTTGTTGTTCAGTTGTTGTACAGATGTTGTTCAGATGTTGTTCAGTTGTTGTACAGATGTTGTTCAGTTGTTGTTTCGATGTTGTTCAGTTGTTGTTTCGATGTTGTTCAGATGTTGTTCAGATGTTGTTCAGATGTTGTTCAGATGTTGTTCAGATGTTGTTCAGTTGTTTAGTTAAGTTATTGTTAAGACTCCACATCTAAACAACTGCTAAAGTATAGATTTTTAAAAATTCATATCAAGCCATATTACGTTCTCGTATTGAATTTGTCCATGTATCGGGCCTTGCAATGGCCGGTGCGTACGTTTAGAAAAGTGTTTCTGAGTTTTTTTGGAGAGTGTAGATAAAATAGTGTATGCAACTGCTATAATTAGGCATTAGAATGCTCGTGTCAAACTATTATCACACTCGGCTGCGCCTCGTGTGATAAACAGACACTCGCATTCTAATGACCCCCATTATACGACAGTTGCATAAACTACTATTTGAACAGCATTACATTTTATGTTACAAAATGACTGTGTTTGCTTTAATTTAATAAACAAAGTGCTTTGTACTTTCAACGTGACTTTTGATATCATACTCGCCTGTTTTGCATAATAATTATGTTTTCCTTATTTAAAGCTGCTTAGCTGTTGATACTGTAGCATTAAAAAAATGTACATTATTGCAGTAAATAATGTATATTAATAGTTTTATTATTGTTTAAAAATTAAAACATCTTTATTTCAGGCAATAATGTAGCCAATACTTTGTTAGTTTACAATTTATAGAAGGTCACGTGGAAACCAACGTAGAAATGGCTAATTATGAAATATTTTTTTTTACTAATAGCTGACTGCGATAAAGTGAGACTGTAAAACAAGAAGCTGAAGCAGAGTTCAATTAAAAAACGAGAATTGGGAATTTTCCATGCATGCAGTGACCGCTCAATGGACAACTGTCAACTTGCTGTCAACAGCAACATTATTGTACATTGGTATGGCATTTTTATGTAGAAATATATTTGAGTAGGTAGTGAAAGAAGTATTATAGACATTCAAATCGTAAAAATTTACACATAAAATGATTTTCAGACAATATTAAAAACGACTGAATATCGAATAATATCCATTAATACCCATCAAATGTAGAATATTTTCATTGCATTTTCAATGAAAAAAATGAACTATAACACTCTAGCATTTCCAATTTGTAACTGATTGATAAAACATTAAAACATCTTGATTTGTTTCAAGGTTTCTTGTTTCATATATAATACGAACATAACTGTGTTTGGATAAGTCAAGGCAATGCTATTCTATGTTACGCCACAATTGAGAATCTGAACCGCAGAATGCTCGGCCATTCACAAAATACACGAGTAAATACTCAAATAAATCTAACCGCAAACTCCATTCAGTTGCTGATACGCATGGTATGGTTGAAGTTTTGAGCAAATATATTAAAAATGAATTCCTTGAATACAAATCATGGATTAATAATTTCATTAATAAAGTGGTTTTCATATAAATGCTGCATAATCTTTTTGGCTCAGTGGTAATGATGAATGAAGTATGTAGAAGAATATGTGACGCTGCATCAAATACCGCATCGTGCAGCAATTGTGATTACGAAAGTTTTTCATACAAATGTTAAATGGACTTATGTTTTTAAGGAAATCGAAATTATAATAATAAATAACTCGATGGAAAGTGCCGTGTTGATATAACATTTTCGAAAAATAATAAAAAATATTTGTAAACCACAAGATTCCCTTGTTAAAACCGATTCGCCACCTTACGCCACTAGATAGAGCTACTGCTGCAAAAAAATTGTTAGCTTTTATTGTGGACGAAATACTCTTTATATATTTTTTACCAAAAGTAGTTTTGCGCCAAAGTTACGTAGGCCTTCAATCTTTTCGCATAAGCATTTGTCAAAAAATTGATCTCATCGCATGTATAAGTCCATTGAATTGCAGTTTTTTGTTCGTATGTAAAACGCACCACCATAAAAAGATGATATTTTATCCAATAAAAGTACAAATCAAGTTTCTTTCCAGTATTTTTTATTTTGGCAATACCCTTTATTTTTTGGCGTTGTAGAACATTACAATATAAAACGTTAGATTTGCGTTATTTAAAATCTTGTTCGGGCCCTTTAAATGAACTTTCACTTTATGCTTTCTCACTACCCTAGGTCTGCTGTAAGAGATTTCTTTTTAGAAATAAGCTGATTTGTTGTGTACTGTTCTATATGTTATGTCCTTTGTGTTATATTGTGTACAATAAACGGTTAAATAAATGAAGTAGCCGTGACCTAAAATTAACAAAGGCGGATGAATTAAGAAAATATATCATACGCGTATTACATGTTCATCATTATACAACATCTGAGTAAATAGAGAGGATAAAAGTCAATAAATTCAAAGTTGTCTCAAATGGTGCACTGAAGTAGTCAGTAGTAACAATAGATAGATTGGCTGCGGTTTCACACTCCTGCTTGCTTCCATTGACGTGATTTATTGCCGACTGTTTGGACACTGTGTTCCAACCAGATTGAGAATCATATTGATGACTTAAATATTATTTTCTTAGTTACACTGTGAAGTTGGTTATTTAAAAAAAAAATACATAAGACTACACTAAGTGAAACGATTTATATTACATTATTTTTTCCAAATAGGTTTTTGTAAAATTAAAATTTACGCGGATTTTCATCGCATCGGCTACATTCAATCTGTAAATTATTGAAATTAATTACTCAATTAGTTTTTAACTAACCCGGTAGATAGAGCCATGCCACGCGTTATTGGCATTAAGGTAAACTTGCATAATTTCGCCAACGGCAGGTCAGCCGCGGTAGCCCAGTGGGTAGAGGCGTAGGTAGTACTGAAACCGAAAGTCGCAGGTTCGAACCCTGCCTGGGGTGCAATTTACCAAATTCTTCAAAAAAGTACTTGCAAAATTGCATTACAGGCAGGATTTGAACCAAATTTTCAAAAAATGTATGCCCAACACGTTGCAGTATTAAAAAAAATATACCCAATAATAGGAATACTTATAAATAACTTAAAATATTAAATGAAATCAATTTCAAAATATCGATACGGTGATAAAATTAGGGACCGATACCATACAACCCGTTGTTTGAAATTCAGTCTGTCTCTCTGTGTGCGTATGTAATGTTTGCGCATGCACCACCAAACGCAGTTAGGTTTTGATACAATTTAGTATAGTGATAGCTGAATGTCCTGATCAACATTTATGATAATTTTTTGAAAGCACTTGATTGAGGGTCTGGAGCACCTGATGTGGAATGTGGAACACCAGGAGCATGGTTTAACTATAAAAAATACAAAAATGAATGACAAAATATATTTTAAAAGCATGCTGCTGACACTTAAGGCATTCCTTGGCAAAAGAGAAGCTGGCGGGCACCAGCTGTATTATAATAATAATATCAGATGAAATACAAACAATGTCTTTTTGCAAAAAGATTCCACGATAAGGATATAAAATATCTTTCACTTAGCCAGTTTTGTGGCGCATACGGTCACGTATATGTTTCAGCTAATATTTCTTCCTAACACCGTAGCTTGGGGCATTATGTCAGCCATTATATTAATACCATACATCGTTTTCCAGTTAGTCTAACCTATTTGTTTTGAGTTAATTTCATCACTAAACCATGGGTATAATTGTTATTTAAATTTGTTTTATGATGAAATACATTCAATCAAACAAATTATAAAAAAGGCAAATTATTTTACCTTGTTAAATGCAAAGACCTAATAATGTGAGTCCAATGACAAATAGTAATTTAGAACCTGCCATAATAGTTCACAAGCGTGCCCGCGAACTTAGGTTAGGTGTAGCAGCTGAAGCGGCATATCATGCTAAAATACTTTGAAGCTGGCAGCCTAAAAATTCTATGTTTAATCGTTTCCCGCGGTAAAAAGTATTCCAGATGTTGACCAGGCTTAGAAGCTATACACAATAAAATGTTTCGGAGATTAGCCCGGACAAACAGACTGGCAAAAATTTGAAAAAAATATCGAAATGTGTTTTAATCCTATTTTAACATGACCACGATTAGTTTTTCGTAAATTTGTTCAATGTACAGGGTTTTACTGTTTCATTATGTGTATAGATTAATGAGGATCTACATTGCATTGAATGAAATGCAATATTATCTTTGAAAGAAGTTTATAAATACAATAATTAAAGTTAAATAGATACTGCTAAAAACATTAAAAAAAAAACAAGAATATAGGGTACAATTTAAAGGCTTATGCATTTTGAAATTTGAAATATTGTGCAGTGATTTATAAATAATCAAGATTTTCTTCAAGAACTAGAGAACATTGTAAAGTAAATGTCCCGAGTGGAAAGCGAGCATAAAAGCGGGAAGCATTATTCACGCATGACCGTCTTTTGTGAATTCGATAATAAAAAAGTCGTCCGCATAAATCTGTAGCTCTGGAACGCAAAGGATAGAACCATTTCTCCGTGTCGCCGTTCAAATAGCCTCAGGCCAACGAGGATTTAAAGTATCTGGATGCAGAAAAATCACAGATAAGAATTGTAGGTATCATCTCATCTGTCCCCATTTATATCAGGATAGAACAATAAATATATAAACTAACTTACCCAAATGTTATATTAATTAATTAAATTAAACTCCCAATGTTTGAGATTGTCGCTTTCAATTTAATATTAACGAACTAACCATGTAGGTATCAACTAACATCTTTGCAACTGAAGCGTTGTTGAATTGTATATTGCCCAGATATTAATTACATGATTCAAAGATGCGGGACAAAAAACTTGTTAAAAATATTTAAAATTGATCAATACACAAATTCTTTAAACTTATTGAAAACATGCAAAATTTGCATAAAACTTTGATAAAACATACCAACTTTGATAAAGCATAAAATTGGTCAACAAAAAAAAACTCGTACATTTCTTTGAAAGATAGAATTAGTCGCCTGGTATTAGTTGCAAAACTAACCCGGTAGATGGAGCCTTGCTACGCGTTACTAGCATTAAAATACACTTGCAAAATTGGCGGGCAAGGAATGGGCTGCGGTAGCCCAGATGGAAGAGGCGTCGCCACTAGTAATGCGAAAGTCGCAGGTTCAAATCCTGCCCGAGCTTGAAAATTTTGCAAGTTTTCAATAATTGTACAATTCTATAAAATTATTATATAGCTGTAAATTATATATAAATATTACGTAACTGTATGTTGTACAGTAACATAGTTACTAATAATAATAACATTATAGCAAATTATACTTGATGCAAAACAGAAAGAAGTTAACACTTAAAATTAATTCAAAATTATATTACAGCGTCAATACGAACAGCCTTTACCTGACGTAAATGCACTCAACACGCTAATAAGTTTTTATTCCCAAGTGAAAGACCTACTGTAGCCGTAAAATATGCCCATAAAAAGCACGGAAACATAAAATGGCCAAGTAATATTTTAGCAATTTCCGATATGTAGGCCATGCCGGTAATACAGTTATTTTAACTCGTTTTTCTTTGTAACCTAGGAAGTGTTTAATTTATTTATTTACTTTGAACTGTCTGAAAACACTTTCAAGCTTTGGTTTATATACGGTTGGCATAGGTATCTATTTAAGTCCCATTGCATGCAACTCAATTCTGAGTAGGTACCTACCTAAACTTGTTAGTTATAAATATAACTAATGAAACTTTACTTAAACTATTTTCTGACAGGGATGGGTACACATTGCCCAAAGATACGTAATGATTTTGGGATTGTACTAGGTATGACATGCCACGTTTTAGATTAATTTGAATTTGTTCTTCATCGTGTCAATGGATCATTCGATCATATTTTTGATTGCCAATATTTACCGACCACATTTTCCCTTCGGCATTATTTTAGGGCATAATTTGAACAATAAAATATTCTAGTGTTTTATAGAGGTAGGTACCTACCAACAAAAATATAACATAACGCAAAAGACTGAAGCTCCATTTGAATTCGAAAATGTGTCCGCTTTTAGACAAATTCGGGTCAAATATAACCTCAAATGGAACGACGAAACGACCCTTACAACCGTAATATAAAAATCTCCGACTCGTTCACAATATTGAATGGAAATAGACAAAGTATGCGGGCACAGATTTTTGGTATGCAGATAAGTTTAATAAATAAGTATTTATTAAAAAAATCAGAAATTAAGTATACATTTTGTTAAAAAAAACAATGTCTTGTTGACATTTGTTTTTTTTTGTTGGTCGCTGTCCGAAATCTCCTGAAATGTATGAGTTTTTTTTTTGGTTGACCACTTTTAGTCTTTGGTATGTTTTATCAAAGTTTTATGCAAAATTATTATAATTTCGCCACTTTTGCGAAGACGGCGAGAGAGCTAGTTGCTGTAAAGTAAGCGAAAGCAGCGCTAGAGTGCTCTTGTGGAGGTAGCTCTAATTAACGACGTATCTAATTATACCATCGTCGAGCGAACCGGTGAAGAGAAATTCCCGAATTACATATTAGATAATTTAGTGCTATTAAATTTAAGATTAGAAGAGATGTTAGAAGTTGCATTATGGTAAAGTGTTTTGTCTTTGTATGCGTTTGACTACTTTAAATTAATAATTTTAAATATCATGTATTACCTACAATGTTAAAGATAATTTTTTGAACATGGTGGTGGCAACAAAAACAATGTGGTTTTTTTTATAAATCTTGTTTGATGTTTTATGAAACTAGGATGGGATAGATTTTATGTACAATTTTCTTCCAAGTACGGATTTTAACTTATTATTTGAAGGTACATTTGAGAGGTTTTGCCTTAAAACGGACAATAGGGGGCCATGAAAAGTACAATAGACCTTAGATTATTCTTGGGCAAGATAGAGGAAATTTATTCCAAGGATTCTGCTTACAATACAGGCACTTATCGATATCCTTTCCACATTCACAATTTGTTGATCGAGGCCATATTAAAAGACTCTCGAAAGCAATCTCGTTCCTGTGCTTATTCAGTCCGACTGTAGGTTTTTTACTTTAACCAGAGTTGTACGTATAGGTAGATATTGGGCGATGTATATAAATGTTAATGAAATGTCTTATATTTTAAAACGTAATATGTATATTAACGTGATTGTAACGGTTTGTTAAATTATAATTCAGTATTGACCTAGAAAGTATGAAGCTTTAATACAGGGTGGCCTAAATAGTGACTTTTAAATGCAAAATTTTAATGCCTCAGTATACTGAGAGGTTTCCAAATTACTCCCATGTTTGTGTAGTTTCCGAGTTATTGAACTTTTAAAGATGTATTACAAAAAAACCAGTGGCAAGTGTTTTTCCTTTTTCCGGATAGAGGTTTTTCGAGTCATTGTTCTTGTAGCAAAATTCTTCATTATCTTCATGATTGTTACTTTCTAACATAAAAAAAGAAAAAAGACAGCTTGTCGAATTATTCTCATACACCTTGTCGAATAACTTGAAAACTACAAAAAATCGCTTAACATACATGAGGATGACTCGGATACCCCTCAGTTTGTAACTCGGAACCTATAGTGAGTGAGTGAGTGATTTGGAAACCTCTACTAGTATACTTAGGCATTCAAATTTTGCCTTAGGACGTGACTATACAGGCCACTCTCTTCTAAATTTTTCCTCGCTAAAACAGGTTTGACCTTCGAGCAACACGGTCTTCCGTCTCGTTCCGACCCGGAAGGGAGGAGCCTTAGCCATTTTACTTCATAGAAATAGTTCTGTCGTTTTTTGCGGGGCGCGGGGGGAGAGGTAGGTAAAGCTGTCAAGTTAGTGCTTGACTATCGATGAATTTCAAAAGTGTAGGTACTAAGACGCTTGTGTTGTTTTTTTATTTATATTTAAAGCAAGTTACATAACAATAAACTTTTAAGTAGTCAAATCATGCTATTTTAGGGGTCCTCTAGTAATTATAAGAACCATGGCCCTAAAAACACAATCAGCAACTAAAAGCTGCTTAACATTTGGTATCTAGATAATCTTCTTTTGTGTGAGACACCAAGTCGTCCATCGACGCGATGAACCCTGGTGTAGAGAGTTTTTCAACCGCTTACTACTACCTACTTGGCCTCTGACATGGTTGTGTTACGACCGCCGTCAAAGTCATCATAGACAGCAACCAGGACCGACGGCTTAACGTGCCCTTCGAAGCACGGAACCATCCCCTTTCAGACAATCAGGTGGTTCAGCCTGCAATGTCCTAACAGGTCCGGAAACAAATTCACAAAGTGAAAAATAACAACTTTGTGACTGCCCCACCGAGAATCGAACCCGGAACCTTTGCGTCGCAGGCAGTCGCATTACCACTGCGCCACATCAGCCGCCATGTCGAGATGATGACATTATCGAAGGCAGTCCAGATGTGGTGTTCGAAGCCGGGCAGTCGCGTAACGCTATTATGAATGATTTTGACTTGCCGGAATCTACCTTTAACAAAATATAAAAAAATAAAGATTTTATAAAACTGCAGTGTGCGAAAGGACATGGAAATATTCAAAGGGACAAAGTTGTTGAATTTCCCGAAGTTGAAAAGTGTCTCATAGAATGGATTAAATAAACTCTTGATAAAAATATTTCATTCACATCTATATATGAGAGATACTACTCCCAAACCTGCATAAATGATAAACTGGTTTAGTAAAAAACCTCTATGAGCGAGAATAATATTCGGGTCCCTTGATATCTCGCTTATCCAGGTACCTATAAAACCATGATGACAATTATTTGTCTGATACATGTGATTAAATAATACCCGCCTCCTATAATATTCATCGACAAACATTATGACAAGAAACGGTAACATCACTATTGTTGCTATCGTCGAGAAGTCGGATTTATCGTGCGATCGATCTGTAATTTGTACGGGCGAGCGGACCAGATGTTGCTGAAAAAATCCAACAACTATTTAAGAATTTAGTGTTTAAATGTATTAAATAGCAATAATATGTTAAGAATTTACTTACATGTGAAATGTTACACCATCTTTTTGTAAACTTGATGTTCCAGATCTCTTTTTACATTAAAAAACTAACATGTGTTCTCTTGCACGACTGGACTCGGTCTAGGAAAAAATCTGAACGGAACTGGTTTTTATAAACGCCAATGCCCATTTCGGCTTGTACTTTAACAGAGGGGAAATACTTTCTATGCGAAGGGTTTGACGGATTCGTATTAGAAAACAGATAGAATATAAACCTAAAATAACACATTATACCGCGAATCAAAAAACCTGTCATACTCGGGGCAAAACCAAAAAAAACACTGCGGGTAAAATAACGGGGCAAAAATCTAGTTAATTTATAATATCTGAGCACCCAGGGGATCCGTAGAAGGGTATGACCGAAGACCAGGTGATTAGACGTGATCCAAAACGATACGAGTTCCTGCGACGTGACTGAGGAAGATGCGTCCAACAGAGCGAAGTGGAGAAAGAAGACTAGAAAGGCAGACCTCATCATCAGATGGGAATAATAATTGCTAAGGACAGAGAGAGAGATTGTGCCAATTCATGTAAGTCTAAAACGCTTTTCAGGCTATGAGGTTAATTTTATCGGTATTGACTTACTTTGAATGTCTATTTTCTTTCCATTTCATCATTCAGCGAATTTACAACAAAGAAAGGATTGATTTTAATTAACAGATATCGAAATTGGGCCCATTGTGTATTTCGCCAGCTTGATTAGCTTTTCGCGAAACAATGTGTAAAGGACTGATAACAAATTGAATTGAGAGAAAATTTAAATTTATTTTTGTATGCGCCGTTACAAACACATAAATCTTTTGTCGAACAAATAAAAGTACATAATGTAATTTGAGACTTTCAGTATTTTTACATAATATTTCACAATTGGTAGCATGAAAAAATACAAAAAGTTATTTACATGATTATATGCATCCTCAACTCTTCAAATTGTATTGTTATTATAGTATTTCATACATACATACCTACATATATCACGCTTATAACCCCTAAAGGGATAGGCAGAGCGTAAACGGCTGTAAAAACAGACATTTACGCACGTCTGACAAACATTAGAGGGTAATTTGGAATATTGTGTATCACCATAGTGACAGGTTGTCAACCCCTCGCCTAAATTTGCAATACACACCCTTGAGTCCCTAAGTCGCCTCGTACAACACCCACGGGAAAGAAATGGTTTGATGCTATTCTAAGCCGGCATCACACGGCCTAAAAGTATTTCATGTTATATGAAAATGTCAACCATTGCCGGTCTACCGTCTAACTTGTCGCAAAAATTAGCACCATATTTTTTTTTTTTTATTAATGATGGGTTTGCTTTTGATTCTAGTCTAGGTCATAGGTCAGAGGCAGAGTCTAAGATGGAGCGAGCTCACCCAGAAGAAGCCTGTTCACTTTTACTTAAGAGATTAGATTGTTAAGTAAATTTTTAGATATTAGTGTTTTGTTTATGTATTTATTTACAAAATATTTATTTATGTATTAATATCAGCTATCTATTCCGATAGTACAAGCTTTGATTAGTTTGGGGCTAGATGGAACTGTGTGAATAATTGTCCATAATATTTATTTATTGTTTACTCTATAAATGTTCCAGCTGACTGGATCAATTTGTAAGGGACGTCAATTTTTTTTTTATTAAGACCTGTTTCTCTTTCTTGGGGAAAGTGGTTTAGTTTCATGGTCTTGTGCATCCCTTAACTTTTTTTGCAGCAGATAATTCTACACTAATTACTGTATACGTAATTACGTACGTGCCTGGTAAATTTCAGTTATCTTTTGCAGCTAGTTGAACAAAAGTCGGGTGATTGTTGTGTTGTCTAGTTCTATACAAGAGAGTCCCATAACCATCACTTTTAAAAAGAGGCTAAGAGAGCATTTTACATCATCATTATATTGTTAATTGAGGTGTTATACATATGCATGTACTGTAAAGGTACTTATTATTATACTTCGTTGCAGCATCCTATGAGATTTAATAAACCATGTAGTACGTTTTACGTCGTATTGCATCATCACACGATTTTTAGATACGATTTGAAAACATTTCAAATATTCTTTGTCTTTTTAAGACAATCCATTTCGCGCGCGTCTTAGTTCGCTTGCCGGCAAAGAGGGGGCGCTGCCATCATTCGTTTTCCGTGTGTTGCATCAAGCACGTGGCGTTTTATAACAAATTTTAAATTTTTCGTGAAAAGTGTAGTTATTTCGTGGGTTTAGTGGTGAAAATGGGTAAAAGAACCCATGAAAGAAGTGAAGTGGAGATACTTTACAAAATAAGACGTTTGGAGAAAGAATTATCTCGTCGGAATGAACAATCTATCCCCGATCGGAACGAAGGTGTGATATTATTTTGTTGTGATATTTTGTTAAATATTCAGATTTCCTAAGTGGTAGCACGCGATGTTATCCGGAAATTATGTTATTCTTTCATCATTCCGATTTCCTAAGTGGTGATACGCGATGTCATCCGGAAATTAGGTTACTTGTTTTCTCACGTGGCGGCACGCGATGTCGTCCAGAAAGCAATCACAGCTACCCACCTGTGTAGGTAGTTACACATGATGATATGCGGAACAAGTTTGTTTACTTGTTTTCGCTTACATTTGATAATGTATACGGAGCCTAATTTCGATCCATTTTCCTACCAGGTCAAGGATATGATCCGTATTACGAATATCAAGATGAACTGGAGCTGGAAGGTTATGATGCCGGTGATACGACCTATGATGAAAGTGCTCTTGGCCCAGCACATGAAACGGAGCCCACTGCGGGGCCCACTGGTGCATCGCGCTCGCGCCCGACGCCTGTCGGCTCGCCGTCTCCTGCCGAAGACTCCCCGGCAGCTGCAAATAATCAATTAAAGTCTGTTGTTGTTGAAGTACAAGCACCGCTTCCAGTTGCTGGTCCATCTAATCAGCCAGATGAAGAGAATATTCCTGCAGAAATCTTGGAAGTCCTCGGGGAAGCTAAGCAGTCGGAGGAAGCTTTTGGTAAGAAAATCCCCTCGGAAATCTCTGAACGCTGGGGTAAAATTCTGGTGGAAGGACTTGCCAAAGAACAAAAAGAGGCTTTACTGACCAAGATGCTTGTCCCAGAAAATTTTATTATGGCTAAAGCACCAAAGTTGAATCCAGAAGTCGCTTCGGTGTTGATGGATGCAGCCAAAAATAGGGATAGGCGTTTGGAAAAAATGCAGAATCAGCTGGGATCTGGAATTGCAGGTCTGGCCAACCTTACTTCAGAACTAATTAACTCTGACCTGAGCAAAATTGAAATTATAAAAAAGTTGTCAGAAACAAACCAGATTTTACTTGATCTTCACTATGAAGAAACCATAAATCGAAGAAAACTCATTATACCCATGTTGGACAAAAGTTTTATTAACATAATTCAAAGTGTGAAACGAGACAAATATGTCTTTGGAGATAACCTGGGCGAGAACATAAGATCAACCAAATCCTTAGAAAAATCTGGTTTACAAATTAAGAAGCCGGTTCCTGTGCAAACATCCTATGCTTTGAAAAGAAACCAAGGCCAGCAGGGAAACTCGCGAGCGCCGCCGCGCTCGGGCGGATCTGCAGCAGGACGCGCTCCCCTAGCGCCGCTGCGTTACTACCCAGCACAGCCGATGTCGGCGCCGCCTCGCCGTCTGCCAGCGGCGCCGCTACGCCGTCCACCTCCGCCGCCGCCGCCGCCGCCGCCGCGCAGCCGACCGCAGGACTCGTCGTACGATCGGCGGCCCCGCTGCTAGAAGAGGTACCACATGCTGGTTGTATTCAGCATTTTTTTAATAATTGGTCACTCATATCTTCTGATCACCAAATATTGGAGATAGTTACAGGATATAAATTAAAATTTAACCAAGTCCCTATTCAGTATACTGAGCAGCCGAACCCTCCTGCTTCAAAGTCGGCTATGTCAGATTCCATAAAAAATCTGCTCTCTTTGGGGTCGATAGTTCCATGTAACGATTGTGAAGGCCAGTTCATTTCCCCTATTTTTCTAATACCGAAAAGCAACGGCACATATCGATTTATACTAAATTTAAAAACCCTAAATAAATATATTGTACAGAACCATTTTAAAATGGAAGATATTCGCACAGCCTCAAAATTATTATCTGTAAATTCTTACATGGCTACCATAGACTTAAAAGAAGCCTATTTTTTAGTACCTATCCATACGTCTTGCCGTAAATACCTACGTTTCCGTTTCGAAGGTATTTTATATGAATTTACTTGTTTACCGTTCGGCTTGTGTTCGGCTCCTTTCGTCTTTACGAAGCTAATGAAGCCAGTGCTCGCGTTTTTACGCAACCAAGCTCATAAATTAGTAGGTTATTTAGATGATATTTGGTGTGTAGCAGATGATTATACCTCATGTTTGGATACAGTAAAAACGGTGGCTATTACATTGGAAAGCTTAGGCTTTGTTATTAATGTTAAAAAATGTAAGCTTGTTCCTAGTCAAACTTGTAAATTTCTTGGCCTTCAACTAAATTCACAGAATATGACTCTAGAATTACCTTTAGAAAAACGACAAAAAATTCATGAAATGGTTAATACTATGTCTTCAAAACATGAAGTAAAAATTCGGGATTTCGCTCAGTTTGTGGGGACTTTGACAGCTGCTTGCCCAGCTGTATGCTATGGCTGGATATATACGAAGCGTTTCGAAAGACAAAAATACCTTGCTTTGTTAAAGTACAAAAGTTATGATGCAAAAATGAAAATCAGTCCTTCTCTTTCAGAAGATTTTTTATGGTGGGATAAAGTTATTTATCACGTAAACAATCCTATCCGATCTGGTCATTTTAATTTGGAAGTATTTTCAGATTCCTCACTAACTGGATTTAGAGGGTTCTGTAATGGTGAAACAGTTAACGGCTACTGGTCGCTACAAGAAAGAGAGAATCATATAAACTACTTAGAGTTGTTAGCAGCCTTTATGGTATTGAAATGCTTTTGTAAAGACATGAAAAATTCAGAAATTTTGTTGCGAATAGATAATACAACAGCTGTTTCCTATATCAATAGGATGGGTGGTATACAATTTCCTCATTTAAATGACATTACTCGAGAGGTATGGCAGTGGTGTGAGAAAAGAAGGCTTTTCATTTTTGCATCATATATACGCTCACGTGATAATGTTGAAGCAGACAAAGCATCAAGATTCTCAAACATGGATACCGAGTGGGAACTGCATCAATCTTGTTTCCAGGATATTGTAAATAAGTTTGGTCAACCAGATGTAGATCTGTTTGCTTCAAGAATTAATAAAAAGTGTTCAAGATTTGTATCCTGGAAACGAGATCCTGGTGCCTTTGAAATTGATGCATTTACTTTGAAATGGGATTTTTTCTTTTACGCATTTCCTCCCTTTTCATTAATTTTGAAATCTATTAGAAAGATAATAAATGACGAGGCTACTGGCATATTAGTTGTACCCTATTGGCCAAGTCAACCTTGGTTTCCACTGTTCATGTCTCTGAATGCTTCTGAAGTTCTTTATTTTGGGCCCGATGAAAATATGTTGCTCTCTCCTTGCAGAACGTCACACCCTTTGTGGCCCAGCCTTACCCTGGCGTGCGCAATATTATCCGGCAAGCATTCGCCAAACAAGCACTAGATAGTGATACCATAGATGTAATGGTGCAATCATTATCCAATAATACATTACAACAATATAACACAGCTTACAAATTATGGTTCGCTTTTTGTAAGAATAATAATTTTGATTTGTTTACACCAACAATCCCGTTATTACTAAGATTCCTATCGGAGGAATTTAAGAAAGGTGCTAGCTATTGTACTTTAAATACATTCAGATCAGCATTATCTCTAATTTTGGGCAAAAAATTATGCACCAATGATAGTGTAGGTAGATTTTTAAAAGGGGTTTTTAAAAATAGGCCTAATTTACCTAAATATCAAAATTGCTGGGATCCTGGTATTGTTTTGTCTTATCTGTCAAATCAGTTTCCAAATGAGTTATTACCTTTAGAAGTAATCACTAAAAAACTTGTTACACTGCTTGCATTGTCCACTGGACAACGTGTGCAGACATTGGCCCTTATAAAAATAAATAATATATCAATTAATAATTCCTGTATAACCATAGTAATTGATGATTTAATTAAGACTACTGCGCCTAATAGACCTAATGAAAGAATAATAATTCCTTTTTTCATTGATAGACCGAATATTTGTCCAGCAAAAACGTTGTCTTCTTATCTGGATATGACAAGAGATTTGCGAGGGGGACTGGCCACTGAAAGACTTATTTTAACAATTAAAAATCCTGTTCACAATGCCACTGCACAGACGATAAGTCGTTGGATCAAAAATGTCCTAAAGGATAGCGGTGTGGATGTCAGTGTGTACAGTTCCCACAGTACACGCCACGCGTCGACGTCGGCGGCTCGACGCGCTGGTGTCTCTGTAGACGTCATTAAACGTGCAGCTGGTTGGACTGGTTCCTCGTTATGCTTCGCTAAATTTTATAATTTACCGTTAAATCACCCTGAAGAAGACACAGCTTTTGCTGAAGCGGTCATTAACTCGTAGTATAGTAAAAACTAAATATAATTTTAAGAACACTTTGTATGTGCCATAATAAGTTTAGTACAGTATGTGCCATATTAAGTAAATAAACAAATTTATATTCCTATGCAAAGTTTGGCCTTTAACTAATCTTTATATACTTATTTATCACTCTGCAAAGAAGTTCTGAACATCTACATGGTTTATTAAATCTCATAGGATGCTGCAACGAAGTATAATTTATGGTTAATTGAACTTACCTTAAGTGAACTTCAACCAAAATTATACGAGTTGCAGCATCCGTAGAGATTTAATGTCCCTACCCTCCCCCATTAACCTGGTGGGTCAATCCCAATTTATTTGCAGAATGATAATAAATGATAATCAACTAGCTCTAAAACGAATGATGGCAGCGCCCCCTCTTTGCCGGCAAGCGAACTAAGACGCGCGCGAAATGGATTGTCTTAAAAAGACAAAGAATATTTGAAATGTTTTCAAATCGTATCTAAAAATCGTGTGATGATGCAATACGACGTAAAACGTACTACATGGTTTATTAAATCTCTACGGATGCTGCAACTCGTATAATTTTGGTTGAAGTTCACTTAAGGTAAGTTCAATTAACCATAAATTATTTAATAGTTTATTTTTATTGTAGCTAGCTATATGTGTATTAGTATTAAATTCAGTATATACCTATAAATTTTCTGGAAATTATATTTTACTTGAATTTTCCTTTGTATCTGTTCTCGTGTATTTCCATTTTCCACTCCCACTAGGTTGGCTGGAAGATCTCTTAAAGAGATAAGCTCGCCTGTTGTTTTTATTGTAAGTTTTAACTGTATGTTTACTTGTTCCAATTCAATAAAGGATTATAATTGTTTTGGTAAATAGCGTGATTCTGCTTTTGTTGTGTTTTGTGAGGAGGTTAGCGAGCAAATGTGTGCTTTATAAACAAAATTGCGTATAGGTATTTAATGCATTTTTCGAGAATTCTTACAAATAATTTTGAAACTAAACATAAAAATACTGATAATTTTGCCTGATTTTTCTGGTTTGACCCTCACTATTAAAGATATAGTTCCATCTTACATGAAACGTTCCTAAATGATTGCCCTAAAACCAATTAACATACGGATAAATTTCAATTTCGTTGACGAAAGTTTGTTCAGTTCAGATCAAAATCCTTTTAAATCTCATAAACAAGTTACATTTACAATCAAAGTACAAAACTTTTCCTAATCCTATAATATCATGGAGGGTTTACAAAAACGGACTCGCAATTAAATACCAAAGAAAGTAAATTAAGGGCATCAGCCGTGGCCCTGAATATTAATAATCCTGTTGCTACTGAGTATTAGACCCTTATAATCCCACCCTTCAGTTTCATCCTGGACCAGCAACCCTTGTGTGATTGACGTCTTAAGAGCTAGCTATCCATAATCTTTTGAAAACACCCGTACAACCAAGAGTTTAAAGCATTCTGAGTGCACAGAGGAGTAAATTCAGAAAAATTTAAGAGAAATTTAAGGCATAATAACTGATTATGAGACAAGAATGCTAAGAAACTTAGGTATCTCATTATTGAGATTTTTGTGAACTATATTTGTTTTAAATAAATTGTGTCATTATGTCAGTTATGTGTCATGAATGTTACGTTACCTATATGCGATCGTTTTTTGCTATTGCTCTATTTGTATCGAGCATAAACTGGTAAATGAAATGACTTCAAAATAGCTATTACCGAACTGTATAACTGAGTTGTCGTTAAAGGTAAACCCAAAGTTAGTAAGGTACGTGGCTCGGATACCTACTACCGAGAATTAGTTTGCAGTCAGTTCGCTTTGCAGCGACGTAGTGCTATCGAGCGCCCCCTCGCCGTACGCCTCGTGAAACTGCGGAACCCACTAGCGGTAATCTTTGATCGCACCATTGTCGAGCGCGTGCAAAATATTCATAAGACCACATATTCTTATTACGTGAGGATGTTAGGTCGACACCGCGTTGGCGCATAATGTGTTACAATGTGTTTCGAGGTAACAAGTTGGGCTTATGAGGCTCTGACGGCACCGCAGATAAGGCACGCTAGAGGCATTGTGGAGGTGCTCGAGCTGTAATAAGGCGGCCACGGTAACACGAGGACGTCGTCTATTTTGCAGTATTTCACAGCTTTTATATACTTACATATTTACGAGAACTCGTTGTAGCGCCGCGTTTCAAGGACGCAATTAGTTTACTCGCATCGTTGTTTTTGTAGTAAAGGGCGTAGCAGCCCCTGAAAGTGTATACGTCATACTTCGTTTTACCGGGTAAATGAAAATAGCTCCAGCTGCTTTTAGAGGGAGAAAGTACTCATTAAGCGTAGCAACATTTGTTTACCCATTTACGAAGGTACGCACGTCACAATTATACAGTGTTTTATACATATTTGATGTTGTTTACTTAGTACAATACATTTAAAATTGGCAAGGCCTATTGTTTCTGAATACGTTTGTACCTACTAAACTTTCACTAAATTGTGACATGAGGTCAATTCGGGATTTAAATTTTCCTTACTTGCCTTAAATTAGTGCTGTCACTTTCCGTCAAATAGGTTTAGAAAAGGCTAGAAGATATCTAAGTCGTGTCATTTTTAAAAACGTCAAGGGTTTTTTCGCCTTTCCTAGTCAATTTAGTCGCCATTGTTTTGATTGTCGCCTTATTTTGACAAATAACACGTATTTTGCATGAAATTATAAGACATGACACGACTAAAATATCTCCTATCCTTTTCTAAACCTATTTAAAGGAAAATGACAGCACTAATTTAAGGCAAGTAAGGAGAATGTACATCCCGAATTGTGGCCATATCACAAGAATAGAGGTAGAAACAAAAGTAGGTAGTAACATCTCTGTATTTTCCTTTCTGCGATATAGTAGAATCTAAAATTTCGAACTGTGATTCGAGGACACTATTGCTTAAAACTTTTTTCAAAATTAAATTATTCCAAGTTTAATTCGAGATGCGCGAATCATTATGCCCGCAGAGTTGCCAGAGTGGAGCGGTTGAGTAAGAGGCAAGTTTTAATAATGTAGGGCGGTTGGCAAGCCTGCTGCCGTTTCCTTCCATTCATCTCTCCCCTTTCCTGTTCGCGCAATTAAAACGGCGGCTTGTTCCGGCACTTAAAAAACTTCTAAAGTATGGCTGCAGACAATATCACAGTAAACGTACAACATTGTTGTGAATAATGCATGTTTTAAAATTTGTGGTTTTTGTATTTTTATATAAGCTAGTGCTAGTACCTAATCAAACTGTGGTCCTCAAACGGTAAATTTTGGGAATCTTATTAAATATAAAAATAATAATTGATTTTTTTAGATCAAAATCTTGAAAAGGTTACGATAGCCGTTACCGGAACCACAATTTGTATGACAAAGAAGGATAGTGTTTTATTCAGATTTGCTTAATCCCTTGAACAGTCAACTTTACTCTGCAACATTGACAACTTCATGTTAATGACACGAAGTACGTAGAGGAGAGTGGGGCAAGGCAGGGTTGCCATGCTTTTCCTTTTTACACGCTTGGCAATCTTATTATAAGCATTGTTTGATGATGATACCTAGTGAATTGTTAGGTAAGATTATTTTGGAGGAAATCAATAGGTAAAATAAGCTCTAGGACTGTCGAGTACCTATTCCTACATTGCTGTTGTAGCAGCATTTTGATTTTTCTTGCAATTCCTAACGTCTTACATACTTCTCTCTCAGTAGAATTTTTTTGGAGCTATTCAGGCTCTCTGGATATGCAAGCCATACAACCTGAAAACATGTTGCTTATAAGGTCTTTAACTGTCTAGCTGAGTTTTGGGGTCTTCTGTTTTTTATCTGTAAACTAGGAAACTTGTAATGCGTAGCCTAGCTTATAATTTTTCTGCTCCGCTGTTTTGCCTGTACCTTTTCATGATTTTCCCGTGGGAAAGGAAGTATACCACTGGAAAATTGAGATAATTAGAACTAAATTTGTAAAATGTATTTACCAATTTCTTCATTTTGTGAATACCCTCCGTTTCCTTGCCAAAATGATTATGTCCTTTAGACCGTTCTTATACATACATAAGTCAGGCGTTTATCCCTTACGGGGTACGCTGCACGCAAGAGACTTATATTCGCGGTTTGAGTGTCTAACCGGACTTGAACTTGACTGTACATTCGTATGAAATAAAGATATTTTTTACCGTAGCGGAATAACTACAATACTACTAATTTAATGAGTATCAAAATAAAAATAAACATTACGACTTCAAAGAAAATCACCGGTAGAATGTCAGTTTTTGTTATTGTCAGAATATAAAACCGTGTTTCGGTTGGTAATTTAATTTTCTTGTCACATCCCGTAACATAGAAGAAGGAACAAGACGTTAATCCAAGGAAATTTGTCTTATAACCGACGTTAAATGTCATTAAATATATTGGAATGATAACGTCTTTGGCTCTTAATATCAGGTTTTGAAAAATCCTAATTTTTATAGTCAATTTTTTTTAAATCCTACACAAATGGTATTCAAAATGTATAACTACACAATTACCATAAAAAAAATATTTAATAAAAACCTATGATACATTTCAGAATTTATATTTTCAACAGTTACATTTTATCGACCTCTACCTTTAAAGTGCAGTCTAGTTGAGGTCCGCAAACGATTTCCACCTTAAACAGTGCAATAGGAATAATGGCACCTTTAACAGGAACGCTTCATTAGTATTCAGCGGTGAGGCAATTGAAACTGCGGTAGAGCCGGCCCTCCCAGGGTCCTCCCGCACAATTTTCCTTGTTCCGTCGGCTCGAGTTATTTGCATCACAAAAACACAATGTCGAGGGAACGCGAGACCATTAATCACGCTCGGCGGAACTCCGGCGCAGCGGTGAATAGCGTCAACTACACGCGACCGATTCAGTCGGCACTGATTGAAGGCGGATTGTGCCATGCAATACTATCATGGGGTAGTAGCGAGCGATACCTTAGTTCATTCTAACTAACTGTACTATAGGGTTGTGTTGTGTACAATGTGTCTGATTTTCTGACTGTATGTCTACATGTTGGTAAAGCCATCCAGATATTACCTCTACAAGCATTACATAGCAGTGTCGAATCTAGACTAAGTTTGTATCATGTATAAGTGCATAAGTAATCAACGGAGTCAGAATAGCAACCTGAATCACAACTCACCTGCTGATTTTTCTTTTATTGTTCAGAAAACCTTTGATGTTGTATTCATAGAATTGGAAACTACGTAAATGTATTTTGAATTGAATGAAATAACATCAAAGTCAAAATATACAAATTGAAAAGCTTCTCGTTGAAGGCGGATTGTGCCCTGCAAGCACTATCAGGGTAGTGACGAACTGACGAGCGATACCTTAGTTCACTCTAACTACCTGTACTACAGGGTTGTATTGTTTAAGTCAATGTGACAAATTTTCTGACTGTATATTATTATCTATCTAAATGTAGGTAAAGTCATCCAGGTATTACAAGCATTACTTAGCAGTTTCGAATCTAAACCAACTATGTGTGTAAGAATTGCAACTTGAATCACAACTCACCTGCTATAATCCATACATTATTTTTATTTACCTATAGGGTGAAATTTTACTGGTGACCGATATTAAAAGTCATGATGGGCTGGTGATAAGGAACAACTTTCCCTAAGAAACAGACGGAAAAAAATTGGAGCTCCCATACTAAATAGCTGCCTGATTTAAGTTACTATGGAACACACACTACAAACAGTCTACTGCTGGACATCAGTTTCCCACTATTGGGGAGTATTTGCCATACTCACCACGCCTGGCAGGGGGATTGGCGAGCGCAGTGCAAGTTATTATAGATGTTTACAGGAAACGGTGCTGCCCATTCTCGGATGCATTCCTTATTCGTATTTTACGACACCCATGAGTAGAAATGAGGTGATGCTATTCTAACCGGTACCACACAGCCCAACTATGAAAACTCAAATTATTTTTGTCATATTTCAATCTATGTTCCTTGGGGAAAATGGTTCCTAATCACCAGCCAGTCTTAAGATTTCACTAGCAGTCACTATTCACCTGATTTAAAAACAAATTATTCATATCAAGATAAATATTATATTTCATAATAATCTAATTTATTCTAAAGACATCAAATTGTTTCACTTATTTGCAGATGCTTAGGTACTCCGTGAACAATGAAAACATCCCTCTCCCACGTCTAAATTGCGATTAAGCCTGTCACGTGTAATGTAGTCCCCCTCTTTCTACGCAGAGGTGCGAAGTAAGAACATTTTCATTACGATTATAGCTTACTTAATGACGTCACAGTTTCACCTGCTCGTGCTGGCGAGGTATGCAGTGAATTTAAATAAATTTCGGCACACACGGTTGAGTTACGCTTTTGACCCGAATTTCACTAATTTTGAAGGTGCACTTCTTGTGTATCTACTTGAACTGCGTTACATTCAATTCAATTTCTTTATTGCACACACACACACACATATCACGCCTATAATCCCTTGCGGGGTAGGCAGAGCGTAAACAGCCGCAAAAAACGGCCATTTATGCCACGTCTGACAAATGTTTGAGGGTCATTCGGAAAATTGTGTATCGCTATAGTGACAGGTTGTCAGCCCATCGCCTAAAATTGTAATACACACCCTCGAGTCCCTTAGTCGACTCTTACGACTCCCACGGGAAAGAAATGGGGTGATGCTATTCTAAGCCGGCATCACACGGCAAAGCCGGCATCACACGGCAAAGCCGGCATCACACGGCAATCTTTATTGCATTGCTTTGTTACAGTTCCTTTTAACGGCAAACATATATGACGTTGTAGCACACCTGTGTTCTATGGTCTACTATTAGGCTAGACCCAAACTAAAGGCAAGAAAAAAACTTTTGGGTTCTGTAATTTTTTCGTATTTTTTGTGTGGAAATTACGTTTTATTTCAAGTTAGATTATTTTTGTATGTAAGTACTCGTTATTTAGAACTTATACAATCTTAATCTAAAAAATATTTTTATGAGAAGTACTAAGACTTACTTTAGTTTGTAACACCATTTTTTATAACGCGTTCGTTTGTTCGTTCACTGGTATTTCTGTCGTTATTTTGTGCACTTGACACTGGCCGATTTGCGTTCTGCGCGGCCATCTTGTTGAAAAAAGTAAACGAGTTTTTTTTTTGCGAGTCGTTGACTTGACTGACTGTCGAGGATCGACGTTTTAATTTAAATTATTTTGGTGTGGTCGCTAAGGTAAGCCTTGTTTTTTTGAATTGTTTTGTGGTTCTTTTATCGTTATCTTTCCGTTTTGGGAGTAAGATCTTGATTTCCTTACAGATTTTTCCGACCGAGCTCCGTAGTTGAAACTGGCTCTGATAGCCCACGCAACCGGCTTTCCTACAAAATGTAAGTATTCTTGGTGATTATCGAGTGCTTATCGGCTTGTATTTTCGTATTTACAAACCTACTTTTACATTAATTCCAGGGCGCATCGGATCGCGGAGTCGAGATGACCGCCACCTTGTTTGTCACATGGCCACTTGTCGAGTGCCTTTAAAACCCCTATAAACAGGTTAGTTTGTTCAAAATTCATTCATCCATGGCGTTGGTTACGCATTTCGACTTAATTATTCACAATTTTACATGAAAATTCTTGCTAGATTTGCCCCAAATATGGTTGAGGTTATGTTCCTTTGTTACACTTATTTCTGGTCAAGTTCTACATTTTAGAAAGATTTGAGGCTTTTTACACCTTGGCACCGACCTAGAAACCCCAGCCTAGTAAACATTTTGGGCAAAGTTTTGTTATTTTCTGAGATTTTCATGAAGTTAGTTGACGGACCTAAGTAGGTTCCTCCAGGAAAAACCTGAGTGTTTGAATTGATAAATATCCTTTTATTAGCATGGTATTTAGAGCCTCTTCGTGTGGGCAAAACGCCCATTATCAATATTGTTTATTTTTCATGTAATTTTGTAAGTTAAGAATTTTAAGTCTTGCCGTCGAGCTCATAGTGCTTCCTGGTTCATTTAGTTACCTGTATTGACTATTTTTATATTCTATTACAGGGGTTCTTCTGGAGGGATGAAGGTACATCTTTAAAGCTGGGGATTTTATCCGGAGGGATGAGGAATTCTTCCTGGTAGCGGCTGCAGTTTTGTTTAGAGACATGAAGTTTCTTTGTGAGGAGGTGGAATTTTACTGTGGGTAGGCCACCCGCTGTGAGGTCGGTAACGTTTGATTATTCACGTTTGGTGTCACCTGTGCCAGGCACACATCCGTATAAATTTTGGACATTGTCTCCGAAGCATCAATATCTGCATCTCTTCTCTCCGTCTAATGGTGTCGACGCTTATCTAGTGTTGGTTTTGCGAACTACACTGTTTTATTGTCGTGGAAGTGTGGATTCGGTTTTGCTGTTTCACTACTTACCTCTTGAACACTTTTCCGTTGGGCGTAAATGTGTTGACCCTCACCTTCGTCTCAAATCTGAGTAAACTTAATAGCTTTCGATGTAAGCTATTGAATGCTAATTTACTACGTATTTTTTTACATTTTCCGTTGGGCGTAAATGTGTTGACCCTCACCTTTATCCCAAATCTGAGTAAATTTAATGGTTTTGATGTAAGCTATTGAATGTTAATTTACTGTGTACTTTCTAACAATTTTTCCGTTGGGCGTAAATGTGTTTGCCCTCACTTTTGTACCAAATCTGTGTAAGTTGAATAGTTTTCATTGTAAACTAATGTGTACTAAATGATTACCTACTTTTTTTTACATTTTTCTGTTGGGCGTAAATATGTGGCCCTCGCCTTAGTTCACTTTAACCATTTCATACGTTAGGCGTAAGTTGTGCGCCCTTACTTTAGTACCCAATCTGCATAAATTGGTTTTTCTTTTGTTAAATTCTTATATGTCGGCTGTTTATATAACCTGTACACCCATACACACAAAAGTGGCGGCTCACCGAGCAAATGTAAGGCCCCATAACTTATAAACCTTATAAATAAAAAGGTTAAAAAATAATTAGTTGGTTTTCTTTCACCCTCCAAGAAAGGACCGTTACAAGTTTTATGCATGACTCAAACCTTCAAATTTTTTAGCAGAAATCATATATTATTAATAAACCATAAGTCACACATGATAGTAGAATTTGACACCTCAGTCGCGGAAACGGTGTCGTCGTACAAAGAAACGGCGGTAACTCACTGGCTTAGCACGATCCACTCTTATCTCTTTCAGTTCTGCGAGCGACGGCGCTCTTAAATCTTGCCTACTCTCGAATACTAGATGGAGGCATGCGTCCACCAGCCAGGAATCAAGTGTTCATTACTGGATGAAGTTACTGGTTCAATGGCCTTAGCTCTATGTGATAGACATTGATCTAGCTTAGGCAACCCACATATCATTATAAATTTATGTAGGTATTCGTACTTTTTATCAATTCTCAAGAAGGTACTTTTTACATAAGTTAATCGTAATCATAATCAAAAAAATTATTGCATATCATAATCAATAATTTACATTCTTACGTGTATTATGTATACTTATTATCATCTTATATAAGACCTATGTAATGTTATAGTATATACTAATTATGACACCCCGTCGGGGTATAGCAACACTTAAAGTATAAAAGAATAATAACTATGAAAAAAAGTTATGCAAGCGACGATAAAATTTATTATGATTATGCGCATATCCGTAAGAAGTGTTTTTATTTTAATAAAACACAGAGTTGAATATAAAATGTTAAAGACTTGAAAAAACACTTTCACTGGCCTCTTGTCATGAGTATGGCCTATAAAGAATAAGTTTGCCATAATTTACCTTCGTCCTAGCTGGTGGACACCTATCATTATTCAAACACTTACAAGCCTTTAATTCGAGACAAATTATTGCATAATTTAGCAGTATTAAATCAGGCTTATACTTCGTGAGCCAGTGATCTTGTAAGGCTTAGCGTGTTCGGATTCTGTTTATTTGTGTCATTGCGTCTCGTCGCGAAGAGGAGAGTACGGAAAATGTTATTGAAGCCCAGATTTGTATCATATTACTCCTCTAGACTGAGATTTGAGTCGAAGGCTCAATTGAATCTACTTACCAATGTAAAGTAGTTGATTTGAGTTATACTCTGTTGAAGTCTGCTGATATCTAAATTCAAAACTTTTAATAGATCTGATAATCCCACCAATCCATCCAATTTTTTTTGTTGTTGGTGTTTTTAATGGCTATGTTCTGAACTTAAAGGTAAATTTTATAGAATATTATAATGATTATTATTTAGGTTTAATTTATTGTACATATTTGCCAAACGTTACGCGATTCTGGCTAGAAAATATGAAAGAAACACATAACTTAGTGCCCCCGGTGTCTGAAAAGTATTAAAGGACTTACCATAATTTTACATTATGAATACCATACGAGAACACAAAACGTTCATTCATATTTGTATTGAAACAAACTGTATTATTTAAATAACAATGGCGAATCCTGAAGTCAGTTGAGTACGCCTGTGACCTGTGTTATAAAAAGGGTCTCGACCCAACTAATACCCTTGTCATGTTAAGATGAAATTAGTTTAACCCGTCCAGCTGCGTCGGGAACCACTGTTTGGCCAAAATTTAATCTGACAATATTACATCAATATACCCTTGCTACAACCCAAACAATGGAAACTGAAAAATCAGAGATGTAGGATACATGTGTTCACACATAAATATTCGTGAATATTATAAAAAAATGAGCCTGTCCTAAACAAGAAAGTTTATACATAATTGAACAAATATCGTTCATATTTTTGGTAAAATTATAAAATCAAGTATTAACACAATACACTTTGAATCGTATTTCCACATTCTACAAAAGTTATATTATGTTAAAATGTACTAAAAAATCTTAATAATAATTGATGCCTTTTTATCATAATACTTCATCAAATTGGAGAAGTTTATGACTGTGATTTTTACAATATATCTTGTTCTTTATTAATCTATGTGAAACAACAATATGGACGCCGTTACCTTGTTGTAGTCTGTCTATGTTTGCTTTATTAACTAATGGTTTGGAATGGAACGTCTGTCCTGCGGTGGTGGTGTGTAAACAACAGTTGTCTGTGGCATCTTTATAATTTATTACGAATCATTAATGTTTTGTGCTGTAAAGAGGACACTATTAAACGAAACAGATAAGTATTGTATTTAGTTTTGATTACTTTTTTTATATCTTACTCATCTATGCTAGCTATTTATTAGTATTTAAAAAGCTAACTTATAACTGACAACATCTAAAATTATATAAACAATGCATAAATACACACAATTTATGGAAGATGGAAATGCAAAAATAAAACCATAAAAGTATCGTAAAAAGAATGTAAACATTTTGTTTGCCATTAGAAAAAAAAATATCGCTGTAGAGTTGTAAATTATTGCCTGAACAGATGTTGCCCCGTAACAAGTACTTGCAACGAAGATTAACGATGGCGACTCCATAAAAACTGTTACAATAACGCTTCAAGTTATAAACGTTTATGCTTGTACAGTCAATGACAGTAAATAAAAAAAATACATTTCATAGTTTGTTCTTTTCCACCAATAGTTTAGTTTTTCTATTATGCTTATCTGTTTGTGTGATGACTATGACTTCTAAGTCGCAGGTCAATTAAAGAATCTTGAAGTTTGGAACCGCAGTAAAAATTTGAACCAATTTCATACTAATTCCCAAAATATTTAAGTGCAGATGTGGTATGAACATTTCAAACAAGATCTAATTTATTATTAAATGTAGTAGCATTTTCTGTGGCTGTAGACTGTCCAAGCTGCAACTTGTTAGTTAATTTGACCTCCATCTAGTGGAAAATCTTACCATTCATTATGAAAATTAACATTGTTTTCTAGAAATGAATAATTTTATCGAAAAAGCTATAAACTACAAACAAGTACGCAATAATGTTATGAGTTTATAGCTCCGTTCACGTAGTTTATTGTAGAAGTTTTTTGCAAAAACATTAATAAATGCTGAAATTGTGTAAATATTTAATTTGTGCAAAAATTATGCAATTTATTTATTTTCAACATTTGGCTACATTGAAAGCGTTGGTTATTTTATTAATCCATTTTTGTATGAATAATAATAGGTATTATTCTCAATCTAAAGTTTATTGTTTGTTGAAATTATAAAATGAATACAAAAAGCAAGTTCTTGTTTTTTGATTTCATGATAGGTACGACACGTTCTACGGTTAGTTAGGTGTAACATCAAAATCTATGAATTATTTTCATAATTTTCGAAACTTATACCCTTTCTCCGCCCTCATTAGATTTACCTTTCTTTTCCGCGATGTTTTATTACACCTTGAGCTGGGTTTCTTCTATAAAATTATTTTATTAATTGGCGTAATATTTCAGGCCGGTATCGTGGTTGAAATCTCCCTCAGATTACCAGCAGCACCATGAAGAATAATGTGTTGTGTACGTGCCCTAAGAAATTGGTTTCATTGTACTAGCGATAAAAATATTCCAACATTTTGTTTAGTTTTGTTGTCACGTTCCATCAGCAGCACTTGGAGTTGTCCGTTTACGAGATTAACGCAAGCTGGTTATTACCAATTGTATAATAATCTAATACCAAACAAAAAATTACGTAGATCCTTTAAATTGGTAGCTTGATGTGTTGCTGATGGTACTTTATGGTATGGACCTGAGGCTATTCCGATAAGTAACTTTTCCATTATTATAATATTTTTAACGAATATGAAAATATTTTTCAAATAAGTTTGGCTCATGTATGAATAATAAATTTATTTCTCATAAAGTAATTTCGAGTCGCGCAAAATTCTCTAGGGAAATGTTACAGAAACGGTCACATAAACGAATGACAAATGAGGCAAAAACGAGATCTTGAAAACTCCAAATTTTGTAAAATATATTCCAGGCCATTGAAACACCTTATTTATGTATTTAAATTTTTTTTGGGTTCCGTACCTGAAGAGAAAAAAACGGAACCCTTATATGATCACTTTATTCTCCGTCCGTCCGTCTGTGCATGTTTATCTCGGGAAAGAGTAAAAAAATCGAGTTGAAAATAATACTATATGACAAGCGGCCGTAGACCTGAGTCTTTTTCTTCTTTAAATTTAAGAGTCAAACTCTTGTCGGTGGAGTAACTTCCACTTTTCCCTCTTCTCTGCTGGACACAACATTGACTTTTTCCTTTATCTGGGTAAAGTAGGTGCGTCTAGGTCTACCTCTGCCTTGCCTTCTTTGTACTTTGCCTTCAATAATGTTCTTTATAAAGTTGTCGTGTCGCAGCAAGTGGCCAATCATCTGCCCTCTTTTATTTTGCATGCTCTTCAGGAGACAACGTTCTTCCAACCAGAGGCAGCTCTTCTACGTTTGTCCTGCGTTTATGGTTTTAATTTCAACTAAATATATTTAGCCGTGTGATGCCGGCTTAGAATAGCATCACCCCATTTCTTTCCCGTGGGAGTGGTAAGAGGCGACCAAGGGACTTGTGGGTGTGTACTTGTGGCCGTTTACGCTCTGCCTACCCCGCAAGGGATAAAAAGCGTGATATGTGTATGTATATTTACGCGTCTTACGCCGTACGGATGATGGACGGACAACATAGTTATGCTATAAGGGTTCCGGTTTGTTGCTGTCTGCTTGCTTAAATGCTTTTTGAAGTAAGTACTATTTTGTAAACCTTTTCTATCTGTCTTTTTTTTTTGTAAAAGTTGCGAGGAAGAGATCGCTGCAAGCGATAAGGCCTTTGCTTACTTTTAGTTTTAAGTTTTCTGTATTTTTTGTTTCTGTTGTAAGGAAAAAAAATATTATATCTATCTATCAATCTATATAAGGACGAAAATGGAAAAAAAAATAGAATCAAGGGCAGTAATAAATAAAGTAATGTGCATGTTACTGAACCCTCGCTAGGCCACTCCAACATTCACTTGGCCGGTTTTTTTAGAGCAATATAAAATAATGTAGGCACCGCTTTCAAAATGTGTCGAACGAAATCGTTTTGCAACATTAAACATGGTAATAAAGCCTTTTCGAATTCATTTCCCTTTCAAACATTTGAAAGTATGATTGATGAATGATACAGAAAACGGCTAAATCAAGATAAGTGCCACCTACTTCAAATATTCTTTTGGGGGGATCGGCAATGCGGGTAGGTTTAGATGAGGTACGACCTTTGATCTTTTGCGATAAGCTCGTTTTAGATTTATAAACTTTAGATTGTTCATGACAAGTTTGACGGAATGTTTTAGAGTTTTGTGAAGTCTTGTCAGTCTTAGCCACAGGTTGAAGCGGAACTTTTAAAGTCCGGTGGTTATTAATCTTCCTACGAAATTTTCTTATTTTTACTAAAAATACAAGTAGGTATAGCGCATGCCGTGTGATGCCGGCTTAGAATTGCCGTGTGATGCCGGCTTAGAATAGCATCACCCCATATCTTTCCCGTGGGTGTCGTAATAGGCGACTAAGGGACTCGAGGGTGTGTATTGCAATTTTAGGCGATGGGCTGACAACCTGTCACTATAGCGATACACAAAATTCCGAATAACCCTCAAACATTTGTCAGACGTGGTGTAAATGGCCGTTTTTTGCGGCTGTTTACGCTCTGCCTACCCCGCAAGGGATTATAGGCGTGATATGTGTATGTATGTATGTGTGTAGGTATAGCGCATTGCGTGGTCTAGAAGCCATTTTTATTATTTAGTTAAATCAACCAAGCGTGTGTAGGCTCGCACGATTTATATCTACGCAACGATAAAGCTCCTAATTGTTACCTGAACGGCATCACGAGACGTGATTGCGTTCGCTGCAATCCGGGGTAAGTTAAAGTTATTGTCTTTGCCTTTCCCACCTACTGATTTGTTCTTGTATCGAGATAATGCATAAAATAATCAGACAAAATCTCTTATATAATGTTATATACCTTAATAATGTTAATTTATAAACTGATTTTTAACCTACTTACAGACTTTTGTAAAATCGTTGGCCTACATTTCAGAGCCCAAAGATTTTTTTTCTTCAAATGCAATCTTAGGATTTTTCATTCGTATTTCAAACTTATACGTACTGTTAGTGTGACTGCGACGCACACAGACAGGTTATATAGAAATTATTTCTGGCTCCAACAATGCCAACAGTATTCCAAGGCTCAGTTATAAATCAAGACAATAGAAGCAGGAGTGTGAAACCGCAGCCAATCTATCTATCATTGCACCAGTGCTAGCTCTACACGCCCACTCGAGACATCTTGGAATTTATAGACTTCCATCTATTTGCACAGACCTATAAATAGACGTGCTTTGTTTTGGTGCCCGCCTGGAAATTAGATAATATCAATCACTATTTTACTACTGACCAATTTTCAAACGCACGTTTTTGATGTAATCATTCTTTTTGATCTATCATGATCTAGAGTATGCTTTTTGTCCATAATCATATTTCATTGTCTTCATTCAATTGCAATTTATTTTATATAACACGTTGTTGAACACAACAGTATGATAATTTATCAAACAATAATAAAAAAGGTGTCTGTTGTGTGTTTAAAATAACGTAAACCTGGAGCTGAGAAGACCTAGATCTTGTTTATTTCATCAGTTTCTACAGTTGTCCATTTCTAGTGACAATTACCTACCTAACGCACTTTAAAATGTCAGACCCATAGAATTTTTTCAGACAGTAATTTTACTGTAGGTGGAATTATTAGCAGAACACTAGGTATAGTGTAACTGAAAGTCTATTAAGGAATAACACTATCTGCTTTCGGTCCAAAACAGCTACCTACACCTGGCCTGGCATACCTCTAATCCTGTACTTGAAGTTGGAATTCACGCCAAACTTAGTTGTTCAGGAGTTTACATGCACACAAAACATAGCATACCTACCTTCAGACACAGTGACTTTAAAGATGCATTTTAGACTAACCATTTTTTAACGCAAATACACGATGTTATTAAATAAGTGTCGCTATGAACGACAAAGGTAAGTTTTTTTTATCCTGTGAAATGGTTATGTTTCCCGTTAATATTCTCAGTGTTATGTGGCCAAATTAAACTGCTGAAAAACTATATTTTGCTGTTGACAGCTGTCTGCTCACTCCATCATAAAATTACCCAATGCAAATGTCCGATAAAACTGTGTGGGCTAAAATTTGTTTAACAGAATGGTGCGGAATTAAAATATAACATCTATTCTTAGTTCATAAAAAAGTTAAGCCTCATAATTGTTTTGTATAGTTATACCTATTTTTACTGTATTTTATTGTACGGAAAATACCTACAACAATCTGAGATTATATTATATCAAATACAATTTATGTATAAGGCTATATTCAAATAAACTGATTGGTACAAATTATTAGCAATTGAGTACCGCTACCCAAGACGGCGGTAGTGGATACCGCAGCCATTTGAACGGGGTCAAATTTGCTAATTAATAGTTTGAAAATACAGAATTCATTTGAACTTTCATATCTGTAAGTAAGTGGCTTTAGATGCGTGTCTCTGCGTATACAAATAGTATGTTTGTTTAAGCCACACATATGGTATTACAGTAATTCAATATTTTTGCAGATTTGCTTAATCAACATTTGCAAGGGGTTGTACTAATCTGACCCAGCACTATAGTGTTAAATTGCCATGTAGGGTTAAATTGCCTGCAGGTAAATAGCGGTTAGTCGAACAGCAAAAACGCCTCATCAGCTACAACGCCATGAATCCCTGCCTATATCGCCGAGTCATTAGAAGGCCGCGCTAACCCGTGTAACGTGTAACTGATGCTTAGTAAAAGATGTATACATCCCAGAGATTGACAGATATAGCATTGCTAGAATTAAGTTGTCTGAAGGTAAATAGCGGTTGGTCGGTCAGCAGAAACGTCTCATCAGCGACACGCTTACGTCACCGTCACTGGCTGCCTGTACCGCCCCGATATTGGAGGGCCGCGCGTTACAAATACACACACGTAACTGATGCTTCATGAAATTTTCAGAGCATAATCCGGGAAAAATAAGTAACTGCAAAGCAGCTTCAGAGACTTGTAGGGCAACAGAAAGCCTTATTAGCCGTACATCACCATCCGTCGATGGCTGCTTATCCAAGAAGGCGTTGATGCGTTACAAGGATTTGTTTGCGAAGTACAAAAGAAGATCTGAGGTTCATTTTTCTGAGCTGGTACCACATGGTTTCATTGACATTTACCTTCAATTTGCATAAACCTGCCATGCCGTGTGATGCCGGCTTAGAATAGCATCACCCCATATCTTTCCCGTGGGAGTCGTAAGAGGCGACTAAGGAACTCGTGGGTGTGTATTGCAATTTTAGGCGATGGGCTGACAACCTGTCACTATAGCGATACACAACATTCCAAATAACCCTCAAACATTTGTCACTTCACACATTCATAATCAGTAGCAGAAAAACGTGAACATTACAGATGTTCGACATAAAAACATGATGCCAGCTGACTGAAATTCTACATGGTCTAGACAGGTATAGTAATCCCCATTTTGGGCTATCTTTCATCTATCACGTGGGACACTAAGTCGACGTTTGACTTGATAAAGCCTAGTAATTTGTTAGATTATAAGCATAATACAGTTTACGACATGTTTGCTCATTCTTTTATCTACGCATTATCAACGTATTTCATATCCTTTCAAAACCACAAAGTGTGTTTGTCAAAGCGCACCACAACGACCCAAATATGTAGGTACCTTTAGATCACGAAATTGTGCTGGTTGACAGATCAAAGCTAAGCATTTCCTTTGTGGGAGTAACGTGGATGTTGTTTCAGTTTTTTTATATTGCTGTACGTCACATCTGTCAATAACTAAGAAAAAATACGCTGCTGGAGTGAACTCGGTTTTTTTTCCAAGTCTATTGAAATGATCAAAGTTATTTAAGTTATTGTTGGCAATGTATTTTTTCATCAAATCATATAACACAACAACAAGATTTTGTACCTGATTATATGTGTTGACTAAAAATCATGAAAATATTCCTATTTTGGAATAGTCTCGTTTTCATTCTTTTATTACAAATACTGTACAATGCGTGATGTTTTCAATCAATTAAAAATATTAAAAGAAAGGTGAAACCAATTTAAACATATACAACAAATTTTTACCTCATAACGTGCACCTAAATATATTTTTTTCAAATGACGAAGCAGTCGCGTGTCTAAATTGAAATAAAATTTAAACTGAAATAAGTATATCTAACCGACGTGTGTGTTGGTAAGATATAATTATTTGTTGAATTCTTTTAAAATAATGCAATTAAAAAATGAGCCTACTCGTTAAGATTTGAAAAGCATTTTCCACTGGTGGCATGTTAAGAGCATGACAAGAGCTGTCCGTGAACGGAACCCTTATTGTTATTTGCGGATGCCTTTATTGACGTTATTCAGAAAGGCTTTTGAACATTGTCAAATATTTTTGGAGTAAAGTGATTTATTGCTTTTATTATTTTCAGCGCAAAGCGTCTGATTAATTATATTTTAAAAGTAATAGGCATTTTGTTTTCTACTGAATATTTAATTAGATTCAGTCTTCAATATGATATTTAGATAAAGTTATTTTTTTGTCAGTACGCAACCTTTACAGGTTGATTTACTCAGGATTATACAGGGTGTAAGGGACAGCCCTCTGAATACTGATAGGGTGCATTCAACCGATGAAAAACAATTCAGGAAACGTAAAAAATATTGACTCCCCATAGAAAATGCAGTCAGCTAATTGCAATTTTGTATGGGACTTCGTTTTTTTTGTCGTTTTCTGACATAACGTTTCTAGGGGAAAGTTGATCAGTTTAATGGTCTGCATGCACCCTATGAGTATTCGGAGGGCTGTCCTTTACACTCTGTATATAACTCACACTATCAGGCCATCTTCAAAGTTGCGTAAAAAAAATCAGCTTTTCTATTTAAAAAAATAAATTGGCGAGTAGATTAAATACCTACTCGATCAAAATGTATGAAATAGCAGATTGTTTTTCAAGATTTTAGAGATGGCTTTATTTTTCATAATGATGATGAATGAATGATGAAAGTTTGCGTACTGACTAAATAGTAACCCAGTATTTATTGATAGTTTTCTCAGATAATCGAGTTTATGTTATGATCTAGCATGTTAACTGTCCACTACTTGGAAGGTATCAAATATCCAATAAACCAACCACCACAAGATTCCTGTTCAATTTACCCGATCAATTACACTGGGCTTAATTACTCAAACCATATAGACCCAGTTGTTCTGAATCTGATCTCTATTTGATTGATTGAGAAACCGATCGCTTAGCGCAAACAATCCTCCAAACTGGCGAAACAATTTTAGTAGTTATGATATTTTTAGGTCACGTGAAAGGAAATATAATAAATAATAAGAAAGTATAGTTGGTACATTTTGACATACACTTTAATACAGAATGTAGAGTCATAAGTGAGAATGTTCCAACAATAATGGTAGTTTTATAATAGAACTTTGACTCAATAAAGAACTCGAAACTGATACAACGTTTGCATTACGAACTACGAAACATCTCGTAGCTGCTACGGTGCTACGTTTCTCGTAGCTGGTCTACGCGACAATGTTTTCGGCCCAATGACTCGGAAATGTATACTCGATTAGACGAACGGCGGCATACGCTTTCACGGTAGCAGATATTCTCTAGCAAGCCGTTGAGTGTCCAACTGTGGAATTAAGGTATAACATGTTTAAAAATAAATTTACCAGTTCAGAATAAAATTAAAATATCTTGTTTTACTCAATCGTTTTTAATGTTCTTATTTGGTAACAGAGAGATTTTGCTGATGTACGCTTCAGAAAATATACGTTATAGCAATGAAGAAGACACATAAAATTCTGCAATAGTTGTAAAAAAAAATATTCCCTCTAAAAGTCACAGAGGGAACCACTGTTTATACTATTCATCCAGCTGCTTTAGAGTGCAAGACTGTGTCTCAAAGCTTAAGTTTATTTGTGCTACTCACTCATACGACTCCGAAACTTTTTAGTTTAATTTCATAAGAATAGCTAGTAGAAGTAGTTTTATTTTTACTTCTGTAAGTAGATAATATATCCAAAATTGAACCCGGAATGTGTGGTGTATTACATTATAACAAAACCCTATGATTATCTATGTATCCACAGTAAACAATGTTGATTGTTACCTGTTGTATGTACCTATCCGTTTTATGCGGCTGTTTATGCTCTGCCTACCCCGCAAGGGATTATAGGCGTGATATATGTATGTATGTATGTATGTATGTACCTAATAAAATAAAATAAATTTATTCATAAGGAGACCAAAAGAAAAATCAAAGGCATTGTAAGTTAATGTTTGTCATTTCGTGACTTCGTAAGGTTGTTCTGAGTTTGGTTAACACCTGATCCTCCGTTAATCTGACACTAAGTTTCTTTGGATCGTTCGTCGACTCGGTGTCCCATACAATATAAACATGGTCTATGTTGTACGTGCCCACAAACTCGTGCACTCAAGTTGGGTTGTAGACGAATGGGCCGCTTTAGACTTTACTTGCTACATTTGGCTTCATCGCGTGTGACATTGATAAGTGCCCAGTGCGACACCTCTTTATTTAAACCAAGATTAAGCAGTCTAGCACCCCTTGAATTGGAATTTCATGAAATTCACTAGTTTGCCAGATTTAAATAATGTTTAACATTTCTTCATTATATTTTCACTTTTCTGGGGTGTTGGTAGAACGTAGCGGCTAAGAAATTCGTTATATGTATTTTTTTTTTTTTTAATTTTAATGCATGTTTTCTTTTTTTTCTTTAGAGGAATGCTTAGAGCACCAAAAACAAAAAAAACGAGTTTAGGTACAAGCAGGCTAATTAGAAGCATCCACTTAATATATTTAGATACTAAAAATTCATAGGAAAAAAGAAACGTAAAGCAGCCCGAAAAATACATCGACATCAATGTAGGCACCCCAGAGGTAACGGCAATTTAAATGACAAACAATTCGTAAATTGATGATATTATGAATAGTATTAAATTATTGGACCTTACGCGCATTGAAATGTTGCAATTTCTTTAAGAAAAACAACTTAAATGCATTGATGCTGGAAAAGAAAAGGTGAATACTGTCGTCTTGAGTACAAATGTCGTGAAATAAGCGTACAGCTGTTTATGAAGAATTTTTTTCTGTAATTAGTATAAGAACGTAGTACTGCAAATACAGGTCTATTACGAAGCGCTCTGCCAGGTGAATGAAGTCCAATTTTCGAGAGCAGATCTGGGCAGTCAGTTGTATCCCGTGCTATTTTGCCAACATAATAATGTCGGCAATATCCCTGCAGGTTTTCAAAGGTAAGAGATGTAATCGGGCATAACGGTCTTCGTATGACACTTTGGGTAATTTGAATTTAAAGGTAACGCGTAAACTTTCTTTGAATCCTTCCAATTCTGTCAATATGCTCGTTATAGAAAGCATGGGTTCCATATCTGCGAACAATACTCGAGATGACTGCGCACAAAAGTAAAATTAAGTTTTCAGGGATTTCATAACTTTAAATGTTTTAGACGTTCTATAAATAAAATCGAGGGCACGAAAAGCTTTTTTAGTAATGACGTCGACATGCGCAATAGGAAATTTTCTATAGATTCTCGAGTGTCATGTAGAGGGCGCTCAGCTTAATTGAAATAACGTTCCTTTACATGAAAATCTGTACCTCTTTTCAAAATATTCTTTATTTTGTATATAATTATGTAATCGTTCTAAATTTCTTATAGATTTTGTTTGCTTACATGAATGACACTCAATATAATAGCAAGACGACAAGTTCATTTTGTAGCAAATTAAACTAGAAGAATTAAAGTAGTAACGCACACAACGTGAAACGGAACCTGAGACAAAACTATGGCTGTCGCCAGCCATATTGAAACGTCAAATTTTCAGTTTAGCACAGTGCCCTCTGGTTTGACATTCAGAAATATCAATAAAACTGTCAACAGAAAAACTCCCATTAAATTCAACTCGCTATCGTGCATGACACCGAGATGGCATATGAATGGCAATTTTCTATTTTTAATGAATTCTCTATTAGAGATTTATATTTTAAGATCATTTCCTTTAAAGATGTAAGTCAAAGCACCCTGTATTTGTGTTCTACATAAATGATTATTTTGAAAATAAATCTGATTTATTATTGAATTTTATGCATCAAAAATTTTGTTACATTATTAATAAGCCAAAAAGCCATAAAAAGTTGCACCGCAATTGAAGCCAGATGCCTGTTTCTAATAAAAAAAAGAAAATGATGACGGCCGGCAATCTATCACGCTCAGTCATAAGCTGACTTTAATGCTGGGTCACTTCAGACCTTTTTGTTGACGTTAATATTACTTAACGTTGTTGTGCAAAAAAATACAAAATCATCGGAAGCTCTTTAAATGAAACGTCAACACAAGGAAACACGTTTGGACCTTCACTGAAGAAATGACGCCATTATCAAAATAGGTACTTTAGGACAACTAATGTACCTATTTTGATAATAGCGTCATTTCTATTCTATTTCTAAAAGCCCTTCGGCCGCGTACGAAACCAAGTTTCGAAACTGGTTTCGAATCAAGATTAATATTTCTTTAATCGAAACTAGTTTCGTAATAAGGATTATTTTTCTTGATTCGAAACTGGCAGCGTAAAAAGAATAACATTTCTTCTTACGAAACTTGTAAATAATACGTTATTGAAATAAAATAAAGACTCTTTTGAAAGAAGAATAAGTAATAATAGACAGACAACCTGGAACCTTTAAGTCTTGCCCAGGCTGTTTTAAACAGTTGTGTAGCATTCGTACTTCCATTTCAACAGGGCTCATATTCATAACATATGTGTATCCTTTATTCACAAACGATAGTGGTAAACGAGCTAGGCCGGCACATCGTGTTTGTATTATAAGAGCGGGTTCACCCGTCACAGGTGTCTTGAGACACTTACTGGGTTAGGACTCAGCCTCCATATTTTTTTATCATGTATGCTTGCCTAATAAAGATTTTTTCAATTTTCAATAACGTATTATTTACAAGTTTCGTAAGAAGAAATATTATTCTTTTTACGCTGCCAGTTTCGAATCAAGAAAAATAATCCTTATTACGAAACTAGTTTCGATTAAAGAAATATTAATCTTGATTCGAAACCAGTTTCGAAACTTGGTTTCGTACGCGGCCGAAGGGTCTAAACCACGTCTTATGTAAAACTACTTAAACATCACAAGGTGTACCAAATTGAGATTTTTATGCCACACCTACTTGGCAGGCGGTTGGTAGATACTACGCAAAATATTTGTATTGACAAATAACGCTACTGTTTATTCCTTTGACGACGCCGCCCTTGCAGTTATCTCAACGTAGCATTTAAATATTTATACCCCACCGTGACGCGACACGACGCCGTTCGCTCCTCGGCGTTAAATTAATTAATACATTTTGCTACTTTCCAATCGACATCGCCTTAATTAACTGCTTCCATGAACAATAGCTACTCAGAATTTCATTAAACGTGCTGATAGGTACACTGAAGTCAGTCAGAAATTCAAGAGTTGATTAAATTACTTAAAGTAAGAGGAAATCAATGAATGATATTATCAGGTTACGGAATAATTAGGAGAAGCTTGTTTTTAAGCATTTGAATTGTCATTCAAGCAGTCAAATGCTTCATAAGCAACATTAACCCCTTACTTATCCAACGGCTATAATGTATCTGAGATGTACGTCATCAAGTATTTGTAGACTGTTTTTTGAAGTAGGTCATATTTTAAAACAATTCCCGTGTTTGCGTACAAAAAGTTTGAAAACTTGCAATTTGCTATCCTCAGTGAATTCGCTAGTAGAGATTAGTTCCTTTATGCCCTTTACCTTTATCCTGCTCGCGCTTGAAATTATTGGAAGTTTTTAAAAACATTATTAATTAATAATATTATTTCAGTACCGCTTTTCTGCTCTCATCAGTATTTGCCTGCATCTAACTTCATTAGAAAGTCAGTTTGTTAAGGACATAAGTTACCCCAGGGAACTCAAAGATGGTAAGTGCTGAATGCAAGTGTGCCAGCAAAAAAAAAAGAAATTTACAATCCTTTGACAGCTGTTGCGGAAGTAGCTTCGTACGGTTGTAGTGCGGTCATCGTACGGGGGAGTGAGCTGGTTCTCACGTGGAACCGCTCAATTTTGCGGTGCTTTGGTCCAGTAATATTAACAAGTTTTATGAAATCGCATAGAATCGCCACATATCCTGACACACGACGTTGCATCCCCGTGCGGGTCATTTCCTTGCTAGCTACCAAAAACTGCAATATCATCCGGCACGTGTGCGTTCCACTATCCCGGAATGTCACCACGGGCAATTTCACCCTTTGTCTCAATGATGAGAGCCGTCTTCGTCGGTTGTCGGGATGTCACTGTTCTACTGCTCCCCTACACTTGAAAAGTCGAGTATTACTTAACTCAGGATGCAAAAGTGCAGATTTCAACAGCCTTTTGTTGTTATGCCACCGTCTATTGTAAGATATAAGTCAGTATTGTTGCGAAGAAGACGTGCCTGAACTTAATAAGTGGATTTATGACGTTTCCATTTTACTCTAGTGCTGTTTTACATAATATTTCTGCTAGATATTTAGTAGGTAAGTTGATATTTATATTTATCATCACGAAATCCTAGGAATATGGTCCAATTGCTAAAGTGGTTTAACACGTACTGAACTGAAGAAGGCATACTGGAAAAAAGGAAACTCCTCCGTTTTTTCAATCAAATGTCGTCATGATTTTTTTTTAAATATTATAGTTATTTCTTGTTTCTTGACAAATAAACTATAACTTACAAAGGAAATTCTCCAAATTTCTGGATTATGGTAAAATGTAGTCTATGATTTTGCCATCCTTCTGAACTGATCTAGAAATTCTTAGGATTTTAGATGAATCCATAAAGTTGGTTAGGTTAACATGGCAAATCGGGGTTTTAGAAAATTTTACAGAACCAAACCCTAGAAATTTTTCCAAATTTCTAGATTTTTTCATAAACATAGTAGAATGAAGTATTCGATTCTGACAATTCCGGTTTTTAGCCAGATTCGTAGGAATCCTTCTAAATTATCAATTCTGACATAATTATTACTGTGACTGACATACATACAATTAGGAAAATGACTGTACAAAGTGTTGAGTGTATTCTAGATGTGAAACTAATCAACTTTTAACAGTACCATTTTTCAAAAATTTAATTTAATACGGTAATTTTCTTGCTGCTCGAGAGATTTTAAATTCGATTATATACAAAAAATTATTGCACTATTTAAATCATATTATATATTATAAGCATTTCATGTCAAGTGATCACGTCTGACGAAACTGATTGAGATTACTTTCAATCTATACAATTAAATATTCTTAAATTAAATAAATATATAAATTCTTACCAAGTTAATATGTAATATTTATATACATATTATTTATCTATGCATATACTTACTTATCCATCTTTTTATTTTATGGGTTATACAACAGTTTAATGTGTGTGTGTGAGTGATTCAATCAATCAATCATGGCTGCCAGCCAGCCCAGCCCCTCAATACGACGGCGAATCCCATGTGCTTAGACAAGTTTTTTATTTAATATGGATGAGACAGGTCTGAAAAGATTTTCTCGGATATGTAGATTTAGGCTTAGATTTTATAAAAAAATATCTTTTTTTGTTAATATAGATATTTATATTCTTAAGGTATCCATTTTCTATCAAGATAAATCTTACTTTAAAGGTTTTGTGGTTATTACCACTAAAATTATTATAATACATATTTAGATATCGGTAAACTTTGTTTAAAAAAAATATGTTCTATTCTCCACATTGATATTATATTGGTATTACAATAATCAGTGTTTAATAGTTGTAATTGACATTTGCGGATTTATGTAATCTCACAACGGGTATTTTACTCACTGTTTGTTTGTATTTAGTGCCCGACATTACGATGATGATGCAAGCACCATGTTCACAGGTAAACTGAAGAGACTGTAGGTTTCAAGGGGTACACATCCCTAACTTTTCTTGAGTAAAAATAATTCTGTGTCTAATCCTGCAACAAAATCGTGTGATACCGTGAGTGTGTGTTGCCGAGACGACTTTAGAAAAAGTTCTGATGGTGACGTAACAGTTCCGCAAAAACGCAGAAGAATAAAGGTAGGCAGACATGCTCCTAGCAGCCACCAGCAGTTTCTGTAGTTTATCTACCTGTCAACCAGCAATATCACCGAAATATTGGGTATGCAAATGTGTAATAGTTTTGGGATAGATCTTATACATATTCTTATTTCGTATTCATAAAGTTTCGAGTGAAATGATTATTTTTCTTTCGTCCATTTTGGTTGAATAAAAGTTTTATAGTTTGAACTCAACAAAATGCGCTGAGTGCTTTTTGGTGTTAAAAAACACATGACAAGGAATGGTACTATTTTGGACAGTTTTATATTTTGTATTCCGATGTCATTTAAAAAATATTTACGGGATAATTGGTATACTAATTTGTAACTACATAAAACTTGCTTAAAGAACAGCCATACAGCAACTACCGTACCAATTCGAATTTAAAGAATTATTACATATTATTGATACAGCATTATTTTAAACCTTATTGTGTTAAACCAAACATGTGCAAAAAATACTAAAAAATTCAATCTTAATGTAAGTTTTATTCTCAGGCCGCAACTTGCCTTGTAGTTGAAATGGCGAAGTTAAGTTTGGTTTGCAACAAGCCGACCTAAGTGCACTTTGTCTGTTAAATTGGAAAATATTGTTGGCGGTGAGGAAGCAGCTCTCACATTGAGAAAACGGGATATACTATTAGATAATGGTGTTATTGTCGTGTGATGCTGGCTAGTATTACATCGTTTACAGCTTTGTAACAATGAAAATTATACTACATACCTATCTACCTACAAGGAGAAGGAAATGTTTGAAACAGCTAGGTATGGATTTATTGCAAAAATGTAAAATTTACTATGAAACTTTACAAAATGGAAAGGTTAGAAGGGTCTGCGTGGAAAAAGAATAGGCGTGGAAACTGACGTTGCATATGTTATTATGATTAAGTAGTTAATTTTTTTGCACGCTGATTTTCTTTTCGCACAGATACCTACTACAAACTTTTACATCAAAGTATGTTGTGATTTGAAAAAGATACGTATGCCAATAAAGTAAAACAACCTCACTATGACAAATGAATGGTAGGTAGGCTTTGATTCTCATTACGTTTACAGAACAAAAATAAACATAAGCCAAATCCAATAATTTATCCTCACCATTGACCCTCTCGATCGGCATCATAAAAATACAGGGTGTTTATTTTTTTTTCGACTCTCGGCAACTACAAGTGCTTTTTCGAAAAACTTTGAATGTACCTAGTTATTGTATTTACTTAAAAATAAGGGTACTTTTGTTTCAGCGAAAAGCCTAAGATCGAATATTTAGGACACTTTGCCTTCAAAGTTTACAATTTACGATTTTATTATGAAAATGTGGTTCCTAATACATTTAAGAGATCGTGTATCCAATATTTGGTTTTGTTTAGTGATACCACAACAGCAACTCTTTAGCCCACTAATAGGGTTGAACAAAGTTTCACATTATCAAAGTTTTACCTGAGTCGGTTCGTTTCCTACATATTTGTCAGAAAACAAGACAGGGAAGGGTTGTTGTAGTATACCAATGAAATAGAACTGACTATGCCTGATCAAGGTTTATTAATAGAAACATAATTTTAATTAGATGGCTCACACGATATCAAGAAATTTGACGGCGCGGTAATATGAACAAAAAGAGTCGTATGAAATGCATAGATTGACCGCATATTTATCATTGCACACAAAAGACGCCGCATCAACGTGTGTCTGTCACAGGCTAGCTGTCATTTATCAAAAACTGTAAAACGGTAACCTACAGCACGTGTGCGATTCACTTATTGCCGTCAAAGAACTAGTCTTATGACTATACAGCGATAGAAACTTGGAAAATAAATTCTCTTAACTTACTTTTGCGTCAAATAGATTAAATTAAATAGGTTAAAGTGATATTTTTAAACATGCCAGAACTTAGGTATCTTTTATCATTTTCTTAACGTATTTGACGGAAAGAAACAGAGCTAATTTAAGGTTCATAATTAACTGTAATATTTTTCTAATAATTTATAGAAATAGTTTAATGTTTTTACTGTTAGCTTTGTCAATCGGGATCGTAGACATATAAAATAATGATTAATATAAATATCCATTTACCACATTATACGTGTTATTTTTTACGCGAGATATCATTTCTTGGTTGTATTCTTTTTCTGTTCTGAGGAGAGTAGTTAAACACTACACAGGCTGCACTATCTTAAGCTAGTACATTTACTAAGCTTGCTGCCAATTGTAATTTCTACTTCCTCTTCAAAGTTTGTTTAGTTATGTCTGCGGTGCGCGTGTTAGCACTGCAGGACCTAGGTATTACCGCTGCTGCGGTATAATGCTTTATTGGTTGGGTATCAAGGTTGAATACCAAATTTTAAAATACTTCCCTTGTAAGGTATACAATTTTTGAAAACTTGCAAAATTTTCAAGAGCCGTGCCACGCGTTACTGGCATTAAAATACACTTGCAAAATTGGCGGGCAAGGAATGAGCTGCGGTAGCCCAGATGGAAGAGGCGTTGCCACTAGTAATGCGAAAGTCGCAGGTTCAAATCCTGCCCACGCTTGAAAATTTTGCAGGTTTTAAAAAAAATGGGTACCAAGGTACCAAGTCTTCATCAAGAATTATCAGCAGTCACAATCACAACAATCCAATACTGGACTTTGACTCTCCCTAGTAGGTACGCGGTATTATTCTTCCTCTACATACCCACATACATACATACATACAAACATGCTCACTACGCTAGGCAGGCGGGGTCGGCAGTGCAGTGCAAGATGTTGCATTCTCTGGATTTATTCCTGTTTAGCCTATTGTGTTTTGTGTTTGTGCTATTTGGATCCAGCATCACATGACTGTAACTAGAACTTATAAAATTCTTCAATGGATTACCATCGCAATTCTGCTATAACAGGCCGCACCTAGGAACCAAAACTTGCCTACCTACCCACAAAATAAAGTCTTCCATCAAAAGTCTACGCCATTTCGGTTTGGGGTTTCAAGGATTGCTGCACAAGTGAATGAATGAAAAGAACGTTTTAAAAGAGGTTCTGTCTCCATTGTAATGTGTGCGTCGCTACGGTTAACCCACAATAGGGACAAAGCCACTGCAGAAGGTAAATGGGCTTTTTGCTTTTTAAAACAGGGCTGCAGTTAGTACATTGTACACTACATAATATATTGGGTGTTTTAGATTACAATGTTTTATTGAATACCTTCTTGTTTTAAATACTGAAATTCAGCCGCTGGTAACTATTGTGCATTGTAGGTATTAATGAAATAATATAATTCTATTTGAACAACAATTTGTAAACTAAATGGTGCCATGCCGGGGTTAGGTTAGACCGGGCTCGTTTTTTAACTATTCCTTCTTCTGAGCCTCTGACATGGTTGATTAGTGCTCTAACATGGCTAAGTAGAATTCTGACGTGGTTTAGTAGGCCTTACGTGGTTGAGTAGACCTCTGACATGGTCGATGGGCCTTAGACATGGTTGAAAAGGACTCTGACATAGTTTAATAAGCCTCAGACTTGGTTTAATACGTCTCTGATGTGGTTGTGTAGGCCTCTGACACGATTACAGTACAGGGATGCACTCCTTTTTCCAGAATCTCTTTCAGCTCAACTTTATCGTCAAAGTGAACCTTCCGTGTACGACATAGGAGAACATTCTAGTTTCATGCATAAACCGTGATAGTTAGACAGTTGAAATGTGTACAGTTGATCTACTTCTGTTGCTGCTTTAACCAATTTTTAATAATAAATACCAAATAAATAGAAAAATATGTTTATGTAAGGGAGCTGCCTTACAAAGTCGTTAATTTTATTCCTCATAATTCGATTATGGACGCTGTATCTCATAAACCGTGATAGTTAGACAGTTGACATTTTCAATTCACAGAATTATATATTTTTGTACTTAGGTACCTACTATAAAAATAAATACAAAAAATAAATATTAAAAGTCGGCCCTTAAACTACTTAGCATTTTATTCAATATAAGTACAGGCTTTATAATTTTATCATACCCGGTCTATGCTGCCGATATCTTTATGGTATTGGTCTTGTCTGCCCAAATTCTCACACCACAGGAATTTGTTAATATCGCGGAAAATTTCTGACATCCTCTATTTAAGGTTGACTTATTTCAGCTTCAAATTATGTCAGTTGAGATGAGAGTTTAAAATAATTGTTACTAGTTTTTGGCATTTATTGGAGCTAACTTTTACCAAAGTTCTTTGTTGCAAAGGCAATCCGACTACTAAACCGAGTACGATGACATTTATTTGGATGCATTCACTAACAAGACTGATGTTAATTTCTAATTCAATATTAAATCCTACACGTGCAACTCGAAATGACACAGATGTAACAAAAATTTGCTAGCATATTTTTTATGTATTGTTTTATTTATGTTGTTTATTATTGCTGAAACTTTAAGAATGTTTACAATTATTTCGACTTTATTTAGCCATGGAAGGTTTAGACGGAAATCCGGTACGCAACATTAAGCTGAATCAATCATGCGCTCAAATTTGCTCTACTGAAATCGAGGGTTAAACGTGGCGGAGGTGTGGAGCTATATTCGCTATCTATTGATTAAAGGCCACTTTGTATATTTGACAATCTACATCACTACCAATCTACTCTTAAAATACCTTTTGGTATATCTGCAGCGGCTTGAACTACTCTTCAAGGGAAGAACATAATCCCATTGTTTATAAGAAACTAAATCATGATAAATTCAATTTACTTACCTTCTATATGATACTTTGTAAAGCAGTTTTCCGTATGTAGGTTCATCAATGAATTATAAACGGAAAATTAACGCGCTGGCTACGTTAGATGCCAAAACATCTCGAAAGTGTTTGGTGCCTCTGAATCCTAGATACGTAATAAAATACCTATTGTCTTTGAGAAGTGATACTGCGGAAAAAGATAAAACAATTTTGTACTTTATTAAGTTCTCGATCAAAGTAACTTTAATTAACTTCAATTTCACAATATTATTATGTAATTAATAGCGTACTCTAGGGAGGGTCGCTAAACTTTTCCTTTAATTAAGAGGAGAAAACACGGGAGTTAAGATCGTGAGACAAACGATAATGGCTTTGGGGGTAATAAAATCAGCAATGTAAATAAATTTTTAAGAATTAAGTAATATGTATGTATAGCAATAACTTTTCAGAGCAATTGGTATCTAGTGTGAGTTGTTTTTATCTGAGCTTTTTGGAAGCATTCCCAGAGAATTAATCGGCCGCAAAGTTTTTACGCTCAACGTGCATTAATTATGTACCTATACTTATTACGTTTGATTAAAACTGCAACATTAATTAAAACGCTTTTGTGCATAGTCGGTTTACTGAAATTCATTTGTGACAAACATTTATGTTAAAACACAGTTTTTCATTGTAATAAACTTAATGTAATACCTACTTATGATGATTTTAACTTTTAAATATTGTATGTATTTATATCATAATTAGATATTGATTCTATTTAACTACTGTGGTGTGGTACTTTAAAACAATAATTTCTTGAATAAGATTTAAATACGCTCTGGATTCATGTTCGGCGTAGTCTAGACCAACTATTTAGCTAGAAAACTAAACTCCTCTAAGCTTAACTGGATCATGGTAAACTAGGGAGCAGAATTAGGCACGATCCTATTCAGTGCTGTAAGTCTCTTCAGTTTAAATTCAACAGAAGCTATTTGATCCGGAGAATACTTCGAAGAATGATTTGTGTAAATCAAGGATTTAGGAAATTAAGCAAAAACATAGATACTGTAGGAAAATTTATTGAGTACTTAAACAAAACATACTAGTGTGGGCAGCCTTTAGATATGCTTTTTAAACTTATGTCATTACATATGTTGTATAGCTTTATTACAAAAATTTACGTAAATATAAATTCCATAATAACTGTACTTTTCACTTTTTGTGTTGGAACATATCACTATAGTAATTTGTTTTCATGTTCCCGATTTACGTATCTTGTCGTGGTACGCATGAAAAGTTTCGAATAATAAAAATAACTACCGTTTATCAATAACAACATGGCTTGGAGAATGGTTCATCATTAAACATTAAACGTCGCGTTACAGCGTGCGCCAAGTCTGATTGCGATGAGTTTTTGATGACTACAAGTTGTTAGTACATATGGTTCCCTCTGAAAGAATATTTCCTTGCTATTAGTTACCTTTAAAATCACTCTCCCAATAAAAATACTAGATCCTTTTTAGATAAATAAAACTTTGAGCACATTTGCTTATCTTACTTCATTTCATTTAAATGTTTCAATAGTGATTGCAAGCACCTGCAATTTCCCATTACTTTTTTAAAATTGCAAACTTTATAGCGTCAATATTTCAGTGGAATGGCGGAACTGTTCACGAAAATCATTTATTTCAGGAAATATAGTCCGACTTTTTCTTTGATTTAGAACTTTGGCAGCTCTTATGCTGAAACTGAAATATGTGAGCGATCTTGTTTAAACACGGGCGTGATTTTTAAGGTGCTTCCACACTACGTGGTGGAAAAATTACATTTGCATGCTAAAAGTGTAATTTAACGTGTATCGTACTGTAACAAAAAAGTTACAAGTAAGTTTATGCAAATAAATAATTATTGAATTGCGTTGTTTTGTATTGTAACTGTGATTTTTTATCAATAAAGTGCCCACCCTTTGGAATTAATTTGAATGCTTTGGCTGGCAACTATGTTTGATTATGAGTTGAAACAAATTTAAACTATCTTAACCAATCCAAATCTAAAAAAAACTTTCTATACCTACATAAGTTTCTTGATCGCAAACCATACTGACAACTCAAATTACAAAGCGAAATTAAATAAGGTTGCCCAAATGACGATTACAAAAGATCAAAAAGACAATGAAACAAAAAGAGCATCTATCTAATAATGAAACTTCAATTGGTACGAACTAATTTCGACTCTTGAAATGCTACTAGCACTTTTTGGGAAGGCCAAATTAGATCGGTGGAGCGCGTGACTCGCCTGTGCAATGTCCTCAAATCTACTCGGTATAAGCCTGTATTTACTTTTCAATTTTCTGTCTTTTTCACTCTCCATTCAACAGCGGGGGATGCAGAATGCTAGAGCTACGTGATCACAAAATTGTAGCCTTCACTATCTTTCTCAACGAAATCTAATGAGGGTATTGAGATTAGGCTTAGTTTTTGACAGAACTGCCGTGGTACAACCTGTATTCCTGAACTGAGTGATTTTGACTGGGCACTTTAATGTGTGATGGACATAATATATTTTGGGATTGGGAATCTTAAAAATATTGATTGGTATCTATGCAAAGTATATAATTTGTAAGTATATAATTTGATAGGTAGTAGGATATGGTGGGAAGGAAAAGCTTTTATGTCAAATTCATACGGCTAAAAAATATGTCACAATAATTACGATTTTTATTTTATTATGAATATATGTCAATAACATTTCATTAAAATTTACCTAATAATTATGTTACATACACTTAATACTTTGCAGCTTTATTAGTGCGAAACAGTTGTGCAGATATTCTTAATTTGCAGCAGAAATATGTACAACACGGTACCAATATTAAAATAAGTAGAATAAAAAAAATCATAACCAGTCGAGATAAGCACGGTGGCTCAACGCTACTGTTGCCATTAATTAACCGCGATGTTTCCCCAGAGGGCGCGTTCTAAATATTATCCGCATCATCTGCAGCTAGAAAATGAAGAGCACAATCAACAGAGTATTAGGTAAACTACAGCATTTTTTTTCAAGGGGTATGTTGTCATAAGTAAAATAACATTTCTAAAATAACTAAAATATTAGATTTGCTATTTGGAGGTCCAACTATGTTCCTAGAGAAAGTTGATTTTACATTGGCCAAGTTACTGCATGAAAAAAAACGCCTTTATTAATAAGAAACGCTAAATTTGCCAACCTAAACTTAGGGGTTGGAAAAAAATGCAGACCAAACTGTTATTTTGGCAGTTGCTGTAAGCCTCTCCAAATTTAATCTTTTGAATTACCTCTTTACACTATCCTACAAAGCAAATAAACTCTCCCCGCCTGCAGACACCGGGCCTTCCAAATCCACGACCAGTACAAAGCGTCGGATTTCACTATAAACACTGCTACGGTGCAAGGGGTAACAAGCGTAGGTACAATGACGCGGTCTGCTCCAATCAATTACCCAATCACTGTACGCGTCACTGTTCTACGCGACACCGTGATTGCGCACTGTTGCAATGCAAGATCTAGATATAAGACAATTGAAATTCAGCGTATTTTTTTTATCAGATTCAACAAGTTGTGTCGCCTCTTGCCATAGCAATTTTCGATGCTCTTTAACATAGTTGATTACTGATATTGAAATAAATCATCACATGTCCCTAAGTTACACTTTATCCTTAGTTCGCAATTTACTATTATGTTCGATGGCATCCTTTATTATCACAACTGAGTATCTTGTTGGACATGACAGTTAATTCTCAGGGGAGCCATCAAACGGTCAACTACCAGCAATATATCCATAATATATTAATATCAGGAAGGACATCATATTTACGCATTGTACACATTTATTTTAATCTCGTGATTTTAATTATTTCTCATTCGTTGACACAAAAACTGATACTGACTTTAAGTAATTTAATGATAAAACGAATTAAAATGTGTTACATTTTGAGGCCAAGATAGTGAGTTTTGGAAACATTGATCCATTACAAAGAAGGACTGCTGTAACTAACCGACATTTGTTTTTTTTAATATTTTCCAAACTGTTAACTATATGTATTTTAAAAAAAACGTTGAGAGTCCATAATTAAATGGCAAATCAACCTAGAAATCAATACCTACTTCAAAAAATCATTATCAAATGAAATTATATAGTATTTTTCATTTTTCAGCCCGTCCGGAACAGCAAAAAAAAACTTTAAAAAACAAAAACAGCGAACTTTAAGATTTCTTTTCTAGAAAACTATTCATATTCGAATAGGGGTTACTTCTAGATAATTGTTCTGTATAACAAACTAGGTCAATCTGCGGTCTTAACTAAAACTGTCCGGTTCGAAGGGTCTTAGGAATTCTGTGCAGCGTAAAGCTTCATTGCCTCTGGTATTAATATACGCGCTGACGCATTGTCAAGATATTTTGTTTGATTTGCAGGTAATAATTCAAATTAACAGTGACGACCAGTGTATCTAATGTGACATACTTACTCAATTTCTGTGTATGGAACGTTCAGCTTTATGATTCTGTCGAGAAAAGTAATTAAGTTTCATTCACGAGGCTTCGTTGCGGCCATCCCACAGCCCGTTATTAATTAATCATACCAGCTGTCTCTTTTTCTCCACTCTACTCTTAGCTGTCCATTTTCCCCCACTGTACCTCTAAAATAGGTTAATAATACGGCCGTCGTCGTTTTTGCATCCTTCCTTTGCCACTTGCATTATTAAATAAGTAAATAAATGAAGCAATTTTTAATTAAAGAACGAACTGTTATGTTTTTCGAAGATAATTGGAAATTGAATGTGTTCGATACTTTTTTGTTCGTAGTTCTAATATGGGATTTTCTTTTAAGTAAGTATTGAATAATTTGGCTTTAGTTCTAAAAATTTCGAAAATATTTATAAATAAATGTACTTGCCCAAAAACCAAAACTTTAGTCTGACTAATGAAACATGGATTAACATCAGTCTACGTTGGCTTCTACAAAGAAGTTATCAATTCGACCCGTATGTTCGTTATTCTGAAATAATTTAATATGTTGGTCTATAAAAGCTTCTAAGAAAGTCAGCAAAATTTGAGGTGTGTATGTTCTTATGCCAAGTTTGTTCTCGCTCGCATTAATATTTTGAACAACTTCGAAACTGATGTCATTTAAATATTATTGTTTTATTGGTTTACGGGTTGTATGTTTTAGAAGTACTTTAAAAATGCGTGCTGTTCTTGTTTATTTTACACTGTGCACTGTGCAGATAGTTTAATTATTGTAAAATTTCGCCTTATTAACTAACATCAAACAAGACAGAAGACTGTGTCTGGTAAACTGAATTAAAACATGGAACCCCACAAAGGAACACAAGTCCTTTGCAGCAGAAGACATCTTAAAGAAAGATAAGAAAAGAATAAAACTCTTGTTCAATTTAATTCCCCTGCAAGAGGCTAGCGCAGTAAATATCAATTATTTAAATGTTTTCCTTAAGGAAAAGGGGGTGCCATTTCGTTGTTCTCATTACTCTGAGACAAATCCTTTTGCACTTGCTTTTAGAAAAAAACCTTCAAGTTTTTCAGAAACTAATCAGGCACTTGTCTTAAAAGCTTTTTTATTTGCTTTTGAACAATTTCGAAACTAAAATAGGATTTTTGGAAAAAAACGAAACTTAAATAAAACAAAAACGTTATTTAACTAATAATAACTTAGTAGCTCTACCTATAGTAGGTTCTTATTTAAATTGTATCACTGAAACGTAAAATTAAAAGCTTTTAACATAAATTAATATAAACGCAGTGGCTCGGATAATATAAACTTTTTATTCTATTAATATTGACGGGTTTCAGGCTGTTTGTATTAGTATTGCGATATATATATATAAAAATGTATACATGTATACATACATTGCCTTCAGTAAATTAGCGTTTAGCCTCACCTCATAAAAGTATAGCAATGTCGTTTCATAAAATTTGCTTCACTTCATAAATATACGGGGTGTAAGGAGCAGCCCTTCGAATACTGAAAGGGTGCAGGCATACTATGAAACTAACAACTTTTTCCTAAAAACATAATGCCAGGAAACGACAAAAAAATCTACCTGCCATACAAAACCACGATCAGCTGTAGATTGCATTTACTACAGAAAGTAAATAAAAATACGTTTCCTGAAATATTTTCTTATGGGAACTTATTCAGTTCAATGGTCTTACTTATCAATGCATCCTTTCAGTACTCGGAGGGCTGTCCCTTACACCCTGTATATAAAAATGACACTCAATACATTAAGCACCTCTGTTAATTTGTTAACATTATATTGATTTAGAAACTTGGCTTATATAATAATCAATCGTACGTTAAAAGTTTAGCATTGAAATACCTATGTAATTTAGCTTTGGTTTGAAATATGACCAAATATTTCATTTATGAAAATAATCAGCCTTGGGTATTTATGCAATTTTAGGCAATTAAGAAATTTAGAATGGAATAAAATGAGAGTATAAGGATTAATAATCCCAGGGGGTTTAGTTATTTACCAAGCCTGACACAACAAAAAATAGGTAAAAATACCTTTCTGTATAAAGTGTTTTTTTTAAAGATTGGGTAGGTATATTATTAAGTATATTAAGGATGGGTTTGCTCTTGACTGCAGTCTAGATCATAGGACAGAGAATATGTAAAGAAACAATTTAAAACCTTCTTTTTAAAATAATAATTCAATTTACTAGAGTTATGTTTTATTCCAGTTTTAGTGCCGTGTGATGCCGGCTTAGAATAGCATTACCCCATTTCTTACCCATGGGAGTCGTAAGAGGCAACTAAGGGACTCGAGGGCGTGTATTGCAATTTTAGGCGATGGGCTGACAACCTATCACTATGGCTATGCACAATTTTTCGATTGACCCTCAAATATTTGTCAGACGTGACGTAAATATCCGTTTTGCGGTCGTTTGCGCTCTGCCTACCCCGCAAGAGATATAGGCGTGATGTGTGTATGTGTATGTATGTTTTATTCCAAAAATCAAAAATTAAAACAGCTCCGATGTAAAGTTCAAAAAATGGCGGTTAATTCAAATAGCCCAGAACCCATCGATATGACAGATGTTTTAGCGAGATAAGGAGAAAATTCAAACAATCAACTGCCGGAAATATATTATTCATATTATTTTTATAATTCACTAACAATTATAACAATAATCATAATTCACAATAAAATAAAAAGATTTTGCCCATGGGGAGGCCCATTGCCATACTCGCAGGTGGACTGCAAAGCGCAGATCCATAAGTTGCATTTACAGGGAACGCTGCTGTCCATTTCCTGGATTATCCTATATTCACCTTTTACGACACTATTAGAAATAGGTGACTAATTCCACGGTTAACAGAAAAATTTAAAAAGAAACGCAACTCTAGCACTACAAAAAGACTTAAAGCAGATTGTTTACTTGTAATTACAGAACCAGTAGCTACCTAAATAATGAGCTTTATAGAGCGCTGCTGCCGGATCTGTTTTGTTTCAGACAAGGATCACAGCACAATAGCACGGAGCAGAGTACAGACCTTTCATTTAAACTACAACTACTTACTGCCTGTAGAGAGAGAATTTACTGAAAATTTGGTTGGAATTATAAAATCTTTTATTATTTATATATTCCCTTTCTCTTAAACTAAAACAAATGGTATTTTCATAATCCTGTATGAAACTGACAGGTATCGTCGCTTGGGCCCGAAGAAATAGCACGTTCGCACTAAACCTATATGAGCAGGGAAATAGTAAGAAAGTGGGCAGCGCGAGCATGGAAGCAGGTTACTCTCGCTGCTACTGGTCGTGCCGCTGCCTCTTCCCGTGCTCCCGCGAATGTCAGCTTTTCGTAAACGGCAGCTCTAGAGAGCGTGTGGAATGTATTGCTTTTTCAGTCGTATAGCTGAGAGAAGAAGAGTATGAACACTCACTCGCGTTGACACTTCCGTGAAAGTATTTCGAGTTATATTGGCGGTAGCGGCAGAAGCAGGAGCATGTGCTTAGTGTGAACGTAGCATAAGAGCGTCGCCAGTAGTAATGACCGCTAAGGTCGAATTTTTCCTGCTTTTCAAGTAATACCTACTTATATGCATTTTTGAAATTGTTTACATAATTACTAAGAATATTTGCGACACAAGTCGCAAAGACTTGGCAAAATTAAACAATCAGGCAACTGACTCACAGTAGTTGATATTTAAACAATGGACAAGCCCCGACTAATTTGGGATAAGTGCTCACGTACACTGGCCCCAACAAGATCAATCCGTGCGGGTAAACTGAACTAATATCTGAAGTGAATAAACCATCTTTGTTGTATTTGAACATAAATAGAAAGTGTAAGCAAGGAAGAGACATTAACTAGCCCCTGAAACTGAATAACTTTCCACAAGGGCCGTAACTCAAAATTTGAAAAAAAATATTGGACACCCACACCAAATGTTCCAGCCGACCGGGCCAATTAGTATAGGAGGTACATATGATTTCGTATTTCGACCTATATTCCTTAGAGAAAGTTGTTCAGTTTCATGACCAGTTCACCCCTTAAAATATATAAAGCTAATATTTTTACATTGTTTATAAATAATCCAGAAACTGGAATAAACATACAGACAGTTAACAGTTGCCTAGCAGCACTATTGAAGCTGATTTGAATCTCCAGTACAAATTTTGTTAAACGATCGGGTTATTAAAATGGGAAGTTTTTTTCACTTACCTATATTGGTCCGCCCTAACGTACTTATGTCCCTTGAAATGATTTTTTTTACAGCTAGTATAAATGAACCGGGTTATGTCATAAAATAGGAAATAGGAACTTTACGTTAAAGTAACATATGAGTACCTGGTGATATAAGCAAATCACTTTACGACAAAAATGCTTGAAGGATTTTATTTTTTCAGACAGGAGATTAATGTAGGTTATTCAAGGTTTAATATAATAGAACTGATGCTGCTGACTCAAGCGGTAGTGAAATAGCGCGAGTAGCGGGAGCTTGTGAAGTGAGAAACTTGCAAAATTTTCCACTATAGGCAGAAATTGAACCTGCATCTCTCGCTATCAGTACTAGGGAAGCGACGATTATCTAAAAAACAATATATTTAACACGGGAAGTATTATGAAAAAGTGGTATTCAAATGAATATATATAAAATATAATTACATATAAAAGGGTGGTAAATAACGTTTCATACCTATGGAAAGTGGTAAGTAATCATGAGGAAAGACTGTGGTTTAACTGATGTAAAGTTTCGCAGATACACACTGTGAAAGCTATGTAGCATAATCAGAGTATCGATAGCATATTTGAGTAGCTGTGAGGCACCGTGAGTGCATTTTGTCGTCGCGGAAGCCAGTGAAGCGAGCATCCTGCTGCATAAACACTCTTCGGCTGCATAGCTCAGCTCCTTGACACACACACACCACTTCGCGCCACTATAGGCTTTGAATATTGATGAAAATATATGTACTTATTAACCTGCATAAAAGTTTTGCAAACGATCTTAGAAATATAGGGTAAACTAAAACTCTAGAAAATAGTCCTAGTATAATACCACTAATTGGGCACGACGCGGACACAATACCTGCAATTTTTTCCAGTGGCTTATAGCATGATTTATTTGAATGACTTTTCGACATAAACGTCTAATTAAATATTAGGAGGTACCTGTTTAACCGAGCATTCGTCGGATTTTAGACTAAAAATTATTTTGATATATCTTTATTGAAACTCTTTTCATACAAAATTTCGTGAAATACATACCCCTCGCGGGGTAGGCAGAGTGAAAGAGGTCGTAAAAAACGAAAATTTACGCTACGTCTGACAAACATTTGAGGGTCATTCAGAATATTGTGTATCGCTATAGTGACAGGTTGACAGCCCATCGCATAAATTGCAATACACGTGTAACCCTCGAGTCTCTTAGGATACACACGGGAAAGAAATGGGTTGATGCTATTCTAAGCCGACATCACGCGGCATAGGTGAATTATGTAGATAGATATTGTTTCCAAAAACAGCAAGGCTGTCCGATTACACACTCCGGTTTCATTATGGTACAGTTTTAGCAGCTCTCTATCCTAAATAATCTTTTTTAGAATTCGCCTGCAGACAAATTGTGCACATAGTGCTTCAAAGTTTTCAAACCGCATTCTATTTACGGAACCTATCCTGTTTCTGTCATAATAGTAAAAGAGGTTCTCTTTTGAAATTTCGCAATGTAAATGAAAAAAAAATACAGTATGACAAAAATATCCACTGGGGTTAAAAAAGTATAAAAATTAAATCATCTTCTTCTTTTCGTGTGGGACACAGAGTCATCCAACGACCCGATGAACCCTGGTGTCAGAGTTTTTCAACCGCCTACTACCACTAGTAGGCCTCTGACATGGTTGTGTTTCGACCGCCGTCTAAGTAATCATAGACAGCAACCGGGACCGACGGCTTAACGTGCCCTCCGAAGCACGGAACCATTTATTTTTCGGACAATCAGGTGGTTCACCCTGCAATGTCCTAACCAGACCAGGAACAAATTCACAAAGAGATAAATATCAACTTTTGTGAGTGTCCCACCGAGAATCGAACCCGGAACCTTTGCGTCGCAGGCAGTCGCACTACCACTGCGCCACATCGGTCGTCGTAAAATTAAATTATGTAGATTTATCGTCATGGCAGTGAATCTATAGTTTAAACTTTATTTCGCCTAAATGTTTTTGAGAAAAAATATTGTTTGTTATTGATTAAGTAAGTAAGTTACCCGGTTAGCACAAAGGGAGATGGTGCACAAGGCGGTAAGTAACGTAACGTATACGTTTCAAATGATTTGCTATGGAAATAACCCCAGAGTTTGCTGATGAAATATTAAAGGTTGAACGTTTCGTTGATAGCTGTAAAGGAGCAATCAAATGAAACAGTCTACTTTGCTAGGGTAATTAATACATACATACATACCTACACATATCACGCCTATAATCCCTTGCGGAGTAGGCAGGGCGCAAAACGGCCGCAAGAAACGGACATTTATGCCACGTCTGACAAATGATTGAGGGTTATTCGGAAAATTGTGTATCGCCATAGTGACTAGTTGTAATACACACCCTTGAGTCTTTCAGTCGTCTCTTACGACTTCCACGGGAATGAAATGGGGTGATGCTATTCTAAGCCGGCATCACACGGCAACTTAAGTATTTAGCCTTTATCTGGACTTGAGTTCAAAAAGGCATTCCTTTGGTGGGAATACTATCTAAATTCAGCATTGAGGCCCATACTTAATACCTTTTGAAATAGATCGGCAATAAAAAATTGAGCTCACTAAGTTAACCTACTTGTATACTTAATCTAAAAAGGAAAATTTCTTTTGAGTAAATAGCCTCATTGTACTCGCTCAGTGCTCAAAGAAATAAATTCCTTTGAATCACTGAAGAAGATTTACGGATCATAGCTTTGAACTATTTAGTAAGCACTTTTTATTACTTCGAAAATATTTTTTTCAAACTCTCAATCCAAAAAATTGGGACAAACTGCATGCATTTGCCTCTAAAGATTAAGGCACTTAGGTACTTGTCGTTTTGGACATCGCGTTGGCGAACGACCTGATGTCATCTTGTGTCAGTTTTTCAACCACTTACTGCATCTTACAGGCCTCTGAAAAGGACGTTTATCGACTGTCATTTTAGTATTTTGTAGCTAAGGGTAAAAAACTAAATATTTTGAGGTTATCAAAAACTGTGATACTTCAATATTATTTGTAAGCTTTGCAATGAAATATTAGCCCTTTCTTCCAAATACAACTTTCTTGAATGTCTTTTTATATTATTAACAGTATTGGCACAGGAAATATTCCGTTCTATTTCCAAGAAGCGCACTAAAGGCACTCTAGGAAAAGACCCCGGAGTGATTTTAACAACAGCGATGCTTTTAGAAGCACCTTACATCACTCCAACACGATAGCTGAAATTTAAGTAAAGTGCCCGGTTAATAAAATCAAATTATTCCCGATTCTACCCACTTTCTTGGAAAATTTAACCGCTATACAATTTTATGAAAAGTTGTACGCTTTACAATGAAGTTAACTACTTGTAATTATTATGCAAGATATTTCAGTATTATGATTTTTGAGACAAATAAATTTTAATTGGTAATGTTAGATTTAAGCATGAAAAATAATTAAACTTAATTATTATAAAACTTAAAAAAAAACTTTATACCATCCAGCAGTAAGACCTCCGGCAGCTTCAGCACTCTTACTAACGAAGAACAGTTTATGACAGAGACAGCTGGTGACTTCTGGACTTCTGGTGTCGAAGGCGTAATTCTTGTCTGATCCAATTATCTACCGCAGTACCGTCCAGCAGTAGGCTGATGCAATACCTACCCCAGTATACCCATTATTGTTGTTTTTTTATCGGTTTTAAACTTTAAGTGGGAGTAGTAAGGTACACATGCTGTACCGCGGTAGATGAAGGCTTAAGTATGTTAGGTAAAACATCTTTACTTATGCATAAAAGTAAAGGTTAGAAAAGTTTTAATTTAAAGAGGCTCTAAGACTGCACTTATTTATTTAAAAAATATCATTTACTTACCTAGTAGAGGTGCCGTATTTCAGTAAACGTGGGGCTGCGCAAATTGCCTCCGGTTCTTCCGCCAGGGTTTTGCAATTAACGCCTGCGAGCATCCGGGCTCCCTAGGCCATGAACACTCTGAGAGCTCAGTGTCCAGAGTAAATTGCCAGTCTTTCGGTATAAAAAAATACTAAGAGACTGGCAGTTTCAAGGACGCTTTACTTAAAAAAAGTATAGCGACTAGCACCTTCTAAAGTAGGTAAATCACGTCATTCGGTGAGACGATGTCTCACATTAAAAAGGCGCCTCAACGTCACTAAAAGAGTTCTTCAACTAGGACTGGACCATATCGATTTAAGTCCTTGATAGGCTTTTAACACAAAAAAGTTAGACGCGCGATGAGACCGATGAGAAATAAAGTTGTTTAGAGTTAATTTTTTAAGAAGATTTGTTTTAAACACGAGTTTAACGGGCGTTTTTTGTGGTCAAATTAGCGACCTGGCCAGCAGTTTTACTCTGTAATAATTTGTTTACCTATAAGTTTCTCGTTCCTGAATATTAAATCATTCTAAAAGTTCAAAAATATCTACAGATGTTTTATTTATTATTTACAGAACGACGAAAGAAACTTTTCCTTTATTAATATCATACTTAAAATAGTAACTAAAGAGGTGATATAGATAGATCAAGATAAATTATTTTATTTAAAAATACTCTCGGTGTGCCTCAAAATCGAGCATGAAACCTTTAGTCGAGAGCGTTGTAAATACAACCTTTGGCAAGGAACCAATTGAGCTTCGACTTTATAAAAAAATGGTATAGTGGCTGTAATGGAAAGATGCAGTAAAGTGTGTGTCCATTTAAAAACAGGTATTTTTGCCTAAAATACGTTTTTCTTTGTAATATAAGTCAGTAGAAACATTTTCGAATTATCTCAAGTCAGTTATCGAAAGTCCTTCCTTCCTAATTAAATTTATTTATTAAAAAAAAAAAAAAAACCTAATTAAAATCACGCGTTTTTTACAGCAACGAAGTTAGGATATTGTTTTTTTTTTAACAAGCGCAAGCAACCGTAGACTTGAGTAAGTATATAGTTTTAATATCAACTCGATATCCTTACGCGTTCTCGAGATAAAGGGTTCAGACAGACAGACGGATGGACGTACAGACGTATGGACAACACTGCGATTCTATGAGGGTTCTGGTATTTTCTTTTTAGGTCATCATTATCATTAATTTAAGAGCCTCGCTCTTGTTGGTGGAGTAATATCCAATCTGCTCTATTTTGAGTAAGATTTTGAGCCTTCTCTTTTGAGGTACAGAACCCTAAAGAACCAGTTTTCTATCAGGAAAACAAAATTGACAAAAACTTAAAAAAAGGTGTAATACAATTTATTTATTACAATGCCGGATCATGTCGTCAATAAGTGAAAGTACTATCCTACATAGAATAAAGTTAATTTCATTAGAAAGTAATATGTAAGTATTTTATTATCATGCAGGAAATTTAATTTCCTTACGGTTGCTTGCATGTACACAATATTATTTTATTTTGTAGTCAGACTAGACAGTAAACAGTCCAAGATGCATTTCTGTTTCTGCGGTCATATTTCAAACCACTTTGAGGATTGGACTTTAGTTTAAATTTGAAACCACATGCTGTAAAATAGACATTTGCGCATGGTTTTAATCTTATATTTTAAAAAACATAATTATTTAGGCATGCAAGTTAAGGCTATTTCCAAAATGCTCACAAATCGAAGTTTTTGGTAAGTAAACTTTAACAATATTATTTTTTACAAACTCTAGCTCCTAATGATAATAGTTCCTAGCAAACTTAAGTTCCTATGAATTTATGTTCTTGCTTACAAAACTCGAAAAACATTACAGAACATACTGAAACGGGGTTCTTACCTGTTAGGTCCTAGACAATCTGGTTTAAATATCTTGCTCGCGCTAAATCCTCGCCTTAATTAATATCCTGGTTTGTTTGTACGTTTTAGTTGTAGTTTTCTTTAATATGCAAGAAAACCCATGAAAGGAGGTAACAATGATAAGTTACGTTTCGTTTTACGATCTCATACTTCCAGGTGAAAAATAATTAAAATTATAGGACGTTCCGTTCCTTACGTACCAAGTACAGCACCATCTATCATCGCTAGAAAAAAGTTTTCTCGTTTATCCAAAGAGTATGAACTATGCGTATGAGAGATGGGTCAAGCTTGGTACTTAGTATTAAAATTTGCAAACTTAACTATAAATTATAACAGCTAAAACTCCCTGAGCAATTACAGTAACCGAGGCTTTATTCAATTAAATTTAATCTCACCACGCTGGCTTAGCGGGATTTTCCTGTCTTCAATATTTACCTCACTTCCTAATGTTCAAGATGCAGCGAAAACCACTAAGCGTTAAACTAAATGGCGGCAACCCTTACTTTTTAATTGAATTACCAAGTAGAAGAGTAAGGTTTCTTTTGGTTTTATAAAATGCAGGGGGTTCTATAGTTAATCATTTTAAAATGGAAAATAATGAAAATATTGTAATTCCCATGTTATCTCCAGGAGGCGAATTGTTTATATAATTTCTCACGAGAAAGTCTAACGCGAATCGTGTAACCGCGCAGCTCGTGTCACACGTTCTACTACACAAATACATTCACAATCGATTTAATTCGAGTAGTAGAAAGTGTTTACACTAGCTGTAATGTAATCCTTCTAAGTACTAGAAATTGGACCTAAATTCACATTCGTAATTCAGTTTCTCACGAAATCTTATTCGTTTACTTTCATGTTTACGTTGTTCCTAAGCGGTAGAAATGTGTATTGCAATTTCAGTAAAATCTCTTAAACTTTTTCGTAATGGGCAGAAATATTGAGACCTCACCACCGCCATACCTAGCAAAATTCATTGATTTATTTACAGAAACCTGTATAAGATTCACACATCTCGAACGGACTTGAAATTATTTCGTTCATAAAAAGTGTACACAAACGAAGTTGACTATGCCGCTCGGTAGAGGTAAATTTTCTTCCAGCGTTGCATTTTGAAATAACAACGCTCCTTTATTCTCAAAGGCATAAAATTCCATTTGTATCTAGTTTTCTTTTCAATCCTGTGAGACTATCAAGTTAGCGGAGCTTGATAGTCCCTTGGAATAAGCTGTTTTGCACCACATGGTGCACTTTATTTTTCCTAATAAATTATGCTGTGTCCAAAAAAAATTACGATGTTATGTAATGTAATGAAGTCTGTCTATTAGGCGTGACTAGTGTTTTTCTTGTAGAACTAACTGGACTCTTCTATTTGAGCCCCGGAGCTTTGAAACCTACACCTGCCTGATTGTTTGGGAGCAAGGGCTCATCCGAAGAAGTTTGTGTGATTGTTCAAATATGGCTGATCATCCAAGATTGTGAACAAGTTTATTTTTGTGGCACTCATTGAGATTTTTATACATTCCTTCATTATGGGTATCAAATAAAACTAAAATAAAAAAATAAATAAAATAAAATATGTTTTTATTTTGTAAATCAGTACAAACTTTTTGTTGGGGCTTCCCAGAAAGTTGTCTAAAGACACTTGTGATGGGAAACTACTTGCAATGATGCGTTAAGTAAAGACGTGTCTCCTGCGCTTGGTTTTTTCAACCATTAGACAAATACATCATTCTGCAAACAAAAAGTCTCCTGGGGCAAACCGTATCTGTATGGAAGGTTGTCAAAAAATTAAACTATCTATGCCCATAACAACACACGGCATAATGTATACCATCACTGTCCAAACAAAAACATGTTTTGGAGACAGAAATGTTAATAGCGGCGCCATAACGTTTCGTTGTTTTTGGCTTATGTTTAGAAAAAATTGCGCGCGAGACGGGCCTTAAGATGAACAGACTAATGGCGAAGCCCTACTTATTTATTACGTACAAAATCGTACGATTTTTCACCGATTTTAGCCCCGGGGTTTTTAAGCGTACACCTGACTATTTGGTGGGGAGCAAGGGCTCACCCGAAGGAGTTTTCGTGGTCAGCTCAATCGCGCCCTTGGATAATATTTGAGGTTGCCAGTTAGCAGCCCGGCAGTATTTTGTAATGCCACCTCAATTTTTTGAAAAGGTTCATCAGAGATACTGCCAAGCTTATTGAATTCTATAATCGCATGCTTAGAGATATTGATAGCATTGCAGAAAAAATCTTAGCTCATGTAATCATGGCAAATCACGTCACCAGTTTGAAACCTACGATATACAGAACAGACTAATAGTGGCCCTGCACTAAACGATGCGAGTAAACTAATTGCGTTGCGTCGCAAAAATTCAAGTGGTTCCACTTCGAAAACCTATCTGAGCTAACTAAAGATCAATCCTGCTTAAATCAATCTCACCTTATTATCACCAACAGTCGTATTCTGTGATTAACACCGGTGTACATCCCCCCCTTATTCCGGTCAATGGATACTTGAAATCTGCTTTAGACCTTATGGAAGGGACAAATCATTATTATTTCAGAAATAGGTTAAGATTTGCTACGAGACTATTATCATAAAAGTTACTTTTGGTCCAGAAATTATTACTCCTAAATGGCTAAAAACTTCCATTTTTTAAAGATATTTGCTCATAACTTGAAAAAGATAGAAATATAGATATAGATAAGAAAAAAAAATATCCACGGTATCATGAAAGCTTAAAAATTTACTACATGTTTTAGTAAGACAAAAATCTTTTATGTTTTATTGTTCTAGAGTAATATTCTATAGTAGAGTATTTTTCAAAATAAGCGCTTATTTTAGAATATATTTACTAACACGGCATTAATAATATAAGAGTAAAAAAAAGAAAAAGGGTTAGTATGAGATTTTTTCCACTTTGATTAGGGCATAAGGTGATAATGGCATGCTTTGGTGAACATTTTAAGCTGTAGGTCTCAGTTGCTCGCAACACTGAAACAAGACTAAAGCCCATTACGCTCTTTTTCCACTACCCCAAAGACACATGTGTAGCATTACAAACGACTAAAGAGTAGTAGATAAAAAAAAGTGTTGGAAAAAATCTCATACTCACCACAAATTCTTTTTTTCTTTTAGCCATTACTGCTGTAAACATACATACATACATAAATCACGCCTATATCCCTTACGGGGTAAGCAGAGCGTTAACGGCCGTAAAACGGATATTAACACCACATCTGACAAAAGCTTGAGGGTCAATCAGATAACTGTGTATCACTATAGTGACAGGTTGTCAGCCCATCGCCTAAAATTGCAATACACAACCCTCGAGTCCCTTAGTCGCTTCTTACGACACCCATGGGTAAGACATGGGGTGATGCTATTCTAAGCCGGCATCACACGGCAAATACTGCTGCTACAAATTCACTGCTGTAAATATATTCTAAAATAAACTGTTTTATATAAAAATATTCAAAACATTACTCAAGAATGATAAAACTCATTTTTTTTTGTATTGGAGTTAAAATTTCTAGAGCGAGTCCAAAACTCGGGTACACTAATGATTGCCTCCTAGCAACACTAAACCTGTTTCTAAAATAAAAAGGTTTGTCCCTTCCATGTCGTCTATCATCAATCATTAACTGGAATAGCCAGCTAGCTAGAACAATTAGTAGGTTCCACAGTTTAAGCATTGCGTCTAACTAGCGTTAGAAAGCACTACGTACTTCCTGCAACGCAGCAACGAAGAAGCTCGAACTAATTCTTGACAGTGCCCCAACCACGTACCTTACTAACTTCGGGTTTACCTTTAACGACAACTCAGTCCTGCAATACGGTAATAGCTATTTTGAAGTCATCCATTCGGTTTACGCCCCGCTTTGTTGTGGTGAACGTGTTTTGAAGCAGAATAATCCTGTTTAAGCCGTCTTTGTACAGGGTGTAACAGACGGATAGGTACTGAGTAGGTAGTTGTATTTGAGGGATGGTTTTGGTGACACTCGTTTATAACGGTATAGTATCTACTTAAGATTTCACAAAAATAAACTTTGAGGGGACGGACGAAAATAAACTTAGAATGACATTCACATTGTAGTTTCTACTTTAAATGCTATAACATAATAAAAGCTCGTTTGAAATATGGTATTGAATGAGGTTTTTAGTTCATGGTTTTACCAAATTCAGGAAACTTATTTTTGTAATAACTTAAAGATATTACCTACGGTACTTAGTTTTTTTCTTTGCTTGCGGATAGGACGATTTAATGAAACTGAAAGCCGGTTTGTTCGAATTGCAAATCGAGCGAAGATTGTATTTACGTAAAATTATTCAGGCAAATCTTTCCTAACGAACTGTTTGGTTTTCTTCAAACTTTTGCAATCCAAATATATTAAATTTGGGACACGTTTTCGTTGGAATTCGATTTCTATTTCTTTCCTCAATTTACTTCTGACGGAAGAACGTGAAAGTAAGTTGGGGGTATTTGTTTTGGGAATGAAATTAGGGTATTGCTCTTTCAGGTTGATACAACTTCCCGATCTGTTTTGTATTTTGTGCATAAGTAAGTAGGGAATGTATACCCTTTGAAAGTGTCTACCTAATGTGTATCAATAAACAGGCTAGTAAAAAACTTAATTATTGTTTCTACTAAATCTTTTCATTTGTGACACCTATATATACATCGTTTGGTAAAAATTTACCCGGTTTATAAACGTGTCGATTATTATTACAAGGACACACAATGTAATTCAAATACTTATTGAACCCAATTTACATTTTTGAAAATTTTGTTCAAGGTACTGAAAATATTGCAATAAAATTAAAAAAGCGTTATTATGATAAGTAGCAGCCAACATACATAACATCGTTAATATTAAAATAATATAGCAACACCTAATTTATTTTAAACTATGTAATGTAGTAGATTACTCAAACAAGAGTTTGAAAAATGGGTTTTAATAGTAGGGAAGCAGTAAAAATATTTTTGGATAATGAATTTAAATGTTATAATGGGTCAGGTGTGTGTTTTTCTGTGTAGATAAAAATATGTCAATGTCATCCCGTTACGGATAAATCTTAGTGAATTAACAAGTTGTAATAATTATTTGTGTATCATGAAAAATACGTTTTAAAAAATAACGCAGGCACCGAATTTTAGGAAAGTTCTGGATCGGTAGGTATAAATGACAGCTAATATCCGGAAAGGAAATTAAATAAGAATCCGAACAAACCCCATTACAAAGTGTCATTAATCATTAAATGCTCCTTCGAGGGTATAACAGAAAAAGGTGCGAAATGAGAACATATTTGAGTATGCCTTAAACGTATGTTGTATTTGCTGAGTGGCGAAGTTTGTGATAAATGACTTATAAGAGCGCGTTCACACAGACTCAATGCGGATCGAAAATTATTTATTCCTCTATTTGTGTAGATAAACAAGTGAACGAACTACCTGATGAACCCTATGTATAAAAGTTCTTAAATGTTGTTGCATCCGGCCAAGTCTGTACACGTAGTCGAGAGAGTACTAAAGGAAAAAGGGTGACTCTAAATTGCTCATTTGATCTGGAGCTGCTCATTTGTTTGTTTGATGTAACAATTAGATGGGAAGTAGGGAAAGGATGCGCCAAAAAGCAACCATTAAGACTTTTACGGGTTCCGGTCTATTTTTACTGAAATATAATGTCCAGCAGTGAACTGTTTTGGCTGTTATTGTAGTGTAAAGTTCTTTGTTTGCGTGTATTTCCATGGCACAGATAATTCTTGTAGAGTTCTGAGTATATGCATGTATTGGTTTTATTATTGCATTTTTTTATCGCAATACTGTAATTTTAATTACATACAATGCATTTTGTAGCATTTATCCTAAGCGTATTCTTCAGTTTATTAATAACTTATTTGGGAATTTCTCTTCACCGTTTCGCTCGACTATGGTACAGGTGATTAGATACGTCGTTAATTAGCGCTACCTCCACAAGAGCACTCCAGCACCCAGCGTTGCGTTCGCTTATTTCACAGCAACTAGCTCTCTCACCGCCTTCAAGAAAAGTGGCAAAAATTATAATAATTTAGCATAAATCAAATATTAGAATAACTTACCAAAAAGTTCTGTTGACCTCCATTCATTCATACCTACTTATGTAATACTTACCTATAACTAGTGATCCAGTAATTTTGTCGCCTAAGTGGCTGGCATGCATCAAAATGTAAGTTTTACTTTTTGCTGACTTGTTTATGATGTCGGTCTATTGAAGCATTGAAGTTTTTGACCTCAAGCGCCAACCGCACGTTCGTCAAAAATTATTGCGAAGAAATAATTTTCTTTTTGTTTCAAACTATTCGCATTTTAAGTACATTTTAGCTACATGTTTCAGAATTTCAAAAAAAAGCGAATTTCGGAACTAAGATACTTTATAGTATGCGTCAAATATGGTGCCTGGTTTTTCGCCAAACTTGTAATAAGCTTGCTCAGTTTGACCTTGGGCGCTAAAAGTAACTCCAACAAGAATTTTATACTGTAAGTATAAAATTCTTGTGTTAATATAGTATATCACAGAATAATTTACCTTTTTTGAAGTTAGACACATAGGTATTTATGTTATGAACTTGGAGTCAGGTGTTTAAAAAAATAGAATTATTAAGTACCCACTCGTCGTATTACAAGATTGGTGATGCCAGAGTGTTTTAATTAATTATGTGTTCAGCTAGGCATTCAATACGCTATCCAATTACGAACACCAGGAAAAAGCAAAACACAAGAGCGAAAATCACTGCCCATCATAAGTCAGAAGTTCATCGCCGTTGCAAGAAAAATGGCTGAATATAATTTCCCGTGAACACATGGCGTCTACGGTGAGAGCTTAGGGGAGAAAGCTATTTTGTTAATGGAAGCACAATGAGAAAGAAAACTCAATCAAGCGCACGAGTCGCCGTGATTCCTGCGCCTAACTACGGAGATATATGGCGGGTTGAGGCGTCATTAGCTGGGACCGCCGACGCCGCAGGCCGAGGGCATTCTTACAAATACCCTTTTACGTAACTTCTCATATGTGGACGTGATTTAGCGCCGCTCATTACGCAAAGAGATTTGCTCTGAAGTGTTTATGTGTTTAATCAAGATTTTCCTCTCGATACTTTAAATGGAGATACGATCGCGATTAATGGCGAAAACAGCGCTATATTTCATTCGCTGTTTATTCGTGCTATGCTCCGACAGAATAAACTATAAAAAACCTCTCAGTGGGGAGCGGAAAGCGATACTTTCCTTGAAGATTAAAGGGGTTTCTGGCTTCGAAAAGCGCTAAGCATTTATCACATTGAGCACAGGAGCAGTTTTGCCCATATTATAATGCCGTCGTTACGGCATGCGCGAGGAATATACATATTTATACTTGGGTAATGCGAACGGCGGTTGTCAGGCGTGGCACGTATGCCGCGCGTGCCGGATGAATTGAACGGATACGATGCTTGCCTCTCGTGTCGACGATGATCCTTGACTGAAAATCATCTATTTTATTTATTAAATTTGCGTTATTTCATTGCTGGTTCCTACGACACTACTACGTATCCTCTACGGCGTAGAGCGTTTCTACGCCTCAGTAGCTACACTATGAAAAGAACGAACACATTAAAAAAGTACAAAAGTGTTTTCATCTTCTTCAGGTAAGACTCACTATAAAATGTTGACCAAAATACAAAAAGTTAAGTATTTTTTTGTAATTATAAAAACATGTTTTACTTGATAACATTCGTGGCATTGTATTTTGAGTAATTCCTTAAAGTTTAATTTAATCTTTTACTCACAGTCGGTATTAATTAGGTTTCCAACAGAAAACTCCATAAATATTTTAAAAAGTTTCTAAGACGAAATACGCCTGCCGCTGGATCTATTAGTACAAGGGTCGAATTCGGTTCAATTAAATTTATCCCCGAAAAAGTAGAAAGCAACTTTAAGTAGTTCCAAAACTCGTAATCCAAAAAACGTCTGTTCCTAATTTCTTTTCCGATTTTAAAACAGCCATCTTTCATTTACGAGGACATTTTGAACAAGTAAATTTCAAGCCTCAACACGAAGTTTTGGCAATTTCCGCACTTGGCGACGCTTTTTTGCGACCCATACTTTGTCGTTAATCTTACGAACAAAAAGTCGCTTATGCTCGCTGAGTCGTTACAGTAACAATGTAGGGCGACAGATTTAAACGGCCCGCTTGAAGTGGTTGACTACTTTTTTATTAAAAGCATTATGGTATGCAGACTGCATTGTCGTATCGTGAAAAAGCATTGCACAAATTAGAGACACAAAAGGAAATTTCCGGTCAATGAATACTAGAAATCTGGTATAGAGGATATGAAAAGGACCTTTTTTATTACAGCAATAAGGATTGCTAAAAGACAAACATCCTAAAAGTACCCGTTTTTTTTTTGACCCTTTGATTCAAGTTATTGTAGCTTTAATTTATTTTTACATTTATTAAACACAAATACAAATGTATTTATTGTGAAACACAAGTTATAAAACAATTAGTATATTTAGGTACATATATACAATACGCGGCAGGCCTATCATAACCTACGCCAATATGTAACCATTGCCCACACTTCCAATTCACATCTGAAAATGCTCCAAAACCGTTTCATGCGCATGGCTACCGGGGCGCCTTGGTACTTGCGGAACGCCGAACTTAATATCTCCCTACCATTAAAGCTTATATAAGGAAAGCGTCTTGTCGCTTCCTCGACAACGCTCCCCATCATAAAAATCCCTTACTGTCGCCGCGTCCAACAACTTCCCCAATCCAACCTTGCTGCGTCTTAAACACCGTCCCAGACACGTCTTTTTGGATGATGACGACGATATCACTATAGCCGCTGCTGCAGCCATTACGAGTAGTTCACACTCCTCAAGAAACTAACGCCCCAAGGGCGTGATTGGGCTGGTTATTTACAACCACACGAACTTTTCCGGGTGAACTAATCAGTCAAGTGTAGGTTTTAAAGCCCCCGGCCAATCTTCACATATTATTACTTTATTTATTTTTACATGTATTGGGTAAATATTACATAAGTAGTAATCGGATGAGCTAACGAATAGAAGAAAGGGTAAAATTAAGATTTCGTTATCTCGACTGAATTCGTCCGAACGAGTTGATGAATAAGTCCTCCGAAGTACGGAACCATCTAATCTAAATAATCCCAATTCCACTAATGACCGACTGCGTATTTATTTAAGCGCGACTAGCCAATGGTTAATAAAAGATTTACAATGGCATCGATTCGGGATATAAATTATCCTTACTTGCCTTAAATTAGTGCTGTCACTTTCCATCATATAGGTTTAGAAAAGGATAGGAGATATTTTAGTCGTGTCATGTCTTATAATTTCATGCAAAATACGTGTTATCTGTCAAAATAAGGCGACGATCAACTCAATCGCGACTAAATGGACTAGAAAAGGCGAAGAAACCATTGACGTTTTTAAAAATGACAGGACTTAGATATCTCCTTTCCTTTTCTAAACATATCTGACGGAAAATGACAGCACTAATTTAAGGCAAGTAAGGAAAATTTAAATCCCGAATTGACCTCAATATGTTGTTTTAAATTAAGATAATTTTATATCCATATAAGAGTCGACTTTACCTTTACTATTAAAGTCAAATATTTATTTTACCACAGACTTAACCCCTGGTATTATTTTAGGTGTTCCCAAACTTGGATACTTAGTGGGTGTTTCATCAGAGATAGGTACTGAATGTTTTTATTCAATTTACTTAGCTTATTCACGTTTAAAGTGAGGTTTGGCAGCAAAATCTTGATTGATTGGTCGTGCGAGGGCCATCAATTCTGGTCTGAGTTCGCATTTGCACTTTAATGGACGAAAGTAGGTGAATGAATAGCTATCTTGAATATTTAATGTTAAAAAAATTGCTTACAAATGAGCCAGTCTGTATATAGGTACCTGCACAGTAAAAAAACACAAAGTACATTTTGATAAGAAGATAAAAAATCAAGACCATGTTAGCCGACTGAAACTTACGCCATAAACGCAGTCCCTGCAACCGCAATATTATAGAAAAAAATCCTCGTGACTTTTGTTAAAGACTGTCTGTACATGTATTGTATAGAGTACTTATAGAGGTATACTAAGTGAGCTATCTGAAGACGCCCGGCACGCCGTAGTTACCGTGTTTGTGGTACATTGCCATACATACATTAAGTGACACAAATTCTCATCCACGTCACTTATTGGGTCTGACGGACCTCTGAGAGGTTTGCTGGGTCCACGTATGCAGGTACCCATCTACCCAACCTTCAACCTTCCTCTTATTAAATATGGACGACGCATGCTACTAACAACCTCGGGGGAAATGCCTGGAAGATGTATCAGTTCCAAAGATATTCCGAAGCTTTAATAAATTATGAAACACCTTTAATCAAAGTCTCACAATTTAAGGAAATCTGGTAATAAGAGTATGATCCTGAATTGTGTGGGTACTTACCTAGAGTTGATCTTCTCATTAGATTCACACTTAATTCGATAAGCTGTATGTATGAACGATGAATGAACTCTTAACGTAATATCCACCTACTGTGTTTAACACAAATCTACTAAAGTGAACTCATTTAAGTGTCAAATTATCATACCCATTTAACTGAGTATTTTATTGTCGTAATATTAAGTTAATGCAATATCTCGCTGATTTTGAATTATTCCCATCCCAGCTTTAAAATTGATACCTCATTATTTTTTACCACCAAATACTTGTTCTAGATTAGGTACTTATTTGCATTTTTGTGTTACGTCCTCGTATGCGCAAATAAATATTTTTGTTTCAAACTAGTATTTTAAACGACATCTTAAATTTGGTAGAATTAAGTTCAAAAACACTTTTTTCCAATTTAGTGTCATTGTGACTATTTTTGTGTTGACTGGCTGCGAGCAACACGGTCTTCCGTCTCGTTCCGACCCGGAAGGCCGTCGTTGCTCGAAGTTGACTGGTATGGTTATTCGTGGTTGTCGTGTGGTAGCGGCTTAGAATAGCGTCACCTCTACCAGTGGGTGTCGTAAAAGGCGACTATGGGATAAATCTAGTAAATAGGCAGCAGCGTTTCCTGTGAACACAACACAATGCTCTGCGCTCGCCAACCATGGTAAGCATGGCAATCACCCCCCATTGGAGGAGGCCCAAGTCCAGCAGTGGACTTTTGTGGATGAATTATAGTTATTCTATGTTTTTCAGTATGGGAACAGAAACATATGATTGAATTAAATAACAAAATAAAATTTTATTGATTTATATTTCATAAATTGATTCTTATACCTATTGAAGTTTACGAGTATATTAAATTATTGCCACTTATTTGTAATGGAAGTTTCAATATAGGTTGATTAAATTCGCAATATTCATGAAAATTTTAAAATCTTCTGAAAAATCGCTCAATTTGAAGACAATCTCTTACAGACGTGGCAAATAATTTTTCTTCAACAGCCACACGAGTTACCTGCTAGACATTATCTTTGTTAAAATTATTGAATTTATTGTTTTCTTTGTAAGATTTTTTGTTGTTGTTAGGAAACAAGGAATAATTATAAAAGTGTAGATATGATTTTTGTGTTCACTTTTGAATAATCATAAAAGTGAACACAGAAATCATGTCTACAATTAATCGGAAAAAGTATATCTTAAACGTCGTTTAATCATATTCCTAAACAAGTCCTAGGAATTTGACCCAATTCCTAGATCTGTTTAGGACAATGGCCGAATGAATGCACAAATTTGCCATAATCCGGCTTTTGTCAAAATTCCTAGAATTCAAATTCCTAATTCAGCCATTTTACTGCAACATATACATTTATATATCATGCCGATAACCCTTGCGGGGTATATTTTAGAAATATTTATGGCAATAAATATAAATACCGCTCTTTAAAAAAATAAAATATGTACAATATTATGTTTTTATGTAAATTAAATAAATATATGTAAAAAATTGATCACTTTCATGACCTGGTTCACTCCTTTACGGAATCGCGAATTACCAGTCAGTACCCATCAAATAATCATTTAATTTCATTTATACAGTTTAATAATCAGATTCTAAAGTTCTGCACCTACTTACTCTATGGTAATTATCTTTACGTCATTTGTTGTTTTTGTACTAGTATACTTCCTATTAAAATAAAAGTTATGGTTGCGGTAAGGACTACATTGATTCTTAGTATAAAATCGCCTTCGAGCCTTAAATTTATTAGCTTAAATTGTCTAAATTTATTAGTGTTATTTGAGTTGTTCTAAGTAAAGTGGAATGGGGTTGTATAGGAAAAATTTTATGGGCCTAAATCATAGTAGCTAACATGTAAAAAATAATCGTGCATAAAAAAATTATTGCTATTAAGTTTAGTGATAACACAAAGTGAAAATCTATGTTAAGGATATTAAAACATTTTCTTTTCTGTCATAGCATTGTGATACAAAGAAAATACTTACTTCTACGTGAAACAAAAGAATTATTTATGTTATTCTAACTTTTAAATCAAAAAGCTTTCATTATCTTACATAACAAAAGTGCTAACAAACCATTAGGTTCAACTGTGAAATCAACTGTGAAATAGCAGTTATGTCTAAGGTAATTTTTATCGCTTTGCCCGCACCTACTTAACCGCCGCTGGCCCACATGTCGCCAGCACTTGTTCATTGTAAATTATAGCGCAGGCAGACGCCAAACTTCGTCTTTTTGTTTCAAAGATTAACGATGAACAACGGCTCTCGAAAAAGTATGTCACAGGGAACGGATATTGCCTAAAAAGTTTACGGTATAAATATTCGTTTTTTCAGTTTTATGCTATGTCGTTTAAGAATGGGATACGCCTTTTATGGTTGTCCATTTGAGTACCGTCCGTTATAAGCTTACAAGGTAAAATTGGGCCACAGGCATTGTTTCTGTAAAAGACAAGAATTTCTAACACTGTGCTGAAATTTGTACCGGGTGATGCCGGTTCCGTGTGATGCCGGCTTAGAACATTAAGGGTATGATGTGTATTGCAATTTTAGGCGATGGGCTGACAACCTGTGACTATAGTGATACACAGTTATCTGATTAACCCTCAAAGTTTTTTCAGACGTGGTGTTAACATCCGTTTTACGGTCGTTAATGCTCTGTTTACCCCGTAAGGGATATAGGCGTGATTTATGTATGTATGTATATGCTGAAATTTCATGTTATAAAAGAGCTTGAAATATAAATACAAATCATCAGCTTTTAAAGTTTTAAACTAACGTTACCTACCTACTGCAACTTACATAAAACGTCTTGTCTTGTATTGTCTAGCCCACACCATCCCACATGCAACGTATAACTTTAAAATAAAAAAATCCATTATACAAAACAAATAACGTCAAAGCATAATTATAATCTTACAATGAAAAAAAAACATGCAATAAACTAAACTCGTATATAATATTTAAAAAATCTTTGAACTTGTACTTAATTATAGGATTTTTCATCAAAGATAAAAGCACGAAGTTGAATTATCCATAAAATTTGGGAAACACAAAAATTTAAGAGCTACCAAAAAGATCCATAAAAGAGAATCTGCCAGATAAACAATTTTTGGCACCCCACTCACACGGCGCGGGTATCCGCATATCATTTACACCATAAACAATTTATGTAAACAATGTCTGTGTAATTCATTTAAGTTATGAAACACCTTTTGTCTACCTTTACCTACCTAGTCAAATAGGTATGGTCTGTATTATTTTCTTCAATATACTTGTCTATAGTGTAGAATGGTTACAGCACACAATTCCGATCCGCTTTGCCTTTTTGATTGTTTGCAAAATCAGGATGTTTCGCAGTTTAGTATACGAATTGATTATTTTTTTCTTGGGATTTTACATTCTGTTTTTTATATAAATGTATCAAATTATAAACATACATACATACATATCACGGTTATAATCCCTTACGGGGTAAGCAGAGCGTAAACGGCTGTAAAAACAGACATTACGCCACGTCTGACAAACATTTGAGGGTCATTTAGAATATTGTGTATTACCATAGTGGCAGGTTGTCGGCCTATAGCCTAAATTTGCAATACACACCCTCGAGTCCCTCAGTCGCTTCTTACGACACCCACGGGAAAGAAAGAGGGTGATGCTTTTCTAAGCCGGCATCACACTGCCAATTATTAACATGAATATTATAAGTGATTGACATCTGCATGTAAATTCTAAATTTAATTAAAAAAAACCTGGACAGTCAAAACTAGGCTAGATAGTTAGGACTTTGGACCGTTGATATGACGCGTGCCTAAAACTAACATTAGCGATTTGAGCGTGTAACTGTAGTCTAACCGGATGTGAGCTTGACTGTACCTACTTACATTATATTATACCTAAAGTTAATACCCTAACTACTATACCTGAAGTACATAAAGTAACAAGCTTTTGTGCCCAAACTTGGCATTCACGCCGGTAAGTACCTACTTGTAAAGCTAGGGGAAAATACGCTTCAACAACAGAATGCACCTAGCAATGCTTGTTAGTGAATTCTATTCAACGCAGAATTGGGGAGTTTCCCACTCTTTAATGGGTAGCATTAAGAGTGTTTGTAGAGTATCATAGCATACAAGAACGAAAGAAAAAGAAGGTAACATGTGTATTGCAATTTTCGGCGATGGTCTGATAACCTATTTCTATGGCGATACACATTTTTTTTAATGACCTTTTGATGTTTTTTTTTTTTTTTTATTAATGATGGGTTTGCTCTTGACTCTAGTCTAGGTCATAGGACAGAGACAGAGTCTAAGATGGAGCGAGCTCACCCAGAAGAAGCCTGTTAAGGCACTGGCACTCCCACACACTGACGGAACGCAGCAAGCTACTTGGCGCCAGACTTCGGTGGGATGGTGGTCGCGAGCCAGGCGGTTCCTTACGGAGCCTTCCACCGCTTGGTGGGATCGTTCAGCCGGACTTATCCACAGGCAAGCCTGTGTTGCCGTTGCCCGGGGTGGACCGCTAGGAGGTAAATCCCATACCACCCCGTGTTAGTTAGACGTTGCGTTAGTACCTATTCGTTTTTGTGGCCTGCCTACCCTGCAAATAATACAGGCGTGATATATGTTGTATATATTTATGTATATCAATGCGAGCTAGTGTAAAGACGTAAAAGACTACTCCCTCGTTTAATTCAACACATAATTTCTGATTTCAGACCTGCATCTCATACCACGCTGGGCGAACTAGTTATTAGGTTGTACTTTGCCCAATTATGCAGTTACTTCCTCAAATAAATACTAATGACCAGCAGCTTTCCCTGTATGTGCATATTGGTTAAAATTAATTTGGTTTAAAGCGGGGCTTCCTGTTTTTCAGCAAAAATAAAGCTTTTTTGTGGCTAACTAACAGTGTACATACATACATAAATCACGCCTATATTTATTGTGTTTATTCAAGTTACCTTTTCTTTCATGATTACTCTCGCACTGCTCTGTTTTTCAATACTCTCTCCTCCACCCAAAGGTTGTCTGGAAGAGATCGCTTGTAGCGATAAGGCCGCCTTTGCGCATGTTAGCAATAATTTTTCCTGATATTTTTGTTTTTTTATTTTGTGCAATAAAGTGTTTTTACTTACTTACTTACTTACTATATCCCTTACGGGGTAGGCAGAGCGTTAACGGCCGTAAAACGGATATTAACACCACGTCTGACAAAAGTTTGAGGGTCAATCAGATAGCTGTGTATCACTATAGTGACAGGTTGTCAGCCCATCGCCTAAAATTGCAATACACACCCTCGAGTCCCTTAGTCGCCTCTTACGACACCCATGAGTAAGAAATGGGGTGATGCTATTCTAGGCCGGCATCACACGGTAACAAAACTACTAACAGTGTAATTGGTCCATTAATTTTAAAATTTATTAATTGCTGACCACATGCTGACTAATTTTAAAATGTAATTCTTTGTTTTATTAAGTACAAAAATGTATCGCATTAAGCAAGCGTTGATATTCTTGATATTGATGAATTATCAATATGACATGATGTATTTCAGTTAGGTTCTAATTAGAACTCATTTAGAACATCAAATTTTGCACAAATCATTAATCTATACAATCCAGTATGACGGCTAAGATAGTGCCAAGTATCCGACAACCGCTATCTTCCGTCCGTCCGACCAATTAGTACCAACTAGTAACAATGGAGATTTGCCCAAGTTGTCCGCTGCAGAGTTAAAATTTTGAAACCGGGCAATGCAACTGATATCGACTAGATTTTAACTGATTGGAGTATTTACTTATATTTATTTTTCTTTATACACATCGTTTTTGATTGCGAATAAATGTACCAGTGTTACCAAGGTACTTCTAATGAGAAGTAATACAAATCTAAGTATTCTTCTTTTTCGCGATTTTTTCATCTGGAGTAATCAATATTAATCTGAATTATAGTAAAAATAAAACTTTATGATATAATACTCATTATTTCATGCAAATAATTAATATATCATAGTAAACACAAAAAAACAAAAGACACATTTCACAAACAAATCTGTGAAATTCCATTCTGCTCCAAAACAATTCGCTCATTTCGAAATCTTTTAGATTGCGTATTATTTTCCTCGAATTTACCCCTGTGTCAATAAAATGCTCATAAAATTAGCACTGACGCCTGAATTTAATATAACAGCAGCGTTTCCAGCTTGAGCGAATCTGAGTCCACGGGAATTATTATTGCGTTTTTGTTTTCCATTTGTTCGTTTTACGATTACGACTCTGGTGTGGCGACTGGCCTCGGGGTTGGAAAGGCTGCGTGTCACACCGATTCGTAGGCCCAGAGAAAGGTGGTTTGGTGGTATTTGTGGTGTTGATTCATAGGACCAAGATAGGACTGAAATTTCTGTAGTAAAGGAATGGGTTTTAAACCTACTAACCCATGTAAAGATAGATAGATTGTGATACATCATATCATTTTTTGAAACGGATATGCGAGCAATCAGCCACTTAAGATGACCAATCGAAAACCAACATAAGTGAGTACCGCTATTTTGAAGTGTGAGTGGAGCACTTTTTTCTATTATCACACATCACACCTACACAATGACCGCACGGACTGGACTTAACCCTCCATCACAGCTCACAACCCCTGCAGAATTGCAGTTGTTTTAAGTCTGATAGCCATGATCTGCTTAATTGTGCTTCGTATGCTCACGACTGATTTCACAATATGTAAAGCAGTTTTATTCCCAATTCGGTGTACATCGCAGTATTCCAAAGCAATAACAGTACGCCACGGCGTCCGGTCGCACCATTAACTACAGCATTATCTCGCTGCCTCTTTCCAAATATTTGGAGTTGGACGCTCGCTGGCATCACACTGAGTACCCGTTACATTTTAATGGTTCAGCAATCATTGAAGGCAGGGTTTCTTAACCAGTGGTGCATGGGCCCCTTGGGGGCCCATAGCATATATTTTGGGGGGTACATAGGGTGTTTTGGGTGTCAAACGTCCGCCGTAGAGCCAAAGCTGTGTACACTAGCAGCTAGTGCTAACTAAGACTCTTCATCCTTTTAAAGCGTAAATTGTCGAGCTCGCTTCGCTCGCGATACATGTCGGTTGCAGGCTGTTTTACGTAGTGCTCAGGCTTTTCATCGGTTTGTATAGTTTAGTTTGTAAGTCGCGTACTGTATTACATCTGCGGCTAGTGCTAAGGCTCTTTGCTTGTTTGTAGCGTGAAATGTCGAACTCGCTTCGCTCTTGATACGTGTTTGTGATAAGCTGTTTTACATTCGCGACTAGTGTTAATGTTTCAAGGTAAGTGTTAATAAACACATTAATACCAAAAAAGTAATTAAAAATATAAATCTTGTATTTTTATGACAGGGGCCCATGGAGTGTTTAAAGAGTATTAAAATTCCGAAATAAGGCATGATTTTTTATTTAATATTTTATTTCAAATAAACATTGTCCATAAGTTTAGTACATTCCTGGAGGGAGTTGGAAGGGATTTCCAACGCATTCTTCCATAGAACTATGGGTCCAAAATTATAAAAAATACTGTTGCTTTGATTTATTTACGAAATGTACGACGCCCCGTCGTTGCTTAGTTGCTTTGGCGCCACATACCGATTTTTGCTTACAACCACATGATTTAAAAAATTTAATAAAAATCAGTTGTACTCGTTTCACATATTTATTACGGGGTAACCTGACCGGTTCCATAGCACTTTCAAGGATTTAATTTTTACAAACACAAAACATTGTTAAAGGAAGATCATCTCATCCACTAAATTTTAATTACTCTAAATTCTTATTCCTTGTGTGATAAGATAAATGGTATACCGTATAATGTTGCAGATAGCTAGAACTAATAATAATATTTGGGTTGCCTACCAGGGAAAATTTACCCCGAAATGGTAAGAATTAAAAAATTGTGTTAAATGTGAAATAAACTGCTGTCTTGCTCTGCAGGGCAGAATTGTAGGAGAGTACCAATTTAAGATTGTGCCACACATATTATTGAAAAACCTTGGTGGTTCTTGAATGACACTAAATTAGTTTAGGTTTAAAGATCATTTATTCTCATTAATAGACAATTTGTCACTTGCAAGAGAAAATAAGTAATTCTAAAGGTACATATTCGTCATTAGCTCAGCAGGATATTTTAATTATCATTTAAGTTGTGCGATTAAAACCTCTTCACAATAACAGTTTTGAAATAAAATCACCAAGTATATGCTGGGATAGTTTGCGTTTGAACACATTCAATGAACTCGAGTTTTTTATATTAGAGGGTAACAAGTTATACAGCTGAGCTCCTTCGTAGATGAACATTTGTTTACCATAGTTAGTTCTTAACCCTCCATGCACTTTCGTAACCAGAATTTGGTAACTAGCTACGAAAAAACACTTTTTAGTAACTGTTTCGTAACTGGTTACGAATAAACACTATTTTTCACAATTTTATCTAAAAAAAATCTGCTCAGCTATGTACCAATAGAACTTGTGTTCCCATTTGTCTCCACTTTGATGGCCACTAGTGACGAATGGGACAAAAATTCCCAGCCACCACTCGTGTTCGCTGTACATTGATTATGCTATCAACAATGCACCTTAAGGTCCGGAAGTTGTAGGCCTCAACGAAATCTACATGACAGATGACAGCTGTCAAACTAAAAAGTCGTTTATCTCGGAAGCTACGCATGCTAGACTATTTGTTTCTTTGGGGAAATTGTAGGTCTAGATTTTGCCACATTTTTAGTGACAGCTGTCAAACTCAATACCTGTTTATCTCGGAAACTATGCATGCTAGACTACTAGTTTCTTTGGGGAAGTTGTCAGCTGTCATCTAAAATGTAGGGCTCGTCAAGCCATGCAACTTTCCCAAACAAACTAATAGTCTAGCATGCAAGGTTTACGAGATAAACGGTTTTTTAGTTTGACAGCTGTCATCTAAAATGTAGGGCTCGTCAAGCCATGCAACTTTCCCAAACAAGCAAATAGTCTAGCATCCACGTTTAGTAGTTACGAAATAGTGATTTAATATTGTCATTTGGTAGCTAGTTACGAAAAGTTACGAACGTGGAAAAAAAAGTGTTCATTCGTAACCGGTTACGAAATAGTGACTAAAAAGTGTTTTTTCGTAGCTAGTTACCAAATTCTGGTTACGAAAGTGCACGGAGGGGTTCTTAATTTTGGTAAGGTGAGGTTGCTGCTACGCCGCGTGAAATAGGCACCTTTGATTGCAACCAAAAAAATTCAGTGTAGATAAACAGTCGTTTTTAACTTGTTTCCTTAGTAAAGTGAAATAGTTTTTCATGCCAAAATTTATTTCCAACATGTAAAGGCAATCCAATTTGTGAATAATGAGCCTCGTCCTGTGCACGAAATTCTTTACTGAATTTTAAATTGGGTAAATAAAATACGGTTGTTAAAAACCCTGACTCATGCCGCCCTATTAACAAACCCAGTATGTCTGGCTTTACAGACACATTGCAACTGTAAGATACTCATAAAAATATAAAATCCAATGCTGCTTTATTGAAGCTTCAACAAACAAATTGCTGAACTAAAACAGCAATAGACGCAGAAGTTAGCCATATCACAAGCATGAGAGAAAGAACTCCACACGGGGTCTTTGTCTAACGACACCACACGACTCTTTTGTGGTTGCACAAAGCATTTAAAACGGTTTAAATCAGCGCAATTTTGTGCAATTTTGTTCAGAAAGAGCGAGGTTTGGCTTACAGTCTCCATAACAAGAGAATTGTAATTAAGAAATTAGTCTAATTCCTGGATAGCTGGCTACCAGCTTGCAGTCAAAGCTTTATCTTTGTAGAGTCGAATAAAATTAAACTGGACAGCTTTAGTAAATTTAATTTGAAAAATAAAGTTTTAATTCTGTCACAAATAGTTCCCCGAGTGTTCTCTGCGAAAAACTAAAGTATAGTGTTAATCCTATGCTGAAGCATTCGTATCGAGATAGTTATAAAAAAAATAAGCAGTATGACATCTTGATGGTCTTGCCAAAAATCTATGGTCATCAATTTTGTATCATACATACATACACATATCACGCCTATAATCCCTTGCGGGGTAGGCAGAGCGTAAACGGCCGTAAAACAACGGACATTTATGCTACTTCTGACAAATATTTGAGGGTCATTCGGAAACTTGTGTATCGCCATTGTGACAGGTTGTCAGCCCATCGCCTGAAATTACAATACACATCTAACCCTTAATGTTCTAAGCCGGTTCTTCTCTTCTTGAAAAACGATACAGGCTTGTTAGGAGATAAAATTCGCAACCAACCGTCGAAGAAGACACAGAAGAAGATCTTCCACCAGAAAAACGTCCTTGAAGACGGACTCCGTACTTGATGACTACTGCTGCTGAAGCCGCCCAAGTGATTGCACTTCTGCAATCAGGACTACGACAGTGTAATATGTCACTCTGCAATTGCAGTTGAGCCGCTTTTCTGTTCGAAGAGTGTACCAGCGGTTCCTGCAGACCAGCGGCTTTGTCTAGAGGCGGAGTTCTGGCAGACGTCGCTTCACTTCTGCAAGAGACGACCGATTCGACGTATCGATGTCTTTGAGAAATCGGTCCTCTGATACTGTTAAGTTGCAACAGCAGCTGCAAGCAGTTCGTAGAAGGGCAATGAGTGTATTTACAGTTAGAAGAAGAATAAGAGAGAGAGACATAGTGGCTAGAAGACCTGCTACGGGTCCAATATGAATCGCAACGTATCGGCGAGCACGCCTGCAATTTACTCGCGCCTACGTCAATTAGACCCTGGACCGATGATGCTCGCGGGTAAGGGTCAATGCCTGCTCTGCGGTACATCACAGAAATCCTGGAAGATCATGTGGTCCCCTATGCTGGATTTATTAACGACGGATTCACATTAATGGACGGTATTGCTCACGCGCACATGCTGGAATTGTGCACGGATACCTTCAAGAGGTTGGGATCCCTGTTATGCAGTAGCCAGCAAGTAGTCCAGGTCTGAACCCAATAGAGCACCTCTGGGACCAGTTGAAACGCAAGGATAGGTTTGGTCCCGTGATCTCGCTCCCACGACTCATCAGGAGCTCCAAGACGCCGTTATTAAGGAATGGGGCAGTATTCTTCAAGAATAAGTCCTAAAATTGGAAGCCGTCATCAGGGCAAGAGAGGGTTTAAGTTCGTATTAAGCAACTTTATTTTGAAAAATTAAACAGATTTATTAAGGGATTTTTAAAGGATTTTTATTGCTTTGTAAATTTTTCTCAATTCTAATACAAAAATTATTTATTGTTTTGCATTCTCCCTTTCCTTACCTTTCAAATGATACCCAACATGTCATAATACAAATAAGATTGAAAGATGAAGTAGATTTCTGAAAAGGTAATTTATTAGAGCTGAGTGTATTAAGGTATCATACTCGTATTTCTGTAAAGTGTAATTTTGCGCGTATATAGTTATCTAGGGCACAGGTATATAATAATAACAGGCTGCATGCCTGTTATTATTATATACCTGTGGCAATAAATAAATAAAATTAAATAAACCGTCCGATTAACATCGAATATCGTATCGTGTACGCACAACTTCACTACGGATTACGGTGCGTTTCCATTGAGGCAGAGACGTGTGGAGCGGAGCCCAGCCGTGCATGAATAGAAGTTTTTCTGTTGATAGTTCTAATTTTTAAACCAGAAAGAGCTGTGGTAAACTGAAATTCTGTCAATTCAATATGGCTGACGGCAGTTCGGTTCACGTTGTGTTTGTTGTTAATAAATTATTTTAGTTTCATTAAAACAAAATGAAACTGTCTTCTACTATAATATTCAATGTCACTCATATTTATAAACAAAAAATCGATGAAAAATTTAGAACAATTAAATAAATACAAAATAAAGAATATTTGATTAGTTGGTTTAGATTTTCGTTTATAGAAACGTTATTATAATTTAGCTCAGCGCCCTATACATGACAATTGGTAAACCTTGGAAATTTTTAAGGAAACTTCATCAAATTGTTCCGCTTTTTATTCTACTGTCTGAACTTACAGTGCCATTGTTCTTCCTAACAGATAGTTCTACGTGTAATTAAAGTTTGCGGGCTGGATGATATTGCTTGTGATTGCTACTACTTAATTACAGCAGCGCCGCCATCTCTGGGGGTTAGATCGAACTGTGGCTTCGTAGTTTCTAAGATTTACTACTGTTGACCCTAGACTGTAGCTTTAGATTTACACAATTTGTACAAAAATTGGATTGGCAAGATATTTTTAAGTTGAAATTATTCAATTAACTTAAGAATGAACCTTGAAAAGCGAAACGGTCTATACATTTGATGGTTTCTGTTGCTGCCCCCAATGCAGAAGAATTTAGGAACACTTATAAAACAATGTTTTATTTTTCCGATTTCGATCTCTTATCTAATCGACTTATCCAAATGACTGCAGTAATATTTACCAAATCAGCGTCATAACACCACGTTAGCCTAAAGCAGCCCACTGTCAGACGTAAGCCTCGCCCAGGGTACATCATAAGGCACGATCTGTCATTTAGCCATCCAGTCACTACCAGCTACATCTTTAAGTCATCAGTGTATCTGGCCGGAAGGCTTCTAACGCTTTGATTGTCAAAGAGTGGCCGTCTATCGGTTCTACGACAAATGTGATCAGCGCACTGCCACTTCAGCTTGCTACACTTCCAAACCTGTTACTTTTCGGTTTTCTGGTGAATAGTCTAATTTCATGTTTCATGTAGACACGTTCACACACTGATTTTAAATACCGTGGTCTTGAGGCAATTCTAGAGTATGACGCAACTTCCGAAATGCTGCCCAGCCCAGCTGCACTATTCTGGTGATTTTAGACACAAAGTTGTCTCTTCCCAACTAAAATGTCTGCCCGAGGTATACATACTTCTGGACAATTTCAAGAGCCTTTGATACTGAGTACCCACAGTGCTGAGTTTTTTACGAAACCTGGCTTGTTGCGGTGGCTAGAAGGCGTTAAATTTGATGCCAGGTGATTCGTAATGATTTTTGAGAAACGCGTACAGACGTGACTCAAGAGTGTAATCGGCCTATTGTTTTTGAGGAAAATTTTGTTCCATTTATTGGAAAACAAAGTCACAACACCTCTGCTACACGCTTTTGGGATTGTCCCACTGACTGTAACCAACTTGAATAGTCATTTCAGCTTCTCAAGGGCAGGATCTTCCCCAGGAGCCGTCCCATTCTTAAACGGTCTGAGAGCTGCCCCAATTTTTGTCTATATCTACGGAGGTCTCTCTCGCAACTGATGGAGGCTTCGGTGCATGCGAGGCATACTAAATTCCCTAGAACTCAGCAAGAATCTTTGTCAGGTGACTCCTTTGCAGTGTCTTAGTAAAGACCTTCAACCCCTGATTTTGCTCGATCGCCTCCTAATGAGTGTTCCAGCTTCGGAGATCGTCAAAGCGTCACACAATGCTTTTGATCTTTTAATTAAGTGACTGGGGATCTGGCAGAGCATCATTTGGTGTTTCCCGGATAAGTCGCAACAGTTTTAAGGTCTCTGTTGGTAGTTAAGGCTTCTTATGTGTTTGCGTTTACCTTTAGTGCCTCCCCTCCCGTATTGTATTTGTGTACCTGTATTTGCAATTAACAGCCGTCCACTGTTTGTTAGACACAGGCCTCCACATGCGGATTGAGGAACAGAGAACGCTGCCCATCCTATAGCCTGTAGTCATATTTTACGCCCCTACGGGGAAAAAGAGGGTGATGCTATTCTTAGGCGGCATTAGACGGCAAACTTGTGATTGTGATCTCACCTACTTACATAATTATGGGATAAGTACGGTCTAGTGTTTTCTGGGAGCGAGATCGAACGAGGGCTTAGAAGATTAACTGCTCTTGACCCCGCTTGATCCAAGCTCGTACGTTATCGAACGTATAACTTCCAGTAAATTCACAGGTGGAGTTTTAAGCGCTATCGGTAAAGTTCTAACTGAGTCTCACCCACGTCTCAACCAGATAGAACCAGAACCGAAATGAAAATATGAACGTATTTTAAGATGAAATATCGGGTGGTTAAAAAACTGTACTAAACTTCTGAATTTCGTACAGGAGAAATAACATCTACAATGTTTAGTAGAGTTCACTGGCAGACAGACGATATGTCAGTATGATATGAATGTATAGTATGAGAGTCATTTTATTAATATTTTCTCACAACAGTGTGAAATTATATTTCATTATATAGAATGTGTTAAAAAAATAAATAAATCATAATGCTTATAATTATAGTATCTTGGTGTTACGTTATTTCCAATTCACAACCGCTACTACTGAATCCTTATTTTAACAATCTTGTTCCGTTCAACAAGCTATTCAGGCAAAATGTTGTGTAGTTTTGTAAACTGCAGGTTTGTCTAATTTAACCTTCTAAATTTCAATATTATTGTGCACAATTCGTCACCCCATCAATCGGAAGCTAATTAAACATTCACTCGTCGTTTTCCTTAATCGGATTCTCGGTGCGGAAAATTGGAATATCATACTTTCGTCTTCCTGACAGGATATTAAAATTTTCATAAAAATGTTTAATTTCTTGCCTGAAATATTTGGTGAATCGCTACGTCTCAAACGTGGTTATTGCTTTTTTCTTGCGAGAAATATACATCACCTTTTTCTTTACATTTCGAATTACCGGTATATGAGATGACGAAAAAGGCAGATTTAAATAATACGCATTTTATTACAAACAGCACGTAACTACCATTAAAAAGAATTTCAACGCTTCGTATAAAAATCATAATTGAAATAAAATTAAATAAAACCGGTCAAGTAAGAGTTTGACTCACCCTGTTAGGGTTCCGTTACATACACATCAAGCCCTTTCATCATTATAATCCACTTGAACTACGAGCCTTAATTTTAATTTCTTGTACCTTTTTGATCCCCTAAAAAAACATATATTATAAATATTTACTTTTGTACTTACTTACTGTTTGGGAATATTTTATAGTTCTAGATCCACGGCAAGATCTCTATGAATTTTGATTCCCTTGAGAGAGTCAAAAACACGCGTTTTCAATTTCAATTTCAATTTCAAACGTTTATTGCATAAATCAGAATACGTAAACGGTCGTATCTAGTTTATGTTTAAATACCAGCGGCCTTTGACTTGAGTATATGGTTTTAATTTCAACTGTATATCTCTCTCTACGCGTTCCCGAGATAAAGGGTCGAGACAGACGGACGGATGGATAACAAAGTGTTCCTGTAAGGGTAAATTTTTTTCTTTTCAATTACGGAACCCTAAAAAGGAACTTTTTCTTTAAACTTTTATCATATTGGTTAATAAAATAAACATCGTCATTGGCATAGATGATCATCGCAATGCAATCTATATGTCCTACAAGTCCCCCCGAATATAATGTCCTGCTCGTGGTGGCCAATCCAGTAACGTGGTTTGTCCAGTGATTGGTTCAGCTGCACTTCTTCCATTTCTGAAAAGTATGAGCGTTTCATTGGTCTTCACTTCATTCTTCTTCTTCGTGCTCCACGTATGTTCATGTGAATAATCATTACTTTCTGTACTTCTGAGTAACAAATGAAAATAATGTGTGCCATGTCACGTATAAAAAGTAGCAGATTATGTAAGAAAATGCTCCTTGTACCTACTGTTTACTTTATCTAGTCATGGAGACATCGTAAGTAAGTATGATAATAAGAAGCTTAATCTACACTGTCACCAAAAATTATAATTATTTTAAAATACTTACTGAGGTCCCATACGCGGGATGCCTCCGCACTTTAGAATTCCTATGAGTTCTTGTACAAAACCCACTGTCATGTCTTCCTGTAACAAAAAAAAAACAAAATACTTGATTGTTACTAATTAAGCAAGACAATTAAACATTCTTATGTGTAATTGTTTTAATCTCTTCAAAAAGGACATTGACCGCTCCTCCATACAATCTGAACTAAAGTGACCTATCACTGCATGATTTATCACGACCAAATGCACTAAAGTACTGTATTTTACGAGTGAATTTGTAGTATTTCATATTTCTTTAGGCTACAACTATTAATTGTAGTATTTCGTATTTCTTTAGGCTACAACTAGTAAATAATGTGTTTTCAGACCAATTGCACAGTTCCGTGTGACCACCTATGTCGGGTGCAAATCAACTTAAATAAGTAAGCTTCAATAGCACAGAATAAAAATACAATGATTTTCTACGGTCAGAATAATCTGAAATTTCCAATACCGAATTTTCACAAAATATCCGCGCACCTATCCTATCGCAGCAGATTTAATTTGCTTCGGCCTTTGGTTGGGGGTTCACGCTGGTTTATCCACTCATATACCTTGCGGTAACCAATTTTCGTTACAAAAGCTCTTCCGAGTACAGGACTTGATAGCAATTTAGAACGGATATGGGTAAACCCAAGTTTGATACAACTTTCTAATAGTACAACTTTACTAAAGCGGCTTTTGTTTGGCAAATTTTAGAGCCAACATTTATTTCTCTGTACCTAAGTGTAGTTCAGTGTCAAACTCTGACACCAGGGTTTATCGGGTCGTTGGATGACTCGATGTCCCACACGCAAAGAGAGAGAGAGAGAGAGAGTGTAGTTGAAATAATACTCACATAGTTTTTCATTTATTATTTGTAAGGAAGGTAGAAGGTAATATATGCAGGAGCACATTATGTAAGCACCAGCATCGGCTTACTATATGAGTAAGACAAGACGGTTAAGATATCCTAAAAATGAAATGGGCTAAGAAATCAATAGTGTTCGAAATTTTGTGTCCCATTGCTTGAATTCTCTAAATCATAAGACAATATTTTCTAGATAGATATATGTAACATAACTATGGGGCTGAAAACACGATTTATTAAAATTGCCTCGATAGAAATAGATCGCAAAGTAAGCTCTTATGGTGCGTTTTTGGTCCGTTTTTCAGTAAAAACCGGAACGATTTGATTATCATCATTTCATAATTTATTTGGTGTCCACTTCTTCCTCATTAAATGAGTAATGAATGTATGGGCTAATGAGTGTATTATACATTTTAATAATTAAATAAAAATAATCGTTTTTCGGTTTTTCGGATCTAAGCCGTCATCGTGTTTCTCTCTAACGCATAACGCAGCGAAAAGGAAAGAGATATACTTTTTTGGAACAGATATTGTCAAGTTGGTTCCATTCACGGCTGGTTCTATCAATTCATAACAAAAGCTTTATATTTCTAAGTTTCATGTTTTCCAAGACGAGGCGAGCTGTAGTGAGTCTTAGTTCATACAAGTTAGCACAAGAATCTTATTTGTACCGTTGTACATTCTTGGACTTTATGACTGTGTCTTACTTACACAGTAATGTTGTACAAAACTGTGTCAAAATTAATCAAGGCCGTACATTGATGATTCCCTTACTGTCTCTCAAAATGGTAGTTTCATTATAATCGCAAATAAGATTGCCTCAGCCTACAATGAAGAAAAACCGTGCCGCGCCTCTGCAGTGCCGCAAGTGCGGTATTACCTTAACTCTTTTACGGACAGAACGTCACCCATGTTTGGCATTAAAAAAATGGAAAGTTTACAACTGCTGTAGCATAATAGTTACATTGAATTTATAATTTCACTGAACGCTAGTAGTCCGCAAGCTCACTACAAAACTGCCGACGTTAAATGATATTACTATGTGACGCATGGCAACGGTTGTGCTTAGTAAGAATCAGAACCTGAAATTGGCTGAAAGTTGCAACAAATCTTTTACTTATGGTACCAATTTTGAGGCTGATAGCTTTTACGTCTAATTATATCTTAACGAAACTTATAGCAACTTAGATAAGAAAATAAAAATAAGTCTGCATGTCCCAAAATGGCCGGAAGTACTTTGCAGACGGTCCCAAAAATGTACGAGTCACTTTTTTAACACTTGCGGAGTAAGAAAAGCGTTAACAGCCACAAAAACCTTTTTGCCAAGTCTTACAAACAAATATGTGTGGCTCGATTAAGAAAATATTGTATAGTTTGTAATTTGATATCGTAAACAATGAATAAGAACAACGGGTCCGAAAAGAACTCCAGCAAGGTAATGAGAAAGAGAACAGTTCACGACAGCGTAACTTTTTTAATCTGTAAAGAAGACTTATTGTATACGCAATAACTTAAATGTTTTGAAATTGGATTATTCAATACTCACATAATAGTCATCATTGACCACGACAACTGGCGCATTGACACAAGCTCCAGCGCATTCCACTGTGTCGACTCCAAACATGTTATCAGGAGATAGATCACCAGCTCGACAGCAGCAGGCATTTTCCACGGCTTGAAGAATTATGTCAGAGCCTCGCAGCATGCAGGGTGTGGTCTTGCAGACTTTCACGTGGAAGTGACCACGGTAGCGTCTAAACAATATTTTTTATTTTATGATATCGTCGAAAATTATTATAAGTTATACTTTCAAATTGCTATAATAGCGGGCTTAAAATCAGCACTGCGCTGTACCCATACCTTTTTTCCATGCTGTACTTACTTTTGTGTACCTAGGTTTAATATTGGAATTTTGTGCTTTATATTTTTATTTCTGTATGTATTTTGTAATGGAAAATAAATGATTTGTATCAGTTTCCGGATTTTGTTTCGATTTTTCTGAAGACATTTGCAAAGCCACATTTATCACCGTACGTATAGGCTCAGTTTATGGTGGGTGTGTATGGAGCAAAATTGAGATATTGCCAGCCTCTTCATGTGATTATTTCTTAAGCTTCATACGTCGGTACTTTCTCGAAGCATGGCGCGTATAGAGTACATACATGCATAAATACCTAAATCACGCCTTAATTACGCGTACAGTTATTGTTATGCTAAATGTCTGGATATTTCTTTCAGCTGAGCTAAAAACGACGTTGCTTTACCCTGAGTTATAGTTTTATGCGGAAGTTTTGATCATCAGGACTTAATTACAAATATTGTAAGATTAAGAATATTTATAGTATTTTTTGCTATGTATACGATAAAAAGAAGAAGAAGAATTTAAATTCTATACCTCTTGCACATGGTATAGAATGTAGCCCATTCATAAACTCTCATCCGCGGCATGTGGAGAAGATCAGCAACCTTGTGCATGGCAGAAATGGGGATCCAGCCAATCTGCCTCTGAACCAAGTCCAGCGCTGCTCCAACAGCCGAACGTTGGCAACCAACTGGATAATTCTTGATAATAGCAACTAGTCTCTAAAACAAAAACAAGTATTATTTGAACTTCGTATTTTAAAGCTGAATTATACGTAGGTATAGTAATGTTGCAGTTTTCTTTTAACTCTTGATAATACCAAAAGTCTGACGTAAAATACAGCACTAACTATTGATGAGTTGGACTGTGCTTGGGTGGGAGGCAGTTTCCAATACAAGGAATAGTCTTATAGTGTTAGTATAGTCATTCATTGTGCCGTGTGATGACGGCTTACGATAGCATCACCCCATTTCATTCCCGTGGGAGTCGTGGGAGGCGACTTAGGGACTCGAGGGTGTGTATTACAATTTTAGGCGATGGTTTGACAACCTGTCACTATGGCGATACACTATTTTCCAAATGACCCTCTAATATAATTCAGACGTGGCGTAAATGTTCGTTTTTGCGGCCGTGTATACTCTGCCTACCACGCCAGGGATTATAGGTGTGATATGTGGATGTATGTATGTATAATTATTCATAGTAAAGGAAAGTATCTCTGTAATGTTTTCTCTCACAGTCATATTAGCATCAGTGAATTCAAAAGGGATATTAGCATTGTTGTCTTTCGAGTCTCGATGAACCACCAGCTCCTCGCTCGAAAGCCGACCAGAAGTTGAGATTCTTCTGGCGTATCTGAAGACCTGTTAAATCATCAAAAGAAATTATTGTTAATAAGAATTAATATTAATGTTTTATATTACTTGGAATTCTATAAGAAGGTCTTTTCACAGATTGTTTTTCTATTATCCCTTCCATTATCTTTATACGGAGTGTAAAAACTGAACGAACCCTAGAAACATGAATGTCAGTAAACGACAAAAAAACGACCTCCCATACAATAGCACAATCAGCTGCTGCCTTTTCTACGTAGTTTTTTTAATGGGAAGTTCTTCAGTTTCATGGTTTGAATGCACCCTATGGGTATTCGGAAGTTAGTTTACCTATGCTCTATACTGCTTAACTATCATACTCTCTCTTCTTTCACCCAAAGTATGCCCGGAAGAAATTGCTATCTCAGCCAACTAAATTATACCGAGCTTTTCTTTTGCTGTATCTATTCTATCTGTTCTATTTGTTGTGTTTTGTAAAAATAAAGCATATTGTATTGTAAAAAGCGTTAAAGATGAAGTCTGCTCTTGGTTCCGTTTCCAATCGCCATGTTAAAAGCGAGTAGTTCTATTACGAGTGAAAAGCTTTAGGTGAGTAAACTTGTAATTTATTCGTGACTTACGCTTGGTTGAATACTTTTTATCAATGAAAACATGATTCGTTGTGCAGGTATGAAATACATGTTTATTTATTTTGATAAAATATATGTGGTTCACGTCCTGTTTGACAGATTGTTTACAAAGAATATTATACTCTTTACGTCCAGTCTGTCAGAGAACTACTGACCCCCTCGCTAAGAGGGGTATATATGTTCCTTGCTACTGACCAAAGAATACTATTCGCCAGAATAAAGTATTCTTTGGTACATAGAAGTCAGTCAGTGTTATCAAGTGTGATCGACAATAAGCTACCCTGCCGTCCCTGTCCATAGAGGAGTATTTCGATTTACAGATGCCTCACTTAGTTCTTCGCGAAATCCACTTCTTCTTTTTTCGCGTCGGTGACAAAAGTTTAGATGTGCCTAGACCTTCAAATCCACTAACAGTGAGGTTTCCAGGTTGCCACGAACACCATACCTTTTACTTTCTAGTGATAAAATAGACTCAGAACTATATATCACGTTCTCATATTAAATCTAACGATCTTGTATTGAATTTGAAAACAATAAACGTGTTTACCTAATGGTTTATCTCAATAACTACTTGACCTTGACATCTACATTTCAGATGATAGCTGTCAAACTAAAAACTTGTTTATTTTACTAGACTTGTTATACTTCTAGATTTTTGAGAGGATGTTAGGAAATAGTTAATTTGTGATGTTAGGTAAGTACCACGTAAGTAAATATCTTGACAAGATCTAAGGTGATAGCTGTCAAGCTCAAAATTAACTTACTGTATTCTGCTACTTTGGTATTGTGCCACCTAACATTAAAAAAAACTACCTCTTGTTATTTAACAATTTTAACATTATGCTATTTTAACATTTGGTTGCACTTTTGACAGTTTGCAACCACATCAATATGTATCTTTGATATTTGGCAACGTTAACATTTGACAAAGTTGCGATTGTGTGGGATATAAGCACTGATCTCTATTATTACGGTTATAAGTATTTTTTGGTTTGCAGAAGTGAATGTGCCGGAAACTTGAAGTGATTGTTCGTAATAGTCACTGAGTAGGTATGTGAGCTAACTGTGATAAACTAAGTGATATGTGCTGGTATCTATCTTCAGCAGAACAAAATGATAGTGATTGAAAACAATCACACCGTGCCAACTCGTACCATCAAGTGGGTACCTACCTACCTTTTTAGAAAAAAAAATCCACCGCGGACTAGATTTGAACCTACCTACTTATCTAAGAATCAAGAACCAAGACAGGTAGGTATATGTTTATATTTATTATGATCTTGAAACTAATATTAAAAGTTAGATATAAGGGGTGCTGGATTCTTAGTTGATGCGTAAATAATCGTAATGAAACCACAAATGTGAGTCATATAATTGGATAAACCGTTTACTTTTCTGGTAAGCGCCACAACTCGCCCTTACTTACTTACTGCCAGCGCGCAACGTAATAAATAAGTAATAACATTATTTATTTCTGTGATCGCCGTGGGTTTTAGTTGAAAACATGAAACTACAATGATTACTTTTTCTTTTAAGCGGCTCACGGTGAAAACTTGAGAGATTACGGAAAGTGTTCCGAACAACCTCAAGGTTGTTACCAGAGCTAGCCAATATTAACGGATATTGGAAAAAGATGGTAAAGGATGGCAGTTGCCGGATCAAAAGTAGTCAGCCACTAATATTCGCTGCTGCAATATCGACGTTCAGGGACGGGTTTGGTGGTTATTACATGTTCCTTGCTCAGAGTTTTTGAAAATTACACAAAAGTTTACTCAGCAATGAAAAATAAAGTTGCGTAGCATGCGTAGCTGCAGCGTAGCAACCGCGTAGCAACCGCGTAGCAAGCAACTGTTGGTATAGAACCAATTTATACAGCACAAGCAAAACTTTAGGCATGGACGTTCCCACTCTAAATTACTTTAGATAACACAAAAAAGAGGGACAATGTAACCTCATCATTTTTAAAGACAATACCATTTTAGTATTTCATGACAGTAGACATAATAATCTAGCCTGAGGGTAGTTTGAGATGACGCTATCAAGTCCAGCCCTGTCCCTCATTGCCATAAACGCGCCCGAAGCGAATATCTTGGGGCTGCTTGGGGCGATATTGACCTCACAGCGTTTCGCTGAGCAGCCGATATGGAGGCAATTTCAACATCGTAAATGATGTTTATCGCAACCCACTGACCCTAAACTTGTCAAATATTCCAGCCCTTGTTCAAGGCAACTTACGAGTGCTCACATATTAATTTCAGCATACGAGCAACCTGTGAAACTACCACCCTTTTATAAGATTTACAAGCTGTCTGCAGCAAATGTTTTGGTACAGATAAATATTTTTTAAGAAGGCATTATTATATTTTTTTGCAACAAATAATATAATTTTCTAACAGTACCTACCTATTGAAAAAAAAACAATCATTATAATAAGTAACCACCAAATTATAAATTCACAGAATAAGTGTTCCTGACATTTCAATGGCATGGCAGTAAAATTTAATTTACTCTGTGAATGTCTCGAAAAGCTACATTATTTTAAAAAATAAAAATACTATAGCATTTCTCTTATCTAATAAACACAAGTCGATGAGATCACAGGTGTGCAAAACAGACGTACAAGTAAAATTTTGTGCCTCATCCGAGTTTGATTCAATAAGGATGCAATAACTTCCAAGGCTTCCTACTTTTAACGGAAAAATCAACGTTAAAATTTCATCGACAAATTTAATTTCGGCTTGTCTGCGGCGCGCCCCGCTCGTTAGACATAAACGGATTTACTATCAGCAGTCTTGCGACGTTATTTAGTCCCCAAAAACAATTTTATCTTGGCAATAAGACACTCATATAATGAAATCGAATGCTGATAGACTTAGCAGGCATCTTGAAATAGCAAATCACTTTGCTCAGAATGCTCTGCCGTGTCACACATTGGTATTTCCACCCACGGTTTTCCTCAATATTTTTTTGTAAGGAACATTAAGATACCGATCAACCCGATAAACCAAAAACAAAAAATACATACTTTGTTATTTTATCTCCATCTCTCTCAATGTCAGTGTCCTTTTATTTTATTCGCAACTCATTTATGGCCATCCTCATCATCATCATTGCGTGTGTAAACAAAGAATGTCAAGCAGTATATAATCTACATTCTATGTCTATACGGGTTTAACTCACACAGCACTGAACGTGATGCGCTAACTGATCTTTTTTTTGTATAAATTAAAATCATATTTCTTCGCCATGAACATAATACACATCATTTATTTATACATGCATACTTAAAATGACATAAATAAACTGCCAACCTATTAAAACATAAAAATATGAAAACTAATAGTGAAAATGAAGTGGCGAATAAATCGAGCACAGAGACTCATAGCAGAATGGAGCATATTTTTAAATTTGGATGACCCGACTTATAACCAAATTTGTACGTATATTTTAAGTAATTTAATATCAAATTTCCAAGGGATTGGTTGTTTTCAATATTTCTGCGTGCGTTCAACCAGAAAGTTCAAGACTTTTAATTAAAAATCAATACACATTCCTTCTGTTTAGAAAATACGAAAAACTGCAGTTAGTGAATTGAATTTCGTTAGAGACTGACTTACAAATATGAATAGTTGGTAAAATTTCGAGTACTTAGAAAATCGAGCTCCTGATTAACTTTCCCCAAGAAACACAGGTCGATATACGAAAAAAAGAAATAAACCTACAATACAAAATGTTCCAGCCGGCGGTTCAATTTGAATGGGGGTGGATTTTTTTATGTTTTGTTATTGTTCTTTGGGAAAAGTTCAGTTTTATGGACTAGTTTACGCCTTAAAATATTTGCAGCTAATATTTTTACTGCTGTATACTTTGAAAAATATCTGTACTGCACAAGCTATTATTAATTGATTTAAAAATCCGATACTATCCGAAAATGATAAAAACGTAATTTTAAAAGTTATATAGCGTCAAATCATAGTCTTTGGTCCAATGCTTAACTTGTCATTTGATTTTGACGAGTAGTAAAAATGTTTTACGGCTTAATACCAGTGGAGGGCTACTCGTTGCGAAATCGAAGGAATATTCTCGGTAAGAAAATAGCTATTTTGGGATAGCGCCTGCGAAAGTTCATGAGCTGGTTCACCATTTGCACTAAAATGCATTCACTTTTAATTATTTATACCGGAAAAAGGTCAAAATCTCACTTCTTCTTCGGCTCCTACTGGAAAATGAGTAGGAGCGGTGGAACCGTTGTACTTCATGGTACTACTAAGTAATAACGTCGGTCGTGTCATGTAAATCAGTAGCCGCTTGTGCAATAGTAATTTGATGTCCAGGCGTTTTTGTCAATTTCATGTTATAATGTAATCGAATGGACCGAAAACCATAACCGTGAACGTATTTAACGTATTCTCTATTCTCTCTGTGAGTTTACTCTAATAAGAGTACCGGTGACGCAAAATGGTTTATTCCCTCTTGTTTTAAGAGACAATGATTAAGAAACGAAGGAAGGGAAGGAGCTGCGCAACCTAAAGAGTAAATTTTTCTGCCCCTTAACACTTTCAAAGCGGCATTTTTCCATTACAGCGGGACCAGGCGTATTCCACATAGATCTGATAGTGGCGATATGGGTTATTTTAATCCTGGTAACGTTTTTAAGACTCAAACCATTTTATACATAAATTTTTATTAAGTATATATTTTTTGCGTTTTAAATTATCTATTATATATTGGTTTAAATGAATGTGAAGGCGTACGTAAATAGCAAGCTTAAATAAAATACCGTGTCTTTTATATCTCCGTACCGCAGGAAGACTTGTGCAAATTTTAGGATTGGGTAATAAAAATATCGAAAGCTTTATGTAAGATTACGTAGATTTTTTTTAAGGTTCTTTACATTAAAACAAAAACAGAACCCTTATAGAATTACTTATTGTTGTTGTCAGTCCATCCGTCTAACCATCTGTCATGAACCTTTATCTCGGTAATGTGTAGAGATATCGACATTTAATGAAACCACATACTTAAACGCGCCGCCGCGCCGCCAATACTTACTTTGTGCTTAAATCTACGATCGCTTGTAGTTGTAAAAATCAGTGCTCTTCACTTTTTCAAACACAGAGGTTTATTTATCATACCTACAGTGACCGTATAAGTGAACCAAAAACATATATGAATGACTTGTTGTTTTTGATACACCAATAAATAGTAGATTCAACATTACACAAGCTTCATAATTTTTATTTTTGCATTTCTAATGAATCACTCTCAATGTCTTCTGCAACGTTTAAATGTACCTTTTTTTAAAGTCATTGACAGACGCGTGTATTTTTTCGACTGCAACTCGACTGAAATTACAATACTGAAAGCGTGAAGCTCGCGCAGGATTCCGCACAAGGTTCGCGTGGTAACCAGGTGCCGCACTGCGTTCACATTTTAATTTTTCATTGTGAAACCAGGTCTAAAAGATCTGGTAACAAGCTGACCATGCCTCTGAAACATACCATATTATACATAGTTATCCCGAGCGCAACTAAACATAGGCCCTCCGCACGACAAAGACACTTCTTAGTCGCACACTAAGCAAGTCATGATCCAGTGGATCCACGTTCATTGACCGTTTCCGCACTCAACGTGTTAATAAAAGGACATTTAAATAGCTGATTGCAAAATTCTTACAATTCGTGTTAAAAGACGCTTACAAGGGTTTTCAGACGGAAATATTCTTACTTTTGCTGTCCTTCTACGACGAAATTTATATATTTCCTTAAAAATGGGCCAGTAAAACTGTTAATCTGAAGAACTTGCCAAAGTACAAAAATACGTTAACAGTGCACTCGAGATCTCTTGTTCGAAACTAAAACTTTTCTATTTAAACTTCTGGACGGCTTCCTTTGGTTGTTTATAAACGTTTTGCATCGTTATTTTATTTCTTTAACTTTGTTTTCTGCACCGCAATGTTCTTACATAAGAGTTTAAGTAGAATAACACTTTGAACTTTTTGAACAAATGAAGACTTAAGAGTCGTCGATTTACGGTGTGTTTTAGAGAGTTCGAAATAACTCTTCAAATTCAATATATTGAATAGGCATGTGAAGTCGATAATTTTTTTTAGTCCCAAATTTACGGGTCTTGCGCCTGAACTTTGAATTACTTAGACTTCAAAGTGTGGACTTCAGAAACATTTTCATCGCCGACCCTTATAATCCCTGTCCACAAGTTTGATCCTCTCAAAACGGAACAAACATACTGACAGCGACATTTATATCATTATCTGTCCCAGAGCAGACGTGGGTTTGAAACTAGTGTCCTCGTAATATGATCAGGGCACGAACTCACATACGGCCCAACGAAGCAGGCAGTAATGACCAACTATTGACTCCAGGTCAGCATCCCGCGCGGGGTTGACATATTAATCCGTCCAAATTAAGAAGTATCATCGTGCCTAAGAAGCCATTATATGACAAGGTGTCGTCGTGTTTGTACACGTTACGTATTATGTACATAATACCTCAATGCATAAAGTCTACTTTCCCTAAATGCCTACTTCCCAAAATGACCACTCTACTTTCCGAAAACATCTTTACTAAAACTACTTTCCCGGAATGTTAAGCCAAGGTATAACAAGCACATAACAATTCAAAAATTTCTATAATCTGTCAAAAAATGTGCAGTTAAGAAAATTACATAATTTTGAAGATATTATGGAAAAGTAGAAAGGTAATTTATATTATATTATTCCACTAGCTTTTATATTTTTGAGAAATCGTAACGAAATAAAAAATATTTCTATATACATTTTAGGTGACAGTTGTCAAGCTAAAATCTCATTTATCTCAGAAACTGTTTCTTTGGAAAAGCGTAGGCCTTGACAAGATCTAACATTTCAGTTGATAGTTGTCAAAATATGTTTAACTCAAGACTATTAGTTTGTTGGGTGGTTTGGTTTAAATGCACTTTTTAGTGATGGATTTAGATTTGATTGTTGCATGTTTAGGTGTTTTGCTAATTACTTACAAAGGGACACTGCAGTAAATATTACAGTAAAATTTGTTCAATCAAATTATTACAAATTTTTCGACAAATCTACTGGTCCGGTTGTTACTGCGGTTTTGAGTGATGGGTTCGAGATTAAATTCATACATAATGTCACAGACATAATCTCAACACCAATAGGATTGATTGGTGCATGTTGTTAGATACTTGGTACGATAACAATTCACTAGGGGGCGCTGCAGTAAACATTTCTATCCTTTTTTAGTTACATTTTAAGCGTAGTGAGTACTTTCAAAAATATTTAAAAATATACTTATGTGAAATAACGATTGAATTTCTAAATACCTTACTAGCACGATATCATTTAATTCAATTAGGCTGGATGGATAGTCTGAATTGATCAACCGGTCAATATATGTTTGTGAGAGTAAAAATACCCAGCCTATAGGCAGACGACCATGTAAGTGTAACAGACAGCAGAGCTGTTGGATGCAGTAGGTCCTTAGTCGCGGTGTATACGCCGCTAGTTTTGATTAAATCAGGTTTTTGATCTAGAAGCTACATAGCTAATGATCAAACATCGGAGTGACCATATTATATAAACTTAATTTCGTCATAAACCTAGGCTAGTTTAGGTTATTGATCAAGAACCTGAATCATTTTAGGTTTTTGAATAAGAACCTAGACTAGTTTAGGTTTATGACAAAGTTCTTGCTAAAACATGAGTAAGCTTGGTTGCCTGACAAAATAAACTTCTTTCGATGGCAACCGACAAACGTCGATGGCTACCGGTGAATCATGGGAACGCTTGAAGACGTGGCACGCCAAAACGGCTGCCGTCGAAGCATCCGGCAACACTATTGTAGCTATGACACCTCTTGATGAATGTCGCCACAGTGCGGCTTATATACTTGTATGTACTGTGCTGTTTTTTTTAATTATTATTTGTTTCACATTTTATTTCTTACAAATTATGATTACAAACATTTGTTATGGGTGTCGTTATTTCTTTAAAACAAAAGCGCAGCTATTTGATACTGGCTTTTGTACTGTGCTGTTGTCAACCCGTTGGTGACAGCTGCCAATAAAAGATATCGGAGACTTGCATCAACTTGTTAACGGCTGACGCTAAAGAGTGGCGATAGCTGCCATCACCCAGTGCCGATTGTTTGTGTTGCCATTAAACTAAGCCACCCTATGGTATTTTTTACAAAAACTTTACCATAAACCTAAACAAAAACGGGAGTGCGGATTTGATCAATATCTAGATCGTTTTAGTTTTTTGATCAAAAACCTGAACGGTTTAGATTTATAATAAAATTGAGTTAAGATTTTGTCATCTGCCAGTTTTTGATCAAACAACCTAGGTTTGAAAACAAAAATCTGATTTTATCAAAATCTGCGACATATTACAGTGCTAAAGGGAGACCTATATCCATCAGCGGACGTCCCGCTTCTGTAAATGACGACCACCAAACTAAAATTGATAAGATCTAGTTGGTATGGTGGGGTAGTTCATCCTTGAGCCCGGTGAAACACCTCTTGCGATTTAAAATTGCACCGTCTCATATTAATTCGTTCGAGTTTCAAAGTCTATTTTATCACAGGAAAGCAAAACATGTAAATATAGAAGTGTAATTTAATCATAATAAATAGATACCGACTCTATTAACAAGAAAGCTTCTTTGTGGTCCAAATATTATATTGCGTTTACAAATCCCTCACCTGGCTAGTGTGTTGTGGTGAGGCGAAGTACAGTAATCCACCTTGTTTGTTTGGACCCCGGCTTACTGGCTTGGGATACCAAGAACCCTGTATCCTTTGTGGCTGTGACATAGAACTCAAAGGCTTAGGCAAAATCATAGTGGCATTACATTTCCCTAGATATTTAGTGCGCCAGGGCAGGCCTGCGACACTCGCCTATACCTACGGAGTTAAGTACCTACGCCGTCGTGTACCGCGACGGTACACTCGGCCAGAGCCGGATCGCGCTCGCTAGAGGAGCGCGCGCGCATCGATGCGATGACGTCATTTCACTTGTGACGCGTTCTTTAACGAAACAGTCGTGCAGGTAGTGGAATAAATTGTTTGTGCTGTGCTTCTTTACGAAATTTAAAACCAATCAATTTATTATGATGATGGGACAAAATAAGACTAGGTGTTCTGTGGACGGATGTCTTAATAAAAAGAGTGATTCCATTTTATTTTGGGATTTTATTTTTTCTAGTTTTATCCTGAATCCGGCCCTGGCGTTTGAGCTCCCGTGTAGGTAGTCAGAGGATGCAAAGGATTTGTGCTCTTATGCGCGTGCATTTGAGTTTAATTTAGATAGCGCACGGTGTCTTGGATGTTACAAAAAAAAGTGTAGGTTATTAAAACGGCGGCTTTCTTCAACATCAAAGGAGTGTCGCTTCTGTAGGTACTACTATTATCTATTCTGTGGCCAGGGTCCTGTGGAAGCTGTATGTGGTGTATCGCTGTTTCAACTCTCCTGCTTGAAAAGAACAGCATTATTTCCGCGTAAAAACATGAAAAATCACTTTTGCTCATAGATGCGGCAAAGTAATTTAAATTTCGAATATAACATTTTATGCGAAATTTTAAAAACCAATTGTATGAAAGGCGCTGGTTGGTTTTGATTTCTTTTTCAGGCCGTTTTTCTTTTTTATGCGTTTGTTTCTCAGTATTGAGACATTATTGAGGCATTTCTGAACGCACCTTTGAATTTTTTTTTATGGCGAGAATTTCATATCATGGCTCAAGTATTCAAATAGTTTTCGTATTATTGTAAATATTTGTAGAATATCCTGTAAGACCGAAAATAGTCATTGTGACGTTAAGTGAGAGTGAAAGCTGCTGTTGAACTATGATTTTTACCCTAGAAATTTGGCTAAATATATCAAAGCCTAAGTTGAGATCTAGGCAAGACGAGCACCTTTTTGGGCCAGTCAAACTACAACAATTATGAGATAGAGAACATAGAGAACAAAGAAAACTCTTATTTGTTATTACTAACTTCTTTAGGTTTTGGGCCATTTATTGAACCAATGACTGTGTCTTACATGTATATTTTGTACATAACAGTATCGTCATTGTCGTGCATTGATGGTTCCTTTCCTTTTTAGTTTTACGAAATCATTTTTGCATCGGACTACAATGAAGAAAATGTCGCACAGTTTCGCTGCAAGTGCGGTTTCACCTTAAAGACATACGAAAATGGCGAATAAAAGTGGTTTAAAAAGCGTGCTGTTGGCATATACGCATCCATTAGCGGCATCACCGGCACGGCTACTTTAAAATAAAGTTGACGTAATTTTTTTTTGTTATTTTTATTCATTGTGCTTGTGCCAATCGGAAATTGATTTCTTAAGTAGCTTTGAAATTATGTAACCATGCATCCTGAAAACTCATGAAAGGGGGAATCTTCATAGCTTTGTTAAAATAATAATGCGCAAATTATTCAGCTCAACATAGGACAGAAGTAAGGACATTTAATATCAATGTTTGATCGAGCCAAAGAGGTGCAGGATATATTGTAGTGCTGTTTAGTGCACAACACAAAAATATAACGATGTCATGCTTCGTGAAAAGCATACTCCAATATGCTACACAACAAATAAAAGTAAATCCTTTCCGACCGATTGCGCAGTTGAAACGTTGGGAATACGCGTTCGATTTAAAGCCTGTCAGTTGGGTATTTACAAAATCCGGTAATGGTGGAAGTCGCTTACCCGACATTGCTGCAGCGAGTAGCGACACTCCATTACGCGGAGCATTATCTCGCGTTGTTGCGAGCACTCTTCATTTTAAAATACCATCACCACCTAATACCTACTACCGCTAAGAGAAAATTGTGAAGAAGGTACCTTCTGAAATTGGTTGACTCCTTAGTTGACTCAGACTCAGCAACTTGTCTGGTATTCGATATAAATGTTTTCAAATAAAATTATAGATACGGAAATGATAATTGTTCGAAATGATTGTATCCATTACAATAATAACAGGTTTGTTTTTTTTTACTGATATGAATTTAAAATAATAGATAAAACGCCCATAAAATTAGTAAATTAAGTACCTATTTATGTGAACTAAAGCTGCAAACCACACAAACTGATTAACTTTGCAAAAAGATACAACTGTAGCAACCATTCATGCACTAGAATTCCAATTTGCATTAAAATTTGAAGTAACTAGCTAATAGTCAATAATTAATAAAAAAAAAATATAACGTACTATTTGAATTAATACTTTTTTTTTTATTATTAATGATGGGTTTGCTCTTGACTCTAGTCTAGGTCATAGGACAGAGACAGAGTCTAAGATGGAGCGAGCTCACCCAGAAGAAGCCTGTTAAGGCACTGGCACTCCCACACACTGACGGAACGCAGGTGGCTACTTGACGCCAGACTTCGGTGGGATGGTGGTCGCGAGCCAGGCGGCCCCTTACGGAGCCTTCCACCGCTTGGTGGGATCGTTCAGCCGGACTTATCCACAGGCAAGCCTGTGTTGCCGTTGCCCGGGGTGGACCGCTAGGAGGTAGATCCCATACCACCCCAAATACCTTACTGAAAACGAGAAATACTTACATGATAGCTAAATGTATAAGGGAACTCAGAAAATAATAAAAAAAGGAAACGTAGGAAAGTTCTTTTTTACATTTAGGAGTATTGAATCTTAGAAGTAGAAAGATTGGAGGGTTGCACGTGCTAAATTTGCAAAACTTTCGCAATTCAGTTTGTTGGTTTCGAAGTTCCTAAAAAAACATGTACTTACCTGCAAACTTTCCTAGATAAAATGGATCGTTTCTTTGGCTTGTAATATAATTAAGAAGTAGATAAAAATGATATTAATGTTTTATTTTGATTCATTATTTTCATTTTGGGGTGGTATGGGATCTACCTCCTAGCGGTCCACGGCAAAACAGGCTTGCCTGTGGATAATTCCGGCTGAACGATCCCACTAAGCAGTGGAAGGCTCCGTAAGGGCATAGTATAAAGAAGGAGGAAGTACGTTATCTTCATACAAACGCACCGCGCGCGGCTTGTATGTGTGCGCGATAGTATCTATGCGCCGCTGCACGCACACACGGACAAATCTCGGGTGGGTTCGGACTGCGCTTCGTCGGGGCCGCTAGTCGTCACCGCACGATGAGTCACGCGGCACAGCTTACTGGTACGACGAAACCACGATTGTAAAATGGCTGACTATCGCAAGAGAAAGTATTGCTGTGTGTTTGTATGTCTAAATTATTCATCATTTTCATTTTTTTTCATTTCGAATTGCATACTGACCTGGAAAGGTACCTATGTAATTCATTTGTTTGAACATAATATAGGTAATAGATAATTTTTACTATGTTAAACCCGATGATGAGATTTATTAGTTGTTTTTTGTTGTAATTATTTATCCTAGTAGGTAAAGGTGCTATTGATCGGCAATTTGAGTCTACCGGTTGCTCACATTAGGTATTGTTAATATTTCTTGTCGTGTATTTTGGTTGGGCACCGAGCCCGATGAACCCAGGTGTCAGAGTTTTAAGCCGACTACGTTAATGAACTAAGTAAAATCCGTTCGCTCAGATGCGGTCGCACGTACCGGCACTTGCAAAGGATGCCTGCCGCCTCCCAAACAAAGGACGCCGCCGCCGCAAATGCAAACGCAAAGAGCGATCGTATCTGAGCGAACAGCTTCATCGATGGATTTATGATCGATCATCGCCGAGTTAGTTATATTTTGCAGAGATGACATGCTCAACCAACACCGCCCCGCACGTCTGCTGGTCGTGCAATCAGATGCCACACATTGTGCCATGTTTCCCAAACATAATTCTTTATTTCTTTAAATATGTTTCATCGTCGTGTGGTTAGGTAAAACTGACATCAGACACTGGTTGGAACAATACAATTTGAAATGCAACTGCTCAACGCTTGCCAATTCCTAGGCACTGAATTGAAATTTTGTTGAAAGTGACAACCCTGAGAGAGTAGGCAATTATAGCGCGGATAAGGCCGGAGTTGGCCTACTTCCCCCTTCTTTATACTATGGTAAGGGGCCGCCTTGCTCGCGACCACCATCCCACCGAAGTCTGGCGCCAAGTAGCTTGCTGCGTTCCGTCAGTGTGTGGGAATGCCAGTGCCTTAACAGGCTTCTTCTGGGTGAGCTCGCTCCATCTTAGACTCTGTCTCTGTACTATGACCTCGACTAGAGTCAAGAGCAAACCCATCATTAATAAAAAAAAGAACATATGAAGTATGAAGACATAATTTGGGTAAAAAAATTAAACAACGCATTTGTTTAAACGTCATATTTTTATACGCAAGTTTTAAAAATAGACAAATTCATGCTTCCGAGGCATACGACAATAAATCATTATGACAAAGTAAACAGTGCACTTAGCCAAGACTCTTTAAAAACCTCATCTCATTCACATTTACCAACCACTCGCCTGCAGCCACGAAAAAACTTTTCCGGACGCGTGTAACAAAGACATAATAGAAGCCTTAAAATTGTGCACATAAATTGTAAAACTTTCCCTATTTGAATTTAACTAACAACTTGAGATTTTCTTTGGAGCATGCTAAGAACTTTTTAGTGTTTTAACTAAGCGTCGCTTCCTGGCAAACTGGAAAAGTAAAACAGTCACTTTAATGAGATTTTTAAAAGATTAGACTTAGTTCTTGAGCTCGTTTTTAAGCGCAGTGCAGCAGGTTAAGCAAAGAGAAAGTCAAAATTAGTTTTAGCTCTAGGCACTGTCCTTTGCGTACTTATACAAAAAAATACAAATACAAAAATCTTTATTTAACAAAACACGTACATATTGACATAAAGTTGCTGGAGCTTCCCTTTAAGTATTTTATAAATACCTGTGTTGGGAGACTCCCCTTCTCCGTAACAAAAGTTTCTAAAGATATTTTGCAAGCATGCAAAACTATGAAAATAGAAATAGATAATAATACAAGTGAATTTTGTTAACTTAAATATCTATAATTACATATTAAGTATATTTCGTTTTAAGTATGTTGTGTTGAGTTGTGATGTTAGTATTTTGTTTTGCTAGCCCTACGACTTCGTCTTGGGATCGGAAGACGCTGCAACACAGCGTCTTCCACTAACATAGGTATATTAGCTTATTCCTAAACCGGTTTCTGTTTTATGTATTAAGTAGTTGTTCCGTATCTTCATAACTTAGGGTCAGTATCCATTTAATTATTGAAGATTTGTACTCATGGTAAGCCTTTTTATATATGTGTATTTGTTTGTTTATTTCATTATACAAATATGCCGATCTTTTTTTATATTGTATGCTGGCTGTAACAGATTTTGTCCTGGGAACATTTACTACTTTATATTGTCTTCGTTTTTTTTCTATGTTAGGGTCGTATCGGATAGTTTTATGCATTTTTAAGACTATGTTTAATATGTAAAGTTTCCGAACAGACAACAACTTACAAGTTTGATACAATCTTTCAGTGGAGAAACAGCGCTTCTTGAAATACATCACCTTAAGCAGAGCTCTCTGCGCCCTCTCTACTTCAACGAATCTTGTTTTAAGTGCACCTCCCCATACGGGGATGCAATCAGTGCTTATCATTGCCAACAAATACTACAATGAGTTTTTATTCATAATTATGCATTGACAAAATCATTTGCAGTGCTAAACACTAACTAAGGGCATAAATAGGTAAGTATAAACTTTTTGAAGGACCTCATAAAAAGCAGTAGGTGTTTAGTTGTAGTTATTTAGTTTCAAAATCGGATTAAGTTAATGATATTAACACAATTCATGAATTTGATAAATCAGCAGCAGTAGTGTTAACTTTATTAGCTCTAGTAAGTTTTGTAATATCACAAAAGTTATGTGATTTAATTTCTCTGCCTTAGGGATACAAGTTTGGCTTACACTGCAACTAACGCAACTTCTACGAGTAAAGCATTAGTTTTCATAACATTTCAGAATAAACTTTATCGTAGATAGTTGTTTTTGTTCAATAAAAACTGAGAAATGTTATTGGTTGTGCAGTAGATAACTGTGCGCTTTTCTTGCTATTGCAATCGTGTATGAACAATACCTTGTTTCATTCAATATTGTCGTTACTCATCAGAAAATGCTGATAGAACACTGCACCGAATCGTGCCTATTGCAGCATATTACTGGCAATCCAACGAGGAAACTTCACTTGCGTGTTGGGTCACCTTTCCTCAAGAGGCGGGCTCTTTATTGACTAGAGTTGATTCATGTGAATAGTATTTATTTTATAAGTTAAAAGATTCTGTACTTAAATAGTGTTAAATATTAAAAACCACGAATTCCGTTACCCATCTAGACATAAAATTTTAATAATTTGTAAAACTGAACTGAAACAAGACTAATATTACTTCACAACGCAAAAGCAAAAATTATCTAAATCACAAAATTTTCTTTGGGCTCAAAACTTGCACCCTCTACGACGGCGTAGCATGTTGTAACTCAAGTGCAACAGTATCACCCTAATCTATAATTATTTACATACACACGTCACGCCTACAATCCCTTGCGGGGTAGGCAGAGCGTAAACAGCCGCAATAAACGGCCATTTACACCACGTTTGACAAATGTTTGAGGTTTATTTGGAATATTGTGTATCGCTATAGTGACAGGTTGTCAGACCATCGCCTAAAATTGCAATACACACCCTCGAGTCCCTTAGTCACCCCTTATGACTCCCACGGGAAAGATATGGGGTGATGCTATTCTAAGCCGGCATCACAAGGCAACTAATAATTCTTTATTGCTTCTAATTGAACCTATATCACACTTCGTAAGTATTTTTGTTATTTACATTTTCATTAACTCCAGCCAGCGATTATTAACTATTAACTAATTGTTCAGTTTTAGCATTGTCCGAAGAGAAAGATGGTTATTTGCTTTGGAGGGGATGTTAATCCTTCGGTCATGGTTGCTGTCTATGATTAATTAGACGGCGGTCATTAAACAACCATGCCAGAGGCCTACTACTTGTAGTAGGCGGTTGAAAAACTCTGACACCAGGGTTGATGGGGTCAGTGGACGACTCGGTGTCCCACACGAAAAGATAAAAAGTTTCAGCATAATACATATACTGTGCTTTCAGCAACGATGCGTCGTCAAAAAAAAATAAACAGAAATAACAATACACTAAGTTCAAGCACTACACAAGGTTCATCAAAACTATGGCTTTAAAGTTAGGTCTGCTGTAGAAACAGAACTGCTGTAATACTAATTACTGAGTTATAGACAAAGGAGTCGGTTCAGGCTTATCGTCCTCCCGGGCATCGTAATTGTCTAGTTGCCAGTAAATTCCGTTTTACTAACAACGCTGATGCTGCGCTCAAAATAACCCACTTTATTAATTACAATAGACACATCACGACTTTCTCCCATGCGGGGTAGCCACAGCGTCTGCGTCAGCGTCACCATGTTTGACGAATATTTGAGGGCCGTTTCAGAATAATCTTGTCTGTCGTCTGAAATTGTAAAACACATGACACCCTTGACTCCCTTAGTCGCCTTTTACGACACCTGCGACTAAGAAATGGGATAATGATATTCTAAGCTGGCCGCTGGATCCACTTTATTGATTGAAAAATGTTTATTCAGATATTTTGTTAAGTTATACCTAAGAATTTATATTGTTAAATTGAATAGCTTTACCTTTCTCGACAGATTTCAACTTAAATTACACGGTGTAGTTGAAGACCGATATGTACTTATCTATTAAACATTTCTTAATTTTCCTCTGGCCTCCTAAATAGCCTGAGTCAAATTACGCCGTCCGGCAAGTAGTACATCAGGTTAAAGTTAAAGTCAACCATCATAGGTTTTTTTTATAAATGCATGGATAAACAGTTTAGCCCACAAATGGTTATCTAGAAGAGCTATTGTTAGTATCAATATAGCGTGTTTTGGAGAAAATGTATTTAATTAGACGCGTTGTATAAGACATCGCACTGAATATATTTCATTCTGCCGAAAAACGAAAAAAGCCTCCAGAAACCTCTTGTTTATTAGTTTGTCATAAAATATAGATAGACACCGTTGTTTACTAGTTGACATAAATAAAGGATAAAAATTATGCCCGAGGTTTCAAGCTGTAAGGTCGCTTTCTAATGTAATGTTTGCATAAGCTTAGGCTCGTGACACAACAGCTACATGCTTTTTATAAGGTATCAGTAAGTTAAACCCCCAGTTGGTAAATCTGATTTAAGGCTTTCCTTTAACGACATTTCGATATATTCAAGGTTTTATCTACACTCGTCTCATAATGTTCGAATTATGAATTCGAAAACAGATGCATAATGGCCTACTTTATGCATTCTGCCTATAAAAACTAGGGTTTACTATAAATTACAGGAGCGTAATGACTTAATGAGAAAACTCTAAATACGATAAAGTTGAGAAATGAAACGAAGTTTTTTTTGCCAATACTCAAATCGCTATCTTCCGCCGCACCTGACAGTTGTTGCAGTACGGTAATTTTTCGGATGTTGTTCAGTTGTTTTAATAGGTTTTTGTTCTGTTGTTTAGATGTTGTTCAGTTGTTGTTCAGATGCTGATTAGTTGTAGTTCAGATGTTATTCCGATGTTGTTCAGTGTTGTTCAGTGTTGTTCAGTTGTTTAGTTATTTGCTGTTGAGACTCGACATCTAAACAACTTATGGCGGGTGACAGGAGTGATGCCAATAGGCAGAATGGAGGGTTCCAGGTGGAGTCGGGAAAAGGGTAGCTACCCGCCTGGCCGGGTGTTGTGGCCAGGGGACCGACTGGTCCTCCTGGATAGAATTGGAAGTTGTATATATGCGTTGCGCGGTGAAACACTTCGATACCGCGTTTCAGGCTCTTTGTTCTGTCACGTGGCGCCATCTTGCAGCTATGTTGGAACTTCTGTTGCGTCTTGCTTGCTCGTGAACCACTTTGAGTGAGATTCTTGTCGTAGCTCCCAGAGGTCGCTACAAACTGTTGTAATAAAAGAATCTTCAAAAATTCATATCAAGCCATATTACGTTCTCGTATTGAAATTGACCATGTATCGGGGCTTGCAATCGCCGGTGTGGACGTTTGGAAAAGTGTTCAACTGAGTTAATTTATTAGAGTGTAGATAAAATAGTGTATGCAACTGCATATAATTAGGCATTAGAATGCTCGTGTCAATCTATTATCACACGAGGCGTAGCCGAGAAAACAGACACTCGCATTCTAATGACCCCCATTATATGACAGTTGCATAAACTACTATTAGATTTCTTATTATGAATCCATCTTTTGATCTTATAAGATGACGCTAGTTTTTGAATTTTCAGTTGCTGTAGATTATAAGATATTTTATTTATTTTGAAGCGTTTTTAAGAAAAATTATAAGTATTTCAAAGACGCTTGATTGCAGATGCTAAAACAAACTTTGGAGGCCGCTTTTTCAATTTCCCTTTGGTTAGTAAGCCTTGGAAAAAAATGCTGTTTATACTGCTTCGTTAATACTAACAAACATGAAAATGTTTTATGTTAGGGTCGTGTATCAGTGTAAATTTGTGACGACAATGACACAATCCATTAAAACTTTAAGTGTGTTTTAGTGTTATGCAGTAAGGTAATAAAACAGAATCACCGGCGGCAGTAAACCAGGTGAAAAGTGATGATGTGGTTAGTGTATTTTGTTCGGACTTTTTGATGATAGACTCTACAAGTCAACCGCAACCACCGCAAGAACCACTAACTGCGGCCACTGCAGCGCCACCCGCCATCTCGGCGCGAGCACAGCGAGCCGCGGCCCGCAGTGTTCGGCAATCACAGCTGACGGGCGGGCGTATGTGATCTGTCGACCTCCGTGAAGAAGGCTGCCGTAAGCAGTCGAAACGTCGAGAGATAAAACTCTCTACCAAATTTACAACAAGTAAGTCGTGTAAACCCACATCATGGTAATAAAACCGTTCATAAAAGTAAAAAAGCTGTACCTACTGCTATGTATTCACGTATAAACACAATTTGAGCTAGTACCTACCTACGTTGGTACATTTTTTTATTACCTGAAGTAGGTAGGTATGAGCAATAAGAAATTATTTGCATATTTAATTAAACATTTTACCACAAAATAGAGAATGTACAGAAGGATCACTTTTTTCGATTATTTCCGCTTTCGGCAAGGGCTGCCACAGTTTTCTTACCGATATTATTCAATGGAGTAGGTACCTAAACATTCAGGGAGTAACAGAAAGGCTATATCAAGCCGAAAGGTGATCTTGAAACTGAACAACTTTCCCCATTTCGCCACTTTGACCTCCTTTCGGCTTGATATACCCTATCTGTTACATTACTATTTACATAACGTATACTACCTATATAGCACAATTATTATGAAATGGGGAATGACGAGTAGGTAGATATCTGCTCTGGGAGTCGTGAAAGGCAACTAAGGGACTTGAGGGTGTGTATTGCAATTTTAGGCGATGGGCTGGCAACCTGTCACTATGGCGATACACAATTTTCCGAATGACCATCAAATTTTGTCAGACGTGGCGTAAATATCCGTTTTTGCAGCCGTTTACGCTCTGCCTACCCCCAAGAGATAATAGACGTGATATGTGTATGTATGTAATTACATCAAAAATGAAAAGTTGCCTATATTTAAGTAGAAACTCAAATCAAATTATAAAAAAAATATACTACATACATACATACATAAATCACGCCTCTTTCCCGGAGGGGTAGGCAGAGACTACTTCCTTCCACTTACTACGATCCTGGCATACTTCTTTCGCCTCCTCCACATTCATCAATCTCTTCATGCATGCTCGTCGGTTTAGGGTACTCTTGACCTGACCTTTCTTTAGCACGATTTGATCGAATAAAAAATATACTGATTAGAGATAATCTTGTTTTTTCTTTTATGAAAGCAAGTTTTTATTTAAGTTGGTACAAAATATTATAGGAACATTGTACAAATCACATCGTATACTAATAAACCTATTTATTACCTATTTATATTTGTGTGAAGCCATTTTGCACGTCCGCACCAAACGCAGTTGACACTCGACTACAAGTGTGTTTGGATTGGTTTGGATTTCCTTGTAAACGGCGGCGTGTCAAATTGTAGAGAGTTTCGTGACGTTTGCTTGAAGTGAGCTCTCTGTATTCGGCGCGCAGCCGCCAATACTTACTTTGTGATTTTACCATGTCGCTAGCTTGTACTGCCGACATTGACACGTCAGATCATCGCTTTTACAGTCCGCAATCCCACTCCAAAAGTACTACGTCATATGAAGTACTAATCAATATAAGACATTGAAGCATTATGGCAACAGGTCAGAATTTTGTGTTTAGGAAGAATCAGAACATGAAATTGACCGGAAATAGGAAATAATCCTTCACACATCCGGTACTAATGAATGAGGGACCTTCTAGGCTACGTATTGTTAATGGCTTACTGTAAAGCTGAAATGTTAAATGTTGATAATGTCAAATTTCGTCTGAGGCAAAGAGGATTTAGTCAAACTAGACAGGAAGTAAACTATCAATGCAAGACACTGATTATGCCCGACATTGTTTTGTACAACATGATCATATAAGACAGAGTAGCCATTGGTTCAAAAACTGGAACGGAGCCGGACCAATAAAATTCTTTGTACTAATTAGTATGAACTAAACTAAAACTTGTGCCACTGTACATTCTTGGTCCGGCTCCGGGCCTATTATTGAACCAATCAGCTGTGTCGTACATATTATGTTGTACAAGACAGTGTCGAGCATAATCACTGTCGTGCAGTGATAGTTTACTTCCTGTCTAGTTTTACTAAATCCTCTTTGCTTTGGACGAAATGTAACATTCTGTGAAGAAAATTTCAGGCCACGTCGCTGCGTGGTGTAAGAGCAGTTTTCTGCACTAACTTGCGCCACGCAGCGACGCAAAGACGCGGCGCGACTTTTTTATTCTCATACATCCAAGTTAAAAAAAATAAAAATTATGTGACGTTCCGTTACTGGCGTATACGTATCAAACACAGCAATATTATCTATCCACCGACTAGGTAAGTTTAAAATGAAATAAAACTATATTCGAGGCCTAAAAGGGTATTACATCTCAACGGAATTTATGGCAATATGTAGCGCTTTATTAGTATAAAAAAAGCTTTTACGCTCTGCCCACCCCGCAAGGGATATAGGTGTGATGTATGTATGTATGTTTGTAAACAAAACATAAGCCTAGCTGCCTATCAAATGTTCAGAAGTAATTGGCAAAAGCTTCCAAAACTGATTGAATCAAGTCTAGCAACTTATATTCAAACAACTGAGCTGAAATTTTGTTTACATGTTACGTGTATGCAAAAATGCATGGTTAACTGTGTGATGTCATTCTAAATCTAACATTGCGGAACATCTAAGAAGGCAGACAAGTTTATATTAATTGCATTTATGCATTATGAGTATCAAGACAAGTAAAAGGTCTAGTTGATAACTCGAAACATAAAGTAACGTCACTCTTGCTTGAGTGACGTTAAGCCACTAGATTGCTTAAGGCGAGTGTAGTTCACGAGCCACTTTTAGCATATTCAGAATACATAATTAAAGCACAAAGTTTTTACAGGGTTATATTTGATTCGAAATAATCTTCGCTAAGTAGGTACTTTATGATAATGATGTCTTTCATTTGAACATTGGGCCCGTAAAAGATACTTCTGCTGCCAATTTCGTGCGGGAGTTTAATTCTTTTATTTTTAACAACCAAGCGGAAACTTATACAGAACTCCACAAAACTAAACACTTGTTCGTCCTTGGTAAACTTCTAATGTGGCGTATGCTAAAATTGTGTTTTTAAGGGCCATAAGAAGACGTTACCGCAGCAGCGCTGTCGCGCCACACGCGCTGTATGTAATTTACGATTGCAGGCCTCCCCTTGGCTTGCTCCGGTTTCGACAATTTCCGCTGTGTAATAAATTTAATTTCGCTCGAAAAATTGATGGCTAGATTTGGCTGCTGTTGCTTAGCTGTATGCAATGTTATTGTTTATTTTTTCTTTTATCTTTACGCATTTAGTATAGCCCTTCGTTTCATTTTATACTATTTGTTTATAATATAAACTGAGACGCTGACACATTTAACTACTCAATAAAACAGTCGTCAGTCCGTAGGTAGAAATATTTTTTGAAGGTTTGTTAGATTTCGTTTTTGTGAAGTACCTATTAGGTATAGTGCATCATGTAGGTAACCACTGTTAAGGAAGAAAGGCCTATAGAACTTACGCGAGGCCAGTGTAGTTATTGTGCCTATTGTGTGAAAGTCTTGCTTGGAGCGAAATAGGAGCAAACCTGGTTGTATCCTATCCGAAATAAGGTTAAAATCGAAAGGGAAATGTGCCCTCAATTTAATTTTATCTCGCTCGCGATAACGGGAACCAATGGATTTTTAATTCTGTAATAAATTTTAAGTTAAAAGGATTTGCAACAATTATAATTTAATTTTGCTGTATTATTTTGCGAATGGAAAAGTAGGTATAAATTTTAAATAATTTAATTTATTCGTTGGAAAGGATTCAAATTAAAGTCCATGAATAAAAAGAAGATACGTACTTACATAACGTACCACTATCACAAAAGCAAACACGTTCTGAAAGCAATTAAAACTCGCAAAAAGTATTTCAGCGCACCGTGAGTAGGTACCTACACTCAAAAAGCATAATGTAATTTCTGCTATTTCACTTTTTGCTCTCCAAAAGCAGTGAATAAAAATGAACGCTTTGTTTTCGCGTTCAAATCCGTGGCAGCAGGTTATCTAGGGGGTAAGCCAAATCATACTTTATGCCAGGCAAATAAGGATGTTTCTTCAAAATCTAGTAAGTTTTGGCGGTAGGCACAAAAATAACGATACAATATTTTAGGTAGCATAAAAATAAGAAAGAAGAAAATTGTATTATCTATTGAAACAGACAGTACACTTCCAAAGAGAATCCAGCCATACATATTTTGTTACGTGAAAAGCTAAATACTAACAGCAGCACCTTGAATTACCCTTACCCTTGAAAATTTTAAGTGCCACATAACCGTGTTTGTTGATTATACTTTTTTGCTGCATCCTATGATATTTAATAAACCATAAAATACGTTTTACATCGTATCGCATCATCACACGAATTTATAGTGATATTTATAAGAAGAAATCAAAATTAAGTAAGTATTTTGACTCCCGTCTCGTACATCGCCCCAGTCTGCTGCAGGCTCGTGCGCTGATCATATTACGAGGACGCTAGTTTCAAACCCGCGTCTGTTGGGACAGATAACGTTGTTAATATTGATCACAGTAAGTCTGCTACGTTTTGAGAAGATCAAGCTTGTGGACAGGGATTATGTAGGTCTCAGTTGAGGCTATGAGCCAGAAAGTAAAATAGGTACGAAATAAACATTTCTTTGAAACTGTAAAGAAAAATTGCTAATATTCTTTTTAAAAATGCCAACTACGAGTCGGACACACGTACAAGAAAATTTCTACTTTCTAACTATCACTAAGAGATTATAGCCCGGTGACGAAAAAAAAACAGTCGAGCTTCAGTAACAGGATCCAGTTTTGACCCTTTGGGTACAGAATACTAAAAAGTAACGGCCTACATATTACCTATCTAGTAAAATTGTTGATCAGTGGTATTTTTACGACAATGTCGCCCAACTCAAAGATAATTGTAAATGAAAATGAAATAACTTTATTCAATGTAGGATAGTAAATTCCTTGATCAGACTAACAAAGCATGGGGCAAAAATATTTTATTCATTACACTTGCACATCCTAAAAAGATTGTTTGCCAAAGCGTTCGGAAAAATATAGGAAACCGAATACCAGCTGTAGAAATAAAAGAAAAAAATCGAAATGACTCAGCTCATTTTCGAAAATAAACATTGCTGCTCCCTTTACAGCCACTTACTTTAATAAAAAGAATCTTGGTGGCGGAAAAGTAATCATATTTATGAAAATTGTGAATTAATTGCTCTGTAACACAATTATTTTGACGAGGGTCGGGAAAAGACACAAAGCTCCAGCTCTTAGCGAAACCTTTTAACAAGCACGTTACCGCTAAGCGCCAGCGCAATATTTTTTGACGTGTTTTATAACATTTTTAAACACGGCCCGAGCATAAATGAAAAATTTAAATTCATAACACCAGCTAAGAGCTCCAACAAAATTATCCTTTCAGAAAACATCTCCATAAAGGAAAAACACCTTTGATGTTTTTATCCATTCTGTGACTCATTCCGTAACCATGATGTTCACCAAAAATTGTTGATCATATATTAGCGTCCATTAGGTATGGTTGTTGAAACGTACTTGATATAAAATTGTTTCCACTGATATGGGCATATCTTATGGCTAGAACTATTTACGAAAGGAGGAACAGTCCTGGTTGGTGCACACTTCTCTTCCGAAAACCAAAGTATAGTTTGGAAAAATGGCTTTTCTATATGGTTGCCGAGTCATTCCTTATTATTATTTGTAATAATTAATTATAACGATTGCTTAGCTATTTAAATTTTAAGGGGTTCCGTATCTCATAAACCATGATAGTTAGAGGTTAGAGGGTTGAAATTTTCAGAGATGTCATAGTTCTGTTGCAGCTATAAAAACAGATACTAAAACCAGAACAAAATAATATTTATGGGGGTTCAACAACAAACGTGATTCTTATGCTATTTTATACATTATGGTACGAAAACCTTTGTGCGCGAGTCCAACTCTGACTTGGTTGATTTTTTATTTAACTAGTCATCCTACGTGTGAAAGTTCTTTCATATTATTCAATTAATATGGACCGCCGATCTTGATTGGGCTTGATCATTTAGAAACAATTTATTAGCCATAAACAATTTATTAGACAGAGTCTACGTATAGACATCAGACGAATACGCCGATAAAAGGATTGAAATCAAATATCAGTTTTGTAGTGTTGACCTGTTAAAACACCTTGGTATTTACTTTCAATCTAAAAACCAAAAATCAGCAAGTATATTTGAATAAATTAAAATTAAACGTCAGTTTATCTATCAACATGTAAACAGTTGTAACGAGATCGTTAGGAGTTTTCAATCTGCTATTTTATGTAAGTATTCTTCTTTTATTACGGGACAAAAATTTACTCTTCGCGCCGCTTCGTCCCTTTGCTTCTTAATTGTCTCATAAAACAAAGGGAATGAACCGTTTTGCGTCCCCGGCACTCCCATTCCGGATGCGGATTTCACAGCTCTTCTGAATGTGTAGAATACGTTTTCATAACATGCCTGTCGCTAAATGACAATGAAGACAATGTTAGCGTATGTTATGCAAAGTTAATGTTAATTTTTGCCTTGTAATAACTTATTTAAAAATTAACTGACTGTTCTTATCTTACTGTAGTACCCTTAGCTGTCCAGTATCAGAAAGATACATACTAACATGTGATCATACAGGAGGGCCAAATATAGAGGTGGTGGCTATAACACGTATTCTTTTGTAGAGGTAAAATGAAAGACACTTATTTGACTAGATGACATTCTGATAATGCATTCCACAATTCTGGATCATCGTAGGAGCGTCGTAGGAAAATTATTAATAAAATGACCCTTCTAAAAGAGCACTCTCGCCTTTGTCATTTAAATTCAAAAGAAGGCACTGCTTTATCATTTCAGTGAAAAAGAAAGCACTAACGGACCTTGTCTTCTCAATTTCCTTTTCTAAAAAATCAAGCGTACCCATTTTCTTTTTACTTCCAGATTCTCTTAGTGATGTTAGGAAGTTTCAAAACTTTTTCGCGCACCGGGAATGGGCTTGTGCCTCAGTCCGTTCAAGAGTTTCTGATGTCGAAGCTCTTTTAGAAAATTCCCTTTCATTGCGTCAGCTTAATCCCTGACATAAATTATTTCACCCCAGATTTGCACCGGTCGCCTCGGAGCCGAAAAATATGGAATTTGGAAATTGAAAGCTCTACAGGTATTTTCTGTCAGCTGATTTATGAATGGCAGGCCGGTAGCGATAATTAACAAACACAAATTAAGTAAGATTAGATTAATGGAAATTCGCTCACAAGTCGTAGCTGGCGTTAGCTTTCATTTATATAGGTATATTCTTATCTTATAACAACGTTGAAATAAAGAAGACGGAAGGAGACAAACCAACGTCAAACTAAAGTTAACTGAAACATACCTACTTACCAACTCATACAAACGCATACGTCTCTTCTATTTCCCTTATAAAGTCAGGCGTCTAGAATTTAAAAGAACACTCAACTGGAGTTCTTTGGAAAAACGTCTGCTTTTTACTGAGTAAAATGCTAATGTCCAACCATGTCCAACTATTCGCGGCACTAATCCTGGCAGGATTGCAAGACAGACAAGGCAGGCCGCACTGTCTTGATTTATTTCTTTTACAAGCCCAGATTTTCTCAATAATTTTTCTTTTGTGAATTGTGTTTTGGTTGCATTAAAAAGCAAAAAAATTACAACAAAGAGATTCAGTCAGCATCTTGCTTAGTAAATACGTAGGTCATCAGAAGTCTCTGCTGGAGCTCCCCCGGGCGCCTTTATACACCGCGATTTTAGCCATATATTTCAAAAATCTGCGTGAAATTTAAAACTGTCTTTCGTAGATGGAAGAGGTGTCGCCACTAGTGATGGGGCGAGAGTCGCAGGTTCAAATCCTACCCGCGGTAGATTTTGCAGCGCATTCTGGAAGTATTTAAATTCGAGTTTACACTTTGAGTTTATATAATAAACATTGTAAGAAATGTTATAAACAAAAGGAGCATAGTGCAACATGTCGTTGCTGTCCCCTGTCCCACCGAATGACATTATCCTGCCTGTCCCGTGCAAATGTCGGAATTGTACGCGAATTATCATTTGGCCCCCAGAAACGGCGCATTTGGCCGGCTTTTCGTGTCATGTGATAGGCAATGAACGTCCACCGAATAAACAAGGTAAGTTGATTTTAACCATGCCATTGCGTTTAGCTTCAAGCAACACGGCCTTCTGTGCATTTAGTAAGGTTGCAATTGTAACTGTAGATAGAATATTTTAAAAAATACCCTAGTGTCAGAGATTTTTCAATCGCTTACTACAAGTAGGCCTCTGACATGATTGTGTAACGACCACTGTCAAAGTAATCATAGATAGCAACCGGGACCGACGGCTTTACTTGCCCTCCGAAGAACAGAACCATCTTTCTTACGGACAATAAGGTGATTCATTCAATGTCCTGACCAGACTGGAAAAAAAATTCACCAAGTGATCTTTTGCGCCGCTGGCAGTCGCACTACCACTGTGCCAGATCGGCCGTCGATTTTTGTAATGTAGTAAACAGTGCATGTCAACCAAAAGACTAGAAATATTAATTCCGTACCTAAAATTTCAAACGAACGATGAATTCGGTATGCTAAAATAGGAGATTTTAAGAAAATCTCAAAATCATTTCGAGAATTTTACTTTATTTGCAATTTCTTATATTAGAATAATAGTACAAAGATATTTTATAAAATAAATTTGCCCTTGATGATCTTCGTATGACGTCGCATAACCTGAATTTACAATTTATCTTTCTTTAACTTGATTTTCAATTTTCCGTGTACAGGCAAAGGCATTTTCACAGTTACCAAACATTGTGACTTCACTTTCTCAAAACTATAGAAAAATATAATTAAATAATATAATTATCAAAATAATCAAATTAATTTCTTAAAATGACCTGTGTTTCCAAAACAAATCACATTAAAATGATCCGGCATACCGATTTTCACAAAAGGAAAATCTGTGCCCAAGTCCGCGTTTCAGGAATCAAAGCCGATATCCATAAAGCGATTCCAGCGCTGCGCTTAGAGATGAGAAAAATAACAGCAATTTTTCGCGTCATTGGCTATCGCTCCGGAGTCTAAGCGGCCGGCTTGCCAGCAGGGTCACAGTACATAAAATAGGCTAAAGAATTATGGAAACTCGACTCGTTCCTGGGGATACCTACCTTCAATTAATTGATACGTAAAGGGTAATTTTTTTTTTACTAAGGCACACCTCGGACACTGGCGCTCAAATGTATGAAACAAACGCATTGCTACGCATACAGTCTTAAGCTTGCGTAGGTGAACGCGGACCATGCTTGTGTGTGTGAGACAACATGTCAGGGTTGCCGCCATTTTGCGTCCGCGAATCGGGAATGCAATGTGCGGCAGTATGAAATGACCTCCGTTCACGCATCCTTGCTAGCCGGTGTCTGAGCGTCCTCCGAGCGCGGGTGGGCGGCGCTTGTAGGGGGAGGCAGGGAGTGACCATACTGTACGCTAGTACTATTAATTATACTGTGACTAAGGTGCTGTTAAAATAATGTGCTTTTTAAATGAATTTTCAACACTTATAAACATACAAAATGAGCTCATAGGCTATTTTTTACTATGGTAAAACGAGGCCTCATGTCCTGATAATCATTTATTCAGTTTTACCCTTGGCGTCCTGCAAAAATCGGTGAGACGGTTTTTCAGAGTAGGCAAAGTACAGAAAGTCGGTATACACCAATTTAAACTTTTAGTAGCGTCGTGTCTGTGTGAGTGAGTTTCTGAGCGTTTATATGCAGTTTCGCTACTGCTTTAGCCTCTTATGTACTGTGTCTGGCGTTCTTGGCCATTTATCACGGCGGGCAACACGAAAAAATCACGCGTTTACTGACCCGTTACTTTTCCATTTACACAGAGTTCTCGCTTATCTCACCCGTGTAATATACCCTTAATCTCATTGAGTACTAACATCTATCAGACAGTTGAAAGATATTTGAAAAACACTGTCCCAAAAATCGTAATACATAAGTATTTTTTGAAATCTTATGACCTTATTAAGTCGCAGAGTCTTTGTATTGTGGAAGGTAATTAAATTTTACTTTAATTTAAAGCCTGTGCAATTTCATTTCGTTAAACAATCTGGCACCTAGAAAGTATTCTAGCCGTTTCCGTGAGAAAACAAAGCTAATGAAAACGGAGTTGCCAGCCAGGCTATTTGTGTTGCAGCTGCAGTCTTTGCCGCGCCACAAAATTGGATTATCACCGCAAGCTTCCTTCAAACTGCTATTTTCTTTTGTTTCCGCAATAAGGGCTGAGTATTCAAGACCCTCGCAGAAAACAAGACAATCTTGATTGTTATTTACAGTAGGCGCGTAAATTTTTTGCCCTTAATAGAGAATATAATGTAAAGATAATAAATACACTGCGTTAAAGTACGTAATAATGTGTAAACAATGTACCTTATTTGAAAAAAGAACCGACTGCGGCTCGTAAATAATACATTTCAAAGTTATTTTATTATAGCCAGCGTCACTCGCACTTCTGATACGAATCTTACGACACCTCTTAAGTCAACATCTGTGTAGCCATCTGGGCTGTAGCCTGTAACAAGAATTGACTTGTACTCATACATACCAGTGGCGAGGAGTACATACAACACATTTTTCAACGGCTTTCCTTCTAAAATGGCACACCATACTTCTTTAGGTACCTACCAAATTTTATTAAATCTACCATCTAATTTTTATAGACAAATGCCGACTAATCACAAGTTTATTAGGTAATGGTTTTGTACTGTACTAAAACTTTTAGTCCATTTTATTGTTAATATAGCTGGAAGATTCCCTAAAATAACAAAAAAATAACAAAAAATATTAAATGACTGTGTCCACACAATAACGTGAAGTTTAGGCGGCTATAAGCCGAAAAATCACGAACGAGGTTTCATGTCCGCAAAATGTGTAAGAGATAACGTTTTTGAACTTGGGTATATTGATATTTGATACTGTACTACTACTGCTCAAAATAACCCATCGCATCGTCACTGATACTTATATAAATACATACATACATACTCTTAAATAATATGACCCTCTTTCTGAGAAAGTCAGGTTAAAATAAAGTTACACTTAGTTAACCGATACAGTACCTACAGAATAGGTATCAATCGGTACTGTAAACAGGTCGAACTGAACAATTTTCCCTAAAAAACATTGGCCACAACATAAAAAAATTTACCTCCAATACCTCCTTTGGTCCTTGGTTGCCGTTTTCGGGAAGGTCGGTCGTTTTTTTTAATGATGGTTTTGCTCTTGACTCTAGTCTAGGTCATAGGACAGAGACAGAGTCTAAGATGGAGCGAGCTCACCCAGAAGAAGCCTGTTCACTCTTACTTTGAAGAGATTAGGATTGTATGGTTTACATTGTATGGTTGTAGGGTTGTTTGGTTTTTGGTTCGGTACCAGTCTAACTATTGAAAGACACCGAGTGTTGGTTGGTGCATAAATCTCTAGCACTGAAGTCAAATATTATCTCTAAACAAAATCAGCTGGCATTTTCAATGTTTTCTTTTCCCCTTCCAGTCTAGCGTAGAAGGATTGAGCAGATATTATGGAAATATTATCAAGCTTGGTTGGCGCGTGATTCTGATGGAGTAACATCAGAAGTCAGGTCGCGTAGATATGAAATCCAATTTATAATCTGCGTGAACCATATCACGGAGCACATGTGGCAGCACCGCATGTAATGTTGAATAAATATGTATTAAAAATTACGTACGGCGAGCGCGATGCGAGCATTTCATAGATTTTCTAATGCCGCGGCGAAATATACTAGAATATCTCAGGAAATTGGTTTGCTTAGTTAGTATCAGCTTTTAAGTACTTTCCGCATAGACGTTTTCAGATGAAGTAAGATACCAAAAACTGACGTGTTTCTTGGCCGTGTTTGGTCTTTACAGCTAAAGAATATAACATGTTGTACTCTAGAATAGGATGGTTATCCATTGTCCTTTGAAATTACGCTATTTGCTCAGGTTATCTTCTTATGGCAGACACAAAGCAACTGCATTGACCATAATGATATCAGAATCACTTGAACAACATCACCAATCCCCTCAAATATTGGCATTGTTTAATATAGTTATCATGTAAGAAATAATTAAAATACGATTAAAGTTAAGATTTAAGATTATGTTTAATAACATAACAACTTTTAATAAATTGAGGTAAATTCAGTGAGACAAGAACTATGCAAAAATTATTAATTTCATTTTGCTACAGCATACCTACATCTTAATTACCTTAATATCATATTATTCGGCGAGCAACTACACACCATGTAACAAATTAACTTTAAAATAATGTTACTTTGGCACGTGTTTTTTACAATAAATATTCAAAGTTTAAAATCCTACGGGATAGTGCCTCTTGGAAGCTACTCAGGTATTGCAATGAAAATGACTTGTTGGAATGAAATAAGTACAGTTCCTTCGTATTTGTTAGAATATTTTCCTGTCCCAATTGGAATTCACAAACAGAGCTAGCAGTGTGCTGCTACTGTCACTTCGCATTTACCGTAATGTCCTGAATCTTAAGGGGGAAAGGAAATCGTTTCGTATAAGCACCTCAACGAATCCCTCCGTGCGTGCACCATAGAGCCTTGTGGCAGGAAAGTCTCGCGTTACAGAAGGGCGTAGAGAAAATATTTCATTTGGTCTGCGAGCCGGAAAAGCATTGTGTGATTCGTTTTTATGAGTCTATATTCTGCTGCGGGCGTCGAATGTCGGACGGAAAAGGCACTGATAGTGGCTCACGTATGCCACCTATTGATACATTGTTGCTGGTTGCTGTTTTTTTTTTTAAAGTTTCAGTGAAAGTTATAAAAATATATTTGTCTGCATCTCATCTGATGGTAGTGACGATGCAGACAATAGTGAAAGACGCTTGTCTTAAAAAATACGTGACGTTTTAATAACTTTACTATCGTCCTCACATCTAACTTGATTTAGTATTTCTTCAATATTTTTGATTGTTTCGTCTGTTTTTTAGGTTACAAGGTTACAAATGAAAAAATACTGCTTAAGAGAAAAAAATATGAGTTTGAAAAGTCATGTCGTAAGCCAGTTTATAAAGAGTTTTATTTAATATCCATAAGTAAGTATCTTTGGGGAAGGCATGTAATTTTCCACGCGAGAAATCTCTAAACCAATATTGAGGGATAAAGATACTTTACTTGCTTTACTTGGGATAAAGTTGCTGAACTAAAAGTATCAGATTTAGATTGGCTACGCCATGTTTGTAGAGGGGAGGATGCATAAATAAAAACGGTTTACGTAAACGATGTTGTGGTAACTCCGTTGTCACAAAAAAGCGAATGTGAAATTTAAAAAATTACAGTTAAATTACTCGAGGATTACATATTTGAAGGTTGAAATATAATAAAACTTATACTTTGTCGCACTAATTCGTTACTAACAGCTTGCAGATAAACAATCTATTCTAACTCCGTATCACCCCTCAGGGAGATTAAAGAAAATACCACCAAATTTTCCAGGGTTGTCATGCGATCATAATAACAAAGTGGCACACATGGGATGTCAATAAAAGCACAACCACAGCCCTTTCCGTGTTATAATTTTATGGCCTGGCCCGTCATCTCTATCTTGTTGGTATAATGGACGATGGCGTCAGTTGTTCATTATTGGCCCAGAAATAAGCCGTAATGGTCAGGGTTAATGCTTTGCTATCCTTTGCAATGAACTCCTTTTATTGTTAACTGGTTAGCATTTACTCAAGTTATATGGCATTTTCCAAAACGAAAGTAATTCTTCAATCTGTATGTAACTACCCTAAATATAATATATATCATTTTTTTATACAAGAATCTCTCTCATGTATTAGTAATTTCACCGAATTAATAATGTGATTATAATTATAAGATAACGTAAGGTTAACTAACGCATTGAGCCAGTACATTGCCAGTCACTGTAAATTTTCCCGCCAAAGGCACATCTATCTATAATTTGATAGAAACATAATAAGAGAGCCACTAATAATATCATTTTCGAAATGAATGTTATAAATATAGGTAAGTACCTAAATAAATGCTGTGATTTCATCATTCTCTTCTCGAAAGAAAAATAATCTAATAATAAATATATTATCGTGTTAGGCCAAACCCTTCTATATTGCGCTATTTATTGTAGCCGCTTATGTTTGTTGACCATTGTCATTCCAACTCTACCAAGCAAACAAGCCAACAAAACAAAGAAAAAAAGTAAGATCAAATCATTATTTCCCATAACAGAAATACCTAGAAGCGTTTAAATAAAAGATACTGGAATTTATTTCCTGTACACTAGCAATAAACTGCTCACTAATAAAACTGTGTAGACAAGAATAGAAACAAAACATAGACTAAAGGGGAAATTACACGGATCGACTTCGTCGCGCAGCAAGTCACCAGTTTCGTTACTTCATTTACACATGATTTACATACACACATGCATCAGTCAATAGCAGTCCACGGCTGGACTGCTGCCTCCTCCAAAGTACGCCATCAGGCATGATCTCCCGTTTTCGTCATCCAGCCGCGTCCAACACTACGGTTGCCCAAGCGCGGCCTCCACGCAAGAACCTGCTTGCTCCACTGTCCATCGGTTCTACGACAATTGTGACCAGCTGCCACTTCAGCTTGCTACATTTTCAGACTATGTCTGTTACTTTGGTACTTTACATGGGCGATATCATTCTTTGTTAAGTTCCGACGCTTTTCTTCAAAAACAGTTTTGTGAGCTGCTCTACGATCATAATTGATTTTTATGTCTTTCTCTATTGGGTTCTTGCATGAATCCTTTTTATAGCGTTCCAAAACTGCATAGTTTTATTTTAACTCATTTCTATACCGTCTAAAGTCATTCGGTCTTCTCGCTCCGGAATGTTACTTCCTTGGCGGAAATTTCCTTCGGAGTGTCTAAGACTTACTGGAGAGGATATCTACGCAGCCGGTTACGACAGGCCGGTCCTTGGATTCTTCTGCCACCTTCCGCGGTCTAGCCCACCGGGTGAGACCCCGCGGGGGAGTGCCCGTTGAACGACCTGCGAGCAGGTGGCTGATGGCTGTCGTTTTCTGATTTATTTTCACTCTGGGAGTTTGTGTCTTCCAGTAAGTCTCTTGGCAAGGCTTTCGTCGACCACCCCTCGTTGGAGGGTTTTAGGGTCTACGTCAGGATGGCGTGCGTCATATGGGGCGATTGTCTTTAGATGTTCAGTGATGATTTTCCTGCTGTTTGAAACATCCCTTTGGTAATCCTGGCTGTGAATTAATCAATATTTTCCCAGTCCAAGTCTCTATGTATGATGTCGTTCCTCATGTAGCGAGGGGCTTTTATCGCAGTTCTGAGTGTCATATTGTGTTGTGCTCTTATTTTCTTTCTTGTGGTATTATTGTATACCGTCTACTGACGTAGATTAGCGGAAAACTGCAACTAAAACAGCGCATAATGGACCTTATGCCGCGAGCGATCACGTGCAATATAAGTCGCCCGCCGCATGCGACTCATCGCCGCATTTTGCAGCTTGTGGTTTTAGTCACTTGCGGCCTAGTAAAATTGGAATTTAGACTGACCGACTAGACAGACCGACAAAATCAACCGTTGTTTTCCTGATTTAGGTACATGCGTAGATATTAAAACATATTCAGAGCAATATTTTGAAGTTGCACGGTTGGTATTATTTAACTATGTTCTCGAATAGGTCAACTGACTTATTTTATAAGCAAAGGCTAAGTGAAGACCCAGAGGTGGAGGTTCCCCAAATGATTACAGAAAACGTTATTACAATTAGGTTCTCGAAAGTCGTGAAATAAATTTTCATGTGATAATTAATTAACACAGGCAAATTTTCAACACAGAAATGCATTTTTGCGGAAAGGTTAGACAATCCTTATCAAGGAAATGTAAACAGAGACAAAATTAAGAGTCCGGGGTTACGAAGTCAGAGGCCCAAAATGACCCAAGGGTATATTGCTGTGAAAACCCAGCCGAGATAAGTAAACATGACACCGTCGCCGTTTGCGTTTTAAAAAACGAACGAAATGAATGGAAATGTGCCAAAGTTGTATAGTAGACTTGCATTTTGGTGAAATAAATGTGCAAGGTACCTAGTTGTAGTTTAGTGATAATATGGCCAGGAATTGCCGGTGCCGTGTGGTGCCGGATTCGGATAGCATCACTCCAATTCTACTTGTGGGTGTCGTAAAAAGCGACTAAAGGATAAACGTCCAGGAAATTGGCAGCATCGTTCCTTTGTAAATACAACATCTTGCACTGCACTCACCAATCCGTGATCCTTCTAGATTCCAAGCAAATGCTTCCACTCTAACCATTGATAACAAAAGAAACGACTCCACCTACAGTCTAAAAAATTTAATGTAATTATAAAACTTCAAACAAGCTGGACTTAAAAATAGCTTCTGATGTTTCAGTATTTACCTAAAGATTATTAGCCCAGTATGGCTAGCTTTTCATGTCCCAAAAAATTTAAAGTCGTTTTTTTTGTCTTATGGTTTCTAACCCATTGGCCGAACCCAATTTGTTATTTTGTGTCATTTTAGATATACTTATGCTAACATACTTTCTTTTGCAGTGGATAAAACGACTCAAACTGGGTTTTTACACTGTGCAAACTGTCACATAGGAAATATGTAATAAATGAGCTACCCTACATTAAATCGTCAATTTACGCGAACGTCAAAAATGACCCAAGATGTAACATGTGCTTTACAGACACATATAACGCAATTGTACAAAAAATAATTGACTGTAGATTTTTTGTAAGTTATGCCCTCAAATAATGCCAGCCGCACTGGACTAGATTTGCTAAGAGTGGAAATAAATGAACTTTAGTCAACAATTTTTCCGAAATGTTTTCCGAAGTATTTCAATAAGCTGGTAGAAAAAAGTTTCCTACTTTTTTTTGCTGGCTACCAGCAAGATACTTTCAATGGCTGCCCAAAAGTTGATACAAAATTCTTTATTTCTTGAAAATTGTTAATTAATCATTAATTAAAGTCCACATTGGATACTTTCTTACTCAGTGTTTCAAAGATATTTGACGAAGCCATTATAGTCAACATGTAACAATTTTCATTTTTTACCCAGCTTTTTATATCTGTAGATAACTTATTATTTTGTGTGAAATGTTGTTTTTTTTTGTCTAAAAACTCTTACTTAATAGATTATAAATAATAATTTTATGAAACTTGGCCCCGATTCCCTTATTTTTTGGTCGTTGTAATGCCATCGACACTTAATTTTATTGTCATTCTATTTCCTTTGTTCCTTTATTTTAATATATATATTATTATTATATTTTTCCATTATTCTAATATATTACTTCAAACAGTTAGCAGAATATCAAACGATGAGAACCATCCAACTGACACGCTATTGAAAAACAACTGTTTTTAAAATAGCAGATTTGGACCCAGATCTCGACTATCTACACTATCTACACTAATATTATAAAGAGGAAAGATTTGATTGTTTGTTTGTTTGTTTGCATCGAATAGGCTCCAAAACTACTGGACCGATTTTAAAAAATCTTTCACCATTAGAATCCTACATTATTCCTGATGAACATAGGCTATATTTGATACGAGAAAAAATAGGGATCCGCGTGAAAATTTCGATAATGTAATCCAACGTGTGAAAAATGTTCCCTAAAAATATCGTATATCGCGTACGCTGTGGAAATTATTGACAATAGAGCAAAGTGTATACTACAGTTTTATAGAGGACATCAATATCTATAATAATGTCCGCGATACCATATGTCTAACTATTACAGTTAGGCCACAATAACTACTTTTTCATTTAAAAATGTACCAACTACGCCACATTATTCGTACCTTTGTAATGATTACATTTAATCATTACTGTATTAAAGGGTGTCAGGGATAGCCTTCAGAATACTAATAGGGTACATGCAGACCATGAAACTGAACAACTTTCCCCTAGGAACATATTTCAGGAAACGTAAAAAACTGACTTCCCATAGTGAATGCAGTTAGCTGATTGTGATTTTGTATGGAAGGTCATTTTTTTTTGCGTTTCCTGACATATGTTTCTTGGGGAAAGTTGTCCAGTTTTATGTTTCATGCACCCTAGCAGTATTCGAAGGGCTGTCCCTCACTCGGTAAAAAAGGCGACAAAAAGCATTAAATAATGCATTAAAAAAATCTACACTTAAATAATACATACACATATCACGCCTATTATCCCTTGCGGGGTAGGCAGAGCGTAAACGGCCGCAAAAACGGACATTTACGCCACGTCTGACATATGTTTGAGGGTCATTCGGAAAATTGTGTATCGCCATAGTGACAGGTTGTCAGCCCATCGCCTAAAATTGCAATACACACCCTCAAGTCTCTTAGTCGCCTCCTACGACTCCCACGGGAAAGAAATCGGGTGATGCTATTCTAAGCCGGCATCACACTAAAATAATAATTATATAATCTACACTAATATTAGAAACAGGATTTTATTTATTGTTTGTTTGAATTGAATAGGCTCCGAAACTACTGGACCGATTTAAAAAATTCTTTTACCGTTAAGTAATTGAAATTGAAATTCTTTATTCAATGTAGGATAGTATTATCATTATCACTTTTTGACATCATGAACCATCATTCTAAAAAAAGAAATTTGTATCACACAATTTTTTTTTTTATTACAATTTTGTTATGACTTAATAGAAAACCGGCTCGGGCGAGATAAAAAAATAAAAATATAGGCACTGCCATGGGGCTGGCCAGGTTAATCACACGGCATGTAACTTTACGCCACCACCATCTGATAACGATATTTGTTTCAAATTGAAGTCAAGATTTTTAGAATCCTACATTATCCCTGATGAACATAGGCTTTATTAAACTGTCCGATTCCCGGGGGGAAATTGTTAGCGGCGGGTGAAACCGCTGGGCGGGCTGCTAGTAGTTAATAAATAAAGTAAAGAAGCTGAAGTTTACTATTTTATCGCCATCTATGGGCTTGGAGAAGAATCGCAGCGCTACAGACGCACTCAGTGTGCAAACCATTATTGTGTCAAAGGCGACCGTCGAGAGGCAGCGCTGCTGAGAACAGTTATTCATGTTTTGTCATAGATGGCGCAGCGGTGGTTAAAAGAGTCCAACACAAAAAGTACACCTAAACAAAGCTTCTTTAAGTTTTATACCTAAATACATTAAATAATTTCCCAGCAGTGGGACAGTTTAGGCTAACATAATAAAACATAATAATAATTATTTAATTACCGCTCTGCCTGCCGCATTATCCCTTGTTCGCAAAAAGGGATAATGCTTGATATCTGTATGTACCTATGTATATATTATTAAGTTTAATATTTTCAGAATCATAAAAAAATACGCAAATTATTGCATCGCACTTATACCTAGTCATCACTAGCAGAAGTACTTATTTACAGGAATTTATTATGGCATCATATTTACTTTCTATCATCATACTAAGAGAGCTATTTCAGTATTTAAAAATTGCTACGTCCATGAGACATGCAAGGTATGGAGTATTCACTGGCTGGTATGCAGTAATAGATAAAATTGTTCGGGTACTATAGTTTATTTTACACTCATATTGCTATATTAGAGCCGTGTGATGCCGGCCTAGAATAGCATCACCCCAATTCTTACCTATGGGTGTCGTAAGAGGCGACTACGGGACTCGAGGGTTAGATGTGTATTGCAGTTTTAGGCGATGGGCTGACAACCTGTCACTATAGTAATACACAGTTATCTGATTGACCCTCAAAGTTTTGTCAGCTCTGCCTACCCCGTAAGGGATTATAGGCGTGATATATGTATGTTGCTATATTATTTGCAAATGTTATTATGAGAAATTGAAAAAAAATTTGTGTCGGCCGGGGACTCAACTCGGGATTTATGGAGTACCGTTTGTTTACAGCTCTACTACACAGGTCCCAGGTTCAATCCCCGGCCGGCGCTTACATATTTTTTTCAGTTTCTTATTTTCATTTACTTGTTCGTAGTTTCATCGTTGTCATAAAAGTTGATTGTATTTTTCTATCAAGTTTCTTTTCAAAGGACAAACGGTCATTCTTTGTTCACAAAGTCCACTAATTGAATTTCCCTTGTGTTGTGGCTCAAAAGAACTCGTTTATCATCAAAAGAGAGTTTATAGAGCCCTACTAGATAGGTAGGACAAAGATAAAATAGCCTTTAGTGTGCGGATAAAAAAGACTTTGCGGGTCGAATACCTTCAGTTTAATACCATTGTTTTTCATTTCAAAACGTTTAATATTTTAAAATTTCTCACTTTAATTGACTCTTAGTAATAAAAACACCTCTCTTTCTGACCTTATTCTGTGCAAATTGTGAACTTCATAATGTAACAGTTGACTGGACTATCTCGTCACAGGTTCTGCCTAGTGTGAAGTTCGATTGGAAAGTTAGCATAATTATGTTTAGTAACTTTTTTTTAGCAAAATAAACTTTATTATTATAGGAACTGAAAAAAATCAATTTCGCCCAATTCTGAAATAGTTGAAAAAGCTGCCCCAGCAGCTGCATAGCATCTGCAAAGGATGCTTGCTTGTGGTCGTGCTGGCATCTATAATACGTGCAGTGACACTTATTCCGCAGTCTTTTTCTTAAAACCAGCTGCTGTCAGAAATTCTTTTAGGGTTTCCTTGCTTTCAATGGCGTTAATTGGACCTAAGTAATGTAATGATAATGACTTTTGAAAGTTTGCAGCTCGATAATTTTATGTTGGGAAATACTTTAAACTTAAATTTTAAACTTTCGCGGCTGTTTACACTATTCATAGTTTTAATGAGGCAAATTACTATTAATATCGAGAGCTCTAAATAATAATTATTCGTCGGTAGGAACCCGTATAAATCATGACTATGAATATTTTAATACCTCCATAAATATTAATAGTGCTTAGGCTAGAAATAACTATGTACCTACTTTAGTTTCCTAAGTAAGTTATAGGTATCCACTATCCATATAGTGACCCCTGATAATCAATCACCTAATTTATCACCAAATTAAAGGTGTCAGCGTTAACCTTGCAAACTGGTTTATTAATCTACTTTCTCTCACTCACTCTTAAATTATAATGAGTGTTACTACAAACAATATTCAAGGCAAACTTCGTGACTAAATATAACATTTGATAAGGACGTAAGACATTTCCTAAACTTGATATAATTAAAGGTACAAGTAAAAGGCTAGAAAACGATAGTAGATTTCTTGTAGAGCTATCGACATTTTAATAAGCCAGCCGTGATTTTCGTTGTATACTCCAAGAACAACAATCGTCATACGCAAATAGTCGAAGAACAATATATTATCAGGTTGTTGTTGCTTCTGCGACATCTACTAAAACATTTAACATTGGTAACTACCAACAAGGAATGTCCGTGTCTGGTAAATCACTAACTTATACCAGCTCAGTAGGTACCTACTCAGAAAAAATTAAAACAACCAAAATTTTGAAAACTCTTGATCCGACTTTCCTTAAACTAATTTAGATTTTTGTTGAACCAAGAACGTCATGCGAATTGTTCTGGTAGTTTTTAAAGTATAGGAGAACAAACCGAGGGAAAGGGGGGGGGGGGGAGGGGCAAGTCCGGGGGAGTTGCCCAGGTGGGATACTTGAACCACTTGAAAAAACATTTTAAATTTAACGCCTTTCTAGGTCGTTACTATTAGGTCCTTACATATGAAATTGGCGTTTTGTATGGGAGGAACAAAAAGTCGATTTTTTTTAATATAGTATATTTATTTAATCAAAGTATGAGCCATTGTAATCTATGCACTTTTGCCATCTCATAGGTAGTTCATTGATCCCTTTACTAAAAAAACCATTCGGACGGGAATCAATAAAATCTTTGAAGGCGATTTGGACTGCCCCATCTGAGTTGAATTTTTTCCCTTGCAAGAAGTTATCCAAATTTCGAAAAAAATGGTAATCTGTTGGAGCAAGGTCCGGGGAGTACGGTGGATGCCTTAGACATTCCAATTGAAGCTCTTCTAATTTGCTAGCCGTCTGTTGTGCAGTGTGTGGTCTAGCGTTGTCGTGAAGCAACAGTGGCGTAGAGCGATTGACCAACCTCGGTTGTTTAGCAGCTAGCTTTTCCATCATGGTTTGCAATTGCTGACAGTAGACATCTGCCGTAATCGTCTGGCCAGATTTGAGAAAACTGTAATGAACGACACCGGCGCTAGTCCACCAAACGCTTACAAGTAACTTTTTATTGGTCAATTTTCGCTTGGAGCAGGCTTTGGCTGGCTTGCCAGGGTCCAGCCATTGCGATGAGCGCTTCCGATTATCGTAGAGAATCCACTTTTCATCACAGGTAATGATTCGATTTAAAATCCCTTCGTTATTGTGCCGGTCAAGTAATGTAACGCAGCAGTTGACGCGCGTTTGCCGGTTTGCTTCACTCAATTCGTGAGGAACCCACCTTTCAAGTTTTTTAATCTTTCCAATTTGCTTCAAGTGGATTAAAACAGTTTTATCACTAACACCGAAGCCTGCAGCTAATTCGGACGTGGTTTGCGATGGATCCGCTTCCACAATAGCCTTCAATTCTTCATTATCAACTTGGGTCTCCGGCCGTCCACGGGGCTTGTTTTGCAGGTTGAAATTTCCAGAACGAAAACGTTGGAACCAAAAACGCACTGTGTTTTCTTTTGCGAGACAACCGCCATACACATCATTAACAATTCGAGCCGTTTCCGCAGCACTGGTGCCACGGTGGAACTCGTTCTCGTAAATAACGCGATATTTCAAATTTTCCATTTTGTAAATTGAGCGATGCAAACAGAAAAAAGATAAGTAAAAAAACAAATGAATGACGGTTTACGAAACACAACTACATGTGGAAATAGCTGTATAAATTTGAATTTCGAATTCCTAACCAAATAGGAGAAATTTGTGATCAAAGTGGCCAGTACGACAAAACGACAATTTCATATGTAAGGACCTAATATAAGTGATAAAAAAGTGTTTTAACACCTCGGAGTGGTAACAAATATGTTATACGGTACAATGCTCCAACGAATAACAGTTGATTTGCCATCATTTACTTGCAACTATAGTTTTCAAAAGAATATCAAACTATAGCCAGATAAATAAGCTTTTTTTGGTATTAAGTTCATCTTCCTAAATAGAACTGTTCAGATTTCACAGATTTTTAATTAAAAAACGGTTCAAGTCCCCCGACTCCCTCTACCTACATAATAAATATGTATATCTCGAACTTTACTACAAAATCTTTTAGAGACCAACAAACATTCTTATCCTTATCAAAATAGTTTATTTAGAATACTTACACACATACGGTTGATATAGTTTTAAATTATGATATCAAATCTCGGTTATTCTAAAAGCAAAGGCAGTATCTCTATCTGCCGAGTCCAGGGAAATATGATGCCGTCTCCACACTGGGCCAATGAGGACGTGACTGCATCCGTCTGCATTGTTTGAGGTTTGAGCTGATGCAGGGGAAAGAAAAAGATTGTTACTGCGTTATAAACAATTATAGGTATACTTTCATTTTCTATGCAGTTTGGTATAGCTAGCGTGCTAAATAAGATAATACCATTATATTAATATTTATCCTGGAACCCTATATTCCCTGAAGATCCCTTATGCCCAGTAAAAATTGATTTAAATTTTTTTAAGTGGAGAAGTTATATACTAGGGGTAACAAAAAGGGTAGGTATAAAAAGCCTAAAGCAGGTCAATGTACTCATGAAATTGAACAACTTTCCCGAAGAAGCATAGGTCTAAATCGAAAGAAAAAATTGGTCCTCCCATTGTAAATTTACCAGCTTTACTTTTTATGGGAAGTCCAATTTTTTTTTTATATTTTGGACCATGTTTCATAAATACAACAACACAGGCTTGCCTGTGGATAAGTCCGGCTGAACGATCCCACTAAGCGGTGGAAGGCTCCGTAAGGGGCCGCCTGGCTCACGACCACCATCCCACCGAAGTCTGGCGCCAAGTAGCTTGCTGCGTTCCGTCAGTGTGTGGGAGTACCAGTGCCTTAACAGGCTTCTTCTGGGTGAGCTCGCTCCATCTTAGACTCTGTCTCTGTCTTATGACCCAGACTAGAGTCAAGAGTAAACCCATCATTAATAAAAAAAAAAAAAAACCTTGACCTCCTTTCGGCTTGTTTAACCATTTTTGTTACTCTGTGTATAGGAGCAGCACACTGCAGCTTTATAGTTTCTGTTGGCAAATCGGTGGTGGCTTATTAAACTAAACCTACTTTTATTAGGGAATTCAATGTGATATTTATGGAGATATTTCTTACTCTTCCGATATGACGGTCAAATCTTCGAGTGCAGGATATATTTTCAGTTCTATCTTGTATCTCGTTCGACGTAGTATTAACCGTTCTAAACTGTCACTAAAGATAAAATAGTAAGTATTGGTACCTAAGGTGCATATCCAAGGGCCCACGTGCTAGTGTGGTTTACCACTCATTTCCAGGCCCAACCTTTTTTATTGTTATGATGAACCGGCACACGTCTAACCGATAGGAAATAAAGTAGAGGATGTGGTTATTGATACTTAGAACTTCATTTCTGAAGGAATATATAAGGATATTTTTGAAAGTTGCAAAATCTTTCAAGCAATTGGCAGGCATTGGACGAGCCGCGGTGGCCCAAATGGAAGAGGGGTCGCCACTAGTGATGCCGCAGGTTCAACACCTCCGCATGATAGAAAATTTTTGTAAGTTTTCACAAATTGTATACCTAACACGGAAACTGTTTTAAAATTTGTTATTTTATCTTAGGATATGTATTTGATCTTATTTATACTTGCAATAGTGAAATTAATTAAATGTCTAAATCAAATTTCCATAATATTTACAGCTGGCTGTCGTCCACCGCGACGCGTCTGTCAAACGACTTTGTGTGTGATTGCGAGATAGATTAGCCAAGCTGCACTCCATTTCATGCAGGTAGTATCGTAATAGACGAGTAAACGATAAGAGGTGCAACATAGACCATGGGCTGACCAAGCACCTCTTTACTTACTCTGTTCTCAGTAGTATATATTGTACTTACCTACTAACTTATGACTAATAAAACCTTGATAAAAAAACAGGCGTAGGTATTACCTATTTGTCAGGTTTCTGTCCCCGTTCATCTATCACATCGCAAAAAAACTTATACACCACAAATGCGCAAAACGCTTTCAATTTACTGAAAATAAAACAGTAGCACAAGGTTAGGGAGTGTCTAAGGGGTTACATTAGTGGAGTAGAGGTTGATACCTACCAGTAGTTGTTCTTTTGACCTTGTCTTGTCAAGGTGAAGGTCGAAAACCGCTATTTAAAATACTTTAGGTGTGGTTGTGGTTTTTGTGAGCTAACTAAAACGCGTTTAGGACATGAAAGTTCTACATTAGGCTGACTATCAGACGAAGTAGGATAGGTCATAGCTAACATCACACTATAATTGGTACATAGTTCAGGGGAAAGATGTAAATATTGTTAATCGCAATATTGTAAATAGTGTACAAAGTCCTCGGAAAATACGCAAACCTACTTTGGAAGGTCTCAATAACGACCGGTCGTTGACCTCATCAGCTGACTCCGCCTGATAATGCCCAGATAAGGCACGAAACTGGCGCTCAGCAATTTTCGCTAAAACCCATGTCCACCATCTTATTATTATTTACTTTTTCAACTAAATTCACCCCTATTTGCTTCTTGGAATCATCTATACGCAGGTAACATTTAATAAATAAATATTAATTATCGTGGACAATTCACACAGCGCTATTTTGTCCCAAACTAAGTAAAGATTGTACTATGAGAACTAGATATAGCTGTTAAGAATACTTAAATACTTTGTTTTGTAAATAGATACCTAAGTATTATAATATCGAAAACACACTGACTAAACACAAATATCTGAAAATTTACCCAACATAATAATTGTGTCTTGCGGGGATTGAACACACGACCCTCCGCGTAGCAGGCAGGGGTACTATCCGTTGCGCCATCGGGACAGTCTCATTTCTCAAAGTGTGAGTGAATCATTGGTGTGAATAAATTGAACCTCTAAGTGTAAAATTTACATACATTCACAGCTAGTTTCCACTGCTGGACATGGGCCTCCCCCAATTGGGAGTGTTGCCATACCCGCCGCGCTTGGCACGCGGATTAGCGAGCGCAGTGCAAGTTGTTGCATTCACAGGGAACGCTGCTGCCCATTGCATAAATTATTTATCTCTTAGTCGCTTTTTACGACCACCTTGAGTAGAACTGGGGTGATGCTATTCTAAGCCGGCATCATGCGGTAAGTGTAAAAGGTGTCAAAACTTCTTGAACCTAATTTCCGCATACATTTTGTTTATCTATTATTTCCACGTAAATGAGCAATATTTTTCTATTCGATTAGGTAGCTCTTTTCAAACACAAGGGGTCCAAAATATTTCTCTCAGGTTAACGACCTGAAGAAAATGGAGGCAGTAGGTTACCTGCATTGGAACCGCTGGAAAATGAAAATGAAAAATGAAAATGAAATAACTTTATTCAATGTAGGATAGCATTATCACTTATTGACGTCATGATCGGTCATTGTAAAAAAAAGAAATTTGCATAACGCAATTTTCTTCTTTTTATAACAATTTTGTATTGTCCTAATAGAAAACCGGCTCGGGCGGGATAAAAAAAATATCGGGGCCAGCCAGGATAATTACACACCACGTAACTTTACGCCACCACCATTTGTAAACGACATTTGTTTCAAATTGAAGTCAAGATTTGGCTGGCTAAAACATACATAACATGGGTACCATATCACGCCTTTATCCCTTGCAGGGTAGGCAGAGCGTTACTGGGCGTAAAAATACAATATATTTGAGAGCCGTTTCAGAAAAATCGTGTATTACTATAGTGACAGGTTGTCAGCTTGTCACCAAAAATTTTAATACTTACACATGAAAACCCTCGAGTCCCTTAGTCGCCTCTTACGACACCCGCAGGCATGAAATGGGCTACTGCTATTAATTATTTTTATTCTAAGTTGGCACCACACGACTCAGGTGGCTTAAAAGTTCCAATAGCTCTGTTATTTTTTATGTTTCCTATAAGGTGAAATAGGATATCCTTGCAATTGCAATACTTACGTGTGGTATGTTCTGAGTATGTAAAAGGCATAATTATTCAACTTTGCTCACCCTGAAACTATAGATAGAGATATGTCCTTCCACTTTCGTCTCTATCGCATACATAAGCAATTGTACGTTTCGTAGAATGCATTCTCATAGCATAAACATTGCATGTACTATCCCTATAATATAGTTCCATAGAACATGCGTGCAAGCTGACCTAAAATGACGCATGCTCATGTGTACAGACATGCTTTAGGCAAAGAATACTACAACTTTAGCTACCAGCTTTTACGGTAAGTATAAAAAACTACTTACATAAAGAGAGTTTGTACCTATTTAATTTAAAAATTTACCTTAAACCTGCAACTAAATTATTTTTTAAATGTTTATAATTATTTAATATACCAGCATTGTCTATTTGATAGTTTACACTGAGTAAAGTCCACTGCTGGACCTCCCAGGACTGCCGACATGAAAAAATTTAATGTATGTCGTTGTAATCTACTGCAAACAAAAGTTGTTAGCATATACTATACCTAAAATAACACAAAATAATCTAGGCTTCGGCTAATGGTCTAGAAACCAAAAACTAAAAATAAAAGGTTTTAATATTTTGAAACATGGAAAGCTAGCCACATAGTGCTAACACTAGTGTCTCAATCTACAAAGCGCCTGAATAAGCGGCATTGGTATTCCACATAATTTGTTATTTCGCACTTCCTCAGTTACTTTGTTCACCCATAACAACCTTAAGCTTAGGTTACATAACCGACGTAACGCGTAATGGCTTGTTAAGTGGCACTGGTCGCGGTCTGGTGTCGGCACGCACGACTCCCCATGGACGATGCGATACAATTTGGTGTTGCTACGCTAGTTAGGTTTTATTTTTTCCATGGTTCCAGTAGATCACGACTGCCCTGAACTAAATCTGGTAGCAGAATTGAAGATAACTTTGATGATCTTCGTTGATCCTTCTTCCTTTGAGGTTTTCCATGAATCACTGCCAATATGGTCTTTCGTAACTAAATTGTGCAAGGCACGTGTTTTTTAAAATTAATATTAAGAAGTATTTACAAGGTTTGTTTATTTTCCATAAATTTAAGTAGGTATCTTCGTTGAAATCTGATCCGGCAACACAATCGACAAAACAATCGTAACACAAGTAACGGTCGCCCAAATTCCGAACATGGGTCACGTCAAGACAAGCGATTAAAGATGCCCCCGATCACATACTGGAGATCAGTATCTGTTTGACCTCCGAAAATTGATCGGATTGCATTCGCCCGAGGAAGAGTCCGGGACACGCCTACAAAAATTACATGTTTGAACCACAAATCTCTCGTCTGAGCAGCCGTATCTTAATACCGGCCCGTTTCTGTTATGCGTAATAATAACAGACTTCGCCATCTTCTTGTGGCAAAATAGCATGATTGATTGCCAATTCATTACTTCAGTACGTTGTATAACACGTAAAATACGGTACATATCATGTTATTGGTAGTATGATTGGTTACTTCAACGTTGGGATTGGGAAGCAACACTGTTCTTGAGGAATATAAGACACCTTATGGAAAAGAGACGAGTAACAGAGCTTAGCAAACAAGCATCAAGCATTAACATAATCCTTAAAACCCGTCAAAACAGTGCACCCGCAAGGAGTTTACCAAGAAAGCACGCAAGGCAAAGTTCCCGCCTGAAGCCATACAGAATACAGACGCCGCGCGCCGCCGGGACCATGTTGACACAAGTGCGGGGTTTCTGCGCTGCCGGCATTTGTTTGTGGTGTGGGGTTCCAACTTCAAACGTGGAATGTACCCGCATTCATGTAAGCCCGCAAATACTGGGTTAAATAATGAAGGTTGTTTACGATGGGATTAAATTGAAATTATTTCAAGAACCCTTGCCATAGTCTAAATATAGAGATTAACCTGCGACTTTGTCCTCAGTTTAATTTGATTATCCCTTTTGAAATATATACATTTTCATCTTCTGATATTGAAGCTATAAGAGCTCATTGCTGTTGTCGATAAAGGAACCGCCAGATTTTTGTATCATCTGCATTTTCTTTGCCGTGTGACGCCGGCTTAGAATAGCGTCACCCCATTTCTTACCCGTGGGAGTCGTAAGAGGCGACTAAGGGACTTGAGGGTGTGTATTGCAATTTTAGGCGATGGGCTGACAACCTGTCACTATAACGATATACAATTTTCCGAAGGACCCTCAAAAATTGTCGGACGTGGCGTAAATGTCCGTTTTTGCGGTCGCCGTTTACGCTCTGCCTACCCCGCAAGGGATTATAGGCGTGATATGTGTATGTGTATGTATGTATGCATTTTCTTATACATTTCTGTACGACAAGACAATTGTTTCTTTTTGATTGATCTAAGTAGGTCCTTCTATTATACTCTTTTTTATTATTTCTTTCGAATTTGCGTACTTTAGGTAATCGTTTAAATAAACAGTAATAATTTGTATGAGATGTCTTGACATGTTGCACCATCTATTTTCTATTGGATTGAAAAAGACTCTTTGAAAAATCTTACCTTTAAATTTGCTTTATAAATAAGCAAAATCTAGGTTTCCGCGTCTCATAACAGTCTTCTCGGAAACGCAAAGCAAAGTCCTCAATCATCGAATTCTCACGATGCGCAAACAATAGGCACCCAATTTCGCAATGGGTTTAATGAATTCCGATCCAATTATCATGTGTGTGGATGCTCATTGCTCTTTCTTACACAACATATCGAGACTTAGGCCCGGTTATGAAACAGCTGCTGCAACCGATACATCACTTTCTCTCATTGACTGGACTATACAGGCTGTTTCTATGATTTGATAGGTTCGGAATTTGTAAAAAGCAACGCAGAAACTTTTTCAGGTAGGTACATTAATTTTTTGGCAGAAGGTGTTGAAAATGTTAAAAGACATGCAACTTAACATAGGTCTGTTTTTATTACCTTATCTTGGGATGTGTTAAATGTTAACTTAAACCACAACAGCCACAACAATCCACTTCTGGACATTTGAGGGGTAAGTATTTGCCATTCTATCCATTCTTGGAAGGCGTATTGGTGAGCGCAGGGCTTGGTCTTGTACTTATTCACAGGGTGTGCTACCTGCCCATTACCTGGATTCATCCCTCAGTTGCCTTTACGACACCCACGGGTAGAAATGGGTTGATGCTATTCTGATCCGGCACCGCATACAATTTAGTCTTAATGTAACTTATTTTCCAGTGCGTCTTAAATTAGCTGGTCTATTTGATGGCTCTATGAATCACTTCTTATGTATGTCATCAGCAGACTTGCAACCGTAGAGGTCGTCGGGCTCATAAATTATTTGTTTCTCAACTATTGTTACTTGTCTGTCCCCACTTGGTCCTCATTCATTCCTGTCATCCATACCTATAAGCTCAGTTGTAACCCGGTTCTCTCACTTGTCGTCTGATCTGCGTATTTTTAACGTTCCGCATGCGTCTGTCAGACGAAGGGAAATTGTGAATTCCGATCTTATTCCCATACGAATACGGTACGCACCGTAACGCACTGTAAACGCACCTTAGCCGTATTTGTATGGGAATACGATTGAAATAGGCAAATTCCTTACGTCTGACAGACGCATGTGATAGGTACGGTGCGTTATAAATACGCAGTGACGGATGACAAGTGAGAGATCTGCCTAAATGTAATACATACTTGACTCTTGAATCTAGACACTGTCCGTTCCTACCCCAAATTTAGGTTATATTTTTCCGAACTAGAATTTAATACATTTAAAGATTTTTAATGTTATGAGAACTTTTTATTATATTTATATCAAAATTTCATTTTTATTGCTATATTAATATTTCCACCGTATTGCAATTTTAAATTAAGTAAATAAAAATAAGGTAGCCGGTAGGGACAAACAAATTACCAAGTGAAATTCGATATTAAATCAACCAAACAGAAGATGATTAACGATGAAATGGAATCGTAATGAACTTTGCAGATGTCATTTCGATTAACCTTTAAATAGGTAAAACAAACAACCACCCAAGATATATAGTTAATAAGTGTATTTTAATATGCAGATTATGATTCTTAATTGGTAATATGACCTTACTTCTTTCCCATTGGGATACTACCAGGGCCTGAAGTCTGCTAAATAAAAACCTTTCAGTTGTGTGTCAATGTTCTATCAGTGAGACAATTTTGATAGTTTCGTATTCTGCTAACAGTTACAGAATTACAGTGGCATTATAATGAAAATTGTCGGTCGATGGCATTACAATGAGTAAAAAATAAGAAAATGGGGCCCTGCTTCCTACACTGGGGTAAAGGTAAAGGGAAGTAAAAGTGTCCATGTGTTCCTAAATATAGGTACGTTCTGTGTCGATCTACCTATCCTACGAGGCTTATTAAGGTTTCAATAAGTAGGTCAGTAGGTTTACACTCAGTATTTACCCAATTTTCAGTTAAAGCTGAAGTAGGAGCTTTAGGTGCACTGGGAAAAACGTAGTGGAACTTCGAAAAACACATTTGAAATAAGTCCATACGTGCCCTTGTTAAAAGTTTGTCCTATTTCAGTCACGATCGGATCCGAAACACAATACAAAATTAATGACCGTTTTACGTGACGTCGTAAAGCTAAAACCGCTAAATGAAAGTTCCGTACACAAGAAGCGGGCGAAAACCACAGGGAAACGGAGTTTATGTAATCTCGCAAAGTGTAATAAATGGTAGCCTTTGTAGCTGTTAGGGGGGACGAAGTACCAGCATAGTTGTGAAGTTGTGCGTGAGGCTTGCTAAGTTGAATCGTAGTAGCGTAGATAGGTAGATAAAGCGACAGTGAAGAAGCGTAACACAAAGTGGAGTTTAATACCAATTTTTTAAGACAGTTCCCGTATTAGGTATTCAATTTTTGAACTTGCAAAATTTTCAAACAAATTGGAGTTTTCGATCAACTAGCTAACTTGCTTCGTCTTCAACAAAGTTGGGTTATATAAGTATACATAAAGGTCCTCCCGGACCTAAGTCGGCGACTGTATCCGACATTTAGATACATCCGAACTTGTCGTCGGTTGTCGTCGGATGTCGTCGGTTGTATACGGTTGTCGTCGGATGTCGTCGGTTGTTGTCGGTTGTCGTCGGTTCTTGAAAAACACGTGTTGCCAGCACAGAAACAAGAAAGGGAAAAAATCATTTTGACTATTCGACACTAAATACCAATAAAATAACTTCTAAACACATACTCTACAATCTTCACTATCGACTCACAAATACAAAAAAATATTCTTTAAACGTATCAACTTTTTCAGTAAAGCTTATATTTTTTGCTTTCTTTGACAATAATACACAATGAACATTTACGCATTTATGATTTTAATGTTGACTTTATAAATAAATCATTTAAATCGTGTTTAAAACCAATTCTTTGTGCTGCTATCTTTGATAAAATTTGTATACAATCCTTTATAAATTTATATAGTATCAGACAGATTAAATTGTGCTGATAACACTACGTTTGACGGTACGTTGATGACGTGTACATAGTGATGTGTATTATAAGAAAAGATAAAATATAACAGATACTATAACACTGGCCACCAAGATAAATGTATCAATTTGAAATCTTAAATTTAAAGACCGACTCACACTGGATGCGTGTGCAACAGTGTACGTTACAGTAGAGGAAGTATCTACTATGTTGTACTGAAAGTGTGATAAATGTATTTGCACATTTATTTATATATATTTATCTCTTTATCAATGTGAAGTCCTTCCGTAACCAAACATTTAGCCCCTCTGACGTCCCGCACAATTTTGTGGTTATATTTCTGGTCCAAAATTACTGATGACAATAGTTAAATGCAACCGCACTACACACCGCATCGCTGTGCCGTAAGCATAATGTCATATATGACACATCACGCATCACATCAGCTTAATAGCAGTCCACTGCTGAACGTAAGTGCCATACGGATATGCCATAAGGCACGATATCCCGTTTCCGCCATCAAGTCGGAAGTCTTTAAGTCTTCGGTATATTTGCTTGGAGAACGTCCCACCGCTACGCTTGCTGAGGCATGGGATCCACCCAAAAACCGGCTTACTCTACCATACATTGGCATCGACAGATGTGACCAGACCACTGCCGCAATACCAGATCAAACATGTATGCCATATTAACTGTCCAATACCGCAACATTGTGTGGTACGCGTGAAGCTAATCGTGTCATCTTTCCCATGCCCTTAAAACTACTGTTTACATACTTAACATATTTTTTTGCAACATTTCATTCAATCGAAGATTTTATTTCGCGAAATGTTAAAGTCTGCAAGTTTGCATTGTTGCAAATTATATTCTCTATCATTTACATATCAAATGTTTAACTTAAACTTGATAAAGAGTATAGGTCAGGGAAAAGTAATTTATTTCTATCGATAACGCCTCGGCGTATATTGTGTGAGGGCGAGTGTGCGACTGATAATTGTTAACATAAATGTTATTGCGCAATCCTGATGTTATTTTTTTGCTGCAACGTATAATCGCACGCACGCGTTTTGCTCGTACAATTGGTCTGCTTCAGTCATTAAACAAACTAACTGACTGATGGATACAAAAACTTCATAGAAATCTTCATGGATTTAGTTCCATCATGGATCATTGTCTAGTTCTCTATGAGATTATAGTTGTACTTTTTAACAAAAAACTAAACCACCTCAAGAATAAAATCACCAATAAACGAAAATCATTAAATACTGAAAATGAATTTTCATGGGATATCTATCCCAAATTTTTTTCTAGTTACCTAATAACTTTATTATTTCTTTATTCATTATATTAACTATTTAACTACATTATATTATCCACGCTTCCACACTAATATTATAAATGCGAAAGTAACTGTCTGTCTGTCTGTCTGCTACGCTTTCACGGCCAAACCGCTGAACTGATCTTCATGAAACTTGGCACAGAGATTGCTAGCATACCGAGAACGGACATGGGCTACTTTTTATTACCATTTGAGGGTCTGGAGTATAGATGTAGACCACCAGGTGTACCATTAGGAGCCCAGCTAAACTATTAGAGATACAGGCATGGTTCCAAAACAAAAGTTGTTCAGTATGATGGGCCGCTTCTTTTCACAAAGACATTGGGGCTCATAAGTACCTTATGTAGACCACCAGGTGTACCATCAGGAGCCCAGCTAAACTATTGGATACAGAAATGGTTCTAAAACAAAAGTTGTTTAGTATGATGGGCCGCTTCTTTTCACAAGTACATTGAGGAGCTGGCGTTCCTTATGTAGACCACCAAGTGTACCATCAGGAGCCCACGTAAACTATTAGAGATGCAGAAATGGTTCCAAAACAAAAGTTGTTCAGTATGATGGTCCGCTTTATTCAACAAGGACATTGGGGATCTGGAGTATCTTATGTAGACCACCAGGTCTATCAGCAGGAGCCAACCTAAACTATTGGAGATACAGAAATGGTTTCAGAACAAAAGATGTTCAGTTTGATGGGAATAAGTTGAGAAAGGACATTGCCTTCTTTACCGAGGACAGAAAAACAAAAAATGTGGTATAGAAGTATAAAAATGTATTACAGTAACTTAAGTTACCTTCTTATCTGTTTTATCTACTTATGCTGACCATTTTAGTGTGCTCAAATCGGCACCTTTTGGAGTAAGTACTCTGTCATCTACTGACTTTTGTATTCAATGGTTATAAATATTGATCTCTCAGTCCGGATAGCAAATTTTGAATTATCCCTTTAACAACAGAAGCAAGCAAGTCATCTTTAAACAGTAGAGATAAGAACTGTTCTAATATCACTGTCACACTTACTATGAATACACATACCTACTTTAGAACTTCTGCCTAAAAAAACTATCTAACGCGGACGAAGTCGCGGGTAAAAGCTAGTTATAAATAAAATTGGCCTAGAATGATGCACCTCTGAGGAGGGTTCAGGAGGGCAAGCGAAGACTTCATATTAACTTATTTAAATATAAACAAGCCTAATTTTTTAAACTTGATTCATTGAAATGGACTCAGTAGCCAAGCTGAACTTTATAGCCTTTATTCGGGTTAACAATTTTCTTTACTTGCCTTATATTAGCGCTGTCACTTTTTGTCAAATACTTAGGTTTAGGAACGGATTGGAGATATGTAAGTCTTGTCATGAAATGCGCGTAATCTGTCAAAATGAGGCGACGATAAAACAATGGTGGCTAAATTTACTAGAAATGGCGTAGAAGCCATTGAAGATGTTAAACATGATAGGACTTGGATATCTCATATCCTTCTCCATACCTATTTGACAGAAAGAGGCAGCGCTAATATAAGGTAAGTAAGGAGGATACCTACAGTCTACACTCAGCATTAGGTGGCAAGGGGTTAAAAGAGAAGAAGAAGATGAATAGAATTGTTATTCTGATTTTAGACTTACCCACATTACAACAAAAGATATAATCTACCTCAATAATTGATTAGATTGAGAGAACATTGGATCACGAACGTTACCTCCCCTTTTTAACGCTTTTGATAAAAAATTACGTCTTTTCTTGTAGAAGGAAGAAAAAAAAGAAAATCTTATTTATGTACTCCTACTTCTTTCGCAGTACATTCTCTATGGTATTTCAGGGCAAGAGAAGATTTCAGAGAGAACCCTAGAAGCAAGTAAAATGAAGCCATGAAATACTTATTGCAATCAAAGGCATGCGTTAAAATAAAACAAAAACAAATGCTTAAAGACACAAAATACTACTTATTTAATCAAGCTTATGAGAGCATGTTTAATCTTTACACAGAATATACGCACCATATTTTTAATACGTATAGGTATTTTTGGTAGTTAACACGTTATGACACTATGAATTTCATCTGACTGGATTTTTTGTTCTAGCCAAAACAGCAAATCATAGTGTGATAAACCCCGCCTCTGCCACTCCACACATGACATTTAACATAATGTTGCTTATTTACCTGTTTAATGTAACTGGTGGTTTTGATAATTATTACACTCATGATTAAATACAACTATTACTCATGCACGAATAATGTTGCGTAGTTTGTACCGGCGCGACGTTGCTATTGCACATTTTAAGATGACAAAGTAGTTATTGTGGCATAACTGTAATAGATAGACACATAGTATTGCGGCTTTTTTTTAGATATTGATGTCTTTTATAAAACTGTAGTACATCATTTTGCTCTATTGTCAATAATTTCCACAGCGTACTCGATATAAGATTTTTTTTTGTACTTTTTTCACGCGTTGGGTTACAATATCGAAATTTTCACGCGGATCCCTATTTTTTCTCGTACCAAATAATAAAGAATTCTAATGGTATTTTTTTATTGGTAGTTTCGAAGCCAACCATACAAACAAACAACCAAATCTTTCCTCTTTATAATATTAGTGTAGACAAGCCAAGTCTAATTGCGGTGAGATGAGTTTTTCATAGCTTCAAGTATAATATTGGTAGGTTTCACTTTAACTTGCTCTGAGCCTGACATGATATTGACCTGTAAGTTGACATAACTCTCTGGATCACTGATATTGACTTATAGGCTGACTGCGTGCTGACTTTTGGAACCATAAATGCACGACATTGATTATGCACAATACGATTACGCCCGACAATGTTTTGTACAAAATGACTATGTACGACTAGCAATGTGCCGTTCCCGGTAACAATGGGAATGTTCCCCGGAAACCCGGGTACCCCTGCCTGCTACGCCAAGGGTCGTGGGTTCGATCTCCAAAAGACACAAATATTTGTTAAGTCAATTTTCAAGTATTTGTGTTTGGTCTGGGTGTTTTCTATGTATAATACGTATTTATTTACAAAAAAGTACTGATATCAGCTATCTAGTTCTCATAGTACAAGCTATGCTTAGTTTGGGGCCAGATGGCGCTGTGTGAATTGTTCTGGATATAAAAAAAAATTACGAATGTCACCTTTTTTTTATTAATCAACAATATTTAATAAATAATAAATAAATATCCTGGACAATTTATTTTAAGTGTTTTTTGAAGTAACATAAGTATAAATAATAAGTAAGTAAACATAACATACCTAATCGTATATTAGACAGAATGTGACAAAATACGATTATTTTAGAAATTTCAAAGTTAAATATTGTAGTGAGAGATTAGGAATTACCAATGCGAAGAATATTATGCTGTAGGCATGTATTTCTGTAGGGTGCATTTTAAAAAGTGAATACTTAAAGGTTTGCTTTAGTTCGTAAACATTCCCTTGGGAATATTCCTAGTAAATTATTAAAGTAGGAACGGCACATATTGCTATGTACGATAAAGTCATTGGATCGTGTTCAGTAACTGGCCCGGACAATTAATGTACCGGGGTATAATTCGAATTTAAATAAAATTACGGCGACGAGTAAATGAACTCATAAACTATAGTGTTGGCTATAATCGACTTCTTGATTAATTATTGGAATATGACATATAAGGCCGTGGAGGGGGGGGGGTAAAACGAAGCCCCCCGCATTAAAATTTTCTGACACAAATCCGACCCAGTAGGTTAGGTCTGGTACGAGTTGTGGCCCACTGGAGCGAACGAGAAAGAGAAAACAAATAAGAAAAAAACAATATCGATTAAGTTATACGAGAATGTAAAACTATCGATTAGGTTACATCACTACTAGCAAATTTTCAAAATGGTCACGTGATGTCTGTGATATCGAGTCGTGCATGCGCGGGGTGTAAATTGTTACTACAAGGGTGTTTTGGGCGAAACTGTTTTGATTTCATTGCCATTGTCGTGCATGCTTGGGTTGTGCATAGCTCTGTCGTTCATGATTATGCTGTGCAAAACACTGTCATACATTGTTTGGACTCTGACTGTTTATATTTACAATTTATTTTATTTACAATAATTTCAATCCTATATTTTATTTATTTTTGGAATAATTTGTGTCATCACGACAAATATTATGCAGGTGTTTTATGTAGCCGTGTTTGTGTTATATTTAACCTATCTGTAATAACACAACTATACTGAGACAATGACTTACCTACCTACTAGTTTTATTTATTTTATAGAATAAATTATTCTATCTATCAGTAACGGCTATGTAACTCAACCGTAATACAAGTAAAATACATATTTGTTATAAGTTCTTTATTTAGAAAGAGATACATGCATAATAATCAGATATTCATCGGGTATTTCGTTGACTTAGTACATTTTGTACCTATTACGTAGACAAGAAGAATTTAGACGACAAAACGGGTATAAGGTGTTAATTTCATGTCGTCAAATTGTCGTCAGCTGCTGGTTTTAGATTGGGTTTTACTGTTATATTGGTCCACCGACATAAACATCGCTCTTATTGAAGAACAAGATCGACATTAATTTGGAAAGATGGTCACAGTTCTCTCTGCAGGACCGTCCACAAGTTCCAAAACCAGATAGAAGCTTGATAAGCTGTCCGTTGTTTATTATCCTCCGAACTTAGAAATCTTGCTGAGATTCTGCTACGCAAAAGATCCAATATCATCCAGTTCTGAAGATACCGAGTATTCAAGTAAACCGAGATGATCAGAAATTGAAAAACTAACTTCTATATTTATTTATAGCACCTTAACACCGTATTTAAGTATTACTATCAGAATGATGAATGATATCCATAAAAATAAACAAATTATTATGAATTCATAAACAAATTTGACACAATAGGTAACTATGCGGTGTAAATCGAAATTATGAGAGTTTTAGAGTTCCGTAGTCAACTTCTTGCAGGCTGCAAAAAACCCCTTATAATTTACCTAATCGCTATGCTGGTCTAGTCCAGTGGCGCATACAGCTTCTGATCATGGGGGGTCACAACACATACCATAGCAAGACTACCGTCGGGTAAAAGAAAATATTCATCACAAGAAAAGCGACTAGACATATCACATTAAAAAAGACAAGGGATGCACACTGCACCACATTACCACTACACGTATTGCGAGCGAATCTAGCTCTACATTTACGTTTAAAAAGTTGCTTGCGAAGCAAGCTTGAAAATTTAAAAGCCAAGAGAGTTCCGCCCTACAGCAACAATATACATATTGCGAGCAAAGCGAGCTGGACATTTGACGTTAAAAAAGCAAAGCGAGGACCTACACCACGCTCCACGAATATAACTTATAATATAGAGCGAAGCAAGCTCTAAATTTCATATTAGAAAGGCAACAGAGGAGCCTGTTGTCTTTTTACTTTGCGCCACAGCAACACTAAACTTAACATGTCCCCCCCTCTATGTAAAAATATCCTCCAAATTTTTGGAAGGACAAATATTTTCGTTCTTAGTAAAGTTTTTCAGTTTCACGTCCAGAAAACGCTCTGAAAGTTTGCATTCATTTCTAAGACACACTGTATACAGGGTGGCCTGTTAAGTGACGTCCAAAGACGAAATTCAAATGCCTCTTACTGATGGGTAACCAAATCACTAACATGTATGTCCCGCAATTTATTGTAGTTTCCAAGTTATTCAACATTTCTGGCAGGCTTCCTTCCTTCTGTTCTTTAGTTCCATAAAAAGGCTATTTTTATTTAACGCGAACAAAAAAAAGGGCCTGCCAGTCATGTTTTTCTCATACAACTTCAAAAGTTGAATCACTTGGAAATTACCAAAAGTCGCAGAACATACATGAGGGTGATATAAATAGCCCTCAGTATAACGCATATAAATGTTGTCTTTGGTTTTACTCTACCTACTTAAGTTTTACGCATGCGACACAGGCCAGCAAAGCCAAAAATTTGTAATATAAAGGATATCCTAAAATATGGTTACAGTAGCTGCAAATGTAGAATCATCTCGAGGCTTTCACGGTTTTTCGTCACTTTTTTATATTTTTTATAATAAGATTCGACGTATTTGATTACAAAAACCCTAGATTTAGGTGTGACCGACACGCTCTTAGCAAGTTTTTATGCCATGTAAGAACAAGTATTGAAGTTTAACAGGTATCCCATCCCTTTTTAATCAAATAAAATTAATCGAATAGCTGTGACGTCATATGTATAGAAATGTAGAGAAAAGTCGGAGAATGTAGAAAAATGTCGGCGGGCGACATGCCGGCATCGCTCCCACACTGGATGTATGGAACAGTCGCCGACTGTAGGGAACAGTCGCCGACTTAGGTTCGGGAGCACCTTAAGACATAAGTATAGTATATTATGTAGTTAACTTTTGAGCAAAAAATAATCAATGTGCATATTAGAATGGGCGCGCCCTGCAAATACATTATGATGGGTGCGATGGTGGTGCACATTTTTTGGAGCCAACTTAACAAAATACATAAGACCATCATCGGAGACACAAAGGATGCAAGAAAAAAATAACATACATACATACATACATAAATCACGCCTCTTTCCCGGAGGGGTAGGCAGAGACTACTTCCTTACACTTACTACGATCCTGGCATACTTCTTTCGCCTCCTCCACATTCATCAATCTCTTCATGCATGCTCGTCGGTTTAGGGTACTCTTGACCTGACCTTTCTTTAGCACGTCCCCGATTTGATCGAGGTACGTTCGTCGAGGTCTTCCCCTTCCGACGTTCCCATCCACACTTGCCATATACACCTGTTTCGTTAATCTTCTTTCATTCATCCTCTCTACATGACCAAACCATCTAAGCATACCCTTTTCTACACCAGTCACTATGTCTTCTTTTATACCACAACGTTCCCTTATCACGCTATTCCTTATCCTGTCACTCAATTTTACGTCAATCATACTTCTTAACGCTCTCATTTGTACTGCATTTATTCTACTTTCATTTTTTTTCTGCCATACCCAACTTTCACTCCCATACATAAGTGTCGGAACTAACACCCCTCTATGCACAGCCAGACGAGCCTTATCAGACTCTTTCTGGCTGTTCATAAAAGCGTGCAACGCTCCATTCACCATGTTGCCGGCATTCACCCTTCTTTCGATGTCACTTTCACACTTTCCATCTGATGTGAACATGGAGCCCAAATACACAAACTCTTTCACTTGTTCCACCCTCTCTTCTTCTATCATAATTTTACACTCTGTCATATTTTCCTCTTTCTCAAAAACCATTGCTTTCGTCTTACTTACATTCACTTTCATTCCTTTCTTTTTCAAAGCCTCATTCATAATATTTACCATCTCCTGCAACCCTTCAGCCGACGACGCAAGGATAACTTGGTCGTCAGCATAGAGAAGACATTTGACGAGTAAATCATTCATTCTCAGACCACATTCACTCTCTTTCAAATCCTCCAAACAACTATCCATGAACAGATTGAACAGCCACGGTGACGCAACACATCCCTGTCTAAAACCTTTCTCGATGTTAAAAAGTTCAGTGAACGCCCCGTTTATCCTGACACAAACACTGGAATCCTTATATAAGGATTTCAGTGCTCGTATCAAGATACTGCTCACCCCATGCATGGATAGTGCCGACCACAATTCATTCCTCACCACTCCGTCATAGGCCTTTTCCAAATCTACGAACGCGCAATAGACTTTCTGGTTTTTGGCCAGGAATTTTTCAGCTATGCAGCGCAAGGAAAAGATCTGATCCGTACATCCCATCCCCTTACGAAATCCTGCCTGAGCATACCATACTTTCTCATCCGTTTCTTTCATCACTCTTTCAATCAACACCTTTGCATACAGTTTGCCGACGACACTGAGGAGGCTTACCGCGGTAATTTTTGCAGTCCAGCTGTGACCCTTTTCCTTTGTATAATGGCACTATTACAGCCTTGCACCAATCACTTGGCACTCGACCGCTTCTCCAACAAAGGTTAAAAAGGAGGTACAGCTGACTAGCCACAACGCCTTCGCCAGCCTTCAGCATTTCGACCGACACCCTATCATACCCTGCAGCTTTACCAGATTTCATACTTTTTAACGCTTTCACAATCTCATCCACTTCAATCTCACTTTCGTTCTCAATTTCATCTACTTCTACAGTAGTTATTTCTTGCGCTAGATCTTCTTTCTCAAATAAGCTTTCAAAATATTCCTTCCATCTTTTCAAAACACATTCCTCACCTTTTATTACACTACCATCCTGGCTTCGAATCCTACTCAACTCGGACGACGTGGTTTTATTTTGAGCTGTCCTTATGGATTTCCAGAAAACTTTCAAGTTGGAACGAAAGTTTTCCGATAGCCTCCTGTCAAATTCATCCTTATTCTTATCCTTCATTCTATCAACCGTCTTTTTAACTACATCCTTCACACTTTTATACTCCTTTCTTGCTTTCTCTACGTCTTCATCCGTTGCTTTTAACATTCTTCGGTTAGCTTTGGTAGCTAACCAATCCAACCATGCTTTCTTCTTCTTCTGCACAACTTCTTGTACCTCTTTGGTCATCCACGCACTCCGTTGTGTTTTCCCTTTCATCCTTTTGGAAACTCCACACACTTCTATCGCGACATCCACAACACCTTTTTTAAATCCTTTCCATCCTTCTTCAATGTCAGACATCTCCTCTAGGTCATTAAATTTCTCTTTCAATCTTTTAATATACTCCTTTTTTACCTCTTTATCTTGCAAATTTTCTACTTTCACTCTTTCTAACGCACTACTCCAAAAAATAAAAGTAATTAAAATAAAAGTAATAAAAGTAAAACATTATGGAAAAGTTAATATTTCTAGCATAAATCATTGTGTAGTGTCATGTTGTATGTACATTCATCTCACTTGCCATCCTTAAACAATCACGCAAGACTAATACAATAGTTTTATCTCTGTTCTCAGAAACATAATCATGTTCTAAGAAGGCTAATTTTTCGCAAAATCTTTATGGAACTCAATATGCGAGGCATTACCACAAAGAAAGTATTCAAAACATGCATAAAAATACTTATGAATTTGTCTATCGTAACCATGGATAATCATATTAACAAACATAATGTTTTAACCGTAGTCCCAATCTACTTCACATTGTAGGAGGTCTAGTCCTAAGGAGGATAAAAGAATAAAAAAGTAATATGCGAAATGTTTTCGTCTGGGCACTTATTCTGCATAAATGCTTTTAGTAAATGAAGTTAGTTATTCAGCGTAAAAATCAAACAGTCCATTTATTGACTATCTGCTGTTGGATTCTGTAACAAAAATAGTAGAGACGAAATTTTTACACGCTTCAGAACTAGGCCAATATTACGCGCGGCTGACTCCTTCATGCAAGCAATACAAACCATGAGTCACTCCATCTCAGATGAGTGCACGAGTTAATTTGATGTATTTGTATCGTTGACCAATACGGAAATTACAATGATTGAAAAATATTAGAACAGTTTGTCAAATACTACCTAAACAATTAATGCGAAAAGCTTGACAATATTTCTTCTAAAAGGCACGTTCAATCGAAATCAAAGGTCAACCAATCATTTAATTGCGATGGGCTAAATCTTGTTTTTAGTTGATATCTACTAGGTATGAGTCGACAATGTAGCAAACCTAGCCCAACACGCGCTATCATAAATAAAGAATCGTAGTTACATAATGGAATGATTTTAAACAAGATTATTTAAGTAACACTTAGAGTATTTATCCAAAGTAACACTGCTGTCTTCCTAAGTAAATAAATTAATCAATACACTGGTCGCCTATTTCAATAGCTCGATTGAGATATTGGTTCAATTAATACGTCCAACACTTGTCGACTCGGAACCAGATGCGCTTTCAAGCGCCTCTATCACTTTCAATGCACATTGCTTTGATTGAATAAGTAGACCATGGATAGTGAAGGTATAAATGTGTCTGATTGACATATGCAACGCATTTGTTGCCTTTTGAAGAAGGCAGTTATTCATAAAAATTCTTCAACTTGTTATCCACATGGGTAAGTTGACTGTTACCAGGGTTCATCAGGTCGTTGACGACTCAGAGTCCCACATGAAAAGAAAAGAAAACTATATGTGAAAAAATATGATTTTGTTATTAACTTTATAAGCTTTTACAATAATAGATCAGTCAGAAAAATGATGGAAAGAAAAGTAAAAGAAGAAGGCTTCTAGAGGCGTCGCCACTAATAATGCGAAAGTCGCAGGTTCAAATCCTGCCTGCGCTTGAAAATTTTGCCAGTTTTCAAAAACTGTATACCTAACACGGGAAGTGTTTTAAAATTTCGTATTCAGCTTGTGAGCCATTATCAAGTAGTAATGTTGTGTTTAAAACGCCAATTTTAATATCAAAATTTAAAGTTTAAAATATTTTTTCTAACGGGTACTCTAAAACAGGAAGTCATGAATACCAACAGTCTGACCCTCGAAGAGCATCATTTAACCCACAGTCTTCTAAGGACAATAGACTATAGTGCGCCTGCAAAGGCAGCGGAACAAAACGACGGACGCATTTAACGATCTGTGGGGAATTGCTAATTATTTCCCATTCAATCAGTGTTTTATATTCAATTAGCTCTTTCTTTGCACATGCAGATGGTGGTATAAAAATAATAAGACAAAAATGGATTCAAATTGCGTCACACGAATACCATAGCTTAGGCTATATTTTGCTTTCCTCATTCAAAATAATATGTCTTACGTATCTTACTATAATTGTGAAAAAATCCTGCTAATCTATCAGGTGTTTCAAAATCACACGTCCAGTCACGTAGTCCAAATAGTCCGATACGACTGGCATTATTGAGGGCATAACTTACAAAAATAATAAAGCTGCTTATTTTTTGTACGATTGCTTTATGTGTGTCTGTAAAGAATATATAACATTTTGTGTCATTTTTGACGCCTGCATAAATTTTCGATTCAATGTATGGTAGCTCATATATTAAAATAAATTTTAAGTGTCTTTAATTGAATTAATATAATAAAATTTACCAGTATTGTCTATTTGACAGTTTGTAAAAACCCAGTTTGAGTTGTTTTTATCCACTGCAAACAAAAATATGTTAGCATTCACCTAAAATGACAAAAAATAATAAATTGGTCCAGAAACTATAAGCCAGAAATAAGCGACTTTAATATTTTTGAAATATAAAAGCCAAGTTATACTAGGCTAAAAGCTTATCCGGACGAGCTGCTATGCTACATCGTCATCATCGCCATGTCATTTTGATGTGAAATAAATAGCCGACAAAATTTATTTGACATTATGAATGGAACTGCTATAATTACCCATACAATAGGTGATACTATTTTTATTGACTTACTGAAGCTATTAAAAAGCTACTTAGATATCTCGTGAGCAGATATGGCTTCCGCCCGATTCACTCATCTCGAATATGACAGAACAATGAAATATCATACAGTTTGGTGTCACCTACTGTATCCGTTTCGATTGTAATTGAATGCAATTACAATTGGATATGAGATGCACATGCGATAAGATGAAGATAGCTTTCCACACGTTACTATTTCTATTTTTATCTACCCTTGATTGCCTATCAACTTACATTGTATGACATATAATGATAGATATGACAAGTCGGGCGAAAAATCTTTGAAGCCATATCCAATCAAACACTTTGAAATTTTGTGACTGAACTGTTCCAACGAAAATCTCAAAAATGATAAATCAAACAAATATCACATCTTCTGGGTAGCATTGTTTTGATCCTCTTTTATTATTAAAAAGTGTCCAATTTAATTAACTAGTTTGAGTTTTTCTACAATATACACTACTTTCTACTCTATAACTGTGTTTCATTCCCCAAATGTCCAACCATTCCCAGTTTCTAAGAACTTAAAATAACTTAACCATAACTTAAAAACTGATTGATGCTAATGAAGCTTGGGATACTATAAACTGGCATTAATCAAAGGTTGTGCCTGTTCTCGACAGCTTAAGTTTACTTTGTTTACTCCACAGCTTCTGTTTATATTGTGCTTGTTTGACAATAGAAAGAATGTATTAAGCAATAATGTAAGAACGGGCCGGGCCGGCTTTCATCCATCACTCATTTCGGACGTCAGTGAATGCCAGAATATCCATTAGAGATTTCCTTTTCATCGCTTTTCTGAAAGGATAAATATATCTCATCGTAATACATGCATACGCCTATATCCCTTGTGATGTAGGCAGAACGTAAACGGCAGTAAAAACAGTCGTTTTGGCCACGTCTGAAAAACGATTGAGGTTCATTTAGACAATTGTGTATCACCAAAGTGACAGATTGTCAATTATCAGCCCATCGCATCACTTAAAATTGCAATACACACGTAACCCTCGAGTCATTGGTCACCTCTTACCGATACCCACGGGAAAGTTATTGGGTGTTGCTATTCTCTACCGGTATCACACGGCAAAGAAGTCGAATTAGCATACATTGCTACTTTAAAAAAAATAGTGTCTACATATACCGTGTTAGCCTGTCACAGCAGTTCCAGAAGTTATAATTTACTGAATAGTTGGTCTAATTTCTCCACACTTTGTGATGCAGTAACGTTTACTCAATCAAAGAAATGCTTCTATAGGAGCTGTTTTCGTCGGTAGCTTCGTGAAAAATACTAGTTACGTAAGCGTCTATCAGACGAAAGGAAATTGTGAATTCCGATCTAATTCCCATACAAATGATGCGCCAGTCAAGTCGTTTGACAGACGTATGCGTTAAAAACGCAGCGACGAACGACCGACCATTGGGAGAACCGCATAAAAAAGAAACGAGTAAAATACCTCTTTATGCTATACAGGCTCTATAGCTCCATTTGTAACTCGTAACAGAAATGTCTGACTCTCGAATCATACTCGTGCTGATATCGTACGTTTTGCCCATATATTGACTTTTTATTTGTATTTCAGTCACGGACTTCAAAACGAGATTTTTTCATGAATTTTGCAATATGGAGCTGAAATGTAGATACATTTATGGTTTCGCGAGCTGCAAATAAAACTAAAAAATATTGGGTTTGGATGTTGACAAGTATATTTAAAATTTTTGTATAAAAAAGTTTATATTTTTTATCATATTGCGGGCAAGATTAACCTGTGACTTTCGCCATCTCAAGTGTCGAAGCCTCATCCACCAGCTACCACGGCTCATCCATTGCCCGCGAATATTGCATAGCTCGGAATATTTTTATTATTTTTTGTTTTACCCATCAAATTAATCACTGATGACTTTATTAGTTCGATGGTGAACTTATTATTATGGATCAACTCATTGTGTATTATTTAGGTCGGAATATACGCATTTATACATTTTACTAAATTATATGAATGAAAAATTAAATGAATGAATGTTTTTTTTTATCTGACTAGCTGTGAGCCGCGGCGTTGCTCGCATAAGTTGTGATAAAAACTATCCTTTGTGTTAATCCATGTTACCTTCTATAAATCCAACTAATATTATTAATGTGAAAGTTTGTATGTCTATTTGTTACTTCTTCACGTAGAAACATAACTGAACTGATTGTCATAAGATGTGGCACACATAAGTTGGATTTCATTAACATAGATTGTAGATGAGTAACTCTTTTTACTACTATTTATATACAAATGCACGTTTATTGATACAGTTTACGTCACAGAACCGATGCACATGTGCGAAGGAAAGTGCATAGCACTTTTTATACTTCCCACACGCAATGGCATGCAAATATCTTAACTGCAACCAAGAGACATATTTGCAAAGAACAATAAAACTTCCTTGATTTTTATTTATTCATTTAGTTTGAATTGTGTAAGTGATTGTGGCAAAGTGGAATAACTTAGAAAAATATGTATTGAAATTGCATGAAAATTATTCGAAAATCATGATAAAGTTTAGTGTAGGTAGAGTCAGAGCAAGATAATTCATTATGTGAACTATAATTATATCTCATATTTTACGTGTGATTATCATAACTATTAAATAAAACGCTAAATTGAATCTATTAAGTATTGTGGACTACACTTATGTAAGTTGTTGAAACTCGCTAATCAGTCTTTAATTTCGTTATCAGCTTCAATAAACTTTGTGACTTCACGACGTAGCTTACGTTTCAATTATAAAAGTTTTTAATCGATTATCAAGTTACGAAGCTATGCTTAAGGGCGGCCGCACACAGCGCCATGCCCGCTTCGCTTCGCTTCGACTCAGTAGTCGTGTTTGGACGATCGCATTGCCACTACGTCTCTCTGACGCGGTGTCCGACGAACTTATCCTTTCCTACTTCGCCATAATAGTACAGTGACGAAAAGTGGAGTGAACTATTGTAAAACAAATCCAGGACAGAGAATTTCAGTTTCGCTTTCTTTCACAAATCTGAGGAATATCTGTGACGAATTTGGTTTCGTTTGCTTTGGTTTGCCGGCACACTAATTGCTGTTTGAAGAGGTAAGCATTTTCTTTTTTCCAAATTTTACATAAAACTGTAACAATAGCAGACTAGACACTTTTATGCATATTTAGAAGAATCTCAGTCATCCGCTAACGAAGTTTTACGATCCATTCTTCGTTTTGTCGCACCAACAAATTCTTACATAAACATTCCATTTGCCTTTGTCTTCCAATAGAACTTGCATTTAATTATTTTCTTTTTACTCATCCGCAACATTATCTGTAGATCGTAGGCCATCATTTATTCCTTTATCCGTTGTTAGAGCAACAAAAACCAGGCTTATGTATGTACTATGTGTATCTCTCTATCGAGTCGATCGGGAACCAGTTCTGTTGAGATGATAGTTTGTTATTATTTTTTGCCCGGAGGTATCTGGTTGGTACTTATATTCCACCGTAGAACTACTGCTACTATCTTACGCTCCCGATGAAGGCCAGACATCTAATCATAGTCTAGAAGAAATATTGCCTTAATAAATTCACTTGGTTTATTTTTATGTACCTACTGAAATTTTTATGTACCTACTTAGGAACCGCTTAGTCCATTCATCAAGTCATCGGACAATATAAACTTCCTAAGTTCTTCTTTTATTTTTAAAGTTTTCTTTTACGTTTAAAGAGAAATGACAATCACAACCTTTAAAAAATTGCCATCTCTGGATTGAACACACAGGCGGTTGACTCACTTGTTGTCCCTCGTTCCGTTTTTTTAACGCAACGTAACACATGCGTCTGTCAGACGACAAGAAATTGCGAATTCCAATCTTATTCCCATACAAATACGGCAATGGTAGGTTTACGGTGCGTAACGGACAAGACAACAAACGATTTGACACACGCGCTCATACACCGAAGCCGTACGTAGGTATTTGTATGGGATAAGATTGGAATTCGCAATTTCCTTTCGTCTGACATACGCATGCGTTACGTTGCTTTAAATAAACGGAACGACAGAAGAAAAGTGAGAGAACCGCAACTACTTTTACCATAATGTATGAGACCATTATCAACCAAGCATATTTCGCCTACTCTGTCTCCAAGACAGATTTAACGATTCATGATCTAATTTCTCCAGTAATAAATATATGAGATGAAGACTTATGAGAGGGCAATAAGGGGAATGTTATTAACTGAACAATGAGCTCAATAAGTCTTTGTAGGTATTTATTTGACATTTGATCGCATTAAGTCGGGGCCGAAGGCGTTTCTCTCACTTGTCATCGTGTCATTCAATTTTTTAACTCAATGTAATGCATTTGTCTGTCAGACGAAAAGAAATTGCAAGTTCTGATCTTGTTCCCATACAAATACAGCAACGGTGGGTTTTACTAGCTAGGTTTCCTAGCGTAACGCACGCTGCCTTTACGAATGCGACTGTCAAATCTTCGGAACAAAACGCAGACAAGTGAGAGAACCGCCGAAGGAAAAAAGCTTTTGTTTGAAATGTTTGCACGTGTTTAGGTAAATAAATGTTGTTTGGAACAAACCATAATTATATTTGTTTATTTAGGTTTTGAGAGTTCTGTGCATTTGTACAAAGAATAAGAAATAAAATTGCCCCAGACAGAACAATTTTTAACTCTATTATGTACTCAAGCCTTTTAACTAGATATTCTGGAAATTACAATCTTCAATGGGTTTCATACGGACGAGATCGCACTTCCCAAAAATGTATCTATAGGTAAAATTACCAGGATCTAATAATTTTACGCCAAAAGTACCGGAAAATTACTAGAGTATGTCTATACTATACAGCTACTGGAATTGTACTATTATTTACAAATGTCTGTCCAAACTAGATAATCCGATCAAACAAACTGCCTTACTCAAATAGATAAAGCAGGTCTTTAATAATGTGTCCTGTCCTATGTCCACGTTACCCTCGGCCTTACAGGAAATAATAAAGATGACATACTACCTAAATAGGGTTGCGAGGTGGACGGAAGAAGATGAATAGGTAGATCTGTTTATTTGAAGTTTGCCTCATAAAAAGTAGAGCCTTGAGCCTTGCCCAGCCTTTCTTTATCTTTTGTCTTCAGAATCTGTCATTAAGGTTTCATTCATTTTCATACATTTCACTGATGCGAAAATTTCACTTACCGCTGCTACCGTAGCTTATTGGTATTATTCCTGAAACAAAGTAGGTATTAATTACCAGTATTAATCGTTTAGAGTCGAGCGGTTCGAAGTTTGGCTCAGTATTGTGATACTTATTTGACAAGTATTTGACTGACCAGTCCAGGTTTTGATTAAGACTTTGACAACCCTACCTTTGAGTAAGAGGCGCACAGAAGTGATAAGACGGGGTAAACGTCCTGGACCACATCCGCTGCTTTCCCTTATAGGGTAACAGCGCCAATATGCGGCCACTAGATAGTAGGTAATGTTGCCAACAAATCCTTTTTGTTGGCTAAGATACAACGATAAAAGGGTTGTGTGGACAAATTTGCATAACAGGCAACGCTCCTGGCGTTTTTTTTTTTTCACTAATCTCAAAGAGAATTTATAGTTTAGGTCGTCGTTACAAATTTGCACAGAGCTGTGTAAAACAAACCCGTCTTATTGCAAAATTTGTACAGTATTATTATGGTTTATTGGGTCTACGCTCAGAATAATTTGTGCGTACAAAGCGCAGTAGTCTCTTTTAATAAAATGTAAATGCTCCTACTATTTTACTAGGCTGTTGTTTGCCTATATTTTATAAGAGGTCAAAGGAATTTCTGAGCCGAATAAGGGTCTGCGGTCTATTAATCAGCAATTTTAGGTGAGATGGACAATGAAAAGACCCTATATTACCTACAAGGCATTGGTTGCATGTTCTCATTGAAGTTGACAAATTGTAAATTATGTGGACCTTGAAAAGTTTTTGGCTGATGCATGCAAGCACAAGGTTTTATCACTATAAAAAGTGATTCAAGTTAAACAATATAAGGATGGACGGACATGATACAATACGATAAATAGTCAGAACACCCTGAATACGCCATGTGTATCTAGTCATATGTAAACTTATTAGTGTAAAATAACCTATCTTCGAAATTAAGTACATACATCACGTCTATATCCCTTACGGGGTAAACAGAGCTTAAAAGGTCGTAAAAACGGCAACGACATTTACGCCACGTCTGACGAACATTTGAGGGTCATTCAGAACATTGTGTATCGCCATCAAGACAAGAATTGGTAAAAAAAAACGTCAGCAGTAAACAAATTTCGAACGCTATCCAACGGAACACCCTTAATTACAAATTCATGTTAGCTAGAGACCGTTGAAAGAACATCTGCATTAGGGTCGGCGGCGGCAGGTATAAACAAAATATTGCCGGGGTTGGTCCGCGACACTCCCCCGCACCGGTGTTGCCATCACCGGAAGTGATATTCTGCCGAAAATGATTATAAAATACTGCCAAACATAACAAGGGGCCTTAAAAAACCGACTTAAAACTGTTATTTTGCTCCATGATGATACTGCATAAATGTTCACTACTTGCATCTTTGTTGTTTTTAGAATTCTATATCACTTATTCGTCATTTTAACTTGATGCACAGTGTACATAAAAAAGTTTATTGACTAATCGCAGCATTTTTTTTTCATTTGACTGATAACAATAACGTATAACAAATGCAAATGATATCTCAATACCAACGCAATTCACTATTATATAAATAATACAGACTTTAAAACACACCAAAATAAACTGCCAAAAATGGTAAATCCTGTCGTATTCTGGCAACACCGTCTCACCCTACATTTGCAAGCGGAATACAAACTGCCTAGTCAGGATCAACACAACAGTAAAACAAAGACAGTGTGATTTACGCTCCTTCTCCTTAAGTACGCACTTGCAGAATAAACACACACACACACACCCATCACGCCTATATATTTTGTAGGGTAGGCACAGAAAACGGCCGTTATCGCTACGATTGACAGATATTTTATCGTCATTTCAGAATACGGTGTAACTATCACTAATATTGTAAGAAGTTAACAGCTCATCACATCGACTAAAATTTTATGAATTATTTTACACTATATGAAACCCTCGAGTCCGAAAGTGGCCTCTTATGACACCCGCGGGAAGGAGATGGTATTCTATCTCGACACCACTTACACAACAACGAACGTACACAATGGCTCTTAAAGTGTTCTTTAATCATTATAGGAAATTGCGAAGAACAAAAGGTGCTAATGTTCGACCCACAAACTCAACTATCCTGCCCTAGAATCGTGATATAGAAAGGAAGTACAAAAGAATTGATCACTAATCTGTTTCTCGATACAATAGTCTATAAAAAGTATATAGAGCTATTTAAAAGTAGGGTAACTATTTAGTTGCCTATACGTATATAATATGGAGCAAAAAACCTTGCATTTATCTAAAGCAAATTGCTATTTTTCTAAAGCACACAATCCTGAAACTGCACAGAGAAGCTGTTTAAGTTACACGGATAGTAAATCAAATGCTACTGTAATTGTAAACGTGTATAGATACGTATTTTACTACTAATTACTATCTACAGTATAGGAAATGTAATGATATATACAAGGTGTATGGGATAGCCCTCCGAATACTGATTCTGGAGCATTGAGACATTGAGACCATGTAACTAAACAATTTCCCAATAAGAAAATATTTTAGGAAACGTCAAATTGTATTTGACTCCGCATAGTGAATGAAGTCAGCTGATCGTGATTTTGTATTGCAGGTTTTTTTTTCGTTTCTTGACATACTATGTTTCTAGCAGAAAGTTGTTCAGGGTCATGGTTTAAATGCACCCTATCAGTATTCGGAGGGCTGTCTCTTACACCCTGCATATACAGATGTTTAAAGCCTAATAATTCCTCGTGAACCAGTCCAACTGGCGGAAGAAGGCAGTTAAATGCCCTATTTATCCGCCACCCGCCGCCGATGGGAACGTGCACCTGAATCGGTTCATAGATAGGCTATTCCTGTTCGACCTACTACTGTTTTAAAACACTCAGTATAAATTATGCAATTTTATTTACCCTCCATTGATTTCACGGAAAATATTTATACAGGAAGTAAAAATAATACTAACTGATAGTATTTCGAAGGGTTGAGAGTTGAGGGAAATTGTACAATTCCACCTAACAAATTGAAATGAAATGAAATGAAATGAAATGAAATGAAATGAAATGAAATGAAATGAAATGAAATGAAATGAAATAACTTTATTCAATGTAGGATAGCATTATCACTATCTTTTTGAACCTCACACACACGCTAAATGGCACGATAATCGACAAGACTTGTTTTATATAGGCTTCAATTTTAGGCTTCGAATTATATAGTTACGCGCAAAATGATTCTTTGTTTAAATTTTTCTTGATTGCCGATCCCCGAAATAGCAAAGTTCTACCGGTATCTCGTGCCAGGTGGTAGATTTAGGAACAGACTGTGCGGGGGTGGTAGTTCACTAGTTCAGATATAAATACGTTTCTAATTCCTCTGGTTCCCATTCCGGTGAGTACTGCCAGAGCTAACCGGGTTGCAGTGTAATGCCACGAAAGCAAACCACCCAAAATAATTGCTTGTGGAACTACGCTCAACTCATAGACGAGGATTTATGACAAGCACAACATCAATTTGATTTTTATGGCACTGTACGAGTATGATCGATTGAGTAAGGTGCAATGTTTGGATCAAATTTATTTGATGTTATAAATAACTATAGTAATTACTTACCTAACATCTTCATAAATATTGGCAAGAACGCTTCATATATAAAGTTTTTTTTACGTGTACCTACTCCATACAGACTCATGCAGTAGAGACAAGTTTTTGTGACCATTCGTTGGATACCTACACTGTAATTAAGGCATGCATAAATGAAACTAATATAAGGATACGGTCTTGAAACCAAGTTATTTTTCTACGAAATTAGCCAAACATTAAAACTGTTTGTCTTTGACTTCGTAAAATGGTGAGCCAGTATACCTACCTATCTCATGCATAGCGTTCCTTTATGAACTCAGCAAAAATAAAAACAAAAAGAGCGAAGCGAGACCCTTTTTGCTTCTACTTAAATAAAACGTTTTATTTCACAAAGCTGAATAATATTTTTTCCTTCTCACTCCCATTAAAATAATGTTTTGTGGAAGATTTTCAAACACTCAGGTTAAAAGCGCTATTTTCGTTTTCCAAGTCTTTTATGTGTTTTGGTTATTGAATACCGATACAAAGTTAGGGAACGGCGTTAAAATATGCAGATAGACCTCGAGTATACTACTTTATTTGAATATTAAATGCATAATTTTAATGAAACTTGTTCATTGCTTCTGTGAATTTGACACAACGAGGATAACTCTTGGTAATCACGTTTTTAGCCGTCATACGAGCCGCAGAACAGGTGGGCTGTGCAATACTTGCGGTTAGCATACGGTGGGTGACATTCGGCAGGACCGGTCGCCCGTGCTGTCATACCAATTTATGCCACGATTGCAACAGCCGGTGAGACCACTCGGCGAAACTGAATACATAAGCGTGGCGAAATGTCACCGTCCGTCTAACACTTCGTTTATCTTTGCCTGTCTCCAACATCGTCAAAAACACTCAAGTACGTAATTTTACCCCGGGTTCCACTTCACGGTTGCCTGGCGAAGTAATTACGCTTCCTTATTTTCAAAATTTCAATCTCCGATGGTGGTCTTATTCCGTCAGTCTATAAGCTGTAATATTTAGCCAGGATGCGGTGATGTTTGGGGTCACGGGGAAGTGGTTCAAAGTGTTTTATGTTAGAGCCGGTTTCGGCTTGGCAGGCGTTGGGCGTTGTAGCACTTGTAGCATAGAGTGAGGAGCAGTGAACTCTGTTGCCTTCCGAGGTTGTCTTCCCCACACCTGTACACTCACACAGCCATTAGTACTGAGCGTGTGTAAGTAGCTTTAAGATAACGATCACGTGCTTATCGCGTATTATTATTATTCAAGCTAACAGAATTCCCAAAATTAAGTCGTAGTGAAGTAATTACATCACTTGCGTGGAAAATGCAATAAATTACAAGTTAGTTCGTAGAAAAGAGAACTAAAGTTAAAAAAACCGGCCAAGTGCAAGTCGGAATTACCCACCGAGGGTTTCGCAACATGCACATCAAGCTCTTTCTTGTGCCCCACTTGAACTTCTAGCCCCAATCTTAATTTTTTTAGGCCTCTAAATAAACCCTGTTAAATGTTTACTTCAAAACTAAGCTACTTGCCAAATTTCATAGTTATAAATAGGTCCACGGGATATTTTGATTTCCTTGAGGTCAAACACGCGATTAAGTCAGGAGCAGATTTTTTACAACAACCTCGGGCGAAGATCTGAGTATATATGATTTGATTACAACTCAATATCTTTGAGCGTTTCTGAGAAAAAGGATTGTGGCAAACGGACGGATGGACAACAAAGTAATCATATAGGTTCCGTTCTTGAGGAACGGAATCCTAAAAAAATCAAATAACTTTACTAACATTTTAGCAAGTCATATAAGTTTCATGATAAAGATTGTTTGATAAATTGTTGATCGTGATCAAGCGAAAATTGATTACAGCATTAAAAAGTTTTATAATCTGTCGTGGAATATTTCGGCAATATTAATTTGCTGCTCCGTTAGTATTTCCTCGAAGCGAGATCATTAGGATATTTATATTTTGGTCTATTTTGTTGGTTATTTCTGTAAAGTGAGTGGACTTTTAAAACCGTGTGACTATTTTAAGCGTAGTCGTCACGCTTTGTTTCTCGTCAGAATACTGACGCTTGATAGACGGGTTTGATAATTAACAAATTAGTTCCAGTGGAATAATTGATTGCATGTGATTGTTTTTGCTTTACGGCACTTTGCGGTTCGTATGTTTTTATGGTCTGTGTTTATCATTTGTGTTTTGGTCGTCATGTCATCCTATGCAATTATTTATATTGTTGCAGATAATAAAAATATTGTCTTGAAAAGTCTGGTCCAAAAATAACTCCGGCATTTAAAACTTCTTGGTATCAAATTTTTTATGATAAATACCTTCGACATTAGTTTGCTTTAGAAATAAAATACATCACACCTCACAATAAGTTTAGCACTCAAACTAGAGCAGAAAATGTCAGCAAAAACCTGGTCTTTTTAAAACAAAGCAACAAAACGCTCACCTAGTAAATTGTATGTCGTCGTAATTCTAGTCGGGAATCTCATGCCCATTTGCTCCACCAGCCACCTGCATTGACTGTCACGACGACAGTATTGCAGCTACCTTCATTGTCCATTACTCCTTAGTCTATGCTAGAACTTTGGAATGAGTTAAGCCACTGTCAAAGAAAATCACTGTAACAACAACTAAAGGGTATACCTAATTGAACAAGCATAATAAACTTCAAAAATTTTGAGATAGAGCCTAGCCTATGACACTCGGGATAATGTAAGGATTCTTCCGATACAATTCCCATTGAAATCTGTTCAGTAATTAACGACTTTCAGTCTTTTAAAGAATCGCACATTATATATAAGGTGTAAAAAAAATTGCTAAGAATATTTTAAGGGGTGAACCAGTACATGAAACTGAACAACTTTCCCCAAGGAACATAGGTCGAAATATGAAAAAATAATTTGACCCTCCCATACTTAGTGTGTTACCCGGCCGGGATAATTTGTATGGGAGGGCTATTATAATATGAACTCTAAAAACATTACGTATTTGGTTGGACGGTCGTTAAAAAAGTTCGTAAATTTCGATAGCTTCTATACTAGAGTTGTTAAAGCAATCATTTGCCCTTGTTTCAAAATGTTCAGTGCAAGTAGATATTTGAACAGTAAAATTCAGTTTCAAAGAGCGCCATAAAATCCAGCGATACCCAGCAAACTATAGTTCAAAAACGCAGTTCCGTTGCGTCGTCGTTGAAAGGATAGAACTTGTGGTTAGTAATAATAGGCCAAGAGCAGGTGCGCGGGCGCATCTCTGGGAACGCAGCGGATTGTAAAGACGCTATGATATAAAGCACATATATTAAGGACTGTTCCATTAGCTGAGCGTCCAAAGCGCATGCAGGTAATCACTACAAAATTATAATGCACTTAGTTACAAACGAGATGGAGAAGGCTCTACAAATAGGTAGGTAACTTCAAGTAATAAATCAAACAAATTATTGAAATCGACGATTGGTACTAATTGAAGATTGAAACATTTTTCTCGTACTGTTTTTTCTTGATAGTCCACGTTTAAACTTATCTTATTATTCTTTTTTCGTACTTATATTATAAATCTGAGAGTTTGTGTGTGTATGTATGTATGTTTATTACCTCTTCACGCTCAAACGGCTTGCCCGAATTGGATTAAATTTGGAATACAGGTAGATTATACCCTGGAATAACACATAGGCCACAATTTACTGCAGGAAATAATAATAATAATAATAATAAACCCGCAGGGCAGCTCTGGCAAGCTGTTGGTGAGTAGCGCCACCACGGACCCGAAGTACTTCTGGGTTACCCCTGGGTGGGGAGCCCGCCTCTGTCTTGCCTTAACCGGCCGGCCAGAGTGGAGTCGCAAGAGTTTTACAACTCGAAGGGTGGAAGTGTTAAAGGCATAAAGCCGCGAGTAATGCTGATGGGAGAAATCCCAGAACTTGAAAGTGCAGCACACCTCTCTACACCCTTAGCTACCCGTAGGGCAGCTTGTGACGAGCTGTTGGGGAGTAGCGACCCCACGGACCCGAGTACCCCCGAGAGTGTAGACTGGCCGTCTCCGGCTCGCTGGAGTGGACCCCAAGGCCAGGACTCTCACCTCTGGCTTGCCTTAGTTGGCCGGCCAGAGTGGGCCGCTAGAGTCCGAGCCTGTGCCCGGACTCGAGGGGTGGAAGTGAAACATGCGTAAGTCGCGAGTTGGTGTATGTTCTGGCCCTTGCCCAGGACCTCTGCGCAGAAAGCGGTGTACACCTCTCGACACCCCTTCAGTCGCCCGCGCCAGTGTTGCGTCCCGGCACCACGCTCTACGCGTACCGCCAATAGTGGAGGCCCACCTATCGGGCGGCGAGTCGCCGTCTGCCGAGATTTTCAAGATTGGGACATTTGATTTGGCAGGCGTCCCGTTGTCTCAATCAATAGCCCAGCAACCGGTCCAGCAAATTCCTCCCCATAACCCTAGTAATCCGACCCTCACCTGCAATAGCCCTTGCATCAGGCGGGTGCTGGCTCTGGGTGTACTTCTATAGTGCAGACAGAGCGAGTATCCGCTTGATGTACACATCACAACACATTATTTGGTGCAAAAAGGCCTCTGTGCTGTTGGCTTCGGCCCCACTCATGCCTCAAAGGACCGGGTCCCTGTGGGCCCGAGATTCGGAAACGTACCAACATAATAATAATAATAAATCTTTATTTCTCTCATCACAAAGGTTATGGTAATGTAATGGTAACATAAGTACTAAAATAACATGCGGATTTCAAATTTAGTATCCTTTGTGGCGAGAGCTGGTGTCTGTACTAGATTTCTCTGTATTACGGATCACCAGGCTCCCTCCTCTTAGGCGAATATCACTATTATTGTAAGTTACTTAAATAATATATTGCGATGTGATGACATTTTTATAGGTTTCTAAAGATAAATTTCCGAATAGTGCCCTGTGTGAGTGTGTGTGCTGCATTTGTGTGTATAGTTCTGTTTTTTTTTTTTTTCTGTTTATATTACGTTAATTAGGACAGTATCATTAGTATGGTTTCAGTTTGGTCGTAATCCCTACTTTGGAGCCAGTTAGATATTTTAGATTTGCATTCAAACCCAGATAGCGGATAAATATTTAGCATCCTATTAATTTTGTTGTAAAGGTAGCCACCGAGAAAACAGTAGAATCGATTTGCCGATTTTGTCTTAAAGCGTACTGGTGGACACACTTCGAAACGATTTCGTTTCCCGGAAAAAAGATCCCGATCAAATGAACAGTCATGATGCTTTTTTAAAACTATATTGAGAATAAAAAGTTGCCGGACGGTCGGTACTTTGCACATCTGATAAAGGTCTGTAGTTGGATAAAGTATGGGCAAAAAGTTACTTACTTTGAGGATCATCCTCTGAGCTCTCTCTAACCTAATAAGATGGGTTTTCGCTGCTCCGCCCCAGCTAGTTATGCAGTATTGTATGTTGGATTGACATAAGGCATAATATACTCTTTTCAATATCTGCGCATCGGCTACATGTCTTAGGGTTTTAAAAATATAGATAAGCTGACGGCATCTAGTTGCAACAGTACTAATGTGATACTCAAATGTTAGCTTATTGTCAATCCATACTCCTAGGTACTTGAGTTTGACGGCTCTCTCTAGTGCAGTGCAATCACACTGCTCAAATAGAGAGGATCCGCAGTCATGGACTTTAAGGGACAGCATATCAGTAGGTTGTGTATCTTCTCTGAAGGAGAAAGCCATATATTTTGTTTTATCGGCATTTAGGGTGAGAACATTATCAGTTAAGCATTTTAGAGTTTTGTTAAAACCAATCTGCGCGCAGTGAAAGACTTTTTTCCATGATTCTGCACTGAAAAATAGGACGGTGTCGTCGGCAAAAGCTATAATTTTCCCATTCTGCAACTTAAGTTGGCATACGTTGTTTATGTATATAAGGAATAAAGTAGGGCCAAGTATGCTGCCCTGAGGCACTCCGAACGTAACAGGGAGCTCATCACTAAGCCTGCTACCTATTTTAACCACCTGCGTTCTATTTGAAAGGTAGTCCGCAAACAATTTCAGCTGAGTACCCCTAATTCCCATTCTTTCTAGTTTCTGTATTAGGAGAGGGATCGAGACCGTATCAAATGCCTTCGCCAGGTCTAGAAATATAGCAACTACCTTATTATTTTTGTCCAAGTTAGTAATAATGTAGTCAGTTAGTTTATCAACAGCATCGGCCGTTGACCTTCCCCGTCTGAATCCATATTGAGAGTCAGCTATGATATTTTTGCTGTCTAGGAACTTTACAAGTCTGTTATTCATTAGACGCTCTAGAATTTTAGATAAAGTGGGAAGGATAGAAATAGGGCGATAGTTATTGATACAGCCTCGATCCCCATGTTTGTGAACCGGGGTTATTTGTGATTTTTTGAGAGCCGATGGAAATGCACCCGTTTCAAATGCTAAGTTACATATATAAGTGAGTGGTGGAATAATTATATGTTTGTATTCCTTTATAAACGAAGCCGGAATCTCATCAATTCCTCCTGCACAGTCACTATTTAGATTCATAACTAATGATTCGATTTCAGCCTCGTCCGTGGGTAGTAAAACGAACGATTGCACATTCGGAGAGAATACATCATCTATTTCTTCATAACAATCAGGTCCAGTCTGATTATTAGTTAAAACTGCCTCTGTTAATTTTCGCCCGATATCCGCAAAGAAGATGTTTGCATCATTTATAGACCTACCAGGATTGTTAGTTGAAATCAGTTCAATCGGTTTCTTTTTTTGTTTTTTAGTATAGGTAATAGTTTTAATTGTATCCCAAAGCTTTTTATTGTTCATTCCCGCATTTTTTAGCTCACCTCTCTCGAAATTTCTCTTGACAGTTTTTAGAATTCTATTGCAGAAATTGCGATACCTCTTGTATGTTATTTGAATGACGTCATTATTTGGGTTTATTTTAGATTTTTTATGTAGTTTATCCCGATTTCTTATACAACGAAGAAGACCTGCGGTGATCCAGGGTTTTCTTATTCTTGCACGGTTTGAAACATTTGTAATATTTGTATTATTTTTTATGGTAAGTGTTAAACTGTTTAACAGCAATTCTGAAGCTAAATTTACATCAGTAGCTTTGTATATTTCACTAAAGTCAACGTTCAACAGATCTTTTTTAAGCCCTTCTTTATCAGTAAATTTGGATGTTACCAAGGAGGAGTAGTTATTGCGTATACTTTTATCAATAAACAACATGACTGCTTCATGATCAGTAACAGGCGATTCCGAGACAAAGCAGTAAGCTCTAAGTTTAGTTTTTATCATCATATGGTCGATACAAGACGGTCCATGCGTTGGATATGTATGGGCTGGTAGCATTCCATGATATGCCAAATGTTCTAAATAAGAAAAGTGTCGGTTATCTTCAGACTCTGTAGAAATGTTAATATTAATATCTCCTGTAAATATAATGTTATTAATATTCCTGAATTTTTTGAGACACGTATCTAATGATTTCAGAAATTACGAGTAGCTGGAGGACGATACAACCCCAGTATTACCACATCTTTGATTATAACAGCTAAACAGTTTGCGTCTAGCAAAATTTGTTCTTCACTACGTACTGTTAAATTGTCTTTGCAATATATTACAACGCCCTCGTTTTGTGTGAGGTTATTTGTGGTTGCAAAAGAGTTATAGCCCTCCAGAACTGGAACATTTGAATTTTTATGCAACCAGCACTCAGTCAAAACAATGACGTCCCATTGTATCTTTGATCTATGTAAAAATGTTATAAATCCAATAATATTGCAATTTATGCTCCGAACATTTTGTGTCAAAACTTTAAGATATTTGTTATGAAAGCGGGGTGCTAGATTATGGCATTCGTCAATATTGCAAACAGTTGTCTTTGCGATTGACATTAGGTCCAGTTCTTGATTAATATTAACTAAACTATCCATTTTGAAGTAGAGTTCTGGAGGACACTGGACCGATTGTAACAAGCAAAAAATTTTGTCTATAAAGATCATAGGTTAGGTAGCAATTGGTTTTATAAATGAATGTTAGTAGGTATGTATGATGAGGATGTTTTTCAAATTCAGAAATGATTAAATGCGGTGCTTTTTTTGTATAATTGTGTAGTATCAGATGTGTGAATTTTACATTGGGGTAGGGATTTTGTGTTTCACTTTTGTAGTGGGCACTATTTGTATTATTATACATTTAAGCGAGAAATATAAAAAAAGTAGTGTAAGAGTAAAAATTTGATATAGTTCTTAAACATAGTCAACAATTTTTTTGAAGTTCTTCAAGGTCATTGTCAGAATTTATGCGGGATACCCTATCTCCATCAGATTTCCTCAGATAAATTGTGCCGTGTGCAGACCAGCAGTATTTAAAGTTATGTTGTTTGGCATATTCTCTAGCCAAGGCAAATAACCTCTTGTTCTTAGCTGTAAGATTTTCTGAGATGAAAATTGGCACAGAGGGTCCTGTGACGCCGAGCATAGTGGACATCAGTTTCTTTTTTTCTTGCTTTTGTTTTTTTACGGCAGAGAGTACTTTTGAAAACAACTATTAACCTTCTAAGAATCATCGTAGCACACCGACCGATTTGATAATACGCCCCATCTGTAGATAATAGTTACGTGTTCGCAATATTTCCTGGATTTCCACCTTTCATAAGTATAACTTTAGTTAGCAGGTACATGCATCACAGAACCATGCTCTTAAGATAAGGGGTTCGTGGTCACGGTATAATTGCAGGGCTTTCCACAATAAATGGCGTCGTTAGTGCTGTAGGGCCGTTACACCACCGTACCAACCGTACACAGCTATGGCACTATTGTCGTACAGCACCCTATCTTTTTCTTTCGGTAGGTGCGAAAAATTGTTTTTTTAAGTTTATTACATACATAGGTACATCAGCCTATTGCACTCCACAACTAAACGTAGGCCTCCCCCAGGGTACGCCATAGGGCACGAAGTTTATTACTGCAATCTTAATGTTTTTTTTTTAAGTAGTAGAAAAGAAAGTAAAAATGGTTTAAAATACGAAAACTTAACTTGGTGTACGGACTTACACAAAATTATGTGTTTCTCGGAAAGGACTGTAAAACTATATTTGACAACACTTAATCAGAATTTATACATATGGTATTTGTAAAATAGTCCACATACATATATCACTACTTTCCTACGGCTTCCACGAAAAAATACCGTATGCCGCATTGCTTAATTTCAAAACCAGATTTAGCTTCTCTTTTATTATCAAAACATGTCATAACAATGCCTACAAAGTTCATTACAAAATCACACGGCAGTTAACGACTGAAAGATCATTGAAAACAAAATATTGCAATACTTTTATGAGAACACCTGTCTGAAATACAAAGGAAGTTAAACACTTTGATTGTCTTAGTTAATTACGGCACAACAATAACATTCTTCAGTCCATATATAAAACGATAATTTGAATATAATGCGTTCAATCTGACTACTTTGGTACACGCTTATTAATAACATTTTGTCTTTGCAATAGAGTTTAATATGCTGTAAATCATAATTGAATGCTTTTACTGCTGACACAAGGTGTAACATTGAATCTAGGTGTAACATTAAATATAACTAATGTAGTAAAACAGGGATCACATTTGACATCCGTTGCTGTGCATCCGTAGCGCATGCCTCTGTCAGACGAAAGGAAATGGTGAATTCCGATCCCGTTCGAAAACGGCGAAGGTGCGTCGTTGTATGCGTTTTTTAACAGACGCACACATTTCGGATGCGCTAAAAATACGCAGCAACGGATGTCAAGTGGGAGAACCGCTGTAATGTTTAGACAGTGCATGGGCGACTTTGTAGCGCGTGTGACAGCTTAGGAGTACAAAGGTCATGTGCTGTCATTGCACACCAAATTTAGTTCGGTCACCACTTCATTTGGCGGAGATTTCGTCACCATACATACAAGCACTGCGCAGTACATGATGAATTGTGTCAACCAAGATTTGTAGCATTGAGATATTTTTGAATGGTACCTTGGTACTACTTGCGAAGTGTATCCTTATAAACCTTTGGAGGTCAAGAACCTGATTATTACTAACACAGTGCGGCAATAAATCCTTTACACGTGACTGTTATAGAAAATGGTGCTCTCTTCTTTATACAAAAGGTAATTTTAGAAAATGAAATCTGGTTTAAATATTTCGAAACGCTGTCAGTTTATATCCTAATTAACATAAAAGCTCTGCCGAAGGTCGTGATTTCCTAGCAGCGTTATTTGTTCTAATTTAGGGTAGGGATACTGTGTACATTGAAGCAAGTTTACCACCAGACAGCCTTGGCAGGTCAGGGACCCGCCATTACAGCCGCTAGTCTATCATATCGACGTGCCGCGATGTGCAGGCATCCAGCGCTACTTGTTTTAGCTTTACAGCAAAAAGAAGTGTTCTGGATCCGTCTTTTTGCTTAAAAAGGTGCGTGCTACTGGGTTTAATTATTTTGCTGTAATACTTTTTAGAACCAGCCTGCTATATACAGTGTGTACTTCAAATTTAAGTTTTCCAGTAGGGTCCCCTGGATGGATTCCCCAGGGGATAAAACTGGAATTGTTAGTTCTGTTGGATCCCTTTAGCGGCCTGGGAGATCCTACTGTCAGGTATTTTTTATGATGAAAAAATTTACAGGAACGCAAAAAGTAACTCATGCATCTTTCGATTTCTTAGTCGCCTGTTTCGACACCCACGGGAAAAAATTGGGTGATGCACTATAAGCCAACATCATTTGGAGAATACATAAATACACATATCACGCCTATAATCTCTTGCGGGGTAGGCAGAGCATTAACCGTGAACACTAACCGTAAAAAACGGACATTTACGCCACGTCTGACAAACATTTGAGGGTCATTCGGAAAATTGTGTATCACCATAGTGACAGGTTGTCAGCCCACACCCTCGAGTCCCTCAGTCACTTTTTACGATACCCACGGGAAATAAATGGGGTGATGCTATTTTAAGCCAGCCTCACACAGCAGTGGAAAATATATCTCTCTTTTAATACATATTCAAAAAATAGTGATTGCAAAAACAGCAAAAACTAACTTTATAAACAAGATTCACTTCACAATTTTCCATTTTAAACATTCACATGCTTCTCCTCCATTAGAAACTTTGTGGGGGTGCAGTTTTTGCAAAAATACTTTACAAAACGAAAATAACCGCACAAATTCAAGGTCTTGCGAGGAGTGGTGGTGCGAATCTGCTAATGGTTCGTGCCAAAACAAGATAATACTAAAAGCTTCAACCGGTTTTATGTATTTCAGTCACGAAACATTTAAAACTTGCACAATATGCTACGATGACATTTTTGACAGGGAATGATGATAAAAATTATCTATTATCATTTGTAGGAGGAATACATTATTTTGTCATTTCTATTTTCCGCCCTCTCTCTCTTCTGTAGACATTATGTTATCTATGATTAAGTTTTAGTTGATAATATCATTTTGTGATTTTGTTTTAAGTCCGAAGTTTATTGCAGGCCGAACCATCTCCTTAGCCGTGAGAAAGATGGTTCCGTGCTTTGGAGGGCACGTCAAGTCGTCGTCGGTCCTAGTTGCTGTTTATGATTACTTAGACGGCGATCGTAACACAAGCATATTGTCATAATGGACTAGAAGTAGTAGGCGGTTGGAAAAACTTTGTGTCACTAGGGTTCATCGGGTCGTTTGTGGACTCGGTGTTCCAAACGGAAATGAGATGAAGAGTCATTCATATTACCCTTAATTTGTCTTTGATTTTGTCCCTTAACGCTTTAGTCTTCTCTCAATATTTCCATCGATGTCATGATGAGTTTCTTTCTCTTTCTTGCTTCATCGGTTATCGGTTCCTCTTTTCAGTTTTTTTTAGGCCTTGAAAACAGTTCTGATAATATTGAATACAATATAAAGTCAGTCAAAGCTTTAAATCACTTTCAAGATGTTACAAAATGTTTGAAAGGTTTGTTTAGTGTAAGTAAATATTTTCATCTCGTTTGAGAAAAAATATGATTGTACTAATGCATAACATATGGCATGATAGTTACAGTGTCAAAAAAAATTTGGAATGCTTTTAAGCTGCTATACATAAATGCGATGCGAAGTCGCATCGGAAAAACTTGCAATGCTTATATATTTTTTTATTGAAATTTACATTTTACATTTATGTGTACCTAAGCAGTCTTAGACAAAGTCACTATGTGGTTCTTAGATCTGTATTGTAAAAAATGCTCAAATGTTATATGTTTTTTACCAATATGTGGGTTTTTACTATGCAAAGCAAACATACTAAACCTTGAATGTTTTTTTCCTTACAAGTCTTACCTACGTGGTGCGGTTCAGGTGTAGGTATAAAATCGATTTCCTTATAAGTTGGATGACGTTGTAAAATTCAACTCATTAAACGCATGACCGACCACATTTTTGACACCTTTTACCTACGCAACGGGCTTTGCATAATCATTTATCGTAATTTTTTTATTCATAAGTAGAACCGGTAAAGTAATATTTAGACTGTCTCTGATTAGTCAAATAAGTAACCTAGAGCGATGTTCTGAGCTGAATCGCACACGTACCCCACATTTTCACAATCTCAATTAAAATTACAACTTGTGACAGCCGCAATTTGATGTAATGATCATGATATACGGTTTTGTATAAGATTACTTCAAAAAACGGATCCGGCAAACACCGAAAGACCATGCGGTGCGAAAGTGAACCGCTTAGTACCACTTGCCATCAGGCAAGCCGTATCTTTACTCGTGTACCACTGTTGTGTCACTGATCACGAAACAGTATAGAACGAAGTCGCTTCCCGTGTCCATATGTATTATAGTACTGAACGGATTTTAAAGCGGTTTTTTAAAGAGGATAGAATGATTCAAGTGGAAGGTTTTTATGTATATTACTAGCAGCCCGCCCAGCGGTTTCACCCGCTGCTAACAATTTCCCCCCGAGAATAAGACAGTTTAATAGAGCCTATGTTCATCAGGGACAATGTACGATTCTAAAAATCTTGACTTCAATTTGAAACAAATAACGTTTTCAGATGGTGGTGGCGTAAAGTTACATGCCGTGTGATTAACCTGGCCAGCCCCATGGCAGTGCCTTTATTTTTATATTTTTATCCCGCCCGAGCCGGTTTTCTATTAGGTCATAACAAAATCTGACAAAACTTTGAGGGTCAATCAGATAACTGTGTATTACTATAGTGACAGGTTGTCAGCCGATCGCCTAAAATTGCAATACACATCTAATTGGTGTTAATATCCATTTTAAGGCCGTTAACGCTCTGCCTACCCCGTAAGGGATTATAGGCGTGATATATGTATGTATGTCATAACAAAATAGTAATATAAAAAAAATTGTGTGATACAAATATCTTTTTTTAGAATGACGGTTCATGACGTCAATAAGTGATAATACTATCCTACATTAAATAAAGAATTTCAATTTCAATTAACGGTAAAAGAATGTTTTAAATCGGTCCAATAGTTTAGGAGCCTATTCAATTCAAACAAACCATAAAAAAAACCTGTTTCTAATATTAGTGTAGATTATATTATTATTATTTTGGTGTGATGCCGGCTTAGAATAGCATTACCCGATTTCTTTCCCGTGGGAGTCGTAGGAGGCGACTAAGGGACTTGAGGGTGTGTATTGCAATTTTAGGCGATGGGCTGACAACCTGTCACTATGGCGATACACAATTTTCCAAATGACCCTTAAACATATGTAAGACGTGGCGTAAATGTCCGTTATTGCGGTCGTTTACGCTCTGCCTACCTCGCAAGGGATAATAGGCGTGATATGTGTATGTATGTATTATTCCTTTTAAGCCTTTAAGCCCTTCGAATACTGATATCCGAGCATGAAACAGTACTATTATATATTCTGTGATGAAACATAACACTGGACAACTTTCCCCTAGAAACATATGTCAGGAAAAGCCAAATAAATGACCTTCCATACAAAATCTCAATCAGCTGACTGCATTCGCTATAGGAAGTCAGATTTTTTTACGATTCCTGAAATATGTTCCTAGGGGAAAATTGTTCAGTTTTACGGTCTGCATGTACCCTATTAGTATTCGGAGGGCTATCCCTTACACCCTCTTAGAATAGCATCACCCGATTTCTTTCCCGTGGGAGTCATAGGAGACGACTAAGGGACTTGAGGGTGTGTATTGCAATTTTAGGCGATGGGCTGACAACCTGTCACTATGGCGATAGAAAATTTTCCGAATGACCCTCAAACATATTATGTCGGACGTGGCGTAAATGTCTGTTTTTGCGGCCGTTTACGCTCTGCCTACCCCGCAGGGGATAATAGGCGTGATATCTGTATGTATGTATTATTTTAGTGTAGATTTTTTAAATGCATTTTTTTTGTCGTCTTTTTTATATCGAGTAAGGGAAAAAACAGCCCTTCGAATACATATAGGGTGCATGAAACATAAAACTGGACAACTTTCCCCTAGAAACATATGTCAGGAAACGCCAAAAAAATTAAATTCCATACAAAATCACAATCAGCTGACTGCATTTACTATGCGAAGAGCGAAGTCAGTTTTTTTACGTTTCCTGAAATATGTTCCTAGGGGAAAGTTGTTCAGTTTCATGGTCTGCATATACCCTATCAGTATTCAGAGGGCTATCCCTTACACCCTTTAATACAGTAATGATTAAATGTAATCATTACACTGGTACGAATAATGTGGCGTAGATTGTAAATTTTTAAATGAAAAAGTAGTTATTGTGGCATAACTGTAATAGTTAGACATATGGTATCGCGGACATTTTTATACATATTGATGTCCTCTATAAAACTGTAGTACATCACTTTGCTCTATTGTCAATAATTTCCACAGCGTACGCGATATAATATATTTTTTTGGTACATTTTTCACACGTTGGGTTACATTATCGAAATTTTCACGCGGATCCCTATTTTTTTCACGTATAAAATATAGCCTATGTTCATCAGGAATAATGTAGGATTCTAATGGTAAAAGAATTTTTAAAATCGGACCAGTAGTTTCGGAGCCTATTCGATGCAAACAAACAAACAAACAAACAAACAAACAAACAAACAAACAAACAAACAATCAAATCTTTCCTCTTTATAATATTAGTGTAGATATGCCGAGAAAAGGTTAGCAGTTAGCAGCAGGTGAAACCACTTGGCGGGCCGCTTTTGTATAAATAAAATAGACAGTTGCATTTAACAATGAAAATAATTTCCAGCAAAAACAACCGCATACATTATTCTCTCTGAACGAGTAAAAACGCAAACAAACATTACTTCCTAACTGCAGCCAACCACGATTGTTTCTGCTGATCTGCTGTAAAACCGAGGCTGGAAAGCGGAAACAAACCGCCTAACAGGCAACAGAGGTAGTCATTGTTGCAACCTAGTAACTGGTACAAAGCTCTATCAGCGGTACGGAAACTTGGAAGGATTTTGAATAATCGTTGAGGAAAATTTTACCACACAGGCAAATACATAGTTTCTGCCTTTAAAATAAGTTGATAACCGATACTTTGGTGCTTTGGTGTTAAATTAAATTGTTACATAAGCAATACTTTGATAAAAAATATTATATTTAGAAAGGATAGTTTAGCAAATAGGGCAAATAACACATCATCACTACATAGTATAAAATAAAGTCGCTTCCCGTTTGGTGTCTCCTTATATCTTTAGAATGACCCAACGGATTTTGATGCGGTTTTTTTTTATTAGATAGAGTAACTTGAGAGGAAGGTTTGTAAGTATAATTTATTCCGGGAAATTGTCACATTCCCATGGGAAAACGTATAGCCCAACTGGTAGTAAACTTTTGACCCCCTTTTGACACCATTAAGGATTAAAATTTCAAAAATGCTGAAACATGTATTTGATTATTTTAAGTTATGAGTCTAATTAGAAATTTTGAAACAGATCACATTTAAGATAAAAATCTTTCATACAAACTTTTAACCCCCTTTTCACCCATTTAAAGTTAAAATTTCAAAAATGCTGAAACACGTATTTAATTCTTTTAAGTTATTAGTCTAATAACAAACTTTGAAACAGATCACATTCATTTAAAAAAACGAACTTTCATACAAACTTTAATCCCCCGTTTCATCCCTTGGGGGATTAAAAAAAACCGGAATTTAAAGTAAAGTCGCTTCCCACGTTTGTCCCTGTCTGTTTGTTTGTTTGGATGCTTAAATCTTCAAAACCACTTAACGGATCTAGATGAAGTTTTTTTTAAAAGATAGAGTGATTCAAGAGGAAGGTTTTTATGCATGTATGTATGAATTAACGATTTATGCCGGGAGAAGGTCTGTTTCCCGTGGGAAATCAGTTAGCAGCGGGTGAAACCGCTGGGCGGGCCGCTAGTAGCCATATAAAATCAAAAAGGAAAAGAATATCTTCTTTAGACCTGTCTTTTAACTAACTCACGCGTAGGGAATAGGTACTTATATTCTTTTTACGTGTGACGGCTGATGTGGCGCAGTGGTAGTGCGACTGCTTGCGACGCATAGGTTCCGGGTTCGATTCTCGGTGGGTCACTCACAAAGTTGATATTTATCACTTTGTGAATTTGTTCCTAGTCTGGTTAGGACATTGCAGGCTGAACCACCTGATTGTCCGAAAAGAAAGATGGCGGTCGTTACACAACCATGTCAGAGGCCTACTACTAGTAGTAGGCGGTTAAAAAACTCTTACACCAGGGTTCATCGGGTCGTTGGACGACTCGGTGTCCCACACGAAAAAGAAAAAGAAAAAAAATCTTTTTATGTTTGTCCCCAGGTACTGGCAGTTTGCACACTACACCCACCTACACGACCGTACAGTACATGAACGGAAGAGCAACTCGATCGATATTACCAGGTATAATCGGATTGCTGGCCGTTCCCCTTTCCCCCTGACACTTCAGGAAGTGACCCCACTTTATGGAAGGCTGAACTCACTCGACTAATGTGTAGAGTATCTACAGCCTTCATTTTCCTATGTGCAACACATCTAACGAATTACTGTTCAGGAATTTATCGCCGGAGTGATTTGAAACAAGTGTGCTTTACGTAAGTGCGTCGAGTAAGTTGACACTGGCTTCGAATCGGGAAATGCATTCTCCTAACTTACTTAAATTAGTGCTGCTTCTTGCCGTCAAATAGGTTTAGCAAAGGATAGGAGATATCTAAGTCCTGTCATGTTTAAAAATGACAATGGGTTCTTCGCAATTTCTAGTCAATTTAGTCCCTATTGTGTTCATGGTCACCTTATTTTGACCAATAACACGTACCTATTTTGCGTCAAATTATTAGACATGACATGACTTTAATATCTCTTATCCTTTTCTTAACCTATTGGACGGAAAGTAACAGTAATAACTTAAGAGAATTTATATCCCGAATTGAGGCCAATGGCTTTAATATGGGAAATCAATTCTGTCAACTTACCTTAAATTTGCGCTGTCACTTTCCGACAAATAGGTTAAGAAGAGGATAGAAGATATCTTATAATCTTACGCAATATACGCGTTATCTGTCAAAATAAGGCGACGATGAAAACAATGGCGACCACATTGACTAGAAATTGCGAAGAACCCATTGTCATTTTAAAACATGATAGGACTTAAATATCTCCTCCACACCTATTTGACGAAAAGTGAGTTCTCAATTTGAGGCTACTGGCTGTAAGTAATCTTTGTAAAAAGTAAGTCTGATTGTTTAGGTAGGTACTACGTATTACCACATTAAAAAGGCAATAAAATAAGGTTTATTAAACGAAGCGCCGTAACAAAGTTCAAAAAACGAAAGAGATACCTGTTATAAACAAGTTTTGTCACCGTGGATGGGCCGAGATTTGCAGATGGATCACGAATATGCTTCATATTTCCGGTGTCCTCTTGACGAAAGGTCAATGAGATTTGAAGTTTGACCGTGCATTTAATCCTTATTTACGACACAATGTTTATCATCATCATCAATCAGTATTTCATTAGAAAGAAGTGAAAACTTTTCATCTTAGGTTCTATTTCATTTGTAAGATTAAGTCCCATTGTAAGGATAGGAATAGTTAGTAATATAATAATGACCGAAGATCTATGATCGAGATGGTAGTGCGACTGCCTACGCCGCAAAATTTCCGGGTTCGATTCTCGGTAGGGCTTTATCACTTTGTGAACTTGTTCCCAGTCTTGTTAAGTATATTGCAGGCTAAACCACCAAATTTTCCGAAAAGAAAGATGGTTCGGTGATTCGGAGCGCGCATTGAGGCGTCCGCGCCGGTTGCTGTCAATGATTAGGTACTTAGACGGCGGACGACACACAACCATGTCAGAGGCCCACTAATGTTCATCGTGTCGTTGAACGACTTGGTTTCCCACACAAAAAGGTAAAGAAGGCATTCTATGTTTGGTTGAAGGCACATTATGTATAAAACAAGACCACAATTTTTGTTCCCACTCAATACATACCGGGGACCATGAACTGTACTTGCCGTCACCAAAAACTTACGAAAAGTGTACAAAACCAATTTCGTTGAGTATAAAAGGGAGACGATAAGAGACCTTGAATCATTCATGTTCATTCATTGCAACACACTCAAGAACATTTTTACTGATGCCCTTTTAAGAAAGGAAGACAATACCGACAGCAAACAGATGAAAACGTGTCATGTGTTTGTGTTGGTTCTGCTTAAAATTTTCAAAAGGGAAACTAAATAAATTTAGTATGAAACAGGCCATTTTTTACTATAACTTCTTTTTTCAACTGGAATATTGAATTTGTAAACGTTCCGATTAACTTTATGAGAAACTTGAGGCACACCGTTACGAAAACGAATTGAATGTATCTATTTCTCACGGGATTTGACAAACTATAAGGCTAAGCATGCAGGTTTATGCTAAACTGAAATATAACCCATACAAAATTACTGTGAACATGAACATGATAACATAAGACAATGCATTATGAATTGGTGAGCATATTTTATAAGGATACACATTTCAGTTACCTATAGATAGGAAAATTTCGTATCCATAAAATGTCCGCAACGTTATTTTTCCCCGCTAAAATCAAATTTGAATTTCCCAAAATTTTCTGCGGGATGCATCTATGAGGAACGTTTACGTTCACAATTTCACCTGGGATATTATAATCTCATTCCTGAATCGAATTTGTTCACGTGCGAGAAATCCCGCCTGACAACGTATCCCGTTTACTGTACTAAAACCATGCACTTTCTCGAACGGCAAATTCATTTCATACCACTTACATTGCTGTATGAGTAGCTAGTAGATGTGAAAGGTGCGATAGGGAGGCAGCGTTGTAGATAAATCTAGGTGATGCTATCTGCGCGGAATGAGGAGTCGTGAATGTCGTGATGTTTGACCGGCTCGGAGGCGTCGTCGACAAAATATCTTAGTCGAGTGCCGAGTTCCCACCAGCGTGAACGAACGTGCCGGTCTTCTACAGTCATCCGTCCACATGACTGTGTCTTGATAAACGAATCGTTTTGTTAACGTATTTCCAAACAATATTTTGTGTGAAGTACATTTATTGTGTTGTGTGACAGAATTTTGCTTGGAGAACTTTGTGTGGAAAAAAAATTGTAACTTGGAAGGTATGTAGGAATTTCTTAGTTGAACTTTTGTTTGAGGTCCTGACCTAACAGTACAAAATATTACCAATACAGTAAAATATAAGTTATAACTATGATATGGTGCTGGCAACTCGAAAAGTATACCTGCTAATAGTAAACTTATTACTTACCTTTAAAATGCTCAACAAGTCATATTTATAATTATCTAATTATTTTTTCAAAAATATTTAGAAGAGGTACAATATCATCATTACCTAGGCACTTATTCAAATTAATTTAAATTTACCTAGTAATTTTAAAATATTTAACTTAGTTCATGTTAAAATATTTAAGTTTGTTTAAAGTAACTAATACTTCTTCTTATTTTTAATACCTGAATACCCATCCATATTTTTCATTATTAATCAACGTTCAATGTATCGTACCTACTTTTAATTTAATTTTGAGATGAGCAAATCAATTTTCAAAATCGTGTTAAATTAATGGTTTATCGATTATTTATTTTAGTTTCATCTTGCTCTAATATTGATAATTATTACAACATTATTATCACATTTTTCTACCATGTAATCCAATCTTCGATCTACTCATTTTGTTTTAAATCTAGTATAATCTGTTGAACAATGTTTATGTGAGAATTCCAAAACAAGCATAACATTCTCATTAGGTAAGCCTTTTTAGTATTACAGTCGATCAAACTGCAATCACCTAGTTTTTTGCAATAAAGTATTTTTACACGTCTGCCCAACCAAAAAAGGAGTGTAATGTTTTTAGAGTGCATGTATGTGGGTATGTATGTTTATATGTGCGATTCTTCAAAGTGCTGCAACTCGTTAACTACTAAACAGATTCTAATGGGAATTATATCGGAAGAATATTTACATTATCCCAAGTGTTTTATGCTAGGCTTTATCTCAAAAAAAAATCGTGTTTTTTTTAAATACAGTCTCTCTCACTCTCTTTTCGTGTGGGACATCGAGTCGTCCAATGACTCAATGAACCCTGGTGTCAGAGTTTTTAAATGGATTGAAAGTTTCGCCTTTTTACGCCAATAGTGAAATAATATATGGCGGTTTCTCAGCTAACCACGCATGGTACTAAAATTAGCTTTCTATTAGTATTGAACTGATTTCTTCTTAACCTAGCTGGTGTTTATTTTTTGGATATGTTGTCCTTATTCATTGTTTGTTTTATCAAAATACGCTTAGTAAACGCCACAAGTACTGCAAATATTATTTCCAAACTTTTAATCTAACTCCAATTATAACTACATAATATATTTTCGTTGTCCTACACGAAAAGAAAAAGAATCATAGGTACTCCACAGCAATGATCAAAGCCCCTAGGTGTTCAACGCTATCTGTTGATGATTTTTAAAACTTAATTGATTTTTAAACCACTGTCAAAACAAGGCTTATTCAGATTGATCTTGAATTAAATTTGCTTGAAGAGGATATGAGAATGATCTTTGCAAAAATCAACTAATTCCGCCTTCGAGAAGGTCACGAATTTACGATGCATCTTTATTACTGTGTGAGTCATGGCTTGTATTATTTTGGTTACAATTTGTAACATTATATGATGTAATTAATAATAACTAGTATTACATTTCGAAATAGTTTTAGGTACATATTCGGATCAATATCTAATGGCAACTGTTGTTAGGAAGTCATTATGCCAATCCCGTCAATTTTAATCAACATGAATTAGTTTAATTATGTAGAATAGGATGTACCTATCCTACCGATAAGTATCCTTCTTTCTTACCTTAAGCACTTAGGTAACCAAGTAGATACCTATGTCTGGAGAAACTAAATCCATTAACCCAATTAGGTCTTACCTACTTAGATCATTAGCTAGGGTTATTTTATAAAGCATTTTTCTTGATAAGTTTCCAAACTCAGATTTTTATACAGGATGTCCCGTTTTAAGCGGTCCAAGGGAAAAGCCTAGCTCGTGTGCATCCCTGGCTCCAATCTATGGCATAAGCGATAAAAAGTTTCGGTCAATTTACAGATTTTGCAATCACTGTGTAGTATACTTGCAAAGAATCACCAAGATGTAAGAGTTTAGTTAAAATAGCGAACGAGATCTTAAATTCCTTCAATATTTGAAAATCTACCATACCTTTGTATTGTAAAGGTATTTCACAAAGGCTTAACAAGGGTAAAGGCAGCGTATATAGATATAGCCATTCTAAGAGAAACAATCACCTAATTATAATGTGAGTCATTACCATAAATATTTTTCAATAGATCCCCATAAAAACGAACAAAGTTTGCATTGAAAAATCAATTCATCAGTAGGCCGGTAGTAGAGGAGCATTCCTGGAAATCTTCGATGTGACAAATAAGTGATTGGTATTTTATCGTACATTCGTGACTTGTGTTTCACCTCTAAGGAATTCATGCGGATTTCAAAAGTAGTTTTCAAGGATGTACTGGTACCTACGTCAACCTTTTTCTTTGCATCGACACGTAACGGTAACTGTTTTATATGTGCTGCCCTTTCTCAAGGTATTTGTTCAATTCGCTGTAAGGCTGTTTTCTTAGGCTCTATAAACTACTTTTTCGTATTTTGCTATTCTAAAATGACACGAAATATTTCAGTACCACTTAAGTCACCTATAAAACTTTTTTCTGGTTATGATGTCTTTCTTACTTTAGTTATTATCACGAAACTTATATCGTCATCAACTATACACAGTAAAAGTGGGAAAATAAATTGCAATCAGACATTTAGTGTGTCATTTCATTATTTTGTATTACGTTCGAGATCCACTCAAAATATTATGCAAATTTTCTGAACACTCAAGCACATTTATCGACAAACGTTCAAAATTCGCGAGATTCACATAAGCTACATTTGTAACGAGGACATGCCTGGGTAAAGTAGGTAAGCACTTATTTACCGCTCCATTAACATATTTAGAGCCACTGCCGAAGTGTGTGTTATGTTAAGTAAGTTACGACTAAGTACTGCTTAGACATGTAATCACTTTGACCACATAACTGGAGGTCATGTATCATAATATGTCTATTCCCAACAAATACTAGGTTTATGCAACTAATTTGAAATAACTAATTTGAAAATTTGAGAGCTTGCCAAATTATATTAATAAATAATTGTTTTTGGGCTATATTTGTGATCAAAACAGTGTGTGGTCATCGATTATCAACATAACCTATAAGACTGCAAGTACAAATTACCTTTTATCCTGGATATCTGCGATCATTTCGTTGGGAAGAATATATTTTGAGCGGTTGACTGTTCGAAATACTCACACACACAAGCACAACTGAGCAACTTTTTGTTTTATACAATGGATGTTGAATTCTTCCGGTTTGCGCATGCGCAAGCACTGACTGACGGTGACAGGAACGTCGCGTAAACAACGGCGCTACGATTCTTTCCACGCATCTCATTGGGAACCTGTCTACCTGTGTTGCCTTCCGGCGGTGGTGGTGGTGTGGGCGCGTTCCGTTGGATCGAGCAAAGACAAGACGCGCGTTCGGAAGCATTCATCTAAGCTATAGAAATTGCGGTTTGCAGTAGATTTTTATTTTATAAGTTTAATGATTGTATTTATTTGTATTGTTTTACTTGGGACTTTGAATATCTTATTAATTAATTATTTTTAGGTAGACATTGTTTGTAACGTTACTTTATTTAGAGACAAGTACTCTCAGATATATTTTTAGCAAATCTAATTTTGATATTAGCTCCACAATGCTTCAGTGCCCGTATTGCCCCAGTTCATCTAAACAGTTTTCATCACAGCGAGGATTAAACATACATATAGGTCATAAGCATAAGGATAGTCGGGTGCCACTTCAGCCTTCAGTGGCTGGGCCGACGCCTTCTGGGTCTGGTGCTGTACCAAACTGCTGCCTTGAGAACCTTATTAGCCTGAAAAAGTCAACGCGAATCCTACGTCATGTTCCTAGGGGGGCAAGATGCATGGCGGCTGCAAAGCTTTGTTCTCTGATACGCAGTTGCTTGGAGACTAACGGCGTCGATGAGTGGTACCGCCTGCTGTCTTTTGCTTATACAGCACTGAGAACTCCGAAAGCCGCCAGTCCGGGCTCTCTTGTGGCAAAGGTCAAACGAAATATTGAGAGCGATAATTATCCTCAAAACGAAAACGACTGTGAGTTTAATGGTAAGACACCCTCTTTAACAAAAACGATTGAGGCCAAGGTCCATGAGGGTGACCTTAGAGCTGCTGTGCGGCTACTCACATCGGATGACAGTTTTGCTGCCTGTGATCCAGCGAACCTTGCCTCTTTGAGGAGCAAGCATCCGTCCCCTACTCGAACGCTTTCCTTCCCGCCTGCCCCAGATAGCGATACGCCAGCTGTAAAGGTCAAAGTGGAGGACGTAAGTCGGGCCCTCGGTTCTTTCTATAATAGCTCAGCTGGAGGTCTGGACGGTTTGCGTCCAGCTCACTTAAAAGAACTGACATCAGTCTCTGCTGCAGACAGTGGTTCCGGCCTGCTGGAGGAATTGACCAAGTTGTGCAATTTTCTTCTTGAAGGTCGACTGAATCCCATTGTCTGTCCATATATCTATGGAGCAACTTTGTGTGCCTTGAGCAAAAAGGACGGGGGCATAAGGCCGATAGCTGTCGGCAGTGTTTTTCGCCGTCTGGTAGCGAAGGTGGGGTGTCGCGTGGTGAGGGACGGGATGGCTGCTTATTTGTGTCCAAATCAGCTGGGTTTCGGGACACGGTTGGGCTGCGAGGCGGCCATTCATGCGACGCGTGCATTTGCCACCGACCCTGGGAACGCTGAAAATGTCATTTTAAAACTCGACATTAAGAATGCTTTTAATTCCCTAGAAAGGGACGTTTTATTACGGGAAGCTAGGGATAAAGTGCCTTCTTTGTATCCCTTCCTTTTTCAGCTGTATGGTTCTCCATCTAATCTGTTCTTCGGAGAGTCCCTGATTTTATCCCAGGTTGGTGCGCAGCAGGGTGATCCTTTGGGGCCACTTGTCTTTAGCCTTGCCATCCACAACATCATTTCAGAATTAAAGTCCCCACTCAATATCTGGTACTTGGATGATGGCACCATCGGGGGCAAGCCAGAAGACGTGGAACGGGATATATCATATCTCATTCCGCGACTGAAGGACGTTGGGCTGGAGGTGAGTACAGCAAAATGCGAGTTTTTCTCTTGCGGTTCAGGGTCAACGTCCTGCTTTAATCACTTCAGCTCTTTAATTCCTGGGCTGAGAGAATTGAATCCAGCTACCTTTAGCCTTTTGGGCTCCCCAATTTTTCCTGATGGCGTCCCACTTGCAATCCAGGAGAAGACACGCATGCTGAACTCCTCTAGGGCGCGCCTAAAAAATCTTTCCGCACATGTTGCATTGATTTTGCTGCGTGTTTGCTTTGCGATACCGAAGGTTACATATTTATTAAGAACGTCGCCAACATGGTTGTTTCCCACGGAAGTGTTACAGTTTGACGATGCGCTCAGGGATACGGTGATGGCGGTTTTGAATGTGTCGCTCGGGGATCTGGAGTGGAGTCAGGCTGCTCTGCCAGTGCGGCATGGGGGTTTGGGTGTCAGGTGTATGCGTGATGTGGGGGTCCCGGCATTCTTGGCGTCCGCGCATGGGGTCAATAACCTTGTCGATTCTATTTTACCCTTTTATGGCGGCAGGGTTGTTGTTCCATTTGCGGACGATGCCTTGAGTGTTTGGTCCACCCGTAGCGCTGGGGCACCATTGCCTCAGGAGGTTTGCTCGCAGCGCGCGTGGGATGATGTGGGTGCAAGGGGCATTTTGAACCAGCTGATTGAAGGTGCGTCTGGAGTCGACTTGGCGAGACTTCGGGCCGTGTGCCAGTCAGAGTCGGGGGCGTGGCTGCATGCTTTACCATCCCCCCATATGGGTACTCTCCTTGATAGCGATTCCTTGCGTGTGGCGGTGGCTCTCCGGTTGGGTTGCAACGTGTGTGAACCACATGTTTGCGGTTGCGGCTCTATGGTCGAGGCCAACGGCCACCATGCCCTAAGTTGTGGTCGCTGTGCGGGGAGGTTCCCTCGACACCACGCCCTAAACGAAATTCTGCGAAGAGCCCTGATATCCGCCCAAGTCCCGTGTGTTCTCGAACCTCCGGGTCTTAGTCGATCTGATGGTAAGAGACCTGACGGACTTACTCTGGTGCCATGGAAGTGTGGCAGGTGTCTTGTGTGGGACGCAACATGCGTTAGTACATACGCCGCTTGCCACATTGGTGGTACCATGAGGGTTCAGGGTGCCGCCGCTGAATCTGCGGCTGTTAAAAAACGGCATAAATATGCAGCGCTTATGCCAAACTACGATTTTATTCCGTTTGCGGTTGAAACGGCCGGATGCTGGTGCAAGGAGGCGAAGCGTTTTGTGGCTGAGCTAGGTAGTAGAATTCGTGAGAGAGGAGGTGACCCACGCTCTGGCTTTTTTCTGGTGCAAAGGTTGGCCATAGCAATTCAACGCGGTAATGCAGCGAGTGTTATGGGAACCTTTGCACCCGGATCGATAAGAGGCGGGCTGTTTGATTAGGTTTAGTTTAGTTTTTAAGTGTTTGACTATGTTGTATATAACAGCTGTATTATTCTGTATATTTGAAATAATAATAAATGTATAGTATTCAACATTCAGAAATATCGATCATATGAAATAAGAAAACTTGGACAGAAACGGTAGTATCATATTTGTAGGAACACGTAGATCCTATTATTTTCTTCCTCTTTTCTTCGGACTTCAAGTCAACAAACGACCCGATGAACCCTAGTGGTAGAGTTTTTCAATCACCTACTACTACTAGTAGCCCTCTGACATGGTTGTTTTTTAAAGCAAGTAAGCATCTTTCTTACGGACAATAAGGTAGTTCAGCCAATGTCCAGCGATGTCCTAATCAGACTGGAAACAAATTCACAAAGTGATAATATCAACTTTGTGAGTGCTCCACCGGGAATCGAAACCGGAACTTTTGCGCCGCAGCAGGCAGTCGCACTACCACTGATTGTATATTCTGTGCCTAAACTATCCAGACTTGACTGTGTGAAGGAGCTTACCTATGTGACAGAATTTGAAATGGTGTGATTATGATTTCATGGCTGCGTAAACCTTCAAATTTAATACAATGAACGAAAACTTAACTCTAAAATATTTTGAAACGTTTTACAAACTTGTCTAAATCTTAACATGAAATTCACCTTGTAAGAATAACAATATAAAGTTTAGTGTAATATACTCTGAATGATCTTAGCCTTGCGTCCAGTAATTGTTTGAGATATTCTCTTGTAAATATCTACTAAGTATTTAATGTTCCAAGGTTTGGCTTTTTTTTCTTACATGCATGCATAACGTCAACATAATCACCAAAACCTTAGACCAAAACTCGTAAATTTTCCTTTTAATAGCATGTTTTGTCGCTATGTAGTTTTTTACTACTTAAGTCGTAATTAGGCACGATTTGAAGAACTACATTTTATTAGACTTTCTACACCAAAACTCAAAAGCCTAAAACATATATATGTAAATGAAGATAATTTTATCCTAGATAGGCAATTCCAACTCCAAACTCAAGTTGTAACTACTTTGTTATTATTATTTTTGTAATCGAACTTTTTGACGGCGATGTTATGAGATTGATGACAAATGAATCCTTTACAAGGAAAAAATCTTTAACTGGATCATTGAAAAACATTGTTAAGTGGTTTACCACTTCAATTTCTTAGGTGTGAATGTGTCAACGCTAACTTTCAACCGCTCTTTGATGGTGAGAGTAGTTATACTCACTCCTAAACTTTTAGAAAACTTAATCCTTTGCTTTTGTCTGTGCAAACGCTCAGTAAATTGGTTTTCAAGTGTCGTATCTAGCTACTTGACACGTCCAATGCCGATGTTGAAAATGACACTTTCTGTCTTTGGTATCAATAAAATGAATAGTGCATGTTGATCAGTTACTAAAAATTTGCAATACTAAGACTGCAGACTACAATAAGTATCAACGTACTTACGATTTTTTTGTCCATATATACTGTTTTTACCTACTGTTTAAACACAACTAGGCAGAATGATTAGATAGGGTCATTTAATATATGTTAGGAGTTATGTAGCAGTTTCTACTGCATGAGGTAAGTTAGTATATCTATACCAAACAGTGAGAAGTTCTAAAAGTAAACACTATAGGCACTGAACGAGTTAAAAGTGTATCTTGAGTTAAGACAGAAATCCAATAGGCTTTAGAGGAAAGCGGGTGAAATGGATTATGCTGTGAAAGTTTCATCTTTCATCGCGTCAATATAGGATAAATGGGTTTCCACTGCATTATATTTTACTGCGGAAAACCAACATATGGATACGAAATATTCTTTTATAGATTTTAGAATTGCTTTTTTTTTTCAAGGAAACGATTAGATACACAACTACATTTTTATTAGAATTCTATTCCTTGTCATGATTAAATATTCTCTTTATAATAATATTCATATTTTTAATAAAATTATAGGTTCTGAGTTAAATTATAGAAATTGTTCACTTTGAAACTATCTCAAGACTCCATGTATAACCTAAGACTTAGGTTACTTAGGTCCTAAGTAGTACCTATAGATGCAACCAAGAAAATCGTTTGTTGGCGGTAATATTCTTGACAACATTCGATTTCACCCTGTCTGACTATATCACCAAGTAATCTGAGACATAACTTTCACTGATATGACCACGGTATATTACAGAAAATCCATATCTAATCGTTTTACTTGTCGCAATCGCCTAGACTATCTCGTCAATAGTAGGTGTATCTCTTATCGATATGAAATTATCACGAAAGTAAGTAGACACTTCAGATGTTATTTAAATTATGCAATAGTTATAAGTTAATTTGTGTAATTAGATACCTTTAGGAGTATTTTAATTATCTCTAGCCACAAAACTATAAAACAATTCTTTTTACATTTCATATGATTATATTAATATGAAAATATAAGAGACTGGTTAACATATTTAACTTAAACAAGTTAAAATTGATATGATTGATTTTTGTACCTGCCTAACTTACACGTCATGTAAGTTTTATAGTATAAACCACAAACGGTGTAAATGTTTTTGCTTCAGAAATAAAATAGACTTCTTTTAAGAAAATTCCAGGACATAAATGCCTATAAACACACATGAGACTTTAAGCAATATTAAGTCACATTCAAGTTTCTATTTCGTTGACTTCTACTATGACACCTTATAGGTAACTGTCCCCATATGTGGTATAATGATCAATGAATTATGATTCGTTTCTAAAGATAAATAGTTTGTTGATGCCCCAGAGAGATTTTCCTTTCATTTGTTAGATCGTGTTAGATCCTTTTAATATGCCGCAAAATTTAAACTCAATTTAATCATGAACATGAACTGGTATAGGTTTTTGATCTAAAACCTGGGGCCGTATTTTTCCATTTCAAATGCGTATCAGTTGTGAGTCAATAGATCAGAGTCAGTTAGATGGTTTTTGCCCTTTCATATTCCGCTAACACTTTGATGTTAGGTACTTAAGTTATAAAGATTAAGCTGTTTGAATAGTTAGTGGGTGCTGTCTGGTAGGTTATAAATATATAATAGTGTCAATAAGCGCGTCTCGCCAACAAACTGTTTCAGTTTGTCGAGAAATAGCAGATACATTTTTTGAAAATCAGGTCCCGGTTCCGATAAAGTTCTAGCCAAAACATTAGTTTGCATAGTTTCATGACAAAAGTTGTGACCTTTCTAAGAAACTTATCTTTCTGCCAATAGCTTTACCTGACTATTACATAAGAAAACTCATTACAAAATCGAATACATCATTTTCATATTAAACTTGAATAGACGACCTCTATGTAACCAAGTGTCTTACTACTTCCTAAACAGATGTCGAAATATTTACTCAATGAACTCGTAATATTTACATTTCTCGATAATAAGATTTTTAAGATGGCTTAGTTATAACCTACATTTAGGTTATCATTTTAGGTATAAAAGTGGACTGTAGTGGTTGTACATTTATGTATGTATGTATAATATATCATTCTTATTTAATGTCCTTTTTTAGATAAACTGGGTAGGTAATAGCATCAACATCTTAGAGAGACACCAGTAGTAATCCTTTTGATAGATCATGATGTATCAAAGTGCCCAAGCTATTCAATTCAACCTAATCAAAACAGATTAGAACTCAATCACTTTATTACCTACTATAATACCGTAACGCCATCCATTAAGGTCAATATTGCTAATTAGATACTACTTAGTCTTGGATTGATTTGAATTAATTATGTAACCTAGAACTAGCAGATTATTTACATAATACGATAGCCTTGTTAAGCAAATTATCTGTTATTAATATTTTTAGGTCTTAGGAATAATACTATTCGATTGTGTAAACGATAAGGTAATGCCTGTGTTAATGGCAAAATTCAGTAGATTGAGACAACTTGGAACTTCTTATTTCTGAGTTGACTGTAGTAAGCTGTAGATTTTTTTATTCATACCTTCATCTAGTATAAGAAAGATAAACTTTTTTATTTCTGAAATCATTAAATAGCTGATAGGTAAGGTAAGTTTTTTTTAATGTTTTTGTACTTACATATACATACAAACGTTGGCGGGTAGGCAGAACGTCACCGGCCGTAAAAACGAACATTTACGCCACGTATAAACATTTTGAGAGTCATTCAGTTTATATAATTTGGTACTATTAGGTATATGTTGGATATTTATAAAATCGTCGGCTACGATTCGTCCGCGTAGGTACATTTTATTAAAATGCAGGAACAAATTTTAAAAGTAACGCACTTCTAACACAATATTTTTTTAAGTGAATGTAAAAATTGGAAAGGAAAATGTTAGCGTCGGCCGGAGATTGAACCCGGGACCAGAAGAGTACCGTCCCGCGACCGTATTTTTCAATTTCTTATTTTCATGAAATAATATAGCACGAGTGCAAAATAAGCCATACTTGAATATTTCTTATTTCAAAATGTCTCTTTTAATATTAGATGATTTCTTGTTTCCGAACATAACAGATAGGTACTAATGTAAACGAGATATCAAGATAATACGAGGTAGCAGATTACGAGTGCGGTGAACTTTATCCGTGTTCATTCATCCCTCATTGGTCCCGCCTGAGGTTAGTAGCCTCATGAGGGATTACATCAGTGATGTAAGCTCATAATGTTATCTGTGGAGGTAAACTCACCTCGTGCCATTATACACGAGACCTTTGTTTTAAATTTACTAAAGATAAAAAGAGGTCTGATAAGATAAGAACAGAAATAAAATTATTTTTTGAATATAATAATATGAGGGTTGGACACATTTTAAATACGTCATTGAACATGATGTCTTTTTTGCACAATTAATTTTATTTAGATAAAGATTCAAAAACTATTTCGTGGTTTTTGTATAGTCGAGGAATTTGAAATATGACTACTTGCACGTAAAATTATTGATGTCATATTCAAACAATAGGTATTATGCAGAATCAAACTCAAACAACATTTCTGCTCTGTGATCAAACTCGGTGTGATTCGACGCTAGACATGAATCGTTATAGTAACCTACGGTCTTATAACAAAAAAAATAGACGTGGTCTAAGCTTTTGACAGCGTAAAATCGTTTAAAACGTCTAACTTTTTTGTAATAACACGGCTAAAGTTTATAAATGTTCACATGATGAAAAAAGCCACAACTTTAAAATCCAAAATACACAGCTGTATTTTTCGTGGCGGCTCACACATTTAAGTATTCAAAACACCGCTCCAGTAAAAGCTGCTAAGCACCTTTCTTTATTAGGTCTTTATTTAAGCAGTCTCTTCATATTCTAAATCCACTGTTTCCCGTAAAGTTTCACAACAAGTACACAAAAGAACTTGTGAATATTTCATGTCTTCATTGTACACTACACTCGCTTCTTGAGAAGTTATTTCATAAACAAAAGACAGACTTAATATGTATGAATATTCATCTCTGAACAAAGCTGCAGAAGTCAATAGTTAAAGTAGGTAGTTTATTTCTCTAAAAGCTAACAAATTACTTATATAGAAACATGTTTGAAAAGTAAAGATATTGCTTACAATCATCATTGGTCACAGCATCTATCTAGATGATTGTTGCAGCGCTCGTGGGTCATGATGATGATCTACGATACCTATCTATTTACCTACTATATTTTTTCTTGTAGATTATACCCACAGCACTCTTACGCATGGAATTCTATTGGGGGAATGAGTTTGATTTCCTTCCTTTTGATATGTTAAGTTCACGACAAGTACCTAATTTGGTACCTCTTGAATGTGGTTTAGTAACCCAACCTTGTGAACCAGCAACACAATCGTGGAAAGCACAATAACTGTGAAGTCCCTAATTAAATTTTCTCTTGTTCACGCTTTTCTTTACGTTATCAACGTCCCACGTAAGTGCACAAACACGAATTCTAATTATAAAAATAATCTTGCAAAAGAGAGAGAGAGAGACTCCCTCTTAAAAAAATAATTTTCTTTCGGATGGGACAACTCCTTTCCTAATACTAGTGTGAATAGGCACTCGCTTTAAAAGTAAATAAAACAAGAGTTTAATGGAACTTTTGCACATCATAAAAAAAGAAATGCGCCGTAAAGCAGGATTAGATCCCGGGAGTCAATTTGGTCACAGACATAAAATGCGGAACTCTTTCTTTTATGTTCTCACCAAACCTTTCTAAGTAGTGGACAAGCTAAAGTTTCTACCATACAACATCAAAGAGATGTAAAATTCAGATGTATTTGGATACTCACTTATTCATAAAGCGAATCCACGATTTTTATTCATCAAAGGCGTTCATTAAAGACTGTGCTCTTGTAGGGATTTGACATTGAATGGAATCGCCCTTATAAAATGAGGGAAAAGGAAGCCCGTGTTCTGAAGACATGAAAGCCTAGCCAGGTTTCATAAAGGCAGAGTTTGCAGCCGCAGAATAGCCCTCTACTGTCGGCAGACCCCTTTTGAAAAATATCCGCCACGGTTTATAAAATAGAAAGGAAATTCAAAGGCGATTGAGCCCTTTTCAAGCTCTTGAGAACATTTGTGTAAGAAATGCTGTAGTATTTGAGAATGCAAAATATTGAAAGAGGTGAACCTTGTCAATCGAGTGGCTTTGAAATTGATTTTATACGGTTGTACCGGTTTGTTAATGTGCTGCGTGCAAACATCATAATTATCATGTTTAAAAAAAACCAAGTGCTTAAATTACTTATTGCGCTCAAGGGATATTTTCAGCCTTTTCCTTGGACAGCTTTTTCAAACAGAACGCATAAAACAAAAATACTTGTCTTGAAAACTTAGACAGTAAAATTATTGAAAAAAATATTATTAAGGCAGGTATAATTTATTGAAATCACTCCAAGTTCAGTCATCTTGATTGTTGTCATGAACATTTTTTTCACTACCCTCTAACATAGTTATTTTTACGGTTTGTTTTTATTTACTTTTATAATGCCCGTGGTCAGGTATAAGTATATTAATGTATTAGTGTTATTGATATAATATGAATATTTATATATGATAAACGTATATGTGTAGTATTTATGTATATTGTTGTTGTTATTATACGTATGTATATATTACTGTGTTATATATATTCAAGCCTTTCTTTAATATTTTTTTGTTTAATGCACCTGCTTTGACCCTTTCCACTGCCCTAAGGTAGACTGGGAGATAACGCCTTTGGCGTTTAGTCCGCCCGTGTACATTTTTGTGCATAAAGTTAAATAAATACAATAAATACACTCGAACAAGCAATAATGTTGCAAATAAAGTGTTTTGTGTACGTTCATGGAAATGCGTCATCGCTAATCCTGGCTATGCTATCTTAGCCATCGGTCAAACCACAGTAAAATTAACAGTAAGAGTACAGTAAGACAATGTTTACAAAATAAATAAAATTATTCAAAATACATACTTTGCATGCGTGCAATTCCTTGGCATTCACTGCATCGCTTGCCCTGTACTAGTATCCTTAACAAGTGATAATTAAAAAAATATTATTATATTGCCTGAAAAGATATTTCCCTAGATATTTCACAACTTTTTCTAAGAAACATATGGGGCGTTGACCTATGTTCTTTAAAGAAAGATGCTTAGCTTCATATGCAGGTTCATCCCTTAATATATTAAAAAAGCTTTTTACATTTTGTGTACGTGAGGCTCTAAGCGGAACAGGATAGAGAACAATGACGGAGATAATTGCTTAGCAGTAAAATTAGATACAAAGATAATTTACTGCTCTTTTAGCGGGGGAATGCTGCCTGCCTTTTGGGTACGTTGCCTCAGTGTGGTGCGTTGGAAGAGGTTTTTAATTTGTAGTTTTAAGATTTTATTAAAATGTTTTTTATATGCTTTTTTTAAAAATAAAATATTATGATTTACTGCTTTTACATTATACTGTGACATTGGTAAGCCGGTTGACGCACCTTGACCTCTACCTGACTCATCTTATCCATTATACTTGTCTCTTTGCAACCGCTAAGCAATTAGGTTTCACTTAATTACCTACTGTGGTATGTATTTTATAAATAATATTTAATCTTGGAACAATGTTGTATTACTGCCAATTAATCGTTAGTTTGGCATATAAATGATATAGCCTTTAAGTAAATTTGAATTATTATGGAACTACTATCGCTATTTGGCCAAGTGACAAGTTATATTTTTACCTAATTGCATGTTTATTTTGAATTTAATAATTCCTACGTAAAGAACTCAAAACGTAGAAATTGTAAAATCCTTAAAAACCCTTTCTTAAATCCGTTTAATTTGTTGTATTGTGATATTATAATATTCATAAATACTAACTACCTATTTGAAATATTCATAAATATTATATTGGGTACCCCTGACTAACAACATAAAAAGCCAAGGGAAATTATGTCATAATATTTCGTGATCGTGACTCTTTGCAATTACCTACCACGAAAATTAATAAAGTCATCACTTTAATTAACAACTACGAAAAAGATCCGGAAATTCCATTCCCTTTTGTGTACCTATGCTAATTCTACTAATTATAATGATAACCTAATTTCAATATTACTCTGTTGTTTTTATTTAAAAAAGTATTAGATACAGAAATTTATATAGACGTCCTTGAGCCCTAATAGGAGCGAGGAATTCAGGTCATACGATAATCTAAAGTACCTATTGATATGGTTATAATCGTGCTACTTACTATCTACCCCCCCACCTTGCAAAAAAGATACGAGTTTGTCTATGTAGGTATTTACTGTCAATATCACCTCCAGTTCGTATCTTAGCGAAATACAACATGAACTATATGGTTTAAATATGCACTCACAGTATTTTCATAACTGAAAATAAGAAATTGAGAATATGTGGACTTGAACCCGGGACCGTGGGGTACCGTCCCACTACTCTGCCAACTGAGCTACCGGCGCCCCGACTGACCCTTCACAATTTTTCGATCTCTTGGTAGGTACTCGTCTTGAAGCGACGTACAATCGACATTTAGTACATATGAGTTAATTTAACGAATACGCAACATGTTAAAAATGAAGAATATATTTCAAAGACTGTATCCATTGACTGAACTACTTTATAGAGTCAAAATAAAAAAAAGACACACAGGAAAGTGAGTATAGTATTCTTTGCCCAGGAATGTCCTCAATTTATTCGAGCAAAAAATACAGGCAGTAAAAAGAACTTATTTTTCGATAAAACACTTTCCAAATCAAACGATTGAAACAACATCCGTATTCTCGTCAGCGATTTTTGTATTCGGCCAGCTCCGCAGCCGATTGTCAACTGTCACCGCGGTCGCCACCTCCATACTGATCAGCCAGATTCTGAACGTGCCCGAGTCTCCAAATTAAGTGTTTTCACTCGAAACTGTGGCGAAACGTTCGGCCTATTGATTACGAAGCGAATAAGACGTAAAAGAAAGCTGTGAGATAATATAGAATCCAATAGTTGTTCTTATTCAGAAAGATAATATAACTATGTATGTATATGCTGAGTGAGACTTTTTGCTATTTTTAGTTCTCACTAGGTAAAGTATAATAACTAACTTTTGTTCTCGTCCTTCCTGAAACAAAAGTATTTTTTTGTCCGAAGTCCGATCGGCGTTTGCTAGCAACCCTACCTTACCACACCATCTGCTAACTGAAAATTATAAGACATATTTGTACAAAATCCATATCGGTCAAAATTCTAAAATTTGGCCGTATTCGTAAATTTGTTTAGGACAATGTCTCAATGAGGTCACGTTTTTGTCATATTCCGACTTTTGGCCAAATCCTAAAATTCTATTTCAGCCATAATTATTACTGCTGCATGATTCGGTAGGTATATTTGTCGGCTTTACCCTAACATGGCAGTTTTACTGGTGCGGAGACTTTTACATTATTAAAGTAAATTTTATCTGATCGAATAATAGTATGAAATTAGATCGTCATAATAGCTTTGGTCGGCCTTACATGGAGCCTAGCATCTTTCCCGGTCCAAACACTTACTTTCCGACATGGTATATTTTACCTTATCGAATAATAAAAATTCCCACATACAATATAGAGTTATAACGAGTACATAAAAAAGTTTTTTATTCATAGATAAAAGTTATCCTCCCTTCAAATTCATTTATCCATATATTAAAATAATCAATTGACAAGTCTATTCACAATTCTCTTCAGAAAGGTAGCTTCGTAAAAAAATATACAGGTACTTATGTGCGTCAAGCGCAGTGGACTGATAAAATAAGCTTATATTACTTAAATAGTAGTAGTATACTGAGAAAATATAACTTTCTGTAGATGGGTACAAACAAACATACAGTAGCTTACACTTCCATAAACAACATGATTTGAATACGTAAACAACAAAAACTTAATACTTGCTTGCGTCTAATATTTTTCTGCTGATGATATGTCTGAATACATTGTTGCTATCTTTGTCGCTACAATAAAATATTCTTGGTTCGAAGCCAAATTGGGCTTACTTATATTGGGCAGTTATCAGTTACATAAATTCTTATTTCATTTCGAGACATTTTCTTATGGTAGACGGACATAATTTTGTTTCGTAATTTTCTGTATTTTAGCTAATGCGTGCTTAGTTTTTATTTTGAGCCTACATTACATTCTAATTAACTTTACATTTTTGTAACAGAGTGCTTTCTTTTAGCTTTATTGCACCTACAGCAGTGAAAAAACTACACTACATACTTAACCCTTTTTTCACTAAGTTTTTTTAAATTGATCTAGTCACGTGTAGTTCTAAATAGTGTCTTTTTTTCAGTATGTATTCTACATAGACCTAGGATGTTTTCTAGAGATATTTTATTTTTAAGGCAGTGCCTTTTCGATAGCTGAAACAAGCATGAAGTAAAACTGAAATAGCTGAATCGATACCCTAATTCTGCAAATAGCAAACACAGATTGACAAAACTAGGTTACGAAAGACTAGAATACAGCGATAACAATAATATAGCGATACTAGAATAGAGTCTAGTAATGTAAATCTAGGAATTCAGGTCTTTTGCGCTTCAATTATTTACTTTAATGGAGCTAAAAGTATCAAAGATGAATATAGGAGATCATTCAATTACAACAAGATTTTTGTAAAGAATTAAATTATACTAAACAAGAAACAATATTTAGGCGACAGTGACCGCATGTTGTTGGCTTAGAAATAGCTTTACCCCATTTCGACACGTGGTGGGTGTCTTAAACGGCGACAAAGAGAAGATTCCGGTGAATAGGCAGCAGTGATTCCGGTGAATGCTTGCACTGTGCTCCCCAATCCGCCTGCCAGGTATGTCAACACCTCACAACGACGGAGGCCTACGTCCAGGATTGTATTGTTGAGGCAGTTTAAATGTATTAGGGGATTGTAGGAAGGGAGGTACATTTTAGTAAAATCGAGAGCCCAAGCAACATCAAAGCGGCTGGTAGGGTATAAGTTAGCATATACCTACCTACCTAACGACATTTAATTACCATTCTATTTATGTAGTCGTTTCAAAGAAGCATCTCAATGAGTTTGTTCTTATAGCTGTGAATTCTATCCTTAATTAGTCCTTTAAACACGAGCCACAGAGTCCGTGTAATATACCTAATGTACATTGGTAGTTAAAAGGGAGTTAATAAAGTAAACAAGTAACTTCAAAATTAAACCTGACATAATCCTAAACGATAACTGTTGACATTATCATCACATCACCATAAAACAGTTGACAATATGACGAAAATACAGCAACAGTTCTGAAGTTGACGTTTACACTATCAGAATGCAGTCAAGAGATGCTGTTCCGTATTTTATCCACACAGAAGTTTATGCGTTCATTAATTTCTGGAAAAATGAAATAAAACACACATTTATAAACATAGAACTATAAATATATGCCTAATTAGGTATACGTACCTACATTCCCTGTCAATGACGCGATGCATTTCTCCAAACCGCACAATTTATGACAGCTACTAACGAATCACGGTGTCGTAATGTAATATCCGTAGGCAATTAATGTCGCCGACTAACCTGTTAATTTGATGGACAACATTCTTTACACCACACTATTACAACATCTCATACAAACTGCTTCAAAGTTAAAGAAGAAATAAACAGTGAGGTGTGTAAAGAAAACGATGACTCACGCACGCTTATACAAAACCATACATATGAGATATTATTAGTTTGACTGGCTTTTTTGTAGCCATAGTGCATTAACATTTTATGGTTGCAAGCGGAGGCGAAACAGAGATGACGTCATGCAAACAATGTGATTTTACTACTTACGTCTCTTGGCCCACGCGCATCGATGACAGTTAATTGCAATCATACGTTAAATATATTTAAGTTATTGTACCTTTTCAAAATAGTAATATAACACGAGTTTATAATGATAACTAGCTTTTACCCGCGACTTCGTCCGCGTTAGATAGTTTTTTTAGGCAGAAGTTCTAAAGTGGGTATGTGTATTCATAGTAAGTGTGACAGTGATATTAGAACAGTTCTTATCTATACTGTTTAAAGATGACTTGCTTGCTTCTGTTGTTAACGGTCGGCCTGAGAGATCAATATTTATAACCATTGGATACAAAAGTCAGTAGATATAAGAGTACTTACTCCAGAGGTGCCGATTTGAGCACACTAAAATGGTCAGCATAAGGAATAAGGCAGATAAAAAGGTAATTTAAGTTACTGTATCACATTTTTTGTTTTTCTGTCCTTGGTAAAAAGTAGGCAATGTCCTTTCTCAACTTATTCCCATCATACTGAACAACTTTTGTTTTAGAACCATGCCTGTATCTCCAATAGTTTAGGTGGGCTCTTGATGGTAGACCTGGTAGTCTACATAAGGTACTCCAGATCCTCAATGTCCTTGTGAAAAGAAGCGGCCCATTATACTGAACAACTTTTGTTTTGGAACCATTTCTGTATCTCCAATAGTTTAGCTGGGCTCCTGGTGGTACACCTGGTGGTCTACATAAGGTACTCCAGATCCTCAATGTCCTTGTGAAAAGAAGCGGTTTATCATACTGAACATACATACACATATCACGCCTATTATCCTTTGCGGGGTAGGCAGAGCGTAAACGGCCGCGAAAAACGACCATTTTCACCACGTCTGACAAATATTTGAGGGTAATTCGGAAAATTATGTATCGCCATAGTGACAGGTTGTCAGCCCATCGCCTAAAATTGCAATACACACCCTCGAGTCCCTTAGTCGCCTCTTACGACTCCCACGGGAAAGAAATGGGATGATGCTATTCTAAGCCGGCATCACACGGTAACTGTAACATCATACTGAACAACTTTTGTTTTATAACCATGCCTGTATCTCTAATAGTTTAGCTGGGCTCCTGATGGTACACCTGGTGGTCTACATAAGGTACTCTAGAGCCCCAATGTCCTTGTGAAAAGAAGCGGCCCATCATACTGAACAACTTTTGTTTTGGAACCATGCCTGTATCTCTAATAGTTTAGCTGGGCTCCTGGTGGTACACCTGGTGGTCTACATAAGGTACTCCAGATCCTCAATGTCCTTGTGAAAAGAAGCGGTTCATCACACTGAACAACTTTTGTTTTGGAACCATGCCTGTATATCTAATAGTTTAGCTGGGCTCCTGATGGTAGACCTGGTGGTCCACATAAGGTATTCCAGATCCCCAATGTCCTTGTGAAAAGAAGCGGCCTATCATACCGAACAACTTTTGTCTTGGAACCATGCCTGTATCTCTAATAGTTTAGCTGGGCTCCTGGTGGTACACCTGGTGGTCTACATCTTTACTCCAGACCCTCGAATGGTGATAAAAAGTAGCCTATGTCCGTTCTCGGTATGCTAGCAATCTTTGTGCCAAGTTTCATGAAGATCGGTTCAGCGGTTTGGCCGTGAAAGCGTAGCAGACAGACAGACAGACAGACAGAGTTACTTTCGCATTTATAATATTAGTGTGGAAGTGTGGATAACTGCAATAGATAGAACCATTGTTCTTACCGTTAGTCAGGTAGTTCAGTCTGCAATGTCCTAACAAAACAGGGAATAATTTTACAAATTAATAAAATGACAATTAAGTATGTGAGTGCGTGGCGTGACCCTAAAATAAAACCAGGGACCTTCGACTGTAACGTTGGATAGGTAGGTTAGGCATGACAAGAAAATCATTGTAGATATTCGTGTTAATGTCAAAGATATCGCAGTCAAAGAAAAATGATCTTGCTGTATTTTGTAAACTCATGTTCGTCGGAAGTTGAAATGAGAAATCTTAATTTGGATCTGCAGTAGAAGTAATTACCGTTGGAGTATTGCTCAAAACCGCGCAATGATCCCAGATTCTTGTCTGAGAATCCATGAATAATCTAAATCTACAAAAAGCAATTGACTGAAAATAATAATATCTGTCGTTTGAGCATAAAAATGCTGCTTCACTGTTAAAATGTGTGGTTTAAAAACGAGTAAAAGATATCAAAATGCTACCTAATCAAAATGCTAGTAAAATAGAATGGAACAGATCATTATTATTTTGTTAACTAACTAAATTAGCAATGCCGAATTATTGTGGTGTGTATGGCTGCAAAAGTAAGTTTTTTTAATTTGCCTAAAGATGAGCCAAGGTAAGTGATGATTTTACAGTAAATACCTAGGTACCTACCATTCGTTATTATACGTAATTGTTGTGTGTACTCCTATTTTTACTTACGTAGGTACCTAGTTTCCATTTTCTAATTTAAACTACCTAGGTGCCTAAGTCATTGTTAGCTGACCTATACCTACGAATATGCTTATTTATCATTATAAATAAGCACATTCGTATCGTAGGTATGTTTTGCACCTATTTTAAAATTCTGTACCTACCTATTAACAATAAAATGGTAAGGTGAGACTTTAAAACGGGTAAATATTTTGTTCCCCACGGGAAAACTGTTACCAGCGGTCGCAACCGCTTGACTGGCCGCTAGTCTGGAATAAAATTATTGGCAAGTGACAGCCCCGACTTAAAGCGCGGGAGAGTGCGGGGCGTTACGGGCTGCGGGGGGAAGTAGGTATTTAAAGCGCGGCTTTTGGGGCCCAGACAAAGGAGTTTCGTTTCTATACGCAGTATTATTATCTATTCTTATGCTATTTCCCTATTTCAACTTCTTTCTTCATTTCTTCTCTCCTTTTTTCACTATAAGGTATGTAAATTGCGTCGAACTAATAATGTCGCTTGTTTTTTGGTGTCGTATGCAAGAATTGTCTGTCTATCGGTCGTATATTGTGTGCTGTAGCATAACCTATCAGTACATTACTGTACACCTCACTAATAACAACGACACGGTCAAACATACCTAAGTGATCTCGCCCTAAAGAATTCCACCGCACTACTGTTTATGTTCACGATAGTTTCAGACTTTCTTCTCAAATTAGGTAATAGCTATCTAATAGTGGCCGATAAACGCATAAAATAAATAGGAAAATAGCTGTCTGACTCACAAGGTCGGTCACGGAGTCTTGTTTCTTGCTCCACTCGATGGGAAATCATCATATCTGTAGCTTACATCATTGTGGGCATAATATGAGTCATAAAGACATATCTACGTATTTTCTGAACAAATACCTACGTCTTACTTACTTAACTCAACTTTTTAATCATTCTTACAAGATACCTTCTGAACGATACTAAACGGTAACTATACTTAACACAAGTATGCCTACATAAACGAGCAAAATATAAATTTGGTAAATGTAAAAAAAAAAAACCGTGACATGCACATTAAGCCCTTCCATATTTTTTGATACGTCACTTGAACTACTAGTCACAATTTTATTTAGTTCTCTTTCATCCCCCTAAATGAACAGAACAATGTTTAAAAAACATACTTGTACTTCAAAACGAAACGCACTACTTGTCAAATTGAATAGTTCTAGGTCCACGAAATTTTTTAACGTTAAGTTAGGACCTTGTATTTTGTACATCTACAAGCGCCGTAGGATTCAGTATACAATTTTAATTTAAATTCGATATCCGAAAAACGGCCGGACAAACAACACAGTTATCCTTTCGTTTTTTTTTCTTTTTAGGTGCGGAACCCTAAAAACTACAAGTCAAAAAATGCCTGCTGCACCTTACTGCAGCAGCCGGAATGAAATTCATAAATTAAATAGGTTCTAGGTAATACCAACTTAAGTCCGATAGAGATCCGACTGACATAGTTTAAAGAAAACCTGAGTCAATAAATCGGAATCGCCAGAGTTTAAACATCTATCAGTCTATCAATAGCTACGTAGTACATACCGACATAACTGTGTAATAAAAGTTCATGACGGTTCTTATGTAATTTTATTACAAGTTGGTGGGAAAGTTTCCGGCAGCCGCGTGGTTTTCCGGTCGGTAAAATCATGGGATATAAGATAAAACTATTGTATAGACCATTACGGTGTTTTTACAAAAAAATTGTTGAGCTTTTAGTGCAGTGTATAAATAAGTCTAACTTTATTATAATAACACGGTTAAATTCGTACACTTAATCTTCTGTTTATATATGCATAAATCTTTTCTAAACATTTAATCAAGCTCAAAAGTCTGTACATAAGAAAAGATATTCAAAAAATATTCTTTAAGAATACTTAAAATTTATAATAGAACAGTTTAAGACGTTTGTACGTTTATCAATGTAGATATTTATAAGAAAGCATCACGTGAAACGACTCAACCGATTTTTATAAAATTTGGCATTCTTAAAGATGATAACTTAAGAAAGGACAAATGCTTCTATTAACAACTGCTACTATTACCTCGAGATACAAAGTAAAAAAGTTACGTTTACGAGTTGGTAATACGTTGATTAAAAAATTATTGATAGTTACCATTTTTCAAAATTGAGAGTCTGCAGTACCTACCTGAAGTATAACACTAGGAGCCCCAATATAATACAAGATTTGGCCTTGTTAGTAGGTATACATAGAATTTTTTTTTTTCACAGATTGGGTTGTCAAACGATACATTGATCTCTAGTTTGAGAAATACTGTTTCAGCAAAAGCTCATTAGCGTAATGGATATTGTCAATTAGGTAACATGTACCTAAATTGAAGGACGCTGGTTTGTAAATATTAATTTTGCGTGCTAACAGTTTTAATCACAAACCGAAACGAAGTTCGCAGGTACCAACTAGTGACATTAATATATATACATATTATTTGCGATTTTTTATTTACCTATGCCAGAAGGGACACGAAGAACGACCTGATGAACCCTGGTGTCAGTTTTTCAACCGCCTACTTACTAGTACTAGTAGGCCTCTGACCTGGTTAATTTTGTAACGACCGCAACCTTAAACAGCTACCGGGACCAAAGGCTTAACATGCCTTCTGAAGCACGGAACCATCTTTGTATCTGGACAATCAGGTGGTTCAGCTTGCAATGCCCTGCTATACTAGACACTGCTATACTATTCACAAGGTGATAAATATCAACGTTGTGACCAGGATCCTTAAAGAAGTAGGTTGATTTGCTGTTGATAGTACTTCAGTACACCAGAATCAAATCCTTTCATTGATTTGTTGAAATTTGATTCTATTCATACGTACCTACTTTGAAATTATTCGAATGTGACATTAAAGATTTTCCGTTCAAGTTGTCGTATTTCATTTTCATACACGCAAAAAAAGGCAGTAATTGGTATCCGTGCAATATTCCTTGCATTCATTATTTTTATTTATTTATCATTCACTAGCTACAATTAGTTGATTAATTGATTCATTTCTTTTCCCATACATATACTACGTAGGTACATGTTCCATTCGGTTCGACAACAAAGTTATCACTGCTACGAGAATATCTCGTGTCACCGATCAATAAACAGAATGACATATCGATAACCCGTCGACACTGTACAGAGCTCATTAATTATCCAACTAATATTATTACAAAGTTCATAGTTTGTGAGATAATATCGTTGGCGCCATGTTTTCATCGATAATAGCACACTTGTTTACCTAAACGGCAATTGATGAAAATACTTTTCAAAAGAAAACTTATAGCATACACGGGATGTAAGGGACAGCCCTCCGAATACTGATAGGGTGCATGCAGACCATGATACTGAACAATTTTTCCCTAGGAACATAGAGGTATGTCAGAAAACGACAAATAAAAATCAGCTTCCCATACAAAATCACATTCAGCTAATTGCTTTTACTATGGGAAGTCCAAAATTTTTTGACGTTTCCTGAAATATTTTCTTATAACGCAGCCCATTGGTTGAAGAACATGGTCATACAATTGTAGAACATTGACATTCGACATGCGAATAAATAAATTAATTCATTTTCATGGTGTGCATATCATTATTCGGAAGGCGGTCCTTTACACCCTATAATATGGGTTCTTACTTACAATTATGCCGTGTGATGCCGGCTAAGAATAGCATCACCCCATTTCTAACCCATGGGTGTCGTAAGAGCCGACTAAGGGGCTCGAGGGATGTGTATTGCAATTATTGGCGATGGGCTGACAACCTGTCACTATAGTGATACACAGTTATCTGATTGACCCTCTAACTTTTGTCAGACGTGGTGTTAATATCCGTTTTACGGCTGTTAACACTCTGCCTACCCCGTAAGGGATATATGCGTGATTTATGTATGTATGTATGTTACTTACAATTGCCGGAAGTATTTCAAGGGCAAAAAAGTCCGTAGAACTAAACAACTAATTACAAGGAATGAGAAGAATAAAGGTGGTCAAGGAATGATACTGATTTTTCTACTTTTCATCAGTCACCCATTCAAGTGGCTAAATATTTTTATATTTTGAGAGTACCTATAGGACTTTAAAAAAGCCAAATATTTTCGGCCCACTTACTATTGTAACTTATTTCCGGCAGCGCATAAGGATTCTAAGACAAAACATATTAAACCCTCCTAAGCTTCGGTCCATCTCGACGTGACAATAAGAATTGTTTTAAATGATCTTATCTACCGTTAATCCACATTCCACATGCTGGCAAAATGCCATCATGAACGTGAATTAAACGTAAGAAAGCACGTGCCATTGCAACGTAGTATTTCTCAAATTACTTAATTTTCTAAAATTTCAAATTTTGCGCACAATGTCGGGGTAACGATTATAAAAATTATAAGTAAAAATAAATATTGGTCGGGGTAACGATTATAAAAATTATAAGTAAAAAACAATATTATATATAAGGTTATGCCCAACATATGTCGAAAAAAATTGGTCTCTATACAAAGCTTTTAAAAACAGATGCGGCCCGATCCGGGCGCATAGGTAGCTACAATGACCCAGCATGCTATTGGTCTATCTTATAATTATAATGTAAATATAGATCCATATCCACATCGTTTATATAATCTGATGAAGTTATTATCGCTGTAGAAAATCGATTACAAAACAATCTATTTCACAATAGATGGACGCCGCCTTCATCAAAACCAATCTAGATGATTTCTATACTAATCATTCATTCGATGGTTTTTCTTTATCAATAGTATGATCGATGTTGTGACTAGCACAGTAAAACGTGACGCAAGCTATGTTAGCAATATTATATTTGTATTGTGCAAATACATTAAAAAAAACCCTGATACCTTAGATACTCACGTCACAGGTTTGGCCTACCGGGAATTCCGACTGTAATTCTAAGCCTAACATTGTAAGTTTTAATTGGGAAATAAATTTTAGAATTTTTGTATAAAGTAACAGTTTTCTTGACGGGTTCATCATGATTTTAAAAACTTTGACGAGCCTTCGTCTTTACGTATAAAAATGAACATCATGAATACTTTGTCTTTAGTATCATGTCGCCAGTTGAAATAGCATTGCTTACCTAATACATGAAGGTCGAAATAAGCCATATTTGAAAGCTGTCAGATTCGTGCTATTGCTATGGCAGATTGTCTAATTTCCATCGTTGACATCTGTTTTAGTATGGACTGACATCTGTTAAGTATGGCTTATTGGGATGGCCTTGATGTAGTATTATAGGTTCACTGCAAATCGAACTTGGCAGACCTTACCTGGCTTTATAAGATTAGATCTCATTCGGATGTTTTAGCAAAGTCGTTTCTTTTGAAACTTCGCCAACTGGTTTCTGAACGGCATATTTATTCAAGAAACCAGTACTATATGAGAGGTACACATTTTTTTAAGTAGCTATATGTATAGTAGGTATGTCATGTTGCATCACAAAGTCTTAGATGGTGTGTGACCTTAATTTATTGTTCAATAGGTGTTTAGTAATTATGTGACATAAAAATATGCAACGACGCGGGTCGTGCAGCATTTCCTTGTTGAACAGGAAGACTTATTTAATAGTCATCATCATCAGTTTTCTCCATGAAATGGGTTGTTACGTCCTTAAAAGTAACCTACCATCTGGGCAACATAGAATTTTTAAAACTTAAGCGACCTGCGTTTGTAAAGAAAACAATGCGGTAACCTGTCTAATGATTAACCTAACTTGTTCCAGGTCCAGTTGGTGACTCCGCAATGGTGTGAACTGCAGGATGCGGTGGTTTAGAAAGGGCGAGCCCCCGAGGCTGCTCGTCATACCGCCTGACGAACGACAAGTGCGGAGATCTAGGATTGGTGAGTTTTCCTCAGGAGCATTAGGGCTGCCGCAGACCAAGCGTTACCACCAAACGATTGCTCGAGCACTTTTCATAGAAATTCAAAAGGGAGCCGTACGTAATTGAAATAAATTTGACATTCGCTAGAATAACAAACAGCTCTCGCGAGCGAGTGAGTTCCTTTTGCGAATTTCTAGTTTTGATTAGGTCAGGGGATACACAACCTAACTGCCTGCCCGGTAGCTAGGTCTGGTATACGGGTATGCGACCCCGGCTTCCCGAGCTACTACAATCTCAAACCTAATCCTCCGAGGCAGTAGTATCCTTACACCTTGTTTTCCCTTCCACGTCATAACTTCCTTTCTTACTCCCTCTTCCTACCCAGTTCCTTTCTCCTTCCCTCTCCGCCAATCCAAGGTCTGCCGCGCCGATGGATGCATAGCTAGGGGCGTGCCTAGTTTAGCGTGCCGATTTGCCCTGGGACCGGGTGACCCCAGATTACGGTTTACCTTGTCCTGGCAAGCGGGGCTCTGCCAGGATCGACATATTAATTCCCTTGCTACTCGTGGGAACGCTATGATTTCTTTATCTAACCCAAATCAAAATGGCGGCGATGTAGGAGTTCGCGACTCATCACGTCTCGTTTCTATCGGGAGCGGAACGCGGCCTACGGAAAGCCGCTTTGCTACGATGAATGTTAGAGGAGGAATGGTAGATAAAGTAGACGAGGTATGTCAGGTGATGGATGAAAGACGTATAGATGTATTGTGTGTGAATGAAACTAAGCGGAAAGGATGTGAAACGACGAAACATGGACCCTACACAGCGTATTGGTCTGGTGTTTCCAGTACCAATCGTGCATGTAAGGGAGTCGGCATATTTCTTTCCGCGCGAATGGCTGAATGTGTGACTGAGTTTGAATGTGTGAGCCCTCGACTCCTCTGGATTAGGCTAAAGGTTGGAATTACGCGAATCTTTGTCCTAGGTGTCTATGCGCCAACGGATTTAGGTACGGGTGGCTCCACAAAAGCTAAAAAGGAAAATGAGGAGTTCTGGGATAGTGTGAGAGAGGTTTTGAAAGGTTGTAATACAAATGAAAGGATTATCATGCTAGGTGATTTTAATGGATGGGTAGGTATAAAGCGTGATGGGTATGATAAGGTTCTTGGAGCGTTTGGAGACGAACGAGTTAATGAGAATGGAAAGAGCTTGTTAGAGATTTGTTTGGAGTGGGGTCTTCTTGTGTCGAATACAATGTTTCAACACAAGAAGATTCACACTTATACAAGAGCAGAAGGTGTATCAAGGACCATTATAGATTTTGTGATTGTGGATGAAAGATTGAAGAAGAAAGTTCTAGACACTCGTGCGTATCGCGGGGCCGGGATCGACACAGACCACTTCCTAGTGATATCACGAATAAGTGGTCTCTTTAAACGATGGCGACATAGAGTGCCCGAAGCGGCCAGTGTTCTAGAAAGAGTGAAAGTAGAAAATTTGCAAGAAAAAGAGGTAAGAAAGGAATATGTCAAAAGGTTAAAGGATGAATTTGATAAGATAGATGAGATGAAAGACATTGAAGATGGTTGGAAGGTATTTAAGGAAGGAATTGTCAAAGTTGCTGTTGAAGTATGTGGAGTCACTAGACGGGCGAAAGGTAATAAGCGAAAGACTGCATGGATGAGTAAAGATGTGCAAGAAGTTGTTCAGAAAAAGAAGAAAGCATGGTTAGATTTATTGGCTACTAAAGCTAACCAAAGATTGCAGAAAGCGACAGATCAGGATGTGGAGAAAGCACGAAAGGAGTATAAAAGTTTAAAGAATGTAGTAAAAAAGGAAGTGGAACGAAAGAAAGAGGAAAATAAAGATGAGTTTGACAGGAGGCTATCAGAAAACTTTCGCAAGAACTTAAAGGTTTTCTGGAAATCTATAAGGACAACTCGAGGAAAAACAGCACAATCAGAGTTGAGTAGGATTCGGAGCCAGGATGGTAGTATAATAAAAGGTGAGGAATGTGTGTTGAAGAGATGGAAGGAATATTTTGAAAGCTTGTTTGAAAAAGAAGAAGTACAAGAGGTGAACATACAGGAAGAAGATGACAGTGAAAACGAAAGCGAGATTGAAATGGATGAGATTATGAAAGCTCTGAAAAGTATGAAATCTGGTAAGGCTGCAGGGTATGATAGAGTATCGGTTGAGATGCTGAAGGCTGGCGAAGGCGTAGCAGCTAGTCAGCTGTACCTCCTTTTTAACCTTTGTTGGCGAAGCGGTCGAGTGCCAAGTGATTGGTGCAAGGCTGTAATAGTGCCATTATACAAAGGAAAAGGGTCACAGCTAGACTGTAAAAATTACCGCGGTATAAGCCTTCTCAGTGTCGTCGGTAAACTGTATGCAAGGGTACTGATTGATAGAGTTGTGAAAGAAACTGATGAGAAAGTCTGGGATGCTCAAGCGGGATTTCGAAAGGGGATGGGATGTACGGATCAGGTCTTTTCCTTGCGGTGCATAGCGGAAAAGTATTTGGCTAAGAACCAAAAAGTCTTTTGCACATTCGTGGATCTGGAAAAGGCCTATGATAGAGTTCTGAGGAATGAATTGTGGTCGGCACTATCCGTGCATGGGGTGAGCAGTATCTTGGTACGAGCACTGAAATCCTTATATAAGGATTCCAGTGCTTGTGTCAGGATTAACGGGGCCTTCACTGAGCTGTTTAACATCGAAAAAGGTGTTAGACAGGGATGTGTTGCGTCACCATGGCTGTTCAACCTATTCATGGATAGTTGTTTGACAGATTTGAAAGAGTGTGAAAATGGACTGAGAATGAATGGGTTACTCGTCAAATGTCTTCTCTATGCTGATGACCAAGTTATCCTTGCGTCGTCGGCTGAAGAGTTGCAGAAGATGGTAAACATTATGAATGAGGCTTTGAAAAAGAAAGGAATGAAAGTGAATGTAAGTAAGACGAAATCAATGGTTTTTGAAAAAGAAGAAGGTATGACGGAGTGTAACATTATGATAGAAGAAGAGAGGGTGGAGCAAGTGAAAGAGTTTGTATATTTGGGATCGAAGTTTACATCAGATGGAAAGTGTGAAAGTGATATTGAAAGGAGGGTAAATGCCGGCAACATGGTGAATGGAGCGTTGCATACCTTTATGAACAGCCAGACAGTGTCTTATAAGGCACGTCTGGCTGTGCATAGAGGAGTGTTAGTTCCAACACTTATGTATGGGAGTGAAAGTTGGGTATGGCAGAAAAAGCATGAAAGTAGAATAAATGCGGTAGAAATGAGAGCGCTAAGAAGTATGATTGGAGTGAAATTGAGTGACAGGATAAGGAATAGCGTGATTAGGGAACGTTGCGGTATAAAAGAAGACGTAGTGACTGGTATAGAAAAAGGAATGCTGAGATGGTTTGGTCACATTGAGAGAATGAATGAAAGAAGATTAACGAAACAGGTGTATATGGCTAGTGTGGATGGGAACATTGGAAGGGGAAGACCAAGACGCACGTACTTGGATCAGATCGGGGACGTTCTAAAAAAAGGTCAGGTCAAGAGTACCCTAAACCGACGAGCATGTATGAAAAGATTGATGCATGTTGAAGAAGCGAAAGAGGTGTGTCAGGATCGTAGCAAGTGGAAAGATGTAGTCTCTGCCTACCCCTATGGGAAAGAGGCGTGATTATATGTATGTATGTATGTATGTTCCAATAAGTCATATTTGACAGCTGTCATCTCCATACTAAAAGAGATGTCAACAAAGGAAAATGGACCCTCTTCCATAGTATTATCACGTATTATAGGATTATTGGAACGGCGTTACTTTAGTGTTCGAGCTGTCGCTCGCAAAAACTGCGATTGCTATGCGGCGGCCTTATACGCAGGTGAGTCTGGCTGCTGAAAGTTTACGAATTTATTCCAAGTAATAGGTAGGTACTATAAACAGTACCTATGGATTAATTAAGGGGATCAACATACGCGCTGGTGTTTTCCTATAAAATGTTTGAAAAAAGTTGAAGTTGATCCCTAAAAGGGACAAGTTGATGTGTTGCTGATAGTACTACACTTGACTTGCTGTGTCCAAGATCTAGGTGTTAAATACGTGACTGTCATTCAATACCTTTAGGGTACACGTATCACGATAGTCAACAGGATTCAATTTTTGCGGACTGTTTCTTTTCTTGGTATTGCACCGAGGCGTTAATGAACACCTGTCCATAAAATTCTTGATGTAATGAAATTAATATGGTCAACGATATAAAATCAATTTCAAAAGACAGGCGTATTAGTTCTGTCTTGTAGCTAAGGCCAATATATATATTTATGACAAGTGGAGTAATCTGTTTAGCTGAGTAGCAACCATGTCAGAGGCCTATTGCTAGTAGCAGGCGGATAAAAAACTCTGACACCAGAGATCATCGGGTCGTTGGATGACTTGGTGTCCCACACGAATATGAAGAAGCTGAATAGTTAGACATTTTATTACCTATGATATTAATTAATCAGAATTATTTAAGTAGGTGCACCAAAACTATCTTAACCAAATAAGGAGACGAGTCTAGTTTAAATCCAAGTGCCTGAAGAAAATATATGAGCAATTTTAGTAATAGGTACGATTCGATGACAATAAGATGTATGATGGTGCATTTTAAAGTCAAAGTTTTTTGGTAAAGTGGGTTTTTCATCTTTTCATCTTTGGTTTGGAGCTCAGCTGTGGATGATTTAGTCGCGGAACTATCAATTTCGAACGGAAAATATTTGATTTCATATTCGAACAACGACAAAAAACGCTTCTTTTTGACTACCAAAGGTAAAAGTACCCTCTTGACCAGCTCATTTGCATTCAGGCGCGTATCATTCGACTAACTTAACAGCTAATTACGTTAAGTTAGCCTAGTTAAGTTAGCTTATGCAAGGCCTGCATAATAGCCTGTTTACTGCGATGAACTAACTAATATGGAAATTAGGAAGCTGTTTAGCTAGTCTTCAGTCAACTTAACTTGAATAATAATTCGTAGTTAAAACTTGTAATCTAACTCTGACGCCACCGGTCGCGTTTATTCCGAGTTTTTTCTCTGAAAAGAAGAAATTCGTGCAGATTGTATATAAACAAGTTCTTAAGTATGTACTCAATGTCCATTTCATTAACAGCTAAGCTAACTAACATTTCCTTCCAAGGAATTGACTACTTCAAAAGTACTTTCTCGATTAATTCGAACTTCCTATCTACCTACACTATCTGCCTACTCAGTTAATTGAGATGAATAAAATATATCAAGTTAGCATTAATAAGGAGTTCTAGAAAACAGACAAGTTAGCCAACTTAAACCACTTTCATTTTCCTGCCAAGCCCAGTCCCGCAATAAAACTTACTTAAGTTTAATTTTCTCCTTTTTACAGATGTGTCCCCAGTGCGCTATCCAAGGAAAAGCAGCAGCAGTTCAGTTGAGACTAATTTCTACAATCTCAGCGACCAAATAATAATCGTGGAAAAGTCACCACATAGATGCCATCGAGGCGACACTCCTGTTACTCGACGAATATCTTTGCAAAATGGCCCTTCTATACCGCATGATGGCTACAATACGCGCAAAAACCGCGGCGGCTCTTTAGAAAAGGAATACACGGTCTTAAGAGAAAAGCGCAACCCGTTACTCGATAAAGTGAAGAACACAAAACTATCCTGTTTCAAATCTAACGGACCTTTGCGGCACGGAGACGACGCAGCTTCAACTTCAGGAAGTGAATGTAGCGGGTTCGGGAATATCGAAGAAGTCAGCAGTTGCAGATACGCCCACAACTACCCAGAAACACATATAGAATTTGAAAATCACAACCCTTGGGTCAAAATGACACATTACGAAGACGATGTATTTTTTGCACAAAGTATGCCTAGTCATGTAGACGGTCACTGGAGAGAGGGAAAGCTTTTTACACCCAGAGGTACCAGATGCTACAGCTCCGGTTCGGAGTGCGACAGGTACCACGCTATACCAAAAGCGGCTACAAAGCTCTCCAAATCTAGTGACCAAATATTTAACGACGACTACGAACCGTATGAGAATGAACCAATTTCATTGAAATCTCAGAAAAAGACTGATAAGTTTAAGACTAAAGATGAAAAAGACACTGTTGGACCCAGTTCATGTTTATCTGCTAAATTAAGAGCGATGTCAGATAGGTACTTGAAATCATCAAACAGATTCCTTTCGAAACTTTATAAACCTAACGGGGAAAATGGAGAAGAGCTAGTGAATAGTAATGAAAATATTTTGAAGTCCAGTGTAGCTAATAAAAGCCGAAAGAAAAGGGGAGGTGTTAAAGCAAAACTTCGGAGTTTTTCATACGGAGCTTTACCTGGTTTAGATGAATTTCAAAAACAATCGGTGTTTCATGATGATGCATATCAGGCATCTTGCGATGATGAAAACGTCTTAATTCAAGACTGCGAAGACGCAGATTCTGGAATTCTAGTCAATGAGTCGGCTGCTTCTTCCATTTTTGATAGTGACAGAATATCTTCTCGATGTGAAAGTTCTGCTTCTCACATCAATCCTTTAGTTCCATCTCACGGAAGAAGTATATCTGGTGACCAGGGTTATCAAAAATCCAGAACATCTGGCCGTTTAAGTAGACGATGCGAAGAGAGGAGCGATGGCCCTAAACCTCGACCTAGAAATACCCAAAGAGCTCTTTCCCTTGATCGCAAGGAGATTCTCAGGCGAATGCCGAAGAACAATGAATACGAAGAACCAAAGTACCTGCAACTAACTGAACACCAGAAACGGAGACAAAGAAATGCTAGTCAAGATGCAGGTATACCACCCATACCACCTTGCAGGAAACCTACAAGATCTGATAAAACACCTTCGGAATTCAAAGTTGTAAGAATAATAAAACGAAATCCCACAGAAGAGTTGGGCATTTTCATAGCGAAAACTAAATTATCAGATGAAGGGCATATAGGGTATTTAGTTGCCCATGTTGTACCTGGAGGTTTAGCTGAAAAGTAAGTAATTTTGTCATTTTATAATTGGTGATTGACGTATAAAATGTACATTAAATAAATATTTATTTATTTTTTCAGGGAAGGAACTCTACGCATTGGTGATGAATTGCTCAACGTTAATGGACGTAGACTACGGGACATCACGATGGCCGAAGCCAAAGAGGCACTAAGGTCCGGTATATCTGAGATCGACATTGTGATCTGCAGGCAACGTGAGAAACCTGGTGAAAAAAGAGAACAGACGCCCTTGATGATGCGTGAGAGCTCAGTGGATTACGAGAACGCAGTAATATTGGGAAAGGAAAAACGCACCGATAAATATGACGTCAGAATCGACCGTCAGCGTTCACAGGACGAACTGGCCTGTAATCGCAGTGCGCTATCAGTGGCGACGGACGACGCGGCCGACGGCGCAGGGCCGGCGAGCTCGCACACACACTTCCTCAAGGGCCAGAACGCAAGTTACAGCAGCATGAACAACAGGCTGTTGCGACGTCAGGTCGTCAGTTACGGTGGCGCTAATAAAGATGGCAATGTGTTCAGTTGCACCGGTGACATCGTCGACATAGATGTGCCAGACAGTGCTCCAAATAGGACTAAAGATAGGAATGATAGTGAAAGTGATGTACAAACACCAAACGCGGCGAACTTTTGTACGCTTCCCCGGAGACCGCGAGCACCGACGCACACGTATCACACGATAACATTTGAAAAGGGTCCGGGCAAGAAACCGCTTGGATTTACCATTGTGGGAGGAAGGGATTCCCCTCGTGGACCTCTTGGCATCTTTATCAAAAGCATCCTTCCGCAAGGGCAAGCTATCGACGACGGAAGACTAAAAGCTGGTGAGTAACTACGTACATATTTTACTCGATATAAGGACACTAATGGCTGTGATTGTTAAGCATGCACTGTGATAAGAACAGGAAGCCAATAAAGCCGCATTGTCACTGTTCACCGAAGTGGCAATAATGAAGTCATAACATCAACATGTGGCTATTGTACTAAACTGGTATCACTAGTGATAGGAAAGTTTATTATGTCCATCAATATGATTTAGTGTTTGTTTCTCTTGAGCAAACAGTACTGCGATCTGATACATTTAGCGGCAATTTATTTAAATGTCTACTACCTCTATATTATTGACATAAAATTAAGCGATAACTTTTCAGCGCCATATTTTGGAAAATCAAAGTGCCATCGTTATCATGGTAGATATTAGGTATAGGTAATAAAACTATTGTGATAAATACCCACTAATTATGACCGATTAGAGTTCTTAAAACTCATATTATTAAATTAATTACGCGTGGATTTCCGAAAAGTTTTGGTAGGTATTGATATGACATAATTATTATTTTTAAATATTTTCGTTGTATATCTAATAGGAATTATTATAAGTTTAAACATAAATAGCAATACTTAGATAGAAGATTTTTCTTTCGCTGTGTGACATTGATAATCAAAATTTTAAAACACTCTTCGTGTTTGTAGCAGGTTCAAATCCTGCGCCTGGGGTAAATAAAATACATATTAGTTAAAAAATATATTTTCCCGGATTCCAGGAGACGAGGTGCTAGCGGTGAACGGGCAGGCGTGTCACGAGCTGGCGCACGTGGAGGCCCTGCAACTCTTCAAGGCAGTCAGGAACGGAGCCATCGAGCTCAGGGTCTGCAGAAGAGTCAAGGCTCAGTAAGTTAATGACAATTTGCTACCGGTAGTCAGGCAGGTGTGTCATGAGCTGGCGCACGTGGAGGCTCTGCAACTCTTCAAGGCAGTCAGGAACGGAGCCATCGAGCTCAGGGTCTGCAGAAGAGTCAAGGCTCAGTAAGTTAATGACAATTTGCTACCGGTAGTCAGGCAGGCGTGTCACGAGCTGGCGCACGTGGAGGCCCTGCAACTCTTCAAGGCAGTGAGGAACGGAGCCATCGAGCTCAGGATCTGCAGAAGAGTCAAGACTCAGTAAGTTAATGACAATTTGCTACCGGTAGTCAGGCAGGTGTGTCACGAGCTGGCACACGTGGAGGCCCTGCAGCTCTTCAAGGCAGTGAGGAGCGGATCCATCGAGCTCAGGATCTGCAGAAGAGTCAAGGCTCAGTAAGTTAATGACAATTTGCTACCGGTAGTCAGGCAGGCGTGTCACGAGCTGGCGCACGTGGAGGCCCTGCAGCTCTTCAAGGCAGTGAGGAACGGAGCCATCGAGCTCAGGGCCTGCAGAAGTGTCAAGGCTCAGTAAGTTAATGACAATTTGCTACCGGTAGTCAGGCAGGCGTGTCACGAGCTGGCGCACGTGGAGGCCCTGCAGCTCTTCAAGGCAGTGAGGAACGGAGCCATCGAGCTCAGGGCCTGCAGAAGTGTCAAGGCTCAGTAAGTTAATGACAATTTGCTACCGGTAGTCAGGCAGATGAGTCACGAGCTGATGCACATGGAAGCCCTGCAGCTCTTCAAGGCTGTGAGGAACGGAGCCATCGAGCCCAGGGTCTGCAGAAGAGTCAAGGCTCAGTAAGTTAATGACAAGGTGCTACCGGTAGTCAGGCAGGAGAGTCACGAGCTGATGCACGAGGAAGCCCTGCAGCTCTTCAAGGCAGTGAGGAGCGGAGCCATCTAACTCAGGGTCTGCAGAAGACTAAAGGCTCAGTAAGTTAATGACAATTTGCTACCGGTAGTCAGGCAGGCGTGTCACGAGCTGGCGCACGTGGAGGTCCTGCAGCTCTTCAAGGCAGTGAGGAACGGAGCCATCGAGCTGATCGAGCTCAGGGTCTGCAGAAGAGTCAAGGCTCAGTAAGTTAATGACAATTTGCTACCGGTAGTCAGGCAGGCGTGTCACAAGCTGAGTCAAAGAATTATTATAAATATAAGGATCTAATTGAGGCTCGATTGACTACGTTCATATTTATTCAACATAATAAATGCAATGAATAGGTAAAGTACCTAAAAAATACATAATAACGACATGTAAACAAAGGGTAGGAAAGTGCAGTGCGTCGCTTTCAGATGGTATAACAAGTGTGCTAGTACTTATTTAGCACGAAAATATACTCAGTTTTAAGTAGGTATTTACTTTTTGCAACGATTTAACATATTATTTATTTATCTGTTACAGATCAACCAAAGCGAAGTCCTGCACTGATCTTCTAAACGACGAGGAGTAATTTTCTACTCATAGAAAAAAAATATTTTCAAAATATAACTTTGTACTGAACCCTAGCTATTAATTTTTAGTTTTATTTATGTCAAGATCTTCTCCGTATCCCGGACTAGCTATAATGCATGCATGTTTTTTAAATTATTATTGTCATCACACTTATATCAAATTATTATTATTATTATAAAGAGGAAAAATGAGTTTGTTTGTATGAAATCCATAATAAAAAATATTGTACCTATTGATTTTTAAAAAATCTTTCACCTTGAAGCTGCATTATTTCTGAGTAACGTTGGCTACTCTTTGCAAGAAAACTAGTAAAAAAAGAAGCGAGTGAAACTGCTTAGCGGATCGTTAGCTTATTATATTGTTAGTTATGACTGTAGATCTAATGTATATTGCTATAAGATAGCTGTTTGATTGATTTATGAATATTGATAATACAAATAAAGTTTGTTACACATCGAAAGCGGGCGAGTTGCTATGTGTTGCTGCATTTGTTAAGTATATATTTTATCATGTGTTTTAGACAGGTGAAGAGATTTTTAAGATGCTAGTAGAATTTATTCAGTAATACTACTATTTGACTCTTTGTGATGATAAATCTGAGACTATTCTTTGACAAAAACTCGACCCATCTTACCCATGTACATTGCTTGTGTAAAAATCTGGATAAAAGTACCTCTATGTAGCAACGCGTCCGCTTTCTGAATGATCTAGATTTTGTAGAATAAGAAATGTGCAAGTTAGCCGTTTTAGTCGGAACTCACCTGTGTTTTAGCTCAAACGCAAAAGTTTGGATAGTATAGGATATGACAGCTAACGCTGAAAATATTTGAAGGGTGTCATCTATACAAAAATTCAGAATTCCGCGATTGAGTTACTCACTATACGCAGGTGGTGGATTTCGACGTTTATCCAACAGAGGTACAAAATTATTATTATTTATTACAATGCGTGTTTTAGGAACTACTAAAATATATTACAAGTATCAATATTTACGCGTTCCAATACTGTGCCATCTAGACTAGAATCATAAATATTTTTGCACACAAACCTTACCGCACATGAGATTAGTTTTCTGCAAATTTATCTTTGGAATAAATTGTACCTGACTCCGAAATTTATTTTTATAATCTTATATAACCTACCTGTTATATTTTTGTAAGTCAAGCTCAAATATCGAATCTTAATGTCAAGAAAACCCAAAGATATTTAGGAGATCTTATCTTTTTGCACTAATGGGACTTTAGAGGTAAGTAGTGAAGGACTTATTTACTTCTTATAAAATAATTCGATAATATAAATGTATTTCATGGTTTTATAAAATACAGGATTGGTGGATACTATCAGCAGCACTTCGACTTATCCTAAGAAGAAATAATCCAAAACTGTTTTTTCTTAGTATCCAAATAATAATTATTATGTTGCTCTATTAAGGCGAGTATAGCCGTCAACGACCTCGACAGTGGCGCCACTTTACAAAAAAAAGTTTTATCTTTATACAAATATGATTGACGTAAAATTGAGTGACAGGATAAGGAAAAGCGTGATAAGGGAACGTTGTGGTATAAAAGAAGACGTAGTGACTGGTGTAGAAAAGGGTATGCTTAGATGGTTTGGTCATGTAGAGAGGATGAATGAAAGATGAAACTAAATGAAATTTTAATATTCGCCTAAAAACGGCCACTTTTGGTATTAATTGCCATAACTTTAATTACAGCGAATATTTAATTGAGTTTGCAGGTTCTAATTTTACATAAGGATAATATTTTTGTGAACTTGGGCAACGGATATTCTGATAGATTGTTTATATGAACAGAAAATATTTTTTTTTGTTAAGTGGCGCCACTGTCGATGTCGTTTACGGGCACACACTCGCCTTAAATAAGTGTGGTGCTAATGGTATCCAGAAACCTTGATAGAATTGTACCTACCTTCACCTTTTATACCTACATAAACTATTTAGACATTGTTATCGTAGTGATATTATATAATTCAAACAAATTAATAATCTGAATACATACAAATACTTTATTATGTGCAATAAATGTTGAATAAAATGTAATAAAATTAGTATGTTTGAGTACGTTGTAGAGCAGCACATTAATCTACCCATTCAAGGCATCAATTTATACTGGCTACTCTTCGTAACTGTATGAAAAAACCAGGATAAATAGATTCCTCAAATTTGTAAGTTGATGTGCTGCTGATTACCTTTTAAATTAAAAGATAAAATAAATTTTGAGAGCAATGATTTTGCTTCATATTATGTATTTTTTATCACTTTCCAAAGAAAACATTATACCTAGGACCTCCTCCTTACCAGCACCTACCAGACACACAAAAATAAAATGAATAAGGTAAATACATATTTATTATACGAAGTAAAAAAGAGTAGTATAAGTCAAATACCTTGTATGTAGAGTTCCTATTTGAAATTATAAATGACAAATTACGTCTTTACACCAAAATTGATAGGATACAAGAAAATTGACAAGTTATTAAAATAATTACTTTTTTGGTTTACATATTACGTTATCGCTAATTAGCGAACAAAACAAGGTAGCTGAAAAACAAATAAAATATAAATATAATAATGAACTAAATTTTTTCATAGTGGTTGAAGATATCCTAATACCATCACATTGTGAACTAAGAACTATACAATGGCATCTAAAATAAAGAAAAACCTCCTGGAATTCCACGGCGACTGTTTTTATACCTTCTCAGCATTTATAAGTATGCCGATAGCGCCATCTGGATGTTTCTCGTCATAAGTCGTAGCGCGTAGTATGAGAGGAGTGAGTAACAAGAACCGCAAGGTATGCTTACTTACAGAAACGCCTTGACACAGGCTGAAATTGATATCGTACTTGCTCGCTAGATGGCAGGACCACAAAAAACGCGCTGCGATGTGGCGCAGTGGTAGTGCGACTGCCTGCGACGCAAAGGTTCCGGGTTCGATTCTCGGTGGGACACTCACAAAGTTGATATTTATCACTTGGTGAATTTGTTCTCAGTCAGGTTAGGACATTGTAGGGTGAACCAACAGATTGTCCGAAAATAAATGGTTACGTGCTTCGGAGGGCACGTTAAGTCGTCGGTCCCGGTTGCTGTCTATGATTACTTAGACGGCGGTCGTTACACAACCATGTCAGAGGCCTACTAGTGGTAGTAGGCGGTTGAAAAACTCTGACACCAGGGTTAATCGGGTCGTTGGATGACTCGGTGTCCCACACGAAAAGAGAAGAAGAATGAAATAGAAAGAAGTTTCTATTCAAGTTTTCAAGTTTCCGTCAGATCGTTTAATAACTAAACACACAGAATTAATTGATAAAGATGTTCTTTACATTTGATCAGTTACATACCTACTTGCCTACGCACAATAAACGATTATTAAGCTTTTTGCCTCTACAAACATAAACTGCCCGCCTAAGACTGCTTCATTCCAACGTTACCCTCACTACCTTAGAAAAAGCGCATTTCCTATTAAAATTTCTTGCCAGACAAAATGCCATTTCATTTTCATTGATTGTAACCATTGTGTTCTGTGAAAACTTTCACTCTCAGGGAAAGACAATAGGGCTGGCGTGTGTTGATTATACGACTATTATCAATCGCCAATTCACAATGCGGAAGCTTGTAGAAATCGCGTGACTATCAGTTTTGTCGGCTTTCCCTTTCTTTTGAATACCTAAAGGTGTAATCTTCTTCGATATATCTTGTGCAAGAGTCAATTTATCGTGTGAATCGGACGTTTAGATATCTGCGTAATTTGCATACAAATTACCTATGGATACTCCACTTATTTGGCATTTGGTGACCATAAATGTAAAATGGCGACTGTTTATAGTTCATTAGGCAAGTCTAAAAGAGATTTCGAAGGTTGTTTGTAGTTGAGAATATGTATTAAGAATTTTACCCAGAGTTCGCAGAAAATCGGAAAAACCATGAGACAGTGATAAAATATGTAAAAGGTGCAATGCACAAAGTACATGTATAACTCATGTAAGTACGAAGACGAAAGGAAAATATTTTGCTTAGTTAGACTTACCATAACAGTGAGGGCAGACAGATAAACGGCAAATCGAGGAAAACGTGCACAGATAAACAAGATTAATTAATCCGAGGAGATCACCCACACCTTGTAGTAATAACCTAATGTATTTTTCTCCGTCCTGGCTGGTAGAGATAAAAATAAGCTTATTAATCTTGACTAAAGCTCGCTTTTGTTCAATTAGTGTGAAAATAGACTAAGCCTTGGCTTATATGGTAGGTAAATTTATTATAGTAGGTAGGTATATACGCAAAGTACTTACCTATAGTTGACCAAATGTGGAAAATGCAGAAGTAAAACGTCTAATTTAAAAGTTTAATTCCGACATGCGGTACTTTAACAAAATGACTCTCCTATTTTAAAATGTCTGCTTGATTAATACTAAAAGCTCACTCGAGTTGCACCTTGATCTACTATTTCACTCGCTATCAGCCATACCGGTGGCTTATCTAATAAACAGGGTGTTTCGTCTTGTAGATAAAGCTCAAAGTGACATTAGCAGGATGCCAGTTTGGTTTTATCATTAACAGGATGTAAACAGCTGTCGTAGCTTAGAAGTTAAGAAAGATTTGTTGAGGTATAGTGGAAAGTACCGCTGCTGTGGTTATTATACCCCTACAATAATCTTACCAATCATTATTTCAGTTTTAAGGAATAGACTTTAGGGTCATATTGAGGGGATTTCTTTAGGTTTCAGCGTATAAGAGGTAACCTTAATAACTCAGGAATAACATACCCTTCCAACGGTGAAGGAAAGAACGTTTGAAATCAGCTCAGTAGTTTCAGAGAATATCAATTACATATGTACTAGAAAACAAATAAAAAGCAATCTGTCTTTTTTATTAGTGTGATGAGGTCCACATGACTGTCATGAAGAGATAAAAAGGTGAAATTAACCATACTTACTTACCTAATACGTGTATCATTAGTTGTGTTTTAAAATGGTCGCAAATGCGTGCGCATACGCAGGGGCAGGCGATCTAGCGATCTCTCGTAATGACGCGTAACTGACCGCTAGTGTGACCACCCTTGAACTTCTGTAAGACTGCTAAATAACAAAGATGTACCTACTTCCTAATTTAAGCGCTCTTTTGTTTTCTTTTAGCTGCTCATGACGGTGGAGCAACTGCCATTCATTACTATTCTTTGCCAGCGACCAGGGACATAAATAAACGTTTGTGAAAACACGACAAGGGTACCTATCTAATAATTCAGTCGCGGATTCATGATTGGTTTTAGTAATATCAAAGATGTTACGCTCAAATTGACATACAGAGTGTTCCGAGTAAGCTAGTATGGACAATTAGCTTAATTTTTTAGGTAAGCTGTTTAGGAAGTTCTCTATTTACGACAGCTGTTCAAATAATCTGAAATGGTTAATCAATTACCGATAACATTCCCTAAGAAATCGTCTATATTGCAATTATTACGAGATGAAAGAGTTTTTGACAACGCTCAGACGTTTGACATCTGTCATCTGAAATGTAGATCGTCCTTGATAAAACCATATCATGTAATATTTTGCAAGGACGACATTTTGCCGTTTTGATATTTCCTATTTCTACAGGGAATATCAAAAGGGTATAACAGACTGAACCACTTTCTTCATGGATAATAGGTCAATTTTTTTTAAAGAAAATAGGACCTCCTTTACAAAATTGCCGATCTGATAGTTTATTTAACTGTGGGACTTTTTTTTAGTATGGGGAGTCGGTATCAGAAAGTCGGTATTGTTTAGTTTTTTGTGTTGAGTCACGTTAAAAAAATCTTTAGGTACTGCACGGCAGAAATGCCTCGATATTCTTCGCTCTTGAGGTGGTTCATCTTGGTACAATATTGAAAACATGATGTTATTTTGTCATACAAATTCCTTATTCTTTGCCTTGATTGTCCGTGAAGTGAATTGAAGTCATATCGGTGGTGATGACGATGTTTCACTCAATCAAAACATTCAAAATTATCAAAACCAAATTTTTAAACACACTTCCTGTGTTAGGTATTTAATTTTTGAAAACTTGCAAAATTAATTCCTGCCCGCGCTTGAAAATGTAGCAAGTTTCCAAAAAATTATCAAAACAACAGAATCCTGCTGCCTATCGCCACACCAGTGACCACTGATGGTCCTGCGCAGCGTGCCTACGGGATATTAATCACGGTGCATAGATCCCAAGAAAGAGCATGCGTAATCGCAATCGTTATTATTGCACGTGCAGTTTTTGTTCGAGCTCCGAATGGATATGGCAACTTTGTCGTCTCGATATAATGATGGTCATTAGATAGGTACTTGACACAGAAAAGCAACTGTAATTATCTTCAAACTACCTACTACGCACAGTTTATTCATTTTACGTTTACAGGGAAGTATCCTCGTAATTCAGGGTAGCAAATATGTAGTGAGATGACAGAAATGTTAGTCATTTTTAAATAATGAAATATCGTTGATAAAAACGATCTTTGCCTAAAAGTTGTATTCAAATGTTTTTTCGGCTGTTCACGCTTTACCACGCAAGGGATATAGGCGTGATAATATGTATGTATGCATACAAACTAAGTATAATGTAGAAAACTTTGAACATCAAAATCTAAATTATATTTCTAAACATTGGGAGCAAAATTTTCTTCTATACAATAAGTATATAATATTACCTACTAACATCTGGAAAAATATTTCACAAGATCTTATTAAAGTGAACGTTCACCCAGGGTAGTTCTAACAGAATAACGGTGTTAGTGACCCGTATAACCGAAGGGATAAGCCTGCAAGTGCCCCATAGAGCCGAAATTGCCCGTAGCCTACCTTACCCTGCGACGCCATAAGTTTCCGAAGAACGCTGGGAAACTTGTTACGGTCAATTTTCGGGAGGACATTATTGGAGATGAGTTTAGTAGAGAAATATTCAGGAGTTGGAATCATATGTTTTCTCTTGAGTTTTTTTTTAAGAGAGCGTAAGAAAATAAGTCAATCAATCATTGCGTAGTAGGTCAACAACACCAATGCTTGAAAGAACTTTTCTATGTTCAGAACTATTCCTTCATTTATTCTTCCCTTATTTTTAAACCAATAAATAATTTTTTATTGTATTTCTAACTAATATTTCGCTGTCAAATAATGATCACCTGTTTAGTTGTTTACCTATAAAACCCTTAACACTAAAACCTAATTTTCAGTGTCGGTAAAATTATGCCAATGGTGGGGTGAAATAGCAGGGGTGTGGCTCTGCATTTCCTGCGCCATAAGTTGTAGCACGACTTGAGGGTTGACACTAGACCCCTTTTCATTATATTAGACAAACCTACAGCTAGGTCGAGAGGTACTTTATCCTCATTTGCCTTACTAAAAACCGCTGTACGTAAACTTCATGTGCCTACTACTAAAATATACGAAATCTTTGGCTTTATAATGTCATTATTTATGAGCTTCACTTTGAGAAATATCTAGTTATATAGGTGAATATAATAAATATATCAAATTCCACTAATCGCCGAGCAAAAAACATCTGCAATAAAAATATTACAAGCAAAAGACCTAATCTGAAGCATTATTTCATGCTGCAGCTTTCCACTGCAAAGTTTAAACAAAATTCTATGTACGAAACTGCCATAAATCATAGCTTATATCGGACGAGAAACTTTTCCCAAATCAGAGCGTTAGGCAAAACTTTACGGATGGTTTTATGAAAAGGAAATCCACTTTAGTCTTCTCTAACTTTGAAAAATGTGCGTTAGCTGTGAAATGTTGCTGGCAGTTCGTATCGTCCCGCAAGAGTTTGTTCCAACTTTAAGTAGGTCACAGTAAGTACTTACTTGTAGGTTGGAGGTACGTAGTAGTATTATATTATCTGTGGGTTGGATAACCTGCTATGATGGTAGGTGCTGTTATGACCAGTCATATCTTGACTGTCCATTCATTTTATTCCTCAGAACAATTTAAAAGTAATTTAGTTTATTTTGCACACACGGATCACGCAAACCGTGTTATTACATTAAAGTTAGACGCGCTTTTAAGCAGAGTGTTTAAAATATTGTGCTTTACGATTTGAGGCTGTCAAATAGCTTAAACCACGCCTTAACTTTTTTGTAATACCGTTACTTTTTTTCAATTTCTTGTTTTAAATTATGAGACCAATTTAATATCTGAAATCATTATAGGCGACCCATGAAAAATACAATAAGAAGCCGTTCTCCTCGCTTTGGTATTCTGCTCACTTTATCAGGACAAAATCGCAAACAATTTTCGTTTTACAAAAGGTACCCTTGAAAAAGTAATTTGCTGTCCTATATTATCATACGTGACAAACAAACAGAAGCACGAAAACGTAAACGGTGTATTATTTGACAAAATGGATGTCGTTTCAACGATGGCGCTATTGTAACGTTAGGAAGTGATGTCGTAAGACATCAAACAATGAACTGAACCTTCAAGCATTTAAGGGGAAATATTATGGAAGCATTCGCTCTCATACAGGGTGTAAGGGACGGTGTATCGAAAACTTTTCCGGCATGATCAGACCATTAAACTGATCAGTTTTTACTATGAAGCCTACATTAAGAAACGAAAAATAAATTTTGGGTTTTCATAGAAAGTCAGTCAACCGATCGGCAATTTTATATGTTACATTTTTACTATGCTACTACACAAGGGAGACTATACCTACGTATGATGTACAAATAGGTAGGCTGGAATATTTTGAGTACCGAAATTGTAGTATCTTGACAACAAAAATCACACTCACGATATAAAAGCTTTTTGTAAGAAACTACAATTGAGTTGGATTTAAGAATCGCCTCCCATATCGTGTATGTCGCAACAACGCAGGCGGCGCAACAATAGAGGGTCGATTTGGTCGCGCTTTAAGTCAGCACAATGGCAACCGGGTCGAGACATCACTTTCAGGCCACAAAACATACCTAGCTACACAGTCTAACTTTTTCTTCTTAGCGTGTCGATGGCAGACACTACACCGTCGCGGCCCAGAACTTGGCCTCATCGACAAACGCTGTCATAAGATCGTTCTGCGTGCAGGTGCTACATGCACGCAGTACACGATATTAGATGGTTCATTGTTTGAACTCCACCATACAAACAGTTTACCCCGAAACCCTCCAAAAAGCCCCACTTGGTCATGTTTTTTCCACATGATCATTATATTGATTTTGCCTCTTTTTTTTATGGATAAGTAAAAAGGAGCATAAAAGTTCCTACCTTTACACTTTCCTTGAGCCCAATTTCACCTTTGTTTATTGAAGAAAACTGAGAATTAGGACAGGAAACAAAAATAGGCCTTCATTCTATAGGTACTATTTGTAGGTATATTGTTTTCTCAAAGGAATAATAAGCACAAATATTTGCCCTACTTTTTAAGATAGAGGAAAATTTTCTTTGCGTCACGTGGATGAGGATCTATTTACCTACTAACCTAATTAAATGGGAGCAAAATAACAATAATTATTTGCGAAACACGAATCGTATCTCATACATAGGTAGGCAGCTTTTTCGCATGTATAGATAAAGCATAAATGTATGGACACGGATAAATTAATAGGTACCTAAAGTACCTACTAAGATGGATCATTATCACCCGTATTAAAGATTCTAAAAAGAACATGATGTTTTTTTTCTGAATGCATATATTACAAAGGTATGTATGTGGTTTGTTTATTATGCAATGCTTAGAGTAAACTCGGTTTACTTCTGTTCATTTTCATCGCGACGAGCATCATGTCATAAATTGCCTAAAACCATTCGACAACCCTCTTCAATAAACCATGTATACATTTGCCTTAAATGCTATTGGCTGTAATGTTTGCGGCAATATTTTTGTAAACGTTAAGGCGGTTCTCACACGCACCGCTTAGTTGTCGGGTGTTTCGCTGGATCCGGTTTTAAAAATAAAAGGAGTTTACGATATAATACAAAAAACAGTATATCATCGCGCACGTTGCCGCATAAAATTGCGGCTGTCACAGGTTGTAATTTGTATGGTGGCTGTTACAATTACAAACCGCAGTAGCGACCGGTGCGTGGGCGAATGACTTTAATGTTTGCGGCAATATTTTTGCAAACCCTAATGCACATCCCGCGCCGAGCGGGTGGCCGTCGTCAGGGCCGTTTAGCGGAAATTGTGTCGCATTAGAGGGACATTAGCTATTATAATAAAAGGGACAACCCTCCGCCAAGTCCTCAGGGAGGAAGGGGAGATATAGGTGTAAAAGTTGCAGTCAAAGAAACTTCGAGGAGGGTAACATTGTTGGGTATACTGAATGTGGAGTTTGTCAAGAAAGTTAACTTACTTAATTAATGAATTAATACGTCGTCATTCTGTTACGAATGTAGGTACCAATCCACAATAATGTTTATTTACTCGAACGTAGATACGTTTTATGAATTTTGAATGCAAATAGCTGAAAACAAGACAAACCTAGTTATACAGAAAACTTCCGCATCTTTCAATACAAAGAAAGAAATAGGTCACCATCCAATAACACCATATCCTATGGCTACCACATAAACTTACATCAGCCAGCCTATCTACATGGTATTCCATCACGCGATGCCTGACCTTGGCCTCAGGTACGGCTCGGAAGGAAACGCCTCAGAAACGCAGCAGAAACGCTGCGGCATCAATCAGGGATGACTCGCCAGCAGAGATGACTATGCGCTTTTTGTAACGGCTATTAGGCGGAAAATGCTACAAGCCATCAATCTAGAGTCAAATAAAATGTAGTAAACGATAATAAAAGTACCCACCTAACCTAGGGCGAACTAAATTGGCAAACGCGTTTATGTTTTTTTTTAATTACCTTACCTGTCTAGTCTACTGAGGTTTAAAGGAAGTCGAATTGTATGCCTATGACAAAGAATAAACCCCATGAAATATTAATATATAAGTAGATTATAATAATATAATATAGTTAGTACGGCTCCTTAGCTTCGACTTTGTGTGAAGCTATGGTCCCATACGGAAGCAAGCATGACACTTGGTATGCTGGTAGTTTTCATGTGTGTAATTAATAATTTAAGGGGAACAAGCTGTCAAATTAATTCCCCCCTTTTTATGTTTGCCTACTTTCGGTTTTTCTGCTTTTATTAAAAAATGGTTAATTTACACAAAAACTTATCGTAGTAATACCGTTACTTACCGTTTTCAAGTTATGCTTATAAGAATTCCATCACTTTTTTGAAGATGACGTTTTACCCTGAATTAGTCATAAGTACCTGGTGGTAGAGTACTTTCTAAAATTTGGTATAGGTGTTAATTATTTATATAGTCTTCCTTCAAAGGAAATCCGCAGAGACTACAATTAATTTAAGCCTGTGGTGGTGGGGAGAGGGGGGCAAAGTTTGATTTTTTGGGCTAAACTTGAAGACTTATGGCTCTTAAAGTATTTGCAAAAGGGCATTTTGGGTATCATTTTCTGATAAACCAAGGACCGAGTGACACCTGTCAAATACAACTTATTGGAAGTGTCTGCTTTGAACCTAACTTTACTCATCAATAAATATTACCAAATAGTGTTATTACAAAAAAGTAAGACGCGCGTTGTGACTGCGTTAAAACTATTTCTTCATCAGATTTGACGTTTTCAAACAGCTTTAACCATGTCTAACTTTTTGTAATAACAAGATAAGTGATACCTAATATACCAACGTTGCATTTATAGATTTACATAAGTATCAGCTGTTCGCTAAATTGGATTAGGTTAAATCTAGTCCACATATTCTGTTGAACACATTGTGTCTATTCAGTAGCTTTGACCTCCTTCTCCTATCGTCTATGTTTATTCAGCACTCAATACCACTCGACCTGTTTTGACATTGATTTAGATATGTCGAGTGATTGGATTAACCAATTTGAGAGCTTCAAACGTATGTAAGTAAATTATGTGATTGGAGTAAACAGTTTCAATCAAATTAGATTACCACTTAGTGTACTTTTATGTACGTACCCTACCTTTACTAAAAGTGCCACTGGAGCTGGACACCTTTCGTGACAAGGAGTCTATATAGTATCTAATTGACAAACAGCCAGTGTTACACAACTTTAATATTATAGCTAACAGATCCAAGCTGTCCAACCTGGTAACAAGTAGTGGTAACGGCAACATGTAACGCACATATAGTGATGAATGGAATCCCACATCACTTTCCTGCAACCATCTGTCAAAACAAAACAAAGCAACATATAGGTCATGTTACTAGCCTGTAACTGAGACGATTGTTGATAACAAGAAGGGTTACATACTAGTGCCATAATGACGAACTTTTTGGAGCAGTATAAACGGTTTAGCTAAAACGGTTCAGATTAGCCGTTGATTTACGTACCTGATTTACGGTCACGTAATTGTAACTGAATATAATATTAATGTTGCGCAAATTTTTCCCTTGTCATATCCCATACAATCAAAAATTTCGCCTTCACTCATTTTAATTAAACTTTAATCAGCTGAGAATCCAATTCCGTTGCTGAAAGGTCATTTAAACAACAAAAAATGCATTTCAGAAACAGCAAAGCAGCAATTTTTCAATACATTAACTACTTGCACAAAACATAAGTATTGAATTATTAACTGCATTGCAAATGCAATAATGCTAATTCAAAGATATTATCGCGATATGAATCGAGCCAATGACATTAACACCGTATGTTTTTGCTGTCATTTGTCTACTTGATCTGGTGATCTAGTTACATGAATGACAGCAGAGTTTAGACACAACTAAAGTAAATTAGCAGATAACAAGCTGAACTTTATTTTAACATACAAACATAAATCTAAATAATTAAGTCTCACTTTACGTAGGTCAGCTGGAAGAAATTTCTTAGTAGAAATAAGTTGTCCTGTTGTGTCGTTATTCTTTGTATGTGTTTCTTTTGTAATGTTTTTGTGTACAATAAACGGTAAATATGACATCCCTTGCGGTGTAGGCCGAGCGTATACGGTCGTATACGCAACGTCTGCCAAACATAATAATGATGGTCATTCAGAAATGTATGTATCACCATGGTGACAGGTTGTTAGCTCATAGCTTAAAATTGCAATACACATACACGTGTCATGGAACCCTCAACTCGAGCATACTCGAGTCCCTTTAGTCGGCTCCTACGACTCCCAAAAGAAAGAAATGGGGTGATGCTTTTCTAATCAAGCATCATACCGCAAGTTTATTTTCTATGCATAAAAATATATTGGGTAAAATTTTACTTCTCATAGTAACCGATACTAAAAACAGAGGATGGGCTCTAGTGATAAGAAACGCAGGTCGAAATAGGAAAAAAATGGACCTCCCATGCAAAATCTACCAGCTGGCCTAGTCAATTTGTATGGCAGGTCTAATTTTTCTTTTCATATTATGACCTCTATTCCTTGGAAAATGTTGCTCCTTGTCACCAGCCCATCTTGAGTTCTTGCTATCGAAAACAGACGAATAGCGATATGTAAAGACGGGCTAGTGGTAAGAAACAAATTTCCCCAAGAAAAAAAGGTTCAAATATGATAAAAGTGTTTTGAGTTAATAATTGGCAATTTTGTATAGCATGTCAAATTTTTTATAATTCGGCCTACGTTTCTTGGTGAAAGTTGTTCCTTACCACAACTCCGTCTTGAGTTTTCGCTATCAAACACTGGTAAAATTTCACCCTATAGATTACACTAAATACAGTACATGACTATGGTAGTTCTCTGCCAATACTCTTATAGATACAAACAAACACTTCAAACGTACCTATCGATATATCCAATTACCCGCCACATTCTCCTGCTTCATACATGTGTATACTGGACACCAGCTAATATGTTCCGCAATCGAATTACAAAGTAACAGCGCGTATCGTTTCGGCGCGATGTCATCACGGCGTCTTGTAATTTGTGTTCACGCATGCCTGCGTCTCGGTATTGGCGCTAGTGTAATGATATCGTGGATATTGCTTGAGCCATGTATGTGCAGCAGTCAGAGAGTTAACTCCGGCATATCACAAAGACGCCAGTTTATCTTACCTGCTAGAAGTTTCAGCGCGATGTCATCACGACGTTTTGTAATATGAGGACATGGAATGACTGCGCTTCTTATGAAATGATATCGTGCATATCCTCTCTTTTGTAATTTGTAATCATATTGTGGCGCCTGAGCAATCATGTATATAAAAAAAACAGTATTTAATGCCTTTATTTCAAAATGTTAGTAAAAAAATTACAATAATCCACCAAACTGAATAACAGTTTGTTGGCAGACACAATGTTCGTTGTTCTACCTAGTTATAAATATTAAAAGGATGGTATGGGCTTACATAAAAGAATATGTAATAAAGTATAATCTTATCGTATGTCTCCCTTTTATATTTTTTCAGTACAAACAAGGGGGTGGTCAACGGCATCACAGCCATCTCAACATCTCGTAATTTCTAACATTACGAACCCCGGTCTTCATGTTCTATGAGTGCAATAAATAAAGAATTGACCACATATTCTTTGACTTTACCGCAACATGAATATGAAATGTAATGTTCTAGTCATGGCATGCGTACGCTGCTAGAAACGTACGTCTATTTACACACTAACATGCTTCTATATTAAACTGGTGCATTCTTTTTAAATTGCCGTTGCAATACACACCTCCATTTCATGCAGTTTCCTTTGTTTTGTTTGTTTACTTTCAGAGTAAAGAGAAGGAAAACTAAAAGCTTTTTGAGACGAGAGGAGAAAAACTATAAGCAGTAGGCGCGCCTGTGCCTAAACGCACCATTTTTTTTTAGTTCTGGTCATGTAACTCATGCCAGTGAACTTTGACATTCACTCATTTTCGACCGATCACAGAAAAAAGGCACAGTCGAGATTGGCGCCATTACTTCCCCAGTTTGCTGCCTCTAATACTACTTTGTTACATAATAAAAGGTTGATATTTGACATAGCCGTTGACCAATAAGCGTAAATCATTGTCTCACTTTTGCCAGGATATAGCTGTACTTACTAGTCGAGTAATTGAGTGATATCTAGTTTGAAATACCAGTAGTTTGACATACGGAAAAGCCTATAAGATGTAACAATTGATATTGTATAGCCCAGTCGCCCAATCATCCAAAAGAAAAATTCAGTCATTGCTGTTCGTCCTTTGTAAAATCATATACCTAGGTTTGAATGGGCCTAAATTTCATTTTATTTACACAATATAACAATAATTATGGCTACCTACAACGAAGACAGGAAAATATCTTCATTTAAAAATAACAGATTGACGGTCTGGGCGGTGTTTGGATTTTTACGTGCCGAATCTTTAATAAGAACGGTGGTAGTTTCTATCTTAACGAGAGCAGAGGAAAAGTAGAGGCATATTCCTTTTTCTTTATTTATTTAAAGATGGTATTTTAAATGCCACACTTGTCGTGGTTTAGAGGCATAAATTATTTGTCAGCTTCAATTTTATTTGTTATAGAATAATTTTATAACTGTTTCGATAAAAGTAAACTTTTTATTTTAATCCGAAAAAAAAGAAAACCATGAGTAGAAATTCTGACATTTGATAAAACATTATAAACAGAAATATTTTTGTTATGTTATGAATAAATGTAAATTGTGCAATAACAACAGAGACAAATATTTATCGGAATGCCCATTTTTTTCTCTACTACTGATGCAGGTGTGGATCTCATCAATCATATAATCGAAGCCTGGGAGGAATCTCATGATGCAGTAGGTGTGTTTTGTGATTTGTCCAAGGCGTTTGATTGTGTTCATCATGATACTCTGGTCAGGAAGCTACATCACTACGGCGTAAAAGACCACGCTCTTAGTCTTTTGGAATCATATCTTAACAATAGAATCCAAAAGGTCGATGTCAACGGTGAAAGATCATCTGGATCAAAGATAAGAATGGGCGTTCCGCAGGGTTCGATTCTTGGTCCTTTTTTGTTTCTTGTATATATTAATGATCTACCATATCTAGTTAAAGAAAAACATGATATAGTTTTGTTCGCGGACGATACCTCTCTACTTTTCAGAGTAAAGAGGCAACAACTCAACTATGATGACGTGAACAAAGCTATTACCGATGTAGTGCAATGGTTTACAGTAAATAACCTACTATTGAATGAAAAGAAAACTAAATGTATCAAATTTGTATTACCAAATGTTAAACCAAGCTCTACAATTATTAAGGTAAAGGATGAAAAGTTGGACCTTGCGGACTCAACTGTATTTTTAGGCATAACTTTGGACGCCTCGCTCCAATGGGGGCCACATATTGAGAAATTGTCGAAGAGACTGAGTTCAGCAGCATACGCAGTTAAAAAAATAAGACATCTCACTGATGTAGACACTGCAAGACTAGTTTACTTTAGCTACTTCCATAGCTTAATGTCTTATGGCTTACTATTATGGGGCCATGCTGCGGATGTGAACAATATATTTGTTTTGCAGAAACGGGCTGTTCGTTCAATTTATAAATTGGGACCTCGAGTCTCCTTGAGACAGAAATTTAAAGAAATCAACATATTGACATTTGTGTCACAGTACATATACGAAAATCTAGTGTACGTAAAAATAAATATAGATTCTTTTAAGAAAAATTGTGACAGGCATAATTTTAACACTAGAAATAAGGAGCAACTTGCTGTGCACATGAGCAGGCTTAGTAAAGTAAGCAAAACTTTTAAGGGCAATTGTATACGCTTTTATAACAAACTTCCTAAAGATATTCAAGACTTACCCTTAAATAAATTTAAACCAGTAATTAAACAAAAATTGTACAAGAAAGGCTATTATGAAATATCAGACTATATGCAAGATAAATCTCCATGGGTTTAATTCAAATGTATAAAGAAAATATTTTATTAGACGAAACAAGTAGATTTATCTACTGCAATTTTTTGTTATTATTATAATTTTTTTTTTTTATGTAGCCATTTTTGGGCTATACATATATATTATTCGTTATTTCCAAAATTAGCTAGGGCAGTTTAGGGCCTAGAAAGATTGTTAATTTAGAGTAGGAGCACTTCTGGGCAGGTTTTTTGGGGGGTTTTTCCTGTTCAGGGGGTCCGGTTAATTATACGCATGTTAATAACACGCTTTGGAAATCTTGACTAAAATTTGAAACAAATGTCGTTTACAAATGGTGGTGGCGTAAAGTTACGTGCTGTGTGATTAACCTGGCCAGCCCCGAGGCAGTGCCTTTATTTTTATTTTTATTTTTTTATCCCGCCCGAGCCGGTTTTCTATTAGGACAATACAAAATTGTTATAAAAAGAAGAAGATTGCGTTATGCAAATTTCTTTTTTTACAATGACCGATCATGACGTCAATAAGTGATAATGCTATCCTACATTGAATAAAGTTATTTCATTTTCATTTTCATTTTTCATTTTTCCAATATTTCGTCTTATGTTCCATGGTAGCTGTTCAGTTTCATGGGTAATTTTGCCCCCTCAAGTATTTCCCTCGGTTTTGGGCTACAGATTGTATAAAGTAAATAAAAACGCTGTGAACATTAATTCGGTAACTAATTTATTAATATCTTCAAAAAGTCCAAAAAACACAAATAATTATAAAATATTCTGTGTTGTTTATGTTGTGATTTGTTATTTTATGTCAAAAAGCTATATCTCGTATTTGACATAAAATAGATATGGAAAGCTATCCTATTTTGACAGATATTTATTAATTAGGTATTCAGGTAGAAAGGTACGTAATTACTATTATAGTAAATGAGGCCAACCCTAGCTGCAAAGTAAAGAAGGCCGACCGACTGGAGAAAATGTGTATCTTTGTAATTTGAGAAGTTTTACTCGAACTCCAGACTGTGAATTTGTAAAGCTTCTAATTAAAATTTCAACTGAATTTTCCTCATTTTCTTTCTTAGAATTAGAATAAAGACCGTTGAGAAAAATATTGGCTTAACGAAAAATAAAGGAAAATTATTTAAACTGTTTCTAAGAAAAGCCGTGATATTGTAAATGATTGATTAAAAAGTATTTGTTACTTGCCACGTGTAAAGATATAAAATATCAATAAAAACTGCTAATAAGTATTCCGATCTTTGAAAACTTGCATAATTTTCAAGCGCGGGGATGATTTGAACCTGCGATGTTAGTCATTACTAGTGACGACGCCTCTTCCGCTAACTAACCCGGTCGATGGAGCCGTGCCACGCGTTACTAGCATTAAAATACACTTGCAAAATTGGCGGGCAAGGAACGAGCTGCGGTAGCCCAGATGGAAGAGGCGTCCTCACTAGTAATGACGAAAGTCGCAGGTTCAAATCTGACCCACGCTTGAAAATTATGCAAGTTTTCAAAGATTGTATACCTTACACGGGAAGTGTTTTATAATTTAGTATTCAAGTATTCCGATCACTGGAATGACGTGATCTTCAAGCGCCGCCGACAGATATCACTAGGGATCTAGACACTACAAAATTTTCTACCGTAGGTTATAGGATTTAAACCTGAGAATTACACTACTACTTTCGCTACGACTTTCAGTACTAAGGACGCTTCTTCCATCTGGGCTAGCGCGGCTCAATAGTTGCCTGTGAAACAATTCAATTATCTTATATTATCTAACGCCATAACGCGTTGCATGGGTCCATCGACCAGGATAGTTATGCAACTCATTCCCAGCGCATCATCAATTTTTTACAGATTGAATGTAGCTGAATCCACAAATCTCGCGATAAACTGAATATCAAATTTTAAAACCCTTTAAAAGTTTTAGAAAACTTTTTAAATTTTCTACCGCAGGCAGGATTTGTACTTGCGACTTTCATCATCAGAACGGCTCATTTGTTGCATGCGAAATTAAAAACTATCCCGGTAGATGGAAGCATGCCACGCGTTATTGGCAGTAAGATACACTTGCATAATTTTCCAGGTAACGATTTAGCCGTGGTAACCCAGATGGAATAAGCATCGGTTTCGAAAGTCGCAGGTTCAAATCCTGCCTGCGGTAGAAAATATTGAAAGATTTTCTTAAATTTTATACCCATTACGAGAAGTGTTTTGAAATTAGATTCTGTTAAAAAAGGAATAGATATGTGTACCAGGAAACAGAGCACTTCATTTAAACTATGTAGGCAAGTACCTACAAGATATACCACGCATGCGCCACGTACCTAGTTTTAATGACACGAAAATCATGAAAACTAAAGAGTTTGTTTACCTACAAGTGATTTCGGATAACATGATATCGCACATTGAACATTTTATAACTTTCCTGGCCAGGGTTTTTTTGCTTAAAATGAATGTTAATTTTTATAATTAAAATTCAACTGTAGGTAGGTAGATACGAAGGTACTTGATTGAAATTTTAAATTGCCTCTCTCACACGTTGCCTGTCAAATAACTAGGTTCAATCTGATAAAGGTTTTATAAGGAGGTAGACGCGTATGTATTACAATACAATAGGTGCAAAAGATTGAGTGCTGATGGTGCGACGACCACACCTAAACATAGTATCTCACGAAACTTAATGGTCACGACAGAAAACAAGCCATTTATGGAACTAAGCTCCTTTACTGTGTGCTCCGTTACTATTAAATGTGACAATTATGAGGAGGCTTGTGAATACCACAAAATCGAACCTCTCAATGTGCGACGTGAAATAGCTGATCAACTACTTCTATATAAGATTATCAATAATCATCTTAACTGTCCTGACCTTATAAATAATATATATTATCTGGTACCCTCACGGTGTAACCTAAGATACAAGCGGCTTTTTAGTCATGATCAAATTAGTACAAAACAATATGTTAAAAATGGTTTCCTATACCGAGCTTTATCTAACTACAATAAAAAATATACTGATCTTGATATATTTCATCTCTCCTTTGCACAGTTTAGAAAACAAATTAAAATTAAAAATAATTTACTTTAAATACTTAGTCATGTTTTTTCTTTTTGTATTTTTAAACTGTGCATTTACATGGCATAAATTAGAATATGCTAAAACTTTATATACTAACTTAAAATAAGCAACACGTTTGAATCTTGAAGTCATATGTGGATACCTATAATTGGTTACGTTTGAAATTCATGTACTATGTGTATCATAATCTGTGATTAACTGTTGGTTTCCCTAATAAAAATTTATTAAAAATTTATTATTATTATTATTACAACAGTTCAATTTTATGGAATTCTAAAAAGTGCAAACTAACTTACAGAAATCTTTTAGGGTAAATTACATTTGTACAGATCGGAATTGTCGATTGTTATTTGACATATAATCAACATGGCAAGCTGCATAATGCCATTAAAACATATGGAGAACGGGAGAGCATAAGAGGGACAAAATCCCAATTACCATACAGCGCGGTAGTGGAACATTTTGGGATTATTCAATCATTATTTTTGACAATGCCATAAAATTGCTATCGACTATCAACCCATCCAGCGCATATCAAACCAAAGGCAGAATATTTTGATCTGTGCGTTTTGATGTACTTATCAATTCATTCGTTCAAATAACTGTTTAAACAACCAGAAATCCGTTCAAGTAACCAGTACATTGCAATATTTCTGTGTTATCTTTTAAACTATAGGAAACACACGGTTTAACGCTTAGGTTGATAATATACCTACTAATTTTATCTTTATTAAGTAGTCTTCTTCAACCTATTCATAATTCGATATGGTCTGGACCGTAACATAAAATTTGTTCTACGGGCTAAACACTTTTTTATCTGCGAATCTAATGATACTCGTAACGATCGCACTTCTAGCGTACACCATTCTTAGTGATTTATTTAATAATCCTGTCGGTTTCTTTGATAATCGAAAGGATATTTATACCTCTTGTTGGCTTTTCTAAACTTTTATACACGCAAAATAAGTTGATGAATTGATCCGTAAGTAGAAGTTGGCTGACATTATTTACCTATTATTTGATTAAAGCTGACGAGAAAAGCGTGTTCTACTTATGCAAGAGTGGATTTATAAATGATTGATGACAAAATATCAGCTGGCAGTGGCAGGAGTATCTTTTCAACCACTGATTTACCAATTGCTTAAAAGAAACCCATAAAACCACTTAACCTACTTTTGTATGGAATAGGTATGATCACGTAAAGTGAGTTTTTCAAAATCAAAATCTACTATATTGTCATTTTGCCAGACTATCTAAATTTTAAAATAAATAAAACAATTTCTGTAGATTACACGGAATGACAAAACAGTGAATTGTCTACCAAAGATCGAAGATAACCGAGAGCAGACATAAAGGTTAGGTAAGCCAGTGCAGACTGTAACTAGCCTAAGAAAGGGCCGGCACACATTAAGCGCCTTTTAGTGAAAGCGATTTCGAGTAGCTAAATTATCTGGATTAAAATTGCCAATTCCCAAAAGGTACCGTGTGATGCCGGATTAGAATGGCATCATCCCATTTATTTCCCATGGGAGTCGTTCAGAGGCAACAAAGGGATTTGAGGGTGTGTATTGCATTTTAGGCGATGGGCTGATAACCTGTCACAATGGCAATGCACAATTTTCCGAATGAACCTCAAATATTCGTAAATGTCCGTTTTCGCGGCCGTATACGCTCGTGCGTACGTGATATGTGTGTGTGTGTGGATTGATATTGAAATAAATTCGATACTGGCTGACACGAGCAAACGGCTCCAGCGGCGTCCGCGCGAGTCGTCCACGACCTCACCAATACAGAATTATTTTGCGTTACGATACAAGTAATTTTGAAATTTTCAACTGAAATCTCTTTGCGCCAAATCGTTAGCTGTGCGCCGACCTTAAACTGGCCGCGATGACATTTAGCGATGAGAGGTGCACTGTGGAGGTGCATGCTGTAATCTTCTGGCCCTTTCGTTCGACCGATGCACTATGCGTTTCACAATTGCAACGGCCAGACCAGAAGTTAGAATAGGTTTTTTAATAGTTTTGACGTAATATTTGATAAATGAAACTTATAGAATAAATACATCTAGGTAGGTACATGCTGAGACACTTGTTACGACATGACGACGAACGATCAAGGGAAGAAGAGGGAGAGGGCGACCTAGACGAGCGTATATGAACCAAATCAAAGAAAAAATAGGTGTCATGAGGAAGTCAAAGAGAAGGCTCAAAATAGAGCCGACAAGAGCGAGTTTCTAAAATTTAGGATAAGGTACTATCAGCAGCACATTAACGTACCTCTTTAAAAAATTAAGCAATATTGCTTTTTCTGAATTTTTAACTGAATTTGATTCTTAAGGTGTAAAACATCATAAGAACAATGCATTGATTTTCTTCCGCGCATCGTCGAATGTTTGTCTCGCCCCCGCAAACCTCCTTGCGGTGTTATCATCACAATTTTGGATGTGCACCATTTTTGAATCGGCAACCTGGCAAAGAATACTTCAAATAAAACCAACTAAATAAAAGATGATGGGATTACATGGTTCGCATCTGGATTTATCAAAATGAAGATAGACAACCTATGCGCAATTTGTTCTTATACCTCTATCGCAGTCATTTTTAGATGAAAAATGGAGATAGATCCTCTTTCTAGGGATCTTTTGCCATTACAGAAGAAATGTTAAGATCATGTTCCAGTTCTGTTCTTCCATGTATGATTTTGCAGCAGTAAATACCTACTAAAAAAAGTTGTGCATACAGTTTCAAAACGACCTAACGACCCCGGCTTGAACAAAGCATACTAAACAAAAAACCACTCCGTCAATTTGGTTCTTTCGTGACTCCATTGTCAGACTATGCTGAGTTAACTTCTTAATTAAAAATGGCTGTTGTTGTTTTGAATTCGAGCCGAGGTGACAATCGATTGCCTTATGGTGATCGATGGGGCTTGTCTCCGCTGCAACTTCCCCACTTTGTCTCAGACAATGGATTCCACACAATGACAGAAAACTTGCTTCTTTTACTTGTCCACTGGTACTTGAATTTAGGTCAAAATCATTGAGCTTGCGTTGCGTCTTTAGTGCATACATACAATGCTGTACTGTAGGCGACTTCATTATTTCCAATCAAAGTCATCGTGAAAGTGTTTCGTAAGATTCTACAATTTGCTTGACGGTCCGAAGTCCGAACGCATTTCGCATTTTGTTTCTTACAAGTTCCTAAGATCGTGTTCTAGAATTTGAGTTCAAATATCCTTTTCCACATATTAACAGCATTATTGTACTTTCCTTTTTCTCGATAGACTAATTTATATAGTCAACTAGCGGCCCGCCCAGCGGTTTCACCCGCTGCTAACTGATTTCCCACGGGAAACAGACCTTCATACCATTCCCGACATAAATCATACATAAAAACCTTCCTCTTGAATCACTCTATCTTTTTTTTAATGAAATGTGATCTGTTTAAAAATTTGTGATTAGACTAATAACTTAAAATACTTAATTAAACACATGTTTCAGCATTTTTGAAATTTTAACCTTTAAATGGCTGAAAAGGGGGTTAAAAGTTTGTATGAAAGTTTTTTATCTTAAATGTGATCTGTTTAAAAAATTCTGATTAGACTCATAACTTAAAATAATTAAATACGTGTTTCAGCATTTTTAATCCTTAAAGGTGTCAAAAGGGGGGTCAAAAGTTTACTACCAGATGGGCTACCCGTTTTCCCATGGGAATGCGACAATTTCCCGGAATAAATTATACTTATTAACCTTCCTCTCAAGTTACTCTATCTAATAAAAAAAACCGTATCAAAATCCGTTGGATAATTCTAAAGATATAAGGAGACACCAAACGGGAAGCGACTTTATTTTATACTATGTAGTGATTGCATATTGCATACTCTCGCATGTTGTATCAACTCATATTCATATTATATTACACGACAATACTTGTACCAGTCTTTAAGAATGCGTTCGCGGGCAAACCACGCGTACAAATGACGACAAAAGTTTGTGAATGCGATTACCAATGCTGAGTTTTCTAAAAAGGTATAAAGAAAGACAAAAGGTATGCCACAATAGTCTTCGAATTTACCATAATTCGAAGTCGAGAATGCTACCATAAACAGACTAAGTTTATTTTAGGATGTCCCTTCCCGCTTCACTGCCGCATGCCCATCCACAGGAAGATATTATTAATGGAACAATATTAAAAAATCGTTTCATATATCCATTGGACGGAAACACTGCATTTATCATAATATTTGGTTATTATTTATGTGTTTTTAACACATTCTGGAATAGGTAAGCAAACATTATTTTATTCATTTCCTCGTGTTATTAAACTAGTCTTTTTATATATGATTAAAAAACTTTCAAAACATGTAAAAGGAGGTAAATTGTACCGAACAAGAAAATGAGTAGTCGTGGAAATTAATGCACAAAGCTATTGAGGCTGAGCTTTCAATGGCAATCTTAAAAGATATAAGCTTACTCATTTTACGAGGCACCTCAACACGGAAGAATAACAACAAACGCACGTGAGCTGCAGAACCGCAAAGCCATAATTTCTATTTCTAAAATCTGTATCCCTGAACTCTAATAAAACACAAATATTTTCTGCTAGATAGCACGGAATAAACTTTATCCACACTTATAACTAAATGCATCTTTTAATTCTGCTCTAATTTTGCTCTTTGCTCGATAAGAACTACAAGGTGCCAAAGCACAAAGTTTCTGAGGAATAGAGTGCTTAGTGTATTATCTGTGACTGTGACCGACCGAACTCATTCAACAAGAGGGAGATAAAAATGAAATATAGCAGCAATCCCTTCAATCGCTACCATTCCATTTTTCGTCTTGTTAACTTTCAAACCACGTTTACTCCCCGGAGTATATAAAAATGCAAAGTAGAAATTGTAGGCAGCGGCGAATGCAAATTTGATATTTTCTTTCTTTGCGTCCCCATGGGCGTGTAATATTCCATTTTGCGTTGGTTCAACACCAACACAGTTATTTTGCGAAGCTACATTTCATTCCAGCTCATTAGGTTTTATGATTTGTTTGGATATAACTTTTAGCAAAATCACTTTCCGCTTAAGTAATTTATACGGAAGTCTAGTAACTTGATGTTTGTGATTGTACTCATTATTCGATTTCAATAGGTAGGGCCAGAAGTTTGGTCCATGACAAAGATGATTTTTCTTCTATGGTGTACTGGCGGACGTAGTTTTGACCCATCTATCTGTCAGACGAAAGAATTTTTTTTTGCAAAAATGGCCCAAGGCACACTGTAACACTGAGTTTTGACCAAGGTGTTTGACAGACGCATCCGTCAGTCCGCTATAATGTGGCTATGTAATTCCTTGCCAGCTATGTATATTATTTAATAAAACATTTTGTTTAGTGAGGTATTGATTACAAAATATTTGCCCTAATTGATATCTAAGATATATTTTAAAAATTTCATCCCCGCAACTACATCATAGTGCAAAATATGACATAAATACAGATATTACCTCTATATTGTTATTGATCTTTATTTAGCATCAGGTAATATGGCAGGCAAATGCATTCCTACATTATATAAAAACACTTCAATATAGTATACCGTTATGGATCAATCACTCCTCTCCTCTCGCATATCATTATAAAATAACGTGTTCCCATCGAAGGGAAGAGACGACAGAACAAAAAATAGTTTGCTATTAGAAATGTCATTTATATTGACCGTCCGGTCTAATCGACTTAATCATGCATGGGCGATAATCGATGCGCTAATGTCATGTCATGACGTGATGATGTAGCAGTTTGCAACATTAAGTTAATTCTCACACTATTACATACTGAGAAGTCCCTAGAGTGTTGCATTTATTCATTATATTTGCTCAGCAATTGTTGTTTACTAGCCTTTTGTCTATCGCGATATGTCTTTAATTTTTTTAGTGATGTCGGTTTGGAACATCTCGCTTTACCAGAGCCCGGATTCTCTTTTTTTCCATTGTAATGCCAGCGACACTCAAATTTCATTACATTGTCACATTGTTAATAGAATAAGAAAAGCCCAAAACCATGCCACTGACACGCTATCTCCATACAACTGAAAAGATTTTAGAATCTGTAGAGATTGTAGAATCTCAAGTCGTTTGAAATATGACAGTTCTTGCGAAAAAACTGTTGATGTCACTATGTGATCTGCAAGACATAGTTGCAGTACAAAGCTGACAATGATTTCAACAATGTTTCAAAGTTGGAAGCGCAAGTATAGACAGATATTTAAATATTTGTAAAATCTTCAGTTTATACTATTTCCGACATTTCTACACAAACCAAGCTATAGCCCATAACTCTAGCAGAGGGAGCACGGCATAAACCGGGAGTGTTTATTTTAGCCCGGCTATTTGCGTTCCAAGTGTTCCAACCTGTCTCCCTGTCAACGCAGGTGCTTGCACTTGCACTTTCATCCGCTAAATGTTTCGTTTTATTCACTGTTTATGTTATCCAATGTTTATAGTCCGTGGTATTATGTGCGTGGGAACAGGATGGTTTGACAGAGGGGTCGCAATTTACATATCCATGACTTATTTTAATCGATATGTTTTGTTATTTGTAAGTTGATAAGCTTATTTGAGCGTCAAATTTCACCCACGCATAGTTGAGTTGAGAGATAACAGATTTTTTATAAAAGATCTTCCGCGCGAGTTGAGGCGGTACTCACACGCAACGTATTATTATTCAATGTTTTTCCGGATCCGTTTTATTGACTCTCTCTCTCTTTTTTTCGTGTGGGACACCGAGCCGTCCAACGACCCAAAAGGTGTTTACGAAATCCCACATAAAAACCGCATAATATCGAGACATGACGACACATGTTGCCGCAGAAAATTGGACGTGTACGATTCACCTAAATCTCATAAGTGAGTACTTAATTATTTTGAAATGAAATTCCGCGAAAGACCTACACGCAACTTATGACCCTAATAGTTTGGTTATTTATGTTATGACATTGCTCCTTCCGATGCATGTTTATTTTCCTTATCTGCCCACGTTCGTCTTCCAGTCCCCTAGTTTATCAGAGTAAAGTCACAATAATATTATGTCTTGAATAACAATCGCAGGTCCCCTTCACGCAATCTTCCACATGGTTATTTGCTATTGCCATTTTCATCATATTTACACATATGTGTCTACCATTTATTCATCCTCGTAATGTCCATAAAGATCTCATATGCATTTTTCTTAACACAGTCTAAATACCTTTTGTATCATAGAAGTGTACAACAATACAAACGTACTTTATACAGGGCACTAGGAAAAGTACTGCGTTCCTTGAAACTACGCATGCTTTAGGTATAAACAGTGTGTTAAGCGTGTTAAAGATAAAAATACTCATAATTAAAAATATTTTACGAAGACTACCTACTTATTTAAGTTTTCAACCCTAGGTCAAACCGCGACATTGCGAGTCGTTACAGTGAAGTAGGTACAGCCGACGATTTTAAACCGTTCCTAAGCCACGCGTAATAAGATCTACGATGGTGCAACCGCAGATCAATTTGACTTGATTCTGAGATAGGATTTGACAATTAAGAACAGTTTTAGTGAAATATTTTTGACTAGTTCAAAAAAATATTATTAAAAAACATCCTGGACGATTCACAGAGCGCCATCTAGCCCTGCGAACTTCGTTTTGCTGTATCGTTTCTCAGGGTAGTTACTTTGTTTCCCATGATAATTAGAAATTTTCCAGCCGTAAAAAGGAGACTACGTCCTTCCTTGGAATAAATATGTTTTTCATAAAAATCCGTTCAGTTGTTTTCGCGTAATGATTTCACACATAATATTTACACAGATAAACAGGCAAACAAGCAAAAATTCTAAAACTGTTTGAACGTATTCTGTTATAATTTTTAAGTATTTACAATCAATATTTTTCTCAAAATATCTTCTATGTACAGATTTTCGACCCTCTTCTGCTTTATTATATGTATGAAAGCATAACACACCTTGTTTTACCTTTAGAATGCATAGTTTAAAAAACGCAGTATTTTGTACGTACACCCTGTATAGTTCAGTTGTATTTGCTAAATTTTTGATTGGATGGGAAGCTATCATAGCTTGGTAGGAAAATATTTGGAGTCATATTTAAACAAACCAAAAATTTGCAACAGCAGGGGTATGTGTACAATATGGCGTATCCTGGTGGAGGCCTACATTCAGCAGAGGGCTGCAATAGGCTGATATATGTATGTATCGAGGTTGACGGTCAAAAAGCTTCGAACATTCTGAACATTCACGTAGGTGATGAAAATGTAAATTTTCGTACATAAGTAGTTATAATTTTACTCTTCTTTCATCGGTCATGGGAAAGAAGTGCATACTACCTAGAACAGCCGTGTTAATTGGCTAGATGTTTTTTATCTGTTTGTCTGGATCGTGTCCTGTCCATATCGGCGTGTTTCCTAGATCGTGAAATGCCACAACGACGGCTCGACAAACGACTAGTTGTATTTATTACACTGCTTTAGTTTAGCTGTACTTTTTGTTTGTTAACAAATAAGTACTTACCTGCTTATTACTTGTTGTGATGTAGGTGAATACTTCATTTTTATGGATAAATAGGCAGGTGTGCATCAATGAAAAGTTTAAGATTAATTGATATGGGTCAGTATAATTATTAATTTTATCAAAGATCAAAATAAAGCACTTATATTACGTAATTGTCCTACTGTTCGTTCCTCTAATAGTTCTAAACGGAAATTTTCCTATGTGATTGCACGAGTATCATAAAACATGACTTCTTAACTAAATTGTTTTTGTTAGATCATCAATGAAGCAATTGTCATTCTTGTACAGTACAGTGCTGGCTTAGAATAGCATCACCCCATTTCTTTCCCGTGGGACATACCTGTCGCTATGGCGATACACAATTTTCCGAATGACCCTCAGATATATGTCAGACGCGGCGTAAATGTCCGTTTACGCTCTGCCTACCCCGCAAGGGATAATAGGCATGATATGTGTATGTATGTATGGATGTGTACAGTAAATTACACCATACGTACTAAGAATATCACTCGAAAAACTGTGTTGAAAGTTAAAGCCTACCACAAAAAGGGCCCAATTTTGCCCATAAGGGCCTTACCACAAACATCTTAGATATGTGTTGAACGCGTGTTTTAATAAATAATTAATATAATGAACAAATAAATTTCATACAAAACACGCTTTTAAAGTTTGTCTAACTTTTTGGTTATTAGGTAGAGAGAGATTGATAAACTATTATGTAGGTACCAACAAACATCAACAAAGAAAAAACACATCGTATCACATTACAATACAAGAGCTTAAGCAAATAGAGCGTAATAATACCCGCCCTTCTTGTCCACCTTATTTCTTTTAGTTTCTTTCAAAGTATTAGATAAAAGATACTTACGAATAACCAAAGCGCAGGACTAAAACTTCTCAATCTATTTCATCATCAACAACGGTGAGATGAGACATCCACTGCCTGGACATAGGCACTCGCTGTAGGGCGTCTTAGTGTGAAAAATGTCGAATCGACCTATTTTTGGTTGAGTTTTTAAGCATCATATATTATTTTATTTGAAACAGAAAAAATATATGTTGTTGTTTATGAACAGTTCTTGATTATTTAATGGACAAAAACACGATTTCTATAACTTTCCTCGATCATAAAAAAATGCAAAGATACGTAATTTTATGACAATTTTTCAAGTATTACTCAAAGATTAGTTACACTAAGAATTTTTAAAATATGCCAAAATGTAGGAAATTACAAGATGTAAATAAAATAATGGATAGATTTTTTAAATTGTTTTTTGGGATTTTTTGAAACCCCATTATTCCCATTATATAACCAAACGACGCGCGCGCTGCGCTTCAGACGCCCGCCGGGCATCATCGGAGCAGGACCTATGCCATTTTTTCGACCGCGGCGTTCCGCAACCTGCTTTTTTCATCTTGTCGCGAAATATTAATAAGATATGAATTTTCTGTCCTCAAATGGGTTGGCTGGAAGAGATCTCTTCTTAAGAGATAAGCTCACCTTTGCTACTAAGTTTTAAATAAGTCTTGTATATTTTTTGACTGTAAATAGTTTGTGAATGTGTAAATATTTCGTTAATTTATTGTAAATAAACGTGTACATAGTCTGTAAATAGGTAAAAATGGGAAATAAAAATAAATACAAGAGGGTACCTATATGTCAAAAGCGGAAAGACAGGCAAACAATATCGTAAGTATCTGAACATAATTCTAACCAATTTTTGACCTACCAAAGTGACTACCTACTATGAAGTATAGGTATCAATTTTAGTGAATAGGTAAGTAGACAAAGAATTGTATAGCTGATCTGGGTGACTAAACCAGAAGCAGTTTTAGGTTGAACAACAACAGACAGTAAAATTAAATAGTATTGCAACCACAGTATCTAACATTGTACCTATCATTTGATCTAGTGTCATTTTATTTATTAAGTAGTTCATAAACTGTTGCCATGTTAAAAGTAAACATCATAATACATGCACAGTAGAAATGAAACCAGTGGTGCAACCACAGTTCAAATCATACGAAGAGAATGTACGATTTTACATATTGTAATTTTATTATTTATTAGTGAGCCATGCTATAAGTAATTATCAAGTACATACACAGTAAAACAAAATCAGTAGTGCAACCACTGAATTTGTTTGTAATGTAATATTATATTTAATTAGACCGTAAATATTGTACCGATAACCTTAGCCTTCTAATCCTTGCAGTGCTTCAATACCAAGAGACAAAAGTATTAACATGCAAACAAATTACTAGGTACTGAAAAGTAAGTATAATTTAGTGAAACAGAAAAGGCAAGCCTGTTCAAGATTAGTGTACTTTTTGATAAAAACGTTCCAGGACTTCAAGCCGTCATGACGATGACCAACTCTCTCTGCAAGTTCTGGAGTCACATACATCTCCAAAACAACATAGTCAAACATATCGCAAACTGCGAGGTTGTCCAATCCTATGTTTATCTGGGAGCGCTGATTTCCAACAACGGCGGTTGCATAGACGAGGTAAAAAGACGTATGGCGATAACTAGATCCACAATGAGCAAGTTTCATAAGGTTTGGAAAAATCGCAATATCACGAAAGCCACCAAAACACGACTCGTGAGAGCACTCATATTCCCCGTGTTCCTCTATGCTGCGGAGACGTGGACTTTGCGGGAAATTGAAAAGAAGAGGATAGACGCACTGGAAATGTGGTGCTGGAGAGGAATGCTTAGAATATCATCGACAGCATTCCCCACCAATGACTCCATTCTCAAGGAACTTGGCATCAAGCAACGCCTCTCCTACATCGTGCAAGCTCGCATCCTTACATTCTTTGGACACGTCGCCCGACGCGGGGACATATCTATCGAGCGGCTCGTGGTCCAGGGGAAGGTCGAGGGTGCGCGCTATCGAGGAAGATTCACGCCTATATCCCTTACGGGGTAGGCAGAGCGTTAACGGCCGTTCAACGGATATTAACACCACGTCTGACAAAAGTTTGAGGGTCAATAAGATAACTGTGTATCACCATAGTGACAGGTTGTCAGCCCGTCCAGACGGACCAAATTAAAGCCGCTACACAAGAAGGTTCCGTGACTGAGTGCACCAGAAAAGCAGCCATCCGTGAGGAATGGCGACGGATTGTAAAGCGTGCCACCAAACCGGATTGACGACCACGTCCGCTCTGTTAAGAGTGTATTGACGAAGAAGAAGACATCTCCACGCCAATCAACTCTTTCTGGCAGGAGGGCGTCCAACGTTACGCTTGCCAAGGCGTGGCCTCCACTCATGAACCCGCTTACTCCACCGTCCGTCGGTTCTACGACAAATGTGGCAAGCCCACTCCCACTTCAACTTGCTACACTTCCAGAAAATGTTCGTCACTGATCTTTTTTGCGGATAAGGCAGGTGAGGTGATGACTGGTAGGACACATTGATCGAACACCATGGTCTTGAGGCATTGTGGCAAAGATGATTCTAGAATATGACGCAGCTTCCCAAATGCCGCCCAGCTAAGCTGCACTCTTCTGGTGCTTTCAACCTCAAAGTTGTCTCTACCCAACTGCAACGTTTGCCCAAAGTACACATACTTCAACAACTTTAAAGGCTACACCTTCGACGGAGACTAGCTTGGGGATGATTTGTTGAGTGAATTTGACTTTTGTCTTGTCCAAGTTCATCCCGAGTCTGTCACGTCTCGAGGCAGCCTTAAGACTGGATAGCATTTTTGCACACACTCTTCACACACTTTATATATAAAATTAGTACGTATAGTAAGGATTATTTGTCATTGTCCTTCGATTTTCATTTTTTCGATGATTATTAGTGACTAATGAAAAATTTTAGATGTACCGACGGTGATGAAATTGAGAATATATCCCCTGCTAGTAGAAGCGGAAACCAAGGAAGACGAATTTCAAACTGTTACGAGACGCCGCCGACTTGTTGACATCAACCATATTTAAATGAATTACAGGACAAAGCTCATCATAATGAGTTATTCAACTGCACATTACATAATACTAACATCATATTTAAATAATATTACTATTAATAATAAGTACTTATATAATTCAATAATTAAAAATTTAAAATATAAAAACACATCTTCACTGTTTAATTTTATCAATCCTACAATTGTACTAACATATTTTTCCTAAGTAAATTACGTAAACAATAAAATTATATCTATATCTTGGGGAGTTATTGACCTACTGCCATAGTTTTGTATACTGTAACGCGCGCGCTCGCTGTGGAAGCTGCGCTTGCCGCCCGGTCCGTACCGCAGGGTCAAGTGAGTTCACCGCAGACTAGCTCGCGCGATCTTTTCGACGCGACGGGCGGAAGGCCGTAAATGCCTACTTTTCAGCACTAAGCTAAAACAACACTGGAACATAAAAAATATTGTATAAGTTGACTTTTTTTTTTTTGTTGGCCGATGTGGCGTAGTGGTAGTGCGACGGTTCAAAAGTCCAGGTTCGATTCTCGGTGGGGCACTCACAAAGTTGATATTTATCACTTAGTGAATTTGTTCCCAGTCTGGTTAGGACCGTGCAGGCTGAAGCACCTGATTGTCCGAAAAGAAAGATCGTTCCGTGCTTCGGAGGGCTGTCTGATTAGGTAGTTAGACGGCGGCGGTCGTTACACAACCATGTCAGATGCCTAGTATTAGTACCTTTAGTAGGCGGTTGAAAAACTCTGACACCAGGGTTCATCGGGTCGTTGGATGACTCGGTGTCCCACATAAAAAGAAGAAGAAGTTTACTTTTTTGAAAATATAACGGTTATTTTTCTATATTTTTATTTCCTCGAGTCATATTTTGTTCCTGTTTTTATATTCATGACATTGGTAAACTCGAAATTCCGAGCCTGAACATTTTGCAAGAGTTTTTTGGGTCGACCGGCAAATCTGTGCGTTTTATTCGTTGTTACTCTTGTTATCCTTACGAGTAGTTCCCTCAAAATAAATCTTCTTTTGCTTGAGTGGTTTCCCATTTCCTCCACCTGACGAATAACGCCAGCGTTCCATTACACTCTGTCGGTGACATCCGCGTAATAAATTCAAATGCGACGTCAAGGTGTGCGGAACGGAGCGACGCGTCGCGAATATTCGGAATAGCGGCGCGGATGATGAACTTGGCTGTTTTGCATTCGCGTTCGTAGTCTATTTCAGTATCGCTTGCCGCTCGTGGAATTGCCCGCCAAAAGAAATAAAACTGGCTGAGAAGGAAGCGATTTGTTCCTGAAGGGTTTGAAGTATGATTTATTTGAATAACACAACTTTAAATTTGAGTAGTTTCTGTTATATCGTGAACATCATAAGTTAATGATTTGCTTGACTTTTCACCCGTGCAACTTAGAAATTGGAGAGTTTCCATGTGTTTAAATTAAAGCTTACATTTTTGGAATGACCTTTTAATATTTGTCAGAGGTGATGATCATACCCTGCTGCAGTAAAGCTTGAAGATGTCATCTTGCGTCTGTATCTGTGGAAAAAGAATAAAGATATTTAGAAATACATTATTAAAACAATGTATACCTTAGCCCTCTTAACTATTTTTGCTTTATCTATTCAATGATTGAAATCGAAACCAGATCATAACAAACATTCGACAATCACGCGCAAAATTAGCAAATGTCAAATTCCAAACGTCATCTCGTCGATCTAGAAAGCGAATGTGAATCGTGCGCCGGCGCAGCACGTTTGTCAACAATTAAATTTTATCACTTAGGTAAGTGTTTTGTTTTGTGACAATTAAGATTGCGGTTCAGGTTAAACAACGATGATTTCTACCTATCATATACATTTTATTTAATTTTATTAAACGATTGATTGTGTGATACCGGCTTAGAAAGTCGTTTCCCAATTTTGTTCCCGTGGACGTTGCTGGAGGCAACTAAGAAACTGACTTTAATTGCTATATATGATCTTTGTTTGATTTGATATATACATAAGGTGATGGAATTGCAGTTCTATAATACAAGAACATACAAGTAATATAAGCTTGCAATCTACACTCCAAATCGAAGATAAAATTTAGTGAAAAATAATAATATCTGTATACTTTACGTTTAACACGTCGTCACGTGTGAAAAAGACTTTAAATTTGCAGGCTAATGTAACATTGTGCTAATGCAATAGACTCAACAGGTGAATGTGCAATTTGAATGCAAGACAAAATTTCATCATACTATGTAATCAAATTTGCTTTAAATTATCACATAGATAAGATATAAAGGTAGGGAGGTGGTGGTAATTTCAGCAAATGAAATTCATGCACTCTTACAAAAACAATTTGTACTTAGTTAATACATCGATATGGTTTTTCATGTGAAGTGCTCTATTTCTACTAGGAGTTTAAACCTTTGAAATCTATTCAAATACCAAGAATGTAATTGAATATGTGACAATAAGTAAAAACTAACATATCTTATAATACAAATTCTTATTTTTGATGATAATTTGATACATATTAGTATTCTTTTTCTAAGTTAAAGTCATTGCATTCCTACACATATCACGCCTCTAATCCCTTGCGGGGTAGGCAGAGCGGCCGCATAGAACGGACATTTACGCCACGTTTGCAAACATTTGAGGGTCATCCGGAAAATTGTGTATCGCCATAGTGACAGGTTGTCAGCCCATCGCCTAAAATTGCAATACACACCCTCGAGTCCCTTAGACGCTTCTTACGACTCCCACGGGCAAGAAATGGGGTGATGCTATTCTAAGCCGGCATTACACGGCACTGCATTGCATTTCTAACTCCAAAATAATTCAGAAAGATTGACTTTATAATATATCTCTTAAAATTCGTCCAAACATTCTTGTTTAAAAAGGAAACCAACGAGCTAACTAATGAGTTAGCTGGGCGGAGTCGCGGTTGGGCATATTTTTAGTTGGGCGGCTGTCGGTCCATTTCCTGTCCACGACTAATTAGCAAGAGCAAAAGAATGTCATAATTTACTGTATACGCTTTCTAAAGATAAAAAAAAATCGTACAAAAACCCATAGAATACTGAATTATACAAGTAGGTCCGTTTTCTATTCATATATCAATAATACTACTTTAAGGGATGTTCAGAAGCATTTCCTGAGACAATGCAGGAAATGATAGATTGAAAGCTTTAAGCCTGCCAATGCTGTATTATAATGCGACTAATTTGAGAATACATGCGCATGGTCAAACTCACGTCCGGTTAGACACTCTTTATTTTATCTCTCTTTTAAGATACTCGATCGGGCTAGTTGTTTGAACAACCAACTGCCAGTTTCAGTCATATGCGCGTGGCATAAGAACGGTCTCGAGTCCAAACTGTCTAACCCAGCCTGAGCTTGACTGTACTAACAAATCGGTTAGTAGCCTTCATTTCCACTCACATGATAGCACTGAAAAGTCAAAGATACCTATAAAAAATACGATCCTTCAGAGCTAAATTGCAGGCAATTCTGAAAGGATTTTTCGCTGCCCACTCCGTTATGCAAATTGATGTGAAACATCGCACTTCCCGCAAATTTATGCAAAGCCGACCAGATTTGGGGTCTCGAATAACAAAAAGATACTTGCATTATTCTTATTACGAAAATCAAATTTATTCCGGCTGTGCTTGTTTTTACTCAAGGATTCAGTAAGGGTTTGGACTCACCTGCACAAATTTCAGTCGCGGAATTTTAACAACTTCAGTGACCCAAATAATTTTTATTAACTAGAATTTTACTTTTTCTACTATTATTATCTTAGAAGGATTATACTCGACGTGAAACAAAAGAAGTTTTTTATCATTTGCGTTGCCATAAAAATTAAATCTAAAATTTCTATGAAACCATAGTTAATTTTTTTTTTAATTCAATTTAATTCATTTATTCTATGACAGAAATTCTGTGTGTGAAATAATAATTATATATCTTATAACTAGACAATAAATCTCGTAATACTATTAGGACAATAAAATAAATTCATATATAAAAATGAATAAGTAAAAATGTATTCAATTATAGTTCTAAAAGTCATCAAGGCTATATTTTTCTAATAAGTATAGTTTTAACCTGGCTTTAAACACACCAACATTTTTTTCCGTTTTGGACGCCACTGGGCTCTCGAACCACCCTAAATGATTCTCGGAAAGAAATAAAATAGACTCAACTAATCAAATAAAAGCATATGAAATAGCAATTAACTTTCGCACATTAAGTAAAGCTACAAGATATATAATGACTTTAAATGGTACCTTTTTAATAACATACCTACACGTATTGGCATCTTGTTAATCAGATTAATATTAACGAGACCAGTTTTACCGGAATAGAAAACAGGACCAAGGCAGAGACGGGTTCAGTGATGTTTTATTTTTCATTTATCTTTGTTCTTTCATGGGATATTTGGATGTAAAGATTGTCGATAAATATAGATCTTTTACAGAAAAATAATCAACTACAATATAGCAAGCTGCATTTAAACAGTCTAGATGTTCACTGTATTTTACAGGATTGTACTTTTAAGTGGGTGGCCTCTTATCAGATCAATTCTCCCTACATAAATCATCTAATATGCACACACATACACACCCCTGCCAGCAAAAATTTTCAAAAGTAGCTGTATATTAGTCGTATTTTCAGTGATATATTCGTGATAGAAACGTGATTATCACTAGAAAATGGCCCCTCATATAGTACACTTAAGCACCATATAGACCCTATTGTAGCTCCGCTTAGGACTCTTTAACCGTATATTAATGATATAACTGCGTCTATTTGTGCTTTCTAGTCATATACTAGCAGTTTTGAAGCTGTTCTATCCCTAGGAAGTGCCACATTAGCACCATCAACACTAATATAGCGCAAATTAAAGTTAAATTGAAGATAGTGACACCATAGTAACACAATTTGCATGGTGGCCGTGGTGTAGTGCGTGTTGGCAGAATCAAAAGTGAAAAATTTAAAGTTTTGGTAATTCATATTAAATGTTTTTAATCTTATAAGTAGTCATAATTCTTACGTGTGACAAGTACGTGTGACAAGTTCGTGAGTATAGGTCCATACATACAAATTTTACATGCGCCTGTAACTTTACTGATAAATATGTGTTATATTTTTATTATATTTTTATTGCGCCCCTTAAATTAATAGTATTTAAATAAATATCAATAATTTAATTTAGTCATGGTATCAAACTGTGCCATTGTTAAGCTAAGTAGTGTTACAGTTGCTGATATATAGTTGATTAAGAGCTCCTTTTTTCGGTTGGATATTTAGAGTTCATCAGTCGCAATTAATAATCCTTTTCACAATAAAATCTATGTTGTTGCAGTCTTCCGCGAAAACAATGATCGAAATAATGGACATTGACTGATATTTGAACAAAAATAATTTCAAATGGCTCAAGAGAATGGAATGGCCGTGGAAAAAGACACACTTCATTTTAAGAAAATAACTTTAACAAACTCAGATCAGCAGCCATTTATAAAAAGTTATAATATAACACTATAAATTCTCAAATACAGCTACAGATTTCTTTAACTGTGTTCTCGAGTAATGATAAGCCACTATTTAGCCCAGTTATAGAGATGAAAATGCTGTTATATAACCAGTGACATAATGGCACCATCCATGCTTTAATAACTCTGTGCAGTTTTAATTTAGATTCATAGCCACTTATTTAACACAAGTGTTAACAACGGCTAATATAGAACTTATTTGTGATTTAAAAGCTTTCTTGTGGCTGTTATATCACGACCTAGCTTTAAAGGTGATCAGTATAGCACCAGCTCTATAAACGTGATATCGGAGCCATATTAGCCTGCTTTTGCGTTATTGCAGAGTTTAAGAAATCAGATATATAACCTTAATGCTCTAATTCAATGTTATGAAAATCATATTACAGCTGTGATAAGAAAGCTGTACAAAGTAGCTGAGTAAACGTTACTATTACTAGTAATATCACCATTTGGCTGTATAACCTTATACAGCTGAAAAGGGTTACTCGTTGCGTATATATCTCAGGCCGATATAAGCATTGCTTATATATCCCCGCAATATCTCTACTTCATGTTAAGACCTGACCTTATATCACCATTTTGCTGGCTGGGACACACACACACACACGTGCGCGCGCGCCTTTAATCCCTTGCGGGGTAGGCAGAGCGTAGACCGCCACAAAAAACGGACATTTACGCCACGTCTGACAAGTATTTGAGGATCATCCGTAAAACTGAGCATCGCCATAGAGACAGGTAGTCAGCCCATCTCCTAAAATTGCAATATACACCATTGAGTCCCTTAGTCGCCTCTTACGACTTACACGGGACAGAAATGGGGTGATGTTATTCTAAGCGGCATGACACGGTTAGCCGGCATTACATCTAATATCCAGCTGTGGACAATTTGGGGTTAATTATGATGCTTTATTTTGGTAGAACAACATGTAATATTTTGGTGAAGTCGATTGATAAGTTATCATTCCTACAGTTTCGTACTTAATTCTGAATGCCTCCCTGCTACTAGGTTTATGTAATTAGATAGATGGGCAAACAAATAAATAAGGCCGTCGCCAAGTGACGACGGCTCCAGCCGTGCCGTGATGAGTCGTGGACGGCTGAACCCGTCGTGAAGCAGTTCTCGCAGACTATGATAAATGATAATTCGCGGGCGACGCAGTGTGTCGCAGGGTTTAATTGGATACCTCATGCATAGGCAAAAAATAACAAAGTTATAAAAAATTATGACCTCTACTTACTGTACTACGCATCTATCTATGACATTATTTCTTACTTCGGTTCAGTTCAGTTCGACGCCGTGTGATGCCGGCTTAGAGTAGCATCACCCCATATCTTCTCCGTGGGTGTCGTAAGAGGCGACTAAAGGACTCGAGTGTGTGGCGCTTGCAATCATAGGCGATGGGCTGACAACCTGTCACTATTGCGATACACAATTTTGCGAACGACCCTCAAATGTTTGTCAGACGCGGCGTTAATGTCCGTTTCTTCGGCCGTTTACGCTCTACCTATTTCCCGAGGGATATAAGCGTGATGTATGTATGTACGTTCTATGTGAACGCATCCAAAACCCCGAAAGAAAGGTAGTTTATTTATTTATTTAGTCCACTTGCGTTTACTTAACGGCAAAGCGGAAGGTTAAGAGGCTACAAGACAGAGTTGGGTAGGTATGCGTTTGGGTAAATCGGTTGTATTTATCTCAAAACTATCGTGCGTTTCATTTTTTTGGCAAAAATAAGGCGGTGACAGACTTTCATCACAAAAAATTGAAACCTTTTTCGAGAATATTTGAACCTACTCTCACGTAGTTGCCAGACACTCTCATACACACAGATGTCTAAACACAGCCCACCTCGTCTGCACTGTAAACAACCACGAAATTATCTCGGGGGCGATAAAGAGAATATATTCGGCTTAACGTCTGCTCCGGCAGTTAAGGCCAAGTGTGACCTTCGGTTGAGGGTGAGGAGAGGGGTCTGTATAAACCTGGAGTTATAGTAGTCGTGCTCCCCTTAGACACTAGCAGGTATTTAGAAACTTCTAGATAAGGCATTACTTATATTTTATTTATGTTTCCGATCATTTTCAGGCAAAAATGCAACGGTGAAGAAGTTGTCTGTAATGACTTAGTGTGTAAAAAATTAATTTACAGAAAATGCAAGTCAAGAGAGACCAGCATTTTTATCTTCTTCTTCAATTCGAAATCTATGGCGCACCTAATGTCATGCCCTCTTTTGCCAGTCCTTTGCAGCAAAGACGATCTGAACTTGGCTACTGAGAATGCCATTGCGGTCGCCAAATACTGGCACTCAGAAATAATGACTATATTATCCATTGCCACGATGAAGAAGAAGCATTTTTATCAAACATCTATGAATCAATTGATGTCGTCATCCAAGTTATTAAAATCAGTGAACAAATTACTGGTCATGGCAGAAAAAAAAATTGGCTTTAATAAGGTTTTCAGCCCTATACTGTCTGTGGTACTGAAATATTACCCAGGAAGTACAATGGCCGCACAAAATAAAGATCAATAGGTCTATTAAGGCGCCAGCACCCGACGTCACCTGATCCCGGTTTTGCGTCAGTTTGCGACACCCCGACATTTCCGCACGTAAACGGAAGGATGAATGGATGGCTTCTTGCTTTTATTCCTGATACGAAACTATCGCAACAGTGGCGAACTGTTGAGCCGATGACACTACTCGCAAAGAAATTGTCAGGACCACCATGAATTTTTGATTGTAATTTACGAGCGAGATTATGACAACTTGCTTCGAAAAATCCACGTCGCCAAATTTATTAGCAGAATTTTAGAGAGTTTTAATATGACATCAACGATTTTAGGCAGGTATGTTTTGTTATAAGGTACAATTTTTGTGGACATTGCTTATAAAACAAATACCTATGTTGCTGATTTCGTAAGCAATTTGCTAAGTGGAAAAATTAAGGTAGATAGTGTAGCAAAGTTTTGATCAAAAATAAACTTGTACTAACTATATCAAACCATATTACTTCTGTACCTAGTTTACTAAAGTGCCAGTGGTTTATTGCATATTCTGTGGCTAAAGGTCTCAACCCATTAGCACCTACACTGCATCGTCTGCAGTCTGCACTTGTGTAGAGCAAAGTGGTGCAAGTGCAATGCATGCATAATGCCTCCAGTCATATTCATATTATGTGACTATTTTATACGGAAAAATATACGGTTTAGTTTAGAAACTCTAAAACCACGGTAAAAATCTTGCAGTAAAAAATCTTCGTACCTTAGTACTTTGTCTATAGTAAGTAGGTATATTACATAATGTAATGGAGGGTGTCCCACACGAAAATAAGAAAAAGGGAGGAAGATAAAGGCAGGTAAACCAAAAATTGTATAAATCAAATCATTAAACTTTCTTTCAAGGATTACGATTTTTAAGTTGGAGGATGAAGATATATTTTCGTTTTACCAATTATGTTACTTGGATAATTTCTATAGTTATATGGTCTCACCATGATTATGCAAAGTTTTTGGTACACAGTCCCTGTATACCTATACACAGACAAACCAAAGTGATGAATTAAATTCAAAGCATCTCCAGACTACATCACTCATATCCAGACACTATTGCGTCGAGGAGTGAATCGATCCAGGCTCGGACGACGACCGCACTGTCTAGTCTGACCCTACGAACCTTTGTATATTTGTTCACGAAACTTTTTAACGAAATTCTTATTTTTTTGTGTATCTTGTACTTCAAAGATGAGACTTATTTGCGACCTTTGTTGAATGGGCAAAGTCAATATTTCGCAAGAAATTGTTGAAAGTAAATAACATTCATGTATCTACCTCGTTTTCCCATCCATAAATTCAGAAGTTATATACAAACTCAGCCCATAATCATTAAACAATGTATTCTAAATTTTCAATCGAACTTAAATTAATCTTCTTCCGACAACTTAAATTCCATTGCTCCAAAGTTGCCAATCAATATCACAAGCCCGATTCCCAGTAGCAAGCTGGCACACGAGTGACAAAGTTGTTCGCACAGACCGGAGGTAGGATTAGCAAAAAGGAGCAGCGAACGTGATTTCCGGACGGTATCTACAGTCCACACATCACGCCATGTGCCGTTGGAAGCCTCACAACCACATATTCGCAGAAACTTCGTAACAGTCGGCAAGACTTAGAAATAAATTGCTACCCTGCCTTTTGGGAAACCTTTAGTCAGGAAAGACGAGATGCAATGGTTGTATAAATTACTGGAATATTAGGAGTGACACTCTTACTTTGCGAATATAAAAGGATCAATTTATTCCTCCAGTATCCTGACTTAGCTTGACTCATAGCCTACCTTTGTACACGTTTTAAGTTTTAATTCAATCTTTCAAATTGTAACAGTTCCATTGGAAAAGTAAATTGATTTTAACGGGCGGTAATGCAAATCATTTCTCATAATTTTTGTCGAGACTGTATAAAGCGTTATTGCTTTTAAATTGAGTGTATTTTTAGACATATCTAAATAAATTTTCAAGCAATTACCTAAACAGGGTGTAAGGGACAGCTCTCCGAATACTGATAGGGTGCATTCCGACCATGAAACTGAACAACTTTCCTATGGGAATATATTTCAGGAAACGTGAAAAATTATTGACTTTCTATAGTAAAGGCAGTTAGCTGATCGTTTACTGGCATAATATGTTCCCAGGGAAAAGTTGTTCAGTTTCGTGATCTGCATGCGCTCTATCAGTATTCGGAGAGCTGTCCCTTACACCCTGTATATATAAAGTGTTTGTCGCGATGATGACATCCTTAAAATATTGCAAGTAGTTACTATGTAAATCACACGATCTTCATGGACACAATTCTAAGAATTCTTTGTCCTATCAAGTAGGAGAGAATTGCATCTTGCAAGACGCGAATAGCTCGTCAACATCATTTTGTTTTTTTGCACATACTTACTTGCTAGGTACTGCAAGTTTTCCAGGAACCCTCGTTGCTAAGTACTCTCAACAACACATTAACCTACCCAATTAAGGGGCCAACATATACTGGCTATTCTTAGTAACTGTATGAAAAACCAGTATAAGTTGATAACCTACCTACGAACTACAAGTATCATTTCATTACCATGTAGGTAATGTGGCGCCTTTTTGTTTAATATTATTTTATCCACGCTCTAACACAGTGTAGGCAGTATTGAGATACAGATAAGGTAAACAAGGTCTACGTACTAATAAATATAGTTTCACTATCTTTTGATGGGCATTCTTTACGTATTCATATTCTACAGAGTTTATTTTTTCATTATTGCTCATAACATTATTGATGGCCGATGTGGCGCAGTGGTAGTGCGACTGCCTGCGACGCAAAGGTTCCGGGTTCGATTCTTGTGAATATGTTCCCGGTCTGGTTAGGAAATTGCATGGTGAACCACCTGATTGCCTGAAAAAGAAATGTTCCCGTGCTTCGAAGGGCACGTTAAGCCGTCGGTCCCGGTTGCTGTCTATGATTACATAGACGGCGGTCGTTACACAACCATGTCAGAGGCCTACTACTACTAGTAGAAGGCGGTAGAAAAACTCTGAAACCAGGGTTTATCGGGTCGTTGAACAACTCGGTGTCCCACATGAAAAGAGAGAGATTAAAGACTTAACATGGCTCATAATATTAGGTAAGTAAACACAAAAGTGTATAAGCGTACTTCAGTTGTAATAATAGGTTATTTTAAAGACCTAATATATTTATAATCGTCATTTAAAGTTATGATCTTATAATTAAACATTTTGCGAATTATGCTGCCTTGACCAACTCTGTGTCCGATATTATCAAACTACAGGCTACAATTTTACAGGTGAAATTCTATGTTCATTGCGTAGTCCGTTAGCCATTATTATACCGGGAATATCAAACGGCTACGCAATATAGGTACTACGAATTTCACCTGTAGTCTTGTAGCCTGTAGGCAACATAGGCCACTGTTCACGTATTTTCATAAATAACTGGCAAAAACGAGAGCAAAACGGGTGTAAATGCAAACTCAGCAAATTTGTCCGGTAGTATGCCATTATTCACCGTGTCAACAGCTTTCCTAAACTCAACGTTTGCTAATTTGCTATCCATCTATTCTCTCGCCCTTGCATCCAAAGTTGTAGACGCATCCTGCGGAAAGCAGTTGAGGTACGTTAGTACTATTATATATTCTGTGGTTGAGGTTACTATGGGTTCCTCCGCCCGGCCTTATTCAAAGCAAAAAAGGGAGTATCCACTATCTCTCTTTTCGTGTGGGACACCGAGTCGTCCAACGACCCGATGAACCCTGGTGTCAGTGTTTTTCAACCGCCTATACCACTAGTAGTAGGTTCAGTAACGGCCGCTATTTAATTAATCATAGACAGCAACCGGGACCAACGGCTTAACGTTCTCTCCGAAGCACGGAACCATTTCTCGTCGGACAATCAGTTGGTTCACCCTGCAATGTCCTAACCAGACCGGGAACAAATTCACAAAGTGATAAATATCAATTTTGTGAGTGTCCCACCGAGAATCGAACCCGGAACCTTTGTGTCGCAGGCAGTCACACTACCACAGCGCCACATGCGCAGTATCGACTGAGTTGCTCCGAGGAAACATGTGTCGACAGTCCGGTCTCGACTTGGCCAGGGCGCAGTGCCATTTCTATTTTCCCTTTGGATATATAAAGTTGATCTTGGTTCATAAAAAATCCTTAGCTTAAAAATATATTTTTTACAAAAGATCGTTAGTGGAAAAGTTGTTCGCAGACTGGCTGGCGCCGACAGCCAGAATCGAATGCGCGACCATCCATCAGGCAGCCTCTTATCGCAGCGGCTGCAGTCGGTTGGCAGTACTTTCACAGTTGGAAGCTCTATCGGGTTTTATTGTTCAGCTCAGACATTTTCGTGGGTTTAAAAAAGACTTATGTGATTGTATATTGCTACCAATATCCTTAACAGAATTATGAAAAAAGCTCTTCTGCCTATCATGTGGGACATCAAATCTACGAGCGACCGATTAACCTTGTCAAACCGCTTACTAAGTATTAAGGCGTAGTAGTAAGCCCCCGATAACTAGAAGAAGGTCACAGAGCACTTTAATTTTATGAAATAGGTCTCTAAAAATAAAGGCCGATATTTTTTTTTTTTATAAATAATTATTCAATTAGCTTCCAGCTAGTAACGATAGTAGCAAGATTTATATTCAAAACTGGGCTTTTCGCCAACAGCAAACTTTAATTCCGGCTTCGTTGGAAAAAAAAACAAGGAAAGTACTTGCATAGGTCGGCTTATTTCTTTGTTATGGCTAAGGTAATGATGGAATTTATTAGAGACAAAGTATCACCAAAATTTAAAGAATAATACATCATTTTAAGATTAGGTATGTTCTATACTAATACCAAGATGTAGGTGACTCCACAAACTAAAGAATAAAATTTGTAAGACCTTTTTACACCACTAACCTAACTAATAATAGGTACCTATTTAAAACATTATCTATCGACAAACAATTAAAAATAGCTTTATTTAATAATCTGACTAAGAAACATCGACGCATTATTAAAGCATCATCATTTTATCAACACGAGCTTTCTCGTACAGCAAGTGCATTACACATGACCAGTTTTGGTAGACCTGTGACTAGCTATGACAAGAAGCAATTCAGTCTCACACAATACAACACAGATTGATTAGGCTCATCTGAATGTGAGTGGAATGGTATGTAAAATAAATCTTATGCGTTTTGATAAATATATTATCGTATAGTACCGCCGCCGAGAGAAGTCGGTTTTGACAGCTGTCATCTCCATACTAAAAGAGATGTCAACAAAGGAAAATGTACTATCTGCCATAGTATTATCACGAATCTGACAGCTGTCAAATACGACTCCTCACGGCATCGGTACTATAGTTATTACAAAAGCTGAAATTAAAACGTCTGCGAATTAATTTATATACAACTTTGTTAATAAATATTTAAAATAAGAAAGAACTTTTATTGGCAAACACACACACAGAATACAAGACCGCTCTCCTAAAACGTTTTGTGTTGTCTTACTATTTGCGTTACCTATTTATCTTATTTTTTTTAGCCATTCAAATCACTGAATATTTTATATCAAAACAGTTCTTTGTAAACTGTCCTAGCTCAGTCTCAATTAGTCAAGTGTTCCACTTGTGGTACGTCGAATCACATCCGCTGTGAGTAACAAACTCGTATCTTATCATCAAGTGTTTTTGTAACAGGATACCCTATCTGTACCCTGTTAAAGGAGACTCGAGTACCCATTCCCTCCTGGGAACGCACACTCAGCTAGTATGCCAGACTCAGTTTTGCAAAGACTTTTTTTGCTTTATTCTCTTAGGGGTTTGGGGATAGATTTGTTGAAGGAAGTTGCGAGATACGGAGGAAAACAGGCACAAATAATGTCACTATAAGTGATAAGATAGGGTCTTCTGAGAGTTGGACAGATGGTAAGATAAAGTACAAAAAGATTTATTTTACGTATGTAAATACGACATGTTTTAATAGGAACCAGAACCATGTTATAAATTCCCTGGCAACTAATTACAGAAATATTTCAAAACGGAGTAACACTACTTTCATCCAAAAACCAGAATTAATAAGCAAATTTTTATGGTAGGTATTCCTCTTCAAATTTAAGAGTCAAACTCTTATTGGTGGAGTAACTTCCAATTGGTACAACTTCAACTTAATAAATGAGACACGAACTCTGGTAGGGATCTACTCGTTCTCTGAGCAGATATAACATAGGTACATTAATGATTTACATTATATATTGCACGTCGTCTAAATACGCTTAGGTGTTTAATTTCAGTATTCACACACAATAAAAAAAGATATCCTTTTCTATTATTAACCATTTATTGCACACAAGAAACATTACAAGACATGTACAAAGAATGACGACACAACAGGACAACTTATTTCTTCTAAGCAATTTCTTCTGGCTGACCTACCGAAAGTGAGACTTTTACAAGACAGGTAGATTGGGCGTGGCGTGTACAATTACGTACTTGATAAAAATAAATGTCAATAAAATGTCATGCAAATATGCTAAGGATAGTAACATATATTAATACTTTCTTTAATAAACATACATATTTTTCATACATTTAATATAATTTCTAACCAAGTTTATACATTCAAAGCCTCTTTTCCTTTAACGATTCAAAGAAGCAACTGTAAATTTAACAATTTGAGCTTCAGACAAGATTGAGTACTGGTGTTTTTAATATGGCAGTCACGAAGACGTATGTTCACGAGCATGGTTTACCATGACAATCACATGCGTCCAGAGGCTCCCAACCTTGAATTGAGAAACGTACAAAAAAAACGATTACCTTTTGAATGACGAGATTAATAAGTAGCATCTTGACTTTAGAAGAAATTTTATTATAAGATTAAGATTTTTATCTCCTCTTCTATTTAGTATTTTTATTAACTCCATCACTCAGAACATCACCTCGTCATACCATTTGTATGCGGACGATCTGCAGATTTATAGTCAGGTTACGGTTGAAAACATTGACAGTGCAATCGACCGTATGAACCATGATCTGGAAGCGATCGCGTTGTGGACGGCCTCGCACGGTCTAAGCGTCAACCCTAATAAATCGCAGTCCATAATTATTGGTGGTAAAAGACAAATTGCACGCATTGACATGTCCTGTATTCCGGCTGTCTTCTTTATGGGTACTGCAATCCCTTACTGTGAGACTGTTAAGAATCTTGGGGTCTTTTTTGACCGGTCCTTGTCTTGGGTACGCCAAGTCAATGAAGTGAGCAGGAAGATTTTTGTCTCACTAAAATCACTTAGGCGTCTGCGCAACTTTTTGCCCGTCCGGACTAGAATTTCCCTGGCCCAATCCCTTCTTCTACCTATTCTTGATTACGCTGATGTCTGCTACCTTGATCTTAATGAAGACCTTCTAAACAAGCTGGAGCGACTCCAGAATGCCGCCATTCGTTTCGCTTTTGGCTTACGTAAGTATGACCATGTTACTGAATATCGCTCCAAGCTTAAGTGGCTTCCTATAAGACACCGGCGTAATTTGCATATCCTCTCCCTTCTTTTCAATATCCTCCATAATTCTAATACCCCCTTTTACCTTCGGGATCTTTTCCGTACTCGGGCTGATAAGCATGGGCGGCAACCTCGGGCCTGCACAGAGATGCTCCTTGAGTGTCCCACACACAAGACTGAATTTGTCAGCCAATCTTTTGCCGTGCATGCTGTCCGCTTGTGGAATGGTCTACCATCCTCTGTACGCGTAGCTAAGACTATTCAGAGCTTTAAAAATCAAGTACGTGCTTTCTACGAACAAAAATGTGACTTTAAGGTGTAATTTCGTTGTAGATATACATTTCTCATTCATTTGTGTGTGTGGGTGTATGTATATATATGTATGATATGATATGTATATATAGTTTTATGTATTTATTTATAATTATTAAATTTTATATATTATTTGTTTATATTTATATTGCAATTTATAGGTATACTTTATTTAGATGTAAGTAATATATATATATTAGTTGCACTATCCCGCATCAACTACTTTTTAAAAGCTTACTCCTTACTACCTGGTTGCCTGGAAGATATTGCTACCTGAGCAATAAGGCCGCCAATTGTACAATTTTTATTATTAATTCACCTTTTGTTTTTAATATGTTTCTTTTGTGCAATAAAGTATATTGTATTGTATTGTATTGTATTGTAAGATTTTGCAATTAAACAGACTAGGGTAAACCATTCTGACACGATAATTTGCGGTTATCAAGTTGATAATTTGAAAATACAATACCGGATACGCTCCAGATCCACTTTTCTCGTGTTTATTAGAGACTTATTGTTTCCAAACCTTGGTTGTTTGTTAAACTGCAAAAAATTTTCGATTTTGGAATTAACAATTTATTTATTCTTCAAATTACAATTGACATTCAGAATGTGTTTTACATTATTATCATAGTTAGCTAGGTAAGAAGTCCAAAAAATTTTCTATGGACACTATTCAACATTCTTAGTAGGTACTTTTTCATAAAATTAAGGTATCGAAGTACTTACTGAGTTAACTTGCCCAAATCGTGTGAACAATATGAGTAAAGACGACGTATTTAGTGTGACCATATTAATGGTCTTTCTTAATTTTTTACGTGGTCGTCTTGTTTTCCCAATATAGTACAGGCATAGAGTAGAAATCACATAGAGATGACACTCCCGCTCCAGACGCGCTCAAGGTCAATCCGTCTGGCTGTCTCTCAGCGAACAATTCAGTCGGGAGTGCGCTTCGCCGCGGAAACGTTCGTCGTGCGGGTCGAATTTTAATTTTTTTTTAATTTGCCTAAAGATGAGCCAAGATAAGTTATGATTTTACAGTAAATACCTAGGTACCTACCATTCGTTATTATACGTAATTGTTGTGTGTACTCCTATTTTTACTTACGTAGGTACCTAGTTTCTATTTTCTAATTTAAACTACCTAGGTGCCTAATTCATTGTTAGCTGATAATGATAAATAAGCGCATTCGTATCGTAGGTATGTTTTTTAACGTAGGTAAGTAGGTACCTACTTAACACCGCTCGACTGCAACAAAAAGTTCATTTGATAAGAAATCCTTGAATAGGTATAACAAACAATTAATATTCATCGCAAATCTTTTAAAATTATTGCATTTTGGTCAATCGGCGAGGCGGCGAATAGGTAGGTATCAAACGGAGGCGGCGGCGTGGTGGCGGTGTGCTTTTTGCCGTGTGCCGAGCGAGAATAACCTAGATCGTCCGTCAATACCACGCAGTAGGTAGATAGTTCGGTGAGGTAAGGTATTTAAATACATACTTATAAGCCAGTACAAGAGTAGGCTGTAATATATTACCTACCTATTAACAATAAAATGGTAAGGTAAGACTTTAAAACGGGTAAATATTTTGTTCCCACGGGAAAACTGTTAGCAGTGGTCGCAACCGCTTGATTGGCCGCTAGTCTGGAATAAAATTATTGGCACGTGACAGCCCCGACTTAAAGCGCGGGAGAGTGCGGGGCGTTACGGGCTGCGGGGGGAAGTAGGTGTTTAAAGCGCGGCTTTTGGGGCCCAGACAAAGGAGTTTCGCTTCTATACGCCAGTATTATTATCTATTCTTATGGTACAGGTGTAATGGCTTGAACGATGGTCAGAAGTTTTAAAGAATCTTGTCGAGGCGGTTGACTAAACGTCTGATTTGGTTGTTTAAATATATCAATGTTTATTTAATAAATGTTCGCTATGGGAAAGATTTTTTTACACATCTATTTATTTAGTTTTACCAACAACAGACATCACAAAATTTGTGTTCTCGCAAAATGTACTTATGACTACTTATTTTAGATCAGTAGAGTAGGTACGGTTCCAAAGCAAAATAAAGCTAGGATTTCCCACGGCGGAAAATTTATGAATATCTTCATAGGAACTTAATACATCCGGATCAACAGTCAAAAACTGTTGCCACAAAAACTTAAAATACACGGTAACATAGCATTATAACTTAAAAATAAGCTGTTAATCGTAATTTTTTGCTCTTTTGTCTACGTTCAAATAGCTTATTAGCTCTTTTTAACGATTAAAACACCTAATTTGATTCGTCATATTCTGCAATTTTACTGCAAAAACTCGTAGACTTTGTTAGTAAATGGTTAATTTTAGAAGTCAAGGTCTGTCTGACCGCAGAAAGTCAACGCCCTGACCTAAGGACATAAAACTACTTATAAACATTGTTATCATTAGAAAAGCCACTTTTGTAATGTTTATTACAAAGGGCCCGCATACATAAAATATGGAGGCTATTCATATTCAAAACCAGAAAACAATAAGCTTAACAAAGACAAAAAGGAAGAAAGTAGAATAGAATAACCTTTTACTTAGATAAAGGAAAAAGATTTTTTACTAGGTATGATAATTTTACTACTTGAAAAATATCCTAAATATAACAAAATAGTCTTCGTTCTAAAGGCCCACTAAACTAAAAGCGAATCGACGAAATTCACACTTTCTCGCAAAAGCTTACGAAATTGGCCTATTTTCCGAGGAACCCTCGGTCAAATAAATGGTCCTCGAAAAATTTATGTCGCTAGCCTTTTATTCTGTCCTGATTTCCGAAATCCCGACTTCCTGAAACGATTCCTCTTCGGTCGTAATTCACGGCCTGCATCTTTGATTCCCTTTGCGGAGCGCCAATGAATACTTGTTCGGATCTGTCTGGCATAATGAGGGACTGATTAATGTAAAAGGTCCCTAATTTGCACAATTGGTTTAAGGAAATTATAGGTATTTTGTCTCGGAGCGCTTTAAAGCCCGACCATACGAATGGATAGTTGTGCTGGTTTGTTTGTTTTTACAAATTTTACGGTAACAAAGAAGTACAGGTGCAGCTACATGATATGTATTGTTAAATAAAATTGAATATTACACATGGAGAGATTTAAGGTGAAATTTTACTATAGACCGATTGCGAAATCTCAAGACGGGCTAATGAAAGGGAACAACTTTCCCCAAGGAACATAGGTTGAAACTCGAAATGTGACAAAATTAATTTTTAATTTTTTTAAATATAGTAACTCAAATCAGCTGATCGGCAATTTTGTATGCAAGGTCTTCTTTTTTCGCGTGGGGAAAGTTGTTTCTTATCACCAGCCCGTCTTGAATTTCGCTATCTATCAATACTAGTGACCGATAGCGAAAACGCAAGACGAGCTGGTGATAAGGAATAAATTTCCCCAAGTAATATAGTCGAAGTATGAATAAAGATTTTTGACCTTCCATATGAAATTGCCGATCAGCTGATTAGTACACTCAATAATGTTTGTTAATATTGCGACCTATGTTCCTTGGGGAAAGTTGTTCCTTATCACCAGTCCGTACTCTGTTTGCAGTATCGGTCCCTAGTAAAAATTCATCCTATATAATTAGTCGCAGCTTGGAAGGCTTTTGGAGTTATTACTGTAAACAAACTTATTTATGAGACATATGTTATGAAATGTATAGTTATAAATTACCAAATTATCGGATAGGACAGCGATAGTTCAAGGATAACCAATAATGAAAAGAACTATTTACATAATTTTCAACAACCACCATTTAAAAAAGAAAAAATGAACTACACTTACTGACCACGCTTGGCAAAAACCGGCAAGGTACCTTAAGGCGAAATCTGGCCGAGGTAGCCGCGTTTTCAAGGGGGTGAAGCAGCCGCGCGGGCGGAGCAGGCGCGGGGTGTACCCCCCGCACGGGCAAGTAGCAAACGCAGCGTAGCAGACTCCCGCGCACGAAAGTATAGGCGTAGGGTAAATGTGCTAATGATTGAACTAATTGTTTCATTGATAGGTTGTCATTTTTAATATAATATGATATACTGATTCAATATTTGTTTTTTAGGCATCTGCACCTAATAAGGATTGATGCTACTACGTAAAGTTTTTAAATCAGTCATACAGGAATATTTGTGAAGATATAACGTCAAGGGATCCGTATAATTATTTATTATTTATGTTATACGGGGAAAAAAACAAATTACAGGCATCAAAATGTAATCAAAATTAATTTTCTAGACAAATAAAAATTACATTAAAATAACATATCAGCTTCTTTTACTAAAGCCCATAATCAGGGTTCTGCAGTCTGTTGAAATCATCGAGGCAGGGCATACAGACGAACAGACAGACAGAGTTGGCAAAATTGAAAATCCCCAGAACCCACTTTCATGGGTATGTAGCCGGTTTTTCAGAACTTCTCAAAGGCATTCTACGGGCTTGACGATAATTTCCCAATTCATGGAGAATATGATCTTGATAAAAGCGAACAAGCCTGGATTCCATTTCGTTTACCAAAAGTTGTCATCTCATTGGATATTTTTTTTAAGGCAGCAACTGGGCATTTCACTTCCACTATGGTATCTTCACCCACGTTTCCGAAAGTCGTAGCTCCTATGAAGGGAAATTCTTCATCTACAAATAGTCCACATTGCTCGATTCTCAAATTTTCTTGGCTGCTCAACTGTTCTAGTGCAAATTTTTATATTTTTATACCATTTGCCACCGACGTTACTGAAGAGATACCTATTCTTTTTTACAGAATATTAATAAATGACAAACCTTGCACAGTACAAGCTGTTGAGATATTGCTGTAGTCGTCTGTGTAGGGATGCGAAAAGACGCCACATTCATGACTCTTTCGATAATTGTAACTCAGCACAACTAGTGGTGCTGTAGATTTAACAGCACTCAAACGGCATTTTCGTCTCGTCCTGAACTGAATGATGGCCTCAAAGCAAAGCAAAGACTATCGCTAACACAAACCGTCAGCCACTTCCACTCTTTTGAAGTTGTTGCCGAGGACGATGTTATATCCATCAAATCAAGCATATATAATCGAGCATATATTATCCATCAAATCAACTGCCGTGGGCAATGATGATCTCCCTTATCCATACTTAACTCTTGCCAATCCTCACACACATCTTAGATTTTTCTCTGGTTACGAGTTCTTTCCCCTCAGCACAGAAACGAGCTGATGTTATATCCCCCTAAAGTTTCTAATCCTTTTGTTCTCCCAATTTTGTCCCATCTCCATTCCTATCCAAGATCCTTGAACACATTGTTCACAAGCAGGTATTCGACTTCATCACATTTAATAGTCTGCTTTCACCGTATCAGTCTAGCTTTCGTGCTGGTCACAGCACCGTGACGGCACTTATCAAAGTCACAGGCAATATTCGCCATGCCATGAAGAATTAGTCTTTGACTACTCTTATTTTACTTGATTTCAGTTACGCCTCTAATTCTGTTGATTTTGATGTACTTTTCGCTATCCTTCGTTATAACATCTCTTCTCCGGAAATTACTTGGTTTGATTCATACTTTCGGGGTCGCTTGCAGCGGGTCCGTTCTGATGAGGCACTTTGGAATGGAATGGTCATTCTGCAGGCGTACCTTAAGGTGGCGTCCTTTCCCAACTTCTCTTTTCTGTTGTCATTAACACAGTTACTTCTGTCCTCTTTTCTAGCTTTCATCGTAACGCAGACGCAGATTTACCGTCATTTCACCTGTAATGTTATTAATTGTGCAACTGCGGCTATCAAAAATGACCTCAGCAAAATTGCTAAACGGGCTGAATTCTTCGGTCTATTGGTCAACCCAATAAAACTCAGGCCATGCTAATAGGTAGTTCTTAAATGTGTGTATAGGCAAGTGGACTATCCTAGTATCCAACCCGTTATTTATAACGGCACGTCTATAGCTTTCACAAAAACTGCCGACGCTAAAGTTTAAACCTTGGTATTTTAAACTTTAGCGTCTCCAAAACCTCTGCATCACGTTCATTTTCGGCTTACGCAAATACGACCATGTCTCGCAGTTTTGCTTACAACTCAAGTGGCTTCCGATCCGCCATCGACATAATGCCCTCTTACTTTCTTGTCTTTACAATGTTATATACAACCCTTCGGTACTAGTGAAATTTCACCGCATAGAATCGTTAAATTAGGTTGTACGGAACCGTCCTCACTTATCAAGTCCAACTCGCACTTTACCGGTTTTTATCCATCCACACTAAGATTAAAAATGGGAAAACCAGTTTGTTTGATTTTCCTTTCTTCACGTCGCGTCGCAACGGAGCGGTTTTATGTCAAATTGAACCTCCCATACAAGCTGTACTAGCCGGTCTAGTCAATTCGTATGGGAGCTATATGTTGCTTGGGGAAATTTGTTCCTTATCACCAGGCTGGTGTTTGCAGGCATTCCATGGTTTTCGCTATCGGTCACTAGAGAAATTTCACCCTAAACAATAGTGAAGTTAGATTGTACGGAACCGTCCTCAGCTATCAAGTCCAACTCGCACTTGACCGGTTTTTATTATTTATATTTTATTGCAATGATTGACAATGTTTTAACTTATAATTAATATTTTTTATCCATCCACACTTATTCACTAATATTATAAATGGAAGCGTGTTTCTTTCATTGTCCTTCCTTGACGTTGTAGTTGTAACGGCACGTCACGTTGCGTTGGGTTGATTGTGAGGCTGGAGAGTGACATAGGCAAGTTTTTTTTACTTTATAGAAATATCTTTTCCTACGGGAAAAACATTACGCAATGGGTGAGGCTAGATATAAATAAATTGTTATGTTTACCTTACATAAAGAAGTCCTTGCAAAGGTACTTCTACCCTACTTCAAAAAAAAATATCTCTAAAAATTTGGTAAATATTATGCCGGCTTAGAATAGCAGTACCTCATTTTTTTCCGTGGGAGTCGTAAGAGGCGACTAAGGGAATTGAGGGTGTGTATTGCAATTTTAGGCGATGGGCTGACAACCTGTCACTATGGCGATACACAAATTTCCGAATAATCCTCAAATATTTGTCAGACGTGGCGTAAACGACCGTTTTTTGCGGCCGTTTACGCTCTGCCTACCCCGCAAAGGATTATAGGCGCGATATGTGTATGTATGTAGTAAATATTACGTCGCAAACTACCTAATCCTCTGTTTTTTATAGCAACGCTTGGAAAGCGTCGTTTTTTTTCTTTTACTAGGCATTTTTCTTCCATGCTCACTAAATGTCGTAAAATCTCTGCGGCTGGAAAAAAGTTGTACATGACTGCTTCCGACGAGGCTCAGTGGCCGACTGAGGGGAGCGGGCGCGGTAGAAACCGACGTGCCCGTGCGCAAACCGAACATACTTTTGTGTTTAAGTGTTCTTATTTAATGATAATAAGTAGATAATTGAAAAATTTGCTCCATGCGTTGATTATAAATACAATGAGGAACAAAATAACATAAAATGAATTTTGAAATATTGGATACCAGTCAAATGGTACAGGGTTTTAGTCTAAGAAACAGGCCAAAAACCGCAAAATTAGAGCTTATTTTGCGATTTTTTTCGATCGAGAAAATTTTAACTAATCGTGTTTTGAGCCCCATAGTTTTGTAGCATATATTTTGAAGTAGTCCTGAAAATAATTACGTCACGTTTTTTTGAGATTTGAAGAAATGGCATTGAAAACTCCGAACACTACTCCACCTTTGCTCGGCAGATTTCTAAGGCCACCTCACCTTAAATGAATAATAAAAACGTGTATGGGACACAAAAGTGGATTTCAAACCGTTGCACAACACAGAGCAAGCACTCACATTATCAACACCAAGTATCAAACAAAGATTCACAGTTACATGCAACAAAGCCATAGCGTACATAGTGAAAGAGCGCGATTAAAAAGTAGTTCAAATAACATTTAACAAGTACTAAGTACCTGCTGGGCTCAATTCTGGATGTATCTTACTAAAAAAAAACTAAAAAAAAACGATTAAATCTGCAGATTATCTTTCAATGATATAATATTTATGACATATTGTGTACTAAAAGGCAATAAGTATATAGATAAGGTAAGTATATTGATAAGCTTTGAGCAAATCGGTCTCGGAAGGCGGCGTTGATCGAAGTAGGTAAGTATAGTATGCCCGTTTCATCCAAATAAGTTTAAAGGACCACCTCATGGTTTCACGCGTGGCTGCGACGGTAGTGATTATGTGAATTATACATACATAAATCACGCCTATATCCCTTACGGGGTAGGCAGAGCGATAACGGCCGTAAAGCGGATATTAACACCACGTCTGACAAAAGCTTGAGGGTCAATCAGATAACTGTGTATCACTATAGTGACAGGTTGTCAGCCCATCGCCTAAAATTGCAATACACATCCCTCGAGTCCCTTAGTCGGGTCTTACGACACCCATGGGTAAGAAATGGGGTGATGCTATTCTAAGCCGGCATCACACGGCAAATGTGAATTATAATTAAATAGATATACAGCCCAACATAATCATAGGTTTTCTTTTACTATCACACATTAAATTATTGTCTAAAACTAAACTTTAGTGTAGATTCAGCCAGTGTCATTTAAAATTGAGACCACCGTCTGTTTCATCTACCTGTACCTATGTCAACATGGGGAGCGGCGCGACACCGCTTGTTCAAACTAACCTCAACTTCAGCCTAATTTGTACACGTGGAGGAATGTTCACATTTTGATGCGGTGTCACATTCTATTGGATTTTCGTAGCTTTTCCGGATTTGCTAACATGTTCTAGTAACCTTACCAAACATTGAACTCTCAGAGGTTTAGGTAGGTAATGATAGAATTAATTTTTTATTTACCGATTATTGAGTTTGCCGTGTGATGCCGGCTTAGAATAGCATCATCCCATTTCTTTCCCGTGGGAGTCGTAAGAGGCGACTAAGGGACTCGAGGTTGTGTATTGCAATTTTAGGCGATGGGCTGACAACCTGTCACTATGGCGATTCACAACTTTCCGAATTACCCTCAAATATTTGTCAGACGTAGTAAAAATGGTCGTTTTTTGCGGCCGTTTACGCTCTGCCTACCCCGCAAGGGATAATAGGCGTGATATGTGTTATTGAGTATGTTTATTAAATTACCGATATGTTATTTTTAAAGGAGCAACTTTCTGCTTATCATGAATAAATTAAAAGGAAAAGCCAACCAAAAGTCCGATGGCAAATTCGATTATTTTAATAAAATGTCATAAAATTATTACTGCTACAGAGGGACTGGAATGTACCATTTTTTCAAAAATCATATCATAACATCAATGTTGGAATAATAAATAGAAAGATGTAGATAGTAGACATTTACGTAGGTAGGTATGTACCAATTTCTTCCACATTTTGTGCATACATTGACGACGTTCTTAATGCTGCCAAATGACCGTAAAAAGACGGTCATACTCATTCATCGTTCCACTGCTTTAAAACACGATGTTCATAATCAAGATATTTCGGTACTTTCTTAGGTCGGCAGTAAAAGTAGTAGGAAAGTTTGTAAATATGTATAAAACTTTCGTTTTCAAAGTAAATTTCGGAAAATTCGACGCATTCGTTTTTAACGCTGATGTAGAGATTTAGAGATCTATTTGAATTGTAATGGACTTACGCCGACGCTACAAAAATTGGTGTAAGGGCCGAAAGAGGAAAGATGCTGATGTTGGAAAATATTTAAGGAATCTTGATTATTTCTAAGTTGTATATAAGTGTGAAACGAATGCTTTTTAATGAGTGCAAGAATCTTATTCTTATTCATTATAAGCAAGTATTTTACTCTTAAAATGTGATGCCGGCTTAGAATAGCATCACTTCATTTCTTTCCTGTGTGTGTCGTAAAAGGCGACAAAGGGACTCAAGGGTGTGTATTGCAATTTTATGCAATAAGCTTATAACCTGTCACTATGGCGATACACAGTTTTCCGAATGACCCTCTAAAGTTTGTCAGACGTGGCGTAATTGTCCGTTTTTGCAGCCGTATACGCTCGGCCTACCCCGCAAGGGATAAAGACGTGATATATGTATGTATGTATACTCTTAAATGCTCTTTGTTTTCAAAGATCGCGGTGTCATTAAAGGCAGATCGTCGAACTCGGTCCGTGACTTCCTTTTTACCGTCTTTGGGTAGACTCTCGTCTGTCGGTGGGAAAGTGGACGAATTAACAGGAGCGTGCCGGCTTTGTTCCACCACCGGAACTAAATACGCTTCAAGCCTGGTTTACATTCCGTTTCGAGGGGAGATGCGAGAATTATGATGATTACTCGCCTTTTGTGAAGTGCATGGTTGTAAAAGAGGTGACATAAATAGATATAGCTCGATGTTGTGTGCGGTAGCTTTTTTTAAAGATAAACACTTAATTAATAACGTAATCGAAGGCTTGACAAATATTTTTGACTTACCCATTCTTTTAACCTAGAATGATCATCTAGTTCGAATTATCATGTATAATTGATCGGTAAATCAGAACAAGACTTAGATCAATAGAATATTGTTAAATATTTTAAGTTTGGGAACAGGTATTTTTTGCATATACCTAAACTGTATTTATAAAAGCAGCTCAGAAATAAAATGTGATTAAATATAGGCCGCAGCGAAAAAAGTCTAGTATTTTGTAAGTGACATGCCTTAAAAGTTTTCTTTGCTTTCAAATAATTCATGGTGGTGTGCTATGCAATGATAAAAAATGTCTTTCACTTTCGTCTATACCTACCGCTTCCGTTATCCAATAATAATAAAATCTCATCATATATAAGTACGAAGTCATGCTCTTCCAAATTATGCAAGAGGTACTTCTGTGCCATTTTTTTCTGTAGCTTACATAATTCAAATTTTTCCATACTGTCATTCAAGCTGTCGTTCCGTTTTAGTCAAATAAATCAATCGCGATCGTTGTACAGTGACACGTTATCCGGCCAGGGTAACAAGAGCCTTATTAACGCTGATGACTTGCGAATCCATCAAGCCTGGTACAGTCATACACGTATTCATCTAATAATATTATTCTTCCAAATAACCAAGCCATAAAGTTCATTTTCCTAGACCTACCTAGAACTACAAGGCAAATTTCATAGTTATACTAATATCATGTTCTCTGTGAAACTTTCGCACTAAATATTAAATCAAGTTTTGCAATCCCGGGACCAAACTTATTGTATGTAATAAGTCCAGTTTGAAAAATGAAAAAAAAAATCTAGATCAAAACTTAAGGCGATCGCTAGAGCGACTAAAGAACAGCTGCGCACTGGGGTGATTTCACAGTATCAAGTAATTCTTCTAATTTAGGCGTAGATCACACTTGACGTCCGTTGCTACGTAACTTTAGCGCATCCGTAATGCATTCGCCTGTCAGACGAAACTTTATAAATAAATTGCGAATTTCAATCTCATTCCCATACTAGCGGCCCGCCCAGCAGTTTCACGCGCTGCTTACCGTTTTGCCGCGGGAAAAAGACAATTTGTTATAACCTATGTTCATCAGGGATAATCTAGAATTCTAATGGTAAAAGAATTGATAAAATCGGTCCAGTAGTTTCGGAGCCTATTCAATTCAAACAATCAAATCTTTCCTCTTTATAAATTAGTTTAGACAAATACGGCGGCGTTGCGAATTTCGCAATTTCTTTTCGTCTGGCAGATGCATGCATCACGGCTGCGCTAAAACTACGCAGCAACGGACGTCAAGTGGTAATTAACCGCTTTTACCAAAATTACAATAGATAAATAGTAGTGCTAGTATATTTTTGTATCCTACTGATGAACTTGAAATTTCAAAAATAATAACATCACTAAACAACACCCATTCCACTGGTTATGATGAAATATGCACTAACATTTTAAAAGCTTGCAATAAAGAAATATCACCAATACTAGCAAAACTTGTTAATTTATCACTTGAAGGTGGTGTGTTTCCGTCGCCACTCAGAATATCTTTAGTAAAGCCACTGTTCAAGAAAGGCAATAAAGACAGTTTAGACAATTATCGACCGATAGCGTTAATTCCTGTATTATCAAAGGTTTTGGAAAAAGTTATGCACATACGGCTTACCTCTTTTCTACTTAAATATAAAATCATCCGTAAAGAGCAATACGGTTTTCAGAAGGGAAAGTCCACAGCAGATGCTTGCTTTACACTTGTCAGGGAGGTGTCGGCCTACATGGACAAAAAAGTGCCGGTAACCTCTATATTTTTCGACATGACAAGGGCCTTCGATTTAGTTTGTCACAGAATTCTACTTGCGAAGCTGGAACTCTATGGAATTCGCGGGTTAGCTAACGACTGGATCAAGAGCTATCTCAGAGACAGATCACAACGCGTTGTCGTTAATAACTTCAATGACTTAGGCGAGTTTGTTGAGTACAAGTCAGAGTTAAAAACAAATAATGTAGGTGTTCCTCAAGGCAGTATTCTAGGACCATTACTTTTCATTTTATACATAAATGATCTGCCAGAAATAGTTAAATACCCCTGCACTTTATTTGCCGACGATCTGTCTATTGTAGTGCCAATGACAACTGGTCAAGATTATGCAGATGAATTAAACAATACCATTGAATCGGTAGTAAAGTGGCTAGAGAGAAATAATCTGTGCGTAAATTTAAACAAAACTACTTACCTACAGTTTCACAATAAAAATGGTAAACGGTTAAAGATACCCATAAATTATCAAAATAAACTAATTCCGGAATCTCAAGTTACTAAGTTCCTCGGCATAACTCTGGATGTAGAATTGACATGGAAGCAGCATATTGACATAATTTGCAGTAGAATCAATAGGTTCGTTTATGCACTATATCGCATTAAAACCATATGCGATCAAAAAACTGCAATAGCTGCATATCATGGTTATGTCTGTTCTGCTCTAAGGTACTGCCTTATTTTGTGGGGAAACTCAGTGGACTCAAACAAAGCATTTATAATTCAGAAAAAATGTATAAGAGCAATTTGTGGAGCTGGACCTTTGGAATCGTGTAGACCTCTATTTAAAAAATTGAAACTACTGACATTGCCTTCCATGTATATATTAGACTTATGCACGTTTGTAAAGAAAAACCAATTTATTTTTGAAAAAAAGATATGCACTTTTTCGTCAAGATACCCAAACCGCCTTAAAACTGCACCGCATACTACAACATGCTTCGCGAGAAACAGCTACAGTATGGCTATTAAACTTTATAACATCCTACCAGATAATATTAAAAACTTGCCGGTATCGAAGTTCAAAGCCAGCCTGTACAAGATATGCCTTGACAAATGTTTTTATGATTATAAGGAGTTTATGGAATTGAAATTTTAGTGTTGACATTTTTAATTGATATTTTATGTTTTATTATTGATCTTGACATTAATTTTGAATTGATATTTTATTATTTTTTTGTGCCAAATTATTTGATTTGATTATTTTATGTTTTGTTTGATTATCTGTTAATTTTGTATCTTGATTTTATGTGACTTTTAGTAATTAATTGTATGTCATTTTTTGAATTTATTTTTTGTGACATTGTTATTTATTGATTCATTTTATAATTTATATATTTGCATACCATAACTTGGTGCAACATGCTTGGCCTTATAAATTGTAACATCTTGTATTTTACCATGTTTGCAAGCAAATAAATGTTTCATTCATTCATTCATTCATTCATTCAAAATAATAGAAAATATAAAGTCATCATGTTACCGATTGTAGGAGGTACACGATACGACCTCACTGAAAGTGCGTTAATGCGAGCTCCTAATGTGTAATGTGATTGCTGGAAGTCGGCAAGTCACTGTTTAAATTGCCTTTCAATGGAAAATAGAAAATTAGACGATGCACATTATGTCGTAAAGTGATTGGCAGATTAGGTAATAAAGGAAATTGAACTGCTGTCGTTTATTATTTCATAGACACCGTCCAATGCTGTTTTATGAAAGTCACACTTACGACTACTTCCTTATGCGCGTGTATTTTACCGAGCCTTGTAATACGAATTCAACGTACAAATACAGCCTACTGAATGTAATCAAGGTGTGACCAAATCTTGGCATCGTCATCGTAGCCAGTGATCTTATGTCCAAAATATTCAATCAATCAAGTGATTGACCCTTGAGTAGCTCACCAATCCAATACCAGGCCTGTGTCACTCCGCGTGTAGGTATTGAAAACATACCTCCAGGCGCCGGCCACTGCGAAAGGGCTAATCTAGCGGGCTGCCGCAAGCGAAAGAAGTCACACGCGTGCGCTATTTGTTCAACTTTCTCGACAATTTTTTGCAAGATGGACAGACGAAAACATACATACATACATATATCACGCCTATAATCCCTTGCGGGGTAGGCAGAGCGTAAACGACCGCTAAAAACAGACATTTACGCCACGTCTGACAAACATTTTAGGGTCATTCAGAAAATTGTGAATCGCCATAGTGACAGGTTGTCAGTCCATCGCCTTAAATTGTTCGTCGTCGCCTTTTACGACACCCACCACGGGAAAAAAATTAGTATACATTATAATATTATTATTATTAGTATACATTTTATTATTATTATGTTGGTATTCTTTTCGGCCCACAGGGACCCGGTCTTTTGAGGCATGTGTGGGGCCAAAGCCAACAGCACAGAGGCCTTTTTTATACCAAATAATGTGTTGTGATGTGTACATCAAGCGGATACTTGCTCTGTCTGCACTATAGAAGTACCTACTCGTACACCCAGAGCCAGCACCCGCCTGATGCAAGGACTATTGCAGGTTTATTACTCCATTGAATTAAATCTTCGGCAATAATCGTATAGCATATACAATTATGCTGCTAGGTCTTAGACTACATGAACGTACTCGTCGCTGCCTGCTGCGTGCCCGCCAAAAGTAGGAGTAAACGCTCGTGTTGTACGGCGTAAGTAGTTTCTCGAAGTAAGCAACCCTAGACCGCGGCTCATATTCCCTCAAAAAAATATTTGGCAGGTATGCAAATGAACACGTGGTTGACTGGAACGCGAGCTAAATTAAATCATATTGTCTATCAGATTGAGTACATATTTCTTTGAAAACCATTGCGAAGTAAAGCTTCTGTAACGCTAGTTACTAGTTATTATTCTGTGCCAATACATAATTTGTATCCCTTTACATCTCTATGATGATTGATTTGCTGTGTGATGCCGGCTTAGAATAGCATCACCCACGCAAGAGGCGACTAAGGGTCTCGAGGGTTTCATGAGTATTACAATTTTAGGCGACAGGCTGACAACCTGTCACTAAACGTGGTGATAGCGACCGTATTTTACGGTCATTGACGCATGTTGTGTGATGCCGGCTTAGAAATGCCGTGTGATGCCGGCTTAGAATAGCATCACCCCATTTTTACCCTAAGGGACTCGAGTGTTAGACGTGTATTGCAATTTTAGGCGATGGGCTGACAACCTGTCACTATAGTGATACACAGCTATCTGATTGACCCTCAAACTTTTGTCAGACGACGTGGTGTTAATATCCGTTTTACGGCCGTTAACGCTTTGTCTACCCCGTAAGGGATATAGGCGTGATTTATGTTTAACTACCGACACATCTAGATAACCAGTACCTAAAACATTACATTCTCTCAACGATAGTAAAAGAGTTAAGCGTAGCACCAAACATTAGTTTATATCTTTTGTATTACCTTGAGCTGGTTATAGTTGCTTTATCCCAAGGGATGGAATGGGAATTGAAGCCATCATGTAATTTGTATGAAAACGCTGGAGGCCACTGGCTCATCTGCATAATTACCCACACGAGTCGACACAAAGCTCGATATAACTGCATCATTGGCAACCCTGAGCTGTGGCGACGCTTTGATGACCAATGCGTATATAAATGTAAACAAACACGGGATTTTCGCGACTATTCACTTTGTACCACTGTTGTATTCATTTTAGTGGATAGTTTTTCAGAAACGTTGGCAGTGTCTTTTAGCTTGCATTATTATCTCGTAGAATTAGCCCGACTATAGGTGTTATAAGGCGGGTACAATGCAGAACTTATTGAGCCCAAATGGGAAAGGGTTAGTCGGAACATACCCACCTACTTACGTATGTGTAGTTTTTGTACAATGTTTTGTCAACTTGCGTGGAAAATCTTTCATGGCATAATACATATTAAACATTTTTGAAATACCGCCAAATAACTACCTACAGGGTAATTTTTTATTCACCCCGAAAATTTTACAGGGTGATTCCTCTCATGATTCTGAAGAACTTTCATTATGGGGTCACCTTTGAACCATACGTCACATCCAAACATCCTCAGATTGTTAAGTGTACTATAAGAATAGCTGAATGTCATAATAGACTTTAGGCAACTGTTATCTCCATCAGCGGAATTCATTAAATACAAGTTACTAAGGTGTCGTATAGAGTGAGAGCGAAAGCGATCAGTATTTCACTCGATAACATAAATAAACAGGATGCGGTATCTACCAATGAAACATTTGGGTCGCCATAACGTTTTCAAGAATGCATAACATCGGACCTATTAAGTTTTGATACTGGCTTAGAACAGCATCACCCCATTTCTGGCTCGCGGTGTCGTAAGAGGCTACTCAGGGACTGGAGGGTTTCATGTGTTTTACAGTTTTAGACGGCAGACCGACATCCAGTCACTTTAGTGATTTACGATTTATTCTGAAACGGCCCTCAAATATTTGTCTGATGTGGCGATAGCGACCGTATTTTTACGGTATGTTTACGCTCTGCCTACCCCACACGGAATTAAGGCGTGTTTATTTGTGTGTGTGTGTGTACACTGCACAATGTCATAACAGCCCTTTTGTATCCGTAGGCGTCATAAAATGCGAGTTAAAGCACAGAATATATAATAGTTAAAGTTTAATCACACGTGCCGACTACAGTGGGCGAATCAGTGCACTCGCCCTATACTCGCACAAGTTTTCATACAAACACTCGGCTGTCTCGCTACTCACTGCCCACTGTACTCGCTACGTATGATCAAGTCATAAGGAATTAATCCAGGGAATCTGTAGCAGCGTTATCTTTGAATATATCATCTTACAATTTGTCTGCTAAGCTCGGTGAGTTTATCAATAGGCACTCACCAAATGGGGGGAGGCCTAAGTATAGCAGTTGCTCTTGATGATGACGATTGCATGAGCTGTTAAAATAAAATCACTCTTGTATCCAACATATCAGCGGCCTAAAGCTTCTGAGAGTAAGACGATAAGGCGGCGAGCGCTCATTCGCACTAATCGCTACGTCTCGAGTTTCAATTATGCTTTCATCGGCCTACGAGTATGTTTAAGGTCTTTGTCTACTTGCTAGGATAATGTACCAAGTTGCTTAAAAAATATGGTACGAAATTGCTTTGGACTTGGTTTGGTGGCATATATGTGCTACAGTACCTTATAGTTTCAGGCTCGAAGTTTCTTTGTAATTTAACATCATCAGAAACCACAATAGTCCACGACCAGACATGGGCGTTTTGTACAGTTACTACGCTTGGGAAGCGGGTTGGTGAGCGCAGTTCAGAGTGTTAATGATCAATATCTTTTTATAGTGAACGATAGCCAAACAAGCACATCTTAGATCGCAAGAAGAATATAATGCTAAGTTAGGGCTTTTTACAGGTGCGGTACACTAGACTTTTCTTCTTTACTTCTTTTGTCATAATACCTCACTTATGTCACAAAGTAAGTACCTATTGGTCGCGGCGCGCCTAATGCACTGTAACCTTAAACAAACATTTAATCTATCGATCTATCTATAAAAACACATAAAGTGGCTATAAAGCCACACCATACGTCAATTCATTGATCTTACCGGTGGTCGCGAATCTTAAACCCGCGACCACGAAACAACAGATGCATGATGTGGTCAACGTTACAGATTAAATTCTTCAGCGGGTAAGCACGCCGGATCGAGTTCACGCCGTGTTCGGGGATAGATTATCATAAAGTATGCTAAGATCACAGATTATAATAAATAATACTGCTAAGATGCAACTCATAGATTATCAAATAGCGAGAAACATGCAACGTTGATAAAGTAATGCGAAGTAAAATTAAAACGCTTTGAAATAGGTAAACGTCCACAACTTAGAACTGCTAGCCATCTTATTTCGTATTCCCAAGAAGGGTTGCTTTACGAAGCGACCGTAGATGAATAAGATTTTGTACACAGGCTAAAGACATGATTTGTAAAGAAGAAAGAAAAATCATTTATTCGGCATACTTATTTTTAGGTGTTAATAAAACAGGAAAAGGTCTAAAACTAAGAATCATAAATATACCGAAACGGTTTCAACTCAGCAAAATGTCACAGCCGGAGCTGTAGGTAACGCTGATTTTCAGTTGTAACCGGATTGGAGATCGCCAAAGTTTACAACATAATTAACAGTTTTATATACTATTAGGCTATTATATAAGAATATCACTAAAACAACAACAAAAAGCAAATTTCTTATTTAAGTGACTGTGCAGTGTACCTGTGCTAGGCCTAAAACACACAAACTGTACATCCATACCAATTATGATGTATAAAGTACCAGTACCAGGTAAAATAATCTTTGTATTCGAGATTTTTTTTTGATTTTTTTTTCTTCCCTTATTGTCTAAAGAGAAATCCTTTACAAAATTTGTACTTGGAAAATTGCTAAGCACTATTTTGCCTTAATGAAAAAGTTGTGGTATCAGTTAGCGATAATGATGACTTCCTGGATCACACTGCAACCGATTATCTAGTGATTTATATTCCTAAGGCATCCCGTATTAATAAGCTTAGACGGAAATTAAGATTAAAACGACGGATGTTAGCCTAGGACCGCAATGCAGCTTGAATGCTCAGAACTCGGCGAAAGCAAATTGTAAACTAAGTGTACGTTTGTAGTCTTGTACAAATAATAGAAGAGCTGGCAAAGTGCCACTGAGAGTGTGAACATGTCGAAAAGAGATTATGTTCCAGATAGCTGCGGATAGACTTGAGAAATTGGTGTGAAGCTCGCTTGTGCATTCGGCAGTGGAAGGCAAAGAAAGATATATGAAAAGTATGCGATTGGTTACTATCAAAACAATTTATCCTCAACATTATTTTGTTTAGATCCGATCGATTGTTAGACACAAATCACAGAATGGAATTAAAAATAACAGCTTTGATCAGTCTTGAAATCCTAAATCTGGACCCCTGATATATTTTTGAAAAATGTTCAGCAGTATCTACTTACAGATACACAAACATGACCCTAGAAATAGACTTGTTCGTGGTGCGTTGACCTCTCATCCCTCGCTCCTAATTGGGCGAGCTCGTCATCACGACGGACGGCCATCTTCATGTCAAACGGACCATATTTACTACCGATCTCTTCGAATGTACCGGTTGGCTCAGTAGACCCACATTTTGTTCAAGTTAAGGAAGGATCTTGCAAGGATGTGTTTTTCTTTTTAGTAATTAGAAGTTCCTGCAAATTAACAAATTTTATTTTTTGAAAACTTGCAAAATTTTGCTCGCGCTTAAAAATTTTGCAAGTTTAAAAAAAAAATTGTATACCTATCACGAGAAGCGTTTTAAAATTCGGTATTTAAATTATCAAACTTTCGGTGATTTGGCTGTAATCCTAATATCCTAGTAATAGCTGAGCTCTAATGGTGAGATGATGACATTATTTATGTACACGAAATTTGTCATTCAGAATCAGGTTAAAATGGTTGAAAGAACATCACAGTTTGGGGCGTATTATATCTCATCTCTAATCAGGACTTGAGATAAAAAGCTCCGGCCTAATGCATCTTGTTTCAAAACTTATGTGGCTTGTGGCTTGAGTTAAGATAAAGAGTTATCTATAAAATGAAGGTACCCTTTGGTAAACTAGCGCAGGTTTTTGAGTTCACTTTGAAGATTGATGGCATGAAAAAACTATAATTTAATTTAATGCAGGTCGAGCACCGTCGCTATTTTATTAGATAATCTTCGTTGCTTTCATTATATTAAAATTACTTGCACGTTTTGACACTCTGATACTAAATTGTTGTATTTAAAAGCTTTTATGAGATAAGAAAAGATAAATTATAAAACGTACAGACGAAAAGCAATAACGAAAGGATACGCTTACATCAACATTTATAGTATAAAAGGGAAAGAGTTATAAAAATTCTGACTTGGTTATTAATAGAACCTTAAGCTAACCCAGACACAGTGAATTCAGCTTTATCTCATATTCAAAATACAAAATAAAAAAGCTTCTTTCCCTTCACAAACAAAAGTAAATATAACTTTCGTGTGGCTACAAGGTTAAAGATGTTGTTGGCACATGGCTTAGCACTGCACCGCTTCAAGATTTACGAGGTAAGGGTAATTAAAAGCAGTCAACAAACATGCGTGCACGCACGCACCTAGGTTAGTTGCCTTTGATAACAACATTTTGGATACCATTTATGAAAGTAAAACTTGAGTCGAAAGACGGAGTACTCAAACGGAAAATACGAAATTGCATTTTGAGTTGTTTGAATATGACATCAAAGGTTTATCACTCTGCTGCTGCTCTCATTATTTCAAGTTTGACAGGTTTTAACCAATAACCAATTTTATGTTTGCGAATGATAGCTTTCCGATTTTATGTGAAATTTTTCAAATTTTACTAAAAATATTAAATTATCACAACGGATTCTAAGGTTTTTTACAGTAACCACAGCTGCGGTATGAGCCGGCGTTTCTTACGTCGGATCAACTTGCTAAAACAATAAGCCTAAATTGGTCGCTATTGAATTGTTCAGATTTGTTTTAATAGAAATAGACAAATGTTCAATAGTGACATCAGCAGTAACCTACCCATTTGAGGAATGAACTTAAACTTATATGGTTATTTTTTATAACTGTACGAAAGCCTAGAATTAGGTTTGATCTCTTAAATTCATAGAGTATGTACTGCTGATTATGTATGTAAGTTTTTTACTTCAAATCAATTTTAAAAATATGGCTTCTGATTTTTACATAATTAGTTAGGTCATCTATGACAACTTATTATTGACAATAGTTAGGTTAGGGTTGATGTCACAAAACAATAACTTAGTAATAGAATGAGATTATCTACAAGAAATATGTTCACAAGGTTTCTTGATGCGACTTCTCTTGGTTAATAAACGGAAACATCAATCACATTTTCCTGCAGTCGGTCATATACATGTTTATACATCTTACAAATCTGTAGGTCATAGCTAGCTGTCGGAACCCTACTACTACACGAACACGACAAAATATTACAAAACTTAGAACTTTTAAATTTTCAAGCAATAAAAAGCTTCAAGATCAAAATGATCAAGTTCAACCACTAATTTTACCATAAACAACCCATAGAGCGCAATGCTACTTAATCAAATAATGTTTTGGCTATAAATCTTTGGAACTTGCTTTAGAAACGAACAGATAACTCACCAAATTGCTGTTTACAACCAATCAGGCAAGTTTCAATAGAAGGATTGATTCTAAAACAAGTTAGCTATAATAATACGCAGGTACCTAATTGTTATATTACAAACAACGTAGGGGAGGCCCATATCAAGCAATAAACTGTTTTGACTGTTAATGTAGCTGTAGGTCCAAGAAATATCAAATTTCCTTATACCTAAAATAAATATTTGACTCCTGGTTCTAATGATCTGTGCGTTGATACTGTTTTTTAAATCGTTTATTACATTTATAAATACAGGGTATATAATGTAACATAAACATGCCAATCTGTTTACGCAGTTTATTGGCGTAGCGCTCTATTAATACAATTTTAATCCCTCCACCACTTCATTCTCTAGTTAAACTAATAATATGTCTATTTAATTCTATAGTTATCTATCTAATTCTAACATTACTTTCCTTAGTTTATTTTTTTAATACGGGTAAGGTTTTTTCTTTCATCCAGGCGCACCTCAATAGTCGTTATAAATTCTAGGTTCCGAAGATCCCTGTCCAGATTCCTTAGGAAAGTAGACCTTTGACTTTTTTACCACCTTGTAAAATGAGATTGTTTGAACCGCCAAGTGATTGTACTTAAGAGAGATACATACATACATACATATATCACGCCTATAGTCCCTTGCGGGGTAGGCAGAGAATAAATGGCCGTGAAAAACAGCAATTTACGCCACGTCTGACAAAAGTTCGAGGGTCAATCAGATAACTGTGTATCACTATAGTGACAGGTTGTCAGCCCATCGCCTAGAATTGCAATACACACCCTCGAGTCCCTTAGTCGCTTCTTACGACACCCACGGGCAAGAAATGGGGTGATGCTATTCTAAGCCGGCATCACACGGCGAATTCTAAGCCGGCATCTCACTTAAGAGAGATGATTATGAAAAACTCTAATACAAGAGTTTATCGGTTCATTCATGGATTCGGTGTCCTATACAAATTAGCAACCACACTTTGGTTATAGTAAAGTAGCTAGTAATAGTAACTGTAAACCCGTCAAGTGAGTAGCTAAAGCAGAAGCAATTTCTTTGTAAAAACCTACAATTATCGGGCGGCAGTAACGCACAGAAGCCACCTGCATAAGACCACTTAAATTGCCTTTGAGGTACAGACGGGCGGTTTTTTGAACGATGCGATTTGTATTATTTTGTATCTATATTTTTACTCATGAAACTGAACAACTTTTCTAATGAAACATGGGTAGTATTACAATAAAAATTGGACCTCCAATTACAATTGCTGATCAGCTGGTTAATTTACTATAGGAGGCCGAATTTAAAGTTCATATTCTGAACTATGTTTCATGGGGAAAGTTGTTCAGTTTGACATTGACCTCCTTTCGGCTTGTCATACCCTTTTTGTTACTCGTTGCATAGGGACGGTTTTTTCGTTTGAATAACTTTCGTATGTTTCAGTTAATCATGTTTGTACATTGAGATGGTACTAAGTTGCTACTTCAACTAAGTAATAAGTAGGTACGCGAGACTTAGAGACTCTAGGCTACTTAATTAATTACCTATGTAAAGTGCAAGTTATTTTGATGGTAGTTATTTTGGAGGTAAGCTAAAATGTTTGGGTTTCTGATTATTCGTTTTTTTAAACTGCACATTCTACCTTCAAACGTTTGTTAAGTCAAAAGTATATGATAAAGTCACCGACCAAGTAAAAAAGAGCGCTTTTGTTGTAATATTTTACTAGAAGAAATCGCAAGTCTATCCAAGCCATGGCAGGACAACAGAGGACAACTCGGGAGCACCTCGGGGCGTCTCGAAAGCTAAACCTGTACCCATTAGCGAGTGCCTAGCAGCGGCTTGCCGCAAAAACAACAAGGAACGAATCGGGAATGCGCCTATGCGCTCCAGGTTCCAACGATGTTGCTAGATCCGCGCATCCGGCCTAATTCAGCGGATTATGCTCGGATCAAAGACTTGGTAATAGAGAATCATTTAGAGAATGTTGTTTCTGTATAATATGAAAATCGAATTGTTATTTATAACCATAAGATAAATAAAATTGTATCATATAAGTACGTTGCGGTGCATTATACAGGGCGATTTCGCAGGTGACGCCATAATAAAAGTTGTTTAGAATCATAAGTAGAATCGCCCTGTAAAATTTCCGGGGTGAATAAAAAATAACCCTGTAGATAGTATATTGAAACAAAATAAGTTGATAATTTCACTGACCAAAAATTAAACATGCGATAACAAAGGTTTACTTATTTATATAAGGTGTAAAAAAATTAACTAAGAATATTTTAAGGGGTGAACCAGTACGTGAAACTGAACAACTTTACCCAAGGAACATGGGTCGAAATATGAAAAAATTATTTGACCCTCCCATACTTAGTGTGTTACCCGGCCGGAATAATTTGTATGGGAGGGCCAATTTTTTTTTTTCATCTTTCGACCTATGTTCCTTGGGGAAAGTTGTTCAGTTTCACGTACTGGTTCACCCCTTAAAATATTCTTAGTTAATTTTTTTACACCATGTAAGATAAGATAAGATAAGAATACTTTATTTGCACACAAAAGGAAACAACATAAATATATACAGCCAAAGTAGAACTTAATTACGTACAATTAGGCGGCCTTATTGCTAACAGGCAATCTCTTCCAGGCAACCTAGGTACAGGAAATTGTATATGGAGCAGCGGGAGCAGTGCATAATCGTATTTGCATAGGACTATACGTTAACTAATTACTACGAACAAATTATAAATAAATAAATGGTCATAAAATATACTACGTTCTATACAATTCTATACAGGCTCCAAATATAATATAATAACTACTATACATATACTACACACTAATTAATAAATACTGACTTTACACAAAGTGACTATCTAAGATGGCGAACAACCATCAACAGTATCCACATTGAGACTCAAAGTGCTTACGAAGGAGATTTTTAAAAACGTTTATGGATTTAGCTTGCCTGATAGACGGCGGTAGGGCGTTCCACTGGCGCACCGCCTGGACCGTGAAAGATCGGTAAAAGAAGTTGGTGGGTTCTACTGGGCACACGAGCAGGTTTGCGGTGCCGGAGCGTGTTGGACGACCGTGCAGAGAGAAGCGGTAAGTAAAACGATCCTTCAGATACGGAGGAGCGTGAGGGTCGTTGAGGATTTTGAAAAGGAGGGTAAGGAGATGGGAACTACGACGCAGTCGGATGGGCAGCCATTTTAATTTTGCGCGGTATTCAGATACATGGTCATATTTCCGTAACCCGAAAATGAATCTAATAGCCATGTTCTGGAGCCTTTCAAGTTTATTGACTAGCACTTCGTTTGCGTCGGTGTAGCAAGGATCAGCGTAGTCTAATATCGGGAGTAGCAGGGCTTCAGCAATCTCTTTTTTTGTGGAAATCGGTAGAAAGTTTTGCAGTCGCTTAAGAGAGGCCATGGATGCGAAAACCTTTCTACTAATTTCTCCGATATGTCGCGACCAAGAAAGCGTGCGGTCAAATATCACACCCAAGTTTTTGACTGTGTCGCAGTAGGGTATGGGAGTTCCCATGAAGAGCACGTTTGGGAGGGAAGAGATATCAATCTTGGCGAGTTGTCGAGAGCTACCTATCAAAATAACTTGTGATTTAGAAGGATTGACCATACGAAACTGCCCAAGAAGCTATCTCCTCCAGGTCGTGGTTCATGGCGGATATGGCGTTATGGATATCATCAATTGATGCTTGGGTGTAGAGCTGCAGGTCATCGGCATACAAATGGTAGGAGGAGGACAGTCTGGTGGAGATGGAATTAATAAAAATAGAAAATAGGAGTGGGGATAGGACACAACCCTGTGGAACCCCTGATTCAATATCGCACCAGTCCGAGGTTTTGTCCTCAATCTTGATGCGTTGTCGCCGACCTGTCAGGTATAGGTAAATGTATTAGTTAGGTATTATTTTTATTTTTTAAAGCTTAATTTCCGTACGAGAAAAGTAATTGGTTCCCATAACGTTCTCGATACTCTTCCACATTCATTTGATTTGGATTATTATACAATGATGAACTGTGAAAATCACACGATGCGATGTTCAGCAGAGCATAGAATATCTCTGAGTTTACTTACACAAACCTTCTCTTTTGTTTTATTGCAAACATCGCAAGGATGTACAGCTGTTGCTACAGATATATATATATATATATATATTAGGTCCTTACATATGAAATTGGCGTTTTGTATGGGAGGAACAAAAAGTCGATTTTTTTTAATATAGTATATTTATTTAATCAAAGTATGAGCCATTGTAATCTATGCACTTTTGCCATCTCATAGGTAGTTCATTGATCCCTTTACTAAAAAAACCATTCGGACGGGAATCAATAAAATCTTTGAAGGCGATTTGGACTGCCCCATCTGAGTTGAATTTTTTCCCTTGCAAGAAGTTATCCAAATTTCGAAAAATATGGTGATCTGTTGGAGCAAGGTCCGGGGAGTACGGTGGATGCCTTAGACATTCCAATTGAAGCTCTTCTAATTTGCTAGCCGTCTGTTGTGCAGTGTGTGGTCTAGCGTTGTCGTGAAGCAACAGTGGCGTAGAGCGATTGACCAACCTCGGTTGTTTAGCAGCTAGCTTTTCCATCATGGTTTGCAATTGCTGACAGTAGACATCTGCCGTAATCGTCTGGCCAGATTTGAGAAAACTGTAATGAACGACACCGGCGCTAGTCCACCAAACGCTTACAAGTAACTTTTTATTGGTCAATTTTCGCTTGGAGCAGGCTTTGGCTGGCTTGCCAGGGTCCAGCCATTGCGATGAGCGCTTCCGATTATCGTAGAGAATCCACTTTTCATCACAGGTAATGATTCGATTTAAAATCCCTTCGTTATTGTGCCGGTCAAGTAATGTAACGCAGCAGTTGACGCGCGTTTGCCGGTTTGCTTCACTCAATTCGTGAGGAACCCACCTTTCAAGTTTTTTAATCTTTTCAATTTGCTTCAAGTGGATTAAAACAGTTTTATCACTAACACCGAAGCCTGCAGCTAATTTGGACGTGGTTTGCGATGGATCCGCTTCCACAATAGCCTTCAATTCTTCATTATCAACTTGGGTCTCCGGCCGTCCACGGGGCTTGTTTTGCAGGTCGAAATTTCCAGAACGAAAACGTTGGAACCAAAAACGCACTGTGTTTTCTTTTGCGACACAACCGCCATACACATCATTAACCCTTCGAGCCGTTTCCGCAGCACTGGTGCCACGGTGGAACTCGTACTCGTAAATAACGCGATATTTCAAATTTTCCATTTTGTAAATTGAGCGATGCAAACAGAAAAAAGATAAGTAAAAAAACAAATGAATGACGGTTTACGAAACACAACTACATGTGGAAATAGCTGTATAAATTTGAATTTCGAATTCCTAACCAAATAGGAGAAATTTGTGATCAAAGTGGCCAGTACGACAAAACGACAATTTCATATGTAAGGACCTAATATATAGTTTGCCATAATCCGTCTTTTCACCCCTGTGAGTAAATAGGAAGGCCTGTAATCCTGCAATATTCAAACGTGCCGCACGCCTCGGGGTGTCGCACCCGCTATTCAGCAAAAAAAGGTCGTGCAAGAGTCACGTCCGCATAGCTCTGCCTTTTCAGGGGTTTGCAGTGGTTGTCAATATTGTCTGAATCGGGAAAATTTACACTATACATTATTTAAAAAGTCGCAAGTAGTTTTTTATCGTTACAGCAGTTTGAGGGCCTAGGAACATATTCCTATTTTACTACTTTTAGTAAATCGTAACTCCCACTTTAGGAAACACTGAGCAAGCGAAAGACTCAAGATCGTAATCAACTGGCTCAGGGTAACCTCATTTCAATATAAAATTGAATCTTACAAAAAAACACGCCGCTCAAGTTTAGCCATAACAGTTATGCAGATAACAAGTGGTTATTAAGTTATAGTTGTAACAACTGGTTGGTTGAGTGCACATTATCTACCTTACGAGGTCCTCGGTAGTATTTAGACTGGGTTTGAACAAGTGTAATCAAGTTACGTCTTCCTTCGAGCGATGCTTTGGTGGTTCTCACACGCACCACGTGGTTTTTCGGTGTTTTGACGGATCAGATTTTTTAACGAAAGGAATTTACAAAATCCCTTAAAAAACCGGATAACCGGCTCCCACAGGTTTTCATTTGTATGGTAGCCGTCACGAACCGCAATATCGCCCGGAGCACCTGCAATTGACCAAGTAGCATAGAAAACCCGCATACAATGGCAAACAGCGCCGCATCGCCATAGGACTATCACAGGCTATCTTTTCTGCGCTCGCTGCGGAAAACCGCAATGCCTGCACGGCACGTGTGTAATTCTTACGTCTTCCTTCGAACGATGCTTATAGATGTTTCTGAGAAAGCAGTGTGTTCGTCGCCATAGCTGAACGCGTTGCGCATACGCATCGCATACGGCGCGTCTGCTAACAAATTGAAAGTGTTCGTGGAATATGATACATGTGGCTTGTTAATTATTTTTAACGGGAATACAGCCCTTTTTATTTACATAACGTAATAAATATGAAGGGATTCATGCGTTTCATCTGAATTTGTCAAGAGAATGCGGTATTTGCGTCATGTCCCATTTAGGGTTATGTATGTTGCGTCGCCTTACAATATTTTCTTACTTCCCAGTTAAAAAAGCGGATTTCATACTTACCATTAGGCTAAGAAATCGTGATAAAGTTTGAGACGAGCACCAGTAGATCGTTTAATTTCGATATTTGGCTACAGACCGCGATAACTTAGAAGGTAGAGCGATGGATGGAGTGGTGTACCATGTTCATATTGCAGCCGCAGGGCCGCAGCTGATACATTTAAAATCTTATGTCCTTTTGTCAAAGAAATAAGAAAATAGAAGAGAAGAAAACACATTAAAAGGCCTGGACACGTAAAGGCACACGCGCCGTGAACATCATGATGCCACTAAATCAGGATGACACCGCATCAGGTCTGCAGTGCTGTAGAAAAGAATAAAGAATGGACCCCAATACTAATCAACCAACAACTCTGGATGACACTTGCTCAAACTGCCAATTAATTTCAGCCAGAGTTTGTGCGATCTCCGACACATTTCTTTATTTTTATTTATTAGATGATAATATCACGTTGCACCTGGTATCACCGAAGATATGATTAGGCAGTGAAATAGCTCACGTCCCTAGTCCTCATTTACGATCGGGTTAGGATCCGGTTCCAGGGCTTAATTACCAGGCCCAGGTCTAGTCTAGGCCTACTGGGTAACTAACGCATTGTTGATGCACTCAGCACATACCAATCTAGGTTGCCCAAGAACAGCAGCAGCAATGAGTGCTGTAATATAGTCACCTTTTATTTGAAAGTGCTCCCAGGCTGAAAAATTGCAAACATTTCTTTGTGCAACGTTTTGGTAATTTATTTGAATTATTTTCTTTTAATTCAATCCTAGCAGCCTGCCCAGCGATTTCACCTGCTAGTAACCGTTTTTCCGCGGGAATAAGACTTTAAATATAGCCTATGTTGATCAGGGATCATGGAGGATTCTAAGAGTTAAAGATTTTTTTTAATCGGTCAAGTAGTTTTGGAGCCTTTTCAATTCAAACAAACAAGCAATCAAATCTTTATAATATTAGTGAAATGAAGAATCATAAGTGCACACTTCGCGCCTCTATCCCTTGTGGGGTAGGCAGAGCGCTGACGGCCGTAAAATATGGTGGTTATCGCCACGTGTGACAAATAATTGAGGCCCGTTTAAAAAAAACGTGTAAATTGTAAATTCCAAAAATTGTAATGCACTTAAAACCTTCCAGTCCGTTACGACACCCACGGGAAATAAATAAGGCAATGCTAATTCTAAGCCGGCATCACACGGCCGATGAAAAAGACCTTTTTTTGATGTTTCAGATTTCTGAAAGCGCTATTGCAAAGCTATTGCACAGTATTTATTTTTAATTGTTGTTCTCTTAGTATGTATCTGACTGTTGTCAAATCGGGCTCGTGTGGGTGGCTCAAATATAAGTAGGTTCAATTGTGGAACGATGTTTTGATCATGTTCCGTCCTCCTTGGCCCACTTTTTGCCATAATAAAGCAGTCAAAACAACTTATTATTTATGTATGTAGCTCGCGTAAAGTTTGATAGTCAGCTTCGGTCTATAATAGAGCAAAACTGTTACCTATTCAATCAACCACAGTAAAGCATAAAAAATAATAAGCTGGCTCTATCGCTGTACTGTGTTGTGTGATGTTACGCCCAAACTTGTGGCTATCACACTTGTCATTAATCAAAAAATGATGTTTGCAGATTTTAGCTGAAATGTATTTTCTTGAAATCAAGGTTTGTAGAGTAGTAGAGTACCCTACTTAATATTGGCCTTGTTATTTTGCCCGGGATCAATTAAGAATGTAGTTTAGTAACTCAGACCCCATTTTGGAAATTATATTGAAAGGTATAATTATTGTATTCTATGATCTAGCAGCAATCTACATGAATATCCCCCAACAGGGTGAAGCCACTGTTTAGTAGCTTCTTCTTCTTCTTCTTTGCTCCATCCCACGTTAGGTGGGGTCGGCTCTCCTAATTTTTCTGCGCCATGACATTCTGTCTAGGGTTGTCGGGTCGGGTAGTTTTTCTCTTTGTGTGAGGCTTGTCATACTGGTGTACCACGTGTATGGAGGGCGTCCTCTGCCTCTCTTCTTCTCAGGAAGTTTCAAAGCTGTCTTCACCACATAGTCGTCATCCCTTCTCATTATGTGGCCGTACCACCTCAGACGGCTTTCCTTAAGCTTTTCGGCTATAGGGGCTACTTCAAAACTGCCACGGACGTACTCGTTCCGTACTTTGTCCAGCCTTGTAACCCCTCCTGACCACCTCAGCATTTTCATTTCAGCCGTGTGAAGCTTTTGCACGTGTGTTTCTTTTACGGGCCAGCACTCCGCTCCGTAAAGGATCGCTGGTCTCATCGCCATTTTGTAGACCTTTCCCTTAGTGCGAATGGGCATGCGGGTGTCACATAACACTCCCGTTAATGACCGCCACTTCTGCCAGCCAACGTTTACTCTGTGCGCTACGTCTTCCTCCACGCTTCCATTCTCTGTGATGACTGACCCAAGATATTTAAACTGTGTCACTTTTGGGACTATTTTCATATCTGGGTAGTAAATAGTGGACGTGTGGGCAGTATTGCTAAATTTGCATTCTAGGTGTTCAGTTTTGGATCGGCTGACTTTTAGTCCTGCTTCCTCCAGCGCATTTACCCACAGGTGTAGTGTGGTCTGTAACTCTTCGGGAGTGTTTGCTATAAGTGCGATATCGTCTGCATACAAAAGGTTCCAAGGGAGTGGGGCTTGGACATTCTTCGTTATTAGCTCCATTACCAGGTTAAATAGAAGCGGGCTGAGTGCCGAGCCCTGGTGGACTCCGACCTTGACGTCGAAGGCTTCACTAAGGCCTGCTGGGCTTTTAACTTTTGTGGTGACATTGTGATACATGTCCTGTATCAATTGCACATAGGTTTCGGGCAGATGTTGTGCTCTCAGTGCTTCCCATACTAGCCTTCGCGGTACTCGATCGAATGCCTTTTCGAGATCTATGAATATGAAGTGTAGATCTTCTTTGTTCAGTCGGTATTTGTCGGTTAGCACACGGATTGCTTGTATTGCGTCTGTTGTTGACTTAGACGGCCGGAATCCGAACTGATTTGGGGAAATCGTCGAGAGAGCTTGAATGCGCCTATTCAGTACCCGTTCCCATATCTTGAGAGTGTGCGATGTTAATTTAATGCCTCTGTAATTTCCGCACTCTGTAACATCACCCTTGTTTTTAAAGAAAGGGATTAAGTGACTGAGACGCCATGAGTCTGGTATAGTGCCGGTTGTAAGTATGAGGTTAAAAAGTCTTGTAAGCCATTCAACTCCTACTGGGCCCAGCAGTTTCCAAATTTCTGCGGGGATTTCATCCGGCCCGATAGCTTTACGGTTCTTCATTTTCTTTACAGCTAGTTTTACCTCGTCTATACCTATCTCCTGTATGGGTCCTTCCGCAGGCTTGAGAGAGTAACGCAGTTGGCTAGGGAATTCCTCGTTCATCAGCTCTTCATAATATTCATACCACCGATTTGTTATATCTTTATCCAATGTAAGGAGTACTCAATCTTTGTTTTTAATAAATTTATTTGTTTTAATATCTTGTGTAGATTTGTGTCTAGATTTCGCTAATTTGAAAATTTCTGCATCTGATTCTGCTGTATCAATTTTATGGTAAGTTCCCTCCCGTGCGGTTGCTCTAGCCTGCGCTACAGTTCTTTTCGCTGCTGTTTTTGCTGCTTTATATCTCTCTCGATCTTCTTCCGATTCTGAAGCTTGCCAGGTTTTAAATAGTTGCTTTTTATTTGCAACACTTGTTTTGACCTCCTCATTCCACCACGATGGGTCTTTTCCTGTGCTGAGCCCTCCTTTTGCTACACCCAATTTCGCAGTACCTTCTCTACGACAATGTTTTTCAAAGTTTGTCCACATTGTTTCGGTATTTGTGTAGGTGGTTTCTAGGTCTTTCTCCAAGTGCTCCTTTAGATCTTTTAGGAGTACATCTCCTTTCAAGCTGGTGAGTTCTTTCCATTTGATTCTGGCTGTTCTGTCGATTGTGTTCTTAATAGGCTTGGGTAGTGCATATATTCCTACTAGAATTCTATGCTGCGAAGTAAGGGACTCTCCGGGAATAACTTTACAATCTTTGAAACGCTTTTTCAATGTGTTATCCGCTAGAATGAAATCTATTTGGGACTTTTTCCCACCGCTGCTGTAAGTAATCAGGTGGTCAGGTTTCTTTTGAAAGGTAGTATTAATGATTGTCATTTCATGTCGTGCTGCGAATTCCAAGATGTGTCCTCCTTCTTTATTAGGACTTCCAAATCCGAATCCGCCGTGGACGTTCTTGTATGTGATATTTGTTGTCCCTACATGTCCATTAAGGTCACCCATAACAAGCCTATTTTCTTCTGATGGTATATTCACAATCATTTCGTCAAGGTCTTCCCAGAACGCTTCCTTTTCCTGGTCCTGGCATCCAACCTGAGGTGCGTAGGCACAGATGATATTTATAATGGGTTGTTTGTCCAGCGCCAACTTTACTGCGATGAGACGATCAGACTTTCTTTCTATGTTAACAATTCTACTTTTAAGATGGTTATCCAGCACAATGCCGACTCCATTCTGTTTGTTGTTTGTTCCATGGTACACCAGTTGATATCCGAGTCCTAGGTCTCTGGATTTGGAGCCCTTCCAGCGTGTCTCCTGCACGCAGCATACGTTTATGTTTCGTCGTTTCAGCGTTTCTGCTAGTTCTTGGCCACGCCCAGTCAGGGATCCCAGATTCCACGTCGATATTCTAAGTGTAGGTTGTGAAGATTTTTTCTTGTCCTTTGGATTTGTGTCGTCGCTTTGGGGGGACGCCCTAGTATTTTTCGCATTCGTAATCCTCACGTCGCTTACGGGGTACGCCCTAACTTTTATACCCTGATTCTTTCTGGCTTTTTTCATAATTAGGAGAAGTTGGTTTTGGTTTTAGTTTTACGGCCGGTTACCACCTGACGCCAAGGTTGTAGTCCTCTTGGAGGGCCTGGGAGCCGCCGTTGACCTGTACTCTCTGGTTCTTCCGCCGCCTTTCCTACTAGACACCCCAACCTAGGTATCCAGCATATCCCGCAGTCTCTACTCCACATACGGCGGAGAAGCCTGTGGGAGGGGGTTTTATATCGGAGTGTCCTTCTCCGGCCTTGTGGTCCGCGGGAGGTATTTTATTTCCCTCCTACCCGGCATATCTGCCGAGCATTCCCCTATCCGCCACCCGGGGACGCGGTCTCTAGGGAATCAGGCTACCCCGAGACCAGTTTAGTAGCAGTGGACTCAATTTTTTCAATTTGTAAAGGTCTTTATTTTCATAAATTTTTATAAAACATAACATTCTTGACACAGTCGAAGAACTATTTATCTTAAAATAATAACACTTCACCGGCTCCTATGCCTTTTGGAAGGTATGCAAAAGAAAGTTATATTACAATATCGTTAACTACACAAAACAAACAAAACCGAAATTTAAATGTGCGATTTTTGTCAAGCCGCACTTATGGCTAATATAGTTCACATGCTTATTTTCTTGCAAAAGTAAATATATTTGCAACTCATGTTTGAATACCAATGATAGCGGTAACTAATATATTAAATAGGTAGGTAGACGAAGAGCAAAGATGCGGCTGCGTACTTGGAACAGTAGTATCTACGCGCGCCTAGTCGGCCGCTACGTCATCGTCATCGGAGTGGTCAAGCAGGTAGTGATGGGGCAGTTTATACGTTTTGTACGTATCGATAAATGGTAGTAGTAGCAGTGGACTGATGTGGCTGTTACTGTTATTTAACCATTTAACCTGTACCATCAAATAAATAAATGAATAGACTATTGAGTCCTACAGTTTCTTATTTCTACTGTAGTAATACTACGTACGGTTGAATTCAGAAGTGGAGTCTAGGGAGAGATAGTAATACCGGGTGACACATAGCAATACGGGTTACAAACCTCTGCCATAGAGTAGAAATCACATAGAGATGACACTCCCGCTCCAGACGCGCTCAAGGTCAATCCGTCTGGCTGTCTCTTAGCGAACAATTCAGTCGGGAGTGCGCTTCGCCGCGGAAACGTTCGTCGTGCGGGTCGAATTTTCATTTTTTGTGAAAAATTTAGCAATGCCGAATTATTGTGGTGTGTATGGCTGCAAAAGTAAGTTTTTTTAATTTGCCTAAAGATGAGCCAAGGTAATTGATGATTTTACAGTAAATACCTAGGAACCTACCATTCGTTATTATACGTAATTGTTGTGTGTACTCCTATTTTTACTTACGTAGGTACCTAGTTTCCATTTTCTAATTTAAACTACCTAGGTGCCTAAGTCATTGTTAGCTGATAATGATAAATAATCACATTCGTATCGTAGGTATGTTTTGCACCTATTTCAAAATTCTGTACCTACCTATTAACAATAAAATGGTAAGGTACGACTTTAAAACGGGTAAATATTTTGTTCCCACGGGAAAACTGTTAGCAGCGGTCGCAACCGCTTGACTGGCCGCTAGTCTGGAATAAAATTATTGGCACGTGACAGCCCCGACTTAAAGCGCGGGAGAGTGCGGGGCGTTACGGGCTGCGGGGGGAAGTAGGTATTTAAAGCGCGGCTTTTGGGGCCCAGACAAAGGAGTTTCGTTTCTATACGCAGTATTATTATCTATTCTTATGCCTCTGCACTCGATTTACTAACTTCCCCACACACGTCAGATTATCGGCTGTAAATAAAGAAAGTCCACCTTATGTATTTGCATTTAATGTTAAAACAGATTCTCATTACCTAAACGACATCTATGTCATCTTTCAAATAATTCGGTGAACGCCTATTCACGGCAGTTTACCCTCAGTCAAGAACCTTGGCTTCCCCAGTGACCGGGCACTGCGCATATTCCGATGGTAGACCACGTCACGACCCAGCTCCGCCCGGTCCTATCATAGAGGCTGCCTGCCATTATCGAAGACCTACATCCGGTCCAGATTGATATCGCAGCGCCAGCGTGGTAAGCCCTGCTCTCCAACAGAAGAGGAGGATCGAGGTTGTCCAGACCATGACCCTCCGCCTAATCACTCGCCGGTTCGCACTGATGTGATATCTACAAACTTCGTGGGGACGATTAGACGCGTGAATGTTCAGCCGCGCCGACAATAGAAAGCAACCTCCCCTTGCGGAACATCGCACCCCAGCACGCCTAACCACCAGATGAGCGCTTCCGCATCTGAGGCATGCACTACCTTCTGCCCCATGACCTGCTGCGGAGCAGACAGACATAGGAAACGCGCAACGATGACGTGCAGCTCGACATCATCAATCAATCTTATACAAAGATATCTGACCAGGCTACAAATCAGGGTAACGAAGCTTATGATGCATGTAGTGAAATAGCCAATACTACTGAGCCAATTATACAATGGTAGATTGTCGATAATAGTATGTTACACGTCATTGTCTGAGTATTGCTGCGGGTGCAATTGTGGATGGGTCAAATCAAAACTGTCTTTGTGGAGCAATTCAAACGATAAGTTATCTTAGATCATGCCCTGCATTTCTTAACACCTGCACGCGGAAGAACCTCATGACAGCGACTGATAGAGCTGTAAGTAAGACTTCTTTTCTGAGGTTTGTGATAAACTATGACTTCACTTTTCAACGCGATCGTACCTTGAAATATTATGAATAACATTATGATAAGTTACGCCTACAATTTGATTACCAGTCATTCATAACTTCAAAAGTAATTCTATGATTAGTATGATGCAGGTGATATCATGAAAATAAACAGTGAATTCCTACACCATTAGCCACACGATTTAGTACATAAAGTTGCCTAATTTAATTTAAAAATATCTACAAAACCAAGTTTTACGTTTCCCTAGAGTTCCATATCAAAAATTAATTCAAATGATCGTAAACATCTGCTTAGGTAACTTAGAAAATTGGTTTATTGATAGCGTCAAAACGTATGAAAAATACTTGTAAACATACTTACAACTTTTCCAAATAATTAATCTTCACAGCTCTATCGAATAAAGAACATTCTATAAACGATGACATATCTCGTTAGATAAGTATTGAGTGTTCAATCGGAAACATAAATGTGAGTCCGGTGTCCAGCCACGGTTTCTCATACATCGTGAGATCGTCCCGAGTGAATGACCAATTACCTGAATAGCGGATGTGCCGACTCCAAACGTAATCTCCTATAACTATTACCGTCACAGTTCGAAAATGGAGCCTTTAGGCTTATTCTGTAACTAGCCGGTTTGTATTGACACGTGAGAAGTAATCTTACGTGACAATTACTGTGTTTTTCATTCTGTTGTGTTGTCAACGACAGCAAACCATGCGAGCCAATGACCTCTATTATCGTACTGTAGTATAATATAGAGGTCAGTGGTGCGAACACACCTGTGAGTGTTGTCATATTCCATGCTTTGTGATATTTACATACATACATACATACACATATCACGCCTATAATTCCTTGCGGGGTAGGCAGAGCGTAAACGGCCGCATAAAACGGACATTTACGCCACGTCTGACAAACATTTGAGGGTCATCCGGAAAATTGTGTATCGCCATAGTGACAGGTTGTCAGCCCATCGCCTAAAATTGCAATACACACCCTCGAGTCTATGTGATATTTGGCGACTATAAATACGCCGGCATATTGCTCTCCTAAAGCATCAAAAAGAAATCTGTAATAGACAAAAGTGTAAGTCAATCCGGCCAATGAGACTGTGTGTAATAATGTTGGTAACTTAGGAAAAGGTAATTATGGTACGAGTACCTTGTTCTTAGCTAAACTGGTCAGTTTTACGAAGAAGCGACACATTTCAATCAATCATTATTGCTTACACAAACAGATTTTCAGAAAAGAATGAACATGATTGCAATACGGCGATAACTCACAGTTGCAATTGCAAGCGCTGCACAATTTCCTTGCGGTTGCAATCGTTAACGATTTCATTGCGTTTCATAGATTTCCATCTACCAATTTGATGGTTTATAGACTAGACTAATCATGGTTCATTATAATTATTGAGTAAAACCGGAAGGCAGATTTTAATTGGTAAATGAATACCAAATTTTTGAAACACTTACTTACCGTGTTAGGTAGGTACCTACTTATAAAATTTTAGGAAACTTGCAAATTTTTCTACCGCGGGCAGGATGTGAACCTGCTCCAACTTTCGCTATCACTAGTAGCGACGTCTCTTCCATCTGGGCTAACACGGCTTATCCAAAAGAAGTGTCGCTACTAGTCATAACGAAACTCCCAGGTTCATATCCTGCCCGCGGTAGGAAATAATCTAAAATAATAAGGTTATTAACGTTCCACTTTCGTAATAAGGTAAGTATTTATTTTTGATGAATGATACCCGCTTGTTTTCTGACATAAGTACGTTGATTGAATGGTTGCTTTCGATGCAGCTTCGGGCTGACGCAGACTTAGCGTCATTTTTAGTAAACAATTGAATGATATGAAATATATTCTCTTATTTTCTTGAATTTGATTTGATTGAATAAAGTTAATATTGACTGCATGAGCAAACGGGCTAAAATTCTTTTCGCTCATGAAAACGGTCCCCTTAGGATGTGCACCGCAGAGAGACTTATCCCAATCGCGAGAGACTTCAATAGGGAGTTTTCATTCTGAGAATAAAAAAAACGTTTTGTGTTTCAAAGACTCTGTAGATGGCGTTGAACTGACTACGTTTCTAAATGCCAAAGGCAAAAGGTATGAAAAAAGTAATTTGTCTTTCCCAATCTATCCACGTATTTGGCGCTTTATACTCTGTTTTGATTGTACGTTGCTTTCGTTGTGATTTTCGTTAATATGCAGGAAAACCCATAAAAGCAAATATTTTTGTGATGCGAGCGATGTAGTAATCATTAGTTACGTTTCGTTTTACGATCTCATACATCCAAGTGCAAAAGCCAAAAAAAAAATATGTGAAGTTCCGATCCTTACGTTATCTAACGTAATAAGTACAGCGCCATCTGTCCATCGACTAGAGAAGATTAAAAAATAACCTTCCTATTGCATAAGTTTTAACAAAACAACTAAAGAATAGGGTGTAGAGAAAATCGAAATCGCGCGTTCGCATTCGCATCGTGCAAGCTCTGCACCGGCCCTGGACCATTCTTCGTTTCTATTATCTATTTATCTTTTTGTTGTCCCTTTATGTCCTCGCTTAGTAATCGATTTACTACGTGCCCTGCGACAATTCCATTGTAAGCGCCGTCTTTTTCTTATTCGCCGTCGCCTCATCAACCTGGTAATCCATGTAATGACGACAGGACGATTGTGTTTTATTTCGCCGCTAATTCGCCAGATTGTCACCTCCATCGTTCGGATTGCGCCGATTGAGGGGACCTTTCACACCGGTCTTAAAAATATTATACGTTTTTTAACAATTAAATACGTATAGGTATACATACATCAGCCCATTGTAGTCCACTGCTGGCCGTACGCCTCTCCCAGGATACGCAATAGGGCACGATCTCTCGTTTTCGCCATCCAGGCGCTAAGTATAAAACAAATAAATAACTTTACAAAGCAGGGCATAACTCAAAGCTATACCATACCGACGATTTTTTCAATGAAACTAATTTATTTATTTAAAGAAAGGTGCTCAGGTCAAGCTGCTAATATTATAATAACATACAGAAATTATTTTGATCGTAATCGAATGACATGAATATTTGAAGACATTCGATAACGAGCGCGGTGGAACAAAACTATTGCGATCGAGGTTCTTGCGTTTTTACGTTGAAGCGCATCGCATCACATCGCACGTGAAAGCAAAAAAACGCAATTTCTCCATTAGGGCCTTATTAAGAGACGTTTGCGTAATGTTGGTAGATGCGCGTTCGGACGAAGTGTCGCGTACAGTTATGCGCTGAAGAACAAAAAGGTCTGCAAACATAGCGGGCAGCAGACAACGCTTTGCACAAAACCACTAAACAGTGGATCTATAGAACTAGTATTTTTTTACACCATGCGTTTTAGACAAATGTGCTTTTTTTACAGATTATTACCAGCTTTCTGATACCAGCTGGACTGACACTATCGTGCAAGGGTTTCGAGCAAATTCGACCCATAATCGCGGACGGTCGAAGCGCCGAACCTACGATACAAATTTAAACATAAATTATTATAAGGCTGAACTCGTAGACACGACATATTACATGTTTTACCTACCGACCTAAACATAGCTCACACATAAATTATTATGACAAAAGTCAGATGTTTACCTTTACCTGGGCTATTCTATTACACTCCTATCAACATGTCCGCAGCTAAATTCTGAAGTATGTTCAAACAAGTTTCTTCTTATGCTACGAATAGTAGACCTGACGCATACCTATTTATTAAGAGGCGCAAACCGATGGAAGCTTGAGGATTTTCGTGGTAAGTTGATCTTCTTGCGAAATAAAAATATTTTTGTCGTGCTCGATATCCAATGTACAGTGAACAACTTTTCCAGTCTCTTGCAGCAAAGACGAGCTGAACTTGGCGATTGAGAATTCCATTGCAGCGCCCAATATTGTCAGTCAAAAGATATGAACGAAAGATTCATTGACACAATGAAGAAGACAGTAAACTATACAGTATTGTGAGCGATCACTTTGTAGCGTAGTGGAATAGCCAATTCACGGCAATATTGTTCCTACATAGCGCTACTAGTTAGAAATAAAGGAGTGGAGCTTATCGCGGAACTGAAACGACCTTTAAGGTCGGTGGTCTGTAGGCTATTTGCATTGTGTGAGCAGCCAGCCTCACGTTTCCCTATTACTTTTACACTAGCTAGAACTTAATGGTGTAATAATGTTTCCGGTTTCATTCTATTCAGACATTCTGTAATTTCCGTTAACAATAGAAAATTAACCCTCCGGACCCCTCAAAGCCATATTTTACTTACTAAGTTCTACTTCAAAACCTTATGCTTTCTACAGCGATTAAGGGCATTAACCCTTAACTAAGTTTATTTTAGCGCCCAGTGCTTCCGTCTTATTTCAAAAAAGTTAGACGCGCTTTTAGGCAGTGTTTAAAAGATATTTTTATATACAATTTAACGCTGTCAAAAAGCTAAAACCACGTCTAACTGTATTGGAATAAGACAGTTTGTCTTGTAGCTAATCGCTGCAAACTGTTCCTGGGGATTGATCGACGTCATTAAGCTATTCTTTGATATAAGTTAAGATAACTCAACAGATATTGTACTTAGTGTGTCAGTTTGTACAGGTCATTATTATTCTGCTTGTAGTTTGCAATCTGTCACATATTAAACATGCATGTTTTACTTGCAAGTAGAGCGGCCGCGATCCCCGAAGGACGGTGACCGACCAACCACATGTGTGTTTGCACTAGTTGTTCAACATGCGTTTATCAACTTTATTTATGCTTTTGCTTGTCACACAGCCACGTAAGCTCTGAAAGTAGGTACCTACCTGTATCTTTACTAAACTCCATCAAGTGGCTTATATAAGTTGAGTGCCGCCCCTGTGCCATGACTGAAAAATTCATAACTGGATGAAAACCGTATTTATCGAAAATTTGCTTCTATTAGATTCAAGTACAGATGCTGAAGCTTATTTACAGAATGCTGTTTTAATAATAGTAGTGTTGCTGTAGTTACATACTGAGAAATTTCTACACTTTTAGAACATTCGCTATCTGTAACTTGAACAAACTAACATTAACAGTCCACGATTGGACATGTGTCCTCCTATAAAGTGACAGAGTATTCTAAAGTGATGGGGATCGCACTTAGCCTATGTAAGCTTCTCAATGTATTGCTAATAGTTATAATGCTAGTCAGCGTAAAACGTAAAAGAAAATGAAGAATAACAGTAAAAAGTAGTTTCTTTCATGATCACATTTTTAAAAACGTATCAGCACTCAGCACTGACAATAAATGCCAATGCGATCACGCTAATCCTCAGTGTGCTATTGTTTGAGCCAAATAAATCTGGGTAAAAGTAAAGTCAATGAACTTTTATCCATATTAATTTGGCTGAAACTCTACCCGTATATAAGGTGTAAAAAAATTTGCTAAGAATATTTTAAGGGGTGAACCAGTACGTGAAACTGAACAACTTTCCCCAAGGAACATAGGTCGAAATATGAAAAAATAATTTGACCTTCCCATACTTAGTGTGTTACCCGGCCGGGATCATTTGTATGGGCGGGCCAATTATTTTTCATATTTCGACCTATGTTCAAAGTTGTTCAGTTTCACGTACTGGTTCACCCCTTAAAATATTCTTAGCCAATTTTTTTACACCATGTATATCCAACATTCCATAGTTTGAAATCCAGCAGGCAGCGTTTGGTCGTTTGTTTGCGGCGTAACTGGAACGACCTCGAAGGACGGAGTATTGTGCTCGGTTGCGCGATATCCGCATAGCTTGACCGCGCCGCGCCGCGCCGCCGAGTTAAGGTCAGCTCACACCGGCTACGACAATCAAACTAAATATATGCATTGGTCAATTCCAGTAGTCATGGCACATAAGACCATATGATTGTTAATTCTGGATCGCCATGATTTTTATGTCTACCAATATTAATTGTTTAGATATCTAAAGGTATGCAAAGCTAAACATAATTTATTAATTTAGAGAGTTTTACTACTAACTGTAAGTCTGACGGCCGATGTGCCGCAGTGGTAGTGCGACTGCCTGCGACGCAAAGGTTCCGGGTTCGATTCTCGATGGGACACTCACAAAGTTGATATTTATCACTTTGTGAATTTGTTCCCGGTCTGTTTAGGACATTGCAGGGTGAACCAACTGATTGTCCGAAAAGAAAACACATTAAGCCGTCGGTCCCGGTTGCTGTCTATGATTACTTAGACGGCGGTCATAACACAACCATGTCAGAGACCTACTAGTGATAGTAGGCGGTTAATAAACTAACACTAGGGTTCATCGGGTCGTTGGACGACTCGGTGTCCTACACGAAATGATGATGATGATGAGTCTGCGTTGGTCCTTATAAAACCCGCTAATTAAAGACTAATGCTCTACGCAGAACCCCGCAGAATGGTCTTTAATCGGTGGCAAAAAGTAGGTAATTGCACGATAATTGACATAGATAAGTGCGAAGGGGTATTTATGTATAGGCAAAGTATGCGCGCGCGTACGCATTCAAATAAACAGAGGTGCGGCGCATATATGTGCAAAGAAACTTAAATCGATTTGTTTGACCTTCCGAGCATTAAGTATTGACGATGAAGGTGAAACTCAATACATTTTATGCGTCCGTTTAAGCGGTAAACGATATCATTATTTATTAGGCAAGTAGTCAACTAAAAGATAAAACTTAGGATGAATGAAATCTTCAACGAGACTCGTCTTTACTATTTAATTGAACTGACCCTTCTGCGTGTTAGTCTGCGGCCGATACAATAAGAGATGGATTGCCAAATAAACTTCGATCGGTCAGGAAGTGGAGGCATTCCTCCAGTCATCTCAACTCGTCTGACTCATGGAGCTAAGGTAGAGCGATATCTCCTCATTACACGGTCCAGAACTACGGGATTCGTAACAAAGTGACAGCATTTCTTAGAAGAATTACAAAGATTATTTTCCTCCATAGATTATTTTCCTCTTCGCACTCTTTGATCTCTGAAGAGTAACAAGCTGGGGTAATGGATTAGAACGAATGGTTTTCAGTGGTCTTGTAGCTAAAAGCATGATGTGATTTTATTATAATTATTTTCTTTTAGTTATTTTATACCCAACAGAGCCATCACAGCTTATATCAAATTGAACCAGATTCCCTTTTCCCCTTCTAACGCCATTTCAGTCAACATTTGTATGCACCACTATCGATAATACATTTGACCCCGCATACAAAGAGGTTGAAATAGGAATACCCGAGCCAAACCCTACGAAAGAATGTCGTTTCCATAAGCATCCTAAAAAGGAAAATATAGCTAATGTTTTAAATGAAAACAAGCTACTGGACGGTTTGCTAAATATTTAAGTAAGTAGGAAATAATATGAGATTCATTCTTTTATTTTTGCGGTCGCGTAGCCTGAATATAGCGAGATGTAATGTTAATCACTACATAGTATAAAATAAAGTCGCTTCCCGTTTGGTGTCTCCTTATATCTTTAGAATTACCCAACGGATTTTGATGCGGTTTTTTTTATTAGAAAGAGTAACTTGAGAGGAAGGTTTATAAGTATAATTTATTCCGGGGAATTGTCACATTCCCATGGGAAAACGGGTAGCCCAAATGATAGTAAACTTTTGACCCCTTTTTGACACCTTTAAGGATTAAAAATTCAAAAATGCTGAAACACGTATTTAATTATTTTAAGTTATGAGTCTCATCAGAAATTTTGAAACAGATTACATTTAAGATAAAAAACTTTCATACAAACTTTTAACCCCCTTTTCACCCATTTTAGGGTTAAAATTTCAAAAATACTGAAACGCGTGTTTAATTATTTTAAGTTATTAGTCTAATCACAAATTTTGAAACAGATCGAATTCATTTTAAAAAACGAACTTTCATACAAACTTTAAACCCCCGTTTGACCCTATTAAGGGTTAAAATTTCAAATATGCTGAAACACGTGGTTAGTTATTTTAAGTCATAAGTCTAATCACTAATTTTGAAACGGATCACACTTAAGACAACGAACTTTCATACAAACTTTTAACCCCCTTTTCATACCTTGGGGAATTGAAAAACACCGAAATTTAAAGTAAAGTCACTTCCCACGTCTCTCCCTATCTGTTTGTTTGTTTGTATGCTTAAATCTTCAAAACCACTTAACGGATCTGAATGAAGTTTTTTTAAAAGATAGAGTGTTTCAAGAGGAAGGTTTTTATGTATGATTTATGTCGGGAGAAGGCCCTGTTACCCGTGGGAAATCAGTTAGCAGCGGGTGAAACCGCTGGGCGGGCCGCTAGTTTGATGATAAATGTGACGTTGGGACGAAATTGGAGAGTATAATAGTAGGAAGTACGAAGTATTTTTCCTGGAAAAAGTACTGTAGATAGCGTTTTAGTAAAGAAAGAAAATATATTTGATATGTAAGAAAAAAACCTACTTCAACCAACATCTTAAGGGAAAAACTAAATGGTGTCATAAAAAATTACCTATACCTGCAAAAACGTGGTTCTTAGCGGTTATGTATATGTTAAAATTTTCCGCTTGGCATTTTGAAAAAGATAATCAGTATGCACCATTTCTCCATATTTTTACACATGGATTACACTATAGTTATTGTTATTACAGTAACGTAACTTCATAGTTATTTGTAGAGACAGGGTACAATTTGGTCTTTATATCTGTACGTCGTTCGCATACGAAGCAGAGAAAGCCGGGGTCCAATATAACCAAATACCACACTGTTACGCGACTAGAATAAGCTTCATATAAAACTAGCTGCTCGCATAATATCACGTTTTCAGCTGCTGCCTGAACCTATCGAAGTTTTCAGAGGGATACATTCTTTTCAAAATTATAACTAGATCGTTTTAGCGATTCAAGTTCTCAAAGGTAACAAACAATCAAACTATTTTATTCAGTTCAAAGAAGTTACTTGGTAAAATCCAACACAATCTGCAATGTTGGGGGAGAACTTATGCGAAATCAATTCGTGATCAATCATATAGGTACCTACCTATAAGCTATAAGTACACCTAGTCTATCTCCATCGGCCATTTCTGTCTTCCTAGTACCTAAGTACTGACTGTCAATGTTGACTGGCAGTTTATGTTTTATGAATCTTACTAAAATAGTTCACAGCTTACTTTCACTGCATTTGTCTCTAATTCTAACCAAAACAAACAACCATGGTAATTCACAGCTCATTATGTGCAAATGTTCGTGGTGGAACATTACCCTGCTTAGAATAGTGGTGGGTAATGGACAGCAATGGAAATGCTACGGAACTAGGACAACAACACAAAAACGATGAATGAATCGATAGCATTAACACCAAACCTGAAATGTGCTGAATAACACTTTGATAAATGTTTACTAGGTAACATTAGTGTACGAACGCGATGCGAACCAAAAATCTCGAGTGATTTTTAATTAGCCAAAGAGCACATAACAAATACGTACAGGGTGTAAGGGACGGTGTACCGAAAACTTTGCAGGCATGATCAGACCATGAAACTGAACAACTTTTCCTATATAAGGTATGTTGGTAAACGCCTGGTAAATGCCTGCAAAGTTTTCGGTACACCGGCCCTTACACCCTGTATACTAGGTATAAGTAGTAACAATGGACCCTAAGAATGATAGAACGAAGATCTTTCTTTTATTGAAATGAATAGTAATTGTTGTAAGCTGGGTAACGTTACGTAAGTACGTAAAATATCAAAAATAAATGAATGACAAATATCTACATTTGTATGTTACGTAGGCAGTTTTATTATACCAAGCATACGAATTTAGTGACAGACAAGCATCATCATCATCATGATGCTTGAACAAATAGAACCACACACGTTATATCACATCAAAAGTAGTTAATGGTACATACTAGCGGAACTATACATTTCCTGCTGCATCCATTGTCATAAAAACCGCATGAATCGTAACAAGAGTAAGTGTGTCGCGTCGCGTCGCGTCGTGTCGCGCGCGTGGCGTGCGCGGGCGCACAAGATGCTCAACACCCGCCAATCATTCCGTTAATTGGAGAGAATCATCGCCGTAGAAAGTCCGTCCGCACTTCATATTTATTATAATATGGTCATATTTTACGTATATGTATTGTGAAAGAGGAGAATAAGAGGCAAAGCAAGTTGCCGTGTGATGCTGGCTTAGAATAGCATCGCCCCATTTCGTTCCCGGTGGAGTCGTAAGAGGCGTCTAAGGGACTCGAGGGAGTGTATTTAAATTTCAGGCGATGGGCTGACAATCTGTCACTATTGCGATACACTATTTTCCGAATGACCCTCAAATGTTTGTCAGACTTGGCGTAGATGTCCGTTTTTTGCGGCCGTCTACGCTCTGCCTACTGCAAGGGATTATAGGCGTGAAATGTGTGCAATTCGCAGGAGATTTCCAATTTCAATGACTTATTTTTGAAAGGATCCATCAAAACAATCATACCTGCTTATGAGAATTTTAAAATAATTTTAGTGGGATAAAATGCAATGGATCACCTATTTGTTATCGGCAAAGGTAGAGTTTTCCTTCATACCTACATCATCACGACTTACCTATTGTTTATACGAAGACATAAAAACATTTGATGCGACATGGATTGGTACAAAAACAATCGACTAAACATAACTGCTGACAGTAATTTTTTTGTTCCGACAGAACATAAGTTTATTAATAACAAATTGAATATGACTGATTACATTACTACGATCGTTTATATTTATGCAACTGCATAATTATGCATTTGTGCTTGCACGTTTTTTATACTTACATGCTTACACTCAAACTAGTGTGACGTGTGACATGCTATTCTTGTTTTGTTTAGTGAACTAAACTCTTGTTTAGGAGAGTATATGTGATGAGAATGATAAAGTTAGACAATGCGTGTCGATGACCATATACAATACGTCGCAGATTTAAAAAAAATTCAGGTTAATAATAAAATTTAGGTCAACTTTAGTCATCTGCCGGAGGTTGATCTAAAACCTAGGTTATAGATCATAAACCTGACTTAATGAAAAACCTGCGACAAATACTTACCTATGGTTCTATGCCATGCTATGATGCTAAGTTAAGGCCGTGGCTGCAATATTGACAAACACTATTGCCGCTCACCGCTCGGCCGGTGTCACCACGAGTGCAACAAACTGCAGTCCGCGCCACAAAACAAGTCACGCAGACGCGGCGTTGTCAACTAAAGAATATCTTTCACCTCATCTTTCGTGGCACGGACCCCTACACAGTCGGTCGTTCACGCACGATAATTTGTACACAATCATTCTTGCGCACGCGCTTGCATGCGCTTTATAAACAAGCTTATTTGCCGATAGTCGTTTATGAGTCTAACACTGCCATATGCCTCGCTACGGATGAGGTCATATGATGCTACTACTGGTTCAATCTTTAACAGGTGACGCTTGCTCGCTAAATCCGTTTAAAATTGTTTTATTGTGATAGGTTAGATATTTCCCGATAGCCGTTCATGAGCCTAACACTGATATATGCGCCGTATTTGGACGAGGTCCTACGATGCTACAACATATTTGATCTGAAACAGATGACCCTCGAATATTGGATTACTTCAAGGTACAATCGGCAGCCAGCTAGACTCAGGGCAGGTTAGGTATGGGGGGGGGGGGGTATGGGCTTATTTACTAATAGCGGTTTATGAGTACTGATGAGGTGTACTGGCAACTGGTTCGCTCTGGAACAGGTGACGCTTGAATAATCTTGATTCCTGGATTAGTTCAAACTACTATCGGAAGCACATGGCGCCAGCTATGGGTTTAGAGATCTAAACCTAAGAAATCTAGATCTAAATCTAAATGTATGTATCGAAACGTAGTTTATATGATAAGTTTTTAATAATTCTCAAATCTATTGGATGGATTCGAATTGTACACTCGAGACCCTAGTTGATACTATTTGTGAATAAGTGGATTGTTATTCAATACCAAGCCACTTTGACTAACTGAAGTCTATAGAAAATATCCAGCTCTACTACATAGAATTCAATAGGTTTTGAAAACGTCGTGCTTAAGAGGCCGTACATAGTTTTGAGTAATTTTGTCTTGTTTCTTCAATTCTGTAGGACCTCGTTTAAAAAAACAGAATAAGTAACAATGTGTTATGATATGTTTTATTGAAGATTAATTCAATATCTAAAAATTGGCCCAGACAAATGATTGATTTTGATTGTTCAGTTTGTTTAATAGTTAATAACCTGAGACGTGTTTTAATTGTTTTCGATGCGTGACGTTCGTATCATTATTGTTTACATGAATTTTAAAATATGGAGTGGTTTATAAAGTTTCAATAAAGACATTGAAAAGTGCTAAAAATTGGCCGAGGAGTTTTTAGTAATTTAATTCAAAAATTCAAAGAAAAACTGCAGTAAAATGGCCCTACTATGAAGAAATTTTAAACGTATACAGCGTCGGATTTCTAGTACAATACAACACGTTTTTAAAAAAATCAATTTACACATTGAAAAATAGATTCATGCTAACACATTAGCTATAAAAAAAATTGCAAATATGTATTTCATGAAATTTATCGAATATTTTAAAGTTCTCCGGAATTATCAATTATATACGGGAGCGCAAATGCTGTTTCGGCAGACCGCGCGCCGCGCTCTTGGGAGAAGGACGTGTATCTTGCTGCGTCACACTCACGCACACATACAAAATTACGAATGTGTGTCGATCGCGCGCGTAGAGGACAGTAGATCACGCGTCACAGGCGGAATTATAGTGCGACCGATACTTTTTGATCCTGTAAGTATTTTTTTCAGTGCGGTATTGATTTATGATTGATTAAATTAATTGAACTAGATATTGTGATTTTACTTCCTATTAGAGTATAAATAACTTGAAATTTCGGGATTTTGCAAATAAATGGCCATTTTAACGGACTATAATGATACATTACAGATTTAACTATCCACACTATCCACACTAATATTATAAATGCGAAAGTAACTCGGTCTGTCTGTCTGTCTGCTACGCTTTCACGGCCAAACCGCTGAAACGATCTTCATGAAACTTGGCACAGAGATTGTTAGCATACCGAGAACGGACATAGGCTATTTATTATCACCATTCGAGGGTCTGGAGTATAGATGTAGATCACCAGGTGTACCATCAGGAGCCAAGCTAAACTATTAGAGATACAGGCATGGTCCTAAAACAAAAGTTGTTCAGTATGATGGGCCGCTTCTTTTTACAAGAACATTTGAGGATCTGGAGTACCTTATGTAGACCACCAGGTCTACCATCAGGAGCCCACCTAAACTATTGGAGATACAGAAATGGTTCCAAAACAAAATATGTTCAGTATGATGGGAATAACTTGAGAAAGGACATTGCCTACTTTTACCGAGGATTTTTTATCATTACTGAAAAATACCGCTTTGCCGCCGCCGTTTGCATCGTATGCACTACCTTCATTGTAATTAGGCATATCTACTTAGGTGATACGTTACCATGTTCTGAACTGAAAAGTATCATCCACATAACACGTTAAGTCGGGGATCACATTTGACGTCCGATGCGGCGTATTTTGTAAGTGTAAGGGAGTTAAATAGAAATTCGCGATTTCCTTTCGTCTGACATACGCATGCGTTATGGATATGTATTGAAAATACACAGCAACTAAATAAATAATGCCCGGTCTTATGACCGCGGCCGCGCGCACCGGCCGATCCGGCGCGGCGCGGCGCGCGCACTTTGGCGGCGATGCGGGGCGGAGGGGGAGGGCGCGACAGGGTGCGGCTACCCGAACGGGCATACACGTGAGGGCAGACTCACGAGTGTCAAACCCACAAAATCTTTGTTTTCGCAAAATACAGAAAAACAAAAAATGTGGTATATAAAAATGTATTACAGTAACTTAAAATACCTTTTTATCTGTCTTATCTACTTATGCTGACCATTTTAGTGTTCTCAAATCGGCACCCCTGGAGTAAGTACTCTGTTATCTACTGACTTTTATATTCAATTTTTATAAATATTGGTCTCTCAGGCCGGATAGCAAATCTTGAATTGTCCCTTTAACAACAGAAGCAAGCAAGTTATCTCTAAACAGTAGAGATAACAACTGTTCTAATATCACTGTCACACTTACTATGAATACACATAGGTACCTACTTTAGAACTTCTGCCAAAAAAAAACTATCTAACGCGGACGAAGTCGCGGGTAAAAGCTAGTAGGCAATAAATATCAATTCGGCGCTGTTAAGTAAAAAAAGATGCTGGTACATGGGCACACCCCTGAATAGTAGTCGGTAATTAATTAGTTTCGATAACATTCCACAAATCCCAAAATTCTTAGTAGGTACGGAATAATTTTAAACTTTTTCATACAATTGCCACAAAAACTATAAATAGGATCAAAACTGATTGATCGAACTATACGCTGCCGTCCGCCGCTGGGTCTGCATATCGCCGCCGCTCGGCTGCACGATGACGCGTTCTAATGCTAATTACCTACTTTTGCCCAGCGCAATTTCATGTACGGCCTCTTAAACCTTCATTTCAATAGTTTAATCATAGTTACTTACTTAGGTATTTACATACTTATATTATAATCGATCTATTCTTCTATTATCAAAATAACAAAGGCATCTTCTTCATGTAGGTAGCAGGTTGGCTTGTCTAAATATGGTTGTATAGCCGCAAATCATGCAAATAATGCATTGCGTCATGTTGCTATAATAGTGAACGTTATTGTCAAGCCACACCTGTGGCCTACTCCGCTACGAAATCATCTGCTCGAAATATGATTGTAATTTTGAGTACCTATGGCATGCATGTGGACATGATCTTTTAGGCCACGTGCCTCGACCAAACCTTCCACTTAACTGGCCGTACCTTCGAAATTTCCGTATGGTATTATATCATTATTCAATTCCCACCCATGGAGGTCGTAAAAGGAATTAATCTCCTGTGAGTGTCTTGCAGTGTGCTCATCAACCTGCCTTCTAAGTAGATATGGTGAACGTATGCACTTCAATAGAGGGTTCATGTCTACCAATGGATGGTTGAAGCCGTTGATTGACGATGGTCTATCGCGAAAATCGGCTAGAACAGATTCGGTTTTTTTCGACTTTTTGAATGATTATACAATAAAAGACAACACGGAAATTTCCAAGGTATGGCCAGTTAAGTGGAAGGTTTGGTCGTGAAAGGAGTGGGCTATGAAGGATCGCTGAGTCAGTTCCTGTGCCATGTGACGACGTTACGTGAGCCGTGGGACGCGACCTGCACGCCAATGCTACTACGTCTGACACCCTTTGCTACTCATTCTTTAAACGATAGGTTTATAATAGACTTCATTTCATTTGAAAGCTGTTGCTATGTAAACTTGATTATATAAACAGTACCTACGTATAAACTAAATAGAGTCGCATACATGCACGTGATTTTAAAACCCGGATTCCCTTCTATTTTTACCCTTGCAAGCGACACTCAACCGACAGTTTATTGTCGCTAAGATATTCTGTACTTCAGAATGTTAGCAGAATACGAAACGCCCAAACCTTTGCCATCGACACGATAACCACATACAATTCATTAGATATACTTCGGGCCCTGATTGTATGTCAACTTGAGCGGAAAATCTTTCATGTCTCAATCAAATAATCCAAACAAAATCTGTCCCGATGGCGTAGTGGATAGTTCCACTGCCTGCAGCGCCGAGGGTCGTGAGTTCGATCCCCACACAGCACAAGTGTTTGAAAGATACTTTTCAAGATATTTGTGTTGAGTTTGGCTGTTTTCTATGTACAATATGTATTTATTTACATAAAATAGTATTTACGTAGATATTATATCAGATATCCCAGCTCCTATAGTACAAGTAAGCTTTTTTTAATTTGGGGCTTGATAGCGCTGAGTGAAATGTCCAAGATATTTCGGTCTCCGTTCCGGAATCCGGTTCTCACGGAATTTTTAATTGTATGAATTTTACGAGATAAAATATGACACCATGCGCCTTAGACCTTTGACGTCATCATTAAACAATCTAAAATCCCAAGAAAGCAGTAAATAGAAAGATTTGAATAAAGGTGATCAAACTCGTGAAATGAAACAACTATCATCAGGATGAGGCCCACTTCGGGTAAGTAAAATAATGATGATCCAGTTAGCTTTATCACCGACCTTTCAATTTGGAGATGCTGTTACGCTAATGAAATGCTCGCAATGGGACTAATTTTAAAACTTCTTTCCCGTATATAACACTTTTTCTTTGAACTTACAAAATTTTCTGAAAACTTGAATTTTTTTTTCTAACCTGCTCGCGTTTAAAAATTTAGCAGGTTTTCAAAAAAACAACTCGAATGTCAATGAAGCTTGGAGATCACACCTTTTTTAATCCATTTTACAACAGCAAAATTTTGATCAATTTCGCTCAAGGAAATAATCTGATAACTACTATAGATAAAAATTAAACGTGTAAAATTTGAATAAGAATCCATTAATTGACGCGCTCAGTATTCTTATCATATTGTGTGGAACCCACTCGTTCATTATAAATGCTAATGTTGATACTTCCACCGGCAATCAGTCGCTAATGGATGCTTACAATCGCTACTGGATGTTAGATCACGGTAGAGCAAACAAATTGATATCGATAGAATCACTGGTTTATTTCTTCTATGAAGATTTGTGATGAGTTACACAAAAGCTCGAAACTTATACCTACCTATTAGGGTATTGTTAACGATAGACTCTTTGGTGGCGAATTCAGCCAGGGGCAACCAGTCAGTCAATGACCACCTGTCTCTTGGTTGTCATGTTTTTTCTGTTCTTTTTTGTCTTGTCATCGCCTTTTTGATAAAACCACGGTTTCTGTGAAATTAAGAGTATTTTAATATAATTTATATCCACGCATCCTGACTCCTTATTTTCATTGAACAATGTGACATTTAACTACCTTTTCGGCAACTAAACATATCGCCAACTGTTAATAATTAAGTTTTAAAGTTTATCAGCTTTCTCAACTCGGCGGTATCACTGATATCGACTGTCATTTTAGTCAAAAAATTACTAAGTTGGTCTAAAAATTACTAAGTTGTTTCCTTAGGTACTGCACCTTGTGAAAATCAGCCAAATCATCTGCCTGATTATTTCTTGTCACGAAGTAGCAAAGGAATGTTCGGATTAACAGAATATCTCACATTCTAATCTGCCATGACATGATGGAATGCACAATTGCAAACTAGGCACTCGTCTCGTGCTAGTAATCAGCGAAGTTGTTCCTGTCTTTCTTCCTCGAAGTGAGCCACGTTGTACCGAATCTCAAATGACCGGACAGCTCAAACACATAATAAAAGTTTTATAATCAATTTGCGGGTAATTTTATAGTAGTTGCTATTGCTCCTGCCACTGTCGCGAATGTTGCTTGAAATACTTCCGCGGAAATATCAACGTGGGTGAGTGTTCACACACTGCCGTTATACTCTTCTCGCACCAATACAAGTGAGCGAAACAGCAATACATAACACATGCGTTCGTGGTGCCGTTCCTTATTAACTCACAGGAGCGAGCACGGGAAGTGGGAGCGGCGTGACGAGTAGCAGTAACTAGTTCACACACTCGCGCTGCTCACTTCCCTTACTATTTCCCTCCCCATATTCACATTGTGTGAACGTGCTATTAAACATTAGACTAGTTGCGCCCCCAAATAGGAAAAAAAATCTCCTGTCTGAACACGCGGGTCATCCGGAAACCAAAATATCGACAATCACTAGCCGCAAAACATTTTGAATCTTTAAAAACTGTGCGCTTTAGTTATGTATGCCGATATTGCCAAAAGTAAAGACACATTTAGCTTCATTGGCATACATAACAAAACACTTCAAGGTAAACATAAATAACTATGATTGATACACGATTTTTCTGAAACGATCTTCAAATATTTGACAGACGTGACAAATATTATATTCTATGCCTACCCCGCAAGAAATAAGGGCGTTATATATGCAAGGGTGTAAGTATTTATAACCAAACGCCTTAAACTTAAACTGTGCGCTTCAGTGTGTCAAATGTTTTAACAACCACACTGTCACGATCAGATTCTTATTATAAAATGGCGTTAGACGAGACATGCTTCTGACTTGAGTTTATTGAGACAAAATATGAAACGCTTAAAATACCCAAGCGTCACACACACGTCTACTTTCTATAATTTCAAATAAGCAACATCACTTGTCATCCGGTCAAATATAATTCGGTATACCGTACGGAGAAAATACAAAGTACCTCTCCAGGTAATGAAGGCTCGTCAAAGCGCCGAACGTCGCATTGCGTTCCTCTCTCGATTTGTCAACGTCGTATGACATCGCCGGCACGACTGTCAACGACACAGAAAATACGAGAAAATGGTAGATAACGATGGCAACGAAAGGAACGCGCCGGCACGTGCGCTTTGTACTGACTTACTGGTGAAAAGATTGTGCGAGGCTTCAATCACCTACATCGTTATAGAGCGGAACGTGGCATCGATGTAGATAAAAGATAAGCAAAGAGCGAGAATTATAAACGAATGGAGCTGAAATACTCGTCGGGACGGGTCATTAAAAGTGGTTCGCACAGGCACAGGTGTCTAGTTGGTCGTTGGTTTCGCGTGAGGATGTCGGGTGACATTTTTCAGCCGGTTAATTGTGCTGCCGGTGCTTGTACTCGTAAACCCTAGTTTTTTGATGGACTGCTATTGGAATCCTGCTGCGGTTTGAGCACCTGCTACAAACTCCCATGGTGTAATAATAACATAGGCTTCGCTGGATTGGTGCCTTAGATCGCGTGGGCGACGATAGATGATGAAGAAAGCTCTTTTAAACCGCATTAAAATATGTTACGAATACATACAATCATTTAATGCGACCCTTATCAACTACAAAAAAAGTACTTTAGCCTCTCATTACATCCGCACATACCAAACTGCGTAAAACTGGCGAACGTGTTGCGCACATGTGTAACGAACTTTTGATAAGATCTTGTTAAAACAAACAAACATACAATTTTATAATATGATTATCTTAGTAAACCATCATTTGCAACTGAGCCGTTTGTTCATTAAGATGTATTACGAATTGTTTCATAAACTTGATAATTATTTCCATTACAAGAAACCTGCCCATCAGAATTATTAGTATTTTAACTTCATTAAATATCAAATGCTACATCATGTGTTACTGATACACATTCCGTTTGTTTCTGTACCTACTTATCAGGTCGTGTAGATATTACAATAAACGGTACATACATATATCACACATATATCCCTTACGGGGTAGGCAGAGCGTAAACGGCCGTAAAAACGATATTTTACGCCACGCCGACAAATATTTAGAGCCAATCAGACAATTATGTATCATGTCGCCTAAAATAGTAATACTCATGCACCCTTAAGTCTCTTAGTCGCCTCTTGCGACACCCACGGGATAGAAATGGTGTGATGCTATTCTAAGCTGACATCACAGAGGTAGAATTTATAAACGGATTAGATGCTTACATTATACAAAGTAGAGTTAATGCGTTTATGTGTGACCTAGACCTAGAACTTATGTTCATTATGGGTAGGGTAAAAGTAAAAGCTAGTTCACATTGCAAATATTCACTGATATGCTTCGATTCCTCTTGCCTGTATTGAAATCAGACTCAAGAATTAACTATCGACAAATAGTTTATATGTATTTACCGATTTAGTGATAATGTTTTTTTTTTAATGTTTATTTATTGTAAAGTAAAATCATTTCTCAATCTGTGAAAATACCTTGTGTCAACGCAAGGTAGCAACGCTAAGTAGCATTAAAGTAAAATCGTTTCTCAATATGTGAAAAAACCTTGTGTTAGGTTCAAATCCTGCCCGCGCTTGAAAAATGAACGAAAAAAATGCAAGTTTTCAAGAATAACTTGTGTCATCACAAGGCAGCATTGTTTCTAGACTACCTTTGCAAAAGAAAGTTGATTGATAAGCCAAAGTTTTCGCCATTTGGCAAGGCATATTAGAATTTGAGCCAAATTCGTCTATTCTTTTTAAAATTGTAAAAATTAAATAGAAACAAGTTCATTATAAACAACGGCTTAATGTAGTGCTAGGTGGTATGTAAGTAAATTAAATTACAGGTTAGTAAATGCGCACTTACTGCACCAATAATGACGCAAATACTGCTCAGACAGCTACAGTTCTAGAGTAGTCTACGCAATTAAAGGATAATAATTTAAGGGCATCATATAATAAGCTAACTAGGTTGTAGGTCGAAAGAGTACAAGTACAACCTGCTGTATGTTACGAAAGCCAAATATAGTAACTGAAAATTTACACGAAAGCCAAATATGTTGACTTAGTAGGTATTAGGACGTCAAAAAAAACGTCACAAGTACCTATGACGTCAAAAGCATGGCAAAACGAACTGCCCCTATCTATTTTATGTCAATACAATACCAAGAACTGTATGAGACTTCGATCAACGCGGCTTTCCGTACGTGACCGAGTTGCTCGAAGGTATGAGATATGACACAAAAACAGATCATATTTGATGTCATATTCGAACGATTTAATAACATCGGTACGCAAGCAAGCAAGTCGGCCAGGCCAACTTGTAATCCACTTCCGAAGTCAAGGTGGCTGCTTCATGAACAATTTCGATCAAAGTCTCAAAGTCTATCAAAGTATCGAACCATAGCAGACTACCAACTCATAGAAAATTGATCCCGATTTATACCAACTGATAAACTCCTAACTTGGTACCTACGTAGGTAGTAAAATCCATAGGTAAAGCCACGAAAACAAGAAGCCTTTAGAATAAATCAAGATATTGTAAGCATATCATATGATATCATTTATGAGGAATAATTGATGACAAAATAAAATTAAATTCAGTCTCAAAAGACTAGTTTTAATTTCAAGCATTTAGAAACAATACCAAAAAGGATTCATTCTTTTTTAGAGTTACCTATAAATTATGATAAATTTTATGTTTCAATACACACAAGTGAATAATAATGGATATCTAGGTAGGTAAAACAAGAATCACATTTACGTTCCATTTATTGCCCATTAAAATGGTTTTTTGTGTGTGTGGTGTTTAGGAAACATACAAAGAAAATTCCCTTTGAAAATAGACTACACAAGACAGTATATGAATGAAATGGGTACGCGGATGCGTATCTACGGGGCTTAGGTGCCCAGTCTACTTTACTTACTGCTCCGTCTAGTTGGCGCCAGCAGCCAATTTTTATAAAACAACTTGGCAGTAGCAAGCGAGCTTCTGCTACGGAAATAATTAGGACAAAGAAAAAGTAGACCACTATTTACTCTACGAGATTATGTTTGGGAAAGATATGTTTTTATGTATGAGAGCCTCATAGCATTGCTCGTAGCTCTGAGAGTTATACACTCATGTTGGTAATAACAAGTATGAGGTTTCTTTAGATATAGAAACTTCATGTTTTACTGGAATTGCTAGGAACGGCAAAGAGCGTAACTGCTAACATTTGCTTCTCATTTCGTGTTAGTAGAAACATTATTTTTATTTCATCTAATTTTAATTTTTTCATCATTTGATTCTAATAAAAAGCACTAACTTAATATTTTCTAATACCATCAAGGGATTCATATTAACTATTTTCTAGTTACGAGGAAAACTATATTGTTAATGATTATGTGATACATTGACACCTAAGTAATATGGTTTACTTCCAAGATAGATGTGATCGCTGATTAGATACTGTTAGAATCTGAGAACATGACAAATTAATACGTGATTCCATTAGTGGCAGCAAATCAATCTATCTAAGATCAAAATTTCTTTACCACTGACGGCTACCTAATACATACATACATTAACAACCACACACGGCTACTATAATACGGGGTTATTCCACCATTTTCTATTTAAAGGCAGGTAGATACGTACCTACCGTTAGGTATATATCATGAAAGAAATTGTTTTCTTAGAGGGACAACACAGAATGTTTTGCTAAGAGATAGATAAAGTATCCTATCCTAAACAATGCCTACTTGTATCTATATCAATTGAGTCACTTCCACTATCGAATTTTAAACGAATTGCAAAAGTATACAGTTGCCGCTAAGCCACGTTTTGTAACTGTCGTGTACAAAGTAGAATACGGATGAGCCCAACGCCCCACTAATCCAATGTCGGTATGCACATCCCATTATAGGGCACAAACACATGCAGGATACGGTGCTGCGGTGTTGCAACCTCCAAGCCAAACGCCCACCTCTTGCCCCATTCTCATCGGAAACTGTTTGATACAGTTTGGCAATATAGCAGCACTGATAAAAGTAATTTATAGGCAGATACAACCCTAATTACGTGCCAACTACATTCTTCGACCGTTTTCGTAATGCTAACTACTCTTGTTTCCTTCGTAAAGCAAATTCGAAGGAAGCTTTAGTGTTTAACTACAAACAACTACATAATTGAAGATGAAACATGTTGGTATGTTGATTTGCGGACGCTCTTGCGTATTTCCTTGAATGTTTCGTTAAAGATTAAACTACTTTTGTACATTACCTATGATACTTTTTTGCAATTGTGTCAGTCATCTCATCATATAGAAAACGTTTTATCCGACTAATAAGGGAAAAATTGCAATACCTACTATCTCAGGGTATAAGTAAGTATATTTATAAAAACATATAAATATATTTACGATGTCGTATGTATTCAGGTAACAATAGTACCTATCTATAGAGCAAATATTTGTGCCACGATAAAATGAGAATGTGAAATAAGAAAGGTTGGTATTGCTCAACAATTGTAAAGTAAATAGTGAAACCAGAACTGGCTCATTTTTAGGACAAATAGTGTAGGCAAGGCAAGCTCGGGCGCTGAGTAACAGGCTGTAATGGTAGTTTGAAGTTCTAGTCGGACATTCTTTGGTATAATTATTTTGTTTAGAGGAAGATTAGGTCTTTGAGATAATTAAAGCAAGTAATTAGTCTCAAATTAAAACACTAGAGATGTGCGTCAGTCTCACGTACGCGACTTACTTGTTTAAAATTTGATAGAGAGCACTCACACCTACATCACTAAACATGTGGTTTCTTAAATATGGTACTCTCTATTCTATGGATTCGTGCTTGTGACGCTTCTTACTTTTGCATCCTCTGTTACAAAATGGGGTCATATTTTATGTAGGTGCTAGATATGTAAAAATATGTATTAGCTGCAAATATTTTTATGTGTGAATCAGCCCATGAAACTGAACAGCTTTTCCCAAGGATCATAAAAAACGGTCAAAATATGAAAAGCTAATTTCGCCCTCCCATACGAAATTTCCAGCTGACCTTCGGTCTATTTGTTCGGGAGGTCCGAATTTTTTGGATTGAGTCACACCTTAAATTATTGCAGCTAGGACCTAAGTTGGCGACTGTTTTTACATCCTGTATGAGATGTAGATATTCCTATTACAATAAATAAAAGAAAAAACTGTACAAAAAACTTTGTAAAATTATCCGTAAATTCGGTTTGCTTCTGGTAGTACACGACGTGCATATTGTAATGTAGTATTAGCTGTATGCGCATCGCTGCGCGAGTTGCCGCCGCGCGCATACTGGACCAAGGTGAGCCCGCAGTTAGTCAACTTCTGTTGTTAGCAATTAGCGAAACGTGTACCTCCCCGTACCTGTTCCGATGTTTGTTTTTGTCAGGAATTGTTTTGCACAACACTCATTCAACTCCTGATATCGGAGCGTCAATTATTTGTGGATCGCCAATGATCTATCAGCCATAAGCTACTCTACATAAAAACAATTGTCTTAATTTATTCTTATGCAACCTTTGGAAGCAGCGTAACACTCCCAACACAAGCATTATGAAATTGCTTTACGGGAGTACCTCATCGCTGTTTTTGTATTTTAAACTGAGCAATAAAAAACTATTTTATCTTTATTTTATTTATTTACAATGTACCCAAGAACTCTATTTAAACTGTAAGCAGATGTAGTTATTATTTTTAAATCGAAAATACTAGCAAACAAGCTCAAAGTGAGCCTTATGAATTAAGCGGTAGCCGTAAGCTATAATTTCTAAGTATTTAGGTATTATCCGCCTAGAGCAAGTTACATTGACACTTACTGGGACAGTTAAAAGATACACATTCTGAGCATAAGGAGACCTGTAAGCTGGGTTGTCTAAATAAATAGTTTCTGGAACACCAAAATCTGAATATTTCTGTTTGACATTGGAAATAAAATCTAATCTTCTTTAGTTATCCTGTACGAACAAATATACTGCGTTTTCGTTATGATGAGAGGTCATTGTTGACGGCAGATAGCAGGACGTTGCGTAGGGGAAAGTTGGCTATATTGTCCCCCCTAACTTCTATCGAGATTTGCGATAAAACTGTAAGGGTTATCCTAATGTTTGTCTGTTTGTAATGAAGTTTAGTTAATTGGCTTAATTATATCGTAAATGATTTTTAAATTAAGTGAGTACTTTTCTCACAAGAGATATTTTTTTTAAAAGTAGCTATCAGTACGATTTAAAGACGGGTACGTTTAATCGTACCGCGAGGTCTTTATATCGTACTTTGAGAATTTCTATACAAACACCGAAAATAAAACAAAGTGATTTTTGTACATATTTATTTTGTTTAGAAATATAAAAAAAACAAACACAGTCCTCTGATTTGAGATCCAACGTTTTGTTGTTTAATGTCCTCAACGCTTGCCTTAAATCTTCTTGGGACCAATTTCTTTTCATCTGCAATAATATCAAAAACTTATGAAATATCAAAATTCTAACTAATATTTAGGCATTTCTTCACTTATTTAAAGCAATAAATAATTTTGTTATTCACCAAAATTTACCGTATATTAATAAATTTAATAGCTTTTAAAGCAATATTTTCCTAAAGTAGCTAAATTGTACCGGTACGATTAAAAAACTACGGATCGGTACAATTTAGAAAACAACCCATTTTTTGCAAAAACAATTTATCATTTCATAACCTCTTATGATTGCGCAAGTTCATTAATGCAGAGAAAACGGGAAATAACCAAGCTTAAATGTGATGAAATGGCAACATTCAAAAGCTTACCGTTTTTTTTGTTAATTCTTAGATTCTTCAGCCAAAAAACACTATCAGCACCAATAGAAAACTTAAATTTTTAATTACAATGAACAATTCCTATGCAGCGCCGTCAAAAACTGTCATGGCTTTCTGAGTGTTTCCAACTACTATTTAGTGTTGCTGGATTAAAGAAAAACGTGATTTGGAAGATAATAGGTAGGTGGTACGATTAATCTGCAGGTACAATATAGCCAACTCTCCCCTAAATACTCAGACAAATGAAGCCTGTAAACATTGTGACAGATACATTTATGACAAATAGACGTCAGGGGAATTCTTTCGGGCTACCGGCTTTTATAGATCTCTTTGCTCGCTGCCGGTCACTAATGACTGCGATAAATCTGAGTTTAACCGTAACATAATAAAAAACAAAGATTTTAGAAATGCACTAATGAAATTGCAGCAATGACTCAAATTAGCACCACGCTCTACATGTTAAAATATTTATTTACTTAAAACGAAACATTATTTAATCTTGAAACCGTATCTCATAAATTATTTCTGAACGCATCGCTAAAATAAAAGTTAGTTAATTTGCTTAACCACCGTTATGACTGAACATATTACACTCCAATTATTCTGCTGATTCTTAGTTTTTGCAACAACAAAAAGTGTTAAAATAGATCACTGCATAATATATAAGAGAAGAATAGATTACAATATCTTACGGTTAGATAACGTTTGATAAAATCTGGGAAGCATGATGGAATGAATGTAGAGCACGCTGAGCGATGGAGTTTGAATTTGGAACATTGATAGGGGGCGATAACATGGCGGCTGTGGCGGCACGTGGGTGCGCGCGAGACGTGCGAATCGTGCGAGCAAATCGAGCAATTGTAAGCGGGGTAGGTTACTATCGCATATAAGATAAAAACATTATAAGGTAAATGAAATATACCTAATAATTAGATATAATTCATCACGGTTTCAGAATTCCTAAGTTTATAAACCTTACCCACACAACTCATCGCAAACAAAAACAAAAACCTACTTGTCACGCAATTTTACTTTTCAATTAATAAATTTGCATTTAAAACGACATGCGTTATGAATTTAACCACTCGATGTCTCAAGCTAATTTAATTTTTATGATCCGTATAAAATTGTTAAATTTAAATGATCGGAGTAGAGTCAGTAATTTCTGAAATGAGGGCTTGTCGTTACACAAATTGTGTCGTAAAGTTAAATTTTAGCTAACTCTAGTTCAACAGCGAAGTTTTCACATAGAGGGTCATTCTGAAAACGGAAACTTTGACGATTAAGACAATCTGTCATGAAATGCAGATTTGCTTTTAATATTGTCAAATTCAAGTGTAATTTGACTAGAGAATTATTGGAATTCCACTTATTAGACGTATCCTTTGAATTTGAACCCTTATCTTCGGAGATCCGACCGTGTATTCAAATTCAAATCAAGTAATGGTTAAAATTACTATTTTCCATTTTCTGTTTTGCATATGATACCTAGTTAGTTGAACCATTTTGGACCATAGACACGACAAAAAAGATTCAACGAGTCTCAGATTTTAGAATGACTAAATCGTGGATAATCTACTTAATAGCACCGGCTATTTTAATTTCCAATCTACCGTTTCTAAGAGGACGCATCGTAATTATAATTTCTAATGTTCGTATAATTTATTGGACATTTCCGACTATAATCTTGTTATAATGTAGCGCTTCCTGCACTGATTATGTTTACATCACAAAACACGCAACTATGGCAAAATTGTGGTTCAATATGTTAATTACAGCAAATTAATCATATTAAATGTGTTCTGATGATTAGTTTACCGTATTTATCATATTAAACGTGTTATTATTGGTTTACCGTATAATGCTCTGTCACAAACACGCGGTTATTACTTTGGTTATATTTGAATGAAACTTGATGAATGGCATGAGACGTTCGCGGAATACACACAAACATAATTAGAATAAGCCGTTGAACCGAATATATCCCTACAGAGACAGAACATGTGCAGCTTTGAGTCAAGTGCTTTGTTTGTAATAATGATATGTATAGAAATAAGTATGACTGTAGAAATTTATTCATATTTTTGTGGAGAAAATCAAACTGGCACAATTTATTAATGAAGAGAACAAGTCAGTAGGCGATGAGTTTTGCGGCATCACTGCTGAAGATCCGACTGCATAGTAAACAATGAATAATGCCTCCCGACGCATAATGTCCTAAATCCTAAAATATTCCTAAACTCTCAATGACCTAAACTCATTATGACCTAAACGCATAATGTCCTAAACGTTTAATGTCCTAAATGCTTAATGTCCTAAACGCTTCATGACCTAAACATTCAATGTCCTAAGGCTTAATGCCCTAAACGTGTTATGTCCTAAACTAAACACAACGTCCTAAATGCCTAATGTCCTCAAAATCTTCTATTTCCAGTTGTTCAATAGATTTTTGTACATGGAATTTTTAGTTGCGACAAATCAATTAGCTTTTTGATTGAACTATTGAAAGCAAAATATGCAATAGGAAAAGAAATGTCACTTTAGCTAAAACATTACATCTCTACAAAATATTGGATTTTGTTGGCTGTTTAAATCTTTTTTGAAATTTTATCGAGCTCTGTTGAATGCAAACTTGCAATGTTATGTTCGAAGATGGTATACCAATAACAGAAGCTAAGCTATGAACTGAGGCCATGAATGATGCACAGAATAATTACACCGCCTATGTATTACATAACTCTTACCAATATACGGCCAAATATAGCAGGTAAGTACACCAAAAGACATCACACATTGTACCTACGTTGAGGAAAAGTGTGGGAAATCACCGTTAATTATAGAGTAATTTTGAAGACATTATGCTTTTAGGACATTAAGCGTTTAGGTCATTATGCGTTTATGACATTATGCGTTTAGGACATTATGCGTATAGGAGTTAGGTCTTTTTGCGAGAAGGCCGTTTTGCGTTTAGGAATTAGGTCATTTTGCGAGTAGACCGAATAATGTACCCACTTAGGAGAGAGTATTCGTACGACGAAGCGCGGAAACATGATCTCGTATCGAAATAGTAAAGTTTTGAGAGATCACAAAAAGATGAATGGATGCACTTGCTCGCAAAACTGATCTTATTGTTATGTTGTGATGGAGTGTGACGGCGCGCGGGGAGGCGGGCGAGCGAGCCGGCGGCGGCGACGGCACCGCAGCAGCAGTCAAGTCAGTCGCGCCGCGCACGCCAGGCCCTCCCGTCCTCTGCCGCTCTCCGTACTCACATCTCCCTTATCAAAACATTCCCGCGCGAGGATCGATCCGCACGTCTCGCCAGCCTCTCTGAGGATACTCCCGCGAGTGATACCGATAACGACCCCAGTGACTGTGACTCGAGCTCAGCTCAGCCGTTCAGTGTTGTGACCTATGCCATGTGATTTTCAGGTTCGCTGTTCAAGATCACGGAAGACTATTTTTCTTCACTGAAAGTAGTCAATTTTTTTTAAATGTAAGTTCCTTTCTTCTTTTATTTAATGTTATAATGTTACGTAGTTTGGATATTTTTTTTTAAATTACTAAAGTACGTACTATATTGAATTTTGTAGTACAATACTTTCGTCGACTATAGTACATTAAAAACGCCGGAGTAATAAAAAACATTAAGTTTGTAACAAATCACTTAATGCACCTACATACCTACAAGGATATCTGTAGGATATTTAAACCTTAATTCGACTTTTTTGAACACAGTTTTTGTGTTTCCACTATATAAATAAAACAATAAATTACACGTTTTTCATTAAACTAATCCAGCAAATATTATGTTTCATGCGAACGAACTTTAACGACTTTGAATAATTAAAATTTTATGCAAACCATTGAAAGATATTAAAATTTTAAGCAAATCTATGATCTTCTTAAAATGATCAGTAAAAAAGTCCTCTTGTCGTGTGGGATACAGAGTCGATGAATGACCCAATGTAAAGTTAATAATATAAACAATTTAAGATTTAATCATGATGTCCTTGTGTCGCGACTCGCCACCTGACACTGACACCCTTCACAAAGTTAATAGACCTAGTTAAATTGAAGGCATTAAGGCTCCGTATTTACATTCACTTTTATAAATATCCGCTCAACGTTCAATAATAAAAGACAATAATTTCAAAACTGACATGTTCAATTGCTCACTTAAGCGGAACAAACAGAGCGTACGACACCTTGTAATACCAGTTTTTGGGTCGTTCTTCAGGAGGTCAATAATTGTGGTCACAGGGTTGTAAATCCTAAATTATAAAAGTTTGAACAAAACGATCAATTGGAGATGATTTTTCATTTTAATACCTATCTGGAAACTATCAGAAAGCCATGTTTTAAGGTCATTTAGTATTTCAAAACTGAATCTGAAAGTTGAAAACGGGAGGATTTTGGGTGTTCTCCGCGTGTCACACCGCGTACTTGGATTTTACAAATCATGATTTTACTAGTTTTCTATTGTTTTGTAGGTATAAACTATATATCAAAATAACCACCTTGAATTGGTGTATTGGGTAAAATACAAAAAATATTTGATATTCATTTAATTTATAAAATAGGCCTCAAAATGTCTCAGTCACACGTTTTCGCGCGCTTTGCCTGAGCGTGATAAAACCCGTCGTAAATTGCACGATTATGAACGAAAACCAGCGAAGTTTTTGCACCGCAAACCGCAAGTTGCGCTGCGGCAGTCAACCAGTGTGGACGGGCGATTCGTTGCTGGGAGACAAAAATATTCGGATAAGTACGAGTCGTCACACATTTCTGTAAGCCGTGCATGTAATCGGCGTGGATCAAATTTCATCCTGAATCGAATCATCCAGAGACATATTATTCACAGGGTTCATTCATGATATTGTCGACTTTATGAAGCAATAATTTAAATAAGACTTGTTGAATAGGTTAGCAAGTAATTCTAAAAAAAGTGTTTTTTTTAGTAATCGGCGTGGCGTAATCGGCGTGGTAAAATAGCCACGCCGCTTACAATTCGTCCCACGCCGATTACACTGAACTTATTTTAGTTAAGAAAAGATTTAATATATCATTATATTTTTGTAAATAAATATAAATAATATGTTATTAATATAAATAGTGGTAATCATTACATAAAAATAATTAAATTACATATAAATTAGGTTTTTTAGTTATATATTGTTCCATAGTTTAATATGAACTGTTTCTGTCATTTAGACTTAGTCTTTAGACTTAGGGAGAAGATCCAGAGGTCCCAGATTCAATTCTTTGGGAGGATTATACAAAGTTTACATTCGCCAATTTATAAAATTTTTCTGAATTTGGTTAAACCTGCGAGACAAACCACATTATTGTCTGCAAAAGGCTGGTTTCCTGCTTCTGAAGGTCTGTCAGTCTCGGTTGCTGTCTACGATACTATTAACTAGTTATTTTAGGTTTAGCTATTCAGAGTTCTGATCAAATTAGATTTAACTTTATGCAATCGTAATCTTAATTAACACAACTGATCGAACACTAATGTGATAGATTTTGATTGTTATAATTTTTGATTTTTAAAGTTAATAAGTCAATAAATTTTTGATTCGAGCTCTTGGCTGAGTGAGCTGTTGATTTTTGAAGCACATTTTAATTATGATAATTTTGTAATTTCCTTTGTCAACAAGGTTCTACTAATTAATATACCTGATCAAACAAATACCTCTGCTTTTTTTTGCTTTCCCCTTACTTGTGAAGACTGGTGTTCGCTGTTAGGTATTCATTTAATATAGGTATATTTATATGATTTGGTAATGTAAAAATTTATTTGGGGTGAATTATTAGGTCAGAAAGCTCAATAATTCCTATCAATAATAGGTGCAAAAGTATTCATTAGTCAAAATGCATAAAAAAATCAGATAAAATTAACTATGTAATAAGCGTGGCTCGTTTTGTAATCGGCGTGGCACATGAAATTTCAAAATTAAATTTCTCAAAAAGTAAATGTGCTAGCATGGAGCACCAAACGGTTCTATAATCAGGAAAGTACACAAAATCATATTTTTATGTTATATTATTAAAATTGTCGAAATTAAAATTTGCCACGCCGATTACGCGGAGAATCGAATTTTGAAGAATGACCCTTTTATTAAATTCTTGAGGAAGTATATCAACAGACTACCCGGCTAATTAAATTTCGTAACCCAATGTGAAATGGCCATAAATTCACACTAAAAGTCTCACATTAAACAGAATCGATAATTTGTCCGCATCATACTCAAAGAAGACGCAGAGTGGTGGCGACAAACGAATAGCTCTCGAATTAACCGCCTTTATATCACAGATCACTTCAGCTTTGAACCTGATGAGATATATCACAGCTGAGTGTAGAAGTTTAGATAAAAAGCACATGTGTTTCACCTTACTCGGATACAAAAACAGAATTTTTTGAAAGGATCAGAATCACCAGCTGCTCGTAAAGAAATAAACTCAGTTTTATTACTACGTTAAATACATTTTTGTTATTGCTATCCTTTTTATTTATGAAATTTCATTTCATAACCATAACTGTACCGAGCCGAGCGAGCGTATAGGCATTATGGTAATATTAATTGCCCGAAAAGTAAAAAAAACGCAATGCTGGCTGCACACGGGTGTGTGGTTTAGTCAAAAAGTTTATCTAGTAGCGTCATTGTAGGTAACTATAAAAAAAATCTAGAAATATAATTTATCCAACAACATATAAAATGTATGTAAAAGATTTGTCAATTATATTAACTTTCCTTCATTGATTTCAATTTGAACACTTGAGTTGATACTGACCTGAAGAATCAGTTCCTTTTCAAAATTTATAAGCATATAAGTTTCTACGTATAATATTGTCGAAATGATTCGACATGCTGGGATAAAGAAATAGTTTCAATATAATTATGTTCACTCCACATGGCTACAGGTCTGTATGACTTGACTATTCAATGAAATTATCTATTTACGGCCGATGTGGCGCAGTGGTAGTGCAACGGCTTGCGGCGCAAAGGTTTCGGGTTCGGCTTACTCATTATTACTTTGTGAATTTGTTTTCACTCTGGTTAGGACAATAGGCGGAGGACGCGGAGGACGCGTTAAACCGACGGTCCCGGTTGCTGTCTATGATATCTTAGACCGCGGCCGTGACACAATCATGTCAGAGGCCTTCTAGTAGTAGTAGGCGGTCGTTCGACGAAAAGAAGAAAAAGATCTTTTCACTATTTAGCACATAAATATAAATAGTATTCAAATAGCAGCGCCTTTGACGGGATCTCTCATCACGGCCATCAGTGACTGGCAGTTTCGTGTTAGCCGCTGACGACTTCCGGCTAATGGCTCCTGGTCTATAATAAGCGTCGCGATGACCGAGATTACCGCCGGCTCTTGGATCGCGTGAATGAGAGGGATTTTTATTCGTATACAATCACGAATGAGGAGAATTTAACATAAATCCGTTGCTTTGCTGAAGTTGTAAGAAAATTCGCTAAAAATATTTCAAGGGGTGGGACTATGCAAATAAACATCTTTTCCTAAGAAACGTAGATCAATGTATGTTTTTTTAATATTTCATTCTGTTTCTTGAAATATTTTCACAAATTTCCTGGGCTTGTTCACCCCTTGGCATATTTTTTAATAAATGTTTCCATATAAAATATTGCATAATAAGCATTGATGTTTTAAGTTTTTCGTTTTCATTATTAGGTAGTAAAGTTGTTATAAAAATTTATAAATGTGTAATTAGGACTATTAACTATGCTACATAAATTACCTAAGGAGCTGATTTAATACGAGACAAGTAAAAAAAAAAACAAATAAGTAGGTCATTATGTAAAGTTAACCTTATCGACGTTAGGCATATTCGACGAATTGATTGTCATATTTTCAAAAATTATATATCAATCCCAAAAATAAAGCAACGCAAACAATACATATGTAAAAAGTTATCTGAAATGTGGTGTGGTTCACTCTACACACTCTTAAACTCAAAGAGAACAGGCTAATAAGTAAAAAAACAAAAACGCAACTGCGGCTCGTGAAAAGGAAATTTCAAAGTTATATTTTAAATTCACCGTTTAAAATCCACCGTATTGAATATAATAAATTTTAATATAATATAGCCAGTGTTACTCGCGCAGCCGAGTAGAATCAAGCGACACTTCATTATGTCAACATAATCCGGCTAGCCGTTTGCGCTATGCTATGGCTCGTGAAAAAGAATTTACTTATGCACGTACATATGACGTACATACTCTCGAAAAACATTACTCTTCTTATGATGCAGTTCGGTAACAAATAGGTAGGTATCTAATAATTAAACAACATTCATTGTTTGTAGAGTGTAGGTTATTGTCTAGAAAACAAACAATACGAATAGCAGCTATCAATATAAAACGGACTAGTATAATTTTTACACAAAGTAACAATAAATTCTACAGTTATATTTGGAAAAACTGTGTATGAGCACTTTTCATAAGACACTCGTCGTATGATATACATTTTTATTTTATATCGCATATCAAATCGTAATATTATTATAAACTGATCAACGTTACATTAAACGTGCTTGTACCTACCTTATAAATCACCTTATCAGAATTAATCTTAGTGCACTTAGACTTGTAGCATGCTACTGTATTTACCTACAGTTGCCCTGCATAATACCCCATAATTATTTTCAATGAATTTATTAAGATAATTCCAGCTATGAATTATCGGCCTACGCTATATCGAGCTTCAAGCTATCCGTGTGCCACATTGCATCATACAATTTTGTTTTAGTTATAGAAGTATCAGACTTAACCCCTAAAGTACCCACTATTGTTCTGATTTTTCAGAGATTTTGAATTTTTAGCAGATTCAAAATGACTGGTGACATACTGTCCCGGGGTAGATGAGGCCTTAATAATGGTTTTCTACTCAGGCATCAATTTTGATGCACAAGTACCTTCTAATATAATATGAAACGTGTTCATTTACCAGTCATCTTATCTTACATCGTGAAGTTTTTACCCCGAGACAGACGCTCATTGAGTGCGCCGCGATGCGCGATGCGTGTGCGCATCTGCCCTGGATGCCTGTAGTCTGGATAATTCATCAACAGTCGCATTATTAAACTACACACTGATCCCGAGATATCGTTTGAAGGCAAGGTCTGTTTTGAAGATCGGATAGATTTCGTTTGTGGAAAAGTTGTATGTATGAAAAGTTTATAAATCCTTTTGCAAATAATAACAAATAATTAGTCGTACTTTTTTGGGACGACACAGTTAAAATTAAGAACACCTAAAAACCTTTTAAGGCTCATACCAATCAAAATTTGAAATACCTAACCTACCCTAATCACGTTGATACTCAATATGAGACAGGCATAGGATACAAGTATATGGGTCAGTAAACTAAAAAACTATGGCCTTAATAAGGAAAATAATGTTTCTAGCTGGAACCCAATTACTAAGCACGTTTGCGACCCAAATTCCGGAGCATTTATCAGAAGAATTCATCAACAGTCATGTTGCTTAATTACCATCGAACCATGGTAGAGACGCCTTCAAAATGGAATAGAGCCCCAACGTTATTTAATTGTGGTGGGTACTATATAAACAAACGGTACTAATTATGGTTTCCTGCTTAAATCCGCTGTCAGTCTCTTGAGAGACATAATTATCAGCTCGCAATATTTGATCTGGGAATTTGTCTTTATCATCTGATTTACTTATATCTATTGACCTCGTTAGATTGACTTATTAGGTACGTAAATAGGTAAGGTACGTTTTAATACAATATAATTTTCATTATACTTAATTATTTCTTGATGTAAAATTTTGGCTTAGTTAATATGACACTTAACTTACTTAAGTATGACTAATTTTATACACGTTCATAAATAAACGGACCAGTTTTTATATAACCAACAAAACAGCCTTAAAGCTTAATAATTGACAGCTACAAATGTAACATCTTAAAAACCCGTTACGTTGAATAAAATATGCCCTCATTCAAGACTTGTTCCTTAATCGCTTTTCGATAAAGCAGGGGGTTTTATTAAAATTTACTCACTTGAAATTATTCCTGAGAGAATTCCCTTAGGGCGCCAGATGGCAGGTATTAAAAGGAAAATAATTCTATGACATTTTACTAAGCTGTATATAAATGTTTTATGTTGGTATTTTATTTTTTGCTTTCAATAAGCAGATTATTCAAATTTTTTCATTAAACAATAATATTAGTATTACCTCACTAATGAATTGAATACGACAAAAATGTATATGGTCTGAGCATCACAGTAATTAAAATTCTAATTTCAACAATTTTTTTTATGTTAAATGAAGGAAATTAATATCTAAATATGAAACGTTTGTGTTTAATTAATCGCTATTAAAAACCTAAAAATAAGGCTTAGTTGTCAACTCTTGTACAAAATGTTTCATTATGAACGAATAAATTGCAGACTTAATAGAAAAAATGTTGTCCTGATATTGTTAACAATTATCAAATCCTACCTACTTAAATCTACTACCTACATAATGAACAACTTAAAAATATTTACATCTTGTTTCGACCTTGTCGCCTGACCTTAGTTTATTTACGTAACTTTACACCATTTGAAGTGCAAATCAATTACCTTTATCTTTAACAAATAAAATGCATTTAATCTGCGCAAATCACCTACTATTAGAGTATGGATACAAAAAGAGAATACCTAGATATATTTTTGAGGCTTAAAAAACCGAAAATCCAACATTACTAAACGAGTTTTTCTATACCTATACTGAGTAATCTGAAGCCAAACAAACTCTGGTTATGTAGATACTACTGTAACCATTGTTAAAATCACAAATTTCACGATTGATGAAACACAACACAAATCGCAGTGTCATTTCAATGTTAACTTGACAACAAAACCAGTCGCAAATAAACCTAGTCGTTACTTATTCTTGTTTTTTGCAACCATTAATGAGAGCAGACGTAAAGAAAATGAAAATAAAATTTCTGATCATAACACAGTATGAGATCTAGCATTAATAGCCCTTAAATTAACTGGACTATCTCGATAAGTGTCCCTTTTATACGAATATAAAATAAAGGTAAATGACGTGCCCATCAGCAACATCGAGTAGTACTGTTTATGAGAGTCAATAGCATCTCAAGTATAATTTAGCCCTTCTTGTGGTTGATATAGGAACTAAAGAAAGTAAAAATTGCCAAGCTGGCTCACGTTTGACTGTAAATAATTGTGAAGTCCGGACCGGTAAAGTTGCAACTTTGTTGCAGCTCGTCGGAGTGTTACCAAGATGATATTCATACATGTTTATGACACCACTTTTTATACTTGATTCGTGTTTCGAATAATTGTACAGATTTTGCAATGACATTGATATGGAGAAGAGAATATGCATGCATGTCTTATCAGGTTACTACAATGTAAAGAAAATGGTTCGTTGGAACATGTATCTGCCTACATTATTTTATTACTGATTGTGAGCATTTTACAATAGATAGGTGCAGCGCGTAGTTTTTTTTATAACCTTAAAAACCAAGTGGGTATCTAGGTATTAACAACATAAACGGCTGTAATAAACGGACATTTACGCCACGTCTGACAAACATCACAATATATATTTTTAATCAATACATTTTTAAACCATACATCTTTTATTCATAAAATCAGTCATATTACGAGATACACCTACCCCTATTGCATTACTGTTTTGTATACACAAGAACAAAACAACACAAAATAAATTGCTTTGAATCATGATATTACATAAGTTTTTTTTTTCTTCGAGACAACCAGTATACCTAAGTCATATAAATGCCGAGGCGAAACGTTATAAATGTGAAAGTTTTTAACTAACGAACCTTTAAAAGATTGAAAATGACCAAATGATGGGTGCCGGACTGGTTCGGCGTAACTCCGGAAGCAAACAAGTTCTCCCCAAGATAAGTATTAATTGGAATTTTAATATTACTAATGAAAGATCCTCGAGGCTCCTAAATGAACGGCCTCCGGTCTTGCTTACACAATCGTTGGAAGAATTTCTTGCCCGAGCTGCTTATTCCGGCAAAATAAAAAAGCATAAATCTTAAAGCATCATCGGTCAGAAGTTAATAAGTGGGTATAAGTTAATAAACTATTGCGGGAGAATGGTGTTAAGAATATTTTGTGAGAGTCCATTATACATAGATAAACATAGCACGCCTATAATCTCTTGCGGGGTAGCCCACAAAAAAGGGACATTTACGCCACCTCTGACAAATAGTTGAGGGTTATTCGAAAATTGTGTATTGGCATAGAGACAGGTTGTCAGTCCATCGCCTGAAATTGCAATACACACCCTCGAGTCCTTTCGTCGCCTCTTACGACTCCCACGGGAAAAAAGGGTGTAATGTTATTCTAAGCCGGCATCACACGGCATCTAAGCCGGCATCGCATGACAAGAGAGTCCATTTCCTACGTGATAAAAAAACTTAAGTATCTACCTAGAGACGAAAGAACCAAAAGCGCACAATCATTCGTAGTTACTGAAACAAATAAACTAAACAATATAAAACACTTCTCTGTTTTCTTTTGGAATTTGGGGCCGAAGGATAATCTGTATCAGAAAGACAGACAATAAAAAAAAGACAAAAAGGTTATAAAGGTATAAAAACGGCTTCATTCATCCTATTTCCGGAATGGTGTTTACAAACAATTTTCTGTGTAAATAAACTTCTGTGTCGGTTTCTTCATGGTACTTTTCGGATAATTATCGTTGGGTCCGTTCATCTAACAAAAACTTTTAAGAAAGGTCCGAACCGAAGGTGGGATGAACTTTTATTAACTTTTATAATGCGTTTTTTAATGGAAGCCTAAAAGATTCAAGAAGTTTGCAGTTCCATTCAACAGAACATAGGGGCATAAATTAAAGGTAGGATAGTTAATTTTTAAGTCGTTGATGTGCTTAGTTAAAATATATTATGACATAAACGTGATTTTCATCTAAACATAATAGGTAGACCACAGAAAAGTTAAACGCGCGTTAAACACGTGTTTTAAAAATATCTTCATACAAAAACGCTATACTCGCGTTCAACGCACGTCTAATATTTTTTGTGGTATGGCCCGATGTGTTTGCAATTTGTTATTGCTTTAGACATTTAAACTGACTGAAAGTTACAAGTAACGTTTATGGATTGGAACCCGTCGGTTCGGTTCAGCTTCAGCTCTATAAAGCGTTTTTCCGCAAATATTACGTTTGATTGAGCAATATTAACTAACAGCTTTCACTTATAGGTACAACTTGTTATTAGTATTACAATCGAACCATCACGCAACGGCGTTTAGGTAACTAAACACTGTCGATAATGTGTTACCAACTATGTAACACGTGTAGGCTTCACTTCACACCGATCACTGGGTAGTTTTTCTGCTTTTCAATTAGACGATTTGATATGTAATAGGGTAATTTGACGGTAGGTTCCATGGATGTTAACAGCGAATAACTCTATGTTATTATTCTCAAGTAGATAAGTAATACGCGGTATTTTACTCATTCCATTATTTTCAATAAAAACGTAGGTGTTATAGGTACGAGTATTTGTAGGTATCAGATAAATATAAAACATATTTTCTGACAAAAGATCGGTAATAAAGATGGCTCTATAATAAATTGGCAATTATAAGTAGGTACTTCGAGAACTCGCAACATACCTATCGTGAGATCTATCCCTTCTTAGTTTTCGATTTTGGACGAATTGTTTAAGTTCAATATGCCTATGCAGGGTTCAAGAAATATTTACGTTTAAGAAGCAATCTGTGAGTAAATCCTGAGACCTAAACCTTAGAATCCTGAATGTTACCATTACATTTGAAAATATCGACCTGGATTTGAAAATATGTACCTGAGTGGCATTAGTAAACATTAATTAGGCAGAAGTTTTACCATTAACCGAGATGACTTATTCAAAGCTAAAATATCAGACCCCAATAGCCTTGGCGCCTAGAATTTTTATGCAGAATCGTCAGCAAAAAACTATTCGTGATTAAATGGCATAAAACACGACCGGTGCTAGAAATACGTTCTTAATTGGACAATAGAATCGCATCACCATCTCGTATGGAACAAATCATCTAGAGTTATCTAGAGTTCCGTAAAGTAAAAACCCATCTTGATCCGATCTAGTTGCTGTGTACTGAATTGCGCACACGTTTGCATTAGCGTCAGTCTAGAAGTCAATGCACTATCGTAATCGAGCAGTGATTTCAAATTCAGTGCTCGAAAATATGTTATGAAATTTAATGCAGTGAAGACGCTCTCTATTCATTTATGAATATAATCTAATGATACGAATTATTGAGCGATGAATCGGTGAATATTGAACAAAGTAAATATTCAAAGTAGGTATATGTATATCTATCTACCTAGGTACCTATGAGTACTTAAGTATCAAACCTACGAGTATTAGGTATGATTCGATAATATTAGTTATATTTATTATTCTATATCCGATCGATACGCAGGAGCAGTCGACACTACATTATATTTCTACATTTAATAAAATAAAATTATCTACTACACATACATACATACATACACATATCACGCCTATTATCCCTTGCGGGGTAGGCAGAGCGTAAACGGCCGTAAAAACAGACCTTTACGCCACGTCTGACATATATTTGAGGGTCATTTGGAAAATTGTATATTGCCATAGTGACGGGTTGTCAGCCCATTGCCTAAAATTGCAATACACACCCTCAAGTCCCTTAGTCGCCTCTTACGACTCCCACGGGAAAGAAATGGGGTGATGCTATTCTAGGCCGGCATCACACGGCATTCATCTATCCATTCACGGCATTCATATATAAATTATCTACTAATAAATCTTAATTAAGATTTTTAATTAAATATAATGCCACTGCCTGGTTATCTATAAGATACAGGAAATTAAAACTGGACGTTTGCTTTATAACCCGTCACGTATTTTTCTCGTTTCGTTCCATCCGCAGTATCAACAGTAAAGTAAAAAGCATCATCCTATCTACTCCCGCGGTGTCGTAAATCACGTAAATGTCAGCTTAGGAATAACTCTATTGTGTGAAGAGAACCTACCAAAGACGACTTAAGACGAGTGTAGCCGTCAACGACTTCGACAGTGGCGCCACTTTACAAAAAAAGTTTTCTCTTCATACAAACAATCTAACAGAATATCCGTTGCCCAAGTTTTAGTAATATCCTTAAGTAAAATTAGAACCTGCACACTCAATGAAATATTCGCTGTAATTAAAGTTATGGCAATTTATATACCAAAAGTGGCCGTTTTAAGGCTCTTTGTCTCATAACTTTAATTGCAGCGAATATTTCATTGAGTTTGCAGGTTTTAATTTTACTTAAGGATAATTGGGCAACGGACATTCTGATAAACTGTTTGTATAAAGAGAAAATATTTTGTTCTGTGGAGTGGTGCCACTGTCGAGGTCGTTCACGGTTACACTTGCCTTAAGAGTCAAGAGCATACCCATAATTAAACTATAAAAAATCTATCAAGATCTGAAATGCGCTTTTGAAGTGTTTAAGCAGGATGGTCCAGCTTATTGCTATGCTAACTGTACTGGTACAGGTGGACAAAAAACTTCCGACATCCGCAGCAATAAAACAAACCTTCCTAATCTCATAACATAACCAATTATAGGCATTCACCCTCCGTTATCTGAAACAGATGGACAGATAACAAACAATTGTTCACCCTGTTCCGGTAACAATTCCGGCGCCTTCGTAACAAAAAGTTGCTGTAATTTAACAGAAGATTGCTCGTTTACAAATAGCCCGCACACTGTTACCATTGTTTACATTGTAACATAAGGTGTTAAAGTTTTATCGCGGTATGGTTTGTCGTAAATGCCCCATCTATGTCGCACTCTTAATAAAATAACGACCTAATCCAAAAACACAAATTTTTGGGTATTGATGAAAAACGTTTGTTGAAAAAACAGAATAATTTTTAAATGGCTGTAGAATTAAAAGTAAAAGGCAAAGGATGAAACTTGAACCACCTAACTAATCCTAAGAATATGTTCTTTTAAATGCATCAAAATTTATACAAATATTCACATCCATTAATTAAAAAAAGTTAATTATTTGTAACCCTTTAGAATTGCGTCATTATTTCATGAAAAATCTGAAAGAAATATTGACCTAAGTTAAAATCGGTCTTTGATTTACCAAATCAAACATGAAGATCTCTGACTCATTTTAAATTAAGTCACTATATTACTAAAAAGCTTAAAGAAAATACAATTTATTTAAAAATAAGTCTATAACTTAAACATGTGACTCAAATTCAAATCGCGATATAGCGACTAGCAAATGGTCAACAGAACACAGTCCTATTACGAGCATAATGAAAATATAAGGATAATTTTTCTTCTGTCATTCATATAGGACACCGAGTCGACAAATGACCCAATTAACCCTTTGATTAAACGTATTTGCATGTAACTTAAATGCGCCGCGGTCGTTATAAATGGTGCGGTGGCTGTTCTCATTGCAACGGAGACGGCTTCTACAAGAAAAAATAAGTGAAAATTAAACGAAAATATTTGTACGCTAGTATGGTTTGGTCGGCAGCACTTCTACCCGATGTTACTTATTAGTTGCTGGCGTTCAGATGCTCTCTTTTATTCTGATGTCCACTTTCCTCACGCTGCTGTCTGCTTCTTGATACGTAGCGATGGCTCGTCCTCGTGGCCAATTGTCAGGTGTTTTATGGTAGAGTGTTGTCCACGATCTGCACGATGTTGTTGACTTTCATTGCGGCTTGATGTGGGGCTCCATCAATCCATATTAATATTGAGTATTTGGGTGAAATATACTTAGGCAAGGCACTGCGACGTTCTTTGTGTTTTTCTCGATGAGGTCACGATTATCAAAGGGACGACAAGCGAGTCGTGTACGGAGACACTCAGTAGTACCGAAGTGATTGTGCTTTGGTTTGTTTAGGTTGATGGAGTTGTGCGTTAGAGGTTTGCTGTTGACCATAAACTTCTTTTCAGTGATCAGAGTGTGGAGTACTTCTTTTTAAAAGTGATCGCCCGGTAGTGAGCTGCACAAGACTGTCCTAACACTCACTAGGCTTTTCCAGGCCCTGACATTAAGAGGCTGTGTAACACAAGCTGTTATTTTGATCGTAGCTGTCTTCTGTACTATACTGTCGATAGCTCGGTGGAGTTCTCTGGCGGTTCCTTGTAGTTCGGTGGATATTGGACCAACTTTTTTCCATGTGATGGAGCGCCAGGCCTCGTGAGCGATGCGGCGATCCCAAAAAATACACGGCGTGCGTGCTGAGCCAGATAAATAGCGTGTAGATAAGGGACCCAAAATAGACTTATATAAAAGTGCGTAATGACGATGCTCCAGACGAGGGGGTGGGTGGTATACTGTGGCAAACTGCGGTGGAGACGTCTTACTTATTTTGCAAGAAAAGTAGCGGTGAAGCGTAAAACGCGTCGTCAGTCACAGGCACAGCCACAGATTACAATAATAATTAACAAGCTCAGCGTTCGCTTATATCATTGATGTTCGTGTCGAGGTTCGCGTGATGAAGCTGACGGTGTAACACCCGCTTGAAAAAGGGTGCCACACGATTGCCGTCGATGACTGTGGTCGCCTATTCTTCTAGAGCTAGTTCTATGGTAGACGCATCATTCAGTTTCGTTTTTAATTTGATGACCCCGTCGATCCTAAATGGCAAGTAGGCGGAGTTCTTGTGTCTTATTAGTTCGCTGATGGGCCGGGCGGGCCTACCATTATAGACAAATGACAATGCTGGTTTTGAAAAAGTTTTCGATTGACTGTAGAACGTGGTAAACTCTGGCCTTGTAAAATCGATCAGGATCGAATTAAGGAGTGTTTTGCTGAGTGAGAAATAGGTTACGTCCTTTCTCGTCCGTGTTTGGCTCAGGATGTTTCAGGTGCGGGCTTCTCGGTGGGCTTTGTTGGAATAGCAAATAATGACACTAGCACTACCGATATCGTAAGTCAAATTTGTCGCAAACGTTTCGGGCGTCATCGGTGACTTTGAATTTAGTTGGTATCTGTCGTTTTGTGATATTACCAACATATTGTATTACCAATATTCCGTGCGAAACGTATGGATCTCAACACCCTGCACCGTCTTTTAACAAGGTGAGCACAGTGTGACTATCTGTCTTACGGAGAACAGCTTGCGGCATGCTCTTTGATGACGGTGGCAGCCATGCTACTTCGCACGATAACGGCGTCATGACAAGCGACGTGCTGATTTGGCCGTCTAGTCGACGAAAACGTGTTCTAAGTAGGAGATTTATTGTGTAACTGTAGGGAAGGTGGCACCTTGGTAGCGTGTCGTGTGCAAATTTTTTCAAGTTTCCTTACCCGTTCAGTCTGCAATGTGACAAGATTTTAATCCATCTGTTGCTCCTGTTAGTACTCACTTATTTGGCTTGTGATGTGATGGACGAGGTAAATTTGAGTGGTTTAAGAGATAAATGGCGGTATTCAATGCTTTTTTTGTAGAACGTTCTGTAGTAAATACTTCAAACAATAGACGTGTGAGGTACGAGTAGTGATGTAAGGCGAGCTCTACGATATGCGGCTGGAGATGAGATCGAGTTGGTACACATTTAGCCTTGGTTTTATCGTTGAGTTTGACGGCAGCAATCGAGGTGCCGATGATTCCAACTATGGTTCAATATGATTACTTTTCAGTCGGAGGATTAAATTAATGTACTAAAAATATAGAAAATTCGTTGAATTTCAAGAGTAGTAAAACGTTAAACCTATTTTTAAATAGCTTTCGGTACAAAACCTAAGATTAAGATAAAATGCGAAGTGAGACACCAAGTTAATACGTTAAATTATGTTATGATATCAGTCGAATACAGGTCAAATTTGAAATAATACCGAAGTCATTTCATTATTTTTGCTAAGACAAAGACTAAACTAAAAATGTTACCAGAAATTTTCATCATTAGAAATACAACAAAGACCTAATTTCAGTTAAGTCATATAAATAACAAAATTTTCAAAACGATACAGTCTTATCTCCAAATGGGTCAGTGAGCTTTTCCAAAATTTTCGTAAAATACAGACCTAATTTAAAATGAGTCAAGCAAACATTGCAGGTTTTTGTAAAACAAAGACCAAACACTAAATCGGTCAATCTTTTATAAAAACTTTTCAATTACACTCGCCTCAACTTTTGATAAAACAACGGCTCATTTCAAAATCAGTCGTCTTTTCACAAAAACGTAGCATGCAGCCGCAGACGCAAGACGAAATCGGTCATTATTTGACTGAAGAGATAGGAGTTCGGGGCGGGAAAGATATAGACTCATCTTATTTTAAACCTTATTGTATAAGAGATAGGGTTGTATTTTAAAGTCTATGTTGTGGGCCCTGCTCTAATAAGTCAGTTTTTCACAAAAACTCATTTTGGCCAAATTTTGATTTAGGTCGTTATTTTACTAAGAGTGCGATGTGTAGGTTGTGGTAGTTTTGAGGGGCTCGTCAATGGCGCCCGCCCACTACTACGACCGTCGCCTGCGCATCCCACGCGCTAATAAATTCTCTCCTAACTGTACTCGCGACAAATTGACCGTGTAAATACAGGCAGATCCTTTAATTTTCACATAAATTTTGTTTATTCATAAAACATTGACATGACATTTGCAGTTTTATTTGTTTTAGCATTACAGCGTTTTTCTGACTTTAAACAAATATTACGGTACAGCAAGATAGGGCAACTTGTCATACTTTCGCGATAACTCTATTGCCACAGTAAATTTTTGGCCATGAAGTGATATCCAAATGAACTGACATTAACTGGCCTCCTCGCACCTCAAATTCAACCCCAATAGATTTTTCTTTTTGGGAATAGGTATTTTGAAGCAAAGTTTTCATCAATAAGCCAGTGTATATTAATAGATTGAAGGAAAACATACGCAATGAAATGCAAAACATGTCACTGAACAAGAGTGTCAAAATAATCAAGGCTTACATTTTGATAGTGTACTTTTTTATGTAGTTTATTTATGAAGTAAACGATTTTTCATCAGTAAGCATTTTTAATTTGTTTTGGCCCCTTTAAATGATAAAAATCTTTTGGTCCACCCTGTACCTCCACAAACATCTTTCATACTCACTAATTTAATCTATGGCTTTATCGATTGATCTCAGTTTTTCTATTTATTTCTCACCCTTGTAAAAGAAGCTGTCTTTACCAAACAGTAATCCGATGCCTACCTTCCTACATTCTTATGTACATTACTTGTATGACACTTTCATTATAATCCTTTTTTGGACACTCATATTCAGTAAACTTCGATAGCTGATACTGTATGCCATCTATGGTGATACAAGCAATATTCAGTGCTAGGTTATGTTAGTAACGATACTATAAACTTGTTAAAGTGTTACTAAGTTTATGCTCTGACTCATAGGTATTTAGACCTTGGTAGAAATAGCGGATTCTAATCATTAGGTAGGTACCTATGTTACCTATTCGTAACAAAATAGTAGTCATATATTCTACAGCTACTAATTATATCAATAAACTGTACCTATATCACCTTGACTCCGCACATAAATAAGATATTATCTTGTGCAAATGAAGATGAAAACGTGACGATCGGAATACCAAGTATCAATTACCTACATTGAGAATTCCTTATATTATTACAAATTAAGAAGTTAGAGAAGGTCCCTCAATTACAATCAATCAACTTTGAGTAAAAGACAGATCACTTTTATGATTGACGATAAAATTTTAATTTATAATTTTTGTTATAAAGTTTCTTTTTAAACGAGATCTAGACTTATCCTATCTAATTGCAAAAACCAAAAATTTAATCCATCCGTCCTGTGTTCCGCCATTAAAGGCATCATTATCGTCACTCACAAATTCTAACGCTTATGTAAAAAGGAAAATAAATGGTAAGATAGTATGAAATACCTATCACACCTACTTAAACTTATTTAAATTATATAACCCATGAAATGTAACCCACACTCTTTAATATTCTGACCTAACCTTACCTACCTAGACAGTAAATTTTTGTAAAGTGGCTTTCAGGGCTACCCAACCCAACTGACCAATTTAAGCACTTTTCATCGTGTTAATAGACAATGGTTTTGATTGAAAAACCGTTCAACATTATTACGTGGTCTAAGAATTTTATTAATTTCATTCATTTGTTATTGTGACTTCAATCTAAGTAAGTACTTGGTACTAAACTTTGCTGTAACAGTTTTAGTCGAACACTTTCGATGATTCGCTTGAATTTCGCATTATTCACTCTAAAGATAAGAATGAACGGATTATTATAGAGGTAGGCAGTAGGGCATGTAAAATTGGAAGGTCCTCAAAACCGGTTTTGAGTTTCGATAATAGAGCTCAATTCCGGAATTCAAATTTTAATTCCAGTATTAGTAAGTTATAATTAACAAAGTAAAAATGTCTTCCGGATATTTTTTTTATTTCGTTCGTTTTCTTGGAGTCGTGAACAGTTTTTAGGTATTTGCGTATCAAAGTGCTTCCAAATAGGGTGCAGGTGAAGGGCAAACTTAAAAATACCTCTTTTTTCTTAAACCGATTTTCTAAAGATTTGAAAGCTCTGAAAACCGGAATTGTAATATCGATAAAACCGTGATATTCCGGTTTCCATCCCCTAGTAGGCAGTTTAGCCATTACTGCCCTAAATGTGCGCCCACCGGAACAAAATGTAGCGATTGTAGCGCAGTCAGCGATGTCGATTCGCGAAATACCACGCCTTCGCGCGCTACCGACGAATACTACCTACCTACATACTAGAAGAGATCGCTGCAGTTAGTCTTGCTTAGAAAAACTTAAAGTGGTTATTAATAGGTACGAAGGTAAACGCCCTTAGGTAGGAGTAGGTATTGGTACAGTACTAAGGTACCTATAAAAATAAATTCTCTTTTATGAGGAAATACTGTTTCATTTGGTTATGGAAACGTCAACAAACTTGAACTTGCGGAAATGCTATGTATCCATCATTATGCTTTTTATTATACATTATATTTTTATGCTTTTATTTAAAGCAAACATTGTCACAACAAGCTTATAATGATAATAATGGCTGTAGGCCTCCAAAATACATGTATCTTATGAAAATAATTATAGGGCCGCATCTCATGAAGTTACGACTGCCAATCATAATTTTCCATGTTTTTGCAAAACTGTTGTCGTGATAATTTCTAATTACGTAACTGTAGGGTAGGCTTGGGTAGGCTCTCCAAAGTCACGTACACCATTAGAACGCTTTTGAGAAACCAAGCTTCCTCCATCCGTGTTACCCTGTAAGTGTGTTTCCCCATTATTTCATCCAAAAATAATTTTGTCGTCCGATAATTTTACAGACAGACAGAAACACTTTATTGCCCACATTCATAATTATAACTTATATAAGAACAAAAACAAACAACACAATACGAGCAAAGGCGGCCTTATCGCTTTAAGCGATCTCTTCCAGGCAACCCTGCACACTAAGAGAAAAAATAATAAAAAACACACTGTAAATAGCAGCGGCAACGCATAAAAGATTAAAAATATATATATTTAATATAACAAATTTAACAAATCTGACTAATGTAACAAAACTATATTAATACAGGTCTAACAAATCATTTAAATATACATACATATACATATTACAAAATATTGTGTGTATAATACATATTTTATAGTATAAACATACATATTATATTAAATAAACAACTAAATATATAAAATAATAGTATATACTATAGGTATGTTAAATGCAAACAGACTTTTCAAGAAGATGATTAGGTAGTTTAGTTTATTTTTACCTCTCTATTTAAAAAAAATACTAACTCATGTAGGTACCTTAATAAAATACGTAAGTATACATTATAGGTAGTAATCACAAACATTTAGAGTATTTAAAGACGCGATATAAATATTATTCTCAACTCTAAATAAAACTGTTACTTTCTGTTAAATAGGCTTAGACAAGGCTAGGCTAGATGATCGCCTCTTAAATTGTCTATGATTTTCCATATTTTACACGGTATCTGTTAAAATTAAGCTGCGATTAAAAATATGGCGGTTAAACGTACAAGTAAATCTGCTAAATGCCGCGGAAATCATAGACTACTTTAAGACATGACATGACTAAAATAATCAATGACATATAATCCTTTTTTAAACTTATTTGACGGAAAGTGACAGTTAGGGTGTTTCATTTTTCCAAAGTTATTATTTTCACCTAACTTTGCTTTTCCCCAGAGTCTCAGAGTTCTCAGAAATACATATGCAAAATTTAAATTAAATTGGACAATATTTAAAGGTTGCACACATTGGCCACTTTTATCATAAAGTAGATTTTTTATAGACAATTGTTTTTCTTCTATTATTGTAATGTAAGTTCCATTTCCTGTTGTTTAGTTATTAATATAACTTAATATGTTTATTGTTTATTTACACTATATACACTATCAACAAACCACACACTAAAATAAAAATGTCGGTGCAACAGTAAGTATTTAGCATTTTGTGCTTAGTGTTAAAAGTTTAGAAGATGTTCTAGTGACTGGTAAAGATTTTGAGAATTTACTTGGCGTTCCTGTAGCTCAAAAAGGCACTGGCGAAGAGATGACCAAAGTAGTCATTCAGGAAGTTGATCGCTTTGATTTACACAGAAGTATAATTGGTATTTCTTTTGATACTACTGAATGAATTAATATTAAAAGGAGTCTTTGATAAGTGCTACAATTTACCATCAAGTGCGCCAGATATTCAAATCTTCCGAAAGTACGGACGTTTATGGGATACGATTGACAAGAACTCAATATTAGATGAAGAAACTCCTGTTCCAGGATTTCTAGAAGAACAACGCTTGGAAATGGTTACTTACATCCAAAACGTTTTGAAAGATGGAAGTCACCCAAGAGAAGACTACAAAGAATTATTACAACTCTCACTTCTTTACTTAGGGGGTTGGATTGGTGATGAATTCAGATTTAGGATTCCAGGAGCTTTGCATCAGGCGATGTGGATGGCAAAAGCCGTTTACGCTCTTAAAATAACCCTTTTCAATTGAATATTCCTCAACGTGAAGTGAAAGGGATGAATCCGGTAGCTGCTTTTGTCCGTCTCATTTTGTCTGTCGCTTTTGGCACGAGGCAAATGTAAGTCGGTGGGCTCCAAAAATGATCTGGATTTATTACTACAACTTCTCAACAATTACCCGGACGCAGATGTCAAGAAAAGTGCTGTTACTGTTGCCAAAAGACACCTTTGGTATTTGTCGGAGATGAATGTAGGATTGGCCTTTTTTGATAGACGTATTCCGGGAGAAGTGAAAGAAATTATGATTCAAAACTTGAAAACCAAACCTGCTAAAAAAAGGGAGTGAAGCTATTAGAGGGCAAGAGTTCGGACTTTGAAGGAAAGGACATCAGCCATTTCGTTACACAAAAATCTAAAATGTTCTACGAATTATTTGGCATACATGATGTGACTGATGAAGTTGTCAATGATACTGCTGAAAGAGGAATTGCTTTAATAAAAAACGTTTAATGAATCGGTCAGAGATGAACAACAAAAACAATGTTTGCTTAGGGTAGTCGAGCAACACAGAAAAGCCGTAACCAAGCGAACAAAAGAAGGGATTGCATTTTATAAAATTGAATAATATAGAACTGTTGTGCATAACAATATTGCTTCTTAATCATGTTATTAAGAGTTGAAATTATTTTAAGGTTTTGCTCGTCAGTTTTCCCCAAGATTTTGCAATAAATATCATAAAGTTTGAAAAATTCGTCTTTTTTCGTAAACGATCAAAGTGTGCAACCTCTAAATATTATCCAATTGTCATGAAATTTTGTAATTATGTCTGTGCACTCACATAGATTCAGGGGGCGATCAAAGTCTGCAAACATTACGAAAATATTTTTTTTACCTTCATAGTGAAACACCCTAGTGACAGTGCTATTTTTAATTAACCGTTTTAGTCAGTAACGTGGAGTCGAGACAGTTGTATAGTTAAAATAGATTAGTCAGCCGGCTTAAAAATCGAGTTATGCAAGTTCCAGTACCACCACTGTGTACCGTACTCTGTGTATTTTATTAGTCCTACAAAAATCCCGGTTGAAATAAAAATAGTAATCATTAGATCGACTTACAATCGCATTTGCCGAAGACGACGTCTGATAGGTATTGTATTAGTCTTTCAGCTAATCCGATTGTAAACGAATTGAAATCGGATTCGGATCGGAGTGCAGTGTATAACAGCTCTTTGTTTCACTGTAAACGACGTCTGAGTTAATCGCGGCTCATTGCTGTCAAGCCCAGCTGGGAATCGCCTAACAGAGCTGAGCGAACGCCATTAAACCTTATTGTGCCTTTAAACTGTATTTTTGGTAAAAGCACAAAAGGCTAAAGAACAGTGACCCAATTGGTAAATGGATACCTTACCTTAGATATGGTACCACCTGGTAAGTATCTAAACTTACCGATGTCTGTTAGTTGATTCCTAAACATAGGCATTTAAACAATCTTAAGACACCTTTTTTTTCAATTTCGCTGCAACACTAAGGCGGTTCTCCCACTTGCCTCCCACGTTTACGGATGCGTTCACAGTTTCACACCGTTACGCACAGTAACAGAACGTAAGCGCACCGTAGCCGTATTTGTATTGGAATAAGGTCGGAATTCACAATTTTGCTTTCATCTGACAGACGCATGCGTTACGGTGCGTTAGAAATACGCTGCGACGTACGAGAAGTAGGAGACCCGCTTAAAAAGAAACTGGATATTTAGACCATGTACAAAGTTTAATAATGGCAAACTGGTCTCTAAAAAGATGTGAATTTTAAAAGGAATCCGCCAATATCGAATAGCATTGAAAACAATAGTTATTACGACTTGTGAGCCAAACATTCTCCGCGTTATGTGCTATTGTGTTGTTAATTGCAACTACAGAAGAACAAAGGGTGGACGAGCACCATTAAGACGTTCATGGAAACACTATCTTCCGGCACTTTACTTGAGTTCTGTGATATAAAAATTTATCACAATGAAGGACAGTTTAAATAGTTTTGTCATTCATAAGAAGACTAATGCAAAAACTGTGTGAAGTACGGCATTTTCGAAAAACTCAGTAAGAATAAGGTAAGCAGGTACTACTTCATAGGTCTATATAAAAAGGATTTAGGACAACAATTTGTCGTATTAATATTCACAGGTAAAGCTGATGCCGATTCCCAGTAAGGGAACAATAAGTGATGCTATTCCTGGCACCACGCGAAAAAGAGTTCCCTAAAAGTGAACTACAACACTTACTCAAAAGAAAAATCTGGATGTTTTGTTTCTTATGGTTTTTGTACCTGTCTGTGTATAAAAGGACTGTACTGGTATGTGATAGGATGCTTTGGGACGCTATTAGGCGCCGTTTCGAAGCCGCCCCATTGTCCTTCGATAGATGGCGATAAAACACTCTTCACGTGATGGAATTTTTATGTTTCCGATCCCCTGCCTCCATAGACTTCGATATCGCCTCAGACTAAGAATAAGCCAGATAGCGCGCTCTTAATCAACAAGCCGAAGCCACAAAGTTCGCTACTTAAAGCTAAAGTTATACAGGCGCTGCTGTTTGTCACAAACACAATTGATTTATCGTAATAAAAGTTGTTTTCGTTTGGGCGATTGCTATGAAATTGAGTATTTTGCAAGTATAGATACCAAGATGTTTTCGTTTGGGCGATTGCTGTTAAATTGGGTCTTTTGCAAGTATAGATACCTATTTATTACGTTGGTGTCACTTGCCAGAAACTTAAAGTACATAGTCGAGATAATGCTTTAATTTGGTTCGTTACACTTCATCGAGCGCAGGTACCTATTACTTATATTATAATTATAATTATTAGATCTTAGAAGAAAAGGCATATATAACTTAAAATGACACCATCGGAATACTTAACTAGGCAGGCCAAGTTCTTCGATTAACTTGTAGTTAAAGTAAATTCTGTCACGATACTATTTATGACGCTGTGTCCCGAACAGGTTTAATTAAAAAGAAAATTTAAAGTTTGGAATGTCAAAGTACCATTGATACCCTTAAAATTAATGACACTAAAAGGTGTAAATATTGTACTAGTGAAATTGTACCAAAAACTCAGGACGGGCAGGTGATAAGGGACAACCGATAAGTTGATAAGGACTGGTGGTAAGGACACCGAGGTTCTATATTATATTGAAAAAAAAAACATCTTTTCCCAAGAAACAAAGGTCGAAAGAAATCTGAAAACATAAATTAGACCGCCAATATAAAATATACCAGCCGACCAAGTCAATTTGTACTGCAGGTCTATTGTTTTAATATTTCTATGTAGGTATGTTCCATGGGAAAAGTTGTTCCTTATCACCAATCCCCTACTGAGTTTCCGATATAGGTCACTAGTAAAATTTCACCCTATAGAAGGAGAATAGAAGATGTAAAATATATCATTTATTAATGGTATACTCCAAAGTCATAACATATTGTCAAGATTTTTTACGCTTAGCTTATTCTTTAAAGTGATTTATCGCATGATCATGATTTAATCAAACGTATTGAATAAGTAAATAATAAGTGCTAATTGCTAATACTACAGGTTTATTAATTTCAGCTGTGTACACAAATACATACATACACAGACATACATACACATATCACGCCTATTATCCCTTGCGGGGTAGGCAGAGCGCAAACGGCCGTAAAAACGGACATTTACGTCACGTCCGACATAATATACTTATTTGAGGGTCATTTGGGAAATTGTGTATCGCCATAGTGACAGGTTGTCAGCCCATCGCCTAAAATTGCAATACAAACGCTCGAGTCCCTAAGTCGCCTCTTACGACTCCCAAGGGAAAGAAATAGGATGATGCTATTCTAAGCCGGCATCACACGGCACTCAAATCAAAATAAAATAAAATATAAAGGAAACCATTACCTAACGTTTCAAACCATACCCATCTCATTTTATATTATTAAAGCTCAAGTCCAAGCTAAGATTACGTAATAGAATAAGTACTTAATTATATTTTTTGTGTTGTATTGTATTACACACTAATTTGATCCACATCGACACTTTGGAAAGTCGAGAATTTCATCAGGTTAAAAGTTGAAAACTGCGTCCATACCTATGGACAACTGGTGCGAATCTGCCATGCCATAGTAAGGGCCGCCGTTTAAAAAATTGTGCACCGCCATATTGGCAGATGGTTAGTCCATCGCCTAAAATTGAAATACTCATAAGTCCCTTGAAAGAAAAAGAAAGAAATGGGGTGATGCTATTCTAAACCAAAATCACACGGCAGCGATTAAAAACGAAACAGTATCCTACTTATTTTTCAAATATACTAACATCGTCTTCGGGAAGTACTCTTTTGCCAGTTCAGCGTGAAAATTGAACTAAAAGAGATAAGTTTAGTTTTAGCTCCAGTTGTAGATAGGTACATACATACATATATATCACGCATTTAATCCCTTGCGGGGTAGGTAGAGCATAAATGGCCGTAAAAAAACGGTCATTTACGCCACGTCTGACAATCATTTGAGGGTCATTCGGAAAATTGTGTATCGCCATAGTGACAGGTTGTCAGCTCAAAGTTGCAATACACACCCTCGAGTCTCTTAGTCGCTTCTTATGACACCCACGGGAAAGAAATAGGGAGATGCTATTCTAAGCCGTCATCACACGGACAAATAAATCACGTAGATAAATATTTTAATTTAATTGTTTTGCGTTGTTTCAGAGTTGCGCCTGCGCCGCTGCCTCGTCTGTGCGCACACGCTGCTATGAGGTGAGTGGATCATCTGACTCATCGCTACTATTTATAATCTAACCAACCAGCCCTATTTGATTCCTGTCAAACGTTATGCATTTTATAGCTAAACTAGCGGCCCGCCCAGCGGTTTCACCCGCTGCTTACTGATTTTCCACGGGAAACAGACCTTCTCCCGACATAAATCATACATCCTCTTGAATCACTTTTTTTTTTAATCCCCCAAGGGATGAAAAGGGGGTTAAAAGTTTGTATGAAAGTTCGCTGTCTTAAGTGTGATCCGTTTCAAAATTGGTGATTAGACTTATAACTTCAAATAATTAAACACGTGTTTCAGCATATTTGAAATTTTAGCCCTTAATAGGGTCAAAAGGGGGTTAAAAGTTTGTATGATAGTTCGTTTTTTTAAATGAATGTGATCTGTTTCAAAATTTGTGATTAGACTAATAACTTAAAATAATTGAACACGTGTTTGAGCATTTTTGAAATTTTAACCCTTAAATGGGTGAAAAGGGGGTTGAAAGTTTGTATGAAAGTTTTTTATCTTTAATGTGATCTGTTTTAAAATTTCTGATTATACTCATAACTTAAAATAATTAAATACGTGTTTCAGCATTTTTGAAATTTTAATCCTTAAAGGTGTCAAAAGGGGGTCAAAAGTTTACTACCAGTTGGGTTACCCGTTTTCCCATGGGAATGTGACAATTTCCCGGAATAAATTATTCTTATAAACCTTCCTCTCAAGTTACTTTATCTAATAAAAAAAACCGCATCAAAATCCGTTGGGTAATTCTAAAGATATAAGGAGACACCAAACGGGAAGCGACTTTATTTTATACTATGTAGTGATAACAAACATGTTCTGTTGTTTACACATATATCGTTTTACTTTCGTCAGTTGTTTAATCATTTTAAAAGCCAAATATTGTGTGTTAATATAATAATGCTAACAAGAAAGTAACATTTAAAACAGTAGGTATATTCATATGATGTCTTTACAATAATGACTAGTATGTATTTACAGTAATTACAGAGCCCTAATACTAGTATAAGGCGTTTGAAAACCTCTGACACCAGGGTTCATCGGGTCGTTGGATGAGTCGGTGTCCCACACGAAAAGAAGAATACCTAATTACTGATTACGAACTCATTTAGTATATGGAATAATGTGGTCTTTACTAGTTATTTAAGTAATTTTATTAACATCCAAAGATTATGATCATATTGTATTTGACAGGTGCCAAACTATAATGGACGAACCGTTCCTTCTGTGTTTACACCCGCATTTAGAAACTCGAAGGGTATCCTTTAAATAAACTGAGATGCGTGTAGATCACTGATTACTGCATCCATAAGCTCAAAACATAATAGTGTTGCAGTGTCATGGATTGAGCATATACTTTAGTACAGTCAATCTCAGACTGAGTTAGACAGTCTGGACTTTTGACCGTTCTTATACCTTACATAAACTCACGATTCGAGTGTCAAACCAGTCGTGAGCTTGACTGTACCACAGATAATATAATACTACTGCGTATTACTGTACTATAGGCACCATCAGCAGCACCTACACTTACCCATTTATGGTTTTTAGGGTTTCGTACCCAAAGGGAAATAACAGAACCCTATTACTGAGGCTTGGCTGTCCGTCTGTCTGTCCGTCCATTCGTCCGTCCTACAGGTACGAGGCTGTATCTCCTGAACCGTTATACCTAGACAGTTGAAATTTTTACAGATGTTGTATTTCTGTTGCTGCTATAACAACAAATACAAAAAAATGTGGGGGTTGCCATACAAAACACGTGTTTTGTTTTTGCAAGTAAATAATGGTACGTAACCCTTCTTGCGCGAGTCCGAATCGCACTTGGCCGGTTTTATTATATACTAACTGGTGCCTGCGAACTTCGTTTCCCTAACTGAATGTTATGGTTGGCAACCTTCTTCAACTTGAGACATATATCGTTTTCAGATGGTGGTTTCGCAAAGTTAAATGCCATGGGATTAACCTGGCCAGCCCCAAGGCAGTGCCTTTATTTTATTTTATTTTTTATTCCGCCTGCGCCGGTTTTCTATTAGGACATTACAAATTGTTATAAAATAAATGAAATTGTGTTACACAAATTTATTTTTAACAATGACGGATCATGGTGTCAATAAGTGATAATACCCTTACCATTGTATAAAGAATTTCAATTTCAGAATATAAGTAAGGGAATAAAAAAAGGAGGCAGTTTAACCAACTATCCTAACCTAACCAGGTTAGGATTCGTGACCGAAAATAAAATGAATACTCGTATAGACCTGATACACGAAGCTATTAGATTAATAAAACGATTAATCGCAGACGCATTTTTTACGATAAGACTAAGTTCCATGAGCATGGCTGTATTATGGTACCTTGTCTTGGTCCAAGGTCTTGGTTATTAGCTGTACCTACACTATCGGCTGCAAAGGTTTTGCTCCGTATGACACCCACTCTACCTACTCAATCATACAGGTTAACTAAAAGAAAAAAGTAATTTCTCATGACACGACTCTGCAAATTTATGAATTAACACATTGACCTTTGTTGATAACAAATAGTTTGTGGAATAACATTGAGTAGTAATTATTGCACACTGTCATTCGATTGCACACTACAATAATTTGAAATTGGAAATTCTCATAGCTAAAGCTATCAGTATTTTATAAAATGAAGTTATGTATCCGTCCCACAGATGAATAAGATAATGTACTAGATCCGTCCCATCGCTGTACTATGCACACGGAGCTGAACACCTGGCGAAATCAACGGCCGTCAAACGTCTACATACATACATACATACATATATCACGCCTATAATCCCATACGGGGTAGGCAGAGCGTAAACGACCGCAAAAAACGGACATTTACGCCACGTCTGACAAATATTTGAGGGTTATTCGGAAAATAGTGTATCGCCATAGTGACAGGTTGTCAGCCCATCGCCTAAAATTGCAATACACACCCTCGAGTCCCTAAGTCGCCTCTTACGACTCCCATGGGAAAGAAATGGGGTGATGCTATTCTAAGCCGGCATCACACAGCAGCATACGTCTACGAAGCAACATAACCGCGGCAAATATGAAATATTTTATTTATTTATTAAACTTTATTGCATAGAAAGAACAAAGGGTGGGCCTAATGCCACGCGGCATTCTCTAACGGCCAACCAAAAGATAAACAGAAAGAGTCAAAGCGGGTGCCCATACAAAAAATACGAAATATATATGAAGAAATAAATCAAAATACAAAGAACTTAATAATGGTACATAATAAAACAAAAATACATAAATCTACATGAAATAAATACATGCAAACAAAAATAATAAGATATACCAAAGACAAGCTAACAGAAATAAAATAGGATGAACGAAATATATACCTACCCAAGCAGACCACGGGCCGTGAATGGTTTGGTTATTTTCCCGCGGTATAAAGTATCCTTTGTCCTTTTTTACCGTTATATCTATATCTGTAACAAATTTCATCAACATCTGTTCAGTAGTTTAGGCGTAAAAGCCAAGCAGACGACAGAGTCACTTTCGAATTTATAATGTTAATATGAATGCAGAAGGCATAGAAATGTTTTAATGGACTGTATAAAGACGAAACGGAGGAAAAAGATATAAATGAAAATTCGACTGCTTATGGTAGAGACAAATTAAAGAAGTTGGGATTCTTAATAAAGTTAAGGGCAGGCCTTGGAAGCACCAAAAGCTAGGAAAATTGGTATAGCCTTAAAACAGCCTTCGTTGCTCGTTAGCACAGATGATTTAAAAGTAGCCAAATTAACTCATAGATATGCTTTAAACTCCAGCAAAAGCAAGCCTTAATAATTATAGTAAGCGATTAGGAAGCAAGCTTTAAAGTACTTTACCAGAAGCCATTTGGTTAATCTCTGCATATAAAAAATAAACCAACCACTTTTCAATAGTCCATAAAATAGTAATTACAAAAGCATTAACCGCTCACAAAAAACATGATGTGCGGCAACAATTTAGTAAGGAATTATACACACGATAATACGGTAGCGGACCTTAAGATATTAGTGCGTTGTATGGTAAGGGTCAGCGCACATACAACAGGTAACTGTACGCAAATTTCAGTGTCTGAGAAATATTTACGATTCATTTCTACGGGCACAACATCGACAGACGAAAAGTAATATCCAAAATTTGAGATCGAATGGGAATTACCAAAAAATACGAGTTAATCTTTTTTATACTTATTGTGCGTTGCCGCTGCTGTTCAAAGTGTGATTTTGAAGTACTTTTATTCCTTTTAATACGCTGGGTTGTCAAAAAAAATGTTTAAAGCGATAAGGCCAAATTTGGTTGGACAACGTTATACATTTTTGTTCTTGGTGGTTTTCTTCGCTGTTCCTTATGTTCGTTGACCCTAATCCAGTGGCTGCGGCATAGGCGCCATTAAGAAAAACGTAATTACTGAGTACACAAATCAAGCTCAAGAATGGAGGCCTGGAATTTCTACCCGCTAGGAATGTTAACTGGGTTGCAATCTAGGAACATTTCGACGTATTATCCTTGCAGACGAGCGTCCGTCAGGATGCAGAATGGTCACTGTAAAGTACATGATGTAGAAAAGGATACAGAAAATCTGTGATTCAGAGGATGCGTATTTACCTACTTACCTATTTAGTTGCGTTAGATACTGCGAAGACAATCCAACGAACTAGGTAAGACCGACTACCATACTTGTTAAACTATAATATCTGCTTTTAAGTACTTCAAACAATTAAGTCGTAAAAGCTTTGGTCGTGTAAAAATCAAACGGAAAACACACGTTTGTACATTCAAATGTGCTAACAGGTCCGGAATGCAGTCCTACCGCATGTGCAGCTAAACGCCAACCAACTACTACAATAGTTGAGTAATGGGTAGCTTGCACATAATTACTATGACACGCTGGAACGAACGCACGCGCAATAAACATGGACTTCATACAAATGTAACGGTTTACAAGCGATGTGCACTCTCCAAGAGCCAATTCTCTTTTCAAGCCAATCGAAATCATATTTCGTATAAGTACATTAGCCAGACTGTGACCATAACATACCCTTTTTTATTTATTAATTTTATTCGCAATCCATTCACAAATACCGATGGCATGAATGAATTCGAGTAGTAGAACTTAAGATATTACGTGTGGTTCGAATACTAGCAGTATGGCGCATGCGAAATTGGCTTCCTACTGCTAAATATAGAATAATATATTTAATCGATTGTTAGTTAGTTTAAGATCAAATACGGGTTGAAGGGACAGACCTCTGAATATTGACAGGATGCATTCGGATCATGATACTGAATATCTTCCCATAAAAAATATTTCAGGAAACGTAAAAATAAAACAGTTTCGGGATACCGTTATTGGGGTATCAGAAAATTTGTCCATGATCTCGGGGTACAAAGATTCGTAAATTGTGTGTCGTGATCCAGTATAGCACTCGCTGCTCCCTTTTTGCTCACTCTCACATTTGGGTGTCAGGCAAAATAACAGCCTGCTGTGGCAACAAGCTGAGCCAGCGTCTTTTCACAGTCACTGTAGTTGAGTAAAAAAAATTCGGCCTATGTTCCTTGGGGAAAGTTGTTCAATTTCACGTACTAGTTCACCCCTTAAAATATTCTCAGCAAATTTTTTTACACCTTAAGTCTCGTGAAGCCCTTTTAATTAAATACTTACCACACACGATAAATTGAAGAAATGCCATCTTAGATGCCACTCCCTCTGGACCACAATACAACCTGACAACATATTGGGAAATTTAAGTCAGGGATTACAACAATACTTATCAGAAGCCAGAATTCGGTCTTCATATTATGCAAACGACATTTTAGCTCGTAAACGCTAAACACTAGTATGCACTTTCCTAAGATTTTGATGTAAAGTAGCAATGTATTTGAAATTTGGAGTTCAGAAAGAACAGCGAATGAGGATCTTAAACAATTTTTACTCTCATATTAAATGTTTAATTTGTAGACAGTTAAAGATGAGCAGATAAGTACATACTTGCGTAGCAATGTTTATCCAGTATTTTGCAATTACATTCTTATTTTGTGTACAGATTAGGTGCCTACTTTAAAAAGTGGTAAATCCAACATTTGAGATATTAAATAACTATCTATTGTTTCATTAATAATTACTTACCAGATGTCTTTAGGTATTTTCATCCAAACATACATTTAGAAACTGACTGAGTTCATAACATGATAAGAGCTACATACAGTTTATTTTTTTAATTCATTTGTAAATTATAAAGTGAAATATTCGTTTCTTTGTACGGAGTAGGTCACACACATTACGCTACGAGTTGCTATATCAATTAAACCGTCATATCTGAAATATTCCTGTCTAAAAATTATGTTTGAATGGGCTACCTGTCTTCTTACATGTTATTATTTAGAAAACCCACTCGTATAGGTAATTTTCGAATATTACTATCTTGATAAATCAGAGTAATCCTTGCGCGTCGTCCGAGACGTTAAGATATTAAACCTCGTCGTCTCACCGCTCAACCAGTGAGACATCAGACGAGCTTAATCCATTACCATATCCTGTACACGGCAGACGGCCATTAAAATAAGATTGAATATCTCAAGGTAACTCAACTATTAGGTAGTACCCACACTACGAACTTAAGGCGAGTGTAGCCGTGAATGGCCTCGACAGAGGCGCCACTTCTCAAAAAAAATATTTTCTCTTTATAGAAACATTTTATCAGAATGTCCGATACCTAAGTTTTTAGTATTATCCTTATGTAACATTAGAACCTACAAACTCAATAAAATAGTCGCTGTAATGAAACTTATGGCAATTAATCCAAAAGTGGTAGTTTTTAGGTACCTTTTTCCATAACTTTAAGTGCAGATAATATTTCATTGAGTTGGCAGGTTCTAATTTTACTTTAAGATAATACTAAAAACTTGGGCATCGGACATTCTGATTGATTGTTTGTATAAAGAGAAAACTTTTGTTTTGTGAAGTGGCGCCACCGTCGAGGTCGTTGACCATTAAGTGAAAAATAGTGGCTTTTAAGCGGTTGGATCAGGATCCAAGCCTGTGTGGACGGCGCTTAGCTTGGTTTCCGGTGATCCTGCCAAGTACTACTCGTGTGAGTCATTCAAGCTAAATGTGTATTTAGAAAACCTGTTTATCTGAGACTGGTCTTAGATAATTGCAGTGCGTGTGTCAATCAAGCAGGAGTAGCAGGAGCTATAATAGTAGGAACGGTCTACATCCTCTCAGTCCTGTATTTAGACCACAATTACCTTAGAGGAGATTATACGCCAGTTTTATATTTACTGGCTATTTAAGACGATGCCTGATACATACATACACATACTCGTATCAGGCCTACATATAATATAATCACAATAGTCAAAAACCCATTTAGTAAAGCCAAAGTGGTCGAAAGGCAAATGAGAAAAATATATTTGATTTGATCAGATGAATTTGTCAAGGTATAGAACTGTTTTTTCTATATATCCAAACACTAAAATTTTATATCAAATTAAACACGCTTAGCAGTAGGAATCTCTACTTCAAATGTAAAGAAACAGATTTACTTGCGACGAATTCTGATTTGTAGAGTTTTCGAGTGATAAGGGCGACACTAAGGAAGGACTCTTACCTACCTTTTTTATCGTGTGGTACACCGAGTTGTTCAATGACCCGACGAACTATGGTACTAGTAGTAGGCCTCTGACATGGTTGTGTATCGTCCGCCGTCTAAGTAAGACGACCGCGACTCTCATTATGAAGAGGTTTTTATTTTTATATCTGACAAAAAAAGGGACTTTCGAGGCCCCTTCGAGGTCTTACTTGAGATAGTTTAGCGAACTCTCAAACTTTTAGTATCTTTTGATGACTGGATAGGTTTACATGAATGGCAAATTAGTATAACGTTTACTCACGGCCTCGCGCGCAGCAGAGCGGTCAGAAGTAGGTTTACTTGGCTGGTTATACTTTCTACCCATTAACCAAGGTTGAGTGTTATCCTTTGCTAAATGGCAGAATGGGTTAGTGGCATTTATAACGTACTTGTTTAAAGTCAATAATACAGAAAATATATTAAAATTTACCTTGATAAATTATTATTGTAGGTAGGTATAATAGGTTGGAGTATGAATGCTGCCCTCCTCATCAAATGTACATGCATTTAAATTATTATTTCATTTGATCGAATAAAACCTGTTAGATTCACTGTTATTACTAGTAAATCCCTCAATTGTCAAAGCAGCTTGGGTTTAAAGTCAACTCCAGCTCAAGAAATGTTAAGTAATTACGGTTGATCGTATTTAAATGAGGCATTACTAGCCGTGTGATGCCGGCTTAGAATAGCATCACCCCATTTCTTGGCCGTGGGAGTCGTAAGAGGCGCCTAAGGGACTCGAGGGTGTGTATTGCAATTTTAGGCGATGGGCTGACAGCCTGTCACTATGGCGATACACAATTTTCCGAATGACCCTCAAATGTTTGTCGGACGTGGCGTGAATGTTCGTTTTTGCAGCCGTTTACGCTCTGCCTACCCCGCAAGGGATTATAGGCGTGATATGTGTGTGTATGTATGTGTATTACTAGCACCATCTAGCACGGTACTTTTATTTGAACTGACAGCATGTACTTTGATCGGGTAACTATTGTGACACAACTTTATAATCGTTTCATTTGTCTATTTCAGAGTAAGCGGTGAATGCGGTGCGGCGCAATGGTCGCGTGATCGGTCATCATGCGCCTCTTCCGCGGGCCGAAGCGCAGGGAAGTGACCGGGCCGCTAGCCGCGCCGCCGTCTCCGCGCAGAGACGCCCGCGCAGCCGCGAACGCGCTCACACCCGCCCCAGCTCCCGCACACACCCTAGCACGCGCTACCCCGCCCCACACACAGCACGACTTCACCCTCGTCACCGCCCTCCCAGCTATGGTCATGGAGGACGATGTGCGGGAGATGAAAAAAGGTAAATTGCATTCATATCATTCAATAGGCCACCAAAGTTGGGTTTAACGACTAATCGAAGTTACTTTATCCTGTTTTTTTTTATTTATTTCAGTGTTCGCCACATGGGGTCGCAGAATGGGGAAAAGGTTAGACATGCTAAAGAAGTCTGAAGCAAAGGATTCACCTGAGCCAACACTACACAATGAAAAACCTGCTGAAGAACCCACAACACCCTTAACTGGGCAATACAGAAAAAAACAACATTGGAAGATGGGAAGAAGTAGTTCAGAATCCACTTCACTGAGAAGAGACAACGATACTGATTCGATAAGAAGTGGATCACGAGATAGATCGCCAAGTCCGTTCAAATCTTTCTTTCAAAGAATGGGTTCAACGGGAATGTTGAACTCCTCGGGCAAAACGCAGTCTCTTAATAATAGGAACGCTGAACTTTACCCTGTAGCAAACGGACCTTCACTATACAGGAGTTGCTCAACGTCGCATCTTTCAACCTACGTTAAAGCAGACGACCCATCTGATGACATAGATCTGCAAAATGCTATGAACTCTAATAAAAATTCTCCAATAAAACATGAGAATCTTATATCAGATGATAAATTAGTCAGTTCAACTACGAAAGCAATCAGTTGTGACAATATACCAAATCTAGAAGGGCAGTCTAATAATGGAGGGAACAATAAAAAACCAAACTTTCCATATGCTTTCCTTAGATCAAAACTTTCAGTCCTTCCTGAAGAAAATAGTATGGCATCGCAACAAAGAACAAGTTGTGCTAGACAAAGTTTTTCGGAAAGAATAGACAGAAAATCTCCTAAATTTCGAAAGGAGAGGTTGTATTTGCCGAATTCGAGATCAGAGGATCGCTATCAAAGTAGTGAAAGCATCTCTATACACGAAGATAGCTTGTTATTAAATAACGCCCTAAGAAATGATTACGACTTTGCGAGAAGTTCTTTGAGAAGTATAAATGAGATTGATGGAAGTATGTACCCCATTCGACGGGTAGATGATGTATCTCGAAGATCATCTATGATATCTCAGAGAGCGCCTTTAGCTTACGACCCAATGCTCATACCACGAAATAGAAACAGTTTGCCAGTGTACGAGTACAGTCCAGCTCTCGGCTCTGCACGAGATCTGAAAACTGAACTCACATCTTCTAATCAAAGCATACACTATGGAGGCGAAACTGCGGATGTCCTTCAAGCTCACCGACTAAGTAATTATGTTAGTTCCAACGAATCCGGTTACGACAGTGACGGTCGACCTACTGATGAGCATAGTAATCATTCACCTCCAGGATACTCCTGCCATTTATCTTCAGGGTCTGTGAGAGCCGAACCCATTGATTTGAACTCTGACCTAGGTCACGGCAATTTTACGAGACAGTTAAGTTTTAACCACAAGATAAACGTCAGTAGAGTGAACATTCCAACACGAAGAAGCTCGACACCTTGCGCACTATTTCCTATTGACAAAGGAGGATCATTCGAATCAGAAAACGAGAATCGAGATCACCAAAGGAAATATAGCAATGAACAAATAAATGCTCACAAATTATTTGATCACTGTGATGCCAAGCCGCCACCACTGCCAAAGAAAACTTTAAACAAAAAAATTCCTAACTTCTATAAAAATGCAAGTTTAGATGATCGCGTTCAAGTTAGAAAATTGAAGTTTTTGAATTCTCAACTCCTTCCTACGGAACATTCGTCAACTCCCAACTTAGACAATTCTTCACTATTATCACAATCAGAAACTGATATATTTGGGAGAGGCCCTTGCACCAAGAGGTTTAGAAAAATAAGGCTATTAAAATCTAGATTAGACGAGAGTTTGGGAGTTTATCTAGCCCAGCATAGGGTGGACTTTGACAGCAGTGGCAACAATTTTGAAATACGATACATCGTTGTAAAATTAGATTTTGACGGAATAGCTCATAGGGATGGCAGGCTACGAATAGGTGATGAAATTGTCAATGTTAACGGTAAAGTTCTGCGTGGACAATCTTCTTTGAAAGAAGTTCAACATATAGTAAACTCATGTTCGACAGAGGCACATCTAGATGAAGGTTCTTTCTTTCCGAGGTATCAAGTAGATCTTGTAATGGCTCACGATGAAGTAACTCCTATAACTTTGAGTCGGATAATTAATAGCCAGCCATGTGAACTAAACTCTGCACCACCACCAATATCAAATGTTCCGCCGGATATCATCTCACAAACCGTGCACAAGCCAGCGTCATCAAATCAGATAACCATCGAGACTCATTTTCCTAGCGATATACAATACAACACCTTCAGTACCAGCAAAACTGTAAATTTAACAGAGAAGAATGCGTTTGATACTCGTGGGAATTTCGATCAGCAAAAATGTGAAGTTGGAATTCAAGTTAGTAATCCCATGCATTCCAACCAGAAAAGCGATGATGAAAAATTGCTTGAAAGAAATACTTATAGTTCACACTCTTCTGCTTCTTTACAAAACATAACAAATATAGAAATATCTATGAAATCTTCTCCAGCCCCCAGAAGCACACAACATAACAACTACAGGCCGATATCAATTCACAGCGCTAGACAAGTTGCAGTCGAATATCCGTCATGTTCGGAAAATACAAGCAATGAAGTAAAAGAAAACTCGCCTCACTACATAAAGCATGTACCCAGGCTTTATCAAAACAGATCTTATGAGAGCATACCGGATCAGATAAGGAACAGCAGTCGAAACAGATTTTTCAACAGAGTTGGTTCAACGCGATGTTCACCCAGCCACGGGGCACACATGTCTAGGCACCAAGAGTATAGCGCCTCGCTGTATCACGAAGGTCATCAGGGACACTATGCGCACAGCTCAGTGCACAAAATTGAGTTCTTGAAAGGACCGGGACATAAGAGCCTTGGGTTTAGCATCGTCGGTGGAACTGATTCGCCGAAAGGACAAATGGGTATTTTTGTTAAAACCGTCTTTCCTAACGGCCAAGCGGCTGACAAGGGTACAATTTTCGAAGGTAATTATCACAAACAATACTGTTTAATCAAAGTAGTCGGTTTAAGATATTGGGTTTAAATGTAATTTATACTTTTCCAGGTGACGAGATCTTGTCAGTGAATAATGTTCCAACACGTGGACTGAGCCATGCTGGGGCCATATCGCTTTTCAAACAAGTTAAAGAAGGAAAACTTGAAATGACGCTTTCAAGAAGAAGGTAAATTGAAGCCAAAGCCATATTATGAACTAAATTTGACAATACTGATTGATATACATCTAGACATAAATAAGGTGCTTTTCTAAATTGAGCGGTATCCGCGCGGTACATGGGTAGGAGTTTTACTCGAATTTTCAAGAGATTGCGTTCCGCTACCCACGTAGGTAATTGTTGGGATAGAAGGAATTATCGATGATCGATGTTTTTTTATCTGTTTCAGAGCACCTAGGTCACGATCGGTAGAACCTCTCGGCAACTTCCGTGGCGACAGCAAAAGGGAATAAACAAGCCTAAATCCCAAAGAGACTTATTTTACTTAGTGCAATAATAATTATACACTCTCTGCCAAAGGCGAAACTCAATTTAGTTATTAACATCACTTTTGTATGTTACTGTAGAGAATAATTGTTCGCAATCCGTTTGCTAGAGCTATTTATATTTCCTGCAACGAATTATGGCATAAGAATGTAGGTTGTTCAATATAAAATCTTGTTTACATGTTACACAATTTATAAAGCATAAATGCTTTTGCTGTTTGTATTCTAGATGGATTTGTATGTGTATCTATTACACCATGTGTACCTTAAATATACTGCTAACCTGCTAACATAGTATTAGCTATATAATCAGGTGGATATTCTAAGACTGTATGTATTGTAACTACTGTAATTCATAATTTAATCGCATTAGTTAACTATGCTAGATCTCGTTACTTTGCTGTATCATAATTATCGCGTATTGAATATAATGTAAAGTTAATGTAATTCATTACGACGTTTGATGAATGTGCAGAGACTTTAGAATGTAATATCAAAAGGGGTAAGTAAGAAAGGTGGAGTAGTGTCCGGCACTCAGAGATATCCCTATAACAGACTGAATTTAATAAATCATGTACCTATCACTGCCAAAGTTTTACTAACAATACGAGGAAACGGTACACCCATATTTGTAATTAGTCTTCTCTGGTTAATACTTTCCTTTATACGAATATAATCAGGAAGTACCTCCACAAGAACTTGAAATTCAACACAAATGCTTCCGAAATAGGTGTGATAGTATGTAATAAACTAAGTAAATAAAATGTTCAAAATCAACAAAATCTGCAAATATGCTCCGTCCATTGAAAATTGTTACAGTCAATTGTTATGTTACGATTGTTATAAACTTTTTGTTAGCCGTACTGAACTGTTTAAGGTAAAAGGGAAATAAGTATGAAGACAATTATGAAAAATCATTAGTTAACAGTAACTCTAAAAATTCCAAAAATTTGTTAACAGTCCATCCTTATTTCTTACCTACATTATTTCAAACCAACTTTGAAACTACATGTCAGTATTTGTTTGTAATACATAATCATTTTGTATGATACTTGGTAATATTTTGTAAATAAATAATCAAATAATACTATGAAATAAACACAATCCCCTTCAATGCTATTTCTTGTCTCATTCAAAATTTTATTCGCATTTAAATAATAAATAAGTACTTGAATGAAATAATACACGTATATTCATTGATAATGTTCGAATAACAACTAGAAATGCTAACGATCAAATTGATAGATAACAAATATGCAATATTATTGTAACTAAACAAAACGAAACTAAATATTCAACCATAAACCCGCAAATATATTTTCACACTTCTAAACAAAGTTAGGTACTAAATCCTGGAACAATCTGTATCTTACAGCTAGGATTAGTCATACTACATCATGTCGTGATAAAAGATGTATGTATATACGGTTCATCTTGAAACTATCAACCACTACGTACAGCTATTTAATATCGCAGAGAATGGCCACTCCTCTCAGGATCCAGTGGTCCGGGCTCTTGATGGACGGCAGCCACAGTGGGGTGATGAACATCAATCCGGTGCGAATCGGCTTCTTGTATACAGGGCACTGCATAGACACAAAAACCCACGTTTTTTTTATATCTGTTTATTTCAATCAAAAAAAATTAATCATATTACAATCATAGTACGTAGTCTTGAGCTGGTTTGAAGCTTTTTGGTCGTAAATATGACACGGTATTTATGTAGAAGGTGGATAAAAATTGGGAATTAGACTAACCGTGTAAAGTTTGGGGTCTTTGGGAGCAACCGAGTTGATTGCATAGATGTGCGTTACAGGGACGGCCGTGTAGAGCACCTTCAACGTCGATTCACATAGACGCATATTGCGACGATCCCAGCTCGCGCCATCCAGGAACATGCCGTGGACGTATACACCCTCCTGCATCAAATTAACACAGTAAAGAAAACTTTCTAAATGGGAACTGCATTCAAAGAAAAAAAAAGTCGATAAGCTGAAGCGTATCGACCAGGAACAACCGGCTGTTCAGAATATTAAGCTAGTGTAGGACACAAAGTTTGACTGGTCGACTAATCCCATCAATTTATTCAAAAACTTCGATATATTTACCAGTGGTGGCGAGCGGATTTCCTCTACATTAAATTTCGTGACATCGTTGTGTAGAGTCACCACGTCTAAAGCCCAACCTTTGTGAGATCGTGTTACTTCTTGTCTCATTGCTGTCAGGAAACCTTAAATTAAGACGCATTATAAATCTTGCTACAATTATTTTCAGATGTAAAAGAGATAGCGGTAACGATTACCTTGAGCATTAAAGAAACCGGTCATCCAAAAAGAGTTAGGGCGAGCATTGAAGCACCAGTTAGAAAACTGGGTGTTTCTCTCCAAAAACTCGGTAAACCAGAAACCAAGCGTTGACGATGACCATGCGCACTTTTGCCAGCTCTGAGGTACTTTGGCATCATAAATTGAATCGAGACAATCACGTAAAGCCTACAAATTAATTCCTTATCAAAATATACTTTAATGGTTAGGGTAAGGGTTTAAGAAAATCAAAGGCACACAAGAAATAAGGCAATATCATACACTGAATAATCCTATACCTACAAATAAAAAAAGAAAAGTAAAATGTTCCTTAGAACCACATTTGCTTTGTTTTTGTCATCCGGCTCACTTTTTAAAAGGCAGAATATGATAGATATAGACTGAAAAAGAAAAAAGAAAAGCAAAGTTTGTAGTAAGCGTACAGGTAATGGTGATTTTTGTACATAAAGTTCTGAATTTTAATCATCATATGAAGTTGATTAGGTATTCTCAACTTACCTCATTCATAATAATAGTACCATCAATAGCAAGCAGAAGATCCTTCAATGTCTGGCGAACCAAGTTAATCACCTTCTGCATGCGGTCTATTTCTTGACGCAAAAATATTACCATCGAATTTAATATACCGTAGAGCTTTAATCTGAAACGTTATTATATTATTCTGAAAATGTCCTTGATAACAACATACTGAATTCAGATTTCTAGTAAGGATTGATTTCTAACCTATCTTTTACTTCATGGGGATCAAAATTAGGTGGCACTTTGAGAAGCATTTCTTTGGCCTGTCGGTATACAGATGCTTCGCGAGTCTCGCCACCTCCACCACTCGACTCTTTAGGCTGGATTGATAAGATCGTATCTAGCAAATCTTGTACCACGTTGCGCTGGTAACTATCAACAGTAAAAAGTAAGTGGGTATTAACAAAAAATCTTCAGGCACAATTTGTAAAAAATAAATAAAGATTCGAGCGCTTACGTTATATCAGCATTGCTATGCAAACCGTAAGCTTGCGGAGGATCAACAGTCTTCATCTTCTCAATTTCCTCAATATACTCCGGAATGTTTTTAAACTTCATAACTTCGTAGCCTTTGTAAAATTGATAGTGCTGCGTGAAAAGATGGTCTGACAGCCATACCCGTGTAAAGCAAGTCAATAGACGATTGTCGAAGTCGTCAGTCACTCGTCCTCCGTACTGTACCGCAGAGACCATGTAACTGGAGTGAGGATATTTATTTATAGGTTTGAACACAGAAGACAACAGTATTATTGCTTAAGTTCATGAAAGTCTGGAACATACCGAACTGTAGTCCAGCTAATATTGTGCCCAGGATCCAATGAGTCCAAATGGTGTTGTATGAACATGCAAGAAGCCAACCAGTCAGCTGAATTAAACTCGTAAGGAATATTCCAGCCTAGTGGTCCGAACTTTCGTCTCTCTTGCACGACAGTATGTAGAAACGAGATAGTATATACCAGTGGCAGATAAAATTGGTTGTCGCTATAGTCCAGGAAGTCTTGGGTCATTGAAGTGTAGGTTCTCATTAATCCTGCTTTGATCCCTGTGAATCCAACATAATGAGAATTGGTCACAGATTACGAAAGGAACGGGTAAAATTACGCCTTACACTTGGTATTTATGAAAAATTCTGTTTTGTTTCTAAAATTTGCATCGTATCAGCCTATGGGTGTGGGTTTTATTTTGCCCCAAAAAATGTTTTTGTACTGTAACAGTTTTAACCCATACCTACTCTCTTAATGTTTGAACAATGCATGCCGTCGTTGCCCATAACTAGAGTAACATTTAGACACTTTGAACATACTATGACTAAGATATTGGTTTTTGTATGTAAATGATGTATATACTCTGTTGGTGACCTATTAAAAAAAAATCTTAGTCCTGTGCTTCGAGCAACTTGGTCTTCCGTCTCGTTCCGGTACGGGTACGGAAGGCCGCGTTGATCGATGGTCCTGCGTCTTACCTGATGGAGGCTCGCAAGTATACTTGATCGACATCTGTAATAACGTAATGGGAAATTTTGGATGCTCTTCTGTCGTAATCCATAATCTGAAAGTCAGCACCAGTTATTGGTAAATACTAAATAACACCCAACATACAGTTTATCATACAAAACAAACGAAATACAACTGACCTAAAAGTTTCGTGAACAGATTCAGGTTTCTTTTCTAGCTCAGAAAACTGTTCCAATATTTCAACCATGTATTCCAACCCCAAATGGCAGTTTTGCAAAAGTACCCACCATCCCTAAAACATATTTAATCGAAACATTACTCGTAGTAAAAGCTGCCAAAGGCAGAAATAGAAACAATATAACGATAGGTACCTCTTTCAAAGCTCGCTCCATTAACTTCCTTGCATGAACCTCCTGTCCCTGCCCCATGGAGATCGCTGAGCAGACACACTCCAAGCGCTTGGCCGTCACCTCAATCATTGGTGTAGGATCAGAACCCATCGCCAAGAAACAAATTAAAGGAACTAGAGGTCGAGACTCTAGAACCATTTGCTGAAATAAGCAAATTGAATGGTATAACCTAAATTATCAACATAACTTCACCATTTAACTTTACTTACTTCATAGTTGACAATTACAGCCTCCGAAAATCTTTGATCCATTGAAGACACCACATATTTTCTGAAATACAGTATAAAAAGTCACAAGTACTTACCAAATATAGAAAACTGTTCTCCTGAAATATATCGAAGATGTAGAAAAGCGAATCACGCGATGATGCGATGCGACCCTCTACCTTTTAGGTGGGTAGGACTCGTGTAAAGGAGGCTTGACGGACGGTGGACAAAAGCAGTCCAGAGTGGTGGACAAAAGGAGAAAAAGGTCAGCGGGCAGACCATCAGCCCGGTGGTCCGACGATATCACCAAGTCGATGGGATCTCTATGGATGAGTTTATCAAAGGAAAAAGCATAAGTATGGCCTGCAGTGGGTGGATGCGGCCTGATGATAATGAAACATATTACTTACAAGCTCTGCGCCAATGTTCTGTCAGGGCACCACGCTCTCACAACTAATAATTTTCTGAATACATCTAACGTATGGTAACCGTCAGGCAAAGTTTCCTCTTCTGGAGCTTCTTTATCAAACCTGCAAAAGAAGCTTTGAATAGAATTTTTTTTTTATTAATGGTGGCTTTGCTCTTGACTCCAGTCTAGGTCATAGGACAGAGACAACGCAGAAATACACTGGGCAATTTACAAATCTTACCATTGTTTCCATCCCTTTTCGTTATGCATCACTTGATCAATAATAATGTTAAATTGACGTAGTTTCGACAGTTGAACAAGGTTCAGCCAAGACATGTCCGTGATCCATTTAAATGGTTTGGGAACAACAGCGTTTAAATCCAAAGCAGCACCACCTGGAAAAAATATTGAAAGAGAAGTAATATTAGGCTTCATAATTCATTTAATATATTTTTTATGCGTACCTTTGATGAAAGTCTGGAATTCTTCAAACGTAATGTGTTTTCTATTCAGATCAATTTTCAGAGTAAGCAGTACTGTGAACAAGTACTTATGTTTTTCGTAAAATCCTCTGGATATGAATTTGAATACGTCGTATGTCTGAGAAAAAAGGAACTCGATCGATAACCAAATCTCGGAAACCAACAATAAAACTGTTCCATCTTACTATGATTCTTACCAAGTAATCAATGATGAAAAATATTCTCTTGGAAGTGATTGGGCTTTGTTGTGAACGTCCCATTGAAATATCAAATCGTTCCAAGAATTGCGCGAGAGAAGTCTGATACATATTGCATACTAGTGACATGTTGCACACAAGGAAGTAAAGCACAGAACCTCGCGTCGCCACCGGCCGGTACTCCTCACGAGCAGCGTTTATTTTTAATTCAGTATCTTTTGCGATGTCCAATTTTTCTTTCACCTGAAACGCAAAACATTTACAAAGAAATGCACAAACAAACTCGTTTCGTTTCAATCTTACCTCCTTACCTCAATAGCAGTTGTCTTTGTGACATTCAACACTTGGATGAGGGATACATCGTCCACTAGAGATCCCTGAATAGTTGTTAGTTTGTGAAGCAAGTTGCTTTCTAGCTCTTTTATCTTTCGCCTGTTTGATGTTACATCCATTATCAGTTGGGTACGCTCTGACTCCATTTCAGCTTTTTCTGTTAGTATAACTCTGCCAAGCAATTGATCTTCAAGACCTAAAAAAACATCAAAGAAATATAAAACAGACACTATTAACAACAGCTATGTAGATAATAAAATGTCCCAATCCGCTACCTTGCATAGTGACAGTAAAGTCAATAATGGAAGTTCGAGCCGAAATCTCAGGAGCATATGCGGGATTAGGAAGCTTCGTTGTTATGTAAATTTTATGACCATCGCTTACATCAATTTCTTTATCTCCTAGTTTTACCTGTATTAAGAAACCACATTTAGAAACTTTAGGAAAATTAATATTTAAATCTACGATTAGAATGTTACTGACTTTGAAAGAGGATCCAATCTTGATGTAATTCTTTTCTAAAATATTGTCAATAGCTGGGTCAAGTTCCTCACCTACATCTTCAATCAACAAAGGTTTACCTAAGGACACGCAATCTTCTAGATGGTTACTGAAAAGAAATGCGCATTAAAGGTTTAAATGACAGTTTATACCTTTTATTTCCCTACTCAATATTTTACAATTCTAAGTTATCATCCTAAGAACAATATATTGGAGAAAGTACTTATACAGTTTACCGAAAGTATTTATGGTTCAGCGTAGTGACAATAAGATCATTGTGCTTTTCCATGTGTTTAATCCAGTTTTTCCCCTGCGTTTGCGGGTCAATGAGAAGCGGGAATCGCGATGCCTTCGTCACAATTATGCCGTTTTGTATAGACAGGTCATCCGTAGGCAGCCCGCATAAATTCCATTCACCAATCTAGGTATCAGGGAAGAGAAATTACAAAAGACCTAAACTAAACGATTATTCCGAAGAAAGGTAATCGATAAATATCTTTGTAAGATTAAAATGAACCATACCGTAGCTTGATCAGTAAGCTGCTCAGTAATATTCAAACTCATAGATACTGGTATCTTTCTTTTGAGTAATTCCTGTAGCCAGGAATTGAGTAACATATTGCGAAACTCTTGATTGAAAGGACCCGAGTATGATAAAAATCTGGAATAAGTAGTGAAATTAAAATACACTTTGTCACTTTTAGGATCAAAATAATTATTCTACTACTATTACTTATAAAAGCCATAATAAATTACCCAATCAAAACAAGTATATCTCCAACTAAACGTTCGATCTCGGACTTAAAGAGAGCACATTGTTCAGTCCATCTAACTTTTTCTCCACTAAGACCATTGATTAGGTCTGTGGCAGCATTCATTTTTTGTTCACACTTGGCCGCATCATCCATTACAGCTTGCTTCATGGACATCGCCTCATCAAACTGCTTTTTCACAGCTGATAACTCAAGCTGGAAAAGGATCCGAATTGTGACTACGGTATAAAGCGAAATCGTTAATATACTCTTTTTTGTGCTTACCTCTTTGGCTTCTAGTTGCGCTTCAGCTGCATGTAGTTCATTTTTGGCTTTCTGGTATTTGCCCTGCATTACAGCTAGATTAGCTTTTAGCGGTAAAACGTCTTTGTTGACACCAAAGAACTGAGCCATAGCTATAGTCCATGATATTAAACCAGCGACATTCCCGCAAGCCACTTTAGCCGCTTCAAATGTATATTGACTAGAAACAACAGGGAAGGTTAAAAAACCATACTTCATGAACTTCTCAAAATGTTCCTGTATTCTGGTTACTTACGGATAGTTGAAATACGGCTGAAGCAAATCCACCATTTCCGCATTGATTTCATCTCTGGGATAGAATCTTAAATTGTTCAAAAATCTAGTATCTGTCATTACCTGAAAATAAGAATCTCATGGAAGTAGTGAAACTTATTTACACCAATACATTCAGGTAGTTGGTGGACGGGTGTATCAGGCCGTTCTTTGACCGATTAACTAATCAAAATCATTTTTTACGAAGTTCTTACTTTCATCGACTCTGCCCAAGAGGCGAATAAGAATCTCTTTTCAGGATCAGGTTTGACTGGGTCAATTTTCTTTCGGAATAGCAGTACTACGGCATCCATGATAAGGGTAATCAGGAATGGCGGTTTGCCTAACTTTCGAACGGTAGCAATATCAGCAGAGTTGATAGTCTGAAAAAAAATTGTAAACAAGAGCGTAAAATCTAAACATCTTCATAAAAAGATTTATTATTCGATGATGAGATAACGTCCTACAACAAGGATACTCTTTACCTGCAGAGCAGCTTCAGCCGCATCAAGCGCTGGTTTGGCAGCAGCCAACTTCTCCTCTGCAACAGCAGTTTCTGCTGCAATCACGTTCACTAATTTTACGGCACGATCTTTCACGGCCAGCACTTCGGCCTTTACTACTTCAGCTGCAGCAGCCGACTCTGCTACAGCTTGTAGTACCTAAAACATACGAAACTGTTTTAATCACAATCATTTGTTGGTTTCATGTAAGTGATATAATATCATTTACATCAATTTATCCACTTACAATTTCAGCCTTTTCCGTTGCTATTTTAATTTCCTGGTGTTTCACTTCTAATTCTTTCTTTAATTCGTCTACGCTCGCGGCGGCTTCAACGAGCTTATCTAAGCCCGTACTCATTCTAAATATAATCATAATGACTATAAGTAATAATATTTCTAAAGAAAAAAATGCTAGATGCCAGCATGTCATCCATGTATAAGAACAGAAAGGCGTTAAGGCAGACATTAGCATATATACATAATATATAATATTTTTCATACAAACCTTCTGGACATTTCCGCTATAGCCATATGTTTATCTTTATACAAAACTTTATAACCCTCTAAGAAGCAGAGGTATGATCTTGGTGTGACGTTAGCCTGCCTTCTAAATCGATCGTAGTATTGAACACAAGCTTCAGCTACTTCATCTTGTACGGAACCCATTAATTCTATCAATTGGTGTTTAGTTTCCGGATTACAAACAATCTATAAGACAAGAAGTAAACTAAAATTTGACCCCCTGATGTTATAACCATGAGTGCCTACATTACAACTTGTCAAGTTTTATGAATCATACTAAGTGTTATAAATAAATTTTACCGGGAATTCAGCCAAGTAGTGTTGTGCTACTTCTATCAAAGCCTCCCGCGGCCATTTTTGAAACCAGTCCATGGTTGATCCGGAAATAAGGCCAGGGAATTTCAGAGCCCGACTTTTGAATTTCTCTCCAACCTGGAATATAATTATTCTCTCGATCTCAATCCTAAACAGGACAATTTAGCAATTGTGTTATGAGATTATTTAATGTGGAAATAAAATGAATTTAAAACGAGGTCCTACCGGTGAGAAACACAGAACAACATGCAGATTAGCTCTGGACCTCATGATGAAATATTCGTATAACACGTCAGGAACGGGTATTCTTCTAGGAGCATATTTCTTCATTATTGGCGTCAGGTCACTCAATATTTCATCTACAAAAGCGATAAAAACAGCATCATAACTAGTAGTTATACCAATCATTCTTCTCAAAACTGTAAATAAGAATATATTTACCCATTTCATCCTTCGGAAAAAGATTTGCAATTTCTCCCGAGCTAATAATATTGTTCAAGAATTCAAGAAATTGTTCATCCTTGATATCATTGTCTGTGAATATGAACGAGATACCCTCTCCTTGAAGACCAGCGATCCGATATAGAATTTTGATGTCATCCATGAAATTGTTGACGTTATACGATCTACAATAGTTTAAATTTGCTTCTCACTTTTAATAAGTACATATACACATAAAAAGGCACACAGTAAAATATAAATAGTAATTAAATGTTATACATATTTGGACATTATAGAAATATTAAAGTACCTTGTCAGTGTAATTTGATAAAATCGGTAATTAGCAATGAATGAGGCCAATTTTGTTAAACTTTGTTTACCTGAGCCCCCAACGCCAACCAACAAAGCATTGCCACTGAAAATGAATGGAAAAATACCTCCTTTTTAAAAAACCTGTGAACATAATTACTTTACAATATTTGGTATGTTTGGAGCAAAAACTTACCGTGGTGTGTTAATGATTCTGGATATAATAAAAAGATGAACCATAGCATCGTGAAAGAACACCATGTCCAAATGAAAACCTCTAATCGAATCATTAAAGCCATTTTGGAACGAACGAAGTTTTTCGAGTACGAAATCCCAACTGAAAAAAGCGAAGAATAGTATTGGCAAACTACAAAAAATACTTGCTATATATAGAGGTCTGTGCAAATAGTAGTTTATTCAGTCAAGTCCGTGCAAATAGTAGTTTACTTGGTTACGCCTCGTGTGATAAGCAGAAACTCGCATTCTAATGCTTAATTATATGCAGTTGCATACAGTATTTTATCTACACTATACAAAAAAATCTCATTGTACACTTTTCCAAACGTCAGCACGGGCTATTGCAAGGTCCAGTACAAGCTCAAATTCACTACGAGAACGTAGCTTACTATACCAAATTTTAAAACACTTCCCGTGTTAGGCATAAAATTTTTGAAAACTTTTCAAGCGCGCGCAGGATTTGAACCTGTGACTTTCGCCATCACTAGTGGCGACGCCTCTGACATCTGGGCTATCAATTCCCACCAATTTTGCAAGTGTATCTTAATGTCACTAGTAATGACGACAGTTAGTGACCATTCCTAGACGAAAAGGTCTGTAGTTAAAAAAAATGGCTGAATTGTCTTGTTGGTAAAAGAAACAAAAATGATAAATTCTGGCGGCGAAACATTCATACGGAGGAGTTCAGTTAGGGAAACGGACATAAATAGAATGTCTTGTCGGCGAACAGTCCAATGGCGAACGAGTCATCGGAAAATGGTTGCGGAATCCATCTGATCAACAGCAGCTGAAGAACATCTCAACAGCAACTGAACAACAACATAATAAAACAACTGAACAACAACCGAACGATAAACGAAGATCAACCGAACGATAAACGAACCATTACCGTATAACAACATCTGACAGGTGCGGCTTTGTTTCATTTCTCCATTTTATCGAAACGAGAGTCTTCTCATTCATGTTGTTTTGTTTCGTTTTAACGTTCGAATAGACACTGTTATTTCTAAAGGCACAATGCAAAAAGCAATGTATCTGTTTTCCAGTTAATAATCCGAACATTATGAGACGATTGTAGATAAAATACATTATTTACAAAAAGATAAAACTTACGAAGGCAGTTCCTCGTAAATTTTAGGTGCATCCGTGCAGAAATCGTCGTCCTCCTCTCCAGTTGGGTCTATTGCTTCCCGCAAGAAATTCACAAAGTAAGTTAATCCTTCCGGGAACTGATCCTGTACGTCGGCTAACTCAGCTGCGGCCGTTTTCCAGAATCTATCCATGAACCATTCTTTGTCTTCAAACGTGGTAAATCTAAATAAAATGTGTGAGTGTAGAGTAGAATATGCAAAAGAATTTTCAATTTTAATTATACCAAATATCAAAATAACGAGTATAGGGACACAGATCAAAAATACCTGTCGGCGATAACTCTCATGCACTCATGATACCAAAGCTTGAGAGCCACAGTGATAGACGGCAGTTCTTCGCGATGGATGAAAAGGATACCTTCCCAAATACGAGACAAGTCACGTAAGTTGAACACATAGTGGAACTTTGCCGGTGTAGGCAACATTTTTACCTAAGACATGAAAACAGTCAGTTTTTGAATAAAAATCCGAAGGCGACTTTCTAATACAACGAGTAAAATTATTTCTAAAGATAAATACTTATATTACCTACCTTTGTTTGCTGCCAAATCAAGCGCGTTACCCGAACAAGTCTGGGCATAAATTCTACAATCTTCTTATCAAACCGAGTATTGCAGAAATAACCTGAGCTAATGGTTTCTGGAAAGATTGTATTAAATCAACAATTTATAGGACTCTGGGATAAAAAGTAAAAGAAAACATGCTGACTGTTTTTTACCAAAAATTTTATCCATGGAAGTGTCGCTTGGCAGAGTGCAATTAAATATGTTGAATTGCCGTTTCAGTCGTGGTGGAATATCGTTGCGTCCGCCTCCTGTATTTATCAAAACACATTTTGAATAGTTAGCTATTTAGAATTACATTTGTCTGTAAATGTTAAAATATCGGTATACTACCAGGGTGAATCATTGCGCCGAACATTTGAATATCAGCTATGTTTGTGAAATCTCCAGGCTTTTCTAATGAATAGAAACCACCAGCTTCCATCATCTGCCGCACTATTTCGTTTGTTACCTAGAACAATATCCCGTAACAAAATCAAGCTACCATAATGACAATAAATCATAGCAAGTTTCAATTTCAAATAATATCAAACCTGATCCCCCCATTCATTGATCATGGGCATGTTGATATCATCAACAAAGACAGTCATAGATCTACCTCCTGGCGGACCAAACGTCAATCCAACGCGTTTCTCTACGTATGATTCGATTATCCTCTAAAATAAAATAAAAAGTTCTTAATAAGACAAGACATACCCGGAGATATAAATATTGAGATTGCGGAAATTTCTTTAAGATCAACAATTATTTTTGCAGTCACAAGAAAATGTAATACCTGAAACATGTAAGGTGTTGTCGCAGAGGAGAAGTTGACAACTTTGTACAGTTTAACTTCATTATCATATTTACTCATATAACTCTTCAACATGACGGTCTTGGCTGTTCCTTGTTCGCCGATAAGCAGAACAGCCTTATTTTGCTTCGCTATAGTGTCGATGAGGAACGATATGCATACGTTATCCACATTAGGGACTAAAATTGAGGCATATTCTGGAATACTATCTGGTGGATAGAAATATTCTTCTACGCTTTCTGACCTGTAAATTCAATAAATATTTGACCACGTGTGAATGAGGGTGGCAGACACAATTAATTGAAAAAAAAATAACTGTTAATTACCAGTGCTGCCACTGTCCGTGCTCATTAACCATATAATCAAAAGGCATGATCCATTCCTTGCTCTTGGCTCCAGGCCAATCAATTTTCGTGGGTAGTTTGGTCATGTACTCAGCCATGCGCGTCCGCGAGTCCAGCTCCAGAACTGTGCCCAGGGACCACATCATCGCGAACACGAACAATCGTTCCAAGTGACGGTCTGTGTGCGCCTCTAAAGCCAAATTTGTACTATGACTGATAATGATGAATGAAAACCATTGTACTGAATGAACACTGGTTTTTAATTATACAAGTTTCTTATTTTATCTACTACCCTGTAGACACAACCCAACCCAATTATTTAAGGAAAACAATAATCGAAACTTACTGCCTTGAGGGATTGGTATTTCCAACAAGCCCGTTAGGACGTCTACACATTGTCTGTAATAAAATATCGATGGATTGAAAAAATTGCTAGAGTTCTTTTTTATTTATTTTTAAGACAAAAAATATTCGGTCAGTTTAATTACCGTATATAAATAGCTTCTAAAATTTTCATCTTTGCCGGTAATTTCTGTTGGACAAATGAATGAACATCGTCGTAAATTTTGACGAAAGCTGCTCGCAATACATCAGCTTCTTTTTGAGAACGCGTTTTAAACCAACCCTGCAAAAAGGTGTACATATTAAAGAAAATAATTTCAAACTACACTTACGATGGTATTTATAATTTTGCATAAAAAAGTATACATGCTCCAAACCATTTTTACACATCTTAGGGAGACGGTGCGCAGCATTTCTACTTTGTGGTACCTACCTCAAGAATGGGCTGCCACTTTAGGACAGAAGATGACAAGAAGACCATGCCCATTCGACTGACGGTGGCAGGCGAAGCATTGTCAACGTTATCTGGCTCAAACACAAGTTTGCTGTTCTGCGCCATGGTGATTCGGTCGCCATTGGCCAGGGTCAATGTCTTATTATCATCTAACACCGAGTTAAGATTTTCTATCCATACAGCATCCACAGGACCATCTAAAAAAAATAGATATAAAATTATGAATATAAATAGATTATTTATCTAGTCTTCGAAATATAGGTATGTAATTTTGAGCCTGTGGTAACATACCCAAAACAATCCAGGTTACATTCGTCTTGGGAACCTTTAGAGCTCGTCTCCACAAGGTGGAGAATATACCATCCGTCCAATCGTTTGTTGCTACGTCTAATCTTCCGAACATTTGAGGAGCCGTTATTGCCTGGAATTAATTATATATACTACACAATTACATAGTAAGTCCTTAGAGATTTTTCGAACTTATAGATTAACGTGAGTCATTATTTCGTTTTCAAATTAGTGGGATCATGAAATTATCCAGACAAATCATCACTTTCAAATCATACCGTTGAGAGTAGAAGATGCAACTATCAAAACTTTTGAAAAACGGAACATGTCTCAAGTTTTTAGCGGACAGCATTTTAGCGATTTTGCTTCGGATTTCTTGTGGCATTTATTTCAGATTTTGTTGTTATGTAGTATAAATCACTATCTATCAATGAGAAAAAAAGAAGGATAGCAAACTCGTGTATATTGAAACCTTCTGCTGCTGCACTCTTGTTAGTGATCGGTCTCTTTCTTAGCGCGTGAAGAACGTACTAATAAATAACAGAAAGAATCAGTAGGTAATCAATCACAATATAATAGCCTTGAACTAAGAGTAACATAATTAAGTTTTCCAAACCTTAGGGTTCATCCTGTTTTCTCTGTGTGGTTTTCCAAGTTCAGTAAGAGCAGCCATCAAAGTATGTATGCAGGTTGTCTTCCCTGAGCCAGTGGGCCCCATGGTCATAAGCCCGTGCCGAACCAAAGATGTTTCGTATAACTGAACAATCTTTAAGTTCCAGCCTGGATGATTGACAAGACCTACTCGCTGCGTAACAATTGTAATACCGCGTTGTAGATCCCTAAAAATTATCATATCACGCATTATTATTTTCGAAAATAAACACACTAGTCTAAAAAACTTACAAACTAGGAACGATAGAAACCTTTGTACAGTTTGAGTTATTTTCATTCCCGGAAACAAATCCTCAATGAGAGATATAAATAGCGGCTCATCTTCATCGACTAGTTTTGAAACATTCATTTCCCTGCAAAATATTTGCATAGATAGATTGAGAAACAAGATCCAGGTTACGGCAGTCAGAACATTGTGTTTGAATTGGCACGCCATGTTGATGGCCACAATAATTTTACAAATATCTTACTTCAACACTCTCATCATAATATTTTCTTCAGTATTATCTGGATTAGCTCGTCTCTGCGCTCCCATGGTTCTCAATACAGACAGAATATTCCGGAGACCAAAGTCGTAGTGCACTTGTTTAGACAACTGCTCTGCGCACAACTTATACAATGTAAAAAACTTGCGAGCTGTGGGATATAGTAAAAGATATTTTCAATATTTTGTATGTTCATAAATTCTAAAAACGATATCGTGAAACCATACCAAGCAAAATATTTTCCCTAAATCCGCAGCTAGCCAACTTCACTCGAATAATGATCTGCATGTCAGGGACCATCATTGCAACAGAGCGGAATTGTATCTTTAAGTTTTCTGGCAGTTCTTGTCTGCCAGCATAACCAGGGTTCATCGTAATGATTATTGCAAATTCAGGATTTAGGCTCACAACGTCTCCATCGCTATAATTACAATTAGTAGTTAACAGTTTGTGCATGTGCATACAGTGAAATAAATATTTTTAATGTGGTGTACATAAATCATGCAGGGTGGTCAGAGCAATAAAGGCCGTAAAATACGGACATTTACCGGTGTCACTGTGGAAAAAGTGTAAATAAAGTAGTTCATTTTTATTTTGTTATTGGAAATATGTACCTGAATACGAAGAACTCCTTTTTCTCTCGCCTTGCGGTAAGACAGATGGAAATTTGCTGAGCAGCCACCGAAAGCACTGGCAGCTCGATACGATTGAACTCATCGAAGCAGCCCCAAGTACCAGACTGCGATAGACCTTTGTAGATTCTGCCCAAACCTGTTGCAGTAACACATTTTATCACTCTTCAGGAACGAATCGACGATTTATTGTTTTTTTTCTAAGACCCCACCTCTGAAATCCATCTGATCAGAACAATTGAATACAATGACGAGTTTTCCCAGCGTTCTTCCCATGTCCTTAGTAGTTTCTGTTTTTCCGGTACCAGCTGGTCCTGCAGGGGCACCCCCCATGTTCATGCCAATAGCTTGCGCCAATGTTATGTAGCAGCGATCAGTCAATGGAGTAATTACCAGTCGCTCCGTGATACCCAAGTATTCATTCTACAAGAATAGATAAATATTAAGTATTTTAAGTACCAAAATACCTAGTGTGCCATGTTTCTTAAAAATAAATACGTCAGCTCACAGAAAAAAAAACTAAATTGATTTACCTGATATAGAAAATCTACGTCAGTAATAGATACTATACAATCATCAGTCTCTTCAAAATAGTAAAATCGAGCCTGTTTCTGCCATTCGAAGTCTCCAGGAGATTTTATACGCAAATGCACTAGTTCATCAAATATATCCCTGAAAATTTAATCAGTGTAACCCTTAACATCATAATTGTATAACGCGTATCCTACTTCCTACTGTTATATTATAAATGCGAAAGTTTGTATGTTTGTTACTTTTTCACACTAAAACTACTAAACAGATTGTAATGAAATTTGGCACACATTGAAGGTAACATGGATTAACACATAAAATAGATTTTTATCGCCACTTATGCAGGCAAGGCCGAGGGTAACAGCTAGTAATATCAATAAAATTATCAACAAACCTTTGATGTACATGAATAGTTATCATAGTTTCCAGCCTTGTTCTATCCAACTTCACTAAATCCCTGACAGTTTGATCAATAAGACCATTCAATAAATCTAAAAACTTTGTATTGGTGATCTTCATGATGTGTCTATCTACTCGAGCTTTCTTTAAGGCATATTCTGCATCAGACGTCCACAATACCTGCATTCCTACTAATCCGGCCTAAAACAAGAGCACAATATTATATAGATTTAGTGTAAATATTGGAAAAGTTACAGATCTAAAACTAAATTACCTGACCAGGGCTGTTCCAATAACCAGTAATAAATTCAAACTCAGGATCACCAGTGATCGTTTGGCAAATATTAGCTATCATCGTTTTCACTGTGTCTTTCATTGTATCCAGTAAAACATTCAGCCATAACTGAAATTAAATCATCATTTAGTTCAATGCTGACAGCATACTAGACAAAAATGTGCTACGCATCGCGGGTCCTGCCCGATGTCTGCTAAATAATAATCGTTTCAGCTGTTTGTCAATGGCCTGTCAGTGGGGTAGTTTTAATCATTTTGTATTCTCCTAACAGTTTGAAGTATAGAAAATCACAGTGGCATTATAATGACAGTGGAGTGTCGCTGGCATTGCAAGGGTAAAATTATGAAAATAAACTGGCCCTGTCTTTTGCACTATGTTTTTTTACTATAAACTCCGCCTGAAAATCCCGAAACACTGGTAGAATATTCCTACGCTCTAGACAACTGATTTTAGGACCTCAAGTAGCTAGTAGTAGTAGCCCCTTGCAGTAGCCAGATCTACGCATGGCTGAGATGCAGTTGTAGCCTATATCACGCTTAAATATTTCATTTTATTATGTGTTTCATTTCCCTCAGGTCGTTTTGTGGATGCTTACTCTTTACCGTGATTTGAGCTATGCAACTTACTTCAACGCCTCCAATGCAAACTACAGGTTGCGACATAGGAATGGACTCTCCATTATCGGAATTCATCACAGTAATGCTGTTTTTATCATCAAAGTTCACCGTGTAAATAGCATCAAAGAGGCTTGGCAAATGTGGCTGAAATATATATATTTTCATGATTAATATTTACATAACATCAGCTTTTAAATCACAATAAACATTAACTAGTTTTTAAGTTCTAAAATTCAACCTGAATAGAATGCGGGTCAGAGGCTTGTCCGAGAATTTCGAGCAATACAGGATCGGACACAAAGAAGAATCGTGGAAATATAAGGCGCTTGGTCTCCAAATAACCAGTGAGAGATTTCTGTAATGCCTCTAGCTGTTCCAAGAGATGTGGCAGCATGTGTTTTAACGTTTCATCTGAAGTGCACACCTCCACGCAGTTCATAATGTCTCTTGCACGAAACATGATCTTCACATACGCGTGGTCAATTGACTGTGGAGGAAAGACTTACTTAATTTAAAATATTTAATTTCAACAAATTTTATTGCCGTGTGATGCCGGCTTAGAATAGCATCATCCCATTTCTTCACCGTGGGAGTCGTAAGAGGCGACTAAGGGACTCGAGGGTGTGTATTGCAGTTTTAGGCGATGGGCTGACAACCTGTCACTAAAGCGATACACAATTTTTCCAATGACCCTCAAATATTTGTCAGATGTGGCGTTGATGTTCGTTTTATGCGGCCGTTTACGTTCTGCCTACCCCGCGGGGGATTACAGGCTTGATATGTGTACGTATGTATGTATTTCAACAAATCCAAGTACAGTCGCTCATATAACATAAGGTAACAGGCATTATAAGTGGTATTAAACGAACACTACGGGTGTGCCTTGTGTGAAAGAGGCTAACTATTTTACGCCGTTGCACAGCACGTCTGTGGTGTAATGGTCTAACTGCTTGGTCGTAACCTCAAGCAAAGCCACGATCGAGGTTCGATCCTCGGGTTGTGATAGCGTTTGTATTTCTTTTTTGTGTATTATTTTGAATCATTTTTTGTTGTATTATGTTTTTTTCGGTAGCTGGTGACTCCAGGGATATAAAAATAAGGCGTAAGTATATTTTAACTACAATGAGAAAGCTTTATATGCTTTCTTTTAAAACATGAGGTGTTAACTAAGTAATGTTAGTATGGTAAGTGTAAGCACGGAGCTATATTACAGAAAAAAATAATTTGTATGAAAGTAGCGACATCTGGTGATCAGTAGTAATAACACGATGTTCTCTCTAGTCATAGCCAAGCGTCTGAGGGGGAGTTATACCTGAGCTGATGGTATAATTATATGCATTGTGTAGATGTTTCTAACGTATTAACGGGCAGTATAGGTAGACCTACCTATACCTAAAAATATCGCCTAAAAATTAAAAATATGTAATACCTGTTTTTTATATTTATTGCTAGGCAGTTTTTTATACTTATTTATTGGTAATCTTATTTAATCATTACGATATCATCTTTTATAACATTATACATATACAAATTAAAGTAGAAAGAAATAAAAGTAAACAATAAATTTAAAGTATTTATTTATTTACAAAGATTGTTTACAGCCTCATATAGGTGCTATGCTTAGTAACAATATAGGTAGGTATATCTATCTAATTATTAGACAGGTTTAAAAGAACGATTTAAAAAACTTAGTTTACAACTGCTTCCTTTTTTTAGCTAGCACACAGTGAATAAACATGTATAGTTAAATACAATAACATCACTTTGGCGCTTATTTAAGAATGAGTTGCACAGCTATAATAATTTTGTCACACATCTTAGGGTAAAGAAATGTTCCAGAAGGAATCTTACGACCAACCAAAATGAAACTAACAATGTATAAATACTTATTCATTCATATAATAAGTAATGCAAGCTCAAATACAAATAAAAGCTCATTTTTTTGTAAGTATAAACAAAGTATCTCGTCTATTTTTAGTGCATCAAATTATATTTGAGCGTTTGTCTTGGCTTCACTCCGGTTGTTTGTAGGGTTCCCTCTGATATTATTAATACATTTAGGTTAAACAAACCTAATAATGTGGTCTGTAAAATAACAAAAATACTCCCGGGCAAATCGAATTATGTCCTGACTATGTCTATTAGACAAGGCGATTTTTTTTGCCGGTTTGTATGTTTTGAATCCTTTCGCATGCAAATCTTAGCACGGTTTGTACAGATATACCATGTGCAATTGCTGTTTCCTTTGTTGATGCAAATGGATTCGTAGTGTGCTTTGCAATAACATCCCGATGGCGGCGTGCAGACTGAGGAGCGAACATCTTGGGGGCAAAACCAGGCTTAATACGTTAAACATCTCCAGTGTCACCATGACGCTGAATTCACAATCGTACGGCTTTTCTCTGCAAATAAATAAATCCTAAATTAGAAGAATGATTCTACAAAGTTATCTTACTACCATTTAACATTTATTGAAACCTAATATTAAAATACATTGTAGGTTACTATTGAAATGAAGATCACATAATTATATTACAATGACGTAACACAATATTTTACTTACCGAAATATTAAATTTACGAGCGATTGCACTCATTGACATTTCCTGATCATGTAACACCACAATTTCAGCCTTCATAAAAACTGATAATGAAAATGAAATAACTTTATTCAGTGTTGGATAGCATTATCACTTATTGATAAATTATGCATTATAATAAAAATTGTTAAAGTTCTGTTAGAATTCAAAAACATTGTTGTCGCTTCCAAAGAAGACGATCAATAGTAAAGAAGCGAATTCATTCAAGCTGAACTGGTTATTTATAAGTAATTTTTATTGGCTACCTGCAATTTTATAAGACTCGCGGTATATTCAACCATTTTTGATCTGACTATCTATGACGCGCCATGTTATTGATAAGCTTGTAGCAACCAGTTAAAAATTTTAACGTTCTACGTAACAAGCATCTGGTCTAGGGGCTTCGCTGTCGGATATAACGCAGCATAGCCTCGGTTCGCATCTCGGCCTGCGCCAGAGTGGTAACTGTCATATTTTTATGTTAAAATTTTAGTTCCTAAGTGAATGATTGCGAGTTCGATTATACTTCGTATTTGGCTTGCGATAAAGTTTCCAGCAAGTAATTTAAACAGGTTTAAGTGACGTATGCAACGCTAGTAGATTCCGGCTAACTAGCTCAGTGCTGCCACCAAGTTTAAATATTGGCGAAGAGTTTTATGTGGTGGTATGTGGTTGTAATTTTATAGTTAGTGTCGCTGGTGGTGCCATCTTGGTGTTGAATAGAGAATAAATTCCTTTGATACTTCGCATATGCATGCCTGTTACCTTAAGTGGTATAAGAGACTGTACACAGTTGTTAAAGGCTTCCCGTCAAGTAGCCCTAGACATTTGTAGTGGGAAATACAAAATCTTCCAAAATTATATGTTTTGTTTAGAGTCGGTGTTACAAAGGGTAAATAGGTACACTTGTAATAGTATGACTAGTTAGAATATTTCAGCTTTAAAAGTAAATAATTCATAAAGGAATCACATAGGTGTACCTGAAATTTCTTAGCCTGTTGAGGAAGTTGCTTGGCGATATCACCGCCGACAAACACAGCCTCAAGATACATCCACAAGTTTTGAACTTGTAACCATTTTTCCAGGGTGTCGATGGTGTTGACCAACTTGTTGATCCAAATCATGATGTCTTTTTTGAAAGGGGTGTTGTATCTGTCAAAAAAACATGGTAACTACAATATCTTGATTACTTGAAAACAGAATTCTAGAACTTATTTATTTTAAAATTATTTTAGGTTCTCTAGGCTTGAATTTTTATCTAAACCTGTTTGACGCTAAAGAGTTCAGAATCATGAGCGAGTCTTCCAGCAGGGTAACAATATCGAGAGTCTCTTGCGGTTTGATAAGCAGCTCTCCACGGTGCTTGAAATTTGCAAAAGTAAGGTCCACTAAAGCCCAATCCATCATTACTTGTCTTAGCTTTGCTTCAATATCTTTCTCTTTTACGGCGCTTATGCAGATATCCTAAAATATAAGGTATTAATTGAATAGTCAACATTAAAATATCCATTTATATGCATCTATTTATGCTCTTATTTTGTAACTGCACTGTTTCTTCACCGTCACTCCACTTAACCGCAGTTTTTTGTGGAGCATAGTATTTTACCTCAACATCTTCCTTATATTTAAGTAGGGGTGCTTCCATAACATTGGCTAAAGTGAAGTCTTCAGACTCCACATCAAATACACAATCTGTAACAATCACGGACAATCTCAACTAAAGTGATATGTTGCATTGAAAAAACACAAGGAGAGTAGATATTAAACTTACTCATTAGATCTTCTAATCTCTTCCAATGGCGTTCTTTCATTGACTTGTCAGCCATCAGCTCCAGAAGTGGGCATGTCTGGTTAAAGTCGTCTATTTTTTTCTTCAGATCAATGAAGGCTGGCCACTCTTTCATTGCCTTTGGCAGCTTACGACACCTAAATTAATTTACATAGAAAGTATACTTGACCATGGACTCAATATTCTGTACCCTTCCGCGGCAATTCATGTGTGTGTATAGTAATACCAGGTGCTTTTTAGGATTCCATATAAGAATGTTTTTGTTTTACCAGAAAAAAGAAATATTAGACCTAAATAAGTTAAATATTTAGCAGTACTCGAGGGACTCGAGGGTGTGTATTGCAATTTTGGCGATGGGCTGACAACTTGTCACTATAGCGATACACAATATTACAAATAACCCTCAAACATTTGTCAGACGTGGTGTAAATGGCCGTTTTTTGCGCTCTGCCTACCCCGCAAGGGATTATAGGCGTGATATGTGTATGTATGTGTATGTATTTAGCAGTAGCATTTACCTTATATCAAACTCGGCCAGTTGAGAAATAATTTGTTCAATGTTGATTTCAGTCCATGGGGTCTCGAAGTAACCATCAATAGAGTTCATTACAGCAATATACAAACTATATCTAAAATTAAAATTTACTATTTAGACATTGTTTTATTTTTAAACAAGTAAAGGTAATTAATTTGCATATTTTCTTACAGTTTATTCAACAAATTGAATTCTTTCTTTTTCTGATGGAGTATAGGATAATCGTTGACTTCTAGGCCGAATAGCTTTTCGCCACTCTGGTACATTTCGAAACGTCTCCATAAATCATCAAACCGCGCTTGAAACAAGATTACTCTGAAATTCACAAAAACATATCATACAGGGTTATTTTTTATTCACCCCGGAAATTTTACAGGGCGATTCTACTCATGATTCTGAACAACTTTTATTATGGGGTCACCTGCGAAATCTCGAAAAAATATCCAGCTGTGCCATACATTTTGTTTGAGTAGGTATGAACTTTTCTATGGAGCATTTTGTTATTTTTCGCGATTTCGCAGGTGCCCCTCAATAAAAGTTGTTCAGGATCATGAGTGCAATCAGCCTGTAAAATTTCCGGGATGAATAAAAAATAACCCTGTATTAGAACAATGGTACTTACACTCTTCTATTCCTACTTACCTGATATCACTTGTATTGATGACGAGGAACAAAATTAATATCATAAAGGTAAATAACTAACTACCTTACTTATGTTAATGATGCCGTAAATATAATTAAAGACTGTGATATATATCAATTTGCGGACGATACTTGTCTTATGGCAGCAGATACAACAGTCGATGCTGCGCTTTGTCGTCTTCAAAATGATTTTACGCTATTAACTAAATGGTCCCATGACTCGGGTCTTGTCCTCAACGCCACCAAAACGAAACTAATGTACATTAGCTCCACTCAGAATAGAATTCAACAGCCTTTAAAACTTATAGCCCATGAACATAAATGCCTTCATCTAAATCAGCTTGGATGTAAATGTGGACCAGTCGAACTCGTAAATAAGCAAAAATATCTCGGTCTTATAATAGATGACCGCCTAAAATGGACTGACCACGTAAGTTATGTATGCGACAAATTGCGTTGCATACTATCAAAATTTTCTTTGATTAAATCAAAAGTGCCTTACAATACATTACTGTCTCTTTACAAAGCGCTAGCAGACTCTGTAATAACCTATGGCCTTAGTAGCTACGGTCGAACGTGCAAAACTAACCTGAATCCCATTTATCAACTACAAATACGAATATTAAAAACTATTGTACCAAGTAAAATAAAAAATAAATACCAAAATAACTATGACAGGCTGTTTTCATTTTGTAAAACTCTGCCAATACAAGAAAAGGTCAAGTTTGCAATATTGCTGGAATGTTACTTTAATAAGGACCTTCAAAAAGTTATTAATCACGGACGAAACACTCGTAGCGTATGTAACTCAGAACTCTGGTTACCTCCCGTTCAAAATCAGTACGGCAAACAGGTATTTCGTTATCTAGCACCTAAGTTAATAAATGGTTTACCTTCTTCCTTAAAGAAGGATTTAACCGAAAGAAATATAAAAATCAAACTTAAAAATCATTTTATTAACAACCTACCTTCTTAAACCCGTTTTATTGGAAATCGCCCTGTGTAGGCCGACTTGTTTACTTAAATAATAATTGTTTACTTGCATAAGTACTTATTCTAGTAACCGGTCTGTCGTTCGGCTACTGAGTGCCAACGATGGATGTTAGGTGTACGGATAATTATAAGGTTTTTGTGACACTTGCTCAACATAAGTTTATAATTTGTAGTTATGTTATGTTCAATAAATAAATAAATAAAATAAAATAAATATCAACGCAACCGCCTTCGTTAAATAATAATCTCAAATAGACATCTGAATTGTATTGACAAAGGACATACTTGTCACTAGCATCCCGTGCACTCAAACCAGGCGTCATAGGTCCGTAAGCATCATAGTCTCTATCAAACTGCAGAACGTCTTCGTTAAAAGTGGCTACACCCTCTGTTAGCTCATCTTGTAAGGGCCCTTGCATATCGACAATTCTTTGTTGTACTTCCTGTGCCTGTGAAATGAGACAAGGTGATGTGTTTAAGGGAAATGAAGTGTTAACCAAATAAACTGCAATGAAAGAAACTAGTGAGTTTGTACTTACGGCCTCCAGCATGTTTTTGAATGCAAACCGAATGCCGTATACCAAGCTTGCGTCATCCTTTGGAATATCAATATTAAACTGCGCAAACGCAGCGTAGCTCTCTTCTATTGAATCTATCTCCATATCCATTCTGCAAGAATACCATATATTTACCATTTGACGATATGTCGGTAGATAAACCAACTCATATCATCCAGCTACAGTCTACAAACTTGTCTACAGCATACCCAATAAATTTGTCACGAATGAGGTCCAAACAAAGCATAGCCACCCTGACGTCATCTAAATCTTTTATCTTCTTCGCCATAGTCTTCATGCGATCATTGATGAACTGCATCAGCTTCTGCGCACGCTCTCTATATGCCACAATTAATAGTTTCCCCAGGATTCTCTTCCATTCTACTGACTCTATGTGCAAAGCTAACTTAATATTTTCTGGTGAAACAATAAAAATTAGTCATCTGCATGAAAATTTCTTCCATAATTACATGAATGGATAAATAACACCGAAAACATTACCCATATTAATTTGAATGGAGCCAATTATGTGTCTCTCAGGTAAATTGAGTACTTCATCTGTTCTACTTTCATACGTCTTGAGCATATCTCTGATTACAATGTTTAACGGGCTGGAGTCAACGAATGCTTGCACTTGTTGAACTCTGTCTTCTGCCCATAAGTACGAAAATCGTTGGTACGTCTAAATAATCAAATTCTTTTTGTTAGAACAAATCAACAAACAATAAAAAAGAATGAACCTTAAGTACCGAGCAACTCTGAAGCATCTTATTTTACCTTTAGTAATTTTACAATATCAGGCTTGTACATGTACATCATTCCTTGCAGAGCCATCACTGATCTGACAATATCCTTATGCTCTGACACCAACCGGAAATAGTTTCTGATACCACATACGCTTGATCCTGACCTGTCGGTAGCAACTAAGGAAGAAACAAATGAGTACAAGATCATTGAAAAAGAGAGACCCTGTTTTCTAAATGATCAGCAAGGTTTGAGTCTATCTGGGTTACTGAGCTTTTTACTACATAGTTTGTAGATGTTCCGATTTTGTGCAAATTCAGCTTACCAGTATAAATGCTTTCTCTATGTGGGGGATCTTTCTTTATTGCCTCTTGCTGTCCCCACCTATATACACTTCGGTGAACATCTATGATGCAATTCAGTACAACCTGTTAACACCAGAACCATATTATTAACTACCGTATAAAACAAACGAACAAACAAAAAAAGTTAAAGTGTGTAGGTAGGTGCTCTATACATTACAGGTAATACACATAACATGTAACATATTCATACAACTTTTGTTTTGTTTGTATCCTGCCTGCTACCTGCTGCGTGTATAATAACACTGTTGTCCGGTGTAAAAATTGGTAAAAGTATCATCATCCCATAATGAACATTATATACTTAAATATGAACAAAAAAGGTGTAAATTGACGGCTGGCATTGATGAAAGCAAAAACCTATTTATTATATTCAGTGAAAATACGTTTAGGGTGAGTTCTACTTGTAAAAACTAAACAACTTTCCTTAAAGGAACATAGGTCGAAATATGAAAAAACTAGAACTTCCATACAAAGTCACACAGTTTTTTTAAACGATTTGTATGGGTGTTCCTTGGAGAAAGTTGTTCAGTGTCACGAGTAGAACTTACCTTTAAAATTGTTGCACTGAATTGAATAGCACCTTATATAGGACAGAGAGTGTGAAAATGATTGTTTCTTTAATTTTATGTATGTATATAGATTAACATTACAGATGGTGATGTAGGTACTTACCTGAGAAAAAGAAGTTTGTATTTCTTCTAAAGTAGGTTTTATCGATATCGTCGGTATGGCCAATTTCATCATCGTAAACATCAGTGGCTTCAGTTTCTTTTGTTCTTCCGGGTCATTTGTCATTGTCAAGAAGCTGGAAGTAAAACCTGGCTTATTACCAACCACACAAGGGGTCATCATAAATTTCCCTCTGCGACAGTTTTTCAGATCTAAGATATTATTTTTTGTGGCACTATTGGACAAACCATTGCCAAAATCTCTCCTATATCGGTCTCAAATCGAGTTTTTTTGACTGGCTGCTTCCACTGTAATACATGATCGCCAGTTTACCTGTATATGTGTATACCACATTCCATGTGGAACAATTACGCGACTTTACCTAGATACAGAAGCTCTCTTCCTCAGCATGTCCAATGTTTGTCGAGTGCATTTGATGAGAGCTTCCATGCATTTCGTGGAAAAATACGCGAACAATTCGTTTGCTTCGTTGATAAAATGCTGAACGTCATAGTGGTCGGGGTCAGCAACCTCGAGAAATTCTGAACAAAATAACGATTAAAAGTCCCAAATTGAAGAAAGCAGTTTCTTTAGAAAGCTGTTTTAGGTAACCGATAACAAATCGGTAAAGTTAAATTTTATACATTTGTTAGTCTTACTTACCAACAGCTTGTGGGAATACTCGAGTAGCAGAAGTAACTTGTTTTAATGACTTCTCTGAGTCCAACCTAAAAAAATACTCTCAATTACATGAATGTACCTACTTCTATACATTTTTACATAATTAATAAAGCTACTCATTGCAATTTTTATTGAATATAAGTAAATAATCAATGTTAATAATGGGAAGCATACCAATTATCAACCAAATTGTTGATTTCATGCGAAGGGACGCTCTCTAAGAACTTGTTGATAAGTTCTATGACTGCAATTTCGGCGTTCCAAGACTTTAGTTGTAATTCGCGGCCTGAGTCATAAAAACGTTAGTAGAACTTAATACTAAACTTAGTGGCGTATGTATGTATTAACTTTATTGTACCACAAAACAAATTTACATTATCAGTAAAGGATGGAATAAAACAAGAGGCACAAAGGCGGACTTATCCCACAAAGGGATCTCTTCCAGTCAACTTTTGAGAGACTCAGAGGATACATAATTTGCAGGTAAACTACGGTACTCTAGATAGGTAATAAAATAAATAATAATAAGAAAGCTTACTCTTTAACTAATATACATAAATAATATTAAATAATAAATCATATTATGGCGTATTGATAAAAAACTTCCTTCTACAGGAGGTCTCAGCTAAAGACTTGAATTATTTGTTCACGGGCTTCTGTGTTGAATGTTTATGTGTATGTATATGACTTTAAATAATTAACATAACATGGTATGGTCAAACATGTAATCTTTATGGGGGCGCTGGGGATCGCGTTTTTTATGTTCTTGACAACTATAAACAACAATAATCCAGCGTCACAAAATAAAAATAAAAAATTTAAATCACTGCCTTCAAAAAAACCCGCAATTACAAACTATTTATAAATATTTATGTAATATGCCATCACACCAACAAACTTACCGATTTCATCGCGTCTGACAAAACTTTCATCGAAGAACACGTTTGGTTCCACCGCTTCCTCAGGTAGGTAAACCAGCATAGTATTTGTTATAGAATTAAGTATCGCGTCTATGCGAGAATCTTTAATGTCCACTACCTACGATATTCAAAAGAAAATGATAAGGTAGAAGACAAAATGTCATAAGTAAGCAGTGGGACACAGTACTTACAGGCATTTAAAAAAAAGCATCACCATGCACACTCATACTTTAGAAATTCAGTAAAAATTGACAAGACGAAATCGTTCAGAGAGTAAACAACTTTTGTTCATGTTCAATTAGCTACGCAAATACTGTAAAATAAGTTGGTACTGCGCATGACTTTGTTTGCTCCTTACACTTACCTCTTTGATGAACAGATCGACCTCATTTAGCACTGATTCGATTTTGTCACAATATTCTGTGACCTCTAATGATGTCCAAGTGATAGTGGACAAGCCCGGCTTGAAGGCTTTATCCAGCTTTATGAGCTGAGCTCGGAGGAGTGGAAGAAACAGTTTTGGCATACTCCTGTTAGAGAAATAAATTCAGTTTAAATACGATGAGCATTTTAATGGCTGCTGCACATCACAATGTACCGCACGGCGACACAACATTATCGCTGCGAAATAGGAATATTATATAGTCTAACTCGTATTAACTCGGTTACGCGCAGTTGCTCTCTAACTAATAGTTATAATATCCTTTTTTTATTAATGATGGGTTTGCTTTTGACTCTAGTCTACTTACATAAATTTATAAATATTTTCGAGAAGAATATACTTACAATCGGATCTCGTTGTTTCTAGCCACCAAGTATTTGATCCGCTCGTAGTTCCTGAAGATCTTGTGTTTGCAAAACGCTACTATTGAAGCTGAATTAGGCACGCCTAAAACAAAAGTAATAGTAAAATTATGTATAATAAATAAAATTGTAAAAGAACGTTTGATTTCTGTTAGAATATCAAAGAAAAGAGAAAAATAAGGCGTAGCACTTTTCTGCTACAAAAACAACAAAAGATGGCATACTGTCTGTATTCGTTTTTTTAGGTTTAAATACTTACTAAGTTTCAATTGCCACATGTATTCAACTTCCCTGATACACTCCGGGATATATACGTTAAAGTTGACGATGAACGTATTGGTGACAGGGTGGCGGGCCAAAAGCGGTGCGGTAAGGCCTATTCTCACCTGCAAATGGGTAGTGCAAATACTTATATTTTTATTTAACGGGCCTACTTCCATGAAGTGAGGTGAAAACGAGCTACGAGAATGCATTTTATGCATAATCTAAGGCACATCACTGTCAACAAAATTTTGTTTTTTAATCTTCAAGATATGAGGAATACGCCAGGGCAGCGCAAAATCTCATTTTATATTTAATTACGGAGAAATTAAAATTTGAAGTTACCTCTATTTTTCAGTGATGAAGCGTGGCGTAAGAGATTTCCTCCGCCAGTGCTAATCGAACTGTATTGATCTTAGTATGATTATTAATGGCAATTTCACGTTGAACCCGCCCGGGCGGTTATTTTTTGACAAAACGTCTTAGTTATTATGAAATTTAGCAAAACACTTACTGTTTCCGGCTGATTTCCTTGGGAATAAAAGGTTTTTGTTTTGATATGTTTCCTCTGCTGTCAAAACTGACGTGGAATTGATCATAGATAAACGGAATATGATGCAGACGCGACACACACTACATTTGTTCGATATTTTGACCGTGAAAAATTATTGTAGCTAGAATTTTGCCGTAAAATATATCAACTATCTACAACAACGGCATTCTATCCGCTATGGATAATTTTGCCAATGTCAATACTACGTTGATTGATACATCGAACGAAACGCAAAATATGAACCGATTAGACGTAGGTATTAAAATTTATTTTACGATCAAATAATAGGATGACGTGGTTGTTAGTGAGATTAGTATGAAGTAGTAAGGTTCGATTTATATGCAACACTAGACGGCGGCACGGCGGCACAAAAGCAGTTTTTTAACCGCGGCGGAAATTTTTAATTGTAAATATGGAGCGCTGCGCATACGGTCACCACCAACCACAGTTTTAGGATTAATTATAAGAAAGCAAGGATAATAATTATGTACATGTACTTACGTACATACATACATACACATATCACGCCCATATCTCTTGCAACTTGCGTACCTAGTATACAAAAGTATTATTTATGTTGTAAAAAATTATTGTCAGATTTCAGTTCAAGAGTGGGATCAATTGATTCGGAAGGTTTTTAGTGTTATGGGGTAGAAGGGTTCTAGAGTGGCACTGGGTCAAGATGTTCATGCCAGGGTAACACTGGGTTGAAAGGTTCTAAACTTATACCTAGCTGGAAAGTCCTAGAGTGTCACAGAACAAAATGCCAATACTAATGTTAAAATTTCGGGAAGGTCGAGAGTATCATTATATTAAAGGTTGTGGTCACCCTGGTTCGTTGGTAACACCGAAATATACCAAACATTGTATAGGGCTATAAATCCCTTTTCTAAAATACCAATTTCAAGACCAAAAATTACAGGATTATCCAGATAGGAATGGATTAAAAACCTTAGTCAAAAAAACAATTAGAAGCACCTTCGATTTTAAAATTTTCTTAGTTACTTTAATAGATATCACCAAAATGTATGATAATTTTTAACTATGAAGCAATTCAACTGGTGTCGGTGATTAAAGGAAAAAGATTGTTAAAGGTGTTCGAAGGTTTGAAAATTTTAAGGCATGCGGCTCTGTGTATGTCTGATGGTCAACAAATATTGTTCAAAACCTAATGAATAAACGTTTAAAATTGAAATTTAAATTTAACAGTATTAGTTGCGCTTAAGGTGCACGCAATGACGAAAATGACAAAGAAATATCCAAAAAAAGTTTCTTAATGTCGAAGTTCGCAAAAAAATGTACAATACCAGGATGGACAAAAACGAAACAAAAATATGTTCGCGCAAAGTGCGTAACATGATACTGGCCACTTGCATTTTTAAACCTGAACTAATAAGTTGGCTTTATTTAGTTTAATGACTTTGCTTCTTCTGTAATAACGTTAAACTAAAAAGTTGTAAATATGATTTGAGATGTTATGAAGATAAGTGTTTTGTGAACTGATTAAGCCCTTATTTTTAGATGAATTCTTTTCATGTACTGAAAGTGTAAGAATAACAAACAAACAGACAGTACAGTTTATAGAGTTCATAATTAATATGGATACTATGCGTTCAGCTAAGTCTTGGCGAATGGTTCAGCTTATTTCAAAATATGGTCCTTATAATATAATGTAGGTTAATATTCCTTCCAAGTTATAATATCAACTTTGTGAGTAGTCCACCGAGAATCGAACCCGGAACTGTCGCACTACCATTGGTCGTCAAGTATTGTATCAGTACCAGTTAGACTAACATTATATGAAATGGTGACACCTCTATAATATACTCTTTGACATGACTTCCGAATTTCATTTGAATTTCGTTCCTTCCGGCGAAGTAGGACTCTTAAAGGAGAATGACCATTCATGGTCTCAAAATGCGGCGCGCGTCACAAATTAAATGAAAGTAATATAATATCAGCAATTTTAACCAATAATAGCCGCGGTAATTGCTGCACAAAACAGGAGTCGATTCTAAAATTCAATAATTGTTAACCATTTTCACCAAAGATTTTACTGAGATGCGTAATTTTTTGACACTGTTTGACAAAGGGAAGCAATTTAGAACGAAATACACGAAATAGACTCAAACATTAGCATTTTTGTCTCTTTCGATGTCCAACTGTAATAAGCATCATAAGAAAATTTTAGATATAATCAGACTCTATCATTATCTAAGTTTAGCTTTGATATGGGTCCTACAAATGGTGATGCATGATTGATGCAAAATAGTACGAGAATCCATTATATATATGTCGCAGTCAACTTGTTAAAAATGTTGTTCAACTGCACAGCTAGCTCCTTCATCAAACAACATCATTTAACCATCTAGTTGAGTGGTTGAATTTTGGAGCATTTAAAAACATTCAACACAGCAACTGAACAAAAAACAGCTTTTTAATTGAATTAGTACGTTTATCGGAAACCGCGGCGCTAGTGTGGTTTTTTTAAAAGATGGTGTCAGCCGCACGAAATGACTGATCGTATTTGGTTATTTTATGGTGAAATAATATTAAATAGTTGTTTTGACGACGACGATTTTATGACGATTAAACATGATGACGGCACCTACAAGCGACCCAAGTGCGGAAAAATTAAAGCAGCACTGTGAAGAAACACTGCGAGAATAATATGAAATTAATCATCCAGGTAATTTTGTTGTTACTTCAGGAAAATTGAGCCATTAAATGTTGATTAAACTATCACAATCACAAAAAACGGAGTTTGTAACGTGATCATCCGTCGCGTAATTTCAACATAGTGATGTTAACGTACAAACTATAATAAGTCTTTAGGGGAGACTAGGGTACTTTTGAATGGGCTTTAACTTTTAGTAGGTATATGGTGTTTGAAAAACAAATTTTAAAACACTTCCCGTGTTAGTTATACAATTATTGAAAACTTGCAAAATTTTCAAGCGCGGGCAGGATTTGAACCTGCGACTTTCGCATTACTAGTGGCGACGCCTCTTCTATCTGGGTTACCGCAGCTCATTCCTTGCCCGCCAATTTTGCAAGTGTATTTTAATGCCAGTAACGCGTGGCAAGGCTCCATCTACCGGGTTAGTTTTTGCAAGAAGTTTTTGAAAGTTATGTTTTTCAAGAATATGTACGTACTGTCTGGCTGGTTGAATCATCTCTATGGATGGCTGTGTCATTTTTCTGGCTTTCTGCGTCGTCGTCTTACTGGCTGGCTGAGGCCTTACTCTGGCTGTCTACGTCATATTTCTGGCTGTCTAAGGCGTCACTCAGGTTGGCTGCGTCATTTTTTTGGGTGGCTGGCTGCACGGTCACTGGGGCTGGCTGCGTTATCTCTCTGGCTAGCTAAGACTCCACATTGGCTAGCTGCGTCTTCTCTTTGACTAGCTGAGACGTCACTTTTCCTGGCTGCGCCATCTTTCTGGCTGACTGCGTCGTCTTTCTGGCTAGCTGCTTCGTCACTCTTACTGGAGTTTTTATTTTGCCAATAACCTCTTTATTGAACACATTGTCTGCGCGTGTGACTATGTACTCGTGACTAAACACGCACATCATGCGTAGAACAAGCGTAGAGTAAGTATGCATACGCATATAGCCCGCGTACGTCTGAATCGGACGGATTCAGACATAAGTAATCGTAAAAGTGATAACCACACTTGCAAATCGAACGTTAACCCACTGGCTAGGCGTCGTTAAGTTGTAGTGTAGAACGTTGTCTTCAACCATTTAGCTGATGAACTGTGGTGTAGTTGAATAGTTTCGTTTGATTAAACAGCGTTCTTAACCAGTTGGCTGCGACATAGGTATATATATTATATTTTGGGCGTGGGCATGATCTTTTATGTATCTCTAATTTTGGTTTGTATCTAAAAGGCTGATAAAGAGTCGATGGCGAAGCGAACTTACCCAGAAGTCTAAAATGGCATAGCACTTGGCAAGGAAAAACTCAATGTTATTGGTTATCTACCACTAATTACAATAATTTAACAAGTCTAGGATATACTTACCTGGCCTACGTTGTTTGCCCATGCATCATGGTAAATCATTTCATATTCAGTAAATACGATCTGCATTATATTAAACAGCTTTATACACCTTTGGGTATTCTGAAAACAGACATCAGTTAATAGAGATAGAAAGTAACTATACAATCAGAATAGTTATCGTTTCCATTTAGCTTGACCATCTAAAATGTAGACGGCGGAAGTTTGAACCTGTCAGGATCTGAAATATATACGCACATAATTTAGTATGGATAGAAATCGCATCACCTAGGACGAGACTGCTAACTTTATATATCGGAGTTTGTTCGGTAGATATTTTAGTTCAAATCAAGAAATGAGCATAGAACAATACAAAACTGTGTTGAGGGTTTATCATATGAAAATCTTCTCAAAAAGCCTATATCAATAACTTTGAGTTCTTTACCGTGTGCGTGATTACTTCGTGATGCTTTTTAAAAGTTTCCATATTCCTCTTGATATTGTCATCATAAAACCGTATCCACATGATGCGACCAGCCACCGGAGGCATATTTCTTGGGAGATCAGGATCGTCCCTTTCGTTGTTGTATCTGTACAGAAATTGGTAAACAAACAATAACCAAAACCCCAATTCTGCCCGCGGGTGTCGTAAAAAGCGACTGAGGAAAAATTCAACCAAAGAATAGGCAGCGCCGTTGAATGCAACAACTTGCACTGCGCTCATCAATCTGCCTGCCACGCGTGGTGAGTATGAAAATGCCCCCAATAAGGGGAGGTCCATGTCATGTCCACCAGAGGACTATTTTGGCTGTCCAATGTAGTAAATATTTAGGTTACCTGTCACGCGTGCTAGTGATTTCCGAAGTATATTGCGAGATCAAGTCGTAGTACTGATCTTCTAGATACAAACTATCCAGCTCGAGTTTCGCAAATCTCTTCAACAGTAGTAACGCTATTTCTGTGGTAGGGCAATTCTGAACGGTCTAAAAAGTTTAAGAAGGTTAGAAAAAGCCTAATTAAATAATACTAACAAGAACAGTTTGTATCATTCGTTACATTGATCATAAAATTTTCCAGTAACACTTCTTGGTTTGCAACAGCATCTTTGTAAATCTTGTAGTCTTTATCAAAATCTGGTCGTCTGAAACCACGAAAACGATCACAATTTTCAAAATATTTTATTTAATAATAACTAATATTATAAATGGGATAACTTGTCTTTCACATTAGTGCCGTGACTGGAATGGATAGAAGACTCAAGCTCTAGACCTCCTAGAATCAGCATCCTTTTCTTTCAAAGAAAGACAACCGCCATCGTATACCCTATCTATCAGTGGCGAAGGGTCAATACAAAACGATTCCCATCGGCTTCCCTTTTAAAATTTTGCCATTTAGTGACGTATTTTAATAAATATGTAAGTAAGTAGTATCTCAAAGTCCTACCTACATTGCTGGTATACTTATAAAGTAAGACTAATTCAAAATAAAAAGTACCTATAAAAAAGTATCAAATGAGAGCTAATGTATTAAAATAAAAGTGTATTCAATTCATCAGACGCTTACTAGGATAAATAATGGAAACTCTTTCTTAAACTATTTCTGTCTTTGTCGTCCGGTGAAAGGCAGACAGCAGATAATTCACCCGTAGTACTGAGCGTGAAGTAAAGTCGTCTAAAAGCCGGCTTGTGGCGAGTTATGGGAGGACGCGTTATTTCATGGTGTGGAATAATTTTCGTAATATTACGATAGTGCGAGTCTTGGGTGTTATTGGTGTATTTTATTTGTCCTACTAAATTCCAATGTGAAAGGTTATTTATTTGTTATTGTCTTTTTTATTTGCTGCTTTCGGTCTTGGATATCCTAATATGGCTTCCCTTGTAAAAACGTTAACCCCTCGCCACTGCTATCTATTTCATGCAACTGTTATAAAATTTATTTTTAAACCTGAAGCTGTCACTAATATCACTATCATCATCATCACTACATAGTATAAAATAAAGTCGCTTCCCGTTTGGTGTCTCCTTATATCTTTAGAATTACCCAACGGATTTTGATGCGGTTTTTTTTATTAGATAGAGTAACTAGAGAGGAAGGTTTATAGGTATAATTTATTCCGAGAAATTGTCACATTCCCATGGGAAAACGGGTAGCCCAACTGGTAGTTAACTTTTGACCCCCCTTTGACACCTTTAAAGATTAAAATTTCAAAAATGCTGAAACACGTATTTAATTATTTTAAGTTATAAGTCTAATCAGAAATTTTGAAACAGATCACATTTAAGATAAAAAACTTTCATACAAACTTTTAACCCCCTTTTTACCCATTTAAGGGTTAAAAATTCAAAAATGCTTAAACACGTGTTTAATTATTTTTAGTTATTAGTCTGATCACAAATTTTGAAACAGATCATATTCATTTAAAAAAACGAACTTTCATACAAACTTTTAACCCCATTTTGTCCCTATTAAGGGTTAAAATTTCAAATATGCTGAAACACGTGTTTAATTATTTTCGGTCATAAATCTAATCACTAAATTTTGAAACGGATCACACTTAAGACAACGAACTTTCATACAAACTTTTAACCCCCTTTTCTTCCCTTGGGGGATTAAAAAAAACGGAATTGTATCTATAATAGTTGTTTTATTACATAAAAAACTTCATGTCCAAGTTTTATCTCTCAAGCTTCAGTAGTTTAGCATTTTTTACTATAACGAAAACTAAGAAAGATAATATTTTATTTCCATAATACAAACATAGTAGATGTCGCTGTTAGTTTTTCAAACGCACTATCGTTATGTTTTTTCAAAAACTATTAGGTTGCATTTAATTTTGTTCCTTGCTGATACTCGATAAAGTATTGTAGAACTTACTTTAGACTATCGTTCATAGAAATCGAAATTATAGGTGTCGTTTTAGGTATTTGTTTGGTCGTTTGGGTCTTAGGTCAAAATTGTTTAAGAGTCCTACTTCGCCGGAAGGAACGAAATTCAAATGAAATTCGGAAGTCATGTCAAAGAGTATATTATAGAGGTGTCACCATTTCATATAATGTTAGTCTAACTGGTACTGATACAATACTTGACGACCAATGGTAGTGCGACTGCCTGCGGCGCAAAGGTTCCGGGTTCGATTCTCGGTGGACTACTCACAAAGTTGATATTATAACTTGGAAGGAATATTAACCTACATTATATTATAAGGACCATATTTTGAAATAAGCTGAACCATTCGCCAAGACTTAGCTGAACGCATAGTATCCATATTAATTATGAACTCTATAAACTGTACTGTCTGTTTGTTTGTTATTCTTACACTTTCAGTACATGAAAAGAATTCATCTAAAAATAAGGGCTTAATCAGTTCACAAAACACTTATCTTCATAACATCTCAAATCATATTTACAACTTTTTAGTTTAACGTTATTACAGAAGAAGCAAAGTCATTAAACTAAATAAAGCCAACTTATTAGTTCAGGTTTAAAAATGCAAGTGGCCAGTATCATGTTACGCACTTTGCGCGAACATATTTTTGTTTCGTTTTTGTCCATCCTGGTATTGTACATTTTTTTGCGAACTTCGACATTAAGAAACTTTTTTTGGATATTTCTTTGTCATTTTCGTCATTGCGTGCACCTTAAGCGCAACTAATACTGTTAAATTTAAATTTCAATTTTAAACGTTTATTCATTAGGTTTTGAACAATATTTGTTGACCATCAGACATACACAGAGCCGCATGCCTTAAAATTTTCAAACCTTCGAACACCTTTAACAATCTTTTTCCTTTAATCACCGACACCAGTTGAATTGCTTCATAGTTAAAAATTATCATACATTTTGGTGATATCTATTAAAGTAACTAAGAAAATTTTAAAATCGAAGGTGCTTCTAATTGTTTTTTTGACTAAGGTTTTTAATCCATTCCTATCTGGATAATCCTGTAATTTTTGGTCTTGAAATTGGTATTTTAGAAAAGGGATTTATAGCCCTATACAATGTTTGGTATATTTCGGTGTTACCAACGAACCAGGGTGACAACAACCTTTAATATAATGATACTCTCGACCTTCCCGAAATTTTAACATTAGTATTGGCATTTTGTTCTGTGACACTCTAGGACTTTCCAGCTAGGTATAAGTTTAGAACCTTTCAACCCAGTGTTACCCTGGCATGAACATCTTGACCCAGTGCCACTCTAGAACCCTTCTACCCCATAACACTAAAAACCTTCCGAATCAATTGATCCCACTCTTGAACTGAAATCTGACAATAATTTTTTACAACATAAATAATACTTTTGTATACTAGGTACGCAAGTTGCAAGAGATATGGGCGTGATATGTGTATGTATGTATGTACGTAAGTACATGTACATAATTATTATCCTTGCTTTCTTATAATTAATCCTAAAACTGTGGTTGGTGGTGACCGTATGCGCAGCGCTCCATATTTACAATTAAAAATTTCCGCCGCGGTTAAAAAACTGCTTTTGTGCCGCCGTGCCGCCGTCTAGTGTTGCATATAAATCGAACCTTACTACTTCATACTAATCTCACTAACAACCACGTCATCCTATTATTTGATCGTAAAATAAATTTTAATACCTACGTCTAATCGGTTCATATTTTGCGTTTCGTTCGATGTATCAATCAACGTAGTATTGACATTGGCAAAATTATCCATAGCGGATAGAATGCCGTTGTTGTAGATAGTTGATATATTTTACGGCAAAATTCTAGCTACAATAATTTTTCACGGTCAAAATATCGAACAAATGTAGTGTGTGTCGCGTCTGCATCATATTCCGTTTATCTATGATCAATTCCACGTCAGTTTTGACAGCAGAGGAAACATATCAAAACAAAAACCTTTTATTCCCAAGGAAATCAGCCGGAAACAGTAAGTGTTTTGCTAAATTTCATAATAACTAAGACGTTTTGTCAAAAAATAACCGCCCGGGCGGGTTCAACGTGAAATTGCCATTAATAATCATACTAAGATCAATACAGTTCGATTAGCACTGGCGGAGGAAATCTCTTACGCCACGCTTCATCACTGAAAAATAGAGGTAACTTCAAATTTTAATTTCTCCGTAATTAAATATAAAATGAGATTTTGCGCTGCCCTGGCGTATTCCTCATATCTTGAAGATTAAAAAACAAAATTTTGTTGACAGTGATGTGCCTTAGATTATGCATAAAATGCATTCTCGTAGCTCGTTTTCACCTCACTTCATGGAAGTAGGCCCGTTAAGGAGAAAAGATATAAGGAGACACCAAAAGGGAAGTGACTTTATTAGAGTGATTTAAGAGGAAGATTTTTATGTATGTATAATTTATGTCGGGAGAAGGTCTGTTTCCAGCGGGAAATCAGTTAGCAGCGGGTGAAACCGCTGGGCGGGCCGCTAGTTTACCATAAATACGAATTTAATTTTACTCTCCTACAAGGATAATCTGATCAACGGTCTACTTATATGCTTATATAATGCATCTTTTTTTTTATAAAGTCGAATTGTGACATGTTAAATGATTTCTCTTATGATAGTTTGACAAATAATAATGTAGGTACTGTAATGATTTTATGGCTTCTTGTGCCTGAAATAAGTGAATTTCTCTTTTTTTTAAGCATACCTGTGATCTAGGGCATCATAAGTCTTCGTCGAGATAGTTTTATACAGTGTGTTGAACACTTTAGCATGTTCATCTATACCATCAATAGTTGATTTGTTCAAAACGTAATATTTGATGTACGTTTGAAATAAGTCAATAATCTGTAAAGAGGAATATGATACCAATAATCTGAGCTATGATCAGTCCAGTTTAATACCAATCATATCATAACTCGGCTAACATTACATTTACCAGTCCTAAAATGTATGAGACAAAGACTTAATTTATTTATTCATTACCTTCATCAACCTCTTCCTAAATGTTTCGAATTTTCCAAAGATATACATTTCAGAACAATCGAATGGCCGTTCGTCTGCAGCTGCTGCCATCTCCACCTGGGTTTCATCGTAACACTCCCGGTAAAAACTATATAGGCCAATACAGAGCTGTCAACAAAACAAGAAGAGAGAGTAAGTACCAAGAACAGGTAGTGTAAAATTGCATACATATTTACACATATCACGCCTATAATCCCTTGCGGGGTAGGCAGAGCCCAAACGGCCGCAAAGAACGGACATTTACGCCACGTCTGACGAATATTTGAGGGTCATTCGGTAAACTGTGCATCGCCATAGTGACAGGTTTACAGCCCATCGCCTAAAATTGCAATACACACCCTCGAGTCCCTTAGTCGCCTCTTACTCCCACGGGAAAGAAATGGGGTGATGCTATTCTAAGCCAGCATTACACAGTGTAAAATTGGCTTAGAATATATTTCAAAAGCTGTAAACATTCAATGAAATCGAACAACTTTCGAAAATTTAAAATTTCCATTCCTGCTATATTGTTTGTTTTCTTACTTTCACATTTCACGTGGAAAAGAATATAAGGGGGTCTTTTAGTAGTACTAATAGCTACTTACCCTAGCCTTGTTCATAAATTTGTATTTATCCTGATTCCAAATAGTCTTCTGTCCATTCTTGGTCAGATAATTCATGCACGTGTTCAGCAATTGATTGGTGACTTTCACCAGCAAAGTGGATATCTGTTTGGTGGTGTTGTAGTACCGGGATGTTGCGTACACCATTCGTACGGTATACAGAAGCGCTGGAATGTACTGCTGCATTGTGCTAGGGTCGCTTCTGCAAGAAGATTTATTTCTGCAAGTTCGCTTACCAACTAAAAAAAGAGTTAGGAACGATTTACGGGGAATAATACTTTTTTTAGGTTGCCTGGTAGAGATAACTGACATAGACCGGTAGCAGTGTAGTCATCTTAAGCAAAGGTTTTTGAATCAGCACTGCCTTTTAAGTGTATTCTTCTTTTTAGACGACGGGCTGACAAAATGTCACAACAGTTTGTTAAAAATGACGAATGCGTCCAGTAAATATTTGTAAAACGTGGCTAGAATGACTGTTACAGTCTGTCAACCCCGGAGAGAATAAAGGTGTTACGTCATCTTAATAATGGAGAATGATGATAAAGTCCTCTTGTCAGTCACCGGAAAATACAAGTCGTTTTTTCTTTTGTTACTAAACATAGGTATTATCGACACCCTAATTCCATGATCTGGCCAATCGTCCGTGACCAAATTGATAAAACGATATGGTCAGTTACAGCTGGCCACTTCACGAAGTGGTAAATTTCACGATGTGGCCATGACATAATATGTGTGTGTGGAGGGTGTTGCATGGTCGGGCTCATAACATAACCCGCGGGAACACGCAGAGATAGCGATACTGGTTCCAAATACCTACCAGGCTGCGACGTGCGCCACAAGACAGTGCATTAGCATTATCCAGCTTTCTGAACAAATATTATGGCTTATTCACCTCTCATAACGGCCATGCGGACACTAAATTCGGTATCCCGAGAAGTTGATTTATTTTATTAATCATTGTAGGAATTCACAGAAGCGAGACAGAGTTACCTATCGAAGTAGTATTAATTATATACTTTGTAACTAGTAATCTGATTTATTTTATAACAATGTCGTCTGGGTTTTGAACTGTTAATATATATTTATGAAATAAATAAATAATACTCAGCGATGTGATTACTTTTGCGAATGTTTGGATTAAGTTTTCATTTTATGTGTCTGTATATTATTCTACGTCTACGTACTATGATAAAAAAAATATATACGTAGCGACTTATTTTATACCGTTTACTTACCGTCTGGGTTTATTTCACATTAAATATCGAACATCGATCTCTAAAGTACTTACCTATACAATGGCTCGCAGTATTTTTGAAGAGCATACAAATACTTGACGTTATCGAAGGCTTCATTGTAAAAATCAGTTACGGAATTGTCCAAGATTTTCCATTTCTGCAAGTTATGTTATATTTTACTCTTCTAATGTAATTAATGCATATTATCAATAATTTTATGTCTTTGTCCTAAGTATAAGTGACATAAGCTTCAGTTGGATTATTGGCAATTATACATTTAAAAACCAAAGTAATAACACTGTTAAAAATACGCTTTGAAAATGTTGACTTCAATTTGAAACAAATGTCGTTTACAGATAGTGGTGGCGTAAAGTTACATGCCGTGTGATTAACCTGGCCAGCCCCAAGGCATTGGCTTTATTTTATTTTTTTTATCCCGCCCGAACCGGTTTTCTATTAAGACAATACAAAATTAGTATAGAAAAAGGAAAGTATTATTTGAAAACAGCATACTATCCTACATTGAATTAAGTAAATTTATATTTCAATAAACAGTCGATAAAATATAGGACGTACCTTCAATAACTTGGAATTGACCCTGATAAGAGTATGAATATACATCTGACAGGGGTCGCTTTTGATGTGCTCGATGATTGAAGTGAATGAGGTGAGCTGACGCCGCCAGTAGTCCAATTCGGCGAGAGGACCAATGTTGGCAGGCTCTCTTCGAAGTTGCTGGCTTTGTACTAGCACCTAAATCAACGAAACCGGCGATGGTAAGTAAGATCTTCCTTCCATGATATTTACAGCTAATTACAATTATTTTTTTCTGGAACTTTCCAAATAAGTGCAATGTAAGTCTAGAAGTAGCATTCTTTTTGCTTATAGACAGCACATATAGTTTTCGTAGTGCAATAGAAAAGGTATTAAATATACCTGAGCTCACTTATATTCATCTAGGTCCAAAAATATACAACGTTATTCCAGATGACATAAAAAACTCTCATGATTTTATATATAATTTGAAAAATTCATTAAATTAAGGTGCTTGTTATACAGTAAATGAATTTCTTGAATAGTAATGTTATTAATGTAAATGTATTTCAATATTTTCACATGAAATATTTTTATTATGAAAAAAGTTAAAAGAGCACTTTCTATCACAATTATAATATATATATATATATATATATATATATATATATATATATATATATATATATATATATAGGTACATAAGTTATAAGTATGTTATTCATTTATCACTTTCTTAACTAAGTCGTCTTTGAATATATTATATATTATTTAAAATATATATTTTATATGTAGTAGTATATTATCGTATTTTATTTGTGTATTTGTATACTTTTGTAGTTTAGATTGTTTTGTAGTTGAGTTCAATAATCGTAAGTACATAATTTAATTTATTTTCAAGTTCCTTTTTTTCCCCTTTCATCTCCATTGGGTTGGCTGGAAGAGATTTCTCATAAAAATAGGCTCGCTCTTGTAACTAATTTTAATTTTTCCACCTATTGTATTAATGTGTACAATAAAGAATTCATAAAAAGTATGAGTAGCAGATTTTTTGTAATGTTCTTAGAACCGACCAAATACCTACTTGGTTCTTAGGTATGTTGAATTGACTTACCATAGTAATCTGCTTCACCCATTGCTTCACATAGAAGCATATCTCTTCCAAAACATGTTTCTTCGTGATCGCACGTTGCATCTTCTCCTGATCGATAAGTTCTTCTTCATACAACTCCAAATTGATTTTGAATTTGGCGCAGCAGTCCAAATCTATTTTCGTTTCTGAGCAGAAATAATACAGGTACCTAAATCTGTAGCTATGTCAAGGCTATGTACAAAACTTAATATACAGAACGAAAAAAATGCTGAAAATATTAAAGGGGTAGGTAAAAAAACCGTACAACTTTCCCCAAAAATTTAACCCTTATCAGCAGCTCAACCTTAAAGGTGGCGTGCGCTACGTGGGGGCAACACAAGGGCTGCGCAATGCGCGACTGAACTTGTACCAACTAACACACGCACAAGCCGCGTAGAGCAATCGTAGAGACGGCGTAGGTCTCAATGTTCTCAACACAGCCTAATTTTCAGTATCGGTCACCAGTATATATTCACGCATTGAAGGATGTCCACATTTTCTATTACATTAGGAAGGCAATGTTCCTAGAGGAGAGTTGATCGGTTTCTGTGACTGGTTAACCCTTAAAAGTACTGTCCGTTTGCGCCACAGCAGTCTAAGATAACGAACAAAAGTGACATACTTGCAAGATAGTCTAAGAACAGCATAATTTTCGAAATGTAAAACTTGATAGTCTCTTCACTTCGAGGATTGGGTGGGTTTAGGTCACCCCAAGCTTTGCAAGTCTTCAAGGCAGATATTAACACTCTATTAAAAGATTTGTGTACCGCCGATACAACATTTTCCGTCTCTTGGTTGATATTAAATACCATGTAATAGTAGTCCTGAAAATAAGTTATGTCACGGTCATACTTAAATTCACCTGATTTCACCTACATACAACAGGATATCCAATAAAAAAATACATACTTAATAAAACTTACTTTGACGAGCATTTCAAGATCACGATTCATCATACTCGTAAACATAATATAATGTGGTAAGTATTGTAGAGAGGTACTGTCTACGGCGTAGCATTCTCGTAGCACATTTTAAGTGCAGAAGTAAAAATCTTAAATATCATAAAGACCCTTGATACAAATCATAAATAAAAATCTTCTTACTCCGCTAAAAAAATACACAAAAGAAATAAAAGAAGATAAGAAATACGGTCCAAAAAACTGCACGCATAGGATTACTGCTAAAATAATTACAAACATCTTGAAGACCGAAAGTAAAGTAAGACAAGAAAAATATACAACCTCATTGACATTTTTCTGTTCAATTGCTGTGGTTTTAATCCTATACAAGGCAACGCACTTTCCCTCAGTGGAAACGTGATAGCCATCTGATAAGTAAGCCCTCTCCATTTTTCCTCTCTGACTTGGAACAAATCTTCCAGAATCTGTAACAGAATTTATTTTCAAAACGTTACGTGAGCAACTCTTAATCCAAGATGTTTGCCATATGACAAGATATAAAAATACAAAACGTTTATTTGGCAAAATATGTTTTACAAATGTGGTTGTGCACTGCCTCCCACACTAGGATTCCCTGTGTTGTGGGAAGATGATGTTAAGCACCTTGCGAAATAATTGCGTTAATTATTTCAGGTTTTCAGACTTTCTTTCCCATGTGAATCATTTTAATTTATTCATAACCATTTATTTAACGACCGACACAATAAACCCTGGTGTCAGGGACGTGGTTGATCCATCGGGTTGTTCGTTAATTTTTTTGCATTAAATCTATCTTTGAATCCAAGAATCAAAAGACATCCACATTATGAACTAACTAATAAGAGGCTTCTGTGCAAAAACAACGCTTATAAGTAGGTACCTTAATGCATGTGCATTAAATATACCTACTTACAAATATTAAAGACAAATTTAAAGAAGGTCATGTTACATTAATGACTAAGAAATTGAGGAATATGCTAATAGATTCAAGTGTATATGACCAGCGTGATTGTTTTAATACTACCTGTTCATGCTATTGCAAGCAGAATAGATAATAAGAGTACTCAACTGAACACTCACCTGTAATACTTACCTACTCTTTATATAGTATCTGAAGCAACTTTTTATAAAGATAAGTTGTAAAAAAAAAACGCTTCCCGTGTTAGGTACCTATACAATTTTGGAAAACTTGCAAAATTTTCCTCATTCCCAATTTTGCAAGTTTTCAAAAGATTAAGAGAAGTCTCACCCATTTCCAATACAGGCATAAAAGCATCACAAACTATGACCGCACTTCTACCGCCATTGGCGGTGCAACTGTTCAACAAGTCTATGTGAACATCTTCGTCATACACACCATCCTGGAAGAATTATTCGTATAAGCTATCAAGGCAGCGAGTTTTGTTTTATCCTGTAGATAGCAGTCTGTTTTAGGCGAGAATTGTTTGTGTACCTAAACAGGGTCAATAAAGAGCTGTTTTTGTCCGACCACCTGAATAATGCGCCTGCGCACTCTGGCTTTTGTCAGTCCTCTTGCTGTGCTGGACTCTATAGCAAACCAACTCAACGTAAATAATTCTATGATCGCAAGAATTTGCCAATTCAGTTCATTGTTTTAGGCAAAAGTGAGTGCAGAGTCATCCTCTGTACCTATACAAAGCTACCCACTGCTTGGGTAGGTACTTACCTACAGCTAGCGATAGAAAAAACATTTACATTTTGGGCGCGTTCATCTAAATATGTGGTGTTCTTTAGTAGGCTATGGATAAACGCCTTTACGTACCAACACATACTTCGTAGGCCTGTTCAACATCAGAGCAGCATTTTCCAACATGTATGTATGTTGTGACCTCAAACTTCCGACGCGATTATTGCGAGCATCTTTAGCTCTTGCCTAAAACATATTTGAAGCTTTGATTCTCTGTCACCACTTTAATAAATAAAACAAACAAAATCTAGACTAAATCTTTATTTACTTGCTTGTCTTTATAAGAATCATGACCAAGAACAAGAGTGCCTTGTGAAGTTTTACTCTTCCTTTGGACGTTTTGAAGCCGGCGGCCGACATCGAGGATAGCCTCTAAAGCGGTGCGATCGACTTCCACTCGGTCTGGGTTACCGTAGTCGATGGGCGGTCTGTTTGACCGCTTGGACTTTCGACTGGCATCAGACGGCCCAGGCTTCGTAGAGGCGTCAGATGCAGTCTCGTCCGGCTCATCGTCTGATGGCTTCTCGCTTCCTCCTAACATTACTGCAGAGGAAATCAATATATTAGTACAGATTTTTTATTATTATTCGAATGCAAAACTCAGCTGTCTAGTTTTACAGAATTTATGACAAGTGTTACTTTCAAAACATTCGAAAGATAAAGTCAAAAAAGGTTACATGTTTTTCCCTCCTTCCTCGTGTAAGACATTTAAAAAATAAGTGGCTCTGTGGCTGGCCAGTAGCAGCAGTATACCAAAATCCAAACTAATCCGAAGGAATCCCCGAAGGGAATAACTGAACGAATCAGACACAGAAATATTATGACGCTAAGCACTTTCTCGGTTTAAATTTAAATACTTAGGTACTTACTGCGGTAAATTCGTGGTTTTTGTTTCGGCATTGTAGTAGCGAGTATCAGGCTGTGTGGTCAGGTCGGAGCACAGTCGCAGGTCCGGAGGTACCTGTTTTTAATTCAAGCGTTGTTTAGCGTACGTTGCTATAGCAACGAATATTGTTATTTTTGTTTCTTTTGCAGTTCTACATATGGCATTGGGTAACCATGCTGCTAGCTGCCAAGTGCCTCGTGTTTTTTTTTTTCTTAGTTTCTTAGAGTCGGATTGGTATAGTTTGTAGTCTTCGAGCAACACGGTCTTCCGTCTCGTTCCGAGGACGGAAGGCCGTCGTTGCTCGAAGTTTGTAGTAGGTGTTGATTATAGTCACAAAGCGGCGGGAAAGGAATATCTTGCTCGTGCTCGTGATGTTATTTTGAGCCAGCATAACAAAAGGTAACGTAATAAAAAACGCTAAGTGAACAAAGCCCACGTTCACACAATATGTTTCGTCCGTTATTTTGTCCTCATGCGCGCGAGGATCATAGTGAGTGGCTCGGCCGCTGCAGCGCGAAATTACAATGAATCTTTTGCAACGAATCATACTGCATATCATACATTAATTTACTCTATTCATTCATATAATTCGTTGCACACAAGTTCATGTTTTCTTACGAGAAATGGCCCGGTAGCTTAAAGTCCGCAGCGGCCGAGCCACTGACTATAATCCGACCCTGGGTTCATGAATGTATTTTCAAAATTTTTGGCGACAACCTTATACTATAGTGATAACATTTTTTTGCAACGACACTCAAATATATACAGCGTGTAAGGGACAGCCCTCTGAATACTTATAGGGTGCATTCAGACCATGAAACTGAACAACTTTACCTTCGGAACATATGTCAGAAAACGACAAAAATCTTCGACCTCCCATACAAAATCACGACTGATTGTATTTACTATGGAAAGTCCAAAAAATTTTGACGTTTCCTGAAATATTTTTCTATGGAAAGTTGTTCAGTAAGGGCCGCCGCAGACCAAACCGCCATTTTTGCGAGCGGCAGCTCGAGCACTTTTCATAGATATCCGAAAATCACCCGTACATAATTGATATATGGGCGATATTGGCCGGTGACAGCTAAAGTGCTCTGGCAGGTACGCGCGCCATTGTTCGCGCGGATGCGAGCGGCGGCGCGCGACTGACGCGCGGGTGCTCGAGCATGCGCGAGCATGCTCGCGCTGCATCTTGAGTGCGCTTGTGTCCGTCTGGCGATGACAGGTCGACAGCAATCATTTTTTGGTGTGGCCATCAAAGTAGAAATAAAAAGATACTGTTTTTTTTAAAATAAAATATATTAATTACTAACATGAGCTCACCTTAAGATCAACCTCATTATAATCAAAACTTTCAGGACTTTTATTTCAATTGTTTTAATTTTTCTAGCGGGGAAGACCCTTTTACATCTAAACTATTTTAATAAATGTGTTCAATATGACTCTGCTGAAATTGGAATATTTGTCATAATAAAAATAGATGTGGTGAGTAGGTATTCGTGTTGGTATTATTTCCTGTAACTGGATGCATCCCAACCACCGAATTCAATTTTAATATGATGTAGTTGGCAACACTGTCTAGCGCAACAGCGGACGCGCGCGCAGTTCTGCCGCCGGCTCGCGGATGCTCGCGGCAGCTCGAGCTGTCGCGCGTGTCCGCTTCTGCCGCTGAGGACAAATGTCACGAGATGACAAGAGCCATCGCGAGCAATTGTCGCGCGTCAGCTGTTAGGTTTGCGGCGACCCTTACATGGTCTGACTGCATCCTATCACTTTTCGGAGGGCTGCCTTCTTACACCCCTTATAACGATAATCTCTCTCTGCCTACCCCGTGTTTTAATGGGTATGTTCATCTATCTTGCATTTTATAGATTTTGCGCGTTGTGCTTATTTGCTCTGAAGGCTATGTTCTGCAACGAAGGTATCCAATCTAAGTATCCAACTAATGTTTAAAAGCCCCCCTGTTCCACCTATCCCTACTGGCCTATCCCCCCTAGGAGGGAAGAGCGGATTTTTTTTCTTTTTTTCACTACTAGGGGGGATACATCCAGGGATCGTTTTAGGTTAAGGTACAGGGTTAAGCTACCGGTATAATAACGGTACCGGTATACTTTTTAAAGGTAGACGGATAAAGGTTATGATAAAGGTTATGGTACCGGTAAAAAATTACGGTACCTTTATTTTATACCTGTAGCGTTATAAATTTATTTAACCTTTATTAACCAGTATTAATTTTGATATCGAAAAATGAAGTGCGCGCGATGTATTAAGCGACGTTGTCAGACCTAAGTTCCACGCGGTTTTAACGTTTCCTTTGTTTCTATGTTGTCGTGTTCGCTTTCACCTTTGGCGTTGGCCCCACGTGCTTCGCTTGTCAAAGTGAACTGATGTTTCATGTGCTGTTTGGCAGGTGTCACTGATACCTGTCAATTGTGTCGTGGGCCCCCCCTGACATATCTTACCCCCCTGCACCCCCTTCCAGTTCAAAATTTCACCCCCCTTAAACAACCCGGACTATTTTTTTTTGGCAGGGCAAGTTGCCCCCCACCTCGTCTCCCCTCTACCGAAATTTTTGATCGGCCATAACTATTGAACCGCTTGTTACATTTTGACCGTGTTTTCACTGAAACTCTTTAAAAAAAGGGTGTGCGTCGAACCTCTCCCCCTTGCCCCCCCGTTCCCCTTGCCGAATTTTTGACCCCTAAGTTCTTGGGAACGGCTGGTCCGATTCACACCGCGTTTTCTTCAACGGCTGCGCCAAAACAAGAAGAACTCATTTCATGCATCACAAACCACCCTGCCCCCCCCCTTCTTGTTGCCGCGTCCCAAAAACCCCCTTTTTGGGGTCAAACTTTAGAAGCGTATTTCTCGGGATCGTAGAGGCATACAGACCAACGGTTTACATCCAAGTTTTGAACAGGATACCCAGTAATATGTATATTGACGCCTCAAATCGCCCTCCTTCCGTAGGGGATTCGCGGCAGCGCGCCATAACTGGCAGAGTGCAACAAAGCGACGCAGCCCTAATCATGGAGCATTTACTCACCATTCTTCAATACTCAATATATTTATTGCATACCATGTGTCATTCAAGATATAAAAGGTGGTAGTTTATTATGGTACTTACAACATGGACCCTGTTGGGCACAACAATATTAATAGGCGAGAGAAAGACTTATTATTTTAGGTATGTAGTACTAAGCAGCATTGGTAATAGGTATCAAGTAATCTATTTAAGTCATTATTGATAATTATAAGAGGCGGCATTTATTATTCGATTATTGTTATGTAAATGGTAATTGTATGTATTTTGGTATTTATAATGTCATTAAGAAGGTATTTTATATATTCGTTTGGTTAATTCATATTTGTGTTATTTAGATTATCTTTCATGTATTCGTCAATTGTGTAATAGCATTTAGTAATAAGAATAGTTTTCAACTTTTTTAGAAAGAGGTTTTGCCTTTCTTCATTTTTTAAATGAGAAGGGAGTTTATTGTAGATTTTTATGCACATAACATATGGGCTAGTCGCATGTAGATTTAAGCGTGATCTTGGTAACATAAGCCTATCTTGTTGTCGTAATGACGGGTTTGTAGGGACGTCGCTGCGCTTTGTAAATAGCTCAGGGTACTTTTTTACAAATTTGCATATTTCAAAAATGTACATGCATGGAAGCGTTAAAATTCTATATTTGCGGAAGTAAGGTCTGCAACTTTCAGTACTTTTTATGTTAGCCAGTATTCTGATAAGCTTCTTTTGGCGTATGAATAAATCTGGTGCTGCCGTGCTATTACCCCACATGATTACAGAATAATTAAGCCATGCATACGCATAGGCATAATAAGTTGAAAGCGCAGTCTGAAGGTCAGTCGTGGTTTTTATCTCCCGGAGCGCGTACGTAAACTTGGATAATTTCGTTCGAATTTTTGTGACGTGCTGATTCCATGTGACATGTGAATCTATTACGGTACCTAACAGTGTAAATTCTTTAACGCTTTCTATTTGTATATTTTTGTAGGTAAAGTTTATTGAAAGTGGAGTTTTTTGAAAAGGGAGGAACGTCATTAGTTTTGTTTTCGAGAAGTTTATTTCAAGGTTGTGATCGCTAAGCCAATCTACAGTGGTGTCTAACATGTGCGTAAGGTGTTCGTTAAGATTTTGGCTGTTTGTGCATGAGGTAAGTAATGAAATGTCGTCCGCAAATAAGACACAAGTTTCGGTCATTATTTTTGGCAAGTCGTTAATATAGATCAAAAACAGCAGACATCCGGTTACGCTTCCTTGTGGAATAGAAGCGTGTACATACCTAACGTCGGATCTGATGTTAGATATTTCGTAGGTAGTAAAATTAAAATGTTCAATTTCAACATATTGTTCGCGATCCCGTAAATATGATTCGAACCATTTATATGCTATTCCCCTTATCTAGGGTTTCGTTTTTCCCGGCCTTTTTCAGTTCCCGGGAAACGGGAATTTATTTTCGCTTTTCCCGGGAATTCCCGGGAACCGGGAAAAGTTTAATATTTTTTTGTTTTGCTGTGTTTTGATAAACGCAGTATTCGAAACGCAGCTCTGAAATTTTTGAATTCATATTTAGATAATAGAACTCAAAAGGTCCAAATAAACGGCGCCAAATCACTGGGGTCTCGTGTTAAAATTGGTGTGCCTCAAGGCTCTATTTTAGGACCATTTCTATTTCTAATTTACATAAATGATTTGCCTTACATGGTAGAGAATTTGTCCAAGATTGTACTATTTGCTGATGACACATCCCTTATATTTAAGGTCGATAGACATGCACATAACTATGACGAAGTAAACAACACTCTTGGACAAATTCATAGTTGGTTTACTGCAAATAATTTAGTTCTTAATGAGAAAAAAACTGTGTATTATTCACTTTACCTAACGTAGTACATTCTTTGAATAATCATGTCGTACTTAATAATGAAAAATTAGAGTTTACTACCAGTACAGTTTTCTTAGGGATTACTCTCGACTCAAGTCTCCAATGGGGCCCTCATATTACATCTTTGTCGGGAAGATTAAGCTCAGCTGCATATGCGGTACGTAAAATTAGAGAGATCACGAATATTGCAACTGCGCGACTTGTTTACTTTAGTTATTTTCATAGCATTATGTCCTATGGAATTTTGCTGTGGGGGCGCGCCGCTGATATTGAAACAATTTTTATTCTCCAAAAGAGGGCCATTAGAGCAATTTATAAACTTTGCAGTCGTGATTCCCTAAGGGAACTGTTTAAGGAAATTAATATTATGACTGTACCGTGTCAATATATTTATGAAAATATCATGTATGTTAGAAAAAATATAAATACTTTCACTAGAAATTGTGACAGGCATAACCGCAATACAAGGAGTAAAAATAAAATAGATCAACCTAAGCATAGACTCGCTAAAGTTAGGACTTCATTTGAAGGTCTAAGTATAAGATACTATAACAAAATACCGGAAGATATATTGAGTTTATCAGAAAGTAAATTTAAGTCTGTTATCAAGAAAACATTATGTTATAAAGCTTACTATAAGTTAGATGAGTACATTAATGACAAAGAGGCATGGAGCTCTGAAATTCCAGCGCAGCACAAGAAACACGCACTCATTTTTAATACCAAAATGGGGCGTGCGTGGAGTTTACAACTGACATAATTTTACAAATCTGCATAGATGTAATTTCAATTGTTTAAAGTAAATATTTTATAAGTTAAAACTGGTAGATTTATCTACTTCAATTTTTACAAAAAAAAAAATGTAGCCATTTTTGGTCTATACATACATATTTTTTTTTACTTACAGAATTAGCTAGGGTAGCTTAGGGGCTAGTAAGATTGTTAATTTAGAGTAGGAGCACTTCTGGGCAGGTTTTTTGGTGGGTTTTTCCTGTTCAGGAGGTCCGATTAATTATACGCATGTAAACTACACGCTCTAAAAATCTTGACTTCAATTTGAAACAAATATCGTTTTCAGATGGTGGTGGCGTAAAGTTAATGCCGTGTGATTAACCTGGCCAGCCCCGTGGCAGTGCTTTGATTTTTATTTTTTTCTCCCGCCCGAGCCGGTTTTCTATTAGGATATTACAAAATTGTTATAAAAAAAAGAAAATTGTGTGATACAAATTTCTTTTTTTTACAATGACGGTTCATGACGTCAATAAGTGATATGATAATACTATCCTACATTAAATAAAGAATTTCAATTTCAATAAGAAATGGAGTTAAACACTTTATTTAATTGTTTAAATTACATACACAAAAAGTTAACACTGTCATACGAGTACTGAACGAGCATATCCTGGGCTCTGAGTTTTGCAACCGTCTAAACAACTTTATTAATGATCTGTGTAACAAATCAAAACAGCGACCAGGATCAACGGCTTAACGTGCTCTACGAAATAAATAATTTTATAAATAAATATAAACTGGTGAATCAGCCTGAAATGTCAAATATAAACACCATGGGAATCGAATCCCAAGATCTTCGGATTGAGAGAACATGGGTCAGACATTTAAAGCACAACATTAGCATTAACGGCCACAAGAGTCCACTGCTGGATATGGGCCTTCCCCCATAAGTAGTGTTTTTGCCATACTCACCACGACAGGCCGGCAGCTTGGCGAGTGCAGGGCAAACTATTGTTTTTCACAGAGAACGCTTATACAGACGTTAAGTTATACGGTCAGATATTGATAAACAATCATAAATAAAAAGGAAATCAATGAGGAATGTTTATGATCCATTTTCATCATCATACCGTGAAGGACAACAAATGGAAAAACGACCCAATTAAGAGTCTTATTAGGTATTCGTAACTAACATGGTTGATAACCCCATCTATGGTGGTTTTCCTACTTATCATTCGTGCGTTTTCAAATAAGATCGAAATTCGCAATTTCCTTTTGCCTGACAGACGCATGCTTTACGGTGCGTTAAAAATACGCAGCGACGGACGACAAGTGGGCAAACTGCCTAAGTATTCATAGACATCAGCCGGGACGATGGCTTAATGTGCCCTCCGAAGCACCAATCTGTCTTTCTTACAGACAATTAGGTGAATCAACTTGCAATGCCCTAACCCAACAAAACGGGGACGATCTCACAAAGTGATAAATTGACAAATATCAACTTTGTGTGTTTCCTTTGAGATTCAAACTAGAGACCTCCAGATCCTAAAACAAACGATCAGATCACTAGATCAAGGAAGCAGTCAAGGTTTATTATTGTTTAATTTTATATCCACAAATTTTGTGGTGTCTGTCTGTAAATATTTATAAATATGTAGGTTTTGAGAGCATTAAACCATAATTTAAACTTCCCGGGAATTCCCGGGAAATGAATAAAAATTTCCCGTAGGCGGGAACGAAGCTTTTCCCGGGAATTCCCGATTCCCGGGTCCCGGGAACGAAACCCTACCCTTATCCCTATGCTATATAATTTATTTAAAAGTATATTATATTGGACCTTATCGTATGCTTTTTGCATGTCAAGTAGTATACTAACTGCGTATCTTTTATTGTTGAGCGTGTTAAATATTTCCTGCATATATTTATACACCGCTAAAGTTGTAGACTTATTTTTTCTAAAACCGTTTTGCCGTTCGTCAAATATTTTGTATTTTTCGCAGAATTTATAGACTCGCTCACACATGATTTTCTCAAAAACTTGTGTAGCAGCAGGTAATAAAGCGATAGGGCGGTAATTATTTGGGTTTGTTCGCGACTCTTTTTTGTGGATAGGTTTTATTAAACTTTTTTTCAAGTAATCAGGAAATATACCTACCATGAACGATTGATTAACTAGCATGAAAAAAGGAAGTGTTAATTCCTCCGCACAATTTTTCAGTAGGCTTGATGGTATATCGTCAATTCCGCAACTGTTTTTATTTTTGAGATTTTTGATGGTTTTATATATTTCTCGCATCTCGACTGGTCCTAGGTACATACTATTCTCGGTTGGTTGGAGCACGGGGCGACCGCGTGGTGCTGCGTTGCAGGCCCTCCCCGCGGGCTAAAAGAGGTTAGTACAAAAATGCAATGAGGCTCGCTGAATTCAATCATTTTCGCTCTGTAGCAGATTCTGAGAATGAAGACACATGGGGGCTAGCGTATTGGGCGGACTCCTGAAGGTCGCGTCCACCCATGAATGTGCTCCATTGTGTAGACCTGCTTCAGGCCTACACCACTACTGCGGACGGAACAATGTCTGGATTGTTGACGGCACGCTGCCCGGATGACGACCCCTCTAGGGATACGGCCTACCATCGCGCGATCCGCGTCACTGCCGCGTGTGCATCATATGACGACTCCAGAACGTCAAATCTTAAGACGCTCGAGAACATCATCAAGGAACTCCCGAACACTGCACCTGGTACGGACGTCCGACAGCCCATACAGCCCGAATCATCAAGCACGCCTGGAAGGTTAGTAGCAGTGAGATGCTGCTAATGTACACGCGTTGCTTGCAGGTTGGTTCTTCCCAGACGCATGGAAGGTCAGCCAACTTGATGTTCTTCCCAAAGGAAACGGCAAGCCCCCATCTGATCCGAAAGCCTACAGACCCAATAAAGTTTAAAATCGTTTGTAATAGTTAGTTGCGAAAGTTCAAATCTGTTAAGTATTATGTTATCATTATTTGATGAGGTTGAGGTAAGCCAGGGTCAAAACGGTTTTCGGTAACTCCGAAATATTCAATTCAATTCAATTTATTTATTCGTGAAACAATATACATTGCATGTGTTGTATAGAGCAATGAATCTCCCTTCTAAAGATCCCTATTTGAAGACCAAAAATTACAAGATTTTACAGATGGAAATGGATTTAAAAAGCTTAATCGAAGAAGCAAGCCTTAAATAGTGCTCTTGATTTTTATATTCTCTCAGTCAAGTAAAAAGGTGTCACCGAAATATACCATATTAGTTTGATAATGCAGTTATTTACCTGATGCAAGTGATTTTAAACTTTGTGGGAGGGGGAGAGGTAGAGAAAGGGTATGGCAAGGCGGAGCGGTTTATATGGGGAATATGGGGAATGAGCGAAGCAGGGAGAACGGTGAGCAACGTGGGAGCAATGAAAGTAAAAATGATATATTAAATTTTCGATCATTTTAAGGTCAAGGTCAACCTAAGGTCAAAAAAAATTACGGAGTTAATAATTTAGGGGGTTCGAAAGGGGTTTTGAAAATCTTGTTATTTTTTCGCTGCGACGTACCGTTTTCGAGATAATTGCACTTACTTTTATTTTGTTGTTTATTTCTACCACCTAGTATTGAAAATCGGCTGTATGATGCAGGTTTAGAATAGAATTACCTCATTCCTTTCTCACGGGTGTCATAAGAGATGACTAAGGGACTGTATTATAATTTAAGGCGACAGGCTGGCAACCTGTCACTATCCACGTGTCTAAAAAACGTGTATCACACTATTGTGAAACACGTTTTTTTCTGAAACGGCACACAAATATTTGTCAGACATGGCGATAGCGACCGTATTTTACAGCCGCTAACACTCTACCTATCCCGTATGGGTAGTATGTAGTATTGAAAATAGCAATTTTTCTGTGACATTATTAATATCCTCAGTCCAGTCCATTCATTATAATTATAGCCTACGCTCTATACCATATCAAACATACTGAAAGATTTGTCACCATACACTACACCGCAGAGCCACCGGAGTTCGACCCAACCGCTCTAAATAATTCCTTGCATACATTTTCTTGTAAGTAAAGTCGCACAGTGCCGGCACGCGCTGCGCGGTCGCGACTGCCGCCGCCTCAGCCGCTTGGAAATTTCGACCGCGCCGCGCGCAACACAATTCGTTGCATACATTTCCTTGTAAACTCGCGACCCTTAGGAGTGGCACCGATTATCGGTGAGACAGTAAGAAAGGACAAAGACATTTTTTTTACGCAGGAATATTAACAAAATACACATTTCATTTAAAGTATGGCATTTTCGGTGATACCTGAATGAGAAAATTTCAAAATCAAGAGGACTTCAAAGGCCTGTACGACTAAGGTTTTAAATCCATTTCCATCTGCAAAATCTTGGAATTTTTGGTCCTCAAATAGGGATCCTTAGAAGGGAAATTCATTGCTCTATACAACGCATGCTATATTTCGAAGTCACCATTTGACCCTCACTTACCTTTACCTCATCAAATTATGGCGACATAATATTAAACAGATTCAACCTTTCCCAATTAACTATTACAAATGATTTTTAACTTTATTGACATTCATTTGGTGGCACTTCAGTCAAAATAGAACCTTTCAATTTACAGCCAATCTAAATCTTCCGACCTAGTGCCACTTTAGAACCTTAGGAACCTGAGCCTCAAATGATCCCACTTATTTATTTACGATTTGATCTGACCGATATCATGTACGTTGGTCGATGACAAGTTTTGATGCACACGACCGTACGCACGCTTAATTAAAGTAGTACTACCCGTACGAAACGAACACGACGACTTCTTGCCCTACCAAGCTACCCAGGCACGACGCGCCTTTTTAATTCAAAAGGGTTAGAAGAATGGCGGCTCTGTCAATTCAACACGCGCGGGCAAGCGATCTGCTTGATGCGGCATTCACCCTTCCACCGCATGCACGGAACGGCAACGCAGCGTAGGCTACGGTGGCCGAATTGTCGGAGATGACCTTGCAAAACCCTTTTGATAGCGGTTTTGGTACCATAAAAATACCGGTACTGGTAAATTTGCGGTAGCAACAAATTTCCGGTTCCGACACTTTATGGTATCGTAATATTTCGGTATGACGTCATACCGTTTACCGTTTCAACCGAAATAATTTCGGTTATACAATCCCTGGATACATCTTCCACATAGTTCAACCGTTTTTATCATTCAGGAAATAAGTACAGACACGCTAGAAAATTAATCTTACTTCAAGTGTTTTTTATTAGTATGGTAAATTTCCATTAAAACTTCATTTGTGATGCAAATTCCTTTAATTGGGCAATGATATTTTTTGAAGTTCTGTCATCTTTTAAATAAAAACAATTGACTTAATTTGGTAAATTCCTCAAATACAAGTTTATGATAATTTTTTGTTATTGTCGACTTCTCTATATAGTACGGCTCGTTAGCTCCGACTTTGTATGAAGCTATGGTCCCATCCGGAAGCAAGCTGGACACTTGGTATGCGAGTAGCTTTCATATGTGTAATTAATAATTCAAGGGGGAACAAGTTGTCAAATGAATGTTTCCCCCCCTTCCCCCCCTTTTTTATGTCCCTACTTTCAGTTTTTCTGCTTTTATTCAAAAACGGTTAATGTTACTCAAAAACATTCGAGGAGTTAAATATTTTGCATTAAATTTTGTAAAATATACAGGGTTATTTTTTATTCACCCCGGAAATTTTACAGGGTGATTCCTCTAATGATTCTGAACAACTTTCATTATGGGGTCACCTGCGAAATCGCGAAAAAAATTCCAGCTGCTCCATAGAAAAATTCATACCTACTCGACCAAAATGTATGGAACACCTGGTTATTTTTTCGCGATTTCGCAGGTGACCCCATAATAAAAGTTGTTCAGAATCATGAGAAGAATCACCCTGTGAAATTTCCGGGGTGAATAAAAAATAACCCTGTATGTCTTGGATGATGAGACTTACAGTTTTCAAGTTATGCTTATTATGAATTCCATAATTTTTTTGAAGATGACTTTTTGCTCTGAATTAGTCATAAGTAAGTCATAAACAGTGGTGCGTTTTACGAAAAAAACACCTTACTAATAATTTTGCTGAGGCTTGGCACTATAAAATAAATTACATAAGCAACCGAAAAAACAATCTTTACGCGTTGTTAAAAATATTATCGCATCAAAATATTATCCGTGATAATGTGATTTTAAAAGCACAGATGCAACTGATAAATGGTGAAATCACAACAGGCCATTTTTAGACATTTTGAGAAGATAATAGTGTAAATAAAATAACCAGGTGTTCCATACATTTTGGTCGAGTAGGTATGAATTTTTCTATGGAGCAGCTGGAATTTTTTTCGCGATTTCGCAGGTGACCCCATAATGAAAGTTGTTCAGAATCATTAGAGGAATCACCCTGTAAAATTTCCGGGGTGAATAAAAAATAACCCTGTATGTCTTGGATGATGAGACTTACAGTTTTCAAGTTATGCTTATTATGAATTCCATAATTTTTTTGAAGATGACTTTTTGCTCTGAATTAGTCATAAGTAAGTCATAAACAGTGGTGCGTTTTACGAAAAAAACACCTTACTAATAATTTTGCTGAGGCTTGGCACTATAAAATAAATTACATAAGCAACCGAAAAAACAATCTTTACGCGTTGTTAAAAATATTATCGCATCAAAATATTATCCGTGATAATGTGATTTTAAAAGCACAGATGCAACTGATAAATGGTGAAATCACAACAGGCCATTTTTAGACATTTTGAGAAGATAATAGTGTAAATAATAAATTAAGTGTATACAGGGTAAAAGGAACAGATTGGCCAAAAACTAAATTGTTAATTTTGAAAATACCCACGAAGACTGTTAAATTGTGCTTAAAAGCTTTTGTCAACCTTACACCCTTTATAATATCAGGGAAGTACTGTTTTTATGTTGATTTAATTTCCAATAATCTACTTTCATAATTCTTTTAACTGAATACTTTTCTTTCGGACTATACCCTATTATGGTTGAACTATGTGGAAGATGTATCCCCACTAGTAGCGAAGAAAGGAAAAAGAAATCCGCTCTTCCCTCCTAGGGGGGATAGGCCAGTAGGGATAGGAGGAACAGGGGTAAAAGCCATTGTCATTTTGCTACATATAAAATAATATTATTCATTTCCAATTGTATGATGCACCTAACCTGTAACCCCTTGCCTGTAAGAACCTATTATTTCGAAAAGATTTATTTTCGGTAATTTGATGCTTAATACCTACCTACCTACTACCTACTGCTAAAAGATTTATTTTCGGTAATTTGGTGCTTAATACCTACCTACCTACTGCTAAAAGATTTATTTTCGGTAATTTGATGCTTAATACCTACCTACCTACTGCCTACTGCTAAAAGATTTATTTTCGGTAATTTGATGCTTAATACCTACCTACCTACTGCTTTACTTACCTATTTATTATCTTACGAAATGAAAAGTTTGAAATTAAAAACAAATAAGTTTATTCTCAATTGATAACAAACAAATGCACATTGTTAATAAATAAATAAATAATAAAATAACTTATATCAAATAAATACAACTAACAAGTAAGTATACAATACCATACTACAACAATACTGCTTCCAAACGGCCAATGGAGAGTGCAACAAGTCATTTGATGTCGCACAGTATGGCAACTCCTCTCATGATCCAGTGGTCGGGGTTCTTGATGGTGGGCAGCCACAGAGGCGTGATGAACGTCAATCCGGTACGCACCGGTTTCTTGTACACGGGACACTGGATGGTAAAATCAAGTTTAAAAAGATGAACAATAAATTTATAAAATTAAAAACTCGAGTGCCGTGTAATGCCCGGCTTAGAATAGCATCACCCCATTGCTTACCCGTGGGAGTTGTAAGGGGCGACTGAGGGTCTTGAGGGTGTGTATTGCAATTTTAGGCGATAGACTGACAACCTGTCACTATGGCGATGCACAATTTTCCGAATGACCCTCAAATATATGTCAGACCCTCAAGTATAGAGTTCTTGCGGCCGTTTACGCTCTGCCTACCCCGCAAGGGATAATAGGCGTGATATATGTATGTATGTATGTATGTAAGAACACGAGAAGGGAAAACTGGAATACCCACACAGAGCCATTCATTATTCCATACTCTAATCTTGTGATTTGATGAGTTACCTATATCTGTCCATTAATAATCGAATCTATTAATAAGGCAACAAAGTTTTTGCACACCGAACCTTTTAAAGTTTAAAAAGATTGTCCGCTTTAAGGTGAGCAATGTACAATGAGACTCACCGTGTAAAGTTTTGGGTCCTTGGGCGCGACGGAGTTGATGGCGTAGATGTGCGTGACGGGCACGACCGTGTAGAGCACCTTCAACGTCGATTCGCAAAGACGCATGTTGCGACGATCCCAGCTCGCGCCGTCCAGGAACATGCCATGGACGTATACACCCTCCTGTAGGTACACAAGTCATCAAGGTAAGAAACGATTCGCGTGCTGCGTTAGCTTAGGGGGGTTGCTATTTGGTTAGCAGATTACTCGTAAGTAAAAGTTACTTACCATTCCTAATGGAAATATTGAATTTATACAAGTGGTAATTTACAAACTACTCGATTGAAATCATTGTAACGCCAAACTTACGTACGAGGTCTAACCCAATAGGTAACCTGCTATAATCGGTAGGTAGCTCAGTAAGAACCGCGTAACCTTCCATAGCAGCTTTCTGTTTTTCATCTTTTTGTGCAAATTCCAGTGCATATTTGGGCTTCTGTGTGAAACCGCTCTATTGTCGAATCTGACTCTCAAATCTAGTTTTACGGACACATTTAATGATGAAATAAAACCTTATTCCTAATAACATAGCGTATGCATACCAGCGGCGGAGCTTTTATCTCATCAAGGGTGAATTTAGTGATGTCATTATGCAGAGCGACCACGTCCAGTGCCCAGCCCTTGTGGGCACGCGTCACTTCCTGTCGCATAGCCGTCAGAAAACCTGTTAATGCGACAAACTTAGTAAAGAAAATTAAAAAAAAAACATTACATATGTACTTTGTGGTGTAATCTAAATAACTTTCTAAGAAAAGTTTTCGTCTAAGTATGAAAAAGGGCCCTGTACTAAAAAGTATTGCTTAGTGAGTCAAGAAAATACCCCTAATAGGTCCATGGGTCCACCCATGTCCATTAGCGGACTCCTGTTGCGGCTGTTGATGGCTGTTGATAACAATTAAATCTTACCTTGAGGATTGAAGAATCCGGTCATCCAAAAGGAGTTTGGGCGAGCTTGGAAGCACCAAGTAGAGAACTGAGCAGTTCTTTCAAGCAGTTCAGTGAACCAAAATCCTAGCGTCGACGATGACCAAGACGCTTTAAGCCAAAGTTTCGGCACTTTGGCATCGTAAATCGAATCCAATGACTCTCGTAACGACTATAAGATAACATAAGTTGTAATTATTTTTAAGACAAAACGTTGTTAAATTGCTACATTTATCATGTTTGTTAAACGTACCTCATTCATAATAATAGTACCATCTATAGCAAGTAAGAGGTCTTTTAGAGTAGATCGCACTAAAACGATAACTTTTTGCATACGGTCGATTTCTTGACGCAAGAAAATTACCATTGAGCCAAACATCCCGTATAAACGCAATCTAAAAAAAAAAGTAAATAAATCACAATCTAAAAAAAAAAACAGTTTTCTCGATATGACTACGTGCCCAATGTAATCGTCACAAATTGACTTTTTCTATACTTATTATTGTATATTAAGAATAGCATAGAAAGAATTCAGTCACATCTTTAGTTTTAGTTTTATAACGTACCTTTCCTTGACTTCATACGGGTCGAAGTTAGGCGGCACTTTAGCGAGCATCTCCTTTGACTGGCGGTACACAGACGCCTCGCGGGACTCCCCGCTGCCACCACCTGACTCTTTCGGTTGGATTGACAATATAGTGTCCAGCATGTCCTGGACTACGTTTCGTTGATAACTAAAAACAAGTTCAGTATATGCCAAAGTATTCAGTGATCGGAAGGCGCCACCAGTACTGCATATACAGCCGACAAACCATTTTACATAATAAAAACGCACGAAAAGCCTTATTAGAACGGCCGCCGTTTTCAGTAGAAAATTCAAAAAGTGTTCAATCGTAATTGAGATAACGTCGATATTGGCTGGAATTTAGTATTTTATTACCACGGTATAGACCAATTTTACTTATTTCACCCCGCCTTTGAGAATGTCGACTTTACTTCAATCCAATAAATTTATTTTTTCACTGGTAAAGGCGCGCATCAAATGATCAAACCCTAAACATGAACACTTACGTAATATCTGCGTTTCCATGTAGACCGTACGCCTGGGGAGGATCGGAGGTCTTCATCTTCTCAATAGCTTCAATATACTCGGAAATGTTTTTGAACTTAAACATGACGTAGTTCTTATAGAACTGGAAGGTCTCAGTGAACAGCGCTTCAGTAAAGTATACTCGTGTGATGCAGCTAAGTAGACGTTTATCGTAGTCGTCTGTCACTCTGCCGCCGTATTGTACTACTGATATCATATACCTGAGTGGGGATATTAAAGAAAACTTTTTTACAACAAAATCCATGTCGTTCAAATTTGTCAGATGCACTATCCGCAAGGTCCCTCAAAATAAGAGTGGTACGACATCAACTTGAAAAACTCTGACACCAGGGTTCATCGAGTCGTTGGACGACTCGGTGTCCTACTCGAAAAGAAGAAGAACTTTATTCGAGGTTGTGAGGGCGTTAATATTCCGAGGATGTTATTGATGTGACCCGCGGTATGTTTTTATACTGCGTACATCGAATGAAAAGAAAGTGAAATAAAGCTATAAATATGCCATAATAAACATTTAAGATGTATCATCAGATATCGATTTGAAACACCCAATAGCGAAAAAATTAGAAATAGAACAGGATTGCATCGCATTTTCCAATTCCTACAAAATGGTAAATCGCACTTATCGTCGAGGTTTTGTGCCAGTATTGACCCACGAAGAATTTTACAAAATGGTAAATCGCACTTATCGTCGAGGTTTTGTGCCAGTATTGACCCACGTAGAATTTTACAAAATGGTAAATCGCACTTATCGTCGAGGTTTTGTGCCAGTATTGACCCACGTAGAATTCGTAAGGTATCAAAATCTAATGAGGGATTTTAAAAATACTGACACATTACTGAGCTAGTCAGTAAAAATGTTGGCAAATTACTCCTTGTTTCACAAGAATGAATAAGCTTCATGTAGATAACAGTAGCACTAGTTATACTAACCGTAACGTCGTCCAACTCAACATCTGTCCAGGTTCCAAAGAATCCAAATGGTGTTGCACGAAATAGCATGAGGACAGCCAATCCGAGGAATTGAACTCATACGGGATGTTCCACCCTAGCGGGCCGAACTTCCGTCTCTCTTGCACGACGGTGTGGAAGAAAGAGATGGTATATATCAGAGGTAAGTAGAACGGACTGTCGCTGTAGTCCAAAAAGTCTTGGTTCATAGAGTCATAGGTCCTCATTAGTCCTGCTTTGATACCTATGAAGATAATGAAAAATTGTATCAATAATTGTTACTCCCGCGATGCCTGTTTTGAATAATATCACGTTATTTCATTCGGATATAAATCGAGGATATTAGATACAGCATGTGCTGCAGCTGCATGGTAAAGCTAATGCAATCTTAAATTGCGTATTTTCTGCAGTACAAAACACAGCTAAGTATACTACCGATAGGTTATAGTTGAAGTGGCCGCCATAAAGGTAAATAATACATACCTGATGGCGGTTCACATGTGAATTTCAAGGCCATTTGTAGCAGAGTTATAGGGAACGCTGGATGCACTTCGGTGGTGATCCACAATCTGCGGTGAAATTCGCAAATCAATAAATTCTCAGTATTCTACATAGAATATTCAAACAAAAAAACTGTTTTGCGGAAAAAACACTTACCGGAACGTCTCGTGAATAGCCTCCGGTTCTTTTTCTAATTCCCCAAACTGCTCCAATATTTCAACCATGTAGCCTAAGCCCAAATGACAGTTTTGCAACAGCACCCATAAACCCTGCAAAAAGGAGAATATTAAAAATACCTATATGCGTGAAATTATATAACAGAATACCGTGAAAAAGCCGCAGTCTAATTAAATTAAATTATTAACGAAAAATATAAATTTTGGGAGGATTATCAGGGAATAAATCATAAAGATTGTACCTCCCTGAGGGCGCGTTCCATTAGCTTTCTGGCGTGTATTTCCTGACCCTGACCCATGGAGATAGCAGAAACCACGCATTCCAGACGTTTCGCCGATACTTCGATCATTGGCGTAGGGTCCGATCCCATTGCCAGGAAGCAGATGAGAGGTACCAGAGGCCGCGACTCGAGAACCATTTGCTAAAATTAAATAATTTTATCTACACTCGTCTCATAATGTTCGAATTATGAATTCGAAAACAGATGCATTATGACCTACTTTATGCATTCTGCCTATAAAAACTAGGGTTTACTATAAATTACAGAAGCGTAATGACTTAATGAGAAAACTCTTAATACGATAAAGTTGAGAAATGAAACGAAGTTTTTTTTTGCCAATACTCTTATTGCCAACTTCCGCCGCACCTGTCAGTTGTTGATGTATGGTAATGTTGCGTTTGTTTTATTAGGTTTTTGTTGAGATGTTGTTTAGTTGTTGTTCAGATGTTGTTTATTTGTTGTACCGTTGTTGTTTGTTCAGTTGTTGTTCAGATGTTGTTCAGTTGTTGTTCAGTTGTTGTACAGATGTTGTTCAGTTGTTATTCCGATTTTTTTTTCGATGTTGTTCAGTTGTTGTTCAGATGTTGTTCAGTTGTTGTTCAGATGTTGTTCAGTTGTTTAGGTAAGTCACTCCACATCTAAACAACTGCTAAATTACAGAATTTTCAAAAGTTCATATCAAGCCATATTACGTTCTCGTATTGAATTTGACCTTGTATCGAGCCTTGCAATGGCCGGTGCGTACGTTTAGAAAAGTGATTCTGAGTTTTTTTTTGAGAGTGTAGATAAAATAGTGTATGCAACTGCTATAATTAGGCATTAGAATGCTCGTGTCAAACTATTATCACACTCGGCTGCGCCTCGTGTGATAAACAGACACTCGCATTCTAATGACCCCCATTATACGACAGTTGCATAAACTACTATTATCACTCGTCTCCTAATGTTCATTGTATAGAGACCTGCTTTATGCATTCTGCCTATAGAAATTACAGTTTGATAGAAATTACAGAAGCGTAATGTCTTAATGAGAAGGCTCTTACTTCGACAAAGTTGAAAATGAAACGAAGTTTTTTTTTTCTTTTTTGCAAATTGGTACTCAAAACGCTATCTTCCGCCGCACCTGTCCGTTGTTGTTGTACGGTAATTGTTCGGTTGTTGACCAGTTGTTTTATTAGGTTGTTGTTCAGTGGTTGTACCGATGTTGTTAAGATGGTCTCGTATTGATTTTGACCTTCGTATTGAATTTGGCCTTGTATCGGGCCTTGCAATCGCTGGTTCGCAGTTGCTTTTTTTTTGGAGAGTGTAGATAAAATAGTGTATGCAACTGCATATAATTAGGCATTAGAATGCTCATGTCAAACTTTTATCACAAATGACCCCTATTATAGGACAGTTGCATAAACTACTATTAAATCATAATAGTTATTAGATATCAAAATTGTTACCTCATAATTAACGATTGTGGCTTCAGTGTATCTCTGCCCCATGGAAGAGCACACATATTTCCTGAAAACATAAGCCACCGTTATACCAGTGGTGTTTACTATAGAATAGATTTCAGGTTTTCTTACAACCATACTTACAGGCTTTGCGCTAAAGTTCTATCTGGACACCATGCTCTTACAACGAGCAATTTTCTAAACACATCTAGACTAGCATATCCGTCCGGTAAAGCCTCTTCCTCTGGTGCTTCTTTGTCGAACCTGTCGAAAGTGTCCAAAAAGAGCCATGTAATTAATTCAATAACCACTTTTGTTCGGGTACAGAAGATTTTTAAGACTAATGGGTAACATAACAATCAAAAATAAATTTAGAACAATATTTCATAATATAGAATGCAAACGTTCTTGCCAAATAGCATCGCCCCATTTCTTTCCCGTGAGTGTCGTATGTGGCGACTAAGGGCCTGAGGGTTACATGTGTATTGCAATTTTAGACACTGGACTGACAGCCTGTAGCTATGGTGATGATACCTACCCTCGTAATACCCAAATTTCTGAATGACCCTCAATGTAGATGTCTCACTAGTAACACCCTGCATGAGGTGTTGATGTCTCACTAGTAACACTCTGCTATAGTTGATGACGTCTCACTAGTAACACTCTGGCGAAATGTTCGTTTCTTACGGCTGTTTACGCTCTGCCTATCCCGCAAGTGATATATGTATGCAAAATGGTTTTAGATGAAAACGAACCAGGATTTCCATCCTTTTTCGTTGTTCGTTACTTGTTCAATAATGTTCGTGAACTGGCGAAGCTGAGAGAGCTGCACAAGATTCAGCCAAGACATGTCCGTGATCCACTTGTAGGGCTTAGGGGTGACCGCGTTTAGGTCCAACGCGGCACCACCTGTTTCGCAAAAAGGACAATTATAAAAGAAATGCTTAACAAGAATGCTTCTAGCTAGCGTAGATTTATTTTATCATAAAAAATTTGGTGAAACGCCCCAAGCTTTTTAAAGCAAAGGGATCAAAAACATTGCGTGGATAAACCCGTAAAAAGTAGTAACCAATGTAGCGCTAGCAAACAAACCATACTAAAACAACTATGTACCATCCTATTTCTTAAGATGCCAGTGCACTCGATAATTTTTTGTATTGGTAAAGTAAAAGAAGCAAGTGAAATGCAATATTTGCAAAATACCTTTGATGAAAGTTTGAAACTCTTCAAACGTAATAAAATCTCTGTTCAGGTCAATTTTCAGGGTTAAAAGGACTGTAAACAATAACTTGTGCTTTTCATAGAAACCTCTTGCGATGTATTTGAATACATCAAATGTCTGAGAAGGGAAAATAATCGTAAAGTAAATAAAATAAAGTAAAATTAATGTTATAAGAGAAAACTGAGTAAAATATGGCAGAAGCCTAGATAATGTTGCTGCGGACATGAATAAACATCTCTACCAATCCTACAAGCTGTGTCCTTATTCTGTGAATTTTAGTCTTTGACTACAAAAGTGACAAAAGGAAGCTCACCAAATACTCAATAATGAAAACCATCCTTCTGCTTGTGATCGGGCTGGGTGTAGATCGCTCCATGGATATATCGAACCTCTCCAGGAACTGTGCTAGAGACGTCTGGTACATGTTGCATACTAGCGACATGTTGCACACAAGGAAGTAAAGCACGGAACCGCGCGTTGCTACTGGTCGGTATTCCTCGCGGGCCAAGTTTATTTTCGCTTCAGTCTCTTTTGCAGTGTCCAGTTTTTCTTTTACCTGTAAACAAATTATGTGACAGGACCTCCTAACGTACGGGACCGTAAGTATGTAAGCTGTACAAAACAACGGTTCATTCGGCCTTACATCGCTTTTACAACTGGCTTCTAATCATCTTCTTAAACTTCAATAGCCACACCAGTCCACTGCTGTTCATAGGCCCCGCAATTGGGGGGTATTTGCTATACTCACCACGCCTGGCAGGCGGATTAGCGAGCGCAGTGCAATCTATTGTATTCACAGGGAACGCTGCCTATTCCCTGGAGTTATCGCTTAGTCGTCTTTTACTACACCCACGGGAAGAAATAGGCTTATGCTATTCTAAGCTGGCACCACACGGCAAATCAGCAATTTAGAGTGTTTCGAACTTTTAATATAGCTTTTGTGCACCTACCTCAGTAGCCGTGACTTTAGTGATATTCAACACTTGAATGAGGGAGACGTCCTCTACTAGAGAACCTTGTATGGTGGTGAGTTTGTGAAGTAAATTAGCTTCCAATTCCTTTATCTTCCTTCTATTGGCTGTGACGTCGACTATGAGCTGAGTACGCTCGGCCTCCATCTCGGCCCTCTCTGTGAGGATCACTCGACCCAACAGCTGGTCTTCCAAACCTGACAATACAAGGTCGTTATTTTGTAGGACACTTCGTAATGGTGTAGGGCAAGAAGTGCAATAACTACCTACGCTGCGACATGCTACCTACCCACGCTTGGCGGATTACGCATAAGCTGATTGAGGGCTGACCTTAATGATCTTATTGCTAAGTAAGATATTCAAAAATTACCTTGCATAGTGACAGTGAAGTCAATAATGGAGGTTCTAGCTGAAATCTCTGGCGTGTAAGCCGGATTGGGAAGCTTTGTTGTTATGTAGATTTTATGTCCTGCCGTTACATCAATTTCTTTATCTCCCAGTTTCACCTACAGAAATATATAATATAATGCGAGATAAACTTACGAAATAACAGTAACGATAAAACGATATTTAGAAATGATACCAACTTTATACGTGGACCCAATTTTGATATAATTCTGTTCTAGAATGTTATCCAGAGCGGGATCCAACTCTTCAGCAATATCTTCTATCAACATCGGTCTACCTAATGAAACACAGTCTTCCACGTGGTTCCTGTAAAAATAAACCCACCAAAAACAAACGTAAACATGGCTGTTAAGTTTTTATACCTGACTATGGGCTGAAATATAAACTAAAGCAATGGTTTTTCAAAAATAAACTGACATATAACTAAACTGAGTTCAGCATAAATAAAATATTTTATAGTCATATGTTGCTATGCCTTTTTTTATAGTCACGTAATTTTTATTATATTTATTCATGTGATATATTGATAACAAAACATTTTATAGGGAAATAATATTTCAGTTATATCACGCTGAAGTCCCTGATTAAAAATGCCATATTCGTGTCAAGGAAAACTCTCAAAAAAAATCTCCAATCAGCTGCACACGTGCTAACTCTGTTCTAGGATGTTTAGGCAATGATTTTAGGTTCTAGATAAGTTTCTCCTCTGTCTAAACTTGTCGTGGGTACAAATTAATTCTAACCTATGTCGTTACCTAACAGTCTGAAATTGTTATTACGTTAAGTCTTTATGACGGAGCGTAGTGACAATTTGGTCCTAGGCCTTCTTCATGATTTTGATACTGATGATGGATGATATCGTTGTTTGTGAGCTAGTTGTCAGAATGTCATTACCTAAAGTATTTATGATTGAGCGTAGTGACAATGAGGTCGTTGGCTCTCTCCATGTTTTTGATCCAGATCTTCCCTTGCGTCTGCGGATCGATAAGCAATGGGAAGCGCGCCGCCTTCGTCACGATGATACCGTTTTGAATGGACAGGTCGTCTGTCGGCAACCCGCACAGGTTCCATTCACCGATCTAATTAAAATAAGCTCAGTTTTTAGATAATGGTTCTAATAAAGCACAGAAAGGATCAGAGTAGCGGGTAGAGACACCTGCAACACCAGACACATGTATAATAATTCTTGTGACGTCAACGCATTGGTAATAGCGTTGACGTCACAAAAATTTTACCTAGAGCCTAGATATTCATAAAAAGAAATTCGTTCATCCATATCTCGATTGCGGAGGTGGTTTGCTTTTAAAAATATTTAGTCTAAAACAGCATATCATTAATAGAGGTGTCGTAAATATCACCGACCAAAGCTTTTCTTGCACTTCGTCCGTCTTCATAGAAATTGAATCAATCATACAATTAAATGTGTAATGGAATGAATACATACGGTGGCATTATCAGTGAGTTGCTCAGTAATATTCAAAGTCAAGGACACTGGAATATTCCTCCTGACAAGTTCATTGAGCCAGGTGCTGAATAACATCGAGCGAAACTCTTGATTGAACGGACCAGCATATGACAAAAACCTGCAACAAGATAAACCACGGGGCCGGTGATTGGCCATCGCTAAATAAAACAATTCATCCGACTAAATTGTCGGTGATGGAATCCATCTATTGAGATCGACCAACTCTGTAGGGTTTGTTTTTAGTGACTAAGCCATATTTCTTCACCTAACAACCCGGCACCGGCAGGTCGTCCGTCCTCCCCTCCTGGAGGTAAAGACTATATTTGCCGAAATAGTCAAATAATCCTACAACAGCTTTTAAGATTTACCCGATCAAGAGTAGCACGTCGCCTATTAAGCGCTCAATCTCAGACTTGAAGAGGGCGCATTGTTCAGTCCATCTCACTCGCTCTCCACTAAGGCCGTTGATAAGAGCGGTGGCGGCGTCCATCTTCTGCTGGCATTTCGCTGCGTCGTCCGTTACAGCTTGTTTCATTGACATAGCTTCGTCGAACTGCTTTTGCACGTGTGCTAGCTCTGTCTGGAAATTATTGAAACGTTTATTAGCGACGACGAAGTTTTAAATTCAATCGTTGTTTTATTTTAGAATTTATTTGTCTGGGAGGCCTCTACTGATCTTCGGCAGGTAGCACGGGAGCTTCGCTGGTCAGCTCCCTTGTATAGCTTTGACAATCGTATGCAAAAAGCAACCCCTCAGGTCGATAGGGTCGTCGATGTTCAACCTTGTTTATAATTAAACACGAAATTCAAGGTACCACTTTAGCTGCTACCTCCGCCTCGGCCGCAAGCAAAACCAGCTGCGTATGTAAATTGTAAACCAGCAAAACGTTAACGTCGCAATGTAAGAAGTATTTCGAATTCTTGGCATTTCACAGTATCTACCTCTTTCGCAGCTAACTGCGCTTCAGCCGTGTCCAGTTCGCCCTTGGCTTTCTGGTACTTGCCCTGCATCACCGCCAAGTTGGCTTTGAGCGGCAATACGTCCTTGTTCACCCCGTAGAACTGCCCCATAGCGATAGTCCACGAAATCAATCCGGCCACGTTACCGCAAGCCACTTTTGCTGCTTCGTATGTGAACTGCCTTCAAGCAATAAAAATATGTGAAAAATAATGCAATTTATAAAATCATCCTCATTTCAATAATGTTAGAAGCGAGCTGAACGAGTTCCAAAAACATGTCACTAGCAAAATACTGGTCAAAATAGTAGTTTATGCAACTGTCGTATAATGGGGGTCATTAGAATGCGAGTGTCTGTTTATCACACGAGGCGCAGCCGAGTGTGATAATAGTTTGACACGAGCATTCTAATGCCTAATTATAGCAGTTGCATACACTATTTTATCTACACTCTCCAAAAAAACTCAGAAACACTTTTCTAAACGTACGCACCGGCCATTGCAAGGCCCGATACTAGGACAAATTCAATACGAGAACGTAATATGGCTTGATATGAATTTTTAAAAATCTATATATATACTTTAGCAGTTGTTTAGATGTGGAGTCTTAACAATAACTTAACTAAACAACTGAACAACATCTGAACAACATCTGAACAACAACTGAACAACATCTGAACAACATCAAAACAACAACTGAACAACATCTGTACAACAACTGAACAACATCTGAACAACAACTGAACAACAACTGAACAACATCGGAATAACATCTGAACCACAACTAATCAACATCTGAACAACAACAGAACAAAAACCTATTAAAACAACTGAACAACATCCGAAAAATTACCATACAACAACAACTGTCAGGTGCGGCGGAAGATAGCGATTTGAGTATTGGAAAAAAAAACTTCGTTTCATTTCTCAACTTTATCGTATTAAGAGTTTTGTCATTAAGTCATTACGCTTCTGTAATTTATAGTAAACCCTAGTTTTTATAGGCAGAATGCATAAAGTAGGTCATTATGCATCTGTTTTCGAATTCATAATTCGAACATTATGAGACGAGTGTATATAATAGTACATTATGGTACAGGCCAAAAATCTACGCAGTTACGTACAGCGTTGAGTGGGGCGCAAGTAAAAGGTGCCACTAAAATCCATTAAGTTGGCAACACTAGCATTATAGCACAGTACCGCGCTATATCGTGCGATAAAAAATACAATACGTCATTTTCGTATTCTATTTTTTAAATGACGCGATATTCGAGCCAATGGGAGATTTTTTTTCTGTAGCGGAATGACTCGACCAAGAATATGAATGATAAGACATACGGGTATTGGTAATAAGGTTGTAGTAAATCCACCATTTCAGCGTTGATTTCGTCTTTTGGATAGAATTTCAAATTGTTTAGAAATCTTGCGTCTGCCATTATCTGTTAACAAATATTTTTAATGAATGGGGAATCTTTAACTGCACCTACATTTACAACTGATGCAAGCAAGATGCAAATAAATTCTCTAAATACTGACCCTACTGTGTATCAAATAAATAAACACACTATATTAACTGTATAGGGGATACACAGATAAACTTGCGATTAAATACATTCCTTTATAAGTTTTCCTGGTAATATATATAAGCTGTATTTTATTTTACTGGTGAACCAGCCTATGAAATTAGGCCATTATGTTGGTAATATTTTTTTGCTAAGCTTAGGTTCTTCAGGGCATGTTTTTTAGTTTCATGAACTAATTCACCCCTTGAAGTATTCGCAGCTTTTTTATATCCTGTATCTATTTAAGAAACAAATGCAACCAAAATAATAAAAAAACTTACTTTCAATGACTCTCCCCAAGAAGAAGAAAGGAAATTTCTTTCAAGATCCGGTTTTACCGGGTCAATCTTTTTCCTGAACAAAATTATTACACAATCCATAATAAGAGTAATGAGAAACGGTGGCTTTCCCAATTTTCGGACAGTCGCAATGTCACTAGCATTAATAGTCTGTAAACGTGAAAAGCAGATAAGGTAAAAATACAGAAATTGCTCCAGAGGACTCGCATACTAATCTGGCAAACGAAAAACATTACGTTTTAAATTGGTAAACTCTGCCCACTTGCCAAAAAACTCAACCTTTCATATATTGAATATGTTTTAAGGCGAGTGTAACCGTCAACGATCTCTATCAGAATGTCCGTTGCCCAAGTTTTTAAGTAAAATTTGCAACTGCAAACTCAATGAAATATTAGATACAATTAAAGTTACGGAAAAAAGTGCCTTAAAACGGCCACTTTTGGTATTATGCCATAACTTTAATTACAGCGAATATTTTATTGAGTTTGCTGAAAGATAATACTAAAAACTTGGGCATCGGACATTCTGGAAGATTGTTTGTATAAAGAGAAAAACTTTTTTTTGTGAAGTAATGCCACCGTCGAGTTCGTTGACGGCTACATTCGCCTTAAGATGAAATGGACAAAACATTGGGTTGTGTAAAAAGGATCATAATGCAGTATATTGGCTCTCTCACCAGTAGCGCGGCCTCAGCGGCGTCGAGCGCGGGCTTGGCATCGGCCAGTTTTTCCTCAGCGATGGCCGTTTCAGCCGCGATCACGTTCACAAGCTTCACAGCTCTATCCTTCACGGCCATCACCTCAGCTTTCACTACCTCAGCCGCTGCAGCGGATTCAGCCACAGCTTGAAGCACCTATGTCATGAAACAATTTGTTAAATCACATTTTTTTAGATATTTAAACTACTGTTGTAAAGGAAGTTCACTAGAGTGTCACACTGAAACCTAAAAAGAAAAAGAGTAGGTACCTAAAATTTATTGAATTTAGTTGGCGCTAGCATCTAAGACCGAAAGGGGCAAAAACTACCGTAAGGTCATAAACAGTGGCACTTTTTTTTAATAAGATATAAGTTACGTAAACAAACACATAAGGGGAAAAATTAAACTAAAACTTATATTATTAATATTGTATCATCCAAATATTATAGTTACACTAAAGGTAAATACTCAGTGAGTATATATACCTGGATTACATTATTTTAATTCTATTTTATTATCATTCATTTCGACGGTCGATGCGGCGCAACTGCCTGCGACGCAAAGGTACCAGGTTCGATTCTCGGTGGGGCACTCATGAAGTTGATATTTATACTAATACGTTGTTAATTTGTTTCCAGTTTGTTCAAGACATTGCAGGTTAGACCACCTGATTGTTTGAAAATAAAGATGGTCCCGTGCTTCGGAGGGCACGTTAAGCCTTCGTTCTCGGTTGCTGTCTATGATCACTTATATGGCAGTCGTTACACAATCATGTCATAATGGGTTCATCAGGTGGTTGCACGATTTGGTGCCCCACACGAAAAGAAGAAGATTTAACGTATTTACTCATAAACCAGCATTTAAAAGAACAGCAACAGATGGCGTTGTAATACTACGTTACACTAGTGTAAGCCTGACATAGTACTGCCCAGCGATATGGCAATTTGCCGACGACGTATGTCAAAAATCATGAACATGTGGAAATAATATTTTCTTGAGTTTTCACAACTTATTACGCATCACAATAAAACAATTTTAAACGGATTTAAGTTGTGTCTTTGATTGATTTTACAATTCCTACGTTTCGAGCTCTTTACAAACACAACTTAAATCCGTTTAAAATTGTTTTATTGTGATAAATGTGTAAAATTCTTCGGTCGAGGACATGAAATTTACAAAAACATATCTTACCACTTCAGCCTTATCTGTAGCGACTTTGATCTCTTTGTCTTTCTCCTCCAACTCCTTCTTTAATATGTCTACACTTGCAGCCGCTTCTACCAGCTTATCTAGACCCGTAGTCATTCTATATTTAGGTAAATTGACATTTTATTACTGGTTTAGTTGTGTTATATCGATATACATACATATACACTTCAATATTTCAAAATATTCAATACGTTTTTCCATAAAAGAGCTCAACATCGCTGGGAATGGGTTTCACCGGACAGTAACACAAAAAACGAGATTGATTTTATTCTGACTTCCCACAGAGACATAGTTAAAACGTAGGGATTATCAACTGGATAAAGTTTAGTTCAGACCATCGACCACTGAGGGTCAAAATTTCGTTAAACCTTAAACGACAGTTTTTAAGTATTACGAAATGACTTAAGCAACCAAATTTTCTTCATTAGGTACTAATAATGGAATAATGGAAGCTGATTTACATTTAGATGATTAAAAAAGACATGAAGGAATGAAACGAATTTTCCGCTTATTTACTCCGTACCGATACTCAAAAAAGAAGTCTTAACTTTTGTTTGTTTCTGTCATTTTATTTGTTTATGTACTTTTGCCATACTTATTGAATTTATGGACAAGTGATGAGTAAAATTTACAGGTTACCTGACATCCTGGACGCGGGCGGACGATACAAAAAATATGGTTTGTAATTTAATTTGTGTAGACTGTACATAAAATAGAGTATGCAGAATCCTCGTGTCGATCTATTGTTATATGACATTTGCATAAATGACTATAAAAAAGCTAACCTCCTGGACATTTCAGCTATATTCTCATGTTTCTCTTTATACAAGCCTTTGTAGCCATCCAAGAAGCATAGGTATGATTTAGGGGTTACGTGAGCCTGCCTTCTGAAGCGGTCGTAGTAACTGACACAAGCTTCGGCTACGTTGTCTTGAACTGTGCCCATCATTTCTATCAAATTGTTCTTTGCGGCTGGTGAACACACCACCTAAGAAACATGTCAAAAATAAATAAACCACAAACAGCTCATTAAAATTGCACTCGACACCTAATGCTGATGCTGACCTAACGTCCTGTAGTGGGTACGAACTCTACGTCACTACTATTACGAGACTATTACAGTGTTTTGAAAAAACATAGTACTCATAACATAGCGCCTGTGCATTTTTTCGTTTAAAATTATGAGAAGAAAGTTACATGAAACTCTGCAAGGAAATGTTGCGCGACTTCTATCAATGCCTCTCGTGGCCATTTCTGGAACCAGTCCATTGTACATCCAGAAATCAGACCAGGGAATTTCATAGCTCGACTCCTGAACTTCTCACCAACCTATAAAATTAATTTTCTGATTTAGTTCCTGAACTTCTCACCAACCTATAAAATTAAAGTTCTGATTTAGTTTCAGGACTTCTAGTTTTGCCGGCTTCAATCTACGCTTCAACAGTAATATTGTAATCTCCTTGTGTTCTAAATAGTCTCAGATTCAACCTTGTGATTGTATCAACGACTATGTGTAGGTATATCAGCAATATATACAATAAACCTACGTAAACTATTTACAGTTGTTTTATTTACACCAGCCGCAGCCCCTTTATTTATACTATCACTACAAACATTTGGAAATTTAGTACAATGGTACTAAATTTCCAAATGTTTGTAGTGTCAAGAAAATAATATTGTCAAGAAAAGGCAACAACTCACTGGTGAAAAACACAAAACGACGTGTAGGTTAGCTCTGGAGCGCATGATGAAATATTCATACAAGACATCCGGCACTGGAATCCTCCTAGGAGCATACTTTTTCATTATACCCACCAGGTCACCCAATATCTCATCTACAAAAATACACTGACATTTACATAGGCAGGTTCAAGCATTTTTCTACATCATTACACACCTACACAAAATGTACGTAATTGTAATAAATAATAATCTTGGACCAGAATGAAATAATTATAGGGCTTGGACTTGATTTTCAGCAAGATCTTACCCATTTCATCTTTAGCAAATAGGTTTGCTATTTCACCCGAGCTGAGAATATTGTTTAAGAACTCCAAAAACTGTTCATCTTTAATGTCATTGTCCGTAAATATGAATGATATGCCTTGTCCTTGTAGCCCCGCAATGCGATATAGAATTTTAATATCATCCATAAAGTTATTCACATTGTAAGACCTGTGAAACAGAAAAACTGACTTAGACCTACTAAGGCGTAAAAATAATGGCCTTGATTCATCACTCATCAATCATAATTCATCAAATACAGCATAACTGCCTCCATAGTCCAGCCGGAGGTCCCCCTAGGAACAATATTTATCATCACTTTGTGATTTTGTTCTTAGGTTGGGTTGTGTTCTTACATTGCAGGCTGAACTACCTAATTGTCCGAAAAGAAAAATGGTTATTCGTAGACCGTCTGTAAGACAGCCTACTTGTTGGACAGAAAATTATACACCAGAGATCATCGGGTCCTAAGCCGACTCTGTGTCCCACACGAAAGCAAAAGAAAATGGATGGAAGATGGAATGTCTACGAAAAAATTAAATTGTCTTACAAAAGACATCAACGCGTTCGAACATCATTTACGCTAATTACATCATCACATCACATCTGCTTAAAGCAGTCCACAACTGAATAAAGGTCTTCCTCAGGGCACGTCATAAGGCACGACGTCCCGTTTTCGCTATTCATTCGCTACAAGCTGCCCAGCCTAGTCGTTGGCACAGTACATATTTAGGCTAAAGCACCATAATTCCCTAAATCATTTATTCAGCGGTTTCCTTGGCGTGGCAAACCCGACTGTCACCCGGCGAGTGCGTCTTTTTGAGTGAGTTTCTGTAAATTTGTATGAAGTCTCGGTATTGCTTTAGCATATATATTTACTGTGTGATCGATCTATCTAATAATGTGACTAATGTACCTTGTCAGTGTTATTTGGTAAAATCGGAAGTTAGCAATGAATGATGCTAATTTCGTCAAGCTTTGTTTGCCGGAACCACCAACACCGACCAACATAGCATTACCACTGTAAAAAGATAGTTAGATTAAGTGTTCTGCATTTTATGTACGTCGCATTTAAATACAAGTTTAATCTCAGTAAATCAGTCATCTTAAAAAAAAACATCACAAAAAGTATAATATTTCATTACATAAACCACTTCTTGAAATTTCCGGCATAAAGTTACCTACACATAACACTCGCACTAAGAATGAGCGAGGGTCGCAACGTCTTTCCCTAATACCCCAACTACCAAATGTGTGTCAAATGAATCACCAAAAAATCAAATGCATTTTAGCACGAAACAGACTGGTTATTTAAGAAAATAAGTAGAAAAATAATATCATTGTCATACTTAGCTATTGTTCAAACTAGTTTATCTAAAGTACTGCAATATGAATAGATAAGATTTCTTGCGCTTCTTGCGTATAATGACACATTCGCAAATTGTCGCACAAGCTTCGCTTTACGCGCGTGTGGCATTTAACGATAAAAATATATATATTATCACAAAATTGTAAAATATAATAAAACATGATCAGTGGATATATCAATAATACTGAAAAGAGTATAATGATCATAAAATACTCTTACTCACCGAGGGGTACAAATAATTCTGGATACAATAAAAAGGTGCACCATCGCGTCGTGGAAGAATACTAAGTCCAAATGTGCTCCTCTAATGGAGTCGTTGAACTGCTCTTGGAATCCAAGAAGTTTAGATAGAACAAATTCCCACCTAAAATATTATAAAACTGATTGATATTCGCCTTTATATAGCGAAGCGCAATATAATACCAACTTTCCTGACATGTTGCATTGCAGGTATGATCGGTTTAAGAACTGAATAACATTTCTATGGAATCACATGTAGGGTAACGAGATTTTTTTTTACCTACCACGCAAAAAACATGATTTTCATTTCAGGCATTACACGGGATAAAATAACTAATCATAAGTCAATAAAGGGTACATTATTACATTGTACAAATCACGTACTATTGGCTTCCATTTGGAACCTTTCAGGTGGGAAATGCATAAAATTACTCACGATGGCAACTCTTCATAGATCTTTGGCGCATCTGTGCTAAAATCTTCATCCTCATCTCCAGTAGGGTCAATAGGGTCCCGCAAGAAATTGATGAAAAACTTTTCTTCGTCGGGAAAAAGTTCTACATAATCAGGCAGCTCTTGTGTGGCAGTCTTCCAGAAATTGTCTTTAAACCAGTCTTTGTCAGCAAAAGTAGTAAATCTATCAGATGGAAAAATAATTGTTAATTACGAAATGTACCTAAATTGATAAATCTTCTTTTTCGTACGGGACAACTCCACGAGCGATCCAAAGGAACAGTGGTGTCAGAGTTTTGCAATGCCCTCCTTGATTACTTTTAGACCTCTATAAAAATATGGTTGTGTACCGATCTCCCTCTAAGTAAACGTAGACGGCCACCGAGATGAGACCGACGGCTTAACGTGCCCGCCGAAGCACGGACCCATCTTTCCTTCAAACTAATATTTAATTAATAAAGAAAATATGATTGAACACAATATCCTCGTCTACATGTTTCAACTTATTACAATTTGATCACATTTCGTAATTTTAAAAACGAATACTTACATAATGTGAATAGTTCTTGTCGTAGTTCTTTTCATGGGGTTAGTTTTTAGGATATTACACATCATACAAGGTATATTTCACAAGTAATGATTCAACCGCATCATATCAGGATGAACCCCGTTTTGAAAAATATTTTTTATTAAATTTTAAGAAATGAGTGAATATACATACACACATACATACACATATCACGCCTATAATCCCTTGCGGGGTAGGCAGAGCGTAAACAGCCGCCAGCCAAAAAACGGCCATTTACACCACGTCTGACAAATGTTTGAGGGTTATTTGGAATATTGTGTATCGCTATATAACAGGTTGTCAGCCCATAGCCTAAAATTGCAATACACACCCTCGAGTCCCTTAGTCGCCTCTTACGACTCGCACGGGAAAGATATGGGGTGATGCTATTCTAAGCCGGCATCACACGGCATTGAGAGGTATTAGATAGATTTAATTAGAGTCGAAGTTACCTGTCAGATATGACTCGCAAACACTCGTGAAACCACAACTTTATTGCTGTTTGGATGGACTGGCACTCCTCCCGCTTGATGTTGAGGATTCCCTCCCAAATACGAGACAAGTCTCTCAGATTGAATACGTAGTGGAACTTCGCTGGCGTTGGCAACATTTTTATCTGAGCGAAATAAATATCAGTGATTATTTGTCATTTTTATAACGGGACAACTATCGCACCTATTATTATATTCTATCTTTTTTATTATTTTTCGGTCACTATCCTAAAAACTGAAATTAAAAATTTAACCAGATCGAATAAAAAGTTAAAAAGTAATTTAATTTACTAATAAAACACTTTTTCACTAGTTCCACTAATCAAATATATTTGTTTAATTTGATATTAAACTAAATGCGACCGGTTTCGAACATCATCATCGGGCAGTAATTTAATTGTACGTTAACATAATGTAAACCGATACAGTTAAATACGTCTTGGGGCCGCTAAGTAAACTAAATAGGTAAAAAGCGTAGATTTTTCAGTGTACCCCAAAACCTGGGGCAGAATGGAACAAAGGAAGTGTTGTTCAAAACTGCAAAATTCTCAGGTTTAAGATAGATATTTAATATCGTTTTCGTAGTTAATCGACAGTTAATGAAACGACAGTCGACGACGACAGTTTTTTTAATCTAATTAATTTCTTGTTGCACTGTACCCAAACTGTCTCTATAACAAACATACGTTTTTTTTATTTTTTATTAATGATGGGTTTGCTCTTGACTCCAGTCTAGGTCATAGCACAGAGACAGAGTCTAAGATGGAGCGAGCTCACCCAGAAGAAGCCTGTTAAGGCACTGGCACTCCCACACACTGACGGAACGCAGCAAGCTACTTGGCGCCAGACTTCGGTGGGATGGTGGTCGCGAGCCAGGCGGCCCCTTACGGAGCCTTCCACCGCTTAGTGGGATCGTTCAGCCGGACTTATCCACAGGCAAGCCTGTGTTGCCGTTGCCCGGGATGGACCGCTAGGAGGTAGATCCCATACCTCCCCCAAACGTGTAGACATTACCTTAGTTTGTTGCCAAATCATGCGAGTTATAGGTACTAGCTTAGGCATGAACTCCACGACCTTCTTATCAAAACGCGTTCTGCAGAAATAACCCGAGCTAATGGTATCTGAAAGAACAATAATATTGAATGCATGTGTGAACTTATGAGCAACGTACATTTTGATAGATTGCGTAAGTAGATTTTTTTTATGCAGTGGCGTCACTGTCGAGGCCGTTCACGCTTCACGACTACACTCACATTAAGGCATCGCAGGCTGAACCACCTGATGGTCCGTAAGAAAGATGGTTCCGTGCTTCGGAGGGCACGTTAAGCCGTTGGTCCTGGTTGCTGTCTATGATTACTTAGACGGCGGCGGTCGATACACAACCATGTCGAAGGACTACAGTAGTAGTAAGCGGTTAAAACGGCGCGGCAGTACAACTGCACTGCCATTTCTTGATTTTAAGGGCGGGGCACACCGGCTCCGTATCCAGCTCTTGTCCGTAGTCACGCACGAACTGATGACGTTGTAATGTATGGGACTGTATGAGATACGGCACACCGCTTGCGTGCAGCACGGAACGGATACGCAACGCAAGCGGTGTGCCGTATCTCATACAATCCTATACATTACAACGTCATCAGTTCGTGCGTGACTACGGACGAGAGCTGGATACGGAACGCATACGGAGCCGGTCTGCCCCGCCCTTTAGTCAGATTAGCAATCGGAGCAACGTACTGTTCCCAACCATAAAAAGGACACTGAAGAATCAATTTTAGTGTCGATGTGCGAAGAAGCGGAAAAAACTAAATAAAATGCGGGTTGAACATGAATTGAAGAACAAACGCCGCGGCGCTCCGCTGCAGTAATGTCGCCGCTTGCAATCACGCATTAGCGGCAACGGAACCGCAGCGGAGCGCAGCAAAATATTGTGGCTGGCTCCGCTCTGAAGCTAAACCTTAATTTATAATTAGATAGACTAAACTGACAGCTAAGAACAGCCTTATTTTTTTAAAATGTTGCCAGCGTAAGTCTAGTGTTGTGGTTTGACTCATTCATTTTATTCATTGAACTGTTGTGAGATGATTCCTCGATTGAGTTTTATTTGTAAATAAATATGCATAATAAATACTTGACTCTCGGTCAGGTAAAAGAGTATATATACGTTACTTTACGTTTATACACAACTCGTTTTTTTCAAAGAAATTAACAATGAATTGAATAGTATTGCAATTTAAAATGTAAGGCTGAATACTTTACTACTTATGTTCTCATTTGCGTTCAAATAAACATTTGTAGTGACCTTGGTTGTAGCCAAGAAAACTAACCGCTAAGAAGCGACACTTGTTCCCCTCTCTGGCATTTACCCCGCCCCGCTTTGTACAAATGGCGAATGTTGTCCCCCGTGTTTCTTTGAATGAATATTTTGTTACTTTAAAGCGGTCGGCCTATAGTAACAAAAGATCCATTAAAAACAGCCGCTACACCCGAACTCGGCTTTATTTCGAAACGTACGCGCTTTGTACCTACCTAAAATTACCTGCTTTGCTAATAGGGACCCCATAAAATAAACAAATGGCAAAGGTCTTAAGAGAATTTTTCGTTTGTTTTATTTTTACATTTACCTTTTCCACCATACATACATAACATACATAAATCACGCCTTTTTCTCGGAGGGGTAGGCAGAGACTACTTCCTTCCACTTACTACGATCCTGGCATAATTCTTTCGCCTCCTCCACATTCATCAATCTCTTCATGCATGCTCGTCGGTTTAGGATACTCTTGACCTGACCTTTCGATTTGATCGAGGTACGTTCGTCGAGGTCTTCCCCTTCCGACGTTCCCATCCACACTTACCATATACACCTGATTCGTTAATCTTCTTTCATTCATCCTCTCTATGACCAAACCATCTAAGCATACCCTTTTTTACACCAGTCACTACGTCTTCTTTTATACCACAACGTTTCCTTATCACGCTATTCCTTATCCTGTCACTCAATTTTAGGTCAATCATACTTCTTAACGCTCTCATTTGTACTGCATTTATTCTACTTTCTACTTTCATACTTGTACTGCATTTATGCTACTTTTTCACCAGATTTAAAAAAATGGGTAGGTAGCTTAAAAAGAAGACTGTAACATTAACCCATATGGTAAACAAATTTTATAACTTAATTTGCTGCTGTGTTGAACCTGGTAAATAAATTCAAATCCTCTGACGATAACAACAAAAACGTATTGTTGTCGGTCATCAGACAGGAAATAAACGTGAAGTTAGTTTGTTTAGAAAAAAGTAGTATGTTAGTCTTGTAGGCGAATTTATTTGAAATTAACAAAATTTATTTTCAAAAAGATTCAATCACACTATTCGAATCATGATCATTAGGGTACAACACTATTTTATTTTTATTTTTAAATACAATAACGTGGCAACCCACCAAATGTCATTTTAGTCTATCTGATTATAAAATAAGGTTTAGTAGTGCACTTGGAGTGCGGTTAGTTCATACAATTAAATTTTCTGAACTGTGCAAGGTTTAAAGCGCTGTAAAAAAATTTGCGCGATACCACATGCATACTAAAGTTCGAACGTTCGCCGCACCAGCTTAACTTCCAAACAAAAGCCGAAACGTTTCCGTTCAAGCGGTTAGCGCGATACGAGAAGTGCGTAACGTAGCGATTTTTGTTTTGTTTTGTTTTAGTATTTACGTTAAAAATTACCACGATTGGCCCCCAGTGCAGTTGCAGTGCAGTCACAGTGCGGTTTAATTTGTATTATATTTTTACTTACAATTTAATAACTCCCACCCAATGTCACTCACGCCATATTGTTATTTCTTCACTTTGCCCCCGCTATGTAGATAGGGCGAACGAAGACAATCGATATGCTTAATTGCACGTGTCATCTCCCCCTTAAACGTAACGTTTGGCAGGGTGGAACAGGGTGTGGCATAGTATAAAGTAAAGTAAAGTTACGACAATAATGTGTGATTAACCTGGCCAGCCCCGAGGCAGTGCCTTTATTTTTATTTTTATTTTTTTATCCCGCCCGAGCCGGTTTTCTATTAGGACAATACAAAATTGTTATAAAAAGAAGAAGATTGCGTTATGCAAATTTCTTTTTTTTACAATGACCGATCATGACGTCAATAAGTGATAATGCTATCCTACATTGAATAAAGTTATTTCATTTTCATTTTTTTCATTTTCAATTTAATGCCCCACCCTGCTCCACCTTGCCCCACTCTCAACGAGAATACGCTCACCGATGATGACAGGAAGTATTGTTGTTAAATTTATTAAATTCTCGTTGTTCCCAGGGACAACTGGAACTCACGGGGGATTCGGTTCTTGACACTTACCAAAAATTAAATCCATAGATATGTCACTCGGCAAGGTACAGTTAAATATGTTGAATCGTCGCTTTAGCCTTGGAGGAATGTCATTTCGTCCTCCACCTTTAAACAAAATAATAATTATGATATGTGTATCTAAATACATCAAACGTTATTTCATTAAACCATTGAGTAAAATATATGGGTACAGTCATTATGCAATCTGTATAAAAAACCATTTGTGATTGACTGATTTAGGCAAAATTTGTAACGACTGTTGAATACACAATCGGTCTAAATTATAAATAAAATAGCGTCACCCCATTTCCACCCGTGAGTGTAGTAAATGGTGACTATGGGATGAATCAAGGGAATGGGCAACAGCGTTCCCTGTGAATGCAAAACATCGCACTGCGCTCGCCAATCCACCTGCCAAGCGTGGTGAGTATGGCAAATACCCCCCGATCGGGGGAGGCCCGTGCCCAGCAGTGGACTTTTGTGGATGTTGAAGTTAAGGCGGCGGCGCCGTGCGAAATCCGACCGTCCAGTGGCGCCCTCCCATGTTTTTTAATAATTTCTTAAAATCTAGGGCAAACATTAAAAATCTAAGACGGACAAATTGTTGTCCCATACGATAAGTTTATTTTAAGGTACAACAACTAGCTTTACATTGTTATGCGTCTTTAAAATCACTAAAACGGAAAATGGTGGCCACCGTTGTTGTACCTTAAAATAAACTTATCGTATTGGACAACAATTTGTCCTTCTTAGATTTTTAATTTTTGTTCTAGATTTAAAAAATTTATTAAAAAACATGGGAGGGCGCCACTGGACGGTCGGCTTACGCTCGACGCAGGCTTAAAAAAGTTTTATTATATTATGCTTAAAACAACCGTAGAAGTTTCAGGGCTATTTCTTTTCGAGGCCTGATTGTTTTTTTAAAGAATACACATTTGCCGCAAATATTTTATGGGCCCAACCAGCCCATGGAACTGTAACATCTTTCTCCAAGGAACAAAGGTCAAAATATGGAAAAATATTAGGTACCTCCCATACAAAATGTCCCGACCTGGTCAATTTGTATGCGAGGGCCAATTTTTTTTAATACTTCGACCTATATGATAATGATAATGATAATCTCTGTTAACTGCCGATATTTTTAAGTTTTCAACTTGTTTCTATTTGTGAGAAACCATAAATGGCTTCCTGTTTCTAATGTCAACTATTTATTTGTATATTGTAAGCTGAGGTTTTTCCTAAAATAAATAAATAAAATTAAAAAAAATAAAAATAAAATATATTCCTACGGAAAAGATTTTCAGTTTCATGGGTTGGTTTGCAGTTAATAAAAAAATACCTACCTGGGTGAATCATGGCACCAAACATCTGAAGATCAGCTATGGTTGTGAAATCTCCAGGTTTCTCTAATGAAAAGAAGCCTCCAGTTTCCATCATCTGACGCACTATTTCGTTTGTGACCTATAATTGGAAACAAATGTTAATCAGTAGGCAGGCACTAACCACTTTCCGTACTAATTTCCACTACATTTGAGCCAGTGTTGAGGAATCCAATATAATACAATCCATAGAAATCGCCTAGGTGGGCTACATATCGATGATATGATCTCATGATTTTAAACAACTTTTCTCAAGACTATTTACATACATACATACATAAATCACGCCCATATCCCTTACGGGGTAGGCAGAGCGTTAACGGCCGTAAAACGGATATTAACACCACGTCTGACAAAAGTTTGAGAGTCAATCAGATAGCTGTGTATCACTATAGAGACAGGTTGTCAGCCCATCGCCTAAAATTGCAATACACACCCTCGAGTCCCTTAGTCGCCTCTTACGACACCCATGAGTAAGAAATGGGGTGATGCTATTCTAGGCCGGCATCACACGGTTCTCAAGACTATTTAATTTTATCTAATACTTTATTTAAACAGTAATTTAAAAATGGGTTGTGTATGCTAACTGGTATTCATCTGATTGAGAAGCCCAATTTATTAATCTATACTTTCATTTCATACGCGTCTCTTACCTGGTCTCCCCATTCATTTACAACGGGCATATTGATGTCGTCTACAAAAACCGTCATGCTTTTGCCGCCGGGCGGGCCGTACGTCATTCCGACACGCTTCTCTACGTACGACTCGATAATTCTCTGTTGCCAAACAATTTATGATTTTATACAGTTAGAATATAAATAAAAAAAAGATTTAAAGAATCTCAAATCTACGAAGCCCTGAAAGTTATACGTTCATTCATTACATTACATTACACACCTGGAACATGTTTGGTGTGGTCGCAGAAGAAAAGTTGATGACTTTGAACAACTTGAATTCGTTGTCATATTTGGCCATGTAGCTCTTTAACATGACGGTCTTAGCCGTTCCCTGCTCGCCGATAAGCAGCACTGCCTTGCCTTGTTTGGCTATGATATCGATGAGATACGATATACACACGTTGTCCACATTGGGAACCAAAATTGAAGCAAATTCGGGTATAGAGTTAGATGGGTATTCGTATTTCTCGACCATTTCCGCCCTGCAAGAAATGTTCATTAGCTCCACAAACATCTGGAGATCAAATCAACATATAAATAATCGAAAAAACATATTGCAAAGTGTACATACATACATACATATATCACGCCCATAGTCCCTTGCGGGGTAGGCAGAGCATAAATGGCCGTGAAAAACAGCAATTTACGCCACGTCTGACAAAAGTTCGAGGGTCAATCAGATAACTGTGTATCACTATAGTGACAGGTTGTCAGCCCATCGCCCAGAATTGCAATACACACCCTCGAGTCCCTTAGTCGCTTCCTACGACACCCACGGGCAAGAAATGGGGTGATGCTATTCTAAGCCGGCATCACACGGCGAGTGTGTGAGTGAGCAAAGTGTATGGCTGCCCTATTATCCGTATCAAAAATAATGTTACAGGGTTAGTTAAAGGGCATACTTTTTTCATCGTCAAATCAGTTTTGAATATGTTCCTTAGTTCTTATGCTACTTATGGAAGGCATGGTCGTACAAGCCTTGCTACAGAGCCAGTCATCTAGCAGGAAGCTTGAACGTGAACTCAGCCATTATTCACTGCATACAACCCAGAATTCACTTACCAATGCTGCCACGCTCCATACTCATTCACCATGTACTCGAAAGGCATGATCCACTCTTTGGACTTGCCCCCGGGCCAGTCGACTTTGGCAGGAAGTTTGGTCATAAACTCGGCCATGCGGAGACGCTCGTCAATCTCGAGCACGGACCCAAGAGACCACATCATCGAAAATACGAACAGCCTTTCAAGTTGGCGGTCCGTGGGAGCCTCTACGTAGAACAAAAGGTAATATCATAACGATTAGCAATAAATAAATGTTATACATGAAAACATTATAAACCGGTACAAATAATTTTAATACATTTAAAACTCTAAGCTGCTATTAACATTATTTAATACACTGTAAATATCATTGCTATTTGAATAGTTGAGATTAAGTACGTAGAAATATCAGGCGAACAACTTACTGCCAGTAGGATTTTCCACTTGTAATAGGCCAGTCAGTAAATCCATAGCTTGTCTGAAAAAAGCGCCAAATCTTTTTACATTTCTTTGTGGAGGAAAGATTTGTTTTTTGTTTGTATGTAATCGATAAACTGAATCGACTTCAAAAAATTCATTTCATGAAAATATTTTTGTCCTACGGGAAAACGGTAAGGGTATCGTAAAGAGGGTAAGGCCGCTAGGCTGGCCTCTAGTTTCAAAATAAAATAACAATAACCTGATGTAGATGGCTTCAAGAATTTTCATTTTTGCTGGCAGCCTTGTTTGGACGAATATGTGAACGTCATCGTAAATTTTGTTAAAGCTGTTTCTCAAAACGTCAGCCTCATGCTGTTCTCTTGTCTTGAACCAACCCTAGAATTCGACATATTATTTAATTAAATAATACAGCATTTGGAATGCATGCCATTTCCACCAGATAGAGTCGTTAAGACGACCAGTTATAGAATATTGTCTGTGGCAGGCCTGCGGCTGGCCCGTCAGCAAGAGTAATACAAAAGTTGCCTGCGTAAGGCAAACTCTTATGTGCACCAGAAAGAACAAAGAGCAGCGGTGGAGTGTTGTGGCTTGATAATGCATTTGAAAGTAACCTCCAGTATCGGCGTCCACTTGAGTACAGAAGACGACAGGAATACCATGCCGACGCGGCTGACGGTAGCCGGCGAGGCGTTGTCAACGTTATCCGGCTCAAAAACCAGCTTGCTGTTCTGTGCCATCACGATACGATCGCCGTTAGCCAAAGTCAGAGTTTTGTTGTCATCCAATACGGAGTTTAGGTTCTCGATCCATACGGCGTCCACAGGGCCGTCTGTCAGAAAAGTTATGTTGTAAATCACTAGCTTCAAATGTGTCGACCTCTGGAAGAAGCCCGCCACAAACGGTCGAAAACTAGATACCAACCACTCGTTGGTCACCATTATTTGTGCCGCTTAGCCCTAACTAAGTAGTTCCGAGCGTTTTCCTTATAGTACACGTTCTAAACCTTTTAAAATTAAGTATTTACCTAAAACTATCCACGTAACATTCGTCTTGGGTACCTTCAGCGCTCGTCTCCACAGAGTGGAGAAAATACCGTCTGTCCAATCGTTAGTAGCCACGTCCAATCTTCCGAACATTTGCGGTGCCGTAATGGCCTAAAAATATGCAAGTATTTAAGAAAACCTTACTTATTCACTCGTCTGTCGCTTCATACTATAACAATTTCATTGGTTTTGAATTTTATTGTGGGTAGTTAAGGTTCAAAATTGTTGTCCGGCTCCCGGTACGTGACAGACAAGTGGCTATGGGTATTCGTATAAGATTAACAACCTATAACATTACCATTAAATTAATTATTAATGCTTAAATAAATACCATATTATACTATTTTTTGCTTTTGTATTAATATGTGTTTTCTGCATTAGCTTAAAGGAGGTACAATAAAGATATTATACATAATACTAAAACTTGAGGCAAAGTAACCTCTCAAAAAACAGTTGTTGTCGTCAGGATATTAATCATTAAATGAAGATTGGAGGCATGTATTTTAATTTATTTTTAAAACTACGAGAAATCCCTATCCAAGCAGAAAACTGTTCAGGTTGATTGCCGTTAGTACCTTGGGATTCATTCTATTCTCCTTGTGCGGTTTGCCAACGTCAGTCAGAGCCGCCATAAGCGTGTGTATGACGCTGGTTTTACCGGCGCCAGTGGGGCCCATAGTCATCAGCCCGTGACGTACGAGAGAGGTCTCGAAAAGCTGGATGACCTTCAAGTTCCATTCCGGATGGTTCACCAACTTCATTCGTTCACATACCGCTGCTATCGCGCGTTGCATATCTCTATGATAGGAAAAAATAAAGTTAAAAATCAAAAATAGTCTTGAATGGTATCTTATGCCTGCCGATTTACCTCTGTTGTGTTTGGGTAATCTTCATTCCAGGGAACAAATCTTCGATGAGAGATATAAACAATGGCTCATCTTCGTCCACCAATTTTGATACGTTCATTTCCCTGAAACCAAAAGCTTCTTATTTGCAGAACCACTACTTGTCGAAATAGCAAACAACTGGTTTCCGTCAAATGTGACATCTAGACACTCATGCAAAATATATATATATATATATCATTCATCAATCAACTCAATCACGTAATTTTTGTGAATGAATGAAAACGCGTCCAAACATCGATAATACGCTGTGTTCCAGCGAGACGTTCTATTGTCTTTCGTTGCATGGTTACGATACTTAAATAGTGCAGACAGGTGGCCTTTGGTAACCTGTTCTGCAATAACTGAGCCTCCCACCTTTTGATACATAATTATATTTTCATGCTCACGTTTGTTACTGTTCAGATATTTTATGTAAAATAAAGGCTCTTTATTATTATTATTATTATGTTGGTACGTTTCCGAATCTCGGGCCCACAGGGACCCGGTCCTATGAGGCATGAGTGGGGCCGAAGCCAACAGCACAGCAAGCAATTGTCATTCCCTGTGATAAATTGTCATTACCTATCTAATAGGTATTACAAAAGATAAATGAAACGCACTTCAACACTCTCATCATGATGTTTTCTTCAGTGCTGTCGGGGTTGGATCGCTTCTGGAAGCCCATCGTCCTCAACACGGACAAAATGTTCCTCAACCCGAAATCGTAGTGCACTTGTTTAGACAGCTGCTCTTCGCACAATTTGTACAGTGTGAAGAACTTGCGGGCTGATGACAAGAGTGTAGTTTAGTAAAGAAATGGAATATTTGCCCCTAACAAAAACTGCTGCTTTTAAAAAAGGGGGTTTTCAACTCGCCGGGACTTTTATCTAAGCTATGTTTTTTCAGGCAAAATATTGCCATGTATAAAAAACTCGTCCTCCACATTAATTTTGCATGTCTTATCTACGTATGTCGGGACCATCATAGCGATTGTGCGGAATTGTATGTTCAGACTGTCAAGCAACTCTGTCATCGGAACAGGGGTTATATCTACAGAGCTTTTTTTCTCTATGTACGTACCCAGCAATATATTCTCCCTGAACCCGCAACTGGCCAGTTTCACTCGGATGATAATCTGTCTGTCGGGCACCATCATGGCGACTGTACGAAACTGTATTTTTAGGTTCTCAGGTAACTCCTGTCGACCCGCGTACCCCGGGTTCATTGTTATGATGAACGCGAACTCAGGGTTGAGGCTCACCACATCTCCATCACTGTTTACGAGATTATTTTATGAAGGAGAACTGAATGGCAACTCATAAATCATAACATAACGTGAGACGCTTATTATAGCGGTGATACTATTGTGCCCTGATTTGCTAAAAAAAAGTCAATTTCAAAGGAAATTAAGGTGGAACGTTTTTCGTGGTGGAAGGAGGTAAAAGTTTTATATGAAACTCCAAGGGAAGTCCTGTGTTTATAGAACATTATCGCACAATGATAAAAAAAACATAAGATTTCCATGTTAAAACCGATTAAGCCCTTTACTAGATGGGCATAATTTCACAAAAGTACCTGTTAAAAAATCTCATGTTTAGGTTCATTACATTGTAGCTTTTCGTTTGTTTGAAACACGTTCCACATTAAGGAAAAGGACTGACATTCATTTAAACTATTTTATGTCGAAGTAAGTTCCTATTCCAATCCAATATTCACTAAATTGTAATTTTAACTTTGTGGGTTGAATTTAGTTCTTTTTTTAACCTATAACAAAATACTACACAAAGTGGTTTGTTACCTGAATATAAAGAATTCTTTTTTCTCTCTTTTTGCAGTAAGACAGATGTAGATTTGCTGCGCGGCTACAGAGAGCACGGGCAGCTCGATGCGGTTAAACTCGTCGAAGCATCCCCAGGACCCTGACTGCGCTAAACCTTTGTAGATACGACCCAATCCTGCACAGATAACGAACAATGAATTCATTAATATTGACACAATATTCAAAAGCTTAGGAATAAATAAATCCTTAAAGTAATACAAAACTTGGCAAAACTAATAGAAATTGTCTGGAGCACCTTCAGGCAAGCAGCTGCCTATTCTCTGGATTATCATATCCTAATCCTAGTATAGATTCTTGTCAAAGGGTAAATCATTTACTCTTACCTCTGAAGTCCATCTGATCAGAACAGTTGAACACGATGACCAGTTTACCCAGGGTCCTGCCCATATCCTTAGTGGTCTCAGTTTTGCCGGTGCCAGCTGGCCCGGCTGGGGCCGCTCCCATTGCCATACCGATAGCTTGAGCAATAGTTATGTAGCACTGATCGGTCAATGGTGTGATTACGAGACGCTCCGTTATGCCAAGGTATTCGTTCTGTGTGAGTAAGTAAGCACTATATTAGATGAATAATGTTCGTTATAATTTAGCTTACTTACAATTTTACGCTATTCAAAATCCATATAAGAAAACTACAGTAAATACATCATAGCTATTTCACAGTAAAATTGCAGAGCCAAGTAAAACTACGAAGTTATATGTATAGAAGCTACGTCGTAGCTGATCTACTTTACAGCAGAGTGCATACAGCATTTTTGATTTTTGCGGAAATGAAAAATATGAGTCTAATAAAATACATCATCTGTACTATTAACATTGGTCTGTCATGCATAATATTTATAATTCACACATACATACACATATTACGCCTATAATCCCTTGCGGGGTAGGCAGAGCGTAAACGGCTGTAAAGAACGGACATTTACGCCACGTCTGACAACATTTGAGGATCATCCGGAAAATCATTTTTTCAAAACATGTTTTTGTATTTTTTTCCCGATTCTATAGTGAGCTACATCGTAACTGCTCCACATCGAAAAACACGTAAACTACTACTAACGACATTTAATACGTTGAGACACGAAAACTACGAGTACTACTAACGACACATTGGCTACGTCGTAGCTGTTCCAGCAACATTGCAGGGACAAGAAAAATTCCGAGGGAGAGACATACAGGAGCTATGTCGTAGGTAGCTTTTCTAAACCAACATTACAGGTACAAGAAACACTACGAGAGAGAGAGAGAGAGAGAGAGAGAGAGAGAGAGAGAGAGAAGAGAGAGAGAGAGAGAGAGAGAGAGAGAGAGAGAGAGAGAGAGAGAGAGAGAGAAAGAGAGAGAGAGAGAGAGAGAGACCTACAGAAGCCGTCGTTCTTTTGTGATCCCGTGTGATACAGTCAAAGTCGTCATCGAAATTTTGACAGTGGCGAAATCATAACGATAACGCCATAAAATCGAGAAATTGAATCTACCTTATCCTACGTCGTAGCTGTTCTGTAACAATATCACAGGGACCAGAAAAACTACGGAGAGACCTACAGAAGCTACGTCGTAGCTGTTCTACACTAACATTACAGGGACCAGAAAAACTACGGAGAGACCTACAGAAGCTACGTCGTAGCTGTTCTACACTAACATTACAGGGACCAGAAAAACTACGGAGAGACCTACAGAAGCTACGTCGTAGCTGTTCTACACTAACATTACAGGGACCAGAAAAACTACGGAGAGACCCACAGAAGCTACGTCGTAGCTGTTCTACACTATTATTACAGGGACCAGAAAAACTACGAGAGAGACCTACAGAAGCTACGTCGTAGCTTATCTACACCAACATTACAGGGGCTGGAAACACTACGCGATAGAGATCTTAAGAAGCTACGTTGTTACTGTTCTACAGCAGCATTGCAGGGACAAGAAAAACTACGACAGAGACCTACAGAAGCTACGTCGTAGCTGTTCTACAGCAACATTGCAGGGACAAAGAAAACTACGAGAGAGACCAACAGAAGCTATGTCGTAGCTTTTCTACACCAACATCACAGGGACTGGAAACACTACGCGATAGAGATCTTAAGAAACTACGTCGTAACAGTTCTACCCAAACATAACAGAGACAAGAAACACTACGATAGAGACCTACAGAAGCTATTTCGTAGCTGTGCAACATAACAGGGACAAGAATAACTAGGAGAGAGACAGACAGAAGCTTTGTCGTAGCTCTTATACAGCAACATTGCAGGGACAAAAAAAACTTCCGAGAGAAAGACCTACAGGAGCTACGTCGAGCTATTCTACAGCAACATTGCAGGGACAAGAAAAACTACGAGTGAGATCTACAGAAGCTACGTCGTTACTGTTCTACAGCAGCATTGCAGGGACAAGAAAAACTACGACAGAGACCTACAGAAGCTACGTCGTAGCTGTTCTACAGCAACATTGCAGGGATAAAAAAAAATCCGAGAGAAAGACCTACAGGAGCCACGTCGAGCTATTCTACAGCAACATTGCAGGGACAAGAAAAACTACGAGAGAGATCTACAGAAGCTACGTCGTTACTGTTCTACAGCAGCATTGCAGGGACAAGAAAAACTACGACAGAGACCTACAGAAGCTTCGTCGTAGCTGTTCTACAGCAACATTGCAGGGACAAAAAAAACTACGACAGAGACCTACAGAAGCTACGTCGTAGCTGTTCTACAGCAACATTGCAGGGACAAGAAAAACTTCAAGGAGAGACCCTAAGAAGCAACATCATAGCTTTTGTACACAAATATTACAGGGACAAGAAAAACTACGAGAGAGACCTACAGAAGCTACGTCGTAGCTGTTCTACACTAACATTACAGGGACAAGAAAATATATGAATATCTACAGAAGCCACGGCGTAGCTATTCTACGTGATTGCGATTGACTAACGCTATCTACTTTGAAGCTATGTTATATTACGAAAACCCAAAATACCGCCTACTTACGCCTAGTGAGTTTAAATAATAGTAAAATTTTAAGTACCTGATATAAGAAATCAACGTCAGTGATTGAAACAATAATATCATCAGAATCTTCAAAGTAATAGAATCGTGCTTGTTTTTGCCATTCAAAATCTGCTGGTGACTTGATACGCATTCGCACCAGATCGTCAAATATGTCCCTAAGAAAAAAACGAGAAAGAAGCATTATAACTTGGAGTAATAGGGACTCATCATCCAGCTTTTCCTTCAGGAAATCTTAAATTGTAATAAAATCAAAATATTTACCTGGATTTAAAAAACTCATCAACGATCTTACTATAATTTGAAACATTATAGCATTCTTACCTTTGATGTACATGAATAGTAATCATGGTTTCGACTCTAGTTCTGTCTAAGGGTACTAAATCAGTAACAGTCTGGTCAATAAAACCGTTCAGAAGGTCCAAAAACTTATTGTTGGTGACCCTCATTATATATTTGTCCACTCGGGCTTTCTTCAATGCGTATTCTGCATCTGTAGTCCACAGTACTTGCATCCCTAACAAGCCAGCCTGAAAATCCAGATATCATTTCAAAATCTAACCGAATTATTTTAGACGAATGGATTGCATAACTGATAATCCTAAAATAATTAATAACATTGAATGATATCAACATTGAACATACCTGTCCAGGATACGTCATATAACCAGAAATAAATTCGAACTCCGGATCCCCAGAAATTGCTTGGCATATATTGGCAATCATATTTCGCACAGTATCTTTCATGGTGTCAAGCAGAACATTCAACCAAATCTGAAAAATCATGTTATTTTTCACCAAAAGCCAAACTTCAGTTAGAAAGATCCGAGTTATGATATCCTAAATCTAACCAACAAGGTAAGTAAGTTAAGGTTCTTCTTGGTACAGCCAACCAATTTCCAACATAAACTAGAGTAGATAAATTTCATAGACTCACATGCAAATAATATTAAAACACACGTCAAAATAGCACAAACCTCTACACCTCCAATACAAGCGACGGGGCGCTCCATAGGAATTGTTTCGCCATTATTGGAGTTCATTGCCATAATCCTTTCTTTGTCGTCGAAGTTTACCAAATATATTGCATCAAATAAGCTCGGTAAGTGCGGCTAGAAGAACCAAACAGATACTGTTGCCATTTCATTTCTACATAAGTTATCTCCAAACTACTTAATGACTATGCGGAAACAAGAAACAGGCTTAGGTCAGAAAAGAACACCCAAAGAATATTTCAATATCCTACCTGAATAGAGTGTGGATCAGATGCTTGTCCGAGAATTTCAAGCAAAACCGGGTCAGACACGAAGAAGAATCTCGGAAATATAAGTCGTTTGGTCTCCAGATATCCAGTGAGCGATTTTTGACAGGCTTCTAACTGGTCGAAAAGATGAGGCAACATGTGTTTCAGCGAGTCGTCCGATGTGCAAATCTCTACGCAGTTCTGTATGTCACGGGCACGGAACATTATCTTCACGTATGCTTTGTCAATAGACTGAAAATTAAATACTGATTACCTGCTTATCTGCGTGTCAGTTGGATCAATAAGGAATTTTATTAGCCAGCATTTGATCCAGTTGCTATGATAACTTAGACGGCGGTCGTTGCACAACCTTGTCAGATGCCTAATAGTAGTAGGAGGCAGTTGAAAAACTCGGGTTCATCGGGTCATTAGACGGTGACCCACACGAAGAAGATATTCAACACCATGGTTAGATTCGTATGGTATTGGCAATCGCTTGACCAAGTATTTGGCAGGTTACATAGACGGCCTAAGGTCATCATCATCTGCCTGTCCTTATCCCAGTTTGTTTGGGGTCGGCGCAACATGTTTTTTTCTTCCATTCATCTCTATCAGCTGTCATGGTTTACATCCTTTTGTTTCATATCATCGGGCTAAGGTATCCCGTCAAAATTTAAAATCTAACATAGCACATAACCGCAACTTCCACTTAATTTCTACTGACCGCAAATCGCTTGGCTTCCGCTGGCAGCTGTTTAGCGATGTCACCTCCCACAAACACGGCCTCCAGGTACATCCACAGGTTTTGCACCAGCAACCACTTCTCTAGAATCTCAGAGGTGCTCACTAGCTTGTTAATCCATAGCATGATGTCCTTCTTAAATGGCGCGTTGTATCTGCGCGTATAATTGAAAAGCTGCTTATTTTTCTACCTGTATTGGGCCCTGGATCCTATACCCATTTCCTTTTAAATAAAAGTAAGAAAGAAGAGCAAAGAGCCGACGGTACGCTTCAACCGCATTGGAGATATCTAAAGGCACATTTCTGCTTGGTACAGTAACGAATTTGATATCTAAATATGTGAACTAAAAAACAAAAGTAACTTATGTTATGTATTAGTCGAAAAATACAGCACATCAACCTTCAGCTCAGCGCACAACTGCCTCGAGGTTACTACTGTTTACTGTCGGTGTGGCAGAATTAATCTTGGTACGGTTTATTTTAGTTAGAGTAAGTTTCATACACAACTCAATCAATCGATCAAATAATATTTCCTGTTCTCATCTACGACAAGTCAATCACTCAGGTCAGGACACGACTGGGACCACCTTAGGTTTCACCAGAATTGATGGGCTTTTAATACAATCAAAAAGAAACTCTACGTTACCTGTTAGAGGCTAAAGAGTTGAGGACCATAAGCGAATCTTCAAGGAGCGTGATGATTTCCATAGTATCCGACGCTTTAATCAGCAGCTCCCCGCGATTCTTGAAGTTAGCAAACGTCAAGTCTATTGTGGCCCAGTTGGCCATCACTTCTTTCAGCTTCGCTTCAATATCTTTTTCTTTTACAGCGCCGATGCAAATATCCTAAGAAATGGTCGACACTTGTAACATTAACGTCTTTTGGTAACCTAGTTAATTATACAGAACTAGCGGCCCGCCCAGCGGTTTCACCTGCTGCATTTCCCCGCGCGAAAAAGACCTTTTCTTTCTCGGCATTCGACAAGCATATATACGGACATAGGTACACGGGAAGCGACTTCATTTTATACTATTTAGTGATATGCTAACCTCAACGTCTTCTTTGTATTTCAGCAGAGGTGCCTCCATCACGTTGGCGAGAGTAAATGAATCGGATTCCACGTCCAAAACGACATCTGCAATAAAATTATTGATAAAGAAATGTCTCCTAGAGCAATATTTAGCAGTTTACAAAACTAAAGAGTAGTAGGCACTAGGCATAGACGTGAAAAGACCATTCTCAGTCTGTTGAAATTGATTTAGATATACCTATTCCACCACGATCCCGTCGTAAGGTTTCATTCTACTATTGGCCGATGTGGCGCAGTGGTAGTGCAACTGCCTGCGACGCAAAGGTTCCGGGTTCGATTCTCGGTAGGACACTCACAAAGTTGATATTTATCACTTTGTGAATTTGTTCCCGGTCTGGTTAGGACATTGCAGGGTGAACCAACTGATTGTCCGAAAAAGAAATGGTTTCGTGCTTCGGAGGGCACGTTAAGCCGTCGGTCCCGGTTGCTGTCTATGATTACTTAGACGGCGGTCGTAATACAACCATGTCAGAGGCCTACTAGTGGTAGTAGGCGGTTAAAAAACTCTGACACCAGGGTTTATCGGGTCGTTAAACGACTCGGTGTCCCACACGAAAAGAGAGATCCTACTATTTCAAAGTAACTTTAGAACTTACTCATAAGTTTTTCGAGTCGTCTCCAATGACGCTCTTTCATGGATTTATCGGCCATCAATTCTAACAGAGGGCACGTTTGGTTGAAGTCGTCGATTTTTTTCTTTAAATCTATAAATGCAGGCCAATCCTTCATACCCTTCGGCAGTTTACGACACCTGCGAATATAGAATGTTCCATGGTTCAACGGACCGTCAATCGATTTGGTGTCCCATACGAGAAGGGAGATATATCTAAGGTGAGTAAGATAAAACCAATCATACCTTCTGAAAATGTATGTACCTTATATCAAACTCAGCCAGTTGCGCTACAATCACATCAGTATTGATTTCACTCCACGGTGTCTCAAAGTATCCGTCGATAGAATTCATGACAGCAAGGTAAAGGCTGTACCTATAAATTGAAACCAGGAAACAGTAATACTTATTTTTACTGAAGGACATCAAAGGCAAAAATTACACTCGCATATCTGATAATACTTACAATTTGTTCAACAAGTTGAATTCTTTCTTTTTCTGGTGTAAAATGGGATAATCATTCACCTCCATGCCAAAGAGCTTTTCACCGCTCTGATACATCTCAAATCGTCTCCATAGCTCATCAAATCTTGATTGGAACATGATCACTCTAAAAATAATAAAAGCTTTTTGAAGGGTAACAAAAATCACTGGAGTAATACAATGAACAAGGCGAGTCCAATACGTACTGTTTTAGTGACTTTGATGAGTTTTTCTGCGTACTTACGCATGCATTTTGTTAAGCTACTCTTACTAATTGCTTGGAATATATGAAAGACACGTAAATGAAATTGGCGAAGAAATGACATTTGAAAGTGTTCGGATAGGTACCTATCACTAGCTTCGCGAGCAGACAGACCAGGAGTCATGGGTCCAAACGCATCGTAGTCTGCATCGAACTTGAGCACGTCCGCGTGGAACGTTGCAACTCCTTCGTTCAGCTCTTCTTGAAGTGGCCCTTGCATGTCCACTATCTTCTGTTGTATTTGCTGGGACTGTTACACAAGGAAGCCACGTAAATAAAAACATGTGATTCTCTTTGGACTTAAGGTCGAGAAAATTTTCCGCTTAAAATAAAATGCCGATCACAAAATAGATATTGAACACTGAAACGAGCATACAAAAAATACACAACCCTTCACTTACCGTCAACAGCATATTTTGGAATGCGTATCGCAAACCGTAGACCAAATTAGCATCGTCCTTAGGTATTTCGATATTAAACAGTACAAAAGTTGCGTAGCTCTCCTCTATTAGATCCAACTCCATGTCCATACTGAAAATAACATTGAGTAAGTAGTTTTAATTTTACGCTGAATACATAAAAAGTTCCGAAGCACGAAAGACGTGGTACTAAGTACGTAAAGATTTCTTTATTATGGACCAGTAGTATTGGAGATTATCTTGGACAAATAGACAAGAAAACAGACATAAAAAATTATGATCCAATATTTATTTAACATCACCCCGATTAATAAAATTATTTGGTAGATTTAAGCAATGTACAGACACACGGATTTTTCTGTAGATACCTATTATTATACCTATGTATAGAATAACAATTCCGCCCGCGGTTTCACTCGCGCAATGAGTCAACGAACGACCACTCGTCAAACCTTCTAAAAACTCTCAAATTTTTATATTTCATCATCATAATTATTGAAACAGATCACATTTAAAAACCATGAATTTCCAATACAAACATTTCATCTCCGTTTTATCCTTTTATATGTAAAATTTTAGGCAATGCTGAATCGCGTAATTTTAAGTTATAAATAAACATACATACATACATCCCTCCTTTATTCCTTTCGGGGTAGGCAGAGGGTTAACGGTCGTTCGTTATCGGCACGTCTGACAAATATTAGAGGGCCGTTTCAGAAAAAACGTGAATCATTGTAGTGACAGGTTGTAAGCCTGTCGCCTAAAATTGTAATACACTTGAAACCCTTTGAGTCCCTGAGTCGCCTCTTACTCCACTGGAAAGAAAAGGGGTGATGCTTTTATAAACCGGCATCACACGGTTTTAAATTTAAAAAATCCTTGAACACGTACTAGCATTCCACTGTTCTAGCTTCATGATCTAATCACATCTAGGTCACATAAATGACTACGAACTTTCATACAATCTATTAACCCTTTTCACTTGACGATTTTTTATACAAACCTTTTACATCTTTTAGGGGTTAAAAATTTGTAAATACTAAAACGAATCGCGTTTAAAAATCACAATCTTTCATACAAATATTTGACTCCTTTTAAAGGCTAAATAAACTTACCCAATAAATTCTTCTCTTATCATTTCCAGACACAGCATGGCAACTCTGACGTCATCCAGGTCTTTGATTTTCTTCCCCATCGTCTTCATGCGGTCGTTGATGAACTGCATCATTTTCTGCACGCGCTCTCTGTACGCATAGCCTAGTAGTTTACCTAGTATCCGCTTCCATTCTATCGACTCTAAATACAAGGCCAGCTTGACTTTCTCTGGAAACAAAATGTTGCAAAATAAAGGGTGAAATTTCATAGCGATAGCGAAAACTCAGGAGGGGCTGGTGATAAGGAACAGCTTTCCCCAAGATCGAAAAATTAAATAAATAGAATTGGACCTCCCATACAAAATGTATTAGCTGACCAAGTCAATTTGCATGGCAAGTCCTTTCTCGTATTTCGCGCTATGTGCCTTAGGGAAAGTTGCTTCTTATCACCAGCTCGTCCTGAGTTTTCGGCATCGGTCACTAGTTATATTTAACCCAATATATCATTATTATCTTCCAATTTATTTGGGGTAGGCGCAACACATGTTTAGCCAGCACTCAAAATCATGTTGCCATAATATTTACCTCCTACGATAGACCACCTGCCTGACGTCAGCAATCTTTGGGAATGTATTTGGCATATCTAATAACTAGTGGCCCGCCCAACGGTTTCACCAGCTGTTGTTTTTTGGTTTTCCCATGAATAGCAACCCTCTTTTAAAAGCTGTTTGTTTGTAATTCCATGTTATCTGATGTTATATAGTCAATCCGAGTATGTGTAGCTGTCATCCGAGTATGTGTACCTGTCATCCTCAAGCCGTTTGAGCGTGAAGAGGTAACCAACACACGCTCACACAAATTCTCAGATTATGATAAGTAAGCTGCAATTATATTAATGCTTACCCATATTTATTTGAATAGAACCGATAATATGTCGCTCTGGCAAATTGTTTATTTCCTCGGTTTGAGCTTCGTACTTCTTGAACATATCACTGATGATGACATTCAGAGGATTGGAGTCGACAAATTCCTGTATCTGCTGTGTTCTATCTTCAGCCCACAAATCTGCGAACCTTGTGTAACTCTAGAAAAGTTATTAATCAAAGTGCATTCCACAAACGTAAAAGCGAGATTCAAACAGCAAAAACTTACAGTATTCTGCTAGAAATTAACATTGTATCTAGAATCTACAGTCATAATATATCGGATCCAATACAGTTATTCTTGCTTAATATTTATTAACTTGTATTACTTATACCAAAGTAGTCATACAATATTTTTTTAATACAAAACCTTACCTTTAGTAATTTCTCGATATCTGGTTTGTACATATACATCATTCCTTGTAGAGCCATTACAGAGCGCACGATGTCCTTGTGTTCAGATACCGTTCGGAAATAGGTCCTTAAGCCACTGACGCTCGATGTAGACCGGGCTACAAAAAATAATTTATACTACACCTAAATATAGAGAACCCTATAGCTTTTCAAACATTGAGAAACGTGAGTCTTTGTTCACGTTTCAAATTAGCGGGAAGGAATTGTCCATACAAACACTTCCTCTCGGGAGTAAAGGATGCAACTGTCAAAACTTTCGTAAAGCGGAACGTATCTTAGTTATTTAGCAGACAGAAAAGAAGACTTGGCTGAATGGATTAATTTCAATTAAAAATACACCTCTAACTACTGCAACGCACGTTTTCGCTGCATTCATTTGCGGATTATTGAACTGTTATGTTTTTAATTTTGTAGGCGTAGTATAAAGCACTATCTTAATCACTTGGAAGAAACTGCAATAACTAACTCGTGTTTTTAGGCCCTCAGCTGTGCTTCGAGCTTCAAATAACACCCTAGTTAGTAAACATGACGATTCATTATCATCTTTGTGTATTATTCATTGATACACGATTACTTCATGCTAGACTATAAAATTTTTGTCTACTAATTCGTTAGGTACTATACAGTTTTAGATCATTCTACAAGAACCCGGCGTTTGAATAGCTATTATATATAATAAGCCCGATAAGCTATTAAGGTATTCGTATTATATATTACTATTAATAAAAAATAAATTACCCATGCCACTACTGACGTTTCCACTACCACTGCTCCCAGTTCCGCCTTTTCCTCTTAGAGAGTGTTGCTGTCCCCACATGTAGACTCCTCTATGGACGTCCATGATACAGTTCAAAAGAACCTGAAACCGTAATTTTTTTTTCATTCATCTTCAGATCGTGTTATAAACCGAATCGACCCGATGGACTCTCGGATTACAAACCAACCATAAGGCAATTATAAAATCTCTGACGTGGTTACACAACTAAAGATCATTCTAAGTAGATAATCACTAATCATCAGAAGTCAATCGAATCCGAGACCAACACTTAGGCCAGTTGACCAGGCAGATAAAATATTTATATTCATTCATGTAAGCATTTTATCGTTCGCGTCATATTTTGGTAGCTATGGAAATTAAACAATGGTTTTTGGTACTTATTTTATATTATTTACCAAGTTACCTGGGAAAATGCCGATTGTATTTCTTCTAATGCTGGTTTTATCAGTAGTCTTGGTATTTGTACGTACATCATGGTCATCATAAGAGGCTTAAGCTTCTTCTGTTCTTCTGGATCGATTGTCATTGTGAGGAAACTGAAAAAAAAAATCTCTTTTGATGGGACATTTTCTAAACTGATCCTCTGCTGTTCCCGTCTCTTTCTTATACAAGAAACGAGACGAAAAATCTGCAATCTGCACCTATGGACGCAAAATTTGAAAGCAGCATCGTAATATAGCAGTCCCCGCCCAAAGCCCCGCAGATGTGATGTAGGTATCCTGATAACATGCTGATAATATCATGTTACTTTTTAGCGCCAAACTGAAGTAACTTTACCGGAGCACTTTTTATTTTCAAAGTTTTCTACTATTAGAGTGCCAACTGCAGAGATAGTTTAAAGGATAAGTACATGTGTACAGCAATTAAATAGATATTGCGATTGTGACAATTGACGATAAATAGGTAAGCGAACAAACAAACTTCAGTGAAGCAAAAAAAGCTGCGGGTTTTCTGGACAGCTCTATATTTTTAATTTCAATACATTTCTTACCTAGAAACGGAAGCTCTTTTTCTCAGAACATCTAAACTCTGTCTCGTGCATTTGATAAGCGATTCCAAGCATTTGGTCGCAAAGTATGCGAACAACTCATTGCATTCATTAATAGAGTGCTGGATTTCGAATCGGTCGGGATTTTCAATTTCTTGAAAAGCTGTGGATGGTTAATATCATAAACAAACTGTTATTGGCTGTTTGCTGGGTTATAACGGCATCACTCCATTTGAACTCATGAATGTCGTAAAGTTGACTAAGTGATAAATTCAGGAAATTTTACAGCCGATTTGCTAAGTATTTAAGAAATTGCAAGAAATTACTTAGTATTATTTAAATGTTTAATTTAAAGTGAGATTATGTGTAATAAATACATAAAAAGTGATTTAATACACACACACACACATATCACGCTTAAAATCCCTTGCGGGGTAGGCAGAGCGTAAACGTCCGCACAATTACACCACTTCTGACAAATATTTGAGGGTCAATCAGAAAATTGTGTATCGCCATAGTGACAGGTTGACAGCCCATCGCCTAAAATTGCGATACACACCCTCGAGTCTCTTACGACACCCACAGGAAAGAAATGGGGTGATGCTATTCTATACCGGCATCACACGGCGAAAATTTAATAAATCTTTAACAAAACGAAAGTACATACCGGCATCCTCTGCCAGGATTCTTGTAGCAGAGGTAACTTGCTTTATTGCTTTTTCCATGTCCAACCTTTATAAAACAGGGTCTTTAATATTTAATATAGTTTATCAACTTAAGTTCCTTATTGCGTTTCAAAATAAATCATATTTTCAGGGTAAACTGATAAAAATTTCCACTTAAATAATACTAACCAGTTATCAACTAAATCATTAATCTGTTTTGAAGGCACGCTCATCAAGAATTTATTAATAAGTTCATATACCGCAGTTTCAGCGTTCCAAGATTTTTGTTGTAACTCGCGAGCTGCAATTAAAGTATTAAAATAACACAAACATTTTCCAAACCTTTATCTTTATAAGATAAGACGATATAAGCGCTAGTTTAGTGTAGTCCTAGCTCACCAATTTCATCACGCCTGAGAAGATTTTCTTCGTAGAACACATGTGGTTCAACTGCCTGCTCCGGCAAATACACCAACAGTGTATTTATCATAGAGCTGAGTATGGCATCGACACGGGCTTCTTTCATGTCCACAACCTACGAAATGGACAAATTAGTAAACCAATGGGCATGAGTTTAGGTTGTATTAAAATTATTGAAACCCGTCCAGCGGTTTCATCCACTGCTAACGTTAACCGAATTCCCGCGGGAATAAAACCTTATCCTGGCATGTATATACATAAATTATAAACCTAATTTTAAGGTATATATCTAAGCGGACATAGGGACACCGGGACAGAAACGGGAAGTGACTCTACTCTATTCTATACTATGTAGTGACACATCCTAGCTACATAGTGTGTTGCCGGGATAGAACAGCATCACCCTGCCTACCAGGAATACATCCAGGGAATGGACAGAAGCAATTCCAGTGGATGTAGGTACTTACTAAACTCGCGTGCCAAGCCAATGTGATAGATATGGCTCTGACCCTACCCTATATTGTATGCAGTTTAAATTCCAAATAATATTCTACAAACTTCACTGAAATAAGAAGTCTGTTTTATCATCATCGTCGTTATCAGCCCACATCTACTCACTGCAGGGCATTACTCTATCCTACTTACCATCATCAACCCACATCTACCCACTGCACTATTCTATTACTCTAGGTATCCTACTTATCTATTACATATTTACACGGCTAAAAAGCAAAAATAAATTATTTCTAAGAAAAATAACTGGTACCTACTAAGAAATATTTCGTTTATACTATACACGGGAATAGTACTAATGTTTTCCAAAGATAGTCCCTTAACCTTTTCACCGCCATAGACGGGTATAGCCGACAACCCGCGACTTGCCGTCAGCGCCACGGTCGGGTACAGCCGACAAAACGTCGTTAAAGTTTATGTTCATAAACTAGCATTCTAAAACCGTATCTTTCTTTCATTTTTTCGCATATTGCATTTATTGTACCCTCTACTTTCATTTCTGAACTTTTGCGCTTAGATATTTATTAGATTTGTAGTATAAATAAGAAAAATACTGATTACGTTTTGAAGCTGTCAGAAGTACCATTCGCACACGCCATAGTCGGCCCCACACGACTGGAAGTGTTGTTCCTTACTAGTACAAATGTGAAATATCGATACATCTATAATATATTTACGGAATATACTATGCCTAGATATTAGTCAAGTTTGTCATAACAATAACATTTTCTTATTATTTTAATGTATATTGAAAATATTCCCGACATCGATTTGTAGAAATACGCCAGTATTAGACATTATTTTCTTTGTTTGATTGAGTATCGACAAACCGGTTTCGTCGACTCGTGCACAGCGATAATTGCTTGACCATTGTGAGTGCACTATACGCCGTAGTCGGGTAAAGACGACACGCTCTGACGTCATTGAAGTAGTGACATAAAAATAGTGATGGGAAAATGAGTGCCGACGAGCTTAGTTCAGCAGAACTTCTACAGATTTTAGAAGGCGTAGAGGATGACGTTGATCTGTCGTTTGAACCTGGATTACTCGAAGAAGAAGATTTAGAGTTAAGTAAATACCTAATAATCATAAATAATAATAAATAAATTAAGAGAGTTTAGGAGGGTTTCATGTGAACTTAATTTAACGGGTCAAATTGTGATACAAGATTATTATTAGATAATAGGAGATAAATTAATTATTTATTTAATAAACGTATAAGTAACTATCCATCTATCTGTCTAATTAGCCTAAATTAGCCCTATGTTGGACATAGGCCTCTTCTTTATAAGTAACTATGAAATGCTAATAAATAACCGCTAATATAAGTACAATACCTTACGAAGGGCGTTATAAAAAGTAAATAGAAACAAACCGAAGAAATAATAGAAAAAAAAATCAAGTATTTAATAATATATCATAAATCTTAAAATATTAGTTATGTCGGTTTCCCATTTGCCTGAGATACAGGAATTCATATTCTTAGTTTAGGAAATGGTTAAGCCACAGAATTATTTCATATAAGTGTACCTATTTGTAATTAAGTTTATTAAATAAATAATTATCTTTTCTCTTATTATCTAATAATAATCTTGTATCACAATTTGACCCGTTAAATTAAGTTCACATGAAATTCGTGCCATTTAAAATCGTTTTTCATTAATATTCAACGTAATTAAAATAAGAAAAAGAAATGAAAGAAAACAAATAGTCCCAATAAAATATTAAAATAAATACCAGCATAAATCCTATGATGTTCTAATTTTTTTTATCGATATTCTATATTACATCCTTATTTGTCCTAAGGGTTTGAGAATATAGAAATGCCACCGACGCCACAGTCGTCTATAACCGACAACGCGATATAGAGAGACGCGTAATAGAGATGCGCCAGTGCTGATCGAAAACTGAACTAAAAATAAACTTGTTGAATATGCCTAGTGTTGTTTACGAGGCCACCACTACTACCACTATCCTATATTACTATTTTGACCTATATGAAATCAGAACTGAAAGTAGGGGGCAAAATAATGGTTTTAGATTAATTAAAACTCGGTTTAAAAAGTGAAGATTTATTATCGATATGAACTGTTGGACATCTCTATTTTATTGAGTATTTCTTTACCAAGAAATTGGTGTGGCGCTGGTTGCAATTTTTTACTCGAATGGCTTGGCGGCGAAAAGGTTAAAGATAGCCTCTTTAACATATTATAAAGCATTTTTTACACACCTCTTTCACAAAAAGATCAACTTCTTTTAGCACAGTTTCGATCTTATCGCAATAAGCCGGAATCTCGAGCGATGTCCAAGTGATAGTGGAAAGTCCCGGACTGAATGCTTTGTCTATCTTTATCAACTGGGCTCTAAGTAGTGGCAAATATAGTTTCGGCATAGCCCTACAAAAAAGAAACATTATTTTAGCAACTGATTTGTACCTACACTTCAGAAGAAGCGACTAAAGGACTTGAAGGTTTGTATTATAATTTTAGGCAACAGGCTGACAACGACAACTTGACGTTATGGTACACGATTTTTTGCAACGACCCTCAAATATTCGTTAGACGAGGCGACAGCAATCGTATTTTTGCGGCCGGTAAAGCTCTGTCTACCTTGCAAGAGATAAAGGCTTGATATGAGTGTGTATGTATGTACACATCAAATAGGAATAAAGCAGCAATGTCTAGTCAACCACTAACGTGTTTAATAGTAATACAGGAAAAAACCGCATTTGTGCGAGTCGGACTACTTACTACTATTCTCAATTTGAAAATATTATTTTATTTATTATCGGTCCTCTGAAAGACCATACTAAAAAAGGATATTTTCCTAAACCTGTACTTCACAACGAAGCTACTTGAAAAATTTCATAGGAGTCACGGGAAGTACCTTAAGTATTTTGACTCCCTTGAGAGGGTCAAAAACACGCGTTTTTTACAGCATAAACAACCGTATCTTTTTTAACGTTAAAGTAGAAAATATAGCGACCGGATGAGAGTGATAGGAATAAATTTATGAATGGACAGGGTAACCGAAATAAACTGAACGATTAACACTGTTGACACTACATACACATAGATGGAGCTAGCAGTTTGACGTTTCTGTTGTCCCTACATTCACATAGATGGAGCTAATAAACACTGCCTCTAACAGGTCGTGAGAGACGGACGGACAATAAGGGTTCAGGTTTTTTATTTTGCGGTACGGAACCCTAAAGAGACTTACTTTCTAATTATGTTGTTCTTGTCAACTAAGTACTTGATGCGCTCATAGTTCGCATATATTTTATCCTTGCTAAACGCTACAATTTGAGCGGAGTCAGGTACACCTGAAATAAATCATTTGCGTCATTATTCTGATGCTGTGCAGTAAGCAGCGAGGAAAAATACACGATGCTGAACAGATTTTCTCAAGCTAAGTTCAGCTTGAAATATTAGATAATAAAATACTTTATTTGAAAAAAAAAACTTTATTACAAATAGGTAAACTTATGTGACAATATTGGGACTCCCAATAACAGTACTAAGACTAAGATTTCAAAGTTTAAAATACTCACCCAATCTTAATTGCCACATGTACTCGACTTCTCTTATACATTCAGGTATGTAAATATCGAAATTGATTATAAACATATTGGTGATAGGATGGCGGACTAACAGTGGAGCTATAAGGCCCAATCTCACCTAGGGAACACACGTTTTAATTTTAACTACTACCTAATACTGCTTTACAATTATCATAATTTATTTTTATTTTGAGAAATGAAGCTCCCTAAAAATAATTTTAGTAACCAAAAAGATATAAACAACAATTGAACAACATTTGAACAACAGCTGAACTTTCAAAATTTCGCCACAAGCCATATTACGTTCTCGTATTGAATTTCATCCCGTATTGGACTTTGCAAACGCCAGTGCGGAGGTTTGGAAAACATTAGTGAGATTTTTTTATATAAAGTACTGTATGCATCTGCATATAACACAGACAGCATCGGCTCGTGTGATAATCAGACACTCGCATTATCCATTATCTTATCCAACTAATACTTGACAGTTGCATTTTTAACATTAACAGTCACAACAGCCCATTGATGGTCATGGGCCTCACGTTATTGCCATGCTCAATATGCTTGGCAAGCGTATGGAGAACGCATTGCAAGATATTTATTTCACAGGGAACGCTGCTGCCCATTCCCTGGATGAATTTATCCCTCAGTCGCTTTTTACGACACCCACGGGTAGTAAGTATTGGGACAGTTGCATTAACTAGGTACTTCTGCGCCGGTTTTTTGGGGATTTCCCTGTTCAGGGGGTCCGGTTAATTATACGCATGTTAATAACACCATTTGAAACTCTTGACTTCAATTTATAACAAATGTCGTATACTGGTGGTGGTGGCGTAAAGTTACGTGCCGTGTGATTAACCTGGCCAGCCCCGAGGCAGAGCCTTTTTTTTAGTAATTTATTGTTACACAAAGAAGAAAATTGTGTTATATAAATTCATTTTTTTACAATAACGGATCATGACATGATGTCAATAAGTGATAAATAATAGGTACTCTCCTAAATTGAATAAAGTTAATTTCATATCATTACTATTTTATACGAGGGCTGCTATTTATGCATCCGGCCGAATGGGGCACTTTCAGAATAAAAATGTATTACAAGATGAGTTCTAACCTGCCCCACATTCTCAGCCCAAGCACTATGGTAAATCAATTCATATTCCGTAAACACGATCTGCATTACATTGTACAGCTTTATGCACCTTTGCGTATTCTGAAATCAATGTAACAATAAATAGACAGAGTGGCCCGAAGAGCGACGTCACACATTAAAATAGGTTTTACTCTACGGAGTGGTATCCGAATCACCCCCATGTATGTTCCACAATTTTATAGTTTCCGAGTAATTTTACTGGCTAAGCCTTTTTGGACCCCCTTCCCTTACTTTTAGTTCATCAAAAAAGCTTACCATATGTGTTATAACTATTTCTTGCTGCATGAACTCCTTCATAGGTCTTTTGATGTAATCGTCGTAAAATCTTATCCACATTATACGGCCTGCAACCGGAGGCATGTTTCTGGGAAGCTCGGGGTTGTCTCTCTCTTCATTGTATCTATATGTTGGGAATGTATCTAAATAAAGCTAAACTGCCCCTGTAGCAAGTCTAAGGCTAAATTGTAGCAAGTCTAAATTTTAAAAGGCCATGACTTTTATTCTGGAAAAATTTCGTAAGCTTGTAAAAGCCTTATGCTTGTTTGTAGTTGGAATTTGAAAACAATACAAGTTTAGAAAAGCCTTATGCTTGTTTGTAGTTGAATTTTACAAATGATACAAGCTTGGAAAGTCTAATGCTTGTTTGTACTTAAAATTTGAAAATATTACAAGCTTGGAAAAGCCTTATGCTTGTTTGTAGTTGAAAATATTACAAGCTTGGAAAAGCCTTATGCTTGTTTGTAGTTCAAATTTGCAAATGATACAAGCTTGGAAAATCCTAAGGCTTGTTTGTAGTTCAAATTTGAAAATAATATAAGCTTAGAAAAGCCTTATGCTCGTTTGTAGTTGAAATTTGAAAATAATACAAGTTTAGAAAGCCTTATGCTTGTTTGTAGTTCAAATTTACAAATGATACAAGCTTGGAAAGTCTAATGCTTGTTTGTACTTAAAATTTGAAAATATTACAAGCTTGGAAAAGCCTTATGCTTGTTTGTAGTTGAAAATATTACAAGCTTGGAAAAGCATTATGCTTGTTTGTAGTTGAAATTTGCAAATGATAAAAGCTTGGAAAAGCCTTATGCTCGTTTGTAGTTGAAATTTGAAAATAATACAAGTTTAGAAAGCCTTATGCTTGTTTGTAGTTGAAATTTGCAAATGATACAAGCTTGGAAAAACCTTATGCTTTTTGTAGTTGAAAATATTACAAGCTTGGAAAAGCCATATGCTTGTTTCTAGTTCAAATTTGCAAATGATACAAGCTTGGAAAATCATAAGGCTTGTTTGTAGTTCAAATTTGAAAATAATATAAGCTTAGAAAAGCCTTATGCTTGTTTGTTCTTCAATATAAAAATAATAAAATTTAATACCAAATTTTTAAAACACTTCCCGTGTTAGGTATAAAAAAAAATTAAACTTTATACCTAACACAGGATTTGAACCTGCGAAACTAACCCGGTAGATGAAGCCGTGCCACGCGTTACTGGCATTAAAATACACTTGCAAAATTGGCGGGCAAGGAATGAGCTGCGGTAGCCCAGATGGAAGAGGCGTCGCCACTAGTAATGCGAAAGTCGCAGGTTTAAATCCTTCCCGCGCTTGAAAATTTTGCAAGTTTTCAAAAAATTTTATACCTAACACGGGAAGTGTTTTAAAAATTTGGTATTCAATTTATCCCGGGTTTTCATTGATTAGACTACATTCAATCTGTAAAGATAGAATTAGTCGTCGGGTATTAGTTGCAAAACTAACCCGGTAGATGAAATTTTGCAAGTTTTCAAAAAAATAATAAAAGCTTGGAAAAGCCTTATGCTTATCCGTATTTGAAATTTGAAAATACTACAAGCTAGGAAAAGCCTTATGCTTGTTTATTGTTGAAGAGAAAAGTCTAAAAAAGCCTTGTGCTTGTTCTTTGCCGCTTTTCCAAACTAATATATTAGTTTGGAAAAATGTCTTACGAGTTAAAGATGACTAATGTACCTAAATAAGAAAACCACGATTACCTGTCACGTATCATTTCTATTTCCGAAGTATATTTGCTGATCAAGTCGTAGTACTGATCTTCGAGATACAAACATTCTAGTCGAAGCTTTGCAAATCTTTTTAGCAACATCAACTCAATCTCCGTAGTCGGGCACTTATTACACGACTGAAAGAAGAAATAATACTTTTTAACTACTATAGTAAATAAAAAATATTCTATTACTTTTTAACCTGTAAAGGAGTAATACAGCAGAAGTTCGACTTGCCAAAATAAAATGTTTAAATAACACCCTAAACCCTACTTAAGTACCTACTACTGAAATTTCGTACACTTACTGTAATCATGAAATTTTCTAAGACCAATTCTTGATTTGCAACACCATCTTTGTAGACTTTATAATCTTTGTCAAAATCTGGACGTCTGAAATACAAGAGTGAGTCGTTTATTATAATATGTATGTATATTGATATTTATTATTTCATATAAGAAATATAATTACTTATATAATTTCAATGTTTTAGAAAGTAACTTCTCGTTTTACCGTTTTCACATTTTAGTGCACCCGTTTCGAGCTCTCTGTTTACCCTATGGTTGGCCGGTAGAGAATGCTGCGAGGCATTAGGCCCGCCATTTGTACGTTTTGTGCAATAAAGTTTTATAAAAAAAAAAAAGAAGAGTGAAAAGAAAAGCTACCTCTAAGTATGTTCCACAGATTATAAGCGACTACATCAGTTTCCAGTTTGGTTAGGACATATTTTATGGTGAACTACCTGATTATCCGCAAGAAAGATGGTTCAGTAATTTGGGAGCACCTAAAGGCATCAGTCCCGGTTGTTGCCTACTGCTTAGACGGCGGCCGTCCCAGAATCACGTGTCCCTTTCAATATGTATGACTAAGCGTTTTAAACAAATATACCTGTGATCAAGAGCATCATACAGCTTTGTCGAAATTCTATGAAATAGTTTATTAAACGCAGTTGCGTGTTCTTCTATTCCTTCGAGAGTAGTTTTATTTAGCACGTAATAAGCAATGTAAGTTTGAAACAAATCAATGATCTGGAAAATAAAATTCTTGTGTTTACGGAAAGAATTCAAAACGTTTCGAGTATGTCAATCTATAATAAGTATCAGAGCAATTACTTTACGCGTGTCTCGGGACCGGACTTGGGGCAATTCACGAATAACATTGTTAATATTATCGAAAATACCTTTAGCAATCTTTTCTTAAATGTTTCAAATTTTCCAAATATGTACATCTCGGAGCAGTCAAACGGCCTTTCGTCGGCTGCTTCCCTCATTTCTTTCTGTGTTTCACTGTAGCATTCGCGGTAGAAACTATATAGAGCCAAGCAAAGCTAAAAAAGAAGAGCTTCATGTTTTATTTTTCCGTTACTTGATAATTCTTGGATGATCTTTTCGTTAATGGTTGAGGTTGAACAACAAACAGCCTGTCACGAAAACCCTGGACTGGTGTCAGAGGTTTTTAATTTTTAACGAACCGCAACCGGGACAGACTTAACAAGCCTTACAAATAATACAGTAAAATATTTTTAAAAGCCGATTGAATATAGTTTCAAGCCAGCATTGCCTTAATTCTTGCTTGAAGACCATAATACCTATTCTTACACTCATTTGCTCTTAATATGCATATTTGAATCAGAAACTGGAAAAACCTGTCGCGAACATGATAATAGTGTTGACTAAGAAGCACTAACCTGAGCCTTCTTTATAAAATTAAGCTTATCTTGATTCCAAATAGTTTTCTTTCCACCATTAGTAAGAAAATCCATACACGTGTTTAGTATCTGATTGGTGACTTTCACTAATAGAGTCGAGATTTGTTTGGTGGTGTTATAGTAGCGAGACGTAGCAAAAACCATTCTGACAGTATACAAAAGACCTGGGATATACTGTTGCATAGTCCTGGGGTCACATCTGTAAAGAACATAAGAGTTAAGGGCCTGCCTCGAACTTTTAAATGCCCTTTTCAGACTAATGGCAAATCCTGTGTGTGAGAACAGAGCGGAATCGCCATATTTAAACGATTTTTCAATCAAAAACTGTACGACAAGAATCTAGTAATGTACAAGACGTATCGTATTTGCAAAAAATAACGTGTTACTCGTATGTTCATAAGCTAAGCTATACACTAAGAAAAAAGTGTAAAAATTGACAAAACTTTGAAAATTAATTCGAGCAAACTTTCTTTAAATCGTGTTTTCCAGCGACCAGAATCTAGATAATATAGTGGAAAATATCATTACACATAGGTTAAAATAAGGTTTTTATCGTATTCACTAACGAAATTGCGTGCATCCAAAAATACTCTAACTGCACAAATATTTCTCACGGCACGCCTTTTTTCGTTTAAAAGGGTTGGGACTAAGATATAGAGATTCGTCTCGTGCATTGTCTTTAAAGGTAGTTATTTACCTGTATAAAGGCTCACAATACTTTTCAAGAGCATATAAATATTTCACATTGTCATACGCTTCGTTGTAGTAGTCAGTAACCATATTGTCTAATTGCCTCCATTTCTGAAAAATAATGTTGATATTGTATCCAAACACTTTAAGTCATGCAACGACCCGATGAATCTGTATCTAACCTACTTTTGATCTTAGTTTTTCTTATGGTTTCTTTCACCCGCTGTTTTCCCGAAGAAAAGAGCTTATCCTCAGTGAAATAGACCCTATCATACTCAAAAGATAAATATGTGCCTATTTTCATTACGATGAAAGAACTTTAAAAATCGGTCCAGTAGTTTCGTTTAAACGATTACATTACATAGGTACAAAAAAAAGAACTTATAACCTGGAAAGAGTTAAGACGTAACACTTGTGTTACAAGCAAAAAAAACCGGTGTAATACTGGATTGGATGGGAAAAGATACGGAGTAAAATTACCTTCACTAGCTTGGACTTGGCTCTTATAAGGGTATACAAATACATCTGGCAGGGGTCGCTCTTGATGTGTTCGATGATCGAAGTAAAGGCGGTGAGCTGCCGCCGCCAGTGATCTAGCTCCGCAAGAGGACCTATGTTCGACGGCTCTCGGCGGAGTTGCTGGCTTTGTACTAACACCTGTGATTTAAAAGAATACACTTGTATGCGTCAACTCTGTATGCTATCCTTTAATTAATTTCTGTTGCATTCTTCAGTAGGCAAAGGAAAAGATAACATTTGTTTCCTTGAGTGATGTTCCCACTAGTATATCTTACGTAAATCTAGTGTACCTAGGCTATCACTGGCCTCAAATTGGGGAAATAAATTATTTTAACTTTGCTTAAAATAGCGCTGTCACTTTCCGTTGAAGCGGTTTAGCAAAGGATAGAAGGATAGTTTAAAACATGACCGCCGATTAGTCCCCATTGTTTTCATCGTCGCCTTATTTTCACGCGTATTTTGCGTCATATTGTAAGACTTTTATATCTTCCCATCTTTTTCTTAACCTATTTGACGGAATATGACAGCGCTAATTTAAGGTAAGGTCAGTTTTAATAATTGATTTCCCGATTAGTCATCTCTATGAAAAACTGCGACACTGCAATCTCTGGTTTCGTATGCGCCTCTAGCAAGGAAAAATATATTGGTTAACACTTTTGTAAATAGGAATTGTCTTGTTGTACAATATACTAAAATTAAATACTTAGGTACCATAGTAATCTGTTTCACCCACTGCTTTACATAAGAACCTATTTCTTCCAGCACACCAGTTTTTGTGATTGCTTGCTTCACTTTATCTTGATCAACTAATTCATCTTCATATAATTGCATGTTAATTTTAAATTTCGTACAGCAGTCCAAATCTGTTTTAGTTTCTAAATAGAGAAAAATAGATCATAAGTACAACAACTTAGGTACAGAATAGTTATAAGTAGTTATAGTTATAAATTACACCTCTATCAAATACTCTGTGACAAGCTCAGCAACGAATTCCGACTTACTTTCTAGTTTTGGACGATAGAGCAGGCGGTTGAAGCCGCCTTAAATTAAGAATCTCTGGTAACTTGTATTGTTTTGTTGGATCAAGTTATAGAGTAATAGAAGACAGCAAATAATACAAATAAATTAAATAATAATTGAATACATACTAGCTAGATAGTCCATAAACTGCATGATCTTGAAAATATAAACTTTTATAATCTCTGCACTATTGGGGTTAGGAGGATTTATATCACCCCATTGTTTACATACTTTCAAGGCAGGCACATACACTCTCATAAGAGATTTGTAAATGGCTGATACTACATTGTCGTTTTCAGGATTTATATCAAATATTACAAAAAAATAGTCCTGTAACAATCAAACATTACATGTGATAAATTATGGTTACTCAAGGTTTAACAACTTAGTATATAATGTTATGAAAATTATAATGAATGTTGTTGAGACAAATTCACTATCGAAAGATATAACTTGGGAGACCTCAGTGTAGAGTTTTGTAAAACAGCATAGATTATGATTGATCAGACATCAAACGGCTCAGGAAGAACCAACTTAGCTTTACTAACAAGATAAATCCAAAAAATCGGCCAAGTGCCTACACTACAAACTTTTTTCTTGATACCTCTGAACTATAGGCTTTATTTTTATTATTTTTTTTTGTTTATAAATAATATATTTTTATTTTATTTTCTTATATAGGTACTTCAAAACGAGCTAATAGCAAATTTCATTGTTGTAGGTCAACAGGGAGTACCCTATGAATTTGGAATCTCTTCAGAGAGTCTACACCACACAATGGCCATTATCTTATTTTAACATTAAGTTAGGAGCTTGATTTTTCACAAATACAAGCTGTAGACCTGATAATTTAAACACATTATCTTGATATCTCTATGCATTCCCAAGATAAAGGTTTGTGTCCTCATTGTGACAGATGTATAGACAGACAACAAAATGATCCTATAAAGTATAATTTTTTTCTTTTGTTGTATGGAACCCTAAAAGTTAAGAAGAAACAAGAATAATGAATGACTCACATCTGCAATGTTTTTCTGTTCTATTAGTTTATTTTTAATCCTGTATAGAGCAATGCATCTTCCTTCTGTGCCAATTGTTGACCCATCAGATATATAAGTTCGCTCCATTTTTCCCTTTTGATGTGGGACAAATCTCCCAGATTCTAGTCAAATGAAATTATTAAATAATTAAAAATACAATCTTAACATTTTACTCTGTTATAGATACATTCACAAAAGCAGTTGAGTTTTTAAATAACTCAAACTCAAATGTAGGTCTCAGCTCAGGTAATAAAGTAGGTACCTTCTTTAATTTTACGAGCTTAACTTTAACTTCTCTTAATTCACACAATAGATACAGTATCTCTGTCATATAGTAAGTTCGGCAATAGGGATAGATTTTTCTTTAAATAAGTAAAGAAAAGGTAGGCCCTTGCCCAGCAGTGGGATGACGCAGGCTATTATAATTTTTGAAAAAGTGGTGGGTCCTAAAAGATCAACAGCCATTGCAACCTGTACAGATCTATTCTAACCCAAGCCAGGTTAGATAAGTTATAATTTTTTTAAGGCTTACCCATTTTTAGAGGAGGCATCAAAGCATCACAGAGTACAACGCAGTTTCTACCCCCTTCACCTATTGCACTCTCCAGCAGATCAACATGCTCATCTGCATCATAAACTCCTTCCTGGTAATGAGAATAATTATCAATATTGTTTGTTCATGAAAAATTACAGGACCTAAAACATACATACAACAAAACCTAGACCTAAAACTTTCTATGGGCTACCTTAGCTCATAGGGGTAGTAAAATTTAGTTTGGTTGTTTTGGAAAATCATATAGGTAGGTTTCCAACTTTCTATGGGTTACCTTAGCTCATAGCGGTTGTAACATTTAGTTTGGTGGTTTTGGAAAATCATATAGGTAGATTTCCAACTTTCTATGGGTAACCTTAGCTCATAGGGGTGGTAAAATTTAGTTTTGGTGGTTTTGGAAAATCATATAGGTAGGTTTCCAACTTTATATGGGTAACCTTAGCTCATAGGGGTAGTAAAATTTAGTTTTGGTGGTTTTGGAAAATCATATAGGTAGGTTTCCAACTTTCTATGGGTTACCTTAGCACATAGGGGTAGTAAAATTTAGTTTCGGTGGTTTTGGAAAATCATATACTTAGGTAGGTTTTCAAACAGTTATAATACTTGGATTTAACAGTACCTATCAAGGACTAAGTTACCTTATGAAAGTAGGTATTGTGCTATTTTTCTTTTATATCCTATAAAATTGTTCAGTAGGTGCTTACCAACACATAATCTGTAGGTTTATTTAGCATCAGTGCAGCCATTTCCATCAGGTATCTTTGCTGAGATTTCAAACTTCCAACACGATTATTACGATTTTCTTTTGCTTTCGCCTAAAAAAAAATGATAAGGTAGTGAATACAGTAACAAGTTATGAAAACTTACTGAGTTTATTAGTGGAGCTATTGGTCAGAGAATACTTTTTTGATACCCACCTGTTTATCTTTATAAGACTCATGGCCTAAAGCTAAAGCACTTTGCGAAAGTTTACTTTTCCTCTGCATGTCTTTTAGACGCTCACTGACATCGAGGATCGCCTCCAAAGCTGTGCGATCCACTTCCACCCTATCTGGATTACCATAATCTATTCTAGACTGTTTTGCCGAAGGTCTTCGAGATGTTTGGGGCTTTGCGGCTTGAGCTTGTTCGCCCTTTTCATCGTCTTCTGCCGGTTCAACATCTCCTGCCTCGATTTTTGGTGCCTCTGGAGCCACTGGAGCTGCTGGAGCAGTTGGAGGCGCCGGAGCAGTTGGAGCCGCTGGAGCTTCAGGGCCTACAGGGCCTTCAGGCTCAGCCGGAGCGTTTTCCGCCGGCGGACTCTCGCCGGGGGGTTCATCTGACATAATTAACGCACGAAAGCTACTAACTAAAAACTAAACTATTACACTTTATTTATCTTTCACAATTACACAAAGCGTAAACAAACAAAGTCAACAACAACAAAAAGCGAACCGTCAATCAATAAAAACAAAAGAAACACAATTTGGAACTTCAAACAATTTTCAAATTTATTTTTCTGTTTTTAGTTAGGGTTCTTCTAGAAAAGGCAAACACTCTAGCACACATGCAGCCTTCGTACACTTTTATATTGTACGACAGTGTTTTGCATAGCATAATCATGAACGTCTGAGTTATGTACAAGTACAACCCAAGCATGCACAAAACAATGTCGCCAAAAACACCCCTGTACCAACAATGTACACCCCGCAATGAATGCACGACATAATCGTCGAACACATGACGTGACCATTTTTAAAATTACCTTGTAGTGATGTTCCTCAATCAGAGTGATATTTAACTTAATCGGTATAGTATTTTTTCATCTATTATTTTATATTCTTTATTGCGGCTTGGTCGCTCACTTCGTTCACTCCAGGGGTTAACAACTCTAACCTAACCCAACCTATAGTGTCGGATTTGTGTTAGAAAGGTTAATCCATCCCCCCTCCGTGGGTTGCCTTATATGTTTATTCGAATAATGAATTTATTAATTTAATTTTCTAAACTTACATTTACAGACAAGCCAAACATGTAAGCCTTAATTACATCTCAGTATATTATTATTAATTAAAATCTAAATCTACTATGCTACTTCTTGTAAAAGTAATTTCCAAGTAATGTCCTGCAGATGCAAAAAACTTATTCTCTGTTGATACAAAAATGTCGACATTAGCATAGATCATGGATCATAACTTCATTCAGAAGTGTTAAAGCCTCCACCAAAGGTGTTTTTGATAATGACTTTGTTCACCCGTACGTAATGTGGAACGTCGCCGTTCGACGAGGACGTAGGTCATGTGTGTGATAAGGATAAGGGGGAACATTATAGGAAACTTGCCCTAAAAGAAGTGGGTTAGCTAATAAAATTTTAAAAAAATAATTAAAAATTTGTTTATTTCCCAAATAAGAGTTACATAAGAACATATTACTTAACAGTCTACATGACCTTTACCAAAAAAAAAAATAATTACAAACTAAACATTACATAACACGCATAATAAAGAAAACTTATACTTTTATGTTTTAAACAATACTAAACTTACACTTGTATGTATTATCTAGATAATAATGTATATAACATATATATTATACATATATAATAAAATAAATATATATGTATGTATGTAAATAAAAAATGTACATAGCGAAACACTTTACATAGTTATTTTTAAAACATCTTCAGTTTCTTCATAGTTTAAAGAACTAAGCCATTTTTGCAATTTGTTTTTAGCATCTTTTAATTTACAATTTTTCAAGGGACAGTGTTTGTTAACTATGGTAATATGTGGAAATTTAAATGTTCTAAAACGTTGGGCAAATGTAGAGTTTACTTTTTGTGGTTGAATATGATAGACTCTTTTCTGTGTTAAAGATAGTTGATCAATACAAGGTAAGTTACATATAGATACGTGTTGTTCCAAACAGGCCTTGAGGACGTATAGTTGACGTACTGTTAAGATTTGCGTCTCTTGATGTAGTGATGAAGTCGGATACCTAAAGTGTTTCTTATGAAGCACTTTTAACACCGATCTTTGGGCTCTTTCCAGCATAATCACTGTAGTCTTATGCGTACCGCCCCAAAGGCCTATGCAGTACCTGATTAGAGACTGGCATAAAGCTACGTATACAAGGCGAAGAATTTCTTGATCTGCACAGTCACGTAAAAGTTTCATCACACCTATCAGTTTTCTTACTCGAGCGGACTTTGTGCGAATGTGTTGTTTAAAAGACAGTTGTTCGTCTAAGGTGACCCCTAAATATTTCAATGCTTCGGATCTCTGGATAGAACTGCAGTTACAGGTATTAGATGGTACAACTGTTGGGGAACTACAACTATGAACTTTTAGGCTATGGATTCGATCACTCTGAGGTGCAGATGATTGGGTCTTGTGGAAGCACATAAATTTGGTTTTGTCGGTATTTAGTGTTAAAAGGTTTTTATTTAACCAGTCAGAAACATGGGCCATTCCACTTTCAGCGCTGTTTATAACTTCTTGCCATGTGTTACCTTCAAAAACTAAGGCAGTGTCGTCCGCATAGCAAATCACTTTTGTAGTACTGTAATTTTTAAAAACTTCAAAAATATTGTTGATATACAATAGAAAAAGCGTAGGACCCAGTATGCTGCCTTGCGGGACACCATATGTTACGTTAGCAGAGTCACTTAACCAGTTATCTACTCTTATACGCTGAGAGCGATTTCCCAGGTAGCTGTGAAACCATTCTAGCGCTAAACCTCTTATACCTATATTTTCTAGTTTTTTCAGCAGGATACTAGTGGACACCGTGTCGAACGCCTTGGCAAGATCGAGAAAAACTCCTAAGCAAGCTTTTCCTCTGTCCAAAGCCCCCGACACAGTGTCCAGTAATAAACCGACCGCATCTTCAGTCGACTTACTACGCTGAAAACCGAACTGACTTGAAGAAATAATGTTGTGTTTATCTAGATAGTTGATTAGTCTACGGCTCACTAGTTTTTCGAGGATTTTCGAGAAAATACTAAGTAATGAAATAGGCCTATAATTGGTTGCGTTATCTTTCTTACCAGCCTTATGAATAGGGACAACTATTGCTTGCTTCCAACAATCAGGAAATATGCCAGAAGATAGGCTAGCGTTAAGAAGAAAGGTGAGAGGTGCTGCTATTAGCGGAATAATTTCTTTAAGGAGAGAGCAGTTAACTCCATCGACACCAGGGGCACTATTCTTGTTTATGGCGTGTATAATAGTGGTTACCTCTTCAATATCTGTAGGGTTCATATAAAATGAGTGAGGGAATACACCTGAACTTGATACACAATTTATAAGCTCTTCCTCTGAACAGTTAATTTTATTTTGACTTTGCTTAGTTAATTTTTCACCTACACTAGCGAAAAAGGAATTACATTCATTTAATGACTCTACGGGATCTACTTTAATTTTTAGCAAGGAAGAAGATGTTGTGTTTTTTGTGTCTAAGTTACATATTCCACATATAGTTGTCCAGAGCTTTTTTGGATGTTTTTTATTTTCGTGAAGCTGGTTAGCGTCATGCTCTGATTTCAGTATTTTCCTAAGTTCATTAAAAAAGTTCCGATACCTCTTGTAAATTAGTTTTTTTAATTCGTTATCAGGATCTTTCCTAACATCCATGTGTAGTCTATCCCTATTGATCATACATCTGATTAGGCCTGGTGATACCCATTCTTTTTTGTTGTTATATTTTCTGTTCACTTTTATCTCTTTTGTATTTTTATTTATGACACCGGTGATGGAAGAAACGAAAACACTAGTCGTATCTGAAACGTTAGGTATTGAGTATATAGATGACCAGTCAATTGAGGACAACTCTTTAAGGATATAAGGTATGTCTTTTATTACTCTTAACCTTGTTATGGCTTTTGGTTGGCGGATTTTTGTGATTATACCTGCAAGAACAAAGTCGTGGTCAGTAATGCTACTCTTACATACAACACCAGTGACATCGGTTCTAGCTGGAGCAAAAATATGATCCAAGCAAGAATTTATTCGCGTAGGAACGTTAATGACAGGTTTAAGGCCAAGTTCTGCAGTCAAGCACAGATAATCCATTATTCGATTTTAGTCAGTGTCTTCCTCAGAGATAATATTTATGTTGATATCACCCGCGATTATTAATTTAGACTGATTGGAAATGGAAGTTACAGTAGTTTCAAGTGTTGTAAGAAAATTATCAATGTTGCTATTTGAAGGAGAACGGTACACTCCTAGTATTGAGAAAGACTGTGGAAAATTTATAAGTAAACTACTAGCATTATCAATAGAAGGTTCTGATACGTCTATTTCCCAATTATCTTTAACGTAAATAACGACACCTCCATTTTTGTTAATGTTATTTTTGGAATAGTAAAAGTTATAACCAGCAATTTTTTTAATAATTAAATTTTCTTTTAGATGGCATTCGGTTAAAATAATTGCATCTAGGTTCATATTTAGTCTTTGCAATCCAACTAGAAAATTATCAAAATTTTTCTGAATGCTTCTTATATTAAAAGTCAACAGTTTAAAGTTAAAACTAGAGTTTATAATGCCGTTAACGTGTTCAATAGAATTAAGCTCATGACATTGGGTCGCCAGTGAGTTATCTATCTCGGTTTCAATATCACAAATATTAATCGAGTAGATATATATTTGCCTGGATAGCACGTTTCAAAATTGCAGGGCCTTGGCTGTTATTCCAGTGTTGAGCTCTAGTTTTGAGGAATATAAAATATTTAGATATAAGATCATAGGTAAATACAATTGATACATACCATATGAATAGGAGTATGTGCTTATTATGATATGAATATATAAAAATATAAGATGACCAATAATTAACAATGTTAAACTGTGTAGTTAAAGCAGTTAGACTAATTCTCAAATACAAAAAAGTAAGCAGAAAAAGAAAATCTGTATAAGAAAATTGAGAGTTAATTGGTTCTCGGACCAGGGTTATCTTTACGAATTTTATCGTCCACGTCAGCCATTGAGCGAATAGGAATCGCTGGGTTTTATTTTCCATCTGCTCTTCGGATATAGATAGTACCATTATTGGTCCAACAATGCTTGTAATCGGCTTCGTGTGCCCGTTGACGAGTGATACGAAATAACTGACGATTTTCTTTTGTCAGGCGCTCGTTAATGTAAATCTTCATTGTACAGTTACCAACTTGGATGTCCTGATTGGTCAAGTCTTTCCTAAGTTTAGACGAGCGGAGAAACTCATCGCGCCGGGCCTTGCGTGTGAAACGTATAACCACTGGTCTTGGTCTTGGTCCACTGAATGAGTTCTGTTGATGTTCTTCGGAGTTAGAATCGCAATTATCTGTTGAAGCAGTAGTAGATTTTGTTTTTACACCTACTTTTGTTTCGTCACCCAGTCAATGTCAGAATCTTCCAGGGTGATGCCAATTTTACGTGCCGTTAACAAAACAACATGATGTAGGTTTTCGTTAGCGTATTCCACGATTCCAGCTATTTCTAATTCATTCCTCAATGAAGATTGCGCGCGGGAATTCAGTTCTGTTTGAAGTTGTGTAACTTGTGATTTCAGTGGGATAATATCAGAATTATTTAAACGGCATTAGTTTTAATTTCAGTTTGCAATTTTAAATTTGCGGACTCTAAATCTTTAAGTTTCTGCTCTAACTTTACAAGGTTGCTCTTCATGTCGTTCTGTTCTGCCGAAATAAAGTCTGTAGTGGCGGTGAAATCGCTTCTCAGTGTCGCTACTGTCGTATTTACCACCGCATTAACTTCATCTTTTGTTGTAGATCGCAACTTCGTGATGAAGTTTGTTTCAAAAGTTTGAAGTTTTGCATCGAGTATTGAAGTTATTTGATCAAGCATGCATGGTGTAAAGCTTTCTAGTTTATTAGCATTCAAGGGTGTTGAGATAGGCGAGTTAACATCTTGTTTTACGTTTCTTTCTTTACGTTTCTGTTTTGGCGGCGTGCAATTTACACAAAGCCAGGTGTTCTTTATTTTAGTCATGTTAGCGAATTTAACCGCGTCCCATTGCAGGCATTTGTAATTAAAAGAGCCATTACACACAGCACACTTTATCGTCTCTTTAGTAGGTAGCTTTTTATCGCAACATAAGCACTTTTCCATAGTGAAATATTGAAAAATTACGGATTATGTTAGTAGTTTTGATGTTTAGCAAGCTTTCAGTGGAATTCGTAGTTAGTGTATGTTAGCTACATCTCCGCGGATGAGCCTGTAAAAAAAAATTTACTAATGATAGCTTGCGTCGCACTTCTAATGAATCGATGGTTCGATTATGTACTACTAGGCACACTAGTACATCACTTCATTTAACTATACTATAACTTCACTTTGTTTTAATTCCAATAACACCCCTGTACCTACATAATTTGTCCGGGCCAGTCATCCAAGACTTCCATGTCCAAGACACAAAATAGAGAATGTACAGAAGGATCACTCGGCCCTTTTTTCGATTATTTCCGCTTTCGGCAAGGGCTGCCACGGTTTTCTTACCAATTTTATTTAATGGAGTAGGTACCTAAACATTATAGGGAGTAACGGAAAGGCTATATCAAGCCGAAAGGTGCTCATGAAACTGAACAACTTTCCCCATTTCACCACTTTGACCTCTTGTTACTCCCTGAATTTACTTTACGTATACTACCTACATAGCACAATTATTATGAAATGGGGAATGACGAATAGGTAGATATCTGCTCCGGGGCTGTTGATGTTGAGCATCACCCCATTTCTTTCCCGTGGGAGTCGTAAAAGGCAACTAAGGTACTTGAGGGTGTGTATTGCAATTTTAGGCGATGGGCTGGCAACCTGTCATTTTGGCGATACACAATTTTCTGAATATCTCTTAAATTTTTGTCAGACGTGGCCTTAATATCCATTTTGCAGCCATTTACGCTCTGCCTACCCCGCAAGCGATAATAGACGTGATATGTGTATGTATATACATCAAATATGAAAAGTTGCCTTTATTTAAGTAGAAACTCAAATCACATTTAAAAAAAATATACTGGTTAGAGTTATTAATCTTGTTTGTTCTTTTACGAAAGCAAGTATTTATTTAAGTTGGTACAAAATATTATAGGAACATTGTACAAATCACATCGTATTTTAATAAACCTATTTATTACCTATTTATATTTGTGTGAAGCCATTTTGCATGTCCGCACCAAACGCGGTTGACACTCGACTACATGTGTGTTTGGATTGGTTTGGATTTCCTTGTAAACGTCGGCGTGTCAAAGTGTGGAGAGTTTCGTGACGTTTGCTTGAAGTGAGCTCTCTGTATTGGGCGCGCAGCCGCCAATCCAATACTTACTTTGTGTCCAAGACGATCCAATGACTGTGTCGTACAAGGTCATGTCGTACCAAAACATTGTCATGCGCAATCGTGTTGTGCAGTATCAATGTCGTGCAGTGATGGTTCCATTCCCGTCAAAAAAGTAAACAAAAATTATTTTCTTGTGCGGAAAGTTTTGTAAATGAAAATTTAACAGAAAACGTTCGTAATGCGGCGTACTTGGAGAGGACGGTACAGAAACAATAACTGGTTCCGCAACAACAACAGATCGAACGACAATGCAGACAATCGGAGCCTCAATAACTCTTCTTCTGCATCTGCTAGAATTTCCAGCACAGCCGGTTCCTCAAGAGCACCGGCTAACCAAGTGCCTATTGTAGTTCCGATAAATACAGAAAATAATGTGTGGAAACTTTATTTCCCCATAGAAGGTAAATTCTAACATGTTTCTTGATTGTGGTTATGTTCTTGTTTACTTACAAATTCATCAAACTCGGGTCCTATAGTATTATATTCAGTGCAAATAATTTTAAAATGTGTTCTACTCGTGAAACTAAACGACATTTCCCAAGGAAAATAGGTCAAAATAGGTATGAAAAAATATGTTCAACCCATACAAAAAAAAATACAAAAAATCGTCACTTTTTATTCTTCAGAGATCAGTGCTAATAAATTAGTGTAATGCTAAGCAATACAATGAAATACTTATGTTGTATACCCTAATTATAATAATATTTGTATTTTCCATTTGTTTGCACCTTTTAGTAAGTAGATTCTATAATTTCTAACATCTACTTTCAGAACATCCATCAGCTCAAGACACTTTGGACCACATTAAATGTTTTACAGCTTTTGTGGAAAAAAATAGAAGTTCATTTGATCTAGAAAAAATTGATTTAACAAGAAGTGTCCCATTAGATGTGCAGAGTCTTTTAAATGATTCAGATTTTATTAGTGGATGGTCTTCTTTTAGCACAGATTTATTTGAGAGACCGGAGACCACACTACGTCTGTTAGAGTATTGCTTTCATGAGGTAAAAAACTTTATGACATTTTTTTCAGGATTTACTAAAGGCAAATTCTCCAATAGTATTTTTTTTAAACTTACTAAATTATCAAACCCGGGCTGGATGAAAATTTTGGAAGATTTCTAAAATTTTATATTCAACACAGGAAGTGTCTTAAAATTTGGTATTCAATCCCCAATAGTAATTACATCCTGGTAAATATAGTGTTGGATGCTGCCCAGCCAGATGAACTGATAAGCCAGTAAAAGGCAGTGGTTATATGATGTAAGATTGTGCTCTGTGGTGCAGCTTAGGAGAGGCCTAGCCCAGCGGTGAATTGCAACAAGCCGACATAATGAAATAACTTACAATACTAATATTTTTTTGTGATTTGTTTTTCCAGAGCCTAAAATGTGAATCCAAAATAAAAGTTCGTATTGTGAATCATCAACCTGTTATCCCACTGGCTAATCTTAAAGTTAATTATTTTGGTAAGACATGAACGTACTTGATTGTGAATTTATTTGATTACCCAAGCAAAATAAACATAATTTACAAAACCATCTGCATAATATAGTTTTGCCGAGTGTCAAGATTTCAGTAAACTTTGCAATTCTTGTTAGCTAATCCCCTATGATGAAAATATTGGTTATGATTTGCTGGAATGAAGATAAAACTTTAACTTTTATTGTACCTTAAATGTAAATATATACATATAATATATATATATATTTTTTTTTAACATTAATTCAGGTAAACTAGTCACAATCAAAGGCACAGTAATCAGGGTAGGGAGTGTTGGTCTTATTTGCACATCCATGGCCTTTGAGTGTACGAGTTGTCACAGTGTCCAGGCCATAATGCAACCACAAGGAGTATTTACATGTAACTATCTACTTATGTTACTTAATCACATGTATTAATTTTTTAATTTGCTTGTTCAATAATTTTGGAAGAAGAAATTCCCTTACTTATTTCAACGTCTTAAGTCTTTAAAAAAAAGGGAAGTCTTCTTATATCAAGATCTTGGCTTTTGGCGGCTGAATAACCTCGATTTTTGGTGTCTCTTAGCCATGTCATTTCCTACACCTTTAACAAAACTGGAAAATAATTAACATTGAATAACATTAAAACTTTTTTGTTTTTCAGCCCCAAACTACTGCCAAAGCTGTAAAAGTGGTTTCAAATTTGAGCCACTTCAATCATCCCCCTACACCACCACAACTGACTGGCAGGTTGCTAAAATACAGGAGATTCAGTCTCAGGTCCTAATAACTTTTTATACTTCTAGTACCTATACTAATATGATAAAGAGAAAAGATTTATAAATTTGTTTGTGTATGTTAATGACAAGACTACTCAAAACTACTGGACCTATAGCGAAAATTATTTCACAGTTAGAAAGCAAAATTATTTCACAGTGATAATCACTGATTAATACTAATATTTACCACGAGAAATGGTTAGCAACGAGTAAATTCACTGGTCAAGCCTAGCCTATTTAATAATACATTCAACATTAGTCAACATTCTGTGTTAAGTGGTGAACTCGCAACTCCAATAATTTTTTGGGGGGTTTAGACGTAAAAGGGAAATAGGATGCGGACGCGGCGGCGAGCGCATTCGTATCATATGTCATTTAATTAATTTTACCACTGCCGCCCGCACCCCCAACACCCCTCTCTTTCCCCTTTGACTTCCAAAGCTTTCCGGGCATGTTCTAGACGTGAAACTGAACAGCTTTTCTTAGTATTTTTTTACGAAATATTTGATTGTCCGGCAGTAATTTTGTTGCTGTTCGAGTAATTTTGTGGGGGAGGATCAAATTACTTTTAAGATATTTTGAAAAAAATTGTAAGTACTAAGAAAAGTTGTTTGGTTTCACGCCTAGAACACGCCCTGAAAACTTGAACAGTCATTTCCCTAATTCATTGTAAATCCCAGTGCATCTGAACCCCACCAGCGATGCCTAATTTAAACAGTAGTAATATATACCATGTTTCGATGGAAATGCATTGGACACGTTGGTTAGGTCATAGTACTGTATCATTTTCATAATGTAACCAAAATGCTAGAAAATTATAATATATTTTCGAACTGCCATACAGAATCAGTCTGCTGATCGTGAAATTTTTACGGTAGTTTTATTTGACTCGTTTTCCAACACTTGTCCCACAATGCAAGTTTTACAATACCTACGATAGCCATGTCCAATTAAATGCATTTTCTTCGAAACACGAGGTATAGTTTTTATTATTATTTAATCTTGTGTTCAATAAATTATGATTAATTTGATTTTCCCTGCACCTGCGAGCCACTTTTCATTTTATTTTGATGTAGATTCTGTGAAAATGATTATTGGTCTATACTATTTCCAGAGCATATCAGGCACAATACCGAGAAGTGTTGAGATAGAGCTCCAGGGAGACTTAGTTGGAACTGCTTGCCCAGGAGATGTGCTCTCAGTTACAGGGATAGTTCAAGTAAGCATTATTTATACAAATAAGGGCTTCTTCCGTAGTCTATTTTATTGTTGGCCCAAATATTTAAGACGTAAGTACAAACGCAATAAAAGTAGAAATAAAGAATTAAGTATATTGCAGATATGTACAAGTGGTTTAAGGCTGTTTACATTTACGCTGTAATGTGCTTCTAAATTAGAAGTTCTAATGCAAAAATTAACATATAGTAGCATGAATTACAATTTCTTAATAGGTCATTCTTCTGGCACGAAGAAAGAGACCGATTAGTAATCGGTCTTTCATTCAAGAGACAGACAGTGATTTTTACTGCACCTACGAGAACAAAAAGCAGAACAACAGTTTAATAAACCTCAAATTAATACCACGAATATTCCAAAGCAAATTTGCACGTTAGAGTATTAACTGCGCTACCGCACCATGAACCACTACTTGTGACTCATTCATTTGCCTTGCCTTCAATACATATTGATTGAAGTCCCTAAACTTAGCCCGAAAAGCTCTGACACCAGGGTTCATCGGGTCGTTTGTCGACTCGGTGTCCCACACAAGTTGAGAAGAACTTGGCGGGATCTTGTGTAGTAATCACTGACCTCTATATAGTACGCTGGACTGACTATACCCTGAAAAATTACAGTTTTGTACGGGGCCTATTTGAAGTGAAGACTACATTTCGGGAATGGAACTAAATGTAACCAAAAAAGTGGTGTCAATGTTTCTTATCGATGAAACTTATCGATATTTTTCTGTCATTTTTTTTTTCTTTTTAATTCTGTAAACTGCACTAAGAAATATAATTACTTACGTATTTACTTGCATACTTGTTATAGAAGTAGGTGTGTCCAGCATTATAGAAGCTAATAATTGGGTAGGTTTACGAAATAAACTGTCATGAATGAGACATTAATATTTAGTAAGTTTATAATTTGTTGTTTTCCAGGTTCGAGGCGAAAGCAAAGGCGGGGAAGACGGCAAACGAGCTGCAAGGCTACTGCAGTTGTACATTGAAGCTGTATCGATACACAGCCAAAGAAATCTGAGCAACCCCACACTAGCATTCACATTGAAAGACTACTATGCTATACAGGTACACATTCATGTGTTTTCATATGTTTGAAAATATTCAAAGTAGTTAAGTTATTTACTAAACAAGAAAAACAGCCCTGACCCTACAATAAATCTATTACTCCAGGAAAATTCTAGATTTACTAGATGTCGCTTGTACGTCGCTTCGAGACGAGTACCAAGAGACTGAAAATTTTAAAGTGTTCAAGTCCCGGCCCAAGTGAGACCCTAGTTCGTTTAATTATAACTAGCGATCCGCCCAGCGGTTACACCCGCTGCTACCAGTTTTCCTGAAGGAAAAAAGCTTTTCGCTGTAAAAGGTACCTTACCTAGAAAACTGCCTCTTGGATCACACTATCTATTTTAAAAAATACTTATAAAAATCCGTTGCTTAGTTTTAAAGATCTAAGCACACAAAGGGACACGGAAAGCGACATTATTTTTAAGTATGAAGTGAGAAGCAAGGACTATTTCAAAAGGTAGTATGGTACAGTCAAGCGCACGTCCGATTAAACACTCGAACCGCCACTGTAAGGCACCGGAATATCGGTCCAAAGTCCAAACAGTCTAACCCAGCCTGATCTTGACTGTACAATAAAAACTTGATGTCAATAATTTTTTACAGGAAATCCACGCGTCAGAAGACGTATTCAGACTGCTAGTCCACTCGCTATGCCCGTCTATATTCGGACACGAAGCGGTGAAGGCGGGGCTTGTGCTGGGGCTACTAGGCGGTACGGAGTATGACAACGGGCCTCGCTCCAACCCGCACATTCTGGTGGTGGGCGACCCGGGACTCGGCAAGTCCAGGCTGCTGCAGGCGGCCGCCCACGCCGCGCCCAGAGGTATAAAAAAAACCGGCCAAGTGCGAATCGGACTCGCGCACGAAGGGTTCTGTACCATTATTTACTTGCAAAATAAAAACAGGTTTTTTGTATGGCAGCCCCCATAAATATTTATTTTATAATTTTTTTTGTTTGTTGTTATACTTAGTAGTAACAGAAATACAACATCTGTAAAAATTTCAACTGTCTAACTTTCGCGGTTCATGAGACACAAGTTTTTTGTATGTGAGCCCCCTTAAATATTTAATTTATTCTAATTTTTAGTATTTGTTGTTATAGAGGCAACAGAAATACGTCATCTGTGAAGATTTCAACTGTCTAGGTATGACGGTTCAGGAGATACAGCCTCGTAACTGTAGGACGGACAGACAGACAGACGGACAGTCGAGCCTCAGTAATAGGGTTTCCGTTAATACCCTTTAGGTACGGAACCCTAAAAACTGAAAGATTAGTTTCTTCTTCTATCGTGTGGGACACTAAGTCGACGAGCGTTTTGATGAACCCTGGTGTCAGAGTTCTTCAACCACTTACTACTAGTAGTAGCCCTCTGACATGTTTGTGTAACGACCGCCGTCTAATCATAGAGAGCAACCGGGACCACCGACTTAAAGTGCCTTCCGTAGCACGGAACCATCTTTATTTTCGGGCAATCAGGTGGATCGGCCTGCAATGTGCTTCTGCAACTGGATACAAACTCACAGAGTGATAAATATCAACTTTGCGAGTGTCCTTGTAATCGGACCTATATTTGAGGGTCATTTGGAATATTGTGATGTATCGATACCTATCGCCTAAAATTGCAATACACACCCTCGAGTCCCTTAGTCGCCTCTTACGACTCCCACGGGAAAGACATGGGGTGATGCTATTCTAAGCCGGCATCACATTTATTTACACTTTATTTTTATGTATTAAAAATACTTTTAGGTGTATACGTGTGCGGGGCGTCGGCCTCTGCTGGAGGGCTGACGGTAGCCCTCGGCCGCGAGGCGGGCGGGGACTTCGCCCTGGAGGCCGGCGCGCTCGTGCTGGCGGACAGAGGGGTCTGCTGTGTTGATGAACTGGATAAGGTGAGCAGCGAGCAAATAGAACTGGTATTTATACATCAAAACAGGAGCACACACACACATCACGCTTATATCCCCTTAGTAGGCAGAGCGCAAACGGCCGCAAAACGGACGTTTGACAAATATTTGAGGGTTATTGTTGTCACCCCATCGCCTAAAATTGCAATACACACCCTCGGGTCCCTTAGTCGCCTCTTACGACTCCCAAGGGTAAGAAATGGGGTGATGCTATTCTAAGCCGGCAGCGCACGGCAGGAACACAATAGTACATTGTTGTCGAGGCCCGGAAAATAATGCTTTGCTAGACGTGTAGAGCGAGGACTTTAATTAATCGAGTGAAGCAGTCATTTAATTTTATTACCTATTTGTGTTTACCTTATAGTATACAGCTTTTGGTGCGATATATTGCGAGCGAAGCGAGATCGTTATTTCATGCGAAAATAATAACATATTGCGAGCAAAACTACCTTGCGTTGCGACCACAAAAAAGTTAGACGCGCGTTAATCTATACATATAATAAAACAGAAACGAAACCAATTCTGTACATGAAATAGATTCAAAAAAGGGTTTTTGCTTCTAATTGTGTTAAGATACAGACATCAAAACAGAAGTAAAATTTATTTTTGTCTGTTTGTCTGTTTGTCTGTCGGTATGTTTGTTATTCTTTCACGTAAAAACTACTGCACAGATTTCTACAAAATTGTATACTGTGGTAGCTTATTACCCGGGTCAACATCTAGGATACTTTTTACCTCGAAAAAATCTTTCATTCCCATGGTAAAACACAGTAACTGGTTCCGCAAAGCGAGTTCCGAATTTTTTTCCTAAAAAATAATATAGATGTCGCTGTTAGTTTTGTAAAACGCGGTATTGACCACCTATTGACTGACATACGATCTGAACTTCTAAACGACCCCGTGAAACGACCTAACCAAACAAAAAACAAACAATCACACATTTAATCCTTGTGGGGTAGGTTGAGCGTCAACGGCCGTAAGTATTTTATCGCTATCGCCACGTCTGACATATATGCGGGCCGTTCTAACTATTACAGAAATGTTTCGGACTTTTACTTTGACCTTTGGTCATGGTCAAGGTATGTGATGGAAGACAGATGAATTGTGATATTTTCTTGAGTTTGCACAACTATTACTCATCACAATAAAACAATTTTAAACGGAATTAAGTTGTGTTTATTGTGGAAACGTAGGAATTGTGAAATCCAAAATAAACACAACTTAAATCCGTTGAAAATTATTTTATTGCGAAGACAAATTATGATTTGGGTAAAATTAGTTATTTTTTTTACCACTACAAGAGGCCGTTGGCCTGAGTTAAAGGTTATAATACTTTTAATTTTAACTCGACATCTCTACGTGTAACCGAGATAGTGAGTCTTGAAAGACAGACAAATGGACAACAAAGTGAGTGAACCTATAAGGGTTCCATATTGCAGCCTAAAACCTATTTACCAATATAGTTTTTATTTTAACTCGATATCTCTGCGCATTCCCGAGATAAAGCGTCTTACGAGATGGATGGACGGACGGACGGACAACAAACTGATCGTATAAGGGTTCCGTTTTTTGTACGTTTCTTTTTGATGTACGGAACCTAAAAAAATATAAATACCTTCATTAGTTAGAATCAAAAATGTTAGAGTAAAATTTGTTTAAAATTACTTCATAGATGTCGCTGTTAGTTTTGTGAAACCCGCTAATGAAATGTTTTCTCCAAAATGATATTATAACAAAGCCATTGACAGGCGGCAGGTTTTCTAAAAAAATAATAATATAGTATTGTAAACTATGCCGTGTGATGCCGGCTTGCAATATCATCACCCCATTTCTTTTCCGTGGGAGTCGTAAGTGGCGACTAAGGGACTTTCACATGGGCGATGGGCTGACAACCTGTCACCATGGCGATACACAATTTTCCGAATGACCATCAAATATATGTCAGACATTTACGCTCTGCCTACCCTGCAAGAGATAATAGGCGTGATATACGTATGTAAGTATAAACTTGGGCAACGGATATTCTGATAGATTGTTTCTTTAAAGATAAATCTTTTTTTGTGAAGTGGCGCCACTATCGAGGTCGTTCACGGTTACACTCGCCTTAAACATTTTTGCAGAGATCAGAAGGCAAGGTAGGATTGCACTTGCTGTAGTATCTTCAAGTATCGCTGCCACACTGCTTCCAGGAGAGAAAACGGCGCATACAACTTTCAAAATACCAATCGATTTGGACACAAACGATACTCCAATATGTGCTGTATCTCGTAATAGTTACAAGGCAAAGGTTTTCTGATATTGTTGTCTGGTAATTATGTGACGAGTGTACGATGGCCAACAAAAAAACGGTAGAAGCTATGGATAGGACTTTGAAAGACATACGCAGAGATAATAGGGCCATGGGCCATATCACTGTTCTTTTTTCCAGTGACTTTCGCCAAACACTTCCAGTTGTTACTCGAGGTACCAGGGCTGATGAGGTGAATGCCTCACTAAAATCATCGGCTTTTTGGCCACAAATTCACAAGCTGACCATGACGGTGATCATGCGAACCCGTCTCGGAGGTAATCCACGGGCTGAAGAGTTTTCACAAGCTTTATTAAAACTCGGCAGAGATACTTTACCAGAGGATAACGGTCAAGTAAGTCTGCCTGAAACGCTTTGCCAAATAGTTTCTGGTCTAAAGAGAATCATTTCTTCTGTGTATGGCGAGCCTTCCTTCCTTCAAAAGAAAGATTCGAAGCTACGTGGAAGAGCTATTTTTGCACCCAAAAATGATCAGACTGCTTCAATAAACCATACCATTATGTCACAAATCACTGGGGATATGGTGGTATACGCGTCAATTACCACTGTTATGAATCAAGACAAAGCCACTAACTACCTAATAGAATTCCTAAACTCCTTGAGTGCGAATGGTCTTTCTGCACACCAAATATTACTTAAACTTGGTGTTCCTTTCATGTTTCTTTGCAATCTCACTCCGCCAAAGCTGTGCAATGGAACCAGACTGAAGATCTTAAGCTTAAAGATGAATGTATTCGAGGCGGATATTTTCACTGGTTGTGGCGCGTATACCACTCATTCCCAACAACTTTTTATTTCAATTTCAGGGCATTCAGTTTCCCGTCAGCGTTTTCTTTGCAATGACTGTAAACAAATCGCAAGGACAGACGCTGAAAGCCGCAGGCGTAGGTCTTACGATTCCCTGTTTATCACACGGGCAGCTATATGTCGCTTGCTCTCGAGTCAGTTCTCCTGAAAATTTGTACGTTTTAGCACCCGATGGTAAAACTACCAAACTAGTTTATAATGATGTTTTGTAGCTGATGTCCATAGTATCAAAACCAAGTACCTAACCGAAAAACAAGTTAACCAGTACCTATTCATTGCACATCTTAAAGAGAAAAAACTTTATACAAACATGATATTAATATTAAACAATATGCATACATCAACTTCACTAACTCACAAGTCACTACACCATGCGTACGAAGTCGCGGGCAACAGCTAGTATCTTAATAAGTACTTAAAACAAAGCTAAACTCGCGTTTAACACGCATCTATCTTTTTTGTGGCAAGGGCCTTCATGGATTGCGAGCGAAGCGAACTTCTCATTTTACGTTTGAATAAGTATGAGTGGTCCATTATCTTGACAGATGACGGCACACCACAGTAGTTTACTAGAGGCGATGGAGCAGCGGCGCGTGAGCGTCGCCAAGGGCGGGGTGGTGTGCAGCCTGGCCGCGCGCGCCACCGTCCTAGCGGCCGCCAACCCCAACCAAGGCAGCTATAACAGGTAGCTCGTGTGTGTACTGGCTCACTAGAGGCGACGGAGCGTGAGCGTGGCCAAGGGCGGGGTGGTGTGCAGCCTGGCCGCGCGCGCCACCGTCCTAGCGGCCGCCAACCCCAACCAAGGCAGCTATAACAGGTAGCTCGTGTGTGTACTGGCTCACTAGAGGCGACGGAGCGTGAGCGTGGCTAAGGGCGGGGTGGTGTGCAGCCTGGCCGCGCGCGCCACCGTCCTAGCGGCCGCCAACCCCAACCAAGGCAGCTATAACAGGTAGCTCGTGTATGTACTGGCTCACTAGAGGCGATGGAGCGTGAGCGTGGCCAAGGGCGGGGTGGTGTGCAGCCTGGCCGCGCGCGCCACCGTCCTAGCGGCCGCCAACCCCAACCAAGGCAGCTATAACAGGTAGCTCGTGTAGGTACTGGCTCACTAGAGGCGATGGAGCGTGAGCGTAGCCAAGGGCGGGGTGGTGTGCAGCCTGGCCGCGCGCGCCACGCGCCACCGTCCTAGCGGCCGCCAACCCCAACCAAGGCAGCTATAACAGGTAGCTCGTGTAGGTACTGGCTCACTAGAGGCGATGGAGCGTGAGCGTGGCCAAGGGCGGGGTAGTGTGCAGCCTGGCCGCGCGCGCCACCGTCCTAGCGGCCGCTAACCCCAACCAAGGCAGCTATAACAGGTAGCTCGTGTATGTACTGGCTCACTAGAGGCGATGGAGCGTGAGCGTGGCCAAGGGTGGGGTAGTGTGCAGCCTGGCCGCGCGCGCCACCGTCCTAGCGGCCGCTAACCCCAACCAAGGCAGCTATAACAGGTAGCTCGTGTAGGTACTGGCTCACTAGAGGCGACGGAGCGTGAGCGTGGCCAAGGGCGGGGTGGTGTGCAGCCTGGCCGCGCGCGCCACCGTCCTAGCGGCCGCCAACTCCAACCAAGGCAGCTATAACAGGTAGCTCGTGTAGGTACTGGCTCACTAGAGGCGATGGAGCGTGAGCGTGGCCAAGGGCGGGGTAGTGTGCAGCCTGGCCGCGCGCGCCACCGTCCTAGCGGCCGCTAACCCCAACCAAGGCAGCTATAACAGGTAGCTCGTGTATGTACTGGCTCACTAGAGGCGATGGAGCGTGAGCGTGGCCAAGGGCGGGGTAGTGTGCAGCCTGGCCGCGCGCGCCACCGTCCTAGCGGCCGCTAACCCCAACCAAGGCAGCTATAACAGGTAGCTCGTGTAGGTACTGGCTCACTAGAGGCGACGGAGCGTGAGCGTGGCCAAGGGCGGGGTGGTGTGCAGCCTGGCCGCGCGCGCCACCGTCCTAGCGGCCGCCAACCCCAACCAAGGCAGCTATAACAGGTACCTAGCTCGTGTATGTACTGGCTCACTAGAGGCGATGGAGCGTGAGCGTGGCCAAGGGCGGGGTGGTGTGCAGCCTGGCCGCGCGCGCCACCGTCCTAGCGGCCGCCAACCCCAACCAAGGCAGCTATAACAGGTAGCTCGTGTATGTACTGGCTCACTAGAGGCGATGGAGCGTGAGCGTCGCCAAGGGCGGGGTGGTGTGCTACTCTAATAATGTTACTTACTCTAATTTTTATACTCTCCATTAGGCTAGTGTGCTACTCACACGAGTGCTACTAGTCAAACGAGGTACTTTTTAAAGCGATATTTTGTATGAAAAGCGATATTTACTCAGGATACTTAGGATGGCGTAAACATAAAAACTTTAAAATTGTTTCTCAGTTTGACAAATCTTGTCTTCATATTTTAAAAACGATGAATGAGAGCTATTCTACTTTTGGACACTGATTTCAAACATCCAAGTCTTGTATTTTATTAATTTAATTACCCAGGACACAACTCAATTTATGTAAAAGTTAAAAATTATGTTTTACAATATTTAATTTTCGTCTTTCAGAGCCAAAACCGTTGCAGAAAACTTAAAAATAAACTCGGCTCTCCTCTCACGATTCGATTTGGTTTTCATTCTCTTGGATCAACCTGACGAGGTTGGTATTTTTTTGTGTTCTTTTTTATGCGAGTTTAAGTTGTTTGTGTTTATTAAGCTCAGTAAACTGAAGAACTGTTGAAAAAGGAAAAATATCGGTGTTGTCCCATTTTATAACTCTGAACCTGTTTATATGAATATATATTTTTTGGGGTTTATTCCAAAACCTCAAGGCGGGTTTCGTAGACCCCGAAAAAGACGGCATGATGATTTTGATGCCCATTTAAAGGATTGGACCGAAATTGCACAAGACCGTTACAAGTGAAAGACCGCGGGGGAGGCCTTTGCCCAGCAGTGGGATCTGATAGGCTAATTATAATAATAATAAATAAATAAAAAACCAATATTCGTAAAATTTATTTCTAATACGAGTTTTAACAAAGGTCTTTGGGAAATTTTCAAAGGATTCTCGAGTGTCATGTAAAGGGCGATGAGCTTAATTGAAATAACGTTTCTTTACACGAAAATCTATACCACTTTATAAGTTGTTATTCTTTATTTTGTGTTTATTGAATTGTTCTAAATTCCTTATTGATTACTTATATGAGTGCATACACATATCACGCCTATTATCCCTTGCGGGGGAGCCATATTGAAACGTCAAATTTTCAGTTTAGCTCAGCGCCCTCTGGTTTGATATTTTTTTGTCGTTTCTTGAAGTATTTTCTCATGGGAAGTTGTTAAGTTGCATGGTCTGAATGCGCCCCAAAAGTATTCGGAGGGCTGTCCCTTACACTCTTTATACGTAGTTCCACGACAGTTTAGCGATATTCCCCCAACACTAAGAAGGTATTCCAATCCGCCTGTCTTGTAGAAGTCTCACTTTCTGTAGGTCAGCTGGAAGAAATTTCTTAGTAGAAATAAGTTGTCCTGTTGTGTCGTCATTCTTTGTATATTGTCTCTTGTAATGTTTCTTGTGTGCAATAAATGGTTAATAATAAGGTGTTAGAAACGTGAAGGAAAAATATAGAAATTACATTATTTGTTACAGAAAATTGACGCCATGTTATCCGAACACGTACTGGCGATGCATTCGGGTCAAAAGAAAAAAGATACGGGTGCAAGCAGCAAACTCAACATCAGTTTTAATACGAGTCAGAGTGACAGCGATGCTTCTCTTAGGTAATAATAAGTATTTTATATGTTATTTCTAATTTTAATTAATATTTTGATTTTGATTTACTCTCGCCAACAAAAGGCTTTGTGCATGTGCTCTTTGGATATCGATTGCTCCATTTTAGACTTTCTGTCAGCCATACCCTGCCCTTTGATCTTTGCAAACACATCCATTAAAGCCCCCTCTTTCAAAAGTCGATCGTGTTCGTGAGCGTAATATTTAATTCTAGGTTTCGCAATGTTCATCTCTTGCTGTGGTAACGGCAACAGAACAGTCGTTGGACGACTCGGTGTCCCACTCGAAAAGAAGAATTAGAAGACAGGACAGAACTTGTATTTTAACTAATATCCCTCTAATTTCAGTAAAAGATTGCGTCTGAAACCGGGCGAAGTGATCGACACATTACCGCTAGTTCTACTCCGCAAATACATCGCGTACGCGCGGCGGTACGTTCACCCGAAACTCAGTACGGAGGCGGCGAGTGCTTTACAGAACTTCTACTTGGAGTTGAGGAACAATCACCAGGACGGGTGCGACGGCACGCCGATCACTACGAGACAACTCGAAGCTTGCATTAGACTTACTCAGGTGAGATACAAACTATTTGATCCTTTTTTTAGTAGGCTAAATTACTGAACAGTTTGTCTATCCTAGACGTTATACTGATATACTTATTTGCTACATATGCAGAGTAAAAATGTCAAATAGACAAAACCTGTTCTATTGTAGAACTGATCAGTAGGACAACTGGGAACAAAAAAAATGGCAAGATCAACATATACTAGCCGTCAAAGTCAGAAGATGCTAAGTACTAGCATCAGCAGTAGTACTGCTAGTCCTACGTCTCAATATTGATATTTGTAATGAACATTTAGTACAATAAAGTTGTCTTCAAACTTAACACAGAATGTCCAAGTACAATAGGCTAATTTCCTGCGTTCCAATACTTCTATTGTGACCATTCAGAATGTCCAAGTCACGTTATGCAACTTTCCTACATCCAATATTGTGAAAATTTTGTACTATATGGTCCTCTTCAAAGTTAACACAGAATGATGGAATCTCGGACCAACCAGAAGGAAAAAATATTTTACTACAAAATTTCAACTTAAACAATAATGTTGTCTAGGCAAGAGCAAGAGCAGAACTAAGGGAAGAAGCCACAGTAAAGGATGCCAATGACGTCATAAGCTTGGTAAAACACAGCCTCATGGACACATTCAGTGACGAATTCGGAAACATACAGCTATCCAGATCGATCAATGGCTCAGGAGTCAGTTCAAGGAATAAGGTAATCAAAACAACCATATCTGTTACAGTAAGAATGTGTATTCAGTGTAAAATTGTAAAAAACATATGTATACAAGGCATCAATATAATTAAATACATATCTATCAGTATCACAAAACAATCCTTAATTGGAATGTCACTTATTAAACTCTGAAATTTTGTTCGTGATTCATTGAGGTAATTGTCTATAGAAACTAGATTATTTGTGATGGTTCTAATACTTACAAATCTTAATTATATGAAAAATAGTATTTTCTGATTAACATTGCCATGAAAAAATTGTTGAATCTTATGTAGATTCGTCATGGGAAAGTAGCATTTTAAACCTAAGGCAATAGATATTTTAAGGCTAAGACCCTTATTTTTTGTTACAGTTGAAAAAGTTCTTAGACGTGCTAACGCGGCGGTCACACCAGCTGGGCAAGGACGTGTTCACCCGGCAGGAACTTATACAAGTACATAAATCGGCGGGCGTGCCGGGCGACCCCAACGACCTCATTGAAGCAATGCACATACATTCTTATTTATTACTCAAAGGGTCCAACACTTACCAACTGATTGCTATTTGATATGAGTATTCAATAAATATTTAATACAGTTAAAATTATGCTTTATCTTTTAACCCCATACGAATATTATGTCTGCCTTTTTCATTGGCAAATGGAGGCATGAATATTTTATTACTAGACTAACTTACTGCTAAGTTTTGCATTATAGTTTCACTCTGACTAGATTTATAAATATTGTTCTCTTTCATTTTTCTAAGGTATGTCCTGGATGGAACATCTTGTAGAGCCATCGAGACCACACAGCAGCAATATAAAGCTACAGAAATTATTATAGTATTCCAATTTGTAAAAGAAAGGTCATAGAATGATTCAAAAAATAAATCACCCACCTCTGTACCAGCAAACAAGTAGAAGTTTGATACAACTGATATAAACAATAGTGGTACACAAAGCATTGCTATAAACCTCGTTTCCATTGTATCAGTTAAAAGCACATTTTTCTTAAACCATTTATACCTGTTTGTTTCATAAAATTCTTTACCAAGGTACTCTAAAATGATACCTAAGTAATTTAATATTGACCAAACAAGTATCCTCTTAATTGTTCCATGCCACATGAACACAAATGCAAATGTTGCAAACGATGCCATCATTTTAATTGCTAGCTTTGGTAATTCATATTTATTTGATATTACTTGAAAACCAGGTCTGTAGATGTATCTGTAACAAAAAAGAGTATTAAGTATACAATATTCAGGTTATTAGAGATCAAATAAATACATTTTACTCACTTTGACAAGAATCTATAAAGACCAACATCAAAATATTTCCACATTTCTGAATAAATGTGTATTCTAGCTATGCATCTGGGTGTGGGTGGGGGTTCCATATTATCAAGTCTAGCAAATGCTGATGTTGTTCCATAATTTATAACATATTTCACATGAAACTGTGCACCCATCCATAATCCACCTCCACAAAGAGCAAGAGGTGGCAGCATTCTTACTATCTGCAATTGAGGATGCAAATTAATACCTCTATAAGAATTGTTATAAATCATTGATTAATATCATAATAAAAACATACCTGCATGTCTGCATGCATTGCATAAAAATAAATATAATGCAATGCCAAGTCCAATAAGAATGAGTATGACATAAATATACACATTTCCAAAGCAAATGTTTTGAGTCGGATAGATAGTTTGGCAACAGGCTTTGAGAAACTGTTCTTGAATTCGTCATATAAAATAACAGGTCCCATGTAGAGTATAGGTACATAGAGAGCATAACTCAGCAAATCAAGTAAGCTTTCTGTTACAGAAGAGTTTGCAGATCCTTCTTTACTAACTTTATCAATATATTCAAGGCTGTAACTGATGCATCTCAGAACAATCCAGGGCATACAAAACAAAATTAAATAAACTTCCTCATCATGCATGCCATCATGGTCTAAGAACAACCAAAACACTGATCTGTATTTCAAAGAGTTGTAAAATGTAAGCAGTGCCAAACTGGTAAACCAAATGCTCCACTTTTGGCCTAAAGTAAACAGAATACCAGCATATAGCAGTGGTTGAATAAGGACCAGGGCCAAATGTTTATACCCCAAATGAAGAACCACAAATATCATGCTGGAGATGATATACCAGTGCTTCAAATAGCAAGTTTTCACATTTCTAATAATTTCTGTTACTATAAATTGTGCTACTAGGTATGGCCATGATAACCCTATATAATATTTGAAGCTACTCCATTCTACATCTGAAGAGTCTTTTAATCTAGACAAGAAACTCCATCCCGGCTGCAAGTCAGGCATACCATTTATCAAGGATGGATCGTTTCGTAAGATATCTGAAAAAGGAAAAGGCAATTGTAAAAATGTTTGAAGGACAAAAGTACAAAATTTTACAGTTATTCATTAGATTTCATTCATTTTTGCTAAGGCACAGTAAATATTTAAATTAATGTATCGAAAGGTTTATAATTGTAGTTATAAATAACAGCATAATATACCACACACACACATTTCACGCCTATAATCCCTTGCGGGGTAGGCAGAGCGTATACGGCCGCAAAAAACGGCCATTTACACCACGTCTGACAAAAATTTGAGGGTCATTCGGAAAATTGTGTATCGCTATAGTGAAAGGTTGTCAGCCCATCGCCTAAAATTGCAATACACACCGTCCCTTAGTCGCCTCTTACGACTCCCACGGGAAAGAAATGGGGTGATGCTATTCGAAGCCGGCATCACACGGCAATATAATATACTACATCAAATTAAATTTATTTACCTGTTTGTGATGTGTACAGCTTGAACATAATGAAGATATTTATAAAAATCCATATTGCAAAACAAGAAAACAGTTCAACAGGATGTAGGTTACACTTCATATCTTTTTTGAATTTTGAGTACAGGGTAACAAAATAAATAATTTTACAGCGACTTTACAGAATTTAGGGCATATTTGTTATCAATATTTAAACAAGTTCTTAAAAATTTTAAATCAAGTCAGCCGGCCGGTGAATGAATGGTTTGTTTGTTTGTTTTATTGTCAGTTTCATGTCGTTCATGTCGATGACCTCTTCTTCGTGTCACCGGTGTAACCTGAAAATCAGTTTTACACGCAACAATTTGCCGTGGTTGTAGGCACTCTTCCGTAGTGCTGCCAAATATATTGCATGACGTGTCGATTAAAATGAATACAAAAAAGTGGTACTTGCGTCGACACATGAAATTCAAATTAACAGTAACACCTATAAAAATATTCTCATCAATCAGGCGGAGCATAAACGGACACTCAAAAAAGCAAGCTTTTGTTTAAGGGCGTCCGCTGCGTTAAGCGGGCGTCCGTCGCGGGTGTCCGTCGCGGACAAATTTAACCCGTCGTGGACGCCCGCGACGTACACCTGCCACTCGTAGCGCCGCCAGTACATTTTTGATCGCGCGAGTGCACAGTCGATATCATGGATTATTTGTTGATATAATACTTAGCCAAAAGACGACGTAGACAAGAGCGACAGCCAATCAGCCCATATATTACGTCTAGATTGTTGTGTTGTGGATAATTTGTCACCAAGTTTACGTTATTAAGAGAAAATGAGAAGATTTTTTTAAATTACTTTATAATGTCAACGTCTACATTCGACGAATTATTTTGGAAACTTGAAACATATTTGAAACGTAGTTCTAGTACTCTGAAAGTAAAAAGTGTATCAGTTATATCACCAATGGAAATGTTGGCAATAACGGTGAGTAAGTACCTAAATACAATGTTTTATTTACTTACCTCACCATGATATTTTTATGGGAAATCTAGAATTAAACTTCTATTAATCTTTCATGCACGCAGAATTTTGTCTGTAATATACCTACTGCATATGAAATAAATACAAATTTAGAAAAAGACTGTACAAGCACGGAGGGTGCGGCACGGATAACGCAACGGCGCTCACAAAGAGAATATAATAGAACTGGCGCTCACTGATTTTCTAGAAACATGTCCGCTCGCGTGCTCTGTCACACGGACACCCGTCGCCCGCGCCGCGTGCGACGGGGGGACCCACAGCACGCAGCGCTGATCTGTGAAATTACAAGAAACAGCACGCCGCGCGGGCGCCCGCACCGTGCACCCGTTTAACGCAGCGGACGCCCTTAATGTTAATATTTTCCGCTCCAATCGTTACATTAAAAATCGAACTTGTCAGTGAGAAATAATGGTGTTGCCATTTTACTAAACTAATTTTCCCTACTTATACATACACTCAAGACGTAGAACAATTTTCTTGTTTTCAAAGGTGCCCCAGCCACCCCTACATTGTTAGTCTGGAGTAATAAAACGTCAGTTTTATTTATATCCTCTTTGTCTGGAGTGTTAATGACATGACGTCATTGTTTTGATTCCATTACCACTGACGTGCATGCTTGGGTTGTATAGAACTGTGTCGGCAAATGTTATGCTGTGCCACAGGCTGTGCAAAACTCTATCGTGCAGTAAAGGAACTCGTTGAGAATCTATGTTTAACGCCTTCCATTAGCGTAAAAAAGAGTAACTTTTTAAATTTGTTAAGAAATACCATAATACATACATACATATATCATGTTTTCATCCATTGCGGGGCAAGCAGAGCGCAAACGGCCACAAGAAACGGACACTTACGCCACGTCTGACAAATAATTGAGGGTCATTCGGAAAACTGTGTATCGTCATACCATAATACCATAATCAAGATGGACACAAACTATATAGAGATACTAACGTATATATACGTGACCGTGCATAACCATGATACGCGATATACTTTTGATTATAAGATTATTTAGATCATTGTCTTCCTGTGCCTACAAAACAAATCACAGACACTAACTAAGAGCATGGTATACGATTACGGCACAATAGGCACATCTTCTTACTTTAAATAATAGACTATGATGTCGTTTAAATAGATGTCGCAGAAAAATTACGAAATCGGGAATTAGACCGAATTTTCAGGAGGCCAAACACCACAATATTGCAAAATCGTGACTGCGTTCTGCCATCGTCCTAAATAGATCTAGAAATTCGGACAAGTTCCTAGGATTTTGTCCGGATTCCTTAAATGTTTAGAGAGATGACAAAACAAGGTTAAAAAGATACCTTCTTTCAATCAAATATTTATTAATATGTCATCAGGAATATTTTTGTGTTTAAAATCAACATACAAAAGGAATAAATAATAAATCTTTTTTTGCAAACATTGCATAAAAAATCACGTCTTATTGTTTGCTAATTGAAAGAATGGGGAGTTTTCTTTTTAAATATTAAACAAAAGAGTTTAGTTTAGTTTCCAAGCACTGCGTAGATGGCGTTAAACTGACTAGGTACACTACTAAGAGGCATAAAAAACAATAATTGTTCTTTCTGAGTGTATACTCGTTTTTAGCGCTTTGTTATTATTTATTAATACTCTGTTTTGTTTGTACGTTGTTTAGTTGTGATTTTCGTTTATATGCAGGGAAACCCATGATAGTCAATATTTATCAGTAGCGAGTGAAGTAACAATTATTAGTTATGTTTCGTTTTATACATTTAAGTAAAAAAAACGAAAAACTATGTGACGATTCGTTACTTACCTTAACGTACCAAGTACAGCGACTAGGAACCAGTTTAAAAAAATCTAAATAAAACTCCCTATTTTGTGCTGTTTTTGGAGATTTGCAGAAATATGGCGCAGGGAATTAACCCATCTGGAACCTTTCATTACCACTATGCGCCAATAATTTACTATTAACTTCAATTTAGGGATCAAATCGATTAAATTTAATGTAATGATTTATTTTATATTTTATTATTTATTAAGATTATAACCATAAAAGTGAACTCAAAAATAGTCCTGCCGACATTTGAATGGAAAAAGTAACTTTTAAACTTCATTTGGCCGTATTCCTAAACCTTTTTAGAAGTTCGGGCAAAATCCTGGAAATGTACCCAGCCAAATTTCAGGATTTCTTTAGGAAGATCATAGAATAAAGTCTACGATTTTGCCATATTCCGGATTTCATCCGAATTCCGAAATTTGCCATATTAGTGCGACATAGACACATGTGTAACTAAACTCAAAACAGGAGTATATTACATATTTTTTAAGATTGGTAACCGATTACTCACACAATGACGAGACGGTTTGACAAATCAATTTCTTTTTTCTTAAAAAAGCTATCCTACTTTTAATTTGGTTTCATAGTCACGATGAGATAAAGTGATCGTTGAAATTTAAACCTACACCTATACATAGTAGGTTTCTTAAGTTTGTTACCTACTCCTTATCTCAATCTTAATTTTTACATTAAATAGGTAATTTTCAAATAATAATATTTATTGTGTATTTGTTTGTAAAATAATTCTGTAAGGTTACCCTTATTTCGTTGAAATGTTTTAACAGAAGACCTGTGGTGGAGCATACTGCTAAACAATCACAGACACAGCTGGATGACGTAATAATTGAAGCTACTTTCCTTGTGGATTGAGACGTGGCCGTGAGCACAGTTCATTCAGTTCTGACGTGACGAGCGAGATCATTCGCGCTCTAAAGTTGAGAACTAACTTGTCAATCCCTCTAGTCATATGTTTGTTTGTTCTATTTATTTATAGTTAAAATGCGTTGTTTTGATATAGTTTTATTCATAAGTGCAGTGATATATGTTAGCAACGGTAAGTACGTATGATATTTGCATATTTCCTAAATTTTACAATTTTTATTTGTTTTGTGGAACAAAGAATAACTAACAATAATAATAATAAAAAATCTAGATCTCAAAAGAAATTCCACCAAAATTTAAGCTATACTCCCTTAACAAATAACATAATAATAAAAAAGAAAATAAAGTAGCCAGATAATTTTTAAATATAGGTAGGTGACACCAATAGTTGCAGTTGCAACTTGTAGGTGCGAGTAGTTTGAACAGAAGTCAGGTTAGTTACCTACATGTTTTGTATTAGTGACTGTTTAGTGTCAAAACCCGAAATGCAAAACTATTATTATGATTTAACATATTTTATGACTGTAGGTCGTAAGTCAAAGATAATATCGGAGACTTGACACGGTTATTAAGATTGCCAGACTGCGTACATTCCATATCGTACTACTTAGGTACTGATTTCAAACATAATTATTTGTATCAATTATTTGAATTTTATGTTATGTTATGTTATGATGGTTTATGTTCCAGGGTCCGAACATAACAAACAGCAACGTTACAACCCCACGACAGATTTCTTAGCGCATGAATCAGGTGGTTCAGCTTTAGCATGGCCTAAAAAGGATTATGTAGAGCCATCGAATAAGGACTATAACTCACAATTCCCGTCCTTAGGATCAGCACATTCGCCGACTACGAGTTCATTTAGCACAACAAGGCCCATATCATCTCCCTCAGCAAAACGAGATTATGTTGCTCCCCAACTCCCTACCCTAAATATTTCAAATAACGCCAAACGTGATAATGTAGCTCCACAAAACCCAACACAGAATCCTCAAAACAATGGAAGGCGTGATTTTGTGGCTCCACATCACTCTACTCAAAAGCCCCAACAGATTACAAATCGAGACTCTGATAATAATATGATCCACACTTTAACACAGAGAACTCAGCCCTCTGGAAAGCGTGATTACGTGGCTCCTCAATTTACAACCGCAAAAACTACTACTACTATTGGTACTGCTAAAGTAAAAGATCTTATAAACTTTTTTGACACCAAGCCAAAAAATCCAACAGCTCCACTAAAAGTACCAAGTTACAGTAACATCTTACAAGGAAATAACAATGCTCCTTCTGTTACAAGAGAACCTTCCCCTACAAAACCATTAAGCTTTAGTTCTGTTGTGGGTGGATCAAATAACCCTAGTTCGTACACAACTCAAAAGCCATCTACACCAAATATCAACAACAATACACCAACAAGAACGAATGTCACCCCAGCATCAAGACCTGGGAGCCCAGTTTTGCCTAGCAGTTTAGCAAACACTAATCAAAATAACAACCAAGGAAGCAAGAATAGGCCGTCCGATACTGAAATACAAAATCTTAGCGAAGAATTGTTACGAAAGGATACCAACAATGCAGCTAAATATATAACAATTAATTATCAACAAAAAACTACATCTCAATCTCAAGAAGACAAAGCACCCCAACCGTATGTTTTTCATATTTTGTTAACTTATTTTGAAATTATATTACCTATCCCGGTAATTGCTCGAGACTCGAGTAGGTAATCTATTTATGAAAATCAAATCATCCCAAGAACCAATCTTCTTTCTTTTTCGTGTGGGACACCGAATCATCAACGACCCGATGAACCCTGATGAACCAATTAAACTTAACTACATAAACATGATGGATTACTACTATGATAATGTGTGAACGTAGTAGGAAGGGACGATATGGACATATTTATCATTATTTTTAAGATGTAAAAGTTGCAAAGGACGATGCAACTGTGCAAAATTGACCTGATCATAACTGACTTTTTTTTTGTCGAGAGATCATAGTAGATCTCGTCATTAAGATGTTATTTTTCATAATATGATTGATCGTTGGCATGTTTACCTACTTGCTTAGCTAATTGTTTTGGTATTCAGATTATTAGCGGTGGCTTCAGAAGCATGGAATATTCCAACAGTGCAGAAACTGGTTCCTTTACTAGATAACTATGAAAGAGATACTTTGGTTAACGAATACGTTACGCCCCAGGTAACTTTTATACTATTCCTACCTTAACGCCTTTACATTTACCTAAACGTATTCATATTACACATAAACAAAACAAATTCATTATTAAGACAATCTCTTAATTTAAAAAACGTCATCACATATTAACTATAACAGAATTTCAAAAATAACTTATTATGAAAATATAATAATTATAAAACATACCTAATTTATTGAACACTCGCGATTACTTTCACAAATGTTGATCACTAAACCACATCGCGACACGCCACCAATACTTACTTGTGACTAAACCGAGTCTATGGCGAAGTTATTGACAATTCCCCAACATAATATATTTTACTTTTATTTAGGAACGCAACGAAGAAAATGCTTTTATGGACGTCATAATGAACACTGCAGTTATTCGTCACCTTATGAACTTCTTAAAGGCGAAAGGTAGATATTGATAAAATATGAAAATTGAATAAGACAAACTTACGTATTATGATAAATATCAAAATTTTATTTTCAGGATATGTCTCACCAGATCCTCGTCAGCAAAAAGATTTCTTAAAACAGCTATGGTTTAATTTGTATTCTAGAGGAAAAGGTAAAATAAGCAGCTCGGGATTTGAACATGTTTTTGTATCGGAATTAAAAAATGGTGGAGTTCAAGGTGAGTACCTAAGTATTTCAAAAACTGCATTTTGTTTTAGTTTTCCATATTGATTGTATAAGATATTAACGATTTCAATTTTCTCTATTGGCCTACTGATACCGTTTTTTTTAAAATATTTATTATTTAAATTTTAGGTCTTCATAACTGGATATATTTCTCTAAAGAAGAATTAGCCAATCGTGTAAATTATCTAGGATATTTAAAATACCAGCAGCTAGGCGATGTAAGTTTCTAATCGTTTTTTAAAACATGGCTTTGTACTCTATACGATAAATGTATTCTAATTTCTTATGTATCTTTTTACAGAAAGGAGCCGTCTTGAAATTACACTTCAACCAACAAGGACTGGACAAACCTGTAGATACAATGTTCATTGGAACATCACCTGAATTAGAAATAGCTCTGTACACTCTTTGCTTTGTCACTCGCGCCGATAATGACTGTAACCTAAAACTCGGAACAAAAGACGTTAACATTGTCACTCATACGTATCGCTACCGAAGTAAAAACTACATTGGAAGTGCTTATCCACAAATATAAAATATCACGAAATATGTAAATAATAGGTATGTATGTTTATTATTTTCATTAGTTTATTAATTTCAAGTTCTGTTTATTTTTATATGGCGAAGATTTATATTTTGGTAAATGAACATTGATTATTGACCATTTTATTTGTATATGCCTAAAACAACAAGTTAATTTTAATAAAATATGCTTTTACTTGACTTGCCTTGACTGACGTTTATAAACGTAAATACAAATATCTTAGACATTTCACACAGCGCCATCATTTTACATAGCTTGTATGTACTATGGAAAATAGATAGCTGTTATAGTACATACATACTTTTCTCGTAAACAATTTCATAAAATAGGCTTAGTCTTAGGCTTATCACCGACTTTATACAAGCGCGCTATAAGAATAATAATATGTTATTTAGGTAAGTACATTACATTCGTAGGTGTAGTTAGTTATTCGAATATAGAAGTTGGTGTATAAGTAGGTTCGTTCATATTTTTTTGGGTGCCCTAGTATAGGATAAAGTTTACAAGTGAGTTGGTATGTAGTTTGGGTAGAAAATCAAAGTTATTTCTTTCAATTTAGGGCCCTGATAGGTACTTTGTTTAATTACTTGAGGTTTAGTTTTTTGTCCAAATAATTTATTTCTTGCATTTTAGTTTTGTAAATATGAAATAGGTAGGTACGTAGGATAGAGTAAGTGGTACATATCGATATGTAGTCATCCCAGCTGATACGATTTCTATGGTATTACATGATAAGGCGGCCTTCGCAGAGTGCATCTCGTATGAGACAGCACGTGCAGGGGTCTCAGAAGAAGATATGCGCTAAGAGCGCAATAGAGCATGGTTTGGTGGGGCTATTATATTAGTTTGGAAGTGTTTTTTCTTTATGGCAGGGCGCCCTGTCGTAAAGTGATTTAATCTTTATAGCAGGGCGCACTATTAAATAGCATTTTTGTCTGTGAATTAGGTATTCACCGGTGCTCTTATTGCACCTTGTTAAATCTGTAGCTGAACCACCTGATTAATGGTATGTAAGAAATATGGTTCCATGCTTCGTAGAGCACGTTAAGCTTACAGTCCCAGTTGCTGTTCATCCAATACACAGACAAAATGCTATATGACAGTGCGCCCTGCTAGGCTGCTATATAGATTAAATCACTATACGACAGGGCGCCCCGCCGTACAGACACTTTTTATTAGTTTTAAGAATACTGTACTGATTAATAAATAAATTCAATAATTCATTCAACTAAATTACTGAAACGGTAATTTCTGTAATCGTGCATGGAAGTCCGCAGCGACTAGTTTAACCACTCGTGTCACACTTTCTACTACTCGTTTTTTAATGTTAAAATTAGGGTATTTGTGAATGGATAAGTTTAGAAGCAGAACGTGCGATACGAGCACAGTTATGAGCAAAGCAGTCGTTTGCACCCGAAAATAAAAAAAACTCTAGCGAAAGTTTCCCCCAACTTGAAATGTACCTACTTTGCTGCAGTTTCGTACGGGTATTAAAAAAAATACTTCTTATTGATTTGCAATGCTATCACACTTGTAGTGCATTACAATTATTATTATTAGCTACCTTTCCGCTTCTCATGCCCGCGGTGCTTTGGGTACCTCTATCATGTCTCATAGGCGGCAGTCTGACAACCTGTCGTTATAGTGATTCCTAATTTTTTTTTATTAAGGTGCCGTCAAACATTTATCAGACGTAAGCATGTAAGGGATATAGGCTTGATATACATACATACAAATATTACGCCTTTATCCCTTGCGGTTTTTTTTAAAACATTTCCGGCTAAACCACCTGATTCGAAGCACAAGATTCGTAAGTAACATTAACTTGTGCTGTATAGGGTACGTTATTCCATCGCTCCCGGACCCCGGTTACTGTCTTAGAATACTTTTAAGGCAGTTGTCACACAACCACGTCAAAGGTAAACCTACTACCAGGTGGCCTGTGCTATCATTGAACAATTACAATTCTACAGGCGAAAAAGTGGCAACATCGCGCCAAAATTAATATTTAAATAGCAACACTGATGAAAATTACAACTACAGGCGTTTTTTGAAGCTACAGGTCTACAATTTTACAAGTCACAGCTACAGGCACCTGTAGATTTCCAAAGACAAACCATAGGGTAGATTTTGCTTTTAAAAACATAATCGAGCAAGTTTTTACAGGTGTTCATCAAAAGACTTGTAAACTACAACTGTAAAAACTTACAACTTGTGAATAATTTTACAGGTCGTCTGACCTAGGTAATTATTTTACAAGTGCAAGATTTCTGCATAAAAATCTATTCAATATGTTCAAAAGTACTCAAAATGCGTTAATTGCCAAATTATTTTACTCGAGGCGTTAAATAAAGCAAAACTTTATCGTCAATTGTGGACTATTATTATTAATTCACAACAGTACTATTTTAACGTACTCTATCAATAATATGATTTTAATTAGAAATATTGTTGATTTCATTTTTATAATTTCCTTTTTATTAAAATAATAATTTTCAGTGTAATGTTTTATATATTTAGCTAAGTGTTTACATATTTTCACATTTTTTAATCTGTGCTATAACATTGACGTTGAATTTGAGTGAATGAAATGAATGAATCGATAGTGTTGTACATCGACTTGTAAAATTTACCTGTAGTCGAGATTTTGGAGCGGTACTGACAGTGATAGCTTTACAAGTGTCTTCATAAAACGCCTGTAACTTGTAAATTGTAACTACAAGTGCGTTACAGGCAGATTTCCGCCTGTAAATGTGGACCTGTACCTGTACAATGATAATACATGGCACTGGTTAGTAGGCGGTTTAAAAACTTCAACACCAGGGTTCATCGGGTCGTCTATCAACTAAAGGTTTGCTCTACATTGAATATAGTAATTTCATTTTCACTTAACTGAATTCTAAAAGTAAATTTTATTTTATTTTATAACGTAGGTAAATACAACAGGAAATCGGTGAATATTTACCATCTCCTTTTTTTAGTTGGTTATAATACATAAAAAAACACCCAGACAACACAATTGTAACTTACAAATGCTTGTCCTGTGTGTCCTGTGTGGGGATCGAACCAAAGAGCCTCGGTGTAGCTGGCAGGGGTACTACCCACTACGCCATCGGGCCAGTCAAATGTCAAGGATATTTCGATATTTCTTACTAAATCGGATTTCGATATTTCGTTTTTTCCCATCTCTAATACAAATTCGATGGAAGAGTGTCGATATAGCAGTATTTTTCATTCGTTCTTGTGCTTTTTTGTAATTAAGTGAATGCAATAGAAATGAAACTCAGTTTTGTATGATACATACTTAGTATAATAGAGATCAGTGACGGTATAGTATTACAGTGAAATACTTTACATCGTAAAAAACTAAGAAAAGAAGAATATAATCGAAAAAATATAATATACTTTGTCACTAGTTTTTTCACATCAAATCATTTCACTTGTAGTTTTGATTGTGCAGTTCAAGCGTTATGATCAGCTGTAGTTTGACGTTTGTCATTGTACGAAAATCGAACGAAAGTCACGGACGCGCGTTGAATAATTATGCAACGAGCTGCCGCCTGCCGATGTTAATTTTATTTGTGTTAGTGATAATGTTATTTAATAACTAATTGATTAAAATCCGCGTTTGAGTGGTAATACTTGCATTTGTTTGAGGAATGTGATCGTTCAGATATCACCAATAGCACCCATTCCTATTTTCAGTTTCAAAATTTTGTATTGAATGAAAATGAGTTCGTGTAATAAAATATTTGGTGTAGTAAGAAGATTTAATTATAGTTTTGTCAGTAACAAAGTTAAAACACGTGATGTAACGGCAAGCAGGCAGCTTTCAACACAACAATTGCTGAAGGAAGCATATTGTCGCACGAAGTTAAAATGCAGATGTAAGTATCATTATCAGCTATTATTCTGAGAGCTATTAGCCTGTTCTGGGCACTGAGATTTCGCATTACCAGCAGAAGTTAAAACGTCATGTGTAACACTGACAACAATTCTGAATAAAACATACAGCGTTTTATTTATAATACCTTTCAGCCAAAAAGCTGCCTAATGATGTGAATCCTAAAGGAGTGTTTGCTTGCAATGAACTGGACTTGTCTGAAGTGAAGGTGTATGGATTCGACTATGACTACACACTGGCACATTACAAACCAACTTTGGAACACCTGCTGTACAATCTTGGAAGGGATGTCCTCTTAGAGAAATATAAGGTATTGTTTGCAAGTTTTTCCAATTTGAGAATAGTGTTCTAGGCACACATTGTTCATGGCAAACAACTATTTCTATTTCCGGAGGAAAAATTATAGGCTGTCCTGTCAATGCAGTAGTTGAAATAATTCTTAGTACATTTTTACATTCTTCTTTTGATGCAGCCCCTTTAAATGCACTCCAACTGCAACATTCTAATACAAAATATTTTACCTTTAGTGCTGTCGCCACCTCAACCTTTGTTTTAAAAGGAGTAAAATCATTCGGGTAAATCTTATAACCAGGTGCTATAATGTCAAGAATACAAAACAATTAAAAGAAATCTATTTGAGGGTGATTTTCCCCTTTGGATAATTAATAAGTTTTTGTTTCAGTATCCACCAGAGATTCTCAAACTAGAATACAAGCCAGATTTTGCAGTAAGAGGATTGCACTATGATATTGAAAAGGGTCTGCTGCTTAAACTGGACTCTTTCCTCCAAATCCAGTTTGGAGCGGTTTACCGAGGACTTACCCCCGTGTCTACAGATGAAGTGCTCAAGCTGTATAAGAACAGAATCATACCAATAGCATATGTCGAGGGAGATATGAGAGCTCACAAAGTAAGTTATTTTAATACAACTTTGCCAGATAATATCAAACAGGCTACAATTTTACAGTTGATTTTCATTGCATAGTTGGTTGGCCATTGTGGTACCAGGAATATTAACTGTCTATGTGATGTACTAAGAATTTCACCTGTAGACTTGTAGTCATAAGTTTCATAACAAATGACATTTGGCATCATCACTGATACCTACTGTAAAAAAAACCATGAGCAAAATTTTATAACACAGATTTGACAAGTAACAAATTTTAGTAGTTGATTAGGTCTTCACTAGAAGGTTCTGCATAAACCTTAATTTGTATTTCGTAAATTTTGCTGGGGATTGGAACATCTTGACATAATTACCCTAATTATGTAAACTATCATAACACAATGTTATAATAGCAAGATAAGATAGTTATCTGAAGACAAGTTTATGTAAATTACAGATCTTCAGATGAATAATTAGTTTCAACAGTAGCATAGCAATAGATTGATTGTTGTCACATGTGTTTCTTATGTTACATCAAGTAGGTACATAGTTCTTTAATTCTGCCAAGAAATATTTATTTTTGAATATCATTGATGTATAAAGTTTTTTGGCTCTTCTCTAGTATTCTTCCTGTTTAAATTAATTAATTATCAACTTGGTGTCCCACATGACAGAAGAAGATTATTATAATGTGTACATGATGTGTAGGTATGGTGCACGATACATTGACACGCAAGCAAATTGATTATAGCTCAAATCTCATACCTACCGAAATTATTACTTGTATTACACCTTTGGCCAGTGTGGATTCGGAAGACCATAATCTCCTAAACCTGATTGGCAAGTTATTTGTTTTCGAGTTTCTAATTTCTGGTTTAAACTAAAAACTCATGCGCCTCCGAATCAGAATTTCATAAAATGGAGCAGTATTCAAATATAAAACATTCATTAACAAATTATGTTTGTTTCACGCTTGAGACAAAATATACTTCACTCTTTTATTTTAGTTGCGCCGTGTTATAATGATAGAAGTGGTGGTAAATTTACGACAGTAACATTCCATTCTACTCAGCTTTTCGATCTAGACGCCATTAATTAAACTAGTTTTTTTGGCGTGGGCGGAGCTTGCATCGTCAAATATCAACTAGCGCATTTAAATAACAATAGATTCTGGAGGTTTTCAAAAGTATTAGATACGTTTCCCATCGCTTTTTTCTTTTCGTGTAGGAAACCGAGTCGACGAATGCTTAATGAACCCTGGTGTTAGAGTTTATCCTTCGCTAATGCCCTTACTATGTTGTCATATTCCGAATCCAAATGGTCCATTAGCAAGCAAACAAGTGAGTGCAAAACACTGCCTAGTAATCATTGGCACTTGTAAGCAATCATTCATTTACGCGGCCCCGTGTTGCTTTCCGCTGGTTCTCAAACTAACGGACATGATCCACCAATAATCAATCCTACTGGGATTTCAGATTGTCTATATTTTAGCGCAGGCTTGCAGGTCCTATTTTTGAGTAAAGAAACAAAGCAGTTAAATGTTTCTCCGCTATGAAGTCAGTTAGATTTTTTCTAAATTATCACTTGTTTTTGGACTTGTTTATGCTAATAGCGAGTGGATCACCTCAATACTAAAACTTAAATGGCATTCAGTGTTTATAAGAAGTAAGATCCTGTTTCTCACACAGGTAAATAGTTGAGAAACAGTGTTTACTTTACACGAGGAGACGGATAGGACCATGTGTATCACATACGATGTAATATACCTAAACGAGCTAGACAGTAGACTATGTACTATGTACGCTCGCTACCTACCCATTGCAGTAGCTTTGTTGCGATTTGCAAGCAATTGGAGCGCCTTGGAGCTATGTTTATCTTTATGAACGTCATTCATTCTTCATACTCACGCGACATGTTTTCGCACGTTTTCAAACTGTTTAAACGATCGCTCGTCTGTTTATGTCGCACTAATGAGTCTTATTTTTAAGGTTCTGTGCCAAAGTGGTATAGAAAAAAACCTATTGTAGTTAAAATGTTCGTCTGCTTGTCATTTAAGATACCCTGATATTACTCGTAGAATAACACGAATCTCCAGTTAAATGGCACCGAAGCTTTTTTTTACATCTGGTTAATTTTCCATAACAGGCACCACACCCAGGACTCCCAGTAAGCAAAGTATTAAAAGAGAAAGGAAAGCATGCTATGGTCATTTCATTACTGACGAAGTTAGCTACGTAGTTAAGCATACTATCGTTCTGTGCAATGATACGTAAAAAAAAAAACAATTTTCAATCTTAGGTGAAAAAATCAAAGCTGCAGATTTCCTGCCTCTTTTATTTACCTATTTTTAGATAGCTAAATTAGGTAATATCTAAGAATTATTTAAGAAAGTGTCCCATCAGAATGAAGGCCTTTGATGATGAATTCTGAATTGAATTGCAATGGCAATATTTCTTTTTTGGGGGGCACGAAAATATAGAAAATATCTATAAAAAAAAAATTCGACCGTGGTTTGCACTCACGAGTTCCGGCTAACGCTCTAACCATTTTGCTATATAGCTGATGATGAATGACATATAGGTACCATTCATTATATTTTACTTTATACATTACATTTTGTTCGCAGGCAAATCGCGCGAAAATGGTGCATTTAGCGGACTTGTTCTCAGTGCCGGAAATGGGTTTACTCTGCAACGTCGCAGAGTACTTCATCAGGAATCACATTGACTACCACCCCGAAATCCTCTTCTTAGATGTTAAGGTGAGTGAGTTTAATTTTCATACAAACCCGCTGAGCCGTGTTATGTATGTAAAACGTTTTGTCGCAGTAAAAAGCTTGATTTGACTGACATGTCAAATGAGTTACTTTTTAAAACGCTTTTAAAACGCTTTTGTAATTTGTATGAAAATATTGAAATATGACGTCACCAATTTATATGGCGTCAAAATTCAAACTTTTTTCGTGTAACAATTTCCAACTTTTAATATATAAAACTGGGAATGGGAATAAGGAACAACTTTTTCCATGGAACATAGACATGGGTTGAAATATGACAAAAATATTTCAATTCAATAGTAACTCGAATCAGCTGATCGGCAATTTTGTATGGGAGGTCCAATTTTTTACCGTATTTCGACCATATGTTCCTTGGGGAAAGTTGTTCCTTATCACCAGCCGGTCTCGAGTTCACGGTCACTAGTATAAAATTTCACCCTACCTATATTGAAAAACGTTGAATGAAGTCTGAAGTATTTTTTGAATTTGATAGTGTTATGCGTATTTAATTGGTATTCTGAAATTTTACGATGAAATATGATACTTATTTCCGCCGTATTGCAGTTGGGTAAGTAGATAATGGGTATTGTTTTGAAAACTTGCAAAATGTTCAAGCGCTGGCAGTATTGAAATTTTTTGAGCGTGGGCTGGATTGAAATTTTGCATGTTATCAAAAACTGTATACCTGTTCTCCTTGGGTGGTATAGGATGGATACTGCTAATAATATAGTTGAAGAATATTCAAACAAAGAATAATTAATGTATGGAATGGAATGATTTATTGTAAAATAATGCCTAATTATATGAACAAAAATAGGTTCTGAATTAGCTATTTACAAAACGAGTGTTTACTTAGCGAAATCTACACACACACATGAATAATAATGCGCGCACACAGTGTTTTAATATTTGGTATTCAGTAATGGGTATCGTTTATTGATTTATTTGGGTCAGACTGCCCACCAGCCCTGGTTGTTTGTGTACAGTCTATCATTGATCGGATCAATCACTGTTTGTAATACGAAATTGGTATTTCCTTTCAGAACTCTGTACAAAGTAGTCACCCGGTGATGCACAAGATCGTCGCACAAAATGTGGACGAGTACATCCGGCCCAATCCGGAGCTGAGGAGGTACTTCCAGATGCTGCAGGAGCATGATAAGAAACTTTTCCTTGTCACCAACAGCCCTTTTCATTTTGTGTAAGTGTATAGTCTACTACATCTTTGTTTGTGGCTATGAAGTTCGATAGCAGCCCGGCACTTACGACCGCATTTTACGAAGATGTAGCAAATCAAACAACAATAACTGACTTCACGGTCGCTGCAACAATCATCTGAGAAGATGTCGTGGCCAATGATGATGATGATGATGATTATCTACTACAAAAATTAACGACGCGATTGACAGATAGGTAGATGCGTCTCGGGTAAGAACTTGGAAAGGACATATTGGGAGTATTTTTTTCGTAGGTCCAAAATCGTGGTCTTCGGATGCGCCGGGGGAGGCTATGTCTGACAGTGATATTTCACTCATAATCATGATGGCAACTAAGAGAATCGAGGATGTTTTGTTTAAATTTTAGACGACACTACAATTTTTTTCCAAAATGACCTGAACTTTGTGATGATAAACATTTGTCAGACTCACGACAATAGTTTTCACGGCTGTTTTCGCTCTGTAAGTACTATAAGCATAAAGTGTGTACGTATACGGGGTGTACGGGACAGCCCTCCGAATACTGATAGGGTGCATGTAGACCATAAAACTGTACAACTCTACCCAAGGAACAATGTCAGGAAACGTCAAAAAATATTCAATCTCCTATACAAAATTACCAGTAGCTGACTGCATTTATGGGAAGTCCAAAATTTTTTGAAGTTTCCTGAAACATTTTTTTACAGAAAGTTGTTCTTCGAATGCACTCGATCAGTATTCGGAGGGATGTCCCTTACACCCTGTAAAATATTTTGGTTTTCCTGTATTTTAAAGCGAGTTTTTCACAGACCGACACGATAACATGCTCATGTGTTCCAGTAACGCCGGCATGGAGATGTTGGTGGGCAACGACTGGCGGGAATACTTCGACGTGGTGATAGTGAACGCGAATAAACCCAAGTTCTTCACGGAAGTCTCCCGCCCCATCCGAGTGTTCGACAAGACCGCCAACACGCACATCTGGGAGAAAGTCACCAAGCTGGAGAAAGGCATCATTTACTATGAAGTTAGTGCTACACAGTCTTCTTTAATATTCTATTCTGAACACCTACAAGATTTTAGATTGAAATTTAGATATATATTCTGTGCACGTCTTATCCGCATATCGTATAATACCATTACTCTTCCCTAGGTCTGCTGTAAGAAATTTCTTATTAGAGATAAGCAGTGTCTGTTGTGTCTGTATTCTTTATGTGTTTTTCTCTTTAATGTTCATGTGTACAATAAATCGTAAATAAATAAAATAAATAAATAAGATTTCAAAAACTCCTGGTCTATTCGTGTAATCGACAAAGTTGAAAAAAAGCATCATTACGAAGACCATCCAGAAAGTCGTAGATGAGCTACGGCGCGGCGTAGCAAGAGGGCCAGAAAATAGCGTAGTCTAATTAGTTAAAGTGAGCAGTACGATAGTTCAGCGAACCTTCTTCTTCTTTTCGAGTCAATGGCAATCAACCCTTGATTACAGCTGTTGTGCCCAAGCCAACCAGTGCTATGAGTATATTCCTTTTAAACTAATGCGATAATTTGTGCAGGGACCATTTGTATGCCATGCAGATGATCAGTCATGCACAGTAGGTAGGAGTAGTTTGGTGGTATGTAGGTAGGCACAATCTAGAGGCTTAATAAATCACGCCTATATCCCTTACGGGATAGTGTTCTTGAATATATTTTTCTTTGACAATTTGCGCGGGCCAAAAACAACCCGTGAAAGTACCTACCTACCTAATTTTAATGATTAACCTGGCCAGCCCTGAGGCAGTGCTTTTATTTATCCCGCCCGAGCCGGTTGTCTATCAGGAATCATCATCATCATTGGCCTCACACGTCTGTGACAGACGATTTAATCAAGGACAATATAACACTGTATAAAAAATAATTATTGTGTAAAACAAATTTCTTTTTCATACCATGACGGATCATGACGTCAATAAGTGATAGTTCATTGAATAAAGTTAATAAAAATTTTCTTTCACAACCAATAATATACGTTTTGAGACACTGCCATGGATCAGTCTTTGATTAATTAGCTTTGTTATCATTGTGTTCGTCAGTAATGCAAGTGATAACGTGCCCCCTAATACTTGTATTTAATCATTGATAAGAGTTGTAATGAATGAAGTATACATACTACAAAGTAACTACAAGATTTATGTATGATATCTACGTTTTACCTAATGGTACAGAATATAATATACAACGGGCTTTTATCAATTGCTTATCATTAGTAGAAAATATAGGACTAGTTTAGGTGTTTGGTCAAACAAAATACTTACACCAAAATCCTCATCTAAAAACTTTGAGAATGTACGCATTGACGGATACCTATTTTTTATATCCTGGACAATTCACACAGCACCATCTAGCCCCAAATTAAGCAAAGCTTGTACTATGGGAACTAGATAGCTGATATTAATACATTTATACTTTTTCTTGTAAATAAATACATATTATACATAGACACACCCAGACTAAACACAAATATCTGAAAATGACTTAACAAATATTTGTGTCTTGTGGGATCGAACCCACGACCATTGGCGTAGCAGGCAGAGGTACTATCCGCTACGCCATCGTGCCAGTCAACTTTACTTTTAATCATGACCTCTTAAACATAGGATTGAACAGGCTTTTTCTGGATCGCTGTTGTTCCTTATCACCAGACCGTCCTAAGCTTTTGGTATCGGTCACTAGTAAAACTTCACCCTATAATTATAAATAACTGTATACCTTTGATTGTTTACAGGGCACAGTGAAGCAGCTACAAGACCTGACGGGCTGGAGCGGTCACCAAGTGCTGTACTTTGGGGATCACCCATACAGTGACCTGGCTGATGTGACCCTCGAACATGGCTGGAGGACCGGCGCCATTATCAACGAGCTCACGGTACAATAGAGAAATAACTATCATCATAAATGAAAATAGAAAACTGTTGTGAACTCAGGACCTGTGGAGTATAGTCCCACCGCTCTGCCATTTAGCTACCGGCGCCTCTGCCAAACACTTCCAAATTTTCAACCTCTTGATACTCAAACATTTAAAAAATGTGACCCAATGGGAATGTGTCCCGATGGGAATGTGTCCCAATGAGAATGTGTCTCGATGAGACTAAAGTAAGGCCATCCCAATAAGCCATATTTGACAGCTTTCATACAAAACGTGAGCAAAGCTTTCAAATATGGCTTATTGGGATGGCCGTACTGTAAATAGAGTATAGAAAAAAAAAATGCTTCAGTTCAAGTTCAGTTCATGACCGTCGTCAATAGATGGCGCACAAATCTGGACACGACTAAAAAGTTTGTTTCGTCCGTTCCCAGCACGAGATCAACACGCTTAACACGAAGTCCTTCAAGCAAAACGCAAACTGGCTGCAGATGCTCACGCAGCTCATCGAGGACCATCAGGTATATGCTAGGAAATATTTTTTCTTCTTCGTCGATACACTCTTGACAGAGCGGTCGTGGTCGTCAATCCAGGTTGGTGGCACGCTTTACAATCCGTCGCCATTCCTCACGGACGGCTGCTTTTCTGGTGCACTCAGTCACGGAACCTTCTTGTGTAGCGGCTTTAATTTGGTCAGTCCATCTAATCGGTGATCTTCCTCGAGGGCGCGCACCCTCGACCTTCCCCTGGACCACGAGCCGCTCGATAGATATGTCCCCGCGTCGGGCGACGTGTCCAAAGAATGTAAGGATGCGAGCTTGCACGATGGAGGAGAGGCGTTGCTTGATGCCGATTACCTTGAGAATGGAGTCATTGGTGCGGAATGCTGTCCTTGATATTCTAAGCATTCGTCTCCAGCACCACTTTTCCAGTGTGTCTATCCTCTTCTTTTCAATTTCCCGCAAAGTCCACGTCTTCGCAGCATAAAGGAACACGGGGAATATGAGTGCTCTCACGAGTCGTGTTTTGGTGAATATAAGCATTCCTATATGCCGTATGGTGATGTCACAGTAGAAGAACAATACGCCGCCGTTTCTTTTTCGGTCGTAGTAAAAGCAAAGATTTAGGGACTCGACATTGTATTACAATTTTAAGGCGACACCTGTGTAATTTTTCCACGACTTTGTTAAAAATTGCTTTTAAATATCTGTCAGGCGTAGCGATAACAACAGCTTTTAATCCTGGATAGGTAATCCGTACTAATATTATAAATCAGAGAGTTTATGTGTGTATGTATGTTTGTTACCTCTTCACGCTCGAACGGCTTGACCGATTTGGATGAAATTTGGAACACATGTAGAGTATAACCCGGAATAACACATAGGCCACTTTTTGTTGTGGGAAAACAACTATTACCACGGGAAAATGAGTGGCAGCGAGTGAGACCGCTGGGCGGAAATCTAGTCTAATAAATGCTTTGTTATTATTTTAGGACTTCAATGAACCGGAAGAGAAACTGATTCTGGCCGAGTGGATGGCCGAGAGGGACTTCCTCAGGTATCGTATAATATACTTTCACCACCATCTTTTCAGAAAAAAAAAATAAAAAAGTTTGTAAGCCATGCTATGATGCATATTTTAGTTAGAAAATATAAGGAGATAATTTTCAACAATGCACTATCATAGTGCCATGTATTTTAAAAACTGATGCCTGCTGTCAGTGGATGGATGGAACACGTTACAGTTAATATTTAAACTTTATAAAGAACTCACGTGAATATATTTGTAAATACTATGATTCTGCATGATTATTATATTTAATGGGTGAAAAGTAACCAGTAATGTATAAATAACGGTGTTTATGTGGAATGCATGTCTAAATATGAGAATGCCGTCAAAATTGAAATGTTGTCTTGTAAAAATGTATGCTGTGTTAATGTTTGGGTTCGACTCCCGATTTTGTTTCGATATTTGCAACGAAATAACGCCATTAAACTTTATTCGATCTTCTTTTCGGGTGGGACACCGAGTCTTCCAAAGACCTGATGAAACCTGGTGTCGAGATAAGATGATATGATATTTGTTGCATGTACCATGTGATCATTGCGATCGACCAACTTGAATAACAAAATCTGATTCTGAATTTCTATTTCATGTACTTACCCAATTGGTTTCGATTGGCTGCTGTAAATTAACGCTTGTGTATTTGCTTTTCACGCTGACGCAATGTAGGAGATCTTTGTTCGCTTCCAGGAACGACATAAAAGCAGTGTTTAACCCGCAATTCGGTTCCGTGTTCCGCACGTATCACAACCCGACGTATTTCTCGCGGCGACTGTTCCGGTTCGCGGACATATACACCTCCAACATCACCAACCTCCTCAGCTACTCGCAAACGCACACCTTCTACCCCCGACGCGGAGTTATGCCGCACGAATATGGATCCTACTTTGTGTAATTTAAGGACAACTTTTGATAATAGGCATTTTTCCGTGAAATTAGATTGAAAAACATTGGGTGATGTCCTTTGTATATACGAAGACTTTCAACACCTAGTCACTACGAAAAAAATCGTCATAAATATCTTTGGTGACTTGTAGATGTTTTTCAAACTCTTCTTCAAGTAGTTGTATAGACGATTAAAATGCCATTAAATATACCATAAATGTACCCCAATGTAAAATAAGAAATATTGGGACGGTGGACTTTGTTTATTAGTTGAAAAATATTTTAACATTGTGCCAAAAACTTCAAAGCAAAATCAGATACTATGAAATTATTATCATTAATACAAAAAAATAGCGATCCGCGTAAATAACTTAAATTTTGACAGTCCTCTTCCCGATTTTTACGAGCAGTATTCAAAGTATGATGTTACTATAGAGAAAACTGTTCGCCTCGCTATAACTAAAACATTAGTTAGTTTATTTAAATAAGTGTGTAATGAGAAAAGTCAAGTGTAAATGTTCAGTGCAATATCATGATGAGTTATTTGTGATGAGTTTATTTGTTATATTATGATGTATTGTATATAAGCTGTCAAGATTATATTAGCAGTAATAAGTACACAGGTATTTTGCCAATGTGATTCTAGTCAGGAGTAATTACCAGTAAGATTATGTATAAATAAGTGATAATTATCATTGATCGTATTAATACACCATTGTTCTGTATTATAATACGGGGTGTAAGGGACAGTGTACCGAAAACTTTGCAGGCATGATCAGACCATGAAACTGAACAACTTTTTCTATGGAAGCTATGTTGGTAAACGAGAAAAATTTTTCGACCTCCCATACAAAATTCCCGATCAGCTGACTGACTTTCTATGGAAACTCAAAAAAAAAATTCGTTTCCCAACATAGGCTCCATAGTAAAAGTTGTTCAGTTTCATGGTCTGATCATGCCTGCAAAGTTTTCCGTACACCGTCCCTTACACCCTGTATAACCATGTGTAACATATCCTGTTGTCAATTTATATATAGCCTGCGAATCAACATATTCCCTTGTTAATAATTTATATCAATGATTTTTACATACAATTACATTTTAAGTATATCGTATTTTACACTAAACCTTAGGACATTCTGTAAAACAGGTTTTTTCATATAGTACGATATAAAATATCTAGCTTGATCTGTTAATTATAGTGAATCATGATTTTCTCCACTTATTTTTAAGAGTCACTTATTTTTGGAAGCATTTTATTTTTTTAATACGTAAGTTTCAATCACAATATTCTTTAGCCGTAAAATTATTTTCACTGATATAAACTCGTATATCAGTTTTTTAAATGTGAGTCATATAGTAAAGTGTAAAAGAAAATATTCTGGATTCAATAAAAGTTATTAGCATATAATTTTGTAGTGATACAATTAAATTGGATATCTATTCGTTATAAATAAGATTTATGTAACCTGCCGATTGCATAGTGCCATCTTGACTCTTGACAATAACTCATCAACCAATACTATCACTGAAACTCAGTTTATTAACTTGGAACTACTATTAAAACAAATCAAAAATATTCTTTCAAAAATTTAACATTTATACTGAGAAATATGAACGTTGAAATAAATTAAACTTGTTGTTATTGTTTTCCACTTCAGTTAAGTTTCTATTATTTTATAATGTCATCAGAGATTGATATTCGGATATCAATCATTTAAAATAAAACGTATTTGTTGAAACTGTGTTGTTTTATCTGTTCTTTGTCTACATGTGTACTCATTTATCTTAGGTCAACACTACACTGATAGTAGTTTAGGTTAAATTTAAGTATATAGTAATTAAACCGAATTGATAAACATGGAAATCAGTTCTCAATATTTGTTATTTAATTTAATTCCAATCTTGTTGTTTATTCACAAATAATACGGTCATAACTTTAGCGCCATCTTTAGTTCACAGGATTTTATAAATTACTAGCTGGGTATTTGTAATTTCATTTTATTTGAGTCTTGTTTGATACTCTAAAGGAGCCCTTTTCTTATTACAACTAGATGTAATTAAATAAAAAATTGAGATAGTAAGAAACACTTAAAAAATTTAGATTGTAAAAAACACTTAAAACACTGGCGAGGCTGTATCGATAAGTTTTACGTTTTCAGCGGACAATGTCTTGGTTTGAATAGTAAACGGTACGTTGTTGTACCGGAGTTTGCAAGGTCGGTCGGGACGTGTCATGAAGCACATTGTGTACAGCGCCATCTCTAATTCAGGGGAGGTTCCTACGAACATCGTCAGTTCTGGGGCGTCCTTCGTTTCGCTGAGGACTGAGTGCTGTTTCAGGATCAGGCCTTTCTGTAATGGAAAGAAATACATGCTGAAATAAGCTTTGCGGCGAAATAGCCTATAGCTTACTAGGATTGCGAAATACCTAGAACTCAGTAATATCGCCTTACACCTTAAATTATTTTTAAGAACCACATTTTTATTTACGGCAGGCAGGTAACTAAACTATACTTGAGTAGATAAGTATATGCGCAATCTTCTTTTATTATTTTGTTGGAATTGGAAGCCAACATTGATTTGCATTGTGTATCAAATGATAATACACACAGTACCTGCAGTGACATATGTAAATGGCCATGATATCACCGTCTGACATTAAGGTCGTCAGTACGGAATAGGCTAATCATGTTTACGAGATCGAACAACTTTTGAATTTCCTTGAGAAGGACACAGACGATCCTTCTCACTAGGATTACTAATCTACAGATACAAGTTAAATTAAAATTAAAGTGAAATAGGTCTAACTACTTATAATATCAAATTACTTAAACAGCAAATCTACAGGTAATTTATTTATTCCTACAGTAAAATCTTCGCTTAAATTTTTTAATACGTTTTCCCGCTCATATTCTGCCAGCGACTAGGTATAAATTGAGGTATTATTACGGCTTCTTTAAAATTTGACATGTTATTATGCTTCATAGGCATTTACAGGAAGTATATAATACAATATACTATCTACTTACGCCAGAGAGATCAAGTTTGTCGATGTAGCCCAGGTAGTTAGCCTTGTGGTCCAACTCGCGCTTGGCGAAGAACAACCAGCTGTGGAGGCCTGGAAATTACATATACAAGGAAATTAATATTTCCAGTCTACGTCGCTTTACGTATTTCGTAGTTATACTTAGGTAATTACATAAGTCTTAGATGAAAGATTGGTCCTCGCTGTCGCGCGCTAGCGAACTAATCATTTATCTAAGACAAGTATTTTATTTCACTATTATTCTGTTTTGGTTTCAATAAACTCTGGACCGATTTATAAGTATAAGTAGTTTACCACTATTACCTACTTACAAATCTACAATCATTGAGTGCCATGTTTTTTTTTGGAGCAGTAGGTTTAGTTTTAATTAAGAAAGTATAGTGATTCAATTTAATAAACTTTAATTCTATGACTTTGAATGCATCCGCAGCGCACTTTTAAACGGCAGTAAATCATATTTGAAGAGTAGATACCTAACAGTGTAAATGTGTAGTAGTTTTGAGTAGGTAGGTCGGAGGTATATAAACTCTGACATCAGGATTAATTGTATCGTCCGTCGTCTTGGAATTTTACGCGATAAGAAGTAGAAAAAAAGAAGGTCGGTGTAATCACAGATCTTCAGCTCGGCCATTAAGATTTACTCGAAGGCGTAACTACACTTGCCCAGCCCGGTCCAGTGGCGCGCGTACTTTGTGAACCAGATCTTCTTCAGAAGGTCGGTGCATCCTTACCAAGCACATCGTTGCCCTTCAGCTCGGCCATGAAGATATTCTCGAAGGCGTAACTACACTTGCCCAGCCCGGTCCAGTGGCGCGCGTACTTTGTGAACCAGATCTTCTTCAGAAGGTCGGTGCATCCTTACCAAGCACATCGTTGCCCTTCAGCTCGGCCATGAAGATGTTCTCGAAGGCGCAACTGCACTTGCACAGCCCGGTCCAGTGGCGCGCGTACTTTGTGAACCAGATCTTCTTCAGAAGGTCGGTGCATCCTTACCAAGCACATCGTTGCCCTTCAGCTCGGCCATGAAGATATTCTCGAAGGCGTAACTACACTTGCCCAGCCCGGTCCAGTGGCGCGCGTACTTTGTGAACCAGATCTTCTTCAGAAGGTCGGTGCATCCTTACCAAGCACATCGTTGCCCTTCAGCTCGGCCATGAAGATGTTCTCGAAGGCGCAACTGCACTTGCACAGTCCGGTCCAGTGGCGAGCATACTTTGTGAACCAGATCTTCTTCAGAAGGTCGGTGCATCCTTACCAAGCACATCGTTGCCCTTCAGCTCGGCCATGAAGATGTTCTCGAAGGCGCAACTACACTTGCACAGCCCGGTCCAGTGGCGAGCATACTTCGTGAACCAGATCTTCTTCAGGAGCTCCACTTGCTCAGGGTACTCATTCAGCTGGGTCAGACCTGGAATATGGTTACGAAGAATGATCATTACAATCTCCATTTTGTAATAAATGTAGAGTACCTACTTTAGAGGAAACGTAACAAGTAAGTCAATATCAACATTAAGTTGTACCCGGTAAAATTTATTTATGTACCGGATGTAATGTCTGAAAAAGTGAGGATTCCTTATGCTTATTGGTTGAGGAAAACCTAACAAAATTTAACGAGCGTAGGCAAATCCCAGCCAGCACAAACCTTCTGAGTAGGTTTTTTATAATAGCAGTCACAGAAACGAATTGCTGAATAAGACTACCGTAATTAGCTGATTTGGCGCTTACTCAGACGTTACTCAAGCAATTTGGGCACAAAATTATACCGCTGATAGCTGAGTAATAGCAATATAACACATGAATAAGTTTTGAATAATTGTACGACAAGCTGAGTATCTTCTGCATAAAAGCATTTTGTTCTTTTATTCAAGTATTACAGCTCTGTTATCCAGAAGATGAATGAATGATGAATGAACTATATGCTTAGTCCTTCAAAGCTCAGATATTCAGATGATACACAGCTTTAAGCTTATTTCAGAACATTTATCAAGAATTTATTCAAATTAAATTTGAAGTTGACATATATAATCGAACGCAAAAATAAATTAAAAGTGCCGCGTTGTTTTGGTGAGTGACAGCAGCAGAAAATAAATGGCCAAATTTTAATGTCAGCGGTAAGTAAATGATTTTATACGCTTAATTTGTGCTTGAAATAATAAATTGTAGGTGCGCATGCAACTTTACCGTGTATTCATATATACATTTCGTGCAAAATTTTTACGCGCTACCTGATAAGCCAGGTTTTTGAGAAATAAACAACATTTCGTCGTTGGTTTGTTTTTACGAGTGAAATACTTTTCATGTCATCTTGTAATACTTTATACAAGAATATTATACCGATTTCGTTATCATAATTGAGTTTTCGAGTATAAAATTTCTCATGATTTAATAGGTTATGTTATTCATTATGGCGACGCTCATTCTGAATAAAGTCTGCTTGCACAGCGGCTCCTCGTCTAATGTCTGCATAACATACCTTATGTGTCCACTTAATCAGATGTTCTCTGGTTAAAAGTGGTCTGCCCCCATTATATTTTCGTATACTGTTCTATAATCATACTCACTCGTAATATAAATCAAACAATTAGGATTCAGTCATAAAATAAATGAAAACCCACAGTATAGACCTATTTGTTATTAGATTATCGTTCCAAATAGACCTACAAATTTTCTTTGGTGAATAAAAAATCACGGTGTATACATGAAGTTATATGAAAGTTATTTCGTTCAAAAGGCTAAAATGTCATTACCAACGGGTGTCCGCTTCCCATTTTAACGTAATTAATGTAGTACAGAATAAATAAGTAAGTATAGTAGGTTTTAACTACTTACTACACCTCTGTAGTGTTTAGGTAGGTACTCTCCTCGGTTCGGTCGGTGCGGGCGCGCGGCATAGTGTATTAACCCCCCCGCCTCCCCACTCGCTCCGCCGTTAAACACAGTATAGTCAGTCAGTCTGCCATCAGAGTGCATGCGTACGGCCGTTTGTGGAGTATAGCAGATAGTTGTCGCATTAATAAGTCAGAATAGTTGCATCGGTAGAAAGCAAAAAAGGCTAAATCACCGCATTTGATGAACAAAAGGATTCCTTTCGCTGAGTGAATACCTATGACCCTTAGATCATTTTACGAAGGCGTGCAATAAAAAAAAATGATGTAGGAAAAAGTTGTGGGTAGTCTCCTTTTAGTAAAATATTTGCGCTAATATAGTAGGCTTCACCCCCTGTAAACCTTTTTCTTGCGGGAACATGACCTTTTCCCGGCATGTATTGTTCATAATAAACCTTCTCCATCAATTACTGAATAAAAAAAAAAAAACGCATCAAAATCCGTTGCGTAAATTTAAAGATTTAAGCATACACTAGCAGCCCGTCAGCGGTTCTACCCGGTGCTGCTCATTTTCCCGTAGGAATAGTTGTTTTTCAGCGGTAAAAAGTGGCCTATGTGTTAATCCAGATTATACTCTATATCTGTACCAAATTTCATCCAAATCCGTCTAGCCGTTGGAGCGTGAAGAGGTAACAAACATACACACCGACTCTCGGATTCTGTCACCAATCACACCCACTGAGAGAATCACTATGGTAGAAAGTGGGTACTGCCCGTACTAGACATGGGAGGGTTTTTACCCGTAGTCACCACGCCACCCGAGAGACGTGTCTTAAATTTTAAAATATGCAAAATTATTAAACCGTAGATACCTACGTCATGGTACAGCATACCTACAAATATCTACTACTACAACATGCGCGCGCGAGTACCTAAGCGAGCGCTAAGGCAAGGCGATGTAAGCGTTGCTTATAATATAATCGTCCTGTTTACTACATGAAAATTGGGAACTACGCGTGTGACCTCACAACTGTCTAGCAGCTAGAACAACCGACAGGCGCACAAGCAAGCAGGCAATACCTACGCAACGCGCATACCTACGCCCTAATAAGCATATCTACAAGCACGTAACTACAGTTACATGCAAGCCCTTTACTAGTAACTATTACTTAATCTGTGCCTACACTATAAAAAGTATTTTTCTTATATTTCAATACTATATCTTACCAACACTAATCCAAGCTAAATACACACACCTACACATCTGAGGCCGGCTCTTGTCGGCTACCCACCGTCGTTACTTCGACCTTGGAGCGACAGATTCGCGCTCACTTCGGGCCCATCCGCCTGTTAGTAAATAGAGATAGCTAGCGCACCTCGTATGCGTAAGAAAGAGAAAGACTAAAATCCGACAGCCGAACTAAGCCCGATCAAAGCCCCTTCTCTTTTTCGCTTTCGTCGTCGCCCGTTCGTCTTGTTGCGTTTTGGTTTCGGCTGCGCACAGCCGCGAAGTTACAGTTTAATTGTCACCGTACGATACCTACTGTGTTATTTGTGTTTCCTCAACACTCTCTAGTCTTTACGTAGTTCGTTTTGCATTATACCATACCGTGGTAGCCTGCAATTGGATTTGTGTGTAGTATTACATTACAAGATGGCAAATAAAGGGACTAGACCTCTTGTGGTTGCAGAGGCGTTATCTTCGTCGACACCTACGATTACTGTAGACTGGTCTAAGTGTTGTATATGTCAGATCAAAACAAAGGAGAATCTCGTATGTCCCGCCAGAAATAAGGATCAGTCAAAAATCATCAGTGGATATACTTCAGTGGCAGATAATTTATGCGCATTCAATGCTATAGGGGCTTTGAGTTCAATTACGCATTTTAACCAACTGAATGAAGGCTCAGGGCTTGCTGGTACTCTATTTAATCGCAAGGCACAGTGGCATAAGACATGTATTATGCGATATTGTTCAAGAAATCTTAAACGAGCGCAGACAAAATATGAAGCAGTAAAAAGCACTCCTGAAAATTATTCTGAAAGCCATTCTGAAATCAATCGCTTAACAAGATCATCTGTGCCCCAAATCGACACAAAGAAACCACTGTGTTTTCTATGCTCTTTACCAGAAAATCGAAACAAGAAACTGCATCTTGTCAACACATTAGAACTTAGTGATAAAGTAAAACAATGGGCAACTGACATTAATGATGCACGGCTTATCGGTATGCTGGAAACTGCTGATTTAGTTGCACTAGAAGCTAAATACCATAAATTATGTTTACAAAATCTAAGAAATAAGTGTAGAAAAAGCAGTGCCAGGTCTGACGATAAAAGTGAAATTAATGTATGTGAAGCCATAGCGTTCTCCAATTTGATATCTTTCATGCATCAAAAAATAAACAGCGAAGATAATAACAATGTCGTGTTTCCGATGAGTACATTAACAAATATTTACAAAAAGAGGCTGGCTGAATTACTTGATGTTCCGGAAAGTGATATTTCGTCCTCCGTTCATACTACCAGGCTTCGAGAAAAGATCCAAGAAGAATTTCCGGAACTGATGATCCATCGGACTACAAAAGAGTACCAGTTCGTATGTAAGTCTACGGATCTTGTATCAATTGCTGTTTCAGAAAATCTCGATCGTGACGCAATTGCATTTTCTAGATTTGTCATAGCTCTTAGAAAAGAAATAGAGCAGTGGAAAACGTCATTTCAAGGCACATTTGATGAAAATTGTCAAAAGAACTCTGTCCCGCCAATTGTATTAGCAGCTGTAAATCAGATAATATTTGGTGCATGGTCTACGACAGAATGTATGGCAACTGAACCAGCTGTGGCCATTGCGCAGCTTATAACATTCAATTTTAAAAAACGCCCCCCAACAGGAGATATTGTACGCCATGTGAGTGATCGAGAGCCACCGCTACCACTGTATATGGCTCTGGAGGCATATGGAAACACGCGCAGTAAGACGGTTATAGACGAAATGCACAGACGTGGTATTTCAGTATCTTCGACCCGCGTTCGTGAGGTAACGAGCTCATTGTGCCATCTTACAGTTAATCGTGCAAAAGAAGAAGGTTTGTTATGCCCCAGTAATCTTTTGAAAAGTGTGTTCACTATTGGCGCATATGACAACATTGATCATAACCCGTCAAGTAATACTTCAGTGGGTTCCTTCCATGGTACAAGTATATCTGTTTTTCAAACACCTTCTGATGATCAACCAGGCCACCAACGAGATTTTCAAATATCATATGAGTGCAACAAGCCTACCTTAGATGTACCTCAATTACCTGAATCGTTTGCAGCTGTTCCAAACGTATTTTTAATTCAGAAGGAGCCGAAAGTTCCAAATAATAACATAACTTTCTCACAAATGACACCTTCAGAAACACGTGGATACGCATCAGAATCGGATTGGCTTAACCATATTCTTCAGTGCCCTAGCGACCTTAATAAAGAGAGTGACAAAAAATATGACTGTTCTTGGGCTGCTTACCATGCAACAAAAAATGCGACGGACTCGGAAAAAATCCACTCCTCCGTATGTGCACTTCTTCCGCTCTTTGTTGAAGCTTCAACGTCCGTGTCCATGCTTCGTCATGGAATGGATTTAATATCCAATATAACTCAGTTTCTGAATCCACTTCAAACACCAGTAATGTACGAAGATCAGCCTTTATACACAATTGGAAAACTAATACAATGGAATTGGCCAGAGTTATATGGAGAGAATAAGTTCGTCATGATGTTTGCACCATTCCATATAGAAAAAGCTTTCCTTGGAATCATCGGACAATATATGGCCGGATGCGGATGGATAAGTGTGGTTGTTAACGCAGGTATGACCGCTCGTGGTACTGCCGAAGCTTTCTTGAAAGTTACACACGTGAAGAAAAGTAGAACGGCCCATGAAATCACAGCTGCTGCTTTGTACAAACTTTTGAATGAAGCACATCATGCCGATTCCACAGATATTTCTTTAGAGTCCTGGGCTGATGAAAAAGCTGCTGAATTACCCACATTTAAGTTCTGGCTGACTTTGTTGAAGTTGGAAGTTCTTCTTTTATGCTTTGTGCGGTCAATTCGAGAAGGAAACTACGATTCATTCAAAGAATGTTTGAAAGAAATGATGCCTTGGTTTTTCATATTTCATCACCCAAATTATGCTCGCTGGTTGTCGGTTCATATTGCTGATTTAGAAGTGTTGCCTGTAAATGCGCCAGACGTTCACGGAGAGTTCAGTAAAGGAAATTTTGTTATCCGGAAAACTCAAAAGCCATTTTCTGCCCTAGCGGTAGATCAAGCGCATGAGCAGCACAATGCTATTGTAAAAGGAGATGGTGGTGCTATTGGCCTTACCCAAGATCCCACGGCTTTGCGGCGCTGGATGATTGCTGGTCCAGAAATATGTCGTCTTTTGCAAGAATTTTCCCATGTTAAAGTTACCAACAATGACCGTCATCATGAACAATATCATGCGTTTCAAGCAAAGTTTTTACGCCAAGTTAATGCAGTTCAAGCCAGTTTCGAAGAATTTGGAAATCCATTTCAAGAACAAGTGCGTGAATTAGTTGCAATCGACACCAGAATAATTGCAGATAATGCTGTTGTAAAAACACTGAACGATCTTAGGAAAAACGGGAGAGAGCTGTACAAAACATTTGTTGAAAAAAGACTCATAGAAAAGACTGTTCCCTTATTTCAACCTATTAAAAACGAAAAGATTAAAATTTTTGCAGGTCACAAGCAAACAAATTCAAAACAGCAGGATATAATGAAATCTCTAAAGTGTGATGTAAGCTTATTCTCTAAACTCTTCATTTCCTGCCAAAACAGGCACCTGGATTTAGACACTTTTTTCAGCTATGAGAATCAATCTCTACCTCCATCTTTATCTTCTATGGGGAACATGCGAGCTTGTCAGAAATCAGACATAATAAAGATTTTGCAAAAAAAATTGGAAGCCGATCGTCGTTGTTTCCCTGGAAATTGTAACAGAGATATATATGATGGTGCTGCTCTTATTCACAGCCATCCACCACGCGGGACTTCTAAAAATTTTGGTGAATATTTCCGCACAGAATTTCGCCAAGCCTTCATGAAGAGCACAGAGGACAATCAAACTAGAAGGATTGATTTTGTTTGGGACCTTTATTGTGAAAAATCACTCAAGCAGAGTGTTCGTGACAGCAGAGGTAAAGGAACACGTTACCAAGTCCGAGAACATTATAAACTGCCAAGTAATTGGTCAGACTTCCTTAAAAATGAAAAAAATAAGGAGGAACTTTTTGCATGCCTAGGTTCCTATGTGCTTGAACACGCTGAAGTTGAACAGGTAGTGACGAACGTAGGAGACAAAATAAAATCATCGATAGGAACTGGGACGTCGATAAATGGACTCGACATTAGTATTGAAGAAGCCGATAGCCGTATTCTACTACATGCACATGATATGGTACTCAATGGCGCTACAAAAATCACGATACATAAGTACGGTTGATTCTGATGTTGTGGTAATAGCGATATCCTTTTATTTTAAACTTCATCAGAATGGCCTCAAAGAGCTGTGGATATCTTTTGGAAGTGGTAAACACCACAGCTACATACCAGTGCATGAAGTAGCAAATAATTTAGGTGCAGATAAAGCAGAAGCTTTAAGAGGCTACCATGCATTTACTGGGTGCGACACCGTTTCAGCGTTTCATTCCAAGGGCAAAACGTTAACTTGGAATACTTGGCAACGACATCCCGAGTTTACTACTGCTTTCAAAACAATATCAAATCCTCTTGAAGAACTGCCCGAGAATGTTTTTAGTTCATTAGAAATGTATGTGGTGCGGCTATACTGTGGAGACACTGACATCATCAGTGTAAACGATGCAAGAAAATTTTTATTCGCGTCAAAAAATAGGTCTCTTCAAAACATTCCTCCAACAAAAGATGCCCTCAAGATGCATATTATGCGAGCAGCTTATCAGGCAGGGCAAGTGTGGGGACAAGCCCTAAAATCATCGCCTGGAAATGTTTCGCCGGCAAACTGGGGATGGAATGATGCAGGGGAAGTATGGAAGCCGACATGGACGACACAGGCATATATCTGGGAGTCTGTCAGCCAGCTTACCAGATGTGCTTGTAAAAAAGGTTGCAGAGGTCGATGTTCCTGCACCCAAAAAGGATTGCAGTGCACACAGTTATGTAACTGCAGAGGGAACTGCGACAATTCAAGGTACAGTTATCTTGTGCTCTTATTATAACTTCGATTTTGATTTTATAATTGATAAATCTTTGGAATTTATTCTTATTTCGTTTGTTACATTGTCATTGACAGCGAGGCATTCATGAACGAAATGGAGGAGGACCAGGAAGAGGATATTTAATATCATCATCATCTGCGTGCCCTTTTCCCAGTTCATAATAATTAATAACCATTAATAAATTTTTTAAACTAAAAAGTTTGACTTAGCTTGATTTGTACCTCACTCCCAGGCATTATTTAGAAACGGCTACTTTACCTCAAACTGGTCCATCTTTTATTTTCATAAAATTTTGCACTTCTAAATTCCTTAGATGTTTTTGAAGGCGATTTTTTTTATCAATATCACTCTTACCAATAATACATGTGGGTACTTTTTGAAAAGAAGATTAAAAGGGCTTTCATAAAAAAATATTGAAATTTTTATTTGAGTAAAATTAAAAATATTATGAATGATTTTGTTCATAAAAAGGTGATTGTCGTTTTAATAAAAGTTGATTTTTGGGTTTTTTATGTAAAATATTGCAAAACTCATAGCAAAAATAGACTCGTCGTGTCTTGTTTAGTCGAAATTGATACCAAACTTAACTGTGTAGATAAGATTTTAGTAATATCCCTCCCACCTCCCCCGCCCTCCTACAAAAAAAAAATTACATGAAAAAAAAAAAATGCACTCCTTCTTAAATTGTTCTCTATGCCTTAAGGACCAATTCTGCCAAAGGAAATTCTTTGTTCATTGTTTGCGGTGAAATTTAGTGTACACTAGCAACTAGAAAGAAAAGACATCGGGTTAAAAAGTTGATAAGTGGCAGGCATAGGATAGGTAGTTTGAGCCGCTGCGCTACTAATGTAGATAGATGTAAGTTGTGCCTTGCAAAAAACATTTAGGTTATTTCAAGTGGCCAGATGTGCCTACTTAAGGTAAGTACGTACTAATTAAGTTATTGATATTTTTCAGGGAACATGCCGTTTAAAATTGTGTCGACTCGTCGAAAAGGCAAGGTAGAACTATGTACCGTGCCCGAAACATGGGAAGTCAAAGGAATATTGCGTTGGCCTAAGATGTACGGTGATATACTATCAAAAAATGATAGTACCCAGCCCCAGACAGATTGGTTGACCTATAATTGTGTAGTGAAAAGAAGAAACTATAGTACATACGAAGAAGCAGAGGATGAATTATCAAAAATTTTAGACAAAACAGACACGGACGATACCGATGACGGTGAACGATCCTACAAACGTACTACTCCTCCTCAAAAAGTTCTAAATTTGAAAATAAAAGGAAGACTGATTGACTTAAATAATTGTTTTATTACAATTTACATTAATATTACACATTTAGTCAAATATCCAACACTTTTTATAAATGGCATGAGATCAAGATAAGTATTCCTTCCTTGGTTTTCATTCCTTTCCTTCCTTCCTACTGTTCTTAGTTACTAAACAGCAGCGTTTAAATTATTGGAACTCGCATCACTATCTTCAGACCTCTGAATTGATTCATAATCTTCACACAATGTAGATTCATAATTATTTATTACGGAACCCGTTTCTATGGATTGTGTTCGCACTTGATTTTTACTTGGATCAGATGAACTGGAAGAACTTCCTTCAGTCGTTTGTGGATTAGCACAAATAGATTTTTTTATATTTTCATACTCGCGCAAGCACATTCTTCGTATGTCTCCTGTTCTTTTTCTATTTTTCCATGAATTGGAGATGTTTTTAGCATTTTTTTTGATAGGCGGCATATTTACACAACACACAATGCGCGCGCACGAAATCGAAATGTCACACTACTAGCCGCATAAATGCTGACAAATATTGCAAAATAGTTCTGCTAGCTTAAAAAATGTCTACTTTTCGTGAATACTTAGCCAACTTCTCCATAAGAATCTGTTACTTTTGCTTTTACCCCAGTTAGCTGCACATGACAGTAATTTCGTACTTAAAGCGGCATAAAGTAGTTATAACAGCTACCTTAAATTCTGTTAACTAACTATATGCTTCATAGCAGGAACCTCACCCTACTTTATACAGCAGCTGTGTAACTGTCAAGATGTGGTGTGTAATACAGCTAAAAGAGAACAGAACCTCAATTATTCAGTACTCTGCTGGATAATAGAATCTTATACCAGTGTTATACAAAAGGTTACACAAACTCTTGAGTAACAGGTCTATTTATGATGACTATTCAGCTTTAAGAAATAAAATCGGCAAATTACAGAACTAACTCAGCTAATAGCATTATCATAACAAAAAACAACTTTAATACAGAACTTGGCAATACACACAGCTTTTATACATATATAATAAAGCCCACCCCTGCATAAGGTTAAATTGTTGGCCAGTTATATGACTTGTGTGCTGCCTGGGATGACATTATTCTAGGTAGGTATCTTCCCGTATCTACAAAGGCAATGACATCGATTCTGACTAGACACTACCTCAGATTATTTTGAGCTATTCTTATCGCTTTTATAAATAATCAGAGAAAAAAGAGACAAGAAATCTGCAGATGTCATTTGTTTCCTGTCTTTCTTCTTTGTTTTAATTTATTACTTATTCGCAGACCATACACAAAGCTCTCAACGACCGACGATTGGATTGAATTAATAAGATTTTCTGTCTCTTTTCCTTAACTTATGTAAGTGACAAATAGCTAAGAATTAAACTGTTCTGTCAGAATCGGGAGCAAGGGGCATTTAGGTACACGTAAGTAAATAAGGTAAATTTGTCGTAAACACGTGATAAAAACAATGAGCTCATACTTTATTTTGTTGAGAGCTGTAACTAATCTTCTGTGGTCATTTACCATTCTAGAGAAATAAACGTTACGTGATTGGTATTAGCGTTTAAATGTAAATTGATCAGACTCTACATATTCGCCATTGAATACCTATTATTCGCTATTTTATCGTATTGTACGGAAAATCAATAAGCTCTTTAAAATTGTTTTGCTTGTAGTTTTTTTTTTCTATTATCACTATTATTTTAGCTTTTCACCTCGTCCTATCTGTCTTATTCTTGCTGTCTTATATTCTTATCACTTTTGTAATTTAAGAAACTAGACCAAATATCTAAAGTCATGATTTGTCTGTCAAAATAAGTTTGTTGATTGATACCTATCTAAACATGTAATAAATGCAAATGTAGACATGGTCGATGGTCCTCATTGATGATTCTTCCTTTATATGACTTAAGTATTAATTTATAAGGCACAAACTTTTATAAGGAATAATGAGTCTCTTACCTTTACTCACTAGGAAGTTCATAAGACTTCTGATGGGGCCCGTGGACAGAATGATGTTGATAAAAGTTGTCTGTTCTGTCTCTTCCTGTAGGACAAGGTTACTTTCTTGTAAAAATGAGTTGAACATTAAACTTTTGCCAAACCTAAGTTATGATGCTGCTAATAAACTTTGTGCTGGAATGGCATATCCTTTAATAACTATACCAAAAAAAAAAACTGTATTTAGTCCTTACAGCTGGTGTGGCAAATTCGGGTCTAATGACGTTCTTGTGGTAGTTATCAAAGAGGGCGACGAAAGGCTTGATGGTAGGACCGTTCCATACATTTTCCGGAACGTTCAAAAGGCTGAAACGAAATGAAAAAAAGGTTAATTATTTGGGTACTCACTATAATATCAGGCATACAATCTGAAGAAACGTTCGATACCGTTTTATTTGATATAAATAAATAGTTGTTTATTTGTTTTTGACAGAAGAGGAGCTCTGAATAATAATTTATGAAAAGAAATTCATCCAAAACTGGATTTATAAAACCCCTTATTTATTGACTTTAGCAAAAAACAGGCCGACTTTGATCAAAAAATTTTGACAGATGCTATTAAAACATAAAAAAGAATAAGAAATATTTTTCGTTTTAATAAATGACGTTCATCCTAAATGTTGTGCCAGTAATTTAAACAAAAAGATATTGAAAAGTAACAAAGATGGTGGAACCTTATCTAAGTCTAGGTAATGTTTTAATGAGAAGGCTACCTTTCTCTACTCCTGTGGGACATAGTAAAATAAATCTACCAGGGATCTGTGTTTTGCTCCCATTATGTCTACCAGCTGTACCTACTGGTTAGTTTCTATTTATGACTCATCATAAATAAGCATGCATATTAAATTAGGTTGAGCGTGAGGCGAAGAAAATTAGACATAGAGCTGACGTTTACTTAACATTCTTTATATTAGCACATACCTTCATAATAAACAGCATAGTCTAGAAATTCAAGTTGCCGCGAGCTCTAATGAATGGATAAGGTTAAGATTCAGATTGCCGCCGGATAAAGACGGTTATTAGAGGTTAATGAAAATGTTAGCATGCACTGTCATTAGTGACTTACTTAGATTGCGCCTCGTCGTTCTTGGACATAGGACTGGTTTTCCCTTGCACGTTGACCTGGATGTAGTTGATAGCGTTGTTGATATCCGCGTTGAACATCTCCTCGCTGAGTCGCAGCAGGTCCTCGTCCGTGGTGGCATCCTGCGCAGTCTTAAGCATGTCGTCGTAACTTTTCTTCTTGGCATAGTCAACTACACCACCGACGACGGTGCCGATGGTTTGGATGGTGTTCTGAGCAGAGTTTTGGTTGTTGCCCGTGGCCTGGTTTGCCAGTTTGTTGCCTATGAGGTTCGGCAGGATGTTGTTGAATATCTGCCCGGCGGCGGAGGCTATATCATCTCCGCGAGCCGCGGCTACGCAGAGGACGAATACTATCGTGAACTTCATTTCGGTACGTGTTGTTTCGGCCGAGGTTCCAACGCACTGGTGATCTGTGCGCGGGCGCAGAAACCAGCGATAATCGCGACCTCAGGGTGACGTCATGGCGGGTATGTGAGATACGGCGTGTTATTGAGATTCAACCCGCGAGTCCAGTTTTTGCGACGGTGGTGATTGCCCTGAATAGCTAATCCGAGCTACGTTGAAGCTGCCTTGTGCCTTGGTAAACAAAATTGACCTTCATGTATGTGATGTCCTGCGCATGCAGTTATAAACAACTCTTCTCTAGTTAGTAGTTATTTCCTGATGTGGTACTTATCATGTTTTATTGTCTTTGTGTAATATAAAATACAAGCAACTTATCCAATGGAAGGGAATGGATCCTAGATCGCTATCTAAGATTCCCACTTAACTATGTCGTCGATGTTATAGAAATGTTCGATCTATCTCTATGTTTATTTCAATGAAAACAATTTAGAAAGCAACCTGTATAATGTAATTGGTATTGAGCTTGTTGATCTGTCTATATTATTTTGAACCATCATAAAGTTATGAGTTAAGCAATTTTTTTTATATATCCTGAAATCTCAGTAATCCGTAGATAAAGTTATTTCAGAGGGAGGCGTAGCGGTACTAATAATTTTAACGAATAAGTTAAGTTTAAAAATAGTATAAAATTATATTTAAATAATTTGTATTGTTTTGTTAGAATCAGAACACACAGTAGGTGGGTGGTATTGTGGGTTTATTTACACGTAACGTCTTACTTAAAACTATATAATATTCTGTGATTTAAGTATGAACAGGTATACCTACACAAAATTGGAAGTTTGTAGTAGGTTGTGTTTTATACGAAGCTCGTACAGGAAGTTATTTCCCTCGATAGATTTGAAAGTGTTTGCTAAATTGTTGAGAATGTGACGTTCAACCGTTCTTGCAGTGTTGGCATCATTGGAATACAGAAATATGGCCCTGGAAATCTAGTTCTTATGCATATTGCCAATCTTAAAAAAACAAGAATATAGTAAGTTGAAATTAAATCAAGTCACTTAATAAAAAGGGGTTAGAAATGTAAGACCCTGTTTCGCAAGACCATACCATAACTTAAACGATCCCTGAACTTTTATAATCAAGTCATTCAATAAACATAATTAATTTCAATTTCAAACGTTTATTGCATAAATTAAGTTAGCGTTAGCAGTATAGAACTCTAAAGTTGTGAATTCGGGGTTATGTATCATATCAGACCTTTCATTTCGGATCTGCCGGCTATTCTCTTAGATCTTGTTCAACCCTCCAACTATCAGCATCTTATGGTAATATTCCGGTGATATCCTTCAGTGCCAATCATTATCTTCGTAATCGTTATGCGTTTTAAACGATGGACGACCGATGTGGCGCAGTGGTAGTGCGACTGCCTGCGACGCAAAGGTTTCGGGTTCGATTCTCGGTGGGACACTCACAAAAGTTGATATTTATCACTTGTGAATTTGTTCCCGGTCTGGTTAGGACATTGCAGGCTGAACCACTTGATTGTCCGAAAAGAAATATTGTTCCGTGCTTCGGAGGGCACGTTAAGCCGTCGGTCCCGGTTGTCTATGATTACTTAGACGGCGGTCGTTACACAACCATGTCAGAGGCCTACAACTAGTAGTAAGGGGTTGAAAAACTCTCGACACCAGGATTCACCGGGTTGTTGGATGCCTCGAAGCCCCACACGAAAAAGAAGAACGATGGATATTTCGCACCTTCAGGGAGCTTGTTATGAATGGGACTTTCTACCTCCAAAAAACCCTTGTCATCTAAAATTCGTCTGATTGTTGATATGACCTAAAATGCTTTTTGGAAAATAATTTTCGTCTTAAACAGTACAAGGCGCATGTAGGTAATGTTAATGAAACGGAACTCAGTATTTGTTAATGACATGTTGGTATATTAAATTTCATTTGGTACCTTTTCGTTGACGATGAGGTCTTAATATCGAAATGACAATCTGTTTCCCTCATTCATTTGCGACTGTATTAAATTTATGCAAGGTGAGACTTTAAGTGTTTTGCAAGAAAGGCCAAATTTCTTTTCACACTGCAAATCCGACGACACCTAATAAGTATATCGCCACGTTTTATTCTTGTGGTAGGTATGTATGTACATACAGTTATCGTATGATTCATAATTACGTGCATTAACGATAGTTCCAGGCTATCGTAAATGCAAAACAAAACGTGTTGTTATTTAAGTTATTATTTCCTTCTTTTCATACTTATTATAATACAAAAGTAATAAGGTATATTACAGACGATCTACATGAATAAGAGCATCGCCAGTTTCTGACTTATTATCATAAATGGTTTCATTTGGAGTATTTTTTCCGATTCTATGAACTCCACCAGCTATTAATTGAGATTTGTTTCCACTCTTCGTAAAGTTGACGGAAGTATCATCAACAGTTGTTGATTCAATGAAATCTGAAGGGTAGAGGTAATTTTTCTGTTGAACTCTCAATCGGTTGCACCAAATTTAACTGCCGAGGATCTGAAAGTAGAGGTGATATACAAATTCTATTCTTTAAACTCTTCTAAATTATTATCATCAATTACGTTTTTTTGGGCTGGCTGGACTCTGCAATTTTAGCCCCGGAGCTTCGAAATCTATCGAGTCATTTGATAGGCTCATCCGTTAAAACACAGTAGACGTATTTGTATGGGAATAAGATCGGGATTCAGAATTTCCGTTCGTCTGACAGACGCATGCGTTATGTACGATGTGTTAAAATACGCAGTGACGGACGACAAGTGGGAAACCGACCTATAAGTATAAAAATATAATAATATATGCGCAGAAAATTTCGTACGTGTTATCAATGTTTGTTTACCTTAATCAATTAAATAATTAACTTTTCTATCCGTGATAAGCCACGTCCGTCCAATCCCATTACGAGTTTTCTTCAAGTCTGTTAACTCTACGTTTCATTGGATCGAACAGTAATCATAACATATAACATACGAAGCCTCCCAGAATATAACATTGTAGATAGATCACAAAACAATATAGAAAACTTAAAACTAAAAGCAAGCAATGGCGGCCTTATCGCTTGACAGCGATCTCTTTCAGGCCACCTTTACATTAAAAAGAGACAAATAGAAAAGATTTTCTAGTAGTTTCACGAGCAAATTAAGAAAAAAAGTTCTGCCATTCGAATGTTATGTATAATAAATAAATAAGGAGAAGCTGTAACAAACTACAAAGTATGTAGCAATAAATAAGTAGGTACTTACTTTAAACAAACTGCAAAATATTTAAGATTACTTTAAAAGATAGAATAGAACCCCAATTTGACTGAGATATGTACATAATATTCTGGCATATATTTTAGAGAATATCATCTACAGTCATACTCAAATTATAAATAAAAATAAAATATTTCAAATAAATTGTATTTGTTTTTACTAAACGAATTACCAATTGCATTCCTGTCCGCAGTTGACCAGATATTTGAAAAAGAAAATAATAATTATTGTCACATCAGTGCAAACCATTGAAATGCTGTCTCGATCGAATATACATAAAAGAAAGTCCTGAAAAGAGACATTATCGCACATATGCGGTTGCAGGCGAATGGGCAGCTGCAATGCACTCGCGTGCGCCGGCGCACCTCGGTGCTACAGCTGAGAGCTGGCTACGAAAGACGACGTACAATTTCACGGGCAACGAAACTACGTAGCGACTGTGCCTTAGTATTGATCCATTATATTTCTACGTACCGTGTGATGCCGGCTTAGAATAGCATCACCCCATTTCTTACCCATGGGTGTCGTAAGAGACGACTAAGGGACTCGAGGGTTAGATGTGTATTGCAATTTTAGGCGATGGGCTGACAACCGATCACTTTAGTGATACACAGTTATCTGATTGACCCTCAAACTTTTGTCAGACGTGGTGTTAATATCCGTTTTACACCCATTAATGCTCTGCCTACCCCGTAAGGGATATAGGCGTGATTTATGTATGTATGTATAATTCTACTTATAATTACAGACCGAAGTGCCTGCTGGCAGTATTTCATTGGTAAATTATGCTTAAATTTTTGACTGTGTCTGTCCTTGTTTTATGCCCTTGACGGTCGTTGGTAGAGCTCACTTCCTCGTCAGTCCTTCCCAAACTATCAGCCGCACCTCGAGTTTTCTCATATTTTAAATAAACACATTGCTATTCTATGAAATCTCTATAGCTTTAAAGCCACTCTCCGCACAACTGAGGCTCTGGCTAAGGAAATATACCTTTGCCAAATACTGACTTACTTATTTAGAATAACCAGTACTGGTTGTGCCAATAATACTCAAGTATATATATAAGTATATTGATACTTATGATAAACACTAAAACACTACTAAATTTTTTGTTCTCTTTATGTCTAGTTGTTGCTCGTCAAGTTGTACGATTTCTCTGCCGTAGCCAGCTCTGAAGCTAGTGCTACTACAGCGCGGGAAAATCGTACTTTACTCCATGTATTATGCATCGCAGCATCGGCTGACTGGACCGTGGCCGAACCGTACAAATAACTGTTATGATGTTGGAGTAATGAGCTGTTATTCGTTCAATCATCGTGATAGATGGTAAGTATGGGGGTAGCAAGTTTGAAGGCAAATAAAATTTGATAATTTTCAATAATAGAAAGACATAAAAAAGAGACTTATTTAAGACCCGCCCCCTTGCTAGGTGCTTAAAAATTCATAACTCGATGAAAACTAAATTCACCAAAAAAAAAACGCCGCCGGTTGAATACAAATACGATTAACCAGCTAAGATACGATTATTTACAGAATGTCGTTATACTATAAAAAAAAGGTTCAGTGTAGTGTAGATGATTTAGTGTAACTAACTATAGTGTGGCCCGTTCATTATTAAAGTAAATATATTAATGCAATATACTTTTGAATTCGTTACGTAAATCCCTTTCATTTAAAACCCCACACAAAAGGTTGAAAAATAAAACGCCATCTTTAGATCACAATACAACCTGGCAATGTCTGTGAAATAAAGTCACGGGTTACAAAAACATATCAAAAGCCAGAATCCGGTCCTAATACTATGAAAAAAGTTTCTTTGATGTTCCTGGTCTATAAGATGTGTAAAAAAAGCTGATAATTACTGATCATGGATAGTAAATTAGGCGGACAGCATACTTAGCATGTAGGTTGAAGAATGCTTGGGATTGTGACGAACCGACAACGATGCTATCTCAAGACTTCTAATTGAATGGACGTTTCAGTAAGCATTCTTTGAAGATTAAAAGTGTAATGGATATTTCTTACTTTTTAGCTTTTTTTAGAGTAAGTGTTATACATACAGTGTTGTATTATTTATTTAATGTGCAATAAAGAATTTTGTTATGTGTTATGTTATGTTACAGTCACGCCTGTATGCCTTTATGAACCTGGCTCTATTTAAAAGATTTCAAAAAGAACTGTACACATCTTTAGAGGAAAGCGAAGCCCAGCGCCTCTTAGAATGCCAATTCAGAATGCTATTTACATTACCGATTTACAAAGAGATGTACTTATTTAAGAGCTAGTACAACTATACAACAATTTTAAAAAGTCACCTAAGTGTATCAGTGACAGGTAGGTAATTTTATCATTGATCATAGTATAACAGAAAAGAAAGTTGTTTTTGTCTTAGTCTTTATTAAGAATCAGAAGTCTCGCGCCTCGTTTTACGTAATACTCGCTTTAGAAGTTTAGAAGTAGACATATATTTAAAGCGGATGATCATTTATCAAGTAAATGCTTTTGTTTTCGTTTAATGTCTGCCTACTTACTCATATAATTTGCCGAATTTTCTTCATTTTCTGCTTTAGTCTTTAAGAACCAAGTATTATAATACCTACTCGCATTTATGAGTGACGTTATTTTATAAAGATGGGATTTTCAAAATTATGATGAACGAGATTTAGGATTTTAATTATTAAAATTATCTGTATAATAAATTAATAAAGGGAGAAGATAGATTTTTCTTCTATGGTGGAAGGAAATGTGTGGTGAGAGCTTCGAGCAGACAGAGAGTTTTAAAGCCCGAGCCAGCGACACCTAAAAATTTGGATCAAAACCTACTTATACATTGTTATGATAAGTTAATATACCTGAATCTATTTTCATTTTATATTAAATTGATTAATTGTAAAAACATCTAGACTAGACTGGTTATTTGTACCTGCGCCTGTGGCTGAGTAGAGGCTGAGTAAAATGGAGTGGAACCAACGAATGTCGGCTGTAATGAGCGGCCGTGTTCCACTTGTGAGTATTTGCATGTCCGGGTGCAGACTGCAGCCGCCCCGCCGCCGGAAGTGGCTGGAACCACAAAGTAAGTATTGGCGGCTGCTGGAACACACCAACACCGCGCCATGGTGCGTATGCGCAGATATACTGACTTATCCACTAACGAGTTGCTCATAAGTAGAACTGCAGTACAAGTAAGAATTCTGATTGATGGTAATTAAAATATATATATAAAAAACATTTAATGCGTTTGTATAATAAAACTTCAAACACTATAAAATCAGGAGGCTTCTTCCGAAGAAATCTAAGTTTCCTGTTTTTCATCGTGCGAATGTAGTGCATGCATGCATCCCGTATTTTGGTATTTTTGGGAGATAACTTTGGTTATTTGGTACTGAGATTGTACAAGTTATTTATTCTTATTTTACCTCAACATGTTCGGTCATTTATTTTCCAGCCAACCAGCTTATTAAATCATAAACAAGAAATAGTGCGACTTATCGTCGGTGAGGTCATCATGAGGTCAGACTGATCTTGACTCTATCCTCGAACTCGTATTATGTACATTGCTGTATATTTGATAGGCCTGTGACATTTCATCAAACAACACAAGCAATGAATGTTTCCCAATACAAAAGCGAGTGAATGAGGACAGGACCAATCAGTGCAAAGCACAGATTCCATAACCCTGAATATAGCTGGATTTGCCCAAAACATAATCAGTTGTTTGCGAATCGTTCTGTTAGCAACTTGTAGAGCGATAACTAGTAAATTGTTTTTCGTAAACTATTAACAATGAAGTCGGCTGTGGTTTTTCTGGTTTTCATCTTCTGTTATGTTGAATGTAAGTAGAACTATTTTTTAATGTGTTGTAGTTTTATTTTAAGTAATTTCACGGCAATATCTTTTATCTGCATGTTAATGTTCGATAAGTTGTTTTAAAATCACCTACTGGTTACTTTATTTACATTATTTACGGATATACGGATATTTACGTAAACGGAAACATACCGATTACTTATTTTTCAGGTCGTAAAATAGTACCAATCGACAAAAATGCAAACGTTGCATTTATCAACATGGAGGCAGGCGGCGTCGGGCCGAGACCGTCCCCAGCGCAGAGCCCGAAAGGCCAAGTTGTGACTATGCCTACACCTGCCAAGCCTGCAGCACCAGCTCCAGCTAAACCATCACCGCCAGTATCCCCTCAGCCAACGCCCAAGCCTGTGGTGGTCCCAGCGCCTCTGCCTGCGAAGCCGTTGCCTCAAACTCAGTCAACTCAGATCAAACCAAAGCCAGTAAACCCAGTTCCAGTTGCCCATCCCGCCTCAACCCCTGGACCAGGTAGCGTGAAACAGCTGGTAAACTTCTACGACAGCCAAGGGAAAGCCAGCCCCATTAGGCCTTACAGCTATAGTCAAGCAGTGAAACAGGGCTAAGTCTAGACTTTAGATATATTCAATAAAATTCTAAAAATATCTATGTGTGTGTGTAATTTTGTGTCTTCTTTAATAATATAAATTTGCGTAATTTATGTAACATAATGCGGTTAAAAATCCTTTAAAAGAAATTATCATTAGTAAGAAAGTGTAATTAAGTAAAAAGTAAACTGACTTTGTAGTCAGTATCTATCTAAAAAAAAACACTTCAAAAACACGCATTAATCGTACGCAACAATTAATCTAGTTACCACCATGTAAAATCATGCAGGTACATCAGAGATATGACTTAATTTAAACGGTTAAACATTAGATTAATCGTTTTGGAAAGCCATTGACATTTCGCATTACTTTTACCGCTCTAACTAAAGTAACTAACAACCCGTTATAGCTCAAATGAGTTTTTCAACACAGATATGAAAGTGAAATTAGTGGAATATTTATTATGGTATAATCTTTGACGACAACATAATTATAAACATTAAAGAGTTCATTACCTTCTCAAACTAGTAGTTTGAGTTACGTGTAATGTCCTGTTGGATAAAAATTTCTTTCGTAATGGTTGCGTCATATCGTAATGATAATCATCCAAATACCTACTACATGAATTTTGTCAGTTAGTTTTACGTAATTTACTCGTAAGTGTGGTTTATACAAAAAGTAAATTTAAGCACACACAGAAAACATACAAATGAATTGAGAAATGAGAAATAATGGAAACTATACGTGACGTGAACCAATGACAAAATTTTCATTCGTTCTGATATCAACAAGATCTTCTGGGGATAGATTGCGGAGTTATAATTAATGTTAAAATATGAACGACGTCCGTTATCTATCAGACATTTTGAGATTTCATATGTACTGGACGTTACAGAAGGTCCACTGAATCCATTTTTACACGACTGCCCAACCAAAAAAGTAGTGTAATGTTTTTAGAGTTCGTGTATGTATTTTTGTACGATTCTAGGACCGAAACTCCACGGTAACCACTGAACAGATTCGAATGGGAATTGTATCGGAAGAATCTTTACATTATCCCGAGTGTCATAGGCTAGGCTTTATCTCAAAAAGCAGTCCCATGTTTAAATTTTTCAGTTTATTTATGCTTGTTCGATTCTGGCGATTGTTACTTGTTAAAAAGCTAGGGTTGCTACCTCGGTTCCTACTGTCACAAATTACATTTGACGGACGTGGCGGCCAGTGTGCTTACTGTGTTCAATTTATTAGTTCTTTTACGCAGTCGCCAAATGCCTACTAAGTATATTGTTAATTTTACAAAATGTTAACATTACAAAATATCAAAGGTGCAAAATAAAAAGTCTCAAACTAATGTACCTAGTAACAACATGGCAAAGCATACTTTTTAGGCCAAAGTGGTAATTACAAGTGGTATATAAATACCTAAGTTGCAGAATGATAAGAACAGCTAGACAATACCAGTTTTGAGTTTGACAGCTGTCATCTTAAATTTAGAACTTGTCAAGGCTTTCAACATTCAGACACTGGAAGTCTAGATTAACGCACTTTAAAGTAAGGTCATCCTAATAAGCCATATTTGACAGCTGTTTGTTCCATACCAAACGAGATGTCAACAAAGGAAAATCCACAATAAATAAAATAAATAGACAATAACACGAATCTGACAGCTGTAAAATATGGCTTATTGAGATAGCCGTACTGTAATTTGATAAGATGATGATAACGATGACAGCTTTTATTTAAAATGTATATCAGTTCCATAAGAAACTGTTCCTCATAGACCTCCTAAGTTTCCTCCTTTACTAAATATTTTCTTGAATTTGCACAACTATTACCCACCACAATAAAATATTATTATTATTATTAAACCATTTATTGCACACAATAAAAACATAGGACACATACATATATGAAACAATTCACAACAGGTCTACTTATTTCTGAAAAGAAATCTCTTCCAGCAGAACTTGGGCAGTGAAGTGAGATCTCATAAAGTGAGGTAGATAAGGCGTGCACTATCATTTAAAAAATTAGATAATAATTTTAATTTTCTTTAATATCAACTACATAAAATACCCCTCAATATCATACAACTACATAAACCTACATAAACTACATACCTACATATATACTGAAACAAAATGAAAACATAATATAAATATATATGAGTATAAATATTCGATAAATATATACCTATATATATATATATATGGATCACTAAGAAAGAGATAGGTAATGTTCTTTAACTCGTCTTTTGAACACAGAGATAGTTGGAGATTGGTTGAAGATTTTTAAACAGATTTAAGTTCTAGTTTGTTTTATCCTGCTTCTGACACTTTTGAAATTCAAAACGAGAACGTAATATTGCTAGATTCAATACAAGAACGTAATATGGCTGTATTTAATACGACAACATAATATGGTTTTAAGCTGATTTCAATACGAGAACGTATTATGGCTGGAATACGCAGCGATTGCTTATGCATGGCAACCTCAGTCTTAGTTGATTTGAGTTCCTCTTAGATTAATGTAAATATTGGTGTGTATGTGAGTGTGAGTAAAATGCTTGCAAAGAACTAGGTGAGCAATCTGTAGAGGCACCCCGCGCGCTGTCTCCCTAATTTATGCCCTAGCTAGGGAGTTCTCTGCGAACCAGTGTTTCAAATGAGATGACCAATGCAGAATTCTGTGCCAAATTTTATGACATATTCATATATAAGGTGTAAAAAAATTAGCTAAGAATATTTTAAGGGGTGAACCAGTACGTGAAACTGAACAACTTTCCCCAAGGAACATAGGTCGAAATATGAAAAAATAATTTGACCCTCCCATACTTAGTGTGTTACCCGGCCGGGATAATTTGTATGGGAAGGCCAATTTTTTTTTCATATTTCGACCTATGTTCCTTGGGGAAAGTTGTACAGTTTCACGTACTGGTTCACCCCTTAAAATATTCTTAGCTAATTTTTTTACACCATGTATTAGGGTTTTTACTCTATCGTAGACACATTATCTACATTCCAATTTATATTAAAATTTATACTAGCTTCTAGGATGATGATGAATCGGTTACCTGTACCCGTAAAAAGAAACAGGGACAACCTCACCTCGGACTACCCTAGATTTAGGATTGTTGGTTATCTGTGAAGAAACTACCCCCTTCATCCCCCTGTGTCGAAGCTTCACAATGTCACATTTTGATGTTTATTTGATGGTGAAACTACCAAAAAATATGTGTTGTCCTGCTCGATCCCCTAGAGTGTCGATGCTAGTTGGTATGGTTATGGTTACACTTCCGAAAGAAACGCTTACTATTCTTTGAGAAGGGCAGCAAGTCCCCCTCAACCCCTGGTCTCGATGGTTATGCTGGTTATACTATACTTTCAGTTACACAGTTGGGTCGTCGACGATTCGGTGTCCCACACGAAAAGAAAGAAATTACACATCCCGGAGTCGGTGGTTGATGCTTGGCTATGCTTCGAGAATAAACGTTTTCTTTTCTTTCTGTAAGAGGGGTAAACTGCTCTCATGCCCCGAGTTCGGAGGTTTCTGCTAGTTACATACACTTTCGATACATACGTTTTTAAGGACGTTTTCGTTAGTTTCGCGTTACGTTTTTGTTAATGCTAGTTACATACACTTTCCAAACATACGTTTTTAAGGACGTTTTCGTTAGTTTCGCGTGTTCAAATACGGATATTTAGAATTCTTTCGTGCAATAGATTCTTCAAGTTTGGATTCTAAAATCCAACTTACGTGTCAAATGAACTAAATGCGGTAGAATAAACAGATATTTTATCATGCCCCTCTAGACATGGCTCGAAAGAGCTACGCTGTTAGAGTCACGATTACCGACGTAAGCGACTCGGGTTTTTATTAATTCAATCACCTATTAGTTACCAATTGCTTTTTCTTTTTTACTTGTGTTTTTGGTTTGTATTGGTTTATATTATTTATATATATAATAACGACAGAACAAGGGACGGGCCAACAGAAGCGGTAATCTGTAGATTTTTCTTTGTAGCTATTCCCATTATTCCCGTATATCGTATATTATAGCTGAACTCCTAGTGTTCCACATTAGGTACTCCATACTCTCGATGTCAATTTGATAGGTGAAGCGGCCCATTATACTAAACAACTTTTGCCAAGTAGCCATTTCCGTAACCCTTCTAGTTTAGCTGGGCTCTATGTGGTCTAAATATTTTGATCACATTTTCCATTGGAATTAGCGATTTTCATTAATGTTATGTTAATTTAGAAACTATACCCCAAAAAAGTTAAAGGTATTATTTTTATCGTTGTTTTGAGTTCTTTTGCGTGAATGAAGTAATATCAGTCACCCTCATAATTTATATATTTATTTATTAAAAAAATATTTATGCAACTATAGTTTTTCCTTTTATTTGCACTGTACAGACAGACGCGTTCCAGTTTTATTATATGTACTTATATAGATAATAATATAAAAGATGGATGAATGAAGACGCAGCCTTAGGTAAAACGGATTCAATGGCAAGCAATGAACGACCTAAAAGATCTCTTAGATGGACATGAGATAGTTCTACGACACAGAAGTTGCATTTGTGTAGACAATCGCTAAGCCCATTTCACACAGTGAAAGTGTGAATGCCGTGGGTGATGCGACAAAACCATGTAATTTAAGTGAAGGATATCCATTGTTGATCTAAATATGAAATAGGTATTTTATCTCTTGGCAGTGGAAACAGCAGACAGGTTGTGTACAGGCATGTTAGGCAGATACATAGTTGGATGTTGATTTAGGTATTGAAAATATTTAATTTATTACCTAAATAAAATTATTGGTGTCGGTAAATACCTGCTTTTTAGGTGCCACACAACATGAAAAGGCTAAAGGCTTAATCACCGTTTCTACTTATCCATAAATTATCCGTTTAATTGCAGATAAAGGGTGGTAATGGCTAATGGTAGATGTTAATGAATACTAAACTTACCATATTGTTAAACAGACTATTCACGGTCAATGCGTAAAATAATCTTAAATTGTACGAAGATTAAATGGATTTCGTCTCGCCAAATATCTCCTAGTAAAATAAACATAGCAATAACAGTCTTAATACAAAACATTCGTACATTCTTGTGCTAAAAACTTCCAGGATATGATAAAGGCACGTACGCACTAACAACCGGTGATAGATAGGGCTTCGTGTGTCTTTACAACGTTCCACTTTCACTTTCGTCTGAATCAGTCAGGACCCCTATACTTCCCCCGCTCTTGGCTGCGTGCGCGCAAGTATTGTGTAACATGGCCGCATTTCGCAGCTAAAATAACAAACAAAATGACTCATACAAAGAATAGACTTTTTAGGGGTTATTGAAAATTGAAAAAGAAAGCGTGTTGCGCAACTAAGTCACAATTTTGAGACAGATTTGGCTGCCATTAAGTAGACCAAGTATTTGAGATGAAAAATTATTAAATGAACTCTACATTAACACTTTTCAAAATTTAACCTTATTTATATGATTCGTAGCTAAATAAGTTGACAAGAAGAATTATTATTGTAACAAACGATCTAAATAATCTTTTTTATCTACATTACTATACATTGTTCAAGTACTTTCAAGACACACAATAATGATGTGTGCCAACGAAAGAAAGAGTGTGCGCACCTGCTCAAGAATTAAACATCGGCGCCGCCGCCGCGGGCACAAGCACAGGACGTCAGTGTCATTATAATTGAAAACGACCACGTTTTATTCACTTAGCACTTTTCCAAGCTTTCCAGTATAAATGATTTATCGAACTTTCTTTCGGCTCTCATCCACATTAAAACCTTATGTAAGTACGGCGACAACAGAAGGTCGTTATATCTCGTTCTCGTCGCGTTGCAAATTAGGCGTATAAACAACCCAAACAATGGTTTAGAATTACATTCACACAACATCCCATTTATATGGTTAGACAATGGCTAACACGGTGTGTGGTAGCAATCTACACACAATGACAGAGATCATCGAGCCTCATACGAGCATTCTTGGACAAGCGAAAGTAGCAACATTTTGTATGAGAAAATGCATCTTCATGGAATTGAATGAATGTTATAATTCGTGGGCATGTGAAATTTCCAAAATGTAACGAGTTTAGCTAACAAACAACGAGTTATTATGCAAATCAACGCATTTATGAACATTGGAAATTTGAAACGGATGTACGGGTACTACACCTTTTATGGTCGCTCATGGTTAAAGATTTTCTCTTTACTATAGTAAATTATGGTTTTTATTCATATTATAATTTGTTTGCTTATTTTTGTGCTGTGTTTTCTCAGCGTTGCCTTACCTTATTTAATATTAATTATTATCATTATGTCATATTAATTATTTAACTTGATCGATATTTATTTTAAATATCTTATTTACAATCTAGTGAAATTTAATCTAGGCAATAGGTACAAAGTAAGCTGGTAGCAATTATCAAGTCTGCTAAAGAAAATATTAATATGTAGGTGGTTTATAATAACTTCACGTAAAGTTTGATGGTCAAAACAGAAATGGAAGATTCAACCGTGATCAGTCTGATCAGTGATGATGAACTTCGGCAACCCTCCATATTCCTGACCTTAATATTAACTCATCCTTGACATCCCGAGTCGACCCTCTTCATCCATCAAGTTTATGTTTCCAGTGTATTAACTAACTAACCAAACTTTAATATTTTTAAATGTTGTCTAAAAACCAAGAGAGACAAAGTCCGAATCCGGTTCATTCAATCGTTAGGTACGAAGTTTTTAGCTCTGCACCTAAAAGGATGACTGTACTTTAAAGTTCACTGAAGTAAACATAAAAAGCACATTTTTTCTCCTTGACCTGAGGTTCTAGAGTGTATTCTCATGTACGTAGAGAATTACTCAGCCGGGCTTCCCTCCCCACTTTTACTTGTGTTCGGAGTTATGAAATTTAAGGTCCGCGTCCGCCCCCATTCCGCGCGCGTCCGCAAGAAGTTGAATAATCGGCGGCGGCGGCCGTGCAGCCTGGCTCATTCTAATGACGGATGACGCACGTGGTTGCATAACCTATAATAATCGGGGGTCAATGGCGCATAATGTAGTGCTTTCGTGCCACATGCGCGCTTTGTTTGGGCTGGATCCGGTAACAGACTGAGTTAGAGTTGTTTGGAACTTTGCGGCTGTTAAACCACAAAGTAGTTCAGCGTCGTAGGCGATATAAATGAAGACGTCTATTGAAAACGTAGTCAATTTTATGAAAATAGATAAAAATAAATTTAAAAAAAGGATTAATGAAACGAATACTATATATACATTCATTTATCACGCCTGCATCCCTTGCGGGGTAGGCGTGATAAATGTATGTATGTATAGTATTCGTTTCAAGCGACAGCAAAACCTAGGCACTGAAAATACTCAAGCGATTAGAATTTGCATTGCATAGACATCAGCATTTATATCTTGCTCTCTTTATCTACCATGTTACTTTGTTATAAATATGAATACAATGACTATGAGCGACTTTCGCTCATTCGAATGCAATTCTGAGTTTGATAGGTGGTTGCGGTTGCAACAGCACCTAATGTTAATGCTATAAGCTTCTTATGCAGATTCCAAGGAGCTGCTTGTGTCGCTGTCGTGACTAACTTAACCTGGATAGTGTTTTATTCCGTTTCAAGTACTGATTGTGTCATCAACATCTATTCTTCTAAAAAAAACCTACATCATTCAATGCAGGGTGTCAAAAAATGTACCGTCAAACCATACAAATTTACCCGCTTTTTGCTTTATTTTAAGAGTCTGCAAATTCTATTAACTTGTTTTACGAACACATGAATTCTAACGTAAGCAACAAGCAAGTGTGAACCGAAGTGTGCTATCTGCAATAATTTCGAAGAAATTGACAAAAACAGACGCTGGTGAAAACTTTGTTCTTTCTTGCCCAACTTTGCCCAAAGTCAATACCTATCACAAAAACTAGGTGTTCTATAAGATATATTACCTATTAAAATTATGCAAGGTTGCAAAATATCTGGGAGTCATGCAAATATTGAGGGAGTTATTGAAGTAATGTTACCCTACCGAATATCGACCATACAAACCTGCACAGGGTGTAGGGTTGAAATAACAGATGTAATAACTTTATTACACTAAATAAATAACACAAAAAAACACAAATGAGAAGAAAAGGTAAGGCACAAAGGCGAACTTATCCCACTAAGGGATCTCTCCCAGTCAACCTTCGAGAAATCCAGAGGACATGGTGTGCGCAGGTAAACTATACGAATAATGTAGGTAAGTTAAGTACGATTTTTAATTCAATAAACCCTTCATCTCAAAACAAAATTCTTAATCATTGATATAATCAATCATGATTTTAAAATTTCTTTTTGGTCGCAACGTTAAGGCATTTTCTGTGGCAGTTAATTTAATATTACCTACCCAAATATCGCCTAAACTATTGCATGTAGAAATCTGATTTTACAATAATCTGTTGCAAAATTTAGTTTTGTACAGCTAAATCGTAACGAATCGCTCTCTCTTCTCTTTTCGTGTAGGACAACGAGTCGTCCAACGACCCGATGAACCCTGGTGTCAGAGTTTTTCAACCGCCTACTACCACTAGTAGGCCTCTGATATGGTTGTGTAACGACCGCCGTCTAAGTAATCATAGACAGCAACCGGGACCGACGGCTTAACGAGCCCTCCGAAGCACGGACCCATTTCTTTTCGGACCATCAGTTGGTTCTCCCTGCAATATCCTAACCAGACCGGGAACAAATTCACAAAGTGATAAATATTAACTTTGTGAGTGTCCCATCGAGAATCGAACCCGGAAGCTTTGCGTCGCAGGCAGTCGCACCACCACTGCCGTCAAACGAATCGCTGACCTGGAGGCTGATTTTTTGCGAGGCGGGGTCAAAAACTGGGATTTGGCACCACCTATGACAGGGGTGACATTGAGGGCCACCTGAGTAAAGTTAGCAAGAAATTTATCAATTAACTTATTCATACACTTACTTAACCAAGATTTTACACGCACACGAGTAGTTTTAGTAAATTTTCGTTTCGGCGTAAAGTTACCTGCCAAGGGTAAAGTGGTATGATTTACGGTACCTGTAACAATTTTTTCAAGTGGTTAACGGTTTCCCGAAAAAACGAGAGTCAAAACGTGCCAAAACATAGGTAGAAAAATTAACGAAAAAAATAAAAATTAATTTAGATGTAATAGTGTTCCCAGAGCAAAGTTGTGCTGGTTCCAACGTAAAATACTAATAAATATTTTTTTGATGCAGTGATCTATTCAATTCAGTGATAGTGGTGCAAACAATTGAATAGGTACATGGTTAAATAATACTAATATTTAGTTTACATTTACACCAGCTTGATATCCTTAGGGCTCTCATTAAGCCAAATACTAAGCTTTCTAATCTACTATAGGAAGAAATGTCTCGCATTCCGTGGCAATTTGCTCCTATATGTAATTGGCAGTATATAATTCATTCAGATTAGTGCTTGCGGTCTTTGGAATGTCAGCCAAGGAGTGAAATACAGATCAGACCTGATGTAAGTGACTGGGTGTTCCACTTGTGTGACTTCGCTGGTAAATACCTAATTAGCGTAGGTATGAATATTGCCGATGTGGCGCTGTGGTAGTGCGACTGCCTGCGACGCAAAGTTTCCGGGTTCGATTCTCGGTGGGACACTCAAAAAATTGACATTTATTACTATGAGAATTTGTTCCCAATCTTACAGGCTGAACCACCTGATTGCCCGAGAAGAAAGATGGTTCCGTGCTTTGGAGGGTACGTTAAGCTGTCGGTCCCGGTTACTGTCTATGATTACTTAAACGGCGGTCGTAACACAACTATGTCAGAGGCCTACTACTAGTAGTAGGCGGTTGTAAAACTGACACCAGAGTTCATCGGGTTGTTGGACGCCTCGGTGCCCCAAACGAAAAAAAGGAAGTTTTAATTATGAATCACTTCGGGTCGTTCGTCAAATCAGTGTCCCCTACTACAAACGTACATATACATAAATTACCCGTTTTGCAAACAACTGAATTATTTTCGTAAATACTTTAAATCCAACCTGCGAAAAAGGTTTAGGCCGCGTGTCCACCAAATCGATACCCTCACGAAAAAAAGGTGAATTTTGATGTTCATATCAGCACTGACAACTTTAACATTATACGCCAGTGCTGTGCTACCAAAGATTATGCATAGCTCTGCGTTGATGTCATTTGTATGAAAGATACGATTTTTGTACGTATACATCTTCCTGAGGCTTTTGACTTCATCTCATCACGCTTTAGTAACCACATGTGTTTGAGACAAAGAAAGATATTACATGATTAGGGCCTATTAGTGACACCAGTTGCACGCAAATTTTACCCATTTCGCAATTTATTCACAATGTATTGTCATCGGTTCAAGACAAAAGGATGAGTTTCAGATTGAATAATCATTTTATTCAAGTGTTCGTTTGAATGGAAAGTTGCAATGATGCAGCCAAAAGCATTCGTGGAGTGTATATTGCTGAAAACGATGACGAGAGGCGATGTTTATCAGAAAGTAAATCTGGAAACTTTGATGTAGGGACAACGCCATCGCCCCTAAGATAAAGAAGCAGTTTTGTTCCGTTTTTGTTGATATAATGTTATTTTATGTGATAAGCGAATGATGTAACTTTTGCTAGCTTTCTCTCAAATTACGATCTTAATAAAAACGGGTAATATCAAAGTTCTTAGATGTTTCCACGAATAAATGATTTTTGAATTTGAATCGACAATTCCTGCGCGCATTTTTTTTGATATGTCCATTATTTCAGCGTTAAATTAATATGCTGTTCTTTGATACTCGTACATCTTAAGCCGGGTTATAAATTCATTTTTGAACTCAACGAATGAAGTCATTATGACAAGCATCACCAGCGTACCTGCAAAAGAGTCAATAATTAGAAGGCGAATTGGTGAAGACCCGTTCTTTGTAGTTGCACAGGTAGATGGTGCTGTAAACAGGATTGCAGAATAAAGAATACCCGTGCAATAACCATTACGACCATGGCAGTCAAGTTAAATTCATGAGTGCAGTAAAGCTGGAATACAAGTTTAAGGTGACTACCTATGACTATTGGATTTATTACTACCTATTTGTATAGTTTATTTAAGGAAAAAGAAACTGCTCTTCCAAAACGACTTGTTAGGTATTCGACCCACGGTAAGTTTAGTCACTCCCTATGAGCACACTATGACGTCAAGACGCGCTGCGACGGAAGGATTTCAACATCCGAATCCGCAGATCCGATCCGGGAACGCTTTGGAAGTGCGTTTAGTCGCAACTTTCACGCATATAAAACCGTGCGGTTGGCGGCGGGCGCGGCCAGTGTGCTCAACACCCGCGAGTCAGTTGCCCACGCGCACTTCTTGCGCGAAAACGAAAGTGACAGCCAGGCGTGCCAACATTACAGGACAAGGACACTGTGCTAGTGATAGTGTGAACTGAAGGAACAGTGATCGGTAGCTGCTCGTTATCCTGAAACTGTTTCGGTGTTGCGGATCCCACCTGAAAAGGTACTTGGATTTAGTGATTGGATGGTGTTCAGTGTGAATGATTGTGTGTGTAAATGATTAAGATTAAGAATTTGGTGTTTGTGTACTAATCATGTGTAGGTTTTTGTAAAAGTACCAAAGAATATTGGAAGTGGGCTATAATTTCGAATAAATGAAATGAATTAACAAAACGAGTACCTAAGAAAGTAGATACAGATGAGTAAATGATTCGATAGATTTTTTTACCCTACTGTCTCAGAAGGAAAGCATGTCCTTTTGGATTTAAGGGAAATATTGTAAATCCTACAGAAAATCAAAAATCTCGAGACAGCGGTTTAACTAAACCTTTATTAAAAACAATGAAATAAAAAATAAATCGTAGCTTAACATGACAAGCAAGTATCGCACACTGCTTAGATTTAAAACTTACCAACGTCACCCTAAAAATTACATGGGGCAGCGTAATTGTAACTTATCAGCAAACATCCTTTAATAAGGAAAAAGAACTTCTACGATACTTTAATACCTATTTGACTGCTTAAACCAAATCATAATTAACTAGATATGTAAATGCAGACTAAAACATTAATAATCCTTATAAAGTAATTAATCCCATAGAAAAATTAATCCCTTAAAGATGACATTGCACATCATTTTTACTCCTTCTTAATCCACCATAGTAGAAAGTTGCATAATTTCACTTTCTCTACCGAATTTATCTTTCAATATCGCGAATGTTTTACACCGCGTGTATTTGCATGCGCGCGCGCCGGGTTTGCCGCACTTGCGTTAACCACATAACAAAGGAAAATACACCTTATTCTGTAAGCAACAAGGAGATGCGCATGCGTCGTCCGGTGAGAAAGTAGGCTAGCCGTCACAGAGCGCGCGTTTATACGTGTACCTGTGGGTTTTCTCGTTTACTTTAGTATGTGAAATGGTAGCAAATAGGTCGTAATAAATATTTCTATTGGCTGTCGGTTTAAGTTAGTGTTTATGGGCAGTTTGTAAAGCAGGTGGATTATTATCGTGTTTGTGACAGGAGCTTAGATAACGTGTTATCATTATTTATGTGTTCGACCAAGGCCCACTTTGTGCTTGTTCCGAGATTGCACTTAGATTGTAGATTATTTATTATCGTAGGTACTAAACGTTATTTTAAACCCTAGGTGTTTGCCCTAGGAATACAAAGTAGGCATACCTACAAGATAAAATTGAGCTAGTTTAGATACCACACAAGACATTACCAACGGGGCGCCTTAATGATTGATGAATCTAAAATAATTACACAACTGTTACTCTTTTTAACATAATCCTACTAATATTATAAATGCGAATTTTTTTATATTTATTTCTTACTTCTTCACGCAAAAACTACTGAACCGATTGTAATAAAATTACACATATAAAGAAAATAACATTGATTAACATATAGGTTAGCTTTTTTGAGTACGCGGCAACAGCTAGTATCCAATAGTCGTAAAAAACAAAACCCTAGCTAATAGTTGCTTTTTTGAAAGTACTAATAAAAGTTCCTACTGAAAGGGAAAGGTAAAGATGTAAATTTTTCGCGACCTAGTTGTGAGCGCGGTTACCTGTGTAACAATGCAACGCTTCGCTTATCCTTATCTGGCGGATGCGCGGGCGCAACTCGTGCGCTACTGGTATGCTAACACACATTGGTACATGTGCCAAGTACCATAAAGGGGAATCGCAAACGCACCGGAATATATTGCGGTTTGTGACAGCATACAAACGACCACCTGGGACAGCCGCAATTTAATGCTGTGACGTGTATCATAATGATATCCGGTTTTTATAGGATTTCCTGAGCTCCAATTTTTATTTCGTTAACTTCGAACTTCAAATTCGTCAAAAAACCGAATCTGGTAAAATACAAAAAAATGTGCGGTGCAATTGAGAACCGCCAAGACTCCATTTGTATTTAAAACAGTTTGGTGCCGTTGCAAACAGTTTAAAACTCTATGATTTCAATAATATATTATGAAATTCAATTAGAATATTTGTCACTATAAAAACTATAACAATCAAATATTTTACAATTCTGAAAATATTTCTAGTACATTATTTGTTAATAAATCATAAGCTCGCGTTGATGTCTTTTGTATCATAGTAATTGTATTATTAGAATGTAGGTAGAACATTTCCTATCAAATTCATATCACGCACATCCGAACCTATGTAACAATCAATACAGTGTGTCATAATTTCCACTCATAATTGTATAACAATACGTTTCCGGTTACAAAGAGGTACGCGGCGACGTTACACGCATGCCAAATTGAAATAGTGAAACAATACGGCACAGGGTGACACTGCAAGGACGATAGATTTGGCGCAATGGTAAACCACCTGCCTACAGCAAGATAGAAACATGTTATTGCTCACATTCATAACTGCCAGTTAAGTGCTGCCCACTCTACTTCTTCTTCTTCTTCTTCGTCGAGTCAATGGTAACAAGATTACAGGACAAGGACACTGTGCTAGTCAAAGTAATTTGGACCAATGTACGGCGATGGCCTTGTAGTTTGCCTCTTGCAGATCCTTCTGTGTACATGAACCAGGGGTTTGTTGGAAAACACAGTAGATGCGACATTGTCTGTACAGCGCCACAATCGCACCTGTCGTTGCTTGAGAAACCCCAACTTTACCGGTTTGCATGGCACCGGCCAACACCAGACCGGAGTCGTTTGAGCAATTTCTAGACTGCCTAAGGGAGATGCCTACTCTACCGAGATTGATAAATATATAAAAGAAGAAGAAGACAAATATACAGAAAAACTTTATTGCTCACATTACAAACACTACTGCTCCGGCTTCGATCGCGACCAGGTTACATACGATACGAGGTGTTTCAGAAATATCTATTTGATCTAAGATATAGTTTTGTAGTGGAATTTCCAAATACAACGTCGATGATTTGCGATTATTGTAATTTTCACATGGAAATTCTAAATTTTCTAGGATTATCCCCTTGATGATCTGATCGTATGTAACATAGAGTATGTACTACTTTGCCACCGATACTTCCGTTGCAACACTCGGCTTGCAGAAGGTTTCCATTGTTTTCGTGTGTCGTAACACGTCACGGTGGAGGACCATCTCCAGGATTGTTCACCTGCTCTTGCGAAACGCTGCGGTTATTAAACAAACCACTCTCAAGGCGATGCTGGTTGACAATGACGCAAATACTTGAACCATACCAATTCTCTTTTCTTTTAAAACCTCTTATATGAAAGAACATGCGGCAGATATTATTATTTTATTGCTCAGCACTGCCTTTTGGTCAGGCATTGATGAAAACGAGTATCCACCTAAAGTACTTAACTTTCAGAAAATAAACTTTATTGCCGAATAAAACGTGCCGTTTTAAACACTTTCTGATGTCTAGCAAAATGTGGTGCTGCCGAGAAAGATTTCACAGTAATATTTAGTTGGTACCTGTTAGTAGCAATGACAAGATGTTTTTAAGCCTTTACGAGCAACGATATGATTTACATACTTACCTAGCTGAGGGTCAGTTGCTGCCACCCGTGGTGCACGTCAATCACGTTGTATGATATCAGCATAGAAAGCTTCCGAATACCGCTAGATCTAGGTATACAGAAAAAATATGCCAGTAGATTTGATAAGCGTGCTGATTCAAAGATAGGTACCTAATATTAGGTACATATATTTAATTTTAGTAGTCAGCGCTTTGCAAGTTGTGAATAGCCGTCGTAAGAGCAGGAAAATTGGGTTTACGAAAAACAGTTTCAGACTCGTTGGAATTTTGAACTTGGGACTGAGTTTTAGGTAGCTATTTTAGTCAGGTTATATTTGTTGATCGTGATATTTACTTTATATTTTTTATGTTAAGTGAAGAACTCAAATAACACAATATATTTCCATAAAAGAAAAATATTTCGAGAAACAATCATCACTTTCTCCCTCTGTTTATTTTATAAGTTTCATGTTTGCGTTATAAAACCGAATAACACTCAAATATAACGGAAATTGTGCAGAGAAAGCGCTAATGAGCATGGCCAGTTTTAATTTCCGACAGAAGACTTAAAATATTATCTCTTAAAAACCGGCCAAATTAGATGCAGTATGTCATTCATTACGTTGTATTAAAACGGATAAAATATATAATTATCATGGAAATTAGGAAGCGGGTATCAACTGATGACCAGTGGTCGGATTCTTTGAAAAACTGAGCTGAAGATAGTAATTTGGTTTGTAATTCTGGGAACGTATTAAAACGCCGAAATCAACTCCAGATAATATTATGTTCTTGTTATTTTGGGAAAATTAAATGTTATTATCAATCCATACTATGTATTATTGCAACAAAGTACCTGCAAGTTTTATAAATTTAAAATATTTTAAAAAAGGGTGGAGGTTTACATTTAGTCATTTTTTATGCTTGTTCCCTTCACTTGGCTTATCTGAGGTGCTACTCGACCAATACGCCTAGGCTAATTTATATTATTTTTTTGATGACGATTCATAAATTAATTTGTAGAGAAATTAAGCGTTTTTGAGGCTGTAAGGTCCCAAATACATACATACATCACGCCCTTATCCCTTGCAGGGTAGGTAGAGCTATCGCTATCGCCACGTCAGACAAATATTTGAGGACCGTTTCAGAAAAATCGTTTATCACAAATAAAATAAAATGGCTTTTAATTTTTTTGTGACTTCATTTAATGTCAGAGTTTCAATATTGTTCTAGAGGTCACTTTCAATAATGTGGGTCCATTTACCTAATAACTTGTGTTGCATACCATACATTTCATAGATATTTTTTAGCTACACACAGCTCAATAATAACGGTATAAGTTGTAGTTAACGAGTTATTACAAGATGCGTTAGAAATGGTGTGCGTCTTGCTGTCAGCACGAGCACAGCACTCGGGCGGGTCTCGAGAGAAAAGCGAGTCAGTGTGTCACACCGGCAGGTCCACCCAACCACTCCCAACTCCTAACCCATTGCCCAGTTAGCCAAAGAGCTAGCTGTAATTTTTTTATAATTTTTTGAAAAGGCTTACTTTTGACACTTAACACATCTTGCTAAAAATTTGTTAAAACATGATAATTGTTGGACTTCCCATTCAAAGTATCACTTTTTATCTACTTGACCTGGAACGCATTTAAGTACCATCGTACCTACTTAATTTATAGTGCAGGTATGACACGCCTTATAAAGTACAGTATGTATTTTTTATATCAACAAGACATGCAGTGAAAGTTGTGTTCTAGTAGTAGTGAGCTTTTTCTTTCTCGTAACCTCCCCTGGCGTTTCCTTTTTGTACCCGTAGTCCTCATTCATTGTTATCGATAAGAAAATACGCTTAGCTAAGCGCCACTAGCACCGCCAATATTATTTCCAAACTTTCAACCAATGTCCTATATTACTTCTTAATAAATTGTCAAGGCTGATCATTGGGTCGTCAGACGACTCTGTGTCCCACACAAAAAGAAAAAGAATCAAACTTCCAAGCAAAGATGTCACTATATGTTCATCGCCATCTATCGATGTTTTTTTTATTTAGTATTTTATTGTTTTTTAACAGCTGTCAAAAGGGCTTCATTGGTTACAGATTATTTACCATTTAAATAAGAAAGTTGTGTTGTAAGCCCATTGCAATGCGACCTTATTTGATATTCATAAAATAAAATATTTCTAATACGCCGTGTGTTGCCAGCTAAGAATAGCATCACCCCATTTCTTGCCCGTGGGAGTCGTAAGAGGCGACTTAGCTACTCCGCTCGTAAAAGGAACAATACAAATCTATTGTTGCAAAATTCGACCTGAGCGAAGTGGTTAGGGACTTGAGGGTGTGTATTGCAATTTTAGGCGATGGGCTGACAACCTGTCACTATAGCGATACACAATTTTCCGAATGACCCTCAAATATTTGTCAGACGTGGAGTAAATGTCCGTTTTATGCGGCAGTTTACGCTCTGCCTACCCCGCAAGGGATTATAGGTGTGATATATGTATGTATGTAAAATATTTCTAAATAGTCAGTAAATTATTGTGAACACGTTTTCCGTAGTAAGCTCTTAGGCTAAGAAACAACTGATTAACGAGCAACTAATAGTGTTCTTAGTTGCTGCTCTTGATTGCGATTGCATGTGGATTTTGTTATGATTGCAAATGATATATTTCCATGTTTTTACATCAGTATTACTCAAAGAAAGTGTGATTGATTCTTGTCAGCTTGTGAGTCATGTTTCCTTCATTACAAAGATAGTGATTTAGGTAAGATAGTATATATGCTTTTGATTTGATTTAAATACTATCACCAGTTTAAGTAACAATTTTGAGTTCATTTTATTTGAGTTTATCAGTGAGCTCGCTGCAGGGAGCTTGAAAATTTTAAAAGTACTTGGTTAATAACAAAACCTGTTGCGAAGCCCTAAAAACGCGAACGGCGTCAGCTGGTTGTTTGTAATGTAGGTCATCGGACTGGTTTGGGGTCCAAGTTGATCCGCATCACCCCTTCTGACACAGGAAGCAGGTTGCCGGTGTATTTTATCGCAATCAACAAATACATTTTCGTGAGAATAGAGAAAGGAGTATCAGATGAGTTCTTGTATTAGTAGGGTTGTGAACTAAATAAGGACTTCAAAGCAAATCCAAATCTGGAAGTTTAGACAAAAAAAGAGATTTTACAAAGTTTGTCCATTATAAAACCAATTTAATAAAGACAAATTATTTGATGTAGTAAAATAGCGAAAATAAGTTCTTGGAAAAAAGAACATTAATTGGACACAACTCATTGAAAACCAGATCATTAAAGCAAATTCTTATCTCAAATCTGGATCCCACAAAGCTCCAAATAACTAATAGTTCCTTCTTCCGGTTTACCTAAAAAGATAATGTTTGTACGATTTGAAATTGCTTACTTATCTTAATTGGTAGTTGTGAAATTAGTTGTTTCTCTATGGTCGCCCGTGTTATCATTGTTCGCGGCGCGGCGGCGGCGCAGGCGCATCAGATCAGCGACGTTCTATTGTCTCAAGGCGTCAAGAACTGGGACTGATGTTTTCTTTTTCTTGGGAAACGAGTCGCAAGCTCTCTGTGAACACGGTTAAAATTGTTGCTCCACATTTAGCACTTACGATTCTCATTTGTGCGCGAGTTTTGAATTGCTGATCTAAATAGCGTTTATAAGGATAAGCTGATTGATTCAGAGTTTAAACTTATTCAGGGTTGACGTCAGGCAATCAGATTGTAGTAAAATTATAAATATAAATGCAAGTGCAACATGATTTTGACAATGTTATGCAAATGTATTTGGATAAGGGCAACATGATAATGATAATGAAGAAGTCGTGAGGCTCGTTATTTTAGCAGTCAAGCAAAAGTTTAATCATCATCTTAGTAGGTATTATGGAGCGTATGACCATCAAAAAAAAATTTGTTATGTCCACCGTAGATGTCTGGTTATGTCGTGAAAGGTTCACAATCTGATGCCACAAAGTCTTATGCAAAACCGCATATATCCAAACTGACGTAATTTTTTATTTTTATCTCGTGAAGGTCAGAAGAATGCGGTTACCCGAACACAGCGGGGGTCAGCTTTCCATTGATTGTTTGATTGACGATGCTTGTCAGCCGTTTAACATCGGTCGTAACTTTGAAGTTCATTACTGCTATATTTCAATTATCGTGCCAAAGATGTTATAGTGGCTTAGGAATGTATTAGGTATTAGAAACCTCTTTTTAAGAGTAGGTATCGTTTCTATATTGCTTTGCAATTGCTCTTTCTAGCCTGCGGCGACTGTTTATATCGATTCGGACGAGGATTTACATCATAACTACCTATTTAAGTGGATGTACATATTAATAAACATTTCATAAATGTATAAAAGCTGCTTTCTCAAGCAATGACTGTACCTACATATTAATTTTAGAGCCCTGTTAGGTGAAATGTTATTTCTAAAACCAGGGTATAGGATCTTACCACAAAACATTACAAGAAACTCGCGTTGACATATATAAAGTATTAGATACAAGTCCTGTTTCTCAACTCTACATAAATGATTGTGCAATCCGGGTATCACTTTTATGTTTCCTAACCAGATAGCAATTTGCATTTACTTGCAATAAGCGACTGATAATGAAATAGAAAGTGCCTGTATACACCTATCAGCAATAATATAACAAAGTAACAAGTTATATCGTAACAAACAAGAGAGTAACAAGCCCGTATGCCGGCTGTAACGAACCGATAGCGCCCCGATGTGCAAGCGCACAAAATCTCGCGGCCAGGGAAACGCAGGTTTCACTTTTGTTTCACCAGCCCACAACTGCGTAAGCTCTATTAGTCGAAAGTTTATAGGTGTTCGTAAATCAATCCATTTAGCGTAAGAATGCGGCTGAATACAAAGTAAGGCTAAGCTGCAAACAAACATGCCATGAAGTGTATATAAACTTAACTATAAACCTAGAAAATTACATGTATATTAATTTAAAAAAACATACTATTTATTAGTTTCTTAAATTATAAAAGAATTGCATAAGTTCTCAAGACGACACCAGCAATCTTCTTCTAAGTAGTTTTCTGGTAACAACCACCTATTATTATCGAACGTTAACCCAGCGAGATGACGATAGCGATAGTAACATTTATTACTTGCATTTAGTATCTGCTTTTCATTAAACCGTTTTACATGTTATTAAATTAATAATGATAGTGCGTATTACATTATATATAACGAACGCGGTAAGTGGTTCCGCTTGCGACGCGAGCTATTGTCTTCGAAAATTTCACGAAAGAAACAGAAAGTACTAATTAGTGGATTGTGGACAGACATCGGGCGTGTGTGTGTGAATTTTTATGAATAATTTAAACATCGGATCGGAGAAAGTATCTCAAATTATTGTGCTCCAATTATGATGTGATGTTTGGTGTTACGCCAAATGAGTTTGAGGCAAAGCGGCGGCGCGGCGCGGCGGAAGCGCGGCGCCTGCGACGATCTAAATACATTTAGGTTGAACTGATTCTGATAACGATAAAAGTATTTTAGTTCTAAGATAATTTTATTCCACATGACCTAAGTACTAAACGAATTGGTAAGCAAAACAAACCAATGCTAAACCATTTAAATATGACTTTAAACATTGGCTTCAAACTCATGTAGATACGCTTTCATTAATATCTCTGCTTAAAAACAAGCAATAACTTTTAAGAAATTGATCCGGTTTTCACTGACAACCTTATTTATGTGATATATTTATATTATTGTTAAACGCTACAACTTAATCCGACGGCAATTATCTATGAGCGTTTAAAGTTTTAAATCTGTGTGATAGTGCCCTTCCCTAAGCTGATGGTAATCGCTGTATATGGAAGTGTTGCTTCAACTATATTACAGAGATTGTTACCAGTTGGCAGCAATGGATATGAAAGTTGCATCGCAGCAATAGCTTCGCATCCACATGTCTGGTGTGAAACTGCGTTTTTGTCGTCTGTCAGCTATCTATGCGGATCGCTCCAATATTTCCTGTCAAAATGCTTGTCTCACATGGAACGTGGAACTGGTTTAGGGCGAGTCAAGGGCTAGTTCGGAACTAGTGTATTATTTATTGCTGGCGAGATTTCTCGCGGCACTCGTAAGATTTCACTACTTTCTTCTTGCACTTGCTACATATGGGTATGAACGTAAGTACTTGGATAACTTTACAAATTTTGATATCGGTACGCGGTATTTTTTTGTGTAGCTGTAAGGCTGACATACTTCTCATCTCGCCCTACAAACACACAAGAATACTGGTTTTAAATGATTTGATTAAACAACTCTATCATACATAGGTTTGATCTGCTCCATTGAATTTCTATCCACGTCACACACCTCGTAAATTCGTGGTTAAGTTACATCGGCGAAATTCTAGTGCTATTTAATGTACGCCGTTTTCAGTAGCAATAAATTGAAATTGCCGGCCCTAATGGTGTAATCCTATGGAAATGCTTTCACTTTCTCGCGTTTCCGCGCTCGGCGGGAAGCGAGCCGGCTTATCGCGAAAATAGCTCATTGTTCACCGCCTTATTGTCACAAGGACGATTTCACTACTACAATGCAAAGCCCACGTCACGCTTTAATTTTGATGTAAGCATGTATTGTGACATCATTATAATCTAAGAGCGGAACAAGTGGCGTGGTGGTAGAGTGCCCAATTATCTGTGGTAGGCAGCCGTACGTACCTAGTACTCAACTCCGCGAAAAATGCAATGATAAGTCACTGTTTGTGGTCGACAGTGGTTAGCGAGAAGGTATATTATATTGTTCTCTTAAATGGGAAGCTTTACTCTACCTGCTGCTGTAGAGTTTTCTTTGCTAAGTAGTCGAATAGCCGGATACAACATTTCTATGAGCATACAAAAAAAAATACGAGGCCTGAATGACGCAGTTCTGTTTTCCGAATCATTATGATAGATACAATTTATAATAGAGTAATCTAGAAAAGCAGACAGTTTTCGTAAATTAAGGTGGCCATTGTCACGGTACTCTCAGCAGCACCCATGTAAGGGGTCAACACATAAATTGTTGTCAATACAGTTATTAAGAATAACCAGTATAGACCTAAAACGAGGTTGGTAGATGTGCTGTAGGTTGAGGTCAAGGTGTAGTAGCTATCGTGCGTTTACCTAAGCAGTGTCATCAACATGTATCGGGGTTCAGAAGGCGTCTTGTGGCGGCTTGTGACTACGAATGACCAGAATTCCGTATTCAACCGCATGACTTGTTTCCCAAACAGCCTCCAGCGAACTGTGTCACTAGGCCTTTGAACTTTTGCTTTTATTTATGTATCGAAGCGCTGTCATATTTGAATTAAAATCGATGAGTCACTATTTCTTCTTAACTCTCGCCACGTTCATTAAAATTGAACCGGCAATTTGATCAAAAATATTGATAGATTTAATTTATCTTTTTGCAATTAAAGTTTTGAAAAGAAGCTTCTAAACCATTTCAGGGGCAGATCTTAATAAACAGCAACTTTGTTGAGGTTCATCCTTTTCACAAGTGTTTACAGCCACTTATTTCCGTAATTGTTTTAGATACTATGTTCTTATAAAATACCTGTAAAACATTTTGTGAATAAATCTCTTTTTTTTTATAGGCAACCAATTTAGAAACTCTACAAATGTTTCTGCTTAGTTAAGCCTACATGAAAGTAATTGCGTAACTTTATTAGCATTAGTTACATCATCGTTAACTTAATTTAGATAACATATTGCTTTCTCCTGTTATATAAAAACACAAGTGTTATTAATTTAAACAAACTATGTACCTATCTATATAAAATACTGTTCAATTCAGAGCAAATATTTTTTGATTGAGTTCTACTCTAAAAACTGAACCACTTTTCCCAATAAACATACAAAAATATTCAAAAAATGTCACTTTGTATGGGATGTCCAATATTTTATCATATGTTACCTATGTTTGGGAAAATTTGTTCACTTTTACGACTAGAACTTGTACTGAATTTAATAGGACCTTATATTATTTTGCCTACTTGTACTTAATGTTTTTTTTATTGTTTCAGGTTTTCAAGACTTGGATCACACACAAATTTATGTCACCGAGATAGTATTTGCTGATACATAAGGTAATTTTGTATTCTTTCTACCTATCCATTTATATCTATAGCATACACAACTGCATTTCATATTGTTATTAGGGCTTTCAATTTTCAGTAATATCATCGACGTAGGGCATAAGATTGATAAATGTATTTATGTAAAAAAGTTTCAAAGTACCATAAAATACTACGAAAAAGCGCAAACGAGCCTCCCAAAACTTACGTAAATGTGGAGCAGACGCTCGGGCCTGTTCAAGCTTAATTAAACGTGTTCAATCAAAATCGTATCAATGTTGTGCAATAATCATTAAAATACGGATATGCGTTTAGTTTCCCGCATCTCGCGAGCGCAAGCGCCGAAATATATCGACTTTCTCTCAGCAATTATCCGCCCGAATTATATTCTACGTATACGCGTGGTTATGCAATGTAGCCGTAAGCGCATTTCATGCAGTCGCCCGACCGCCCGGCCACCGCCACCGCCCAGCAGTGAAAGTGTTCCAAAGGACATAAAATTAAAGATTAATTTGTTTATAAACAAGTCTACACGTCACCATAAATACTTCTGTTGATCGTTTTACAATACTGGACTGCAATTCAATTTCTGTTGTATGCATGAGTTTGCTGTAAACTTTCTCTGGCTGGTCTACGTTTACCTCAGTCTCTACTCCTGGTCTACTATCATAATCACTGTTTTGAGTTACTTATGTTACGCAACTTGGGTAATATAGGGTTTCCATAACTCATGTTACAAATTATCATGCTCCTATCAAGATATATATCACGGGTTGTTATTGGAGAGCATTTTCCCAACAAAATACCAGAGAAAGCAATGCCCTCGCGTCTAGAGCTCGGGCCGGCTTGAGTGCGGAGTCATCGTCCTTAAATCGGCATCCGCATTGTGGAGTTTCAAAGTTTCGACACGAGCGACCACGGGCGGGCCACGAAGCGCCAAGCATCAATTATAGTTATTATCTCACGGTGTTGCGCAATCGGGACGCCGGCCACCACCGCCTGCGCCGGCGCAGCGGCTGATGCGCTCGTCCTTGAGCCCGTGAAACTTTCTCTTCCGCCACGCGCGCCGAATCCTCCCGCGACTGCGCCTACCGACTCATAAATCTCTCTGCTTCGCTTCACGGTCAGACGCGTGAAGACATCGAGATATCAGATGTGCCGCGATACATCTAATTGCTAGTTTTACGACGTATCTGTCATATTGTTTACTTTGTAATTTCTCGGTAGTGTTAAAGATGTAACATTGAAAGATAATGATGTATCTGAGAGTATTAGCGTCGATAGCTTACATTCAATTTCCTTATAGACCAGAGCTATCGGTGTTGAGCATGTGGTACACGTGAATTACCGGTGTCTAACTGCCATGGCCAGTAGGTCAGATGCGTGTGTTTACTTGGTGACACAAATTTTGATGCAAGAGTTTGGTGATAAAATAATGTGGTGTTATTTCTATGGCTATTTGGGCATATAATTATTTTGTATAAGATCGTCAAAATAGAAATGTATTTTTTGTAGTCCAGCAAAAACAAAGTCAGCATCAGTGAGGGATCTATTTTGCCAAAGTAGTACTTATTATACTTTACACAAAATGTTAAGCGAACAATCTTTTGCATTTTCCCTGTAGACTAAAACCTGAATAGAGCTATGTTATGGCTTCCTAAGTAGACGTCCAATTTAATGAACGCCTATTTAGTGTAGTATAAACTGATGGTAGACATCAAACTCTCTCGGTACTCTCGAATCGTGAATTGTTGGTTTTCACGCGGCGAGCTGGCGATAAGCTTATAGTTAGTTTATACAGGATGTATTGCAAATTTATACTTTACAATTTCATAGACTATACTTTTTGAAATTATAATTCCAAACCAAATATTTATATTCTTGATAAAAGAGTCTAAAGTGACACAGTTAAAAACAGCTGTTATATATGTCGGAGTGCGAGGTATTAAACCTGAGAAATTAAGTTAATGTCGTTTTGGCCGAAAATCAGATAGTGGGCTAGCAGCTATAATTAATTTTAACATAAAGGTCAGGATTTGATGTACGCGAAGTACCAAAACCAAGGAACGATGAAAGGTCATTTGAGCCTTGCGCTACGCCCGATCGCTCAAACAACACTAACTCGGAATATCTCTGTTCCCAAAAACGCCTATAGCAAAACCACTTGACACAATATGTCTACTACATACTTCAACCGACGCCAACGCATAGGTATTCAATTAATGCTTTTTCCATAAAATACAGCGAAAAGTTCACTTGACTTAATTCTTCAGGTTTAATACCTCTATAATTACATGAAATGTACAAGGATGATTGAAGACTGACACAATTTTTTTTTTCAGCTTTAAATGTATTGATACTTTAGGTAACACTTTCGAAATTATGACTTTAAGGTCCTGTCTCAAGGCTCTTAGTTACCTTTTTACACCCTGTGAGTAACTATAGAAAAGTAGGTGAGAGGCGGTCCGGTTCCCGACAAGCCTCTAACCACGAGCGTTCACTCTCCTCCCAATATTTCCATTCTCGACAACCGGAAACTTCCGATGGGTGAAACGCTACGCTCCGTTCCTAGGTACGATATCTTTATATCGATAGGAAATTCGATACATTCTCTAAAGTACTTTTGGATAAGGAAGGTAAAATTTCTGGATTGTTTTTTAAGGATACAATATATTATTTATAGTCCATTTCATAAGCATTACAAATATGTAATATTATAAAAGCTTCAATCAGGTAATTTTAGCTGTTTTTATGGCCAAGGATACGTGTAATATTTAAAATTTGTATGATTAACAGGAAATATATATCTGATTTTCATTGAATTCGCACTTGTTTACCGTTCAATTATCTTGCCTTTAAGCAATGATAGCACACTTATTGAAATTCATTAAAACTAAAAATAAATTGATCTATCATAGAAAGTCTTTAGGACCTATGACACTAATCTCCTGTAAATAAGTATATTAAACATGGATATTGGATGGATATCGAATAATTCAGTTAAAAAATGCAACAAACAGTCAACTATCATTTCTTGATAAATTAATATAATATACAGTTTTAATAACGTCACGAGCACAAGCTTTTGATAAGCTTCCTTTCTCACGGTAAATGTAACTCAAACTCAACCTTAGTAGGAACGATCCCAATAGCTATGTTTAGGCAAGAAAGTTGTTTAATAATAATAATAATAGTGATCGATAAACGATACGCATGTACGTAGCCCGGAGAATCCACCTAACCTAATCGGAGGCAACTTTCATGTAGGTAACTAATTCATGCACTATTTATGCGCTTTTACACAGGGGCCTTGCGTGGCGCCGATACACTTTCCTGCCAGTCCCTCAAGTAACCCGTCGAGATGCAAATAAGGCAATTTTCTAAGAAAACCGGGCCAATTTCTAAGATACGGAAGCTGTAGAGTAAAGTGTACTAGCTCCTTGTGTTGACACCGCGCGTGATTGCACTCGCGCTAATTTACCTGCGCAAGCGCCGACGTAGCGACGTAGCGACGTAGTGTCGCTCGCCCGCGACCGCGACCCAGCGCTTGAATGGCAACGCTCATTCACTCAATTTACTCCGCCATGTAAATAAGGGAAATCTAAATACCTTCGACGTATAAATCTCGTATGACTCGTCGATAAATAGGGTAGATCGCCGCAATTGGAGTTTATTGCCTGGTTAACAGAATAATCGCGTAACTTATAACGAGAACCAATTTAAAGCGGCCGGTATGCGCGTAATTTTCTTCAGGTTGTTGTTCTAATACCAATCAGCTGCTGTGGTTTCTAGACGGAACCAGGCGCTTTCGAATCCTTTTCGTAAACAGGCCACGCCCATGTTTGAGAAGCAGTCTTATGTTCAAATATTTGCTTTGCCTGCCACCAAAAGACGCCGCATTAGGTCGTCAAGTGTACTTTCCTTAGTAAAAAAAAATACGCTTAATTTGATTATTTTAACCAAGGTATGTATGTTTGTTTACGCTTGGAAACTTTTTGGAACTCCTAGTTGTAAAAACAAAACAAAAAAATATCAATGTGATGAAAGTGTAGTAACGTAGAAAAGGCACCACATAACGTTTATTTTGATCATAAATAACTTTATTTTGTAGAGCTAATTCTCTTTTTATTTTATCATGTAAAAATCAATGGTAATTAAAAATACAAAACGACTAGATACTTACTTAGTGTAATACAATCCATCTATTATAGATCTCTGTTTATTGGATCGTGTAATCGGTCTGTCTCATCAGATTAAGAACCATTATTTCCAATGTTGTAATCGTTACAAAAAGTATAGTAGGTAAGTTTTATTTTTACTTTTTCATTTGATACTATTTTTTTGTAACTGATCAAATAACAAAAAGAAAGCTGAAGCAAACATCAAACCAAAACAGAATAACAGAAAGGTGTTGTTTTTTTATTGAAAACAGCTAATAAAATTTCATTAGCTATAGAGCTGTATGCATAGCCATGTAATTAACTTAAATCATGTAATTTAGTATTATATTGAAGCCTATCATAAAAATAAAATTTTACCACAAGACATGGTTTGCCATATTAGGTACCCTCTACAATTGCTCTTTTTCTTTATATCAGATAAAGAATATAATAAAGTTCATGGCCAAACAATAGTTGATTTATTTTTTAAGAGTTGCTAGTTACATAAATTACGTATCAATTTCAATGGATCTTTATGTAAATAACACAAGTATATTTACATTTAAATGACTTCGTCAATCATATTTTTTGTACGCACGCGGTGGACCACTTATGTCGCTCCTTTTCACGCACGATCACTTCCGCTCCGTTCCGACTCGCGACGCGACAACGACAAGTGCTCAACAGAAGCTAATATTTTAATCTGAACCATTACATTTGACATGACAGCTCCAACACCGTAAACACGTCCAAAGTGTGAAAGTCGCTTTTTATACGAAACGATATCAGATTTGATTTTTGTGATGGTGTGTAGTGTTGTCTTTTTATATTGAGAACTAAGGGATAGGTAAGTCAAGTCAAGTAAGACCTGTTGGAAACCGCTTGTGGGACGTCACATTGTCTTTCCCGAAGACTGAAGAGCTAGTAAGGGATGTGGGCATCCTATTTTGTTATAAATTAAAATAAAAGAATTATATAATATTTTCTTGAGTTTGCACAACTATTACTCATCACAATAAAATAATTTAAAACGGATTTAAGTTGCGGAAATGTAGGAATTGTAAAATCCAAAATAAATAAAAATTATGAATTTTGAATAGTTCTGCTCTGACAAGGGTTTCTAATGTGTTCGTAGAGCTTCAATGTTATTCGTGTTCTAAAAGTACTTAAGTATATTATATGAATCTTGTGGGATAATTTATGAATTATCAAAATCTGTACCAAGAAGCACATGTAAACTAATGAGCCCATGACTAATGATCAGATCGCCAAAGCTCGATCAATCAATCCGTTTGTTTTGTCACTTTCTATTACCGAACTAGCTGATAAGGTAATAGTTACACAACAAATGAAAGATCGGCTAATTGTATCGCGGCGAGACGAGTCCAGGCCCACCGTCGCAAATCGCGGCGCAGCGCTACAACCGTCAACGAAAGTTACCGGATTTTGAGCACCTTCAATGCCAAGTGCGGCAAAGAAAGCAAGCTAGCTCAACGAAACATCTTCGATACAGTCATCTCCCTCCGCCTACATCAGTTTTGAGCAATGCGAAAGAGACGAACTGCGCTTAAAAGAGAAAGTGGGCCACGTTATGTTTCTCGGTACCATTAACACGAGCATTGAACGTAAACGTCAATGGATAGCATCTTAGAAGTTTTAGGATTCTAGCAAACGAAATTGTACCTTAATGCTTAGGCTATTTTGGATATTTTTATTTGGATTCAGCATTGGAGGCTGTGCAAGCGAACCATTGAAGTTCGATGGCAAATGCGGAGAGCAACGAACTGTTGTGGGCAACTCAATTGGCGGGAGAAAGTGTTGCGTGGCGTAACCTTGAGCACCGAACCTCGCTCCCCATCGAATCACCTAATATACGTCACTAGGCACAATGTGTGATCAACAAGTGTGCACTAATCATAGACACCTTTCTCTTGTTAGCTCTCGTTAAACGTTACAGCTATTGAGTGTGTTTTGACCCGCGGGTTTGATAATCCGTAACTTCCGTTTTTTTTAATACAATTTGAGAGTAGATAACCTTAAGTTTTTAGACAGTGGAAAAATCAGCGGAATTAACTACGAGTTATACGTTTCTACTTTAAACAATATAATGAATGCGTAAAACGGTTTAAGACAATGTATTTATAAAAATTTCCAACTATCAATTAATTAATCGATATACAATTATTTACTTGTCGCTGATATCTTTTGCATATCTCGACAATGATTAGAGAATAGCTAGCACCTCATCAATCTTAACTTGAATGCATGGGAACCTTCAACAATGGCGATCAGACAATCTGATAGATAGATACAAAACAGAGCGTTGACCCAATAAGTGAAATTGCAGTGCATTATAAACACAATAAAATAGCTTTACGTTTTTCATTAGAAATGAAAGCTGGTTGATACAATAGATGCGGCTAGGAGGAGATTAATTCACGTAGAGTTTTATTACAAAGTCAGCGCATGCGCGCGGACGCGTCACTTCATGGAAACGCTTCAATAGAGTCCAATAATTTCCGTTTTTACGTGTTCCGAACAATGCTTGAGAGAAATCCAATTAGAATGTTATTTGACGAATGCGCGCACGATTAATGCTCTGATGATGCGACACGACGTGTGATGCTCGTGCAAGTTTATATTTGCATACATTCTATTGCTTTGGAAATAATGAGTTTTACATTGGTTATGGAAAATAAGTTCAGCCTCAGAAAATATGAAACTTGCTTGATAATTTATCATGATTGTAATTAGGATAAAACAAAAGCCGATTTCCGTGGAGACATCGGACCGATTTTAAAAGTTATTTAACCATTACATTTTCCTGCGGAACAACGCCTAACTTCAATGGCTATAGATCCTTAGTTTTGATATCCAGCAACAGGTGAAACCACCGGGTAAGCCGCTAGACTGATTATCAGATGAAAATCCTTTTATGTACGGATTAACACCAAAAGTTCAATTAAAACTAATAGGCATTACGTTCTAATACAATTAAAGATCGTTCCGCTAGACCCTTAACATGAATCTGTCGAGATCACGCCCACGAAATGAGAGCCCGGGCTCTTAAGGCGACATGCTCCACGTACTTGGGTTTCACGTTCACGTTCACTTTCTACGACGACGACCCAAGCATAATGGAGAAGAGAAGATCGCCAGTGTTGCCATACATTAATTAAGCGTTACTTTCTGCTCGTTAGTAATTAAAATTCGTTCTGGCGTTCTCTAATCAGCACCGAAAGTGACTTGGCAATGATGTAGTGCCCTACATAAAAGTATCGCCCATGGTGTTAAATTATAGTTTTGGTCATGGCAGATTATCTGTAAGATTGACCTCTATATTAGATAGACATTAAATAGACATGAGAACGCGACCGAACAATTATAAGAAACGTAAAATTTAGTAACAAGTGTTAGATATGCGTTGGATCGAGCGGCCAGGTGTGCCGATGGCTTAAATTGGACGGCTGGTAGGGACTGGATGGCGAAAACAAGAGATCGTGTCTTATGGCGTACTCTAGGGGAGGCCTATGTCCAGCAGTGGACTGCAATAGGTAAATAAGTAATGTCGTGTCTTCTAATATCAACTTATGAATAACGTGGAGTTTAACGTAGTGTTTGTCGTTAAGTTGCTCAGCTTTTGTTATTTTATTATTATGATTAAAAACCTTTGTCAATTACTAAAAATAATAACTCGTCAGAGTTACGATTCTAATAAAACATGTGTGCCATTAACATTCAACCACGTAGGTAGCAAGTAGATAATTATTTAAGTTTGAATTGAAATTACGTCTGTTTGGGCGTATGATGGCGTCAAATAAACATTCCTGTGTAAAAGTGAAATTGATCAGGTACCTGCGTCGGCACCGCCCGTAATGGAATAAATCCATGATTGCTCTTCCACTAAAACCTGTTATATGGATAGCGCCACTAAACCGATTTAAGAAATTTGAGGCGTACAATTTCCTAACCGGTTTTTGGGCGAGGAAAAAATGAGAGTCAATTTGTTTCCGTTTCCCGACACAACTGGCTTAGATACTGTACTGTAGCGTACGATATTATCCTATGTATGAAATAAAAGAAAGTGACCAGGTAAGTATTTAAATTTGAATACCTCAAGAGTATTTCATAAAATGCGATAAGGATTTTTTTTACCTGGACCAAATAACTGTTGACCATGGTCAAACCATGACATGGTCAAACGCATAGTGGCCGTGAATCCACCTATGAAAGCATTCCCTAAGATGTTATCGCCAGTTAAACGACCGTCTTTAAAAAAATAAATCAAGTATTCCAACTCCAAATTTCTTGGTATAAAGAAAGTAATTTTACGGATAAATTACATAAATTTTATTTAAAAGTGGTATGATGTGGTGGAAGTGGATCTTCGAGAGCTTTTGGCAAGCGATTGGCGAGAAACCACATAAGACCGAGACAAGTGGCGAAATCTCGTATCGGAGGCCAAGACTCACTTTAGGTCGTCGAACGGCCGAAGTAAGTAAGTTAATAATCAATAAAAGTATGCACCTATATACCAAGCTCTTCAATAAGTTACAATCTATATACGCATCCCGTGGTTCCACCCCAGTTGCGAGCTGTTCGCGGATTAAAAGCCGTATCTAAACGGATTCTGCGGCGCATTTACTTTACCTGAACAGTAGTTACGGTCGTCTGGTGTTGTTTTTATGGATGTTTATCTTAATTTAGCCGGCTTTGATCGGTTTTTACATCCCTGGGTAGGGTAATTTAGCTGGTTGACCGGACACCAGTAGCTATCGGACACAGCCCAGTTATTTGCCCCGAAGATGAAAACTTTAAGTAAATTATTCGAAAAGTCAGTGTCTTTCAAAACTTTTCGACTATTCCCAACACATTTTAATTAGTTAGCATTATAACTGCTCCAGTGTCTCGTCAATTGACCTCTTAAAATTTGCGAGTTCGGTTGTGTGTACATACAGTGAAAAAATCTTGGAGCTATGCATTTTTCGAGGTAAGATACAGCGTTGTTTATAATTTATTGGATATAATTATTGACATAGTGTGACTATTTGTGATTCTAATTTACGTTAATTTCATTAAAAAGCTTGAAATTTTCAATATTTAGCATTAAAATTAGATGTCCGGATAACTAGAAGCAATTTTCGGGGAAATTTAGCTATCGGCCTACTGGTCGATAGCTAGCTGATAAACATTCAATTAACATCCTATTTTTCATTACATTTTGAAAAGCTTCAGACGTATTATATAATTTCATGCGTTCTAATATCCAAAGGCAACGGTTTAGTTAACAGGCGGCCATGCACCTTCATACAATAATTTAAAGTAACGTTCAACGCATTACATGGTGGCCGAAAAGTAGTTGTTTTAGCGGGCGAAAACTGAATGTTCTGTCCGATAACACCCTAATTCGCTCATTTCAGATATTTTATCGTTTTATTTATTTTTAAAGCATTTTTGAATAATAAGGGGTTTTTAAACTAAAACTACAATATCTACTGATTTCAAAATCATTTTATGCTTTAGCCTCGTCTAAATATTTGATACAAATATATTATCTTCAAGTCAAAAATTCGCAAGATTGGCCGATAACCCCCTAAATTACCCTATGCAATATTATTTTTATGTATATCTCCGACGAAAAAAAAGTAGAAAGCGTAAGTGCTATCAGCAACACATCAACAAAGTTTTCCTAATAAACTGTATGAAAGACCAGTTTCAGTTGATCCCTTAAAAGTGTAGGTTGATGTGCTCCTGACCGTACTTGACTTATGGACGCAGAACTTTCATAATACTATTGATTAAATAAATTTTGATATAAATAGTTAAGCAATAATGAAAATGTACATTTATCTGCTAAGTCGTTAACAAAAGTGACTAATGTATTTTTTTTCATAAATGAAAATAAGAAATTGACAAAATGTTAGCACCCGCCCGGACTTAAACCCGGGACCGTGGGAAACCGTCCCACTGCTCCACAAATTTAATTAATTACCAACAAATATATAACACCGAAATAGAAAACGGTACCTTATATTAACAAAGTACTTACAATTTAATGCTCTAGCAATTCAACTTTAAAATACGTATCTGTAAATGGGCAACTAATTAATTGTCCAATAAAACTGTGATCTTACTTCGCACAGAACAAACATGAGTTACGATAAAGCCCGTCGAAGGATCGTGTTTTTCCGCTAATTGGCTTTCTTATTGAAAGCTACACAACGCATTTCACTAAAAAGCTAAGACGGAGAATACCCTGCACCGTGCGCAAAGAAGAAAGAGTTAAAATTGCATCTTTAAAATATGTATTTACTATAGGGGTTGTTCTCATCGACCGCGTTTTTCGTACGTTCCGCTTAAAAAGTGCTGCTTCCTCTGGGACGAGCGTTATAAAATTTTACTTCAAAATACTTCAGCACTTCTCACATATGGTCAAACATTTAATTCATCAAATATGTGGTCAGTTTTTTGTAAATTTCCTGTCAAACATGCATTCTCTCACGTCCATGGCATGGTTTTTTGCTACCTTGCGCTAAATAGACTGTTATAGATCCTAAAATTACAAGTCTATGTCGTGTTAAGCTTTCTTATCTTTTAAACAATTATATTTTCTATCTTTTAGCATGTTTTTAGTTTCCACAACGGCAGAAACTTTTTTATAAACACAGATTATTGCGTTGAAGCCCTGAATCAGCCCACAATTACCTCGCGCTACTGTCTCGCTCATATATTCATGACGGTAAAAGCTATCTGTCGATTTTACTCACGAATTCGTAGCGGCTAGTACCGCCGACAACGTCGTGGGGGACGCAGGCTCCACTTGCCGCTATATCTTCGATGGCGAGGGTAAGTTTCTCACATTTACGACTTTGTCCAGTACCGACCTCATTTCCATGCTAGTCGATTACCAGTTATTCAGTTATTAGGTATTATCGATATTTTTTCTGAGGAATACCTTTGATATGCTTAAAATAAGAGGCGGTACTGTATTAAATTTTAACGAATAGGTTTTTATTAAACTGCAAAACAAGCTTTCGTTCTCATTTCCATGTTCTCATTTCCATGTCTTTCCATGGTTCGAGATGACATGGAAATGAGAAAGTGACATGGAAATGAGAGAATGATTGAAATTTTGCAGTCCACAGTTGGACAAAGTTTTTATATTATGAATATTTATTCTTAAATTAATCCAATGCCTGTTTTAATCGTAAATATATGGAAGTACGGGTATTTTTCATTATTACCTATTTTTATGAAATGAAAGCTTTTGTAGTTAATTTTATATGTCTTTCTACCGAATGTCTTAGAAGAGGGTTAGAGTTTTTCGGGAGTCTGTCTGTATGTATGTATGTATTATGTATGTGTTTATGTATGTATGTATGTGGACATGCAATTTCTTTTTCGTGGGTTACAGCCCAAATGGCTAGATGGATATTGACATGTGGGGTGTCATGTGATTCGCAGCGCATCAGTGCGAGTGACATTTGTTACATTTTAAACAAGATACCGCTATGACGCGGCACTCCCACCCGCTCTCTGATATTTCACCGCCCCGCGCTCGCCCGACTTAGAAGCAGTCTGAAGTGGTCATCAACTGGTTACGCGCGCTTTATACTAGTTTAGAGTGCGTTGTGGTTTCGGTAGCCCTAGTTTTGGCACGCACATATATACATGTAGGAGTTTTGCTTCTAAGCGGTAGCCATTATTATGTATTCTTTTCTATAAGAGACATTCTATAGAAAAAGTGGTTCTATACCAGGTACTGCAAACCCGCGATATCTGTATGTCAATAAAAGCAGTCCATCATGCCAACCACTTTTTTCTATAGAATGTCTTCTTATAGAAAAGAATACATAATAATGGCTACCGCTTAGAAGCAAAACTCCTACATATATATAAGTGCGTGCCAAGACTAGGGCTACCGAAACCGTAACGCACTTTAAACTAGTTTATAGCGCGCGTAACCAGTTGATGACCACTTCAAACTGCTTCCCAGTCGGGCGAGCCAATATTAATATTATGTTGGTACTTTTTTCAATCTTGGCCACAAGTTACTTTAATACAAAGTGTCATAAAACTGTTTGTTGCATTCTGCAGTCGGTCACTATGTAAACGTTATCAGTATCCACACCCTCATGTTCGTGGGATGCTAAATAAATATTTAACTAAGTAAATAATGCCTATTTTCTTTATATTTCCTACAAATCAAGGAGTGGACATCTCATTTCCATGACAAAAAATCGTGGCCCTTCGTTTTTTTTATATTTATAATAGTAATATATTAATTATTTTTACTAAAATACGTTCTTTAAGCTCTAGCAAACATTACTGACTACTTATATATTAAAAAACATTTTTAATTATATTAATATCAAATAAAAGAAAAATTGCCACGGAATTCTCTCATTTCCATGTCCGCAAATAGTGGACATCAAATAACTCTGAAACTAGTGGTCCAAGAACCGGGCAATTTCAGTCTTGTGTTTGTAATGAGAAAAACTTTGATAACGTATATTTAATTATCCAAAAAAACGAAATTTGAAAAATGACATGGAAGTGAGAAAATTCCGTGTCATTATGAGAATGACCCATAGAAATTGCATCTACATAATTTACAAGACAAATATAGCCTATTCAGCACAAATGATAATGCATAAATTTATGGATATGCTACTATACTTTCCACTTGATTTGACAGCGCTCTGTGAAAAAACCGCATACCCACACATATTTTTAAATTAATACTTATACTCATTTTTAAAATGGTATTATTTCTTTTTGATCGATTGATATTCTTTGCAGTAGTGTTACGTTTAAATCCCTACTTAATTTAAATAAAAGTATATCATGAGTATTATAAACTCAATGACAAATTAAATACCAAATTTTTAAAACACTTCCAAAAAATTTGCAAGGTTTCAAAAATTGTATACCTAACACGGGAAGTGTTTTAATAATTTGGTATTTAATTTATCGCGGGTTTTCGTCGCTTAGACTACATTCAATCTGTAAAGATAGAATTAGTCGCCGGGTATTAGTTGCAAAACTAACCCGGTAGATGGGGCCGTGCCACGCGTTACTGGCATTAAAATACACTTGCAAAATTGGCGGGCAAGGAGTGAGCTGCGGTAGCCCAGATGGAAGAGGCGTCGCCACTAGTAAATAAAAAAAAAATTAATGACAAATTTTTGGTTTCCCCGTGGGAATGGTATAAAGTAGCCTAAGTATTTTTCAAAGTGGTATTCTATCCGTATACTAAATGTCATTAAAATCCGTCCAGCCGATTGAGCGTGAAGAAGTAACAAACACACACACAAACTCTCTGATTTATGATAATAGTATGGATATAGACAGTATTTAAGACATTTGGGTATGGATTAGTACTATTTAAGTTAATCGATTATTAAAGTGGACATGCATTCAATGGGTACCAGTAAACACAACTTCACGCTCTAAACCGTTTCATATAGTAAATCTAGTATTACTACAGCTAGTCCGTGTTTATGAGATCTTTACCAAACACAATTACGATTTGTGAGTAGCCTAACCTTTCTTCCCGAAAAATTATGTCCTTTTACTGTCTTGGTCTTTAATTCTATAGTTGTACACCTGATAGTGACTCAACAGGTTGGATCCTAACTAATTGATAATTCAGAGTTATCATTAATAACATACTTATACTGTGATTATGAAAACAATTACTTTTCGTAAGGGTTTGAAACGGATATACCTATCTGGTATTGTCATAGTTCAACAAATAATTTAGTAATAAAATATCGATATATTACGCAGTAAACATACATACACATAACACGGCTATAATCCCTTGCGGGGTAGGCAGAGCGTAAACGGACGCAAAAAACGGACATTTATGCCACGTCTGACTAATGATTGAGGGTTATTCGGAAAATTGTGTATCGCCATAGTGACAGGTTGTCAGCCCATCTCCTAAAATTGCAATACACACCCTCGAGTCCCTCAGTCGTCTCTTACGACTCCCACGGGAAAGAGATGGGGTGATGCTATTCTAAGCCGGCATCACACGGCAAACAGGTGCACTTATTTCATCCACAAATAATATAATAGTAAGTGTCACCACAATACTAAGTAGAAGTCTTGTCTTAACCTATTTATTTTTATAAAACATTTATTTCTGTTACTTAGCTACGGTTTTGCTACGCCGTAGCACTCGTAGCATTAATTTTCCCCCCAATTTTAAAGCTTAACAAATAAAAATTAAATGATCGATAGTTATGTAGATAACTGAATAAGAATTAAAATTGTATTGTAAATTGTTAATTTGTAAGTTGATCACCTATTGTACGGTCTTTACATGCTACTTATTCCGTACTAATAAGTAGGCATGCTGACTAAGTATTAATAACACACTGGTAACACGAAAGCATATCAGCTGCTAAGTTATTACCTAGTGATTGTTATAAAAAACATGAAGAATAATCTTCTGAAACTGCATTGACTTGCAGATTAGAGGTACTAAGAAAACGAAAGTCTTGTAAACTGTCGATTCACTGTGTGGTTTTTTTGTTGATCATCTTGTGTGAAATCTCTACTCGTAGTCTGTGACTTTGTTAACCATACGTGAGGTATAAAGATGTAAAAAGGATTCTTAATAAACGTTGAAATAAATCTAGAAAATGACCCACAAATTACTACGTTAAGATTTTTGAACATGTGGCAGATAAGTATAAACGTTTACGTTGAGAGTGTGTTTAGCATTTTGTTTTATTATGATTCTTTTTTTAACACGAGTTAAATGCGCGTCAATTTTTTTGTGGTCTTCTTTCTTTTTTGTGTGGGTCACCGAATTGTCCAACGACCCGATGAGCCCTGGTGTCGAGAGTTTTTCAACCGCCTACTTTTCCAATCAGGCTGTTCGGTAGTAGGAAAACAGAAGTCACTGATCGCAAGACAATATAAATATAAGAATGACCCCGGTATGATTTTTTATTTATTTTATTTATTCAAAAAATACATTTTGCAGCATGACAGCCAAAGCCGGCACTATACGTAACTAATTAGTTACATACACATTACAAACCAAATAGCACATAAATTGTAAAATAGTGATGTCCTAGTTATTTAAATTAATATAGTATGTATGGCTCAATTGACGAAGCCTCGTTATTCTGGGCGGTGCTCATATGAGTGATCAACTGATCAATGAAATCAAGTGCGAATGATGCGTCTCAATCACAAACCTGTCAACTTCAAGATGATTATCTTAAGATGCTAGTATAATGATACCGTTTTTGACTCGCCAACTGTATTAAGTTACCTTGTCAGTTTTACACCGCAGTTTCGGAACCACACAATAGATACTTCAAACAATATTAGTGCATTGAAGAAATTTATCTCTCTGCGGTTTTAATCTAGGCTACAGAATGTGTTACTTTTTACTTTGGTTGATAAACTTTTTGCAAACTTTAACTTAATGTGATGTTTTAAGCCACTCATAATACAATCAAATGTAAGTTAAAATTAGATTAGCTAGGTATATTTTTAGTTAAATTTAATCAGTTCAGGGCAAAATAAATTATTTGGATATTATTGATTTACACTTATATTTCTTATTAAATATCACATATCCCAACATGTTATTATGCTAGTTAGCATTTGTGGAGCTTTCTCCAAATTTAGACCCCACGATATTAATCTATGTGTTCCGAAAGTGCAATAGAATAGAAATAATTATCTTGTCCACGCCTCATACGCTATTTTGACATGTAGGTAACAATGAAGAATAGGTTTGGAGTATAATAAATAAATTATGAATATGATTTGAAGTGTTTATATCCGAAATTAATCGTGCAACGTTCGTACCGTTAGTAGAAAAGACATAAACGCGAGTGCGACCCACATCGGTATTTTTCATAACATTATTTATGATGAACGAGCAGCAATCTTGTTTACAATGCCTTCGTTTAGACTCAAAACCTCAAATAATACGTCTGAGGTTTATGGAGCAGATGGAAGCCGCAGCACGGGCGGTAGGCGGCGCTGCGGTGACGCGTTCCAACAGGGTACTATCAGTAGGCGTTCCTGAGGTCAGCATCGGTATTATGCGTTACATTGCAAGCTTATACTTGGCTCATTTTCTCCAAAAGTTGAGACACTACGCAGTGAAAATAACGCTGACGGCACGAATGTTTTAACTGAGTCCTTAAGGTTGACTAGATTGGGCTCCGTCCCAGATACGCCCCGGTTCTTGTCGAGCCGCTTAATTGAGCCCGAGCACCACACGGTCTATTATTATAATATCGCCGCAGATTACATGAAAATAGAAAATGCCCGAGGGCCGCTTTCTTTCACCAGCCGGCAGCCTAGTTACAGGTGGTGGGTGCAGCCGGTAAAAAATGCCTCTCGTCCATCTCCACGAGCCACGGTCTGCGGAGACCCTAATGACTGCTAATGTCACATCGTCATTAGTGAGGTAGTCCTGATGTTTCTGATGAACTCGTGTCTGCAGTGATATGTTACTAAAGACATTGGTTAATGATTGCTTTAATAAGTAATAAATAAAAATTATAACACTCATCTCCACTCAAGAAAATTAACCCACTATCCTTTTTAATGTTACTTACAAAACCAACAAAACCTGACAAGTCTTCGAATTTATTGGTCAATTCATAATGCGGTTGTAGTGTAACGTATATCTAACGGTGTGTATCTAGCAGAGCAGTCGTGTATCGTGTATATTCTCGAATCGACAGATAGAACTTTCTAACCCGCGATAGAGTGAGCCGAGTGAAATCGTAGCTGTCTGTCGTGCAGCCACGGCGGCGCACACGCACTAAGACTTGCATTTCATCCCGTAAATCTGCACCAGGATTTGCAGGCTGCAACTGCGAAAAATAACACTTTTGAGAGCAGTGAAATTTCTACTTGTCGAGTCTAAACGAAAAGTAGGTAGACAAGTTAGTTAGATACGTAAAAAAATTACAACTCATAGTACCTACAGTTATTACCTAATAGTACATGGTAGTTTTTTTTTAGTTTCCACCGTAAGTTTCTTGGGAAAAATTATTTAGTTCCACGGACTGATCATGTCTGCAAAATTTTCGGTACACTCTCCCATACGCCCAACATAAATAACCATTAATGATACCTTAGTGATTGTAGGTATGGTTACTAATTTAATGAACTTGCCAACGAAAAGAAAAAAATATTGCATAGCTTTCATATGTTTCTGTATATTAATGAATAAAGAGAAATGCTCTGATATAACCTTATGTAATTTAGAGTTATATAAGAGTGGTGACATTCAGTGACGCTAGATTACGTGAAATTGTGAATAATAAATATTTAATAATATTTACATACTTAAAAAACATTTGTCTATTAATTTTAGTAAATTTCTCTTTGGTCCTCTCTCTCAAGGTGAACCGCATCAAAATGTTATTAAAATTTTTACGGAAAAGCTATTTTGAATTAAATTTGTTTCCATTTCGTTTATAATATTTAATAAGGAAGGAAACGCGAATTAATTTTACTACAAAAAATACTTTATATTTTTATGAAGAATACTTGAAACAGAGAGATTATGGAATGCAGTCTTTATTCCCTTTACAAAAAAATATTTGTACTAATGTTTTATGAAAATCAATAAAAAACACTTTTAAAAATTAAAACACCAAATTAGGGAAAAACAACAACTCCTGCATGCAGGATGATTTCATGACAGCTACTGATAAAACTGTAAGTGTGGATAAATTATATCCCACAACGGTGTAGTGTATGCCATAAACACGCTAAGAAGAAGAAGGGAAAAATAAAGTAAGATCGCAACTAAAATTCATGAGCTATTTCAAAAAGTAGAAAAAGGCCGGCCCGAGTCCACGCTGAAAGTAAAAATCCACAAACTGATAACCCTTGGCATTGCAAATAAAGGCGACCTTGCGAGGTGAAGGCCGCGTCCAGGCGGGCGCGCGCATACGATGCAGCCGGTGCAGTTCCGTCCGTCCGGCGCTGCACTCGGTCAGTGGGTCATTGGGGGGGAGTGGGGGGATTGCTGTAGAGAATGGGGAGGAGGTGGGGAGGTGGTCGGTGCGTGGAGGTTGGGTGCTCAGTCGCCGCGATGTCCCGGGCGCCCGCGCGCCTGTAGCGCCGCCGCCGTGCACTAGCGCTGCGCCGCGACGCCGCCCGCCGCCCACCGCGCGGCTACCTTGTGCTTACTGACGCCGTCTCCTTGCTTGCAGGACGTCGACGCTGGACTGTGACCATGAAGAGGACCAGATTGCTGCTGGCGATCGCGACGCTCCTATTACAGGTTGGTGATATCTTTTATTATTTGTGGGACTTTTAAAAGATTTACAAAAAGAAGGGTTGTTCAAAGCAATGAATTTGATTTAATCATATAAAATATAAAACCAATTCTTTTAATAAATTTTAGGTGTCTCATTACATCACTAAACAATATTAGAGAGATAAATATTTAGCAAAAATATAACGACAATCTAAAAGTTTGCAAGGACCGCTATAGCCTTAATAATGATCATTTGATCATGATCAGTGTTCCCGTTGACTCGCATTCGATTTGCTGCTACTCAATCACCAACCGAGCCACCTAACCGTAGCTCACTGCAATTTTATTTTACACGAACACTGCACTGACCAAAGACATAGTCTACTTGGGTAATTTATGAATCGATTTAAAAAGTATGTTTGTAGGTTTGATTAATTTATTGTCACAAAAATATATATCTTATCAACTGTGATAACCGTTAGTTAATAATTATGTATTAATGTTATGAATTTATTAACATATTTTTAAATAAAAATTAAATCTTTTAAACGTATTTCAAATTAATCATGCTATATTAAAAATTTGTGTTCCTATTAAATGTTCACTAAAGTCATTCAGTCAAATCCACCAATACTTATTTTACACAGTTACTGTATATATACAGCAAAGTAACGCAAATGGCTGTATATCCGCAATCCAAACCTCTGATCAAGCAGTTCGTCCATCACTGTCGACAGGCACCGCAATGCAAAAACCGCACGAACAGGCCAATGAAGAAAAACTTCATAAATTTTCTGAAGCGATCCGATAAGCATCTCTTTGCGTAGTTATTACCTCGAAAATAACTGATATTGTGCACTTTATGGTGCATAGAACAGCTCTGCTGTGTGTGTAGGTGTAGAGTAAGAGAGGAGCGCTGTTACATTATTCAGCTTTTTCCGCTCGCGATCCACACAAGTAGGCTAATGATTCCGTTAGCACATCCACAAAACAGTGGGCCATTGGGAGATGGCTGCGCGTGCGTCTGGAGTCAATACTTACACCGAGTGTTAGGAAAATGTGTAGGTAAATAATTGATGTAACTACAAGTATACTAAGGCGCGGATCGACTAATAGATAGCTCTTTCTGTAAAAGTATCAAAACGGTCATTTCGCTATGCATCTGCTTAATATTCAATTTGAAGATAAAATAGCAGTTAATTTTAAAAATCACAAAATAAATCCTAACCTCATATTTACGGAGTAAGATATTACCGTCTCACGCAATTCGCATAACGTGTCCGACAAATTACGAAAGCGCTGAAAAGGAAGTACGGTGTCGCTCTCAACACTTTGTACTCAAATCCCACGACTCCACCAGGCGGCGCCACTCGCGGCACCATCGCGGCAAGTCAACGACCGACAAAACGATATTTTCGTTTCACTTTCACTGCAGATAAGTTTGCAGCTTTGTAAGCGAATGATGCAATCTCAGCGATTTCATTTTTGGCATTGCTTTAAAAAGCATGATTGTTGAGTTTGTTACGATTCGGTATTGAAAGGTTAAGGTAACTATTACGTCTGGAATCGTGATCGGCTACCACGATCAATCATCATTGATCGATTTGTTTATCGAGTAGGAAAGTATTTCGAACAGAATGTCACACTCAATTGATCATCTTATTTGTCGAACAATCCAATTTATTATACTATTTGTCTTATTATATTAATTGTAAAATTGAGTGTTCGACGCGACTGCTTAATAAAAGAACTTAGACAACAAATAGCAGAAATCTAACTTCAATCAAAATGTCTTCATATAATAAAGCGTTGATTAAGTCAAATCAATCATTATTTAGTACCTATTGTGGCAAAGCGGAGCAATTTATCTATTATAATAGTTGATAATGAACCTTTGTAGTAGTCACCAGTTAGGCGTTTTGCGTACAAAGCACATCTCACGAACGGAACGAAAGGAACAGTCAGTTTGGACTTTCTATGACAAATTGCTATTCTGCCGAATTAGTGATTGTGTCGTTTTACAATACTTGTGCCCAAATAGAGACGTCAAGCTGAATTACACAATGCTTTTTGTTTGTGACGTCACGCCTTGTTACGGAGATTAAAAATGGTTTTTCATAGTTTTTTGTAAAATAAATGAATCCGCGCACTAGTAGACTCACCCATTGATATTAGGATTAAATCAAGAAAGAAACCAATAAAACTACTAAGTAATACCTAGATTACACTCGTTTGAATTAATTTTAGCCTAGTCTTTATATGCAAATATTCATTGAGCAGAGTGCACACGATATCCGTATCCGAGCGCGATGCTTTCTCAGGAGGGAAAGTGGTCACGAGGGGCCCTTCGCGGGTCAAGTTCAGCCGTACATAGCCCCCAGGCCTCGGTACTCGCTACCCGATACTTGTTACGAGTCAGTAGGCAGGGCTACGTTGATTTCAGCGTAATTGTGTTACTAGCCACACTGCAGTATTTCTACGTTATATCGAAGAAACGTCACGTTATGTTCTATCCTGATTTTAGTTTGCATATGCGGTAGGCGTTAGGTTAGGATGACATATTGTGTTACCAATATTAGTTATCATTTATTCACAATTAACAGCCACAACAGTCCACTGCTGGACATAATAGTTTTGTTTCAGTTTATTTGGGTTTTCTTGTGTAACTTAAAACAATAACTCAAAAATATTTAAGTTGAGAATAGGACCTTTAGCCCCGCAATGTGTGAATAAAAATAATTGTTGAATAGGTATAATGATATAACCGCAAAACCAAAGCGTAATTTAGAAATGTGGCTCCAGTTCATAGTTGTTACTTAGTCACTTTAATATGGTAAGGTAAACTAAGACTAGGTGTTGCATTCCCATTCGAATACGTTCAGTGGTTAACGAGTTGCAACACTTTAAAGAATCGCACATATATACATACTTACATGAACTCTAAAAACATTACACTCCTGCTTTTGTTCGGGCAATCGTGTAAAAATTTACAGAAATAATAAACTTTACACACACTTAAATTAAATATGGAAAAAAATACAAACTTTAAAAAATACATTTGCAAATATACTTACAAGAAGTGCAATTTTGAAATGTGTGACAAAATAAAATCCATAGAGAAAGTAACCAAATCTTGTCAAGGCCTCAATTCGGGATATAAATTATCTAAACTTACCTTAAATTAGTGCTGTCACTTTCTGTCAAATAGGTTTAGAAAAGGATAGGAGATATTTTAGTCATGTCATGCCTTATTATTTGACGTAGAATACGTGTTATCTGTTAAAATAAGGTGACGATAAAAAAAGGCGACTAAATTAACTAGAAATTGCGAAGAACACATTGTCATTTTTAAACATGACAGGACTTAGATATCTTCACTCTTTTCTAAATTAATTTGACGGAAAGTGATAACACTAATCACTACATAGTATAAAATAAAGTCGCTTCCCGTTTGGTGTCTCCTTATATCTTTAGAAGTACCCAACGGATTTTGATGCGGTTTTTTTTATTAGATAGAGTAACTTGAGAGGAAGGTTTATAAGTATAATTTATTCCGGGAAATTGTCACATTCCCATGGGAAAACGGGTAGCCCAACTGGTAGTAAACTTTTGACCCCCTTTTGACACCTTTAAGGATTAAAATTTCAAAAATGCTGAAACACGTATTTAATTATTTTAAGTTATGAGTCTAATCAGAAATTTTGAAACAGATCATATTTAAGATAAAAAACTTTCATACAAACTTTCAACCCCCTTTTCACCCATTTAAAGGTTAAAATTTCAAAAATGCTTTAACACGTGTTTAATTATTTTTAGTTATTAGTCTAACCACAAATTTTAAAACAGATCACATTCATTTAAAAAAACGAACTTTCATACAAACTTTTAACCCCCGTTTGACCCTATTAAGGGTGAAAATTTCAAAAATGCTGAAACACGTGTTTAATTATTTTAAGTCATAAGTTTAATAACTAATTTTGAAACGGATCACACTTAAGACAACGAACTTTCATACAAACCACGATAATACATACAACGAAATTTTAACCCCCCTTTCATCACTTGGGGGATAAAAAAAGAACGGAATTTAAAGTAAAGTCGCTTCCCACGTCTGTCCCTGTCTGTTTGTTTCTTTGTATGTATCTTCAAAACCACTTAACGGATCCAGATGAAGTTTTCTTGAAAGAAGTGACTCAAGAGGAAGGTTTTATGTATGATTTATGTCGGGAGAAAGTCTGTTTCCCGTGGGAAATCAGTTAGCAGCGGGTGAAACCGCTGGGCGGGCCGCTAGTTTAAGATAAAAGAGAATTTATATCAATGTGATAGCACTAATTTAAGGTAAAAGAGAATTGAGGGCAATGTCAGATAGGTAGGTAAAAATCCCAAACAGCAACATACAAACCAGACTGATTGTACTGAAAACCAGTTAGAAATTCCACTAAAACTTAATTTCCGCATATAAATCTTCCTTACATTAAGTAAATTCTATTGATTCTAGCATTACATTTCCTTGTCCAAATCTTGTTCTTAGTCATTCATGTCATTTATCAAAATAAGCAAAAGAAAAGATGCAAAAAACCTCATTCATGCATTAATTCAGTCATTCGCATGGCTATCGTTTGTTGCTCGTTCTTTCCAACCTGTCATATTCGACACACACTAAAAAAGTGCAAATTAAACGCTTGAAAACTGTACGTTAAGTAACCCTTGAACCTGGATCGGATAATTATTCAGACTTAAATATTCATTACGTTCATAACAGTTTCTGAGTGAGGCTGCTCACACAGTTCTGTCGACTGTCTCTCAAATAACATATTCAGCGTTTTGACTTGGCACATGAATGATTGAAGCGCGTTGGAGTCTTTCGTATGGCACGACGACCATTACCACCACGACTGACAAGTTCAACAGATAAGAAAAGTGTAACTTTGCATTCTATGTAAAATTTATAACGGAAATTTTAATAGAAATTAAATTATTTTTTGAAAAATTGCAGTTTGCGGTCGGCACTTATGAAAATGAGCTTACATTAATCTTTGAACGTCTGCGTCCATAAAATTAATGATGAATATAATTTACGCATTACTAATTTAATTATGCTACTAATAAAAGGGTCAATACGAAGCGTAAATTAACAAAAGCTAAAATAGTAGTAAACAAGATGTAATAATATTAGCTGCAATTATTTTAAGGGGTGAACCAGCCTATGAATTGAATAAGTTTTCCCAAGGAACATAAGTCGAATTATGAAATAAAAAAATTGGTCCTCCCATACAAATTGATCCGGTCGGCTGAAACATTTTATATGGCCCATTTTTTCATATTTCGACATATATTCCTTGCGGTTTTTTTACACCTTAAATAGGGTAAAATTTTACAAGGAACCGATACTCAAAACACAAAACAGGCTGGTGATAAGGAACAACCAAACAGATCATAAGTATATATAAAGAAAATTGGTACGTCCCATACAAAAATTATTAACCGACCAATTTAATTTGTATGGTACTGGGGGACCCGATTAGTTTCTATTAAGACATAATATACAGGGTGCGGACAGCTCTCCGAATACAGATAGGTCGCATTTAGACCACGGAACTGAACAACTTCCACACACACACACACACACACACACACACACACACACACACACACACACACACACATATCACGCCTGTAATCCCTTGCGGGGTAGGCAGAGCATAAACGGCCGCAAAAAACGAACATTTACGCCACGTCTGACAAAACAACTCCCCATTAAAAATATTTCAGGAACCGTATTTTTTTTACTTCCCATAATAAATGCAGTCAGCTGAGCGTGATTGTGCATGGGAGGTCGTTTTCTTTGTCATTTCCTGACATATTTTCCTTGGGGGAAGTTGTTCAATTTCATGGTCTGCATGCATCCTATCAGTATTCGGAGAGCTGTCCCTTATACCCCGTATTTTGATCTTGTGTAGCCTAAGAGGTTTTAGCGGGTCGCGTAGAAGCAGGTTGGTCGTTTGATCTGATACCGCACCGCGGCGCGATCCGCGCGGGCGCACGCATTTGAACCTGAAACACACTTCCCACGTCCCGCGTGTCTCACTGCTCCACCACGCGGCATTCAATCACAAGTAGGGTTTCACGTAAGCTGGGAATGCTGTCATAGGTTCTATGATACCTATTTGTAGATCATCATCAGAGCACAAACTGTCATTCTATGTTTGTGTTCCTATAATATGATGACGAAAAATCTAAGGAAAGGAACTGGAACTAGGAACTGCTAAATTGAAGACTTTAAAGAAACAATTATCACCGTCTGACTAAAAACCCAGTTCAAAAGAATAAAATGTTTTCTATTAGGTATTTTTATAATAAAACTATTCTTAGTCGATATTGGAAACAGTGTCATACATAAATACATTAACACCCAAAATAGTCCACTGCTGGACTAGGCCCCCCCCTCTGTAGACTTTAACTTCAACATTTACAACAGACCACTGCTGGACTGCCTCCCCCAATCGAAGGGCATTTGCCATACTCACCACGTTAGACAGGCGGATTGGCGAGCGCAGTGCAAGGAGTTGTATTAATTGGGAACACTGCTGCCCGTTCCCTAGATTTAGACTTTTACGACACCCAAGTGTTGAAATGGGGTGGTCTTTTCTAAGCCGGCACCATACGGTGACCACACCTGTGTCATTTATAGATAATCAATTGGTAACTGCATGGTAATTGTACTAAGACATTCTCAAGGACACGATGGTATTCATATTACCAGAAACACACAGATAATAGCATCGGCCTTGTTAGCAGCCGGTGTCAGCACAAACAAAAATCCGGTTCTGCTCATTTCTCGCTCATTTAAACAACTTTCATCTGCTGTACCAATTCTGTAGGCATGCGGTACCTACCGACAAGACCAGATTTGTACCTACTTATACCTATCAGTTTTGTTTATGAATATTAAGATTATTTTTATACCTATGCGAAAATTCAAACCATGACTTGCGGTTATATTACCAATAAACTAGCATACTCGTATTTGTATTCGTACACACTGCTAAGCCTAAGTACTTGTGCTTCTACTTCTGTTGTGTATGACAAGAGTCGACGAATGCAACCCGATGAATCAAAGTGTCAGTGTATTTCAACCGCCTACTAGGTTTATAGTAGATCCCAGAGATGGTTGTGTAATTAATGCCAAAAAATCATAGACAGCAACTAGGGCCGACGGCTGAACGTGCCCTCCGGAGCATGAAACAATCTAAAGGGCACTTAGGTGCTTCAGTCTGCAATGTCTTGACTAAACCGGGAACAATACCAACTTTGTGTATTTTCTCCCGATAATCGAACGCTGGGCCTCCGGACATAGTATAAAGAAGGGAGGAAGTAGGCCAACTCCGGCCTAATCCGCGCTATAATTGCCTACTCTCTTAGGGTTGTCACTTTCAACGAAATTTCAATTCAGTGCCTAGGAATTGACAAGCGTAGAGCAGTTGCATTTTTAAATTGTATTGTGCCAACCAAGGTGTCTGGGTCAATTTTACCCGTGATTTTACCTTACCACACGATGATGAAACCTATCTAATGAAAGAAAGAATCTTGTATGGGACCCATGAGGCAATGGGTAGCATATTTCCCAAAGCACAACCAGCATACGTGCGGGGCGGTGTTGGTTGACCATGCCATCTCTTTTAAATGAAACTAACTCAGTGATGATCATTAATCTATCAATTAGCCCTTCTTCGCCGAGCGTTGTTAGGTTCAGCGTTTTTCGAACCTTAATATGTCGCCTGACCGAAAGAAAACCACTAATTACTGCAAATAGACAACTAATAAATCTCATCATCGAGTTCAACAAATTTAATATAATGTAACATGTTAAAATTCCTCGTACTTAGGTACCTTTCCGTCAGTAGGTAATTTGAAAAGTGACAAATCTGGAATTGATGAGTAATTCAGACATCCAAACACACAAAAATACTTAATGACTTTCTATTGCGATAATCAGCAATTTATCAATCGTGGATTCGCCTTACAAGTAAGTAAGCCTTGACGCGTGACCGTGACTCGTCGCGCGGTGTCGACTAGCGGCCCCGTCGAAGCGCAGTCCGAACCCACCCGAGATTTGTCCGCGTGTGCGTGCGGCGACGCATAGATACTATCGCGCACACATACAAGCCGCGCGCGGTGCGTTTGTATGAAGATAACGTACTTCCCCCTTCTTTATACTATGCTCCGGACCTTGAGGCGATCGCTCAGACCATTAGACCACGGGAATAGGTACATCAATAAAATGTATTAAATATTTTGATCTAGTCTTAGAAACATAACATTTAATAAGGATTCCTATTGACTTACTGACTGACTTGATATTCGCTAAAGAAATCTCTACCATCCCAAAGCCCCACAAGACAGCAACCCTATTCCGTTCCGACAATTAAGTGATTCCGTAACAAAATCGCAATCTTCGCAACGGAAGTCCATAGAAAAGAAAAATTGCACAGGGTGTAGTATATCGTCCATCTGATCTAAGAATTAGGTGGGAAGCGGATGTGGCCGCAGTGCTCGCGACGGATACTTTCACCCGCTGCGCGCGCGCACCTGCTACATACTACGCTCGCGCGCCGCGCTCATGCCCATGCGGGACTTATCTGCGCAGACAATTTCTACCAATTATTGTGTTACAGTACTTAGCATAATGAAGTCGCATACCAGACGACTTTTGATGAAAGAAAGAAGATTTTTACTAAAGATTTCTTTTTGCGTTTTTACTTTCTAGTAGTGTTTTAAAATTCGCAAACGTTGTTTCGTGAGTTTATACCTACCTATGTTTTAAAAATGCCACTAAAGATTTGTTCTGAGGAATTTAAATTGCTTCGCCAAGGTATTGAATATTTTCTCACTTGGAACAACTACCAAAGAAAGCTCTAGTTATCGAGTTGCGCATGTTTATAGGTCCGGTGTTTTCTTCCGCAACTGACAATCTCGATCAGTAGGTAATTTCTAACCGGTTAGAAACGCGAGTGCCGCAGGGAGCGCTAACGTACCATTTGCAGCTATTCTTACATACTGCCCGGCGTACCTGTCACAGCTCTCGCCCCATATCTCTAAAGCCCATATAGAGAAGCCGGCTCTATATGCATCGAGACATGGCTGCCAATCTTCGTGATAAGACACGCCTATAACAACTTTTCCAAAGTTTATTGCAACATCGTTTAGCCATACTAGGGAAAAATGTTAGGACTAACATTTTCGAGCAGAAACGATTTCAAATCATGATAATATCATCTGGCAGCTGAGAAAAGTTAGGTTTAGGAGAAAAAAGTGATTTGGCAGCGGTTCAAACCCTTTAGGTGCATAATGAGGTCAATTCGGGATTTAAATTTTCCTTACTTGCCTTAAATTAGTGCTGTCACTTTCCGTCAAATAGGTTTAGAAAAGGATAGAAGATATCTAAGTCCTGTCATTTTTAAAAACGTCAAGGGTTTTTTCGCCTTTCCTAGTCAATTTAGTCGCCATTGTTTTGATCGTCGCCTTATTTTGACAGATACACGTCTTTTGCATGAAATTATAAGACATGACACGACTAAAATATCTCCTATCCTTTTCTAAACCTATTTAACGGAAAATGACAGCACTTATTTAAGGCAAGTAAGGAGAATGTACATCCCGAATTGTGGCCAATATCCGTTTTACAAAATGTCCAGTGGTGAAAAAATTACCAGTGCCAGCTAGTCGTTTTTCATATTATAAAAAAACGTATAGAAATGCCAGACTTCTCTTGTTGCTATACCCATGACATATTGCGACAAAATTGCAAAAAATTTGGTAAAAAGAAGAGGCTAGACTTTGACGTAAGGAATCGTGATGAAGCCCAGATTTAGAAAATACTTTTAAATATTTTGTTTTACAAATCACTTTGGACGTACGCCTTTCGCCGCTTATTCTATTAAGTAAAGTCTCTTCTTTTTACCAAAAATTTTGCAATTTTGTCGTAATATGTCATGGGTATAGCAACAAGAGAAGTCTGGCATTTCTATACGTTTTCTTATAATATGAAAAACGACTAGCTGGCACATGTTTGAACCGTTGCGAAATAACTTTTTTCTCACCGAAATTTTTGCATTTTCAGCGGACTACTGCTCCTAATCCCAACTATTCTCGGCTGCCAGACTTTGATCTATGTTGTCCTTATGAATCCCAGATTTAGAAGTATTAATTACATAAATAAAAATATTTTGGAAATATGACAGTACTTCCCACTCTATAAACAAATCAAACTATTTTCGGACACTATTTCGTAACTCAGTCAACAGTCGCTAGCCCAACCCGGGTACATCGTGAAAGCTACTTTGCTTTACTCATCTCGGCGGTATGATTGCGCTGATTAATATTATAATTGCTCGCGCGAGCTATCCATCAGAGTAGAAAGTGGGCAAGAACGCGCGCTGCTCGCGGGATGAGGCGAGGGCGCGCGCACCGCACACAGCGCGCGCTCGCGTGCCAGCAACTAGACTGCGACGCGCAAAAGAATGCGCTCTACACTCGCTCTACTAGACCAATAGTTTTAAAATAATCCGTGTATAATAATTTTTTGTGAAAAAAGAACTTTGAAATGAACACGAATCTATTCTTGGTTGCAGGAAGCACGATGCGAGCCTCCAGTGGACTCAGCTTCGTTACCTCTGGAGCATCGAGCAGGAGGTGGCTACGGCCCGCCGCTGCCACAAGCCCACACAGATGACCCTTGGCCCCTCGCCACACCCGACAGCCCAAAGATTAAACACCTGCAAGTCCAGTGTGAGAAGACTCACATGCGTGTCAATATCGAATTCGACCGACCTTTCTACGGAATGATATTTTCTAAAGGATTCTACAGTGATCCTCACTGTATGCATCTTAAACCTGGCACTGGCCATCTCAGCGCAACGTTCGAAATCTTCTTAAATAGCTGCGGTATGTCCAGCTCGGCTAACCACAATGTCGCGACCTATGGAAGTCCGACTCCTAGTGGTTCCTACGTAGAAAACACAATTATTGTACAGTACGATCCTTACGTGCAAGAAGTTTGGGATCAAGCTAGAAAACTGCGATGCACTTGGTATGATTTCTACGAAAAGGCTGTCACTTTCAGACCATTTCAAGTCGATATGCTTCATGCAGTCACAGCCAACTTTCTCGGCGACAACCTGCAGTGTTGGATGCAAATCCAAGTTGGCAAAGGACCTTGGGCCTCCGAAGTGTCTGGCATAGTCAAAATAGGACAAACAATGACTATGGTCCTTGCTATCAAAGACGATGAAAACAAATTCGATATGCTGGTCAGGAATTGTGTCGCCCACGACGGAAAACGCGCTCCCATACAACTCGTAGATCAATATGGTTGTGTTGTACGACCTAAGATAATGAGTAAATTCCAGAAGATAAAGAACTTTGGACCATCTGCATCTGTAGTATCGTTCGCTTACTTCCAAGCCTTTAAGTTCCCTGACTCGATGAATGTGCACTTCCAATGTGTAATTCAAGTATGCAGATACAACTGTCCTGAACCCAAATGTGGTGGACTTGGTGCTGACTACGGCGTACCACTGTTAGGCGGCAACGCACTGAGCGCTGGCGAATATGGCGTGCCTAACTCACCACATTCTGAATATGGTCCTCCGCCCCCACACTCAGAATACGGAGTTCCACCTGCATTCCCAGACCCCAGACATCCAGCTGACGCTACTGGATCATTCTCAGAGAAGAGAGACGATTCGGTACCACCACCTCAAGCACAAGTATCTTCTACGCCGAATGCACCTAGTCCTTCGTCACCAGCACCGACACACGAAGATGATGATGTCAACCTACCACCTCCACCTCCTCCCGGTCGCCGAGGAGTATACAACACAGTGAAGAGGAAAGATGAAGCTCATGGAAACCTTGCGACACTCGGCGGAAGACCGCGATCAGTCGAAGACTTGCCTGAAAGATTAGTCGGCGCGAGAAGACGGCGGGAGACTTTAACGCCGACACGAATTTACAAACGCGACGCACAAGAGATGACCGACGTGAACACTAGTCGCACAATCCAGGTGGTGGCACCTGGGGATGTAAACTTCGCACTGAACAACGCCGCGGGCAACGAGACCGTGGTGATCCAGTCTCCGGGCAGCGACCCCGAGACCATCTGCATGTCGGTGCCGTCGTTCGTGGCGGGACTGGTGATGTTGTTGCTCGTGTTAGTGGTCGCCTCGCTGGTGGCTGCGTTCCTTTTCGTGCGAGTGCGAGCGTTGGACAGGAAGGGTGTGCATGCAGGTACCGCTTACTTCGAAACGGATTATGTGAAGCACGCGAATTAGTGAATATCGAGTGGTGCGAGTGTGACTCGTGACGCGGGGACGTTCCATGAACTCTTCTCGGATCCAAAGAGCGTGCGCGCTTCGGCCCCGGCTGGGCGGCGGGCGGCGGCCGCGCTGCCGCGGTCGCGATCGAAGCCCGACGACGTGTGACCTATTTATTAAGTTATTTAATGAGCGTGATGTATATGTTCGACTGTTTTGTAAATTATTTTATTTGTGTGAAAATCACTACCTGTACTGCCCCTTTTAGTCGATACGTCTGTTGTAATTTTGTAAAGAGTCGTAATTAAGGAAATAGCTATAAGTTGTATACCAATTAAAAACTGTCGTGTGAGTTACTTGAGGTTATTCTTAACAATTCCCATTCTTAGACATTTCAAATAGGAGAGTAAAGCAAGTGACAATGACAAATAAACTAATCCATTACATGCACCATGTTAAACTGGTTAAGCTATACAGATATAAAACCTTCTAGAAAAACAAAGAATATTAAGAAAAAGTGTGAGAACAGTTCATTATCTTTTGCACAAAATGTGTAACATAGAAAGTTCAGTATAATGAAGCTCTCACGTCTTAGTTGACGACAAAGAGACTTTGGCTTACACTACTGACTACGAAAAAGTTAGTATGAGTACCTTCATAACCTACAACGTGTAAAAAGATTCTCCTACTAATATAAGAAATCTGTAATGTATAAACCAACACGGATCACAAATAAACGTATAATCAATTAATAGGTATCCTAAAACTTAAGTAACAAAGTTTTACAAGTAAAATAATACTACAAGAAATGACTTTCACCACACAAAAAATAGTGCTGCATCATTTGTCGCTGAGCATATTAAACAAAAGTTAACTTATTCATTTCCAAGGAGGCATAGTCTGAACCCTGCCTTTTTTGGTTTTGGTTTTCCTAGATACTTTATGAATCGCCGTATTTACCGTATCCTTCAGGATCTCATGCATAAAATATGTATCTTTTGCCGTAGCCCATAACAATACAGGGTCAAGTTCCTGGAAATAATTTGTGCATTATGAACTCCTGGAAGAATCCTAGAGAATTGTAGCAGCAAAAATTTACTTACCTATTCTATCTAGTCACTTACAGGGAATACTCTTAAAATTTATCAGGTACATGTCTTTACGACATTCAATTGAGCTTGTCTAAGTTTAAATGATAAGAAAGATAATACTTGCATCTTGGAATACCTGAGCATCGAGAGAGAATCTTTCTATATCATCAGTATTGGTAGGCTTATTTCCTGCTGGCGGTGACGTATGACAAATAGTTGCAGGTAATGGAACTGTTGCATGGGGTCGCTTACGCAGTGGTAATGAAGAGTTTGTTCTGGATTGACGATGTGTAGACAACGGGTGTGCCGAGGGTTTTTGTTGCAACGCAATGCACATTCGATATCTCGGCAAAGGAGAACGGTGCCTTTTTTTACGGATAGGGCTTGTTTTGTCCCTTTTTTCAGGCGAACTTAATGGTAAACGTTTCCGAAATCTACGCCTTTTGGGTAGTTTTTCAGTTTGCGTGTAGTGGTCCTTATAATGCGGAATATCTTGTGGGGCCAATACCTGCGTCAAAATATTTTTTGGGTGCAAAATGTCTTGGTATACTTAGAGCGACTTTGTATGTAGCCATGGTCCCATCCGGACACAAGCATGAAACTTGGTAACGCTTGTAGCTTTCATATGTGTAATTAACTATTAAGGGCGAACAAGCTTTCAAATGAATGTTTCCCCCTCATCCCCCCCCACCTTTTTATGTATCTACTTTCGTTTTTTCTGCTTTCATTCAAAGACGGTTAATGTTACACAAAAAGCTTTCAGGAGTAGAATATTCTGCATTAAGTTCTGTACAATAATTGTCTTAAAAGCATCATGAAAGTATGTTGATGAGACTTACAATTTTCAAGTTATGCTTATATGAAATCCATAATTTTTTTGAAGAGAACTTTTTGCTCTGAATTAGTCATAAGTACCTTGTGGTAGAGAACTTTCAAAAATTTGGTAAGTATAGGCGTTTGTTAATTAAAAGTCTTCAAAGGAAATCCGCAGAGACTACAATTAATTACCGCCTGTATTGGTGGGGAGAGGGAGAACTTTATTTTTTCCGCACTGAACTTGAAGAATTATGGCGATACAAGTATATACGCAAGGGCAACTTGGGTATCAGACCACGGACGTTTGGAAATTGTTTAAACAATTTTTGTTTAGATCGCGGTTCCGTTTCTCGTATGTAATGATTTTGCGGTTGGTCATCTTATTTTTGCCTATGAAATCGATGAACCTGATATATTTTACTTCTACACAGATAACTTTGTAAAAATGTATAGGCTTCTGTAGGCACAGTTTTTTTAACTTTTTGAAATACATAGCATGTTTTTCTAATGCAGGTGAGTGAGGCTTCCAGCATGTGTAATCTTACAAGTTTGTCTCAAGTTTAAAAAGAGAACAGCGTTAAAATGAGAACAAAAGTACGTCATTTTTATATTTTACCTACGAATTTTACTTTTTTGTATGGAATGTACCAAAAATTTGTTCAGAAATGAATACTCGGCCCTTGGTTTATCAAGTTGCCCTTGAGTATATACTTTAAGTAAGAGGCATAAGCCTTCAAGTTCAGCTCAGAAAAAAATAACTTCTCCCTCTCCTACCACCACTACAGGCGTAAATTAATTGTAGTCTCTGCGGATTTCCTTTGAAGATTGTTTTATTAACAAACGCCTATACCAAATTTAAGATGGTATTCTATCTATCTAGGTACTTATGACAAATTCAGAGCAATGAGTAGTCTTCAAAAAAATTATGGATATCATATAAGCATAACTTGAAAACTGTAAGTCTCATCAACATACTTTCGAGACAATTATTGTAAAGAACTTAATTCAGAATATTCTTCCCCTGAAAACTTTTTGTGTAACATTAACCGTTTTTTAATAAAAGCAGGGAAACCGAAAGCAGGGACATAAAAAGGGGGTAAGGGGAAGGAAACATTAATTTGACAGCTTAAATTATCAATTACATATATTAAAGCTGCAAGCATACCAAGTTTCTTGATTGCTTCCGGTGAGACTGTACTCAGAGCTATCAAGCCTTACTAGTAATAGTTAGAAGAGTATTTAGAACCTAAAAATACACACACATTTAAATAAATTATAATTGTTCGCGGTTTAATACCTAATCTTACGTCTGTCAACTCACCTCTTGTGTCGTCGGTAAGTCACCAGGAATATAGGATGGTTGCATGGTGAAGGAAACATTTAAAGGGATTGCAGGGTTGAAATATCTGCGCGGCTGTAGAGTAGCTGCGGCGTCGGTAGAACAGACTACTGCTGATTGAACATTAGCATGTTTCTCCACGACGTGTTCGTCAGAGTTTCGCCATTTCTGAAACAAATTAATAATCAAGGCGTGTCGGTGATTGTAAGGAGAGCTGGGTCCAAAGCATGATCTTGTTTTTCAAAATATCGCTTTAAGGTGCAAAAAAACGTTTTTCAGCAGGCTCCTTTCACTAATAAAACAAATGTAGTAGGCGTAAATTTTCATAATTGCAATCGCAATGCACAGTTGAATGTGGATTTGTAGAAAATTAATATTGTTGATACCTCCGCTGTCAAGCTTGTCGGTAGACGTTGAGACTTCGCCAGAAGCTTGAAGTTGCAGGGCTGCTGAGGAGGCCTGCGCAATGGCGTCCTCGATGTTGCTGGCAGCACTGAACAGCAGTCGGCAGAGTTCACACTGCACCGCCGTGGAAGCTGTTCACCCAAATAACATGTCGTCAACTAAAGCTCAAGTTTGATACTTGTTTGATAACCTAAAGTCTACAATATTATCTTGAATCTTTGCACATTTCAGCGTTCATTCCCTAACATGAAGAAGGCAAACGCGATGTAAATAAACTGCGTGAATAGTGGTCAAAAAGTTTATTTCTTGAAAGGCATGGCGGTTGTGCTTTGGAGTTTTCTCTGGAGCGGTAATTAATGACGAATCAAGCGCCTTGAAGGAGCGCGTACATCAGTGGCAGCACCTGGGTCGACGTGTGAGCAAGCGCGACCACCGGGAGCCGCATTGAGGGGCAGTCGGCCGCGGTCCCCGCCGGCCGCAGTCTCGGACGCGTCCGGGCCGCTCTCGCACTGCACGTGCAGCTTTACATTGTTTCGAAGGAGATACGGTTTGATATCCTCAAACCATACGTCGCATAGCTGCAACAACATAAAATCGGTGCAAATTTATGGAAGTTCATAAATAAGTACGATTTAGAAGGGAGACGTAGTTAGTTAACCATTTGCGTGAGGTGGCAAAGTGCAAGAGTTAGTCCTTAAGATGATAATCAAGTCACAAATTCATCACAATCATAATCGTTTTCTATTCCACTTTTTATTTCTGAAAAATACCTAAAAACTGCGAGTGTAATAATCATTCTAAGACTGCTGGGGCTCACTCACCCCGACTAGCGCGTTCTCTAGGTCGTAGCGGATATCCTTGGGTATCCTAGTGTTATTCTGCTGTTGCTGGGGCTTAAAATGTTCTTTGGAGTCTTTTGTCCCATCACGTGTCATGCTTTTGGATGCATCCCCAGAGTTCTTTGACAGACGAGATCTGGCGAGCTCACCAGCAGCGCCCACCTTACGAGACCGCAGTTGATTCATCATCATCACACAATAATGATCTATGAACACACATGTAATAATTAAATCCTAAATAATTGCAAAGCGTCTTATAAAAATGTAAACAATATTATTGAAAGTATTAAAATAATAATATCCTCTTTGGAAAGTGTATAAAAAGCGACGTCAAAATCTGTCAGAATGGGCACCGTCAACTGTTCGGTACAAAGGTTCGGTATTTTTTACATTTTATTTTTTCAAGATTTTATTGAAATGACCGAACCTCAAACGACGCAACTTTGCGACGGACGGACGAAGGGAATAGGGATCGTACTTGTATATAATGGAAGGTAAGTTCTACATTATAAGTAGTTAAGTGAGGTAAGTGATGGGGATTTTCTCCTCGCAGCAAGCCCGTAGCATCCGCGGTGGGTGGACTCGTGGTGGACGAGGTCACAGTATATAATGCTACAAAACAACCGCTCAAAAAGCCCTATTAAGAAAGAAAAAAGAAAAAAAAGGCCTCTCAGACAAATTTCCATACATCTTTCGGCATGTATATAGGCTTCGCTTGGATACAACGTAGCAAAGAATACTTCATTCTATTCAAAAAAACTATACTCCCACTAGCGTTACGTGTTACGGAAATAGGGTGACTTAAAGGGAAGATAGTAAAAATACCCTGTGGTTTGATTAATGTGCATACATACGTCATACATACATACATATATCACGCCTTTATCCCTTGCGGAGTAGGCAGAGCGTAAACGGCCGCAAAAAACGGACATTTACGGTATCCCAATCCTACCTGCTAGAACGTATTCCAATCCTAACAGCTAAATGATCGAGATATTTGAAATCATCGTCACATCTTCTGAAAGTTTTGTGACTGTAGGTAACAGAAACAACGTGTCTCTGAGTTTTACAAACTTCATAGCAATCATATTTGATATGTTGGAATCCAGTGGTGGTTCGTTCATAAATTTTGTGTGTATGTCGATTGCTGTATTTACATTATCGAGCTTGACGGCAATGTACGTGTCAGTGTGCCGTTGTAGCTGAAGTTTTTTTATTGTGATTTTGTTTACGAAAGACCGAATATCGAGAAGAGAAGTAATACTTCTACAATACTTTGATTTGATTTTTAACTACGTTTGTGGCTACCTTCATTTATTCCAAAAAGTTATAACTAAAAAACAAAAGATAAAGCTTCGACAGGTATTAGTGAGTATGACAAGGAGGTTAAGGATCGTGTTCCTTTTCAGCATGAAAAGGAACACACGCACGAACTTTTTCACTGTATGTACTGCTTAAATTAAATACCTATAAATAAAATACATCTTTAACAAAAATATTGATTTTATTGCAATCATCTAAGAAATTTATTAAATTTTAAAGCGAAATTACATTATTGTATTTTATGTCCTTATTAATAGTTTGTACTCGTTTGGTTAAGCCTTAACACATCAAAGATTCTACGAATTGAAGAAGTTATTGAAATTTCGATTAAACAGTGAACTATCACAGTAGCTTTCAAAGGTTAATTACACTATATTATAAAATGTCACTCTTATCTAAATAAAGTCTCTAGTTAATGTTTAAAATTAGTAATACATGATTGCTTGAAGTGGGTCCTCAGTAGAGTGCTGTTTGCTTACATTGAAATTTAATTTAATTCAAAATATGTAAAAAAGGTTGGAAATATTATCACGACTAATTCTATTAATAAACATCAATTCTATCAATTACTACAAGAATAGCCACGATAATAGTGTACAAATTTATTGTTAATCAAAGAGTGTACATCCTTCTTAGCTAGTCTTGTAAGTTTCGTGGATACTTAAAACAAGAGATAGAAAATTTGTAATAGTTATTATTTGCCTACAAAATTGAAGTTCAATTTGGTTTAGAGTAAAATGCGTGATATAAGGAATCAAACGTCATGCGTAATAAAAGGAAAAGATTATAGCTGCGTTATTTGCTATCTCATTTATTTTACATGTAAAAGAATTTTGGCCTCAACTGTTCGGACCGAAGGATGGTAATGTAAGCGGGTTCTTAAGTGGAGGACAGCGTAGCGTTGGGCGCCCTCCGGCCAGTTGGAACGACAACTTAGGGCCGCCGCAGACTATCGGATATATCTATAGTCAGGTGTAGTAAAGTTAGGTGTAGGATAATCAGGTGTCGATTTAAAAACCCCAGGTCTAAAATTGCAGAATTCAGCCCTTAAAAAACTATCAAATATATTTTAGCGCGACTTCCTCGCGTCAATTTTTTGGTAGATATCCCATTTTCGGATTCTAATGAAAAATTCACGCAGAAACGGCTCTTACTATGCGGCAGCTCTTAAAGGGGCGGCTGGAAGCAACTGGATGGCGAAAACGGAAGATCGTGCTTTATGGGGTACCCTAGGAGAGACCTACGATCATAGCTAAAAATAAGCTTAGAAAGGTGTACACTAGAATCGCGGCCAAAACCTATGACTATCAGATATCAATATCATACTAGAAGTATGGAGGCACATTCTGATCAAATTACATCAAAATCTTTAAAATAATGTTTCAACAAAATCAGACAGATCAAAGAAATTATTTACAGGCAAGAAATTGCGGTAAGAGCATAATGTTTTAATAGAGCTCTTATCACAATTAATACCTACTCGGTAATTCAAAAGAGCCATATTATTCACTGCTATTATAAAACTAGGTTTACAAATACAAATTTAATCATAATAAATACTTACTTAATAGCTTTTAATTATATTTACATTTTTACACTGTCTGCATATAGAAAATAATGGAATATAAAAATGTTTTAACTGTGTTTTCATGCTTTGGTGAACCCATATTTGATTTTCCTTAGCTAGACATGAACGAGACAAGTAGTCGTCCTTTTCAGAAAAGGGCAGGAAGTCTTATAAATTATTTTGTCCTTGGCATATAAAACTGATATTTTCATTCCTTCATCAGAGAGCATGGTCACGGTCCAGTGTGAAAAATCGTAAGATGAAAGTAATATATCTTACTGAAAGGAAAATTTTACAGGCGCCAATTATATGTAGGTATCTACTTTTTCTTATTTCAGAATGTAATAGGATAGGACTTTATGACTATGAACTAGCTAAGGAAATCTTTTCTCTGAATCAAGGTTAATATATAGGTTGAAATTTTACTAGTGATCTATCGATCGATCGCTATCGCGAAAACTCAAGACGGGCTGTTAAGGCACAGCTTTCCCCAAGGAACACAGGTCTAACATGCAAAAAAAGATTGTACCTCGCATACAAAATTGTTCATCAACTGATTTTGTTTAGTATGGAAGCTTTACATATTTTTGTCATATGTTCCTTGGGGAAAGTTGTTCCTTATCACCAGCCCGTCCCATGTTTTTAGTATCGGTCACTAGTTTTCACCCTATATACTTCTTGCGAGTTTAATTTTCGAAGACACGATCATAGTAGCCCTATGATTCTCTTTACCTTTTCTACAATTTCACCACTCTCAGAACATACATTCAACATCATACTTACTCAAAAGTAAGTTTTAATTACATCTTACTCTATTTTATATAAGTCACTTTATCGAATTATTATTTAAATGGTTCTATGTACAAGGAAACATTTAATATGAAATTATAATAAACCATTTCATTACTTACCTATATAAATACTTAAAATAGTATTTTTAATGATCACTATAATTTAAGAAGTCTTTATACACCCATAATCAAGTTGGCCACGCAAGTGACTAGTAGCATCACCAGGACAGGCAGCACGACACCGAAGTGCTGTCCATTGCCGAGTATGTACGCCAACAAGACGAGGGAAAGCCACCCCTAGTCACTCACGAGGGCCAGTGGATGTCATACATCTACCTCGACGTCGCTGGTCATGTCTTGCGTGTTGTCAGACATTGGGGAGGCTGCGTCGGGGTCCACTTCTTGAGGGGAAAAGGTGTAATCATGCGGAGAGCTCATGTCATCCTCAGGCGAGCCGGCCAGGTCCTCATCCATCATTATGGTGGCCGGCAAAGACGCGGACACTTCTTGAAGTTCGCTGTGTGAGTATACTGAAAAGAAAATAGTGTTTTATAATTTAAAAAAAATTATAGATATTTTGTCTTTTCCGTGTGATTTCTGCTTTGAATAGCATCACCGCATTTCTTTCATGTGGGATTACATGTGCGTTGCAATTTTGGGCGATGGGCTGACCTAACCTATCACTTAGGCCATACACAATTTTCTGAATGACCCTCAAATGTTTGTTGGACAAGGCGTAAATGTTCGTTTCGCAAGGGTTAAAGGCGTGATAAACATGTAGATTATTCTTAGGCTGTGAATAAAAAGATCATAATAATAGGTCCTGCAGGACCAGTTGTGGCAGGGGCGCAAAGGTCTCTCATTTGTTCCCCATTTTAAGAACTACTGGCATGTAGATTCAGTCCAATCCATTTTTCTCAGAACATCTCCTAAAACCACACAAACTTCTCCGGTTGAGCCCCCACCCCCCACCAACCAGTCAGGTGTAGGTTTTAAAGCCCTGCGGTTGTAGTGTTTAGTCATAAAAAACACTTGAGTAGTATTGATAAGTATACATTTTGGAAAATTCTCCCAGTTTTAACATTAGATCTACAAGCACATCGGGTATGAGTGTAATACCATAGTGCAACACACACAAATGCAACGGACTGAAGCTCAACAGTAGCCTAGCTCAATACATGTTAGTGCGATTTGAAGAGCAAATATTCTTGATTATGAAGCATGGAAATTAAGTGTGCTAAACATGTCAGACTACTGGCTTATCTTGGTTTGTTTTGTTAAAGAATCAAAATATGAAAATTACTCAAAACATATGTTTTTTTTGCTGTAAATGGTATCAGTAAAAATTAGACTGTACAGTCAATAAGGATTTAAGAAACTATCACTATCACTGTAATTTCAAAAAAATATATCTGATATTTCAGAACCATTCCATGGCCTACACTAGTATGTTGTGCAGAAATTGTTATTTATCTATTTAGTTGACTTAGATATACTAAAGCTTTATACATTGTAAACATTCAATATCTAAGTACCTTTAATATTAGAGTTGTTGAGATCAGTAGAAAAAGTGAGTGATTCTTCCATGGCTTCCATGGTAAGGGTATCTGTGTCTAGGCTGTCCATGGACCCGGAGCATGACGGAGAAGTTTCAGGATTGTTCAGGGTCAACTGTATAGTCTCCAACTGGGGTATATGCGGCCTCACCTATAAAACCAATTTTATTTGAATGAAAATAAATGCAATTTAGTAGTCAAATAAAATTGCAAGCAAAGCTAAGTGAACTATTTATTCATAACTATTAGCCTCATTGATTCCATTGCTGGCCAAAAGCACACCCTACCTTTTGGGTCAGAAGCAACCAATTTTCTTTATTTATTTTTCTCTTGGTTAGTTGTAGAAATTAAAAACAGTTTTTGGTATTAATTAATTTATTAATGAGTTCAACTTACATTAGCAATAGGAATAGGTCTAATTACAATATGCAATATTACCTTCATCCCATCAGGCCTATGCGGGTTTCTGCATCCTTTGCATTTGCACTCAGTGCATGGTTTACTTTCTACATAACATGGACATCGTTGCCCACAGCAAGTCAGTTTGCCGGGGGTTGCTGTGGCATTGCCGCATCTACATCCTTTTCTCTTACTACTTGCGGAGCTGCGAGATCGATTTGATGGCTTTTTGAAGCCTAAGGAATTTGACTGCAAACAGAAAAGATTAATTAAGTATTTGTGAAATTGTTATGAGATTGAATTTTTTTTTTCATTTCTACATACCTTGCTTTCTCGTGGCGGGGGTTCACTTTGTGAGCTATCTGAATCATCAACAGCTTTTCTCTTGATTGTTATTTTGTTTCCAGTGCCAGCATACATTACAGAATACATTGGGGAGCCATTTGATACAGATCTAGAGTTTGGAGAGTCTTTACTAGTTGAAGATCTGGTCTCAGTGCCACTTGAAGTAGATGCACCTTGTGTCTGAGTGGATGCAGAGTTAGTATAGACACAAGGTAAGATACTGTACGCCGATTTGGAAAGGCCAGCTGTGCTTTTATAATCGTCGTTGAACCCGGCTCCTTCTTGTACCAAGTCTATGAGCCCCGAACTCGCCACAGTCCCACCGTTTACGCCCGCTGATATCTCATCCTCCTCCAATAATGTTCTGTACACGTCTGTACCCATAAAATACTCGCACAGCTTTTTGTAACACTGCAGAAGTATCCGCAACTGCAGGTTTTCCGCGTAATTGTCGTAGTCCTTGCACCAGCTGCAGGACGGCTTCAGCTTCTTCCTGCCGCCCTTGCACTTCTTGCAAACATGATGCTGGCACCCCGAACTTGTCGGGGTGTACGGCTCTTTCAATAAATTACCGCAAACAGTGCACGATAAAGATTGCCGTAAATAAGGGACCAATCGAAATAAATCTATCCACGAGGACCTGTCCGCTGCATCGGCTAAGATTATCAGCCGGCATGTGGAAACATATAAGCTGGTGGCATTCATTGTTTTCCACAATTTTTACTTCATATATTCACGCATTTGGGAGGAAAATTATTATAATTTACACAAAATACAACACGCAAGAAGCCGCAAATGATTTACAAACAACTGTCAACGTCAGTCATCAGTCAACTGTCAGTAACACACAACTTTTTTTAAATTTTCTTTTGACAGGAGGCATATGATTCAATACAGCCTAATGAACGCAGTAAATTGGAGAGTGTAACACGCATTCCTAAAGTATAGGGCTTATAATAGTATGTTAGAAAGAGACAAACATATACAGATGAGAATAACTTTAACTTTGTTTATTTCGTCATAAGTTATTTTTCAAATTGCAGATAAAGCGCATCAAAGTCAGACCAAAGCACTTTCTTGAAGAGCGCTTCGGAGGCGCGCGCGGGAATTTTCGAATTTAATTTATTGCCACAAAGTAAGGATTGTAGCTGAACTTTACCTAAGATATAATGAATAACGTAATCTATCTTGTAGTATAGTTTATTTTGCACTAACAGTGCTAAATTATTTACATAAATGAAAATGCGCCGGCGGCGGCGGACTTGTGCTGCCCCACCGCTCTGCCACAGGTCTCGGGTTCATTCCCTTTTTTCAACTTCTAATTTTCATTTATGAAATCTAGCTAGTTAATATTACTGCATGGACTACAGCCTAGTTTATATTTACTTAAATAACATTACACACCACTGTAGCGCTCTGGTGTAATTAAACTTTTATTCACAGGGGTCTAATTTCCGACAAGCGCAATCCTCAAACAACGTTGCAAACTCAATCTATTAACCAATTGAAAGCACTTACAGCAAGTATTCGTTTACAGTTGGGAACCTCAGTTGGGCTGAGACTAGCTGCTAAATGCATCAATAGGACGTCTTATTGTTATAAACTTATGATCAATGAATAATTTAATATGATCACTTTTAAGGAACCCAAAACGGGTGCGACATTCCTTATCATTGTTGACACTTATCGAAAACAAAGACGACCCGTTACATATTGGAGATGGCAGGAACTATTTAACAGAATAAACATAATCGTTGAACCAATCAGCGTATTTAGATAGGAGGTATATCTAATGGGCCTTTAATGAGAGCGTATTCGCGTTCACATAGTCTCGAGGTACGTAGAACCTAGATAGCTGGTGTATCGGGGTGCGCAGACGCAGAAGGACGCGTTGATAAAAGATTACGCGGCCAGTATCAATTGGTACACCGCGGAGTGAGGAGCGAGTCCTCTCCAAGAAGTTCAAACTAAGAACATCGGGTTTAATTGAGTTGATCAAGGAACGTCCGTTCTCGCACGTTCGGCTCTACCACAGTGCAATATTACAATCGCAGTGATATACCAACCTATTGATATAGTGCCTAGTTTGTGTGTTACAAAGATGTTATAGATTTGGTTAAGAAGTGATATTGTATTGGTGAACAATAAAGTAAATTTCTGAAGCTTCAGTATGTTCAGGTAACAAAATTTCAAATTACTCGCAGACACAAAGACCATTATCTCTGAGCCTTAAGTAAAAAGTCTCGGAAAATGTAAAAAACAGCTTACACAGGCTGTTAGGAAGAGTACCTTCGCTCCCTTTTTGGGGTGATTAACCCCGAACCGTGAAACTTTCGCCAAGGTAGGTTAGTGAAACTTTCCCCAAGGTTTCATAAGCTATACGCAATTTTTCATACGCTAACCTATAGCGTATGAAAAATTCACCCACGTCCATACAAATCGATTAATTCGTATGTGCGGTAATTTTATCAGGCTGTTCAGCCCTTTAAATGAAACGCAACAATACCTCAATACCAATTACCTATAACTTTTTTTCCTAACGGCCCAGTTAGGTAAGTGTATATTTTATTAGATTTTAATTCACCTAATAGAGCCACCTAGCCATTAACTAAATTACCTCATGCACATATTTTTAACGTGATTCTTAAGTATAAGTACCTAACTAATTTAGGCAGGTTTATTGGGGAAAACATTATAAAGATCCTTTTTCCATAGCGTGATAGATAAAAGTCAAACTGAATCATACAAAGAAAAAAATAATGAATCATTCTTATCAAGGAAATGTTTTGTGTACACCTTATTAGATAATAAGTAAAATAAGAACTAACCTACTATACCTATCACTAACATTCACTTTAATGTACTGTGTAGAGTACGTTTTAGGTACCTACTTACTAATTTCGATATTGGTGAATCCTAAAGGAGCACTATTTAAATCATACACTGAACAACGAACGAGCCCATTTCTTTCCCGTGGGACTCGTAAGAGGCAGCAAAGGGACTCGAGGGTGTGTGTTGCAATTTTAGCATTAGGCTGACAACCTGTCACTATTGCGATACAAAATTTTCCAAATAACCCTCAAATATTTGTCAGACGTGGCGTAAATGTCCGTTTTTTGCGGCCATTTACGCTCTGCCTACCCCGCAAGGGATTATAGGCGTGATATGTGTATGTATATGTATGTACTGAACAACGATCCTCAAGGAATCTCTCTGTACCTCGTGTATACCTACGAGTAACAGAGCATGCCGGTTCACTTCCTTCAGGACATTTGATCTCTTTACAATACTGTCCCGATGATGTCGTAGCGGATAGTACCCCTGCCTGCTACGCCGAGGGTCGTGCGTTCGATCCTCACAAGATACTAATATTTGTTAAGTCATTTTCAGATTATGTGTGTTTATTCTGGGTGTTTCTATGTATAATATGTATTTATTTACATAAAATAACATAATGCAGTATTGCCAGCTATATAGGTCACATAGTACAAGCTTCGCTTAGTTTGGGGCTAGAGGGCGCTATGTGGATTGTCTAGGATTTGTCTTACTTGATTATCTGAGAATAGCCTTGTGGTGCCAGCTTAGAATAGCATCACCCAATTTCTGCCCGTGGGTGTCGTAAAAGGCGACTAAGGGATGTGGATCGAGGGAATGGACAGCAGCGTTCCCTGTGAATAAAACACCTTGCACTGCGCTCGCCAATCCGCCTGCCAAGCGTGGTGAGTATGGCAAATACCCCCGTTTGGGGGAGGCACATGTCCATTAGTGAACTGTTGAGGCTGTTGAAGTTGATTATCTGACTGAAAATGAACAGGGTGTTAATGTAATCGACCACCAATTGACAATTTTCAACCGTTCCTTACCTTACTGAATTGAAATCAAAAATATTTTTGATATTTCAACTTGGTTGCGCTTAATGAAATGGGTGAGGTTGTATCTTGTTGTATTCACAATCATTTATTTATTTATTTAACTTTATGCACAAAAATGTACACGGGCGGACTTAACGCCAAAGGCGTTATCTCCCAGTCTACCTTAGGGCATGTGGAAAGGGTCAAAGCAGGTGCACTAAACAAAAAAAAAATTAAAGAAAGAATTTCATTCAGATGAATGAAATTTTATTTTTTTATTTTATACTTTATTGCAAAAAGTAGGTACAAAAAGCGTGCGTAATGCCATGCGGCATTCTCTACCCAATCTCTCTCTGGAGAAACAGAGAGCAAAAGGTACGGGTACACTCTGGTCTGAAATCATTAATGAGGTAAATAACAAATAAAACTACTACGAAATAAATGGATACCTACCAAACATATCATTTCTAAGAGATTCCTACAAAAATACTTACTAAAATATACTTTAGTAGGTACATCAGCTCCTCTTGCTAAAGGTCCCTGTGTTTATAAGTTAAAGGTGACATTTTTGATGAAGATAACTGAACTTTTTGTTTCTATTTCTATGTAAAGGTTGCCTGGAAGAGATCGCTGCAAGCGATCAGGCCGCCTTTGCTTACTTTTAGTCTTAAGTTTCCTGTATTGTTTTGTTTCTGTTGTTTATGTTGTAAGCAAAAAAGTGTTCATCTATCTATATATCTATTCATTATCATCGATTTAAATCAGAAACATATCAACAGTTTATGCGCTACTTATATACAAATAAAAAGTAGGATGTTTTAGGATGTCACCAATCAATATTATTAATATTATTATCATTAATGGACCTATGTCAAAAACGACATGCTTAGCTTCTCCATATTCCAGTTCTAAACCCTTTGTCATTATTAAATTTGGTTCAGATTCATTTTTGGTTAATGTCATAGAAAAATTCAAATACCTACTTCGGTAGCGTAACATTTCACAAGTTTTGATTGATTAGAATACCTAGGTATAGGTGTATTAATTTTCTAGAGACTCGGCGACCCCACAGAAAAACCTCGAAAAGTGGGTTTGTGGGGCTTTGTTTTAGTTTTAAGGATACTGCATTGTGATTAATAAATAAATTCATTCATTCGTAACAAACCAGGAAAATGCTTTCACGTAACATCTAAATCTAAGTCCAAATCACGTCCAAATCATCAAATTGATAAGACCGATTGCCCGACAATATTTTGACCCCAAAAGTTATAATAACTTGGATTTTGCTTCTATATCTTAAAAGCATTATATTGGACATATATTTAAAAAATACAGTTTTTTTTATTTGCTCTGGCCATAAAACACAAAAACTGAAATTTCTATGAAACTTCTTTTTCTTACTTAAAATTATGTAGGTATCAGATAAGATTAACCAAATTTATGGTAATTAATAATACCATAAGTTTTTTTTTTGAAATCGTTGTTCTAGACTTAGACCAAGAGGAACGAAATATTGACCGCAAAACTTACAATACTGAGTATCAAACTTTGATTTTGCTTTTTTATTATCTTAGGGTCATTATACTCGACAGATAATAGAAAAGTACTCATTTAAGTTAGTCCTAAAACACAACAATTTAAATTTCTATCAACGCAACGTTCCTAATTTACCTACTTCATTTTTATAAATATTTTTAAGAATTATGTATTAGATAACATATATAAAATTCATGGTTTTTAATTAAATCATAAGTAATATTGGTCGGGCTACTGGGCTATATGCCGATTGATTCGATTCGTAAATCAGTTCTCCCGATCAGCGTTGCGGAGGGCGTGTACGCATCATAAAGATCAATCAGACAATTGAGGCCGCCACGCTATGTGCGCGGGCGCAGGAGTGTCCCGGACAATGCGCTGCTTCCGTTCAGACATGCCCGATACTCCTTTTTTAATTCACGACATGTTTACTTCTGACACTAGTCTTGGTAACGTAAGTCGATAGATAATTGGCGATGGAACAAACTCATCCAGACTCATAGCCAAACTTTTTGCCGCCAGACCATAGACTGAATTTCCAACTACAACATTTACTTTCAAGTAGATTCACAATGAATACTTTCAGAATGTCACATAAAAGCAAAAGAGTATATAATTTATGAGCCCACAGATCTCTTATATATATGTCCTAAACACATCCCATTTTAGTATTAAAAAGAGTGCCTGTTTCTTGTGCTACGCTAGAATTTCAGAGTTCCATGCCTCTTTGTCTTTAATGTAACCATATAACTTATAGTAAGCTTTATAACATAGTGTTTTCTTAATAACAGACTTAAATTTACTTTCTGACAAATTCAATATATCTTCGAGATAGGAAAGTGGTCGTAAATTCGTAAGCTCGGCCACTTGCAGACTGTACTACCAGTACCAACACCATCGCTTAAATGGGATCGTTTCTACAAGTAATCTAACTGAGAGGTCTCGGAATAGGTACAAGATACTTCCTTACTCTAGACATGGTCGATATTCCTTCGGGACAAGACTTCGAGTACTTCGTTATAGGTACATAATTGGAAATTGTCAAAACAAAGGTTGTACATGGATGCGAATGGCCATCAACTATGACCAATGGTAATTTTTCAATTGAGCAATCGGTGGGTTAGGAAGATAGACAGAAACGTAGTTATACTTACTAGTTACTCGTACCTACTGAGGATCTAGAAATTTAGCAAAATCTAAAGTCATGTCTGTTCTTGGTTAAATCAGGATTTTTCAACTTGTTGTTGTAAATATGAGTCAGATTCAGATCTATTAAAAATGAAGAAGACATGATAACTTATAGACTATCCCGGCAGATAGGTACCCGAATTTACACTACCCACCCACACGTAAGGCAATTCTCCCACTAATCCGTCGCTGCGTATTTTTAACGCATCATAACATGACCTTAACCCATTTTTTTATGGATGGTCTCTACAATTTTAGCCCAGGGGCTTTGATCTCTACACCTAACTAATTTGTGGGGAGCTGGCTGGAGCTCACCCGTAGAAGTAACCGTAACGCATGCGTCTGTCCCACGAAATAAAATGACGAATTCCGATCTGATTCCCGTACGAATACGGCTACGGTGCTTTTACGGATGCGTCGTAAACGATACGGTACGTTAAAATACGCAGCAACGGACGACAAGTGAGAGAACCGCCTTACAAGCTCACCATCATCTCACCATTATACCTAAGGAAAAATTGCGATTACAAGTAGTATGTAGAGCACTATCTCGTATGATTCATTTTATTGCAAGACTCTTTCTGCGAAGTACCACATCTTCAAGCGCATTCAATTAAAAACAATTAATTTGACCTCCCTATTAAGCCTATTAACTGTGCCCTTTATGCGTAAGTATCAATCAAACGGGAACCAACCAAACATATATCACAACGGCCAAAGAAAAGTTGCAAAATATGGCGCTCGTGGGATTTGCATAGTCAATCAATCAATCAAATCATTTATTTCTAAGTAGAAATTTACAAGATTAAGTCAAATCTAGGTAATTAAAATAACATAAAAAGAGTAGTAAACTTACAGTAATGTAAAAAACAAATACATGTCAAAGTTAAACCTATGTCCAATTCATTAAACCTATGTCAAATACATGTTTAATTATGATCTATATATCTACCTCAATCATTGTGTTGGAGCAACTGTTGCTACTAACCAGACGTTTTTATCTTTATGATAATTTTCTGGCTTGTAATATGCCTTTGAACATAAAATATACATGATTTTTACTTTTAATTGATTATCATTTCGTCTGGTATTTTATTATAGTAACGCATACAGTTCCCCATGAACATAATTTTCTGACCATAGCAGACTAATCAGGAAAGTAGACCGATTGGGAAAGTAGACAGATCGTTCCTGAGGGCTTTCATTCAGCACTTGTACAGGTCTTTTTACAGGAAACACCGGTAATAGTACTGAGCTGAAAGCGTTAATTATGTAGTTGCATACATACATACACTTATCACGCCTATAATCCCTTGCGGGGAAGGCGGAGCGATAACGGCCGCATAGAACGGACATTTACGCCACGTCTGACAAACATTTGAGGGTCATCCGGAAAACTGTGTATCGCCATAGTGACAGGTTGTCAGCCCATCGCCTAAAATTGCATTACACACCCTCGAGTCCCTTAGACGCTTCTTACGACTTCCACGGGCAAGAAATGGGGTGATGGTATTCTAAGCCGGCATCACACGGCAGTGTAGTTGCATGTGCTCATTAAATCTATCTAAACGCAAAGTTCTAGAACTGAAAATATTTAGCATGTTTCAGCGGTTTGAGATCATTTGTAGGGTTCCGTACCTCAAAAGGAAAATACGGAACCCTTATAGGATCACATTGTTGTTCATCCGTCTGTCTGACACTCAAGACAATTTATCTCGGTAACGCGTGGAGATATCAAATCGAAATTAAAACCATATACTCAAATCTACGGCCGCTTGTAGATGTAAAAAATTCAAGCACCTAACTTAATGTCAACAAGCATAATAAATAAAATAAAAACACGACTGCTTTCTGAGACAAAGCCTAGCCTATGACACTTGGGGTAATGGAAGGATTCTTCCAATAAAATTTTCATTCGAATCTGTTCAGTGGTTAACGAGTTTCAGTCCTTTAAAGAATCGCACATATATACTACATACAAACATACATGAACTCTAAAAACATTACACTCCCTTTTTGGTTGGGCAGTCGTGTAAAAAACAAAGGTACGGCCGTTTATGTTTTAAAATAAATATTTTTTTGTTTTTTACCCTCTCAGGGAATTAAAATTCATAGGATAGGTACTTCCCGTGGACTCAGAAGTATGAAATTTGGAAGCCTCGTTTTGAAGTCCAAGCTTCGAAAAAACCATAAGATTTTTTTTTAACTACTCCGCTCGTAAAAGCACACATGTGTGCTTGAAGAACAAAAATCTATTGTTGCAAAATTCGACCTGAGCGAAGTGGTTAAACACGGTTTTTTAGGCAGCTGAAAAATATTTTTTTTAAATCTAGGCCAATTGTTCAAATGGGGTATTATATGAAACGGCTTGATGTGCATGGTACTGAACCCTCGGTCGGCGACTTGACCGGTTTTTTTTGCTAGAATGGACATAAACAGTGACTGTTTTGCTAAATCGTTAACATTTGTAGTTAAGATAGCGATTTGCACTTGTATGTTCGCCTTGAAAATATTATCAGATTTCGCGAAAAAATTGGCAGATATCTCAAAGTTGGTATCAGTTGTTCGATGACGGATTACGTAGCTATGTAATGGTTTATTTGGTTTTAAAATATTATTATATTCGTGTCGATTCCGGCGTACCTACACATGAATTTTAAGATACTCATTTTCATGGAGATGTATGGTATGGTAAATTTAAACATCGATATTTATTTCTTTTATTTTCTAACCGACTAGCCGTTAGGCCACCCACGGGTCAGGTGATAGAATTTGATATGTTTGATAGATGAAACAGGAAATTCATAGCTATACTTATCTGTAAGATTATCACAAAAGTAATTATACTACTGCATAGTAAGTAATGAATAGAATTGTAATTATCTTCACTATTTCATATACCTCTATAACAATCATCATTTATTTCCATGACAGGAGTATCTTCTAGGAAATGCGTACACCTGAATCGGCACCAATATTAGGCCATGGTCATTGACTAGGTTTAAGAATTAGGTCAGCTTGATGCATAACTACTCTACAAGTAAATTAAAGATAACGTAGATAATTTTTAAACTTTACTTGAGTTTGGTTTATTGAGTAACAGCTGATAAAGATAACTGGTGTTTGATAGTAGCCGACAACGAATATTTGTTTTTTTTTTTTTTTTTTTTATTAACAAAGAAGGCATATTTATATGGTTTTGATTTAGTTCAGTGATTTTATACATGGGATGATAGCTGTAAATCGCACGTAATTTAATTTATTTTCATAATGTAATGAATGAAATACAACTTTGTAAGTACAAGTATTTCCTGATTCTGTGTCATTCATCCTACGACTTGAATAAGTAAGTTAGTGACCATGTGTACTTGTTTAGTATATTCGGTCTGGACGAAAAATAAACTGTAAGGGCACATTAACTACTTTCAATATGCGGATGCAAGTTAACAATTCCACGGGTTATGTATGATTTTATGGCAGATACAGAATACTAAGTAGTAATTTGGATAACAAAAGGCACAAAAGCCATCACAGTGGTGTACATTGAGAGAGAGACACGGCGAGGCCAAGTGACATCAGTATCATTAGTCATTACACTGCATACACTATTATTGCATTACAACCCTCTAATTTGCTATTAATTTTGCCGCTATTATTTTCATTATTTCTGCTGACATATTAAGAATAAACCTCGTTTTACAATGTCACCGTGTGACGTTGCCGCGACAAATTATAGGAAGGATGTGTTTGAATTTGTTTGTATCCAAGTTGATAACCACCACTTTCAGGAGAGCGTTTCCGCGGATTCGTCATACAAAGCAAATATTTGTCATATCATGATATCAACCTGTAATTTCGGTGCCATTTTGTTGAATGGTTAAATAACTTTGTGTCTCTACCTCTATCTACCTATTCAAAAGATTGTAGAGCTAAGTGAGACTAAGTTATTCAAATTACTTTGGAATAACTGTTCGCCTAGCGTATTAGTATAATTTAAGACCATATTTATCTATTGCCGCGTGATGCAGGCTTAGAATAGCATCACCCCGTTTCTTTCCCGTGGGTGTCGTAAAAGGCGACAAAGGGACTCAGGTGTGTATTGCAATTTTAGACGATGGGCTGACAACCTGTCACTATTTGTCATGGCGATACACAATTTTCCAAATGACCCTCAAATGTTTGTCAGACGTGGCGTTAATGTCCGTTTTTTGCGGCCGTTTACGCTCTGCCTACCCCGCAAGGGACATAGGCGTGATATATGTATGTATGTATTTATCTATGCATCAAAAATAAATAAACTTACAGAGCCTAATTTCCGTGGAGACATTTCGGTGGCAATGTTTTTACATCAGTAAAATCACATAAGAATAAGGCGAAAGCTTAGCTATATTCTGTCATTCATTGCCTGAGGTAGCCGCACGCATAGGTATCTAATTATCTAAATAGCACAGGCTGATAGACTGCAATTAAGGTCCTGTGTCACTACCAAGTTTCGTGTTCTAGGTCTGTGCCCCGGATACCCGAGTAGAAGGCGCCGGATTACTCCTACGAAGTACCTAAATATAACGTTACATGTATTTAAGTAAAAATATTTTAAGGCTGAGTTTAACTTGTGCAGCAAACATTTTATTTAGATTTTTTGACATTCCATACAAAATGGTGCAAAAAGTATTTCTCATTGTATGGGAGGTCCCAATTTTATTTTCGTATCTTGAAAAATTATAAAATAAATTTTCATGATACTCACCTTTAAAATATTTGTTCTCAATTTAATGTTACCTATTTTGTATATACCCAGATAGGACTTTATTGCCGTACAAATAATACAAGAATATCAGTCATCTCATGTCGTGGAATTACACTACTGATTCAACAATATGACACTTGATAAGAATAAGGTACTTAGTGGTATTTAAGTTCATTTATTTTCCTCGAGACTCCTGTCGTGGACTCTACCTTAATGGATAGCACGTGACTAGGGGAGGTATAGGTAGATACCACCTACAATTTTTTTGCTGGATGTAAACAACTAGAAATAAGACACATACAGACAGATCTGTAGGTAACAGACGAATCAGTCATTTGTCGCATTCTGGGAGCTCATTTTTTGTTATTAGCTAAGCGAGTTTAAATTAGGAAGAATGTAGCGTAACTTCTAATGAATGAGTCTCTGTCAAATATTAGCTCATAACTAAATGACCTACTAAGAAGAAAAAATCATTTTCACTTTGTGTATTGCTATTTTCGTTGCCCATCAAAATGAGCTGTGCAGAGCATTATGTTTAACAAACCTAGAGACTGAAAAAAAAAAAACAATTAATTTTGAAGTGGCCAAGACACAAAGCTAAGAACCGGCACTTCATTTCACAATAGTCCCGCTAAGTAGGTGTAATATGCGTTATCTCGTATCAACATGTTGTTTGCCATCCATCCACTGTTTATCAGACAGTTTTGAAATCAGCTCAAAACTGAAACACGGTCAAGATGCGTAATCAAACCTAATCACTCTTTGAGGAAGAATTAACACGAAATCTGGAACAATTACAAAATCTACACAAATCTAATTAGGTACCTTTATAACATGCAAAGAAACAAGTTTCGCTAAAAATATCACAGTAAAGTAATTTTTCTGTGACAGAAGTAAATAGGTAGGTTGTGGCTGTTGAAGAAGAAGAAAAATTGGTGTTAGGAAATAATTTTAAGTTTCGTCTGAAACAAAATGTGACCCTAAAAAAGCCCCTTTTACATTACAAAACAATATCTAACGCATGTAAGAGTATTCCTTATTCTGCCCCCAAGAGATAACCTCGTCTGAGATACGGTCCCTTTTGACCCCTGCCCCCAGCTAGATAATGACTGACTCAATGCTCAATGCACCTCTTAGTTGACTCTGAGTACACCGTTATACTATATTTAAGGATGACAGCATTAAGATAAAAGAGTTCCTTTTTACCAACGTAGACATTAAGAATTTGTCTTAATAATGTCCCCCTGAATCAAAGAATAAATAATAGCATGAATACTCGAATAACTTAGATATAAGTACAGTGCGCAAATGAATAGGCTGCACAGGTCTAACTAAAACTACGAATAACGCCATCTATAATAAAAATCAAATACCTCTGAGCCGGCAGAACTCAGAGAACCTGTTAAAGGGCGGGGCACACCGGCTCCGTATCCAGCTCTCGTCCGTAGTCACGCACGAACTGATGACGTTGTAATGTATGGGACTGTATGAGATACGGCACACCGCTTGCGTGCAGCACGGAACGGATACGCAACGCAAGCGGTGTGCCGTATCTCATACAATCCTATACATTACAACGTCATCAGTTCGTGCGTGACTACGGACGAGAGCTGGATACGGAACGCATACGGAGCCGGTCTGCCCCGCCCTTTAACGCGCACGCATATCATGCGCAGCCGCATACATCATATTCGCACTTTACAAATTATAGCAAGGGTCGGTAGGACGTCATAGGTAAGTAGTTAAGTGGTTTAAAAATTCGATGCACTCGTCATAGCTGGCATAGCCGAGATAGTATGCGTCTGGATTTAGAGCGAGTTAAAATTATGGTAGGACACTGGGTCGATCCCGCCCCCCATGTGTATTGTTTTATGTTTTTGTTTTTTATATGTAAGATAATTTTTAGTTAACGGCCCATTTGTTATTTTGAATGAATGATGTTTGTGGGTATTGCACATAATCATTATAACTATTAGACGGTAAGTAATAAGCACAGTCATCTGATCTGTATCGACTACTGCCTACGTATCTAACCGTTAGCTTTCGATGTTTCTTTGTGTTGTTGTTTGCTATCGTTTTATCGTAATTATGTCTACCTATAGTATGCTCCTTTGTCTACATACAGTGCTTAGAGCAAAGATCATAGTGCTATATGAAGATAATCTTAGTATTATGAAATTTCTCGACGTCTTCAATTAAATGTAAGTTAAATATTTTTATTTTACAAAATTAGCGCAAATGTTTCAGGTCAGGTCGTTCATATTATCCAAACATTAAGTTTCTAGATAAAGATACCTACTACATACTACCTGCCATACGTTCATTATTTAAAATGTTTAAATAGGTATTAGATTGCTTATTATATTTACTTACTTAGTTTCCTATTTATTATTATTGGCATTTACCTACATTAAATACTTGTAGATTGACTAGGTATTTTTCTTACAGAAAAGAACTGTTACGCTGTGGGTTACGTTACGCCGATACCGGTGACATCCTGCCTGCCCGGAAAGGTCGTAAGGCCGTGATGTTCACGGATGCATCAGCGCGTCACCGAGGGATAGTTGCCAAGCATGCTAATACCCCATTCTTGTCAACTCGCTCAACAGCAACGGAGTTCGGAGTGACATTACAAACTGTAAGGACCCATTTACACGCAGCTGGTATAAGTTGTTATCAGCCAGCTCAAAAAATTTGCTGTCAGCTGCTCATCAACAAGCACGAGTCCGATTTGTATATATTTATAGAAACTTTGATTGGGAGAATAATGTAGTAATATTCATTGATGAAAAAGCTTTTAAATCGGATACAGATTGGACGCAAGATTTTATGGCGCTGGAGAGGCAAGCGTTACAGACCAATTCACATTCTCCCAAATAGAATGAGTGGGACTGTGGTGTCTTCTATGGGACCTAGAAAACTAGTTGAAATAGAAGGAAGGTTCATTAGCGAGAGTTATGTGGAAATATTGCAGGACGTAATGATGCCTACAGTGCGTATTGCTTACCCAAATCAGTACATTTATTTTGTGCATGATAATTGCTCTGTGCATAAAGCCCGTATCGTCCAGGATTGGTTGCGAACCCAGCACGACGTGACTGTTATTAACTGGCCGTCAAAGAGTCCGGATTTAAATCCCATAGAAAATTTATGGGGTCAAATGGTCCTTAACTGGGACCCATCTGAAGTCAAGACCAAGTAAAATTTACGCGACTTAGCCATGTTCACCTGGGAGTCCATGCGTGGTAAACCAATGTGTTCGAACATGGTAGCTAGCATGCCAAGCCGTTTAAATTAAAATTAAATTATTATTAAATTGAAATATTTAAATAGGTAGATATTAATATATATATTGGGTTGGGAATTTTGCAGAAGATTTATTTTATTCGATACTTACTGCTTAGTTAATTTCTGAAACTGTTCAAGCTCTCAAACAATCAAAATACCAAGTTAACCTGTCACTTAATACCTAATTATTCTGCATAATTATTTAACTTTGCTTACACAATCTAACGAAGAATGTAAATGAATTGATCCCCTGGTTCAGTTTAGGCTTAATGTGTTACCAATAAAAAATATGTTAAGTGATGTTATTGTTACAAATTTACAATAAATGCAGGAATGAGGCTACCTCGTTATCTCATTTATAACATGTTTATTCACTTTGACATACCTATTTATTGTTGCACATTAACAAACATTATGCAACCCAACCCAATATCATTGAATAGTTAAAAACCAAAATAAATACCTAACTGATAAATATTATGGTAGTTTTATTCATTTTACCTTATATCCTCAAAACTACTATATTTATTCGATATCACACACTATACTACACAGATAAGTATAAAAATTTATCAGCAACAGCAAAATAATCATTAAAAAATAGTAAGTATAACCTATATAAAAAAAAACAGGCCTAGACCTGCGACCAACCACGACTCGATCCTTAGCTACCTGTTTCCAAAGTCCGCTATGTTAACCATTGAGCTACGACTGCTGTGATGCAAGCAGCGAAATTAACATACACACATACACATATCACGCCTATAATCCCTTGCGGGGTAGGCAGAGCATACATGGCCGCATAAAACGGACATTTACGCCACGTCTGACAAACTTTGAGGGTCATCCGGAAAATTGTGTACAGCGAAATTAAGGTTTAAATTATTATTAGTCATCAAACTGCGCGTCTTAAATTCTAGTGTGTGTGCGCGCCAGTCAATGTGTGTGTTTTAATGTGTCTATAATGGTATTCAATGAATTCAATTTGTCGTTAAAAGATGGCGTTGTCTGGCTGTGCAGGTTTAGACCACTTCGTGTGTACCTACTCCGATGGGATCCTGCTGGTACATTTAAAATGTTTTGTATTACAAATTGATTTACTGTCGGTATAATGTTTAATATGCACTGACATATTACATCCTCCATTAAATGAATAGACACATGATGAAATATCCAATTCATATTTTCCTTAAAACAACAGCGCAAAATACTTTCATTTTCCAGGAGATGCGGCTCTCTAGCGCTAGCGGTGGCAGTGTTCTGCTCATGCTGCGCGCTAGGCAAAGAGATGACAGACATCGAGGTCCTGACGGCGCTGCCGACACGGTGCACCTACGAACATGCTTATGACATGTACGGGGCCCACTGCGCCGGGCTACGACTCGACAAGATACCCAGCTTGAGGAGTGGTATTGAGGTAAGTTAAACATAGATGCTTGCAAAAAGTAGGCTAACTAAATACTTAATTAACCAGTCGACAGAGGCAATAACAAGGATTTATAAAAATAATAGGTAACTATTGCAAAGAGCGTTTAGTAAAATCAATCATTCTGTATTGGTTTCAGATTCTCGACTTCAGTGACAACAAGCTCCCAGAGATTGGCTCGGACACATTCTCCAGTTACACCAGCCTTAAATACCTCTATCTGTCCGAGAATATGATCTTCACCATACATGAGAACGCATTCGACTATTTGACTGGTCTTATTTCCCTCGATCTCTCAAAAAACGTCATAATGAATATTCCACCGAATATACTGCAACTGCCTTCTCTAAGAAAACTGTATCTTGGAGGAAACCCTATCGTTGGTCAGATGGGCAGCCTAGATAAGTTGGCAGAAAACAAAGATATTGCAGCTCCTTTAGAGTTATTAGATATATCGAATTGTAAATTGGAACATCTTCCAGATTGGGGATTACTTCCACAACTCCTTCTATACAATGTTTCCAACAATCCATTAAGGAAACTAGAAGCTAATCATTTCGCAGTCATGTGCAATCTAGGAAAGGTTGATCTGACCAAAGCAATAGACGATATTCCTCTGTGTCGTCTGAGACAAGCAATTTCTTGGTTCCAAGATAAGAGAATATTCTTTCAATTGGATGATTACAGCCAACTCAATTCTAGAGGTAAGTTAAGTTGTTGTTCTTTAGCTGGTACCTTTGTAAATGCAAAGAAAGTAATTATATCTCAACAAGGGATGTTGATTCTGATTCGGTACTTTTTATAAGGTTGGGAACACGTTGGGAACGGTGAAATGATGGCATAGCACATATAACTAAGTACCTACATTGTTATTATTTTATCTTTTCAGAGTTCGATAAATGTCCACTGTCGGACGTGGAGGCAGTTTATAACGAAACATACCACGTATGCAAGAAAGAATATCTGCAGGTAAGATTAATTTGATTATAAAACCTACTGGGGTGAATAGTAGAGTGTCATAATTACTCATAACAAGGCCAAAAAGCGCATATAAAATTAGGTTGATGTGACTCACTCAACTCGCACTAAGTACACAGTAGGTAGCCTAATGTTATCTTAAATTCTATACCATCCCACCTTACTCACATTAAATATGATATCACCGATAGGCCTGGATGACATAAGTACTAGACAATATACTTACTAGAGGTATAAAAGCGACGCTTACGAAATGAAAAATTACGAACTCACATTTTATCTTTTGGTATTCTTTCCAGATGGAATCCTCGCGAACCTCGCGCCGCACCTGGCTGACCATCAGCGGGGGCTTAGCAGGCTTCCTCGTCATCTTCATGCTGATATTGTACCTGATGCATCGAGCGAACGTCGCGCGCACCAAGACCGCCGCCGAGAAGATGAAGAGCAGCAAACCTCGGCCCGACGGTGACAAGAAGGCCTCGGTTGTACTGCTGGATGACGTGTCATAGTAATTCTAAGAGCATAGCGCGACGTCACGATGTGTAGCGGATCAGAGAGCTGGTTAGGTTACAGAGAAAATCCGGGCGTTCCGTATATAACTACACCTGCACACGCTAGAACTCTAGTAATACTGGATGCCAAGGCTTTTGCTCTTCATTCAGCATAGGCTTAGCTTCTACATGCCGAGATCGCGCTTGACGATGCGGACTACGAAAAAATTGTAGCAATAGTCTACTTCAAATACAAGGAGACTTATATCCGGCGATAGACTCACTGCGGTTGATATGGCTAAAGATTGTTGTACCAAAGAATGTATTGTTACTGTTGTACAAAGTAGGGTAAGTCCACATTTAGCGTTAAAAACGCAACGTGTAGTTGATCTCGTGGACAAGCTATGTAAAAGGTAAAGCTAGGTACGTACGGTCGGCAAACAAAGCGGTAGGCGTGTAATATTAGAAAAAGAAAATCATCTTGTGCCGAAATACTATGTTCATTTCTATAGTCTAAACTACGTAAATACTAGTTTGTGTAATTATACTTTTCTTAAATAATATTTTAAATATGCTCTCGTTTCAGTCAGGACATTTCTATAGCTTAACTTTTAAATCGCAGAGTGAAATTAGGACGGGCAGATTATATCGTCTTATTCACTTACTTGGGCCAGATAGCATCCTTCGAAAACAGGCAGGACAAAGAGGTCGAAAGACCAATCCAAAATGCCTAGAAGAGCTACTGGTCCATAAAGGCTGATGAAGGGAGACATTCCTCTTACACTTAAGCGAAAACTAGTCGACATGTGTATTCTTCCCATTCTCACGTACGGCGCACAAACGCGGTCTTTGACTGAAGCACAAAAGTCCAAACTCAGGTTTGCCAACGCGCCATGGAGCGTAGTATTTTAGGTAATTAAAGGATCGACCGTATCAGGAACACAACCCTGCGCTCCAAAACTGGCATCATAGACGTCAGCAAAAAGTCCGCAAGACTGGGCAAGACACGTCTGTCATATGCACCCCGACAGATGGGCTATAATTATTAGCCACCAAATGGATACCACAGGATGGTCGTCGTCGTCGTTGTGATCGGCCTAGGATAAGATGGCGAGATGAAATGAGAAAACTCAGTCTACGGATTTTCGTTAAAAATGCGTAAAATTGGGTAAGCTTAGATGACAGAAGGAAACATAATAAACTATAACAGCTACAACATTCCACTGCTGAACATGGGCCTCCCCCTATGAGGAGGGTATTTACTATGCTCACCGCACTAGATATAGATGGGGTGATGCTATTCTAAGCCGGCACCACACAGCACATATAAAGGTGGTAATTTTTAGCTATTTAATAAAGTGACAAGGATAGAGAGGTAAAAACTGAATAAAGTGTTCTGACAGAATCGAGGTCAATAATAGGTGCATCTAGTTACAAGCTACTGAAGGCTGATTAAATTAGCTACACATTTTATTTAGGAATAATTGCATGTTGGAATGCGATAAAATAATAAATCATACTATTTATCACCAAAGATGCCACAGCATTTACACTTGTTGTCTCATTAATCATTTATTACCTATTAAGTTCACTGTGATAGAGAATAGGATGTTGATAACATTAAAGAAATTGTTAAAAAAATTGTAACATTATTTAATTCCATTGATTAAATCAAAATCCATATCCCATTGAAAAAACGTATTATATTTAAATGAAATTAAACAAACTGAACTATGTCACAAGCTAAAAGTATGAAGCGATCGATTCTATGTTCACTTGATAATGATAAACATCGCCGGGCGCCTTAATAATGCATAAACTAAGGAAATACAACGGCGTTAGTAACACGAGCGACACGAGCAGACGTCCGTCAGTTGGCAGGCTGGGTCCAGTATCCACTGCTGCTGTGCCAGGACTCGCGCTCACTGCCAGCCGAGGGAATGATCCGTTGAATGTTGTCCAAATGTTGAGTGTCGTGGCCGGATTTCTCAGGTGTCTTTCTTTTCGCTATCATTTATAGGTTTGGCCGCAGGCTCCTTATCTTTACTTATACGCTGTTTGCTGAACTTACCCATGCCTGGTTGGTATATAACGAGGCTCGGCCGGTCCTGGAACAAAATATCGGAAGCCACATTTTAACATTCTAATATTTTTTCTTGAATGTGAGATCAATAGCAGCAGTAAAAATAGATTGTCCTCATCCACTTCCATTCCTTCAGTCATGGATTATTTACTTCGACATCGTATTTGTAATAAAATTAAAGAAATTGAGCGAAACGTCTCGTGCCATAAACCAGACGATTATTTGTTTAACTACTTTAGGAAAACGAAAATAAGAAGTTGTCATAATTATTCTTCCTTGAGCTCACTTGATAAAGCAAGAAGCTAGAACAAAAGTTGTTCAGCTCCTTGTGCTGGCTGAGTGAAATCACGAGAGATTTCGCGTTTTTTCCCTGATCCCTGTATGTAAATAGCACCATCTTACCTTGTTCCTGATCCTCCTCTCCGCGCGCCTCTCCGCGCTATCCTTGTCCTTTTCCTCGGAGCCCTCCCGGTCGGTGGACTTGCTCCTCTCCTCGGTCGACTTCCGCCTCCTGTACTCCGTCTCCTCCTTCGAAGACGCCTCCCCCGAATCGACGCTGCTCTTGCGCACCTTGGCTATTGCCACTGAATCATTTTTCCTGTCAGATTCTTCGTAATCTTTGACATCCTTTAGGGACTTCGATTCAGAATGACTCTCCTCCAGTTTAGTTTTCTTCTCCATCCCCTCAATGAGTTTTGTCAGATCGTCAGTCTTCACTTGTGGTAGTTGAGTGAAAGGTTTGATGTCATCATGATTCAGAGACTTCGTTTTGCTCTCTGATGATATCATTTTGCTCAACATCGAATGTTTTTGACTGACAGAATCGGTTTTATTGACTCTTTCTTTTCTGGTGTCACTATATTTTTTACTCTTGGATTCTCGCGGCGTATCTTTGTACTTGTCACGTTTTCTGTCATCAAATTCTTCGTCCTTATGAATGCCCTCCTTCTTATCTCCATCCACCTTCTTCTTTTTGTCAGAAAGCACGTTGCTACTAGACTTGCGGTCCCTGTATGTCTTAGATTCAAAAACAATTCCATCTTTATCCGCGTCTTTAGTGTCATTGTATTTATCTTTTTCCCATTCCCGTGACTTGATTTTCTTGACTTCATTTTCGCCGCCATCTTCTTCCTATAGATGTACAAAATTAATATTTATTTTCATTGCTAAATATATATGTTGCAATATACATAATCTTATATTAACAAAACGAACTCAGATCTATACAGAAACATAAACACGTGAAAATACAAAATACATGAATGAAAAATACCTACTTCTTGTGATAATAGTGGAAATGATAATGGATCCTATTCTGCTAGAAAATGGCTTGATTGGCTACGATTACTTCAATTTCCGTAACTAATGTATGATACACTGGATATTATGATATACTATTATTCAAACTTTGAAAAGTTTTTGAACCTTAAAGTGTGTATCCCCGCCACTTTTCTGGCTTGCTTCGATAACTTCTTTTTTATCACAGACTTTCGCTGACGTTAGTGTAAAGGTATTCAGTGTTTTCATAGTGAGTGCAGGAAAGTGGCTATCCCAGTCCGAGTCTGTACTCATAAATTCGTCAGACTCGTGCGTAATCATTAGTTCGGATTTGGCTGGGCCGCATTTAGTTTTTCTACTGTTGTGATAAACACGTCGTTCACCGTACCAACATTTGTGACTTGCTGGTTTACTGTCATGCTCATAGGGTTCATAGTTATCATTACAGGTTTCATCTTCAGACATATCTCCATAATTATTCTAAACAAATTAAAGACACTTGAATTGCCACCCGAAAGTCTGACCAACTTACGTTGGTCACTTACGTTGGGCAGTCTCTAGTGTTGTTCATTAAGGCATGAATTCAGAGTTCTATTAATATGGTAACACAATTTCGATAATATCTGATTTCATGCTAAAAGCTATAAAAAATATTATGGAGGGGCCTACAACCAGGCTGGCGCAATAATGAATTTTTCTAGTGGACTGTGAGTGAAACCCCGAAAAGGATTACCTACCGACCCCTTGGCATTACAAATTCTGCAAATTATTATAGTAACAAATCATCTATTATGTATCCAATACCAATAACTAAGTAGGTAGGATCCAAAACAATGCTGCCAAGTCCCATGGTTTTACCTACCTCTTTTTCTGTTGTGTAGGTCAAGTAAAGCCAGCTTAGAATAAGAACCTTATAAACCATAAGGGCTGCCGCAGACCAAACATTCGTTTTGGCAAGCGACAGCCCAATCAATCATAGAAATTCAATAAATAAATGTAATTGAAATAAAGGTGATATTGCCTTGAATGAAAAACGTCGCCAGCTGCCGCCAGGCGACCGAGAGATCTGTTTGTCATTCTAGCCAATATCACATTTATTTCAATTACAATAGTTACTTTTCGAATTTCTAGACAAAAATGCTTGAGCTGATAATGGCAAAAACTGCTCTTGCTCTGTGCGCCTTATGCAACTTTATATGTGTTTCTTTAAAAAAACTACCTTGATGGAAACATCCTTCCCCTTGCGCTCGATCCTCATCTTGCGCTTGTCGTTCTCGCGGCGGCGACGCTCGTCTCGCCCGCGCTTGTCCAGCTTGCGAGCTGCTAAGTACTCCAGCAATGGGGTTGATTGCACCTTTTTTTCATTGCCTGTAATGTAATTGTTTAAGGTCACGATCTTTTATTACATAAGTTGCAATCAGAATGGCATTTGTGTGCTGGAGCATAAAATAATAATTAAGAAAGTAAGTGTTTGCCTCAATTTTTGTTATTCATACTTTTTACATTATTCAGTTCCATAATAATATACATTCTAATAATCTGACTCACTCCAACTTTATAAAAAACAAAGAATACACATAGTACATACATATTACATTTGACCTAACTAGTAAACAAAAGACTTATGGATAAAACATGATTTAATATTATGGTTAGCAAAGCACAATGGATAGCATATAAAAAAAGGTCAGGAAACTCAAACAGCATAAAATGCATCAAAATAACATGATCTTCTTATCATGTTGACAGCTGACAATGCCCTCAATTCGGGATATAATTTTACCTTACTTGCCTTAAATAAGTGCTGTCAAATAAGTTTAAAAAAGGATAGGAGATATTTAAGTCCTGTCATTTTTTAAAATGCCAATGGTTGTTTCGCCTTTCCTAGTCAATTTAGTCGCCATTGTTATGATCATCGCCTTATTTTGACAGATAACACATATTTTGCATGAAATTATGAGACATGACACAACTAAAATACCTCCTATCCTTTTCTTAACCTACTTGACAGAAAGTGACAGCACTAATTTAAGGCAAGTAAGGAGAATTTTATATCCCAAATTGAGGGCAATACTATTGTGGCCCAGAACTTAACAAGTTTATAGCATTATTAATTGCTTTTCTTAAGGTCCTCCTATGTGCAGCTGTAAGGAGGACCATAAATTGAGCTGCGCCAGATAAACCGGTTACCTACTTTGGAACAATCCAATAATCCTACAACCTCACTGTCTTTAAAGTTTACATACAAAATTTTGCACTGACCATGGTAAATATATGTCCAGAACAAAGTACAAAAGACCTGAAAGCTTACTAACAAAATAATCAGAGATCATATAATTATAAAGAGTGTTTTGATTGATTACCATCACTGATAGGGTATGAATACTCTAGCTTAGGCTGATTTTCCGGTTCTGGGTCTTTAGTCAAGTTCTCGTAAAACTCTTGATAAATTGGGTCACTCTCTATAGTGCCACATTTTGGATCTTTCTTCTTTTTCTTCTTTGGAATCCTCTGGAACGGAGCATACTCTACAATCCCCATATATTCAACACCTGGAAAAGAAACAATCTTGAATAAAAATCTTATATTATAAACATGAACAGTGAAAAAATTGTTATCTGGTTAATGCACCTTTGTTTACCTTTCTCATCAAGAAATATGTAGCCATCAAATTTATCCCTGAAGAGATAGATGTCATCAACATTAACAAAGTTTATGTAAGCCCTCGAATACAGGTTGTTAGCGAGCGAGGGGTCCGGCTTGGCGAAATAAAAGTAATCATGTTCAGGAATTGGTGACACTTGTTCCAGGAACTGCTCCTCTGTCATACTGGGCGGGAGCCTTCGTAGGATTATCTAAAACCAAATCAAAGAGTATACAACGACATACAATAAAAGAAAAGACACCAACAACAGTTTCTAGAGCACTCACTTTCGTCAGCGGCCGTTGCGCCTTTGCCTTCTTGTCCTTGCCCTTTGCATAGGTTTTGCCGCCCGAATCTGAATGTGAATCTTTAGCATCTTGATCCTCAGTCATTCTCAACTTTGAAATTACTATTAACAGGGTCTAAATATTTAACATTGTATAAAAAATGCGTGTTTCTTCCGTCGTGTGCAATATATTTTTTGACGTTGAGTTGACTTGACTTGACACTTTGACAGTTGCCAGATACCAAATTCCTTATCGGACGCAGAGGTGCCAAAAAACTCATTCCATTATATTTTAATTTTTGTGTGTGTGTGTGTGTGTATTTTTACTAACTTACTTACATACATTTCCTTGGCAAGAAACATATTTATTTATATCATTTGCAATAGGGATTTTTTCTTTTTATTTATTCTCTTCCCTAGTCGCTCGATAGATGGCGCTGTACTTGGTACGTTAACGTTAGAAATGGAACGTCACATAACTTAACGTCTTTTTTCACTTGGATGTATGAGATTATAAAACTAAACGCCTCTATCACTCCATGTACTTGCGCGCGATAAGTACCTACCAACCGCCGGAGAGTTACTCCCCATTTCTCAGTTGGTTGCCAATAGCCGCGTTGCAAGAAGCTTCCGTTTGCCCGCAAAGTTCTAAATTGAGAAGGATTTAATTAATGTAAGCAAATTAAATTTATGTAACAAACATTCCTGGTGTCAATGAATTCGGAATGTTCATTCATTTGAAAACTTTTAACAAAACATCGTATTTCTATGGAAGTTTATAAATACCGTCAGATTTGTTTTACAAATTACGTTATAAATTCAGACACCACAGATATATTTAAAACAAAATATCATCACATGAGAAAAAGATCCAGTAGCACGCTCTTTAATAATAAAAAAAAAAAACATTCAACTCCCCTTGCCCTTGTTTCCCACAAGAGTAAATACTCAAGCTATTTGTAATGCTCAGAATATTTCCCACACGAAAATTTAATAATCGTGACTCGGTAAGACAAAAAAAATATCAGTGTTTAAAAAACGTATTTATACAGTAAAAAAGTTTATGTTTTCATTTATAAAATGTACCTACTTACATAATATCAAAAGAGGCAATCCATGCTAATCACGTGGCGACTGGCGACGCGTATCTACAGAGCCAGTGATTTATCTGTTACAAAGTAAATATTATGTAGATAATCTGTGACATAACTTACCATCGTTACATCACTCGCATCACAAAAATGTTTGCTTTCATGGATTTGCTTGTATATTAACGAAAACCACACAACGAAAACATCTTACAAACAAAACAGAGTATTAACAAAATAAGCGCAAAAAATTAGGACAGATTCGGAAAAATATATATTTTTTTTATTAATGATGGGTTTGCTAGTTTTTTAATTCATGCTTTTTGTTTTTGTTATTATTTGGAATATACTCCGACAGTTTAATATCATTGTCAAAATTTCGTACTTATGTTATTTCTCGTACAGAATCAGCGAATTTTGTACCGGTTCGAGATTTCCCGTATGTCTGGCAGTCCTGCAGTTTTGACAGTATAAATTGTGTTTTCAAAGCTAGGTTTAGCGTAGATTAGATTAGGTATCCGGTTGTGTGGATTGTGGTGTATGAGTATTAACCATCATCTCATCTTGCTTGTTTCAAACAAAGTTTCAAATCAATTTTTTTTGTAGCCTGAACCACAGATGAATAAGATAATGTACTAGGCCTGGACCTTCCCGGACAATTTTGTGGCCTGGATGATTTAAAACGTCTGTTTCTCTAGGCAGAGCATCTGTGTTAAATACAAAAAAAAGTCAAAGTCACAGACAGATGTGGTCACAGATCATATAATCAAGTCAAAGTCTTTGGTCAAAGTTTTAGGTTATATTCGTTTTGAGGTTCAAATAATTATAATTACTAGTTTAAAACTACAAAAAAGAGCGTCTGAGTGTTAAATATGTTTGCCACCTTAAGAATATCCAGAGCCCTGAGACCAGTGTCGTTAACAGCGAATTCGTTGCGACTTTACAGTGCAAGTGAACCTATCAATCCTACTACAACAGAAAAGGTTGCAGACACTGTTCCCGACAAAACTGGAGGTTTTGCTAAAGCGTACGAAAAACAGTCGCAAATACTCGAGACCAGCGAAAATGAACCAAACCATACATTTGCTTCTTTACTGAGAAATTCGAAATTAATGGATGTAAGTAAAATACCTTACTACTATCTCTAATTGTGGATCCCACTGTTCCATTAACTTGAATATATTGATCATAACCAATATTTGAACCAATAACGTTATAAAAAAAAAACTTTTTCCAGCTGGGAGATCCTGCAGGCAAAGTGGTTGTCGGCAAAGTATTCCATGTAGTTCATGATGATTTGTACATTGACTTCGGCTGGAAGTTCCACTGTGTGTGCACCCGTCCTGAGGTCAGAGGAGACGAGTATGTCAGAGGTACCCGCGTCAGACTGCAGGTCAAAGATTTAGAATTATCATCTAGATTCCTCGGATCCAACACTGACTTGACTCTGCTAGAAGCTGACTGCAAATTACTGGGCATAGTATCAACACCAATGAGAGCTACCTCTAATGCTACTAGTGAAAAATGAATGTTATTGTAAGTACTTATTAGTTATTTGTTAGATGTTAAAAGTAATTAAATAAATGTATTTAAGACTGTATTTAAATAACTTTATTCATTAATCCTAGTTAGAGTTCATTTTCATTATTTATCTTATTAGAATCTACTTTAATTGATCAATAGGTATTATAATTACAAAGAAACTGTTTGGACTTGCTTAGCTAGAGTCTATAGGATTTTGTTTACTATTGATACTTATACATGAATTAAATAACAAAACATAAGCAAATAATTCTCCTATTGAGCAGTCAGGAAAAATCAAATCTGATCAGGTCAAACCACACAACAAACAAATTCAGATTTTAATTTAACATATTTTTAATTGACATAATGTAAATACATTGGACAACATCAATAATCTTGAAATGGCACTCTATATGATAATAGATAACACATTAAATAAATATACTGCAATATTATTTATAAACAATTTTATAATTATTGTCTTTTTGAATATTTAACACTTTGTGTAAATATATTATTAAATAGTTTCTTATTTCTATTTGGATGAGCTCCAAAAAAAGTACAGAATGAAAATAATAAGCATTTTTTCAAAATGGAATGTAAAATTCTTCCAACAACAAATACATAAGAACCACAATAAGTTTAAATTTGTCAAGGCTGTAGAAGTTTAGAAAATAACTATTATATATCAATCAAAATAGTTAAAAATGTAATCTATAGTATCTAATCTTTCTGAAAGTTGTAGGTATATATTTTATAATAATTTTTATATTGAAATATTTTTTGCAACAACTTGCTGAGAAATTTCATCTAACAAGCATTATGGCATTTATCTATGAGATCTCTGTCCTAACTAAATTGAACATAACAATATGTAGAGATTCGTTTACTTTTTGTCGCCATTTCGTGTGACTATCTCTTGTATGCTGGGATCCTTAACGGCATCGACGGCATCAGGGTTTACGGCGAGAATCTCATCTACTTTCGCCGGCGGTTCCGCCGATCCTTTAGGGTGAGTGGCCTCCCACTCCTTGAGGTACTGTACCACCGGCGTGTGGCCGAAGGTTTCGGCCTCGTTGAGCGGGCGGCTGCCCCAGCGGTCGCGAGGGTCGTGTGGCACCGCGCACTGCGCTAGAAGGAAGTCCACACAAGCCAGATGCCCTTCTGCCGCAGCAAGGTGCAGAGCCGTGCGCCCGTCATAGTCCGACAGCGTCATATCCATGCCAGACAGATGATGCCTACCAATCAAGTAAAAAATGATAATAATAATTTTATATTGTTTATTCGTAGTATTCTATGCATGCCTTCAGCTATAACAGAAACCGAAACAGACGGACCGTTAAATAATTTTGAGGTATGCAAAAGAATAATTTCAAGCTATCTTCAAGCCAATTTTTTACATGACATATGACGGTGTGAGTGTGATACTTTCGGTAAAGGTTAAAAAATTATAAAATGTCACTAATATCTAATAATACTTTGTTGTACAAAGCCAATTTTAGTTCTCCGTGTTTATTTGTTATTGAGAATCCGATTCTGATGGCATCACCGGCTCAGGAAGAGACGTTTGATCTGCTCTGAAAAATAAACTTGTGACATGCAAAAGCTTTATGATATTTTACCTTCTTAATGCGCTTAGGTCTCCGCTTGCTGCAGAGAATAGCAGATTGACTATGCTGAGTCCGGTTGATTCGAATTTGTATCGCCGGGGATCTTTCTTGTGGCTGGCGTAACGAATGTTGTCATATTTGTGGAAATTGAACCGCTTGACGAGCTCCTGAAAAGTTGTTAAAATTCGAAAGTGTTTCAATTTTCTACGAATTCTAAAATATTATAAAAATTATCCATTAAACTTACATCACAAAACTGTAGACCTCGGCAACTGTTTCCTAGTGGATCGAGGGGAGGCGACCAAGTGCAGATGCCCATAACATTAGGAACCACAATGAGCATAGCACCAGAGACCCCAGACTTAGCCGGAAGCCCCACTTTGAAAGCGAACTGGCCAGAGTAGTCGTACATCCCGCAGCTGTGCATGAGGGAAAGGACGTTACGCACTGTGTCAGGGCTCAGCACTTTCTCGTCAGTAATTGGACAGATGCCGCCGTTGGCCAGAGTTGCTGCCATTATTGACATGATTTCGCAGTTAGCTTCCATAGAACAACACTGTAAAGTGTAAAACAATTTTGTTTGAAATCAATGAATCAATTGTATGATTCAATTCGAACTTATGTAAAAAGCATCGAGGGATGAATATAAATTTTACCTGAAAATAGAAATCCATGCATTCTCGAAGATTAGTTTTTTCTGGATAACATTTATGCTCACGCATATAGAAGCCGAGAGCATAGTTCCGATCAGCGGCCTCACGCTCCGATAGAAACACGGCATTATTGAAACCCAGAACCTCGTTGCCAGCGAGGCGGCTAAAGAACGACATGACGTAGTCGAACTTCTCTGCAAGAGTCATTTCAGGCTTGTCCAAGACTTTGAGCAGTGAGCATACGAGAATTGCGCCCGCATTAATCATAGGGTTATGCGGTTTCACTGTAACAAAAAGTAAACAATTTATTGGCAGAGGACACTGTTGCCTTCGTTCAAGACCGTGACACATACATAAGACTGCTATTTTATAGAACCGAGATTCAAAGCTATTGTCGATTAGCTGATACGGTGGGCGGATATGCAGTGTGATTGATACGCACTGTTGTAGTCCAAGACGAGTTCATTGAAGTTCCGTCCGCTGGGCTCGGTGCCAATGTACTTGTGCACTACGTCGGGGCCTAGCGTCTCTAGCGCCATCGCATACGTGAGAGGCTTGCTACATGATTGGAGCGTGAATGGGACCGTCACATCACCTAAAACAGAAGAAAATCCGGGGAGTCAAAAAAAAATCCAAACTCATAGTTCGCATAAAAATACTCGTAGGATCATATGCTTACCGATAGAAAATCGCTGTCCGTCAATCGTACAGACGCTGACGCTCCAGTTATCTGTGCTGGCTCTTGCTAGTTGAGGGATATAGCTGGCTACTTTACCATCGGTGTTGCTCTTAGCTGCCCAGTAGATCTCTTCAATGTCTTTGATAAAATCTTGGAAGTCGGGGATCACGAACTGGCTGCGGAAAGCTCTTGTGATCAACACTATGTTAGGTGCAATCACCTCTTTGAAGGTTTTTCTGTCAAGTTTCAGAGTTTCCGGGGAGCCACCCTCGCAGTTCGACTCTTTGTGAACTTTGTACAAGTTATGCATTACTTCCTTTACGCGAGGGTCGTTTTTTCTTATGCCAGTTGTCCTAAGGGCCTGTAAAGCAGTAAATAAAATAATTTACTTATACTCATCGTACATAAACATTATCTATTATTCTTTAAAGAATTATTAGTAACTTAACTTACTGAATATAATAGAGCCGATTCAGAATTTTCGCATGATGAAGAAATATTATACCTACACGTATTATTTATAAAGCATTATTTAAACATTGGTTAAAATGACAAATATGTACTTACGGCCAAAAATTTCCCGACAGGCATAAGACCAGTGTCTTCATTTTTGAACATATCAAAAAGGACATCGTCTGCATTTTTGTGCGACCCCTCTTTTACCCTGTAAAGATTATCGCAAATATTTAAATTAAATTATTATTCTTCAGATAATTACTAAAATCAACATTTTACGTATGTGCAATGACAACAATAGCCGTGCAAACAAAATAAACGTGCCTGCAAAACTACACACCGTCATGTCTACATGGTTACTGAAATAAAACAGCAAATCAATTATTTTGATACTAAAGTAAAAATGTGTCAATCTTTGTTAAATAAACAGCCCCTTGCCCTTAGTAAATAAAAATACTTAAGTAACCCCTGACATTTCATGTTGATCTAAGACATATGGAGGCCTGTACTCCAGTGTGTCAAGCCCGACTAGCATTAGCTTCCTCAAAGTATAGAATAATAAACACGAGTAGTTCCTGAGCCAACAGTACAGCAAGCTAACAACAATGTCACGACAGAGTCTAATTTTATCATGTTTGCTTTGACGTTGGCGGGTGTGTCCATGACGCTGTGACTGTGAGCTACGACGTAATAATCAAAATTTCCTTCGATTACACATGATGTTGTCATGTCACCCGACTTAGTTTCAGTTACCTCCCAACTCCCAACAGCGGTTTGGTTATCCAAACTGCCTACTCGTATTAAGAGGAAACGTACTCTTAAGACGGTAAATCTCAAAACATACAAACAATTAAGTTTAAAATTACATATAAGAAACGAAAACGTCAATAGAGATACTTTCGCGACATAAAATTGACTAAAAATACCTCATCTGTCCTTGTTTGACTGATACGATAAGGTGTGGACTATTTAAACTTTTTATCACAACGAAACGCTTATGAAAACATTATTTCAGTTGTGCGAAACAAAGGAAGTATTATACTATTACCTACGTGTCTTATTAATAGACTAATTGTTTTAAACTATAATAATTTACTCATTAGCATTGAGGAACATTGTGCTGGTGCACTAATATGCTCTTCAGCACAGCTCTCACTCATGTTGTCAAAGTAAAATCTCAAAACAGAGTTGTATTGACCACTATCGGACCTTGCTTTTTATCGATACCACTCATTACTATGATAAATAAATAAGTTTTGCATGTTTATTTAAAACTAGATATCCCTCGAATATGAATCCGTACAAAGGTACCTAAGAATCTATGAAATGAAATATTTAAGAACACTCATTTTTGACTAGGGGTAAGCTTAAAACCAGCATTGTGCTCATGTTGTATTATGTATACTGTATTTATTGCCTAAGATGTGATGCGAAATAAATATATTTGTTTTTGTAATCAATTGACTATTGAAGATAGCATTTCTACACACGCCAATTCACACCACACCAAAGTTAATCATGAACGCCAATCAAAATCGATATAAATACATTTCTATTACATACATACATACATACATATATCACGCCTATAATCCCTTGCGGGGTAGGCAGAGCGTAAATGGCCGCAAAAACGGACATTTACGCCACATCTGACAAATATTTGAGGGACATTCTGAAAATTGTGTATCGCCATAGTGACAGGTTGTCAGCCCATCGCCTAAAATTGCAATACACACCCTCGTGTCCCTAAGTCGCCTCTTACGACTCCCACGGGTAAGAAATGGGGTGATGCTATTCTTAACCGGCATCACACGGCAATACATTTCTATTAGAGATTACAATAGATTTATGTTCATTTTGATCTTGAACTAACACTTCTTTAAACTAGGTATAATGTGCAACAGTGCAAAAAAGGTTAGGTTCAAATCCTGCCGCACTCGAAAATTTTGCAAGTTTTCAAAAAAAAAGTGCAAAAAACTTAAAAGGCAAATAATGCGCTAATAATTACCAGTTTCAAAACGAAAACATAAACCAAACGGATACAAGAGTCAATGATTTCACAGTTCAGAAGGTATTTTAATTTTTACTCGTATATCTCAATAATGTAGTATTACAAAAGTGATTCTTGATTCGAATCATTGACTCTCGAACGTGTACCATGCAATTTTCCCACGGGATTGAAAACTCTTCACTCACGCAGGATCGACGTTGTGAACGAACGAGAACTGCCGGGACCTAGCAACAGGGGAACAAGAACATCATAACTATTTATTTTGATTTTATTTTCGTTTATTTAGGGTTTGCAAACGTGTAGATAAACTAAATGGATTTAGGTATAGTAGTACTAAGATGTACAGGGGTTGTCCCCAAATAATGAGACGGTTTTTTTTTAAATCCCCTTTGCTCTCATCCCTCGTAGTATAGACAATACGCCCTTTTAGTATTTAAAAAAACCGCCTTGTCACACCCCCCTCTAAATTGCGTAACGTAATTTTAGGACGACCCCCATGTCATATCTGATTATAGATACGTTAACTCGATATACAATTTTATTACTTCACTATCGCTTGATACTTCGAAATATTTACATCATCATAAAAAACTGAACAGCGTTTTGATGCTAAGCTAATAATATTAAAGTTCAGTATGTCTAGACGAAGCTATTGATTGTTATAATTTTGGTTGCTGGGGAAATATGATAGCTGCCGTTACGATACGATAAGCAGTCCACTCAACACCCTTATGTACCCACCCACCCATACACTAAATACATTTTAGTGGCAGAAAATAGATCGTGTATTCAATAGGTAGTAACTAGGTTCACTTAGGAGGTAATCATTAATATTGAATAGAATTTGAGCTGTCACAAAGATTCGGTCAAGAATAATGGAATCATTGATGATCGTAAAACAATTACGGTCGTTTCTTGACTAGACAGTGCAATAGTTAATGCCTAATTTAATAATGACTATAATTTTACAATGTGTACCTAACTACTAGGTATCTACCTACCTATGATTAAGAAGCTAGAAGAAAATATATCTATAGGTCTAAGTCAGGGATTAAAGTCACATTTGGAGCAGGTGTTATTTTATAGTTGCATTGAGATGAATTTATGGGCAATCAATCGAAGCATCAAAGTACGTTACTTTAAATAACAAGGGCAATTTTTCTTGGAGTGGACACATAGTTAATAGACCCTGGAGTTCAATTGAGATCAATATAAATCTATCAACAATATTCATAACTGTAATTTATTTCCAATAGTTTGTTTCGCTACCATTCTACCAAAGGATTTTATATGAATTGAACAGAATTTGTAGTCTTGATTCAAGTTTTATTAGCAAAAGAACATATTTTTTTCACGTAATCAAAATTTTACATATATTTTTTAACAAAACCCTACCTCATTTCCATAGACTGGGCGGCATAAAAGTTGGGTGCGGAGTTCCGCCACTTCTGCAACAACAGAAAAAGTTCATATAACCTGTGCCGAAAGAAGCAATCAGTTTGAAATATCATCAAAATGTTAGCCTAGTTATTGATAAAAAGAACAGTCAGAATAAAATATCATCAATGAAATCGGGTTCGTGATGTAATAATTGAAAGACTTACTCCGTCTATAACATAGTTGGGCCGGGCCTGGCTGTAGAGCCGCGAGCAAGGGCATGGTGGAGCGAGTAGGGGTCTCGCGGCCGCTGTAAGCCGGCGGAAGTGACGGCTCGACATGGCTGCCGAAGCACAGGCGAGTGACGACCTACTGGCACCGCGGAACTCCCGTCTGAGGGAAGTCTGGTCTGATCAACTCGCACGCGCTCTAACGCTCTGGTTCAGCGCGCAGGCGCCACTACCGGCCCCTCTGGAAACCTCTCGTTTATCACCGCACTCTCGCTGTTTACCCACTACTACGATCTACGTTTACTTTTTTCTGTGACGCACCGTTTACGGGAAAATCAGTAACACACGATGTGCCTTTTCATTATCAAGTCAGATCTAAATATGATAGATAAGAGACATTTTTATGATATGATTTTTTAATATCACTGTGATTTCATCGTTTAGTTTACGTCATTAAAAAATAAGATGGAGAAATCTGAAATCATGCACTTCTTTCTTTTGTAGCTTTAATGTCACTTTAAAAAAATACAGAGTAATTAATGTAACTAGGGTTACGTACCCGTACAAGGGTCAAACCGGGGCACCTTATTACTGAGATTTAGCTGTCTGTACGTCTTCACCCGACTGTATCTCTTAAACCGGGGTAGTCAGAGAGCTAAATCTCTCATATATGCCGAATTTCTATTGCCGCTTTAATTACAAATACAAAAAATAAATAAATTAGGGAGCTCCTATACAAAAAACGTGTTTTTGTTTGCTTGATTTTATCTATAGGTATAATTTTTCAGAAGCTGTATCTTATGAACGGAACAATTCGACAGTTGAAATTTTCACAGAACATGTATTACTGGTGCTGCTAGAACAAAAAATATTAAATAAAATACGAAAAATTATATTTAAGGGGGCTCCCATACAACAACCGTGATTTTTATGCAATTTTTATATGAACCCTTAGTGCGCGATTCAAATAACACTGGCCGATTTTTTTGTTCCCCGAGCCATACCGAGTCGATCTAGATACTTACTGTAATGGTGTATGAGTCCGAATCAAACAACATCTAGGAAACGACTGATTATTTATTGTAATACCCACAACATCTTCCTTCTCTTATAACCATTTCACACCATTTATAAAAATAGGACGGAGTCTATTCTCGAATAGAATTGTTATTTTTATATTAACGTTTTTTATTATTATTTTTTTGTACTTTAAATTGTAATCGACATGACATAATAATGTAATGTAATAATTCAATTGAATAATGCACCTATATTACCTATATTACCTATTCTTATTTAAATTGTAAATGTTGTACAATAATATTATATGGGTTATTGCAATGGCCTGAAATAAACGCTTATTATTATTATTATTATTATTTATTTGATATATTTCTTTTTCTCTCCTTTTGGAGGTATTTCCCTCCCACACGGGCCTTAACCAAGTGTGATCGGGTCGGTAGACGGTGCTGTAATGACGGAGGAGGTGAGGAATTTTCTCACGATACGACATGTATTCAGTACGACTGCCTTCTGCATGGTGCGAATTAAATGTTTGGGAGCGTCTAATGACTTGAGATTGTTGTTAAGAGTCTTGGGTATAACTCCAGTTGACGACAGGACTATGGGGACTATGTGTACGGTTTGTACTCTCCACTGGGTTCTGATTTCTATGGCAAGGTCTTGGTATTTAGTTAATTTATCTGTTATTGTCTGTTGAATGTTATGCGTATTTGGGATAGCTATATCAATAATGTATGCAGTTTTATTTACTTTATCATGGAGTGTAATATCTGGTCTATTAAAGTGTATTGTCTTGTCAGTCAGTATCGTCCTGTCCCAGTAGAGCTTATATCTGCTATTTTCGTGTACGGTTTCGGGTTTATATTTATAGTATGCAGTCTTTTTATTAATGAAGTTTGTGTTGTGTGCTAAGTGCTGGTGTAATATGCTGGCGACTTGATCATGACGGTGCTTGTAATCAGATTGTACTAAGGCTCTGCAGGCTCCCGTTATATGCTGGATTGTTTCCGACGCGCTATTACAATGCCGGCATAAGTCTGATGCTTGACCCAAATCTTTTGAGATGTGCTTCCTGTAATTTCGAGTGGCTATAACCTGATCTTGGATAGCCAGCATGAAACCTTCGGTTTCCGGGAATAAATCGCCGTATTTAAGCCAATTGTTAGATGTATCTTTATCGACATATGGCTGGCTCAAATCAGCTTGATGTCGCCCGTGCAGCGCTTTTTGGGTCCAGCTCGAAATTTTTTGGTCTGTTGTTGTTATGGTCTCATTTGGTTGACGGGTTCTGTCATGAAGGTTAAGTGGTGTAAACATTTGGTCTATTTCATTTACGTATTGGTGAAGAATAGATGTGTCAGCTTTAGTGTGAAAGAAATGTCTGAGAGTAGCTATTTGTCTGTTGTGTAGATTTTGCATGTCAATGATTCCTCTTCCTCCGAGCTGGCGAGGTAAGGTAAGGCGTTGAAAACACGACTTAGGGTGGTGTTTGCGAGATTTGGTAAGACTAGTGTTGATCAGACGTTGTAGAGTTATAAGGCCTGTTTTCGACCAACTTATTATACCAAACGAGTAAGTGAGTATTGGTATTGCGTAAGTATTTATGGCTTTAATCATATTTCGGGCCTGAAGGTGTGTCTTTAGAATTTGGTTTAGTCTATGTTTGAATTTTTTAATGAGTTCTGTTTTGGTCTCTTTCTGGTGTATCTGGTTGGACTGATGAAAGCCTAAGTATTTATATGTGTCTGTATCATTCATAGATTCTATTTGTTGTCCGTTTGCTATTGTATATGTAATATTTAGTAATTTACCTTTGTCTATTGCATGGATTTTACACTTATCAATACCAAACTCCATATGTATATCATTTGAGAACACTTGTGTTATGTCAGCCAATTTAAAAAGTTCTGCTTTGTTCGACGCGTAAAGTTTGATATCATCCATATATAGGAGATGAGACAGTGTATGATGTGAATTGTTATTTTTTAATTTAAAACCTATGCCAGAGTCATTTAAGAGTGTAGACAGCGGGTTCAAGGCGAGACAGAACCATAAAGGACTTAAGGCATCTCCCTGAAAAATACCTCTTTGTATACGTATTGGTTCGGTAGTAAGAGTTGAGTTATTTTGCCTTACGTTCAATACGGTTTGCCAGTTCTTCATTGAAGTCTGCAAGAATTTCACTAGTGTAGGGTTTATGTTGTATATTTTTAAAATTTGTAATAGCCAGCTGTGTGGTACCGAATCAAAAGCTTTTTTGTAGTCAATATACATACTATGGATATCTCTTTTACTCTTTTGGGCTTGTTTCATAGCAATGGTGTCTATTGTTAACTGCTCCTTGCACCCTTGGCTGTTTTTCCTGCATCCCTTTTGCTGCTCTGCGAGTAAATTGTGTTCATTGATATGGTTATATATTACTTTACTGATACATGCTGTTATAATTTTATAGATGGTCTGTAAACAGGTGATTGGTCGGTACTTAGCTGGGTTAGCCGTGTCACTGTCCTTGGGTAACATGTGGGTTATTCCGTATGTAATGTATTTTGGCATAGAGTCTGGCGTTTGTATGAAATTATGCATGTGGTTGTGTAGATATGGATGTGTGGATGTGAGTTTCTTATACCAGTAATTATGAATGTGATCGGACCCTGGTGATTTCCAATTGTGTGTATTTTTAATGACTTTTATGAATGTGTCGACTGGTATGAGGTCAAACGGCATTTCTGTGTTAATAGGAGTGATTTTGTCAATCCATTCAGCATTTTCATTGTGTTGTATAGGATTCCCCCATATGTTTGCCCAGTACTCGTGCATCATTTGTGGGGAAGGTGTGTCAGTGGGTGTTTGTGAATGTTGATTTTTGTTTTCTAAATTTCTATAAAATAGTTTTTCATTGTTCTGAAACTGGTTATTCTGGGTCTTTCGTTGTGTGCATGTTAAGTATCGTCTTAATCTACTAGCTGTTACGTTTAACTTTTGTTTGAGTGTGTCCAAAAATTCGTTCAGTTCTGTGTTTGAGTTTTCATACGACGCATGAACTTGATACCTTGATTTAATGTCCTCCACTGCTGAGATTATCCTATCAGATCTATTACCGGATATGTATTGCGTCAACCTACCAATATCAGATCTTAATTTTTGAATTTTGCTCTTTAATCTCTTTTGCCAAGGTGGTTCACTACGCTGTGTTATTGAGTGCGTTCCAATCTTTGACCCATTTATTACCGCTGTTGTGTAAGCAGATACGTAAATAAGTGTTTGTAGTTCAGAAAACACTTGATCGTGATTTAAATATTTGGGGAGAATGTTTTTATCGATGAAATCAACTATTATTGCTAATTTGCGCGACGTTCTTTGCTTAGGAATATAAGGCCTTGTGATCGGATCAGTGTTTTTGAACTTATCTAGTGTTTCGTTGAATATTTGTTCGATTTTAGCGCAATCTATGGTTTGGTGAGTATTCCGAAACTCGCTTTCGTTTAAGCTAGAAGTTTGTATATTGTTAGTGTTGGGTGTTGAATAAGCAATATCATTGTTTTCTTCTGTTTCTTCTGTATTGATCTGTGTTAAGTTTCCTGTTGTAGGCATGCTGCTGTGGCATGTTCCTTCTTCTCTTATTTCTTCAATTTGTATCTGTATTTGTACTTCCCTCCTAATTTCTTGTAATTTATCTGGGGTTAACAATCTATTATTAACAATGACCCTCCTTTGGTCTGATATGCGCTGCTCAGATAGGTGTGACAAATGTGGGTAGTGCTCTACAAACCGTTGGTGCATTCTTTTTCTATAGGCTGTCATGTCTGTCTCATTCCTAGTAACTTCGTAATAACATCTCATGACGGTCTCATTTAAATCGGTCCATATTAGTCTGGTGCTAGCTGTTGAAGCTCCTGTTCCTTGTGTATTGGTAATAGTTTGTGTCATGTGTTGATAAGTTATTTGTTCTTGTCTGTCTGTTCGTAAGTATTCCTCTACCTCTATTTTGATTGCATCAAGTATATTTTGTGGAAGTAGTTTTTTATTTATTATAGCTCGTCGCTGATCACTAAGTCTTTGTTTGGAAGCGTTAAACTCTGGGAATTTCTCTGTAAAGTCTTTGTGCAGAGGGTCTAAGAATCCTCGGCTTACAGTACCTAGTTTGGAATAAATTAGATAGGTGCGCCAGATGAATTTGTTTACATTATCAGACCACCTTTTGCGCGCACCAGTGGTGGTGCCTGCAGTGGGAGCTAGACTATTGGCTTCTGCCGCTAGCTCAACATCCACAGACACTGGGGTTGCTGTAGAAGAACGAGAGTAGAATGGGTATTCAAAGATATTTGGTGATGAACTGGGTGATTGGAATAAGCTATGAATTGATGATATAGGTGATGACGGATTTGAGGTGTTAGTGGTTGTTGGGACTTGCTCCCTTTCTGTAACAGCAGTATGCTGGACAGGTGGTGCAACTTCAATTGAAGTTGAGTCGGCTGTCATCAATTTTTCGGGGGGAACCCGCCTGTTCAGTCCCCCACCGCCAGTGGTTCGCATGCTGGAACACCCAGCACCGGCTCCAGGTGTGCCCCGGCGACCCCCGGGAAGCGACCGCAAATTGTATCTTCTTTGATTCTGACTTTCCATATTTGAAATGAGGGGGTGTGGGGTTTGGGATCGTTGGTTGGGAAGGGTAGCCTAGCTGTGCGGCATTTTTGTACCTGTATTTGATAAATGGTAATTGCTTAAGATGTTCTGAGCTTACATATCCTGTACCTTGCTTCCCGTAAGCCCCCCCACCACGGCAAGGTGATCCCTTGGGGGGGTTATTATTATTATTATTATTATTATAAATATAACTAAATCATGACGTAGGTATGAAATAGTAGCTAGATAGCTATTCCATAATATAAGCAACATTTTATTATTTTCATTACTATTTTTCCCATATAGTAATATCCCACATATTTTCACATGCACACATTATATTATTTATTTACTTACATTAAACTAAGCAAAAAGGTACTTAATTAATGAAATAATTTACTATTAATAATACTTAATCATTCATGCATGTTTCTACCTAACTTCAACATTAGATGTACCTAACTAGATTAACATTCATACATGCTTCTATCTAACTCGAACATTAGATGTACTTATGTAATGTATGGCTGAATAAATACCTAATGAAGTAACATTAAGAGCCTACTAATACTAACCAATAACTTTTGTAATTGAAGTGTATCGGAATTATTTCACCTATCGTATAATAGGCACTTAATTTACAAACATCTTAATACCTATTTCTAATTTAACATTTAGCAATTTAACACCTTATAAGTACGACGGTAAACTACTAAGTAGGTATCGTGACTATTTTTTGTAATAAACAAATCATGATATTAAATCTAATCATTCACTTTGCCCGTAACGCTGTGGTGGATGTACTACCCTGCCACTGCGTGTAACAATACCAGTAGTCTGACCTGAACCTGGGATGTTTGCTGTATGTGACGACGAGCCCGGTGCACCCGGCTGGGCATGCAGCGCCGGCCGCGCGGGGTGAGGGGGGGGTGAGGGGAGTGTCCAGCTGATTAGATGTGGAGCTATTGAAACTTTCCCAGTCTATGTTACCCTTATAGCTTGTATATATGTCGTTATTTTGTGTTTGTTGGGACGTAGACGTAGGTAGTAAGTGCTGACGGTTTCGTCGATAGACACCTCCATCTTCAGTTGACACCCAATATGAGCGCTCTTCGCGTGCTTTATTAAGTAGTTTTGAGTTGACCCATACACCATTTTGCCTGACCTTCACTCGATCGTTAGGTTGTAAGGGTTCTAATTGGCACGTTCCTCTGTCATAATAATTTTTGAATGTCTGTATCCTTGTGTTTCTGTCCTGTTTGGCTTTCTCCATATCAATTTTTTGAGGCTTAAGATAGTTTCCTTGTACTGGTAGCCTGGTTTTAAGACGTCGACCCATTAAAAGTTGTGCTGGGGAGTAATCCTCGCCTGAAATGGGCGTATTTCTGAAGTTTAGTAATGCGAGTTGCCAGTCTTCGCCACTTTCTAGTGATTTTAAGAAAAGACTCTTTATTGTTCTCACATTCCGTTCGGCTAGACCGTTAGACCTCGGGTAATGTGGTGAACTGGTCACGTGTTCAAATTCATATAACCCACTGAACTTTTTAAACTCTTCGGAAGAAAATTGTGTTCCGTTGTCAGTGACCAATCTTTTTGGTATACCAAAACGGCTGTAGATTGTTTTTAGTGCTGCTATCGTGTTAGCACTGTGAAGACTTGATAATGGTGCTATTTCTACATATTTTGAATAATAGTCGACCACGAGTAGGTATTGCTTGCTTTTAAATTCAAAAATGTCCGCAGCTAAAACTTCCCAAGGTAAATTCGGCACGGGGTGTGGGATCAGTGGTTGCCGCGGATTAGCGGCGCGGTGTCGCTGACAGGTGTCGCACTGCTCTACGACTCGCGCGATCTCTGCCGACATGCCGGGCCACCACATTACCTCACGTGCACGTCTTTGACATTTTTCTATGCCCATGTGTCCTTCGTGAATTCGACGCAACGTCTCCCTACGTATGGACGCTGGAATTACTACTCGTTCGTTTCTGAACATTATCCCCTTGATAATATGTAGTTCATTGCGGACATTCCAATAGGGTCTGACGATATCATCTGTTTCTCTTTTATTAGCCGGCCATCAATTTTTGTAATATTTAGTCAACGCGTTTAAAACTGTATCTTTTTCTGTTTCCTGTTTTACTTTAATTAACATTTCTGGAGACGCTTCCACGTTCTCGTAAAGTGCATTTACATGTACCATGACCTCTTTTCCGATATCTTCCTCTGTTCCCGACTCCACTGCTGCTCTAGACAATGTGTCGGCTATAAACAGCATCTTACCAGGCTTATACTGCAAATTTATATCATAATGTTGTAATTTTAACATCAGCCGCTGTAGTCGTGCTGGAGTCTCATTTAATGGTTTTTTAAAAATCGTTTCCAATGGTTTATGGTCTGTTTCGACAGTGACCTTTTTGTGTCCATAGATGTATTGATGAAAACGAGTGCAACCAAAAGTCACCGCCAGTAACTCCTTTTCTATCTGCGCCCAGCGCGTTTCCGTGGGCGTGAGTGTTCGCGCAGCGTAGGCCACGGGCCGCCCGCCCTGCAACAAGCAAGCGCCCAAACCGCGAGAACTTGCATCCACTGACACCGTGACTGATTTCTTCGGCGAATAGTATTTTAACACCGGCGCGTTACTAATTCTTCCTTTCAGTTCCTGAAACGCCTTTTCATGAATGTGCAGCCATTCGAAATTTACATTTTTTCCTAACAAAGCCCTAAGTGGCGCTGAAATTTCTGAGTATCGCGGTATGAAGCGGGACAAGTAATTAGTCACACCTAAAAATCTCTCTAATTCTTTTTTATCAGAAGGCGTTGGCATCACCGTGATAGAATTTACTCTAGTTTTATCAGGTCTCATTCCAGTACAATCGAAAGTATGTCCCAGGAATGTTATTTCTTTCACTCCAAACACACATTTATCTTTGTTGAACTTGACACCATTTTCCTTCGCCCTTCTCATAACCTCTGCCACACGCTCATCATGCTCCTGTCTTGTTGTGCCCCATATTAACACATCATCTATGTATATTTCTACCCCCTCCATTCTAAATATGTTGTACATTTCTCGGTGAAAAATTTCTGGGGCGCAGTTTATGCCAAAAGGCATACGTAAAAATCTATATCGTCCATAAGGTGTTGCAAATGTACATAATTTGGAGCTTTTTTCGTTCAACTTCATCATCCAGAACCCATTTTTTGCATCACACTTCGAAAAATATTTGGCACCAGAAAGGTTGCTTGAAATCTCCTCCAAGGTCGGCAATTGAAAGTGACTACGTTTAACCGCTGCATTTAGATTTTTCGGATCCAAACACACCCGTAAACTTTTATTTGGTTTTTCCACGACCACAATGCTCTAAACCCAATCAGTTGGACCCTCCTCCTTTTTAATTATACCTAACTGATCCATATTTTCTAACTCGGCCTTCAAACGATTTTTCAATTTGATAGGTATTTTGCGCGTTGCATGCACTACCGGCGGCACTGACTCGTCTATTTGAATGTTACATTCGTTGGGCAAACAACCTATCCCCTCAAAAACCGATTTATCAATATTGATGTTATCAATTGACAGTTGATTAACTCTAGTAATTAAGTTTAATTTGACACAAGCTTCAAGCCCAAGTAAATTATTACAATTCACGTTTAAGACATAAATTTTTTGCTTGTATGTATTGTTTTGATATTTTAACAAAGCTTTAAAGTAACCAATGACGGGTAATTGTTTTTTACTGATTTCTCTCAACACCGTATTACATTTTACTAACTTATTTTTATCAAAACCAGATTTTTCGTAACACTGAAATGACATAACTGTCGCATCGGCACCGCAGTCCAATTTAAACTTTATGTCCGCACCATTAACGTTTATACTTTCATACCAAGACTTGCACGAACTGTCATTAGCCGCCTCGATAGTAATATTGTACATAAGTAGCTCACCGTTTTGGCTGTAATCGTCCTCACCTCCATGCTCGTCCTCTGTATCATGTTCACTGTCAATTTCCTGTACAAATTTAGCATTGCAGCATTTCGCAAAATGATTATATTTATCACACCGAAAACAACGCACTCCATACGCCAGGCATTTATCATTTTCACCATGCTCATACGCACACTTATCGCACTTTTTAAACCGACTAAAGCCTGATTGGGACCGCCAATTACGCATGATGGCACCCCGTCCGCGCTGCTGCCGCTGCTGGCCGCGCGCCCACCCGCGCGTGGGCCCGGCCGCTCCGCGCGCGCCCCGGCTGCCTCCCGCCGCGCGCGATAACCGCTCCACCGAAACCTGCGCTGCGCCACCGCATGCGCCAGCCTCGTCTCCGGCGCCGCTGCCGGCTCGTCCCGGCGGTAACACTGTAGCCTGCCGTCCTGCTTGCTCTTGAGCCCTACACCATTGAGCCGCATCCTCTAACGTTAATGAAGTTTTAGCCAACATATGTTCCTTCATGTGTAAATTTTTTATACCTCTTATTAGTTGCGTTAAGATCAAACTTTCTTTTAAGGTGCCAAACTCGCAGCTATTACTTAAGCTTCAAAATACCTAAAAACTTGTCGAAGTTGCAATCATTCTGATAAGTTTCGAAAAATATGTGTCGCTCGTAATTGGTATTCTTTTTCGGCACACAATGGTCTTCGAATTTTTTACACAACGTAGCATACTTATTCTTCTCAGCCTCAGAAATATCCAGTTCATCCAATAATTCTCTGCCGTATTTTCCTATAATATGCATAAATAATGCACATTTCTCCTTTTCTGCCGCTGTATCTTTCCCCGATGCAATAAGATAATATTCTAAAGAGGTTTTCCATTCGCGCCAGTTCGCCGCCATATTGCCATCTCGTTGTAACGGCTCGGGCTGTTGTATAGACGCGTACGATAAAACACCGGGTTTCGTTTCAGTCATTTTCACTTAATATCCTTTTAGCACTGAAATCCAACGTATTTTCACAACTTCCAATACGTATTAGTCGCAATTAACCACACCTGACACCATGTAATGGTGTATGAGTCCGAATCAAACAACATCTAGGAAACGACTGATTATTTATTGTAATACCCACAACACTTACCTACGAATTACCTATGCCTTATACCTACCGTAGGTATATGGGTTAACCGCAGTCATTCAGTATTAAAATCATATCATATTGTATGAGTGTGGCGGTTAAAACGTTACTTGTTATTGGTGTATTGTCATATTAAAGTGGAATTTAAAAGGGTTTTTTATTATTGTCTTTTTAGGTCTTTGATTTTCTAATACGCCTTCCCTTTTGAGGAACTTTACCCCTCGCCACTGCCGTCCACCCTATAAAATTTCTTGCAAATCTGGTTTTTAATACTTTGACGTGTGATACGCGAGATAAAAACTTTCAACATTAAATATTAATATTTATTGTATCTTTTTTTGTGTGTCAAAACGAACAAATTACTTATGCCGTTTTGGAGAACATTTGCAAATAATGGCCGAAATTAGGTTCACTTTGTTTTTTTTTCTAGATGCATACAACAAAAAAATGCAATTTGGATTCAACCAAAAATGTTACTTACTAAAAAATCTATCTAAGTATAACACTTTAATTTTTCTTCACTGATTCGATTACTAGTATTTTCAAACATTTAACGCGATTTTAGTCATTTGACGAAACTAAAGGCCTTAAGGATTTTTCACAATTCACATTCATCAAGTGAACAACAAAATGCAAACTCTACTTCAAAATCACACAGACATTGCTACTTAACTCAAAATCCTTTTCATAATGGAACTTATTTTGCATCTGCATCTAGATACAACATTTCTGATCAATTTTTGAGTTAGTTCATGGGAAGTACAAATCATCTTTCACAACTCGAGACGTAAACTTTGATTTGTGAGATTATTTTAAAATTTTATCAGCGTCGATATTAAAAACCTTGATTTAAGGAATTCTCAGTTTTGATTTTTGAATATACAACATGCAAAATATAAACTGTACGTCATTAATATTATACAGGGCATTCCTTACCTCAAAATCCTTTTCATAATGGAACTTATGTTGCGTCTGCATCTGCATATTTACGGCAAGTAAATCATCGTCCAATATATCCATTTTCTTGAAATCACTAACAGTAGAACTTCGCGTCTTCCAGAGCACTCCCGCGCCGACACTAATTCGTAACTACAGTAATGTACTGAAAACGCCTGCGCAAAATCGTGTTACGCGCAGAGCCAAAGTTCGTCACTCATATTGGTTATTAATAGGTACATGTACAAATGCCTAGTAAATACTACTCGCGCTACTGTGTCTTTTCCATTTATTTTTAGTTAACCAAAGATTACGTTTAGACTCTATTTCGCGACTTAAAACTTAGTTTTACTTTGCTTTGACTATATCTGGATAACTTTATATGTTGGATATTTAATTGTTTAGAGACTAGTCTGACTAGTTTGATCCATGCACAGCAAATATATGTAAATACTATCTGCAGATGTCTGATAGGGAGGTGTTAAATCTAGAACTGTCTAGGAGTGTGTGTATATTGGGTAAAATTTTACTAGTGACCGATACTGAAAACACAGTACGGGTTGGTGATAAGGAAAACCTTCCCCGAAGGAACATAGGGCGTAAATGATCGTTTTTCACGGACTTTTCCTCTTTGCCTACCCTACAAGGGATATAAGCGTGATATATATGTAATATGTATGTATGTATGCAAAATATAATTATTCATTTATAAACAATTCAATTGTCAACGCGTAGCGCCAACCACAATGATGAAAAGGGTAAATTATTTCAGATATTATTAATTCGCCGTGTGATGCCGGCTTAGAATAGCATCACCCTATTTCTTACCCATGGGTGTCGTAAGAGCCGACTAAGGGACTCGAGGGATGTGTATTGCAATTTTAGGCGATGGGCTGACAACCTGTCACTATAGTGATACACAGTTATCTGATTGACCCTCAAGCTTTTGTCAGACGTGGTGTTAATATCCGTTTTACGGCCGTTAACGCTCTGCCTACCCCGTAAGGGATATAGGCGTGATTTATGTATGTATGTTGTTAACCATTTATTGCCCACAAGAATCATTACAAGAGACATATACAAATAATGACAACAGGAATACTTATATTTTCCATTTGACCTACAGAAAGTGAGACTTTTTCCAGACTGGCGGATTGGGCGTGCACAATTACGTGCTTAAGTAAAATGCCAATAAAATTAACTTACATGCAAATAAACTAAATGTACTACTAAATATTTTTAAAACTAAGATATATTTACTAGAGAATTTATTTTTTACAGTAATTAAGTTATAGTGTAGATTGCGTCTGTAATAAGTATTGTATCTACGAATTCCCTTTTTCTTGTCGTAGAACAATTACGGCGTAGCTACTGTAGCAGCCTAGAAGCTCATTCTACGGTTCCTTTGCTGTCATTGAGCAGCTACGGCCTAGCTACTTTAACAGCCTGCTCAATTGTACTGTCCCTTTGTCCTGTTCTAGAAAAGCTACGGCGTAGCTACTGTAGCAGCCTAGTAACTCATTCTACGGTCACTTTGGTTCTGTCATAGAGCAGCTACGGCGTAGCTACTGTAGCATCCTCGTAAGTCATTCTACGGTACCTTTGATCCTGTTGTAGAGCAGCTACGGCGTAACTACTGTAACACTACTCTTTTTACGATCGTTTTATCCTGTCGTAGAACAACTACGGCGTAGCTACTGTAGTAGTTCCCTCGTAACTCGTTCTTTGGCTCTTGATCCTGTCTTAGACCGGCTAAGGTGTTGTCCGTTTTTGTTTGATTTGGTTTAAGAATGAAAACCACATCGTACACAATCAAATTATATTATTAAAAATATAAATTTTATTTTGAGTAGAGAAATTTTAGATCTCCAGATCAGGTCGAAACGTTTTTATCATTCGATCTAAGGCCCTAGTGGAAAGTAAGGTATTCAATAAATTGCATTTGCTGGTTGAAAGGAACTCAGTAAATACATGCCTCACCAAAAACGCCTGACTTAAATGAGGTGGCAAATATGTAAATATTTAAGTGTGAGTGTTGTCTTGCTCAAGACCAATATTATCTGAGATTGCTGGGCTGCTCGTTATTGCTATTTGTGTACGCTAGATGATTTGTTTTCTGAATGTATATATAAAATGTAGACTTTCATCCTAGGACAAGATATACCACGTGTTAGGGAGTTATAGTCCTATGACTGTAACGACGCGCTATGTCGCATTTTGAGCTAAAAAAAATATGTACCTTAATTGAAAAAAAAACATACATACATACATACTTACACATATCACGCCTATAATCCCTTGCGGGGTAGGCAGAGCGTAAACGGCGGCCGCAAAAACGGACACTTACGCCACGTCAGACAATTTTTGAGGGTCATTCGGAAAATTGTGTATCGCCATAGTGACAGGTTGTCAGCCCATCGCCTAAAATTGAAATACACACCCTCGAGTCCCTTAGTCGCCTCTTACGACTCCCACGGGTAAGAAATGGGGTGACGCTATTCTAAGCCGGCGTCATACGGTAATAAATAATAATTAAAAAAAATATTGGTTTAAAATCTATATATTTCCGAAAGTATATGACTTACGACTTCTTAACATAGGGCCTGGTTTGATTTTTTATAGTTAATCAATTGCGATATATTTAAACTCTGGTCATGAAATAAAGTTTTTTTAACTTAAATGTCGGATACTCTTTGTATGGTTTCATATTTCAAAAAAAATTATACTAAAAAGTTGTTCAATTCACGTCTAGAACACACCCTGAAAGTTTGTACAGTCACTTCCCTAATACACCACGATAGAATAATGCAACTTGTAAATAAACAACTTACCTAATTATAACTAACCCCTGATAACCTCATAGACAGACAGACAAAACATTGAATGGAGTGTATGCACAATAACGCATGTAAATCAATCAACTAGACTTGTTACTTCAAAATCCAGTTTTTATTAATAACGATATAATTTTCTATCTGTATATGCATACATTTAAGCTATAGAGGGTCAAAAGTCTGTTTAAATATACAAAAAATATGTTTGGGGATGGGGATTCTTAAGTTGATAACGTATAACACGTTCCAACAGTTTTTAGAACTCTTGTCTATTTGGCTATGTAAATGTTTACATTAGAATTTTGTGAAAACATCACGAGTCGAAAACGAGTGAATGGATTTGATGCAAATTTTCCCAATATGTTGAGAAATAACCAGCCAGCTTGTAGGCTATAAAAATTCAACCCGTAGCAAGGTTGACAAATACACTTAAAATAAGTTGGTTTGCACCTGAATAAAAAGAAGGCGACTGATTTTGATTAAATTTTGTGTGATGATAGCTAATTGTCCTCATCAACATCTAAGATAACTTAGGTCAGCACTCGACGGCCTGCAGTACTTGGCGTGGAACATTAGGACCCTGCTAGCTAAGCTGTACGACATACGAAAATGGCAAGCAGCATAGCAAAAGTTGTTCAGCGTAACGGCCAGCTTCTGCTAGTACGTATACATCAAAGATCTTGTGAACCTGATGTGAAACACCAGGAGCCCGGCTAAAATGGATTCATAGAAAAAGTTCTTCACCATGATAGCCCGCTTCTGTTGGTAAATAGACATCAATGGGTCTGGAGTACCTCATAAGGAACACCAGAAGCTCGGCTAAACTATAAGAGATAAGAAAATGGCTTAATATCAAACGTTGTTTAGCATGCTATGCCGTTTTTCCTGGCGCACAAACATCGAGGGTCTGAAGTGTCTGATGTGGAACAGCAAAGATACGGCTAACCTATAAGAGATACAAAAAAGGTTCAAGTTTTCTAACGTGATGGACCACTATTGCTGGCACATAAACTTCAAGAGTGTGGAGTTCCTGATTTTGGTTATATATTGTCATACTCCTAGTGCTAGAAAATAAAATTGAAGGACGTTGGTGCGCAAATAGAAATTCGAGAAAACATAAGAGTACCCACCTATGCAAAGGTCTGGCTTAATCTGGAAATAGATACTAACCAAAATCAAAAATTTGGCCAACGTCCAGCAGTGGACTGCAATAGGCTGATGTAAAATAAAAAATACAGTAATTTAGAGTTGGCGAAACGAAGTTTGCGGGAATCACAACAGCCAATAAAAAAATACCTATAGATATATTTCGTACTAGCTGGTGCCAGTCGTTTCGCGACTTCACTTAGTTTTTTCCTTCTACACATTGCTGGTTGGTTGCAACAGAAGACTTAATTTATTAAGCGTCGAGAATCAATACTCCTGGGCACAAACTTGACGCAGACTGGGCCGTCGTTTCTCAGCACGAGATCGCTTGTGAACACCAGGTCGCTCTCTTCTGTCACTGGCTTAAGCATGAAATTTCGCAGAACGGCTGCCACGCATGACTTTAACTCCATCATGGCAAACTTTTGACCTGGAAAATATCAATTCTTTTTGTATTATGGTTTCATATGCTGATATTTGTCAACATGTACCAGCACATGAAATTTCTACGCGCAATCCTCCCCAGTGCAGCGTAGTGAATTCAGCGCTCGATACTTGCAGTTTATTAAAATGCCCAAAAAGTGGAGTAAATAGGGTACCCATGTACTAAATCACATTTTGGGAGTTGTGGGAACTGAATGCTGCCTACTGCATGCAGGGCATTAATTTCGAGTACGACAGTATTTTATAGAATGCCCGGGTTGCTTAAGCATTTATACCAATTTGTAAATATGCCTTTCATTCTATATGGTTCGCTTTAGTTCCACTTAAGACAATACGTTGAGTTAAATTACCGATACAATTTCTAGGTCCAGCACTGAAGGGGATGTACGAATACGGGTGTCGTCCGTAGCTGTTCTCCGGCAGGAATCGGTCAGGGTCGAATTTCTCAGCATTCTTGAAGTATTCTTCCCGTCGGTGCAGGTCGTAGATGTGAATGTGGCAGTAAGTGCTCGCAGGTACTGTGTAATTACCTACATCATATTATAAACACGATAAGTAAGTACATTACATTATTATTCGTAATTTCATTTTATTCCTTACAATCACATACACAGAATAAGCATTATAAAAAGAATAATATTCTCTCTTACTCAGTTCAACATCCTCATCAATCAAGCGACTAACGAAGGGCACCGGTGGGTAAAGCCTCAAAGACTCTTTGATACAGCATTCTAAATACTTCATCTTTGCGAAGTCTTCTATGGTAGCTGGCCGGTCAGTGTCACCGAATATCTTGTTCAACTCTGCTACAATCTTATTCTGAAGTAGGAAATGATTATTTATTGATAAATTCATAATATCATTGTATATTCTTATGAATTGTATAGGTACCTATAGTGAGAACATTTATATGATCTTGTTTTCGTTTTGAGCTTTGACTCTTTTTGTTCATCCTTTAATTGGCCCGTAGAGAATGCCGCGTGGCATTAAGCCCGCTCTTTGTACTTAAGTTTAATAAATGAATAACCAAGCTGTATCATAAAGCAGTTTTTAAAACTAACCTGAACATCCTTGTTGTTTGCAAGAAGCATTAGACAGTAGGTCAATCCTGAAGCAGTAGTATCATGGCCCTGGTAACAAACTGTTGAATATTATCACATACCTAAATTAAGTGCATGCTTGTTTGAGTGGACTTGACAGAAGGCTTTCTACTTACTTCAAACATAAAAGTATCAACTTCTTCTTGTATGCCCTGACGATCAATTTCACCTTCTTCTTCCGAAAGAAGCATCAGATCCAGCATGGCACACTTCTTTTTTTTACCTGTCATATAAGTATCATCAGTGGCATTTTTCTTGGCAAAAAGATTATATCCATTTTCTTTAACATACTGTTTCCGATCTTTTATGACTCTGGAAGTGTATTCATGTAGAGTTTTCAAATGTTTTCTCTGTTCTTTACCCCAACTCGACAAATAATTAAATATGAAATCAGACAGAAGATAAATCCTCATAAATCTCTGTACCATTATGTATCCCAGAGCATAAATGGCATCTTTATATGACTTTCCTTCGTCTTCTATATCTGCTAAACGAGTGCCCATGGCAGTTTCTGAAAATAATAATAATATGCTGGTAATTTGAAAACCATTTAAGGAACTACAACATTTTGAAAAGCCTTTAAGTACCTATGCCAAATACTTACCACAAATAGAATTGAGTGTGTAATTCGATATAACAGGAATTAAATTTGTGGATTCTCCTTTAGTTTTATGCAATGTCTGAATTAAACGGTTGCTGTTGTCTTCTATGGTAACAAAGAATTCCTTCAAAACATCAAAATGAAAAGCTGGAGTTAAGATTTTCCTGCGCTGGTGCCATTTTACACCTATAATAATATGTTCGGTCTAAAAATAAAACGATTAACAAAAAAACTGTCGTGGCTATTAACTGTGTCTGCGATAAGTTATTATTCCTTTTCTTTCTCCATTCTATAAACGACGATTTCAAAACTTATTGTGTGACAAACCTTTGCTAAGCAATAATCCTTCTCCAAGCCAGGGTGCCAAAATGTTATATATTGGACTCTTATCGTTAAATTTCGTAGTTGCAATGACTTTCTGAAAAACCAAAACAATTGCATTTTAAGTGTTTCTAAACATTGCTAAGAACCGCAAACATCTTTCAATATTTTGTAGAGGTTTGAAAATCTAGATAAGATGGAACGGGTTTTGTCCTATCAAACAAATTCTTAATTATACATATATAATAAAACTAGCTTTTACCCGCGACTTCGTCCGCGTTAGATAGTTTTTTTTAGGCACAGGTTCTAAAGTAGATATGTATATTCATAGTAAGTATGACAGTGATATTAGAACAGTTCTTTTCTCTACTGTTTAAAGATGACTTGCTTGCTTCTGTTGTTAAAGGGACAATTTCAAAATTTGCTATCCGGTGTCAATCTACACTAATATTATAAAGAGGAAAGATTTGATTGTTTGTTTGTTTGTTTGCATCGAATAGACTCCGAAACTACTGGCCCGATTTAAAAAAATCTTTTACTATTAGAATCCTACATTATTCCTGATGAACATGGGCTATATTTTATACGAGAAAAAAATAGGGATCCGCGTGAAAATTTCGATATTGTAACCCAACGTGTGAAAAATGTACCAAATAAATATCTTATATCGCGTACGCTGTGGAAATTATTGACAATAGAGCAAAGTGAGGTATTACAGTTTTATAGAGGACATCAATATCTATAATAATGTCCGCGATACCATATTATGTCTAACTATCACAGCTATGCCACAATAACTACTTTTTCATTTAAAAATATACAAACTACGCCACATTATTCGTACCAGTGTAATGATTACATCTAATAATTAGGTACTGTATTAAAGGGTGTCAGGGATAGCCCTCCGAATACTGATAGGCTACATGCAGACCATGAAACTGAACAACTTTCCCCTAGGAATATAAGGAATATATTTCAGGAAACGTAAATAAACTGACTTCCCATAGTGAATGCAGTCAGCTGATTGTGATTTTGTATGGAAGGTCACTTTATTGGCGTTTCCTGACATATGTTTCTAGAGGAAAGTTGTCCAGTTTTATGTTTCATGCACCCTATCAGTATTCGAAGGGCTGTCCCTTACTCGGTATAAAAAAAGACGACAAAAAACATTAAATAATGCATTAAAAAAATCTACACTAAAATAATACATACGTACATACCTACACATATCACGCCTATTATCCCTTGCGGGGTAGGCAGAGCGTAAACGGCCGCAAAAACGGACATTTACGCTACGTCTGACATATGTTTGAGGATCGGAAAATTGTGTATCGCCATAGTGACAGGTTGTCAGCCCATCGCCTAAAATTGCAATACACACCCTCAAGTCCCTAAGGCCCTACGACTCCCACGGGAAAGAAATCGGGTGATGCTATTAATATATAAGCCGGTATCACCCTAAAATAATAATAATATAATCTACACTAATATTAGAAACAGTTTTTTTTATTGTTTGTTTGAATTAAATAGGCTCCGAAAGTACTAGACCGATTTAAAAAATTCTTTTACCGTTAATTGAAATTGAAATTCTTTATTCAATGTAGGATAGTATTATCATATCACTTATTGACGTCATGAACAGTCATTCTAAAAAAGTAATTTCTATCACACAATTTTCTTTTTTTATTACAATTTTGTTATGACCTAATAGAAAACCGGCTCGGGCGGGATAATATAAATAAAAATAAAGGCACTGCCATGGGGCTGGCCAGGTTAATCACACGGCATGTAACTTTACGCCACCACCATCTGAAAATGATATTTGTTTCAAATTTAAGTCAAGATTTTTGGAATCCTACATTATCCCTGATGAACATAGGCTATATTAAACTGTCTTATTCCCGGGGGGAACTGTTTGCGGCGGGTGAAACCGCTGGGCGGGCTGCTAGTATTTGTATAAGTGTCCTGAGAGATCAATATTTATAACCATTGAATACAAAAAAACAGTAGATAACAAAAAAATCCTCGGTAAAAAGTTGCCAATATCCTTTTTCAACTTATTCCCATCATACTGAACAACTTTTGTTTTAGAACCATGCCTGTATCTCTAATAGTTTAGCTGGGCTCCTGATGGTACACCTGGTGGTCTACATAAGGTACTCCAGATCCTCAATGTCCTTGTGAAAAGAAGCGGCCCATCATAATGAACAACTTTTGTTTTAGAACCATGCCTGTATCTCTAATAGTTTAGCTGGGCTCCTGATGGTACACCTGGTGGTCTACATAAGGTACTCCAGATCCTCAATGTCCTTGTGAAAAGAAGCGGCCCATCATAATGAACAACTTTTGTTTTAGAACCATGCCTGTATCTCTAATAGTTTAGCTGGGCGCTGGGCTCCTGCTGGTACACCTGGTGGTCTACATAAGGTACTCCAGATCCCCTATGTCCTTGTGCAAAGAAGCGGCCTATCATACTGAACAACTTTTGTTTTAGAACCATGCCTGTATCTCTAATAGTTTAGCTGGGCTCCTGATAGTACACCTGGTGGTCTACATAAGGTACTCCAGATCCTCAATTTCTTTGTGAAAAGAAGCGGCTCATCATAATAAACAACTTTTGTTTTAGAACTATGCCTGTATCTCTAATAGTTTAGCTGGGCTCTTGGTGGTACACCTGGTGGTCTACATCTGTACCTACTCTGTAGCCTATGTCCGTTCTCGGTATTCTAGCAATCTCTGTGCTAAGTTTCATGAAGATCGGTTCAGCGGTTTGGCCGTGAAAGCGTAGCAGACAGACAGATAGAGTTACTTTCGCATTTATAATATTAGTGTGGAGTGTGGATTAGTGTGGACGGTTATGTTTTGTTATATAGGAGTACAACAAACCTCAATATCTTCTGGGTTGTATATATTCACATTTGGTATTGGCCATACCCACACACTGTATATTCCTTGCGCGGAATTAGCCCACACTCGGGCCATCTTAAACAGTTCAGCTGAAAATAAACATCGAGTGAGATACGTCGTTTAAGTGTCACAAAATAAAAGTCAGCTTGAAAGTCACATTCAGAACGTACACACACACCTTACCTGCTGAGGGTAGGTACAGGTAAACGTTTTGTGTGAAGTCTAATTGAGCAGACAAACGGGCAAATTCGAAGAAATAAAGAAACGAAAAGTATGTAAATACCTGGAGAAAGAAGCAAGTCCCACCCATTTCCAATAAGGAACTTTCCCTTAGGTCCTGGTACACTTCTTATTAGTCTTGCAGTTCTGTTTTGGTTCAATAACATATCTAACACTAACAAAAATGTAACTATAAATATTAAAACGTAAAACATTATATTTCTTGCAATTGGCTACTAGCTGTGTGTATTTGTGGATGGTTGATAATGTTATAACCTCCTTATAATAACTGACTGATATCAGTTATCTGCTTGATGTTAATTATGTGTAACTAGCTATCGATACTATCACTTAAACACGGCATTGTACAGGCTAATGAGAGGCCAATAGCAGCCATCGTTATTATTCTTTGCCAACAGTTACCTACTCTATATAAACACATGTCATACTTCATCATAAAAAATATACTTTCCAAGTTGTCAATATCTGAAGTAGTTAAAGGTTGTTAGTCTAGATAATAAATATGGTACACTTGTAATAGTCTCGTTTAAGCCGTCCTTTTCTACTTCAACCGTTACGAATAGCATCACCCCATTTCTTTCCCGTGGGAGTCGTAAGAGGCGACTTAGGAACTTGAGGGTGTGTATTGCAATTTAAGGCGATAGACTGACAACCTGTCACTATGGCAATACACAATTTTCCAAAATGACCCTCAAATATTTCTCAGACGTGGCGTAAATGTCTGTTTTTGCGGCTGTTTAAGCTCTGCCTACCCCGCAAGGGATCATAGGCGTGATGTGTGTGTGTGTGTGTGTATTAAAACTATTTAATGTGCTATAACTGGACTCTATATTTTTTTGGTAAATTAACAATGGATCAAGAAAAATACATTCATTAATTTGTATATCATCAGACCTCCGGCATAATCGATCGATAATTAATTAAATTAAATTTTATGAGGAGAGGCCCATGTTCAGCAGTGAACTGTTGAGGCTGTTAATGTATTTATGTAATTAAACTGCGTTCACGTTATCTTATTAGCTTTGAACCATTTTAAAACTGTAATAAAATTGTAAGTGCAAAATAAGCCATAGTAGATACATTTAACTAAGCAGAGCTTCGTCGTACGGTTTGAATTCCTACTGTAATGAGAACTAACCATAGTATTAGTTAAAAATAACTTACACTTGATGTCACTTGTACTTTGCTTCAAGACGGGTATCAAAAGGTTGAAAATTTGGGAGTGTCAATCGGGGCGCCGCCGGTAGCTCAGTGGCAAAGCGGTGGGACGGTACTCCACAGGTCCCGGGTTGAGCCCTCGGCCGACGCTAACATATTTTTAATTTATTATATTTATTCATAGGTATAATAAAATTTATCAAAAACTGCCAAATGTAGAGAAAAAAGCAAATAATATTTATTATACTGATTATAAGTTCGTCGTTCGTTAGGATTATTTTAAATCTTATAGAATTTAGTTTCAGAATTCGCAGTAAAGCCATTTCACACAGTGTCACACACTGCGTAAAATATCCTTCTGTACGCAACACAGAATTGTCTATTGACGCCTTGGCACAAACTTGATGCTGACAGGTCCTTCGTTTCTTAGTACAAGGTCAGCTATAAACACCACTTCACTCTCTCTTGTCACTGGCTCAAGCACGAAGTTCCGCAGAATGGCTGCCACGCACGACTTCAACTCCATCATGGCAAACTTTTGACCTGAAAAATATTAATTGCTTTTGCTCCGTTCACTACGTTTTGCCAGCACTTGCTTCACTTGAGCTTCCGTGCTTCAACCCACAGTTCTAGCTAATTTGCATTAAACTCAACTGAAACTGAACTCTTGATACTTATAGACAGTTTTGTAAAGTGTAAGTTTTGTTGTACCACTGTCATTTAGGGAACTATAACCATAGAAACCCTAAATACTACATTATGGTTCAGCAATATTTGAGTATTACAGCAGGCGATGCATTAAGAGGTATTTTAATTCTGACACATTTTTGTTAAAAGCTAAATTCCCAAGCACTTAAAATACTCTTGTTTTTTTGGTGTACATTTCTATGAAAATGCGTAGTACAGATGAGTACATACATACATACATCAGCGTATTGCAGTCCACTGCTGGACGTAAGCCTCCCCCAGGGTACGCCATAGGGCACGATCTCCCGTTTTCGCCATCCAGTCGCTACCAGCCGCCTTCTTTAAGTCATCGGTCCATCTGGCCGGAGGTCGTCCAACACTACGCTTGCCGAGGCGTGGCCACCTCTCGAGAACCCGTTTACTCCACCGTCCGTCGGTTCTACAACAAATGTGCCCAGCCCACCGCCACTTCAGTTTGCTACACTTCCAGACTATGTCCGTTACTTTAGTCTTTTTGCGGATAGATGATTGATATAGATGATTGGGTCATATGATTAATACGTTTTAGTCAAACTGAAAATAATATTTGGTATCTCACCTATACAATTCCTGGGTCCAGCACTGAAAGGGATGTACGAGTAGGGATGACGTCCGAAGCTGTTTTCTGGCAGGAATCGGTCAGGGTCGAATTGAATAGCGTTCTTGAAGTATTTTTCCTGCCGGTGCAGGTCGTAGATGTGAATGTGGCAGTAGGTGCCCGCTGGTACACTGGCGACACCTAGAAAAATATACGACCATTGTTTTATTAATTTAACCATTTATTGCACACAAAAACATACACAGGAACAATTTACAATGAGACAAGACACAACAGGTTTACTTGTTTCTAAAAATATTTTTCTTACAGCACACCTACAAAGTGAGATTCTATAATTCGAGACGCAGATATGACGTGCACAATAGCAAAAAGTACTGTATATGTATATATGAATACTACAATACTTAAATACCTTTACGTTAAAATAGTTATATAAATATATTATATATATACTACATACATACTTACATTACTACGGATATGCAAGAGAAAGACTATTATGTCTTATATTGGGTCCAAAAAATGCTTTATATTTAACTTGGAGAATTTGGCACCGTTACTTAAACTTAATCCGCCCATCTTCCACTTACTCAGTTTGACTTCGTCGTCAATCAAGCGGCTGACAAAGGGTACTGGCGGGTACAACCTCAACGACTCCTTTATGCAACATTCCAAGTACTTCATTTTAGAGAAGTCCTCTATGGTAGCAGGCCGGTCAGAGTCACCGAATATCTCATCCAACTCTGCTACAATCTTATTCTGCATCAGGAAATTATTTACAGATAAGTCATACTAACCAAGTTGGTTCTATTATTGTATTTATTATATTTTTATAAATAATTACCTGAACATCCTTGTTGTTTGCGAGAAGCATTAGACAGTAAGTCAACCCTGAAGCGGTAGTATCATGGCCCTGTTAACAAACTGTTAGATATTATCACAGGTCTAAATTAATTACGTGCTTGCATACTTTTATTTAGTCTTTCTACTTACTTCAAACATAAATGTATCAACTTCTTCTTGTATGCCCTGACGGTCAATTTCACCTTCTTCTTCTGACAGAAGCATCAGATCCAGCATGGATCACTACACTTCTTCTTTTTTCCCGTCATAAAAGTATCATCGCCACGATGTTTTTTGCCAAAAATATTAAATCCGTTTACGTTAACATATTCTTTTCGATCTTTTATGACATTGGCTGTGTATTCATGCAGGGTTTTTAAATGCTTCCTCTGTTCTTTACCCCAACTTGATACATTATAAAATATGAAATCTACCATGAAATACACCTTCATCATTCTCTGTACAATAATGTGTCCCAATGCATATATAGCATCTTTGTATAACCTCCCTCCATCTTTTGTATCAGCTAGGCGAGTACCCATAGCAGTTTCTGAAAACAATTTCATTTAAGACCGTGACCCGACGTAACGTGAAAAAGGTGTAACTGTCATTTCGGGATCTACAATGCAGCGAGCGACTATCGCGGCGGTTAGTAATTTAAACTTAGAGACAAATTATTTTGGAAAAAAATGGTGATATCAAATACTTACCACAAATATAATTTAGTGTGTAGTCTGATAAAACAGGAATAGTATTTATGGATTCTCCTTGAGACTTCTTTAGTGTCTCTACTAAGCATTGACTATTATCTTCAATAGTAATAAAGAACTCGTTAAGAACATTGAAATGAAAAGCAGGAGTCAAGATTTTCCTGCGGCGATGCCATTTTGCACCTATAATAAAAAGGAAACCTTCCTATAATAAATAAAATAAATATCTTGTATGAGGAGGAAAAGAAAATTTATTTATCTGCAAACCTTTGCTCAGCAAGAGTCCTTCTGCTAGCCAGGGAGCCAGAAAATCATAAAATCGGCTCTTATCGTTGAATTTAGTAGTTGCAATAACTTTCTAAAAGTAAAAGAAGAATGTCGACATTAGTTATGGAATGTAGTTCCTTAATATTTCATATCATTATATATCACATTTATTTGGTAATATTAAATTACGTGTCTAATGGTATATATTATGTGGTTTACAGAATTAATTACAATATTCAAAGTATTAAAAAATATTATTGATTTTTCGTATATTATACAATTCATAATTATAATTTCCACAAAGATTCCAAATAATCCAAAAATCCGGGATTGGATTCTCGACTGGCACCGATATTCAGTGACTTTCTTGTAAAATTTTGTAACTTTGACCTAATTAATAATAAAATGACGTACTTACGCAGACTATCTCGTTAATAATGGACCAATCAACGGTTTTTGGGTGACAGCTGATAGCTGAATGAATACCTAAGCATTAACGCTGCGTCGAGCGCACGGGCTGCAGCGCTGTGTGGCGCAAGTCGCCCAGTCCGGTTTAAACCCGGTTATAATTAGTTACCTCGTCTATTTCATTAACAATATTTAAAAATGTTGATGGAGATTATTTTATTTTATTTTACTTTGGACAACAGACGGTCATACATAGTTTAAATTATAAAGTAAGTTTTAAAGTAAGTTTTTTTTGTCACAGACCTTGAATGCCAAAGAGAAACAAAAAACATGCTCAATATTCGTTGCTCTTTTACCAGTAATCTGACTGCCTAATGCCTACATAATATAGTATAGATGGGTATAATTTGGGGATGGTGATTCGCCACGGCGTTAATTTTCGATCCGTAATTTTTAAGCAATGTGACTATTTATTTATAATTTTTTATACTTAATGACTTATAATTTTTAAGCATTAAGACTTGGATTGAAAATTAACGCCGTGGCGAATCACCATCGGCGCGTGCAGCCTGCTCGACGCAGCGTTGGCGCTTAGGTATTCATGTCAGCTATCACCCACAAACCGTTGATCCATTATTATCGGGACATGCTGTATAAAAATCTATCCTCACGTCTGGATGTCCTTAACATAACCAGATTGCTGTAAGTATAATGATATGATAATATAGTACTGAGTAGGAAAGAGTGTTGTAATTTCAAGTTCAGTCGTCTGAACACAAACCTCAATATCTTCTGGGTTGTATATGTTCACATTTGCTAGCGGCCACACCCACACACAGTACAATCCTTGCGCAGAATTAGCCCATTGTCTGCACATCTTAAACATTTCAGCTGCAAATATAAATATCCACTTTTATATCTATGAGTAGGTATGATATTTTTATTTTAGTTCTTATGATATGAATCATTGATAGTATTAACGTATCAATTACTTACCTATTATCCTTATCGCTTCGGAAATTTCACCCTTTTAATATGATATGACCTAACTACTAACAAAGATTCAAAGAATACTACTATAGCTACCCGCTTCTAAGAAGTGGTGAAACAACTGATGAAGTTATCATCATCATCCACCTACTGGAGGATGTTATAAGTCATAAGTATGTTTTATATTATTTATTGTATTCAAAGGTTACCTGGAGAGACAAGCAAGTCCCATGCATTTCCAATAAGAAACTTCCCTTTTGGTCCTGGTAGACTCCGCATCAATTTTGCTGTCTTGTTGTGGTTCAACAGTAAATCCAAAAGGAACACAAATGCTAACACAAGTATTAAAAAGTAAAACATTTTTATTTGTTGCGACTCCCCGCTGTACGTGTTTGTGGATCAATGTGACATAAACAACTGATAACCTTTTGGCGCATAATTTTAGAAATACAATTTGTATTGACTAAATAGTTCTCATAGAAAAGAATACTGATAAAATATCAGGTGTGCAAGCCAAGTCCAAAGGTTTAATTATAATCAATTATTTATGTTGACTAAATGTGCTAAGTAGGAATGTGAAAATCCTAATGTTTACCAACATATAATCAATATTTAAAAAACTATCTGCTGCAGTTTTATTGACACAATATTTTATAGTAAGGAAAAAAGAATTTATTTAACTTTGATTTAATTAAATCATTTTTGAACCTAATCTAACATTTATGACTTTACCAATATGTTCGCCAAGTTCAGCAGATGTGCCACTAGGAAAAATTACTTGGCTAATAAACTCTAGCATAGCATTTTTTCAATTTGCTCACAACATGATGAAATATAACAATATTTATGACAAATTGCTAAATACACACATACACATATCACGCCTATTATCCCTTGTGGGGTAGGCAGAGCGTAAACGGCCGCAAAAACAGATATTTACGCCACGTCTGACATATATCTGAGGGTCATTCGGAAAATTGTGTATCGCCATAGTGACAGTTTGTCAGCCCATTGCCTAAAATTGCAATACACACCCTCAAGCCTCTTACGACTCCCAAGGGAAAGAAATGGGGTGATGCTATTGTAAGCCGGCATCACACGGCTTACTACTTATTATATATACCAGTTTCAGCAAACAATTACTCGTAGACATAAACTAACTTTAGCAATTAAATGTATATAGCTGTAGTCCGGAATGTGTCTTTTGCCAATGTATGGACAGGTGAATACTTGATACACTAAATACGGTTATAGTGGCGTATAGAAGGACTCAATCACAAGTTTTTAAGCCCGTTTACCCATCTCCAGCACGTCGTGGGGTTACTTTACAAGAGAGTCTCAAAAAATAGAAAATATGTATGAGACTTTTTTGCGGTAGGTTACTTTCTTCAGAGTTTTTCCTTTTGAGTGAAATGGCACATAGTGATGAAACCTATCCCTACCTGGGTATTTTAATTTAAGAGTGCGTGCCGCCAGTGAATCATATGCATCGGCGACAAGCACATCGTCAGCGAATTCGCCCGCCAAGCGAACCACTCGACCTGCCGCTGCACCAACGCTGTCAGCTGCACCCGGTAGTGATGGACGAATGTGAATGATTTATTCGAATGATCATTCGAATAGAGAGGAATTCGAATTATTCGATTGTTTAAAAGGACTATTCGAATTATTCGAATGAAGAAAAATCATTAGAATGAAGAACAATCATTTGAATGAATTCGACTCATTCGAATGAATTTGGACGATTTGTATTTAAATCGCATTGAGAATAATCGTAAAATGAAAATATGAAAATTAAACTGTTAAAAAATCAATAAATTTTAATGAGATCTTGTATTAAATGATAAACTTTCTTTGCACAAAATTCACTTTCATGACACTATTTTCATTCCAATTAATTTAATCGATCGAAAACCATCCGAATAGCGAATGATCATTCGAATTAATAATTTTAATTCGAATGACGAATGATGATTCGAATACCATTTACAAATTTATTCGAATAATTCGATTGTCCGTTTTTGGAACAATCGCCCATCACTAGCGACCGGCACAGCTGTTGGCAAGTTTAAACAGTCAACCGCTCAAGCCGCTCGTTGCATCAGGGGCACACAAGGGTATGGCTCAACTACCTCTCGGTGAGCCGACCCTCAACAAGCGTTGTGACCTAGTAGACGCGGATGGGTTTAATTTAGTTCAGAAGAAACGCAGCAAGCAACCCCGCCATGCCAGAACAAGTGTGGCACCGCCCCGGTAGAGACCAATCTACCGCAGCGCGCCTTCACGCCGAGGACATCGATTGATGTCTCCCGCCTGCACGACTCTATTTCCAAGTAAGACGTGATGCATTACATCTTCGCGAGCAGGTGCCTTCAAGGCACATACCTACGCCAAAACTCGTAGACGTGGAGCCACTGGAGTCGCGCCATTATGTGGGTTTCAACTCGTTCGTGGTGCGAGTCCCGACGGCTACTGTGAGCGTGTTCACATAAACGGGAAAAAGCCGCAGGGAGTCCTGTTTCGCCGCTTCCGAGGGAAAGGCGAGGAATAGGTTTTAGTCTAGTGAATGGTGGTATTTTATAGTGTTTTTAAGTTTATTTTAATTGAATATTCTTATTTATTCTTATAATTTATTATTTGGAACAATTATGTCAGTTAACTATTTACCTAAGACACAGGAATTACTTTTCTTAGTTAAGGTAATAAAAGTTCAGCCTCATAATTGTTTTGTACAGTTTTACCTATTGGTAAATATATTTATTAAACAAAAAAAATGTATTTGTATTTTTAATCAAATCCGTCCTTAAGTTCCGGAAATTTGCTTGCACAAATACACAGATAAACCGGTTACAGTAGCCGCTGCTGCAGCCATTGCGAATAGATCACACTCCACAAGCTCCTCAAGCAACCGACGCCCCCGCCGGCGGGGGCGCGGAGGTCCCTCATTTGTTCCCCATTTTGGGAACTACCGGCACGTGCCGGGTAGATTTAGTCCAATCACGTTTGTTCCCAGAACAACTCGTAAGCTAAAATTGTAGAGTCCAGAACAAAAAAAAACATATAAACCGACTAAAAAGTAAATCTTTGTTTTCGGTTCTATTGCACTTATAAAGGCCCCCATAATAATTTTTCCCATTTATTGGCAAAGTACAGACAGCAATCCATTACAGTTTTATCATTAGCTTTGAATCGAATCGATTGTGTAATTGATAACTTGGCCTCTTCAAACGTATGTATCTGTGGGATATATTACCATTCATTAGTTTATGTACATTGCTTATTTCGTGTTACATAAGTAATAGGAATTTAAGTTCACAATAAAACAATTTTAAACGGATTTAAGTTGTGTTTATTTTGGATTTTACAATTCCTACGTTTCGAGCTCTTTACAGAGCCCGTGGTCACGGATGACTAAGGTGTTAGACGTCATTATTTAGAATTGAAATTATTTTTGTTCTACCGCCATCTATTTCTTAATTGCCTAGCGTAACGTCCTGGTTCCACACAAAATGCTGAAACCGTATCTTGTGTAGTAGGTCTTACAGTATGTTGGATCTGGTTCTTCTGCTGTGTAATCAGCGGAGTCCAAGTTGATGAGATTCCCCATCCAGTATCTCTGTTGAAATTCGGATGTTTTTGAATTTCTATGGCTTCCCGTACTTTCCTAGGAATGAATCTCTTCTCTCTCGCTAGGATTGCAGCCTTATCAAATCTGACATAATGGGTGGGGTTATCCATGATATGTTCACACACTGCAGACTGTCTGTCACGACGGTTTTTTACATCAGCAATATGTTCTTTTAGACGTGTAGATACATTTCTCTTTGTTTCTCCTATGTATGAGAGTCCACAGTCACAGTCAAGTTTATAAACACCAGGGTCTTGGAGAGGGATGTTGCATTTGACTGATCTGATGTACTGGCTGATCTTCCTCGGCGGCTTGAAAATGGTTTTGATTGAAGCTCGCTTCAGAATTCTACCGATCTTATCAGTTACTCCCTTCAAGTATGGTAAGTACGCTGGTTGTCGTTCGACTGTGGATGGTTTGGCACGGTTTCTGTGACGTTGACGGGGTGGCTTCAGGTTATTTTCATGGAGTACTCGTCTCACATGCTTGAGCTCATCGTCTAGGTGTTGGGGGTCACAGATACCGCGTGCTCTCTGAAACAAAGAGGTACCAACGGCAGCTAATTGGCTCGGATGATGGTGGGAGTTACCATTTAGGTACCTATCTGTGTGGGTTGGCTTTCTATAAACGGAATGACTGATTGTACCATTTGTGTTTTTAATTATAAGAATATCTAAAAATGCTAATTGATTATTTTGCTCTGATTCCATTGTAAATTTAATATTGGGATGAATTGAATTTAAATGATTTAGAAAAGCAGTAACTTGGTCTTGTGGAAGGATGGTGAAGGTGTCGTCTACGTACCTCTTATACATCTTCGGCACAGCCGGAGCGTGCCTTAGGGCTCGATCCTCAAAGTCCTCCATAAAGATGTCAGCCATCAAGGGGGATACTGGAGAGCCCATAGCCACGCCGTCGACTTGTATATAGAACTCATCATTCCACAATAGGTAACCAGATGTTAGGCACCATTCTAAAAGTTCTACATATTCTATTGCTATGTTATTTTCCCGGAGTTTTCGTTTTACTATTTCGATACAATCCTTGACTGGAATGGCAGTGAAAAGGGATTGGACGTCAAAACTAACCATTACTTCATTGCTGTTTACTTGCAAGTTTTTGAGTTCTCCGACAAACTGATATGAGTCCTTCACATGTGCACTTGTTTGGCCCCGAAGCTGAGATAGTACATTAGCTAGGTGCTTGGCCAGCTTGTAAGTTGGTGTGTCAATCTGGCTCACTATAGGACGAAGTGGAACATCAGTTTTGTGGATTTTAGGTAGACCATATATTTTTGGCGGTTTTGCACAGGTTGGTAATAATGAAATCCACAAAACTGATGTTCCACTTCGTCCTATAGTGAGCCAGATTGACACACCAACTTACAAGCTGGCCAAGCACCTAGCTAATGTACTATCTCAGCTTCGGGGCCAAACAAGTGCACATGTGAAGGACTCATATCAGTTTGTCGGAGAACTCAAAAACTTGCAAGTAAACAGCAATGAAGTAATGGTTAGTTTTGACGTCCAATCCCTTTTCACTGCCATTCCAGTCAAGGATTGTATCGAAATAGTAAAACGAAAACTCCGGGAAAATAACATAGCAATAGAATATGTAGAACTTTTAGAATGGTGCCTAACATCTGGTTACCTATTGTGGAATGATGAGTTCTATATACAAGTCGACGGCGTGGCTATGGGCTCTCCAGTATCCCCCTTGATGGCTGACATCTTTATGGAGGACTTTGAGGATCGAGCCCTAAGGCACGCTCCGGCTGTGCCGAAGATGTATAAGAGGTACGTAGACGACACCTTCACCATCCTTCCACAAGACCAAGTTACTGCTTTTCTAAATCATTTAAATTCAATTCATCCCAATATTAAATTTACAATGGAATCAGAGCAAAATAATCAATTAGCATTTTTAGATATTCTTATAATTAAAAACACAAATGGTACAATCAGTCATTCCGTTTATAGAAAGCCAACCCACACAGATAGGTACCTAAATGGTAACTCCCACCATCATCCGAGCCAATTAGCTGCCGTTGGTACCTCTTTGTTTCAGAGAGCACGCGGTATCTGTGACCCCCAACACCTAGACGATGAGCTCAAGCATGTGAGACGAGTACTCCATGAAAATAACCTGAAGCCACCCCGTCAACGTCACAGAAACCGTGCCAAACCATCCACAGTCGAACGACAACCAGCGTACTTACCATACTTGAAGGGAGTAACTGATAAGATCGGTAGAATTCTGAAGCGAGCTTCAATCAAAACCATTTTCAAGCCGCCGAGGAAGATCAGCCAGTACATCAGATCAGTCAAATGCAACATCCCTCTCCAAGACCCTGGTGTTTATAAACTTGACTGTGACTGTGGACTCTCATACATAGGAGAAACAAAGAGAAATGTATCTACACGTCTAAAAGAACATATTGCTGATGTAAAAAACCGTCGTGACAGACAGTCTGCAGTGTGTGAACATATCATGGATAACCCCACCCATTATGTCAGATTTGATAAGGCTGCAATCCTAGCGAGAGAGAAGAGATTCATTCCTAGGAAAGTACGGAGAGCCATAGAAATTCAAAAACATCCGAATTTCAACAGAGATACTGGATGGGGAATCTCATCAACTTGGACTCCGCTGATTACACAGCAGAAGAACCAGATCCAACATACTGTAAGACCTACTACACAAGATACGGTTTCAGCATTTTGTGTGGAACCAGGACGTTACGCTAGGCAATTAAGAAACGCATATTTTTAACAAGGCGACTAGCAAATTAACGGGGTACCACCTATTAGCGTCTAAAAAATATAACTGGGCAGTGGTTAAATAATTTGGCTTTAAATTATATTTGATAAGCTGCAAATGCAGGGCATCATAAAAAGCTAAATAACGGCTGCGACTTCAAGGTAGTATTATATTTAAATAGGTAATTGAAATTATAGGCGGGGTATCAAAAATCATGGGTTGGCGAATAACATTATTAGTGCGATAACAAATAAAATATTAAGGCTATTGTAGGCTTCCATCTAAACGAACACTTTCTGGCTCTTATTTACGAGCAGCTGTAAATATTAAAACGGATACTTTAAATAAGTATTAAGGAATATAATTTTTTAGTTTTGGAAATCATAATATTATGAATGCGGCGGCGCGGGGGGCGAAACGCGTTATCAGCCAATGGCAAGCGGCGTGTGAACGTCACGGGACTAGCTGTTGCTTGTTGTTGTTTGTTTGTGCAATTCACCGGTAATGGGTGCATACGAACACGTGGAGAACACTCCGCCTTTAGAGGCAAAAATGATCCCAATAGGGCAAAAAAGAAAACGCGGACGCTGCACCAAATCAAGGCCAGCCCTTATTATTCAATAAGTATTTAAGTACCTATAGATATACCTAGGTAGCAATTATTTTAATAAATAACCACTTCGCTCAGGTCGAATTTTGCAACAATAGATTTGTATTGTACTTCAAGCACACATGTGTGCTGTTACGAGCGGAGTAGATAAATAAAAAAAAATTGATTATTTTCATGCTTTTAATTTTTCACTATTAAAAAAAATAAAAAAGTCAAGAAATAGAACAATATAAACTCAATCAATTCATTTAAAGTTAAGTGAGACATAAAAGAAACACAAACACAATATGTAAATGGTATGCAATTTTTATATTTAATATAAACACAATATTTAATTGTATGCCATTTTTTGTTTTATTTGCAGCTCGTAAAATGTCGCATGATATATGTTAATAAGATCTCAATTAAATTAATTATTACCTCAAATCAATTTAAATTGAATCTCTATTTGACAATTTATTAATGCCTATTTTCTAATTTTTAGCGGCTGGAAATTTTTCGCTTATCCATAAATTCAGTAGACAAAAGAAAAACTCGATGCCAGTTTCAATTAAAGCAAAGCTTGATATCGATTTTAACGCTGCTACTTTTTACATAATACTGTACTCCACAGTCGCTGCCAACCTATTATATTTACTATCCACTTTAATTATTTTTTCAACCTTGAATCTGATTAAGTAGTCGCCGAGTTAATTACATGCCATTAAGAAATAGATGGCGGTAGAACAAAAATAATTTCAATTCTAAATAATGACGTCTAACACCTTAGTCATCCGTGACCACGGGCTCTGTAAAGAGCTCGAAACGTAGGAATTGTAAAATCCAAAATAAACACAACTTAAATCCGTTTAAAATTGTTTTATTGTGATGAGTAATAGTTGTGCAAACTCAAGAAAATATTAGGCAGACAGTTAGCTATTCAAGAAATTATAAATTCTAATGGCATTAATGAATAAGGAACCAATGCATTAGAGGTAGCTATAAAATAGCACCCATATCAGATAAACTGGTGGAACAACGATTGAGATGGTTCGATCATATTCAGAAGCGCCCACAAGACCATGTGGTGAAAGTAGCACTGGATATACCCACGACGACGGGGAGACGCGGAAGACAACGGTTCAAAAGGACTTGAAAGTCGCCACTTTAGATCTACAGGTGGCACTAAACCATGCAGAATGGAGAAGAGGACATAGAAGGCCGACCCTAAGTAAATATGACAAGGTCTAGGAAGAAGAAGAATGGAGTGGTTGGTACTAGAAGTAAATGATAGACTCCAAATTGCATTTTTTTGCAATTTCCGATACCTACCCCTGCTTGAAAACTAGCGAACGGGTCATGCCACCACAGCAACGTAGAGAGCAGAGTCAGTGCACTGACTGTCCACTCTACTTGCTAAGCGTAATCTGGGTTTATCTATTATTTGGGTTTGTTTTATTGTCTATTTACGCCTGGGTACAAACTTGACGTAGACTGGTCCTTTGTTTCTTAGTACGAGGACAGCTATGAACACCACTTCACGCTCTTGTGTCACTGGCTCAAGCTCAAGCAGTTCCACAGAATGGCTGCCACGCACCACTTCAACTCAATCATAAATGTTTCTAAACGTTGCATTAGGTAATTAAAAACTTATTATCCGGACCTAATTAATCACTAAACCAAATATGTTATAAAATTACTTTTAGTCAATCTTGAGTCATTCAAGAATACATCATAATTTATTACTCAAATTGTATGCCACCTTGTTAACCGTTTTCATCATATTTCCAAATCGGGATTTTACTACACGGGTGCACCTTACTATTCCAATGTTTGATATTATTACAAAAATAACTTAAATAATTTATCCTACTTAATAATTTGTGGAAATCATTTAAATAAGTTAATTAATCAGAATATAATGAAGGTAGGTATCAAGGTACATAAAAAATTTACAAGCATCTTTACTCTTCTTCTTCATCGAGTCGAATAGTAACTTTTTAGAAAGCCTTGAACCAGTATTTGACTATGGCTACCTTTGCCTATAGGTGAAAGAGCATAATTAATGTACATCATACCTATTAGGTATTTAAATAAAACTTTTTATTAAATACTAGCATTGCTGCTAAATGTTAAACAGGCAACCTTAAAAAAGCTTAAATATACAAACAAAGGTGGCATGGCCTATTGCATCCTAGGTAGATATAGTTTCTTTAGGTTCTTTGTTCAAAACGGACATAAATATTGTGGTTGGGCCGCAATATGAAATCTGTGATGAACACCACGTCCTGTGGCCTGGTGACTGGGTGCAGGCGGAACTTCCGAAGCACGGCGGACAGAGCCAGCTTCATCTCCATCATAGCGAACTTTTGACCTGAGAATGTTAAATAAAAAATCATTTTTTTACATTATACAGGAAAATAAAAATCGTATTAGTCGACGGAAACATCCGGACGTTCTGCTGCCTATCGAGACGTTTGTAAGTTTGCAGATTATACAAAAAAAAAGTTTGTAAGATAACAGATATTTTAACAGGAAAAATAAAGTACAACAGCGGAATGCACTTACCTATTCGAAAACTGTTAAAATACAAAGTTGACAGTTTGCCAGACATGACGCTTGTGTTTAAAATAAAATTGTGTTATTCATTGATAATGTCTTGCTATATTTTCTTTGTAGAGTTTCAATATATGATTATTATTATCTACGAGTATAATCGTAACTATCTGAATAAATGTATTTATTAAAAAAACGTTATCTTATTACCGTTAAATATGTAGGATAGGGTTAATGATGCGTCTCTGATAGCCGCTCAGCCAGTGCTCTTATTATGAAACTATCTACTACTATGTCTACAGGTGAAATTCTTAGTAGGTACATTGCGTAGCCAGTTAATATTTCTGGTATCATAATGTTTAACCGACTAAGCAATGAACATCAAATTGTAGCCTGTAGTTTGATAAGCAAATGAAGTACTCAGGGCGGATCTGGAGTGTTTCGACAAACTGATCGTGCCGTCTGTGCAGGTCTTCTTCTTCTTCTTTTTGTGTGGGACACCGAGTCATCCAACGACCCGATGAACCCGCCTGGAGTTTTTCAACCGCCTACTATTAGTAGTAGGCCTCTGACATGCTTGTGTAACGACCGCCATCTAAGTAATCATAGACAGCAACCGGGACCGACGACTTAACCGCTGCACCGAAGCACGGAACCATCTTTCTTTTCGGACAATCAGGTGGTTCAGCCGGCAATGTCCTAACCCAACTGGGAACAAATTCACAAAGTGATATCAACTTTGTGAGTTACCCATCGAGAATCGAACCCGAAACCTTTGCGTCGCAGGCAGTTGCACTACCACTGCGCCACACCGGCCGTCTGTGCAGGTTGTACGTCAAGATTGCGCAGTCCGTTCTGGCAGGCACGTTGTAAAGTAAATGTTACCTATGCAATTCCTGGGCCCAGCGCTGAAGGGGATATAGCTGTAAGGGTGCCAGGTGGGCTCGGCCAGGAAGCGCTCGGGGCGGAACTCGAGCGGCTCGACAAACTGATCGGGCCGTCTGTGCAGGTCGTACGTCAAGATTGCGCAGTCCGTTCTGGCAGGCACGTTGTAAAGTAAATGTTACCTATGCAATTCCTGGGCCCAGCGCTGAAGGGGATATAGCTGTAAGGGTGCCAGGTGGGCTCGGCCAGGAAGCGCTCGGGGCGGAACTCGAGCGGCTCGACAAACTGATCGGGCCGTCTGTGCAGGTCGTACGTCAAGATTGCGCAGTCCGTTCCGGCAGGCACGTTGTAGTTTTCTGAAACATGTAAATGCTATAGCATATTTCAGTTTTCAATTCCTCGGAAACTTTCAGTCCAAGATTTCTATATTTTGTAAATAAATCAAGATAAAAAAACACAAACATCTACCACAATCACTATATTTTAATAGGTAGATATAGGTAGTCCATTTAGGTAAATAGTTTTCAAATCACAAAGTAATACTCTATTTATTTACAGGCTTTTGTATTTTCCTAAAAAATGGAACAGTTCCAAAAAGCCTAAAGACGATTCATCTAAAACTACCACAGTAATGAAGTAAGTAGCCTTGTTAAAGTTACGACTTTTTTTTAGATTACAAATGGTGGTATTCATTGAGTTAAGATAGAATGAAACATAATGAACTAAAAGTTAACACGGTCATTTATTTCACAGGAAGAAAGAAGCAGAACAAACTACTCTTTATAATCAACGACCTAATAATAATAATAATATATTCTTTATTGCACACAAAAATAACATCGAGAAAAAGTAAAACAAAGACAAAACACAGTACAATAAGGCGGCCTTAATGCTAAAGCAGCATTCTCTTCCAGGCAACCTTTGGGTGATATGGAAAGTGCAAACATGTAAGCGGGATAGTGCAAACACCTACATATACTACTTATACTATAATACACTCTAATACATACATAGACAATATAATAAACTTAATAGATACCTAATAAACTAATACATAATAATACTTAAACTATACTATGGAAGTGTGGATAATGCAAAATATTCCGAAGGGCAAAATAGATGACAGTATAAATGGAATAGACTAAAATATATTATACTATAGATTTAGATAAATAGTATTTCCTGGTTCGGTCCTTAAAGGTTTCAAGGGAAAGGAGCCCGACGGACTTCTTCAAACCTAACTAGAAAAATATTTGTAGTCAACAACGAGTTTATGAAACCTTATGAACCGCACCAAATTTCTGAAAGGTAAGCAAGCAACATTTTTCACCTAAATACTTCTTTGTAATTTTTATAACTTAGTAGGTACTTACTGAGCTTCACGGGGTGGTTAAATTTTCTCATAATGAAATGCACTGGCGGATAGAGACGCATGGTTTCCTTGATGCAGCACTCCAGATACTTCATCAGCGCTAGATCGCCCATGGTGGCTGCTCGGTCAGACGAACCAAATATCTGAGCACACTCTGCCACAACTTTTTCCTAGGAAAAAGAAATTGTTTTATTTCAATTTGCTAACGGGATAAACTAAAGAACCAGGCTTACCTGTGCTTCTGAATAATTTGCCATTAGCATAATGGCAAATTGAAGAGCAGTTGAAGTAGTATCGTGGCCCTACAATGAAAACATATTTATGAGCTCAAACCAAAAGATGCAGAAGTGTTTATTTATTTAATTGGATCTAGGTCCATTGCGAAACATAATTTTTCTAACTGTTACTTCCTATGACTGCTGATTTCCTTTCCTACCTCAAACATAAACGTGTCGACTTCTTCACCGATCCCTTTGGCGTCGATAGTTCCTTCTTTCTCAGCTTGAAGCAGTAAATCCAGCATGGCCAGCCGTTTCTTTCCTACCGAATTTACGTACATGTCTTCTCCATAGTTCTCAACATCAATGTATAGGAAAGTCGACGATGCTCGTCTTTTATTTATCACATTATCCCTGAAAGAGCTGAGCAAATCAAGGAGTTCCTTCTGTTTCTTTCCGATGTCGGTTAAAGGGAACAACCAGTTTGGGTACATCCAAACTCTCTGCGCTCGATATACCACTAAACCACCTAAAGTGTAGATACCATCTTTGTACTTCCTGCCGAAGTCAGATGTTTCTTTATCAAGTTTGATTCCCATCGCAGTTTCTGAAAGGATCGTAAATTAAAAAAAAAAACTTTGTCTCCTTATACCAAAATGTTGGAATCAGATGTTGCGAAAGCAACTTTCCCTATAGCTATATTTTTATTCCTACCTTGTTACTTTCTTGATGCGTATTACTTACGTGGACTCTTTTTATATATTTTTGATGCCTGTTTTGCTACATATTTTTTACTCACCGCATATGGAATTCAGTGTAAAATCCGTGATGAAGGTACACACATTCGTTTTCGGTTGCCCCACCTCATCATGAAGAGTCTCTACCAATTTCCTGGTGTTATCTTCTATGACTTCGTTGAAATGTCTCAGGATGTTGAAGTGGAATGTTGGGGTCAATATTTTTCGCCTATGCTGCCATTTTAATCCTGGGTTATCCATAACAACTAATTAATGAAATGCTGAGTCTTCTTTATAAATTGTTATTTGCACGATGAGTAAGTCGGTTTATTATTATAATACATGCAGAGTTTTTTCGAGCAAAGTGTTTATCTTTATGAATTTGAATATTTTAATTTGATATCTCGCTCAAGAAATCGTACTTATTCATCCAAAAAGTTTTGATACCATTTTCACCAAAATGATGGCCTACTTATATTAATAAACACTACGAAAAGTTAATATCCCTTTAGATCACAATAAAATATTTTAAACGGATTGAAGTTATATTTATTTTAGATGTACGAATTTCTGCGTTTCGGGCTCTTTTCAGAGTTTGTGGTCACAGGTCATCTGTGACTACAAACTCAAGGTGTTGTTAAATTTTGTAGAATTTAAATTATTGTTCTACCGCCATCTTTATCTTAATAGCCTAGCGTAATGTCCCGATTCTACGCAGAATGCTGAGACCCTATCTTAAGTAGTAAGGAGGTCTTCTAGTATGTTTGATGTGGCTCTTCCGCTGTGTGTAAGTAATACCTAGCTGAGCACATTCAAGAAAATAATAAACCCTGTGGGTGTATCAAAAAGTTACCGATGTTTAAGGCGACCACACATTGGTTTGTCTGACCTTTACCAGAATGTACAGATATTATGCTTACCATCGCTCAAAAGAAGGCCTTCTTGTAACCAAGGCTTTATAAACCGGTAGAGAAATCCCTTGCTATTGTGCCGAATACCGGAAAGTACCACCTGCAAATAAAACTTCGCACTATAATTTCAAATTATTTTTATTGTACAATTTCTTAGCAAACACGATCTTTGCGAGTCATTTAGACAACTTTGATATGTTATACTATCGATTTTTATCTTGCGTGATTTTTGTGACGCCCTTTACATATAACGGTGACGGCATTACTTGTAGTTATAACAAGCAACAAGCCGAATTTTCCTTGATTATATCTTAATGCCAATCAATGCTTGCATTTAGTAGTAAACAATAGAAGTGTATTGAACTCTTATCATGTAATGGTTATCTAGACAGACTAGGCAATTAATATGTGCCGATAAACAGCTAAACATGACATAATGTAAGTATTCTGAAGTTACTTTAATTATGCTATATAATTATCAACAAGCAAGTACCTTAGTAACTACTCAATCATAATTTTAAAAAACAGTTTTTTTTATCTATGAAGTTGTTGCGGTTTTTAAAGTAAAATCGTAAAATAAAGTTGCGTAGACTTATACCTATTGAAATGCATGTAATAAAGCTAACGAGGATCTTAAGGCTGTTTATCTATCTAATTCGCCGATATTAGCCCACTGCTGGACATATACCTCTGCTTTATTGCGTCATTTTCTTCAGGCCTATGCCACACGCATCCAACCTTTCCCTATAGCAGCTATATTATATCATCTGCCCACTGTTCGCTTTCTGTCCCTCGGCCGCCACTCTGTCACTGCTTTAGTCACAAAGCAGCCGCCAATACTTACTTTGTGCTTTAGTCCACCTTACATCTCTTTGCCTTACCAAGTGTCCTGCCCACGCCCACTTGAGCTTAGTAATTCTTTTACTTACCTCATCCACCTTTGTACGGCGTCGGAATTCAGTATTTCGCATACAGTCTTCAAGTTTTATACCGAGCATTTATAGAACGGTTATGTCGAAAAAATTACCGGCTAGGTTTTAGGCTATAATAATTTAATCCCTAAAACCCCAGAAGCCTGGTCAAACTATAAGAAAATGGCTATACAAAGATATGGAGAGTTTGGAGTAGGTATGTGATATAGATTACTAGGCACAGCAAAACTATAAGAGAACATCATAGGTCTGAAGAAACTGATGTAGAACAACAAAGGCACGGTTTAATTATAAGAGTTCCAAAAATGGCTAGAGAAAGTTTCTCAGCACCATGACTTCTTTTTCGGGGACCTAAACTACAAGAGTCTTGAGAACCTGATGTGGAACACAAAGAGGTTAGCTAAACTCTGCAAGAATACAGAATAGGCTTCACAGAAAAAGTTTTCTAGCGTAGTACGCCGCTTCTGTTAGTACATATATTTCCATTATATTGATTAGGAATACAAAGAGACTAGTAAAAAATGCTTCTCCTACTGTTGGATTAGGTCAATGAACCACTCAATGGTTTATGTATTGTCTTTCTCTCAGTGCAAGTAACTGAATCGAAAGACGCTGGTGGTGCGGAAATAGAAATTAAAAAAAAAAGTTCTTGGCTTTCTAACTGAAGGTCTGGCTTAAGTGCATAGACATCTACGAAAAAAAATACATCTATAATAATAAGTTAGCGAAACGAAGTTCGCGGGAACCAGTTATTATTATTCATTTAATTTATTTAATAATAGGTCAAAATGCGAAATAATTCGATCTATAGAAAAATATGACGACTTGGGCAAAAATATCGAGAAATAACTTTTACGGACTATTTGAAAATAATAATAATTTTTATTCCTTTATTTGTGTAGAATCCGTAATCGGTTGTATTTAGTCGGTTAGACTTTTTACAACAGAATGACATCTTATTCCCACGGGATAACATGCATAGAAGTGGATAAAGGCCGCGCAGGCTATATTGGGTAATATTTATGACTCTTACCTCGCAATCTTCTGGATTGTGAATAATAACGAACTTCTTCGATCCCAATTTTATTCTGAACAAATCTTTGTAGTTATTGGCCAACTTTCTGAAGTAGTAGAAGAGAGCCACTGCAAAGTTAGATAGATATTTAAACTAATGCACTTTGTAGAGCCTCTAAGAAAGATCCCCTATATCCATCCATTCTTTAATTTTTTACGCTAGTCTTCTCCTTAAGCATTTACATTTATTTATGTAGTGGGTAGGGATGCTCACTGACTTAGTTTTTTATTTATTCTATTCATTACAAAGGGTAAAAGCAGAGTACTTAAATACCTATATTATTTTTTGTGTCGGTGCTGCACATTCCTCTTAAAATATACTACGTTCAAACTTAAAAGAAAAATTAAATACACAAAAACCTACACAAAAAATTACTTATGAAAACATACTACATCTAAACATATTTTAACCTGTCGTTATACGTTTGTAAAGTTTGTGTGTAGGTAGGTATGGCTCTTTTGGACATAACCTAGCCAACAACCGTAAGATACTGAAGGCTTTTTATAAAACTGAAATGTTGACTGGATCCCTATTTTATTATCCACACGCTCTAAACATGTTCTTTTCAAAATCGTCGAATTTTCTTACTGTAAATCTTTTATGTAAGGTAGGGTGGGTACGCCAGATTTGACGAGGAATCTGAACCTAATCTGGGCTCTCAGAATATGTATACATTTTTATGAAGATACAAACCGGGATTCATGACAAAGTCCAAAGCATTTTCAGCGAGGAAATATCCTTTTGGTCCTGGTATCTTTTCGAACTCGCCATATTTGAGAAACCAGTTCGCACAGAGCAGTCCAATGACCACGATTAATACGTATATCAATAGAACCCACATATTGCCAGGCTTTCACAAGTTGTCTCACCGAAGTTCACAAATTTTGTACTGAGAGGGTGCATGAGAGTCTGGAGTAAATACTATCTGTAAGATACATTGCTATCACTTAGTTGGTTCACACACGCGCCGCACAATTGTGTTAAAAATAGTGATAAATTATGTCTTTATTTGCTTTGAATAAGGTACGGTACATATTAAGTGTTCAGTCATGTTAAATCATTTGTTACATCGTCAAATAGCTTGCAAATATTTTATATACTTACAATCTTAAAAGTCAGTTTTTGCCAGTATTTTTGTCAGTATTTTTGACAAAGTAGAAACTGTGCTTAACTAGCCATTTATAAATTTCAAATTTAATTTGTTTTGCTGGTAAATGCGTTATATGCAATGGAATTCTGTAAATTTTTTAATACACATATTAAAACATTTTTTTAAAACGTATAGTTTTCGGGACTAAACTAAGTACAAGCTTTTCTTGTATTTCTGGAACATTTATCTATAACTTTATTAAAACAATTGTGGGTTTAACGAAATTTGCAATTACAATTTTATTATGCAAGGCAGTGGAAGTTTTCGGTATTTTCCGGATCCAGCCTAATAGAGAAAAGACTGCGACTGCCACATAGTGAAATTTGCTTGCTGGCGTCAATAATTGCGATATCGTGCCGCACGTGTGTGATCCTCCTCAAAGTGGGGGGAGACAGATAGCATTTTGATAGTATGACAGTCTACATTAATAATAATAAAATAGCTCAAATCTATATTTAGTGCTCTTGTCGGATGCGATTGTCTTCGAGTAAACCGCTGGATGCTTTCACTATATGCGTTTTTATCTTGCACGTCAATCTATTTACATTGATCGTTGGTAGCTATGTCAACAAGGTGAATAAAAAAAATATGATAAAGACAGTAATCAATTTTTCTATAATTATTTAAAGACACTTTTTCCACACCCAAAAAACATTTCAGCTAAAAGTTCGAGTCCAACGGCTACGAGAAGAATATTGTTTTGGCTCCAGCCTAGTTCTATCTTTTCTCGACTTTAATGTAGATGGGTTCGGTGGGGCGTAGTATGAAGTCTGTCACGAAAACGACGTCCTCGGGCCTGGTGACCGGCATCAGACGGAACCGGCGTATGGCAGCTGACAGGGAGTGCTTCATTTCCATCATGGCGAACTTTTGTCCTGCGCAAATGAATTAAAAGTATAAATAAACATTAAAAACGTGATTATCTGTATACGGAACGTGCGGTACTTGATGCTTTCTGAGCTTGGATCAGCTGATTGAACGAATAAACTTACATAAACCCATTCAAAAATCAAGTAATATAACAGTTTACAAAGAAAAATAAGGTTTAAATTTGCCACATTTGACCTGATGATAGGTTTATTGTTTAATGATGCGAAAGTTCCAGAAAACACATGCATATGATTTGCTTTATTGCACGTTGATAACGGCGCGATTTATTTCGTGAATTGCATTAATTAGTTTGCATTGATTATAATAGATATCTACAATAATAAAAATAAACATCTTGAATGTCACCTCTTGAGAATATTCAAGCGCAACGCAACTAGAAGTAGGTAACTAGTTTTCTAGGTGCACTCAAAAAAACATGATTTCTTCCTCATAAAAAAACGTTCTATAAATGAAAATAAAAAATTTGAATAATGTTGGCGACGGCCGGGGATTGGACCTGGAACTTGTGGAGTACCTTCCCACCGCTCTGACACTGAGCAACCGGCGCCCCGACCGAACACTTCAAATTTTCAACCTCTTGATACTCCAACTTGATCTTGAAGCGACGTACAATTTCTTATTTTCATTTATGAAAACACTATAGTACTGTAAGTGCAAAATAAACCATAAAAGACGATCTAGCCCGTACTATAATTCTAGCCGCTGTAACTGGGTTAGCTGTACGAAATATAACGGGGTAAGTACTACTTTCTATCGTAGGTTCACGAATTTAGATGTTCATGTATCACCGTTTCTGTAGCCTAAAGCTAATAAAGCTCTCGAAACTCTTAGTCGCGTTTTACCTACAAAGTCCGATAAGAGCGAAATGATGAATGTAATAACCATAATTTATTCTCATCCTGCATCTCCATCGCAGCATGGCTCACACAGCAAGTGATCAGAAGACGCATTGCTTTTCTCTCTTCGCTTCTCGTGTGGGACACCGAGTCGTCCAACGACCCGATGAACCCTGGTGTCAGAGTTTTTCAACCGCCTACTACTAGTAGTAGGCCTCTGACATGGTTGTGTAACGACCGCCGTCTAAGTAATCTTAGACAGCAACCGGGACCGACGGCTTAACGTGCCCTCCGAAACACGGAACCCTTTCTTTTCGGACAATCAGGTGGTTCACCCTGCAATGTCCTAACCAGACCGGGAACAAATTCACAAAGTGATAAATATCAACTTTGTGAGTGTCCCACCGAGAATCGAACCCGGAACCTTTGCGTCGCAGGCAGTCGCACTACCACTGCGCCACATCGGCCGTCATTGCATTGCATTGCTTTTGAAACCTGCCGATTCTCTCAAACGCATCGTTGTTACAGAGAATCGCGCTACTTTGATGATATTTTAGCACCGTCTTGTTAATTTTATAAAAACTATGCTATAAAATAAAAATATACTACTAAATACTAGACTTAATCATATTTTAAACTTTTTGTTTCCAATAAAACAAAGATGAAATCACAAAGTTTTTATCATTCATAGGTACCACCGAATGGTCACGTAAAAAAGGAAATAAATTATAACCATCTTAAGACTCGCGCACCGTCTCCCTAATTTGTGGACATACTAACAAATTAAAACGCACATAATTAAGTCACGCAAAAAATACTTTAACACTTTTATAAAGCAATTCGCATCTTTTATGATCAGAATCTAGCCTCAAAGTACCTAGTTTAAAGCTATTCTTGGTCGTGTGATGGTGGCTTAGAATAGCATCACGCCATCGGTTACGTAAGAGGCCTACAGGACTCAAGGGTTTCATGTATATTACCATTTTAGGCTACAGGCTGACAACCCGTCACTTTAGTATAGTGATATACAACTTTTCTGAAACGGCTCTCAAATATTTGTGAGACGTGGCGATACCGACCGTATTTTACGGCTGATAACGCCCTGCCTACCCGCAAGAGATAATGGCGTGATGTGTGTATGTATGTGTATAGTCATGGTACCGTGGCAATTACAAGGGTCGCACAATTTTGCTTTCGGCGGTGCCAATCCGGAATCCAAGCCTAGTTGATGTAACCTTACATCAAAAAATTCTACATCTAATATTATATCAGTAATTAACTTTTTGCTTTCATGTAGAGCCATATAAATATAATTGGCTCACCTTGAGCAAGTCTAAATTTAAAATATACGACTCAAAAACTACATTTGCATTAATACTAGGGTTGCCGGCGGCGACGCATACATACCTATGGGATTTAGTGATCTGATCTGAACGGTGACCCCAAGGTTACTGCTATGTAAAGCATTTTGATATAATGTGACAGTTGACACTTGTACGGACGGATAGTTTATCTACATATGAAAGTAGTTGTAGTAGAGCTTCTTAAAAAAGCTATCCCTCTTACAAACCAAAGATGATGTTTTCATTATACAAAAATCAGTTATCATTGTAGAATATAATTCTTAGGGCCCGCTGTACCTAAGGGTTGATTGTAAAACCTCTAACTGCAACTGGCGTTCCTTCTCTTCAGGTCATAGGTGACGATCTACAAAATAGTGACTGAGAAGCAGCTTACCAATACAATTCCTAGGTCCCGCACTAAAAGGAATGTACGCGTAGGGATGCCACGTGGGCTCCTTCAGGAACCTCTCTGGTCTGAACTGTTGGGGCTCCACAAACTGGTCGTTCCTCCTCTGCAGGTCGTAAATGAGGATGGCACAGTCAATACCGGCAGGGACCTCGTTGCCGTTCTCTGTGGAATTTGCATTGCCTTAAATCTTAAGAGTTAGAACATCGCTGGAATTGAGGGATCTTGTTTAAGGTACCTAAAGGGTTCTGCCAGAAGATGTATAACTTAAAGCGTTCGGTTCGGGCGCCTTTGCTTTCCCTTACGTCGGCCGCTTTGCTTTGTCTAGTTTCATAGTTTTTTGTAAAAATAAAATTTTTTGAATACCTGAGCAATAAATTATCTGTCTATGAATATAGATTTATCTGTCTTGGCTAGGCTTCTTTTTTATTTGGTTTTCATATATTTAAATTAGTTACTATTAATTATGCATGCAAGTGCATGGCGATAAGACAAAAATAATACTATTGATTTCTAGAAAAAAACCTTCTAGCCCATCCAGGGGTTTGAAACCCGCTGCTGTCAGTTTTCCTGTACTCGTAAGATTAGTTAGATATCTTGTAAAAATATGATACTTTACTTACTTAATTTCAGATTCTGGTCAATCTTCCGCATCATGAAGGCTACGGGTGGATAAAGTCTGATCGCTTCTTTGATGCAGCACTCCAAGTATTTCATCTTGCCGAGGTCAGCCATTGTCGCCGGCCTGTCTGATTCACCGAAAATCTGGTAACATTCTTCTGCTACTCTTTCCTGAAAAGGGTTTATTACAAGTTTAAGTAACATTCAATAATTTCTGTTTCTGCCCCACCACAACTTATGGTGTAATAGCTTCCCCTTTTCGAATATTTCCAATCTTTTACGGAGGGTTCCCGATATGCGATAAGAAAGGATTAGGAAGTAAACTTAACTGATTTGCAGTCGCTTTTTAGGAGATACACACATAGATTATACACACACACATATCACGCCTTTATCCCTCGTGGGGTAGGCAGAACGTTAACGGCCGCAAAAAATCGGTAGTTATCGCCACATCTTAAAAATATTTGAGGGCCGTTTAGGGACAAGCCTGTCGCACAAAATCATAACATATGAAATCTCTAAGTCGCCTCTTACGATACCCGCGGTAAAGAAATAGGGTAATGCTATTCTATGCCGGCACATCACACGGTTACGGCTAGGAAAAACATGGAATGAAAATGTTTCCATGCCTGATGTCTGTCCTGCTTTCGCCTAAGGGTGCTCTACTTTACTTAGTATTTTAAAACCTTTTGTTTATTGATTGCTCACCTGTGCTTCTGGACTGTTGGCTAGCAGCATGAAGGCAAACTGTAGAGCAGTAGACGTCGTGTCGTGGCCCTAAACATATATACGGGGTGTAAGGGATAGCCCTCCGAATTCTGATAGGGTGCATGCAGGCCATGAAACTGAACAACTTTCCCCTAGAAACATTTGACACGAAACGACAAAAAACATCTACCTCCCAAACAAAATCACGATTAGCTGACAATTTACCGTGGGAAGTAAAAAAAAAATACGTTTCCTGAAATATTTATTTATGGGAATTTGTTCAGTTTCATAGTTTGAATGCACCTAATTAGTATTCAGAGGGCTGTCCCTTACATCCTGTATGTAAAATGGATAAGTAAGAATCTGCATAGAACTGAAGAATACCAAAACCATTAACAATTACACAGTATTTAAAACTTTCACAAATCTACAAACCTCAAACATAAACGTGTCCACTTCTTCCCCAATACCTTTGGCATCGATGATTCCTTCTTTTTCAGCTTGTAACAGTAGATCTAGCATTGCCAACTTCTTCTTGCCAACCATATAATCATCATCAACATCATTCGAGTCAAGAACTATATTTTCATAATTGTTATTATTGTTGTCTCGTCTTTTGTTGATAACATTGTCTCTGAAGGATCCCAGTAAATTTAATAGTTCTTTTTGTTTCCGTCCATTAGCTGTGAGTGAAAACATGAAGTCTGGGTATGTCCAAACTCTTTGCGATCGATGGACTACCAAAGTGCCTAAAGTGTGGATGGAATCTTTGTAGCGTCTACCGAAGTCACAACTCTCTGGGTCTAATTTAACGCCCATCGCTGTTTCTGAAATTATTAAAATTACGTTTAATCTACAAGTTTTGTTCAAAAGTGTGAAAGTTAAACTTAACGACTTTTAAAAGGTCATCAGATCTTCATTAGAGCAAATGAAAGAAATAGGGTTAATTATTTAACGAACAAGGATAACGCATTCAGTATGTTATCTATCAAATTATTCCATAGCCATAAGCCACAGTCATAGTCTTGTCCCTCTGCTGGTCAAAAAGGTTCCTCGTAACATACAAGAATTAGTTTAATTTGGTAGGATTTATATTTAAAAAGTGCACATCCTTTCTGAAGTAGGTACTCACTTATCGCATCAATGCCCTAACTATCAATAATAAACAGCAATTAGTAACGTAATCGTAATGTAATTGTTATGTTTATGTAACAAGTGTTTATAGGGTACGGCACCTTAAAAGGAAAAAAAATTAACCCTTATTAGATTGTTGTCCGTCCATCCGTCAGTCACGACCCTTTATCTCGAGAACGCGTAAAGATATCGAGTTGAAAATGAAACCTATATGGTTTCATTTCAGATCTTCAGCCGCTTGTAGTTGCAAAAAAATAAAGATCGAAACTTAACGTTAAAAAAGATTCGGCTGTAAAAATCGCGTCTTTTTCATTAATCGTTACTTCCCGTTTACCGAGAACTATGAAATTTAGCAAGTAGCATCTTGATAAAGTACACGTCTATAAATTTAATTCATTTAAAAATATTGTTTTTTAGGAGGCCGATAAAGAACAAAATAAAATAAAATTGAGGCTAGTAGTTCAAGTGGGTTTTATATGAAATAGCTTGATGTGCTTGTTACGGAACGGAGGTCCGACTCGCACCTGACCGTTTTTGTTAGTACATACAAGTAGTTATCTTACCGCATATAGAGTTCAAGGTGAAATCGACGATATAATCTGTCACGTTGGCTCTTTCTTTGCCGACGTCAGAACTCATCTTCTCCGCCATCTTTTCGCTATTTTCCGCTAGGATGGAGCAGAAATGTCGTAGGATGTTGAAGTGGAAAGTTGGCGTCAGTATTTTGCGACGTTGCTGCCATTTTGCGCCTGAAGATTTAACAATAGGTTTAATACAAACGACAACGAGTATGACGCAGCGAGGATTTCGGAATTTACGAAGCTTTAAGCACTCTAGCCAATAGTTTATGCACTCAAAGTACATAACCACGATTCCTAACACTTCTCTCAGCTTTCATAAAGGAACCGTTTCTATCTTGGGTGCATCCTGCTATTATTATTATTAATTATTAGGGACCGGAATATATGTAGCGTCAAAAGCCTGAAATATGCATGTATGTATGTATGTGTATTCTGACAAAAGTTCGAGGGTCAATCAGATAACTGTATATCCCTATAGTGACAGGTTGTCAGCCCATCGCATAAAATTGCAATACACATTTAACCCTCGAGTCCCTTAGTCGCCACTTACGACACCCATGAGTAAGAAATAGGGTGATGCTTAAAAGCTTTAGTATCAATTTGTAAAGTTTTATTTGAACTCTACCGTCACTCAATAAAAGTCCTTCTTGGAGCCATGGCTGGAGAAATCTGTACAGGAACCCTTTACTACTATTTCTTATCCCAGATATAATGACCTGCAGAGGAAGAAAAACAATAATACAATTATCACATGATATCCTTTCCTGCTGGCTAATTGACTACTGGTTATAAATTCGTACATTATTGGCACGTGCTGTACCGTACGAGTCATCCGCCTTAAAGAAAACCGGTAAAAACCGGTAAAAACGGTAACCAAATAAGTTCGTACGACATCTATCTCCAATATCCATGTTGGCTGGGCAACTGTAGTATTTGCCTTCATATGTGGAATAGGCTTCGCCGTGTGGTGCCGGTTTGAAATAGCAACACCCCATTTCTACCCATGGGTGTCGCAAAAAGCGACTAAGGGATGGATCCAGGAAATAGGCAGCAGCGTATCCTGTGAATACCTTGCACTGCGCTCGCCAAACCGTCTGCCAAGCGTGGTAAGTATGGCAACCCCTTAATTAGGGGAGGCCCGTGTCGAGCAGAGGAGTGTGTCTGTTGAAGTGGACTAGGCTTTAGATTTATGGGCGACCTCCATCTTCGGTTCTAACTAAACTCTATCTAGCTTAGACCCTAGAGACGAGAGCAAAGAAACTTAATCTCCACTTACCTCGGCATCCTCAGGATTATGCACGATTAGCACTTTTTTTGGGCCCAGTCTTAATTTGTAATGATGTTTAAATCGATTTGACAATGATCTAAAGTAATAAAAAAGTTTCACTGAAAATAAAATAATAGATACAGTTAATTTTTTACACGATTTGTTACTGGAATAGTCTAGATTAGATTTGTGCCATGATCGGGAACAATAAGGCCTTATGTGTTCTGTGTTCCTCTCGAAAAGAAGAAGGAGATTGATATTCCTGTGAAATTATACTTAGTTTTTCTAAGTAATCGTTTTACATAAGATGAGATAAAAGAAAAGTGTATGTTTATTTACCAAAACGTAAGATTGTGCGCTATGGTGTACCCTAAGGGCCTACCTTAACGTTATAAAAGATAGATTCGTTTATGCTATATAAACGGGTGTTTTTTGTATTCTTAGGGGAATCAAAATTCACAGGGTACTTCGCGTAGACCTAGATAGAACTAACAAAGTTTAAAAATTGAGGCGAGTAGTTCAATTGGAGTTTTGTATGAAAGGGCTTGATGTGCATGTTACAGACAGAACCCTCCTCGGTGGACGAGTCCGACCGCACTTGGCCGGTCACGTTTAGATACGATATTTTACTACCATTAAATTTCATTTTGTGTGTTTTATTGGTAGGTACCTGATCAATAATTATGAACTCCGAACGGAACTACTTAAACGTTTCTTGACTTAAAAGTCGAAGAAAATTTAAATCGTAGAAAGTTACCCTCTACACAGACCTCTACATTAATAAAATATTCTTACCTGGATCCATCAGAAATTCTAAAGTATTTTCTAGAAGAAACAGTCCTTTCGGTCCCGGCAGTTTTTCAAATCCTTCATGTTTCATACACCAATCCACAAATATAAACAACACTAACACTATTATCACATAAACGAGCGCCCACATCATTTTGGAAAATGTCTTTTATTATCACATTAGAAAACAGGAAACGGCAATAGTTTATCACTGTCTATTGGCCTGGAATCTTACGTACTAATTTTGACACATGTTCAGTATATTATATTCTCCTTATCAGTTGCTTGTTTACTTTTGATAGGGTCAGGTCTCGATCAAAATACGCATTAGACTCGCACTTTGCGTACTACGTCGTTTGTTGACACAATTTTCTATTCTTCAGTGGTTCACGCATTCATGCACGAATGCGTTTAACACACTGGTTGCACTGATTACAGCTGACTGCACTTCTTCGTAACTGAATATGAAAAAGTGGTAAGTTGCGTGATGGTGCGCAAGGACCCGCGCGGGCCTCCTGCTGGCTGCATATAGCCGCGGCGACCACGCTACGCAATGTTTTTATACGCTGCGGAAGTGTGCATAAATTCATGGTATCTGAGAGCCAAAATGTATTGTTTCTTTGTTTTTTTTTTTACCCATGAAATACCTTTAGATGCTTACTAAACTTTGTATTTTGCTTTATAGAGGTACAATACGTTTATAAGGTTATATTTAAATGTTTAAAAATATTTTAAGGGTGAGTTCTATTAGTGAAACTGAACAACTTTTCTCAATTTTTATTCGATATAAATTAATAAATGGATCTTCCATACCAAATGACATTTTTTTTGCTCCTTTTTGTATGGGAAGTCCTATATTAATCATATTTCGAAAAAAAACTAAGAAAAGTTGTTTAGTTTAACGAGTAGAACTCACTCTTAAAATTTATATTTGAAAATTGAAATAAGTATAAAAATTATTTACTTGAAAGAATACAGTATACAGTAAGGTCTAAAAACCAAAATATCCTAATGTTAATAAATAATCAAATTCATCAATATTAAAAATCAATGTAAAAGTAGCCATTACGTCAATTTGTTTTTTAGAGTCTTTTTTTGTATTACATTTCGTAGTAACTGCTTGTTAATTATATTATAATGCAAAAAAATGCTTTTTAATAAGTAGCTCGAAAAGCTGACGACAATTTTAAATTTGGTGTTGGTTAATATTTTAAAATCTCGTCAAAAGTACATATAAAACATAAATATTACTGTAACGCGTTTTTTTAAATCTTGAGATAGATTTTGTTCCAATCCGGTGCATCTAGTTTTTAATTTGTTGCGTTTTTAAAGATCAAAATCAGAACAAAAAAGTTTAAACTTACTAGGCGTAGTTAGGCACTGGCAGACCTTGGAAAGATAATAATTTTTTTGAAACAAATATCCACCTGTTTTAAGGAACTTAATGTTCCTACGTACCGTGTCTTATGGGTGCTTTATATTTATACTGAATTCGCATTTCGTTATCAAAATTAAATTAGTATTCATGGGATATCATTTTGGTTAATATCATCATTCTTTATCAAATACCTGAACATTTAAATTGTTTCACATATTTGTTTGTAAATAAATTAAAAAACATAATTTACATATCTAAGTTGCATGAGTGTAAATATTGACGAAATAACACCTAGCGAACAAGCTGTAACTAAAACAGTACGACTTCATAGCTCAACATGGCTAGCTTTTCATGTTTCAAAAATACATAAATCGTTTATTAATTTGATAAAAGACACTTAAAACTTTAATTTAATAAAATGTGCTACCATACATTGGATCGGCAACTTACGAAAGCGTAAAAAATTACAAAAGTATGAATTATGCGCTTTACAGACATGTAAACGGAATCGTACAAAAATTAAATGACCTTAGAATTTTTGTATGCCGTCAAATAATGCCAGCCGTACCGGACTATTACAGCAAAGCAAAAATTTTACAAGTCTGAATCTTGAAAACTTGTGACCCGGTTGTACCTAATCAAACTTTAAGTCCTTTTTGTAAGACAATAACTATATAAGGTAATGCAAGAACAGGTCAATGCGTTTTGGAGAGATAAAACATACATACAATTCTAATTGATTACCTTTTTTTTTGAAGAGGATTAAAATAACAGCAGATAAATTTGTAGTTTGTTACAGCAGTCGGTTAATCATATGCATAAATATTTTGCGATATTGTTGTAATAACTGGGTAAAACTGAATATAATTCAATTAAATAGCATTCGCGGCAGTGATTATCCCTTATTCGCGACAGTGCTAACCTTCATCAATGTATCCTGCAAATACTCGGTTTGCGCTCTGCCTACCATGAAAGGTAAAGAGGCATGATATATCTATGTATATATGTAAATACTCGGTATTCATAACATCACCCAGTGCACCACCTTAAAGGATTCGGAGCTACTGAGAAGAAAGGTGCATCAGACCGCTGAAGTAGATTATTTTTCAAATATAATTTTCGCTACGTCTTAAAAAATAACAATATCATAGGTAAATTAATATAAGAAATTGAAAAATGTTAGCGCCCTAAACCCGGGACCGTGAGGTACAGTCCCACTGCTCTGCCAAATGAGCACACAATAATACTAGGTATATCATATAATATGTCTTTTTCTTTTCTTTGGTGAAACCAAAGTTCCTTGGGTGAAGTTTTTAAAAGGTAAAAGTGAAATTATATTACTCAGCCAAGCGGAAAACCCATGTGTACCGTGCAAGGACAATTTAATAGCTGCTACAAATGTTTAAAGTAATAATAGCCCACAACTTTCCTTCCGGATGATAATCAGTAGCAAAAGGCCAATACAGTCTAAACTACTCGTACAAAGAATAGAGTCTGAATTCTAAAAACTCTGGGCAGAAATCATAGTTTATGGTCATTCTTTTTTTATCAATCCAACAACATGTAGGGACATATTAAGTCCCATTAATTATGTTTAATAAACCTGTGATATACGATGAAATCACATAACACCACATTATTGGTCCTTAGCGTCCACATTTTAGATCAAATTCTTTTATCTTTCTTGCTTGCTCATTTTTACAATCGAGATTTATATTTCAACATCCAGGATCGTAGAACTTTTCATTAGTACACGACATAATTTGTTAAAATAGAAAGATAAAACAAGGTTTATTAGTAGAGATGTACCTTCTGTAGATTGGTCGACTACCGACCCACCAGTCACCGACTACAAAAATGGTCGACTATGTTGTCTGTTGAGCCGATCATTACTTTGGTGATGTTTGGAAAAAGAAAATCGCATCTGTGCACATTTTTTGCGTCTTTCTGTCAAATAAAACAGTTGTGGTTTCATTTCAAACATAATTATTACCTACTAGTTGAAATAAATAATAACATTATAATGATATATCGTTATTACAGCCGTCTATTTGCCGAATATAAAAACGACGGCTTTCCCGACCAGTCGGTGGAACTATATACATACATACATAATATATCACGCCTATAATCCATTGCAGGGTAGGCAGAGCGTAAACAGCCGTAAAAAACGGACATTTACGCCACGTCTGACAAACATTTGAGGGTTATTCGGAAAATTGTGTATGACAGGTTGTCAGCCCATCGCCTTAAATTGCAATACACACATTACACACCCTCAAGTACCTTAGTCGCTTGTTACGATACCCACGCGAAAGAAATGGGGTGATGCTATTCTAACCCGGCATCACACGGCATCCTTATTCATAATTAAATCTGCGAAAACAGGTTATATTGCAGGTTGTATTACTAGATACGTTATGAAATGGACTCAAACATTTTGCCTTAGGGTCAGGCACAGTAATTGTACCGTGGTGGTACCGTGCAATGAGTTCCGTTACCCTTTTGATTACATATTGTCAAAGTTAAGCATGTGCTTAACTTTGACAATATGTTATCAAAAGTGTCATAATTACATCTGTCAACTACGCAACCACACAGCATGGCACCGATGAACACAAATAAAAAATCAAAAAATGAAATCGAATAAAAATATCAATATCCATTTAAGTTTACATTCAAAATTGACGAAAAATAAAGACGTATTTTATAAATTAGACAGTATTTGAAATCCTTCTTTCTAAAACAAGACGATATTTATGACTTCTTTATAACAGATAATATTTTCAATGTGATTCCAATTTAATTAAGGGAGGATGTTCGCAGCATGAGGGCAAGAAGAAAGAAACAGCCACGGCGCTTATACAAACTCTGGCCCGACTGAGAACTATGAAACCATACCGCTTCAAAAACAAAGAATATAATGTAGAAGTAAGTTATTTCATTTGCTGTTGATGATTGTGTAGATCATAGGTTTGTTCTTGATTCAGTAGTTATGTTTCATTATTATAAGAAACAAAAATTTACAATTAGTTATTACTGACAATAGCAGCCACGTCAGTCCACTGCTGGACAAGTCATACTCGCCTCACTTGGTAGGCGGGTAGGCGAGCGCAGTGCACAAATGCTGGACATGGCCGTCCCTATCGGGGGGTAATTGCTATGCTTACCATGCTTAGCAGGTGGATGGATGAGCACAGTGCAATATGTTATATGGACAGGAAACCCTGCTGCCCAGTCCCTGGATGATTATCCCTTAGACACTTCTTACGACACCCGCAGGTAGAATTAGGGTGACGCTATTCCAAGCCGGCACCACAAGGCTTGAATTACTACTAATGGATGAATGCGTTGTATGATGTGGAATAATTCTAGTAAAGTAATAAATTATATAGGTAGGTTCCTATCCGATAGTATTATATAAACTAGGTATCTTACGCAGCGTCTACGCAATTGCTCCTTGATCAATCCAAAATTATTTGTACGAGGGTCCGAGAGACTGTTTTATGAGGCGTAAAAACTTAACTCCTCTTGAGATGTGTGTCTGTTGCAGCTGCGTAACGCGTCCCCGCTAGGGCGCGCGGTGGTGCACATACGTGAGTTCGGTGGAGACGTGGCGTCGCTGTGGCGGTACGGAGCGCCCTTCCCCACCTTCATGAAGCTGATCGCCACGCTGGTGCTGTGTCTGCAGGTCATCATGCCGCTCCTCTACCCCGTCTTCATACTCATCATCACTTACTTCACTTGCGAGAGCCTGTTCCTCAGGTATGTGCAGAAGAGTTTGCTAAATCTCTCACTGAAGTTGACTCTACAGTTTAAAACTCTAGTCCCCTCCTTTTCAACTTTTTTCTGTCTCTACTACCGTTATTCAAGCTGACTCTCCTGTAAGATGTCAATTGAGGTAAACTACAACCCTTGCATTCAAACCTTAAAATAACAGACTTTCACACTTTTAGTTGGTGGCTGGACGAGCCACGGAGATTCCACCCTGTGTTTATCTGCCGTCGCGCCATGACAGTGGCTTTTCGCCCCCAAAATGCCACGGACATATGGAAAGTAAAGGAAGTATTGACCAGAGGAATTCTGCTAGCACATTCGCTCGCCACCTCCGTAGACTATCTATGCGTAATGCAGGGTTTACTCGACGAAACATAGACACACACACCAAACTAAATTGTAACGATAAGGCTTCCTCAGACTCACTAAACTAAACAGTGGCGATAAAACCCCCTCAAGATGAATATTCCAAGGCTACTTCCAAAAGTGAAAAAATTTAAAAAGAGTAGAAGTTTCTGGCGACAACTTCTGATTACTGCTGTACAATTACTTGCTGTCGATATTCCACGACGACTCAAAAAATGGCAAGAATTTGTTGCAAACAAAGAACCTTCGCACGAGCAGTCGCCGTCGCAAAGAAAAACTAAAATCTACAGATTGAAAAAATAAATCCATCTTGCCAAATACTAAAAGTAGATAGATTGTGGAATAAGTGAAGCGAACAAATTTACGGTTTGGTAGTAATCAAAGAAATTTCTTTCTATAAAAGTTTAATAAATGACTTATTTATACGGTTTGGATTTTTGAATTTAAGGCTAGCAGTGAATTATTTTGTACACTTACCTGACAGACTATTTAATCAATCAAAAGATAATTTTCCTCCAATGTCAATGTGTGATGAGTGAATGTAAGTATCTCTTCCTTGCATTTAAATACTGACCTCACCAGTATGTTTCGTTGTTGGTACAATTTGGAACATAACCTATGTAAAAAAAAAATTACCGTGATATAATTGTAAAATGTTGTGTTCGTCTCAATAAATAAATAAATAAAAATATGATATACTAGCAGCCCGCCCAGCGGTTTCACCCGCCGCTGACAATTTGCCCCGGGAATAAGACAGTTTAATATAGCCTATGTTCATCAGGGATAATGTAGGATTCTAAAAATCTTGACTTCAATTTGAAACAAATATCGTTTTCAGATGGTGGTGGCGTAAAGTTACATGCCGTGTGATTAACCTGGCCAGCCCCATGGCAGTGCCTGTTTTTTTTATTTTTTTTATCCCGCCCGAGCCGGTTTTCTATAAGGTCATAACAAAATTGTAATAAAAAAAGAAAATTGTGTGATACAAATTTCTTTTTTTAGAATGACGGTTCATGACGTCAATAAGTGATAATACTATCCTACATTGAATAAAGAATTTCAATTTCAATTAAAGGTAGAAGATTTTTATAAATCGGTCCAGTAGTTTCGGAGCCTATTCAATTCAAACAAAAAATTAGAAAAAGCTTAGAATAGCATCACCCGATTTCTTTCCCGTGGGAGTCATAGGAGGCGACTAAGGGACTTGAGGGTGTGTATTGCAATTTTAGGCGATGGGCTGACAACCTGTCACTATGGCGATACACAATTTTCCTAATGACCATGAAACATATGTCAGACGTGGCGTAAATGTCCGTTTTTGCGGCCGTTTACGCTCTGCCTACCCCGCAAGGGATAATAGGCGTGAAATGTGTATGTATGTATTATTTTAGTGTAGATTTTTAATGCATTACCTATTTATTGTTTTTTGTCGTCATTTTTTATACCGAGTAAGGGACAGCCCTTCGAATACTGATAGGGTGCATGAAACATAAAACTGGACAACTTTCCCCCAGAAACATATGTCAGGAAACGCCAAAAAAATGACCTTCCATACAAAATCACAATCAGCTGACTGCATTCACTATGGGAAGTTAGATTTTTTACGTTTCCTGAAATATGTTCCTAGGGGAAAGTTGTTCAGTTTCATGGTCTGCATGTACCCTATCAGTATTCGGAGCGCTATCCCTTACACCCTTTAATACAGCAATGATCAAATGTAATCATTACACTGGTACGAATATTGTGGCGTAGTTTGTACATTTTTAAATGAAAAAGTAGTTATTGTGGCATAACTGTAATAGTAAGATATATGGTATCGCGGACATAATTATAGATATTGATGTCCTCTATAAAACTGTAGTACATCACTTTGCTCTATTGTCAATAATTTCCACAGCTTACGCGATATAAGATATTTTTTTGGTACATTTTTCACACATTGGGTTACATTATCGAAATTTTCACGCGGATCCCTATTTTTTTCTCGTATAAAATATAGCCTATGTTCATCAGGAATAATGTAGGATTCTAATGGTAAAAGAATTTTTAAAATCGGGCCAGTAGTTTCGGAGCCTATTCGATGCAAACAAACAAACAAACAAACATACAAACAAACAAACAATCAAATCTTTCCTCTTTATAATATTAGTGTAGATCAGAGTGTCGCTTACCAGGTGCAACGAACACAGCATATTTCTTATTCTTTTTATATTTTACCTTCGTTACCGTAATTGCTTCTAAATACGACCTTCTAATACAAGTAAACGGTAAACTTAAACCATTTCTTATAAATGATTTTTTCGGTACACCAACTGTATGTATGTATAAACATCCATACATAACATTCCTACCATGTAAGCCTACAAGAAGAAGCCTGAATAAAAAACCAATGATTTTATTGATTTTCCTTATTCTTAGCCAACTTTACTTGATCTACATTTAACAGGGATCATCTATTCCCACTAACCCACTACCAATGCATATTTTTCTTACTATAAATTTACATGAATCCATAAATACACATAGAAATGGTCGGGCAGGTTTTTATCGATTTCAACTGATAAGGTAAATAAAACATAGAGCAAGACTTTATTTCAGTTTTAAGGTTTTGATCCTAACACTTGAAACCCATATCATGGTTGTATTCTACTTATCAATGATGGGTGACTTTATCTTAAATTGTCACACTGCCTCTCAAGATAACCGTTAGCCGTTTAAACCGGGCGTTTGATCGTCGGTCGCCATCGCGAAGTCAGTGCGCGGACGCAGGTCGACTGTGCACCACGAACAGAACAATGGCCCGTCTCGCGGTTATCGCACTCATAGCCCTCTGCCACACGTGAGTACTGATTTGTTTATAAATTATCTACTCTACAAACAATCACACAAATCACCCATTTCAATTCCAAACGGTGCCCGAGAAGTCGGTAAGTAGGTATAAATATTGACTGAAATGTACTGGCAGTGACAGTGGCTGATTTAAAAAACAGATGGCCTTAAATGACCTAAATATGGTCTTCATTACGTCAGACGATAGTTTAATGAAGCGCACTTTCAATGCAAATTATTGTTGTATCTATCTAAGTAATCATCACCTTGACCATGCTTAATTAAATCCAACATTTCTTTATTTTTTTACTAGTTTACTAACCAGTTCTAATTTTGAAATCATGTTCTTTCTTGCCTGATTTAGTACTTTTGATTGAAATACCATTTACTAGTTATCTGACTGTCTTCTACGGGAACGATAATCATTTTCCATTAACTTTAAGATAATAGCATAAAAGCACTGACATTTTGACCTAATATGCAGATGGCGGAAAAGAACACTTTCTTCCGCCTTGTAAGAACAAAACTTCACTCAATAAAACAAAGGTGGTTCACCTTTTATATGAACTTTAACATCACATCATTTTACTTTTGTCACGATGTCTATAATTACGAATTCCATTTTAAGGTTGCAGTCTTAAGGAAAAAGGTTCAATGTTCCTTCTACTTACCCTATGCCCTTAACTTTTAACCTCGCCTTAACCTTCCTACAAACCCACGACTGTCACAATTCGCTGCCAATTACAATTCATACAATTCACAATACAACTGATAATGATACTACCGTATGTGATGCTGGAAATGTCAATATACTCAACGAAGGCCTGCGTCCAGTTATCCACAAAGAGGCGCCATAAAATTTAAATTAAAGACTGGGCTACTTGGGTTATGTTAATTAAATGCTTAGTAGGCATTAATCAATCATAACATAACATAACACAGGCTTCACTCGAATCGTGATCACTGATCATTTATTCTCATTCATTGAACTTCTGTAGATACATTTACCTACAGGTTTTTTTTTGTCATATACGCAAGGTTCGCCAACATTTAAGATCTTTAGTAGTAATAGTAACACCGTAGTCTAAACAATGGTTGTTAAATAATGTTTTAGGGCTTTCGCTGAACACACCAAGTTTCCGGAAGGGTTCACTTTTGGCGTAGCGACAGCTGCCCACCAGATCGAGGGTTCTTGGGATGTCGGCGGTAAGTAACTCACTCAGGTGTTCAAAGCCACCAGTCTTATCTAGGCTGTCCTCTACTCCTGGTAACAATAGTTACCTAAATAAATTTTGTAGACTACACTTTTGAAGTGTTTGTACCACGTTTGTACTTATATCAAGTACCTAGATTGAATTTGATAAAATTTGTTGTTTCTTTTCGTATCTTGACATCGCGTATTGAAGAATTATCGATATGCTACAACTGTTAGAACACTTACGATATGTACCTAAGTATTTTCTTTTCTTTTAAAATTTAAGGCAAATCCGAGAATGTCTGGGACCGATTCTCCCACTCGAAGCCTTGGATGATCGCCGATGGCACCAACGGTGACATCGCCTGCGACTCATACAACCGCTACCTTGAGGATGTCGAGGAGCTGGAGAACCTTGGAGTGGACTTCTACCGGTTCTCGTTCTCCTGGTCTCGCATCCTGCCTACTGGCCGCATTGACTTTATCAACCCTGATGGAATCCGCTACTACAACAACCTTCTTGATGCTCTTGCGGAAAAGAACATCGAGCCTTACGTATGTATGAACTTCAAATGTTCAATTAAAATACTGAAGAAGATCCCTCTGTTTTCACTGATTGAATATGTATTTAATTTTATTAATATTATTTTCCACCCACCAGGTGACATTATTCCACTGGGATCTACCACAATCCCTGCAAGATCTAGGCGGTTGGGCTAATCCAAAAATGGTCGAATATTTCCGCGACTACGCCGATGTGTGCTTCAAGGAATTCGGAGACAAAATCAAATCCTGGATCACTTTCAATGAACCGTACGAAATCTGCGAAGATGCTTACGGTGATGAGAAGAAAGCGCCAGGAGTCGACAGTCACGGTGTTGGAAACTATTTGTGCAGTGACACTCTTCTGAAAGCCCACGCTGAGGCATACCATCTCTACAACGAGACATACAGGCCGAAACAGAATGGAAAAATCATGATCTCTATCAACTCTATCTGGTATGAGCCTAGTGACCCTGAGGATTCAGAGCAAGTTGCTCTGGCAGAAGTAGCCAATCAGTTTAAAGTAAGTGATTTCTGCCCCATTTAATAAACAATAAACATACGAACATGTGTTTGAGCTATGTTTGTCATATTCACTTATTTACATTTTCAGTTTGGCTGGTTCGCACACCCAATATTCGCGGAAGAAGGTGGCTACCCAGCTGTCATGGTAGCAAATGTTGCGCAACAGAGTGCGGCTGAGGGCTTGAATACGCCCCGTCTACAGCAGTTCAGTGAGGAGTGGATCGCGAGGATCAAGGGAACCTCGGACTTCCTCGGCATCAACCACTACACTACGCATCTAATCACTGGTCCCGGAGTAGACCCCATCTCCAAGTCTCCGTCATGGCTAAAGGATATCGGAGCTGTCACCACCATGAATGTCGGTGGTGACTCTGCCTCTGAATGGCTTCGGGTGTGATGAATTGAAAATACTTTGTGATGAATTGCCCTATATACAGTAGTCTGAGCCAAATCTGAAAATGAGATTTTCATAATTATAATTTTTTGTAAATGTTTGTTTTCTGCCCTACTAACACTAACACGTATTTTTCGTGGACGGAGATTGATAATAATGAATTGTAAGTGAAAGTATTTGTCAGGTGGTGCCCAGCGGATTTGCGAACCTGCTGCGCTGGTGCAAGAGCTCCTACAACGACCCTCTCATATACATCACAGAGAACGGATTCTCTGACCGTGGAACCCTTCAGGACTATGGACGCATCGAGTATTTTAATGTGAGTGGATTGGACAACCATAATTTGGAAAGAGAAAATGGCCTGATTGATCTACTTTACTTACACCTTTTAAATGACGGAACTGCCTTTATACAAGGCAAACAAAGCCGTGAATAGATTATATCATATTTATTAGTGTATGATAGATGTCAATGTATTGAGAAGTTGCAAAATTGCAAACAGAGTTCGAACCTGCGGGTTTCGGTATCAAAACTATCGACGATGTGATCGTGATGACTGACGAGTTCAGAGTGGTACTGTACAATCTTTGCAAAAACAGCCACACAGGATATTCTTGTGGGAGGAAGTGATTAATGAATGTGATCAATCTGATCATGTAGTGGTAACGACTGGTAATGTTTTCTTACTTCAGGACTACCTGTCAGCAATCTTGGACGTGATCTACAACGACCAGGTGAAAGTGCTGGGCTACACCGCCTGGACTCTAATGGACAACTTTGAATGGCGCGCTGGATTCTCGTAAGTTTTTAACCTTGTTCCCAGCCTCAGTGCTTCTGGAGCCCTTGTTTGATATCTGAATTCAAAAAGAGCTCTAGCACCAGAATAAACAGTTTGTGCCAATATGGTTACAATATAATAACGAGTTTAGAATGCTCTTGGGATTGCCGAGATTTTTAGTGCTTCTGGAATATTTTGTGGAAGCACGAGTAGATGACTTTTACGCTGTGATACGGAAGAAGACGGCATCCCTACTATCTAGATCGCGCGGTGGTTCCAACAGCATTCTAAGTATGTTAAGCTGTAAGCTTGCAGAGCCTCTTCTGAGGCACTTTATGAGTGTGCTGGTGTGGCAGGATACTTAGATATTATTATTCTTATCATGCAGAACGTAATAAACTAAACTAACCTAGGTATAAGCTTAATATGTACTAACAAATGCACCAATGTGTTGTCTTGAATTAAAAGATTATTATCTACACTAATAATATAATAAAGAGGAAAGATTTGTTTTTTTGTTTGTTTGTTTGTATGTAATCGATAAACTCCGAAACTACTAGACCGATTTCCAAAATTCTTTCACTATTAGAAAGCTACAACATTCCTGAGTAACATAGGCTACTTTTTACTACGGGAAAATTCCTCATTCCCACGGGAAAACCGTTAGAAGCAGGAAAAGCGGGAAATATAGCGGACATTACCCAAATTAGCCAAACCGATTTAGCGATCTTCGTGAAATTTGGCACTGATATTGGTGGTATATTGAAAACGGACTTGGACTACTTTTTGTCAGCACTTGGGGATCTGGAGTACCTGATGGAGGGCACCAGGAGCACAGCTAAACTATAAGAGATACGAAAATGGCTTCATAGCAAAAGTTGTTCAGCATGATGGGTCGCTTCTGCTGACACATGGTTATCGAGGATCTGGAGTACCTGATGCAGACCACCAGCATCCCATCTAAACTAGAAGAGCTACGGTAATGGCTTCAAAGTAAAAGTTGTTTAGCATGACGGGCTACTTTTGCTGGTACATGGTCATCGAGGGTCTGGAGTACCTAAAGCAGACCACCAGCATCCCATCTAAACTACAGGAGATAAGGTATCGGCATCAAATTAAAAGTTGTTCAGCATGACGGGGCGCATCTGCTGGCACATGGTTATCGAGGATCTGGAGTACCTGATGCAGACCACCAGCTGATTACCGTAGCTCTTCTAGTTTAGATGATCCCATCTAAACTAGAAGAGCTACGGTAATGGCTTCAAAGTAAAATTTGTTAAGCATGATGGGCTGCTTTTGCTGGTACATGGTCATCGAGGGTCTGGAGTACCAAAAGCAGACCACCAGCATCCCATCTAAACTACAGAAGAAAAGGTATCGGCATCAAATTAAAAGTTGTTTAACATGACGGGCCACTTTTGCTGGCACATGGTCCTGTTGAGTCACTTCTGCTGGAACCGAGTAAAGAAGTAAACTACTTTTTACTGCGGGCAAAGATCTTATTTCTGCGGGAAAACTGGTAAGTAGCAGCGGGTGAAACCGCTGGGCGGGCCGCTAGTTATTATTAAGTGCTTACATTCTATGACTACGATTATTTCAGTATCTATCAAAATGGCCAGTAAAATGATGACCTTGTTCCACCAGCTCCCTTCTACCATCGGTCATCCAGACGCACCGCCGGATACCATCCGTACCTGGTAGCCATTCCACCAATTCGGACTAAGCGCTTCCAGTCATCATTTATAATGCGCACTGCTAAAGAGTGGAATTTACTACCTGCGTCTGTGTTTCCAAAAGCATACAACCCTAATCTCTTCAAAGTAAGAGTGAACAGGCTTCTTCTGGGTGAGCTCGCTCCATCTTAGACTCTGTCTCTGTCCTATGACCTAGACTAGAGTCAAGAGCAAACCCATCATTAATAAAAAATAAAAAAATATGTTTTCGCAGAGATCACTTCGTATAGAAAGATAGATCAGCTCCTTTAGTCACACTTTTTTTCCAGAAAATTCTGTTTTGTTAGGGATACGCCAGCTGTACGATAAGTAAGGTCGTTTTTATCTAAGTCTGGTTTCGCAATCGCAAGTGCACTCGGCTGTGTAACGCGTTTTATAATCCGCGTCACTTTAACCCTTTAACGGGCAGAGCATGGCAAATTATTTCATTGGTTTTATAATCTATTCCTGGTAGTTTAGGTTAAATTTTAGTTGGGAACATTCTTCCCATCGCCTTATAAAGGTTTAAAACAACCAGGTGATTATTTTAGTTTGTTGGCTTGACCAGTTAGATCATTGGGTTGATCATGTTAGATTGTTGGGTTGATCTTGTTATTTTGTTGGGTCAATCATTTTTTTATCAGGTTGGTTTCATGTTATTGGTCGGTTCAGTTTGATGGGTTGATCAAACTGATGGTTATAGTTTGTTGGGTTAATTATGTGAGTTTATTGGGTTGACCAGGTTAGTTTATTGGATTGATCGGCATAATGGTTGTGATGATCATGTTAGTTTGTTAGGCGTGTTACGTTTGTTGGTTTGATGAGATAAGATAGTTGATAAGAAGAATGCTTTTACTAGAGCTCCTTTAAACCAGTCTAAATAACATAATGTTTACAGAGAGCGGTTCGGCTTCTACTACGTGAACATAACGGACCCGGCCAGGCCAAGAACTCCTAAACTCTCCGTGGAATACTACAAGCAGCTTACAGCCACACGCGAGCTGCCCAAGGACGAGCGATTCTTCGAGCAAACGGTTAGATGATTGATTTTAATAACATGTTTGTGTTTACCTATTCTGTGCTGAGAACCTGATAGATAAGGCTGAGTCAGAGTTAAAGAAGCAGCACAACAAAAGAGTGCAGATACGATTTTGACTGACCTTTTTGGCCGGCCTCGATTCTGCTGTATCTACACGCTGCAACTCACAAGAGGTAGCGGGGGAACGCTTATTGATATTCTTTGCATAAGGTGTATGGTATGCAAATTATAAGAAAATTAAATGAAACGCTTTATATTTCCTCTCTGCTATTGCTCTCATTTGATCACTAAACCGCGGTCTTCTATTACTCATTTAAGAAAGTAACAAAAATAGGTAAGAAAATTTAACAAGAGAATCAAGGCTATTCTATATTTCATACTAGGTTTTACCCGCGACTTCGTCCGCATTAGATAGTATCATCATAAGGCCTGAAACATCTTGACAGATGATTTAAACAGCGTTACTGTGTGAGTGGCATAGTATAACAACTATATATTGCCTGACACAAAAAGCAAAGCAATCCACACAACGAATCCTCGTCTGATGATTTTCTTCGGCGTTATGCGCTATGTTTCTTATGATTTACTTTGTTTCCCGTGGGGTTGAAAGATTTTGCTGCGGTAAAAAGTAGCCTATGTCCTTTCTTAGGTTCCTGTCTATGCTTATGCTAAATTGTATCAAAATCGGTTCAGTGGTTTAGGCGTAAAAACGTAACAGACAGATAGTATGGATATTATTTATATCGTATGGCTTATGCTAAAGTTTTCAATCTGCCTAGGCATTAGATATAACAACTAACTCTCTGCTTGGATTCCTATTAAATGTATAACTTATATTTTTCCACAGATCCGCTTGTGAAGGGACTGACGCATGGTAAATTAAGTGCTTACGCTGTAAATATTTAATATGCTTACGTTAATTCAAATAAATTAGACTAACGAATAAATAATATGCTTTTCCTTCTTGATACAGAAACCACCACGAAACGAACTTTAAAGAAGGAAGAGAAAGAAATGAAAAATGATTTAGGCATTAAAACAAATATTTATTTAATTCATTATAAGAATATCGACGTATTTACAATGAAATGAAAAGTTGTAAACTAATTACTTTGACACATTTAATTTCATTGTTAAAATAATAATAACATTGATAGAAATAATGTTACATACACTACAGAGAAAACTTGCATCTTGTGTCAGACCATAGATGATGTTTGTAAGGTAAGGAGTTAAAATAAACCACATAAATACTTGAAATATTGTTTCGAATATTATTCTGTTATTTTATATTTAGCTAAGTTAGAATGTTACTTGCAAGCAGCGTGTGGGATTGCTTCAACAAGACACCATAGATTTAAAACATGTTTCGTCGAGTTATATAAATGATTCCCACTATTTTTCCATTTTACCGATGAAATTCACTTGTTAGCAACATGGAATGTTTCTTTATTTTGCACTCACGCAGTGCTTTAAGTTTTTTTTCTTGAAATCACATGCAGACCACAGGGTGGATGGCGCTGTCAGGATAAATCTTTAATTCGACGAATGACAAGAAACACTAAACATTTAAGTTTAAGGTTTCATATAGTTTCCCTACAAAAGACAGAGACAGAAAGACAGATCAGTCGAAGAGTAGGATATACTAATTAGAATAAATATTCGAACAATATAAAAAGCATGTAGAACTCTCTTTTGTCTTACGGCAAAGAATTAATACACGACATACAATAAAGTACAACGAACGGATGTATAGTACATAAAATTAAACATGTATCATAAACCCAGCACCATTACTCCTAGTTACAAGTTATACAAGATGCTATATACTGCTATTAAACATAAATTCATAACTGAAGATTACATTAAGTCTTAAAAGAATAATAGTACTAATATGGCAAAGTTTTCAATGTAGCATTCAATAAAGGTCTATTAACGTTTCCAATCAAGCTAGCTGAATTCATTACACTCACACGCAAATCTAAACACTAGGTGGGCTAAAAATAATTTTGAGAAGAGTTCCTACTGTATCCAGCGATACTAGTCACAAAGACACGTCGTTAGGTATATCAAGTAATACTTAGATAGTAAATATATCGAAAATATGTTTTTAATTAAGAACAGTTGGCACCATTTTAGGATATCGAATCCTTAGAAGACATCAGTCACGATATTGCACTGCTCGAACAGCCAGCGGCGGGACCGCACTACACTACTTATCATTTAGAGTTAGTCGTACAAACCTCAAGCTCTTTCACTCTTTCTTATACAATTAGAGCGAGTGAAGGAGAGTTTGAGCGCCTAACTATTAAAATTTTATTGATATGTTTGTATGGTGAGTGCGGTGCGCAGGCCCCGCCGCCCCTCGCACACCCTATAATCCTATGTTATTAGCTAGCTGCACCCATAAACATGCATAAAGTTACACCAACCAAACATTACAAAAGTAATAATAATAGTTGCCAACATTATTGTCTAATTCACGATTAACTATAAAACTTAACGTCTAACTATAATCTCGAAAATACACAAGGACGGTAAGTAGACAAACACATTACTATAAGATAGTTTAATCATGTCCAATTTATCAATACACAATAAACTTGAACATAGAAAAGTAGAAATAATTCAACATTATCTAATATTACAAAAACGCAATAAATACATTTTATAAAGGCACAATAAGGCACAAATATGTCGAGATGTTATCACAATCATAATTTTTTATTAATATAGAAATACAGTCGCGCGAATCGACCTGCTTAGCTTTAGTCTACAGGGAATCAAAATCAACTGGTACTATTTTAGTACATTTACTAGTTGATAGAGTTACATTTATGGCAACAACGTAATAAGTACTGCGTTTCCATAAAGTTTAAGAACAACCAGTATGGATGATCCTCATATGGAACTCTGGCTACTGCCGATAGTTCAAAAACATTGAAAATTACACTAACAACTTAGCAGAGAATGTCCTAAGTTGTTTGGCATTTGATAAGATTTAGAGCAATTTAATGAACATTACCACCTAAAACAGTTCCAGTTGGACTTTTGCACCCATTAAAACGTCTCAGTTTAGGATTTCCGATAGTCTCAGTGAAAGAACATGGGAAACCTAGCTTATATAAATCCGGTAGCAAAGCGACTACTTTCTGCTAAGAAAGAAGGCTTGCCTCACCGCAGTCGATCTAGATACTAAATATGACTAGCCATTATGATAGTCATGGCCTACTTAAACATTACTTAGCCCAATAACTTTTGAACTTAATCAAACAGGTAGCATGCAGAATCGTAACCTTTCTACGAGGAGGATACAACCAATAGCGAAAGCCCTGGATCTCAGCACACGTTACTCGTTTATAAGAAGGGATAGGGACTGCGTATGCGATCTTCAATGATGAATATAGTTATACAGCATCAAAATGCTTTTGCTGTAGGCTCTACCCTCCCTGCTGTCGGGCTACCTCGCCTGCCTCACGCACACTAACATAATAAACGCCGCCACGACTCGGAAGCGCCGCGATCGCTCACCGCATAGAATTCCGCGCGTTCTCATTCTAATAAATGCCGAGAATTCGATGAAATTCTGCCCAATAAGCTCCTCGCGGGTCCGCCACTCACACACGCACTATGTCATTATCCGGTAAGTACTGTAGTGTAGTACTAGAGTCCTTCGCACTGGCTACGCTGTGGGACGTTACCTAAAGGTCACCGCACACCTGGCGCGGTCTACAGCCAGGTGAGCACGTTGTCCGGCTTGCTCGGTGTGGAGTTGATGAGCGACTGCACGTCGTCCAGTAGGATGTCATTTGTGAACTCGCTCAACTGTAATAGAGAGGTTTTGGTTAGTCTTCTTCTTAGCGTGTCGATGGTAGACACTACACCGTCGCGGCCCAGAACTTAGTGTTTATTTTAGATGTTTCTAACATTACGATTCCACGAAAATCTAAAATTAAAATTAATAGACAATGCTCGTTAGGTAAATGAAATAAAGAGCGAAGTCAAGCGTTTCATGATAATCTGCGGTACGCTGTGAGCGAGCAATACCCCGCGAGGTATACATCGAATCAAGCAACTAAATAAACCGAACTATCATGTGATATCGTCTTAGAATAGCATCACCCCATACTTATTCCGTGGGTGACGTAAGAGACTCGATAGTTACATGTGTATTGCAATTTTAGGCGATGAGTTGTTTACCTCACTATAGTGATAAACAATTTTCTTAATTACCCTCAAATGTTTGTCAGAAGTGTGTAAATGCGCGTTTTGTACTCTTTCTAACCTACCCCGCAATATAGGCGTGTTATATGTATTAGTGAAAGCTAGATAATGTTTACAGGGTGACAGTTTGTACCGTCGACGTAGTCAGTGTTGATCGTGCCTGAAAGCGTATTAGTATTCCTGATAACCTGCAAAGTGTCTACCAGGGCAAGACTAGGACCCACATTCCGCTATTTTATTAAAAACGTCTCAGTTGTGTTTCGATAGCGTGTCAATTGGATGGTTTTGGTCGTTTCGTATTCGGCTAACAGAATGAAGTATAGTATATCACAATGGCAACAGAATGACAATTTAGTGTCGATGGCATTACAATGACTAAAAATAAGATAGATCATCAGTGTTAATCGTGCCTAAGAACGTATTAGGTCCCTAATAACCTGCAAGATACCTATGTACCAGATCGTCGACGTAGGCGTAATGTATGAATTCGTAGATCGTATTAGTGCAAGCTATTTACAACGAGGTGACGTTGTACCGTCGACCTTGTCAGTGTTGATCGTGCCTGAAAGCGTATTAGTACTCCCAATAACCTGCAAAGTGTGTACCAGATCGTCGGTGGAGTCGATGTTGTCGCCGATGGTGATGTCGGCGGCGTCGAGCGCGGCGCCCGCCTCGCTCGTGCAGTCCATGCGGTCGTCCATGCCCGACAGGAAGTCCTCCGGGGTGTGCGGCATCGAGTACGACTGCAGAAATAAAAAAACCGATATCACTAAAAAAGTTAGGCTATCCTAATTAGGACATATCGCACTCTTAATAAAATAACGACCTAATCCAAAAACACAAATTTTTGGGTATCGATGAAAAACGTTTGTTGAATAAACGGATTAATTTTTAAATGGCTGTAGAATTAAAAGTAAAAGGCAAAGGATGAAACTTGAACCACCTGACTAATTCTAAGAATATGTTCTTTTAAATGCATTAAAATTTACACAAATATTCACATCCATTAATTAAAAAAAGTTAATTATTTGTAACCCTTTAGAATTAAGTCATTATTTCATGAAAAATCTGAAAGATTTGTTGACCTAAGTTTAAATCGGTCTTTGCTTTACCAAATCAAACATAAAGATCTCCGACTCATTTTAAATTAAGTCACTATTTTACTAAAAAGTTAAAAGAAAATACAAATTATTTAAAAATAAGTCTATAACTTAAACATGTGACTCAAATTCAAATCGCGATATAGCGACTTGCAAATGTGAAACGGTCAACAGAACACCGTCCTATTACAATGAAACTATTAAGATCATTTTTTCTTGTCATTCATATGGGACACTGAGTCGACAAATGACCCAATGAACCCTTTGATTAAACGAATTTAAATGTAACTTAAATGCGCCGCGGTCGCTATAAATGGTGCGGTGGCTGTTCTCATTGCAACGGAGACGGCTTCTATAAGAAAAATTAAGTGAAAATGAGAAAATTAAACTAAAAAATATTTGTACGCTAGTGTGGTTTGGTCGGCAGCGCTTCTACCCGATTACTTGTTAGTTGCTAGCGTTCAGATGCTCTCTTTTATTCTGATGTCCACTTTCCTCACGTTGCTGTCTGCTTCGTGATACATAGCGATGCCTCGGCCGTGTGGCCAGGTGTCAGGTGTTTTATGGTAGAGTGTTGTCCACGATCTGCACGATGTTGTTGACTTTCATTGCGGCTTGATGTCCATCAATCCATATTAATATTGAGTATTTGGGTGAAATATACATCGGCAAGGCACTGCGACGTTCTTTGTGTGTTTTTCTCGATGAGGTCATGATTATCAAAGGGACGACAAGCGAGTCGTGTACGAGGACACTCAGTAGTACCGAAGTGATTGTGCGTAATGACTTTGGCTTGTTTAGGTTGATGGAGTTGTGCGTTAGAGGTTTGCTGTTGACCATAAACTTCTTTTCAGTGATCAGAGTGTGGAGTACTTCCTTTTGAAAGTGATCGCAAGGTAGTGAGCTGCACAGGACTGTCTTAACACTCACTAGGCATTTCCAGGCCCTGACATTTAAGAGGCTGTGAAACACAAGCTGTTATTTTGATCGCAGCTGTCTTCTGTATTATACTGTCGATAGCTCGGTGGAGTTCTCTGGCGGTTCCTTGTAGTTAGGTGGATATTGGACTAACTTTTTTCCATGTGATGGAGCGCTAGGCCTAGTGAGCGATGCGGTGATCCCAAAAAATACACGGCGTGCGTGCTGAACCAGATGAATAGCGTGACGATAAGAGACTCAAATTAGACTTATATGAAAGTGCGCAATGACGTTGCTCAGACGAGGGGGTACTGTCTTACTTATTTTGCAAGAAAAGTAGCGATGAAGCGTGAAACGCGTCGTCAGTCACAGGCACAGCCACAGAATACAATAATAATTAAAAAGGTCAGCGTTCGCTTATATCATTGATGTTCGTGTCGAGGTTCACGTGATGAAACTAACGGTGTAACACCCGCTTGAAAAGGGGTGCCACACGATTGCCGTCGATGACTGTGGTCGCCTATTCTTCTAGAGCTAGTTCTATGGTAGATGCATCATTCAGTTTCGTTTTCAATTTGATGACCCCGTCGATCCTAAATGGCAAGTAGGCGGAGTCGGGCTTCTATAAGCGGAAACGAATACTACTTTTTGTGTCTTATTAGTTCGCTTATAGGTCGGGCCTACCATTATAGACAAATGACAATGCTGGTTTTGAAAAAGTTTTCGATTAACTGTAGAATGTGGTAAACTCTGGCCTTGGAAAATCGATCAGGATCGAATTGAGAAGTGTTTTGCTGAGTGAGAAATAGGTTACGTCCTTTCTCGCCCGTGTTTGGCTCAGGATGTTTCAGGTGCGGGCTTCTCGGTGGGCTATATTGGAATAGCGGATAATCACACTAGCACTACCGATATCGTACGTCAAATTTGTCGCAAACGTTTCGGGCGTCATCGATGTCTTTGAATTTAGTTGGTATCTGTCGTTTTGTGATATTACCAACATATTGGATTACCACTATTCCGTGCGAAACGTATGGATCTCAACACCCTGCACCGTATTTTAACAAGTTGAGCACAGTGTGACTATCTGTCTTATGGAGAACGGCTTGCGGCATGCTCTTTGATGACGGTGCCAGCCATGTTACTTCGCACGATAATGGCGTCATGACAAGCGACGTGCTGATTTGGCCGTCTAGTCGACGAAAACGTGTTCTTAGTAGGAGATTTATTCTGTAACTGTAGTGAAGGTGGCACCTTAGTAGCATGTCGTATGCTAATTTTTTTTAAGTTTCCCTACCCATTCATTCTGCAATGTGACAAGATTTTAATCCATCTGCTGGTCCTGTTAGTACTCACTTATTTGGCTTGTGATGTGATAGACGTAAATTGGAGATAAATGGCGGTATTTAGTGCTTTTCTTTGTAGAACGTTCTGTAGTAAACACTTCAAACGATAGACGTGTGAGGTGTAGATAGACCAAGTTGGTACACACTTAGCCTTGGTTTTATCGTTGAGTATGACGGCAGCAATCGAGGTGCCAACCAACCAACTATGGTTCAATATGATTACTTTTCAGTCGGAGGATTAAATTAATGTCCTAAAAATATAGAAAATTCGTTGAATTTCAAGAGAAGTAAAACGTTAAACCTATTTGTAAATAGATTTCGGTACAAAACCTCAAGATTAAGATAAAATGCGAAGTGAGACACCAAGTTAATTCGTTAAATTATGTAATGATATCAGTCGAATACAGGTCAAATTTGAAATAATACCGAAGTCTTTTCATTATTTTTGCTAAAACAAAGACTCAACTAAAAATGTTACCAGAAATTTTCATCATTAGAAATACAACAAAGACCTAATATCAGTTATATCATATAAATAACAAAATTTTCATAACGATACAGTCTTATCTCCAAATGGGTCAGTGAGCTTTTCCAAAATTTTCGTAAAATACAGACCTAATTTAAAATGAGTCAAGCAAACATCACAGGTTTTTGTAAAACAAAGACCAAACACTAAATCGGTCATTCTTTTATAAAAACTTTTCAATTACACTGGCCTCAACTTTTAATAAAACAACGGCTCATTTCTAAATCAGTCGTTTTTTCACAAAAACGTAGCATGCAGCCGCAGACGCAAGACGAAATCGGTCATTATTTGACTGAAGAGATAGGAGTTCGGGGCGGGAAAGATATAGAATCATCTTATTTTGAACCTAATTGTGTAAGATATAGGGTTGTATTTTAAAGTCTATGTTGTGGGCCCTGCTCTAATAAGTCAGTTTTTCACAAAAACTCATTTTGGCCAAATTTTGATTTAAGTCGTTATTTTACTAAGAGTGCGATATATATAAGAGATCTGTGATCCTAATAAGCTATACTTGACAGCAGTTCCATACGAAACGAGATGCCAACAAAGGAGAATAGACCCTCTGCTGTTGCATTACCACGAATCAGACAGTTCTTAAATATGGCTTATTAGGATGGCCGTACTGTAAATAGTACTACTAGTAGGCAGTTGAAATACTGACGCCAGGGTTAATCGGGTTGTTGGCAACTCGTACGCCCAACTCGTGAGCTGGTTGTTTGAACAACCACAAAACTTCTCCGGGTGAGCTCCTGCTCCCTACAATACAGTCAGGTGTAGATTTTAATAGCCCCCGGGCTAAAATCATAGGGCCCAGAACTAAAAAAAAAAAGGGTCGGTGGACGACTCGGTGTCCCACACGAAAAAGAAAGAAACAATTAAATAGTATAAAATTCGCATCCCGTGTCCCTTTATCCCTATGTTTGCTTAGATCTTTAAAAAAATGCAACGGTTTATGATACGGATTTATTTAGTAGATAGTGATTCAAGAGGAAGGTTTTAATTTCATGCCGCAAAAAGTATTTTATATACACTCGTCTCATAATGTTCGAATTATGAATTCGAAAACAGATGCATAATGACCTACTTTATGCATTCTGCCTATAAAAACTAGGGTTTACTATAAATTACAGAAGCGTAATGACTTAATGACAAAACTCTTAATACGATAAAGTTGAGAAATGAAACGAAGTTTTTTTTTCCAATACTCAAATCGCTATCTTCCGCCGCACCTGACAGTTGTTGTAGTACGGTAATTTTTCGGATGTTGTTCAGTTGTTTTAATAGGTTTTTGTTCTGTTGTTGTTCAGATGTTGATTAGTTCAGATGTTATTCCGATGTTGTTCAGTTGTTGTACAGAAGTTGTTCAGATGTTGTTCAGTTGTTGTACAGATGTTGTTCAGTTGTTGTTTCGATGTTGTTCAGATGTTGTTCAGTTGTTGTTCAGATGTTGTTCAGTTGTTTAGTTAAGTTATTGTTAAGACTCCACATCTAAACAACTGCTAAAGTATAGATTTTTAAAAATTCATATCAAGCCATATTACGTTCTCGTATTGAATTTGTCCTTGTATCGGGCCTTGCAATGGCCGGTGCGTACGTTTAGAAAAGTGTTTCTGAGTTTTTTTGGAGAGTGTAGATAAAATAGTGTATGCAACTGCTATAATTAGGCATTAGAATGCTCGTGTCAAACTATTATCACACTCGGCTGCGCCTCGTGTGATAAACAGACACTCGCATTCTCATGACCCCTATTATACGACAGTTGCATAAACTACTATTTCTCGCGGGGAAACGGTTAGCAGCGCGTGTGGCGTAAGTATTTAGAAATTTGGCGCTCTAGAGCATAAGGGATCTATCGCCCCTTGTTTGTGCTGTCGTTTAACGTTAAAAATAAGTGAGACTGGTGCAACACTGTAGAATACGAGTACACAGTACACAAGTACGAATTGCAAGCGAAGCGAACTCGTTACTACACGCTTAAGTAACAACAATACGTATTGCGAGCAAAGCGAGATCGTCATAACTCAAATTCATTGGTACTTGGACACGTATTCCGAATGACATGAGCTAGTGGTTTCACGTTGAAACAGTCACAGATAGTGTATTGCGAGCGAAGCGATCTTTAGATTCCACGTTAAAACAATAACCTTCAGGGTTCTTCTAGTTCACACAATATTATGTAGGTACCTGTGTGACTTGCATGCCGAGGCCGCTGTCAGCAGACTCCTGGCGCTGATGGTCGGTGAGACCTGACAAGAACGGGTCGATGGGCAGTTCCGTGTTAGCCACCTGCGTGCTGGTCACTAGCGAGGACACGATGGAGGAGGCTTGCCGCGCCATCATTTCCGTCTGGAACGAGAGATACTAGATCATCAGCAATGAAAAAGATTCACAAGATTATTGTCGTAGGCTATCGTGTGTCTAAAAGCACGTTCATACCATGCACCTGCTCCTGCTCCTGCCGCTGTCGCGAATATTGCTCGAAATAGTTTCGCGGAAGTCTCATCGCGAGTAAGTGTACACACACTGCCGACGTACTCTCTCGCATCAATATGAGTGAGCGAGATAGCAATACATTCCACGCGCGTTCGTGCTGCCGTTCCTTTGACTCGCGCACGAAAAGCCGACAATCGAGGGAGCACGGGAAGTAGCAGCGGCATGACGAGTAGCAGCGCGAGTAACCTGTTCGCACATACGCACTGATCACTTTTCTTACTATTTCCCTGCCCATATTGGCATCATGTGAACGTGCTATAAGGCACTCGGTAAAAGCAAATTACATCTCTTTCGGCGGGTATATAGCGCGAGCAACATTTTTAAACCAGTTTTATTGCGACAATTGCAGCCATAAAATTCTGAAAAATATATATGTTGTTCTCTAATTTATATGACGGAAAAACCGAAAATTCTCGCGGAAATTTAATCGCAAAATCATTGTCTATTTCTCTCTGGCGTAGCGCGAATGAAAAGGACAAACTTATCAGGTGAATCAGGGCCGTAAAGAAGCCCACTTAGGAAACTGTTGGTTGACAGCTTAGACTTCATAGGATGATGTAAGCAAATTTTCCCTGTTACCTGTCTCATGATCTCTTGCTGGCGTTGCTTAAGCCGCTCTCTTTCCAGCTGTAGCGACTGCAGCCGCAGCTTCTGTTGGCACGCCTGGATGGACGCGTTGGCCCAGCCGCCGCCCGCCAACCCGGCGTTGGCTGCCGGCGTACGCTGCAAGTGTTGTGCTGGAATTCGCAAATATATTACTTAGTAAATCATGAATGCCGTGTGATGCCTTAGAATAACATAACCCCATTTCTTTCCCTTGTGAGTCGTAAGAGGCGAATAAGGGACTCGAGGGTGTGTATTGCAATTTTAGACGATGGGCTGAGATCCTGTCCCTATGGCGATACACAATTTTCCGAATGATCCTCAAATATTTGTCATACGTGGCGTAAGTGTCCGTTTTTGCGCCTTTTTTTGCGCTTTGCCTACCCCGCAAGGGATTATAGGCGTGATATGTGTATGTATGTATGTGTATGTAAAATCATTCACGGTTATGTCAACCTCTTTAATCGTTATCGAGCATTTCTATGAGTATATAATTTGCGAGCAACTGCAGTTGGCCTCAAATAGCGGGCCATCCACCAGGGGACGTTTCACGGCGGTTAATGATAATAATGAATACAGTACCAAGTAGGATTAGCACCTACGCACATGATAACAAAAAAAACTAAGAGCAACAGCCCTTTCTGTGGAAATATGTAGTAGGTAAAGCAATTTTCTCTCCATTCAGCAAATTCTGCTGCAGAGTAAACCTTTCTTACGGTAAATCCGAATAAATCAAATAAATGGAACCATATTTACCTTTTCATTGTTCTATTATTCATTGGAAGTAGAGAAATATTGTATGACGTGATTGTATATTATTGTCGTCGGTCAAAGGCGTCAGAATATTTAAATCCATATTTACCGCAAACGAAAAAGGGAAACCCGTAACAGTTTTGAAACAATGGTTTGGACTTTGTACTAACTGTCGAAGCAAATACCTACCCCTTAAAATAATGGGTAAGTCTAATAACACCTAATTAATTTAGTACCTAAGTAATTTGCATGATACCTACTTTATTAATAAATCATACGATCATACAAACAAATGACAATAAGGTAAATAGAAAATAACGGCTCTGCTAATGTGGGTGTATGATTCGACAACTTTTAAAAACAACAAAGATAAACGAACTGTTTAGGATTTGGCTAATTTTTATTTTTATTACGAGCTTTCTTATTTTCAAATTTTAAAGCTCTAGGTCTTGTAAAGGATCTTTGCTACAGATAACGACGACCGTCCAGTATTGAGCTTTATTCTCCCAGCCATCAGGCAATGGACCCAGGGGGTCTGATCCTGTGCTACTTGTTGTATAACTCACGTATTCGAGGGTCGAACCAGGATGTGGTGCGCGCCGCGTGGTTGATGAAGTAGATCTCTCCTTCTGGAGTGGCGGCTTGCTCCCAGCCATCAGGCAAGGGACCCAGGGGGTCTGATCCTGTGCTACTTGTTGTACTCTTTGCTGGAAAGAATAGAGACAAGATATTCTTAGAAAAGTTAATCTCATGGGTAAAGAACAGGAACGGGGGATTAATTACATAAACTATTGTTAGGTACTTCTTTCTTTCTTTTAAAAAAAGAAGAAGAAGTTAGGTACTAGTCGTGTTGCGAACGCAATATCGCCGAAAGAGGGTTGTATTATTAATGGTCTATTTTAAAATGCAATGCTACTGATTTGGTATTAACTGATTGGTTAAATGAATGCGATGTCAGATCTTGATGTTGCCTTAACCTAGATAATAGGAGGTCTGAGCTAAATCTACCTTATGACTAAGCTATAAGTAATGATTAGATAATTGAACTCTAAATTCACTCATCCTCTGATGAAGAACGTAAGTGGTTACATGCTCTTTGCTCTGATTTAGAAAATTGGTAGTTCATGGGGAGGTAGTCTTTGTGTACCTACTGTGAACTTTGAGACGTACTTTTAGCTTTCTACCAAAAGAGTGTTATCAGCTCATAAGATGAAAATTAATGTACAATACTCCTTGATTAATACCTCAAAAATATCGTCCATGTTTACACAGGAAAGAGCGATTATTTTCGGCCTAACAGTCACAGGAGGTTTCCTTAATGGGCGCGTAAGATATGGTGATTAATACTTGGGAGTAAGGGCACGTGATGCTCGGTCAGGTGGTCATCGGAAGGTCGGAGCTCGGTCCAAGAAAACAGCGGCGCCAGACGTGCGCCAACGCACCTCGCCTACGTAGGGCTGTCAGTCACCTTGCTCTACTTAGAAAAAACACTGTTGTTGTTTTTGGATTTATGTTTTCCGTCCAACGAATCATAGATGGTTTCGTCCGATCAAGGTGTATCGTTTTCGGTACACAGTAAAATTAATGCATAGACAGCAGTTGTCGAAAGGTGTGCGCTGCTGGGCAGAAGTAGTGCGGATATGTGCAGTATTTCGAACCTTCTGAGTAGACCCTCTACTTCACCCAGCACTTATAATCCGTTGCGACACCTATAGGTACCTAAGCTACCTGCGTATTGCATATGGGTTAGTAGTTTTCCTACAAAATATTGGTATTACTAACTGATCTTTGGAGATATAAACTGAGCAACTTAGTGTCAGAACGATAAGCTTCTAACTCTACATACATTTAACAATATCTTTAGTCTGAGTTTAAAGTCGATATATTTTAATTATTAATGCAGCCTTTGTTAGGTCACAAATAATAGTTTTTGCATTAAGCAGCCCTGCACGGTGTTCGCAAGTTGGCGCGGTCGCAAAATGATTCAGCGGCGGATGTGGCAGCCACCGCCACCTCAGCTGCTCGCGAGTCGCGTTACACTCGCAAACAACCGATCATTCATAAACAACAACGCTACTGACCACGATAATACCTATCTGTTCCTTTCGCCTACTTCATTGTAGCGTATTTTATACTAGCTTTTCTCTCGTGGCTTTATCTAACAACGAATTTTCTTTTCTCGTAGCGTGATCACTCGCTATATAGAAAAAGGCCCTGATTCAAATGAAAAGTTTGTCCCTTTCATTAGCGCTGCGCCAGAGAGAAACAGACAATCATTTTTCGCTCAAGATTTCACGGTTTTTCCGACATAGACTAGAGAAATACCGTTAGGTACAATGTCTAATTTAGGTATTCGTACAAGAAAAAGTATGTTAGGTATAGCATAATTTTGTAAACTATCTAAATTAGGTATACTTAGCATAATTTTGTTTGTAATAACTTTAAAACTGTAGACATAAAATTTAAATCAAATAAGTTACTTTGTTTTTTTATCGAGTAAAGTTTGTCCAATTGTGTACTTAACTGATTATTTTATGTTATCTTTTAGTTTCTTGACAATCACATATTCTCTTTTTTTTCAGAATAACAATCTTGCTCGCGCCAAATCCTCGCGCGTTTTCATACGCCGGTTACCCTTTTTTAGCGGAATATATTTTTTTAAGTTGGACAGGCTTCTTCTGGGTGAGCTTGCTCCATCTTAGACTCGGTCTCTGTCCTATGACCTAGACTAGAGTCAAGAGCAAACCCATCCTTAATAAAAAAAAAGGTAGTTATTTAATTAGATAGGCATACATACACCTATAAAACTCTACCAATTGCAGTACTTTTGGCAAGACGAAATTCATTAACATTTCTACAAACACCTACCTACTTTGAAGGTGGTTTTGATGTGTGAATCACGATCATGAAACAATCACGTGCGTGTATTTACATCATCAGCAATTTAATTATTTTCAACAACAATTACAAGTAGGTAGGTAGGTATGTAAGTAAAGGTAGGTAAGGTAGTCACCACTTGTGTGATTTTAGCAAATTAGAATCAATTTTGCCTTTTATTTAAAATCACCCTAATATTCTTCTAGACTTCACATTACAGAAGAAAAATGTTTATTTACGTATTTGAGTCGAAGCATTGGTTTTAAGCTTAGGGTGTGTTTATTTTGAACCAAACATAATCAAAATAGCACATCATGCCTTATATACCTGGAAACAATCAGCGGAAGTAAAAAAGATTACGTTAAGAGACTCCAGAGCGAGCCCACACTTAGAAAACGGTTTATACATAACCGCCTTAGTTTAAATTATTTAGAATGTGTAAAAACAGTAATATTTTGTTCGTTGGCACTGAGGGGAGCCGACGCATGTAATTAAACATAATTTACTGTCATCATTACTCAACAGTGCAGCGACTGGACTGGCCTCTTACTTAACGTTACGTTCTGTTCTTTGTGCGAACCGCTACGCCGCCGCCGCGCCGCCGCGCCGCCGCGCCGGTCGCTTCTACTAAACGGACGTCAATACCAAATGCTCATTACCTAATCTAATTATACCTCATGCTCGTAATTAGCTTCAAGGGCAGAACTCTCATTTTATGCACAAACTTTTTCCAACGATGCCATCATAAGAAAGTTATTCGCTCCGACTAAAGGTGTTATCACGACGCCAGATTATGCCGGAATGCGAAATGGAAACATTATTATGTATTTGTAATGTCAGGTGAACCACTAAGATAGAGTTGTTTGATGTTTGTGTCAGTTCTAAAACGAAGATAAGGTTAGATGAAGCACCGCCGCCGCTCACTTGCCAGTCGCCGGCAGAAGCTACTCCACTAGAACGTGACTAGGGCACGTATTCAAGTAAACACTCGAGTCTCGAGAAAGAATGCATAATACAGAACCGTCCACGTGACGCCACACGGCGACGACGCAATACACTCGATTTGCTTTAAAACATTAAGTCGTCATTCCATTTCCCAGTGGGTTTCAGGGGGAAACAGATGGAGCATGTTGAAATACGTAAACGAGAGCAGTGAAACGCTGGAGATTAATGTTTTCTCTGCGCTGATTTGACAAAGGAGCCGGTGGGATGTACTTGGGGCTATGGGACGGGCGGACGTGTCGCAATCGCAACCGACGGCTGAAAGCGGCGGCGCCAGCGCAGCCCGTATTTTCAAGACACCAATGTATTTTCCGAACACCTTTCAACGCTCGTCTCGCATCGACCGACGGAAACAACGCGTTAATTCCCGTCATAAAATCTGTTTTAGAATTCGGGTTATTTACTTATTTTTATTTTAGTTTCATGATATTTTTAAACGAAGCTCTGTGGCCAATTAGATCACGTGAAAATGAGAGCAGGGAGTCGTTTACACAAGGTGGAAAACCCTTTAAACTCCTCATGAACTAATTTGTTTTGACTTTTGTGAGTATGTCTAGGTCTTCATATTACCTACGTTTTTGATAACATCGACACATTAGCTACTTGCAAGCTCAAATGACACATACAAATAAATTAAGAATACTTGAGTGTTATAATATACTCTGGTAAAACCGTTAGTACTATTATATATTCTGTGGTAAAACCTCATATTTTGCTGTATTTTAGTTAAAACAACTTTCAACGGTTTTGAGTTATATTCATTTTGTATTTTTCAATTCCTACGCTTCAAGCTCTTTAAATCGTGGAATTTTAAATTATTATCGTTCTACCGCCATCTCTTTCTTAATTGCCTAGTACAACGTTCCGTTTCTACGCAAAATGCTGACACCGATCTTGTGAAGTATGTTGGTGGAGTCCAAGTTGATAAGATCCCCATCAAGTATCTCAATTAAAATTCAAATGTTTTTGTATTTTTATGGCGTTACATTTACCCACAGAGAACCGAAAGGTCTTGTACGCGCGCGCAAAGTTTTTGGTATGTGCATTTTCCATTTACCTATAGTTTTATTTGCCAGCTTTAAGAGATGTCCTAGTTACCTGGTGTGGTGGGTGTGGAGATGGGCTGTGGGGTCTGTTGTGCGAGCAGCGCCTCAGCGCTCTGATGCTGCACGGTGTTGCTCATGGCCTGCGCCGCCTGTGACTTCCGCGGGTCCTCCCATGTCGTCGTCTTTGTTATGTGACTGTAAAGAAAGAGAGGGAAAGTTAGATTGTCATACAATATCATCATCATTGGCCACAGCATTTATCTAGATGATTGTTGCAAAGCTCGTGGGTTATGATGATCTACGAAAGCTGCACCGGCGTTGATGGCTGTACGGTCCTATAGCAGCACATTTTTTGTGGATATTCGGATTAAAGTACTCATGAAACTGTTAAAGCTAACTAGTACTGGAAGTAATAGGTACATCTATAGCATAATTGAAATTTTATCAATACCAATAAAATTGGGATTAATAATAAAAGTAACAGATTTTCAGAGAAAATCAATTTGGAAATTATCGTCAAGTCAAGGAAAAAGCATATTTATCATTTCATTCATAACTTTTAATCACCTAATGGATTCTGATTTAACACAGTCATATATTTCGTGGAATTAAATTTTCCTGTTCTCAGTCGAAACAACCTTACTGCATATGTATTTGAGCAAATAAATAAAGTTTGGTGACCTCCCGTGGCGACCGGTCAGTGTTGCCATATATACAGATTTATCTGTATCTATACAGATTTTTCATCACCAATACAGATTACAGATTTAGCATAACTTTTATACAGATTTTCGTCATTTTCGCTTCCTCGCATAATCTATGATGAAATGATTGAAAATATATCTCTTTTTAGTGTATAATTATAGTGTTTGTTTATGGCCTTCAACATTTTCCCCTGTGTTCTGTGTAAATCGTTATCCCTGGCAACATTTATAGCGTACTGGGGGGATTCGTTCTGGGGACCGTAGGGATTCCCCGAAACTTATGTTTAATTTCAAACATAAGTTTCGGGGAATCCCTTCAGTACAAATGAATGAACGGAATGAGCAAAATGAAACGATTTGTTTGGTTGGAGTTTCAACTTCTTTCTAATTCTAGTCTAGTCGAGTATCGCGAGTCGTATTTGCGCTAAGATTTCTTGAATTTCTTGTCTATTTTGTGTTGTGACTTATGTGTGCAGTGCTGCATTCTAAAAAAAATTAAATTGATTACTCTCAGTGTGAAGTAAATAACTAGTTAATATGCTCGCAAAAAAATCACGGAATACGCAGCGTTTTAATCAGACTTGGCTGGAAGAAAGCAGTTTTAAATCGTGGTTAACAAAAAGTAAAAAGGGAGAAGATTACGCATACTGTAAATTTTGTTTATCAGACCTTGCAATCGGTGGTGGGGGGTAAAATGATATTGTGCGACATATGAAAACAACTAAACACCTAAACTCAGTTCCTGGATCTTCTGCCATTCAAAAACCAGTCACGGCTTTTTTTCAAAAAGGTACGATTGCTGATGATGTAAAAACAGGTGAAGTTCTATTGGCGTCTTTTGTAGCTGAGCATAACCTTTCAATGAATGTCATGGAACACCTCCCTCAACTCATAAAAACAATATGTAAGGATAGTCCCACTGCACAAGAACTTGCGTGTAGTCGCACCAAAACCACAGCTATTATTAAATCTGTTACAGGAGACACTCAAAAAGAAAACCTAATTGCCGACTTAAAAATTCGAAAATTCTCACTACTTATTGATGAAAGTACGGACAGAGGATGTGTCAAGCTTTTATGCATTGTTGTTAGATATTATAGAAACAAAAAAATTAAAGATGCCTTCTTTGCACTAATACCCGTTCAAGATGCGACAGGCGAAAAACTTTACGAACATCTAGTAAAATTATTTACAGATAATGGTATTCCATATAAAGACAATTTGGTTGGATTTGCCGCCGACGGAGCTAATGCTATGATGGGTCAGCATAATTCTGTAGCAAGCAGATTATTAGTAGATATTCCCCATTTGTATGTTGTAAAATGCATTTGCCACTCATTCGCATTATGCGCGTCCTATGCATGCACAAAATTACCGCGTGAACCTGAAGGCCTTGTAAGGGATGTATACAACTATATCAGTACGAGTCCGAAACGAACAGGTTTACTAAAGGAATTTCAAGAGTTTCTTGCACTAAAGCCCCATAAAATCCTGCATCCATGCCAAACACGTTGGCTCTCACTTCGCAGTGCGGTAGTGCGGATTCTAGAGCAATATGAAGCACTCAAGTTGTTTTTTATTGATGCTGTGACGACAGATCGTTTAAACTCAGCGGATTCTATTTTACATATGCTGAACAACCCGTACAACAAAATGTACTTGCAGTTTCTTGAATTTTCTTTGGATTTTTTCACAAAATTTAATCAAGCTATGCAGTCCGAAAAGCCACAAATTCAATCGATTCATGAGCATTTGTGCCGCATATTTAAATCTTTCCTGGATTGCTATATAAATAGCTCATACTTATTTGAGACTGAGCTCCACAATGTCCAGCATGATAACCCACGACACTACAAACCAATTGATGATCTTTATCTTGGCGCGAATGTTGCTGTATCGTTGTCTACTGCTCCTAATTTGAATCCAAATGATGGACATATATTTAAACTACGATGTCTAGATTTTTATGTAGAAGGAGCTAAACAAATAAAATCCCGTTACAATTTTGGAAATAACACCACAAAAAGTTTAAACTTTCTTAATCCCATTATTGTTAAACGGCGCAGTATACCATCATTGACGCACATTGCACATGTTTTTCCTAATATAATCGGACAAGAACATTTTCAAACATTGGACAATGAGTGGCGACAATTGAGAATGAATGACGACCTTCTAGAATCAAGCGCAGAAGATACAGAATTGTTTTGGCATCAAGTCAATTGTGCACAAGACTTAGATGGACAATCATTATATCCAACTCTTCTGCAATTTGTTACTGCTTTACTAAGTCTCCCTCATTCCAGTGCCGCAGTGGAAAGAATATTTTCCTCAGTAAATTTAATAAAAACAAAAACAAGAAACCATTTAGGCACTGAAACGATTGAAGGGCTTCTTTTAACAAAACAACTTCTTGGTGATGAACCCTGTTATAAACTTCAAGTTGATAAACAAATGATTGTTAAAATGAATAAAAATATGTACAAAAAATAATAAATATTGTTTTCTTGAACAGATTTTGTACAGATATTATTCCAGTTTCACAGATTTTATACAGATTTTAGCGTTTTGTGTTCATACAGATTTTGTACAGATTTTTTGACCGTTCTATCCAGATTTCTCGATCTGGCGTGTGGCAACACTGCGACCGGTTTACAGTTCTTTTTCTCGGAAAACTTCTCATAAAATTTCCGTAGAGACAACATGGATGGAAGTTGCGGGCCCAATCTTGCTACTTAACGGTCAATGTAACAGATTTGTCGGTAAACCGGATATGGTGTGTGTGAGGCGAGAACGGGATAAGAGGAAGTTAATATTCCGCCGTGGTGTACCTATTAGCTCTTTCACTTTTTTCCAGTGGAAATAATCTAGAGCAATATCTAAAACCCTCAAACCTTATGGCAAAACCAAACGTAATCAATAAAATAATGAACAACCGACAACCTTTCCACTAACCTCGATATAACAAGTGAACTTTGGTACCTGCAAATCAAAATCGAGCCGTCGCGTCGTCATCGATGTCCGAGATAAGAAAAAGTATTGCATTGGAAAGCGGGGGGAGGCGGACCACGACCAATCGATTTGCGGGACGGTAATTAAATGAACTTGGCCGCGCTATCAGCTGTTCGGCCACAGTAGGTATAAAGAACAGCAGGTGTTAATACAAGCGATAAAAGTTCAAAATTTCGCTTTGCACTGTTGTAGCCTCATTGGTACACATCACCCGCTGCCAATGTTATAGACAAGATGGACGAATACTCAATTCGGATTATCATAAAAGGTAGTTTCAAGGAAACTGACGAAACAGTGTACTGGTGCTGCTTTTTATACTATGGCTCTATGTTCAGATGTCACGCCAGCCGCCATGCCACCTGTACTCGCCACGCGGCACTCGTCACCTGCACCTCTTATCAACCACGTTATTCATCGATGCACCTTATGCACTGCACGAGAACGCAATTGGTAACCTTTATATGGAAACACCTGGAGTTTGCGAACGTGCCGACAAGTCTTGCGATGTAAAAATAGCCAAATACACATGCAAGCCTAGAAACGTGTAAACTGCAAGGCAAGCCTGAGCTGCTTACTTCCCTCTGCGAATATTATATCCTCAATAATGATCATGTAGTCGACTCAACATTTAGTAGCAATACATCTCAGACACCGATATTTTTCTAACGACGAAGTAAGTAGAGCTATTGAAATATTAAAGTGGATTGAATGTAAAAATAACAGAAAAAATGTTCTATGGATGGACGTGGGTCAGAATACCTGACAAAGGATTGCGTAAGCCAATTAACTTATTTATCTAACTTCTACAGTTTATTATAAACAGACGTGATTGTTTTAAATAATTATTAATACACACGAAGCGTTATCTAATAGCATCTAACTAATATGAGGGTTTATATTCAAAGCATGCACTTAAATGAAATATCATCAAAAGCTGTAAGTACCTGCCTGTAACACCTAAGTTAAAATAAGAACTTATTTTACGTACCACGAATGTAAGATTCTTTTTACATAGCAATATTATGAGAGATTAAAACTGTAAATACCTGTACCCCTTATCACCTGTAAATCGCGTAGTATATTGTTAGAACAATAGAGGGATGAGAAAAGCTCTGGTTGCATAATACCGGCCAAACTGTAACTCTGCGCAGTTTTCGCGACTTGGTTGTTCCCGCGCATCATGTTTGTATACAATCTGATTATGAACACTACGTCCTACACACACCACCCTGAGAGCGAAACACGTAATCGCTCGTTCCAGGAAACTCTTAAGAAATTGGCACCGCTAAGTGATTTGAACACCTGGTTTGGATTAGTCACGACAATACTAAACGGGCAAGTATCTGATAGTAATAACATCATTTATTCAAACACCCAAACATGAGAAAGTGAACAAGGTCGCTATTAATGGCGTACCATGAAACATTGAACCTCGAGTACTACCCACATGTGATGATTGATGATATCACCGTAGGTTCCTACGTGTTCCTACTCTCTTTCAAAGACGACGTACGTAGTCCTCGTAAGCTTGGCTCACGGGACGTGGGAGTTTCTATATTTACCACCACGTAAATTATAGGTAATTTACTAATAATAGATTGTTTATTTAGTTATTTTCAACACACATACGTCAAGCAGAGTCAATTTTAACTGTAATCTTCGTGTCCAGCATATTCTGAGCATAGGTAGCTACTCGAGATGTGAGTTGGCATAGATAATGACAAGCCATAAGTTATGCAATCGTTACTTTGCCATTAGAATTTAGAGTTTAAACGTGTAAGGCGAACAATCGTCGATGACAGCAGTTAAGAAACAACAAGCCATTTCTCTCCCGCGAAGGCCTTCCACCGTTACACAACAATCGCTTGTTCTATAAAGCCAATACCAGTCTTGATATAACGACCTTTGCATGTATTTCAGAAGGTAAGCCTACTTGTAAATTACGCAAGAGTATACAACTATTCTTACAGTGTAGCTAATGCAAACGTAGGAAGGAAAAGGTTTGCAATACACCATATTAATAGGTACATCTGCATCAATTAAAATTTCCTGAGACTTTCCTTGTGCCCTACAAAATATGGCACAAGGAAAACTTACATCTTGTCAAGTCATGTAAACGTGAAAATACGCAGAAGAATTACCGAGTAATTGAATGAGTGCATTAGTTTAGCGGCTTATTCAACTGCAGGTAAATCAACCACGCAGGCAGATTAGTCCAACGTACTTCTACGTAGATCTCTTAGGTAAACAACAGAAAGCCTATAAAATCCAAAACCGGGTATTGACGTTCAAAAGCGAATTAGCTAGTTAAATCGAGTACAATCTGCACAAGCCGGTTATCGCTCCTAAGATGGAGTTGGTAGATGTTGGCGAGGAGCGGATGCGCGTCATGTCATACGCACATCCCGTTCGTCTGCTGCGTTATTTACCCGCTTTTACACTACACTTGGGAGAATACAGCACTCATGCAATTGGTATAATTTGACGGCCGATGTAGCGAATGGTAGTGCGACTGTCTGCGACGCAAAGGTTCTGGGTTGGATTCTCGGTGTGGCAATCACAAAGTTGATATTTATCACTTTGTGAATTTGTTCCAAATCCGGTTGGGACTTTACAGGCTGAACCAGCTAATTGTCCGAAAAGAAAGATAGTGCCGAGCTTCGGATTCACGTAAAGCCGTCGGTCCCGGTTGCTGTGAATGATTACTTAGACGGCGCCCATTACATAACCATGTCCGAGGCCTGCTACTAATAGTAGGCGGTTGAAAAACTCTGACACCAGGGTTCATCGGGTTGTTGGACGACTCGGTGTCCCACACGAAAAAGTAGAAGAAAGAAGAATAGGTACAATTACACCTAGGGTACAGATCGGCTGTGTGTACCGCTCGCCGGTGCGTCAACGATCTTATAAAAGCTGTTTATGCCGTCATATTAATGATATGACAATATCAGATAATTGTTGATACATTATTGCTAAGCTAACCATATTATGTTTTGTTAAAGCAGTTCAGCAACCCATTACAGAAATTTGAATATTCCGAAACACCCTAGTCCAAGAAAAACTATGCATAGATAGGTTCCTACGAGATATTTTTCTACTATTCGCAGTTCCACACCACAGAATTTGAATACATGCACAATGAACTTATATGCCGGTACTAAATATTAATAATGACTCCTACACTCCTACAAAAATATAACAAATGCCAGCCGACCTCGACAACACTAACTTTATTTACTCTTGCCATACGATTAAATAAATAAATTTACTCTTCATATTATAATTACGTAAGAACGTTGTTTACGCGGTTGCTGGTTTCTGCTTGCACAAAGTTACGAGAGACCAAGTACTGAGTTTATATCCCGGAAAATAAATTAAGGACGAAGATTGCATCTTGGTTAAGATAAATGTTTGTTTAGTTTCACAACCTAAAAACGGGTCATACAAAATACCTAGAATGCCTTATGTCCGCTTGTGAGCCTCTTTTATTCCCTCTTTTACTTTAATTGTAAACTAGCGGCCCGCCCTGTGGTTTCACCTGCTGCTAACCGTTTCTCCGCTTGAAAAGGATCTTTTGCCTGCATACATACATACATATATCACGCCTATAGTTACGGGGTAGGCAAAGGGTTAACGGCCATAAAACGGATATTAACACCACGTCCGACAAAAGTTTATGGGTCAATCAGATAACTGTGTATCACTATAGTGACAGGTTGTCAGCCCATCGCACAAAACTGCAATACACAACCCTCGAGTCCTTCTGTCGCCTTTAACGACACCCAGGGGAAAAAATGGGGTGATGCTATTCTAAGACAGCATCACACGGCATATCATTACTCCCCGGCATAAGTTATACATAAAAACTTTTCTCTTGAATCACTCTATCTATTAAAGAAAACCGCATCAAAATCCGTTGCGTACTTTTAAAGCGACTTCATTTTATACTAATTAGTACCTAATGTGTGATGTGGTACAATAAATAGATTCACTCATACAATATACATACCTAGCAAATAATTTAAAGTCAGTCTTTTTATTTATGTACAAAAACCTTATAAAACAAAAGGATCTTAGAAGTACTTTCTACTATGCAAAATAGTAGCTACAGCCGACAGTAGTATAACAGTACCGTTATCCAAGAAGTGTGCCATCTCGTCAACACAGTGTGTGAATACAAAGATGTCTTCAAGTAGCTTGACGGTCCTTAGGAAAAATTATTGCCTATTGAAATTGAAAGACACATATGTAGTAAAAAAAAATTGCTATTGCGTAGGTATTATTTGTTAATCAGTGAAACAAACTACCGATTGTCGAAGAACACACAGATCTAGACGATCTGGGGCTTTAGCTAACTTTTAAGTGAATGATGATAGTGCTTCGTAACAATCTGGTGGTATAACTGAACCAATTCTGGCTGTGAGTCATTCATTCACATGTATTCACTTACGGTTTACTAGCCAACAACATTTATTTACGTTAGCGCTCTTTGAGATCACTACAGCCAGCAAAATAAGTAGGTACATAGTATTTTACATCATAGGACCCAATCCGCACCTCGTATTATGTAGTCTCACTTATGTAGGTTTTTTGTAAGAAATTTCTTCTTAAAAATAAGTAAACCTGTTGTGTCTTGCCTCATTGTAAATTTTTCCTGTGTATGCTTTTTGTGTAGGTACAGTAAATAGTTATAAATAAATCATAACATGGAACAATCAAACATGTGGCTGGATGTTACCAATTGTGGTAGTATTTTTAGTAAGTAAAATAAAGGTCGTACGAAACTTAAATTTTGGGGGCTACTTAGGTGATCTCTAAAGGATGCGAGTTCAATATACGCAATCATTGTGCTTTCGCGGCTTCCACGCAATATGGCTGGTAGGTTTTTCACCGAGAACAACATGGCGGAGACGGCGTTCTAAATTTGAATCTCGGACGAGTCGGCGCTCGCGTACGTAAATAAACGCACACACGAATAATCAGTAACACTATACAAGTGTTAGAGCGGAGCGTTAACACTAGAGATGGGCCGAACATAGGTTTCATCGAATTGGTTAAAAGTTCACAGTACACCAAATATTCGGCCGAAAAGTTCGGCAGTAATTATACCATAAAATACAGGTTCAAGTCTTTATTTGTTTACGCATAGCACCGAACCTCTTCGCTCGCTACCCCTTTAACTTTTCATATTGAGATATTTTGAAACGTTGTTACAATTTGGTAAAAAATTTACCTAACATTCCGAATACCGAACATAAAACTAATATCCGGCCCATCTCTATTTAACACTAAGTAATTCGCGTAAATGATAAATCTAGAGCTTCATATTATGTGCGCCTTATTTTTGAGCGGGATTTCAAAACGCACGTGCTGCACCCGTTTGGTAATCAAAATGCAGTCTATTATTCTGAGTCTGTTCTGTCCACCTACACAATCGAGCGCACATGTACCCACGTTACTCACACAAACAAAAGTAGACGAAAACGTACGAGTGACGTATTCACTTCCGGTCTATGATTTTATTACGGGATCCACTGACCGTCGACTCGCGAGCATTATTTAAGATTTTTTCAGTCATATTTGTAACTCCGATGAAAGCCGGTATATTATTTGTATTTAGCTTACCTAATAATAATGTTCTAACTCTCAGTAGGTTTCAAAATATCCTATGCCCAGCACTGGGTTGCTGGTGGATTCGAGAATGGATCTTTATTTTTGATGAAATGAAAGGATAACCCATTTTCTAATTATAAGAAGCCGTGTTACATGATCATCATGTCACTAAAATCAATTTAAGATTTTGAGTAATAGACATTTTGGACCTTAAGGTTCCTAAATACTATAAACGGCTCTACAACTAAAGACGACGAAAATCTATCTCAAATGTACATAATATGTAAACAACTGTGTACTTTGTATTACATTGTAGATCTCCCCGCTCGTCAAAGCACACATGTGTACATTAATGGCCGCCTACCGTTCGCTCGTCGAAGCACACATGTGTGCTTTAAGTATGGTGTCAAGTTTTTCGCGCGTTTTCGGTCCGTCAAAAATGATTCATAGACGAAACTTAACTTTTTTGGTGAATGAAACGTGCATAGAACTGTTCAGAATAAAATTTTCATTATACTAGCAACACAAAGTGTAAAGCGTTAGAAAAAAAAAGTAAAATAACAAACTGTTAAAGTTGATCAACCGCTTTCGCCCGTCGGAAATTTTTGGTGGATGATGTTTTTGGTGCTTTTCATATGAAAAAAATATGTATGTATAGACTAATGGAGAAATGTATAATTGCATCACATATTTATTACAGATTGTGCTAAAATAATTGAACTTTATCGGTACATCATATATTTTTCGTAATTATATTATATATTGCGACGTCAGCAAAATTTCTAGACATGCAACTTCCAGGCCCAGAAAATAAAAAACAAAACAACATAAACATGCCGAAAATGTGTAAATAAACCGGTAATATATTTCCGCACTAGTATTTAGTAGTGGCTTGAATGTAAACCGTAAAATTTTTAAATAATTTATATTTTTGCAACCCTACTCCTTGCGAAATTAGTCGCCATTTTTGTTTGCGAAATTTGACACCAGCGAACGGTAGCTGGGAAATGTCAGTTGTAAGTCTGAGAGGGTTAAAATCAATCATGTAGTGTAGGTAAACAGAGTATGAGCAGGGAGGTTTACACATAGTATGTGTCACATACGTCGTCAATGTAGGTCTCTCTTCTCTTTTCGTTTGTGACACCGAGTCGTCCAATGATCCGATGATCCCTGGTGTCAGAGTTTTTCAACCGCCTACTACCACTAGTAGGCCTCTGACATAGTTGTGTTACGACCGCCGTCTTAGTAATCATAGACAGTAACCGGGACCGACGGCTTAATGTGCCCTCCGAAGCACGGAACCATTTCTTTTCGGCCAATCAGTTGGTTCACCCTGCAATGTCCTAACCAGACGCGGAACAAATTTACAAAGTGATAAATATCAACTCTGTGAATGTGTCCCACCGAGAATCGAACCCGGAACCTTTGCGTCGCAGGCAGTCGCACTACCACTGCGCCACATCACCCGTCACAATGTATGTAGTGTACGCAGTATGCACACACGCAACGCACGACACGACACGTCGATGGCGATGCAGGCAGGCAAACGGCGGCGGCTGCGCAGCGCAGACCAGTCGGCCTTGCCTTTCCGCCTGCTCGCCGCTACATGGCCCACCTCTCGCTGCCAGAGGTTAACTACGCGTTTTTTCATCTAACTTTAGAAAGTAACGAGATAATACACTTCCAATCTGGCGCTTTATCGCCTACAAATTGAATCGTATACGAGCATCGGCATTTGTCAAAGAAACTGTACCTAGACCATATTTCTTAATAAAATTATTATTCAAATTCTCACTCACACAATAGGTGAACACAGAGAATAAAATCCTTGAACTATGGTTGAAATGTCATGTCGCAAGATCTGAGTGAAATCAATGTTGTATGCTGGTGGGTTTATTAAAATTTCAAGGATCATCAATCGATTCAGACTTGTATGGTTAAACTTGAACAAACGGCTGTCGCGTCGCTTCGTGTCGTTTTCCTAGCTGGTGGTTCAGCATTGTGTGTGTGTATGACGATTTCGTGACCTGGCGTTTGTGCTGACTGACTCAGGGTCGCTATTGTCTATGCATCCGGGTCCATACAAGCGGTTAGTTCAAGCTTTTTCTAAAACTGCCAAACGATTCCTGGAATGACGTCTCCATCCGAGATCACCGTTCTGTAGACCGGTTTCGAGGTCGTCTCAGCGCTATCGCCATATCTAATAACAATTTGAAGAACTCATTGAAATCTTTAATACAGATTAAAAACTTTTGATATGATACCAGATGTTTACAAAACCTAATTTTAACTTAATAGCTAGAGAGCTAGCTATGAAAAATAAGTAAGATACCTATGCTCAGCAATGAAAATTATAAAGATCCATCTGCCAAGATGTGGATGGTTGGAATAGTTCTTTGATGGTAGGACATGTCGGTACCGCAGAACAAGGTAAAAAGACAGGGTGGCCTGATATCATCCAAGCTCTTAAACCTGCATACTAACGAGCTAATCGAGTAGCTCAGCAACTAGTTTTGCGGACGACATGATGTCGCTGAGCTCTTCTTTACATAGCCTCATACGTTCATTGGTGGCTGATGACTGGTAGCTAAGGACGGTGAAGATATTGAAAGGGAGTAAAGATCTCTGGTGGTCCAAGAAAATAATGTACGCTCGCAGATTTGCACGTTGCTTAGGACAAGTCAAATTACGCTTTTTGAAGCGTACCTACTGTCAGTCGCTATTCAGGGTGAAATGTGAAATTTTATTCGTGACCGATAGCGAAAACTCGAGATGGGCTGGTGATAAGGAACAATTTTCCCCAAGCAACATAGGACGAAACATGAAAACAAAATTTGGACCTCACATACATACTGCCGATTAGCTGATTTGGACACGTTAAGCCGTCGGTCCCGGTTGCTGTCTGTTTACTTAGACGGTGGTTGCTACATAACCATGTCAGAGGCCTACTACAAGTAGTAGGCGGTTAAAAGCTCTGACACCACAGTTCATCGGATCATCAGACGACTCGATGTCCCACACAAAGAGAGAGAAAGGGCTGATTTAAATTACTATGGAAGTGTCCTATTTCGACTTACAAGAAGAAGACTACAATTTCCGCCCTATTTCGTCTTAAAAGAAGAAGAAGACTAGTAAAAATTTACGAGATATACGTGTAGGTACACTGTAGCTCAACTTTACGAAACGATCATACAGCGATCTTTGAGTCCAATATAACAACTCATTTTGGATGTTGTTAGGCCTGCCAAGATTTTGTAGCGCATTTTGATGGATTAGTAGAGGCGGTGGTGCGAAAACAGTACCAACAGCATCCTAGGGGTGGGATCTCTGTCTCTAAATCCAGAGGTGGATGCTCCGGAACTCCTGATTAGGGCATGTAAAATCGGAAGATCCCCAAAACCGGTTTTGAGTTCCGATATTGGACGCTCAAAACCGGAATTCCGGTTTTGGTGTATTGCTTGAAAAATATAAAAAAACTATTTTTTTTTAAACTAGCTTTTAAATCAAGTTATTGTCACAAAACTAATTTAGTAGCGTAATCTACAGTAACAAAACAATCTTGTACTATGTATTGTATGCAAATAACTAAGCATAAAGTTATGCACGCACATATTTGATCATAACTTAATATAATTTTTTTCTAAAATGGTAATAATTAAAACAAATTAGGAACTTGCTTAGTATATTAAATGAGATCAAATCAGATAGTTCTTCTAGGCATATATACTACTTTTTCTAAGATAAAATATTATGTGTATAAACAAAAACAAAAACAATCATATTTTATGTATGCAAAATAATTCAAGCATAGCATTAGCATACTCGTACAAGTAAGCAGGTGATCATAATAAAACAACTTAAGATTCTTTTTCGAAATTGATTGCGCGAAAATGAACGCGGCGCACGCGGCTCAGTAGTGTTGGTAGTTATGTTTTTTTCCGACAAAAAACTTGCCACCGCGACGGGTGCTACGAAAGTACCGAGCGCAGGTGGTAGAAAAATGAATGTTTTTTAAATATTTGTTTTAGGAATAATCAAAATTATACCAAAACAACTTTGTTAATTCAACTTCTCAAAACCGGTTTTACGATATTGAATCTGCCAAAACCGGAATTAAAATATCGGAAAAATTGGTCCGATATTCCGGACTTACGATATTCCGGAATTCCGGTTTACATGCCCTACTCCTGATACTCCTCCAGAGCACGGGGAAGAAGCTGCTTCCGTAAGTGTATCTAGTTTTTAAGGGACTTCAATTTAATAACTTTTTTTTTAATTCAATACACACTTAATACTCATATTTATTTTAGGATTTAATTCTAAGCAACTTTTTATATTATTTTAATTTTAAGTTATTTTAACATATACTTCTAATCCAAAATTTAGGTATTTCAGTTAAGTTTAATAAAAATAAATTAACTCTTCCTAACATACATACATACATACATAAATCACGCCTATATCCCTTACGGGGTAGGCAGAGCGTTAACGGCCGTAAAACGGAAACTCTTCCTAACGGTCTTGTTTAATATGTATTGTAAAAACAAAGTATGGGCTACACAATTTCCTGAAATGTAGATATTTTAATTTATGTATGAGCACAAAATAATCAATATACTAAGTGTCGAAAAAGCACTGCTGTTTGCTAGGCGTTTGAAAGCTTTCAACCTACTGGGACACACAACAACCGTTTCTGATATCAATATTATACTGGCTAGGACCTAGCCGCTAGGTACAGGTAGGTATTTTCCAATCATAGGTACCTACATCTTATCCGGCTAGCTCTCCGGTTAAAAGATCAAAGTCCAATGTTAATTATCAATTATCGATACTTAGTACTTTCACGTAACAAGAATGGTTTATATCTGGAATCATGCCTATGAAGGGAGGTATTAATCTATTAACTTTTTCTTCTTTTTGAGTGGGTCACCGAGTCGTCCAACGACCCGTCAAAACGCGACAACTCATAAGCATAATTTTTACAAAATTTACATAGTGGAAAAAAACGTGCTAGTCAAGTCAAGTGCCAGACAGGAACAAGTGTAAACATATGATGTACTTTTAATTGTGTCAGCGCAGGGTTTAATTTTAACATATCTAAGAATCAACTAAACTCCCGTCATAAAGTACACCCACGGTGCACCTAAATACATAACGTTCCCAAACCATGCAATGCGCACCTACTAAATAAGTCCCGAACAGTATTGTGCAGTATTAAGGCGGCCTGAGTCACTGCGACTGCGAGTCATGTGCTTGAGTGTTGTAGTGCCACTATAATTAGAAGTTAATCAGCGAAAAAGGTAGTACCCATATGTCCGGCGCCAGCGGAAGTCAGCGGGGCATGAATATATTTCAAAGTACCAACCTATACGCTCATTCATATAACTTCCAAATTCGTGAACATAGCGCTATAGAAACCATGCGCCCGATCCTACCCGTGCCCAGCGATGCTCGATATCCAAACCTTTATCACACTTCGAACAAAAACGGCAGTGGATGTCGAGCACTGATCAAAGCGCACGGATGAGGACAGTACCACACAGCCACAGGAAGCTCAAATGGTAACTGCTGTGCCGGAACTGGAAGTTGCCAGGAACTAAACAGTTAACACTGGTGCCCGTTCACACCAAACGGTGCTAATAATGCGTAATGTTGACAAGCGTGATGGCATACATTATGAGGTTTACCGTTTATATTAAGTTTAGATAAGTGGGATACACGAAACGCCAAATGTCTCTTTTGCTGGTTGCTAGACTAAGAAACTTTAAAGAGCTCTAATGTATCTCCAAGCATAAGCAAACGGTTTTCCATATTCAACATCTCCGCTCTTGCCTGGTGCATAGGATAATGCAAAGTGTGAGGCTTCTGTCCCGTCCCGACCGTGTACTTTGGACCTGCGTGTTTGTACTCTTGTCCCGTTCACACCCGCAAACGATCTCCACGGCCCTCTCACTCCTCACTGCGGCTTTCCGACATCATTACCTACCTCACCTCAGCGCGGCGTTCGATTTGCGTCGGTGCGCTTTTTGCTGTCACCTCAGGACGAGACGAGCTGTTAAGATATTGGTAATCTTCGCCTTCGAAGAGATGAGGAAAATTATTTGAGATTGCAATGTACTCGTAGTAATGTGCCTACCTATATACCGCCGAACATGCACCATTGTAAAAAAGTTGGCGCATCCAGCAACATATACTATATTTACAGACATTTGAGGTCACCTTTATTTTACGTCCCTATCATGTCGCGCGCCGGAAAACTCGGCAGTCTACATAATTTGCCGAATTTCGCCGAGAACACTGGAGACAGGACGAAACCATTTCCCACACGCAACTGGATTATAAACGGGTGTATCAACGGCGCCTCCAGGCAAGTAGCCCAGGTACCTGTTTACTAAATGACTGCTCGGTCCTTGAACCTCATGCGTTACCCTCTATCGGTATTCTTTTTCCATTTTTAGATCTACTTATCAAAGTAGATACTTTAACGCCGGATGTATATTGGCTTGTAGTGGGTTTTTATAAGAAAAATAGTTATTTAACGTAACTTAAAAATAGAGAAAAAGAGAGGGGATGATTGCACACTCAAAAGCAACAGGGGAATGCAACTTGCCCGCTGCGCCCGGCGCCCCTAAAATCTAAAATGTCAACTGATGGATGATTTACCTAAATAATACGCTCCACTTGCAATAGTTACAAGGTTACGAATTCAATAACATTGGATCTGTTGATCAGAACAGATAACATCGCTACTACGCTTTGAACTTTAACTCCAAAAGAATAGCGAGTTTCATGCCAAGGTAAAAAAGAAACTGAAAGTTAGAATGGAGAAGAGGCTGTCAGTTGCATAACTATAATCACATAATACCTAGGTATAAATATTTGGAAGCTAGAAGCCTAGAGGTATAAACTTAAAATTTAATATATTCTTGAGTTTGCACAACTAATAATTACTCATCACAATAAAACAATTTTAAACGGATTTAAGTTGTGTTTATGTTGGAATTTACAATTCCTACGTTTCGAGCTCTTTACAGAGCCCGTGGTCACGTATGACTAAAGTGTTAGACTTAAAATTTACTAAGTAACTGCTGGTATTCCAAATACAGTAAAAAATATATGTAATGTCCGGATCTATGCCTAGCTAGTTTATTATACATGTAGTTAAAACAATTACTATTCCATCTTAGTATCTAACGCAGACATCCACTTCATCAATAAGCAAGGTATAAATAACATAAAATTCCACAAGTTCAGTGGATACAGGCAATAGCTCGGCTATAAGGCCAGTTTAATGTAACAACCATTGATTGAGTTTTTGTGGGGTAGATTGTCGGCCGTTCTCAGGTCGGCGAGAGGCGAATGCAGCGACGGCGAGGTCCGTGGGCCTATCGGCAAGCTATCGGAGATTACTGAATGATTGCCGCCCGTTCCGAGAAACGCGGCAAGACGCTTCAAAGGCCGGGGCGGAGCCGAGAGAAAAAAATCAATCCCTTTGTTACTAACAACTCAGGTGTACCAAAATAAAATAATCTGAACACGAACTCGCAGTGCACAAGGAGGCGCCGATGCAGCCACACAATTTATCGACAAAGAACGCTTTCACACACAGGATGTTTCAACATAATTTCACTTTACATTATTGTTAACGACAAACCTTTTAACATTTAATGCTATCAAGCTAATCAATACGTTAATACAACGACAAGGATAGCTAATCTGAAAAGAAAGCTGACAAAATGTGTTAAACTTTAAAAAAAAAAATTAAAATTATCGACACAGTTTATAAAATTACAACCGAAACTTTACCTTAGTATATCAATCGATATCGCAAAGTGTGAAAATAAATTTTTACTATATAATATATGCCCCTCCAATTCAGTTCAGGGTACCTACCTTCTAGTCCATTTATTCTAATGCAAGGAAGGAATATACTTTACTCCTTGCTTGAGTATATAAAACTATATTCGATATAGTTAGTTATACATATGGAGAGTAGAGACAGCAGGCCGGGTGGCCGGGGGCAGGGCGCGGCGGAGAGGGGCTCCCGAGTTCCGAGAACTCGAGAGCCTGGACTGGACCGCAGCCTCCAAGGCTAACCGACACACAGTAGAGGTAACAAACAGCGTATGGGTGAAATTTGACTAGTGACCGATACCGAAAACATATGACTGTCTGGTGATAAGGAACGGTGTATTTGGCTACCATATCTGGCACAGTCTGGTGTCAAAAATAAATTAATTAAATTTTTAGAAAAGCAATTAGGCGTGAAGTCCTGGTGACATTGTTTTGTCCTCTGAAAACTAACCATCTGAAAGTTAAACTGAAGAGAATGAAGCCAACAAACCAAATTTAAGAACGCTTGCCGCTGTCTTACTAATTTCCTTTACTGTGACCGCGGCTACATCATAGGACGCGCGTTCGTTAACTTTACTCCGAGGTGAAAAACGAACAGTGGATGCAAGCAGGCAGAAACTCCATTAAAATTATAACGATATTTTATAAGCCGGTTCATTTTGCACTAGGTCGTTAGCAGTTTTATTATGCCGTCATTCCGAGTTGTTTTTATAGAACTAGGTGTAGACTAGATATTAAAACTGAAATATGAAGAATAAAATATTTACAAATGGGTACAGAAATCGTTTTGAATTTGGTTAATTTATTATTATTATGTGTAGGACAGGCGGCAATATGTCCTTGCAGTGTTGGTTTTGTGAAAAAATTGTCTCTTTTTTATTTGTGTAATCACGACCACGCGCATATTTTTGTTTATAAAGTCTTTATTATTTTTGCACCAATTGACCAGTCTATTTTTAAAAGAGTTCACTGACGGCGCAGAAACAAAAGTACCAAGCATATTAATAGCATATTTTTAAAATGACTATTGAGTCAATATCATAATAGCGACGGGATGTCCCAAACTCGCAAGAGTATCTAAATAAACAAATCTTTACAATATCCACAAGGCAAAGCAATCCATAATCTGGCTGCTGCCATCGACGGGGTACTTTTAGCAAAACGGCGGCATAATTCGTGGCGTCAGCAGCGGCGCCGCCTTCGCCACGCCGAAATAACCGCATGCGTACGGTGTTCAATGGGCTGCGGGGGCTGCGCGCGCGCAGCGGGACGGACGCGGCGGCGCTCGCGCCCAAATTAGACGTAAACACGACTGGCCACGACGCACGAGTTGCTCGTTACACCAAGCTCCAAAAACCTGTTCTCAATGTTATTGGCTCTTAATTTCCCTTGTAGGCTAGGCTAGATAAACCTGCGACAGGGTCAGGGATAGAACGATCTAAGCCAGAAGCCCAAAAGGGCACAAACTTCCCACATAATAAACTTGTAATGAAACTCTTATCCGCGCGGCATAAGAACTGTCCAAAGTCCAAACTGTTTAACCCAGAATGACAGTACTATTAAAGCGTATTGTTAGACGATGGTAAGGCAGGTGTTGGCACGCTACGGAGTCAGAAGAAATTTTCCACAAGCAAGCTTCTGGAATTGTAAGTTGTACCCTTGGTAAACAAGTAGATCCTCTATCCCTAAAAATTCCAAGCTTTAACTGGCTGTTTTTTTATTTGCAGCTATCAAAATAACATGTTTAATCGGATACATGTCATCCTGCCATCTCTTCTTTAATTTCTTTGAAATAAAGAGCACAGTGGCAAACATTTTCAAAGCAGAGAAGTACACACATGAGGCGCCGCCGACGACGCTGCGCCAGCGCTCGTGAGGTACAGCCCCCTATTCAAATCCACTTGATAAGATTACCCGATGATAAAAGGCAATTTGCGCGGCCAATTTTATCTCTGCAACATGTTACGTATCTATTCACCGCTAAAATAAACCTGTCATGTTAATTAGGCAAAATTATCAGCGCTCGTGTTTTTTTTTGTGTGTGACACCGAATCGTCCAAATACCCGATACCCGATGTACCCTGGTGTCAGAGTTTTTCAACCGCCTACTACTAGTAGTAAGGCCTCTAGCATGGTTGTATAACGATTGCCGCGCCGTGTAAGTGATCAAAGACAGCAGCCGGGGCCGACGGATTAACTTGCCTTCCGAAGCACGGAACTGTGATTGCCCGACCGAGAATCCAGCCCAGAACCTTTGCATCGCTGGCAGTCGCACTACCACTGCTCCACATCGGCCATCATATTTGTGATTGCAGTATTGGAAAAACTCCTCTGGGCTGACGTGGTGACTTGGAAAAGACCTAAAAGAAGTCTTTTAAAAGACCAAATCCAGACCAAAACCAGCGAAATATCATGAAACAGAAATTCTTGCAATAAGTACATGAACAGGCCGGACAGAACTCCAAGATATACAGAGAACATGGATTAATTTGGATGACCCCAAGCTGAAACCGCTCCTTCTGAACCAAAATAACGACAGTGAGAGCCTTTGAAAGCCAAATTGTGTTTGAGGAAAACAAAAGAACGAAACATTGAATGTATCTCAAGATAATGAAAATATCTCCAATCCAAACAACGCTACAAATATAACATAAACAATAGTTTGCTAGAGTTCATATTTATAACTATTGTACTTATTTTGTTGTTACAAGAGAACCACCGTTTGATTTCATAAAGAAGCACCTACATTAGGTCTCGTGATACAATAATATGTATTGGTAAATATGAGGAGTTATGTTGTTGAAACTGTTACCAAGAACACAATTATAGGTATGACTAAACTAATCAGTATTGTACAATAAAGTTGCGCTTGTTCGCTTGACCGCCGCGCCGAATACCGAATGCTATGGACAAGGGACATCGCGAGTCAGACTATAAGTAAGTAAACGCAAGCGCAGAAGCATAATAAGAAGCTTTAGGATCGCACACGTGCCACACGATATTGCGGTGTACGACAGCCATCAAGCAAATGACAACTATGGAGTGTCGTGTGTCATGCTTCTGTGTTTTTATAGAACTCGTTTCGTCTAAAAACCGGATGGGTAAAATACCGAGAATTGTGCGATGTGTGTGAGAGCCTCCTTAGGATGAGCTTCAGTCGCATAACCCTTCAATTTAAAATTGGTTGGAGAGTACTACCCGGTATATCTCAGTGGTCCTAGAGGAGGTGGCTTTTTGAAACTTAAAACTTTCGCGAAAGCAAAGCTCAAGTGCTGACTTTATGCAAACAACATGGCGTCTTTCTTTTGTTAGGAGAAAATAAGATACCAGTGTATCCCAGAATGACGCTAGTCCTAAGGCGCCTTCAATGTACACACTTGACCCCTTTTGATCCTACAATTAGGCATGGTGATACTCTCGGCCGGGCATATCCAGTACCACTATATGTATGTCCTTTGTTCGTCACAAAATACATTAATAATAATAACTTAGCCATAAATATAATAAATTACTGAAGAACAATATAAATGCAGTTTATCAATTGATTTTCTTGCATTAGTAATGCATCACATTACAGTTCTGAATAATCAAGAGAAAAGCAACTAAGCACACAGATAAACCTGCGGTGGTTCTACCGGTGTGTGGTCCTGTGAATACTCCATCTTTCTTTATCAAACAGGCAGCTTTGTTGACAACGGCAAGTACAATTCGAGCACATTAATACCGATGACACAAGCCGATGAGAGCCATCTGTGTCCACAAGCTTGATAATGCACCGCATCGCGAACAAAGATCTACCCTTGAAGATGCCGCGGCCAAGAATCCACATTACAGTTTAAAGGTGCCTGCTTGTAAGACTGCACACAGTAAATTAGATGCATTTGTTACAAGCATTTCAGGAATTCAAAATGTCAAGTGCTCATGCAGAGTTGAAGGTCGAGAGTATGTTAGCGCTCTACTGTTTAGTGACTGGGTCTCTGGCTGATGATGAGATAAGAAAAAGGGGTTTTTAAGCTCACACTTATAATGGTAATGAAATTACTATATACATAGATATGAAAATCATATGCCACAAGCAAAATAGGCAGTTTTAAGCATCTTGACCCAATAGCACCAGGTTGTTCATCAGCTCGATGACCGACTTGATAAGGAGAAGCGAAAAAAAATTAAAGCCAGCTTATTCAGAGGCCGATATTCGTTTACGGAGTATCTGAATCGGATCGATTTCTCACAGCGCTCCCCGCGGAGTCTAGTTTCTGATCGGCGCCGATAAAGAAGCTGTCTAGAGCCAACATCCAGTAATCAGAGCGTGGAAACTGAGTTAGGTACCTTGTGTTTACTCTGTCGCAAACAATAACCTACTGTATCGCGTGCGCTTAGAAACTATAATTACGCGAGACATTACCGCTGTCCAGAGCCCACTTAACGCTACTGTACACACATGAGGATGTAAATGTCACATGAAAATTAATAAACATCATACATAATGTTATTATGAAACTGAATTATTTACAGTAGACGAGTGACTAATGGAACAAGTTATTATAACCATTATGAGAATAATCATGTTGAAGTCGGAAGTAGAAGCACCTGCTTTAAAGCAATCTGAACGTCGTGGCAGTTCCTTCTCATTGTTGAATCCTAAAAGTAGGATAAGAAAAGTTACTTTTTATCAGCAGAAAGATAAGCAACGATTATGCGTCACATCCTTTATCGTACAATGATAAAGATCCTGATAACTCACTTTGTACTTAAAACATTGTAAATATAAAGACCATTTTGTATGATTACGAAAGAAGTAAAACTAGATTAAAAATTGGTCGACGAGCATGAGTTGTTTAGCGTTACTATCGCTTATATGCAATTTACTCTGTAGATAATTAATCAGATTAGCAATAAACAACGCGACCACCACTTAAAGCTGGTTTGGTAATCTAATTTATTACAAAACCATTTTTACTTGGCTAATTGCTATTTTAAGCTCAATAGCGAGAGAGAAAGTATATTAACGGCACATTATTACTACTTCGTTCTAAAACTGAAATTGTATTGTGAGTGGAGTTCCGTTACGTAGAGCTACCTGTCGCCCCGACGCCGGCCCGACGCCGGACGAGTTCTCAGAACCCCAGAAGGCGATAGTGAGTGAGCTGTATTTTAATGTTATCGGCTCCGATAAGTCCACTTGTTGTGCATGGAAAGGACTCTTTTACCTTTCTCAGAAACAATCGTGAACTTTAAGCTAATTACCTAACTAATAAATCACCATTGTTAATTTGGTTGTTCTCACGGTAAGTAGGTATGACGTGTTGTGTAGTAAATAGTGACACGCAAGCAAAGCAATAATATTGTAGAGTTTATATCTCCAAACAATATGGCGTAAAACGAGTTTGGCGTGCAAAGTAGGCTGCGCAGCCGCAGCGGTATCGAGCGGTGGACTGGACACCCACCAGACAAGCTAGTCGCTTGTCGGCTGGCTGCAACGGACGGCCTTGCCAAAGACGTTCGAGAGGCGATTCCTTTCGCCAACAACCTATGTCTAGGTAATATATGTGTACATTATGTACGCTTCACTGCAAGCGCGTGCTGTGTTGTGTGCCTCGGTAATACAAGTTATTTTATGTCTGAATTTAGGACTCAGTAAGTTTTGGGCGCAAAAAATACAAGACGCAAGTTATTTATATACTATGTACCTACTTACAAGTAGTTCTCGAGCATTATTATGATATCAGCAAGAGACGACATCCAAATGAATTAGCTCCAAGCTTGATGTCGGGTCAACATGGCGCTTGATATAATGTAACCATAATGTCTGTCTAAATAAAGCAGAGTTGAATGAACTTAAGCTCTATCTTTTTTCGTATGAGACGCGACGCTTATTCCTTTGTATTCAACACGAGAAGTTTCTCTGATTATGGATTCAAAGGACGACACTTAAAAGGAAATATTGACCGAAGTGCCTACGAACAACCAGCTAAAAACGTATGCACAAGGTGTGTTGTTGACTGTAAATTATGGTATAAGTTGTATTGTTCATTGCATTTAAAGAGATGTAAGAGACACATCGTTTAAGATTGCGTAGAACGGTGACCGATTAAAAACGGAGCAAAGTTAAAACAAGATAATAAACTTTTCTTTTTCAATCAATGTAAGTGTCCGAAGGCAAAAGGGATTACTTCAGGTCAAAGAGTCAGCAAAAGGTGTGACGAGCGAAGCTACCGAGGCTGATAGCGCCGCGTTGGGCGTCCGCCAAAGCAATTTGCATCGCTACCCATTTCGGAACATCGCCAAGTCTAGCCGAACAAAACCACTGAGAATTACCCTCCATTCCAATAATAATTAAAGCAAACATTTCGCAGTGAAGAGGAACGCTGACGGACGTTATGGAGCTTATAAAGCATCGACCCAGCTCGCAATTAAGAAACGGTGCGCACGTCTATTTGCTGACGCGGAAGAGACGCGCTGCTTGCAATGGTCCATCGCGGTATGTTGCTGCAGTCGGCCGCCCCGCTCCGAGTGCGTAGCCAACCGCTCGTCTAAATTAATACCTTTGATATTCATAATATCAATATTTTCAGGCAGCTTATGAAGTGCGTCCGAGCGAGATGCGTGCAGGCCTTCCGCGATGGATTGGCTGTCCTGACGGAGGCGAACTGACCTAAGTGAAATATATCATCTAATACGTTGCATTCATCTAGCAAACCACACTTGATTTATAACTGGTAAATATATAAATTCAAAGTTATGGTAACATTAATTAGAAGAGAAAACTTTTGTTTATGTTTTTATACAGAAATGTATGCGGTACGTAAATTACAGAAATGAACGTAAATGAAGCTGATTTACAAAGTTCCTTACATGAAAAACATGATATTATTTTACATTTTGTAAAATTATGAATGTGTACTAACTACAAGCGTCGAATGGAAGTGTTTATTTACGAGGTGGGAGCATCTTTGATGTCGCATTGGCCGCCGTCCACGCAGCGCCGCCGGCGGCGTCGGCCGAACGCTGCGACGCTACACTATACAATACACCGGATGGATAACACAATCTCCTTTTTTTCCTGCCTTTTATTATCTTTCTTCAAATACAAATAGAAACAATCAGATTCAGCTCCTACCACATCTTTAACCCATCAAAAGGAATGGAGATAAAAAACATGATTTAAGTTTACGACATTTCGCAGTCATCCAAAGGGGGAATATCAACGAAGGATATCCAACAATGTCTGCTGCGGCCGGGTTTAAACTTGGTATTGCGAAATACTGTTCCATCGCGCTACCAACTGATCTATCGCGGTACGTCAGTCAAAATTTACGATTTTATGGTAATAATAAAACACGGTGAGTGCAATAATCCAAATACAACGTAAAAATGTGTTACGAGAGCCCTAAACAACCAAATAAAAAACAAGTTTCAAGTGCACGAGTATAATACTAGTGCGATAATGGCAGTGGCGCCAGAAACAGAACAACGTCTTATCGATAAATCAATCATAATGTCGATTCCGATTATGCACTACATACAGACTCTAAAATCCATATGTGAAATAAACAGCGCAGCGCGTAGCTACAACAAGTATTACCTACATATCTTACTTCAGCAAGATACAGAACTTATATAAAGTGTGAAGACTTAAGACATCTCTAGGAGAATGGGTTGCTAAGCAAAATCAAATTCGCTCTGGGAAGTGAAAAGAAGGTTGAGGTACAAAAGAACCACGCCATGCAGAAGACTCACTATTTCATTATAGCAACTGAAAAAAGATTAGGACATGAGGTGCAATGCTCTAATATTTGATTTGAAATTAGGGGAGGTTACTTTGTCTAGATGAAAAGAAAAAATTCATAGGAGTAGGTTGTTGCCTAATAGCCCTAGAACGAGAGTACTTAGGTCCACAGGTTCGAAAAAATCAGCGTCACAACACAAATTATAGTTATATTTAATAGAAGTACCTAATATTTCCCAAAAATATGATAATCTTTGTTATCTTTAACATAGGTGTACGTAAATCAATTGAAATAGATAATGAAGTTATCAATGAATAGATTATTTATACAGATTAACTATTGTAGAATCATCACCATTGTATGTCGACGGCCGATGTGGCGCAGTGGTAGTGCGACCAAAAGTTCCGGGTTCGATTCTCGGTGGGGCACTCACAAAGTTGATATTTATCACTTTGTGAATTTGTTCCCAGTCTGGTTAGGACATTGCAGGCTGAACCACCTGATTGTCCGAAAAGACACCTGGTTCCGTGCTTCGGAGGGCAAGTTAAGCCGTCGGTCCCGGTTGCTGTCTATGATAACTTAGACGGCGGTCGTTACCAACCATGTCAGAGGCCTATTACTGGTAGAAGGCGGTTGAAAAACTCTGACACCAGGGTTCATCGAGTCGTTGGACGACTCGGTGTCCCACTCGAAAAGAAGAAGACCGTTGTATGTCTAGTAAGGTGTGGAAAAATCAACTGCCAATATCTTAAGGGGTGAGTGAACCAGTCCATGAAACTGAACAACTTTGTTCAAGGAACATAGGGCAAAATATGCAAAAAAAAATGACCTTCCATACAAATTCTTCCAGCTGACGACATGGTCAATTAGTATGAGAGGTAATTTTTTTAAATATATTTTGACCTATGTTCGGGGAACGTTGTTCAGACTTTCCCCGAACTATATAGACTGGTTCACTACTGAAAATATTTGCAGCTATTAATTTTAATATCCTGTAAATTGGGCGCTTCTAAAAAGAAAAGCAACTTTTAGTTATACAATGATTCATTTTCCTTGTGCTATCTTTATCAGTGTTATCTTAGTTACCTTAGATGGAAGAAAGAAGTAATGGTCTATTAGATAACTTATCGGTGCGGTGATGAAAGAGAGTTGAAGAAAGAGTAAGCATTTTAAAGTATTCTTTTATAAAAGGGGTAGCACGATTCCTTGTATCCTTCATCCAGTTTTGGGCCAGCTGGGATAATATGTTAGGAGCCAAGAACCTAAGTGTCTCGAAAAGATCACCCACTAACCAATAGATATCATTTATCTTTATAAACGGTTCATTTGAAGTCCAAATAACTCAAAAGCTTTAACTTGAAGCTGTGAATAATATGTGACTTCCAGAAAGTATTATGTTTGTAAGGAATGGTAGTACCGCTATATAGTAGCAGCAGTAGCAGTAACGGGAGAAGGCTAACATGCCGAAGTATTGCGTTTCAATACCTTTAAGTAGAAGGTACGCATCACATCCAAATCAATGTTGTTAGACTATAGTGTCATATTTACTTCTTTGGCTTGGGTTGTAGAACGGTGTGTCTGCTGGTGTCTTGAGTTTAAAACACCTTGTGGCCTCTTGGATGGTTTTAGTTGGTTTGAGTAACATAAAGAATGACATATAGAACCTACATAGGTATGGTTTATAATCGTGACTAACTACTCACTACTGACCGATACAAATCTTTTAACTACTGAAGCCACAATAGTGACCGGTACAAGACAGGTAGGTATTATATCGATGTTCTTGTACGCATGGATTTGTGATGTGACGAACCTTTCTGGAACAGGTATAATAATACCTACTACCTGCTGTTTCGGCTCAACCCATTGCTAAGTAGATCCCACACAACCTGATTGGTACACACCGAAGCAGGTGTTCGGCAGTGACCTTAAAAGTATTACTGATTTCTAACAAGATGATAATTTAAACTAAATAGCTTCATTTGCATATGTATTGTTCCATTACCAGGCTGTTTCTATCTAAAATATGCGGTAGAAACATCAATAATTGTGATCTTTCCATTGAAAATACTTTGGTACCTTAACCATGTTTCCTTAGATTATTCATAAGTTGCGCAGAATATAACCAAATAATGTAGTTTTTGCTATAATACTAGATACTAACTTACTTTAAGATACGATAATACTCCAACGCGTGTTGTCATCACTTTGTGTTGATTGCTTACATTACGAAAAGTAAGGTACTTACTTGAGATAGTATATCTGTCCTTCTGGTGTACGCGCTTGTTCCCATCCGGCTGGTAGAGGTCCCAAATCATCTGACATATGTGAGCCGACATCGTAGGATCTTTGTTTGGCGTGTTGGTGGTGTTGGGGTGGCTGCTGCTGGTGCTGTTGGCCCGCAGCGTACGTCTGTTGCAAGCTCGCAGGTGAAGAGTGGGCCCGGGAGTGCGACACTGTCGTGGCGCCAGTCGCTGACGATGATCCGAATGCCGAGTCAGCCGAGTTTTCTCGCGAGTGAGACACAGATGGCGACTTGGAACCGGTCGACGGCGGGTTAAAGAACGACTTTGGAAGCTGTCGCATACGTAGAGGCACCTGTAGCGGCCGTTTCGAGTCCGGCTTGAGCACTGTGTCGAACAATGACTGCAGAACCGAGTCCGAGTCCTGGTCCACGCGGAGGACCAGGTTGGATTTCTGTTCGGCGTCCGTGTTGAGAGCCATCTTGTCGGGACGAAGTGATCTCGAAACCGACCTGGCCCAACGTTGTGACACAACACTAGCACGCAGCGGGCGGGCGCGGCGCCACCCGACGTACTTGTGATATAGCGCTCGGTGCGCGACTGACTGACGCACGCCCCGCCGCGCTCCGCCGCCCGCGCCGCGGTCCCTGCCCACGCGCACCCGCCGCCGCCGCCACCGCCCGCTACCGACACCCGCGCGGACCGGTCTTTGCCGCAATCACCACGTTCGAGATGTGGCGTCGTTGTCGCCCATTGTCAGCTTGGCTTGACATCTGCGTGCACATAATCTTTCAAAACAAGCGATGTATTTCGAACTCCGCAACTTGTTGAAGTTTTATCTATTGTGGATAGATTGTGCCTTCAAGAATGGTGCCCCTTACCCCACTTCAGCTTGCTTGCTTACCAGGTTACCATCTCATTTATTTTGCCTCTATGCAACAACCATCAACCACAAATAGGTTCCACTTATTTAGATGCAGTTTAATGCGGACATAGAATAGCATCACCCTATTTCTTCCCGTGGGTGCTGTAAGAGACGACTAAGGGACTCAAGGGAACAGGGTGTAACGGACAGCCCTCGGAATACTGATAGGTCGCAATCAGACCAAGAAACTGAACAACTTCCCATAAGAAAATATTTGAGGAAAGGAAAAAAAATTTTGACTTCCCATAGTAAATTAAGTCAGCGGATCGTAATTTTGTATGGTAGGTTGATTTTCTTAAATGTTTTCTGACATATGTTCCTTGGGAAAGTATGTTCTATTTCATGGTCTGCACAGCATGCATATTCGGAGGGCATTCTCTTCTACCCCGTATAATGATTGCAATTTTAGGCGATATAGGCTGACAACCCGTCACTTTGGTGATACACAATTTTCTGATTGACCCTCAAATGTCTTTTTTTAAAGCCCTTTACGCTCTGCCTACCCCGCAAGAGATTATAGGCTAGTTGTATGTAAGTATACTTTTTTAGAACATAAAATAACGAAAACAATAATCAGGTGTGTGGGTAGGTAACTAGGTAGGTATACGAAGCCTGCTTGGCAACTATTTAAAATAATAAGAAGATCATTTTCGCTTTGTAAGGAAGAAGATGGAAAGAAGCAAGTTAAGAAACAGGGCAAATAAATACTCGCTAGATATTCAATATTCAATTGAAGTTGCCGGATTAGAATAGCATCACCCCATTTCTTTCCCTTGGGAGTCGTAAAAGGCGACTAAGGGACTCAAGGGTGTGTAATTGCAATTTTAGGCGATGGGCTGATAACCTGTCACTATGGCGATACACAATTTTCCGAATGACCCTCAAATATTTGCCAGACGTGGCGTAAATGGTTTTTGCGGCCGTTTACGCTCTGCCTACCCCGCAAGGGATTATAGGCTTGATATGTGTATTTGTATGTATTTAAAATAAAACAAGTAAGTGGTTTAAAACCACATAATGAATGATTCTTGTTTGTTTAATGGCGACTGGTCCGATGACGTAGTGGATAGTAGGTAAGGTACCCGTGCTTGCTACGCCGACGGTCGTGAGTACGATCCCCACACAGCACAAGTATTTGTAACTGTACTTTTGAAATATTTTTGTTGAGTCTGGGTGTTTTTATACATATTTACAACAAAAAAAGTATATTAAATACCTATCACGTTGTACAAGCTTTGCCTAGTTTGGTGCTAGATATGTCCAAAATATTTATCATAATCACATTATACATACATACACATATCACGCCTTTATCCCTTGCAGGGTAGGTTAGGTTAGCAGACGTTAACCGCCGCAGAGCGTTAACCGTCGTAAAATACAGTCGCTATTGCCACGCCTGACAAATAATTGAGGGCAGTTTCAGAAAAGTCGTGTAACACTTATAGTGACAGGTTGTAAGCCTGTCGCCTAAATTTGCAATACACATAAAAACCCTCAAGTTCCTTAATCGCCTCTTAGGACACCCGCAGGAAAGAAATGGGGTGATGCTATTCTAAGCCCAAATATCACGGCCTTATTTTATTACCAATTACATTATACAGGCATATTATAGGGACCTTAGTCCTCATGCCTCATACTAAATACATACATACATAAATCATGCCTTTATCACTTACGGGGTAGGCAGAGCGTTAACGACCGTAAAATGGATATTAACACCACATTTGACAAGAGTTTGAGGGTCAATCAGATACAGAACAGACTGTGTATTACTATAGTGCCATGTTGTCAGCCCATTGCCTAAAATTGCAATACATATCTTACCCCATTAACGACACCCATAGGTAAGAAATGGGGTGATCCTATTTTAGGCCGGCATCACACGTACACGGCATCATACTAAATAAAACTGAGTATATTGTTAAAGCTCTTTTCTTTGTTATGAATATTAGGACTTATTTATAATCATTAGAACTATAATTATTAACATCAACAATTTTGCATTTATAATCACTAGAACTATAATTATTAACATCAACAATTTTGCATGCCCGTGAAATTAACAAATTCAGCAAGTTAACAAGGAATGTTTAACAATAAATATAGTACTATGGTTTATTTCTTTGTTCCCAGTACCACTGAACAAATCTGTCACTAGTGACAATTGGGAATACAAATTACCAACTGTCACTAGAGACAAGTGGGAACAATTTTTCCCCTTTCGCATTTTGATGTACATTGCTTGCACCATCTTCCGCTGGGAATTTTTATTAGTCACAGATTCAGTTGTGAAAACTGGTTCCCAGTGGTTTTTTCTGCACTTACAGAGGTTATTGTTGAACATAATAGAAATAAAAAAAACAGTTTTACTTATTAAAACTTGGGCATACATGACAAAATTTAAAGTATAAGTAGGTAGCTTAGTTGGTAGATAAGCTGATCAGCTAATCAATCATCATAGTAAAAAGCAAGAACTGTGCAATTTGAAGCAAAAGCAAAAAGCAGTCTAGATCTTGACAGACTAGACACTCAAATGCAAATTTAAAACTTATGCACCTGGCAATAAGGCGATCCAAATTCAAAACTGTACAGCCTGTCAAGGTTTTGACTTTAGGTACCTAATGTAATGAACAAGCAAAAAATTATTTTAACTTAAAGCAGTTGCAGTTATATTCATGTCATGATAACCAAAAGGGTGTATTCCTTTTATTTTTTTAACTCTTCCCTAGTCACTGAATAGGTGGTATCACATAATTTTTTGATTTTTTTTACTCTGATGTATGAGATGGTAAAACAAAATCTAGCCAATCATTGTTATACAAAAATATTCACTTTCATGGGTTTCCCTGAATATTAACAAAAACCACAATTAAAGCAAGGTACAAACAAAACAAAGTATTCATAAATAACAAAGCGCTTAAAACGAGGATTGATTTGGAAAAAACAAAAATTTTCATGCCTTTTGTCTTTGGCATCTAGTAATATAGTCAGTTCAACGCCATCTACAGAGTGCTAGGAAAACTAAACATTCTTCTCACAAAAACAACTAGCTAATAAGTTTCCAAGGTATAAGAATAAGATAAATACCTACCTTCATGGACGTACTATTCAAACTGGACTGATAGCTGTTGCAGAAAAAACAAGCCGAGCGAGACGGCACACACTGAGGCAACTGAGGCATTTCATCTCTTTCTTATAGGGTAAGTATCAATATTTTTTATTACTATCACAAATTAACTATAAGTAGACTAGCTAATTACTATGAGCAGAAAGATAGGGAAATTTACATACATACAATTCACTTGGACAACTACCACCATTTTGAGTGAAAAATTTCATCAAATACTGATTTTGAGTAATAAATAAGGAATGTAAAAAAATCACATTCACATAAGCATAAGCTCGCTAAGAATAACTAGTGTTCTACTACTAGCAGAATTAACTGTAGGAAATAAGGAAATCGCAATAGCTTCTTAACCAAACACAGAAAAACCTACACAGGCACATGAACTTTTGGAATTAGAACGAATTCGCTAAGCTCAATGGGTAGGTCGTATAGTGAACGTGAAGCCGATAGTATTAAAATAAACCACAAAAACATCAATAAAAATACAAATAAACAAACCATGGCAGTTGAAAGTTCAATCTGCTTCTTTTGAGTCGATCTGCTCCAAATTATGACACCGCCACCCATAAGGAGGGGTAGTATAGGTATTCATTGCATTATGGACACTTCATCCTATATAATTTGTAAGTAAAAATTTAAATAAAAACATTGTAAACAGCAGCAACAATAAACAATAACAGAAAAACCGGGACGATAAAGATCTACCGGAATTGAATGAGAATGTACGATATTCCAAATTCGAACAAAATATTTAGTGTAGAGCAAAAATAAAAAAAGGAGTAAGCTCGTTTTTAAAAACGTTGCAGTCATTTGAATGGAATTTTCTTCAATCAGTGTAGAGTCAATTCAGCTTCATAAAATTATAAGGGTGAGATTAAAAAAATGGAACTCCAATACAAAATTATTCGTTTGGCAATCGCCATTCATGTGGTATGGGAAATCGTTTTATTTATTTTTTCGTATGTTCTTTGGGATTACTTGTTCAGTTTCATAAATTGATTCACCTATTTGAATGGGTATTTAGGTACCGTAGATATTTTACACCTTATTTTTGTATCAGTTTATATTTCAATGCGATTCAAAAAATATATAATAGATGGCAAACGTTGATTAATTCAGCAATAGGGTCGTTTGTGTTGGTATTGACTGGATAGCGAAAATAGGATAAGTATATATCGTGTCATATGGTTATGATTATGATTACCTACCCTGGGGGAGGGAAAAAGTCATATTGCCCACGGAATTCGGGTAGCAGCTTGTGCATCCACTGGCAAGCGATTAGTATTTAATAATTATACATTACATATTTTTCATTTTGCATGAAATGGTAAGCAATATTAACGACTAAGGAACTGAAGGGTTTTATGTGCTTGATAAGGCAGACAACCTGTGACTATAGCTATACACATTCTGAAACGGCCCTTAAATATTTGTCAGACTTATTCACGATCACGATCTACGATAGCAACTGTATTTTATGACCGTATTTAAAATAAAATACTCAATGAACCGATTTTTTTTTTGATATTTCTGAGTTTTCTGACCCCTAGTTCTGTGGAAAATATATTGGAAATAACCTCCCATACTTACCCATCCAAGGAATGGGACGAGTTACTTTTCACCCTATATGTATTATCAGTATCAACTAAATCAACAACACTGAATTGAATGAAACATGAAAAATGCAGAAAACAAAGGAAGAAGTTGGTGATCTCATTGCTACAGTCACAATATGTTTCACACATACACACAACATGTTGGACACAGTTCATAAAAATAAATAATTTATCCGGGGTAGGAATACAGAATTCTAAGCTAGATGATATTTTATATTTTTATAAATTTTGTACATATAATATATAGAAAAAACTAAATTCAGAAGAAATATATGTTTGGCTGTCTTGTATATTTTTCTTTGAAATAGCGTACAATAGTCAATAACTACATAAAAAAGTTTATAATTTTAATAATTTATGGTGTATTTTATGCTGGAATGTAGTGGTGTTTATTATATTATAACCATAAGTAAAAACAATTCAGAAATATGAGGAACCTTTACTATAATTAAAGACAATTAAAAACGTGTAGATGTGGTAACCAATTTGCATTTTTTAAACTTATTTTGTAATGTATATTGCAATAACTTTCATGCGATCTAAACTGTAGAGTTGGCTGTTTAAAGAGAATGAATATTGAGTATATATTTGAGAAACATTTTCAGAAAAACAGTTAGTAGAGCTGCCATATTTAAAAGTTGAATTCACCATTCTTCAGATTCAGACCAATTTATGACAGAAGGAGAGGAAGTCCTGTCCTGCTTTAGAACTTATAATATAGCTAGCAGTTGAATAAGTAGGGTGGATAGCTTTACATAGTTTTTTTAGTTGTAGAAGAAATGTTCCTTAAGTAAAAATCGGCCAAGTGCGAGTTGGACTAGCGCACGAACGTTCCGTACCATTGAATATAAAAATGACCTACAAATCGCGTTTGTTTTATGAGGACCCCCGTAAATATATTTTTTTCTAGTTTTTAGTGTTTTTTTGCCATAGCGGCAACAGAAATACATGTTCTGTCAAAATTTCAATTGTTTAACTATTACCGTTAATGAAATACAGCTTCCGAACCATTATAGAGTAAATCGAGCAAAAAAAGTTAGGAGCACCCCTTTCTTGTACTTTATGTTAATTATTGTATTTTTTGTTAAAGAAACAGAAATAAGGCATCTGTGAAAATTTTAAACGTCTAGCTATCATTTTGTGAGATAAAGCCTGGTGACACACGAGGGACGGACGGACGGACGGACAAATAGCGAAGTCTCAGTAATAGAGACACGTTTTAATCTTTTGGGTACGGAATCCAAAAATTACTTTTGCTTGCACAACTTAACTTGCAAGCGTAATTGCTAATTGTGGATCAGCTACAATACATTAAGATAAAAGAACCGAGTGTTATCATTATCTTATCATGCTATGTTTATATTCACTAACTAGAATACATTCAATTCATTCAATAGCATTAAGTTATAAACTCTTGACTTATCAATAAAAAATCATCGCACAGATATACCTAAAGGAAGAGTGCATTTGTGTTGCATAGCATAGTTAGGTATACTTTAATAACCTATATCAAACAGCGTCGTCAACCGAAACTGAGTTTGCGCAGTACGTGCTTTTGTTATACCTCAAAAATATCAATAATGTTGAAGTATACAATACTGGCCAGCGCTATTTCTCATCGCGCATGCGTCTTCACTCATCGGACGAGGGGAAAGTGGAAAAATCATTACAGTATACTCTAGGAAGGCGTTGGGATTGGGATATAACTATGACAAAAACCTGACCATCGCTAACCATGGCTTTGAATCCGGTAGTGAATCTAGATCGGTGCTGCCGGTTGTGTGCCGAAGAACAAGAAGTAACTATTATGATATTCAGTGAAGAAGCACAAGCAATGCTTCTTCAAAACAAACTTAATAAGTACTTATTGATTGAGGTAAGTTCATATAGTTTAATGAGTAGTGTTGAATTTAATGAAGGCACTTACGTATCCATGTATTTTCTAGAAAAGTGCATTATGTAGCGTGTAGGTTAGCGAGTATTATACTCACTCACCTAACTTCTGTCAAAATATTGAAGTATAAGATCAATGTAAAATTAACAGAACCATACACCAAGTTTATAGCTAATGTAAATAATACATATTATCCATTGAGATAATATATTATGTTTTGAAACTAAGTTCAAAATAGTTCTTTAACAGATCGAATAACATTTACTTACCAAATTTTAAAAGTTTAGTATCTTTCTTTGCAACAATCATGATTGCTAAAAATTTATCATATCATATTTACTTTGTAGTACAAATGTCCATTTCAAAAATGACCCTAAAAGGAATGAAAAGCAGATACTTGGCTTATCTACCCGCTACATATATGTGAATTAATAGAAGAATTCTCAATATGTTTGGTAAATAAATAACATATTTCAGGTTGATGTAGATGACAAACTCCCAAAAGATATTTGTATAAGATGTTGTACAAAATTACAAACCGTTTGTGATTTTATTGATACAGCACGAAAAGCCCAAGAAATATTGATGAAACGTAGCCTTATGCTTGATCAGGGCAATGTTAATTACAATAACACAAGTATCAAAACAGAACCTATGTCCGATGATGAAACAAAAATTACTGAAATAGAAGTGAATGTTGACCCTATGATGATATTACAAAATTGTGAAGACTTACCGTCTCCATTACCAAATCAACACTTTGTGAATTACAACTGTAATACGTCCAGCTGCTTTGAAGATGTTACTAATTTGCATAGCGCTGATGGAGAATATGTCACTATTAAGTTGATACGGAAAGAAGAAAGTTCTACAACTAATACAGATTGCATGCCTGACGTGAAACCTATGATTTCGGATAATTATGAAGATGGTGATAGTGAAAAAGAAGATATTACAGAGAACCCCTTAAACACAACTGAGAGAAACCAAACCAAACCGTTTCAATGTCCAATGTGTAGAAGAAGCTTTTTGAGTGAACTAGCATTAAAAAATCATTCTTGGGTACATATTAACGATGACAAATCTATAAAACTTTATCGCTGTACTCACTGTTCTGATAGTTTTGACTACAAATCAGATTTAATTACTCACCTAAAAGAACATAGAACTCAAGGAATGTGTAAGAAGTGTGGAAGAATGTAAGTACTGTGTTAAATTGGCTGCATATGATGACTTTTTTGTTAGTCTATACTATGGTTTACATTCCAAACATCCACTTAAATAATTTAATATTATATAACATTTCTCTTTAGATTCAGAACACCAGCGAATTTGGCTGCCCATATGGCTATACATGCATCTGCAGGCAAATCATTCACTTGCAAAGTGTGTGGACGTTCATACGGCACTCAGAGTAATCTAACTACTCACAGTATTACACATAGCAATGAAAGGCCTTACAATTGCCACCTCTGTAAGAAGAGCTTTAAGAGAAACCAAGATTTAAAGGTTAGTTTAAAGCTAACGTAAATTACTCTTGATTTTCGTTTGCGTAATTTTATATACGTATTTATTGACTATCATAATATTGCAGTATTTTGAACACTATGCCTGAATCATAAGGTTTTTTATCTTCATGAGATAAGTATTCAATATGTTTTCCTGTTGCAGTTCCATATTAATCAGCATACAGGAGCCAAACCATATAAGTGTCCATTCTGTGACAAAAGTTTTGCTAGTTCCGGCAACTGTTACTCACATAGAAGTCGTATGCACCCAGGTCGCCATGTGGACAATAAAAAGATAATAAGACAACCTAGTCGCCGTAAGATGACTGGATTGCATGAAAGCGAATTCGAACCTAAAGTGCCACCCCCAAAAACTATTCTTAATAAGGGTATTTTTAGATACCAATGCACTCTCTGTGATCACAGTTTTGTAAGGAGGGATAATTACACAGTAAGTACTTTTCAAAAATCAATATGTTTTTTAATGTACCTACTTTAAATTGAATAGAGTTTTCCGAAATGCACTTATTTTCTTTTGTGGGTGATGAAGGTTACTACCAAATAGGTATGCAGATTGTAGATAATTTAAGTTATCAGTCTCGTCATCATAAAGATGTTATTAAGATGTTACTGTGATATGCAATAAATTTTATTGAATTGAATTGAATTGAAGAATCAGTCATATATGTACTAAAATACAAATTAATGACTTACGTAGTTAAACTTTTGTCTCCTTTTTACAGTACCACATGTATCAACACACCGGCACGAAACCATTCCACTGTACTTTTTGTACAGAAAAGTTTGTGACCAGAAAGGGCCTGTTGCTGCATCATGATAAAGAACATCCTGGACAAAACCGACCTTTAGCTCTTCTTTCTAAAAATGTTTTGCTCAAGTAGTAGAGCTTACCTACCTACTTCTAAATTTCAGTATTTATCAAATATGGTGCTGTAGAAGTTTGATAGAATTCTATATCCACGTACCTACTTTGATTTGTAAAAATAAACAAGTTTGTTTAGTGAATGATAAGTGATTAACCTTTATGTATTAAACGCAATTCTTAACGTATGTCTTTTATTTCAGTTTAGCAGCTTCCACAATTTTAAAAAATTTGCCATCACTAGTGGCGACGCCTCTGCCATCTGGACTACTGCGGCTCTTCTTTTGCCCGCGAATTTTGCAAGCGTATCTTGATGCCAATAACACGTGGCTCGGATCCATCTACCGGATTAATTTTGCAACTAATACCGAGCGACCAATTCTTTCTCTACAGATTGAATATAGTCTAAGCGATGAAAACCCGCGATAAATTAAAACACAAAAATTTTTGAACCTTTAAAATAATAATTAAGGGAACATTATTGAATAATCCTTTTTCATGTAGGTCATAGTCGCAGCAAGGGTTTTATTAATAACTAGTGGCCCGCCCGCCCTACAGTCACCAGTGCTGAATCACTTTTGATATGGAGATATTTCCGCATCTCTTAAAGTTTAGATAGGCTCCTGGTGGTCTATATGAGGTACTTCAGACCCTCAATGTTCGTTTGCCAGTAGTAGCGGCTCATCATGGTGATAATTTTTAGCTATGAATCCATTTCCGTATCTCTTATAGTTTAGATGAGCACTTGGAGGTCCACATCAAATACCTACTTTAGTCCTTCGATGTCTTTGTTTCAGCAGAAACAGCCCATCATGCTGAACAATTTTTGCTATTAAGCCATTTCCATATCTCTTATAGTTAAGGTGTGCTCTTGGTGTTCTACATCACTTACTCCAGACTCTTGAGTGCTGACGAAGTCTACAATATGCTAGAAATCTCAGTGCCAAATGTTACTATCATCCTCACCGCTACACACAAACTGCCTTGCCCATAGGAAACTAAATGTTATGTTCCGTGGTGTAAATCTCCAGCATAATTTCAAACCAAAATAACTTGGTGTAACACTTGATCGTTCACTAACTTACAAACAACACTTAGAAAAAGTCAATCAAAGCCGAGTATTGCGCGCCTGTATAGAGTTGCAGTGCACACGTACACAGGGTTGATACTCAGCTCAACGAGGCCATGTGCCTGATCATGGAAGTAATTAAGTCTACCGCCCTTCCATGGCTGTCTGTTCTCGCACACATACCTCCACCAGCGCTACGCAGATGTATGACAATTGCCAAAGAATGGGAAAAATGTTCTCAGCCAAACCGCTCTGGTTCCATGCCCATTAGGAACACCCTGGATGAGTTTTCTGTCATTTGGACCGACGAGCGTATAAAACAGAAGATCTCCATAAATGATCCGGTTTTGACGCCAGCAGGAAGACTTGGACCCGGCTAAACCAGTTTAGGACCAACCACGGAAAAACAATATACAATCTTCACAATTGGGGTCTAAGGGAGTCACCACAATGCGACTGCGGAGCACCTGACCAAACCTTAGCCCATTTTGTGAACGAATGCCCACATCGCTGTTTTCCCGGTGGTATAGCCGATCTACACAATTACACTCCTGGCACAGAGAGCTGGCTGAAAAACCTAGACATTGGCGTATGATCCAAGCAGGTTGCCATACGATATGATGATCCTCGCCGCTTCGCCACCAAAGAGTAATATAGCAGCCCGACCAGTGGTATCTCCGCTGTTAACCGTTTTTCGGTGGGAATGAGATATTTTCCCGTGCTAAAATAGCTTATAGTACGAATAATATAATGGTAAAACAAGCATCGAAATGGGCCCAGTAGTTTCTGAGTTTATCGATTCGTCTTTCGTCTTTTTAATATTAATGTAGAAGTGTAGAAAACCAACTGTATTTAAATTTTTATTTGTTACAATTTTAAATTTTACCTGAAATGTAATCCAAAACCAATAATATGCCCGTTACAGGGTTAATAACAGGCTTAATCTTGTACGTGGTTTTCGGGTTTTATTTATTAACTACATAAATATATGCATACCTACGCATATCGTGCCCCTATTTCTTGCGGTTTTGTAGAGCATCAACAGCCTAAGATCAGCCTAAAGTTACAAATATTTCGAATATTTTATCCATCTCAGAAAGTCGTTCCATTGGGTCACTTGCGAAAAATTGTCAGTCTGTCACCTAGTCTAAATAAAACAATTCAAGCCTTTCAGCTGAGTAGAAATATACCAATATATGCTCAGGGATCGCTTGTCACATCGTGCACAAAATGAGTTGATTCACTTGAGTAAGTTTAGGTAGTATTATGTACAACTCTAGGTAAATCTCGATGAAGCACTTCATAACAAAACTACATTCGTTTCGTTCGTTCATTCATTCACTTTCCCATGTGACTTTGTAGTGTTGCTTGATTGTTCATAAATTATCTGAAGATTAGAGGAAAATTGAAGGATTCCGGAATTAAATCGGAATAAATACTTAACGACCTTCAAAAATGACCTCTAACCTCATGGAAGTCAATAAAAATTGAATGCGCATGCGTCAATTTTACTTTCCGTCAAATGGTGTTTGGCGCGCTGATAAGCACAAGTTGTTGTTCACGATGATGATATTATTCCTTTTAGTCGCACCGCAGATACCATACATTCCTCACGTACATAGTCGTCGCTGCTGCGTCTTTACTTTTGGCGAAAATGTCTAGTGAAGATTTATCCACCCGAAGGAAAATGGCACGGCAAAACGGAATTGTGCAACCTTTATTGACTGGTGAGTTTGTTGAGAATTACTGTAAATAAGAGCGAAATTCAAATAATGTTAATTAACTACGTAACTTGTAGACTTTTGAACTTTTAATTTTTATCGACGCACTTCCATTTCGTTGTAAGGTTAAGAATAAAAAATGAAGGTTTGTAATAATATTCATACTGACGTTGTGTCTACAATCAGGAAATTGTGACAAAAATATTTAAAAAAACTATTAAGTTTATCTTAAGTAATAGTTAGACGACCTAGACCTTGTTTACATCTTATGCATAAACAGTTAAACTTATCAAAACCTCTGGTTATTTGAGATGACAAGTTTTTTAGTATGTTGTGTTTTAGAATTAAAATACTATTGAAGTCCTTTAAATTATTTTATTACATCATTGTGTAAATCTGTGCCATTAAACATCACTCTTAGATATGAATGACTTATGTGCACATTATAAACAAACTAAGGTTTGAAGTTATTTTTTCTTGGAATGTTGGACTGTTGAGTTGATGAACAACCCGCTGAACTTTGAACTTCTTAATGACAACCTATGCTTCAACTAGCAAATTAGACTACCTACTGTGTTCTCAAACCTTAACCACTTCGCTCAGGTCGAATTTTGCAACAATAGATTTGTATTGTACTTCAAGCACACATGTGTGCTGTTACGAGCGGAGTAGTTAAATTTGTTTATTCGTAAAATATTTAAACTACTATAGTGTTCACTTAATTGGATTAGTAGGTATAAAAATTATTATATTCTGGGTGCATTATATCACAATAAACACAAGAAAACAAAAATAATAATTCGGGATTCCATATTTTCTTGTAAAGAGTAAGTAGGGTAAATATGCTGAATCCTGCCCCCCCAGGCTCATTTTATTCTTTAAATATAGTCCTAAAAATATGATTGAAACATTTTAACCTTCTATGCAATTTAAGCATAAAAAAGGGAGCATTGGAATTCAGGAAGGGCAAAATACTCTCATGTTGGCAATCAAATTCCAGCAGCAATTTTATCAAATCCCAGTCATGTAAACGATTCTCCAAAATATATGTAATCAAACTCATGTTTTAAAGTGTAGTTTATATGAGAGTGATTTATTTTGTTAGTTCAGTTAGTACAGATTATGACAAAATATTTTTGCATTACTTTTGGACATCCTGTACAGCTCCTTGTAAGAACTTGGACTTTAAGTTGTTTTATATGTTCTAAGTTGGCCGCATTTTAAAGTTCAATTTGCTATGAAACTAGATCATGTAACCCAGGCCGGATTTTGAATGAGAGGTCCAAAAATAGTAAATCTAGTGAATGATATTGACAATTTCACCATGAAAACGATATTTATTGTATTAAAACTAACGAAGTTATAACATGTGAATCAAATAGCTCAAACTCTGCGAAATTTGAAATTTTGGTTAAATTCAATCCTAATTAATAACTAATACTGGCCTCCTTATTAATTTCTAACTTGATTTTCGCCTAGCGGTTTCACCCGCTGCCCTCATTTTACCGTAGTAATAGTTGCTTTCCCGGGGTAACAAGTGGCCTATGTGTTATTCCAGGTTATACTCTACCTGTGTTCCAAATTTCATCCAAATCGGTCAAGCCGTTTGAGTGAGAAGAGGTAACAAACATACATACACACACACAAACTCTCAGATATAAAATATTAGTAATAAAATAAGTTTAAATTGTTTTTAAAATATAATTAACCAGTTCGCTAAGGTCGAATTTTGCAACAATAGATTTGTATTGTACTTCAAGCACACATGTGTGCTGTTACGAGCGGAGTAGTTAAGACAATAATCTGATTGATATAATAAAACAAAATTGTAAAATCCTTTCAGTTTCATTCTTAAACATACTTAAGTCCTAAAATGGATGTAAAGAGCTTCCATAAGCAACCTCCTTGAACAAACTGTCTGCTCCCGCACCTCAGTTGTAACTAACGTCTATTGTTTGATATGTGAGCGTAATCCAAGGGTTTTTTAGGTAAGTGGACATGATCAGGTGGTAAATAGATTGAATATATCGTAAGTTTTTCCAGTATATAAGAAAAGCAAGCCAAAAATTAAACATATCTGGGATTAGGTGGGGGCCCAAAATTCGGCATATCTACCCTCGCAGTTAAAATTATATGAAATAGTAAATTTTCAGCACAAAACTGAAATAATATGTTTATATTATTTTACTTTAAGGATAGGATTTGCCTTGTTTAAGGCTAAACAAATATAGCTCTGTCTGTGACATATAACAGATCCATTTAATTTTTCCTTTGCCCTTTTCACATTTACTTGGTTTCCTATTAAGCTACCCGAATCCTATAAATTTACAGAGCATAAATTGTGCTCTTAACTTTCCTTTGGCTTTTTATAGATTTATAATTATTAAAATGTTTCCACTGTAGGTATTTTGCTCTCTATACATATTTCCCAGATATATTTTTAACAATTTGTTTGTTACAGATTTGTACCAAATAACCATGGCATATGCATACTGGAAGTCAGCGAGGGTGAATGACCGAGCTGTGTTTGATTTGTTTTTCCGCACCAATCCATTCCACGGGGAGTTTACAATATTTGCAGGCCTAGAAGAGTGCCTAAAGTTTTTGGAAAACTTTCATTATTCTGATAGTGGTGAGTCAAGAATCCTATTTTTATTTCTTTGTATTAACTTATCTCAACCCAATAAATGTGAGGTACGTAAAAATATTTAATTGCAGTTGTTATGTAAAATTATATCTATGCACTAAGTTTTGCACTTATCAGATATCCTTAAAATAGTAGGTAAGTTACCTTTTTACAAAAAAAAATAGGAGTTAGTAAAAGTACTGACTCCATAAGCCATTGTGTGTTTTTTATTTTATTAGATACTTACAAAAACAGGGTGGCACATATAGTCGCGTCCAAAGACAAAATTTAAATGCCTTATACTAAACGGTATCCAAATCACGCCCATGTATGTTCCACGATTTTTGTAGTTTCCGAGTTATTCAACTTTTAAAGTAGTACGGGAAAATTTCGACTCACCGGCTTTTTTCCTTCTTTTCTTAATTTCCGTTAAAGGGCTTTTCGAGTGAACTTTCTATGACATAATCTTCATGATTTGTACTTTGAAGCAAACAAAAAAAGGAAAATAGCGTCCCAGTAGAATTTTCCACATACAACTTTAAAAGTTAAATAACTCGGAAGTTACAAAAAATCGCGGAACATACATGGCGGTAATTCGGATACCCCTCAGTATAAGGCATTCAAGTTTTGTCTTTGGACGTCACTATTCGGGCGAAAAAGAGTGCATTACTTTTGCTAACACTCTGTATCCATAATAGAATTGTATTCCTCCTGTTTTCCTTTCAGATATTGAATACCTTACTCAGACATTACCAGGCAATATAGAGCCGGAGTTTTTCGCATACTTAAAAGGTATCACATGCAAGGACATCAAACTGAGCGCTATCGAGGAAGGATCGGTCGTGTTTCCGAGGTTAATAAAAAAAAAATTTTAGAAAAATTGTGTGAAATTTTACTAGTGACTGATAGTGACAGTTCTGTTCAGGCTGGTGATAAGGAACAATTTTTCTCAAGGAACATAAAAATCCTCTCCCATACAAAATTGCCAATCAGATTTGAGTTACTATGCTCAAAATATTTTTGTTATATTTCCACCTATGTTACGTGGTGAAAGTTTTTTTTATCACCAGCCCATACTCTGTTTTCACTATTGATCACTAAGAAAATGACAGCCTGTATATTTCAATATTTTGTTGTGACTGTGACTTTTTTCTTGTGACTCATGTTATAAATCATGATCTAACGATGTATAGAGTAATCCTCTTTTTTGTTTTCATTAAACAAGAGTGTCTCCTTTCATAACATCTAAAAATATCAGTTCTGTTTCGTACATAACAATATTAATATTTAATTAAAAAGAAAAATAGTAGCCATGTAAAACTATTTTTACACGGATCTTGTTTTGGCTCTACACTAATCGTTATCCAGAGGTTTAAAAATGTTGATAGTTATAAATTTTTTACACTGAAGTAAAAATTATTCTAGTTCCCTGGACCCCCATACATCACATCTAAAGTTTATTTTTGTTTCAGAGTACCTCTGCTGCGAGTGGAAGGCCCACTAATAATCGCACAGCTGCTAGAGACGACCTTATTAACCCTAGTGAACTTTGCAAGGTAAGCCACCTTTTGTTGATTGATGAAATTTTTAGGACTTTGAATTTATTTTAGAATAATTGTATACTTGGACATCACTTTCGTTAGACATATTTTAATGTAACTTTTAATTTATTGATTTGTAATCTTTTAGAATTGTATACTTGGACATCACTTTCGTTAGACATATTTTAATGTAACTTTTAATTTATTGATTTGTAATCACTAGACATTTAATTTTATAAATTTTGCTTATTCGGACATCCAGACGCACCTGGTTGCCATTCCACCAATTCGGACTAAGCGCTTCCAGTCATCATTTATAATGCGCACTGCTAAAGAGTGGAATTTACTACCTGCGTCTGTGTTTCCAAAAGCATACAACCCTACTCTTCAAAGTAAGAGTGAACAGGCTTCTTCTGGGTGAGCTCGCTCCATCTTAGACTCTGTCTCTGTCCTATGACCTAGACTAGAGTCAAAAGCAAACCCATCATTAATAAAAAAAAAAAATTATTTTAATGTATCAATTTTATATAATTTTTTAATTGTTTATGGAATAAATGAATGAATGGATGACTTGACTACAAAACCCTGCATTGGGTAATACGCGCTTCTAACTTTTAATTCAACGTCGTAGTTCGTACTAGAGTTGAATGCACCATTCTGAGGGCCAAAGTGTGACGTTTGTGACGTGATAGCAGCATCTGTAACACATGGTGTCCCGTTTTTAGTGGTCTGAACATAAAATATATATTCTGGACTTTGGATGTCCATCCAACTACCAGCCTGATCTGACAAAAAAAGTTTTATATTCCAGGAGAAAATTTGTTTTTCTCCTCAAATATTAAATATGTATTTTTACCGTGCCGTGTGATGCCGGCTTAGAATAGCATCATCCCATTTCTTTCCCGTGGGAGTCGTGGAAGGCGACTAAGGGACTCTCGAGGGTGTGTATTGCTATTTTAAGCGATGGGCTGACAATCAACCCATGGCGACACACAGTTTTGCATTACCTTCTGGCTACCAGCCCTGTGGTTTTATTGTTTTCCCTCGGGAATAAGACTTCACTTCGTTTAAAACTTAGCCGCGGATTTTCATGGTATATAAAAAAAGTGATTCCAGCAGTGATTCTGTAAGAAAAGAAAACCGGAGAAAAGCGTATATATGTATAATACATGTCGGATATAGGTCTTATTCTCAGGGGAAAACGTTTAGCAGCGGCTGAAACCGCTGGGTGACCCGCTCGTTATATAAACCTTCCTCTTGAATTACTCATCCAACTCAAATATAAAAAATATGTATACGTAGATGATTACTCTGACAACTGTTATCTCTAGGACTTCCTAGCTTATCAGAATCCATGCTTGGCTAGCTCAGTTAATTGTAAGCTAAAGCGATTTTGTACCCTGCACTACGTAACTAGGAAAATTCCTGCTAATAACAGATAAACAACATGTTAATGTGGTTTAGTTCCATCGAGACACATTCACAATAGGTCGCAGAACTGTTATACTTATGTGTGATAAGACCCTTATATTTTGTAATAATAAGCATTGAAGTATGTATGAGACACAATAATAAAATAGAATTGAAATAGTACAAGCTCATTGCAAGTTTTAAGGTTATTGCTTAAATAATAGATGTTATTTAAATGGGTTACATATTAATGAAGATGTTACAGTTGAAACAGAAGCCGCTCATCATGGCATCTTGAATAACTTTGGCTATGAAGCCATTTCCGTATCCCGAATAGTTTAGTTGGGCTCTTGGTTTTCCACATCAGGTACCCTAGACCCTCGATGTCTAGATATATGGCAATAAAAACGGCCCATTCAGGCTAAACCACTTTTGACAGATTTATTTATGAGACAAAAAATATCTCTAAACAAAAAAAAAGCTTGACACGCGTTCAACGCGTGTCACGCTTTTGGTAAAGCCCTTGCAGTTAACGAGTTATTCGTTTTGACCTTAACAAATGCATACCAATAATTAAACATTTGTAAACATTTTACAGTTTGATGGCTACAAATGCGGCACGATATCGAATGGTCGCTGGAAAGAATGTTTCTCTACTGGAATTTGGATTACGCAGAGCTCAAGGACCTGATGGGGGGCTTTCGGCTTCCAAATACGCATATGTCGGTAAGATTGCCCCATACGATAATTCCATTTATTATTTTTTGTTAGAACATCATAAATCTAAGGTAACTGAGGTGTGCCTATTTGTTAAAAGAAGTCCTTGAATGAATTTCAGAAGCTTTCAAAACTCCGTGGTTGTTCCTTTGTGTAGACATAATAGCGTAAATTAGCTTGTCTTTATGTTATTGATTGTGTACCGTGTTTCCGAGGGAGGGCAGAGCCGCGCCGGCCGTGCCAGGCACCCCTGCTCAAACTCGTGCAATATAACACACCCCGCCGCGCTATTGACTCATAAGAAGGCTCCAATAGCGAATTTCAAATAATGTTTAATCATGCAAGTTTCGCGAACCTCGCCCTTGAACACTTTGCCGCTTCCATTACTCATGGAGTTTTATAACTTTTCCAACACGATAACCACGACCGAACTTTGAATTCACGGGCATGTCTATTCGTTAAACTACCCAAGGTATCCAATTTTGTCAAGGTCACCATATCAGTTTATCGGATGTTAGTTGAAATTTGTTTTGTAAAAGTTTCTTCCACTTTCTTCACGAAGTATTTTCGCATTGCAGGAGGGTTTGACGGCACGAGCAATGTGCTGGCTGGGAAAATGTTCAACATTCCGGTAAAGGGGACGCACGCCCATTCTTTTGTGACGTCGTTCAGTACATTGGACGACATCCACTCTGTATCTCTACGACACGCAGAGACCAATGCGACGCTCGACCTGCTAGAATTATCGCTGGAATGGCGGCGCCGAGTGTCAGCAGTTATAGACATATCCCCCGAAGCCGCCAGCGAAGGCGAACTAGCCGCCCTCATATCTTATGCCCTAGCGTTCCCATCCGGTTTCTTGGCTTTAGTGGATACGTACGATGTCAAGAGGTATAATTTTCAAGGCTTACAGTCACGACACAGGCAGCGTATGAATGGGCATTCTGGCTACAATAGCAACTGTGGAACCAATGGTCCCGTACAAAACTCACCGATACCTTTAACACATGGAACTAGCACGGTCGAACGCACACTGAGGTAAACATGCCGAACGGATCGATATTATATTTGGTGTCCTATGAATTTGTCTTTAATGTTTTGCGTTGTTTTTGTATAAGTTTTTTGTAATACTTTTATTATTTAACGGGCTGGTGTGGCCAGTCGGCGCCTATCATTTGACATTACCATCGTTAGGACGGGCATGAGACTCACCCGCAACCGGGAACACCCCTAACACACCGGCCGCGGTGCTGCGGTGCCGCACGCCGCACGCCGCTCGCCGCATGCCGCGGGGACACTCGGGGCTCTAACATCCCATGGCTGTAGTTTACAATATATTTTCGCTTTTTCAGTGAAGCGTATCTGGACGGCGCTTCATGTACCGACCGAATGTAAATATGAGATACGTCCGATGCGACCTTTACATTTTGCTTCAGTGTGACGTATTGTCCTGGACGATTACGAGCAATAGGGATAGTCATTGGGCACAGTTGCATTGTATAGGGATATGCACCACACACTCACAGTAATAATTATGCAGCGTTACTGGTAATATGGGGTAAACCAGTCCATGACACTGATAACTGTTACCAAATTTTATTTTATTTTAAAAGATAAAACAAAATAATGTATACGGGGTGTAAGAGGCTGCCCTCCGAATACAGCAGGTGGCATGCAGACCATGAAATTGAACAATTTTCCTCTAGGAACATATGTCAGGAAAGGACAAAAAAAACCGACCTCCTATACAAAATCACGCTCAGCTGACTGCATTTAAATTGGAAAGTAAAAAAAAAAAGTTAAGTTTCGTGGTCTGAATGCGACCTATCAGTATTCGGAGGGCTGTCCCTTACACCCTTTATATAAGAAGCATTTTTTTATACCTAGAATTCCAAAAATAATGCTAAAATAATTCATACAAAATGACACGGTCCAGTTATACTTTATGAATATTAAGAAACTCTATTTTGTATGAATATTTATAGTTTTTTAAATGTATAATATTTTTTTGTGAAAGTTGTTTAGTTTCATGCCGGTTCACACTTTGACAGGACCGTGACATATTACCAGTAGCCCTGCATATAGTTATACATGCATGCGTATAACGGGTATCATTCTCCATTCGTTACTGTTCATATTGTATGGTATAAGCCTATTACTTATGCAATATCTACGATGTAGTTAGTTTAATGACAGCTCGTAGATTCAGCCTTGAGTCGTCGTCTGTAATAGAGAATGACTTCATAACCACATTTGCCACAGACACGTAGGGTACATTCACTTGTTTATCATACAACACAATGTGTACTTGATAGCTACTTCGAAATAACACTATTATTTGTATTCGCTTATGCACTTAGAGACACGAATAGTGTACACAGTAGATTGTCTTAATATTATTTTGTACCAACAACTTTGATCTTTGTACTTTCTTACTACGAACCTAGAATGTAGATAGGTACAAATTAAGAGATATCGTAAATACCTACCTCTTATCATATAATCTGTGGAAAATTGCCTCATTCGCGATTGCAACTAAATTGGGCAACAGATAACGTAAAGTCCTAGTTACATATTGATTTAGCTAAATGACGTAAGGTCTTACTATAATGTCCCCTTAGGGCCGCCGCATATCTAGCGCCCTTTGGCGCGTGCTGTTTGCAGGCACGAGCAAACGCCTCTGGCCAATTCAAAATTGATTGTACTCTAATGACGATACAGTTTATTTTCTATTGGAAACGACTCGCGCCAAATAGTGCTAGATGTGTACCTCCAAGACATTTTAACCCTTAACAAGGCCATCGTTGAAATACTAACTCATACCGGTACTCATAAATAACCCATTGCATGTTCCAATGGAATTATTTATTCATTCGTGATTGTCCACAATCGATATCTATTGAACAGTTGCACAATCGGGCTGCAATCGCGGGTAGAAGTGGCATTACAATGCTAATGTTCTTCTGCAGGAGTGGGTTACTGAACTTCGCGGCCGTGGCTTTGGCTCTGAACGACTGTGGGTATCGCGCGGTGGGCATCCGCATCGACAGCGGCGACCTGGCATACCTCTCTGTCCTAGCGAGGGAGACCTTCGAGAAAGTGGCAGAGGCCTTCCAGCTGCCCTGGTTCGCTAAACTGACAATAGTGGCATCGAACGACATAAACGAAGAAACCATTTTGAGTCTGAACGAACAGGGACACAAGATCGACTGCTTTGGAATAGGGACTCATTTAGGTATTTATTTTGTACGATCTATTAATTTGGCTTGATTCCATCGTATACCTCTCTTAGCTATTATTGCTGTCATTTTCCCAAAAAGTAAAAGAAAAACACGGGTAATGTACAGCTGTCATTTGTATTCCTAAACGTAGTCCTAAACTGACGTTTCATTTCCTTTGTTACGCAATTTTGCACAATACCAACAATAAACTGTGCTCTCTGATTTAATTTCGCTGTTTATATACATAAATGTAATCAGAGCGTCAGTTTTAAGAGACAAATAACAGTTAAAGATAACCTGATTTTCTTCGATTTGTTTTTAGGAATATAACAGGTGGCGTAAATAAGAATTTGAATCGAGAATTCTCATAATCGTGAGCATTATCTCATCTATTTGATCAACCTTTTTTGTGATTTGCATTTTCAGTGACATGCCAACGCCAGCCAGCTTTGGGCTGCGTGTACAAACTGGTCGAGATCAACGGACTGCCGAGGATCAAGCTCAGCCAAGACGTGGGGAAAGTCACCATTCCTGGTCACAAGGAGGTAACAATAAACGTCTCTTTAGTATCGGCACAATAGTCCACTGCTGGACATTTGCCGTGCGATGCCGGCTTAGAATAGCATCACTCCATTTCTTTCCCGTGGGAGGCGTAAGAGGAAACTAAGGTACTCGAGGGTGTGTATTGGCAATTTTAGGCGATGGGCTGACAAGCTGTCACTATGGCGATACATAATTTTCCGAGTGACCCTCAAAAATTTGTCAGGCGTGGTGTAAATGGCTGTTTTTTGTGGCCATCTACGCTCTGCCTACCCTGCAAGGGAGAATAGACGTAATATGTGTATGTATGTGTGGACATGGGCCTACCTCTATACTCAACTTGCTTGCAGGCGGGTCAGCGAGCGCAGTTCAAGGTGATGTATTCATAAAGACCGCTTGCTGCCCATTCCCTAGATTCAACAAAACTGTTTCTTACCCACGTGTAGAATTGGGGTAAAAAGTTAATGTTTTTTCTCGTTCAATTATTGTCACACTCGTCGTGTCCACGTGTCATATTTGGCCATATATATTTCGGTATGTAAAGTTGTTTTTTTTTTTGTTTATTGGATCATCCGTGAATTTATAATGAATTTCTAAAATATATTGTTTGATGACGTCATTGTTGCGCACAATCATTGCAACCTTCGAGCAACGCCGTCCGGGTCGGAACGAGACGGAAGACCGTGTTGCTCGAAAATTGCAGCGAACAACTCCATTCGTAAAAAATCCAATAAATCAGACTTGGTTTTCTTAAATTTGACACTGAACGTTGACTGACGTACTAGGATTTAAAGTTTCTAATACCAATAGTTATCTTGAAGGAGATTATAAATGAGATTCGTTTCATGCCGTGTAATGCCGGCTTAGAATAGCATCACCCGATTTCTTGCCCGTGTGTGTCGTAAGAAGCGACTAAGGGACTCGAGGGTGTGTGTGTATTGCAAATTTAGGCGATGGGCTGACACTATAGTGATACACAGTTATCTGATTGACCATCGAACTTTTGTCAGACGTGGCGTAAAGATGAAAAGGACTAGACCCGAAAGGGACTATAGGCGTGATATATGTATGTATGTATTCGTTTCATTCTTGGTCAGTACGACGTCTCACTGGTCATATGAAGGTTATTTTGTTTTTTCATAAATGAGAGTAATCTTTAACTTTTTCTTACTAATTATAAGAATGTTTTAATTTAGACTTAAATATCTCCAAATGGTTTTCTTATTTTATGTCTTCCAGCTATGCTTTACATACCGAATTGTCAAAAGTGGCGTATTAGACCAAGCATCGCGTTCGGCACACTTATTTTGTAAATAATGATAACGCTCATAATTGCCTTGACTGAATTTGTTATATTGATAAGTAGTCGATTATCTTAACCAAGTTAAGGAAGTAGAGTAGGTAATGTCATCGTACTAATTTCATATACGGGATGTAAGGACAGCTTATACTGATAGGGTGCATGCAGACCGTGAAACTGAACAACTTTCTCCAAGGAATGTATGTCTGGAAACGTAAAAAAAAGTACTTTCCATAGTAAAGTCAGTTAGTTGATCGTGATTTTATATGTTCCCAGGGGAAAGTTGTTCAGTTGAACAGTTTGAATGCACCCTATCAGTATTCGGAGGGCTGTCCCTTACACCCTTCTACGGCTGTCCCTTATACGTAATTCAGTACTTATGTCTTTGTCGTTTTGAATGAGCTAACAGTTTCAAAGTTTCCTATAAATCATCAAAAGGCGAGATTGATTGCAGCGAGTAACTTGATTGAAACTCATACTACATATATGATATAACCATTGTTAGTTTTAAAATAAGCGTATCTTATCTTATCTCAACATAATAAGTAATTTTAAAAGATAAAAGTAAGAACATACAAATCAACAACATATACTAAAACGAAAATATTTATGTGTTACGCAAATTCGCTAAGATATCGGACATTCACATCCAAATCTAATCGTTATCCCAATACTGTTATAACTGGGTGTAAGGGACGGTGAAAACAAAAACTTTGCTGGCATGATCTGCCCATGAAACTGAACAACTTTTTATATAGAGGATATTTGGTAAACAAGAAAAAAAAAATGACCTCCCATAAGTCCCATACCAAATTCCCGATCAGCTGACTTAAGATTAAGAGATATCCACAGATACAATACGCGCAATGCTGACAAACTGGTACCTATCAGACACCATCTTGCGAAATCAAGTAAGTTAACGCATGTGATGGGGCCGGCGATTTACAACCAGCTTCCTATCAACGTCACTGAGGCATCTAGTCTTAGTATTTTTAAACACCAGCTTAAGCGGTGGTTAATCGAGCAAGCGTTCTACTCAGTTGTTTTAAACACCAGCTTAAGCGGTGGTTAATCGAGCAAGCGTTCTACTCAGTTGACGAAATGCTTCAACGTAAATAACTGTTGCGATTTCCTAATGTATTAGGAAGTAATTTTCATTTTTATTTATAATTATTTTGGATATTATGATATGACATACGCCTTTTATGATTTTTGAAAATGTTATTAATTATTATTTAAAATGGTTTATACACTGTTATTAAATTGAATATGACATGTAATTTTCTATTACCAAATAAAATAACATAACATAACTTACTTTCTTTGGAAACTTGAACAAAAAATATGTTTCCCAACATAGGCTCCATAGTAAAAGTTGTCAGTTTCATGGTCTGATCATGCCTGAAAATTTTCGGTACATCGTCACACCCTAAATATTCTGTGTTCTTGAAAAATAATGTTTTCTTGTAGTACAAAAATTAAAGCCGCCTAGAGAACAAAGCAGCAAGCATAGCAAACATACCATCATTATGACCATCGGCAATAATACCTGTTTTTATTCCAGGCTTACCGATTATTCGGCGCGGATGGCCACGCTCTGATAGACTTGCTGCAGCGGTCATCGGAACCTCCTCCGGAAGTGGGTCAGAAGGTGCTTTGCAGACATCCCTTCCAGGAGTCCAAGAGGGCGTACGTCATTCCCAGCAAAGTGGAGCATCTATACAAGGTGAGACACACTGCAATAACAGCTACAACAGTCCACTGCTGGACATGGGGCTCATTTCGGGGTTTTTAGTCGTACTCAGCACGCTTGGCAAGCGCATAAGCGAGCGCAGTGCAAGATGCTGAATTTACCGGGAACGCTGCCTGTCCAATTTTTGGATAAATGTATACCTTAGTCGCTTTTTACGACACATTAAATAGGGGCAAAAGAGCTGGCTTCCGCATGTACTACTATTTGTTTATTGGTTTCCGGAGATACACACACCGTCTCTAAATAGATGCTCCTTTGTAAAATTTTACTTCATTTGAAACTCACTTGCAGTTACCTCGGTTCCCAAAGTACCGGTGTCTCGTAGCACCTAGGGAACACGAGAACGTAGCACCTAGGGAACACGGGAGTCAGAAGGTGCTTTGCATATATTCCTTCCAGGTCCGCGGACTCGGTGTTAGAAGCAAAACTAACAAAATCTTAGCTCTATGATTTATTTATTTATTTGATATATAATTATAAACAGAAACAATTTACTATGGGACAAAACACAACTTTAGTTATTTCCAAAAATAATTTTCTTATAGCAAACCTACACAAGTTAGACTACATAATTCGAGACGCATGATTATACAAGGTGTAAGGGACGGTGTACCTAAAACTTTACAGGCATTATCAGACCAAGAAACTGAACAACTTTTACTATTGAACCTTTGTTAGGAAATATATATTTTTTTCGAGTTTCCATTGAAAGTTAGCTCGGGAATTTTGTATGGGAGGTCGGAAAAGTTAGCTTGTTGTCCAGGATATCCTCCATCAAAAAGTTTTTCAGTTTCATGCTATAATCATGCCTGCAAAGTTTTCGGTTCACCGTGGCTTTCACGATGCCGAAACCACTGCCTAAATATTAATTTTCAATAATTGTAGGTGTACTGGAGCGATGGACGCATCTGCACGATGCCGAAACCATTGTCAGAGGTTCGCGAGAGGGTACACTTGTCACTGCGCACGCTGCGGCAAGACATCAAGAGAAACCTGAACCCTACGCCTTACAAGGTAAGATTATAAATAGCTTGCAGAAAGTGACCCAGGTGAAAAAGTAGGTAGGTAATTTTAAACATCTATTATAGGCATTTGTGATGCCGGCTTAGAATAGCATCACCCCATTTCTTTCCCGTGGGAGTCGTAAGAGGCGACTTAGGGCCCGGGGGTATGTATTGCAATTTCAGGCGATGGGCTGACAACTTGTCACTATGGCGATAGACAATTTTCCAAATGACCGTCAAATATTTGTCAGGCAGACGTGGTGTAAATGTCCGTTTTTTGCGGCCGTTTACGCTCTTAAGTTGTAATAATAAAAAATAAGTAGATATTAGTATAAATTCCCATAACACAACTTCTTACATACATATATCACGCCTATAAACATTTCGGGGAAGGCAGAGCGTAAACGGCCGTAAAGAACTAACATTTACGCCACGTCGAACAAAAATTTGAGAGTCGTTCAGAAAATTGTATATCGCCATCTCCTGAAAACCAGATGGAGAAAACAAGCTTTGCTGAGTTTGGGGCTAGATGGCGCCGTTATTTTTTATTTACGTTCGACTGCGTCTAACACTACACGAAATAGAACAATTCATTCAAAACCCTGTTTTCTTTTTGTAAAGGTGGCAGTGAGCGACGATCTGTACAGCTTCATTCACGACCTGTGGCTCCAGAACGCGCCCATCGGCGAGCTCTCGTGAGATCACTAACCTACCACGTATTTACCGAGCATTAGAGACAATCCACTACAAATACGAAGTGAACATCGAATTTGCACTATAAATACAGAAGGTGTATGAAAATTTTACGAAAATATTTCAGCGTGTGAATCAGCCCATGAAACTGAAATTTCCCTTATTTTAACCAAAAATGGAAATTCTCGTATAAAATATGTTAGAGCCCATTTATTTTTCATATTTCGGCCAATGTTTCTGAAGACATGGATTGGTTCACCACTTGAATTATTTTCAGCTAATATTTTTACACCTTATTGAACTATGGAGTGATCACTGGTTCCATTCGCAGTTCGGTTCTGTCGGCAGCGCATCGATTTGAGCGGGAATAGAGTGTCGTTTCCGCGATTGTGATTGGTCAGATCAAGGTAGAATGACTACGTATACGTTTGTGAGTTTTCACGAAAGTTGGAACAAATGATTCAAATAGCATTTTCTATATGAGCATTGTCCCCTGCACGAGCACTCCATAGATTCCAAGATAAGCTGTTTTATCTTTTTATTGGCTGATAAGCTTACAATGTTAAGGCGAGTGTCAAGCCGTCAACGACCTCGACAGTGGCGCCGCTTCACAAAAAATCTGTTTTCTCGTTATAAAAACTATTTATCAGAATATCCGTTGCTCAAGTTTTTAGTATTATCCTTAAGTAAATTAGAACCTGCAAACTCAATGAAATATTCACTGCAATTAAAGTAACGGAAAGAAGTACCTTAAAATGGCTACTTTTGGTATTAATTGCCATAACTTTAATTACAGCGAATATTCCATTGAGTTTGCAGGTTCTAATTTACTTAAGGATAATACTAAAAAATTCGGCATGAGATATTCTGATAGATTGTTTGTCTAAAGAGAAAAATTCATTTTGTGAAGTGGCGCCACTTTCGAGGTCGTTCACGGGAACACTCGCCTTAAAGATATAATGCTGTTTAAGATGAGTAAACATGAGGTGAAGGTTTTATATTGTAAACACATGAGTGATAAATTATGCTAAGTTTGTTGTTCCTAGGAACTGTATGCAAAGTTTATGAGCTGTTGATAAATTAATGATTAGTTGGAAACTGTATGAGCTGAAATAGCGTTTAAGATAAGGATTGTTGCGGTTGTATGTTATTTTAAAAATCCTTATATAAGGTACTAGTCACAAAAAAAATTAGGTGATGTATGATTTCTTTGGTAATTTCGCATTCCTGCATACTTGACTGCACCATGTCTGTAGTATTTATTTATCAAGACCGCGTATTCAGTTGGTAAAATTTGCAAAGTTGCGCAAAAACGTTTCTGAAACAAACCATTCAAACTAGTCAGTTGCTGGCAAATTTGTTCGGAAACATGTTCAGCAACAATCGTGCAGTTGCCGCGAAACACTTGTGAAGCTGTTGTTAAACAATGTTGCGCAATAAATGTTCCCAAATGAATACGCGACATAATTACGAGTAAGTATATTAAGTTCTATAGTGCAGGCTTCGGCTGTCATGCTGTAAAATGTATTTTTGATTTAATACAGCACTAGTTGTTTGTGCTACGTCCCTTAATGATATAAAGGTTGGTTCAAATAGTGATATCCAAAACGAATAGTTCTCCTACAGATAAAAGTAGCATGTGGTAATTAATTGTAAATGGTCATAAAATATAGATTTTTTAAACCGTTTTGGTTATAAAGAAAGTACCTAGTTGAACTGATTACTTTTTGTACCTATATTATGCTATTAGCACTACACAAATGGTCCACCTTGCACTGATTTTTGTATTAGTAACACTTAAAAATCTCGACCCATCACTAGAGCATTTAGATTTATAGACAAATGCCTTTTTATGGACTTTAATGTATTTACGAGTTAAAAACCTTATTTTTAAAATGCTTGAATAGATATGTCAAATATGTAAAAATCTTTTAGTATAATCCATATAATTTGGGTGCTAGATAATTAAAGAGTGTGTCACAAAGTGATAGATAAAGTTAATGCAAATAAGTACAATGTGACTTGATGGCGTTGATGGTCTTTAAAGACTGGATATCCCACAAGGATAGACATCGATTGTATTGCAAGGAGTACTTATTTGGGGTATTTTGCTTAAAATATTATTATAATCGTTACGTCATGCAATAGTACTAGAGCACGCGATATTCTATCTAAGGATTTGTTGAAAAAAAACTATCATCATCATCGCATAAACGGGCACAACTATTTACTACGTAATTTCACTTCTATTTATATTTTAACTTGTAAACTGTACGTATGTACTTTATATAATTTTCTTACCTACCCATTAAGAAAAAATCAATATTACTCGTTTTTTATTGTACATTTATTAATTTTATCGTGAAAGATTGTTATTACTATTTTTTACTTTTAATATTAGGTATTTTATTGTAGCATTTGGTGTCCCTCAAGCTGTAATCCTCACCTATGAAAACTTACCGAAAAGCAATTTTGGTTTTGTCAAAAAATAGTACTGAAATAGTGACAAATAGTGACATATGCAAGAAAATTAGTGACATCATATTTCCCAAGATATGGCTATCGTTTGGTGAGGATTACAGATCGAGGCTCACGCTGTAATCCCAACTCTCGTGTGAGCAAACGGTGGGGTATTTTCACTTGGTCTACATTCCAAAAAATAGTGCCTAATTAGTGACTAATAGTGACAAAAGATGAGAAATAGTCGCTTTATAATTCCGAAGTTATAAAGGCATCTTTGTGAGGATTATACCTGTAGCAATTTTTGCTGTAATCCTCACCTCATTTCTGCTAAACGCTTAGGTCTTTTGACTCAAATTTAGTATCAAAAAATAGTGCTTAAATAGTGTTCTTAAACTGCATTGATATTTATTTAGTTTATGTAGTAGAAGCAATTAAAAAAACCGTAAGAACTTCTTCATACAAAATGGTCAGGTACAGTCGCGAACAATACTTTGTATTGTGAAGCTCAATATAGAAGGTATGTAAACAAACAAATAGCTTTCTTTCAAGTTTTTCGTTTATATCTATCAGTTTAGTACAAAAATAAATAGATGAAAATTTATAGTTTGGTATTCAATAATAACAAGAAACATATTATGTGGTAAAATACATTAAAGCAAGACTAATGCACTAATAAATAAATGTATGTACATAGTTACCGACGTACGAATAGTAATATATTAATAAACATAAGAACTAACCTACAGAAATAAATACTACCGACATAACAAACCAGTATTGAGCTTCAAGTACGACAATACGAAGTATTGTTCGCGACTGTACCTGACCATTTTGTATGAAGAAGTTCTTACGGTTTTTTTAATTGCTTCTACTACATAAACTAAATAAATATCAATGCAGTTTAAGAACACTATTTAAGCACTATTTTTTGATACTAAATTTGAGTCAAAAGACCTAAGCGTTTAGCAGAAATGAGGTGAGGATTACAGCAAAAATTGCTACAGGTATAATCCTCACAAAGATGCCTTTATAACTTCGGAATTATAAAGCGACTATTTCTCATCTTTTGTCACTATTAGTCACTAATTAGGCACTATTTTTTGGAATGTAGACCAAGTGAAAATACCCCACCGTTTGCTCACACGAGAGTTGGGATTACAGCGTGAGCCTCGATCTGTAATCCTCACCAAACGATAGCCATATCTTGGGAAATATGATGTCACTAATTTTCTTGCATATGTCACTATTTGTCACTATTTCAGTACTATTTTTTGACAAAACCAAAATTGCTTTTCGGTAAGTTTTCATAGGTGAGGATTACAGCTTGAGGGACACAGCATTTGTAGATTTTATTATATACCTACCACAAGAGAGAATACGTGTCCGGCAGTGAAACTGCAGTCATGCTCGTATTATAATCGTTCGCCGACCGCCAGCGCCGCGGTGGCGGGGTCGGCAAACGTATATTATCCGAGTCTATACGTTGTCCGTTTTTAATATATGCCTACATTGTGACACTGAGGACAAGTTTAGTGTCTGTCACACATAATTTTAGAAATTTTGTAGCCAGAAAGCACTGGCCTAGGTCTGCAATATAATTTGTGCCTTTAAACTGCATAATAAAATACTTAAATATAAATTATGCAATCCGATTTATATGTAAGCACATAGCACCATTCAGGGTGAATAAAATTTTATAGGCATTTTGATCCTCCTGCAAATGTTTTCGCGTTGCATAAGTTCGCATCGTGTACCTACATTATTAAGGGTTTGTTATAGCCTATAGTCCAAGAGTGTTTCACGACCTCAATTTGCCCTGAATACATCTGTATTGTTATAAATAAGCTTAGGTGTTGTTACAATAGAAACGAGTACGTAATACATGTCTACAATAAACTACTTTCTATAAAATCGTTGTTTTATTTAATCAAAAGGCTATAGTAATAATTTAGTTTTAACGAGTGCACAAACTGCGCTTATTAACCCAGGCCATGACCAGAGGCTAAGTTCAACTAGGCGCAACAAAGTTAGTTCGATAAACTTACGTTTTCACGATTAATTATAACGTTCTAACGTATCTGTATGGTACCGTAACCATATACTATTGAATTTGATAAAAAAAAGAGTCATGAGTCAGCGAGTTGCATCATTCCTTTTTGGGAACTCTATAGCAACGTTCCCTTTCACGCTATGAACAGTTAAAAACATTCGAAGGAGACCTGTAGCTAGCAAAATTATGAAACGAAACGTCATCATTCATCTTTCTCTTGACAAGTAACCTAGAAAAAGACTGATTTTTTATCATTTTGTACGTAAATAATTAGGTGATTTGTAGTTAAAACTGTGCTACAACAGCTGGGACGTTAAGATTTCTACCTGTGAATTGTAAGTTTAACAACTTATTGTAATAATTGTCATAATTCCAGTGTTTGTGCTGATTGTTCTCGCGGCTTACGTTTTACGGACAACGGAATTTACTCAATACTTTACGGTAATTTGATCCGACTGCCACATACCAGCGGCTCAGTAAGCTTTCGCGTATTATTTTGATTGGACTTAAAATTTACCTAATTGGTTTAAAATATTACCTGAATGCCCAATACCTATGCCCAGCAGTGAGTGTATGGTATGGGTTGATAGTGATGATGATGAATACCTCAATTGTTCTTAATACTTCCTCACCTTAGCCACAACATCCAGTAAATCTTCCAAAATAACATTTTACTGAATTATTTTGGATTGGCATCTAGGTATCAAGGTTTAGTTGGTATGTTTTGGTGCTGTGGCCAGCCCCATCAGAGTATACTACCTCAACCTTCTTATCTTATGTAGATAATTTAATGTTTTGCAAGGTGAAATCTAGACAAACATTCTTAAAAAAAAAGGAGTTTTCTTCTTTCCCTCCGCTGATGGCAACGGAATGTCACATAACTTTAAGACTTTTTTACTTGGATGTATGAGATTGTAAAATGAAATGTAACTTATGATTGTTACACCACTTGCATGACAAAAATTTTAACACAAACAACTACTATAATACTATTAACAATACTAAACATTTTTATTATTCTCAAAAAGTAAACTCCTTATTGTAACTCAACAGCATTTTATTGTACGAAAAGTTGATTAGGTACATTTTTTATCAATCCATTGTACTATTAACAACCATGTCAGTTTTTAAGTTGGTGTGTAGGTTAGCTTTTAATTTTGCAGGACCATTCCTTAGATTTTCTTGTTGCTTTCTTCAATCAGTTATGAAAAGAAACAAGGATTTTTGCCTATGTGTCCAAATGGCAGTTCAGGAATATTTTTCAAATTTGGTTATTTGAGTTTTTATTAGTGTCATAACTACTTAATATATGATTTACATAGAGAACCAAATTCATAAATAAAAATCATTTAATGTTCTGGCAGGGGTTTTCCAACTGTGTACCTCAGTGCCCTGGGGCACCTCATAGCAAATCTGGGAGTGTGTAAAACTGTATTTATTGTAAAAACTTCTATGTAAGCCTACAACTTCAAGTAATTAAGTAATAGATAGATCTGAGTTCATCCATTCAAACCATAAATACATTCACTAATATTAACATTACCAGCCCCTAAAGTCCACTGCTGGACATGAGTTTCCCCCTATTGGGAGGTATTGCCATACTCACTGTGCTTAGCAAGCCAATTCTCTGGATGTTGCATTCATAAGGAATGCTGCTGCCCATTTTCTGGATGAACTTATCTCATAGTCACTTTTTACGACATCCACAAGTACTAAATGTTCTAAGCTGGCATCATATTGCAAGCCTTGCACCACTGATACAAACCTTCATTAGTAGATTTAGTTATAATTGCACTCATTCATTGCAAGATTGCCCATTTCAAAGAGGATTTTTAAACGGAGCACAACAATGATGAAAAAACCCTTAAATTGTAGTTGTGATAATCATATTATGATATAAAAAATATTTATATTATAGTGCATAATACTTGCAGATGATCAAAAAGGAGAAGAGTGCTCAGTAACATGTTTGTTTCTGGTGCTAAGTCAAATTAAATTTAAGATAGATCAATATCAAATAGAGCAGCATGTTTTTAGGTGAGGCACGTACACACCACACGGTCCGCGCCGCGCGGAACGACGACGCAAGCCCCGCGAGGCGGGCGCCCTGGGCGAGGCTGCTCGCGCGTGATCCTTTTGTGTCAAAAATACAACTTGTGAATTAATTTGTATGTATTGTATTGCCGTCTGATGCCGGTTTAGAATAACATCACCCTATTCCTTTCCTGTGGGAGTCGTAAGAAGCAACTAAGGGACTTGAGGGTGTGTATTGCAGTTGTAGGCGATGGGCTGCCAACCTGCCACTATGGCGATACAAAATTTTCCGAGTGACTCACAAATATTTGTCAAACGTGGTGTAAATGTCTGTTTTTGCGACCGTCTACGCTCTGCCTACCCCGCAAGGGATTATGGGCGTGATATGTGTATATATGCGAATTGAATTTGTTGCACCAAAACAGACACTTTTTAACTTGTCTAAATATATCAGATCCCTTTATGAAATAGTTACACTATAAGTAAATTAAAAGAAAACTGAGTTAACATAATATGTTCAGAAAATTAAAAACAACCCACACAAGAAGCCACTTTCATTCTTTCATGCTAGCTACAAGAACCAATTAGACGCGGCACCCTTAGGCTGCAGAATAATCTAAGTCTTATAATAAATTTTGCATGAAGAATGAGAGTATTCTACCTTTTGAATATTTGTAATTCTAAATTTTTGCTTGTAATTCTGAATCCTAAGCTTTTTACAGGCACTCCTGTTTCTTTCTTAGTACCTCGCGCATGTTACCTACAGGAATTGTTTGCCTAAATAGTCATTTGCTTTTCACTCTTTTGTGTTACCTGATGTAACTCAAAATTGTATTTCTCTTTCTAAGAACTCAACGTAAAGATACACAGATATTGCTTCTCCCTCGGGACCAGAGATAGATTACATAGATAAACACTTTATTGCTTACCACAGAAACAAAACAATACAGAAAACTTAAAACAGTAAGCAAAGGCGGCCTTATCGCTTGCAGCGATCTCTTCCAGGCAATCATTACATTAAAAAGAGATCTTCTCAGCGTAGTACAATACTTATTTATTTATGAGCTTTGACTAGTCTAGTACTTTAGTTATGCCTTGTCTTGGACAGTTATATCTTGAGATGGGTTTGCTGACTCGGTTTATAGTCGTTAATTAAAACGCAGATGCTGCATGCCGTTAACGGCCATTTGCCGCAACGTTTTTATAAATAAAAGATTGATGAAGAGGTCAAGAATATTGTTAGATTAAGTAGATCTAGTAGCTCTGTAGAAAAGTCTTAGCCGCATAATTTTTTGAAATTATTAAAAATTAGATACGCCGAATATTAAAAAATAAAATCCCGACTGCGGCTCGTGATAAATTAATTCCAAAGCATATTTTTCATTTCAGATCCCCCACTTTGCATTAATTTAATTTAAATATAGTCAGTGTCACTCGCGCTGCTGAGACGAATCTAACGAAAGCTCATATGTCAACATCCGTCTAGTTTACCCTTATTCTGAGGCAGTAAAAATTAAATAATATCTTGCAAAATTTTCTACCGCAGGCAGAATGTTTGGTTTCTTATTTACAAGAGGTGTATGTACTATTATTTATTTCTTTGAATCAGTACTCCATTATGTCGCCTAAAAAAGTTAGAAAAACACGTTGATTGTTGTCAGTACAAGTAGTACTAAATCGTCAGCACTTCGTAGCTGCTACGGATATAGTAGGAATTTTCATTTGTAGCTCATTAGTCTGCTCCAGTTTGTCAGATGCTCAGTTTTGTATCAAAACCAAGTTGTTACAAAACTGTGCATTCATCAGCTGTAGCTGCGTTGCGTTTCCAACTCTCGCAATTAATCAACTAGCACACAGTTACAAGCTGTAGTTATGTTACCGACTGATTCGGCGAAATGGGAGAGTACCTGTGATTTTCAAAAATGCCAGCTTCAGTTTCCGACTGGGACACGTACTTGTTGTATCACTAGTATTTAATACTAGTTGGCAGTATGGCGGTTATATACTTTTCAAGGCGAGTGCACCCGTGAACGACCTCGATAGTGGCGCCACTCCACAAAAAATATTTTCTCTGTATACAAACAATCTATCAGAATTTCAGTTGCCCAATTTTTTAGTATTATCCTTAAGTAAAATCAGAACATGCAAACTCGATATTCGATGAATTTTAAGTTATGGTAGATATGGACGATATGTCATAATGGCTGAATCGCTGCAGGATCTGCAAAAAATGCTGACCAGTCTCAACATCGCCTCGAGACGTGTGGACTCGGGATGAACTTGGACAATACAAAAGTCAGGTCAATCAACACATCATCCCCGAGCCGGTCTCCGTCGAAGGTATAGCCCTTGAAGTTGTCCAGAAGTATGTGTACCTTCAGCAAACTTTGCACCTGGGTAGAGACAACTTTGAGGCTGAAATCACCAAAAGAGTGCAGCTGGGCTGGGCAGCATTTGAGAAGTTACGTCATATTCTGGAATCACCCTTGCCACAATGCCTCAAGACTAAGGTGTTCGATCAGTGCGTCTTGCCAGTCACGACCTATGGAGCCGAGACGTGGAACCTGACAGTAAAACTAGCCCACCGGTTACATGTCACTCAGAGAGCTATGGAAAGGTCTATGCTCGGTATCTCTATGATGGATAAAATCCGGAATGAGACTATCCGCAAAAAGATCAAAGTAACGGACATAGTCTGGAAGTGTAGCAAACTGAAGTAGCTGGGCACATCTGTCGTAGAACGGACGGTGAAGTAAACTAGTTCTCGAGAGGAGGCCACGCCTCGGCAAGCGTAGTGTTGGACGACCTCCGACCAGAAGGCGGCTGGTAGCGACTGGATGGCGAAAACGCGAGATCGTGCCCTATGGCTTACCCTGGGGGAGGCCTATGTCCAGCAGTGGACTGCAATAGGCTGATGTAAAGAGTGCCTAAAATCGGCCACTTTTGTTATTAATTTCCATAACTTTAATTACAGAGAATATTTCATTAAGTCTGCAGGAGGATTAAGGATAATACTAAAAACTTGGGCAACGGACATACTGATAGCTTATTTGTATAAAGCGATATTATTTTTTTGTAAAGTGGCGCCACTGTCGAGGTCGTTCACGAGTACACTCTCCTTAAGGGCGGGCCGTGAGAAAAATGGGTATTTTTGGATGCACGCAATTATTTGTTGGTGAATATGATAAACAACTTATTTTTATGTATAATGATTTTTCATTATATTATCTAGATTTTTATCGCAGGTAAATACGATCAAATAAAGTTTGCTCGATAGATTTATTTTTCAAAGTTTGGTCTGTTTCTACACTTTTTTGCGTAGTGTATAGCAATCTTGACAACAATACGATACGTCTTGTACATGACTAAATTCTTGTCGTACCGTTTGTTGATTACCTACTTGTTTATTTACCGATACATTTTGAAAACAGTGAAAAATCGTCTAAATATGGCGATTCCGTTTTTTTATCATAGAGAATCAAAACAGAGCCAACCAAAGCTTAGACCTTGGTGATAAATCAAGTGGTACTCGTGTCAGTTACCAATGCTGTAGCAGTTAGTTTCAGCCTGCAGCTGTGACGATGGCTCGTTTGGGGCTCATTGTGTGCTCCTCCATTACCGACACTCCCCCATTAGGAGGTTACACACAGACATACTCTATTGATGCTTCTATCCTAATCGTGTGTCTGATGGACCAGTTTCAAGTCTACTGGTGAAATTCTTAATACATGGCGTAGCCGGTTAATAGGCCTGGTAACATAATGGCTAACCGACTACGCAATTAACATTGCATTTCTACACTAATATTATAAAGAGGAAAGATTTGATTGTTTGTTTGTTTGTTTGTTTGTTTGTTTGCATCGAATAGGCTCCGAAACTACTGGCCCGATTTTAAAAATTCTTTTACCATTAGAATCGTACATTAATCCTGATGAACATAGGCTATATTTTATACGAGTAAAAAATAGGGATCCGCGTGAAAATTTCGATAATGTAACCCAACGTGTGAAAAATGTACCAAAAAAATATCTTATATCGCGAACGCTGTGGAAATTATTGACAATAGAGCAAAGTGATGTACTACAGTTTTATAGAGGACATCAATATCTATAATAATGTCCGCGCAACCATATATCTAACTATTACAGTTATGCCACAATAACTACTTTTTCATTTAAAAATGTGCAAATGTACCAAAAAAATATCTTATATCGCGTACGCTGTGGAAATTATTGACAATAGAGCAAAGTGATGTACTACAGTTTTATAGAAGACATCAATATCTATAATAATGTCCGCAATACCATATGTCTAACTATTACAGTTATGCCACAATAACTACTTTTCATTTAAAAATTTGCAAATGTACCAAAAAAATATCTTATATCGCGTACGCTGCGGAAATTATTGACAATAGAGCAAAGTGATGTACTACAGTTTTATAGAGGACATCAATATCTATAATAATGTCCGCAATACTATATGTCTTACTATTACAGTTATGCCACAATAACTACTTTTTCATTTAAAAATGTACAAACTACGCCACATTATTCGTACCAGTGTAATGATTACATTTAATCATTACTGTATTAAAGGGTGTAAGGGACAGCCCTCCGAATACTGATAGGGGACATGCAGAGAAACTGAACAACTTTCCCCTAGGAAAATATTTCAGGAAACGTAAAAAATCTGACTTCCCATAGTGAATTTGTATGGAAGGTCTTTTTTTTGGCGTTTCTTGACATATGTTTCTAGGGGAAAGTTGTCCAGTTTTATGTTTAATGCACCCTATCAGTATTCGAAGGGCTTACTCAGTATAAAAAAAGACGACAAAAAACATTAAATAATGCATTATGAAAATCTACACTAAAATAATACATATATACACATATCACGCCTATTATCCTAAACGGCCGCAACCACGTCAGACATATGTTTGAGGGTCATTTGGAAAATTGTGTATCGCCATAGTGACAGGTTGTCAGCCCATCGCCTAAAATTGCAATGCACACACTCAAGTCCCTTAGTCGCCTCCTACGACTCCCACGGGAAAGAAATCGGGTGATGCTATTCTAAGCCGTCATCACACTTAAATAATAATAATATAATCTACACTAATATTAGAAACAGGTTTTTTTTTAATTGTTTGTTTGAATTGAATAGGCTCCAAACCAATGGACCGATTTCAAAAATTCTTTTACCGTTAATTGAAATTGAAATTCTTTATTCAATGTAGGATAGTATTATCACTTATTGACGTCATGAACCGTCATTCTAAAAAAAGAAATTTGTATCACACAATTTTCTTTTTTTATTACAATTTTGTTATGACCTAATAGAAAACCGGCTCGGGCGGGATAAAAATAAATAAATAAAGGCACTGCCATGGGGCTGGCCAGGTTAATCACACGGCATGTAACTTTACGCCACCACCATCTGAAAACGATATTTGTTTCAAATTAAAGTCAAGATTTTTAGAATCCTACATTATCCCTGATGAACATAGGCTATATTAAACTGTCTTATTCCCGGGGGAAAATTGTTAGCGGCGGGTGAAACCGCTGGGCGGGCTGCTAGTTATCTATAAAATTATAGCCTGTAGTTTGAAAATATCATCACTGTTATAACTGGTGGCGTTGCAGCCTCACAGAATTATAAATTGACAATATCAACGTCAGACGTTAATCGAATCCACCGCCTTTCTGCTTCAATGTACAGATGTATTAGTACCTTTCTCAAAGCCTAAATTGACAATAAATGCAGGTGATCGGCAAACTTCATTCTTAATTCGCCATCGCTGTCGCTGCCGCTCACACTGAGTTTGTCAACACGGCCTAAAACAAATGTCTCATTTATTTTCCTTGGTGTATGGTTTATATGAAGCTTAGCGATGATGACACAATATATCTTGGAATAATGGGACTAATCTAAAGAACTTGTCAGCCTCACATCACGAGTGCAATTAATTAATACTATGGTGTCAATTGACTTGATGATTAAACGACTTACATTGTACTCTTCGTACTAGAAAAGATTCCATGGAATACCGCTCTTCAATTTTTTTTTACAATCACTTTTGGTGTCCCAAAAGGTGTCCATTTATGCGATAAAGTTGTCCTAACTTGTTTACTTAGGACGATTGGAAACTTCTGACCTTTTGTGCTCACTTACAAGAACTTCGCTTGACTTCATACAATGATATACTTATTACGAGCGAGCAAATAAGTGATTGAAAATGTTATTATACTAGTAACAGTAAGCAAACAGCTCTTTTATTGGTATTTGGTCAAGATCCTTACCCGTGGGAAATAAACGTAATTACATCGCAAGAAACCGACATCATAAAAAATATGTGATGTTGATTTTAGATGTAAATCGCTACAAGACTAGCGTGTCCAAATGACACCCTTCGTGGCTGTTAAGTCAGCTTTATCCTGAATTGATTAAGTTATCCACCCTCGTTTATCCTTCAACGCTTTTCCCTTGTTGTTCGCGGATGAGTTTCAAAACAGTCTACGCTGCGTTTCCTAATCCTTTATTCGGATTATTTTCGAAATTGATTTACAACTTCTGACGAGCGTCTTGGGAATAACAACGTAGTTTAGTGCCCCATTTATATTAGGTTTATTGCGAAGCAGAAATATGCAGGCGCGCAAGTTTACATAATATGGAAGAGCTTGTGAAAGGGTGATGAAATGTATGGTGTTTGGGGAATAGCAATCTGGGAGTCATGGAGTGAGCACGGCGCCGAGCGACGCATGAGGAAGTATAAACTGTTGGACGGATAACTAGTCCAATTTGGTTCTAAAATCAGCGCACCGAATACTGTGATTGGAATTGTTTATCTCCAGTTTCAACTTACACACTTACATAGTTCCACGAGAGCGCGATGGGTAAAATCTGAGAACAAATACTTCTAATAGCATTTCCTTGGTGTGCGAGGCACCCCCGCATGAGCACTCCATAGATTCATTCCTCCTTGGGGTGGCAGGATGCGCCGCACGCCCGGCCCGGCCAGCGCATCCGCCCTGCGTCAGTCAGTCGCCCGCCGCCGCGCGCTCGGCCGGCCGCGACGGATCCACGCCCTTCCATCCTCCGAGGGCTCTCGAGTTTTCACAATAATTGCACTGACTTTCGATATAGATATTTATTGACGTTGCAAATTCTATCATAGAACAAATTTCTTATTTAGTGTTACATTTTCATTCAATGTTTACATTTTATCTAATAGTTGATTGTTGAACTTGAGGTTAGCAATATCAGAAGTTATTTTTTTATTCTGAATATCTAATTATGTTCAAAAGTTGCTGTGCACGACCGAACAAAAAAATTACCAAAAGTAAATCTAAATCTGATAAAATGGATTCGTCTTCGGACTCAGACCAGAGCCAGCAAGTCAACGAAATGGTTGAAAATAATAGTGTTGCTGAACAAAAAGTTATTGAATCTGTTGTAGAACATCACGAACCTTCGCCTAAGAAAATGGAAACTACAGAAACAGTTTCACCCGAGGAAATCAAACCATCAGAAAAAGTTGCTGACGATACCAAAACTCCTGAGAATGCTGCTTCTATTTCTAATACAGATAACGTAGAAGATGACGAAATAAAAGAACTGAATCAAGATCAAAATAAAGTTACTTTTGCAGATACTGCAGAAGGAGATATTTTAGACCTTGATCTTCCCAAACGAGATTTATCAAAAAAACGATTTTCAGTGGATTATAAAAGGAGTAGATTAGAGTTTAAACGGTTTTCTGTTGACTGCCGACGAGACTCTGCCACACTTGAAGAACTGGCACGTTTGGAGCAGGAATTAGCTAGGACTAATGTTGACGTTCGGCCAAGAGTGAGACGCAAATCTTCAGGGATTTTAAAATCTACTTCAGGAAGTACGAATGATGTTAGAGAGCAACGACCGGTTGCCAAGCCCGAGTCTGATGACGATGAGGTTTTCGAGGCGAGCCCTGCGGCTGTGGACGGCGAGCCAAGGGATCCTCCGGCCACGCCTGTGGGCCGCGATGAGCTCGCTCTACGGAGGCACCGGTTCTTCTCGGATTTGGTTTGCGCCGCACGCGCAGCCGTTGAGCATCGCGTGCGATTTGATCCTCTTGGACCCGTCGTCGCTGATCATGGTGAGGGATTCTTTTGAATTCTAAAATCATTTGTTTTATTTATTTTCTCAGTTGCCGTATCACGTATCCTATTGTCATCATTGAGAGACGTCCACCGCTGGACAGAGGTCTCCCCCAAGCGCGTCTATTTATATCCAATGGTTGCCGAAACACTCACAACACAAGCTTGGTCCATTCGGTAGGAGGTTCTACCACACACGCTGCGGTTTTGTTAAATTTCTTTTTGATATAATTGCTCGGACCTGACTGACAGACTTTTGACTTACTTAAACTTTGTGTTTATATCGTACCTCAAAAATATATTGGAACTGTTTTATCATGCCATCTTTTAAATTGGGAAGATATAACGAGCACTTGTGACTTATGTCATGAAACTACATGCTACGTGTCTAAAGGTGAAATTTTTAGTACATTTCGTAGCCGGTTAATACTTCTGTCTGGCATCATAATGGCTTACAGACTACGCAATGAACATCGAATTTCACCTGTAAAATTGTAGCCTGTAGTTTGATAATATTCGTCGCTGGTTATTTTCTTTGTATTCACGAAATCATTGATAGAATATTACTGAGCTTTTCATTATAAAGCTTTTATATAGAGCAATAAAATATATTGCGCAAGTTATACAATGTGCTGAGTTTCTACCTACGTACTATCGCGGAACCAGGAGCGTGAGATTTTGGTGCGGGTAAAAATCAATGCCGTTGGCTGGAGCCCAAGTGCGTCCTGGTTTCAATGACCCTACTAGCTAGCAAAGAAGCTGCTTGAGTTTTGCTAAACTAGCAAATAAGTATCAAGTCTATGAGAGCATGAATCGTGCAGTATTAATTAGTATAAAACTTTTTCAAATCGCTCTTTATTAGCCTGATTGTGTTTCTTTCTAATGTGACATTCTGTACTTACGAAGTGAAAAAAAAAAAAACTTTATAATGATATTTAAATATTCACTTGTCGCTTATCTATTTAGTTATCTTGAGATCCTTAGCACGATATACATTATGTATTTTAAATACCTCTAATCTGCGAACGAACGTACATATATTAATTTTCCTTTCAATATTTGTGAGATTATGATTAGCCGGTGATGATGGAATCCCAATTTATAGGCAAATCAATATGTCGTCGCTGATATATTTCTCTGTACGAACATTTTCATTGGACCGGGCGGCAAATGATATTGCTAAATAAACAGTCAGTATACTGAGTGTGGCCCACAACAAGGGCAAATATTTTCAGGGCCAAAATTACCTATAAAACTCAACAACTTTCTTCAAGGTAAAAAAATATAAAAAGTGGACATTTCATACAAAATATAACAGCCGATCGAGTCAGTTAATATGGCAGGCTCATTTCTTAATATAAAATTATGCTACCAATGGTCTTTGGTGTAATTTGTCCAGTTTCGTGGTTAATTTCACTCCGTAAAATATTTGCCCCCTTTGTGGGGCCACCCGTTGTATTTATTAGGGTAAAATACTCTGACACCAGGGTTCATTGGGTCGTTGGACGACTCGGTGTCCCACACGAAAAGAGAGAGATTATGGTAATTTCATTGTACGTACCTTTGTAAGCTATAATTTTGGAAAATAGGTACAAAAGATTGGAAGGTTCGTAAGGTTTAGTTAACAGTGTACCAATTAGTTCTGAAAGTGTTTTCTAAACGCTGAACGACTTTGTTTGCGTGAATTTTGCCTAAAACCGTAATCTACCGAGCCTTCGCGTCGACAAGCTCAAAGTAGACAAGCTTATGTATTCGTGTTTACAAATTTACTGAATACGGTACTTGAGAAAATTTGCTTTGTCTCAAAATGTTTAATAACATTAATTACACGATTCATTTTATGTATCGCAATAAGAAATAGATTTACTGTTCTTTTCGATTTCTGTAATAAATGCTAGCTTGACGTTATTGACATTGCCCTAAATCAAATACGAATACGTAGTTTCATTATAACTTTGTCCGGAATACCTTTGTCATTTCTTTAATTAATATTTGTTTCGGGATGAATGCCAGCCGTGTGTGTGTATGTACAATTTTATCCGCAGACAGGCACCTAGAATGAGCAGAAATTCTGTTTGGGAAGAGATTTAATCACAAAGATGGTTTAATCAGTTCTGTTAAACTGGTCATTATGTATTTAACTCCTATGAAGCCAGACTGCTAGCGTGTTTAGTACAATATACTGAACTTTTCAGGTATAACAAAATATAAAAAATATTGCGGAGTAGACTGTCCCTAGAGAGTCGAATGGTTGTCAGTAAAGTTCACATAAAATGGCTTTCAGCGTAATAACAAGTTGCCTACTTATATGAAAGGAATGTGGTGGATATACTTGGGTAGGCACATTTTAAATGTAAATAGTAACCTTCACACAAACATTCATCACTTACCGCTAGATTCTTAAGTTCTGGGAGGCATCACAATATTTTTTTTCCTTCGAATTCAGGGTATTTTTTAATGACCAATAAGATGTCAAGTGTTTCCACAGCCATGTTGACAGCCCCATGTTCAAAAGTATCTCAAAATATCCCCATAAGTAGTGATGGCTAATGAGGAAGACTCTTGTCAAGGTTTTATCCACCGAAAAATTATTCAGCTAATGAATGCAGCGCCCGTCATTAATATTGTAAATTAATTGGTGCGAACCCATTCGCCGTGAAAATGAGGTATCTGGGTAAACGAGCGGCGGCAGTGTGAACATGTGAAAGAGAAAAAAAAACTTGTGAAAGGAGAAAAAAGGTAATCGCGCCCGAGATCGCTACTCAGCTGATTATGCGGAACAGATACTGCTGAGTGTGTTTCTAATCCTAATTGGAGAGAAAATCTTTGAAGCTTACTTATGTAAAACGGTGTCATCCATATTTTAAAACCTATCTATGTGGATGATATTTTTATATTTTACCCGCAGTATTCTTCTTATCTTTTTAAAAATTAAAGCATTATTTTGTTTGAAAACGTAACCAGATCTTTTGTGTCAAAATAAACGAACCCTTTTAGTATCTAAAATGACATTGTTCAATTTTGCGCTTGGCGTATTGCTTTGTGATGAGACGAGATGAGAAATGGATATTCAATTTGGGTTACGGATGTATGAAATTAGATTTGGCGTTATTTTTACCATGCGCTGTGAAATGTTGATCATATTGATTGAGTGCTGTTCATTGTGTTTATTCTAGTGATACGTAATTTATTATTCATCGTGTTGTGTAGTGAACTGTAATGAGTAGGTATGAGTCATGCGGCAGGGCGTGGAGCGTAGAGCTGCGATCTGACAGTAGGAGAGTCAGTCGTTGGCTTTGAGCGTCTGAATCACGCTCTCGCGCGCCGGTCGTCCGCCAAACAACTTCCAGTCAGTCCCGAGCGGCGCTTGCGCATGTGGTGCTACTATCAGTGCGTGAAGCAACGGTCTAGTGTCTGAGTGACGTTACTGTTCTTGTGATTGTGCCTAGTTTTTTGGATTTTATTACTTTGTTACCGGTAAGCATCAACACCAATTGTATGTCTCTATAACACTTTTGTTATTATTTCATTAAGACAGATACTTGCGCAGCGATTTTAAGGAAAACTTTCCCTTGCAACAATGACGGAATAGTTATTTAAATGTGTGGTTTGTTGTTTTCAACTATTCTCGCTCCAGAAATATTTTTAACTGTTCCATTTGCATTCCCAGTTGTTATCGATCATTCAAAATGCAAGTTTCCGTATGATCGAGCTAAAAGTGACATTCAGTTATCGCCGGCCGCCGGTATCCACCGGATGCTTCGCTGTAAATTAACCATTTCACGTAGCCTGGACGATGACTGATTATGATGTATCTGCAATTCTGCCAGAATACCTACTTGAGCACGCCTGGTTGCCGGGATAAGCCGTACGGAAAGTGCTGATCGAGTGATATGCACTTTATTACCAGTTTATTGCTAAAGGTTTATTTTATTTCACCAAAGATTTACGTACGCCTATAAAATGTTACCTTGCAACCACTAAAGCTAGAAAAACAACGGGAACCCAAATTACAGACTTGTTTATTGACGACTTACGTAGAGTAAAATACACTATCCCCCTATAAATATCTAGCAGTTTAGCTAGCTAGAAATCTTATTTATGGTCTCCTGTGTGTTTCTTTGAAGTTTTATCTTGATTATAGACATTCGCAAAGTATATTATAAATCTTATTGTTTCGTCTAAAACTATTTCCATATTAGTCACTGTTGGTATTAGTCATCCTCATGGAGTGTTTGTTGTTTTGTTGGAGTTACATCATTACAGCGTAAATAAATATGTACGTACATTTAAGTGTAAGGATTATATGCAAGAATCTCTGAATACTAAAATTGAATTCTTAAGATTATCAATGACTTTCTAATTAGTGACAATGATGAATAAGTAAGGCATCTATTACACTCTACATAAGATGCCTCGACCTATCCTATATGCTTAGCAAAATGATTAGCACTTTTGGCTTATTGACATAAATTACGATCCCACTAGACTCTCTAGTAATAGCTTAGTAGATACAACAGATTTCAATATAACAATTACATAGCCAGCGATATCCTGTTGACTAGAAACATGTCACGTTCAAGTTCAGCTGATCTATTGAATCGATTCCTCCCGCCATTGTATGGAGCTGCTGAGGTGGAAAACAGTAGCATATTAGATTGCTAGTTACTTTGCTATTACCATACAGCGATACAGCCTTTGATATGCAGAATGCACTGTCAACTATATTGCGTTAGTATATCCCACGGAATATCCATATTCAAATTTCATAAGTTCGCAACGCGTATTGAGTATCGGCAATATATAAATTACTCTATTTACTTTGTGCCATAATTTGAATTGGGATTTGCCAGAAATACAAATTTAATATTTCGTAATTATTCCGCGTATTCAACTGGAATGTAAACTCAAATTAACAAGCTTTTAATGTTTATCGATCGTGTCGTGTGTTAATATGATATTCAGTATAAAATTGCAGTAAAGGGGAAAGCTGCGGATCGAAGACGATGTCTGACCTTATGTCCCACTTAACTTAAACGACAGCACACATGCAGTAGTAAGCAATCGAAAGCCCATTATTTATTCATAGTGCGTCATTTGAACCGTAAAATGTAAGATTTTCATTCGCAGACTAGATTTGAATGGATTGCGTTGACCTGGCTGGCACGCCTCCCGAAATTTCAGTAAATATAGAACGGAGAATATTACTGGAGGGCATAGCATCTGACAACACTTCTCGTTATAGCTCTGTGCGACTGCAAACATTCTGATAGACCGACGCCCTTGATATCTCCTTTCTAGGTCGCTTACCTAAAATATTTAAACGCTTACCTAAAATATTTTATTTTACGGTGTTCATTAAAAATGTAGTTGAGTCTGTCGTTTAGCGAGCTGCGCAGAATGTAGAGCGAGTTGACAGCACCTCACTCATTCTGGCTACCCTCGTCCAACATCGCCTTGCCTTAATCACAGAGCCGCCTCGAGTGCCGTTGACGACGTATGTAAAGAAAGCCACTAAAGTGTAGCTACCTCAACAACATTTTCTTTTCAAAATTTTACTCGGGGAAGTTTGCATAGTTATCAAAATTCATACTTTATTATAACTGCGCTTTTCTGTTATGGCATATATAATGTAGGCATATGAATGTTTGAAGTAGACCTGGTGAAACAGGTCAACCGTAATATGATTGCTGATAGTTGGCCGTATAGTGTGGTTTCCAATGTTCGATTACACGTCTCTAAACGATTTTAACCAATGTTAGCTCGGCCCTACCGACAACCGGTATGTACTTATTCAGTACGTTTTTTTGAACATGGAAAGTGCGGTTGTAGCATCAAAAGTGGAAGTGGGGGGGAGTTATGACGTAACAAAGATGGCGGCCGGACCAACTCTACTAAGCGGTTTTTCTAGATAATTACTGGGCCGATATACATAAATGAGGTGTCAAATGAGAGAACATACAATGCCCATTATTTTATTTCATACATTTATGTACGTGAAACTAATAGCAAATGAAATTTTTCAAAAACATCGCATTTTATAAAATTTCAGTTTTGTTTTCTTGCCTATATCTCGGTATCCGTCAGAGTTATCAAACTTTTGACAGGTACAAAACATTTTGCAATTTTAATCAACTCTCTAATGAACCCCCAGTTATTGAGATCAGAAAAGAAACAACGGAGATACATCAGTTTGAGTGGTCGGAGTCGTAGGTACAAGTGATCTAAATTTGACGGAGCTTGGCTGCGTGTTCATTTAAAATAATAATATAGTTTAAAATATAATGATAATTTTATATTGAACACGGGTCTTCTCCAATCAGGGGTACTATGTGTAGTATGCTATACTCACTAAGCTTGACAGGCGGGTTGGCAAGTGCAGTAGGTACAGGGTGTTAATTTACTTATTTTCGCTGGTTTGAGATTAACATCGGCTTTAAACCACCCCCTAATATGAAATGAGAAAAACACTGTGGTACTTGAATAAATAAAACTAGAAAGTCAATAACAAAGTGCAATTGTAATAATTTTTACATTAATTAAAATAAAATAAAATAATCAAGAAAAATAAACTACTTAATTATGATCATCATCAGTCTGGATCAGTATCATCTAGATAATTAAAATGGTTAAAACATTTGAATCCAACATGGCATATCCCAAGCATTCTGTTTTTTGACACTACACCCACAACGGGATGAACGACATCCAGCTTTGCATTGACAAGATATCAATTCAAGAACTTTTAATGAAATCAAATTCACGGATGATGTAATTGGCACTAGGCATCCCGTTTCTTCAATCTTCCAGCCGCTGTCCGTGGGTGCAGGTAAAATAGGCTCTGCCACGTCAGCATGCAGCCAACAAAACGTCTGGTAATTGGCTCTTAAGGCATGTTGGCGAAGTGCTGCTCGTGTTGGCGGTAATTTGTCAAGCTCCCTTATAGTTTGGAATATCGCAGCTCTCAGATCGTCTAAATTATTTGAGTCTTGAGGGCCCGGCTTCTTATTTGTGTACATAAAAATCACAAATCTCTCAGCATTTCAGAGCTGCACTTCCGTAGGGTGTGGGCTTGTACCAAAATCGGATAATAGATTAATGTGCGCTTGAAAAATAGGCCAGCTTAATTTTTTGTGTGCCCAGACAGTGCAATTGTGGTATCACACCCAGTTATGCTGTGATAAGCCAACAAAGCTTTTCTTCCTTTCTCTGACGCTAATAAATCATTGTTTTATGTTTTCAGTCAATGATTTTTTGTTTTTTGGTAGTGCCTGATTTAATCCAGACAACATTTGGTAAACGTTCATAAAAATGCAAAATGAGTAGTAGCACGTCAGTATCGCGACTATTAACGATTAATATCTCATAACCGGATTGTTTGATGTCAATACCATGTAAAACGAATCTGGTATCCGCTTCTTCTTGAGTACTTCGTAAGTGATCCACGTTTCTCAGAGCATTTGTGCTGACTTCTTTCGAGTCCAAGTAACCACCAGAGGTCAAAAGTTCTTGTCCAGCTGGGAGCATCGATGCATGCATTGCAATTTCTTTTGAAAGAAAATCAGACAGACGGGCTTTGTTTTCAGAAAAGTGTATGAATCTGTTCCTTTTTGCAGGAAAAACTGTCTCACGTCCTGCTATTTGATGTACTATTGGAGTGATAGTATGTCGTATCTTGTCACGAGTACTAGACTTGATGGAAGTCTTATCGTATCGGTCGAAAAGAACGTGCACGCTCTCGCAACCATTAGACCTGAAATTTGACACAATAGACTTCAATATAATTTCACTTAAATCTCCAAATGTTTTATCACTTTTCGGTTTTCCACTACTCTGCACCAAAGCTTGACCATCAATTGAAGTGGCAGTTTTCATATCTGTTTCATTGTTTATAGTTTCAGATATGGATTCGCCTGCTACCAAATTACCGAGAACTGCTTTTGGTGTGGATCTGATAAGGCCATTAGTGTCAAAAAGAGATGGTGGAGGATCACGTAACTCATTCTTTGGAATAATTTTGAGATCTATTTGACGTCCACTTCTTGCAGAAAACACGTTACGGACTAACATATTTGTGTCAACAGTGTTTACTATATTTTCAGATTTACCAGCTACGTTTACAACGTGCAAGTGTTTAAATGTTTTTGGTTAACCTTTTTTTAAAGGGCTGTAAAAATCTGTCTGTTTTTCAATAACACGATCTGTTAAAAAATAATCCTCAGACAGTTTAAAACCAACATGCCTTAAGAGCTAATTACCAGACGTTTTGTTGGCTGCATGCTGACGTGGTAGAGCCTATTTTACCTGCACCCACGGACAGCGGCTGGAAGATTGAAGAAACGGGATGCCTAGTGCCAATTACATCATCCATGAATTTGATTTCATTAAAAGTTCTTGAATTGATATCTTGTCAATGCAAAGCTGGATGTCGTTCATCCCGTTGTGGGTGTAGTGTCAAAAAACAGAAATGCTTGGGGGGGATATGCCATGAATATCTAGATGATACTGATCCAGAATGATGATGATCATAATTAGTATATTTTTCTTGATTATTTTATTTTATTTTAATTAATGTAAAAATTATTACAATCGCACTTTGTTATTGACTTCCTAGTTTTATTTATTCAAATACCACAGTGTTTTTCTCATTTCATCATCAAGTGGTTTAAAGCCGATGTTAACCTCAACACAGTGAAAATAAGTAAATTAACACCCTGTACCTAATGCACTTGCCAACCCATACTACACATAGTACCCCCCATTGGAGAAGACCCGTGTTCAATATAAGATTATCATTATATTTTAAACTATATTATTATTTTAAATGAACACGCAGCCAAGCTCCGTCAACTTTAGATCACTTGTACCTACGACTCCGACCACTCAAACTGATGTATCTCCGTTGTTTCTTTTCTGATCTCAATAACTAGGGGTTCATTAGAGAGTTGATAAAAATTGCAAAATGTTTTGTACCTGTCAAAAGTTTGATAACTCTGACGGATACCGAGATATAGGCAAGAAAAAAAAACTGAAATTTTATAAAATGCGATGTTTTTGAAAAATTTCATTTGCTATTAGTTTCACGTACATAAATGTATGAAATAAAATAATGGGCATTGTATGTTCTCTCATTTGACACCTCATTTATGTATATCGGCCCAGTAATTATCTAGAAAAACCGCTTAGTAGAGTTGGTCCGGCCGCCATCTTTGTTACGTCATAACCCCCCCCCACTTCCACTTTTGATGCTACAACCGCACTTTCCATGTTCAAGAAAACGTACTGAATAAGTACATACCGGTTGTCGGTAGGGCCGAGACAACATTGGTTAAACTTGTCTGAAAAGCTTCGGAGCCTATACTAGTATATAGATCTACCCGGTATGGTGAACGACATCGACACATGGCGAGCCTCCATTTGATCAACAGATGGTTCATGACACGAGCAATGCCCGCGTACATAAGCTTTAGCTATTTATATTTATAGATTTGATTATCGATAATTTTAGTTCAACAGTCTGAATCGCAACCTTGATGTTGCGTTATATTATCACTATCACTACATAGTATAAAATTAAGTCGCTTCCCGTGTCCCGTTTTAAAACTACGGTGTGGTTGATGCGGTTTTTTAAATAGATGTAGTTGTTCAAGTGGAAGGTTTATATGTATGATACATGCCGGGAAAAGGTCTTATTCCCGCAGGAAAATAGTTAGCAGCGGCCGAAATAAAAAAAATAAAAAATTTACTTAGGAGATCGATTATTTTTTGTGTTTGCCTCAATATATAGAGTGAAAAAATACCAGTGCTCTAGCACGACAACAGTACAGCTTTTCAGAAATCTTTTTCACATTTTATCAACACAAATTTTCCTGAAACGCATAGAGAAAAAAACCCGGGTTACAATGCAGGAGGCGGACTGAAAAGATCTCTAAGTGGATTTAATTTTCCGAATAAAACGAGTAAAGCCTGGCAACGAGTGTTTCTACGATATTAAATCCTTTGATCGTTGCTGTGTTCACTTAACGCGCGCCATAATAGAGGTATTAAGACTTCTTTGTGTTGTAAAAAGTAGATTTAGTCTTTTTATTTTTGAAGAGGCATTGTAATGAAAGGTTTGAGCGAGTTTGAGCATTCTTTGACACTTAGCAAACTTTGAGGAGTCAGTGAACAGAAAAAATATATTGAATTTCTTTGAAATAACAGTTTTTCATCATTCCTAAATAAAAAGATAGCCTCGATGGAAAAGTGGTTCTAAAAACTTCGTATTAACCAAATATGTAGAAAAGATAGATACCCTGATCTCGTAAGAAATTAAACGCATTCTGGAATGTGTATTCATTCCAGAATGCCTTGTGGTTCTAAAAACTTCGTATTAAGGGCGGGCCGTGAGAAAAATTTGTATTTTTGGATGCATACAATTTTGTTAATGAATACGATAAACACTTTATTTTTATGAATAATGATTTTCATGATATTTTCTAGATTTTTGTCGCAGGAAAACCGGATCAAAGAAAGTTTGCTCGATACATTTAATTTTCAAAGTTTGGTCTATTTTCACACTGTTTAGCGTATTGTATAGCAATCTTAAGAACAACACATAATTTTTTGCGAATAAGATACGTCTTGTCTTACATTACTACCTCTAGATTCTTGTCGTACAGTTTTTGATTACTCGTATTTGGCGAGAAATTTCCAAAACAGTGAAAAATCGTCTACATATGGCGTGAAAATAAATATGATCGATTATAAGTACTCGCTGGAATGTCAGACCCTACAGACATGTAGCTCAATGAAGGATTTGGGTGTAATCCTTGATAACAGGCTTCAATTTGATAAACACGTTGAGCACTGTGTCGACAAGGCGTACAGAGCTCTAGGGTTTGTGAGGCGTATCTCTAGGGATTTTAAAAATATGAAAACTGTTAAAATTATTTATTGTGCCTATGTTCGTAGTCACCTTGAGTTTGCGTCACAAATTTGGAATCCTTGCTACGCAGTCCACAAAAACAGCATTGAAAAAATACAAAGAAAATTTATTCGATTTCTTCTTCATAAATTCACTCCTTTTACTGAATTTAACTACGAAAAACTTTGTTCAAAATTTCATCTTTTACCGTTACACCTGCGTAGAACAATATCTGACGTTTGCTTCCTAGCAAATATTGCCCAATCGAAAATTGACTGTCCAGACCTCCTCAGCAGTATTTTTCTTCAAGTACCAAGTAGAAATCTACGACGAACTACTTTGCTTCATGTTCCTCTATGTCGTACCAATTACAGAGCAAATAGCTTTCTACCAAGAGCGTTTAAACTGTTTAATAACCTAAGTGATAATAACGTAAACATTGACATATTCTGCAACAGCACTGTTAATATACGAACTCTAATTAGTAGCAACTCCTCTATTTTTGAATAGTAATATTTGATTGTTGATTGTAGGTTCAAGACATTCTTAATCTTGTTTTGTATCAAATACTTACCTATTAATTATTAGTGTTAGACGTGTAATAATCAGATAATTTTACTTTATTTGTGGTAGCTTCTAATTGGCTTATGCTTGCTAAATTGATTTCTAGTGTGTAAATAATGCTGTTAGCTCCCCGAACACAATAAAATAAAATAAATAAAATAAAATTCCGCTCTGTTCTCACACACAGGACTTGCCATTAGTGGGAAAAGGACGTTTAAAAGTTCGAGGCAGGCCCTTAATCAAAAATTTTAAAAAGATAGGTAGTAGCCTGTATCTCGTAAGTAATTGAACGCATTCTGGAATGAATACGCCTTGTGGTTTCTGCGTTCCGCTGTAACTGCGGCACGGTACCGCTGACAGGGTAGGGAGAGAGAGAGACTAGAATAGTGGTCCCATTAAGTGAATAGCCTTTTGATAAAACATCTCAAAACACACATATGCCTATAATAAGAAATAATTTTAATGTTATAAATGTATAAAAAGAATAGTATCTACGCCCTTGCCGTGTAAACAAGATTGATTCATAATAAAGCCAGTATCAAATAGGTGCTTTAAGGAAATAACAATATAATACGAAATGTTTGGAACCATAATTTGTAAGAGGTAAAATTTGAAACAAATAATAATAAAAAAAAACAAAAAGAAAAGAAACATCATTAACATTACGAAATACAGTGGTGTTTTATTATAGCATTCTAGCCAATAAAATAAATTGAGATAATATCATATAGAAGACCATGGTTATAAGGAAACATACTTACTTTCTTTCTCATATTTTGTAGGTATACTTAATAATCATAGTATGTATGAATTTTATATTTATGTAAAGCTCTAATTCTCGTGCACTGCTCTGGTTTCTTTACCGCTTTCCTACCCAATGGTTGTCTGGAAGAGATTTTAGCGATAAGACCGCCTTTGCACACTACAATAAGATTTTCTGTTTTAAATTATCATATATTCGTGTGTAATAAAGAGTTTTAACTTAATTACTTACTTTGTAGGCACCCCTCCACATGACACACGCCTCCGTCGATATTAAGCTACTGGGTGCTAGGCAACCTAACCTAAAATTACTTTGTGGTCCACACTGTTTGGGGAAGACTGTAGATATGTTCTTGGACTAGAGGCTACATTAACCTTCTTTTTATTTTTGTTTAGTCGGGTCTACGCGCGGGGTTATTAGTAGGTAAACATGCAAATATTAACCTCTAAATTTCAGGCGTGTTGCACCGCTCGTGGTCGCGAAAGCAACTGATGGCGTATCAACATACAGAGTATTGAACTACCATAATTCTGAAGCGCGCGTAGCGTAACTCGAGGCCTTGTAATGCAATTTTAGACGATGGACTGACAACCTGTCACTATGGCGTGGCGATACACAATTTTCCGAATTACCCTCAAATATTTGTCAGACGTGGCGTAAATTGTCGTTTTTTGCAGCCGTTTACGCTCTGCCTACCCCGCAAGGGATAATAGGCGTGATATGTGTATGTATGTGTACTAATCTGTTGAACGAGTGTGGAATAAATGCAGATGAAAAAGGATTTATCAGCGAACTCTCAACTTTGTTTATTCAATTATTCTTTCAACAATACAAATAAATCTTAACGTAGTAACCATGCCTAGGCTATCTGCCTAAGCTAACTACTTAATGATAACTAGTAGGTTGTTTGAATACGCTAACATATAAATCTCAATTTCACCGTACCTTCTAACATATAAATATCAATTATAAAATACCAACAACATTATGAGATTTTTGGAGGAGCCTTGGCTATGTCTTATGTAGGTAAAATAACAATCATTCACATTTCGCAATCGCACATAAATAAACAGCTAAGCTTTTCCTCATTTATCAGTGTCTATCCACAATAACATTATTACATTCGTACACACATGTCAGATGATTCAGTTAGCCAGTACATACTCATGTGTCACATCTTTCTACCGCAAAGAGAATAACAAAGATCTTAACGTAATGTTGTCCTTTTAGAACAAATAACAATACTTCAACTGCAAAGGAGTAACACGCAGATTTGTGGCAAAAAAAACTAGAATACCCGGAAATTTTGTACCGTTTTGGATTTCAATTTCAGATAATAGTTCTGCAAAATTTATTACGGTCACAAATTTATGTGCCGTTTTTTGTTACCGTGTCCGACTAAATAAGATAGTCTTCAGGATCAGACTGGGCGGCGAGATGCCATAGAAAAGAAAGTCATAATAAACGCAGAACCCACCAAGTAAGAACCTAGGGTATGCGTCAAATTACAGTAAGTGTGTACACGACTGAAGTTTCCAGCTACAGAACGCTGTTTTACGTAGTGGTGGAATCGCATCTAAGGAAGTAGTAAAATCAGCAGTTAACTTACTAATGCTGCAAAAACCACCGTGAAAAACCCTAATGATACCTAAGCAGTTCATTCGTATACAGTTGAGTCACACTAACAAACATGCTGGTAGTACTTAACTAAGTAGAGATTGCAGAAGTTTTCTCTTAAGACATGATTGCCTTTTCAACTTAACTTATCTATTTGATCTTGTTAACAAACAGCACTCTCTGAAGCTTTTATTACTTAGGTAAATGCCTTGATGCAAAACTTTTGAAGAGCCAAATCCGTGCAAAAGACTTATCCGTGCAAAACTACTTGTCGCTTGTCGTACTTTCGGTCTACTCATATTTCAGTTCAACGTAAACGCTGAATACGTTAATAATATTTGTAAATTGAATTCCGAAATAAACATTCTATAATTCTGTAGGTACTTATATTATTAAAAATAAACATATAACTGTTGAGACTAACAGTATATTTCGGTTCGCGTGGCTTAAAACAGCAAACCAGTTTATTAGACTGGATGTATCTAAGTGCAGTCCACCAGATGCCCATTGTCCCAGATGTAGCCTAGACTGTAGAGCATCTCAACGGTGCTTCAACGTCTCAGCCCGACCTCAATTGCTCCTTAAAAGTCTACGGACCGTTTGTTAAGGTGACCACTCGGACCAACCTGTAATTCCAGTATTCTGTACTATTTCTAACAGATCGAAAACCTATTAACTTCTATATGATCTTTGCGGAGTGGTGACAAAAAATTGTAACGAGATTTAATTACTTGTATAGTTATCTTAATGATGATGTCATTAGTGTTCGGCTCAAGATAGCAGCTAATGACCTATTAATTACCTCCATTTGAATAAATGGACGCTACGCTATTCGTAGGTAAAATAAATAAAAATTTTATGAATTTATAATATTCTTGACTATAGAAAAGTCACTCTTCAATCGAACCGAGTTTGATAAAGGCTTGTCTAACTTAAATGGAATTGTCCTTAGTTTTTCAAAGTTCAGTCACGTCTTGTTTTACATTATTATCATGCCCTTTGTAACTTAATATTCCGATGTTGTGTAACTCTCAATTTCTGGCTTCTTCATCTGTTAGATCAATAAGTTTAAGAAATGATTCTAAACATCACATGATTCTACATCCAATGTAATTTTTTGTCTAAACATTTTGCATGCTTACGTTTTAATTCCCAATTAAAAGGTCATCGCCACCTACGCTCCTAATATCCCCCTGCAGAGCAACGAGCATCCTCGTTAATTATTTACCGCTACATTTACGTTTTTTTACGTTCATTAAATAATTACTAAATCTTTCAAGAAATAGGTATATTTTGTGGAACCTTGCAATAATAATATAATGCATTTTGTTTATCAATACCCTAGATATTGTGTTATTACGAGTTTGTAGAACCAGCTGGATCTAAGAAAACCTCAATTTACCATCCGCTTTTGTTTCGAAACTCGCTAAGTACCCAGGTAAGTGGTCATGTTTGTTGTAGACTGTAAACCCATTAGTTCCCGAAGCTTTCGCGCTATAAATTGCAACTTTACTAAAGGAAGTTTCGAGCCTTAAAGATATAAAGGGTAGCGTCTTTTATACTTGGGTAAAGGACATTATTTATTTCCTCGTTTATTCAGACCACATTCGGCAAACAAAGGCTTTGTTTAGTGAATATGTGAATAGGTGCAAAAATAACACTTTTATTTATCGCGTCTTACATAAGAAAATGGATAACTGACTACTAAATTCAGTCATTTTCATGAATTGCGGTCCTTTATCCTCCGGTCTTGTAGCACGGTTGTAGTTAGTGTCCAGCCCCGTCGTATTTTCTTCAGTTCTATTGAGGTGCAGCACGCAATTTCCCGTCTGACGCGTTTTAACGACCGCCCGCTACACTGTGAATAGGGGTGACAGCCGTCCGGATAGAGAAAAATAAACCAGCGTAAAGCTATAAAAGACAGGGACTGCAGGGTCAGATTATTTGGTTGCTTGTCCTGCCGAATTAAGCGACGTCCTGCGTGTCTTTATTCAGTTTTACTGTGTTTTTTTTTCACTCTATTGTGAGTATATGTGATTTACCCTATAAAAAAGTAGCCGTTTTTATTGTGAGGAATGTATTCGAAGCGCAATTTTATTAATAGGTATTTATGAGGCTAATATTACGTTTTTAGTTGATCTTCTACAATCTTCGTTATTTTGTGCTACACATTCAACTTGCTGAACTGGCCGGGCTTTTCAGTTTTAAGACCTGACAGCCCTAAACATTGGACCCGGATTCTAACACGCTCCCATATCAGTTCAGTAGATAATGTGGCCGCTAATTTAATATGCCCAATATTCTGTGTCGGGGCGATATTATACGGAATTAAATTTATAAGCATGTTAACAGTATTTGCCAGTTTTATTTATTTCAATATTCATGAGAGAAACTCAGAAACCTGTCCTTGTTTATGCATAGTATTATCTGAATATCGGACTCGTTATTGCCAAGTTTAGGTTTAAAAATCGCTATCATATCGTGTTTTATCTGTGACTCAGTGATAATGAAAATTCATCGAATGACCGAGCGAAGACAGTTGTTAACGTACTGCTGTATTTATGAGCAGTTTTTGGTGTTGTAATATGGAGCAATGTTTAGGAATACGAGTGAAAAAAGCAAAGAATTTGATAGAAATGTTTGAGTCGAGAGTGAATACGGAACCTGGCGAAGGGAAAGTGGCAAACTCCCGCGGTAATACAGATCTGGCTGAAGGGGAAATGGCGGATATTGGGGATAGCAATATCGTGCCGGAAGCCGCAGTATCGGGTATGCATAATAAATCATTTAATTTTCCGCAAATAGGGTTAGCGTGTAATTGTAACGAAGTTACAGTGCAATCAGACACGCGGTTATAATTATGATTGAGTGTGCTTGGCAATGGCTATGATTCTGCGGAACTTTTCCTACTCAGGTGGCGTAGTAATTAATTAATACGAAATGCGAGTTATTTTTAATGCACAATATAAGGAATACATAGGGCGGCAAATACCAACTGTACCTATTTATTACAAAAACCGGCCAAGTACGAATCGGACTCGCCCACCGAGGGTTCTGTTACATGCACATCAGGACAGGACCTATCATAAAAAAAAATCTATTTTTAAGAGGCCGTACATGAAATTGCGCTGGGCGAAAGTAGGTAATTAGCATTAGAACGCGTCATCGTGCAGCGGCGATATGCAGACCCAGCGGCGGACGGCAGCGTATAGTTCGATCAATCAGTTTTGATTCTATTTATAGTTTTTGTGGCAATTGTATGAAAAAGTTTAAAATTATTGCGTACCTACTAAGAATTTTGGGATTTGTGGAATGTTATCGAAACTAATTAATTACCGACTACTATTCAGGGGTGTGCCCATGTACCAGCATCTTTTTTTCGCTTAACAGCGCCGAATTTATATTTATTGCCTACTAGCTTTTACCCGCGACTTCGTCCGCGTTAGATAGTTTTTTTTGGCAGAAGTTCTAAAGTAGGTACCTATGTGTACCTATACATAGTAAGTGTGACATTGATATTAGAACAGTTGTTATCTCTACTGTTTAGAGATAACTTGCTTGCTTCTGTTGTTAAAGGGACAATTCAAGATTTGCTATCCGGCCTGAGAGCCTATTTATAAAAATTGAATATAAAAGTCAGTAGATAACAGAGTACTTACTCCAGGGGTGCCGATTTGAGAACACTAAAATGGTCACCATAAGTAGATAAGACAGATAAAAAGGTATTTTAAGTTACTGTAATACATTTTTATATAACTCATTTTTTGTTTTTCTGTATTTTGCGAAAACAAAGATTTTGTGGGTTTGACACTCGTGAGTCTGCCCTCACGTGTATGCCCGTTCGGGTAGCCGCACCCTGTCGCGCCCTCCCCCTCCGCCCCGCATCGCCGCCAAAGCGCGCGCGCCGCGCCGCGCCGGATCGGCCGGTGCGCGCGGCCGCGGTCATAAGACCGGGCATTATTTATTTAGTTGCTGTGTATTTTCAATACATATCCATAACGCATGCGTATGTCAGACGAAAGGAAATCGCGAATTTCTATTTTACTCCCTTACACTTACAAAATACGCCGCATCGGACGTCAAATGTGATCCCCGACTTAACGTGTTATGTGGATGATACTTTTCAGTTCAGAACATGGTAACGTATCACCTAAGTAGATATGCCTAATTACAATGAAGGTAGTGCATACGATGCAAACGGCGGCGGCACAGCGGTATTTTTCAGTAATGATAAAAAATCCACGGTAAAAGTAGGCAATGTCCTTTCTCAACTTATTCCCATCATACTGAACAACTTTTGTTTTGGAACCATTTCTGTATCTCCAATAGTTTAGGTGGGCTCCTGATGGTAGACCTGGTGGTCTACATAAGGTACTCCAGATCCTCAAATGTTCTTGTAAAAAGAAGCGGCCCATCATACTGAACAACTTTTGTTTTAGGACCATGCCTGTATCTCTAATAGTTTAGCTTGGCTCCTGATGGTACACCTGGTGGTCTACATCTATACTCCAGACCCTCGAATGGTGATAATAAATAGCCTATGTCCGTTCTCGGTATGCTAGCAATCTCTGTGCTAAGTTTCATGAAGATCGTTTCAGCGGTTTGGCCGTGAAAGCGTAGCAGACAGACAGACAGACCGAGTTACTTTCGCATTTATAATATTAGTGTGGATAGTGTGGATAGTTAAATCTGTAATGTATCATTATAGTCCGTTAAAATGGCCATTTATTTGCAAAATCCCGAAATTTCAAGTTATTTATACTCTAATAGGAAGTAAAATCACAATATCTAGTTCAATTAATTTAATCAATCATAAATTAATACCGCACTGAAAAAAATACTTACAGGATCAAAAAGTATCGGTCGCACTATAATTCCGCCTGTGACGCGTGATCTACTGTCCTCTACGCGCGCGATCGACACACATTCGTAATTTTGTATGTGTGACGCAGCAGGATACACGTCCTTCTCCCAAGAGCGCCGCGCGCGGTCTGCCGAAACAGCATTTGCGCTCCCGTATATAATTGATAATTCCGGAGAACTTTAAAATATTCGATAAATTTCATAAAATACATATTTGCAATTTTTTTTATAGCTAATGTGTTAGCATGAATCTATTTTTCAATGTGTAAATTGATTTTTTTAAAAACGTGTTGTATTGTACTAGAAATCCGACGCTGTATACGTTTAAAATTTCTTCAAAGTAGGGCCATTTTACTGCAGTTTTTCTTTGAATTTTTGAATTAAATTACTAAAAACTCCTCGGCCAATTTTTAGCAATTTTCAATGTCTTTATTGCTGTATACTTTATAAACCACTCCATATTTTAAAATTCATGTAAACAATAATGATACGAACGTCACGCATCGAAAACAATTAAAACACGTCTCAGGTTATTAACTATTAAACAAACTGAACAATCAAAATCAATAATTTGTCTGGGCCAATTTTTAGATATTGAATTAATCTTCAATAAAACATATCATAACACATTGTTACTTATTCTGTTTTTTTAAACGAGGTCCTACAGAATTGAAGAAACAAGAAAAAATTACTCAAAACTATGTACGGCCTCTTAAACAAATGCAATTTTTTATTTTATATCTTGACTTGTACTTCAAAACGAAGTTATTAGCCTAATTTCATAGTTCTAGGTTCACGCACAGAATAATAACTAGTAACTAGCGTTACAGAAGCTTTACTTCGCAATGGTTTTCAAAGAAATATGTACTCAATCTGATAGACAATATGATTTAATTTAGCTCGCGTTCCAGTCAACCACGTGTTCATTTACATACCTGTCAAATATTTTTTTGAGGGAATATGAGCCGCGGTCTAGGGTTGCTTACTTCGAGAAACTACTTACGCCATCTAGCGCACAACACGAGCGTTTACTCCTACTTTTGGCGGGCACGCAGCAGGCAGCGACGAGTACGTTCATGTAGTCTAAGACCTCGCAGCATAATTGTATATGCTATACGATTATTGCCGAAGATTTAATTCAATGAAGTAATAAACCTGCAATAGTCCTTACATCAGGCGAGTGCTGGCTCTGGGTGTACGAGTACTTCTATAGTGCAGACAGAGCAAGTATCCGCTTGATGTACACATCACAACACATTATTTGGTATAAAAAAGGCCTCTGTGCTGTTGGCTTTGGCCCCACACATGCCTCAAAGGACCGGGTCCCTGTGGGCCCGAGATCCGAAAAGAATACCAACATAATAATAATAAAATGTATACTAATAATAATAATATTATAATGTATACTAATTTTTTTCCCGTGGGTGTCGTAAAAGGCGACGACGAACAATTTTAGGCGATGGGCTGACAACCTGTCACTATGGCGATTCACAATTTTCTGAATGACCCTAAAATGTTTGTCAGACGTGGCGTAAATGTCCGTTTTTAGCGGTCGTTTACGCTCTGCCTATATATGTATGTATGTATGTAATAACAAGTCCTGGCGCTGGTTGCATATCTTGAAATTTTGTGAAAACACCTAAATCGATTAAAATTATTCTTCAGTTAAAAACCGATATCAGTTTAAAAAATAAAAACTAAGACGCGCGCGAACCCGCGGGTATCAGCTAGCACCTAAATATGTGCTGAGTGTGAATAGTGCTCACCGAAACTAGCACAATATAATTTTTATCTTGCACCTACAATTTAACTGCATTATTGCAAAACATTATTTTATTTTTAAAATTATTTATTATATTTCCAAGCAAGAAATTCACAATATGGATTCGCAAACTTTCTTTAAGTTGAAAAGAATTACATAGACGTATCACATATAAATATTCTGCGTTGGGCTCTTAGTCTAAGTTCGTAAATGAATACGTACGACAGATGAAATGCAACTCGAATGAAACGACTAAACCTTTTTATTTAATTTTAAATACTTAGGTACTTTTAGGATTTTGGAATAGTAGGTACTTTGTTCAACAAAAAAAGAAAGGGTTTGTTTAGAATTAAATTCATTTCAAAAAGGAACATAATGTAATCAAATCAAGAGTATTTCTTTGCTTTTTTTCGTCTGTCCATCGAGAAAGTTGAACAAATAGCGCACGCGTGTGACTTCTTTCGCTTGCGGCAGCCCGCTAGATTAGCCCTTTCGCAGTGGCCGGCGCCTGGAGGTATGTTTTCAATACCTACACGCGGAGTGACACAGGCCTGGTTCACGGAAAGTACCATTGAGAGGGTCAAAATCATGCGTTACTATGCTCCGTTTATTTAAGGATGACCAATAATGTAAACAAACTTTGTATGTAACTGACAGTTACGAGCTGTCATTTACATACAAAGTTTGTTACGAGCTGTCATTTACATACAAAGTTTGTTTACATTATTGGTCATCCTTAAATAAACGGAGCATACAGCATAAATAGCCGCATCCGCAAATATTAGGAGCTTGTTTTTTACAACTTTAGCGGCTGTAGACCTGAGTAGTTGGTTCTGATATTAACTCGATATCGTTACGCGTTCAGAGATAAATGGTCGTGTCAGACGGACAACAAAGTGATTCTATAGGGGTTCAGTTTTTTCCTTTTGGTGTACCTACGGAACTCTAAAATCAATGCTATTATTCCTATGTATGGCTAAATCTACGTCTTGTTTAGTGGAATGAATGCTTCCAACCACCAACATTCACGTCTTATAACGAAATCGGTTAGAAGATAAAAGGATTTTTATCGAAAAAAAAGGTCGGTTTTCAATTTCTGCAACAGTAAGAATTTTAACTTCCGAGAAAATTTGTAGTCTGAATTAAAGTCACATCAGATGAGCGCAACTTGCGATAAAAACATCGTCATATTTAATCATTTTAATTCACCAGTTTTGAAAGAGGATTTTTCAGCCAGGTTCGGTAGCCGTCTTCATCTTGATAAGTTTGCTCCAGAGCTCCCAATAATACAGGTACTCGCGTCATACTACCCCAATGTAATCTAAGTTGCTGCTGATGTGGCGCAGTGGTAAAGCGACTGCCTGCGACGCAAAGGTTCCGGGTTCGATTCTCGGTTGGACACTCACAAAGTTGATATTTATCACTTTGTGAATTTGTTCCCGGTCTGGTTAGGACATTGCAGGGTGAACCACCTGATTGTCCGAAAAGAAATGGTTCTCTGCTTCGGAGGGCACGTTAAGCCGTCGGTCCCGGTTGCTGTCTATGATTACTTAGACGGCGGTCGTAACACAACCATGTCAGAGGCTTTCTACTGGTAGTAGGCGGTTGAAAAACTCTGACACTAGGGTTCATCGTGTCGTTGAACGACTCGGTGTCCCACACGAAAAGAGAAGAGAGATCTAAGTTTGACGATTCTACCCAGGTGGGAGGACTTCCAAGACTGATACCATGATGTAGTATGGAGGATGTTTGTGGATAAGCTTAGCAGATCTACCTATGATGTATAACAAAGTGTCCAGCTCACCAAGCGAATTATTAACACGATCACACATTTCATTCCTGTGGGATTATAGTTGCTTGTCATGGCTCATAACATTTGATCAATATTCAAGTGGGTTCATGAACTACCTGTGGCAAGTTTAACAATAAACAACTTTTCTGATTGAAAGCTCTACATATTTTCGTGAATGTAACGTTTTTTTCTGTTTCAGTAAGTGCCTCATGTGTATAAGATACATGAAATGCATCTTTCAGTATAGATTACACGAATAATTAATTTGTACGTAGGATGGGGTTGTCGTGGTACCATAAGTATTTCTCTAATCGCAATAAGTACAAATACGAAGAATAATATTTTTTAATTATAGTAGGTATATGCTTATGCTATAAGTCACCTAACTTTATTTTGACCCAGTTCTAACCGTTGCATTAACAAAGACAGCTGAGAAAAGTTCGTACGGACGAAAACGTTTTCATAATTCATGAGAAAATTTAATTTGCATACTCTTTCCTACTTTCAACTTAAAGAATTTACTTTTTCTGTTAGCCTTTTTAATATTTCTTCCGAGATTTTACTACTAGTCCGATACGGCTGGCATTATGTGGAGGAATAACTTTTAAAAAAACCTTTAATTTTTTGTACTATTACGTTATGTGTGTCTGGAGCATATATTGCATTTCGTGTAATTTTCGACGCTTGCTTAAATTTTCGATTCAATGTATGCTAGCTCATTGTTCAATTATTTTTTGAAGTGTTTATAATTAAACTAACATGATTAAGTCTATAAGTAGATATTGTCAATGTGACAGTTAATACAGTGTACAAACCCAGTTTGAGTCGTTTTTATCCACTGCTTATGAAAGTATGTTAGCATATACCTAAAATGACACAAATAATAAATTGGGTTCGGCCAATGGTCCAGAAACTAATAACCAAAAATAAACAAGTTGACCTATGACCTAGACTAGAGTCAAGAGCAAACCCATCATTAATAAAAAAAAAAAAAAGTTCAATATTTTTGAAGCCACGCCTCGGCAAGCGTAGCGTTGGACGTTCTCCGGCTAGATGGACCGATGACTTTAAAATGGCGGCTGGTAGCGATTCGATGGCGAAAACGGGAGATCGTGCCCTATGGCGTAGCCTGGGGGAGGCCTACGTCCAGAAGTGGACTGCAATAGGCTGATGAATGTATGTAATATTTTTGAAACATGAAAAGCTAGCCATACTGGGCTATACGTTTGCCTCTAGAAAATGCCATTCCATATAATATCATGTTTTCAATCTACGTAATGTTTGAGTTGAATTTGGTGCTTTAGTTTGCAAAGTTATCTTGTGCTGGAATAAATAACGAAATGGAAAGAATTCCAGTGAAATATAAAAGCACGTAAGTAGACACGGAAAACACATTTGTCAGAGTATTTGCTTCAGTTTTTATCTCAATGCCTTCTCATAAATAAAGTCTCGAGTAGTAGGAATCCGTAGTGGGTAGTGGGGAATAAAATATCACAAAGAAAGCTAGGAACCGTTACAGACAAGGACATGAGATCGACATTGTGGGGATTAGGTAATCCCCACAACGAGTACATGCTACCTGCACGAGCGAATTCTCTTTTATCAATAACATTTATTGATTTTGTATCTATATACATACATCACGCTTATGCCCTTACGGGCATAGGCTTAAAAAAAATAAAAAATTACATTTACGCCACGTCTGTAAAAATGTTTAGGGTCATTCAGAAAATTATGTATCACCATAGCGACATCTACACATATCGCCTTCGCTATTACACATGCCTTTAGTCGCCTCTTACGACACCCAAGAGAAAGAAATGGTGATGCTGTTTTAAGCCGGCATTTTATATTTATTGTCACTTAATCATAATTCAAATTATATAAAGGATGGCCCGTATAGTGACGTCCAAAGAATACCTTACACTAAATGGTGTCCGAATTATCTACATGTATGTATCGCAATTTTTTCTAGTTTCTGAGTTTATCAACGTTTTACGATGTATGGGAAAATTTCGTCAACTAGGTCTTTTCCTTCTTTTTTATTTCCATAAAAGGGGTTTTTGTAGCATAATCTTCATGATTTGTATTTTCTAGCGAACAAAAATAAGGAACATGGTCCTGCAGTAGAATTAAAACCGGAAACTGCAAAAACCGCGTAAGGCTCGATACAGGTAGAGCGACCGCGCAACCTCGACTCAGCCGCTTTTCGCCAGTTTCTATGAAACTGTATGCAACGATTCATGTGCGGCGACGCGCGCCCGCTGCCGACTGTCGACTCGGTCGCCGCGCCTCGCCGCCATTGCAAGTTTCTATGCACTCAGTAGCAACGGTTCATGTGGAGCGGACGCGTCGCTGCGCGGAATAGTGTGACAATATGTTCGATACCGAACTCTTCATTAGTTTAATCGAAGAGAGACCTTCTGTATGAAGTGGAATTTTATTTTAGATTAACGAAATCCTTTTATTATAATATTTATAATATACCTACCTAATTAACTTAGAAAATTACAACAAAATGTTTAAAATGGTATCAAAATCGTAATTTGTATAAACAATAAAAACAAACAAATTATCAATAGCAAAATACATGTATTTTATTTATGTAACATCTCATATGTAGTCCCACATTTGTCCTGAACTTGTCCCGAAACTGTGGAGAACGCGCGTGCGGCGGACGGCGGCGCGGGCGCTCCACATAAATCGTTCTGCGGCCCGGTCGCGGCCGCCAAAATTTGCTGCCGGGTCGCTGCTGCGCGGCCGCTTCACCTGTATAGACCCTAACATACATAAACATAACATAACATAAATATACTTTATTGCACAAAAACAAGAAATGGACATACATAAAGAAAAGAAAGAGTACAATATAGGCGGTCTTATAGCTAGGTAGCTATTTCTACCAGACAACCTTTGGGTAAAGGAGAGTAGATTTGAGATGCGGGATAGTGCTTTTACGGTTCTATAAAATACATATACAATAACACCTACATATTTTACATAAATAACAATATGAGTAAACTACTACATACCTTATATTACAATAAACTAATACATATACATTATTATAGAGAAATATGCATGTTCATTCAGATTAAATGGACAGGGGAGAAAAACAAAACAGTATAAGTGAAAATCACTTTTCGGACAGATAGTGTGATCTGACTCGCGCCTTAAAGCTTTCAAGAGACGGAGCACGTCTGATATCCTCCGGTAGGGCATTCCATAATTTGATCTGACAGTGACTCGGATTCCTCAGTGTAAGGCATATTAGTTTTGTCTTTGGACGTCACTATTTGGACCACCCGGTATATTCTGTATTATATATGTGCATAGATAGGTACTTAGTTAGATACCATATTATAATTTTTAATGTGGCTCGTATTCCACGCTCAGCGCGTGAAATGAAAATACAACAATGAGACAAATAAATTCAAACACCAGAAACTGTGAATTAAATGTATTCCCAAAGAATATATTTGTGGTATCGCTTTTTTGTAATTTACTGGTAAAAACATTATAAATATTTAATTAGCAAGCTGTTGTTAATTTGAGTTTTACATTATTCTCCCCAATGCAAATGTAAATTCCCATAGCAGCTTAAACTAACGTATCGTTTCTAAGTAGGTATTCAGCACCTACGTAGCTCCAGAGTAGGTTAGGCTCTTGTTTATTAACTTGTGAATTTGATCTTTAAGAAAATTTACGGTGAAATGTTGAGTAAACAAGTACGATTGTGAACAAAAATCTGGTAAATAAAACATGTCAGACCCTCGTCTTCACATCGCGTGTCTAGTAGTGGGCGCGCGACACCGTTCTTCTGTGACTTTGGGAAAATCATTTTCAGAAATTAAGTTGAACTTGCAAGCAAAATATAAATGCCATCTCTACGAAGTTCGTTCGTTCAACTTTTATTAGTTGACAAAACTTTGGATACACCTAAAGTGCTTGTATTGCTATTCAAAACTATCATAAATCTGCAATTTTACCTAAGTACATGTAGACGGTCATAAGTTTACCCGTTTATAGATTATTTGTATACAATAAACTCTTGTGCTTAGCAATATTGCACGAATCTGCGTGTTCTTTTCCTTTGTATTCTTAACCTAGGGTCGGATTATAGTCAGCGGCACGGCCGCTGCGGCGCGAAAGTGGTCAGGACGTTTGTCGCGAATTTACAAGGACGATTTTTTTGCAACGGATCATGCTGCGTACCATACATTAATAAACGTTATGCATTCATTTAATTACTTGCGCAAAAAACTTTATATCTCGCAAGAAATTACCTGGCCGCTTTCGCGTTGCAGCCGCCGAGCCGCGACTATAATCCGGCCCTTAGGACCGTGAAACAAACACAAGTCATGCGATCTTTTATTTATCCCATACCCTATTTATATCCTACATCTTCGTTTTCATTGCTAATTTATTGTTGACAGGAACCGAAGCGGAGCTTTCATCAGTCGTCCCCACTCCGGCCGCGGAGCTCGAGGTGTTGATCGAGCGGCTGGAACGCGTGACGTCGCGGCTCGAACGCCTGCAGCTGGTCTCCCCCGCGACCCCCGCGACGCCCGCGCCGACACCAGTGTCAGCGTCCTCGCCCGCGCCGCTAGAGCTTCCGGAGCCGATACACTCGGACAACATGAGTGTCAACGGCTATCAGGACATCGTGCAGGTAAACACGGCTCGAACGCCTATATTTACGAGAATTCTCTATAAACGGTGTTTGCTGAATTTGAATTATGTTTTTCCGAATAGTATATAAGTTTCTCTCCATTCGCTAATTTCTCAATTTTCTCACTCGCAGAAATGTATTTTCTTTTTCACAGGCTAAGCTTTTTCATTAATTAAGACTTGCACGCTTAGCTTGCTTGAAGTTGTGAACTTTACAAATCATTTTTAAATTGTAATTTACAAGAGGTGAAGAGTGAAAATTTATTACAATCTGCTGTTTAATTATTCCTGTTGGAATTTTCAATATAGTAAAAGACCTCTCTCAAGTTTTTAAAGCAATTTTGTCATTTTCCTTTAATTTAGGCAAGTAACCGAACAACTGCGTAACAAAGGTTCTATTGTTCCCAGAAGAATTTTCTGGGAAAATTAATGGGAGTATTTACCTGTCCCTAACTTGATCCACAGTAGGAGTAAACAGATTGTTTATTATAAAACCTTGAAAATTTCACATCAACATGAATCGTAACGTTTAAAACGATACTTTTGCTTCGGACGCAAATACCTAACTATCCTAGTCTTTGAACTACCCAAGTTTGCTACATGGCTAGCTTCAACTTGTATGTATTTTATAATTTTTAGGCAATAAGTGTTTGGTCACAAAATAAGAAGTTGCATACCACAGCATTAGTAGAATTGCATTACTTTTTGTCACTGGAACACTTATGGAACTTCTACCTACCGCACAGAATAAATATGCTTAAAAGTGCTAGGATATCTAATTCTGGCGACCGTTTTATAAAACACTGCCAAGAAGTCTTCGATCCTTTTCTTTTCTGTACTGGTACTGAACTACTTCTCCACCACAGCGTCAGCTCGATCCGCAATTTACTGCCTTGTTTATTTTGTTCATGGCCAAGGTTTATTTACATCATCTGACCATATTATGAAATTTCTTAGTGAAATTTACGCTTGTTACTGTTGACAATTCATTGTTTGACCTGCAGGTCCATTTGTTAGTTCACATTTATATTGGTTTTACATTGCTTTTGGTTTTCATTTGGATTTTCTTTCCTTGTATAGCTGTTTCAACAATAAGGTTACCTAAGTGTTGTAAAAGGATCACGACTACAAAATGCAATCGAGGAAATGGGTGCGCAACCCTCAGTCCCGCATAAGCTTTCTCCGACGTAATTTTATAGAATTTATTCGTATTTTCCCACGCAATTCTAAAAGATCGGAGGTAGTAAGGAAATTTTACATAGAATCTTATTTGTATTACAGTAGGAACACCATTGCTTCTGAATAACTAATACATTTACCGCGAATAGAGTCAGGTACACGGCTTGGCTTTTCAAAGATGGCCACCATCTTTATTCTCTTCTTATCTTATTATAAAATATTTTAACTAAATGAGATATCGATCAGTCACGTAGCAAATAAACGACTTTATTAGAACGAAACTATCTTAAAACTTCATCAGTTGGTTTGTAAACCTGAACATTTTATTTGCTTATAAAGTATTTGGTAATGTACTTACGTATTTTGTGATTGGTTACTGCTGAATCTGTATGAAAACAAAGATTTTCTCGTTCTACAGAATCTTTTATTTTCCATAGGATCGATAAAAATTATAAAATTCAGGATCTATCACAGGGGATTGAGATAGTGAGATTAAACTTCAAATAATCTACAAGCAAACATTTTGAGAAGTGTTATAATAGAAACCATCTAATTAGTCTACACATTGTTATTATATTTGGGAAACTCGTAGAAAGTTTTATTAATATTGCTCGCCAAGCGAACAGAATTTATTAATTAAAATTACATTACAAGTTTTTTACAAGCCTGTAATTTATTAGACAAATATCACTTGGTATTAACTAGGGTAAAGTTAGAGATATATCACTTTTAAACAAAGTTAGAGATATTTCTAAACATAGAAATATTTTGTAATGATTCTGGTTCACACCCGGGTAAGCATTCTGCGTATATTTCGGAATTTCCAGAGCGAGTACAATGTATTTCCTGATCTGTGAAGCACCCTGTCCTTTGCGCAGCATCTTTCAGGAAAATGTTTGAAGTCATGAACGCTTCCGCATACACCACAGTGATATTATACAGCTAGGTACATTATTATTTTAAAATCATGGCCTCATGGCTAAAGTAGCTCCTTTCAGATAGTTTCTCCACGTAGGTATTTTAATTTTTTTATATAAAATTGAACAAAAATGTACATTTTAATGTGATCTGTGAAATGAATCTTTCAATATAGACAACATAGTAAATAAAGACTAGCTAGCTATGAAGTAATCTAAAAAAGGAGGATCATACATACATTCAACACGCCTTTATCCCTTGCCGGGTAGGCCGAGCGTTGACGGACGTAAAACGGTTGCTATCGCCACGTTTGACAAATATTTGAGGGTGTTTCAGTAAAATCACGTATTACTATAGTGACAGGTTGTCAGCCTGTCGCCTAAAATTGGAACACACATGATACAAGCATGATACCCTTCAGTTCCTTAGTTGCCCCCGGGGCCACCCGCGGGAAAGAAATGTGGTGATGCTATTCTAAGCCGGCATCACATGGCATAATGCTGACCTATTCAGTTAGTAAATCTTCAGAAAACTTTATATTCTATCGATTTGTGATCTGTTCTTCACGCGTTATCACTAGAAAAGAAATCTCCGGGATTTTTACGTCTATTATAAACACACTAATATATGTATATATGCTTGAATCCTTGAGCGGTATGCATGGTCACGTTATGTGTATCATTTATCACGAAGGATTTTTTCCGTTCCGACGCCTTTAATAGACTATTTTATCGGAACTATGTGAAGGGCAATAAAGAGCGGGGCACACCGGCTCCGTATCCGTTCCGTATCCAGCTCTCGTCCGTAGTCACGCACGAACTTATGACGTTGTAATGTATGGGACTGTATGAGATACGGCACACCGCTTGCGTGCAGCACGGAACGGATACGCAACGGATACGCAACGCAAGCGGTGTGCCGTATCTCGTGCAGTCCTATACATTACAACGTCATAAGCTCGTGCGTGACTACGGACGAGAGCTGGATACGGAACGGATACGGAGCCGGTGTGCCCCGCCCTTAAACTGTATCAGGGGGGCCTCTGTTCATAGGGTAGGTATGGAAATCTCTATAGGTATAGTAGGTAAAGGTAGTAATTCTCTATTGTTTGTGGTGTTGTGACAAAGAAACCTTTAGCTGTAAGAAGAATATCATATACCTGTAATCCAGTTATTTTTGTGTTGTGAATGGTTTGCATGATTGAAGAGGTTTACCACCATGCCTACTGCATGTAACACGCCTAGATCCCTTGCGGGGCCGTAAAAAACGGACATTTGCGCCACGTCTGACAAACATTTGAGGGGTCATTCAGAAAAAAGTGTTTGCCTCAAACTGCAATTCATAACATATGTATCACTCTAGTCCCTTAGTCGCCACTTACGATACCCACGGGAACGAAATGGGGTGATGCTATTCTAAGCCGGCATCACACGGCGACTACTGTCTTGCCTTAAAATTTCAAAAGCAAATGAAGTTTCTTCCTTTTATAATACAACTTTTCGAGATACTATCTGATACTATAATCCAACGCAAAGCGAAGCATCTTAATAAGCTAAGGCACTTAGCACGTAAGATCGTAGTAATATCGCTTTCTGTCTCGCAATAGGATTATCTTCCTCTGACGAAAACTGATCTGATAGATATATCTTGCGTTTGAAATACAAAAGGTTTCGCCAGTACCTAAAAGCTCAGTGAGAGAAAAGACTTTTGTTTGAAGTATACTTATATATTCAAGAATGCATAGGTTGCTGTATTCAGATCTTCCCTTAGATTCATTCCTGCAAGTCAGCCAAATCAATATCACGGTCCCTTTCTTTTAGGTCGAACATGCTTGAAAAGTGATAAGCCATGCTTTGCTACCGCTTTTAAAAGTTCTCGAGAATTCTTCAATGTGTTGTCACACGATACTTTAGTAGGTATAGAATTAGTCACGTAACATAGTAAGGGTTGGAAAAGGGTTACTTGCTTCACTGACGTTATTAATGTCCCTTTAGTCCGTAAGTTGTTATGGTAATAAACCCGCTTGTGGTCTAGCCTTTCGCATTGCGAACTTTATCACTTATATAGGCCTTGACAAGGTCGATTTTCATATTTTCCTCCGCACTTCAAAAATATTTGGTTAATCTTATGTGTGGTCATGAAACCGAATTACTTTTCTCAAGTTGGGATCATACGATCCCCATTTCCGTATGATAATTCCCTTATTTCGCGCAAACCTATTACATGCCTACATTTATGTTGCTCCTTTCACTCTATCCATGATCTTTATGTATTTCAGTATAATATGATGATGATAACCAAATTTTCGCTACACCAATTTGTACACGACTGCTCAACCAAAAAAGGAGTGTAATGTTTTTAGAGTTCATCGGGTCGTTGAGAGAGAAGAGTTCATGTATGTATGTACTTATATTATTGGACTCAAACCTTGACTCAAACACGTTAATTACCGAACAGATTCGAATGGGAATTGTATCGGAAGAATCCTTAAATGATCCCGAGTGTCATAGGCTAAGCTTGAACTCAGAAAGCAGTCGAGTTTTTAATTTGTTTATTTTTTATTATGCTTGTTTACATGTGTGTTTGTTTTAGGGTCCCCTGCGCACTTGGTTGGACCTCTCCCATCAGATCGGAGGTGATGTCGCCACGCACGCGGACCTCGTCAACAAGGCCTTTCAGTAAGTAATCTATGAATCAATAACAAACAATCCCCGTCTGTCCCAGGTGTTGCTCGCTTCCTCCTGGACCTCTGGAGGTCAACCAGGTCCACCAACGGTACCGAAGCAATTTAATAAGTAATTCGATAATGATTCGGGAAAGAAGAATAATTTGGCTAAGTCAGGAGGGGAGGGGCTACTTTAACTAGGTCAGTCAGATCATGAATAACTTTTGCTAAGAAGAGCGCTACGTTTAAGCGAAATATATTTTTCGGTATCTAGGTATCATTATTTAATCATTGCTCCTTGTTTTATACATTACTTGAATTCCTTTATTATAAATTAATGGGCAAAACTCACCGTCTCTCTTCAGCTATTCGGCTTATTCTGCTCTTGACTTGATACACTAATTAATTTTATAGGGTCATCCACGTTCGCTTTGTCTACACTAGACAGAAATACAATTTCAGATTTGAGGGTTCTCTTTATTTGTATTTCGTGAACAAAGTGGTGTTGTATTATTCAGTACCTAAGTTCTTAAACCAAAATCCATTACTTTCGTTATTTAAAAGCCTAAACAAACATAATACCAGATTAGCAAGATGGTAATTTTGGTTAAACGCTTCTTAATATTCGAAGAGCAATCAGATTTCGTTTATTTTTCATTCGAATAGGATTATTGGCTCAGTAAGCAAAAGCGCGTATATTTTGTAAATCAAATCGTTTAGTGATTCGAGGGGACGGTATTGGATACTATTCGATTTATTCTGATTTACATTTGAGCAATAAATGGCATATTGAGTGAGAGGTATTCACTTCGAATGATTTGGAATAAAAAGCGATGGGCTTTGAGAATCTTTTATGAGTTCGTAAATGAAATAAGAAAAATAACTCTCATTATTTTATTAGACGTCATTTATTGCTCATGTACATTTATTATTATGCGCGATCAGTTTCCTTGCCCTTGATGAATAACTCTCGTTTATCAATTGTATGCGATAATATTTCGACTTAGAAAACTATAGGTTTACTATCGTATAAAATAAATGAAAATAACCGTATTATTAACTTATAACAGTTTGTGTTCAAGTATATTTTTTCAGTCATCCATCATTGTACTGAAAACTCTTAAAATATATTCACATGAGATAATTTCACTTAACGCATAATTTAGACTGGGAACTATTACCGAATCTGTGGCAAAATTACCAATTCGCAAAATGTGCATTTATGAACACCATATTTTCTCAATAGGGCCCAGTTCAGCTACATCCAGCTGGCGACACAGCGCTCGAAGCCATCCGACGCCGAGCAGTCGCAGCTGCTGAAGCCGACCAGCGACCAGATCAATGCGATCCAGCAGTTCCGCGAGAAGAACCGCACGTCCAGCTTCTTCAACCACCTGTCCGCGATCTCCGAGAGTATTCCAGCTCTTGGATGGGTGGCCGTGTCGCCTACACCCGCTCCCTACGTCAAGGTGAGTCATACAGCCGCTAGCAACAAGAACCATAAGTCCAGCTTCTTTAACCATCTGCCCGCTATCTCTGAGAGTATTCCAGCTCTTGGATGGGTGGCCGTGTCGCCTACACCCGCTCCCTACGTCAAGGTGAGTCATACAGCCGCTAGCAACAAGAACCATAAGTCCAGCTTCTTTAACCATCTGCCCGCTATCTCTGAGAGTATTCCAGCCCTTGGATGGGTGGCTGTGTCGCCTACACCCGCTCCCTACGTCAAGGTGAGTCATACAGCCGCTAGCAACCAGAACTGTAAGTTCAGCTTCTTCAACCACCTGTCCGGGATCTCTGAGAGTATTCCAGCCCTTGGATGGGTGGCTGTGTCGCCTACACCCGCTCCCTACGTCAAGGTGAGTCATACAGCCGCTAGCAACAAGAACCATAAGTCCAGCTTCTTTAACCATCTGCCCGCTATCTCTGAGAGTATTCCAGCCCTTGGATGGGTGGCTGTGTCGCCTACACCCGCTCCCTACGTCAAGGTGAGTCATACAGCCGCCAGCGACCAGAAACGTAAATCCAGCTTCTTCAACCATCTGCCCGCTATCTCTGAGAGTATTCCAGCTCTTGGATGGGTGGCTGTGTCGCCTACACCCGCGCCCCACGGCAAAGTAAGAGAAATATGTATTAGAATCGTCAATTCCACCTTACTTATTTTATTTTTATACTTTATTGCACAACGTAAAAAAGGCGGTACTTATTACTGATTCCGACTACTCAATTTTATTGTTACTCGTAAATAATGCTGTTGGATTCTCACAATCATATTCCTTTTACGAATACAATGTCCCTACATATTTTATACACAGTTGTTCAACTAGATAAACCTATAAAAATTAAATGAGTTTGCCTGAAAGCCTCACACACAGTGGTAAACAAAAGTAAGTCTTTTAGAAAAGTTTCAATCCTTTTTCTTTTTAAGATTAATGTATTCAGCTGTTCCTTGAAGAAACGAGCAAAAATTTTCGTATTCGAATTCAGAACACTCCCTCAAACTTAGTACCTTAGGAAGGAAACCTTTGCGACTCTTTTTTGCATACCGTACACAGTTGCGAGCGTGGGTTGAATATTTGTCGCATATTTATAGGCAGAGTAATCCTATGTGTGCTCCTAATCTACCCCCCGGCACTAAAGGTGAGGCTAAACGAGCGACAGTTTTGGAGCCTGGAGAAATATTTAATTTGTGTCGCGTCGCGTGTTTTTGTTTCATTCAAATAACACGACAACATTTTCAGCTTCGTGTGCCGTCTTTTCGTTAAACATTTGTATGGAACTAATTATTCTGTGTCTGAATTCAACGTTCTAATTGGTCTGTGACAACATCTTCGTGAACTCTGAATTATATACAGGGTGTAAGGGACGTTCCGTTCGAATACTGATAGGGTATCAGGGTGTATTCAGGCAATGAAACTGAACAACTTTAATTATTTTTTTCAGGAAACGAGTAAGTAAAAATATTTTTTACTTTCTATAGTAAAAGCAGTTAGCTGATTGTGATTTTGTATGAGAGGTAGATTTTTTTTGTCGTATCCTGACATATGTTTCTAGGTGAAAGTTGTTCAGTTTGATGTCTGTATGCACCCTATCAGTTTTCAGAGGGCTGTCCCTTACACCCCGTATTTTCACCGTCGTGTTGCGGTAAGGAAACTGAAATTGTCGAAATTAACTTATATTTTGTGACTGAATTCAGTGTTAAATTTTTTCTTAAAAAGCGTTTCACAACTGAATAATAAGTGACATTCAACATCACTCCAACTAAGACGTTTACCGAGGTTCTGCTTTTCTTTCTTGCGTGTGTAAGACTATCAAAAGCTCTCTCTGAATTCAGTTGTATTTTTGTGTAACAGGAAATGAACGACGCCGGCCAGTTCTACACGAACCGCGTCCTCAAGGACTGGAAGGAGAAGGACAAGCGTCACGCTGAGTGGTGCCGCGCCTGGGTTCAGCTCTTGACCGAGCTGCAGGCGTACGTGAAGCAGCACCACACCACCGGCCTGGTCTGGTCCGGTGAGTACACTAAAGAACAGTTTTCAAGGGTTATTTAGGCAGGAGAGTAGTTTCAAGGCAAGTCATTATCTAGGCAAGCATGTACCATCATCGTCTGCATCGTCACTTACCATCAGGTGGGATAGCAGACAAATGCGGGCACACATAATCACGCCTATAATCCCTAGCGAGTTAGGCAGAGCACATTCAGCCACAAAAAACGGACATTTAAGCAATGCCTGTCTAATATTCGAGGGTTCTTCGGAAAATCGTGTAACGTCATACAGACAGGTTGTTAGCTCATTGCCTAAAATTGCAAAGAACAAAATTCAAAATATATTTATGTGCAGCAAACATGGTAGTCAGGGTATTACAATAATTTTGAACAAAAGGTACATCATGTTTCACACCCTCGAGTCCCTTAGTCGCCTCTTACTGCTCCCAACGGTAAAAAGGGTATATATATTAAAAAAAACTGATTATGCCCTCATCTATAATCATCAATACTAGGGGTTAAAATCAATGCCGCAGTTTCCGGTGTTTTGATGTTTATCTAGCTAAAACTTGCGAAATTCGACGTGGCTACATACCATCGCAATGTCGCGCCGTTAGCCCAGGAATGTTGTTACTTAGTCCTGTGTCTCAGGGAACCGAAGTGGGTCTTGGACCCCGACAAGGAATGTTATTAGACTCCCAACTATTTCGACGATTAAACAAAACTTGCCTAAGCAATTCATTTTTCTTGCGTATCGCGACAGAGCAAATTATATCAGATCTATATCACATAAGCTTCTACATACATACCTATATGCATATATCACGCCTATATAAATATAAAATATAAAACGAACATTTACGCCACGTCCGACAAATATTTGAGGGTCATTCAGAATATTGTGTATTGCCATCGCCTAAAATTGCAATACACACGTTACCCTCAAATCTCTTAGTCGCCTCTTACGACACCCACAGGAAAGAAATGGGATGATGCTATTCCAAGCCGACATCACACGGCAGATGAGCTTCTATGTCCTCCAAATAAGATCGGATTCCGAATTTGAAAAAATCTTGCTGACATATATTGCGGCCGGGCTAAAGTGTCGGTAAATAGGCCACATAGCGATATTATATGTATTATAGCGCGTATAACCGCCGACCGCTCGGGAGGAAAATTAAATGCTCAAGAAATGCGACCACGCGTTGGAACGTAAAATGTAGGATTGCCTCATGTCCTGGAACACTACAGTCTACGCTTACAGGTCTATTGTTACAATAAAAGTGAAGATTTTTTTTTTAAATGAAATTATTCTTTAGTAAATCTCTTATTCCTGCAGGAAAACTTCTTGAGGAGTCTTATGTCCATTTTTTGTTATTTCCAACCATGTCAAAGACCTACTACTATTAGTAGGTAGTTGAAAAACTCTGGCACCAGATTCAATTACAAATTTGAGCACAAAAATGATTTCCTTGGCTTATTTATCTTAATATTTACATTACAGTTTTACATACAAAGTTTTTTTACTGTTTCTGAAAAATATGAAAATTTTTAAATAAGCCTTTTTTATCCTCACTTATTATATTAATAAATGAAACCGTTGATTTGAGGTCTCGTCGGTATTCATTGCAAACTTTTGCTCAAGCATGTTGTACATATATATTTTTCAGGATTCACACTTTGTTAGGTCCACTCTGAATATTTTAGGCGCCATAACTTGACTGACACATTTGCTAAACTCCAAACGAATGCATGCATTTATACCCTCGCCCGCTGCCCTACTTGCGAGGACGAATTGGCAGGATTACTTATTCACGGGTCTCCTGCAAACTTTCCGAGGTCTCGCTAAATGTTTAACCCTGACAGAAATCGATTCACGTACGCTTCTATTGAAAATGGAATTAAGTTTAGAAATATTTTTCATCTACAAGTTCATTTGTTATGTATCAAAGTCATTCTTCGTTTTTTGTTCAAAGGTTAAAAAGGAAAAAAATACTGACTGCAAGTGATTACCTAGTTTGGGTTTTACAGTCTCTTGTCAAATGTTATTTCAAATAACATCTGAAATTGTCATTGAATTATGAATGAATCGTTTATGCGAAATGTCGTCCGTGTAATTAATATTAGCACCATGTTGCCGACGTAGACGAATTTCCAAAAGGAGAATTATTTTGATTGGCTCGGAAAGCTAATGAATAATCAAGGCCTGAAGCCTCGTCGTAGCCACGACCGTGCTTAGGAATTAATAAACATAGTGTCCGCCGTGTGGTGCCGGCTTAGAATAGCATCACCCTAATTCTACACGTGGGCGGGATACATTTATCCAGGGAATTGGCTGCAGCGTTCCCTGTGAATACAACATCTTGCACTGCGCTCGTTAATCCGCCCAGGAGGCCCATGTCCAGCAGTTGACTTTTGTGGCTGTAAATGTAAAGTAAACATAGTGTCGACAAGTACACGTGAGATTGGAGACCGGATTATATGGATTTGCATATTTAAGCCATTTTCATGGCAAATAGCATTTTTTTATTGTTATACACATACATACACATAACGCCTATTATCCTTTGCGGGGTAGGCAGAGCGTAAGCGGCCGCAAAAACGGATATTTACGCCACGTCCGACATATATTTGAGGGTCATTTGGGAAATTGTGTACCGCCATAGTGACAGGTTGTAAGCCCATCGCCTAAAATTGCAATAACACCCTCAAATCCCTTAGTCGTCTCTTACGACTCCCACGGGAAAGAAATGGGGTGATGCTATTCTAAGCAGGCATCACACGGCATTTTTATTGTTATGATACATATTATTGACACAATAAATATTTTTGAAGCCCTCCCGTCTAGTACGCATGTTTTGCTAGAATGGTTCTCATTGTTGGCGAGTGCGCTCATAATCCGTCAAAATGTTACCGGACCGCGCGTGCCGAAAAAAATTGTGTCTTCATGGATAACTGACTATTCTGGATCATTTAGATACGATGAAAATATTCTACACTGTCGAGTTTGTAAGAAAAAAGTTATTTTATTTTTATTTTGTGCCTACTTTAAATATGATCTTCTATATATGGCCAGGTTCCGTCACTTTTCGTGCATATCAGGCTTTTTATGTTACCATATAACCAGGTTCCTACGTGAGATACTTGTTCGTCCAAGTAGAATACCTTTTGTGACAAAATAATAATAACCTCTGTTTTACAAAAAAAAAAGACATCTAATATTACGCGCAAAATAAAAAGTATTTCGTTAAGGCATGGCAAAATATAACCTACAATACAAAAACGATGTTGAGAAAGATAAACTTTATCTGTGTTCTACTTTTCGTGACATTGTTGTTGAGTGTGCGCGGAAAGTTCTAGGAACTGTTATTATTATTACACAACATTCACAATTATGAAGCGGTTGTCCGAAAAATGAGCTCAGTTCAGACCTTTGTCCACCCACGCTCGTTTCTTCCAGATTATTATAAAGATTTTCCATGTAAACGTCAGAGTTAATCAACTGATCTTCTTTTTAGTTTAGCGCCTCTACAATGCTTTCACAAATAGCGAGATAAATGGCTACTCTTTTAAAAGATACTGTTTCGGTTGGCTCGCAAAGTTTGTACATTGTTATGATATGATACATTCAATACAATGTTGGAGAATCGCTGTGCCAACAACTTTTTATCTGCGTAGTAAACTTTGCATATTCAGTTTCTCATTTCTATACACGAAATATATACGAATTTCATATGGAAGCTAAATACTAGTACCGTATTTTTTTTTTCAAAGCAAAATGTGAACCTTTAAGTGTAAAGGACAGCCCTCTTAATACTGATAAGCCGTAAACATAAAATGGAACAACTTTCCCTTTGGATCGACAAAACGACGAAAAGAAGACAAAAATAGATGGACCTTCCTTACAAAATTACGATCAGCTGTCCGCCTTTACTATGAAAAGTAATAAAAAAAACGTTTCCTAAATATATTTCTTAGGGAAAGTTGTTCAGTTCTATGGTCTGAATGCACCCTAATCAGTATTCGGAGGCACAGCCCCAAGCACCCTGTACCTACTTCAGTGTTACTCTAGTAGATATCTTAGAAATAAATTATACTTATATTCATGATTTGAACCATGAAAACCTAAGTTACAGAGTAGCTAGTGAAATAAAAATAAATGAAGACTGTGATATTAACCTGGCTATGATCGTTATAGTTATAAACTCTGTTATCGGTATAGTTACATGTTTCTTTTCAAATTTTTCATTACTTATTTACATACTACATAAATAGCCACAACAGTCCACTGCTAGACATGGACCTCCCCTATGGGGGGTAGTGCCATACTCACCACGGATTGGCGACCACAGTGCAAGATGTAACATTCACAGAGAATGCTGCTGCGCGTTCCCTGGACGAATTTATACCATTGTCGCTTTTTACGACACCCACGAGTAGAATGGGGAATTATTCTAAGGTGGCGCCGAAGTAAAAAGATAGGTCTAAAGTAAACATTCTTTACGTATGCCTGTTGTCGTGGTGAAAACCTAAGTAATTATATATATATATATATATATATATATATATATATATATTGTGTGTAGGTATAGTTTAGTAGACTATATATTTCTATTTGTTTTTCTATTTTCGTTTGTTATTTATTGCCTACTTACCCAATAAGATATGAATTTTCTGACAACAAGTTGGTTGGCTGGAAGAGATCTCTTCTTAAGAGATAAGCTCGCCTTTGCTACTAATTTTATTGTAAAACTTTTATTATATAATTATTGGACAGATTAGAGGTTTTAATAGATTGGTGTCGGTTTGTGTCTAGTCCTCGGAAATACCGATTAAATTGAGTCATGTTTAGGCACCTACTATATAGGGTGAAATTTTACTAGTGACCTATAGCGAAAATCTCATGACAGGCTGGTGATGAGTATCAAATTTCCTGTTAGGAACATAGGTCGAAATACGAAAAAACTTTGGACCTCCAATACAAACTTGCCAATCAGCTCATTTGAGCTTCTATGGAAACTAAAAATATTTTTTGTAAAGTATAAGCCGCCATAATAAGGAACAACTTTCCCAGGGAACATAGGTCGAAATAAGACATAATATATTTTTATTGCTGATCGGCAATTTTGTATTCACCTATGTTCCCTGGGGAAAGTTGTTTTTTTTCACCAGCCTGATTTGAGTTTTCACTCTCGGTAACTAGTAAAATTTGAACCTATTTAATCCAGCAACCCTCCTGTCAAAGTCTAGCAGTAGGATAAGAATTATGTACTATGAACCAGGTAAAGGGTCCGGAGCCGGCGTGCCGCCCCCCCCGCCCGGCGGCATGCCGCCCCCGCCCCCCGTGCTGCCCGACGTCGACTTCTCCAACATGTCCGTCGACGACCGCAGCGCGCTCTTCGCTGAGATCAACCAGGGCGAAAACATCACCAGCCGTGAGTATATATATTATTAATTATTATTATTCACCATTTATTGCACACAAGAAACATACAAAGAATGACGACACAGCAGGACAACTTATTTCTACTAAGAAATTACTTCCAGCTGACCTACAGAAAGTGAGACTTTTACAAGACAGGCAGACATCAAGTATCAAAATTTGGTTTTGAATAAGTCACCAATGCGTTTTTGAAAAGACTAAAGGCATATTGAAAAAGTCTTAAATAAGCCACGTAGAGTACTACTATACCGCGTTTGGGCACAAAGTTCAGGACTACTGATCTTGGTTTAGCTTTGTATACGCCAGGGAATATGCTAATTTGCTCTTAATTTAATCTCCAAAACGCACAAAATGATGCTTTGGATCTTGTATTCTGCTAAACTAAGACTATTTTGAGAGTTGCGGCCATTTCCAAAATATAACTCAGTGTGGTGAAATTCGTTCACAAATTTATAAAATATATTGACAACTTGTATTTTAAAACAAGCAGCCATCAGCGATATTGGGGGATAGTGTTTACTGAGACCAATTTTATATGCGAACTTAAGTTTTTCGTGGATTTATATATGAATATGTGGTGAACTTTCAATGCCCCCTTGATTTTTTCAGTTTAAAGCCTTTAAAATTATAAAATTTTAATGTACAAATAAATCTAAAACTATTACAAGATCTTATGTCTGAGATTCTGCTTTGATAAGACCTATGCTCCGATTCAGATTTCCACAATTCGATACGATAATAATTTTGGGTTCCGCTGTAAAAATAAATAAAGAAAAAAAACCTGTCCAAGTATATAATATACCTACACACTTTTTTTTGTGTGCATATATGGGCACATACCTAGTTGTGTATTTTTATCAGGCATTTACGTAGTTGTGTTTGTTACGCTAGTAACATCTAAGATCTGTGGTTTTCCTACCTACCTACGTCTACCTAACAGTGTGATTTAGGAAGATTATAATCATAGGTTGAATTATTTTTTGTTATCATAAGTCAGTTTTTTTTAAGCACGATTTGCCACCCCTAGTATCTTGCCACCCTAGGCCCGGGCCTTAGGGTAAATCCGCCACTGCACCTTCTTAAAAATAAGAATTACATGTATTAAAAATACATATAATGTAATAGTATTTAAATAAAATGATATGGAGTTATTGCGGTTGTTAAATGATGCATACCTACCTAGTTAAAGTCACATAGTGCCAGTGGCGAGGTGTGTAGCAACTTTAAGGCTAAACTTTTATCTTTTCAGTTTTTGGGAAGTTCCGGTATATGGTGGTATTAGATACGTTTCCAAAGACCAAAGATGATTTCCGCTTACTACAAAAGTCAAAGACATGGCCATGGAAAAAGAATCATTTTAATTACAGTCAAAAATGTTTATACATACATACATACATAAATCACGCCTATATCCCTTGCGGGGTAGGCAGAGCGCAAACAGCCACAAAAATCGGCCATTCACACCACGTCCGACAAATGTTTGAGGGCCATTCGGATAACTGTGCATCGCTATAGTGACAGGTTGTCAGCCCATCGCCTAAAATTGCAATACACACCCTCGAGTCCCTAAGTCGCCTCTTACGACTCCCACGGGCAAGAAATGGGGTGATGCTATTCTCAGCCGGCAACACACGGCAATCTCAGCCGGCAACACACAAAATGTTTATTATATATTATATTATTATGTAAAACCTTATTTTGACAATTAGAAAAATGTACGGATCCACTAGTTTCATTTTCAATATCGCACTTTTTTTGGATAATCATGTTTCCACTTATTTCTTGAAATTTTTGATATTTAGCAATAACTTTTCTTCAGAACCCACCACTTCGCTTTATTTGTGTCCATTTTTTCAAATCAATTATAGTTTTATTTCGTAAAATACGTAAAAAATCTTTAACCTCGTGTCCACCTTGTTTATTAGTTAAGATTTTGAAAATGCAAGATGCAGGATTAGTTCAAGATTTCTTATCTTTTTTAAGAGCAAAAGAGTACTAATTACATACTATTACTCTGGTAGAGTCAGCGTCCTTGCTTTCCCAAGATCACTAGCACAGCGTGTTCAATAATGGCGTTAGTAAGACTACGAGTCTTGTTCAAATCCTAACGACGCACTTTTGTAGAGTTGTGTTAGTTTTGGTCAAGACTTTTTTAAGAGTAGAAATCTTATCGTAAAGTTAAGGTCTTATATCTTGCTACCCTAGGACTGACACTTGAAAATATCTTAATTTTTAATCTCTAATGCGCTTTCGAGACTGAGTTTAGAAGATTATTTCTCTTGGCATTTTGACACTTGAAAATATCTTAATTTTTAATCTCTAATGCGCTTTCGAGACTGAGTTTAGAAGATTATTTCTCTTGGCATTTGAAAAGCACTAAGCAGTGCAAAACTAAACCAGCATACATTTACCAAAATTATTCTGTGACCTTTTTAAGACTTTTTGCATTATAACCCGCTTTTCTCAAGAGAACTTTGCTAGTTGGATATAGAGTGGTTGGCTGGAAGCGATCTCTTCTTTAGAGATAAGCTGGCCATTTGGACAATATTTTAATTTTCCATTTTCTGTGTACTTTATGCAATAAAGAATATTATTATAACATCCCCTTGCCACATTTTACTTTTATGTTATTCTGTCGAATACCGCGTTTTTTCAATTAAGCACAATCTTAAATCTTGTATTTTTTTTGTTATAATACCTATAATGTCTGTGTTAGTTAACAGAGACAAGCACAAAAATCATGTTCAGCTGCGAGTGTTATTATTTTCCGAAAAACCCCTTGTTATAATTCTGTAACCTTTAAATGACTTAGCAAATTCGAATTTTATTTGTAGAGGCGGTTTTTACTCGAAAATATTTGAAGGCCATTCTCCTTGTTCGTTAATAATTAAACAATTATTTCCGTTTCATCAATCTTCTCCCCAATTAATGATGCAATTAATAAACAATAACGGCAAAACAATTAAGCTCATGTTTAATTAATAGTAGTCAAAGATGATTATTTATTTGCTGGCTTTGGTGGAGGCGTTTGTCCTAGTCGAGTATTTGTTTATACTCGTATTCACAACTAGAATAAGACAATTTTATCATAGTTTTCCTTAAATCACTTTATCCTTAATCAATAAGTGATGAATAAAACAATAATAATGGGCTTAAAATCAGCACTGCGCTGTGCCCATACCTTTTTTCCATGCTAAACTTACTTTTGTGTACCTAGGTTTAATATTGGAATGTTGTGCTTATATTTTTATTTCTGTACTAGCTGGTGCCCGCGAACTTCGTCTCGCCAAGGGATATTCTCGTATGCGCCAACAGAATATAAAAAACTATACGAAGTGTCTGACCTTGCGACTTGATAATTGTCATCGCAAAATATGTAGTAACGGGAACCTGCACGCGTTTGAATTGAAATCTTCGGGGGTGTTAAATTTCGAAGCAGCATTATGGGAATGCCTACTTTCAAAGTAATATTATGTGCGGGGAGTCCAGATGCAGCGAAAGAGTTTAAAAATTCAACCGGGTAATTTATAACGTCACTTTGGTCTACCACTGTATTTATAGACTGGAATACCACTTAGTCTCATTTAGAGAATGCAAATCCGTTCTAAATCAAATATCCGGATTCTCAAAAACGGATTCTGGGGTCAATCCGGATAATCCGGATTATTCGGATTTTTCATGATATCTTGTAAATATTTTTAGACCATGTAACTTCTTGTTAATATTCCTGCTTTTTCTACTTGTGATGCCGGCTTAGAATAGCATCACCCCATTTCTTTTCCATGGTAGTCGTAAGAGGCGACTAAGGGACCCGAGGGTGCGTATTGCAATTTTAGGCGAAAGGCTGACAACCTGTCAAATATTTGTCAGACGTGACGTAAATGTCCGTTTTTGCGGCCGTTTGCGCTCTGCCTACCCCGCAAGGGATCATAGGCGTGGTATGTGTTTTTCTAATTTTCATCAATAGCCTCAGTGCAGTATCAGCAGTGATTAATGTCGAGTCTCTTCTTCGTAAAGCTTTTACAGTATCATTTAATATCTCTGAAGATAGTTGTAGATCTTGGATTAATTCTTCTTCTTCTAGCGTATCGATAGCAAATATTATGTATGGTGGTGTATTATATGAGCCTGGACCAGTAAGTAGCAACGCGGATGGCCTCGTCGGAAGCATTCCACAGGTTCTCTAACGTGCAGGTGTCAGGGCAGGCTGGGCAAACCATTAGATGGGCCATGTTTTGAGGTTCGGCGCCGCATGGACAAGTCGAAGCATTGGAAAAGCCCCATCGTTGGAGGTTTTCCTTGCAGCGGCCAACCTGTGAACGGAGTCGGTTTAACGACTTCCACACCAGCCACTGCAGGTTTTTCCCCGGGGGTAGGCATTCGACTTGGGGGACGAATGGATCAGCCGGAAGACTCTTTCCACCGATCGGTTTTAAAAGTATGTGGGAGTCCACTTTCAGGGGGGCAACAGAATTTAAAAAGCTATTTCTGCTTTTGAGGCGGCGAGGGGCTGGACTGCAGCTATACAGGGGATGCCTCGGGTCAGACACCTGCTTCGCTTTCTCAACTGAGAAAGCTGAATTGGATTATCTGAATCTCGGTCCTAGTGAAGCTTATATAGCTTTTCAGATCTACTTAAGCCTTTTGGACATATCTCTTCTCTTTTCGTGTGGGACACCGAGTCGTCCAACGACCCGATGAACCCTGGTGTCAGAGTTTTTCAACCGCCTACTACCAATAGTAGGCCTCTGACATGGTTGTGTTACGACCGCCATCTAGCAACCGGGACCGACGGCTTAGCGTGCCCTCCGAAGCACGGAACCATTTCTTTTCGGACAATCAGTTGGTTCACCTTGCAATGTCCCTACCAGACCGGGAACAAATTCAAAAAGTGATAAATATCAACTATGTGAGTTTCCCACCGAGAATCGAACCCGGAACCTTTGCGTCGCAGGCAGTCGCACTACCATCGCGCTACATTTGGACATATGCTCTAGCAGTACCATCTATCATCTAGGTATGAAAACGTAAAATAATCAAAATATCCGGATTTGGTTAAACATATTCGGATTTGAAAATGTAGTTTTAATAGGCGGATATCCGGATTTTTCGGATTGCGGATTATCCGGATTGCATTCCCTAGTCTCATTCAATTCTTTCGAGAATAGTTTGGTTGATGGCAGCGGCTTGGTCGTTTTAGGGCGTAAGTATTGCTCACTTACAAAGCCATGAATTGTCTTGATGTATTAATTGAGAACATACATACATATAAATAATCACGCCTCTTTCCCATAGGGGTAGGCAGAGACTACATCTTTCCACTTGCTACGATCCTGACACACCTCTTTCGCTTCTTCACCATGCATTAATCCTTCATACATGCTCGTCGGTTAAAGGTACCTACTCTTGACCTGACCTCTCTTTAGAACGTCCCCGAACTGATCCAAGTACGTGCGTCTTGGTCTTCCTCTTCCAACGTTCCCCATCCACACTCGCCATATACACCTGTTTCGTTAATCTTCTTTCATTCATTCTCTCAATGTGACCAAACCATCTCAGCATTCCTTTTTCTGTACCAGTACGTATTTGGTTAGAAATTAAGACTGACGCAATAAGGATCTTTGGAAATTTTGCCTTAACGGGGGTGAGAAGGGGGGGTATGTTTCTATGAAACTCCTACAGTTTTGAAGCTAAATAGATGAAAATTAAAGCTGTTTACGTGAATACTAAGCTTTTCTACCCTTCGTTTTGTGACGGCTACCTGTTCAAAGAACCATAATAATATAAGCTGGTACCTCGCCGCGAGGTACCAGCTTATATCGCTCGATCGCAGCTTAGATGACGATCGAAATTGACGACGACTCTTGAAGCGGCCGTAGTCAGCGACACTCCCAGGCGATTGCGACATTTGTTTGCAATCATGATAATGTTTTGCGGTTTGGTCACATTGAGAGAATGAATGAAAGAAGATTAACGAAACAGGTGTATATGGCGAGTGTGGATGGGGAACGTTGGAAGAGGAAGACCAAGACGCACGTACTTGGATCAGTTCGGGGACGTTCTAAAGAGAGGTCAGGTCAAGAGTAGGTACCTTTAACCGACGAGCATGTATGAAGGATTAATGCATGGTGAAGAAGCGAAAGAGGTGTGTCAGGATCGTAGCAAGTGGAAAGATGTAGTCTCTGCCTACCCCTATGGGAAAGAGGCGTGATTATTTATATGTATGTATGTTCTCAATTAATACATCAAGACAATTCATGGCTTTGTAAGTGAGCAATACTTACGCCCTAAAACGACCAAGCCGCTGCCATCAACCAAACTATTCTCGAAAGAATTGAATGAGACTAAGTGGTATTCCAGTCTATAAATACAGTGGTAGACCAAAGTGACGTTATAAATTACCCGGTTGAATTTTTAAACTCTTTCGCTGCATCTGGACTCCCCGCACATAATATTACTTTGAAAGTAGGCATTCCCATAATGCTGCTTCGAAATTTAACACCCCCGAAGATTTCAATTCAAGCGCGTGCAGGTTCCCGTTACTACATATTTTGCGATGACAATTATCAAGTCGCAAGGTCAGACACTTCGTATAGTTTTTTATATTCTGTTGGCGCATACGAGAATATCCCTTGGCGAGACGAAGTTCGCGGGCACCAGCTAGGTACCAGCTTATATTATTATGGTTCTTTGAACAGGTAGCCGTCACAAAACGAAGGGTAAAAAAGCTTAGTATTCACGTAAACAGCTTTAATTTTCATCTATTTAGCTTCAAAACTGTAGGAGTTTCATAGAAACATACCCCCCCTTCTCACCCCCGTTAAGGCAAAATTTCCAAAGATCCTTATTGCGTCAGTCTTAATTTCTAACCAAATAGCCAAATATTAATTTTTATCGAATTAGCTTCAAAACTGTCGGAGTTTCATACAAACTTAACCACCCCTTTTTACCCCCTTAAAGAGCGAAATTCCAAAAAAAATATAGCCTATATGTTAGCGAGGACTAATAGCTATATAACAAAAAAAGTTTCGTCAAAATCCTTCCAGTAGTTTTTGCGTGAAAAGCGGACAACAAACAGACAGACAGACAGACAGACAAAAAATAAATAAATTATATTTTTGGCTTCTATTGGTTGTATGAAGAACCCCCATCTTAGTTTTTCTTTAATATCGATAATGTACAGACATAAGGTTGTTATAATTTTATTATATGTATAGATATAGATAGATATAGATGTATTTTGTGATGGAAAATAAATTATTTGTATTTGTATTATTTGAATAACAGCTCGAATAACAATAAACATGTCTCATAGATTTGTCATTAAAAATTCTTTGGTTTTTATTTCTTTTTGTTTTCTGTGTAGATCTGAAGAAGGTGACGTCGGAAATGCAGACGCACAAGAATCCGCAGCTGCGCACCGGCCCCGCGCCGTTCAAGGCAGCGGCGCCGGCTCCCGGCCGCCCGGGCAAGCCGCTGCCGGTGCCCGGCGCCGGCGCGATGCCGGACAAGCCGCCCGTCTTCATGCGCGACGGAAAGAAGTGGCTCATTGTGAGTATACTCGGCTCTGATACATGGTATCCTTAAGTCGGCATGTGAAGCTTAGCTGAAAGACATAATAAGAAAACCATTTGGAGATATTTTAGTCTAATTTATAACATTGTAATAATTAGTAACAAAAATCGAAATAACTTTCATTTGACCTGTGTGACGTCATACTGAATAAATTAAAATGAATCTCTTTCATGATCTCCTTCAACATAACCATTGACGAAACTATGAATCCTGGTACGTTTGTAAAAGTTCAGTAATTTTTACGAATGGAATGATTGTTTCCAAATAACGTCATCAAACAGTAAATTTTAAAGACGAATGAGTTTCTGAAAATGGTTTATTATTTCAGAAGAAAATATAAAATATTAAATTTTACAAACCGAATTCTGCGTGCCCAAGTAAACAAGCGACAAATCTAGCGATAGCTATTGAAGATGGTTTGAACGATGTCGTCGCGTGAATAAGTTTTCCATCGATCATCAACAAAAACTTCATACTCTTCACTTACTTCAATACAATTTCAAATATTTCCAAATCGGGAAATATTCAAGCGAAAGCTTAACTCGTCGTTATTTAACTATTTAAATCTGACTTAGCTTAGTGGCTCCGTTTTGAATTGAAGTCAGTTGGTAAAAGGAGGGAAAAAGGAACGTGTTAACGTGTTTACTCGTGAAACCACATAAAGGGGCAAACTACACATTGTACGTTTGTTCCCGTTTACACTATTAGTTTTCAAATAAAATTGCGCTTCTCAAAGAAGAAAGAAACAAACTTAGCGCAAATGCTGGTAACTTTCTTGAACTAAAACTTATTTGAAAAATCTCCTTAATAAACATTTCTCTTCTGGAGATTGCGAAAATCGGAATGGCAATGTAATAGGAAAGTTTCCTCTTAGACGACATCCGTCACAAAGTTTAAACGATACTGGGGAAATTGTGGCACTCAATTCATTCAATGCCAGTGGGGACCTGTGGGTGGGACATTTCTTTAGCTGATTCTGAACTATTCCTGTCAGGAAATAGGAAAATAAATTTGTTTATCTACACTTGTCTCAGAATGTACGGATTACAAATTCGAAAAAGTTGTATAAAGACCTGATTTATGCATTCTATCTATAGATATTACAGTTACTTCTTAAACGCGCCACACTTTTTGTCTTTGTAATTTTTAATTTTTCTTGTTTAAAGTACTTTTTCCATATTTATATTATAAAAATTGAAAGTGATGAAGACATGTCCGCGCCATCTTGGACACGGCGTTGGAAAAGTAGATGAAGTTGATTTTCAGAGTTTATTGTAGATTGTAGATAAAATAGTGTATACTAGTGCATATAATTAAACATTTTCTCTTCCTTTTAAAGGAAGTGACGGGATAGCAAAGAATTACCTAAGATCCGCTAGAATAGCAACCAATATTTACAAAAACTGGATAAGTTTAAAACGTGGAATTTATAACTTTTTGCTTCTTGTACTTCAATTCAACTGTAATTACTGGTAAACATGCACCGTAAGGAATAAAAAAGAAAAAAGTAAGAAATATTGCTAATTTGATTAGTAGCAATAAAGTAGCTACTTTTCCTGGTGCATTGAGGTGGAGGTTTATTCCCTGCCGTTATGTATGTTACTTTGAATAGAAAAATTGAGCTGCAAAAATAAATTCACCAGCAAGTGTGAAGTAACTTGAATTCTCGCTCCTAATTGCTGCATTGTTAAACCACTCTAATTATTTAATATCTAAAGTTTTGCAATAAAACAAAGTCATGTTTATTATTGAATTTTACAATTCCAACGATCTGCAAAGAGACTGAAACGTTAAAATTGTAAAATCTAATAATAAACACAACTGAAATTAGTTTTTCATTTTTCCCGTGGGTGTCGTATGAGACGAATAAGGTCCTCGAGGATTACATGTGTGTTGCAATTTTAGGCGATGGGCTGACAACCTGTCGCTATGGTGATACTCAATTTTCACGCTCTGCCTACCCCGCAAGGTATAGGCGTGATATATATGTATGTATGTCTTCTTCTTCTTCGTCAGCACGGTTTCGCCCACCGTTGCATGTATGTATGTAAATTCTTTTATTTAGTAATAGTTGGACGGTTAAGAAATACGTTTCAAAAAATACGTTTCATTTTGATAAATTGTTTATTTTCCCACAGGAATACCAGAAGGGCAACCCGAACCTGGTGGTGGAGAACGCCGACATGAACAACGTCGTGTACATGTTCCGTTGCCGCGACTCCGCCGTCACCGTCAAGGGCAAGATCAACGGAGTGGTGCTCGACTCGTGCACCAAGTGTGCCGTGCTGTTCGACAACCTCGTCTCCAGCGTCGAGTTCGTCAACTGCCAGTCCGTGCAGATGCAGGCGAGTACTGACAGCTTGTCACAGTGAGGGGCATGATCAACGGAGTGGTCCACGACTCGTGCACCAAGTGTGCCGTGCTGTTCGACAACCTCGTCTCCAGCGTCGAGTTCGTCAACTGCCAGTCCGTGCAGATGCAGGCGAGTACTGACAGCTTGTCACAGTGAGGGGCATGATCAACGGAGTGGTCCACGACTCGTGCACCAAGTGTGCCGTGCTGTTCGACAACCTCGTCTCCAGCGTCGAGTTCGTCAACTGCCAGTCCGTGCAGATGCAGGCGAGTACTGACAGCTTGTCACAGTGAGGGGCAAGATCAACGGAGTGGTCCTCGACTCGTGCACCAAGTGTGCCGTGCTGTTCGACAACCTCGTCTCCAGCGTCGAGTTCGTCAACTGCCAGTCCGTGCAGATGCAGGCGAGTACTGACAGCTTGTCACAGTGAGGGGCAAGATCAACGGAGTGGTGCTCGACTCGTGCACCAAGTGTGCCGTGCTGTTCGACAACCTCGTCTCCAGCGTCGAGTTCGTCAACTGCCAGTCCGTGCAGATGCAGGCGAGTACTGACAGCTTGTCACAGTGAGGGGCAAGATCAACGGAGTGGTGCTCGACTCGTGCACCAAGTGTGCCGTGCTGTTCGCCAACCTCGTCTCCAGCGTCGAGTTCGTCAACTGCCAGTCCGTGCAGATGCAGGCGAGTACTGACAGCTTGTCACTTCAAGCGATACGATCTCGACCACACCAGCACAATTCATATTACAAGCGAAGCGTCGTGTGCTACACTGCGCTACACTACAATACATATTATAACGTTCAAATAAGTGAGATGAAACACATACGCGGTACGCAAACAAATAAAAAATTGTGAGTGAAGCGAGCTCGGCATCCAACGATGTATGAGATGCAAGCCCCATTCAGAGAGAAGGGTGGTTGGCTTGCCGCAACAATACCTGCCTGCGCCCTTCTAGACCCGGCGTGAATACGGGTAACACGCTCATGCATACACCGTTGATGCACTAGTCTTCAAACAATGCCGTTTGATGTCGGCTTAGAATAACATAACCCCATTTCTTTCCCGTGGGAGTCGTAGGAGGCGACGAAGGGACTCAAGGGTGTGATTTGCAATTTAAGGCGATAGGCTGACAACCTGTCACTATGGTGATGCACAGTTTTCCAAATGGCCCGCAAATATTTGTCAGACGTGGCGTAATGTCCGTTTTTTGCGGCCGTTTTCGCTCTGCCTACACCGTAAGGGGTTATAGGCGTGATATGTGTGTATGTGAACAATGCACCAGTCACTGACTAAGTTCATTATTACGATGAAAACAAATAAGTTTACACAAAGAAACACAATTGTACCAAATATATAATAGCAAGCGTTGCTTGTGTTGGTTCAACGAAATGAACAGTCGTTACAGCATAACTAAGTAGTAGTCCTAATTACTGTTATGATAAAAGTTGTATAATTATTTAACTTGGTTAGTACTCAGTTTCGTGCTCTCCAAACAAATTAACAAACGTTGTTCTAAAACTTGAACAGGTAAAGTTTTGTCTGGTTTTATGCTGGATTCGTATTACCTACTCTTCCCGTTTTGTATGATAGTGCAAGTAATTAGGATAAGCCACGGTAGGAAAAATATACCGCACAGTTTGAAACATAAAGTTTACTTTATAAACAAAAAAAGAATACAGTAAATGTTACCATCTATGAAAACTGAACTATCATTTCTACTAGTCGATATCCTCAATAGCCACTTGGCTGCTGGTTTCCTCCGGCAATATGAACAAAACGTTGCCATTTCCCGCACTACATTCGCACATTGGGGAGTGCTGAGGCAGCATGTCCTGACGCTGAGGGTAGTTCAGATCCTGCTTGTGGTGGTACTCCGATGATTCGAATATATCCGTTTGTTCATGCTCGTCGTTGTCCTGAAAAATGAATAGTCTAATACACTGATGTAGGCATAACGCCATCGCGGCTCGCGGCGTGGGAGTTGAAAGCTTCTAAGCAATCATTGTGCACGGCATGACGGATATAGGGGAGATTTATGAAATCCCTTTCGCTACACAATTGACTACGGCGTACAAAGGCGTCTTAGCTTACCACATTGTAATAGGAATTCTGGGCCCAGTTGAAATTGTACTCGTCATAGTACATATCATTGCAGCTGTTCTTCAGCTCGCTGTCAGAATCGGAAAATTCGCGCAGATTAGGCTTGGAGTAGTCGCCCATAGCTTCCTGAGAGGCCAGGTCGACTGCCGGGTCTTGTAGTGTTTTATTGTTGAGAACTGCGTTTAACGACTTATTCCAACTTTCGAGTAGCTTCTTGATGCTTTCAATCTGCGAAACAATATATTGCTTTGGGTTATTTATTACATAACTCGTATTTGAGGTCGTAATATGCAGCACCCAAAATGCTACGACAGCCAAGCCACTTGTCGCACAGAAGGGCTTCGTTCTTAATTAAACTTTTAAGTAGTTGTGTAACTACATTCTAACAGGTCGCTATTACCTTTTTCTTCAAAATAGTCTGCTGATTCATCCGCCGCATGCGTTTCTGTTTGATGAAGTGTTTGAGACTGGCAACTCTATACACGTTAGTGACCTTGATGACCTTGACGCGGTACTCGGTCTTCGACTCTGCCTCGCTGCTGTCGAGTGACGCCTCCTTATCCTCTGCCGACTCAAACATGTCCATTTTGTCCATTTCCGCGCTTGACAATTCTTCCCCGTTCTTTAGTTGCTTTAGCAGCATCATGATGAAATTGCAATCTATAAAATAGCTATACATGTTTGACAGAATCCGTACTAATCTTATGAAACTGAGAGTTTGTGTGTGTGTGTATGTATGTATGTTTGTTACTACTTCACACTCAAACGGCTTAACCGATTTGGATGAAATTTGGAACACAGGTAGAGTATAACCCGGAATAACACCGCCACTTTTTACCGGAAAACAACTTTTAACACGGGAAAATGAGTGGTAGCGAGTGAAAAGGCTGAGCGGAAATCTAGCCCTTTATAAAATGTGATACAGTGTCACAAAATCGCCAGTAGTTGAAGGTTTATTGTTTGTTTGCTAATTAGAGATGAGTCTCACCTTCTTCATCGGCTAATATGTTAGCAGCGTCTCCTCCTTCCAACAAGTCGCCATTGGTGGCGGTTTCCGCCGCGTGGTGCAGCGCTTGGTTCAACAGATCGTCAGCATCGATCAACTCCCTCACGCGCGCGCGCAATGCACGCAGGTGCTTTATGTTGCGCTGAAGCTCTTCAGTTCGCTCTAAGAATTCCGCTTCTCGCACGCATAGCTTCGTATCCACTATTTGGATCTAAAAAATAAAATATGTTCGTTATCAACACAATATATCTGCTTTCTCTGTTGTCGTGTGCGACACCGACTATGTTCAGTTTACTAGGAGGTCTGTAGAATTAACGTTTATTTGTAATAAATAATTAATTATGTTCGGAGTTTTTTTACCTGAAGTTGTAAATCATCGAGTTTCATTTGAATCTTTTTAATTCTCTCTCGAGACGCTGTGTGCACATTTTTGAGAGTTTTATACACATACAGTCCAGTCGGCACATATTTCAAGGTAAAAGCAATCTGTAACAATCATTCTAGACGGTGAAACTATGTTTAGGTGGCTTTTCCCTTGTTTGGCTGTGCTTTTCAGGTTTCAGGATTAAATCGTTTAACTTTGTCTCGTACATATATAGGATTAAAATAAAGCCGCTTCCCGTGTTCCGGGTGGGTGTTGTATGCTTACATCTTTTAAACTACACAACGGATGTTGATGCGGCTTTTTAACAAATGGAGTGTTTCAAAAAGGGTTTCTAGGTTATAATACATGACGGGAAAAAGTCTCATTCCCGATGACAAATAGTTTGCAGGAGGTGAAACCTCTGGGCGGGCCGCTAATGTATGCTATACTAGAGTCAAAACAGATTGAAAATGAAAAGCCCAATGTAAATATCCGTTCTTTTCCACTGTACTGAATTGCCCCTGCAAACGTAAGAATAAAAATAATATTTCATACACTCAAATCAAACACTACCAACCACGTTGAACCACGTTAGACGCCTGTATAATCCGTATAAGAGCATTCCAAACATTTCTCCAACTGAGCACCAGAAGTATTCGAACGCTGTCATTATGAGGTCCGACAGCCAGCCCAGGGCTCCGTCTGCGTCCTGGCCGTCGCGCTCCGCCCTGCTTGCACGGCCGCGACCACGTCTGGACATGTAACAAAACCCTATACAATCGCTATTCCTACCTCAATGAGCGCACAAGTTCAGACAACGTACTTAAAACAACTGTTAAAAGACATTGGATATATCCATTCCTAAATAAGTTACTTCCGTGTTCATAAACATCGCAAAACAATTTTCAACAATATTTTTGTAGAAATTACGAAATGTTTTTGTGACTGTTGTCACTATGAAGTTGCTCTCTGATGATAGCCATAGATATGATAGATCAAAGTCAAAATTCCGTATAGAGGTTTCAAATTGGACTTCCTTCTACCAAACGTTTGTATACGTATTCTTTGTTCATCTATGAAATAACTACTACTATAAAGTTTTGCTTAGTTATTTAGGAACAGGGCAAAGGTATACAGATTCGCTTTCAAATTGGGAAAGGAATGAATTTTTTGGATATGAAAGGACCAAAAGAAACAGTAAAGCAACTTTACGGCATTATTTCCCGGGCAAAATAATGCCATAATAGAAGACGTAAAAATTTACGATATCGTATTTATATATATATCGTTAGGTCGTTGCGAAATGGCATTTTCGGTCGCCACCCCTCCTACTGTTCTACTTCAAGTTTTTATTAATTATACCGACCGAAGTGTTACCTGCATGGAAGTCGATCACATTCTCATAAAATATGGCGATAAAAAATCCTCTACCAACAGAAGGGAAAGTCATGTCTACTTCATCTCAAACTCGTTACACAACCACGTCAGAGGCCCACTGCTAGTAGTAGGCTGCTGAAAAACTCTGACACTAGGTTCATCGGGTCGTTGGACACTGAAAGAATCTCAAACTGGCACTTCATAAAAGATTCACAATGAAATTTAAGAAACGATAACGAGTATGTGCTAAATTGATTCATTATTTACTTTCCCATCATTCTTATCGATCATACAGCGTTTCCGTTTATGAGTACTTATAAAAAAATGGACATTAATTATTTCGATTCGTTCGAGATATTTTATTTTATTAGTTTTTGGAAACAAAAATATTTAAAAAGTGTTACGTTCCATAAAGCATGCAAAGTACCGCCATTCAAATAAGTCGTATTGACAGCTGTCAGATTCATGATAATACAATGGCAGACGATCCATTATCCATTGTTGACATCTCTTTTAGTATGGAGATGACAGCTGTCAAATACGACTTATTGCAACGGCCCTACTTTAGTAGATATAGATAGGTATATTCTTCCATAAGCCGCTAGTCAACCTGACCCAGTGAAAATTTCAGTGTGATTCTGTGGAGCACTTCCACAGATTAATTCGTAAAGTACATAAACAGAGTGTACCTACCTACTCTCCCTATTGTTTACGCTACACTGACTCCTCTAGTGTTCGTGCAATATTTGGAAACCCATTAAAATGTTCGATTGATCTGAAGGTTTTCCAAATAGTTTGAAAACCCTCGAACAGATTAAAACAATATTAGGATTTAACAAGTATTACTTTTGGATTGGATTTCATTGATTTTGAATAATACAGGGAGCACAAAAAGGGTCGAATATTTTAAGAAATGAATAACTTCCTAAACTAAATAACTTTGCCCAATTAACGTAGATCGCAATATGAAAAAAGATATTTACAACAATACAATTATGTGTTGGTCGGACCAATTTTTTCATATTTCGACCTTTGATTTCTTGAGGAAAGTTGTTCAGTTTCACATTGCAGTTTTTTTTACTCCCCGTATAGCCATGTCCTTATTAACAGGCCAAAAGGTTTACATACATACATAAATCACGCCCATATCCCTTACGGGGTAGGCAGAGCGTTAACGGCCGTAAAACGGATATTAACACCACGTCTGACAAAAGTTTGAGGGTCAATCAGATAGCTGTGTATCACTATAGTGACAGGTTGTCAGCCCATCGCCTAAAATTCCAATACACACCCTCGAGTCCCTTAGTCGCCTCTTACGACACCCATGAGTAAGAAATGGGGTGATGCTATTCTAGGCCGGCATCACACGGTAATAACAAAAGGTTTACATTTTCATGATAAATGTAACGCCCATGTATTGCACATAAGTTGACTATTGTTCTTGTGTGCAGGTGTTGGGCAAGGTGCCGACCATCTCTATCGACAAGACCGACGGCTGCCAGATTTACTTGTCCAAGGACTCGCTGGACGTGGAGATCGTCAGCTCCAAGTCCTCCGAGATGAACGTGCTCGTGCCCAAGGCAAACGGCGACTACGTAAGTACATACTTTTTATATAGCGCTGTGCAGAAGATCTTTCTTCTTCTTTTCGTGTGGGACACCATGTCGTCCAACGACCCGATGAACCCTGGTGTCAGAGTTTTTCAAACGCCGACTACTAGTAGTAGGCCTCTGACATGGTTGTGTTACGACCGCCGTCTAAGTAATCATAGACAGCAACCGGGACCGACGGCTTAACGTGCCCTCCGAAGCACGGAACCATTTCTTTTCGGACAATCAACTGATTCACCCTGCAATGTCCTAACCAGACCGGGAACAAATTCACAAAGTGTTAAATATCAATTTTGTGAGTGTCCCACCGAGAATCGAACCCGGAACCTTTGGGCCGCAGGCAGTCCCACTACCACTGCGCCACATCGGCCGTCAAGCGGAACTGCGGAAGATGAAAGCTGGCTTTATACTGGAAGGATTGAAACAAGAGCTACTAACAGTAATAATAATCGCGAGTGCTTGAAAAGTCAAAGACGATATTGCCTCTCTAACAGCGTGGGAGCATAAAGTAGTCTACTAGTCGCCGAAAGTCCCAAATAACTTAATTATGATGATGATATGCCAAGCAAACTAGAAACCGTTTTTTTAAATTAATTAGAAACTGAGTTGAGATTGCATTATAAATTACTTATTTGTTTTTGTTCTAGACTAATAGTTATTATTCTGGGATAAATGCAAGGTGTTAATTTAAACGCTTGCCATTTTAGCGTGACGGAAACTTGGACCAAACAGAAGTTTCTGAATATTTTATTTCTTTACCCTGCCGCTGACCTTTGAAAGGGCTCGGAACTTGTTTTCTATTACAAAGGAAAGTTTTAGGGCCTACTCCAATTATTTCGGCCGAAGTTTTCGGTATAAACGCCTGAGGTCGCTATACATAATGATTGAATGCTAGGCACAATGGTTATCTATTATTGTAGTGAAGGTGCGTAGCAAAAAAAGGCTTTATTGCCGGCAGAGTTTACTCAGTGATACTAAGGACCACTGTGAATTATTCCATACGATGAAAATGAAAATTCTATGCACTAGATTTCAAAGTTTCATAGACAATTTTTAGTGCCATACAAAAAATAACGTTCGCCATATTGAAATCTTGTAAATAGAATTATTATTTCCTCGGATGGAATCATTCACAAACGTCCCTAGTAACTGAGCAAAGCGGGATAAAAGCTGTCAGTAATTAAACTTCCGGCTAGAAGTGACCGGCTTAAAGGCTTTTGATTTTTGAAAGACTTGTGTACTATACTATACGATGTAATAAAAAAAATGCTGAAGTGTAGCTCATGGAATTGAATTACTTTCCAAAGAAACATGGCGATCCATTTACGTTACGGTTAAACCGAATCATCTGATTAATATTTAATATAATGTAAAATTGCCCACCTGAGTTTCTTACTTTGTTCTCAGACGGAGTACCCGATCCCGGAGCAGTACAAGACCATGCTGAACAAGCAGGCGAACGGCCTCAACACCACTCCCATCGAAAACAAGGGCTAGATTATCTCCCCCCACCCCCTAACCCCTCTCTCCCATACACCCGGGAACATCGCCCCAATACGTCCCCTTCTAGCTTCATTTCACCAATATAGCAACGCGAGTACTTCGCATTTTTGTTATGTTTTACTCTTTGACAAGACACTCCAGCGTAATGTGATAGAAAACTTAGTGTGAAAATATCATCTTTCTTGTACAAACTAGATTCCACCGGGACTCTACTCGTAGGTAAGCTAGTTTTATTTTATACTCGTAGTTTCTTTGTAGAATTCGTTAAGGTTTCCCGAACGGAGGACTGGCGTTGCGAGAATTTTAATATTAAATAACGGGCGAGTTTTAAAAGTAATATTATTATATTTTGCACAGTCTAGTTGATTAGCTCACTCCTGTGGCTCGCCTGGAGGTAACTTTACGTCTAAAGCACAACAATTCAGTCTTTAATATATTAACTAAATGTACCCGGGTTACTAGTATTTTTACTCATATTTAATTTCTTCATAAGTCATCTTCGTTTCTTGCTCATTTCGATCCAAGTATTCGTAGATATTAAATCTAATATGACATAGGCGTAAGTATTTACTGGCCTGTACGTGTAATGTGAAAATGTTCCTTACATTTTATTTTGTGATGAAAGTATTTTTGACAATGAGCAGGATGGATATATCTGGAGTACCTTTCGGTACTGGAGTAGATAAGTGTACGTTTGTTACACAAGAGGACAGTGCAGGAACGCAGGGCTTGTTCCATAATGGACATGGCTTTACCATCTATGTCACCGGCAGTGCATTATACTGTCCCCGTGTGTAACGGCTTTAGTATAAGGCGTGTGATTGTATCGAGTTTGAATTTCGACATCGTTTGCTTTGTCGATGTTTGCTAAACTAATCGAGTGATTATAAAACCCCGGACCGCCTGGGACTCGCTGTTAAGTATAATTTACTGGAGTTCATCGTCTCTCGTGAACATCTCTCAAATTTTTTAATTTAGGACGAACAATTTTTAATTTATAATTGTAATAATTTAAATGCTACTATTCAACTGAAACAGTATAATTTATATTCCAATAATTTAATAATTATTATTATGTGACGTCTTATCTTAATAAACAAATATTTATTATGCCATCAATATTTTGAAGAATAATAATTGTATTACAAGTTTGCATTTTGTTAATTTATTGTCGAGAGATTAAACTAATTTTTAAGACATAATTGTGTTATTTATCTTCATAATAACTCATTCGCCACCTTATCACTCGTCGTACCGCACGCACTGGTTAACTATACAAGCTGTTACCAAAGAAAAATAATAAAATTCTTTATTATCATCAGTCGATGAAATAATCTCATCACTAGTCTAGGTCAGTACCTACTACACTTTCCTTCCAACGAATTTCGATTTGGCAAACATTGTTGGTTATTATCTTCAGTTTATTGAAATAAGGACACCCATGAAATGTATACCGAATCTCGCTGCGCCGTGTTGTCAACTTCCGTTAAATTTTGTATTGCCAAAATAGTGCTGCGATGCAACCATACAATTTATGTGTAATTTGTCAAAAAAAAAACGTTATTTTCAAAATCGACACTACGGCTTCAATTTAATGCCATTAGACTCTTTACAAGAGACCCATTTCACACCCTTTCAGCTTTACTTGTTATTCTGTAACACGCGGTATAGCGTGAAAATACGTAAGCGACTGATAGCAAAAACTCGGGTCGGGCTGTCGATAAGGGACAACTTTCCCCAAGGAACATAGGCGAAATATGAAAAATTAAATTGGACCTCCATTAAAATGGCTGTTCATATTTTGACATAAGTTTCTTGGGGAAATTTGTTCCTTATCACCACCTAGATGACCAGTTTTCGCTATGGGTCACTAGTTAAATTTCACCCTACATACAACTACAACTACAAGGTCCTATTGAATTCTGTGCAAATATTTGTAGGGTGAGTTCTACTCGAGAGCTGAACAACTATTCTCGAAATATGTTTTTTTAACAATTTGTTTGGGAAGTCCAAATTCATTTTGCATATTTCGACCTATGTTCCTTACGGAAAGTTGCTCAGTTTCACTAGTAGAACCTACCCTAAAAATACTGACATAAAATTTCATAGCACCTTGTATAATACCAAATTCTACTCTGTAGAAAACTTTTGCGTTAGCCAAAGTTAGAAAGTTAGCTTCAAGTAGCTCAAAGCTACGTAGCAAAGTCAAGTACCAATAGTTAATTTTTTTTAAAATTCGGTATATACGATACAAGTTTAGATACTGTACTCGATTGTGAAAATATTTCATGTAATCAAACACCAGATTTACTTGTATTAATTCATTTATTTGTCAATGGCTCACGTCGTCCATTTGAAACAATGTAATCACATTCAAACGGAAAAGGTGACCCATACAATTTCAATAAATAGATTTGAATAATTAGCAATAATCATACAGTGGTAAACAACTCAACCTTAGGGCGTAAATTAAATGCTATATTTACAATAAAAAGCCCAACGAATATGGCGGAGATCGATACATATACGGAAGAAGAAAAACATTCAAAAAGACTTGATCGGTTCTTAAACATAAATATACTTACAAATATCAGTCGATTTAGACATATTCTAGATTAATTACTGGCTTACACATACATTACAACCTAAGATATGTTATGTATCAATCGGGATCGTATTTGCTACTATTAGAATTGTGTCTACTACACTTCCACTCGTCGCTACCGTCTGAACACTCGATGAACCCGTTGCACACGCTGGAAGGCGGTAAACATTCTCCGAGCGGGCATCTGTAGCCTTTACATGTGTCTATTTTAGTTATTCTCCTATTTTCTGAAACCTCCAAATCGGCATAGAAGTCTTCGTCAGAATCTTCATTGAAAGTGGTTTCGTTGTGAGGCGTGTTGGCTTCGATGACCCCGTCTATCCAGTCGATGTAGTTCGACACTTTGGTGTAGACGCCGGGGCGGTTCGCTCGCGCGCAGCCGTAACCATTGCTTGTCACTCCATAGATGTACCATTTCTCTGATTCCTGAAAACGTAAAGTAAAATTTTAAGTAAAGTTTGTCTTGCTTTAGTCTGGGTCTGATAATTCGGTACACTATACTATAACAATCTCGGCGTAGCTCATAGCGCGCCGTAGCACTCCTGTGTGTTGCTACGACGTTTGCTACGGCCATCTACTGCGATGCTTGAATTTCATGAAACTGAATAACTATCCACAAGTAACACAGACTGCTATGTGAAAACCCTTCTGTAAGTCTCTCTCTTCTCTTCTCTTCTCTTTTCGTGTGGGACACCGAGTCGTCCAACGACCCGAAGAACCCTGGTGTCAGAGTTTTTCAACCGCCTACTACTAGTAGTAGGCCTCTGACATGGTTGTGTAACGACTACCGTCTAAGTAATCATAGACAGCAACCGGGACCGACGGCTTAACGTGCCCTCCGAAGCACGGAACCATTTCTTTTTCAGACAAGAGAAGAGAGATGTGAAAACCCTTCTGTAAGTAAACATACATGACAACATGTTCTGAGTTCAGATTCATAGTTAGGTTTAACCCAAGATTGTTCCTAACTTTTCTATTTAGTATAAAAACTAGTATCATGAATGATAAGATACCTGGCACATGAGGGGTCCTCCCGAATCCCCGAGGCAAGCGTCCCGGCCGCCGCGCTCGTAACCCGCACAGAACATGTCGTCCGTCACTCTGTACAGCGGCAGCAGTCTAGTGCGCCTTCTGCATTCCGCCGTCGATATCACCGGCAGCTCCACTTCTTGTAATGTGTCCGCTGCGAAAACAAAATTGAATATTTGTGAGAAATGGTGAAAGGAAAATGAAGAGTATCTAGGATAAGTACAAAATAATGATGTGCCTTGTTAAGTCGTGGGTATATTTGTAGATACCTAAATAGCGATATTGAATATTCGTTCTGAGATAGAAAATTGTATGTAATGGAGACGCCAGCCTTGCCTGCGGCTTAAATGTTCACTAGTTCCGGTAATTGGTAAAAACCTTATATGACAGGATAAGGTATGCGTCAAAAGGGACTTCAATAACAAAGACGTACAGTGGGCAGTTATCAACTAAGGGCCTCGTGAAGCAAGATATAAAACTTACGGAACACCCTTTCGTGCTCGTACAGCTGCCCCCACCCGACGACCGTGCAATGATGTCCGGCTGGCGGCTGCGCCCTTGGCGGTGGCAGACAAGCCGGCCTCAGCCTCGCATGCAGAGTCACTGGATCAACCCTCAGCAAGGCAATGTCGTTGCGGAACCCGCGCGGGGCGTATCGAGGATGGATGACGACCTGGCGGACGCGGGCCACACGCTCCCAGGGCCCCCGGGGCCACGCGCCTCGGCGTAGCGCCCCGAGTCTGGCCACCCAGTGGGCCTCTGTTGCTCTGGAAATGTAAGTTATGTTTGCAAATGTGCACACAACGGGGTCGTAGAGGTGAAATTGATAAGCTTTATAAGTATGTTTGTGGTGTGTGTGCGGATTTTGCATTTTTCAAAAATAAGCTTAAGTGAAAGAAAAGAAGAAGAAATAAAAACTTACTGGTAGAAGCAATGACTGGCCGAGAGCAGCCACTGTGCGTGTATAAGGGTCGCGCCACACTGGAAGTCTCCATCGCGGTACAGCGCTGCCTGCCACGGCCACGCGCCCGCCGCTGCGCCGCCGCCGCCGACCACCCTGCCCAGGCGCACGTGCGAGTCAGATACACGCCTACACGGGGCACCGTTAGATCCTCTCATACAATGAACCTCTGAGTACTTCATAAGTTTAGTACTATAAAGGCACAATGTCAACCAACACATCGTCAACATAACTTTCGAAGCAAATAGGCCAAACTAAGCGTCTTTTTCACCTCTTCCATCGTTTGTACATGCATCGTGTTGTTCTGATGTTTTTCAGTGGTTATTATGTGCTTGGTATGAAAGGAACTGACGGTGCGTTTTAAGTGTAAGGGTTATATTTTTAATACCATATTCATCCTAGAGACATGAAATTTTATATACCTGGGTTGTTGCGCGTCAGCATGCGGTCTGATACCACAGTCCAAGTCCTTGCAGCGCACTCTGAGGGCCTTGCGCCTCGTGCACTGAGACCGGCGGAAGGTAAGACGCGTGTCTGCCGCTCGGGCTGCAGCGTTGTGCCAGACCTCCCAATACCCCACTGAGCTCGCTTTGCGACCTTCACGCGCCTCGCGCACCATCGGGGAATCTCTGAAATTCGATTGTTCAAATATGAGTACAAAAGTTAGGAATTTATGTGCTTTGGATTGCACAGTTTTTAATCACAGGATGATTCTCGTTCATTAAAATCTCAGCTATAATTTAGAGTGAATTCAAGAGCCAACTTATAGAAATAAAAATTCTTAACTCACTGGAAAGTCATAGCTCGACATACAGCTCTGCCAAGATCCGGAAGTTTCAACGAGCTGTGAGCCTGAGTCACCACATCTTGAAAACTTTCAACGCACAGCCTGCCCCAGACTCCTCGCTTTCTTACCATCACAAACCCTAAAAATTAATAATCACGCGTGAGGTTTCAATGAATCATTTAGAGTAAGAAAATATATTTTGTTTTGCTAAGATGTTACCTTCTTCGTGATATGGAACCGGAATTCGGAATTCGGAATATGGGTATTTACTGGCCTGTACGTGTAATGTGAAAATGTTCCTTACATTTTATTTTGTGATGAAAGTATTTTTGACAATGAGCAGGATGATATATCTGGAGTACCTTTCGGTACTGGAGTAGATAAGTGTACGTTTGTTTCACAAGAGGACAGTACAGGAACGCAGGGCTTGTTCCATTATGGACATGGCTTTACCATCTATGTCACCGGAAGTGCATTATACTGTCCCCGTGTGTAACGGCTTTAGTATAAGGCGTGTGATTGTATCGAGTTTGAATTTCGACATCGTTTGCTTTGTCGATGTTTGCTAAACTAATCGAGTGATTATAAAACCCCGGAACGCCTGGGACTCGCTGTTAAGTATAATTTTCTGGAGTTCATCGTCTCTCGTGAACATCTCTCAAATTTTTAATTTAGGACGAACAATTTTTAATTTATAATTGTAATAATTTAAATGCTACTATTCAACTGAAACAGTATAATTTATATTCCAATAATTTAATAATTATTATTATGTGACGTCTTATCTTAATAAACAAATATTTATTATGCCATCAATATTTTGAAGAATAATAATTGTATTACAAGTTTGCATTTTGTTAATTTATTGTCGAGAGATTAAACTAATTTTTAAGATATAATTGTGTTATTTATCTTCATAATAACTCATTCGCCACCTTATCACTCGTCGTACCGCACGCACTGGTTAACTTTACAAGCCGTTACAAAAGAATCGCAAAATAATAAAATTCTTTATTATCATCAGTCGATGAAATAATCTCATCACTAGTCTAGGTCAGTACTACACTTTCCTTCCAACGATTTTCGATTTGGCAAACATTGTTGGTTCTTATCTTCAGTTTATTGAAATGAGGACACCCATGAAATGTATACCGAATCTCGCTGCGCCGTGTTGTCAACTTCCGTTGAATTTTGTATTGCCAAAATAGTGCTGCGATGCAACCATACAATTTTTGTGTAATTTGTCAAAAAAAAACCGTTATTTTCAAAATCGACACTACGGCTTCAATTTAATGTCAATAGACTCTTTACAAGAGACCCATTTCACACCCTTTCAGCTTTACTTGTTATTCTGTAACACGCGGTAGGTATAGGCTGAAAATATGTAAGCGACTGATAGCAAAAACTCGGGTCGGGCTGTCGATAAGGGACAACTTTCCCCAAGGAACATAGGCGAAATATGAAAAATTTAATTGGACCTCCATTAAAATGGCTGTTCATATTTTGACATATGTTTCTTGGGGAAATTTGTTCCTTATCACCACCTAGATGACCAGTTTTCGCTATGGGTCACTAGTTAAATTTCACCCTACATACAACAACAACTACAAGGTCCTATTGAATTCTGTGCAAATATTTGTAGGGTGAGTTCTACTCGAGAGCTGAACAACTATTCTCGAGAAACATATGTCGAAATATGTTTTTTTAACAATTTGTTTGGGAGGTCCAAATTCATTTTTCATATTTCGACCTATGTTCCTTGCGGAAAGTTGCTCAGTTTCACTAGTAGAACCTACCCTAAAAATACTGACACAAAATTTCATAGCACCTTGTATAATACCAAATTCTACTCTGTAGAAAACTTTTGCGTTAGCCAAAGTTAGCTTAAAGTAGCTCAAAGCTACGTAGCAAAGTCAAGTACCAATAGTTATATTTTTTTTAAATTCGGTATATACGATACAAGTTTAGATACTGTACTCGATTGTGAAAATATTTCATGTAATCAAACACCAGATTTACTTGTATTAATTCATTTATTTGTCAATGGCTCACGTCGTCCATTTGAAACAATGTAATCACATTCAAACGGAAAAGGTGACCCATACAATTTCAATAAATAGATTTGAATAATTAGCAATAATCATACAGTGGTAAACAACTCAACCTTAGGGCGTAAATTAAATGCTATATTTACAATAAAAAGCCCAACGAATATGGCGGAGATCGATACATATACGGAAGAAGAAAAACATTCAAAAAGACTTGATCAGTTCTTAAACATAAATGTACTTACAAATATCAGTCGATTTAGACATATTCTAGATTAATTACTGGCTTACACATACATTACAACCTAAGATATGTTATGTATCAATCGGGATCGTATTTGCTACTATTAGAATTGTGTCTACTACACTTCCACTCGTCGCTACCGTCTGAACACTCGATAAACCCGTTGCACACGCTGGAAGGCGGTAAACATTCTCCGAGCGGGCACCTGTAGCCTTTACATGTGTCTATTTTAGATATTCTCCTATTTTCTGAAACCTCCAAATCAGCATAGAAGTCTTCGTCAGAATCTTCATTGAAAGTGGTTTCGTTGTGAGGCGTGTTGGCTTCGATGACCCCGTCTATCCAGTCGATGTAGTTCGACACTTTGGTGTAGACGCCGGGGCGGTTCGCTCGCGCGCAGCCGTAACCATTGCTTGTCACTCCATAGATGTACCATTTCTCTGATTCCTGAAAACGTAAAGTAAAATTTTAAGTAAAGTGTGTCTGCTTTAGTCTGGGTCTGATAATTCGGTACACTATACTATAACAATCTCGGCGTAGCTCATAGCGCGCCGTAGCACTCCTGTGTGTTGCTACGACGTTTGCTACGGCCATCTACTGCGATGCTTGAATTTCATGAAACTGAATAACTATCCACAAGTAACACAGACTGCTATGCAAAAATTCTTATATAAGGAGGTGCAGCCATATTATGTTCAGAGTTTAAGTTCATGGGTAGGTTTAACCCGGGATTGTTCCTACTTTGTATTAAAACTAGTAACATGAATGATTAGATACCTGGCACATGAGGGGTCCTCCCGAATCCCCGAGGCAAGCGTCCCGGCCGCCGCGCTCGTAGCCCGCACAGAACATGTCGTCCGTCACTCTGTACAGCGGCAGCAGTCTAGTGCGCCTTCTGCATTCCGCCGTCGATATCACCGGCAGCTCCACTTCTTGTAATGTGTCCGCTGCAAAAACAAAATTGAATATTTGTGAGAAATTGTGAAAGGAATATGAAGAGTATCTAGGATAAGTACAAAATAATGATGTGCCTTGTTAACGCGTGGGTATACAGGTAGATACCTAAATAGCGATATTAAATATTCGTTCTGAGAAAGAAAACTGTATGTTATGGAGACGCCAGCCTTGCCTGCGGCTTAAATGTTCCAACTAGTTCGGTTATTTGGTAAAAACCTTGCAAAAACCCTAGTAGCGAATCAAAAGAAAATCTACTTATATGATATGATAATATAAGGTATGCGTCAAAAGGGACTTCAATAACACAAAGACGTACAGTGGGCGGTTATCAACTAAGTGTCTCGTGAATGACCTCAAGAAGCAAGATAAAACACTTACGGAACACCCTTTCATGCTCGTACAGCTGCCCCCACCCGACGACCGTGCAATGATGTCCGGCCGGCGGCTGCGCCCTTGGCGGGGGCAGACAAGCCGGCCTCAGCCTCGCATGCAGTGTCACTGGATCAACCCTCAGCAAGGCAATGTCGTTACGGAACCCGCGCGGGGCGTATCGAGGATGGATGACGACCTGGCGGACGCGGGCCACACGCTCCCAGGGCCCTCGGGGCCACGCGCCGCGGCGAAGCGCCCCGAGTCTGGCCACCCAGTGGGCCTCTGTTGCTCTGGAAATATAAGTTATGTTTGCAAATGTGCACACAACGGGGTCGTAGAGGTGAAATTGATAAGCTTTATAAGTATGTTTGTGGTGTGTGTGCGGATTTTGCATTTTTCAAAAATAAGCTTAAGTGAAAGAAAAGAAGAAGAAATAAAAACTTACTGGTAGAAGCAATGACTGGCCGAGAGCAGCCACTGTGCGTGTATAAGGGTCGCGCCACACTGGAAGTCTCCATCGCGGTACAGCGCTGCCTGCCACGGCCACGCGCCCGCCGCTGCGCCGCCGCCGCCGACCACCCTGCCCAGGCGCACGTGCGAGTCAGATACACGCCTACACGGGGCACCGTTAGATCCTCTCATACAATGAACCTCTGAGTACTTCATAAGTTTAGTACTATAAAGGCACAATGTCAACCAACACATCGTCAACATAACTTTCGAAGCAAATAGGCCAAACTAAGCGTCTTTTTCACCTCTTCCATCGTTTGTACATGCATCGTGTTGTTCTGATGTTTTTCAGTGGTTATTATGTGCTTGGTATGAAAGGAACTGACGGTGCGTATTTAAGTGTAAGGGTTATATTTTTAATACCATTATAACAATATTTTATTTTATTCATCCTAGAGACATGAAATTTTATATACCTGGGTTGTTGCGCGTCAGCATGCGGTCTGATACCACAGTCCAAGTCCTTGCAGCGCACTCTGAGGGCCTTGCGCCTCGTGCACTGAGACCGGCGGAAGGTAAGACGCGTGTCTGCCGCTCGGGCTGCAGCGTTGTGCCAGACCTCCCAATACCCCACTGAGCTCGCTTTGCGACCTTCACGCGCCTCGCGCACCATCGGGGAATCTCTGAAATTCGATTGTTCAAATATGAGTACAAAAGTTAGGAATTTATGTGCTTTGGATTGCACAGTTTTTAATCACAGGATGATTCTCGTTCATTAAAATCTCAGCTATAATTTAGAGTGAATTCAAGAGCCAACTTATAGAAATAAAAATTCTTAACTCACTGGAAAGTCATAGCTCGACATACAGCTCTGCCAAGATCCGGAAGTTTCAACGAGCTGTGAGCCTGAGTCACCACATCTTGAAAACTTTCAACGCACAGCCTGCCCCAGACTCCTCGCTTTCTTACCATCACAAACCCTAAAAATTAATAATCACGCGTGAGGTTTCAATGAATCATTTAGAGTAAGAAAATATATTTTGTTTTGCTAAGATGTTACCTTCTTCGTGATATGGAACCACTTCATTGTTTTCCAATTCATCTGACAAGGCCACGCAGCTTTTTTCGTCGTCGCCAAGAGGACAGTCTGGGTTTCCGTCACAAACACGAGCCATTTCAATACATTGCTTGGCATTAGCACACACATATTGGCCGTTCTGACACCATTCTAAAAAAATAAGATAGGTGATGTAATGATGAATGTAATATGAAGCACATTTGATTGTTGGAAGATTTTTGTTGAATTATTTGTTTATACCGCATTTGTTTTCGTCAGAATAGTCCCAGCAGTCGACGACGCCATCACAGATCTTGCTCTGTGAGAACTCTGCTCGCAGGTAGTCGGCGCAAGAGCAGGCTCGCTCGTCCTCGCCCCCTGGACAGTCCAGCAAACGGTTGCAGCGTGATGTCAGCGGCAGGCAGGCCCCCGACAGGCACCGAAACGACGTCGCGTTATTACACTCCTCTAAAAACAATACAGAGTCCAGAACATTTCCTCTAATTATTTTAACAAGCAATTCATACAAGCTTTTCCGACTTTTACCTTCTTCGAAGACTTCTTTTATGCTGTTGTTGCCTTTGTCCGTTTCTTTATATGGTTTGTTAGCATAGGGTTTGCTGTAAGTCTTCTCAGGTTTGTCAAAAGTATTGTCTTCTTGTTTGATAGGGTTTTTGTTATAAGTTTTAGTCAATATTTTGAAACCTGCTTGGTTCAAAGTGTAGCTGGATGGTATAGCTTTTGTTGAAATGACTCCGCCGCCAGGAGTTCTAAACAGGGTGTTATTGTTTAAATCTGATATCGTGGCAAGACTAGCAAGTTGTTTCAGTTTATCAACAGTCAATGCGTTTGTTTGGTTGACAGGTATCTCTAGCACTACGTCCGGCTCTAGTTCAAGTTCATATGCAGGAAGAGTTTCGGTTTTATTTGCTTGTTTACTGCTTACACTTCCTGTTACATGGTAGGACACTCTATAAGTTCCTTCTGGTAGTTGGGGCACACTTGTACTTTTTTGAGACTCTGCAACGTAGTTGTCAGTATTTGACGTGCGTATATCATCACTTGATTTCGGTAGTCTGTTGCTACTTGGAGTACTTTCTGCGCTACCAGTAACTTGAAAGCTTTCAGATACATTAGCTAAAAATACGTGTTCATCAGAATTTTCTTCTTGTACTGCAGTTGGAGCAGTTACAACATCATCAACATCTGGTTCTCTTTGACTTGTGTTACGGATCTGGGCATAATTTTCTGTACTCAAGTCGTCAATTAACTTTTGAGTTTCTGGATTGTCACGAAAAAACCCCCGTACACTTTCTTTGACTACTTGAGGTCTTATTTTTGGTCTTGGTCTAAGTGGCCGGTTAACCCCGAGATTAGATTTAGCTGGGAGCAAAGTGATTATGGGACCAGTTGTGGTTGATACATCTAAGTCTTCATCAGGAACAACCTCAACAGATCCAGTCATCTTATTGTGGTTATGTCTTTCTTCAACTTCTATCTTTTCGTATTCTTTACTGGGTTTTTCAGTACTTTGCGTATATTTTTTGATAATTTCCGTCAAATTTCTTAAAATTGATACTTTGTTTGCAAATCTTGGGGTCGTATTTGGAAATACATCGTCGTTCTTAGTAATAATTGCTTGTAATGTATCGTTATAATATTTTTCTGGGGAAGATTTAGTATCGTTGTCATTTGAAGAACTAGACGTATTCACTAGTTCCCATGTATGATGAGGAGCATTAGTGCTAGGACTGCTCGGAATAATGGAAACTTTGTTGTTGGGACGTCGAGTAGTGTGTTCTTTTATGGGATCGTTACCTAGTCTATCTTCTATAAGTTCATATGTGGTACTTGGTATGTTTTCTTCTGAGGTTGTAGTTGTGCTAGAAGTTGTGCTACTTGAAGTTGTGCTTATTGTAGTACTACTGCTTGTGGTACTTGAAGTTGTACTAGATGTGGTGCTACTAGTGGTAGCATTCTGCTTCTTAAGTATAGATGCACCGTCAACAGATACTTTCTCGGTAGTATTATCCTGATCGAATTTCATGACATTGAGAGTTGCAGAGGTTGTTTTTTCCTTTGGTGGTCTTTCAACAGGTTTACCATCATCAATATCTTCTTTAGATTCTTTTTCCTCTGATGCTTCAACCACTGAACTAAGCTTATCCACTGGAATGGGGTGTGGTTTTGGATAGCTTGAGCCTAGTGTTTCAGTATCTTTTAAAGGCGGTGCGTACGTAGGAAGCGTAAAGCTTGTATATACGGGACTAGAACTAGGAACGTAGACATTTGCTGCTAAATTGGGATCAATGTATATTCCTCCTGGTCTTTTTGTAGTCTTATCTCTATGCTGTACTGGTGGGATAGGAGTCAACATGCTTTCTAAGATTGATATATCTTCCACAACTTCGGCTACACCAATTCTATCCTCCGCATTTTGTTCATTGATAGGCTCCTCGATAATCAGTGGAGTTTTGCTTGTTGTTTCGTAGTACGGCCGAGTTATGGGTCGCCAAGGCTCGTTGTCAACAACATGGGGTACTGTGAATAATGTATCTATTTTAGGTAAATCCTTGTAATGGTTTTCATTCGTCAAAAGGTCAAATAATATTTGAGACACGTTAGCTGTCGTTGATTCTATAGCACTCGGAGTTGTTGACGTATTATTGATTTTTGCCGTGGTTGAAACTGCAGACTGTTTTGTAGTTTGGTCTGCATCTTTTGTGGGCGTAGGTTCTGTTTTTGGTTTCACATTTAGTGTCGATTTGATTGTAAACGGGCGTGTCTTTGGCGTGCTAGTAGGAACTCTCTTCGTGGTTATCTGCCGAGTAGTGGCTTTGGTTACTGGAGCTCTTGTTGTTGTTGAGGTTTTTCCCGCTGTTGTTGGCTTCGTGTCGTGTCTAACAGGAATAGAGCTATGTTTATTCTCTGTTATATCAGCTTCAGTCTTTGTGATTTGAAATGAACCAAACGAACCCTGCACTACTGGTATATTTTCAGTGTCTATGTCAGGTTCATCAGGATCTTTTTTCTCTTTCTTAGTAGATTGATTTGGTTTAACTGTTGTTTTTCGCACTACACCCACTCTTGTCTGCATTGTTTTGTCTTTCCCAGTCAGTGGTGGTGGGGTTGGTTTATTGACCGCCATACTCTCGTTCATTGCTTCTTTTACGTAGGACTCTGAATGATAAGTGTGTTCAAGATCCCTCTTAATCACAATGCTAGATGTGTCGATTTTTATATTTTGACCGAATGCTGGATGTTTTGATAGGATGTCTTGAACTAATATACTCTTTAAGGTTTCTTCTATGTTGGATACCGTACTAAAAAAGAAAAAGCATGTATTAGTTATTATTTTAAATTCAAACGAAAGATTTTATATGTAAAGTGATTTAACAAAGATATAGGTACTCGTATGAAAATAGTAGTTTATGCAACTGTCATATAATGGGGGTCATTAGAATGCGAGTGTCTGTTTATCACACGAGGCGCAGCCGAGTGTGATAATAGATTGACACGAGCATTCTAATGCCTAATTATATGCAGTTGCATACACTATTTTATCTACACTCTAAAAAATTTACTCAGTTGAATACTTTTCCAAACGTCCGCACCGGCGATTGCAAGGCCCGATACATGGTCAAATTCAATACGAGAACGTAATATGGCTTGATATGAATTTTTGAAGATTCTTTACTAACAGTTGTTTAGATGTCGAGTCTCAACAGCAAATAACTAAACAACTGAACAACAACTGAACAACACTGAACAACACTGAACAACAACTGAACAACATTGGAATAACATCTGAACAACAACTAATCAACATCTGAACAACAACTGAACAACATCTGAACAACATCTCAACAACAACAGAACAAAAACCTATTAAAACAACTGAACAACATCCGAAAAATTACCGTACAACAACAACTGTCAGGTGCGGCGGAAGATGGCGATTTGAGTATTGAAAAAAAAAACTTCGTTTCATTTCTCAACTTTATCGTATTAAGCGTTTTCTCATTAAGTCATTACGCTTCTGTAATTTATAGTAAACCCTAGTTTTTATAGGCAGAATGCATAAAGTAGGTCATTATGCATCTGTTTTTGAATTCATAATTCGAACATTATGAGACGAGTGTAGATAAAATCAATTTAGGCTACCTTGGTATTTTTCTCCTATCAAGATAGAGTCTGAAGTGCACATCCAGTCTTCTATCCCCGAAGCCGGTGACGAGTGCCCCAGCGAAGGCCTGCCGTAGCTGCGAGGGCGCCGCGTAGACTTGTCGTAGCGCCGCGCCGTAGCGTCGCGCGCGCTCCTTCCACGCCGGGCTGTTGGGGGCGCCTCCGTACACGTCGCCGCGTGTTACCCGCATCGTGCCCTCAAACGACATTATTGCTGCAATTTGACGAAAAATAAAGAAGGTGAAACGGTATACTTTATGAGCGTGTTTACACGTATGCGGGCTGCTCATGAATTTTGCACACATTGTATGGCCAATTATTGTTGTTGTTCTAACACTGTCATAGTCTGCATCTAGGTAGATTCTGGATTGCATTCTGTGGGTTATTCTGTGCCTGCATATTAGATTTGAAATGATATGCAATTAGATATTTTTAAAAGATGTTGAAAGTAGCTGTCCGTTCAGCGCCGCGGTTTAATGTACATTATAACAAAGTTCTGTGTTCAGATAAAAAATACAATAGATAAAACACAGACAATAAGAAACAGTACAAGGTGGCCTTAGTGTACCATTTACTAATGAAAGAATTTTCTAGATAATATTCTTATAACAAGCTTGTGAAATAAGCCCTACTAACTAGAAACCTTAAAGACAATCCCTCATTTCGGACAGAATATCGTAAAGGTCAAAGAACAAAAAGAGGTTTTAGGTATTTACAAAACTATTCTCATTTGAGGGACGGAAACAATTTCCAATAGTCCGATCTTGTACCTGGCTACGAATCACGATAAATAAAGGTATAAAGTCCTTTTATAGTCTTTAACTTTCTACCTCGGTGACATTGAACATGACATAGGGCCGGCCACGAGATTACAGAGGGTGGCTTTGTCCTTTGTATCTGTATTACGGAGAATTACGGCCCTTGAAAGCTCTTATTAAGACCATGATTCTTTTTACAACTGACCACTGTGGAGTGAGCTGGTAGATAACGCGCCTACGAGTCACAATGAGTACTTTGTGATAGTGTCTTCCTATGCTTAACAAACTGTGTGTGTACTTACTCTGAGGAAACTCTGTAAAAGATTAGGTTAAACTCTATAGCAAAAAGTACATTGTACAATGTAACTGACACTAGTTAAGATAGCAGGCTAAGCAACTGCTAAGTAGGTAGATGCTTTCAGAGCAGCACTAAATGCTACTGAGCAATTTCTTTAGGGCCAGCATAAATCTCGCGCCATTTGATGCGAGTATCACGATAAATGAACTTTATCGTGATTGAATTGAAATCGATATTTTGCAGGTTGTTTAACGGCTTTGTGTGGACCTTGGAGCCGTTTCTTTATTCCAGCCAACATCGCCTTTTTTAAAAAATTTCAATGATTGATTGGTTTATCAGGTCGTTGGACGACTCGGTGTAACACACGAAAAAAAGAAGATCTGGTCGTTCATTGACTTAGTGTCATTCATCTTAGTCAAGTGTACTAAAAGGCAAGGGCTAAACCCTCGCAGTCGTACTCATGTTCTTATGCCAGAGCAGCCGCAGCTAAGATGGCTATAGCAGCCAGTAGCGCTCCACTGACAAGTGCTGCCAAACATAGCCCACCGCTGCGACTGTGACTGTGTCATACTCACGTTCTCCATTATCCGGCCTCAGTGCTGCCATGTAGATTGCCAGAGCCGCTACTGCTAAGACGGCTACAGCAGCCAGTAGCGCTCCGCCAACAAGTGCTGCCGAGCATAGGCCGCCGCTGCGACTGCTCACAAACAACAATCATACTCACGTTCCCCATTATCCGGCCTCAGTGCTCCCATGTAGAATGCCAGAGCCGCTACTGCTTAGACGGCTACAGCAGCCAGTAGCGCTCCGCCAACAAGTGCTGCCGAGCATAGGCCGCCGCTGCGACTGCTCACAAACAACAATCATACTCACGTTCCCCATTATCCGGCCTCAGTGCTCCCATGTAGAATGCCAGAGCCGCTACTGCTTAGACGGCTACAGCAGCCAGTAGCGCTCCGCCAACAAGTGCTGCCGAGCATAGGCCGCCGCTGCGACTGCTCACAAACAACAATCATACTCACGTTCCCCATTATCCGGCCTCAGTGCTCCCATGTAGAATGCCAGAGCCGCTACTGCTAAGACGGCTACAGCAGCCAATAGCGCTCCGCCAACAAGTGCTGCCGAGCATAGACCGCCGCTGCGACTGCTCACAAACAACAATCATACTCACGTTCTCCATTATCCGGCCTCAGTGCTCCCATGTAGAATGCCAGAGTCGCTACTGCTAAGACGGCCACAGCAGACAATAGCGCTCCGCCAACAAGTGCTGCCGAGCATAGACCGCCGCTGCGACTACTCACAAATAACAATCATACTCACGTTCTCCATTATCCGGCCTCAGTGCTCCCATGTAGAATGCCAGAGCCGCTACTGCCAAGACGGCCACAGCAGCCAATAGCGCTCCGCCAACAAGTGCTGCCGAGCATAGGCCGCCGCTGCGACTGCTGCTGCTGCGCGGGTACCCTCCCCCCGCGAACCGATATTCACTCTGTGGACAAAGAAAAATTAAATCAATCAAATGTTGGACCAATGAAAGTACATGTTCTGGGGAAAATGTGGTATTTAAACTTTGTGTTGGAATTGGGAAGTAGGTAATGTTGTTATATGTTATAAAATAGGCCGATTACTCTCCTAAGTTTTTAAACTTACATATTTTTAAATCAGACGTGGTGTTAATATCCATTTTATAGCCGTTTACGCTCTGCCTACCCCGTAAAGGATATAGGCGTGATTTATGTATGTATGTATACATAAATTAAATTTCAACAGTATATTGAAATCTGAGGATGTACATGCATACATACATACATATATCACGCCTATAGCCCCTTTTGGGGTAGGCAGAGCATAAATGGCCGTGAAAAACGGTAATTTACGCCACGTCTGACAAAAGTTCAAGGGTCAATCAGATAACTGTGTATCACTATAGTGACAGGTTGTCTGAGGATGTAATGCGGATTATTACATTGCTCGTATACGGCGTATTACAGCCCTTACAGCCCTTTCCCTTTACAGCTTAAATATTATCTACTACTACTTCTACCAGCAACACAGAGGTACTATTCCGAGAAAATTCAGTCAATGAACTATGACTAAATAGTGTCCCCATTCTCAACCAAACTAATTCTCAGAGAAATGAAATGCTAACCAATCTGATTACCTCCTTACGTAATACTACTACAATAAAATAAAGCACGCGTTAAAGTCTTTTGTAGGAATTTTAATTGATGGCGTAGGCGTATCGTAGCACGTGAGAAAGACATCAACGATATCATTTCACTACGAGCGATCATTGCAGTTAATGGGAATCTTTGCAAGCTAATCCCCGGACATTTCCAATTTCTGATACGTTGCCATTCCAGCGTCATCGAGATGCGCATTTACGCGGTATAGCTAGGTGCTACGGTTTAGGCGCGGGACGAAAGTTTTCCATTGCCGTCTACAAAAGAGCGAGCTTAGTCTTGATGTTTTTTACGTTGGCAATAGTTATTGACTTCCGCACTACCTCCATGGTCCGTATGTAAAGATAAATAAGGTATCATCAGTTCCTAGTTGTGTTGTGACGACGTGCTTTGCGTGATCTGATTTCTTTTTTTGAATGTTTTTGCTATTAGTAGCGATCCTCAAGCCTGCAAGATTGATCCGATGTACCTAGCACTGAAGGTATCAAATACTTATCTAAAAATATATTGTTTTTACACCTTTGCTTTATTATTATTTTAATTTATAACTCTCGCACTCTGTTCTGTTTTCTATCTTCATTTTCTCTAACAAAAGGTTGTCTGTAAGAGATTGCTCTTAGCGATAAGGTCGCCTTTGCGAATTTTTTAGTTTATTATGTCCTATATTCTGTTTTATTTTTATTGTTCAATAAAGTGTTATTACTTACTAGTTTTAACATATAGGTCTTAATCGGTATGGTGCATTGTTTGGCCATGCGCGTTGTCAAAATAAAACAACGCGACGTTGTTATTTTTATCTTTTAAAGCGGACCTCATAATATAGTTTTAAATCAAACGGTAGACTGATAATTGGCTTCCTAAAGACATATTTTTTAATATTTTCTGGTAATGGAAATAGATTAGTCAAGATCAAAGGTTTAGATTTGTGTGTGGGAGAAGAACGAGCTCTATGAACTTTGGCGTCAGTTTTTAAACAAGTAGGGGATCATAGAAATGTGTTAATTTAGTACTTAGACATAAGTTTTATCAAAGATTGATCTTCAAGTAATGTTTACCCTAGTCTAAGCTGATATCGGATATTAATAAAGTTTTTTTTTCATTTCATATACAGTAACTGAGTACTCAAAGCACTGAAAACATTCACATGTCGAGAAGTTAGCTCGTTAAATCCCAAAAGAAGTTTATGTGGCGCCGCCTCGCGCTCTGCTAAAGTAGGACGTTCGGCGAGACGTTAGCGATCGTTACTGGTCCTGCCTGGGAACGCGCCTGGGAACCGCCCGCGGTGGGCCGTCCATCATGGTTCGGCTACAAGTACCACCGGTGAACCCTACCCCGCATGTCACTTCGCACGCTAAATCAAACTTGTCACATTCAAACGTCAATAGATTTATTTGTCTGATTTCGTTAAAGGCGATACCAATAAGGCATATTTGATAGATGTAAGTTCCATTGTAAAAGAGATTTCAACAAACGAAAATAGACCTTCTGCTATAGAATTAGCACGAGCTGTCAAATATATCTTATTGGGATGATCGTACTGCAAAGCGTACGGCAAGGCGCAGCGCTTTGTGGATTGAAAACAAAGGCTCACATTTTCGTACGATGAATGCGGTACCATTGTAATTACAGATCATTGGGCTCAAAACTCTCTGACCGGGACAAAATGTAGGTATAAGATGTCGTGTAAGCTTTTATCGTTATCAATTCTCGCGAATTCTTCAACAATTTACAACGGTGTCATTTTCCTCCTAAACTTTGTTAAACAAGATCTTTTCCTCTGATCTATTTTAAGACCTTTTATCTTTTTCTAAGAATCAACTGTCATTTAACTTACACAGGAGCCCTGCAGAATCAAGGCCGATTGTCGCAAACAAGATATAAATTAGACTTCATCTGCAATTTATTCGTACGCTTAGTTTGATTATACCTCATCAAACTTCTCCATACCGAAGTTTTTGTCCGCATGCCGCATCATTTTCTAGACCAGGATTGGCATGGCAATGAGGCAAAAATTTCGGCAGTTTAATTTTTTGTCCCGAGTAATTATACTGTTGAAGCGGCGTCCATTACAAAACGCCTCGCATATTTACAAACGAAAGAATGAAGAAAGGCCGACCGGGAGAAAATGATCCCCTGGCTGGACATAAAGGGAACAGATTCATTATATAATATCTCAAGCGCTTCGTTTATCATTTTCAAAGAAACTCTGAAGAACAATTATAACAAATTTTACTCTTGTAGGGTATTCAAATTATGTGAATTTATGATATAAGATCGTAAATACGTTCTTGAATTAAAATTTACTCCATTCCGAGAAGGAATTAGAGTAATTGGAATGCCAGCTCGATAGATAAGAGTGTGTAAAAGATAAAGGGATATAAATAAGTACTCGTAGCCGTAGGTATACATGTTTAAATTAGGCATAATATATCTTCTTAGACAAAAATATCTCATATATGGTTATATCATAATTGCCTATTTTTAATAACACTCTTTTTATATTGCTCGTTGATAAAGGCAACCAAAAATCTGTTCTAAGAAAAATATTGAGGACGAATCTTCTTGATTTGACTGATAGAGAGTAATAAATAGGTATTTTACGTACAAAATATAGTGTAGGTAGGCCTACATGAAGGCCCATGTACAGCAGTGGACTGTTATGTTATGGCTGATTAAAGTGAAGTCGTGCATACTATCGGGTGTTATTTGTAATCAATTACAGAAGATGGCCCCGCCCTAAGGCAGGATTGGCGAAACGGATCCAAGACTCACTGTTGCTCCATATTTTGTTCATTAAAAAATGATACGTAAAAACAAAATATAAAAAGAACAGGTTCCACCGAGATTTGAACTCGGATCGCTGGATTCAGAGTCCAGAGTGCTAACCATTACACCATGGAACCGTTGATGTGCTCTGTCGAAATTTAGAATTGCATCCGTTAGCAGCTTTTGCAAATAAAACAAAACACCTTCCTTCCTATAGTGTTGTAAAATTATTAATTCAAAAATAGATTAACGCAAATCTCTAGTTACCTACAACTTTATTTACTTAAGTAGGTACATACTGATAATAAAATAACACTAGACGATAATAGATGGAACGGTGCCAGTAAAGATGTGCTAAATATATTATGCTTGCATGAAGTGACGGTTTTCGACTTATATTTAGGTACATTTTTGTTCCAAATTCTACTAGTTAACTACGCGAAATATTAAAGCTAGCGATTATTAAGTAATGGGTCATAGTGCTTTAACTAAAACGAACTAAGTACCTATAGTTTGTGGTATAGTGCAGTTAGTGTCCCCTATGCTGTTATTTGACTAGGCTAATACGTATGTGTAGGTATGCCAGTCAAATCACAGCCCAGCAGCGCAAGCATAATGAATGCTAAACTCTGAAGCTATGCAGGAATTTGCATGCATTAATGTGTCTGTTCTGTTCGCAACACGAACATTAAACTAAATGCAGGAGCTGTAAATAAAAGATAAGATTAAAAAGAAATATGGAGGCTATAAATAAAGATTTTATCGTAGGATATATCCAAACCCCATTAAACTTGATAACTAATGAATAAGGAAATGTTAATGAAAAAGTAATCAATCTTAATTCAGTTTAGCTATGACTGAAGATAGGTACCATTTGTTATAGAGCTGCTATGATATTTTTACTGTGTCAGAATAGAATAGCATAGCCATATTTATTTCGTTGCCTTGTGATGCCGGCTTAGATTGCCGTGTGATGCCGGCTTAGAACAGTATCACCCCATTTCTTTCCAGTGGGAGTCGTAAGAGACTCGAGGGTGTGTATTGCAATTTTAGGCGATGGGCTGAAAACCTGTCACTATGGCAAAACACAATTTTCCAAATGTGTATGACAAATAGGTATTCGTCAGATGACCGTTTTCTGCGGCCGTTTACGCTCTGCCTACCCTGCAAGGGATTGAAGGCGTGATATGTGTATGTGTATATTTATTTTTCTTTGAATGACAGGCGAATGATGTGCCTAAGGGATAGCCAACATTTCAAAAAGATTTTTTTGTGCTACAAAAATTTAAATTGGAATCTTCCTGTGATACATACATACATACATACATACATATATCACGCCCATAGACCCTTGCGGGGTAGGCAGAGCATAAATGGCCGCGAAAAACGGTAATTTACGCCACGTCTGACAAAAGTTCGAGGTTCAATCAGATAACTGTGTATCACTATAGTGACAGGTTGTCAGCCCATCGCCTAAAATTGCAATACACACCCTCGAGTCCCTTAGTCGCTTCTTACGACACCCACGGGCAAGAAATGGGGTGATGCTATTCTAAGCCGGCATCACACGGCAATGTGATTTGCTTACTTATATGCGAAGTTCCAATCAGATTGGCTTTCGAGCACTGCTATAGAGTGCTTCGCTCGTCCCCTAGGTACGCCTATTTCACGCCACTTGCACCCTAATAGCTGACAGGGACGCTCGTCAACTAGCTAATAGACACAATTAGCGTTTTACAGACGTCTTCTAGCCTCAAGAATAGCCAATTACTTAGCGGAGGCATTCAGCACCCATACCATGCAGCTATGTAAGAAATGCCTTGACTTAGATATCTTGATTGTGATATGAGTCAGTGCGACTCTTGGACACAATAATTTAAGTGCGCATGCTTAATACCTATACTTTGTAGTACCACACCTCGGACACTGGCGCTCAAATGTATGAATCAAACGCGTTGCTAAGCACACAGTCTAAGCTCGCGTAGGTGAACGCGGACCATGCTTGTGTGTGTGAGACAACACGTCAGGGTTGCCGCCATTTTGCGTTCGCGAATCGGGAATGCAATGTGCGGCAGTATGAAATGACCTTCGTCGTCGCGTCCTTGCTAGCCGGTGTCTGAGCGTCCTCCGAGCGCGGGTGGGCGGCGCTTGTAGGGGGAGGCAGGGAGTGACCATACTGTACGCTAGTACTATTAATTATACTGTGGTAGTACAAACCTTAATAGCTATTTTATTATACCTATGCGAATCTTCTTCTTTGTATCCACAAAATAGTAAGTAGGTAGGTAGGTATGTATTATACCTACCTAGATCCTTAGATCCATACTTAAGTACAACTTTATTTACGCCGCAACAGTCTAGCCACATCATGTAACATTGCACCTCGATAAGTAAATAAATAATAACTAAATAAATGTCCACATGTTCACACAGCGCTATCTAGACCCAAACTAAGCATAGCTTTTACTATGGGAACTAAATAGCTGATATCATTACTAATAGACATTTTCTGTTAATCAACACATATTATACATAGAAAACAACCAGACTAAACACAAATCTCTGAAAGTGTCTTGTGGGACTTGAACCCACGACCCTCGGCTTAGAAGGGGTATCTGCTACGCCATATAGGTCAAACGACACGAATCTTTTAACATTGTATCCAATATCTAGTACCAACAACACAATACTCGTCCAATGTAAGTACCTACGTGCTTATAACGTAGATGCGATCACTTACTGTTATCCTATGAATAGTATGTAACATATACCTACACGATAGGTAGTATGTATTTATCATAGCAATAAACATTGTAACTAAGACTTCAAAACAAGAGGAAAATTAACTTGATACCCAATCAATAGTCAAGCGGCAGAGCTGGCAAATTGTCAACAAGGAGAAAAAATAAACAACGACCCTTTGAATCGTCTGAATAAACTATCCTTGTTTTTACACTAATTCTCTAAGAAATGCTTCTTGGCGATGAGCGAAATCCGATCTGCCAGTGGCGCCCCCGCCTGCTTTTAATTAATTTCATAAAATCTGAAATAACTATCAAAAATCTAAGACGGCCAAACTAATTGTCATATACGACAACTTTATATCAAAATATAACAACGAGCATTTTCTTGCGCGTAAAATTTTAAATCAATTTCATATAAAGCTTATTGTTGTTCCTTGAAATAAACTTATCGTATGGGACAACAGTTTATCCGTCTTAGATTACTAAAGCTTGTTTCACATTTCAAGAAATTTCAAATTCACTTAATAAGTTTGTCCCTTTCAATCGCGCTGCGCCAGAGAGAAACAGACACTCATTGTGCGCCCAAATTTTCGCGAGATTTTATGGTTTTTCCGACATAGAAACAAAAAAAATACCGTTAGAATGTTTTATTTAGGTAACCGGAATAGAAATGTATGTATCTAAATAATAGCATATTTTTTGCAATAACTTTAAAACTGTAGATACAATATTGAAAAAATGTATCAAATAGAGGTTACTTTGTATTTTCTTTAAAGTAAAGTTTGTCAAATTGTGTAACCGATAGGTATATCAGTAATATGTTATTTGTTTTATCCTCCAAAATAACATATATTTTATTCAGAATTTTATGGCTGTAATTGTCTTCATAAAACTGGTTTAAAAATCTTGCTCGCGCTATTTCCCCCGCCTTAAGAACTGGTGATGGTGCCACTGGAAGGTCGGCACCGACTAGGATGTACTAGCAAATGTACAAATCCCACAGAAAAAATAATCCTATCATCGTGTGTCAACTAAGTAAGTAGGTACAGTCAAGCTCATGTTCGATTAGAGACTCGATCCGCCAATGTAAGTCTTATGAGCGAGACTAAAGAACGGTCCAAACTCCAAACAGTCTAACCCAGCCTGGGCTTGAGTGTACTTATGATAAAATGGACCAGCGGTTATTTCTGTTTCTGTTTGTGTTTGTGGATGCCCAAAAGCATCATATTTTAATATTAGTAAGACATTTACTTATCATCTACTTATGTAAATTTCCTGCTAGATACCAATTTTAGAAATGTTACTACTATAGAATATGATTTTCCCTGACCCTAAGAGGTTCTCAAGTACACCCTGTACAATGATATTCGTACACAACAGCGTTAGCCAGTGAGAAAAAATTAACATTTCCTCAAAACAAGTGGCCAAGAATTGGACATCCGAACTTGAGCAGATTTTGTCATGCTCCAAACAAATGGTTCAGCCATGACAACACAAAGATAACATAACCGCGCTACCTAGTTTGACTTTGTCGCTATTCAAAGTCACACTCTGGTACTTATGTTATTGTTTTGCACATTTGCATAAAGCATAGATTGTTCTTTGTCAGTTTCTTGCTGCTAAAAACCATCATCAGCAATCTTCTTCTTATTCTTATCGTATTAATGGGATTCGGACAATCTTCTTCTTCTTAGCGAATCGATTCTGGCGCTTTATATTATATATTATTAGGTCCAAGCCACGATTCCAATGGCGAATAAAAAAACATTCGGACAATGAAGATTGTACTATATCTATGGCAGATCATATTTATATGAAATTACAAATATATTTTTCTATGTAATTTGATGTAGATGCGATTTAGGCTAAGTAAGATAAGATAAGGACATTAAATTAAAAATGCCTAGCTATAATGCATAATAGGCTTTAAAAACCTGAATCAAGCTTGATATGCGGGGTGTAAGGGACGGTGTACCGAAAACTTTGCAGGCATGATCAGACCATGAAACTGAACAACTTTTTCTATGGAAGCTGTGTTGGTAAACGAAAAAAATTTTTCGACCTCCCATACAAAATGCCCGATCAGCTGACTAACTTTCTATGAAAACTCGAAAAAAAACATCATTCCCCAACATAGGCTCCATAATAAAAGTTGTTCAGTTTCATGGTCTGATCATGCCTGCAAAGTTTTCGGTACACCGTCCCTTACACTAAGCGTGTTTATACAATGCATGCTAAGGCTTTTGAAAAATCAATGTTTTATACATGGAAGTTATGGGGGGTTGAAAATGGCCTGAACAGCTTTTAGAAAAGGATGGTACGGCCGCCGTGCCGCTTATAGTGCTCGATATGAGGGGACACTGCCGTGCCCCAGATTACCTATGAGCTACCTGGGTCTGTTAGTTTCATAAAGTTCTTTTTTTAATGTTTTTGGCTGAAAGGTAGGCTGCTGATTAACTAGTGTGCTTTTTCAGGGTGGTAAGCCCACACGTACCTACCTTCGTTATTTATTTATTGAACCAATATTGAATATTAAAGATATATCTCAATACACCCGGTTGTTGAGTTGAGTAGCAATATCACACCTCGCTTGGTAAAATTACATCATCATGGCTCATGGACATAACACTTCTCGTAGACAGGACCCTGTTCAGACCTCTTACATATTAAATAAAACCGCGTGGCCTTGTGGGACGCAATATTCTACCTGATATCCTAAGTTCATGATCCCTTGGTACCTCGGGTAATTGTCGAGCTGTGCCTAGTCAACAGCTATTCGTTTTATAATTTCAATGATAGTAATTCATAAATGAAAATAAGAAATTGAAAGAAATTTTTAGCAATACATCAGTTACTTATGTAGGTACCTGTATTGGTTATTGACTCATTCCCGCCAGCGTAATAAAACTCAAGATGGAACCGGGCGGCCTTGTAAGATGCAATGTTCGACCCATCTTTCAAGTTCATGATTCCTTGGTAGTCAGCCTCTAGCCAAGTTACGTGAGGTTATGGCTTGGCTACGAACCAAAATTTGTATTTCAACGACGTGAACAAAAACTTTAAGTGAATCAAGTTAGTCAATAATGTTTAATGTTGGTTTACTGCATACATCTACCAAATGACGCCAAAGTATGTAAATATGCTGAGTGGCTTTAATGTTTAAAGACTATTTAGTATCTTCGTTCAGGAGACAATAATTACTTAGTAAGCTTTTATGACACTTATATTTGTTATAAAAAGTTTTTCATATCGTAAAAGATAGGTTTTTCCTTCAGTTCTGCTGTAAGTGTAGACGAATCGAATTATTATTATGTTGATCAGTTTCGAAGTGTGAATGTATTTTTGCCGGTATTCATTACGAGTTCACTAGGCAATGTTTGTTCGAGTAATTGTTGTGCAAGGTTCTCCACTTCTCGTGTTCTGTAGGTCACGGATGAGCTGAACACTAGGTGTGTTCTCCACGTTAGTCACGGCACTATACAACCTGCCTACTTATTTAAACGCATCTATGATATAATCTTTAAATTACGATTAATTGCAATTCCAGCTATTAAAACACAATGCACGCTAGCCGACACCACGAATGGCGTTTGGATTTATGTAAAAACTTGTAATGCGAGTCGTAATGTCACGTCTGTCCTCGGAAGGTTTAATTTGCCCATTTTCCTCGTTGTAATGAGTCCAATTGCCAAGTCTCAGTAGTGTCATGAGCGGTGATTAGCCGGTGTGTTCATGTAGAGTCTCCAGCTCCTCACAGCAGCGGGAAGACAGCAGCGACAGCCTTCGTGCGCAGATTACACATAATAGACCTTATTACTGCGAATATTGTGCCCGATACAGGAAGACTTTTTGTTGCGCGTAACCGAGATTTACGCAGTAGCTGGTATTTGGTTATAATTTTCAATATATCTACTCTGTATTAAACCTAATAAATGACCCTTAATATTTCTTGCAGCTGGCAGCTGGCTACATCAATCACTTATTAATGTGTTACTTTAAGCACCGTCAAAATGCTCTTGATATAATTTGAATAAATTGTACCATAACAATAAACAAAAAGCCGAGATAATTAGATCAGATAGGTAAAAAACCAAATGGGTGCCAACGGTATGCAATAAAAAATAATAAAATTATTATGGTTGCATTTTTTATAGTGTATAAACAAGAATCGTTCGCCGTGGAGTCTGTGTGAACCAAATGATTCATATGATAAAATCCCGATAACCTTGCTCATAGTTTCTGCTACAGATAATTACCACACAAGCTAGGTAGAGACGCTGGTGTGACAAAAACGCTATAACATAGCAATGGGCACTCTATGGGCAGCTAAAGCGTCGGCGTCTCTATAAATCACAAAAACTCAAACATGTCCCAGCATAGTGGCTTTGAACTGTATCAAGGCCAGCATCGAATTGTTAAAGTTCGTGCGAAGCTCGACGAAGTAATGAGCATAAAATGTGGAATAAGCCAGCGTGACATAAAGTCTTAAATTAGGTACTTAATTTTAGAAAAACGGTATCTGGAATTACTCTGGAAAAACATCATAATTGTATGCATAATTATTACTAACAGTCGAATTTGCCTACTTACCAGAAGCTGAATTGGAATCTACCAAAGTTTGTAAACATTTCTGCGAGTGGAGCTTAAAACTTTCCGTGACAGCTGTGACCAAATAAATTCTTCAAACTGAATATATTTTTAGCTGGTAGAAGCAAATTGAAACGTCTGCGTCGGACTTAGCTCCATTATCTAGCTGGTGACTGCATTTCGTTCTTTCTATGTTATCGCGATTCTGCTAACTAACGATTTGTCTCACCAATCTTTTGTGTTGGTTTTTTACTGGCTTTTTTATTCTCAAGTCAACAGAAGATTTGTTGTCGTAAGTAAGTAAAGAGGTGACTAACTCTCTAATAGCCTGAGGGGCTAGACAAGGCAATGAATAATAGTATTGTCCAGTGAAAGAATAGAGAGAAATCAATAATAGAGCCAACAAGATTAATCGGCAAGAAGTCGAGATTCAAAAATTCCGACATCTTAAACAAGTTTCTTCAGCGATCATCTCAAATAGGTTATGGCAACAAACAGGTGCCATCATCAGTGTTAGAATGCGGTGGATCGTAAAGAATGTAGTTGTTCGATCGCCGGCGATTGGTTCAGCTACAAATACCCAAGAGATTGCCATAATATGGCACCAGTAGATGACTTAGCTTTTATGTACAACTGATAAATCTTCTGTTTGTCATCGCCGCACGCTTCATTCGGAGACATCTTTTATGGCTAATAATGTTGTGGAATGCTAGATGTTTTTGCTCTATGCTTTGTTTTTGTCGCAGCAAATTGCGCAATCCCAGTATGGATGGATAGGCGGAGTCGCTGTTTTCCTAGGATTCTGCACATTAAGAATGCAGTTCCTTGAAGATTCACACACGAAGATATGAGTGGATTTGAAAAATAATAATCTGTAGGCTTGTAGCGCGCGGGCGTTACGGGCAGGCTGCGCGTGAGTGTGTCGGCTAGCGGTACTCGCGTCACGGTGCGGTACGCCCGCGCTCCAGCTACGATTAACGCTGTCAAATCTTGGTTTTCACTCACTTTTTGTTCTTTTTCCACTTCCCATAGAGTTCCCAATTACCACGTTGCGCTGAGCCGGTGCGTGCGCGCATGACCGCAGGCATTCAGACGTGATCGCGTGCTACCGAAAAATTGAGGAACTAGGATTTGAGTACAACTCACACTTTGTCATTTGAATGAAAGTGAATCGTGAATTAAGGTTTGATAACGAAAATACATCTCAGTAACTGAGCGCTATGCTCAGCTTAAATATAAGGCTGCTAGGAGGTAATTAGCTTTGAAATAGTGGAGAACAGTCTAAACCAAAATTCAATTATCAGTTCCGTGCACGAGCGGCAGCGGTCAGTCACTGTTCCATTTGCAATGCAGTGTCTAAACTGGACGGACTACAGTTCCCCAGTTCCACTGGTACCAATGCAATTTCAAATTCCTACCATTATTGATGTAGAACAGAGCCTGCCTCGAGCTGGACGCGATTACAGATGAAGACAGCAATTTAACAGCAGAAGTATTTAGATGCCTTCGGCATGTTCGACATGTCAAGTATTTACTGAACGAATCCCAAGTCATCCTAATATGCCTTATTTGCAGCTATCAAACCCATACTAATAAGATGGCAGCAAGGGAAAATGGATTCTATTATAATGGTCTTAGAGAATTGCCCTATCGCAAGATTTAGAACTTGGCTCAATCAAGGGAAATAGTTCTTTCTTGTGAATGTCAGTGGAATTTCTCACTTCGCCGGCAATCGATCAGTTGTATTCGTCTTGATCTTGACACGTGGAAGCTGCCACTAAACTGTGACAACAAACAGTAAACAGGTTGCAAGCAAGGTGCGTCGAGCGCAGCAGACCAATCAATAGTTTCGATTCTGTGAGGCTACTTCTTTGTTTATTCTTAGTTACTAATGTTTTTTTACGAATGGAGCTGTACTTAATTAACCTGCTTTTCTTTTCGTCTAACAATGGTGGTAGTTTAATATCCTTAAATTCCCAAATTTAAATGGACCCAGGCTTTCTAAATTCTCCTTCAATGCAAGTTATCAAACTTTCACATCAGCAGACAAAATATGGCAGCTTTACAATTTCTGTCTATTTTCTTTGGACAGAAACATGTAAAAAGTAACATAAGTAGTGTCCCACGGAATCGAGCCCTCTGGCACCGTTGTTGGTCCAAGTAACGGCTCGTGACGTCATCAACTCATCACCTACTAGAGTAATTGTGAAATGTAACAATAACATCACGCACTGTTGTGATGATGCTGTTTACAAGATGACTGTCAAGGTGCCACAGAAAATAGCGCATGGGAATAACGCTACACTGTAATGTAATGAATGAAGTGAACACGCACTTATATACGAACACTGTGATATTAAGTTGCTTTGTGTAAGCTAAACCTTCATAGACAATAATCAATCTTCCCTAAACCGTGTTTTTCGGATATAGCCTAGCAGGAAAAGCTTCTTATGTATTATTTTTGGCTTATGGTTTCTGGACCATATGCCGAACCCAATTTATTGTTTTGTGTCATTTTAGGCATGCTAACATACTTTTATTTGCAGAGGATAAAAACTACTATCTCACTATGTGAACTGTCACAAAGAGAATAATGATAAATATTTTAATACTTATTTTATTACGAGCAATTAAAAACTTAATCGAAAATTTACGCTAGCGAAATAGATGCACAAAATATAACACATATGTGCTTTTCATACACACATAACGCAATCGTACAAAAAATAAGCGGTATACATACCTATTTCGTAATTTTCTATAATTTTAAAGTGCTTTCGTCATTTGAATGAAACATGCTGAAAATGAAGATAAATTCTTAATTTAAGTAGATCCCCGTTTCTGAACGAAGTGGTGCAGTTACAAAAAATTTCATAGAAGTAAGAATTGGACTTATTCAGGCAAAGCGATCAGAGAGTAATATTAAAGAAAATACTACCTAATACGATTAAAGGCATACCGTGAGCAACAAACCGTGTTTGCGTAATGTACATTATACTTACATTAAGAAAACACATCTGAAGTGAAAAGGGGTAGATCTAAGAACTTTATTGCAATCTACTAGTTTACGATGTTGTTTTGCCTAAGTTATTTCTACGGTAGTAAAACCTTTTTATGTCCCTACGCCTCCTTTTGCTGCACGCACCAGGCGTTTTAATACCTTTGAGTTACTTTAAGCTGGATTGCGCAGTACCTATTCAGGGAAGTGAGTTATACAGGTAAGTACCGAGTTAACATAAGTTTCGGTTGCTATGCAAATTATAAAGTGCTACATTGGCCAAAAAAAATATTATCAAGAAAATTATCCAATATTGGTAGAGTATTTTTTGTCTGATAGTACGAATACGTGTTGCTTGTTTTTATCAATCACAATGCAGCGTTCCACTCGACTTGAACGATATTGATATGGTGAAAGTAGTTTCTCTGTTCATGATTCATTGTGAATTCTCTAAAATATCATCAACACAGTAACACTTCCAAAACCAAATCAACCACAATACATTCCAGCGATTGATAGTGTCAATTTATTTATCAATTTCTAATATTGTTTCCGCCTACATTATTCGGAGGAGCAACAATAAGAAAGAAGTCTAAATGAAGGCTGGTATTCATTGTGCCACTTTCTCTCGAAACAAGTTTAGGGGTCACTGGCCTCATATGAATAATTTCCAATATAGGAGTTGATTATGTCCGAAAGAAAGGACCCTGACCAACTGCGAGTGGTGTGTGGGTCAAGGCCCGGTCATCGACCCACTTACACCCACACACGCCCCAAGCCTAAGCTCAGTGCGGCACAGAAATCATCATACTGTCTCCATAGGCTCTTTAAAATTCAATATTATGTCAAAATAGATATAGAATTACGTGGATAATAAATTAAATTATATTTGGAAATAATGAAAAGGAGGATATTTTGATTTCAAGTAGATCCACTTTGCAACTTTTACATGTACCCGTATAAATTTTTTTTTGTGTGAAGTTGGGAACATAGCTGGGAGGCAATTTTGAGGACAGTTTGAGGCACAGACACACTGACTGACTAATTGGTACGTTTGTTAATACCTTAGTGCGTTGCTAGTTTAAACACATGCTTCTCGATTATTTACTGCACGTAGAACCATTTAGCTCAAACAAACAAAAACTAAAAAACAGACGAAGTTTAATGGGTGTAGCTGTGAGCAATTTACCAAAAATTACCGGAAGCTATTGAATTTTTAATAAATCACTGATTAATGATGCCGCCGCGTGGCATTAGGCCTGCCTTTTGTACCTACTATGTGCAATAAAGTATAAAAATAAATAAATAAATGAATTTATAAAACCAAGTAATTTATTGAGTATCAAACGAAGCAGACGATGAAACATGATTAGCCAAGCGTGAGTTATGAATTGATGATTATGCAATTAAATTCTTTTAAAACAAAAAGACTCATAACTGATGTGAAGAGATGACTGATCGAACTCTGTTCGTGACCCGCGCTTCCTTTACCTTCGGAAATGAGTAGCTTCATTCATAAAATATATTGAAAATTGAAGTACCTACCTATTTGGCTGTTTGGTCCTGCATATGCTACATTTTTACGAAGCGATCTACAATAAATACATGAAAGAAAAGATGGCTTTAAAGGAAATGAATAAAAAGAGGAAGGTCTCCATTGAAAATCTTTCATTATATTGTCATCGGATAATCGAATCGAAAAAGCCATACAGTACTCCGAAAGACTTGGATTATATGGATATTAATACATAATTAAAATTTTAACTTATTCTCATAAAATAATTAATTTTAACTAATACATATTCATGTCAAGAAAGAAATATTGCTGGAGACAAAAATAATTTAGTGCTTTTGTGTGTTACAACCTACTGTACATGGATTTTTCGATTTCGATTTCGATTTTCCGACGACAATATAATAACAGTTTTTTATGGTGACCTTTTTTTATTTCGTTTATTGTCATTTCTACTTTCATGTATTTATACAAGTACCTTCACATCTTTAGCACTAAGTTTTCTACGGAATCCCAAAACATTAATAAACAAAATGAGAGTGAGTTTCTCACACCATCATATTGCGAATCACCAGGATTTACGACGCATTGTGTCAAGAATTCCTTCTGGTTCCCAACAGGAGAACTGTCACAAAGGACGTGCAATCATGCCCGGGACTCAAGTTCAGGAGGACCCATCCATCACGGAAAATTCCTAATTAACATGATAAATGGTGCATTAAAATGGATACGCAAGTATTGAAGGCTTATTTCGAAGCTGGGCGTAATTATGCAAGGATAAAGCACGGTGCGCAGTTGTAATAAATCATCAGAAGTTATGTATTATATAATAATAAATAACTTGAATCCCATTGAAGAATGGTTTTGAACGAAAATAAAGTGTAACAATTTGATGGAGTACCGATTTTATCAATTATTGTGTCATATTTCTACACTATTTTTAATGTGAGTAATAATTGACCAAAAGAGTAGATGACAACGTCCTATTACCGACAAGAATTTATTTTACTAGCAGCTACTGCTAAAGCTATTCTCGGCTTGTAATCTTCGTAAAATAATCTTTAAAGTATTCTATTTATAATAATCGGCGCTGGAATCTTATGTATTATTTATCAATAGTTTTGTTTCGCGCGCCCACCGCACGATTACACGTGCATTACCGCGGGGCAAACGATTACAGGGAATCTGTAATTTGCTTTAATTAATATTCTCATTGTTCGCTCTTTATTACAGCTTCTTTACAACCGATGCTCGGCCTACAGCCACGATTGAGTTTTTAATATGTTGACTGCGCAGGGATACTTTGTTTAACACATGATGTACAGAAATAACACAGCTAATTAAAAGCTACCAAGGTAAGTACCAAAATTTATTTTTGAAAATTTCTAAAGATTTCTTACATTTTGTTTACGAAGTGATAAGTAAATCTATGAATAATTTGGGCACTGTCCTTTTGAACCGAGGTCATTATTGCAGTACCTAATCATATTTAATTTTAAAATACTAAGGTACACATTATGTTACACTTATCTTTTTAGAATCAGCACTTATATGTGGAATGAGCTTTTCCATATCATATTACCGTCGCAGTCGTAGTACCATATTATGCTTTATCATTATTCAGATCACGAAAATGTAGGACTGCATTAAAATTACTGTCATAATTTTTCATACACATCTTGGATCTAGTTCATGAATATTTAGATCAAAGTACCTTATAGATAGATACATACTATTTGTACCTGTAGGTTTGTATGCCTCAGACATCAGATAACTAATTTAAACAAGCTGCATTCCAGACCAGACCAGTTCCGAATAATTATGTATCGCCATATGAATGAATAAATGACATATTGTGAGAAAATCTTCGCAGTCATTTATCATTTGTACTGGTAAATTGCGATGATAACGACAAAGTGCATCTAAGTGTACCGATGGAATAGATCTTAGTTGTTTTTTGGATATTCGTATATCGCACTCTGAAATAGCGACACTTGAATTGAAAAAAATACGTCAAATATGATGAATAAAAGATCAATTTCAAAACAATCAAATAAGTATATAATTAGCATAGAAAGCCATTTGACTGTCGTAGCGTGGCAAGCAAACTCCACAACTCCGCAATGAAGTTGGCTGAACTTCTAGAGACTGAACTTGTTGAGTGCGAATGCAGATTTAGGATAAAACTATAATGAGCTGGATTCAAATACAGGGCGGTGTAAAACTCTTTTGTTATTGTTTTAGATAAATTGAAGTGCGACTTCCGTTCTACATGGTAATTACCTATGTAGGTTTGTATGTATGCTAAAACCTTGATAACCATCTAACGGATCTGTTTATTTTTTTAAAGATAGAGTGATTCAAGAGAAAGGTTTTTATGTATGATTTATGTCGGGAGAAGGTCTGATTCCCGTGGGAAATTGGTTAGCAGCGGGTGAAACCGATAGTGTTATACGATGGTAGAACTTGCTAGTGATGCTTATTTGTGATGTGAAGGGTTGTAGGGAAGCGCGGCGCGGCGCGAAGCATCATAAAGGGTTACCTTCTATCTTTTTGTTATTTTCAGACTTTGGTGCTTTGCGTAGCCTCGCGTCGCGGAGAGACTGAACCTTTGGCGGTTCACCCACCTGTCGTCCATCACTGCGTATTTTTAACGCACCGTAACGCATGCGTCTGCCAGACGAAAGAAAATTGCGAATTTCGATCATATTCCTACACAAATACGGATACAGACTGTTTTAAACAACTTGACAGACGCATCCGTTACGCTCCGTAATGCACCGTAGCTGTATTTGGATTGAATCGGCTTTCGTAAGATTAAGCCTACATGTACAAACTTAGTTTTCATCATGATTGGTACTTGCACCCTATATTCAAAAATCAAATGTTGACCTAGAATTCTATGAATGTTCCCATTTGATCCCCCTATGTATCGAGCTCAGCCTGGCTGGTGCAGAGGTCTAGCCGCTGCGTCAGGCAACCACCGCCGAACGACGGGCGTCGACCCCGCCCGGCGCCCTCCCCCGCCACCCGCCCGGTCGTAGCCTTCGCGGGCCCCGAGCCGGGCCTCAAGTGCCATTATCCTCCAAGTAATTAGTCCTGTTAATAAAAGTCCCGGCAGGATGTACACAGATTTAGGGTGCATACTCAGCGCATTGGCAACGGAGACCCCGTTACTTTTGTGGTCCATGTCATCCAGTATTTACTTGGATTTTTCAACCTTACAGGTCAATGTATGGGTGCACTCACATGGTTGGTTGTTGTGACTCAATTGCGTCGCTGTCATCCCATACCTTGATTTGTCAGCCAAACAGGCAAAACTAGAGAGTCGTATAAAACGACGCAATGGAGACACAATACGCCGTGTAAACGCACTCTTACCCGGGGAGTCTTTAAGCATGCAAAGGGTTAGCTTCAAGTAAGCTTAGTTTCAGTGTGCTGTGTAGTTTCATCTCGAGTTTAATTTAATTTGTTATACAAAGCTAATATCCTCCAACTAATTAGTCTTGATAAGACTTGAGATAAATGAACACTGAACAGATTTGGAGGATACTCAAACTCTGCGCTGCACAACCCAAGGAGTGCTTTATTTTGGATTTTAGTCAAGTAAGGTAACAAACATACCCTAATAATTTAGCTGCTATCTAATAATGCTAATAACAGATGCAGGAGGCGTCGCCCGGCCTCGGAAATCCGGCCCACGCAGATAAATTTTGCAAAATAATAAAAAATTCTAATACAGTTCATAAAAGATTAGCGATAGAAGGTATCACCTTCTAGATAAATACTAAAATAGTAAGTATAGGTTATGGCAGGTATTCAAAATTATATCAGTGTTAATAAAATTAATATCGCTCGCATAGCAACCTCGTGATCATGAGCCAATATCCTGCTAAGTCATAATTAATATTTAACAATTAACTCACAATATTGTATGGCTTTTGATACAAACTCAAGGGATATTGAAATTCGTCCGAGGGAATTAGTTTGCTGATTACATATTATATGTATGTAGACATTTTAATTATTATTAGCTCCGTGCTATATCTTATACCTATTCCCAAGAGTAATACTAACTAATGTGAGGTTTTGACTATTAATCATAAAGTTAATTAACACGTTAGTCGTATTTTATGTTCATTGTTTTTTAATAAATAATCTTTCGTCTATTTTCTAATAAAATATCTTAGCTAAGAAGATTTTCACTAAGAATTAGTGACTTTTCTTTGTGCAGGTTATCCATTAACCTCATCCATCTCAATTGGGGATAAGCTTTGTTAGCCCCTAATTAATAGGTGAAGTGTAGTTTTTTGGCGCTGTAATCTTATCTCTTTCACTATCTCTTATAGTAATGTATTAAATAATATAAATTATATATTACGTTGGAAGTATAAAATGAAATTTAGAAGACTATAGACAAGACATTTAATTAAAATTAAAGAAAGTTTTCCTCAAACTCAACATTATTATCGTAATAAAAAGGACAGGAATGTTTGCAGGTTTAGAATATTTAATAGTCGCGAGCACGTGAAATGCCTAGGCAAATTTACTTTCAATGTTTCCTCAAGAAGGCGAATAGGCAGGTCATTAAAATGCTACGTGAGTGCCTGCATAGCTGTGCGTAGCGCAGTCAGGCCGGCAGATATCCAACTACTAGGCTAGGCCTACAGCTGATGGGCACAATGCTGATACGAAGAAACAATCTGCACATCTAGCCCATTCAAAACAGATCCTTGATGATTTGATAATGAGCGGGCACGACCTGCCCGTTTATCACAAAACTGTTCAACTAAACAATAACGGTAATTACCTTTATGAAAAACAATATCGTATTCTTCTTACTAGCTCATTTACCTATCTACTAAGTCATTAGGAAAACGAATACTTTAAGTCATTTACTTAAATCTTGACCTTTAACTTCAACCACACTCTAATGACCGTAGATGTCTAGAAAGTAAGTCTTGCACGCTGACGACGTTGTGATTAATCAACAGCTGGTTTCAGAATAAGATACAAAGCAAACACTTTCTCGTCTCCATACTGATTCGGAGAGGTATCACGAAATCAGCTGGAAAATACTTTTTGTAGTTGGCGAGAGAAAGGCAGTCGGCCGCATGACCTAGTGCGATAACTCGGACTTTCCTTGCGATATTGTCTTCGTGAATATTCGCAAGTAGCATTGCACTTCTAGCATGGCACACACACAACACGCGTCCTGGCATTCACAGATAAGAGCACGAATCCGTGATTGTTATTTTCATCTATTCTAAATAACGCATTACTAGTATTATTGTATACCTACATTTTTAAACAAATTTATCGATTATCGTCTATGCAATCATTCATAAAAGTAAAAACATTTGCTGTAAAATTTGAAGTGCCAATCGTAATAATAAGCCAATCGCCTGCTAATGCCAGTGACTACTAAGGCGGATCACCGACTTGTCCATTGCTGCGTATGTTTAACCTATTGTAACGCAAGCGTCTGTCAGAGCAAAAGAAAATCACGAGTTCCGATGTTACTCCCATACAGATACGGTATACGGCCGCCGTTACCGATGCGTCTGTCAAACGACTCGATAGACTAAAGGAACGGTGCTTTAAAAAACGCAGCCACGGACGATAAGTGGGACAACCGCCTAAAAGAATGCGCTAGAAAACCTGAGACAGCCTACGATAATTATTTTATTATATTAAAACAAACCCAGCAGCGTCCAATGGCGGGTTGGTTCACCAACTATAAATAACCTGAGAGGGCAGGTCCGCTGAGGTCCCTGCGGTAAAAATAAAACTGCATCGCACCAGAGGACTAGGGATTATGCCAAAGATAATTGCAGACTGAGCACATACTGATATAGTATAATATATAAACAATGAATATTTTGCCGTGTGATGTCCGCTAAGAATAGCATCAACCCATTTCTTTGCCGTGGGTGTCTGTACAGGCGACTAAGGGATTCGAGGGTTTCATGTGTATTTGATTTCGGCGATGTGCTGACAACCTGTCGCTATGGCGATACTCATTTTTCTGAATGACCCTCAAATAAGCTTGTCAGACGTGGCGTCTGTAAAAATATTTTAAAAACTTTTTTGGTAACGGTTTGAGCTAACTTAAAATAAAATATACTTTTGAGAACCTTGAGGTTTGCCATGAACAATACATACATAAATCACGCCTCTTTTTCGGGGGAGTAGACAGAGACTACTTCCTTCCACTTACTACGATCCTTGCATCCACTTACTACGATACTTTTTTCGTCTCCTCTACATCCATCAATCTCTTTATGCACGCTCGTCGGTTTAGGGTACTCTTGACCTGACATTTCTTGAACACGTCCCCGATTCGATCAAGGTACGTTCGCCAAATAAATAAGTGAATAAACAGCAAATATTTACTGAAGGGCGAATCTTAGTAGAGTGGTAGTAGTTTATTAACTTATCTTAGTAGTTTCTTTGTAATTCCAAACTTGTTTACTACCACTGACAAAATATCAACTGTAACGGAACGGGGCCCTGATTCTGTAGGCCACCATTCCAGTCACAAAATATGTGGATCATATAAATATTAGTCATGTACCTAAGTACCTACTTACACATTAAAGTCTGCGAAAAAAATAAACACCGAGTCTTATTTTGGACTTCTCCCATCTTAAATAGGTATTTAAATGAAAGTAAACTTAATGCAATAGAATAACTTTAGATAATAGTAACAAACGATAGAATCGATCCTTGTATCAAAGTATCAATACGGTAGAAATTGTAGATCAAGTGTATTAAACAGTCAATCTAACCACCAAGGTAATAAAGTAGGAATTATAACGACACGCAGTTTTCATAGTAAAATCAAACTAAAACCGCAGAAAGAAACCATTCAGAGGAATGTGGATTCTAACATCAAAGCAGTAAGGCTCATACGATGTGAAGTATGTGAAAGTATACCTTATCGTCTGGAGGGAAAGGTTGAGTTTAGGAAGAGGACTGTGATTCACATCGAAAATGGTTTCGTACAGAATATTATCGTAGTAAAATGGGATAAAGGAAAGTAAACTTTAACATCTGAGCAGTAAGGATCACGTAAAATCGTGAACCTTGTCATCTAAGGGAAAAGGTTGAATTCGGAACGGAAACTGCGAATGACGAATCAGAGCAAGAATCGTTTTGTACAGACACAATAATATCGTAGAGAATGAGCCAAAGAAAAGTAAACTTTAACTTCTTAGCAGTAAGGTTCATGTGAAGTAGAAAGTGGGAAAATGAACCTTAACGTATATGGGGTAAGGTATAACTAAAATCAGTAAAAGAGACTCTGTGAAATATCTGAGAAAATTGTGACCAGTAGCGGGACTAAGGATGTCATTAAAAATTAAGCCTTAATATGTGAGTGGTAAGGTTTGCTATTGAAGAAAGGGACAGGTATCATTTAAAAATAGACTTTCACGCGAAGAACATAAGGTGCATTCGTCCAATAGTCAACGCTGTGGCCAAGCAGTGGTCCCAGGTCGGATTATTGATCAATTCAATGAAAAAACAAAGAGGTGGGATGACAATCGAATAAACACCTTAATGTGTAGGTGGAAGAGTTCGCTTTAGAAGCAAGCTGTAAGGGGAAAACAAAAAGGAGCCTTCGCGCATAGATAATAAGGTCTGGTATCAATTGAAGGAATTTGCAATCAGAAAACTAATTTTTGTTCGGAAATAATGCAAGGTAGCATGACGCAGCAGATTTTGAGAATGCATTTAGATAATCTTTAATACGTAGATGGGAAGGTTCGTTTTAGTGTATCGGATGGTTGTGGAACATTGTAATGAATTTTATCTGAAGTGGGCTGGAGTAACGAGTAAATTTAAACCTTCGTGCGAACATAATAAGGTGTAACCTTACATTAAGGGGATGGGATGCAAACGAAAATAAACTTTTATACGTAGATGGAAAGGTATAATTTCAGAAAGAATTTTCGTCGTAAAATTTCTTGAGAGATTTTTCAAGATTAAAACTATGAGACCGGGCATTTAAGAAAAATGAATTTAAAGATGTTAGTGGTAGAACTGAGATTGGAGAAAAGCTACATAATAATTATTATGAAACCTTGGAAATTGATTCAAATAATTTCTGAAGATTAATTCCGTAGGTAGTATGGAGATAAATTGTGTGTCTTACTTAGCCCATAGGACATAGAGGTTTTCGAATAGGTAATGGGTGAAAAATTGAGAAAGTAGGACAGGTGCGTGTCGGGATTGTACTCGAGGGTTCCGTGCCATTATCTAAGGATGATAGAAGACGTGTTCTGGTTCTGTGTAACTTTAGATTGTCAGGCAAGATATCACGCATTATGCGATATGATTTGGAAATAGGCAATTGAATAACCAAACAAACAAACGACAGAAGGGAGGACCAACCCGGATTCGTAACCCCTTTGGACACGGAACTCTATAAAATGAGGCAAATAAAAATTGAACCTTATCGTTCAGATAATAAGATTTGTTTTAGGAAAATAGGATTTTGCTTAGTAATAAAACTGGAACTGGATTTCTATAGAGAATTAAAAAGTGAACTTTACCGCTCAGGTAATAGGGTGTTGGACATTATTGTGTAAACCGTAAGGTTCATTTTAGAGAATAGGATATTTTGTTTATGATACTGGATATATTGAGAAGAGGAATTTATTTCTCAGATGTGTATGTGTAAGATGTGTGGACTTTATTATGTAGGTCGTAAGGTATATTTTTGGGGAAAAGAATTTGTGCTTTTGGAGTTGAACTTTATTACCTGGGTGATAAGGTGCAGTGGTTATTATGAGGGTAGCCTATTTAAGCCATACAACTCAGGAGAGCGGGGTTCATTCGTCTTCTAACTCCTCGTCGCTTCACACATCTTTTGGATCTTTGGGGTAATTTCTTCCTAAGAAATTTTACACTTTGTTATTTTAGAGTCTTGCTTTTAAAATCATTGGGTTTTGGAATCTATGGTGGATATTGTGATAGCAATCATGATTTTGACCGCTTTGTTTTAATACCTAAATTCAGTAAATTCTCCTCCTTTGTTTTAAATCTACCATATAAAGTACAGCCTTGGGTTTTTTGGGAGAAGACGAATGTTATGTAGAACCTAATGTGTTTTCCTTTGGGATTTCTGGTACTTATCTTTGGTAGGTACTGGTAAGCCTATTGAAACGTACGTTAGCTTCGCTTCTGTTAGGACTCTGCCTTAGAGAGGGCGAGGAGGGCTATTTACGGAGCCCTTGTTAATCTCTATGGTTCGCGTGTAGGACTTGATAAAGGTAGCAGTTGTGATCGATCTGATGTATCAATCATTGAACTTGAGGGTACCTGACCATACCTGTTAGCGGCCCACTACCTCTTGTCTTGTCCAAACACTCGGAGCATTCTCCAAACATAACTCACTTGATCTCACTGGGCCTACCCCTCCAACCCAGTCCACGGACTACTAGAGGTTTGGTGAGATCTTAGGGTGCACTAGGTAGAACACACAAATCTTGACTTTGCCGTCGAGTACACCTATTCAGAATAGAGGATTAGTCTTGAACTCAAGGCGAAGCCTACCAACCCACACACCACACATTTAATTTGTAAATATAGGCGCATGCCTAAGTTTTGCCATCTACACAGAAGATTAGGAAGGTAGTCACATTTAACGCGGTTGTAGGGTTTAGCTGCTGTTAGCCTCTCCTTTACTTAGGCAGGGAAACTCTATAGTCTGCGGAGTACCCGGACTATAGTGGATTTGTAGGGATATTTATAAACATCTCAGAGAATGGGAAATGAACTAGAAAATACAAGAACCAGTTCAACCTTTCAAATACTTACTTAAACTTTGCTTAAAACTAAATCGTAGACTTGATGCTTGAAGCAAATAGTTTTCTTGTAAAACAGTAGGTACCTACTTAGTTTCAAGTTTCTCAAAAGCATGGGAAATCTTAGAAGTCACCGAATAGCAGCATAGCATAACGTACCAACCTTAGGTTTCAAGTAGGTAATACAAAACCCTTGAGAAATAAGGCTCGATTCATTTCAAATTAAAACTCTCACCTATTTGACAAAAACATTTTAATTCAGAATAGTAGAATAATTCATTTTAGATCTATTTTAGATTAAAATTGAATAAGCATGCAGAAGCAAATATTTTGGTTCCCTACCTTATCTACAAACGTTAAGAACAAATGCCATCATTAGTTTCTAAAAATAACTAGTACAAAATTAAAGATGAATAATAACGTAATAATCAAATTCTCCTATTACTGTTGAAATAATACAATTAAAATTAAAGATTTGTTGAGACAAAGAACTTCGGATCTAAGAATTTCACTAAAATGCAAAACTACTTTTACTGTGGGATGTAAGAAAAATTTAATTCATTATTTTTTTTGTATGAGAATTAAGATTTGTTCAAAGATAAAACATACCCACCTATAATACATAAAATCAGAGTTGTCTGTCTAAGAAGGCTTATTAGAATCGCATGCTAAGGAATTATAAATTTTCCTAATAATCTGACATATCGTACCATATGGGCGATTATGGTTATTTAGCTTGAGATTTTACCAAAAGATAAAAATGGAAAGCTCTCTAAGGATGTGACAACTTAGCACAGAACGTTTATTATAAAAAAGTTTGAATGATTTTTAATTCTCTGAAAAAAGGGGAAACGGGGGACACCTTCTTAATGACCGCATGACAATAGCTTTGATGATCCAAGTAGAATCAGTAATAAAGTAGATTGAGATAAAAAGAAAACTCTCCAAACACTTGGCATTGAAAACGTAACTTCCTTTGATTTAATTTAACGCCTTAGATACCTATTTGACAAAGCTGGTACTCTCTGGACGTGGACAACCCAGATTTAGCTCTTATTGTTACGTATATATTTATTCATTATTATAACTCCTCTTTTTGAACATTGCAAATAAATGTAAAATAAATTCTAAGGCGTTCTATATTGTAACAACATTAAATGTAGAATCTAGCATCGTTTGGAGACAGAAGGGTGGAGTCTATCCCGTCAGGTGACGCATGACACGATTCACATTTGCATAGGATATTTTCAGAATGAGGGAAAAATCTAACTTTACAACCCTCCGAGAAATTAATAACTGGAAATACAAATGTGGCCTCTAACTTACTTTATACTTACACAGAGGCGCCGCGGCGAGCGGGGCGGCAATCTTAAAGCCCTTTACAAAATAAGTACCTACTAGCACTACGACATTTTACAATCTTCTACCTCTTCATGTTGTAACTTGGGTTCTAAAAAAGATATCACAAAGAAATTCTTACATCCTTAGGTAGTCTAACTAAAAATCTCACTAAATGACAATTATTTATAAAAATAAAATAAAGTAGGAAGAAGTTAACATATCAGGTAGTTTGTCGACTCGATGTTCCGCACATCTGAAGTAGAAGAATTCAAACTGTAGGTATTTCTACCAGCTTCACTTTATTCACCTCCAAGTGAGGCTATAAATGACTAAGCTAATTAAAATATCAATAAAAAAAGATTGTTAAAAGGTTATGAATAAAACATCATTGATTTTCATTATTTAAATAATAAAAGGTACTTACTTATCTCAATTTCTCACTATCAACCTATTGTAATTACCCCCTATCTCCCCTTTTATTAATTTTAGTAATAAAAGACAGGCATATCTTTATTGTTTTCCAAGTAAATGTAGTCAAGCACATGAAAATATAAAAGGCAGAAATAATTAGAAAATTTAAATGGTAGTGCATAGAAATATTATATACTAAGGGTTTTTTTTAATTAAAATACAGCTGTTGTAGATCTTGTGAGGGTTTTCATCTTCTCTCTATGGCAGGACAGTTCACCCGTTGAACATCTGTAAGATAAAACCACACATTTTAAAATTTAGGTAAAATATTTCTACAACCTAGGTAGCCTTAAGTTTACCAACAAAATTCTTTGAAACTCCTTTGAGAAACGAATAAGAAATAATTTCATTACTAATTGCTATTTTGTAATTTCTAATATTGAATAGTAGTATAAGTACCTGCTTACTTATAATTGTTTGGAAGATATCAATCCCGTTTCAATAAATTACAGGTTAAACTTTTGCTTACCGCTTCAAGTAAGGAACCCCAATAAACTGATTCAATATTCATCTTCATTTAAAGAAGATCCTTTAGTCCTCCAGGTAAGAGATTTCCTTCAGGTCATCACTGTATGTAATAGAAATAAAATAAAATTAATATTTACTAGAGAAAGTTAAAAGTTGAATAAATTTCTTAGCGCTATTCACCATCACTTCCTACAACTGTCCAAAGGAACAAATACAATACTTACCTAAACATTAGTAGTAACAATACCTACTTCCATTCGCACATTACCCTCTTCTGAGAGTTCAAAGTATCTAGTTAAAGTAGATAGTCAAGGTAGATTATCTTGGATGGAGTTCTAGCTAAATCTTGTATCAAATTTTACACCTGTAAATGAATAATACCATTAGTAACTTCTTAATGTGGATGAGTGATGAAACAGCGCCTTCCAGGAATGAAATAGTATTAAGATTCTTGTAAATTGAATGTTTTGAGATTAAGGTAAAGTTGGATGACTAGAGAACACCATAATAGGAAGCTAGGAGTACAGACAAGCTTAAACAAAAGTTTTTCAAACATACCTAGATATTTAGCTGAAACCCTGTAGGTTCATTGAATTCCTTTTTATTTAATAAGTAACTTGTTGTTACATGGATAGTTATTAGTGTAGCATGCAGCACTGAAGAATATGAAGTTGTGAAACTGAAAAAAAGGAATACAAATTATAGTTGGTATTGCCCGACAATATTTACTGGAAGTATAGTAGAAACTTTAACCTTCTAGTCTTTAAATTAATTTCTCACACTGTTGTACGGTTGTTGAGTAAAAAATCAATTTAATTAGATCAGTAAAACTATTAGTAGGCAGGTAAAATCATAAGCAAAACTTTATGAAAATACAACAAAGAACTTACCAAAATTATGAGTTTTATGAGAGTACATTTGTTCCACTGGTTTAGAAGGCGCACAGGGTTGTTTAATCTCTTTAAGTAAATATAAACTCAACATATTTCATGGTTTTTGGAGAAAGAAAGTAAAATAAATCAAATACCGAAAATACCGCGTTCAGTGTACTTGACAATTGTTGTTTTTTTAATGGAATGGAAGTTGGAACGGGCAAAGTGAACTTAGACCATACAGCCATTCAGGACTACTATCTTTAAGATGAGTTACTAGGCTTTTAGGGCTTAGATCACATGTTAGGAAATGGCTTTACATAAATATCGGGTTTGAATAAGGATAAAATGATCAAAAGTATTAAGTTAAGTTGTTTATGAAACGGTAGCTTCAAAACCAAACAGCCTCGTAAGCATTTCAGCCAAAGTCGATATTCAAGTTTCGTAGATGTATAAAGTAGAGATTTAATTTTAACTGTAGGTGTATCTTTAGACTGTCTTCCTCTCTCTGAGGTTACTCACACAGCGTAGGGTTCCCACTAAACGAGATCCAAGGCCAAGATTTCAGTTTTATACGTTAGTTTATAGTAGGCATATAGTTTCAGACTTTAATATTTATCAGATAGGTAGTTGAGTGTATATGCATAGGTTTATATATAGGGTTAAATAGATAAAATAGGGGGGGGGGTTGTTACAATGTGGAGGCCGTGACCAGGATATGGTAAAACTGGGTAACTACGGATCTTTTCTTTCTTCTTCTCTTCATTTGGGTTTTTGGTTTCTATGATCATGAATATATAGTGTGGTCACGTCACCTTACAGTTTGATGGGAGCCGTTCATAGATTGAAGATGAGTTACTGCGGAGTCCTATTGTGTTGAGTAATTATTTGTAGGTATCAACATAGGTAGGTATAATGTAGCTATTTTAAGTATTTTCGGTGGTCAGACGGTGACCACAATTTGTTGCTGTGAAAGAGATCGAAAATGAGGAAGACAGACTACCTACCTAAACTTTTGCATAGTATAAGATTTTTCAGTCGGGGGGCTGTAAGTCAAGCTTTTGCGTATTATTGTGCTATAACCTGGATTGCAATCTTAAAGGGAGGGGCTGTTAAGGAAACAAATTATATTTTGTAATTTGCTATATTGGAAGAGAGTGTGGTGAAATAAGTGAAAGAGTTTTGTAGGGGGTTTCAAAATTAATAAACTAAAACCCAAGGATGAAACGAGGTTTGACAGGACAGAGTCAACATGTTGGTTAATAACGGACATAAGATGGCTTGATTTAATTGATTAATTTAATAATATACCTATTTAGATATTTTTAGGAATTCAGAGAAGGAACTTTTATAGGATGCCGAAACCAAATAGGAAACGCACAGTTCCAGTGAGGTATAACGATACCGAAGATGATTTAGCGACGCAGCTGCCGGGAGATCAAGAATGGGGATAAGTCGGCTTTAGATCGACAAGAGAGTAGTTCGCCAAGTGTTGAGATTGTTCAACAAGAGACGGCAACTATGAATAATCAACCAGTAGGTGTGTGTAGGTGGCAGTAGAGCAAAGCGAGCCTTCTAATCAATGTGTTAGGGAAAGGGTCAAAGTAAGGAAGGACCACACGGGTTTTACATTTTATAGCGAAAGAGGTGCGTCAGGATCGTAGCAAGTGGAGAGAGTAGTCTCTGCCTACCCCTATGGGAAAGAGGCGTGATTATATGTATGTATGGTAAATCTTATGTGTACAATGTTCTGCCTCAAGGACTTAAACGTCAGTCGGAAGTTTTAGTAGAGCTATAGACATAATATTAGGTAATGAAGTAAGGGAATATTGCGTAAATTATCTTGATCATCTAGCTATTATAACAACGGGTACATGGGAATAACATTTAGGACATATAGATACGATACTAGGAAAGTTACAAGCGGCAGGTATGACATGTAACTTGAAGAAATGCGAATTCATGTGAAAGAAAACCAAAATGTTGGGGTTCATAATATCCACTGACGGCATAAGGACAGACCCCGACAGGGTAAAGGCAATACAGGGGTTTCCAGTCCCAAAGAAAATGAAACAGATGAGGGCATTCTTAGGGCTGTGCAACTTTTATAGAAGATTTATTCCTAATTATAGTGATAAAATCCAGCCTTTATGCGAGCTTTTAAAAAAAGAAAAGGTATGGGAATGGGGAGATAGAGAACAGACGGCTTTTGAGAAAGTGAAATCGCTTTTTGTTAAAACAATACAGTTACAACATCCTGATCTTGGGAAAGAGTATTATCTACAGACGGATAGTTCAGGAGTAAGACTGGCGGGAGTCTTGTATCAAAAGGATGACAAAGGGAAAATAAGAGTTTTAGGGATTCACAGTAAAATGTTTCGAGGGGCGCAATTGAACTGGACAGTAACTGAGCAGGAATTATATTCGGTGATAAGTTTTTGGAAAAGTTTGAAACCTATCTTAGGGGATCCAAAGTGATTATTCAAACTGATCATAAAGCAATTATATTTGTCAAATCATGGAAAATATATAGCGCTCGTGTTACTCGATGGATCAATTTTTTGGAACAATTTCAATACAGAATAGAACATATCAAGGGTAGGGACAACATAGTGGCGGATATTTTATCTCGCTATCCAACTCAAAGTGAATTATTACAAGAGGAAAAGATACAGTTACCTGAAATTAGATACATGGAAACAAAGGTCAATAAAGATTTATTAATGAAGCTTCAGGATATCTCAAAATTACAAAAGGAGGATAAAGGTATCAGTGAACTGCGAACAAAGATAAGCAAAGAAGAAAAGGCAGGGAAAGAGCATGATAAAGCAAAAGGAGAGTTTGTGGTGTCTGATGATATCTTATATTTTGTTCCACCGGGGACTAGTATAAAATTAGTAAGTACATTTGCCTGAAGTACTGAGAAAGGAAATAGTAATTCAAATCCATTTGAAAATGAGCCATCAAGGGGCTCAAGGTCATTAAATACATCAAGGATAGATTTTACTGGAGAGGAATAACTAGAATGGTAAAAGCCCTGGTTAGAAGTTGTCACGATTGTCAGATTACAAAAAGCAATAACATGAAATACTTTGGGCCCTGTCAATCTATTGCAACAAAAAATATTGAGGATGTAGTGATGGTTGATCTGTTTGGACCTCTACCATCTGGAGAGTTTGGAATGAAATATATCCTTGTGATACAAGATTCTTTCAGTAAATTTGTGAAGTTGTAAGTATACGTTAAGGAAGGCAACAGCCCAAGCAGTTGTAGGGAGAATGAAAAAGTTTTCTGAACTAATTAAACCAAAGTTTTTTTGTCGGACAACGGTTCACAATTTGCGAGCAAACTGTGGAAAGAAGAAATGGCTTCAAGGGGATAAGGGTTACGTATACTACTGTACGCAATCCCCGCCCAAATGGGACCGAGAGGGTTAATAAATAACTTGGAAGGCTGTTCAGGACATATTGTAGACAAAGTCATAAAAGTTGGGTATCGGTCTTGCCAAGGATCGAAGAACTTTATAATCATACATTTCATGAATCTACAGGTTTGACGCCTTGTGAATGAATGTATGGTGAACACAGCTGTCATCTGACTCTGTAGTAACGAAAAGAAGGGGAGTGTTGGCGGCTTTCTTTATATTTAAGATAGATTAAGTAAATAGAGAAATAAAACATAGGTAAGAAAAAGGTGTTGTTCTGACAATAGTGGTAAAATTGATAAGATGGTATTTTTGGTATGGTCAATAGTAAGTTTACCAGGTAGCAGAAGGTACATATGGTAAGGATTCATTTTTTACATACCTAATAGGTTTAAGCTGAGAGAATAAAAACAAGCAGAAACAGAAACGGAATAAAATTTATAATAATGAAAAGTAAAGTAAACATGAATAAAATTTAATTAGGTACAATAATAACAATATTAATAATAAAAAGGTTGGTCAAAGTCAGGGAAAGGAAAGTTAAGTCAAAAGTCAGTAAGGTTGGGTAAAGGTCTGTTCGAGTTGCAGTAAGTAAGTCATTATGTACCGTTTGGCTTCTATTTGTTGGTCAGGGGGGAAAGTATTTATCGTCATGTCAATGTATTGGCAGAAGAGAGAAGGCACGTAAGGAAGAAAGTTATTTTGAGATTGAGTGTTCGGAGGCTGGGAGCTTAAGGGGTTAAAAGTCGAAGGTTGGTGTTTCTGAAGACAGGGGAAGTTAGAAGGAGAGTTATTAGCGGGGGGGTGAGAGACTTGTTGTAGAGTTGGATCAAAAGCTGAGGTCGCAGTCGGAGTTTGTGGGTTGGGAGCTGGAGAAATAATAGGTTTCTGGGCAGAGTAGGTAACTGTAGCAGTAGTGGGACGGGGCGGTCGAAGTAAGGGGACAGGCAAGAGAGAGGCGAGAGAAAGTTCATGTTTAGTCGTAGTGGGTTGGGTAATGGGTAAGAATTGGTTAGAATATGGGAAAGATAAGTTAGAAGAACAAGTAGGGGCGTGGGGAACTGTTGGGAAAGTTGGGTCGGAGTGTGTCAGATTAGGACGGGAAAGTTTAGCGGCAGGTAAATCGAATTCAGTCGGGGAAGAGTCAGGAGTTGTAAAACGGAAATTTGGATCCAAAATTGTTATAATGGGGCGCAGCTCCATTTCGTAGTTAATTTTTTGGTGTATGTTGACCACCCTCTTGAGCTCGAGCTGCGCTTCCAACATCTTCTTGATGGCGTGCCATTGAGTTCTGCATATTTGGCCTGAGAACGATGGAAAGGACTGATGGGTACATTGCTAAAAAGCACTAGTTTCTGGAGGTGTACTTATTAGTCTTTGTATTGATATGTTTGACGAAAAAAAGGGTTTTCGCTTTGAATGTATGTGACAATGTTCTTTTTTATTTTAATGTAAATTGTTTGAAAAATAATATTACAAAAGGCTTACTGTCGCAGTTTAGGGCTTTGCTAATCTTCTTCCATGTAGCGTTTCTTTTCTTTGTATCCTTAAAATAACAATTAGTGGGATTGTAAAGGATTGGGTAGGACATCACCTCCTTGATTAAGTCCTTTGTGAATATCATTTTGCGTATAAATAATAAATATTCAAAATTCAGGTCTTTTAAAATTTTTACAATTTTCGAACGCGTGGTCAGGAAAAGTTTCAATTCAAATAAGCTTTTCCGGTTTAATTTTCTTCTTCTTCTTATAGATGGTTTCAATAAATTCTATGCAGCCTATCAAGCTAAAACAACTAGCATCCAAGGCATGAAACAGAAAGTTTGCTACACGCGACCTTGGAAGAACGGAACGTAATTTTGATCAAGATTTATTTCAAATTGTGTTTGTATTTATTGACTTCCGGGTCGGAACGAGACGGAAGACCGTGTTGCTCGAAGTTATTGACAAGCAATCATTTTTCTTTTCTTGTATTTTAGCGTTAGCGCGTAAATTATTTGGATTCTTATCGAGAACAAAATGTGAAATTTGTCTTTGTCCTGTAAAATTGCTAAGATATTGAAGCGAAAAAAAAAGGGAGATTTGCAGTAGCGTTCCTACTTATAATAATATTATGTTTAAATTGTTGATTGATACTAAATATTGAGAGATGTTGCGAGTTTTATTTGTCCTAGGATTTGAAGCGTAATTTCACAGTTTTGCATTGCATTTTGCGTAACTTTTATTTGTCCTAGGATTTAAAGCGTAATTTCACAGTTTTGCATTGCATTTTGCGTAACTTTTTATTTGTCCTAGGATTTAAAGCGTAATTTCACAGTTTTGCATTGCATTTTGCGTAACTTCTTGCATAGTAGAAAAAGTAGTTAGACATCCCAAATTTTAATTTTAAGACATTACAAGGTACAAGAGGAACACATACTGTTTAAGTGGACTTGTGTTTTCTTCTTAAAGTTGTATACTTTATGTAACATGTTTAGATTTAAGAAAATTGGGCGGGAGTGCAGGAGTCACGTGGATCGGTGTTTGGAGTGCTCTGACTTAGGTGGTGATAAGTTCTAAGCCTACAGGAGTTTTCCTTGTACCTTTTTCTAGGGCTCTTCACTGCTCGCTGCAACTAAAAATTGTGTTTGTCTTGTGACTGTCATTTCTTGTTTGTATATGTTTAATTTTTAAGAAAATTGGGCGGGAGTGCAGGAGTCACGTGGATCGGTGTTTGGAGTGCTCTGACTTAGGTGGTGATAAGTTCTAAGCCTACAGGAGTTTTCCTTGTGCCCTTTTCTAGGGCTCTTCACTGCTCGCTGCAACTAAAGATTGTGTTTGTCATCTGTCATTTCTTGTTTGTGTATGTTTAATTTGCTATGGTGTTAACCATTTCATGGTAAAGTTCTAGATCAATGAAAAAAATATATAAAGATTGGGGTTGCATAACTTTTAAACCAAATTTGTTTATAAACAAAAAAATAATAATATATAAGCTTCATTAATTTTATTTGAATTCACGAATAGTAAGGCCTTGAAATTCTGTTTGAAAGAGAGGATCAGAGGTTGAGGAAGGATAAATGTGAAGAAAGAATACCAGATTTTATACAAACCAATATTTATTGTATTAATATAAATTGATATCTGTTTTATTTATATTATTTTATAAATACAAAAGTAATTTTGCAAGGCTCATTCAGAATGTCAAAAGTCATCTATTGGTGAATACAGATATTGCTTGTCCTTCTAGAAAACACTACACTTACAAGAGGAATTCATATGAAAATTTGGAGTAAGGTATAGGACAGCAGTCATTTCTGTGTTTAACAGATGTTTCATATGAAATCTGCACTACACACGCAGCTGACTAGCAGGATGCAAAAGGCTGATGCTATTTTTCCCCACACATCGCCTTTAATATTTTATTATAGGTGACATACATTGTACTGGGAGGTTAGCGAAGTAAGTAAGCTGTGGGATTCAGATAGACAATTTTTACCCATGCGCATTTAGTTATACGGCAAATAGGAGTATTGTTGTTTTGTGTAGGGCAGTATGGAGTTTCATGTTACAAAAAAGCATATAAACGAGTTTTGGCATGAGGCAAAATACTGTGTCCTTCTGACCGAGAGAATTCACACCCTCTTCTCTGCGCAAGATCTCGATTTAATCCGCTGAATATAGATAGTTGCACATGTTCTTGGAAGTTGTCGATGATTTTGGATTTTCAGTCGAAATTATGGATGCTAATCGCCTGGTATATTACACACCACATACACAATACACTTTCTTGAAGGTGCGGCAATATTTTTGTTACATATTTTGTGCGATTCAATTATATTTTTGGGGTTCGAATAATTCTTCATTTTATAGACATGAAGGATTTTCGAAGGGGGCTGGGTGTAACGGAACGGGGCCCTGATTCTGTAGGCCACCATTCCAGTCACAAAATATGTGGATCATATAAATATTAGTCATGTACCTAAGTACCTACTTACACATTAAAGTCTGCGAAAAAAATAAACACCGAGTCTTATTTTGGACTTCTCCCATCTTAAATAGGTATTTAAATGAAAGTAAACTTAATGCAATAGAATAACTTTAGATAATAGTAACAAACGATAGAATCGATCCTTGTATCAAAGTATCAATACGGTAGAAATTGTAGATCAAGTGTATTAAACAGTCAATCTAACCACCAAGGTAATAAAGTAGGAATTATAACGACACGCAGTTTTCATAGTAAAATCAAACTAAAACCGCAGAAAGAAACCATTCAGAGGAATGTGGATTCTAACATCAAAGCAGTAAGGCTCATACGATGTGAAGTATGTGAAAGTATACCTTATCGTCTGGAGGGAAAGGTTGAGTTTAGGAAGAGGACTGTGATTCACATCGAAAATGGTTTCGTACAGAATATTATCGTAGTAAAATGGGATAAAGGAAAGTAAACTTTAACATCTGAGCAGTAAGGATCACGTAAAATCGTGAACCTTGTCATCTAAGGGAAAAGGTTGAATTCGGAACGGAAACTGCGAATGACGAATCAGAGCAAGAATCGTTTTGTACAGACACAATAATATCGTAGAGAATGAGCCAAAGAAAAGTAAACTTTAACTTCTTAGCAGTAAGGTTCATGTGAAGTAGAAAGTGGGAAAATGAACCTTAACGTATATGGGGTAAGGTATAACTAAAATCAGTAAAAGAGACTCTGTGAAATATCTGAGAAAATTGTGACCAGTAGCGGGACTAAGGATGTCATTAAAAATTAAGCCTTAATATGTGAGTGGTAAGGTTTGCTATTGAAGAAAGGGACAGGTATCATTTAAAAATAGACTTTCACGCGAAGAACATAAGGTGCATTCGTCCAATAGTCAACGCTGTGGCCAAGCAGTGGTCCCAGGTCGGATTATTGATCAATTCAATGAAAAAACAAAGAGGTGGGATGACAATCGAATAAACACCTTAATGTGTAGGTGGAAGAGTTCGCTTTAGAAGCAAGCTGTAAGGGGAAAACAAAAAGGAGCCTTCGCGCATAGATAATAAGGTCTGGTATCAATTGAAGGAATTTGCAATCAGAAAACTAATTTTTGTTCGGAAATAATGCAAGGTAGCATGACGCAGCAGATTTTGAGAATGCATTTAGATAATCTTTAATACGTAGATGGGAAGGTTCGTTTTAGTGTATCGGATGGTTGTGGAACATTGTAATGAATTTTATCTGAAGTGGGCTGGAGTAACGAGTAAATTTAAACCTTCGTGCGAACATAATAAGGTGTAACCTTACATTAAGGGGATGGGATGCAAACGAAAATAAACTTTTATACGTAGATGGAAAGGTATAATTTCAGAAAGAATTTTCGTCGTAAAATTTCTTGAGAGATTTTTCAAGATTAAAACTATGAGACCGGGCATTTAAGAAAAATGAATTTAAAGATGTTAGTGGTAGAACTGAGATTGGAGAAAAGCTACATAATAATTATTATGAAACCTTGGAAATTGATTCAAATAATTTCTGAAGATTAATTCCGTAGGTAGTATGGAGATAAATTGTGTGTCTTACTTAGCCCATAGGACATAGAGGTTTTCGAATAGGTAATGGGTGAAAAATTGAGAAAGTAGGACAGGTGCGTGTCGGGATTGTACTCGAGGGTTCCGTGCCATTATCTAAGGATGATAGAAGACGTGTTCTGGTTCTGTGTAACTTTAGATTGTCAGGCAAGATATCACGCATTATGCGATATGATTTGGAAATAGGCAATTGAATAACCAAACAAACAAACGACAGAAGGGAGGACCAACCCGGATTCGTAACCCCTTTGGACACGGAACTCTATAAAATGAGGCAAATAAAAATTGAACCTTATCGTTCAGATAATAAGATTTGTTTTAGGAAAATAGGATTTTGCTTAGTAATAAAACTGGAACTGGATTTCTATAGAGAATTAAAAAGTGAACTTTACCGCTCAGGTAATAGGGTGTTGGACATTATTGTGTAAACCGTAAGGTTCATTTTAGAGAATAGGATATTTTGTTTATGATACTGGATATATTGAGAAGAGGAATTTATTTCTCAGATGTGTATGTGTAAGATGTGTGGACTTTATTATGTAGGTCGTAAGGTATATTTTTGGGGAAAAGAATTTGTGCTTTTGGAGTTGAACTTTATTACCTGGGTGATAAGGTGCAGTGGTTATTATGAGGGTAGCCTATTTAAGCCATACAACTCAGGAGAGCGGGGTTCATTCGTCTTCTAACTCCTCGTCGCTTCACACATCTTTTGGATCTTTGGGGTAATTTCTTCCTAAGAAATTTTACACTTTGTTATTTTAGAGTCTTGCTTTTAAAATCATTGGGTTTTGGAATCTATGGTGGATATTGTGATAGCAATCATGATTTTGACCGCTTTGTTTTAATACCTAAATTCAGTAAATTCTCCTCCTTTGTTTTAAATCTACCATATAAAGTACAGCCTTGGGTTTTTTGGGAGAAGACGAATGTTATGTAGAACCTAATGTGTTTTCCTTTGGGATTTCTGGTACTTATCTTTGGTAGGTACTGGTAAGCCTATTGAAACGTACGTTAGCTTCGCTTCTGTTAGGACTCTGCCTTAGAGAGGGCGAGGAGGGCTATTTACGGAGCCCTTGTTAATCTCTATGGTTCGCGTGTAGGACTTGATAAAGGTAGCAGTTGTGATCGATCTGATGTATCAATCATTGAACTTGAGGGTACCTGACCATACCTGTTAGCGGCCCACTACCTCTTGTCTTGTCCAAACACTCGGAGCATTCTCCAAACATAACTCACTTGATCTCACTGGGCCTACCCCTCCAACCCAGTCCACGGACTACTAGAGGTTTGGTGAGATCTTAGGGTGCACTAGGTAGAACACACAAATCTTGACTTTGCCGTCGAGTACACCTATTCAGAATAGAGGATTAGTCTTGAACTCAAGGCGAAGCCTACCAACCCACACACCACACATTTAATTTGTAAATATAGGCGCATGCCTAAGTTTTGCCATCTACACAGAAGATTAGGAAGGTAGTCACATTTAACGCGGTTGTAGGGTTTAGCTGCTGTTAGCCTCTCCTTTACTTAGGCAGGGAAACTCTATAGTCTGCGGAGTACCCGGACTATAGTGGATTTGTAGGGATATTTATAAACATCTCAGAGAATGGGAAATGAACTAGAAAATACAAGAACCAGTTCAACCTTTCAAATACTTACTTAAACTTTGCTTAAAACTAAATCGTAGACTTGATGCTTGAAGCAAATAGTTTTCTTGTAAAACAGTAGGTACCTACTTAGTTTCAAGTTTCTCAAAAGCATGGGAAATCTTAGAAGTCACCGAATAGCAGCATAGCATAACGTACCAACCTTAGGTTTCAAGTAGGTAATACAAAACCCTTGAGAAATAAGGCTCGATTCATTTCAAATTAAAACTCTCACCTATTTGACAAAAACATTTTAATTCAGAATAGTAGAATAATTCATTTTAGATCTATTTTAGATTAAAATTGAATAAGCATGCAGAAGCAAATATTTTGGTTCCCTACCTTATCTACAAACGTTAAGAACAAATGCCATCATTAGTTTCTAAAAATAACTAGTACAAAATTAAAGATGAATAATAACGTAATAATCAAATTCTCCTATTACTGTTGAAATAATACAATTAAAATTAAAGATTTGTTGAGACAAAGAACTTCGGATCTAAGAATTTCACTAAAATGCAAAACTACTTTTACTGTGGGATGTAAGAAAAATTTAATTCATTATTTTTTTTGTATGAGAATTAAGATTTGTTCAAAGATAAAACATACCCACCTATAATACATAAAATCAGAGTTGTCTGTCTAAGAAGGCTTATTAGAATCGCATGCTAAGGAATTATAAATTTTCCTAATAATCTGACATATCGTACCATATGGGCGATTATGGTTATTTAGCTTGAGATTTTACCAAAAGATAAAAATGGAAAGCTCTCTAAGGATGTGACAACTTAGCACAGAACGTTTATTATAAAAAAGTTTGAATGATTTTTAATTCTCTGAAAAAAGGGGAAACGGGGGACACCTTCTTAATGACCGCATGACAATAGCTTTGATGATCCAAGTAGAATCAGTAATAAAGTAGATTGAGATAAAAAGAAAACTCTCCAAACACTTGGCATTGAAAACGTAACTTCCTTTGATTTAATTTAACGCCTTAGATACCTATTTGACAAAGCTGGTACTCTCTGGACGTGGACAACCCAGATTTAGCTCTTATTGTTACGTATATATTTATTCATTATTATAACTCCTCTTTTTGAACATTGCAAATAAATGTAAAATAAATTCTAAGGCGTTCTATATTGTAACAACATTAAATGTAGAATCTAGCATCGTTTGGAGACAGAAGGGTGGAGTCTATCCCGTCAGGTGACGCATGACACGATTCACATTTGCATAGGATATTTTCAGAATGAGGGAAAAATCTAACTTTACAACCCTCCGAGAAATTAATAACTGGAAATACAAATGTGGCCTCTAACTTACTTTATACTTACACAGAGGCGCCGCGGCGAGCGGGGCGGCAATCTTAAAGCCCTTTACAAAATAAGTACCTACTAGCACTACGACATTTTACAATCTTCTACCTCTTCATGTTGTAACTTGGGTTCTAAAAAAGATATCACAAAGAAATTCTTACATCCTTAGGTAGTCTAACTAAAAATCTCACTAAATGACAATTATTTATAAAAATAAAATAAAGTAGGAAGAAGTTAACATATCAGGTAGTTTGTCGACTCGATGTTCCGCACATCTGAAGTAGAAGAATTCAAACTGTAGGTATTTCTACCAGCTTCACTTTATTCACCTCCAAGTGAGGCTATAAATGACTAAGCTAATTAAAATATCAATAAAAAAAGATTGTTAAAAGGTTATGAATAAAACATCATTGATTTTCATTATTTAAATAATAAAAGGTACTTACTTATCTCAATTTCTCACTATCAACCTATTGTAATTACCCCCTATCTCCCCTTTTATTAATTTTAGTAATAAAAGACAGGCATATCTTTATTGTTTTCCAAGTAAATGTAGTCAAGCACATGAAAATATAAAAGGCAGAAATAATTAGAAAATTTAAATGGTAGTGCATAGAAATATTATATACTAAGGGTTTTTTTTAATTAAAATACAGCTGTTGTAGATCTTGTGAGGGTTTTCATCTTCTCTCTATGGCAGGACAGTTCACCCGTTGAACATCTGTAAGATAAAACCACACATTTTAAAATTTAGGTAAAATATTTCTACAACCTAGGTAGCCTTAAGTTTACCAACAAAATTCTTTGAAACTCCTTTGAGAAACGAATAAGAAATAATTTCATTACTAATTGCTATTTTGTAATTTCTAATATTGAATAGTAGTATAAGTACCTGCTTACTTATAATTGTTTGGAAGATATCAATCCCGTTTCAATAAATTACAGGTTAAACTTTTGCTTACCGCTTCAAGTAAGGAACCCCAATAAACTGATTCAATATTCATCTTCATTTAAAGAAGATCCTTTAGTCCTCCAGGTAAGAGATTTCCTTCAGGTCATCACTGTATGTAATAGAAATAAAATAAAATTAATATTTACTAGAGAAAGTTAAAAGTTGAATAAATTTCTTAGCGCTATTCACCATCACTTCCTACAACTGTCCAAAGGAACAAATACAATACTTACCTAAACATTAGTAGTAACAATACCTACTTCCATTCGCACATTACCCTCTTCTGAGAGTTCAAAGTATCTAGTTAAAGTAGATAGTCAAGGTAGATTATCTTGGATGGAGTTCTAGCTAAATCTTGTATCAAATTTTACACCTGTAAATGAATAATACCATTAGTAACTTCTTAATGTGGATGAGTGATGAAACAGCGCCTTCCAGGAATGAAATAGTATTAAGATTCTTGTAAATTGAATGTTTTGAGATTAAGGTAAAGTTGGATGACTAGAGAACACCATAATAGGAAGCTAGGAGTACAGACAAGCTTAAACAAAAGTTTTTCAAACATACCTAGATATTTAGCTGAAACCCTGTAGGTTCATTGAATTCCTTTTTATTTAATAAGTAACTTGTTGTTACATGGATAGTTATTAGTGTAGCATGCAGCACTGAAGAATATGAAGTTGTGAAACTGAAAAAAAGGAATACAAATTATAGTTGGTATTGCCCGACAATATTTACTGGAAGTATAGTAGAAACTTTAACCTTCTAGTCTTTAAATTAATTTCTCACACTGTTGTACGGTTGTTGAGTAAAAAATCAATTTAATTAGATCAGTAAAACTATTAGTAGGCAGGTAAAATCATAAGCAAAACTTTATGAAAATACAACAAAGAACTTACCAAAATTATGAGTTTTATGAGAGTACATTTGTTCCACTGGTTTAGAAGGCGCACAGGGTTGTTTAATCTCTTTAAGTAAATATAAACTCAACATATTTCATGGTTTTTGGAGAAAGAAAGTAAAATAAATCAAATACCGAAAATACCGCGTTCAGTGTACTTGACAATTGTTGTTTTTTTAATGGAATGGAAGTTGGAACGGGCAAAGTGAACTTAGACCATACAGCCATTCAGGACTACTATCTTTAAGATGAGTTACTAGGCTTTTAGGGCTTAGATCACATGTTAGGAAATGGCTTTACATAAATATCGGGTTTGAATAAGGATAAAATGATCAAAAGTATTAAGTTAAGTTGTTTATGAAACGGTAGCTTCAAAACCAAACAGCCTCGTAAGCATTTCAGCCAAAGTCGATATTCAAGTTTCGTAGATGTATAAAGTAGAGATTTAATTTTAACTGTAGGTGTATCTTTAGACTGTCTTCCTCTCTCTGAGGTTACTCACACAGCGTAGGGTTCCCACTAAACGAGATCCAAGGCCAAGATTTCAGTTTTATACGTTAGTTTATAGTAGGCATATAGTTTCAGACTTTAATATTTATCAGATAGGTAGTTGAGTGTATATGCATAGGTTTATATATAGGGTTAAATAGATAAAATAGGGGGGGGGTTGTTACACAACTCTTCTAATAATCATAATCTGTAAGTATTTTCTTAGCGTCAGTTATTTATCCCATAATTATTAATTATTTAACTACATAACTAGGTAAAAAAGTTTTGTCAACAAACGTGTTGCGTAGTTTTGCCAATGTCAATGGTAGTGTAGCCGGTCGGACCGGGGCTGCGCGGTTGTTGCACTGAAGACGCTGCGCGGGCGCCGCCGCCAGCGGCAAGTGCAAGGCGAACCACTCCAGTTACACCACGTTACGAACGATTACTATTTATACTCGAATACTAGTCTCTACATTTTTCTGCCCTGAGAAAGCCGGATTAAATCCCGCTGCAAGCAGGACGAAAACTCTTCAAAAGTAGGTTTATGGCATGAGTATGGGTAAAGTTCCTAATTAAGGTTCCTTTGACATTTAAAAGCATTTCAGCACTTGCTAACGGTAAATGTAAATACTTATGTCGATTAATTTTGCCGCGAACGAATGTTCGTAGACTGTAAGGATTCCATTTAAAGGCGGGTTCGCTCGGGAAAATGTAAGGAATGGGGCACTAAAGTAAATGAGCCTACAACGTACAACGCGCGCCTTCGTGTTCGTGATCCCATTTAGATGTAAGATGCGGCCTTTGAGGAACTGCGCCTCAATAAACTCTATATTACAGTAAAATTAGTTTCAGTTTAGATCTTTCTGCGAAGTTAATGTTGTTTACCATATAGGCTATCTGCAAGTACGCTACATTGTAAGATAGACTGGATTGAATACTATGAACTTGTACCATGAGAACTTTCAGTCGTGTTCGTGATTCAATCTAGATTCAACTGTAACTTGATCTTACGTGTTGCGCTCTTTAAACCATCTCTTGGCGCATGTAAATAAGATGAAATGGATTTACTTTTCTGTGCTCGCTTTACATGCACACGCAGGCTTTAAATCGTGACCCAACGTATTGGAGTTTTATTTTTGTTGTTAAGTTCTTGTATTGATTCACTCGTGTATTTGCATTCATTAAAATACTTAGGTATTATGAACCTTCTCAGATACGTATCTGCACAGAACAATGGAATTTCTCACAAATAGTTTATTATATTAGGGTAAACATTAAATTAAATTTGATTTTATGTTCTTACCAAAAAAGCTACAACGTTGGTGGTTATTATTTGTGGACAATGCAAATGTTTGAGGTTTCCCACATAGATGGAATTTGCAGACGAATTAACGAGACGCTGAGCCAGTGGACTGGGCAGGACACGGGCATGCAATAAGACCAAAACAACGCCGAGATGAGCCGCGCTGAAGGCTGTCCACTTCTTAAATAACATGATGCAAAAACGTACAACATAGAGCGAGTGATGATGCCTGCGATCGAGCGATACCATTTTATCTACTCTTTTTTCGTTTAAGTACATTACGGTCGTCCCTACAAGCCATGTTAAAGGGTAATGCTCTCATAAAAGATGTTAGCATATCACATCTTAATAGTTGGTTTATGAAGTAGATATAGTTGTAGGATAGACAAATAGTATCAAATATCTGTCATTATATTTAATTTACGGAAAACCTTTGAGGAGACACACATTGTCGTCTTCTGTCTATATAGTTAAAACTTGTCCTAGCTTTTTAAGTATAAAAAATAAGTATGTGCCTATGATGTTTTTTCTTATGAAAGCTCAATTAGGAACCTTTTCTCATTTCATTTTTTTTCTCTAAGTTAGTTTAGTCCCTGCCAAATGGAGTAGATTATGTTCACATGTTAATAAGTAATTTTGTATTTGACACCCAGGATACAGGCCCTGCCTAGTGTGGTTGTTAAAGTTATTTAATAATGTACATAATTGTACTACTTATATTTTTAAATAATTTATCTTTAATTTTGTCTAATACTACCTACATGGTTTTAAAAAAATACCTTTGTACATATTAAAAGTTAGAATTACTTTTAAGTAGTTTTGCTTATTTCAGATAGAGTTTATAAAACCGAAAGAACTGTTGCGCGGCCCAATTGACGATTACGCGTAGCTGGCTACGTAAATCCATTAGACTACGGTTTAGTACTACGCACCGCACCGTTAGAATAAGAACAGTACTTTGATGGTATCTGGCGAAACAATGACGCAAGAATAAAATAATAACTGAATAACGTTAAAGATCTAATGGGAGAGAAAAAACCGAGATATAAAGGTAAAACTGTACCGGTGGGTGCGTCACGCTTGCACGCGCCAGCGCATGCCACGACTTATTAAGTACCTTCATTTGTTAAAATAATTTCCCTTAACATGACTCATTAGCTTTTTCCAGTTCAATTGCACATCACATCCCGTTAGAATGCAGATGGTATCGCTATGCAATCTCGAGTAAATTACGATTTCCTGGAATTCAGAATGCGAGGCTCTCGCTACAAAACACGTGGTCAATGGTTTAGTAAACTTAATTTAATTTGAAAGCCAATCGCCAACAAACGTAACCGTAAATGGAGATAAAAATACCACTAGATACAATGTTTTGTTCCAAATCGACATAAACCGGTTAAATAGCTTTCTGCTTTGGATTTCGCCATTAGCAGGGAAGTTGAGATCATTGACATAAAGCCCCGGTTTCTCGTTTGTCCGGGAAACCGTTGCTTGGCGCGACACTCGGCCACTGGTGTGGTGTGACCCCGGGACCCCGGGTCGACGATCAGCCGACATTTGGACAATGCTCAAAGCCGCCGGCATTCCCAGGGCCCACCGGCCGCTATCTATTCACGTCAGATACCTATCTCTACAATTGTTTTTCCACCTCCGGTGTTAACGGTCTTTATTTGGATAACACTTCGTTTGATGAGTCATTAAGCTTTTAAAGTATAATAATTACCTACAACCAGTGAGCTTTCTTGCAAATAAATTGCAATAGGTACTAAGCCTGATTATAAAACAGCACGTTAGACTGATCCCGGCTTGGGGCTGATGATGCTCTTATTACGTAATTATGGATAACGCGCGCGTGTGGACACGGTCAAGCGCGTGTGCGTCCATATCGGACCGATGGTGCAAAAACTCGGCTCCGGCTGCGAGAGTATTGTTGCGCCCACACCAACAGATAATTAAATATGCGGAAGTGTAGGTATTCTTTATTCATCAGAGGCATCACTGGCTGCTACACTGGCTTCCTGGGTTTTTTCTGCCGTCCAGAGATGAGGTTGCGTGCCGCGCGCTCGTGCGGTCGCGGTCCGCCGCCCGGCGCCCGCGCGCCATCCTCTTACATCATCATAATGAACTTCTCAGAATGCACATCTAGATGCGCTACATGAGCTTTATTACCGATGGTAACAGGGCTAATATTATGCCATTGTTTTTGTTATTTATAAGCTCTCTTCCACAAATAAATTATTAGCGGGCGCGCTCAAGACACATGGACGGCTACAAAGAAACTTAAGTATTTCACGCACACATCTACACGCCTCCGTTAATGGGCAAAACCGGTTAGTCCGGGTATCGCAAGTAGTCGAGTGTCAAAATAAAGACTTTTCATAAATGTACTTTAATATGATTGCATTTTTTCTGGTTGTTTAAACACAGGATGCAAAACTATAGGCTGCAAATATTTTAAGGGGTGAACTAGTAGCTACATGAAACTGAACATCTTTCCCCATGGAACATAGGTCGCCATATAAAAAAAATATGGGCCCTCCCATACAAAATGAACCCGTCGGCTGGAAGTTGGAACATTTTGTAAGGGAGGTCCAAATTTCTTTTTTTCTTATTTTGAGCTATGTTTCTTGGGGATAGTTGTTCAATGTCATGGGCTGGTTATAATCAAATAATAATCAAGTAAGTCGCATAGGTATTTAGGTTGCGCTTGCGATGTTACTAAGGTAAAAAAAACTATTCCTCTGACAATAATAACGAGGTGTATTGTAACTAGCCTTTACTTATGTTATCGATTCTAAACTTTCAGTAAAAAGACAGTAGCAACCGCAGCAGAGTAGGTATCAATCATCGAAAAGGGAGCTACTGTAAAATCTCCATTTTTTGTCTTTACTAGCGAAGCAACTAACTTAGTTGCAGCTAGTTATCATAAAAATCACTGTAATTTGATCCGCGCTTCATACGTTCGTAGTTGTAAGATTATTAGACTCATCTTGTAAGATTAACTTCAATTATAAGCAGAAAAAAATAAGTATATGAGCGCATCATTATGAGCTAATAAATAAGGAAGCATTGCATTATATCAGTACCTTTGAACCACTTTTTTTATTCATGACATGATTTAACCCATTTTGAACACGATAAGTAGGGTATCACGATGTTTTTTTTTTCGATATAATTACGAATTTAGTGTAAGGTCACAGGCAAATCAATTAATCATCTTAACGTAGGTAATCTTCACAAGCAAATAATGTAGCTGCCATAATACATCGTAACAAACGATATTATATGGAAGAAAGCTGGAAGAGGTTTTCCTACTTCAACAGCTTATTCTGACAAATAGGATGGAACTAACAAGTATCAATCTCTTGCTTCCTACAAATTAGTCGCCTGAAACTTAGTCAAAATGGCATCAAAGATCTACCACACAAATTTTCTAATTCAAATCTCTACTACGAGGGCTGCTATTTATGTATCCGGAATGGGGCACTTACAGAATCAGATTAAAAATATAAAGGTAAAATATGGCTCATTAGATGAAGAATACGTTTTAACTCATGTGGGGAATTTTAACAAATTTGCGACCTATTTATTCCAAAATACAGTTTTATAATATCTTATGTTTGTTTTTCATACTTATGCCTAGGGACACCTTTATCACATGATACATGAACATGATGTTTTAGCATTATTAATTTCCGCACAGTAAGGTTGTTTTGTATTTCAACAACTCAGGCGACCTTTTTAAATTTCATCCTTAAGCACAGACCGTCCGCAACTAAACTTACCAAACAGACAATAGTTAGTTAGTTAAAGTAAGTTGATCATCAATGCAACAGTTTTTGAGTAAGCCCTCACCAATAGTCTATAAAAAAGTCACGAAAATTTTGTCAAGTCTTATTTTTCGTGGATTTTATCAACGGAAATGATGGACACATCTTTTTGAAAATGTCGTCACAAGTGTAGAACAGACAGCCACATGAAATAAATTGTATTATATTTTTTATGACATTTTTTTTTTATGTTTCTGTAAGTGCCCCATTCCAGATACATAAATGGCAGCCTATTTATCTATAATACAGCGAACAAACGATACATAAGCAAGACGGTGAATTTTGAATTAAATACGTATAGGAGGCGAGGCGTAGAAGAACTTTAATTTCAATGTAAATGTGTCTTATATTTCACGCTGCGTACACGCGTAGCTGCGGCTGAGTCGCGTCGAGGCGTCTCATGTTCCGTTACCTACGAGCTAATGGTTGTCACACTGAAATGTTGCGCTTACCTCACCGCTACAACTGTGCGCTAATTAGATTCATAAAACAACTCAATCCATTAGGAAAATATAGCCTGCCGTTACTTGTTAAATAGGCGTTGGCCAGTCTCATGATTTCAAACTAACAAAATACTTATAAAACTAACAAAAATTTCTTGTCGTGTGAGAGTAGAGACACTTAGCCGACAAACTGCTTATTAAACCCTGCTTATACCACAGAATAATAACTAGTAACTAGCGTTACAGAAGCTTCACTTCGCAATGGTTTTCAAAGAAATATGTACTCAATCTGATAGACAATATGATTTAATTTAGCTCGCGTTCCAGTCAACCACGTGTTCATTTACATACCTGCCAAATATTTTTTTGAGGGAATATGAGCCGCGGTCTAGGGTTGCTTACTTCGAGAAACTACTTACGCCATCTAGCGCACAACACGAGCGTTTACTCCTTTTTTTGGCGGGCACGCAGCAGGCAGCGACGAGTACGTTCATGTAGTCTAAGACCAAGCAGCATAATTGTATATGCTATACGATTATTGCCGAAGATTTAATTCAATGAAGTAATAAACCTGCAATAGTCCTTGCATCAGGCGGGTGCTGGCTCTGGGTGTACGAGTACTTCTATAGTGCAGACAGAGCAAGTATCCGCTTGATGTACACATCACAACTATTCACAACACATTATTTGGTATAAAAAAGGCCTCTGTGGTGTTGGCTTTGGCCCCACACATGCCTCAAAGTACCGGGTCCCTGTGGGCCCGAGATCCGAAAAGAATACCAACATTATAATATAATAATAAAATGTATACTAATAATAATAATATTATAATGTATACTAATTTTTTTCCCGTGGGTGTCGTAAAAGGCGACGACGAACAATTTTAGGCGATGGGCTGACAACCTGTCACTATGGCGATTCACAATTTTCTGAATGACCCTATAATGTTTGTCAGACGTGGCGTAAATGTCCGTTTTTAGCGGTCGTTTACGCTCTGCCTACCCCGCAAGGGATTATAGGCGTGATATATGTATGTATGTATGTTTTCGTCTGTCCATCTTGCAAAAAATTGTCGAGAAAGTTGAACAAATAGCGCACGCGAGTGACTTCTTTCGCTTGCGGCAGCCCGCTAGATTAGCCCTTTCGCAGTGGCCGGCGCCTGGAGGTATGTTTTCAATACCTACACGCGGAGTGACACAGGCCTGCTTATACTTAGTTTTTGACAAGAATATATTATGTACTACTAGCAGCCCGCCCAGCGGTTTCACCCGCCGCTAACAATTTCCCCCCGGGATTAAGACAGTTTAATATAGCCTATGTTCATCAGGGATAATGTAGGATTCCAAAAATCTTGACTTCAATTTAAAACAAATATCGTTTTCAGATGGTGGTGGCGTAAAGTTACATGCCGTGTGATTAACCTGGCCAGCCCCATGGCAGTGCCTTTATTTTTATTTTTTTATCCCGTCCGAGCCGGTTTTCTATTAGGTCATAACTCTTCAGCCTATATGTGAACCAGCTAGTCGAGGAGCTCAGCAACGCCATGGTAGGCTGTTCCATAGACGGTAAATTTATAAATAACATTAGCTACGCCGACGACATGGTGTTGCTGAGCCCTTCGATTGCTGGCCTGAGAAAACTTCTCAAAATATGTGAGAAGTATGCGGAGGTCCACGGCCTCAGGTATAACGAGAAAAAGAGTGAGTTGCTAGTGTTCAAGGCGGGTTCGAAATGCTACCAGAATATACCACCGGTCACTCTCAAAGGAACTCCTCTTAAGATGGTTACAGAGTTTAAATACCTGGGGCACTGGGTAACCGCATCACTGGGCGATGACATGGATATTGAGAGGGAACGCAGGGCGCTGGCAGTGCGGAGTAATATGATGATCCGAAGATTTGCAAAGTGCTCAGAGGGAGTAAAAGTAACGCTTTTTAGGGCTTACTGCCAATCTTTTTACACCTGCAGCCTTTGGATCAACTATACTCAGAAATCACTGAGCGCCCTGCGAGTCCTATACAATAATGCGTTTAGGTCGTTGTTGGGGCTGCCACGCTACTGCAGCGCATCAGGAATGTTCGCGGAGCGGGGAGTAGACGGGTTCCACGCCATCATGCGTAAGCGAGTTGCCTCCCTGATGACGCGAGTGCGGGGCAGCGCCAACACTCTCCTACTTACCATAGCTGAGCGGACAGATGGACCTATTCTGAGGCACTGGATCACGACGCATACTGTGCCCGGATCACGTGCCTCAAAGTAGACTTGTAGTTTTAGTTAATTTTAATTTAATTTAATTTAATTTAATTTTACTAACAATTAAAATTAAGTGTTACTAACAAAGAATATGGATTTCAAAAGTCTGAAATAAATGATATATTATTATATTATTATTATTATAACAAAATTGTTATGAAAAAAGAAAATTCTGTGACACAAATTTCTTTTTTTAGAATTACGGTTCATGACGTCAATAAGTGATAATACTATCCTACATTGAATAAAGAATTTCAATTTCAATAAACGGTAAAAGATTTTTTTAAATCGGTCCAGTGTTTCGGAGCTTATTCAATTCAAACAAACAATAAAAAAACCTGTTTCTAATATTAGTGTAGATTATATTATTATTATTTTAGTGTGATGCCGGCTTAGGATAGCATCACCCGATTTCTTACCCGTGGGAGTCGTAGGAGGCGACTAAGGGACTTTTATTTTTTATTTTTTTTATTAATGATGGGTTTGCTCTTGACTCTAGTCTAGGCATAGGACAGAGACAGAGTCTAAGATGGAGCGAGCTCACCCAGAAGAAGCCTATTAAGGCACTGGCACTCCCACATACTGACGGAACGCAGCAAGCTACTTGGCGCCAGACTTCGGTGGGATGGTGGTCGCGAGCCAGGCGGCCCCTTACGGAGCCTTCCACCGCTTGGTGGGGATCGTTCAGCCGGACTTATCCACAGGCAAGCCTGTGTTGCCGTTGCCCGGGGTGGACCGCTAGGAGGTAGATCCCATACCACCCCAAACTGGACTTGGACAGGACTTGAGGGTGTGTATTGCAATTTTAGGCGATGGGCTGACAACCTGTCACTATGGCGATACACAATTTTCCGAATAACCCTCAAACATATGTCAGACGTGGCATAAATGTCCGTTTTTGCGGCCGTTTACGCTCTGCCTACTGGGATAATAGGCGTGATATGTGTATGTATTATTTAAGTGTAGATTTTTTAAATGCATTATTTAATGTTTTTTGTCGTCTTTTTTTATACCGAGTAAGGGACAGCCCTTCGAATACTGAAAGGGTGCATGAAACATAAAACTGGACAACTTTCCCCTAGAAACATATGTCAGGAAACGCCAAAAAAATTACCTTCCATACCAAAATGACAATCAGCTGACTGCATTGACTATGGGAAGTCAGTTTTTTTTACGTTTCCTGAATTATATGTTCCCAGGGGAAAGTTGTTCAGTTTCATGGTCTGCATGTACCCTATCAGTATTCGGAGGGCTATCCCTTACACCCTTTAATACAGTAGATAATGATTAAATGTAATCATACACTCTGGTACGAATAATGTGGCGTAGTTTGTACATTTTTAAATGAAAAAGTAGTTATTGTGGCATAACTGTAATAGTTAGACATACATTATAATAGATATTGATGTCCTCTATATAACTGTAGTACATCACTTTGCTCTATTGTCAATAATTTCCACAGCGTACGCGATACAAGATATTTTTGGGTACATTTCTCACACGTTGGGTTACATTATCGAAATTTTCACGCGGATCCCTATTTTTTTCTCGTTTAAAATATAGCCTATGTTCATCAAGAATAATGAAGGATTCCAATGGTAAAATAATTTTTAAAATCGCGCCAGTAGTTTCGGAGCCTTTTCGATGCAAACAAACAAACAATTAAATCTTTCCTCTTTATAATATTAGTGTAGATTTACCTGTAGCACCCTAGCACTTTGAGTTATTGGTACCGAATTATTGAAGGGATATACATGTATTCGTACTTGCTGGATTTTTATACTTACAGTAAATAAAACAAGAAATAACTTGAGGTACTGCTGATAGTGCAAAAATCATCTCATCTTATGCCACAACTTTCTACACAAAAAGTTTCTTCAAAATTGCTTAGCCCCGGGCTTCAGGAAAAAGCTTCAAGATATAAACAAACTGCCTGAGGGTGAAATGTTAAAATTGTTTATAGCTTTACCAAATACTATCTAGCATAAATAACCTACAGCCTACAGGGACAGGGCTTCGTACTATTCGAGTAATAACTAAACGAAATTATGACCGATGTAGTTCACTAGAGCATGAGATGGCGGAGATTTTTTATTTATTTATTCTTTTTTCCTCGTCACGTAATCGATTCTCAATGAGCTGTGGTCGATGATCGACGGATTTGATGACCTTCTGGAGCCTCTTAAATTTTCATGACTTATTTTTCTTTTGTGTCGCAGTGAGTGCTTTGTTCGACTTGATAAACATCAAATACTAGAGTCATCATTCATCACAGAAACTTAGTAAAAAATAGTCAAGGATGAGGCTAGACTGTTTGGACTGTTGTAGATTTTATTTGATCTAAATATTAGTTTGGCGTAGGTATTCCTTTCAAGCGACAGCCCCAGGGCTCCATCAGTGTACGGTATAAGATAACTCGTTATTCTGGGTGAGCTCGTAAAACGTTAAAATTTGAGACGCGGTCCCGTTTGAAAATAAACGAGAATTTTGATATTGCTCGCGTCACGAGAAGTCCATCGTGCTTTGGAGCGCAACGTGCTCAAGATGACACAGATAAGTATAAAATGGCCAGAGAAGGGCTTATCAACAAAACCTTGAAAACACAAAATATGTTACGACTTATTACAACTTTTTGTTACGGACAATAAAGTGTCGTGCAACGAGGCCTAGGGTGGTAAAGAGATTATTGAATATGGGATTCCTTAGTGATTCGATACTGGCGAGATAAAGCAGCGTAACGGTAGTGCGGCGGCGTCAGTCGGTAGTCGGTGAACGACACCGTGTGAGCGGCATCGCGCGCGCGCACCAATCGATAACCGATCATCCGTTCGATTCCTTCCTCAACTAATCAATAGATCATAGATCCATATAAATTTAAATTTGATCATAGGTCTCTTCTGGTACTGCAGGAAAAACGATTCCGTTTACGCGATAGCTTCAAAATAATACATACCTCCGCTCTTAAGGAAATTTTACAAAGCAATTATTTTACGGGCGGATGGATATGCATCCAATTTAGCTTAATAAGCTTTAATTAAGCTTAGTGCAAGCACATTACTTTTTACACTTAATAATATTTGACAATACATACCAAATAATTTCCGGTTTGACGTGTAATCGTGTATGGCTTACTAATTGGTACCTTAAACGGTCCAAATAAGTCTTGAAGGTAACTTAATATTAGCTTGACAAATTGGTTGTGCAAAGAAGTTTAAACTTCCGGCAACTCTGTATGTATTTCACGATTCTACTCATCCTCGTGAGAAGCGCACTCGATAAACTGCCGGTTATTGTTAACAGTGATTGGAAGCTTACAAAAATATCATACTTTGGTCTAATTACACAAAATTTGGACACTTGGGTTCATCGCGTTGATCGGCACCTATTTTAACATACTTAGCAGAATAACATATAGATAAGTAGGAATGCACTTAATCAAATATTAACCGACGGCATTCCTCCTAACTTCCATAACTCCGTATAGAACAAACTTATTGTTAATAAGACTGATAGAGCAGAGGTGGACGTCAGATTTGAGAGCTTTTATTCGATCGTAACGATCATTGTCGTGTACCGTTCGGCCGTCGGTCGTCCGGTATTAACGGGACTGACCCACGGCCCTGCGCCCGCGCCGCCTTCAATAACGCCGCACAGATCATTCGTATCATCGAGGAAATTATAGGACACGGGACACCACGTGGCGTGGACAGCCAGGGCAACAAACACCACATCCTTATAGCGGCGGCCTCGATAGATAATGCTAGCCTGCGATGCTAGCCTTCAAGCGTCTCCTGTTAGCCTACTAGGTTACTAATTCCATACTCTAGTCGTCATGTAAAGGTTGTTATTACGTGCTACAGTGTTGCAAGTTGCGAGTCGGACGGAAGCGCGTGATGACACAGTGGACATCCACGTTCGTAACAAAAAGGACATAATGTTTGTTGCGGTTTATTTGCCGTTCACGTGTTTCGCAATGGGAAGCTCGTCCGACCATTGAGGATAAGACTTTAAAAAATGAAGAGTTACCGCTAATTAATCAACTCGTTAATTGCTGTAATTTTGAGCGGTTATTGAGTAAACAAAAATCACCGTATCAGGGGGGTCTCACTCCACGGTTTAGGTATGTTCCGCCGGCGGGTCCCCTACGGGGACTAATCTCCGCGGGTTGTCACTTGTCGTCGCCAGACCGCCAGTGTGCCGCTAGCCGCCGCACTGTTCGCACGCACGTGCTGCTCGCGCGCACACTTACTTGATTTTTTTCTGTGTTTTAGTACGTTTATTCGTTAAAAAATCGATCGAGTCGTCGACTCGGTGTCCCACTCAATACAAAGAACAGTTAGACACAAGAATAATTAATTGTTTTTCTATATAAACAGTAGTCATTAATAATTTCGTTTAGGTTTATAAATATTTACAAATCTTACAATTCCTTTCGTAGATTAAGTGAACAAATAAGATATTATAGCAAAATCAATAACAAAAAATCTTCGTGCACGAATAACATGATGACAAGTTACAACCCTTGGAGTTCGCCGGCGGCTCAGTCATAAAACTGCGATGCGCAAGGGAGATTGAGCGTTCGCGCGCGTTCATAAGTTTCAATTTTGTTTGTGAGCGGTTGGGTACACCGAGCGTAGGTATTAATTTATACCTAAACATGTAATTTCTTAGGGAGTGATTCTTCTGTACGTTAGTACTATTATATATTCTGTGACCGTATTATCGCATCCATTTTCAAAATGGTATTCTGGCTCTACATTTGTTTTTACTCTTAATTTTCGTAGTTTTCACATGCAGCAATTTTCTTTTAATTTATAGAGAGGTGATATTAAAACTTACCTCCTTTAATATTTTGTAAATTTATTCCCAGTTTAATGAATATTCTCACTTCTTCTAGAGACAGTATTTGAATTTCAATTTTTAATTAAGTTGGTTTATTATTATGCCTGTCACATAAATTACTTAGTAATTAAAATGGTTGTCAGTTATTTTATCATGAAATTTATTCGCAAAATTAAAGTTCGTCTAGACGTTATTTGAGGGCAGAAATGTAAAGCGGCGTACATACCTGGGGCCTAAGCGTGGTGTGCCTGGAGTACATGTCATGTTGGTAGAAGTTGGTGGGCGACAGCGGCGGCCGGTACTTCTTGTGGCCATACACCGTGTCCATGGTGTGCATGGTGCTGGTGGTACACCGTCCACTACACTAGTCCATCACACTACACAGAGAGAAGCAGCCGATGCCGTAGAGTCGGCTGGCATCTGTAACAAGAGAGTAAACCATAATGTTAATAAAATGTTCAATGTGACGACAGCCCGGCCGATGAAGTACCCAGGGTCTCAGCTGGTGCAATTTCATTGGAAGCATTTAAAAAACTTATTCGCGAACAGGCGCGAAGTTTCGAATTGAACGGATCACTTTAAAAGATGTTTCATCCAAGTCGTCATTTCTATACGACAATTCAAATTGAATACTCTGTCAGTCATCACATGACGACCGATGTGGCGCAGTGGTAGTGCGACTGCCTGCGACGCAAAGGTTCCGGGTTCGATTCTCGGTGGGACACTCACAAAAGTTGATATTTATCTCTTTGTGAATTTGTTCCCAGTCTGGTTAGGATATTGCAGGCTGAACCAACTGATTGTCCGAAAAAGAAATGGTTCCGTGCTTCGGAGGGCACGTTAAGCCGTCGGTCCCGGTTGCTATCTATGATTACTTAGACGGCGGTCGTAACACAACCATGTCAGAGGCCTACTAGTGGTAGTAGGCGGTTGAAAAAAAAAAACTGACACCAGAGTTCATCGGGTCGTTGGATGACTCGGTGTCCCACACGAGACGAGAGAGATCACATTACTACAGCTTAAACAAGTGACTATAATAATAACCTACCTATATCATATCTTCTTTATCCAACTGCTGTGAACAAGCTGTGAATATCACACCTTCTTTCACTAGTGTTAAAGCTCACACAAGTTCAGTAACCTAAGCGCGCTGTAAAACATTATCACACCTACTCTATAAATTTGGTAGACGGCGCGCGGAGACCTACACATTCAATGAAACTATCTGCAGATTAGTAACAATTTCGTGTCTTCCTCACTTCGTTCCGGGTAAAGCTTATGGTAAGCTGGTGAATGGGAATAGAGGCGCGGGCGCAGACCTGCCCTGCATGACAACCATACACACGTCGCGCATGCGCAAACACATCGCACCCACGGATTTATGCGCAGGCGACGATGCCGGCGACTAATGACGCATGAACATCGCCTTTTATTCTTATTTATAATGTGTTAAAAGAAACAAAAAATAAAATACATTTGCATATTCCCTACTCTACATACATAATGCATCTCAATGATTGAATGTTGACGTGCGCCGCACAGACAAGGGAGCTTTTTTTTAAAGAACTTCATTATGCACATTGGAAATAATACGGTACAGATCACGGAAAGTACCTAGTAAAAAGCTTTGAATATTGAATCGATTTCGTAGCGGCCTAACACGTTGGTAACGGGATTCTAGTAATACATTCAGTTGTATGCTGGCAGTCGAGATATTTGCATAAGCCTGGTGCGCTGCGAGTCTGGCGACCGGGCGGCCGCTGGTTATGCTGGGTCAGTGAATTTGTAAACAAATTTCGCTCGGTCAAGAACCTTCCCACCGCATACTGAATAATCTATGATGAAGTTTATCAAGTTTAATGTCTATTCTGATTAAAAGATGTTAAAAACCTCCAAAGTCATCGCAGTCTTTAATGTTGTTCTGGGTTCAAAATTACGAAATATCTTTGTATGGGTAATTGCATTCAAATTCAGAGCATAACACATTATGCATGGTGTTTTGTGGTGGCATGCTAAATGCTGCTCCATAAAAGCAGTTATCGCATGTAGTGTATGGTTGGCCTCCACCGCTGGCCTCAGGGTCGCCGGTGCACTATGCCTGAATGGCTCGACGGTTGCCGATAACACGGATGGATGCCTAATTTTTTCTTTAATGTTTTTCCTACATGATGTATCTCCATGACTGCTGATTCATACAAAAAAACAATCTCGGCGTCAAAATTAATTGTTGATTGCTATCAGGAAGCTGTTGTTTCGATTTTTTAAGCTGTCGGCCAACACAGCGGTCTTAATTGAAGATTAATTGCAGATATGTATTGAAACAGCGAAGCATGTGTTAGTTTTTATTTCATTGAATGACTACATCTACGTGACCCGCAGCATTAAAAGCGTTTTTGTTCCTATTTCCACTGGTTTTATGAGTTTGCTTTGCTTACACTCCTTATGAACTCATTTCATGTTTTAATTTACATTTTTGGTCTTAGAACGAAAATGCAGTAGCGGAAATTCGTTTTATTTGAAAACGACATCACAAACGCAAGTAGTCACATTTCATACCAATCTTAAATTCCGCTGGTGGAATACTCACAGTCAAAATTCATTCAAAGCATGCTTTAAAAGACGAAACACAATAAAGAGCAGGAGGTACTGCTCCTTATTTTAGCAGCACGTCTTAGTGGCTCGTTAGCACGTGTGGAGGTTGTCTGTTGCCCAACTGTGAACCGGAGCAATGCCAATCCAGGGCTGAGTGCTGACTCAGTAGGTATCTACCGTGAGAAAACTACGCAGCTACATTCGCAGGACAATAAGTGCCTTAGATCCTTGACGAGGTAAACAGAAGCATCAATTTTTATGTTAGATATGCTAGCTGTTTTTCTACGTGTCATTCAGAGGACTGGCTGCAGTGAAAATAACAGCACAAAACATCAAGCTTGGATAAAAATTCTTAGGAAATAAATATCCTGGATAATTCACACAGCGCCAACTAGCCCCACAAAAAAGCAAAGCTTGTACGATGGGGACTAAATAGCTCATATTTAATACAATTATATATATTTTTAATAAATACATAATATACATAAGAAACACCCAAACACAAAGATCTGAAAATGACTAACAAATATTTGTGTCTTGCGAGGATCAAACCAAGCAGGCAGGGGCACTGTCCGCTACACCATCCTCATAATTACAATATTGCAGCTGGTACATTGCATCCATCATGGAATGGAAGTGTAACCGATGTAATATGCCAGTCCTGTAGTGTAGTGTTTCAAGTTTCTACCGTGTGAAATATCTAGAAGCACATTCGCAGGATCATAATATCCTGGCAGCATGGCGAGAATGCAGACACAGCTCTTTAAGGCTCTACAGAGTCCTTTATAATTAGATAATTTTATAGCAAATTTCAGTGCACAATCTTAAGATCCTGCGCCGCTGGCTGCGCTACTAAGCACTGTTCTACTAAGAATGACAGTAAGTTTATTACTTTTTAGTGCAATTTGCGAATATTCCTCGACTTGTAGGTGTGAGAAGCTTTGTGGAGGAAGTTTTAAGTAGATACTGAAAGTTTTATTATAAAAGCAAAGTCGATATTTTCATTCAATAGGTATAGCAGAAGACGCGGTGGTTTATTAAAATTACAACTTAGAATAGCTGTAGCGTAGCACGTGAAAATGGTAAAAGGGTCTCAAGTTCTACCTACTCCGGAATAATTAAAAATGCCTTGAACTTTTTGCAGTATAAAAATAGGTAGTATCACAGGGTCGTACCTATGATTCAGAAGGAACTTAAGAAGGACAAGTCATCGTTTAAGAATTTACTAAAAAACCAATAATCTGATACAAGTATTTGCAGAGTGTTTTATTTGTGTGTGATTGCAGTGTTGGTAAACACGGCGCAGGTCAACGTATCCCACTCGTGCAGTACCTCCCCGCGCACTCAATGTCAATGTCACCCTTCCAAACACTGCAGACCTCGGCCCGCGCGAGGCAAAGGAGCTTTGCGGTGAATTCCGTACCTAGGTAGGTAAGTCATACGTACTTATTTATGATGCATGAATGATGTTGTTCTTGTTATGTGGGACATCAAGTCAACGAACGGCCCAAATAAACTTGGTGTCATAATTTTTAAGCCACCTTTAATTACCATAAACAGTGATAGATAATTGTTATTTTCTTGTACTTCTAGTATTTTTTATCAGTCTTATGACATTAATTTCTGCAACGCAAACATTGTTGCCTTTCAACGTTAATTGCATGAAATATTGATAAAATAAGAATAATTTATTATTATTATTGCGGGATGATCATATAAAACAGGGCTTTGTAGGTATATAGGTTGGTACGTACCTACGAACAAAGATAAGATAAAAATACTAAGGCTAACAGAGTTAAATTTATTTTACATAAATCTATAAAGATATATAAGAAAATACGCCAAAATTAACCATAAAAAGAATAGGTACCCACTTGCACCATATACGGTACTTTAACCCAAAACATTAGCATTCCGAATCAATTGACAATGAAATATGGCGACAAGGTGAAGGTCATTCGCGGATCGGATCGACCGACCTCATAAACCTCAATCCGTTGAATTTATATGCGCGAATCTGAATGAATTTGACTTTTTGATGGAACGAATGTAGGTGAAGTAACGTGTGGTGGTGGAATTCGGCCGAATACGGTACCTGCGCGTGCGCTGGCTGTGGCTGGCACAAGCACGACTCAGTGAATCCAGCTCGCATTCGGATACACGCCGACCCAGCCAAGAAACAATAGAACTAATTACTCGAAACTTACTTTGGTAAGAAACGACCGCCCCAGACACTGTATCACCAACTACACCTAAGTCAATAGAGGAACTTTGAGCGAACACGCCCGGCCGGTGCTAACAAGTTGCTCATTAAGGATAATTCAAAGTTACTTTGTACAACAACTTGGCTGTTTTTTAAGAATAAACTTATTTAATGCTCTACACAGTTATGATGATATCTCATTAATTAATCATAACAACACAAAGCACGGTAAAACGTTTATAGAGAGCACAAAGGAAGGAATCACAAAACCGTGAAGTTAGATCATCTTGCCGACTGCGCGTCGCGTCGGTAATATGTTTGGTTTATATTTAAGTTTATTCAGTTGCATGCTTCCTGATGGCGTGATGATGAGATTCTGGTAGTACCGGCAACTGGTGAGGAGTCACGTCACGAAACGACCGGGCGTCCTCACCATCCACCGCCTGGTGGAGGAAGATGACCTCCAAATGACGCATCATTCCAACAATTATCGGAGTTTATCCGTGCAGTTGCGTCAAATTATCTAATAGGAATTCATCACGAATGTTTAGTTTATCTATCCGTATTTATAATTACGTAGGTATTCTTTGTTAATTTTGTTTAAAACGTTTAGTATTGCGACGTTGTAACTAAATAGTTCTAAGTAGGTATTAGAATTAGCTTCTTTTCCTAACTTTTACACGTAAAGGCTCTCGAATCCGTTCAAAAGATAACTGTAAAACGGTAAATACCAAGAATTTGAACTTGCCCTCGATTTTTCAACTAGGTGATGCAATTACAGAAAAACGCATGTGCATTGTCGGCACGAAGCACCTGCCCTGTGTATTACTCGATCCGCGGGTAGTCGTAAATGTGAGGGAAACGCATTAACATTGAATGGGTAACAGTGAGGTAACTTGGCACAGGGAACATGACGGGACGTGGGCGCTATGACTATGGGACTCATATGCGAGCTGTGCTAGTGCTACCTACCACATGTCGTACATTTGGTGTATATGTAATCAGAAATGATTCAGCAAATAAAACGATTAGATTTGGTTAGTTTATGGTCTTAGTTTCAATTATACATACATACATATATCACGCCTATTATCCCTTGCGGGGTAGGCAGAGCGTAAACAGCCGCAAAAAAGACCATTTACACCACGTCTGACAAATGTTTGAGGGTCATTCGGAAAATTGTGTATCACTTTAGTGACAGGTTGTCAGCCCATCGCCTAAAATTGCAATACACACCCTCGAGTCCCTAGTTGTAGTTTTAATTATTGTGCCTAATAAAAGGCTATCATGTCGATATTATCGTCTTAACTCTAGGTTTCATATTAGTGGTATACTGAATGTTATTAAATAATACACATACAGTATTTTTGTAAAGTAAGCTTATTATTAACATATCCATAATCACATTTAATCACTTTTACCCAAACTACGACTTGTTCATAGTTAAATAGTTTGCAATATTGTTAGAAAAGAATTCCTTTTCAATTGCGAACATGTAACTTTTCATAAGCCCATTCAAAAGCTTTCAGAAATCCGGATTGAATTTTGTGGCTTTTCCAAGCGACTATTTTGGAGGCTTTCCAAATGGGACGGCTGCACTGACCCGACAGCTACGGACTTTATCAACAAACATAAAACTGCACGTCGTACGCACCTACATATACCTACTCACTGAAACTGCAAGAGATTTGTTATTTTGTTTTTTGGTTTTGGTTTGTTGTAGCCCAGTATGACTAGCTTTTCATGTTTGAAAAATTATTAAATCGTTTATTTTTGGCTTATTGTTTCTGGACCATTGGCCGAACCTTATGTATTATTACAAGAAATAAGCAACTGTAATTTTTTTTGTAAGGTAGGTATGCCCTCAATTAATGCTCGCCGTACTGGACTGTTAGCTGACGGTTGCATCAGAACTCGTCCGTTTAGGTACCGGTAGTAATATGACAACTTTCATGGAAAAAACTTGGTTCAATCTTATTTAAACAACCCCAAATTCCGTTATTTTACGTAGGCACACGCAGGAGCAGGACGTGTGTATTGACCACAGAACTTTGACTGGCTCCTACGAGTTGGTGTTTTGATGTTAGTTCTCACGTGCAGAAAGATTGCAAGTGAAATTTTGAATCTGCATTTTTCAGTATTTATAATTTGAAAATAATATCAAATTATTGACAACTTGGGAAAAAATACAATATCGTATTGTGCTTACATATTATTGACCCCATTTTTCTATACTTACTTAATAAATCAAATGCTACACATACAATCAATTTTAAAATATTTGGAGTGACAAACTTGACATAGTGAAGTATCCATTCAGTAAGTAGGTAGTAAAAAGTTATTTAAAAAAAATACCTGTTATCTTAATTTGTACGAGCAAAAACCTACTGTTATCTGTTTTCAAATGAAGTTGATAGTTATTTTATCAGTTTAGATAATCATTATAGCGATACGATACCGGGGAAAACTAATTTGTCTATACACATACAAAATCATGATCAATTAATGCCTCATTATAACTGTGTCTGTGATAAATTATCTTAAAACTATACGAAGAGCAGTATGATGCATCGTCATGTAGATTACTCTTTTTGTAGCAGTCAGACTGATGAGATGAGTAATTCGCAACAGTAACTGGTGACAAATTTTATCAGAGCTTTAAGTCACCAAGTACCCGTTGACGCTTATCCCAAAGAGCAGAGAGGAACAATAAAACAAATCATCCAACATGAGCTTTACTACATGCAACGCATACACCTGCAGTACAACTGGTTCTTGTGAGGAGTGCACGCATACATATCTACACAGGTGGACCGCGATCTAACTGCTGCACAACTGCAAATCATGCTGCTGGTGCTACGTTTGCGAAAGAGATTAGAGGAAACATGAACTGTATATCAGAGCTGCATCACACTGCATCAGCAGCAAAGCAGTCCGTATGCAGGGTCTCATAAGTGGCGACCAGAGTAGGCGCACCAACCTAGTACCTGCACCGCCGCCGGTGCTCGTTTAGACAAGCCAGTTGACGTGAGATAATGTGTAACTATGCATGTAGACGCGCATAAAATTATCGCATGCTCGTAACGCAATGTGTGTCAACAGTGGCGTCCCGCTACGCTGCGCCCGCGCACCCAGCTAACCAAAGCACACGCTTTTATGTCGAATGTATTTTGCATAGTACTATTTATCATACCTTGCCATATTCCACATAAAACCGTAATTCTGCAAAGTTATTGAAGGTATATTCTGCAAAACATTGCAGCGATGCGCAGGACGGTCGTCATCGTGACATTGACCTAGGGTTCACACAAACCTAAAATAAAATTACTTTGGGCTTGTTTACGGAAAATGGAGGTGATTTTAAGTGTCAATGTCCCCGTAAGCTCGAATGAAGTCTTGTGGATAAAAAGGTTTGTCGATTGAAGTCTGTTCTTATGGATGAAAAGTATTGGTAGATATTCAATGCTAGGTACCTATAAATAGAGGCGCACATTTGTAGTGAATCATGAGTCAATCGCATTCACACGCATGTCACACGTTTTCCCTGAGAAACCGCATCCAGGTAACCTGGACTTCCCTCTCTACATTTACTCCTTTTTCTATTTTGTTGCGCTTCAATATGATTATTATGACTCAACGGAAGGTCTCCATATATAATAATCTAGAACATTGACTACAAATAATTTGTGATGATTACCATCATCCCATGTTTTCCCATGGGCGAGTAATGTATCTACAAGTCATCTATACTTTGCGCTGATGATATTCGCATTCATTGTGTTTTGAGTATTGTTTTATTCCCTCTAATTAGGTTGGGGGACTTGTCAAGCAGTGGTCATTACGAGAATGCACGATTTCTGTGTCTGACGTGCAAATGTAGAATTGTACAGCATTCGATGTTGGTAATTTTTCGCCTGATTGTTTTCACAAAGCGTGTTATGTGTGAGTGCGTGTGACCACAGCCTACGGTTGACCACTTTCTTTACCACGAAAGAACACTCCCGTTATCTTTACCTATTTTACATATCAATATTATTATTATACTAACAGTATTTCACGCCAGCTGATTTAATAGCCCACAAAAGCCGAAATGTTTCTAATTTAAATATAAATGGTAGAGAATGCACGATCATATTTATTTTGTCTATTAAATAGTCGATACATTACATTTTACAAACTTGAACCGGAATAGAACAGATATAGTTTCATAAAATAAATAACTGTACTTTTGTGAACCAGTCATCTTAGAATAAAATAAGTACCTATTTAAGAAATTCCTAGACATGCCATTCTTTGTTGTTGTTTAAAAACCTGAAAATGGACAAACCGAACTAATCTCGATGTACCATTACAATTCTGAAACGTTTGACAACGCATTTTAAAAATTTAAAGTTTGTTGGATTAGTGATTAATCATGAATCGATCAATAACTTGAATTAACAAGGTTTGAAATTATTTTTTTTCATTTTCAGACCTTGTTTCAGATTCAAAAACATTTTTATCAACTGAAGCTCGAGGTTGATCCGCGCTTTTTTTATTATGCTATAATTGGCGTTGGGCTATTTCGATTATTCAAACAGTTCTGTATCTATATGAATTACATTTACGCAGGTTTATTTAAAAACAAAAACCATTCCAAATAAATAGTTAAAACCAGTCAACCAAATATTCAAACCATTAATACAAATAAATTCGTCTTTAATTATTTACCCTGAAGTAATTGATCTTATGAGTATCTCGTTGATGTCTTTTCAAAGAGGGTTTGCGTGTGCGCTACGTAAATACGCGTTTATTAACTAACTCTATCCGTTGTAGCTCAAAACATCTGCTCTCGTTGAAAAATTACTCTTGTCCATCTATATATTTAAACTACCTACCTATTACTTATTTAATAGATAGTGGCTAGTGTGGGCTAGAATGTAATGTCAGTTGTCGTCGCAAAAAATAAAAATAACACTAAAACTAATAACTAGCCTTTTTTTACATACATACATACATACATAAATCACGCCTATATCCCTTACGGGGTAGGCAGAGCATTAAAAGCCGTAAAACGGATATTAACACCACTTCTGACAAAAGTTTGAGGGTCAATCAGATAACTGTGTATCACTATAGTGACAGGTTGTCAGCCCATCGCCTAAAATTGCAATACACATCTAACCCTCGAGTCCCTTAGTCGCCTCTTACGACACCCATGGGTAAGAAATGGGGTGATGCTATTCTAAGCCGGCATCACACGGTATTTTATATGAAAATTAACTAAGTAGTATTGTTGATCATTATTTTAACAATTTGAACTTAATTAACAAGTACAGTAAAATATATTTACCTCTTTATTTGACCTCAATAAAAGCACGCAGAACGCGGCTTCTTCAGGATGAGATGTTTCAAACTTATCGTCTAACAAACACTCATACACTTAAATTGTTCTTTATCTCCAAAATATTTCGTTAAGACAATGTTTTATTTCAAGAATCGCATTCAAGAAGTTTTCGTTCGGATTTCGAATGTGGGGCGCGGCGTCGGAGGCGGCGTGAGCGAGCGCGCATCCGCGCAACCGTACGGACTCGTCGGGTGTGCGCGCGCGCTGCACTTGATCGTTGAACTGGCGCGCCAACACGTCCACGGCGCGGAGACCGCTGCGCTGCTCCGACTACCGCAAATCCACCGCACATCTAATTCCGCCGGGTTACACCACGCGTCCGATCTACTGGATCTACTCTAAAGTAATTGTAGCGCAAAACGAATGCGGGCAATGGACAGCAAACCGCAGAAACTGTTCGGAACTGTGTTGTGGTCAGCCGCCGCGCCGCTGCCGGCCTGCGAGGTATCTAATTGATCGCTCAATGATCGCTATCATCCATATCTATGCAATCTGACGCCGTAACTGTACTCTAGATATCGACTAATAATTATTTTTGTGATCGCTGCGTCATTTTCCTTTTACAACGGTGATTGACGGTTGACATCTTGAATGGAGTGTGGCGAACCTCCGTTTTATGGGTACACCATGTGTAAAACAGAATTGGTCATAAAGGCGTTTATTTCAATCCTTTATACATGCTGTTAAACCAAGTCTGAGTATTTTCGCTCAGAATTAGAATTTTGGGCTGAATTCCTAGATGAAAAGCAGGAATATGGCATAAACGCAGACTTCATTCAACCATCTTGCAAATTAAGTCCAGAAATTCAGAAATTCAGTCAAATTCCTAGGATTTTATCTGAATTTCTTAACTGGTTGAGAAATATGGCAAAACTAAGTTTTAAATATACTTTTCTCCAATCAAATGTCGTCATGAGTATTTTTAAGTTCAGTTCTAGGTAATTCCTTGTTTCATAAAAAAGAAGCAATGTCTGACGAAGAAAATAAATAATTCAATTATTAACATTTAATTGAGATATATTCTACGAGTAGAGGAAATTATTTAATATGCAAACAATCAATAACAGATATGAAGCTTTTTTATTAATCATTGAGTAATTTTTATAATGTAATTTTTGAGGAAATACCAAAACAGTCATGACAAGAAAAAAGTATCTTTAGCACCTCATTTTGTCATTTTCCTGAATAAACCGAATTTCTAGGAATATGCCCGAATTCCTGATTTTGCCATTTTACTGCGACATTAACATTATATGCATTTTCAATTTACCTTATACTCAGTTTTGCTCTTAACAATTATTTCTATATGTTAAATAAAAATAAGCAAATGCAATCAAAATGATACCTAATTTACATTCAAAATATTCTAACACGATTTTGAAATGACGTGTCAATACACGGGGTGTAGGGAACACCTCTCCGAATACTGAGTGACTTGCAAACCAGGAAGCTAAACAACTTTCCCCCAAGGACCATATGTCAGAATACGACAAAATAATCACGATCCTAAAATCACGATCAGCTGACTGTATTTATTATGGAAAGGCGCAAAATTATTGATGTTTCCTGAAATACATTCATATGCAGCATGTTTGGAGAGCTGTCCCTTACACCCTGTATAATACACAATTATAGACTAAGCAACTTATTTACATTGATACGCTAGGTATTATCCACCAAAGTACTTTAAGTATCTACACATATTATTAACTACTTATTTCAAACAAAATCGTAAATACTAAATACTCACATTAACAATAATATAATCTTCATCCTATGCATATAGTTAGCGCGCGGGCGTCGAACCCGCATCGCGCCCGCACCGCCGCCGCCACCGCACTACACCACCGCATGTGAGCAATTTCACCAGACACAATACATTGAACCACTGGAACCAACATAACTGCGGAAGACCACGAAGATAGGCTGGAATAAGTTATGGTATGCCAGTTGCCGACGTTTTACTATCCTTCTGTCTTAAAGATATTATGTTTCAAATGCTAGTCGGGCCGCGACGGCGCAGTGTCTGCCATCGACACGCTCACAAGAAGAATGCTAGTGAGTTCATTAACTTTATTTTCACTTTAATTCTCAGTCTCTATAACAGGAGGATCTATAACTCAATAGATAAAAAGTCAATTTATATAAGATAACGTAATTTAATAGGATTTTTTTACATAGGATGTTTAAATAATTAGACATATTATATAACACATAACTCACATTTCATCTTCACTTACGATTACAACATGACCCGACATCGGTACCATTTAATGGATGGATTAAGAAGGAAGCTAATAAGCTTCCTTCTTAAAAGTTGAAAATTTGCCTATTCCATGCGAGGCAACAAGGGATCCCAAATTTATTAATTATAATGATATCTATCACTTACCTACGTCCATCGTTGCCCTGCAAAAAATTAGGCTGATATGTCTACAATACAACTACACATTACCTAAAATAGTGACCATAAATTTGCAGTATTGAATGAAAGAGTAGCCTGAGCCAGCTACGAAATCTTGTTTAGCCTCAGAATATCATTGGCCGCTATTTCTCAAGAATATAGTTTAATACCCTTCCATTCAGTAAAGTTCAGACGCTTCCCGGTAGCATCGCCAAAACTTTGTCAAGTGTTATTTGTTATTATAAAGTGCAACATTGCAACTTAAAGTTACAACTTTTGAACATAAACAATCAATTTCAGCGTATTGTTGGTAGCAATTATTGTTTATACGAGCTTTAACTACATTTAAACGTTTAAACAGCGCGTTGAATGTATACATTAAATATACAACAATTAGTTAATAAGTGTCTATTTCATGATTTTCCGTCCCTCTATAGGTCATCTCATTGTGCATCCTGATGCTAAGTTTATTTAAGTCTATGTCTATTTTTTGAGATAGTAACTTGAATGAGATATTTCTTATTACTTTGTAATATCTCTCAAAACTTATTATGAAGGCGTTCAATTTATTATACTGGAAGTTTCAACGTCATCGTAAGGCCAAGGCGACCCATTCTTACCTTCGTACCAAACTATCTTAAATGAAAAATTTGCCATCCTTATTTGACGAGTATTTAAAATGGCTACCTAAATGAAAACTAACTAACTACCCTGAATACTTTTAACAAGTTATAGTACGCACTTATGGTCACAATCCATCTCTCTCTCTTTTCGTGTGGGACACCGAGTCGTCCAACGACCCGATGAACCCTGGTGTCAGAGTTCATCACACTTCATGAAACTCTTTGTACATATTAATAGCGTTCAATATGAACTGGAAGGTCTGCGGGTTGATCCACTTGACTCCTGACACCAGCTCCTGAGGGTCCAGGCTCCTGGCTTGGCGGCCGGAGCCGACGGTTCGCTGCAGGAAGTAGTCGTCGTACTCCATGCTGTAGTCGGGTAATATCGGGTTGAACTTCGCGTAGTAGATCGCGGAGAAACACGCGTATAGCAGCAGGGCGGCTGTAAACAGCTGGAAAGAAAGAAGACATACATACACATACATACACACATCACACCTATATCCCTTGCGGGGTAGGCAGAGCGCAAACGGCCGCAAAACGGACATTTACGCCACATCTGACAAATATTTGAGGGTCATTCGGAAAATTGTGCATCGCCATAGTGATAAATTGTCAGACCATCGCCTAAATTGCAATACATACCCTCGAGTTCCTTAACCGCCTCTTACGACTCCCAAGGGTAAGAAATGGGGCGATGCTATTCTAAGCCGGCATCACACGGTAGTAAGAAAGAAGACAGTGCACTTTAAATTAAAGAAACAACTGTAACACTGTACCTCTAACTGAAAATATTCCTGTATATTGGTTTTAAAACAAATATTCGAATGAATTAAAAGCTATAATGATGAATAAAACCATAACATAATTTAACCAAAGGTGACCCTAAATACCTACTAGCAAAACTACATAACCACAAATTGTCAAAAGTCAATAATACTTTTAACTTACTTGTCTTAAGTAAAATCTAATTGAAAAAGATAAGTAAGCAATCTAATCATATACTTATTATAGTCTCAGATAGAACTTTAAACAAAAAGGCCTTCCAAATTACTCTCGTTGATGTCTTTTGTACGAAACACATGTATCATACGATGTACAGACATGTAACAACGATACTTCCTCCTGCTGACGTATATACATATGGATGTAATTTTTTTAGCTGCAATTGTTTTAAGGGGTGAACCAGCAAATGAAACTAAACAACTTTCCCTAAGGAACATAAGACGAAAAATTAAAAAAGGCCCTCCTATTAAAATTTACCCGGTCGACTGGAACATTTTGTATTGGGAAGAGGCAACATTCTTTTTCATATTGCGACCTATGTTCCTCAGGAAAAAATGATCATTTTCATTGGATGGTCCACCCTTTGAAAAAAATGCAGTATTTTTATTACACCTTATAAATATGGTGGATATCAAATCAATTACACGGCTGATCATATTACACGCGCTATTATAGTCGAATTTAATTTAATGACCCATCTCATACATCTATATTTTATACTAATATTTTAAATATAAGGTGTGTTCGTTCGTCGTTTTTGAAACGTTGCGTCGCATTCATAAAAAACGTATACGGGAGATATTTTGTTATTACACGGGAAAACTTTTACCGTAGGAACATATCATATTGCCAGGGGAAAACCCAAGAAACTGCAGAAGAACCGCGGGAAAACAGTTAGTTTTTAGTAGTTAGTTGTATGATATTGGTAGATTTGCGTTGAGTGGACCTCTCTGTGTCAAGGGCGGCTTTGCTTCCGGTATAGGTACTCGTATCAACAACAATAGCAAATATTTACTTTAAAGTTATGAAATATTTGTTTAAAGGGTTAAACATTCGTGTGAAGGCCTCATCTACCCTAGTACAGCATGCATATGTACCAGTAATTTTGAACCTTTGTAAGGTCCCGTACTTATAGTTCAAAACCTATTAAAAACATAATTAAAACCATATCACAAATAATATAATATTACTACCATATAAAGGGTGCAAATGCAGATGATATGAAGCAAAAGGATGTAAACGAAGATTTGACAGCTGATAGAGATAGGAAGAAAAAAAACATGTTGGGATAAGGGCAGGCAGAGGATGATGATATAGGGTGCAAATTTTACTAGTGACCGATAGCGAAAACTCATCTGGCTGGTGATAAAGAACAACTTTCCCCAAGGAACATAGGTCGAAATACGAAAAAAAAATTGGAACCCGAGTTACTATGGAAGCTCAAAATATATTTGTCTTATTTTGACCTATGTTCTTTGGGGAAAGTTGTTCTTTATCACCAGCCCGTGGTCTGTTTTCTGTATCGGTCACTAGTAAAATTTCACCCTATATAAGTTTGAAAATAATATTTACGAGAAACTAATAAAGTTAGTTTGGACTACATGCGGGTATAGTTTTAAAACCTTAGTGTGATGTTAATTGCAATTAGAAGTCACGTTGTTCTTACGTATCATCACTTGTTAGATGATATGTTGTAAATAGTATCGTACATAGTTGTTGATCAAAGTATGTATTCCAATGATCATCAATAACGGGAGGATCTGGCAGTAGGTTCAGTTCTTCTCAGTAACTACAATCTATTTTATCGCTTTTTGTGTTTTGGTGTTTAAAACTAGGAACATAATAACCATATACACGGGGTGTAAGGGACGGTATACCGAAAACTTTGCAGGCATGATCAGATACTATGGAGCCTATGTTAGGAAACGATTTTCTTTTTTAGAGTTTTATAGAAAGTTTTATAGAGAGTTTTATAGAAAGACATCATAGAAAAACATCCAGCTGATCTGGAATATTGTATGGGAGGTCGATTTCTTTACCAACATTATTATCCTCCATCGAAAAAGTTGGTCTGTTCATGACTGCGGAGTTTTCGATACAACGTCCCTTACACCCCGTCTTGGCTTGTATAGAGTGTAAAATTATTCTTATGCATCAACCTATGATCCCGTTTAAACGCTTTTTCTTATATTCTGATATACGTGTTTATATGTAGATCTAAATGGCTAAATTGACAAATAAATACAACACGGTTGAGACCAATTAATACTTAAAGCTACATTGTCATTTATCTCCTAACAATAATTATTACAAACCAAGTTAATGATGAAGTTATTGGACACAAGGATAATTGCACTGCGCGTCTCAAGTACCTACTTATGTATTATCATACATAATTCATACATAACTCTTCATACAACGAAACAGTACATTTTTACAAAACAAATATATGACTTGAAACCTTTTTTCATACCAGATATTATTTTAAAATACCGTTAATTTTAACTAACTTTGAGTAGGTAAATAAGCGGCTTCGCTGACTGGGCTGGTTGTTTTTAATTAATTTTGTGCATAATTAATTTCAATTACACTTCGCAAACACTCCTGAGGAGGTGTATTATATTATATTCAATGATTTATGTCCAGTTTGTTCATGTAATAGTTTATTATAAAGAAGCACGTAACGTGTAATAAGAGGTAGACTTAGTAAGTTCAATACCACGACCCGCACGATAGGTAGTTGACGAGATGTGTTGTGATATGAATAATATGACGTCGAGGTACTAGGTAACTTGAATATGTCTTATCAGATTGTTTAGCTACGATAATATTACCTTTTTGAAAATAGTAACTATGGCAACATTAAAAAATAATTTATTCAGCCGTAGCAGCAAAAATTATACATGTTTGGTGGTAGCAGGTAAAAAGCAGTTTCTAAAAGCTAAACTAACTATAATCTTCAACATTAATTTTCGACTTTATAACGCAAGTAACATTTAAATGCGGTTAGTCTTTTGGAAAGATTTTGCACAGTAGGTATAGTAGTAACCTAATCGTCGCCACTTTTAAATTAAGAGCCAATCAACAACACAACACTCACGAGTCTAAGACACACGAAAAAAGAAAAGACTTTAGTATGCCTAGAATAAAAACAATTAAACTAACATCCGGTTTCCGAAGAGAAGTGCGAAATTAGTTAACTGTATCTACCTTATAACTGAAGTGATCAATCTTGGCAAAAAATAAACAATTACTTTGCCCTCTCATACATCAGTGTATGTTACATGTCAAAATCTAATTGACCATGTTGATAATAGATGGAGTAGAGGAGGCGCCCCGAATTCGACTTCATACAAAACAATTTAATTGGTCTAAAATGGTTCTCTCACAAAAAATACCAGGAAGAACACCATGAAGAAGAATCACTTCGTTAGTAATTTTCGGCCGTGAAAATAATATCAGGTTCCGGCCAACTATTGAATTAAACTATTTTCAATAATTGAAGGTACTGATTGTATATCTATTTTGTTTAAATTAGCGTGGGAACTCTACTCAATACAACAATCATTAAAATATCATCTAGAATAAGTAATGTTGCGACGTGATTATATCGACCTCAGTAAACAGAGTAGGTAGGTAAATATGATCTAGGAAATAGACGACTAAAGCGACACACGCAAGGTTGAGAAGTCCTCGAGCAGCGCCCAGGCTTGACAGCTGCTGGTGTAGCCACATTAAAACTGTGTCAATGTTATGACTCGCCATCTACTATAAATTTTTGCTCGGCATGCGACGTAATCTGTGTTTTTCTCGCCGAGCAGTTATATCAGCGATATTTTCTCGCTACGATGCGCTACGGTGCGCCGGAGGTCACTACTGTTTGTCCGCATTTGATTTTCAATGTTAGATCTGGCTAGAAACAATAGGGTGACATAATGTCTCAGTTCTACATGCATTATGTTGTTGAGTGATGAGCATTTAACTTAATAGAACTACCCATATTTTTGAGATCTGAGGGACATGTTGAAAACTTGAAAAATTTCCAGCGCGGTCAGGATTAGACATTCAATTAATCAATAACTTTAGATAATGATTTGGCGGTAGTATTAGGTTAGACTTTAGGTTGAACGATTGCTTTAGTTAGAAAAACTTTATTGTTGCTCACTTTTTGTGATACACCTAGTCGACAAATGAACCACCCTGGTGTTAAAGCCTCTGTCATTGCTGCTAAATTGGTTTGGCGAGGACAAGGAAGGTTACCTGAAAGACGCTCCAGAACTTGAAGGAGCCCTCGTTGATGATCCAGTCGTAGTAGCCGGCCCAGGGGTCGGTGTAGCGGCCTTCCTTCATCGGCTTGGCGGTGGTGTGGTCGTGATGGTGGTCGTGGTGCTCGTCGTAGTAGTCGTCCATGCCGCGCCCGCGCACCAACGCGGTGCCATTGTGGGGACGGATGCGGCGGAACTGCAAATGTCAACAAAATATACAAATACAAATACATTTATTTCGCATCACATCTTAGGCACCGCAATCAATAAATTCAGAGCTGAAATGGGCGTAGGCACAGCACACTGCTGGTTTTAAGCTTACCCCTAGTCCAAAATATCGGTTAGCTTCCAAAACTATAGGTATTAAGTATACAAAAAAATAAAAGAAGCGAAGTGAAACTTTGGAGAGTCCAGTCGTGGAATTCACTTTTTGTATGGTATTTGATATGACAAGGTGGCCCGAAAATCTTTGATGTCATAATAACTAAACAAGTTGCAATTTCGTGCTTGAACTATCACCAATAAAAGTACTCTGACTATCACACCCTCAGTTATTTTTCTCCGTGTGCTTTATGGTTTTAACTGTTTAAACAGCATAAATCTAATTTACTTCTCGCGGGAGCCAAAAAGCAGAAAAAACATCTAATATGCGACACGAAAATGTTACTTTAAGCACATATTTATTTGCGTTAGACATGGCAAATACATTGATGTTCATATTACAGCAAATAGATGTTCCACATATCTAGCTTAAGGTATGACATGCAAATTTTAATTTCAGATAACTAGAAAAATGAGTATTAAACCTTTTTTTTATTTTAGGAAGATACCTTACAATACACGCATGTCTTATTTTTATTCTTCAAATTCTTCAATAGAGTAAAAAAGAGGTTTTTGATCGTTGCACTAACTATTATCTTTCTTGTTTCTATTAGTAGATTTAGCATAACTCCCAAATATCTATTTCCTAAATCACTGAAACCTCGTTTCAGTGTTTTACTAGGCCAGATGTGCTGATTCACACCTGCATGTGAAACGGACAGCTGCGTTGTCAGGTTGTCCAAACTAGGGTGGGCCGGTTAGCAGGTCACCTGGTTCAGGAAGTACCGTACAGTGACACACTTCCGATGCTCTAGTATTGTTTCAGTCTGTCGCCGTTTGTAAACTATGCTATGCAAAATTCAGTTCATTAATCACTATAAGAAATTAAAATAAATAATATGTGTATTATATGAATTACCTACTGACTTCTAAATGTGGTAACACGCTTGTGTACACATTTTCACGCCAAAATTTTGTTACCTCGCACGATTAAGATTAATAGGTCGCCCGGCACTTGCTACCATACGTTATATTACATTACGATTCAAATGTAACCAAACCCAGCTTCCTTCGTGCCATTCGACATGTAGGTAGGACTCCACGCCCTAGCTCTGGCGCGTCCTAGGTAGCATACGTTTTGAAGCGTACCTCTATAGGACGGGTCTGTCCTATGAGTCTATAGACTAGACACCTACTGGAGAAACACGATGATTGACGACCAAACTTACCCCTAATGAAGTACTTGTATTAACCAGCTGTTAGCTGCTTCTGCACTACCTTATGCCTATTGATCTTCCGCACCACATCTTGTATGGTCCATAGACCGATCAGTATAAACGCTGAAGGCGACATCCCTTCAACATTGGTCCTACAAGTTATCAAGTACTTACCGCAAGTGCAGTCTTGTTGTGCTCACTAGCAGACAGCTGCTTCTGCGCCGACTTCTGCCTGTTGATCTTCCGCACCACATCGAGTATGGTCCGAAGACCAGTCAGGATGAACTCCGATGGAGCCATGCCTCCTATGCTGTAGGGTGGAGGTTGCGCATCCTCCGTGTCCGCTGAGAGGTCGTTGCTGCTTTCATACCCACCACTGAAATTTATCAAGTTTCATGAGTTTTGCTAAAAGTTTAAAGACATCAATCACAACATACTGAAACGGGGTTCTTACCGCGATACTTGTTTTTGTCGAATTATCCGATACTTCGGCCCAGTTGCAATATTTCAGTATTTTGAGTCATTATGTGTGACCGCGAAAGTTTAAAACAGTGATCATTAATCATAGTCAATACAATTGTGATATTTTATCATAGAAAAGGTAGTTTAGAATAGGCTATTAATTTATCTGAATCTAACAAATAATTGAAATGAAAAGAATACCCAACCATATGTATAAGTGTTAAAAATGTTTTCATTAAACTTTCTTAAGAACAAAGAATGATTCACTTAAGTATATATAAGTATCTCATCACTACATAGTATAAAATGAAGTCGCTTCCCGTTTGGTGTCTCCTTATATCTTTAGAATTACCCATCGGATTTTGATGCGGTTTTTTTTATTAGATATAGTAACTTGAGAGGAAGGTTTATAAGTAAAATTTATTCCGGGAAATTGTCACATTCCCATTGAAAAACGGGTAGCCCAACTGGTAGTAAACTTTTGACGCCCTTTTGACACCTTTAAGGATTAAAATTTCAAAAATGCTGAAACACGTATTTAATTATTTTAAGATAAGAGTGTAATCAGAAATTTTGAAACAGATCACATTTAAGATAAAAAACTTTCATACAAACTTTTAACCCCCTTTTCACCCATTTAAAGGTTAAAATTTCAAAAATGCTGAAACACGTGTTTAATTATTTTAAGTTATTAGTTTAATCACAAATTTTCAAATAGATCACATTCATTAAAAAAAACGAACTTTCATACAAACTTTTAACCCCCTTTTGACCCTATTAAGGGTTATAATTTCAAAAATGCTGAAACACGTGTATAACTATTTTAAGATAAGAGTGTAATCAGAAATTTTAAAACAGATCATATTTAAGATAAAAAACTTTCATACAAACTTTTAACCCTCTTTTCACCCATATTAAGGTTAAAATTTCAAAAATGCTGAAACACGTGTTTAATTATTTTAAGTTATTAGTCTAATCACAAATTTTCAAATAGATCACATTCATTAAAAAAAACGACCTTTCATACAAACTTTTTTATACCCCCTTTTGACCCTATTAAGGGTTATAATTTCAAATATGCTGAAACACATATATAATTATTTTAAATCATGAGTCTAATCACTAATTTTGAAACGGATCACACTTAAGACAACGAACTTTCATACAAACTTTTAACCCCCTTTTCATCCCTTGGGGGATTTAATATATATCTATAATAGTTGCTTTATTACATAAAAAACTTCATGTCCAAGTTTTATCTCTCTAGCTTCAGTAGTTTAATAATATTTTAGTTTCATAATACAAACATAGATGTCGCTGTTAGTATTTCAAACGCACTATCCTATGTTTTTTCAAAAACTATGAGGTATTTGCATTTAATTTTCGGTCCTCACATCTGTCCCCGTCTGTTGGTTTGTTTGTTTGTATGCTTAAATCTTCAAACCACTTAACTGATTGGAATGAAGTTTTTTTAAAGTTAAAGTGATTCAAGAGGAAGGCTTTTATGTATGATTTATGTCATGAGAAGGTCTGTTTCCCGTGGGAAATCAGTTAGCAGCGGGTGAAACCGCTGGGCGGGCCGCTAGTAGTAAATAAAACTAAAATATAAAGCTAAGTAAGTACTGTAACGATAAAGATCTCAGTAATTACTTTTATTAAGTACGTACCTATTAAAGTATCCATAAAGTTACAGAATATAAGGGACGTACTATATAGTGCGTTTACCGAGAAATTTCCGGTAAGACAATTTAATACCTTAACGTTTACATATTTTTTACCGCATCAGTTCCTAAAGAGGGATAAAATTATTGCGTTTATATAAGATGTTTTGAGCGACAGAGGTAGAAAAAATTATATTCTATCAGATAGTAATGAATTATAAAAAGGAAAAAATCAAAAGTACTTACTGTAACGGTATATACCGATGTCTATTATAGGGCGGTGTGTGCGGCGTAGCGGTGTCGTAGCGCGCCGGCGCCGCTGCGCCCGCGACGCCGCCCATGCCCGCCCAGAACGCGATCGCCGCCGCCCACACCAGTCCGTGGCACATCATTAGCAACGCTCCTTTTGATACCATCACTTTTACTATCTTGTATTATTTTAAAACAAGAATAAAATAAGTACTATTCTTTAAATCAAAATATCTTGACTAATTTTGTTTTCACTGTTCACAAAAAAACTTTCAGTTTTATCTTTGGTTGCGTGCTCCTGGGCGGCGAAAATGCGACTGAATGGTTTGCCTCGTCGCGCTCCCGTTACCTTCGGAAAGGGAGACGCTGAAATATCACTTCTGCAAACACGACTACGTATCTATGTTGCTCCTAAGTGGCGTGTCAATTCAATTTGCGATGTGACGACGAAAGTTCCGTACAGTCGTTATAGGTAGATGTATGCTTGTAGCACGACTTTTATGCTTATTTCAGTTAAGAGTACGTTATTCTAGTACAGCAAAGCGTCTCAAATAAAAATGTCTCAAATAGTTTTTACATATTTTCTATTTAGCTTTGGCATCCTAATATACTATAAACTTTTGTCTGTTCCCGTTATTGTCGTTAAATTACTCTTAAAAATATCTAAGTAACCCTGATTAGTAACCCTGTCTATTATTACAATTAAAGATCGTCTAGTACCTACAAGCAAGAAAATATAAAATTTACTAATATTATAAGACGATTTCGTGCAAAAATCGCATACATTCGGTGTTAGTTAGTTTATGAATAATTTTGTGGCGCTGTGTGATGCCGGCTTAGAGTAACATCACCCCATATCTTTCCCGTGGGTGTCGTAAGGGATGACTAAAGAACTCGAGAGTGTACATACATACATACATAAATCACGTCTATATCCCTTACGGGGTAGGCAGAGCGTTAACGGCCGTTCGACGGATATTAACACCACGTCTGACAAAAGTTTGAGGGTCAATCAGATAACTGTGTATCACTATAGTGACAGGTTGTCAGCCCGTCGCCTAAAATTGCAATACACACCCTCGAGTCCCTTAGTCGCCTCTTACAACACCCATGGGTAAGAAATGGGGTGATGCTATTCTAAGCCGGCATCACACGGCAGTGTGCATTGCAATTATAGGCGTTAGGCTGACAACCTGTCCTTATGGCGATACACAATTTGGAATAAACCCTTGAATGTTTGTCAGACGCAGCGTAAATGTCCGTTTTTTTGCGGCCGTTTGCGCTCTGTCTGCCCCGCAAGGGATATTGGCGTGATGTATGTATGTTAATTTATGGAGAGTTTTTTACTTTTCTGGAAATATCCAAGCACTGACCGGTAGCTGTAATTTTCGTAGACTCGACGTTATTAGAAGGACGAAGAGATTTTAGTTATTTTTTTGGCTTTTATTTCATCTGTTAAAGATAGAAACTCGTTCGTATTACATAAGTATGTATTTTTTCCATTTATCAACTTTTGATCATAATCTGGTGGCAGTTAAAGACAAGTTTAAACAATGCTTAAATGATGTGCGTTGTCCGTATTCGTAACAACCATTACGGCACTGATATAACCAGGCGCCTAACTATTAGGTATACGAAACTTTATCTTCCTGCGTATACGATTCATTAAAGTAATAGCAACGGAGTGCATTGTGTTAATAATTTGTCAATTTGGTCTGAAAATTACACTGAAAACTAAACTCAAAGATAAATGTCGCTAATAAATTGACTTCTTAACATGACTCTAATCGAGTAAAAGTCAGATTGTTGCAGCCACTTATAGCAAAGGCGATAATTTTATTTATGTGTGAAAATGCGGTTGTGTGCTATTTATTTAGACAATTTTCTGTGAGACACTCTTATTAAGTATTTGTCTAAGAAACAGAAAGAAAGTACCTAATCTAGATACAAAACCTACCTACTTCTTCCACATTACACAGGATTAAATTCAGTATGCAAACTTTGCATGTGATTCTAGTCATGATAATGAATAACTTTTACTATAAGACCAACCGCAACCCCGAAATCCCGATAACAAATAATAGTTTTCATACATTGTGGTCGAGTGTATTTATTTTTCTATTGCATAGCTGTTTTTGCGTTATTGGGATGATCTCATAAAAATATATATACATATATAAATATATAATTATCACCCTGCAAATTTTGCGTACTGTCTGAAAAATTATTCTGTGCTACATACTTACGTTATGCAGGCTACACACACATAGCGTGTATATAATCGGTTTCAAATTTTCACAGTCTAAAGTTATCTCGTTTACTCTCTCTCTCTCTTTTTCGTGTGGGACACCCAAGTCGTCCAAACGCACCTAATGAAACCTTTTTAGTAAAGAGTTTTTTGTAAGGCTATCTTCTTTTGTCACAGGAGTTACTAGGACTGTGTTTTATGAATAAATCATACCTAATTTATTTCATTTAGCTGCTCTACCTATGCATTACCTCAGCGGCCATAACGTACTTTATCAAGAGTGCCGGAGCCACAGTAGAGTCTATTGAATGAAACGTCTTTTATGTCGCAATATTATGTCGTGATATTATGAATGACGAGTGGCATTTATTTTATTGGTGCTAAGCACTAAAATCTCTTATCAAATTGATAACGAAGAAATTGGTTAAAAGGTGGTCTACCATGGAAGATAGGCAAAAATTGCTCTCTTCTTTCTGAATTCCGTACTTATAGGTATTTATTTATCATTATTATTAGTTAGGAAAACAACACATTTTTATACATAATCTTTTTTATTTAAACGTTGTGACAATGAACAATACTTAAACATTTGTTTACGGTGAAATTTAAATATGTCCAGTTCACAACAAACTGCAACTTATAACATAACTAAAATATAAAGTACTCAACCGATCTACTATTTACAATATCATCATCATGATCACTCCACATATTCAGTATTTTAATCTTGCTTATCTTTTTTACTTTCTATGTATCGCTCGGCTGCGCTTGCGATGGCGCGCGTCACTCTGCCGGTGATCTCGTGGAGCTGCTCGCTGGAGTCCCACTCCGGCGCCACGGTCTCCACAGACCGCTTGTTGAAGAACGTCGCCGTCTGGTCGTTGGGCCGCCAGCTGTTCGGGTACACGATCTTGTGCCGCAGCACCGCCTTTATGATTAGAGCCCCAACGTACACTATAAAATACACGCTGAAGTACAATGGCAAGTAATACAGCTTTTTTCCCAGGTAGTAGTAACTAAACCTGTTGACACGAGGCATCTCCGTGGTGGAAGGATGGTGTTCATGGTGCTCGTGGTGATGGTGGTGGAAATCGTGATCGTCGAAATCGTGAGAGTATTTGAAGTCTCCTGGGAAGTCGTGAGGGAAGCCGCTGTCATCCGCTGGGCCTGGCATCACATCGTGCACGGGAGGTGGTACCATTCCCATACTATCGGCTCCTCCTTTGGGCCCATGTCCCCCTTGTGGTTTATCAAATATTAATTCCGGGTAGTCGGAACCATGGTGATTTCCATAACTTGAGGCAGGAGCAGGCGCAGGAGCTTCAGGTTTCTTGTATTGATATCCCGAAAAGTCTGGCTTACTCGGCATGGTAGGTGGCTTGTCGTAATTGTAACCTTGGAAATCGCCGTCCATTGGAGGGGCTTCAGCTGATGGCGGCGGGGCATCGTAGGTTGACATAGGCGGTTTATTATACGAGTAACCACCGGCAGGTTTCTGCAGCGGTGGTAGCGTAGGAAGGAAGTTTTGAGTGGGTGCAGACGGGGGTTTGTAACGGTATCCCAAGTCCATCGCTGGGCCATCATCTCCTGGGCCAGTATCCGAGTCATCGGTATCTACAGTTTGTACGGAAGGTCTTGGTGCAGGAACAGGAGGTGCAGGTGGACCATTATCTGATGGTGCGAAAGGAGGAAACGGCTCATAACTGCTCGGAGCAGGGAAGTCATCGTCAGTGACTTTGGGTGGCAGAGGAGGCGGTGGAGGAACGAGGTTAGCCACTGTCTTAGTTGGTGTAAAGCCCGTATTTTGTGGCTTGACTCCTCCGTACAGCGGCAAGTACGGTTGAGCGGGGTTGTAGCGATCGATCGGTTCAGGCATAGGCATTTCCTGAGCTTCACCTCTAACCGGTTTTTTAATGTCTACGAAATTGTCTAGATTGAACATATTGTTGCCTTTTTTACCATTTGATAATGCGTTGAGAAGGGGTTTCTTGAGGTTTTTCATTTGAAACGGCTTCAAATTGACATAGGGGAAACGGATATTTGGTTCTGTTCTAATAGCTCGGGACTCGTTTTCACCTCCAACACCGGGATTTGTACCAAATCTGTGAAAAAGAATTAAATATTAAAATGTTTTAACGTAAATCTATAAACTTCAATCAGTATTACATACATATATCACGCCTATAATCCCTTGCGGGGTAGGCAGAGCGTAAATGGCCGCAAAAACGGACATTTACGCCACATCTGACAAATATTTGAGGGTTATTCTGAAAATTGTGTATCGCCATAGTGACAGGTTGTCAGCCCATCGCCTAAAATTGCAATACACACCCTCGAGTCCCTAAGTCGCCTCTTACGACACCCACGGGTAAGAAATGGGGTGATGCTATTCTTAACCGGCATCACACGGCAATCAGTATTACGTCTTGTAAAACTGTTTGTAAGCTAATTGTAATATTGCTTAGTAAGTATATATTTTATCTAGGTATGTAAAATGCCTACAACATTACTGAACGCAATCACACTCAACTTACCCAGGCAAAGCAAAGTTGTCATTAATTTCAGGCTTTTCATCATTTTCGACCTCCTGTTGTTCCTCTTCTTCAGATTGATTGTTCGTTTTCTCTTCATCCTTTTCACTGCCAGGTCCTATTGGCACTTCATCCCACTGTCCAGTGTATTCCTCTTCTTTTTGACTGTCAATGATGTTCCAAATATTTTCCACATTATGAACCGGTGCGGCTGTTGTCGTTGTGGTAGGAGTCGTAGGTCTACGCGTTGTCGTAGGTCTAGACGTTGTCGTAGGTCTAGGAGTCGTCGAAGTTCTTGGTAAGTAAACAGGGGCCGGCGGTGCGTTATTGACGTTGTACATGTTATTGTATAAAGCGAAGTAATCAGTCATATCCTTCTCGTTCATTTTGACTTCCTCTGTTTGGGATGGTAGACCATAGTTGACTTTTTCAGGCTCTTCGTATTGAGGCTCGTCGTTGGGAACGTAAATCGGTTTCATCGTGGTGGTCGTAGTCGTTGTAGTAGTTTTTCTATCTGTTCTTTCTTTCTCTAAGAGTTTTCTTATATTCTTCATCTTATCGGACTCAAATTCAGCGAAAATCAAATCCGGCGTCATCACTTTCTTCGGCGCAGCTGTCGTTGTTGTAGTGGAGGTCGCGTTCAAAGGAGAATCCATCCTTCGCATCCAACTGTGGTAGTAGAAAGGCTTCGGCGCTGATCTTCCTTCATCATTCCTTGGCTTGGGCGAAGGGGTCACTACGTACACTAGAGGGCCAGGCAACTTCACTGCGATCGCTTCATAGCTATACAACAGCACAAACAACGAAGAAAGAATTATTATTTTCATTTTGATTTTATTTGTACATTAGAATGACGACTGTGTCAACGAGTGATGCGCCGAGGGACTGACTAGTAAATGACACTCAAGTCCAGTATTCCCAGAAGACATACCAAAGTTATTCGTTAGGAGTAAAGTAGCGATAATTTTTAGCGGTACCGGTAATGTGGAACGGTAGTAGCACGATTTTGAAGACCGGGGCTCGCGTTACAATTTACACTATTAGCTAAATCAATGTCACGCAGGGAGCTGGGTAGAAAGTGTCACTTATTTGTACAATATATTCAGGGCATGAACGAAAGAACGTTTGAATAAAATCAAGCAATATTATGTTGAAAATTTTTGAACTGCAAGCGTGCACCAAGATCCCTGTATTTCTTGTCTACTTTTTATTAATTTCTGATTCAACATCTACTTCAGGCTGGTTTTATTTCGGATGATTATTATTTAAGCTAGTTGTTATGTAAATAGGTACTACGCTACCGACTAGTATCGATGTTAAAGAATAGAAGCTAACAAATACATACATATTTATATATATATATTTTAGTTAAGTATGGGTTTGCTCTTGACTCTAGTCTAGGTCATAGGACAGAGACAGAGTCTAAGATGGAGCGAGCTCATCCAGAAGAAGCCTGTTCACTCTTACTTTAAAGAGATTAGAATTGTATGCGTTTGGAAACACAGACGCAGGTAGTGAATGCTGCTGTTCTATGCTATGCTGCTATTGTGTGCCAGCATCACACGGCATTCGTTAAATATTCGTTAGAAAAATAAAATGGCGTTTGATAGGAAGTAATCAGTTTAAGAAATAGTTAATTCTTCAACTATTTCTTGAACTTTGTTTCAAAATTGCAAACGCCACCAGGCATTCTCTGCCAGAAAAAGCAAACGACGAATCAGAAAGCATAAAAGAATTCTATGAAAACCTTTCTAAACCAGTCTTGCCCTGCAGTGGGACACCGTAGGCTAATAAAAAATAACAAGATTAGCAAAATCTACAAAGACTTGAAAGTTTTTCTTGTATTATCGATAAAATCACATAAACTTTTGGCCAGAATTCAAAAATTATTTTAGCTAAAGCATCCTTAAGAAAGCTATATAGTATCATTGTTGAGTAATATATATGTATAACTACTGGCCCGATGGCGTAGCGGCTAGTTCCCCTGCCTTCTACGTCGAGGGTCGTGGGTTCGATCCCCACAACTCACAAATGTCTGTTATGTCATTATCAGATATTTGTGTTTAGTCTGGGTGTTTATATGAATAATATGTATTTATTAACAAAATAAAAGTATTTAAGTACTAATATCAGCTATCTAGTTCCCATAGTACAAGCTTTGCTTAGTTTGGGGCTAGATGGCGCTGTGTGAACTGTCCAGGATACATATTTTTTTTAAATTTTTGCAATTAATGTACCAGAATTTCCATAATAAACTTCTTTTGTTGTGGAAATAGGTAGCAGCGCGTGAAACCATTGAACAAAACGACGCAAGCGTGTACTTAAAAAATATACAGGATGTAAGGGGCGGTGTACCGAAACTTTACCCCTTTACAAGCATGATCAGACTATGAAACTGAACAACTTTTATGGAGCCTATGTTAGGAAACGATATTTCTTTGTTTTTAGTTTCCATAGAAGCTCGTAGTCAGCTGATCTGTAATTTTGAGAGGTCCAAAAATATCTTGTTTACCAACATAGCCTCTATAGAAAAAGTTGCTCAGTTTCATGGTCTGATCATGACTACAAAGTTTTCGGTACACCGTCCCTTGCTCCCGTATATTTCGTGAAAAAAGGGCGTGTGAAAGAAACTGCTGTTTTAATTATCGAGTTCAAACCAATTTTATTAATAAATAATAAAATAACTATTATATACATCTCTTATAAAGCATAACATAACAAGATAACTAGAACTAATTTGTATTGTTTAAAACTAATAGCTTACAGTTAGGTACAACTAATAAAAGTAAGAGACCATAGAGCTAATCTAGCTACTTCTAGCTAAAAAATGACCTCGATTTTAATCTAACTGGACACTTTAGCTAATTCTTAGGTATACCTATCTAACACTTTAAGTAAACAAAAGAATAAAGGAAATCTGCCCGCTAATTTTGCCATATTTAAAATGACATCTATGTGTAAAGAAAAAACGAATGAGAACTGGCTTTGATCTTTTGCTTAATTATGTAAATTATAGGAGAATTTTAAGAATTAGAAAACTGTCCGCCCAAAATCGAGAGCCGTAACTACGTTTAGTTTATGCATACTGTATCCAATTATAATACTGAGTAATATTTTCAATGGTCATACCCTGATAGATAAATCGTCTGCTAATAAATTTTACGTTCACATTTTACAAAGTAAGAATATATTATACTAATCTGGTACAGTATCATAAAAAAATATAACTTCACCGTGTTTGGGTTGAAAGTCTTTCGCTCACTTTTCCTAGAATACTGAAAGGAAGGAAGACCTAATACTTACACGTATCACATTACTTAAATACTATCCACTGGTTTTATCGTTTTTCTTTTCACTGTTCGCTATCTCCGTCTCACTGAACGCAGGATTGTCCACTCCGGAGTCGCTGCTGCCATCTGTGTTGTCTGCGGTTAACTTCAGAGGCACATCTTTCGGTACGTCTAAAGTTTCTTTCGCGGGATCATCGGGTTTTACAGCAGCGCCATCTATCGGCAGCGGCGGACTACTACTAACTTTGTCGGCGTCTCTCGTCTCGCGGCACTCGACGTCTAGTTGGGGCTTCTTCTTGCAGATGTCGTTCGCGTTGGTGCTTTTCCCGGGGCGCTTGCGCAAGTAGAGGGCGTTGAACAAGTAGTAGATGCAACCGGTGAGAAGCGTTGCAGCGGAGAAGATTTGGTACGTCGGTCTGGTGCCGAAGAACTTCATCAAATAACCTCCAATGAGACTGCCGGCACCCTTGCCTGAAAATGATGAATAAAAATCGTTTCGTGAGGTTGGGATAATAGTATCTAATTGAGAAGCCTAACATCAAACGTGATTGAGAAATTTTGTGCACACAACCTTTAGGAAGGAAGATAACGACCAGAAAGAAGTCATAATATTGATTGATAGCACATTTCGGCCGACCTCAGGGTTAAGGAAGCAGATTGCTACGACGATCACTATTGCCATCAGATGAGACGGATGCCTAGATTTAGCAAAACGATACCATCACAAATATTTAAGATTGGAATTAACAGGTCCGACAGTAAAGTCTATATAGATAATAGTACATATATGTACTTGATATCGACGATGACGTCACTCACCCACTCCGTAGTACAGTCCCCCCAGCAGGCCTTGCACTGAAGTGTCGGTGGTGGTGGATGACAGCCGCGCGGCGTACGTCACGGCGGCGGTGAACGACAGCGATGACGTCACGGACTCGAGCGCCTCGAACACCAGGCACAGCCAAGGGTTGTAGATCAGCGAGTAACCTGGAAACGCGAGCAGACAACTTTAGCACCCGTAACATAACATAATTATTTATTGCAGAAATAAGTATAAATACAGAAATTTAAAAACATAAACAAATAAATGGTACAGCCTAATGATAGGTATAGCATTCACTGTAAGCTTTGAGTGATGAGAGAGTGCGACCACAAAAGCGTCGATCACGCTTATAGGGTGAAACGGGTCAAATTTTACTAGTGATTGATAACATGGAATAAATAATAACTCTTTATGAAACTTCTTTGTCTGGGCCCCAAAAGCCGCGCTTTAAATACCTTCTTCTCCCCTCAATCCGTTACGCCGCGCGGACTCCATAATGCGTCATAAGCCAGGGCTGTCATGTGCTGATTATTTTATTCCAGAAGGGGGTATCACTTTATATGGCATTAGATATTTTCAAGGAAGGTTTTTAGGTATTTACTTACTGATATTATTTGAATACTTTCAGGAATAATTTTAGGTTTGATAAGCTGAAAAAGCTGTGGCAATTTTTGACAAACAAAAACACCAAAGTTAGTCGACATGACCAAGAAATCGATTGATCATATAAAATGTGTCTCTATATTCAGGTACTGACCTAGCAGCCGAATAGCGTAGAACACAAATCCAATGAACAAGACATTAGCGTGTCCGAGCCGACGTATGATGGGGCCCGACAGCACGAGCAGTGGTAGCCCCGCAATACCACCCACCGTGATGGTGATACCCATCAGCGATCTGGACGCGCCCAGATCCTGCAGCAGCCAGAACAGGAAGCTCTCGATGTAGCCCCACGCCGTACCTGGAATAGGGATTAGTAATCTAAAACATACATACATCACGCCTGTATCCCTTGCGGAGTAGGCAACGCGTAAACATCCGTAAAAAACTAACATTTACGCTGAATAGGGATTAGTAATATTATAAATACATATATCAAGAATATATGTCTTGCGGACTAGGCAGAGCGTCAACAGCCATAAGACTAACATATACCCCACGTCTGTCAAAGTTTGAGAGTTATTTAGAAAATTGTGTATCGCCATAGTGACAGATTAGCACATTACATATAATTGCTCTACACGTGTAACTTTGGAGTCCCTTAGTCGTCTCTTACGACACCTGCAGGAAAAAAATGAGGTGATGCTATTGTAAACCGACATCCCACGACATAATCTTATACACTTTTAACAACTGTGGATCAAGATGAGAACCCTGCAGCACTCCATTTGAAGCGAACTCATAATTTATATCGTTGCTATGTTAATTATGATACTTTCTGTGTTTCACTAGTAATATTTAACTAACAGACAGACGTGCTGCGTAGCCATGTTATCTTTGCAACACTACACTTTTCTTTAAAAAGTTATTGTAAGTCTATGTACACCAATAATACACTTTTAAAGACATTCATGATTGATGATTTATGTCGTCAAAAGCACCACTAAAGTCACACTACTCATGCTTACCCATGATGAAGCAAGCAATAAAGAGCGCGACGATCTCGACGTTGCGGAAGACGGAGATGACATCCTCGAGCAGGTTCTGCGCGGGCTGCTTGAACTCCAGGTCGATGCTGAGCATCAGCGCGCCGGAGGCCACCTTCAGCACCGCGTATAGGTAGAACGCTGGTCTGCACATTGCAAATAAAACCCAATCAGAACTTTAAATAAAGAATTAAAATGAGCATCATTACTCATCAGATATTCGAATCCGTACTAATATTATAAATCTGAGAGTTTGTGTGTGTGTATGTATGTATGATTAAATTGTTACCTCTTCACGCTCAATCGGCTTGACCGATTTGGATGAAATTTGGAACACAGGTAGAGTATAACCTGGAATAACACATAGTCTACCTTTTATTGCGGAAAAACAACTACCGCGGGGAAATGAGTGGCAACGGGTAAAACCGCTGGGCGGAAATCTAGTAAAATTCAATAAATTTTAAAACAAAGTACAGGAAATAGAGGAAAATGATAGGTTTTTGTATCTAGAAGCTTATAAGATTGAAATGATGTAAAAAAAATAATGATTATTCTGATCAAAGAGAATGCTCGTAAAACTCGTATACGATAACACGTATGATTTGACTAGCGTTATTTGAATTGGAACAGTTGAATCGTGTTTATCTAAAATAGCACACACTACGAAAACTAGTCTTTGTATGATGTATCTATCTTTGTGGCTTCCGCATGCAAGTAAGCTTAGCGTAGCGACCACAATGAATGGTTGCGTAAAGTTATATTATGGCATAAACCACAAAAGTCAACTGGACAATACCAGGTGCTTAGTCGAAAAGCCCACGTAACTCTTGCCCTCATTTTACTATACCAATAACAGCAGTATACGAAAATATGACAGCTATTATATCACGTAATACCTCTAATACTAAGGTGCATGGTTTCGGGTATTTAGGCACCTTAATATACAGGTGTAATGGTTTGCCAGGTACTGTGATACTAATAGCAGATAATATCAACTCAAGTGCGGTTAAATCTACCATCAAATAGTCGTAATTTAACTGTCAATTGCCAATTCCCTCGCTTGTCGGGTTAGTGACATGACGGTAACTATAAAATGACGTCAATTATAAAATGTTTAGTAATGGCTGGATAAGTATTACTGTTGCACTACGGACACAAACTATATAGAGATACTAACGTATACTACGGATGACACAACCTGGCCAGGAGACATGCCAGAATCGGTCTCAAATCTCGTTTTCACTGCGGTGAAAGCTCGTAAGGTTTACGAGTTCTGGTTAAACCACACAATACAATCTAGAACAAACGAAAAGACAATCTTTCCTCCTATGAGTCATACAAACACGGAAGGCTATAAAATAAAATAAGCGAATATATTAGCACACTAATTATGTTTATGTAGTCCATGACCTGCGCAAGCATCCTACCGTTACAACAATCTGCATCGCGCTTTGCATTACTAGCACGGTTACATTCCTGGCTACATTGCCAAGGCACATGAATTAATAATCAATTATTAGGATCGGTCATATTGAGTAGAACAGTCATTGAAATACATATTCTACTTGTCGGTTCTCTACTTAACGGTCATATTGAGTAGAACAGTCATTGAAATACATATTCTACTTGTCGGTTCTCTACTTAATGCCTAACGGTATGAGTTATAAATACCCTCTGTGCATAAGCCCTAGTACTTGTTCGATGCAATAGAGCTTTAATAAACTGTACATTGGAAAATTTATGTAACGATGGCACACAAGGTCTAAAAGGTCACGACCGCTACACAATACGTAGGTAAAATTAAAATATAGGACTATGTTGCGAATTGTATAAAAATCATAAATTAGCTGTTTACGGATACGGAAAAAAATTCTTGGAATACCTACTTATTTTTATCGATGTCCAAGTTTTACATACATCTGAATTAAAGCAATATAAAGCAAAGTCATATTGCGAACCGTACTAAGGCTTCGGTCATAATGAAGCGAAGTAAAATCAGGAATCACTTAGATAGAAGATAGATAGATAGATAGAAGCTAAAACAACGTGGTCCGTATTCATTATAAATAGACGCATATTTAAATTAAAATGCACCGACATAGAAGACTACAAAGTCCAAGAGGTTACTTTATATCTAGATGCATGCATACCTACAACCTATATCGTAGTCAGTGGTTGTTTTTCCTCCTTGCCTATTGTCCGCCCCAACGCCTAACAAAGGAGTTTACGAATACGAACTCAAGGCAGACAACGTCATTTAAATGTTTTGTGCAATGTTTAATGCCGTCTACCTTTGCATTATATGCGGTGATGCTTTCAAAAATACTAATTAACATCGGAAAAGGCCATACATAAGTACATTTTACTACAGTACTAAAACAGTAAGCACACAAATATTCCTACACACAATACAGAAATTCAATAAATGAATATGCTCCTTGAGAAACAAATTTCGCCATAAAGGGCTGGTTCACTTTAAATTTATTCAGCAATTTTTTACACCTTTTTATCGTAAGAATACTTTCAGCACGATAGAAGTCACAATTGTTACAACTCACAACAAAGTTTACAAACTAAAGCATCTTCAACGTAAGCGCGAATGTGATTATGTTATCGCCTCATCAGTTTGTAACTCAGATTGTAATTACGATTTTATTATCCTGCTTAGATAATGCCTCATCACAGCCATTTTGCCTGAGCGTGCGTCTCCTAGTGGAATAAAACAAACCTTGAGTTGAGCACGAGCTTCGACATTGTGGAAACATATTTTTTGCAAGGACGACACGATTAAGAGCTAAAAAAGGTAGTAAATACATAAACATGTCTTGAATTGGCAGTGTTTGCGATCAAATTGGAGAAAAACCTCCAAAGCTCACGTGGTCGACGTCTAAGGAAAAATGCTGGTTCATACGCATGCAAAGGTAGCGGAAAATATCTTAGTCTGATTTTCATTCATAGAAATTCTATTTCAGAAAACGTTTTGATTAGAATTTTCCTTATTTAGGGAATTTTGATATTTTTTTTCTATGGATTGTATTGATTTCTAGTATTGGTGCTTCGTAGAAAAACACAGTATTGCCTTCCCGACTTATGTTTGTTCGCTCAGGTCAAATTTTGCAACAATAGATTTGTATTGTACTTCAAGCACACATGTGTGCTGTTACGAGCGGAGTAGTTAAGGAGTTAATCGTCGCGCTAGTTTCTAATTAAGTATATTAACCTGAAGTCGGTGTAGCCCTTCTCTCGGCTGGCGTAGTCTATCAGCAGGCCTGACAGCGGGGAGGAGATCATGCCCCCTATGCTCCCGTAGACGCGCTGTAGCCCGTAGTCAGCGTAGTGAGTAGTACCTGAAGTCGGTGTAGCCCTTCCCTCGGCTGGCGTAGTCTATCAGCAGGCCTGACAGCGGGGAGGAGATCATGCCCCCTATGCTCCCGTAGACGCGCTGTAGCCCGTAGTCAGTGTAGTGAGTAGTACCTGAAGTCGGTGTAGCCCTTCCCTCGGCTGGCGTAGTCTATCAGCAGGCCTGACAGCGGGGAGGAGATCATGCCCCCTATGCTCCCGTAGACGCGCTGTAGCCCGTAGTCAGTGTAGTGAGTAGTACCTGAAGTCGGTGTAGCCCTTCCCTCGACTAGCGTAGTCTATCAGCAGGCCTGACAGCGGGGAGGAGATCATGCCCCCTATGCTCCCGTAGACGCGCTGTAGCCCGTAGTCAGTGTAGTGAGTAGTACCTGAAGTCGGTGTAGCCCTTCCCTCGACTAGCGTAGTCTATCAGCAGGCCTGACAGCGGGGAGGAGATCATGCCCCCTATGCTCCCGTAGACGCGCTGTAGCCCGTAGTCAGCGCTTTGCTCCCGCACAATAGCGATCACGGCGCCCTCGAACATCGCGAACGCTGTTCCACCGATTATTCCGATGAACACTCGCACCTACAATAAAATATTTCTTAAATTAATAATAAACTAAATTCACTGACAAGTACCTACTTATTTTTATGCTAACACACATTTAACTTGTTAATAATAAAAATAATAAATATATACGTTTTATCTTACTAGTAACATTCTGAAAGGATTCTTTTTGAGAATTAATATAGTTTAGTATTCCTAGAACTCATACTACGTTACAAGACGCCAAAGCCAAAAGGCATGACAAAATAAGTAATTGTTCTTTCCGAATCTATCCTCGTTTTTCGCACATTGTTATTAATTAATACTCTGTCTTGTTTGTACGTTGTTTTCGTTTATACGCAGGGAAACCCATGAGTACATATTTTTGTGATGCGAGAGATGTAGCAATGATTAATTACGTTTCATTTTACGTTTAATGTTTTCTCATACATCCAAGTGAGAGGGAACCGTTTAAAAATAAATAAATAGATAACTTATTATTACGCTTAGAAACTAGCAAGTCTAGTTATTATTCAAACAACATGAGTAGGTAATCGATAGTCTATTCTTAGCATTTTACATAAAAATCGAAAGCGTTTGGTTGATAATATTAATTTGCGAATATATAACCTACCTAATCGTGATTTTATATTTGTTAGTATTAGACATTTAGAATTACTGCTAAGCTTGGTGCATTGAGGCCAAGGCCAGTCTCATCGCAATTGCCAAATATTGCGAAACTCCAACTTAGACGAACACAGTAACAACATATATATAAAAGTCGAGGTTCAAAACCTATGTACCTAGATTAAGTTATATTGTTTCCTTTAAAATCCTCCACCTGCATAAAACTCAAAAAGGAACCATATGGTATGGACCATATCATGAAGAGAAGCAAAAAATATCAAAAGGTAAAAGCGCCTTCTAGTTCCTTATTCATCACCGGATGTAAATCCTCTTTACCAGGATGTAGGTGTTTACAGTATTCTTTGTTTCCCGGCAGCATCATTTGGGTTGTACCCAATTCAATTTACAAAAATATGTTTATTGAAAAAATAACGTAGGTGTTATAAATGGTAGGTGTAGGTTATTTATTAGTGTTACGATCGAAGAACATAGTTACTTAGCTTTATGCTGGAGTGATTACATTCAAATTAAAACAAGTACTGACCAAGTATGGTTTGTCGTAATAAGTCATATATTTTTGATTTATATAATGCCTAAGTAATCTATCTACGCGTTTACTTAGCTAACGAACTCTTATTAAACAAACATTTAGAACTTAGGACTGACGGTTGTGTTGACTTTACTGATTCCACTATAAGGTCAAGTGTATAAACATGGCTTTTACAATACTACCTACCTACATCTATTGTTGTATATTTTAATGTGGTATGGATTATATGTATTAATGTAAACTGTCTAATCATAGTTTTAATTCATGCATTACTCTCTTATTCTCGATGATTTCTCCTCCACACAAAGGTTGTCGTGTAGAGATCGCTTTCAGCGATAAGGCAGTATTTGTGCATTTTTATTTGAATTTCTACTGTTATATATTTGGGTATTGAATGTGCAATAAATTGCTTTTACTTATTTACGTACAGATTGACTACAGTAGTTAAATATTTGCCTCGTAATTTGACCCAAAACATATAAAATTTACAGTAAATCACAATGGGTAGGCTTCGTTTCCCGTCACTTTACATAACGTTATTACTTCTAGCCATAAGTGTATCAGTGCTGGGTAAAGGCAACCCCTCTCTTCTTCCAGACTTCTCGGTTCGTTGATGTAAGGGATCAGTCAGGATTAAATTCGTCGAGATCATCCCGTCGTCACTTTTTAGGCATGCCCCTGGGACGACCGACACTCTTGTGAGATCTATTCATCCAGTAGCTAAACTAGTCCACCGTTCCCAGCCTAGTCCCATTTGAGTCTATCCGCGTTCCTTCTTACGTCTACGATTTGAGTTTTAGAGCGGAGTGTGGTTTCAGACACGGTATATCCTCTTGACTCCGGGAATACTCCGGTCCATTGCTTGTCGGAGTCGAAACTTTTGTAAACAGCTCAGGGATCGTTTCTGCGCTACGTAAGTGACTTTGCTTCTTAGAAGAAAAACATTGAAATAGATTTTTGTTTATGAATATTTTTTACAAATATAAACTTTTATAAATGTAACTAAGTACGTTTCCTATCAGTTTGCTAAATATTTCCCTCTATAGTTTAATATGATTACTTATTACCGGAAACCAGAGAAGAGTAACCCTCATACTCTACAAATTTAGAGAAAACGAACAAAAACTGGGACCATCCAGTTCTACACGAGGACCTCAACATATCTTTAGGAACGTAGTCAATGGGTCGCGCCGGGCGAATAATAATAATCCTTTAGTGGGTACTTATGAACAAATGCGGAATTATCTAAAACGGGAATAAATTGACCAACTAGTTGACAAATGTATTTAATAAAAAGGAACATACATATATCACGCCTAGGTATATAGACCGTTAACGTCGTCCGTAAAAAATCTACAGTTACGCTACGTCTGACTAACATTTAAGAGTCATTCAGAAAATTGTAGGTGTATCACTATAGTTACAGGTTGTCAGCCGATCGCCTACAATTGCAATACACATGTAACCCTCGAGCCCTTTGCCTCTTACGACATTCACGGAAAAGAAATGGGGTGATGCTATTCGAAGCCGACATCATACGGAAATATTAAGGAAGTAAACTGTATAATAATAATAATAATAATATTAGATATAGAGTTGACTAGAGTTTCTCAGTCATTTTTTTGTATGAAATACATCCGCAGCGTTCTTGCGCCGAGCTAGGTAGGTACATGACATGTGTCGTCGTAGCTGCAGGGTCTCCATTACCGGCTCAGCGGCTATTACCCAGTTAGCGGCGACGAGCATTGAGCCGACAATCTTCCTATCAGCGCGGAGGTACCTACCGCACCGGCCGGCAATCTGCATGCTACGCTACACATTACACCACGTGTCCCGCACACTACAACACTCAAATAGGGATGCGGTTGGTGCGGTTGGTATTGTATTTCATACGGCCGATATTCTATTTCGTCAAGGAACACCCTCATATCAAAGGAATGTTTCGGGAACTCTATGAACTATAATAATAGCAATGAAAACCTCGTACCAATCTCATAAAAACACGATCACCTAAATGAATAAAAACATAGCTTATTCTGCATACAGATTTGTGAAGCTTCTTTCTTGGGTAGTCGAAGTCTGTCTTGAGAATATGTGTTTCCTTTTTCATAGGATCTCGGTACAATAGGTTAGGTATAGTCAACCCTCTTAATAGACCAACACAACAAATAAGTTTTTTTCGTCTTCTACATCAACAGCCCTGCTTATGGAAATTCGGCATTATAAAGGTATAATCATAAACACCTTGAGATTGTTTAACTTGATTGCTTCATCCTCGACACAAAAATTGATGTCGCCGACTAAACGTCCTTCGTTGTAAACTACAAATGTCGAAACTTGTTTGTTATTGTGCGAAGAAACAAAACATAGAGCAAGACCACTGTAGCTACAATACCTACACCTACAGGTAAATAATAAAATTACGTCAGGTACCTAAGTAAAGGTTAGTTTTTGTTTATAAGCCGGGGAGAGTAGCTCGATTTAAGTAGGCACCTACTTATTATGAATCTTCCGACGATCAAAAGCCGTTGCAGAGTTTCGTAGGATAGAAGTTAAATTTTTCGGACAGACAGATAGTCATCAAAACCTGACAGCAACTTTATACTATTTGAAGATAAAACCAGCGGTCAGAGGGTCACTGTTCCTAGCAATGCTTCGTTTGTAGATGCTTATAGCACGTTCACACCTTGCAACTGCTCCTGCTCCTGCCGCTGTCGCAAATATTGCTCGGAATACTTCCGCGGAAGTATCAACGCGAGTGAGTGTTCACACTGCCGTTATACTCTTGCATCGGTATGAGTGAGCGTGATAGTAATACGTTCCACAAGCCTTCGCGCTGGCGTTCCTTTGACTCGCGCACGAAAAGCCGACAATCGAGGGAGCACGGGAAGTGGCAGCGGCATGACGAGTAGCAGCGCGAGTAACCTGTTTACATATGCGCGCTTCCCTTACTATTTCCCTGCCCATATTGGCATCGCGTGAACGTGCTATTATGTGGAGGAAGTAACTCACAGCGAGGTAAGCCCAGAAGGTGAGCGAGGGGTCGATGTCGATCTGCTGGTGGTGGTTGTCGCAGAGCTGCTTGCGCGGCACCACTCCGCCGCACGCCGCCGAGCAACGGCTCAGCCTTCGACCGCTCGCTGATACTCGCGCTTTGGCACCTGCCTACGGGAACGCGAAAGCTGATTTACTAGTGAACGGTACTGATAACTAAGATAGGGCTGATGATACGGGACCACATATCACAAGATTCAGAGATTGAAATTTTAACAAAATATGATGAATACCCATAGAAACTTAAATCAGACGAAGAATTTGACCCGTGTTCCTAACGAAAAGTTGCACCTGTCCTTATCACAAGCCCATACTCGTTATTAGTGTCGGTTGCTAGTAAAATTCTTTAAACCTAAGAATAACTATGACAATAAAGAAAAATCGTAAACTCTACATCGTTTTCCTTTAAATAACAGCAATGTCACTTACAGAACTGAAGTTATCGTCACAGGTAACGCTGTCAACTCCATCGTAATCATCGTCGTAGACCGATGTGTTCGCTGCAGCGACCGCGCGCACCCAGTACCCGTCCACGTCGGCGAGTACCCTGGTGACGTCATGCGAGATCCTCACGCGGTAGCTGGTCTCCTCGCCGCGCTCCTCCAAGTGCGTCATGAAGTCCGCCCGACCGAACAAACACGTCCCGTTGCTCGACTTCCGAGAACACTCCATTTGGTACAGCTGCGGCGCTGGGAAGAATACTTCCCGGTCAGATATTCTACTGACAGTCGTATTGAAGTTCGGATCGTTGGTCATTATTCGCGAGGTTGATTGATCCTTCTTCGGCGCCATGGTTTGTGTGAAAGCTGATGACACGGTATGCCGGAACACGAGGTGTTGCGAGTCTTTGGGCGAGTCGAGGTGGACGTCGTAGGAATGGCTGTGCACTATCGCGTCAGCATCTTCTGGCGGTATGTCGTTGGGTAACTCGCAGACGAAGCCGCAGGATAATACTCTACAGAAAAAGAACAGTATTACTAATTCTTTTTCAATAAGTGTGTGGTTGGTACTTATTTACACTTTTTCTTCTTTTTGTATTAACTAAAAGTTATAGGACCCCTACTAACTCTATGTATCCCGGCGATAATCGATTATCGACGTAACTAAACAAAAATATTGCTTACGTAAGGTTGACATCGTAGGAGTAGGGATGCAGCGGCGCGCAGGGGTAGTCGTGGACGTGCCTGAGCGTCAGCGAGGTGCCGTTGCAGGTGGCCAGCAGTTCCACGGCCGGCGGGAAGGTCACGGTGATGCGGCCCACGGGTACAGCCAGCAGCAGGAGCGCTGACATCCCGCCCAGCACTGACGACAGCGCCAACAGACACTACACAAATAAATAATAAGTACATTGTACGAGGGAAAATCTTAACTTGCAGGAATCCTGTACAGAAATGATGTTCCTGCTGCTGAGTCTGATAGCATAACGGGGTAGCTCAGTAGCTCATTCACAGCCTAAGCCTGAACAGGATACCTCTGTATTAAACATTTAAATAGGCATGTAGACGTTTTAATGTGAATTATTTAGAAATTATTATCTGTACTTAATACTGAACCATCATCTAAAAAATACACTTAGGTGTATTACTCATCTACATTCACCGTTAATCACTATCAGAAGCTGTCACGTTTGTAGATGTAGGTTGTCCAAATGTAGATAAGCAGTCACGCTTAGAAGTATTTTGCCATCAATCATTCTAAAACCAAATCCTTTGAACCGAAACAGCTGTAGTAAGATAATGAGAAAACGTAAATTATTTCTCTCGTTGGGTAAATAGAAGTGTCCTACGCAATGCAAATTATATCATGCTGAAATTGCACTACCTGCGTAATAATATGTAATTTATACACAGAAACTGATACGCAATAAAATATTCCGGTCTGAATGATACTTTATGAGCTTATTACAAGTCTTACAAATATAAAAAGTGCGTGAGATTTCAAATACCTAGTAAATATCTAAGTAGATAAAGTACCTAACTAACTAGTTTGTTTATTTAATGAAGTCATTCAATACAGCGACATAAGGACCTGTAAAAATAAAACTAAATTCGACTACAAAAATTAGAGGTAACAAAAGAACAACAGGATGTACCATTTACGGGGCATAATCGGCAAACTACGCAAATTGTCATTTTTGTCCGGAAATTGTAGGTCGCGCATCAGAATGTCATCCAAGAATAGAGACATCTCATTCCCCCGCTCAGCCTTCGGAACGAGATCACATGCGGAAAATGGCCACACGATGACTCTAATGGATACAATAGCCCATCATTATTCCCACGATCAACTTATTAAACACCTATAAGAAACAAAACAATAGCACCGATACAAGATTAGGTGTGTACAACGCTTACAGATGATGATTCCTACTGTGCTTAAACAAAAGGATAATTAAATTCTATTATTGTATATTACATTGAAGGAAAGTTTTTAGCGTAATACGGTGTGCGTCGTAAACCACCTCTAAGGCCAATAGTCTCGCGTAGAGACAGAGCCTACTTTCACTTCATACTGCACTCGCTTTATACTATGGCAGAGTCACGGATACCATGATAAACGAATGCTACATTTGCCAACTCAGCTCCACCGTATAATTACCGATGCGATATTAGAGAAAAAGAAGGAAGAAATCTACAATTAGTCCTTTCTTGCTAGTTGTAGGTACCTTTCCTATGATAATAAGTCGTAGGCACGTAATAACTATACGTAGATATTATATTAAAAAATAGTCCTTTAAACAAACAGGTAAGTAAGCTTACACATAGGTACTTATAGAGGCAAGTACTAACTGCAATCATTAACATTCTAAAAATAAGTAGCCATTTAACTGTTGATTACTTTTGTTAAAAAACTTGTCTCAAAACAGATGAAGTTTGAAATGAAATGAAATGAAATGAAATGAAATAAGTTTATTGCATTGAATAGGGTTAAAATCTAGGTGTAAAAATCAATAATGTCCGCACTATTCAGCCAATTTAAATTAGCATGCAAGTCTTGTTTTTGAATTTAAATACAATTAGAATACATTAATTAATTACGTGTCATTAAATATAGTTATAAATATAGAATTGACACGGACAGTTATTTTAACGTCATATCTATAGTCTGATTAGTCAAGATTCTGTTTAGTTGCAATGTTTGTTGATAGTGGGCACCGTATTGTTTCACAATTATTTTCACAAATCTTTGTCCACTTTATTCACCAACATTCTCTCTTGTGATTTATCGGATACAGAACACATTTTTACACTTTTTATGCCTAAATAGTAATAGAAAATATTTTTAAAACTGCAAAATATAGCGAGAGTTGTTTACGTTTTTTTAGCCTTGGTATGAGATGTTACTTTTTACAATCGTTTACGTAATACAAAATAATTATTGTGGTCAGAAAAGTGTCCGCAACGTTTCTTTTATAGCAATAAGGTACTTTTGGCAACAAATACTCATCTTCATTTCCCAAGACATTTAATTTTTTGCATAAGTTTGCTCGTGTACCTACGTAACTAGACTTTGGACCGGAATGTTACTAAGATTGTATTTGCTCATTTGATTGAGCATTGTGATGGGGCGAGGAGTGTCTGCGGCACAAAGAAGGTCGGTTGTTATTGAGTGAAGTACCATGCCATGTTTGAAAGCAATGGCTGGCCGGCGCCGCTTCCGGCAGACGATAAGTGTGACGCACGCGCATCGCCTATACGTGACACCCATTCTAGGGCTGCCTGGACAAATGACCCCAACAAACCACGTCCATAACATGTCTAAAATTACCACACGGCACTTTATTACTTGATGATAACAATAAAGCCGAATTTTAACCAATTATTTTAGGCATTCAAAGTACTTAGCACTTAGGCTTATATACAATAAATCAAAATTTTATGGGAGCGCCCGTTGGCGCGGAAATCCGGCCTAAACTGTTGACGAATAGTGGCACATCCGGAAAACCGTAGCCGACAAGTCAGTACCTAATCCAACCCTATACTCAGCCGGACTCAGTAGCTGGTTTGTGCGAGCACAATGCAAGGTAAAGGTTATTGTATCCAAAATTGGCTGTAATCGCGTTACGGACGTCGTACATTAGCTCGTTTAGATAAACCGGAACGACCGCTGAATCCGCCCAACTACTGGAACAACTGATTTTAGAATATATAGGGTGTAAGGGACAGCCCTCTGAATACTTAAAGGGTGCATTCAGACCATGAAACTGAACAACTTTCCATGAAAAAATATTTCATTAAACGCTTAAAAATTTCGGCTTCTCATAGTAATGGCAGTAAAACGCATTTGATTACAGATAGCGATAGAGATACTGCTGGGTATTATGCATTTGCATACACACGTATTGATTGTTGTGGTTTCAGCATACGGCGGCGAGGCTTGGCTCCTCTCACATTCGACCTTAACCACTCATGCAAATCGTGATCACATCTCGATATCCTAAATTAATCCAACCGAGACCTGTTCAACTACCGACGAAGAACTTATTGACTTGTATTAATAAATAAATACCTATATTACAAATGCGCTATTAGGTACTACTATTAAATAATATTTTATTAAATCAGTCTGCAATGATTTAAAAGTAATGTCCTGGTGTGTGATTTGATTGATATAATACTCGCATAAAACGTTCAGTGAGTACCAAAAAGGGTATAACAAGCTGAAAGGAGGTCATGGTACTCATGAAACTGAACAACATTCCCTATGGTATGGAACAAGGGATTAATATATATTTTTTTGGACCACCCATACAAAATTGACTTCTGATTTTGATTGATAGGCTGGTGAATTTACTACGGGATGTCCAATTTATTTTTCACTCTCCAGCTTGAAAATAACAGTTTTGCCGCGAAAATCGTTTTTATCCACTCGATTGAGAAAAATGATTTGAATTTCGAACATCCTCATTTTATCAAAACTAATGCGGCGGTGCGTTCTGAAAACTATTTCAGGCAGTTATTTATTTATTTTTGTAAGCGGTTTTCCTATTCAATATATTTCTGACATTTCTGAATATTGGTAAATATTATGTATTATTTCTGAACAAATCAGGAAAAAATTAATTTGACGGGAATTTTAATTTTGTCTGAGGCATTCGAGCAGTACAGCCAATTTCCCAAACTTGACATTGGCAGAATTTTCTCACTGGTAGAGGTGAAAAGTTGTGTGTACCACACGAGAGCAAATTCATTCGCATCTCGTGCTGTTGAATCCCTCACTGAGCTCAGGATACAACTTTTGAACTCGCTACGCTCGTGATTCAATTTTGGTATCCTTCGCTACCTCGGGATTCAAAATTAGCACTCGAAGCAAAAATGACCTTTGCCCTCTTGTTGTACAAATAACTATTAAATATTTCGATTTTTGTTCAGTTTCATGACTAAATTAACCTCTTTTCGGCTTGTTATACACTTTTTTGTTATTCCTTGTATACCAATAATGCAGTTTGCGTCCTACACTAACATAAATCTCGAATATCTGACAATCGAAAACGTGCAAAGGCTAGCACAGAAACTACACAATATTACAAGCCGCAGTATCGATAACGAATCGTCGTAAATGAAATACGTGAGTTCTTGAGTGACGTAAACTTAAAGCACGTAAACGATGATGTTACGATGCTACATCAAGTAGATGCATACAGACTTAAGTAATTATGCTTATAAAATGGAACTGTAATGTGATGACAGCCCTGTAGTTACATCAAGCTAGACACGACGGGCGCCACCGATGACATGATGGTCATCTGACCATTGAGCTCACCCTAAAGTTGCCGATCTTGTCAGCCAGCATGCCCGCCAGCGGGGGCATCACGATGGACACGACGGGCGTCACCGATGACATGATAGTCATCTGACCATTGAGCTCACCCTAAAGTTGCCGATGTTGTCAGCCAGCATGCCCGCCAGCGGGGGCATCACGATGGACACGACGGGCATCACCGATGACATGATAGTCATCTGACCATTGAGCTCACCCTGAAGTTGCCGATCTAGTCAGCCAGCATGCCCGCCAGCGGGGGAATCACGATGGATACAACGGGCATCACCGATGACACGATGGTCATCTAAACATTGAGCTCACCCTGAAGTTTCCGATCTAGTCAGCCAGCATGCCCGCCAGCGGGGGAATCACGATGGACACGACGGGCGTCACCGCTGACATGTTGGTCATCTAAACACTGAGCTCACCCTGAAGTTGCCGATCTTGTCAGCCAGCATACCCGCCAGCGGGGGCATCACGATGGACACGACGGGCGTCACCGATGACATGTTGGTCATCTAAACATTGAGCTCACCCTGAAGTTGCCGATCTTGTCAGCCAGCATGCCCGCCAGCGGGGGCATCACGATGGACACGACGGGCGTCACCGCTGACATGATGGCCGTCTCCTCCACATTGATGCCCAGCTCTCGCATGTGGATGGTCAGGTAGGGGTATAACACGAACAGGGCTGTGCAGAAATTTTATATTATTATAATTTTATAATTTAGGACTTGCTGGAGAGAAAGGAGGACGAAGAGAAGGTGCTCTAACTCGTTAAGGAGCAAAGAACGTTTCTCAACACGTACAATAGAAAATAGAAGGGGAAATATATGATACGACATTAATTAAAAACAATTATTTAAGGCAAGATTGAAAAATGAAGAGGAAGAGAAAAACGAAGAAAAAGCTATTTAGAACAAATAAAAGGCAGAATACAGACTAAACTGGCGGATGAATAGGTACTCCAACGACAAGAGCAATTTCTTATAAATAAGAATAAGAAGAAATAAAATTTCAGGCAGTGATAATATACAGTATTTGTGATTCTGATAGCGTGTTTGCCTTTAGGTGCATATGATAAAGATAGATGCATGGTTTGTGGGCATGCGGCTTGCGATTGTTTTGATGTTCACCAAGCTTGTCGTGGTATAATAAACCAACACATAGCATTGTTATGTTATGAGCAGTAATAGTTTCAAAATATTAATACAAATTACAGTTAAACACAAGTTAAATTAATATACCTACGCAGATAGCTTTCACGACAAGCATTCAGACCAAAAGCAAACACGTAGTTTACGCGCCCGTAACTGATACTTTGGTGTCAAGTAGGTACTGATGAAAACTTTGTTATATCGCTTAACTGTAATGTGGAAAGAAAATTCATACTCACTGGATGCATGGACGAAGAATAATATCTTGAGCGGAATGAGTTTCTTCTGTTTGAGATCATCGGTGATCCGTTTGAAAAAGGACTTTATGAACCGCATTGTGGCCTTCTGCTTGTATCTCCTGTGCAAAACCGTAATCTGTGTCCACGAGGATCGAGCCTACGTGGGGAAATCCCTGCTCACCCAACCTCCCTCATGTATGCTTGTCTTCAGGTTTTCTCGATGCATGGAAAATGTGTGTTGATGATATTCTGCAAAAAGAATTCAACCACATAACAAGAGCACTTTACAATACGATTCTATACCGCTACAATCGACATTGTTTAAAAACGAAATAAATAAACAGAAGTGCAGAAAACTTTATTCATTTCTTTGTGAGCTCTACATCAGGGGCTTCATTGTTGAAGATTTCATGCCAATGACTCCGTAAAGATATATGGTGTTCTACTAATTAGAGGTCATGTTGCACGAAAAAAAGAAGAAAGCTAAAATATTTACCGGAAGCTATGAAGTAAAGCATATACGATGCGTTTGGAACAGCCATAGCACTGTCTGACTCGCTCGTAAATATAACAATACAACGGCCGCGATTATGCCGGACGGACTTAGTCTTAGTTTAATTTTATTATAAACATACTTAAATAAAAAAGAGAGACAAGATAAAGCTGTAACTTTATGGCCAAGGCGAAAAGTAATTCTTAAAATAAAACAATGTAACAAAGCAAGCACAGTCTTAGGTGCCTAATTATATGCAATCAAATGGTTAGGTATCTGAATGTTTATTTACTCTACAGTTCAATGGCCATAGCATGGTAGTAACTAAACAATTATATAAGGCATGTTATTTCGATTTAAAACACTTGAACAAATATGATCCAACCTACTTGTCTGCACTATTTATATGTAGGTGCATAAATAATACTATCAATATTTTCAGTCATTATAACCTACTGAAATTATATACTTAGAGCGTATTTCGTCAGTCTATTCATTGTTCAGTGTCTGTTAAACTCTTTACAATTTTGAAAATAATGTTATCTATAAGTAAATGGTCGGTCATGGACGAATTACAATGTGGTATTTTACTTTTACGATGATTACTTAGAAATAAGTGTGGCATATTAATATTACTTTAATACAATATGCAACACAACGGCAACTATCAAAATTCTACGTTTAAACTGATTCATTAATCCATAAATCTATTTTCAAAGGTGATCAGAGTAAATTCCTCGTTAGTCAGTTAGCTGTATCATTAACTAGGTAAATACATCTAATTGCAAAAAGACGTGATCCTTTCTGAAGTTTTGAAAACAATAGATATAGTAAAAACACAGCACACGTAGATACTTTGTAAATAAATACATCCACAAAGTATTTATAAGTAACGTTTTTCTTAGGTAACGTTAAGGTCTTACCAAATATTAATGAAGTACACGATCACGCTCATAGCCTACTATAGAACCCGGGAAATCTACAGGTGGTTGCAATAGCGCTAATTCGGTGGTCAGTGTGAATTATAAAATAATTATTAATGATCATTTGAATATCTTAGTAATAAATAATTACCTAAGTTATTAATGTAATTCCCTGTCCCTGGCTACCAATCAGTTGCACTAGTGAAGGGAAATGCCATTTTGATTAAAAGTTAAGGTCAATTTTCAGAACTTACTTATTTTTATTTAAATCTTTTTTGACTTTTGCAAGACACATTTTTGCAAGAATACTCTCAACAGATATATGGTCATCTAATTAAATAATCATTTTATTAATCATTTACAATATTTTTCTATACAAATTCAGTGTTTTTTTTAACAAAAAAACGCATTTTATTACTCAAATCATTATTTCATTAGATGGCGTAGTAGAGAAAAATCTGCTAGTTTTACCGATTATTTAAGCAAAACTAAAAAAAAATCTCTAAATCAAAAAATTTTTATTTATTTTCCCCACACTGCTACAGATTGGTAGCCAGGGATGCACACGACCTGGGTTTTTCCCTTGGACCACTTAAAATGGGACAGCCCGTATTACATTCGAATGTTTACTTTATATATCTGTCCTAAATCCTTATACGATTTAACTTATAGAGACCACAGACATAGGACGTAAAGATCTAAGTAATCTCTCGTACTAACAAGTACCTTCTACTATTAGGGGTTGCTTAATGCAAAAGACCAATCGTATTTCATTCTAAACCGTTAAAATTATAAATAATAACCAGTTTATATGCAATTACAGTTCTAAATATAGGAACGACAGCCTAAGCCAAGCTGTACGCAGATCTACATAATGTATTCTATGTTAGTAATGGCATCGACCCTTCTCGAAGAAAGTTGTCCTGCTTTGACCATTCCATAATAAATCCTGAACTTGAGAATGCAGATATATTATGTTTGCAATCTTGTTCACATATTGCGCTGGTGGCAGTAAGAAATATATTTAAAGTGACTCTACTTATTAACTTTACCTTAGTGCACATAGTTCGTCGACTTGGTCGGTCTTCCACAAGACAAGAAGATATGCATTGTGCCTTTCCGATTTGAGTAATTTACTGGGAATATTCCCAGTAAACTTCTATTTCGGGAATATTCCTAAAGAATTTATTATTTTTATTTGGAATATTTCGACCTTAGTTTCTTGGGCAAAGTTGTACTCGTATAATCACGTAGCAAACCTTTAAGTATCGTTCACTTGTCAAAATGCATCCTACACAAATACATGCCTTCAACATAGTAATTTTCGGATTGGTATTCCCTAAACCCTAAGTACATTATTTTACTATAAATTACCTAAAATAATGGTATTTTTCACAATGTGTCTAATATTCATGATAATATTCGAGTTTGTGATGCCTACCCGCATATTTTACTTCAAAAACACTTCAAGTAACTATAAATATAATGAATTTAAAAAAAAATCTTATAGAGTTAAAATTGGTAAAATATTTTTTATTTTCAATGTTTCTATATTTCCGGGGAATATTCCTCGTGCCCGGGAAAGTTACTGGGAATATTCGCAATGTTGCCGGGATAGGCACATTGCTAGATATGCATGCACATAATAGGCAGGTACAATTTAGGTGGACCAAATTTAAAAAGACACGATTGCTTTCTGAGATAAAGCCAATCCTATGACACTCGGGATAATGGTTAATTATACGCATGTAAATAACACGCTTTGGAAATCTTGACTTTAATTTGAAACAAATGTCGTTTTACAAATGGTGGTGGCGTAAAGTTACGTGCTGTGTAATTAACCTGGCCAGCCCCGAGGCAGTGCCTTTATTTTTATTTTTATTTTTTTTATCCCGCCCGAACCGGTTTTCTATTAGGACAATACAAAATTGTTATAAAAAGAAGAAAATTGCGTTATGCAAATTTCTTTTTTTTACAATGACCGATCATGACGTCAATAAGTGATAATGCTATCCTACATTGAATAAAGTTATTTCATTTTCATTTTTCATTTTCAATGTAAGGACTCTTCCGATACAATTCCCATTCGAATCTGTTCAGTGGTTACCGAGTTTCGATCCTTTAGAGAATCGCACATACATACATAATTAAAAACATTACACTCCTTTTTTGGTTGGGCAGTCGTGTAACATTACATCAGTCAGTAATCATATTTCAAACATTTATAGAACAACTTGTCAGTGGCTTACTACAATTGGTAGGCGGTTTAAAACTCTGACTCCGGGGTCTATCGGGTCGTTTGTCGACTCTGTGTCCCATACGAAAAGGAGAAGAAGAATATAACATAATGAGACCCGCCTCATTGGTAGAGTGAGTTATTTATGAGTATGCCTACGACCGAGGGGGGCTTACAATTTAATTTAACCAGAAACGAATGTACCGCCGCCGTTCCAATAAGTCGTATTTGACAGCTGTCAAATTCGTGGTGATACTATGGCAGAGGGTCCTTTTTCCTTAGTTGACGTTTTTAGTACGACTTTTAGTATAGAGGTGACAGCAGTCAAATACGACTTTTTGGAACGGCGGCGGTACTTTACATTTGGGTACTTACTCCAATCAATGCAGGGGAATCCTTTCTTATATTTTGAGAGATAGTTTTAGGGTTGTTTGGAGAATCCGAAAAGTACCCGAGTATTGGACTCTTGCTCCAGGAGCTATCAGTCTTTTTTTCAAAGCTCGAAAACTAGATATTGGTAAAAATATATCTAAGGAAAATGGAAGCTAAAATAAATTACTACAAGTAATATTTTTATTAAATATTTATTTTTTATCGTTTTTGAGTTACGCTTCTGAATATTTTTTTAAATAAGCCTTTTTTCAGAATATTATTGTTGGGTCTGAGCTGAGGTTAGTATAAGATTATTACCACTTTGATTTGACTTAAAAATTCAAATATAAGTAGGTAAAAAAGTAGGAAAATCACGATAGTAAACATACTAAAAACTCGTACTTTTTGTAGGTACCTAGTACTTTTACTCTACGAATGCAAAAGTAATCGAATACTATTCATAGGAACCACTGGATACGTCTAGATTTTTTTTATTATGTTTATGTTGGCTCTTTTGCACGGTGTGAGGAATATTCGTAGAGCATTTGTGTAAAATGTTAGATGGGTACTTCAAAGGAAGTAGGTAACTTTAACTTTTAGAATATTCTTTATCAATATATTTTTAGATATGCTTTATATAATTATATGAATAAATAAGATGAACAGCAAACAATAACCGAAATCCGGAATAAAAAGTAGAAAGATATTAAAGTCTTACTTACCTTAGTATTAAATGGAAATCCTTATCATAAAATGTTAAAACTGCACTGTACAAAAAATCTTATCGTCCACTCATAAAAGGCCGTTTAAAAACTCCGGCGATGGAAAACTTTTATATTGACGTCCGCATTGTCAAGAGTTGCGTGTATTTTTTATCTGTTGGTTTGATTTACGATGCGCCGCGAGATGTGCGCAGGTTCGCTCGGAGGCGTGCGCGGCCGCGAGTACGAAAGTTTTGCGTGGCACTGGATCGGGCGCACCCTCGACCACCATCCGTGCGCTTGCGCGTCGGCATGGCAGCACTACGGCGGCGGCGGCGGCGCTGGCGACGGTGGTACACCGGCCGACCGGCCGCAGTGAAAGGCAGGCCGCCAAGAATATAGTTTTGCAGACGCGGCTTTAATGTCGAAATTATACAATTTATGGCACGATAATCACACTATTCAACACTATCGAACTTGACATTAGATACATCTATTTTTTTTTATCTTTGCGGTACCCTTTCGTGGCGCAGACTCTACACCTGTCGCGACCTACCTGACCGTCGACTCATCGCACTGTACAGCTGCTACACAATGCACTTTTTGCAATAACAAACACATACTAGCCTAAACAGTGCAGAAAAGCCTCAAATGTAGCCTTGTTAATCTATTTCTTACAATGGTTTGAATAAAAAAGCATTGAGAAACGATGCATTTGTCATTGTTTTGCCATTACGCTACTACTTAACTATTCGGCTTTGATTTTCTATTTAAAGTCTGAACGCGTATTAATGGTTGGCGACCCCTAATTCGTGACTGTTCAATTACCTCATGGAAGTCGTATAAAGAGGACAACATTGAGGTAATAAAGCAATAGCGTCTTCAACCGCATTACACTAAGTACCTCGGTACATCCATGTTCAATTGTCATTCACGATTGGGCAGCTAATCAAGGATACACAGTTACTTTTTTCTACGGCTGGAATGAAAAAACTCATGCTTGTGTAACATTTTGAAGGAAGTTGTAGGCAGAAACTTCATGTATAATCTATTATGACTTAGCTAATGATGGGGTTTGTAATGATGCTTGGCAGTTGTATAAATGGTTGTATATAAAAACTATGAGTGGCGTAAGAAAATAATGTGAAAAAACTTTCATACCACCAACACAATTACTTAGAAATATCGAACGACACCTTTTTTTATCGCAGACTGAAAGACGCAAAAAAACTTGTTTAATTTATCCAAACGTCTCTTTTTAACTATTCCCGACACATTAAGAACGTGAACGTCCTATATTCTGAATACCAAATTTTTAAAACACTACCCGTGTTATGTATAAAATTTTTGAAAACTATCACTCACTACATAGTATAAAATAAAGTCGCTTTCCACTGTTCCTATGTAGGTATGCTAATATCTTTAAAACTACGCAACCGATTTTGATGCGATTTTTTAAATAATTAAGTGATTCAAGAGGACGGTGTTTAATACCTTTTACCACGGGAAAATGCTTTGTTCTCATAAACGGGAAGCAGCGAGTGACACCGATGGCCGAGCCGCTAGTTTATAATAAACCGAGAGAGATTAGTCCGTGCGCCGGCCCCGGTGCAAAAAGTGCGTAAACTATTGGCTCAAATGGTCATTGGCAGTTGCGAGTTCGCTTTTTTTACTTTTGATTATTTAAGAAAGTTAGAGAAATATCTAAGGACTAGTTATCTGCCCCGCCAGCGATTTCACCCGCTGCTACTCATTTTTCCGCGGAAATAGTTGCATTCCCGCGGTAAAGTTATTCCAGTTTATATATGTGTACCAAACATCAAAATCCGCCAAGCCGTTTCAGCGTGAAGAGGTAACAAACATACAGAAGCCATACATAGTAAGAATGAGCTCAAGAAGTGTCGTGTCAGAATCGAGGCCTTTATTCAATGAGCATGAATGTCAATGTATGAATCTGCAATCAGGAAGCGGATCAAACCAACAATGGGTGATATCTACATACAACACAATACTTGAGCTGAACCAGCGAATTGACGAGACTGTTGGCAGTTGTCACTTCATTTTTTCTTCTTTTTTCGTGTGTTACACTGAGCCGACCAACGACACGATGCACCCTAGTGTCAGAGACAGAGAACGTGCCCTCCGAAACACGGAACCAACTTCCTTACGGACAATCAGGTTCAGTCAGCTCCTACCAGGTTCTTACCAGACTGGGAACAAATTCACAAAGTGATAATATCAACTTTGTGAGTTTCCCACCGGAAATCGAACCCGGAACCTTTGCGATGCAGGCAGTCGCACTTCCATTGCGCCACATCGACCGTCAAGTGGTCACTAAATCTTGTTTTTGTCGAGTCACTGGATGGTTGTCTTGGAATGTTGCGTACCCACTGCCCAAAATTTTACGTACCCACTGCCCATACAATGATATAGCGCCTAATTACAGGTATAATTATAAACTCTTCATTGCATTGGGTTTCTGACTATACTCTATCCACCGCAACAAAGAAGTACCTATTATATTAGTCTCAATTTCGTTTTTAAGGTTTTTACAGACTAAAATCTCTTACTAATTAGACAAGGGTAGAAAATCTTCGCCTCTCAATTTCTCTATGACTTTAAGCATTTTACGCGGTATCTGTCAAAATATAGCGACGATTAAAATTTTGGCAACAAACAAGAAAATCTGCGAATGGCGCGGAAATTAAAGACGATTTAAAACATGACATGACTAAAATATAGTCTATGACATCTACTATACTTTTCTAAACTTATGTAACAGAAAGTGATAGTGCAATGTTTAATTAGCCGTTTTATAGGTAACGAGGAATCCAGATAATAGTCATTTGTGTCATATTGTTGTCTGTCCCTTTTACTCACATTCACGTGCATAAAACGCACTTGAGATGGCGCTCTGCTTCTTGTCTCGGCAAATATGCTGTAGGCTGTAGTATTTACATTTACTTGCGTGTCTGCAGCAAAGATATTCCAGAGGCATGTTATGTTTTTTTATTATATGAGAATAGGATAATTATAAATAAGTAAACATTCTTTGATTTGCTTGATATGAGCCGGTAGTTAAAAATACTGAACAAGTTTGTGTTTTATCCTACTTGTGTTGTCTACGTATTGTCTCATATTTTAACTAACTAGAGACTGCAAATTATATTAAATCACGAATTCCTTGGCGAATTTATGGCTGTATCAGATAAATTAAATTCGATTTATATTAAAATATTTTTAATTAAAAGGCATCAATGTGAAGACAAATGCGACATCGAGAAACATCTTATAGCAAACTATAAAACCATTTGCGTAACAGTCTTTGTTTCAAAATTATCATTACATTGGCAGTAGATCTACAAAAAATCTATGTCATTTCATATTTCAAAGAATCACACATAAAAATAGAATAAGCAGTGCAAAATACCTGCGAATCACCACTCACGCAATCACACTGTGAATTTAAAGCTTAAGTATCTGAGTATTAAGTTAGGTTGCCTGGGTCCACTTTCCGCTATTATAAAAACGGCTCAGTTGTGTGTCGACAGACCATCGGTTGGTTTTCCAAAAAGTTTGAGCCACCACATGTGCTGCTGGAATCATAATGGCCAAGAAAATATTGAATCGGGTCCTTGAAGTCCATATGGCCACTATAGGTCTAATATCTTAAAGAAGTATTCCACTTCTAGTAGACCGTCTTCAGGCAAGTCGCTGCAGTGTACTGCGTTCTTTACTTTGTTTACGCCGAACTTAGCTCGTAATGTGTGCGGTCGGAGAAGTCGAGCGATTTCCTAAAAATATATTATGCATTATTTTTCCTGAAATTCTTTGAGTTTCTTTTTTCTACTTTTTGTTATATTTGTTTCTACAGTTGACCACAGTTTGAACAGTGTATTAGGAATCTGGGCATGATTTTATTTTGGAACTAACTAGCTCTCATTAATGCACGAGAAAATTGTTTCTTATCACTATTGGATCGGCCACGCGCCTAGATAATTAATAGCTGCAATAATTCGATTTCGACAGCCCGATAACAGTGTATCAGAGGCTGAAAAAATGTTTTGGTGCGAAATTAAATAAGTATACTTTCGGCGATCCTAGCGGCAGGATTATTCTGGATGGACGACCCAATGTTTTTTTTTTGTCAAACCTGTTATGGACTGATCCCTGGTCTGATATGGTCGTGTCACTGCCACAAGATTTAAGTCATCTCTTTCCAGATATCGATCGGTACAAAAGCCGCAAAGCATGAATTATATGTGTGGATGCTCACCGGATCAGCAGGGCCGACAGCTTTTCTGAACTCGACCGCGGAGCTAACACTCTTGTCTTTGGCCACTAGCTCCATTGCGACGCAAGCGCCACTAGCTAATTCTTCCACCATGCCCTGGAAAATATGGCATTTTATGAAATGTGAAGAAGCACGAACGACAATAATTACAATAATCATTCGCGATGTAAGCATCTTAAATGGTGCGACGCCAATGACGCCCTCAATCGAAAAAATATCAATGGCTTAGTGAATTACATAAAGCATGTGGAAACCAAATCTAGTTTACCCGGTAATGGTTGGTCCCAAAGATTGGCTTTCGTTAAACAATTTGTAATATACCTATATAAATTGCTCGCAAGTTATAATTATGAAACCGCAAAACACACCTTCTCCTTTTGAGCCGGGTAGTCTGTGCGGAAAGAGAATAGACGTGGAGATTGAGAGCGCCCCTTGGCCTCAGTTTTAGAAATGTCACAGCAACCTATGAAAAAATTATCTCTGTCCGCAGACTCTACCTACAAGTACTTAAGTAAATAACTTTCCATGATATTTATTAAACTCATACATCACTTAAAATTGTTAACAAATCACCTTATATTCAGGGACGATTCCTTTATAAACTTCATAAAACTCTGAAGCGTTGATGTTCTCGACAACAAGCATGTTTAGGGCAGTGATATTGAAGCCCGCTTCGTCTATCGCCTCTATTATCCCTCCCAGCTTGCCCTCATAGACCGCATGAGGTTTCGCAATGCACAATGTACAGTTTGATAGGGTTGCTGTTAGCCTGAGGTGAGATGCGCGCGCGCTGGGAGGTGGAAATACGTACGCTAAATCCTGTCAAGTAATACGGAAAGGTGTAAAACAATATGGAAAATAGTTGGGATTCATGGGCTTCTTTCTTCTTTTTCGAGTGGGACACAGAGTCCGAATTTAAAAAAGGAATATGTTTTTAAGGGCCGATATTCGATGAAAATATAAAAAAATATTTAAAATTTATTAAATTTAGGCTAGTAGTTTAAGTAAGGAAATAATTAAAAGGGCTTGATGTGCATGTTACCGCCGTAACATGTAATGTAATGTCCGCCTCGCACATAGCCATTTTTTATACAGAAACAAGAGCTCATAGCTCTGAATCTCGTCTCTTTTCGTGTGGGACACCGAGTCGTCCAACGACCCGATGAACCCTGGTGTCAGAGTTTTTCAACCGCTTACTCCCACCAATAAGACCAGCACAACATCAGCCTTTGTAAAAGAATGTAAGCTGGCTAATATCAACTAAAGCTAGAACCAAAAAATAGAGAGTTGCAGGCATATCTTGCCCTGAGTGTGGACAGCACGAAAGTAGCTTCCACTACTTAGCGGAATGTCTAAGCTACTCGCTGCCAAGATGCAAATATTTCCGTAATGACAAGCGACTTAGCTAAACATATCTCTAAAATATGTCTTTCAATCCTGCAGGACAACTAGAAAATTCGAGAAGGTGACGCTGCCAGAGCAGAGAGAACGGGGTGAAATAATTTCAACCAATGGAGCTGATCACCCGTGCGCGCGCAGACGTCCCAACCCAAGGAAGAAGTTATTCTCTTTAGTTATTATTGAATTGACGGCTGACGTGGCGCAGTGGTAGTGCGACTGCCTGCGACGCAAAGGTTCCGGGTTCGATTCTCGGTGGGACACTCACAAAAGTTGATATTTATCACTTTGTGAATTTGTTCTGGTTAGGATATTGTAGGGGCACGGTTCCGTGCTTCGGAGGGCACGTTAAGCATTCGGTCTCGGTTGCTGTTTATGATTACTTAGACAGCAGTCGTTACACAGCCATGTCAAAGGAATACTACTAGTAGTAGGCGGTTGAAAAACTCTGACATCATGGTTCATCGTGTCGTTGGACGACTCGGTGTCCCACATGAAAAAGAAGAAGATTGAATACTAGCTGTTGCCCGCGACTTCGTACGCAAGGTGAAGTGACTTGTAAGTTAGTGTAGTTGATGTCTGCATATTGTTTTATTTTTATTCACTAACTGGGAAGTAAGTTATGGTGTCCCGAAAACTTTATAGGCATGATCCATGAAACTGAACAATATTTGTTTATTTTTTTTATCCCGCCGAGCCGGTTTTCTATTTTATACAAAATTGTAATAAATAGAAAAAATGGGTTATACAAAATTAATTTAATTAAGTGATAATACTATCCTACATTGAATAAAGTTAATTTCATTTTATATAGAGCATATGTCGGGAAATGACAACTAACTAAGTTTCCATAGAAAGTCAGTAAGGAAGTAGTTCTTTTTTCTCCTTATCAACATAGCCTCTATATAATAGTAGTTTATGCAACTGTCATATAATGGGGGTCATTAGAATGCGAGTGTCTGTTTATCACACGAGGCGTAGCCGAGTGTGATAATAGATTGACACGAGCATTCTAATGCCTAATTATATGCAGTTGCATACACTATTTTATCTACACTCTAAAAAATTTACTCAGTTGAACACTTTTCCAAACGTCCGCACCGGTGATTGCAAGGCCCGATACATGGTCAAATTCAATACGAGAACGTAATATGGCTTGATATGATTTTTTGAAGATTCTTTACTAACAGTTGTTTAGATGTCGAGTCTCAACAGCAAATAACTAAACAACTGAACAACAACTGAACAACACTGAACAACAACTGAACAACATCTGAACAACAACTAATCAACATCTGAACAACAACTGAACAACATCTGAACAACATCTCAACAACAACAGAACAAAAACCTATTAAAAAAACTGAACAACATCCGAAAAATTTACGTACAACAACAACTGTCAGGTGCGGTGGAAGATGTCATGTCGATTTGAGTATTGCCAAAAAAAAACTTCGTTTCATTTCTCAACTTTATCGTATTAAGCGTTTTCTCATTAAGTCATTACGCTTCTGTAATTTATAGTAAACCCTAGTTTTTATAGGCAGAATGTATAAAGTAGGTCATTATGCAACTGTTTTTGAATTCATAATTCGAACATTATGAGACGAGTGTAGATAAAAACTTGTTAAGATTCATGGTCTGAAACCACCAGCATACCTGCAAAGTCTTCGGCACCACATGTCTTACATCCTGTATAGTAGTATTAATTCATGCATTGTTTTTATTATACTCTACAATACCAGTTGCAGTGTATTTCTGTGGAAATGCCAGATTTTCCTGAAGTAAAATGATACAAAAAAAATTGCTACTGTTTGGAGATCTATAGTTTGAACTGAATTAGAAGCAGTAATCCTTTTATTAAACTGTTCAATGTACAGACTTGGTTAGTTGCTGTTTTATTTTACGTATAGTATAATATACAGACTATATGGGGTGTAAGGGACAGCCCTCCGAATACTGTTAGGGTGCATTCGAAACATGAAACTGAACAACTTCCCATAATATTTTTTTTGGGTATAACAATTTTTTTTGGACTTCCCATAATAAATGCAGTCAGCTGATTGTGATTTTGTAGGGGAGGTTCATTTTATTTGTTGTTTCCCAACATATGTTTCTAAGGGAATGTTTTTCAGTTTGATAGTCTGAATGCACCCTATCAGTATTCGGAGGGCTGTCCCTTACAACCTGTATATCATTAAACAAACAAGAGCTCCACATTTTAATTGATAAAAGAGTAAGTTGATTTTAAATGATTGAGCATTAAAAACTCAAAGTTGGATTATATGAAAGCTATGTAACAAACATACTCATTATTTTTCTATTTGTGTATAAAATCTATTGCAATAGACATAGGTGTGTGTGTGTGTGTGTGTGTGTGTGTGTGTGTGTGTGTGTGTGTGTGTGTGTGTGTGTGTGTGTGTGTGGTGTGCTTGTGTATAAAATCTTACCTCTCTGGCTATTTCTTCAGAATTGGATATGTGTACACAATTTCTAACTGAATCAGTGCCATACAAGGCTCGTATTGTGCCAGGTTCAGCTTTAAGGGGATCTCTATCCCCAACTATTTTGGCAGTAACCTCATAAATATTTTTACCCACCAGTTCCAAGACAAATGTGTAATTTCCACCAATATATTCTAGCAAAAACCTGCACAAACAAATATTAGTTATAAATGGTTATAATAACTATTGTTGGGGCTAGCTAATATCAAGTAGCATTTTATGCATACCATTTTTGAAAGCAAATTGAAAGCTGTACATATTCGTCATTCTTATTACAATAAAGTCAATACTGATATAAGCAAACTGCTTCATCTATGACCAGAAAAATATTTTTAATAATTGATATATAGTATATTTCCATTACCTAATGAAAGTGTCTTGCATTAAGGCCCTGTCCAAACACAAATGTTTTATTTATAAGCATAAATATTTTGTATAAAATGACAGATATTTCAGTGTGGATACTTGTATAATAAGATGTTATGTGTTACAGAAATGTGATCATAAAATCACGAAATTAAATATTTGGGGAAAGGTTTACTTTAACTTAATTATTTTATGAATTTTATTGAAAAAATACAGTTTATTTATCACATAATATTAACTTACGGGTAAGTGGGATCGGCTGTCATATTCCGATAAATAAAGGCAATATCATCCAGTGTCCATTTTGCACGCTTCATTCGGGTGATATGTAGATTGTGCTTATTGAAATGAGTTATGATTTTTCCAACTGTTGAGTTAGGTAATGGCTTTATTATAACACATGTACTGAAAAAAAAGGCCTTCTCATTATGGTTTATTTAGTTCTCCTAATAAATCTCACCACTAGATACTATAACCAAAAACAAATTTTCATTTATTTTTTGTAATCTGATAATCTCCAAAACAACTAGATCAATTTTAAAAATACCTCCATTAGAGAGCTACTTTACCCCTAAATAAATAAGGTAACATTTTCTCAAGGAAAACAGATAAATTTCATAGCAAAATGGGTAACAGGGAATGAAACTATTAGGCAGGTCACTAGTTTATCATATTTTGTTAGAGAAGTAGGCCCCTACACTTGTAATTCCTTTTGCAATCTCTTTTTAGTGCTCTCGCACGCGTAATCTATGATTTTGATCAATCTTCCAAAAATGTGCAGCGTGCAACCAATGTAGAATTTGTCCAGAGTGACTCCGTCCACCAAAGTGCGGCGGACAAATATCTTCCTGCTCTTGAGGTCATACATCTCTAGCGTGTTGTCCATGGGGTAGAAGGACAGCTTGAACTGCCTTACTAGACTCGCTTGGCTGTCGTACCACTCCGTGATAAACGCATAACAGTCTAAATAACTGCCTTCCTATTTACAAATAGAAAATATTCTCGTTAGTAATACAAAACTACATTGTATGACTATCAAACTTAAGAAATAATTACCATTGTTTATATTTAACGAATTTAAATAAATAAGGAAGACTAAATAGGTAAGTAAACAAATAATTCAAATACGGAACTTGCATCTGCATCCAAACAAACAATTCGAATTTAGCCAGCTGTCAATTATATTTTTTGTTAGAGGTTTTCTGGCCTGGATGCAAGTCTTTTTGGCAGTACATTTAACTTTTCAAAGTTTTCAAAGTTCATTAATCGTTGCACAGACGAAACTAAACAAGTGCTTGAAAGTATCAGTATTTTTCATTAGTTCTTGCACCTTCTGTGGTATATCTGACTTCCACTATACTTCTTGGCAATGCGAGCATATTCTGCCCATCTATCATCCTCAATCGATTCAGGTGAGTGCGGACTCTGCCATGTCCGAATCTTATCCTTTTTATAGTTGATTTTTTGCGGCTATTGGCGTCTTTATGTTTATAATACCACGGTTGGGCGGGTGGGGTACGTTGGAGATATGCATACCATTTACCTTTTTCTGTTATACTCAGGGCGTAATATTCACTCTATATTTTTCTTAGGGCTTCGTTTAAGTGCGCATGATAATCTGTATAGGGCACTCTTAATATGGAAGAGTGATCCTCATCATATCCAGCTCGGGTTGCTTGATCAGCTTCTTCATTACCATTGATTCCGCTGTGTGAAGGAACCCACATAAATTTCACACTTTTGCCTTCATCATCCAGAGTCTTCAGTAGTTGCTTAATATTATACACTATGTAGTTTAAGTCATATCTTAAAGAATTATTATTTACAGCAGATAACACACTCTTGGCATCAGATAAAACTAAATATTGTGAGTACCAAATTTTAAAACACTTCCCGTGTTAGGTATACAATTTTTGCGAACTTGCAAAATTTTCGTCCTGCCCGCACTCGAAAATTTTGCAAGTTCGCAAAAAAAAAACTAAATATTGTGTGTGGTCAATATTTTTTATATACATTAGTGCTCTATAAATGGCGTAACCTCCGTGAGCGTAACATTCAGCAGTAAAAATACTACGTTTATCATTAATTTTAAAACATTTTGTAACTTTCGTTTGAGAGCCATAGGGACCGGCTTCCATGCTGATTATATGAGCTATTGATTGCATGCTGAGGTAAAATTCTATTTTATTTTATTTATTTTGGAAAACCAACAGCTGTTGACATAACATACATAAAAACAATAAAAACAGAAAGCCAATAATAGGTTTTCACCTGTAGATAATAGAGTAAGCTGAAATAAGCATTTACAATGAAACACGACACCATTTTGTTGTAGCACACAACACACATTGGGCATAAATCTTTAAATAAAAGTTTAGGAAAAACACAACCAAATCAAATAAAAAATGCTTGCTTAATTACAAAATAAAACAAAAATCCTCATAAAACATATTAGTCGTGTCTATCAACGTTTTAGCAGTTATTGCTTTAGCAGCAGGTTGTACCTTAGGTAGGAGGATACTGCTAATAATTCAAACAATGAATACTGAATGGAATGGTATAGAATAGAATAATTTATTGTAAAATAGTGCCTAATTATATATACAAAAATAGGTTCTGAATTAGCTATTTACAAAACGAGTGGTTACTAAGCGAAATCTACACACACACATGAATAATATTGCGCGCACACATATGCAAATTCCGCGGCGCGCGGGAAGGAGTTTCGAGGTCGCGACACCGAGTGTATAAATATAGGCGGCGCCGTCCGCGCTTTCTTTTCGCTCGCCGGTCGCCGTGGAGGAAGGACGTCGGTGCAGCTCCGTCGGTCACGCCGCGCCATGACACGAAGTTGCTCGAAGATGAAGATGATGCTTGCAGATGATGATCTTCGAGTGGAGTGGAGTGCTGATTGTGGATCGCCGTGTTTTGTGATGGTGCTCGCATGCTGTGTGCTGGTGCTCCAAAACAGCTCTTCTCAGAGCTCCATCATAAGTTTCATGTGATACGTCTGTGTTCAGCTGCTCCCATAGTGGACAGCTACAAGTTTCATAATGTGCGTCTTATCTGCCGTTCCCTCATGGAGTGGCAACAAGTTTCAGTGAAACTATTACGTCTTGTAGTGAAGTGCTTGTGCTTGTATATAAGTAGCTGTAGATATGTAGTTGCAGATGCTTGTGCTTGATATGTAAGTAGCTGTAGATATGAAGTAGTACATGCTTGATAGTGCGCAGTATGTATGTGCGTAGGTAATCAATCGCCGCTTCGCCGCTTGCTTTTAAGCCTGTCTGTATTTGCTTGATAGATGTGACGTCACACGCGTAGGTTCCCAATTTGCATGTAGAACGCACGACGATAAGCTTGTAGGTAACGTTTAATCGCCTTGCATTTGCGCTTGATTAGGAAGATACTCGCGTATGCAGTTGATGAATGTTGTAGATGACGTAGGTAGCTACAGTGCACCCCCTCAAGCGAAGCGTACTGGCCGTGTGACGGTGCGGCCGGAACGAGTTTTCTTTTCGGCGTTCAGCGGTACGGGCTTCGTGGTAGTAGCGTCGGGCGAACTTGTAGGTACATCTGACGTAGTAGGCGTTGTAGGTACTGCAGTCGGCGTAGGTACGGCGGTTGTCGTTGGTGTGTTTTGATCGTAATCTGCTAGTAAGTATGCAGGCTTCAGTCGGTCGATCGAGATAGTTGCTTGACGGTCTGGTAACTGTAGTGTGAAAAACTTGTCCGTTCGTTTCAGCACACGGTAGGGTCCGTCGTATGGCGGTGAGAGTGGTCTCTTCACGGCGTCGATTCTGACAAACACATTGTTGCAGTGTTGTAGATCTCGATGGACGAAAATCGGTCGGCTGTTGCTATGTGGTTCTGTAGGTACTGGCTTAATTTTCTCTATTGCTTCTCGTAGCTGGTCAACGTAGGTGTGGTCCATGGTGACATCATGTGGTGTTGGAATAAAAAAATCACCGGGTAATCGGATCGTACAGCCGTAGGTAAGTTCGGCTGCACTCACACCGGTATCGCTGCGTGATGCAGTGCGAAGACCCAACATGACGGTAGGTAGCTCGGTCACCCAGTTGGCGGTAGTGAGTCGAGCTTTGAGTGCTGTCTTCATGGATCGGTGCCAGCGTTCGATGATTCCGTTCGACTGCGGATGATAGGCTGTAGTTTGAATTTTTTCGATACCCATCATGCGAGTGAGGCAGGTGAATAGGGCGCTCTGGAATTGTCTTCCTTGGTCGCTAGTTAGCCTGTGTGGGCATCCGAATCGAGTTATCCAGCCTTCATAAACGATTTTTGCGACTGTCTCAGCTGTGATGTCTTGAACTGGGTAAGCTTCGGGCCAACGTGTCGTTCGGTCGATCATTGTTACGACGTAGCGGTATCCGTCAGCAGTGGTAGGTAGAGGTCCAACGATATCGATGTGTAGGTGAGTGAACCTTGCTGATGCCGGGAACGTAGATACGGCGCTCTGTGTATGCCTGTTTATCTTCGCTCGTTGACATTGTAGGCATGTCTTGGTCCATTTGCTGACGTCGGCGTTCATCGATGGCCAAAAGTATCGAGTTTGAATTAGCTTGCGTGTTGTTCTCGTACCAGGATGACTGAGATTGTGAATTGCTTTGAATGCAATTTCACGATACTCAAGTGGTAGGTATGGACGAATGTTGCTCGTAGATACTTCGCAGTAGATCGGTTGGTTTGTAGTAGGAAACGTGACTTTCTTCAGTTTGATGTTATCTTGTTGTATCAAGGTAGGTATATCGCTGTCTCGCTCTTGGGCACTAGCTAGTTCGTCGTAGTTGATAGGTGACGGACAGGTTATTTCTTCTACTCGTGATAAGGCGTCCGCGACGACGTTATCTTGTCCGCTGACGTGGCGAATGTCAGTTGTGAATTCGCTCACGAAAAGTAGCTGTCGTGTGCGTCTCGGGGTCTCGCTGTCTGAACCAATCTTCTTAAATGCGTAGGTTAGAGGTTTGTGATCGGTGAACACGATGAGTTCTCGGCCTTCAAACATCTTTCTGAAATGTTTTATCGCCATGAAGATTGCAAGTAGCTCTCTGTCGTAGGTAGAATATTTTTGTTGTGCTTCTGTGAATTTCTTCGAGAAATATCCAAGGGGTTGCCATCTGTTGTTCACGCGTTGTTGTAGAACGGCGCCAGCTGATGTGTTAGATGCGTCACACATGAGTGCGAGCGGGACAGAGTGATGCGGGTGAGAGAGTAGGGCAGCTTTTTCGATGCTTTGTTTGCAGTTCGTAAAAGCTTGCGTTGCTTCATCGTTCCATTCGATCTCTGTTTTGTCGCGCTTCTTAGAGTTGTGTAGGTATTTACATAATGGCGCTTGTAGAGTGGCGGCGTTCGGAATATTTGCTCGGTAGAAGTTTAGCATGCCGAGAAATCTTCTTAGCTGTTCGACTGTCGTCGGCTTGGGATATTCTACTATGGCGTTGACTTTTTCTTGTGGTGGTTTGATGCCTTCAGTGTTCACGGTGAAACCGAGGAATGTGACTTCGCTCTTCCCTAGTACGCATTTCGACGGGTTGATAGTGATGCCATATTCATCGAGTCTTGATAGCACGGTGCGTAGGTGATCTCGATGTTCGGTTTCGTTATTCGACGCGATGAGTAGGTCGTCGATGAATGGGAACACGTAGTCTAGACCTCGAAGTACTTCATGAATAAACCGTTGAAATGTTTGGCCTGCGTTCTTCAAACCGGGGCACATTCGAGGAAATTCGAATAAGCCGAATGGTGTGATGATGGCTGTCTTCTCTATGTCTTGAGGTGCTACCGGTAACTGTTGGTAGGCTCTGTTGAGATCGAGTGTAGAAAAAATCTTCTTATCGGCGAGACGGTAGGTAAAATCTTTGATTCGTGGTATTGGGTAGCGATCGGCTTTAGTTATAGAATTGAGCCTTCTGTAGTCGCCACACACGCGTAGATCTCCATTTTTCTTTGGTACGACATGTAAAGGGTTGGCCCAAGGGCTTTTGCTTGGACGGCATAGGCCCTGGGACATCATGTTTTCGAATTCCTTCTTTACTTGTTCGTAGCGGTGAGGTGGGAGGGGTCTCGCTCGACAGTGTAGTGGCTGGCCAGTTGTTTCGATCACGTGTTCAACGTTGTGCTTCGGGCTGAGTTTCATTGATGTTAGTCTAGTGATACCGGGGTAATCGGCGAGAATATCGTGGTAGCTCTGTTGTTCGTCGATGCTCATGATTCGTGGCTCGTTCGTCTTGCAGATTGGTAAGTTCACGGCAAGTAGTGTTCGGCCGTCAACTAGTCGGCGGTTCTTGACATCGACGAGTAGGTTATGATGATGAAGGAAATCAGCGCCGATGATGTGTTTGTTGACCAAGTAGTAATTATAGCAAGTAGATAGTAAACACACATTTTATAGAGTCTTATAAATAAATTTAAATAACTTAGTAATTTATGGTAAAAATACTACAAATTTATGTTTCCCAGATAGTTAATGCCCCGTACAAAGCCAGTGAACGTTATCAACAAAAAGTGTTGTGAATTTGTGTAGTAAAATACGAAACAATAACCGACGACGCTGTAAACAAACATCAAGAACTTTTCTTTAGTGAAAACCTATGTTTTTAACTTTAACAATAGCGTGAAAAGGACCTCCAAATAGTGCTAAACAGTTTTTATGAATACCCTAACACTCTACAGTCTTAATTTTATTTCCAAAGGTTTTTTTTTTTTTTCCAAAACAAACATTAATTTGAAATTTGAACTCCGATAACGAACTTTCTTACAAGTGCCAAACGTTATATATAAACTGTGACAAATATTATTAGTGTGTATAAACAATTATGAAACATATTTTTAGAACTTTTAGTGACCTTTGAACTCTTTTTTACACAAAAGAGTAATTTATTGATACTTGTTTTCGTCTACAATATTTTCGCAACGAGCAACGCCATCTATTATTCAGAACCGGTATCAAAATCCTCTGAAGTTTTGCGCACCCTGCACCCACACCATTATTTTGCACCCGCGCCAACACTAAAGTATTAGTTCTGCATTTCGCCACAAGGTGTCACTACTAGGACGGAAAAATGCAGAATGATACACAAAAACATCGATGCAAAAAATGTAACAAAGAGATAAAAAGCAGACAAAAGCTTAAATGTTATGACTGCCGTGAGTTTTACGATCTAGAATGTGCTGGCTCGGAAAAAAGATTTTACTTGATGGATGTCACTGAAAAGGCGAATTGGAAATGCCATAGCTGTTGGAACCTACGACACGCAACGAGGTCCCAAAAAGCAACTCCACAGAATCCATCAACATCATCACGAACACAAAATCCTGCCATAAAATCATTACAATGTTCTCAGCAGCAAAATGACTCACTTTCACCACCCGATAAGCATCATAGTAAAACACCTACTCCTCAAACAAGGACAGGTATTACCAAGCAAAGAAACTTATCTAATGACGGAAAATCTAGCCTCGATCCTACTGAAGACCACGTGCCGAGGTCAAGTCCTGGAAAATACCTATTAAACCCTGTTGCAGACCTTAACTTAACGCATTACAATCATGAGCAGAGCAGGGCAGTTGAGATCGATTCCTCATCTCCAAAAATACCAAAACTTACAGAAGGCCTAAATGCTGCCCAAAAACAGACCTCACCATATTCTAGTACGTCAAGTCTAGAAAATTTGACTATATTGGATGTTACAATTTGTGCTGGAAATAAGAAAGAGAACAGCAAAACTATTTCAGAATCACCTACTTTTGAAAGCACCTGGATAGTAGAACATTTAGAAAAAATATTTGAACAAAAATTAGAAGCTTACAAGTGTTCTCTACTTTCAGATTTAAAAACATCAATATTTGAAGAGTTTAGGAAAGAAATAACAGATTTTAAGGCTGAAACGGAACAGAAAACAAATAAATTACTTACAGACCAAATTTTTTTAAAAGTGGAACTAGATAAGTTAACCAAAAACATAAATTTAATGCAAAAACAGAACTTAAAACTGCAAGGGGAATTAGAAGAACTCATGAAACAAATAAATATTAACACAATTAACTCCCAGACACCCGAAGCCAAAATAGAAAATAAAAATAACTATAATAATGACCACAAAAAAATTGTTCTGCATGGCTTATATGAATATAATTTGGAAACAGAAAAACAATTACGAAACAGGATACTTTATATATTCCAAGATATTTTAAATGTGAACCTCACAGGATATATTGAAACAATGTTTAGAATAGGACGAAAGAACAATAGAAGGCCGTTAGTTATTGAATTATAAAGTAAAACTATGACAGATTATCTGCTAGAAAACAAACACTTTTTTAAAAACACAGGCATGGCCGTTTCTAAAATCCTAGACGAAGCGAGCTTAAAGAAAATCAAGCTTCTAAAAAGCCACCTTTTTGAAGCAAGGAAAAATGGACACCACGCCATAATTCGAGACAATATACTAATAATAAACGGAAAAGAGTACAAACCTCCAAGTGAAAGACAAATCTCGAATGAAACCTACGCAGGAGAAAAACAGCAGTTAGATTTTGAGCAATCGTGTGCATCACAAACCTCCACACATCATCGTCAGTCAGCACAAAATATGCCCCGTCCTTTACCAACTGGAAAATGTTTTCGCAAATAATAAAAGTTTTCGTATATTATATCAAAATATACAAGGTATAAATAACAAGAAGCACTTAGTTGAAGCACTCACAAACGAAATAGGTCTACAAGCACTCTGCTTCACAGAGACATTTATAACCGAAAAAAGATTAGACTTACTAAAAATTTATGGCTTTAACTTAGCTTCTCATTATCATAGGAAAAATTACGAACGTGGCGGAGTATGTATATTTTTAAATGAAGAAATTGAATTTATAGAACGTGGTGATATTGTAAATTTGTCAGTAGAATATATTTTTGAAATTAGTGCAGTAGAGATAAAAGAGAAAAACACTATACTCATAGTTGCTTATTGGCCAGAACAAAATAGAGAATTCAAAACTTTTTACGAAACCCTAGAAAAAATATTACAACGCCTAAGTTTAACAGACAAAAATAAAAATATAATAATAGGAGGTGATTTTAACATTGATGTTTTAGTAAACTCTAAGTTAACACGCACAGTTTTGGACTTAATGAGATGTCACAATTTCATGCAGCACATATCTGATCCGACACGAATAACTTTAATATCATCAAAATGTATAGACCTGTTATTTACCAACTTCGATAATTCCGATTTAGTCACTTCTGTAAACGAATATGGATTTTCCGACCATAAAGGCGTATTGGTAAGCATCCCAGATTCGCCTAAAGAACTCAAAAATAAGCATTTTACAGAAAAACGCATATTTAGTGAAGAAAATATTCAGTACTTTAAGCAAGAACTATCAAAAATCAACTGGAACACAGTAATATCCACCAATAAAACTGTTAACGAAAATTACAACTCATTCTTAACAAAAATTACACATAGTCTAAATAATTGCATTCCAAAAATTTTAATTAAATTAAAACCTAACAAAAAGAAGTCATGGCTAACCACAGGATTAAAAAAATCATGTATCCATAAGCGACAATTAAAAATTCTTACATCGCAAACTAATAACGACATTCTTAAAGCACATTACAAACTATATGAAAAACTATTGAAAAAATCTGTGACAATAGCTAAAAAGCTACAAAATATAAGTATAATTAAAAAGTCTAGCAATATTATGAAATCGATGTGGCAAGTTATAAAAGAAAATAATAATAAAATCAATAAAAATAATAACAAAAACATAACACTACAAATTAACAATAAAATTACAGGTAAACCACATATTATCGCAAATACACTTAACGACTACTTTCTTTCCTTTGGCGGAAACACAAATGATCAAAATAAGAGTAAACCACAAGGCTTACCTGTTGTAGACCCCCAAAATAATTCATTTTACCTATCCCCCGTCAATGAGCTGGAAATTTATAAAATTATTAAAAAACTTAAAAATAAAAGTAGTTGTGGATACGATGAATTGCCACCTAATCTTGTAAGAAAATGCGCTGAAGAGTTAGCTTCACCAATGACTACACTAATAAATCAGTCTTTTTCAGAAGGTATTGTACCAGATCAGTTAAAAACTTCCATCATAAAACCCGTACCCAAAAAAGCTAAACTCAATAATTTAGAAAATTTTCGCCCTATTTCTTTACTACCAACATTCTCAAAAATCTATGAAACAGCTATGTCAAATCGGCTTTACAACTATTGCGAAAAATTTAATATTTTTAGTGAATGTCAAAATGGATTCAGGAAAAACAAATCAACATCATTAGCGCTATATAAATACATTCAAGAGATATTAAATATTATTAATAACAAAAACTATGCCATAGGAATCCTGCTCGATATGAGCAAGGCCTACGATCGAGTTGCTCATGATATATTATTGAATAAGCTATATGGAATTGGAGTAAGAGGCACTGCCCATAAGTGGTTTGAATCATATCTATGTAGACGACTTCAATATGTAGAAATTAATCACACAAATGCTCAAACTGGTGAAATACAAAACATAAAATCTGAGACTAAACCTATTACAGGATCCATACCTCAAGGTAGTGTTCTAGGTTGCATTCTTTTCTTAATCTACATAAATGATTTACCTCGATCTGTAGATATACCGTGTACTTTGTTTGCTGACGATATTTCTTTGGTATTTCCCCATCAAGATAATACAAATTCAGATTTAAATCAAAAATTAAGTAAAACATTAAATGAAGTTTCTCAATGGCTTCACCAACATAACCTAGAATTAAATTGTTTAAAAACCAAAATCATGCAGTTCAGACCATATCAAAAACGCACTCTTAATATAAATTTTTCATTTCACAACATACCTTTGCATTGCGTAGACACATCCAACCTCCTTGGCCTTGAAATAGATAGTTACATAAACTGGAAACCTCATATTCAAAAAATTACATCAAATCTAGCTCGCTTTACATACGCTCTTTCAGAATTAAAAAAGACGACGGATCTAACAACAGCTACATCTGCATACTATGCTTATGCTAATTCCTGGCTTAGTTATGGTATTATTTTGTGGGGAAATAGCACAGACGTCGAAGATCTTTTTAAACTTCAAAAAAGATGTATCCGGATTCTCGTAAACATAAATCAGGACGAAAGTTGTAGGCCGCACTTCCGGCAACAAAACATACTTACCTTAACATCAATGTACATATTCGAAACAGCTAAATTTGTAAGAAAATATAAAAATATATTTCCAAACGATAAAGACCCTCCAAACTTCCGATTACGACCGAGAAACAAAATGGCTGTACCTTTTTCTAGGATGAAAATGTATTGTTCAGGACCCTATGCCATGGGAATTAAAATTTATAACAATATTCCGATTGTGATAAAGTCTGAAGAAAAGGATACAACATTTAATTGTAGGCTTAAGAATTATTTAATTCAAAAATGCTTTTATTCCCTCCAAGAGTATTTTAATGATAAATGATATATGTACTTAAGTAATATTAGTATAAAATTTATAGTTATGTATAGATAAATATAAAAACAAGAAATATTATTTCCATGTAAAAAATTGGTACAAAATAAATTTTGTAATAGATAGAGACATTAATATAGTTATAGATAAGGGCATATAAGTTTTAGATAAGGATAAAGTATATTAAAGTCATGAATAAATATAGCAATAGGAAAAATAATTTTAAATTTATATTGTAATATTATACCTAAGTATAAGAAAATTGTAGCGCCCTACCAGGGTTCACGCATGGAACTATGTTTATATCTAAGACCTTTGTAAAACCCCGTGAAAGCAATAAATGAATACTGAATACTGAATACTGAATACTGAATACTGACTTTTGCTATGATGAACTTCCAGCGGTATGGTCTTCGTAAGTTTAAGTTGAGTTCCAACGATTTCTCTCCGTAGGTAGGTATTACCGTGTTGTTAGCAGCGTACAGGTTGAATGATAGCGGCGGTGCGGTACATCCTTTCCTTTTAGGTAGTACGGATATGTTTGCTCCGGAATCAACCAAAAAGGTAAGTTTTGAGTTTTTGTCCTGGATGAGTAGGCGGTATTCTTTATCTGGAACACTGGAGTCCGCCGCTGCCAGCGTTCGTTCTAGTTTTCCGGTTGCTGGTTTTCGTAGGTATTTTTCTTGTAGTTACACGGTGAGTTGCAACGGCGGGCGTATTGCTTGAATTTGGAGTGATAGTAACATATGCCATCGGTGTGTGGACGGTAGTAGGTATCTCTCGAACGGGAGCGGTGCCGCGCGGGGTGCGGGGGCAGTGAGGGGTGCGGGGACTTTTCACGGTAGCGGGGACGTGCGCGTGGATGATGTTGGCGTTTTAGTTCGGCGACTTCTAGTGATAATTTTCTTATTCCGTCGACTAATGTTTGTGTTTCAGACGGCTTCACTGGACTCGATTCTGACGGGCTCGAGATTGCAGAGACTTGCTGAAATCGTTGTTCCATCATTTTGTCGGCGATTAGTGCGAGGTCGTCGAGTGCCGTTGATCTGCTGATGTTGTCGCTCACGACGAGGACTGAGCGAACGTGGGCAGGTAGATGGTTCATCCACATCATTCGTAGCGTTTCGTCCGTTATTTTTCCCCTTGCTAGGCTTTTCATGCGGCGAAGTAGCTGTGTAGGCTTCTGGTCGCCGAGCTCCATTTCTGAGAGTAACTTTTGTAGTTGCCGTTCTTCTGACTCCTCGTAGACTGAAATGAGTCGGTCCTTCAACTCGCTGTACGGTCTTGTAGCGGATGGTGTATAGAGAAGGTCCGCGATCTGCTCGATATCCTGTTTCTCAAGTTGTGCGATGACCATTTGGGCTAGTTCTTTCTCCCCTCGCTTGGTGTCGGCAGTGACAGCTTCAAAGGTGATGAACCAGAGCCTGACGCGGTCGCGCCAGAACTTGGGTATGCGCATGGAGAGGGCTATTCCAGCGAGCTCGGTGCGTGGCTGTGGCTTCGGAGTTTCAGCTCTTGAGCCGCTGCCGGTTCCGTTGCCTTCGTTTGGGTTGCTGGTAGATTCTTCTTTGTTTCCGTCGTTCTTCATCATGAGATTTCTGGTAACAGGATCTTGATTCAGCAGCAGAGTCGCAGAGTGTTCTGAAGGGTGTCACCACTTTAGCAGTTACTACTTTAGCTGCAGGTTGTACCTTAGGTAGGAGGATACTGCTAATAATTCAAACAATGAATACTGAATGGAATGGTATAGAATAGAATAATTTATTGTAAAATAGTGCCTAATTATATATACAAAAATAGGTTCTGAATTAGCTATTTACAAAACGAGTGGTTACTAAGCGAAATCTACACACACACATGAATAATATTGCGCGCACACATATGCAAATTCCGCGGCGCGCGGGAAGGAGTTTCGAGGTCGCGACACCGAGTGTATAAATATAGGCGGCGCCGTCCGCGCTTTATTTTCGCTCGCCGGTCGCCGTGGAGGAAGGACGTCGGTGCAGCTCCGTCGGTCACGCCGCGCCATGACACGAAGTTGCTCGAAGATGAAGATGATGCTTGCAGATGATGATCTTCGAGTGGAGTGGAGTGCTGATTGTGGATCGCCGTGTTTTGTGATGGTGCTCGCATGCTGTGTGCTGGTGCTCCAAAACAGCTCTTCTCAGAGCTCCATCATAAGTTTCATGTGATACGTCTGTGTTCAGCTGCTCCCATAGTGGACAGCTACAAGTTTCATAATGTGCGTCTTATCTGCCGTTCCCTCATGGAGTGGCAACAAGTTTCAGTGAAACTATTACGTCTTGTAGTGAAGTGCTTGTGCTTGTATATAAGTAGCTGTAGATATGTAGTTGCAGATGCTTGTGCTTGATATGTAAGTAGCTGTAGATATGAAGTAGTACATGCTTGATAGTGCGCAGTATGTATGTGCGTAGGTAATCAATCGCCGCTTCGCCGCTTGCTTTTAAGCCTGTCTGTATTTGCTTGATAGATGTGACGTCACACGCGTAGGTTCCCAATTTGCATGTAGAACGCACGACGATAAGCTTGTAGGTAACGTTTAATCGCCTTGCATTTGCGCTTGATTAGGAAGATACTCGCGTATGCAGTTGATGAATGTTGTAGATGACGTAGGTAGCTACAACGTCAAAGAACGACCGAGTAATAACTCGTCTCGCTGACTCGCAACTAGTGTTAAACAGATCGAAATCAAACTCATTAGACAGATAATTGAAGTTATTGGAAATTTGGAAGCTCGCCAAATAAATGTATTTTGTCTGTAATTTGTTGATGCATAAGGAAGAGCAAATAAATAGTTGGAACGCAGGCAGGGACTTACTAGGAGGCTTAATTGTTATTTGTGATAATAATTCAGGGCTATCGACAGTACTAGAGGCAATTTTTAAGAGGAAAACTAAATCAGCTATTTCACGTCTCTTTTCCAGGGGAAGTAGATGGTGTTTTTTACACAGATGTACATAATTATTTGAGTCATAGCTTAGATGTAGTCGATAACACAAATATTTTAGAAACTTCTTCTGGATGTTTTCTATTCGATCAATATAAGTGTGATAGGTAGGATAGGATAGGTTCCGCAGATCTGGGATGCATACTCTAAGTTGCTGCGAACAAAGTATAGAACTGCAGTATAGAATTTTAAATGTTTTGGCTTGGGTAAAATCTTTAGAGGTACGCATAACAAATCCTAGAGCCCTTGTGGATTTAGCTATAATATTGTTAATATGACCATCGAACAGTAATTTCGTATCATGGTAAACTCCAAGGTCTCGTATTAAAGTATCTCTACGTAGTATTTCACCTTTAAGCTGGTAATTGTATCTAATCAGGTTACGTTTACGGGTGTAAGTCACTATGCTACATTTAGTTGGATTTAGATCCAGAAGATTAAAATTACAGTAATCTTCAAGACGAAGGAGATCGGTTTGCAGACCTTCTGCATCTGCCGTTGAAGAAATTTTAGCATAGATTTTCATGTCATCCGCAAAATTCTATCAAGAACAATATACACACACATCACGCCTATTATCCCTTACGGGGTAGGCAGAGCGCAAACGGCCGCAACAACGGACATTTACGCCACGTCTGACATATATTTGAGGGTCATTCGAAAAATTGTGTATCGCCATAGTGACAGGTTGTCAGCCTATCGCCTAAAATTGCAATACACACCCTCAAATCCCTTAGTCGCCTCTTACGACTCCCACGGGAAAGAAATGGGGTGATGCTATTCTAAGCCGGCATCACACGGCTTTCATCAACAATATGATTATCAGAAGATATCAACTTCAGACAAAATCTTTCTGCTAATTGTAGTCGTCTGAAAGTCAAAGGTTATAGTTTCACATTGCATAGCTATCAAAGGTGTTGTGCACATTGCTCCTGATATTATTCGTAATGCTTTATTTTGGACAATGTCTAGTTTTCTTAGATAAGTTAAGTTTGCAATAAGGTATGCTAATGTAGTAGTCAAAGTGACTTCTGACAATACTTTTTTAGAGCATTGCAAGAATACATGGATCAGATCCCCACCTCGCTAAGAGGGGTATTTAAGTTCCTTGATCCCCACTGTATGCCAGCTAAGGATCTCAGAATGTTCAATGCTTTTAAAGCATTACTTATAATATTGTTTATATGTGCATCAAATTTCAGTTGACGTCACCCACCACGGAGCAATCAGCTGACCGACATTTGACCGACATCGATTGAACAACCAACACGTTGCCAAAAGATCAAAAAATAACCGTCTAAGTATGATTGCCACAGAAACTATACTGCCGATAGTACAAATCCTCCTATAAATAAATCACTAATCTTTTCATAGGTTAACAAAGGAGACTGTATTTTGTGCACAGAGTAGATAGATACCTACTTGAATAGGTACTTTAATATGCAGTGACATCACAGATGAATAAGATTATGTACTAGGGTAAGTGACATTATCATCGAAGTTTTTGTCAGTTTTTGTTGTAAATCGTTATTTAAATAACGCTATAAAATAAGAAATTGAATTTGTTTTATATTATCTATCTATTTTATTGATTACCTACGATTCGGTCTTTCCTAAACGTGTACTTCATAACGGTTATTTATGAACATGGCTTCAATATCACATCATCCTCAAAGGGTAACGATTTCACTCAGCATTAGGTACCTTTTCTAATAGATTTACAGTATGGCAGGGGCTTATTCTCGTGGTATGGCGTAAACAAATGTAGCCCCATAATGCTACGTTCACACTATGCACCTGCTCCTACCTCTGCCGAGAATATTGTCCGAAATCCCCGAAATACTTTCGCTGAAGTATCAACACAGTGAGTATTCACACACTGCCGTCTTATTTTCCCGCAGCGATACGATACGAGTGAGTAAGCGCATGAAACGCCACTCTTGGGAGCACGGGAAGGAAGTGGCAGCGCGAGGAACCTATTTACGTGCTCGCGCTGCTCACTTCCCTTATCTACTATTTCCCTGCCCATATAATAGAGGCATTGTATTTTCGAGACATAAGGGTAGGCCATGCCAGGCTATGACCAGAAATATATGAAAAGGACGGCGCCAGTGTGTTTTTTAGACAGGGGAGCTACGCCTAAATTAAATTAAATAAAATACTTATTAAGAAAACTATTAAATTAATCAGGCAGGCAACACCAATACATTTTCTTAACATATGTTTTGTGTTTTCCTTAAGTGTTGCGTCGAAGTAATATCCATTTAAGAGACCCATCTCTGGATTTTTATCTATCAATAAACTTATAATATAACAGTGTTTTGCTTTGATGCAGCATGCTCATTTGTACAAGATAGAAAACATCCAAATTTTCGTGATTCTTTAGATCTTTCAGTTCTAAGAATCCAAGAACGGGCAAACACTATTCAACATAGGTTTGATAGTGGGTTTGATTTTATATCATCAATTTAAGATTCATCATAATCAAGCATTGTACCTACATTATCCGAAAGCATACACAGGACTGATGTAGGTAATAGTAATTTAATATAGATATTTTTTTACAGATACATGACTATTTTGATAAATATATATTTTTATGCGAAATGTATGACGAAGAAGCCGACATGATTAGAAAATTGATCTTGCAATTTTACCCATTTGACAATTCTGTGCAAGTATTTGATACGCAAAGAGAGAAGACGCTGATCAAACGTATTCAAGTTCCGGCGATAACGACAGAAATGCTACAAATTGGAAATATAATAAATGTGTTTTCCAAGTTGCTTTACATAACAGATTGCGCCTCGATTACCCGAAAGACCTTGTTTCACAATGTTCAAAGGTAATAAGATAAAAATAAGTAGCTTTATATTAAGTTATGTAACTACTTCAAACTACCTATCCCATTAGTCAGGGGCACCCTAAAAGCTTTAACATAAACCTGGCGAACTTAATCGGAAATCAGGAGTGCAGTCAAGAAATATGACCTTCATATTCGTTGGACCCTTCTTTTTTAACTCTTTCTAATAGTTAGTACGTAGACTGACCATCTAGTAGAATTCATGTCGGTCGGGACTATTTTTCTTTTAAACAAACAAGATAAAAAAGGAAGCATAGTACATTCATTTGTAGTTCATACGTTTATCTTTAGTTCTATAGGGGCACCCGAAAGAAACTAGAGCCATCACCATCACCTTAAAAAAGTGTGGATCGTGCGTGTCGTATCTACCACCTACCGTCTGGGAAGCGTTTTATAGTCGAACTCGCGCATAAAGGGTTATGTTGCGTACCATTACGTATAAATATTGCGTAAAAATCACGGTTGTTGTATGGGAGCCAGCATAAGTAAAAAAATATATATTGTTATTTAGTATTTGCTCTTATAGCGACAAAAGTAATAAATCATGTAAGTAATTGTATCAGGCGTTACTTTGCGGAAGTCCATCTTGATTGAATTAGATAGCAAGGTATTTAGCTTCTTCCGCACTTATGATGGCTAGTAATGCAGCTAGTTGAATGCACCACGCGTACGACCGCAAGTTAATGCAAATGCACAAGCGATGCACTTTACTCGCACTACTTCTACCGTATTACACTCTACACGTGTTTCGCCCCTCCACGGAGCATCATCAGGAGATGTTCGACAGTCGAGTTCCGAGCACTGACTGAGTAACCGTCGTTGTCGGCTCGAGCTTATAAATGCTTCCTCCCCGCCATTGGGTGACGCAATGTACGAGAACCAATCAGAGTGCAGATTGGTCAAGTGACTCTCTGCGTTTGGTTGTTTTGAAAAATACGCAGTAACGGAGAAGAGGAAACATTTACCTGCTCGTTGAAAATAGTTCCAGTACACCCGTGACGTATAATTTCTAATTGTTCCAACACGTTCAGCCTTTGGCCTTTATTACAAGTATGTAGAACTTTATAGGAATGGCTGTCTGTTAAACTATGCCCAGAATCTAGCAAATGTTTTGCGAAATGCGATCTTTCTGGACGTCCATTCCTATACGCAGAAGTGTGTTCTTTATAACGTGTATTAAAGCTACGACCAGTTTGACCTACGTAAACCCCATTACACACATCGCATGCAAGTTTGTATACGCCCGACTTCTTACCAACCTCAGTCTTTTCTTTGCCGTTGCAAACCGCCCGACGAATGGTGTTGTTAGTCCTAAACGCCACATGAACATCGTTGTTCCTCAAAATTCTTGATATCTTTTCAGATATTGGTCCGACGTACAGTAAACTTGACCGGTAGTGATGAACATCGCGTTCCTGTGGCGCAGAATATAAACGGCTAGAAACCTGCTGATTTATCTTTTTCCTGATTAACCCGTCCACCATTCGCCGGTCGTACCCGTTTGCAACTGCAATTGAGTAAATAGTATTCAATTCTTTGTTATACGCTTGCGAAGATAGAGGATATGTTAATAACCTATTTACGTAACAATGAAAAGCCGCTAATTTGTGTTGCCAAGGGTGACAAGAAGTCGCCGGAATAACTAAATCAGTGTGAGTTGGTTTTCTATATACTTCAAAGGCATGCTGACAACGCTCCCGTGTGATAGTCACATCTAAGAAGTTAATTGCGCAGTTTTGTTCGAGTTCTAATTTGAATTTGATTTTAGGATGGAATGTATTCAGACTACTAACAAAGATATCTAATTCTTGTTTCGTACCTGTCCAGGATATCAGTATATCATCAACGTATCTGTTGTAATAAAGGATATTACTGTTGCCCACGATGTACTTATTTTCGTAGTTATCCATGAATATCTCCGCCATCAATGGAGATAGTGGAGACCCCATAGCCAAACCCTCTTTCTGCCTATAATAAGCCCCATTAAACCTAAAATAGTTTTGTTTCATGCATATTGTTGCTAAGTCAATAAGTTCTTTTACCTCCTCTGGGTGTAAGTTTTTTCTTTCTAACATGTCGGAAAGAAAAACTAAAACTTCTTCATAAGGTACGTTAGTAAACAAACTGTCTACATCCAAAGAAAGTAAAAGAGAGTTCGTGGGCAACACAACATCCTTTATTTTCTCTGTTAAGTCTTGCGTATTCTGTAGACTATATTTAGGAGAAAAACCTGACTTGTTCTTAATAATAGTATTTAATCTTTTAGCTAACTCATATGCTGGGCACCCAATGTACGAAACAACAGGACGAATGGGAACGTTGTCTTTATGTATCTTAGGTAAACCGTACAACACAGGAGCCTGAGGGTTCATGGGGACTATATATTTAGAAGCACTCTCGCTTGGAAATGTGAATTTAGAATTATCAACAGCTCTTTTGACTTCTGCATTGTACTTGGCCGTCGGATCTGAGCGTAAGACAATGAAATCATCAGTTTGAATTACATCGTTCACCTTATTGACATAATCGCTATCGTTAAGAACTACTATAGTGTTGCCTTTATCTGCCTTCGTGACTATAAGATTGTTACTATTAATCTTGCGTTTCAATGATTTCACTGTTCTTATCTCAGGTCCGACGGTGTAATTCAGATTCTGCTTCTTTAGTTCATTAGCAACAATTCCTTTCACTAAGCTATCTTTACCATTAATCATGCATGCTAGCTCTGTATCTACACCTAATTCCTCAACAGTTTGTTGGGTCAGCCTAGGAGTCATGTTGTACTTCAGACCTTTTCCTAGCAGCGATAACTCGTTGGATGAAAATTGCACGTTAGTCAAGTTCTTCACCCGTGGGTAGAAAACATGGCTAGCTGCACCACTACCCCTATTACCATCTCCTTCACCATCACCACCACCACCACCACCACCACCACCACCGTCACCACTACCACCACCGTCACCGCCACCGCCACCGCTACCACCATCACCACCACTCACGTCATCACTGCCAACATTACCATCAGCTTCATGATCGTTACCTCCACCACCCCTGACACCCATACCCCAACTTACTTCACCCCTACCATATTTATCCCCGTTACTGTAGACTTTACCACCACCATGCTTCGTCGAAGAAGTCAACTTACGTAACTTTTTCGACTGTATCAAATACTTTTCATGCACAGCCTGTGATGCGTAATCCCTTGCCTTTTGGTCTAACAAATCGAACTCAACATTATGTAAATGATGCAAAAGTTCTGTATGTACATTGCGTCACCCAATGGCGGGGAGGAAGCATTTATAAGCTCGAGCCGACAACGACGGTTACTCAGTCAGTGCTCGGAACTCGACTGTCGAACATCTCCTGATGATGCTCCGTGGAGGGGCGAAACACGTGTAGAGTGTAATACGGTAGAAGTAGTGCGAGTAAAGTGCATCGCTTGTGCATTTGCATTAACTTGCGGTCGTACGCGTGGTGCATTCAACTAGCTGCATTACTAGCCATCATAAGTGCGGAAGAAGCTAAATACCTTGCTATCTAATTCAATCAAGATGGACTTCCGCAAAGTAACGCCTGATACAATTACTTACTTAGAATCGGCATGCGTAGCTGAACAGGCACGTTTGTACATCAAATTAACCAAATTATATCGAGTGGCAGCCCAAAATATTTGGTTTAACCAAGAATGTAGGCGGCTACAGGTAGTTCCAGACTATATTAATATCCGTTCCAACACGACCAGTCATTCGGCTGTTTTAGCCATTCGTAAAGCTCAGAAGGCCTGGTTGGATGCGGAATCTCGCCACTGGTTTACGGTTAGAGATAATATTAAATTGCATATAAAAGTTTTACATACAGAACTTTTGCATCATTTACATAATGTTGAGTTCGATTTGTTAGACCAAAAGGCAAGGGATTACGCATCACAGGCTGTGCATGAAAAGTATTTGATACAGTCGAAAAAGTTACGTAAGTTGACTTCTTCGACGAAGCATGGTGGTGGTAAAGTCTACAGTAACGGGGATAAATATGGTAGGGGTGAAGTAAGTTGGGGTATGGGTGTCAGGGGTGGTGGAGGTAACGATCATGAAGCTGATGGTAATGTTGGCAGTGATGACGTGAGTGGTGGTGATGGTGGTAGCGGTGGCGGTGGCGGTGACGGTGGTGGTAGTGGTGACGGTGGTGGTGGTGGTGGTGGTGGTGGTGGTGGTGGTGATGGTGAAGGAGATGGTAATAGGGGTAGTGGTGCAGCTAGCCATGTTTTCTACCCACGGGTGAAGAACTTGACTAACGTGCAATTTTCATCCAACGAGTTATCGCTGCTAGGAAAAGGTCTGAAGTACAACATGACTCCTAGGCTGACCCAACAAACTGTTGAGGAATTAGGTGTAGATACAGAGCTAGCATGCATGATTAATGGTAAAGATAGCTTAGTGAAAGGAATTGTTGCTAATGAACTAAAGAAGCAGAATCTGAATTACACCGTCGGACCTGAGATAAGAACAGTGAAATCATTGAAACGCAAGATTAATAGTAACAATCTTATAGTCACGAAGGCAGATAAAGGCAACACTATAGTAGTTCTTAACGATAGCGATTATGTCAATAAGGTGAACGATGTAATTCAAACTGATGATTTCATTGTCTTACGCTCAGATCCGACGGCCAAGTACAATGCAGAAGTCAAAAGAGCTGTTGATAATTCTAAATTCACATTTCCAAGCGAGAGTGCTTCTAAATATATAGTCCCCATGAACCCTCAGGCTCCTGTGTTGTACGGTTTACCTAAGATACATAAAGACAACGTTCCCATTCGTCCTGTTGTTTCGTACATTGGGTGCCCAGCATATGAGTTAGCTAAAAGATTAAATACTATTATTAAGAACAAGTCAGGTTTTTCTCCTAAATATAGTCTACAGAATACGCAAGACTTAACAGAGAAAATAAAGGATGTTGTGTTGCCCACGAACTCTCTTTTACTTTCTTTGGATGTAGACAGTTTGTTTACTAACGTACCTTATGAAGAAGTTTTAGTTTTTCTTTCCGACATGTTAGAAAGAAAAAACTTACACCCAGAGGAGGTAAAAGAACTTATTGACTTAGCAACAATATGCATGAAACAAAACTATTTTAGGTTTAATGGGGCTTATTATAGGCAGAAAGAGGGTTTGGCTATGGGGTCTCCACTATCTCCATTGATGGCGGAGATATTCATGGATAACTACGAAAATAAGTACATCGTGGGCAACAGTAATATCCTTTATTACAACAGATACGTTGATGATATACTGATATCCTGGACAGGTACGAAACAAGAATTAGATATCTTTGTTAGTAGTCTGAATACATTCCATCCTAAAATCAAATTCAAATTAGAACTCGAACAAAACTGCGCAATTAACTTCTTAGATGTGACTATCACACGGGAGCGTTGTCAGCATGCCTTTGAAGTATATAGAAAACCAACTCACACTGATTTAGTTATTCCGGCGACTTCTTGTCACCCTTGGCAACACAAATTAGCGGCTTTTCATTGTTACGTAAATAGGTTATTAACATATCCTCTATCTTCGCAAGCGTATAACAAAGAATTGAATACTATTTACTCAATTGCAGTTGCAAACGGGTACGACCGGCGAATGGTGGACGGGTTAATCAGGAAAAAGATAATTCAGCAGGTTTCTAGCCGTTTATATTCTGCGCCACAGGAACGCGATGTTCATCACTACCGGTCAAGTTTACTGTACGTCGGACCAATATCTGAAAAGATATCAAGAATTTTGAGGAACAACGATGTTCATGTGGCGTTTAGGACTAACAACACCATTCGTCGGGCGGTTTGCAACGGCAAAGAAAAGACTGAGGTTGGTAAGAAGTCGGGCGTATACAAACTTGCATGCGATGTGTGTAATGGGGTTTACGTAGGTCAAACTGGTCGTAGCTTTAATACACGTTATAAAGAACACACTTCTGCGTATAGGAATGGACGTCCAGAAAGATCGCATTTCGCAAAACATTTGCTAGATTCTGGGCATAGTTTAACAGACAGCCATTCCTATAAAGTTCTACATACTTGTAATAAAGGCCAAAGGCTGAACGTGTTGGAACAATTAGAAATTATACGTCACGGGTGTACTGGAACTATTTTCAACGAGCAGGTAAATGTTTCCTCTTCTCCGTTACTGCGTATTTTTCAAAACAACCAAACGCAGAGAGTCACTTGACCAATCTGCACTCTGATTGGTTCTCGTACATTGCGTCACCCAATGGCGGGGAGGAAGCATTTATAAGCTCGAGCCGACAACGACGGTTACTCAGTCAGTGCTCGGAACTCGACTGTCGAACATCTCCTGATGATGCTCCGTGGAGGGGCGAAACACGTGTAGAGTGTAATACGGTAGAAGTAGTGCGAGTAAAGTGCATCGCTTGTGCATTTGCATTAACTTGCGGTCGTACGCGTGGTGCATTCAACTAGCTGCATTACTAGCCATCATAAGTGCGGAAGAAGCTAAATACCTTGCTATCTAATTCAATTAATAAATCATGTTCTGTGAATAAAACAACTGTCTAACTATAACTGTTCATGTCTATCTATGATCGTTCGGTTCGGATAAATCCCTTTATGCACATAAAGTCTACTCGCCGTCAATATGAAAAAGTGGTAATTTCGGTAAAGTGGCCTTATGTGCCTAAAGGGATATATAGAGCAAAACACTTTTTTTGTATTTGTTGTATTAGCGGCATCCGAAATACAAAATCTGTGAAACTTTTTATGTGAAACCTTCACACCAGTCGCGTTAATGCACAAGGTGGGATTCGATATTTTGAAACACCCACCGACCCACCCAAAACCTACAGTCCTGACCTGGCTCCCAGTGATTACTATTTATTCCCAAAACTAAAAAAAAAAACTTTGTGGCAAGAAGTTTTCAAGCGATGAAGAAGTAAAGGCCGCATTTTCGGCTTAATTTTCGGGGCAAGACAAAACATTTTTTTATGAAGGGATACACTAATTGAAAGATCTGAAAAAGTATTAGAATAGCAGGTGAATATTATTGAAAAATAAAAATATGTTTGTCCAATTTACTTATTTACTCTTTAGCCCCCGTTCCACGAACTTAAAAATGCCCCCTCGAAGCTAAAAGGCTTAAACCTCAGATATTTTAAAGTTATTTTCCCATCACTCGAAAACGATAGATAATAAAGAAAAAATATCTAATCTCTGCACTTTTAGACCCGGGGCTTTCAAATCTACACCTGACTATATAGTGGAGAGCTAAGGCTTTCCCGGAGAAGTTTAACAACCAGATTACAAGTTTTTATAGGAAGAACGGATTAGACTGAATCTACCCGGCACGTGCCGGTAGTAAACTAGGGAGCAATAGCAAATGAGGGACCTCCAGCTTGTGGAGTGTTCTACTTCTACTTTTATACTTGCAATGGCTGCAGCAGCGACTATTGTGATTTCTTCATCATCATCCGAAAGGATCATTCTTGAGTACTTACATACCTACTGAATGCTGTTAAATATTTTTCAAAACATATTTCAGAATATATTTACTAGCATTAAGTATATTTAAAAGTTAAAAAAGAGGATCTGGGTCACCTGGGCATAGGTACGTAAGGGTTTTTTTTTCAGTTCGATTAGGGCCTAAGGTCGATAGACGATGATGATATCATGCCTCGGAGAGCACGTTAAGTTATAGTGACATACCGACTGGTGACAGTTGAATGGACGGACGGACAGACAGACAGACAGCAAAGTCTCAGTAATAGGGCCTGTTTTCACCCTTTGGATCTGGCACCAAAAAAACGCTGAGATTAGAATTAATATTAAATTGATGTTATTTCAGCACATTTGCCTTAATCAAACCAACTCCTCCTAATTTACATGGGAAGATAATAACTTTTATTATGAAGAAAGGTTTCAGAATCGTAAGGATGAAGAATGCTAAACTCAGCAAAGAGTTTGCGATGTCACTTTACAGTCATGTATCGCAAAGCCTGCCGTAAGTACCTACATAAGCGATCATTTAAAGGAACTGGCCACTCTGGCCAGTAGTATCGAGTTGGGTTGGCCTAATGTGTACAACGGACTTTTATGTCCAAACAACACATAAAAAAGCAGATAAAACTATCAACCTGTTGCTTGCAGATTAATAATAGACTACATTACCAGCGGCGAGATTATTGGTCTAGAACTGGTGGCGCCTGATGCGGTGTTGAAGTGGCGAAGTTGTTTGGGCGCAACGAACCCCAAAGAAGCTGAAGGGAACACCCTGCGTGGCCTCTATGGCGAAAACATTATCAAGAATGTTGCTCACGGCTGCAACTCCGTTGAAGAGGCCGCAAAGGTTTATCTTCTTTGGCATTCTTCAAACCACTTAACTATAACACTTGACTAGGTACCTAAATGGTGGAAGAAGCCGAAGAAGGCAACAAATCCAAATTTACTCGTGTACTCAAGCGTTTTAATTACCTTACTTTATCTGGCGGAGCTTAGGGGGAGTCCCTAACCACTTGAAATAAGTTTTTTAATTTTGCCTTGCCAGATCAGGGGATATAATGTTGCGAGCAACCTGCTGAGCATTTTCAGTTACACTGCAAAGTTACCTGGTACAAACACCAAACCAATACCTGAAAATATCAAAGAGTAGATGTTGATCCTTCTTTACAGAACTTAAATGCCTTTTTCGGTTACGTGGACGGGACTCCGAAAATCCCGTTTCGTGCGACTTTCAAGGATTGTACCTGCTGCATCATCAAACCTCATGTTTTGATCGATGGAAACGTCGGACAGATCTTCGAACAAATATCATCTGATGACAGGTTCTACATATCTGCGATGGCGATGTTTTCCGTGAGATTAACAGACGCTGAAGAGTTCTATGAAGTTTATAAAGGTGTCGTACCAGAGTATGAGGTACGTATAGGGAAATAATGTAGGTTAATGTACTAGTAACGATAGTAGTACTACACTACAATCGATAGTAAGTATTCATTCCAACGACGCTATAGGTACAATCGATAGTACCGACCGATAGTTTATATTCTAGCAATACTATCAACAAAGTGCTCTACTCTCGATTGCATCGTGGTCCATCATTTAAAAACTATCGATAGTATAGACACTATCGATAATAAAAACTATCGATAGTATAGACACTATCGATAGTTTTGATTTATCGATAGTCACCGAAGCTATCGATGATCAGCTAGTAAGCAATAATATTGAATGAATTTATTGGAATAAATGTATTCTGGTCATGCTAAAGGTGAAACCGCATTATGACTACACTGTAAACGTTTTGCACTACTGGCCTCTAAGAAATGTTCGAACTTCGAATCCTATGTATTTTTATCTACACTCGTCTCATAATGTTCGAATTATGAATTCGAAAACAGATGCATAATGACCTACTTTATGCATTCTGCCTATAAAAACTAGGGTTTACTATAAATTACAGAAGCGTAATGACTTAATGACAAAACTCTTAATACGATAAAGTTGAGAAATGAAACGAAGTTTTTTTTTCCAATACTCAAATCGCTATCTTCCGCCGCACCTGACAGTTGTTGTTGTAGGGTAATTTTTCGGATGTTGTTCAGTTGTTTTAATAGGTTTTTGTTCTGTTGTTGTTGAGATGTTGTTCAGTTGTTGTTCAGATGTTGATTAGTTGTTGTTCAGATGTTATTCCGATGTTGTTCAGTGTTGTTCAGTTGTTGTTCAGTTGTTGTTCAGTGTTGTTCAGTTGTTGTTCAGTTGTTTAGTTATTTGCTGTTGAGACTCGACATCTAAACAACTGTTAGTAAAGAATCTTCAAAAATTCATATTAAGCCATATTACGTTCTCGTATTGAATTTGACCATGTATCGGGCCTTGCAATCGCCGGTGCGGACGTTTGGAAAAGTGTTCAACTGAGTTAATTTTTTAGAGTGTAGATAAAATAGTGTATGCAACTGCATATAATTAGGCATTAGAATGCTCGTGTCAATCTATTATCACACTCGGCTACGCCTCGTGTGATAAACAGACACTCGCATTCTAATGACCCCCATTATATGACAGTTGCATAAACTACTATTACCTACACTCGTCTCATTCTCATAATGTTCAAATTATGAATTCGAAAACAGTTGCATAAAGGCCTACTTTATGCATTCTGCCTATGTAAACTAGGGTTTACTATAAATTACAGAAGCGAGATAACTCCTATTGAGAAAACTCTTATTACGATAAAGTTGAGAAATAAAACGAAGTTGTTTTGGGCCAATACTCAAATCGCCATCTTCCGCCGCATCTGACAGTTGTTGTTGCACGGTAATTGTTCGGATGTTGTTCAGTTGTTTTAATAGGTTTTTGTTCTGTTGTTGTTGAGATGTTGTTCAATTGTTGTTTAGTTGTTGTACCGATGTTGTTCAGATGTTGAGCAGTTGTTTAGATGTTGTTCAGTTGTTTTTCAGTGTTGTTCAGTTGTTGTTCTGTTGTTTAGTTATTTGTTGTTCAGACTCGACATCTAAACAACTAAAAGCATCATCTTCATTTTCGAGCAACTTCGTGTCATAGCGCGGCGTGACCGACGGAGCTGCACCGACGTCCTTCCTCCACGGCGACCGGCGAGCAAAAAGGAAGCGCGGACGGCGCCGCCTATATTTATACACTCGGTGTCGCGGCCGCGCAACTCCTTCCCGCGCGCCGCGGAATTTGCATTAGTAGTGGGAAAAACAACTCACTTAAAAGAGCAGAGCGATTTGAATCTTTCGTACTTAAAGATGTGCATCAATCTTTGCGCTCAGTAACTCTTTTCGCTCAGCTGAGTATTTTGATCTATAGGATGTGTTTTAGTTAATAGAGCTAGCGAATCTACGAGTGACTGATGAGTAAGCGATCTTATGATTAACAGGCGGAATTAATTAAAGTTTTTACTTTATAAAATAATAGTAAAAACACAAAAATCTTAATTAAATACTCGAAGGTCAAGGTGACGCTCACGCCCGCGCGACTTATTTATAACTTAAATTATTTACATTTAAAACAATCGTCAATTCATCACTCATCCAAACAAAGTTATAGAAAATCGTGTCTCCTGTGCTGACACGCTTGTTCCGCCTCTCTCTTAAAGAAAGAACGGTGCCGGGGGCCTGGAAGCTTGCTAATGTGCAACCAGTTCCCAAAAAGGGCGACCGTGCCGACCCTGCCCATTACCGTCCAATTGCCATTACCTCCATCCTATGCAAGGTCATGGAGAGGGTACTTAACAGTAAGTTGCTGACCTACCTTGAAGACAATGATCTTCTCAGTGACCGTCAATATGGCTTTCGCCGGGGGCGGTCTACTGGTGATCTTCTTGTGTCTGTCACGCACTGCTGGGGCGAAGCCATCGAGAAAAACGGCGAAGCACTTGCCGTTTCACTCGATATCTCGAAGGCCTTTGACAGGGTCTGGCATGCAAGTCTGCTCAGCAAGCTTCCTGCTTATGGCATCCCAGCTGATTTTTGTACTTGGATTTCAGACTTCCTTAGTGAACGGTCCATCAGAGTAGTCATTGACGGCTGCTCCTCTGACCTAATGGCCATTGATGCCGGAGTTCCTCAGGGGTCTGTTCTCTCTGCAACTCTTTTCCTGCTGCACATCAATGACCTCATTCGGCATGGTATTGTTGGATACGCAGATGATAGTACCGTTTCAGAGAGATACTTGACAGGTGCAGGGACCAGTGGGGATGAAATACGTTCGTTAAGAAAGGCCATGGTAGAGCGAACAGATCTGACCTTAAGTCTTGTCTCCCAATGGGGCGACGACAATCTGGTCTCATTCAATGCCACCAAAACACAGGCGTGTCTTTTCACTGCAAAAAGGAGTCCTTTCGACTGGACACCTACTTTTCGGGGTACATCTGTCCCAGTCACTGACAGGCTTGAGCTTCTAGGCATGGAGTTGACATCAAATCTAAACTTCGGCGCGACCATCGAGTACAAGGCTCAGACGGCGGCTAAAAAGCTGGGCGTCCTGAATAGAGTGAAGCGATACTTTACGCCTGGACAGCTTTTAACTCTTTACAAAGCACAAGTCCGATCCTGCATGGAGTATTGCAGTCACCTTTGGGATGGCTCAGCCAAATACCAACTTGCCGCTCTTGACTCGGTGGAACGCAGGGCCAAGAGGCTCATAGGCGACATAAAACTGGTGGACACCAAGCTACATAGCCTGGCACATCGCCGCAAGGTTGCCTGCTTGTCGGTATTTTATAGATTGTACTTCGGAGAGTGTGCTCAAGAGCTTCACGACCTTGTTCCGCCAGCTCCCTTCTACCATCGGACATCCAGACGCACCGCCGGATACCATCCGTACCTGGTAGCCATTCCACCAATTCGGACTAAGCGCTTCCAGTCATCATTTATAATGCGCACTGCTAAAGAGTGGAACTCACTTCCTGCGTCTGTGTTTCCAAAAGCATACAACCCTAATCTCTTCAAAGTAAGAGTGAACAGGCTTCTTTTGGGTGTGCTCGCTCCATCTTAGACTCTGTCTCTGTCCTATGACCTAGACTAGAGTCAAGAGCAAACCCATCATTAATAAAAAAAAAAAAAAAAAAAAACTTTTATTACGTAACCAAATTACAGCCATGACCTTACACAATAATGTCTATTTTACAATGCAAAAACTCAGAAATCAAATCCGCCAAAACCGCGGGAAAGCATCGCGAGACTCGCGAGTCGCCTGCTTGGCGCCGCACATCGAGTGCTATAGCGCTCTTACTCTTTCATGAGAAAGTAACGTATGCATCTGTCCTCGTTGATCGCTCGTTTCGCGTTCGCATTCGTTCGCGATCTCTCGGGCGGGTGAAAAGAGCTGAAGAGCGCTAGGAGCGCAAGAGCTAATACGAATTGCACTGAACGCAAGAGTGAGTGAGCTTTTTGTAAAGAGCGCGCTCTTTTCATTCGTTCATTCGTGAGTTACCCACCGCTAATTTGCATATGTGTGTGCACATTATTATTCATGTGTGTGTGTAGATTTCGCTAAGTGACCACTCGTTTTGTAAATAGCTAATTCAGAACCTATTTTTGTACATATAATTTTTTACAATAAATTATTCCATTCCATTCCATTCAGTATTCATTATTCATTGTTTGAATATCCTTCAACTATTAGCAGTATCCATCCTCCTACCTAAGGTACAACATGCTGCTAAAATAGTTTTGGTGACTATTGATAGACCAAAACTATCGATATTATAGATACCTACTTTCGATAGTCTTTTTTTCTGTATGTGGTCCACGGTGCTGAAGCCTTTACGAAACCCGGCCTGTTCCGTGGCTGAAAGGCGTCAAATCTTGATGCCAAATGATTCGTAACGACTCTTGAGAACAGCTTATAGACGTAGCTCATAAGTGTGATCGGCCTATTGTTTTTAAGGAGTTTTGTCTCCTTTCTTGAAAAACAATGCCACAACACCTCTGCTCCACGCCTTCGGGGTTGTCCCATTGGCTATAATGGAGTTGAACAGAGGACAGGTTTTCCACCAACCTTAAGTAGCTCAGAGGCCACTCCGCCTTCACCGAGAGCCTTCTAAGAGCCGCCCGATTTAGTCTATATCCACGTCCGGGAGAACGTCTGTAAAGTGGCGAGAGAGTGGAGTTCTGGGTTCTGGGGTCGCGTCAGGTGGAAGTTTCTGCACATGCGAGGCATACAGATTTTGGTAGAAGTCCTCATTTTCTGGAACCGATGTGACAGATACACCACTCGAGGTAGTTAGCTTTGCAAGGTGACTCATTCCTAGTGTGTTGGTAAAGACTTTCGACCCCCGATTTTTCTCAATCGCCTGTACTTCGGATCTTTTTGTTAAGTGACTGGAGATCTGGCAAAGCATCTTCTGGTGTTTCCCGTCTAATTCGAATCAGTTCTAAAGGTTTTGCTTGAAAGTTTAGACTTCATAACTGTTCGCCTTTTCCGGATGTGCCTCGCTCCTTTTTCGCATATAACATCCGCAGGGGCCTCCAGGGCAGCGAATCGATTTTACAATTCGTGTTGGAACTCATTATATCCGGCTTGCAGCAGATTGGGACGGAGAACTGGCCTTACCATGCGATTTCTTTCTAGCTTGAAGTTGATATTTAGGGTGCCTCTTACAAGTCGGTGATTGCTCCCGGTATTGAACCTATTGATCACTGAGACAACCCTAAATGTATGCCTTTTATCCGTCATGACATGATAAAGTCAATCTCGTTCTTCGTTTTGGCGTCAGGTCAGGACTCTTCCAGGTCCGTTTTTGTTCATACAAAACAGTCCTTGACTGCTGAGAAAGTTGACCAGCATTTGGCCCCTTTGGTTTCTGGTCTCGTAGCCATGTGGTCCCAAGCCTAATTCGCCACGCTCCTGTCCCACTTTGGCGTTGAAGTCCACAACAGTGAAGTGGGTCGTTGTAAAGGGCCTCCACTTCTTCATATGAGCTGCTCGAAGTCGGCGCATATATCTATGATCTTTCCGACCGATTTCGGCCATGGCGACCACTTCAACTCCTAATCAAAGAGGCGTTGATGCGCTCAGAGATGGCTACTATAGCCAATTTTTGCTAAGAAGTCTCGTGCGCAATGCGGGCAGGTGAGCTTGCCGTTCACATAATTGTAGTTAATGGCTGCAGGTGGACGGTCTTTCAACTCATCGCGCTTAGCGTCGAGGTCTGCTTTGCGCTGCTCCTCAAACTCGCGTATTCGCCTTTTTACTTTTTAGTGTTTTGTAGTTAATGGCTGCAGGTGGACGGTCTTTCAACTCATCGCGCTTAGCGTCGAGGTCTGCTTTGCGCTGCTCCTCAAACTCGCGTATTCGCCTCAAACTCGCGTATACCTATACGACCTTGAGAGCGTCTTTCGGTCAATTTCAGTACGAGATACGCTACCCTGGTTGAGACGCAGCAGATCTCCTTCACATCGTCACAGAGACACTAGCCACGCAAGGTAATAAAATAAAAGTACCTAGTAACGAGTGAACTATTTTCTTCCTCGCAAACTTGGTGGCGTTGCTTTTTCGGACCCGTGACTTTATTTATACATAGGTATGGCTATGTTTATTTAAGGATGACCAATAATGTAAACAAACTTTGTATGTAACTGACAGTTGCGAGCTGTCATTTACATAAAAACTTTGTTTATTATTGGTCATCCTTAAATAAACGGAGTTTTATGAAATGACACCCTGTAACCATATGTACCTACCGTTCTGTAGGTATAGATTCCTGATATAGATATCTTTATTTCAGCAAATGTGTATACATTTAGCTGAAGGTAAATGCATTGTATTGGAAGTCAAATGTAAAGACCCCAATCTGAACTGCGTCAGTGAATTCAGAAATCTGTGTGGGCCAAGAGACCCGGTATGTATACCGTATCAAGCTGCACAACACAATACATCTTTAGGATTATGATCAATTTACTAACTCCTACACTAACCAGCAATTAACTTTTGTAAAAACAACTGCTGTTGCGAAAACATTAGCTATTATCAAGCAAGACTTAGATTGTGAGAATTAAATTACAAAGTATTGGAAGATAGGTAGGTACATAGCAGGTGTGGCATGGCCACCAGTTCTTTGTAACCTGAAATTTATTGTAAGTAGTTAAAATCCAGTGTTAGTCAATAAACAAGGGAAATAACTGGATCTACCCTGCCTATCTAATGGCTCTGGGGGACGCCTGGACTAGATCCAGCAGATGACTGCAAGAGGCTGTTGTGATGTGAGTTTTAATCATCATCATTATTCATTTATTGTGCAGGACATGTGTCGCCAGTTATATCCAGATTGCATAAGAGCACTTTATGGGAAGAATATTGTTCACAATGCAGTCCACTGCACAGACTTGCCGGAGGATGGTGAATTGGAAGTAGAATATTTCTTCAAACTTGTTGCTTATACATCTGGATGATATTTTCATTTTATTTGTTTGTACCTGTGTTGTATAAAATGTAGGTATATTTCACATTTGGTTTAATTTGAGTTCATATAAACATTTAATGATAAATTTATGGCTTAGAATATTTATTTGCACTTGTATTCATTTTTGATAACAAAATCGTTGCCTTCAACTTCAATTCTTTCATACATCCATTTTCGGTTCACTCTGAAAAAGAAGAAATGAATTTTTTTATAAAATAATAGTGCCGTGTGATGCCGGCTTAGAATAGCATCACCTCATTTCTTGCCCGTGGGAGTCGTAAGAAGCGTCTAAGGGACTCGAGGGTGTGTATTGCAATTTTAGGCGATGGGCTGACAACCTGTCACTATGGCGATACACAATTTTCCGGATGACCCTCAAATGTTTGTCAGACGTGGCGTAAATGTCCGTTCTATGCGGCCGTTTACGCTCTGCCTACCCCGCAAGGGATTATAGGCGTGATATATGTATGTATGTATGTATATTTTTTAACACTGGCGGATGACCTTGTCAGTTAAGATTTCAACTGGTTGAAAACCTCTGCAAACTGACAAGCTTTAAAGGGAATGTGGAGGCTTTTGCCCAGCTATGGGACACATAATTCTTGATTCTTTGAGAATATTTAATAAACCTTTGGTCAGAGATACTTTTTGCTTCATTAGGTTCAAAAAGTTTATTTGTTATTAGTTGTAAGTCAGTCAGATAAGTTAAGTTTGAATAACTAACCTTTTTATCATATGACTCATGCCATGTACTTAAAAGAAAGTTGTTCTGTCAGAGTAGGTATAGTTTTCGGGGCGGCAATTCCATATACTGGTTCACCCCTTGAAACAAATGCAGTAACACCCTATATAAATAATTTGGTAATAAACTTGTTTACCTGCATTCATGACCACATTTGGTAGAGTTGCACTTAGTACATGGGAAGTGGCAGCCAGGACAGGATTCATCCAGACAATCGCACAAGTCTTTTCCAGTTGCTGCTATTTGTCCACGTTCATTATAAATAGACTTTGTTTTTTTGCTGTAAATGGTATGAACATTGAATTATGTCAAGGAATTGAAACATGCAAACAATGTTGATTGCAAAATTGGTTATTGGGATTGGGTACTCACTTCATGAAATAGCTTTTACGATTTAATTTACGTCGCTCGCGAGCAGATGTCTCAGGATCAAAATTATCTAAAAAGTTCATTTTACTACGTTTTTTAAGTACGCACTGGAGAAAAACTAGTATGCTATGCCGTCTTTGCACTCAAATCGCCTCTTTTTCGCAAAGCAATGCAAACTAACAACTAAAATAACATATTTATTTGTGTTACATTTTTATACAATAGGACATATATATAAGAGATCTGTGTACAACACACACAATACAACAGTCTATCGAAACTTCATACAAAAAAATTAATGTATGAAACGCAATAGCATTTTCATGGCGGCTATATCTGTTTCACTCATTTCCGTTTTCTTTCTCTTTTGTTTGTCAGTAATGTCAACATCATTTGATCTGTTGATCTGTGGACATAATCTGGCAGTTCAAGTTTGGGTCGTGTCCATGTATGTCAACTTTTTATACGTCAGAGCAGTAGCCGCAACAATTTTACACTGCCATATTTAATAGGTAAACGCTAAAAATTGGACCTAAAAAACCCTTTGAACCATCAAAATATTGACAGCAGGTCAAGTGAGGTCAGAAACCGTTCGTTTCATATTTTAATTGGCGCGCTTTTTTGTTGGTTTGTTGTAATGTAAAAAAAATATATTATAACATAATTTATAATGATTTCGCCTCTCGGTCGCTCACTTCGTTCGCTCCAGGGGGTCACAACTCTAACCTAACCTAAACCTACTGAGTCGGACCCTCCTGGGCGTGGTCTCAACCGCCGCCCGCGAAAGTACCGCCGGCGAGTCACCCATCGGGTGGGACCCTGTTCAAGGAGGCCCAGTGAGTGCCTTCCAGCCTGGCGGCGAAATGTAACATCCGGTTTGGCCAGCGAGCTTGGCCCGGAACGGACCCGCTCAGCCGGCAGGAGTCATAGTAGGGTCTTGTTAGGGGTCAATCTAGTAGGGGCCACCGACTGGTGAGCGCTATCAAGGTGACAGCGCACTACCAGCCGGCGACCAAGGTCAGTCCAGTACGTCAGTATCCTCCGCGAGCTCCTCCACCATAGCGAGCTCGCGAGGATACGGTTTCAAGTCGGGTAGGCGCGCGTGGTACGGGGCCAGATTTCGAAGGTGCTCGAAATCTGACCGGCCAGCGCGCGCGAACATCCCGGTCGAGAGCTTGGAGACGAACTCATCCAAGGTCTCGACTTTCAGGTCCCTCCGAATGACTTTGTTGCGGACGAACCTTGGCGCGTCGGCGATGGCTCGCAACGCCTTGGACTGCTGGGCCCGCAGTCTTTGGCGGTTGGTCTCAGAGACCAACGCGTACCATGCCGGAGCGGCGTACGTCAGGCGAGTCCTGCCTGATTTACGCCTTGTACACGCCTAGTTTCATGCGCAACGGGAGTCTCGAGCGTAGAATGGGTCGGAGCAAAGCAGTGGCAGCCCCCGCTTGCCCGATCACATTCTTCACGTGCTGGACCATGGACAGGTTTCGGTCTATGGTCACGCCTAGGTATATAGCCTGTGCGGACCACCCGATCTCCTGTCCATGGAACTTCAGTTTCGGGGGATCTCTTCGACCACGCTCCACGATGATCGCTTGGGTTTTTCCCACGTTGACCGTCAATCTCCATTTTGCCACCCAGGCTGGGAGGGAGTCGTAGATGTGGACAGCTTATAAACTGCGGCCCCCCCTTCCCCCTGCTTTGAGGATTACTCCGTCCCTCTACTAAACTGCTATTTACGCGCTTAAGCAGACAAAAAAGCACACCAGACATGAAAAACGGAGCGGACAAAAAAGGATACTCCCAGTTTTTGATGTCACCGCAGTTACCTACCCAGTTTTTCTCGTCACCGTCATAGCCCGCCGCGTTTTGTTTGACAAAACGTTGTCACTAAAAAAGTTTACACGAAAAACTTTGCATGCTATGGCGGCGCACCTTCAAGTTTGTTAAAACGAAGTAATTGTTGTTTGTGAAATTATTTTCAAGTTCCTCGTTTATTTTGCTTTGTTTCATTTTCAAAAGTGACAAACTTTAGTATTTGGCTAAACCAAGGAATAATGAAGTGTAGGAAATGTGAAATTTGTGGATTAAAAGCCGCAAGAAAGAATGGACAGAAACGGCATTTCATGGCTCAGTTTCCTCAGGATGAAGAAAGGTTAGTAAAGATAATCATTATAATGGTTGGAATATGACTCATAAACATCGTAATTATAGCAATAAACATTGATTTGAGTTGATATTATTATTTAGTTGAAGAAGTTGCTGTTATATAGTGCGACCAAAAATAATGTATAATCGATATCGATACAATGCGTTGTCACTTGTCACAAATTTATTTTTAATGGAGAATGTTTCTAACATTTCCTTACAACCGAGTTCTGGGTTAGAGTACCTATGTTTTTCGGGGCGGAGGGATATTGGAGTAAACGCTTCTGGGCCCTATGAAACGTCGAGATTTACCATTTGCAAAGCCTTTTCCATCTGCGCTACCGCGGCTCGTACCCTGCCCGCGTAAGATAAGATACACTTGCAAAGTTCACGGGCAGGGGACGATCCGCGGTAGCCCACATAGATGAGGCGTCGCCACTAGTAAAGGAAAAAGTCGCAGGTTCAAATCATGGCCACGGTTGAAAAAAAAGCGGGCTTTCCAAAATTGTATACATAACACGGGAAGTGTTTTAACAATTTGGTATTAAATGAAATGTATTTATTATTTGATGAGATATTATTATATGTTTCAGGTGAAGAATAAATGTACCGATATAGTCCTAAACGAATGGTACAAGAAAAATTCTTCGATCTACCCTACAATCAAATTATGTGCAATGATTGAAAATATCGACAAAGTTTTTGATGAATAAATAGGACCTCACTAATAATAGTAGACGATTAAATGCATGGACATGCTTGTATGAACTCCGCCAAACCAGTTGCTCTGTTTTCCTGTGGGAATGGGGTGTGTGGGACTTTTTTGAAGTAAAAAGTATCCTCTAATGACCAGTTATACAAAATTTGGTAAAAATTCGTCTAGTAGTTTTTGCTTGAAACGTGGAAAAACAGACATATAGATAATTTTTTTTTTTACTATTGTTTTGAGACCTATAACTTGAACGGAATTTTAAGTATTCAAATGTACACACTTGGTTGACTTACTGTTTTATTATATTTATTTAGAATTTTACAAAAGTAATAATTATTGAAATCCTTTAGCTTGTTTTACTTAGAAAAAAGTCCATTAATTATGTTTCGGCAACTTATTGTTATTGAAATATTGAGTTAAAATTGTTTCGATAATATTCAAATACGGGGAGGTTCCGAACGACCGTCTTTCCCGAAAACGCTAAGCTCCAACGGCTAAACTGAACAACTTTCCCCAAGAAGCATAGGTCGAAACTTTAAAAAAATTACCTCCCATAGAGTATTATTCGGTCAGCTTAATTTTTGTATGGGAGGTAATTTTTTTTTATGTTGTCTATCACTTTTGATCCTCGGGGAAAGTTGCTAAGTTTGACGGGTTTAGCTGAGGGTCTTCGGAAAAGTCGGTTGTTCGGAACTTACCTGCTAAATTGCTGAAACATCATTATTATTAAAATAAAAATATTATTTTGAGCTGCCGCACCGTTTCGGCAGCTACGTTGTCGATATCGATAAATTGCAGGCTGTCGCGTAGGTACATCACTACGTGTGTTCTTTATGTTGGCTATAATAGAATTGACTCTTTTTGACATGTTGGCAATGATTTGGGAACTGCGTTTTGACATTTTGCGTCGTTCATTTTTTTTCTTCGGAGTCCCAACTCTTAAAACGCTAGTTCTATTATATTCTCTTTGCAATACAACAGAACAGGCAAGGTTTTTTTTTAAATCTATATGTTTGTCTATTTGACCATTGGACAGGCAAAGGTATTAAACCATACAGCCGCGTCTTCAGTTAGTACACCACTTTTTTTTTGCACTGATATGGCAGGGCGCCCTGTCATATAGTAATTTAATCTATATAACGGTGCCCACACACGCGAATCGGCAAGGCGGCGACCATGTTCGGCAAGCTCAGTACAAGAGTATGGAACAATAAACACCTGACCACAAAAACCAAGATTATTGTTTATCAAACTTGCGTTTTAAGCATACTCTTGTACGGAGCTGAAACCTGCAAAACAGGAATGTCGACTCAATACATTTCATATGCGCTGCGTAAGAAATATCTTGCATATAACCTGGCAGGACAGAGTCACAAACGAGCGAGTTCTAGAAATTGCGCAGCTGCCTAGTTTTACCGCCCTGCTAAAGCAGAGATGATTGCGGTGGCTAGGGCACTAGGGCATGTGCACCGGATGGAACCATCGCGTCTACCACGGCGTGTTCTGCTTGGCGCTGTAGCAAAGGCTAAAAGAGGGGTTGGAAGACCTATGCTGCGTTTCAAAGATTGCGCCAAGCGGGACATGGCTGCGTTTAACATTGACCATCAAATCTGGGAGAAGCTTGCTGAGGATAGGGACGAATGGCGTAAGCGTGTGTTTGATGGGCGTAAAACACACGATAATGCCTGGTTTTCTGGTCTCGCTAACAAAAGGCAAAAACGTCATCTAAACATGCATGAGCCAGTCTCAAATTCCACCTTCACTTGTAGAGCGTGCGGAAAATTATGCCGCTCCCGTATCGGCTTATACAGTCATAAAAAGTCTTGCCTCTTCTTACAGTACAGACCATTGATCAGGTGGTACAGCCTACAGATTTAACAAGGCGCAATAAGAGCACCGATGAATAGCCAATTCACAGACACAACGCTATATTATGACAGTGCGCCTTGCTACATAGATTAAATCACTATATGGCAGGGCGCCCCGAAGAATAGCCAATTCACAGGCGAAACGCTATATATACAGTGCTCCCGCTATACAGCTTAAATCACAATATGGCAGGGCGCCCCACCATTTAGACACTTCCTTTTTGATTTATGTGATCTGTGGTTATATGATCTTTCATCTTTGTTGTATTGTTTTCTTCGAGTATTTTTGATAACTGTAAGGAAAGAAAGCAGGAGATAATTCATAATGGCTGATGCAAATAATAAAGAGCAGTCTGTAACCAAAGTTCCCATGATATATGTGTGTGGAGGTAAGCAAGAAAAGTGTGTTGATTTTAAAGATAACCTCTATTTATTTTATTCGCATTATGGTGTTCTTGATGGCTCTTCCTACACGAATGTCCATAAATATCGGTCGGAGTACACTTTTCGGGGCGTGAACTCCGACCTCAATATCCACACCCAACAATAATGTTCATTCATGTTTACACTTCTAATTTCAGAGTGCCATAGAGAAAATGAAATCAAACCTAGGGATCCTATCCGTTGCAGAGAGTGTGGTTACCGTATAATGTACAAGAAAAGAACAAAGAGATGTATCCTTTTCAGAAGCTAGTATAAGATGTGTGTGGCTTCTTACCTAACTACACTACCAGACTCATTGGTTTGTATGTTAAGTTGGTGTGCCACAGAACAAAGTCTTTTATTATTGTCATTCAGGTATACATTTTGATTGCCCATTTGTCACCAGTATGCACCCTGGCTGAGATTAGGCCCTTCAAGTTGGTAAAGGTGCCTCATTCATTTGCCAGGTGCAATGTGGACCTCATGTGTTGTTGTTTTGAATTGCATGGTGCAATGGCGCAGTGAATCTAAACAATGGATAAATCTGACTGATTGTCTTAATGCTATTATAATTGACTGAGTAATGCTAGAGATCTCATATTAAATCAGTTAGTAAAATAGTGGCAAATTATAACCATTAGCTGTCGCAGCTGTGCTCACATAATTTGCCATTTCATTGTAGTTGTAATGTGGCTGATAATGTTTTTTTTAATTGCAAAATTTTCAAGTGGATATATAAGGAGTGATAATGTTGATGAGCTTGTTCAGGCAAGGCAACCTTACTCTGTCATTTGACCCAACCAAACTTGCATTAACCCGTGCATGAAAGTTTATACCGCAGCATAATGCAGGCTGCTCACTCTGTATGGACCTGCCCATTAATGAAGCGGCTATTGGTCAGAGTTAAAAGAAAAATAGCCCCTGAGATCTGTGCAGATGTATTGTTTCAGCCAAAATATATCGTCACAGGTCCCAGTGGCTGATGGTCTTTAAGGACTAACCCCTACTTTTGAAATATTAATACATAATTGGTCAGAGTTGAGTTTAAAAAACAACAGTAAGAATTTTATGATTTTCATTACTCATTGCATATGTTAATTTTGTGATTAATATAGCATGTGATGTGTGTGCACAAATATTTTATATTATTGCATTTGTCTTGTGGGTTTTATTGTAATTTACTCAAAAAAGCATGCATGGTTTATGTGGTTGTGGAAGCATTAAAACAACTTCAGCCGCTTTTCTCTGCCTAAAAAGGTAAGTTATTCATCATTTTATTTTTTGGGTTAGCTTTTTATCTAATTGCTTATGATATATATTAACATGACATAATATGTTGCAACAAATGATGAACACTCAGAGAAGTGATGTTTAGATGTTATTCAATGTCCCTGCCAATCAGACCCAGTCTGTGCATTCAAAGATTTCAAAGTCACCACTCTTTATTTATTGCAGCTCTTGTACCTACAGCCATGAAAAGTCTTGCCTCAGACACTAAATCGTCTGTCATAGACGTGTGAGGCCAACGATGATGATGTACCTACCTAGTATTAAGAACCAGGATCCTGCTATGGCTGGCTTGATAAAAGAAAAGATAGGTACATAATGTATATTGATCTATAATTTTATACAGCTAAATATGCACACCAAAATAGGCACCTTTAATAGAGTATTAGAACAAGGCCTCAAGTAGGTACCCAGGTATAAGGCCGCAAATTTTGATCAATGAAAACAGCTCTTTATTTAAAATAAACTGAGCCTTATTTCAAATATTATAACAATACAGGTGTTATAAAAATGGGATAATTAATTATTTATGTACATAATATTTCATCAAGTTATATTTTCCTATTAATTTGAAAAATAACAGCCCATTTACGTTTAACAAAAAAAACTCTTAGTGTTTGCTTCAGTCAACATAAAAAATTATACTATAATTTAGTAAGATGAATATGATAAGACATTTCAAATTTTTTTTTATTCCTGGCAGGGTTTTATACCGCTTTGCTCAGTGATACTAGGGACCATTGTGAATAATTTCACCTGAGACTTTCGTTTTTCGTATATGATGATGATGAAGCCCTCTTATCCCTCATCAGGGACATGCGGCTCGAAGAAGAGATTTCCACTGCTGCCGATCTTGTGCCGTGGCTTCGAGGTCTTTCCAGCCAAGCCAGTTGATGCAGCTTATTTTTCAACTGATCGCCTCCAGGTACTACAGGAGCGACACGGCATTCTCCTTTCATATGTTTGCCACGTTAAACCTTTTGGAGATATGGTTGTCTGGTGCAACACATGTCCAATCCAGCGCCACTTTCTTTGACGGATCCCAAAGTCTTGCAATAGAAATGGATCGGGCCAATGGATCCCCAGTATGCGCCGCAAGCATTTGTTCACGAACACCTGGAGTCTACCGGTTACATCATTCTTGACGAGCCATATCTCGCATCCGTACAGAAGGACAGACTTGATATAAGAGTTAAAAACTCTGATCTTGGTGCGCCGGGTGATAGAAGATGTCCAAACAGGCTTCAGTTGCGCATATGCTGCTCTGGCTTTGTTGATGCGTGCTTTTGCTCCCCCTAACGGGTTAACAACGCTCCCAGGTAGGTAAATCGCTGAACTTGATTAACAGCCTCGCCATTAACAAATATAAGCGCAACGTCATAGGTATTTAGGCGCAGCATATCTTTTGTTTTGCCACTGTTAATGCTCAAGCCTTCTTTACTAGCAGCGTTCGCTAGATTGTTGGTCTACACTGAAGATGCTCACGAGATGAGGCGAGAAAACAGAGATCGTCCGCGAAGTCTATGTCTTCGAGGGTCTTACCGTGTAACCACGGTAGTTCCCTCCCTTCTCTATTCGTTACTCGACGCATCACGTCACCCAAGACAACTAAGAAAAGCAGCAGTCATAGCAAGCAGCTTGACTCCGGCAGTGACTTTTATCGGTTCTGGTGTCCCTCAAGCTGTAATCCTCACCTATGAAAACTTAACGAAAAGCAATTTTGGTTTTGTCAAAAAATAGTGCTGAAATAGTGACAAATAGTGACATATGCAAGAAAATTAGTGACTTCATATCTCCCAAGATATGGCTATCGTTTGGTGAGGATTACAGATCGAGGCTCACGCTGTAATCCCAACTCTCGTGTGAGCAAACGGTGGGGTATTTTCACTTGGTCTACATTCCAAAAAATAGTGCCTAATTAGTGAGTAATAGTGACAAAAGATGAGAAATAGTCGCTTTATAATTCCGAAGTTATAAAGGCATCTTGGTGAGGATTATACCTATAGCAATTTTTGCTGTAATCCTCACCTCATTTCTGCTAAATGCTTAGGTCTTTTGACTCAAATTTAGTATCAAAAAATAGTGCTGAAATAGTGTTCTTAAACTGCATTGATATTTATTTAGTTTATGTAGTAGAAGCAATCAAAAAAACCGTAAGAACTTCTACATACAAAATGGTCAGGTACAGTCGCGAACAATACTTCGTAGAATACAGACTTGATTTTTGCTTTAATTTAGGTAATGTCATTTCTGCCAATATAGGTAGGTATTAACTTAAACATAAGTTGAGCCACTGACATTATTTTGGTCTATTTTATGAGTAGGTATTTTGGTTGTCAATTTTTTACGCCTTGAACTTTTTAACGGTTTTATAACAATAAATTATTTGTATGTACTTATGCTATATCTTTCAGATCAACACATCGCATTAATTTATCACATCGTATTCTCTTAAGTCTGAAAGCCCTGTTTGGTCGCGCCACCGCTCAAGCCACCACTAAACAAAACCGGTTTGGCCGAGCCTCGAAAACTGACCGCCGCGCGTGTGAGCGAGAGGGTAGACAATAGTGAAATTATTGCATGCACTTCGCCTGCGTGGTATTTTTTGGTTTCATCACGTTACGCGATATTGAGTATTATGACAACTCAAATATAAAATTTCTTAAATAACAAATACGCCCCTTACGATTATTATGAAAAATTTAAATGAAAACGCACGTTTTGAAAATAACAAAAATTATTATTTAGGTACTTCGTTAACTATATAGGATTAAATCTATTTAGTGACCGATAGCGAAAACCCAGGACGGGCTGGTGATAAGGAACAACTTTCCCCAAGGAACATATGTCGAAATATGAAAAAAAATTGGAACTCCCATAGTAACCCAAATCAGCTGATCGTCAATTTTGTACGGGAGGTCTAATTTTTTTTTCATGTTTCGACCTATGTTCCTTGGGGAAAGTTGTTCCTTATCACCAGCCCGTCCTGGGTTTTCGCTATCGGTCACTGATTAGATTTCACCCTATATACCTACTTTCATTTATTTATGAGTTCAATGAATTTTACCACATAAATATGTTTTTTGTTCCATTTGTACCAAACAAGTTAGGTACCTGTATCTTTTATGTATTTATTTATGTACTACATAGATACAAACATATATCACACATTTATCCCTTACGGGTTAGGCAGAGCAGTAACAGCCGCAAAAAATACGGTCTTTATCATCGCCATGTCTGACTGATTGAGATATATTGTGTACTGTCAGATATAAACAAAATACTTGAAGGAAATAAATTTGTTTGATTACACTAACAAAATACTTGAAGGAAATAAATTTGTTAGATTACGTTCCTACCGACATAACAAACCAGTATTGAGCTTGAAGTACGACAATACGAAGTATTGTTCGCGACTGTACCTGACCATTTTGTATGAAGAAGTTCTTACGATTTTTTTAATTGCTTCTACTACATAAACTAAATAAATATCAATGCAGTTTAAGAACACTATTTCAGCACTATTTTTTGATACTAAATTTGAGTCAAAAGACCTAGGCGTTTAGCAGAAATGAGGTGAGGATTACAGCAAAAATTGCTATGGGTATAATCCTCACCAAGATGCCTTTATAACTTCGGAATTATAAAGCGACTATTTCTCATCTTTTGTCACTATTAGTCACTAATTAGGCACTATTTTTTGAAATGTAGACCAAGTGAAAATACCACGGACGAAATACAAAGAGGACCTGCCCTAAGGCAAGTAGACCTGACGCTAGGTGGTCTACATGTGGCTTCTAGCTATTTGCCGCAGAGTGTCGCTGGCGTCAGTTGAACTCGTGTCACTACCAAGCGATCACGTTAAATTATTTTAAAAATACAAACCGTAAAATACTAAATATACTATTAAAATGAAGTGCAATGTTTAATAATGGAAAAATTCGACTATCAAAATTAAAACGGACGAAAATACGGCCGAAAAAGTGTCTTTTCACTCGTAAGTGTTATTTGTTTACAAATTTTTATTATTGCATCTAGAATGTTCCATGACTGCCCCGCCATCTATCATGGAGTAGCATAGCTTTTAATTTGACGAGACATCTGGTGAGTAGTGGCAGAATATGGCAGAACTTAATGCGTCTAGCGGAGTAAATAGTTTTCTAGTTTTCCGATAGATGGCGGGCCTACAGGAGCATGAAGAGAATAATAAATTATAATAGTACTGTATTATAGGCTATTTTGCTATGCGGTTTAGACTAAATTTCCCTTCCCCTTCACCCCTCCCAACGGAGACAACCCCTCTCATGTCTTGAATGACTTGCACCATGTCCTCTTTGTATTTCGTCCGTGGAAAATACCCCACCGTTTGCTCACACGAGAGTTGGGATTACAGCGTGAGCCTCGATCTGTAATCCTCACCAAACGATAGCCATATCTTGGGAGATATGAAGTCACTAATTTTCTTGCATATGTCACTATTTGTCACTATTTCAGCACTATTTTTTGACAAAACCAAAATTGCTTTTCGTCAAGTTTTCATAGGTGAGGATTACAGCTTGAGGGACACCGGTTCTGTGAGTTGGCTTTTGTGCATCACTCGGCAAGAAGAACTCTGATAAAGGCACTTGATAATATCGGTAACCTTGGTTGATATACCTCTCCGCCTTAAAATTCTCCATATGCTACCCGATCAAACGCCTTTTGAAGTCCACAAACAGAGCATAGAGTTCGTTTCGCATTTCATTGCACTGCTCCAAAATCATTGGCAGAACGTTTATCTGGTCAGTGCAAGATCGCCCTGCTCTGAATCCACTCTGTTCATACCTCAGCGTTAGGGAATGCAATCCGGATAATCCGCAATCCGAAAAATCCTGATATCCGCCTATTAAAACTACATTTTCAAATCCGAATTTGTTTAACCAAATCCGGATTTTTTGATCATTTTACGTTTTCATACCTAGATGATAGATAGTACTGCTAAAGTATATGTTCAAATGTAACGCGATGGTAGTGCGACTGCCTGCGACGCAAAGGTTCCAGGTACGATCCTCGGTGGGAATCTCACAAAGTTGATATTTATCACTTTGTGAATTTGTTTCCGATTGAAAGGACATTGCAAGGTGAACCAACTAATTTCCCGAAAAGAAATGGTTCCGTGCTTCGGAGGGCACGTTAAGCCGTCGGTCCCGGTTGCTGTCTATGATTGCTTAGACGGCGGTCGTTATCGTAACACAACCATGTCAGAGGCCTACAAGTGGTAGTAGGCGGTTGAAAAACTCTGATACCAGGGTTCATCGGGTCGTTGGACGACTCAGTGTCCCACACGAAAAGAGAAGAGATATGTCTAAATAGCTTAAGTAGATCTGAGAAGCTATATAAGCTTCACTAGGACCGGGATTCAGTTAATCCAAGATCTACATCTATCTTCAGAGATATTAAAAGATACTGTAGAAGCTTTATGACGAAGGGACGCAACATTAATCACTTTTGATACTGCACTGAGGCTAATGATGAAAAGAAGATAAACACATATCACGCCTATAATCCCTTGTGGGGTAGGCAGAGCGCAAACGGCCGCAAAAAACGGACATTTACGCCACGTCTGACAAATATTTGAGGAGCATTCGGAAAATTGTGTATCGCCATAGTGACAGGTTGTCAGCCAATCGCCTAAAATTGTAATACACTCTCGGATCTTTAGTCGCCTCTTACGACTCCCAAGGAAAAGAAATGGGGTGATGCTATTCTAAGCCGGCATTCTTCTTCAAATTTAAGAGTCAAACTCTTGTCGGTGGAGTAACTTCCAATCTTCTCTCCTCTCCGCCAGTGACTTGACCTCTTGATACGACACGACATTTACCCAGATAAAGGAAAAAGCCGGCATTACAAGTAGAAAAAGAGGGAATATTAACAAGAAGTTACATGGTCGAAAAATATTTACAAGAAATCATGAAAAATCCGAATAATCCGGATTATCCGGATTGACCCCAGAATCCGTTTTTGAGAATCCGGATATTTGATTTAGAACGGATTTGCATTCTCTACTCAGCGTGCAGTCAACTGCGCTCGTTATTCTGTCTAACAGGACATTGCATAAAATTTTTGAGCAGACTGGCAGCAAGTTAATTCCCCGCCAGTTGGGCCATTGCGACAAATCCCCTTTTTTGGAGGTTTGATTATATGCCACTTTTCCAACTGTCAGGCACTTGACTTGTTTCCCACACGTCTTTCATCAGGGGCAACAGAATTTCAAGCGTCGCATCTACGTTGGCCTTCAATGTTTCAACAGGGGTGCCCTCGTTGCCAGGAGCTTTCCCAGTTTTAAGACTTTTAATGGCTTGTGAATTTTCAGCTTTATCTGGAGGATCAACTTAGATATCTAGAACATCAATTTCAGAGTCGTCATCGTCGTCAGCTTCAACTTCATCATCCAGAGTGTGAAAAACTTCCTTGAAGTGCTCTATTTTGTATAGAAGCGATATATAATACTATCCTAAATTGAATGAAGTTAATTTCATTTCAATTTGTATAGCACTAAAAATATGTTCTGGAACCTGTCGTGTGGGGTATCAAATGAAAGGGCTACGTGTGACGATTTCAAATGTATATCGCATTAGTCTATTTCAGCTTCTTATTTAGTATTTTTTTTATATGTATTGTAGTTTTTTCTACTCTCCTATAATTCCAAATGACCTATTAATTCAAAATTCTTTTAGTAACGTTATTGTTGAGGATAGGACCGACCGTTTGGTGTATTTTTAACAAAATAATCATCTGCTGTTTTGTACTTAGACGACCCTAAACATGACACGCTTTGACTACTTTTAATAATGTAATTTCATTCTTTTTTTTATTTAGCAGTAGACTGTTGTGGCTGTTATTCTATGTATGTATCAACGGGTAGCTAAAATGTTTTAATTTTGATACCGTTTCGTGTAGCTCTTTCATTTGATACGACACAACAACGTGACAGTTTAAGTTTTTTTTGTGCCATACAAAAAACTTATGACCGCCATTTTAGAATCTTGTGGATGGAATTTTAATTTTTCGGATGGAATCATTCACAATGGTCCCTAGTAAGTATCACTGAGCAAAGCGGCATAAAACCTGCCAGTAATTAAGCTTCCAGCTGAAACGCGACCGTAAGATTTAAGGCTATTATATTTTTTATGTACTCTAAACCCTTATTCAATGCTAACCCCCCAAGTACTCTATCTAATCAATAGGTACTTTAGGTACCAAATTCACTAATCACATATTTCTACCAGGACCTATACAATTGTGACATCTTGTTTGAAATTACGTGTATCGGCCGCTGTAGTGTGCTCCAGAAGCGCCTTTTTTTAAATCGCACGCCTTGCCTTATCTCGCCACTGACAAGAATAAATGCCATAGGCTGCCCGCACACGTCCGATAATCGGTGACCGATTTTTTGTAGGAGTAAAATGGAACGTATTGATTGCAATGGTGTAACGCCCATATCCTACAAATAGTCTGTCAGAAATAAAATCGGTGCATCCCGACCGATCCGATTGTCGGTGAAAAATGGAACACTCGGAAATGTATGCGCGCACACTACTCACCGACAGTCGGCCGTCCATGACGTGCTACTCCCTCGAAACCAACAGACAAAGTGACGGACGTGTGCTTTGAGTCGGTCACAAAATCGGTCTTAAAAATCGGAGGAAAAATCTGCCCGATTATCGGTCCTACAAAAAGTCTGACGTGGGCGGGCAGCCTTACGTACACGCCGCACGGCACACTGACTAATGATGACATTGTGCGCCAGCTAATAGAACTTCACTTCAAGTGTTGCAATGGCCGTTCCAAGACTAAACTGTGAACAGCCCTGGTTGGTGAAACCCTATCACTATAAAATACGGGGTGTAAGGGACAGCCCTCCGAATACTGATAGGTGCATTTAGACCATGAAACTGAACAACGTTCCCCTATAAACATATGACAGGAAACGACAAAAAAATATCGACCTCCCATACAAAATCGCAATCGGCTGACTGCATTTACTATGGGAAGTCAAAAGAAAATGACATTTCCTGAAATATATATTTATGGGAAGTTGTTCAGCTTCATGGACTGAATGAACACTATCAGTATTCGGAGGGCTCTCCCTTACACCCTGTATAAAAATAAGGCACTTCTTTTGTCTGTCCCTGCCCTACGTATCCTAAGTATAATAATAAGTTTCTTTCAATAGACGCTATAATCTAAGACAAAGATTTAATAAAAGGATTAATATACAGGGTAACCAGGAATCAATGATTATCACCGGGTGAAACCAGTGGGCTGGCCGCTTGCAAATAATAATTACACACTCACTAGGTTCACTACACTATTATGTGTAAATTTTACTAGTTTAGTGACTGATGGCGAAATCTCAAGACGAGCTGTCATTCCACCAATTTTCCCCTAGGTAAATTGGTTGAATGACAGCATTTTGAAGTGAAATCTGTTCCATAAACAGCTTGCTACAGCACGTCGGCGTTCATCTTAACTAACTAATCCTGCTTGTGTGGAATGTTGATTCTTATATGTTTTTACAAATACGCATGCACTCCACTGCACGCCACTTCAATGAATGTCATATTTCCTGTATATAATCTTGCCAATATTGGCTTGTCACTGATCAATATTATTTAAACCTGTCTTTATGGCCGTACGCTCGCTTACAGTCTGTCTAAAAAGAGTTGACAAAAAATGAGGGCAGCACCGTCGCACACCGTCGTTTATATGGCAATACTTTGTAGTACAGAGTAACCAATTTTGATACTTAGTATTTATTATCATGAGAAGTATCTAAACATACTTTTTAGCATAAAAGTAGATATTATGCTGTCCCACACGACAGAAGAAGTGCTAACAAAAACATTTACCTACATATCGACGCAATCTGTAGGTTGGCACAACTAATTCTAGTATTCTTTCTGGTTTAATATATCCAAGATTATCACAATATTTCACAGTTTCTTCACATTTATCAACTCGATACAGTTTTACAAGAATCCAACTCGAATGACAGTTCTTTAAGATTTATAAGACTTTTTCTATTGCTTTATCCCATAAAAGGTTAGGCATTGGGTTGCATTAAAGGTTAGGCAAAGGATATGGCTATACAGCCTAGAAGTTTAAATTACGCCATCTTTCTTAGCAGACATACACGTTCTATTATCATTAAAATCAAACAAAAGGTTTAATAACATCATTTATTTATCCGTATTTATCCGTATGGTGTACCAATACGTAATGCACAAAAATATTTTACATTAATTATTTACAAGCAAACAACAATACTTTTACTATGCACTGCACGCAGTTCAGCTTAGAGACGTTAATTCATTCATAATTCCTACTATACATTTCTATTCAGGTGTATCTTCTTCGTCCAGCAAATCAAAATCTATATATTCAACACCAGACATGTTTTCTTCTATATCCTGAATAGAATCTTCACGTGACGTAGATGGCAAGTTGGAAGAAAAATCTTCGTATTCTGAATCTGACTCAGATTCACTCGAACTGTCTCCACCAACACGGATGATCAATTCATCAATATTACTATACATTGTTTGTCCTCGTTCGTAATATTCTCTTTCAATCTTTTTGACGTGTCCGCAACATGCACTCCAATCGGAAGGAGTGATAGAAGCAAAGGCTTCTTCGGTTAATTGCTTGATATCTCTTGCCCCTACGTTCTGTGCCGCTACTTTCCTTTTTGCCAGTGACCATATTAATTCAATGGGATTAAGATCACAATGGTAAGGTGGTAGCCTTACCACTGAGTGTCCGTGTTGGTCAAGTAGCTCGTCGATTTCAAAAATCGGTTCCGGTTTATTCTTTTTAACCAAATCCAACAACATTGGTTTTCGCAAAGTTGGGTCAAAATTTATATTGTTTTCTGTCAGCCATAATTTGATATCGGCAACTTTACTGGATGAAGTAGGAGCTTTATTTTTAACAACGGAATGATACGGTGCATTGTCCATTACAATCAAGGATGGGTAAGTCAGGTTAGGAATCAACTTTTCTATCACCCATTTTGTAAAATTGGTTTTATTCATTTCAGAGTGATAATCTTCTTGTTTATTTTGTCCACTGAAAATAAGAAGAGAGTTTGGCACAAACCCATTTTCACTCCCTGCATTAATGATTCAGATTCAGATTCAGACGTTTATTTGCCAAGAAAATGGTACAGTACTGCAGATGACAGGCTTAAAATTAGAGTTCTACATTTTCAGTCACGTAAATCGTAACATGCAAATATTAAATAATACAATATGTCATACAATATTAAAATAATTATCAATTACAATGTCATAAACAAATACACAAACACACAATTAAATACCAACAAAATTAAAACTTAGAATTTAAATATTCACTTAAACTATAAAACCTCCTCTCAAGTAACAGGTTATATAAATTAATTTTAAATTTGTTTAGTGGAAGTTCTTTTATATTATTGGGAATTTTGTTGAAAATAGATACTGACATATAATTGCAGTTATTTTTAAATCCCACTGACTTAGGACGATCTCCATGTTCAATTCGGTTGTAATACCTGGTGCTCCTAGAAGGGTACAGGTCAATTGTAGTTCTGTAAAGGTGACTATTCTGCTTTACGAATACCGACATCTCGTATACATACAAACAAGGGAAAGGCAGAATTCTCAACTTCTCAAACAGAGGCTTGCAAGAGTCAGTCGGTGCCGCTCCACAGATTGCACGGACACATTTTTTTTGCGCAATAAACACTTTTTTAATACTTGTACCATTACCCCAAATAATAACGCCGTACCTAAGAATCGACTCAACATATGCATAGTAAGCTGTCATAGCAGCATGTCGAGAGGCAACTTTCTGTATTTTATATAAAGCATATACAAATCTATTAATTTTCTTACATACTATATTAGAGTGAACTTTCCATTTCAATTCTTTATCTAAATTAATTCCAAGAAATGTCACGTTCTCAGCCTCATTTATGATTTGTCCACTATAATTAATATTTAAAATTTGTTTAGTCCGATTATTATCAAAATGTATGTAACTAGTTTTATTAATATTAACTTTTAAATTATTATATGTTAGCCATTCAATGACGGATGAAACAGTGTAATTGATGTCTGTCTCATGGCTCACGTAATTATTACCAGAAACAATTATGGAAATATCATCTGCGAACAAATTACATTTATGATGGGTGATTTGTGGAAGGTCATTTATATATAGAAGAAATAGCAATGGCCCTAAAACACTTCCCTGTGGCACCCCAAATTTGTTTTCTACATATTCAGAACAAAAGGATTGGATTTCGTCATCTTTATTAACTTTAGTGATCTCAACACACTGATAACGATTATGAAGATATGACTGAATCCAGCTCAGTGCGGGACCTCTTATACCGTATGATTCTAATTTTTGTAGAAGTAATTTATGTGATACAAAGTCAAAAGCTTTAGACATGTCGAAGAATAGGCAAGTAACGATATTACCTGCATTTTTATTTTGTAATATCCCAGAAACAAGATTGTAAGCTGCCATAGTGGTTGACTTCCCTTTTTGAAACCCAAACTGTTCTTCTCTTAGAATTTTGTATTTGTCTAGGAACTTTGTAAGTTTTGTATGCATGGCTCTTTCAAATATTTTTGAGAAGATTGGTATCAGGGTGATTGGTCGGTAGTTACTTATGTCAGTCCTATCTCCCTTTTTGTGTAATGGTTTTACAATTGACTTTTTAAGCAGTTCCGGAAAACAACCAGTTTCAAATGATAAATTGATAAGAAAGGTTAACACATTACATAATTGTTCATTACATTCCTTGATAACCCTCGTACAAATTCCATCGTAACCTTGGAATCCATCGTTTTCCTTTGGAGATGTCATGAATAACTCCCTCAGTATCAATTGACTGCCAACATTTCTTTAATTTATACGATGAGTGAATGTAACTTTCATCAAGATATATTATTTCTTTTTGTAATTCTTCGGGTAAACTACGATTGTCCATAATAACCTTTAAATATTTTTCTCTTTTGAAGGCAATATTTGTCTGCTCCATCAAAGTTTGTCTATTAGATTTACATTTCTTATATTTGAAACCAATTGATTTCAAAATTTTGTGTAAGTGCGCTCGACTACAGTTGTAACCAATATCTTCTTTTACCAAGGCAAGTATTTTGTTCAGTGTAGGTACTTCTTTTTTTACACTATAGAAGAAATGAACTTTTTGACGGATTGCGCATTTATCAAAATCGTCCAACTCTTTCTTCGGACGTCCTTTTCTATGTTTGGCTGGCGTGCTAAACTTTCCTTCAGTTTTTGAACCTTCGTCAGCAATTCTCCGAACAGTACTTTCTGATTTACCTGTAAATAATAAATACGTATTCATTAAAATATGATCAAACCCATTACTCCTGACTCAGAAGGCAGGTACGCTACTGTCGATCGCGCCGATATCGAAAGGAGTAAGAGTATCAAAAATGTTCAACCGCACTACAATAATCTGTCACACGCAGTCGTAATTTAATATACCCTCCAAATGTTATAGAAATTAAAATAATCTTTCTAGAATTGACAAATAAAGCTTTTCACAAATAAATAGGCTTTGCGTTCATAGATAGATATTATACAAACTGATCACTAACCGGTCATATCCGCTGTTCGCTTATAAACATCTTCTAAATCCGTGAGCAATTTTCCAGCTTGAAACTCCGCTAAACATCTCAAGAACACTTTGTAAATAACTTCGCGAGTTCCACTTCGTATTGTCCTGTTCATTATTTATTATATTCACTTTCCTTTTTGCTCAAATTCCTAGAAAAACTGTGTCGGAACGTATTAAACACGAACAATGTTTATACTGTTATGACAGAATTGACGTTTCTTTAAGTGTTGCCCTAAATTGGAAAAAGTTAGTTCCGAAATAATTAATTTCTACTCTTTTTAGACGGACTGTACGCGGTTTCACGCCCCGCGCGTGAGGCCGCGCGCGGTCTCGCGGGATCCGCGCGGCGGTCTGACATCGCCGCCATTATTACCCGTCCAAATTTAGAAGGCGCATAGTGCCTAGGTAGTTGTAATATGGCAAGTGTCGTCGTGTTCGTACGGGTTATATTATGTCGCGTGTTGCTGAAGCCGCGGCGCGGGTGACCGCAGGCGCGTCACGGGGCGCCAATCTTGTGTTTTGTCAAATCTGGCCCGCGCGGGCCGTCCCGCGCGTGAAACCGCGTGAGCGAGCGTACGGCCTATTTGTCCCAGTTACTTTGTTTTAAATGAACTATACTTGTCGAAAGACTATCCTTAACTACATTTTCAGTGGTTGTATTCGATGCCCGGTGAAGAAGCGCGAGCTACAGGAGTAAGGAAGAAAGAAGACATTTTTGATTTAAATTTAGTTTATTAATCTTACCATTATAAAATATCCATCCATATAATGTATAATAATAAACATTGAGTGGGCAAATATTTGACGAGTTTCATTATCATAACTATCCAAATTGGACCAGTTTAATAATAATTAGGTAATAATATTTATAATTATAACATAAAAGTTGCAATGAATTTTCATGGGCGGACCATAACTGTAAAGGTTTAACATTGTTCATTTAAATAAACTCAAACACAAGATAATCTGTTATTCAAAGTAGACAGAATACCTAAATACAAAATGTATTAATAAATTTACTAGGCCTTCTGTTCTGTTTTGATATAACAATAAAAAAAGAAAGTTATTAAACATAACTTATATAAAGGCTTAGTTAGGCCTGACAATAACACAATACCAATCAAATATTTACCCAACTACAGAGTAACTAGTAAACGAATATCTAGCACAAGTCCTATTTTTTGATATGGAAGACTCTTTAAGGATTTTTATAATGTATAATGATCTAAATTTCGTTTATGGAAGTTGATATGCCAATTGTAGTTAAGATAAAGGGTTTTTGGAAGTAGAAGTTACTCAGTATAAATACATTAAGGTATATATTTTATAAAAATACATACAAAACAGCAATCATGGAACATATCAAGATTTTCTTGACTAAAGTTTAAAGTATTTGTAATATGTTTCATTGATATTTCAAACGTACGTCATCTAGTTTATGGACCACAGATTGTTTCGGTTTTGATTACCTTACTATCAACAACACTAGCCGGAAGCGCCAGTCGGGCTTCCGTCACAGAAGGGGCATACAACTGCATACTTCCTACCATCTCACAGTCACTTCTCTAAGTAATAGTAACAAAATATAGTAAGCCTTACAATAGAAGCAAATTTAACAACATTATAATTATGTTGAGATATTTACAAAATTTTCACAATTACATTGAAATAAAATATACATGTGTATAATGATAATTAAAGCGCATCATTTTGTTTTCACACATGTCTGAGTCAAACCCCAGTATGAATAATTATAATTACACCTTAAATTAACAACAGAAACAAAATTGCACATTAAAATATCCTACTTAATATAATTTTGGCACTAATTATCTGTGGCACTATAGTTAACTTGGGGTTCTCTGTTCCGACTTTCACCATTATCGACACTCTTCACCTCACTCTCATTTTCACTGTCGCACGTCCTGTCGGCTAGCGGCGCGCCGTCCTCGTCGTCCGAGTCCCGGCCAGCGGGCGCCGGCGCCGCACCGCCCGCGCTCGGCGAGCGGTACTCTAATTTGGTCGGATCCTTCTCGTGCAGCTTGCGAGCGAGATTCTGCAGGCTGGCAAGCGAACTGGCGCAATCCGTGGTGTCTATGTCTGTCAAACTCACTCCGGCACGCTCTATTTCTGTGAAAGTCCCGAAAGGCAATTTGAACAGACACTCGAGTCGCATTACGTGCATTTTACTTCTAAGATGCTTTGCTAAGTGCCCGTGTATGCGGAAAGCGATATTGCAATCTGAACATCGAAAAGGTCGAGGATTAAATGACGTCGCAGCTCCGAATGTTGACGTCATAGAAACTTTGTTATGATGCGACCCAGACCGTTCATGTTTCTGTAGATGGCCTCTTGTTCTGAAACTTACAGCACATACGCTGCATCTAAATGGCCTTTCCATGTAATGAATGTTTAGGTGCAGTCTCAGTTGTGAAGGCTTGGTAAAAGTTTTGTTACAAAAGTCGCACACTCTGCGTCCATCCTCCATGAGTCTTCCCGGAGGATAGGAGGAGCTTTCAAATTCCTTTCCTTTTGATACCTTGAACGCCACTCCACCGACTCCGATCACAACTTTCCTTGCCACAGGATCGTGATCGAGTGAAGGCAGTTTTCCTGGCTCTGACTCTGCGATATTAAATTCTTCCTTAGTGTTGTCTTCTGTACTCTGCTTCAAAATACTATCGTCGTTAAAGGTCTCGGGCTGTGCAGGTGGATTCTCTTCTTGTGATTTGATAAGATTTATCCTAGCATGTTTCAGATATTCTGAAACTACTTGCTTGGCATTCTCAGCATTATTTACGCTTTGCGTTCGAGTTCTTTTAGGTTCAGCACTCAAACCTACGGAGACAGGAGTATTTTCCATTGGGTTATTTGAAAGATCATCTTTTGGTACTGCGGAAGATTTTATAACCTTGTCAGTATCATTCAAACTTACAACAGTCGATGTATGAGGAACCATTGATGTCGACGCTGTGGTCATTGTAGTCATTGTGAGAGTTGTTCTAGCGGTAGTTATAGTATTATTTGTGTTGCTTTCTAATTTTGTATCTGTTTCTACGTAAGATGATTTTTCCATGTCGACTTTTCTTAGTTTGCTGAGATCGCAAGTAAGTTGACTTTGTTTTATTTTAGTATCTTGAAGAGCTCTCTCCGTCAAATAGGTATGCAACATGGGTTCGCCATTTGACCATTGTGATTGATGCTGTGGAAGCTTAGCTGTATTAGAAGCCAGTGAAGCAAGAACGCTCGACTCTCGAGCTGTCGGAATTTCGGTGGTGTTTTGATTTGTAACCCTCACGTCATTCTTGCTTAGGTCCATGGGTTCATTATCAGTGTCTCTTGAATCTACGGATGAGCTTCTAGAAATAGGCTGTCTCTCTGAGCTGAGATCGAAAGTAGCATTATCTAGTCCCGCTGGCGTGTACGGATATGTAGAGGGTCTTGCGCTGGTGATGAGACCGGGAGTCGCCGACGTGGCTGGCCGCGACCCGCCCAGTGACAGCAAGCAATGAGCAGCTTCATGCTCGGGCAGTCTTGATTTGCATACCTCTGTATCTGGAATTTGAAATTGTGATTTGAGTATTGATTACCAGATTAATGTATTTATATCTTTTCTTTTATCTTATGTTGCAAAAGATAAAAGAAAAGATTATTCTGTATTAAAATAAACTTAAATACAAATAGGTAAACTTATATGAAATAATTATGAAGCTTAGTCATTTCCTAAATTACTAATAGGACTGATATGCTTCAACCGTTATCTATCGCAGGACAACAAATAAATTGAGTTATTGTTATAATACAATTATAATTTTAGTTGACCTTACCACTTGATTCCGTTTCTCCTTCATTCCCTTCGTCGCCATCAGATTCGGTCTCGTCGTCGGTCTCCCCTGACTGCGCTTGCTCTCCCCCATCTTCATTACCTTCGCTCACGAAAGAAGGTAGTGGGTTTATGCCTAACTCACAGCACTTTTTATAATGCGCTTTGCTCTTCATATGCTTCGTGAGATTGCCTTTTGTTTTAAAACTGGAAAGTGAAGGTTTTAATTTTTATTAGATTAAGTTACTGTACTCGTACATTTCGAATATATTGCGTTGAGATAATAGTTATATTTACCTGAAGGCACAGTGTATGCATGTGTAAGGTCGTACATCGGTATGCGTCCGTATATGCTTCTTCAACATCGAAGGCTTCTTGCAGCGTATTCCACATTCAGAACAGACATACCGCCCTCTACCGCGACCTCTCACGTACGTGTACTCTTCGTTGCTTTCGAATCCTCCTGCCAACTCCTTCTTTGGAGCATTCTCAGAGTTATTTTTGCAGTCGTCCGATTTTTTCGAGTCCAACATTAGTAGCGCCTGCAAAATTGTTCAATTAATTGTTTTGCAATCTGTTATGATCTAACTCACGTCACGTTTTATTTCTTGTACATTATGCATATCATATTAGGCTCTAATTACCTGTTTGTCTTTCAAAGATTTGTTCCATTGAGACGAATGAGTCAATATGAGATCCTGTTTAATCACAGCGACGGCCACACTTTGCGGTCGATGACGAGAGTCATATAAAGACATAGCAGACGACGCTGACAGACCCAGCGGATCTGGCGTCAGCTCCGATAATAACTGTAAACAAATTAACACATTTATCACACAAGCATCACACGCATAGTAATAGGTGTATTGTATCAATGATCAAAACACATACCTGCCAGTTACTGTACATAGACAGAAAATGCTGATTGGGTACATATGTTGGTTGTGGCCTGTTTATTGTGCAGTAGAAAACTTTAGTTGAACACTTTAACCCCAAATATGTGTACGCGTTTCCATTCAAATAGAGCTGCCCGTATGCTTTGGCTGGTCGAGGCGTTTCTGGAGAAACTAAAGGCATAGTGTTAGCATTAGGCGTTATACCGTGGTGCCTCTTAGGAGTGAATGTACCTGGTTTAAGGGGTAGCGTTGAAGGCCTTAAAAACTTAGGCTTGCGTTCTTCGGAGGCTGATTTATTCGCACTCTTTTGAAAGTAAGATGTCTCTGATCTTTCATTCTGTGCTAATGGCAAAACTGTTTCTTGCGTACTTATATTTTTCTGCACTTCGGATGAGATAGGTATTTGATTATTGTAGATTTCAGCTTTCGTAATCAAGTTTTCAAAATTGAAGTTTCGCACTTCATTTTCGCATTTAATATCTACTGCAGAAGTTGATTTAGAAGGAACGTCTAAGTTAAATTTTTCTTTACTCTTTAGTTTGCTTGGATAGTTATTGCTTTCTTTCAATATAGGATTTCTTGGGAGACCCTCCACATTTCTTTTAATTGAGGTATCTTGCCGTCCAATTATTGGCCTTACAATATTTGCCGAAAATATTTTTGGCAGAATACTTGGTTCATCTACATTCTTGATCTTTATTAATGGAACAGTCGTTATGTATTGGGAAGATTCAGGTTTTGCAGTATCGTGATTGTTATGTTGGTTTTCCGGCTCTGTTCGAATATTCTTAATGGAGTCATATTTGGTTGAAGTGGGCATTTTATTCATCTGAATTAAACCACTAATATAATTGTCTTCAAGAGACTGTAATGGTTTATTTTCGGTATTGATTATTTGTACATTTTTTGCTGGCAATTTGGGACTTCCAACATACAGACCTGGTGTATTCGGCCCAGGCATTCCTGGTACATGTGGTATTAATTTCCCTCCGTGTAATATAGTAGAAGCACCAACTGGAGAAGATGACGGACTTAAAGGAGGTAAAGTCAAAGGATTGAAAGCGGTTATCGCGCTTAGAGGTGGAAACTGAAAATGTGTGATGTCGTGCACATTTGGTGTATTAGGAATTCCAGATGCACTCGATATTTGAAGAGTAATACGTGGAGTTTTCGGTTGAGGTGTACTTATAGCTTCTTTTGGCGTAGGTGGATTATGTACCATAGTTCCACCAGAATGAAGGCCTGATCTCACGACTACGCTGCTTGGTTCTGTATCGTTCACAAGCTTAGACGGTGAAAGATTCTGCTGAATCAATATAGGTGAGAGTTGATTTTTGCTGGGTTCTATTCGCAAAGTAGTGGTGCTACCCAAATGGTCCACAATTTTTACTTCTCCTCCAAACATTTGTAAAGATGTGGAGTTATGTCTCATATGCGGCGCTAAATCTTCAAGCGACCGCATTTTACAGGTAGCCTCAATACATCTTATTTTAGACTGTGGATAAAAATCAGATGAGCGAGGTGATATATTTTCAATCGATCTCGGGCTGTATGTTTCTGACCTGCTATCCAACCTTCTTTTGGGGCTGGCGGCAGATTTTACTTTCAATTCTTCACTCTTTTTGGTAAAATCCGAAGGGGTACGAGTATCCACTAGCCGTGTATTTCCAAGTAATGGCCCTGGTGAAGGTAATGGAGCAACAACATCAGTTGGTTCTGGTTTTAAGATCACAAGGTTGTCAGGTTTATTTCTTAATGGCGGAGATTTAGAAAATGAACTTGTTGGTGTTTCGGGTAGTCTGACATTAATAGAATTACTTCTGACAAACACATTTTCAGCTCTCAGCGGTTTTACATCTTTCTGTACAGTAACGTTTGGTGCTAGAGTATTATTAGTAGCAGCTCCTTTGCAATAATACAATCGGTGTACTTCCAAGTTTTCTGCACTCCTGTAAATTATCTTACAAAGAGGACACACGAATAGCTCTATGTCACCAGTAATAGGTACCATTCCATTCGCTTTAGTTTTCAGAAGTAGGTCCTTGATAATAGAGCCTTCCGGATTCAGGGGATGTTTGTTTAGATGATCCATTTGAGAGAAGCTCTCTGAATGCGATCTTTTTCTAAATGCACTGTCAGTTTCGCTGTAACTTTTCGTCAAATTCAGTGGTGTTTGTTCTTGACGGAGATCGAATTTAGGGAACTCTGAAGAATTTTCCAAAAATTGTTTACTTTCGGCTATTTGCTTAATTTTGCCGTATTTCTTTTGTAAAGGGGTTTCTATGACATTAACAATGTCTTCATTATCTGATATAATCTTTGAGATATGTTCCGTAAGAAAGTCTGCATTTTGTGAAATACTTCTCTTTAGTCTATCTTTTTCGTCAGTTTCCTGATAAAGGGCTGCTCTAAATTTGGGTTTATAAATCGTTTTAGATTTATTATCATTCCATGAAGAAAAGTTCATAGACGTGTTACTATCATTGGTCAATTCTGGAGACGAAAACTCGCCAGGTCTTGGAGTTTCGTGACGTACAACTGAATTTTCAGATCCAGCATCAGATATAGACATTGATGGTAGAGAAGTGTCGCTCTCCGATCCACCTGACATATCTTCTTCGTTGATAGTGACTGGCATGTCAGTACCTTGCAATCGCATCGCATGGGTGCGCGATCTTCGATGCTTGTAAAGATTCGATTTTGTTTTAAAAGAAAACCCACAAGGTACACAAGGATAAGGTCTCTCGTTCGTATGAGCTCTGATATGTTTCTGAAGAACTGAAGGCTTGGCACAAGACATTTTACAATAAGGACAAATGTATCGCCCTCCTGTTGCTCCATTGTAGGAATCTTTGATAAAATCATTTTCAAGATTATCAGTCTTATTAGGAAATTCATCAGTAAAACTGGTGTGACCAGATACTTGAATATTATTTACATTGCTTAACCTACTATTTTCACTAAAATTAGTTTGTACATTATTCTCCGTGCCCTGATTGGTAGAATCTTTACTTGCTTTTATTTTCTCAATTTCAGGATGAGCTGCTGCAATGCTGCCGTTAGTTATTGAACTGTTGCAAGCAGTGTTTGTTACGTCGGTTTCTTTATATCTGGTTTCGCTTCCTTTTGACTGGTTTCCTGGAAACACAGACATCGTAGATGCCATTTTTTTGAACTTCTTGTGGAGATAGCTGTGGTCATTGTTGTTAGAGAAGTTCCCGTCCAAACGTTTTTCTTGAGTGAGCGGCATCGTGACCGCGAATTTTTACCTGCAACAAATAAAATAACATTAATTGCAACCTACTTATTAATTAAGAGTGGTGGCATGCATGATAAAGTTTAATCGATTCATATTTAATCTTGTTTTCCAAATAAGTGATTTGACAATAAGTCAGTACAGCAGTAGATATAGCACCGGTTTGTATCTTAAGTAGCAGTATGTAGGAAGGTAAAATTCACGCAGCCAAGCCAACGCGCATGTGCCGCGCTATTTCCATTGGTGTGTGACGTCATCGTGACGTAAGCAGAAACTTGTGTTAGCGTACGAGGGCATCCCCATTTCTTGTTGAATCTACTTTCAACTATACTCCTTAATATGGCGTATTAATTATATGCATAACACAAGCTTCGTTCGCGTAGCTTTGTTCTTATCTACAAAACAGAAAGATATGCTAAAAAAATGTATAAATTCAGTTTTAACAACAGGTATCGAAGCGTGAAGTGTAAGACGAAAAATTTGATTTGAATAAGATGCGTGTAGTGGTGGATGTGACGGGCGGCGCGGCGTGGCGACCTCGGCTTGTGTTCACTCCGGTTGTTAGGTCGTGGATAGCTAAGTTAGAGCGTTCCGAGAAGGCGTTACAATTTCCAAGAATCGGAGACAAGCGAACCGCTCTACTACTTTAAGAACGAGCGAGCAAATAAGCGCATTACGCAGTAGGTGCACTCACACTAGCACGTCCCCTACTATCAGGGTGTCTACGTACCCATTAGGTATCGTTTGATGCTTGTGTGCGCGTTTTACTAAAAACTACTAGTTTGGTATTATGATTCTCGAGAATCTACTTTCATGGAAAAGCTTGTTCAAAGTTAATTACTAAATAGGTAATCTATGAACGTCATTGCAAACCAACCAATTGCAAAGTTCTTAAATTCCGCGATATCATTGAATTGATAAGATAATCAGGGTTTTTAGCGGATAGATTAACTTAAGCGGTTTGTTATGTATGAAGTCGGAGATAAAAGCGAGCGAGATGTACCTAGATGAGGGTATCGGCGGTACGTATACCCACTGGCGTTGTAATGAGCATGAGACAAAGGAATCCCGGGTGTTGGTGGGCCGCCCGCGCGCCCGCGCCCGCCGGCCTGGCGCCTGGCCAGCCGGCTTCGGCGACGATGTCTGTGTCGCCCGCCTGCCGCTTACCGCCTGCACGCCGCCACCGACATTGCTATTTGCCTCTTCAAACGTAGATAAACCACTCTTTCAAACCGATTTCGAAGGGCATCGTTTCTCATTACTAAAACAACAGTTTGAACGTCATACTCGTATTATAGGTACTACTGAAATGCCTTTTATTTATTTCCATATAAGTTCGTATACCAACATTCGATTTTGAACTTACTAAACGTTTTGGATTTGGATAAGATCATGGGCAAATAGCTGTTGGTGAGTTTGATTTAAAAATGTTTGGTATTGATTGAGGAGGAATAATTGTGTGAACCATTTGACTTACTTAAGAATTACTTAAACGGCAAAAGGCATATGAAAGAGATTTTTCAGTTCTTATTGGACATATCACATGTCTTCATCTATGGCATTACACTCTTGATAGAGTGGTCGTGGTCGTCGGTTGAGTGTTGGTGGCCCGGTTCACTATCCGTCGCCAGTCTTCTCGAACTGTCGATTTTCTGGTAGGTACAAAGAGATTGACGGCACGACAACCTTGACTTGATCAGGATCTTTCGCGCGATCTTGTGCCTTCTACTTTTCCCTGCACCACAAGGCGCTCCACAGAGATATTATTACATCGCGAGACATGACCGAAGAAAGCGAAGATTCAGAGGTAGCATGTACATAAGTTATAAAACTGACCAAGTAGTCAACGGAATAGGTGTGCGAGGTGTAAATATTGGTTTTTGCTTTTTTAAGATAGGTACCTACCTATATGTAATTAATGAATGATAGGTAGGTAACTATCTAAGACGCCGACGCGACAGCAACAGCTAGGGTCCACGTACTGTAAATAATCGGTTTTAAAGTAATTTTTGTGTTCATGCATAAAACAGTGATTTAAGTTAAGACTATAAACTTCGCGATTAGTGCCTGGTATGAGACCGGAACGTCGACACTAATTAGTAGTACATGCGAAACAACGTGGTTAACTTAAAATAATATTCCTTATCGGGCTTCAATGTGTTTATTATAAAAGATCTCTTGAACCCTGACCTATTATATCAATAAGTGAAATATAAACATTATTCATCTTATTATTCATCGTCATCTTATTTCAGTAGATTACAGTTAAACAAGTAGGTAGGTTAAGTTTCATGTCATGATCATTTTTAATTTCTTGATATTTTAGTTTCCATTAATGTAATAAGTAGGAACATAATATGAAGGTATGGTAATTATATTTACCGCGGTAATATGAATCAATCCACCATTATATTTTCAGTTTTGATATCATTTGTTTACGCTTCCAGTACTAATGTCAACAAGTCCGATATGCTGCATTTCACCCGCGCACAAGTGAATCATCGTTAATAATTGCGCGACGGTCCACGCCACACACACATCTGTAGGTACACCTGTAATAGCGTCACTCGCGGCTCACTCGCACCACACTAGCACGACGACTGTCTTCTATTATGGGTATAATGACATATGGATAATTAGATTATTATTTTGTCTACAGGTCGTGAGTGTATCTCGGGTGCTCGCACATTCTTGCAACGCGGCGCACGTCAGCGCGACGCGGATGTCTGTTCAACTGATGTTTGTACTTTGTCGTTGGCTCGTTCCGTTCCGTTCGCCCGCGCCCCGTCCCTCTCACACCCGCGCGCGCCCCCGCGGCCGTGCGCCGCACTGACTCTGCGCCCGCCGCGCGCTGTGAGCTGTGAGTAGTGATTCATGTCGCGTCGTTTTATCTATCTCCCTCTTCACCGCAACCGGATCGGTCGTTCTTCGTAATCTATTTATACGTCTATTATATGCACGGACTTTAACATTGCGATTACAGTAGGTACCATCTTAGGAAAAAAATATTACGTAGGTAGTTTCCTTGAGCGGTGGATTGGTAGCATCTTTCTTAGTAAAACTACAAATTAGCGAAGCTCTAGGTACACTGTTCTGTCAAATTATGCATAAACTTACAAAATGTATTCATTAGTGATATGTAGGTAATTAATGGTGTTAAAATTATTGTTATAATCAAACACCTATTTATTCATCTACCTATTTGATCCGCAACGTAAGCAACGCAATGTACCTAATTTTCATGCAGCAATGATTTCGTAACGGTTGCGCTCGACTAGAACGGGTATTGGCTTTGTATGCTTAGTCCATTTAAAACATTCTCCAGCAAACGATTAACATCGAATACCACGGGTTAGTGGGTTTTCTTTAACTTTATCGCTTCATCAAATTTAGGTAGGTACACAAGCAGAAATGACTGTTTATTGACCTTATACACAATGTAAGTACCTACCTTGTCTCGGCTCGTCTGAATTTCAGCATTTCGCTCAAGCAATGAAAACATATTTTAGTATTCGTTGATTTATCACGTAGTTATCATTTATGAACTTGTTATCAATTGGTGAGACCTCTTTATCAAGACTGTTATGATTCCGATAAAAAAATTACTTGAAACGCCCGAGTTACCAAAACAGGTTGCGCTGATCGACAAGCGAGAAGATCATAAGTTGAGCCGGCTGATAATTCTTAATAGAGAAACTCTACAGCGGTGCTCGCTTCATAGATACGAATGTATAATACATACATTATTTGCAATGATAATTGGTAGCAGCTTTATCAGTGGTGCGGAGGCGATGACGCACGCGCTTCACACTGATAGCAGCCAGCCAGTCACTTGATTGTGAACAACTTGGCCAGGAAGCCAGTGATATTTTTAAATATTACTGCGCATCTGTTTATAGCCGCAATTAATATTGTTATGTAAGATTTTTTCAAGTAGGTATGGTTCATTCATATTAAGTCAAAAACCGTATTGGTGTCTTTGTCATTGATTTTGTAGAAACGATTAGGCTCTAAAAGACGACGACGCCAGACGTTTGAACACCTTCAACTTAAGAAGAAGAGTCATGTTAAGTCAGAAATAAAAGAACTCTTTCTTGTTTTTAGTAAGTAATTAAATTTTTTTAATTGAGCCCTAATCAAAATTAATTATTTATGCTAACTCTACCAACATTTTTTTTAACGAAAGGTAGGTAACGAATTGTAATGGGCGTTTAGTAAAAATACAAAAATATATATTTTTAATTTAACTAATTAATAGAAATATATGTTGATGGTATTCTTATTATCAATAACAGATTCGATATGGCGATGCGACAGCTGTTTCGCGAGCGGTATGCGAGGTGGGGGCCGGGGCGCCGTCGCCGCGCGGGCACTTGTTGCGTTGTTCGGTTGTGACTTGGCGTTCTCCTCGCCTCGCCTGTTGCCGAATGCCGACGTCACGGCACGACCTTGAGCCACGCGGCACGGGGAGTGCCTGTCTACGCAGATTTCGTTCTCGTACACCTTACTTTCGGAATGCTTCTTTGGGCTCATATATCAAACTCAGGTCTGTTATCGGTGACTTTATTTTCTTTTCTCATTTCGAGTCGATGGTTTTGGTTTCTTGACAGATTGAGTAATTTTTGATCGTTCTGTTTATCTTACAAATAAGATTCAATGTTTACAACCAGTTGTAATATCCAAAACCAAATAATTATCAGTCTAAAAATTTCCCTTCGTCGAATCAATTAATACAGATGCACGGAGCCAGGAATAATAATAACAATCCACTTCAAAACGTTTGGCAACATGGCTATCGGATAAATACTAACGTTGGTTGGTCCGGCCGTTCAGGCGCCACAAAGTCGCGTGGGCGGGAAACCCGTCTTGTGAGTACCAATACCCACCAAGCATCGACTACCGAAATGAACTCGATAATTAGAAAGCTATTGTATAAACATTATATTCAACGGCTACTCGTAGGTTGTATCAAACCAAATTATACATATTGAGACGACAACCTATTTGAATATCGCGAATAAAATAATGCAGCACGGTCGTCGGCTCTCCACCTTGCTCGGGCTTCCCTCTCGGAAGCAGGTCATCGGCTGACTGCTCGACCGCTACGCCGGCCGCCTGCCGAGACAGGCCGCGCCTTGCCAACCGATCTCCAAGTTAGGCGTTCTATAGAACGACCACGCAACGACGCCTACTTATTTATACCCAGCTAATCAATAGCTACATAGCACGCAATCTCTCAAGAAATTCCATGCGAGAAACACAAAATTAAAGGACATTTTGAAAGACTTAAAAATGCAAACGATAATGCTATTAAACATTATAAAGATAACATCAACATAGCTTGATAGTAAGTATTAGCTAAAGATAAAAATTTTGAATACAAAGATTTGATAAAATACCTACTTTAGTTTTCACGTGTGACGTTGAACGATATGTATGATAGTGCCACATAGATAATAAAAAATTGATATTTATGGGTGTTTTAAACGAATCCATCTTGGTTGCTATAGTAGGTGAGGTACCTAATTATATCGCTGATTATATTTAAATTTTGTGATAAGCACACAACTTCTCTATTTGGGTTCTTTGCGTGCTCTTACTTTACGTTTACAATCAGCCAGTCCGATATAAATATTTACCAGCTAACATTGAAATCTCTGCCAAAAACGGGGGAAACACTTTATTCGTGGAGATTCCGACCTTCGAGTTATTCACGGCGGAGTTTTCTCATTGGACCAAAATAAATTCACAGAGGCGAAACAGACAAAGCCGTCAGCAATAATTTTGCAAAATATTTTGATCATCCCGGAGTGGGGTCAGCAATATTTTTTTATTTCATTTAGGACGTCCACTACAAGGTAAGTAGGCTTACTTAGGTAAGTACAAAAATACCTAAAAGGACCGTTAAGATTGCATTATTGAACCACGTTATTCACACAAACGTAAACCTAAACCTATATTTTATAAGTAGGTAAAGTTTATAACTTGTGGTTTTAGTAAGTACCTACCTATTAACTAAGATAATATTTAAGTAGGCACGTATACATGCACCGGTAGGTACATGTTCATACCTTCAGAATGGCGTCATTCTTCGCGAATTCTGCCGTTTACAATTACAAATACGAATACAAAAACGCCATATGTATATATGCGACAATAATATTCATGAGTCAGAAGAGGCGGGCAGCACTTGATCAAATAAATACTTACCAACTTGCCTACCTATTCTAGGTAGTAAGACTGCAAGTTTTCCCTCAACCGAGATGATTGTGATTTGCGTGTATTTGAAAATGTTATGTTAGGTGATGTATTTACTGTTTGTTGTTTTGGGATGTATGAATAACGTAATCCATTGTTTACTGTCTCATCATATCATAAGCAGCGTTTGATATTAGATGCATAATTTTGGCATGCATATCCGTATAACACGTAAGTGCCTACTCTCGTGTGTTGATTTGAGACACTAACAAGAGCGTTCCGAAGCTCTTGGACACCCGCCAATATACTAAGGTGTTCCCGCTTCCGAAGTGCATTCCAAAATACACTGCCTGCCTAGCTATTCGCCAGATAATTATTTTCGTTTCTGTCAGTCATTGCATACCTTCCTATTACACAATACAGGTTTTTTCTAGTATCTGCTTTATTTAATTTTAAGTCCCGATTCTAGAATCTGATGTATACCTAGGTACGCAGTTTTAAAATCTGTTATCTATCGACTATAGGTTTTATCAATGCTCTGCCATCTTTTACACGCTTATTTTGTATTATCTATCACATTTACATCTACTATCAGCGGTAGAAGTCGATAGCTGCTTTTATAATTATTTAACTGTGTTATTGTCACGGATAACGTCAATTTTCACGCCATCGTTTGTTTAGTTCAACCATGTTCAACAACTCAATCATTTTCAACAGGAAAAAATGGCAAGTTATACTGAATTCTGTAATTCTTATCCAGTCTTACTTGATAATTGTTTAAATAATTTAGGCGTTACATTGCAAAGTTAATGTTATGATTTTATGATGACATCTATGCACATTAATAATAAAGCAATAATTTGCGGATCAAAATTAAAAGATTACCTGACGTTGATAATCTTTTGCTCAGTCGTCAGTCTTCCCAAAAATGCATCTTTGATTTCTGAAAAGAAAAAGTGTAGGTATGATGATGTTGAACTTATTCATTACAGAAAAATCAACTACCATGCCTACCTACTTATTTCAATATTATAGTCTCTAGTTACATAATTATGTCGTTTAACATGAATTTCCCGCGAATTGCTGCGAAGCGATCCTAAAATCTCTCTTTTCATCTATATGTAATGTAAATGTAGTACCTAGGTATACCCTTGGCTATTATGTTGTGCTCGCTCGAGGCGTGCTTCTCGGAACCCTAGCACGCGCCACCGCGCCGCGTCAGCCGGTCGCTCGACGCACACACACACTTTTTCACATTTACGATTCTAATACTTCCAGGAATCCCCTCCCACCTCCACCCTCCTCTCTCACGCAAAGCTATTTTGGAAGGGCAGGGTGTTTTGGTTTGAAATCCCCGTTTTTTGCAGGGACGAGAGTTTTGTGACCATCCAACATAGCCGGTACATATAGGAGGAAACAACGGTTGATTTCTTGAATATTGTTTTATATTCTTATCAGTAAAACATGCATAGGCTTGAATTGAATACCTCAATAAATATGTTAAGGTAGAAAGTTCTCCATGTAGAGAAAATATTTATAAACACAAGAAAAAAGTAGACAAATTACGTAAGGTTTCCCAAAAACATGAAAAAAATACGCTGGAAGAAACCCTATTTGCAGCGTCGCCCGGGTCTTGAGTCTGGAGCCTTTACCTCCAACACCTCTTGCCGTTGTCATGGAAACTCGTTACTTTGCACTTATAATGATCCGCCGAACGTAAGCTACCTTAAAACATGTACTATACAAACCTGTAGGCAGCTCTATTTTAGAAATCCTGATTCGGTTTACCTACATTAAATTTAAAACTCTACAACTACTTATACCTACAAATTCAACCAAACGCAACAATATTATTATACCGCTGATGCAGAAAGTGTATCCTCGGCGAAAGGGGACTGACGTAAACAAAATTCAATAAGGGTCATGCGGCATTGTGTTTCCGTTGACCTCTGCGACACTTACATAATTAATCATACTTCGTGTACGTACCTACCTATACTTTCGCACGTATCACGGGCTACCCAAGTGATAACAGGAACGCTCGCTGCAAAGCCTCATTTGAATTTATTATTTTGGTTCGGATTGTTTTTTCTGCGTCATAAAACAATTTGGGAGTTAGTTCGAAAAACAATACAAATTGACGATAAAGATGAATCACAAAATAAAAAAGAAGTATTTCAACGCGAACAATAAGAAAAAAGGTACATTTGGGGCAGAAGCCAATATCCAGTAAGTCGGGGGAGGACGGCAGAGCGGTTATGCACCTGCCAAGCCACGACCTGTCGTTTACAAAGTGCGGTCTTTTGAATTTATTTGTAAGACACGGCCAGTTTGATAAAATGCGTCCATTATGGAATAGAAGGCAAAGAATCTGTTTAGAAAAGTAGATACCTTAATGAAGTGAAACATAAAATCACGAGGATTACCATACACAAAACAGTTCGAAAAATAAGATGAAGTCGGTACTGTGTGCATATAGAAAGTATAATTTTATTTACTGGTATCTATTGAATGAAAATTCTTAGGTATGTCAAAAGTTACAAAAATTAACCACGTCGCACCTTATGAAGGTAAGAAAACTTGGAATGAAATGTAGGTACACGAAATGAATGGAAAATGACAGCAAGTGGTTGCGGCGAGCCGGGCCCAGAAACCTGTGGGACCGGTCACTGGCGACGCTTTTTGTTCCCGGCCACTGTCGCCGCTCCGCCGCCGCCAAGTGCCGACCAGACCACCGCCTGCCCACTAATGAGAGACCTCCATTGAACGGGAATCGACCAACCGAACAGCTGCAATAATTTTGCGACGAGAGACCATTTTATAAAAAAGGAACACCATAAAATATCGACTGATGCCGTCATCTTTAATCAATAAATACTATATCAGCACTTGGGTGCTTACGTCATCTGCTAAGATTACATACCTATATGTAAGTAAGTGCTAGTTCATATCAATGACTTAGCGATTTAACAAGTAGGTAGGTATCTTATGTAAACAATATTCTAATGTAAATGGAAACAGTTAGTTACTGGAATTGTACCAATGATTCTAAGTATGAAATGGTAATTTCAATGCAGCATTATTGTTGGTCAATAATTTATAAAACATCCGAAGTTGGATTTCCATATGGCATTACTATCTATCCGAACCTAATTGCGGCTATATTCGCTTCATGTCATGTAGAGCGACGGACAACACGGTGGTCTTGTCTTGAGGCAAAAACATTTCTGCCCGACTGGAAACTCGTTACGAGAACATGTTCATTGTTTCTCAGAATCGCGTTTCCTGTAAACTGGCGTTTGTTTATAAGTAGGTAGGGACTTAATATACATTATCTTTGGTATAAATTAAAGGAAATTTGGAGGAGAAAATTAATAACTTAACGGCCAAAATTTGTATACATACCTATATTAATCAGCATCGTAAAACTATGTGTGTAACGTTTGGATCACGGCAGAAAAAGGAGGGGTGGCTTTTGCCGAACAGTGGAATGCCAAAAACGACTACCTACGTATTATAGAAAATTCTTTGCATCGATAAGGTTCCACTGAATACATTATCCGATTCATTAATGAGTCGACGTTTCGAAAACAATCTGCGTCACGTGGAGAGCCTTTAATCGTTGTGGAGTGACGTCAAAGATTGTATTTGACTTTGTACCCGTAAAGTAAAACAAAGTTGTTTCATTAGTTGTTATTGAAAAATTTGTGAATTTTTGATCGTAGAGTTAGCCCAGCGTGACGCTAACAGTGTGTGTTAGCAAGATGGAACAGCGATTGGCATGCGGCGGAGGCGGGCGGACATGCCAAGGCAGGCAGGCAGGCGAGCAACATATTTACTCATATGCGCGAGGCGTAAATCACCGTGCATCTATTTCGAGTGGGCCGCTGCGGACGCGGGCAGAGGGGTGCGGGCAGACACCGATGCCGGTCTGGCGCCAGAAGGATTCCCCAGCGCCCCCCACTCCGCCCGCTCCCCGCACCTCTCTTCGCTCCGCTCGAGGTCACACGCACCCGCGCCTTGCTGCTGCGAAGCGAATACTTCTACATCTGCCCACCACTAATACCTACTACACCGTCCACTTCTTTGCACGCTGTCATGTCGGTTCGGTCGGAGTGCACTCCCCTCCACTCCTAATGCGTAGAATTTATGACACTACGTCATCGCTGACTTATCGTTTGCCAAGCAAATTTAAAAGCGCTTGGAGGCGAAAACGTCACAAAACAACAGTGCCATGAACTTCAATCGAAGACTTATATTTTAAGAAGACCCCCAAATGAATAACGTTTCTGCGTAATAAAGCCGCCTTCTTGATGCGGTTACATCAAAAGTGATCTGATCTCACATAAACAGGTGAATCGGTTTCAGCTATGGCAATAGTGACTAAATTGCCCGCTAATAGCATGAGTCAGTAATAAGGATCGCTTCTGCTTACAAACCAGTTAGAATAGCCACCTACTTTAGAAGTTTACCTATACCTACGTGTGTCGTAAGGTAAAGAATTCGCTGGCGCTGGCACTGGCAACTGGCAGTGCTGGCTCGTTTACAACGAGCTCGCATATTACCAGTATTTCTCTTTATCGGTTAATGTAAGTACCTACTACTTCTAAGCGAAATAACGAACCGGAATACTTTTATAGGCTCACTCAAAACGGATCTAAAACTAGTGGGAAACGTACGGCACATATTATAACACATTGACACGTCTATTTTTAGAAATTAGTAATAACGTTGACTATCCAGTTTAAGCATTGTCATTAAGTAAATAAATTATATTGATACTTACATAATTATCGTTCGATAATCAACCAGCCACCGAGTTTGAACAATTAATTTATAAATTACGACTGCTGCTGGTCAGTAATATGAAAGTAACCTTACTTATTTACATTTGAGTTTCTATGAGCCACCTTCGGATCAACAGGTCTATAACTTTGGTTTCGCTCTAGCTTTTCATGTTTCGAAGAACTAAACTGGTTTACGTTACGAATTTGACATAGATTATTGTTAATTTTACTATCAGCAAATAAAGTATGTAATAATATATTTTCTAATATTATCAATATAAATTTGAATAACTTCTACCTACGTTACAATTGAGAAAAGTTCTGCATACTTACTTGTCAAAAGTCAGCAGATAATAATGTTGGCGCAACCACCATCATCGCAGAGACTACCGCGCCCCGCGCGCGCTGCGGCGCCGTGGTGCAGGGATGCCCTGCGGTCATTGGTTACTCATACATCTTGCAAAACCTTTACCCGTTCCATCACACTCCAACTTTTGTTTACATAATAAATAGCACAACACTATCTCCACTCAATCCTTGGTTTACGGAAGTTGTCTTTTACGCACAAATAACTCGAGATGAAAATAGTTTAATAAATAATGTAATAAAACATAAAATATCGCAGAGCACGTTAAACACGCGCAGCGTGCTGTACTGCTGATCACAGACAGAGAAAGAATGAATACCTTTCCTTTCTATACTGTACAACCACTTAAAGATACATAAACAGATGTGCTTCGTACGAACGACACGACACGGCGCGGCGGCGGCGTATCACGCACACATAGATACACTCGGATAATCAAACGGCTCTCGCTCGGCGCGGCGGCGGCGGGAGGGCGAAACGAACGGACGACATGGTTGAAAATATAGAGCCATTCATGAATATTGAGTACAGTAGAGCCTAATGTTTAAGAAGCTAAGGTACTATAGATCATAATCATAAATAATATGGATAGCTTTCAGTGACTTGTCTATTTTACTTGGAATTCGAAGCCTCCATTGTCATATTTGTATTTCATAGATCGGAAAATACTTAACTACGTTTAAATTAAATTTGTCTCAGTTCCTCTTGATCTTAAAGTCAAAGTCTATATTCCTTGGGGAAAGTAGTTCAGCTTTATGAGACTTTTTCTACCACAGTATAAAACTTTTCATTACGGAATTGCAACTCACTTACCTATAGGTACCTACTTGATTATAATTTTAGTCAAGTTTGTCTTGTCTTAAACAGTTGCTCATCTAATCACTTTGTTTGTAAACGACGTTTGTTGCCGATACTGGAAATTATTTTGCCCTAACCCTTACCGCAATCTGCTAAATATTCTTGTACTTCATAAAGGCTGCTGCACCGAATTTTTTTATTCTTATTTCTTCAAAAAAAAGATAGGTATCATATATTGGAAGAATCTTTAAAGAATCGAACACAGTTATTTCACTTTGAATGTTCTTCTTATTTTTTATGTTACTATCTAATAAGTATAGTTATTGTGGTGTCCCTCAAGCTGTAATCCTCACCTATGAAAACTTAACGAAAAGCAATTTTGGTTTTGTCAAAAAATAGTGCTGAAATAGTGACAAATAGTGACATATGCAAGAAAATTAGTGACTTCATATCTCCCAAGATATGGCTATCGTTTGGTGAGGATTACAGATCGAGGCTCACGCTGTAATCCCAACTCTCGTGTGAGCAAACGGTGGGGTATTTTCACTTGGTCTACATTCCAAAAAATAGTGCCTAATTAGTGACTAATAGTGACAAAAGATGAGAAATAGTCGCTTTGTAATTCCGAAGTTATAAAGGCATCTTGGTGAGGATTATACCTATAGCAATTTTTGCTGTAATCCTCACCTCATTTCTGCTAAACGCTTAGGTCTTTTGACTCAAATTTGGTATCAAAAAATAGTGCTGAAATAGTGTTCTTAAACTGCATTTATATTTATTTAGTTTATGTAGTAGAAGCAATTAAAAAAACCGTAAGAACTTCTACATACAAAATGGTCAGGTACAGTCGCGAACAATACTTCGTAGAATACAGACTTGATTTTTGCTTTAATTTAGGTAATGTCATTTCTGCCAATATAGGTAGATATTAACTTAAACATTAGTTGAGCCACTGACATTATTTTGGTCTATTTTATGGGTAGGTATTTTGGTTGACTATTTTTTAACGCCTTGAACTTTTTAACGGTTTTATAACAATAAAGTATTTATATGTACTTATGCTATATCTTTCAGATCAACACATCGCATTAATTTATCACATCGTATTCTCTTAAGTCTGAAAGCCCTGTTTGGTCGCGCCACCGCTCAAGCCACCGCTAAACAAAACCGGTTTGGCCGAGCCTCGAAAACTGACCGCCGCGCGTGTGAGCGAGAGGGTAGACAATAGTGAAATTATTGCATGCACTTCGCCTGCGTGGTATTTTTGGTTTCATCACGTTACGCGATATTGAGTATTATGACAACTCAAATATAAAATTTCTTAAATAACAAATACGCCCCTTACGATTATTATGAAAAATTAAAATGAAAACGCACGTTTTGAAAATAACAAAAATTATTATTTAGGTATAAATAGGTACTTATAGTATTACCTAGTCCTTGCCTCGAACGTCGTTAACTATGTTGGATTAAATCTATTTAGTGACCGATAGCGAAAACCCAGGACGGGCTGGTGATAAGGAACAACTTTCCCCAAGGAACATATGTCGAAATATGAAAAAAAATTGGAACTCCCATAGTAACCCAAATCAGCTGATCGACAATTTTGTACGGGAGGTCTAATTTTTTTTTCATGTTTCGACCTATGTTCCTTGGGGAAAGTTGTTCCTAATCACCAGCCCGTCCTGGGTTTTCGCTATCGGTCACTGATTAGATTTCACCCTATATACCTACTTTCATTTATTTATGAGTTCAATGAATTTTACCTTTACCACATAAATATGTTTTTTGTTCCATTTTTACCAAACAAGTTAGGTACCTGTATCTTTTATGTATTTATTTATGTACTACATAGATACAAACATATATCACACCTTTATCCCTTACGGGTTAGGCAGAGCAGTAACAGCCGCAAAAAATACGGTCGTTATCATCGCCACGTCTGACTGATTGAGAAATATTGTGTACTGTCAGATATAAACAAAATACTTGAAGGAAAAAAATTTGTTTGATTACGTTCCTACCGACATAACAAACCAGTATTGAGCTTCAAGTACGACAATACGAAGTATTGTTCGCGACTGTACCTGACCATTTTGTATGTAGAAGTTCTTACGGTTTTTTTAATTGCTTCTACTACATAAACTAAATAAATATAAATGCAGTTTAAGAACACTATTTCAGCACTATTTTTTGATACTAAATTTGAGTCAAAAGACCTAAGCGTTTAGCAGAAATGAGGTGAGGATTACAGCAAAAATTGCTATAGGTATAATCCTCACCAAGATGCCTTTATAACTTCGGAATTACAAAGCGACTATTTCTCATCTTTTGTCACTATTAGTCACTAATTAGGCACTATTTTTTGGAATGTAGACCAAGTGAAAATACCCCACCGTTTGCTCACACGAGAGTTAGGATTACAGCGTGAGCCTCGATCTGTAATCCTCACCAAACGATAGCCATATCTTGGGAGATATGAAGTCACTAATTTTCTTGCATATGTCACTATTTGTCACTATTTCAGCACTATTTTTTGACAAAACCAAAATTGCTTTTCGTTAAGTTTTCATAGGTGAGGATTACAGCTTGAGGGACACTTATTGGGGTTGATGTCCTGTCCTAGGGCACCCCACCACTGGTGCAGAGGGCTTTCCCAAGATGTCACCATTTCCCCCGGTCGCAGTAATTTTAACTCACGCCAAGACAATCCAGATGTTTGTAGCGGCATCAACGGTGTGTCGGCACGTGTGCACGGATCGCACAGGTCTTCTTTTGCCAGGTGAACCCTAATCTCTTCAAAGTAAGAGTGAACAGGCTTCTTCTGGGTGAGCTCGCTCCATCTTAGACTCTGTCTCTGTCGAAGGGTCCTATGACCTAGACTAGAGTCAGGAGCAAACCCATCATTAATAATAAAAAAAACGTGGCTGTCTAGAGTCACCGTCCGCTGACTTGCTTTTTCCCTGGCGGCGCCGCAGTGTTTGCCCGTAGGCAATTGTTTACATTTGGCCTAAAAGTCTTCCTTACGTATTATGTCTGGCCAGTAAACGCGAAGAATGGTCCTGAGGCACTTGTTGACAAACACTTGCGACTGGGTTTGACAACCCCTTAGTCACTTTTCATTCTGCCTCAGTAAAAGGTACCATTAACTTTGCCTTTGAATCAGAATTTTTTATACGCCATTATCCGTTGCAAAAATCCAAGCATACCACGGACGGACACCACCGGGACACGGGAAGCGACTATATACTATGCAGTGAACCTTTTCATATTTTTTCAATCCTCAATCGTAATTCTGGATTTAATAAAAGTTCACTCCTTAGATAATTTTTATTCTTTATGTTGGTTTTCTCCAAGCTGCCGAAGTTTATGTTGACTATTAAACCTCGCTATTGTTGTCGTAATCAGCTAGTAGTTTAGACAATCCAGTATTAGTGCTGCGCTGTATAATAAATAGTGCGCTTTTTAATTTGATTCGATCGATCATTTTTTTTCATCGATGCTTCTTTATATTTCTCAAAAACAATTTGGTAAGAGCTGTGGTACCAATACTGCCAATGTTTATTAGCTTCCCAATGTTTTAGGCGCCTAACATATTTTTCTGGTCTCATAATTTTCAATTTTCGTGCTGATTGACATTTCTGAAACCAATAAGGAATTTTATTTTCATTTCTTTTTTAAACTGGGTCCTAGTCGCTGTATGGATGGCGCTGTACTTGGTACGTTAACGTAAGGAACGTCAGATAACTTGTGTCTGTTTTAATCTAGGGTCCACAGCTTATTTCAAGATTCTGCCTTCACGAACCTTTTGTACCCTTGATGAGATTGCTTATTTTGGTAGTGAGAACATTTGTACCGCAAAGATTTTAGAAATATCGCCATTTTACAGTGTCACAGGCAGGGACCAGACTGGTAAGCCTATCAGGGGTTATTGATTGGGTTTTACGTATGGGTTTGCTTGCCCTATTCGTATCTCGTCAAAACCCATTCAAAATGCTTTTTAAAGCGCTATTTTAAAGGGTTACAAACCCCTTCAAACCACTTTCCATATTGATAGGGTTACCCTATCGATTTTTAAATAAATTTGATCCCTACGGTGTCATTTATACGGACTATTACTGCCCGCGCGTCGCGAGGCGGTTTGAGCCGGTCGGTCAAAGCCTTTGACGTTGCCGCGAAGCCGACAGTCGACCGACGCCACCTACCTACAGCACGGTGCGTGTGCGGTGCGTGCGACGAAAGAATGTTATTGTAGTAACTTCTTCGCTGAAATGGGAAGCGTCTAGTTGCGTTTAATAGTATTCCTGCGTTTTTTGTTAGGTATTTGTTATCTTTTTGTGGTAGCTGATAGTAATAAAATAAGCATAATGCCACCATAAAAACGAGATTGCATAGCTACATGCCCTAATTATCCTACAAGAAAAAATCCGGTCAAGTGCGAGTCAGACTCGCGCACGAAGGGTTCCGTACCATTATACCTTTACCAAACAATTATCGATATAACGCGCAAAAAAACATGTGTTTTGTATGGCAGACCCCATTATTATTTTTGTATGGGAGCCCCCTTAAATATTTACTTAATTCTAATTTATCTATTAGTATTTGTTGTTATAGCGGCAACAGAAATACATCATCTGTGAAAATTTCAACTGTCTGGGTATAACGGTTCAGGGGATACAGCCTCGTAACTGTAGGACGGACGGACGGACAGACAGACGGACAGCCAAGCCTCAGTAATACGGTTTCCGTTATTACCCTTTGGGTACGGAACCCTAAAAATGGACCAATTAAGTGCCCTCATGCCCAAAAACATAACCTAAACGTACCATTAAAGACCGCAGAAGAGGTCGAGGATGCTACAAGGACACTAGTTGATGTGATTCAGGAAGCATGCTGGCGAAGCACTCCACAAGAGAAAATTAACGTACACAAAAATTAACCTGTCCCTCTAGAAATCAAACGCAAAATTACTGAAAAACGTAGACTCTGTCGAGTTTGGCAAACCAGCCGCATAGCAGCTGACAGTACAGCTTTGAATAAGGCTATTGTTGAACTCAAAAAACTAACACAAACCTCTAGCGATGGAACCTTGCAAGCTAAACAACAAACTCTGACTGCCACAAAAGCAACAAATTATTCTGTAAAGAAAATCTCAAAAGCAGACAGCCAGTAACTCCAACATAAGTATCATTCATGCTGGGTTAGAGGCGCGCAAGTTTGCATTATCGCTAGATCTGACCCAGCTGATGAATGTAGCAACGCGGATACCGGATATCGACGGCCATACACCCAATTGCTTGGACTTGCTGCTGACAACTGATCCGGACAGTCATTCAGTTTCGGTCTCAGCCCCGCTTGGGAACGTCCGACCACTGTCTGGTGAAATCCGTATCGACTTGATCCTCTGGATGACAGCCCCAGGGGCACGAGGCGAGTTTGGAGATACGAGTCAGCAGATTGGGAAGAGATGCGGCACTTCTTTGCATCTTACCCGTGGCGGTAAGTGTGCTTCTTTTCGCGTCACCCCTCGGGGCGAAGCTATCGAGAAACACGGCGAAGCACTTGCCGTTTCACTTGATATCTCGAAGGCCTTTGACAGGGTCTGGCATGCAAGTCTGCTCCGCAAGCTTTCTGTTTATGGCATCCCAGCAGATTTTTGTACTTGGATTTCAGACTTCCTAAGTGAACGGTCCATCAGAGTAGTCGTTGACGGCTGCTCCTCTGACCTTTTGGCCATTGATGCCGGAGTTAATCCGGGGTCTGTTCTCTCTGCAACTCTTTCCTGCTGCACATCAATGACCTCCTTTAGCATGGTATTATTGGATACGCAGATGATAGTACCGTTTCAATGAAATACTTGACAGGTGCAAAAACCAGTGGGGATTAAATACTTTCGTTAAGAAAGGCCATGGCATAGCGAACAAATCTGACCTTAAGCCTTGTCTCCCAATGGGGCGACGACAATCTGGTCTCATTCAACGCCACCAAAACACAGGCGTGTCTTTTCACTGCAAAAACGAGTCCTTTCGACTGGACACCTACTTTTCGGGGTACATCTGTCCCTGTCACCGACAGCCTCGAGCTTTTAGGCATGGAGTGGACATCAAATCTAAACTTCGGCGCAACCATCGAGTACAATGCTCAAACGGCGGCTAAGAAGCTGGGCATCCTGAGTGAAGCGATACTTTAGCCTGGACAGCTTTTAACTAACTCTTTACAAAGCAAAAGTCCGATCCTGCATGGAGTATTGCAGTCACCTTTGAAATGGCTCAGCCAAATACCAACTTGCTGCTCTTGACTCGGTGGAACGAAGGGGCAAGAGGCTCATAGGCGACAAAAAACTGGTGGACACCAAGCTACATAGCCTGGCACATCGCCGCAATTTGCCTGCTTGTCGGTTTTTTACAGATTGTACTTCGGAGAGTCTGCTCATGAGCTTCACGACCTTATTCCAGCTCCCGTCTACCATCGGACATCCAGACGCACAGCCGGATACCATCCGTACCTGGTTGCCATTCCACCAATTTGGACTAAGCGCTTCCAGTCATCATTTATAATGCGCACTGCTAAAGAGTGGTACTCACTACCTGCGTCTGTGTTTCTAAACGCATACAACCCTAATCTCTTCAAATTAAGAGTGAATAGGCTTATTCTGGGTGAGCTCACTCCATCTTAGACTCTGTCTCTGTCCTATGACCTAGACTAGAGTCAAGAGCAAAGCCATCCTTAATAATAATAAAAAAATAGAGACTTTAAAATGCTATATTGAATGAAGACGCTTTCAAACGCCCCATGGTTCATTAAAGTAACAGAACTACATGAATATCTTGAAGTTAACACCGTTGTTGAAGAGATCAAACTGCACTCCTTGAGGTACAAAGAAAGGCTCCAAAATCATCCTAACACACTGGCTGTTCAGCTAACGGAACACGTTTTTTTAAACACTTTTTTTGTATGGCAGCCCCCATAAATATTTATTTAATTAAATTTTTAAATATTTGTTGTTATAACAGCAATAGAAATTCAACATCTGTAAAAATTTCAACTGACTAACTTTCGCGGTTCATAAGATAGAGCCTCTATACAAAAAATCTAGTTTTTTTCCGTACAAAAATATAGTTTGTATGGGAGCCCCCTTAAATATTTACTATATTCTAATTTTTACTATTAGTTGTTATAGCGGCAACAGAAATACATCATTTGTGAAAATTTCAACTGTCTAGGTATTCTAGGTAGTCGGTTCAGGAGATACAGCCTCGTAACTGTAGGACGGACAGACGGACAGACAGACGGACAGCCGAGCCTTAGTAATTGGGTTTCCGTTATTACCCTTTGGGTACGGAACCCTAAAAATAAAATGTATATCTACTACTTCCACGATCATGCACATATACGTATGATTAGGTACTTATCCATTTTTAATGGAATGATGAGGGAACAAAGTCACTTCAAATCAAGCGCCAAGCGGCTTGCTTGCTTGACAGAGACGGAAGAGATTACCGATTGTGGCGCGCCGCAGCGGCAAATAGGTAGCGCGGCGGGGATCAGTCACCGCGCTGAACCTACTTGCAGAGCGTACGAGCGCAACCCTTATAAAGCGCTACCCAAAGGGGTTTTTGATAGGGTTCCCCTTTCGATAAACTTAAAGCAAATGAAACGGTTATCATAAGGATTGGGTTATCATTAAGATTGGGAGTGTTCAAGCAAAGGGTGGGAGACTTAAGCGCTTAATCGAAAAAGCGCTTAGCGGGTCCCTGGTCACAGGGTCCAAATGATTTTATAACCTCAAAATTGGAAAAGCTTCAATATCTCTGCAAAGGATTGATCTACAAACAAAATGATCGCATGGATGCCGTTACAAATCGCAAATCTTTATTTGTACCGCTTTTTTATACCTTGTAAATACCAGATAGAGGAATAAAAGGCGATTAACGCTCATATGGCATTTGGTTGTTGGGCTTTCGTATATCTCCGTAAATATAGCGGTACAAAAGTTTCTGAAAGAAATCCTAGTAACAATACAAGCGGTACATTACATAGCTACAACCAAAAAAGCCGTATCTGCTCTAATTTACGAGAAAACAACACTGTAAAATTTGCAAGAAAATGATATGTACATGACCAAAGCTCGGCCACGGCACAGTATAATTTTAGTACTAGCATACAGTATGGTCACTCCCTGTCTCCCCCTAAAAGCGCCGCCCACCCGCGCTCGGAGGACGCTCAGACACCGGCTAGCAAGGACGTGACGACGACTTGGTGCAGCGAGCGAAGGCAGCGCAGCGTAAATTATACTAAACTAATTAATATTAGAAATAATTTTGTGATCGGTGTGTTTTGTGTACGGTTCTATGTACGGTTGTTTGAGCACTGCAAACGACGAAACTAAAAGAAAATTCTACCGATTCTACCTGTCTTTACAAATCTAAGTATTTTTAAAGAGTTTTATGTTTTAGTAGCAAAGAATAGGCGCTTATGTTTTATATTTCTTTGACATTATCCGTTTAAGACCTTATCCTATCAGTTCACGCTGAAAACAAAACAAATTCTATAAGAACAAAAAATCATGTTTTCAATTTACGTAATATTTTGGTGACCGTCATTTATTTACAAAAAATTGTTATTTCGTTTATACTATTTGAAATAGGAAACTATTGTAAAAATTGAGCATAGACATCCACTTTACAGCATAAGTACATTATGATTTCTATTTATTCCTAATCCGCGCGCAATAAGTTTCGAGTGATTGGGGTCATCGAACTTAAACTGGCCGGGCAATGGCGGCGGCCGGCCAGCCATTTTTTTACAAGCCCGCAAATCAAATTCAAACCCGCTATTACAAGGTCATTTCATATTGCCGCACATTGTATTCCCGATTCGCGAACGCACCACGAACAAATTAAGGTAAAATGGCGGCAACCCTGACATGTCTTATCTCCCACACACACAAGCATTTTATCGTTAGCGTTCATCTACGCGAGCTTAGACTGTGTGCGTAGCAACGCGTTTGTTTCATACATTTGAGCGCCAGTGTCCGAGGTGTGGCCACGGTGTTCACTTTTAGACTTTTAGCAGCGGTAATATGCGGATTTGGATTCTGATTCCGATTTGCACTTTATACCGACCGAAAAATACGAGGGGCGGCTGATATAAGATCTACTTTGTTAAAGAAAGTTTCGAAATTCGAACTGGCCATTACACAATCATGTTCTTTATTTATTCTTTTTTTTAAATTATGGCGGTCATTTTGTTTTCGCTTGTTTTTTCTTTTTTGGTGCGGCTTTGATTTCACCATGTCGAAAGAAAATTGTAAAATTATAAAATTAGAGCATCGAGCTGTCATTAAATTCCTATGTAAAGAAGGAAATACGCCAACGCAGATCAGAGAGCGCATGTTAAAGGTGTTCGGTGATTCATGTCCTTCTGAGTTTGTTGTAAAGTTTTGGTCGAAGCAATTTAAACATGGCCGGAAGAGCTTGGAAGATGACCCACGTAGTGGAAGGCCAATTTCTGCAGTTACCGCAGATAATGTTGAAAAGGTGAAGAACCTGATACTTGCAGATCGGCGAATCAAACAGTGGGAGATAGCCAGAGATGTGGGCATCAGCAAGGAACGAGTCCATGAAATAATTCACGAACATTTGGGAATGTCCAAGGTGAGCGCGCGCTGGGTACCAAGAATGTTGACCCCCTTTAACAAACAGAAGCGAGTAGAATGTTGTCAGGCGTTTCTAGACCTGGTCAAAGGGAAAGAAGAAGAGACTATCTCTCGAATTGTGACCGGCGATGAAACTTGGATCCGCCAGTGGGATCCCGAAAGCAAACAAGAGTCGATGCAATGGAAGTTTAAGGGAGAAAAGCCGCCGAGGAAGTTCAAGGCCCGACCATCAGCTGGTAAACTAATGGCTACCGTATTTTGGGATGTCGAGGGGATTTTGATGATTGATTATTTGCCGAAAAATACAACAATGAATGCTGAATATTACGCAAACTTGCTTGACCAGCTTCGTGAACAAATTAAGGAAAAGCGAAGGGGCAAACTCAGCAAAGGTGTTCTGATATTACAAGACAATGCTCCTGTACACACAGCCTTAACGGCGAGGTCAGCCCTGACTAAAAACGGCTTCACAGAAATCAACCATCCACCTTATAGTCCAGATCTGGCTCCCTGTGACTATTACTTATTCAAAGATTTAAAGAAAAAAATGAGGGGGCGCAGATTTTCGACGGATGAAGAGATGAAGGCGGCTGTGACTGACCATTTCGACGAACAAAATAAAAATTACTATTTTAAGGGCTTGATGTCACTTATTGACAGATGTCATAAGGGCATTTCAGTTGCAGGAGACTATATAGAAAAATAAATAAAAACTAGCCATCAAAGTCTTTTCTTTCATAGTTAGGTAGATTACTTATCAGCCACCCCTCGTATATCATTTTCTTCAAACAAGTAACTAATACATAGATGGACCGTCAAAGAAATAAAGTTTGTGTGGTGAAGGCGAAAATTGAAATTCAGTTGCGTCAGTTACAAACCTTAAACGTTTTACACACATATTGCCTTCGGTAATCGTTCCTGTAGTTTCGGAGATTAGCCCGGTGAAACAGACAAACAGACAGACAAAAATATTGAAAAATAGAAATTATGAAATTTGTTCTAATGTTGGAAGCGTTTGAGATGTGGTGTTGGAGAAGGATGGAAAAGATCAGTTGGACAGAGAAGAAGACAAACGTAGAAGTGCTGGCACTGGTAGTGGAAGAGCGTTGTCTTCTGAAGACCATAGAAAACAGGAGAGGGAAGATGATTGGCCATACAAACTTTATTCCTTTGACGGTCAACCAATTTATTAGGTACTTGCTTGAAGAAAATGAAATATATTTCGGTCAGTATGAAGTGCAAATCGGAGTCCAGAATCCGAAATCCGCATTAATTCGCTGCTTAAAGTCTAAAAGTAGAACACCGTGGCCGAGCTTTGGTCATGTACATATCATTTTCTTGCAAATTTTACAGTGTTGTTTTCTCGTAAATTAGAGCAGATACGGCTTTTTTGGTTGTAGCTATGTAATGTACCGCTTGTATTGTTACTAGGATTTCTTTCAGAACATTTGTACCGCTATATTTACGGAGATATACGAAAGCCCAACAACCAAATGCCATATGAGCGTTAATCGCCTTTTATTCCTCTATCTGGTATTTACAAGGTATAAAAAAGCGGTACAAATAAAGATTTGCGATTTGTAACGGCATCCATGCGATCATTTTGTTTGTAGATCAATCCTTTGCAGAGATATTGAAGCTTTTCCAATTTTGAGGTTATAAAATCATTTGGACCCTGTGACACTGTAAAATGGCGATATTTCTAAAATCTTTGCGGTACAAATGTTCTCACTACCAAAATAAGCAATCTCATCAAGGGTACAAAAGGTTTGTGAAGGCAGAATCTTGAAATAAGCTGTGGACCCTAGAAAAAAATAGACACGATAACTTTTAGTTATTTTTAATTTGAATGTATGACATTGTAAAATTGTTACCATCACTCGCATTTCAAAAATATTTTCTTTCCTGGGTTTTCTTCCTTGCATATTAACAAAAACAACGTACAAACAAAACAGAGTATTAATAAATAACAAAGCGCGAAAAATGAGGCTAGATTCGGAAAGAATAATAACTTTTTTTCATTCCTTTTGGCTGTGGCATCTAGTAAAGAAGTCTGTGCAACGCCATCTACACGGTGCTTGGAAACTAAACATTTTTAATTCTCAAAAATCATACTCCCAATTTAATTAATGTTGTGTCATCCATCAGACTGGTTTCAAAAACCTACTTAAATCAGATGATTTTAGGGTCCCTTAACCCTAAGGACTGCAGCAGTCTAAACGTATGTTTTTGCGAGCGAAACCCAGAGCGCTTTAAAAAAAACGGATAATGAACCTAACGTAATTGATGTAAAGGGGACATTGCCTAGAATGACAAACGCCGCCGCTTGTCGCCGGCGACTGTGAGAGCAGTTTCTCATTTTAGGCATTGTCACTTTTATTTAAATGGGAAATTTTCTATAGATTCTCGAGTGTCATGTAGAGGGCGCTAAGCTTAATTGAAATAACGTTTCATTACACAAAAACTGTACCACTTCATAAATTATTACTTATTTTGTGTTTATTGAATTGTTCTTAATTTATTATTGGTTATTTGTTTACTTACACGTATGACACTCAATATAAAGTCTCACTTTGCGTAGGTCAGCTGGAAGAAATTTCTTAGTAGAAATAAGCTGTCCTGTTGTGTCGTTATTCTTTGTATGTGTTTCTCTTGTAATGTTTTTGTGTACAATAAATGGTAAATAAATATAATAGCAAGACGATAAGTTTATTTTGTAGTAAATCAAACTAACATTATTAATTTCTAACGAACACAACGTGAAACGGAACCTGTGACAAAACTATGGCTGACGCCAGCCATATTGAAACGTCAAAATTTCAGTCTAGCACAGCGCTCTCTGGTTTGACATTCAGAACTATCAAGAGTACTGTCAATAGAGAAACTCCCATTACATACGGTTTGTTTTCGCATGAAAAGTGATCGAGCTGTTGCTCGCAAAAACGTACGTTCAGCCTGCGGCAGCCCTTAAAGGATCATTTTGTTGTCCGTCCGTCCGTCCGTCTGTCTTTCTCTCAAGAGTCAAAGACCCTTTATCTAGGGAGCTCGTGGAGATATCGAGTAAAATTTCATAGTAGTTAATGCAACTGTCATATAATGGTGGTCATGAGAATGCGAGTGTATCTACACTCGTCTCATAATGTTCGAAATAAGAAGTCGAAACAGTTGTATAAAGACCTGCTTTATGCATTCTGCCTATAGAAATTACAGTTAGAAAGAAATTACAGAAGCGTAGTGTCTTAATGAGATGGCTCTTACTTCGATAAAGTAGAGAAATGAACCCATGTTTTTTTTGCCAATACAAATCGCCATCTTCCGCCGTACCTAACACATGTTGTCGTACGGTAATTGTTCGGTTGTTGTTCAGTTGTTTTATGAGTTTGTTCAGTTGTTGTTAAGCTTTTGTTCAGATTTCGTTCACTTGTTATTCAGATATTGTTCAGTTGTTGTACTCATGTTATTCAGATGTAGTTCGGTTGTTGATCAGATGTTGTTCAGCTGTTGTTTAGATGTTGTTCAGTTAAGTTGATGTTCAGTTGCTGACTTGACATCTGAACAACTCCTGAAGTATAAAATTTTCAAAAATTCATATCCAGCCGTATTACGTTCTCGTATTGAATTTGACCTTGTTTCGGGCCTTGCAATCGCCGGTGCGGACTTTTGGAAAAGTGTATTTATTACTGAGTTATTTGGCGAGTAAATAAAATATTGTATGCAACTGCATATAATTAGGCATTAGAATGCTCGTGTCAAAAGATTATCACACGAGGCGTAGCCAAGTAAATAAACACTCGCATTATTAGAATGCGACCCAAGAATGACCCCCATTATATGACAGTTAGTGGTTTCGCCAGTTAAAAGGTCCAGTACTACATAATTTGTTTATAGTTTAATAGCAATTTAAATTTCGCGCTCAATCGTTTGTCAAATTAAAGCTTGGATTTGATCCGCTTCCTGTATGGCATAGTGGCCACCCATTGGGTAAACCCACAAACCGGAAACTCTTATTTCCGTCTGGCTGATCCAATCAGAGCACAGTATTCTTCCTGAACAAAAGCTGCGGCGATTGCCCGCGGAGGCCGCCATTCTTACCCACCATCTTGCTCCGAAAAGTTAACTTGTGACGAAGTTTTGTGTAAAAGCTGAAGTAAATCTGCATCTACGGGGATCCCCAAGAAAAGGAAGAGCAGCAAAACATAACAGGGTGTGTGCTACGATATTGCCGATACTCAGGTAAGATCTCATCCGTAATTTTATTTTGACCAACGACCGTCCATTTTTTTCAGTCTTATCGAAGGGAATTTTTAGCTGGCTTCTCCATATTTATGGTCCTTCAAACCGAGGATACCTTTGTAGTTGTGTATTTTACACAAAATCGTAAATTTAAGTCGTTATTTACGTTGATTACGTGCGACTAACCTCATTGCTGAACTTACCTACTAAGTGTAAAACCTCGTGGTAAATATTACGTTCTAGGGATCCTTGAATAGTTCTAACTTACTTTACGCATACTTCTAACTAGATTTACACAACATAGGAGCAGGTCGGATAAGAATCTCATATTTGTTCGGTGCAATTTCGCTTCGAAATCGGCCCGGTCGGTGTAAGTTCATTGACCTCCGGGCGCCTCTCATTACCTACATAATCTTGTCAGTAGGCTTAAATTCAGATGCACTGTGTCATCGAACCGCAAACTCAGGTTTAAGTTACTAACCTAGGGTGATATAACTATGTACTTATTTTCGTTTAGGTATAGCGTCTTTTCGCTTCCAGTAGACTAAACTATTGTTCACGGAACTAAACGAAGTAGGTAGGTATATATTCGCGAGCCACAGGTTTAAGATATTAACTTGTTGGTGATAACTTTTAGTCTGCTATATAGCAATAACGAGTATAGGTTTAAGTTACTAACCTATACACAATTTTCTTACAAGTATTAGGAGCCCAGACTCAAGTTATCAGTCTGTTGGCAACTTCTTTACTTACACAGATTTAAGATATTAATCTGTAGTTGTTTTTCTGTTTTCACTATAGGTTTAAGTTACTAACCTATAGGCCATTTTCATAAAAGTATTAGTGCCCAGACTCAAGTTATCAGTCTGTTGGCAACTTATTTAAACACTTTGTTTAATATATGACTATTGGATTGACTAGATTAATACATACTTAACAAATATTTGATAATGTGAGTGAGTGTGAGTGACATCTACATATATTAAGTAGGTATATTTTGTCTATTTAGTTACAGTTAACATATATCTTTGGTAATTTTCTTACACCTATTCCATTGTGTATAAAAAGCAACCATGGGTGAAGAACTAGATCGTAACGTAACATAACACTTTCACAATCAAAAATTAATCTATTCATAGGACGACTGCAAAATATTCATACACTGATTCCGAATATTAATGATAAAAATAAACAACAGTTTCTGGCAAAGGCACGGACAATTGATGACATGAGATTTAATTTTAACCAAGAATTGGATAAGTTTAACTTGTATCAATTAACCAAAGACCCTGACTACCAAGTTGATTTTAAATCTTTGGATCAGTTTGAAGATTTGTATGGAGAAATTATGTTAAAATTAGATTCATTCAGATTTTGTAAAGCATCAGAAAAAGAAACCAAGTCTCAATCGGATCACATTAAAATACCTCGTATTGAACTGCCAACTTTTGACGGGGACATACAAAACTTTCCATTCTTTTTTGAAACATTCAAAAAATTAATCCATGAGAATACAAGTTTAACAGATTCTGATAGGATTCACTACCTACTGAATCAATTGACTGGTAAAGCAAAGTCAATTTGTATTGGTGTGGTACCATCCGGAGAAAACTATAACAATTTATGGGAAACGTTGATAAGTAAATATGAAGATAAAAGAGCATTAGGAACATCATACCTAAACCAACTTTTTGCACTAAAACCTATACAAAACCCATCACCAGCCAACTTAGAAAAACTTATTGACAGGTTTTCTTCAACAATAGATGCTTTCAAACAACTTAAGTTACAAAATACTAGTGAATTCATCTTTATTTACATGGGTCTAAAACTTTTGGATTTGGATACAGCTAAGCAATTTGAGATGTCAATAAGAAATAAAACAGATTTGCCAACTTATGAAGAATTTATTAAATTTATCCGAGAACAAGTGAAAATATTAGAGCGAACCAACTCCCAAAAAGTGAAAATTGATCACCGGATAAGTCATGCACATGTAGCAACAATGAAAACAGAGGGTCAGACTGAGATTAAATGTCCAGTTTGTAATAGTAATCATCACCGATTCTTGTATCAGTGTGACCAGTTTACCAAATTGAATGCAAGTGACAGATTTCAGTTCATCAAAGATAAAGGATGGTGTATTGTTTGTTTAGGCAAGCAACATACAGCTTCGAGGTGTCAATCTGACCGAACTTGTCGCAAGTGTAAAAGGAGACACCATAGCCTTCTGCATTTTAATGGCTCAGTACCTACACAAACGGCGTTAGCCATCGACGACATTGCGACGGAGACTGCATGTGAGGAGGAGGAACCAGAAGAATTATCAGAAAGTGAAACAGAAAAATCCGAAGTGTCACTATGCACCATGTCTTCCACTAATCATACTTCGGTTCACACTACAGAAGTCCTTGCGACCGCACAAGTTATGGCCATTGGACGTAATAACAAAGATGTACAAATTAGGTGCTTGTTAGACCCGGGATCACAAAAGCATTATGTAACAAATGATTGTTGCAGAAAATTAGGCCTTCCTGTAAGACGAGGGCCATCTGTGTCGGTGAAGGGAATTGGAGGTGTAACCCAAATGATAAAGGGCAAGGTCAATTTGACAATACGATCTAAATTAAATCCTGAATCTAAATATGAAATTGAAGCCTTGGTATTAGAACTCATTACTGACATTCTGCCTACTTGTCAGATAGATGTGACATCAATCAATAGTTTTCGAGACATACCATTAGCCGATCAAACTTGGGCTTCTCCGGGACCAATCGATGCTCTGCTGGGTGTGAAGCTTTTTGCAGATTTATTATTACCTGGGAAAGTAATGACAAAGCCTGGATTACCCGATGCATTGGAAACTGTGCTTGGATATATAGTCGTTGGAGATGCGCCTACTTCTATGTCACCTTCTGCTCCAGTATCATTCTGTGCAACATATGAAGTGGGAAATTTGATCAAAAGATTCTGGGAGATAGAAGATATGGGATCTGCTCCTGTTCTAAGCAATGAAGAAAAACAAGCAGAGGAGTTTTATCAGACTACATGTACGAGAGACGAGACCGGTCGCTATGAAGTTGCACTCCCTTTTAAGCTGGACCCAAGTCATCTGGGTGACTCTCTGAAAATGGCCGAACGGAGACAGATCAATCTTGAAAGAAAGTTTAAGGCACAACCAAAGTTAAGAGAAATGTACAATGGAGTCATTAATGATCATATTGACAAAGAATATTTATCCCCTACTGAGACTAAATCTGAAAATGCATGCTATATAGCCCATCACGGGGTATTACGAGAGGACAAAAGCACTACTCCCTTGAGAATGGTGTTAGATGCAAGTGCAGCCACATCATCTGGACTGTCATTAAATGACTTGTTACATGCAGGGCCTAGTTTGCAAGCAGATCTTTTCTGCATACTATTAAATTTGAGACTTTTTCCTGTTGCTCTGTCAGCTGATGTACGCCAAATGTATCTTGCCATTAAAGTTCGCGAATGTGATCGCGCTTATCAACGGATTCTGTATCGATTTGACGATTTGCAACCGCTTCAATCTTACCAGTATAATCGAGTCGCGTTCGGTCTGCGATGTAGCCCTTTCTTAGCCCTTAGAACCATAAAGCAGCTGGCTATAGATGAAGGCGCTAAATATCCTATAGCAAAGGAAATTTTGTCTAGAGACATTTACATGGACGATATTGCTAGCTCTGTCATCAACGAAGAACAAGCACGAACAGCAGCTCAAGAATTATTTAAAATTTTCCAGTCTGGCGGCTTTCAACTTGCAAAATGTTCGTCTAACTCCAACTACGTTTTACAAGATATTCCAAAAGAATTAAAACTGTCACACAGTGTGTCATTTGATGATGAGACAACACTGAAAATATTAGGCCTTCGGTGGTTTCCAAAAGAGGATTTATTCTCTTTTCAAGTAACGCCAGATGAACGTCCCTGTACCAAACGGAATATTTTGTCATCCATTGCCAGACTGTTTGATGTTCTTGGTTTGGTGGCTCCTATAATTGTCTTTGCAAAACTCCTTATAAAGGAATTGTGGATTGCCAAAATTGACTGGGATGAAGTACCTCCGGATCATATAACACGGAAGTGGCGCCAATTCCAAGCGGAACTACCCTTGATTTCTCAACTCAAGTTTCCCCGGCATATCGCGGTAGCAGAGGCATGCTCTTTGACGATTGTTGGGTTTGCAGATGCCAGTGAAAGAGCTTATGGTGGAATGGTGTATGCTTACGTTAAAACACCTGATAACAAAACGTCTATAAATTTAGTCTGTGCCAAGTCTAAAGTCGCCCCCTTAAAGGTCGTATCATTAGCGCGCCTAGAGCTGTGTGCATTGTTACTTTTGGCACAACTGATAAATAAAGTAATTGAAAACTACTCTCCTAGATTCCCAATTCAGTCTATTTTGGCATTCTCTGACTCAACTGTGGCGTTGTGCTGGGTTCACTCACCCCCATACCAATGGCAAACATTCGTAGCCAATCGAGTGGCGAAAATACAAGATCTTTTGCCAAGCAGTACCTTTTTTCACGTCAAAGGAACCGACAACCCCAGTGATTGTCTATCACGAGGATTAACCCCAGCTCAGCTGGTTGACCACCCAATGTGGCTCCACGGTGCACCGTGGATGAAACTTCCTAAAAATTCATGGCCTATTAAGCCATTCGTACCGAATAACGAAGACGTTCCAGAAGCAAAAACATTAGCTGCAGTGGGAGTTATCAAGGAGAACATTATTATTGAGATGGCTAAACGGTTTTCTTCATGGCCTAAATATGTAAGATCTGTGGCATATGTGCTCAAGTTCATCAAGAAGTTACCTAAAGGAACAATCACCGCCACAGACTTAGAAGTAGCAGAAAATGAAATTATAGCAGCGCTTCAAGACATTCATTTTAAAGATGACATCGTGAACCTGAAAAACGGCACAATGTGCACGGGAAGTTTAAAACAGCTTAAACCATTTATGGAGAACCGTTTAATTCGAGTTGGAGGTCGTTTAGGAAATTCTAGCGAAGATTACGCATATAAGCACCCTATTCTATTACCGCGAAGCGACCACATAGTTGAGATTCTAATTGACTACTACCATAGAAAGAACTGTCACGTGGGGCCAGAAACACTGATGTCCCTGCTTCGGCAACGTTATTGGATAATGTCCGCCAGACGAATCATTAGGCAGAGAATACATCGTTGCAACTTCTGTTTTAGACTGAAACCGAAAGCAACATTTCCTATGATGGCTGAATTGCCAGCATCAAGGGTGAATCAAGTCGAAAAGGCCTTCACCCATACCGGATGCGACTACGCAGGGCCTATACAGTACGTTCCACACCGTCGCCGCGGTGTGAGAAGTCAGAAGGCGTATATATGCGTGTTTACATGTTTAACAACACGAGCCATTCATATCGAAGTTGCTACTGATCTCAGTACTGCAAATTTTCTTGCAGCCTTTCAAAGATTCCTTTCACGTCGCGGTCCAGTTAACTTTATGTATTCTGATAACGGCACTAATTTCATAGGAACAAAATCTTATCTTAAAGAATTACATGAATTTTTAACCAATGAATACAGGGAATTGTGGGAACAAGAATTAGCTCAAAATCATATTACATGGAAAAACATATGTCCAAACGCCCCTCACCATGGAGGATGTTGGGAAAGTGAAGTAAAATCTGTTAAAACTTTATTATTTCGCACTATAGGTCCCCAAATCTTGTCCTATGAGGAACTTATAACCGTTTTGGCTCAAATAGAGGCGGTGTTGAATTCTCGGCCTTTGTACACCATGAGCGCTGACCCATCTGAGCCTACAGCTTTAACACCCGCACACTTTTTAAACACAACTCCCCTCAAGTATCTTCCAGCAACAGCGGCGGGTAACGTTTCCGATCATCTTTTGAAAAGGCATCAGATATTAGAAAAAATAGTTAGAGATTTTTGGAACAGATGGAGAAAGGAATATCTACACACCTTACAAAATCGTAGAAAATGGAACACCCCATCCAATCCTGTTAAAGAAGGAACAGTTGTGTTGATCATAAAGGATAATGTAATGCCTCTACATTGGCCATTAGGTGTAGTAGTTCAAACTTTTCCAGGAAAGGACGGAGTAACTCGGATAGTTAAATTTAGAACTAAACAAGGATTCTTTCAACGACCAACAGTAAAGTTGTGTCCGTTACCAAGTCAATAAGATATAAATACATACTAAGATCAATAATTAATAATTTAATTTTATGCTAAATTATTTAGAATTTAAGTACATTTATTTTTCAATTTTGTTTACCTCAGAAGAGAGATAAAGTTTTAATTTTTTTGCCTCAAATGTGAAGGATGGAGGAAGAATTTTGTTTTTTTTTTGTTACAAGAAGTAAAATTTATTTGATTAAATAGTTTAGTTTAGGTTATGATCAGCAATGAGGTTATGACCTGTTTTGTTTTCTGTTTTGAAAGGCAAGCCTTTCAAGGCCGGGGGTATGGTTTCGCCAGTTAAAAGGTCCAGTACTACATAATTTGTTTATAGTTTAATAGCAATTTAAATTTCGCGCTCAATCGTTTGTCAAATTAAAGCTTGGATTTGATCCGCTTCCTGTATGGCATAGTGGCCACCCATTGGGTAAACCCACAAACCGGAAACTCTTATTTCCGTCTGGCTGATCCAATCAGAGCACAGTATTCTTCCTGAACAAAAGCTGCGGCGATTGCCCGCGGAGGCCGCCATTCTTACCCACCATCTTGCTCCGAAAAGTTAACTTGTGACGAAGTTTTGTGTAAAAGCTGAAGTAAATCTGCATCTACGGGGATCCCCAAGAAAAGGAAGAGCAGCAAAACATAACAGGGTGTGTGCTACGATATTGCCGATACTCAGGTAAGATCTCATCCGTAATTTTATTTTGACCAACGACCGTCCATTTTTTTCAGTCTTATCGAAGGGAATTTTTAGCTGGCTTCTCCAGTTAGCTTTAGAAAATCACAGACCTTAAAGTCCAAAATAATTAACGATTTCTTTTCAAAAGTTCCAAATAGACTTCATACTGTTTCGAACTAAAATGTTGCTTGACCTCTTGTAAAATTATTTTTTCGGTTAATTCTTTTTTTATCTTAGCAGTTATCCATTATTACAGAAGCTGCTGCTTATTATTCTAAACTTTTTCTTCCTCTAAATATTTTGTGTTTGTCAAAAGCATCTTTCCGGTTATTTGACTTTAATCTTTAGTCTGAATTTTTTTTCTTGCTTGTTGACTGACAATCTTTGATACAATTTGTAACAGTTTGGTTTCAGATAATCCCACTCTGCTCTGTATAATTTAAGCTTGGGCTTCTCTTCTTTAAAATATACACTTCATAGATTTAGACTGAAACTTATTTGATAGGATTAATTAACAGATTTGTTTCAGAATACAGGTTTTTGTTGTTGTTTCTCTTTTTAAAAACGTTGGCGTCGACATTTGTTTCGTCTTGATATGATAAAAATATGAGCCTATGATTCTACGATTTTTGGGTGATGTCGGCAAATACTTTTTAACAACGACAACCTGTCACTATAGTGATACACAGTTATCTGATTGACCCTCAAACTTTTGTCGGACGGGGTGTTAGTGTTAATATACGTTTTACGGCCGTTAGCGCTCTGCCTATCCCGTAAGGGAAGGGAGGGATTTATGTATGTATACTTTTTAATGAATGCAATTATTTTATTCTGCTTATTTCTGACTGGCTAAACTCGAAAGCACAAAACAGATTATTGGTAATTCATGATAATTAAATTGCCAACGGCACCGACATAGTGTAAAAAGCAAGGAAAATGCACACTCCGACATTTATAACATTTTAAGGGCTGCCGCAGACGTACGTACGTACGTTTTTGCCAGCGACACTAAGAACACTTTTCATAGAAATTGGAAAATGAAATCGCCGCCGCTTGTCGCCTTTAATTCAGATCCTTCTCGAGTATCTAGTCAAATGCTCGAGCTGTCATCCGCAAAAAACGGCTCTTACTGTGCGGCGGCCCTTATTTGGATAAAACACTGCCGTTAGAATTCGAAATAATTCTGAAACAAATGAAAATCAGAACTGCCAAAGCAACATTATTATATTATTTTAATTTATTTCAAGATACAATCGTGTAATACTATCCAAACTCATTATAGGTAAGTATCGTAACTACAGTGCAAAAGCCTAGCCTAGCGACATAGCGTCGTCGCCGTCTTTGCCGTCGCCCTTTTCATCTTTGTCGTCCTTCTTGTCGGCGGGTGGCTTGTCGTCGCCTTCCTTAGCGTCGGGGTTGGCGGTGTCCTCCATGGCCTTGAGGAAGGCCTGCATGTTCCCGCTGGTGGCCGCCGCGGCGACCTCGGCCGGCAGACCGAACTGCGAGATCACGGGGCCCATCTGGCCGGACGTCAGCGCCGACGAAAACAGATTCGCCGCCTACAAACGACTGCAAGCTTAATATCGCTGAAATGTTGCTCTCAATTCTGACAGGACACTTTTTTAACTTTTTCAAAAATAAGTACTAATTTTGATGGCTGTTTTCCACAAAAAGGCTATACTCTCTGATTTTGTTTTTATTTTGAATGCAAATAACCTGATTAATAAAAGTTCATGTTTCTTTTCTCTAATGAAAAAGGCAGGTATAGCTAAGAATTCGTTTAGGAAAGGTGCTGCCAGAATGGAGAACAATGTGCAATGTGCATCTTCATTTCTGGATGCTTCTGGCATAAATAAATATTAATTTAAATATGAAGATGTTTTCCTTTTGGGAAATAGAATAGCTACATATGGACAAGGAAACATCGAAAGCGGTAACGATCTGGGACTTACATTCAAACATGCTTGACTTGTGCGTCATAGGTACAATGAAAATAAATAGAACTTAGGTTAGGCTGCCCGCCGTCTATCGCCACTTTCGGGATTTTCCAAAAAAAAACATTTTGATATTGCAATTGTGGCTTCTAGGAATTCCACTATTAACCTTTTCGCCGCCAAGCCATTCGAGTAAAAAATTGCAACCAGCGCCACACCAATTTCTTGGGAAAGAAATACTCAATAAAATAGAGATGTCCAACAGTTCATATCGAAAATACATGTACACTTTTTAAACCGAGTTTTGATTAATCTAAAATCATTATTTTGCCCTCTACTTTTCAGTTCTGATTTCATATAGGTCAAAATAATAATATAGGATAGTAGTAGTAGTGGTGGCCTCGTAAACAACACTAGGCATATTCAACAAGTTTATTTTTAGTTTAGTTTTCGATCAGCACTGGCGCATCTCTATTACGCGTCTCTCTATATCGCGTTGTCGGTTATAGACGACTGTGGCGTCGGTGGCATTTCTATATTTTCAAACCCTTAAGACAAATAAGGATGTAATATAGAATATCGATAAAAAAAATTAGAACATCATAGGATTTATGCTGGTATTTATTTTAATATTTTATTGTGACTATTTGTATTCTTTCATTTCTTTTTCTTATTTTACTTACGTTGAATATTAATTAAAAACTATTTTTAATAGTAATGAACACGATTTAATATAAAATATTTATTAAACATTACAAGTGTCAACATCTTTAATTAACGAAAATAAACAAGGTATAGAATCATGTATAACAATGAAATTGGATCAATAAAAACGAACAAAATACAAATATTAGTACTGATCTGCTAAGTATAACTTAAATAAATATAATAATGAATACATAATTTGAAATTAGGAGTCCCGACATGCACACTCACTTTTTCTATCGTAACATACAAAATTATACCTAACAGATATCAACTGCATAAAAATATACCTATAATATGAAACGAAACTTAATATATGATATAAAATTCATAAAATTCACTAAAATCAACATGCATAATCAAAACTTATATTCAAATTTGTACTTAAAAACTATTTCGTTTGAGCTTCTTTTATGGTCGCATAGACTTCGTCCCAAACCTGGTCCAACTTCTCGTCGGGGACTTCTTTTAACATTTCTTTCGTTTTGTTCAAATTAGTTCTTTCTTTCAAAATAGTCAAATTGGCATTCTGAAAAAAAAAATTAGTTTCATGTCTACTCTAAATAAATAATTAAACTAATAAATTATTACAAGTATAATAAATAACATACGTCTGTTATCAGCATATTTCTGCGTAGAACTAGGCAAAGGAGCTTCTGCAGCTTCTTTTCTTTTTTGCTTATCTGGAATACACAATAATTGATTAGGTATAAGTTTAGTGTAAGTAATTTAAATCTAATGATTTTTAAACGAAAATATTCAGTCGCGTATGTTGATGCCTTTGATGTGGAAGGACAAAATAATAATATAAAGAAACGATACGAGACAAAATAACAAAGAAATGAAGATAAAGTATATTATTTGACTTTTATTTTGTACATAGATAAGATGTCTTAAAATGCCCTACAGTACTGCGACGGCATATGTCTATTTTACATAAGGACCACTTTCTGTTATTAAATTACTAAACTAAAATTTAACATAGTCAAGTCCAGTAAATAAGTAAGTAGGTAGTTAATAATAATAATTGTTAAAGCCCATAAATTTACTTGTTGCCATATAATTTGAAATAATAAATTCGGTCAGTATTTTGTACTCACTTTTCATCGCCTTTATTTCTGCTTCAGCTATTTTCTTCCATTTCAAATATTCGCGACGGGACATCATCTTGTATGCACTATAACTTGACCGTACTCATAAAAAAAAACTGAAGGAATGACAAAAAAACATATCTCATAACATAACACAAACTAAAAAAAAGCACGAGTGCCAATTACGTTCGTGGAAAAACTGCAACTTTGAGTAAACAGGGCCATAAAACACGTGCGCATAAAACAATAAATTGTTCCAGGCGGCATTGGGTTCAAACAGCTCTTATCCTATGAGGTTGCGGTATTTCGTTTATGACCACAAGAGACAAAAGAAATGCATATTTCTAGTTTTATTGTCATTTGCCGCTATTATGCTTGGTTTAAAACTATTTGTCTTCATTGAGGTTACGTGTCTGATGTATTTCAAAAAATCTTTCCCATTTTGGTAAATAAATTAAAGATAAATGTCAATGATTTCTGTCCGACAAAGATAAGGCTCAAGGTGTTACTCCGTGTACAGTATTGTACCTATTCGTTTGTAAATTAACATCCGTAACAACATTAAAGTAACTATGAAATGCTAATAAATAACCGCTGATATAAGTACACTACCTTACGAAGGGCGTTATAAAAAGTAAATAGAAACAAACCGAAGTAATAATCAAATAAACCGGGTAGGAATAGAAAAAAAAATGTTTAAGTATTGAATATAATATATAATAAATCTTAAAATAATAGTTATGTCGGTTTCCCATTTGCCTGAGATACAGGAATTCATATTCTTAGTTTAGGAAATGGTTAAGCCACAGAATTATTTCATATAAGTGTACCTTTTTGTAATTAAGTTTATTAAATAAATAATTATCTTATCTCTTATTATCTAATAATAATCTTGTATCACAATTTGACCCGTTAAATTAAGTTCACATGAAACCCTCCCAAACGCTCCTAATTTATTTATTATTATTTATGATTATTAGGTATTTACTTACCTCTAAATCTTCTTCTTCGAGTAATCCACGTTCAAACGACAGATCAACGTCATCCTCTACGCCTTCTAAAATCTGTAGAAGTTCTGCTAAACTAAGCTCGTCGGCACTCATTTTCCCATCACTATTTTTAAGTCACTACTGCAATGACGTCAGAGCGTGTCGTCTTTACCCGACTACGGCGTACAGTGCACTCACAATGGTCAAGCAATTATCGCTGTGCACGAGTCGCCGAAACCGGTTTGTCGATACTCAATCAAACAAAGAAAATAATGTCTAATACTTGGCGTATTTCTACAAATCTATGTCGGGAATATTTTCAATATACATTAAAATAATAAGAAAATGTTATTGTTATGACAAACTTGACAAATATCTAGGCATAGTATATTCCGTAAATATATTATAGATGTATCGATATTTCACATTTGTACTAGTAAGGAACAACACTTCCAGTCGTGTGGGGCCGACTATGGCGTGTGCGAATGGTACTTATGACAGCTTCAAAACGTAGTCAGTATTTTTCTTATTTATACTACAAATCTAATAAATATCTAAGCGCAAAAGTTCATAAATCAAAGTAGAGGGTACAAGAAATGCAATATGCGAAAAATAAAAGATAGATACGGTTTTAAAATGCTAGTTTATGAACATAAACTTTGACGAAGTTTTGTCGGCTGTACCCGACCGTGGCGCTGACGGCAAGTCGCGGGTTGTCGGCTATACCCGTCTGTGGCGGTGAAAAGGTTAAATGTAGATAAAAATTATACACATATTTATCAATCCGAAGGTATTGATGTAAGTAAGCGATGACATGCAAATGGCAAAATAAATTAGTTAAACATACAAACCATTTTTATTCAAAAATCTTCCCTCCGTTAATGAACATAGTAAAGTGCAACACCAAAAACATTCACATTGACCACACAACATTCAAATCATTAAAAAAATATGGTAAAAAGAAGCAATGAATTCAAGCACCAATCAGCCACCCCATTCATCTGAGAGGTCATGCAAGCAAGAACAAGATTTGCACGTGTAATGACAGTTTAAAAAAAATACGCATTCCTCGTACATGCAATAATAAATACGGAAAAATTAAATAATATCAACAAACAATTAGCGACTGCCATGCCGTATGACATATATGTACATTGGAAATGAGAATGTTTGGCGGTTATCAATTGTTTGTTCCACATTATTTTTTTACCAATATTAGTCTCAGCATTCGAGTTGCAACAGGGGTTAACAGGTTAATCGGACGGCCTACTGCTTCTCCCTCAACACGTTACGCATTCGTCATCGCCGAACAACTTGCATTTAGTATTTTTGGGTATTTAGTCAGGAGAATCCAAAAGGACAAACTCGTTCCATTCGATGTGATTGTCTTACTGGATTGTCCCGGCCGCAAGCCTCATGTCAAAGCCTGATTACGCGTGCAAATCTCGGGCAAGCGTTCGCCATCCACCGTCAGGCGTTCGCGTCGGGCGGTGCTTGTACTTGATGGTTCACCTGAGCGAACTGCGGTGAGAGCAGTGTGGTCCTTACATCGTCCTGCGTGCCGCCGGGCGGCGCGGCCGGCAGGTGCGGCTGCAGGCGCGCGGCGTTGGCGGGCGCGGTCGCGGTCGACACCACCTCGGGGGACGCTAGGGCTGCGGCCAGGTCCACGCGGGCTGCGCCGCCGGCAGCCGCCGCGCCCTCCGCGTCCGGCGGCGCGTTGCCGAGGCCCGAGAAGTAACGTTGCAAGTCCGACAGGAATATCTGCCCGCCTGCAGATCAAATTGTAGTATTTATGACAAGCCCCTACAATTATATATTATAGGTACGATGGAATCTAGAGAAGAATCTTGAGTAAAACGATAAATTTAATATAGGGTGAAATTTCATTAGTAACTGACAGGGCAGATACAACTCGGGCTGGTATAAGGATATAAAGAACAACTTTCCCCAAGGAACATAGGTCGAAATACGAAAAAATATTTGGTCCTGCCATAGAAAATATACCAGCCAACACAAGTCAATTTGTCATTCAGGTCCATTAAGAATCCTATTTCGACCTCCTATGTTCCTTGGGGAATGTTGTTCCTTATCACCAGCCCACCTCGAGTTTTCGCCATCGGTCACTAGTTACGTCCTATATAAGGTATAAAATAATTAACTGCAACTATTCAGGGTTGAACCAGCCCATGAATATACAGATTGGTGTTCAAATCTTTTCTCTTTATAATTTAAGTGTGGATAAGTCATTGGTATGATTACTTGTTATCTCTCAAAACCTTCAAATTCTCAAAGATCCAAGTGTAATTTCAAACTAGAAAATAAAGTAGATAAGTTGTGATCAGATAAGTTATCTTTCATACATTTGCAAGAGTTTGCTATGTTCATAAATGTTTGTATGACAGATATTATGATGATTTGATTAAACCAAGCTCTAAGTAGGTATTCAGTATCTGTACTGTTATGCAAGATTGTTTTTATTAGATAAGCAAGTTGACTTAAGTAGGTACAGTGAACCAAATTGATAAGATGAATAACATGAATAACATACATACATATATTATCACGCCTATATCCCATGCAGGGTAGAGCGTAAACGGCCGCAAAACACTGACAATCATTGATACGCAGTTATCTGATTGACCCTCAAACTTTTGTCAATCGTGGTGTTAATATCCGTTTTACGGCCGTTAACTTTAAGGGAAATAGGCGTGGTTAATGTGGTTATGTATAATATCTATGAAAGTTATCTAGTGTGCGAGCGACGGACAAAATTATACTTCATATTAAGTTTCATTCTCGTGTAACTGACACAATGTATTTTATGAGAATGAATAAACAATCTAATTGTGTATCGCCATAGTGACATTTTAGGTTGTCAGCCCATCGCCTAAAATTACTATACACATTTAACCCTTGAGTCCCTTAGTCACCTTATACGACACTAACGGGAAAGAAATGGGGTGATGCTATAAATAGTGCCTCTAGATTAGGACATTGCAGGATGAACAATCTCATTCTCCGTAAGAAAGATGGTTCGGTGCTTCGGAAGACACGAAAAGAAGCTCTTTTTTCATTGAGTAATGTTTTTTCAGGCATGAGGTCACTAACCTTATGCTGATCGTATTGTTTGCCATCCATAATTACTTTGCTTTCAGTTATGATACATCCACGTCAGAGGTAACTAGTAGTTATCTAACAACTTAAAAACTGTGATTGAATAACTTCTTTATCACAAACATGAAAACTTATTTATGTAGCGGAGCTATTGTTTGGACACCTATATTGAGGCCGTATTCTGCTGTTTGAAGTGTGTCAGTTGTGTTTCAATAGACTGTCAGTTGGATAGTTATGGCATTCTGCTAACAGTTTGAAGTATAGAAAATCACAATGGCAATAGAATGACAATTCAGTTTCGATAGCATAGTATACTCACTGCGGGGGTTGGTAGCGTTGGCGGTGTTAGGGGGCGTGGCTGGGGGCGGGTCGCGGGCGCGGGCCGGCGCGGCCGGGGTGGCGGGGGTCACGGGGGCCTGCACGGGGGTCGCGGGGGTGGCGGGGGTCGCCGGCGCGGCGGTGGTGCGCGGGACGCTGCCCCCGCGAGAGCTGGCGGTGCTACCGGCCGATGGACGAGTGCTGGTACTGCCGCTGCCGCCGCTTCTGGATCAACAAATGTGCTTTATGATACAAGATTTAGTTGAAGAAAGCTGTATGAAGTGCAAATAAAATATACCGAGAACATTGCAGGGATGATCAGACCATAAAACTGAGCAATTTTGACATCAGCTGATTGACTTTCTACGAAAATTTGAAAAGAGAAAACATTTACCAATAAGTTTTTTGTACATCCTCGCTTACACCCTGTATTTGTATAACAAATTGATATCCACAGAACAGTTTTTTTTTAAGAAATATCTAGAACTTGGGTGCTTGTCACTAGCTGGCCAGGAGATAAAGCAAATATAACACAAAATAATTGAAAAAAATGTTTTTTTAAATTATTGCTATTATTGTAACATGATACTGAGCAGATTATGACTTTGAAAGTGTCAATAGCGTCAATAGCTAATCCCATGGTCTCTAGTAATGAAGTGAGTCCCTCGATCTAGCCGACGTCTCCGAAAAGCTGCATACGCTGCTGCTGTGACATGTTATTGAGCAGATTTTGCACCTCCACATTTTACACCTTACAAAATATAAGGAACTACAGCTTCAATAGCTTACCCCATGGTTCCTAGCAATGAAGAGAGTCCCCCGATCTGGCCGACGCCTCCGAAGAGCTGCTGCTGTGACATGTTATTGAGCAGATTTTGCACCTCCACATTTTACACCTTACAAAATATAAGGAACTACAGCTTCAATAGCTTACCCCATGGTTCCTAGCAATGAAGAGAGTCCCCCGATCTGGCCGACGCCTCCGAAGAGCTGCTGCTGTGACATGTTATTGAGCAGATTTTGCACCTCCACATTTTACACTTTACAAAAATAGGGCACTACAGCTTCAATAGGTTACCCCATGGTTCCTAGCAATGAAGAGAGTCCCCCGATCTGGCCGACGCCTCCGAAGAGCTGCTGCTGTGACATGTTATTGAGCAGATTTTGCACCTCCACATTTTACACTTTACAAAATATAGGGCACTACAGCTTCAATAGCTTACCCCATGGTTCCTAGCAATGAAGAGAGTCCCCCGATCTGGCCGACGCCTCCGAAGAGCTGCTGCTGTGACATGTTATTGAGCAGATTTTGCACCTCCACATTTTACACTTTACAAAATATAGGGCACTACAGCTTCAATAGGTTACCCCATGGTTCCTAGCAATGAAGAGAGTCCCCCGATCTGGCCGACGCCTCCGAAGAGCTGCTGCTGTGACATGTTATTGAGCAGATTTTGCACCTCCACATTTTACACTTTACAAAATATAGGGCACTACAGCTTCAATAGGTTACCCCATGGTTCCTAGCAATGAAGAGAGTCCCCCGATCTGGCCGACGCCTCCGAAGAGCTGCATCAGCTGCTGCTGCGACATGTTATTGAGCAGATTCTGCAGCTCCCCGTCCTGCGCGCCGCCACTGCCACCCCCGCCGCGCCCGCCTGAAGTCGGCGGGTTGTTCAGGGCTTCATTGATTCGGCGGCAGTAGTCGTCATCTTTCTCTGTCTTGGGCTCCTGAGGAATTTGAATTTGACATTACTAGTCTACAGATATTTAAGGTTTAGGACCTGTATCAATATCTTAAGATTAAGACTGGTATACCAATGATGAAAAGTTAATCTGGGCAATAGCCAGAGTTGGGCTCTATGAAGGGATTCATCATGTGTCTAAGTCTGCCTGAAGTCTGAATCTACCTACAACATTGTGTAACAGATCAAGCTTAACAGGTTTTCTATAGATAATGGTGTCAAATTCTCTCGACCCACCTTTACTAATTTGTAATAAAAATCTGATTCCCACAGAAAGATCCCTAAAACTACTTTTCCGTTTTAATTTTTTTCAAAACTAGTAGAAATAATTAATCATCATGTTAAGAAACAATAAAATATATTCAATGAACAAGTAAATTTTGTAGAAAAGGAATATTTATTTCTAGAAACTTTCAGGTTTGCCTTACATGAGTTTCTATCTAAGCAAAATGCTTCAACAAACAATCTTCTGGTCAAAATAATAGATGAGAAACAAACACCTAAAAAAATATTCGGATTTGCTGTGGTATTAGTAGGGATGGGTGATTCAGAAGCTGATTTATGCAACGACAGTATTCATCATCTTTGTCAGTACTAGGCTCCTGTGAAATTATAGTTTTGTTTTAAAGAGTGGAATTCATTAAAGGCATAGCCCACCAAATAATTGCCTGAACAAAGAAATAAAAATGCAGTTTCTCTTTTCATTAAATCACTCAATGACTTTGCAGATTGCCAGTCAAGAGGAAATATCATGATACTGTACATTTAGTTCTCAAGAAATTCAGTGCAACTTTGCATAAAGACTTTTGAAATTCTCATAAGACTCCTGAAATTGAGGGCAGCCTAAAGAAAAGAGATAAGACTGAATACACACCTGCATCCAAAAGAAGTACTTCTTTGCAAAAGATTTGAACTTTAGAACATAAACTCTGCCAGTGGTGCATTCGTTGACTCGCACGAACTCGCAGTCATCCGGGAATATCAGCAGGTCATCCTCGACTTCGCCGGTAGTGCGGTCTTTCCAGCAGAAGTGCATCAGGGAATCCTCCCCTTGGTACACGTATAATAGCCCCTTCCTCTTGTCGGGGTGTACCATGCGGCCCTTCAGCGTCATCCTGCCGGCACGGAACTCGACAAGGTGCTTGTTGCCCCCAGAGCTTCCTCCGAGGGCGGACGTGTTCCCGAATAGCGCCGTGGTGGTCATTTAACTGGAAAGACGCCACATTTTACACAACATTAAATTCGTTTAATTTATAACACTTATTTGGCTATTTGATATATGTATAATACATACCTTCTACGAGCCTAGAAATAAATATCCCTTTGTAAATTCAAAGGAATGACACGACAAAATATTCTTCAGTTCACAACATTTGACATTCACGACCACAGAACAGAACCACAGGACCACAGATTAACTACGCCTATAGTAGACTGGGAACCATCACTAGTGTTGGTTATAATCGGCTTCTCGATGCATTATTCGAAAATGACATATGAGGCAGCCCGCAGAGGGAAGGGGGGGGGGGGCAGCCCACTAAAAAGGAGGGTTTGGGGGCGTAGTTAAAATAAATCAGTTTTACACAAACCAACAGGTTAGAGTTGTGATCCTCTGGAGTGAACGAAGTAAGCGACCAAGCCGTGATAAAGAATATAAAATGATATTTAAAAAAACAATATCTAAATTTATACAAGTATGTAAAACTATCGATTAAATCACATCCCTATAAGCAGATTTTAAAAATGGTCACGTGATGTCTTCGACGATCGTGTCGTGCATGCGCGGGGCGTACATTGTTGGTACAGGGGTGTTTTTGGTGACATTGTTTTGTTGTTTCCATTGCCACTGTGGCGTGCACGCTAGGGTTGTATATTACTCTGTCGTTCATGATTCATCATTGGCCTCACAAGTCTGTGACAGACGATTTAATCAGTGTCTGAGGCAAGACTTTTTATGGCTGAATAAGCCGATACGGGAGCGGCATAATTTTCCGCACGCTCTACAAGTGTGTCTATTTTTTTCTAGGGTCCACAGCTTATTTCAAGATTCTGCCTTCACAAACCTTTTGTACCCTTGATCAGATTGCTTATTTTGGTAATGAGAAGATTTGTACCGCAAGGATTTTAGAAATATCGCCATTTTATAGTGTCACAGGGTCGAAATGATTTTATAACCTCAAAATTGGAAAAGCTTCAATATCTCTGCAAAGGATTGATCTACAAACAAAATGATCGCATGGATGCCGTTACAAATCGCAAATCTTCATTTGTACCGCTTTTTTATACCTCGTAAATACCAGATAGAGGAATAAAAGGCGATTAACGCTCATATGGCATTTGGTTGTTGGGCTTTCGAATATCTCCGTAAATATAGCGGTACAAATGTTCTGAAAGAAATCCCAGTAACAATACAAGCGGTACATTACATAGCTACAACCCAAAAAGCCGTATCTGCTCTAATTTACGAGAAAACAACACTGTAAAATTTGCAAGAAAATGATATGTACATGACCAAAGCTCGGCCACGGTGTTCTACTTTTAGACTTTTAGCAGCGGATTAATGCAGATTTCGGATTCTGGACTTCGATTTGCACTTCATACTGACCGAAATATATTTCATTTTCTTCAAGCAAGTACCTAATAAATTGGTTGACCGTCAAAGGAATAAAGTTTGTATGGCGCAGGCCAAATATAGTATTATTCGTCTATTTACATTATGCTGCGTCAGTTTACCAACGAGAAGCATTTAACACTCATATTACCTTCGGCAACTTTGTCATTATGGTCAATTCGTAGGGTGACCATAATGGGAGTTTTTCTGTTGACAGTTCTCTTGATAGTTCTGAATGTCAAACCAGAGGGCACTGTGCTAAACTAAAAATTTGACGTTTCAATATGGCTGGCGGCAGCCATAGTTTTGTCTCAGGTTCCGTTTCACGTTGTGTTCGTTCCTAATTTATTTCTTTTAGTTTGATTTGCTACAAAATAAACTTGTCGTCTTCCTATTATATTGAGTAGTTTCGAAACTTGGTTGTCGGCCGAAGGGGTGTCATACATGTAAGCAAACAAAAAATCTATAAGAAATTTAGAACGATTACATAAATAAAAAATAAAGAGTATTTTGTAGAGTGGTACAGATTTTCATGTAAAGGAATGTTATTTCAATTAAGCTGAGCGCCCTCTACATGACACTGGAGAATCTCTAGAAAATTTCCCATTTAAAAAAAATAAGCGTACCAATCTATACATATAATAAAACAATAAAACCCGTGTATTGAACAAATTTACGAAAAACTAATCGTAGATGATGTTAAAATATGATAAGAACAAATTTCATAATTTATATTTTTCAATATTTTTGTCTGTCTGTTTGTCTGTTTCACCGGGCTAATCTTCGAAACTACGGGAACGATTACCGAAGGCAAAATGAGTGTAAAACGTTTAAGGTTTGTAACTGACGCGACTGAATTTCAATTTTCGCCTTCACCACACAAACTTTATTTCTTTGACGGTCCATCTATGTATTAGTTACTTGTTTGAAGAAAATGAAATATATTTCGGTCGGTATAAAGTGCAAATCGGAATCAGAATCCAAATCCGCATATTACCGCTGCTAAAAGTCTAAAAGTGAACACCGTGGCCACACCTCGGACACTGGCGCTCAAATGTATGAAACAAACGCGTTGCTACGCACACAGTCTAAGCTCGCGTAGATGAACGCTAACGATAAAATGCTTGTGTGTGTGAGATAAGACATGTCAGGGTTGCCGCCATTTTACCTTAATTTGTTCGTGGTGCGTTCGCGAATCGGGAATACAATATGCGGCAATATGAAATGACCTTGTAATAGCGGGTTTGAATTTGATTTGCGGGCTTGTAAAAAATGGCTTGCCGGCCGCCGCCATTGCCCGGCCAGTTCAAGTTCGATGACCCCAATTACTCGAAACTTATTGCGCGCGGATTAGGAATAAATAGGAATCATAATGTACTTATGCTGTGATGTCTGTCTATGCTCAATTTTTACAATGGTTTCCTATTTCAAATAGTATAAACGAAATAAAAAAAAATTTGAAATAAATGACGGTCACCAAAATATTACGTAAGTTGAAAACATGATTTTTTGTTCTTTTAGAATTTGTTTTGTTTTCAGCGTGAACTGATAGGATAAGGTCTTAAACGGATAATGTCACAGAAATATAAAACATAAGCGCCTATTCTTTGCTACTAAAACATAAAACTCTTTAAAAATACTTAGATTTGTAAAGACAGGTAGAATCGGTAGAATTTTCTTTTAGTTTTGTCGTTTGCAGTGCTCAAACAACCGTACATAGCACAACACACACCGATCACAAAATTATTTCTAATATTAATTAGTTTAGTATAATTTACGCTGCGCTGCCTTCGCTCGCTGCACCAAGTCGTCGTCACGTCCTTGCTAGCCGGTGTCTGAGCGTCCTTCCTTCGAGCGCGGGTGGGCGGCGCTTTTAGGGGGAGGCAGGGAGTGACCATACTGTATGCTAGTACTATTAATTATACTGTGCCGTGGCCCAGCTTTGGTCTTGTACATATCATATTCTTGCAAATTTTACAGTGTTGTTTTCTCGTAAATTAGAGCAGGCAGATACGGCTTTTTTGGTTGTAGCTATGTAATGTACCGCTTGTATTGTTACTGGGATTTCTTTCAGAACATTTGTACCGCTATATTTACGGAGATATACGAAAGCCCAACAACCAAATGCCATATGAGCGTTAATCGCCTTTTATTCCTCGATCTGGTATTTACAAGGTATAAAAAAGCGGTACAAATAAAGATTTGCGATTTGTAACGGCATCCATGCGATCATTTTGTTTGTAGATCAATCCTTTGCAGAGATATTGAATCTTTTCCAATTTTGAGGTTATAAAATCATTTGGACCCTGTGACACTGTAAAATGGCGATATTTCTAAAATCTTTGCGGTACAAATCTTCTCATTACCAAAATAAGCAATCTCATCAAGGGTACAAAAGGTTTGTGAAGGCAGAATCTTGAAATAAGCTGTGGACCCTAGATTAAAACAGACACCTACAAGTGAAGGTGGAATTTGAGACTGGCTCATGCATGTTCATGATTATGCTGTGCAAAACTCTGTCGTGCATTATACGCGAGTGATTTGACAGAAAAACAACAAAGCGGATTTTTGTGTCTATTTTTTTCTAGGGTCCACAGCTTATTTCAAGATTCTGCCTTCACAAACCTTTTGTACCGTTGATGAGATTGCTTATTTTGGTAGTGAGAACATTTGTACCGCAAAGATTTTAGAAATATCGCCATTTTACAGTGTCACAGGGTCCAAATGATTTTATAACCTCAAAATTGGAAAAACTTCAATATCTCTGCAAAGGATTGATCTACAAACAAAATGATCGCATGGATGCCGTTACAAATCGCAAACCTTTATTTGTACCGCTTTTTTATACCTTGTAAATACCAGATAGAGGAATAAAAGGCGATTAACGCTCATATGGCATTTGGTTGTTGGGCTTTCGTATATCTCCGTAAATATAGCGGTACAAATACTACAAATGTTCTGAAAGAAATCCCAGTAACAATACAAGCGCTACATTACATAGCTACAACCAAAAAAGCCGTATCTGCTCTAATTTACGAGAAAACAACACTGTAAAATTTCCATGAAAATGATATGTACATGACCAAAGCTCGGCCACGGCACAGTATAATTAATAGTACTAGCATACAGTATGGTCACTCCCTGCCTCCCCCTAAAAGCGCCGCCCACCCGCACTCGGAGGACGCTCAGACACCGGCTAGCAAGGACGTGACGACGACTTGGTGCAGCGAGCGAAGGCAGCGCAGCGTAAATTATACTAAACTAATTAATATAAGAAATAATTTTGTGATCGGTGTGTGTTGTGCTATGTACGGTTGTTTGAGCACTGCAAACGACAAAACTAAAAGGAAATTCTACCAATTTTACCTGTCTTTACAAATCTAAGTATTTTTAAAGAGTTTTATGTTTTAGTAGCAAAGAATAGGCGCTTATGTTTTATATTTCTTTGACATTATCCGTTTAAGACCTAATCCTATCAGTTCACGCTGAAAACAAAACAAATTCTATAAGAACAAAAAATCATGTTTTCAACTTACGTAATATTTTGGTGACCATCATTTATTTACAAAAAAATTGTTATTTCGTTTATACTATTTGAAATAGGAAACTATTGTAAAAATTGAGCATAGACATCCACCTTACAGCATATGTACATTATGATTCCTATTTATTCCTAATCCGCGTGCAATAAGTTTCGAGTAATTAGGGTCATCGAACTTGAACTGGCCGGGCAATGGCGGCGGCCGGCTAGCCATTTTTTACAAGCCCGCAAATCAAATTCAAACCCGCTATTACAAGGTCATTTCATATTGCCGCACATTGTATTCCCGATTCGCGAACGCACCACGAACAAATTAAGGTAAAATGGCGGCAACCCTGACATGTCTTATCTCGCACACACAAGCATTTTATCGTTAGCGTTCATCTACGCGAGCTTAGACTGTGTGCGTAGCAACGCGTTTGTTTCATACATTTGAGCGCCAGTGTCCGAGGTGTGGCCACGGTGTTCACTTTTAGACTTTTAGCAGCGGTAATATGCGGATTTTGGATTCTGATTCCAATTTGCACTTTATACCGACCGAAATATATTTCATTTTCTTCAAACAAGTAACTAATACATAGATGGACCGTCAAAGAAATAAAGTTTGTGTGGTGAAGGCGAAAATTGAAATTCAGTCGCGTCAGTTACAAACCTTAAACGTTTTACACACATATTGCCTTCGGTAATCGTTCCTGTAGTTTCGGAGATTAGCCCGGTGAAACAGACAAACAGACAGACAAAAACACAACAAAATTTATTTTAACATCATCTACACATTAGTTTTTCGTAAATTTGTTCAATACACGGGTGTTATTGTTTTATTATATGTATAGATTGGTCCTCTTATTTTTTTTTAATTATGGTCACCCTACGAATTGACCATAATGACAAGTTGCCGAACGTAATATGAGTGTTAAACGCTTCTCGTTGGTAAACTGACGCAGCATAATGTAAATAGACGAATAATACTATATTTGGCCTGCGCCATACAAACTTTATTCCTTTGACGGTCAACCAATTTATTAGGTACTTGCTTGAAGAAAATGAAATATATTTCGGTCAGTATGAAGTGCAAATTGAAGTCCAGAAACCGAAATCCGCTGCTAAAAGTCTAAAAGAAGAACACCGTGGCCTAGCTTTGGTCATGTACATATCATTTTCTTGCAAATTTTACAGTGTTGTTTTCTCGTAAATTAGAGCAGATACGGCTTTTTTGGTTGTAGCTATGTAATGTAGCGCTTGTATTGTTACTGGGATTTCTTTCAGAACATTTGTACCGCTATATTTACGGAGATATACGAAAGCCCAACAAGCAAATGCCATATGAGCGTTAATCGCCTTTTATTCCTCTATCTGGTATTTACAAGGTATAAAAAAGCGGTACAAATAAAGATTTGCGATTTGTAACGGCATCCATGCGATCATTTTGTTTGTAGATCAATCCTTTGCAGAGATATTGAAGTTTTTCCAATTTTGAGGTTATAAAATCATTTGGACCCTGTGACACTGTAAAATGGCAATATTTCTAAAATCTTTGCGGTACAAATGTTCTCACTACCAAAATAAGCAATCTCATCAACGGTACAAAAGGTTTGTGAAGGCAGAATCTTGAAATAAGCTGTGGACCCTAGAAAAAAATAGACACAAAAAAATAAAAATAGAAATATTTTTTTATAGAGACAAAAATCCGTCTCTATAAAAAAATATTGAAAGAAAGAAATCCATCTTAGACTCTGTCTCTGTCCTATGACCTAGACTAGAGTCACAGATGAATAAGATAATGACTAGAGTCAAGAGCAAACCCATAATTAATAAAAAAAAAAAAGAGAAATCATACGTTGGAAATGTTTGGTAGTCTTGGTTTCGCCATTTCGTTTTCCAGCACTTATAGTACGTCTCTATGAAATATCATCTTGTTGTCTATGATATTGCTTAGTGATGCAAGCATATAAAAAATAACAGTTACAGAATATCTGCCAAAAATATCTAAATATATATCGTGCCGTGAGATGCCGGCTCAGAATAGCGTCACCCCATTTCTTTCCCGTGGGAGTCGTAAGAGGCGACTAAGGGACTTGAGGGATTTGTGTATTGAAATTCTAGGCGATGGGCTGACAATAGACCCTATTCCAGACGCACTTCTATTATTACTAAGTCTAATTTGAAGTTTCTAAAGCCGTTTCCTATTCTGCATGTAACTGTCAAACTCAAATGACAGGATTATAAACTCTAAAAATAACTGACAGGATTAAACTTAGCTTTAGCCGATTAGTGCAATTCTAGGAGGTGCAAAATTAAGCAATTTAAATATTTAAAAAGATTAAATTTACTAATCTTAGCGGCCACTAAAAAGGTCCCGCTTAAAAATAGTACTGTCAAAACAAATCGAAATGGTTGCAATGTTGGAGTTTTCTGTGTGATTTTCGGTCAGATAGGAGAGTTCTAAAGTGGGATCAATTGAGTTGGGAGGTCCTAGAGTGTCACTGGGTAGGAAAGATCTAAAGTGGCACCGGATCAGAATGTTCTAGGCTGGCACCGGGTTGAAAGGTTTTGAAGTGGCAACGGGTCAGAATATTCTAGACTGGCACCGAGTTGAAAGGTTTTAAAGTGGCACCGGGTCGGAAAGTTCTAGTTTTTTTTTTTTTTTTTTTTTTTTTTGTGGGACACTGAGTCATCCAATGACCCGATGAACCCTGGTGTCAGAGTTTTTCAACCGCCTACTACCACTAGTAGGCCTCTGACATGGTTGTGTTACGACCGCCGTCTAAGTAATCATAGACAGCAACCGGGACCGACGGCTTAACGTGCCCTCCGAAGCACGGAACCATTTCTTTTCGGACAATCAGTTAGTTCACCCTGCAATGTCCTAACCAGACCGGGAACAAATTCACAAAGAGATAAATATCCACTTTTATGAGTGTCCCACCGAGAATCGAACCCGGAACCTTTGCATCGCAGGCAGTCGCACTACTACTACGCCACATCGGTCGTCAGTTCTAGAGTGGTACCGAACGATTGTTTATCTATCAATTTCATCTCTTTTTGGCGATTTTACACAAAAATGCACCAAATAAACATTAAAGCATTATTGCATACTGCGCTCGCCGATCCATCTACCAAGCATGGTGTGTTAAGCAAATTCCCCCAAAGCCTCAACAGGGACAGGCCTGTTTCTATAGTTAAATATAAGAATAATTTTACTAAAAAATAGAAAAATGCTTTTCGTGCTTCGTGGTGTATAAAAAATATTTGTTTTCTTGCAACACTTATATATATTTTTAAATTTGCAACACAAAATTTTGGTAAAAATAGCATTGTCAAAATCAAATTATATTCCTGTCAAAAACTTCACAAAAACATGGCTTTTGTGGAATAGCCACACTTAAAACCTCTAAGTTTAGGGATTTTATTTTAGTGATTTTAGCATTAGAAACTTAAAATGATTAAAACGTAGAATCGGCCCTATTGTACCACAATGGCGATACACAATTTTCCAAATGCCCCTGAAATATATGTCAGACGTGGCGTAAAATGTTCGTTTTTGTGGCTGTTTACGCACTGCCTACCCCGCAAGGGATAATAAGTGTGATATGATATGATATGATATATTTGAATCTATCATCCACCGCCATATGTACGCACAATTAAACGGCTGGTTTTGTGATCAACAGCACGGTTTCCTCCCCAATAGATCAACAGCTTCTAACTTACTTAACATAACCACACTAATAGCTCACAATATGGATAATAAAACTCAAACAGACGTAATATACCTTGACTTCAAAAAAGCCTTCGACAGAGTCAATAACGATACCTACCCTCCTCAGAAAATTGGCAATAGCTGGGACATCGGTCTCACTTCTAAATTTCTTGGCATCATACCTTTCAGATCGAATTCAATATGTCGAGTATAAGAATACAAAATCTGCTGAATACAGAGTAACCTCCGGCATCGGTAAGGGTAGTAGCCTTGGGCCATTGCTGTGTTTAATACTAGTGAACGATCTGCCATCAGTCATTTCAAACTCTGTATGTTTGCTGACGACGTTAAAGTCGCAAAGTCTATTCAGAGCCTTGAAGATTGTCATGTATTACAGTACGATATAGACAGGGTACACTCGTGGAGTATTGACAACTGTTTAGAACTTAATCTCACCAAATGTTCAGTAGTTTCTTATAACCGGGCCCACCAACCAGTTGAAAATGATTATACAATTGGTATAGTTCCATTGAATAAAGAAGTGGCAATCCGCGACCTCGGCACTTGGTTTGACCCCCAGTTAAAATTCAACATGCAAATTGTAAAAACGTGTGCAAGAGCTAGGAAAATTTTAGGCTTTATCATGCGCCAGTCTAAGTTCTTCTATTGTAGGGAAGCTATTACTGTCATCTATAATGCATACGCACGTAGCGTTCTTGAAACTAATTCAATTATATGGTCTCCCCATGAAGAGTATTACAACAGCATGGTGGAAAAAGTGCAGAAAACTTTCTTAAGATTCCTATATAAAAAACTGTACGGGTATTACCCATTCCTATATCCAACTCCGTTTATAATGGGTATGGTCGAATATAATTCATTAGAAGTGCGACGGAAGCTATCATTAGTAACATATTTTTATAGGCTCATCCGCGGAGATGTAGCTAACCCACTACTTTTAGGACAAGTTTCCTTATATGTTCCCCCTTATCGCACACATGACCTACGTCCTCGTCGAACGGCGACGTTCCTCATTACGTACGGGCGAACAAAGTCATTATTAAAAACACCTTTGGTGGAAGCCTTAACACTTCTGAACGAAGTTATGATGTATGCTAATGTCGACATTTTTGTATCAACAGAGAATAAGTTTTTAGCATCTGCAGGACATTACTTGGAAATTACTTTTACAAGAAGTAGCATAGTAGATTTAGATCTTAGTTAATAATAATAAACTGAGATGTAATTAAGGCTTACATGTTTGGCTTGTCTGTAAATGTAAGTTTAGAAAATAAATAAATAAATAAATGAGTATGTACAAAATATCTGGGGTCCTGAGGAAAAAAAACAGTCGTGAGTGACTGCTCGTTTTTTGATATCGTTCAGAATTAATAAGAACTACGGGCACAGGTTACTTAATAGTTACTCCGTAACAGATAAACCACTCTACTCTACAGAAATATCATATTACCTACTGCAATAATAACCTATTCTTTGCAGTAGCAAGACGCCTTCATCCAAAATTAACCAGAGCCCACGAGCATAAAGTTATTTATGCTCTGAGGATCACGTCGCCATGTGATGAGCGTGGGTTGCCAGGGGCTGCCCCTCTTTCAAAATGATGACAGTAGGTATTTGCTGTACACTTTATAAATGAACTCCTCGTGGCGCGGCTGTTAACAATCCACTGAGAAATGGGGTGGCCGGTAGGTACTTTTCGCGCGCAAAAACACATGGAGAGAAAGAGGCCTGTTACGGGTCCAAAACAGGAACGAACAGCAAGGTTACGAGGAAGAAATCAGTTCACTATAACTAGAACGCAAATTTTATTACCATTTTCGTCTTCTTCGTGTGGGACACCGAGTCTACGAACGACTCGATTTTGTTACCTGTGGTGGCTATTCGAGAAACCTTTGAATGTTTATTGCCATATTTGGCGTAAAAAACTTTGTTAATATTTAAGAAAAATACATTATTCTATTCCGTTTCCTGTTACAAGTATTTTTTCACTTCACTATTGACAGTTGAATATCGAAGTGTTGCCATTATGTCAATAGTTTATCGTTTTTACACAATTTTTAAATAGCAGTATTCAGGGTTGATCAATTCGATCGACAACTCGGTGTCCTACACGAAAGCCTTAGAATAATGGCAGTATTGAAAATAAAAATCGGCTTTATTTGCCCGTGATTTTACCATACATTATTGATGTATTTAACTTATATGTAGAAAAAAAATGACGTCAGATGAAAACTCTGAAATTTATTAACAAAAAAGATGGCCACACCTTTACTGGAAGAGCTGCTTGCTTCTATTCTTTCTTGCTCTCATTTTGTCCGCCAGCGATTTATTGTGACGATACAACTGTGTCTTTGCTTTGCTGCAAAAGAAATTACTATTTCTACATAAGCAAGGAGAGATCAGTGATAAACTAGGTGTTCTGTGTGCCTCCTTGAAATCCTTTTTAACATTTTTACTGCGAAGACTGAAACTATTTACTTACGAACATGAGCACCATACCAACAGGTAAGAAAACATTATCAAGTAACCCTAGGTTTACTGTCTATTTAGGAAAGTATTTTGATGGATTGTAGCAATACCAGATTTTTGCCGATGTTGCTGTATTCACGCAGAGGAGGTATTATGACTCGCTAAATTTTCTAGGTACCTTGTATGTATTTAGCCCCCTTTTGTAACGTGTTCTGCATTTTCAAACACAAATAAAGCAAGCAGGTATGTAATTGATGCGTTGTTCGTGACATGACGAGTTTTCAGCGATAACTTGGTACACTAATGTTATTGGATTAACTGATTGATTGCCTGAAGGTTGTAGGTATGCCCTACGTTTTTTACTGTGTAGATTGTTATATTATCAGTGTTATGTTTAGGTTTATTTTATCATTCTTCTATTCTATTGATAGAATACGATACCCCTACCAAATCAACTACATATCTAATTAGGTCAGTCAATTTCCTTACAATAAAGTTTGGTAATATTAACCAATTTCATAATGTTTCACTCATTGTTCTTTTCCAGTTTGCAATCATAATACTATCCACATCACTAAAATTGCTGTTATTACACTAGTCTTAATACCATGCACAGTCTGGTATACATTGCTGGTTATTATATGGGTGTCATTTCAATAAACTCAAAATAATCAGCAATAAATGCCAGACCATGTACCTACTGTATTCAAGAACAGTGTTATAAGGGTCTTACTCTTACCACTGTGCCAATTTAAGAAGATTTTTTGCGTAATTATAGTGTTGTAAATGGACTGTTTCCTCTCTTTAATTGATTATTAAGCAGTAAATCTTTTGACAATGAAATTACTATTGTAACTGATTTGTTTTGATTTGATTATTGCTCAAACACTTTATACTATTTAATTGGAGAAAGGATTAAAGTCAACCTATTTCAGACTTGCTCTGCCATATTATCGCAGCATAAATTAAATTTTTAAATATTTACTCTGTAAAGTAAATTAAAAGCTTTTCACACTTGTTCCACTAATATATTTAAAAATTAAATATAATGCAATTGGCCATAGCAATTAATGGAGTTCAATCAAGAAATTACTTCACTAAGTGTAGCATGCTCACACTTTTGAAATTTGAAGTTAGTCAATAAATCTAAAATGGGGTAAATTCCATACAGCACCTGTGTGGGGTTGTTCCACAAAGCATGGTCTGTCTCTTGAAGTGCTCTTTATTTCCTGACACCTGTTTTAGTGGCAGGATTACCAAAATGCTATCTATATGAATGCACCAATACCCAAAGCATCATTGGCTACTTTTAGTAAAATTTAATTGGATTCTCATGGATTACAAATTTGGAGCAGCATGTATTGTATACATTCTCAGTGGACCAGTTCAAATATATTATACTCAGGCATTCTATCTAAACAACGAAAAAAGGCCAAGTTAGCTAAAGAAGTAACTGATCATATAAGTCATCCATCCTGATACAAAGGTTAATAACCTCTCAAGATCTGCATTGCACATAGCAGTTTATCAATATTGCTAAAGACAAACACACACAAGTGAATGTCCTTTTTATGAATGAAAAAGCACTGGAACTGATTTGGCCTAAAAACACCCAAAGCAAAAGGAAAAATATGATTATAATATTATTAAAATGGGACTTATTTCCCATATAGTATTGCAAATAGTATAGAGAGAAAGCGACATACCTGTCCATTTAAGATACATAAACATACATTTATGTATGCTGGTTTCAATGGCCTTACAGGCTGTGTGGTGCTGGCCTAGAATAGCTTCACCCCATTTTTACCCGTGGGTGTAGTAAAACGGTAAAAGGCGACTATGTGATGAATCGGATGAATCCATAAATGGGCAACAGCATTCTCTATGAACATCTATAACACCTTGCACTGCGCTCGCCAATCCGCCTGCCACATTTGGTGAGTATGACAAATACTCCCCAATGACCCCTCATTGAGGCCCATGTCCAGCAGTGGACTGTTGTTGCTGTTGTAGTTGTTTCAATGGAAACTTAATAACTTTTATAAAAAAAGGAATGGAATGGCTAGCTCAATCACACCTGCTAATAATAATGACTCTATTGGTTCTCAAAGGCCAAAATCGCAATAAAAAGCCCAATGTGTATGATGTTCAACTAAGCATATCTCAGATCATATTGGGTATTTGATTGTTTTCTTGTAACATCACCTAGAAATTAGATTATCTAATCAAGTCTATACATGTTATCATTTGAACAAAATAGTTGTATTGTTTTCTTGCGAAAATAATTATCATAATGACAACAGATCTCGCGAAAAGATGAGCGCTAGACGCGGCCGAGATCGCAGGGACAATTCAGTTTAGTTTAGTTTTAGTAAGTTTATAAAGATAGATCATGTTTTTTTTTAATAATGATCAGTCTTCAAAATCGTCAAAAGTTTGCATTATAGTGGCTATTCTAAGCTAGGTACTGTGCACTACGTATGATGCACAATTTAAGCAATTTGAGATTTCAGTATGAAGCTGTACTTATTACGTTTTGAAATAGCGTGAGTCATGCCTCTGGTCTGGTCGTGCAATCTTAATTTTTTGTGTTATTTCAACAAGTAAGATGACGTAACTCTCTTTATGATAGTCCGGCGTGCTCGCCGCTTGCCTCTCGCCTCTCGCCACCCGTCGCCGCCGGCGCTGTCAATAAACTTTGGCCGCACAAGGTGAGCTCGTTGTGCCTGTTGTTTTGCTCTTAGTCTTTTTCGGTCAGAAACCTGCACCACACCTTGTACACGCGCCGCGAAACCGTCGCAATAATTACACGTAGCGACTCTTCCATATGCTACTACTTTAAAATAATTTATTTTTTGGCAGAGAAAATGTTTAAAATAACCAGTTTTCAAAGTTTTGGAGGTCAAGTTCATACATAACTTAGGATCCGCAATATTGCTAGCTCGCGTGGCTCTCGGTGAAAGTGGCGAATACGAGCTCGAGCAGCGGCGCGCGACGGCGGGAGCGGCGCGGGCGCGGGCGGCGCGGCGGAGGCCGGCTGCTGGCTGGCGGGGCCCGACGTGGCGGAAGAAACGAACATCATTGCGCGCGCGCACAACCCGCACACCGTCATCTCGCGCGTGCTTTTCGCGCTGTTAAAATCGAACCATGTTTATACTGTGACAGACACTTCCGCCGTACTCTCACGTAGCGCCCAACACGTGTCCACAGTGATACCCTAGCATCGCCGGCGATGTCATGGTATTAGTGCGCGATAAAGATAAACTATGTTTGACTGATACGATACTGTCACTTCGGAATGTGCGAAGTTGTCGTCGAAGACGAGGCAGATAGCTAGGGGATGGCGAGCGATGGAGGCAGCGGCGGGGAGCCGACGAGCCTGGAGTACATGGAAGACCCGTATTTCGAGACGCCGGACGACGACTCGACGCCGAGCTTCGATGTGGCGGTGGAAGAGCTGGAAGAGCTCGAGGAGCTGGCCACCTGGCCGCGCGACGACCCCGACGCCGACTGGCGTACTCTGCCGGACATAGCAGAGTCCTCCCTTTGCATAGAGACCGAATTCTATATGGACAATCGCCGACGACGATTGCGTATATTTAGGAAAAAAATGCGTGAAGTGCGTGTAACGTTTCAAGACTTGTCTAAGCCGTATCTTGCCAAAGTTTCGAGCCACACGAATTACAAGAAGTTTTTGGGTATTACGCCAGAAGGTTAGTTCATACCATATGCTATTGTAAACATCATGTGAAATGGTGTCCTGATTTCATTTATAGCCAGAAATTACTTACACCAGTAGTGGTCTAACTGTCATGTGTCTAGATCTATATAATAGAGGTATAAGACAGCTATCTATGCGTGATACGACTTGACTTAAGCCGTAGCATTTCCGATTAAGATTATTTCCATATTAGTTTGGTGGTTTGCGTATTTTGTAATATTTTATAAATTTTAGTACAAGATGTGTTGGTTGGAACGTCATTAATATGAGCATTTGAAATACTGACATCTTAAACCATCGTTCATTAAAATAACTAGTAGATTTTGCATCACTACATAAAGAAATAGATCTTTGTCTCAATATACACAACAAATAATAAAAAATAAAGTCACTTCCCGTGTCTGTCTGTCCCTATGTATGTAAAGATCTGTAAAATTAAGTACGCAACCGATTTTGTTGCATTTTAAGGGTTCTATAGCTCAAAATGAGAAAAACTAAACCCTTATAGGATCACTTTGTTGTCTGTCCGTCAGTCTGTCTGTCTGTCCTGTCAAGATTATTTATCTCGGGTACGCGTGGAAATATCGAGATTTGAAATTAAAACCATACACAAGTTTACGGCCTCTAAAAAAATTCATGCTCCTTAATTAACGCTAAAAAACATACGGCCGTTTATGCTGTCAAAAACGCGTTTTTTGGCCCTCACATACATACACATATCACGCCTTTATCCCTTGCAGGATCTGACAAATCTTTTAGGGACATTTTAAAAAAAATCTCTTACAAGAGATTCAAAATTCATAGAGATCTCGTGAATCTCTATGAATTTTGAATCGTGATCCGTGGATCTCGAAATATGAAATTTGGTAAGTAGCTTCGTTTCGAAGTAAAATATATATTTTTTAAACACGAATTTTATGGGAACCGAAAATGAACAAAATTTTAAAATTGAGGCTAGTAAGTTCCCACCCGAGTAGAGTATCAGAGTATCATATGAAAGGGCTTGATGTGCATGTGACGGAACCCTCGGTGGGCGAGTCTGATTCGCACTTGGCCGGTTTATATTTTTTAATAGATTGAGTTATGCAAAAGCCAGGAATATTTTTTATGCCGAGGAAAGGTAAAACATGCAACAGCGAGTGAAACCACTGGGCGGGCCGCTAGTATAATAATATTGTAGATCAAAATAAAATTAAGCAAGTCCTCAAAAATTTTATACCTAACACAAAAAGCGTTTTATATTTGGTATTCAACTGTATATCAACCCGGGTAAACGTTTTTCCATTCTCAGTAATATTTCTCTGATATCGGGTTCGTGATCGTGTCATTTCTCTAACTAGGTAAACACGAGCTGCTGAGGGAGAAACAATACTATTAATTAGAAGTGGCTGTTCGATTTACTTAACTACGTATAGTACGTATATTGTATTGAACGGTATTGATTGTTATCAAGGACGTAACTTACGACAACGCAATGTACAAGTGGAATGAGTCATGTTTGTTTATTTAGTGAGAACTATTTTTTTCTTTACTTGAAATTGATTCTTACTTGCTGTAACGTAGTATTCAATCCAACAAGTATTCTTATTTTATTATAAACTAGCTGTTACCCCCGGCGTTGCCCGCATATGTGGTGATAAAAATTATCCTATGTGTTATTATATTAATTTATTTAGATTCGGTTCATTAGTTTTTGTGTGAAGAAGAAACAAACAAACATACAAACTTTCGCATTTGTAATATTAGTAGGATGTGTTACCAGATACTTGTAAAATCCTTTCTCTACCCAGTGTCCCACACGAAAATATTGTACCTGCTTAAAAGAGTGGATCAGAATATTGGATATATTATAGCGGTAAAATGGCGAAATCAGGAATTTCTAGGATTTAGTGAATGTGGCCAAAAGCCTGAATATGCCTAAATAATACGTATAAATTTTTAAAGTTGTTTAGGAATATCGCAAACGAATTTTAAAAGATAAGTGTACAATATTTTTTTTATTTAAATAAAAAAACTTCTCGTCTGTTGGTGATTAATTGTAAATTGAGCTAATTGAAATAATTTGCAGTAGTTTATGATGATTTCCTGAAATATAGCGAAGGAATTAACCTATCTGGAAACTTGTATTGCATTTTTGCGCTAATAATGTACTGCTGATAATTGAAGTTATCAATTTCGGGATTAGTTTAGAAGTTCGGGAAATATCCATGAATTTTTACCGTAATTCTATATTTGTTTAGTTAGATGGTAGAATGTCTATTATTTTGCCATTTTCCGGCTTTTGGACAAATTCCTAGGATTTTGTCCGTATTCCTTATTCTGCCATATCACTGCGACATATTTTTCTTTAAACGCCTTAAATGTTCTTAAATAATAAATTAATCCAGAGATTGGCTAAACTGTAAGCACTGATAGTAGATTAGGTGTGTGAGGTCTTATCGCAACTCCAAATTACTAACACTCCTCTTAAAAGAAAATGAACGTTTTTCGTAAAATTACTTTACAGCTGCACCTAGAAAAGCGTCCCTTTTCATGACTCGATAAAATGTTATAAAGTACGTGCCTTGAATTCATGCACATTTTTTGCAGCCATAAAGTAATTTGCCCTACTCTACTTACCCCATTATGTGCTTTTTATTTTTCTTTACGATCTTAAAGTAATAGAATGTAACTCATAACTTTTATATGTGAAGCCTTGTTGTGAATTTTATATTGCAACATCGGATAGCTTAGGATTTTCCTAAAACAATTAGATACCTGAAATGAAATCAAGTGAGAAATTAATACTTACGTGACGTATACGTATTTTCTTTTGGCGTGGAAGTTTAATGCGAGTATTGTTAATCCACGTCTGAAATGCGATGATGTTTAAAGTTTCCGTTACTTAAAGAAAACATAATTATTACTACGGACTATTTGCATTACTTTTATATTGAATAAGGTAGGTGCAGTTATCGTTTCGGGAACAAAATGTTTACACATTTTCATTTCTGCACAGCTGAAGAAGCGGTGCCGACCGCCGGCGTCGGTGGACAGCCAGGCGAGATGCACACCCCTGACGAGCTGATCGGGCTCACTCCGGAGCAGGCGGAGCAGCTGCGCGCGGAGTGGAGCCGCGAGCTGGCGCGCGTGGAGGACGAGATCGCCACGCTGCGCACCGTGCTGCAGAGCAAGGTGAGGCAGCGAGCAGCCGGCTCACTGCGGAGCCGCTGCGCGCGGAGTGGAGCCGCGAGCTGGCGCGCGTGGAGGACGAGATCGCCACGCTGCGCACCGTGCTGCAGAGCAAGGTGAGGCAGCGAGCAGCCGGCTCACTGCGGAGCCGCTGCGCGCGGAGTGGAGCCGCGAGCTGGCGCGCGTGGAGGACGAGATCGCCACGCTGCGCACCGTGCTGCAGAGCAAGGTGAGGCAGCGAGCAGCCGGCTCACTGCGGAGCCGCTGCGCGCGGAGTGGAGCCGCGAGCTGGCGCGCGTGGAGGACGAGATCGCCACGCTGCGCACCGTGCTGCAGAGCAAGGTGAGGCAGCGAGCAGCCGGCTCACTGCGGAGCCGCTGCGCGCGGAGTGGAGCCGCGAGCTGGCGCGCGTGGAGGACGAGATCGCCACGCTGCGCACCGTGCTGCAGAGCAAGGTGAGGCAGCGAGCAGCCGGCTCACTGCGGAGCCGCTGCGCGCGGAGTGGAGCCGCGAGCTGGCGCGCGTGGAGGACGAGATCGCCACGCTGCGCACCGTGCTGCAGAGCAAGGTGAGGCAGCGAGCAGCCGGCTCACTGCGGAGCCGCTGCGCGCGGAGTGGAGCCGCGAGCTGGCGCGCGTGGAGGACGAGATCGCCACGCTGCGCACCGTGCTGCAGAGCAAGGTGAGGCAGCGAGCAGCCGGCTCACTGCGGAGCCGCTGCGCGCGTGGAGGATCACACACATACAACAGTAAAATACGGTCGCCATCGCCTCGTCTTACAAATATTTGAGGGTCTTTTGAGAAAAGTCGTTTTTCTACATTGTGACAGGTTGTCAAATTTGCATAAAACCCTCGAATTCCTTAGTCGCCTCTTACGAAACCAGTGGGAAATAGATGGAGTGATGATAATTTAAGCCGGCATCACACTTAGAAGTCCAGATCGCCACAAATGAAGTACCTTTCTGAATACGTCCTGTATGCGTATATGACGCGTATGTATATATCATCTCATAGCGAGCCTAGGAGATTATCCGGAATCATGGACTGGACTAATTAATTTATATATAATCTTCTGTGCACCTTAGTACAATGTTCATCGACACATGGTCCCCACACGACGAAGATGTACAACGAACACCAATTTACTATCTCATACCAGTATGCCACGGGACATACTCGTATGTATGAGTTACACTATTACGCCAAATTAGTTATCAGGTAAAAAATACATCATAAACAAACCGCTATATCCCCAACTGCTCCCATTTAGCCTGATAAAACTGTTTACAAAAATCTGGGCAACCCAGTATACCAAACGGTTACTACATGAATGGCCGCGTTTATCTTATCCATCACAACCACAACACAACATTGTGCAACCTCCGCCTCATGGTTCACGTAATAATTATGGCGGTACGGTATAATACCGAAACGATTAGTGCATAGCGGTGCTATATGGAGATACTACTTCCTGATTGGACGGCATTATACTGAAAGCTCTTCTCATACGGATGATTTCGTCACAGAGCTTGTACCTAATCGTTGAAACGTCTGTGGTTAATACTGCAAATTACTGACGACTATTTCTGCTAGTCTAACTATGCGAATCCATGATGCAACTCGTCTGTAAAACATGTTATTTGGTGACCCAACTACAATAACGCTTGCTGTTTTCTTACATGTTTTTGATTCCAGCTAATTGTTTTTTAATCATTCAAATTTTTCAGGTTTCGTTAAGAGTCGTTTCGTATAAATGAACCGTAGTCTGTGTTATAATTAGAAGGTTAATAATGTTCGTTTCTTTTAACAATAATAAGAAGATCATTTTCATTATTTCAGATCCGTCAAAGCTCTGAACTAAAACGAAAACTTGGCATCACCGTGTGGAAGGAGATCACCGACGACGTGAACCAGGGTTTGAAAAACGTTAAAGAAAGCCAAGTGTAAGTACTCTCATCCTATTATTCGGCACATTTGCACCGTGTTCACTTTTTGCATCTATAGAGTGTTTTTATTTTTAGTTCTGTACAAAAGAACTTAATAGATTCTGTTCTCGCGTTTTTTTTTATTCATGTGGTGAGAGGTGGCCTTATTCGTTTTTTTGCTTGAGCTAAATGTACATTCAGCATAGGAAACATTGAATTCTAAAGCTTGGTCATATAATATTTTCACATGCCGACTAGCGGGCAGGTCGAACTTCAAATATAAACTGTATAAGGGGATCCCTTGTACGCATAACTTAAGGTGCTATCGATTATAGTATGACAAGGTTTTAACTGACCAATGTTTCCATCTGCCGAAAGTATAGTAGAAATTGGTGGCGAGTACTTAGTGATTTTATTTGGTTTGCATCACAGCTATCAAACGATAGAGACACGCGTGTCGGCGCTTACGCAAGCTGTGACTGAAGCACCAATGTAAGTACAGACGGTTTTTTTGCACGAGCTTTTTGATTTTAGAACGCTTATTAGTTCTTCGTACGCGCTTTTGTATAGATAGTAAAATTTTAAAACGCTTGTTTTGATGTCTTTCTTAGGCACACTATGCAACGCTTTTTATCTCTTTTTCCGTAAGAAACCTGCAAATAAACCTCTTAGAATAATATTCCGCGTTCCTTTACACTTTTCTGACATACTATAGCGATTGTTCTGTTCATACGAATAAATCGTATTCACAGTTTTTATTTATCAGGAAATGACGCGTGGGAATACACTTTTTTTTAGCTGTAATGTATTTGAAAAGTTTGTTCTAACTCTATTGAGTGTTCACTTTAACCCTAAAAGCAGGAGGAATCCGTTTCATGGCTCGCGACCGTCTTCATACTAGTGTAACATGTCTTATGCAATATTAATTGTACGGTAGGTCACTAACCATTTGTAATTGCATATTCTAAGCTAATATCGATCGTTCGTGTTGTTTAATTACTACTACTACTTGTACCAACCTGTTGTTGCTAAGTATATTGTTATTAAATCATGTTATTTGAAATGAAAATAGTATTTAAGGTAATTCAATTTTTAATTCATTCATTAAAAAGTACTTTCAGATAAGATAAGACACAATAATTCTGCGTATATCTACTATCTGATATTATAGAGTGAATTGAATTATTGGCCTAAAAAACATATAGGTATATCTGTAGGTACTATCAGTGTCTTTAGATAAGCGTTTGTATAGTACTCTTAAATTGCAGTATCGGAACACTCATGCATGACGAAAATCAAAAATTTAATCAGTTCATTTTGTATTGATCTAACTAGCGGTTCAACTATATAACAGTGTTGTTAAATATATGCGAATAAGCCGCTCCGGTGAAGGTCTGTTAGTTGCATAAAAGTGTGTATTTTTGCATTTTATTGAAGTATTTTACGATACCTAAGACGTCCTTGTGCTAAGACCTTCTCACGGTCAGCGCCTTGAACTTCTACGTACTTAAATGAAAATTGAATCGAAAGGATCGATTTCACATACTTAACATTACACTCATACTACTCGTCCGTAGAGGAAACTAGTTCGATCGAATATTAAATTCGAAGTTCTAGACTAGTGACTTAAATAGGTAGATGAAATATAAGGTCAAGCAGTTTTTGTACGGTATTACTAACATTAAAGAATTTACCTAGTTATTTACGATCTTTGGTACAACAGCGAATGAAATCAACTGATAGCAATAATCACGATATGGTGATTGAAAATTCATGCGATAACTATGCTGTATGAAGTTGAAATCAGTTATACATTGTTACAAGTCGCTTTTAAAAAGTCACATATAGTCGTAGAGACAGTTTATTAAGTTTTGTGCGATTCCGAGCTGGCCGAGTCAGATAAAGCGATAATTTTGTTTAGGCGGCGCCGAGCGAAATCCGACCGTCCAGTGGCGCCCTCTCATGTTCTTTAATAATTTCTTAAAATCCAGGACAAACATTAAAAATCTAAGACGGACAAATTGTTGTCCTATACGATAAATTTATTTTAAGGTACAGCAATAAGCTTTACATTGTTAAGCGTCTTTAAAACCCAAGAAAAAGCTCATTGTTGTACCTTAAAATAAACTTATCGTATTGGACAACAATTTGTCCGTCTTAGATTTTTAATGTTTGTTCTAGATTTAAGAATTTATTAAAAAAAAACATGGGAGGGCGCCACTGGACGGTCGGATTTCGCTCGGCGCAGGCTTAAGCTCTTCTTGATAGCACATGCTATCAATCAGCAAAATAGTTTTATATTTCTTTCAATATCGTCAGCCAATATTTGAAACAATTTATACTTTTCTATCCAGATACCAAAAAACAGAATCTGTGATAAAGACGACGGCGGAGAAGACGACATCTATCCTGGGAGGCTTCACGGCCGGAGTCACCAGCAAGCTGGGCGCCATGCGCAACTCGGAGTCCTTCCGCTCCATAGAGGAGCGCGTCGGCAGCGCCTATGAGAACGTGAAGGTACTGGCATAGGATAACAGAGGGGGAAGCGTGCAGAGGGGTGGGGGGGAGCAGCTGCAAACAAGCGCCGGCCACGCTTGTCTGCCGTCCACTGAGTTCTGTGTCCGGCAGCGCTACCAAAAGTCGGTGGTTCGACTGCCAAGCTTGCCACTGTGGGTGTCTCGGCTTCGAGCAAGTATGCGGGACCTGGCCTGTCAAAAAACTGAATGGCTTTCTTAGTGTAAAACCATTATCGCTCAAGCAGTAATACTATACCTTAATATCGCCCGGAGACATGAATGAGAAGAAGTTTCAATTCTCCTTGGGGTAGGTACATAGACTCCGCGCCACGCAAAAGCCTACTGCTAAAATATCTGACGCTAGCTGGACCATAATCCTTATACCCATTTAATATGCGATTCCACACGATATTCTCGTTGGAATTGATTAACTAAAACTTGTCTGTTTTTTTCCAGGGCAAAGTGGCGTCCCGGTCGAACTCGACGCAGAGCTTCGACGAGGCGCTGCGCGAGTCGTCGCGCGCGGCCAGTGGCGCCGCCTCGCCCACCATCCCCGAGAACAAACCGCTGCCTTAATGCGGCCGCAGACCACGCCCCGCGGACTACGTGTAAGCAGGAGCTGCGAGTGAGCCATCTCTTGTTGTCTGCTCGACGTCATAAGCTACCGCGTGGGATTTTTCAAGCGAGTTCGTTACGGGCTCGGTCTAGGCCTGGTCAACTTGCAAACTACATAATATCCACGATCAAGGTGGCAGTGGGGTCACAACACCCTGGTCGATACAATCACTTTATAAGTCGACCAGCTTAACCGAGACTGCACGCGCTCCCTTCACGCTTGACAAATTTCACGCTCATAGACATGATGTTTTTCATGTTATGTCAAATGTATGACGACAGCTCCTCCTTACATGTAGTCCGCACCGCGCCCCGACCGGCCCCGGCGCCGCACGCGACGCCGCACGGTAGGGTTCGTACTGCAGCCGGATACGCTATTATTACAGTATCCGATGTCTTCTTCGATCGCAGAGCTAACACGAGGCAAGTAGCCATTCTCGCACTCGCAAATTTCAGCCGATACTCGAAAGGATCTTACACATTGATTGAAACGTGCGAGCGAACAAATAGTACTGGAAAATCTTGTATAAGCTCCACTATACTGAACTTCTAAAGAGTCACGTGTTGACGCTAGTTGATTTCACCTAGCGCCATCTACGTCAAGTTATCTTTACTATCTGTGACTATCGACACGTAACTGCTGAACTGTATCACCGATGTGCTAACTGTATTTTCGCTGAATCTTAGAGACCGGATTAGCAAGTTGAATTCCATAACAAGAAATCAAATAGCCATATTCACAACAGTGTTATATATCTTCACTTATAATAAGAGGAATTCATCGAGCTTACGTACTTTAAGATTTATTTTACTTTGTGAATAAGATGGTAGTTAAGAAATGCTGTCGATTCGATGATATTGCTCTTGTGTGCGTGCCATCTTCTGCAATGATTTATTGTTTGTTAAAGTATAGGAAGATGAAAAGCCTTTTAGAATTCGTAAGACCATTTGCAATGCAATTTTCTATTTTAATGAGGAAATACCACAAATGTTGCGGTGAGAAACCAAAATAGCAATGTTAGTTCAGCGCAGTGTTTCACGACGGCAGTTGACGGTAGCAAGCCGAGCGGGAGTCGGCGGGAGGGGTGTACATCGAGCAGTACTCTAAAACACCAAGTTCATTATGACCCCATTTAATGAATTGAGATTAGGTTTTTGTTTTCTACCATACTAAGTACCCCTATTTGGGGTGTTTTAGCATTAACTAACATTGTCAGGTTATAAAGATCAACGCATTTCTTGCGTCTCTTTGTTTAAAAAGATGTAACATATTAATTGGTATTTATAATTAGTTTATGACAAAGTATTTTCGTTAAAGTGCTTTTATTGTCTAAATTAAGTAAATCCTTATTTATTGCGGCGTGGCCGAATTGTCGTATGGGTTAAGGCCGTACGCTCGCTCACGCGGTTTCACGCGCGGGACGTCCCGCGCGGGCCAGATTTGACAAAACACAAGATTGGCGCCCCGTGACGCGGCCTGCGGTCACCCGCGCCGCGGCTTCAGCAACCCGCGACATAATATAACCCGTACGAACACGACGACACTTGCCATATTACAACTACCTAGGCACTATGCGCCTTCTAAATTTGGACGGGTAATAATGGCGGCGATGTCAGACCGCCGCGCGGATCCCGCGAGACCGCGCGCGGCCTCACGCGCGGGCTGGCCCGCGCGTGAAACCGCGTAAGCGAGCGTACGGCCTAATTAAGACTGCTTGCGGCTTCATGTAGGATATTCGAATAATCACATTTTTCTATATTCATGTAAAAGTTTGCATTCCAAAATATTCACTCAAGATGTCTATTTAAAATGTTTATCACGTTTGAAATGTTGTGAAATATTCGAGTATAGGGGATTATGGAACCTTGGGGTACTTAAAAGGTCCACAGTTATCACTTTTATACTTACTATATTATACAATTATGTTTAAATCACAAAATTGTAAGTCCTTGTTACATACGTGTATAATATAAGACACTTACTTGCCGATGTCCGTAAGGTCCAGTTTGAAATATAAAAATGATATTTTTATAAGATGCTTAGCTTTCCTTTACTTATAAAATATTTCCACTATTTACATTCATTACATTACTTTTGAAGATGGTAAATAAAGTTTATGTAATAATTTACTTGAATTGTATTATTTTATCCGGGTTACCTGCGATTACTCCACCACTAGATTCTCACACAAGATAAAACGAGTGTCACCTCGAGAGAATGTAGCAAAATTACAGACGTTTTGCATTGTGTCATAGCGCCAACGCTGCGTGGAGCGTTAAGCAGACTGGGCGACCCGCGTCACGCAGCGCTGCTCTTGTATTTTGCCGAATCTAGCCCGCGTGTGGTCGCCAACCGGCTCACATGTGAACCCGCTCGACGCAGCGTTGGCGCTTATATTAAGCATTTGTATGTTTTGCGACTTTTTCAATTTAAAGTGAAAGAAGTTAAGAGTTGTGTGAGTGAATCTTAGACTATTGGGCAAATATCTTCTAATAATGAGATAACATAAGGAGTAACTGAAAAACATGAGTCGTGTGGGACAGAACGTTTATTAATTACATACGTAAAATATTAATAGGCAGATTGAGCTCTACTATTCAAAATATTAGACATTGCGGTCTTTTATACATCGTAAGTTATGAGTTTACCCTGCACGTACGAATTTGGAATCTATTTTATTATCTATATCAAAACCTTACTTGGTGGAGCCTACACAGTTAAAGCAATGTATGTGCCTTATAGAAAACAATTACACATTTTCTACATATAATGCCAGTATGGTCCAATGTTAATAAGAATTTAGTTTCGAAAGCGAACACAATACAAAACTTACAATACTAATATTATACATACTATTAAAATTTTAAAATAAAATATTGGAAGCCCGGATGAGACGGAAATGTAAACAGAAATTGTGTGACCTATTTATTAAACATTAGCGGAAAAAAAGAGATGTAAATAAATAGCTACCGAACAAATAATATCGGTGAGTATTTGTGGCGAAACAAGAAAATATAGTTGGTTTATCTGCTCAGTTGTCGTCTACACGATCACCTCGGCCGGGCCTCCCCTACACACTGATATTACATACCAGAGCAGGAAGAGAAATAAAAAAGAAACAACTTAAATCTAAAAGGCGGTAAAACAACCTATATATTTTTGGCCTCAAGATGGATTGCGGTGTTGAAGTTATCATTAAGTTTAAAGAACTAATAAATGTCGCTAGTTATTGCATTTGCAAGGTGTTGTCTCCATTACAGTAAGTAGAAGGCCTTTGCACGGTTAATATTTAGATAAACACATTTTTCTATTTGTGCTGATACGATTTGAACCCTTTTTGAACTCTGCGCACTGATGTTGTGTTGTTATTATGAAAACTTTATCTTCTGATCTCTTTAGAAAATATAACTTTCACACAATGTAAAAGATCAACCATGAAAAGGCTGAATAAGATATCTTACAAATAATCTATTCAACTAAGTTATATAATTAATCCTCGGCATTATAGAGCGGGTTGATTACTTTCAATAGAACTACGTGAGTAATTTAGCGCCAATAACGTACGATAAGAAGACACGAGACACGTAAAACTAGGTTAAAATACATTATATTTTTGTATTATAATATTGCCAAAGTCACAGGTGTTCGAAATTGTGCTGCATTGTTTGATTAAAATAATGGTTAAGTAGGGTCTAACGAGTTATTATGTAAGTTTATTGATATTGACAATGCTTTTGAGATCTTTATCAGCACAATTGATACAGTGACGCAAAACAACGGACGCATTTCATTTAATCGAAGTAATGTGTTCCAATTTCTCGGGCGCAGCAGAGCTGTTGTTTGCAGGCAATTACTGACACAATCACAAGGAATCACACTTGCCAACCTGACAAAATTTCTCGCGTCTAGTTGGTTCGCGATGTAATCCTGACCTGATGATGTCTGTCCTGTACTGTCCTGTACTGTACGAGTACAACTACAACTGTGCGCGCGGCGGGAAATGGGAACACCGGAGAACACCTATTCGATACAAGATACAAAAATACTACTTCGGCTATCCAATCAATCCTATGTGGAGCTACTAATAACGAAGTCTCGAGAACAATTCTAATACACGACCGATATTTATATTAAAAATACAAGTTCTGGATGATACACATTAAAAATTGCACTTACATCTAAGTAGAATAGAACTTCCTTTTCCCTTGTTTAGATTCATAATTATATTAAATAAAATAACTTAATACGATATATGTATGTATGTCTATGTCTAAATAATGATGCGTATAGAACTCGCGGCCAGTGCGGGCACCGGGCTTTGGCAGGCATTGAGTAACAAGAATAGCACAGCAGTAGGGGCGACGTACCCGTCACGGACCAGTTTGTTACAAAGCCAAACAAATATCAACAACGCCCTACCCCAAGCAATAAAAAATTTAGAAATATTGCATAATATTCATATTCTCATAATTATAGTGGAAATCGATCCGTGAGTGGCGTCCGGTTTATGAGGTGTACGTCCACCCTATCAAAAACTTAAACAGCAACCAAAACTAAATAAGGCTTCGACACACAGACATACTCGTCATACATTGTCATCTTGATCTATGTTTCATACTTCTACTGCATTTTGATCAGGCACTCGATAGATAAATAACTTGATATACACTAGGCAACATGAAAGTGATCGGTTGAGCTAAAGAGGTACCACTGATAATTAAACTATTTGCAGATGCCATTTCCACAACAAAATAGTTACTACTTACGCTAGTGTTTCAACGTCATACGACTCGGTGTAATCACATATTGATGATTGATTCTTCTGACTTCGATAGCTTTTTAGAATAATAATTTCATTGTCTGAATGACGCGGCGGTCAAGAATGTAAAAACACACATCGATTTGTACAAACACGTAAGGCGAAAAGATAAAATTTAAAAATCATTAATTCAATTTCATAGACTTTTCAGAAACAAGAATATTTCATATTCATATTAGTAAAGCTTACGATAAAGCTAAGAGAAGCACTTGTTGCTTTGAACACTATAATAATTGCTATTGCTCGACCTGAAGGCTCGGGTGCTAGTCCCAGATGTGTCATTAAACTAAACATGCATCTACGGATGTTTACGTTAGTAACATTATTGTTAAGAACGGGGTATTCACTTTGTAATTACCTCGGTATATCGTTTTCAGATAAATTTAGACTATTTGATAAGAGAGAAATAGCGCCGAAATATCAAGGTTATAATAAGAAGTTTAATAGTGATGAAAACCTCGTTCTTAAAAATAATTTTAGTGCTGTGAACAACAGCGAAAATATAAAAATATATACGCATGTATATTCGTACGGTTGTCATTGTAATCGCTGTCTTCAACTCGTCAAACTTTTGGTGTCGTGCATTAAATAAGATAAGATTAAGAAATAATAGAGAAATACTTCTGTACAGTAATCGATTCGATTTGAAGGATAAAGTATTTCGTAACCCTATTGGCCCTAGTTTTAAAACTAAGTGATTTTAGACTCGACGGCCATATAATATCTCACTCCAATCGGTTATAATAGCTTTCAGTTAGTAAATAGTAATAATAGTCCAAAGGCAGCTGCGGGTTTCGCTGCAAGAGTTCAAAATAATTGCCTCAAATAATAATCTAGGCGAATACGGTTACGAACGTCATATACATAATTTAGCTAAAGATCTGACACTCGGCGACTCCGGCCGAACGCTCAATCGGCCAAATCCTCCTCGAGGGACGAATCGGTAGATTAAATGTCAAACCATTCAAAACTTTATGTCCATAGACATTATGGGAATTGATCGTCATCGGGCGGAGCGCCGGTGCGCCCGGTAAAGCGGCAACCCTATACATCCACACCATTTATAACACCACTAAATCTATAATTTTAAGTAATTCCGATATATCCGTCTCGGGGCGTTCGATATAACCCAGTCAAATTAGCAAGGTCACACATACTACCTACGGAACAGTTGCTAATGAGTTGAAAGTTCGGTATACACTGACTTCTCTTTGGGTCTCAAATTTTCTCAATAGTCGAAGAACCTATTCAGAACTAGAGTTAATTGAAGTCATAATTCTATAGATTTTCTAGAATTCTCTTGTGTTTTCATCTTATGATATAATATTTTTTTGATCAAAATAACAAGCCGAAAGGGGGTCAAGGTACTCATGAAGTTAAACAAAGAACCGCATGAAACAAAGGTCGAATTATTAAAAAGAAATTTGGACCTCCCGTACAAAATTGCCGATCAGGTTAATTTACTATGGGAGGTCCAAATTTATATTTCGACATATGTTCCTTGGAGAAAATCGTTCAGTTTCATGAGAACCTTGACCTCCTTTCTGCTTATGATACCCCATCAGAAAGCCAAAAAGAATCTGTATACTGAAGTTTTAGCTTACCACCAACAATTTCACATATTTATTAGGCGTGATAAATGTATATTTAATTTGACTTATATTCGACTGTGGGCAGCTTGGGTCGTGTGTGTGTGTGTGTGTGTGTGTGTGTGTTTTTGTGTGTGTGTGTGTGTGCGTGTGTTGGTTTACGCGAAGTACATGACCTTCTTGGTGACGGCGTGCACGGTGATCGCGCGCGCCATCGCGCCCGGCGTGCGGTCCTCGCTGCACGCCGACTGGTGCGAGCCCTCGCCGGAGTCGTGCTCCTGCGGGACAGACACATAATGTTGAATAAACAGAGACAAAGCAGTAACATTACTAGGGAGCAAAATCAAATGGGCATTAGTGATGGTAGCAAAATGTGAAGAAAGCAAAATGGCATAATAGTCCAAGTAGTAGAGTCGTAGTAGTGGAAAATTGCTCATGTGCGGATGAGGCAATTCGTTTGGATCAAACGATAGAGCGAGGCAGCCTCGGCCGAACAGCGCGAGCCAATTTGCTCGGTCAGTTGACAGATAAAACAACGCTCTGTCATTTGATCCAAACGAATTGTCTCATCCGCACATGAGCATTTTGCCGCGCGAGGCGGGCCTCGGGCGAGGCTGCTCAGCCTATGTGGACCCGCCTTTTGAACAAATTGTTTGTAGAATTTTGGTCTACCTTCTCGACGAGGTGGTAGCGCGCGCGGAAGGCGACGAGGTGCGCGTAGTAGGCGGGCGCGGGGATGGACACGGAGCGCGTGCAGCGCACGTACGTGTGACACAGCTGGTACGTGAGGCACTGCAGCTCGTCGGAGCCGAAGTGGTTGTCGTCCCACAGCACGTGGTAGTGCGACGGCCGGGACGTGCCCTGGAACAACGGTACATTATCACCACTGAAAACTTGGACAATTCGGTATGCCGGACCATTTTATGATGGTTTGTTTTAAAACAATAGGTCATTTTAAGGAACTAATTTAATTATTTCCTTTTTTTAATATTTTCCTGATGTTTTTAGAACGTGACGTCAAATTTTTTGTAAAGTTTTAAAATGCCTGCCTGCACAAAGAAAAAGTTAATTAAACACAAGACAAATGTCAGTTAAGATCAGGGGCGTACAGTCCATCATATAGGCACAAAAGCACTGCCTACCCTGGTATTTTGATCCACACAAAATTAAAATATTTAATAAAATTAATATTTGAAGAACGATACCCATTCGTAAATTGCCATTGTCAATCGGTCAAAAGCGGTCGAGGCAAAATCATGGCCGACACAGCTATGCTCAACCCAAGCCTACACGACAGTGGCAATAGAATCAAAACAATGTCGCCAAAAATACCCCTGTACCAACAATGTATACTCAGCGCAGGCACGACACGTTCATTGAAGACATCACGTGACGATTTTCAAATCTGCTGGTAGTGATTTAATTTAACTTGATCGATAATTTAACATACTTGTATAACTTAACCGACATTGTTTTCTTTTTCATATATTATTTATTGCGGCTTGATCGCTCGCTTCATTCACTCCAACTCTAACCAAACTCGTTGTTCAAAACGTTTTCGGGCGTAATCGTGTTGTGCAAAATCAACGCCGTGCAGTGATGGTTGGCTTAAAATCTAGTAACCATACACAAAAACCGCGCGCGGGTTGAGGTGCGGGAGGGGCGGTGCGTATAATAAAAACCAATTTGTGACACCTTTGTTTTGAACTATTTGCATATTAATGAGGTGCATTATTGCTTGATAGTAAGTATTTTACTTAAGATTTTCAGACATTGCTAATTCCTTCATTGTTGTTTACCTGTGTTGTTTCAAGTAAAGCTTAATAGTGAAAATGTAGTTCGGTTGGTGTTCTATCATACCTTCTAATGTGCGCGATAAACAACTGCAACATTTGTGTTTTGTGTTTACAAAAGTTAAAGTACTGTTTTCAATACCTAAGTTTTAAAGTTGATATTATGTGTGATAAAATGCAGATCACCAATTGGAAATAAAAGGTAACAATAGGTACCTACTTAAAAATTTAATTTTGTCAGATTGTTGTGTGCAAACATTGAAAGATTGTTCATCTTCGTGAATCGCACGCACCGGACCACCACCGGACAATACTGCGGTTCTTTACATCTTTGGTGACAGCCCCCGTACACATGTGCGTGCGTGCGTGGTAACGTGTGCCAAGATACCTATCCAAATTTTGTATGGGATCTCGTAAACTATTTTCCCTTAAAAACATTGAAAACGATGAGGTTCGTGTCATGTGTAGAACGTAAGTGGTTATATGCTCTTTGGTTCGTGTGATGAGAACCGCCTTTGTTTGTACTGCCTACCCAGTCGTGAAACCCTGTGCACGCAGTGGCGTCTGGCACTTGATCTGCATTTTATCACACGAATTGGATTACAGCCTACGTGTAAGATACCCTAATCTCTTCAAAGTAAGAGTGAACAGGCTTCTTCTGGGTGAGCTCGCTCCATCTTTGACTCTGTCTCTGTCCTATGACCTAGACTAGAGTCAAGAGCAAACCCATAATTAATAAATAACCAGTGGGTTAAGATAATTTTTTTTACTATGGCAAAAGCATATATTCATATAAAAGGCGTTATACGCAGGTCATCAAGGATAAAGATATTATATTAAATATCTTAGTATTAATACACTTTCTTATTATTCTAATAAATAGATATTGTAAATAAAGTATGATTCTCTAAATGGTTACAATGAAAATCTCGAAATGCTTATTTGAGTAATGGCAAAAAAAAAACTTCATTTCATTTCTCCATTTTATCGAGAGGTAAACCTTCGCATTAAGACATAACGCTTCTGTAATTTCTATTAAACTGTAATTTCTATGAGCAGAATGCATTAAACAGGACTTAATATGTCTGTATTTGTATCTTAATGTGTGTATGTGATAATGGGGCTCATTAGAATGCGAGTGTATGTTTGATACTGAACAACAGCTGAAAAACATCAACTCAACAACAACTGAACACCATCTAAACAACACCTGATGATCAACTGAACATAAACCGAATAACAAGATTTCACAGGTGTGGCGTTGTTTATTGTAGTTGTTTTATTGTTGTTCAGTTGTTGTTGAGATGTTGTTCAGTTCTTGTTTAGTAGTTGTTCAGTTGCTGTTTCGATGTTGTTCAGATGCTGACTCTACGTCTGAACAACTGCTGAAGTACAGAATTTTCAAAAATTCATATCAAGCCATATTACGTTCTCGTAATGAATTTGACCTTGTATCCGGCCTTGCAATGGCCGATGCGGACGTTTGGAAAATTGCATAACTTGAGTTTATTTTGGAGAGTGTAGATAAATAGTGTATGCAACTGCATATAATTAGGCATTAGAATGCTCGTGTCAAGCTGGACAGTTGCTTAGACTACTATTATTCAACTGTTTTCGGGTTTGTTATCCGAACATTATTAGATGAGTGTAGATAAAAACATCAAACGATGTGTTTGTACAGCGAAATCAGAACAATCAGTTGTTTAATCAACACTAAGTTTTTAGAGAAAAAATATATGAGCGCACACAAGGTTTGTATTACGTACACAAGTTTTAGAATACTCAGAACTTTTGGACTACCTAGTTCAACAGAGCAATAAAATTCGTTTACGGCATTTATGCATACCTGAATCCCCTGATGCGAGCACAGGTAGAAGTCGAACTCAGTAGGATGTGTGATTCCCAGGTCCACAGTGGTCCCGGCCGGGATGTTGCCGGACTTGCCGGACTGCTCCTTCTTGTCTGCGCAGAACAGCCGCGTGTGGTGGCGCTTCTGCACCACGATGAACGTGATGCCCGGCTTGTATTCCGCCTCCAACTGGGGATTACAACCTATGTGTAAGATACCCTAATCTCTTCAAAGTAAGAGTGAACCGGCTTCTTCTGGGTGAGCTCGCTCCATCTTAGACTCTGTCTCTGTCCTATGACCTAGACTAGAGTCAAGAGCAAACCCATCATTAATAAAAAAAGGACAGGTTTATAAATTACCGATTCATCAATTTGAAGAAGAAACTTTATACCACATCATAAACTAATTAACTGAAATAATTTTAAGGCGAAAAACATCAAGGCGTGAATATAACCGGCCTATGATACTGAACGAAAAGTCAAGAAACATAGATTAAGCTTAAATTTCCAAAATATATGTAATAAATAAATAATAATGGCATATGTAATAGACCTAGAGGTACTGAAAAAAACGAATAATATTTAAAAAGCGGTAAAAGCGATTGCGCCTTTATTTGGTTGAGGCGTTGATAGATGCAAATTTTCTGGGGTTATTCAGATTGTAGGCCTTCTAAAAACCGGTTGGACCGGTTGTCATGTTAGTTTAGCGCAAATAGGTCAAAAAACTTATTGCGTTCTTTTTACAATGACTTTAAAATGAGTGCTAGAAATGTATTGAGACTGCAACAAAAATTACACAAACGTCTTTCGGAAATATAATGTCCTATCAGATTCAGTGCAAATATTTTTAGAACCTGTTCTAAAGGGTTTTTAGCGTGTGTATAAATTTTCAACCTCATACAAAGTGAAACTTTGCTATGGGTGTCTAATTTTTTTTCTCATATTTCGACCTATGTTACTTGGGGAAAGTTGTACAGTTTCATGAGTAGAACTCACTCTAAAAATATTTTCACTAAATTTATTAGGACCTTATATAATAGAAAAGGACCAACGATATAAGTGTATATGAATCTGCCGCGTCACCCAGAAAGAAGTGTTACTATTGTAACAACAAGAAGATTCGAGGAGGTGACGCTGCCGGAGCACCAATGAGCCCAGTGCCCCAAACCTGGGAATTGGGTGAAACGGTTCCCGCCTAGCGGAGCTGATCACCCGTCTGCGAGGAAGAAGAAAGAAGAAGAAGTTAGTATCGTGTCACCTTGATGCAGGCCTCGCGCACGGCGGTGAGCTCGTGCTGCAGCACGTGGATGAACTGCCCCTCGCTGATGCCGTCGCGGTACATGATGATGCGGTGCGGCTTGAACCCGCCCGTGCTCTTGTAGAACATGATCAGCAGCTCCTGCACCATGCTGCTCATCTCGTGCACGATCTCCTGCCTGCAACGGGGACCTAGCTCAGCATGCGCCCACACTTCAGCTGCTCCAACTACAGCTATCTCTACGAGATCCTCAACCGACACTACGAATTTACTTCAGTCCATAAAACTGTGTTGAAATATCAGACACTTCAAAAATTTACAAGTATTCTGTGTAAATATACTAAGAGATAAATAATGTGTTGAAAACAACATTTTGGTTGTGGCTATGCGCTAAGTTAAACGTGATCACTTCATACTATTGTCAGTAAATGGTTAAGGAAACTGCAAATAGCAAGGTTTTGAAAAAAGTTTCAACAATTCTCAAATCTTGACAATTTCAAATGTTTTCAAATGATAAGCGATCACACTGAACGTGGCGGAAGCCCTAAGAAAAAAGTTAGCTATTGACTTTTATTTTCTGATTACTAGCTATTAATAACTAATGCCACTACGTAAAAATAGATCATTACAATGTAGTGCCGGATCAATTCTGCCTAATAAATAAGATGGTTTTCTTTGACAATTTGTTTGCAAAACGCTTGACGCAAATAGTCAGATTTACTGCGTAATTTGTTTCCATATCCGAAACATTTAATTTAAGTAAATTGTAATGACCCACTTTAAGTTCAAATTCTTAGCTTTCTTATTATGTAAATAAAACAAAACCTCGCAAACTATCAGATCGGCACGGTATAAACATGAAAGGAAAGTTCCGTATCCGATCGGATAGTTTTTCGAGAGCTTACTGCTTTTGAAAGGTATTATCCATCCGATCGGATACGAAGTCTTTTCTGAAAAAGAAAGTCATTTGTGAGTCACATGGAGGGAACAGCGGATCCTCACAAACTTATCGAATGGACGATTCTGAGTCTTATAGGGACATTCATCTTTTCAAAACTTATTTCCATTATTTTTACTCATTACTATACATTTTATAAAAGGACAGGTTGAAATGTTTATAAGCAAGCGCCATTACAAAGTAAGTTATATTACGGGAGAAGCGCTTGACAACATTTTGTTATACAAAGATTATAGTTTTTGGACAAAGAATGATTATTATAAGTGCTATTTCATCAGTTATTTTATTATGTTCGGACGTTATCACAAGTTACTATATGTGTAAGAGTGAACCAGCCCAAGAAACAGATAAATTTTTCTCAAAGAACAGGTGTAAAATAATATAACAGGTAGAAAAATTTACTATAGAAAATATTTCTTATAGCAAATTTCGTTTTCATAATGACCCGTGAACTCAATACAGGGTTATTTTTTATTCACCCCGGAAATTTTACAGGGTGATTCTACTCATGATTCTGAACAACTTTTATTATGGGGTCACCTGCGAAATCGCGAAAAAAAAACAGCTGCTCCATAGAAAAATTTATACCTTCTCGAACAAAATGTATGTAACAGCTGGATTTTTTTTCGCGATTTCGCAGGTGACCCCATAATAAAAGTTGTTCAGAATCATGAGTAGAATCACCCTGTAAAATTTCCGGGGTGAATAAAAAATAACCCTGTATGTTAGTAAGTTTCGTGGCTTGGTTCATTCCTTGAAATATATTTAGCATTTTATAAGTCCTGTCTTTAGATGACGAATAAAATAGTCGAAAACATGAAGGGACTTTTGTATTTTAAAATAATTCTGTGAAGGGTCGGGTGAATGAAATATAAAGGTCGTGTCATACCGGTGCTGCTGCACGCGCACGGTGGCGGCGTAGCGCGAGGGGTGCGCGTCCATGGAGCCGACGACGGCCGCGATGGAGGGCTTCTTGTTGTCGCCGGCCGGCGGGTGCGTCACGTCCACGCCCAGGAATATCACCGGCTCGTTGAACACCTGACCGACAAGCGAATCATCGCATTACACAATATCTATACACGTTCAAGGCGTGTCCGTTCTTCTTTCAGAAAGGAATATAGAAAGTAGTCTATTGTATTTGAAATAAAGTCGATACCATTATAAACCCGTTTTGCTTTCAGTAAGGAATACATAAAAAACTCTATTGTATTTGAAATAAAGTCGATACCATTATAAACATAAATTACCTACATCTTGAAAGTATGACTCAATTGGCGCGAGTAGAGGGATGTCTCATGTGCCACAAGCTTGTCGAGTCCTCCACTATTTATTTCAACAGCAAATTCAATTCACTCCTGCATTCTGTTTTACTTTACTTATTTTTTTTTTTTCAAATGATACTACGTATACGATTCTACTTATATTACTTTCTTTCTATGTACTTTAAGATATTATAATTGTTATTAAAAATAAAACTATGTTCGAGTGTAACTCTTTTGTACCCGATATTATCAAACTACAGGCTACAATTTTACAGGTGAAATTCGTTGTTCATTGCGTAGTTGGTTAGCCCTTATGATACCAGGAATATGAACCGGCTACGCAATGTACAAAAAATTCCACCTGTAGACTTGTAGCCTGTAGTTTCATAAGGCATGTAATTAACGCGGCGACTACTTAATCAGATTCAAGGTTGAAAAAATAATTAAAGTGGATAGTAAATATAATAGGTTGGCAGCGACAGTGGAGTACAGTATTAAGTAAAAAGTAGCAGCGTTAAAATCTGTATCAAGCTTTGGTTTAATTGAAACTGGCATCGAGTTTTTCTTTTGTCTCCTGAATTTATGGATAAGCGAAAAATTGCCAGCAGCTAAAAATTTGAAAATAGGCATTATTAATTTGTAAAATAGAGATTTAATTTAAATTGATTTGAGGTAATAATTAATTTAATTGAGATCTTATTAACATATATTATGCGACATTTTACGAGCTGCAAATAAAACAAAAAATGGCATAGAATTAAATATTGTGTTTATATTAAATATAAAAATTGCATACAATTTACATATAGTGAATATTGTGATTGTGTTTCTTTTATGTCTCACTTAACTTTAAATAATTTGATTGTGTTTATATTGTTCTATTTCTTGACTTTTTTTATTTCTTTTAATGGTGGAAAATAAAAGGCATGAAAATAATCAAAATAGTTTTTATCAATTAATTAAAATAATAGTTACCTAGGTATTTCTATAGGCACTTAAATACTTATTGAATAATAAGGGTTGGCCTTGATTTGGTGGGGCGTCCGCGTTTTCTTTTTTGCCCTATTGGGACCATTTTTGCCTCTAAATGCGGAGTGGTCTCCACGTGTTCGTATGCACCCATTACCGGTGAATTGCACAAACAAACAACAACAAGCAACAGCTAGTCCCGTGACGTGCACTTGCCGCTTGCCATTGTCTGATAGCGCGTTTCGCTATCTTCATAATATTATGATATCCAAAACGAAAAAAATGATTCCTTGATACGTATTTAAAGTATCCGTTTTAATATTTACAGCTGCTCGTAAATAAGAGCCAGAAAATGTTCTTTTAGATGGAAGCCTACAATAGCCTTAATATTTTATTTGTTATCGCACTAATAATGTTATTCGCCAACCCATGATTTTTGATACCCCGCCTATAATTTCAATTATCTATTTTAAATATAATACTACCTTGAAGTCGCAGCCGTTATATAGCTTTTTATGATGCCCTGCATTTGCAGCTTAACAATTATAATTTAAAGCCAAATTATTTAACCACTGCCCAGTTATATTTTTTAGACGCTTATAGGTGGTACCCCCGTTAATTTGCTAGTCGCCTTGTTAAAAATATGCGGTTTCATAACATAGGCACCTGGTGGTGACAGAATACCAGTGTCATAAGTTTATAAACTTGTGATAATATGCTGAGTCAACACCTTTTCTTGGCATTGGATCTTGTTTGCCTTACTTTAAATATTGTAAATGTTAGCTAGCATATTTTACGGTGACCTTGTATACCATATCAATGAATAAATGAGTTTTCTTTCTTTCTTAATTGTCTCTATGAGGGTGCGCAGTCGGATAGCGGATACTGACCTTGGGGCGCAGCGAGGGCACGAGGATGGAGTTGATGCCGCCCAGCTTCACGTTGATCTTGAGGCAGAGGTTGGAGAGCGTCTGCGGCGAGGTCTTGTTCACGTTCTTGGCCTGCACGCACTGCGTCGCCATGCCCAGCACCGTGTCGCCCACGCGCTTCACCTCCGCTACACATGGACAAAACAAATTTGTTCATGTAGAATATAAAATGTGCAAGTATTAGTGGGCGTGGGTAAGAAACTTGGTAAGGCGGGAAGATGTAAGATGGACCAAAACAGTGACAGAGTGGCGGCCGAGGGACAGAAAGCGGCCAGTGGGCAGACCATCATCGGCCCGATGGTCAGATGGTATAATATTGGCTATAGGGAAAGGTTGGATGCGTGTGGCATGGGACGGAAGAGAGTGGCACATTAAGATAGATAGATAGAAGTATTCTAACACATTTGTGACTGTTTTGTATAATAATATAATTTTTTATTGTATAAAGTAATTTTACAAATAAATAAAAAGAAAGAAAAAAAGTACAACTAGGCGGCCCTCTTGCTATAGTAGCAAGCTCTACCAGGCGCCCTTTGGGTGATAGGAAAGTGCGTTTAGATAAGCGGGATAGTGCATGAAATATACTTACATAAAGTACATAAATAATGTACAGTATAACTTAATAGACAATAAATAAATTAATTAAGAAAGAGGCCGATTACTAACGAACCCGAGGGCCTAATACACACGAGTTACTAATCGTTCTTTCTTCCAAGTGATAGATAGTGCTTTATACTGCACCTATAAGAATAAAAAAACATGGCAATAGTTCAATAATTCTCAAATCAATTCCATGAAAAATCTAAAGCAAATTCGTAATTGGCAATGTTATTTCTGGAGGTAAAGTTGCCTTTCAAAGAAGTCATTTTTGAAGTGCCGTGTGATGCCGGCTTAGAATAGCATCACCCCATTTCTTACCAGTAAGTGGGAGTCGTAAGAGGCGACTAAGGGATTCGAGGGTGTGTATTGCAATTTTAGGCGATGGGCTGACAATCTGTCACTATGGCGATACACAATTTTCAGAATGTCCCTCAAATATTTGTCAGACGTGGCGTAAATATCCGTTTTTGTGGCCATTTACACTCTGCCTACCCCGCAAGGGATTATAGGCGTGATATATGTGTATGTATGTATGTATTATTGAACCTGTACGATGTTATATTTACCCCGCCCTGCATTTCAATAAAATAAAATTATCTCGAACGAACCGTAGACCGGCGTCTTCCCGGGCAGGACCACCACCACCAGCTGCAGCTGTACGAAGGTGGACTTGAGGTACTTGAACATGGGCTCGACCTGGTCCGGCCCCGTCGCGTACTTGCAGAAGCACGGCTGCCCGATGATGGGCATGCCCGCGTCGTTCGAGATCTTCTGCAGCTGCTGGGTGAAGTTCCTGAGGGGATTGCGACGTTTTAGCAAGCGCGATTTTGCTTCGACAAGTACGAGTATAGTTGCGAGTTAAGCGGATCTCTTTTCTACAGTGTTAGATAGAAAGAAAATTAAATTAAAGTACGTAAAAATGTTTATATGGAAATGTTTGTCTTAAGAAATTTAAATATTTAAGTTACGTTCGGGCTTATGCCTACGACAACATTTTGCTTAGAAAACCTGAAATAATTTTCACAGGATTATATCACTTCTGTCCCCATCTAGTTGACCTAAGAATAATGTGTTAAACTCGTCGCATAACGTTTGTCTATTGGCTTTGGGTAGATTCCACATTTTTTCCACAGCTCATCTTGCCCAACTTTTGCCCAGCAGTGGGATGACGAATGGTAGATAAGGTTAGGTACTTACTTAAGCGCATCTTCCCTGACGGTGCGTTGCGGCGCGAAGCAGGCGATGGCCCACACGCGGATCTCGACGCCCATGAAGAACTGCTTGCCCCGCATGTCCCACACGCCTTGATTTGGCAACGCCTGCTGCAGGTACACACACGATTATGCAACTGACACTTGGGCATATCAACCGATTACAAATTTAAAAATAATCAGTAATTACAAGTAAACTTGGTAAAGATGATTAGATGGTCCAGAAATACTACAGCTGCTAAAGGCATTTAATTTGGCAATGTCGAAGACTATTTACTGAAATTTCGATTTACTTAAATAATCCTGTTTCTTCATGAGTTTTTCTTCTCAGCAGTTAAATACATCTTAAAGGGAAATATCGCAATTATTTTTTGAGAAAACGTTGCGGGTTTTGGGATAATGAAATGCCACTATTTCATTTATGTAAGGTGTGGTAATGCTGAGGGGATAGCTAAACAGATAGATAAACAGTATATGTATGATTGTGGCACAGTAATAAACTGTTTATCTATCTAGTGCATAAACAAAGCGTTTACTTGTCCGCCGAGCGAGGAGACGCGGCCGCCGTACTGCAGCTTGGGCGGCGGCAGCACGCGGCCGCGCACCTCCATCATGTTGTTGGAGATGGTGAGCCCGAACTCCTTCACGTACAGGTCGGTGTTGAAGTTCGCGCGACGGACCAAGTTGTTGATCTCGCGCTCTCTGAAAGGTTATCATGTATATTTTTCTCATTGAAGTGTCTATTTTTGAGCTTGAAGTCTTTCAAACACTAAACTATTATAAAAGAAAAATATAAAGGTTTGGAATGCAGGTCAAATCTCAATCCATCTGATTGGAGGGTGTCAAAATTCAATTACTCAATATAAGAAATTGCCCGAGCGATGCGGCGTAACGACACTAGCGACAACGGAAGAACGCACTCGAAACAAGTACATGACATAGTATATAGTACTTTGTTCTGTAAACAGATATCAAGCAAGAATGATATATTTGTGTAGAACTTTATAAATATACAAAATTTTCCTGTTGTACACTTACCTATCGGGCGCCGACCGCGCTGTGGCTTTGATCATTGTAGAGGTTTGCATATCTGTCAACTTTTTTATACAGCGCTGACCGGGAACTATGTTACACACTTCCAATGGCAAGTATGTATGTTTGTGTTCCTGCCCAACTTGTAAGCATGGCAAGTGTGGGTATCTTAGTTTCATTTTGTACTTGTCCAGGAAATATTTAGCTACCGTACACTCTACTGTTTGTCCATTATCAAGCTGCAGGGGGAATCTAGAAGGAAAAATATTCATATTGTAATATTACCTACAGGACAGTAAAAAATAAATGGAAGGGAATTGTAAAAGCATAAATTTAAATATTAAGTATATCACAATAATATTATTATTATTTATTTGAACAGGCAGGCAGTTGAAACAACTGATAATGCCTGCATCCTATTATTCACTGTTCAAGTTCGTCACTATATAGCACTTATAGTTCACTTTAGTTATTTATGTTAAATTTTTGATTTGCCATGACACTGTTTTTGATGTTCGTCTAGTTTGTTTTTAAATGCATTTATGCTAGTTGCCGAAACTACACTGTGAGGCAGGTCATTCCAGGGTTTGACCACTCGGTTAGTCAGAAAGTGTTTGTGCGGGTTGTTGTGAGATCTTTGCGCCTTTAATTTGAGATGATGGCCACGCAGTCGAGTGTTCTTGTCATATTCGAATATTTCTTCAAAATTATCCAGATCATAGTGACCATTTAGAATTTTGAATGTCTCGATCAAGTCTCCACGTTCCCTTCGCTCTTTGAGGGAAGTAAATAGAAAGGAAAACAAAACTGATTATATCAATTTACTTACGATTGCATTTGTGCAGGTCTGCGCGTCACATTGCACACTCTGTATTTTCTCTTCATCGTACCACAGTGTGTGATTTCTATCTTGAGACCTTTAATTTCTTTTGTGAATTTCACTCTCTGGGAGTCTGTCAGTGGCTTTCTTTGGTCATTAATATCCCTAATGTCTAATACTTCACACATAAACTCTATAACTGGCTGCGCTTTGTAAAATGCAGTTGCCGAAACTGTAAAGGAAATCACAAATATTAGAGACTATTATGGAAATGTTTACCTTATCATACATTTTCCTCCTGGGAAACTAAAATTGATCAACTAAGTTTCATAACACAAGGAAATAATGTTAACACATAACATATAAATATAATGAAAGGAATAAGGTACCATCAATATTCAGCATCATTTTCCATTGGCTAGGTCTGACGGACTGATGGAAACCAAACCAGACCTCCCTTCCTCCTCCCAGGGGATGATAATAGCCTTCTGGAGACGAAAAGAAGGACCGTCCAACTGGTGTGTACATCATTGAGGGCAAGTGTCTCATCACTACATCTAAAGCCAGTATTGCATCATAAGGAATCTGTCTTGTGCGCCCTTCTAAGGCTTCTTCCAGTGCAAACAGTGATACCTAGTAAATGAGATGAATAATAAGTTTCTGGCATTTTATTACAAGATTATTTCATTCAAAATGTGAGTCAGTCAAGAAAACTTCATTCAACTTTGCATGTAGGTATAGATAAACTTACCTGAGCTACCCATTTGATAGTAACACGGAATACTCTATCCTTTCCTTCTCCCGGCAAAATCACTTCCAGCTCAACTCTATCATTGCCGATTGGTAGAGGATCTCTAGTGTATAAATTATTTCTACCATCAAACACAGGCTTGAGGGCACCAAATATCTTATTGTAACAGTGTACCATAGTTTCAACAATTTCTCTATTTACCTGCAAAAATTACAACATTACAGTAAATTGTATGTCGACAAGATCTATTACACTATGACAGGTATTAAAATAATGATAAATCAGCATTTTACCTTTCTAGGGCACTTGTCTGGCTGTATATTGACATCATAATGATGTACAAAGCCCCTAGGCATTGATATCTGGAAGTGATTAGCTCTGAGCATAATAGGCCTGCCTTCATGGCCGAGATTTGGTCGGCGTGGGCATGTCAGTACGGGGAGGTCTGGAGGCGGCGCTGCGGCCGGGGACACCAGCGACACGGCTCCTGTACCCGCTGCGACGCCCGCGGGGGACGCCGTTGGCGGGACCGTGCTCGGAGCCCCGGGGGCTGTTGTGGTCGTGCCCGCCGCGGCAGTCACTGCTCCCGACACACCCACCGCTGCTCCACTTGTTTCCCCCGCTGGAGCTGCATGAAAATACATTTTCACTCGTAATTAATCTCATTTGGAAATGCAAGATTCGCAACGGCAAATGTGCTCCTCGCTGAACCATTATTTAGGCCATTCAAACAAAGGATGATGCAGGTCATCAAACGCGTGTTACGATACTTTTTAACAATAAATACTTACGCTGCCCAACGGGGTACATCTTGTTATGCTAATAAAACAAGGAAAAGATAAAGATATATGATTTTAGACAAGATTTTTGTAGTGAATTTGCCACAATGTGATCGAATTGATGTGGATATAAGGAATGGTCTGAAAAAACTTTGACGTCTGGTTGACATTAGCATTTATCATAGACAATTTAGTTTAACTTTTCAAAGGCAATTGTCAACAAAGGTAAAGCCAATAGGGATTTCCTATATCGATATTGCTTTCTTGCTCACACTTACTGCATTTTTAATAAGTCCATCCTGCTGTCAAGTGCTGTCCGAGGGAAATGGAACGCGCCTTAGCAGTGTTCTAGTGGCACTGTTTTAATTTGAAAGTGGCAACTAGTTGTTCCAGTCTAACTTGTGAAATAAGCATTAAGCTGTCTCTTTCAATTCACTTGCTAAAAATAAACAAGTCGATATTTGCTCGTAGAACGCGAGGGACATTTTATTGATCGTTCCTTGAAATCCAGAAAATTCCTATTTATTATGGCCTTGCCGTACAGTGGTACACTCCGAAGATCAGGGGGAGTTGTGTCTGCAATTGGTAAACAGCTGAAAGCAGTAAATCTAAAGGCTGCCAAGAGAATTACAGTAAAATTTGACCCATTCGCCGACAACGTTGCCCACACAAGGTAGATATTTGCTGTAAACCAGCACTGACTCCGTCAAAATATTTTTAATCTACCTTTCTTCCTGGTAGCGCAATAGCCATTATGTATAGTAGCAAGTGAATCAGTTGCATTCAACGAAATATTGCATTACTCGTCTAAATTAACCTCAAAGTGAAAATTTTCAGGGATAGACACATTGTAATACTTGTGTCATTATCATTACTATTTACTCTGTTACAGGAATTTCCTGCATGTCATCAGTGCACCAAGAATAGCACTCACAAATCCCAACTGTACACTCAAAACAGATATTGTTTGTGATCGCAGCGAGCCCACTGTTGATATCACAATTGTGCCTTCAATAGCAGGTTAGTTTTCAAGACACTTTGTATTAATATGATTTCCAAATTAATATAATTTCATACTGTTTAAACAACAAAAGAAAATAAAAACAAATTTTTTGAATTTCAGAAACAGCCAACATCAAAAAAGTTACTTTTAAGAGTGGAAATCTAACTTGCTTAGAGCTGCTGCAGTTATTAAATAAGCACATCTCAGCCTTAGCACCAGTAGAGCAGCCGGCTACCACCATACAGACCAAGTTAGAGAAGAAGAAAACCAAGAGGAAGTAGACCAAAGATGCCTAAGTCAACTAAAGGAAACCTCCATGTTGTTGAGGAGATCTACAACCAAATACCAGCCTTCACTGATGTTTTCTCCGAAGATACATTCTACATATTTGTAGTTTGCTTTGTGATTTCAACAATTATGGTTGCCTTTATCTTGTCCAGATTTATAACTATCAAACCAGTAGAGTAGTTAGAATTATTATTATGTTTACTAAAATGCAAATTAAATGTTGCTGATATATTTAGTTTATTTTAATCTTCTACCAAATGCATTCTATGTAGGTATGTATGTATGTATTCCAACTGAAAAATGTGAGAAAGTGACTGCCATTCATACCTGACTACTGTAAGCTTGCATGCCTTGTCCATCTGAATTTTAAAAATATGGAGATATTTACACATTACCAAATAAAAGACAATATTTGTAGTTGTATTGTATAATTAATACAAATGGCTTCATATACAAAGACTGAAAATACAATGCAAGTATTTTGAGACAAGGCTGATTTTATTAAATCAAATTCTCAATAAACACTGAACAACATAAAAAGATGTGTGGCTTAGAATTCTTGAGTTCCCCAACGGATCTGAAACAACAGACAATAATTATTGCTGCGTTAGCTCTTAAGCGCCAACGCTATGTTGAGCTGAATTTGACAAAATACAAGACCAGCAATGTGTGACGCAGGTCGCCTAGCCCGCGGCGCGCGCAAGGGTAGTACATCCCCCACGATGCCCACGAACAGGACGACATCTTGCCGTATTACAGCTACTTAGGCAGCACGATGCGCTTTCTAATAAATTCGGACGGGTTATAATGTGCAGCCTACTCCAGGCAGCGTTGTGCACAAGCAGTTGATTGAGAGCCAAATTATAAACACGAATTTCCCGCGTACTCACGTCTTGATTGCGGGCTTTCTGCTTGCGCTCGACGAGCGAGGTGAGCGCCTCGGAGCGCACGGCGAGCGAGTCGATGCGCTCCACCAGCTGCTGGTAGGGGGACAGGGGCTGCGCGCCCATCACCACGTGCCCCAGCTTGGAGTCGATCTTGGCGTCGAGGCGCGCGTTGCGGATCAGGTTCACGATCCAGCACTCCGCCTCGTCCGGCTGCATGTTCAGGTTCTCCGCCAACATTCTATCGTAAGTTGGAGGTTCATATAGTAAGCATTAATTTGCTTATACATTTGCAAAAAAACTTTGACTGAAAGTCAGGATGAATAATAAAGTCATGAGCTTGAAAAATATAGAAAGACATCTTGGATAGTAGTCAAGTATAAAATAACGAAATGATCGATTTGTAATTGCAGGGAAATAGTAACGGAAGTAGGCAGCGCGAGCATGTTAACAAGTTACTCGCGCTGCTACTCGTCATGCCGCTGCCATTTCCCGTACTTCCGCGAGTGTCGGTTTTATGTACGCGAATAAAAGGAAAGCAGCACGAGCGGAATGTACTGCTATCTCGCTCACTCGTATTTCCGCGAGAAAAGTATGACGGTAGGGTGTGAACACAACTCGCGTTGATACTTCCGCAGAAGTATTTCGGCCAATATTCGCGGTAGGGGCAGGAGCTGGTTCATAGTGTGAACTGAACGTAGCATATGAAACAGTCGTCGCCCTATACTATATAGACAACACTCACCCTATACTGATGACTTGGTGGATCCTGCAGAAGGTCTCGAAGATCATGAGGCGGGCGTTCTCCACGAACTCCTCGAGGCAGGCGATGAGGAAGAAGTCTGTGACCAGCACGGACTGGCACTGGTTGAGCTTGCGGCGCGCGGCTTCGAAGTCGAAGTTCACGTACAGGTGCTCGATGAATTCCGTGATCGGGTCTCTGGGAAACGGTACAGATAGATGAGTATGGCCCAAAAAAGACAGTCTGTTATCTGATTCATCATAATCCCAGTAATAATGATAAAAGATACACCAGAGCCAGAAAGCTACCACAAAAATCAAATTGAAACTGAAGAATTAAAATGGAATATTTGGACTTTACCTGTAAGTGTACGCCTCCTGCTGGATGACCTTGACGAGGTCCTTGAGCGCGTTCCGGCGCGAGCGGTTGATGATGACGGCGCACGCCAGGTACCGCAAGATGTGCGGGCACATCGTCTGGATCGCGTTCAGGTACCTGAAAACATTGGGGTGTTTCAAATCATCAGTATTATTCCTTGCAGATGGAGCTAACAAGAAATTGGCGACGTTTCTAAAGAGACGGGTGGAGTGCGATGTGAATAAGAACACACGATAAGAGCGCTGCCAGCCACACACCTGGAAAAGGAACTCAACGCTACTTACAGCGGTTTGTAGAGGAACATCTCAATGATGAGATCGCGGCCCTTGACGTGGTTGAAGAAGACGAAGAGCGACCAGTGTACGAGCCACGTGCGCTGCTGCAGCGCCTGCATGTTGGTGGCGGTGGCGCCTCCGCCGCCGTTGTCGATGAACTCGCGCAGCTTGGTCAAGTCGTCTAGCGCACCGTCCCAGTTCTGCACGAGGATCTCACTCGCCAGCTTACCCCAGAGAACGGATAGGTAGTTCTGGAATTAAGGCAATTGTTTGCATTACCCCATTATGTACTTTTAATTTTGCTTGCTGCCCTATAGGCTCCATGTTCATGCCCTCTCCTGCTGCATACTAAGCGTTTCATAGTTGATAAAATAATTTTAAGACGTGTCCGAAACTTTCCGGTTGTTTATTTAAATTACAGTAGTGGTTATATGCTCTTTGTAAATTACGGTAAACGACCTCTTTTCTCGAGGTGATTTAAATCTCAATGGTCAAGCATTTTTTAATAATTTAGTGCGAAGCAAAAAGTTTACTTTATCGCCTGTTGTCAAGTCAAAGATCCAATTCACGTCAAACCACATTCGTGAAAATGTCAGCAAAATTGGTAGTTCATAAATTTGAGTCCGACAATAATTTTAAATCTTTACAGATAACGATTGATGATGGTGAAAATGGTTCGAATACAGTTATCTACAGTGAATGGTTTGACGGTAAAATACCACTTATTAAGAAGGAACTCGACGAATCCTCAAGATTAGTCATACAAGTAGATAGAGGTGATGATTACTGTAATAGCATCAATTTAGATTGTTGTGCGGAAAAAGTGGACAATTATAAAGGTTTCTATAACGACAGCACTTCGTTGCAAACTCCTTACGATGAAAAACAAAATTTGCTCTGTTATGAGGTGAATGATCCCGGAAATACACACACGAACGAGAGACCTAGGCGGGAAAATTGTAAAAACAATAACAACGCAGTTGGAAGTAATATCAGTAATGGTTTAGAAAATGCTAATATATTGGAATATAGTCTAGAGAGAGTCAAAGAGAACAACGCTAGGATCATGGAAAACATTAACATGTTAAACAGAACGTTAATTTACACTGAAAAGAAGGAGGTTCTAGATGAATCTTATGTCAATCCTATGAGGTACCCCTGCAATGCATGCGGAAAATGCTTCGTTTATGAGACGGGTCTGAAGCGGCACTACTCGGTGCAGCACGCGCTCAAGGAGCTGCAGCCGCGCTGGCAGGTGGTGTGGACGTGCGTCGAGTGCTTCCAGGTGTGGCCGCGGCCGGACCTGCAGCAGTGCTGCAGAACCGACAACGCATTCTCCGTTAGAGAGATAAAAACATCGCTGTTGCTACAATGCGAGTTTTGTGAGAAAGTGTACACGAGCATCCCTCGGCTGCTGCGGCATTTGAAGTCGCACACGACGGCGCGGAACTACGAGTGCAACGCGTGCATGTCGGGCTTCTCGTCGTACAGGGCGGCGGAGCGGCACTGGCAGACGTGTCCGCGGCTGCAGCTGTGCTACAGCTTCTCGCTGCCCAAGATGCTGCTGTGCAACGCGTGCGACCGCAAGTTCAAGACGTATGAACAATTATACAATCATAGGTAACGATAGATTCGAAAAATCTTGGCTTCTTTGAACTACTAATTTCTATTATAACATATAAAACAATAATAAACTTGCAATATTTGTTTCAGGTACAAAGTTGGCCACTTTATGACAAAGACACACATTATCAGCGAAATGGTGAACACTCTGAGAAATCTGGTTTATCAGTGCGAAATATGCGGGCAGTGGTTCCCCGCTATTCCACAACTGCAAATACACAGAAACCAACATTATAGTACTACTGGTAGGAGTTTTCATTTCTTTATATTATACATTATTATTGGTAGCGTTGCAAAAAGAAGACACGAGTTACATGCCAGATTTAGAATTTATCATTATTTCACAAATGATTTGGAGTAATGTAACTAAACAGTATAGATGGACTGTGTGAAAGAGCGCAGTCCTAAAACTAAATTGGCAAATACAATAATGAAATCGATGACAGTAGGTATTTATAATTTTTTCATTTTTATTTCGCCTTTTCTGTGTCTCACTGCTGATGATTGTTTAATGTTTAAAATTTATTACCAGGGCAACAACAATATTGAAGCAATAGGGGTGCTGCCAGACCCTGTTAACTGAAGAGAATCAGCAAAATTGATACTGAAATACATATTCAAAAGTGGATAAGTTGTAATTCTACTTTAGTACAGTAAAGTTATAATGTTATTCTGATATTTGTGACAATAATTATTTCCCATGATCCTAGTATTAGTATCGAATGGTAGATCAAGTGCTTTTCTCCCAAAGAACAAATTAAATAAATGAATAAATATCCTGGACCATGTACGTACACAGTGCCATCTTAACCCAAACTAAGCAAAGCTTCTTCTATGAGAACTAGATAGGTGATAAGAAAAAGAATATAGGTAACCTTTAAAAGGCTATGGGAAGAATGTTTTGCCCCTAAAATTGAACCTTAACTACCCATAATAGATTTTAAAACCAATGAAAAAAGTTATGGTCTGCCTGTTAAAGGGTTAATATACTTACATACTTTTCTTTTATAAAAAATCTTCTTCTTTTCAATGAATACATATGTATAATACATAGAAAACACCCAGACTAAACACAAATATCTGAAAATTTATTTGACAAATATTTGTACATTACATTAATGGGATTGAACCCACAACCCTCAGCGTAGCAGGCAGGGATACTCTCTGCTACACTATCAGGCCAGTCAAATACACAGCTATCATTACTGTACAAATAAAAAAGTCTCTGTAAAATTATTCTGCGTTTAGAGCTCACTCAGCTTAGTGGTTCAGAAGGTTTATTGTTTAGGAAATGTGTCAATTAACACTTTTTGCAACAGTCATTCAGTTGTTACAGAAAATCTTAGTAGAGGCACTCATACAGTAGTGATAGGCATTTTGTTGGCACAACTTGAGTTATACTGATTTGTGTCTGTTTGTAGCAGTCCCTGAAAAAACACTGGTTCCTCAAATTTTACTAGTTAACACTGTAAACATAAATTACCTTTTCAGTAGGGTTCATTACAAGCTGGCAGAAGTAGAGGTATGAAGCTGACTCCACATAGTTTCCACACTCGTACCGGTATTTGGCCAACTGATACATGCTGTCTATCATTTCAATTTTGAACTAAAAGAAAAGGACACAACTTCATTATTTAGTTTAATAATTGTACATACTTACTTCAGACAAGTAATCATTAAGACAAAGATGTTTACAGATTAGAAGAAATTAATCATACTCTTTTTCAAAATGTTGTACTCACGAGCACAACAAACCATGGAAGCTTACTTCTAGTTTTCATAACATTTTGACTGCCTAAGTTGTCCTTCAATTCTGATAGTCTGGTTATTAACTCTAAAATACTGTGAACCGAGGATCTATGCTTCTGGCCTAAGAAGAGTAATCATTCAACTTTATCCAATTATGACAACTAGAAAACAATCATGACTGAATGACAATAGCAGTCTAAGGTTTTATTTAAATATTGGTTTTATCACAAACTTTTACAAAACTTTTCACCATAACCTCTTACCTCAAACTCTTTATTAGTAGTCAGATAATTGATGAGTGTTTTAGGATCTCTCATAGTCTCCACAGTCTTCATCACATCATCCCTCTGCATCAGCCGCAGCACTGGCTCCACTGCATCTTGCAGTTCTTGTAGCTGAGAGAGGACTACTGATCTCCTGTCTTTTATCTCCTGAAAATAAAATGGGTTTTAGCTTTAATACTTTAGATTTAAAAAGTATAACTAGATATTGCTTCAATTTTCTGTTGTGTAGTTTAGAATACTTTCAAAGAAATATACATAAATATAAAAGGGCTATAAGTAGGAAAGAGAGAGTATAAATTTTTACACTTATAGGTACTCTGACATAAATACTCAAATTGCTTACCTCAGGCGTATCCTCGTCAGGATATAACATTCTCCTGATGTCGATGACATAGTCAATCATGTTGGTTTTGCTCAGGATTTCCAACTTTGCTTGCAGCAACTCAGACTGGTCATAGGTCTGTAAAAGACAATTTGTAATATTTAAAACTTTTCCGTATCATTACAGAGGCGATATAAGGTGAATGATTTAAGCTTATATGAAGTGGGAATAACATAAAGGGAGATTAAACGGTAAATAAGATGATGACGACTAACCTCTTTTGCAGCCAAGAATTCCAGCAAAGGGAAGACCAGGTGCCGGTCTAAATACTGACCGATTTTAAACGTAAGGTCAAATTTTGAATAACTCATTGTGGCTTGTGGCATTCAACACAATATCCACAAATAAACTAGCAAAGCTATGCCAGTCACAAAAGGAAGACTGACAGCAACACAACTTCTAACCTCAAACTTTTCACTTTTTTTGGGCGGTACAAGCTGCGCACAGTAGGTAAAAAAGAGATTACGCTATTTAAACTGACAACTGATCAACTTTTTTTTTTATTCGGTTGGGACAAATATCGTGTAATAAAAACGCATTCCGGAAACGGAATCACTAGTGACAACAGTCAATGTTGCCAGCTTGTTTGGACTACACCGACAACACAGAAAAATGGAACGCGCCTATTGGACAGCAAGCTCAAAAAAAAATAATGTTGTCTATGGTACCAAAAGAGCATTGCTCGGAAATCCCGTATTTTTGGTTAATTTTTTGACTTTGCGTACGAATTATTGAACTGAGGATGTGGTGCTATAATTTCTGAGTGCAAAATTGTTACGCGAGCAAATATTGGATTGATATAAGGTGAAATATTTTGAAAATTAGGTAAATGAACGCTCGCGGCGCGTTCTGGTTTGGTTTCAAAATGGCGTCAAACGCGTTGGTTCGCAGTGCGTCATAAATAGATGCGGTGCAAAGACTGTCGAAAATGGCTATAAATAGAGGACTTGCATCGAGATAGTTGCATGTATTGCGACTAAACATGTCCAACACAGTGATAACGAACTATACGGATCTAAATGGACCCTCTACTAAAGCCGACAGCTCTGTTGTTGTTATTGTAAACAAGGATGGATCTCTGTCTGTTGATCAAAGCTTACTTGGGACGCTAATGGGTAAGTACTACCCTTTAACTGCACCACTTTTTATTAAGGATTATGTGCCAAAGATTTCTAGATGGTTTTACCCCAAAATGCCACTAGAACTTGACGGTGATCGGAAGGGAAACCTATCTACCATTTCCTACAAGAATAATTATTTTAATTCGATATCATTACAATTTCTACACATTTTTTGTAGTATACAGTAATATTAGGTCATACCTAATAGTTGTTATTGTGTAAAAGTTATTTTGTTACAATTTGGCCCGTAATATATTTTGGCGCCAAAATAATTTTAGCGTCCTAACATAAATTATTTCTTATCAAAGTACGCCAGAATCTGTGTAATGCAAGCAGTATTCAGAGCATTTCGTAAAACCTTAAATTTATGACTGACAAAGGAGTCTGGGCATATTTTACATTTCTTTCATTAAGAACCAAATAAACAAACATACAATTTCAAAGACCATCTTTTTAATATTTTATGAGAAATAATTGACTATTTTAGGTACAGATGGGTCACAAGGAGCGGGTATCAGTGTGGTCCGTGTGGGCCACGAAGGCCGCCCTGATGATGCCACAGACTCAGAAAGTGATGAAGAAAAGGTTCCACATGTAACCCTCTCAGTCGATAGTTACTATGGTGAACCCAACAGTATAATTAAATATGGTAACTAACTTCTTCCATTGCCATTAGAGTTCATTGACCTTGCTTTAGGGCTTAGCAAAACTTAAACATTTAATTCAGTTGTTTAGTAAACAAAGATATAGCCAAACATAAATTATTTCTTCACATTAAAAATACAACTAATATCTTATTACTTTAAATTTACAGATAGTGGAGCCGAAATGTTGCAATCACTGAGAATTGAGACTAGAGAAAACAGTCTTGTTGGATTCCAAAATGATCACTGTTACACTCCACTCACCTCCCCCAGCCAGGGGGCGCCTCAGAGAAGTGACAGCTTTTCAGGATATGATGAACCTGTCATTGAAATCACCCACACACCACCACCTAAACCAGTTCCACAATCAAAGAAAATCACAATTCTGGAGCAGCAAATCATTCCAAAAGGCAAGAAAATAATCATAAATCCAACAGAATCTTCAGTTTTATTAAAGGGTCATGATGTTCTAAACAAACCCTTGCCTGTTCCTCCAAAAGTAAAACAGTTGGGTGATTCAGCAAAAAGTTCAGAAAACAGTGAGTCATCATCAATCAGTTCTGAGGAGAGTATACCAGACAGAGATTCTGATTCTGACTACAAGGATACACATGACAGATCTCTTAGAAGTGTAAGAAAAACTAAACTAAGCAAACCTCGAATACTGAAACCAACTCCAGGGAAATCAAAATCAGAGTCTAAAGTGGCAACTAGGTTCAAGGGGAGTAAACACATTATTAGAAAAGATATAAGAGACAAAATCCAGAGTAAAGCGTCATCAGAAAGAAAACAGTCTGATGCTGATCTTTCAACATCCAAGGAAAGTCTCCTGCAAGGAGATGCCACTCCGACTACTCCAGGAGCTGAAATAGGCAAGGTGGTGCTCAAGCAAACACCTAAACCAGTGAAAAAAGACAAAAAACCACCAGCACACATGACAGCATTGTTATCTGACATGACAGCACTGTTTTCCACACCAGATGTCATCAGAAGAGTTTCAAGTGATGGCAAAACTCCAACTGAGAAAGAGCCTCAGCCTGCCTCCACTGGCAGGAGGCAGATCAGTCTACTTAAGACACAAGAGCCAGCGGCAGAACATCAGAAACTCATTGATGCAGCTAAAGGAAGAACTCCACAACAAAAAACTTATGTAAGACAAAAAGTTGGATCCACTGAAAAAGTAGCTAAAAGCTTCGACCTCACCCCCATACCACAACTGGACGACGCCGCTCTAGCACAGATCTTGCAAGACACCACGGGCATCACCAGTTCCACAAAGACTCAACCGGTGATCACCACAGCTAATACCATGAGCAGTCCGGGCCTGGGCGGGCCTTTATCCCCCACACTCGACCTGCTGGGGGGCCTCCAGCCCGAGGAGGAGGGGCTCACGGAGGACCTGCTGATGCACGTGGCGCAGCTCGTCGAGAGCTCCGAGAACTTGCAGGAGGTGATCGACAAGCAGGTGCTGGGCAAGGTGGACGCGCACCCGCCCAAGCCCGCCGCGCCCCCCGCCCCGCACCAGCAACCCCCGCCCGCCTACACGCCCACCCCGACCAAGGCGGCCGCAAAGACCATACTGCCCAGGAAAGACCCCATCGAGATAGTCCGGCGTGACGGGCGCGTGATCACCCTGCCGCCAATAGAGGCGCCCGCGACACGCTCGTCCAAGCGGAAGAGCCAGATAGAGAACCAGCAAGTGGCGCAGGAGGTAGTGCCCCAGCTAGTAGCCGCCCCCGTCGCCGCCCCGGTGATGCCGGCGGGGGCGGCGCGCGCTGAACTAGCCGCGCTGAGCGGCGCGCCGGCGCTCGCCAGCAAGCAGTACGTGAACAAGAAGCTCACGGTGAAGAAGCCGGAGCCAGCGCCGCCGCCCCCCGCCCCCGCCCCCGCCGCCGCGCTCTCGCCCGCCGCCCCCTCGGCCGCGCCGGCTGAGAAAGCCACTGCTGAATCTCAAGAGAGCTGGAATTCCGAGGATGACCCATATAGGTGAGAAAGCAAACTATGTTATGGCGCTTCTAGATAACCATAGCGCAAAATTTAAACTAATACATCTCTGAACGGGGTTTGGCGTAGTAAATGAACGAAAGAAATTTCATCACATTAGTGATTTCTAAAGATTAACCGTTTTGTTTGATCTTATTTTCATAAATATAAACTTATGAAAGTATATTTAATAGTGCAACACGATAAACAACAGAAACATATCACCAAAACACTTGAGAACACTAAGCACCCTTAAAACCGACGTTTGGCAAAATTTTCTCTCAATCAAGGTTGAGAAAATTTATCTGAAGTACGCATGAATGGGGTAGGATAAGTTTGACAAGTAGTAATTTTCTCCTTACCGACGCTCTAAACGTTATCCTCCGCATTTTCGAACTCTTATCTGAACTTTTTTTGTATATTATTTTTTGGTACCATAGAGAAAAAATCGAGTCTGACAGTTGACGTTAGCTAATTTGTTTGATGTCATTCTTGTTTTAAATCTTGCATATATTTTTTAAATGAAAGTCAAAAAGAAAGTATGCATGAAAGTTTGTGCTTGGTAAGAAATAGCATCGTGAAATTAACACGAAGTCTTATTCACTATTTACATGCTTTATTGCAAGAAATAAAAAACCCCGCGAAACCTGCGATCTCCTCTAGATTGTAGTTGTATTTCATGCCTTTCATATATTGGCGGGTCAGTCCATAGGACACCCTGGAGTAGCAGATCGAACTAAACCAACCTGTTTAATCCCATCTGCCACCCCAGGGTGTCCATTTTGGAGTGATTGGACCAACCCTTATTTGCGTCGTCGAGTGTAATCGCAATAAGATAAGGCTCATTGGCTCGGCCTTAGCAAAGTAGTTAAAAATGCCAACGTCGCGTTTTTAACAGACCCACGCATTGATGAAATTAAATTACTTTGGATTGGACACCTGAACGTTTCTTTATAACCAGCGTAAGAAAGCGCCAATTCGCTGAGAGCGCTAGAAGCGACGCTCTAAAGTAATTCTCCTTTTACAACAACCATAGGGAGACAGGCACTTTACAGGAGTACTTAGTTTATTTAGAAATGATATTTATCATGTAGGTTGTGGTGCATCTGCCGGCAGCCGCACAACAACCGCTTCATGATCTGTTGCGACGGCTGCGAGGACTGGTTCCACGGTAAATGCGTGAACATCACGAAGGCTATGGGACAGCAGATGGAGGAGCTCGGCCAGGAGTGGCGCTGCCCCAACTGCCTCAAGAAATCTAAAACACCACCCAATAAAATGAAAAGTAAAGTGAGTAAAAAGTTTGTAAGGTTTTTTTTTTAATATTTTACACAAATTATTTTTGTGCGTTTTTTTTTTACCGAACAGGGCTAATTTTATTGCAATTAATCAGCATAGCGTTATAGAAAATTAGGATGTATATATTATATACAACAGTTACCGTTACTTTTTCAATGATTTCGTCGGAAAATATAAATTGACTTCGGAAAATTTCCTCTAGCTGTCGATGCCGCATAGAAAACCGGATTCTCCCCACAAACAGGGCTCCCACACGCCCTCGCCGGGACTCGTTCCCAAGGACGGGTCCAAGAGCGCGTGCATTGTGTGCAAGCGAGCCGCGCGAGCCAGCAGCATCTACTGCAGCGACGCGTGCATTCTACAACACGCGCAGGAGTCGCTCGGCGGGCAGCCGCACCACGCGCCAGCGGACGCCGGCACCGGCCGACCGAGCGACAAGAAGTCCGACTCTAGGGTAACTTTGTTATTATTACATTGCTTAGACTCTGTGGTAAATGTTTGTGGTTATTTCCTTACTCAACTTGGCGGAGGGTTATTTTCCGATATGTTATTTTTAGGTGATCGTTTACGAGCGAAAGTCCGGAAGGTTGCTGGCCGGGCCGAACGCTCCGACTGCAGAGAATCTAAAAACGTGGCTGCAGAAGAATCCGACGTTCGAAGTAGTCCGGCCCGGCACTCTGCACACCATCAAACCTAACCTGATCAAGAAAAAGCCCGCCGCAGAGGCGAACAAGATCCAGACGACGTTGAACTTCGAGAGGATACCGAAGAAAGCCGGCGAGGGCGGGCCGAGGACGCCTCAGCAGGAGCTCAGGGAGCGGCCCAAGCTGATGCCGCAGCGGGAGGAGCCCCGCACGCCGCAGCGAGCCCCCGGGGCGCGCTCGCAGCCCCCGCAGCACGTGGACACGCCGCGCCCCTCCACCTCCGCGGTGCGCCCCACGCCCCCAGAGGTTAAGAAGCCCGCAAGGATCACCGCCACGCGCTCGCAATCTGATAAGGTAAGGCTTTTTTCTCTCATTTATAAAGAGACTGCCGCCTCATTCAAGAACTGGCTGTTCCAATTTCATATTATAATTGTAGAATCAGAGTTTTTATCATTATCATTTCGTATTTCATTACATATGAATTCAACTGCTCTCCACTCTTCGGAACTTCTTGCCGCAAAAACTTATTCTCTCACGATAATGATGTTTTATCAAACAAACTACAAACTTCCGTGTTTGTAAAAATAGTTCGAGTTGACAAAATCCATAATACAATATTTGTAGGCTCAGCTAGGCTTATAATCTCGAAAGCATGATCGAACTATAATCTCCGTGCCTCCGTGCAGTATAAAATCCACTCAACCCATTGTCGCGATAAGATGACGTAACGTGACCGTAATCTAGTACATTTTCCACTATAAAATCCTTATGTAGGAGCGGCGGCCTTGACGCGTGTTTGTATTTTGATTACTGAAGCGTTCGGCAACCGCCCGCGCCTTCATTATAACACATGTCCACCACACAGGCCGCAGTGTCGCCCTCCGCCGCGCGCCGCAAGGACGCGCCCGAACAGCGCCGCCACAAGATGGACTCCACGGAGCCGATACGAGAAAACGTGCGGAAATCCTTACAAGAACAAATGGCCATCCGTATGCAAGAGAACAAAGGCAAAAAGTTCAATGAACAGGAGATCCATGACTTCGCGTACGAGACGGAGAGTGAGCTACACGAGCTGTTTGGCAGGGACGTCGGCATGAAGTACAAAGCGAAGTATCGCTCGCTGATGTTTAACATCAAGGATCGCAAGAATCTGTCGCTTTGGCAGAAGATTTGCGATCGGAAGATAACTCCCGCGCAACTGGTACGTTTCTTTCTTAAGAAATTAGTGCTTTTATTTTCAGGAAACGGGTTATTAATTTTGATTTATATTTTAGGTGCGACTATCTCCAGAGGAGATGGCAAGTCAGGAACTGGCTCAATGGAGAGAAGAGGAGTCCAAACATCAATTAGAGTTAATTAAGAAATCCGAGTTGGATCTATTAGCAGCTAGCAAAACTTACGTATTGAAGACTCATAAAGGGGAGGAGGTAAATGGAACTACGATCTCGAAGTATGTGCGTTTTTTTGCTATGTTGTCCTTAATTACGAATTTATTGCAGGTAATGGAAAAGAAAGACTCGATACAAACAGAATTGGATCCCGAAGTTCCGGTAGAGGACGTCGTCATCGCTCTGAACGATTCCACGGTCGGCGAAGACGTCACTAACGAATCGATGCAAGACAAGCCCGACACGCCCAGCAAACCGGAGCCCAAAGACAGCAAGAAGAAAGACAAGCGCGACAGGAGCTCCACCAGGCATTCCAAGAAGAGCAGCCGAGAATCCAGACGGGATTCAGAAAGCAGAAAGTCGCGGTCGTCGCGGCGGCGCTCCGAGCGGGACGAGCGCTCCACCAGACGCTCCGACAAGAACAGAGGCCGATCCGCGTCCAAAGACAGAAAAGAGAAAGAGAAGTCAGATTCGAGTGAAAGAGAACGCTCGCGCCGGCGGTCTCGGTCTCGCTCGCACCCGCGCAGCAAGCGGCGGTCGCGGTCGCGCTCGCGCAGCAAGCCGCGCGACGACAAGCGCCGCCGCAGCGCCCGCCACAAGCACTCCGGCACGGACGAGCCGCCGCGCTCCAGGTCGCAGGAACACGCGCCCGCCAAGAAACAAGAGTACGTATACGAAACATAGTCAACCTGTGCGTTTGCTGTAGCATATTTACTATTGTTTCCACAGATATACATAGCAATGCTCCAGTTGGCGGCGCACATGTTCAGATACGACCTCATAATATATTAGCGCTCCAGTGATAATGAACTCGCATTGTTTCCGTTCAAATTGCACTAATTGATTCTATTTACAGCTCTACGGATTCCGATTCGGTGGAGAGGCCGAAGTCCGCGATGCTGAAGGAAGTTCATCCAGAATATGATCCTCACGAGCCGATGATCACATCAGCATTCTCAGAAGAGGACCTCAGAAAGTCTGGAGGGGACAGTTTCGAAGACACGTACAAGTCGGACATGGTGGACGATTACAACAACCCAGATTATGACCCGACCAAGTCTTTCTCCATAGATACGAGTGTCATCTTGCCCACGCCTAGCTTTATCACCAAACCAGATAAAGTTTCAGGTAGAGTATAAGCTACTTATAGAATTACTGTGTCATAAATAAGAAAAGGAAATTATTGTAGATTAACTTTTTCTGTTACAGAAGCAGAAAGCGACCAGGAGCCCAGTAGTACAGTAGAAAACTCCGCAGTAACTGTCTGGAACGGTTGCATCAACATGGTCGACGTCGCGCGGTTCTATGTGGCCGCTATCGAGGTAACAATCGATATCGTCAACCCTTCTACTGTTTTTATTACTTACTACAGGTGTTGTCGCTCTAATGGACTTCCGGACGTATTATTATGAGTTTCGTGTATGGGAGGAGTTGCAAACGGGAAGAATTTGGATGGGAGGAGTTATAATTTAGCGAACGACCTATATATTAGTTGTTTTCCTTTAGGTGCATTACTGTAATGTACATAACACACTACAAACTAGACTTTTTTTTGCAAACTGGTCATTATGCAAAATGGACATAATGCAAACTTGACATTTTTTCACCAATGGACATTTTGCAAAATGGACACTAAGCACCTAAAGGGTTGTTTATCCAGGTTTCAGGCAGCGGCGCGGACCTGGAGGAGGACCTGAGCGCGGAGCTAGACATCGTGGGGCGCATCAACCCCGACACGGTGTGGGAGTACATCGGCAAGATGAAGCGCGCCAGCAACAAGGAGATCGTGGTGCTGCGCCTGCAGGCCGCCAACGACGAGGAGCGCATGCAGTACATCGCGCTCTACAGCTACCTCAGCACCAGGAACAGGCGAGTGCACAACACCTCACACTGCATACAGGATGCAGCGCGCCAGCAACAAGGAGATCGTGGTGCTGCGCCTGCAGGCCGCCAACGACGAGGAGCGCATGCAGTACATCGCGCTCTACAGCTACCTCAGCACCAGGAACAGGCGAGTGCACAACACCTCACACTGCATACAGGATGCAGCGCGCCAGCAACAAGGAGATCGTGGTGCTGCGCCTGCAGGCCGCCAACGACGAGGAGCGCATGCAGTACATCGCGCTCTACAGCTACCTCAGCACCAGGAACAGGCGAGTGCACAACACCTCACACTGCATACAGGATGCAGCGCGCCAGCAACAAGGAGATCGTGGTGCTGCGCCTGCAGGCCGCCAACGACGAGGAGCGCATGCAGTACATCGCGCTCTACAGCTACCTCAGCACCAGGAACAGGCGAGTGCACAACACCTCACACTGCATACAGGATGCAGCGCGCCAGCAACAAGGAGATCGTGGTGCTGCGCCTGCAGGCCGCCAACGACGAGGAGCGCATGCAGTACATCGCGCTCTACAGCTACCTCAGCACCAGGAACAGGCGAGTGCACAACACCTCACACTGCATACAGGATGCAGCGCGCCAGCAACAAGGAGATCGTGGTGCTGCGCCTGCAGGCCGCCAACGACGAGGAGCGCATGCAGTACATCGCGCTCTACAGCTACCTCAGCACCAGGAACAGGCGAGTGCACAACACCTCACACTGCATACAGGATGCAGCGCGCCAGCAACAAGGAGATCGTGGTGCTGCGCCTGCAGGCCGCCAACGACGAGGAGCGCATGCAGTACATCGCGCTCTACAGCTACCTCAGCACCAGGAACAGGCGAGTGCACAACACCTCACACTGCATACAGGGTGCAGCGCGCCAGCAACAAGGAGATCGTGGTGCTGCGCCTGCAGGCCGCCAACGACGAGGAGCGCATGCAGTACATCGCGCTCTACAGCTACCTCAGCACCAGGAACAGGCGAGTGCACAACACCTCACACTGCATACAGGATGCAGCGCGCCAGCAACAAGGAGATCGTGGTGCTGCGCCTGCAGGCCGCCAACGACGAGGAGCGCATGCAGTACATCGCGCTCTACAGCTACCTCAGCACCAGGAACAGGCGAGTGCACAACACCTCACACTGCATACAGGATGCAGCGCGCCAGCAACAAGGAGATCGTGGTGCTGCGCCTGCAGGCCGCCAACGACGAGGAGCGCATGCAGTACATCGCGCTCTACAGCTACCTCAGCACCAGGAACAGGCGAGTGCACAACACCTCACACTGCATACATTTTATTTTATTTATATTCAGTATGGGTTTGCTCTTGACTCTAGTCTAGGTCATAGGACAGAGACAGAGTCTAAGATGGAGCGAGCTCACCCAGAAGAAGCCTGTTCACTCTTAGAAGATATTAGGGTAATGATTATGACTGGAAGCTCTAAGTTTGAATTGGTGGAATGGCAACCAGGTATGGATGGTATAGGTTAACGAACTTGTAAGGAAGATCAGTTACAAGTTTTACGCAGTACCTGGACCAGTATATGGACTGTTCACTTAAATAACTATTTCCTAACATATTATTTTCCAGGTCGTACTACCAACGCTTCAGGTTATCCAACTTTGCCTAGCAAATAGTTATTTCAGACATTCTTTTACCTGGAAAACATTGTGCACTCGTATTGTCTCGTAACAAATATAAAAACATCCCGTTCCGGTGGCATTATAGGTTAGGCGTGGTGAAGGTGGCGAATACGACGTCGGTGAAGGACTTCTACATCGTGCCGCTGTCGGCCAACACGCCGCTGCCGGGCGCGCTGCTGCCGGCGGCCGGGCCCGGGCTCGCCGACAACCGCACGCACCTGCTGCTCGCCATCGTCATCCGCCAGCGGCACAAGCCGCACAAGCCGCACAAGCGACCCGCGCACGCCATACCTAAAGACATTATCCCCGCCAAGGTTAGTTAGTGATGGCATGCGGCAGACTGATGTAAATAAATAAATTGTTTTATTGCCTGTTACCGATTATTCTTTTACACTATCCAGAATACACAATCGGCATCCGATTCCTAATAAAATATTACCTGTATTGTTTCAACGAAGTTGTACAGTACCTATGTGATTCGTGCATACACTACACACGTTTTATAGCTCGATTTATAGCTGTACAATAAATAAATCGGATAAAACCGGAATGTCTGTAACGACAATATTGTACAAACTAGTCAACTCGACACAAAGCTAGTTGAAATAGCTGTAGAGAAAAAAAGCGCGGGCAGGATTTCAACCTGCGTTTTTAGCCATTGCTAGTGGCGACGCCTCTTCCATCTGGGCTACTGCAGCTCGTCCCTTGCCCGCAAATTTTGCAAGTGTATGTTAATGCCACTAACGCACGGCACGGCTCCATCCGGCAATTGTATACACGGGAAGTGTTTTAAAATTTAGTATTCAAAAGACATCTAATTTAAGGCGAGTGTAGCCGTCAACGACGTCGACGGTGGCGCCACTTCACAAAAAAGGTTATCTCTTTAAACAAACAATCTGTCCGATGCCCAAGTTTTTAGTTTTATCCTTACCTATATAAAATTAGAATCTGCAAACACAATAAAAAAAAAAAACTGTAATTAAGTTATAGCAATTTATACCAAAGGTGGCCGTTTTTAGGCACTTTTTTTCCATAACTTTAATTGCATCGAATATTTTATTGAGTTTGCAGTTTCAAATTTTACTTTAAGATAATACTAAAAACTTGGGCATCGGTCATTCTGATGGATTTTTTGCATTAAGAGAAAACTTAGATTTTGTGTAGTGGGGCTACCGTCCCCTTCGTGCACTTTCGTAACCAGAATTTGGTAACTAGCTACGAAAAAACACTTTCTAGTCACTGTTTCGTAACTGGTTACGAATAAACACTATTTTAAAAAAAATAATCTGAAGAAAATCTGCTCAGCTATGTACCAATAGAACTTGTGTTCCCATTTGTCTCCACTTTGATGACCACTAGTGACGAATGGGACAAAAATTCCCAGCCACCACTCGTGTTCGTTGTACATTGATTATGCTATCAACAATGCAACAAACTATTTGTTTTTGAAATCTTACTTAGATTTTAAGTGTGTGAGATCCCTTTGTTCACATTTTAAGTGACAGCTGTCAAACGTGTAGCTCGTTTATCTCGTAAACTAAAATTCAACTTTATGGTCCTGAAGTACAACTTCCAGGCCTCAAAGAAATCTACATGACAGATGACAGCTGTCAAACTAAAAAGTCGTTTATCTCGGAAGCTACGCATGCTAGACTATTTGTTTCTTTGGGGAAGTTGTAGGTCTAGATCTTGCCACATTTTTAGTGACAGCTGTCAAACTCAATTCCTGTTTATCTCGGAAACTATGCATGCTAGACTACTAGTTTCTTTGGGGAAGTTGTCAGCTGTCATCTAAAATGTAGGGCTCGTCAAGCCATGCAACTTTCCCAAACAAACTAATAGTCTAGCATGCAAGGTTTACGAGATAAACGGTTTTTTAGTTTGACAGCTGTCATCTAAAATGTAGGGCTCGTCAAGCCATGCAACTTTCCCAAACAAGCAAATAGTCTAGCATCCACGGTTAGTAGTTACGAAATAGTGATTTAATAGTGTCATTTGGTAGCTAGTTACGAAAAGTTACGAACGTGGAAAAAAATAGTGTTCATTCGTAACCGGTTACGAAACAGTGACTAAAAAGTGTTTTTTCGTAGCTAGTTACCAAATTCTGGTTACGAAAGTGCACGAAGGGCTACCGTCGAGGTCGTTGACCACTTTAAAAAATAACAAATGCTGAGCTTCGAGCAACGCGGTCTGATCGAAGTTGCTAGACACTGAGCGCCAACGCTGCGTCGGGCGGGCTGCACGCACGAGGCTGCCGCCCGCCGCGCGCGTTGTCTTGTATTCTGCCGAATCTAGCCCGCGCCGCGCCGCGTGCAGCCCGATCGACACAGCGGGGGCGCTAAAGAGATGTCCGCCGCCGGCCGGTTAATATTCCTGTAATAGTATTGAATTGACTAACCGACTACGCAATGAACAACAAATTTCTCCGGTAAAATAGTCCGTAGTCTGTATCGGGCACTTGACTGTTGAGTACAGTAAATTGCGTGTTTTGGCAATATTGCCAGCTTGTAATACGGTTGCATATTTCATTTATTTACACGCTCACGCTTTGTACACATAGGTATTTTAAGAAAAAAGTCTACTTCCAAGATTTAGGTTCATTAGCTGCAGAATGGAACATCAGAGCACATACATTTTTTTTATTTTTATTTCGACGTTGCTGTTTCCGCCTGGCATTTATTTTGGCGTACAATCTGATGGCACTTCCTAAACTAAATTGCACCATCACATGAGTGAGCCCATAACAGTTATGTCTATTGCTGGGTAAGCGAAATTAGTAATCACATTCATTCAATAATATGATGTTTATAAATATATGGAGAGAAGACATATATAGATAGTCCTTATATAGGGTGACACTTTTATAGTGACCAATAGCGAAAATGTGATAATGAAAATGGTTTACTATAGAAGCTCAAATATTCTTGTCATATTTCGACATCAGGCTAAGTTTCTTGGCGAAAATTGTTCCTTATCACGAGCCCGTCCTCTGTTTTCAATATCGGTCACTAGTCAAGTATCACCCAAAAGAAAGGAAAGAAATTAATGACAGCAGCCGTAGATTTCCCTTCAGAGCAAAATGAGCAATCATTTCGTTTGCTTATGAATGTGATGTGATTACAAGAATAAAATACAGAAGTTTCCATCGAGGCAATCGGCTACTTATTATTATTACATATTGAATGAAAAATAGAGCCATGCCGGGCTGGAACCGTGACGTGGACACGCGAGGGAATGGGGGGCCAAAAACTGCAAGAACCTTTTGACAAAACGGGTCTTTTGACTATTTATTAAAAAGTGTTTCGTAGTAAATCGAGAAAAATAAACTCGTAGCTAAGCTAAAATATAATTATATTTTACTATCCAGGTTGGTCGCGAGTCCCGCAAGCGGTCGTACACCCCGCCCATAGTGACAGCGAGCGTCAGCACCCCGCCCCCCGCGCGGCTGCCCCCGCCCCTCTCCGCCGCCTACACCTCCCCCGCGCTCTCCACCTCCGTCAAGGACAAGATTGCTGCTTCTTTGGGTACGTTTTTCTATTTTACTTAAAAGCTATTATTACACTAGTTTGGATACCGTGCACGGTTCGGCATGAATTGCAGATTATTTAACGTGTGTCATTACAAGAACTTAAAATAACCAGCAATGTATACCGAATCGTGCACGGTATTTAGACTAGTGTAATAGCCGTTCCAGGTGACAGCTAGCGGCTTCCTCCCGCGTCAGCTAATACACTCCACCCCATGGACGTATTATTTAAACAGGACTGATAACTGTTGCAGAAAAAACGAGCCGAGCGAGACCGCACCCACCGAGGCCTTTCGTCTCTTTCTAATTGGACATCAATATTTTGTATTACAATGAGCTTATAGATAGGGAAATTTACATACATACGATTCACTTGGACAACCTCGAACACAACATTTTTTCACCACTTTGAGTGAGAAATTTCGTCAAATACTGATTTTATGTAATAAATTAGGACCGTAATTTTTTTGTCGCTAAAGTTTAAACTTACCGCCAAAATTTAATCTTAAAGGGATACCATTAGAAAATTATTTGATTAATAGTTTTTACATAATTATAATTTATCAGTGTATAATTTTATGATTTCCAACATGTTTTTGATATAACTGACGCAAGTTGTTTTATTATATTACTTAAATTATAATTATATTTGTCAAAAATAAGTAAGGCAAAATTTTATCTGCAGTAATTTTCTACACTGGCAATATGAAAGAACGAGACACACAGCCTCTCTACGTGCTATCTCTCTCGGCTCGGATTGGCCTCTGGGAAAGACTTAATGTAAAATAGACCATATTCCAGTATTAATAAAGTTACTATTCGTAAATGACTGTTTTTGAAGTTATCAGTCCTGTTTAAATAATACGTCCATGCTCCACCCTCAATACATGCTAGCCCCATGTAAAGGCTTAAGATAATAGATACAGTATTTGATGAGAGTACTCGGTATTTGTTTGTATTCTGTTTCTATCGCCCGAGCCCAGCATTTAGAAATGTACAGTTTGTTATGATCGCTTTGTCCCCCAGCCGCGGCAGATGAGGAGGAAGCGTACAGCCCTGGCTCCTCCAGCAGCGGCACGAGCGGGCCCCCCGCCCCCGCCCCCGCCCCCGCGCCCCCCGCGGACAAGCTCAAGTCCAAGATGGACGAGCTCAACCGGCAGATCGAGGAGCAGAAGCAGCAGATCATGAAGATGGCGCGCGGCCACGCCGACTCCTCCGTCGCGGAAGAGGTTTGTTGATATATTTCCCTTGTTTTATATTATAAATTACTAGCGGCCCGTCCGCCGGTTTCACCCGCTGCCCACGGAAAACAGACCTTCTCCCGACATAAATCATTTATAAAAAACTTCCTCTTGAATCACTCTATATTTTAAAAAAAACCTCGTTCAGATCCGTTGGGTGGTTTTGAAGATTTAGGCATCCATACAAACAAACAGACAGGGATAGATGCGGAAAGCGACTTTACTTTATACTATGTATAGGGTAGGGTAGTAGACAATGAACCGGGTTTTTGTTAAATGCCTACAACTTTTTAAACAAAAGTCCTATAAATATAATTTTTACATGAAATGACTCGTAGATTAATTAAGAAACTCAATTTAGCAACCAAGATATCGTAACAGAAAGTTTAATAATAAAAACACATTTTATTTTAAAAAGTGCCAATTGGTTCACTGTATCCACCTATGCGGGAACAGTTAACCAGGGGGGTAGGATACATAGAACCATGTAGTATACTGTGAACCATCTAATGAATTGTTCATGTATAAGATTGTATTTTAGATGAAATAAAACAAACAAATAAATGTATTATGTTTATTATGGCATGTCTTATCGTATTCTAAGATTTGTGACTACTTACTACTCACCTAATTACAAATGTAATCAGTCCAATATTTTCACAGTGCTGTCCCTAACTGACAAAGCACAAATTAAACATAATTGTTGACAAAAATTATAAAATGACTTTAAATTCTTATATATGATGGAAAAACAATAGAAAGTTATGCATTAGACAACTAACACAATATTATCAATGCTTTCTCTGAAAAAAGTTGAGGGAAGAAATAATTAAATATTTAATAGGTAAATGAAACCAGTCCTTCCATTTAATCAAATTAAACAGCCTTTTTCTGACGCTGGTAACAAACAAAAACATCATCTCCTTTGCAAAAATAACAAAACTAAATGATAATTAATGGCATAACATTATTGCCTTTAATAGAAAAGAAAACAATCATAAAATGAACCGGTTCATTGTCAACTTCAAAAGAATGGCTCACTGTTTCCGGACCCCCCTTTTAAAAATTTTAAGTTATGCAGGTCGCGTGCCAAGCGTGCTATTCGAATAGAAATATTGCCAAAAGAAGCGTAAAACACGAAAGAATCTACACAATAACTTCAAAATATGCTAAAACCTCATGAAATAATGTAATACAATAAGTAATTACCTGATTTTTTTTTACTTTTTATCCACAAAAACACAAAAATAGGAATTGCGCAGGATTCCGTGCCGCGAGCTCGACGGTAACTGGAGAGGAACGCGCAGGGTAACGGGCGGCTTTGTATGTGTGAGTTGCACGGTTTGGCATTGTCGCATTCTGCGTCTACCTGCGGTGGCTCTCTGTCGCCGCTTGGTTCATTGTCTACTACCCTACCCTAATATATAAGACGCGTATCTCGTGATATCAGACTAACACAGAAACGTCGAAACGTGCAGTTTTAAAGCAATGTTAGTCTCTTTTTTCATTCAACATACAGGGCGGCGTACCTTTTTTATTTGAATAATAAATGGCGAATGCGTTCAGTAATGCAAAATGGTATTGTTGTCCAGGACGAGGCGTACTCCCCGTCGCGGCCGATGACGCCGCCGGCGCCGGCAGTGCCGGCAGTGCCGCACCCGCTGGCGGGCATCGCGCTGCCCTCCAACCTGCACGAGATCCTCGCCACCATCAAGCAGCGCTCGGAGACCAGCGACGTGGACATGCGCAACCCGCCCAACCTGCCCAACCTGCCCCTACCGCCCTAGATCTACATCTCACCGTCTCACGACTACTTAAAAACGAACTTCAAATCTTCGGTGAACTCTGGCTTAGTTCTTGGCGTCTCTATTTGCACAATATTTTTTATATGTGCGTGATTTTAAAGACTTGTTTCTGTATAAATTATTTCCCTGCATTTTCTCCGCCTTGTGCTTGTCGCCCGGAAGGCCACGAGGAAGATGGTTTCTGTACATTTCTTATTTTTAATGTAGATTTTAACCTTAATTAGATTTTAGAAGTATGAATATGATGGACTCTTAGTAAATATATTTAATTTGATTTATTCAAAGATAATCATAAATTCCTGGATATCTACTTACAAATAAGAGTATATTTGTGTGTGCAATAGATGTATGAGAACAAATAGGTTCACCTATATTCCTGTTCTATCAATATGGAGTGATAAAGCAAGTGCATAAAGTTTTTTTTATTTATAAATTAGGTGCATATTAAATGCAAGTTGGCTTTTATGCGAGTTCAGAAATCAAATTTGTATTGTGTATATAATATTATATTGTAAGACTTTATTAAAGTGTACAAAAATATACTTAAAACAATAAAATTTGCTTAGTATAGAATTACTAAAGGTATTTTGATTGAAAGCAAATTTTACCCCTTGAAATAATCGAAATATCCCTCAGGACGACTTCGTCAATTTACTTTACAGTTTCTTAATTTGTCTCTTCTAATTTGGTCTATTTCCTTTATTGGTCTTCTTCCTAACTTCGACAAGTCACACTTTCCTTATAAAATAAAATGTGTCCGCTGGGGTTTGAATAAATAATAACGGTAGTGTTATTATTTATTCAAATGTTTGAACCCGGTACCGTCCTACTGCTCTACCAACTGAGCTACCAGCGCCTCGACTCACTTCCAAATTTTCAATCTCTTGCTTAAAAAACACATACCGCATTGTCTAAAGACTAGCTAGTCTACATATAGTTAATTTGTGAAGTAGTGTGTATTACCCAATTATTTTACATGCACTTCAAAATGTCATAGTTTATTTCACATGTACATTTTAAATTAGTTGGTAACCCAACGAACGGTGATGATGACAATTTGCAAGAAGGGGGTAAACACGCGGTAAATTAAGTTGCCAGCTGCTCAGTGGTTCCTCGAAAATGGGAAATTATTTTATGCTGTGGGCTAATAGTTATGTTATTGGTTATAATTTAGCGTTGAAACCGTCCGCTTTTATAATCAAACAAACCTATGAAAAACTAGTGGTCCACCAGGCTATTTTCCCGCAGTTGAAAGTAGCTTAATTATATATTACTACTAGCTTTTACCCGCGACTTTGTCCGCGTTAGATAGTTTTTTAGGCAGAAGTTCTAAAGTAGGTATGTGTATTCATAGTAAGTGTGACAGTGATATTAGAACAGTTCTTATCTCTACTGTTTAAAGAGTAAAAGGGACAATTTAAAATTTGTTATCCGGCCTGAGAGATCAATATTTATAACCATTGAATACAAAAGTCAGTAGATAACAGAGTACTTACTCCAGAGGTGCCGATTTGAACACACTAAAATGGTTAGCATAAGTAATGTAATGGTAATTTAAGTTACTGTCATACAATTTTATACCTATATACCACGTTTCTTGTTTCTGTCCTCGGTAAAGAAGGCAATGTCCTTTCTCAACTTATTCCCATCATACTGAACAACTTTTGTTCTGGAACCATTTCTGTATCTCCAATAGTTAAGGTGGGCTCGTGATGGTAGATCTGGTGGTCTACATAAGGTACTCCAGATCCCCAATGTCCTTGTGAAAAGAAGCGGCCCATCATACTGAACAACTTTTGTTTAAGAACCATGCCTGTTTCTCGGATAGTTTAGCTGGGCTCCTGATGGTACACCTGGTGGTCAACATAAGGTCTACATAAGGTACTCCAGATCCTCAATGTCCTTGTGAAAAGAAGCGGCCCATCATACTGAACAACTTTTATTTTGGAACCATTTCCGTATCTCCAATAGTTTAGGTGGGCTCCTGATGGTAGACATGGTGTTCTACATAAGGTACTCCAGATCCTCAATGTCCTTGTAAAAGGAAGCAGCCCATCATACTGAACAACTTTTGTTTTAGAACCATGCCTGTATCTGTAATAGTTAAGCTGGGCTCCTGATGGTACACCTGGTGGTCTACATCAGGTACTCCAGATCCCTAATGTCCTTGTGTAAATAAAGCGGCCCATCATACTGAACAACTTTTGTTTTGGAACCATTTCTGTATCTCTAATAGTTTACATGGGCTCCTGGTGGTACACCTGGTGGTCTACATCTATACTTCAGACCCTCGAATGGTGATAAAAAGTAGCCTATGTCCGTTCTCGGTATGCTAGCAAACTCTGTGCCAAGTTTCATGAAGATCGGTTGAGCGGTTTGGCCGTGAAAGCGTAGCAGACAGACAGGCAGAGTTACTTTCGCATTTATAATATTAGTGTGGATTACGGGCTATACTCTATCCGTGTTTCATTTTCATCCAAATGAACGTCAAGCCATTAGAGAGCGTGAGGGGGTAACAAAACTACACACATATAATCTCGGATTTGTAATTTATGTGAGGTTAAGTAAGTTTTTATTTAGAATATGAAGGCCAAGACCTGAAAACAAGTTCTACAAAATCAGTTTACGTTTATATTGAACTAGCAGCCCGCCCAGCGGTTTCACCCGCCGCTAACAATTTCCCCCCGGGAAAAAGACAGTTTAATATAGCCTATGTTCATCAGGGATAATGTAGGATTCTAAAAATCTTGACTTCAATTTGAAACAAATATCGTTTTCAGATGGTGGTGGCGTAAAGTTACATGCCGTGTGATTAACCTGGCCAGCCCCATGGCAGTGCTTTTATTTTTATCCCGCCCGAGCCGGTTTTCTATTAGGTCATAACAAAATTGTAATAAAAAGAAAATTGTGTGATACAAATTTCTTTTTTTAGAATGACGGTTCATGACGTCAATAAGTGATAATACTATCCAACATTGAATAAAGAATTTCAATTAAGTAAGGGTAAAAGAATTTTTTAAATCGGTGCAGTAGTTTCGGAGCCTATTCAATTCAAACAAACAATAAAAAAAACCTATTTCTTATATTAGTGTAGATTATATTATTATTATTTTAGTGTGATGCCGGCTTAGAATAACATCACCCGATTTCTTTCCCATGGGAGTCGTATGGCAACAAACGTAATGTCGAGGGTGTGTATTGCAATTTTAGGCGATGGGCTGTCAACCTGTCACTATGGCGATACACAATTTTCCGAATGACCCTCAAACATATGTCAGACGTGGCGTAAATGTCCGTTTTTGCGGCCGTTTACGCTCTGCCTACCCCGCAAGGGATATAGACGCGTGATATGTGTATGTATGTATTATTTTGCCGTGCCGATTAGGCGATGGGCTAACGCCTGTCACTATAGTGATACACAGTTATCTGATTGACCCTCAAACTTTTGTCAGACGTGGTGTTAATATCCGTTTTACGGCCTCTAACGCTCTGCCTACCCCGTAAGGATTATAGACGTGATTTATGTATGTATGTATCATTTTAGTGTAATTTTTTTTAATGCATTATTTAATGTTTTTTGTCGTCTTTTTTATACCGACCCAGTAAGGGACAGCCCTTCGAATACTGATAGGGTGCATGAAACATAAAACTGGACAACTTTCCCCTAGAAACATATGTCAGGAAACGCCAAAAAAATTACCTTCCAAACAAAATCACAATCAGCTGACTGCATTCACTATGGGAAGTGAGTTTTTTTACGTTTCCTGAAATATGTTCCTAGGGGAAAGTTGTCTTGGTCTACATGTACCCTACCAGTATTCGGAGGGCTATCATTTTTAAATGAAAAAGTAGTTATTGTGGCATAATTGTAATAGTTAGACATATGGTACCTATCGTGGACATTATTATAGATATTGATGTCCTCTAAAAAACTGTAGTACATCACTTTGCTCTATTGTCAATAATTTCCACAGCGTACGCAATATATTAAGATATTTTTATGGGAAATTTTTCACACGTTGGGTTACATTATCGAAATTTTCACGCGGATCCCTATTTTTTTCTCGTATAAAATAAAGCCCATGTTCATCAGGAATAATGTAGGATTCTAATAGAAAAATAATTTTTAAAATCGGGCCAGTCGTTTCGGAGCCTATTCGATGCAAACAAACAAACAATCAAATCTTTCCTATTTATAATATTAGTGTAGATGTAAATAAGGAATAATATACTTTCCAAATTTTATGCTTATACAAGGGGGCGCGTTCAATGCACCATCTTTCGTAGCTTTTTTATACTAAAAAAGTCTCGTCGTCGCTGAACGGTAAGTTTATGGACGACGATAGACTTTTTTAGTATAAAAGAGCTACGAAAGATTGACAGCCGATGTGGGGGCGCAGTGGTAGTGCGACTGTCTGCGTCGCAAAGGTTCTGGGTTCGATTCTCGGCGGGAGACTCATAAAGTTGATATTTATCACTTTGTGGATTTGTTCCCGGTCTGGTTAGGATATTGCAGGCTGAACCACCCGATTGTCCGAAAAGAGATATGGTTCCGTGCTTCGGAGGGCACGTTAAGCCGTCGGTCCCGGTTGCTGTCTATGATTACTTAGACGGCGGTCGTTACACAACCATGTCAGAGGCCTACTTCTAGTAGTCGGCGGTTGTAAAACTCTGACACCAGGGTTCATCGGGTCGTAGACGATTCGGTGTCCCACACGAAAAGAGAGAAGAGAGTTCAACAACTGTCATCTGAAGAGTGCGTAAAAGGACACAAATTAGGAATGAGACAAGATTAGGCAAAAACAATTACATTATATTTATCAATTATAGGATATACTCCTGTCATGTGGTTCACTGAAGGAGTATGTAAAATCCTTAAAGACAAGATAAGAAAGTGTCAAGTTGAAGAAAATGACGAAGTCAACCTGAAATCAATCACCAAAAAGGGCATAGTTCTCAAATTTACAGAAACAAATTAAAATATTTTATGTCCTTTTATTTTTTTCATATTTTTTCATCATCAATATACAAAGATTTTTTTGATTGCATTTTTCTATCTTTTAGATTAACGTTTTGGAAGCTACGAAGCACAGCTTTTTTCAGAAAGGGTTCTCTTATCTTCTTTTGCATTGCTTTTACTTTGGTTTCCATCAGTTTCCTTCTAGGAATGTGTCGTAAAGAGTACTCCCAATCACCAGTATCTTTTAGATCCAGTAATATGGGGATCATGTGGTTTATATTCAAGTTTTTCTTAGCTCCTGGACCCCACTCCAAATATCTGTCCAGTGGTAGTTTGGCCATTTTTATACCATCTCTCTTGGCTTTGGCAAGGGAAAGAGGGTCACAGTTAACCTGTAACAAACATTAATTATTAAAGTTATAAAGATATGTATCTTTGCTTAAAAAAAAACTATTCAAAGCAGAATGTGCATACCTTATCAACCATGCAGCCTACTATGTAAATAGCATCATGGTCAAATTTTGACAATTCATCACGGCAATGTGGAGTCAAGTAAACTAGCTTCTCTTTAGGGAAAATATCCAGGTAGCTTTCAGGATGAATGTTCATTGGAAACCATGGTTCACTAAGTGATGGAATATTTCTCTGGAGCTGTTCTATGTAAGGACCTTCTAAATTAACATTGCATAAATGAATGTTGAATGGATCTTTGTGAATTCTGTTATCTCCAAAGACAAATGTTGTTTGCTTTGCTGCATTTACTACTTCACGATAAACCATGTGCTCCTCATATGAACAATCTATCACCACTGATTGTCCAATCATCATAGCTTGCAGTGCCCTAAAAAATTTGAGACATGTTTATAATCAAGAATCATTTGAACCATTCAAAACCTGACAAATTTAAAACTCACAAACATTTATGAACAGCCAGAAAGTCTCTGATAAGGCCCATCTGGCTGTGCATAGAGGGGTGTTAGTTCTGACACTTATGTATGGGAGTGAAAGTTGGGTATGGCAGAAAAAACATGAAGTAGAATAAATGCAGTACAAATGAGAGTGTTAAGAAGTATGATTGACGTAAAATTGAGTGACAGGATAAGGAATAGCGTGATAAGGGAATGTTGTGGTGTAAAAGAAGACGTAGTGACTGGTGTAGAAAAGGGTATGCTTAGATGGTTTGGTCATGTAGAGAGGATGAATGAAAGAAGATTAACGAAACAGGTGTATATGGCAAGTGTGGATGGGAATGTCGGAAGGGGAAGACCTCGACGAACGTACCTCGATCAAATTGGGGACGTGCTAAAGTAAGGTCAGGCCAAGAGTACCCTAAACCAACGAGCATGCATGAAGAGATTGATGAATGTGGAGGAGGCGAAAGAATTATGCCAGGATCATAGTAAGTGGAGGGAAGTAGTCTCTGCCTACCCCTCCGGAAAAGAGGCGTGATTTATGTATGTATGTATGCAAACATTTAACTAATACCTGTAATTATCAAAATTGTTTATGGACTGATCTCTTATCCGCAGAAATAGGGACTGATGTTTTATTCCATATTCAAGGTCATCTGGAAATTCTTTAGCTTCTTCTGGATTACTAGTTTCTCGTTCTAATCGTCTTGCTTCTTTTCTTGCCTGTAAATGCATGAATAGTTATTTATAAGTAATAATTAAAATTCAATATTTTTATGAATTCATTATTGTAGTTGTCTTACTTTCTCATTTTCTTTAGCTTTTTCGGTCTTGAATAAATATGTCAGGTAACTTGATCTTTGATTTTTACTGCCTAGCTCCATAAGGTGCTTCCACTGCCTCATCTGGAGGCTACTTGGTGCCAGTCTTCCATCCTGCCGCATCACTTCCACTTCAAGCATAAGTATTCGCAACTTCTTCTCAAGTTGTGCATCTCCATTGCAAATTTCATCAATGATTTTCTCTGAAAGTCCGAGGGGATGTTTAAAGTGGTTTTAAGTTTACAATAGGTAAAGATTTGATACTAAAATATAAATTATATTACCTGATTCATCCTCCACTTGTGAAATACTGTAGTTTCTTTTAATAAACTGTTTAACATTAATAACATGCTGAAATGGTACAATTTTAGTATGAGGATATCTTATATGTGATACAAGAGTTCTAATGCAATGCATCATGCAGTATTAAAATTACAGGACTCTATTATATTCCTAGTAGAATATATTTTAATATTTAGGCGGAAAAATGTTTTTCTCTTGATTTAGTTTACTTCTATTATAGGTTAGTTTAATGGAAGGTCATAAACCTTTTGACATTTTGATTTGTATCTTTTATGACCATGGCGCTGGCACCCCTAGTATATATTTTTCAAAGCTGAGTGAGAGGCTCAAACGTTTGTGACGAATGGATGGACTCTTATTTTAAGTCTCGTTTTCAGTGTGACGCTACCTAGACTGAGATCTCAGGCCAAAAAATGGGGGAACCGTCGACATGCTTTTAAGTAAGATTTTCAGAGAAATCATCAGATTACTTGTTAACGGCGCTATGTGCCAAAATGATGGCTATGCTATGCCAGAGAAATTTGACGGAATATGTGACAGCTACAAGCACAGGCAAAATCTAAGTACCTTAAATAGGTAAGTTGATGTGCTGCTAATAATACCAGCACAATATAAGCACTAAGAGCCCTTCGCGGACGTTGTTCAAGGTAATATTTAGTACAATCTGTACGGAAATCATAAAACCATAAATTTCTGAATCTTATATTCATACAAAAACAAATGTTGTGTTTTCTCAAAAACGAAGCTGATTCTAGAGGAGATTGTTTGAAGAACGAGTATTTACTACATTACGATCGAGAATTTCTCTTTGGTTAGTAGTGTTACCTAGGTGATATTTGCAAAGATTTCGGATTCTGGTTTTTTGGGGAGCCAGCGACATGGGTTGGAAACATTCCATGGCTTATTTCTCAGCTCCAGTTGGGTCACATGGCTATTGAATGTGCTTGTAGCTGTCACATATTCCGTCACATTTATTTGGCATAGCCATCATTTTGGCACATTGCGCCGTTAACAAGTAATCTGATGATTTCTCTGAAAATCTTACTTAAAAGCATGTCGACGGTTCCCCCATTTTTTGACCTGAGATCTCAGTCTAGGTAGCGTCACATTGTAAACCAGTCTTAAAATATGAGTCCATCCATTCGTTACAAATTACAAACGTTTGAGCCTCTCAGCTTTGAAAAATATATACTAGGGGTGCCAGCGACATGGTCATAAAACATATTCCGTTTTTTATCTAACATAATACGAAGTTTCGGTTCGGATGTATCCATGATATTATATCTCACAGCTTTTTAGGTTCTGGTCCTGAAAAATACCTGTTAACTTTCAAAAGTATGTTTTTGAGCTTTTTAAATATTTTTCAGTTAAATGAAAAGAAAATTCTGCGTAAAAATATAAAATCTCATGACATAAGCTTGAAAGAGACAACAAGATACGCCTCCATGAGGCAAAATGAAATAGCTATAGAATGTTATTTTAATTTTCGTCATTGAAAATTTTGTACGAAACGAAGTTCGTTCAGCCTCAGCCGTTCGAGATTTTTAAGTGAAAATTATAGTTTTCATTTCATGAGGGCGACGTTTTTAAATCTTGTAAATTATGGAATTCGATTGGAACGACTACTTAGAATCTAAGAAATGTATAGCGGTACCTGAAGAACTATTTTCGCATGTGAGTTACAAATATTGCACCTTATTCGAACCCTATTGTTTGTTGTAAATAAAATTAAGTTTTTGCCTAACTACGTATATCTTACAAATTATTTTTAGTACCTTTGATTTTTGGCAATAGTGAGCAAATCAACTTTCACTTTTTACCTTGCTCCCTTGCAAACAGTTTTTTTTAACTAGCTTAAAGATTATGTGCCTTACTTATCAAAAATTCTGCACATGTTATTTTAAATTAGCTTTGCTTTTGGCAGTATTGAGCAAAATAATTTTATTTTCACCTAGCAAGGAGCAAACTGTTTTTAAATCTGATCTAGCTTTATGTTATGTGCCTTACTTATCAAATATATCTGCACATGATATTATATTAGTTGTTTTATGAGTTCTTTATGATATTTTTGCTAATTGGAGGACTAAATGGAACAAGTTATGCAGAAAGCAGCTATGTCAGAAATGTAGATATTTTTCTAAATGGGACCTTTTTGTAATGAAACATTTTTTTACAAGTAATCACAATAACTCAATTATTCTAAATTTTTTAAGATGGCTGCTTTCTGCATAACTTATTCCTATTCGTCCTTAAAATATTTTTCCTTTTGTAATTGAATTAAAAAAAGGAGGAGGTTCGTAATTTGTTGTGTTTTGTTTTTATGTATGTTCACGAGACTTCTCAAAGATGCCTAGACTAATTTGAATATTGCAGAAATGCTTCAATTGAATACCTTCAAGTTTAGATTGAATATAAACACTTTAAAATAATATAGGAAACTACTGTGACTTACATCACCTAATTAATAGGTAGCCTTCAATTTTTAAAATGTAAAGTAAGAAAGCAGTATGTTTGATGCTGGCTTAGTATCATCACTACCATTATAAAACACTTACAGTTATAATTATAACATTAAGTGTAAATAATTGCAATTGCCTTGCAATTTTTTTTTTTTACCTAACAAAATAATAATAACACCTTTAAATATTTACTACTTTTAATAAAAGTGCTTGGATGTTGTTCTTCAAATAGTATTCCTTACAATTACTTAATAAAATTAAAAATAAATTTATTTGTCAGAGTATACTGGGTTATTACTTATTAAATTATATGATTTAATTGGGAGTAACTATAACTGAAAACTTGAAGTGGGAAGAACATATTACAACCATAACCAAGAAAGCTAAGAGATTCATATACCTGATTAGAAAAGCATTTGGAATACTCACACCGGAAATGATATTAAAAATTCTAAAGACATATATTAGACCAATATTAGAGTATGCGTTTCAAGTCTGGAGTCCATACTTTGTTAAAGATATTTACTTACTTGAAAAAGTCCAGCGCAGCTTCACTAAGGTACCCAGGCAATTAAAGAACCAAACTTATGAACAACGTTTGGAGGTGCTGAAGCTAAGCACACTACAAGCAGGAAGAGAGCGCGGAGATTTAATAGAGACCTACAAGATCCTACACGGGCACTACGACCTCAAAGATTTTGACGCCTTCTTTAACTATGACCAAAACACCCGTCTGCGAGGGCACAGCCTTAAGTTATAAACCCGTTTCTCTTACAATAATCCGCACAAAAACTTTCTCGCAAATAGAGTGGTCGCAAACTGGAACAAGTTGCCTCAAGATGTCATATCAGCACAGAACACCAATATGTTTAAAAACAAACCTGATAAACACTTAAAAATATAAAATGGAAAGAGATAAAGTGAACTATGAACAATGTGATACAGGCATCATCAGTTGTTACAACTGCCTGCCTGATAAAAAAATATAATAATAATAATAATAATAAACCCGCAGGGCAGCTCTGGCAAGCTGTTGGTGAGTAGCGCCACCACGGACCCGAAGTACTTCTGGGTTACCCCTGAGTGGGGAGCCAGCCTCTGTCTTGCCTTAACCGGCCGGGCAGAGTGGAGTCGCAAGAGTTTCACAACTCGAAGGGTGGAAGTGTTAAAGGCATAAAGCCGCGAGTAATGCTGACGGGAGAAATCCCAGAACTTGAAAGTGCAGCACACCTCTCTACACCCTTAGCTACCCGTAGGGCAGCTTGTGACGAGCTGTTGGGGAGTAGCGACCCCACGGACCCGAGTACCCTCGAGAGTGTAGACTGGCCGTCTCCGGCTCGCCGGAGTGGACCCCAAGGCCAGGACTCTCACCTCTGGCTTGCCTTAGTTGGCCGGCCAGAGTGGGGCCGCTAGAGTTCGAGCCTGTGCTCGGACTCGAGGGGTGGAAGTGAAACATGCGTAAGTCGCGAGTTGGTGTATGTTCTGGCCCTTGTCCAGGACCTCTGCGCAGAAAGCGGTGTACACCTCTCGACACCCCTTCAGTCGCCCGCGCCAGTGTTGCGTCCCGGCACCGCGCTCTACGCGTACAGCCCTTAGTGGAGGCCCACCTAGCGGGCGGCGAGTCGCCGTCTGCCGAGATTATCAAGATTGGGACATTTGATTTGGCAGGCGTCCCGTTGTCTCAATCAATAGCCCAGCAACCGGTCCAGCAAATTCCTCCCCATAACCCTATTATTCCGACCCTCACCTGCAATAGTCCTTGCATCAGGCGGATGCTGGCTCTGGGTGTACTTCTATAGAGCAGACAGAGCGAGTATCCGCTTGATGTACACATCACAACACATTATTTGGTGCAAAAAGGCCTCTGTGCTGTTGGCTTCGGCCCCACTCATGCCTCAAAGGACCGGGTCCCTGTGGGCCCGAGATTCGGAAACGTACCAACATAATAATAATAATAATAATTTATTTATGATGTGTACGAATGTTAAGAAAATTTTGGTCAATTACAAGAAATGTACAAAAGAAGTCAATGCTTTTAAACAAGCAAGTAGTTCATCTGATCCAGACAGGAGCTCCTTCCTGAGTCTCCAGAGATGGGCCCAATAACAACTTGTGATAAAATATTGCTTATATATTTTTTAAGTACAGTGACAAAATTTATTAATAAAATGGTAAAACAGGTTTTTTTTAAATATAAATCCATCACTCTGTATGTTTAATATAGCATTTACTACACAGGTGGAAGCAAGCCTCAACAATGGCATCAAACAGGGTATGCTGCTTGAAGTGTGCCACAAAAACAACCCAGACATCTACTGGATTGCTGAGATCACCATGGTCTGTGGCCACCTACTCCGCATCAAGTTCATTGGAGCTGCTGAAGACTTCTGGTGTGATATATCCAGCACTAAGGTGCACCCTCTAGGCTGGTGCGGCAAGTACGACGAACTTATTGAGCCTCCAGACGAAATCAATGAGAAATATGGAGATAAGATCATAGACATCATGAAAAATGCGTTATTAAATGGCCAGTCCGTTTCTATTGAAGCTTTGAATAATAAGGGACTCTCCCCTATTGACAGAATCAAGACAGGAATGAAAGTAGAAGTCCAGAATACTTTGGATCCATACAAATACTGGAGTGCTACAGTAAGTACCATCATGCCTCTAGAGTCAGTAGTTACTTAGAGATAACTGGACTATCGCCATACAGTTGCCATGGAGTGATAGTTTTGCTGCCATTAGCCATCAGACTAATTACTGATAAAGGCAATTTTAAAATACTGATACATACACACATCACTCCTATAATCCCTTGCGGGGTAGGCAGAGCGCAAACAGCCGCAAAAGGCGGTCATTACGCCATGTCTGACATATATTTGAGGGTCATGCGGAAAACTGTGTATCGCCATAGTGACAGGTTGTCAGCCCATCGCCTTAAATTGCAATACACATCCTCGAGTCCATTAGTAGCCTTTTACGACTCCCAAGGGAAAGAAATGGGGTAATGCTATTCTAAGCCAGCATCACACGGCACTGATACCATTACTTACATGACTTCAAAATTAAATATTACTAAACAGTTTTCGGTGCAAGCAATAATTTTTGTTTAAACATATAAATAAAAGAAACTTATTTTTCTTCATTCAAAAACATCCATTTGTTATGTCCCTCAGTTCAATAACATGTGGTCATTAAACCAAGCATATAAACATAGTAAATGAAAACAAGAAGAATGAGTAGGTATAAAGTACAACATATATTTATAAATGTCTTGATTTTTTCTGATATGATAATGTTTACTGAAAATTATAGAACAGCACTTATTTTTACACAACTACCCAACCAAAAACAGAGTGTAATGTTTTAAGAGTTCATGTATGATGTTTAAGGTAGGTATAGCATCCTTGAGTGTATTGATATAATGGTAATAACGCGAACTATAAATATGATGTTCGCGATAGTTCCATTACCTGACCCAATTCATAAAATGGAACTACTCAATGGAACTACTGCGAACGAAGGCGTATTCTAGTCTAGTTGGTATATGACTTTATAGTTCGCATGCCGACCAGCCGAACCAGGCCCAGTTTCCGCGCAGCTTGGCTTACCTACGTCAAAAAATAATTATCAACAAGTTTTGATTCAAATAACTGTATTTAATTGGCATTTTCGTGCTATGCTAGGTAATTCACACGTATAAGTAACCACAATCAATACTTCCAAGGCTTCTAGGTATGCAAATAATTCGGTAAATTTTGTGCGTAGATATTTCCTCCTAAAACAAGGTCAGCTTACTATTGTAAACTAAAACAGTTTCGTCATTTCTTTAATCGTGACTTTACGCCGCCAGCGCTGCCTACCTACGTGAGGTTTGGGCAATTTTCTTATTTGTTTTGGAAATAGATCATTGTTTATGTGATTACTGAATAAAAATAGGTATCTAAACTTAACAACTGATTTTCAAATTATTGTAGTTCGTCGTTGTGTGGAAATGCCAGGCAGGGCTCTTATAGGCCTCGGTCTGGGTAAACTTACTCCATCTTCATACTCTGTCTCAGCCTTATCTTGTCTTTGACTAGCAAAGACGTAGAGTCAAGAGCAAACTTCATAATATTACCTCTATATTATTTTTTTCCATCAGGTTTGTGAGAATGTGGGCGGGCGCCTGCAGCTGCGCTACGACGGGAGCGATGACGATCTGCCCAACTTCTGGATATTCTTCTCCAACCCTAGACTTACAAGTTTCGGATATGTCACCAACAAGGTAGACTTTCTTACAAAGATAATATTAATAGAGAATACACAAGAGCCTCGATTCTGACAGAACACATCCTTAGGTACCATTCTTAGCAATTATATTCTCCTAAGCAATAGAAAAGAAACAGGAAAACTGTAATTTGTTTCCTTAATATGACGTTAACATGCTTTTAAATAGGGCCACATGCTATCTGATTTTGCATAAAATACAAATATCACTTTGTGTGAAAATTACAAAATGATTGAATAAATAAGATAGCAAAGAATTAGCTAAGGAAATGTCCTGTTAGAATCGGGAACAATGAATTTGATAAAGTATTTCCTTACTTAATCTTTGGAACTGAGAAATGCATTAATCTAACTATGAATTACAGGGTTCCCCATGGCAGTTCAAATACCCTGGGAAAGTGAACAAATTCTCTTGTAAGGTGAAGTTGAGCACGCAACTGCGTCTCAGCGCTGAGGAGGCCATCAAGGAGCCCACGCCGGCCGACTTGTTCCAGGTAAGCCTCTACAAGGCTGCTATCTTTATTACATTCACCTACTTTTCTGAACCACCTATATTAACATTTTCTTTGCTACATGAGTGAAAGTGAGCGCAACAGCCATCGAATCCTGGCCGAGAGCGGAAGGCTTGTTATTCAAGTAATGTCAATAGAACATGCAGATATACGAAAAAATACTCAGTTTTATATTGTTCTATTTTTTTCTTTCCACGAGTGACAGATTAGGCCCCCAATAGATACATTCTTTTATTTTCCAGTCAACCCAGAGCCTGGAAGCGCACAGCTTTGTTACAGGCATGAAGCTGGAAGCCTTTAACCCTCAGGACATGAAGACTATTCACCCAGCCACCATCACTAAAGTGTTCAACAACTTCCACTTCCTCGTCACCATCGACGACCACCAGGATGATTACGAAGACACCAAAATGGCGTGGCTTTGTGACTCTATGCACCCTTACATCTATCCTATAGGCTGGGCTCATAAAAATCACTTGCCATTCAAAACTCCAAAGGTTTGGAAAGAGGGACCGTTCGAATGGGACGAGTACTTAACTATGACGGCATCAGTCCCAGCGCCGGACTATTGTTTCGGAGACAAAAAGCCGCTGAAGGATATCAAAGTCGGTATGAAGCTTGAAGCGGTGAATCCTTTGAATCACGAGGAGATACATGTCGCATCAGTTCAAGACATCATAGAGCACATGTTCTGTGTGGAGTTGTTGCCGATTGGAGAGAAGTTTTGGTATTCGCAGGACAGCGACCTGCTCTTCCCGGTCGGCTGGTGCGATAGTAACAACTACGAACTGCACATACCGGATATGACTGCAGTAAAAGAAGTCGTCAAAGTCGAGGAGAAGCCTCACGAGGTCAAGGAGGAGGTGAAATCCTCTGAGGAGTGGTGCGAGAAGATCTACTTCAACTACAAGTGTTACGCCGGTCCGTCTATAAGCCGGAACAAGTTGTCACAGTTGCCGAAACACGTGGGTCCCGGCCCACTGTCGCTCGTGCTGAAGGAAGTGCTGAATAAGATCATATCTGCGTCATACAAGCCGGCAAAGCTGCTCAAGGATTGGGAGACTGAGGGCCCGCCTGAAGAGGGAATGCGGTTGGAGATGTTGCGCGCGAAGTAAGTTCGATATTTTATAAAAAAAAAGATGTGAGCCGTTTGTGCCGTTTCTGCCGCATTGTTACAGCGGTAGAACGCGTTTGCCTTTATTATTCCTAATTTATATTTCACTTTACTAAAGTTCCGAAAAGCGAAAATTATTTGCTCCATCAAGCCTAAACTATCCTGCACCATGACTCACGATGACCACCGCGTGACTTTACAGGTTGAAAACCAGCACATACCACGCGTACGTCCCCGTAGCGACCTCGCTGTCGCAAGTAGCAGCATTCTGTCGCGACGTGTGCGTCAAGCTGTCCGCCTGCCCCTGCCTGTTCGGCCCTAACGAGTACCCCTCCGTGTGCCCGCAGAACTGCCACAGCCAGGAAAAGTCCAGCTTCCGTGAGTACTGCATACATAGTTTTATCGACCAAGATACATAGCCACGTGTGAAACCCGTGTCAAAGCCTAGTCAGCCGATCCCAGAAAACAAAATTTAATTGTTTTCTTTATTTCTTCCACAGATAACTATACTGAACGGCGCGGCCGGCCGAAAGGCAGTCTCAACGGCCGTAAGAAGAAGAGAAAGGGGCCAGTCCCCGCTGAGAAACGAGAGAAGGAGCCACAACAGTCGTCACAGGAGACCGAGAACAACCGCGACGCAGAGTCCGTAGAGAGCGACCACAGCGCCGGCTCCACGCCGCCCTCCGAGCAAGGCACGCGGCCCAACTCCCCCGACAGCAGCCACGAGGACAAGCGTCTCCAGCGCAGGAAACGAGAACCCAAGCACAACTACCCCCAGTTCGAAATGAAAACACGAGGCGCCAAACTACCCAACTTCGCGCTACAGATGAAGGAATCCCACTGGAACAAGAAAGACGTCGAAACGATCTACAGCAACACGTGCGCGAAGAAGCGGCGGCAGCGCGACACCGACTCCGACGACACCAACGAGAGCAGCTCCAACTCGCGCGACAAGAACATCTCCGACGTGTCCGACTCGGAGGAGCCCGAGCTCAAGAAGCTCAAGTTCAACACCTTCGACCCGCTGCCCACAGACAACAAGATATTCGAGAAGAACGCCTCCATATCGTGGATGAAGAACAAACTGAAACTGTCGCCGAACCCGCTCGAGTGGTCGGTGGACGACGTCTACGCGTACCTCACTCACACCGAGGACTGCAAACTGATAGCTGACAAAATGAGACAAGAAGAGATCGACGGCCAGGCCCTGATTATGCTCGATATGGAAACTATAAAGGCGTTTTTACACATGAAGAAAGAATTTGCGATGCAACTTTGCAAGCATATTACCATGATTAGATATTATTACGTAGATAATTTTGAAGAAGCTGTTGAGTCGTGATACTCGTAGATATGTTCCTTGTATTCCATTTGTCTAGTCCAAAATAGAAAATACTTGTTGAGAATACGGATATTTTATTTCTATCACCAATAATTTAAAAAATAATTATTCCATATGATTGTTAAAGTAGATCACGCGCATACTCTTTCGGAATCTTTAAGAATTCTTGTGAAACTTTTTGCAAAAATAACTACAAAATCTGTATAACATAGACCTTTCATTTTTTTCATGTTCATTGTGAAAGTCTTCATTCAAATGAATATTTTTCTTTGGTTGTGATGATTTTATTGGTATTTCTCGATCATTGTCCTCAGTATCTTGAACCTCTTCTTGCTTTTTAAGAACCTCTCTTCTCAAATTATCTGCAGATGCAATTTTTGAATCGATCGTTGGTTTCCGACCCTTTACATTCGTTTCAGAAAACAAATTGCGATCATTGAATTTGATCTCCACAGGTGGACTGCTGACGAGATAAATATTGAAAATCTCGCCCGATTGTAAACTTGGCTTCTTTGAGGAGCTTTCCCCAGTAGTCATTGATTGATTGCATAAGTATTTTTTGTTTCTGTATTCGAACAACGAATCTAAGCTTTCTATTTTGCTGAATTTATTAGAGATATCGTTAGTTTTTACATCAGCGGCTTTTATATCGTAGGTCAAGTTAGTCGTAATACTAGTGTTTGATGGTTCGGCGGAAACGATATGTTGAATCATATCTTTTATAAAATCTTCCATTTCATTAAGTGTGTCGGCCTTACTTTTTTCAAGTATATCGTTGTAACGTTTTTTGTAACCTTCGTAATCGCGCATGTTGGTATAAAATGTATCAAAGATTTTTTGAACAGTTGTTCGAAAGAATTTTATATGAGAATCGAGGCCTTCAACCGAACTACCGTCTGTTTGAAGTTCTTGGGATTCGTACCTTTTTAGCGTTCCTCTGAGTTCCAAATGATCCAGCGGTGAGTTAGTTAATGTAGCTATTTTGTCGCTGTCACCAATGAGTTGGTTCGAGATAACAAAATCTTTCACTGGTATTTCGTCATGTTTGTATTTCTTATAATATTCTTTGCAAGCGTATCCTATGGAAAGGTCATTGAAGGATCCGCTTTGACCCGTCAGATGGTTTTGTTCAGAATAAATGTTTATGTCGGACTTACAAGTATTATCGAAAGGTGTTTTCGTCGAGTGCGGTAAAGATGTAGAATAGCAAGTGAAAGTGTTCTTTAACTTTTCGTTGGCTTCACCTGTGAATGAAGAGATTAGTACAAGTATATTTTAGGTGTAAGGTATTATCATCACTCCCCATGAGTAAAAGGCATTCATTCAAGGGATTAGCATCCAAATTATTTTTTTATGAAAGGTTTAATAATTATTGTTTTTAATCATAAGTAGATTATGTAGGTACCTATCTATAAGTAGCATGGTAAACGGTTTGACGGATTTGAATAGTTGGTCTTGGTACCTACACATAGAATATAACGGAATAACTCAAAGGCTACCTTTACCACGGGAAAATGTACCATTCACAAGGAAAACCAAACCAAAAAGAGCTATTAGTTGTTCTACATTTTTGTAAGTCTTTCCGACTTATGGTGCAAGGTGCCGAAACTTCTTCTGCCGTGAGGGTTACTTGAGTCACAGATTACTAAAGGACACTGAGTCGTGGACGCCCCGATCTTCCCAGAGATCTTCAATCCAATTAAATTTTATAAATATGGCTTCTATCAACAAGGAAAAAACCGCCTTCACTAATAGCAGACCCATGAGATGATTTTGTAGCGACTGTTATTAATCATTACTATCTAAAAAGATAGCCAGGTAATACTTACACATATTACAATCTGGGAATGGGAGCCTGAAATAAATATGACAAAGATTTGGTTAGCAAGACTAGCAAGTTATGTTACAAATTTACCGTCAGTTATATAACTTATTTTATTACTAAACTTGAACAAATTTGTCCAGAATTTTTATTTTGATAATTCAAAAAGGGTAGCTCACAAAGCTCATAAATTTACAACGTGTTAAAAAAAAGGATCAAGGAGGAAAGATTATCTTACTCATCTGTGGAGGAAAGGTCCTGTCAAAGAATACTATACTCACTGGGTCCTGTCGTCGTGAAAAATAATAAAAATACTTTAAAAAAAACACAGCTGTGAAAAGGACATAGACTTATAACGGTATTCTCTGTCTACGGAAAAGGAAGAAGGTGAACGCAAGGATTTTGTAAGTAAGTACTTCTTCGTCGTTTACGACGTAGGAGTATGTATGTATGTATTTATGTTTGTACATACTTTAATATAGTTTTATTTATTATTTATTTATATTTCCCTGGGTGAACGACACTGATCGTATAGTATTATTTGAGCTGTGCAAGGAGCTGTGTCTTTGAGGTGAAAAGCCAGAAAGCAGACATAAGAATAGAAAACTCATCAGCTCTGCTGGCCTTGGCGGGCGGCCTGCTGACATTGTGTGAACGTGCTATAAAATCCTTACATACATACATACATAAATCACGCCTATATCCCTTACGGGGTAGGCAGAGCGTTAACGGCCGTTCAACGGATATTAACACCACGTCTGACAAAAATTTGAGGGTCAATCAGATAACTGTGTATCACTGTAGTGACAGGTTGTCAGCCCGTCGCCTAAAATTGCAATACACACCCTCGAGTCCCTTAGTCGCCTCTTACGACACCCATGGGTAAGAAATGGGGTGAAGCTATTCTAAGCCGGCATCACACGGGTGAAAAAGTAAAATCCTTAAATGGATATATATTAAACTTGTGTGTGAAAGGCAGCGCGATAAATTAAAAACTTTATAAAAAATTTGAATTTGGCGCGTTTGGGACATCCTCAAATATAATTTAGTTGCGTTTCGTTGTTTATAATAGCACGTTGATCAGTTTTCATAAAAGTTTCATAAAACATTCGGTTACTTTTTATGACTATAACAGATCATAAAATGGAAAAATATTGGTGTCTGTAACTTATTTTTCCACGGAATTTATTCGGAGATTTTCAAGAATACATGGGATTCCACAATGTATACGTTTTGGAAAATTGTCTATGCTTATGATGAAAAGAGATAGACTATAGGAAGAGCAACATGTCTGAAAGAAATAAAACAAATGTCATGGCCGCGGCCGCATTTCTTATTTTGTCTATGGTCAGTCAATTTTTGAACGAACGAACGACGGCCGACTCTCAGAGGCCCCGCCTATAAATTGTAATTTTTATAATTTCAGCAATTTTACATCGCGATGTTATTGTTATAAAACTAAAATCTAGGTAATATTCTTTATAAGTTTAGACGAAAGTATAACATCTCTTTAAATAACTGTGTTAGCGGTGTAGGAATGTACTTATTGATTTACAGTCTATCGTAACAAAATAGTGAGTTTATGCGGTTTACTAACGTTGCTTTGACATGAAATAGTGTAATTACAGTGGCTTGAGGGTTTACAAATGATTCCATAATTGTTTATTAAACTTTTGTGTCATAACGGACCAGTAAATAGGTAGTTTTGGTGTTACTATTTTTAGTGGGTGGTGTCATTGTGCGAAGCTTTATTCGGATTAGGTCATCGAGTGCTGTGGACATGTGTGCCGGGAAAATGTGTTCTAGTGTATCTAAACCTGGTTGTTTGGTTTCTTGTTAGATCACGAGGTAGCGGACTGAAGTAACCATGGGTACCTGTAGAGTGATATGTTTATTGGCGGTGATATCGGCGGCTTCGGCCCTATGTGAGTATCTCTACTTCTTCTTACTGTTTATCAATGCTACAACTTCTTACAAGGTTGTTATCAGCGATTGAGAATGCATGAACTTTACTTGTAGTAGTTCATTCAACTTTTCTTATTATTTCTAGTTACTGGAACTAATGATACCCATTATTATGTACAGCATAGGCTTGTAAACATTAGACTTCCTTATATTTATGCTGGAATAGAGTAAATTTTTCAAAATGTGTTGGTTTTGGCTTCCAAACCCAAAGAGTCTAAACAAGACCCTATAACCGAGCCTTGGCTGTCTGTCTGTCTGTCACCAGGCTGTATCTCATAAACTGAGTTGAAATTTTCACAAATGCCCACAATAAGTACCTTATTTGAAATATTTAAAAAAATATGTAAAAAGAAACAAAGAGACAAACAAATTAATTAGAAATTAAAAAAAACCATATAAAAATTGTGTTTCTTTTACTCAAATTTATTTATAATTGTTCATGAACCTGAGCATAAACCTAAAAAAGAAAAATAATGTTTTTTTTTCTTATATTTTTCTTCATACCTATTCAAAACCATGATCAAACTAACAAATCATATAGGAATCCTATTTCTAACTAGTGTCTGTCCCATATCTGTAATTGACAGTATTACTTTGTCCTTGCTGGAGCTATGATAAAATTTTGACATGATTTATTGCATTTATGACTGAGAATTACGCACTGCCTCAATACTCAAATAATTTGTGTAGGTAAAACAATGCCTTCATGCAAGTTTGTCTAGGCTTCTCAATCCCAGCTCAGTTGAGCTGAGCATGAAAGAGATGTCTCGCAAGTTTTAGTTCCCATTGTGAACCTGATATCCCGACTGTAAACTGGATACATCTGTTTTAAGTTTTCTTTTTTTATAATGGCAATAGTCAACCCTAGTTCAGCCTGGGGACATTCATGCCAGCGTCTAATGAGAAACAAAAACAAACAATCAAGGAGTTATTTCATGAAAGCCTAAATATATACACAGACACTATATATTTAACTTATAAGGATAAAAACTCCTTGTGGATGCATTTTTTATATTGTTTTAACAACTCTTTTATTTTATACTTTTTTCATGCTCACTTTTTAGTCTAAATGGGCTATTCTGTTATTGTAAGTCAGAATTTTAAAACTTATTCGTCCATTAAAAAAGTCTGCAACATACTTCACAATCAGCATCTAAACTTTCATCTTTTAAACTTTCACAATATAGCTCTTTGATTGTTCTTTCTTGTTTTTCTCTAGACGTTGGCAGGAATATCCCTTAACTAAAGGGTTGATAATTGCCATGAAAAAAATGTAAATGCAATTTATGGCCTAAAACATGAAAAATAAAACATTTTTTAAACAACGTTGTGTATTGTGGAGATCCTTCTAATATTATAAATGTGAAAGTTTGTATGTTTGTTTGTTAGTTACACCTTCACGCAAAAACTACTGTAATTAAATTTGGCACACATATAGAAGGTACTAGGATTACAACAAAGGATAGTTTTTATCACCACTTATGCGGGCAACTGTCGTCAATTAAACTCGCAAGTCCATTTGGAGCACAAAAAGTGGAGCTGGCTTCACTCATAATATATGCTTTTCTCAAGTTATTATCTAACCATTTATTGTACGCAATAAATGGTTAGCATAAAATATAGGAAACATACATATATGGAACAATTTACAACTGTACTATGGTTTTATTTTGCACTCACAGTGCTATATTACTTTCATAAATGAAAATAAGAAATTGAAAAATAGCACTGTGAGTGCAAAATAAAACCATAGTACATTTAATTAAGCAAAGCTTCATCGCATGGTTCGAATTTCACTCTTAAGTGGACTGACCATAGTATTCGTTTCAAATAACTTATACTAGATGTCGCTTGTCGTCGCTTCGAGACGAGTACCAAGAGGTTGAAGATTTCGTCGGCTTACGTCGGGGCGCCGGTAGCTCAGTTGGCAGAGCAGTGGAACGGTACTCCACGGTCCCGGGTTCAAGTCCCGGCGGGCGCTGACATTTTTTCAATTTCTTATTTTCATTTAATTTACAACTGGTCTACTTATTTCTAAAGAGAAACCTCTTCCAGCAGACCTTGACCTTGACCATGTTATAAACTAGTATGTAGTAGTTCAATTTTGGTCTCCGCGACCCGGTAACACCGCCCGGCTTCGTCAGCCCGTCAACGTTGCTGGGCTGAGCTGCCATCACCTTACAGACAGCAGGGTACGCGACCTGGTCGTGATTTCAGTGTTACAAGATAACTTAAATGAAACATACATACATACATCAGCCTATTGCAGTCCACCTCTGGACGTAGGCCTCCCCCAGGGTACGCCCTACGTCCAGCACTGGATAAAACGGGAGATCGTGCCCTATGGCGTACATAGGGCACTATCTCCCGTTTTCACCATCCAGTCGCTACTGGTCTTTTTGCGGATAGTCTCATTCTGGATTTTATCCATTATAGAGATACCGAGAGCATAGACCTTTCCATAGCTGTCTGAGTGACATGTAACCGGTGCGTCAATTTTACTAACAGGTTCCACGTCTCGGCTCCATACGTCACTGGCAGGACGCACTAATCGAACACCTTGGTTTTGAGGCATTGTGGCATGGCAAGGGTGATATCAGAATATGACGCAACTTCCCAAATGCTGCCCAGTAGTGCCCAGCCCAGCTGCACTCTTCTGGTGATTTCAGCCTCAAAGTTGCCCAAGGTATACATACTTCAAGACAACTTCAAGGGCTATACCTTCGACGAAGACCGGCTCGGGGATGATGTGTTGATTGAACATGACTTTTGTCTTGTCCAAGTGCACCCCGAGTCCAACAAGTCTAGGGGCGAGAGACGTTGAGACTGGTCAGCATTTTTTGCAGATTCTGCAGCGATTCAGCCATTATGATTATATCGTCGGCAAAGCGGAGATGTGTGCGATATTCGCCGTTGACGTTGATGCCTAGCCCATCCCACTGCAGAATCTTGAAGATATCCTCCAGTGAAGTGATCGTTGCCATATGATAGAGGCATCTCAGCACCTCGACATATCGCAAATCCACTTGGCACTGCTGCAAGGGCTCCAAAACAACCCAGGTTTCGATAGAGTCGACAGCTTTTTCGTAGTCCACAAAGGCCATACACATCGGTTGGTTATACTCTTCTGACTTCTATATAACCTTCCGTAAAGTATAGATTTGGTCCACGGTGCTGAAGCCTTTACGAAACCCGGACTCTTCCGGTGACTGGAAGTCGTCAAATCTTTTGCCAAACGATTTCTAACGACTCTCGAGAACAGCTTATAGACGTGGCTCAGAAGCTCAGAGGCCACTCCGTCTTCACCAGGAGCCTTCCCATTTGTAGCGGCGCGGAATGCAAAGAAATATGCTGGATGCATCTACTGCTGACGAGGCGACAACGACAACCCTGCCAGCACAATGTAAACACGATACGTCATACTCGTCATAGAAGATTAGCCAATCAGAAGTCAAGGCCTAAAACGCAGTTACGAAGTTTAGGTTAAGTTTAGGTAGAGGTTTTTGCGCATGCGAGGCATACAGATTTCCGTAGAAGTCCTAACTTTCAGCGAGAATCTCTGGAACCGATGTGACGGTTAGATCATTCGATGTAGTTAACTTTGCTAGATGACTCCTTCCCAGTATCTTGGTAAAGACTTTTGACCCCCGTTTTTTTTTCAATCGCCTCATCTGGCAAAGCATCGTCTGGTGTTTCCCGTCTAATTCGCTTCCTCCAGTTTAGACTTCGTATATGTTCGCCTTTTCCGAAGTGCCTCCCTTCCGTTTTGCATATAGCAGGGCAGCGAACCGTTTTTTCAACTCGAGTTCAAACACATCTTATCCCGCTTGGGGCAGATTGGGACAGAGAACTGGCGTTACCATGCGGTTTCTTTCTAGCTTGAAGTTGATATTTAGGGTGCCTCTGACAAGTCAGTGATCGCTTCCGGTATTGAACCTATTGATCACTGAGACATCCCTAAATATATGACTTTTATCCGTCATGATAAAGTCAATCTCGTTCCTCGTCCTGCCGTCAAGGCTCTTCCACCTTCGTTGGGGCTTTTTCTGAAAGAAGGTAGTCATACAGAGCAGCCCTTGTCCCTTTGGTTTCTGGTCTTGTAGCCATGTGGTCCCAAGCCTAATTCGTCGCGCTCCTTTCCCACTTGGCGTTAAAGTCAATGACAACAGTGACGTGGGTCACACATCGTCATAAAGGGCCTCCACCTCTTCATCTAAGCTGCTCGAAGTCGGCGCATGTACCTGTACGACCTTAGGAGTGTATCACTCGGTCAATGTCAGTACTGTACGCTACCCTGGTCGAGACGCTGCAGATCTTCTTCACGTTATCATGGAGAGTCTTGTTGACGAGGAATCCTACGCCACCCTGGGACTGTCTGCTCCCTTCCCTTCCTCCCCCTTTTTTTGGACTTCTGACAACACAACAACATGCCACCGTATATTTTTTAATTCTACCTCAAGGTTTGGAGGCTCTCGTTGAGCCGCAAACTGCGTCCATTATACGTCGCCAGGGTCAGTTGGCGGCAGCCATCGCCTTAGCCCGGGGATTCTTCGCACCCCTTGCCCCACCATGACCAGGGCCGCCAACGTGGCCCGAGGTACTAGGGCGGCCGGGAACTAGGGGCCGTTTCATTTTCTATCTATCCAATGGTTTTGCCCAATATCCAAGGTTGGTGACCGCAGTGTATGGTTCTGGACTATGTTGTCAAACACGGAAAGCGCTGCTGCTCACTTCCCGGAAGCCTTTAATCGCTTCTTATGATACCCACGGGTGGACTTGGGGTTGTGCGATTCTACTCTGCCACCACACGGCACGGTTCAAATAAACGAAAACAAGAACTAAAAGAGAATGCAGAAGTAGATCAATAATTGTCTTTAGGTCAAGGATCGTTGAGCGGCGGGTTCTTGTAGTTCTTGAAGTACCTAGTAGTTCCGTTTTGATACTAGGGGCGGGCTACTGCTTCCGGAGCGGCTGCGGTTAAAAGTAGAGCGTTAAAGGTAGTGTTTAAGATCTTCTCCTTTTTATGGGGTGATAAGTCGGAAATCAATTTTCGTTCGTCGACTCGTGTCCCACACGAAAAGGAGAAGAAAATATCTTAATTTGAAAAATTATGACTCCTTACTTTTAGCCACAGTAGCTCGCTTCGCAGTAGGAACGCGTCTTCCTCGAGATGTTTAACTCTCACAGGGGTTCGTGTTTAGGCTTCACGCCCTGTTGTAGCGTGAAATGTCGGGCTCGCTTCACACTTTACACTTATCATTTTAACATGCGTTATATAGACATAGGATTTTCCTTTATTTCAGCCAAATTAATATTGATATAATAAACAGTAAAGCTTTAGGGGCCTTACCACAAAAAAGTTAGACGGGTGATGACGCGCGTTTAGTTTTTTTTTCTATATGGAGTTTTGTTTTAAAATCGCTTTTAACGCGCGTTTTACTTTATTGTGCCAAGGCCCTAGTACTTTTTAACATTCTTGTGTTTTTCTTTTATTTTATAAGTGCTCACGGCAGATTATCTTTCTTTCTGTTCATGCGGAATTAAAAAAGCCGTGTGTTGCCGGCTGAGAATAGCATCACCCCATATCTTGCCCGTGGGAGTCGTAAGAGGCGACTTAGGGACTTGAGGGTGTGTATTGCAATTTTAGGCGATGGGCTGACAACCTGTCACTATAGCGATACACAATTTTCCAAATAACCCTCAAATATTTGTCAGACGTGGCGTAAATGTCCGTTTTATGCGGCTGTTTACGCTCTGCCTACCCCGCAAGGGATTATAGGCGTGATATATGTATGTATGTATGTATGTATGGAATTAAAAAAAGTTCTTAACCCTTTACACCCGAGGTTACACGATAGTGCGTCTTGACTTTGAAAAATTCTGGAAGATTTCTAAATCACTTTTTCTGGACGCAACCGGCGTCGATCGATCGTGCGGGTATCTCTCATTGCCAGAAAAATATATAAAACGGTTTTAGCTCGAGTGTTTTTGTACCAGTAGAGTAAATCCTTGCTGAGAGAGGGTTGCGCTTTCGGGACGGTGCATCCGCTCCGGTAAGCACGATGTTTTTGTGGAATATAGCTATACTTTATCGCTTTTTTTGATACAAGATTATAAAATGATGTGTAATTAACCCATTATAAATTATTTTTAATAAAAATATTGTAACGTTAGAGTACGCTGACCCCTTCAATTATAACACGCACGATCGTGTTATTTCGGTTGTAACCACAATTATTAGTTTATGGCAGTTAGAGATACAGCTTTTTGTAATTACTTGAAAAATATCCAATGTTTCCTATTTAAGGTGAACATTTGCCAGAACAAGTTATAAAAAATCTGCTGAGAGATGGAACTCATTCAAATATTGAAGGTTTGTCTGAAGATGATGGGGAATATGAGCCTAAGGAGTTTGATAAGGTCCTGATTACATTTCGGAGCCATTAAATATTGATATGGAAGTTTCATTACCACTGTCATCTCCATCACCTCCATCATCAGCTCGAAGCAGATCAGCTCGCGTCATTAACAGTCGCCCTCCTCAACTTATCGGTCAATCTGACTAAAGAGCGTTTCATTTAGCGGTACGCTTGCCGAGGCGTGGCCTCCACTCGAGAACCTGCTTACTCTGCCGTCCGTCAGTTCTCTTATATGAGCAGCTCACTGCTACTTCATATTGCTATGCTTTCAGTCTGTTACTTTGGCCTTCTCTCTGGCCTTGGCAGATATAGGATCCTATCATCGAATGTTCATGAAAATCCATTGGTGAGATCCCGAGCATATACTTACCTTTCGAGAGCCCTTCGAGTGACATGTAGCTGGTGGGCAAATTTTTCTGTCAGGTTCCACGTCTCGGCTCCGTAGTTCATGACTGGTAAGATGCACTGATCACCTTACACCTTGGTGTTCAGATACCTTGGTTTGAGATATCGTTGTAGCAAGGATCACTCAAAGATATGACGAAACTTCCCAAACGCTGTAGTGCCCAGACAAGCTGTGCTCTTCTGGGACCCCCCTAGTTGTCTTTGTCAAATCTACAGTAATGTCTGCCCAAGGTAATATGAACAACTTTAAGGCTTATACTTGCAGTGGAGATTGGCACAGGGGTGATGTGTTGATTGAACATTGGTCTTGACCAATTTCATCCTGAGTTCAACACGCCTCGATGGTACCCAATAGAGATTTTGACAAGAAAGCAGTTTTTTAAGGACTTGCAGCGATCTATCTATTATTCACTATTGATATTATGATGCCTAGTCTATCCCACTGTAGTCTTGAAGAGATCCCCCAGTGCGATGGTAAAGGGTTTCGGAGATATAACGCCACCCTGTCTCACAACTCGGAGTAGTTGGATGGGTCTTGTTTTGTAGCTTTTGACTTGAACGGACATCGTTTCTATTCAGTAGAGGATTTCTCAGCACCTCCACATATCTTGTGGCTACTTGGTAGCGCTACAAGAACTCTTAAATGGCCAGGTTTCGACAGAGTCGAAGCCTGAAGACGTAAGTCACACATGTAGGTGTAATCAACCTATAGATTTTGAGGGGCATTTGTCTCCTTGCTTGGTAATCTGTGCCAAAAAACCTCTGCTCCACGTCTTCAGGGTTGTACCATTGGGTACCACGACGTTAAATAGCCTCTACAGCTCCTCAAGCACAGGTTTTCTTCTTGCCAGCGCTAAAGACGTCAAAAAATTCTGCATTCTGCAAAAATTTTGCATTAAATATATTTAAAAAATATATTTAAGAAGTTCAAAAATAAATATTATAACTTCCTTTCAATTAATTGTTTATCTTGTTTTACAAAACTAACGATTAAAGTTTTAATAAAACTTACCCGCACTATCGTGCGACTTAACTTTTGTTCCTGAACCTCACGATCGCTGAGGGTCTGATTGCTGGAGACCAGCTCATCCAGGATTTTTTTGCATATTTTTTCTATGCTTCAAATATAGTTTAAAAAAACTGGTACAACTTTGAAATAAATCCGGGAATTTTCGATGCTTCGGTTGTAAAGGGTTAAATGCTGTCTTTCACCTTGCTGAAAGTTATTTTAAGTTTTTTCTTAAAATAATATTTACCTATTGTCCAACAGTAACATCACCGCCACGGATAGTAAAGCAGCCGCCGGTCGAAGAGCTGCTGTTCCAAGTGGCCCAGCCAGGAGAAGTAGACAAGCCCTTCATCATCGAGTGCGAGGCCGAGGGAGAGCCCGCGCCTAAGTAAGTGTTTGTACTACACTATACAAGAATTTGCCAAATTATCTCGTCTTATATCGTTCCTCGTCTTGTACTTTTTTAGCTTTACAGATACGACACTTCGTAAAACGGGGGATTTCTAAGGTCTAGCCAAGAAGGCTTTGAACTCAGAACGTAAATGAACGAACCAACTGACTCAGCCTTTCATCTTTCATTCATTCATAATTAATAGAAACATTTCAATTATAAGTAATTTCATTCCCTTTGGTCTCACTTATAGCGTCAAACACTCAAAGTATCCAAATGCATTCTAATCAATCTCCATTTCAACATTCCCTTCTCGTATCCTTAGCCAACACACTTGAAAATATGAGTGTCATATAATAGATGACTTTCAGTCTCGATAGATTAAAGGTTTTAAGTGCCACTACCAATACATAAAGTCGCAATATCGCCCTGCTTCAGAAATGCAACGATATTTGTTTAATCATCACAATATACATAGGCACACGCGCAATTCATGCATAATTTGGTTGATCGATAAACTGGCTACAAATATCTTGATAATTTACGATCATTGCCTACTTTCTTGATTAAGTAGGAGTAGGTCTCCCACACAAAAATGAAATTAGGAGCCTATTCCTCATATAACAGTTCAACAACACAATAGCGTACAATAAATTCCAAAGTAGATATTAACCAGCAGCTGTAGCTAAATGCTTATAAAATCTTATCAATACTTACCTCTGAATTAAGGTCGAAATCTCAGCTTTGAGTGAATATTATTATTATGATGAACCGCCTCCGTGTTTTTAAGTACTTGCTTGACTGAGTGATATTTTAATGCAGTCATAAATATTTCAGCTATGTCGTCAGCTCACCATACTATCATGTCATGTCCTTGCCAATATTGTCTATGCTTAATGAATGGATATGATAGAATCGCAACATTCGCAACTGTGACTTGACCGGTACTATTTGTATGATAAGAATGCATATCATAATATTCTGATAAAATTATTATTATTTAATCGGTAAAGCTCAGTTAACAGAAATAATCTGCTCATTACATATTACATATCTTAAGAGTGTAGCCTTACTTGAATGACAAACATAATTCCCTAGTCGACGCCTCCACACCACAACAAGTTCTAACACTTTCAATAGCGAAGTAAATAGTCTGGAAAGCGTGATATTTGCATAACGGTAGGGTGCATTCAACCCCCATGGCGCATGCATGACGCAGGTAGTAGCGTAGTATCGTCGTAGGCTTTGCGAGCCGGCACTTGAGAGTGCTTGAGACCTTTAATCCGCTTACACTTTGTGTGGCTGCCGAACCATGTCGTCTTGTAAACGATATGCTTTTGCTGCGTTTATTTACTTGAAATAAACCGCTTTGATAATAAGAAGAAAAAATAAATGTTATTTTTCTAAAGGACTACTAAGGTCCTGTCCTGAATCAAAGAGTAGGTCTAGCTTAGGAATTAGTTATGCTCGTGCTACAGACACAGCTTCTTATAGCTTTTGTTCAGTACCTCCGCAAAATCAATGTCAATAAAATTTATTTTGCGTCGTTTTAATCTGTACCTACCTCGATGGGGCCCTTTCAAATATGTTTTTAAGATAGTGTAGTAACAACTTCGCCATGACTATCCCATGCACAACTCATATTTATAGATAGCCTGCTTATCTCGTCTGGTGTTGTTAAGTTTGTATCCAATTCGAGGGTTTACTGCCTACTGAAAATACGACTGCAGTGCAACAAGTATATTCGTCCCCTATTCTGCGCCATGTCGTAAAAGCATTTTGCTGCTATCTTTTTCTTCGAGGTAAACAAAGAGAATATAATAGAACTAGCGTTTTAAGAGTTGGGACTCCGAAGAAAAAAAATGAACGACGCAAAATGTCAAAACGCAGTTCCCAAATCATTGCCAACATGTCAAAACAAGTCAATTCTAGTATAGCCAACATAAAGAACACACGTAGTGATGTACCTACGCGACAGCCTGCAATTTATCGATATCGACAACGTAGCTGCCGAAACGGTGCGGCAGCTCAAAATAATATTTTTATTTTTATAATAATTATGTTTCAGCAATTTATCAGATAAGTTCCGAACAACCGACTTTTCCGAAGACCCTCAGCTAAACCCGTCAAACTTAGCAACTTTCCCCGAGGATCAAAAGTGATAGACAACATTTAAAAAAATTACCTCCCATACAAAAATTAAGCTGACCGAATAATACTCTATGGGAGGTAATTTTTTTTAGTTTTGACCTATGCTTCTTGGGGAAAGTTGTTCAGTTTAGCCGGTGGCACTTAGCGTTTTCGGGAAAGACGGTCGTTCGGAACCTCCCTGTATTTGAATATTATCGAAACAATTTTAACTCAATATTTCAATAACAATAAGTTGCCGAAACATAATTAATGGACTTTTTTCTAAGTAAAACAAGCTAAAGGATTACAATAATTATTACTTTTGTAAAATTCTAAAAAAATATAATAAAACAGTAAGTCAACCAAGTGTGTACATTTGAATACTTAAAATTCCGTTCAAGTTATAGGTCTCAAAACAATAGTAAAAAAAATACTGTATCTATCTGTCTGTTTTTCCACGTTTCAAGCAAAAACTACTAGACGAATTTTTACCAAATTTTGTATAACTGGTCATTAGAGGATACTTTTTACTTCACAAAAGTCCCACACACCCCATTCCCACAGGAAAACAGAGCAACTGGTTTGGCGGAGTTCATACAAGCATGTCCATGCATTTAATCGTCTACTATTATTAGTGAGGTCCTATTTATTCATCAAAAACTTTGACCATATTTTCAATCATTGCACATAATTTGATTGTAGGGTAGATCGAAGATTTTTTCTTGTACCATTCGTATAGGACTATATATCGGTACATTTATTCTTCACCTGAAACATATAAAAATATCTTATCAAATAATAAATACATTTAATTTAATACCAAATTGTTAAAACACTCCCCGTGTTATGTATACAATTTTGGAAAGCCCGCTTTTTTTTCAACCTTGGCCATGATTTGAACCTGCGACTTTTTCCTTTACTAGTGGCGACGCCTCATCTATGTGGGCTACCGCGGATCGTCCCCTGCCCGTGAACTTTGCAAGTGTATCTTATCTTACGCGGGCAGGGTACGAGCCGCGGTAGCGCAGATGGAAAAGGCTTTGCAAATGGTAAATCTCGACGTTTCATAGGGCCCAGAAGCGTTTACTCCAATATCCCCCCGCCCCGAAAAACATAGGTACTCTTACCCAGAACTCGGTTGTAAGGAAATGTTAGAAACATTCTCCATTAAAAAGAAATTTGTGACAAGTGACAACGCATTGTATCGATATCGATTATACATTATTTTTGGTCGCACTATGTAACAGCAACTTCTTCAGCTAAATAATAATATCAACTCAAATCAATGTTTATTGCTATAATTACGATGTTTATGAGTCATATTCCAAGCATTATAATGATTACCTTTCTTCATCCAGAGGAAACTGAGCCATGAAATGCCGTTTCTGTCCACTCTTTCTTGCGGCTTTTAATCCACAAATTTCACATTTCCTACACTTCATTATTCCTTGGTTTAGCCAAATACTAAAGTTTTGTCACTTTTGAAAATGAAAGAAAGGAAAATAAACTAGGAACTTGAAAATAATTTCACAAACAACAATTACTTCGTTTTAACAAACTTGAACTGCCAAATTATGTCCACAGATCAACAGATCAAATGATGTTGACATTATTGACAAACAAAAGAGAAAGAAAACGGAAATGAGTGAAACAGATATAGCCGCCATGAAAATGCTATTGCGTTTCATACATTAATTTTTTTGTTTGAAGTTTCGATAGACTGGAGGTAAATATTTTACACATTTTGAAGACGTGTCTAGCGTGCTTTAGGAATATCCTTCGCCCCCTTTCCTTTCAAGTTACCGCAAGCGCTAGACGTACAATTTTGTTTTCAAAGTGCTGTTTTCTTCCCTTGCATCCTGCAGGGATTGCTTTTAAATAAATTGCACGACATTCATTTCAGCGGGTCTGAAACGGGAGCGGGAAACTACAGAGATCTAGGCGGATCTAGGTTCCGCTAGAACGCTTCAATGCGTTTGGACTCGTATTACGATCCGATCTGATTGAGAAAGATTTGCAACTCTGCACAGTTCCAAGTTTCAATCGGCAGAGTGTGCTTTTAGATTACATTTTGTAGTCTTTTGTTAGGATTTTGATCAGAAGGAATTAAATGAAGTATGGTATGAGTAAACTCGTGATATCCTCGTAGGTACACACGAAGTGGTCTAAACCTGCACAGCTGCACAGCCAGACAACGCCATCTTTTAACGACAAATTGAATTCATTGAATACCATTATAGACACATTAAAACACACACATTGACTGGCGCGCACACACACTAGAATTTAAGACGCGCAGTTTGATGACTAATAATAATTTAAACCTTAATTTCGCTGCTTGCATCACAGCAGTCGTAGCTCAATGGTTAACATAGCGGACTTTGGAAACATGTAGCTAAGGATCGAGTCGTGGTTGGTCGCAGGTCTAGGCCTGTTTTTTTTTTATATAGGTTATACTTACTATTTTTTAATGATTATTTTGCTGTTGCTGATAAATTTTTATACTTATCTGTGTAGTATAGTGTGTGATATCGAATAAATATAGTAGTTTTGAGGATATAAGGTAAAATGAATAAAACTACCATAATATTTATCAGTTAGGTATTTATTTTGGTTTTTAACTATTCAATGATATTGGGTTGGGTTGCATAATGTTTGTTAATGTGCAACAATAAATAGGTATGTCAAAGTGAATAAACATGTTATAAATGAGATAACGAGGTAGCCTCATTCCTGCATTTATTGTAACAATAACATCACTTAACATATTTTTTATTGGTAACACATTAAGCCTAAACTGAACCAGGGGATCAATTCATTTACATTCTTCGTAAGATTGTGTAAACAAAGTTAAATAATTATGCAGAATAATTAGGTATTAAGTGACAGGTTAACTTGGTATTTTGATTGTTTGAGAGCTTGAACAGTTTCAGAAATTAACTAAGCAGTAAGTATCGAATAAAATAAATCTTCTGCAAAATTCCCAACCCAATATATTAATATCTACCTATTTAAATATTTCAATTTAATAATAATTTCATTTTAATTTAAACGGCTTGGCATGCTAGCTACCATGTTCGAACACATTGGTTTACCACGCATGGACTCCCAGGTGAACATGGCTAAGTCGCGTAAATTTTTCTTGGTCCTGACTTCAGATGGGTCCCAGTTAAGGACCATTTGACCCCATAAATTTTCTATGGGATTTAAATCCGGACTCTTTGACGGCCAGTTAATAACAGTCACGTCGTGCTGGGTTCGCAACCAATCCTGGACGATACGGGCTTTATGCACAGAGCAATTATCATGCACAAAATAAATGTACTGATTTGGGTAAGCAATACGCACTGTAGGCATCATTACGTCCTGCAATATTTCCACATAACTCTCGCTAATGAACCTTCCTTCTATTTGAACTAGTTTTCTAGGTCCCATAGAAGACACCACAGTCCCACTCATTCTATTTGGGAGAATGTGAATTGGTCTGTAACGCTTGCCTCTCCAGCGCCATAAAATCTTGCGTCCAATCTGTATCCGATTTAAAAGCTTTTTCATCAGTGAATATTACTACATTATTCTCCCAATCAAAGTTTCTATAAATATATGCAAATCGGACTCGTGCTTGTTGATGAGCAGCTGACAGCAAATTTTTTGAGCTGGCTGATAACAACTTATACCAGCTGCGTGTAAAAGGGTCCTTACAGTTTGTAATGTCACTCCGAACTCCGTTGCTGTTGAGCGAGTTGACAAGAATGGGGTATTAGCATGCTTGGCAACTATCCCTCGCTGACGCGCTGATGCATCCGTGAACATCACGGCCTTACGACCTTTCCGGGCAGGCAGGATGTCACCGGTATCGGCGTAACGTAACCCACAGCGTAACAGTTCTTTTCTGTAAGAAAAATACCTAGTCAATCTACAAGTATTTAATGTAGGTAAATGCCAATAATAATAAATAGGAAACTAAGTAAGTAAATATAATAAGCAATCTAATACCTATTTAAACATTTTAAATAATGAACGTATGGCAGGTAGTATGTAGTAGGTATCTTTATCTAGAAACTTAATGTTTGGATAATATGAACGACCTGACCTGAAGCATTTGCGCTAATTTTGTAAAATAAAAATATTTAACTTACATTTAATTGAAGACGTCGAGAAATTTCATAATACTAAGATTATCTTCATATAGCACTATGATCTTTGCTCTAAGCACTGTATGTAGACAAAGGAGCATACTATAGGTAGACATAATTACGATAAAACGATAGCAAACAACAACACAAAGAAACATCGAAAGCTAACGGTTAGATACGTAGGCAGTAGTCGATACAGATCAGATGACTGTGCTTATTACTTACCGTCTAATAGTTATAATGATTATGTGCAATACCCACAAACATCATTCATTCAAAATAACAAATGGGCCGTTAACTAAAAATTATCTTACATATAAAAAACAAAAACATAAAACAATACACATGGGGGGCGGGATCGACCCAGTGTCCTACCATAATTTTAACTCGCTCTAAATCCAGACGCATACTACTCGTATCTCGGCTATGCCAGCTGTGACGAGTGCATCGAATTTTTAAACCAATTAACTACTTACCTATGACGTCCTACCGACCCTTGCTATAATTTGTAAAGTGCGAATATGATGTATGCGGCTGCGCATGATATGCGTGCGCGTAAAACAGGTTCTCTGAGTTCTGCCGGCTCAGAGGTATTTGATTTTTATTATAGATGGCGTTATTCGTAGTTTTAGTTAGACCTGTGCAGCCTATTCATTTGCGCACTGTACGTGTTGGCTCGTAAGTCGGAGCAAAATATTTTTTTAGTAATTTTCTCATTACATTATAATTTCGCTTTAGTTGCTGGGATGCTGTAACCGCAATAAACTTAGGTACATGCTTAATTATATTGAAATTAATTATTCATTCATGTTAATTCAATTAAGGATAGATCATAATTCAGTTTTAATAAATTAGCCGTTTTAAAACATTCATATGAGAAAAATATATTTTCATGAGTCAACAAAGCCACACATTTTAAGATAGACGTGTTAGGTCACGTTATAAATTGAGTCTGCTGGTCATCGCTATTACTAATAGCCAGATTGCATGTGAATGAATAGAGATGATTAATTCATACATTTAACAGTTGCCTGTCCGTTCCGTTTATATTACCTACTGTTAAAGCAACTGAAAATAGAAAATACCGCGTGAAATACAGTTTTATTCGTTACGCAATTTTTATCTTAACCGGTATTGTAATCAGCAAATGAGAATATTTGAAAGATCTGAGAGGTTTACTCGTAGTCAATATACCTACGTTAAGATATATTCCTGAAGATATGCGTGTATTGGTTGTTTGGATGATTTGCCAAGAACCGTAAACAGCATATAGGTAGATCAAAACGTCTGTATGTAAAACCTAGGCCAGCCAATTACTAGTTTATCTTTTTTACATACATACATACATAAATCACGCCTATATCCTTTACGGGGTAAGCAGAGCGTTACCGGCCGTAAAACGGATATTAACACCACGTCTGACAAAAGTTTGAGGGTCAATCAGATAACTGTGTATCACTATAGTGACAGGTTGTCAGCCCATCGCCTAAAATTTTAATACACATCCCTCGAGTCCCTTAGTCGGCTCTTACGACACCCATGGGTAAGAAATGGGGTGATGCTATTCTAAGCCGGCATCACACGGTGACTTTTTTAATACTAAAATATAACTCGTTTTGTCCTAACAGGTACAGATGGATCAAAAACGGCAAGCCGTTCGAATACACGAGTTACGACAACCGTATCTCGCAGCAGCCCGGCCGGGGCACGCTGGTGGTGAGCAGTCCACGCAACGAAGATCTCGGGCAGTACCAGTGTTTCGCCACCAACGAGTGGGGAACTGCCACCTCAAATTCCGTATTCGTTCGAAAAGCTGAACTCAACTCCTTCAACGAAACTGATGGAGCACAAAAAACCGTCACGGCGCAAGAAGGAGCGCCGTTCAAGCTCACCTGTATCCCGCCGGACGGACATCCGAAACCTAAAGTGTACTGGATGTTGCAAGGAGACCAAGGCCAGCTGAAAACTATAAACAACTCACGGATGACGTTAGATCCTGAAGGAAACCTGCTGTTTTCGAACGTGACTCGCAACGACGCGTCTGTCGACTACGCTTACACTTGCGCAGCTAAATCCTTGTTCAGGAATGAATACAAGCTCGGTAACAAGGTGTACCTAGAGGTGGAACAGACAGGAATATCTCCGATTCTAAACAAGCACGAGCCGATCAAACAGTACGTCACGAGGAGGGTGGAGACTGCCTTGAAGGGGAAAAGGACTGAACTTTACTGCATTTATGGCGGAACGTAAGTAGATTCAGCAGAGCAATTAAGTAGAAGTAGAGTAACCGACTTCCAATATTTTTTGAATTTAGAAACATATTTATGACGGAATGTAAATAGATTAAGCAGAGTAAGTGAAACTAGAGTAAGCTATTACCAATTTTTTCAGATTTTAGAAACGTTCAAAATTTCAATCGATAACAAGGTCAACACGTTCAAAATTTTAATCGAGAATGTATGCTATCTTGAGATTACAACATTTGTCAATAACTAGTTAGAGAAAGAGCATAACCTGTGCCCTTTTAACTTTGCGTTCGCATCTTGAGTAATACCTACTACCTACCTTGTGATGTTATCGATATTTCATTACTGAGCAGATGTGATATTATAACACTGACATCGTTCTCACAAAGAGACAGGAATAGCCTACTACTGGGACGTAAGTAAAGTAGGTTAAAGGGCAATTCTATTAACCGATAATTAATTAAAAGAGGAACTAGAAGCAACTTTTTCCTAATCTGGTTGAAACATAACAGCACTTATTTATTTTCCTCATAAAAATACAACAAAAATAACGGTGCGCTTTGTACCTAGGCCACTTCCGCAAGTAATATGGACGAAAGACGGCAAAACGATTCGGTCTTCGCAAGACATTACTCAAGACAACTACGGAAAGACGCTGGTGATCAAGAGGACCAGTTACGAAGACCAGGGCTCCTACACCTGTGAGGTCAGCAACGGCGTGGGTAGCGCCAAGTCATACTCCATCGATCTCAATGTTGAAGGTATGTTCGATTCAATTTTATGCATTTTTACACAAGTACAATAAGTTATTCCTTTTTGGGTTGGCATATTAGTCGACTAGAAAGTTACAGGAATTGTTTAAACCACCGTGATAACTGATTGTTCTTTTTCCTGTGGCCTTACTTAGGTGCCAATCGAATTCGTCAGCCCATTATGGGACCTTAACCCAAAAGGGCATCCATTTTTGGTGCGCACTTCCTTAGCGCAATTGATCATATTAAATTATTTGTGTGACGTTATCAGAGAAGTATGTATAGTATGAAGCTTGTTGGTGTTAGGTTTTGAAGGCAATCAAATGTTTTATTGCCTGACAAGTATAAAAAGACGCTTCTAAAAATATCTATACGTTTATTTGGTTGGCCGTAATATGAAACAGGCTACAGCAAAGCTTGTTCAGAATTTTAGTAACAAATAGTATTCAAAGCCCATAGGGAGGGACGCTTGCCATATGTCTGTTCTGTTGGAAGAGCAAATAACCAGTCACATGTTAGTAGTGAACAAATATAAAGGTAACTATTTAAATTTGCTGTGTACTTTGGTCGACTATTGTTTTTGTAAAATTCGTTATTGTAGAGACTTTAAGAGGCAGATGAAATGAGATACACTTTTTCAAGTCTTGTTGAATGATAAACTTATTATGAAGGGTAGGCTATGAATGAAAGAACATTTTGCATTTATAGGAAGGTTGAAGAAACCTGCAATATGTAGTCGCCGACTAAACGCCGGTTAGAAACCAGTCTAATATATGTAGATCTGTATATAGGTACTTATTAAGGAAACTCAACCAGTCTTGCGCTGCCTTACTTGCTAGATCTAGACGTAAGGTAAAATAGAAGTAGTATATGTACCCCTTGATACAACTTAATGCAAATTTAATGTCTTGTGTGTTAGATTCAATATAAAAGCACAATTTTATTAAACAACAATTCTTTCAGTAAAAGCTGTATTTAGGTATCAAAATTAGTTGTTATCTTTGTTATTTCGGATAACGGCACCAAATTTATAAATTGCCGACATTTAGCATAAATAGGTTCGTGATAAACTACAACGATTTGAGATAAAATATTCTGAAAAACACCCAGTAAACTTGTTTAGTTTACTTTTTAGACTTTTACTCAGACGGAGTAGTTAGATATTCACATGAGTTCTATCTTACAGGTATATACATATTATAATGCTTGGAATCACTTTAGAATGAAGTGAAAAGAACCGAGCAACTTTTGCATATACGTTTGGATGGTTTCCAAGAGCTTACGGCTTTCGAATGAGTTTTAAAGAGGTAGCAGAAGTTATCATCGTCTCTGAACTTAACTTCGTGCTTTGGGGCTGTCGGTTTTAAAGCTTAAATAACAAATAATAAGAGCAAAGTTCTATAGTTTTTATTTTTGAATGGAATAAAGTTCATGAGAACATCTGAATGACTTATAAAAATGTAGGAAATTGCTTCGCCATACGGTGCCATGAATGTAGGGACGCCGCTAAAAGATCGTCGGTGCAATCATAGTACAAATGAAATGGTAAATAAGCTAACCACACAATTCTCGAAGCTGCTTCGTAGTACCAATACCTAAGATGATGAGATGAGTCCAAGGATCACTTCTGCTCAATAAAACGAATCTTAGCTAGATCTATCAAGTTGCTGGACTAACTTTAAGCCTTAGGTAGTATTCATTGCTTTAGCTTCAAAAGACTTGGCTTTGTCACGATCGTTAAAGAATGTACAAAAAATTTACTAAAAATCGGATAATTTGAATCGAGTCTTGTGCATGAGAGATAATATGGCGATCGCGGCGGGTGTCGCGCAAGGATTAACTCATTCACCAGAAGAAAATTGTATTTGCATTAGGTACTGCTCGCCAATCCACCTGCCAAGCGTGGTGAGTATGGCAATATGCATATGTAACAAAAAAGGTATAACAATGTTGTCAAGGTACTCATGAAACTGGATAAATTTCCCCATGGAACATGGGCCAAAGTATACAAAAATGACCCCCCATGAAAAAGTTGCCGATCAGCTGGTGAATTTAGTAGGTACGGGAGGTCCAAATTTATTTTTTCATATTTCTACCTATGTTATATTCCTAGGCGATTTTTTTTTCAGTTTCAGGGGCTGGTTGAGCCTTAAAATATTTGTAGTTAATATTCTTACATCCTGTTATCCTGTAATAAGGGTAGGCCCCTGTCAAGCAGTGTATTGTCCAAACAATAATACGATTGTGGTACGGCTTCAAGGACATATTTGTCGATGATTGATGAAAAAGCCTCCGAACTTTTTGTATCTGATAGTAGATTTTGTTGTTGAAAAAAGGGAGAGCAGGCTGCTATTTGTAAAATTATAGACAATTGTATTCATTCAGGCAACTTATTTATTCATTCAGATTTATGACGAAAGATTAAATATCAAAACTCTTAGCGTCACGCTACGTAAATAAAGTACCAAACAGCAGATATTGTCATAAAGCCTAGTCGAGTTTCAAGCACGATACAACGATATTTTTAGCGTTCAGATCATGATGATGTCATCATCATCAACTGTCCATAACTGAAACGTCGTTATTAAGTAAAAACGTATCAAAATACGCATTTGAAAAGATATCATAATTTCATAAACCTGGAAGGTAAAACTAATATTCCGAAAATTTTACTTCCATGAGACGGTTTGGCTTGTTGTTCAAATGCATCCTGAATATAAAACACATGGCTACGTTCCAAAAATAAATTGTTTTTATTCAGGACATTATGAGGAATTGGAAATGTCGCACAAGTTTAATGTGGCTTTATAAAACAGTAAAACCGATGAAATTTTCTATAGCTGCTGATAGAATAAAAAAATTAAGGTTATTACAACAACGTGTGGTATGTTTTAATGGGTTTCGCTGGAAACATTGTGTGAAGTAATAAAAGTCACACGATTTCATTATTAAATATACGAATATTATTGTAACTCCAGATTCCAGACTAATAAACTCAGTCGCTATTTCTTCAAAAAATTTGGAATTAAATATCTTTATCAAGTTTCATGCTGTGTTAATCGAAAACGGAAATAATTATTTCTGTATCGGTATTAACCAAAATAATCTAATTTAAAATGGTATAGTTTCGTATTACTTCCTATTAGATTAGGTTAAAGAAATAATGTTTGATTGGATATTCACAAATCCCATGTTTTTCCCCAGCTATATCTAGGTTAGCTATTTTTATGTCTCAAAATTAGGTCACAACTTGGAATAGCTACGAGTTGGCAACTGCATCTACGAAATGCAATTTCGCGGTCTACGAAAGATCAACTACTTTATAATTTTGAAGTTATTGCATTTGTTTGTCCGCATTTCATTAAAGTATTGGTTTCAAGTTATATTATCAACGTCTATTACTGGTGGGTTAAAGCAAATACGTTCTTTGCTATACTAAGGAAATTAGGATTATTCAATAAAACATCAACAATACATATTATTTTCTTCCAACACAGCGGCACCATTCTTTATCGAAGAGCCGACATTCCAGAACATGGCCGAAGGTGAAACCGCCGTCATCCGCTGCAAAGCTGGTGGCACTCCCACTCCTCAGATCTCCTGGGTCCACAACGGGAAGCCTATTGAACAAGCTGAAAGTAACCCGAGAAGAAAGGTTAGACATGTTCTACTTTGTAATTATTTTAAAGTTTTCATCAAATATCTAAATCTCAGGTAGGTGGGTACCTAATTTACTCAGAACTAAGAGTCATAAAACGTGAGTCGATTCATCCTGATTTTAGTGATTCATCAAATAAGTTCACATTGTTGAAACGTTCATAAATAACATTTAAACTGAAGTAGGTATCAAAATTCTTCTAAAATCTAATCTTTTTTTTGCAAATTAACGGTGATCGAGGCTAAAGGAATACAGTTGCGCTTTTAACTAGAAAAGCTGAAAAGTTACTTCTATGAAAAGTTACTTCTATTCATAGAGGAAGTAGAACAGAAAGATTATAAAACAGTCATGTTATTGTTATGCTTATAATGCCATTTGATTGTCATGCTGGCATGCTGAAAACGAAGTTTAAATAAGATGAAAGCTAAAAGCTCAATCATACTCTGATTCATTTCGTATAGTCATCCATCTTCAGTTTTCTACTAATATAGATGTAGAGCGAGCCAGTCTAGCAATGATCGTCTATTTATTCGATGTCCGCCTTATCACCTGCGTTGCATATGAGATAATCGTTGTAACCTTGTCGGTAACAACCGCCTTGCTCTTGCCAGTGCTATAGGTGCATCGGTCTTGTAACTGATAGAGTACAGGGTGCGTTCGCTACACGGATTTTTAAAATTGCCTGACATAATTTTTGGTTTCCTAAAAAAATTCGTGAACACTTTTGACTTTATATACTCATTGTTAACGTAAGAGGAGAAATCAACTATCAGATAGTTAGTTAGACGTCTTAAAATTAGGCGTACAGAGTGTCCAATTAAAAAAGTCTGTGAATGAAAATAAACTGGAAATTTTTGAAGTTTTAAACAATTACAACTTCAAACTGCCTGTATTTTCAGTCCTAAAGACCTGTCGTCGTGCTCTAGATGGATGCACTGCAAATTGTTTATTTCCTGAACAAACCTAACAGTTCGTTAGATACTATTTTACATAGTGTGCATAGATAGACTTAAACTATTAAGAAAAATAAATAAGAAGCTTTGACTCAAGGTTACCAGACCAAAAATAGTTACTGTTTCAGATTACACTTCTTTTAATGTTTGTAGATATTAAGTAGAATATTAAAAAATAATCGATAATTTATATCGAATTGTTTTTGTTCAGGTGACATCCGACTCGATCACGATCGTTGATTTGACCAAAAAAGACACGGGCAACTACGGCTGCAACGCCACAAACTCAGTGGGATACGTCTACAAAGATGTCTACATCAACGTACAATGTAAGTACTTATTCTAAAACTAAAAATAACACATTTGGAAAATGTTTAAATGATATCTTGACTGGTAGACTGTTATACGATACTGCAATTGTACAATTTTGCTTCAAATGTTACTGATTTAGAATTGAGTTTTTCCGATTGATTCAGGACGTAAACAAAGAGATTAAAAAAATAATGTTACTTATATTATGTCCCGTTGAGCTTTTCACAATTTCTAACTGGCCCGGGGCAAACAGGTCAACACGACAAGTGCGTCAAAAGATAAAAAGACGTTGCCCTTTTTTCTTTCCATTGTCATGCAAAAGAGAGTTCCTTGACTGCGCGAACGCGAACGTCGTCCATGCTTGACTGAAGATTTAAATGGGTTATAGGTGCAAACAATAGGTTAGGTACTACTTAGCCGCCGCGTGTTTCTATATTTATTGAAATAGAATGACCACTTTTGATTATTGATTTTTCTTAGTAAGAGATTTAGTAAATATTCGGTCGTCCGTGTCGAAACGATATTACCGCAAGTTGAACTATAGAACAGCCGGTCACCCCATATAAGCTCCTCGGCTAAACTTTATTAGATTACAAAACAAACCCGCGGCCAAAGGAAACGGCTACAATTCATATAACTATAAACGTCACTCATAATTAATTGCCGCGTGACCACAGGAACTATCACGGCCCTTTAAACTTGTGTTGTGTGTGGAATACTCTACAAAGTTCCTGTAAATTCAGACTCAGTTTCTTCTGTGTAACTAAAGCTTCTTAGGAAAGCTTCATGAGTATTTTCTTTACATATTGACTTCCGTACATATTAGTGAAACATTCACTCAAGCATTTTTACCTAGTAATCATCTAGTGTAGTCCTTTCTGATATTAAAATACTAAATACCTAACACTTTTGTGGGCCTTGGTCATATAAACCAATAACTACTTTGTCGAAGGTTTAAATTCCTAGATGGATCATCTCTAACATAGGTCTCTATCAAGTCTCTACACTACAACGATTATTAGATTCCGACGGCCGATGTGGCGCAGTGGTAGTGCGACTGCTTGCTACGCAAAGGTTCCGGTGTCGATTCTCCGTGGGACACTCACAAAGTTGATATTTATCTCTTTGTGAATTTGTTCCCGGTCTGGTTAAGACATTGCAGGGTGAACCAACTGATTGTCCGTAAAGAAATGGTTCCATGCTTCGGAGGGCACGTTAAGCCGTCGGTCCCGGTTGCTGTCTATGATTACTTAGACGGCGGTCGTAACACAACCATGTCAGAGGCCTTCTAGTGGTAGTTGGCGGTTGAAAACTCTGACACCAGGGTTAATCGGGTCGTTGGACGACTCGGTATCCCACACGAAAAGACTAAATTCCATTTAATCCATCTTCAAAGTAGCAGAGCAATATCAGACTAAATAATCACACAACGTCTGATTCGTTGGCCCACATCCTCAATTCTTGGCTATTCCAAGCGAGTATTTATTTGTCAGGGGTTTCGCAAGGAGCAGAGCTGTAGTCGGCCCATCAATTTACTTACAGATAAGGTTTAAGTCCGATTTAAATGATATGATTATTGTAACATACTTAACCCCTAGGAACATACATCGAAATAGGTATGAAAAAGATTTGGTCATCCCATACAAAATGTTCCACCCGACCGGGTCAATTTGTGTGGAAGGGAAGAACACATTTTTTGTCATATTTCAACCTTTTTTCATCGGGGAAAGTTGGTTCACTCCTTAAAATAGTTGCAGCTAATATTTTAACATCCTGTATAATGCCTTCCACTTTTCGCAGCTGTGCATTAGCTGAAAGCTGATATAGTCTGTGTTTTTGTTGCTACTCTCGCTTCTTCCTTGTCCGCATTTTCGCAATATACGTATAGTATACCTTTTTGGTTTATAAATGTAAAAATAAAACACATTTTGTGACGATTTCAGATGGGCCCCTGAATAGTGTCTGTAGAATACAAGGCGTAGCGTAGCATAGCCCTGTTGCACGTACCTACCTACTGTAATTTTAAACCTGCCTTTCCAAATAGGGTGAAACCTTATACGCCTCATCAAATCAGTGAGGTTCGATAAACCAGCACAGTAGGAGCCGATGTGCTTCAATTAACAGAACATCTGTTTAAAATAAATCGATGTAACAATTACACAGTGGTTATGGCTAGACCGACATAATAAGATTTATATTCTATTATATGGATTAGGAAGGGTTTACGAGGGGAAGGGCTTGCGGGATTCTGTCCCCACAATATGATCCCCTCAATATGTCCATTCACAGGGACGTGGGATGATGCTGATCAAATTTTACGATGGACGACATATCTTTACAATATTTCTTTGTCGTCCTTCGTCGTTTTGTACCTAGTTTATTTTGAGTTAATGCGTTCCAATAAAATTAAATCAATTTGATGTTTATACAAAAACTATCAAATATTTGTATTCTACTGTTCGTCCCGATCCTGACATCCCGCTGTCATTCGTCTTCCAAAAAACTGGCTATTGCCCCGATCAATAAATACAATAGCGCCAAATGCATTTGTCAAGCGAAGCGACCCGGCCTTACTCAAGGCAGTCGGGTAAATGGGTGTAGTGTAGACAGAGTAAACTATAAAAAAAACCGCAGCTGCGCCCAGTTGCGTGTCTATGATGCAATCGGCATAATGCAGCCCTACGCGAGGGGTATCATAAATCACGCTGTGAGTTCTTACTAAGTTGATGAAACTTTATCGTGCAAAGCACATGATAACCAAATTGAACAGCACGCATAAGTAATCGAAGTAGACAGAATCACATCGTCAGTTCTAGAAGGCATAAGGATATACAATGGCCTCAATTCAGGATATCTATTCTCTTAACTTACCTTACATTAGTGCTGTCACTTTCTGTCAAAAAGGTGTAGAAAAGGATAAATGTTTTAGTCATGTCATGTCATATAATTTGACGCAAAATGCGTGCTATCTATCAAAATAAGGCGACGATGAAAACAATGGCGACTAAATTGACTAGAAATTACGACGATCCCATTGTCATTTTTAATCATGACAGGACTTAGATATCTCCTATCCTTTTCTAAACTAGTTTCATACAAATAGACAGCACTATTTAAGGTAAGTTAAGAGAATTTATATCCCGAATTGATGGCTATGACTACGAACTTCATATATTCTATTACCTACATGTCCAATTTACCATTCAAAATATACTGTTTGATAACTTTTCACATTTAGCTGTATATTAGCTAGCTATATATTCTTATTATATCCCATTTCGATGGATGAATTGACCCACATTGACCGTACATAACCTGTAAGAATTTTCCAATCTAGTTCTAGATTTACCACAAACCCTTAATTAAATTATAATTTTTCTCATTTTACAAAAACTTAATAAAGAGAATACTTATTATTATAGTTTTTAATGTCATGGTCTTCAGTGTAAATTCAAATACGAATGACCTCAGCTTTTAACGAGTATGGAACCGGTTGACTAAGTAGGTAAGTACATCAATTTCCTTCAGTTTGTTTTAGATTTTAGTTTATAAAGTGCAGTGTATCCAAACAGAAATACTAGATTTATTTGATTATTAAAGATGCTATTTCCTTACTTAAAAACCGAATCATCCCGAGGGCCATAACTACGTTAAACAAGCTCTGCTAAACCACTAACTAAATTTATGTTGACCAACTCATGGCCGTCGTACTTCTTTTTCTTTTTGTAAATGTGTCGATAATCTTATCTTATTATACACTTGGCTAATTTAGGCCCTTTTTTCCATATGTATGAGGTCGTTGACGCGATACAAAAAAGTGGGGCTAAGCCGGCTAAGTAAAAAGCCTCGCCCAAGCGCGAATCAGCACACGTGTTAGTTCGTAAACACAGTCCTGCTTCTATTTCTAGTCCATATTTGTCATTTATTTCTTGAGTTTGACACATTTTATATGCGAATGTGGTACCGAAATTGTTGTGCCTGGGTTATGTTTGCAACATTCGTTTAGGTAGTTTAGACGTTACTTATTGACTTTGCAGCAGAGCTTTGTAATTTTTTTTTCTAGCACTAAAGACGTAGGTGTTTGCGTCCGTCTCCGTTGTTGGGTGTCCCATTGTTATAATTTTATCAATCCTGCTAGATATGGGCCTCCCCTTTTTGGCAAGCTTAAAATACCTTAGAATATAAACGTTGTTCCGTTTTATGGTACTTTATAATATGTATACGTAACTGTTGCTTGTACTGAGTTTCTTCTGAATCTCTAGCGCTCTTTGTATTACGTGACGTGAATTTCAAATAAGGGCCTCGTCTCCTAATATAGAACTAACTGCTACAGTCAACATGAATCTAAATTTTTGGTCTGTCCGACAGGGTCTTACTTGAACCTTAATTTAGTTACTTCACAAACGGTATATTTCTATTTTCCAGTTCTACTTGTAAAATTCTGTAATGTAACATATGGTTTATTTTACTTTGATATAAGTAGGTATTTTCTTTGTCATAAAACACAACAACATCGGTGTAGTTTCTTCAAGAAGTCACAACACAATGTGCGTCTGTCTCTAGACTCTAGAGTGGATGGTTAACGCGTAACGGTGAATCGATTTACTTATGTCCTTTATTTGAACGGCTTCTTCGCCTTTGCACTTTATTTTGTAAACATTTCTGAGGGGTCGTCAAATTTGGTGGCCGTACTTTTTTGGAGATTTGTTTTCTTCCAGGGCGTTTTGAGTGAGGATAGAGAAATTCTTCGTAAAAGTAATTAAATTTTAGACGGAATATTGCAATATTAGCAACATGCATGAGTGAGTCTAGATTATTTATGTTCTTTCAAACGAATCCGTAACCCCTTATAAAATCATAGTGGATTAATGTTATTAATTGTGTGGAAATTTAAAAATTCATCTAATGCTCATATTATATTCCGTCCTTGGGCGTAAGCTTGTACGTATCAATAGAAATGAAAAATCGAATTATTAATTTAATCGTTCTTCTGGTAACGTCTATATGATACGTATTTGAACTGGGGATTTGTTTGCCCCTCCCGGGCAGGGCGCACCCTAGGGTGAGCCGGCAAAGCTTAGTAGGTACGAAACGAAGTATAGTACGAATTTGGGGAAGTTCGATAACCTCTGAGTCATCCTCTCATTGTGACGACGTTTCGCCGGGCTTTACGCTGTTTCTCTTATATTATGATATTTTATTACAGCGAAAGCATAATTCGCATCGTTGAGAAAGCGCTTCACAAATAGAGCCTAAAATCATACACATATCACGCCTATAATCACTTGGGGATTAAGCAGAGCACAAACAGCTGCAAAAAAACGGATATTTACGCCACGTCCGACAAATATTTGAGGTTCATTCGGAAAATTGTGTATCGCCGTAGTGACTGGTTGTCAGACCATCGCCTAAAATTGCAATAAGCACCCTACAGAAATCATCAGCTGTTAACCCTCTCATTATCTTCAAATGCACCATGCCGTTGTTTTATGAGGTTCTTTCCGAGAATATATCGACCAGTCAGGCTTATGATGTTAGAATTAGGTTAGTAGTCTAGTCGTTACTCACAGCCATTTAAAAATCGATATCGAAGTTATTGCATTATATAGTTTTTATTGCGTTTTAATTTTTATTACCATTTGTTTACAGCTATATTACAATAACTATCTTAAACTTAGCCTAATTTTAAAAAGGTACTGGAAAACATTTATTTAGGTATCCGCAGTGACCACCGTGATTTTACTTAATACGCAACTAAGCGAAGCGAAGAAATTATTAATACTTAAAATCACAAAAAGAGGAAAAAAGGGATACATGTCATCAGTCTAGGATAATCTAAAAAAACACAGTGTTATATTTTATGTACCTACATTCTATTTGACTACAAACCTAACTTGCAAAAAATTTACTTAAGGTATCTGAGGTACACAACAAGAGCAATTATTATTTACCAAGAAAAGTGTAGCAAATTCTCAACATAAACTAGTAAATCCACGTAGGTAATCCTACTCTATCCCGGCATCGTAAAAGTCAGTGACACGTTCTATTGGCCACATTGGGCACATCCTTATGACGGCCGGTGGCACATTTTCACACGCCCACACCCCAATCTAGACGAAACAGCGGACATTATTATATTACTTGCGATATATTGTCTGTCATTTATATCCCTTTGAAATTGGATGTCCGAACAAAAATCCATGATATATGTATTGGCATTTTATATTCCGTCTATTTTTGGCGATATGACAAGAAATTTTAGTAATATTTGTACCTTCATTTTAGTAATATGAAGCTTCATAACATCAATAACTTTCTACGATAAATATTTCAATATCGAATGACAAATCTGATATAAGTAATCTCCATTAAAAAGCTCTAACTATAATGGTAAATTAGCAATTTAACCCAACAGCGTTCGATGAAAATATGTCCTGTAACATTAGCCCCTTCCTGTTTAAAATAATAACTCGTATTTTATGCTCCTTTCATCCTCTGCGGAGTGAATATGTGTCAAGCTATAAATAGGTACTACCGTAGGGCATGTGCACTCGCTGTGAGTTGAAGGTCAGTTTCAGGTCATAAACGGGATATAATATAATATTGCATTTAATTTCGGTTGATGGGTAAGTCCTTTGCTCATCAACAATATTATCTAACCTAATGAATTATTTTGACGTTCATACTACTACTAGGTAAGGTACGTAATGAAATAAGGTTAACAGTCAAAGACTAAGATCAAATACCGTATTACTGAAAATTATTCTGAATACTATAATGTATCAGATTGATTGGGACCATCTCGTAAATGAGTTGTCTGCTATCTAGGTACGCGCGAGATCCTAAGTCTACCACTTGTAGTGTCTAGCAACCAAGGTCGAACGATGATGATATTATTCTACTCTTGCTCGCATAACATTATATTATGGGGGTAATTCGTATGCGAGAGTGCATTTATTGTCACTCACGAATATAGGAAAATTTAGAACCGGGATAGTAGATAGATATCCCCATAAATTATAGTAGATAGATATCCCCATAGATAGATATCCCCATAAATTATACTATTATCGGGATAGTAGATAGATATCCCCATAGATAGATATCCCCATAAATTATACTTATCTACCGACAGTTTGTTAAAAATTGTTGACCAGTGTATGAACGCTATGTCCTAACGATGGTATGTTATTATTCCAGCAATCCCCCCAGAAATCAAGGAAGGTCCCGATGACCTCGTCAAGGTGGATGGTTCTGAAGCCGTGCTCAAGTGCCGTGTGTTCGGAGCTCCTAAGCCTCACGTCAAGTGGTTGAGAGACAACGTGGAAGTCACTGGTGGGAAGTGAGTAACTTAAAAACGTCTTCAATCGCCTGTCTTACAAATCATTACTTAAATAGTCAATATAAGTAGTGTGATCAATGAATGATAAATCACAATGAACCATTTATCTATTTAGGTACAACATTACCCCGGAAGGAGACCTGGTGATCCGCGAGGTGTCATTTACGGATGTCGGAAAATATGAATGCTATGCGAAGAACAAGTTTGGCGAGAAACGAGCGTACGGATCTTTGACTGTTAAAAGTGAGTATCCTATCCATATGATAAAATTACTGCTTAAGACCGAAGGAAATGTCGACATCCTGTCAAGGCCCTTTGCATCAGTGATGTGCCTTAGGAGTGCCTAGGACATCATCAACATCCTATAAAAAAATCCTTACCTATACTTATTATCTGTCAGTCTTTTTAACTACTTTGTCAGAAATTGTAAGGGCATTCATCACCGTATCAGTGACTTGTCTTTTTCTGATTGGTACAATTTTAATCAATGAAAAAGAATTAGCTTAAGTTTATTTTAAACGACCAAATCGCACCTTAGATTTTTTTTCTGTCCTGAAATTCAGAGTCAAGGCCTGTGCCTAAAGAAAAACTATCAACAGTATTCTCATTGTGGAGAAATAGTAAGTTTAAATGTGTGTCCGTGATCCCGTGTGTGAGTGATCGAATCATTGCGATAAACGTGCATACGCTTGACCGGTTTTTTCTACTTCTTCTTCATCAAGTCGATTGTATTGATAACGTCAAATCACTTTCGACCAATATTTAAGAGTTTCCTAGTGTTTTCTTATTTTATGCCTACCTACTTGCCTGACAATTTATTAGTTTTTTCAGTGTTTGAGTGCGATAACATCAATTGTTGAAAGTACTAATGTAGAAACAGTCCATTTAATAGGTGGTAACGCTCACCCAGGGGTATTATTTGGTAATAAATGAAAGAAATGTAAGCTCTTGGTCTTTTAACCCAAGAGTCGTAAGCCGGAGGTGGAATCTGTGCTGCTAAACGTGGTCGGGGGAAAGAGTACTAATACCTCGGTCACATTATCACCGACGATTTAAAAAATGATGGGGACAAAGAGATAGAAAGAATGGAGAGGGCAGTCCGCTATATGTTGGCTCGCAGGTTTGCTCGGTGCAGCACAGAGGTAGGGATTACTCTTTTGAAAGCGCACTGTCAAACTCTGTAGACATGCAACCTGTGGGTCAACTTTATCCATCGGGTCATCACCAAACTCCGCATACAGTATAACAATACCTTCAAGGTGTAGTTAGGGCTCCCGCGCTACGGCGCAGCTGAAATGCTCGCACATGCACACACGAGTACAGACGGATTCCGCACAGTGTTGCGGCGTCGCATTGCCTCACTTGTGTACAGGGCGCATGGAAGTAACAGTGGCATTCTCAAGGTTTTAGACGGTAGGCTTGATTGCCATAAGCAGAGGACATTATTAACTGAATGAGTCTATTTCTATGAATAAAATAAAACTGGATCGATCTATTTTATTTTTGAATTTTTATTGTTTTGAATGCATTTTAATTATTAACATTAATGAAATGAATCTTACTTATTTGAACCTGGTCTGATAAACATTTTTATTTACTGGCTTACTAATACTTAAAACTAGAAATGTCGACAATCGCTGAGGCATGCAACTTGCATGTAAGAGTAAGATAGTGTTGCCTCTATAAAACATGTACCCCAGGTATTGCAGAGAGGTCGTATTTATAAAGTACAAAGATGGTATAGCCATTCTAATGTTTGACATGTGTATCCAATACGATAAATAATTTAATAAAAATACAGTAAATAATGTTGTTTAATTTAGCGTTGCTATGCTGGGGTAAGTTAGGTATTAATGACGGTCTATGAATGCGCCGCGATTTCGCACGCATCGCTCTGGGCATATGTTGTCCCTTTCTCGCTCGCGGGGCGAGGGGGCGGCGTGCGCGCGGGCCGCCTGGTAGACGCCAAGCGGTGATTTCTGCACCGCACTCAGTCACTCAAAACCGTTCGGACAGGAGGGTATCGTATTGTGCGGATTTCCCGCCACGCGTTTTGTGATGCCGCGTGTAATGGACGATTCAATTTGAGATCGCGCGTGTTGATGCATCGTACTATTGCGTTTCTCCTGGGTTGTACTGGAATGCCAGGCTTAGTGATTGTTGGATGTCTCGACGTCTTCCACGTGAGCGTCGCGTTGAATAGGCATCAGGTGGCCATTTTGGCCCGCGTTTGTACGGCTCAAATTCGGGTTGGGTCACGCGTAATGACTAATATCAAAGTGGAATACGAACAGAAGCTGTGAGTGGTTTGACGTGAATAACGCGCCAAGGCTGTAGTGGAATGCTGGGTGTCGATATCTTTTCCACCCAGCCCTGTAAGTACCCACGGAATCCCGATTTGATCCATTCCCTGAACTTCCTTTCTCCGTTGGGTATTTTATGCATTTGGACCGGCACGTTGACTGTAAGTGTAAACCTGTTTATTCGTGTTAATGGTGTGTTCCCTTTAGTCATATTTGTTGTACCATATCATTGTGACTCCTTAGTACGAATTGCGGAATTCGTGGGGTGATATAATTTGGAGGTACTTACTTATAATCTAGTGCTAATACGTGTGACGTAACGCCAGATCGGCAGACGGTATTTACTACCGACATGAGTTATGTAAGGGTTGGAACACATCATTTGCCAATTTCAATCAACTTAGTTAATTAAGTTAAATAGATTTAGGTTCACGTTTAATTCATAGTATGCGCTGCTATATTGTGCAGCGTATGCTATTTAGCGCTGCGTAACGCAGCCATTGTCTGCCTCCAGTTGAACTCCTGGTATTTTGTTCGAAATTTACCTGTGTAAATCGCTTCCACTGCGGGAGTTTAGCTTGGAATTAGACAATTTTTGGTAGCAGAGCGTGGTTCAGAAAACCACTAGATTTAAGATTATTTTAGTATAAGATTTTTAATCTACCTACATAAAAAAAAAATATATTTATTGTGATTGTAGTGTGTGCCCTGTGTAGAATATCCTATCGGTAGGATCAGGGCCAATCAATTAGTGAATTGCTTGTTATTATCGTTGTGTTTACCCTGTGCGGATATCCTAACGGTAGGATCAGGGCCGATTGTCTATTACTTTTTTTATTGTAAGGTTCGGTGTTACTTTGAGTTGGTACCATGGCTCCCACAATTAGACAGCTTCAGGCGAAAATTAGAGCGCACCTAATGTGGTTCGCGACTAAGCAGGCGATGGTCGGTCGCGGGGACCGAGAGGACGCACTCATCGCTTGTGCGCAACGGATTGACGAACGGGTCGCGGAGGTGTTGGATTGCCTCACTGGATGCGAGGAGTTATTTGATGGGACGCCTGATGAGGAGGTCAAACTTACGGTCCGGGCGAATGTGACCCAGTGCCTGGAGATAGGGCAGGAGATCCAGCAGGCGGCTGCTGTGATCACCAGGCGTAGGGCTGGGGAGCCGGACCCACCCCATGGTCCGCGGGGACCGGGGGTGCAAGTGCCCCTGCCGGCTGTGGCGATTCCGGTCTTCCACGGGGACTACACGGATTGGACCCGATTCCAGGATCTGTTTGACAGTGTGATTCATAACCGCACTGACTTGCAGCCGGCATATAAAATGGCACAATTGATGGCCAAGCTGCAAGGTGAGCCCCATGAGCTGGTAAAGCATCTACCAGTCGATGATGCAAGTTACGAGACGGCTCGCGGTTTGCTGATCGAGAGATACAGCAACAAACGTCTCATGATTGACCAACTCCTGGAACAGTGGCTCACCGTGCCGACCATCACACGAGGGACGGACCTCAGGGCCAAGGTCCTCAACCCTGTCTGCGTTGCAGTGAACGCTCTTGAGAGACAGGGGATGCCGGTGTCAGGCTATGATTATATCCTGGTCCACACGTTGTTGCGCCGCCTGCCGAGCGACATGGCCGCTCGTTTTGAACAGTCACACGGAGGTAAGACATCTGATTACCTCCCGACCTTCGAGGAGCTCAAGTCCTTCCTCGAGGCCGAGTGCAGGCGGGTAGATGCCCAATTTGGAGAGTCGCCTCACGCGGAGTCTGCGGCCGCTCGCCGCCCGGAACGGCCGGGTGCACAGGCGCGAGACGGTAAGAGTAGGCCACCCAGGCGATACAATGTCGCTAATTTGGAATCGAGGTGTGCCTACTGCAGAGAGGCGGGGCATCAGGTGACTGCGTGTGAGGAGTTCGCTGCACAGCGGGTGCAGAAACGTCGTGGTGTGGTGCAGCAACGGCGTTGGTGCTTTAGGTGTATGGGGCCGCATCAGGTGCGAGAGTGCCCATCAAGCACTAACTGCAGGTACTGCCAGGGTGCCCACCATCAGCTCCTATGCATGAACCGCAGCGGAGATTACGGAGGCAGAGCTGACGCGGGTCAGCGGACGGAGTCTGCCCTACCTAGACGGGAGCAACGCTCCCCACCCCCTCCAAGGAGGAGTCCTCTTCCACCAGGGTTTCAGGGACGAGGCCAGGGACATCAGCAGGTGATGCCCCCTTCACCACGCGCGAGACAGTCACCACCTCGGCAGCAGGTGCCGGAACAGGGTAGGTGGTCACAGGTCCAAGGTCAGGGGCACCCATCACAAGTACGTGATGCTACGGGCGGGTGCCAACACCAGGGCCAGTACATGCAGTACTCGGCGGGTCTGAACAACATGGTGAGTTCCCATGACCCACGCATGCCTCTCCCCTTGGCTGAGCACCCGCGGCTACAGGCGCATCCACGGTACGCGCGCCTGCCGCAGGGTTACTATAGGCTGCCAGCCATGGCGTACAGGACCAGAGGTCCCTATCAGCAGGAGTGGGACCCACTCGAAGGTGTACGGAGAGAGGACGCGGACACTCCGCGCGTAGGTTCCTGCTAGGTAATCGCCGCCTACACGCCAGCTTCGGCCCCCCGGCCAATTACGGTATTGTTGCCTACGGCAATGATTTGGGTATGGGGATACGGTGGCCGCAGCATACAGGTAAGAGCCTTGTTAGATACAGGGGCTCAGGGTTGTATTGTGTCTAGTAAGCTGGTGAGTAGGCTACGCTTAAATATAAGGCCCACAACGGATGGGGCTGTAGGTATTGGAGGTGTAGATGTGCCTGACGTTCGGGGTCAGGTGAACTTCGAGTTCACATTAGGTAATACAGGTACAGGGGTCAGCTATCATGCCTCAGCAGTGGTGCTGGATGATGTGGTAGGGAAACTTCCTCAGGTTCGGTTACCGTCAACGGTACGAGGGTTAACCACAGGCTTAGAGCTAGCTGATCCTGACTTTGATACTCCTGGTACGGTGGACGTTCTCCTCGGGTCAGACGTCCTCGGGAGATTCTGGTGTGGCAGAAAACGGGTACTTCAGCAAACTGGTTTAGTGGCCGTTGATACCACAGGGGGGTATGCTATTTTTGGCCCAGTTTGGAGACCTCAGGACCTACCAGAGGGCGATACGGTTCTCTATGGTAGTGTGTTGTCGGAGGTGCTGCAGAGGTTTTGGGAGTCTGAGGAGCCACCCACAGAGGATGACGAGTGCGAGCTGTTCTATCAGTACAACACTGCACGAAGTTCGTCAGGTAGGTTTGTTACCAGGCTGCCATTTCTCCCAAACCGCCCCTCCTTAGGTAGTTCGCGACAGATCGCGGAACGGAGACTACTGGCTATGGAGAGAAAGATGAAGCGAGATGCAGCACTTCGGCAGAAGTATATCGAATTCATGAGGGAGTACCTAGAGTTAGGCCACATGTCGGTGTCCAGCATAGATTGGAGGTGTGTCGAGCATTACTATATACCACACCTGGCTGTTTTGAAGTCACCGGAGGCGAAGATACGGGTAGTGTTTGACGGTTCTGCTCCTACATCGAATGGTGTGTCTGTGAACCAGTGTCTGCACGCGGGTCCCAAGTTGAACCGGGACATTGTGGACATCCTCACAGATTTTCGGTTGCACCAAGTAGCGTTCGTCGCAGACGTCAAAATGATGTTTCGCCAAACAATTATACACCCAGATGACCGTCGGTACCAGCTGATTTTGTGGCGTGAGAGCCCTGACGAGCCGATGGTCACTTATGAGCTTAACACGGTAACGTATGGTCTGAAGCCAAGTCCGTTTTTGGCAGTACGCACGCTGCGAGAGTTGGCCGCACAGGAAAGGGTAAGATTCCCTCGAGCCGCAGCAGTACTGGATCGCGACGTCTACGTGGATGACATCTGCACGGGTGCAGATAGCGTGCAACAAGCACTGCTACTACGAGACGAGCTGATCGCGATCATGGAATCAGGAGGTTATGAGTTGCGGAAATGGCTGTCCAGCTGTCCAGAGCTCCTGGCCGGGTTGCCAGGTGAGTTCCAGCAGGACCCGCACCTTTTCGAGAACCCGGACAATCCAAATACGTTGAGCATCCTAGGGGTGCAATATAGGCCCACGCATGATGACTTTACGTATCAGATCGAGCCAGACCTTTTGCAGAAGACTTGGACGAAGCGTTCGGTATTATCGACGATCGCCAGAACTTTCGATCCTAACGGGTGGATCGCACCGGTGACGTTCATGGCGAAGTGCTTCTTGCAAAGGTTGTGGATAGCAAACTTGGGTTGGGACGACCAGCTCTCCGGAGAGCTGTTGAATGATTGGACCAAGTTTGTGACCACCTTACCAGGGATCGTACGCATCGCCATACCTCGCAAATTGCTCCCATCGGTGGGATGTAAGGCTACCCTACATGGGTTTTGTGATGCCTCGGAGCGAGGGTACGCGGCAGCTGTCTATTTGCGGACAGTCAGTTCAACGGGAACTGTAGACGTGCGTCTAGTTATGGCCAAGAGTAAGGTGGCTCCGGTTAGGACAAGATGGACCATTCCAAAGTTGGAATTGGCGGGAGCAGCGCTTCTCACGCGCTTGCTACATCATGTCGCTAGTAATCTACGCGGTACCATCACTTTGGATGAAACGGTGTACGCATGGACCGACAGTAGGATAGTTCTGTGCTGGTTACAGACGTCGGTACATACTCTTGAGGTTTTCGTGGCAAATCGGGTGTCACAGATTAAAGGATCGGAAACTCCGTTGGTATGGAGACACGTACCGGGAGAACAGAACCCAGCGGACTGCGCCTCACGGGGATGTAGGGCCCCTGATTTGGTAGGTCACTCACTGTGGTGGGGACCTCAGTGGCTGACTGAGTCACCTGAGAGATGGCCATACAATGAGTGCGGGTCGCCGCTTGGGCCACCTGATCGAGGTTTGCGAGTGAACGTAGGGCAGATCGTACCTAAGCCTAGTGCGGCTTTCTTGCTGGAACGATACAGCTCCCTCGACAAACTTCTAGGGGTGACAGGTTGGATCAAACGGTTCGTGAACAACTGTAGAAAACCTCAAGCAGAACGGAACTTGGCACCTGTCCTCTCGCCTGCGGAGCGGAATGCGGCTCTAAGTTTATTGGTTAGGGTCGTCCAGGCGGAACATTTTGAGGAAGAGGTCAGGCTGCTCAGGGATGGCCGTGGAAAGCTGAAGGGAGGTCTTGTGCGCCTCAACCCGTTCGTGGACGAGCATGGAATGCTCCGGGTTGGAGGTAGACTTCGGAACGCTAACCTGCCCTTTTCAGCACGGCATCCGCTGTTACTCCCAAAGAAGGGACCTTTGGTAGAACTTATAGTTAGGGATCGTCACCAGAAAAACTCGCATGCGGGCTGCAATGCACTTTTGGCTATTCTGCAGCGCGAGTTTTGGATCTTGTCTGGACGACGTACGGTACGGAGCATTGTGTTTCGGTGCTTGCCTTGCTATCGGTTGAAGGCAGCCACAATGCAACCTCAGATGGGAGACCTCCCACCGGACCGGGTGACGGAAGCCTGGACGTTTGCGGGTGTGGGAACGGACTTTGCGGGGCCTTTTATGGTAAAGGCATCACGCCTTCGCAACGCGAAGTCAATCAAGGCGTATTTGTGCGTGTTTGTGTGCCTAGCAACCAAGGCCGTCCACTTGGAACTCGTGGCCGACCTCACTACGGAGGCTTTCTTAGCAGCTTTAGATAGATTTGTGTCGCGAAGAGGGCGACCAGCGCTGATCAGGTCGGACTGTGGTACCAACTTTAAGGGCGCTGATCGATGTATGAAAGAAATTATAACGTTTTTATCGGAAAACGAGGAAGCTATCGGCACGAGCCTCTCCCGTCAGGGCATTAACTGGGTGTTCGATCCACCAGGATGCCCCCACTGGGGTGGTATATTTGAAGCGGTTGTAAAGTCCGCTAAGACGCATTTGATGCGCGTTATAGGTTTAACGATATTAACCTTTGAGGAGCTAGCGACCGTGTTTTGTAAAATTGAGGCCGTTCTCAATTCACGTCCTTTGTGTCCGCTTAGCTCAGATCCGAATGATCTGGAGGCCCTGACACCAGGGCATTTCTTAATTGGCCGACCACTTAACGCCTTGCCAGAATACCCCTACACAGAGGTCAGTAGCAATCGTTTGACGCGTTATGAGTTGCTGCAGCAAATGTCTCAGAATTTTTGGAAGCGATGGTCGCTTGAGTATTTGCACATTCTGCAGCAACGCCTTAAGTGGACGGACAGAACTGAACCCCCTCGCATCGGAGATCTCGTTCTGGTTAAGGATGCCAACCTGCCGCCACTGCGATGGCGCAGAGGGCGCATTCTCAACTTGTTCCCAGGTAGTGATGGCAGTCCTCGAGTCGCGACAGTTCAGGTAGGGGATTCAGTTCTTAAGCGAGCAATAGCAACGCTATCTCGTCTCCCCAGTAGTGAATAGGCCTAAGGGATTCGGCCTAGGGCGGGTGAATGTTTAATTTAGCGTTGCTATGCTGGGGTAAGTTAGGTATTAATGACGGTCTATGAATGCGCCGCGATTTCGCACGCATCGCTCTGGGCATATGTTGTCCCTTTCTCGCTCGCGGGGCGAGGGGGCGGCGTGCGCGCGGGCCGCCTGGTAGACGCCAAGCGGTGATTTCTGCACCGCACTCAGTCACTCAAAACCGTTCGGACAGGAGGGTATCGTATTGTGCGGATTTCCCGCCACGCGTTTTGTGATGCCGCGTGTAATGGACGATTCAATTTGAGATCGCGCGTGTTGATGCATCGTACTATTGCGTTTCTCCTGGGTTGTACTGGAATGCCAGGCTTAGTGATTGTTGGATGTCTCGACGTCTTCCACGTGAGCGTCGCGTTGAATAGGCATCAGGTGGCCATTTTGGCCCGCGTTTGTACGGCCCAAATTCGGGTTGGGTCACGCGTAATGACTAATATCAAAGTGGAATACGAACAGAAGCTGTGAGTGGTTTGACGTGAATAACGCGCCAAGGCTGTAGTGGAATGCTGGGTGTCGATATCTTTTCCACCCAGCCCTGTAAGTACCCACGGAATCCCGATTTGATCCATTCCCTGAACTTCCTTTCTCCGTTGGGTATTTTATGCATTTGGACCGGCACGTTGACTGTAAGTGTAAACCTGTTTATTCGTGTTAATGGTGTGTTCCCTTTAGTCATATTTGTTGTACCATATCATTGTGACTCCTTAGTACGAATTGCGGAATTCGTGGGGTGATATAATTTGGAGGTACTTACTTATAATCTAGTGCTAATACGTGTGACGTAACGCCAGATCGGCAGACGGTATTTACTACCGACATGAGTTATGTAAGGGTTGGAACACATCATTTGCCAATTTCAATCAACTTAGTTAATTAAGTTAAATAGATTTAGGTTCACGTTTAATTCATAGTATGCGCTGCTATATTGTGCAGCGTATGCTATTTAGCGCTGCGTAACGCAGCCATTGTCTGCCTCCAGTTGAACTCCTGGTATTTTGTTCGAAATTTACCTGTGTAAATCGCTTCCACTGCGGGAGTTTAGCTTGGAATTAGACAAATGTAATAAAATATTGTCGCACTATTATATGAAATTACTCAGTTTGTTTTTCTATTTGAGTAGAGGGCTCATTCATGGACTGCTAGTCTGAAATATAATAACGGCGAATAGCCAGGATCACAAAGCATTAATTTCACGAAACTATAGGCATACAACAAAAAACAAGATGAAAATAGAAGATAAGTATACTATAAAGCACAAAACACCAACATCACAAAAATAGACAGGAGTAAGAATTAAATGTAGAATTAACGGCCATATAGCTAGTGTCATAAGTAACTCGTCCAAAAGCCCCATGTAACAAGGCGGTCTTACAAGTATCTACAGTCGAATAATCTGTCAAAATGTTATCCGCAGAGCGCACCGTGATAACTGACAAGCCGGAGCACTACGAGGTGGCGGCCGGATCGCCGGCCACCTTCCGCTGCAACGCCAACGCGGACTCCTCGCTGCACCTCGAGATCATCTGGCTGAACGACGGACAGCCCATCGACTTCGACAACCAGCCACGATTCCGCATGACCAACGACTACTCCTTGCTCATTTCTGATACCACTGAATTGGACTCGGGAGAGTACACTTGTATCGCGAAAACGGAGATAGACGAAGCTAGAGCGCAAGCTACTTTGACCGTGCAAGGTAAGTTCATGAATTGCCTGGGATTTTTCCTTCAATGTCATCTGACTCAACGACGACGGACAGCCCATCGTCTTCGAGAACCAACCACTATTTCTTGCTAATTTCTGATACGACTGAGTCCACTTGTATTGCAAAAACGGAGTTTGATAAGGCAAGGGCGCAAGCTGCTTTGGCCGTGCAAGGTAAGTTAATTTCTCCTTCGATCAAATTATCTAGGTGAAAGACGGACAGCCCATCGATTTCGACAACCAACCACAATTCCGCTTGACCAATGATTACTTCTGATACGCTCATACGAATGAATTAGACTCGGGAGAGTACTCTAGTATCGCGAAGACGGAGATAAATGAGGCTAGAGCGCAGGTAGTTTCAAAAGTCTCAGTCATTTTGACCAAGTGTAGCCAGAAAAAATAAATAACGGGATCTCAAAGGCAAATATTTTACTTTTACATTTTATTCATTAATTTGTATTTGGAAGATCTAGATAGACAGATGTCCGCACTTTTACTCATTGAATTGCGGTATTTTCAGACAAGCCGAACCCTCCTAAGCTCGTGAGCGTGCGCTGCGACCGGCGCGTGGCGGTGATCAGCTGGCAGGACATGGGCGACAACCGCGCCATCACCCTGCGATACATCATCCAGTACAACACCTCCTTCACGCCAGACATCTGGGACGTGGCGAGCGACAACGTGCCCCACGCCGACAACACCTGGACCATCGAGCTCAGCCCCTGGGCCAACTACACCTTCAGGTATACAAAATACATATGGAAGGCAAAAATTTTCCGTGTGAGGCTTGGAATAGCATCACCCCATTCCTTACCCATGGGTGTCGTAAGAGGCGACTAAGTGACTCGAGAGTTAGATGTGTATTGGAGATTTAGGCGTTGTGCTGACAACCTGTCACTATAGTGATACACAGTTATCTGATTGACCCTCAAACTTTTGTCAGACGAGGTGTAAATATCCACTTACGGCCGTGGACGCTCTGCCTACCCCGTAAGGGATATAGGCGTGATTTATGTATGTATGTAGGCATAACTAATTAATGGACCATGGTTTCAATGTCAAAGAACTGATAATGCGGTAAAACGCATCGTCGAAATTGTGATGATTCTACCTTATGTTAATTAATTAAATCGCAAGACGAGAAAACAGAAACAAAAAAAGTTATCGGTTGCTCATTCGCGATTGGCAAAACATTTATTTTGCGTCCGTAAGCGCCAAAATTTACAAATTCAATATCTGAGTGTTCGCCTGTTGCTCTAATTACGCTGGTCATTAATATCCGTACTTATATGCGAAAATCTAGTATGCCATATATTAATGACCAGCTTAATTATATGGTCTATAAAAATAAGCACATATTTCTATTGATTTTTTGTGATATTATCTGAGAGAAACACATACTGACTAACTTCTCTCTCTCTCTCGTTACATGACAGAGTGATCGCCGTGAACAAGATCGGTCCGTCCGGTCCTTCAGGGCACTCGGAGGTGTGCACCACGCAGCCCGACGTGCCCTACAAGAACCCCGACAACGTGGAGGGCAAGGGCTCCGACCCTACCAACATGGTCATCTCGTGGTCGGTGAGTACACTACACTCTTTGAAGAAATTACAAACATGCAAAAACTAAAGTTTGAACTCTAAAAATATGGTATTTATAGAAAGCCTAGCTTGCGAATATCCTCTTGCCGGAGCCCGGCGCCAAATGTACTCCTTGCTCCGTCGCGGTGTGGGAATGTCAGTACCCCTTCGAACTCCGGAATGTCAGTACTTTCGATACGGATTTAAGGAACATCCCTCTGAATACTATTAGGATGCTTGCAGACCATGAAACACAACTTTCCCCTAGAAATGTCAGGAAACGACAAAAAATTATCGACCTTTTTGTGTAATATTTTCTTATGACATGTAGTTCATATGGTCTCAATGCACTCTATCAGTATTCGGAGGGCTGTCCCTGTATGGTCGACTCTGTTTCTAAACTTTTTGCCTTATCTGGGCCGTCGGTACCCCATCCCTGATTTTAAAAAATTTTGGCGAATAAACATAGCCGCTCTGATTATCAGACATATTTAGATACACGTGAAGACTTAACTTAACCTAGGCGAATGGTTTTATCTTGTCCTAGCATTTCCACTTTCAGGCTTGTTCATTGTCTAATTCACTTATTCTTCTTCTTTTCGTTTGGGAAATCGAGTCGTCAAACGACTCGATGAACCCTGGTGTCAGAGTTTTTCAACTGCCTACTACTAGCAGTAGGCCTCTGATATGGTTGTGTAACGACCGCCGTCTAAGTAATCATATACATCAACCGGGACCGACGGCTAAACGAGCCCTCCGAAGCATGGGACCATTTCTTTTCGGACAATCAGGTGGTTCACCTTGCAATGACCGGGAACAAATTCACCAAGTGATAAATATCAACGAATCGAACCCGGAACACGCACTACCACTGCGGCTATTCACTTATTGAATTTGTATGTATTCAGAAAATGGCGCAAATCGAGCACAACGGCCCCGGGTTCTACTACCTGGTGTCCTGGCGGCGCGACATCGCCGGCCAGCCCTGGACCGAGCAGCAGGTGCGCGACTGGCAGCAGACGGAGCTGATCGTGCGCAACACGCCCACCTTCGTGCCCTACAAGATCAAGGTTAGTGACATACATACCCATTACACTATACAAGCCAAAAGGAGCTCGAGGTGCTCATGACACTGAACAACTTTCCTCATGGAACATAAGTCGAAAGCTGAAAAAAAAAACATCCTATAATAAATTAACCAGCTGATCGGCAATTTTCTATGGGAGTTCCAAATTGTTTTCAAATATTTCGACTCCTTAAAGAAGGGAAAGTTGTTCAGTTTTTAGCACTTTGACATTCTTTCGACTTGTTTGTATACCCCTTTTTGTTACTTACCCCGCAAGGGATAAAGGCGTGATATATGTATGTATGTATGTTTTTGTACTCCCTACTAGTGACCGATACCGAAAACTCAAGATGGGCTGGTAAAAACTTTCCCCAAGGAACATGTACAAATTATGAAAAAGAAATGTTACCTCCAATTCAAAATGTACCAACTGACCTGACCAATTCCAGTATGGCAGGTCCGTTTTTATTTTTATTATACGACCTATATTCTCGAAAAGTTTTTCCTTATCACCAGCCCATATTGAGCTTTCGTCCTTCCCCCATCCAACCTCTCTTCCCATATCCAACCTCTCTTCCCATATCCAACCTCTCTTCCCCCATCCAACCTCGCTTCCCCCATCCAAACTCGCGTTTTAAACACCGTCCCAGACACGTCCTTTTGGATGATGATGATGACATCACAGTAGCCGCTGCTGCAGACATTGCGAGTAGATCACATTCCACAAGCTCCTCAAGCAACCGACGCCCCCACCGGCAGGGGCACGGAGGTCCCTCATTTGTTCACCATTTTGAGAACTACCGGCACGTGCCGGTGCCGGGTAGATTCAGTCCAATACGTTCTTCCCAGAAAAACTCGTGATTGGGCTGGTTTGAACAACCAAAAAACTTCTCCGGGTGAGCTCCTGCTATCCACCATACGTGTAGATTTCATAGGGGCTAAATTGTAAATCCAGAACTAAAAAAAAAAAGTTTTCGTCATTAGTAAAATTTCAACATATATATGTATAGTACAGGACCTCCTTCCTACTCCTCTCAAGATGCATCCGTACCTTGAATCGTATACTACGTATAAAATTAAGGCTCAAGTTTTTGTTGTTTTTTTTTGTTTCGTATGTAAATGGTCGCCGCGGTACTGCGTCATATTTAATTCTTATTTGAGTTGTACAGTAAAGCTGACCTCCGGTGAAACACTCGAACCGCCATTGTAAGTCTAATGCGCGTGGCATAAGAACGGTGCAGAGTCTTAACTTTCTAACCTAGCCTAAGCTTGACCGTACCATTATACCTAAAAGAAGTGAGAAACTTGACACGAGACCAAACCCATTGAAACAACAAAATGTGGAAGCATTAATAATATTCCTTTCCCCAGGTGATCGCTGTGAACTCGAAAGGAACGTCTAATGTGGCGCCAGTGGAAGTGGTGGGGTGGTCGGGCGAGGACACGCCCACACAAGCCCCCACCAACTTCACCCTCGTGCAGGTCACTACTGGAACCACCGCCCTGCTCAGCTGGAACCCAGTACCCCCGGAAACCCTCAGAGGACACTTCAAGGGCTACAAGATCCAAACCTGGGTCGACGGCGAAGAGGATAACTTAAAAGAAATCTTAGTGAAAGCCGACGCGACCAACACTCTAGTCTCCAAGTTCAAGCCGTTCAACAAGAACAACGCCCAGATCATGGTCTACAACGGAAGGTACAACGGCCCTCCCAGCGAGAAGCTCACCTTCGTCACGCCCGAAGGAAAGCCCGGCACCGTCAAATCCTTCGCCGCCTACCCGATCGGCTCCTCCGCCATGCTGCTCACCTGGGACAAGCCCGTCGAAGAGAACGGCATCCTCACCGGCTACAAGATCTACTACCAGAAGGTGCAAGGAACCAACATCGGCCCGCTACAGGAGAGGAAGAACAAGATCGACCCCAAATTCGACCGCGCCAAGCTCGCCGGCCTCGAACCGAACACCAAATACAGAATCGAAATCCGAGCTACAACCAAAGCCGGCGAGGGAGACAAGTACTACGTCGAACAGACGACCAAGTCTGTGGTGAACGCTAAACCCGATATTCCCGTGTTCCAAGCGAGTACATTGCCGGCTAAGGAAGGCACCGCACACATCCTCGTCCGTTGGATGCCGTCGATGGACGGCCACGCGGGCACGCACTTCGTGGCATGGTACCGGCCGAAGGGCAGGCCCGAATGGTCCCAGACCAATGACGTCACGGAGGATGATTACGTGATCCTGACAGGCTTGGAGCCCGGACAGATCTACGAGGTGAAGATCTCGGCGCATGACGGGGAATATTACAGCTTCAGTGAAGTCCACGATGTCGACACTACTATCGGTAAGTGACTGTTTATTACGATATCAGTACTCACGATGACAAGGCAAATTATCAAACCTGGTTTGAGATCTTGGTGGCCAAAAGAACGCGTTAAATCAAGCTTCTTCTGCCATTACTACCAGACAGTATCCCTGCAGTAATCTGCCACCTAAAAAAATTCGGAAATCAGAAAATTCGTCTAGGGCCGGGATTGTGTATTTTAGTTGGTTGGTCAAAACAGAATACAATATGAAATTAATCACTGAATCATATTAATGTTGAAGTCAACTATTTTAAATCGCTTGATTGGTTCTAATAATTAATTTTGACAAAAAACACTTGTACTCGGATCACAGTTTTATTGCGGGGTAACCCGACCGGTTTCGCTCACTGAGCATTTTCAAGGCTTTTTTAAAACAAAACATTCAAGAAAGAACATCATATCCACTAAATTATAATTATTTACATTAATTATATTGGTTCTAATACTTCTAATATACATACCTCTTGTCCTTCAGATGGGCCAATGATAATGCGCGACGACAAGATGGCGACGGCCGGCTGGTTCATCGGCGTGATGTTGGCGCTGGCGTTCCTGCTGCTGGTGCTGGTGCTGGTGTGCGTGGCGCGGCGCAACCGCGGCGGCAAGTACGACGTGCACGACCGCGAGCTGCAGCATGGCCGCCGCGACTACGCCGACGCCGGCTTCCACGAGTACACGCACCCGTCAGTATATCATATAGTACTAGCTGTTACCCGCGCGGCGGCAAGTACGACGTGCACGACCGCGAGCTGCAGCATGGCCGCCGCGACTACGCCGACGCCGGCTTCCACGAGTACACGCACCCGTCAGTATATCATATAGTACTAGCTGTTACCCGCGCGGCGGCAAGTACGACGTGCACGACCGCGAGCTGCAGCATGGCCGCCGCGACTACGCCGACGCCGGCTTCCACGAGTACACGCACCCGTCAGTATATCATATAGTACTAGCTGTTACCCGCGCGGCGGCAAGTACGACGTGCACGACCGCGAGCTGCAGCATGGCCGCCGCGACTACGCCGACGCCGGCTTCCACGAGTACACGCACCCGTCAGTATATCATATAGTACTAGCTGTTACCCGCGCGGCGGCAAGTACGACGTGCACGACCGCGAGCTGCAGCATGGCCGCCGCGACTACGCCGACGCCGGCTTCCACGAGTACACGCACCCGTCAGTATATCATATAGTACTAGCTGTTACCCGCGCGGCGGCAAGTACGACGTGCACGACCGCGAGCTGCAGCATGGCCGCCGCGACTACGCCGACGCCGGCTTCCACGAGTACACGCACCCGTCAGTATATCATATAGTACTAGCTGTTACCCGCGCGGCGGCAAGTACGACGTGCACGACCGCGAGCTGCAGCATGGCCGCCGCGACTACGCCGACGCCGGCTTCCACGAGTACACGCACCCGTCAGTATATCATATAGTACTAGCTGTTACCCGCGCGGCGGCAAGTACGACGTGCACGACCGCGAGCTGCAGCATGGCCGCCGCGACTACGCCGACGCCGGCTTCCACGAGTACACGCACCCGTCAGTATATCATATAGTACTAGCTGTTACCCGCGCGGCGGCAAGTACGACGTGCACGACCGCGAGCTGCAGCATGGCCGCCGCGACTACGCCGACGCCGGCTTCCACGAGTACACGCACCCGTCAGTATATCATATAGTACTAGCTGTTACCCGCGCGGCGGCAAGTACGACGTGCACGACCGCGAGCTGCAGCATGGCCGCCGCGACTACGCCGACGCCGGCTTCCACGAGTACACGCACCCGTCAGTATATCATATAGTACTAGCTGTTACCCGCGGCGTTGCCCGCATAAACCTTGAGTGGTGATTAAAAACTATCTTATGTGTTAATCCATGTTTCCTTCTATTATGTGCGCCAAATTTCATTACAATCGGTTCAGTGGTTTGAAGTTGTGAAGAAGTAACAAACAAATAAATAAACAAAACTTTCGCATTTATAATATTAGTAGAATATAGTACTAGCTGGTGCCAGCGAACTTAGTTTCGCCAACATCATACGTACATTCACACAGAATTCAATTTTTTTATGTTATTTTCAAGATTTAATTGTTTCAAATGTTATAGCTGGTGCCGCGACGTAAGTCGAATTAACACTCATAATTTGGTCTTATGCGTCAAGTGGGATGGTAGGGCAGGCCGATAAGGGTACTTAAACTTAGTTTTATAACTACATGTAAAAATTTGCTGATAGTATTTCAAGGGGTAAACTTAATAAATCGGTCTAATTACAAAAAAAAAAAACAATTTATGTAAAACAGATATTACCTACGTTATTACAACAGACTTCACTTTGCAATTTCTAAACAATGCGGAACTAATATTTCTACTAACAGATACTGTAATAATACGAATGATGATGGATAGGAAACTGGACCCGTATTCCGCTATTTTAAAAACGTTTTAGTTTTTTTGAGCATGTCAGTTGGATGCTTTGATCCTTCGTATTTCACTAACAGTTTGAAGTATAGAATATCACAGTGGCAATAGAATGAAAGTTGAGAGTCGCGGTATTACAATAGCTAAAATAGAAGATAATTGGTCGTTTTATGTTCCAGACTGGACAACAAGTCGCGTCACTCGATGAGCAGCGGCACCAAGCCCGGCCCCGAGAGCGACACCGACTCCATGGCAGAGTACGGCGAGGGGGAGACCGGTATGTGCATTTTGATCTCGACATTGAGATAGCTTTGTCGTTTATCATGAAAAAAGATATTGCCATCAATTCGGGATATAAATTCTCCTTACTTGCCTTAAATTAGTGCTGTCACTTTCCGTCAACTAGGTTTAGAAAAGGATAGGAGATATTTTAGTCGTGTCATGTCTTATAATTTCATGCAAAATACGTGTTATCTGTCAAAATAAAGCGACGATCAAAACAATGGCGACTAAATTGAATAGAAAAGGCGAATAAAGCATTGACGTTTTTAAAAATGACAGGACTTAAATTATCTCCTATCCTTTTTAAACCTATTTGACAGAAAGTGACAGCTCTAATTTAAGGCAAGTAAGGAGAATTTATATCCCGAATTGAGGCATTGTGTTTCTATGCTAGGTGTAAGATAGCTATGATAGAGAAATATCGGAAAACCTAGCACATGCGTACTTTCCAAACACCTTGTTTAAAGTCCATTCGGTTGGAAACGGTCCTTTGTATCGTATGCTGACAATTTTTAAAGGATTACACTAAGGACTGCACTAGATTTTTGCAGTTTAGATCTAATCTTCGTATCAAAGCTTCCGTTTTTTACAAAAAAAAGATATGATAACATGGATTCGGAACTTGATTGTGAACCATTTGTTATAAATGCAGGTGGTATTGACTCTGAAACTTCAAGTAATGAGGAATAAGTAGTAAAGTCAGTAAATGTTACTTTGCCTGTCCTATCCATTTTTAACACTTTTTTTTGTTAACTAACTTTATCATTATTTGTTGCAATATATATCCACAAGTGCGTGCAGGTGTACCGACAGATTCTAACCGAATGGATTAGAACTAACAAACTATTACAAATTTGCGCAACATGAGTCATGATGAAATACTTTCATAATATACAATGTCATGCAGCTAGCAGAATTAATCCTTTGAAACATACCTTGAGTGAATTTTACTCGACAGCTACTTAGTTGGTATTTGACTAATAAAGCAGCTTGTGAATTGTGGAAAGTCTATGCAATTATGCCATTCATTGTGTTAATCATTTAGTTAGATTTGAAAAGTAGTTAAGGCTATCTATAATTTTTAGTTAATTTGAATTAATTTTGTGTATGCTAAATAGTAACACTTTAATTTTTTTTTTGGGTGCCGTGACCAGGGTTATCTATCATACAATAGTAAAAAATATATATTTTATCAGCATAAAGTAAGTCATAGGCAGGTATCCCCAATACTGCTTATTCCTGGTTACACACTCAAATATTAAAATCAAACATATTCGATTAAACAAAGGTACTAAAGTTTATAGTAATAATAAAATAAAGCGATAAGTCGAATATGTTTGGTTTAAGTTGATTTACCCAGTAGCATGTTGATTATGTTGACGTTGGCTTGGCATGCACACAGCGGGCATGAACGAGGACGGCTCTTTCATCGGGCAGTACGGGCGCAAGCGCCGCCCCCCGCCCGCGGGACAGACAGACTCCGCCAGCGGAGCCTTCGCTACGCTCGTTTGAACCCACCCCTCCCGACCCCTTTCCTCAATCCACTTAGGCCGTACACCTGAACTGGCCGTAGGAAGTTTCATGAGCCTGAATAGAATACTGCAATACAGATTACTATACTATGTACAGTTAAACTACTCTTTTAAATACTGGCTGTATTTATGGCATTATTAAAATCCATAGTGTATAGCCACTTTCAATCCAGGCTTGTAAAATTTTCTATTTCTTATCTTTTTTGCATTTTCAACTGTATCTGCAAACTTCCACACTTATTTTGCTTGATTTTCAAAGCATCAGTTTGTGATTATGTTTAGGAACTAAGTTAGGTATCACAAATCGTTTTTAACAAACGGTGACCCATGAATACATCACTAAAAATACGGTCTGGTACTGTACACCAATGACGGTAGAACATAATTTGGCTCTTCGTTCTTATTGGTTTAAATTGTCAGTGAAGTCGCCCACAAAATTTTAATTCAACAAAGGCGATAAGACAAGCCTTTGTTGTTCAAAGGCAGGTTGTGATGATTGATATTATTTTTTTGCGAATTTATAAAGGTTTGATCATTCTAAGAACCTTAAAGAAGAATCTCTCTTTTAAGAAATTTTGTAATAATTTTTATTATACTTTTAGAACCAGGGCGTTTAAGGCCTTTGTTTTACTATTTATAAAATAGTACGAATGAAGGCTTTTTCACACTCCTATAAATTTTACAAATGGATAATAGTACCCGTTTAGAAATGGGACATTTTTGATGTTTCTAAGCAGCTTACATAAAATCTTTTCTTTCGCAATCTCGCATTAACTTCTTTTTTTTTTACTTATTTTAGGATAGATAATAAGTACACATTATTTATAAGGCTAGGTTGTAAAAAATCTAATGCGAGTGAATCAGAGTGATTTTGTCCTACTTATTATTTTTATTTGAGGTTCAGATATTATTATATACATTGACTTATTTACTATTCGTTAACTTAGAGTTAGGTATTCCTTCTTCCGTCCCTTTCATCCCTTGTTTTGCCTGTGCACGAGCATCACTTTTCTGTTTAATTATTGTGAGGTATGATTTTTAGTTTATTTTTGTTTTGATGAATTTCTTTTTGTTTCGTTTGATTTTGTTCAATTTGATTTAATTAAAAAATCTTTTTACCCTTTAATTAATTTATTTATAAAATTAGGATAAATATTTTAACGAAACTGCAAGTAGACAATTAAACCCAGTAAAGAAAATTAGTTGTTGTGATTAGCTTTCTTAAACCTTGCCTCATTACAGGTCGTTTTACTGAAGACGGTTCATTCATCGGGCAATACGTACCCGGCGCGCGCGTGTTGCCGCCGCCCCCCGTGCCGATATCGCCGCCGTCGCCGCGCGCGCCGCAGACTGGCGCCGGCAACGGACAACCGCCCACTTACGTCTAATTGGCGACACTGCCAATCCCCTTCCCCAAGAGAACCCTTACTGCAAAAATAAACTAGAAGATTCAAGATATGTAAGAAAAGATTGTATTTAAAGAGGTAGCTGCATAGGGGGTAAAGTGGGGATGATAGAAACTGCCTAAAATCGACGGTAATGTCGCAAGAAAGGCCTACGTGCCTTAGAGGATTATTGGCATCAAAGTAAAAGTAGCTACTGTTCGACTTTAAAAGGCCATTATTATTACAACATTCATAAGTTCTTGCTACATTACCAGAAGATTATTCAATTCAAATCATAGTAATGTAATATCAAAAGTGACACTGCCAAATTTACAGCTATCTTGCACATGGCAGACTTTTTGATCGATATTTAGTTGAAATTTATTAGCTAAGGGCCAAGTTAGGATAAGCTGAAATCGAAACCTAATAGTTCATCGGCATTTGGCCCTAAATAGTGTCGGTAGTGAAGGCTAACAATAGGTTTTTTTAACAGGTGTGACTTCAAGTCCGGTATTAAGTATCATACGTTGCTAATTAATCATAATACCTGTTGTTTAAAAATAGGTGTTTTGATTAATTGTGAAATACTACTCGCTAAAATAGATTTGTTTCCTTTATGAGACTGATTTTACGTAATAAAAAAAGTAAAAATATAAAATGGTCGTCATTATTCCGACACTTGGTTTCGGCTTGTAGGCGCTCGGTAAAGGATATCAATTACATGTAAATTAAGGATACGGTAGCGAAGACTTGAATTTAAGAGAAGCTATTTTTGTCACAGAAAATAAGGAAAAAGAAAATACTCTGGTGGCCGGTGGTCAGACATTCTGCTCTTTATTGGGAGACGTACCTACCGTCGAGGTCACTCGAATCATGCAAAATAAACAAGAAACCACGATTTTTTCACAAGTAGAGTACCTTCGATGTCAATTCATAAGTCAGGGCGAATTCCTTTGCTGAAAGCAATATTTTTAGTATTTGTGCCTCAAGGGTAGAGATGTCAACCAAAACTCTATTGCATTATTTTTATAGTGAAAAACTCATATCTATACAATCACTAACAACAAATTCTCATGGACCATCGAATAAAAATATTTTTTCAAATCATCTTACGACTGTTATGTATCGTCTCACATTAGAAAAATACATATTTTCTCTGACTAGCTTCTTCTATATCAATTGCAAATGACCAAGCTTGTTATAGCTGTTATTTTAATCATATCTAGATGATCACTTAAATGTATATTTTCTATACGACTACGTACAAAATTGAGAATATTTTTGTATTGTATTGGGCAGAGCTTGACCACCGAGCGATGATGGTGCTTTGCGGAGTATCGTGTGAAGGTTACTGTATTCGGTGTTGTGATCGTAATTAGTTTAGCACGGAGTAGATAACCCTCTTTTAAATTCTCACGTTCAGTAATACACCGTATTGTTGACCTGAAAGCTAAGTCGTTGTCAACATGTCGTAAAATTTGACAGTGTTGTGTTAATGTTGACATTATATTGAAACATTTTAATTACGACAAAATGATCAAATGAAGTCGACCAGCTACTGTGCAGCTTAGTAAAGAAATGACATCACATGAGATAGTAGATCATGAACATGTTGACATTGTTGTGTTGATTACTTCAATTCAACTTTTGAACCTTGAAAATCTGATTAATTGAATCGACCTAAATGTTGGTAAAAATAGCTATGAAAAGTAACATGATTAGAAATAATTTATAATATTTTAACGAATCTCAAAGTTACAAGAAACCGCATCAAATATTTTGTGTATAATATTATATCTAAGACTCAATAATTGTACTCTATTTAGTAATATTTTTGAAATAGCTTACTTCATTTTTATTTTAAAACTCCTGTTAATTAAAACGTTGAACTGCTGAAATTTCATCCAAATAAGTCAAAATGTTATCTGTGCAGAAAGAGAATAGGCAAAAAGTTAACTCTAATTATGTCATTTTTCGTAATTACGCGCCAATTGCCACCTCCGTTCTCTTTTGACACAGAACATAAAAAAAAGTTTGATAATGGTTTGTGATGTGACCAAAATAAACTCACAAAATTAGTTACAGTCAATCCTGAATCTCATTATTATTGTTGTGACGCAAATCCGTCAGAAACTCTTTCTAGTTAAGTCCTCTATATGGCTTTTTGTATTAATATTTCTTACGACTTTATGAAGTTTGTTCGCACCACACGATTATCAAGTTATTCAAAGTTGATGTTTCCATTTTTGGTATGTAACGGGGTTAAGACGAATGCTAGTATATTCCAGTTTTGCCACTCTAAAATATTTATGTCAATGGCAGCTATGCTAAATTGACGACTGCACCTGCCTGCACCCGCAATCGTCTTTACCCTGTTATATCAAAATTGTATTTCGTGTCTAGATTTAAGGCTAGGGTCTCGTGTTAACTAATGTTAGGCAGCTAACGCATTCGCTTGTCGCATCTTACTGTAACGATTTTATATTCTTTGCATTACGTGACTATTTTATATTATGCACACTGCAGGCCAAACACAGAGAACCTTAAAGTATAACTAATATCAATCCGCATAGTTCTTAGACCGCGACGTTTCCCTGCAGTGAGCGTCTTATTCTACTTTCAACTTCTATTCGTGTAATTTTTTTTCTTCGCCTGAAAGGTGTCGGGTCCTAAAAATACATTCCACACGGTCTAACCAATTACGTTGAGTTTTTAAATATCTCTTTATTTATCATATCTCTCTGTTGACAGTCGGATGTAATCTGAATGTTTCTAAAACTTGACTGTAGCAGTGAGAAGTCAGAGCAACTCATTTTATTTACCTAACTCATTTATGATTTTATGTATTTGTCCATTTTTTCTTTTAAGTACTTATGTCTAGTTTATTGAATAATTTGATAATGCAAGAATCTTGATCGTTCTGATTTAGAGCTTACACTGTAACCATTCGTACCTTAAACATTGCATTATATTTATATTTGAATGCACCGTTATATAACCCCTTTGAGTTGTTTGTTAAGGAGTCTTTATCATGTCTATTGTCTAGTAAGAATTTAATATATGTATATTAATTAATAGTAGGAAGGATTGCCTTGTTCGATTGCGTCTGTTTCGTCGCTTTTTATACAGCAAATGTTGAATATAATGAGAAAATTGTCTTTGAAAATTTGTTACGGTTTAGTATGCCTTCGAGTTGAAATTGTTAAAATATTTCACACAAGGTGATTGTTGTCACTGCCTGCTCTCCAGAAACCCTAACTCTCCCATGTGTTCATTTTACTTTTACAAACGGTAGAACTAGTAGATTTTTCTAAAATACACTTGCCTTATGTAAATGTATAAAATAACTATGTAATTCATTATTCGAATGCGGCTTATGTGGTGAATGATGAACAATACTATTAGCACAAGTTTGCATTTATTTACTGTGGTTTTATCATCATGTGTCACAATGTACATTATTCGGAACTTAGTATCTAAAAAATAGGTTTAATGCAAGCAATGTAGTACGCTCAGCCATTTTTTATATTCAGTCAAATTAATAAGGTTTACAACAAAGAGAAAATGCAATATAATAATTGTCGGGTATGTAATTTATTATGCAGGATAAAATAGTTGGTTAATTTAGCCGCTGATTATCTGACTAAAACGAAGAGTGAATGGTGAGACAATGATTCGTTATTCTTATTTGTAATTCTTATAAACTTTAATCCCGGTTTGTTCAGCGAACTACATGCTTGTTACAATATATTTCAAGTGCAGATTAATCTGATGGTTATTGTTGTATGGTATGGTACGATAAAAAAGTGTTATAACGTGTAATTGTGTAGATACCGTTTCTTGTTGTCTTGTCATAACACTTCTGATGAACCTCATATGATTGTAGTAAGGTAGGTTTATCATATAGGTAAAGACAAAATCTTGTCTCTTCGGAAGGTTAACGGATTATTCTCTAAAAGTCAAAAGGACTATTACAAAAGAAAACCTTGTAACATGAAGACAACAGTGATGTATCTACATAATTACCAAGTAATTCGATTATGTTATCTAAATAAGGTAGCATTTACTAACAAGTATATTGAAGTTAAAATCATGACAAACAGTAATGTTCTCTTGTAAAGCTAGTAAAGCTGCCTCGTGCGATGAAGCGATATTTTGTTCACGAATTAATAATTTTACACTTTAGTTCGCAATTAAGTAACCTGTAATTTATTGTGTAACTATGATGAATATTTTTTTATGTTGCATAGAAAATAAATTTTAAGAAATTGTATTTCTGCGTTTTTTTATTATTCCAATCAACTAAATCTTGATGACCAGTACAGATATAATGAGATGATGACATGCATGTAGTCGCGAAGAGAGGAAGATCTTTGCTGCACAATGTGCGCACCGCATTCTGATTTCATAACTGTATTGTGTGTGGTGTGGGGATGCTAGACTTCATATTGAAAGATGATGGATTCAATTCGAAAACTTAACGGCTATGGCTATGTTGTGCCTTTTCATAATTTCCAAAGGGACTGGTTTGTGACAAAGTTAAGGTAGTTTGGTGCAGAAATTTCCCAAAATGCAACATATTAATACGAAGTCAGGAACTACTACAATGTATTTCCGAGTTCCAGCCTGTTCTAATAGTCGTCTAAGCCCGGACCACGGATAACATCTCACAGCACATACATAATTGAAGAACATACCTACATCTAAAGTTCAAGACGTGACATACAGTCTTGTATCCGGCCAGATTAATTAGCGGGGTTAAATGTGTTAACCGCAGACAGTCGTCTCACTTTAATTAATTCAAATGGATCTTCCTCATTACTGCAAAAACTGCTTCATATCAGGTCTTATTTAATTAAGTGCAAATATTTTCTACTTGTGAAGCTGAATAACTTTCCCCAAGAAACATAAGTCGTAATATGAAAAAATAATAATTTAGTCCTCCCCTCCCATACAAAAGGACGCACTTTCGTAAGGGCAGGCCAAATTTTCTTTCATATTTCGACCTATGTTTCTTGAGGAAAGTTGTTCAGTTTCACGAATAGAACTCACAGTATTAATATTTGCACTGAATTAAATAGGTCCATATAGAAGGTTTTAACCTGATTTCATTTTTGATAAAGAAAAACACCTGCATTACATGATTCACAATACAATACAAAGTGCGTATGAAAAATCATGATTCGAAGGTACCGTATTAGAATTCAGTCTTCAGATAGACCCAGGAAGAAAATAATAATAGGTAGGCAATAATAACAATAGATCTGGGCACCGAAAAGGACCAGCTTACGGCAATATTCAAAAACGTTTCCATAAACTGTTTTTGATATCTGGAGCTGCGAAAGGCGGAATGATAATACAAAATTGTATCACAAATTATGTATACATTTGTATAAGGAGAGCATATTTAAAATGTACCCATTTGTTTTTTATCAAGTGTTGTAACCAGGTAGGTATTTCTGGAACACACACATATCACGCCTATAATCCCTTGCGGTGTAGGCAGAGCGTAAACGGCCGCAAAAAACGGACATTCACGCCACGTGAGACAAATATTTGAGGGTCATTCCGAAAATTGTATACTGCCATAGTGACAGGTTGTCAGCCTATCGCCGCGCCTGAGTCCCTTGGTACACATTGTATGAAGAGATATACAGGGTGTAAGGGACGGTGTACCGAAAACTTTGCAGGCATGATCAGGCCATGAAACTGAACAACTTTTACTATGGAGCCTATGTTGGGAAACGAATTTTCTATTTCGAGTTTCCATAGAAAGTCAGTCAGCTGATCGTGAATTTTGTATGGGAGGTCGAAAAAAAAAACTCGTTTACCAACATAGCTTCCATAGAAAAATTTGTTCAGTTTCATGGTCTGATCATGCCTGCAAAGTTTTCGGTACACCTTCCCTTACACCCCGTATAATGTTATGCAGTTTCGACCTATTGGTATTTAAAGTAAATTGAATAGGTAAGTAACACACTTTTGGAAACAATACCAGTTACAGCTAAACTCATAATCATAAGTTTCATAACGTAAATCCAACAGCTAAGGCAGTTAAACAAATCTCCCATTTAATATTATAAGAAGAATTGCAGATGAGTTATTACTAACAACACAATACGTTGAAGTCCTTTCAAAAGATTTGCAAGTTAGACTAAACAATGGATAGTAGCCGCAGGTAAATTAAAGTCGTTATAGTCTCCATTCAAAGCCCGACATCACAAAAGGGACGGGAGGCCGGTGAAGGACTCCCGAGTTACGTTACACTTTTTGTATGTTATCTCAATAAAGTTGCCTAAGATAGGTCAGTTTATTAGGGCAGCTAGCGGCCGGCCCCAGCGGCTTCACCCGCTGCTAACCGTTTTCCCGCGGGAATAAGTAATTTTAATATAGCCTATGTTCATCAGGAATAATGTAAGTTTAGATAGATAAGATTCTAATAGTATTTTTTTTCTATCGGTCCAGTAGTTTCGGAGCCTATTTAAAGCAAACAATCGAAACTTTCATCTTTATAATATTAGTGTAGATAAAAATAAATGGCAAATATATTGATTAGGGCTCTTGCTCTCTTGGGGTAAATTTTTGGAAATTGTCTGCAGGTATATAGGCTGTTAGGGAAATAGCCCTGAACTTAACCTTTCGTATGGCTTACTTTACTCTTAGCCGATATTTCAAAATGCGCAAAATAAACAAAAATATTTGTTTACCAAAAAAATGATCATCCGCCATCGCGAATTCGTATGAATGAAACAAAACCGATTTTCAGAAAGTGGCTTAACAAAAGTTGTTCAGTTGTTCCATGGAATGAGTTTTCTTTTTCTAGCCCCCTGTTTTTGGTTTTTGTTATAAGTACTTAATATGTAGAAAATACGGAAAAACAATAACGAAATGCTCTTTATTTGCCTATAATTATAACGATATATGAACTGCGAAAAAATCCAGCCAGACAGACCAACCTTGAGTGAACTATAAAATAAGAATAAAATAAACTTAATTAAATCAACATAACAAAAAGAAATCGGCCCGTGATCTCGACGAAATGAATTGGTGGAACGCAAAGCAACGAACTTTTTAATTCCTCTGTCGGACACAAAGTTCGCGATAACTTTAAACAAAAGCTCAACTTTTTTGATTTGATCGCAATCTTTTGAAAGACTGGTAAAAATTTAAGCAGCCCTAATTCTATCACCTATAGCTGCAATTCCCTTGATTTAGACTTTATGGAGCCGTAAAATAATGTTGTGTGTTCAGTAAAGGAGCAAAATATAGGCAGTCTGTGTTCGGCCGTTGTCGAAGCGACACGTTCGCAGTGATCGGGGTATTGGGTAAAGACGACCGTAGGTGTAGTGATATAATGTCCCTGTTTAGTGCCTTTGTTACACCCTGACATCCAGGTGCCTCGAGGATATCTATTAAAACAAAAGGTTAGTTATCAAAATTAGCACGGGTTATCCAGACCGTTGATCCCACTTAAAAGTTAATTGTTTGAAAGATAGCTATCGATTAACGCGGATCAAAATTATCAGTTGCAAATAGTCTGGATATCATATAAAATACATATTCTTACCTTCAATAATGTGCCGTTACTGTGTATAAAATACTGTGTTTTCTGTTAGAAAGTTTTCCAAAGATTAAAGCTTTAAAAAAGTAAACATTGCTATCTGGTAAGGTAAACAGATCTTGGGGAGTTATTAATAGTGGCAGTATGTATGGGACCATACGTGTGAAGCTCAGTGCCGTGGCTTGTTAAAGCTGGCTTCTCATTAACTGATATAATGGCATGGTCTCTGATTTGACGCAAAACGAGTTTAGCGCGAAGAATGCAATCGCCGTACCGGTTCTGTTTTAATTGATCCGAATCGGATATGGCTTTGCTGATTTTGGCAAGACAAGCTTGAGGCCGGGTCTAGAACGAGCTTGTAGGGCAATGTCTTGTCGACTTTATAACGACCTAGCTACTTTAGCGAGCTGCGAACAGCTCAGTCATATCATATCTGAAGTCTACATGGTGCTAAACAAGCGCTCGCTCGCTATACAAAAACATTATTAGATATTCCCATAAAGTTTTTAAAAACCTTGATCTGCAGTTTTAGCCAAAGTTTAGATTATTGTCAGATAACAGTAATTTTAGATGAATAAAGAAAGATTTTAGAACGTCTTACCTCATCAAAATTTAAACCCATGTACAAAATATTAAATATAGAGTAATATAAAAAAAAACTCACTTAAATAGGTAGGTGCGTCAGAGGCTGTCTAGCTAACATGTACAGTACAGCCTATACAAGCTATAAAGTCCAGTTGAGTTGCGTGTGCAAGTGAACAAGCAGCTTCAGCCAGGAGCGCTGCAGCGGCCGTCAGCAAGTTTTTTACTTTTTACCCTGTTACCTGTTTCCAAGTAGGGCTACCTTACACGCGCAATTCCACATTTAGGATTACATTATAATGAATGCCGAGAAGATAGTAGAATCACGCCCATTAGAGCTTCCAATTAATTGCTGCTTATTTAAACCCTTTAACAGGCAGAGCATCTACAATTTTTCTATTGGTTTTGAAATCTATTGTGGGTAGTTAAGGTTCAATTTTAGGTGGGAACATTCTTCCCATCGCCTTACAAAGGTTTAAGAAAGTGTCAAGACAAGAATAACTAAACTAACTATTAGCTAAGGAAGTGTCCTGACAGGATTTAGCCTATTATCTTCATACACTCGAATTATGTTCGAGCTCAAAAGGCTACCTAATTTTTGATATCAACATCACTGTTACCATATTCTTGTCACTTACTTTCTTTCTTCCTTGATATTTGCAACTTTTGCCTCATATCTTAACTTCCTAATATACATAAAAAGTTGCAAAAAACACAGGTGTAAGTGGCAACCCTATGGTGATCGTCTCACGCGCCGACGACTGAGAGCTGTTAAGCTAACAAGTGCACGCCAGGGGAGCTGCACATTTCTCACCATGTTTTCATATTCATTAAACATAGTTATGATTCCTTTTATAGCTAGATGCCGTAAAATTTACACATTTCTTGTAGCGTGGGACACAGAGTCGACAAACGACCCAATGAATTCTGTTATAAGTGTTTAAAAACCATCTTCTACTAGTAGTAGGACACATGGTTAGCGACGACTAACGTTTATTAACGTACTAAAAACTGGTTTTATTTTAGAATTTTTCATCAACACATAAAATTACGACAGCTTTTGTTCTATTTTCCGAACTTGAATATTTTCTATTGATTTCTGAATATATTCTTTGGTTCAGTTTCATGAATTACCGTTTTATAAGAGGGTAGTAATGTGTTTTTTTAGTAATATTTTTGGCATAACGAATAATTTTGTGGAGATGTGTCTTTTCGGGCTCAAATTTTGCAAAAAGTTATGGCGATTCGATCCATTGTTGGTTTCGGTTTATTTTTGATGTAAAAAAGAACTAACAATATTTTTTCTGTAGTCTTCTGATGAAATTATATCACCGAGTTTGATTTAAACAGCGAGCCGGAATTAGGGGAGAGAGGGGGTGTTTTTGTCTAGCAGTGGGATACCTACTCTATGATGCAAGTTTAGAATAGGTAGGATCAATCCCGTTTCTGTCCCGTGGGTTTCTTAAGAGGCGATTAAAAGACTAGAGCTTCATGAGTGTTGCAATTTTTAGGCGATGAGCTAAAAACCTATACCTAATTTGTCAGTCCTCGCAAAAATTATTATTTTAAAGTTCTTCGACGCTATGCTAACTCCGCAAGGGATATAAGCATGCTAACTCCGCAAGGGATATAAGCGTGCGTGCTTGTGTATCTGTAGAAGTAATTAAGATCGAGGATTTGCATTCCCAAACTCATCCTATCTGTGCCTCTTTAAGAAAAAATACATAATTGCATTATTCAAACGTCGGGCGGACACAATGTTAAAATATTATTACTTGTCCGATGAAAAATAAACAAGATCAAAATGTGAAGTACTCCTCCCTTCTCATAGATAGGTGCTTCTTTTTTTGTTAACACCTTTTGTAGCTATAATTTGACACCGGGAGCGAGAAAAAAAGTAGTAGACATTACTTTTTGACAGGGGGATACTTAATGAAGTTGTTAGAGTTTTAGAATTCAGTAACACGTGAGACAAGGAACAGGATTTGTGGAACAATTATCTTTATGATGTAATTATAAAAATAAACAATTAACTTTACTTGAATGAAATGTCTACTACCTATTTTATGAATTTTGTGTCGGAAAACATGCAACACATTACAGATAGGAGTCATGTAAAATCGTGGTCCCAGATATGTACTGATTTGGAAAATTGTCGTTAAAATATCGAACAAAAACTACACTTACGTTTGTAACTCAAACGCTCAAAAATGCCAAACGACATTGTTAGACGAGATTATTTAAAGAACGTGATAAAACTTTAAAGATTTTTCGACTTACCAGAATCACATCCATAATAAAATTAACCTAGACCAAGACACTCACTGTATCTAAACATTTACAACTTTTAATTTAATCGACGTAATATAAATACTAAACTCACAAAATAATATATACTTAAGGAAACAAATATAAAGGCCTGTTCAAACCTGGACGGATTCCGCCAGGTACGTGGGTAGCATTAATTAGCGGTAAATAAGATAATATAATTCTTTATTAATAAACTTAATTACAAAAAGGTGCACTTATACAAAATACTAAAAACGAATACCGTACTTACCAAAACCATTTTAACCCTTATATATCCCCAAAGTATATATATCTACAAGGTATACAAAAGTTAATACTACGGCTACGGAACACCACAAAATACCATTCAAATAACACTTGCCGAGGCTGAGCGTGGACCGTCCGTTTCTCACGACGTTTCTTTTGTAGAAGCACGTCCCAAACGGTCCCAATCAATTATGTTAACTGTGATAATTTTATTTTTCCCCTTTTTTGTGACGGCTCATCTATAGTTACGTCCACAAACAAATTATACGCCAGTTACACGAGTATTATCGTTCTGAGGTTTTAAATCGAGTTTTTTTTAAGCGCCGAAATGTGTGTAATTTATTATTGCGTTGATTATTTAAACTTTTGTTTATAAACAAAAAAATATTCGATTAGAGTAAAAAGAAAATAGGTGGAGTCGAAATATGAGACATTTTAATGTTTGTTTTCTTTTTAACTTGTCTTGATCTTTTAGAAAATTTGTTGAGTTACAGGAACTGGTTCACCTCTTGAGAAGAAAGTAATACTTTTCTTTACACTCTGTACCAATGTCTATTGCCCATTATTATTTATCAAATATATTACTAATACCCATTTCAGGATGAGGCAAGGTTCGCTGGGCGCGCGGCTTTGCGCCGGAGTGGCGGTGGCGTTCTCCTTGGCTCTAAGTGCACGCGCCTACCGAAGCTATAACGACATTGAGCGCCCTGCCGAGCTGTCACTTTGGATCGATGAACGACAAGTTCGGATGTTTAGTGGTAAGGGTATAATATGCACATACAATGATAATTATCAATTGATATTTATCAATAAGCTCCGATCACAAGCGATTTGGAGCATAAAGCAGACGCAGATCCTAAAACGGTGGCGTAACGAATTCAATGCCTGCGATATAAAGTAACAAAACAGTAGCCACACCAGATAGTAGCCACACGAGACTGGGCTCTGCTAAAGAAAGGAAGAAGGGCCAGCAGTAGAACAACTTCGGCTGATAATTAAATTATAGAGTACTTATATTATAGAGACAAGTTGTGACGACTATCTATATTGGTTTAAAATTAGGTGTATATCAAAAACACCTGGTTAAAACCACACCTATCTGCTTTTTCTGTAGGTAGAATGATTTAATCCACAATTATTGTTTCAAATATTTTCATCTTTTCAGGTATATCAATGCCAGTTCATGTTATACAAAATGGGATTATATTACACTACATTCTAGACCCGAACTTTTCACATAAACTGCCCGTCATCCCATCAGAAGTAGAACATGTCAATTTCACGTGGAAGTCCCGGAAGAAATACTTCTACAACTTTGATACATTGACATCCTCCGATCCAAAAGTATTGCATCCGCCTACGTTGTCTATCAAAAGGCAAGGAAGAGTGCCAAAAAATCCTAAAGGTAAATAAACGTAGCCTAAATAAGTAGTAACAAAACACAGGCACCGCGGCAAAAGTAGTGTACTTAGATCGCAGGTTCAAATTCTGATCTTGAATTCTAATGCCATTTTTACCTAAAATCAGTTTCCACAATAATAATACCTAAAATGTGAACAAGATAATAAATTTGTAACAGTTGAATTAAATCAAGATTTGAGTGCTTCGCACTAGCCCGAATCATTTTTAAACAAGCGCTTGTCCACAGAGTTCAGTATATCCTTACCCTGTGTGGGTAACAGCAGTGGTGTAGCGACTTTAGAAGTAGGTCTAGTCCTAAAAAATGGTCGAGGAATCCAGCTAAAAGGCACACCTTTAAGGTTACGGCTAAAGAAGGAATGCGCACAGAGAGGTGTGTATTTAGAAAGGACAGGTATTGTATCGCCAACGCATTTTTAACACTAATCATTCGTGATACTCAAGTTGCTGTGATAGAGGACACATCACAAACGAATTTGTGCGATCTACGTGTACGTAGCAACTTTTCGTAGATAGTTGCTACGCATATTTGACTCTATATTTTTTACCTCTGTGTATTTGTTTCTCTTCGACTCGTTATATCAACTTGAGTACCACCAGCATTTAAGCTTTCATTACTTCTTTTTCTTCATTTCATTTTCATAAGAAACAATTAACTTCTATCTTGATTTATCATCTCATAAGCTTTAATCTCATGCTTTCCAGTTCGGAATTCGCCAACAGAGGAACACAAACTATACTTTTGGTTTAGAGTACTAAAGTTACTCATTTGGCCTATATCCAGTTGTAATTGATATCGATTCTGACAGGACACTTCCTTCACTTAATCTTAACTGTAATCTACACTATATAATATAGCTGTAACTTCATAAATCAGTCTCTTTTGTCTTGTAGTTCTCGGGTCTTGAATTTTGTGAGTGTTTCTGTCTATGTCCATGGCACAGAAATAATAGAATAGCTAAGTGTTAGCTAAGGAAATGCTCTTTCAGAATTGAGAGCAGTGTTTGCTTACGCAATATTCGTAAATGACAACCTACCCTCGGAAATGATTCAGCTTCATGTGTTTTACTGGCGGGTGACAGTTTAATGTTAACGATACTCGGCGCGCCGCCGCCGCCGCCAATACTTACTTTGTGACGATACCAATGTTTTACTACGACGTAGCTGCTGTTAGGAAAATAACTAATACACACTCGTCGTTAAAATTGGGATATGAATATTAGTTGATTCAATAAACACGTAGGGTTCGGAAAGATCAGTAAGATCTAAGGAACTTCAATAAAATATAATCTTTAAGTAAAACTTAGCTCGACACATATTTTTTTTTAGCGATTTTCAACATACAATACAAGATCGAGGTCAAATCAAAGTCGAAAGAAGGTTTAGCTACGATCGAGTTAGGAAGGAAGTGGATTCTCAAGTTCTCAAAACCAATACGTACACCATAGCTACGTTACACACCTGGCTCTGAATCAAGCTCTGTCCATCATCACGGAGTGTTTGTGTTCCGACGTTGGAATCGAACAATACGGCAATTGGCTTTATTGGTCATTGTGGTCTGCAGTTTATTGCGCACGAGAAAAAATGTACGTCGGTGATGTTCTCTAGGAATACCAGACATAATATTTAGCTATAAGAATGTTCGACCTCTTTGAAATAAGAAGAGTCCCTACAATGTAAAACCTAAAAAAATATATTTTTAAGGCCACATACTTGTTAAAATTTCAAAGAACTAAAAAACTTGTAAAAGCAACGATTATCGTATTGTTCGCCATCCTAAACCGACGTTATACCGTTTTATTCTTCATTCTAAACTAATTTCCCGTGTGCCCCTCAACCAGCCTGCCGAATACAGTCAGGCCATATTAACCGAATGCATTTCTTTCCGGGCTATCGCCGAGTGCTGATTGGCTCAACTCACGGTGCCTCTGCTCACAGCATTTGCGTTTTTAGGTTGGTACGCTTGCTTTACGTAAACTTTTTAAACAAGTATTATTTTGGAACCCATAATCAATAAAATTGGGACCATTTATCATCGCAATACTTGTTTATCAATAAAAAATTATGTCCTTTTCATGAATATCCATTTTCATCATTATCATTCATCACCATCGGATTTCAAAATAATACACTAACGCATACAAAAGTAAAACAAAATGTATACCTGCAAGAAATACAGATCTTTAACTCGAGCCAGTATCATTCTAAATTTAAATATTTCATTCAATAGAATCCTTGTTGGGAGGATTTGGTTTCTTGTTTTAATAGTTTGTCTGTCAGAGCATTCTCTGTTAATTTGTAAGCATGAAATAATGCGTGAGCGCACTTTAACAAGACAAATTCGCAGGTCCAGATCCGGAGTGCGACAAAAAATGTGCAAACCAAGGTCGATGTAATCACGAAAAGATATGTGAATGCTCTGAGGGTTATATGGGCCAACATTGCCGTACCGCGTTGTGCTACCCGGCTTGTATGAACGGGGGCAACTGTACGGCACCGGGGGTGTGCTCCTGCCCGCCTGGCTATCAGGGCTCACATTGCGAGGGCGGTGAGTATTTTAACACAATAATTATTCTTGTCCATAATCCTGCTAACTACTAGGAAATCATGCATCATCTCACCACCACCAGGGTCTCTAAAATAAAACTACAGGTCTAACTACGGCCGATGTGGCGCAGTGGTAGTGCGACTGCCTGCGACGCAAAGGTTTCGAGTTCGATTCTCGGTGGGGCACTCACAAAGTTGATATTTATCACTTTATGAATTCGTTACCAGTCTGGTTAGGACATTGCAGGCTTGAACCACCTGATTGTCCGTAAATAAATATGGTTTCGTGCTTCGAGGGCACGCTAAGCCGTCGGTCCCGGTCGCTGTCTTTGATTACTTAAACGGCGATCGTTACACAACCATGTCAGAGGATATCTAGTAGTAGGTGGGTGAGAAACTCTGACACCAGGGTTCATCGGATCGTTCGTCCACTCTGTCTCTCACACAGTGGACGAACGACCCGATGAACCAACCTAGGTTGGCCCGAGTCTTCTTCTTTTCGTGTGAGAGACATCACCCAACCTAGGTTGGTTGGTCCGAGAAAGAAGAACTACGAAAATCACTACATAGTATAAAGTAAATTCGCTTTCCGCGGCTGTCCCTATGTCTGACTGTTTGTATGTATGCCTAAATTATCAAAACCACTTAAAGGATCTGGATGGAGTTTTTTTTAAAAGATAGAGTGACTCAAGTGGAAGGTTTTTATGTATGCTTTATACAATACAGAAGACTTAGTCTTACGACTAGGTATTCTTCAATAAAACTACAGATCTAACTACGAAAATACCTTTATATTAAATCAATTATTAACCTACCTACGTATTGTACTTCTAAATCTTCTGAGATATAGCGATGGCGACCTTGCAGCCAGTCTTGATGACCTCCGTGAGCGCTTTGTAGAACGGCGCTTGCTCGGCGCCGTGCTCTATCCCGGTGTCATGATGCTCCTGCTCCTCGTCGCGGAACTTCGTGATGGTCGCCAGTATGTCCTTGTCCACATTGGGGTCCTCCATAAGGGTTCTAAGCTGGTCATTATAGTGGTCAACGATTACGGTTTCGACTGCCACTGTGCAGGCCATTGCAGCCTCTTTACCCATCAGTGCTGTGCCTGAAAAAGATTTCGCGGATTATACTTCAGTTTACTCAGGTTTTTTTCTACTTTATCAAATCGCATTTGCGTCGATTCACATACTAAGTCTTAGCTATTACACTTAAATTCATAAATTAGTAAAATAATAGGAATTAGAAGACATACGATTCCTAAACGCAAAGCTTGACGGTTACAGGTTCTTCTAACGACCAATGATGTCAGTAGCTAATGTACCTTCACATATTTAAATAATAAACAATAAAATCAATAATAAATGTAAATAATAACATTAACAGTAAAACTCTCACCAGCGCCAAGCACAAAACCCGCCACATTCCAAAAGGGCGTCATCACCGTCGGGCGCACTCTGTACTCGTTGATCAGTGCCTCAAACTTCCTCCTGTGTTCCTTCTCTTGATCCCACATGTGCTGGATGGTGGGCCCTTCCTTAGTGTTGCCCAGGACTGCAAACTGGCCGGCGTAGATGCGGTCGGCGCCCAGCTCGCCCGCGTGGTCTACGCGGAGGATTTTATCTAGCTGTCGAAGAAAAATGTGTATTGTTGTATTTTGATAATGCATTTTATTCGCAAGGGACTATACATAAATATATTTATATTTTTTTTCATATTTTAGGGCTGGAACCATGCCTCTTTCTAAGCATGTGAGTAATACTTACGGCTGGATTTTTCTTCCATGCCGGCGTATGAGCTCTTCTAACTTGATAAAGGAGTACCCGAGAGCGGCTCATGTTGCACGATTATTCTGAAAAGAAAAACACAAACAATCGATTATGTTAACGGCATGTGTTTGTTTCAGGAATATGCTCGCAAAAATGTTTGAATGGCGGAAAATGTATACAGAAAGATACGTGCGAATGTCCGAAAGGATATTATGGACTTCGTTGTGAATTTTGTACGTATCTCTTTACACACTCAGATTTCATTACTGTAAAGTCAATTACACTTTGATTTTCGGAGCTTAAACAATGTTTTGTATCAAGCAGAACTTAAACTTGATGTGAAATCTCTTCACAAGTAATTTTTCCTCTCAGCAAAATGCGTGATTCCTTGTCTGAACGGGGGGAAATGCAAAGGGCCGAACAAGTGCCGCTGCCCGCCAGGGCTAGGCGGAGACCATTGCGAGATCGGGCGGCGCGGCTCCAATTGCCCGCAGATCTGTCGACACGGCACCTGCGTCGCTGGCGTCTGTGCCTGCGAGTCCGGCTGGCGGGGCAAAGCCTGCCATCGTCCTATAGGTATTATAGCTTTACAAACTAGCTTATTATTCTTTAAAATCTAATTAATCTAGGCTAGTGTATTTAGAAAAGTTATTCTATACTATAAAAAGTACATACATACACATATCACGCCTTAATCCTTTGCGGGGTAGGCAGAGCATAAACGGCCGCAAAAAACGAACATTTAGGCCACGTCTGACAAATATTTGAGGGTCATTCGGAAAATTGTGTATATCGCCATAGTGACAGGTTGTCAGCCCATCGCCTAAAATACAATACACACCCTCGAGTCCCTTAGTCGCCTCTTACGACTCCCACGGGAAGAAATGGGGTGATGCTATTCTAAGCCAGCATCACACGGCATGTGACTTTTAACATCATGACTATAAAAAGTCATGATGTTAAATTGGCATACCTTAGCACCTTATGTAGGTACAAATTAATACAAATACTATTATTGATTTTCTTCATCTACATTGATTTGTTTTAGTCATAAAATATTAAATAAAATATACTAATTACAATAATATTTTGTCACAGGATCTTCTGAGGAATCCAGTGAGCAAAAGCGTCCCCGGCCACGATGAAAGTCACTATGTTACAAAATACTTACTGCTGATGTGATTTCTTAACTTAATATTAAATTCTATACATGTAAAATTTATGTATAATTTTAGTCATAGATTTTAAGACCTATGTTGTTTAGATATACAGTAATTTTATGCAATATAAATGAAAAAGGATTATTAAATGACTTTTAATGTACAACAGTTTTAAAATACTTCCATTATCTATCACAAAACTTACAAATAGAAAACTATTAAGCCCTACATCAATATCAACATGAAACAATCAATATTGCTGCAAACCAAATTTTGAATTCTGTTTTTGGATGAATTGATATTTCCAACAAGTATGAGGCATTTGAGATAGAACTTTCAAGCTTTTCTAAGAATATTTTCAACTATTAACATAATTTGTTATCAGAATTTTCAAATTGATTATCATACTTCACAAAGATGGTGTCTGTTGGGCTATTGACCTTAAGCTTCCGCTGCAAAAGATGACAATGAGTATAAGTGTGTGAGCTTGTGCATGTTGAATTGAATGTAGTTATAAAATTTGTGTATATTGCATGCCTACTCATAGAATACTTTGCTATTGAAATGGTAGGTAAAAACCTATAGTTTTTAATTTTTTTACAAGGTAGCTGTAATAGTCATAATAATCATACATGTCTTCTAGAGAATGATGACGATTTTTTCAGCTAAATTTGTTAACCTTTTGAGGTTATGAGGTTATTTTTATCAAATTCTATTTCACCATAGGTAGAAATGTGGAACATTACCTAAATAACTACATTAGTAAAATTAAGATAGATGATTCCATGCTATTTTTGCAAGTAAAATATCTTTCCGTCCGACCACGATAAAAATACAATGTAGATTAATTCTAGCGGCCCGCTAAGGGTTTTCATAAAAATACAACATCTAAAAATATAACAAACAAATAATTGTTTATTTACCTACCTATTTTCGTGTATCAGAAAAGAGCAGCCAAATTATAACGATTTGATGAATGAAGGATTTTTATTGGGCGGTTGGAGCTAATTTAATTAAAAATACAAGACGAGACACCACACAAACACTGTAAAAGTTCACTTTTTTCTGAAAACTCTCGGAAAACCAATGTTTACAAAAAATAAGTGTCAAAATTAATTCAGAAAAGTTTTGTAGGTGGCGCTGTTTATGACGTGATCAATCAATGTTTTCGGGTGCGCACAATATGCGACAAAAATTGTTCAAACGAAAATGTTCAACACAAAATGTGCAGCAAATATTTTGCGTTATGACAAGGATTGTTCTAGAAAATCTATCTATCCTTGTCACACTAAGGGGAGTTTCATATTTGTATCCTGCTCTCAGTTGACACTCGTCAATTGACGCGTAATATTTGCTGCACATTTTGTGTTGAACATTTTCGTTTGAACAATTTTTGTCGCATATTGTGCGCACCCATGTTTTCGAAAATAAACTTGGAATATTTCCTCATCGCCGCCTAGGCCCAGCCTGTAAGGCAGTAAAGTGCAACAATAATAATTCCAGAGGAAAATCAGTGAGTGTTTTCCAATAATAAGATAGTTTTCTACTTACAAAACTGAAAGTCCGATCCCCCCGCAAGCTGAGGGGCAATTTCCCTTTCCACAAGAAAATCCCATCGCGCAGACTCGTACAAAATGGCGTCACGCGAAGTGAAGTTTAGCCGATCCTCGTATTGCTTTTGCCGATCGATAATAATGGAGGATTTGAGATTTTTGGGGTATCTAGTGTCCTCCGTGTATTTTGTGAATACTGCGTTCGGTTAAGTGAAACGATCTCAAAAAGTGTTGTTTTTGTCCGGTTACATCACAGCGAGTTTCTGGAGCTGCTGATAAGACCACAAAATGTAATTCAAATCACGCAGGTGCGTACGCAGCCGTAGTCTTTCCATTCTATCTGAGTCTGCTCGAACGGCGGCGCGACTCCCCCTCATGATGGCCATTCATTTGGGCTTATCCTTTACGCCGCCGCAAAAGAGTTTGTGTCATTTGTCTTAGAGAGTGACCTGCCGCGGATAACAGCCGTGCATTGCGTCTAAACAAAAATATTGAAATAAAATGCGTCCTTTGCAGGCGACGATCGAAGATTTACGTAGAAAAGAAGTAAATTCTGTATGTTGACTTGAGCTGGGATATAGCTTATTTGTTAGCTCGAAGTGAACATGGCTGGTTAGTTTATCGGGTTTGTCTTTGAGGTTTCTATCATTTAATTTGTCGGTCTAGATTCTTGTGTGGGATGTACGAGCAAGTATTGATTTTTCGCCCTGTCCTAGCTACTACACAATAGAATAGTCAAACACAAGTACTTTGCTTTTTAGAGGTGGCCAATTCAATGATTCAGCAATTTGCTTGTGAAAAGACACTCTCCAAATCATTTTAGAACAGCAAATGATGTACCTACTTACCTAATATCCTAATAGATGAATATCTAGGAATAAGAAATATGGGTCTATTTCTAAGCTAAGGAGGTCATGTCTATTCCTAAGAAGTTGCTAGTTTGGGAAAAAAGCCAAAAATGGAAAAAATTGCTATGTAGGGCAAATGTCAAGGGTCACCCTTAAATTTTCTTCAGATAGCTTAGCAGACTACATAGTAGGTAGCAGATAGGTATTAGATAGTTACACAATTGATTTAGTATGAAGACCCAAAAATATCAATGAAGACTTCCATTCATAAACTGTATGAATTTACTATAAATCAACATTAGATATGTATTTATAATTTACTTTCTGTTCTGCCTGCGACTTCATATGCAAGTTGTAGTGGCTGATGAGTTAATGTGGTTGATGTAGGCATGTTGTTTTATTATTAAACTAATTTCCATCAGTCTCCACAGAGGTTTGCATACTGACTCAAAGCAAAAACGCACAATAATAAATGCTCTTCATAAAGAAATATCACAATAGAGGACTATTTGATTATCTTTGATTCAAAGAAACCTTCAATATAGCATATGATAAAATACATTGAAATTTTTGTATTAATACCACTGAACCAGTTGCTGTGTTTTCCTGTGGGAATAAAAGGGTTTTCCTGAAGTAAAAAAGTATACAAGATGTTGACTTTAGTATTTAGGAAATGTCAAAAAGAAAATTGACTTCACATATTGAATACAGTCAGCTGACTGTGATTTTGAATCAAAGGTTGATTTTTTTGGTGTTTCTGGACATATGTTTCTAGGGGAAAGTTGTTCAGTTTCATGTTGCATGCACCCTATCAGTATTCGGAGGGCTGTCCCTTACACCCCATATAAAAAAATATGACAATAAACATAAAATAATGTAAAGCAAAAAAAAACTTTTAGTCAATAAAAAAGTGTATAATATAATAGTAGCTGTAGGTAAGGATAAATAATTGTGTGAAGCCCGTAGGGGCCGCTAGTCTATTTATATGATTGTGAAAATCTTAACTTTAGTTTAGCAAAACATTGCAATGACAATAATTTTTTTTTTATTATTATACCTAGCCTACTAGATCCCACTGCTGGGCAAAGGCCTCCTCCGCGGTCTTCTACTTCTTCCGATCCAAAGCTAACTTGGTCCACCCCCCATTATTTTAACTTAATTTTTTTCAATGCAGGCACTAAATCCCCAAAGAGTAAGGCACAATACCAAAGAAACATACATAGTGTGTTCATCACACAGCTACTATTAATAAAGAGACCCCATGGTCCGAGATTCAGACCAGGAAACTGAACAAGAGCAAGACTACATCATGAACTCTGCCGTCAGCACCGAGTCTATGGACATGGCTGAGGAGGTAAGAGATAGCTATGTAAACCTGCTATTTATTTATGTAAGAAAAATAATATTCAGAGTTAGAAACCTAGGTACTAACTTCAAGAGCACTTATGGAACTGTAAGAGTTACTGCTACTATTACTAACTTAAAGTATCACATCATTCTATCCTGACTTGATGAATAAAAAAAACAAGTAACCCCTTCAATAACAAAAAAAAACCTAGTGGGTTAGTTAGTTGAAGTTGATTCCACAAGGTTTTTAACTTTAATGGTATTATTTATTTCTGATCTGTTATGTATGCACGTACAGTTCAATAATTAATATGGTCCCAGCTGTCTCAGGACATGTCAGCAGTGGAGGGTTGCGGTCTGTCCGGCGGATCAGAAGAAGAAGATGAATGCGCATCATCGCCTGCTGGGTCAGCCTATGACGACAGCGGAGACATCATCAAGACCGCCATGAATGATGAAGTTACAAAACAACTGGCTGCAGCTGGTAAGAAATTTTGAGTGATGTGCCATACAGATAGAATCAGCTCTGTGTAGACTAAATAGATTTAGGAACTGGACAATATAAGTACTTACACGTAAAATAAACCTCACACTATGGGAAATTGGCAAATTATGCACTCATCACTGCAAAGTATTTGCCCAGCAGCAGTGAAGTTTCTAGCACTCACAAAATGAGGAGAGTCATGTTAACATGACTAGTCAAGCTTTCACTAACTTCAGTCAACTTATATCTCAATTCAATGCTACTTAGGCCCAGTCGGAATGGCAGCCGCGGCCGCTATCGCATCTTCCAAGAAGCGCAAGAGACCTCACTCATTCGAGACCAACCCATCGGTGCGCAAACGTCACCAAAACAGACTACTTAGGAAACTCAGGGTTAGTACACTTTGACTCTTCAAATTTTTATCACGTACTCGACCTATTCGCGTCGTATCGAGAACTCTCGCAATTACGAGAACTCGCAATTGCTAGTCTACATTATTATGTTACAAATTTCCAACAGCAAACCATAGAAGAGTTCGCGACCCGCGTGGGCCAGCAAGCCGTGGTGCTGGTAGCGACCCCCGGCAAGCCGAACACCTCGTACCGCGTGTTCGGCGCCAAGCCGCTGGAAGACGTCATCCGGAACCTGCGGTGCATGATCATGGAGGAGCTGGAGAATGCGCTCGCACAACAGGTACCTAGTTAGATGATTTTCAACCTCTTGATTTACCTGCATTTTTATGAAACATTAGAAATTATATTTTTTCAATCAGAAGTGAACTAACCAGACTAACCACTTGTATAAATCTAATCTAAAAGTTTTTGTATAATGTAGGAGTCCCGTCTTAATTATAGTTAAGATTTAGGAAACAGATGAGTTTTGTGAATTGGCTTTTGAAATATTGCCTACAAATTTAATTGATTATTTCAATATTCACGCTCATCCTTCTTGAAATAATGTGTGTGTTGCATTGAATCTGAAAATGTGAAACAATGAAAACCCATTGTGAGCTTAACGATAGGATTGTATTATGTAATCACCTAGTTAGATGCCTCGCCTTTTCCTGAGGGTGTCGTAAAGCCGATTAGGGGCGGGTTAATAGAAAAACCGTGATTGAAATTAATCCGGTGGATTGAGTAACAGAAGCAGGAATAGGACAATTTCGTGTATCGATCGTCGTCTTAACAAAACTTAGCTGTCAGGATATCCCAAATCTGTTTTCGGGTTTATAGACGCGACAAAAAACATTGGCTCATGTCGCCCTATCTATATAAATAATTTGAGTACTTCATATCATTAATTTACATAGGTAATTTAATTTATTTACATTTAATTTATTTGAGTACTTCAAATTATCTTCAATTAGATAGGGCTACGTGAGGCAATGTTCTTCGTCGCGTGTATAAACCCGAACGACGTAAAGAGATGGTAAATCCAGACAGATAAGTAATTTGAGGTACCCACTATACAACATGATGATTATGATTTGAAATACTTTAAACCAGTGACGAAGAACAATCAATAGACAGTTCATAATGTCTCGAGAATACCAAATTCTTAAAACGAAGTGTTTTTGGTGCTAGGTATAAAATTTGAACAACAATTTTATTTCTGCCTGCAGTAATTTTTTTATTAACGTAAACAAAACCAACTACATATTTAGTCGTAGTTGTTCTTGAAGATGATAACCATTGCTCATAACACGGTGACATAATGTTTGTTAGTTCGGTCTGGGCGCTGGCGGGCAGGCGCCGCCGCCGCCGGCGGAGGACCCCGCCTTGTTCGAGCTGCCGCCGCTCATCATCGACGGTATCCCCACTCCTGTCGAGAAGATGACCCAGGCTCAGCTCAGGGCCTTCATACCGCTCATGCTTAAGTACTCCATGGGTAAGTACACCCATACAAGTTGTATCTTAAAATTGACCAAACATGAAAAAGCTCGTGATGACAAACAAATTTTCTTCATATTTATTTATTTTTTCCTTTCCTTCCCGACTAGCAGTTTCACCCGCTGCTACCTGTATTGCCGTATAAACCTTCCTCTCGAATCACACTATTAATTTATTCCTTTTCCCATGGGTAAAATAAAAATTTGGACTTCCCATACAAAATTACCGTTTACCTGGTTAATTTACTATGGTGTTGTTTTATATTACTACTTATGTTCCATGGAAAAAACTATTCACTTTCATGTGTACCTTGCCCTCGTTTCGTATTGTTGTACCCTTTTTGTTCCTCTTTGAATATTAATGCGTAATTTTAAACTAAGCACAACAACTTTATTTTATACACGTTTCCGCTCTCCCGTGTAGTGCGCGGTAAACCGGGCTGGGGGCGGGACTCGACGCGGCCGCCGTGGTGGCCCAAGGACCTGCCGTGGGCCAACGTGCGCATGGACGCGCGCACTGAGGACGAGAAGCAGAAGATGTCCTGGACGCACGCGCTGCGCCAGATCGTCATCAACTGCTACAAGTACCACGGGCGCGAGGACCTGCTGCCCGCCTTCACTGATGACGACGACAAGCCGCACACGCCGCAGCAGAGTGTGAGTAGCAGCAGGTGTCCTGGACGCACGCGCTGCGCCAGATCGTCATCAACTGCTACAAGTACCACGGGCGCGAGGACCTGCTGCCCGCCTTCACTGATGACGACGACAAGCCGCACACGCCGCAGCAGAGTGTGAGTAGCAGCAGGTGTCCTGGACGCACGCGCTGCGCCAGATCGTCATCAACTGCTACAAGTACCACGGGCGCGAGGACCTGCTGCCCGCCTTCACTGATGACGACGACAAGCCGCACACGCCGCAGCAGAGTGTGAGTAGCAGCAGGTGTCCTGGACGCACGCGCTGCGCCAGATCGTCATCAACTGCTACAAGTACCACGGGCGCGAGGACCTGCTGCCCGCCTTCACTGATGACGACGACAAGCCGCACACGCCGCAGCAGAGTGTGAGTAGCAGCAGGTGTCCTGGACGCACGCGCTGCGCCAGATCGTCATCAACTGCTACAAGTACCACGGGCGCGAGGACCTGCTGCCCGCCTTCACTGATGACGACGACAAGCCGCACACGCCGCAGCAGAGTGTGAGTAGCAGCAGGTGTCCTGGACGCACGCGCTGCGCCAGATCGTCATCAACTGCTACAAGTACCACGGGCGCGAGGACCTGCTGCCCGCCTTCACTGATGACGACGACAAGCCGCACACGCCGCAGCAGAGTGTGAGTAGCAGCAGGTGTCCTGGACGCACGCGCTGCGCCAGATCGTCATCAACTGCTACAAGTACCACGGGCGCGAGGACCTGCTGCCCGCCTTCACTGATGACGACGACAAGCCGCACACGCCGCAGCAGAGTGTGAGTAGCAGCAGGTGTCCTGGACGCACGCGCTGCGCCAGATCGTCATCAACTGCTACAAGTACCACGGGCGCGAGGACCTGCTGCCCGCCTTCACTGATGACGACGACAAGCCGCACACGCCGCAGCAGAGTGTGAGTAGCAGCAGGTGTCCTGGACGCACGCGCTGCGCCAGATCGTCATCAACTGCTACAAGTACCACGGGCGCGAGGACCTGCTGCCCGCCTTCACTGATGACGACGACAAGCCGCACACGCCGCAGCAGAGTGTGAGTAGCAGCAGGTGTCCTGGACGCACGCGCTGCGCCAGATCGTCATCAACTGCTACAAGTACCACGGGCGCGAGGACCTGCTGCCCGCCTTCACTGATGACGACGACAAGCCGCACACGCCGCAGCAGAGTGTGAGTAGCAGCAGGTGTCCTGGACGCACGCGCTGCGCCAGATCGTCATCAACTGCTACAAGTACCTAAAAGCAACAACACAAGTAACTGAACTTTGACATTGACACATTTTCGACCACAGAAAAAAGGCACATTTGAGAGTGGCGCCATTATTTCTCCAACGTGCTACTGCATTACTATGTAGCTTCCCTAGATGTTGCGCAATAACTCGCCGCCATTCAACTGCAAAGCGTTATTTCTTCCGAAGTAGGGTAACTGGTCTCTGAGCACGTAAATCCTGCCGAAATCTGTGTTATGCTTTGATTCATCTTTAATTTTACTTCTTTAATTAAGTGGTGCAAACTTAATATTCTGCATTTTTTAAATCTAGATATATGTTTTTATAATTGAAATGTTTTCAACACATTATATTTAACATAATTTTTGGTGTTATTCACGCTTACACCCTTGGATTGCCGCTGGGATCTGGTAACTCTTTCCTTTACTATAAAACCTGAAGATGTCCGTCTGTATGTCGAGCTCGCACGACTCCCCCGGCGGAAACGGAAGCTCCAGCCGCCAACAGCAGCAGCAGCAGCAACAGATGACCACGCAGCAAGTCTGCATCGATCAGATGACGCTAGCCGATGTTGATGTACGAACTCCTTATACGAACGTCCGCATTTTCACGCGTCGAATCTCGGCTTATGCTGGAAAACCACAGCACCTAGTTTGACTCTACTTCTAATACCTCCATGCGCAATTGAACTATTTTTGAAAAGACATAAGTTATGTAAAACTTGACCTTATTTATCGCGCCGCTGACTTAATCTGTCTTGTAATAAGGGACTTAGCAGTTAACACTCAGCGAGGTCACAGCCACAGCCGCTCATTATTTCACCTGTTACATACCGTTCAAACCTAAAATTATAAAGGTTTTCATAGTAACAGCCGTTACAACAATACTATTTACACTTGTGAGTAAGTGAGTGAGACATAACAGTATCTTATAAGAACAAACGGATCGAACTCAAAGTTATTTTAGTTCCGCGTTATCGCGACATGTTTTCGGACCAGTCGGTGGATCTTCCTCAGGCTGGATGCCGCTGAGAAAGATAGTCATCAAAACGTTTTAATACAGAACACAGTTTGTAATATTATTGAGCAAGATGTCCAATTCTAATATTTTAGGGAACATGGACTTTTGCTGCAAATTCCCTGGATCTATCCCGTTATAATGTGCAAATACTGGCTCAAGTCTCGTGTATTTGATAAAAGTCTTCTTCTGGATGAGCTCGCTCCATCTTAGACTCTGTCTCTGTCCTATTACCTAGACTAGAGTCAAGAGCAAACCCATCATTAATAAAAAATATATATATAAGTCCTTAAATAAGATGAGTGATACAAAAGCTCGTATGTAAGAAGGAATTTTCAAATACTGAGTGCTGGTATTGGTATCTCCAGATGTCAGGTTACGCTCCAGCTGTACTGCAGACTATCACGAACCCGGATGGCTCCGTCTCGCTGATCCAGGTGGACCCCAACAACCCCATCATCACGCTGCCGGACGGCACCACGGCGCAAGTCGTAAGTATACCGCAGGTACTGAATCGTTCTAACACTACTTACTTATTATAAGTCTTATATTAGTTGTTACCGTGTGTGGTGCCGGCTTGGAATAGCATCACCCCAATTGTACACGTGGGTGTCGTAAAAAGCGACTTAGAGATAATCATCCAGGGTATGGGCAGCAGCGTTCCTTGTGAATGCAACACCTTGCACTGCGCTCGCCAATCCGCTTGCCAAGCGTGGTGAGTACGACAATACCCTCAATAGGGGGAGGCCCAAGCCCAAGTCCAGCAGTTGACGTGGCTGTTAATGTAAAAGTTAGAAGTTGTGGTTTAGCTACTTGTTTTGTTTTTGCGAATGTTTATTTTGCGTACTTATTTATTATTGTCGAATAAAAGTGATGTAGAACTTATATCTTGTTTTTTTTTGTTAAGGTTGGTTTATAATAAAACAACCAAAGCAAAAATAAAATTTTATATACTTTTCTTTTTATTCAGCAGTTAGTAATAACGATACTAATATTGCATGTGAAAATATATTGTGGTGTGCCGTAGTATATCAGTGATACTGATAATCTAAAGTAGGTATAAAAAGCTATTAAATTACTAATTAAATAAAACTGGAACACGAGTAAAGCTCACCTTACACCTGTTTACTAGAGATGCACCGACTGTGGGTTTGGGCGACTACTGACTAATCGGCTTAGAAACAGCGTAGTCCTGACCACAAAAATGATCGAGAAGAAAATCGCGTGTGTGCGCGTTTTTTAGTCTTGTGTTCTAATGGGAGTTTTTCTATCGACAGTTCTCTTGATAGTTCTGAATGTCAAACCAGAGGGCGCAGTGCTAAACTGAAATTTTGACGTTTCAATATGGCTGGCGTTAGCCGTAGTTTTGTCACAAGTTCCGTTTCACGTTGTGTTCGTTACAAATTAATTATGTTTGTTTGATTTAATACAAAATAAACTTATCGCCTTGCTATTATATTGAGTGTCATTCGTGTAAGTAAACAAATAACCAATAATACAATTCAATAAACACAAAATAAAGAATAATTTATAAAGTGGTACAGATTTTGTGTAAAGAAACATTATTTCAATTAAGCTTGGCGCCCTCTACATGACACTCGAGAATCCCTAGAAAATTTCCCATTAAGTTTTGGTTTCATTACGAATATTGTTTTATTAAATTATTATATTAAAAATCAATGTCTTTATTACAGCCGACTGTAAAAATACCGACTATATGTCCGACTAGTTGACTCTTTCCGAGTAGTCGGTGCATCCCTACTGTTAGCCATACAAGCCTGCTCACGGAAGGCACTCTGATCTTTTATCGTTTCGTGACGTGCCCTAGACAGCTTCCTGTGAAAGTGTCATTTTGTTTGCAATTCGGAAATTGTAAAATGTATTTATCAAAACTATTAACATACGTGCCGTGTGCATCACCCAATTTCTTACTCGCATGGGTGTCGTATGATATGAGGCGACTAAGTGACTCGAGGGTTAGATGTGTATTGCAATTTTAGGCGATATGCTGACAACCTGTCACTATAGTGATACACAGTTATGACCCTCAAACTTTTGTCAGACGTGTCACGTGGTGTTACTATCCGTTTTACAGCCGTGAACGCTCTGCCTACCGCAAGGGATATAGGCGTGATGTGTGTGTTATTAACATGTTGTGCATTGTAGCTGCACAGCGGCGAGGGCGGCGTGGTGCAGGCCATGGACGGCGAGGTGGCGGTGGATCTGAACGCGGTCGCCGAGGCCACGCTCAACCACGACGGACAGATCATCCTCACCGGGGAGGACGGACATGGTGAACATTACCTTTCATTGCTTTGGGAGTGTACGACCGGAGTGGCGCAGTGGTAGTGCGACTAAAGTTCCGGGTTCGATTCTCGGTGGGACACATATTTATCACTTTGTGAATTTGTTCCCAGTCTGTTTAGGACATTGCAGGCTGAACCACGTGATTATTACGTTGGAGCAACTTTTGCTACTGACCAGTCTTTATACTTTTAATAATATATATGTGAAAGTTTGTATATTTGTTTGTTTGATACTTCTTCACGCAAAAACTTCTGAACCGATTGTAATTAAATTTGGCTCACATATAAAAGGTAACATGGATCAACACATAGGATAGTTTTTATAACCACTTATGTGATATGCTGATAACTAAATTTGCTAGTCTTTAATGTAATCTCTGGTCTTGTAGTATGCCCCGTTCGTTATATTGTTTTTTTTTAGGACGACTCGAGAATTTCATGTGTATTACAATTTTAGGCGACAGGCGGACAACCTGTCACTAAAGTGATACACAATTTTTCTGAAACAGTCCCCAAATGTTTGTCAGGCGTGAGCGACCGTATTTTACGGGCGTTTTCGCTCGGTCTCCCCGCAATGAATAAAGGCGTGCTATGTATATAGCCGTGTGATGCCGGATTAGAATAGCATCACCCCATTTTTTTCCCGTGGTAGTCGTAAGAGGCGACTAAGGGACTTGAGGGTGTATATTGCAATTTTAGGCGATGGGCTGACAATCTGTCACTATGGCGATACACGATTTTCTGAATGACCCTTAGATGTATGTCAGACGTGACGTAAATGTCTGTTTTTGCGGCCGTCTACGCTCTGCCTACCCCACAAGGGATAATAGGCGTGATATATACCTATATATGTATACTTTGTCCCTCAGGCTACCCGGTGTCGGTGTCGGGCGTGATCACGGTGCCGGTGTCCGCCAGCGTGTACCAGTCCATGGTGGCCAGCATGCAGGCGCAGGACGGCGTGTGCGTCGCGCCGCTCGTGCAGGTGCCCATTAAACTAGAGCCCTTGTAGCCACGCTGCGCCTGCGCTGGTGTCTCTCGCGCCACGAGGATACTACCTCGGCAAACAAGCTTTCCAGTAGGATCTATTCGGGGATAACACACGTTGCTGTATAACATGGTTAATGCGAGTGTACCCACCGGTGAACGACCTCGACAGTGGCGCCACTAAAATAATATTTTCTCTATACAAACAATCTATCAGAAAATCCGTTTCCCAAGTTTTTAGTATTATCCTTATGTAAAATTAGAACCAGCACACTCAATGAAATATGGCAATTAATACCAAAAGTGGCCGTTTTTAGGTACTCTTTCCCTAACTTTCATTGTAGCGAATATTTCATTGAGTTTGCAGGTTCTTATTTTACTTAAGGATAATACAAAAAATTTGGGCAACGGATATTCTGATAGATTGTTTGTACAAAGAGAAAATATTATGTTTGTGAAGTGACGCCACTGTCGAGGTCGTTGACGGCTACACTCGCCTTAAACGCGACGCTAGTCTCACCGAGACGATCCAGTGAATCGAAACGATTCTGTTTATCATTGGTCTGTCTAGATAAATGCATTTATAACAGCAATAGCAAGACAATATTGGATTGTTTCGGATATATGACAAAGTACAAAACGTCCGTAGAGCTTACATAGTATTTAATATCGCTGCTGCACCGCGTGTATGTGATCAATTTATTTTACCGGTTTAAGCTTCAGCGCAAAATGTCATGTTTACTAAAAGTGACATTCAAAATGTCACACTCGCAAAACTCTCCCTATACTCGTGATAACCTGACATTTGTGCTGAAAGAACTGTAGGTCCATCTTCGTTAGATATTAGTGCTGTTTTGCGTAATCAACGCCTGTAGCAAATACTACCTACTAAAAGTGGGGATACTTAAAAAAGCTTTACTATTTTACCTATCCTAACTTTTTAAAATCATACCTGATATTTGTTTTTTTTTTTATAATTGACTTAATAAGGGTGATTACATGAGTTTTAAATACTGGTAATTTACTGATATATGTTAGTGAAAAGAAAGATGTTTTAGTACTTACGCGTACGTGAAAATGATACGATAACATAATTATGTTGTCGGCAAGAATGCGGGTGCTCAAGTCTAACATCCATAATTTTTCGTGTTGAATAAAAAAAATATTATTCTTTATAGGTAATGCGTACTAAGATGAAAAAAAAATATACTAGAAGGAACATCAAATATGCCTTTCAAATGCTGATTTTAATCTATTATTTATTTATAAAAGGTACAGTTCAAATTTATCTTAAGATCATTTTCAATTGATTCAACGAGTCCGTGCCATTGTCATTCGCAATTTTAGTAACATAAAATTAAAAATAAATCTTTATTTATTACCAGTGAAGTTGATGTGATAAGTAACTAAATGTTACGATTTTATTACGATCTCTTAAATAGTGCTTACAAAGTTACCACCATAGATATATGCTTATATTTTTATTGCAAATGTCCTATTTACCTTAGTCCTAGCTCAAAGCGGGATTATGCTTTTTAAAATTATCTTGTTTTATTTGGTTAGTCAGCGGTTTGTACGCATATAACAAATGTTGTGTTGCCTTGCTTCTAATTTTAAATATACTGGAGTAGTATATCGTGTGCGTGCAGTATGCCCTGGCCAACCAAAATAATTAAAATTATTCGCCAAAGTGTAATTTGTGATTTTGCCAACTTGCATGTGTTGCCATATAGTATTACGTTTTGTACTGTTATATGTTAAAGTGCACATATTAGTTGTACAAATGTAGAACATTCACCTTTTTGCTTGTGTTATACTTATTTTGTTTTGTAAAATACAGGGTGGTATAGCTCTCGCCGTCGTCCAGTCGGGTTCGCATTCCAAATATCCATAATATTAATTCAGCTAACAGATTCCACTGATGAATTCTATATTAAACTTGGATTAGTTATAGCCAGCGGTTATAACCCTGAATACCATTTTTTTTTTACACATTCCGTGTTAGGTATAAAATAATCGAAAAACTTGGGTATTAGTTGCAAAACTAACCCGATATATGCTCCACGCGTTATTGGCATCAAGATACACTTGCAAAATTCGCGGGCAACAGATGATCCGAGGTAGCCCAGAGGTTATAGTTATAACCCTTCCGAATCACGATGTCGTGTCGGACGTCGAATCAGTGCAACATGTGTAATTTTTAGAGGTCATTTTAAGTCCATACTCCATAACGAAGAGCTACCCTGACCCTGATATTTTATAATTGAGACTAGAAATTGTTGTTTGTTTAATAGAATGTTACTTTCGCTAATTTTAAGATAATTTAGAATTGTGTGCATGCTGTTTTCTTTATGTCAGAGTTTAAAAGTGTTGATTTTATAACATGAATTTGTAGCGAGTAACTACGCATTTGACACATTTATACTGTTATTTTTGCGTTTACTTTTCAGCACTGTCGAAGTACAGCAAGTAGTAAACAGTTTAATACCTGGTTGAGTGTACGTAGAGTTAAATCAAAATCTTCGCTACTCCAGTTGAACGCAATAAACAGTACCAATGTGTCGTGTTAACGTATAGAAGTCAATATATATTTTTTACCAAAGATTAGTATGCCAGATTAAAAGGCTCGCTCTTAAGTGCAATCTATAGTATATTCGATTTACCTTTCCGTTTTGGAATTGAGTGTACTGTTTAGGTAGGTGCCAATTACTGTTTTAGGTAGGTACCAATTGCTGTTTTAGGTAGGTACCAATCGGTATAAAAAAATATATAACTTTCAAATCAATGAAGGATGAAGAAGGTTTCTTGGGTAATAGCTACCCTTGTAACAAATTATTGTTACTACTGAAGTGGATAGATCGTGTGATATTTTTAAATGTATCTTTGATCGCTTTAAACGATAGTACATTCTATTCCAAGTCCATGTAGTAAAATGAGCTATGCGCGGAGCACGCAATAAACTTGTTAATTTATGTGTTCGTTTTATTTTCCTGCACGTGTTTTCAGTTGTGTCGCTAAATGTCTGCATGGAAGGTGTGTACATATTTTCGTTGTTTTTTCTACTTGTTGTTTTTATTGTTTTGCACTATGCTAAGAATCCTTTGAAACTAGAATATTGCATTGTGTTGTGTTAAAGTTACACTGGGTACAGAGATATTAGGCGGGTTCAGACAGAGCGGTTCAGTCCGCGGCGAGCCTCGCGCGTCTAACATTCATGCACGGGTGAGCCAAGTTCGTTTGGATCAAATGACAAAGCGAGGCTCTCCCGAGCAACGCGGACCATATGACAGCTAAAAGAAGATGGCGCCGTAAGTGCGCACCGCTGTTGCAGCATATGGTTATATATTTTTTTTCACTATTTTACCAACTGGTTTTATACAAAAAAAATCTCTAGCATCGCTTATTTAATTATACTAGCTTATAGACAGTCAGGTTTATCCATTGTTTCGGTCGACCGCGCCAAGAAAACAAGACATGACGTCAACACCGCGCCCGGTAAACGACTGGGGGTCACCTTTGTGGATCGCGCGCGCGCTCGCCTAATCATAAGCAGGCGGCTGCCTCGGCCGCGGCACGTCCACACCAACTGCGCGGTTGGCGCATACCGCGCGAGGCGGGCCGCGGGCGAGGCTACTCGCCCTGTCTGGACGCGCCTTATTTCTCTATATATCCAGCATTCGCTGAGGCACTAGTGCACGACGATCCCACACTTGATGTAGCGGACGGGATTACGCTGTCGACAGTATTTTCTAAACTTTCACTATTAGATAATTCTAGATCGATTGCTACATGTGCAATACTTTGTCGCTGTCACGATTATAAACTTGAATTCCTCTTAGGTGGACAACAACGGCGAGGGTCTAGAAGCGATCTCGATGAGCGGCGTGAGCGGCATGGCGGGCGTGATGCTGCAGGGCGGCGCCGAGGGACAGGTGCTGCAGGTGCTGAGTCTCAAGGACGCCACCGTGCTCAGCAAGGCCATGGTAAATGAATAAATATCTTGGATATTTCACACAGCACCATCTAGCCCAAAACTAAGCAAAGCTTGTACTACAACTAAATTGCTGATATAAATACTTATATACTTTTTTTTATAAATACATAATCGCGAACAGTGGAAGAAGGGGAGGGCCTTTGCCCAGCAGTGGGATCCTGACGGCTAGATAAGATAAAAGAAATACATAATATACATAGAAACACAAATATCTGAAAATGGCTTAACAAATATTTGTGTCATGTGGGGATCGAACCCACGACCCTTGGCGTAGAAGGCAGGGATACTATCCGCTACGCTATCGGGCCAGTCAATCTTTAGTCAGAAGGTCAGTCTACCTTCCAGCTTAAAAAGTCGAGTGCACTTCTTTGCCATCAAACAGTTTCGTAGTTTTATCAGAATGCCAGTGCCTTTTGTAGCTTCTGGTGAGCTCTGTCTATCTTCGAACAAGTCTGCCGTTTCTAACTCAGACTAGAGTGAATAATTAATTTTATAAAAGTGCCATTATGTCTACATTGAAGCGAAGATCTAATATTGTTTTGTACTTAAGATATGACTATTCCTAGCCATTCGATAATCGAAGTTTGTAGGTTAATCCGCTAGATTCCATCCATTTATCATCTGATAAGATAAAACTTATTAATTATTGTTATACCAAGTATGTTAGACTTTGTGTTGTTACTTCTTGATGGAACTCCATGTTAATTTACTAATAAAACACTTTTTCACTAGTTCCACTAATTAAATATATTTGTTTAATTTGATATTAAACTAAATGCGACCGGTTTCGAAGATCATCATCGGGCAGTGCTAGTGAAAAAGTGTTTTATTAGTAAATTATTGTTATACCAGTTTACACACACGTCACGCCTATACCCCTTGCAGGATAGACAGAGCGTTAACGGCCGTAAAAAAAAGGCCGCTATCGCCAAGTCTGACCAATATTTGAGGGCCGTTTCAGAAAAATCGTGTTTCACTATAGTGACATGTCGTCAGGGTGTCGCATAACATTTAATACACATATAACCATCTTGTCTCTTAGTCGCCTCTTACGACACTCGCGAAAATAAATGGGATGATGCTATTCTAAGCCGGCAAAAATCGGGTGATGCATTTCGTAAAACATTAAAATATCCTTCCATGCTATCATGTGTAAATTTTCAATTAAATACAGGAAGGACTCATTCTTCTTAGCGAATCGATTCTGGGGCTTTACATATATTTGGACCAGTACCACAGATAATATAATACTACTGCGTCCGCACCACGATTCCAATGGCGAAGGACTCATTACAAAGGATGGATGTATTTATAAAACTTGATTATTTACCTATATAGCAAGTGAAGGCGGAGCGCGACGCGGTGGCTGCGGACTCCTAGCTGCTGACGCTGGTGGCAGGCGGAGCTGGGGGGGCGGAGGCCGAGCCGCTGCCGTCCGCCGGCGCCGCCGCCGAGCGCGCGTAGCAACCAGCCACACCCGCGTCCCCCGCGGGCTCGGCCGCCCCCGCCACCGCCCCTGCGCCCGCCGCCGACCAACAACAGTACTACTACGTGATGATGGACGACGGTGACGGTGACGGTGACGGTGACGGTGGACAAACACGTCAGTGAACATTCGCTAGATCTCGATTGGTGAACACAACGATGACGCAGAATTGGTGTTTCTATCTTGTATTGTAATTGTGACACCAGAACAAACTGCTACTAAACTTTAAGAGTAAATGAGAGTTGTAAGTATAGAAAAAGTCCATGAGTTATTGAAGTGATTTCAGAGTGATTGTTTGGTTTTAAATTAACTGGTAGTCAATGCACCTTGCCATTAAATGGAACAATAATTTAATTACGTATATTATTTAGATAATTTATTTTCCTAGTCAAATACTTTTTTCTGATTTGTGCAATATTAAGTACCAAAAACCATATTTGTTTTATTTACATATGAAAACGTGTGTAGCGTTTTATTAAACCTAACTTTATTATTTATATAAATAAAAGTAATCTACATTCCTTTTAACATATTTTTGTGTGTAACAGTGTAAGTTACCTAGTCTGTTGATTGTTATTTTGTATTATTTGTTGCATATTTAATTTGGTATTCTAGTCAGCTAAAGTCGACGAAAGGTAATATAAATGAATACTAGTTTAATGTGAGTGAAATGTTTGTGAAAATAATAATTATACTATAAAATTTTGTATAAAACTTAGCTGAATTATGTAATTTAAATCCTAGTCGTCTGATGTAAGAAATAACAAAAAGTTTAAACTTAATACAGGGTTAGAGATGGACCCTTGATACCTTGAATGCCATTCTATTCTAGAGTAGCTAATTAATGTAAACTTATTAATTTTGTTTGTTGCTAAGTAGCTGCCACAGACTAAACGTATTTTTGCGAGCGACACCAAGAGCACTTTTCATATAAATCCGTAAAGGTACTCTATCGTAATTTAGATATTAGATAGAATGACAAACGGTCGCCCGGCAGCAACCGGCGGCATTGGTTATTCTGGGCAATGTCATCTTTTAAATTACTTACGATTAATTTTCGGATTTCTATGAAATGTGCTCTTGGTGTCGCACGAAAGAACGTACGTGTATTCTGCGGCGGCCCTAAGAAGTATATGAAGCAGGTAAGTCGAGGGTGTTCGAGGATAATTATATATTATTAGAATGTTGTAATGAGTGGAATATTGAACAGCTTAAGACGTACAGTCACCTACATATGAATTTTTCATGGAGAAGGTGATAGATAGCTCTCATTAGATTCATCATAACTATCCCTGTTAATATAAACATAACATCTAGTCAAACTTTAATGAATTATCTGTGTATAGTATTACTTACATATAAAAATAGTAATAATTATTGTACAGTTTTGATTGAAGCTAATTTTTAGCTGTAACTCTAATTCAACATCTTTTTGTAAATGAGCCTACTTAGGAACCATTCTGAATAGTACTAAGATTTAAACTTCTAGGACTAGTCAATAATCTTAAAAGGTCATAAAAGTAGTTTACCTAGAAAAGTACAAAACTGAATATCTATTTTTCGTTTGACTTCATGTCATTTGAAGAGTATATGCGTTCAACTTAATACTGTTTTAATTTGCCATATTCTATATCGGTTTTTAATTTATTAAATCTTTATTAGGTTTTATTTTCTATTATTCTGTTTGATCGTTTTTTGCGATTTTTGTACTTGGTGAAAGCACAAGTTTGAAAGATAATTTAAATGTTGTAAATAGTTGTATGAGTGTGAATATTGCAATCATTAAAGTATTTACGTACAAAATTGAGTAATTTTATTTTATAAATTTCAACTATACACGGATTTGTTCAGCTCATTGGCTTCTGAAGTAGCAAAATTATCACAGCCAGCATGTAGTTAGAAAAATATACAGGGTGTAAGGGACAGCCCTCCGAATAATCATGTAGACCATGAAACTGAACAACATTCCCTAACAACAAAAATATTTGACCTCCCATACAAAATCACGATCAGCTGACTGTATTTACTATGGGAAGTCCAAATATTTTGATGTTTCCTGAAATGTTTGTTTATGGAAAGTTGTTCAGTTAAGTACATGATCTGAATGCACCCTATCATTATTCAGAGGGCTGTTCCTTACACCCTGTATAGGTAGCTAAAAAAGGCTTCAGTAGAAAAATATGAATGTGGAATGCTACAAGGCTAGGCCAGTCTGGTTTTGGAAAGAAATAAAATCTACATTCGTGCGCGAGTACATCTCCATCCTGAAAGTGTTTTTTTTGTTTTCAATATATACTAGGTCTTGGTTATTTATAAAGGTTTTAAATTTTCGTACTGTGGGTAGGTATGTCCTCACTAGTAAAATGGTCGTGAATTTACCGCGAAACACTAGGAAGTTGTTGTTTGATATAGAATGTTGCGGGACAAATGTTCCCAAATGCATACGCGCCTAAAAGTCCTATTTACAGAGTATATTATGGCATTAAACAGATTTTATTATCAATATATACATACATATAACGCCTATAATCCTTTACGGGGTGGGCAGAGCGTAAACGGCGGTAAAAAACGGACATTGTCGCCACGTCTGACAAACATAGTGACAGGTTGTCAGCCCATCGCGTAAACTTGCAATAGCACAGATAATATAATACTACTACGTCTTCTACTAGGTGTGAAAAAAATTCCTTATTTCCAAGGGGAAACTGGTTTACAGCAGGTGAAACTGCTGGTCTGGGTTCTAGTTATCCATAGAAATGTAAAAACAATAAAACAAATTAGTTTTAATTAATTACAATAATAACTAACATTTATTTGCAGTTGTTGGTTGTTTGACAAAGTGAATTATTGCGAACAATAAAGAAATTGTGTAAATGAATTGTATAAAATGAAACAACAAAGATTTGTCTAATGCTTTATACATTAGATAAGCTTTATGATTATCATGGTGTTTTTAAATACTTTGATAGAAGGCAATCTTCTGCACAATTAAATCAAATAAACAGTAAAAGACAAAACTATTATACAAATTTTCTACAGCTTATTTAACCACCAAATGACCTTACATCTCATAAACATTCTCTAAAGCTAATTCTGGTTTGTCATAGCCAAGTTCCTCAGGGGTTTCTATTCCAAGTTCAGTGAGAACTGGTTTAATTTCTTGGATGATGTATGGGTAGATTTCATTCACTTTGGGGCCGCACTTGTCCTTGCAAGCCTCAATGAACCTCACAGCCAAGGCATAGTCATTTACTCTCCTGCAGGCATGCAGAGCAGCTTTGATGATTCTTGGGTCCGGCACAAGGTCCATACCGCAGAGATCATTCATGCCTTTGCGGATTTCCCAACCATCAATGTCTCGTCTGTTGAAGAAAGCCTCATATCTGCAACAATGGACAATGCATGGATTAGGTAACACATAAAATAATTATTTAAGAATTCTGAAAGACCACATGCATCATAAATTAAATTGCTTCTGTAGCAAGAACTTGTGTGTGGTTGGAATGACAATAAAAGTATTAATTATATTTTATTACTCAAAACCCATTGTATATGCCAATTGAAGATTTATCACTGTTACAGGATTAACATTTTGGCTCGAGCAACACTTTATCATACAGAAGTAAATGACCGAGCCACAGTTTCCTTTGAACTCTAAAAATCGATGATTTAGAAGGGTTCCACCCAATGTACGTCATAACACCGTGCTTAGCTTAGCATTATGCATTATCTCAAAGGAAATAATAACAAATAAATTGAACTTAAACTTGAACCGATTTTAGAAGAGTGAGTGATCTTCACTGTAACATAAAATAACAAGACTTTTTACATTGAATCCCGGTTATCAGCATTTTTAGTTACATAACGTCAAAATCACAAGAGGATAACCTGCAATCGAATTCTTCGTCCGTTTCCACAGGACCACCATGTGATAGCCTAGCTGGAACCACTGCACTGGCCCTCACTGTTGGAATCAAGGACCTTTTCAGGACATTAGCCAGTCTGCCTGAAGCTGATTTCAACATTTTGACGAAAGATTTCACGGGAACTTTGGCAAGGATAACAAATGGCTGCCGAACGAAAACCATAGAGAATTAGTACCAAGGGTACGTTCAGTGTGCTCCTGAAAAGTTAAGCCCGGCTTACATTGTCTTAAGCCCGGTTTACATTGTCTTAGTGTTTAGTCGAGTGCTTTAGTACAAGTTGAAAGGCAAGTTCAATTCAAGTAGAACTGTACTAAAATGTACTAAAGCAAGTAGCGTTTACACGTTTCAACTAAAGTACTATCCTAAAGCACTCGACTAAACACTAAGACAATGTAAACCGACCTTTAAGCCCGGTTTACATTGTCTTAGTGTTTAGTAGAGTGCTTTAGGATAGTACTTTAGTTGAAACGTGTAAACGCTACTTGCTTTAGTACAGTTCTAGTTGCCTTTCAAGTTGAATCAAAATAGAATCGCTTTCTATTCTTGTTTCAAGGGATACCCCCTCCCGCGCCCGCGCAAGCCCCGCCGCGTCACTCGTTGTGTGTAAATGCGTAATTAAGTAAACTCTTTAGGAGAGTGCACAAGTGCCGTGAAACACGTGCTTGTTTTTTGATTTTTATAGATGACTTAATGGTCGGAAGATACAATTATCTAAACGAATAATCAAATTTGTGTCTGAATATATCGTTCACGAATGTCTATGGAACGTTAAAAACAATTTGTACAAAAAATAAGTAAATGTCGTCTTCTATTTGTTCCATAACTACATTCAGTATTTTACGTAGATTGGCGCGTATTTCGCGACGTCGCGCGTCGTTGCGCGTTCATTGTGGCGTCGAAAAGATACTCTACTGGAAGAAGTGTAAACGTTCACTCGCAAACCACTAAAGCACTAAAGAACTTGCCTTTCAACTTGAACTAAAGCACTCGACTAAACACTAAGACAATGTAAACCGGCCTTTATACTTAGCTCAAAATCTATACTGAAGGTGGAAACACACTAAACCGTTGCATGTTTAGTTTGGTCTACAAATCAAGTGAGCATCATGTTGCGTGTTTACAGTATTAGGCGTAGAAAATTGTAAGATTTGATAAACTAAAAATGGGATGGCGTGGCGTTTCAATAGCCGCGTCGAGACAGGCCAGCAGCCTCGCCCGCGGCCCGCCTCGCGCGGTAAATGCTTACGTGCGGGTGAGGCAAGTATGTTCGGATCAAATGACAGAGAGAAGCTGCCTCGGCCGAACAGCGCGAGCCATTAGACAGCTAAAACAAAACGGCGCTGTACGTGTGCACAGCTGTTCCACCTTATGATGGTTATATTTTGCCATTATTTAACCAACCAATCTCTAGCATTACTCAATGAATTATGCTATCATTTAGACCAACAGTCTTTTTTATCCATTGTTTCGATCAACCGCGCCAAGAAAACACATGACGTAATTAACGTATATGTGTAGTATTTATTGTTGTTGTTATTATACGTCCTTATATATTATATACCTTTCTTTAATTATTATTTTTAAATAAATAAAAATTATTTAACGTAAGTGCATGAACGGGGTAGGATAAGTTTGAAAAGTATACATTTCCTGCTGACAGACGCTCAAAAACCCGGTTTTACAATCTGTCATCGTAGAGAAATTATCTCATGCGACTGCGCTGAACGACCTCCAGTCCCGATGACAGGAGACATGTGTGTTTGCTAGTGATATGATAAACGATCGATTATGTTTTTAGAAATTTAAAAGGTAAACGCCCACTAGGAGTCTAGTGTAACCACAGAGAGGAGGTGTTACAAGACATAAGTCTGCTTGCCATTTGCATTGCGAGGTCTTCAGCAGCCTATGTGTAGGGCTGCCGGTGCGGGTCTTGAGGATGACCTCGTACCCGGGCTGCTTCTCATCCGGACCGCAGTCCGGATGGTCTATGTTGGGTCTGGTGGTGGGGGTAGTGAGGGGTTGGCATTGTTATTATTATTATTATTATTTTTTTATTTTTTTTTGCCTCCTCGCTTCACGGGCCCCCACTCACCAGATTAATCCGTGTGCTCCGCCTCTGCGGGTGTCCGCGGGTCCTCCGCCTCTGCGTCTGTGGGGCTCCACAGCAGGTCGCGGGGCAGGAGGTAGCGCAGGCCCCACGTGCGGAAGCGCTCGTCGGGTGGACGGGCGTGTTGGGGCGCAATGTTACGCAGATGGTGGTGCGGCCCGTTGTCGGCGCGGCTGAACATACGTCGCGCCAGCATCCGCACGAATTCTTCCACCGGCTTCATCTTTAGGTCCGCAGCGATGACGTCGTTGCGGACGAATCGACCGGCGCCGGTGATAAGGCGAAGGGTCGTGTTCTGTATCACCTCGATCCTCCTCTTCTGGGCGTTGGACAGCAGCGCGTACCACGCTGGTGCTGCATAGGTAAGTCTGGACCGGATGTAGGTCTTGTACACCCTCAGTTTGGCGCGAAGTGGGAGCCTTGATGAAAGGACCGGGCGAAGTAGTGCGCGCGCGGTCTTGGCCTGGGTCGTGACATGGTCGACCATCGGCACCATGCGCAGTGCCCGGTCGATGTGGCAGCCGAGGTATTTAACTGAGGGTGTGTACGCTACATCCTGTCCCCGCAGTTTCAGTGGAGGCGGCGTGTGCACGTACTGCGTGCCGGTGACCAGGGCGGCCGTCTTCCCCACGTTGACGGCCATCTTCCATCGGTCCAGCCAGTCCGGCAGCAGGTCCAACACCCGTTGGAGTTTGGCGGCTGCAACTTTTGAGCTCCTCGATGACGCGAAATACGCACTGTCGTCGGCGAACAGCGCCAGCTCCACGTCTTCCTCCCCATCCCGGAGTCGGCCTTCCAGGGTGGGTATGTCGTTCGTGAAGGTGGCGTACAGCAGCGGCGACAGGCAACTGCCCTGAGGAACTCCAGCTGTGATTGGTCTTGGTGTGGAGTGAGCTTCTTTCACTGCCACGTGGAAGTGGCGGCCTTCCAGGAATGAGGCCACTATCCTGATGAGGCCGGGTGGCAGGCTGGTCTGGGCGTCCAGCTTGTATAGCAGGCCCTGGTGCCATACACGGTCGAAGGCCTTCTCCACGTCCAGGAATACTCCGACCGTGTATGCGTACTGGTATCGCTGCTCGGCGAGGAGGTGCATCACGCGCGTCAGCTGGAGCGTCGTGGAGTGGGCCCCGCGGAACCCGAACTGTTCGTCCCTCAGCTGGATGTGGGGACGAATTCTCCGCAGGAGCAGACGCTCAAACAGCTTCGCGACGTGGCTGAGCAGGGTGATGGGTCGGTAGCTCGCTGGCAGGCGTCGGTCCTTGCCAGGCTTGGGCAGCATGATAACTTTCCCCGCTTTCCAGTCGGCGGGGAAGTGCTGGGTGCGCAAAACTCCATTGTAGAGCCTGGCAAGGACTACCACGGCTCTCTTGGGCAGCTGTTTCAGGGCTTCGATGGGGATCCCATCAGGACCGGCCGCCTTCCTGTTGGGTAGCCTCTGGATCGCCTTCGCCAGTTCCAAAGGCGAGACGAAGTCGCGTCCGGAGAGGGGTGTGAGCGGTTGGGCCAGGATTTCGTCCACCTTCTTCTCCACGGTGGAGTGGTGACCGATGATGTCCGGCTCAGTGGTGACGACAGGATGGGGCGTGAACTGGACTTCCAGGTGTTCAGCCAGGGTTTCCGCCCTCTCACTGTCGTCATAACATCGTCTTCCATCTCGGTTGGTCAGCGGGTAGGTGGGCTCCTTGGTGCTGGTAAGCTGTCGGTTCAGGTGATATAGGCTGGTCTCGTTCTCACCCACGTGGTCGATGAGCTTCTCCCACGTGGTACCACGGAATGCCTTCACGTCAGCCGACAGCTTTTCTGCTACTCTGTTGAGCTCCCTCTTCAGTCTGGGGCACCTTGTCCTCGCCCACAGCGCGTGGAGCTCGCGCTTCTTGCGAAGGTCCTCCTTCAAGGGCCCCGGCAGTTCTTCCCGGCAGTGGGTTTTGGCAGCCCTGGTTCTGGTGGCCGCCTCCTTGGCCTCGTAGAGCTGGCGCTGGACCTCCATGGCCGCTCTCTCTACGTCTTCAGGTGTGGCTAGTGGTCCCGTGAGCGACATGTCCTCAAGCTCAGCGCGGTAGGCTGCCCAGTCCACCTTCCTCTGGATTGGCTGGTGTGGCGATCTTGTTGGTCCCCCCAGGACCACCAGGATAGGAAGATGTTGGGTCCGCAGATCGTAGAGGGCTTCCACATAGACTGGCCAGCCGGGACTAATACTAAGTTCCACTACTGTTCGCTGTAGTAGCGCTGTCCGCAGTGTGTTTCTTTCTTTCCGTCACCGCGGTAACACATTTTGGCATCGCGAGAGAAAATAAATATTTTTTTCGTGTAAATCATCAAAAATTATGAAGTGCTGCGTTCCTGGGTGCAAAAGTTACTCAAATAAACAAAATTTAAATGAACACAGGGTCAGTTTTCATCTGTTAGTATATTTTTTCATTATTTTAGTTACGCACGTCATTTGAAATTCTGGATTTTTCTGTTGGCTAAATTGGTATTTCCGCCATCTACTGTTGGGTAGAATAACTACTAAGAATGTCGGTGGGGTTGCCGTCACTCTAAAATATAAAATATACTTATTTAGATATAATCGTAATATAATTTTTGAATCCTGCCCGCGCTGGAAAATTTTGCAAGTTTTCAAAAATTGTATACCTAACACGGGAAGTGTTTTAAAAAATTTGGTATTCAATCGTAATATATTTAAGGATACAAAAGAATAAAAAATTTGCTCGTACTTCCGAAAATTGGATTTGCCGAATATATAGGGTGAAATTTTACTAGTGACCGATAGCGAAATCTCAAGTCGGGCTGGTGATAAGGAACAACTTTCCCCAAGGAACATATGTTGAAATAAGAGAGAAATATTTTGAGTTTCCAAAGTAACTCAAATCAGCTGATCGGCAAACACGCGTTTATGGTGTTTCAAAAGAACGTGGTGTGCAAAGGGTCTTAAAAGTAAAACAAAACATTCTTTAACTTGACATTGGCACAAAGTCTACTGGTACTACAAAAAAATACTAGAAAATAATGTTAAAAATCTGATAAATTTAATCACGTGCTGGCAGCAACATTATCTATTGCCCAAATTACCTAAATGTATTGAACGTGCTGCCCTCTAATATATAATAGCGAAACTGTCTCGAAACAATGAGTATTGCGTGCGTTTATTATTTTTGCTTCACGCGTTCACCTATGTGCTTACTAGTTCTGCTATTAGCCGTTAGAGTGCGACTGTAATTTGTCAATGTGTGGGTGCGTTTTATACCCCCCGCTTCCCCTGAACTCGGCGACAACAATTTTCATACAAAATACTGTTATGACATCTCCTCTTTCTTTCTGCTCCGTGGTAGAACCATAGTTTGCTTTGTTATTTATCTGATATCGCATTGTTGTTGACTTATTGCAATAGTGCAATACCATCTCTAAAATAAAGTAGCGCATTCATTAGTTAACATTACACGGGGCTAACGCAGCTTCGTACACTCGGTTTATTTAAGAATGACTTTTAATGTAAACAAACTTTGTATGTAACTGACAATCGCCAGCTGTTGCTGAATGAGCAAACCCTTCGGGTATAAGTTATGGAGTACCTCAAGGTATCATTTAAGGACCAACTCTTTTTATTATTTACTTAAATATTATCACGAATTCTTTGATCGGCAACAGTAAAATAAATGTCCTCCGCTATGCAGATGACACTGCCTTACTCATCAGTGATTCCTCATGGACAGATGTTCTCGATTCCGCTGGGAGACCAATGGCTTCAATTGCTAACTGGTTAAACAGCAATCTTTTAACTTTGAATACTGATAAAATCAAATTCCTTTGCTTTTAAAAAACCAAAGCGTCGGGCGTCGGCTCCCCCAGGTTTGTTAAATTCCGCAATTAAGGTCAATGAGGTCCTCATTCACTTATAGCCAGATCAACTTTCTGATATTCGAAGGACAGACTAACTAAAATATCTTAAAGTCATGCTTGATGAACACCTTAATTTCCAACAGTACACTAGCCGGTCGTATTAGAAGGTTGGTTGGTGTCGTGACGTGTAGGTAAGTGTAACTCTTGAGAAACAACACCGAGCCTGATGCCCGATTAGTGTATACGGCATTATGCCTGGGGTAGCGATGCCAAAACTGACTAACTTATCCTGGAAACAGCGCAAAGATCTGTGCTGTTTGTTAAATAAGCATTTTAGATTTCCAACCCATGTCCTATATAAAGATGCGGATGTTCTATCATAGGTTAGGTTAGTCAACTTGATATTCTCAAAATTAGCCTAAGTCACCATAAAACTGTTCAAAGTACATAAAATTTTAAATCCCTATGTTACTCAACCTCCGCGATTAAAAACAAAATTTGTTCAACGATTTAAATAGGTACTTTGCTTTCCCTCACGCTTTTCCACAATTAACGAGTAACATTAAAAACGATAGCATTCAATCTGCAATAATTAAACTCCAATCCTGCTTATAGTCACTATTAGATTACCTTGACACTGAATCAATCCTATTTATTACCTCTTGATTATATATTAATTGAATAAATGCATATTTTCATTCTAATAATTAACAACATGTCAAGTTATTTTTTTGTAAAAACTTGCAAAATTTTCATGAGCGGCGGGCAGTATTTGAATCTGCGACTTTCGTCATTACTAGTGACGACGACGCCTCGCCTCTTCCATCTGGGCTACCGCAGCTCGTTCCTTGCCCGCCAATTTTGCAAGTGTATTTTAATCGCGTGGCACGGCTCCATCTACCGGGTTAGTTTTGCAACTCATAACCGGCGACTAATTCTATCTTTACAGATTTGATGTAGTCTAAGCGATAAAAACCCGCGATAAATGGAATACCAAAATTTTTAAAAATCCCGTGTTAGGAATACAATTTTTGAAAACATGCAAAATTTTCAAAGAAAGAATTTTGTCATCACTAGTAATGACGAAAGTAGCAAGTTCAAATCCTGCCTGCACTTGAACATGAAAATTTTGCAAGTTATACCTAACACGGAAAGTGTTTAAAAATTTGGTTATCAATGTCAAGATATTGTTCACTACTCTCATATTGTTTAGTAAATTTGTATTGTTTTCATTTGAATAATTTGAATTTTTTTAAATTTACTTAGTAATAAGTACACCTCTCCTTCTGATCTTTTTCTTTTTATGCAAATTATAAACTTCATAATGTAACGGTTGACTGGACTATATCATCACACCTTCGAAGTGTAAAGTCCGATTGTAATGTTAGCATTATCACGCGCAGCCGCCAATACTTACTTTGTGGCATTATTATTAAGTTTCGTAAGTCGTAACTTTCATTTGGCAAAATAAAATTTTTGTGTAACAATGATTAGTTACGTTTCATTTTACAATCGTGTGAAACTTACGTTAACAAACTAAGTTCAGCGCCATCCATATATCCAGAGACTAGGGAAGAGTTTAAAAAAAAAAACTCCCTATTAGTAGGAAATACAAACATGCAATTCTATGTAAAAAAGTTTATTGAACCTAATAAAAAAATAATATTACAAAATCAATACCTATTGAGTAAGTTAGTCACATCACATTTACATCTAGTAATACAAAAGGTAGGCTTACAGAATACATTTACCTACTCATATCAGTAAAGAACAAAGATAAACTCTGTCATCATAACTGATTAGATTAATATATTTATGTCTCCCTGCCATCATAATATGCATGTCCGAATTATGCTATGTATTGATACTAAAACTAAATTTGATCCACCTAGTGTTAGCTCCTATTGGTCTTTTCACATTTTTCTTCTACGCTTTTTCTTGTGCGCTGAAATACTCTCTTGCCCACTATCCTCCCCACTGGAGTCCGTGGAACTGCTGTCACTGTCACTACTGGAGGAACTGCTATTGGAAGAACTGTCTGAAGCAACTCCAGTACTCTGACTTAAATCAATCTGGCTCGCAATTTTATACAACTCTGGCTCTTTAGCTTCAAGCACCTTGATCCATTTTTTGGAAAGTTTTGGCCTTCCCCTTACTGTCTTGTGCCACACAACTGGGAAGTTGGTGCGGCTACAGAAGTTTTGTGTTACAGCAACAGTGTCATCCATGTTCAGGACCACATGCCACCAGCCTCCAGGGACAAATACTGTCTCACCTGGCTTCTGCAGTATTTCCACCTGCAATAAACATGTTGTTGATATTAATTCGTGTTGTTATTATATAAACTAACCATTAACAAAAAAACATTAAAACATACAGGTTTGTATTCCTTTGGCCAAGAGTCCAGTTGAGTCTTTGGATAAATCAACTTGAACCAAGTGATAGCTTCATCTCTCTGCTTCCCTCCCATGGCCCCAGTCACTTTGATCAATTCCCTTGGAGTATGTGTAGGAAATAGGCACCATCTCTTGTGTCCAAATACTAATGCATTCCATGCACTTGTTCCAAGTGGATCAATATGAATCCCTGTTCCGGATCGTTGCGGACCCATCACAATCCAGCGGTAAGGAGGTCTTCTCTCCTCACCACAATACTTAAACAAATCATCCCTAAAATATTTAGGAACCTCATAATCTTCAAGAAGCTTTTTCCTTCTTAGGTGCTCCCCAAAACTACTATCAAAAATATAAAGTGGACTATCATCAGTCGTTGTCCGCATGTATTCTACATAATACTTCATTTTCATCTTAACACTATAACCCTCATTGTCTTCTCCACATTTGAATTTTTGGTTTCTATACTTTTTGGCTAGTCTATCTAAAGTCCATTTCTGGTTGGCTTTCCAGTTTGTCTGGACATTTGTTATAACTACAGGCTTGTATATTTTTTCATACTTTTCTATAAACTCTTCAGGGCTTACTTCATCTTCATTGATTCTATCAACATTATCAATACATTTCAGAAATTCTTCAAAGTTGCTGGCATACTTCAAAGCTGTCCATTGGTATTTATCAGCTAGCTCTGTAACAAAGGTTCTACTTAGTTTGCAAATGATCTACTTAATCTTTGTATGGATGCAGTATAGAATAAACACAAAATTGCAAGGTTGGGGATGCACTTGGGAGAGCTGCCTACAGCACTTAATTCAAAATGAGGTTACTTGAAAAGTTAGGTTAGAATTTAAGAATGTATTTATTCAGTTGCATGGCGGTTAGACAATACTTTTCGGGTCTGGTACGTAAGTAAGTAATAACACTTCATTCCACAATAAGACAAAAAACACAGTGGAATAAGTGATGGCGATAATGCCATGTCTCTGCAGATCATTCTAGAAATCTAGAACTCTACATGACAAATATCGTGCAAAAACGTCTGACATGACAAAAAGGTACTTTCTTTTTTGAACACAAAAATGAAAATTATGAAATTAAATCTTCAAGAAATGGTAAAGAGCAGAAATATCAGTTAGGGTGAAAAAAAGCAGGAGATACAAAATGCAATCTTTGTATAACAACTTACCCGGTCGTGCTTTTCTTTTTACTTCCTTTATTCTTTTTTTGGCCTTGTGTGATATTTTGTATTCACTCTCCATTTTTATGCTTAATTTATCAGAAAAAGATGAATAACCACGGAAAATCTTGTGCTATAGTAAATTTTTGTCAAACTGTCAATATCGACATTAAATTAGAAAATAAAACTTGTCTATGGTAATAGTGTTGTACCCAATTTGACATTGCAAAAGATGTGAATCGATCGATTTATCTTTTACTTTTACTGAACGCATCCATACGACAAAGTTTAGTTTTTTGTGTTGGCAATACATAACAGCTATTTTCGATGCATTGGTGTTCAGACTGATAATTTTTTGGAATTTTGTGTTATACTATAACCGAAATAATTTGAAACGTTTGTGATTTATTCAGTTTTTTAGTTTCGTTGTATTCACTTATTTTAAATCTATTACGGTGGCTTCTGATTCGAAAGGAAAGTGATTGATTTGACTGTTGTAGTGAAACAAATTTCAAACGTTCCAGTCTGAAGTGTGTAGCTAGCTCGATATAACTGTCAATTTGGGTGTAGAAATTTATTTTGTAATTTTCACCGGCTCTCATGTGTAATTTCCAAATGTGTTAGACTATTTTTGACCTAGGATCATTGCGAAATAATGTTCTATAGTGTACGTGGTGCCTAAACAAGTGCAAAAATGGATGACGGTTCGATCAAGATTCAATCAGGGATCAACATCAACATAAAAAGAACAGATGGTGAGTACTTCCTGAGCATCTAAACACCTTTTATACACCGGGTCCAGCTCTTCTTTACGTTGGCTGTTCATCTGTGAACCTCCTCTAAGCGCTAGATCTCTAATTTATATACATGTCTATAAAATGATTCACAAGTAGTGATCACGTATGAATCAGCTTGTCTTTTTGCCAATAATTCGCTGCCTTTTAAGTCACTGAACGTGGGTTTACATGAATCTTAGCATTACCTGTGCATTAAATGTTTGTACAAGCTTTTAGGTAATGTGGTAGGAAAGTGAAAGCATGCTGTCTTTTGTGCTGACTGGTAGCTCCATTATCTATGCTCCAGTGACCAAATTTGTCCAGGTCATCAATTTACTACTAGGCTTTACGAAATCAAATTTATGAAATTTTAATATTATTGTAAGAGTATTTTACCAACCATACAAAGCAAAGGTACAAATTGCAACATATGTTTTTTAATATAATTATTATGTTTCTTGTGGAATAATTTGAACAATAACCCCATCATTATTTAAAAAAAGATTAGTGTAAATTATTAGTTTCAATTTTTCTCCTTACTTTTAACACATACATACACATATCACACCTATTGTCCCATGTGGGGTAGGCAGAGCGTAAATGGCCGCAATAAATGAACATTTATGGCATGTCTGACATATATTCGAGGATCATTTTGAAAATTGTGTATCGCCATAGTGACAGGTTCAGCCGATCGCCTTAAATTGCAAAACACACCCTCGAGTCCCTTAGTTGCCTTTTACAACTCCCACAGGAAAGAAATGGGGTGATGCTGGTAATGGTAATGGTAATGGTAAAACGGGCAGGTTTCCGCAACTCGACGTCTTCTTGCGCCTATTTTGCGTACAGGGTGGGGGCTCACTACTCGAGCCATCCTAGCTCCCTGAGGAAGTTCAGCAACCCTACCAAGTCACTGAGTGCCTCAGGGATCGACCTCGGGGTTCCGAGGTACTTTGCTATTCTAAGCCCGCATCACACGGCAAATCCACATCCTTACTTTTAATTTTATGGATTATTAAGATTTACTTTTTTACTGCTATGTTGCTGTATGATTCTAAATATTGATATCAGTTTATAATTTCATGCCTTGAAATATTACTAAGTTCAGGACACAACAGTTCAAAGTTGAGTATATGATTTGTTTGCATGTTTGTGATATTACAAGATTTTGTCACCCATAAAATTATAAATTGTTGTAGTTGGTAGGTCTTGTTTTTACCAAGATTTAGGTAAAATGACCAGTAGGCACCAGAAAGTTCACAATCAAACTGAATTCTTGTTTGGTAAGATCTGGTATGTAAGTTTGATGTTGCAGTGTTTTACTGGAATTTAGAAATCTGAAACTTTAATGCCCTAAATACATTTGCTGGGATATGGACAAGGTAAATTACCCATTAGTTTAGGTTCAAAATTAAAATTACAGGCGAGATACTTGGGCATGATGAGCTTAAGATGCTTCCAAAGGCCAGGAGCTGGCCCTATCCATAAAAAAAAAATCAATAGAATTTTAATTTATCCAAATTCTGCTAGTAAATACTGAAGCTTATTTATAAAATTCTTTCTTGTTCCTAAAAGAGTCACTGAACTTAATTAATTAATAAGAGTAAGGGCTTAAAGTGCCTACTTTTACTATCTGTAACTACACTGAACAATTTTTTACCAAAACAACATGCAGTCAGCTTTAAACTTGACCAGTGATTGGATAAATTATGATTTCTATAAGGTGATGGGGGCAGCATCTAGCATAGGGAAGTATCTTAACCATAACCACTGCAATAGGTTAATGTGCTTGGCCTCCCCCAGGGTATGCCATAGGGCATGATCTCTCCCTTTTTGCTGTCCAGTCTCTACGGGGTTCTGTTTTTAAGTTATTCATCCATCTCACAAGACGGTGTCCATCATTACACTTGCTGAGATGTGGCTTCCACTTGAGATCACACTTACTCCACTGTTCGTCAGTTTTACAACAGATGTGCTGAGCCCAATGTAACTTTAGTTTGCTATACTTCCAGACTTTGTTGGTTACTTTTATTTTTGGCAAAGTCTCATTCCTGATTTAATCCATTATAAAGATACCAAACATAGAGTTTTGCATAATTCTCTGAGTACATGTAGCTGGTGGCCTAGTTCAACTGTCAGTTGTTTCAGGGTGATTCCAGAATATTATGCAACTTCCTAGCTGGACTCTGGTGATTTCATCCTCAAAGTTTTCTCTACCTAGCTGCAAAGTTTGTCTAAGGTACACATACTTCTGGACAACTTCAAGGGCTACACCTTCAATGGAGACTGGGTTGGGGTTGATATGCTAATATATATATAGATATATATATCCTGGACAATTCACACAGCGCCATCTAGCCCCATACTAAGCAAAGCTTGTGCTATGGGAACTAGATAACTGATATTAATAATTATATACTTTTTTTTTTTTCAATAAATACTATACATGGAAACACCCACACGTAACACAAATATCTGAAAATTACATAACAAATATTTGTGTCTCCTGGGGATCGAATCCACGACCCTCGGCGTAGGAGGCTGGGGTACTATCCGCTACACCATCGGCCCAGTCAGTGCTGATTGTACATGACTTTCGTCTTGTCCAAGTTCACCCCAAATCCAATGTGCATTGTGGCTATGTTGAGACTGGACAAAATTTTTGCAGATCCCGCTGCAATTCTGACCTAGGATCATTGCGATCGAATCGGCAAAGCGGTGATGTGTGAAATATTCGCCGTTGACGTTAAGCCTAGTCCATCCCACTGCAGTCTTGAAGTCATCCTCCAGCACATTAATGAAGAGTTTCAGGGATACAACGTCACCCTGTCTCACACCACGGAGTAATTGGATTGATCCTGTTTTGTGGTTTAGTTTGAACTGACATCATTGCCATTTGATAGAGGCTTCTAAGCACTTCCACATTTCGCCAGTCGACCTGGCACCGCTGCTAGGACCCCAAAACACCGTAGTTTTCGATGGAGTCGAAAGCTTTTTCGTAGTCCACATACGCCTACACAGTGCTTATACTCTTTTGACTTCTGTATAACCTGCGCTACAGTATGGTCTGGTTCGTCCTGCCGTCAGTGCTTATCCAGGTCCACTTGCGTTGAGGCTTTTTCTAAAAGAAGGTGTTCATACAGAACAGCCCTTGCCTGCTGAGAAAATTGACTAGCATTTGGCCTCTCTGGTTTCTGGTCCCGTAGCCACGTGTCTAACATTAGCTTTGAAGTCCCCCATGACAACAGTGAAGTGGATCTTAGTAGTACGGTGTATGGCCTTCGACACGTCATCGTAAAGGGCCTCCACTTCTTCATCTAAGCTGCTGAAAGTAGGCGCATATCCCTGTACGACCTTGAGAGAGTCCCTCTGTAAATTTCAGTACGAGCTACGCTACCCTGGTCGAGACGCTGCAGATCTCCTTCACGTTGACACGGAGAGCTTTGTTGACGAAGAACCCTACGCTACCCTGGGACTGTGTGCTTCCCTGAAGTAGACTTGACCTGCCCTGATTCTTGGGTTATCGTGCCCTGATTCTTGGGTTATCGTGTCCTGCACCTCTTTTCGACTTTCTGACAACCCAACCACATGCCACCTTATCGTTTCTAATTCTACATCAAGCATTTTGAGGCTCTCATCCAGCCGCAAACTGCGTCCATTATACGTCGCCCGGGTCAATTTTAGGGCATGTAATATCGGAAAGTTCTCAAAACCGGTTTTGCGTTTCGATATTAGAGCTCAATCCCGGTTATGGTAAGTTATATTACGCATGGGAAAATGTCTTTCGGATCAATATTTTTCCGTTGTCAGGAATTTTCGCGGGAGTCGTGAACAGTTCTTAGTTTGCGTTACAAAATGCTAGCTAACTATATTATTTACAAAGCTCATGCCCCGATGGTGATGGCGTAAAGTTACATGCCGTGTGATTTACCTTGTCAGCCCCAAGCCAGAGCCTTTATTTTTATGAGTATCCCGTCCAAGCCGGTTTTCTATTAGGACATTACAAAATTGTTATAAAAAAAGATATTTTGTTTTTTAATGTCTTTTATTTACATTGACGTCAATAAGTGATTATACTATCCTACATTGAATAAAGAATTTCTATTTCCAAAAAATGCAGAAAAAACAAAAAAATACTCTTTTTTCTAAAATCGGAATTCCGGTTTCCATCTCCTAGTCAGTTTATGGCAGCCGTCGTCCTTAGCCCGGGGATTCTTAGCACCCCCTGCGCCCCCATGACTCGTGCCGCTACCGTCGCTCGGGATAGTAGAGCGGTAGGAACTATAGGTTGTTTCCTTTAAGCTCTATCCAAGAGGGGATTTGCCCATAGTCACCACGCTGGGCAGGCGGGTTGGGGACCGCAGTGTGTAGGTCTAGAATATGTTGTCAACACGGGAAGCGCTGCTGCCCACTTCCCGCAAGCCCTAAATCGCTTCTGACCATACCTACAGGCAGACTTAGGGATGTTATTTTATTCTGCCGGCTAAACCAATCGAACAAAACAAAAAACAAATATTTAAATCAAAATATATATTTTTTATTAATTTTATATTAAGTCTATGCGGAAAGAGAAGGCGTGGAAATTGAGGGCGTATCTGTGCGTCAGTATGAGAAATGTTATAGCAACCTATAAAAAACATTATTTCTTTTTGCCCGCGCTTATTCTCTTTTCGCACAGACAGGTTATATTGCCATCTTTTGATGCAGATTATAAGGACAGTTTGTGATAGTGATCTAATTTAGCCTAAACTGCTTCGAGCTAACGTGCTGGTACCACGGAGGTTGGTACTGCCTTTTGCTCAATTTGGAGACATTTATACTCGTTGTAAACTGTAAATTTTTACAATCTTATGCACAGAGGTTTTTTTATGTTTTTTTTAGCATTAACAGCCACAATGTATGTTCCTCGGAAATTTCTCAGTTTCATGGGTTAGTTTCGCTAGGAACTATTTCATACCTTAACAATATGTGAGTGGTGTGGTGCTTGAGATGGGAGGATTATAGCATACTTTATTTTGCATGATAAGTAGCAGTGAGACACGCCGGCCTTGCCACCGTCTTCCATATACGGAGCGGCGTACGCGCCAGCGCTGACGATCTTTGTAGGCTGTACAGTTTTTTAGCCAACACACACGTAATAATACTCCTGTCTGGTATATCCGTCGCAGTAAAATGGCAAAATTAGGAATTTGTCAGAAATCCTAGGAATTAGACCAAATGCTGGTATATGGCAAAATCGTGATTTCATTCTGCCATCGTCCTAAACGTTATTACCAATATCACCTACAATTTAGGAATCGATTTGTAGAATAGATCTCAATTAAATTTTGTTTCATGATATTTATTTCCTTGGTAAATTATTCTTTCTTTATTATACAAGGAATAACCATAAAAGTGAACTCAAATCATGACGACATTTCAATGGAAAAAAGTAAGTTTTGAACTTTGTTTTGCCATATTTCTAAATCCGAATGCCGAAATCCTAGGAATTTGTCCGAACTTCTTGATTTATTTAGAAAGATGGTAGAATAATGTCTAAGAATTGCCGTATTCCAGTTTTTGGCCAAATTCCTAGGAATCCATTATTCTGCCATATTACTCTGACATATCCAAACAATTTCGGGCCAGGTGCTCGTATCGCGTATCCTAGATTTTTTCCATTGAAATTTTTTTAGTTACTTACTTACAGTTTAAAAACTATAAAATATTTGTTAGGTTCCTAATATATAGAGCTTACGTAGAGCTGCACGTAGGCTATCTGTTCAGTCAGAAGTGATTAAGGCAAAAAATTTTAACAAAGCATTGTGGACTGTTGTGAATAGACACAGAAATAAGAAAATTGCAAGCATAAAGGAAAACATGAAATTGATGCTAAATAATAGGATTACGGACGACCCAAAGGAAATTGTTAGGGCTTTCTCTAAAAAATTTACCAACAGTAACAATACAATAAACGGGGATACGCAATTAGCTTTACAAATCCTGAATCAATATGTTGGTAGAGTACAGGATTCTATGGTCTGGGAGAAGGTTACGGCAGTCGAAGTTAGTAGGATAGTAAAGGCTATGAAGTCAAAAACATCATATGGCTACGACGGTATGCCTATTTGCATTTTTAAGGACAATATTGATTTATTAGCGGAACCCCTATCTATATTTTTTAATAATTGCTTTGAACAAGCATTGTTTCCAGAACAACTCAAAATTGCTAGAATAAACCCAATATTTAAAAAGGGCTCTAGAACCGACCTAAATAATTACAGGCCCATTTCTGTGTTACCAACACTGTCTAAAATCTTTGAAAACCTGATAAAAGTGAGACTAGTCAGACATCTCAACAGGCATAACATCCTACATAAAAGACAGTTTGGTTACAGAACAGGAATTGGTACAGCTGAGGCCATCGATACTTTAATCGATGATGTAATAATCCAGATAAATAACAGACTTAGAGTGGCTGGACTCTTTCTGGATTTGAGCTCCGCCTTTGATTTAGTCAATCACGAAATCATTCTTGCTAAACTGGAACATTACGGAATTAGAGGTGTGACATTGCAACTGTTCAAATCATATTTAACCAATAGGTATCAGTTCACAGAAATAAAGTTTGTGGAAGGAATGGAGGAGAAAACTGCTTCCTCTAATCTAGCGAGGGTTTGCAGAGGCGTTCCACAAGGGTCTATTTTGGGACCAATTCTGTTCATATTATTTACAAATGATTTAGCGAATTATATAACCGGAGTTGCCCCTGGAACTTCTTTGATAACGTTTGCTGATGATACGAATGCAGTTGTTTCCGCTTCTAATATAGATGATTTAAATGAAAAAATTAACTGTCTTTTGTCAGAATTTCAGCACTGGTTTACTATCAATGCCCTTAAATTAAACACTAGCAAAACTAACGCCTTACTTTTCAAGACAACTGCTCGTAACAAAGATAAACTGAGTATAGGTAGCGGAGGTAATCCTGTTCCGAGTGTTGCCTCGGTTAAGTTTTTAGGAGTCCACATTGACGCTTCTCTGAACTGGAAACAAGAGCTTGCCTCTTTGGATAGCGCCTTGAGTTCTGCTTGTTATGCCATCAGAAGTTTGCGGGATGAGGTGGGGTTAGCTGAGCTAAGGATGGTGTATTTCTCATTAATTGAGTCGAAATTAAGATACAGTATCAAAAACTGGGGCAATGGGTACAATTACAATATAAACATGGCATTCACGCTGCAGAAAAGGGCAATTAGGACAATACTTCGACTTCCGCAGTCTGCTTCATGTAGGGAATTGTTCAAAGATCTTAGGTTTTTGACAGCGCCATGTCTATATATTTTAATTTTACTAGGTGACTTGGCAAAACATCACTGGACGATAGAAAGTGTAGATGAAAATAAATCCAGATTAAATTCAAGAAGAAAGGATTTGCCTGTAAGAATAAAACCCCGCTTGAAAGTTGCAGAATATAGCGCTCGATATCAGTCTGTAAAGATTTTTAATAGATTGCCTACTGATCTGAAAGCTCTGTTAGATAAGCCATTACTCTTCAAACTAAAACTTAAGACGTTCTTGCTGGAAAAATGTTTTTATACGGTAGAGGAACTTATGATGTTATAGGTAATATTGTAGTAAGATTTATAAAATTACTGATTGAGCAAACACTTGTCTTATCGAATTTAAAACTCAGTTTAAATATAGATATTTACATATACAATTGACATTTAAAAATAATAAAAATAATTTTGTAATACTTATAATTTATGGCTATGACATTTAATTTGAAAAATTTTGACATTATATTTGAATCATTTATTTACCTGTATATTATATTATTATCTTTTTAGTCGAATTTTTTGACCTAAAATAGGATTGTGACGGCGTAAAATAATAGTAGTGTTTTTTGCATATATATTGTATGAATTGGTCTCATTTTAAATTGAATTACCTAATGCATTTAATTGAATTATTATTAGATGTTTTCTCAGAAATGTCGTATTAAAGATTGTACATGTAGTTAATAATGTTGTGTTATGTTATATTTTCAACACAATGTATATTGTTCGGAAATAAATAAATAAAAAAAATAAAAAAAAAAATATTGTTAGAATTGTGTGTAATGATGGTAATAAGTTAAGAAGAAGAATATAATATTTTTATATTTACTACCCCCACTACATCGTAAAGGGAATGACTCTATTACCGTTGATAATACCTCGGGCAGGATAGCGCGAATTCGCCGAACAAGTAAATATTGCCAATCTCGCAGCAGGGTAGCTCGCCCCTACTCGGACTTGAGTTATTGGTGATTCTATAGACTTTTCTCAAACTATATACCTAGAGTATGATTTAATTCGTGAATGCATGTTGTTATCTTTTGGCAAATAGTAGAATCTTTATTTAAGACACTTTCAAAATCGAACGTTTTAATACTCAAGTCCAGCAATAAATAAGCGTTTCCTTCCCCCGGCAGGGATGCGGGAGGTCCCTCATTTGTTCCCCATTTTGGGAACTACCAGCACGTGCCGGGTAGATTCAGTCCGATCCGTTCTTCCAAGAACAACTCCTAAGCCAACCACACACACTATTTCGGGTGAGCTCCTGCTCTCCACCAATCAGTCAGGTGTAGCTTTTCGTAGCCCGGGGCTAAAATCAAAGAGTACAACACTGTTCCTTCCGCGTACAAATCTGAAGCGACTCAAACTGGAAACATGCTTACAGTGTACTTCGTTTGCATACACATTGAGATTAAACCTGTAATATTCCTAACACATAGGCGTCAGCTGTTTCTACCGCGACGGTAGCAGGAAGTCATCAATAGAGAGCCGCGCGTACTAATAAATTGACGAGGTTATGGTGCGTTAGTTCAAGGGGGATACTGTAAACACCATGCCCTTTCATGGCACCATATTTAGATTTTACTGTTGGCTGTAACGGGTTTGTTAAAAACCGTGGTCTTAGTGATTCGAATATCGCGTGATTTTCTTGACTTTTTAGATACTTACGATCAGTTCATTTTGCCAATTGTTTTATTTTCTTCGTCTTGTTGATGTTATGGTATTTTTAAACCTACTGCCTACCTTAGTTGCTAATACATATCACGAATATTCTGTATCGTGGTAGGTACATCACTAATATCGCTATTTACATTTTATACAAAAGACTATCCATCAATCAGCTTCTTTCTTCGCCTGGTATACCTCTATTTAAATGTATATCAAGGAATAATTTCCCCCAACAGTTTCACAAGTGTTAAAAGAATATTCGAGTCACAGATTTTCCTGTAAAGAAGCATTCTCGACTCCGCTTGGAGTATGGCGAGCTCGCATGTCGAAACCCAAGTTCACTTCCTGACGCCCACCAGCCAAGGTTATGTCATCGATCTGAGGGCCCCCATTCGGAACGCAACTGCCGGATTATTTATAGGCCTTATTATATTGTAAAGTTTTGTTTTCAAATAAAGTTGTTTAGTAGACCTGATTTGTAATTTAAAAAACCATATGGAATTAATTGGCTAGCTAGACAAAACAGATTCATTTGGCTTACACAACCTGTCTAAAAACAATATGATACTCATTATATCAGGCACTATTTACTCCATATTTTTTCGTTTATAAAAGACCTGTGCTAGCTAGCTTGCAGCAGCTTATCCCCGTAACAAAAATAAATCTGTATGACGCTCAGAGTTCTGAGAGAACTTGAACAAAACGTAATATTTGTGTTATTCTCTCTGGCGGTCTGGAAATAAAACTATGGCTTCCGTTTTATGATATTAAGATCATAAACCAAATGCTTGCAGCTGGCGGCGGCAAACTTAAACTTTAAAGAACCTGCCTCCTAGAACTTTGGAGTTTGTTATTATTTACGCAAGATAAAAGATCCTGACAGTGAACATATATTCAAAGCATATGAGGTTTTTAAAACTTGTTTTAAATTGAAATCACACAGACTAACCACAAACAAATATTTGCAATGTAGTTGCACGAAATGCTGCCTTGATATTGTTATCACAAGAAAGTCTAAAGATAAATGCAATGTCCTCTAAATGAGATAAATGACTTCCTCGATATTTATATTGAAAGGAGAGACGGTTCGTATAAATTACCGTTTTTGCGGCCGTTTACGCTCTGCCTTCCCCGCAAGGGATAATGGGCGTGATTTGGTGTATATGTGTGTATCTATGCAGCATTGAAGCCAAGGGTAGTTTTTTCAAATTTGTGTAAGAACTATTCGTAATCAGAATGAGGTAATGTTTTTAGGAAATTCTCTTTGCAATTTCCTAAAAACAGGAAAAATTTGGATGTAATAAGTAGGTAAATATGTGACTCGACTAAACTTGTGAAATCTTTTCAGATTCATTTTGAGATGACTAATATCAATGTCAAAGAATATTCTACGTTATTGGTTTAATGTGGTTTAAAATGTTTTATCTATATTATTCTATCAATTATCTATCATTAACGTTCCGATAGTAATACTTATTTCATACACGTTCCATTCGACCGTTTTCGCACTATTGCGTGCCACGAGTGCTAAACCTTGCGCGTGGCAGTGTCCCGTCACAGTAGATGTTACGGAAAGTAGAACGTCTTCATCCAACCTACCTAAATCGCCTTTATTTGCCCGTGCGACAAACACCTCAACAGTAGAAGAAGGGAATGTGGCTAATGATATGATGGTGATGCAGGTTTATTGATCCCATCCCAAGGACTAAAACCCTAGAAAATATATACAATCAGATATTTTTCTTACGGCCACGATGCTTCAGTATGATTAAACGGTAATTGTTAAGAAGAAGGTTCGGTACCAAGACATTGGAACTTACGGGCTGATAGTCCTATTTTAGAAAACTATAGGAAGAAACGCGCGGCAATCGCTTAGCCACTCACTCTACATAATTTGTATAAACAAGCAGGAATTGTTGCCTGGATCTTGACTCGTCTTCCTCAGGTGGTCGTCGACTCACGATGGCCTGGGAAATTGGGAAATTTGACGTTTTCTGTAACGTGTGGTGTTCAAATTTAATATAAAGGCGATTGATAACGTCGGTTCACATTAGTCGCTAATACAACGCAGTGCAGTTCGGCAATCGTACAAACGGGGATGCATATACAATATCAAGCTTTTATCCTAGCGAAGTAGATCGTCAATGCCCGTAAGAAATAAGGGTCAGCTTACAAATGTGTACGCTAGGTTGTCTTGTCACCACACGGCCATATCAATACTAATCTTAAAATAAAGTCGCTGTCGCGTGTCTTGTTGTTTGCTTATATCTTTTAAACTACGCAACGGATTTTGATACGGTTCGTTGAACCCCTGACGTACAAACCGAAGTTTATAGATTGAGTGATTCAAGAGGCAGGTTTTTAGGTACCTTTTTCTGCGGGAAAAATCTTGATTCATACAGGAAAACTGGTTGAGGTCGTTTATTTATTAGCACAAGAAAACTTCGAGTCCCTTATTGGCATTCGAAATTTATATATTATGTACTATCATTTCAGTAGCTCTGCCGACTCTTTTTTTATATTCTACTGCGTCGATGTGGCGCACGCGCATGACTCACGCAGCGGGTTCCCTCGTGGCAAGACACACATACACAAACAACTACAGTTATACGCTACTTCTCTGTATGTGTAGAAGAGCTATGAAAGCGGGCTAAAAGTACTATTATTAGGTTTTACGACATTCGCTGGGCTGCTCGGACTAAAGCAGCTATGCTCTTTTTTATTTTTTTATTAAAATTATTATTAGTACGGTTAAGTCACAAAGTTAGCCGAGTTAAGTCCTGTCTTTCTTAAGCCAAACGTTTGAAGATAAGAATGAATTTTCTAAAACTAAATAATAACTGAAGTCTCATAGGAATTGATGTTTTCCACAGTTTATTGGAATGTGGACAAGAACAGCCTGTCAAAATAACGCAATTTTAGATAAACTATTGTTACAGTTTGTACTATTTTGGCACTGTGCTATGACTAGGTTTCATGCATATTGCAATTTGTTACTACACAGTTCCAAATCCACGTCGCGTCGCCCTGAAACTACCAACTCGACGTTGCGAAAGGCCTTGCCTTGCGATCGTACCATTTCTGACGGACCAGTTTTGCGCGCTTGCGTCAACAGCCAACAGCCAACCAGCGGCGTGGGCGCAGCCGCTGCCAGTCAAATGCTGGATGTTGAACTTGATTAGACCAATTGAATTGAACTCATACTGGCGAATTTGGGTTTGTTTGTTTAGCGCATTTTGATAGTATCATATACTTCATAAAATAGTGTCGCGAAGAGCGTAACTTGACCTCCATGCACTATACGCGTACGTACGGGCGCGTACTAACAGTTCACTGGGAATATCTAACCGAATGAGCTTTAATGCTAAAAAGAAGGCCTTCTCTCTGTTTGGGTTAATAGGGTAGCATGTATAATGTTGTCCATTTCGTCGCGCCCTTTATCTACTTTGTGTCTTTTGTGACGCATAGTCTGTGTTTTATACAAATTGAAAAGAATACATAACGTACCTACTCGTAAACTCATAACTGTTCAGCTCTGTTAATAGACACTATAATTTTTTTAAACGTGAATGTTCGTCTGGCATGAACAAACAACCTGCGCCACGTCGATAAGTCGTAAACAAACAGCTAGAGGCTTTCGATTTTAATCTGATGTCATCCGCGTGGCGCGGCGTGGGCGGAACGCTAGCTTAATGAGGACTTTATTGACTGTTGATTGTTGCCTGATGAAGTCCACTGTACCGAATAGGTATGGTGACTTAGCTGGACTAAGGGTACTTAATATTATCATGGGTAATATTTTACTATGTGTGACTAATTTCACAAACAAGTGGATAGAAAGCGTTTACCTGATTTTGGTATTAATCTTCGGTAAGTACATCATAGTATACATGTCGGTTTTTTGAATTAAGGATAGTTTACTAAAGTAGTAGCAAGAACTAGTATTGCATAGATTAGTTAAAGTGAAAGCGTTTTTTGCGGCATTACACATAGGGGATAGTAAGTAGAATTTTACATCCTCTAGCTTTCTCTAGGCAAAGTTCAATAAAAATAAAGAAGAAGAGACGAACACATAAAGAATACAGACACAACAGGCACTGCTTATCTCTAATAAGATTTTTTTACAGCCTAGGGAAAATTATTTAACGAAATACGGATAAGACGTGCACAGAATATATAGATATTATAACCGTATAACGTAGCGTAGGTGAAACATCAATAACAAAAGCGAACATATCACGAATGTATCCGCTTTGTACAACTCTATTTTAGTACATAATGTACTACATATTTGATTAAACAAGTGTTGTAAAAAACTCGAGTGCGGAGTCTAGCAATATAAACTCGACTCAATTTGACAGTGTTCTGTCGGCTAAAATGCTCGCGAGTCCAGATTCGAGTCAAGTGCGAGTCATTCAAAAAGACTCAGGATCAGGACTAAGAAGAACACGAGTTGTAAACAAAACAACAGTTGTAAACATTACAACTTGTATTATTTTATGAAAACTCACGCAGGGGCCTAGTGAAAGGTCAGACAAATTCCATAAAACGTTATCAAATCACTTCATACTAACACGGTTTCGTTACAGTAGTTATTTACTACAATGAAGTTTCCGTGTATTCATCGAATTTGGGACATGAAAGGAATCTCTACGTAAAGTATAGGTTTTATTTTAAATCGATACATTCATGTCGCTGCACTCACTTGCGGTAAAAGACTAGTATGTCATTGCTTGCTTTTTACGTCATTTTGTTGTATTAACGTAATTATAATCCGCTCTAGATTTTTGATAATATTTCAGAGTATCTTATATATCGTCAACTATGTCAAGCAATGCCTTTTACATGGTTGAAATGACACGGTTACCGATATAGTTACTTGTCATTTATTTTTAAATCGGCTTTACTGTATGTTTAGGTGCTGAAGCGTCATATTTATTGAAACCATCATTATTATCACAGCTTTAACAGTCCAAAGCTGGCGTAGGGCTCTCACAGTCTACGGTACACCACACACTCATCTATCTTCATCTTAAGGTCGCTTCACCAGTGTAAAAGGTCAGGCAGCCAATGCTCACAAAGTTTTCTGCTTTAAAAGACTGCAAACTTTCTGCTTTAGAAAACTGGCTTCCTTTTTGAAGTGGTTTGCGGTGAGCTCCCACACATATAGACAGAGCCAGACTTTATCTAGCTAATAGCTTCAGGCGATTCTCTTTCTCTGCGTGTTCTATTCTATTATATTTAGGACTGGAGGGTTGCCCAGCTGCTACCCGCTGCTACCCGATTTCCCGCGGGAATAAGTCATTTTAATATAGCCTATGTTCATCAGGGATAATGTAGGATTTTAATGGTAAAAGATTTTTGTAAATCGGTGTCGTTGTTTCAGAGCCTATTCAATTCAAACAATCAAATGTTTCCTCTTTATAATATTACTGTAGATCTATAACACAACCGTTGGGTTTACAAAGGTTGATGTCATTGATTCATAGCGCGCAATCGACCCTTTTGAGGACAATGAAAAGTGTTTAATTCCGATGTCCGCCCCTTTTCTCAAACTAACTCTATTTTTATTATTTGTGACATGGCTATATACAGCTAATGCGACAAATTTAATATTCAACAAAATTAATTGTGGCCGTTTTTTCGGTCGTTTACGCTCTGCCTACCCCGCAAGGGATAAAGGCGTGATATATGTATGTATGTATGTAATTGTCGGTTGGCGGGACTTAGATAGATATAATTTTATTGCTGCTTAATATCATTGTAACGAGAAAATTTTGTATAAACTAGAAACGTAGACGAGACGTACATTTCGTAGGACAATAATCCCGCTCTATATTTTTCCGAAAGATCTAATCGTAGCTGTTGTTATAAGATTCGGTTTAGTAAACGAGTGCAAGATATCAAGGTCGGCACTGACCAATCGCAACACATTAGTCGGCTAGTTAGTGGGGGAGGTGTTGATTAAAATAGATTGTAGGTAGGTTAATGTATTAAACCTTAATTTTATCTGATCACTTTTAGGAAATTGTTATTAACCCCAATACTTTCATTGTTCTTGATATTTTAGTATATCATTATTTTATCATAGCCTCAAAATATTATTATATTTTGGAATTATTTAAAACTAAAATACATATAATAAAAATAGTTCATTTTCATTAAAGTTATCTTATCTAATACATGAGATGTCCCATTAAGTAAGCATAGCTACTTGTGTCAGGAGTGACTCGCTACTTTCCTTTTGGACACATTTAAAACCGAACACTACCTACTTACAATTTATTGATAATCAGAGGTTCCTTGAAATGACCTATCCGTAGATCCCGTATATACGTACAGCATCGCGGCGACCGACGCGGCGGCAGTGACATAAAATTATCCGCAAACGATGAGTCAAATACTAAACGAGCCGCTAACAGGCTGGACAAGTCGAACGATGTGATAATTGGCTCACAGACCACTTCGCTGATTGGGATAAACGATACGAGTCGATGAACTGGACTATATAGAGGCTTAACCGCAAAAAGGTAGACAAGCGACTAGCGTTTTTTTATGTAATAAGATATTTTTTAACCTTTCTTTGATAAGGGCCTAGGTGTTGAAATGCAGGTTAAAGGATGTGAGATGGGACGGAATCACCCAAGTCATGTAAACATGAAAAAAATATATTATTCAGCAGAGGTACTACAGCAGCACGTCCTGAGGGTACAACGTACACTGCAGTTTATAAGAACAACCAGCTTAAGTGATGTTAGTACAAGTATGATATGTTGTGTTGCATAAAACATTACAAGAAAAAACATAGCTAAAAAAAAAGACAATTTTGCCGAAACGGTACCAGCTCAGCATAGTCATTAACATAGACTGCTTATAACGCTAAAATTCAGCTGACACCTTTGTAAATGCAAATGTGGAATTCCTTCCTAATTCTTATCTAAGTTTTAAAGTCTTCTATGTCTGCGTCTCACAAAAACTTCAAATCCTTTGGTCCGTTAGATTGTATGATTAATAATGTTCACATACAGTCTCCTATGAAAAATCTTATGTAAACCATATTTCACAAGCGTAGATATAGCAAAGATCTGTGTGATCTGTTTGATTTATACTTTGTACCGCTACCCACACGTTGGACATAATACATTTTCAATTGTGTTTATTATATATATTTTGAGCATTCATTGCAGTGTTATGGATATACAAATATGTTTGACATTCTTTGATCTGCAGTATGCTGCAAGTTTGCATGCAGCTTTGAAAAACAATTAACTACATCATGATGAATTTCCTGCGAATTCGTAGTCGGATGAGTTGCTTTCCATGTAAGGACTAATTTATAAAAATTACCAGCTTGAACCTTTTACATTCAATCATCTACGTAGTTTTGCCAACTACATACTGGTATCAAGTGATTTATGTCCCTGCCCACGCGTCGGACGCAGTAATAGATTGTCAATGGTGTCCGGCGGCGTAATGGTTTTGCTAGGCCATCGTAATAGTTTGTGCTTGCAACGGCCACGTGTAAGCCTATCGGCATTAATATAGCTAACTGTCAATCATATAAGCGGTTTATTTTGTTTGTATAAAAACTATCACATGCTGTTGTTATCCGCTTGTCTGTCACGTACCGGGAGCCGCACTACAATTTTGAACCTTAACTACCCACAATAAAATTCAAAACTAATGAAATTGTTATAGTATGAAGCGACAGACGAGTGATTATAACGATTCAGAAATATCAACTTTAAAGTGTTTCGGAACATTTACTCGATGGATCATGTTAACTTGTTCGGTATCTTCTTGATGTTAGTCTCACCGCATCGGGTTTTGCTTTTTCTTGAAATGTTGTATTTAGATCGTAATTATAATTACTTTTGATCACGTATAGACAGACCAACTTTGTACTTGTTTGTAAATTCTTACAATAAGAACATATTTAAGTTCTAAATTAGCATTTCTTATAACAGTTATTAGAACCTCTTCCGTTTAATAGTGGTCCTGCGTCTAACATAGCGAGCAATGATGATAAATCTTAGATAGATACCCATGTTGTGTATCAGTATAGCACCTTGAATAAAGCTGTGGTCGTGCTCAATGAGCGAGCGGTCAATGTGCTCGATATAGGAATGACCTGTTTGAAAACTATTTATTCCAATAAATTATTAAAGCATAAGAATCACGAAATAGCTCTAGAGAAAAATTAGGTTTCTAATGAAATGAAGCAGTGCTTATTTGCTTTTTAGACCAACGCACAACTACATTCTTATTTCTTAAGATCCCGAAGTTCAGTCATATTTGAACGGGTTTCTGCAGAGTGTTCGAAGAATTAACTGAAAAGTCATGACCCATTTCGTCATTATGATTGAAAGGCTGGAATTATTAACAGTTAAGTCAACAACCCGCGATATAATACGCGCCCCAGGCTGATGGGCGCTTCTGTGGTATCCCTAACAGCTACCTTAGGTAAGGTTTTGAGGCGTTTGTAAGGCGGCGCGGCGTGGGCGGGCGGTGGGCGGCGGTTCCGTCTACTGATGTCATCGTGGCCTCACTGCCTATGTAGCCTGCACTTGAGGGCTTGAGACCTTGGTGAATAGCTTAAAGACCATTGACAAAGACCAACTTCAATAAAAAAACTTCATGTAACGTGGACTGAGACCTAAGGTGTCCAAACTGTTACTTTTTCTCTTCTACATGGTACCGCAAAGTGTTACACTTGTAAGTTAAATCTTATACTTCACTGTCGGAAGTTTTGTACTTACTCAGTTCAGCTACCTAGTTTGTTATTTCAGTCCAACAAACAACAACTTTACTATATTACCAAAGTAGTTTAGTCTTCGTATCGTAGTTGCGATAGTTAAATGTTATAATAGTTTCTGTATCATTTAAACTACTGACAAAAGAGGCATATTTACAGTCATTTTTCATTTAAATAATTAATTTTCTTTCTAGAAGATTCCTTTCCATATCTCCTATCCTATCAATAACATCAGTTACTTAAAACATGTTCTAAATTAAACCATTAGAGATGACACTCCCGCTCCAGACGCGCTCAAGGTCAATCCGTCTGGCTGTCTCTTAGAGAACAATTCAGTCGGGAGTGCGCTTCGCCGCGGAAACGTTCGTCGTGCGGGTCGAATTTTCATTGGATGGATAAGCGAGCAGAGTGCAAGGTGTTGTATTCATAGGGAGAACGCGTTTTACAAAAATAATGCTATTCTAATCTGGCACCACACGGCGCCATTTTTGCACCTATTTTAAAATTCTGTACCTACCTATTAACAATAAAATGGTAAGGTAAGACTTTAAAACGGGTAAATTTTTGTTCCCACGGGAAAACTGTTAGCAGCGGTCGCAACGCTTGACTGGCCGCTAGTCTGGAATAAAATTATTGGCACGTGACAGCCCCGACTTAAAGCGCGGGAGAGTGCGGGGCGTTACGGGCTGCGGGGGGAAGTAGGTATTTAAAGCGCGGCTTTTGGGGCCCAGACAAATGAGTTTCGTTTCTATACGCGAGTATTATTATCTATTCTTATGATTAAACCTAGAATTAAATAGGATTTCGGCTTACGAATGGCACGGTTCGTAATTTTACTTCTTTGGCAATGTCCATGTTTTTTGGCTAAACAAAAACTGTATTGCACACTATAGTATCGAGGACTTTCTATTGTCGTTAAACATGTGTCACTAAGAATTTCAATTCAATTGTTCGATTAGTTTTAATTGATTCGTATTTTAATTAATTTTTTTTAAAATATCTTCTTTTCAATCAAAACTAATCTTTTCGTCATTTCAATATACCATTGCTTTCATTTAACTATGTTGATGTCCGTACAGCAATTATAATTAGATTACTAGGTATTGGAAAGTACAATAACGTCTAGACTTGACCAAAAATAACTTATCAATCGATAGCAAACCATTAATTTCTAGTTATACCTTTATCTTGATGTGACGTCAGTTCTTATTAAATAATGGCGTGATACATAAAGATCGATTGCGTTTGGAAAAATTGTATAACTGTATTTATGGAATTTAGTTTCAAGATAGATCATCACAAGACGTGCTCGCGATCATCTTGTTATAAAGATTGTTTGCTAATCATATCATAACCATTTAAATTGCTCTCTTTATCGGGTGTGTTCCTCACAATTAAACATTTTTAAACTGATTCAAGTTGTGTTTATTTTGGATTTTACAATTTGGTTCGATCCTTACTTATGTCATGGGATTTCGCGGATCTGTGGGTCAGCCAAAATAAAATGACACTCCCTCATAAACAGCACTGTAAATGGCATTTAAATCCCAAACAATGAGAATAGAATAGAATAGAATATTTTTATTACCAATAAACATGCTTAATAAATAACAAGGATTACATTTTCTCTTAGCTTAGACAATTTTTTGTGTGACACAGCGGCCCCTGCACTAAGCAAAACTTGTATCGCAGGGCCCTAGTATTGCATTAACATTTTAGATGTACACTCGGACACAAGGTTTATTACTATTACTGGTCTTAATAAATAAAAAATATTACAAAATCCTCGAAACAGAAATAAAATAAAAAAAATAAAAATAACGTATTTGATGACAATTAAAGAAAACTAAGTATAAACTGAAAACTACTTACTAATGGTATTGTCAATTAGACAAATAGTGCATGACTTTGCTTCCAATTGTATCACAAAGTATACGTTTCACAAACAGATAAAGCGACCGTGGCGTGAAAATAAAAAACGTATTGTTAGAAACAATTATTGTAACGTTACATATTTGCATGAAACATTCATCGTGGAGGGCGATCGCGTGCCTGCATGTATGACCATACAACTTAGTCTATATGTTATTTATAACTAGCGGCCCGCCCAGCGGTTTCACCCGCTGTGACCCGTTATCCCATGGGAATAAAACCTTTTCCCGGCATTTATTATACATTTAAACCTTCCGCTTGAATCACTTCATCTGTTTAAAAAAACGCTACAAAACGCGACTTTTTCTCGGCATAAATAACAACACATATAAACCTTCCTCTTGAATCACTACTGTATCTATAAAAAACGCATCGAAATCCGTTGCATAGTTTTAAAGATTTAAGCATACATTGGGACAGAAACGGATAGCTACTTTACTTTATACTATGTCGTAACTATGTTGTGATAATTAATTATATCTACTTGAGCTCCACATGGTTTCACCTGTAAATTGTTTGATTTAAAATAACCTCTTTGTTATTATTTAATATTAAATCTTAACTGTAAACCACTTCCCACGAAAAACTATCAAATTTTTACCCCCAGGCTGTGTCAAAAGTTGGAACAAGTTAATCACTAGCGAACTTATCTATCACTATTGGTAGTACTGTGAGCGAAGCAATTCAACTTCCTCCAACTTCTAAACTCGTTCAGACTTGTAGTGGGAAATGTGGGTTTCCTCTGGCCTTTCGCTTTTAAGGCCCTGTTTCACCTGAAAAAGTTGGTCACTTTTTTGGTTTTTCGACATTGAATCTAGAGAAATACAAACAAAGAAACTAGAGAGTTAGAGTTGAATTATAGTCAGCGGCCAGGCCATTTCTCGCGCGCGAGATTACAAAGATTTGTGCGCATTATATGTACCAGTTGAGTAAATTAATGTATAATATGCAGTATAATTCGTTGCAAAAACTTCATTGTTATTTCGAGACAAACAGCCTGAATGCCTTCGCGCCGCATCGGCCGCTGACCTACAATGTATAATCTATCAATTCTTATCTTACTTGAAAAGTTATGTACCTACCTAAATTATAGCATTTTTATTTTTTTGTTATAGAAATAAAACAGCAGACTTAAAATAAAAAACATATTCAAATAGAGGTCACTTTGACTTTGTCCATCAAGTAAAGTTTTTCAAATTATGTAAATATAAAGTAACTTAGGGAGCTCCGCGACACGGGCACAGCACAACCAAAGTTGAACCTATGTAGAGTGCGCTAGCGCCGCCCGCCGCGCCGCCGCGCCGCCTGCGTCTAGCCGGTTCGGACCGGATCGCTGACTCATGTGCTCACCGCAGCCTTGCCATTTGCCGCGCATGCTTCCAGTACTAAGCTTCGATCTATGGTAAAAAAGTAAACTAGGATTCCAAAGAACATTATACGTGTAAGGATGCATGCAATATTTGCGAACAATGTGCCAGCTACGAAACTTATCTGTTAATGAAGAATGATGGGAATATTTTATAATTACACCTACAAAGAATTTACTTATTTATAATGGTAGGAAAGCAGTTTTGTTTGCCTTAAAAGGTCAATACCCGATGTTTAACTTACACAATCGTTCAGCTTATGCCAATTATCACGCCGGCTTGCCTTGAAGTTGCCTCGAGTAATTTCGTACTACAGTTCATGCCAATATTTAAAATGGAATCAGTGCCGTTTTAGAAAATATGCAATATTCTTATGCAGCGGACGGAATTACAACTTGCGACTTTCGAATTTGCAACTAAAATGGATTAACGCACAAAGAAAGGAACACGCAGTCCCGGGAACACACATTTAAAGTTATCGTTCAAATTCGAATATCGAACCCGGCACCCTAGATCGGCAGTTATGGTTTCTGTTTTATAAACAAGCTAATCATTCGTAGGTCTTACGAAAAAGATCTATATCGTCATTATGTAGATTTGCAGTGACGGCGATTAACTTGAAATAACATAACGGGAAAATAGCATATAAGGGTTAATGGTATATAATTCAGATCGAAGATGAGCTCATACTGCTGATCGTACTCGTTAAGTACTAGTTTTTATGCCTTTACCCGAGCACCTATATAGAGAAATTGTCAGTAGCGCACTATTTTATAACCTTGTCGATGGCGGATAATGATATATTGTAAGTGTACATCCAAATAACAGTAACGAAGTAAATTTATATCTACGTCTTATAAAGAAAGCTCTACCCACAATTTCCAGAAGGGAATATATTAAAGATGGCATCGATACTTTGCGCTATCTTGGCTTTGACCACAGCTCTAGATAAACGAAATCCTAGATGTTCTCACAATAAACCGTGAAATGGTGGCTGGGCTAGTTATTTGCCCCATATTAGGAGCCCACGGTGTACCATTACAAGGTAAGGCACTAAGCCTTGTAGGGCAGGGAAAGCCTAAGAGCTGCCATTTCACGATCCTGACCTCGACGGATCTTTCACCTCTGTCGCCAAGATGATATCTGATATGAGCACCGAGCACCGAAACCTCATGCGCTGTCGTGGATGTGAGTTTGGATCCTGCACTGAAACTTTTATTGTAAATATTATGGTCTGCTCTGCACCACTACAGTTGTGATAAAAGCTTTTGCCAAAATAATTTGTTGATTGTTTGTTCTTATATTGGTTTCCAAAACATGTAGTAGCCACCAATTCTTCAATTTCATCATCGGATTAAGTTACAAACCAAATTTATGCTTTTAATGCCAGTAGAAACTTAGCGACACCACTAATCTATTTTTAAAAGCTTTTATTTAACTTGCAGTGTATGTAAGTAAGTAACAATGTTTGTTCGGTGCAAATCTTGCAAGTTTAATTTGAACCACTTCTCGGTATCCGATTGAGTTGAAATTTTGCATGTTGGTCCAGAACCGATGACAATGCATGTTAATCATAAATTTGACCTGATGCTGCTGCCAGGATCGGCTCCGTACGAGAGATCTCCTCAGCGGTTTATAGCTGGGACACAAAATTTTGTATACGAATTCGTTTATTATAGGCAGTTGGTAGGCCCACCATGAATTAGACGCTACATCCAGGGTTGTCTTCGAACTATGGAACTCCTCAATATTCAACTGCTGGGACTTGCAATTTTGTATACGAATTCGTTTATTATAGGCAGTTGGTAGGCCCACCATGAATTAGACGCTACATCCAGGGTTGTCTTCGAACTATGGAACTCCTCAATATTCAACTGCTGGGACTTTCAATTTTGTATACGAATTCGTTTATTATAGGCAGTTGGTAGGCCTACCATGAATTAGACGCTACATCCAGGGTTGTCTTCGAACTATGGAACTCCTCAATATTCAACTGCTGGGACTTGCAATTTTGTATACGAATTCGTTTATTATAGGCAGTTGGTAGGCCTACCATGAATTAGACGCTACATCCAGGGTTGTCTTCGAACTATGGAACTCCTCAATATTCAACTGCTGGGACTTGCAATTTTGTATACGAATTCGTTTATTATAGGCAGTTGGTAGGCTTACCATGAATTAGACGCTACATCCAGGGTTGTCTTCGAACTATGGAACTCCTCAATATTCAACTGCTGGGACTTGCAATTTTGTATACGAATTCGTTCATGATAGGCAGTTGGTAGGCCCACCATGAATTAGGGGGTCACGTTAATAGAAGGCCTCCTGATAGAAGAATTAGACTGTTCGAAATTAACTGGGACTCGGCCATGTAATAATGACGCCATCAATGAAATGAAAAGACTAAGACATATTACAAGCTAATTCTTCTATTAGGGATGCCGGAGGAGTAGGTACCAACCTACTTCTATAGAATATAAAAGAGATAATTATACTTTATCCTAATGTTAGTTTTCCCCGTGCCTTAAGTTTTTCTATTGAAGGTCTCTCCGTTTTAAAGAAAGACTTTCGTATTGATCAATAACTATCGTAACATAAACTAAAAAATATAAAATAAAATTATGTAAAAAAAACTTTTAAAACAAGCTTTTATTTAAGTGCTCTGAAAAGATGAAAATAAAATTTTGAATGACATTAACCACATTCATTTATGACTTTACAGAAATGAAAATATAATAAAAGCTTGTCGCGAAACTTTCAATTTGTGATTGAAATTTTGTAATAAGGTACGCACCTAACTGTAATTAGGTAGTTTCTTCTAGGCATCGCGACAAGCTTTTATTATATTTACATTTCTGTAAAGTCATAAATGAATGTGGTTAATGTCATTCAAAATTTTATTTTCATCTTTTCAGAGCACTTAAATAAAAGCTTGTTTTAAAAGTTTTTTTTACATAATTTTATTTAATAGATGATCTCACATTTGAAAAGAAACGTTAATAAAAATCCAAACTCCTTTCCATCATCACAACAGTGCAATGTAATTGTATACCTTAGTTTGCTCGCCATAGATTGGCCATTTAACAGTAATCTTCTTACTCTTACATTACTGTATGTAAAGAGAGTCTCGATAACATTAGTCGAGTCGTAGTTACTACTATTGTTTCCCGTAAACTTGACCGTGAGAACGTTGGTTTCTATTCCACTTTTACCACTGATAATTGTTAGGTGCAACGTGCTAACCGCTTAGATCAGCAAAGGTGGTAGGGGAATGGTAGTCACCATGTTATTCATGAAATATTGACTTTGATAGAGATGATAGCTAAACAAAATACCCTACACTACACCACACCAAATTATAATATACCTACCAACCTATATCTATAAATATATATCTATTAATTTAAATAATATCTCACAGTTTAATTGTTTATGCAGTTTTGTAGGACACTGTTCTAGATTATAAGTTTAAACACTGTATTTACAATATATGTGCCGTGTGATGCCGGCTTAGAATAGCATCACCCCTTTTCTTTCCCGTGGGAGTCGTAAGAGGTGACTAAGGGACTCGAGGGTGTGTATTGCAATTTTAGGCGATAGGCTGACCACCTGTCACTATGGCAATACACAATTTTCCGAATTGCCCTCAAATGTTTGTCAGACGTGGCGTAAATGTGCGCTTTTGTGGATGTTTATGTGATTATAGGCGTAATGTATGTATATATTTACAATAAATAAACCACTTGTTTTGCATGTTTTATGTCTGATGTTCTATTACATCACCCTTCATGATTGTTCAGTGCATGACAAGTGCTGCTGACCCAGATGTGTTCTGGCACGTTGATGTATCATTTACTGAGATCGTTACGTTTTATAACACTCGGAACTCAATCTAGGTTAGTCTATACTTCCCCATTGGAAACTCAAATTAAAAAAAAGTCACACAAACATTCCACTTTTCTGGTGTCCTGTAAAGTCTGTTCACCCAAGTAAAAGTTACAACTAGTTACAGAACATTAGTTTTATTTAATAAAATCAAAATCACTCCTGCAAAATGTACAGCTGTAATCAATTCGGAAAAGCGCCTAATTTCTATTCATACATCTATCCAACATACTAGGTGTGAACGAACGATCTGGTATGCGCAGTCGTTTTGGACATAAACAAGGTCTGTCACGTAATTTTATTTCGCAAATTAAGAAAATATTCTTTATGAAACTGTAGGTTGGTTTTCGATTTAAATAATAACTAGTAAAAAAAATATAACATAACCTCGAAAAAATGCATCTAGCAACATCCCACAAGAAAGTGGCGCAAGGAAACGCAACCGAATTATAATTAGCCCAGCAATGCGTTAACGGGTCAATGACACCTGCTGCTCGAATAAAACTGTAACAATCGCAGCCAGTTCTGAATGCACCGCCAGTTCTACAGCAGCTTTGGTACGCACAGGTCTTCTTGAACCGGTGTCATAGATAAACAGTTTGGCATAAGGCCATGTATTCCTCGCTTGGTTGATTTGAGCTTAGATTAAAGCAATGTGCTTATGCAGTTTTATTTTGTTTCAAATGGGATCTGTTTCTTTTATTTTACTGTTTGTTTATCTTCTGTCGAGCTTTTTCTAGATAATGACTTATCTCAAATGTGGATAGCCTTTGCCTTTATAATTTTTTTTTTCTATTCACGACTCAGGGATTCAGGCTAAACTACTACAAAACTAGCTTTCGGGTATTCATGTATTACCAACTACGATTCGATGTAACAAACCTTCAGTTTAAGTAGAAATTGAGGAACAAATTGTATTGAGACACGCAATCTCAATAATGAAACAAAACCTATTAAGCTATTATCCAGTAGAAGTAAGCAAATCAGCACTTGAGATTCCAACGCCTTTTCTTCCACCGACAAACAAGATAAAGAAAGCATGTTGTGTTTCAACCGACTGATCGACAATCAAATAGTGTCACTTGTAGAGACTAATTATGGCGATTTGTTGTGGCGTATCCCTAGTAAACACTTAAAAGAAGTGAAAGATAATTTGACAAAGTTATTGCGAGTAATGTTTATTTAATACCAAAATTTGAACATCGCAGTTGAATTTTGATTGTGTTACGCTTGCTCTGCATTTCAGCTATAACTTTGACCACTTTAAAAGAGCATAAGCCAGTTAAAGATAACCATAAAATTGTCTCTACTTACTAAAACAGCTAATTAAAAACAGCACTGTCACTTTCCGTTAAACTAGTTTTGAAAAGGATAAGTAGCAGATGTCATTGACTATTTTCGTCATGTCATGTCTTAAATTGCCTATGCTTTCCGCGCCATTTCGCAGATTTTCTTGTATGTTTAACCGCCATATTTTTAATCGCTGTTTAATTTTGACAGATACTACGTAAAATGCCTAAAATCATAGACTACAAGACAATTTAAAGGGTGCTCATCTTTTCTGTCCTTGTCTAAGCCTGTTTACCTGAAAGTGACATTGCTATTTTTTAGTTAAAGATATTAGTTGGTAACAATAAATTGAGACAAATGTGATGCTGATGCAGAGGGCGGGCGGAGATATTTTATTTTATTATATCTTTCATTAAATACAAAATTTACGCATGATCGAATAAACATAACGCACTTTCACTAGAAATGGTATCTCCAAACACCGCACGTCGTCGGCGGTATCTGTCGCGCTGTACGAATCCAATAACGGTGTTTTTTGTCTGGTCGTTCCACTTTCCGCGGCCATAGCTACGGCTTGTTCGATATTTGCCCGTCTGTATTGTGATAGGCTCTTCTATTAGCTTTTCGCTATCGTTCTGCTTTTAACAGCTTTAGTTCCAGGTATATTGGCAGTGGAAAATTTCCTATTGACAGTAGTTTGAGTTAATAATATTGTGGCACTAGTTTCTCAGATTCTATTCCTTGTATAGCAAATAGGAACACGTATAATACTATACCATTACTTCTTGTATTTTTATTTTGGGACAGTTGCTTTCGACCTATAAAAATTATTATAATCTCAATCAAAAGTGCTCGCAGCAGTATGAATCACAAAAATCCTGCCAGTTTCATGACTACCTACAATACCACCACAAATCCAACCTCATGGTGGAATTATTTACGACCTATCACTTGGAATACAATGACTATACAAATGCGGACCGATACAAGACCAGCTCCATTGTGCTTTCGATACGGTATCATACTGTTCGGGTTTATTGATTTTATGCTCATCCAATAAGGTATTTGTTAGGTACTTGAGTGCCGTAGGCCGTGCCAAAAGCATTGGTCGTAACGGAATTTCATGCTATAAAGTAAACTGGAATGGATTAACATTAATTGACTGTCTGGGCCATGTAGAGCACTAATATTGTATCCTTGCAGAGTTTGAAACATAATGGTTGCAATTGCGACCATACAGTTTAGAATATAATTTAACAATGCACGTTTTACTCCCCGTAGCTATAGTTACCTTTACCACATCGTGACAATGAATGCAGTTTTACTGTTCCCTTTTTGTTTAGAGCATGCTGTTCTGTGACGGTGGGGTAGGGCAGGTCGGGTTCACCGACCTTGTCCTCTGCTATAATTAGCGACTTTTGTATACACTACCACCTTTTAGTTGTTTTACTATGTTTGATAGTCGGTGGTGCCATAGCGTCTCCTGATAAAGGTGCTTATTTGGGAGTTCTTTGTGGACAATTAGTTTTTCCATCTGCAGGCGGGGTGTGCCTGAAGTAATTATAGCATGATCTACTAAGCAAATGTGCAAATAATCAAACTTATGCTAGGTTCACAAAAAATTAGGGCTTTCGGCATAATGATCATTAATCGAACGAACTCAAATTATTTAGCAAAATGTCGCGTTCATTGACATTGCCAAATAAACTATAAACAGACAAAACTTAGCGTTCGTTTGTTTGTAGTTTATTTACTGTAGCACTTTTGAACCCGTCGCGTAAATTTTAAAAGTTATCTTTTTGTTTTAACGCTCTCTGGTGACTATGTTAAACATGCAGTCCTTGTCACGCAGTGTAGTGGCTTTTTTGTGGCGATACTAATCTGCATAGAACATACCTAGTCATACCTATCTATGTCATAAAAATTGCACCGTGAATAAATACCGAATTCATACGCAAATACTTAGTCAAACTTAGAAATACTTACCTCCTCCTCCCTATGTATACTTCTAAGGGAAAATCTAAATATCAAAGCGTTGCTTTACTCCTTTTGTTAGCTTTTCGCGCGCTCTTGTCAGTTGCCATAAAATGCTCGTTGAAATTAATGTGTCTAGCTGTACCCTCTACCCTGCCCTCCATCACCTTATTGTTATCCTAGTACAGAACAGAATTACATCCCCTTTATATGAATACGATGTTATACTGTAGTGTTGATTCTGGTCGTAAAGATTATCAAAAGTATTAATCGGGTCTTATTCGACCGCTGTAATCGATTGATTGCTCAGTAAATGACCGATCTTGAACCTTTTGAATTGTAAAATAATAATGTAAGCTAATATGCATCCAATGCTCGGTGACTTTACCGTGAATAATGTGACTTTAAAATTTATAAAAAAATTTAAACTAAGGTACTAGGTTCTATTGAAATGTTCTCTATATAATTAAGTCTGCAATGTTTTTTTTGTATAATGGCATAGTTTAATTACGATTCCAATGCCATTGAAGTAAAGATACTAAAACTATTTCTTTTTTCCAACTGACTGACTCATGCTTTTGTCTTAACTTGGTGTCTTTCTTGAATTGCAGGACGCATCCACTCGGCAATCGTGTCCGGGGTCAACCTGGAGACTCGCTCCGTCACGGTGGAATGGTACGAGCGGGGGGAGACGAAAGGGAAAGAGGTGGAGATCGACGCCATCTTAGCCCTCAACCCGGAGCTGGCGCCGCGCCACCACACCGCGCACCTACAGCCCATGCCCAACAAACTGGCGAGGGTAAGCTCCTCAGTGTTCATGAACGCCTAGTACCTGTATACAGACAATACACTTAATACAATACGCCAACGCGTTGTATTTTAATGAAAACATTACTAGGAAATCAGGAATACATTTAGATCGTTTAAATGGTTCATTAGCGTACTTGTTTTATTCAGATACGTTAATTTTATGTACTTTCAAGTTTGAATAGATCCAAGCCGGTATTACTTTACTTAGGTCTAGTATTACCTAGCCAGGAATGTTGAACAGTTTGCATTAACATTACAATACAATTTTAAATATTACAATCGCATTGTATTCAAATGGTTTTTGTTTCTTCTCTTACTTTTCGTGTAGAAATTCCCAACTCGATCCTATGACCGCCTAGTACTTTTAGCCCAAAGTTAGGTCCCTAGGATACCTAGCCAGACTAGTCTTACCCACGTTAAACGTGACGCTCATGAGTCATTAACCAAGTCACTCTCGCGCTCGTTCAATTGTAGTATACAGAAATTTTCTAATTACCCAAACAATTATGACGACAACTAATCTTATACATTTCTAACTAGTAGTCCCGTAACACAGCTGCTAAATAAACGCATGATTTAATAGATAACAATGCGTGCTAACAAACCAATGCAATGTTACCTCACGCGCTTGAATTCGTTTGAATAATAACCCGGCATTTCAGCCTTGCTTTCATTTGAATGTAATTTGTGCTAACCGTATTCAAAGCGCAATGAATAGCGATAAAGCCCACTAAGGTCAGTCGTTGAATTGCAGAAAGCAGCCAGTTCGCTTTCGTCTTTAGCTAGGTCAAGTTAATTATACGAAATCGCTTCTGTGCAATTATAATTTTTCAAAGTGTGACGTCATCGCTGTAGCAGTTATCCTTTTAGTAGAAGTAGCACAGAACCCCCATGATATCGATCTCCTTGGCGTTGAATCGTACCAAGCCGCGATAACACTCATTGTTTGGGCCGCAAGCACGTTGCTAATCGACGGCAGTCCAGGCATAACCACATGTCCGCGTGCATCGAATGTGTCAGCCGGTCTTGATAACCTGCTGTCGGATAACAGATAAACTACAATATGATACTAGGGACTAATTCAATTACTTAATGAGTTCAGTTCATGAAGCCGACCTCTACACCGGCATCAAAAGGTTATTGCGATACGTGAAAAGTATATCAGGAAATCTCTAGAGCTGTTTAGTGCAACAGATAATGTCAGTGTAGAAATGTTCCCGTTCATCATTCCCTGGCAGGTGAAACCACGTAGCGGCGTTTTAATTAAGCACCGTTGCCATGGCAACTGGCACGCTTACGCTGGACACTTGGAAGTACTGTTTACCAACACGTTAGTTGCGTGCTGACCGAACAATGATTTTCCGACCGACCTTCCAATAGCTAACTAGCTTGACTTGTACTTGTAAGGCTGCGTCGGTCGGAGCGGACACCGCCTCATCGATTTTCTACACACGCCACCACTACAGTTTCACTTTCCATTCCAACACCATTAGACACGATACACAAAAAGTTTATTATTATAAAAATGCCTGAGTCCGATCCCGCGGAGAGCATTGTAAGTGTTGCACCGTGATTTTTGTTGTGATACTACGGACGACGGAGCAAAAATCTGTTATAAGCTTCAATTTAACTAAATTTGTCGGTGTTGCTCGGGAACCGCAAATAAACATTCTCTATTAAATTCCACGTAAAATATGAGCTTATTTGCTAAACCCAGGTAGGCTTATTCAATTTCCTCTAGAAATTAATGCAGATTTTTGCGCCGCACCAGCTCGTTCCTGATAATAGTGTTAATGAGGTCAAAATAATAGATTATATTGTTTGCTGTTATTAATTGAATACTAATTCAATTAACGATAGTAGAGAAGAGAGTCACTTTTTTTACTCCTGATACTTTAACTTCAAGATTAGTAGGTTAAATGCAATATCTCATAATCAACCCAATGGCAATTTGTGCTAACGGAACTGGGAAATATAAGAGGGATGTTTGACAACTCGTTGACGTACGTTATGGTGTGAAGGACCCGTCTGGCTCTTCGTCGGACGACGGCGGCTTCCTGGCGGGGGCGGAGGCCGAGGGCGAGTCGGGCCACACGCTCCCCGTACGCAACTCTAGATCGGTACTGTGCTGCAACCAAAATCATTACGGTTCACGCAATGTGCACTTTATTTTGCACTGTTTTTGGCGTTCAGAGGTACGGTAGACGTTTCCAATGACTATCTATTACCAAATTATACTAAGACAACATAAAATTTTGTGGCTGAATGCATGTGGACTGTTAATCCTAAAATCCTAATTCAATATGTTAGATATTGTTTTTTTCTGACTGTACGTAGAAAAAAAGTGCACGCGAAATCACAGTTCAACGATTCTATGCTATCAACGAACGGCGTTGCACGTAACATTAACTAAATGCTGCCATTCTACTCAGTTCAGCTTGGTTGACTCAACAAAAACAAAAAGCTGTAAATGCTAGTCATTTGGCATTTTGCCTAAAGTAAGCCTGATACAGTATAAACTTTCTTTGTCAGTGAGCACGATAGTACCTACATTTTATAATTTTAGCCCATGTGCAAACTATTTTTGAACAGAGGAAAAACATGCTCAATGCAAACATTAATATGATTGTTGTTTGTTTACCATTTTAGAAGCACTACAAGAATTATAATATGTTAGACATCAGTGAATATTTATTAGGAAATCTTTATGATTCATTTATGCTCGTTGGAAACGTTTACTTGGCTGATATAAATCCTCCTGAACGCGCTTTTTACACATTATGATTTCCACGTTTCGATTACTTTGCTCCACGGTCTATTTGATTTGCACACGAAGCCTTCTCTGGTGTCTTGTCTCTCAATGGATTGTTATTTTGTCGTTTTGTTGTGACAATAGCTTTAATAATGATAACACCATGGCACATTATTTGGTACATAAAGGCCAACTCAAAGGACTATGGGCCCTAGATTCGAAAAGATACCAACATCTTATCTTATCCATTCTGTAATACAGTTATAATTCCGGTCAAATTTATTCTATATTTTAAACACCACTAGTTCCCTAAATACCCGGTCACGGCACCACCATGAAAGTATGAATATTGAGGTAGACTTCTTGTTCACACTGCAAACAGGGTTTGCCAGTGCCATACAAACAAAAAACTTATTGTCACAGCAATGCTTACAAAAACGCAATCCAATCTATTTAGTTACGTAGTGTATTATAAAATTTGTAAAGCAATCGTATAAATTGCACCATTTATTTCTAAGCCAGACTATTTTATAGGGTTGTAATATTTGTAGCGTAATATTTTATGGTTCTTAGACAAAGAGTCGCGCAGAAAATGTTGGATAAAGGCCGTTCGGTGGAACATTGGCTGGCATTTTCGGCGAATTTGGATGTATGTAAATTATAACACAAAATTGGTATATAACTACTACACATTCTGCTTCTATAAACTGTCTAATAAATAAATTAAACGCAGGAACAAAGGAGAATGTATTGATCTTATTCATATTTCTTTTCTAACCTAAGTAAGTATGTTTTACTACAGCGCATATTTTTGGTTGATTCATTATTATGCGCCATTATGTTTGGTTTGGTAGGAGTAAGTTTGGTAAATGGGGTGATTTTATTCAATTTAGTTCTAGCCCAATGGGTGGAAAGCGGATAAGCGTCATGAAAAATATTATGAGCTTAATATACAGTTTTCATGAATTAAAATAAAAATTGAAAATAATATTGCACTGGGTGCAAAATATACATTAAATACATTAGTAAATTTAATATACAGTTTCTTAATGTCTTCGTTCAATGTTCATATCGTCATTATCTGCCTTGATTAAAGACTTTAAACACCATTGTCAATTTCAGTAAGCATTCACTCTATCAAAATTACTGCAAATTACATGTCACGATGGAATCATTCGATTTTGCATGGCTATAGAAATATATTGAGATTCAGCGGCAACAAGCCTACTTCCGTGCATTCAGCACTCGGCTCATACAATTTTGTAAATGAGGTTTTTTGTTAGTCCTCTTCATAAGAATGTATAGAAGGAAATTGTAAAGCTCATTCAAGAACACTGATATAATAAGTTACAAAATGATAAAGAATTTATTTATATAGTTCATAGAAAATTACTTATTTTGGATGTAGTTTATCAAAACTATACGTAGTTACAATGGTAGCACCCCTGGGGTTTAAATAATATATGATTCTAATTTCTGCTGACGTTCGAAATAAATAATAAATAAATAAACTGGACATTTCACACAGCGCCGTCTAGCCCCAAACTAAGCATAGCTTGTTGAACTAAATAGCTGATATTATTACTTATATATACATTTTCCTGTAAATAAATACAAATTATACATAGAAAACACCCAGACAAAACACAAATATCTGAAAATTTTACTTTATAAATATTTGTGTCTTGTGGGGATCGAACCCACGCCACGACCCTCGACGGAGAAGGCAGGGGTACTATCCGCTACGCTATCGGGCCAGTCAAAAATGTAGTTTCATTCAGGCTGGCGGCAAAAAAAAACTCTTAACTTACCTTAAATTAGCGCTGTCACTTTCCGTCAAATTTAAGAAAATAATAGGAGATAGATGTATAAGTCATGCCGTGACCTCTAATTTGACGCCAATACACGTTATCTGTCAAAATAAGGCGAGAAAGAAAACAATGGCGACTAAATGGATTAGAAATGGCGAAGAACGTATGAACATTTAAAAACAAGACAAGACGTAGATATCTTTTACCCTTTATAGAAAGTGAGAGCGCTAATTTAAGAATTTATTTCCCGAATTGAAAGTCTTTGCATGTTTCAACCTATTCCAATGTTATATTGTGTCCAATACAATCTTCTTATCGTATGGGGACACCGAGTCATCCAACGACCCGATGAACCCTGGTGTCAGAGTTTTTCAACCGCCTACTACTAGTAGTAGTAGGCCTCCAATACAATAACAATAGAGCATCAAACTATAATTAAATTATACGTAGACGACATAACCAGAAAGCTTTTAAAGGTAGGTAAGTAGTTCCTCTTTGTTCAATTATAGGTACCTATCGATTTACTTAGGTTAGATAACAAAAGACTACGACTAGACTTAGTCTAAAGCTATTATTGGAAGGTCTAGTAGCCTAGTCTAGGCTGCTGTACCTTCAAATTATGCCCGTAAATTCGTGGTATATCCACATAGATTAGGTAAGCACTAGGATAGGATCGGTTTGCATTCAAGGTCCAACAAGTTCGTTGCTGCAAACTTTATTTCGCGTATTTTGTAACCCTTAGTTACTCCAACCTCAAGTACATAGTTTTGTAGGTTAGGTAATTACGTCACATCGGAAAGCAAGCGGCTAATAGATGTAAGTAGGGCGTCGTGATGCGGTGGGGGCTTGTAATTTCCTCCTTCGTCACGAGCGCTATTTCCTAGCGAGGATGGCTTCATTTGTACACTAGGTAATAAGGTTTTCTAGATTGCCTGATAATTTAAAGGATTGAAAGGACAATACTTTTCTATTATCTGTCTTAATATTTTTGTAAGATATTTACATTCAAACTTTTCGTTACCTACGATTTATAACAATTTGGTGCCAAATAAATTTGTGGCCGCTAATTTAGACATCATAGCTTTGCCATGTTTCTTACATTGTTTACATACACTTAACCTAAGTACTTTATCTGGAAATATTTCTTCAGAACAGAAGACCTTCTAATGTTACATATTAATTTAACACAACAGTCTAATAACGTGAAACCGCAACAAATAACGTTGTCTCTGTCGCAACCCGTACCTGGTGTGAACTTGGAACAAATTAGGCATTTTTTACCACCGCACACGACCTAGTTAACATTCTGCAACCATACGATGTTTTAATTAATACCTCTATTGGGAAAATATTATATGTACTTGAGAATGAATAACATACGTGATACTAACATACGTGATTAGGAGAGTTGCCATTGTATTTTTTTTAGAAAACCAAGTTTTCTTTTTGTTATTACCCAAGTGCTAGAAGGAATGTTATTTATTAAATTACCTTTTTCTGATCAGGTTATTTGTCACCAAGTCAATATTATTTAGCACCCTATTTCTGGGTAACATATTTTTACTTTGTAAATAGTTTTTTCAACTTTCTCATTCTTCGGCTTCTTTGGTATTATTTGGCATTTTATGTATTTTAATTAAATACATTTAGTGATAGAAACTAATATATTTTTTATGTTTTAGGATATGACTCGTCAGTCCATCCCAGTGGCAACAAAAGGTGAGTTGTTCATTAATTTTATTAGTAATTCGTTCCGAATGAAAATACAAAGTAGGTTAACTACAGTCCATATCATATTTGGTAACTTTCATATACTTCAAACAGTGTCTGGTTTCAGTCCATGAATCAGAAAACGGTCACCGATGTGTCATCTGTTAAATTTACACAAAGACTGCTCTATTTAGTGACGAATTTTGTTCTTAGTGTGTGGCATTTATTTTAATTTGATGAGAGCTCTATGGATGTCTTGCTTGACTTATATTCTCGAGATAGTTGAACATTGAACTAACTAGGTGTTTAGGAAAAAGTGTTTTCTCTTGTAAAGGATAGACAACAGGTGTAAGTGGAGTAACTGTATGAGAAATTGCCTATTGTTTTGAATCTAGTTGATACGCATGGGGTGAAATTTTAATAGTGACCGAAAGCGAAATTAAGACGGGTGGGTGATAAGGAACAACTTTCCCTAAGGAACATAAGTCGACATACGAAAAAAAATGGTATCCCATAAAAAAATGGCGATCAGCTGATTTAAGTTACCTACTATGGGAAGCTCGAAATATTTATGTCGTTAAACCAAATATTTAAACATTCATGCTGTTTTCTTTCTCTTTTATTGTAGTTCTCAAGGTCTCTTTGTTAGGTTTTGTTTCGAGTTACATCTCATCAGCTTTCTTTGTTTAGTGTAACGTGGGAACTTTGAATTCGCTGTCACTTTAAGATTCCGAAGAATATTGAAGGAATGTTTTATGATAACATGTGATGTCGCTTCAAATACATACCATACCTAATACACCTATTTATAACTAATTGTTTTCGATACATAGATACATCTTTTGACATTTAAAGACACTATAATACTGATTTAAGAAATGTTGTGTTACTAATGTACATCCTAAGTGTGTAGGGGGCAAAAAAGAAACAACTATTTGATCTTCAGTCAGTAACGGAACATCATGACTATAAAAAACGACCCACTCTTGATCTTCCATTCATTTCCAAATATTGACATTCGCGAAAGAGGTTATCCGGCGGTTCCAGCACGCGATGACTCACGCTTGCATGCTCGTGTTGTCCCTTTCAACCGTCATAGTGATAAAGCGAGACGCACAGATGTAACTTAGTGGTGGTTCGCGGAAGGTTGTAAGGTCGTCGGACTCGGATCAGTTGATTTGAACAGGTGGATGGGTCACTAGCTGTTGTGATGCCTGCGCTGCGCAGAATGATACGTATATCGCACTTATTATGTTAGTGTCAGCACAGTCATACTAGGATGTCAATATTGGTCATGCCTCTGACTTAACCGGTAGCGGTATTTGTTGTATATGAAAGTTGATCTGATCAACTAAACTGAACGGCATAAGATCAACTATAAAATACCAAATGCTTATAATAATGTAAATGGATTTAACGTGGCAAGAGTTAACTAAAAAGCACAGATAGTAATTAGTACTGTACTTCTTGTGGGACATAATAAATTAATTTTCCCAACATTAATCTTTATTTCGCGTTTTCGTTTTCATTATTCTTCATATAATCGCCAAGTTCACTTTTATACCAAGCACAGTCGTTGTAAGGTGATAAAAATTGCGACTCGTATCCATACCATTTCAATCTTCCCACAAGAAAATTCTTCCTTAAAGGTTTTGTGACAATGCATTTGACGCACGCAACCAAAGACTTCCAAAGATTATTGTATCACTGACCCCCTTTCCGAATTATTCATACCTATACCATAAGAATAGATAATAATACTGGCGTATAGAAGCGAAACTCCTTTGTCTGGGCCCCAAAAGCCGCGCTTTAAACACCTACTTCCCCCCGCAGCCCGTAACGCCCCGCACTCTCCCGCGCTTTAAGTCGGGGCTGTCACGTGCCAATAATTTTATTCCAGACTAGCGGCCAATCAAGTGGTTGCGACCACTGCTAACAGTTTTCCCGTGGGAAAAAAATATTTACCCGTTTTAAAGTCTTACCTTACCATTTTATTGTTAATAGGTAGGTAATATATTACAGCCTACTCTTGTACTGGCTTATAAGTATGTATTTAAATACCTTACCTCACTGAACTATCTACCTACTGCGTGGTATTGACGGACGATCTTGGTTATTCTCGCTCGGCACACGGCACAAAGCACACCGCCGCCTCCGTTTGATACCTACCTATTCGCCGCCTCGCCGATTGACCAAAATGCAATAATTTTAAAAGATTTGCGATGAATATTAATTGTTTGTTATACCTATTCAAGGATTTCTTATCAAATGAACTTTTTGTTGCAGTCGAGCGGTGTTAAGTAGGTACCTACTTACCTACGTTAAAAAACATACCTACGATACGAATGCGCTTATTTATCATTATCAGCTAACAATGAATTAGGCACCTAGGTAGTTTAAATTAGAAAATGGAAATTAGGTACCTACGTAAGTAAAAATAGGAGTACACACAACAATTACGTATAATAACGAATGGTAGGTACCTAGGTATTTACTGTAAAATCATAACTTACCTTGGCTCATCTTTAGGCAAATTAAAAAAACTTAGATGCGGAGTCTTCCTCGCATCACTTTTGCAGCCATACACACCACAATAATTCGGCATTGCTAAATTTTTCACAAAAAATGAAAATTCGACCCGCACGACGAACGTTTCCGCGGCGAAGCGCACTCCAGACTGAATTGTTCGCTAAGAGACAGCCAGACGGATTGACCTTTGGCGCGTCTGGAGCGGGAGTGTCATCTCTATGTGATTTCTACTCTATGCCTATACGAAGATTGGTAGATAAATATCTTTGACTTTTCCCACAGCGCCATCTAGCCCCAAACTAAGCAAAGCTTGTAATATAGTAAACAGATAGCTGACATAATTCTTAATTTTTTGTAAATGAATACATAGAAAACACCTAGACTCAAATACTTGTGCTGTGTGAAGATCGAACAGGGATACTATTCACTACGCTATCAAATCAAAAAATCGCCTTTACGACAATTCAGGACAAAGAACTAGTATGTATGTCACTTGTACGTGTATTAAATATACATAACTTTCGTCAGTTGTAGGTATGTTTGTTTCCGCATGTACCACTAACCGGAATTTTATATTTTGTTGATTCTTGAACTAGTTCACTTGTTAGGTATAATATGCTATTGGGCACTGTTCTGAGTGACTTGTTCTACGTAAAATAACAGGTTTTTTATTAGTTTACATATGAGTGCATGTATGTAATGTAATATATTGATCTGATAGTAAAATAATATCAGCCGAAACCATAAAGACAAAAAACTGGTGCTGCACCTCCTGTACCCGATATTATCAAACTACAGGCTACAATTTTATATTTAAGTGAACACGGATTAAGAGTCCTATTAAGAATTTGCCCGGCCGCATTGTAGGTATTTGACGACTCGGTGGCCAGCCCGCGATCCGTGCGAACAGCGCGACCAGAACCAACTTATCTTGACCTGCTGCGCTGGCGCCGCCGCCGCGCTTTCTTTGTGGTTTATATTGGTATTTTCAATGTTTTGAGTTTCATAATGCAGTATGGTAAATATTTGAAATTTTAATTCAAAATATACACTTTAGATAGGATAACTTTTGTAGTATTTTTAGACGTGTCAAACGTATGCAGTAGCAGGTAGGGTACGTAATTTCTGGGCTTACTAATTAAACAACCTTGTTTATTAGCATTAATGGACTCTAAGAATCTAAGGCACAAAATTAATAACTTAGCCACAAATAATTTGTTGAAAAATACTAGTACCAGTATTTTATTCAGCACAAAATTAATAACTCAGCTACAAACAAAGTTGTCGCTAAATAGTAAGGTAACATAATTAATACTTCTAGTATTTAGCGACAAATTGATTGTGGCTGAGTTATTAATTCTTAGCCACAAGTTACCTTACTAATTTGGGGTAAATGCCAAACTCGCCACTCTGGGCAGGCGGGTTGTCGATTGCAGTAAATGATTCTATATTCTATAGTATGTAGCAATTCAAGGGTTTAACAACAATGATTTCAAATGTTTGTGTGAATGTGTATTAAGGTAAGTTTTAATGCTTTTTTTCAATGATTTTAGTACACAATGAATTCTGAATACAACTAGGTTATTTACAAGTAAAATTAATGAAAATCAGTTATAAAAATACACAGCTATGTGTGCTGTATATTCGCATATAAAATCACAAAACTATATCCGTAATGGCAGAGATAGGCTTTTTCTAGGATCAACGATTTCCGGAAGAACACAATCAAAGTAAAACTTTGTCAATCTAGGCAATATCTTTTGTTCCCAGAAATCATCGCCTTTATGAACTTTTAATGCCTTCATGGGAAACTCTGAGCCCGTCTATACATCACATAAACACATGTTTTTATTTGTTACATGGAGCTGGCCCTGAAATTGATAAAACCAATCATGATTTTGATTCATTACCATGTGGCCATTTTCAGTTTTGTAGCATTTTTTTATTATTTTATTTTTGTAAGAACGTTTGCTCCAGGAACAATCTGCTTCTACATGTATAGTCGGAGTAACGGTACTATCGATATTGGCCCGAATAATCGTTCTCATTTTCTTCAGTATCGTCGGCCCTAAAAAATACATTTGTCACATTGTTCAAAATCATAACAGCATTAAAATACCCCGTTACTTATAGGCTTAGGGTGGGTTTACATAATACAGCAATACAGCCACCCACTAATACAGCAAGTTTATTGTATTTTAGTAGCCTCTTCATTTATTTTCACATTCTAAAAATATACTCAGTATACTCACACTACTGAGCCGTATGCAGAAGTTGAATGTTCATTATGTTGATTCTCACCCGGTTCTCTATAACAGGAGAAGTATACGTCTTCGATTTATTAGTTGGTTCAACCAGAAATTAAGACAGGGTTATAGGAAACAGATAATAAAAAATACTGTACTTGTAACGTATAATTGAATATGTGATTACTTGAAACTTACATCAGACAAGCTTCTTTTTACAGCATTTTAGCTTCTAAGAATGTAACTCGGCTACTCAATTAATGACTCAGCCACAAAATTGAAATTTTAGTATCCTTCTTATAAATTACAGTTCAGAAATACAGGGGTACACACACTAGTGATACGAATGCAGAAGTTGATTTTGACGATTGTTTATTAAGTTGGTTCTCTTCCGGTTCTCTATAACAAAAGTAGGTACAGTAAGTTTATAGTATTTTCGTATCCTTTTCATTTATTTACCATTTCAAAAAAATTAGGGTACTCACACTACTGAGACGTGTGCAGAAGTTGATTGTTCATTATGTTTTATCTCGTCTGGTCGTCTATAACAGGTGAAGTGTGTGAGTTTGTTTTATTGACTGGTTCAACCAAAAATCAAGACATGGTGATAGATAACTGATAAATTAAAAATACTGTAGATGCAACGTGTTTTACATCAAATAAGCTTCATTTAAACAGCATCAGATAAACTTCATGCAAACAGCTTCTAAAAATATAATTCAGCTACTAAATTACTGACTCAGCCTCTAATTTACTAACTTTACTCTAATAAAATTAATTTCAAATGTTATTTAGTGGGTATATTAATTATACAAATAAATACTCACGTTACTAAATCATTTTCTTGTTGAGTTGACGATCCAATTAAAATATTAATTTTATTTTCCCTGGGAATAAAGGGTTTTTTTTTAATTTGAACGAAAAAGACGGTAGAACAAAGAATAAATACATTAAAAATTAAACTACATACCTTTTGGCTGCCAATGCTTTTTAAATATTTTCTAATCTTTTTCGTTTGCATCATTGGTTGATCTTCCCAGCATAAACATTTTTCTTCTTTTTATCCATTATCTGAAAAAATGTATACGTACCAATTGTATTTAGGAAGTGTTATTTGACTGTATAAGTTTGTTGGAAGCAATAACGTCGACAAGAAAAAGAAAATAACACAAAAAGTTTACGTCTAGTTGGAAATGCACAGCAACATAGCGGAATCATAGAACCACGTTATTCTCCCTATATTTTGATGAATACTCACAGGTCAACGTCGCGTCAGCTGTCGAAATTCGTCCGCGTGTTGGGAAGAGCACGAGCGACATAGATCCTACCTCTAAAAGCGCTGGCGCGATACTGAGGTCCGGAGCATCGTTGCGCGAAATATATAGGGCTTTTTAAATATTTTTAACAAAAAAAAAATATAGTTATTAAAATATTTTTTCTTTTGCAATTTGATTAAGTACACCTTCCTCTAACATATACATTTTTTTTGAAGTAATCCAATGGCAAATTTTTCCTACAGAAGCCATTCAAACAGCAAGATATTTCAACGAAATGTGAATGAGAAAACGAATTTTTGAACTATGTTTTAAAATGAAATTGAAAAATGTACAAAATAAAGTTTGTTCTCAAAGATATCCTCTATTTATATGTAAAATTAGTATTTAGTTAGAGTGTACCATAGATCTAAAACTCAGCCCTAATTTAAGGTCTTTTTCTTAATTTTCAGTAACTTGATTTAGTTTTCGCTTTTATATTATAAGTTACAATCTAAAATATCAAAATGTTCAAAATACAATTTTTAGTTAAAGATATGCTTGAAAAGATATACCAGAAATTTTATTTTTTTACCTAACAGTTTAACTTAAAAACGCTTGTTTATAACGCCAATTTTCGGTAATTTGCTAGAAAAAGGTGATAGCCCTCTTAAACTCACTGTCATTTTTGTTGCGCGTTATCGTTATCGTTATACAATTTAACAGGTGAAATTCGATGTTCATTGCACAGTCGTTTAGCTATCATGATACCAGGAATATAAACTGGCTACGCAATGTACTAAGAATTTCAACTGTAGACTGGTAGAATGTAGTTTCATAACATAGGCACCTGGTATTCTAAATTTCATTTGTGTTATTTTTATTATGATTACATATCTTATTTATGATTACGTATCTTATTTATGATTATCAAAAGTGAGCACAGATCTATTAAACCATAAGATCTGTGACGGTGAATAATCTCCACTTGAAATCATACAAAATATTGTCCAGAACGTTATTACTGGTGACCGATACCGAATCTCAGTATGGGGTGGTGATAAGGAACAACTTTCCCCAAGGAACATAGGTCGAGATACGAAAAAGCATTTGGATCATACAAAATAGCCAATCAGCTGATTTGAGTTACAGTGGAAACTGAAAATATTTTTGTCATATTTACCTATTCCGTGGGGAAAGTTGTTCCTTATCACCAGCTCGTCTTGAGATTTCGCTATCAGTCACTTGTAAAATTTCACCCTATATTGTCATGTTCAAACGAGATAGTAGGTACCTTGTTTTTGGCTTGGCTCCAATATTCTTAAGTTTTTGCTCACCTACTCTAGTCTCTGTTTCGCCTTAATATTTTTACTGACTGCCTTCATAAAAGAAAATGGACTGTCGAAATTTTGTTTCTACTAACTTACTTATTCTAAGAAACATGTTTTTTTTTTTTTATATAAAAGGTTCGTAAAGCTTTGTTGTTTCAAATTATGACCATTTAGAGACTTGAAATAAGGAAAATCTGGTACTATTTCTAAAACTTCTACAACTCTTTAATCGATACAAACTTAATTGTCTGATGTAGCGTGCCCGGCAATCCAGACGTTTATTTACCATCGATTCAGTTGTGCAATAGTGATTTGGCACCTCTCGTGCATCGGATTAACGTTCGTGTGCCCTGATTACACGGCCTACATTCGATCACGAAGAATTCCGGTTTCCGATCAATTATAAAATTGATCTAATAAAAGTATATAAAAGTGGGTCGGTAGGTACACCTTGCACTGCGCTCGCCGATCCGCTTGCCAGGCGTGGGAAGTATGTCCAGCAGTGGACTGTTTGGGGTGTTAATTTAAGTAAACTGAAACGCGGAATCGAACCATACTGCATAATGTGAGACTACTCGTCGTATATCCAGTTAATTCCAGTTGGACTTCCACCAATTTCTTGCATACATTTTCAGTCTAAAGACAATTCTGTAGCTTCCTTATCTTTTTATGTCCTAGCTCCGTGTGATCTATGAATGTAGAACACATAAAATAGCATATGCAAGCTTTTTTAGCAGTCATTTGCATAGCTTTAGCGCCACCATTTCCATAGTTTTTGCACTCGCCGCCACCACGTTATGAAAATATTTCACCACTCGGCCGCACGGCAACTAATAGATTACTTCCGGTAGCCCCATTTCTCTTTCTTACCGGTTAAACTCGGGTCGGACCTTGACCGTGGCATGTGTGTACAACATTCTTGACTGCAAGGTCATTGTTAAACGCTTTAATATTATGTTTTATTAATAAGTTTATTAAATTATATTAATGTTCTAAACGAGTCTGTAAAGTTTGCAAGTTGTTTAGTTTTTCAGGGCAGGTATTTACTGTAAAATCGGTTTTTTCCTGACATAGAGCTAAGTTATCAATATGGTGTTCGTGAAGGATGTAGGCTTTCTTTTAATTTTAAGTTTATTGGCGATTGTCTCATTTAACGCCGGCTCTGGATCCTTCCTGGCGCACAGGTTGTCCATCGCCATTCAACGCGCCAACGAAGATTAGATTCATTTGTTTCACACTAGCTGTTACCCACGGCATTGCCCGCGTACTCATTAAAACTATCCTATGTGTTAATCCATGTTACCTTCTATATGTGTGCCAAATTTCATTACAATCGGTTTAGTAGTTTTTGCGTGAAGAAGTAACAAACATACACACTTTCGCATTTATGATATTAGTACGATAGGATTATAAAGTTGGTGATAAGATTAGATTAGATTCATTTATTTAACATTACCAAATTCATAATAACAGTGCTTAAACTAAATGAAGATTTCAGAGGATAATGTGATCGACAAAAATAAAAAAGTACAATGTGTACGTTCTGCCTGCAATAAATAGCTTATTAGCTATAATAAAATTATCAATTTCAAAAATAAAAAATACAAATGATGTGATCCAGGGTGGTATATTTGATTGAACATCTTATTCATTTATTTATATCTTTTAGTATTCTTGTTCTTTTTCTTTTCGTGTCCGTGGACACTGTGTCCTAACTTTTGGTATTCTGATCATGACATTGTTTTATAAATAAATATTACCATTGATTCCAAAGGACATATATACTAGCACTATTATTCCAATTACAATCTGATTCACCCGGTATTACCCATGCATAAGACGTATGAAAGGCTTTAATTCTCATAACGACCTATCATAAAGTCCCAGAGCCATTTACCGTTGCAGGTAGCCGAGTGGATTCGTTCGCACAATTATTTTCATAATAAATTCATATTCCTACCTGGTTGGATACTCGCCAGAGTGTTATGGGAAAATGGGCGGACAGTTTATGACTTAATTTCATAATCATTGTTATAAACGTATTTCCATATACTATAACATGCCCTGTTAATTTACTCTCCTAGTCTAAGGTAAGGTAGTTCTGTCCTCCCACCCACTGCTCCCACCTAATACCGGACATATTTTCATTTTTTGGCTTGCTTTCCTAAGGCCGTACGCTCGCTCACGCGGTTTCACGCGCGGGACGGCCCGCGCGGGCCAGATTTCACAAAACACAAGATTGGCGCCCCGTGACGCGGCCTACGGTCACCCGCGCCGCGGCTTCAGCAACCCGCGACATTATATAACCCGTACAAACACGACGACACTTGCCATATTACAACTACCTAGGCACTATGCGCCTTCTAAATTTGGACGGGTAATAATGGCGGCGATGTCAGACCGCCGCGCGGATCCCGCGAGACCGCGCGCGGCCTCACGCGCGGGCTGGCCCGCGCGTGAAACCGCGTAAGCGAGCGTACGGCCTAAACTACTGGAAAAACTTCCAACATTTCCAATCTTTTTATAACCTGTGCAACCATTTTATATTTGCTGATTCCTTGCATTATACGCTTTATAATTATTGTCTTTTTGCGTTTTTGGATTTTGCGACAGCCTAAAGCAAAGAGAGCCTCTGCGACATAAAGGCATGATTAGACAGCTTGAGTGACTAATAAAAGCAGTGATGATCATGTTGATGACTCTATAATATGTAACGATTACCTTTGCCACTTATTGAAGTTCGATTGATATCAATTTAAAATTCGCTACGCGTGCATCGAACGATCCAAACATGTAGTGCATTCTGTCATGTAGTCAAATGTTACTATAACCGATCGAAGTGGTATGGCTCATGGTATGCTCTGATTATGACTTCATCTAATAGTCTTTCTTATTCTTTGCATGTTTACTGTAAATAAACCTCAGTTTGAATTATATATTTACATAACTTATTTATGAAATTAAACAAGACTTATTTACATAACGCTAGCATAAATATGCTGCAAAAAGTGCGGTGGTCATATTTTCAGACAAACCTTGAGTGTTATTTTAAGCTAAGATAGAAGAATACCAACGTTTTTTACATACATACACATATCACGCCTTTAATCCCTTGCGGGGTATCAGAGAGTGAACGCCACGTCTGACAAATATTTGAGGGTCATTCGAAAAATGGTGTATCGCCATAGTGACAGGTAGTCAGCCCATCGCCTAAAATTGCAATACACACCCTCTAGTACCTTAGTCACCTCTTAAGACTCCCATGGGAAATAAATGGGGTGATGCTACTCTTAGCCGGCAGCACACGTTTTCTACAACCTTAATTAATGCTTTCCTATTTTTATTGCCGCCTATTTACAGGTTATCTCTACGGAAATATCATAATCAACACGTTGCGTGTGAGGCACTGATATGGGGATGGTTATGTTATTTTGGGGTGTTGTAAATTTTACATGGGGTGGTCAGGGCGTTACTCCGTGGTAGGTATAAGCGAGCCGCCGACCCACGCGCGGACAGTGCTCGGCCGGCCGCGTGCAACACTGGCTGGCGCAGCCAATACAAACAAATTTTAAAAATTATAAAAGAAAGTGATATTAGTTTTAAAATTGGAAACTCCTGCACTTTTATAAAATGCCAGCAGTGATATCGCAAAGACGCGTCCCGCAGTTACAGCGGAATCTAAAGGGCGCAGGTAGTAAGTGTTGTATTTTGGACTCTAAGTCATTGTGATAAGTGGTGAATGGCGTATATTTGTCTGGATAGTTGGCGAATTGAATTTTTCGCTACGAGTGTCGCATATTGATGCTGTGAGGGTGCTGAAAATGCGGCAATGGAAGGCTTCTCCTTAGGGAATTGTGCAGGTACTCTATCGCCACTTGCCAAGTTTGCAGCCGGTCGACCTTTAGAATCGACGATATTTCTCAGCTTTGCATTCATTTAACTTCACTGTATGTTGTTGTGTTGTACATCTTGATACAGCAAGTATCGACTAGGCAAGTTCATGAATTTATGAGCTAAAAGCTGATATGTGAAGCGACACACTCATGAATATGTAAAATTGCAAAAGCACATCACAATATTGGCTCGCCTCGCACAGAACATCTCTCCGGGAATGCAATATTCCTGGCTTTTTACTGTTTTATACTTGTCTGATGAAACAACTACGTACGCGCAGAACAAAAGTTTTCATGAAGGTTATTTATTTTGCTCTCTGATTTGTCTTGGCAGATTTTAGGATCATACGTCTGTCTAGGTAGTTAAAAGGTTATATGATTTTTACTTTCCTGAAAATCGAATGAGAGACGTAAGAGATGTGTAATTACTTGCTTTATGGAACTTCGATATCGTTATTCTGTCTGCAGCTTTGAAGCAACGTTGGTGTGTAGGCAAACAAATCACAAATAATTTTATGGAGTAGAAACAGTAGGGTACAATCTAACTACAATAGTTTCTATCGTCAATAATTCTTTAGTATTAGAAATTGCGTAGGTAGGTGATTCAAATTGATAATATTGTGGGTCGATTAGGTAAATGGCTCGTCTGTTCTGAATGTAGAGTGTTCAACTTTGTACTCGTCTAATTGCGATTGTAGTAAATTACATTACAACCTAACCTTAGGTTCCTACCAATAGCTACTATGTTTTCTATTGTAGGTACGCTAGAATTACCCTTATGTTTTTTATTTGTTTTCACAGTTACTCTCTGTCTTGATAATACTTAAAAAAATAACAATCAAACAATTGATAATACTCGATACTTACAAATAAGTACATAGTTCAAAATGTATTTTAGTCCATACGAATTCTCAACAAAACTAAGTTCCTACAGCAGTAGATGGCTTCGCCACGTGGATAAGTAAACTTTTTTCCAAGTTCTCATGAATAACTCTTGCAATTTCCTGAAATACATGTATTACATGTGTAGTTAATATTATCTTATCACCACATTGTGTATGATTTAAGCTGTAAAGTGGCTATACAGCCAGCCCACATAATTTTAGCGACAAAACAATAATACTGTTTTGTTTATAACTCGGGGATAATGCACTTGTGATTCAGACGAATTGTGTAGGTGTTCTGGTGGTTTGTTGACCCCGCGGCTTACAGAAAAGAAAACTGCCAGTGTAATTCCATGTAGATCAAAAAAGCATTGACAAAACTTTACATCATAAAAACTCATGTTTATTGAAAGAGTTAAAAATTTATCATAATCTTTCAACTCTACCTAAAAATATTTACAACATCCGTCCCACCTTGGCTGCACCGACAAATTGCAGTTCCGTGTACCTATTCTGGTTGATATAAAATATTACCACCTCTCCTAGTATCTTCAAAGTTTAGAGCGCAAGTTTCCTGCTCTTAAATATTGTAGCGGCTGCGAGTCTTGGTTCATGTTGCTCGATCACAGTTTTTCACGCTCAATCATGATCAATCTAGTCCTATTGAGCGTATACTTAAATAAGTCACCTTTGTGACCGCGGATTAGTTCCAGTAATCGATGAAACCTTTTAAATTGCCGACCTGGCAAATGTTCACGTTCTTATCATTACTGGCTTCGATTAGACCCTTGTGGTAAAATATGCTTATAACAACGCTGTTTATTAGTTTCCATTAACAATTCACGTCTTTTCCATTTGTAGAGGTGTCAGATTAAAGGAACACACAGAGGTACACTTAGAATTCATTTAATTAGTCTACGGCATTAGGTACTAAAGAGGGAAAACCGGCGTATGTAGGTCGTCTATCTATGGCCTAACCTCATCAGATAGTAAAGGAATATCCCCACACGAGGCAGGAATTGCCTCGTTGCACGAGCGCATCCGATAAAGTAGGCGGGTAAGCCTTCTGAACAATAAATCTAGGTATAAACTAGACACACTTTAGGCATTTACCGTTTCTACTAGAATCGCGAAAGTAACGGTCACACTTATTTTTGTAGTTATTTAGCTGTTATGTTTTTATCAGAAGTGTTAAGTGTGATCTTTTACAATTATGAATTGTGAAGTTAAATGCTACTTACTTTTTTCACAGCATTCGAGATCAGAATATACTAATAATACTATTAGTTTAGTACAATTTATTGATCCGGAGCCGATATTGTCATAGTCTTCATTTCGAGTGTCGTTCTCTTTCTATCTAGAGCCTTCGATGATCGTCTTATGCTCTTTATTTCGATCGTCGTTCTGTTTCTTTGTAGAGCCTTCGATGATCGTCGTATGCTCTTTATTTCGATCGTCGTTCTCTTTCTTTTTTTGAGATGATCACCGTTTTCTTCATCTAACTCGATCGATCGTCATCGCTAACTCTTCGTTTTCTAGATATTCTTCGTTTACATATTTTGTCAGTGGCCAGTAGTCTACCAGTTGGCGCTGCCGATAGAAGCCTGTTGTCTTGATGATGGGGTGGTTTGTGAGGTTAGCTTCGAAGCACGTCAGTCGGAGGCTTCCCAGGCCTCACTTCTTAGAGACCAGAGTTGGCGTAGTAAAGGATTTAAGTACTAGGAAGGGGGTCAGAAAATAGAAACAGGTCGACTAAAGCCCGCAGGACCAGTTGTACAGTTGAGTGTTGGGACAAAATTCTCCCAGTTGTACTCTTAAAAAGCTACAACTACATTAAAAATTTGCATTAATATAAGTGTGTAAGCCCTCTCATTTCTTTCCCGTGGGAGTCGTAAGAGGCGACTAAGGGACTCGAGGGTGTGTATTGCAATTTAAGGCAATGGGCTGACAACCTGTCACTATAGCGATACACAATTTTCCAAATGACCCTAAAATAATTGTCAGATGTGGTGTAATTGTCCGTTTATTGCGGACATTTACGCTCTGCCTACCCCGCACGTTATTATAGGTTTAATATGTGTGTGTGTAAGACCTCAGGAAAGTTCTGTACTTTCTCGATCGGTCAACTTCCTGATGTATATTAAATTAACCATCCGTCATAGTTGAAAGTTTGACATTACATTTTATAATAATATAGCGTAAATGCTTTCAGAGTTAAGACCGCCTTTGCGCATTTTTTGTTTAAGTATTTCCTGTCATTTATTTCTGTTTTGAATGTGCAACAAAGTGTTTTTACTTACTTTCTTACTTACGCTTTAAGCTCAAAACACATTGGAAAGGAATCGAAATTGCATATCGGCATTACCATCACCATGCCAACGGTAGCTAAGCTATTCGTTGCCATGCGCCATATTGGTAACTTCCAATAATGTAACTAAAAACGGCTAAAAATACATAAAATTGTAGCTAAAAATACAATTAATACAGTAAATAGAGTTATAATAATAAGTTATGTTCTACGAACTTTCTTTCTCAATGGGCTCTGGACATTGTAAGTTATTTTTTAGGTATGATTGATGGTAATTTTGTGTTCGTTGTGTGGTCAAATTACATTTGGTCACCTTGAAGAAAAGTCATTATTGTCACACTTGAGTGACCTTGGCATTCAAAATTAGACCTACTCGTGCCGTCGAAATGGATTCTGTTTACAATCGTGGTCCAAACGTTACTTATTAAACAGTTTACTAGTCGATCGACTTCCAATAAATTTATTTCAAGTTCAAGTTGCTTACCCTTTACCTCGATGCGATGATACTATCGATTAAAGCTTCTTCTGACGACGTCACGAGTCTACATTTTTCATTGGCGACACAAAGACGTCTAATGTTACAAAATTAAATGGCTAGCTATTATTTTCCAATTTCGCTCGCCTCCATTGTGTAATTGGTCTGAGCTACAGTTGAGCCTTTTCAGCGTGGCAGTGTATCTGCCGACGCTTGCTTCGTCAGAAGCTTTTTCTTACCAAACGTTTATGTCGATTTTCGAAGCTATTCTTTTTGTGTCTGTTTCGGCTGGTTAGAAATCTTAATTTGTGACGTCATTTTCTCTTTGCTTCAACGGTTAGCAGAGAAAGTGACATACAGTGACTGTCTGTTTTATCCGTTATCAGAAGGCGGTAGATATCGGGTTAAATTGTGTGAATAGGGTTTTGGAAGTAATTTTGGTGAGCTTGGAGGTTGTGAATGCAGTTGCGTGCGCGGCCCTGCCTCGCATGTGTCACGGTTCACTGCCTCGAGTACGGCGAGATCCTAATATGGGCGGCGGTCGGCAGATTGCCTTGCGCCAACGCATGCTGCCATTTCGAACAATCCGTCAGAGAGTGAGCACATTTAGGACTGATCTACTCAGATAAAATGAAAGACTGTGTATTGTAATATAAACTCTCAACCTACGACATAATTACTGAATTGGCCAAACTATGTGCTGCTCGTGGTTGCGGTGTCGGCGAAAAGTCGCCGACTCCGTAGAACCAGGCACGCCAGCTGAAGCATTTGTGGCAACGGAAAGTCCCGCATCTTCTGTAACGCCTGTAGAAGACACGGTCCCAGAACTACTTGAACTAAAGCCGAAAACACGCAAGACACGTAAGAAGAACTTTCACGTCACTATTTTCGCTGCAGCGCACTCGAGTAAAAGCAACAATAAATCATTTGAAATAAGCTTTATGTCCATTGCTTGCTGCTCATATTAAAACGATCAAAGCTTGATAATTTTATACCCAAAATTAAGGTGACGTTGGCTAATAGTTTAATTTAGAATTATTATGCAAATTAATATGAAGCCTTTTCTAATGATTTATGCACCGAATTGTGCCCGTGTCTGCTCTATCGGATAGTGTTTATTTTGTAGCTCCAAGCACAGATCAGCTGATTGCACTGTTTTGTAGGACTACGTTCCGCTTTTTGCATTATTTGTTTTGGTTTTGTATGCGAGATCTTTTTATTTTTGTTGCGATTTTTGCTAGTTAGGCGTTGCGTCGTTTACTCGTTTATTATGATTCATGGACTGAAAAAACAATGACAAATCGAGAATTTAGTTTTATTCCTGTTTCTGTCTTGTGTCGTGATCGCGTAAGATATTACAAAGCCCCAATGCTGTTCTCTATCTTACCAAACATTTTTACCAATAAAACCTTTTTAATATTTCAGCATCGAATTTCGTTGCAGCGCCATCGTCGCGGGTCACTCGCAACAATCAGATGCGAGTGTCGAACGCAGGCGGATACACTAACGGTCATGGCGGTGACACTACGGGTAGAAGAGGCGCGGAAAACGTGCCGCCTACGACACAACAGCCCGCACCTAATAGCAGAGTCACGCAGCAGGTGAAAACCATGTACTGATAATAGAGATTCGAGAGCTTTCTTTCATTAGACGCGGTAGGATTCTTGAATTATAATGCCGGTGACACGGCGTGAATCAGAAAACCGCCTGCGGCACAGCAGCCCGCAGGGTCATGCAGCAAGTGAATACCATATATGAATAATATACAATAGAGATAGTTCTCTTCATTTAGTCCGGGTGGAGTGTCAGGTCATGGCGGTAACACAACACTACGTTGCATGTGTCTAACAACATCAGGGTCATAGTTCACACAGCAGATCAGAAACGTGGCTCCTTCCTATAAAACTGATGCAGCAGATATTATGGAGGGACTTCTTCGATAACTCATCAGCCCGCACTCAACGCTTCAGATAAATAATGACGGTGAGAGAACGAATACCTATCCTTTCTCTAACTTTTCTTCTTATGTACCTTTTGCCTTACTTATCATGATTCAATTACTCATACCACTTATTACCCAACCTATCCTGTCTTCTTCCCAGTCTAACCTACCTTCCTATTCCCCTAGCCACCTGTATCAGCGGGACGGTCGCGGTCTGGAGGCACGCCAAGCATCGGATCAGTTCCCCCACAGACAGGCAATGCCTACATGCCGGTATCGCGACGGCATAATAAAGAGGTGCCTTACTCCTGTTCTTTTATCCCATCCTGGTAGCTCTTTGGACCATTACCAGCAGCGCGTCGCATTCTGGAGGCACATTAAGCATCGGATTCATTTCTTTACAGTCAGGCAATGCCTACATGCCGAAATCACGACAGCGCATTAAAAAGGGTTCCCGTACTCCTTTTTCTATCCTGGTTATTCGTCTGTTAAGCATCGGCCGCAAGGTGGTATTGAACTTTCCGGGTAGTAAAATTGTCGCAACCTTCTCCTGTTGTAAAAACTTCTATATGTATTTTTAAATGTAGAATTTTGTTTCTGTATTTCAGTTTAATCCGCCAGTGGGTGCAGCCACCAATCGGCCCGCGGCAGTCTCCTCCACAGTTTCAGTACCTCATGCAGTCGCGTCGGGCGCGGTGCGGCGGTCTAATGTCGTCAAAGAAGTCGAGAGGCTTAAAGAGAATCGCGAGAAACGGCGGCAGCGGCAAGCGGAACTCAAAGAGGAAAAGGTAACTTTTGTTGTTTTAATATCATCCATGTAGGTTTCGGGCACGATTGATTGATGTTATCAATGGACCGCTGTATCGCGTGATAATGATGCTAATGCTTTGAAGAAACAGACTAAAGCGGAACTTTGATTTCCAAATGGAATAATTGCCAAACCTTGTAACTTGTGACCTGACCCGAAGCCAGAACTTAAAACATGACATTCTTCAAGAATGATCTTTAAAAATTCTTATCAATATCATTTAACTCCGTTCTCCTGTTTTCTAGGAAGCACTTATGAACATGGACCCAGGCAATCCGAACTGGGAGTTCCTAGCAATGATCAGGGAGTACCAGAATTCCATCGACTTCCGACCGCTAAACGGAACCGAGCCAGTAGAAGACCATCAGATCACCGTCTGCGTGAGGAAGCGACCGCTAAACAAGAAGGAAATGAATAAAAAAGAGGTAATGCTATTCTAATTTTCGTTTTCAGACCGATCTACAAGGAGATCAATAAAAAAATATTATCTGTTATGTTACGTGTTCCGCGGAGAATTTCTCTCTTAAAATACCTGCTAGATCAAAAGAGTTAGTTCTATATTCGCTACTGAAAAGGGTCGTTTCGTTTTGGATGATATACATGCATAAATCACGCCTTTATCCCTTAAGGGGTAGGCAGAGCGTTAACGGCCGTAAAACGGATATTAACACCACGTCTGACAAAAGTTTGAGGGTCAATCAGATGACTGTGTATCACTATAGTGACAGGTTGTCAGCCCATCGCCTAAAATTGCAATACACATCTAACCCTCGAGTCCCTTAGTCACCTCTTACGACACTCATGGGTAAGAAATTGGGTGATGCTATTCTAAGCCGGCATCACACGGCAATTGGATGATATTCATGCGAGCATATGTTTTTATCGATATCGTCGAAAAAGTATTGCTTGTAAATTTTTTGTAAAATTACCAACATATAATTACTGGTTAGTTAGAGTTAATTTAACTCTGTTATTTAGATACATTCATGAATAAGTACTTGTGGTTGTTCTCAGGTGGACGTGATATCAGTACCCACGAAAGACCAGATGATAGTTCACGAGCCCAAAAACAAAGTGGACCTCACCAAATACCTCGAGAACCAGAAGTTCCGCTTCGACTACGCGTTCGACGACACCTGCAGTAATGAAGTTGTTTACAAGTGAGTACACTCATGCCTTTAATGAAGCGTCGCGGCGATCTGTCTAGAATTAATCACAGTTCTTTTTTATAAAAGTCATAGATAAAATATCCAAGTTGTTTGAAACTTGACTTGAAGGAAATGCCTTTGGGACGTAGAATTTGTTAGAACGAGGTTGTTTCGTAACATTATCACACACTCAAATATGTACTTTACTTTTTCTTACGATTTGAGTTTGTCAAACAGCTCATGTCTAACTATTTTATTATCAATCTGTATGTATGTAATAACTTTATTGCGCCAAATCAACACAAAAAACACAAATAACAGAAAAGGTAAGGCACAAAGGCGGACTTATCCCATTAAGGGATCTATCCCAGTCAACCTTTGAGAAATCCAGACGACATGGTGTGCGCAGGTAAACTAAGGTACGAGGAATTGCAAAAAAAATAAAAAAATAAAGTAAATTGCCACTTAATATAGCTGCTGTATAATGTCTCTGTGTATAATGTTTGTTGTATTTTGCAGATATACGGCCAAGCCGTTAGTGGCGACGATATTCGAAGGCGGGATGGCGACGTGTTTCGCGTACGGACAGACCGGATCCGGAAAGACGCATACTATGGGTGGAGACTTCCAGGTCAGTTAGTATTTACAATGGGTTCTTTGACTATAGACAGTCTGGGCCAGATAAGGCAGAAACAAAGTCAAAGATCGAACACCCAGAAACATAAAAAGAGGATACAAAAACTACTTCTCAATTTAAATACTCTTCTTAAAAAAAAAAGTGTAAACACCAAAAGAAGAAGCGAGATAGAATGGGTTTTGAAAAGTGTTGGAAACAGTAATATCTTATACGGTCTGCAAACTTGCTATGATAGTATTTGTTAGTTTTTATTTATTTCAAACTAGCGGACTGCGCAGCGGTTTCACCAGCTGCTACCCGTTTTCTGCAAAGCAGGAATAAAGCGTTTTTCTGCGGTTAAACCATCCCTTTGAACCACCCTATTATAAATAACGTATCAAAATCGGGTGCGTAGTTTTAAAGATAACTGCATACGTAGGGACATATAGGGACTGACACAGGAAGCAACTTTGTTTTATACTATGTATTGATTTGTATGTTGCAGGGCAAAACGCAGGACTGCAAGAAGGGCATCTACGCGATGGCGGCGCGCGACGTGTTCATGTACCTCAAGTCTCCCAAGTACAAGCCGCTCAACCTCATCGTGTCCGCCTCCTTCTTCGAGATATACTCCGGGAAGGTAACCACTACCTTATCAAGCTTATATCAGTTAAACAGTTCACTCATATTTTCCTTTTTATTTTTCTGCAGGTCATGTATTATTCTACATGTATTTCTGCGTTATTCTACAAGATACTTCAGTCAACGTTTGAATATTAAACTTCCGATAACATACATATAATTATATATTGTAACAACGAATGAGTGATTATTTCTAGTTAGACCATTCTAAGGCTTTTGATACTCTCGACAATCAAATCCTTGAAAAAAAATTAGAAAGGGTCACACGTATCATGGCTCTTGCTATTTTCATGAATACTGTACATTTGAAAGCAAAACATCAAGAGTCTGACGTTGTAAAAGAACGAAAATAAGAGTTCTTGTTGTGTGTCCTACAAGGTAGTATTTTGAGTCCAACATTGTTTAAAGTTTATTTGTGTTGCCAATTTTCTTAATATTGATTCTACTAACATTTCATTTCGAAAAAAACGATAAACTTATTTACTCTGTGAATTTCAGGTATTCGACTTATTGGCGGACAAGGCGAAACTGCGGGTGCTAGAAGATGGTAAACAGCAGGTGCAGATAGTGGGGCTCACGGAGAAGGTGGTGGACAACGTGGACGAAGTGTTGCGTCTCATCCAGCACGGCAACGCCGCCAGGACCTCCGGACAGGTTAGCTACATGCAACGCAGATTCTCAATGCGGTATATTTTCCGGTTCTTTCAGCCATGGAACGTGGGTGTTGTCAGCGGCGACTAAGGGACTCGAGGGTCACATGTGTGTTGCAATTTTAGGCGAAAGGCTGGCAACTTGTCGCTATAGCAATACTCAATTTTCTGAATGATCGTCAAATATTTTGTCAGACGTGGCGTAAATGCTTTTACAGACGTTAACGCTCTGCTTACCCCGCAAGGGATAAATGCGTGTCAGGAAAAAAAGTTGTGTAGTGTATGCTACGTCTAAAGTCGACACAAATTGGCAATAAGAAGCCGAAAATGACACTCATATTAACAAACGTATTTTTTTCAATGACTTCTGTTTGGTTTTCGTTTAACGGTTTAAGTGAATCAAAGTGTGTTTTGTTTGCAGACGTCAGCAAACTCGAACTCGTCGCGTTCGCACGCGGTGTTCCAGATCGTGGTGCGCTCGCCCGGCATGCACCGCGTGCACGGGAAGTTCTCGCTCATCGACCTCGCGGGCAACGAGCGCGGCGCCGACACCAACTCCGCCAACAGGCAGACTAGTTAGTACCACACCACACCCACTCCGCCAACAGGCAGACTAGTTAGTACCACACCACACCCACTCCGCCAACAGGCAGACTAGTTAGTACCACACCACACCCACTCCGCCAACAGGCAGACTAGTTAGTACCACACCACACCCACTCCGCCAACAGGCAGACTAGTTAGTACCACACCACACCCACTCCGCCAACAGGCAGACTAGTTAGTACCACACCACACCCACTCCGCCAACAGGCAGACTAGTTAGTACCACACCACACCCACTCCGCCAACAGGCAGACTAGTTAGTACCACACCACACCCACTCCGCCAACAGGCAGACTAGTTAGTACCACACCACACCCACTCCGCCAACAGGCAGACTAGTTAGTACCACACCACACCCACTCCGCCAACAGGCAGACTAGTTAGTACCACACCACAACCACTCCGCCAACAGGCAGACTAGTTAGTACCACACCAACTCCGCCAACAGGCAGACTAGTGAGTACCACACCACAACCACTCCGCCAACAGGCAGACTAGTTAGTACCACACCACACCCACTCCGCCAACAGGCAGACTAGTTAGTACCGCACCAACTCCGCCAACAGGCAGACTAGTTAGTACCACACCACACCCACTCCGCCAACAGGCAGACTAGTTAGTACCACACCACACCCACTCCGCCAACAGGCAGACTAGTTAGTACCGCACCAACTCCGCCAACAGGCAGACTAGTTAGTACCGCACCAACTCCACCAACAGGCAGACTAGTTAGTACCGCACCAACTCCGCCAACAGGCAGACTAGTTAGTACCGCACCAACTCCGCCAACAGGCAGACTAGTTAGTACCGCACCAACTCCACCAACAGGCAGACTAGTTAGTACCGCACCAACTCCGCCAACAGGCAGACTAGTTAGTACCACACATGTTATGCTGCGTTCCCTTTCTCCAACTGTGGCCAGGGAAAATTAAAGGAAGTGGGAAATTTGTTACAAATTACTATGGCAGCCTACTCAGAACTACATCAAACATCCATTCTTCGTCTACGGTTCAGACGTCTAGCTATACTAAACCAGCAAAGGCGTTATTTTCAGCAGAAACTCGATATCGGTTTACTATTAATAAAATATTGTCCCAGCCCTCCAAAACATTTCGTATTGATCAGTATCAACATCTCTTTTTCCTCCTAGGAATGGAAAGTGCAGAAATCAACAAATCGCTGCTAGCGCTCAAAGAGTGCATCCGGGCGTTGGGCATGAAGGGCAACAACCACCTGCCGTTCCGGGTGTCCAAGCTGACGCAGGTCCTGCGCGACTCCTTCATTGGGGACAAGTCGCGCACCTGCATGATCGCCATGATATCGCCCGCCATGTCGTCCTGCGAACACTCACTCAACACTCTGCGCTACGCTGACAGGTGAGTGCGTGTGTGTGCCTCGGAAGGCACGTGAGGTCGGTGGCCTCGGTTTATATTCATGATACTTAGTAGTCTTTTAAATACAACATCAATCTTATACCGATGACTTAAAGAAGGCGGCTGATAGCGACTGGATGGCGAAAACGGGAGATCGTAACTTATGGTGTATTACAGAGAAGGCCTACGTCCAGCAGTGGACTGCTATAGTCTAAATGACATTTCTTTAGAAATTAAGTAGTCACAAAATACACTTTCAAAAATAAATTAAATCAATAACTTATTGGAATAAATCACCTACTCGCTGTTAAACAAATAAGTAGTAGTAAGTACCTTTAAGTAATATCTAACTGTATAAATAAGTAATAGAGCCTTTACACCGCCAACAAACTGTACTGCAGTTTGGCGGTTAATTGTAATATATGCAGTTTTTGGAATTTTTCAATTGAATACATGTTTTTTGAACTTGATATCATTGAATATATAATGCTCATCATCATCCACTGGTATTCCTTGTGTGGCGGTGTGCCATAGACATTAGACTGCACTACGTCACATAAAGGTCGTTAGTTACAATATGCCCCTACAGTCGAAGCCGCAGTTGAAACAGTACTCAAGCTTCTCGCTTGCATGGTCGATTTCAAAGCTTGGTTTATGGACTTGGGATCGTTACCATCCACAAGTCCATCCAATATAAAAAAATACAGGAAAATGAAATTATCTTTATTCAATGTGGGACAGTACTATCACATAATATTGACATCACGATTCGTCATTGTAAAAAAAGAATTTTACAATTTTCTTCTTTTTATAATAATTTTGTATATTAACCGGTTAGAAAACCGGCTCAAAGCGATAAAAAAATTAAATGAAAGCCACTGCCTCGGGGCTGGTCAAGCTACCCACACGGCAAGGAATTTTACGCGACTGTATCGACTCACAACACATGTGTTGGCTGGAAGAGATCTCTTCTTTGGAGATTAGCTCGCCTTTGTGTCAACTATCTATGTTCTTTATGCAATAGAGAATATTATTATTGCATTGTTTGCAGAGTGAAGGAGCTGGGCACGAACGAGTGCGGGCGAGCGCGCGCCGAGTCGCCGCTCGCCGACCGCGACGTGGAGATGGAGCCCGCGCAAGATGGCGACCTAGCGCAACTACGCTCGCTCAATGTAAGTCTACCATTACGGACAATCCTATCCAACTACTTAATTACTCAGTGTAAATAAAGAAATGTCAACAATGTTTCCTATTTATAAATTCAACAACTAAATAAATTTCACAATCCAACAAAAGGTTTTTAACACGGTGACAGAACGTTTCATCATTTGGTTCCTGTTTTAGGTCGATTGGTAGATGTCGGCTTAGAATAGCATCACCTATTTCTTACCCATGGGAGACGTAAGAGGCGACTAAGGGACTCGAGGGTGTGTATTGCAATTTTAGGCGATGGGCTGACAACCTATCACTATGGCTGTGCACAATTATTCGAATGATCCTCAAATATTTGTCAGACGTGGCGTAATTGTCCGTTTTGCGGTCGTATGCGCTCTGCTTATATAGGCGTGATGTGTGTATGTATGTAAAAAATTGTATGATATTGTCTGAACGAGTATTTGTTATCCGCCAGGAGGGCGACATGTCCGCCGAGATGTACACGTTCCACGAAGCGATCGACGAGCTGCAGAAGGCCGAGGAGGAGATGCTCGACAACCACAAGGCCGTCTCCGACTACCTGCAGCACGCGCTGCAGCGCTGCAACCAGCTGCTGGCGCTCACCAGGGACGTGGACTACGACCAGGACGGTATGTACACACCTATACCAGTACATACTATACTGGTACCGATATTATCCGCTTGTCTGTCACGTACCGGGAGCCGGACAACAATTTTGAACCTTAACTACCCACAATAAAATTCAAAACCAATGAAATTGTTATAGTATGAAGCGACAGACGAGTGATTATCAAACTACAGCCTACAATTTTACAGGTGACATTAGATGTTCATTGCGTAGTCGGTTGGCCATTATGATACCAGAAATTTTAACCGGCTACGCAATGTACTAAGAATTTCACCTGTAGACTGTAACATAGGCACCTGAACGGTATCATGAGCGAGAATTTGTCACTTTTCTGGCACTTTTTGTGCCATTTTGATATTTTTAAATCTTTTTTTCTTTTTCGTGTAGGACACCGAGTCGTCCAACGACCTAATGAACCCATGATGATGATGTCAGAGTTCTTTTACCGCTTACTACTATTAGTAACATGGTTGTGTAACAAGTTAACAACCACCGTCTATGTAATCATAGACAGCAACCGGGACCGATGGCTTAGATGGTTCCGTTCTTTTCGGACTATCAGGTGGTTCAGCCCGCAATGTCCTAACCAGACTAGGAACAAATTCACAAAGTGATAAATATCAACTTTGTGAGGGCCCGACCGAGAATCGAACCCGGAGCTTTTGGCAGGCAGTTGCACTACTACTGCGCCACATTGGCCGTTTAATTTTCACGAATGCGATGTGAACATACGGTATAGGTAGCTAATTAGATCGATCGCCAGCCTGGATCGCTGGCGATGGGGTTCAAACGCACCCAATGTGCAACCCTAACATAACTTTAACAAGCAATCGCGATGAATTTCGCCAATGATGGATGTAAGAGACGGTGTACCTGGGTTATCAGTCAGGCCATGAAACTGAACAACATTCTTGAAAAAGAATTAAGGTGCGGAACCTATTCCGAACCGAGCGGTCGACGGCCGACGCGGCATGTGCTGTCGGCCGCTCGGTTCGGGAACCTTTATATTATGTTGTAAAACGAATACGATATTGATCTCGCAATATAATATACACAATCAGCTGCCAGATCCGGTTTTATCGGGCCCTTCCTCAACACAACTAAAAAAAGCATGGAAAGTCGATTTTTTTAACGTTTTCCTACACATGCACCCTAAAAAGTAAAAACAGTTACATTGCCCTGCTAAGTTTTTAGTAAACTGTCCCCGTGTCCCTCAAGATGAACGTACGTCTATCAACGCCGTACGCGCCGAATCTTATAGTATTACCATATATTACAGAATTTGATCAGATAAATAACAGGAATAACGAGTATTTCACAAATAAAAAATAATAAAATATAGTTATTATCTGAATCGGCGCGTACGATGCTTATAGTTGTACGACCTTTACGGTATATGCCAGTCGGCGTTTGCTGATTGCACATAATTCAGTGAACAAGTGACGTATTGCAGGCAGCTGGCACTCGCGCCACAAGCGCCTGCGCGCTCAGAGCCACGGCACTGGCATGTGGAAGTCGCGCAGGATGATAGGTTTGAATCATCATCATCGATAAAAAACATTACAGAGTCAAATCAACCTACTTACCAATGAACCGACCTACTCATCGCAAACCAATAATGCCACTGCTGTCGCTCACCGGAAGGGTTAATTGGCTTGGGTCTCATCCAAATTTTGCGTTTTTATTTGCAACATCGTGTCATTTCTAGGTGTTACATTTAGTTCTTTTTTTTTACATTGTTTTATTTTAAAGTGCCTCCTCGCAAATATCGCCGCTCTGCTGTTTTAAGCGTATGGCCGATGAGCCCTACTAATTCACTTTACATTACTTTAGAACGTTGATATTTTGCAATTTTGATATAAACATTTTGCGTCTTTGGCATTCTGAAACGTTGAAACTTTTGAAAGTTGTAAAATCTTTGACATTGCTTTCTGATTTTGCGACTGCTCACGAAGCGTTGTTGACGGCTTTGTTCGAATATAACAACCTTTTTGCACGTTATTATTTTCTTAGCAGAAAAAGTATTGTTCACACGTAACTGGTTACGTGGCCCTGATCTTGTAGGCGGCCGAAGGAATTTATGTCATTTACAGTAAAGTCGTTTAATAAGCGAACATATTAATTTACTAATTTTGAACTTACATATCAGCGTATCATCAAATATCTAAAAACCCCATTTTAACACCACCCTAATTTCCAAACGATCGTTTCTGTCAACACGTGTACATTTGACGAATGCGTTTCGTTGCAGCGTACGCGACGCAATGGGAAGAGCTGCTCAAAGAACAACTGGCGGTACTCAACCAATCCCGGGACCTGGTCGCGGAGTTCCGCACCAAGATGCAGCAGGAGGAGCACATCAGCCGCCGCATACAGCCCCCCCGACACCACTAGCCCCCCTCTTAAACCACTCCACCCCGCAGGGCGAGGGGTACGTAGCGTCAGTGTTCAAGAGCCGAGTCTCAGGGCTTACGAATCGTTGGTTCAGCTTATAAGTTCTTTACTATACAGCATATATCTCAGCGCCCAGCGTTATTTAAGCTCCCTGAGATATTTTATGAGCCAAGCTGTTCAAGTTAGGCGTAGGGCCTTAAAATCGATACGAGCTCAAATGCCTTGCAGCGGTCTTCAGTTGTTTCATTATTGTACTCGCATCCGTGCCTCTCAAAAAGTCATGCGACAACGTAACTCTCTATTATATTTGTGTATTTATTTATGTACATTGTGTTGAATGTAAGTTATTTCATACCAAAACAGTTGAACTGAAGGTCGCTGTTAATTTTGAGACTCTCTTATTGATACGGTCCTTAGTCATTAATTTTAAACTACAACGTGTAATGTTGCGTATGTTCTTGCGATGCGACTCGGGAGTGTAGCCGTCGTCACTAAAACATATAGCGGGTTGAACATTATTGGATTATTTGTTATTTTTTGTAATTTTTCTAATGAATTAAACTCATAACGTGACAAGACTATTATCTTTTAATAAATGTTTTGTGCTAACATAAATCGATGAGAAAATGTTTCCATTTCATAATACAAAACTCTCATTTATATTCGTAATTGTATTAGTAATTAATTTACGTAATACAATGATCTCGACATAAAAGACTTTGGCTTATGGTGTATACTCTGACGCTTCGTACTAACCTCTCACGCGTGTGTCGACGGCCTTATTTTAAAGATGGCGGATTCAAGCTGGCTGACAACTATTATCGAGATACTACTCAGTACAATCCAGTGCGATGCTTACGGAACCAGTATCTGAAAAATCCGGAAATACTGTAGCTGGCCTACTTTTATTTTCCATCGAATTCAAGATTCGTATACGGAAGTTGTGACGGACTCAGTAAATAACAAAGCTTAGTATACAATGGATGTGATTATGTGCCGTCGTGTTTTTATAGAAATGATAGACTGTTTATAGCAGGGAGTGTTAAAAGCACAAAATTCGGGTCTGCAGACTTATGTTTATAAATAAGAGCTTGTGCTTGCACACTTGAGTCCAAGGTTCAACTATACTATCTATTGATTACAATTTCTATGAAAAATAAAAATCATTTTTCTACTATCTTTGTTTTTAGCAATCTATTATAACTAAAGGTAGACTTGGGCTGTTGATGTGTTGAGCTAACTTACACCAATATGTGTTGTAAACATACAGTTTACTGCTAAAAGTCAATGGATTTATGTATTACATCCATCTTACAAGAAGAAGTTACAACATTCAAGATTGATTGACTGAAAGTACGTATGTTTACAGCAAACAGTGTTAAAAAGGCTTAAACGACTACTGTATTATATAGACGCAGAACAGAGTTTGTAATTTAAAGACATTTTCATTTCCTTTCATTTAACATTTAAGTGTCATTTTACTTGAATGCATTTAACTCAGCAAAAGGCCTACTTAAGATGTGTAGATATTTTTTTGAAATTGTGGGAGAATGGTGAAGTACAAAGCAATGAGGCAGGGAAGGTGTCTTGTGCGTGTTTGACATGACAATGTAGGTATTCAATGTAAAAATACTCGTGTTGTGAAAATGTTTAAATTACAGTTTTACTTTGCCTAGACTCACTGTTTATTTAGTCTGTAGCATACAGAGATTGTAATATGGTCTTCTGATAACGCTTTCTTTCCCTTTAATACGATAATCAGTTAACTGAAATTTCTTTTGAAGGTATGGAACGTTCCGAAAATGATACATTCAATCATAGTTTTGGATAAAGATCTTTTAAAATAGTATCATGGTGCACCGAGCTTTGCTAGTTTTGTTTGCTTTTATTGAATTATTTCCAAATGTTTTACAATATTCGCTTGTTTTAAACCAACGCTATCCTGGTATGATTGATAATTTGATTACTTACGCATCGGAAACTTGAGATTCTTTTTCATTCCATTTCGTTGAGATTAGGCTTTCAGAAAGTATGGTGCTAGCTGAAATTAGACAATGAGATACATAATATTGTCTCATTTTGAGTGCTATAGCGTTTTCATTATCAAGTAAGATCAGTAATGGGCACTCGGACTTTAATATTATTTTATAATAGATATGCTCGTAGAATAACGTCATTATAAATGAAAACGAGTATCGAACGATATTGGATAAACAATTTAACCTATTCTTACTCAATCCTATTCTTACGCAAATATGTGCGCGAGATGTAATAAGGATATAAAGTGTGTTTCGGAATACTGCTTTCTCGAGGATATGACACATTTTCACGGTAACTTCGAGATAATTGTAAGTAGATTTGTTTTAATTGCTTTACATTACGTCTGTTAGTAAATGACAAATGTTAGCCGTACTTGTATCACTATCGTGTGAAAAATATCTTTAGTTATTCGCAAATTATTAAGATATATTACACTGCATTTGCAAATAAATAAAGAAATCAGACTGTTTTTGGGACTAAGTATTCGGCCATATTGTTATCAAGAGCTAAGCTCATTTTTGAACTGTTGACTGTCAGCCGGTTGAAAATATTATCTAAGTATGTTACGTACACAAAATCCTATTTAAATAATAAAGCTTCGTCTGAACAACTTTTCATCATAAAAAGCGTAAAATACTACCTACATTAATTTTAATTTGTCGTTTAAAAAATGTAAAATAATAACTTAAAAAGACTAACTATGATTGTAAGTTTTTCAAGTCATTTATTTCAGTTTTGTATTATTTATTATGTTGTGATAATTTAATGTTTTAATGTGAGCAGTGGAGATTGGCAAGTTAAGAATGAGCGTTTAATTTTGCTTACGTCGCGTTTTTGTTACGATTGCAAAGAATATGGACACTCATTTTGTTGCTGTTGAACTTACGCATAGAGGTGTATGGTTTTGATCCTGATTTCTTTTATTTCTAAAGAGATACGAGACCGTTCAATTAACGGTGTTACGATACGAAGAAAATGGTCTAAGTTTATGAATGTTTTTGTAGCTTTCACAGTTCTGCAAACAGTGACGTTCATCTAGAACTTTGGTAAAGCTACGCTTAGCTGCATCATACTTGAGAATTAAATGCCAGATTTTCGAGTATTCATGTATACTATGGCTTAAAGATTATTAGATAGTGCTTATTAATAAATAGTATGAAAAGATAAATGAATCGGTACTCTGTATCAGAGGTCAGGGTCACTGCACGCCGATGCTCAGATACTCCAGCTTGATTTAGTATTCAGAATCTAACGTTACCTACAACTTACTAACTAGTACTTCTGATCATATGGCATTTGTGCAAAATTGCTCGCACTCATTCTCACTCAACGAAAGTTTGACACGTATCACGGCGGAATTTCATTGAACTAAATCAAGCTGACGTATGACGATTCGTATCGTACTGAACGAAATCTCTCTTTTACTATTATGTTTTATTTTATAATTGTAATATTATTGTAACTCTGATTTTGCCTTGAATGAACTTGTATAGATATGTGGCGTCAAATGGACGGTACCGAAGCGTTATCGGCGTCCTAGTTGTCTAGTTGAAATGCTTTATTGTAATAAACATATTTTAACATCGCACATTGATGTTGGCAGTTTTAATTTAAAGGTGACTTTCCCAACTTATAAAAGTACATAATAAAAATACAGCGCTAAATCTATATACATTTTATTTCTTAAGTTACATATTTTGTACTAGAATCATACATGTCAAAATAATAAATAAGACAAACACACGAACTGGAAGACTAGTATTCCTGGTAAATTGGTAGAAATACTTGTAGCTCGAAAGCTTACAGCACGTCAAACGTAGTACCATGCATGACTGACTGTATTTTGAAACGCTAGCCTGGCTGCATCGAATTGCTGTTTTTGTTTCATACGGCCACCATACGTATAGGTTGAAAAGAATAAGCAATTGTCTTCCCCTCCGTTTGCAAGGATTACATCCAAATAAATAGCTATCACAGGATGTTGTGATATGAAAACTTCACTTACTTAGATACAAATAACAGGCTAAATCTCTTTGGTTAAATTTATCGCAACAAAATCATTTAAAAATGATTGCGACGCTGAGGCACTGAAAACGAATACGGGTCTTAATCTGTCTGTGCTGCCTCGAATAATATCAAAATAAGGTATATTTTGATATTATTATTAATAATATTATAATTAAAGTTAAGCAATCGTACAAATAATCACCTTTGTCATGTAATGTAAGTACCTAAATGGAATGCACAGCATAACAATAATACAAAAATAAATATGCCCGCCAGCAGGCGAATAAAACATAAAAAGCTACTTAAATGAATAATAATAACACAAAAACGTATTGCTGCTGCGGAAGAGTTTTGGTTAGTACATAATGGAATTAAAAGCTTTTCTAAGATCCAAATACTACAACCCTTTATAGCTTCCTAAAGAAACTAATTAAATTGAGAGGTATAGAAGGAAAGGCGAATAAATCCACTCGGCCAACTTTTGTAATCTGTGTATGGAAACATACTCAGATTTGTCCTAAGGAAACTATTTCAAATGAATTCTGGAAGCCAAAACGTCTAGTTTCTTGTAAATCGTGGTTCATATTCAGGCTGAGATGCAAAGTCCCAAGACTGTAGAAGCAAAAACAACTTAGTCCATGAGCCATTTGCAGCTCTGTGTTTCAGTAAATTAAGATGGCGTTTCTTCATTTTGAAAGATGATCATGCTCTTTTATATTTGTGTTTTTATACATCTTGATATTAAATGGAGGAGAATGTTGACCCAATGACTTCAAAAGATTAAAAGGAAGCGTGCGTGGGCAATACCCAGAAACTGTTAAAAAGTTTTCGTGTTTTGCAAACTTTATTGGGGTAAATTCCCTATATAGGTCAACATGAAAAATCAGAAAAACACTATTAATTAGTTAACACGTTACTTACGGGGTGTATTAAAATTTTATAATATTATAATACTATCTTGCTGTCAGGCATTGCAGACGAAATTCTTATTTCGCATGGGTTACTGAGTCGTCCAACGACCCGATGAACCCTGGTGTCAAAGTTTTTAAACCGCCTACAACGTAGTAGGCCTCTGACATGGTTGTGTAACGACCGCCGTCTAAGTAATCATAGACAGTAACCGGGACCGACGGCTAAACGTGCCCTCCGAAGCACGGAACCATTTCTTTTCGGACAATCAGTTGGTTCACCCAGCAATGTCCTAACCAGACTAGGAACAAATTCACAAAGTGGTAAATATAAACTTTGTGAGTGACTGAGTGTCCCACCGAGAACCTAGAACCTTTGCGTCGCAGGCATTCGCACTGCTCTACACCGGTCGTCTAATATTCTAGTACTAAAGTTTCATAACATTCACTATTACCCTCATGTCAATAAAATCTAATGGCCGACTTGTTAGGTGCAAATACGACTAAGTCCATGTAACTTAGTAGCAAAACTGACTAAAGCAAACTCACATAAGTCCATATTATAGAATTAATAATTGAATTGACAGCGCATTGAATAGCTCTTTTGTTTATTTACTAGTAAACTAGCAATGATACACAAGCCAACTAGAATATTTTCTGACATTAACAATTCTCAGAGAGCTAGCTATAAACTTTTGCCATTTCCCAACATTTCAACAACTTGGACTTATTCGCCTTTGCTTCTTTACCCCTCAAATCATATTATGTGGAAGCAAATCCATAAATAAGTCTGGGCATCCAGACTGGACTAATTACAAATGAACTGGACAAAATATAAAAAAATAATGCCAAGGGGTGATACTAAACAACGTTCCTCAAGAATCAAAATTCGAAATATATAAAATAAAACTTTATCTCTGATAAAAAATGACCAGGTCGACTAAAAAAAATTGTGTGCCTATTTTTTCGACCTAGGTAGGTTCTTTGAGAAAATTTGTTAATATTAAAGAGTTCTTTCACCCCTTGCATTATTTCTTTGCACCTTCTACTTAAATAATAAAAAATCGGTTGGTTGTCGTTATAGTGGGTCTTCTTCAAAGTCGCCGCTGATGATGATGTCGGGATGGCCGATGGCCGGCACCATATGGGAATACTCACTGGTCGCCCACAGGTACAGGTTGAGAGTACGCTCTGTGCATTGCGCTATGAACCTGCAATATAGAGACAAGAATGGTTCAAAAATATTGGCATTGAAATTGCAGTTCATTCTGTAACTCAGAGATTGTCTACAATCTAGTCCAATGCCTAAGGCCCGTTGATTGATACATATTTATGAGTCCAGTCCACGCAAAAGTTAACAAAAGCAGATTTAGAAAGAAAGGCTGTCTAGGAAATGTATAGGGAATGTACTGCCATCTTTACAAATCTTAATTTGAATAAATTAATCACATGAAAATCATTTTTCTGCTACATGTGTAAGAAGTAGGTACTTTTTTCATATATTATCGTAAACGTCTCACGTTTTTGTCGTGATCGATCACGCGACGCAATTTCGTCGGCAAAAATTTCCAGACTTTAGTTATGGTTGGCTGACTTTACATTAAAGTCACTAACCGATAGCAATCGCGCGTTTCAACTGGTTATTTCCACCATGCACTATATTCACCTTAGAAATTAGGGAAATAGGAAAAGATTCCCTTTGCCCACAAACTTAAAATAAATTTGCATCCCTTCATGTCGGGAGGGTGTGGGTGTATGTGACTGGTTTACCTAACAAACGGTCTGACATCACCCTCGTTGGCTGTCTGCAAGTGCTGGTAATACAGATGCCGGTGCTGCTTGGGTATGATGACTGGTGGGAACCCGGCTTGCATGAGAAGCAGATTCATAAGAAGTCGCGACGTGCGTCCATTACCGTCAATGAAGGGATGGATGTGTACAAGCTTGTAGTGTGCTAGTGCTGCATATCTGAAAGTGGAGTTAGGCTAGGTTAGGAGATACTCAAATATACAAATTATTATTTTTGGTTTCATCTGTCTTAATAAGAATTTTTGTTGTTGTTGTGTGATGTTTTGTTTCTAAATCATAAACATTATGAAATTAGACCAAAGGTAACATTGTAAATATCTAAACTCTAAGCTCTTAAATTTTGAAGTAGAGCTGATAAGAACCAATATTAAAAACTACACTACATAACATACATTTTCTATTTAATATAGTGGAATTTTGCAGTATTTTTACCTGACTGGATGCAACTCTAAAGCATCTTCAGAATTCAACCACTCCAGAAATTGCGCCATCAATTTCTGTATTTCTGATGGGCCTGGGGGAATGTGTCCCCCAACATACACTTGAGTCCTCCGAAACTGCCCACCTTCTACAGGGTCCACATGGCCTAGGACTCTTTTATGGATTTCTAAAATATCTCCCATAGTAATGTCTCTTAAACGGTACAGTAAAGTGGAGTTTATATACTTCATAGCTGCATCTAATCCTAAAATTTCATTATGTTCATCTATACTCTTTCCTGCAACTGCTATCCTAGTCTCCAGTATACTCCGTGTTTGAGACAGTGTCATTGTATTTCCTTCTATAGCCACAGTATGATGTATGTGTTGAAAGTATGCTTCTTTCTTTGCTCTCCTTAAAGCTGAATTGTTCTCTGGTATGGACTGCAATGCATCTCGTTTTTCATCAATTTTTCGTAACATTTCTCTGTCTAAGTTTTCAACAATACTTGCAGTTCGTTGTCTGTTAGATAAAGCACCTGAATGATCAGGGTAATTTGTTAAAGCTAGCATGTATAGTTGATCTGCTCTTACTATATCCTTTTTGGTATCTTCTAAAAATTCTCCATAGTGGTTTAATACATCTGGGTGTTTTGGTGAAAGTGCAAATGCATGTTGAAACAGTTTCAATGCTTTGTCAGATTTACCATTCTTTTTCATTTCTAAGGCGGCGTTTAGAGAGCCTACTGCTTCAGCATCACGAGCCTTGTCAGGTTGCCTCCTAGGTATCGGTGAGGCTGAATCATCGCTTACTGGCTCCAAATATGTGCTAAACAAACCAGCAGGTATAGGCGAGAAAGGTTTCGTATATTTGACTTCATAAGTTAATAGTTTATTCAAAGATATTATTACAGCGAGTGTACATACCACACTGGACAAAATTAATACTGTTTTGCACCTTTCTACAATCATTTTTGTTCTAAAATCCCTTCTAGTACACTTCATGCTTTTACTTTCGTCATGGTTATCTATGAATAGCATGGTGAATCAAACTGATATAAAAATAGACAGCCAACTTAAAATGCACGTTAATCACTGCAAAAAACTGATATTGCATGATTTGTTTCTGAAATATTTCCAAATGCAAATAACAAAAAACCACGTAGAGTCATAATTTGACAAACGTCAAACAGCTGATTTGCGTTCCAAACTACGCATTAATTGCTTAAACTAAACCTGAGTAATAAAATTCATTGTACACTTGGAAAGAAACGTTGTTATGGATGCGTTCACAAAATGGCTTTATCGACTGTCACGCACAGTTCCTTTTCCGTATTAATCTTCAGCCAATCACAGCTCTGTAACTGTAGATGAATTATTGCGCGCTAGGATGTAAAAACTTTTGCCGTAATTTTTGTATTGTTGTAGGTTAAGGTTTGTTTCATAATTTGTTTCTGTGTTGTGTTTCTCGTTTATCAAATCTTGGATACTATAACGTGATGTAGTTCATGGCTAATACTTCATAGTTCTCTGAAAGAATATGCTGGAAATGTCCTCCTCTCTTACACCCTCGTGGGAAATACTGGCAATGTATTACCCCTGTATTAGTAAGTGTAAGTAACTCAGAATTTAAAATAAAATATTTCATAGGTTGTCAAGTGTTTATTTAATATTAGGTATTTCGCCTTCTCATTTAAATAAATAATAAAAACTTACATACTAGCTTCCAGATCATTCAGAAGTTAAAATACTAGGTGTTAGGTACTACTTTATTCACATAAATAATCGATTATTATACCTAGGTTACATTTTATTACAAAAACCAACATTTATCTATCTAAATTTTTTTGTAGGTACCTACTGTGTGGAGACTGCTTGATCATTATTAATATTACTATAAAATACAATACATACAATATACTTTATTGCACAAAAGGGACAAATTATAAAAAAAGTGAGGTTACAAAAAATTTACCATTGGCGGCATTATTGCTCATATTATGAATATTAAAACACCAAGGTAATTTAGCAGGGAATATCTGGTTCTGTTCTACCTTCTCTACCTACTAAATGTTCAAGTTGTTTGCTGGTATCTTAGACTCATCCAATAATACATATCTAGTAAATATTTTTTGCCATCAAATCAAAAACACCAACTTCAATCGTGACTGACAAGTTTACTTTAATATCTACGATTACGCCTCTATTCGCAGTAGTTCAATTGATCGTACTACTTATAATTTTCAGTTGCAACAGTTACCTTTTTTGATACTCAAAAGTTGCAAAAGTTCAAATGCCACTAAATGAGATTTAGGACACGAACAATCAATTAATTGAACTTCTGAAAATAGCTGCGATAAAGCAAGATTGTCAGTTCAATTATAACTTCTACAAAGTAGCGCTAGGTTACTGTCCAGAAATGCTGGCGTAAAGACTTTAGCTTCTCAATTTCCTGCAAAAATCTTTACGGTTATTGCCTCAATCGTACCTTGTTTCGTTGTAAGAATTTATATCTTCATATTAACACTAACTTAGTACTACTTTTATGACAACACTGCGCAGGAAATTAGAGAGCATTACACGTCGCGAAAGATCAAGCAGCTTCATTGTAGGTCTGCATTATGGAAATTTGTTTCCGGGCACTGTATTTATCAGTTATTACACGACTGTCCGCCAAAAAAAAGGAGTGTAATGTTTTTCTCAAACTTCGTATTGCCGACAGCCAATTTCTATAAAATCTCAAATAAAATTAACAAAGAATTATAACAATTCTCATTAGTAAAGCGAATACTATCTATTGGCAAGATAATAAATGCCACTTAATTCTAAACATTTAAGAACATAGGTTCATAATACTTCACTGAAATGAAAATAATAGCGCTATGATTAAATTCGAACTACACATTATTAAATAATATATACGTTACAGGTAAGTATACAATTTTCGAACAACCTACATAATCATAAGTTTCTCTAGAAAACCAAACTTGCGCCAGCGCTATTTTGAACTATCACAATCCAAGTTATTTGTGCACTAAACATCTAAGTCATTTTATAAAGATTATTTTTCGAAAGGCTAAACGATCTTTATACAATACCTACATATTTTCAAATTATTGCTGAAAATAAACTGGCCTTTTTGCTGTAACATCCTAAGTTTATGTGCTTATCTAAGGTATATATAATTTAAAAATCACAGCCGCCTAAAAATATGCATTCTTGTTAAATTATTGCATATTTATTTATTATTTTTCAATCTTCTTACATAGGTACCACCTTCGTGCATCTGATCTGGTTGAAAGAGCATTTTCTAAATAAATACTTGTTTCACGTTATCATTTTTAAAATAGAAAAAAGAAACTCGTTCGAACATTCGGTGGGATAACGCAGGGCTCAATTTTGATGGAGCATAATAATATGTGTGTACTTATATAATACCTTAGAGCTGCATTGATATACCTAACACATTACAATACTTAAACTTTTTCATAATACTGCGTAATCAAATTGCAGTAGTAGCTGTTTAGCTCTAAGAACACGGATAACTTCCGAAGAAGATTCGAGATAATATCTGTAGCTTCTGGCATCTTATCGTATCCTAGGTTTCAGATTTTCAAACGAAAACAAAAGGAACAGACGTTATGAAGGGTCTGAATTCCAAATGTCTTCTCAGAGAAACTTCTGGAGTGAAGAAAGGTTCTATTTCCTATTCCTACCCTGCAATTAGACGCAGATTGAATCAACGATGATCATGGTGGAATATAGAGAACATCCTAGACAAATCATAGTGCCCATGGCTATGGTCGAGTGGTAGGAACGGAAGGTCTTCAGCACGCGCAGGTAGCGGGGGCAGTGTGCAAGCTCGCCTAGGACTAGGCGGCCGACCTGAAACAACAGAAGATATTTATTAGATAGATATTTTTTATTTTTATCTTGGCACGTCAATGCAGCGTACGTACGTGCGTGTCATTGGCCTACCCATATTTTATTTGTGATTTGGACTGAAGACTGTTTAACTAAATAGGTATGTCACATGAATGATGGAATTAGTTTTCTAGAACATTGACTCTCCTCTTACAATGTTATCCTGCCAACACGTAAAATCTTGGCTTTCGATCGAATAACGAATTGAAGTAGGATATCTGGCATTTGAATTTTTGATAATCTTTAAATTAATTTATGGTCAGTCAAGGCAAAAAGGAACGCCGATACGGGACCTGAGTAAAACAAAAATGGCGCTCACCTCTTGCCCGCCACCGGCGGTCTCCTCCATCTGTGTCTTGACGTGCTTGGCGCGCAGCATCGGCTTCACCAGGCGCACGCGCACGTACGCCTCTATACTGAACACGGCCAGCAGGAGAGCCAACTGCCAAACAAACAAACGTCGAATTTATATAAATAAATACATTTCGTAATAAATTGTATACAGGGTGTAAGGGACAGCCCTCCGATTACTGACAGAGTCAGAGTCAGAGTGCGTTCAGACCTTGTAACTGCATTAACATAAACAAATATTTCAGAAAACGTTTTTTAAAAAAAAAATGTACTTCCTATAGCAATTGCAGTCAGCCGATCGTGATTTTGTATGGGAGGTCTAACTATTTTGTCATTTCCTGACATATGTTTCTAGGGAAAAGTTGTTCAGTTTCATGGTCCGCATGCACCTTAACTTATCAGTATTCGCGCGCATATTGCGCAGATTTTTCTTATAATGTACTTAGGTAGAGTCTAGCCCAGGGTTAGGAGAGCAATTGCAAAATCAATGATCAAAGTTTGAGTGGCTAGAAATTGCACAATTAATCGATTAGCTTCGTATGATTTACACGTGCTAGTTCATGATCTCACCAAGGTTGAACTAACGTAACATTAGGTTATATAGTATTTTCTACAAACTACAAACTGCTGCTCATAGGAATCGATAATGTCGATAAGCCCTATATCGGTCGTTACTCGATTTGTAGCGCGCGTAGCTCGATTCATTTATCGGATACACGGATTGAAATGTGCCTGTTATGCTATCATTGCTCAAAACTGAAGATACCGATGCGCTATGATCACGTTCTCAGATCATGATACACTTGCGTAGTTTTTAAGCTCTCTGTCAAACATCACATGATTGAGGCTGGATATTGATCGATTATTTAACGATTCATAATGATTGATATGATTTCCAAAGTCGCAAGCTTGTACAGAAAATTAACTTGTGATAGTTTTTTTCAGGATATTTTTAAATTTTAGGCTACGCTTTGGTAAAACGTCAGTGAAAGACCTTTATCGGAAGTAACGTGTAAAACATTAAGATCAGCAGTTTTTATTGAGATTGTCTGACCTTCAACCAGCGTCTATTTAAAGGTATGAAATGTTTGCGGATTTCCGCCTCGATTGTCTTAGACGCTTCATTCAAAAAGTTCTAAAAGACATTATTGCACATTTCCAGGAAATACAGTTTCATTTAAAACAGCATATGTATTGAATTTCAATACATATGCTGTTTTAATGAAACACACGTCACGTGTAAATGACTCACGTTGTTCGTCTTTTACGTTATTTGAATGGCCACTGTTTATTGAAATAACTACCTGTTTGAAGTATTTAAATGGTACACTATTTAAATGCTTACCTGCACGTATGAGGTTTGCTGGAAGCGCGTCAGACACTGCGTTCTAAAGTAGGCAATCAGGCCCAGTAGGCTGATGCAAGCGTTGAAGGCGTAGTAAATGGGGAACAGTACGGTCTGTACACGACCGAACTCATGCCGGGGTAAGCTGAAGTAGAGCACTATGCCTGGGAACAACAGAAAAACAGTTCAAATTAAAGAAATACATTTAAGAATTTAAGCTGTTGGAATTTTTTATAAAATCTTTATAAAATCTTTGATGTGATTGTAGAGTTCGATAAGGGACATCACTAGCTGGTTGTCCCCTCTCTAGATAGGTCATCAGACAATGGTACTATCGCCCTAGGCTTGTTGATGCTATAAAAACGCATAAGATTAAATTCGTAAATAAAAGACCTATTATCTAGGTATCAGTATTTAACTGTTTAATTGCAACGAACCCAACAGGTGTCGTACCTATTCACACTTGATTCATTTCAATTCCATCAGGATTTGAAGCACTAACTTTACAGCTTTAAACTTATAAAAAATACTTCGTATTTTTAAATACGATGTTCAATACCGGAAACAGCTTTCATAAAATGAAGACATACTAACCAGTATCTGTGGCATTTATGAGGTTCGATCCATATTAGGAATAGGTAGAAAGAGACTCTGTTTTCATTAGAACTAAGTATAATTGTTGTGATTGCATGAAAGTTGAAAATGAACGTTCTGATTGCATGACAGGAAAAAAGAAAAGAGAAATTTTATGAAATCTAGCCACTAGCTGTTCTACCTCTACATGCTATAATATTATCTGTAAGTACCGAATTTGATATTATCAGCCAATTTATGTACGTAATACAAGCTTATCATTAGTTTAATCCAGTCGGTCAGCCAGTTAAGGAAAAAGAATCACCTAAAAGGAAGTGCGATGCAAAGAAAACACATTAAGCTTGGCATTGATCGAATCTTCGAGCAAATTTAAAACAGAGGTTGTGCTATTATTTGTAAGCACTTATGTATTATATCCATCTACCACATTTCCGTCATGTGTTGAGGTCGAATGTTCTATTCTAAAAGGGTCGAATCAATCGACCTCGAGAGCCGATGGCCGCGGGGCCTGACTTCTGTACGCAGACGTTTATGATTCGCGAATTGAGTTTAAAGAACCCTGAACTGTATTTGACGGAATATTTCGCCGTGTACCCGTGACACGGCCTACTGAACTGTTTGTTTATAATCGCCTGTATCTTATTTGATTCATTCAGACATTTGATTGATTTGCGGGTGAGTAATTTCAAATGTAGAGCAGAAGATTGATGATAAATATTTTATTGTAGGTACATGCGAATCGATAATAATACATAATTTAAGATGTACTCCATCTTCCTTGGTAGCTCCTACCATCCGGGCAATTAATAAGGTCACGTTGTTTAAAAATGCGGTAAATTTACAAAGGTGCGAGTGGAAAGACAACTAGTTTGTTTAATTTAAACCCATATAAGTAGGTATGCAACTGACAAGCGTGTTAACTCATGCGTGTCCTGTCTCGTTAAATTTGTACAAACTTGAAGCTGGCGTGTTTCAAGTTTACGAGATAAAAAAGAAATCCGCCAAAATAATCCTTGCAGCTAATTTTGATGGCGAGTTTGCTTACATTTTCATACCCATTTTACTTTGAACCAAGACTGTCGTGTATAAAATTGGCATTGAAAGAGTGTAATATACAATGTATTTTATTACATTTTAATTTAAGGCCTTGTTTATTACATAGGGTAATTTAGGGGGTTATCGGCCAATCTTGCGAATTTTTGACTTGAAGATAATATATTTGTATCAAATATTTAGACGAGGCTAAAGCATAAAATGATTTTGAAATCAGTAGATATTGTAGTTTTAGTTTAAAAACCCCCTATTATTCAAAAATGCTTTTAAAATAAATAAAACGATAAAATATCTGAAATGAGCGAATTAGGGGGTTATCGGACAGAACATTCAGTTTTCGCCCGCTAAAACAACTACTTTTCGGCCACCATGTAATGCGTTGAAAAATAAGTCTTAGTGCTGTCAAGTAAGGATGGGTTTTCAATAAAAAATTGACATGATTATTTTCTTATTCAATATTTATGTTTTTGCCATAGTTCAATAGATGATAAGCCATTATTAATAATCAAAACTAAGTAGAAAATAATAATCTGCTTCGTAAAATATTCTTAAAACAAAACTTACCAATAAATTGTAATAGTAACACTAATAAATATATGGCCGGAAACCAAAAAAAAGGTTTTTGGTTCCCGGCCACATTAGAAAACTCTAGGCCGATAACTAAAATGTACAAATTCAGCTGTCGGCCGTCAATTTCAAAATATTTTAAAGTTTATTTATTTTAAATTATTGTATGAAGGTGCATGGCCGCCTGTTAACTAAACCGTTGCCTTTGGATATTAGAACGCTTTAAATTATATAATACGTCTGAAGCTTTTCAAAATGTAATGAAAAATAGGATGTAAATTGAATGTTTATCAGCTAGCTATCGACCAGTAGGCCGATAGCTAAATTTCCCCGAAAATTGCTTCTAGTTATCCGGACATCTAATTTTAATGCTAAATATTGAAAATTTCAAGCTTTTTAATGAAATTAACGTAAATTAGAATCACAAATAGTCACACTATGTCAATATTTATATCCAATAAATTATAAACAACGCTGTATCTTACCTCGAAAAATGCATAGCTCCAAGATTTTTTCACTGTATGTGCACACAACCGAACTCGCAAATTTTAAGAGGTCAATTGACGAGACACTGGAGCAGTTATAATGCTAACTAATTAAAATGTGATGGGAATAGTCAAAAAGTTTTGAAAGACACTGACTTTTCTAATAATTTACTTAAAGTTTTCATCTTCGGCGCAAATAACTGGGCTGTGTCCGATAGCTACTGGTGTCCGGTCAACCAGCTAAATTACCCTATTGCCGTAATAAAAATGTAAGCAGTAAAAAGCATTTACAGCCTGCGGAACCAATTTAAATTCAACATCATAATTTCAATAACAATCTTTCTGAATTCAAAGGGAATGATCACATACAAAAAACATGAACGAAGCTTTCCCATACAGAATATTAAAATACGAGTTTTTCTGCGGCCAAACAATCTTTCTCTTCTCAGTATAATGCATATTTGTGTTAATATGAATATTTATGTCAAGGGTTTTGTGATCTTGTCTGAGAATTTGTTGATTACATAAGCATTTTTAAAATATATTTCGTAACAATCATCATCAGAATAAATATTATCACATAGACTTTATTTGTAATATCTTAAAACAATTCTCAGCTGAATGTGCAATCATTTCTGTAGCGTGCCCTAAAAACGAACTTCCCCGAAAGATGGCCTCAGGCGAATTTATTTGGACAGAAGAATGCGCAGACGCATGATGGAATCTGCACATGTATGCAATTACAGACCACAGTAGTATCGGATGAGGTCGTTAACTTTTTGGGAACGACATGATGATTAATTATCACGAATATAAAAGTAATTAAACAAATACGGTATGATTATACTGACGTGGATAATACTTTCGGTACAAAGTACAAGGTGCAATTTTGTTATGTTGTGTCTTGTCAAAATTGACTGATTGGCTTTGTTTGATTACTTTGAGTAGATTATGTTATAATTAATCATACTTGATCGTCTCTAGGGCTACTACTTAGGTCAAGTTCGTGATTCATTTCTGTTTAGTCGTCAAAACAAACATACCAGAGACTAGAGTCATCCAGATCTGTGCGCCGAGATGCGTGGCGACAGCGCCCACGTAAAGCGCTCGCCAGCCTCGCACGCTGGAGCCGGAGTCGGGCCTGCTGAGCCAAGCCAGCAGCACGATCACTGCAAGCGCCAGGTGGAATGGCTGGGAAGTACGGGTCAGGATCCTGCGAAAGAAGAAATTATTGGTATTAAAACTTGATAGTAATTTGTTACTAAAATTACTTTGTTCCGGTGTCTAACTTACACTATTTTCTGGTTATAAAGTTGTCACATTGCGTGTCGGCAAAAGTTGACAAAAATGTCCGACATGTGGAGAAGATTTGATAGCATATGTTCAGGCAGCTAGGTACAGTCAATATCAGGCTTGGTTAGACAGTTTGGTCTTTGGACCGTTCCTATGCCGCACGCAGGCACGCATAAGGCGTACATTGGCAATATGAGATAAGTGTCTAACTGCACGCGAGTTTGACTGTACATGAATTTAAAAATATTAACGAATTTCGGCCATTTTTACTAACACGTATTGTAGAAGCACTTTTTAGGTCCATTGAATGCATCTAATTGACATAAACTTCATTCTGCTATGATTCATTCGACTATTACGTTACAATACGTAGGTATGACGTGAAAATGTGTAAGAATAGAAACAGTACATCCTCATGTATCTATTATGACAACGTAGGTATTTTACACAAAAGTCATATGACTGAAGTCGTAACCACTTCTTCATTCATTAGTCATGCGTATTGTATAATGAAAAGAATTATTTTAACCTCGGACGTGAACTATAAATAAATAAAACACACGCGGTTAGTAGCGGTAATGACACAGATTAGCTTATAAGCAGGTAATTTGATTATGCAATGCTTTTACAAGATTATTAGAGATATTTAAACGCTACCTTAAATGTCTTCATGAGTACTTTACATATGGTTATGTGACTGCTCGTAATCTTTAAAATAAGTCTCTGAGGGACAGACACACTAGCACTACATACCACTTACAACTTGAATGTAAGTATTATATAACTACGTAAGACAAATAAGGAGAAATATTTGTCAAACTGATCAGTAACACTTATATGTACACTTGTTAATATTGTTTATTGAAATTCATTGGAATACTGGAGTTTCATTAATTGAACAACAATGTTTTTGTTATTCAGTGGCATTGCAAATATAGAAACAGATGACGTAGACAATGAGAAGTATACAGTAAATATTTTATGAACTTATTACTATCTAGCTTTTGCATCATCTGGTACAGTGACGTAGGCCAGTAAATGTACATAAGTGATTAGTTTTCAAAGAAGACAGTGGCATGAGAAACTTATGTGTTTCAATAGATACAAAACAACAGCGCTACCTGTTGTGGGATCAAGAAGTTCTTGGATTATGTATTTATCTTATCGTAGCTAGAATGTAGCACTTGAGATAGAAACGCTACATTTTGCTTGCTTTTACAATACGCGCTCCGTATTTCTATGTACAAGGTGATAATATTTAGTAGTATTTCATATGGTCGTCTGCCAATTAGCATACTTTAAAGTTACTGAAACGTACCTACCGAAGTCCCTACTGAATACCTCAAACGGAAAAAGTTTACAAAATCAACACAGGAGTGCCCACGTGCCCTATCGCACGTCGGACTCAATATAAAACTCGATAACGGCGCCTTCCAACATTACGTACTAATTGGAAAGTGAGTACGTTAGCGATAGTAGAAAAAACTACGCAAATACTGATAAATACGTACCTATATACTTGTGGAAGTTGGGATTTGGAACACAAATAAAAACAACAAGACAGATAAAAATTTACAGATAGCTATCGGTTGGTAAGAGTACTGCCACCTTCTCCCGATAAAGTTTATCTCTTGTCCAGTCTTTACTTTATCAAGATAATGCTTTGGACAGGTACATCCTGTACATTTACATACATACATACAAATATCACGCCTTTTTCCTTGTGGGGTAGGCAGAGCGTTAACGGCCGTAAAAATACGGGCGCTATCGCCACGTCTGACAAATATTTGAGGGCCGTTTCAGACAAATGGTGTATCACTATAGTGATAGGTTGTCAGCCTGTCATCTAAAACTGATGTGTCATGTACATTTACGTTTCTTATTCCTCGATTACCCCTTCATTTGGAGTGGCCATACACGTACGAGGTTTAGTCATCAAAATTATCTGACCAGAGAGGACTGCTAAAATAGTAAAACTTAATTATCAACGATACCAATCATAGTCACTATGATGCAATATATTGGAGAATGGTCAAAGCGCGTGCCACAAGTATCCACCTGCATTAAATGAGTAAAATAATTTTGTCAGCTATATTTCAGTGACGCTTGTGGCGCTTACAACATGTGTTGCAGATTTTTTAATACTGGGTTGTCATATTTATACATTATTTTAATTCGCGACTAAACTTTTTATGGATCTTCGTCACAACTCACCTTTGTGGACAGTTCAGTCGCGAAGTTTAGGATTGTTTGATTAGGACATCATAGATTTTTCGTGCAAGTTGTCATATCACATACAGTTCGCCTACAGAATACGAGTATATCTACGCAGATGGCTGCAGAGTGAAGCCGTTATTAAAAGGTAGGTAGAATTTAACAATTCTGAAAAATTTAATAAGAAATTCTGAAATTCGTTGCGTAAATATGTGGACAATATACGCATTAGTCTCTGATAATAAATTGCCCATATTGTTTTAGTGTTAGCGAAACTACGTCAAGTGACTTATCACGCGTTAATCGTGTTAGCTACATCTAACTAATTCCTACTAAACACATTTATTTATTGTCATAGATACACGCAGTAGTAATAGTAATATCAATCTAAGAATTGTCACGAGTTTGAGTGATCAGTGGGCGTGTATGTGATCTAGTTAGCGGAAATACGTCACTGCAGAGAACTGCAGGCGGTTTGCCTAGGTACTTGTCGTCCGTCGTTGCGTATTTTTAACGCATCGTAACTCATACGTCTGTCAGACGAAAGGAAATTTCAAATTCCGATTTTATACCCACATATATACCTACAGCTACCGTGCGTTTACGGATGGGTCCATCAAACGACTTGTTTGATGCGTCAGTACGACGGACGACAAGTGGGAGAACCGATTTAGCACCACCGATATAAAACTGCTACAAGATCTAATACAGACGTGATAGGTTTTTTAGGCGTGATGTAGGGGAACAAAGGATTGGAACTCGGAACTCATGTTGCCCGTGTATAGTATACTGTAGTGTTTTTATTAGATTTTATGAGACAGACATAACAACCTGCCCGCAAAATCATTGATATCGTATTCAAACAAATTTAAATTCTGCGACCCATTCTCAGGACACTATAGGTATACGGTAGACGGCAAAAAGAACTAGAAAACGCTTGGGTAAGTAGAAAACCAGATGACGTAAGAATTGAATGGAATATTTTGCTCTATTTGGGGTTACTGCCTTCGTCATCAAGAGAAAATCCAAATAAAACTGCTCGTGATGTTTGAAGAAACACGTCTTATTTATTCTGGCAGAGAAATTGCATGATTCAAACGGGTCACGGATCACATGAAAGGACGTCAGCAAAGGCTTAAGAAGTCGGCACATCAAATAATATTGTTGTTTTGTTTCAGTATTCAAGTGTTTACAGAGTTGTTTGTAGAGACACAATGAGTATATTTTCCAGTGCCTCTTTCATATTTTTTGATGATGCGTAATGAGAGCGGAACTCATTTTAAGTCGCCTAATTTTCGATATTTCATATGAAAAATAGATGTAAAAGATTTTTTTATTAATCCAGGTAATATAACCACTATGATGCGACTACAAAAAACGTTTTACATTGAGCGTAAGATTATAGATGCCATATTAATACAATTTCAAAATCTAAATGTTCAATAGGTGTCTCCTGAGTGTCAAGAATTTAATCATAGTATTTTTGTTACAAATTATTAAGTTGGTACCGCAACGTATATTATTTATCTTCATCTGTAGTGCTATCTAATCAGATATTTATTTGTCAAAGACAATATCAGTCAATGTATTAAGATAACTTTATCGTTTCACAGTGGGCAGCGGGCGGCGATGTTTTCTTACATGACAAGAGATCAATTTAATTTCATTTGTAAAATTATTCAATAATTCAAGTTAAGTCTCGAAAAACATACCAAGCGCTTCTTTGAAAAACTAGCTATGTCAGGCTTGAGTGACATTTTGAAATACATTTCGACTTCCAGTTTGTTTTCAATGTAAAGTACTTTTGGAGGAACTTTGGTATTTTGATAGTCAAATCGTATTTTATTTACCATCGAAAATAATCTCTAAAATTGCTTTTAGATAACAAAATTCTATTTTGAACAGAAAATATTTCGTTAGATAAAACATTTAATAGTAAACGAACCTTCTTCTAAGTAAAAACGATGAGGTACATTATTAGTACCTGCGTCCTCATTAGTACAAATTACAAGAGGTAAATAACTGGATAATTATCATGTTTATTACCGTCTGGTCGTAAACATGATAATTACTGGCGCCTTAAGGATAAGTCCAATAAGGATTAAATTTGTTCTTACAAACGAGTATTTCCAGACGAAATAAAAAACATTTAAGTTAATAAACATGTGAAAAAAATGAAATGAAGTAACGAAAACAATGGGCAATTAATAATTGTACGAGGTATATAAATAATTCATATTTAAATTATCCAATCTATAAAAGTTAGTTATTGCCTAAATTAGTATGTAGTTAATTAGCATATACAATAAATACGACTCAAATAACTATTGTTTGGTGGATACTTTATTTAGAATATATACATATATCACGCCTATATCCCTTGCGGGGTAGGCACAGGGAAAATGCTCGTAAAAATTAACTTTTAGGCCACGTTTGGCAAATTTAGAAAACTGTTTAACGCTATAGGGACGGACAGGTTGTCAGATAATTGCCTAAAATTACCGTACACGTGTAACCCTCGACTTTCTTAGGCACCTCTTACGACACCCACAGGAAAGAAATGGATTGATGCTATTCTACGCCGGCATCACACAGTACTACTACAGTATAATTAATAGTACTTTACTACGTCGGCATCAGACAGTGTGCCGGCGACAGTGTCAAAAATGACAAACACTGTTTGCTTCAATAAAAATATTTTAATTTTTACATGAGGGCAGAAAATATTATTACTTCGAAACTTCACTTAAAAGTGACGCAAGCGCATGCAACGTCACGCACTTACACGCAAGTGGTTAAACACCTGTTTATACTCAGATATAACTGAACGTTCTACATTTCTACTTTATGGTGCAATTGATTATTTAAATAACATACAATCTGTCTTTTGATTGTTATTGTTTCCAACATATTATGTTATTGATTTCTAGATAATATTTAATATAATGAGTTAAAATTATATTATTTTCAAAGCTTTGCGAACTTAACCACTAGTGTACCGCCAATTGTAATGCTTTTTCATTGGTTTTGTAATTTAAGTGAAGGTTCAAAATTACTGGTGCTGCACCGGGCCAGACGAGGCCTTAATGCACGTAGGTAGGATTTATGAGCCAGAAACGTCTTGTGATTTTGTATTTCATAAACCTATCTATAAATACGTATTTATTACTTTAGCGATTACACCCTATCATAAAATGTAAACTTTAAAGTAATAAATGCCCTCTAAATAAGGTCTTTTGCACGCTTTACATTAAGCGTGTTTACAACTTTATAATATACCATTCTTCCAGAATTATCCAATTATCTTTTGTACCAACTATAGATACACTCGTGAGTATATTTGTTTACAGCCTTGCGTTGCTTTCCTCTCGCACCTGCTCTACAAATATAAAGAAATAGTTTATACGTCAATAAAATATACCTACCGGATGTAAAGCACAGCCCTCTAAATACTGATATGCATGCAGACCATGAAACTAAATAACTTTCCACTAGAAACATATGTTAGAAAACTACAAAAAAATATCTACCTCCCATACAAAATCACAATCAGCTGACTTTTGTTGATTTGAAAACTTTTTATAGTAGTAAATATTACTTTTGAATACTTTTATTAGAAAAGACAAAACTGATGAATATTTATAAATTAGTTGCATTTTTTCTGATGGAATTAGTGATGCAGAGGACTCGTATGATGCTGATGAGATGACCAACGTGTAATAAAGTAAAGTTTCTTGACTCCAAACGTCACATTACGTAACCCAAGGCCGCGCATCACTTGTCGACGACGAGTTATTTGACCTGCGCCTGAGTTGCCGGGCAGTAAGTCATACTTCGCACATTACTTACAATACAAGTAGTGCGATATGTACATGTGTCATATAAAGGTAAGAAGAAGTTGTAACTAGACACTTGATTGTCTAGGGCTTGTCTGTCTGCGGACTGAATCACTTTTGCCTTGCACATATACTTACTATTAATTATTAGTTGAAGTTTTTCTAGTGACCGATACCAAAATTCCAGTACGGGCTGGTGATCAGGAACAAATTTCCTCAAGGAACATAGGTCTAAATACGAAAAAATATAATTGGAAGTCCCGTACAAAATTGCCGATCAGATGATTTGAGTTACTATGGAATCTCAAAATATTTTTACATATTTTGACCAATGTTCCTTGGGGAAAATTGTTCCATATCACCACCCAGATCCGAGTTTTCGCTATCGGTCATTAGTAAAGTTTCACCCTATATTTTTCTCTCTTGGAACGGTTTTAGTGCTCCTTACTCGTACATAACAGATTCGACTTTTAAAACACAAATTATTTAAAGATGCAAGACTGTAAGGTTGTATTTCTCAATATTGAGTAAAGTAAACTTTATTTACATAATATTTGCTAGAGTGATTATCTGAATATGTCAGTTATACAATAGAAATGATAAATAGGGAAATTTCCCTTACGTCGATAAGTAAATCTAATATCATACAACACTTCATGTCATAGTGATGTGATAAAACTATTTTGTAGGTAATAGGTAAATGCTGTTATAAAATTCGAGAGTTTTCCATTATCAGCTAAAATGAATGATAGTTATGGCGGCCGGAGGGGAAATTCTGGAAGGCGAGAACCTCATTTTCGTATAGTTGCGACACGATTCTCACGATCGATTTGAATGAAATATGAAAACTGGGCAGGATATCTTTAGGCGGTTCTCCCACTTGTCGTCCATCGCTGCGTATTTTTAACGCACCGTAACGCGTGCGTCTGTCAGACGAAAGAAAATCGCGATTCCGATCATATTCCCATACAAATACGGCTACAGTGCGTTTACGCGTCTGTCAACAGCCTTAGTCATAACAATACATTTAATTCCAAATACAGCAATTAAACTGTAGCTGTATGAATATGACATCATACAAATTGCCCGCATCTTGTCATATTTTATACAAATCGACCAAGACGTGACTGAGGTAGGTACTACACGCAGGCATGGAATCCGTCCTTTAGGTCCTCTTGTAATTGCAAATTCCTACGCATTTACTGAATTAAATCCTCCTCTATCCCATTGCGTTCAATTATAAAAGCTTGGCATTACTTCGAAATGGCATCGCAGTAAAATTTATATCCGGTAATTATAGGGTAAGGCATGAATCAATAGCTAACCTGTTAATGGTGAAGCCTGTACAGAATACCTGCAAATGCAATTGAATTATTATAAGGTAGATTTTATGCAGTTTGCACAACACACATATAAGTTTTAGGTGTCACTTCTACATTGAAAAACATTAGTACCTACGCTGGTGTTAATGTAATTTTTGCTATAACTCCAAAGAACATTAAGAACTGAACATTTAGCAGTTGTTGGATTGCAATGAAATGCAGAATATCTGTATGAAAATATACAATTAATAGCTGTAAATAAAGGGATAATCTTTTAATGCCACACACACACGTATCCTGGTAGCCCTGGCATTACTTTTTATGATATCGTTGACCTACGCATAAAAATAATGTTTTAGGGTTCCGTAACCCAAATGAAAAAATAATTGGGACCGAGTGGGACAGTATTGCGATTGCTAACTACTTTCATGTTCGATTCGTAATTGATGTGCGTCCTTTTGCTCTGCTACCTTTATTTATCCGTTAAATATTAATATTCTACTTACCTACCTACTTATCGGCCTACATAAATATTTTATTCGTACTATTTATTTATGTATTCATATATATTTAATATATATATAATTTGTATATACATATATATATATACCTATATTTAGTTTTTATTTATCTATAAATGTTCACAGTAGTTACATACTTATTAAATAGGATTCCATCTTACCCCAACTCTCAATTCAAAAACTTGTTCCTACAGGGGACAACTATTATTGGCTTTTATATAAGTTCAACATCCCTTTTTCCCTAAATGTAGTTTTAAGCTGTTGCTATCCCAAATAAAGAGAATATAAAAATAATAACTTTATACCGAGATGAATTATGATTTATAATTATAAGCTAGTTTTCGTCTACGACACCTACGGAAAGGCCTACGTCGTAGCAAAGGTCATCAATCATGCGGTTAATTATTTATTCATGTAAATTGATCTATTTATATTTACCTGACACTTGGGATGGCTGATATGATAACAGTTTATTATTTAAAGTTTAATTTAATTTTAATGTAACCGTTTATTTTTACTTTTGGTTGGTGTACTTTTAATTGAAATAAGCGTCGGGGCGGGACATATCTTCGGAAAATTACGCAATGGAATTAAGAATTTTAGAAACGTTTGTATCCCACGATATATAATTTTACAATTCTACGATGCAAACGCTTATAAAGACGTGTCCCTAACTTGAGTTTCATATAGGTATTTAGCTGGCAAGATTGGCGCCAATGATTTGCATTTTGTTCTGTAAAACATGCTTTTAAACGCAGTGTAATTTGTCGACAGCGAGATTACATGAATATTAAGATGGGAACCGATGAACCTATGTATGTATGTAATGAAATGTAGGTAATTATGTAAACGAAATTATAGAAATTGTAGCTTTAATCACAATTTACATCAGGTTATTGATACGTAAACTGGTAGATTATTATAATTTCTTGATAATATATTCATTCTTATATCGGTAAATCAGAATAGTAGTCGATTAAGAACTGGTAAAATTCTTGTTTAGTAACTCAGTAACTATGTAATTGACTTGTAAACAAAGCAGGGACTAATCGTCTTGAATAGAAACTTCTAGTAGTTCGAAAAGGTAGCCTTTAAGAAATATTTGAATGTATCTTTGAAATTGGGTTTGCTCGATTCGAAAAAAGATTGGTCGAGTTGAATATTTGTTTATTTTTTGCTACGTGTGTGTAAATATATTATATTTAGAGTTAAATTGAATTCTACATCAATAAAATTAATCATGATGATCCTAATATATTAAAAACTGTAATACGAGCAATAAAAACTCAAAGGTATGCAAAATAAATTCTCCGTGTAGCTGAAAACTGTAAGCAAAGACCATTACACTCATGAGCCACTCCCACGCAGCCGTTGGCACGACAATGTACGACATTTTACTGCCTATTAGTAGGCACCTACGTACCTGCCTAAATCTTTACGACATGCATTATTTATACCTACATACTATTCCTGTCTTGAAACATTTAAAATGCAATGAGATGTTGTTGATATGGCGAAAATACTTTTTGTCTAAAGTTTTTCCCCGTGGTTTAGGATATAAGTGGATTTAGTTTTATTGAACTTCACCTCGAGTAAATAATTTGAATTTTATCTATACTAAGTAGGCATGTCGTGTGATGCCGGCTTAGAATAGCATCACCCCATTTCTCTCCGTGGGAGTCGTAAGAAGTGACTGAGGGACTTGAGGGTGTGTATTGCAATTTTAAGCGATGGGCTGACAACCTGTCACTATGGCGATACACAATTTTCCAAATGACTCTCAAGTATTTGTCAAAAGTGGCGTAAATGTCCGTTTTTGCGACCGTTTGCGCTCTGCCTACCCCACGAGTGATTAAAGGCGTGATATGATATATGTGTGTGTGTCATGTAGATACACCTTGTAACTCTTTGTTATTTTATTTCGTGACATTCTATTTTAATAGTAATCTTTGTCACTATCGATAAAACTCGATTTTGACTGATAGAAAAAAAATAGGTTTCAGATATACCGAGAGTTAAAAAGATTGTATTCGATAGTGCGTGGTCATGGATTTGTAGAAACAATTCTAAGATTTCTACTAAGCAGCATTTAGTACTTTAAATAAGTTGTTATTAATGACGACGTAACCAATATGTTACAAATATAATTTAGTACCACCCCGCTACTCATTTTCCAAGAATTTGTTTGTATTTTATTCTCTCTCTCTTTTCGTGTGGGACACCGAGTCATCCAACGACCCGATGGACCCTTATTTCTTTGGTACGTACATACCAACGAACGAAATGTTTTTGTGACCAAACATACCTTTGAGTCACAGGTATGCGAGTAGTTACATTTTGTCAAATCATTCTAACGGAAATAACGTATTGGAACTACTATGGTTAGGTAAGATCGATATGTAACTTCTGTCATGAAATGTTATTCATTACCATAATAAAACGTGAAAATTTAGGAGGAAAATCTTTTAAGTTATATTCACACAATTTCGAAAAAAACCTCTTTTCTCAGAAGCACAAATTATAGAACTAGGGCGCGCCCGCCCATACTTAATTTGTGTCGCAGTTCAGCTAGTCATCGAAGTACGCAGAGAACTGTGAAATTGTTATTGTTTTTGAAATGAGGGTATTGAGGCGCAATATAAAAAATAAACTATCTGCATATCCTTGTACTTATCTAAGTAGGATTTCATACGAAAACAAAGGTAGTCATGTTTTTGTCGCATCTTAAGTAAGTACTTAAAGATAAGGCATGACTATTAGATATTCTTGAATATTCTTTGCCTCCGTCATGTTTAGCTTATACAAAAAGTTTCGCAGACAATTGTTTGACTCGTACCACATTCTGATGCCGACATTTAAGACGCGTTTACAGATGTTTACAAATTGCTTATAGGTATCTAGGTTACTTTGGAACAAGGTTATTAGGGCTTTTGCCTTACAGTCTTTCACGTTTGATGCTATCGCCAATTTGCGATCTGACATCTTCAAACATTTTAAGTTACTCTATAAGTAAAATTCTGAATTATGTGTCTTAATTTTTTACGCAGGTTGTACTTCATCCCAAAAAAAATAAAATTTAAAGATAATAAATAAATTTTTATATTCAAGGTAATAGAAATCTTGACCTGACCAAAATGCTACAAGTTAACAATTTAAATTTAATTCATGACGGTGTTAGCAAAATATTCCTTCCTCCTATTTAGTTTATGTGTGGGAACGTTCTCACACTATGATGTTAGGGCACGCGCGGGTCGGCTTATCATTGTTTTAAGAAGTTTTTTCAATGCACACTGAAGACAAAAGTGGGCGGTTTGCAATAACAAGCTGACGGTATAAACACCTTGGTTCAGGTGTAGTCTGAACACATGTCTGCAATCACGTCGGCCCCTGGGTCTTGTGACTGAGTTGGGTGGTGGCCAAGGGTCGAAGACATCCGTTCTGCTCTTAAACTTATGAGTAGGCAGAAAGTATGACAGGTGTAGAGGAAGTGTAGTGATTGTGATGATATGTGTTAGCAGAATTTTGGCTAATTTGTTTACAAAAACAGGAAAACAGAATTACTGTTCCTTTTAAAGTCAGTGAATAAAATGCGGTCTGCTTGATATCATCATCTTCTAAGAAACTAGTTTAGAAACAATTCAAAGTTATCTTGTCCAATGGTTAGCGCCAGTTTTTTTGTTTGTTCAAGCCACTCAACTTAACTAACTGTCACTGTCTGGCGGTAGGACCGTAATAAGAAGGATAAGTAAGGAGCAAGATAAGGAAGAAACTAGTGAGTCAAATACACAGTACTTATCTTTTACAAGAATGTAGTGTTGTGGCAGAAAATAGAGACACGCCCGCCAATACTTAATTTTTGGTTGTGGTGGGTCAGTTTAAGAGTCCAATTTCTAATTGTATTAATTTTTTAACAGGATGTACCTGCATGTAAATGTTAAAACATACTCAGGTATAGTAAAGATTGCATCTAAAGATTTACTTTATTAAGCAAATCAGATGATAATTAGCACTTTGTCTTCTTTTAGATACCGGGTTACTATCAGATTTTGACCTTATAGTCTAGTAAATGATTTTGCGTACCATTTATTGAATTCATTTTTTTTCATTCAACATGTCATATTGATGTATGCGATACATGTAGGACATTGCCGTTTGAAATTCGTTACACGTGAAATAGTTACTGTAACTACCTCCTACTAGTCGTACGTACATTGAAAAGATATTTAAATAATCACAATGTTATTGTCATTTCCTCTACTTACGTATTGTTTGAATAAGAATTGTGTTTGAAATTTATTGTAAAACTGTCAAACTTTAAATTAGTGACTTGAAAAAGCATAAAGATATAAAGCATTTTCATTCTCATAAAATACAGAAATTAGCTGTCATATCAGTCAATTGAAAAATTCCGTCGCGTAATTTTCCGCAGGCGTGTACGGTTTTCAGCACTTTAACTAAATTGAAAGCATGTATTGGTAAGTTGGCATGCATTAGTAAAATAAAACTGAGACAGTCCAACTATGATATAGTGGCCTCGTGGTTTAGTTTGGCTAATAGTGATTGAAGAATACCAACTTATGATTGTTTCTTATTCGAGTTCTGTTGTTATATAGAGCTAGGACATTGAATTCTAGGTTTGGTATTACTGATGAGAAATGTACTTCACTTATTAATGTCATGGACACGAAAAAAACACAAATTCAATTTCTCCAGTCGCCCAACCAAATTATTTACAGAATTTTGGGTTTGGCTTTACATGAGATTAACTTTTGAGTAAGACGACTGACGAGAACCTTCATCTTGACACACATTAATTAAAAGAATAATTAGTTGTGCCTTTACATTATGTTTTTAAAACTGTCAAGCGAATTAATCACAAAGATTGGGAAAGTAAGAGAAAAGCATTTATAAGAAATGTGCATGATGTAAATCTCTTTTTTCGGCCACTTGAAGTATCTAAAACACTTTCATTGTGACTTTGCAGTGATTGTGATAAGAACCGAGCAAAGTTCAAAGTACTGCTTAGTCAAGTTTGTTATCAATGTTATTGGCTTATTCGTCAGCTGTGTGTGATGGATGATCAATCGATCTCTGCTCAGAGAAAGTCACGCGGTAAATTTATCAAACATATTCAATTCAATTTATTTATTAGGTTAATTTAATTGATAACAGTAACAACCAAACGTAATTAGTGAAATAAGTTAACTAAAATGTCGATAAGCAATAAAAAATAAAAATACATACATAGATAAACTCATCACGATTCACGCCTATATCCCTTGCGGGGTAGGCAGAGCATAAACGGCCTTAAAATACGGACATTATACGCCACGTCTGACAAATATTTGAGGGTCATTCAGATAATTGTGTATCACCATAGTGACAGGTTGTCAGCCCATCGCCTAAAATTGCAATGTACATGTCACCCCCGAGTCCCTTAAAAATAAAAATAGTGATATTATACCTATAGAACATATTACATATATCTTGTAGATTTAAAATATAGCATTGTTACCTACATCTACTCTATACCTCACCCACTTAAAATATAAAGTCTGTGCTATTCTCTGACTGACGTGTATAATTTATCTAAATATGTTATTTATTAAACGTCCATGTTATGCAAATGCCAGAATGATATCAATTTTCTCCTTGCACCGCACAACAGCTGTTATAGAAAAGAGACTTACACGTAGCCTTTCGTTTCCTGAAGCCGCACCATGGTCTTCTTGAATACATCGTATGCAACTTTTGTGAGCTGCGTCGACACAGCAAGGAGATCAGGCTGGTATGCCACCTCCTTCTGCTTCTCCTCGCTGGCAGGATTCGTCTTGATATTATGCTTTCTTTTCAACCGCTCTAAATTATTATTCTGTTTATGCACGTTATGCACAAACTCCGGAGCCTCCATTGCTGTCGGCTTTTCTATCGCCTCCGGCTTGATTTCGCTTACGTCACGAGTGCACATGTTACACATTTTTTTTGTTTTGATATCGTCACGCGAACGTCGGGTTAAGACTGAAGCGGTAGAGTGGCGATCACGAATATAAGACCAACATTTCCCCCCACTACTAAATGTGTTGCGCTGCCAGATTAACGAGAGCTCTCGCCGTGACGTATTTTATTCAAATTGGCGAAATTGGGGATCTTAGTAAACTGGCTTTATGTTGTCGCCACGAGGTGTAAGCGACCAGTTTGAACAGAGCTCATGTGTTGTATGGAGGTTGAAACATTGGTAGAAGTGATTAGGTTTCTTTTGCATTGTTCATTTCGTTACATAGAATAGACGTAACCGTAACGGGCTTACGTCCGGCGTTTATCAGGAGGCGCTGGCGCTTTTCGATAACAATATTTGCGAAGATATTAATTTAGATTGCATCAGAAATTAAATTGATTTACTACTAAAATTAAAACATAACAATTTGGTGAAATAATGAAAACTCAAGCTCTACGTTAGGCGGTTCACCCACTTGTCGTCCGTCGCTACGTATTATTAACGCACCGTAACGCATGCGTCTGTAAAACGACTTGACTGCCGCACCCGTAAATGTAATGTGGCCATATTTTTATAGGAATAAGATCGGAAACCCCTATTTTATTTCTTCTGACAGACGCATTACGGTGCGTTAAAAATCACAACGAAGGACGACTAGTAGGAGAACCGCCTTAGAAAGAGTCATGGTTGTTTGTTACCATTGATGAACTTGTCATATTTCATACAATTTAATATTTTGCTACTTTTTGCATATAAAAAGGTAGCTTACGCTAATAAAAACACCTAGACACTACGTAACATACGCAGTCATAGTTTCGGTCATTGACAATTTGGAAATCCACACTCAAATGTAAATACTAATCAAAGGTAGAAATCGACTGTCAGAAATACCAATGGTGGAGTTGAAAGTTTTTAGGATTTCCCTGATAGAGGAAGCTAAATGCTGCAAGCATCAACCGGAATGCTTTTTGTGGGAATTCCATTAGCGTCTTTAGCACAGATCCTCTAAATACCTATGATCTGCGGTCCTTATGAACTTTGACAAAAGTGCAACCTTAGGAGGTACATTGGCGAAACGATTGCTAATCAAATGAATGGACTGTTAGAATTACCAATGGTGGAGTTGAAAGTTTTTGGGATTTCCCTGATAGAGGAAGCTGAATGCAGCAAGTATCAACCGGAATGCTTTTTATGGGAATTACATTAGCGTCGCGTCCTTAGCACAGATCCTCTAAATATGATCTGTGGTCCTTATGAACTTTGACAAAAGTGCAACCTTAGGAGGTACATTGGCGAAACGATTGCTAATCAAATGAATGGACTGTTAGAATTACCAATGGTGGAGTTGAAAGTTTTTGGGATTTCCCTGATAGAGGAAGCTGAATGCAGCAAGCATCAACCGGAATGTTTTTGACGTGGCTAAGCTTAAGTTTTTGTGCTACCTGTTGCACAACACCCGCAACGCGGTGGTGGTGTAGTAACATGTGCCAATAAGATTTAAATAGGATGCATTTAATTGAAACTAATCATTTAATTGTGTAAATAAGGTGTAAAAAAATTAGCTGAGAATATTTTAAGGGGTGAACCAGTACGTGAAACTGAACAACTTTCCCCAAGGAACATAGGTCGAAATACGAAAAAATAATTTGATCCTCCCATACTTAGTATGTTACCCGGCCGGGATAATTTGTACGGGAGGGCCAATTTTTTTTTTCATATTTCGACCTATGTTCCTTGGAGAAAGTTGTTCAGTTTCACGTACTGGTTCACCCCTTAAAATATTCTTAGCTAATTTTTTTACACCATGTATACAGGTTGTAAGGGATATCCTTCGGAATACTGATACAGCTGCATTCAGACTATCAAACTGAACAACTTTGCATAACGAAATTTTTGAAGGAAACGTCAAAAATTTTTGGACTTCCCATAATAAATGCTAGCTCATCGTAATTTTTATGGGAGGTCGAATATTTTTTGTGTCATATGTTCCTAGGGGAAAGTTGTTCAATTTCATGGTTTGCATGCACCCTATCAGGCTGTCCCTTACACCCTGTATACTCCAAAAATGGCTTATGAAGTCCATCCAAAGCAAGGTTCTCTCCACAAACAAGCAAATTACATTCAAATAATCATCCTATTGCAATATCAATTTCAACACTTTTTCCATGTGAATACTGAGAATCAGATATATTGGAGGAATGTGTGTAATAAAATGTTAGAGTCAAAATACATAAATCAGCTTAGTTTAAACGACTTCAGAGAAAACTGATTAAACTAAAAAAAAACTTAATTTATGCTGCTGGTGGTATTAAAATCAAATTTAGATTTTTGATCTAAAGCATTCGGGCTGTAAAATATACAACTAGACAGATTTCTTTTGGTGGTTCACCCACTTATCATCCGTCGCTGCGTACTTTTATCGCACCTTTGACAGACGCATCCGTAAACGCACCGCAGCCGTATTTGTATGGGAATAAGTTTGGAATTCACATTTTCCTTTTGTATGTTAGACGCATGCGTCAAGCAAGATGCGTTAAAAATACGCAGCGACGGACGACAAGTGAAAGACCTGCCATAAATATCCTGCAAAAAGTAACACAGAAACACTTTTTGTTTTCTTTTACTTTGTGACAGTTAAATAAGTATTGTGTATGTTTTTAGGGTTCCGTAGCTAAACAGATAAAAACGGAAACCTTATAGGATCACTTTGTTGTCAGTCCGTGCGTCTGTCACGTCGTCACAACCCTTTATATCGGGAACGTGTAGAGATATCCAGTTGAAACTAAAGCTATATACTCACAAGACTACGGCTGATTGTAAGTAATTGAAAAAAAAACAAACTTCTACCTAACGGATATAAAACGATACGGCCGTTTTTGCTGTAAAAACGCGTGTTTTGAACCTTTTATGAGAATCAAAATTCATAGGGTACTTTCCGTTTGCCTGGAACTATAATATTTAGCAAGTAGCTTCGTTTTAAATTACAAGATAAGGAAATAAAATAAAAAAATGATTGGGCCGATATGGATCAAAATTTTTAAATTGAGGCTAGTAGTTCAAAAAGGGTGTGATGTGTATATAACGGAACCCTCGGTGGGCAAGTCCGACTCGCACGTGGCTGGTTTAATACATAATTATATATATGTAGTTGCATTTTACGTTTCTCTTTAGCAAATTATAAAAAAGAATCACGTGTAAAGTCAAGTGACATGTTATTAAATATTATAATCTAAAATACTGTTAATAGTGTCGACAATTGACAACCGTGCCGTGTGATGCAATTGCCGTGTGATGCCGGCTTAGAATAGCATCACCCCATTTCTTTCCCGTGGGTGTCGTAAAAGGCGATGAAGGGACTCGAGGGTGTGTATTGGAATTTAAGGCGATGGGCTGACAACCTGTCACTATGGCGATACACAATTTTCCGAATGACCCTCAAATGTTTGTCAGACGTGGCGTAAATGTTCGTTTTTGGGGCCGTTTACGCTCTGCCTACCCCGCAAGGGATAAAGGCGTGATATATGTATGTATGTATGTACAATTGACAACCCGTGTCACCCAGTGTGCAAACTACGCCGCCGAATGCCATTTCTATGATGCAAATGCAGGCGTTATAATTATAATTTCATTTTTCTTTGGTCCCATTTGAGCTCACAGCCCTTTTTTATATGTTTTACTAACAAATATTAACATAAACACGCAACTGTCTTTAAGCCTTTATCATCATTACGAGGAAAAAATTTGATTTAAGTTTATTAAAAATAATATTATAGAAAGTTGCCGAATCGAACCGAACGAATCTGATCGCATTAATAGTATTGTAATCAATATAACTAATATAAGTGGAACTTGTATACAAAAACATATTATTGACTAGAAAATGAATAGGAACTTACGTGTACCAGGGTGCCTGCTTGTACTTATGAAAAAACTTCAAAAACTTTTTGAAGGGACACGCACCAATTTTAAGTCCGGGGATTTTCATGTTCACTCAACGAAACTCCACTACGCACTCTTTTTGATCACAGTAATTTAGAGCCTTAAATATATCAACAATTAGTTTGGGACAAATTGATTATTGACGCCGTTGTATTTACATTTTTATTACTAAATTAAGATTGATATAACGCCTTAGTATTTAACTTTCTTACATGAACTTTTATAAAATATTGAAGCACCCTTATTTAGGCATATTATTATTCGCTTAATTTATGAAAAAATACTTTATGGTAGAACAACAGTTCTTTTACGTGTTTGCAGTTTGAGATGATTCTCTACAATAAGCTTTGAGATAAAATATTGGCTTATTATTTAAATTAGTAGGTATGAAGAGCCAAAAATTCCCAACCACCAAAACGCGTGTAGTCTACACACCCAACAGTTTAAATGCGATTAACTTAACACATTCGCTGCTTTACGTAATTTATTTTGTGGCTGTAAGGTGCAGAAGCTCACGGTAGCTTGCTATCCTTGTTTTGTTGTCGATACAGAAAGATTTTTCTTAGATTGGTGTGTACGCGAAGAAGACAGAGATGTTTATTTCCTATATTATCAAATTATTTATAAGCATCATTTATTTAGCAATGAAATGGAAATGGAGGATTTTTTTTTTCGCCGAGTCGTAAGAGCGTACATGGGTTGCCCTAAGGTACCGCTGGAGAGGCATGGTGGACACTGGACCACCATTATCTCAATAACTTGCTGGAGGTGGCGCTGGACAGGAATCAATGGCGGAAACTCATTTCGAAGGCCAAGATCCATTTAGTTTCACTGAGCCAGCGAAGTTAGTTAAGGGCCTGCCGTAAACTTCTAAACTTCCCTTTCTCACCCCACTAATGGCAAATCTTGTGTGTGAGAACAGAGCGGTATTGCCATATTTAGATGATTTGTCACTCTTTTGGAAACTTCTCGCCAAACAACAATCAAGTAATAAAACACTGTTCGACAAGAGTCTAGTATAGTAAAATGCATATTGCATTCGCAAAAAATTATGTGCTATGGTCATAAGATTGCAATACACCACGTAAAAAAAGACCCAACTTTTAAAAGTAAATCTATCGAGCAAACTTTCTTTAATCGTGTTTTCCGGTGACTAGAATCTAGATAATATAGTGAAAATCATTACTTACATATCAAAAAGGTATTTACCGTATTCGCCAACGAAATTGCGTGCATCCAAAAATACCCATTTTTCTTACGGAACGGCCTTTTTGTGACGTCATCGTGACGTAAAAAACTTGTTGTCCTTTTGTGGTAGGTACTTAGGCTACTCTAAGCTTTTTCTTGAAGCTCTCTCTATCTATGCTTGCAAAGACTTTTATCGAGTTACCCATTTCAGGGATAAAATAACATCGGGTCCCTGTCAAGTTATTGAGAATAACATGTAATAAAATAGTTGAAGAAATTCGAGGTTGATCCCTTAAAGGGAAGCTTAAGGGGCTCTGCTCATCCTTAGTAAAGTAGGTGTGTATGTATAGGTAGTATATAAAAAGAACAATGAATCACATTGGTTTAAATTTACTGTTCTATAAATAAATTCAATTAGTTGGTATTAGGACACGTACCTCTCATAAGTCATGTGAGGGAGGGAGTCACGAGATTCTTATGGAAATAAAACAAGGTGTTATATTACATGGATATAAATAAAAGGCGGTCAGCTGATTGCACTTGACTATGGAACAATCTTTAGAGTAATAATTTAATAATAACTTACTACGATCCTGGCATACTTCTTTCGCCTCCTCTACATTCATCAATCTCTTCATACCGACGAGCATGCATGAAGAGATTGATGAATGTAGAGGAGGCGGAATCAGTATGCCAGGATCGTAGTAAGTGTAAGGAAGTAGTCTCTGCCTACCCCTACGGGAAAGAGGCGGGTGAATGAGTGCACCCCGATTCCCTGCTACAATAACATAAGTCTGGCCGTAATGTTAGGTTTTATGAGATGTCACAGCGGCTAATCTATGATTCACCATACCTATGATCTTTTTTGAGTAGATGTGCAACAAGTTTCAGATTTATTTGACTAGCATTTGGCCGCCTTGACTGCTTTATAGTTAGCCTCTAGAAGGCTTAGAACTGTCTGATCGATACCGCAATCGCACAATTTAGAGAAGAATGAGTGACTAAAGTGTCGCGTGATGCCGGCTTATAATAGCATCACCCCATTTCTTACCCATGGGTGTCGTTAGAGGCGGCTAAGGGACTTGAGGGTTAGATGTGTATTGTGATACACTGTTATCTGATTGATCCTCAAAATTTTGACAGACTTGGTATAAATATCCGTTTTACGGCCGTTAACGCTCTGCCTACCCCGTAAGAGAAATATACGTGATTTATGTATGTATGTATGAATGACTAAATGATGAATAGGACTAGATATTAAATATGAAGTAATACGGTATGAAGACTGAAAATATTTTTAGCCCAAGTTGTCATATTCACATAATGATTGCCAGTGAAACGGCGCGATAAAATAGGCAACTAAATAGAGTAGGTTTGAAACCAATAAGCTTCCGTTCATAAAAAACAACTTGAACTCAGTAAGGAAGCACAATTCTTCAGCGGCCATAAGAGAATTGCGTGAATTATGAAATTGCTAGCTATTGCAATACAGGGTGTAAGGATTGGTGTACCGAAAACTTTGCAGGCGTGATCAGACCATAAAACTGAACAACTTTTACTATGGAGCGTATGTTGGGAAACGTTTTTTTTTCAAGTTTACGTAGAAAGTCAGTCAGCTGATCGAGTTTTAATATCCTAATTCTAATTTTGTTCAGGAGCCGATTTTTTTTTTGTGTTTACCATATCTTCCATAGAAAAAGTTGTTCAGTTTCATGGTCTGATCATGCCTGCAAAGTTTTCGGTACACCGTCCCTTACACCTCGTATACTGTTGTAGGTGAACTACCTCAAATTGATGATACACGAGTGCGGGAGGGACCAAGCGGGAAGACACGAATTACAGGAGGACCCATCTTCCACAGTCAGTGATCGTATCAAATCATTCGAAGAACGTTACGATACAATCACCCTCAAGAACCCTCAAATCTCTGTAAAAATGCCTAGTAATAGGTGACATTTATCCGGACTAATATTATAAATCTGAGAGTTTGTGTGTGTTTCTGTGTCTGTTTGTTACCTCTTCACGCCCAAACATTTGGATGAAATTTGGAACACAGGTAGAGTATAACCTGGAATAACACATATGGCACTTTTTACCGCAGTAAAACAACTATCTATTACCACGGGCAAATGAGTGGCAGCGGGGGAAACCGCTTGGCGGAAATCTAGTAATACCATATATGGCTAATAAAATTGATTAATGTTTTCTTTTGTTGTAGGTAATTACTTAGTCATGTAAGTCTTTCTTACAATCACTGCCATAATTAACATTGATACTTATCTGTCTGCTAGCAATATGTCGAATTGTCTAGATTGTATTCAATACTCTAGTCTAGAGTGAGTGTGCAATAAAAAAAAGATTTACTACGTTAAAACGGAATAAAGTGATAAAAAATTTACAAAAGAAATTGAGGTTATAGATTCAAAAATAGTTCTTCAGGAATGCGAAACAAGACATTTATTTCTGCAATCATAAAATCCTGGACACCAATTTGAGTACTTTCAAATCCAGCTGTATTTCATGTACTTAGGGTTCAGTTTGGTTCTAGGGCGGGTTAAAGGAAGGGTTTAACGTTTGCAGTGGGTGCAGCGAGGGTGATGTGGATCACGTAGGCACATCCCGATACAGGAAATTAATATTGCGGAACATTTCAGAAAGCTCTACAGGCCGCACCGCTGTTCAAAATATCACACAATTAGTAAACTTTTCCATTTGCTGTAGTTACTATACAGGCGGGTCACTCACTTTTCGTCCGTCGTTCCGATTTTTTTACGGAACGTAACGCATGCGTACGTATAAAATTACTTTTGGTAAATATTGGAAAAATCATGTATTTAAGAGTTAACGATGCTAAAGCTTATTAAAAAGCTCATTTTAAAATCACTCGCAGAATTGAAACCCGTAATTTTGAAGAGTACTTAGTTATTATGGTCCTTCACACCGTCGGTCACAATTACCTAATTTGAAAGGTTTATTTTTGGTTTTGGTTTAAAGTATAACGTTTTCATGGTGTTTAACTGGTTGGGCAAATGCGAGAGTGTTTATTGTATAAACTACAAATAAATTCCTTTTTGATGGATACTTAGGTACTAAAGTGAAATTAGTTTTAGAAATTAGAAGAAAGTAAGAAACAGATATTTACACAAATCTTTCCACTTGTATTTTTCTCTTATTAGATACACACACAGTACAATCACGTATTCCACAAGAAAGCTAGCAGCCCGCCCAGCGCTATCCCGCTGCTACCCGTTTTCCCGTGGGAATCCATAAATTATACATACCTTCCTCTTGATTTAGTCTATCAATTAAAGATAAACGCATCAAAATCCGTTGCGTACAACAACTACAACTACTTTAAAGACCTAGCGTACAACAACTACACGGGATACCAGGGACACAGGAAGCTACTTTATTTTTTATAGTTAGCGCTCAGCACAAAATGTGCACCTATGCAACAATGCAAATTATCAACTGCATTATAGAGTTGTTTATTTGTGTTGTAGTTTCGTCACAATCACAAGACAGCTCCATGCCTCGGATGCATTGACGTAGAATGTTTACACAAGGGGTGACGCCGGCTTTGAATTAATACCAAACGGTATAAAATTCCAATAAAAAAGATGAGTCACGTGGAGGAAATATTTTTCATGGCCGGACATTAAATAAAATAAAACTTTAATTTTATAGTCAAGCTTTCAAAATAAAGTTTGGTATGCAGCCACACAGTAAACGATTCATGATATTTGGTGCTTTTAAAACTGTGTAATTTTATTTATTATCGGGCTGGTGTGTGATTGTTTTAAACTTATCCAAATACTAGATAAACGAATTCAAAAGCTTTACGTATTTTCTAAAGCACAAAAATTTATTTTATTATTATAACTCTTTTTCTTTAAATTACAGGTTAAATATGTAATGTGTTCGTTCATCGTCTAACTATTTGATTTCTATACAAAGGGATAAACCGGCGACCCTCGACCACGGAGGCCCTCGATCCCATATGAACCCAAGAGTTTCGGTACAAAAGTTTCGAAATCAATTCTCATTGCTTATATATCATGGGGTACCTACCCGACCTGTAGAATGTTATTCAAATAGTTAACTTATTAGTCCCACGGCCGATTAGACTCAGTGTGTTTAATTGGTGGCATTGCATTTTACCTGCTGAACCTGTCACTGATTAGACCAACAGGTGATGTTTGCTGCAGTTTTGCACATAGTCTTAAATAGACTAATTATCATAGTTTCTACAGTTTTTAGTTTGTGAAAGTTGAAAAACCAAAACTTTATTTGTTTCATCCATTGTGATGCGGACAGTACTTGTGCAAAACTTGACCTGAGTTTCTCAGTGGGTCTAATTAGTGACTATTTCAATAGGACCCATTGGATCTTATCGGCAGTGGAATTAAAAATTGAACAACTCTTTTATGCACGTTAACATCAGGTTGCGTTTATTATTCAAGTTTTGAAAATAAAAAATAAGACGCGAACATAACATGCGTTTAATATTTCTCTGTATGTGTTTTTGTAAGACCCTGAATTGAGACAAACCCTGGTGCCAGTTTCCCTACTTATGTAGCATATATATTTTTAGCTTATTTATTTATTTTATTTACATAATCTGACATCTGTGTGTGTGACCTCAAATCTCAGAACAACATTTACCTATCTACCTTTGCAAATATAACGTAATTTCACCTTCTGCCTAATCTAACTGAACACGTTTCGCAATCATTGCTCATTCATTCATTCGTGTAATGTTAATTAACCTCTGAACATATTTTTTGTGAACTTAGTCACTAACCTTAACCTAACTTACATTTTTTTTCTTATAAAGCGTACTAGCGCTAACCGTTTTCCCACAGGAAAAAGATATTTTAATATAAGCTTCATCAGGGACAATGTAGGATTCTAATGGTAAAATAATTTTTGAATCGGTGCTGTAGTTTCGGAGCCTATTCAATTCAAACAAAAAAAAAATCCTTTTTATAAAATTAGTGTAGATAATAATTATATTTACTGTACAAATTTTGTCAAAGCTTCAATAATCCTCATAGAATTATAGCAACATAGTCTTAGCAACCGTTTGAAACTTGAGCCTTGAGCACCTTAATTGTACATCTTGTGAATCATCATATTGAGATTGGCGGCGGACGGGTTGACCTAATGAATGGCGCCCCTCGGCCTCCGCAATGCAGTTGCAAATCTGCCTTTAAGACGGGACTGAACTCGTTTTGCACTATATACGAGAAAAGTGCATTTCCACTGTCGTACGATACGATATTTTAACGAAGGCTGTTGCTACCGATACGGACGAAAGTTTTCGGGACACTGTGTACTATCGCTGCGATTGGCTACGGCGTAGCCGTCGTAGCAGAGTTTTGAGAATTTATTTCTACGAGCTTGTTTTGTCATCGTACCTTAATTCTTACAAATTTTCATGCTAATCTGACAGGGTATGTTCAAAGTTTCAAAGTGCAAAAGCATTTATTATTATGTAAATATGTAACTGAGTAACTGTGAAAATGTGAATATCTTTCGCTACTTGTTGGCTACCTAACATACAGGGTGGACCGTTTACAGACTTTCAAAGATAAATTTGAATACCTTATACCAAGGGGTATCCGAATCACCCACATGTATGTTCCGTGATTTTTTGTAGATTCCGAGTAAACTTTTAAAGATGTATGGGAAAATTTCGAATGAATAGAGAAGAATTTTTCCTTTTTTCTTTTATTTCCGTCATCGAGCGGTTGGTTCTGTAGCATAATCTTCATACTTTTTAGCGTATAAAACAAGAAAAATAGCATCCCAGTAGAATTTTCCCTAATATAACTTAAAGAGTTGAAAAACTCGGTAACTAAAAAAAACAAACTCAAAATAAGGGGTGATTCGGATTCCTCTCAGTGTAAGGCATTTAAGTTTTGTCTTTGGACGTCATTATTCGGGGCGCACGGTATTTTCTTTGTGTAGAAACAGAAACAATGCGCAAATCATTCGCGCAAAAAATGTAATGCTGCAAATCATGCGCGCTCCGACATCGTCTCGGGCGAATGGAGCCGCGCACGTTCGTGGCGTACGTGCGCGCGCACACGTCGGCCGGCGCGCATAGCGACTAGCGCCTGCGACGACCCACCTATCGCGTTAAGGCTTATCGACGGTTCAACCGACTCTCAGAGGTTTATAACATCGTTAAAGAAAATTATCAATGAGTCAATTTAATTTACTACAACTATAAGCCACAATAGTCTACTGCTGGATATGGGCCTCCCCCTACCTTGCCATACGGCCATTTAAACGGCGTCCTAGACACGTCCTTTCGGAAGATGATGACGACATCACAGTAGCCGCTGCTGCAGCCATTGCGAGTAGATCGCACTCCACAAGCTTCTCAAGCAACCGACGGTCGCCGGAGGTCCCACATTTGTTCCCCATTTTAGGAACTACGGGCATGTGCCGGGTAGATTCACTCCAATCCGTTCTTCCCAGAACAACTCTAAGCCCTGATTGTTTGAAAAACCACAAAACTTCTCCGGGTGAGCTTCTGCTCCCCACCATACAGCCAGGTGTAAATTTCATAGCCTCGGGGCTAAAATTGAAGAGACCACAACAACAAAAAATAGTTATTTATATTCTACAATGTCAATGTCAATTCGGGATATAAATTCCATTAACTTAACCTAAATTAGTGATGTCTTTCTCCGACAAATAGGTTTAGAAAAGGATAGGAGATATCTAAGTCCTGTCATGTTTGAAAATGTCAATGGGTTCTTCGCAATTTCTAGTCAATTTAGTCGCGATTGTATTCATCGTTGCCTTATTTTGACAGATAACACGTATTTTGCGTCAAATTATAAGACATGAGTCATGACATGACTAAAATATCTCCTATTTTTTTTCTAAACCTATTTGACGATGGAAAAAGAAAGAAGTTTTGACGGAAAGTGAAAGAACTAATGTAAGGTATGTTCACAGAGTAAGATCTAAGGTATGTTAAGATAATTTATATCTCTAATTGAGGCCTTTATCTATGAATAAACGATATCTGTTTGTATCAGTGATTGTATCTGAGCATGTGATTGATCGCATATCAGATGGCCCGAATGCGGCGCTGCGTATCAAATAAGAAGAAGATAAATTTAATACCTAATTAAATATGCATCGTTTTATTTATTTTAATTATACAACATACAAAAGGCAGGTTTATAGTACCTGGCATTCTCTACCAAAAAAGCTAGGGTAAACAGAGAGTTGATTCATATGACATTAAAACTTAGTTTATCACAATATTGTAGATAGTAGCTTATTTTACATTTAACACGAAAGGAATAGGCTTCTCTTTAAGCAGTACTGTAGTCTAGACAGGAATTAAATGGAAATTAGATAAGCCTTCTACCAGTATGCTAAGCGCTGATATAAATATCTTCGGTGGTGGTGTAAAGTGGTGATGGCGCCAAAAAACAATTAAACCAAGGATTCCGTAGGAGTCTATGGATATTGTTTTTTGTTATTACAATTATTCAGAATAACGTTTTTTACCGTTTTCTCCGATATACTATGTATATGTTACGGCTGAAACCCGAAGCGTGGCTGCACCTAGTTTTAGCCGGTTAGAACTAGGTGTAGCCACTTATCTACTCTTGGTTAAACCAAGTACGAACCGATTGTTTTCGGGTAAAAATAGGTCTAGCTACATCATGCCGGCTACAACTAGGTTCGGCCATTCCCTGTTGGATAAAACTAGGTCTATCCGATATCATTCTTGCGAGAACTAGGTCCAGACAATCTCTGTTGGATAAAACTTAGATGCGTGTTCCGCCAAGCCTTCCGCCCCGCGTCGAACTCATGAGTCACAGCATCTGCAGCAGCGGCGCGGGGTGAAGGGCATAGCGAGGCATGCACCTCTACAGGTTGTGAGCGCCAGGTGCTGCTGATCTACAGGTCTACTAGCGAGTGTGACTCACAGCGTCTGCAGCAGCGGCGCGGGGTGAAGGGCATAGTGAGGCATGCACCTCTACAGGTTGTGAGCGCCAGGTGCTGCTGATCTACAGGTCTACTAGCGAGTGTGACTCACAGCGTCTGCAGCAGCGGCGTGGGGTGGAGGGCATAGCGAGGCATGCACCTCTGCAGGTTGTGAGCGCCAGGTGCTGCTGATCTACTGCAGGTCTACTAGCGAGAGTGACTCACAGCGTCTGCAGCAGCGGCGCGGGGTGGAGGGCATAGCGAGGCATGCACCTCTGCAGGTTGTGAGCGCCAGGTGCTGCTGATCTACTGCAGGTCTACTAGCGAGAGTGACTCACAGCGTCTGCAGAAGCGGCGCGGGGTGGAGGGCATAGCGAGGCATGCACCTCTGCAGGTTGTGAGCGCCAGGTGCTGCTGATCTACTGCAGGTCTACTAGCGAGAGTGACTCACAGCGTCTGCAGCAGCGGCGCGGGGTGGAGGGCATAGCGAGGCATGCACCTCTGCAGGTTGTGAGCGCCAGGTGCTGCTGATCTACTGCAGGTCTACTAGCGAGAGTGACTCACAGCGTCTGCAGAAGCGGCGCGGGGTGGAGGGCATAGCGAGGCATGCACCTTTGCAGGTTGTGAGCGCCAGGTGCTGCTGATCTACTGCAGGTCTACTAGCGAGAGTGACTCACAGCGTCTGCAGCAGCGGCGAGGGGTGGAGGGCATAGCGAGGCACGCGCCTCTGCAGGTTGTGAGCGCCAGGTGCTGCTGATCTACTGCAGGTCTACTAGCGAGTGTGACTCACAGCGTCTGCAGCAGCGGCGCGGGGTGGAGGGCATAGCGAGGCACGCACCTAAGCAGGTTGTGAGCGCCAGGTGCTGCTGATCTACTGCAGGTCTACTAGCGAGTGTGACTCACAGCGTCTGCAGCAGCGGCGCGGGGTGGAGGGCATAGCGAGGCACGCACCTCTGCAGGTTGTGAGCGCCAGGTGCTGCTGATCTACTGCAGGTCTACTAGCGAGTGTGCCTCACAGCATCTGCAGCAGCGGCGCGGGGTGGAGGGCATAGCGAGGCCTCTGCAGGTTGTGAGCGCCAGGTGCTGCTGATCTACTGCAGGTCTACTAGCGAGTGTGCCTCACAGCATCTGCAGCAGCGGCGCGGGGTGGAGGGCATAGCGAGGCCTCTGCAGGTTGAGAGCGCCAGGTGCTGCTGATCTACTGCAGGTCTACTAGCGAGAGTGACTCACAGCGTCTGCAGCAGCGGCGTGGGGTAGAGGGCATAGCGAGGCATGCACCTCTGCAGGTTGTGAGCGCCAGGTGCTGCTGATCTACTGCAGGTCTACTAGCGAGAGTGACTCACAGCATCTGCAGCAGCGGCGCGGGGTGGAGGGCATAGCGAGGCATGCACCTCTGCAGGTTGTGAGCGCCAGGTGCTGCTGATCTACTGCAGGTCTACTAGCGAGAGTGACTCACAGCATCTGCAGCAGCGGCGCGGGGTGGAGGGCATAGCGAGGCATGCACCTCTGCAGGTTGTGAGCGCCAGGTGCTGCTGATCTACTGCAGGTCTACTAGCGAGAGTGACTCACAGCATCTGCAGCAGCGGCGCGGGGTGGAGGGCATAGCGAGGCATGCACCTCTGCAGGTTGTGAGCGCCAGGTGCTGCTGATCTACTGCAGGTCTACTAGCGAGAGTGACTCACAGCATCTGCAGCAGCGGCGCGGGGTGGAGGGCATAGCGAGGCATGCACCTCTGCAGGTTGTGAGCGCCAGGTGCTGCTGATCTACTGCAGGTCTACTAGCGAGAGTGACTCACAGCATCTGCAGCAGCGGCGCGGGGTGGAGGGCATAGCGAGGCATGCACCTCTGCAGGTTGTGAGCGCCAGGTGCTGCTGATCTACTGCAGGTCTACTAGCGAGAGTGACTCACAGCATCTGCAGCAGCGGCGTGGGGTGGAGGGCATAGCGAGGCACGCACCTCTGCAGGTTGTGAGCGCCAGGTGCTGCTGATCTACTGCAGGTCTACTAGCAAGAGTGACTCACAGCGTCTGCAGTTGGAAGCGCCGGCAAATTCGTCCTACTCGAATTGGCCGGGGCTTCCAAGTGATCTAAAACATCGTCATATCTAATATCATAAAAAAACTTCATCCCATAAAAATATCCGATCAGCTAGTTAATTAACTATGGAAGTTCAATTTTGAACCATGGCAAAAGTTTGTTGTACGGTTTGTTATACACCTTTTGTTACTCCTTGTATAAGTTGCACAATGTGGGAGATGACAACCCGCTTTGTCTTACCCCACAGGCTGCCATATGGGCTGGCTCTGATGTAGAGCCCGATTTTACTACATTAATCTGAGCTGAATAACAACATTTTGACGAATTACTCAGTCAGAAGGAAAATTGCACTATTCCAGCTTATTCCAAATTTATTTGTATTGAACCAAATCAAATGCTTTAGAGAGGTCTAGGAAACAAACATAGGAGATTTCCTGGACATTACTTAGCGAGGCGTTTGCTTCAAACAAATTACTGCACTCTCCGATAAAAGGCCTTAAAAACAAACTGGTCATCCTTTAGCTCAACATATTTGACAATTCACTATTGATTAGGCTATCTTAAATCTTTGCAGTGACTGTGGACAAAGATATTGCACTATAGTTGGATTTTGATAAGATGTAACAACAGTCTTAGTCATAACTGTATCAGAAGGCAAATAAGAGTGACTGGTACAAAAAACCAAAAAGCATAGCCAATATTCTGGGTAGGTGAGGCTCACCGTGCTGCAGAATATGCTCAATGCTCAGGCTATCCAAGCCAGGTGATTTGCCACGCTTCATGCTAGATATTGTTTGGCAATTTACTTTGCAGAAAACTTGATGTTGCATTCCCCGGCTGAGCTGGTCCGGACTCTGTTGCCTTGTTTAAATATTCTGCTCTGGGCTTACAGTGCAGTGGTCGCTAGCAACAGAATTAGGATATGTTATTCTCTGTACACTCTCTGGTCTACCTTCTTTTTTTTTTACAAATCAGCCGCTTTGCACCTGAAAACTTTAAGCATAGCATGTTTTGACTACTTAATTTAAAAAATGAAATTTAAATTTTCTTTTAACGGGTAGCTGAAATGTATTATTGCTTTATTTTTTTAATTGTCATTTGATACCCCACACGGTTGGTTCCAGAACACATTTTAGTGCCATTCAAAAAAACAAAAGTCCGCCATCTTGAAGCCTAGCTAAGTTTTATTTCCTTGAATTAAATTATTAACCTACCCGCTGCCTAGTATCATTGAGCAAAGCAGCATAAACTCCAGCAACTATTAAATGTAAAAGAAAACTAGCAATTTTTTTTATTTGAATTATTTATTTTTCGCGTCACTTTTGTAAGCTCAAATCCTCCTGTGGTAGAAAAGTTTTCTAAATTTGTAATGCTCTATCTAGGCTCCGAAACACACTTGACAACTTGCTTAAGGCATACTATGGATATTTTCATCCCATTTGTATGTACGTATGGGCATAGAGTAGAAATCACATAGAGATGACACTCCCGCTCCAGACGCGCTCAAGGTCAATCCGTCTGGCTGTCTCTTAGCGAACAATTCAGTCGGGAGTGCGCTTCGCCGCGGAAACGTTCGTCGTGCGGGGCCAATTTTATTTTTTTGTGTAAAATTTAGCAATGCACCTTGCATTGCTAAATTTTGCTAAATTGTATTCATAGGGAGAACGCGTTTTACAAAAAGAATGCTATTCTAATCTGGCACCACACGGCGCCATTTTTGCACCTATTTTAGAATTCTGTACCTACCTATTAACAATAAAATGGTGAGGTAAGACTTTAAAACGGGTAAATATTTTGTTCCCACGGGAAAACTGTTAGCAGCGGTCGCAACCGCTTGACTGGCCGCTAGTCTGGAATAAAATTATTGGCACGTGACAGCCCCGACTTAAAGCGCGGGAGAGTGCGGGGCGTTACGGGCTGCGGGAGGAAGTAGGTATTTAAAGCGCGGCTTTTGGGGCCCAGACAAAGGAGTTTCGTTTCTATACGCCAGTATTATTATCTATTCTTATGGTATGGGTTAGACGTATGGGGTACGGCGGCGGCCGACCGCGATCATTTAAATGCCAAAAGCGAGCTATACGTATTGTCGCGGGTAAGCCATACGATCAACATTTTTTTTTTATAATAACATTGCCATCTATACATTTATACATATAACAAAACAGTTAAACCCGTGTGTCTGTACATTGTTTTTTTTTACGAAAAACTAATCGTAGGTGATGTTAAAATGGAATTAGTTTTTTTTTCTGTCCGTCTGTTTGTCCGGGCTAATCTCCGAAACTGCAGGACGGATTCGACTAAAACGTTTTGTTGCGTATAGCTATTAGGCCTGGTCAAAATCTAGAATACTCTTAACCGCAGGAAAATTGCTCATTACCGCGGGAAATACGGTCAAACGTAGCGATACGACCAGCTTCAGTGTGAGAAATACAGAAATGTAAGCATAGCAAATGCTGTTCAGCATGATATACCGCTTTTGCCGGCACATTGACATCGAGGGTCTGAAGAACCTGATGAGGATCACCAGAAACCCGGTTTATCTTACAAGATACGTAAATAGCTCAAAAGAAAAATATAAAATAGAAATAAATATTATAGATAACTTAAATAAAATAAACTAACAACAAAAGAAAAATTGGTTTAGCATGATGTCTTGCTTCTGCTGGTACACTGATGTTTAGGATCTCAAGTTCCTTTTGTAGAAAACTAGGAACCCAACTAGACTATAAAAGTAAATTGAAGGTCTATTGCGCAGAGAACTAAAATTTTGGCGGTGGTACCTATACTAACAATAATTATTCATTCAACGAAACTAAGGTCGCGGGCACCAGCTATAGTTGCCTTATAATTCTCAAGGCAACGGTCAAACAGAAAGATACAATGGTATAATTTGGAAACCAATCCAACTTGCGCTGAAAACCTAGAATCTACAGGTAAATGCTTGGAAGAGTGTCATCACACAAGCTCTGCATTCTATGTGGTCGCTGCTCTGTACCTCTATCGACTGTACACCTCATGAAATAATGTTTTCACACCCGCGGCGATCTTCTAACGGCCAATCTTTTCCCACTTGGTTAGCTGAAAGCATGAAGGTACTATTAAAAAATAATGTGAGATCAAGTAAATACGATAACCTTGTGGAAGAAGTAGACCTGCTCGAGGTCAATCCTCTGCATTCCCAGGTAAGGCTTTAAAGTGGTAGAGAAGTTGTTGCATCGAACAGACAATTGGCGGCAATAACTGAAACTTTCTGCACTGATGAAGCAAGGAAGGGAACCTGAACTAGACCTATTGGAGCCTAGGGAGATGCTGGAACAAACACCGGTTGAACAGCGAGCTGTATCAACACCCACAGCCGTGCCTCCGACCGACCGAGTCGACCGACTCTGATAGGCTCTTACGCCGCTCCACTAGAGAGCGCCACCCACCCCAATGTCTGCAGGACTACCTTAGGAATAAATGAGCTCGGGAGAATGTGATGATTGAAGTATCGTGACATTCTCAGTCATTCATGTGTAACCTCTAGTTAAGTAAACCCATAATTCTATTTCGGGATGTTTTATTATTCTCCTCTATAATACTACACCTACGTTATAACATAATAGATTATAAGAACTATCTACGAGAACAGGACATCTAGTAATATAAGTTTTTGAGCACTCACGATAACTTTACCCTCTAAAGTACCTGTACCCAAATATATAAGCAAACCAGATAACTCGCCGGGCGCCCTCGGGGCAAGAAGTAGTTGGTAGCAGCGGTCAGTTCGGCTGCCTATACCCTCTTTAGGTATTTTATTTTGCATTGAAGATTATATATCAAGCTGAATTTTGGAACAACTATTGAAGTGTGTATCGCTACGTCCCCCGAGTTATCTGGTTTGCCTAAAGTTATCTGTAAGACAGGGTTGCTAGCACCCGCCACTCAATCTATTAGTGTTATAATACCTGCCTACTAAATACCTCAATACTTAGTATGCTCATGCGGTAGCATATCTCTATGGTCTTAAGTCTTACGTTGTCAATTCACATTAGCAACATGTGTCAAATGAATAATAAATAAACATTATATAATAAAACATTTACTAATTTTATAAGTTTTCTATTCATTAAAACAATTTCATTAAAATCTAATTTGGTAATGATAAAAAGCTATAAAAAGGAACGACAGAGTTTTACAAATCATATCAAGGCAGACGTCATCATTCTAGGATGCAGTCTTCCAGGCATCGTAGCTGCACACAACCTGAAGAAGAAATTCGGAGACAGCATGGATATTGTTGTCCTAGACTTGGTCGAAATCCAAACCAATACAAAGAAATACAAAGGCACCAGTGTATCCGTTGCATTCCAAGACACTATTGCAGATGATAGCGATAGTGAAGCAGATGAGCCAAGCACACAACAACCGACAATAATTACACCCATAACAACCATAGATCAATTTCAATTTGATCAAGATCATGTAACTCACTTTTTCATGGACAGGTACTCTGACGAGTTTAACATACCAATTCCTGGGTATTCAAAAATAGAAAACCTTAAGTCTCCACTGTTCAAATTATTCCAGGACATAAACGGCAGTAAGGTTCAATGTACGGAGAGTTTTCAGCAATATTTTTATTTAGGACATTTGGAAAGATTTGAGTTGCTGCAATACCAGACTTTGCTTGACGTAAATATGACTAATATATTCCAACCATTTGAATCAAAAACTGAAGCGGACAAACAAAGAGAGCTGGATCTCGACCAAACGACTATGGAGACACATATGTCTACAAAGTTATACTCTGGGACGTCTAAAAATATTATGCGGACTATAGTTGAATTAGTTTGTGGGAACACTGCTGATAAGATTTCTGTCCTATTTTTCCTACATCAGTGCTTCCATGTCAGTAGCTCCAAGAATCTTGTGGACGGAGACAACGTAAGACTTCGTGAAAAGGTTTTAGGACATTTCAGGAAACGTCTGTTCCACCAGCTGCAACTGAGCATAGCAGACATTACGGTTTCAACCAAACCTATAAAAGAGATCAGAACCTCTGCAGATGAGCAGTTGATTCTAGAGCCTGTAAAAGGAGAGACGGATTACATATGTAAATTATTAGCAATGGCCTTAAGACCAGATCAAGTGCGAAATATTGTGATAGAAACCAATTTGGTGACTGAAACTGAAATGAATGTAATATCAGCAATGGAGCAAAGTGTAATTAAGAAGTTTATAATTGAATACAAGCAGAATTTCTGGCAGTCCATGGGCTATAGTGGAGACATACTAAGTATTCGTGGTCCAATAATGTGGGCATTGCAACGTCCAACTATGTCCACCACTAGAACTGCGGATACCCACTCAGCTCTTATAGGATACTTAAAAGTTGACCGAAATATACCTGATTCAAAATATGAAGTCGTAGAACAACTCGTCAATCTTTTTGGAGAAGAAGCTGCTAATCCACGAAATTACACTGAATATAGTGTTCGTGGATTGAGTGTTCCGCGTTTAAAAGAGTACACTATATTGAGGAAAATGCTGACAGAGAGCAGTACAAGGTCTTTGGAATGGGGAGCGCTGGATATCTTTGCCGAAGGTGACATGCCATCAGCTTTGGAGGCTGGACACGCTGCTTATGTGCACCTGCTGCGTGTTTTGCGACCTCAAGCTGTGACTTATGACGACATAGCGTATGGACTACCACCTCATCGTTTATATGAACCCTTTGATGTTATGGGTGCTTCTGTTAACGTGTTAAACACGACAAAGATCATTCTCGTTTGTGTTGCCCTTGTGGCAGCGTTTACCATGATACGCAGACTCCGTCAGTAGATTTTGATAACATTGTTTTAATACTCATAATATAATGTATTTGATAAGAGCCCTGACTTGAAGATATTTTATTAATATTCAATATACTTGTGCTCAATTTGCATGTGAATGATGTTTTTACATATCGTATAACAAAACCTAGCAAAACAGAGAGTAGGAAATCCTAGAGATAGGTGACAGTTCGTATAGAGCGATATTTAAAAGCCTGCTAGATTGGGATTAGCACCTATAGTGTATGTATAAAATCTAACGCCTGATAAAACAATTAGCGCAAATCATTGCTTGTCAAATGGTTATACAGCTCAGAACTTAAATAAAGTAATTTGCTTGTATACTAGCTCTACTTCGCAATTTATAAAATAAATATACTGATCTCCAGTTTAGTCTAGTAGGTAACAGTCTGTTGGTAATTTATGAAAATGCAGAAAATAAGCTGAACTGTCCACCTCTTAAATAGCTTTTATGGAGATGGTATAAAAAACTTTAGTATGTGCGGTAAAAAAGGGTTAAGGCTTTGATTTTTAGATCTATATAAGAAGGTATAATAAAATTATGACTACGTATTTTGCACATTTGATACATACATACATACATAAATCACGCCTATATCCCTCACGGGGTAGGCAGAGCGTTAGCGGCCGTAAAACGGATATTAACACCACGTCTGACAAAAGCTTGAGGGTCAATCAGATAACTGTGTATCACTATAGTGACAGGTTGTCAGCCCATCGCCTTAAATTGCAATACACATCCCTCGAGTCCCTTAGTCGGCTCTTACGACACCCATGGGTAAGAAATGGGGTGATGCTATTCTAAGCCGGCATCACACGGCACATTTGATTCATCAGAGAATTTGAATTTGACAGTAAAACTGGCCCACCTGCTACGTCGGCCCTCAGAGAGCTATGGAAAGTTCTACGCTCGGTATCTCTTTATTATGTAAAGTCCAGAATGAGGTTACCTAATAGGACCAAAGTATCGGACATTATCTGGAAGTGTAGCAAAGTGCCAGTGCTCCTAAAACCGATAGATGTAGGAGTAAGCGGGTTCTCAAGAGGATTCCACACCTCGGCAAGCATGCCGTTGGACGCCCTCTGGTCACATGGACCGACGACATGAAAAAAGGCGGCTGATAGTGACTGAATGGCGAAAACGGGAGATCGTTATGGCCTACCCTAGGGGAGGCCAACGTCCAGCAGTGGACTGATATAGGCTAATGGTTAGATAGATTGAGATTTATTTATTTTATTCTATCAATTTCACAATTAAAATTATTTAAGATTGGATAAAGATGTCCAAGGATAATATGATCGTCAGAATGAAAATAATAACAAAAATATCTCAACATGAAAAAACTAGTAAATGTCAAATTAAAAATACAATACTAAACTTTTTCAAATTATGTGTGATGTATGCTCGAGATGTGACAAGAAAAGTGTCAATTTATCAGACAAAGTGGACGTTGACGACCCACAGGCAGTTTAAAAGACTCGTTGCCTAGCCTGACTCGTTGGTCTGATCAGACCCGCACAACTTGAGGCACCACAGTTTGCGAAGCCATCCATACCGCCGAAAACAGAACAAGATGGCGTCACATAATTCAGGAGAAAGTTATTTCACGTGGTCACGACCCTCAGCATTGAGGATAAACTACTCAAGGAGGAGGGAAGTATGATGTATAAATTAATTCCTTATAAATTAGCAAGTAACAAAAATAATCCTCATAATTGTAAAGTTCCACAGTCATCCATCAATGACTTTTTACCTAAAATTTTGTCAATAAAGATTCAACATCCGCGTGAAAAAGCACCTAATGGCGCGCGAGAGTGGCCGACAATCAGGGATGGGAAGTCATTTGATCAATCAATTCCGGTCCACTGAAGCTAAAACATCTTAGTTGTTTTTGTTTTGAAAACTTGCGTTTCCTCGTTCGTCTTCAACATTTACTATAGAAATAAATACTTTTTGTTTGACATCTATTGACTTAGTATTTTGCCGTCTTGGTTTGGCGCTAAGTCACATGATAAAAATAAAAACTTGGAAAAGACAGAGGTTGCTTTAGAAAGCGTACTTGTAATATATCAGATGTCAGTGATTAGAAACACAGATCTCTTAACACGTACCTATAAAACATACATATCGGGAGTAATAGCACCGAAATAATGTTATAGTATAGTATAACATTAACCTACCGAAACTTTAATATAGGTATTCAATATTTTTTGTTTTTATTACGTGTTTTATTCGGTAGTTGTATTTCGTTTAGAGCTTATATGTTTTTAAACAATTTCGTATTAGGTATTGTATGACGACATCAAATAAACTATTTTTTGGGTTACTAGTGTCACTGCTGATTCGCACGCATGCCGCGCCGCCGCTCCACGTCATGAGTACCTATAGCATAACAATTAGACATACCAACCATAGTAAAGTAACAATTATTTTCGTAATAGACTTTCCATTGCACATGACTTAGCATGGACCAATTACTTAACATTGCAGGTTTTTTTATATTAAGATTTGTGCTGAATAAATAATATATTTTATTCGACATTAGACGACATGGTACAATTAAGGATGTGACGCGAAAAATGATAAAATAGCAACAAGATTTTTAAACTACCTTGTAGTCTATTTTATCTTATCACATAAAAATTTGATGAACCGTTACTACACGATTGCCCAAGGAACCAAAAAAGGAGTTTTATGTTTAGAGTTCATGTATGTATGTATGTATGCACGTATGTATGTGCGATTCTTTACAGGGCTGAAACTCGTTGATAATTATAACTGAACAGATTCGAATGGGAGTTGTATCAGAAGAATCCTTACATTATCCCGAGTGACATAGGCTAGTGTCATAGAAACCGTTCGAGTTTTGAGACTTTTAAATTTAATGTCTTCTTTTGTTTTATATTCCGAATTAAACAAAAATATATACTTGACGCATACGGCGTCAAAGCTATCAGTATTACTGCTAGTTTTATCGTTTTTCTGAATATTTAATACATTATATTATATAGAAAACTTTATAAACCTACTCGTATACTTAAAACGATATCCTATATAAATTATGTATTCACACCGTAGAGCCGGCATTCTGATTAAGTGGTATTTTGCGGGGATGATGGCAGGCATTGTGCACACGCCGACCATCTGCCCAGTCACACTCATTATATGCCTACAAAGGCAAGCAATTACCCATTCAACGCGCTTCCTCGTTGAGTGTAAGTGGCCAGTCACATTGCCGATTGATGCACTGGGTAATATTCTATAGGGTGAAATTTTTACTAGTGACTGATGATAGCGGAAACTCAAGCCGGGCTGGTGATAAGAAACTTTCCTTGGGGAAAGTTGTTGTCTTGTTATTACGCTATCGTTAGTAAGTTAGTTGTTCTTCATGAGATGTGCAATTCCGATCTTCTAGCAATAACTGAGAACAAAGTGCATCTCACATAAATGTGCCTAAATGCAATTCTTCATGTATTGAAGTAGGTAGTTTAAATAGCATATAAAATCACTGTTTTGTTGGAAGATCGTTCAATCATCTCCAGACTTTGGACAATATACTTCTCCCGTAAGACTGCTGCCTTTTTATTTCTTTACTCGCTTGCGATACATAAGCACGTTTCGCATTTTTTGAAACGTAATGGAGATCGCCAAATTCAGCTCTAGCACCATTGCCAGCGACCGCACCCCATCTATGACTAAACCGAAACCCGGTTTGAAACATTTGGGTAACCTGAGCCCATGGATGTCGTTAATTACCACAACCGGTAAGATAGTACACTAAGTGGATATTACAAAAAGGGCTATCAAGTATCAGAATTAGTTAAGGATGGTGGAGTGTCGATGAGTTTAAAAACTAAGCACGTAAAAGGCCAAGTGACCACAGTCGGAGCAGCCTCGGAAGCGGCGTGTTACAGCATGACAATTCCCAGACCATGGAGCTCTATGACGATCATGAATTCATGACCAATGTGACCATGTGGTGGTTGCATAATGTTTAGAGGGAAACTTATAATCTGGTCATAATCATAAGGCAAAGGCTACGTTTTTCGTTTTTTGCGGTTGCTCACTAGATATAGGTGAGTTGTTACAGAGGTCTTTCCGTGTGGTGCTGGCTTAGAATAGCATCACTCCAATTATATACGTGGGTGTCGTAAAAGGAGCCTAAGGGATGTATCCAGGGTATGGACAGCAGCCTTCCATGGGAATACAACACCTTGCACTGCGCCAATCCGACTGCCAAGCGTATTGGCGCAGCATTAACATAGTTTCTGTGCAGCGACATTCGTGATTGCGTGAATTCGAGGTACCATTATGGGGCATAAGAACATTCCTGCCAGGGAGTTTTGTTTTTCCATGATATCGGGGTACAAAGATTTGTGATCCAGTATCGCACTCGCAAAGTGAGTTGAATGAGTGAGTACCCTCCAATTGGGAAGGGCCATGTCCAGCAGTGGACTGTCGACGTGGCTGTTGAAGTTGAAATTAAAGGCGATTTTCAGCGGTTTAGATAGCCCGTGTCATACAGGCAGGGCAGGGATAATGTACTTACACTGTGAATGTTAGTAGTATTCTGGAAATTCGTCCAGTAATTACAAAATTAATCAACCTGTCTGCGCATACACATTAATTTAGAACAAAGAAATCTTTTTTCTGTAATTAATAATATTAATATACACGTATCGATAGACTTTTAACAAAAATTACGTATGGCGCGACGCGTTTCCTTCAATTTATGCGGTAGGTAGATACAATTATTCTTAGTGTGGCCCTGAAAGAATTTCTCCAAAAATAACGTTTCGTTTCATCTTTCACGGAAGTGACTTAAAAGTTTTCGTGAAAAACTTTCCTTCCTTACTTTTTGAGCTAGGTGACTAAATGGTCTTACCATTATGTATTGTTTTTACCAAGTTTTTAATACAAATGGCATGCTAATAGCATAATAGAAATTTTACCTTCACCTTCACTGACGCGCTAACGGCATTGAGAATGAACTGTGCTATTCAGCGGCATTTCAGAGGCAACAATAGTTTTTTTGCAGTTCTAAACAGTGTTTGTTACAATACGGCCAGTTGCGATATTCATAACCAGCGGTGTGTTTGAATGTTGGTCAGTGTTGTTGCGAACTGGGTCGCGTAGCATTGTTTTGTCCGAGCGCGCTGCGGCTGGCAAAACGTTCCGTTCCTCAGAGCGCGCGCCAGTTATCCACCAGCTGAGATTGACAGCTCATGCCTGACGTAGTGTTTGTTGCCGAGATGTCATCAAATATAATTAGCGAAAAATATCCAAACGATGGCAAAGTGAATGGTTTCAGTGCGTTTACTGATAAGAGCTTGGCTCCGATCAACGGACGGTACAGGTCCAAGAGTTTGTCTAGTGATAAGTTGAATAAAACTAACGCAGATCGAACTGCGATCTTGGAGGATGTAGAAGATTATCACATTACGGCGAAATCTGAGACACCTGGGTGTTTGGTTGGAGACAGAGTCATGGATAAAACTACAGTGAATGAGTAAGTAAACTATAACTTCATTAGATATAGTTTAATCGTTGTTTCCGTAGTATTATCACCTGCTGACCTTTTGACACTCGGAAGCGTTCGCGCGCGGTTTTTCGCGTGTTTGTTTGTAGATAAACCGCGGTAAAATTTGAAAAGTTCTTACAGGTATATTTATTTTTGTCCCATTTTTTTTTCTGTGGATATGTTCATAGAATATTTTATCGATTGAATGCATAAAAAATAAATACATATACAGCTTTTTATAATTTGTTTGATAATTGCTTATTTAACCTGCTAAATATTTTTGTATTTAACTCATTTATTGCAATGGTGAATTAGAATTCAAAATTCTTCTTTTCGTGTAGAACACAGAGTCGATGTGTTTTCAATTACGATTTAGATTAGAATTACCCGATTAGAATTCAAATACGTTTTTTACGATTTTTTTTATTTAAAGTAAAAATAAAAATTACCTTTATATATACTTGGATAATCCACGAATTAATGTAGGTACGGTGCGCGGCGCGTATATTCCAAATAAACACAGCAATATGCACTTAAAGACAAAACACCTACTTACTTGCCCAATCTATTGTGTGGCTAGAACTAGGGCACATTTATTTGTATTTACAAGTTTGAAAGTAGGTAACATGATTCAATTAAGTCAAATATGTTTTGTTCGTACTTCTCATCTAAGTATAATTTGGACAGTTTTGTTTTGTGAAATATGGTCCACTAAAATTTTTAATACATAAAGGGACGATAAATTCAAGGTATGTTAAATGACTTACACAAATAACCACAAAGTAGGTATTTTAAGATAGACATATAAAGAATATCCACGGAAACACGTTTTCCTTTACTTATACTTCAAAATAAACTATATGCCAAATTTCATAGTTCTAGATCCACGGGAAGTACCCAATGAATATTGATTCCTGGAGAGGGTCAAAAATACGCGTTTATTTACACCATAAACAGCCATATTTTTAAGTTTAGTTAGATTAGTTTTTTTACAATAACAAGTGGCCATTTAGTGTGAGTATATGGTTTCAATTTTAACTCGATATCTACGCGTTCTCGAGATAAAGGGTCGTGATCGTGACCTCGTGACAGACGGACAACAAAAGGTTCCGTCTTTTACCTTTTGAGGCACAACCGAACAACGGCTTCTGACGGTACTATGGTTTTATTATGCACTCACTCACAGTGCTTTTTATTTTCATCAATAAACATAAGAAATTGAATAAGTATTCGATTCGTTACAATACCTTATAACTAGATGTCACCTGAGCGTTGCTTCGAGACGAGTACCAAGAGATTGAAAAATGAGGAAGTGTCAGTCGGGGAGCCGGTAGCTCAGTTGGCAGAGCAGTGAGACGGTACCCCACGGTCCCAGGTTCAGCGGGGTTCAGGTTGGCGGGCGCTAACATTTGTTTAAGTTATTATTTTCATTTATGAACTTCTGAAGGGTGTGGCGGAAGATGGCAGCAAATTCGGGTATTGGCACAGAACTATTCGTTTCAACTCTCCATTTTATCGAAAGGCAAAAACCATTTGTACATGTAATATTTCAGCGTTTAAGAAGAAAAGTAATTTCTTTAGGCAGAATCCGCAAAATGCATAAAGTAGGTCTTTATTCAACTGTTTTGAATTTTTAACGAACATTATTAAACGAGTGAAGATAAAAAAAATTACGTAGTTAAGTTACCTACTTATTGAACGAAAACAAATTGAATGAATGTAGAATTACTGATGAGATCTCTTTTGTTTTGCTAATATAAGAAATAACTTGGATCAACAAAAAGGTGACTGATATTAAGAATCTTATATGGTTACGCTAGTAGGTAACATGGTTTTACTAAGGTCATTGACTAAAAATCAACGGCAATATTCAGCAAAAGCAAGCAAAGACTGTTTTGAGGTATTTTAGGTAATTTACGATTTTTTGGCCCGTTCTTTATTGCCTATTTTTATTCTTTTTTTGGAATATACTCGTAGTGTATTTTTAAAAACATCGTGTCAAAATTTCAATTACCACAGGTATAAAACTATTTTAAGAATCATCTTTATAAATCACTCTAAAATTATGTTAATTTGGCGATGCCCTAGTGTACTTTTGTTTATAATATGTTAATAAATCCTTGATAAAAAGTTGCAAAAACATACCATGGATTTATATCAATCAATGGATGAATCGATTTGGATCTATAGCTATGAATGTTTTAGCTTTAGCTATTTTATTTATCTTTACTCTTAAAAAAAGGTTAAGCCCCTTTAAGTGGTAAGGCAAATAACCTTAATAGTTATTTTATACTACAAATTAAATTAAAAATATAATTAATACTACAGTGTAATAATTTTTTATACTACAGTGCAAATATCAAAAGTGCTTATCATAACAATAAAGTAATTTAATAATCCTCAAGTCAAGTGAGACCTTCCCATGTTAGATAATGATTTGACACTGAGTTCGTCTAGTGGGGTCGACAACCGACTGCCTTCAGATATCTCTTAAACATCAACAGATATGTACAAACATTAATAGCCACAACAGTCCACTGCTGGAAGTGGGCCTTCCTCTATTGGGAGGTATTGCCTACCCACGCGTGGCAAGCGGATTAGCTAGCGCATTGCAAGATATTGCTTTCACAGGGAACTCTGCTACCTATTACCTGGATGAATTTATCCATCAGTCGCCTTTTACCATTGGTCTACAACAACCCTAGATTACGCGCGTACGCTCAAAAGGTGGGCCGGTAAAGAGGTGCACAATTTGCAAGCTAGCACTTCTTTTCCACAGTGCGTGGTTGGCCGCAGTGTGCGTTGTTGTAGATCAATGCCTTTTACGACACACATACTACCCATATTAGGGTGCTTCAAAGCCGTGACCATAATATGTCAAACATATATGTAACTAACTGGTGCCCGGCGTCTTCGTACGCGCGGCGTGAATTCTATATTACAATTTCCCGTGCGATTGATAGATTTTGCTGCGGTAAACAGTAGCCTATGTCTTATTTTCGGTTCCTGTCTATGCTTATGACAAATTATATCAAAATCGGTTCAGTTGTTTAGGCGTGAAAACGTAACAGACAGACAGAGTTACTTGCGAATTTATAATATTAGTATAGATATGATTAAAATTAAATACTTGGAATGACAATAAATAAATACGTTTATGCCCTCATACCTTTCTTATCGGAAAATTACACATAAATACCAAGGTATTATAAAAATTAAGCGTAACTAGCATTTTAATTTATATTACGTGAAATAACTATTGGAGTTATTTAGATTGTTACTTATGCGTAAGTCAATTCTAGAAACAAATATGAATGCGCTTTATAGACAGAATAATAAGCAAATTACAAAATTAATAAATAAAAATAGCTTATAGGCATAAAAATATGATGGTTGATGATGGCGCTGTCTACATTGCTTGGCAACGCATTAAACCTATCTTAATATTCTCTTGAGTTTGCACAACTCACTCACGCACTAATCACAATAAAACATAGAAATTGTAAAATCCAAAATAAACAGAACTTAAATCCGTTTAAAATTGTTTTATTGTGACAAAACTATCTTGTAATTTGAAAACTATCTGATTATTGCAACGAAAATCAAAAAACGCCCTCTTACTTGGAGGTTAGGCGTGATAGATGAAAATCCCGTGTAATGCCGTATTAAAATAGCATCACCCAATTCTTTCCCATGGCTGTCGTAAGAAGCGACTAAAATACTCGAGGGTGTGTATTGCAATGTTAGGCGATGCGCTGACAACCTGTCCGTATGGCGATCCACAATTTTCCGAATGACCCTCAAATGTTTGTCAGACGTGGCGTAAATGACCGTTCTTTACGGCCGCTTATGTTTTGCCTAAACCGCAAGGGATTATAGGCGTGATATAAGTATGTATGTATCTACATTATATTGATGGCCAGAATTAACGTACATGTACACAGCATAATATAGAATATACAATGAAGGTAACCAAATAATAGCTTATCTTTTCTCTCCCTGGTCTATTTGAACTAACCTATATTTTATCACTACTTGTATTTGCACATTGAAACCTTATCATGATATTATTTACTATTTCGACAAGTGCATTACTACTTTCCGCATCATTGCTGGGTTCAATATGTCATTACCCACAGGCGTTGATTACATGCCAGAGATGTACGTGAAAATTAAGATAAGGTCGGTATTGTATCATTTCTGGTAGACGCCACCTTTAAGGAGCGTCCGTGATAGGAAATGTGTTAGAGATAACGCTGCCGATCAACGAACAATTAGTGCTACGTCAATCTTAGAAGGAAGCCGACACATTGAAAACGAACCTACTCAAAAATTGTTTTCATCTATCTACGTGATAGTAATCAAAAACTCTTTGTGTGAACAGTGGAAATTGTTAACTTGCTGAGAAAAGTGCTCAAAACCGAATAGAATAGTTTCGATCGGCGCAACACGTGCTACTTGGACCTACTTGTAAACAATCGTATTATTTTAAAGTATTCGTAGAGCAAAATGGCGGTTGTGTTGTGAATAACGTGAATTCGCGAAAATATACTTTGTGGTTTTTGAAGTTCTCCTTCGTGGTTAAGAAAACTGAGCACAATGACGGATGAGAGCAAAAAGCCTTTATTGTTGTAAGTTTGTTTGTTTTTTCTTACAAATAAGCATCAATATCAAACGTGTATTAAATTAATCCGTCTCTAAATACCCCAACAATGGGAAGGTATTGGCAGCAAGGGAATGGGTGAAATGTTTTATTTTAGTGAAACATTATTTTCAGTTGCGAATAATGGCGATACACCTATCGAAGACATGGCATTAGTACTTAATGTTTTACTACACTCCTACTACGATAATTTTAATTTTTAATTAGTATTGATTACTGACAATATCATTTAGTGGGTAGGTACATCGTTATCTTTGTGAACTGCCATTGATATAAATAATTGAGATTAACTGTTACCTTCTTATAAATACCGGCAGTTGTTTATTTTTTATATTTTCCTAAGCTTTTGAGAACCAGGAAGATGATTTACAAATCACTTGGATATCTACTTCTAAGATTAGATTGTTAATAACTACGAGGTTACAAATGAATAAACATCACCAAGTATCAATAAATTAACGTACTTAACCCGCAATTTCAAAGTACTCTGTTAGAATATGGATCAGGTTTTTAAATGGTCGTATTTGCAACAATTTTCATCTACTTACAGTGATTTTCCAAGATATGTGTGTTATTGTCTGTTCGACTATTATTAATTTCCATTTAAACTCAAAGCTTATTGCAGATGACAGCAGGTGCGACTGCGTCTAAACCCACCAATAAGAAGTAACTAAACTTTAACATCGACACATATTCGATCAATCACAGAAAAAAGGCACAGTCGAAGCGCTATTAAGACCCCAATTTGTTACTTCATTGTACTAGCAAATGACACGACGCGACGCGACACTACAAAAATCGATTCAAATACGATTTTATGTAGTGTTTCCTCACTGATGAATTTGAAAATTATGAGTAAGAGATTGTAGCCGCTGCTGCAGCCATTGCAAGTAGATCACACTCCCGAGGTCTGCAAGCAACCGACGCCCCCACCGGCGGGGGCGCGGAGTTCCCTCATTTGTTCCCCATTTTAGGAGCTACCGGCATGTTCCTGGTAGATTCAATTCAATCCGTTCTTCCCAGAACATCTCGTAAGCCCAGGCTGGTTGTTTGAACAACCACACAAACTTCTTCGGGTACGGGCCATGGCTTCCCACCAAATAGTCAGGTGTAGATTTCAAAACTCCGGGTCCAAAATTGCAGAGTCCAGCCCTAAAAAAAGTAAAAGAGCGTATAAGTGTAGATATTAAAATAAATGTGTGTATATTCTTAGAAAATTTGTTGAATACTTTTATCTACGTATCTAGCCTACTAGAAACTAGTAATTTAGTACACAAAGGTAATAATTGATTCTCCAGAGTGATTTTATAAGATTAGCCTCCTCGACATTGCTGAATCTTGCGTAAGAAACCATTACTGAAAACTGCGTTACACCACCATTACTGAAACACGTGCAGTGCCAATATTATGAAACTAGCGGCCTGTCCAGCGGTTTCACTCGCTACTAACCGTTTTCTCGTGGAAATCAGACATTTGTTCATCAGGGATAATGTATTCTAATTGTAAAAGATTTTTTTTTATCGGTCCAGTAGTTTTGAAGCCTATCCAATTGAAAGAAACAAATAAACAAACAATCAAATCTTTCCTCTTTATAATATTAATTATTAGTGTAGAAGTGTACAGGCAAACTAGATAACTCGCGGGACGCCCGCGGTAGAAGTAGGTTGGAGCGGAGGAATTGACAGTCTACACTCTCGGTAGGTATTTTATTTTGCATTGGAGTAATAGATCTCTAGATGGATTTTGGAACAACTAAAAACGTGTGAACAACTATACCTTCGCCCATCCACTTCTTGGCGCGCGGGCGTCCCGCGAGTTATCTGGTTTGCCTATAGACTACAGGCTACAAGTCTACAGGTGAAAAACCTAGTACATTGCGTAGCCATTTAATATTCCTGGTAAAATAATGGCTAACCGACTACACAATGAATATCGAATTACACATACATACATATATCACACGTGTGGTAGGCGGAGCGTTTACGTCCATAAAATACGGTCGGTATCGCCACGTTTGACAAATATTTGATGACCGTTCCAGAAAAATCGTGTTTAAATTACTAAAGTGACATCGCATTTCACCTGTAAAATTATAGCCTGTAGTTGGATAGTATCGCGCACAGGTAGAAGAAAAGCCCTTCACGTATTGGCCACTAAATCATTGCCCTCAAATCTGACCGGAAACTGATAAATGATAAGATAACAAAAATGCTACTCTAACTTGTACTGGTACAAGAGGATTGGGAGCACTGGTACTATCTTAGGGTGCCGTTTGGCACAAATTATTTATTTGCGACTGGCGGTTGCATTCGGAACGTTTCATTAGCAAAATCAAATTTCAAAATGTTAATAAGCCTTTTTTATTTGACTAATATATAGTTTATGATAAAGTAAGAGGTACATATTTTTTGTTTTATTTAATTTCGCTTTCTATGCAGCATACTTAAAAGTAATCTTATTTCGTAAATGAAATAAATCCATTTTGTATTATTCAGACTTTTTATAAAGTGGCACATTCTAAAAGTTCGTAAGTCCAACAGTTGGGCTGCCGGAATCACATTCATTTGCTACACACATAGATAAAATAGTGACGTTTACCGTTAACTACTTTCAACCAATAACCTGGTCAGTCTATCCACAATGATTTTTCTTAAAATGTTTTATTTTATTTGCAATTGTAAGAAGGTTTTGTTTATTATTACAACCCTTAAGTAAAATTTAGACGTTTGAAAAGCCTGATGGAAATTTAATTACACATGCTTAAACCGGAATGTAAAGTTGACAGTTGGTTTTTTGACAAAAGGCTATTTATAGACAATCTGTTTTTTAACCACGTAAAGAGCAGTCTTCGTATTCATCCAGCCTCGGGAGACTTACAGGTTTTTACAAAATATTTTCCCAAAAAACTACATCCACATGTGATCCACATCACGCATATGATCCCTTGCGGGGTAGGCAGAGCGCAAACAGCCGCAAAAAACGGACATTAACGCCACGTCTGTGTCTGTCATAGTGACAGGTTGTCAGCCAAACGCCTAAAATTGCAATACACACCCTCGAGTGCCTTAGTCGCCTTTTGCGACTCCCACGGGATAGAAATGGGGTGATGCTATAATATGCTATGCATCACATGGTCTAAACACTATGTATGATTAAATCCATCCCCAACTTTCCAAATGTTACTTATTTTTAATTATAGTATCTAACATTTTATGGAATGTCGTCCATTTAAAGAAAAGGGACTAGAATAGCTTAGAATTATGTAAGAAAAATTCAACAGGTCAATAAAAACCTTGTAAAGTGTAACTGAAATGTGTATAGAATCGTGAGAATTTAATCATTATGAGCGCGAGTGCACAAATGGAACAATAGAAATTTATAATCGTTTATCTTTTCCTATGGTAATTTGAGTATTTTATTACGTTTTATCCTCAACTAGATATTATTTTCTATTAAAAAAATAAGGTTTTTTCGCCGTGTGGTGCCGGCTTAAAATAGCATCACCCCTTTCGACCGGTTCGATGTCGAAAAAACTACAAAGGGATCATCCAGCCAATGGGTAGCAGCCTTACTTATAACTGCAACATCTTGCACTGAGCTCGCCAATCCGCCTACCTAGATGGGAATACCCCCCGATAGTGGGAAGCCATGTCTAGCAGTAGACTGATGTGTAAATATTAATTTAATAATAAATAAAATAAAATAAAATTGATTATTTCCCAAAGAAAATTTACATACAAAACTTATTAATGTTTTACAAACAAAACATTACATAAAAAGCATATTTAATAAAGAAAACTTAACGTTTATCTTTTTAAACTAAACAAAACTTTTGTTACACTTGTAACGTTAATGTTTAGTTGTTTTTACACGACTGCCCGACCAAATAAGGAGTGTAATGTTTTTAGAGTTCATGTTTGTATGTATGTATGTACGAGTATTAATGTGCGATTGAATTAAAGGACTGAATCTCGTTAACCACTGAACAAATTCGAATGGGAATTGTATCAGAAGAATCCTTATTTATCCCAAATGCCATAGGCTAGGCTGTATCTCAGAAAGCAGTCGTGTGTTAAATTTTTAAAATTTATTATAAGTAATGTTTTTCTGTATATCTGCTATCTGCTTAGCAACACTGTCTGTTCCGTTTGAGTCCAATGAAGGTCGAAATCAGGTAAATACATAGTTTTAGATAAGAACTTTAAACAATAAAATATGCAGGTAGATACCTACTGACATTTTATCAGGCAAAAATAAAATCATATTAATTATCGCATGTTTTGAGCGATCAAAATAAAACAGAAATTTTGACTATTTTTAGAATTCTACTAAATCTTAAATTATTCTCATATTTGTATTGTACTGTACGAGTATACTTCTGGTTATTCTGTACTTCTTCTTTTCGTGTGGGACACCGAGTCATCCAATGACCCGATTCTGTACTTATATATCATGCGTTGAGTCCCTTGGTGCTTAGACAATTGCATTTTATAGTTATTTTGTTTTGGGTTGAAATGCTAGCTAAATAAACCTAAGAACATACTTATTTGCAAATTTTAGGATGGGTATTACCAAGAAGCTTGAAGGTATTACGATCACTTATGTAAGAGAGAAGTTTTATTTTGAAAACCAGGCATAATTCAAGAGCTTTCATAACAGCGCAAAATAACATATTCTTGTCGTCTAAAATTTGCTAGGGGACTCGTTTGCCTGAATTGGCGCCATTTTCAATACAGTAACTACTAATACCGATGCTGTTTCTCGTATGCTTCAATATTATAGAATTAATAGACAATTATAATAATCATTGAATAATCAATCACAAGCACAATAATATGTAGTTTGGTGACCATAAATGAAAGTAAGTTGTAGTTTGTTCCAGAAATTATGGTGTGGCGGGCGCGCCTTCTATTTCTTCGTTGTAGCAAGTAGCACAGAATAAATAATAGCTAGTACATAGAAATATAAATGAAATGGGAAAATATAAATGAAATAGGAACATATAATTTATTTAGAAAATTTCACCCCAATTTTCCCCGTGGGTGTTGTAAAAAGCGACTAAGAGCAAGACCATGGAATGGGCAATAGCGTTTCCTGTGAATGCTACATCGTACACTGGACTCGTCAATCCGCTCGCCAAGCGTGGTGAGTATGGCAACCCTTAATGGGGCTGTTATAATACATATGTAATATAAAACAAATTTATTAGAGGGAGAGGGGTATTTTATGAGTAGGTAAGAAAAGAAATCGTTCGCAGCGCAAAAGTAGCATCCGTGTTAATTATGGTTTAACTTGTTAAATATATTTTTTGGTTAGATTCTGTTTTATCCGAACTTAATGTTAGGATTTCTATCAAATAGACGCTACTATTTCACGACGCAAACTATACCATCTTGCGGGACCTATTGAAAATTTCGAACTATTCGGTCAATCGATCGACCTACTGGTTCGGAATAACCAAACTTTTTTGATAGGTTCCACGCGTTGGTCTAGCTGGGTTGTTGGAGAAGGCAGAAAATATTAATTTCCCAATCTGAACAAACATTTTGAGATGAAATGCAACACAAATGAATGTTTTTTACCTACTTATTCAAATATTTTCATACTAAATAATCAAGGAAACACAAAAGATAATGAGATTACTTATGTTCTGATAAATATTTACATGTAGGTATGTAGGTTCCTAGATATACAATTATAAGCAAGATTGTTTCTTTGTAGGTGTGAATCAATAATGTCATAATTTATACGATGAATTTATCACCCACATTACAACATTCTATATTTACGTCACGCAGTTTGAAATCTATGATTTTTCCGCAGTTACAAGTAGCCCTCGATACCATTCAGCTTATTCGTTACATACAGGAAATGACTACAAATTCGATAAATTACCTGAACGAGCGACATTTTACAACTAACCAAATAATCCTGAAATGCTGTTGTACAAAGAAATCTTCTAAACATAAAAACCATTAAAATTGTAACGAGTTGCCGTCTGTACATGGGGAAATAAAAGCAAGAAAACTATTAAGGGGGCGTTTAAAAACGCAATACAACTCTAAACATTATTTTCTTTTGTCAGTTTGTTTGTTTATCTGCAAATTTATGCGCACGCTAATCTACGAAACTATAATTTATAATCTGTCAAACTTTTTGTGTTGTATGGCTACTCACTCGACTTAACATGTAGGTTACCGCGAAAATAGCGCTTGTTCTCACGGGGAATAATATACTTATTTGAGTAATTAGATCACCGAGAGCCCATCTAAAGGTAAGGGTATCAGGGTTACAGAAATAGCTACTTAGGAAAAGTTGATCAGCAAAATGGGCCTCTTCAGCTATCAGATTGACATCGAGGGTATAGAGTACCTAATGTGGAACACCAAGAGCCCGGCTAACGGAAATAGCTACAAATATAATTCTGTTTAACAGGGTGGGGCATTGGTGGGCCGCTTCTGCTGGCCCATTATTTTGGATGCATGTTTATAAGTAAGAAATATACACAGTAAAAAACAAAAACAGAATAAGAACCCGAGTTCCTCGCAAGCAACTGTAACTCTACCGCGGCGCTATTTAAGCCATGTCTAGAGAAGCAAAATAAAATATCTGTTTATTCCTCTGTATTCGTTCAGTTTGATACGTTAGTAGGTCAGATTTTGAAATCCAAACTTAAAAAGCTTATTGTACGTAAGAATAAATGGTTTTGGGTTTTAATTATGCATATTGGAAACCGCAAAACTATCGACTATGTTCTCGGGCGTCCAAGGGCGCGATTAGGCTGGTTGTTTGAACAACAACACAAACTTCTCCGCGTAAACACTAGCTCCCCAACAAACATTCTGGGCGTAGGTTTCAAAGCCCCGGAGCTAAAATCGTATATAACAGTCTTAAAAGAAAAGTGTGAAAACGAAGCGATGGATTTTGATGCAATTTAGTATGGCGATAGCTGAATGTCCTTATCAACAACTATGTTTTTTTTTGTCAGCTCTCGAGAGTATGGAGTACCTGATGTGGAACACCAGGAGCACGGCTTAATTATAAGATATACAAAAATGGCTGGCAAAATTCATTTAAAAGCTTGCTGCTAGCACACAGGCATGCCTTTGCGAAACGAACTTCGTGAGCACCAGCTAGTTGTATTTACTTACACCTACTTTGACGGCTGCTATTCAGTTATATTTAAAAAGGCTATCAAGAAAATCATATAAACAAAGCGAATCCTGTGAAAACACGTTTTTGTAAAATGCTTTGACAATGAGAAAACATCTGTGAAACAAGATAAATTGCACTAGAAAACGCGTGCGTAAAATTACACAAAACGAGGCAACATAGTAAACAAGTTGTTTTGATTGAAGCCTACTCAAAGTACCATTAGACAAAAGATAAACTATGTATTTTATATGGCGTGTATAGATAGGTATTCTTTAAAAGCATTTTGTATTCATCCTGGTACCAAGCAGGATAGTGTGTCCAATGAGAATACTATATTACTCGTATTAAATGAATAAAAAAATCGGGTGTTTGTAAACCCGGTGTTCCTTAAGACATAAAGAAGAGTGAATGAAATGAAACAACACTCAAAATAAGTTGGTTTGAACTTAAACGGCCGCGTAACAAATAGTAAGCGCCAGATTTTAACGATATTTTAAGGAAATTATGTGTGATGATAGCCAAATGTCCTGGTAGGAACATCTCTTAAACTCAGGTCAGCACTTGTGGGACTGGATTACATGACGTGGAACTCCAGAACCCCGCTAAACTATGCAACACTCGAAAATGTATTCATATCAAAAGTTGATTAACAATATGGGCGTCTTCTGCTGGTATCGAGTGGCCAAGAGCCCGGCTAAACTATACGAGATACGAAATTGGTTCCAAAGCAAAAGTTGTTTAGCATGATAGGCCGCTTAATGGAAAACGTGATATCAAAAACAGGAGCATAGCAATAATGAAATGGATACGAAGACATCTAAATAGAAAAAGTTGTTTTGTATGCAATGCTATTTCTGCTAGAACACAAAAATCGAGGGTCTGAAGAACGTGATGTAGGACAGCAAAGACACGGCTTAACTATAAGATGTACAAAAAAGGCTACAAAGGATGTAAGCAAAAGTTGTTCAGCATCATGCAGCACATAAACTTAAAGAGTTAGGAGTAGCTAATAATGAACGACCCGATGAACCCTGGTGCCAGAGTTTTGTAACATACTATTGAAAATGAAAATGAAATGAAATGTATTATGTATTGTCTTACTCCCAGTGCAAGTAACTAAATCGAAGGACGCTGGAGCGGAAATAGTAACTCGGGAAAAAATAAGAGCCCTCTGCTTCCTTCAACTTATGTACCAATAGTACAATACAATACAATGCTTTATTTGTTCAAAACACAGCAAATGAAACAGATATACTAAAAGAAATCGGTTTAATTGAACCTATACTATGGTCTAGTTCTACAGTCGGTTATAGGCTATAGCACATAAGGTACCAGGGGTAATCCAAAAGAACTGAATTATTTTTATCCCCAGTTAATACATAATATAAATTTAGACTTATTCTCATAAAATAAGTCATTTTCTACTAATACAAATTCATGTCAAGAAAAAAATATTGCTGGTAACTTATGTGATACAACTGACTGTACATAGACTTCAATCAAAAATTAAAAAAATAATTAGTAATTCTAAGTCGGCGAAACGAAGTTCGCGGGCACAAGCTAGTAATAAGTATAATAAAGAAAAGCTTATGATAACCGAATAGAAAATATTTAATGTTAATTATTATTAATTATTTTCGTTCCTTACAGATACAAAGATGGCAAGGTATCATACGGGTCAGACAGCAGTAAAGGAAAACGGGTGATATTCTGCGTTCACGGCAATCCCTCACAGAGCTGTTGTACCAGTGTAGATGGCGCTGACGGCCCGGAAGGTAGAAATGGCAGTATTATTAGTGAAGCTGAAAGTGAGTATCACATACTCTACTCTAGGTCCTACTATTTATATGAAAGAGGCTTGCTCTTGAATCTAATCAAGTCCTGGAGGCTTATTTTTTAATCCACAAAATATGATTTTGCCTATGAGTGGTCTAACAATGTACAGTCAAGTCAGTAATTTCAGCTTCAGTTGGACATGTTTTTTTGGTCTGCTAGTAGCGCTTCGAGTGTCTAACCGAAGCTGAGCTTGACTGTACCTACAAAACCCATCTTGAACTAAAAAAAATATGCAATGACAGCTACCTAGTTATGATCTGCGAACTTGGCACCTAACCGCAAAGCTGTACAAGGATTTGTGAAAAATGGTGAGGCACTCGTGAAATACATATTAGGTAAAATACCTTGCTACCGCACTGGTTCTGGTGTGGTTGTGCAGAATCTTAAACTAGTAAATGAAACGCGATATTTTCTCTGATGTTTCTTAAATTTTTCTTTGGTAATCATCGGGTGTTTTGCATTTGTTTGAGGCTTGTTTTGCTGGAAAGACTAGGAAGATATAATAATGTTAACTTCATTCATTCACTCATCAATGTATAAATCATGACAATCATGACATGATTGATGCAGTTAATTTGCTCTAGAAAAGTTTATATCACAGAACAACCTGACGTGACCATAACATTTCAACGTACGTTTGCTTGCTTCCAAATACCAGCTAAACATCAAGTTTATTTCTAACTAGAACCAGTAGAAACATTCAACAGTGCACTCCGGTATCAAAACACTGACTAAACCATAATCCAGAGGCTCTCAAACTTTTTCATGCTGCAAGACTTTCACGGATATTAAATATTGTGCAAAAACCTTGTTAAGACTAAGATGACTGTCCGATTTAGAGTACCTAATAATCATGGCTCACCAAACTAGATTACAAATATAAGATCTAATTATGAGTACCTAAGAGACAAAGTGAGAGGCTCTAGAAACCAGACTCATTTATTAAACCAAAATTGGCAAGACAAGCCTAGGCAGCATTTTTCGAAAATTATTTGTTATTTTATGTCTGGCGGTGCATTTTTTTTTGCTTGCAGTGCATACCGTTTTCTTACTCGTAGCAGGGTAGAGTACCATACACCGATACCTCAGGGCATGGTGTTGCGACATACAGTTTGGGAAATGCTGTCTTACGCTATTACACGTGCAATTCTCTTGTTTAGATAGACCAGCGCATCTCTTGGAAAACCAACAGCGGTGCCAATTCTGCCGCACGCATTGTCAATATCTACTCTTGTTCATCCTTTTAAATTGGAATACAAAAGTGATACTGGTCCCAATTCGGGATATCAATTAAACTAACTTAAATTAGTGCTACCACTTTCCGCCAAATAGGTTTAGAAAAGGAAAGGAGATATCTTAATCTTGTCATGGTTAAAAATGTCAATGGTTTCATTTGCCATTTCTAATCAATTAAGTCGCCTTACTTTGATATGAAATGTACGAGAGCCATGTAATGGTGGGCTTGTAACTTGACTGCGTAATTTTAGCCAGGCATAATGACAACTTTCGTGTTAAATTGACATTGACCTAAAGATTATTGACAATACCTTTTTTCAGGACATTGTCACAAGCAAAGGAATGAAGAGGTGGACAAAAGGGCGCGGCGAAAACTGATCATAGCTAGTGTATTGTGTGTGGTATTTATGATAGGAGAAATTGTAGGTGAGTAATGAATGACCACTTGCATTAAAAAATATATATTATTTACAGAGAAGATACAATCCTAATAAACGAAGAATATATTTGTTTTTATTTTCCTTAAAAATGCTTACTTTCATTGTAATTTAAAGGCGATACTGAAAACAAAGTGATAGTGAAGAGGGACATCTTTTCCCCGGATAATCTGTAGAATTCCAAAATCAGGTACAAATCCAAGAGCTAAGTGCCCTGCATGAAGATGCTGATGTAATTTGGTCTTGTTGGTAAAATTAACTATTTGACAATGTTAGGTATAACTCCCAAAAGATACAACCGCACGCACTGTAGCATTACTTAACGACTACATTATATTGCAGGTGGCGTACTATCCAACAGTTTAGCGATAGCTACGGACGCGGCCCATCTTCTCACGGACTTCGCTAGTTTCATGATCTCCCTCTTCGCTTTATGGGTTGCCAACAGGCCTGCTACTAGGCGGTAAGATATTGTCATATTACCACCCTTTTAAACAGTTCAGTTCACTCTGTTGTTCAACAGTTTAGCGAATGCTACAAACGCGGCCCATTCTCTCACAGAATTCTCAAGTTTCAAGATCTCGCTGTTCGCGTTATGGATCCAACAGGCCTGCTACAGGGTGGTAAGATATTCTCACGTTTTTGTAGATCACTAGGAAAACTTGTGGCGATGACGTCTCCTGGACTTTATTTTCCTTCCACACATTGGCATCTGACCCCTTTCTTCCAGCTCAGTTCGCCAGCAGCCAAGCGAGAAAATTTTACAGGGAGACCTTATAACCTTTCTTGTAAACAAGTGACTGTAGCCTTCACTGTTCAATGGATCATCTGCCTTCCTGTTACTTCCGCATAAAGCAATTTTCTAACCAATTAAACTCGAACAAAATAGTTCTTCAAGGCTACAATACAACTAACCTTAGATTCAGAGGTTCATTTCACTACTGATGAAGTATAGCGTATCTTAATTTTAAGATCAGAATTTTAAGCGATTTCAAGTAATGTGTAGGTATGTAAGATTGTATAGGCTTTGCAAAAACAAACCATTCCTCCCTGCAAAATAATCAAAATCATTTTTCTTTCAGAATGCCATTCGGCTGGTACCGAGCGGAAGTCATAGGAGCTTTAACATCAGTGCTACTCATCTGGGTGGTAACGGGCATACTGGTGTACATGGCGGTGCAGAGGGTCATCTACAGGAACTTCGAGATCGAGGCCGTAGCCATGCTGATCACGTCCGGCATCGGGGTACTGGTCAACTTGGTGTGAGTGGGGTTTGATTCTTCTCCAGCTCTTGAGTGCTACTCATCTGGGTGGGGACGGGTGTAGCGGCGCGGATTGCAAAGGAACGCTGAGTGCTGACTTCGCTCTGCTGATGAGGTGACAACGGCAACACATCCTGCACAATGTAAATACGATACGTCATAATCGTTAAAGAAGATGAGCCAATCAGAAGCCAAGGCCTAAAACGCGGTTACGAAGTTTGTCGAAGATTTAGCATAAATACAAAATCCACGTCCCACCCGTTGGGCCGCGGTCCCCGAGCTGAACACCTCGTTTGGCGGGAATTCCCTTTTCCATCATGCAGAATTGAGCCTTCTAGCTACAACTCATCAATCGCCATTACACCGGGCATACTGGTGTAAATGGCGGTGCAGAGGGCCATCTTTAAGAACTTACTGTATTACTGCAATGTATATGCAATGGTGAGTGAATTTAGACAGTGATTTCCTTACGATAACGATTACAAGCTTAGTTGCAGATACATCCTACATTGGTAGTTACGTCTGCTTTATTAAGCATTCAAGATTCATTTCCATAATTGTTTGCAGTGTGATTTAATTAGCAATCTAGTGTCGCCGGCTACGCATAAAAAGTAGCGTCTCTTAACTACTGAGTAGATATAGTTTAAATAAATTACAGCACCATTATCAACATTAGCATTCTTGTATTAAAAAAATAATTTATTAGAAATCGTCAAAGGTGGGAAATCTGAATAACAAATTTTAAAACACTTCCCGTCTTAAGTAGGTATACAATTTTTGATAACTTGCAAAATTTTCAAGCGCATTCGCTTATTACGCTTAGTCTACATTCGCTTATTATTACGCTTTGACTACATTCAAAAGGCGGGCAAGGAACAAGCTGCAGTAGCCCAGATGGAAGAGGCGTCGCCACTTGTTATGGAAAAGACGCAGGTTCAAATCCTGCCAGCGCTTGAAATTTTTGCAATTTTCCAAAAAAAAGTGGGTAATCTTTTAGTGATACAATTTATACAGAGCTGCATGCATGCTTTCGATACGCCTCGTTTGATTTTTTGTATTTGTTTTTTATATTTTTATTTTGCATGTTTTTTATAGAATGGGTCTTACCCTACACCAGCACGGTCACAGTCATGGCGGCGGCGGCGGCCACGGTCACTCGCATGGCCGGGCCAACCCCGTACTCAATAACAAGGTAAATCTAGCTAGAATGTAAGAAATGGGGCCACACCACAGAGTACTTTAGTAATATTATGGTCATACTTGGTTAGGTATAATTTTCATTTCATTAATGTAACGTAAAAGTCGGTCATGTGCGGTTACTACTATTTATCGAATCGACATCATTATGAGCAAGTTACTAATTACTTGCCAGCGTCGATTTTACTTTCAAACATCTATGGCGTGTCAATAGCGTGAACAATCTAATATGTATCTAATTGTATTTATTACTAGTAATGACGAAAGTCACAGGTTCAAATTCTGCCCGCGCTTAAAAATTTCGCAAGTTTTCGAAAATTGTATTTATTACCTAGAGGTTCTTTTAAAGTAAATAATCATAAATGTTAAATATGTATGAATGGCTGATACACCATCCCAATGGAGGCCATGTCCAACAGTGGACAGCTGTGGATGTTACCTCTTATGGAAAATAGTGTTATACTTACTCGCCACGCATGTATGGTGACAGAAAGCGCAGTAAAAGATATTGCATTTATGCTGCTGCCCTAGATTTATCTCTTATAGTTTGCCTATAACCATATTAACAGGTTGAAATAGGGAAATGCTATTTAAAGTAAGCAATAATACCACGATGTAGGTGTTTGTTTACCTATAGGTTGAGCCGGTTTTCTATTAGGACATTACAAAACTGTTATAAAAAAAAGAAAATTGTGTGATACAAATGTATTTTTTTTTACAATGACGGACCGTAGAAGTGATAATACTATCCTACATTGAATAAATAATTTCAATTTCAATATACCATCACGCTTGTTCCCAGAAGGAAGGTTCCCCAGAGCCCGACGTGGAAAGCTCCAACTCTCAGGGTCCGTCGCATCAAGTTGAGAACATCAACGTGCGAGCTGCCTTCATCCATGTCGTGGGAGACTTCTTGCAGAGTTTCGGAGTGTTCATTGCAGCCATTGTCATCTATTTCAAGGTAAACTCCCTTACATCGCGAGCCATTCCAACGCAGTCTGCGTTGATATCTAGTTTTTACGACGACGCGACGGGAACCTATAAGGAGATGCAATATCCCTGCTACTGTACCTACTGTGCTACATTTTGTTTCTGAAGGCTGAAACTTAGATTTTATGTGACGCATTGTCGTAGTACCGTTACCAATGTGTTTCAGCTTACCGAGAATATCACCTTTTTTGTCTTCTTTCATAGGTTTTGAAGTAAGGGTTAAAGTCACTGTTACGCATGCTGTAGGTACTAGTAGTTGATAAGCGGTTAACAGAAATGCAGTAACTATTAAGTAATCTGTGATTCAACACAAATTATTTACATCTTACAAATCGTTATACTTTGCTTGTACTATCTTTTGCCTAAAGACATCGACATATTCAAGTAATTTGTTAAACCTGCAGAAAAAAACTCACATCAAAATAACCGTATTTTTCGATTTCTGTTCCAGCCGGAGTGGGAGCTGGTGGATCCGATCTGCACGTTCATGTTCTCCGTCCTGGTGCTGATCACCACCTTCAACATCATCAAGGATGCGCTGCTGGTCCTCATGGAGGGGAAACCCAGTGGAATTGACTTCCAGGTGGGCGTCACAATTCTTTTCTAGCTTCAAAGCAAACTAATGATTCAGAACCTTACACACTGGGGCCAATCAAGTTCTTTTCATGTTCTTCAGGTTTTTTAAATGTTTTTTAGGTCTGAAGATTTCTCTTTTTAAAAGTTTTCACAATTATCTCAAGTGTAACAATTGAAAGATAGTTCCGTGCTTAGAAGCGCAGGGCCGTACATCATACTAGAATCTATACTAGTAGTAGGCGATTGAAAAACTCTGACACCAGGGTTCATCGGGTAGTTCGTCGAGTCATTGTCCCACACGAAAAGAAGCAGTGTATAATTACTATAGCTAAACCAGATCACTACCGGGACGCCCGCCGGGCAAGAAGTGGGTTTGGGGGTATCGATACACACGTTATTAGTTGTGCCAAAATCCATCTTGAGATATATTACTCCAATCCGTACTAATAGTATAAATCTGAGAGTTTGTGTGTGTGGGTCTGTGTGTGTATGTTTGTTACCTCTTCACGCTCAAACATGTTGACCGATTTGGATGAAATTTGGAACACAGGTACAGTATAACCCGGCATAACACATAGGCCACTTTTTACCGCAATAACACACAGGCCACTTTTTAACCACTGGAAAATAAATGGCAGCGGATGAAACCGCTGGGCGGAAATCTAGTGCAAAATAAAATACCTACAGTATTTGTGTATTTATAAACATTCTCCTCGCAGGACGTGGCAAATACATTCCTCGCAATCCCTGGCGTGATGCGAGTCCATAACCTGCGCATGTGGGCGCTCTCCTTGGACAAAACTGCCCTCTCGGCTCATCTTGCTATACGTAAGTCAATTTCTATTAATTCTTATAATTTATAGCCAAATTGATAATACACACAGACCAAAAAACTCCGCGCGCGTAGAGGTGACAGTATATGAGGTTTCGGTACTCTGTGATAATACAAAATAGTTTCCACTAGTAATCGCAGGTAACATGGGAAATTTCATTGAAATATTTCAATGGGTTAATCGGCTCATGATGCTGACAACGTTCCCCAAAAAATTTTTAATAGTCAGCATTTCATTTTAATAAACTTCTTACCTAATAGTGTTCTCTAATTGTGGTTTTATTGTGACTGTACGCTGACCATTTGAAAGAATGACGAGTTGAAAAGCTGACCATTTGAAAATCTGACGATATGAAAATCTGACCTAATGAAAACAAAGGAAAAATATTATGTGGAAATTGGCTTACATATTCTGCATGATATGTCTTTTCACGAACAAGTATTTTTACTGACATCTGTTTAGTTTTAGGAGCTGTTTCAGTCCTTGAAATAATTTACGTTTTAGTACCTAGTTGATTGTATTTTTCTTCCTGGTAATTACACTTTTACACACTCTCATAGAATGTACTCTTTGATTAACGCGTGCTTCTATAGCGGAACGAGACGGAAGACCACGTTGCTCGAAGACTACTCTGAGTCTAACGAGTTTTCAAGCTGTTGAGCTCAAGTACTAAAAATAAATGAACAACGACATCTTTCAGGAAACGGTGCATCACCCCAGCAAGTCCTAGACGAGGCGACGCGCTTGGTGCACAATAAATATAACTTCTTCGAGATGACGCTCCAGATTGAGGAGTTTAGTGACGGCATGGAGGACTGCAGCCAGTGTAAGATGCCGCCCGCGTAGTAGCTAGAGCATAGCTGGATTTGAGCCAAGATTAAAGCCAGATTTGACAGTTCTCCAACGTAATAATAACGATTTTTCCTTACTGATGCGATAAGGTTTGATAGTTGTCAAATAAGGCCTATATATTGGCTTAGAGTAAGCTAGATTTGAGTGAGTCGATTAGTGTTGTCGAGTAGATTCCGTTGTTTATACATACATACATACATACATAAATCACGCCTATATCCCTTACGGGGTAGGCAGAGCGTTAACGGCCGTAAAACGGATATTAACACCACGTCTGACAAAAGCTTGAGGGTCAATCAGATAACTGTGTATCACTATAGTGACAGGTTGTCAGCCCGTCGCCTAAAATTGCAATACACACCCTCGAGTCCCTTAGTTGTTTATAGACCGTATAATAATATATGGTGTTAGAATTGTTGTAATAGCAGGGTGGTGAATTTGAATTCAAAAGTAGACGTCGGTAGTTGTTAGAAAGCGGAATTTACACTAACATCTATATATGTACGTTATTATAAATATGCATATTTGAGTATTATAGCATGGAAGATGTTAGGTTTTTAAATCACCAGTCTGCTAATGCTCAAAAATGACTGTAATCGATTATTGTAATTTATGGTCCAATGCAATGTTAAAGATAAAAGATAGATAAAAAAATAAAATTTGATAAGTTATACTTTTTAAGATAGGTCATAACGACATATTTACACGTGTTTTCGTCGGCTCCATTTTAAGATGGCTTTTCTTCCCCTCCTTGACTAGTGTAAATGCGTCGTTTTATAGTAGTACAAGTATAAAATTATAATAAAGTAAAATTATATCAGTATGATATGTATGATATTATTGGAAGGAATATAAGTATTTCAGAATATAAGTTTTTATTTTAGACTGTAGTTGTCAAATGATTTTCCTATTCAAGTGCGAGCTTAAATTCAGTTTTATGTATCAACTAAGAACAGGGTAAGTAAAAGAAATAATTTGAAAATATTTTTATGAAAATGTTTGTGTATGTACTTATCGGACATATTTTTTCTTACCAAGTCAAGTAAAAAATAAGCGGCATGGTCATAACAATCTTTTCTCGAAGCAGTTGCCATTTTGGGACCCCTATTATTTGTTGTCGATAAATCTAGTAGCCTGAATTATTAAGGCGCTTTAAGGTGCTTTTAAAATTATGATATATAAATAATGATTTTTTAAAATTGAAAACACTTTTAATAGACGCGAGTACGTCAAAACCGGAGATTACCGGAAGTAACGGAGATTCCGGACCTAAAAAATGAAGAATAATACAATACCTACTTAAATGTTCTTTGAATAGGTACATGAGATGGAGTAGAAAAAAAATTTAAAGATTACACTACAAGGTCCGAACTAGAGGCAATGTTGCAAGACAAAAATAGATGTTTACTTATACTGCTACCTACAACACGTTAAAATTCAGAACGATAATTTATTTTGCTCATTTCATACTTGTTTACTAATACGGGGTATGAATTTTCATTATCTATCACTCATGCCGATAGTTACACTTGTTTTATTAGTTACCTTGGTTTAGTTGAACCAATTTATATGTTAGTACCTAAGCACATAATGAATTAAAATATTTTTTAATGTGTTTACATTTTTATTTTACAGCTAAAAAATCAATCACAATTACTTTTGAAGAATCAATTAAATATGTATGTGCGTTTGTTTTAAACTCGTAAAAAATGATCATTGACATTTTCATACAAACTGAAGTGACAGGTAACAGGACAGTTTGTATGAGGGGTCAGGTCACCATATGTATATATCTATAAACTGCTGAACAGTTTATAGATATCCAATGATGAGATGATATCCAAAAAAAATTTACCCTAGTTTGAAAGGTGCATCTCGAAATATCTAAAAATCTAATAGTCATATTATTTTTTTAATAACATCGCCTCCTCCCACCATCATACAATATTCCATGAGTGAATAGGAAAGCGAATTCAAGACAATTTTCAGACGAGGCGATTTAAAACTAGGGACACATATATTGGATAATAAATTATTAGTTATGTTTATTTAAGTATCTTTTTAAGGCCCTAGAGTTACAATTCTTACATATTAATTATAAGTAAGATCGCCCAAATGTATTTTCTTTATAAAAATATTAATGATTATATTGTTTTGAAACGCTTTTGTGAGTTTAATTTTCGTGCTAAACTAGTTTTTTATTGGTATATTGAACAGTTTTTAAGAAAATGGTTTTCCGTTCTCATCAAATCTACTTTAATCTACTAAAAAGACGTGGCGGCCTATCGTGGAATGTATACATTTATTAAAAGTAAGTATAGGGTGAAATTTTGCTAGTGTTCGATAGCGAAGACTTAGACCGGGCTGATGATGAGGAACAATTTCCTCCAAGGAACATAGGTCGAAATATGGAAAATAAATTTTGGACCGAATTTACCGATCAGCTGATTTGAGTTACTATGGAAGCTCAAAATATTTTTGTCTTGTTCCGACCTATGTTCCTTGGGGAAAGTTGTTCCTTATCACCAGTCCGCACTATGTTTTCAGTATCGGTCACTAGTAAAATTTCACTCTATATCAAATAGATTAAAGCACGTTGTCATTGTAGTCGAAGTCGATCATTCGTGGCGGTATACAGCCGGTGCGCGCGATCTCAGAGTAGAACTCGGCAGAGTCCCGCGGGGTGCGCGAGCGCTGCGGAGATGTGTAGTCTACCTCGTGCAGGCCGAAACGCTCACTGGAAGGTAATAAATAACGCAACAACAAAATTAGAGCCAACGCTGCGTCGAGCGGGATGCACGCGCGGGCCGGCCGCGTGCGGGCTAGATTCGGCAAAATACTAGAGCAGCGCTCCGTGACGCGGGTTGCCCAGCGTATATTACGGCGCAGTGTCGTCGTGTTCGGACGGGTCGCGTCCGCGCTGCTTGTTGGCGCTCCGCGGGGCGGGCTGGGCGACCCGCGTCATGCAGCGCTGCTTTAGTATTTCGCTGTTTCTATGTCAAGACGCACCGGCTCGCCCGTGGTAATGCCCGAGCGTGCATTAACCGACAAAGGTTAAGTTGGAGTAAAAAAATGGAACCCGCCAAGTAAACCAAAATAATAATAATAAAGTGTAGGAAACAAGTTTCCCCTGAATATTTATAGGTGCAAAACTTGCCGTAACGTAACGTTGACTGCGCGTTTTGCGTTATATTGCTACTGGCAATACGCCAGCAATATGTACCGCACCTCTGCAAACTGCTAAGTATGAAATAAATTGCTTCAGTATTGTACAAAATATTAATTAAGTCTTGATTGAGTCAAGATGTGACAGTGTGACTGTGACCTGACTTTAAGACTTTTTTGTATAATTTTCTGTATTAATTATTTTATAAGATAATTGATACAGAAAATTATACAACGGAGTCTTAAAGTCAGGTTCACTTGACAAACCTGACCCAGACGAACCATGTGTTGGAGTACCCTGTATAATGTGCGATATGAATAAGGTAAATACTTTTGAGAAGCTCCAAAACACTTACGAATAGCCCCTCTCCCACTCAAAGTTATCGATCAGGCTCCAATACGTATAACCCAGAACATTACATTTATCCACAGTGACAGCAGTGTGCATTGATCTTAAATAATCGTCAATGTAGGTGACACGGCTGGAATCCCTGAGACCAGGTATTGTTGAAACCCCGTTTTCTGTGACTAATACTGGAGGATTGTTGTAGGTGTATTTTATCCAGACTAGCATTTTTCTGAATCCCCAAGGGACTACCTGCAAAGCAAAAGACATTATGTTTGATCAATCACCAATTCTTCTTCTCCTTCTTTTTTGAAATTGAAATTGAAATTCTTTATTCAATGTAGGATAGTATTATCATATCACTTATTGACGTCATGAACCGTCATTGTAAAAAAAAGAAATTTGTATCACACAATTTTCTTTTTTTTTATAACAATTTTGTAATGTCCTAATAGAAAACCGGCTCGGGCGGGAGAAAAAAATTAAAATCAAAGCACTGCCACGGGGCTGGCCAGGTTAATCACACGGCATGTAACTTTACGCCACCACCATCTGAAAACGATATTTGTTTCAAATTGAAGTCAAGATTTTTAAAGCGTGTAGTTTACATGCGTATAATTAATCGGACCTCCTGAACAGGAAAAACCCACCAAAAAACCTGCCCAGAAGTGCTCCTACTCTAAATTAACAATCTTACTAGCCCCTAAGCTACCTAGCTAATTCTGTAAGTAAAAAAAAATATGTATAGACCAAAAATGGCTACATATTTTTTTTTTTTGTAAAAATTGAAGTAGATAAATCTACCAGTTTTAACTTATAAAATATTTACTTTAAACAATTGAAATTACATCCATGCAGATTTGTAAAATTATGTCAGTTGTAAACTCCACGCACGCCCCATTTTGGTATTAAAAATGAGTGCGTGTTTCTTGTGCTGCGCTGGAATTTCAGAGCTCCATGCCTCTTTGTCATTAATGTACTCATCTAACTTATAGTAAGCTTTATAACATAATGTTTTCTTGATAACAGACTTAAATTTACTTTCTGATAAACTCAATATATCTTCCGGTATTTTGTTATAGTATCTTATACTTAGACCTTCAAATGAAGTCCTAACTTTAGCGAGTCTATGCTTAGGTTGATCTATTTTATTTTTACTCCTTGTATTGCGGTTATGCCTGTCACAATTTCTAGTGAAAGTATTTATATTTTTTCTAACATACATGATATTTTCATAAATATATTTGACACGGTACAGTCATAATATTAATTTCCTTAAACAGTTCCCTTAGGGAATCACGACTGCAAAGTTTATAAATTGCTCTAATGGCCCTCTTTTGGAGAATAAAAATTGTTTCAATATCAGCGGCGCGCCCCCACAGCAAAATTCCATAGGACATAATGCTATGAAAATAACTAAAGTAAACAAGTCGCGCAGTTGCAATATCCGTGATCTCTCTAATTTTACGTACCGCATATGCAGCTGAGCTTAATCTTCCCGACAAAGATGTAATATGAGGGCCCCATTGGAGACTTGAGTCGAGAGTAATCCCTAAGAAAACTGTACTGGTAGTAAACTCTAATTTTTCATTATTAAGTACGACATGATTATTCAAAGAATGTACTACGTTAGGTAAAGTGAATAATACACATTTAGTTTTTTTCTCATTAAGAATTAAATTATTTGCAGTAAACCAACTATGAATTTGTCCAAGAGTGATGTTTACTTCGTCATAGTTATGTGCATGTCTATCGACCTTAAATATAAGGGATGTGTCATCAGCAAATAGTACAATCTTGGACAAATTCTCTACCATGTAAGGCAAATCATTTATGTAAATTAGAAATAGAAATGGTCCTAAAATAGAGCCTTGAGGCACACCAATTTTAACACGAGACCCCAGTGATTTGGCGCCGTTTATTTGGACCTTTTGAGTTCTATTATCTAAATATGAATTCAAAAATTTCAGAGCTGCGTTTCGAATACCGTAGTGTTCTAATTTTAGCAATAAAGTTTCATGATCTACGCAATCAAATGCCTTGGAAAGATCACAAAAAACACCAATGGCATCTTTTGATTCTTCCCAAGCATTAAATACATGTTTGATTAGAGCAACACCAGCATCTGTGGTACAACGTCCCTTTGTAAAACCGAATTGCTGGTTGTGTAACAAATTGTTCTGATTAAAATGGGACAGCATTTGATTTAGTATGATCTTCTCAAACACTTTGCTGAGTACTGGCAGAATTGATACAGGCCTATAGTTACTGGGGTCTTGTTTGTCACCAGCTTTAAACAGCGGAACTACCTTGCTATGTTTCATTAAATCAGGAAAAATGCCGTGATCAATACATTCATTGAAGATATCTGCTAAGTATGGTGCTAATATTTCGATTACTGATTGACAAACTTTAACTGACATCCCCCATAAATCTTCGGTGCTCTTTACTTTGATATCTTTAAATGTTTTTAAAATATACTGGGGACTTACATGAGTAAATTTAAATTCAGAATTGCAAACATCTACATTTTGCTTCAGCAATGAATATGAAATTGTAGGTGAAGATCTTAATGACTCAGTAGTTTTTAGAGGTATATTTGTGAAAAATGTCTCTAACTCCTGCGCTACATCTGAATTTAAACTAATCACTCCTTTGTCGGTTTTAAGTGAAAAGTTATTTTCGCGTGGCTTAGTTTTACCTGTTTCGCTATTAATAACTTTCCAGACAGCTTTTATTTTATTATCTGAAGACTTTATCTTATTACTAATAAAGTTTGCTTTAGCAATTTCACAAGCTATTTTGAAGGTTTTAGAATATTTTTTTACTAGCTCACTAAAACTTACATCGTTTGTCATGTTTTTAAGCTCGTAAAGTTCAAAAAGCCTATCTCTACTAATCCTAAGACCTTTGGTCGCCCAATCACTAAACTTAAATTTCGTATTAATTTCTTTCGTTTCTAAGTTAAAAATGATTTCGAATTCTTTGCTTAACAAATTGAAAACGTCTTCGTATACATGATTTGGGTTTTCAAAATTATAATTATGGACAGGCAATTTCTCGATTAACACATTTTGATATTTTTCCAACCTGCTTGCAGTGATGCGCCTGGTTTCTATTTTGATCGTTTTAATATGGTTTTTGAATGGGAATATTACACTTTGACCCTTGTGATCTGATTGAAGAGAATTTATAATGCATTTTTGTACCGGGTCACAATCGCTGAATACATTATCAATACATTTGGCAGAAGTAGGCGTCACACGAGTAGGTTCAAAAAATATATTAAATAAATTGAATGATTTAAAAAGACCTAAAAATTTATCACTTAATGCATTGATTTCTAAAATGTCTATGTTAAAGTCACCTGCAACAATTACATGTTTATTAGTTTTTGTGACTAATTTGAGTACATCTTCCATTATTTCTAGGAATTTGGTAAAATTTTTTGCTATTGGCGGTCTGTATACGCATACTATAACATGACTTTCCAGCTCAACACAAGATAATTCAGTACAACACTCAACCGACAATCCGACAACATCCTTACGTTCTTTGAATTTAATGTTGTTTCTAATAAGTATTAAGGAACCTCCATGTATCGCGGATTTTCGGTTGAAAGAACTGGCAATACAATAATTTTCATAATTTATCAAAATTTCAGGATCTTTGTGAAAATGTTCCGTTAAACAAACTATGTCATAATTATGCTTTTCTAAGAATAATTCAATTTCTAATACTTTGCTAGCAAAACCCTGAATATTTTGATGTAACACTTGTAACTGATTTTGCTTTTCCTTTGTCTGAGGATGAGTGCAAGAAAACCCCGGTTTGTGTTTGTTATTAATATCAGTCAAAGAGGGGATTTCCTTTGTCTTAAATTCTAGTTTAAATTATTGTTAGTAACATTACAAATTAATATAGGAGATGACACAGATTTTGTGTCATTTATATTATATGCTAACAATGTAGCTACTTGTTTTTTATAATAATCAGACAGGTACATAGTATCCTGAGTCAAAATAAATGTGTGAATAAAATTATTCAAGTCAAAATAAGAAATAGCATCGCTATGATGACATGTTATATTGTATAGGTGCATGTTCATTCTATGCACACAGTTGTTTTGTTGATCTGACAGGTTTGTACAGTATGGGAAGTTGCACAAAATGAACTTGCACTTTGTCTGATTGTGTAAATTGAGCAACACCTCTACACTATTGTCTAATGTACTACGACTAATGTTAGAATGATTTCCTATCATAATTATAATGGTGGTGTGCTCATCAAATTTCCCTACAGCTACTTGTTTAACAATATCCTCAAATGAGGTGTCAGGACAACACATGTTTGTCACTTGTTTATTTAAACGATAGTTTAATAATTGTCCGAAACCTACACCTATCTCGTCAGAGTAAATTAGAGTCTTTGATTTTGCCTTTATCGTTTTCGTTGCACTCGGACTATCAAGAAGTGGTCCGACGTTGGGTCGAGGAGTAGGACACGGGCGTGGGCCACGCCGTCGCGGCTTCGGTGTCGGAACAGCGGGGGCTGAGGTGGTAGGCGCCCTAAAAGTACGCGGTGCAGCTACTGGAGTGAGCGGCACTCTCACCGCCCTTTGCAACCCGTTGGTAGGGGAGGCAGGTGACCCCGCAGGCTGCACGTTGCTGTCGGCTCCCGATGCCTGGTGCGCCCACCAGGCAAACGCGACGTGGCGGACGCGGTAGAGGTGCTCCTGCACTGCCTGTGGGAACAAAGGCGCGACCAACATCGACTGCGCCGGCCGCGACTACGTCACCCACCCGGCGAGGACGACGCGGAGGACGCCGCGGTGGACGCGGCAGGGGCGCTTCCCGTGCTCCTGCACCCGCTGTGGACACAAAGGCGCACCAGGCATCGGGAGCCGACAGCAACGTGCAGCCTGCGGGGTCACCTGCCTCCCCTACCAACGGGTTGCAAAGGGCGGTGAGAGTGCCGCTCACTCCAGTAGCTGCACCGCGTACTTTTAGGGCGCCTACCACCTCAGCCCCCGCTGTCCCGACACCGAAGCCGCGACGGCGTGGCCCACGCCCGTGTCCTACTCCTCGACCCAACGTCGGACCACTTCTTGATAGTCCGAGTGCAACGAAAACGATAAAGGCAAAATCAAAGACTCTAATTTACTCTGACGAGATAGGTGTAGGTTTCGGACAATTATTAAACTATCGTTTAAATAAACAAGTGACAAACATGTGTTGTCCTGACACCTCATTTGAGGATATTGTTAAACAAGTAGCTGTAGGGAAATTTGATGAGCACACCACCATTATAATTATGATAGGAAATCATTCTAACATTAGTCGTAGTACATTAGACAATAGTGTAGAGGTGTTGCTCAATTTACACAATCAGACAAAGTGCAAGTTCATTTTGTGCAACTTCCCATACTGTACAAACCTGTCAGATCAACAAAACAACTGTGTGCATAGAATGAACATGCACCTATACAATATAACATGTCATCATAGCGATGCTATTTCTTATTTTGACTTGAATAATTTTATTCACACATTTATTTTGACTCAGGATACTATGTACCTGTCTGATTATTATAAAAAACAAGTAGCTACATTGTTAGCATATAATATAAATGACACAAAATCTGTGTCATCTCCTATATTAATTTGTAATGTTACTAACAATAATTTAAACTAGAATTTAAGACAAAGGAAATCCCCTCTTTGACTGATATTAATAACAAACACAAACCGGGGTTTTCTTGCACTCATCCTCAGACAAAGGAAAAGCAAAATCAGTTACAAGTGTTACATCAAAATATTCAGGGTTTTGCTAGCAAAGTATTAGAAATTGAATTATTCTTAGAAAAGCATAATTATGACATAGTTTGTTTAACGGAACATTTTCACAAAGATCCTGAAATTTTGATAAATTATGAAAATTATTGTATTGCCAGTTCTTTCAACCGAAAATCCGCGATACATGGAGGTTCCTTAATACTTATTAGAAACAACATTAAATTCAAAGAACGTAAGGATGTTGTCGGATTGTCGGTTGAGTGTTGTACTGAATTATCTTGTGTTGAGCTGGAAAGTCATGTTATAGTATGCGTATACAGACCGCCAATAGCAAAAAATTTTACCAAATTCCTAGAAATAATGGAAGATGTACTCAAATTAGTCACAAAAACTAATAAACATGTAATTGTTGCAGGTGACTTTAACATAGACATTTTAGAAATCAATGCATTAAGTGATAAATTTTTAGGTCTTTTTAAATCATTCAATTTATTTAATATATTTTTTGAACCTACTCGTGTGACGCCTACTTCTGCCAAATGTATTGATAATGTATTCAGCGATTGTGACCCGGTACAAAAATGCATTATAAATTCTCTTCAATCAGATCACAAGGGTCAAAGTGTAATATTCCCATTCAAAAACCATATTAAAACGATCAAAATAGAAACCAGGCGCATCACTGCAAGCAGGTTGGAAAAATATCAAAATGTGTTAATCGAGAAATTGCCTGTCCATAATTATAATTTTGAAAACCCAAATCATGTATACGAAGACGTTTTCAATTTGTTAAGCAAAGAATTCGAAATCATTTTTAACTTAGAAACGAAAGAAATTAATACGAAATTTAAGTTTAGTGATTGGGCGACCAAAGGTCTTAGGATTAGTAGAGATAGGCTTTTTGAACTTTACGAGCTTAAAAACATGACAAACGATGTAAGTTTTAGTGAGCTAGTAAAAAAATATTCTAAAACCTTCAAAATAGCTTGTGAAATTGCTAAAGCAAACTTTATTAGTAATAAGATAAAGTCTTCAGATAATAAAATAAAAGCTGTCTGGAAAGTTATTAATAGCGAAACAGGTAAAACTAAGCCACGCGAAAATAACTTTTCACTTAAAACCGACAAAGGAGTGATTAGTTTAAATTCAGATGTAGCGCAGGAGTTAGAGACATTTTTCACAAATATACCTCTAAAAACTACTGAGTCATTAAGATCTTCACCTACAATTTCATATTCATTGCTGAAGCAAAATGTAGATGTTTGCAATTCTGAATTTAAATTTACTCATGTAAGTCCCCAGTATATTTTAAAAACTTTTAAAGATATCAAAGTAAAGAGCACCGAAGATTTATGGGGGATGTCAGTTAAAGTTTGTCAATCAGTAATCGAAATATTAGCACCATACTTAGCAGATATCTTCAATGAATGTATTGATCACGGCATTTTTCCTGATTTAATGAAACATAGCAAGGTAGTTCCGCTGTTTAAAGCTGGTGACAAACAAGACCCCAGTAACTATAGGCCTGTATCAATTCTGCCAGTACTCAGCAAAGTGTTTGAGAAGATCATACTAAATCAAATGCTGTCCCATTTTAATCAGAACAATTTGTTACACAACCAGCAATTCGGTTTTACAAAGGGACGTTGTACCACAGATGCTGGTGTTGCTCTAATCAAACATGTATTTAATGCTTGGGAAGAATCAAAAGATGCCATTGGTGTTTTTTGTGATCTTTCCAAGGCATTTGATTGCGTAGATCATGAAACTTTATTGCTAAAATTAGAACACTACGGTATTCGAAACGCAGCTCTGAAATTTTTGAATTCATATTTAGATAATAGAACTCAAAAGGTCCAAATAAACGGCGCCAAATCACTGGGGTCTCGTGTTAAAATTGGTGTGCCTCAAGGCTCTATTTTAGGACCATTTCTATTTCTAATTTACATAAATGATTTGCCTTACATGGTAGAGAATTTGTCCAAGATTGTACTATTTGCTGATGACACATCCCTTATATTTAAGGTCGATAGACCGGCGCACCAGCAGCGACAGGCGCGGCCAGCGCACCAGCAGCGACAGGCGCGGCCGGCGCACCAGCAGCGACGGGCGCGGCCGGCGCACCAGCAGCGTCGGGCGCGGCCGGCGCACCAGCAGCGACGGGCGCGGCCGGCGCACCAGCAGCGACGGGCGCGGCCGGCGCACCAGCAGCGACGGGCGCGGCCGGCGCACCAGCAGCGACGGGCGCGGCCGGCGCACCAGCAGCGACGGGCGCGGCCGGCGCACCAGCAGCGACGGGCGCGGCCGGCGCACCAGCAGCGACGGGCGCGGCCGGCGCGCCAGCAGCGACGGGCGCGGCCGGCGCGCCAGCAGCGTCGGGCGCGGCCGGCGCGCCAGCAGCGACGGGCGCGGCCGGCGCACCAGCAGCGACGGGCGCGGCCGGCGCACCAGCAGCGACAGGTGCAGCTGGTGAGTCTTGCAAGACGGGCGAGGGAGGTTCTCCTGGGACGAGTGCGTCAGTAGTGGCAGCAGTCACGGCAGCTAAGGACGATGTGGCAGGTTTTGTTCCACCTAGAGCCGAGACCAATTCATCGTCTTCCATGAGCAATTCAAGCAACACTGTGTTTTGTTGCTGTAGTTGGAGTAGCTCTGAAGTTACAAAAGAAAGTTGATTGTGTTCTATTCGGCTCTCTGCATATTTAGTCTCAGCCTTTGCGAGTTGTGTTTGAAGGTTGTCAATATACAACTCGCTGCTTGTGTGCAAACTTTCTGAGGCTGTAAGTTGCACCGTCAGCTGCCTATTGTGTGCTTCTGCTTCGTGAAATGCCACATTCATTTTTCTAATTTTTAGTCTTAGGTCCTCAGTTTCATTCAATAAATTTATTCTCTTGATTCTATTTGGTTGTCTTTTTTGAGTTATTTTCAACAACTTAAGATTATGTCTAGTTTTTCTTATGAATTTATTTAGTCTTAAATATTTCTTTATTTTGTTGCCCTTTGTCAAAATTGTGTGGCGTACAGTACTAATGTCCTCCACTTCCAGTTCATGGCGTAGGGAAACACTGAATCTATTTTCAGTATCTTCTTTTTCTTTGTGTAGATCAGCTAACTGGTTGTTAGCTTCGTTCAGTTGTTGTTCTAAAAATTTACATCGATCCCGGGCAGAATTTCGGTCAGAACTTATTTCAAAATGAGCATGTTCCAGAGACTTTATGAGATCAGTATGATGGTCAATCTCTGCTTGTGATTCTGCACATTGTGCTCGCAGAGTAATAACACTCTCGCTTAACTGAGTGTTTTTTGATTTTATTTGCTTCATCTCATGGTCAATCTCATCTCGTTCAACTAGAAGTTTCTCATTGATCTGCTCGGCTTCAGTAAGTGTTTGCTGAAGTTTAGCCATCATCTTTTCAGCATGCATTCTACGGGTGGTCATCATGGACATGGTTGAAGCCGTAGCTGGAATTGATATAGAAAAACTTATTTAATATCAAACTTACACTAGTTGTTTTAGGTAATCTAATTAGGAGGCTAAACTACCTACTCTGTGTAATTACCAATGATAATACTTAATAATTATAGAAACTTGTTTAAAATTATATGTAAGTAGTACTAAGATTAAAGGTTATAATGAAGGTATGCTATGTATAAAATGTAAATAGTACCTATCAAGTATCATCAGATCCACTTTCCACACAGACAAGTGAACTGAGACACTACAAAATCTAGCCTACAGCAAAATTACCAAGGAAAGTAAGGTGTTATGGTTCCTAAATGTGTAGTATTATTTGAATGAACTTGTCTGAGCGGCGAGCCTTCCCGTCAAATAAACTTCAATAGAAGTAAGATGAGGCAAGGTTACGGCGCTAATGTGTGAGTAGGTCGTCGTTTCTCACAAAAGCGAGTTAAGTATGTGCAGTTATGTGATCGTTTAATCTGCGATTACTATCAGGTCTTATAAATAACAAGCCTGGCTGGTGTAACAGTTATGAAAAACAATACTCCCCGGGTTTAAATCCGTTAGTCATTCGAATCAAAATTCGAATCGTTGGTTGGTTGACAGCACTTTTGGTAGGTATAAAATCCGTGTTGTTATGATTCACCGAGTCCGGATAGCGCTGGTAACTTTCACTGACACTTATTCTACTTAATTAAACACAAATAAACTAATAATATTCATAATTTAGTGCAAAATTGTATTAAAATATAAGAACAGCTGTTTATGACGTCTGTTCGGGTTGGGGATGCCAGCTCAAAAAAAGTTTTGTGTGGGACACCGAGTCGACGAAAGACCCGATGAACCTTGGTGTCAGAGTTTTCCAACCGCCTACTACCACAAGTAGGCCGCTGTCATGGTTATGTAACGACTGCAATCTAAGTAATCATAAATAGTGACCGGGTCCGCCAGCTTATCGTGCCCTCCGAAGCACGAAACCACATTCCTTACTGACAATCAGGTGGTTCGGCCTGCAAAGTCGTAACGAAACGAAAATATCAACATTGTGAGTGCCCCACCAGGAATCGAACCCGGAACCTTTGCTTTATATTTTATTTTATATCACTTAATTTCACTAAAATATAAAATTCGGGGCTATAAATGCAACGCCATATTAAATTCTCTACCAGCCAAACAATATTTAGTTCACAATTTCGGTGATGGCACCATAGAAAACTTGTTCATTAGAATCAAGTAAAATATACCCAATTACAAAATTACCATACGTGATGCCGCAGAACTACCCCCAATTCACGAAAAAACGTACATCTGCGTATAAATAATACATCAGAAGGTCTTTAGCAAGTTTTATGTGTTATCTTGAAGTTAAATAGAGACTACAAACTCGATGAAATGTTCGTGGCAACTTAAGTTACAACAGTTAGTACTAAAAGTGGCAGTTTTTGTCACTTTTATTACATCAATTATTTTATTGCGCTTGAAGATTCCAATTTAACATTGTTAAAACATCAAATATTTGTTAAAAACCAAATGGTACTCTTCTCTCTCTCTCTCTTTTCGTTTGGGACACCGACTCGTCCAACTCAACGACCCGATGATGCCGTATAATGCCAGCTTCGATCCAAGTTCTTTCCCGTGGGTGTGCTATGAGGCGAAAGGTACTCGAGGGTTACATGTGTTTTGCAATTTTAGGCGATGGGCTGCCAACCTGTCGCTTTAATGATACACAATTATCTGAATGACCCTATAATGTTTGTAAGCTACCGTTTTTTTCGACCGTTTACTCTCTGCCTACCACGCAGTGGATATAGGCGTGATATATCTATGTATGCATGTATGTAATTCTGATATATTGTCTGCACGCGGAGATATGTTTGTTGTCGTGAAGTGGCGCTAGTTCTGCGGCACCACTCGCCTGAAGAAATTATCTTAATAAATGATACTTAATGTAATTAATATCAAATTTCAGTAAACTCACACGCAACCAAGAAGAATTAGTGTACGGCCAATCTTTTTTATAATAAGCACCTTCACCACAATCGTTACCCCAAGACGGATTCATTGCCATCGGGACGTTTGCCTTCTTCGCCATTAATGAAGTATAATGATTCAGGCCGAGAAAATCAGCTGATCCTTTGATTACATCGATCTCTTCTTGTGTGAAGGTCGGGAGACGAGATCTGGGGAAGTGTTGGCGTCTGGAGTAGTCGTCGATACGCTGACGCATGAAAGGCGGGTAGTCTCCGGTCTCGGAGAAAATTGGGTGGGCGTACCAGCCGTACTGAAAAATAAAAACATTCAGGAAAGAAACATCATTCAGAATATCCCAAAAAATATGTGAGTGTATACTATACATCATATTATGATCAAATATCGTAAATGCGTTGAATTCTAATTTGAATGTGCAACGAAACATTTATTGTACTGAAACAAAGACCTGAATTCTATCACACACCGTGGTGGCTTTTTAAGGTGGTTCGAGAGCCCAGTGACGCCCCCAAACAGGAAAAAAATACCTGGCTGGACACGCTATCCCAACTGGAAACCAAATTATCAATTCACGGCAATAAATACCTACAAAGGTTATTAAGAATCAATAAGACCTTGTAAAAACTAAGCGCTTCAGTTACATATTATAATTTTTCTAAATGTGGCCTTTTTTAGCATTTTTGGAATGCATAACCAAATCGCACATTTTTCAAAAGATAATATTGATTCTAAATAATCTTTGTAGTTATTTATTGCCGCGAATTACTATACTTTGTTTCCAGATGACTAGCATGTCCAGCCAGGGATTTTTTCCTGTTTTGGAGGCGCCACTGTGCTCTCGAACCACCTTAATGAATGTCTATTAGATACATACAAAGAAATCTCGGAGAATAGCAGCAGCGTTCTCGTCATCTTTAGTGTCAGGTTCCATCCAAGCCATATTTAAAGATATTCCTATCAGTACATCTGCAAAATTGAAAGATTTAATTTTTTCTGTAATAAACATAATATTCAGGCAGAAGGCAAAGAAAACTGACGGAAACTCAACCGACAAGAGCAAGACTATTAAATGTAAGAAGGGAAACATTGTATTTTATGAAGTGTGTGTGAAAGGCAACTTCAAAATGGTATGATTAGTACTAACCCTTTTTCCTAAGGGAAAATTCCTTCTCAATCATTCTGTATGCCATTCCATGAGCTCGCAAAACATTGTGTGCACACATGTAGTCCTGAATTCCACTATCCCCGGTGCCAGGAGCTTTGGTTGTGGATCCGTATCCCCCTAAACAGATTGACAATGGCTCATTAAAAGTTGTCCAGGACTTCACTTTATCTCCGAATTCACTAAACAGTACCTGTAAAAAGATAGTACAGCAAATTTGGAGTTTTATGGAAGTTGAATACCAGAAATGGATATAAATTGATAGAGCTTAGTAGGTACTAAGTACCTTTGATTCATGAATGAATTCATGTCAATTTTAAAAACAAGGGTAATTTTGCTTACCCTGGCGTAGTCTACGAAGTAATCTGCTATTATAGGATTGGTCCATCCTCCAAGTTCTTGCAGTTTTTGGGGCAAATCCCAGTGATACATGGTGATCGTGGGCTGGATATTGTTAGCGAGAAGCAGGTCAATTAGATCTGAGTAGTATCTCAGTCCGTCTTTGTTGATGACACTGAGACAGAGAACGATATATTTGATTGTGGATTGTGGATGACAGTCAGGAAGATAGATGGAGGATCAGGAGATGGGGGTGGCATTGGGGCTTGGGAGTAGTTGGCCGTGCTGCGGGAAAACGCCTTATTCTCACTTGAAAAATTATAGAAGTGGGTGAAACCACTCCATCGCCCACCACACATATACCTAGTTCATATACCTAGGTATTTCTTACTTAGTAGACCCTAAAGGCATAGTGCCTTCATAAACTGGTAAGAGAGGATGATTTATGCTTTTTTTCCTTTGCGTGTGTCTTACTTTGTGAACCCTGAAGGCACTATCCTTGGCCAAGAGATGGAGAAGCGATAGAACTGCACGCCCAGCTGCTTCATGAGTCTCACGTCCTCACGGTATTGGTGGTATGAGTCGTCTGCCACATCACCATTAGAGTGATCAGCGATCCATTCTGGGTGCGTGTGCGTGTGTCGGTCCCATATGCTTTCGCCTTTACCTGCATGGAGGCATACGATCATACATAGTTACAAATTATGATATTTCATCAAATACGAAACAAAATGGTGTCTTTTAAACACATACCACAACAATTTTTTAAACTGTGAACGATACCTGAAATATTCCATGCGCCTTCGATCTGATATGATGCAGTGGCTACACCCCACTTGAAATTCTTCGGGAAACATAACTTTTCGCTTGTTTCAGCTCCACATCTGAAAGATGTTTCTCTAATTTAGATACTGGCTTAAAGGACACGTATAAGACATTACATCCATATAAACTTGCAAAATACCTAACCTTGTTGTCAGAACGAATATTAAAACAAGTGTCGACCGGATCGACATTTTATTTTCTAAATAAATAAGCCGCAGGTTACTGCTTGCTCAGTAACCACACTTGACATCAATGGGAAATAATTAGGTCGTTTCCAGGGAAACTAATTTTCATCATTCATTTATACATATAAATGAACGTAGTTAAAGTATGCACTGGCTGATAAACTTTTACTGCCATAGCTAATTTGGCCTTCATTACCTATAAGCGTTTATTACAGACGAACGTAATTTATCCAACGGTAGGTATGTGCAGTTTATATTATCCTTATTATAGCTCGATATGGCTCTACATGTTTCAAAAATGTTATTGTCGTTAGTTTTTGTTTATTGTTTCTGGACCATTTGCCGAACCCAATTTATTACTTTATGTTATTTTAATTTTATGCTTAGGTACTTTCTGTCGTATCGTAGAGGATAAAATGACTCAAACTTGGTTTTTACCACGTTATTACCTATGTAAACTGTTACATCGACTACAGTAATATGTTTCATAACATTAATTTAATTATTGACAGTTAAATTTTTATTCAATAGAGAGTTATTCAAGACATAATCCCCGAGTTGGTCTCCGTCGAAGGTATAGCCCTTGAAGTTGTCCAGAAGTCCGGTACCTTGGGCAAATATTGCAGCTGGGTAGAGACAACTTTGAGGCTAAAATCACCAGAAGAGTCCAGCTGGGCTGAGCAGCATTTGGGAAGTTGCGTTCCATTCTGAAATCACCCTTGTCACAATGCCTCACGACCAAGGTGTTCGATCAGTGCGTCCTAAGTGAGTGGAACCTGTCAGTAAAACTGGCTCACCGGCTACATGCTACTCAGAGAGCTATGAAAAGGTAAACACTCGTTAATAAAATCCGAAATTAGACTATCCGCAAAAGGACCAAAGTAACGGACATAGTCTGGAAGTGTAGAAAACTAAATTGTCTGTAGGCTAGGCACATATGTCGTAGAACCGACGGACGGTGGAGTAAGCGAGTTCTCGAGAGGAGGCAACGCCTCGGCAATTGTAGCGCTGGACGACTTCCGGCCAGATTGACAGATGACTTAAAAAAGGCGGCTGGTATCGACTGGACCGCGAAAACGGGAGATCGTGCCCTATAGCGTAGGCCTAGGGGAAGCCTACGTCCAGCAGTAGACTGCAATAGGCTGATGTATGTATGACGTATGTATGTTTCGTTTATTTAAGTTATCTTGTAACACTGAAATTACGACCAGGTTGCGTACACTGCTGTCCCTAAGGTGTTGGCAGCGCAGCCGATCAACGTTGACGGGCTGATGCAGCCGGGCAGTGCTGTCGGGTCATACAAACGTACCAACAAAAAATAAGCGAGTTTAGAGTTTTTGTAAGTAAGGCCTTCAAATAATGCCAGCCATACCGGTCTAGGATAATAAAGAGGACGACAGGCGCCACGATATTTGGCGGTTCTCCCACTTATCGTCCTGTTAAACGACTTGACAGACGCATCCGTTACGCAACGTAGCCGTATTTGTATGAGAATAACATCGGAATTTGCAGTTTCCCTTCGTCTGACAGACGCATGCGTTCCGGTGCGTTAGAAATACGCAGCAACGGACGACAAGTGAGAGAACCGCCATCATCAAAATTATCTTGAATCACATCTCTTGTATTGCCGTGGAAGATCATGGCGCTGGCATTCCACGACATGAGAGGTTGTATGCGTTTGTCAGATGCAGTTGAACGCACCCTAGAATGCACCGTCGACTATGCGTAGATAAAAGAACTGCCGCTGGGCAAATGCCGTTCGTCTGAAAACACGCTGCGATAGTAATTTTATGTTTGGTTGTACATAAACCCTTGATACAAAAATGACATATATTCGGAAAAATAAATTACTTTAAAATGGAGTTTACTACTGACCGAAACTGTACACAGAGCATGGGCCGGTGATAAGGATCAACTTTCCCCAAGGAACATGTTGGTTGTAATATGATAAACAGGTTGTAATATGATAAAAATATGTTGAGCTTCTATAGTTACCAAAATCTGCTGATCGGCAATTTGGTATGGGATGTACATTTTCTTTTTTATATTCCAGCCTATGTTCCTTGGAGAAAGATGTTCCTTATCACCAGCCTGTCTTGAATTTTCAGTATCAGTCACTATCACTAGTATAATTTCACCCTATATGTATAAAATTAAAGGTATGTATGTATATATATAATATGCTTTATCTTTCCTGCTTTGCAAAATAATCGTTGCAGCGCGATCGCTCTATGTAGGAGACATATATAAGACAAATAGATATACATGAAAAGGCAACCAATTATATGAAAAAATATATATTTCATAAAATTTAAAGCTTAAAGTCTTTGTAGACTAAGTTGATCTTTTGTGCCGGTATGCATTTGGTGCGCGCGATCTTGGAGAAGAACGTTGCGGAGTATCGCGGGGTGCGCGTGCGCTGCAAAGACGTGTAGTCCACTTCGTACAAGCCGAAACGCTCGCTGGAAAAAGTTTGTTCATAAATTATGAATCGTAAAAGACATTGTGATTGGCCCGCTAAAAAGAATTAGGACGACATTACTACGCCAGTATACCAACCCGAGAGGGGGTCAAGGTCCACAGAAGCTCGACAATTATCCTCAAGAAACATTTGAATCGAAACCAGTACTATTATTTATTCTGTCGAAACGTTAAAATATATTTCGATCATACAAAATAAAAATCACTCGATAGCTGGTATGATTTGGACAGAAAGATTGATTTTTAAAAAAATATCGACCTACGACCCTTGGATAAGAATTATTAAGTAATATACATGTACAAAGTATTATCAAATCTATATTGGCCAATGTCGTAATAACTGATAAAGGACATTGCACATGCAGCGGAGTGTAAAGGTCAGTTGATATTTGATACGCCTAGAGCACACTCCAGACTAACTATAGGTAGACATAAAGTATATGTTGTACCAACGTTAGTACATTCAAGTAAATTAGATATACAACTTATACTTACGAATAGCCCCTCATCCACTCAAAGTTATCCAGCAGACTCCAATACGTGTAACCCTGTACATTGCATTTGTCAACAGTGATAGCAGTGTGCAGTGACCTCAGATAAGCGTCTATGTAATTGACGCGTCTGGTGTCCTGTAAACCAGGTTCTAATGACATTCCATTCTCCGTGACAACCACTGGAGGGTTTTTGTAGGTGTTCTTAATCCAAACCAAGGTTTTTCTGAAGCCCCAAGGGACTACCTGCAAAACAAAAACCAGTTTTTTATGTGACAACCATTCAATAAACAACATAGTTCTAACAGTTCATGTGTATGGTTCGGGTCTTACTAACAAGGTTAAAAACATTAATTCAAAGGCTTTTTATCGAATAAAAATAATTTAAAATAAAATAAACATCAAATTGACAGACTTTTTCGGACTTGTATGACGTTCTAACTTTGCAGCGGTGGCTTCAGTATCACACGGTCACACCACTTATTCGACATTCAATGTCGAAACCAGATTTAATACGCTCCGAGATGCTATGTGCTGCCCTCATCACTTAAAAATTCATAACTCGATGAAAATATTATAAAACGAAAGCTTTTTTTTTCGCACTTACACGTAACCACGTAGAATTACTCTTCGGCCAGTCCTCTCGCTGACTCAAAATTTGCCCCATATCGTTTTCGAAAGACGGGTGCAGGTTCACTTTTCCGTTTCCCTTGGTCACCAAACTTGACGTATAATGATTTAGCCCGAGAAAATCTGCTGATCCTTTGATCATATCAATCTCTTCTTGTGTGAAGGTCGGGAGACGAGATCTGGGGAAGTGCTGGCGTCTGGAGTAGTCGTCGATACGCTGTCGCATGATCGGAGGGTAGTCTCCGGTCTTCGAGAAAATGGGGTGGGCGTACCAGCCGAACTGTAAAATGAAGACATGAGTTTTGTAACAGATTTCATGAAACCGCAAATGTTATCGAAAAACGAGTAGTCATCAAATACTGTAAATAAGTTATCTTAAACTAAAATGAGCTTTACTGCTTTAGACGTGTTCATGCTTACAGTAAATTGTCGGACAATTTCAGCAGCTTCCTGGTCCTCTTCAGAGGTAGTGGCAGGCTCAGCCCAATGTAAATCTAAAGAGATTCCCACTCCAACATCTGAAAAATAATCGTTTATTTTATTCTGTTGTACCTTCTCAGGTCATCTGAATATATCTGTTTACTATCTCATAATGTGCCGCTTGTGTACCGCTAACCTCTTTTTCTTTGGGGAAACTCTCTCTCAATCATTCTGTAAGTCATTCCATGAGCTCGCAATACGTTATGGGCGCACATGTAGTCTTCAAGCCCGCTAGACCTGGCGCCTGGTGCATCGTTGCCTCCGTACCCGTCTTGGCAGAATGTCAAAGGCTCATTGAACGTTGTCCAGGCTTTCACTTTTGGTCCGAAAGCACTGAAAAGCACCTGTAACAAGTTGAGTTTGACGTTTGTTGAAATTTATTTTTTTGGCTCCCGGGCTTGAAGAGGTGATCAGTTATTGATAGATAACATTTACCTACTAAACTTCTGCAATAATAAACTCGCAAATGGACTACTGCAGTTCCATTTGCGAGTTTTCTAAATTGTTTGTTTACCCAACACTAGAAATATTTTGAAATGTGGTGTTCAATATATCCCGCAGATTATAAGCAATTTGTACATAATTAATTAGTCAATGGGAATTTACTTTACTTTACTCCTGTGGCTCAAGGACCCAAAGTGGGAATTAGTTGCCTTAAACTATCCCGGTAGATGGAGCCACACCACGCGTTATTGGCATTAAGATACACTTTCATAGTTTCACAGGCAACGATCGAGCCGCGGTAATCCAGATGAAAGAAACGTCACTAGTGCTGATAGCGAAACTCGCAGGTTCAAATCCTGCTTGCAGAAGAAAGTTTTCTATAAAAGGTACATATTTTATCTGCTTACCCTGGCGTAGTCTACGAAGTAATCAGCCATTATAGGATTAGTCCATCCTCCCAAGTCTTGCAGCTGTTGGGGCAAATCCCAGTGGTACATGGTGATAAGGGGCTGGATGTTATTTGCGAGAAGCAGGTCGATAAGTTCCGAATAGTATCTGAGGCCATCCTCATTGATTTCACTGTAAAATATAATTAAAAAGAAATTAGTTTACGCTCACGTAAATATAATAGGTAGGTATGTAGGGATGGGATGTCGTGTGATGCCGGCTTAGAATAGCATCACCCCATTTCTTTCCCGTGGGTATCGTAAGAGGCGATTAAGGGACTCGGGGGTGATATTATGTGTGTTGCAAATTTTAGGCGATGAGCTGAAAACCTGTACGTAACTATGGTGATACACAACTATCTGAATGATCCTCAGATGTTTGTCAGACGTGGCGTAAATGTCCGTATTTCACGGCCGTTTATGCTCTGCCTACCCCGCAAGCGATATAGGCGTGATGTGTGTGTGTGTGATGTAGTGATGATTGGGATACCCCTCAGTATAAGGCATTTTTTTACTTTACTGTATGGTTTACCATGTAAGTATATTAGCCATCACACCCATTTTGTAACTATTTTGTTCTTAGCGCACAGTCGACCACTAATAAAACGCTAAAACAGGTGGTTCCTGGTTTTTATTTTGACGTCACTGTTAGGTCCACCCTGTATATCAGCCATCACACACATTCTATAAATAGTTTGTTACTAGTGTACATTCACCCGTTCATAAACTGGTAAGACAGGATGATGTTTTTTTTTCCTTTGCGTGTATCTTATTTATTTATTTATTTACGATTTATTGTACACATGAACATTAAAGAGAAAAACACATAAAGAATACAGACACAACAGGCACTGCTTATCTCTAATAAGCAATTTCTTACAGCAGACCTAGGGAAGAGTAATGGTATTATACGATATGCGGATAAGACGTGCACAGAATATATATCTAAATTTCAATCTAAAATATATAACAAAGGAAGGTATAATAAATATACCGCGTGTTACAAAATAACAAGTAAAGCCGAGAGGGTGTAAAAGGGACCCTTGTAAAGAGTCTCTTGACAAATAATTTAAGTCGTAGTGTCGATTTTAAAAATTACGAAAATTATATTTTTATATCAAATTACTCGAAAAAAATATCGTTGCATCGCAGCACTACTTTGACAGTTTAAAGTTCAACTGAAGTTGCCAACGCGGCGCAGCGAGATTCGATATACATTGCTTGTTATTTCATGGGTGTAATCATTTTAATGAACTGAAGATGACCAGAAATGTATGCCAAATCGAAATTCGTTGGAATGGAAGTGTAGTACTGACCTAGACTAGTGCTGTTATTATTTCATCGACTGATGAAAATAAAGAATATTATTATTTTTGCGTTATTTTGTAACAGCTTGTATATATAAACATACATATATATACGAATCTTACTTTGTAAACCCAGAAGGCAATATCCTTGGCCAGGAGATGGAGAACCGGTAGAACTGCACGCCCAGCTGCTTCAAGATCCTCACGTCCTCCCGGAAGAGGTGGTAGGAGTCGTCAGCCACATCGCCGTTTTTGTGATCGAACACCCGTTCTGGGTGTGTGTGCGTGTAGCGGTCCCAAATGCTTTCGCCTTTGCCTGAAGGGAAAAATGTGCTTGGTTACAAGTAGGTACTTATTACTTGTACTATTCTAACAATAGTATTAGTACTATCCTAGATGTACATCCTACTTATATTATAAATGCGAAAGTTTGTATGTTTGTTTGCTTCTTCACGCAAAAACAACTGAACCGATTGTATTGAAATTTTACACACATAATAGAACATGGATTAACATACATACACACATATCACGCTTATTATACCTTGCGGGGTTGGCATAGGATAATTTTTATGAGTACGTGAGCAAAGCCGCGGATAAAAGCTAGTTCAATAATTAAAATTTAATGTCAGTTTACAATTAGCGGCAGGATCTTATATAAATAAAAAGGATCGATATTTTTTTACCTGAAGAATTCCATGCTCCTTCGATCTGGTATGCAGCAGTAGCAACACCCCACTGGAAATCATTAGGGAAACATAGCTTTCCACCTACTTTACCTTCACATCTAAAAGTAAATTATAAAGACACGTTTTTTATCCTTTGGGAAAAACTTATTCAAAAATAAAATAAATCGGATGATGCGATAAACTAAGCAGGTCCTAAGAATAGCTGTCCAAAATAAAACAAATGACAATAAAGTTTGCAAAACACCTTACCGTATCACCACAGCGAATAATAAAACGATTGTCGACCACTTGAGCATTTTAGTTATTGTTCTATAGCTTATGAACTAAGCTGTATCGTAGCTCGTATGTAACTAGACTTGTTCAGAAGCCCCGCTGATACCCTCTGACTTTAGTGGGATATTATCTCCACAACAAGCATGTTAGGGTCCCTTCACATTGTTTTATACGGAATTTTTAGTTTTGTTTAATTTAATTGGACCTTAGAACCTACTAACAATATCTAAAACACTAAAAAATAAGTCTTAATGAGTATAAATTCATCTAGTAAAAACTATGAAATTTGTTAGTTTGGGAGGTTGGATTAAACGGATTTATAATAAACGTAGTGACTGTCACGTCTTTATAATAATAAATGCCAGTACCTATATAATTATATTATTATTTTACATTGTTCGTGAGCAGTAAAATTCGTACAACACGATCGATTGAACCGATTTTTATTAGTTGCATTGCAACACATAAGCAGATAAGGTACATTTGCAAAAAATACACGGTTTAGCCGCGCCCTTGGGATTGGGATCGCATTGTTTGAAGAAAAAAATACCGGTTTTATAACAAGTGTCCAAGGGATGGTGGAAGAAAGATGAACGAACTGCCCAGGTCGGTCTTTGGCCTCCTTGAAACAGGCCAACATATTTTTTTGCAAACTTCGAAGATAAACTTCTTATTATTTTTTGTTTTTAAGCAGAGTTGCACTCCGAAGAATAATAAGAATATCTTCAAGTAGACAATTTCTTCCTTTCTAATATATTCCGATTATGTACATTTTTTATTTATAATAATGATTATAAGTAGGTAGGGTCAGGGCGGCAACAGTGACTCGGATTTTTTCGGAGAGTAAAATTTTATAGATAACGTTAAAGTAGCAAACTGAAATTTATACCTTATATGCATTGATTATTTGCCTTTCTCCTCGCATTGTCACTTGTTTGATTTACACTGCAGTAAAGTTTTCAGGCACGGTTTAAAAAAAAATGGTAATTGAGCCACTCTGTACCGGTACCAGACTACTATGACTCAACCCTGTAGTACACAATGACTAACATTTTTTTGCAGTACACACTGGCTCAACAATGACATAAGCCAGTGTGTACCAGTACTAGTCTTATTTCATTTCAGTTGTACACACTGGCTCGTTAATAAAACATTATAATAAAACAACAATTTTCTAATCAGTCAAATAATATTAATTATCACAACTTATGCCTTTGGTACATTAATCACATGTTCATGTACCAAATCATTTATTTAACTTTTATGTTGAGAAAAAAAAACGTCCTGATTGTTTTTGTTCTCAAAGTAGGAGTAGATGACGGTAGATTGACAGCACATAATCACGACACTCAGTATTTCGACAGATTTCGACAAACGCTATCTCGACAGCAAGCTAGTTTGACATCCTCAGTGTGGTTTCCAACTTTCCGTCCGGTGTCGCTTTTGCGACGCGGCATTCTAAAATTAAATAAAAACAATAGTAAATGATTGGATATTATAAATTGGCTATCACAAACAATTCGTGAAATCTATCGTATTAATAATAATAATAACACTTTTTAAGAATTCAAGCTTCCACATAATCTGTTAGAATTGAAAACTTTTGTATTGGAATGACTTTAAAGATACCCTCTGAACATATGGTCATGGTCATACCTATATTTTTTATTCTAGCGATCTTGAAACATGACAGTAAAACAAAGAATAAGTCAGCATTTTTAGGTTACAAATGTGTTAAAAAAGATTTGTTTCCCGTTTTGATATCCTACGCATACTATGTTATTAACATAATATATACTTCGTATGACTATATTTTTCTAATTAATTGTATTAACCATCTAAAGTTAACACTGACTCACAAAAGTACACACTGACTCGCGAGTCACTGTGTACTTCCTAAAATTGAGTCAGTGAGGCTTCGTCGCCATTTTGAATTTAATAGGTGACACATCTTACAATTCTTCCCGTACGGCCAGCAAATCTATCGCATTGCCTAGCATATTAACACCACTATCCAACAAAACAATGACAATTGTACGAATCTTTAATTATCAATGAATAAAACGAAGTGTAATTTACCTCGTAATTTTGTTTTGAGGGCACAAAAACTATCATACACTTTTTTCACTACTGAACGGCGCCGGAGCAGGCGGGTGACTGGTTTATGCGCGTTCGGCTGTCGCGAACTACCAATGAGTGAGGGATACAGGTAGATACTTTTGTCCATTAGGGAGATACAGCCGTGAGTCAGAGTACCCGCCTGAGTCACTGTTTCCTACCCTACCCTACTTACCTACATTAATTTTGCTTAAGCTGCTCCGGTACTGATAGTGCTAAGGGCATGTTTTGCAATGCGAGAGTGCTGGACTTTTGCTGTCCTACGATGGCTACTTTGCTGTCCTACGATCGCGGTGTGCGTATCCCTATATAGTTTGTGGCGGTGTGCTTCTTTTTGCGAGCGCCTGCGTGATGCGGGCAACGTGATCCTGGCCCTTATCAACAAAGATATTAATGAACGCTAACACACCGGTCATTTGTGCACCAGTGTAGAAAATGGACAATATAATTGTTTTCTTTTAATATTGTAATCTTTACTACTATTGTAATTTAATTTTATAAGTAGGTACATATTGAACATAGTATTTTTATGAGATGACTGTTATAATTATAAATGCATACATACCTATCTATACCTACTAACTATAATCACAAAATAGCGCGCCCACAAATACATAATTTGTGCCATAATTGATCATTAGCTCGGTAGGTAACTACTTAGCTATTTTTAATGCTGCTTCTAAGTAGTTCTAGGTAAGCCTACATCACAAATTAACTATATGTAGACTAGCTAGCCTACATACAAAATAAAAAAAACAGCTACTTTATGTTATGCTTTAATCGGCGTAAAGTTATTGAATGTTATCGACCTTTAATGGATACTTATTGATAATGTCCCGTTTGCATTCGTTATCTCATCATTTGAAAATCACCCACCACCGCCACAAGCAAAATCTAGCCGTTGATTTAACAAAACACACGTAATATGTAGGTAAAGGTATTTTCTAGAATAGTTATTTTGGCTACCCGACACTAGGGAGCGCTGTGTGGCATCGTATAATCCAACCAATTCGAGAAGGTTCCAATTCGAGAACAGCGCACACATTTTGTCGTAGTATTTATCACAGTCCGGTTATTTCCAGAATTAGACCGCCATTTCTCGAACTTTTTGGTACTCTTACTCGATAAGAGGTGGCGCTGACAACGAGACTATATAAGCCGAGGAATGCGCGCGAACTGTATTCAGTTGAAATACAAGAAGTGAATCGAGCGAAAGTTGAAAGTAGAAGTTTCAGCAAACAAACGCCAAATAAAACTAGTCTAAAATGTCGATCATTCCAAGGATGTACGATTTGGAAAGCCCATTCAGTATGATGGAACGTGACTTTATCCGCCGCCCTGACGACTTCTTTGGATTCAACCAGCTGATGCCGCGGGACTTCTTCGCTCCACAGCTTTACAGTCCAGATTTCTTCAGACCATGGGACAGCGTGTTCAGACGCTGGGAAGACTACCTTAAGCCATTGGACCAGCTGTCACATGCGATGAACCAGTTGGCTCTGGAGTCTGGTAAAGTGCGCAGTGACGACGAAAAGTTCCAAGTCAATGTTGACGTTCAACATTTCTCGCCCGAAGAAATTAATGTGAAAGTGGTCGACGGGCACATCATGGTGGAAGGGAAGCATGAGGAGAAGAGGGATCAGCACGGATATGTTTCCAGACAGTTCGTGAGGAAATACGCTCTTCCTCAAGGCTGTTTGCCGGATGCTGTCGAGTCGAAGCTGTCTTCGGATGGAGTCTTGACTGTTACTGCTCCTAAGGTGCTGCCGCTGCCATCGACCGGCGAGAAGATCATACCCATCCAGCACACAGGGCCAGTTAAAAAGCAACTAGGATCTCCAGATCCCGTCAAAGTGGTATCTGTGAAAGATGCTTAGGAATCTCACACAAGTGCCATGGTGCTTTAACTTTTTATTTTAAAGACTGAATTTAAATCTGTGTTATTATTATTTTAATGAATAAGTCTGTACTCTTGTAAATAAAGATGATTTCTTGTTCAAAAAGTAATTGGATTTTATTTTTTTATTTCTATAAGTGAAATTCACTTCTTCATTCTAAAATATATCTTTACTTAAGGCGAGTGTAGTCGTGAATGGCCTCGACAACAACAGACAGACGAATCTATCAGAATGTCCGTTGCTTCAGGTTTTAGTGTAATCATCATCATCATCATCATCCTCAGCCCACATCCACCCACTGCAGGGTATAGGCCTCTTCTCTACAGCGCCAATCCTCACGGTCCTGTGCCAGCTGTGTTAGTGTAATCCTTAAGTATAATTAGAACCTGAAAACTCAATTAAATATTCGTATTTTATGGCGAAAAAAATTAAGTCACAACCCAAGAAACTTGAAACTTTTAGTGTAGTAGAAAATGTTTTCGGACATAGAATCTAACGAAGCGGTAAAAATCGCCTATGATTATCAACTAATACTCGCTTTTATTGAATTTCACTATTTTTAGAGCCTAGTTCTTAATAATGGTCGTCAAGGCTTTACAAAACCTTCGATATAATCAATTTGCTAAGACAAAATGGCGAGAATATCAAGGAGCTAATACTTTAGTAAGCACCTACCTACCTTTTTTAATAATCAAATACCATAACGTAAAACTGAATGAAATTCGGTAAAGCATTTACCAAATATTTTATTGTCAAAGCAAGCCAAAAAGAAAACAGTTACAAATAGCCACAATACATATTATATATCGACTAAATAAAAGTGGTGTGATGATGCATCAGCTGTATCGCGCCAAAACACTGCCTATATTTAGCATGCTGTAGCCTGGCATTTTGCCTGTCTATTTGCAAGATTGCGTTTCGTACAGTTAGAGATTTTCCACGTATGTCATTTCACTTTTTATTTATTTACATAAAGGTTATGTTATATTATCTCAGACAGTCTATTTTATACTGTTTAGATAATTTCGTTTCTAGAGCAACGTATCTGCGATGGCCTCTGGCGCTTCTCCATCACCCACCCCAGCTTTTGCCGTAGCTAAATCTCGCACAGGACCAGTAGGTACTACCAGTACACTCCTTTCAGTTTGAGGAGTGGCCCGAGGAGCAACAACAGTCAGAACTCCATCAGATGACAAACGAGACACAATAGCATCAAAGTCACATCCTTCGGGCAAAGCGTAGCGTCTTGTAAACTGCCGCTTAACAAAGCCGAATTCATCTCGCCTCTCATCATGACTCGCTTGGATTATCAAGTATCCATCTACAATCTTCACAGAAATATCTTCGGGACCAAAATGGCTGACATCTAAATTGATCTCGAAGTTCTCCCGGGCGATATCGATATTACGAACCGAAGGTTGACTCCGAGTGTGGTTCGATGGGCTGATCAGGGTGATAGCACCATCTGGAGTCAGTCCCAGCACCAATCGACGGCTAGATGGTTGCACATCTCGTCCTCCAAGCCGATCCGTTCGAAGATAAACAGGAAGTAACGACATCCTCTACAAGTGATAGCAGTAAAATAATGATATGCTCGGGAGAAAAAAACTAATTGTACCACTGAATATCCAAGAGAATATAATACACTGAATATGGTCAGTGAACAAAATAAATAAAAGACAGATTTTGCAGAGAAATCGTCAGAAAATGACAATTTCAGAATATAGATTGCAAACAAAGAGGTTGGCGATTTTTCGAATTTTTTCTTGTCGATTCGGCGCGCAGCCGCCAATACTTACTTTGTGTCGATGTACGACGAAGGGGAACTTGTAAAATCCTTGGTTTTCCGTTTTCCCTACTCAGTGTCCTACCCTACTTGATTGTTGCAAAGTTGCAAAACACTACTACACAGATTAGGTTAAAAGTCAACGACAAAGATTAAGTTAACTACACTACCTACGGGAACAAAATGCCACATTACAGTCGACAGTAGCTATAAAAGTATGCTTTGACAGTGGTAAAAAAGGGTAAAATAAGTTCCCAAGTGTGATGCTTCCACAAATCAATAGGGAGTTCCGTTCATTTCGTAAACGTACCAAGTACCTACAGCCGAGCGACTAGGGAAGAGTTTAAAAATAAATAAAGAGAAAACTCCCTTTTAAAATTCTATGGGCCAAGTACTCCGTAGTCCCCGTACTTAAAAAGAAAAAAAACCGGAACTCTCATAGGATCATATATTTGTTTGTAGTCTGTGTATCCGTATGTTTGGCGCCATCTTTTAGCGTAAAAAAGTGTAGGTTTGTAATCTGTAAATAATAGACCCTATAAAAGCTACTAGATCAAGCGAAGCACCTAATAATAATTATGAAAGGGCATTGATGTGCGGAATCTTCGTCAAGCAAGTACAAATTACACTTGTATGGTTAATATTTTGTCTTTCATTAATCATCATTGACGGACGGTGGAGTAAGCGGGTTCTCGAGTGGAGGCCACGCCTCGGCAAGCGTAGTGTTGGACGACCTCCGGCCAGATGGACTGATGACTTTAAAAACGCGGCTGGTAGCGAATGGATGGCGAAAATGGGTGATCGTGCCCTATGGCAGGCCTACGTCCAGCAGTGGACTACAATAGGGTGATGTATGTATGTACGTATCTAATCAGTATAAGGTCCTATTAAATTCAGTGTAAGTGATTTTAAACTGAACAATTTTTCCCAGTAAACATACGTGTAAATATGAAAAAAACATATAAATATAGAACTCCCATACAAAATGTCCAAAAAACGTGTAACTTTTTATGATGGATCGTTTTTTTATTCGACCTATGTTTAAGGGAAAAGATTTTCAGTTTTACGAGTAGAACTCACCCTAAAAATATTTGTACACTGAATTTAACCTAATATATTTTGCATGAGAAGTCGCGTATCTAACTATATCTACTACTACTATTGTTTCAGTTAGCTATATCATTAAAATACACGTTTCAAAAAGGTATCAAGAATGTCGAATGACTTATTTACTTACCCGATATCAAAATATGTAGCCAACATGCTTATAGGAACAAATTTTATAACAAAAACAATTATTAATATAGGAAAAAGAAAATGTATTAAATTTAACAAACTAGAATTCCGACAATTCAGTCAACATAACGAATATCTTTTAGCATTATTAAGTAACTTTATTTAAAAAACATAGCCTAATAAAAACACTATATCGTCTTTGGTATTTAATTATCACATTGGGAAGAATTCCTAAAAATCAATGTCTCATTTTATTTTAATCACTATCAGAATCCGACTCATTGTCATCTTCACTTTCTTCAGACTGTTCATCAGCATTTTTGAACGGGCTTTCGGATATCTCATCTATTAATTTATCGGTTGTTTTTAAGTCGTTTTCCTCAGCCTCGACTAGTCTACAGGCTAACTTCCAGTCTTCCTTGGATACAGATAGCACCCGCTCTTTGGCAATCTTTAACACACTTTCTGCTGTGATACACACATCTTTCCCGATATAATTTTTCACGACTGTTAAAATGTTTTTTACAGGACTCAACTCTCTGTGGTAAGGCGGTATTCGCAACACTGTGTGCCCGTGCTCCATAAATAACGTATTAATCTTATAATCCCAGAATTTGTCTTTGTTAAGTAATACTAACTGATACAATTGCGGTTTGTAAATGTCTGGAGAATGAGGTATATTTCGAGCTGTAAGAAAATCCATCATTTCTTTCTTGGTCGAGTTGGAGTGGGGCGCAGGGTTTAACACTCGGTTATTAAATGGTGATCCACCATCAACAACTATAACACTATTCGGTAATAGCACAGGTAATAAATGATATTTGAACCAATTCTCCATTTGTTCAAAGTTTTCACGTTTGCATTCGCTTTCATCTTTTAAATCTCTTTTGTTTGCGTCATACATAAAAAGAGTGTTGCGTAAAATGTCAGATTGATCACCAGCCATCAATAATACAAGCCTAGACTTTGCGGGTTGTTTAAGCATTGTGGAACTTCCATCCGGTTTCGGCTTCGAAGATAACCGACTGCTTTCTATTGCCGTCTCGCCGGTGTAAACAATATTCCGACCTTGAGCTCTGTAATGCTCAATTCTACTCAGGTACTGCACCCTTGCAAATCTTATTTCGTGTTTCTCTATCAAAATACTATTGTTGTCTTCTTTTTCCATCCATTTAAATCCCAACTTTGCGACGTCTCTACGTAGAGTACAAAGTGATCCTTGATAGTCAATGTCACCCTTCATGATAAGATACAAATCTTTCATTATAGGGAATTCTTCATCATTGTTATAAAATCCATGTATTATTTTTCTTATAGATTGAGCGTCGAAGTCATCCGAAGTAATGTTTTTCTTCGATCTTCGTTTCGTGGATTTGTATTCTTTTTTAACGCTGACCTTGTCCTTGTACTCAGTGAGTACGCGTTTGATAGCGTTCATTGAAATGCCGGTTGAATGCGTGACGAGTTGCGCCGCAGTCACTGTAGAGTTCGGGTCTCTTTCTATCTCTGTCTCGAAATATCTGTATATTTTGTGCAAAACTTCTTTAGTTTGGTTTTTCAATGGCTTTCCACGACCTAACTTCGATGACGAAGGTGCCATTTTATAGCAAATTCTTACGTTTGTTCTAAGAAAATATCAAAAAACACACAACTGTAGCTGATAATCAGAGGCGAATGACTGATGTAAGACGGGAGGGGCACGACTATGTAGAGTGAAAGAGACCCATATACGAATGTACGAGTATGAAAGGGATAGAAAAAAGGTGCATGCTGCCGGTTGTTTGACCTGTTGTATTATTTTGAGGTTATGTTGTTTTTGTAACAAAACGCTAAGTGTAAACTAGTTGACACCTCAATAAAAACACAGACTGAATTAAGTATATATTAAGCAAAGTAATAAAATACATATTATCATGATACCTACCTATTAGTTTTGTAACTTTTCATATCATAATTTTTACTGCTCCCTTTAGTGAAGAACAGCGAGAAGCGAAGATTGTTAATAGAACATAGGTACCTAGGTACCTATTTAGTATGTTACTAAATTTGTTGGTGAGGTGACTAGGTAGGTACGTATTTAGATACATATTCGAATTAGAAGGCCAAAGAATATCTATAGCAACGTGAGTCATTGACCAAACAGACATGCCATAAATTATATGAATCAATGCTTCTTCTTGTAATTAACTAATTATTTATGTACTTAGATGTACAGACGTACTATCAGCAGCACATTAACCTACCCATTCAAGGGATCAACTTACACTACTGGTTTAAATTAGTAGGTAACTGTATGAAAAACCAGTTTAATTTGATCTCTTTAAGGGTAGGTTGATATGCTGCTGATAAAACCTATCCACACGCATTTCTAAAGTGCCGAGCCAAGCTTGTAGGTACTTAACGCACGCTGAAATGGATAGCAAGTTTCTGTTCTGAATAAATAAAACAAAAGGGGCTGCTGTAGAAAATTCTATAATTTACACATAATTAATAATATATCCAAGACTCACACACTGTGCTTGTGTGTTGCTCAGCAATATACACACACATATCACGCCTATAAGCCATTGCAGGGTAGGCAGAGCGTAAACGGCCGCAAAAACGGACAGTTACGCTACGTCTGACAGATATTTTTGAGGGTCATTCGGAATGTTGTGTATCGCCATAGTGACAATGATTGAAATAAATGTTCATATTGTTCATTTTTGAGATTGTTCTATACAATCCTACACAATAGCTTGCAAGGGTGACTTTTCTAGAAAGAATTGAAAATTACCACTAGTTTCACTAGCGACAACTGGTGTCGAGTAGCGGTACTTAATTGAGGGGTTCCAAACCTTTGGCTTCTTTAATGTGTCTTCTGTTGGTGATTGTGATTAACTGATTAAGTAGGAATAATGGATTTTTATAACGATACCTATATAAGTATCAAAAGTAACGATATCTTACTTATATTGTCTGTCACTTTTACGAGTAAATCAATTTAATATGAAATCTAAATCTATGGAAAATGTCTTAAAATAAATAAATAACCCACAATGCAAAATCAAATTAGTGGATTAAATTAAAGTATCCATTTTTTGATGTATTCTGATGGGAACGGTCACCAAACAGCAACTAAAATCTACTTCTAAGATGTGGGGGGTTTAAAATTTACATAGCCCACACAAAGGTGAATACCGACTACAAATATGAATATCTCCTCAACCAACATGGTATTAAAATGTTATGAGGTACGCATATCCCTTTATTTTTTAAGGAGCTATGTTTTGTAATGTCATAAACTCATAACATAACATAACATAAGGTCCTATTGAATTCAGTGAAAATATGTTCATAGTGTACTGAACAACTTTCCCCGTGGAATTAAATTCAGAGTGAGTAATTTTAATTAAGTAATTTTTAGAGTGAGTTCTACTCGTACAAATCTTCTAAAGGATCATAGGATTCATAGGTCGTAATATGATAAAAAAAATTGTTCTCCCATACAAATTTTTAAACATATTTGGATGGGAGATCCATTTTTTCATAATTTGATCTATGTTTCTTGAGGAAAATTATTCAGCTTAGTAAAAAGACTTCACCCTTAAAATTTAATAGAACCCTATATAATTGAATCTCTCTCAATTCTGTAGATAAGAAAAAAGTAAAACGGGTAAAATATGCTATGAAAGTAATTAAAAATGATTAATTATCTAATGTCACTAAAATAGCCGATTAATTTTTGATATTTAGGCGTTTGTATGCGAGTACAGACTGTTACAACCGAAGGTGTAGCGCCTCTGGCTTTTCGAGAGCATGCGCGTCACGCGAACAAAAGTTCCAGACTGTTCGTGAGTTTGCCAGATGGCGCTGCGTATATATGGCTCGTCACGACTGGTTAGCGGCATTCATATTGGAAAGTAAACAAGCGACAAGACGATTCAGTAACCGGCGAATTTCGGAGGCATTTTCCAGTGAAATATTACAAAAGTGCTTCAACTCCTGCTGCCAGTGAATAAGAAGTAATAGTAGAGATGGCATTCTATCCGTTTTTCCTTGAAAGCGACCGTGTCCGACGCCCTAGACCCAGACAACTCTACGATCAACATTTCGGTTTGGGTTTAACTCCACAAGACTACTTGACGGTCATCGCCATACCACAAGCCAACGAAGATTACTACAGACCTTGGAGGAACCTTCAAGCTGCAGCCAGAGACGTGGGATCAACCATCAAAGAAGAGAAAGATAAATTCCAAATCAATTTGGACGTCCAGCACTTTGCGCCCGAGGAGATCTCCGTAAAAACCGTAGACGGCTACTTAGTGGTCGAAGCGAAACACGAGGAAAAGCAAGACGAGCATGGCTACATCTCTAGAAGTTTCTGTCGCAGATATCCACTACCCGAAGGAATTCAAGAGGACTGTGTAGTGTCGCGGTTGTCTTCTGACGGTGTTTTGTCCATTACTGCACCATTGAAACCCAAGCCTAAGGTTGAAAATGAGAGAATCGTTCCCATTGTGCAGACTGGTCCTGTAAAAAAACAGCAACAAGATCCAGTGGAACACAAAGGTGACAACGTACAACAGGGCTAAGGAGAAAAAAACACATTAACCATCTAGAAAATTTCCAGTGCAGTGCATTTACATTCCATATGTTTTAATATGGATTAGAGTTGTTTGAGTGATTTAAGTTAATAAGTTTGTCTAAATGCTATTAGTAAGTAAAAATGTTTGCTTTTGTATGATTTTTAAATAAATAATCAATTTCTAGTCGTAATGCTGTGTTTCTTTTTTGCTAAACATCAAGCTAAGTTCTTAAACGTAGTTATAGGAAATAAGTATTTATTTATTTATTAAATAAGTATAAATAAATAAGTATTATGACTATGTTGCTCGATAGTTATTGGAAAGGTTGAGTCACAAAAGATAAAAGATAATTATACAAAACAAAAATAACTACAACTATATCTATCTACCCACTTCTTTCTCCATTCTATCTTATCTACTGGAAAGTTGCAAGAAATTCCTCACCCCACAGTCCTTCTTTGTACCTGCGCTCTTTGGGGAATGAGATACAGACATAGAGCTACTAAATGTACCTAGGTATTTGCGTTAAACAAAAAACTGATTGTATTTGCTACTAAAGGGTTATTAGGTAATGGCCCACATAACCAACCAACATTAAAACAATTTACTTTTACGACGTGACTCTTTCACTGACCTTCCCCGTAAGTATTAGAGGCGTGACCAAAACTGCCATCTATATCATTATGTTTGAATGAACAAGTGCCTAAACTTTACGACCAGCGACGGTTTAGTCAAAAACGTCACCATCATCACTCTGCTTGTCTCCGTTGTTAGTTCATCTATTCTCTAAGAGATGGCAGTAAGCGCCCACACGCCCAGGATTACTGGCAAAGTCTCACAGAACTTAGAGTCGTAGACGACAGTGTCCCACACGAAAAGACAGAATTGCCTTCGTGCACTTTGTACCTAGTAATTTATTTCGCATTGCTGTTTATTTTGAGCGAGAGGGAGGGAAAACAACTTGTAGGTACAACGTTGGGAATACAAGTGAATATTATGTCAAAATAAATTAACGCTTAGAACCTCCCGACGCATAATGTCCTAAATCCTACAATATTCCTAAACTCTCAATGACCTAAACTCATTATGACCTAAACTCATTATGACCTAAACGCATAATGTCCTAAACGTTTAATGTCTTAAATGCTTAATGCCCTAAACGCGTAATGTCCTAAACTAAACACAACGTCCTAAATGCCTAATGTCCTCAAAATATTCTATTCCCAGTAGTTCAATTGGAAGTTCAATTTATTGTTCTACATGGAATTTTTGATTGAACTATTGAAAGCAAAATATGCAAAAGGAAAAGAAATGTCACTTCAGCTATTTAAATGCCACATTAGGAACCTAAATGTCACTTTAGCATCTAAATATCACTTTAGGAATCTAAATGTCATTCTAGGCAACAAAATATCATTTAAGGAAATTAATGTCATTTGCGGTATGTCCTATCCTTGTGTTTACTGTGACATTTCGTTTGAGGTATATTGTTAATATAAATAAAAGTAGCATGATAGTATTTATGTAATTAAGTAAAACAAAATACATTATATTATTCTTACTAGAATTGTATAATGTTGCAGGTTTTTGATAAAATCAGGTTTTTGATCAAACACCGGTAGATGATCATTTCAAACTTAATTTGATCATAAATATAAAAAGATCCATCTTTTCGATCAAAAACCTAGGTGGCTTGAACTTTATCAAGTTTTATGACAAAAAGGCCGCTTACAGACAAACGGCACCGTGTCAGCGTGTTGACACTTTGCCGGCAACACAATTGCTGCTTCGTTGACTCCTATCGACGAATTTCGTCGACCCGCTAAAATTTTCCAATGAAAAATATCGGCGGGTAGCGTCAATTCGTTGACGTCTGCTATCCCCACAGTGCCGCTTGTCACTATGCGTTTAGGACATTATACATTTAGGACATTATGCGTATAGGAGATAGGTCATTTTGCGAGAAGGCCGTTTTGCGTTTAGGAATTAGGTCATTTTGCGAGTAGACCGCTTAGAAAGACGAGCTATACCACCAAAACGGTTCTTACTATGCGGCGGCCCTTACGAAGTAAAACCTCTCAAATTATAAAAACATTATTTATTTCTATCAACAAACAAAAGCAATCCAGCTGCAAACAAACACTACTTCATGTTACACTGACTCTCCTTCCGGACTGGCCCTGTGTGGATGATGGGCACCACTCTCTCGTTGGCGTTGCTCTCCAGTGGCGCCACCACGGTCAGCACTCCGTCGGAAGACAACCTGGACTGCACGGATTCAGCCACGCAGCCTTCCGGTAAAGGGTATCTGGGATCAAATAGAGTTGAAATTTTTAACCATGTCAATGAATAGCTCCAGCATATCCCACGCTGAAAACTGAATACGGTTAGAAAATGTAGGTAACCTTCATGGAACTGATTATTGAATTCTTGTAGAGGTATTATAGGTTGCTTCCGTGCTTCGGAGGGCACGTTAAGCCGTCGGTCCCGGTTGCTGCCTTTGATTACTTAGACGGCGGTGGTAACACAACCATGTCAGAGGCCTACTAGTGGTAGAAGGCGGTTGAAAAACTCGTGACACCAGAGTTGATCGGGTCGTTGAACGACTCGGTGTCCCACACGAAATGAGATGATAGGTTGCTTCATAGCTTAAATAGAAATATTTTGACCGAGACATCCGAAATCAACATGCTAGTTAAATGTGTAGACGAGTCCGTAACCACATTTCGAAAGACACTACATCGAAGAACTGAATATCGAATGAATTTCGTAACGAAAATATGTAGTTCGAATGAATTTTTAGTCGACAAACTGAATATCGAATGAACATTGCAACGACGCGCCAAACAACGAATCATTGCAAAGTCGACAAACGGAATCTGTGTACAGTCACAATCGAAGAATCAGTAGGGCTTTATTTTAAGCGATCTACATTTTTAGTGACAGCTGTCAGACTTTAAACTCGTTTATATCGGAAACTTGGGATGCATCGATACGCTTTTTTGCCAATACGATACCGATACCGATACTCTTATCAAATTTAAATAAATGTAAGTAGACATGTTGATTTATTGATTTTATTTTAAGTTGAATGTGAATATTTATATTTAAGCTTAGTATCGCCGATACCGATATATAGGAAAACCTGCCGTATCGCCGATATATCGGTATCGGATGCATCCTAGGATGATAGATGGATTAGTAGAATTCGTACTGAATTCTACTAATATCTATCGATTTCAAAGCGAATAAAGTGGTGCAAGCAATTTTCAACCTTATTGACAGTTAATGAAATGCATTTATTTTTTATTATTCTTGATTAAATATGTAAATACGGCCTTTTTTAATCAATTTTGACAAGTGTCAATAAGGTCGAAAATTGCTTGCACCATATTTTTGACTCCACTCTTGATAACAAAGCTAATGAAATAGTTCACGCGATTTTTGAAATTATTGACAGTTTTAAGATGAATCAGCTGTTATTGATGTTGCAAAAAAGTATATTATTTCAAAACTAAATCTATATTTCTTTCATTCTAACAAAAGGAACTAAAACCTGAACGAAACACTTTTTTTTAAATAAAACAAATATAGGCCAGTCCACTTATTAGGTCCAAATAATCTGTCTCTCCCTTTTTTCTGTATTTTTTTCCTTGTTTGATTATATATTTTTTTAGGTGTCAGGTTTTAAAAATTTAGATCGCATAACATAAAGCCCTACTACTTAGTTCTTCGATTGTGACTGTACACAGATTCCGTTTGTCGACTTTGCAACGATTCGTTGTTTGGCGCGTCGTTGCAATGTTCATTCGATATTCAGTTCGACGATAAATTCATTCGAACTACAAATTTTCGATACGAAATTCATTCGATATTCAGTTCTTCGATGCAGTGTCTTTCGAAATGTGGTTACGGACTCAGGTGGTACAATATGCATACAACTGAAAAATGTGTTTTCTCTTTAAAGTCTCACCTTCTGGTAAACTGGCGGGAGACCCATCCATGTTCATCTCTCTTCTCCTCATGTTTACCCTCGACGACCACGAATCCTTCGACGATCTTGACGGACACCTCTTCGGGCGCAAAGTGGTGGACGTCCAGGTTAATTTGGAAGTTGTTTTTATCGGTCTTCAGACCGATGGAGCCGTCTCGAGCGCGAAGAAGGTTGTCTCCAGCCATGAACGGCATTATGGAGTTGAACAAGTCATCTTCATTAATATAATGGTCGTAACTTCGGCGACGGTCAATGAGATACGGCAAAAGTGACGTGTTTATATTCATTGTATTGAGTTACTTTTCCTCAAAAACAACAGAAATCAAATTCATGCACTGCAACAGCGATATCAGGAAAATTGACAGAAGTTGAGCCAAATGACAGAAATATTGTTTTGGTTTTGATTCACTTCAAATTCCTATTTCGAACCGAGCTGAGATTTACTCGTACGAATATTCTCTTATAGCCAGCCATTCATATTTTTAAACAAAGAGATTTGCTTATTTATCGATTCGCCTGTGAACCATATGTCTCGGGTTTGATTCCCGGCTGGAGCAGATATTTATAAATAAATATTGAATTTAGATAATTATGTGTTCTCGGCTCTAGGTGATCTTTTGAATGTTTCTCTGTGTAGCTTATATCGTTAATGAATAATGTCCCTCAGAACTATGAATTTTATCATATCATTACAAATAATCCTTGAGGGAAACATGGCTATTTTTGAAGTTAAGGAACGATTTTAATATATTTTTTAAGGATAAAGCAATAAAGTGGTGGGAGTGGTGAGAGAGATACATAGCAATCAATCTCTCTTGTATTGGGGTTGATAATTCAATTTAGAGTTCCAGCTCGTAAATGGAATAGATAGTACCTATCTATATATAAGTATGTATTGAAAACTTAATTACCTTCTTAAAATAAATGAGTCATAAAGTATCAAACTGGTTAAGGAAATAAAATAAACGACTTGTTTGTACCTACTTAATCAACACGTTCCCAGAAATGTCCCGTCCGACTTATACTCTTTCTAGAACAGTGATAAGCGATAACCTTTGACCGTCCATCCGCTTGGTATATAAATTAATTGCAGTACCAAGACTATACAGTAGAAAACGAAAATTTGTTGAAACATGATCGCGTTGTGTTTCCTGGCTTGCCTGGTCTTAGCCAGTGCCGCGCCCCAGTTTGAGTTTAATCCCTACGATCATCCATACTATCGCCATCATCATCAACGCTTCAGGACTCCTGCCCGAGATAGCAGCGTGGAAGACTTCTTCAATGGCCAAGTGTTCGACACTCAGAGGTTCTGGGCAGAAATGGCCGCAGAATTCCAGAAAATTGATCAAGTACTCAACGAGTTATACACACACTTTCCCGCAACAACTTCCGAACACGGAATCAAAGGTAACGAATACGTCATCACCATGTCTCTATCCGGGTTTGAAGAAAATGATATTAAGGTGAAAGCAAGAGAAGGCGTCCTGATGGTTCAGGCGGTTCATAAGTCAGACAACGGCAACCAACGCTCTTACATTGATGTCAAAACTCTGCCTAACTATGTAAATGTAAACGGAACCTGGACGTATGAAGAAGGAATCTTAAAGATTGTCTTCCCATTAAATAGCAAACCTGAAATGACGACAGAGGCAGTTATCACTCAAGCACCCAGTACTGAAAACAACATCGACGTTCGTGAAAGAGAAGAAGTTGAAGAGACTCATAATGAGAACCCGAATCGTGATGCCGATGTTGGCCTTGAATTTGGCGAAAGGGACCAAGATAACGAAATACCCGATACCCAAGTTGACCCAGTTGAAGCTACCACGTACGCAGTAGACTTGAAAAATGAGTTTGAATTGGTGCCAGTCAGGAAGGAAGAACACTACCTTATTGATAACTTTGGTTTGACGAGAAAATATTAATAACTTTGTCTTGAGGACACGTGACGCTTGTAAATGTGTTAGTTTGTAAGTAAAGTAAGATAATAATTACGAAAATAAATTATTTCCAAAACAAATTTTGTTGTTTTGTTCTTATACTATGTGTTGATAATGATTACCTCCCTAAAAAAACTAATGCGAAATAAAAGTCTCTACTTATCAGTAACTACCTAAATTATGTTGTTATTGTTACCATTAACTGTACTTACATAGTATACCGAATTATTTTCGGATTTTGTTGTAAGTATGTGTAGGTATCCTGTAACAATATGTCTTACCACAATATACCAAGGAGCACTAGTTTAACTCGAGCACTTTTCCGCCTGAAACCGAGGGCGCATTCCTCATTAGCAGGTACATACATATATCACACCTATAATCCCTTGAGGGGTAGGCAAACGGCCGCTAAGGAGATAAATGTGCAACAAAGTTAATAAAAATCACAGTAGTTAGCTATTTTTATACTTTATTGCGTATAGTACAAAAGGCGGCCTAATACCACGCGGCATTTTCTACAGGCCAACCAGAGGGTAAACAGATAAAAAAAGACACGGGTGCACTCGGGTGTGAAATCATAATAATCGATGTTATTGTATTAAAACTACGAAATAAATATATAACATACATATCTTTCCTAAAATATACCTACACAAGTACTTACTTAAAATAAACTTACTTATATTAATATAATGTACTCTAATGTAAACAGAACTACTATGGCTAATATGTGTGTCCACTGTTCTGCAGAATTTAGGACTAGTAAAATATACTTTAGCTCTAGGATTCAGGTCTTTTATACCCCTGGGGAGAGATGGAAATACCTCGAAAACGGATTTTTATGGAAATATAATACTTTACACAAAAACTCGATCAACGTAGTGTAAATTCACTCACACTCTTTATTTTTTTACTAATATAGGTAACTCATGTGTTTTCGGAGCAATTTCAAGCACCTATATGCAAGTGCCTTTGCTTAAAATAATTAAATACGTGTTTCAGCATTTTTGAAATTTTAGTCCTTAAAGGTGTCAAAAGGGTGTCAAAAGTTTCCTACCAGTTGGGCTACCCGTTTTCCCATGGGAATGTGACAATTTCCCGGAATAAATTATACTTATAAACCTTCCTCTCAAGTTACTCTATCTAATAAAAAAAACCCGCATCAAAATCCGTTGGGTAATTCTAAAGATATAAGGAGACACCAAACGGGAAGCGACTTTATTTTATACTATGTAGTGATATACTCTAATGTAAACAGAAATAAATTAATAATACTATGGCTAATATGTGTCTCCACTGTTCTGCAGAATTTAGGACTAGTAAAATATTTTATACTAGCTCTAGGACTCAGGTCTTTTTTACCCCTGGGGAGAGATGGTAATACCTCGAAAACGGATTTTTATGGAAATATAAATACTTTACACAAAAACTCGATCAACGTAGTGTAAATTCACTCACACTCTTGTGATTTTTATACTCACTAATATAGGTAACTCATTTGTTTTCGGAGCAATTTCAAGCACCTATATGCAAGTGCCTTTGCCGTGTGATGCCGGTTTAGAATAGCATCACCCCAATTCTACCCGTGGGTGTCGTAAAAAGGTAGGGATAAATTCATCCAGGAAATGGGCAGCAGCGCTCCCTGTGAATCAGCAACATCCTACACTGCGCTCGTCAATCCGCCAAGCGTTGTGAGTATTCCAATATCTTTATCCTCTCTTCTATGCCCAGTAGTGGCCTGTTGTGTTGTAATGTTAATTCATTTGTCACGAGAGTACCAAAGATAGATTTTATTACAGACTAAAATTTACGTTGAGACCATGTTTTCCTGAAAGTTGGCCCCTTTAATTCGCGCTGCGCCTTAGAGAAACAGCCAATCATTTTGCGTTTAAAGTTTTTTTCGACATTGAATCAAGAGAAATAAGGTTTCAATGTCAAATTCAGCTATTCTTACTAGAAAAAATATTTTTACATCTAAATTATCGTATTAGAAAATAAAATACTTCTACGGGGTGTAACGGACAGTGATAGAGTGCATGCTGTCCATGAAACTGAACAACTTTGCCCTAGGATAACGTCTGGAAACGACAAAAAATATTTGACCTCCCACACAAAATCAAGATCAGTTGATTGCAATCACTTTGGAAAGTATTTTTTTTTTGTATTTCCCGTAATATTTTTCATGGGACATTGTTCAGTTTCATGGTCTGACTGAATGCACCCTCTATGTATTCGGAGGGCTGTCCCTTACACCCTGTGTAGGTAAGGGTATAGGTAAGTATTTTTATCTGCTATTTAGTTTCCAGAGTACAAGCTTTGCATAGTTTGGGGCTAGATGGCGCTGTGTGAATCGTCCTGAATATCTTTTATTTTACTAGTTGGTAATGCAGCCTATTATTTAAAAAAGCAAATAGAGGTCACTTTGTTTTTTTTCATATGGTTTTTTTTAAAATAATTCTGTTATCTGTTAGATAGCAAGACATATTATATTTTTCAGAATGAATGGTTGAGAGCTGTAAAATCGGTTTGAAAATCTTGCCCGCGCGTTTTCCCCTTTAAGGCTAAACATTTCGCTAAATCGAACATGATTTTTCTTTTTGATTAAAAGTGTAAGTGTAAATAATTAAACACTGATCTGAAAGATTTTTGTGTATTGATTTAATTTATTTTAATTTTTATAAAAAGTTACACATTGTTTAAGCCGTTCGACAACGCGATGGAAAAATATTGGAAATGCTGTTTTAGCGCCCTGATATTTTGATTAACATTGTATGTAGAGTCTATTTTATTACAAATTATAGCTCTAAACGTCCCTGTATCTCAGATGTAAGTCTCCCATTTTATTACAGTTTATTTCACAAAATGCTTGAAAAAACGTTTATTGTTTTTACATAAAGCACAGTTATCTATAGGTACGTACATAGACAATGAATTCCGCTATCGCTAATTTAACAACTTCAGAAAATATTTATGTAAAAAAATAAGTATGGAAAAAAGTAGGTCGTATGGTCTTAATATTATTTTCTTCCAAATATTTTGTCAAGTATATTTGGGTCGATAGGAGCTGTTGTCGTTACTTCTTCGTCTCTTTGTGGTTTCGGCAAAATCGTAGTGAGGTCGGGTGGTCCCCTACTGATTCCTCCTCGAGGAACAATAATTTCTTTCGCATTAGGATCATTTTGTTTATCGCACGCTACTGGTTGTTGAGTATTAAATTTGAATTTATACGGAATCGTTGTTATTAGCTTCAGGTTATTGATATCCCACCTGATCCTTGTGATGTCCAAGAAATGGGGCAGTACTTTAATATAGTTTAAGTGATGATCGTCGTCTCCACTCCACCTTTCATTTATATCAGGAACTTCAGCCTTGATGTAGATAACACGGTGTTTGATTTTGACCTCAATCCAGTCTGCATCGTCATCCTGCACTGGAATAATCAGTTGGTAATAATCAGGACCATATATTTCTGTAGCACCTTTCACTTGATTCTTCTCGCAGTACTTTGAAACAATATTATCGTCCGCGACGACTTGTCTGGCCAGGTCGTGGAAAGCTTCTTCAGGGTTATCGGAGACAGCTCTTGACGGTGTTGGCCGAGGGTCCTTTCCATTGCCGTCTTCGTTAGTGCCTTGTCCGTTTTCGTTGTTTCCGTTCGTGCCTTGGCCGTTCCCGTTGCCTCCGTTCGTGCCTTGTCCGTTCCCGCCATTTCCATTCGCGTCTTGTCCATTGTTTTGTCCATTACCGCCATTTCCGTTTGTGCCTTGTTCGTTACCACCAGTCCCGTTTGAATTGCCTTCACCGTCTGGATGCTTATGGTAACCATCTTCACCACCTTTGTGTTTATGCCAACTGCCTTTTCCTTTCTGCCAGCCGTTCTTTGCTTCTACGGCTATTGTGAGAAATGTTAACAAAACTGTTATCCACAAAACTCGCATGTTACTAACTTCTATAACATCTGATCAAAAACTGATAGAATTTTATGTTGGACTTGTTGAAGTGAAGATAAAAAATAATAATTAGTTAAGTGAGCGTTAACGATCGTGGTTTATTAATTGATGTTGATAAAAGATAGTAAGTAATTGTCAAAAACTTTATAATGTAATTATGCGTTCTTAAGGTTCAGTGTTTTAACTTAGTTAAGACTTATTCAAATATAATAAAATAAGTAATGATTGATATTTTTGATCGAAAATTTTACTTTTACAATTTAAGTAATTCTTTTCGTTTGGCCTACTCCTATTATGCCTTTGGAAAACTCCGCCATCAAACGCTTCAATTGCAATTTGACTATTACAGAGCATAAACGATGATAATTTAGTAAAATTTATTCTGAACACATTAGTGTTTGGCTAATTCGGTAGGACATACATGATACTGTTTATGATAGTTCAGCTGTATGGACAGATAGCCCGTGCGTGCCTATCTCGCGAACTGATGAATTACCCCTACTGTTGAAAACACATAATTATTGTTAAATAAGGTTCGCAAACCATTGCTTTGAAAGAAAGAAAAAGAAAAGAGAAATAAACTGAACTCCAGGGAAAGAGCAGCAGCGTTCCTTGTGAATACAAGACCTTGCACTGCGTTCGCCAATCCGCCTGCCAGGCGTGGTGAGAATGGCAAATAAACCCCAATAGGGCCATGTCCAGCAGTGGACTGATGCGTCTGTTGCAGATAATAGACCATGATGCTCGCTGCCATCTGTTATTTCTCACTTGAGCTCTGCTATTATTCCATAGCTTACTTTAAAAAGGGTACAAGGCAATAAGAAAGTTAAATGTTTCATTATTATTTTGGAAGTGGAGTAGAAAAAGTAAGGCTATTTTAACTAAACTTAATCTCTTCTCTTGTGTTGTGTATACAAACAGGTACGGCTGAATTCAGACACGCTTACGATATAAAATTGTATGACATTGATCAATTCGCTGTCTATCTTACCGCATGCCGAAATGCATTGTAAAATAGGACCACACAAAACTAACCTCGATATGGCCCCAAACAGTTTGCGGGCTCGGTGGCGTGTCTGAAAATTTCATACTTACTTGTTTTAGTTTTAAGGCGAGTGTACTCGTGAACGACGTCGACAGTGGCACCACTTCTAAAAAAATCTCTTTATACAAACAATCTATCAGAATGTCAGTTGTCCAAGTTTTTAGTATAATCCTTAAATATAATTAGAACATGCAAGCTCAATTAAATATTCGCTGTAATTAAAGTTATGGCAATAAATACCAAAAGTGACCGTCTTTGTCCATAACTATACGTATAAAGAGAAAATGTTTTTTTTTTGTGAAGAGGCGAGGGTTCAAACACGCTTTTTTACTGCACAAACAGTCGGATCTTTTTCGATGTTAGGAGTACGATAAACTTACAACTACAAGCTGTAGTAGACAGAAGGTATGGTTTTAATTTTAACTCGATATCTCTACGCCTTCCAAAGATAAAGGGTCGTGCTCGTGATAGACGGACGGACGGACGGACAACAAAGTGATTTTATACGGGTTCTGTTTTTTTTTTCTTTTAAGGTACGGAATAACGGAACCCTTATTAAAACCCCTAGCTTTGGAGTTATTTCAGACAGACAGAAATGGATAGTAGAGGTAACGGTATATGATAATGATAATATTGATCATTATTAACCTGATTCACTGAGTTACTGATCACAATAATAACACCCATTCAGTAGGCTATTGTGACAATAATTTCTTCGCTCAATCAAATTGATTGGTGTCCTATGATTTAGTCGTTGATAATAAATTGAATTAATGTATGAATACGACCTGCTTGATATGATGGGGGCATAGTTGATACGAGAAAATATGTTTAGCTTCAGAATAAGTTGAATACGTACCTAGTTACATGTACAGTCGGTTGTAGCACATAAGGTACCAGGGGTACTCCAAAAGAACTGAATTATTTTTTCCACAGCAATTTTTTTTTCTTGGCATGAATATGTTTTTGTAGAAAATGACTTCTTTTATTAGAATAAGTTTAAATTTTTATTATTTATTAACTGGGAATAAAAATAATTCAGTTCTTCTGGAGTAGCCCTGGTACCTTATGTGCTACAACCGACTGTACGTATGTGTGTAGTATTTATTGTTATTATACGTTATGTATGTACATATTACTGACTTATATATTATATTCAAGCCTTTTTCTTTCAATTTCTTTTGTTTAATGCACCTGTCTTGACCCTTTCCTCAAATCCACATGCTCTAAAGTAAACTGGGAGATAACGCCTTTAGCATCAAGTTCGCCCTTGTAAATTTTTGTGCATAAAGTTAACTTTATGCACAAAAATTTAAATAAATAAATGGTTAGGCTACTTGTATGGGCACAAATACCTACAGCCAAAACTGTATGATGCCGTGTGATGTCAGCTGAGAATAGCATCACCCTATTTATTTCCCGTGGGTGTCGCAAGAGAGGACACAATGTGGCAATAGACAATTTTCTCAATTACCCTTAAAATGTTTGTCAGCCGTGGCGTAAATGTTCGATTTTTCCGGCCGTTTACGCTCTGCATACCCCGTAAGGGATGTAGGCGGGATGTATATTTTGCAGTATTATGGCAGAATAAGGTATTTGGCAGTTTTATTTAAAAAATATTTTAGGGGAATCTTACAGCTACGAGTTTATTAACAAAAATGGACTATTAGTACAAAGCCATCAACAAGGTTTCACCTATAACTAATTCTTAGGAAAGCCGGTCAAAGCCGGAATATGGTAGAATCGTATACCACGTTATACTATCTTCCTGATTTTGCCATTTTACTTAGAACTATATATGTATGGGTTGCAGTAACTTGGCAGAATTAGGAATTCCGGTGAATTCCTAGGAATTTGGTCAAATTCCTGAATTTCTGATAGGTATGTTGTAGAGAAAATAAAACGATGTATTACTTGTAGGACAATATCTTGTAATGATTTATTTTGTACAAACTACCTTTAATTGTTATATTTATTTTATTACATATCTACGTGCTATCAAACTCACATTGGGGGCATTTTTTTTACAATAAAATCAGGGAATTCGTGGAAAGGACCACATGGGATTTTACCACGAACCAATACATCTGTATGACTGTTTGTAACATCAATAATTGCACTAATACGCCGTAGGTATTTATTTATTAAAATAAAAGATGTAACAAATGTTCATGTATGCTTTGAGAGCTATAGGTACATTTTTATTGTTCTGGTTAATTTCTTATCAGTTACTTGTTGTCGTTATTAGCAAATCCGTGTTTGAGTTCGGTTTATTGTTAAAAATGAGGTCTAATACGTTTTTATTAATCTGGACACCATTATGTTTTTGGTTTTCTTGTGGTTCATTTATTTGAGTATTGGAATTCTGATTTTGTCGCATTGGATCACTTTTATTGAAAATAAGATTAAGTATGTTTTGGTCTATATTATTGGTTTTAATTCCGCTTTTAATTTCATCATCATTTTTCTGCTTGTTATTTGCATCAGTACCCAAATCACTAGTAGTAATCATGAATAAGTCTGTATTTGAGTTCGGTTTGTCACTAAAGATGAGATCGAGTAAATCTTGATTAATGAGAATGGTTACATTTTTCAGATCTTCTATTTGTTGCATTTGTTGTCCTTTCTGATCCATATAAATTGGTACGCCTTTTCTTGGGTCAAATGTGGGCATACCAACTCTGTCATTGTTAAAATTAGGCGATTTTGCAACAACCTCCTTATTCATATGAAACGATTCCTTATCTTCTGTAAGAGGATTTGGAATCATTAGTTTAGGATTAGTACCAGAGCTCTGGTCCACCGTTTTTTTGTTCAATCCAGTAGTATCATCCGAATTAAAAAGATCAACCGTATTCCACATGTTTTCACTTTTATCACGAGGCACTAGTAATTCTTGTTCATTTACGTTATACTTTGCGTTACACGAGTTTTTCCATATATTATCAATTCTGAATTTGTAAGGAATCGTTATCTGAATTCCTGCGACTGTTGGTGCCCAAGACGCTTTTGTGGTATCAACGAATTCAGGAAGTTTCCTTATATCCTTAAATTGCGTATTAGAATCACTATTTGTGAAAATTACTCTGTGTTTTACTTTTATTTGCACATGTTCGACTATGTAATCTTTAACTGGCAGTATTAATTTATAATTGTTGTGTCCGTACACTTCTTTAGACTCACTTACAAAGTTCTTTTTACAGTATCTTGCTGACAGTTCATCGTGTGCTATGACTTCTCTTGCATATTCTTGAAATATTGTTTCTGCATCTTCATTGATTTCTTTTCTTAACAGCTTCATTTCTCTTTTGAAATCGTTATGTAAGTTATCTTGCCAATCACTTCTAGACTCTTTTAAGCGAAATAAAATAACGCTTAATATAAACCAACACCATCTCATTTTGGCAACTTTCTTGAAAACTTCTATAGGAATGGTTGAACAGAAAGCAGCCAACGAAATAAAAAACACATTAAAAACCAATTATGTAATTGGTGGCCGATAATGAAGTGGTTAACTAACTGATTGATAACATTGTGTTCGGGCATTATATCAGAAAAACGGTAAAACCTACAACACAACAAGAAGTTGAGTACCTACTATACTATTGTTTTTAGTGCTGTTTTAGTATAATGTGTTAAATGCAAAATAATTGAAAATGAGTACAAAAAAAACCTCATTGACAAGAGTAAAAAGCCAAAAATTAAAAATTCACAGTCCTTCTAAGTGGCTTTATCATCGAATGTTCAGTCATTAAGTTTTCACTTATTACCAAAATAATACATATATCTAGTAGTTATCTCTGCAAATTGAAACAATAACTTTTCTGCATATGAAGTATAATTCTTTTTTTTGGTAAAGGTGATGAGATGCTATATACAGCACTGCAGGCGTAATGTAACAATAGATATTAAGACAGACACATTCCTATCACGCAGGTGTAAGGGCACTGGATGTGGATGCACGTCATTAAATATGGCATGGGTTGCATGGCACTGGTGGTAAGAAAGTAACACTATAACTCCGACTTAGGATGCACCGAAATAATAAATATAATAAAAGGAAACAGCGAACACACAAGTCCGAACCGGGATGAAGCTCTGCCCTGCATTCAGCTCTGTAATATCCAGCAACAGCTGGAATCTCTACCATTGTTTGCTGTGGACAGGGCTGTCTAAAATATAACAGGGCAGGGAATTGACTTAACTAGGTACGCAAATACGCTTAACGGGCCTACTTCCATGAAGTGAGGTGAAAACGAGCAACGAGAATGCATTTTATACATATTCTAAGGAACATCACTGTCAACAAAATTTTGTTTTTTATTCTTCAAGATATGAGGAATAAGCCAGGGCAGCGCAAAATCTCATTTTATATTTAATAACGGAGAAATTAAAATTTGAAGTTACCTCTATTTTTCAGTGATGAAGCGTAGCGTAAGAGATTTCTTCCGCCAGTGCTAATCGAACTGTATTGATCTTAGTATGATTATTAATGGCAATTTCACGTTGAACCCGCCCGGGCGGCTATTTTTTTACAAAACAACTTAGTTATTAAGAAATTTAGCAAAACACTTACTGTTTCCGGCTGCTTTCCTTGGGAGTAAAAGGTTTTTGTTTTGATGTGTTTCCTCTACTGTCAAAACTGACGTGGAATTGATCATAGATAAACGGAATATGATGCAGACGCGACACACTGTACATTTGTTCGATATTTTGACCGTGAAAAATTATTGTAGCTAGAATTTTGCCGTAAAATATATCAACTATCTACAACAACGGCATTCTATCCGCTATGGATAATTTTGCCAATGTCAATACTACGTTGATTGGTACATCGAACGAAACGCAAAATATGAACCGATTAGACGTAGGTATTAAAAATATTTTTACGATCAAATAATAGGATGACGTGGTTGTTAGTGCAGATTAGTATGAAGTAGTAAGGTTCGATTTATATGCAACACTAGACGGCGACACGGCGGCACAAAAGCAGTTTTTTAACCGCGGCGGAAATTTTTAAATGTATATATGGAGCGCTGCGCATACGGTCACCACCAACCACAGTTTTAGGACAAATTATAAGAAAGCAAGTATTAGTACATTGTTGTCAAGGTATGGAAAATAAGACTTTGCTGGACGAGTATAGTTTGAAGTCCGAGCCGCAGGCGAGGACTTCAATTATACAAGTCAAGCAAAGTAATTTTCCCCGAGGCTTACATAGTGCTTTTCTCAAAAAAAGGCTAGGAAATGAAAGATTGTACTTCTTATAAAAGTTAGCTAGCGACCACAACACAACGAAACAAATAAAAATTTACAATTTTCCCACCAATTGTAATTTTTTAAAATAAATTCGCCTGTAAGGCACAGTATTACGTAATATTCTGCCATACTAATGTTTAGTTCATTCTTTTCTTTTTTAATTCTGGACAGGCAAGGGTCTTCACATCATACAGCCTCGTCTTTAGTTACCTGTTTCATACCAAAATTACGTTCCGTTTCTATGAGAGTCATCGCGATAATTTTGAAATCAAATTATATGGGTTTAGCGTATAACGAATTTATCTTCATGGACACCAGCAAAGGATTTCCATGCAATTTTGCTGGCGTGATCTGAGACGTGACAAACAGTGTGAAACTTCGCGGTTTCTTTTTTTGAAAGAAATGAACACATTTCCTAGCATGTTTGAGAAAAATAATTATGTACATGTACTTACGTACATACATACATACACATATCACGCCCATATCTCTTGAAACTTGCGTACCTAGTATACAAAAGTATTATTTATGTAGATTTTTGTCAGATTTCAGTTCAAGAGTGGGATCAATTGATTCGGAAGGTTTTTAGTGTTATGGGGTAGAAAGGTTCTAGAGTGGCACTGGGTCAAGATCTTCATGCTAGGGTAACACTGGATTGAAAGGTTCTAGACTTATACCTAGCTGGAAAGTCCTAGAGTGTCACCGAACAAAATGCCAATACTAATGTAAAAATAAATTTCCAGGTAGGTACTTATCATTTCGGGAAGGTCGAGGGTATCATTATATTAAAGGTTGTGGTCACCCTGGTTCGTTGGTAACACCGAAATATACCAAACATTGTATAGGGCTATAAATCCCTTTTCTAAAAATACCAATTTCAAGACCAATAATTATAGGATTATCCAGATAGGAATGGATTAAAAATCTTAGTCAAACAAACAATTACAAGCACCTTCGATTTTAATTTTTCTTAGTTACTTTAATAGATACCACCAAAATGTATGATAATTTTTAACTATGAAGCAATTCAACTGGTGTCGGTGATTAAAGGAAAAAGATTGTAAAAGGTGTTCGAAGGTATGAAATTTTTAAGGCATGCGGCTCTGTGTTTGTCTGATGGTCAACAAATATTGTTCAAAAACTAATGAACGGTGCGAGAATGCGACCGCTATTTTATATATTATCATATCATAATATCATACTCGAATATATAATGGCCGTCGCTAATTGGTTTTTGCTATTTATATTTTGAACTTACATCTATGTATACTGATTTATGCAATAAACGTTTAAAATTGAAATTGAAATTTAACAGTATTAGTTGCGCTTAAGGTGCACGCAATGACGAAAATGACAAAGAAATATCCAAAAAAAGTTTCTTAATGTCGAAGTTCGCAAAAAAATTTACAATACCAGGATGGACAAAAACGAAACAAAAATATGTTCGCGCAAAGTGCGTAACATGATACTGGCCACTTGCATTTTTAAACCTGAACTAATAAGTTGGCTTTATTTAGTTTAATGACTTTGCTTCTTCTGAAATAACGTAAAACTAAAAAGTTGTAAATATGATTTGAGATGTTATGAAGATAAGTGTTTTGTGAACTGATTAAGCCCTTATTTTTAGACCAATTCTTTTCATGTACTGAAAGTGGAAGAATAACAAACAAACATACAGTACAGTTTATACAGTTCATAATTAATATGGATACTATGCGTTCAGCTAAGTCTTGGCGAATGGTTCATGTTATAATAATGTAGGTTAATATTCCTTCCAAGTTATAATATCAACTTTGTGAGTAGTCCACCGAGAATCGAACCCGGAACCTTAGCGCCGCAGGCAGTCGCACTACCATTAGTCGTCAAGTATTGTATCAGTACCAGTTAGACTAACATTTTATGAAATGGTGACACCTCTATAATATACTCTTTGACATGACTTCCGAATTTCATTTGAATTTCGTTCCTTTCGGCGAAGTAGGACTCTTAATGGACGTTGTAGGTTCAAAGATAAAAATAATATTATGATTGTTTTTATACGTCCCAGAAAAAGAGGTTAATAAGTCAAAGAATATGTCAAATGTTGAGAATGGGAATTTTTCTAGCCAATCTCCAAGTATGCTTCAAGTGGTGCTGAGCTAAACTGAAAAATATTTTTTCCAAAGGAAAAATACTAAAATTATGAAATGTTTGTTTGTATTTTAGCTACACAATGAAACATGGAACTGGCCATGACTTTTAGTGTGACTTTGATTTTGTGTGCAGATTATTTGTTCCCACACTAGTTTTAAATTTCTTAAAATCTAGGAGGAGTATTAAAGTTCAGAGACGAACAAATTGTTGTCCTATACGATAGGCTTTATATTGGTATTCGTACTTAAAATTACTGTCTCGTCGGATTTTGCTCGGCGCAGGCTCAACACTAACTAAACAAATCAAAGACAATTTATCATTAGCTGTGGGCAGGATAATACCATAATAGATCTAGCATATATAACAGAAAGGGCTAAACGGGATGTAACGATGAAATAATGGATTTCAAATGAGGCTGTATCACAATACTGGGCGCCATTATGCAACGCACAGACAACACGCCACAGATTAGCTAATGCGCTATCTGTATTGCAGTGTATAAATCATTTATAATGCTTTATTCAGTATAATAATACGTAGCATATACCTAACCTACCAATTCCGTGATAATAATCACAGTATAATTTAAAACATGTAACATTCATCTTAAATTTAAAAAAAAAAACTTTTCTACTGAACCACGAAAGATCTTTAAGATATTTTTTCTAACCTTCAAGTGTCTGACACGTTGAACACCTTTTGTTTCACGATAATTTCCCTCATTTCGTGGAATGGGCACTCAGGTTGACAGGCTATCAGCCCTTTGCTTGCAATCACAATAGCTCCCTTTGTCCACCCTTTCTGAATTCCGTAGATATCTTTCTGATGTTGTTGTCTGATCTGTCTCAGTAGCAAATTCATTTGAATTGAAACTAATAAATCACGCTTGGGCTGAACGAAGAATCTCTTCGTGTAGGGAAATTTGGATTGCTTGAATATGATATCAAAGGTTTTTCCCGCACGTTGTCATATCTCAGACAATTTTAAACGATAATTTATTGAAACAATCTTATTTATCTTATTATTAAGGAAAAGAACACACCCTACCTTTTTTAAAAACTTATTGAATACCACACTTTAAACACATCATACAATATTAAAAATCTTGCAAAATTTTCTACGGCAGCGCAGGCAGGATCTGGACCTGCGAATTTCGCTATTAGTACCAGCGACGCCGTTTCTATCTGGACAACTGCGACTCAATCGTTGCATGCGAAATGTTAGTGTAATTCTAATGCCAATAACCCGTGGCATGGCTCCTGGCATGGCTCCATCTACCGGGATAGTTCTGACTACTTATTTTACTTAGACATATTTAATCACGGCTGTGCCTGTGTCTGAATTTTAAAGGATTATTCAACTAATTTGAATTGCATATCTCTAAACTAAAATATAATTCGGTATGTAAAGCTTAGCTGGAAGACATAAAATTAGAAAACCATTTGGAGATATATTAGTGTAATTTAAAACATCCTTATATTTAGCGAAAAAAAATTTACTCTTATTTGTGAAAAAACTAAATCACCTTCATTTGACCTATGTGACGTCATACTAACCATAAATGAAACTCATCTCTTTCATGATCTCCATCAAGATAACCATTGACATTAGAAACTATAAAAACGTACGTCAGTCAACGTTCAGTGTCAATTTTTTGTGAACAAAGGCTGATTTAAAAGTTTTTTTTTCGAATGAAGTTTTTGTACAATGATTTTTCCCACATGACGTCATGAAACAATATACAAAAAAAAAACACGGATGAATTTAAAACATAAAAGAACTATTCTTTTCTTAAAATAATTTATTATTGCAGAAACATATAAGATACTTTAACGTTACATACCGATTTATTGATACTCTCGATCGATCGAATCGATTTACTGATTGAAACCCTCGACTCTCTTTGGTAACAAGCTCTTAGATCATAAGGTTTATTTGCGTTTTATACTTAGTGCCTAGACCAGCGTGGTAGTTATTTAAGTATTTAACTTGTTATGCTGCAAATAAAGTATTTTATTACAATAAAATATAGTATAAATTAGAGATAACAAGCAGAAATAGCCAACCCTAAATATACACAATAGGGTTTGTGGTGGCGGCACAAATAGAGTTCTCGAATATAATAGGGATTCTTTTAAAGATATTGTTTGGGCTAGAATCCTATTATAAATGAATTTGCCAGGCCTTGTTTGCCGAGCATTTTCAATAGATTGGAATATTTAAAAAGGAGTAGGTAGGTGATCTTTTACAGGAAAATAAAAGTTTACCTATGGAAGTATCTATAATTCATACACACACACATACACATATCACGCCTATATTCCCTTGCGGGGTAGGCAGAGCGCAAACAGCCATAAAAAATATCTTTATACAAACAATCTATCAGAATGTCCGATACCCAAGTTTTTAGTATTATCTTTAAGTAAAATTAGAACCCTCATCATACACACATATCACGCCTATTATTAAATACCTTGCGATGTAGCCAGAGGAACGGAAGTTTACGCCTCGTCTGATATACATTTGAGGGTCATTCGGAAAATTGTGTATCGACATAGTGACAGGTTGTCAGCCTCGAGTCCCTTCGTCGCCTCTTACGACTCAGAAGGGAATGAAATGGGGTGATGCTATTCTAAGCCAGCATCACACGGCAAATATAATTTCTCAATGATCAAAATTTACAATACACCATACTTATTTTGCAGTCGGTATATAATATAATTTTAGTTTGGTATGTAAGGAATTTCTACCTATAGCTAATCAAACTCTTTTGTTTATACAATAAATTGCTACAAGATGCTTTATTCGTGGCAGTTTATCAGCGGGTAAGTATAATAAATTAACACCCTTTATTGTAGGATTCGGCCACGGCATTGTCTGCAAAATTATTTATAGCCTGACCAAAATTATGGCGTAAAAATAAAAAGGGTAAATAGGGCTATTTATGACATCTTGTTTTTGACATCTGCCTTCAGTTATAATGGCCTCAATTCAGGATATAAATTCTCATTACTTATTATACTGTCACTTCACGTCAAATAGGTTTAGAAAAGGATAGAAGTCATCTTACTAATGTCATGTCGTATATAAAAAAGCGTTATCTGTCAAAATAAGGCTACGATAAAAACATACATACATACATACACATATCACGCCTTTTTCCCTTGCGGGGTAGGCAGAGCGTTTACCGACGTAAAATACAATCGCAATTGCCAGATCTGACAAATATTTAAGGGCTGCTCCAGAAAAGACATGATGTACAACTAAAGTGACAGTTTGTCAGCCTATCGCTTAAAACAATGGTGACACGTGACTAGGAATGGCGAAGAGCCAGCCCATTGTCATTTTTAAACATAAAAAGGACTTTCTTTTCTTAAACCTATTTAAGTTAAGAGAATTGTTTCTCGAATTGAGGTTTGTTGACTCACAAAAAATTAAATCAACATATACGGCCTTTTTCCGCCTAACGTTATGGGGAATATAGTTTAATCCTGGAATAAAACTTGTTTTTATAGTTTTATTATATTATAAATACTATGATTTCTAGTTAGACTAGAGGTAAATTAAACAAATCTTTAACTGTCATCGCGGGGCAATATGAACTTTGAAGGCTGCAAAAAGAATTAACAGTGATAGGTAATACTGTGAGAGCAATCCCAATCCGTTGTATAATGTTATATAGGAATTGACCAGTAATAATATCTGGTTTTTACTTAGTTGTGGACCCGGCTAAGAATAGCATCACCCCATTTCTACCCATGGGTGTCGTAAGAGGCAACTAGCTAGGGGCTGGATCCGTGTAAACGTTTGTGTAATTGTATGTTTTTTCATGAAGTTTCAGTCTACTTTTTCGGAAGATTCATAAATATTGATTCTTATATTTACTTAGAATAATCAATCTTACAAAATTAGCCTAGTATTAGATTATTGACAAAACTAAGATTGATCTCACAGTATAAAAATAACGTAATAATCGTTCGATCTGTAGCATTTCGTTTATTTTTCACTCACACAAAATGCTTGTAGACTAAACTATTTCTTAAAAGTTCTGAGAACTTTTCAACTTTTTGCTTATTGAGATCTAAAATAGTAGTTTATGCAACTGTCATATAATGGGGGTCATTAGAATGCGACGGCTGATGTGGCGCAGTGGTAGTGCGACTGCCTGCGACGCACAGGTTCCGGGTTCGATTCTCGGTGGGACACTCACAAAATTGATATATATCACTTTGTGAATTTGTTCCCGGTCTGGTTAGGACATTGCAGGGTGAACCACCTGATTGTCCGCAAAGAAACGGTTCCGTGCTTCGGAGGGCACGTTAAGCCGTCGGTCCCGGTTGCTGTCTATAATTACTTAGACGGCGGTCGTTACACAACCATGTCAGAGGCCTACTACGAGTAGTAGGCGGTTGAAAAACTCTGACACCAGGGTTCATCGGGTCGTTGGACGACTAGGTGTCCCACACGAAAAGAAAGAAAGATTAGAATGCGAGTGTCTGATAATAGATTGACACGAGCATTCTAATGCCTAATTATATGCAGTTGCATACACTATTTGATCTACACTCTCAAAAAAAAACTCAGTTAAACACTTTTCCAAATGTCCGCACCGGCCATTGCAAGGCCCGATACAAGGTCAAATTCAATACGAGAACGTAATATGGCTTGATATGAATTTTCTGAAATTCTTTACTGACAGTTGTTTAGATGTCGAGTCTGAACAACAAATAACTAAACAAATGAACAACAACTGAACAACAACTCAATAACACTGAACAACATCGGAATAACAACTGAACAACTTCTCAATATCTGAACAACATCGGTACAACAACTAAACAACATCTGAGCAACAAAACAAAAACCTATTATAACAACCGAACAACATCCGAAAAATTACCGTACAACAACAACTGTCAGGTGCGGCGGAAGATGGCGAATTGAGTATTGGCAAAAAAAAAACTTCGTTTCATTTAACTCCTCAATAGGGTGGGACGGCATCTCTTCATCGATTTTAAAAGAGTGTCGAAATACGCTGGTACCCTACATCACTCACATCTGTAACTGTGCGCTCGAAACCGGTAAGTTCCCGGATGCCTTTAAACTAGCAATCGTTCATCCCATTTTTAAAGGAGGTAGTGGAGACTGTGTCAATAATTATCGTCCGATTTCAGTCCTTACAGCTCTTTCGAAGATACTGGAAACCATACTAAACAAAAGACTAAGACAATTTCTAGATAAGCATAACCTCATCTTCAACAATCAGTATGGTTTTCGCTCCGGATATTCAACAGAAGATGCAGTACTAGACTTGACTAATGACGTTGCCAGACAATTAGACACAAAAAATAAATGTCTTGGTATATTTTTGGACCTCTCCAAAGCGTTCGACACAGTCTCCATTCCTATTCTCATCAATAAGCTAGAGCGCATAGGTGTACGTGGCCAAGCATTTGAAATATTTTCTGACTACCTAAAGAATAGAAGGCAGAAAGTTAAGATTGAGTCTTTATATAGCGACGAATATGGGGTCACCTACGGAGTGCCGCAGGGCAGTATACTCGGGCCAACTCTCTTTACAATATATATTAACGATCTTTGCAAAATAGACCTTCCACACTGCGACATATAAAACCGATAAAAAATGCGAAGTCATTGTATACTTTTAAAAATAAAATTAAACCGTGGCTTCTTGCTGCCCAAAAGCAGGAGAGTAACTGGGAGTAGTTGTGTTCGTTGTCTTGTGATTTTTTATTTATTTTTGTTTTTTGTTTATCTTAGTGTTGTTTTTAATTAATTAGTTTTTAGAGTGCACATTTTTACTTTTATTTTATACAATTATTATTATATTGAAAACTGGGCCCAGCGGCCGAAAAAAGTGGGATGACACTGAAAAACAGCAGAAATGCTGAGTTGTTCTCCCTTTTACCAACATTAATTATTATTATTTTTAAGCTTTTGTTGTACAATATGTTTGTTGGTAAATAAAGATCTTTTTATTTTTATTTATTTTATTTTTTTATATACGCATACGCAGATGACACGGCCATCCTTGTAAAAGGATCTAACTGGGAACGGGTTAGGTCAAATGCTGAAAAAGCGCTTAGAAAGATTGTGCAATGGCTCGCGGTGAATTTGCTCTCGTTAAATTTAGATAAAACAAATTATATAACATTCTCAATTCTCAAGAACACAAGACCTTTATCTAGCTATACTATAAAAGCTCACACTTGCTCTAACTCGGACATGGACTGTGATTGTTATGCCATACGCAACACGGACGCTGTCAAATATTTAGGCGTACAAATTGATGAGGGTTTGACCTGGAAGAACCAAACCGATCTGCTCTCGATTAGGGTAGTTCGTCTTATATATATCTTTAAATTACTAAGAAACTCAGCGACACCAGAGATTCTTAAAATGATTTACATTGCCTTATGTCAGTCCGTTATCGCGTACTGTATATCAGTATGGGGTGGTGCTTGCAAGTCATACATGCTCACACTAGAGCGTGCGCAAAGATCCGTCTTGAAGGTGATGTTCAAAAAACCACGAATGTATTCAACATCTGCATTATACTCTGAATGTAAAGTCCTAACAGTCAGACAGCTCTTTGTGCAAAACGCGGTAATAAGAAAGCATCGAAGTGTGCCACCACCTGACCCATCTAGGCGCAGAAACAACCCAAAAAGTATCCCGCATAAAACTGCTTTTTCACAACATCAATATTATGTACTTAGTAATCATTTATATACCAAACTAAATAACTTGCTCGGTATATCGTGCCTAAACAAATACGCATTAAAAAACAAACTGCTCAACTGGCTCTTGACTCAGGAATATGACAAAGTAGAGGACCTCCTAGCTTTTATTTCGTAAAGGAACATACACTCAGTCACATGCGCACACGAACACACACACACACACACACACACATACAAAACACACACACGCACACGCATATTCTGCCGCAAACACTCGTACACACTCATACACATTTATTAGTAAATAAGCTTAAGTTTAAGTAAAGTATTTATTAGTTATTATAGTCTCAAAACAGCTGTTAACAACATCCGCTCTTCTTCTTCTAAATTGCATTATATAGATTCACATTCCACGAATGAATGCACTGCCTCCCAAGATACAGGTTTAAACCTAGTTTGGGGGTCAGGGTTTCATAACTATTAAATGCACAAACTTTTTTGGGAAATAAATACATTTATTATTATTATTTCTCAACTTTATCGTAGTAAGAGTTTTCTCATTACGCTTCTGTAATTTATATGAAACCGTAGTTTATATAGGCAGAATGCATAAAGTAGGCCATTATGCTTCTGTTTTCGAGGTCATAATTTGAACATTATGAGACGAGTGTAGATAAAAACCATTTTAAACTGTCACTTCCCTCTGAAGAGAGACTAGAATGTTAGTGGCGGTTGGTGCGGTGACTTGCGGGGACTTCCACTATAATGAACTTGGAATTTCGACTGCTGAGTTGCTGATAGGATAAGTTTGGGCTGGGAAGCTCAACTATGAGGCTATCATAGATGAGAACTTACATAGTAAGTTTATAGTCACCTACATGTCTGTAATACCTAGATACTTGCTTAAGGCTAGTGTAGCCGTGAACGGTCTCGACAGTTGCGCCACTTCACAAACAAAAATATTTTCTTTTTATACAAACCATCTATCAGAATGTCCGTTGCTCAAGTTTTTAGTTTTATCCATAAGTAAAATTAGAACCTACAAATTCAAATTAAAGTTATGCCAAGAAGAGCTTAAAAACGGCTACTATTGGTATTACTTATTTGCCATAATTTTATTACAGCGAATATTTAATTGAGTTTGTTTGTAGGTTCTTATTTTACATAAGGATAATACAAAAAAAATTTGCAACGGACATTCTGATAGATTGTTTGTATAATGAGAAATTATTTTTTGTGAAGTGGCGCCACTGTCGAGGCCGTTTATACGTATACTCGCCTTCACACATATTATTATCTCTTTAATCAAACTGCTTTGTTATTTAAGTTGTCAAACTATCCCCAGATGATACAAACTCAGAGTAGAAACCGACAGCACTACAGTACGAAATAGACGGGCGAAGTTTTGTACGAAAGGTACATTTTTAAACAAACGACTAACGCAAGAGCGTTGAATGCATATCCAAAAAAAATGATTTTTTTCATTTTCACTATTGATACACGGCATCTTAGACTCGAATCGTCTAGATACACAAACGGACCGCATTTCAGGTTAAATCCAAATGCACAGTGCAAAATCTAGAGGGGTGCCAAAGACAAGCGCAGTATCTTTGAAGCAAAGGTTAGAACATGGTAGAGTGTCAGTTTTGATGCAGTGTACGTGAACTGCATCTGAAATTCACTCAGCAGTTACAATAACGTCAGAATGTAGTTCAAATGATATTCGTTTGTATAAAGGTAGAGTTGCCTTACCACCGCCGTCTTCTATGACGCTATCTCGTTCAAAACTAGCTGAATTGCGAATCTAACTTAGTATGACTTAGTTGTCGTGTAATAACTTTATGGAAATCACCATTGTTTTCAACTCTGTGTCAAACTTGCCACAATAGTTAGCAATAGTTGGATGTGAGTGACAGCTGGCACTTGTAATATTGATTTAGCGGTGTTTCATGTCAGCGAGTAGGTTTATAGCTTGTGTGTTTGATATGGTATCTTGAAACTCTAGCACTGGCACATCCATGGTTGTTCCGAAATGTCTTTTATACCTTTGAGTAGGAGGTTTTAGTTTTGAGAAGTAAAAGAAAGTTTATTATTCCAGAAACTCTGTAGATGGCGTGGAACTGGCTACGTTACTACGTGCAAAATGTAGTAATGTTTGGCGGCGGTAGGTGCCAAAGCGAAAAGGCTTAAAAAAGTAATCTTTAATTCCGAATTTATCCTTGATGTTAATTAATAATCTGTATTGTTTGTACGTTGTTTTCGTTCATTTGCAGGCAAAACCATGAAAGTAAATATTTTTTATGTATGTTTTGTTTTACGATCTCATACATCTAAGTGAAACAACGAATAATTATATGAAGTTCCGTTTCTTACGGTAACGTACCAAGGGCAGCACTGTCTGTCTAGCAGCGACTAGGGAAGGGTTAAAAAAAACAATGAAATCTCCCTTTTGCGGCTAGTTTAAATGGCCAGCTTGCAAAGGGTACGAGCGTAGAGAACCAGCATATGCGCCTTTACATTTGCCGCACAATATTGCGGTTTTTATCAGCTACTAAGGGAAAGATATCCAGGCGAGAGCCGAAAAATCGTTTGCATGATATGAGGACCGAATTACGGATTTTCTTGTGTGTTGTTGTAACCTGTGACTTTAATTTCACAGATGTTGCCATACTGTATTGTGGTTCCAAGATGGCCGATGTTTTTTTCATAAATCTTAAGTGTGGGGTATCAAATGAAAGGGTTGTAAAAAAATATGGCATTTTAACATTTAAACTAGGTACATGTAAAAAAAACGCCATCTGTAGACCACAATGCAACCAGGCAACATATGTGAAATTAAAGTCACGGATTACAACACATATCAAAAGCCAGAATCCGGTCCGCATATTATGCAAACGAAGTTCCTTTGACGTTTCTGGTCTACTGCATAAACCTTGCATGAACCGCACGGCGGCAGTGTGGCGTCCTGTCTGATTCTACATGCGGTTTCATACAACTCCTTTCGTCTCTAACACTGGACGTACTACACTTACTTATCATACATACATAATAGTCACAGTGGGTAGCTAGCGATACTTCCGTAATTAGACTTTCGGCAAACATACGTAGACGTTGCTCGCATTTTGTAACGTTTAAAAACAATTACATATATCATTCACCTAACCTATGGTCTATCCATGATGCAGGGTTCGTTCTACCGAACAATCACTGCCCATACGCTCCATTATCCTAATTGGGCCTAATTTCTTCTCGAACGTGCGAAATTGACTCCAATCTTTCGGCTCTGCGAAAAATAAATTACTGCGGCTTGAGTCAATAAACATGTCTTTGATTAAGATTATTTCTTTATTTTCGCGATTTTGCGGTACCTTTCTGATAGGTAAGTAGTATTATCTGTGGTAAATCTATGCAGAGATGGAAATCCACAACTGGCATTTGTGTCCCTAAAGTGACGTTTTTGACGCCCTAAACTGTGTAAAAAAATAGCAATAAATTTTATTAAAAGCCACTTTCATGAAATTGAAATTAAAATTCTATAGTCGATGTAGGATAGTTTTATCATATCACTTATTGACGTCATGAACCGTCATTGTCTTCTTAAATTTAAGAGCTCAGCTCTTGTCGGTGGAGTAATCGCCATTCTTGTCGTCTTTCCGCCAGTGATTTGACCTCCTGATACGACACGACATTAACCTTTTCTTTTATTTGGTCAAAGTAATTTCGTCTTGGTCGACCCCGACCTCTTCTGCCTTCTACTTTTCCTTCCACGATGTTCTTCAAGAAATGATCGTGTCGTATCAGGTGCCCCATCATCTTCCCTCTTCTATCATCTATGGTTCTTAACAAACTCCTCTGTTCCTTAACTATATTTAGAACGGCTTCATTCGTCTTTTTTTTTTTTTTTTTTTTTTTCATTGTAAAAAAAAGAAATTTGTATCACACAATTTTCTTTTTTTAAAACAATTTTGTAATGTCCTAATAGAAAACCGGCTCGGAAACAAATGAAAGCTGTAGATTTCGTCCTTGTGCATATTCTTGAAAATTGTTGAAATAACTAAGAATAAACTGAGTAGTGTCTGAGCTAATTGATACAAGACACCACAACCACTGTAAAGTTAAGCCATGAGCAGGTATAAGTACCTACTATTTATTTAAGACCAAAGAGTTTATTTGTAAATCAAGAGTGTTCGAAGGTAGGTAAATAACATTTTAAAGACTTAACGACTTTACTATCAAAGCAGGTTTGTATTTGTAAAACGTAAACTAGATCTGGGTGTATTTATTCAGTGCTACCACCATACGAACCGAAACGAAGTAATATCTAAGCTAAAATAAAATTAAAACGATGAGAGAAACGAATAACAGCCAGTTTAATATTACGTCGCGTAAATATTTGCTCGCTTTGATGGCGGTTGAGAACAGGGGTAAACAAAGAGGTCCCTTGATGATGTGATGCAATAATTCTAGCACTATATGCGACTTTTATACTCTCTCTCTCTCTCTCTCTCTCTCTCTTTCTCTTCGCGTGGGACACCGAGTCGTTCAACGACCCAATGAACCCTGGTGTCAGAGTTATTCAACCGCCTACTACCACTAGTAGGCCTCTGACATGGTTGTGTTACGACCGCCGTCTAAGTAATCATTGACAGCAATCGGGACCAACAGCTTAACGTGCCCTCCGAAGCACGGAACCATTTCTTTTCGGACAATCAGTTGGTTCACCCTGCAATGTCCTAACCAGACCGGGAACAAATGCACATAGTGATAAATATCAACTTTGTGAGTGTCCCACCGAGAATCGAACCCGGAACCTTTGCGTCGCAGGTAGTCGCACTACCACTGCGCCACATCGGCCGACTTTTCTACTGTAAACATATGTTTCTTTCTGCTTTGCTTACTCGTGTCGTACTGGCTTTAAATAGCATTACTCCACTTTTTCCTTACAGTTGTCGTAAGAGGTGACTTATAGGGTTTTATATGTATTACAAGGTGACGGGCTGGCAACCAAAATACATAATACAACTCTCATTATGACCCTGTGTCAGATGTGGCGATCGCGATCGTTTTTTCAGAGGTCGTTTAAACTCTGCTAACTCCTCAAGTTCTGCCTTGTGATGCTGGCTTAGAATAGCGTCACCCCATTTCTTTCCCGTGGGAGTCGTCAGAGGGGACTCAGGGACTTGAGGGTGTGTATTGCAATTTTAGGCGATGGGCTGACAATCTGACAATCTGTCACTATGGCGATACACAATTTTCCGAATGAACCTCAATTATATGTCAGACGTGGCGTAAATGTCCGTTTTTGCGGCAGTTTACGCTGTGCCTACCCCGCTGATATGTGTGTGTGTGTGTTACTCCGCAAGAAATAAAAGCGGGATGTACCTATATTTGTATTGCAATTTTAGGCGATGGGCTGACAACTATGGCGATACACAATTTTCCATAAGACCCTCAAATGTTTGTCAAACGTGGCGTAGTGTCCGTTTCTTGCGGCCGTTTACGCTCTGCCTACCCCGCAAGGGATTATAGGCGTGATATGTGTGTGTGTGTGTGTGTGTGTAAATTATCTTATCACATCATTCTTATAAAACATTACCTACCTAAAGAATGTTGACGATTGGTAAAAATTATGTGGTTGAACTAATACCTTTGTATAGTGTGTTTTAATTTATTTTTACTAGCCGGCTTCTCAAATAATTTATAAGTGGAGTCTCTTGTTTTATTTGTATTTGCTACCAGAAATAGGCTCAGAGTTAACCTTTCCACTTTTTGTGCCTATCATAATATTATGTTTATCAAAAACAGTCTGAATTAATGAGAACCGAGAAACCTTTGCGCAGCAGTGGGGCAGCTTAGGCTAATTTTATACATACATATAATAAAAGTAAAGAGGGTTTAAAGCCAGTACATAGAAGATATTCCAAAATTTTGTTTGGGCATACTCATAATTGATAACAGAAAATATTCCGCCAATTTATTAAATTTTTGGTTGTTTATCTGTAAAGATGTTGTATGTGAAAGCATCAGGCAAAAACAACTGGACGGTTTTTTTTTGCAAATTTTATGCTGATAAAGTATATTTTTTTAACACCTAAGCATGATGGTCCGCTTCTGTTGGTAGGTATGTACATCGAGGGTCTGGAATAGGAACACCAGGAGCCCGGCGATATTATATGTATAAGAAAACAGTATAAAAATAAATAAGATTGATAAGATTTCTTAGTTTTCTTCTACTTAAGGTACCGGGTACCGGGGTAGGCAAACCGTAAACGCCCGTAAAAATGGACATTTATGCCACGTCTAACATTGAGGGTCATTCGTCTGACATTAAGAGTGACAGGTTGTCAGCCCATCACCGTCTATAATTTCAATACACATATAACTGTCAAGTTCCTCAGTCACCTCTAACGACACCTACGGAAAATAAATGGGGTGATGCTTTTCTAAGCTAGCATCACACGGCACAAAGAAGAGAGTACCAACATAGGTAATCACAATTACCAAAACAAAACTCTGTGCATATTGAAAAATCTCTTACAGTATGTACCAAGTAGGATCTTAACCCTTTTCGCCACGTTTGTTAATTTGCTAAAATATACTAAATCTGTTTCGATTAGAAGGCATTATAAAGGTTGACAGAATTTTCACTTTTTTGTGATCCATTAGGAAGGATTTCCTTTGATAGGATTTTTTCCAAAAGGTTCGAAGGGCGGGATAATTTAAAATTGCAAAAACGAGTAAATTTGTTTTTTTTTCGCTGAAAGTATTCGGATTTATATAATTTTATTTTCTCTACTGTTTAAAATTGAAGACATTGTTTCTAGTTTCGAAATGTAACGTTGTAAGCCTTACCAAGTAAGTTATTTATTAGGTAGGGACCCATAATTATTAAGCTAATTATTTATTAATATTAGGTCCTTACATATGAAATTGTCGTTTTGTCGTACTGGCCACTTTGATCACAAATTTCTCCTATTTGGTTAGGAATTCGAAATTCAAATTTATACAGCTATTTCCACATGTAGTTGTGTTTCGTAAACCGTCATTCATTTGTTTTTTTACTTATCTTTTTTCTGTTTGCATCGCTCAATTTACAAAATGGAAAATTTGAAATATCGCGTTATTTACGAGTACGAGTTCCACCGTGGCACCAGTGCTGCGGAAACGGCTCGAAGGGTTAATGATGTGTATGGCGGTTGTGTCGCAAAAGAAAACACAGTGCGTTTTTGGTTCCAACGTTTTCGTTCTGGAAATTTCGACCTGCAAAACAAGCCCCGTGGACGGCCGGAGACCCAAGTTGATAATGAAGAATTGAAGGCTATTGTGGAAGCGGATCCATCGCAAACCACGTCCGAATTAGCTGCAGGCTTCGGTGTTAGTGATAAAACTGTTTTAATACACTTGAGGCAAATTGGAAAGATTAAAAAACTTGAAAGGTGGGTTCCTCACGAATTGAGTGAAGCAAACCGGCAAACGCGCGTCAACTGCTGCGTTGCATTTCAGCTCATAGTGTATATTTGTACTGAATTTATTGATTGTTGTGCCTAATATGTGATGCGAAATAAATATATTTGTATTTGTATTTACATTACTTGACCGGCACAATAACGAAGGGATTTTAAATCGAATCATTACCTGTGATGAAAAGTGGATTCTCTACGATAATCGGAAGCGCTCATCGCAATGGCTGGACCCTGGCAAGCCAGCCAAAGCCTGCTCCAAGCGAAAATTGACCAATAAAAAGTTACTTGTAAGCGTTTGGTGGACTAGCGCCGGTGTCGTTCATTACAGTTTTCTCAAATCTGGCCAGACGATTACGGCAGATGTCTACTGTCAGCAATTGCAAACCATGATGGAAAAGCTAGCTGCTAAACAACCGAGGTTGGTCAATCGCTCTACGCCACTGTTGCTTCACGACAACGCTAGACCACACACTGCACAACAGACGGCTAGCAAATTAGAAGAGCTTCAATTGGAATGTCTAAGGCATCCACCGTACTCCCCGGACCTTGCTCCAACAGATTACCATTTTTTTCGAAATTTGGATAACTTCTTGCAAGGGAAAAAATTCAACTCAGATGGGGCAGTCCAAATCGCCTTCAAAGATTTTATTGATTGCCGTCCGAATGTTTTTTTTAGTAAAGGGATCAATGAACTACCTATGAGATGGCAAAAGTGCATAGATTACAATGGCTCATACTTTGATTAAATAAATATACTATATTAAAAAAAATCGACTTTTTTTCCTCCCATACAAAACGCCAATTTCATATGTAAGGACCTAATAATAATAATATTATTCATAACAAAATTCTCAATTTAATTTAATCCTAAACCTAAACCAATCCAGGTTTTTGATTAAAAACCTGGACTTGTTTCAACATTTTGATCTTAAACCTAACAATAACCAGAACCAGTATAATAGGTATATGATAAATTTCTAGCCAAAAATATGCTGCTTAAGAACGGATGGCACTCTGTCAATGGCAGCCTCCGACACAGCGGCAGCCGTCAGCGAGTCAACGGCAATCATCGACAATCGACAGGATCAACGGCTGGCGGCAAAAAGTGGTGGCGCTTGCAGACGCAGTTTTCAATTTTTTTTATAGATTTAGCCCCCCAAAATTAGATAATTTCCTCTGAATTACGTATCAATCCAGCCCCCTATTAAGCCACAAACATATATTGAAGAAGAATTTACCAACGTTATACCAATGTAAATGTTATAATTGTACTTATATAAAATATATCATATAGGTGAGTATGTGTGTAGGTAAGTAAGTGTGTTCCTACTGGAGCATTGCCTAACCCACAAGGAATGTTACCGTCAGATATGTTTGTTATGCAAATCATTTTCTCTCAATAGCGGTGAAATTTTTACCACAATTTTAAACGTTTACTAAGTAAACGCGAACGCGACCGGGACAAAAGATCGAAACAAACTTCTCCTTACAAGTACATTAGTCACAGAAACGGAAAACGCACAGCCAATTTGTTTAAAATACTGAAAACAAAAGGAAACTTTCTTCTGACAACGAATTTACACAAGGGACATTGAAAACGAATCTTATTTATTGGCTGGAACCCAAGCCGAACAGACTGCTCCCAAACTTGCCGCCAAAAGTGGAATTTAAAAATAGAAAAATAAAATAAAAAGTTATTTATGAAGAGATTGAAAACAAAACGCACTGGCCGAACCAGTATGCGAATTTAAAAGAAAAGCTTTAATTTATTTTACGTTCCGTTCTATTACTTAAAAATGTTGAAAGTTGTAACGGTTCTTTTAGTACTAGTAGCGTGTTGCTATTGTTCGGACAATGTTAACGAGGTTGTTGTAGGGGATGCAAGGGCGGCGAAGAAACGGAAAAATGTTCTAAGACTGTGGGGTAAGTTTCATTTTATGAAAAAAAATATCACTTATATTCGTTAATGTTTATTATAACAAAATGTAGAACATATTTCAAGCGGTAGAGAAACTTATGCTTGAATAAATACTTTTTTATGGTCAAAATATATATTATGATTAAATATGAATAATATTTTTATACCCGTAGTTTTTCCTCTTAAAATATTCTGATTCCGAGCATTTATTTTAATTCCTACCTAATAAGTTGGGCTGTAAATTTTGTCTTACAAACTGTATAAATTAATTAAAATATGTATAAACATATAATTTAAATGTTTATAAAACTGTTTAACATATCAAAAAGTTTCATTCTGGGATGACACCCTGCCTGAATCGCAAATTCCCAAAGTTTTCATAGAGTTTAATCAATAACAATACAAGTATAATATAAGTCTTGTTGTTTATGCTTCTAATAATTTTAATTGAACTAAGGAAGTTAATTTTCATGATCACGCGATACAAGTTATCCTCTCGAAGGCGCTTAATAATTTTTCAAATTAATCTAAAAGCTCTCACGTTAATAGTCTTGAAAGAAAAGGTGTAAACCAAAAGTTTTAATAAGTTTTCTTCTTAGTTTTAAAACGGTGCCCTATTTATTAAAAAACATATCTGCTATCATATTTTCGTTATAACTACTGTTTTGCGACAAAGTAGGTATTACTGGTAAATTTATCTATATATAGTTAGTAATATACAGAATAAAATTAAAAGGAACATAGTTTAAGTCTAGGTTCTGTGTTCTAATCTCTTCAAAGTAAGAGTGAACAAGCTTCTTCTGGGAAAGCTCGCTCCATCTTAGACTCTGTCTCTGTCCTATGACCTAGACTAGAGTCAAGAGCTAACCCATCCTTAATAAAAAAAAGATTCTTATCTTATAAATATTACTGTAGATAATTATTTATAATAATAAAGAATATCTAAGTATTAAGTTTATTACTATTAATAAATTATAATTAACTTTATTACAAATTTAATTAACGTAAAATCACAAAATTATTATCCCAAAACATGTAAAATCAACTCTAACTTCCAACACACTCAAGTGTTATTGACTTTGAACTGTCACAGATATCAAATAGCAGTGACATCTGCAATTTTCGCGATTTTTGGAGCAATGCGCTGGAGCATTCACTTGTCAAAGTATAATTGAGTGTAATTACCTTCTGTACATGCTAGACTACCTACTTACGGGTCACGAATTTTTAAATTTATGATATATGTTAGATACGTGTAGTTAACTACGATTCTATTGTCTGAATTTAACGCTTTTTGTTCTGAACCATTGTATAAATTGTAGGTACATGTAATTATACGTGTTCCAATGTATTGATTGTTTATTTTCTCTTATGATATTCCTAAAAGTGAAATAGAAAAGTTATTGAGCGCAAATTTAGTTTTTTCATAGCACCCTTTCATAGTAATAAGTTTATTGTATAAATTATATGGATGTCAATGATATTTAAATATCTAAAAAATATGTATGTAGGTATTTCAAAACCTTTCATACAATGGCCTCAATTCGGGTAAAATTCTCTTAAAATCGTTCTGTCACTTTCCGACAAATAGGTTTTGCAAAGGATAGGAGGTATTTTAGTCATTTTATGTCTCATAATTTGATGCAAAATACGTGTTATCTGTCAAAATAAGGCGACGATGAAAACAATGGTGACTAAATTGACTAGAAATGGTGAAGAACTCACAGGACAGGACTTAAATATCTCCTATTCTTTTCTAAATCGCACTAATTTAAGATAAGTTTAGATAGTTTATATCCCGAAGTACCAAATACATAATTTGTAAAATAAATCATAGGACCTAAACTTATCTAAACGACGTTTAAATAAAACCTGACAATTATAATATTAGTTTTTAATAAGAAATAATATTTCTATAAGTTTAACGTTGTCTATAACTCAATCATTATTATTAAGATAGAGAACAACATATCATACGTATAACTTCTGTAATCATAATCACGTAAGTAAAAATTTTTTTTATATTTTTTGTCATTAAAACATTTTTTCTTTTATTTTCAGCGCTGGTTCTATTCTTCGTGTTTTCCAAGGTGATGATCTTCAAAGTTGCTTCGTTCATGTTCTTCTTCATGTTATTCCAAAAACTATTCACGTTTGCCGGAATCATGCTCAGCTACTTCATGAAACAGAATACTGACAAGCCTAATATGCCTTCTGCTACGTATGGCCCACCAGGGCCCACCAACCAGGAGTATAACACCCTTGGGTACAGCTATGGACCCCCCGATCAGGGGAACCCTAATGCCGAGACTGGGCCGTACCCAGGACCCGCACCGTACCCAGCAGGCCCTGATTTCGGCCTTCCAGGATTGGCTGATGTTGGAAATTCGTTTAGCAACTGGTTCCACAATAAGAGTCCGTGATGTGATGTGCCTTTAAACAAAAATAATGTACCAAATGCTTAGTTGTAATAAATTATTGTATTTATTTATTGGAGTTGTGTTTTATTTGATATAAACTTTTCTTTTTTGATATCAATAATTTTATTATGAATAGATTGGTATCCCAGGGGTGGCCAATCTTATTGAATTGAATTAATATTCTGTATGATATTAAATTATTTTAAAAGCAATAATTTGGTAGACAGATACCTTTAGAAAAAACGTGAATGCCGCACCAAAACCATATAATTTATAATAAGTACCTACAATAAAAAATTGCCAGTCGTCTATATTTCAGATAATGTAACCGTAACTAACTACATGAAAGTAACAACGCTACTTTATCTACCTCTTTTTTTATAAATCTCACATTACCTTAAGTTCGAAACACACTTGTTAATTAGGATTCTCGAATGTTATAAAAATATTTTCTGCGTGAGTTAATAATATTTTATTAAGCTTCCGAATGAAATATAAATAGGTGAGTGAGTTCAGACCGTAATCCGTATAGTTAAACCAAATCAATCTTGTGTACTGGTACGGGAGTACCCTTAAACATACTTATACATATATCACGCCCGTATCCCTTGCAGGGTAAGCATAGCGTACGCGGTCGTTAAAACCAATCATTACACCACGTCTGACCAAATAGATGAGAATCAAAATATTACCTTCAGTATTAACTTTATTCTATTTTTTAATTTTGTTTATATTGCGGCTATAGTAATACATATTTTGTGAAAATGACAACTGTCTTACTATTACCGATCATGAGACATAGCCTCCGGATCTTATTAGTAATATCCAGCAGAGAAATTAATTTATTTGTATGGGAGCCCCATACAAATAAATTAATTAACATTAACATACATTAACATTTTTTTTATTTAGTTACTTTAAAAATATGTTGTTAAAGCGGCAACAGAAATACAGCATCTGTATGAAATTCAACCCTCTTACTATAACGGTTAATGAGATAGGTACAGCCTGGTAACTGACAGTCAGACAGTAAAGTCTCAGTAATAGGGTCCCGGTTTGACACTTTGGGTACGTAACCCTAAAAACATCGCCCTCATTTTAAATATTGGCTTAGAATCAATAATAATACTACCGTGATAGCGTGTGATGCCGGTTTAGAATAGCATCACCCCATTTCTTTCCCGACGTGGGTGTCGTAAGAAGCGACTAAGGGACTTGAGAAAGTGTATTGCAATTTTAGACGATGAGCTAGACAACCTGTGAGTATGGTGATATTCCAAATGACCCCAAGTGTTTGTCAGACGAGGCGTAAATGTCCGTTTCTAACATCAGTTTACGCTCTGCCTACCCCGTAAGGGATTATAGGCGTGATATATATATGTATGTATGTGATAGCGGTAACATATCCTTATTATTTTCTAGTTATTTGATGGACTATGGATGGTGGTTTGCGTCCATTTCCACAGTCTATTCTTACCACAGATGCAAGTCTGCCCGTGGCGTAGAGGATTAGTTATGGCAGTCTTGTAGGGTAACCAGAATCATTTGCATTTAAGATAATTCTGGAATATTCCTCAATTTTTTGTGGTTTATAAAGACTTAGGTTTTTGAGAACTTGCAAAATTGCTCCGCAGGAAGGATTTTCAATTCTTTTTGGCTCTACGACATGATTGCCGTTCACTCAAAAGCTACGAGCGGGCGTTTGTAATCTGTCGATCTCCGGATTAAGACCGTCGTAAATGGTAGAAATGTTGTGATGGTAAAAATGTAACGTTAAACCCTATACCAATTTAAAACCAGTTACCTAGTCGTTTATTTAAATTTACCGTGTGAAGCCAGCTTAGAATAGCATCACCCCATTTCTTTCTTGTGGATGTCGTAAGAGGAGACTAAGGGTCTCGAGGGTTATGTGTATTGCAATTTTAGGTGATAGGCTGACAACCTGTCACTATGGTGATACACAGTTTTCTAAATGACCCTTAAATGCTTGCCAGACGTGGCGTAAATGCACGTTTTAGCGGCCGTTTACGCTCTGCTTACTCCGCAAGGGATATAAGCGTGATATATGTATGTATGAATGTAGTCGTATTATAGAACAAAATGAATGATTCTTGTTCGTTTAGTAATATAATTCCTACTCCAACTTTTTGTAGTAGGTAAGTTGGATAGTAAGATAAGCTGCCGCCGCGTCGGAAAGTTTTCCGGAAAGTCAGTAGTTTAAATTCATCCTTGTGAATGAAGCAAAAATAAGTTAAAGTTCGTTAATGTGAAATTGCATGTATTTATTGTACATAGTTCATCCCTGTTTTTTCGAGAAAAATTACTAACAAGCACTCAGAATTTATTCACCTAATAAATCGAATGTTCTAAACTATTAATATATAAATAAAAACAGTTTTTCAAAATAACTATTTATTAATAAGTGATAGTACTATCCTCCATTGAATAAATTTAATTTCATATCATAAATGAAAGTAAATCTAATTATTCTTGGAATGCAAAAAATATTTGATGTTAGTTTTTATACAAACTTTCACCTATAAAACTTTTTAGAGAATGAGTTATTGTAAATAAAACAACATGTAATGAGTCATATTTATCTAATTAGGTGCTCTAAGTTACTTGCATTAAGTTTAATAAATTAATATCTTTCAATCAACTTAGAGTAATATCAATACGCACTAATCTCATTGAAGCATTAGTGCTCATCACAACTGAGAGTACTAAGGCATAGTTAATGTGGTTCACCGCGTCGTTAGGGTTCTTTGGGTCGTTAGGGTTCATCGAAGCATTAGGGCTCATCGGAGCGTTAGGCTTAATCGTGTTCACTGTGCGCCGTTCACGAATGCCAATTCACATTAGTCAGTCTCTCTTATCGTCTCGTGTGAACGCAAGACAACTAACGCGAGCGTTGTGTACCGGACCAGCGCTGCCAGCCGGTGCAAATTTTCTGCAAATCAGATGATTGTAAAGAAAATATATCTGTGGTTCTTGTCACATTTATTTTGTGAATAATTTATAAAAGGCAATTTGGTTTTGATTTAGTTTATTAATTTTTAAGTGAACTTGTTAAGGAAATAAAGTATTTAATTTTAGTGTGTTCATTTATCTGATATGCATTAAGTATGTAAGTTGCATCAAAGCTTAAATATAATATTAATATTAATAGAGGTGTAATTTAAGATTTTCCATTTAAAATGCAGTCTGCCAACATTTAGTTCCGCAAGTTAGTGGTATGAAACTTTCTTCCACCTCATAACTTTACACTTCCTTCAGTGTTGAAGTTCTTGACTAGCTTTGCTTTGCGGCACTACTTTATTTGGGTTCACAACTCTTGAAATACCATCTTAAGGAAGTTTTAACTTCGTATTAATACTTAGTCTTAAATAATTAACTTTTCAACTGAATGGGGTTTCCAAAGATTGGTATGCGGAGACACAGGATCGTGAATTGTGGAAGAAGGGGAGGGAGGCCTTTGCCCAGCAGTGGGATCCTGACGGCGAGATAAGATTAGATAAGATGGCAGAGCATGGCAGTTGCACCACATACTATTGTTACGCGGTGTTCAAACTGTCATACTCTGCCATCTTATCTTATCTTATCTCGCCGTCAGGATCCCACTGCTGTGAAAATATGTGCAAACTAGGTTTCACTCGCGCTTCTTTTTTCGTACGGAACACCGAGTCGATGAACAACCCAACAACCTACAAACTTAACTAATTGTTTTATCTCCCTTGACTTAAACTTTTTGAAACATTTTTGGGGTGGAATGGGATCTACCTCCTAGCGGTCCACCCCGGCACAGTATAATTAATAGTACTAGCGTACAGTATGGTCACTCCCTGCTTCCCCCTACAAGCGCCGCCCACCCGCGCTCGGAGGACGCTCAGACACCGGCTAGCAAGGAGGCGACGACGAAGGTCATTTCATACTGCCGCAAATTGCATTCCCGATTCGAGAACGCAAAATGGCGGCAACCCTGACATGTTGTCTCACACACACAAGCATGGTCCGCGTTCACCTACGCGAGCTTAAGACTGTGTGCGTAGCAACGCGTTTGATTCATACATTTAAGCGCCAGTGTCCGAGGTGTGACCCCGGGCAACGGCAACACAGGCTTGCCTGTGGATAAGTCCGGCTGAACGATCCCACCAAGCGGTGGAAGGCTCCGTAAGGGGCCGCCTGGCTCGCGACCACCATCCCACCGAAGTCTGGCGCCAAGTAGCCACCTGCGTTCCGTCAGTGTGTGGGAGTGCCAGTGCCTTAACAGGCTTCTTCTGGGTGAGCTCGCTCCATCTTAGACTCTGTCTCTGTCCTATGACCTAGACTAGAGTCAAGAGCAAACCCATCATTAATAAAAAAAAAAAAAACATATCACATTTTATTACCATGAATTTCTCTACAAACTTTTTATTCATTTAGGGGTAAACATTTTGAAATGCTGAGTCGCGTGTATGAAAACTTTTGTTCCTTAGTTTAATCCCAAAATTTAAAGGAGATCGCCTCAAAGGCTGGTAGCTTTCATACAAACGTTTTTCCTCTTCTTACTTTTTAGAAAAAAAATCCTGAAATACGTATTAAATTATTTTAACTTCATTTTTACCCCGTTAGACGCTAAAAAAACCCTTAAACACGTATTCAGACATATTAGCGATAATTATAAAAAGTGAAACACATGTTTTATAATTATCACTCCTCCGTGTAGATACTAATTCTCAAATGGCTCGCATTTAAAAACCATTAATTTCCATACAAATATTTTACCCCTATGGGTGGTTCGCAAAACGTGTCCTTTTTTTGTTCATTTGCCATAAAATTCAGAATAATGCATAAAAATCTGTTTTAACTCAGTGGGATTATGAGATTGTATCGAAACTTTTAACCTGCAGAAGCTGAAAGTTGTACTACAACATTTAATATTTATTTTCATTTTTTATACCTGTAAAAGTACGTTTCGGTGGTCTGTTCAAAACCCACTTTGTTATCTTTACAATTTGAAAAATTACTTAAATAGACATACTATCACACTATTTTTACGTTATCGACATCCAAAACATGTTCAAGATAAATTTTAAGTTACAGATATTTCGCTATAATTGGCTATTTTCATTTTATTTACGATTCGCATATGTTACTAGGGTCCTGCGTCTCATCGGTGGTACAAAAAAAGACATGCAAAAAGTGATTTAAATTGTTGTTAACGCGACTATAGACCTCAAGTACGTTTATATCAAACTTTTGAACGCAGTCGACGGCTATTTGTATTTGCTGTTTGTAGGTCCAGTGCAAAATTTTTGTTAGTTCGCATAAAATTTGTTTATTGTCAAACCTCAGCGGGTCAATACGGTTACCGCCCTAAAAATGTGAGTAAACATATTATTAATCTCTTACACTAATTTGTTAGTACAGTCTATTGTTCTGTCCACAAAAATGGAGCTTGTTCGTATAACACCTCAAAAATGAATTAACCAGCCCCACCTTTATACAAAAAATCCCTTCGGTGGTCATCTTTTCAGTAGTCATTTTTGGTAACCGAAAAGACAGTTGGTCACCAAAAAGACACCTAATACCAAATACTGTTCAAATATTCAGAACTTACCAATTTTATATGTTTTTGCTACTACTATTAATAGATTTTATTTTATATTCCAAGAATTTTTTTTATTTATATTTAAGTCAATAACACTAAAAAGCATGAAGGTTTGCTTGTTAACTAACCTGTACACACAGATCTAGAGAACCAACAAATGGCTGAAAATGAAGATTTGGTGTTGAATGAGGTATCAGAGGGAGAAGAGATCGTTCGTGTGCATGATCAAATTAAATGTAAGACTGCTGCATTAAACAATGCTGCTCCATCTACCTCATACACCTCTAATAAGTGGACTGATCAACCAGTACAGGTTGAATAATATATGAGCCATCAGCCACTCCTGAAGTGTTGTTGCGATCAAAAGAAGTGCAGCCAGCAGCAAGATCTGAACATAAGTGGCTAGAACCAGATGAAGACAATGATTCTGAAGAGATTTTTTGACCACCAAAAAGTTGTCTTTTCGGTGACCCATAGCATTTTGATACTTTATTTAATCTTTTATGAGCATTTTCAGATTTCTTTATAAATATTTTTTGATTAAAAACATTTTTATATGAATAATTGACAAAAAATATACTGTTTAACATTTGTATTTTCGTATTACGTCTTTTTGGTGGTCCTTGCGACTTTTTGGAGGTCAGAAAAAAAAGATTTTTGGTTATAATAGCCGATTTAAAAAAAAACGATCTCAATCATTAGGATGCTTGAAAAATATTTTTTATTTTGTACCTAATAAAGTAAAAACTTTGATTATATTGCGTTTTTATTTATTTAAAATTTTTTAGTCCCTTAAATGCGAACCACCCCTATACTTAAGTGTTAAAATAACAAAAAACCTGGAGAACTTAATTAATTATTAAAATTTTCTAATCAAATCAGAAATTTTAAAACAGGTGACTTTAAAGATCGTGAACTTTCATACAAACGTTTTACCCTTTTGAACCCTTTTGGGGTTAAATTCTGAAAATATTTTTCTTAGCGGATGGTCATAAATAAACCTATTGCCCAAATTTCATGCTTCTTCTACTTTTAGTAGTTTAGTGCGTTGATGAACGAGTCAGTCAGTGAGGACATTTTGTTTTTTTATGTGTAGATAAAATTATACATATATCACGCCTTTATCCCTTGCAAAAACGGTCATTTTACGCCACGTCTGACAAACATTCGAGGGTCATTCGGAAAATTGGTATCGCCATAGTGACAGGTTGTCAGCCCATCGCCTAAAATTGCAATACACACCCTCGAGTCCCTTCGTTGCCTTTTACCACACCCACGGGAAAGGAATGGGGTGATGTTATTCTTAGCCGGCATCACACGGCAAGTTAAATTAGACAACACATTATGTTTGTTCTCCTACCTACATACTCTGCCACAAAATTACCTACGCAGAAACCGATCTTCTATTTAATGGACACCCTATTATACAAAAACAAATGGCACTATAAATCTTCATGAACTGAGGAACTGCGGATGATGTGATATGAAAGCTGAGCCAGCTTGGCTCACTTTGGTGGTATTGCACTGTGGCTTGTGCGTAGAGTAGGTCAGGTCAGGTTTGGTTAGGTTAGGTTAGGTTAGGACAATTATCCTTTTTTACGCTACTGGCAGTAAAATACATTGTAAAATTGGCGGGCAATGAACGAGCTGCGGTAGCCGATGGGAGAGGCGTCGTCACTAGTAATGACGAAAGTCGCAGATTCAAATCCTGCCCGCGCTTGAAAATTTTGCATGTTTTCAAAAATTGTATACCTAACACGGGAAGTGTTTTAAGATTTGGTATTCAATATATCCTTTTTTACTTTGTCATAAAGTACGTAGAAACCGATCACTTATTTCATGGCTACCCTATAATACAAAAACAAATGTCACTATGAATCGTCGTGTCTGAGGAACTCCGAATGATGTGATTATATCAGCTCAGACTGGTGGTATTGTACTTAAGCGTGAAACTTTCACAGATAAAAAATAAAAATAATATAATATCCTGGACAGTTCACTCAGCGCCATCTAGGCCCAAAATAAGCAAAGCTTGTACTATGGGAACTAGATAGCTGATATCAATACTTATATACCTCTACTTTATTTTGTAAATAAATACATAGGATGCATAGAAACACCCAGACTAAACACAAATATCTGAAAATTACTTAACAAATATTTGTGTCTTGTGGGGATCGAACCCACGACCCTCGGCGTAGCAGGCAGGGGTACTATCCGCTACGCCATCGACCCAGTCGAAGATCCAGATCCAGATGCAAGGATCAACTTACTTATATATAGATTATCTTTATTGCTTGTAGAGATAATCCCCGCAGGACCAGTTGTACACTTGAGCAGTACCATTAAGTGTACAATTGAGACAAATTTTTCACAGTAGTACCATTATAAATTATTCTATAATTTCACCTTTCTTTACTCGCATTTCGGAATACATGAAATTTATTTTTATAAAATACTTTTATGCATTTTAATACCAAAATAACATCGCAAATAACAAGAAATTTAAAATGCGAAAAATAATTAATTCTCGGACAGTAAAACAAAATGACTGAATTTAAAAATAATATAACAGGATTTCAAACTAAAACACTTTTTCACTGAAATCCTAAATTCAGCTGATTAAGTGGAGCGAGATAACGTTTTGAATAAACTAAAGTTCTGTTTGCAACTGCACTTATACCTGTAACAAACTGAATTTGTCCTTAATCCACTTTTCGGAAACTATTATCATCTGTACTTCATACCCATTCTACATACATACATACATAAATCATGTCTATATCCCTTACAGGGTAGGCAGAGCATTAAAGGCCGTAAAACAATACGTCCGACAAAAGTTTGAGGGTCAATCAGATAACTGTGTATTGTAGCGGAAGCTACAATCTAGCATATTTTCACGTAGGGGAATTTCATCACATCTCAATTCCCTACGTGATTTGCGTGATACTTTTACTTAGGTTTAGTTACTATATAAGCTGAATTACATGTTAATATAATGTGCATTAACTACGGAGACGTCGAGTATAATTTACCGTCACCACTAACCATCAGTTGGTATAGCTGGTAACCCCGCGTTGAACATGGAAGCCTTCAGCGACGGCCGCGTTGGAGCGCTGTCCACCGCCATCTGGAGTCAAGAATCACAGCTTCGCGAGCAGCTACCTACGTCTGCGGTTATTCATCGCAAGTCCCATCGTCAAGACCACGGAATGAACCTGCCCGCTTCCTGGTCACACTTCGGCGGCAACTGCTCATCTCCATAACTCTCGACTCACCGAGGACCTGGAGACAGCATCGGCTCAGCTGTCAAGAGTTCGCCCGCTCCAGCCAGAATGCCTGCCGCATCGGACTTTAATATGACACCGCACCGCAAGACTACACGAACAACTGCTCACACCACGACCCCACACGACGCCAAGCCCTGTCTGATTTCGTAACATCTCTCGACGAAACTCTAATGCACCACTTCAGACAGGATTCCATCCACCCTCCCGAGAAGTAACAAGGAAGAATCATCGCCTACCTACAGGACGCCGCACGCAAACACAGAAACCGCAAACGCCAACTACGCCGCAACGCCGCACCGCGCGGCAACTCGCCGCACCGCATCGCAACTCGCGCACCACATCGCAACTCGCGTACCGCATCGCGCGCAGCGCACGGCAATATTCCGCGCCACACCGTAACATGCCGCACCGCAGCCCGACAAAAGAAATGTATAAGCACTACGGTCGCATCGCCGCACACACAGCAAGCCTAGAAGAAATGGAATAAGGAATATCTTCGGGACCTACATAATCGTCGCTAGATGTCATGAAAATGTTTATCGTCGCACACGCACTGCACTTTCCTGACACAGTGCCCCATCCATTCGGATTTGCGTAGTCGGTCGTAATTTGTACGTACCTGCTGAGCTACAGCATAAGGCGGCCAGTCAGTTGAAACTAAACTCGCCCGATCAGGAGCTTGAGTAATTTACGCTCGTCCATAGCCCAGGACTGGAGCAGCAAGAAACTACGAGGATGCAGCTTTCCCTCAGTTTTGTTTAAAATAATTTGAAGCAACGCGACGCAAGACAACGATAACAAAAGATATCATATGATTGAACAAGGTCAATGTCACCACAACAAGCGAAAATACAAGTCGGCGAAACACGGAGTTACAGCAAACTGCCCGGTCAGCACATTCCAACGAAGACTACAGTCGGCTACTAGTCGAATCAGCGGTTCAAGCACATTCATCAAGCGTTATCAAATCATAATACTCATTGGTTGCTAAAAAATTTTAAGATATTATTGTAACTTTACTGTATTTTTAAGAGTCCATAAAAAATTTCTTTCTCAAAGGGGGGTGTACTGTAGCGGAAGCTACAATCTAGCATATTTTCACGTAGGGGAATTTCATCATATCTCAATTCCCTACGTGATTTGCGTGATACTTTTACTTAGGTTTAGTTACTATATAAGCTGAATTACATGTTAATAAATTGTGCATTAACTACGGAGACGTCGAGTATTAATTACCGCCACCTCTAACCATCAGTTGGTATATGTATCACTATAGTGACAGGTTGTCAGCCCATCGCCTAAAATTGCAATCCACATAATCCTCAAATCCCTTAGTCGCCTCTTACGACACCCATGGGTAAGAAATAGGGTGATGCTATTCTAAGCCGGCATCACACATACCCATTCTACTCTACTTATACTGGTAATTCTTAATAAGATTAAGGGCCAGGAACCAGTATAGAATAGGAGATCGGGGACAAAAGTAACACGGTGCAATAGTAACATTGCCAATATTTCGGTTGCTAATAAACTTAAAGATGCGCCTACACAGACAAAGCCCGTGTCGTGTTACTGTAGGCCCGCTAATCAACCACGAGCTCCAAGTGTCCGCCAGGTCGGTGCCTTTTTTGAGACCCTAGTGTAATTCGCATGAATTATCGCATCATTACTCAGTTATAAGGAAAGTTTAAGATGATTTAAATAACTTTCGAAGTTATATGTGGGTTTCTTAATGCTTTTATGGACAAAAACTTAATTATTGCCTCTAGAACATACTTCAATAGTTACCAAATGCTTAGTAAAACTTATTGCGTTCTTTTGCAGCTTTTATAAAATAACAGAACTAAAAGTTGTATCACAAACCGACCCGGTAGTGGGGGCCAATTTTAACATTTACCTTCTCTTAAATATGAACTGTATAAACGTTATCATATTATCTACTACGATTTGAAATACATGTAAAATCTGTTACGTAATTAATTAATGATTACATTGTAACCAAAAAAGATTTTTACGGGTTAGTATTTTTCGAGCAATAGGCCACGATAGGCAATAGCGATAGGCCTGCCTAGGTTATGTTTATCCCTTAAAAGGGTAGGTAACCCATAGGTGCCGTTTATGGTAGACTGTATGCCTTCTTACTAATACTGTTTACCTACAAATCTCAGCAAGATATCCTAACAACTTAGTAGATAATCAACAATGGCCTCAATTCGGGATATAAATTCTCTTATCTTACCTTAAATTAGTGCTGTTACTTTCCGTCAAATAGGTTAAGAAAAGGATAGGAGATATTTTAGTCGTGTCATGTCTTATAATTTCATGTAAAATACGTGTTATCTGTCAAAATAAGGCGACGATCAAAACAATGGCGAAAAACCATTGACGTTTTTAAAAATGACAGGACTTAGATATCTCCTATCCTTTTCTAAACCTATTTGGCGGAAAGCGACAGCACTAATTTAAGGCAAGTAAGGAGAATTTGTATCCCGAATTGAGGGCAATATCTCTTCCGACAACGACTCAACAGCCCCTCGGGGTTTGGGTGCGTTTTTCATAAAATGAATCCAATTTAGCCATATACGGCGAGCCCTATACTATACGTCGGGCCTTAATAAGGATAGATGCCGTCTGCTTATCGATGGGTATTGCGGCAAGGATGTGCGAGAGAATATTGAAGAGTTCCGTATATTTTGTCCGCTATTATTTAGGTGCGGTGGGGTGCCGTGTGATGCCGGCTTAGAATGGCATCACCCCATTTCTTACCCATGGGTGGAGTAAGAGGCGACTAAGGGACTCGAGGGTTGCATGTGTTTTGCAATTTTAGGCGATGGGCTGACAACCTGTCAGTACAGTGATACACAGTTATCTGATTGACCCGTAAACTTTTTTCAGACGTGGTGTTCATATCCGTTTTACGGCCGTCAATGCTCTGCCTACCCCGTAAGGGATAAAGGCGTGATTTATGTATGTATGTAATATTTAGGAAGGTCGAAAGTCAAGTAGCCAATTTGACATACAAGTCAGTAGGAAAACTCACTGTTACAAATATTTCTTCAAAGAATAGACTCATCGTCGAATTGCATAAAAAGCACCAGTGCCCGATATTATCAAACTACAGGCTACATCTTTGCAGGTGTAATTCAATGTTGCGTAGTCGGTTAGCCATTATGATAACAGGAATAATAACCGGCTACGCAATGTACAAAAAACTTCACTGGTAAACTTGTAACCAGTAGCTTCATAACATAGGGCACTGGTCTATCCATATACTTACTAACTCGATAAATATAAAAGTTTTAAAATCCGTCCTACCTTATGTCTGCTACCGATAACTACCTACCGACTTACTACTTAGTACCTACGCCAAAATTTAAAAAAAAAAAACCTCTGGTCGCCTAATCTATTCCCCTATCTAAAAAGGCAGGTACTACGTTAGCTGCAAAACTCACAAACACACAAAATTTTGTACTAGGGAACCTTAACAAAAAAAAGATGCGTCGCATTTTCTAAACCCTTACATTTTTTCATCCTAATACACCCAATTTGCTTTCTCTGTGAAAGCTTAGATGTAGCTTCTATATACTTAGATACAATATACCTACTCTAATTTTCCATTTTCTGTTTGTAGTCTACGGAAAACACACTTTTTTTCCAGAGAATACGTACCTTAAGGCCTTAAGGTATATTCACTGATGGGATATACATGCATAACGTGAGGTGGTTCCGATTATTATATCAAGCTTTTTCATTAGTTTTGTAAGGTCAAATCCTCTTTTAAGGCGAGTGTACAGCCGGTTGTAGCACATAAGGTACCAGGGGTACTCCAAAAGAACTGAATTATTTTTGTCCTCAGCGATACTTTTTTCTTGACATGGATATGTATATGTAAAAAATGACTTGTCTTATGAGAATAAGTTTAAATTTTTATTATGTATTACTAGGGATTATAAATAATTCAGTTCTTTTGTAGTACCCCTGGTACCTTATGTGCTATAACCGACTGTACTCGTGAACGACCTCGACAGTGGCGCCACATCACAAAAAATATTTTCTCTTTAGGTATGCAAATAATCTATCAGAATATCCGTTGCACTAGCTTTTAGTATTATCATTAAGGCGAGTGTAGCCGTCAATGACCTCGGCAGTGGCGCCACTTCACAAAATAAAGTTGTCTCTTTATACAAACAATCTATCAGAATATCTTAAGTAAAATTAGAACCAGCATTCTCTATGAAATATTCGCTGCAATTAAAGTTATGGTAGAAAGTGCCTAAAACGGCCACTTTTGGTACTAATTTCCATAACTTTAATTACAGCGAATATTTCATTGAGTTTGCAGGTTCTAATTTTACTTAAGGATTACTAAAAACTTGGGCAACGGACATTCTGATACATTGTTTGTATAAAGAGAAAATATTTTTTTATGTAGTGGCGCCACTGTTGAGGTAGTTCACGGGTACACTCGCCTTAATGCTGGGAGACTGCAAATTTATTGCGGTGGTGGAAGAAGAGAATCATTATTTTAACCTAGGCGCAAATCAAAATGTATGTGAACGTAGGTAGAATTATTTAACATTAGTTGAAAATATGTTTAAGCGAGTTTTATCCTCATTTTACTCCGTTTTCAGGGACGAATAATGTGAGAATTTATGAGACTCACACTCTCGCCTGTGATTTTCGTAAAATTCGGCTGAACACGGTTCTAACACGCCTTATGTTATTTATAGATGTCCCCTTAACTTCTCGTTTTTTATGAAAATTGAGATGTGAAACATATCGGTATTTTGTCTATAGGTAAGTATGTAGATATGCGACATTGGTACAATTTACTTCCAGGTTTCGTACTTAACAAAATCATGTTAAATTTTTTGGAGCATCCTATGCTTATCAACATAACACTTTCATCTGTCGTAATACCACAAAACTAGTAATTTTTATATTTTGATTTGCAAGGTGAAAAAACTTTTCAGTTTTAGAGATCAAAACGGCCGATGTGATCAAAGAAGATGTGATCAAAATATGGTGAAAGCTACAATTCATAAGAAAATTAACGAATCCCTGCCTGAATCCCTTATTCCTTCCTTACCACCATATACTTAGTGTGTCGTAAAGTGCCTGCGCTCATTATATCCAAATTTAACGATGATTGCTACGCGCGGCACGCCAGGCGTTATCCCGCGAAACTATATACGGGGTGTACGGGACAGCCCTCTAGATACTTATAGGGTGCATGCAGACTATGAACCTGAACAACTTTCCCCTGGAAACATATGTCAGGAAACGACAAAAAATAATTCAACCGCCCATACAAAATCACGATCAGCAGTCAGCATTTACTAAGGAAAGTAAAAAGAAAAGACGTTTCCTGAAATATTTTCTTACGGTAAATTGTTCAGTTTCATGGTCACAATGTACCCTATCAGTATTCAGAGGGCTGCCCCTTACACCCTGTATGTACGTCGGCGTGGCGTGGCGGGATCGCTTGTCGAATTACGACCTACAGAAAATGAAATAAATGAAGGACGCGTTTCGTGAACGATTTTCCAAGTAACGGTAGATCATAGTTTAGGTACAGATTGTACCAAATAGTCACTTATATAATATGAACTTACTTACACAATTTAAAAAATTCAGAAAATCGCTATTCTATAGGAAAAAGGAGAAACCAAACTGGTATATAGAGCCGTACCACGCGTTATTGGCATCAAGATACACTTGCGAAATTCGCGGGCTTTGGCTGAGTCGCTGTAGCCCAGATGGAACAGGCGTCGCCACTAGTGATCGCGAAAGTCGCAGGTTCAAATTCTGCCTCTTCTAAAAAAGAGAAACAAATATGTTTTGTTACTCATAGCGCTACCTATCTGGCATGACACTATGGTAGTTTTTGTGGTCTGAATAGAAGTTTGGTACCCATCTGAGTATTGCTTGAGTATTGACACAGACTTGTTTCAAATTGTATTAAAAATACACTGAACGAATAAAGTTGGCGCCAAATCTAAAAAAGCTCGATCCTAACACCGCAAAAAACTTTCGCCAAAAGATGAAGTAAAAAATACATTGCCTAAGATATTTCAAATTACTTTCCCAAATAAATCCAGTGGAGTTACGCGACATTTCATATTTTAGCATAACATTTCACTAACACGCTTTCACGCTCCGCAATATTTATCGTATGATTTACACGTATTGTACAATAATTTACACTTTTCGCTCAGCTACCGAGTCCCTACTCATTCTTCAAGAAGCATTTTGTGTTCAGACTTTCCGGTGGTTCAGTGTATTTTCAAGATTCTAAAATCGTTCTAATCTTTTTTATCTCGTAGTAATTATTCGCATATTTCTACAGTAGTAAATATATGTGACATCAATACTGATAAATCAAACGTGTTGTAAAAAAGACCTTTAACAGAGATTCATCTTTAAAACAAAAGCAGGCTGACAAGGAAAAATTGCAGACTTGAAAAAGGAAGCATATTTTTTGCAAAGACAATAGAGTCCAGCCAGATTGAACCTCGTGGCAAATTAATAAAGAAGAATGAAGTCTTTACCACAGATCTCTTATATATATGTCCTAAAGGACAGATAAGAAACAAGCCTTAGTACATGAAGTCCTTACTGAATTGACCATAGACTTACAATATACCACTACGTGAATTGACCATGGATTGTGTAATTTTACTGTGATGTACCATGGACGTACTCGCTACGTTATATTGTTACCTCCTAGTATTTAATAGTGATGTGTAGTAGTCACAGTATTAGGTAGTATTTTTCACAGGTATTTTTATTATACAGGTAATTTAAATAAAATGAATGTTACATAATTTAAAATAATTTTATTACAGCAAACTAAAAACGAATAATTTTATTACAGCAAACTAAACACGAAGTAAACGACTGTCACCTCAAGCCGCCATACGCCGGTTTCTTATTCGTATCACTCTGGGAGCCTGAAAATAAAGCATAGGAAAACTTTATTAAAAACGATACGATAGATAAATCTCAAAGTACGAGCCTTCTGTCCGTCGCAATGGATGTATGCAATTTAACTACAACAGGATAAGATAAATAAAGATCCACATAATAATAATTGAGTGTGTCAAAGAAATTTGAGTTTCTATTTACTTTGCTGATCATGACCAACCAATTTTTTGATAAAATAGACGTGCAAATCTAGATTGTTTATATCAGGTTTATAATTATGTGTTTTCAGAGCTGAATAACGAAAACGCCACCCAGCCCACCAAGCTTGTATGGTACACTTAATTTTTCTCCATGCTAATGTTTGAACTAAAATTAAGTTTATTTTGTCTTATATAAAAGATAACAAAACTAGGTTTTGGTCTAAACCTGCGACATTACCTTCTACCTTATCAGGTAGGCAAAATAGGCGCGGATACGATTCTTATTTTTTTTCTGTATAAGTTTAGCGCTGATACTGCCCATAGAATTGCACTATTCTGAAACATTAATATAGTGTTACACTGTAATTGTTCTATTGTATATAATTAGTGTAGGGAAGTCGTGAGTTCATTTATTATAGGCAAGGTGGTGAAGAATGTGGGACATCATGCTATATTGACGCACACCTTCTGTGATGCAGTAGTCTAGCGTCTACTGATACTTAGCCAACTTATCGCTCGGTGTAGCTGTTCTCAATTTCAATTGTACCTTGCTTTGGAGAGCATATCAAGCCAGGCCGGGATGATGTTTAAGATGATTCTACTTAAATGCTGATCGCTACACTGCCTCGTCGGCCTAGTAGGCAGTTTAAATACGCTGATGCTGCGGTTAATGCGGTTATTCGTGCGGAAAGAGAAAAAGTATAACTCACCATGCATTTGATTAACCAGTTTGGATGCCGACGAAGAATCAAATGTGTGGATCTTCATTTGTATGAAACTCAACAGATCACCAGTCTACTAAGATCACAACATATAAGTAGCTCTTATCTTTGGTGTATTCTGAAAGTAGAAAGCATTGGATTGTTTTAAACTGGTCACTACCATAATGAACGCACCAAAAAAACTAGACACTTAGACACACATAAGCAAAAAAATATTGTGATATCAACATCAAGGGAAGCTGCTTACATTTGCTATAGCGAATAAGTATGAACGTTGAAGTCATATCATTACTTATATTACATACCACAAAAATTGCAGCGAAACTGCGTTCTAAACGATGTTCTAAACAGTTTCCATAAATTCTTGATCGTAAAAACAGCAATACAAATTTTTATCGAATGCCGTCACCTCGTATTCGCCAAGTTCACTTTTCTTCGTCTTTGCCCATAGCACAGTTCAAAATAAAATAAATGGTTATAAAATGGTCAATGTTTACAATAATATTAAGGATAAATCGTAATTAAAGAAATAGAAATCGTTAGAAGTTGGCCGTGAAAAAAATGACAGTTTGAATTTGACAGGCATAGATAAAATTCTTTTGTATTCTATTTATCCATTGGACAGGCAAAGGTCTTAAAACCATACAGCCTCGTCTTGATGTAGCTAATCGTAACTCAGAATATAATCGTGGGACTGGGACAGGTATACGGTCCACAGCTTTGTTCGGAGATTCCAATGGCTGGTCTTTACTTACTTCTGCTGTGTTTCTGTTTATTATTGTAGTTAGGGCTGAATGCCTTGAGGATAATGAATTGATTATGACTGAGGGACGAGGGAAGGGTTACAAGTTTGCACTGCTAAGTAAGTACTCGTTGCCTATAGCGAAATTTAAGTACAGCAGGTATGTACTATAATTCGTCATGTGGAAATGTGTATATATTCGAATGTAAGGGAGAGCCCTCCGAATACTGATAGGTCGCATTCAGACCATGAGACTGAACAACTTCCCTCAAGAAAATATTTCAGAAAACGTAATCTTTTTTGACTTCCCAAAGTAAATACTGTCAATTAATCGTGATTTTGTATGGAAGGTCGTTTTTTTGTTGTTTCCTGACATATGTTCCTAGGGGAAAGTTGTTCAATTTCATAGTCTGCATGCACCCCAGCAATATTCACACGGCTGTCTCTTACACCTCGTATAGTATTCGCCCAGATAATACTTTTACTCATGAGGCCTTAGTACAATAAAGTTAGACAGCCTAACTTTTATGTGGGACCTTACCCCTAAAGTTAAATTAAGCTGTGAATAGAGAAGAAAACCGGGAAAACAAACAAAAAAATTTTTTTTTACAGGCTTTCGATGGTTAAGTAGAGTCCAGCAAATAGCTTTACAAACAGCTTTACAAAAACGCATATGAGAAATTATTTTAAAATTATAAATTATCCATTCTCAATCCTTTGCTTCAATAACGTGCTTATCTGTATAAACTGTAGAACGGAACGTAAGCAGTCTCTTTTTACGATGGTAGATATAACCGTTAGAGAAAATCAGATCCTAATCGTGAACTGGGATGGTTCAAATAACCTTATTCCTCTACACGACATTTTGCAGAATAAACGTTTGCTAAACATAGAAGCTTTAAGGATACTACGAGTACAACTCAGAACATTGTTTTTAAATTGTTTTTCTTTCGTTTTTTTTTATTTTAGGTTTTGAGATGACATCGCAAAATGAAATATTGTTAAAAGTGTAGATTAGCATTCATCTCATTTAAGCTAAGTTTTCGTTTTAAGTAAGAATTCAGCTGAAAACCAGCGCTAAGGTTCCTTTATTGTAGCATATGCCGAGCTGGTGATCTTTACTGTATCGAGTGTGCAAGGTTTTTAATTATGCATGTAAGAGACGGTGTACCAAAAACTTTGCAGGCATGATCAGACCATGAAACTGAACAACTTTTACTATGGAACCTATGTTGGGAAACGAAATTTTTCTTCGAGTTTCCATAGAAAGTCAGTCAGTTTTTTTCTTGTTTACTAATATATCCCCGATAGAAAAAATGGATCAGTTTCACGGTGCAATGTTTTCGGTACACCGTTCTTCGGGCTTGTTATGCCCTTTTTGTTACTCCGTGTGTATATAACAAGAAGCAGCAGTACATACATATATTACGCCTTTATCCCTTGCGGGGTAGGTATTAATTTCAACTCGATATTTTAACGCGTTACCGAGAAAAAAGTTTGTGACGAACGGACGGCCCGACGGACAACAAAGTAATCCTACAAGGCCTCCATTTTTCCTTTTGAGGTTGGAATCCTCAAAATGCAGTCCCTAGTCGCCAACGCGCTATAAATCTCAAAATAGTTCTACAAACGAGCTAGAAATGTAAAAACTCGTTCGCTCTTATAAAATTCTTTGAAATCTTGCAGCTAGATTAATTTACGTGACGCCAGTCTGAAACCTGAAAAACGCAAATAAAATTAAAAATCCTAGAGCTGCCATGAAAAGGGGTTACTTTTATTCAAATACTATTCAACGGAGGTGTCTCAAAAAGTCGGAAGAAAAATTAATGAAAAAGAAAGTTACAAGTGTAGACTGTAGAGGTCGCTCGGTCTTGACAAATTGAAAATTCCTTTACAAAAGCCAGTTCCCCGTTACGAATGAAAACGCTGAAATACTTTGGGGTTAAGAGAAATGAAAAGAGCGTTCGAGTTTATTGCAGAATTGGTTCTGTATTTAAATAAGATTGTCTAAGAAAAGAAAACATGGAGAATTTTATAAATTGATAAAAATCGTTCTATTAAAAAATTCACAATCCATAGATGTAGATTTTTAATTGTTTTCTATCAATGTCACATTTTTCAAATAAAATAAACTAAAGGATTAAATGATCGTCATAAAAGTAATTTATACCAGAACAATAAATTGTTGTTTCGATACAAAATAAATACAAATGGTAATTAACCAAGATTTATGTAAAAAAAGTATTTATTTTAGTAGCACATTGAAATAAAGTCACAGCATATCAAACAACCATAATTTGTTGCTTACGTAACCAAGAGACAAACTGCTAACAAAAACAATTGAAAATTAGTTCACAATTTTTTTATTGGCACAAAATAATACTCAAAGGATGAAGCCAGGACAAAGGATGTATGAAATTTTGTTGCTTGTTTTTCAAGTGTCGCCATTTGTAGCTCCTCATTTTATGCTACATATCACCGATTACATATTACGTGGAGAACGGTCTTTTTCTATTTATTAATAAAAATATATATTAAATTAAATGTATAATTAATATGCTTCATACCTAGTTAATATTTTAGTTTTATTTAATAGAGGAACCCTCGAAGAGATAAGAAGTGTCAAAGAAATCTTTTAAATTTCATCCTACCAGTCTGCCTGTAGAAGAACGGCATTGTCTAAGTATCTGTGTAGATTTCAAGTTTTTTAACCTAAACAGAATACATTAATTTGTCTTAAAGGTTGAAAAGTTTGCTCGTTATTAAGTCCTTGTTATATTTGAACAATGGAGAATATTACAAAATAATTTCGTCTTCTGCACTGTTAATTGGACGGCCTGTAAAAGTTCTTGATATACCTACTTGCATAACTAGATATCTATCTTACTACCTAATTGTTTCAACAAGTAAATAATTCAAGTAATGTTATGTAAATGTGCGTTGTGCATGTACTTGCCTAAAGTTTAGCATACAATTGTCAAAGATAGAATTAACGATAATTTAAAAAGAACCTATAAGAGAAACACACATATTATTTAATTACCTAAGGACCCACCTAAACTGCAATTGATATGTGCCTGCCTAAATTTATTTGTCACTTATATAAGTTACTAGGGTTGTGGACACCCGTTGGATATAGTCGACCCAAAGTCGCGGCCTCTGGAAGCGTCTCGGGGAAGCCTAAGTCCAGCAGTGAAGACGTCTTACTGTTGTTGCTGATCATGATTAGAAAAAAAAAATAGCATTTTTGTGGGCCAAGTAGGAATTTATTTGAAACTTTAAGTCTATTTTTTCTTTTTGCAGTAAATTTGGTAATAGCAGCAGCAGTAAAAGCTGGTTTAGCAAAACTTTTCATAGCTGTTCTGCTAGTTGTAACCACCATCAAAACTATGGGGGTCATAGCATGGATGCTTGCCGCCGTAAGGAATAAAAACTCTCTGAATTTAAAACACGGGAGAATCGCAGTTATTGAAGAAAATATATTTGATGCTATCGTGAATATATTCAGCAACCGGCCTTAGGTGCGTAGTTTTTGTATTGTTTTTTGGGAAGCATCTTTGCTTGGCTTGTATCAAATTAAACGAAATGCTTAAAAACATAAAGATCTTCTAACTTCTTCTTAGCGTGTCGATGGCAGACACTACACCGTCGCGGCCCAGAACTTGGCTACGATGACAGCGCTGACAGACGCTGTCATTAGATCGTCCTACGCAATAAATAAGTTGCTCTGTGGTCCTGCGTACCTAAAGATACCACGACGACAGCTGTGGCCTGTGCTATCATTGAACAACTACAATTCTACAGGCGAAAAAGTGGCAACATCGCGCCAAAATTAATATTTAAATAGCAACACTGATGAAAATTACAACTACAGGCGTTTTTTGAAGCTACAGGTCTACAATTTTACAAGTCACAGCTACAGGCACCTGTAGATTTCCATCGACAAACCATAATGTAGATTTTGCTTTTAAAAACACAATCGAGCAAGTTTTTACAGGTGTTCATCAAAAGACTTGTAAACTACAACTGTACAAACTTACAACTTGTGAATAATTTTACAGGTCGTCTGACCTAGGTAATTATTTTACAAGTGCAAGATTTCTGCATAAAAATCTATTCAATATGTTCAAAAGTACTCAAAATGCGTTCCTTGCCAAATTATTTTGCTCGAGGCGTTAAATAAAGCAAAACTTTATCGTCAATTGTGGATTATTATTATTAATTCACAACAGTACTATTTTAACGTACTCTATCAATAATATGATCTTAATTAGAAAAATTGTGGATTTTTCATTTTTGTAATTTCCTTTTTATTAAAATAATAATTTTCAGTGTAATGTCTTAAATATTTAGCTAAGTGTTTACATACTTTCACATTATTTAATCTGTGCTATAACATTGACGTTGAATTTGAGTGAATGAAATGAATGAATCGATAGTGTTGTACATCGACTTATAAAATTTACCTGTAGTCGAGATTTTGGAGCGGTACTGACAGTGGTAGCTTTACAAGTGTCTTCATAAAACGCCTGTAACCTGTAAATTGTAACTACAAGTGCGTTACAGGCAGATTTCCGCCTGTAAATGTGGACCTGTACCTGTACAATGATAATACATGGCACAGGTATCTTTACGAGGAAAATCTTTATTGTCATCATCTATCTTCTTCATATTTCTTCTATTCTATTTACATGTAAATAAGCTAAAGCTGAGATTTTAAAAACTGTAGATAAAATTAGAAAAAAAATAATATTTGCGTAAAATATGACTAAAGGGAACACACCATTAACACGAAGAAACAGTTTTATACTAAAACAACTAGGTTTAACTTACAGTCAACGTGCCGGCGCAAATGCATAAAATACCCAACGGAGAAAGGAAGTTCAGGGAATGGATCAAATAGGGATTCCGTTGGTACTTACAGGGCTGGGTGGAAAAGATATCGACACCTAGCATTCCACTACAGCCTTGGCGCGTTATTCACTTCAAACCACTCACAGCTTCTGTTCGTATTCCACTTTGATATCAGTCATTACGCGTGACCCAACACGAATTTGGGCCGTACAAACGCGGGCCAATATGGCCACCTGATGCCTATTCAACGCGACGCTCACGTGGAAGACGTCGAGACATCCAACAATCACTAAGCCTGGCATTCCAGTACAACCCAGGAGAAACGCAATAATACGATGCATCAACACGCGCGATCTCAAATTGAATCGTCCATTACACGCGGCATCACAAAACGCGTGGCGGGAAATCCGCACAATACGCGATACCCTCCCGTCCGAACGGTTTTGAGTGACTGATAGTGCGGTGCAGAAATCACCGCTTGGCGCCTACCAGGCGGCCCGCGCGCACGCCGCCACCCTCGCCCCGCGAGTGAGAAAGGGACAACATATGCCCAGAGCGAATGCATGCGAACGAGTATCGCGGCGCATTCATAGACCGTCATTAATACCTAACTTACCCCAGCATAGCAACGCTAAATTAAACATTCACCCGCCCTAGGCCGAATCCCTTAGGCCTATTCACTACTGGGGAGACGAGATAGCGTTGCTATTGCTCGCTTAAGAACTGAATCCCCTACCTGAACTGTCGCGACTCGAGGAGTGCCATCACTACCTGGGAACAAGTTGAGAATGCGCCCTCTGCGCCATCGCAGTGGCGGCAGGTTGGCATCCTTAACCAGAACGAGATCTCCGATGCGAGGGGGTTCAGTTCTGTCCGTCCACTTAAGGCGTTGCTGCAGAATGTGCAAATACTCAAGCGACCATCGCTTCCAAAAATTCTGAGACATTTGCTGCAGCAACTCATAACGCGTCAAACGATTGCTACTGACCTCTGTGTAGGGGTATTCTGGCAAGGCGTTATGTGGTCGGCCAATTAAGAAATGCCCTGGTGTCAGGGCCTCCAGATCATTCGGATCTGAGCTAAGCGGACACAAAGGACGTGAATTGAGAACGGCCTCAATTTTACAAAACACGGTCGCTAGCTCCTCAAATGTTAATATCGTTAAACCTATAACGCGCATCAAATGCGTCTTAGCGGACTTTACAACCGCTTCAAATATACCACCCCAGTGGGGGCATCCTGGTGGATCGAACACCCAGTTAATGCCCTGACGGGAGAGGCTCGTGCCGATAGCTTCCTCGTTTTCCGATAAAAACGTTATAATTTCTTTCATACATCGATCAGCGCCCTTAAAGTTGGTACCACAGTCCGACCTGATCAGCGCTGGTCGCCCTCTTCGCGACACAAATCTATCTAAAGCTGCTAAGAAAGCCTCCGTAGTGAGGTCGGCCACGAGTTCCAAGTGGACGGCCTTGGTTGCTAGGCACACAAACACGCACAAATACGCCTTGATTGACTTCGCGTTGCGAAGGCGTGATGCCTTTACCATAAAAGGCCCCGCAAAGTCCGTTCCCACACCTGCAAACGTCCAGGCTTCCGTCACCCGGTCCGGTGGGAGGTCTCCCATCTGAGGTTGCATTGTGGCTGCCTTCAACCGATAGCAAGGCAAGCACCGAAACACAATGCTCCGTACCGTACGTCGTCCAGACAAGATCCAAAACTCGCGCTGCAGAATAGCCAAAAGTGCATTGCAGCCCGCATGCGAGTTTTTCTGGTGACGATCCCTAACTATAAGTTCTACCAAAGGTCCCTTCTTTGGGAGTAACAGCGGATGCCGTGCTGAAAAGGGCAGGTTAGCGTTCCGAAGTCTACCTCCAACCCGGAGCATTCCATGCTCGTCCACGAACGGGTTGAGGCGCACAAGACCTCCCTTCAGCTTTCCACGGCCATCCCTGAGCAGCCTGGCCTCTTCCTCAAAATGTTCCGCCTGGACGACCCTAACCAATAAACTTAGAGCCGCATTCCGCTCCGCAGGCGAGAGGACAGGTGCCAAGTTCCGTTCTGCTTGAGGTTTTCTACAGTTGTTCACGAACCGTTTGATCCAACCTGTCACCCCTAGAAGTTTGTCGAGGGAGCTGTATCGTTCCAGCAAGAAAGCCGCACTAGGCTTAGGTACGATCTGCCCTACGTTCACTCGCAAACCTCGATCAGGTGGCCCAAGCGGCGACCCGCACTCATTGTATGGCCATCTCTCAGGTGACTCAGTCAGCCACTGAGGTCCCCACCACAGTGAGTGACCTACCAAATCAGGGGCCCTACATCCCCGTGAGGCGCAGTCCACTGGGTTCTGTTCTCCCGGTACGTGTCTCCATACCAACGGAGTTTCCGATCCTTTAATCTGTGACACCCGATTTGCCACGAAAACCTCAAGAGTATGTACCGACGTCTGTAACCAGCACAGAACTATCCTACTGTCGGTCCATGCGTACACCGTTTCATCCAAATTGATGGTACCGCGTAGATTACTAGCGACATAATGTAGCAAGCGCGTGAGAAGCGCTGCTCCCGCCAATTCCAACTTTGGAATGGTCCATCTTGTCCTAACCGGAGCCACCTTACTCTTGGCCATAACTAGACGCACGTCTACAGTTCCCGTTGAACTGACTGTCCGCAAATAGACAGCTGCCGCGTACCCTCGCTCCGAGGCATCACAAAACCCATGTAGGGTAGCCTTACATCCCACCGATGGGAGCAACTTGCGAGGTATGGCGATGCGTACGATCCCTGGTAAGGTGGTCACAAACTTGGTCCAATCATTCAACAGCTCTCCGGAGAGCTGGTCGTCCCAACCCAAGTTTGCTATCCACAACCTTTGCAAGAAGCACTTCGCCATGAACGTCACCGGTGCGATCCACCCGTTAGGATCGAAAGTTCTGGCGATCGTCGATAATACCGAACGCTTCGTCCAAGTCTTCTGCAAAAGGTCTGGCTCGATCTGATACGTAAAGACATCATGCGTTGGCCTATATTGCACCCCTAGGATGCTCAACGTATTTGGATTGTCCGGGTTCTCGAAAAGGTGCGGGTCCTGCTGGAACTCACCTGGCAACCCGGCCAGGAGCTCTGGACAGCTGGACAGCCATTTCCGCAACTCATAACCTCCTGATTCCATGATCGCGATCAGCTCGTCTCGTAGTAGCAGTGCTTGTTGCACGCTATCTGCACCCGTGCAGATGTCATCCACGTAGACGTCGCGATCCAGTACTGCTGCGGCTCGAGGGAATCTTACCCTTTCCTGTGCGGCCAACTCTCGCAGCGTGCGTACTGCCAAAAACGGACTTGGCTTCAGACCATACGTTACCGTGTTAAGCTCATAAGTGACCATCGGCTCGTCAGGGCTCTCACGCCACAAAATCAGCTGGTACCGACGGTCATCCGGGTGTATAATTGTTTGGCGAAACATCATTTTGACGTCTGCGACGAACGCTACTTGGTGCAACCGAAAATCTGTGAGGATGTCCACAATGTCCCGGTTCAACTTGGGACCCGCGTGCAGACACTGGTTCACAGACACACCATTCGATGTAGGAGCAGAACCGTCAAACACTACCCGTATCTTCGCCTCCGGTGACTTCAAAACAGCCAGGTGTGGTATATAGTAATGCTCGACACACCTCCAATCTATGCTGGACACCGACATGTGGCCTAACTCTAGGTACTCCCTCATGAATTCGATATACTTCTGCCGAAGTGCTGCATCTCGCTTCATCTTTCTCTCCATAGCCAGTAGTCTCCGTTCCGCGATCTGTCGCGAACTACCTAAGGAGGGGCGGTTTGGGAGAAATGGCAGCCTGGTAACAAACCTACCTGACGAACTTCGTGCAGTGTTGTACTGATAGAACAGCTCGCACTCGTCATCCTCTGGCTTCCGTCTATCCGCTGTGGGTGGCTCCTCAGACTCCCAAAACCTCTGCAGCACCTCCGACAACACACTACCATAGAGAACCGTATCGCCCTCTGGTAGGTCCTGAGGTCTCCAAACTGGGCCAAAAATAACATACCCCCCTGTGGTATCAACGGCCACTAAACCAGTTTGCTGAAGTACCCGTTTTCTGCCACACCAGAATCTCCCGAAGACGTCTGACCCGAGGAGAACGTCCACCGTACCAGGAGTATCAAAGTCAGGATCAGCTAACTCTAAGCCTGTGGTTAACCCTCGTACCGTTGACGGTAACCGAACCTGAGGAAGTTTCCCTACCACATCATCCAGCACCACTGCTGAGGCATGATAGCTGACCCTTGTACCTGTATTACCTAATGTGAACTCGAAGCTCACCTGACCCCGAACGTCAGGCACATCTACACCTCCAATACCTACAGCCCCATCCGTTGTGGGCCTTATATTTAAGCGTAGCCTACTCACCAGCTTACTAGACACAATACAACCCTGAGCCCCTGTATCTAACAAGGCTCTTACCTGTATGCTGCGGCCACCGTATCCCCATACCCAAATCATTGCCGTAGGCAACAATACCGTAATTGGCCGGGGGGCCGAAGCTGGCGTGTAGGCGGCGATTACCTAGCAGGAATCTAAGCGCGGAGTGTCCGCGTCCTGCGGGGGGGTCCCCTCTCTCCGTACACCTTCGAGTGGGTCCCACTCCTGCTGATAGGGACCTCTGGTCCTGTACGCCATGGCTGGCAGCCTATAGTAACCCTGCGGCAGGCGCGCGTACCGTGGATGCGCCTGTAGCCGCGGGTGCTCAGCCAAGGGGAGAGGCATGCGTGGGTCATGAGACCTCACCATGTTGTTCAGTCCCGCCGAGTACTGCATGTACTGGCCCTGGTATTGGCACCCGCCCGTAGCATCACGTACTTGTGATGGGTGCCCCTGACCTTGGACCTGTGACCACCTACCCTGTTCCGGCACCTGCTGCCGAGGTGGTGACTGTCTCGCGCGTGGTGAAGGGGGCATCACCTGCTGATGTCCCTGGCCTCGTCCCTGAAACCCTGGTGGAAGAGGACTCCTCCTTGGAGGGGGTGGGGAGCGTTGCTCCCGTCTAGGTAGGGCAGACTCCGTCCGCTGACCCGCGTCAGCTCTGCCTCCGTAATCTCCGCTGCGGTTCATGCATAGGAGCTGATGGTGGGCACCCTGGCAGTACCTGCAGTTGGTGCTTGATGGGCACTCTCGCACCTGATGCGGCCCCATACACCTAAAGCACCAACGCCGTTGCTGCACCACACCACGACGTTTCTGCACCCGCTGTGCAGCGAACTCCTCACACGCAGTCACCTGATGCCCCGCCTCTCTGCAGTAGGCACACCTCGATTCCAAATTAGCGACATTGTATCGCCTGGGTGGCCTACTCTTACCGTCTCGCGCCTGTGCACCCGGCCGTTCCGGGCGGCGAGCGGCCGCAGACTCCGCGTGAGGCGACTCTCCAAATTGGGCATCTACCCGCCTGCACTCGGCCTCGAGGAAGGACTTGAGCTCCTTGAAGGTCGGGAGGTAATCAGATGTCTTACCTCCGTGTGACTGTTCAAAACGAGCGGCCATGTCGCTCGGCAGGCGGCGCAACAACGTGTGGACCAGGATATAATCATAGCCTGACACCGGCATCCCCTGTCTCTCAAGAGCGTTCACTGCAACGCAGACAGGGTTGAGGACCTTGGCCCTGAGGTCCGTCCCTCGTGTGATGGTCGGCACGGTGAGCCACTGTTCCAGGAGTTGGTCAATCATGAGACGTTTGTTGCTGTATCTCTCGATCAGCAAACCGCGAGCCGTCTCGTAACTTGCATCATCGACTGGTAGATGCTTTACCAGCTCATGGGGCTCACCTTGCAGCTTGGCCATCAATTGTGCCATTTTATATGCCGGCTGCAAGTCAGTGCGGTTATGAATCACACTGTCAAACAGATCCTGGAATCGGGTCCAATCCGTGTAGTCCCCGTGGAAGACCGGAATCGCCACAGCCGGCAGGGGCACTTGCACCCCCGGTCCCCGCGGACCATGGGGTGGGTCCGGCTCCCCAGCTCTACGCCTGGTGATCACAGCAGCCGCCTGCTGGATCTCCTGCCCCATCTCCATGCACTGGGTCACATTCGTCCGGACCGTAAGTTTGACCTCCTCATCAGGCGTCCCATCAAATAACTCCTCGCATCCAGTGAGGCAATCCAACACCTCCGCGACCCGTTCGTCAATCCGTTGCGCACAAGCGATGAGTGCGTCCTCTCGGTCCCCGCGACCGACCATCGCCTGCTTAGTCGCGAACCAAATTAGGTGCGTTCTAATTTTTGCCTGAAGCTGTGTAATTGTGGGAGCCATGGTACCAACTCAAAGTAACACCGAACCTTACAATAAAAAAAAATAATAGACAATCGGCCCTGATCCTACCGTTAGGATATCCGCACAGGGTAAACACAACGATAATAACAAGCAATTCACTAATTGATTGGCCCTGATCCTACCGATAGGATATTCTACACAGGACACACAGTACAATCACAATAAATATATTTTTTTTATGTAGGTAGATTAAAAATCTTATACTAAAATAATCTTAAATCTAGTGGTTTTCTGAACCACGCTCTGCTACCAAAAATTGTCTAATTCCAAGCTAAACTCCCGCAGTGGAAGCGATTTACACAGATAAATTTCTAGTAAAATACCAGGAGTTCAACTGAAGGCAGACAATGGCCGCGTTACGCAGCGCTAAATAGCATACGCTGCACAATATAGCAGCGCATACTATGAATTAAACGTGAACCTAAATCTATTTAACTTAATTAACTAGGTTGAGTGAAATTGGCAAATGATGTGTTCTGACCTTTACATAACTCAATTCTGTCGTAAATACCGTCTGCCGATCTGGCGTTACGTCACACGTATAAGCACTAGATTATAAGTAAGTACCTCCAAATTATATCACCCCACGAATTCCGCATTTCGTACTAAGGAGTCACAATGATAATGGTACAACAAATATGACTAAAGGGAACACACCATTAACACGAAGAAACAGTTTTATACTAAAACAACTAGGTTTAACTTACAGTCAACGTGCCGGCGCAAATGCATAAAATACCCAACGGAGAAAGGAAGTTCAGGGAATGGATCAAATAGGGATTCCGTTGGTACTTACAGGGCTGGGTGGAAAAGATATCGACACCCAGCATTCCACTACAGCCTTGGCGCGTTATTCACTTCAAACCACTCACAGCTTCTGTTCGTATTTCACTTTGATATTAGTCATTACGCGTGACCCAACACGAATTTGGGCCGTACAAACGCGGGCCAATATGGCCACCTGATGCCTATTCAACGCGACGCTCACGTGGAAGACGTCGAGACATCCAACAATCACTAAGCCTGGCATTCCAGTACAACCCAGGAGAAACGCAATAATACGATGCATCAACACGCGCGATCTCAAATTGAATCGTCCATTACACGCGGCATCACAAAACGCGTGGCGGGAAATCCGCACAATACGCGATACCCTCCCGTCCGAACGGTTTTGAGTGACTGATAGTGCGGTGCAGAAATCACCGCTTGGCGCCTACCAGGCGGCCCGCGCGCACGCCGCCACCCTCGCCCCGCGAGTGAGAAAGGGACAACATATGCCCAGAGCGAATGCATGCGAACGAGTATCGCGGCGCATTCATAGACCGTCATTAATACCTAACTTACCCCAGCATAGCAACGCTAAATTAAACAATATATATAAAATAATTTTATCTACGAAAATAAATATTCAGTACTTCGGCTTCTTCTAACATAACCTTGTTTTGGACGACTTAGTTAGTGATTTTTTTTTCTTTGTTCACAGGTCATTTCCTCTACGTCGCCGCATCAAAGTTTTTCATCTTGAAGATTGTGTATGGATTCCTCTTTTACGCTCTGGCCATCAAAGCCTGGAACTTCTTCTTATGGTTGACCAAATATTTGAAACAGGACCATCATCCTCATGAATACATCGAACATGTTAGCTACGAGCATGATCATCACCATGGTCATCATGATCATGGCCACGGGGACTTTTATCATCAAGACTTTGAACCTTACGTTTACCAAAAGTCGGGTCGTGGTCCAGAAAAATATGCTCCATACCAAAAGCCGGTTTATGATGCGGATGGGTCTTATTCCGTTAAAAGTAGCTGACTTTGCCGGCAGTTTGATTGTACTATTCTATAAAGTAAAGTGATTTTTCTTAAAGAAGAAGAAAAGGTTTTTCTTAAAGAAGTTATAGGTTCTTTGATTTATAATGATTGTCCTATACTTTAAAACGTATCTATGCCGACCTCCCAGTATCCAAAGTTGTACCTATATCAAACATAGTACCTAACGATACTGGAAGGGTACTGCTTCAAAATGTTGTAAGCGTATGTGCATGTAGTATTCGTACTAGGATGCGCATTCGCAAACAAAATTTCAGGTCCTACAAGAAAATGTATAGAAGATAACGTGTAGGCAATTATACTCAGGTTTATATTTTAGGAAATAAGATTATAGTGTTATTAAATCAAATTGTTCTCAAAGCTTTAAAATTACCAAAAATATGGATTTAAAGTCCTTTACGCAAACTTGGAGACTTAACGGTTGAAAGCATAATATAACATGTTTTGATTGAAATATGTCCGAATGACGAAAATAAAATAAACGAATATATACTTAAATAAAACTGAAGCTTTATCTTTTGAATACCAAATTTTAAAGTAGTTCTCGTGTTGGGTATATAATTTTAGAAAACTTGTAAAGTATTCTACCGTATACAGGATTTTAAACTACGACTTTAGCTATCGCCGCTTCAATCAAAAAGATTTTAAAAGCTTGTAGATAAAATAATGTATGCAACTGCATAAAATGGTTCATTAGATCGTCGAAAATTTTTGGGATTTGTTTGTGAATTTTCATTTGGTAGGCCGACTTATACGTTAAATGATTTCAACGGAATTAGTCACGTTACAGGTTAAAAAAAAACAACCATACATAATAATAATAGTAGCGCCATCTATTGCCGAATAGCAAAACTTTAAACCCACCGCTACTCAACCATACTCAACTAACTAAAATTTTACCAAGCGAGTAGCGGTGGATTTTAAGTTTCTCAACAATTGAGAATCTCTGCAACTCGTAACCTTTATTCTTTCTCCATTTAATATCTTCCGACAAATTGAGTTCCGTTCTAAACGTGATCAGATTCACTCCTCTGCTTCCTGTCTTTGTATTTTACTTACAAACGCAGTCTTGATATTTGCAGTTTTGCACAGCTCGTAAACCGCTGAATCGGCTTTGCTTCGTATTACATTATACAACGATCCCTTCGCGGCTGTGTTCCTGGTAGCATGCAATCTCAGTATTTACAAAACAAGAACGTATGGTATATTCTAGCTGCGGGGAATGTTCCTTTTCTGTAAACCACAATTGTGGGAAACGGAGCGTGTTGATGTTTAGCTTACGTTACTGTTCCAAGAAGTGAATCCATAGAAGCTTTGTCCGTATGTATAGTCAAGAGTATCTGACAATGTCACATTAAATGCTGTAAACTTCTGCCTGTATCTCCCACAGCTTTAAGTTGACTATTTATGCAGCAAAGTGTATCTGTTTAATCTTAGCTGGCAGATAAAAGATTCAAAAGAAAGGAAAGATTTAATAAATGTAATTTAATAAAAGAGAAATACCTAGATATCTTTCTCAAAGAAAGTTCAAATGCAGCGAGATAATTTAAATAAGAGTAGGTAAATGAAGTAGTAAAATAAAATGCTATGGTTAACAAACGTAGCATTTTTTTAAATTTATATTTAATTCCTACTACACATCAATATTAAGTAGGCAGTAATATTTATTTAAGCTAATGCAAAACTTCAAAAAATTTTAAAGATATTATATTTCTCAAATATTACTTTAAATCTTATAATGTGGTGTTAACGGCCCAATTTAAAATATAATTACTTGTAAAAATGATATAGAGTTTAGTGTAAAATTAGACAAGCGTTGTAATAAGCTAAACTGCAAATATGTTTAATCGATAAAGTAAATGCAATAGTATAAAATCCAAAGTCTCAAAGGTTTTAGCTCTACATATTTTACTACATACATAGCGCGTTAAACATTGTTTATATTTGCTGGGTTTATTCTTAACTATTGTAGCTGAGAAATTATAAAAATTACATAAAATTCAAGTGATATTCTAATTCTAAGTACAAAGCGCATTGCGTATACGCCATGAATTGCAATATGTTTTTTAAGCTGTTTGAAGATTGTAGTGTAAGTATTTAGCGACAAACTTAATGAAAGGGAAACTGTGTATCTGAATTACCATGTGAGTCATAACAATGCGTATTCATCACTGTTCCGTACAATACAACAATGCATGACAGAGTAATGCAACAGCAAAACTCTTCCTTACGGTACTCGACTATGTATATTATGTCGCTTTCTTTTCTTTACAAGTACGAGGTGTTAGGAAAAGAACTGTTTCATTTAAAGGATGTACAATTGTCCCCACACAAGCCTAAATGTAAAAAAATAATAATTAACCTACCAGTTTCTCAGTTTTCTTTTTTATATTTTGACCATTGATTCGTGAGAAAAGTTTGTGAGTTTGAAGAGCTAGTTTAACCTTCCAAAGAAACTCGTTACATTTCCTAACACCCTGAATATGAATATTTTCTTGTGTTTGCATTACTCATCACAATAAAAGAGTTTTAAATGGATTCAAGTTGTATTTATTTATGCTTTTACAATTCCTACCCTTCGAGCTTATTACAGAGTTCGTGGTCACAGATGACTAAGGTGTTAGACGTCATTATTAAGAATTTAAATTATTATTGTTCTACCGCCATTTAATTCTTGATTGCCTAGCGTAACGTTCCGGTTCTACGCAGAATGCTGTTGAAAGAGCTCGAAACGTAGGAATAGTAAAATAAAAAATAAAAACACTTTTTAATCCGTTTCAAATTATTGTTTTACCATAAATATTATTTCTATTTTCATTTGCGAGAGTAATACGAGAGCACTGTAAGAGCATAAAACCATAATTGAAATAATAGGTTCATCATATCGTCAGAATTCCTTCTCTCTCTCTCTCTCTTTTCGTTTGAGACACCGAGTCGTCCATAATTCCTTCTGTAATGTAGACTAACCAATGTAAACAACTTCTTCTAGGTGTCAGTTTTTGTCGCTTTGAGACGAGCATCAAGAGATTGAAAATTTGGCAGTGGTAGCCGAGGCACTGGTATCTCAGTTCGTGTATATCCAAACACCAAAAGTTTTGTATATCCTGGATTTCACGCGGCACCCACAAACCACAGCCTACAACTCACGGACCACGGTTGAGCTAGGAACTAGATTGATTGATCGATTGGTTTGATTTACATAGTGCATGCAATTTCAGTTTACAGCATAACAGTAACACATTAAGTACAGAATCATAACAACACACAACACAGATTTGATTGTTAATCAATTTCATGTAACTGTTTTTATATCGTTTTCAACCTTAGTAAACACACAATGATTTACCACAGTTCCGCTCGAATGATTATCACATATAACATTACACGCACTTAATATACAAGCAATATGCTATACTTTGCCCCATTACACGACATTCTAGAAACTATTTGTATGTTTCTAGAAAATTTTGTAAAACTTAGTAATTAACATAAGTAGGTGTTTAAAAAATCTACTTTAAATCTACGAATTATCAAAATATTAGGTCTTATATCTTGATGTTAGTACTTACTACGAATAAGTACCGCATTGAAGTAACGCATGTACTAGGCATTGAATTTCATTTGTCAATATGAAACTTGATGAAATACATTAACAGGCACAATAGTCCAGAGCCAGACATGGGCGTCTCTCTATCGGGAGTTTTTCATACTCATCTCGCGTGGCAGGCGGTTTGGTGAGCGCAGTGTCAGATGCTGCATTCACAGGGAATGCTGCTGCCCATTCCCTGGAAGATGATGCCTAAGTAGCTTTTTACAACACCCACGGGTAGAATTGGTGAATTGATAAGACAACATAAATAATATTAATCAAGCAGTACTTAATACGTTTCCAGCTGGAACTCTAAACCTTTTTTAAAATAAATCAAGTCCAAGCGTCAGTTTCAAAAACGTAGTTTTAGATATTTTTTCTATTTACATTAGAAAACTCAACTCTGAATTGGATTATCCAAATCCGATTGGGCATTTGGGTGCATATTTACCTAAAAAATATCTTATGCTAGCACGCTTCTAATATCTTCTTTAGCCAAATATGAATCTAAATATCCGATCTCTGAAGATTGTTAATAAATAGACAGTCGTTAATCAGTACTTTTACGAACTGAATTTTTTAATCAGCTTTATTTAATAACCTAGAACTTTAATTTAAGGCAATCTAGATCTCATTTGAATATGAAATAAGCTTAGACAATTCAAGGTTCATAAAGTTAGGGATTTAGCTTTCATCAATATTGCGGGTCAAAAAGTCCGAGATAATTACGTGAATCCTTAATTTACGGTTATTGTAGCAAATGTGTGATGTCATGGTTGTGAATTAAATGTATGTATCAATCTAACTTTGCAAATTTTTAAGCTTTTAAAAGCAGCGTAAACTTAGATATTTCAATATAATATTTTAGCACTAATACATATTATATACTACAAGTGGAATATTTTAACTGAGTATAGTATGAGTTTATATTGTTGTATTTATCTATTAATGTTATTTTTTATGCTGTAAGTTACTCGAAGAAACCAAAAATAAAAAATAAATAAATTTCGTAACGACGATGGACAGTCTAGAGGTTGCTAAAATATAACAAATAAAAATTGACCACTTTTGTGGTAAAACGTAGCATTACATTCAATAACATAACCTTAACATGCAGAAATCTTACTAAAACATCCATGATATTTTTTTAGATGCTGTGGCATGACTACGTACCCTACTACTTCTAAATATCCTATAGCATACCTCAGGTAGGTAATAACTATCTTGATAAAAATGTATCTACGAAAGAAAGTTGAGAAACCTTAAAGACCCGTTATATTTCTCTTTACGATAAAACCTGTCTGTTGCAGAGTTTAAAATGAATAATCGTAATGAAATCTCTAGGACCTTTATAACAGCGAACCGCATAATAATATTATTACCCAAATATAACAGGAAATATACTCAGTTGTCAAGAAAATGAAACAAGAAAATACACTAAATAACATCTTTATTCGCAACAACAAATATACCCTATAAATCACAACACAGCACCGCTGCGACCAGAATAATCTCACAAAGAATTACCATAATATTTTTTGTTGGAGACACTTCCCGGTTTAAAGCTTGCGAGTACTTTGAATCAGTCTTTTGGCACAAATAAATAACTTACTCCAGGCATTTACTTTAAACATTCACTCAGCGTCAATTAGTGCGTAGTCTAGTCCATTGTTTTCAAGGCCTTTTGATACTTCATTATCTTTTGCAACTTTAGGTTCTTTAAGCTCCTTCTTCCTGATCTTTCCTACGTGTGTAGTAGCTTCAACTAAATCTAACTGTTCCAATGGAGTCGCAGATGATGTAACGAGAGGTTGTACTTTCTTGTCAACTTCAGATTGCTTCTCTGTTGCAATTTCTGGGGCTTTAGTCGGTGGTTCAGTTACTTTGGGTGTGATTTCTGACGCCTTCTTAGGTGGCTTGTCAGCCTTTTTTTCAGGAATTTCCATAGGTTTTTCTGTTGTGGTAGACTGTATCACTTCAATAGGAACTTCTCTCTCCGGAGGTGGTGGAGGTACTTCATGTCTGGGAACTGAGATGGTCAGGATGCCTTCTTTGAGTAATGCAGACACTTCTTCCTGTTTGCTGCCGGCTGGGAGTACGAAACGTTGAACAAAGTGGTTGGCCATGAATCTGTGATCATGATCCATGTTCTGTTTCCCTTCAACGATGATATTCCTCTGCTTTACTCTAACGTGGAGTTCTTCTGGCTTGAACCTCTTGACGTTCATTCTGACTTCCATTTTGTCTGGTTTAGATAGGATTTGAGGTTCACTGAAGCTGTCCTCGTCGAGAAGAGCTGCCGCTTTCATGAGTTGCGTCCAGGGCCAAAGGTTTTGGTATGCAAAAGCTTGGCCTATATGTTGATCCAAAAGAGCTTGGAAGGGATCAACATGGTGGTGTGGCTTGTGTTTCTCGCATGTCGCGAGGGTGAGTAACGTTAAAAAGATGAGCGCTTTCATGGTCACTGTGTTAGTCGCAAATCGCTTTCGATCGTTTCGCTTTCGAACTACTTATACTTGGTCGGCGTGTGCTCGCCGCGGCTTATATAGTCTTGGTGAGCGTGGGGGACTGTTCGAGAACGTACTCCATTCAGAGCCACCACTGAAGCAGTCGTCGCCAACTGTTTGAGAGTGTAATATGTTTATTAATATAGTGACTCATGTGTCGATTTTTTGATGTTATAATTTTATACGGGCTATTGTTTGTAACAAAATTTACACAAAAAATATTGGAAATAAGTAATCCTTGCGGCTGAATCAACTTAAGTATTTTTTTTAGCCACTGTTATAAACATATTTTTGTAATTTGACCTTCAACTATTAATTTTGAATGTTTTTATTTCATACTAAAATCTTCTCTGAGCGGATAATGTGATGACACAGTACATTTATGTAACATACTGGTGTGCCACTAGAACCACCACGGTTCAAAAGATTTAAAAAATATTTCAATTTGCACCTAGCATGCACGTGGGGTCCCACTTGTCGCAATTGCCTGAGGGAAAAATGAAAGATTTCATAGTTGCGAGATGTCAGAGTGGCAGAGTATAAATGACACTAAATGACTAGCATACAAAATCACAAAAACGCAGAATGTGTAACTTGCAAAATGTCAAAGTCATAAAAGACAAATTTGCAAAGATTCACACATTTGATTTGTACATGTCTTTTGAAATCCATCCTCCATTTTTTTAAAATTGTATACTACCTTTTTTATTTCAGTATTTATTACACAATATTTTCCCTGATATAATTTTATTCTCATGAGTTATTTCTTATTTTTATAAATAAACTAGCAAGCCAATCCAAGATTTAACACTATTGTTTATTCGGAGGTGCTAGTGGTCCTAAGGGAATTCTTTTCTGTGATTATTTTAGAAAGCCTTTCATACACCATTATCCACGCTATTCGTAGTTGTATACCCCTGGACCAGGATTGCATCAACACATACCTACTCATGCGCCGGTTCGTCGACCGCTGTGTGCGTGTACCGTTAGCAACACACTGGGTCACTGGTTGCAACTTTTTTTTATCTCGTATTTTTGCCAAAGCTGCCAAACACGTTTTTCTGTTGACGCTAGACCAGTTTTTGTGATTTCTATACGTCAATCAGTTTGGTTTGTTTGTTTATTTGTGTGATAGTACTTTCTCTGAGTGATGGCGCATGAAATTGTTCTCTTTATAAAACGTACCCACGTAACAGCGAGTTTTTGAGCAGACTAATGTCTACTAATGGCAATATCTTTTGACTCATTGTGTTTAATTGGAATCCTAGACAAGTATATAAATTTAAGTAAATGAAACGCTTATTAAAATACAAAATATTACTAATAGAAATCAAGCATATAATTTGTAGGAGAGACACGCATGGCCCCTGTGAGGCCACCCACCTTACTGAAAAAACAATGAAAAGGCATAAGTCTATTGGTTTTACTATTTGACGACAAGAAGATACGTTTTACTGATTATTGACAGTAGTTTTCTTTTTCATCAAACGTTACGATAAAAGACTGTAGATACGCAGATGACATTGTTATGTAGATCTAATAACCAATTAGTTATCTTGTCTTGTCGGTAGATATAGACTGAGTTAGGCAGGTAACTATGTATAGTATTGTTTGTTTTCGTTAGAATAGAAAACAAGAGTACTTAGTAGGTAAGTTATTCTCTCTTTAATGTTTTGCTAAAAATATACTGACTCACAATTTGTCCTAGGTAAATTTTTATTATACTTGAGAGTTTAACTTTGTCTCTACATTTTGTGGAAATTATTACGATATTTACTATTGATTGCCTACATCTTTGCCTTAGTTTATTAAGATAACCATTTTATGTATATGAAGGTAAGGTTTAAGTATGAGAATTTTATTTGGGGTAAACGTAAGCAAATAGATTGGCCATTATACATGACTTAGTCAGGTACGTAAGTACCTTAATCTTCAGACATACATGTTTAAAAATATGCTTTGCTAACCCTACCAGTTATAGCAATTTTCAAACGCAATTCCGTCCCTACGCCATAGAATCATTTGTGCACACTATTATGAACTTTATGACCTAAAACTAAGGCTCAAACCAGCGTGAATAGAAATGAAAAATACCGGCAGATTTATTGCTAAGCAAGTTGCTTGAAACAAAGAGCCTTATGTCCTGAAAATAGTCAAAGAAAATTAGAATGTAGATTATTGAAGTTAGAGTTAGTTTTTGAGTGAAAAAATCTGGAAAGTTGCGGGATGTTTCTGGCAAATTCTACATGCTTCGGGTGGTTACTGCAGAATTGTAAACAAACTGATCAGGCAACAGGTAGAAGAGGCAGGGGGACGTCAGTTAGATGCCCGGGGAGCCCGGGAGGACGAAAATCCGGTGAGAATTATCTAAAGAAATAATTAACAATTTTCAAAGTAAAGGCTTGTCTTGAATTCGAAGTTTATTAATCAGATCAAAGTTGTTTATAGAGAGTTGCGGAAACGAAAATAAGATCAGGTAAATTAGGTCCACCGTTATTTTTATGTAATTTACTCTACAATATATGCGCGGTAGAAATTTATTGTACTTAATGTGGATCACACAAAAAAATGAAAATACTTGCAACTTTTTTTTACCTTCATTACAAATTTTACTATCTTATGCTGAAGTGTTTGTATCTTTGTATGAAAAATAGTCACATCGGTAGCCAGATTTATTCAGAAGAATTAAAATATTCGTATGAATCTTTTGAGAAAAGCTGAAAAATACTAAAATACGTACCTACTTCTTATTTTTGTACCCAATTACATACATGCCTAGGTACTAAGCATCTACACGAGAATGAAAATGCTTTTCCAATCATCCCACGAAAAAGGTTAACCATAATGGACCAAATATCTAATATTATATCTCTATACATATTATAAAGTTGTAGAGGGACGAAAGTTTATACATATAGGATGAAATTTTACTAGTGACCGATAACGAAAACTCGAGGTGGGCTGGTGATAGAACAACTTCCCTCAAGGAACTTGCGTTATTCGAAAAAAAAATGTTTGGGGATAACAAACTATAAGAGATACGGAAATGACTTCAAAGCAAAAATTGTTCAGAATAATGGTTCAATTCTGCTGGCACATTAACACTAAGATTCTGGAATACTTGATTTAGACCAACAGCTGCCCAGCTAAACTATATGTGATACGGAACTGTCTTTAAAGGAAAAGTGGTTCAGGATGATGGTCCGTTTCTGCCGTTACATAAACATCAAAGGAGTAGTTACCTGATTTAGACTACAATGAGCCCAGCCTTACTTATACGATAAAATGTCTCTAAAGGAAAAGTGGTTCAGCATTATGGGAAGCTTTTGCTGGCATAAAGATCTCGAGCATCTGGAGTACCTGACGTACTGTATGCCCGACTAAACTATAAAGATACGGGAATGACTCGAAAGCAAAAAATCACTTCTCGAATCGAAGGTCTAGAGTAGGTACCTGATGCAGACCACCAGGAGCCCCGCCAAACCATTAAAGGTACAGAAATGGCTCAATCAAAGGCTCAATAGCAAAAGTTGTTTAGTATGGTGGGCCGCTTATGCTGGCACTTAGACATTAAGGGTCTGCAGCATCTGAAGAAGAACACTAGAAGCCCAAATAAACTATATATGATATGAGATGCTTCTGTTAGTAAGTATATATAGGAATCCAGGATCGATATGCATCATTCAGAGGAGTCAGTAAATTGAATACCAAAATATAAAAAAAATCCCGTGTTAGGCATACAATGTTTGAAAACATGCAAAATTTTCAAGCGCGGGCAGGATTTGAACCTGCGACTTTCGCATTACAATCGCAATAATGCGAAAGTCGCAGGTTCAATACCTGCCCGCGCTTGAAAATTTTGCAAGTTTTCAAACAGTCAGTAAATTTAAAGAAATGTAGAAATGCCTTTTTACGGAATAGGTCGAATAAAGATCTAGTGATCTCTGGTTTAAGAAATGCTGATTGAACAACAGCTAATAAGAGTAATAGGCATTATCAATTAACTTGTAAATTAAGGACGCTGGTTTGTAAATATATTTTTTCCTCTAGGCGTACTAAAACCACCGAGTGAAACACTGATAAACAATTGTTTACATCTGGATTTTACGTGCTAACAGTTTTTTTTTTGTTACATTACAGCGGAACGATGTTTGAAGGTACCAACTAGTATTATTATAAAAGCTGAACTTAAGTAAAGATTTTCCCAAAAGGGTGCCCCTTGAAGACGTTCAAGGTCGCCAGGTAACAAAACGTAGCCAAACGAAGCCCCTAATGTTGCACGTGCGTTGAATTATAAATGTTTCAATTTGTTAGATGTTAGACCCGGCTCGTCACACGCCCGGTTCGTCACACAATAAACAAGTCCCGATACGGCACAGAACTATGTATTAGGTTATTCTACCTCTAGTTAAAATCATATTCTTGGCTCTCGGGTAGTCACAGTTTAGGCGTATAAACTTCAAAAGAGTACAACAGGACAATTTGATTTCAACGTACAAAGCAAATATTGAAACTGTGAGTATTCTATCACGACGTGTGATGAAGCGAGCATCATAGTACCTCTATAGATGAAATTATTCGTGACGAACCAGGCCTGAGAGTTTGAGAGGTCGAGATAACGCTTTTCAGGAATATTTTATGAAAATGACACCTCTTGAGTTTGTATTACTATCTCATTATTAGTTTGCTTGTAATTTGGGTTTGTACACGTGCTTTGTTTTCTTTAAATAAGCGTTATACAGGTTGTAAGGGACAGCCCTCCGAATACTTATAGGGTGCATTCAGACCATGAAACTAAACAACTTCCCATGTAAAAATATTTCAGGAAACGACATTAAATTTTTGACTTCCCATAGTAGCTGATCTAGATTTTGTATCTGAGGATTTTTTTTCTAGGCGAAAGTTGTTCAGTTTCATGGTCAGCATGCACTCTATCAGTATTCAATGGCTGTCCCTTACACCCCGTATATAAGTATATCTTTAAAAAAAAATACTTTTAAGTTTGTTCCGCTCATTTTAACCTAATTGTGCGAGCACTTTAAACTAAACAGATATTTTTGTTACGTGCTTGTTTATACTAAATACTAATGAGACGTGACTTAGGCAAATCTTCGTAACACAGCAATTTAAAGGTCCTCTTGCCTCCAGGCTCTACTAAAGCGGTTTTTACAGTAAGTAGGCTAAGACTAAAGCGGTTTTTACAGTAGTCTGAATAGCGTGAACGGTTTTGCATACATTGCTGGTTTGTATATGGGTGGCATTACAATACACTCAAGGTAACCAGCAATGTATGCCGGAACGTGCACGGAATTCAGACTGGTTTAATCTGTGCAAAACAAATACGATGAGGTAATGAAGATAAAATCATTTAAATAAAAGTTGCTATCACCAAGTAAGTAGCTTAGTTGAACTGTTTCTTTTTACAAACCCTATTCAATACGGTAATTTTTAAACACAACCATGAAAGCCTCAAAACTAATAAAATGTAAAATATCGCTATAAATGTAGTTTAACATACGGGTTAAACTACATTTATAGCGACAACAACCGTGTGTTGCCGGCTGAGAATAGCATCACCCCATTTCTTGCCCGTGGGAGTCGTAAGAGGCGACTTAGGGACTTGGGGGTGTGTATTGCAATTTTAGGCGATGGGCTGACAACCTGTCACTATAGGGATACACAATTTTCCGAATAACCCTCAAATATTTGTCAGACGTGGCGTAAATGTCCGTTTTATGCGGCTGTTTACGCTCTGCCTACCCCGCAAGGGATTATAGGCGTGATGTATGTATGTATGTAACATACGGGTAGTTTGAAAAATGACAAAAAACTTTAGAGTTCTATTTTTTTTTCTTGTTTCTTGAAGAAAGCTGTTCAGTTTCGTCACGTCGTTCGTCATTTTAGTGTCGTTCATTCACGACAGTTAGGCTAGTTTACGCCGTGGGAATTTTTCAGATATTTTTACACGTGTACTTACTTTAGGTAGTACCACACGGTACATACATAATATACATTGTTTTGTATACTAGTTGACAAGCGACGGTACCAATCGTCCCCTCAGGGGCATGATGAATTGAATGATTGCATGCATTAGGTACAATAGGTAAGTATACAAATACAAATACAAATACAAACACAAATTATATTTATTGTTCACTGTGTTTACAAAGATCTTATAAGTATAAAAGTTTCAACAGTGTATCCTTTTCGGATGTACAATATAATTAGGTAATATAATTATAATACAAATAGCATAGACATTTCAAAATAATTCTTTCATTGATACCATTAAAATATAGTCATAACAAAGTAGATTAGTATAGGTATTTTTTATTTGTAAGATAAAGTCAAATTAATTATTTTAAATAAGATATGTACAATGTCAAGTCTAAATACAGATCCAAATAATTACATGTCTAAATTATAAATGGTTTGTTACAAAATATTCATTTAAACTATAAAAAGACTTAGTGATCAACCACAACTTTAATTTATTTTTAAACATATTTCCAGTTATAGTCTTTAAGTGTTCAGGTAGGTGGTTGAATATTTTTACTCCAGTATAAAACGTACTATTGCGCATAATCACACTTTTTATACGGAAGCCTGGTGCACTTATATCATCTTTATATTGTTGACGTACTTTAGTCTTTGATGCTGCTATTGGAGTGAAATATTCTGGATGTTTTTTGACAAACAGACAGATTTCCAGAATATATAGTCCAGTTAAAGTTAAAATTTTATTTGCAGGGAAAACATTCCTTAAAGTGTCGGTAGTGCGCATTCTAAAAATGGTCCTCAGACATCTCTTTTGCAAAATAAAAGTAGATTGAGAGTGGGCTGAGTTACCCCAAAATATAATGCCATAAGATAAGTAAGGGTACACATATCCATAATAGGCACTCATTGCTACTTCAACTGATGTCACGTTGATTAAGATTGATAAAGCGTAACAACAGCTAGAAATTTTCTTATTTAAAGTTTCAATATGATTAAACCAATTCAAGTTCGAGTCAAGAGTTACACCTAGAAATTTTGTGTTCTCAATTTGATTAATAACTTGGCTATCATTAGATATGTGCAATGTTAGTGGAGGCCTTTTACAATTTTTAAATTGCATTAACATTGTTTTGCTTACATTAACTTTTAAATTAATTGATTGAAGCCAGCTAACGATCGTATCTAAGGTGTTATTTATTTCACTCTCGTAATCATTTAGACTTAAACTGTTCTTCGTTATAAAGATTGAAGCATCATCAGCAAACATTACACATAGATGCTTAGTGATTAAGGGCAGCTCGTTTACGTATATCAGAAATAGCAATGGGCCAAGCACACTGCCCTGCGGGACACCCAAATTGGTCGGTACAATTTCTGAAGTGACACGTTCTACAGTTTTTGTGCTTCTATTGTAAGTATCTAAGTGGGTAGTCAGAAACACCACCCTCGATGTGGGAAATGAACACAACTCAGATTGGTTGTCAACTGACTTCTAAACGGGAGGTTATAAATTCGACCTCTATGTATGTAAATATCTCAAAAACTTTTTCGGAACGTTGTGATTGCACAGCAAATTATATTCCAGTATGGCTAGCTTTTCATGTTTCAAAAGTATTAAAGTCGTTTTTTTTTTTTTGGCTTATAGTTTCTGGACCATTGGCCGAACTTAATTTATTATTTTGTGTCATTTTGTGCTAACATACTTTCGTTTTCCTTGGGCAACAACGAATCAAACTGGGTTTTATTAATTAACTGGGTAATTAAGGACCTTTAAAAATTTTATTCAGTAAATGAGCTACCATACATTGAATCAAAAATTTACGCCAGCGTAAAAAATACACGACATGTAATATGTGCTTTACAGACACGCATTACGCAATCGTAAAAAATAAGCGAATTTAGAATTTTTATAAGTTACTTATGCCCTCAAATAATGCCAGCCGTTTCGGACTCGGTGCTCATACTCATTCCTTTTCTAAATGGGTAAATGCAGAACACCCCAAAGATTTTAACACTTATTATAGGTACAGGTACTGCTTGCTTCTGTAATCTTCATGGTGTTCTGCATTTACCTGCTTCCTATGTTCTCATTTGGAATGCATAGCATTTGTAATAGGGTTTCGAGTGGGTAGTTTTGATCTATTTACTAAGTTCACCGCTTGGTTTTTTTACAACACTCTATGCGAGTATTACAGCAATATACTTACTGTACGGTAGAAAAATATGTGTGGGAATTTTGTCTCATTGTTGTTTAAACTATTGCAATCAATATTGACACGGCACAATTGGCGTATGTACCACCTGTTTTGATGTTGGCATGGGAAACATGGTGTCGTGTCGTATCCAATGTGTACATTAAGTGTTAATTAGGTCATTCATTAAATAGAATAACTACGCAACCTTTTCTTTTTCGTATGGGACACCGAATCGTCCAACAACACGATAAACCCTGGTGTCAGTTTTTCAACCGCCTTCTACTAGTGGTAGGCCTCTGACATGGTTTTTGTAACGACCGCCATCTAAGTATTTATTTGTCCAAACATTATTTGTTTATTTTTGTATGCAGATATGTTTGCATAATTTGGTATGTATTTATTTATTTGTATGTAGGTATATATTAAAATTGTACAATTGAATACCAAATTTTAAAACACTTCCCGTGTTAGGTATACAATTTTAGTAAACTTGCAATTCTTTTTTCCGTCTTTTAAATAGTGTCCTTTTTTTGAAAAATTGTTTTTAGTAACTTATTTTACCTAGTCAAATCAAGATCATTTTGCACTTATTTTTCTAATAGCAACGACAGTTTCTTTACTCTTGAGGGTCGGGGTTCGGGGCGATATTATATCCCTTCGGCCCTCTGTCATCAGAAAATATTGGGTAAGTAGGTAAATAGAAAAGTTTTAGACAATTGACAGCTTATGAACTTTGATCTTCAAGAAAAATATATTTTCCTTACAATTTCCTGCCTATTTTTGCTTGGGTTATTCACAGTATTTTCCTTGTACTCTTCGTAGTAGCGCCAGGCTTTCTCGCCATACTTTCTCCCGTTCAGTCGGTCAACGATCTGACTTTGCGTTTGTATATGTTTATTTCTGCGAACCGACTGACGAAAGAAAGTGTCAGTTGTTAGATCATTCTGTGATAATTTATTTTAGTAATACAGGGTGTCACGAAACGTATATTATAGATACAATAGTGTACAATTTGGTGAAAATAATAGTAAATATTTTAAATAGCGATAACAATTATTTCGATTAATATGAAAAAGGTAGCTGTACCCTGTGTGTGGTGTTCCTTTCTAGATATACTTACTGAATAAAGATTTTTAAGATGCTCCGCTATTCTAGGTGCAGATCTCGAGATCGAAAATATTAAAAGTCTGTTGAATTTCTGAGTGATGTGATGAACCTTGATGTAATGAACCCTGGGTCGTTCATCGACTCGGTGTCCCACACGAAAAATAACAAATTCTCCATTAAAACGTTTTTTTCAATAATCTGCTAGTTAAGATTTTAGTACAGATACTGAAGGTTACATACAGAAATTATTTTTATAAAAAACGGGCCGTATTTATTTATTTTGTTATATATAACTACACCACAGTCATCTTATTACTAAGTCATAGTAGTGGTGTCGATAAGAGTATGAGTATGAGTATGAGTAAGCAGGCGTTGACTAACTTTATTAATTCATGTGCCACCCTAAATGTCCATAACTGTATTATAGGCACATTACCTTACATTAAGGGACAAGATGAATATAATAGTCGTATTTATAAATTTAATACCATGTTGTATAATCTGACATGTAGTCATAGTGACAACTTATATACAGTCGACATTAATGTTTTCAATAATTTTATTTTGACCAACAGTACTTTGTACTTATCTTTTTTTTACCGCAAACGTTTAGCTAATCTGTTAGCTATGAATATTTCTGACCCGGTTTTACATTGTATACCAGATAACATTATACTTAGCCCTCTTGCATCCAGAAATAATGAATCTCAACATTTAAACTAAACCGAAAGACAGAGGGAATGCCACTTAGTATTATTCATCAGAATATTCAGGGCTTTCCCGGCAAAGAACTTGAGATTGAGTTGTTCCTGGAGTCAAGAAAATGTGACATTTTATGTATTTCAGAGCATTGGCTGAAAGATTGTGAAATGCTCATAAATTACGAAAACTATGAAATAGTCAGTGCCTTCAATCGAAAGTCCACTACTCGTGGAGGCACGCTTATACTTGTGAACAAAAATATAAAGGCTAAAGAACGAAAAGATATTGTTGGACTTTCGAGTGAATGTGTGTGTGAACTGTCGTGCGTTGAGTTGGAGAAACATATTATAGTGTGCGTATACAGGCCCCCTAAAAATAGTAACTATGAGAGTTTTGAACGCATCATGGAAGATGTTTTAAAGATATTGCTAAAATCAAAGAAAAAATTTCATTTAGTCTGTGGAGATTTCAATATAAATATATTAGAAAATGTTACGTTCAGAAGTCAGTTTGTCAGTTTGTTTAAATCATTTAACCTTAATAACATATTTAAAGAACCTACTCGAATAACTGCAACCACAGCTACTTGTCTAGACAATATTTACTGTGATTGTGGCTATTCAGACCAAGAAATAGTAAATTGTTGCAAATCAGACCACAATGGACAATCTGTGCTTTTCCCATGTCGTCCTAAGGATGAAAAGATTGTTATTAGTAAAAGAATCATAAATTCCAACCAAGTAGAAAAACTCCATGACGCACTATCAGAAAAACTACCAGTTCTAGACTATGATACTAATAATCCAAATAACTTTTATACAAAACTTTTTTTAACGCTACGTGATGAATTTGAAGACAAATTCAAAGTAAAGAAAGTAACAATTAATCCTAAATTTAAATTCAGTGACTGGGCAACTGTAGGTATTCGAACAAGTAGGAGTAAATTATTCGAGCTGTATGACGAAAAGTCTTATAATCACAGTGAAACTTTTGTTGAACATGTTAAAAAATATTCGAAAATTTTCAAAAATGTTTGTTTACAAGCTAAAGCTATTTACACCAAAAATAAAATATACTCAGCTGAAAATGTTATTAAAACCGTTTGGAAAGTTGTTAATTCAGAGACTGGTAGAACTAAACCAATTGAGAAATCACATTTTTTAAAGACTACTCAGGGTATTGTTACTAAAGACACCGAGATAGCTAAAGAGTTTGAAACCTTTTTCAGTAATATACCATTAAAAACTACTGAGTTTCTTAATTCTTCGCCTGTCATTGCGTCAGCTCTTTTAAAAACGAATGTCCAGACATGTGTAAAGGGATTTGAGTTTAGGCACATCAATGCAAATCTAATAATAAAAACTTTTAAAAATATAAAATCAAAAACAACAGAGGATTTATGGGGCATGTCAGTAAAACTATGTAATTCTTTAATAGATACATTAGCACCATACTTAGCCAGTATATTTAACGCTTGTATTGATCATGGTATATTTCCTGATCTCATGAAACACAGTAAAGTCATACCTCTTTTTAAAGCTGGGGATAAAACGGATCCCAGTAACTTTAGACCAGTGTCTATACTACCGGTTTTGAGTAAAGTCTTTGAGAAAATTATACTAAATCAAATGCTCCTACATTTCAATTTAAACAAATTACTACATGATCAACAATTCGGCTTCACCAAAGGGCGTTCGACAACCGACGCTGCTGTCAAGCTTCTAGAACATATATAAAATGCTTGGGAGGAATCGCAGGATGTGATAGGGGTGTTCTGCGATTTATCCAAAGCATTTGACTGCGTTGATCATGAGACACTATTGTTAAAACTTGACCATTACGGGATAAGAGGAAAATCGCTCGATTTGGTTGAATCCTATCTTGTAGGTAGAACGCAAACAGTCCAGATAAATGGTGCGAAGTCACTGGGATCTACAGTCAAAATTGGTGTACCCCAAGGATCAATTTTAGGACCGTTCCTGTTTTTGGTGTACATAAATGACTTGCCCTTCATGGTACAGAATCTGGCCAAGATAGTTCTTTTTGCAGATGATACCTCTTTAATATTTAAAGTGGACAGAAAGGCTAAAAATATTAACGAAGTGAATTTTGCACTTGATCAAATTCATAAATGGTTTACGTCTAATAATTTAGTATTAAATTCTAAGAAAACTAAATGTATTAAATTCTCTCTTCCTAATGTAAAAAGTATTAAACATGATATTGTTCTTAATAATGAAAAACTAGATTACGTAACTGAAACAGTTTTCTTGGGAATCACACTCGACGCAAATATTCAATGGGACCCTCAAATACTAGCATTGGCTGGTAAACTTAGCTCTGCGGCATACGCTGTTCGAAAAATCCGACAGTTGACCGATATCGCTACAGCCAGGCTTGTGTATTTTAGTTATTTTCACAGTATAATGTCCTATGGATTTTTAGTATGGGGTCAAGCCGCTAACATTAAAACTATATTTGTGTTACAAAAAAGGGCTATAAGAGCTATATATAAATTGCGAGGTCGTGATTCCTTAAGAGAATTGTTTAAAGAAATAGGCATTCTTACGCTTCCTTCGCAGTACGTTTTTGATAACATAATGTATGTGCGTAAGAATTCTAATTCATATTTAAGAAACACTGATATTCATTGTCGAAACACAAGAAATAAAAATAAAATTGTACAGCCGCAAACCAGATTAAGTAAGGTCAGAAAATCATGTATGGGGAACTGTATACGTTACTATAATAAAATACCAGACGAAATTTTACAGTTGAATGATAATCAATTCAAAACAAAAATCAAGAATATTTTTTGTTCAAAGGCATATTACAAGCCAGAAAATTATCTTACAGATAAAGACGTCTGGTCAGTACCAACTGTAGCTCCAACACAATGTATCAGGTAACATCACCACTCTCGATTCACCACTTAACGTGTGGTACTTAGATGATGGGACTATAGGGGGTAGTCCTGACGTAGTCGCAAGAGATCTTCAGCGACTCTTTCCTGCTCTGAAGACTATGGGTTTAGAGGTCAACAGTGCTAAATGCGAATTTTACGCATGCAGGCCAGACTCTACAGATGCTGGGGATGTTTTTCGAGAGCTTATGCCGGGCCTAAGGATTATGGCCAAAGCGGACTTGTATTTGCTTGGCGCTCCAATTTTTGCGGAAGCAGTAAGCGCCGATCTACAGACAAAAACAAGTGCCTTGTCCTCTCTTGCTAAGCATCTCGAGCATCTGTCGGCTCATGTGTCATTGATTCTTCTGAGGAGCTGTTTCTCGATGCCAAAAATTACCTATACAATCAGGACTGCTCCCACATGGTTGTTCCCTCGAGAAGTCGCGAGTTTTGATGAAACTCTGAAGCACGCGCTCGAGGGAATACTCAACATCCAACTCGATGACACACAATGGACCCAGGCGAGCTTGCCTATTCGACACGGAGGTCTGGGTGTGCGTCGCATGCGAGAGTCAAGCCCATCTGCTTTTCTCGCCTCCTCGTTTGGGGTGACAGAGCTGGTTGCTCGTATTTTACCTTCTAATGGTAGCGAGCTCTGTATACCTTATGCGTCGGAGGCGTTAGTGGCTTGGTCAGCACTTTGCCCAAGCAGCGACCGCCCGGAAGACCCTACTCGGCAAAGGCAATGGGATGACATTTTGTGCAAGAGGCTTCTCTATGGACTGATTGGGGAGGCTGTAGGTGCGAACGAAGCGCGACTGCGCGCGGCCTCGCAGCCAGAATCGGGAGCGTGGCTCCAGGCCCTACCTTCACCGCACATAGGCACCTTGTTGGACAATGACTCGCTTAGAGTGGCGGCGGCATTGAGGCTGGGTTGCGCCGTCTGCGAACCACACGTATGCGTCTGTGGGAGCTTGGTGGATTCTACCGGCCACCACGGCCTGGCCTGTGTCCGCAGTGCGGGGAGAATTTCGCGCCATCATGCTCTCAATGAGATCATTCGCAGAGCCATAGTGTCTACAGGGGTGCCATGTGTTTTGGAGCCGCCTGGACTCTGTCGTACTGACGGTAAACGTCCGGACGGATTGACGTTGATCCCGTGGCAGAAAGGCAGGTGCCTCTTATGGGATGCCACGTGCGTAAGCACTTTTGCAATTTCACACATAAGAGGCACACAAAAATCTGCTAGTTCTGCCGCTGAAACGGCTGCCGGTTTGAAGCATACTAAATATGCTAATTTCGAATCGGCATATGACTTCCTGCCGTTTGCCGTCGAGACGTCTGGCACGTGGGGCTCGGAGGCTAAGGCTTTTGTCCGTGAAGTATCCCAACGGTTGAGGCGAAGTGGTGGCGACCCGCGGGCTGGCAGTTTTCTGGCCCAACATATAGCTCTCGCCATCCAGCGCGGAAATGCCGCAAGCATTTTGGGCACTTTCGGAAGGGACGCGTTGCAGGGAGGTCTGTTTGACTGAGAGAGGGTTGTTGTGACAATTGACATGTGAATTCGGTTTTGGTTGGTTTCTAGTTTTAGTTTGACATGTGATTTTATGTAAATTTGTGAATAATAAACAATAACATAACATTCCGCATAGCAAACAGCACATTTATTGTTAAGATAGACATATCATATTTAAACTTCAATTTGACATAGATTTAATAACATTGACATAGGTTTAACTTTGACATGTATTTGTTTTTTACATTACTGTAAGTTTACTATTCTTTTTTTTATGTATTATGTTAAGTACCTACCTAGATATGACTTTCTAAAAGAGAATCTTGTAAATTCCTACTTAGAAATAAATTATTTGATTTTGATTTTGATTTTGACATTCACAAATAAGCTGCAGCATCTGTACTTTGATCTCAACTAGCAGACTATTCATAAATTACGTTTTCATCAATTAAGTTTTTTTTGTGATGAGGGCAGCACCTATTATGGGGAATAGTTCTAATTAAAATACTTAAGTAAGTATGTCTTTAAATCAAAACTTATTTCATTGTGAACGCAAAGCTAAATTGTTATGAAAATTGCGCAAACAAGGAAACTATTTACCTCCCTATTATCATAATGGGAAATATTGTCCGACAATATTTTGATTCCCTTAGCTATAACATTACGCAAACTAGAAACTTTCTGAATAATGGTTATTGTTTATAAACTTAGCTATTCGTACATTCCTTACTTAAATCCGACCAGAAAACTAAGACCTCTTTAATAATGATATATTTTGAAAACCAAATGTCTCAGCTGTTGGTTTAGGTTTAACCAAGGTATAAAGAAATAGTCGTGGTTGAAAATGTTTTTTATGCGTTTAACACCGGCCAACATTCTTATGATACGTAGAGTTGTAGTAGTTTTACTTCTAGATAGTAGAAAATCTCCTTTGGGGACTAGGATTTCAAACTAACAACACTGCGAAATTTATAGCTGTATGGATAGCTGTGAGTATGTGGCCACCTTGAGGAACTTATAACTTCACTTCTATTCTACCTAACCATTGATACCCGATACGTTGTCCTATTTATTACCAACTTTTTTGAAGTTTTTAGCCAAATTATAATCTTATTTAACCAGTATGTGTGTAACCTGTAAATATAGGCGACAATCGACCAGTTACTAGGTAAGGTAAGTACTTTAACATTCCAGTAATGAAACGCAGTAACTAAGAGATTACCAAATGGAAACGTAAAGGCTGGATCATTATTCTTCTAGTAGGTTTCCTTAGTTTGACGACATTCCGATTTCAAAAAATAATTTGAAGATTCGCTAGAAGCAAGAGATAGGACTATCCCTCAAGGGAAAGCTAACACAGAAAATAAAATTGGGAATTCTGCGGTATTCAATTCGCTATTTTACCGAATTCAAAGATATCTATCAACTTCATTTATCGCATATATATCTCCTGAGATTTTACTATATAGGCACTATCCGCATCATATTAAGTTACCTACTTTAATAAAAGATCAACAAAAACTGATTTTTCGTACAGTTAAAATTTTTTCACAACTTGAAAGTCATTTTATATCTGACTAGTCTTCGTCTTTAATTATAACACTATATTTTTTTTGTATTTATTGCTTGATCGGTAATCTTCTTGAATACGAAAGTCTAGGAGGCGTTGATAGTATTAATACCTTCTTATATTGAATATAAATACATTTATAACAAATGCAGGGAAATAATAATTTTCACATTAACACGTCGAGTTACAGTCAGCATATTAGTAATGTCGGCGCTATATTTCTTACTGAAACCCTTTTCCCTAGAATCAGTGTTCGGTGCCAACTGATACGTAAATATTGTAGGCATAGGCTTATTTCTAACTCAAATCATGTCTCAAGTTTGCAAACTTATTGACTGATACCCACTGAGTCGGGAAATCAGCTATGTAGGCGCAAATATCGGGGTATTTTTGTTCTGTTTACTTATTATTATTTGCATAACACACGTGACAGTTTTTGCAATAGCATCGAATATGATAAAGTATCATAAGAAGGCAGCGGGTCGGAAGAGTATATTTGAGTTTGTATTTTGCAATGATAGCGAATTTTATGTTGTAATGAAATAATATCATCGATGGTCTAGAGTTTTTGTGTTGAGTAATATGTTTTTTTTATCCACTGACTTTTTATTTATTTCACTTGTTAATTATTGATTCCTTATCTTTCATATCAAGTCACTGGCGGAGAGGAGAGAAGATTGGAAGTTACTCCACCGACAAGAGTTTGACTCTTAAATTTGAAGAGAGAGATCTTTATCGAGAGCGGATTTTTGAAGAAGATTTAGCATTGCTGAATTTGCGGTGAAGCATGAAGCAAGATTCTTCACATCACATCAGTCAATGGCAGTCCACTGCTGGGCGAAGACCTCCCCAGAGTACAAACTCAACGACTCCACTCGAAAACTCGCTTACTCTTCCGTCTATCGGTTATATAACAGATGTGAACAGACAAGAATATGATGCCAAGCTTTGGATTAGCACAAAGTAAAGCATTATTAAGCATATAGTATGTACCGTGTGAGGCCGGTTTAGAATAGCATCAACCCATTTCTTTCCCGTGGAAGTCGTAAGAGGCGACTAAGGGTTGACTTGAGGGTGTCTTGTGCTGACAACCTGTCACTATGGTGATAAATTTTTCCGAATGATCCTCAAATAAGGATGTCAGACGTTGCGTAAATGTCCGTTTTTGCAGCAGTTTACGCTCTGCCTACCCCGCAAGGGATAATAGGCGTGATATATGTATGTATGTAGTATGTATATATGAGTCATAATCTGCCTAGTGTGCCTTCGAAATCGAACGAATAATTTGTATAGAATGCTAAACTACCTACGAGTAGATAGCTCTACGCAAATCCCATGCAAATGTTGATAGACGTTCAATCTTATTTTTAAGTCAATACAGTTTGAATGAAAATATTTTTACCGAACAGCGCAGCATAAGATTTTGATGAAAATGTAGGGTATGTATTTACTACCAGACTATAAATATGTTCGTTTAATATGAATTTCGGAAAAGCCTTCTCACAAACCGTAGCTAATTAATGGCACTGAATTCAATCACACACACATAACAGTCTCTCAGAATTTAGCGTGTGAGGGAACTATTAATCATTCAGATTCTTAAGTAGGTAGCTAAGTCTTAGCTAAAACTACTGATTGATGACTCTGCAGAAGGTTCAAATACCAAATCTGATCAGGTGCCACACAGTTTGAAGGCAGTACAAAAATACAAAAAAAAAACAAAAATGTTTATTGAAGCAATGTTTAACAATATTAATTATCATGAACATAAGTAACAAGTACATTGCGATACTAAATTAAAAAGGTTGATTACCCTATCTCCTACACTAGGCTAGGCCTGTATCGTAGGTAGACATCAATAGAATTACCATATTAACATTGGTTGTAGTTTATAAAGTTTTACTGTGAAACTAAAGTTTAATTAATTATACATGCAAGAAAATAATGAAAATAGACAGAAAATATTAAATTTTGTGTTTTATTATGTGTGCAATGATGTGTGTGTGTGTGTGTGAGTGAAATGTGTGAGTGCATTGCTAAGTAATGGCTCTTAAGATCTGCTCCATGTCATCGTGATTTAAAGTGCTTAGCCATTTTTGTAGCTTAGATTTTGCTTCCCTTGGTGAGATGTCCTTTATATTACAGAGACGATTAACTTTGTTGTATACATATGGATGTAAGAAAGGAGCAAATCTTCAGTGCTTGGGCTGTTAACTTTACTTAGCCCTTTTATCCTTATCAAAACTTCGAAGGATATTTTTTATACTTTTTTTTATTTAATTTCGTACTCTAAATCCTATTTCCATTTCACACGTGAGATAATCTTAAGTAGAAGGTACTATATTTTGTCTCAATTTGTTTGTTTGCCGTTTTAAAAGTAAATGAATTTTATTTCGAACAAAAGGTTTATTGGACACTAGAATTAAACTGAACGTTTATAATTTTCATCCAATGCATTTTATATTAGAACATACCAAAGTATTTAAACAGTTCAAAATAAAGTTATGAAGAATCAGTTTCTGATTAGCATAGCGAGAAATTTGAAACTAAGTACCATTTCACCCCAAGTAAGTGATTTCACATACAATCATAAGTAACTGATCGCATATTATAACGTTTTTAGTTATTTATATCAATTTATTAAACAAATTGTTCGACCCCCATCTGTCCGACCACCTTAGTAAGCGTCCCCCATTTACGATTTATTGAACTTTCCAGTGAAGGATTTTGATACGGAATATTGATGAAGTAATTTTCGATGTGCGATCCTTTGATGCCGGGTTATACTTAGATGTTGCAACATTCGATTTAACCCTTAGATTGTATCCAAACACGTGTAACTGAAAGCTACCGTTTCTCTGCATTTGACTGTACCTCCATTTGCTAGAAATAAACCGTATCCCCTAACCGTGTAATGGCCGCTGAGTGTTCTAACATCCGTCCACTAATTCGTTTAGCTCTGGATGTATCTGGAACGAAGCGAAGGTCGTAGGAAAATATGACCTGAAGCCATCCTGGAGCACAATTTTTGTAACGATGATTACTGCAATCTTGCAGGTAAGTCCACAAAACTGGTCTAACCACTTGTATCACGCTTTGTACTACACGAATTCGTTATTGTCTAAGAATATGATTTACATGGGTATATGTGATTGGATAAGTTCAGTAGAACGTATGGTGTGGTGTGAACTTGCGCATACGAAAATTTGAAAATAGTGCTCCTTGGAAAGGAGTTTTGGGATGCCATATTAAAAACCTGTCTACGCTTTTCGCAACAATAAAGGTGCACTTTAAAAGTCAATTAATTTTTTTAAGTATACACGATGTTTGGCGTAGAAGAGTAAATATTTCTAGGACTTGATTTAGTTGTGAAACTCAACAACTTGTCTCTGTACTATAACAAAATTTGGTTCACCCACCCGAAATCACTTTAGCAGCAACAAAGTATGCCCAATATTTATTCATATTTCTAAAAAATTAACTACTTAAATATAGTTGTTCAGTTTCTTGCCTAGAAAACGCCCTGAAAATATTTACCCCACTCGGCCAACACTCTGTACATTGATTATATAAATATTGTTATCCACACTAATATTATAAATGCGAAAGTAACTCTGTCTGTCTGTCTGTCTGCTACGCTTTCACGGCCAAACCGCTGAACCGATCTTCATGAAACTTGGCACAGAGATTGCTAGCATACCGAGAACGGACATAGGCTACTTTTTATCACCATTCGAGGGTCTGGAGTACAGATGTAGACCACCAGGTGTACCACGAGAAGCCCAGCTAAACTATTAGAGATACAGGCATGGTTCCGAAACAAAAGTTGTTCAGTATGATGGGCCGCTTCTTTTCACAAGGACATTGAGGATCTGGAGTACCTTATGTGGACCACCAGGTGTACCATCAGGAGCCCAGCTGAACTATTAGAGATACAGGCATGGTTCTGAAACAAAAGTTGTTCATTATGGTGGGCCGCTTCTTTTCACAAGGACATTGAGGATCTGGAGTACCTTATGTAGACCACCAGGTATACCATCAGGAGCACAGCTAAACTATTAGAGATACAGGCAAGGTTCTAAAACAAAAGTTGTTCATTATGATGGGCCGCTTCTTTACACAAGGAAATTGAGGATCTGGAGTACCTTATGTAGACCACCAGGTGTACCATCAGGAGCCCAGCTAAACTATTACAGATACAGGCATGGTTCTAAAACAAAATTTGTTCATTATGATGGGCCGCTTCTTTTCACAAGGACATTGAGGATCTGGAGTACCTTATGTAGACCACCAGGTGTACCATTAGGAGCCCAGCTAAACTATTACAGATACAGGCATGGTTCTAAAACTAAAGTTGTTCAGTATGATAGGCTGCTTCTTTTTACAAGGATATTAGGGATCTGTAGTACCTTATGCAGACCACCAGGTGTACCATTAGGAGCCCAGCTAAACTATTACAGATACAGGCATGGTTCTAAAACTAAAGTTGTTCAGTATGATGGGCTGCTTCTTTTTACAAGGATATTAGGGATCTGTAGTACCTTATGCAGACCACCAGGTGTACCATCAGGAGCCCACCTAAACTATTAGAGATACAGGCATGGTTCTAAAACAAAAGTTGTTCATTATGATGGGCCGCTTCTTTTCACAAGGACATTGAGGATCTGGAGTACCTTAAGTAGACCACCAGGTGTACCATCAGGAGCCCAGCTAAACTATTAGAGATACAGGCATGGTTCTTAAACAAAAGTTGTTCATTATGATGGGCCGCTTTTTTTGACAAGGACATTGAGGATCTGGAGTACCTTATGTAGACCACCAGGTGTACCATCAGGAGCACAGCTAAACTATTAGAGATACAGGCAAGGTTCTAAAACAAAAGTTGTTCATTATGATGGGCCGCTTCTTTACACAAGGACATTGGGGACCTGGAGTACCTTATGTAGACCACCAGGTGTACCATCAGGAGCCCACCTAAACTATTAGAGATACAGGCATGGTTCTAAAACAAAAGTTGTTCAGTATGATGGGCTGCTTCTTTTCACAAGGACATTGAGGATCTGGAGTACCCTATGTAGACCACCAGGTGTACCATCAGGAGCACAGCTAAACTATTAGAGATACAGGCATGGTTCTAAAACAACAGTTGTTCAGTATGATGTGAATAAGTTGAGAAAGGATATTGGCAACTTTTTACCGAGGATTTTTTTTGTTATCTACTGACTTTTGTATTCAATGGTTATAAATATTGATCTCTCAGGGCAGTACACCGGATAGCAAATTTTGAATTGTCCCTTTAACAACAGAAGCAAGCAAGTCACCCTTAAACAGTAGAGATAAGAACTGTTCTAATATCACTGTCATACTTACTATGAATATACTTATCTACTTTAGAACCTGTGCCTAAAACACTATCTAACGCGGACGAAGTCGCGGGTAAAAGCTAGTACCTATATTAATTTAAAAACCTACACGATTTAAGCACTCGCAATCATTCTCACACTTTTTTAATATTAAACCGGGTCGCTATTATTTAGGTTAATATTAATAATTAACCAGTGTCCCGGCGTAAATATTAATATAAGTAAATTATTAATATTACCCTTTACGTGATAAACCCGGTTCAATACTTAAAGTGTATAACGAATTGGATCCTGTAACTATTATATTGTAAAAATATAGGAATAATTCATTAATAAAACACTTTTTCACTAGTTCCACTAATTAAATATATTTGTTTAATTTTGATATTAATCTAAAATCGTCCGGATTCGAACATCATCACCGGGCAGTTATTCAAAATCTTATTATTGAATTAACATGGAGTTCCATCAAGGCATAATAACACATAGTGTAACATACCTACTTATATGAAAAAATAAATTGACATTGAAGTCAAATTATGAGATAAAAAAGAAAAAATATCACAGCTTCATCAAAGTATCTTAATCTCATTTGATGCTGTTTCTTTATCTTACTTGATCTTTTACTGTTTATGAATTACAATCACTAAATAGTATACAATGAAGTCGCTTGTTGTGTCCCTATCAAGGAACATAATTATCATCTGTCCCCTATGTCCCTATGTACGCTTAGGTCTTTAAAAGTACGCAACGGATTTCAATGCGGTTTTCTTATGTAAATAAAGTGATTCAAGAAAAAGGTTTTAATGTATATTTCGTGCACGGAAAATGTATTTTTCTTGAAAATCGCTGGGTGGGCCGCTAGTTTTAAAAAAGTGCCAACTTCCAATTAAAAATGCCTGACCTGCCTGAGTGACTGCCTTGAACAAAATGTCACGCGTTTATTCTGAGCTTACTGGATAGAACTGATATTCTTAGCACAATTAATAGATCTAAGTCTAGTCTGAGTCACTCAAAGTCTAGGTAAAAGGTCCTATTTAAATCAGTGCAATTTTTTTTAGGGTCAGTTCTTCTTGTGCAACTGAGAAACTTTCCCATAGGAAAATACGCCTAAATATAAAAAACATATTGAACCTCCCATACAAAGTGACCCATTTTTTATTTTCATTTTTGTATGGGGGCTATTTATTATACTTATATTACAACCTATGTTCCTTGGGGAAAGTTGTTCTTCTCATGAGTATAATTCACCCTAAAATATTTGCATTGATTAAATATGACTTTACACAGTGTACCTAACTCCTGAAATGTTGGCTGAAATACTTCCCACAGTAGTATGGTAGCATGATGGGAAATATTTATTTTGGTAGCATTTTCTTTTGCAAAGCGTGACGTTGACGTATGATGTGTACTTTAACACGTTAACTTCTACATAATGAAAATTGCTTTACGTGCCGCTGGTAAAATTGCGTTTCTTGGGAAAATGTTGAGTACAAAGGATAGAAAAGCAGGATGGGTCATGTCATGCATACATACACACACACACTGCTGGACGTAGGCTTCCCCCAGGGTACGATATATATCCAGACGCTACCAGCTGTCTTCTTTATGTCTTCGGTCCATCTGGCAGGAGGATGTCCAACGCTACGCTCGTTGAGGCATGACAGCCAATCGGGAACCCGCTTGCTCCACTGTCCATTGGTTCTACTACGACAAAATATGTGATCAGCCCACTGCCACTTCAGCTTGCTACACTTCCAGACTGTGACCGTCATGCCATGCAAAATTATTCAAAGAAAATAGTTTGCAACTATGCAACAGATATCTACCGACGTCAACGACTTCTTTAAAAACTTCTAATAATTGAGGTAAATAATACTACATACATGGTGTAAAAAAATTAACTAAGAATATTTTAAGGGGTGAACCAGTACGTGAAACTGAACAACTTTCCCCAAGGAACATAGGTCGAAATATGAAAAAAAAAATTGGCCCTCCTATACAAATTATCCCGGCCGGTTAACACACTAAGTATGGGAGGGTCAAATTATTTTTTCATATTTCGACCTATGTTCCTTGGGGAAAGTTGTTCAGTTTCACGTACTGGTTCACCCCTTAAAATATTCTTAGCAAATTTTTTTACACCTTATATATACATACACACATTTCACGCATATTATCCCTTGCGGGGTAGGCAGAGCGTAAACGGCCGCAAAAAACGACAATCTTCACCACGTCTGACAAATATTTTAAGGGTAACTCGGAAAATTGTGTATCGCCATAGTGACAGGTTGTCAGACCATCGCCTAAAATTGCAATACACACCCTCGAGTCCCTTAGTCGCCTCTTACGGCTCCCACGGGAAAGAAATGGGATGATGCTATTCTAAGCCGGCATCACACGGCAAATAATACTACAATTGATAAAATTCTGTTAGTACTTTCTAGTGAGTAAAGCAACAAAAGTGTTGGAAAGAGCAAATGTTTTCACGTGCAACAAAACGCATTTTTCATCTTTTCACTGAAGTTCCTTGAGGAAGTAGAACACTGGTTTGGAACACTTTGTAAATCATATTGTGAAAGAAAAGGAAACACTTGACGGATTAATGCTTTTGCAGAAAGCTCAAACGTTGAGTTATCCATCCTAGATAGTAGGACGTACACTTTGTTCCATAGACCAATTTGTACGATATGGACGGCCGATGTGGCGCAGTGGTAGTGCGACTGCCTGCGACGCAAAGGTTCCGGGTTCGATTCTCGGTGGGACACTCACAAAGATGATATTTATCGCTTTGTGAATTTGTTCCCGGTCTGGTTAGGATATTGCAGGGTGGACCAAACTGATTGTCCGAAAAGAAATGGTTCTGTGCTTCGGAGGACACGTTAAGCCGTCGGTCCCGGTTGCTGTCTATGATTACTTAGACGGCGGTCGTAACACAACCATGTCAGAGGCCTACTACTAGTAGGAGGCGGTTGAAAAACCCTGACACCAGGGTTCATCGGGTCGTTGGACGACTCGGTGTCCCACACGAAAAGAGAGAGACGATATGGTTGTGGTTGCCATCCCAATAAGCCATATTTGAAATCTGCCGTCTCCATACTAAAAAAGATGTCAACAAAGGAAAATGGACCCTCTGCCATAGCATTAGCATGAATTTGACAGCTGTCAAATATGGCTTATTGAGATGGTCATAGCTACAGACAGTGCAATTTCTATGGTTTATATTTGAAATATTTTTGGCAGTCTAAAACTAGTGGAGTCCCAGCACGGCAGCGCTGGAACCTCAGCTACTGACACTGGCGCACTCGCCACTTTATATTTGTAATCGTTCATTAAACTGTGAGGCTGGCGAAATCACAAATGTAGAACGCCATTAATCTTCTTCATTATATGTGGGACACTGAGTCAACGAAAACTATTGATAAATAAAAAATATAATAGAATGGTTTTCTGAAAACTTGCACATTTTCTATAGCGGGCAGGAATTGAACCTGCGACTTTAGCCATAAAGTATCGAAGCCTCTTCCAAAATTTGGTATTTAAAATAGAATGTAAAAAACAGTCTCAAACAAGATATTATTACTGCATAAGTTGAAATGTTTACTAAACATCTAAATAAACCTTAAACTTTAAATTCCCTGGCAAAATCGTCTCATAAAAATCATTCACCACGCACCAGGCAACAAATTGGAGCACCAATCACTCTACCCCTTTGAGTGTGGCCGACAAAATTAACATTTCCAATTTTAGTTACAATGGCGCTGACAAAGGCGCAAGGCGTTCAATTACGCAAACATTTTCCGGAGGATTAGTGAACAGCCTGGTCAATAGAGGAAAGAAGTGCAATTTGGACGGAGTGTTACTGCCGTATGGTGCTGGCTCAGAAAACCGTCACCCCATTTCTATCCTGAAGTGTTGTAAAAGGCAACAACGTAGGTACCTATGGCTGAGCGTTTTATGTGTATCTAGAGGAATATGTCGCAGTAATACCCATAGGTACACAGTTTTAGACATTTGAGCTGACAATCTGTCGTAGTTGTTCATACTTAAAAAAAAAAATAACCTACAAATAATTTTTCATGACCCGTTTTTAAAGCCGTTGACGTTTGCCTACATCGCATGAGGAATAAAAGCGTCTAAAGAATGTGAAACGAGATGCCAAGAATGTGGAGCACAACTATCTACAAAATACTCTGCACGAACTCCACAATGTTCCTTTCTACTCCTACATTACCTTTCAAAGATTCTCCTTCGACCGGGCTTGATCGACAACCATTGACTCTGTAATAATATCGATAATTGTTTGAGACATTAATCGATTTCTTAAGTATTCCCCGAATTGAACTCGGCGTCTTTTTACTTCAGAAATTAGTATCGACAGGACCAAGGGTTATAATATCGAAAAGGGTTTTCAATAGTCAAAAGTCAAGTGGTTTTATTACAGAGAATTACTAACTGTCAAAATTGGTCTTGTGTATTGGCAAAACAAGTCATTCTCATATCTAGACCTCGACGGCTCTACAATCAACAGCTAAGCACCGAGTCACGAAAGGAAAGGAAACCAACATGAAAGAAAATAATGTTGAATAATGCATCTATAGGTGGTGTTATACAATAGGTAGTTATGATGGCTCAAAACACACTATGAATATTTTAAAATTTATTATTATATAAAAGTATTATTCAACACTAGTTTTCGTATACAAGTTTTGTATTATATTAATAATCCAGTCAAGTACCCACGTAATTTTTTGCATTCCCGAAAAGGCTACATGGGTATGGTGTCTCTTGTTTGTGAGCTTTTGTTTTGTTAATAATTTGAAATGCTTATTTTTTGCCTCGCAAAATCGAATTGGAAATAATTCTAAGCTCATTCTACAAGCATACCAAATCCACCCGTTTCTCTGCCTGCCCCTTGGTTTGCTTACTTGAGATTCAAATTGAAATCCAATTTGTAAAGTGTATTGAATAGGAGTAAATTGAATTGAAATTAATTCTAAAACTCCTATAAATATGTCCGTAACAGGAGAAACTTCTTTGTGCTCTACCTCGATTTTTCTCTGGTTAGGATCTATATAAATTTTTCAAGTATGATCCGGACCAAGCACCTATGGCCAAATATTCAAGAGTATGAATCTGTTCCAAGAAATGTTTTGATCAATTAATCGGCCCTCGCGCGTCGTTCGGCAGATTCGCTATAGGACAGAAACTTGATAAGGCAGAAGCTGGATTGGGCAGAATCGTGTTTTGACAGTTGTGGTACACTCGAAAAGAAAAAATAAAAATACTTAGATATTTAAAGACATTTATTATTATTATTGCATATTATTTGAATAACATTGCCCGTTTAGAACCTTTGTTCCCATTGGCCACTACTTTAATCGCCACTAGTGGCGAATGGGACAAAAAAATCCCAGTCGCCACTAGTGATGAATGGGAACTAATTTCCACCACATGAGTTCGCTTTGCATTGCTCGTGTCATCGTTTTGGAAAATATTTGCCTCCGTCTAGGCTCTTATTACACAAGCGGTTGGCGAGAGGATGCGGAGCGGAGTCGGAACTGAAGCAAATTCGTTAATACAAGTTTCTTGGAAAAGTTGTTAGTCTTGACAAAATCTACATATCAGGTGACAGCTGTCAAACTTTAAACGCGTTTTTCTCGGAAACTATGCTTGCCAGACAACTAGAGAAAAAGCATTGTTCAGTTTGACAGCTGTCATTTAATAGATCATGAAAAATTACTGACGTGACTATGAGAATTTCATTGTAAAATTTATAACTTATCATGTCACCATAAGTGGCCATTATTAATGATAAGATAAACTAAAGAGTTCACATCATAATATTATAAACATCCTGACTGTACTCTGCCAAAACACGATTCTGCCCAATCCAGCTTCTGCCGTATCAAGTTTCTGTCCTATAGCGAATCTGCCGAACAACGCGCGAGGGTTAATCGGGTGTATATAGATATAGTTTTTTTTCAAATATTTGGGTCCCAACGCTAAATGATAATAATGTGAGTTATGTTTTTCACGACATCTTTAAAATTTGTTTCTTTGTTTTTTTTTTATTTATTTTTATTTATACGATCTCCGGTGCTAGATCGACAATATAAGCCCCCTAGCTAGTAGCTTTACATATTTCAAAAATATTGGTGTCGTTTTTTATTACAGTTTCTGGAATATTCACCAAACCCAATATTTATTATTTTGTATCATTTTGGGTTTATGCTTATACTCTGTGCAGAAAGAGAATAGACGCGTAGGCAAAAAGAGAAGTAATAATTTTTCACAAATAACGCAAATGCACAAAAATTAAATGGCTTTACAATTTTTGTTACCTACTTATGCCCTCAAATAATGCCAGCTATACCGGTCTATATTATACAATACAATAAACGCCATGAAAGGATTATATTAGTGTTTTATAGCACATTTTTCTAGAAGCTCTGGTGACAAGGCTCTTGTCCTTCCTAGGCATGACCTCTCGCTACAGGATATCCGTTGCAGCCAATTTCCGGCTTTTACGACTGCTCGTTATATAACAGTAGGTGAAGTAAGTATTTATTTGTTTAAAGTTTTTATTTGAACCGAAATTATATTTTTAAGATTATCTTGCATACAACATCACTATGACTACATATTATAATAAAACAGTAACTCAGCCAATTCTGTACATTGAACAGTTTAGAAAAACAAACATAATTCAGTTCAAGTTAGGTATATTGATCACAAAACAATAGCTGAAAGTATTTTGTCTGTCTTTCTGTTTGTCCACGTTTCACGCAAAAACTTTTGGATGGATTTCTCCCAAGTTTTGCATAATGATAGCTTAATTCTCGGGTCAACATCAAGGATACTTTTTACTTCTGGAAAATCACCTATTTCTATAGACAAACAGCAACTGGTTTTGCGGAGCGGAGCATTTTCACACAAATATTTCAATACATTTATTTCTATTTTATTAAGTATCGTTAAATGTAGGGTATCAGTATGGGCTATGGGTTTTTGTAAAACTAAGGGAAGGTTTCTTTAAAACGAAGTCAGTCAAATGTTTCTCTATCGAGCAATTTCCTTTTTAAAAGCGAGCATTTATTTCAGTGCACATTCGTTAGGGTGAGTTTGTCACCTTTGTAGAGAAAAAAAAATCGGCAACATCAAGTAACTACACCTTGCGTACAATGTCGCAGGCAACAGCTAGTAAATAGTGCATATAAAACAAAGCTTCCTGATGACTGTTTATTTGTCTGTTTTTTTAATGTATAGTGTGATTCAAGAAGAAGATTTATCAAATTAGTAAAATAGGTGCAGAACTATATTTTTGAAAACTTACAAATTTTTCAAGAATTGTATACCTAACACGGGAAGTGTTTTAAAATTTGATATTCAACTTGTATATATTTAAGTCCATGCCTTTCTGTGCATATAAAAAGCCATTTTTCTAGAAGTTTTTGACCCTACGATCTGAAGGTTCTAAGGAAAAAATCTGACTTGCCTCAAAATTTAGAAATTATATAGCACAAATACAGAGCTCTCCGTACCTACTCACAATAAAATGTTTTAGAAAACCCTAGAATGGGTCCATAAAAAATCTTTGCTATCATCATATTTACATAGCCTGAATAAGCATTATTTTACTTCCTTTCAGTAGTAATACGTTTTTAGACGATTGTTTTAGAGATGCAATGAATATTGATTTCGCGGAATACCAAATACTGGGTATGTGGCCAAAAACAAACGCCTATTTTTCGGCGGCGAATACATGGATAGCGCCAAGCGGTGTTTGTATGCTTATTTCTTGCATAGGCGCAGGTGCGCCCGGATTAAGTTACTATTATTATTGTTACTTATTGCAAAAAAAGTGTTTTTCTCATACATCAGGTACCTATAGCCGAATAGTTGCCGAATATTCGGTGCAGCTCAAGTTTGTTTGTTTTTATTTGTACGATCGCCAAATCTGGTTAGGATCAGTTTTTGGTAGCTTCATATTGCTTGCTAGTAAAGTTCCCGGATACATTACTCTGAGTTAAATTTTGGCCTACTTGTTCGGTAAACTTTCTCACCGCTATATTCGACACAAAGGCTAGGCATTGAGCTGGGCATAGTTGAAGAAGTTCCTGCCTTGAATAGTTCAGCTATCCCCAGAATACCAGCTTGTTAGCGCCTAGCAGAACAATTTGAGCAATTCGAAAGAAGAACATGGATTGCAACTCAATAGGTATCAAATAAACAAGTCTAAGAAAAACTGATTAAAGAAACGGTCTGAAAGGTCAAATCATGTCTTACAACTTTTAAAAGTCGTAATCAAATATAGCTTTTAAAGTTACCTCTGCTTTGTCGGTATAAGTATTCGTACAGTCGCTTTTAAGCATAGGCGTAGTATTAAAGGTTTTTATTCTCCATTCAACACATAAATGGCATCACCAGCAACACCAACAATTTTAAAGTGGTTCCAGTCATGAACTACAGAACCAAGACGTGAAACCGTACAGTAAAACTGGCCCACCGGCTACATTCCACTCGAAGAGCTATGCAAAGGTCCATGCTTTGGTTCTCACTAATAGATTCAGATTATCCATCGGAAGACCAAAGTAACGGACATGATCTGGAAGTGGTAGTGGGCTGGCACAACTGTTGTAGAACCGACGGACGATGGAGTAAGCGGGTTCTCGATTGGAGGCCACGCCTCGGCAAGCGTAGCGTTGGATGCCCTCCGGCCAGAACCGAATAAGTTTAGTTATCGAAATTCATTTCATAAACACGAAACTGACTCACGGGTCTAACGTATAAAGTGGAAAAGTGGAAAGTGTACTTTTTAAAACCTATTTAAGTGGAATGGGTGCAGAAATCAACCGCGAAAGGATGGTAATTTTTCTTGAAATTTCCAATTCATAAAACGATATTTTTCTTAGTAATAACTCAAAATATATGTAACGGCTGGTGAGGAGTGGAGCTATTGGCTGGCGAAATGAGCAGTGTAAAGCGAAGTGGTGTGGAGCGATGTAATACAAAGAGGTGGGGTGCGGTGAGGTGAGGTGAGCATAGACATTTGTGTCTATGGAGGAGAGGAGGCGAGGAGAGCATAGAGACGAGACAGAAATGACGTTTTGATTCGAATTTGGAGTTTGATGTGACATCGGCGTTTTTATCACTTTTTTCGTAAAATTGAATTGTCTTGCAAAATATTAATCGAATATAAAGCATTGTGATTCCAAGAAACTCTTTTATTCGCTAAAATATCCTGACGATAATAGTCAGAAGCGGGATGATTCCAAGTCCACTATGAGGGAAATTCTGCAGGAGGATTCAGGCGAGAAATCTGGACGGTATGTACGGCAAAAGAAGAAGCCAGGAAATGTGAGTAATGACCAGATTTGGAAAGCTTGATCACAAAAACGCTACGAATAGCTCTGCAAATTATGTTAAATGAGGAAGGCAGTCAGTACCGAATCGAATTTTATTGAAAATTTCAACGCCCGGAAGACCAGAATATGAATGTTCAGAGTTGGATTAAGAAAATTGAACAACTGGCGGAAATTTACCTACAGCTGGAGTGATTATACGAAAATTCTAACTTGCAATCGAAGCTGCAAGGTCAGGCTCGCATTTGGTTTAAAAGACTTGAATCTTATTGAAGCAAAAGGTTGTAAACGTAGACTTGACAGCTGATAGAGCTGAATGGAAGAAAAAACATGTTGCGCCGACTCCAAATAAATTGGGATAAGGGCAGGCAGATGATCATGATGATGAGACTTGAATTTCAATCTCATGAACATACATGGCAGGAGTGGTAAACAAGTAATTTTGGAATAGATGATGCAACGTAAGAAATTGACCAGTGAAAGTATGACTAAATACTACCAAAAGAAGTTGGCTCTGAGCCATCGATGTCTGCAAAGTAAACAGGCAGCGGTGTCTTGTATAATACGGGGTTTACCCGACGAGCTGCAAGCATTTTAATGTTCGACGCCAGACAAAGTATATGAAGATTCTTGTCAGCTTTTGATCATTATCAATCCGATCAAGGTTTCAACTTCCAAGAAGCAAGAAGGGTTGACGAATATAAATTTAAAAATGACACCTTTGAGAAATTTTGATGACGTAGATGCCTGTGATTAAGTTTCTGGTTATGGAGTACAGGTAGCTGAAGACAAGGTGCCGTGGGCAACAGCTTATTAAATGTGGTTGTAGCATGCACGCCGCAAGGAGACGTGTATGCAGGACATAGACAGCACAGCAATGGCGGTACTCACTATGCTATAGCCAGTTCTAATAGTTCACGATGGAGTAGGATACTTGAAGGTGTGTGACATGGGAGAGGATGCCATACACCACATCGAGGGCGACATGATCACACGAGCTGAGCAATGTGTTTGTGAGGTGAGTGGGTATTTTTAATAACTGCGGTGTGGGGAGAAAGAGGTGCAGACGACAAGCGATAAAGATGAGATAGGGTAGAGTAATAGTGTTGATACAGTTGAGATAAGTAACATCTTTAACAAAATTTGCTACTGTAGTAAATACAGTCTGCAAAGGAGATAGGGTAGCATCATAGTACAGTTGGCAAGGAGATAGGGTATCACCTTCCGGACCATAAAGTTGAATTCCAATTTAGTTGAATTTTTTGAACATCGGATTCCCAATAACTTGAATCCCAATAAGTTGAATCCTAACCTAAGCTAACAAAGATAAGTGTAATGTGTAAATACAAGCGGTGGTTTCTCTTTTATTGGCTTATACTTAAAGCGTCCTGTTAGCCACACTGTGGTGATAGTGATATAGAATGTAGTGGATCAAAGTGATGGATGAGGAAGTAGTATTTGGGGATGATCTTATTTATCTGCTGTAAAGTTAACGATTTTTCCTGCGCCAATTGCGGTGCAATTGGTTTCAGGATGGCCGACTGTAACGGCTGGTGAGGAGTGGAGCTATTGGCTGGCGAAATGAGCAGTGTAAAGCGAAGTGGTGTGGAGCGATGTAATACAAAGAGGTGGGGTGCGGTGAGGTGAGGTGAGCATAGACATTTGTGTCTATGGAGGAGAGGAGGCGAGGAGAGCATAGAGACGAGACAGAAATGACGTTTTGATTCGAATTTGGAGTTTGATGTGACATCGGCGTTTTTATCACTTTTTTCGTAAAATTGAATTGTCTTGCAAAATATTAATCGAATATAAAGCATTGTGATTCCAAGAAACTCTTTTATTCGCTAAAATATCCTGACGATAATATATATGGTTGGTTCTCTGATTTCGTGCAAATCGGAGTAAAATCGGAGAAATTTTGAGAACGAAAAAATAAGGTATAGATATCAAAATATGCATGAAGTTATGTAACTTGACCAATTTTAATGAGATTGCACCGATAGGATTAGGAGTTATAGGCTATACAAATTTTTATTTCGGACGGTAATGACCTTGCGGCTGATGGTAATGACTGCAGTATAAGACGGTAGTGATTTTTGCATACTGGTAATGATATCTTAGCAGATTGTAGTGATAAATGCTGACCGGTAATGATTTTATTAAAAATAAAAATCATTTTAGTTAATAGTTTTAAAGAATTTTTATTAAGTGAACGATAAAAATGAAATATTTGAACCACATGAAACAAAACCTAAAATCCGACAAATACCTGGATCAATAAACGCAAAAAAAACTGAAAATCACATTGAAAACAAAACAAAATCTTTTACATCTTCTGAACTAAATCCAGTTTCTAAACTTTCTTGGAAAGTATTTCAAGTATCAATATTAGGCTGCTCACAGGCGGGTGGCACAGTGTAAACGGCTCAGCAGCAGTCATCATAATGAATCGACGCCAGTGATCGACGGGTGACGACGGCTGAAGTGGCGGAGTTGCAATTCCGCATAGGAGGTTTGCCACGTCTCTATCTGCTGCTAATAGTTTGCCGATTTTTTTCGACGGCTGCCATCAAACTGTTGGCGACAGCTAGCGACGTGGCAAGCCCAACTGCAGCTGTTGACACTTATCGACGACTGTTGTCGAGTCAAAAACTGATGTCAACACAGTGTAGATGATCTGTAAGCAGCGTTAAAAAGGAAAAAAAAATAGAAAACTATACTAAACACTACAGCATAATACCAGCGTTTGGTATAAACAAGTAAGAAATATTAATTCATCAACATTATCATCAAAATACGAAAAAGACCGCTGCTGGTCATAGGCCTCATCAAGATCAAAGAAAATATGTTCCCATGACCAGTAGTGTACTGTTGTGGCTGTTGCTGTAGACGAGTAGTTTCTCTTCAACAACAAAACTAAATTTAAATCGAAGATAATATCATTTTTAAAAGCTTTTATTTAACTTGTTTACTTTTAGACTATCCGTTTCAGTCTTTTTTATTTATTTTATTAAGTATAGGTTTGCTCTTGACTCTAGTCTAGGTTATAGAGGTGGGACAGAGACAGAGTCTAAGATGGAGCGAGCTCACCCAGAAGAAGCCTGTTCACTCTTACTTGAAGAGATTAGGGTTGTACGCGTTTAGAAACACAGACGCAGGTAGTGAGTTCCACTCTTAAGCAGTGCGCATTATAAATGATGACTGGAAGCGCTTAGTCCGAATTGGTGGAATGGCAACCAGGTATAGATGGTATCCGGCGGTGCGTATGGATGTCCGATAGTAGAAGGGAGCTGGTGGAACAAGGTCGTGAAGCTCTTGAGCACACTCTCCGAAGTACAATCTGTAAAAAACCGACAAGCAGGCCACCTTGCGGCGATGTGCCAGGCTATGTAGCTTGGTGTCCGCCAGTTTTTTTCACCTATGAGCCTCTTGGCCCTGCGTTCCACCGAGTCAAGAGCGGCAAGTTGGTATTTGGCTGAGCCATCCCAAAGGTGACTGCAATACTCCATGCAGGATCGGACTTGTGCTTTGTAAAGAGTTAAAAGCTGTCCAGGCGTAAAGTATCGCTTCACTCTATTCAGCTTCTTAGCCGCCATTTGAGCTTTGTACTCGATGGTCGCGCCGAAGTTTAGATTTGATGTCAACTTCATGCCTAGAAGCTCAAGCCTGTCAGTGACAGGGACAGGTGTACCCCGAAAAGTAGGTGTCCAATCGAAAGAACTCCTTTTTGCAGTGAAAAGACACGCTTGTGTTTTGGTGGCGTTGAATGAGACCAGATTGTCGTCGCCCCATTGGGAGACAAGGCTTAAGGTCAGATCTGTTCGCTCTACCATGGCCTTTCTTAACGAACGTATTTCATCCGCACTGGTTTTTTCACCTGCCAAGTATTTCTCTGAAACGGTACTATCATCTGCGTATCCAACAATACCATGCTGAAGGAGGTCATTGATGTGCAGCAGGAAAAGAGTTGCAGAGAGAACAGACTCCTGAGGGACTTCGGCATCAATGGCCATAAGGTCAGAGTAGCAGCCGTCAACGACTACTCTGATGAACCGTTCACTAAGGAAGTCTGAAATCCAAGTACAAAAATCTGCTGAGATGCCATAAACAGGAAGCTTGCTGAGCAGACTTGCATGCCAGACCCTGTCAAAGGCCTTCGAGATATCGAGTGAAAAGGCAAGTGTTTCGCCGTGTTTCTCGATGGCTTCGCCCCAGCAGTACGTGACATACACAAGAAGATCACCAGTAGACCGCCCCCGGCGAAAGCCATATTGACGGTCACTGAGAAGATCATTGTCTTCAAGGTGGGTCAGCAACTTACTGTTAAGTACCCTTTCCATGACCTTGCATAGGATGGAGGTAATGGCAATTGGACGGTAATGGGCAGGGTCAGCACGATCGCCCTTTTTGGGAACTGGTTGCACATTAGCAAGCTTCCAGGCCCCCGGCACCGTTCTTTTTTTAAGAGGGAGGGGGAACTAGCGTGTCAGCACCGGAGACAGTTCAGGTGCAGTTGACAGACAGCTGTTGTCTTAACACTCTCGCTAGTATGCCATCACGTCCGCTGGTTTTGTTCACTGCACAATACTTTTCGAACCTCTTTAGTGTGTACTGCGATCTCCGACATCGAAGAATCGCAACGAGGTACATTAGGTGGTTGCTTGGAGCCAGCGTCCAGACGTGAGTTGCTTGCAAATAGGAACGGAAACAAATTTGCTTTCTCACTTGCAGTGTGAGCCAGCGATCCATCAGGTTTCAGCATTGGAGGTTAAGGTGAAACGACAGAAATTTGTTTCAACCGCTTTGGACAGGGACCAAAACGTTTTACTACCCGGAGGGTGTGATGCTAGTTTGCCCCCTATTCGTCCGACATGATCAAAACGTGCCTGACGTAGAACCCGTTTGCAGGACTTGGTGGCTATGTCCAGCAGTGGACTGTTGTTTCTTTGTAAAAACATAAAAGCTTAATTTAAGTTTGATTCCAATCAAATGTAACACACTTATTTAGCGACTTCTGGTAATTATGGCAACTCTTGGCTTTTTCATTCAAAATCAAACTAAAGCAAAATATTATGTTATTATTTGGTTAAAGCATATAATCATAATAACAGAAAAAACGTAAACGTAACGATGTAATGAGCTATAAAAGAACATACATATATTGTTATTTTTTTTTATCACTACCGTCTTTTCATAGTCATTACCGTCTTTTAAAAAACAGACGGTAATCGACGGTAATGATGCAGACGGTAATGACATTTTACACATTCGCATCTCTTGTTGCGTATGTACGGGTGCAATAGCCTTGAAGTATATCATTCTGTCAAAGCTCCCAATTAGCATTACTTTAAAAGTGTCATTAAAATAATAAACACATTACTAACCTTAAAATCGTGAAGATGGTAAAGCGCAGCCGACCGTACCAAACAAATTTTCGCGCACAAAATGCTAAAGAAAATTACCAAACTGAACACTCAGCTACTTGCCTCCGCTCGTGTGGGCCGCCTGACTGCCGCGTCCGTGCGGTCCAGGGGGGAGAGGCGGGATGCGTTCACGCATACAGAATGTATTTTAATTTCTATATCTTTGGACGGTAAGGACCAATTTCCGGGGACGAAACGAAAATATTTTTTTTATTGATGAAATACTCATTTCGTATGTATGAAAATTTAGGGAAGGCTTTGTATTGATGCGTTTGATTTTATAAAAATATTAGTAGCCTATCAAAATCCCAATTCTTTAGTATATCGGACCTTCCTCTTCCCCATTTGTGTTTGTCACCCAGGACGGTAGTGACATATTGACCAGTTATTATTTTTTATAAATTATTCTATTTAATATGCATCATCATTTTATACAGGCCCATGTAGCTTTCAACAAAAGAGCTCGTTTGAGCCAAGAAGAAAGCTGGAAATCACTATAGTTTTTTTTTTATTGACCTGAACATGCGATTTGCACGAAATCAGAGAACCAACCATATGCTACAAACTATGGGGCTCAAAACACGATATATTATAATTTCCTCTTTAAAAAAAACGCACAATTGTAGGATATAAATAAAATATCCTTTTTTCTACTTCTTTCCTACCTACGTGCATTGCTTATGTTTAACTAACGATTTATTTTGATCTCTTTGCCTTATATAACCACAAGGGAGAGGAGTCATTCCTAACACAAGTTTTAAATACTTACGGGGAGGGCTCAGCCAAATTCTGTATCGATTATTTGTTAATAAAGCTTTATATACATATTTTAAACAAACGCAAAGTAAGCTCTTATTTTGCGTTTTTGGTCTGCTTTTTAAAACAAAAAACCTAACTGTTTTCTTTGTTATTCATCATTTCATATTTTACTTTGTGTCCTCTTCTTCTTCATTTAATTTGTAAAAAATCTATGGGCTTACTTTTTTTACAGTGTCGTATGATGCCAGCTTAGAATAGCATCACCCCATTTCTTTCCCGTGGGAGTCGTAAGAGGCGAATAAGGGACTCGAGGGTGTGTATTGCAATTTTAGGCGATGGGCTGACAACCTGTTACTATGGAGATACACAATTTTCCGAATGACCCTCAAATATTTGTCAGACGTGGTGTAAATGGCCGATTTTTGCAGCCGTATACGCTTTGCCTACCCCGCAAGGGATTATAGGCGTGAAATGTGATGTATGTATGTATGTACTTTTTGAAATACTTGTTTATAATATATTGTAATGATCAAATAAATTTTCGGTTTTCCGGACATCAACCGTCTGTTTTTCTCTAATGCAGCGAAAAGAATAGGGACTTACTTTTTGGGACTGATGCCGCTTTAAGTATGTGTGTGAACTATGTTTGTGGAATTGAACATAAACAGTTCCAAGTCGAGTTTATCTTGCATACTTATCCCAAAATAACATTATCTAGTCCATGCTGATCCGCTTTTTGAAAATTACAATTTCAAAACTATCGTAAAATAAACAAGAACCAGGATCTGGGCAAATAAAAGAAAATGGTATGATTATTCTATAAAAAGCAAAAACATGTGAGTAGAATATATAAGAGGATGAGGAATAATTCACAATAAAGTTTAACAATTAACACTCGTGACTAATAAAAATGAGGTGTTAGTGCTATTTTTTCTGAGATAATATATCAAAATCCCTTTGAGGAATGTAAACCTTTTCCAAAAGTTGTCCAAACTGTTCACCGTTTAGGCAATAGCCACCTCGGGTGCCATCGTCTTCATATGATTTGTTGTTGCCGGGATTCATTTCAGGGCGTATTGTACCTGAATAGCAAAATAGAAAAACAAAAAATGAAACGAAAAAAAACAAACTTTGGCTGCCTCTTTCTCATTTCCCTGTAGATGTGATGAAGATAAAATAAGGTTATGTTTTGAATACCTAATCACTTTAAAAATGTTGGAATAATTTTATAAAAAGTTTAAGTACTTACCATTCTGTAAGTGAAACGAAAAATAAAGCAATAGGACTATATGTTATATCGGAAGGATAGAAGAAAATAGATACTAGGGCACATTTAAAGTCATTTATTTCATTGAAAATATTTTTTACTTCGACAGAAAAAAAGTTACTTTTTATTCTTTTTAACTGTTTTTTTTACCATTCGCAACGACATTTGGCTTGCTGTGTAGTAGACTTGATGATTTGAATTCCAACTAATTTTCTGGCTTGATGACCTACCGACGAGGTATAGAAAAAGTGAAATCATGAATCGGAAGGTATGTTTTGATGCCGTTAAATTTAGCCGCTAATAGTATGGAAATAAATTAACTCCTTTATTTTCGTGTGGGATACCGAGTGGATGAACAACCCGGAACGAATGAACGAGAATAATGATTATGTTATTAATAAAAATTAAAATGTGTACCTACACTTTTCACCTTGGTAACGTTGGTGTGTGTACAATGTAAGATATTTAAGAAAGTCTTTGATCGCTTCTGGCAATTTATAATAACCTATTATAAAGTATTTAGTTACCTGTAAATTCGCTATCGCAACTGTGATTCACTGCCCGATTATGTGGAGCAGTGTCGGGTTTTCCTGGAAATTGGCTATGGTTTACTTCATTCCGTACACTGCAGACACATGCAGCTTTTACTATGGAATTTATAGTAATTTCATCCTGTAATCTCCTCTCTATTGCAGTAGATTGCACGTTAGCAATTATATCTTTGTACTTTGCCTCAAGCTTTTCCAAAGCCGTATGTAGCTCTGCATCGTTTTCGTCAGCTATTTCGTTGACGACTTGAGCCCTTTGCCGCATTAATTGAAGCTGCAAAGAGCATTCAGCTAAATGTTTCTCTCGCTGTAGGCTGGAAATTTTTGCTTCATAAGATTTAATGCACTTGGACTTAGATTTCTCCAACTTAATCAATCGTTTTTCAAGCTCCTGTGATCTTGATTTAACATTTTCGGCAATGGGATCTTCAACTGGTTTGTCTAAAAGTTTGTGTAATATAGAATGAAAATTGTTTTGTTCCTCTTCTAGTTTCTTTTTCAAGGTGATAATTTCAGATTCCTTACTTTGTATGATTGTATTTTTCTTTTCAAGTTCACAAGCTGTTTTTGATTCAAGTGCTTTAATTTTTTCAATAATTTCGTTTTCCTTTTCTCTAATTATCTTATCTTTCTCTTGAATAATCTTATCCTTATTTAATAGAACTTCATTATGAGATTTTGTTAAATTGTTCATTTCAGTGACACTGCCATCCTTAATATTTTTTAAAAGCCCTTCGTAGAAGACTTTCAGTTCTTCAAGTTTTTTCTCGTAAATAATATTATTTTCATCTCGTAAACTAGCTTTTATTTTTGATTTTTCAATTTTATGTCTTGCTTCCATTTCTTCTATTTCACGATTTTTTATTTCATGCATGTTGTCTAGCTGTTCTTGCAAACTATTAATAGTTTGCATTAGATTGCTTCGATCTTCTTCGGCTGCCTGTAGTTTATTTCTTATGGATTCAAGGGCTTCATAACTTTCAGATTCTAAGCAAGCACTGGTGGCAATGTGTACTTTTATCAAGCTTTCACAACTCGTTTTCCCTTTTGACTCCTGTTTTAAAGCCATAAGTTCATTATGCAGTAATAGGTTCTGCTTCTTAATTTCTCTTAGTCGCAAAACTAAATTGTTGGCCCTATACTCATACTGATCTTGGTCTTGGGATTGTTTATATAAGTCACTGCATAATTCTGCTGCACAAGCGCTCATCATTTGCGGACAAGGGTAACAATGAATAGCTTGTAGTTTGGTGGTTTTTGAAGATTTTTCATCCAAACTGAACCTTTGACTCGTAAATATTTCACTGTCCGTATTATCAACACTGCCAGCTTTAGTTTGGTATTCTGATTCAGATTTAGTATTTCTGGTGTTTTTGTATAGTAATTGTGTATTGTTATCATCATCTTCAGATTCTGCTACATACGAAGAAGATGACGAAGCACTTTTTGCAATTTCTGAGATTCGTGGGAGTTCGAATGTTGGAGGCAATTTTAAAAAGGGGTCATCTAGTATTCCCTTCGCAAGTTGGTAACAAAGTACGAATATGTATTTATTACGGATTGGTTTCTCTTTATCAGTGCAGTTTGATAATCTTTGTATCCATGCATTGCAGAGTTTGATTACTTGTTCATCAACGAGTTGACTTAAATACGGTCTTATTATTTGAAGGTATCGTTTGTACTCTAAATCTATATTACTTGAATTTTCTTCCATGATCTGTTTTAAATTTTATGCATCAAAAAATAATAAAATCAATAAATACCAAACGAAAAACTTCAGTTTTGAATATTGACATAACAGGTCAGAATCACAGATCTCTTATGTCAGGATTGACACTGACACTTTAAGTAGTTGACCAAGGAATACTATACTTCCCTACTATGGAGTGCCTACCTTCGAGCACGGAAGGCCGTCGTTGCTCGAAGGTGCCTACTATTGTGAAAGGGACTTCTTGGTTTCAAATACAGTCTATTTTACATTTTAACAGATCAAAACAGTTGCGCTTGGGGTTTCTCAACTAGCCACGCAAGGTAGGAATAAAATTAGCGTTCTAGTAGTAGTGAACTGTTTTCTTTGTCGTGATTTTGCTCGCGTTCTTTTTTCGTCTTAATTCCTATTAATTGTTACTAATATCCAAATCTTTTCCTCTTGAATTATTTTATCTATTTTAAAAAAATGCATCGAAATTCGTTGCGTACTTTCAAAGATCTAAGCATTTATAGGGACATTCAGCTAGAAGCAGGTAAAAATAGTATTTTGAGGTTTTTTTGGTAGAAAACTATTTGTCAGACGTGGCGCAAATGTATGTTTTGCGGCCGTTTACGCTCTGCCTACCCCGCAAAGGATTATAGGCGTGATATTTATTTATTGCGTATTCTTTAGTGCTTATTGTACGTGGGCTATTGAAAAGTGTGGCATCGATATCCTTCGAGCAACGCGGTCTTCCGTCTCGTCTCTTGTTCAGACTCGGAAGGCCAATTTGATTGAAGCCGATATCAAGGCTATTCGAAATCAAATAAAGTATACGTCAATCCTAATTAGTAGTTCTCGTTCTCGTTCCAATAATAGTAAGTCAGTTAGTAATAACACTTTATTGCACATCAAGAAAAAGAAAACAGACTAAAGGATATTATTAAAATAAAAATGCGCAAAGGCGGCTACAGACACCCTTTGGGTAAAGAAAATAAAGATAATAAAGAGAGCAAAGTGCAGGATTAATAAAAAAAGAGACATAAGCATAACATTTTTATATTATAATGAATTATATCTTCTTCAAATTAAAGAGTCAAACTCTTGTTGGTGGGGTTACATCCAATTTTGCCTCTTCTCTGTGACTTGACCTCCTGATACGACACGATATTGACTTTTGCCTTTATCTGGGTTAAGTAGGTAAGTCTAGGTGTACCTCTGCCTCTCTTTCCTTCTACTTTGCCCTCATTAATGTTGTTTATGAAGTTGTCGTGTCGTAGCAAGTGGCCAATCATCTTCCCTCTTCTATTTTCTATATTCTTCAGGAGACAACGTTCTTCCGCAACCAGAGCCAGCACTTCTACGTTTGTCTTCTTCTCTGTCCAACTGATCTTCTCCATTCTTCTCCAGTACCACATCTCAAATACTTCCAACCTCTCTCTATCCCTTTGCGTCATAGTCCATGTCTCACACCCATATAATAGCGCTATGTTCCAAATGTACGTCTTTTTAAGATGTTACCGGTCGCGTTTAGCAATTTTTGCGTTAAAAATATGTTATTTAAAGTGAAAGGATTTTTTGGCCATTCCGATGAATTAATAATGAATTATATAATGAACTCAAATATTTATTATTAAATAAATACTATAGTTAAATATAATAGTCCGATACGGCTGCTGGCATTATTAAAGGGCATAGCTTAAAAACAATCTAAAGACGCTTATTTTTTATAGGATTGCGTTGTGTGTCGGCAGAGTATACGTTTTGTGTCATTTTTACGTTAGCGTAAAATTTTAATTCAATTATGGTAGCTCATTTATTGAATAAAAATTTAAGTGTATACGGGGTTTAAGGGACAGCCCTCCGAATACTTATAGGGTGCATGCAGACTTTAAAACTGAACAACTTTCCCCCAGACACATATATCAGGAAAAAGAAAAAAATCGAAGTCCCATACAAAGTTGCAGTCAACTGACTGCATTTACTATGTGGAGTCAAATATTTATTTAATATTTCCTGAAATGATTTCTTATGGAAAGTTGTTCAGTTTCATGGTCTGAATGCACCCTATATGTATTCGGAGGGCTGTACCTTACATCCTAGTATACACTTAAAAAAATTATTCAAAAAATCAGCTACCATAAATTAATTGAAATTTTTCGCAAACGTAAAAGTGGCACAAATCGTATACTCTACCGACCAACAACGCAATCGTATATAAAATACATGGTAATTTTTATTCACCCCGGAAATTTTACAGGGCGATTCTACTCATGATTCTGAACAACTTTTATTATGGGGTTAACTGCGAAATCTCGAAAAATCTCCAGCTGTTCCATACATTTTGTTCGAGTAGGTATGAATTTTTCTATGGAGCAGCTGTTTCTTTTTCGCGATTTCGTAGGTGACCCCATGATAAAAGTTGTTCAGAATCATGAGTAGAATCACCCTGTAAAATTTCCGGGGTGAATAAAAAAAACCCCGTATATATATTATATATATATGATATATACATAAACATACACGTTTACATAAATACCTACAAATATATCAAAGTAGTTCAGATATGAAGTGCTCTTTAACTCTTTAAAAAAAAAAAACAGCGATTGAGGGGCTCTCTTGAATAGTCTTTATATATATCGGTATTCGGAGGGCTGTCTCTTACACCCCGTATAATTAAATTAATAAAAATCCTTTTTAAGTCGTATTTATCTACTGTAAATGAAAGTATAACATTTATAGGTACTTAAAATGACACAAAATAATAAACTGCGTTCGGTCAATGGGCCAGAAACTATATGCCACAGAGCACCGCGACGTCATTCGCTGTCAAGGGGCACGCGCGGGTTTGTGGATCTGTGCCATAAATATACGATTTTTATAATTATAAAACATGGATAGCTAGCTAGTCATACTCGGTTCTAATGAAAATTTGCCGTTTTTCACAATTTTACGTGGTCCTGATATGAATAATAAAATTAGTTCCTACTGATCCCCATATCATTTTTGAGGTACGTATAGGGCTGATAATATATTATAGTCTTGTAAACCCATCCCAGGCCAACTTAAGGCGCTTATTGTTGGCGTCCAGAGCCTTAAGATTCACTAAGCCGACTCTGAAAGAAACTTGTTAGGAATTTGAATTGAGGAGAAAATAAGCAGAGTGTGGTTCTTTTGTGAAAATGTTAAATGGAAAATTTCTACTAGAATCAAGAAATGCGAGAAATGTTATTAGACCTTTGATTTGATCGTTACGGAATCGTAATTGAAAATGTATAGAGAATATTAAGAAGATAGTTAATGAATGCAGCTAAGTAAGTTCATTATTTGAATAACACAAAAACTTGAACATGCCGTACAGTTTTTGTAGTCTATCATTAATACCGAGCGGAAAATGTTTTATTTTTGTTGGAACTGCTTAAGCAGTAATACAATTTTATTTTAAACGGATTAAAGTTGTGTTTAGTTTGGATTTTACAATTCCTACGTTTCACAACTTAAATCCGTTTAAAATTGTTTTATTGTGATGAGTAATAGTTGTGCAAACTCAAGAAAATATTATGCTTAAGCAGTATTAACGTTTAAAATGCTGAATGCGGTTATAGATCACGAAGGAGTCAGGTTGCTTTACATACATACATACATATATACAAACATCACGCCTATATCCCTTGCGGGGTAGGCAATGCATAAACGGCCGTATAATGACAAACATGATATGTGTATGTGCATGACAAACATTTGAGACATTTCCGATAAATTTCATTCAGTATTCTAACAAATTGAAATTCCGGCACGGTTCCCACCGAAGTGTGTTCTAACTCTTATATATTAATTAAAATACCTGTATTTAATTAATATACTCACGACAGTTTACTTAGTCTTAACTATAGTCTCAACCTGAAGGTACTTTCTAGTCATATTTTACAGATCAGTATTACGACCAAATATTGGTGTATAATGCATAATACAGGTGGCAATACGAAAGCACCGACCTTTTGCGTTTTGCCGCGTTTTATATTGGATCGAGCTTTTTACTAATTCACTGTTTACGTTTTATATGAATAAATAATTATCCATTTTTTTTTAATTTTATTACTTTTTTCTTTAAATTCTATTTGTTTTGTTTCTTTGATAAGATGTTAGTCCGTTTTGTTATAATAAACTCTGTAGTACGTAGAAACTTTAAAAATAAATCACTTGCTTTCATTTGTTTACAAAAAGCTAAGTACCTAAACTTGCAGACTAGAGGCACTTTGTGATAATTGCTACTGCCCGTAATAAATACATATCAAGGACACAATAATTTCAATATCTCTAATTTTATAAACTTAATAAAAAAATACAGTCAGTGTAGTTTTTGCAACAGACGTTATTATTATAGGTAGTCATAGCCGCACGTTTTTTAGTATCTTAATAGGTCAAAAATATAACGTTACTGTGGAGATAGTCTTGGTTTTTTTAGTAAACAAAGTCAAACTCACGTGTTGTTTTTTATTTTTCATTTTTGTTATCAATAGCACGTTAATTTACCAAAGATCATTCTGTACACAGTTATCAAATTATAACCAGTCTATCTTCTTATTTTAAATAGGTACGTAGGTTCAGGTGCTGCTGATTACTACGATTCGACATCATACCGGGTGTAAGGAATGTTGAACACGTTGAACTTTGGAAGCTTGATCGACCACTGATCAGTCCCCAAAACTGTAATTTTTTCCTGTGAATCTCAATATTCGGAAACGTCTGTTTTCAAATTATTTGTAGTATTACGAAATAATTTTACATGTTTACATTGGGAGACTTGTTAACAATTAGACTATGAAACTGAACCATTTTCATCCCATCAAACCTGAAAAGTTATCGGTACTATTAAAGGGACAGTTCCCTTGCACCTCCTCCATTATTTGTCCCTCATTTGTTCCTCATTGACTAACTACCGGCACGTGCCGGGTAGATTCAGTCCGGACCGTTCTTCCCAGAACAACTCCTAAGCCCAGTAAAGTCGGATTGTTGTTTAAAAAACCACGCAGAAACTTCTCTGGGTGAACTCCTGGTCCCTACCAATCAGTTAGGTGTAGGTTTTAAAGCCCCGGGGCTAAAATCAAAGAGTCGAGTCTTTAAAAAACTTGACATTATGAATAAATAAACAAAAAATATTATCTTATCGGTCTTGACCTTCTGCATACTAGTGGAGATAACTGCAATGAAAAAAACATAATATGTGATTTTGGAGTGGTTAGTTGGTTTCCCAGTTTCAAATAAACCGGCCGACAAAAAATCAATGCTGTAACTCTATGTCATCTTCGCATTGCTGTCACTGACCGCGGCCAACCACATCGACAAATTCGTCGGAGAATGGACAGCTATTAAAGCGTTTGCTAAGGAACCCGTCGTGCAAGACTGCCAGTCTATGCACGTCGAGGGCTTGAAGGAATACTGTACTTGTGGCTCTGACGACAAAGTAAGCAAAACGAAGCTTACAGTTGCCAACAAGGACGTCGTTTTCCCCGCCTACTACGTCGATTCCTTCTCCGGTATCACTGACAGCCTCAAGACCGAATGCATCTGTAACGGCAAGAAGACTGGTCACTACGTGATCTATCACATCAACGACAACTACACCCTCATGCTCTTTACTGATCCCGCTCTCAACTTTGCTGTTCTGCTGTCTAAAAGCGTGCCCGGCGAGGCTGATGTCAACGAATTCATCAAGAGCATCGAATACTTTAAGGACAAGACTACTTACTTCGTGTGCTCCAGTGAGCTCAAGAACTCCAACGAGAAAGTCACCACCGGTAAGAGATGGTGGCAGCACGAGAAGACTCAGTTCTAATTTAGGAAGGTAATCAAATCACTATATAATTCGCCTCTATACCAGGATACACCTATTTAGTACCTACTTTATTTGTGAAATGCGTCAGCAAAATCATAAACTTATTTGTGATATCATATTGTTTAAAATAAAACTATTTTTTATTTGTAACCCCTGGCTTATTAAAAAAGAGCTTTAAATATTGTTTATTCCTTCCTGCACAGTTAGTATTATATATAAATAAGATTGTATGGAACAGGTGCTAATAATCTGGTCTCTTTCTCTGTCTTGTTCAAAATAGTACATATTGTCACATTGCACGTTTGCAAGAGTCGTTGGCTGGTTACTAAATTTGGTATTTGAAAAGCGCCTAGAAAAATAACGAGAGCAAATTATTCAAAGGTTTCACCTAACCATTCAGCAGGCGTTAATTTTTTTTGGGAAGCACTACGATTCCATCCCCTGGGCTTTAAAACCTACACCTGACTCTTTGATAGGGAGCAAGGGCTTACAGAGTTATTGTGGTTGTTCAAACAACTAACCCAATCGCGCAGAGCTTTATGGAATGTGATCTACTGGCAATGGCTGCAGAAGCGGCTACGGTGATATTGTCATCATTAACCGATAGAATGTGTCTGGGACGGCGTTTAAGATGCGAGGTTGGATAGAGGAAGTTGTTGGACGCAGGAATAATTAAGAGCATTCATCAAATCAGTGGCTAGAAGAAAATATTTAATGGAGCCTATTTCGAAGACCTTTTTATCATTGACAATATCTACCAAAGTAGCAAGTATAAGTATTGTTAAATCGTGGAATTGCAGATAAGCTTTTCTGCGTAAATGTTAGCATATCCGTTAGAAAAGTAAAATTCAGCAACCAAAGTAGGTACACCTGCATTTTCCCCTCATGTGCTTTTTGCACGCTGGAAATCGTCAGACATTCTCCTGCAATGATTCGGGTGTTTTAGCTCCTAATAGCGTGATTATCACTGTACCATATCATTGCCGTAACGTAACGATTGCGGTAATGATTCCCAGCATAAATAATTCTGACTGAAATAATAAAGGTTAGGTATTTTTATAGCTAATCCCCAAACACCTAATATGTTTATTTAACAGTAAAAACAACACTGTATCCGCCGGCATCGCACGGTACTAATAATCATTGAATACCAAATTTAAAAACACTTCCCGTTTCACACCCTTCAAAAAAAAACTAATAATCATCTCTTCTATTTCCAATCGAACTTGTAAATTATGATGCCTTCTTATTATTTTATTAAAATTTAATTTGTCACGTTCAGAAGAAGAACCAAAACGTGCTTCCGCGCTGTTATTTTTGTTTTCATTTTGTGGGTAATATGCATTTTCCGTTTTGCATCGACAGCGTGTTCACTGTTCGTGCAGAAATTGATCATTTTGTGTAATTTTGACAGTAAATCGGATGAGCCATTATCCTTATTACTGGAAATGAGCATCATTAATGTCAGTTTCATTTGAGATACTTATGCATGCCTACTCACTATAGGATGCTATAGGTACCTACAGATAATACATCATGATTTTGTAAAAGTTATCCCACAGTGATTGTGGGTTTTTGACTATTGGTAATAAATTAGCTTTAAATCTTTTCATACCCCTGCTATCCTGCTTAACATCTGAACTAAAAATGTAACCCCAAGTTTTTGTTCAAGATGTTTTACAACAATTTGAGTAAGAGCGACTGGGTCATAAATAAAAACGATTTAATAGAGAAGTAGGAAAGTTATAAGACTACAACAGTGCCAAACAGCATCATTTTATGAATAGTTTTAAAATACCATGCATATCTGTTTTCTGAAGAATTTACTGTCCTACTAGTTATACTTTTTTGCATACAGTAATCTAGCCAGGCTAAAGTATCTATAATTACGCCATTCGCAGTACAGAAAATACATAAGATAAGTATTTTAATTAAAATTGTATTGTCAAATCAATAAATTTCTGACTGTCAATTGAAGACGAACAAGGACTCAAGGCTTGTTAAGATTTAAGAAATAAGTATGAGTCTTAGCTATTTACATGATATCTATGTAAATACATACAACAAAGCTCAATAAACAGAACTAGCACTAGTCTAACTTGGTCCGTATTATTAATTTTGGACAGAGACGAATTAGACCCTTTTAGTGATAAATTAAAATACCTGTATTTAATTAATATACTCACGACAGTTTACTTAGTCTTAACTATAGTCTCAACCTGAAGGTACTTTCTAGTCATATTTTACAGATCAGTATTACGACCAAATATTGGTGTATAATGCACAATACAGGTGGCAATACGAAAGCACCGACCTTTTGCGTTTTGCCGCGTTATATTGGATCGAGCTTTTTACTAATTCACTGTTTACGTTTTATATGAATAAATAATTTTCCAATTTTTTTTAATTTTATTACTTTTTTCTTTAAATTCTATTTATTTTGTTTCTTTGATAAGATTTAAAAATAAATCACTTGCTTTCATTTGTTTACAAAAAGCCAAGTACCTAAACTTGCAGACTAGAGGCACTTTGTGATAATTGCTACTGCCCGTAATAAATACATCAAGGATAGAATAATTTCAATATCTCTAACTTTATAAACTTAATTAAAAAATACAGTCAGTGTAGTTTTTGCAACAGACGTTATAATTATAGGTAGTCATAGCCGCACGTTTTTTAGTATCTTAATAGGGCAAAAATATAACGTTACTGTGGAGATAGTCTTGGTTTTTTTAATAAACAAAGTCAAACTCACGTGTTGTTTTTTTTTTTTTTTTTTTTTTATTAAAAGCACGTTGATTTACCAAGACCATAATGTATCCAGTTATCAAATTATAACCAGTCTATCTTCATATTTTAAATGAGTAGGTAAGTTCAGGTGCTGCTGATTACTATGATACGACGTCATACCGGATGTAAGGAACGATGTTGAACACGCAGAACTTCGGAAGCTTGAGCGACCACTGATCAGTCCCCAAAACTGTAATTTTTCCTGTGAATCTCAATATTGGGAAACGTTCTTTTTTCAAATTATTCGTACTTCGAAATAGTTTTATATATTTTTCATTGGGAGAGTTGTTAACAATTAGACTATGAAACTAACTGAACCATTTTCATCCCATCAAACCTGCAAAGTTATCGGTACTATTAAAGGGACAGTTCCCTTACACCCCGTCCATTATTTGTCCCTCATTTGTTCCTCATTGGCTAACTACCGGCACGTGCCGGGTAGATTCAGTCCGGACCGTTCTTCCCAGAACAACTCCTCCAGTAAAGTCGGATTGTTGTTTAAAAAACCACGCAGAAACTTCTCTGGGTGAACTCCTGGTCCCTACCAATCAGTTAGGTGTAGGTTTTAAAGCCCCGGGGCTAAAATCAAAGAGTCGAGTCTTTAAAAAACTTGACATTATGAATAAATAAACAAAAAATATTATCTTATCGGTCTTGACCTTCTGCATACTAGTGGAGATAACTGCAATGAAAAAAACATAATATGTGATTTTGGAGTGGTTAGTTGGTTTCCCAGTTTCAAATAAACCGGCCGACAAAAAAAAACAATGCTGAAACTCTACGTCATCTTCGCATTGCTGTCACTGACCGCGGCCAACCACATCGACAAATTCGTCGGAGAATGGACAGCTATTAAAGCGTTTGCTAAGGAACCCGTCGTGCAAGACTGCCAGTCTATGCACGTCGAGGGCTTGAAGGAATACTGTACTTGTGGCTCCGACGACAAAGTAAGCAAAACGAAGCTTACAGTTGCCAACAAGGACGTCGTTTTCCCCGCATACTACGTCGATTCCTTCTCCGGTATCACTGACAGCCTGAAGACCGAATGCACCTGTGACGGCAAGAAGACTGGTCACTACGTGATCTATCACATCAACGACAATTACACCCTCATGCTCTTTACTGATCCCGCTCTCAACTTCGCTGTTCTGCTGTCTAAAAGCGTGCCCGGCGAGGCTGATGTCAACGAATTCATCAAGAGCATCGAATACTTTAAGGACAAGACTTCTTACTTCGTGTGCTCCATTGAGGTCATGAACTCCAACGACAAAGTCACCACCGGTAAGAAATGGTGGCAGCATGAGAAGACTCAGTTCGAATTTAGGTAGGTAATCAAATCACTATATAATTCGCCTCTTTACTAGGATACACCTAATAAGAACTTTATTTGTGAAATGTGTATATTGTTTAAAATAAATTTTATTTTTATTTTCAACCCCTGGCTTATTAAGAAGAGCTCTTTTTATTGTTTATGCCTTCCTATGCAGTTACTTTTATACAGAGAGTAATTGACAGGCCTCCGAATACTGATAGGGGATGCATTCAGAGCATGAAACTGAACAACTTTTCATAAAAAAAGGTTCAGAAAACGTAAAAAAATTGAACTTTCCTTAGTAAATGCAGTCAGGTGATCGTTATTTTGTATGGGAGGTCGAATATTTATTGTCGTTTCCTGACATATGTTCCCAGGGGAGATTTGTTCGGTTTCATGGTCTGCATGCACCCTATCAATATTCGGAGGGCTTTCCCTTACACCCCGTATATAAGATTGTATGGAGTAGGTGCTAATTATCTGGTCTCTGTCTATGTATTGTTCAAATCAGTACATAAAGGTGCTTACACATTGCACGTTTACAAGAGTCGCTGGCTGGTTACTTAATTTGGTATTTGAAAAGCGCCTAGAAAAATAACGAGAGCAAATTATTCAAAGGTTTCACCTAACCATTCAACAGGCGTTATTTTTTTTTGGGAAGCACTTCGATTCCATCCCCTGTGCTTTTAAACCTACACCTGACTCTTTGATAGGGAGCAGGGGCTCACAGAGTTATTGTAGTTGTTCAAACAACTAGCCCAATCGCGCAGAGCTTATGGAATGTGATCTACCGGCAATGGCTGCAGAAGCGGCTACGGTGATATTGTCATCATTAACAGATAGAATGTTTCTCGGACGGCGTTTAAGACGTGCGGTTGATTAGGGGAAGTTATTGGACGCAGCAACAATTAAGAACATTCATCAAATCAGTGGCTAGAAGAAAATATTTAATGGAGCCTATTTCGACGACCTTTTTAAAAAAAATTAAAATACTTCCCGTGTTAGGTAAAAATTTTGCAAGTTTAAAAGAAAAAGATTTTTATATCATTGAGAATAACTACCAAAGTAGCAAGCAAGTATAAGTATTGTTAAATCGTGGAATTGCAGAAAAGCTTTTCTGCGTAATATGTTAACATATCCGTTAGAAAAGTAAAATTCCGCAACCAAAGTAGGTACCTACACGTGCATTTTCCCATGTGCTTTTTGCACGCTGGAAATCGTCAGACATTCTCCTGCAATGATTCGGGTGTTTTAGCTCCTAATAGCGTGATTATCACTGTACCATATCATTGCCGTAACGTAACGATTGCGGTAATGATTCCCAGCATAAATAATTCTGACTGAAATAATAAAGGTTAGGTATTTTTATAGCTAATCCCCAAACACCTAATAAGTTTATTTAACAGTAAATACAACACCGTATCCGCCGGCATCGCACGGTACTAATAATCATTGAATACCAAATTTAAAAACACTTCCCGTTTCACACCCTACAAAAAAAAACTAATAATCATCTCTTCTATTTCCAATCGAACTTGTAAATTATGATGCCTTCTTATTATTTTATTAAAATTTAATTTGTCACGTTCAGAAGAAGAACCAAAACGTGCTTCCGCGCTTTTATTTTTGTTTTCATTTTGTGGGTAATATGCATTTTCCGTTTTGCATCGACAGCGTGTTCACTGTTCGTGCAGAAATTGATCATTTTGTGTAATTTTGACAGTAAATCGGATGAGCCATTATCCTTATTACTGGAAATGAGGATCATTAATGTCAGTTTCATTTGAGATACTTATGCATGCCTACTCACTATAGGATGCTATAGGTACCTACAGATATAATACATCATGATTTTGTAAAAGTTATCCCACAGTGATTGTGTGTTTTTGACTATTGGTAGGTAACAAATTAGCTCTAAATCTTTTCATACCCCTGCTATCCTGCTTAACATCTGAACTAAAAATGTAACCCCAAGTTTTTGTTCAAGATGTTTTACAACAATTTGAGTAAGAGCGACTGGGTCATAAATAAAAACGATTTAATAGAGAAGTAGGAAAGTTATAAGACTACAACAGTGCCAAACAGCATCATTTTATGAATAGTTTTAAAATACCATGCATATCTGTTTTCTGAAGAATTTACTTTCCTATAGTCAGTTTTTTGTTGGCACTTTTGTATGGAAGATATTGGAAACATATGTTTTTTTATGTAGAGCAAAACCAGTATAGTATGGGTAATCTGTAAGTTCACCTGAGCCTATATCACCCGGTAGACACTGGCTACCCCGCGCCAGGTGGGGGGGAGGGGGGGTCAAAGTGCAGCGCGTCCGGCGCTCAGAAAAAAAATTCTATGGGATTGGTTTGGACCTTTGAGATAAGTTTGGTGTCGTTTTCAGGTAAATAAATGATGCTGAATTCATTCCCCATACCAGTTTTTTAGGGTTCCCTAGCAAAATAAGTCGCAATCCTTAAAATAATAAAATTTTAGTCGAAACGAAATGTAAACAAACCCACATATTTTAATAATTTTGTATGAAACTTTGTTTAAAAAAAATATTTTTCAAAAGCTCATTTAATGCACATTATAAAAACATTAACATTGAATATACATAATACTACTTTTCAACTAAAATAAAATAAAATTGCACGTACCTTTCTCATTCTTGCGGACGGCCTGCGGACGTCACTCGGTTTTCTATTCAGAGTTGGAACGAGATTTTGTAGTAAAACATTGCCATTTAAGTACTAATTACATACACGCCCATTTAAATCCATATCGGCCGGTAGGAAGTTTCTAGTGGTGAGACAGATATCCGGTAACTAGCCGGTATCCGCCCTTACTTTTACTATCCGGCCGGATACCGGATAGCACATTACTATGTATACCGGAACGTAAAAAAGAGAGATAATCGCATTATTTTACAGAAGGAAAATCATATACCAATAATTTATGGACGCTTTTAAATTTTTCTCCGTCATGAATTATTATTTTACATTTATATTTAGTATTCATAGTTCACAAAAGGGCAAATTGTGGCGAAAATGAATTACTTTTCCGCTTTTGTTGGTAAAAATAACAGATCACTTTAGGCCGAATATCGCCATCATTCAGACATCACTTCCGAAAAAAAAATAGGTTTGTGTCTGGGATAAAATCTCTTATTTTGACAATTTTTTTTTATTATTAATGATGGGTTTGCTCTTGACTCTAGTCTAGGTCATAGGACAGAGACAGAGTCTAAGATGGAGCGAGCTCACTCAGAAGAAGCCTGTTCACTCTTACTTTAAAAAGATTAGGAAACCATGACGCAGGTAGTGAGTTCCACTCTTTAGCAGTACGCATTATGAATGATGACTGGAAGCTTTTAGTCCGAATTGGTGAAATGGCAACCAGGTATGGATGGTATCCGGCGGTGCGTCTGGATGTCCGATGGTAGAAGGCAGCTGGTGGAACAAGGTCGTGAAGCTCTTGAGCACACTCTCCGAAGTACAATCCGTAAAAAACCGACAAGCAGGCAACCTTGCGGCGATGTGCTAGGCTATGTAGCTTGGTGTCCACCAGTTTTATGTCGCCTTTGAGCCTCATGGCCCTGCGTTCCACCGAGTCAAGAGCGGCAAGTTGGTATTTGGCTGAGCCATCCCAAAGGTGACTGCAATACTCCATGCAGGATCGGACTTGTGCTTTGTAAAGAGTTAAAAGCTGTCCAGGCGTAAAGTATCGCTTCACTCTATTCAGGTTGCCCAGCTTCTTAGCCGCCGTTTGAGCCTGGTACTCGATGGTCGCGCCGATGTTTAGATTTAATGTCAACTCCATGCCTAGAAGCTCAAGCCTGTCAGTGACAGACTGTCGTCGCCCCAATAGGAGACAAGACTTAAGGTCGGATCTATTCGCTCTTCCATTGCCTTTCTTAACGAACATATTTCATCCTCACTGGTTTTTTGCACCTGTCAAGTATTTCTCTGAAACGGTAAAGAGTTGCAGAGAGAACAGTCCCCTGAGGAACTCCGGCATCAATGGCCATAAGGTTAGAGGAGCAGCCGTCAATGACTACTCTGATGGACCATTCACTAAGGAAGTCTGAAATCCAAGTACAAAAATCAGCTGGGATGCAACAAGCAGGAAGTTTGCTGAGCAGACTTGCATGCCAGACACGGCAAATGTTTCGCCGTTTTTCTCAATGGCTTCGCCCCAGCAGTGCGTGACATAAGAAGATCACCAATAGACCGCCCCTGACGAGGGCCATATTGACGGTCACTGAGAAGATCATTGTCTTCAAGGTAGATCAGCAACTTAGTGTTCAGTACCCTCTCCATGACCTTGCATAGGATGGAGGTAATGGCAATTGAACGGTAATGGGCAGGGTCAGCACGATTGAGACAGCGGGAAATCCTTTTCTCGAAAACTCTTCTGAATTGTACAACATTAATACGAAAATGGTGGCGCCTATTGAAGTGGTTCAGACAGTAAAACAAATTGAAAGCAAAGGAAAATAATTTTACCAAAATTTTTGCAAAGAATGATTTATTGAAGCCAAAAGTATACACGACCCATTACCTCAGAACATATTCCCTCTTTTACATAATATAAATAAAAAACGAGAATCTAAAGCCAAATCTAAAATATGTTCCCTTAAAAACGACTCAGTTTAGTAAACTTTATATTGCAACCTGAGAACATAGAGCAAGAGACGTTGATACATTATTTTCGCATGAAAATCAAAGCAGTCCTCCTGCTCTATCAGCTTTAGGTTTGATGAGATCTAGTGTGAAATCTGACATGCTGAATGTCAGATTTCACACTAGATAAAGAGTTGGATAATGTTGAAAGACTGGACGTGGTTTGTGATACATACAAGAAAGACAGTTTCAAAAATTCAACCCGAAAAAAACGAGGTACTGGCACACGTGTGTTAGTTGGTGAACAAACAAGAATTCCAAAAGGCTGGTGAAACTTCCTTCGCGAAACATCAAATAAAGGAGAGCTTTACAACCTTTTGTCATCTCATTGGCACTCAGAGATAGACTTACAAATGGGTAAAGAGTTCATCATAACCGATGGCGAAGAAGCTCTAAGTAAAACCACTCCAATTGAAAATTTGGCACCGTGCAACCACGAGGAAGCCGACACACGGATTATGCTTCATCTTGCTGATTCCGTGCTGAAAGGACACGACAAAATCATAGTACGAACAATCGACACGGACGTTGTAGGTACTAGCCATATCTTGCGTTCCAAAGTTAGAAGGCCGAAAGGAACTATGGGTACACATTGGCCCAACAAAAGCGGAAAGTAATTCATATTCGCCACAATTTGCCACTTGTGAACTATAAGTACTAAATATAAATGTAAAATAATAATGTATGACGAGGGAAAAATTTAACAAGTGTCCATAAATTATTGGTATATGATTTTCCTTCTGTAAAATAATGCGATTATACCTCTTTTTTACGTTCCGGTATACGTAGTAATATGCTATCCGGTATCCGTCCGGATAGTAAAAGTAAGGGCGGATACCGGCTAGTTACCGGATATCTGTCTCACCACTAGAAACTTCCTACCGGCCGATATGGATTTAAATGGGCGTGTATGTAATTAGTACTTAAATGGCAATGTTTTACTACAAAATCTCGTTCCAACTCTGAATAGAAAACCGAGTGACGTCCGCAGGCCGTCCGCAAGAATGAGAAAGGTACGTGCAATTTTATTTTATTTTAGTTGAAAAGTAGTATTATGTATATTCAATGTTAATGTTTTTATAATGTGCATTAAATGAGCTTTTGAAAAATATTTTTTTTAAACAAAGTTTCATACAAAATTATTAAAATATGTGGGTTTGTTTACATTTCGTTTCGACTAAAATTTTATTATTTTAAGGATTGCGACTTATTTTGCTAGGGAACCCTAAAAAACTGGTATGGGGAATGAATTCAGCATCATTTATTTACCTGAAAACGACACCAAACTTATCTCAAAGGTCCAAACCAATCCCATAGAATTTTTTTTCTGAGCGCCGGACGCGCTGCACTTTGAGCCCCCCCTCCCCCCACCTGGCGCGGGGTAGCCAGTGTCTACCGGGTGATCTGGGTTCATGTAGGCGTATATTACATTTGTTCCAAATGGCATTGCTCTACATAAAAAAAACAATGTTTCTCTACATAGAAAACCAGCTACTACTAGTTATACTTATTTTGCATACAGTAATCCAGCCAGGCTAAAGTATCTATAATTACGCCATTCGCAGTACAGAAAATACATATAAGTATTTTAAATAAAATTGTATTGTCAAATCAATAAATTTTTGACTGTCAATTAAAGAAAAACAAGGACTCAAGGCCTGTTAAGATTTAATAAATAAGTATGAGTCTTAGCTATTTACATGATATCTATGTAAATACATACAACAAAGCTCAGTAAACAGAACTAGCACTAGTCTAACTTGGCCCGTATTATTAATTTTGATCAGAGACGAATTAGACCCTTTCAGTGATAATAATAATAAAAGTCTTTATTTACTGAATTATAAAATGAAATCGTGTTACTTCAATATTATTAAAAAACAAATAAAAATAACATGCATTATGAATAGTAGAAAAAATAAAATTAAATAATTTAAAAAAATCACACTACGATTTTAACAAAAGGCCTCCTTTTCGAAAATAAAAAGGGGGTTGTGTTTTTTCCCAGGGTTACCAGCCCTTCTAGGGGAACCCTTTCAGTTAAGGCAGACTTAAAGCTTCTTGCATTCTTTTGTCACACAACAACGGAATACACGAGCGGTTTGCTGTTTGGCGCCGCCTCCGGCAAGTTGGTAGTTGCAAGCCAAACTTACCCATAGGCGGTGTACGGGCAAGGAATAATAGTGGGAACTGTTCAGGTAGCGAGTAGCGCCTTTCTCCAAAGTAGAGCGCTAGGACTTCTGAGCGAGCACTTCAGCCATCTGAGCTACCGGAGTTACTCCACGAGGGTATAATGTTGTTTCTTTAGACTGGTACTGAAAACTGTAGTGGTAAATAACAACTTTCCCCGAGAAACATAAACTGAAAAGTTAAAAATAAATTGACCTCTATAAAAACCTCTGATCCGCTGGTTCGAAATATTTTAGGATTTGCTATGGGACCTCGGACATTTTTCAATACATGTGCTCTTTGTGTTACTTGGAAAAAAGTTGTCATATTTATTTATATTATAGATAAAGCATTAGTTATTAGTAGCTTAATTCATCCCTGGAAATTAAAGTTAGGTAAAGCACGATTGTCTTGTTTGTTTTTGAAACGGATTCGACCCACTCCACGCGCAAAACTTTCTAATTGTTATCCAGAAATTAATCCAAACTTCAGTACCAATCCCAAACTTTGGATAGGCAAATATGCATTAATATTTGTGTTGTCTTGTGTTGTGTGTCTTAAACCGATTGTGACATTACAAGCTTCTCAATTTGCGAGTTAGTTTTGTGTGAAAATTACATATTTAGTTCCTCAAGGCTTGTTACAGATGGCAGCAGGCGACTGTGCCTGAACGTATAAATAAGAAGTAACTGAACATTGAAATCGACAGATTTTAGACCAACCATAGAAAAAAGGCACAGTCGAGAGTGGCCCAATTAATTTCCCAGTTTTCTATCTCATAATAGACGATTAAAACGTTTACTAGTATGACATCGCTGTTTTACCTTACTTCCACCATAAGATACCCCATACAAGTAAGTACCTAGGTAAACAAATATATCTTGCATAGAATATAACGATAGTCTTATCATCCGTGTCTTGGGTCTCTGTTTTTACAATGTCCGGTTAATTAAAAAACGAAATAAAAACATTGATTTTCAATATCACAATTAAAATCAGTCACGTACGGTATATCCAAAATTAATTTAAGCTTTGATCTAGCTGACACGGTAGGGTTTATCTGCTAAGACATAGGTAATCCAATTTATATTGCTTTTATCACAATAACTTTGAGCCATACATACATGCATACATAAATCACGCCTATATCAATTACGGGGTCGGCAGAGCGGATATTAACACCACGTCTGACAAAAGTTTGAGGGTCAATCAGATAACTGTGCATCACTATAGTGACAGGTTGTCAGCCCGTCGCCTAAAATTTCATTACACAGCCTCGAGTCCCTTAGTCGCCTCTTACGACTCCTATGGGTCAAAAATGGGGTGATGCTATTCTAAGCCGGCATCACACGGCAAATATTGAGCCATATCCACACATAACTATTGTGGTACGTATGCACTTGACTCGAAATACTTTTTGGCTATTATTCTCCCTAATTTATGTCATACATAGCAAATGTATTTACTAATAACTACTCGGGATAAATAATGGTTTAAAAAAACTTAAACATGACACTCTTGTTATTATTATTCTGCCGTATGAGACACCGGGTTGACGATCATCCCCATGAACTCCGGTGTCAGAGTTTACCGCCATCTCATAGACAGCAACCAAGACGGCTATCTTTTGTACAGGTAAGTACAGGTTCTGTCTGTCATGTCCCAATCACTTAGAAACAAATTCTCTTAGTGATTTTATCAGATTTGTGTCCGAATCGAACTTGAGAATCCCCACACTATGACGGACTCACGGATGCGTCTGTCAATCACCTTATTCAAATCGCCTGCGTGACAGTGAGCCACGGTATCCGTTTTTTGTATGGGAATCCAAAATTTCCTTTTGTCTAATAGACAAATGTGTCAAAAATACGTATGTAAGGCCGGCATAGTGGGAAAACCGCCTGACTGAGTTCTGTGTGGAACAACTTCACACTAAAGTTTAATACAAGTAAGTGGAAGTATGTGGTAGGCTTCATACTTCAATTCACGAAACATGACCATCCACAACTAAGTGTAGACGTCTCAACTGACACGTCAAGTTAAACTAACCATCTAAGTGTTAACGAAGGGTTAACATGAAGAGCACTTTCACTTTACAATAAAGGGTTAAGTTAGTTTTGGTGTGAATTGTTTTAGAGAGGTTTGGTGGTAATTTGATTACAGACGTATTTAAGATAAATGCGTACGGATTTTTGGATTAATTAGGTACATTATCGTCAGTTTTATGTTCAACTGCTGTTCATTAATTGTTTAAAGTGATTAGGTCTCAGCTCGAAATTATTTTTAGAAGGTAAATGAGATATCTTATTAGATTTATAATATGTTATAATCTAGGTTGGCGAGCGCAATGTATGCTTCATTCCCAGGACAGGAGGTAATGCAGCTACTCATTTCATAATAGGTATACAGGGTGTAAGGGACCGCCCTCCGAATACTTATACGAGTAGGTTGCATTCGACCATGTAACTAACCAACTTTCCATAAAAAAATATTTTAGGAAACGTCAAAAATTTCTGGACTCCCCGTTGTAGGTAAATGTCGTAGCTGTTCATTAGTAGTAAATGTAGATGATCATTATTTTGTATGGGAGGTCGAATATTTTTTTACTTTTCCTGACATATGTTCCTAGAGGAAAGTTGTTCAGTTTACCCTACTCTACCCTATCAGTATTCGGTCGCCACGTCTAACAAATATTTGAGAGCTTTTTAAGAAAAATCGCGTATCATTATAGTGACAGGTTGTCATCCTGTCGCCTTTTACGACATCTGCGGGAAAGAAATGGGGAGATGCTATTCTAAGCCACACGGCAGATATTTTCCATTATAATGTAAAATAATCGTATTCAACTACCTTCAATAACATCAATCCCATCATAATTCTATACCATGTAAAATATATCCTATTTACGAGCATGTATGCTATGCAGGTGTGTCAGGATCGAAGCAAGTGGAAAGATGTAGTCTCTGCCTACCCCTCTTGGAAAGAGGCGTTTTTATATGTATGTATGTATATATATATATTAATTTAGGGTTTAATATATTTTTTGGCAGCAATATAGCCTTATTTAACAGTTCAAGTTTCAATATTTATTTACACATACAGGGAAAACTTAGATGCAAGCAAATAAGCTTTGAATTTATTTAGCTGGCAAAGGAGGAAGCTTATTTTAGCTTAGAGGTATTTAAAAAGTTAATATTCTGCTAGCATCAAAAGTAATGTACGGACGTAAATATGTGTTATGTTATATTTTACGTGTGATGCGCAATATGCAGCAAAAACATGAATTTATTTTGCTACAAAACTTTAAACACTGTAGGTACTTGACAAATACACAAAGTAAGTAGTGGCGGCGGCGCGCGCAAAAACGAGTAGTTTTTTCCTCATTTCATTAAATATGTAAACAAACAAAAGTTGTAGTGTCATGATATTCTTGTTTGTAACCTTCAGTCTAGGCCGATATTTAGTACCAGTCAAATTCTGACATCATCAGGGTTCATCGGGTCGTTGTGGCGCAGTGGTAGTGCGACTGCCTGCGACGCAAAGGTTTCGGGTTCGATTCTCGGCGGGTCATCAAATTGATATTTTGTTCCCGGTCTGGTTAGGATATTGCAGGCTGAACCACTTGATTGTCCAAAAAGAAAGATGGTTCCGTGCTTCGGAGGGCACGTTAAGCCGTCGGTCCCGGTTGCTGTCTATGATTACTTAGACGGCGGTCGTTACACATCCATGACAGATGCCTACTACTAGTGGTCGGTGGTTGAAAAAAAACTCTGACACCAGGGTTCATCGGGTCGTTTGACGATTCGGTGTCCCACACGAAAAGAAAGATCGGGTCGTTTGACGAATCGGTGTCCCACACGAAAAAAAAGATCGGGTCGTTTGACTAGTCGGTGTCCCACACGAAAAGAAAGATCGGGTCGTTTGACGACTCGGTGTCCCACACGAAAAGAAAGATCGTGTCGTTTGACGAGTCGATGTCCCACACGAAAAGGAAGAACGGGGTGGATCGGGATAGCCGGGTGAATGGGAACAAACTGGTAACTATATAGAATGTAAGCACAGCCCTTCGAATACTTATAGGGTGCATTCAAACCATGACACTGAACAACATCGTATGAAATAATATTCAAAGGAAACGCCAATTATTTTTAGACGTTTTAGTCAGCTGATCTTGATTTTTAATAGGAGATTAAAAATACTTTTGCTTTTCCTGGCATATGTTTCTACGGGGAAAGTTGAGCAGTTTCATGGTCTCCATGCACCCTATCAGTATTCGGAGGGTAAAAAAATACTCCTGATATAAAATATTCTGCTTTATAGTTCAAAATGTTTCGCATCGAAAAAATAATATTTTTATACAAGGCTGTCATTGGTAGTAAAGTACATAATAACCAGTTTTGTTCCATTCACCCGATGCACCCCGGTTACTTACAGTACATCCTAGGTCAGAACAGTTCTGCGTAATAGCACGTTCACACAATGCCAATATGGGCAGAGACATAGTAAGGGAAGTGGGCAGCGCGAATACCTACACACGTTACGCGCGCTGCTACTCGCCATGCCATGCCGCTGCCACTTCTCGTGCTCCCATGAATGTCGGCTTTTCGTGCGCGAGTCAGAGGAACGGCAGCACGAATGCATGTGGAATTTATTACTATCTAGCTCACTCATGTTGGTGCGAGGAGAGTATAACGGCAATGTGTGAACACTCACTCGTGTCGATACTTTCGCAGAAGTATTTCGACCAATATTTGCGACAGTGGGAGGAGCAGGAGCATGTGCATGGTGTGAACGTGCTATAAAATACGAAATACGTATCTCGTAAAAGCAGTGTTGCACATCGGCACCCACTCCCATTGATTCTTGAATACAGAAAAAGCTCCTCACATATTTATAGCTAGAGAACCACTTTCGTATTTAGTATAGTTTAGCTGGTCTTACTACTTCAATATCAGATACTCCAAATCTTTAAACCTGACAAGAAGTAGCTTTATGTCCTTCGTAGTTATATTATTCTGCGTATTTACCTAATGTATGAGGGTCACAGAGTAAGAGAGAAAAATGTATTTTTTCGCATTTATTTTGTATTTATCCAGAATAGAATTTTTAAACGCACTGATTTGAAAGATCATTCTCAGAATCCTTTGATAACGTTATAATTACACATCAAAGCGATTGGATAAGGTATCTAGTAATTTTCCATGAGGAAAAATCTTACCAAGTTCTAACTTAAGTATAATAAAATCATACTAACATAACGCAATAGGTATCTAAGTACTTAATCATATTTTTCATATGTATACATCACGATCTTTACGTAATAATTTAATAAATAAATCTTCTTACATGCATCTAGCAATGACCACGAAATCAATAAAATAATAAAATCGAACGCTAAAAAGGATTTCTAAAAAGGAAATTTGCAGAAAATTTCCAGTAATTTTTTAGTTACCAAGCAGTTATAATTGTAACATTATAATTCATTAATACAGTTAATGCGGTTAGCCATAGTCACCATCTAAATAGCAATCTGTGACAGCCGCTTTTTGATGCAGTAACGTAGGCGATGGTATCCGGTTTTACAATTTAGGATAGTTAACTCCTTTCCCCACCAAATCGGATCCCGCAAAACACCGGAAAAACATGCGGTGCGACAAAGAACAAACGTAAAAGTCTCTTTTTTTGAGTGGGACACCGAGTCGTCCAACAACCCGATAAACACTGGTATCAGAGTTTTTCAACCGCCTACTACCACTAGTAGGCCTCAGTCTCTTTTTTTGAGTGGGACACCGAGTCGTCCAATAACCCGATAAACCCTGGTGTCAGAGTTTTTCAACCGCCTACTACCACTAGTACGCCTCTGACATGGTTGTGTTACGACCGCCGTCTAAGTAATCATAGACAGCAACCGGGGCCGACGGCTCAACGTGCCCTCCGAAGCACGGAACCATTCCTTTTCCGACAATCAGTTGGTTCACCCTGCAATGTCCTAACCAGACCGGGAACAAATTCACAAAGTGATAAATATCTACTTTCGTGAGTGTCCCACCGAGAATCGAACCCGGAACCTTCGCGCCGCAGGCAGTCGCACTACCACTGCGCCACATCGGCCGTCAACGTAAAAGTTATTGTTTGGGATGTAATTACCTTTTTAAACGTGGCTATGACCGGTATTTGAAGTTGCTCTTATTTTTCCGGGATACTGACCTTGTGACAATAAAATATAATGTGTAATATTTCAACCTATGATCCTTGGGAAAAGCTGTTCCTTATTCAATTTCACCCCATAATACTTAAGAAATTTTGTTAACTGTATTCTTATAAATAAATTGTATAACTAACAGAGTAAAATTAATATTTATTCTATGTACCTATATTAATCCTATCCAAAAAGTAAATACATACATCACGCCTATATCCCAATAGAGGTAGGCAGAGCGTTAACTGCCGTAAATACGGTCATTTACGCCGCGTCAGACACACGTTTAAGGGTCATTCGCAAAATTGTGTATTGGTCAGCCCATCGCCTATAATTGCAATGCACATCCTCGAGTCCCTTAGTCGCCTCTTACGACACCCACGGGAAAGATATGGGGTGATGCTACTCTAAGCCGGCATCACACGGCAAAAGTAAATATGTAAGTGGGTTTTATATGCTTAAAATGCGTGAACACTTTTTCCAGATTGACTAGAAAACGTTTGACTTGGCCTCTCTTGAACTCACTTGTTAACGTACGGTTACTAATATTTATTTAACTTTAACAAACATTAATAAAAAATATGTTGTCATAATATGAGTCATGTTTCTCTGGTTGGTCCATGTTTGTCGACTTAGAATAGCATCACCTTTTTTTTCCTATGAGTGTGTGACTAACGGACTCGAGGGTAACATATGTATTGCAACTTTAGGCGATGGGCTGACATCCCTTCACTATGGCGATCCACAGCTTTCTGAATGACCCTTAAATGTTTGTCAGACGTGGCGTAAATATTTGTTTTTCACGACCGTTTACGCTCTGCTTACTTCGCAAGGGATATAGGCTTGATGTTTGTACGTATGTTTCTCTGGTATGGAAAAAATTGCAGTGCTCTGAAGTACCTACTCTTAACTAATAATGCCTATGATAATTTTAACTACCTACTCATGGTTAGTAGGTACATATACCAAAGAATATTTGTATTGTCTAACTGGTTGACAGCTTGCGTGGCACTGCGGTAGTGCGCCTGCCTGCGGCGACAAGGTTTCAGGTTCGATTCCCGGTTGTTCACTCCCAAGGTTGATAATTATGACTTTGTGAATTTGTTCCCAGTCTGGTTAAGACCTGATTGTCCGTAAGAAAGATGGTGTCGTGCTTTGCACGTTAAGCCGTCGGTCCCGGTTGCTGTCTATGATTACTTAGACGGCGGTCGTTACACAACCATTTCAGAGGCCTCCTCAACTAGTAGTACATAGTAGACGGTTGAAAAACTCTAACAACAGGGTTGATCGAGTCCTGCATCGACTCAATGTCCTACACGAAAAGAAAAAAAACTGCTAATTTTTTTATGATAACAATTTTTTTTTATATTGAGTCTATATCAAGTCCAGGAAAAGCCCTGCAAGGACTGATAGGGTGCATTAAGTGAAACAAAATAACTTTGCCGTTTGGAATATATTACAGAAGTACTTTCTTTTCTGTAAGAATCAAATGTTTTCCAAGGTTTATAGTAACCTAAGGAGCAAAAAATGTCTACTGGTAAACTTTGTCGCTTACTAAGGGTTTTTGTATGAAGGTATTGTCAGATATTTCTAAAAAGTTAAAATTTTCGATTTTGCTGAGATCTAGTAAGGGGTGTCCAACTAAACTGTCGATTGTGAGAGTTTGAGAAAACTTGCAAAATTTTCAAGCGCGGGCAGGTTTTGAACCTGCGACTTTCGCATTACCACAACTATTATATATTCTGTCGCATTACTAGTGGCAGCGACGCCTACCGCAGCTCGCCGGGTTAGTTTTTGCAACTAATTTCCGGCGATTAATTCTATCTTTCCTGCCCGCGCTTGAAAATTTTGCAAGTTTTCTAAAATTTTATACCTATCACGGGAAGTGTTTTAAAATTTGGTATTCAATTGAGAGAGTTATTTAAAACACTTTGTATTTTGGTCATAATTCTAGATAATAAATAAGCTGCAACTGATGTTTGCATTGAAATCTGTAGATTTTTTTGTGACAAAGTTATATCATGATATCCAAAAATAGAATAATGAGCTAAAAAACAGTTTCGCTTGGGTATCACAGGATCCACAGGACTTTCAGAACTGCAGTCAACTGTAAAATATAAAGTCATACTAATAAAATGCCTGCAAGAAAATACATCCTTTTCCAGCATTATATTTATCTATTATTACATTTGCCGTGTAATGCCGGCTTAGAATAACATCACCCCATTTCTTTCCCGTGGGATTTGGAAGAGGCGACTAAGGGACTCGAGGGTGTGTATTGCAATTTTAGGCGATTGGCTGACAACCTGTCACTATAGCGATACACAATTTTCCGAATGACCCTCAAACTTTTGTCAGACGTGGTGTAAATGGCCGTTTATGCGGCTGTTTACGCTCTGTCTGCCTACCCCGTAAGGGATTATAGGCGTGATATGTGTATGTTTGTGTATGTATATTTATCTAAATAACTAAACTTATCTCAAACACATCTCTATAATCCCAAAGATCACGAACAGGCAGAGCGGTTTGCAATTGTGCATAAAATTATGCCTATCGTGTCTGACTCAGATGTTTACAAGCACGTATTATACATATCGACAGACGTGGTTCCTAAGTGGAAAGAAAAATGAGCTAATTTCGCTTTGCATCAGGATTACTCTAGAAGCCGGCCTTACAAGGTCGCCGCTTGTTTGGTCAAAGACTAAAAATTATTGGTGATACCACAGAAAGGTCTAACTAATTACTTGATTTATAATTACTAAGAATGATACAAAATATCCAGTTGATGAGTACTAGGGTATTTACTAGGTAAGTATATTCCTAGAAAAATATATAATCCAAAAATCACTGATGGTTTCCAATATTTAACAATATTTTTGATTTGTGTTAAATTTAAAGTAGGAACCTTATACATGTGAAATTCCGTGGCTCGGAAGGCACGTTAGGCCGTCGGTCCCGGTTTCTGTATATGATTACTTAGAAGGCGGTCGTGATACAACTAGAAGTACCTAGTAGACGGTTGAAAAACTTTGACACCAGGGTTCATCGGGTCGTTCGTCGACTCGTTGTCTCACACGAAAATAAAAATACAAAAAATTGCTCCCATACTTACTATCCTGCATTTTGGCAACTATCGGAAACTGTTTCCTACACGCGGTCTTCAAACACTTATAAATTACATCCCCTTGTTTCTAATGAGAACTTCAATATACAAATTTTTTGTTCCCTTCTTTTTGTTTAGTTTTGATTTGTTTTTGTTTTGGCTAGTTTTGATGAATTTATGGATAAAATTTATACTCGCCCAATATGATTTGTCATCTCAAGTTAGAAGTAAGCCTGGGAAAAGCAATATTTAAAAAAAAACAGGAAAGACAAGATTCAACATCCACATGAATAACACCTAAACAAAGAGAACTTAGTATTTACTGAACGTCGCGTCTGCGCGGGCGACTCTATATTTGCCGTCAGCAGGTCCGGCGATGCGCTTGCCGCGCCCCCCACGGAACTATATAGCCTCCCACTCCCACGCTGGCCTCAGTTACTAATACGCAATCGGTACGAACACACGTGCTAACAAAGAGAAAAACAAAAATGATCTCGCCGCGTTTTCTAGCGGTCCTTGCGCTAGTCGCAGCTGTCGCTGTCGCCGCACCGCCGACAGACACCAAGCCGGCCGGCATTCCTCGCCCCATCACAATCATTGCTGAAGATGACATCGACGACGCTCCATGGTTCTCCTTCCCAATTTTCGGAAACCTGTTCGCCCCTCTCTGGAGATTGCTGCCCAGCTTCAGCGAAATCGGCCCGAAAATCGTTGCCGACGACGACAAGTTCCAAGTCGTCGTGAGCGTCAAGGACTACAAGAAAGACGACCTGAAGGTTAAGGTCAAGGGAGACTTTATCTTCATCCAGGGATCTCACGAAGCGAAGCACGATGACAAAGACGTATTCGCCAGTCAGTTCTTCCACACATACACTTTGCCGGCGAACTCGAGCGCCAATGACGTCACTGCGGAAATTAGCAGCGACGGCTATTTGATCGTGACGGCTCCATTTAATGGCCCTGGCGAGCATACCAAGGAAATCGACCGAGAAGTCCCCATCACAGAGAGTGGCAAAACTTACCAGAAGGAAACAACTACAACGACGCAGGGTGGACAAGAAACAACAGCGATCCAAACCGAAGCAACGACTGTCCTTCCGCAGAAAGAACGAGAACCTACGACCCCTGGCAAAGACCGTGAAGAAATTACTGAAAAAGACAACGACATTCCACACGGCAATGAGATAACGCCTTGAAACGTGATAATTTAGAGTTAAGTTAAAGATAAAATCAGTATTTTAATAAATATTTTTTTGGATAACTCAGTGTTTTGCTTTCGTGTCGGTATGCGTGCTGCGTCGTTTCTAATGGTAGGTGTAGCGATGAATACAGATGTGGTTGGGACGTGAGGTATGCTTGCGGGACAATGGATGTCTCTGCAAAAGTAATTCTTTGTGGCCCATTATGGAGTCAGAGGGAGGAAAATTGTGGTAGATTATTTTAAACACATCTTTTATAGAGATGATTCAAAGACGCAATAATCTTATAGTACAGATGATTGAATAACCAATTGAGCGTGAATTCATTCTGATTGTTGTGGCTTTTTGTATGTTTCTGTTTTATTTTTTCCTTACACAAAGGTTTTTGTGAGCATTGACATGGCCGTTGTTTCGGCTTAAAGTCCATTTTATTTTTAACACGCTGTTACGTATAATCTAAACTACCACACTCGCATACATATATCACTTAGAATAATGCCTATATCACTTGCGAGGTAGGCAGAGCCATTAGTCGCCCGAATGGCTTCATAATTTGATAGCACAATTATTTTAGTAATATCTCTCCAGTTCGATATTGATCGCATTTTATAAATAGGTATCTACGTTGCCACAACTAGTTTCATAAGTAAGTACTTACCGATTAATCGATTAATTGATTTCATAACCCTTTGGTACTTACACATGTTAACACAATCGCATTATAGCGTACATGGTCGCTTTGATAGTTTGTACATATCGATAGTGTTAGAAATTGTTAGTACATATTACCTTTTAAAAATCACGTATCCAAATGTAAGACATAAACTTACCTACACCTGACTCTGAAATAACAAACTTTTGCTGTCTCACAGATGATTCACAGTCAATCAGGACCTAATTTGGCTGTACAAATTTCGTAAATACTTTAGTCATTTTTCTGTAATAATTGTTCTCCAGTCTATTGCCCATTCTCTTAATAGGAGGAAAAGCAAAGATAACATACACACATCATCATAATATTGCCCGCAAGGGATTAAAGGCGTGATATGTGTTTGTGTATCATCATAATAGCGTTCGCCAGCCAGCCAAAACAAACCAATTTTCCATTTCGATGCAGCGTTGAGCGCTTTCCGACCGAAGTGCATCTGCCTTTGTCACATTGCAGGCTTGTGTGGGGCCTATGGCCGTCATAAAGATGCCTAGCGGGGCAGTCTAGTGTGTACCGACTGCGATGCATGAAGTTTGTCACACCATAACATTTGATTTGCTGGCCATTTGCAGAAACCGGTATTGAGTAAGTGTTGTTTGGAAAGAATGTTTACGAACGTGAAGTAATTATTGACATGCGCAAATGTTAGTTTATTTATACTTTAGTTGATAAAGTTCAGACCACTGAGGTTCAAACACATAAAATGACTTGTTTGACAGCTTGTGCATAATGTAAAATCTAACATTTTCCGCACTGGTAAAAGAAAGGATAAAAACATGTAGCAAACCTGTGTTGTCCACTTTTCGAAAGCGAAAATCAACTTTTTGTGTACCAACGAAGCCCATGCTCAAACAAATAAGTGAAAAAGGCGAATCTCCCACTTTTCGTCCGTCGCTGCGTATTACGCACCGTAGCCGTATTATTATGGGATTAAGAGCTCTAGCTCCCCACCAAATAGTCAGGTGTAGATTTGAAAGCCTCGGGGCTAAATATGCAAAGACATGTTTTTTAGTCTGAAACCCTTTAGTCTGAAAGACGCATGCGTTATAGTGCATTAAAACGCTGCGACGGACGACAAGTGGGAGAACCGCCTAAGTTTTCAAAAATAAGTTCGGTTGCGAAATCTCGAAACTTTGAATAGGACATCAAATATTCAAGTTGTCATAATTCACAGATCGAAAATTTCGGGACTGAACTTTACGCATTTCAAACGTACTGTTTGCTAGTAAGTACTGTTTGTTATTCCAAAACTCCCTACAATAGTCTCTATGCATGTTTATTGCCGTCATAAAACGAGCATTTCTCTTATGTGAAATTGTTGGTCTCGGAACCTCATGGGTCGTTTAAGTGATTCAAACTGCATGATGTCTGACTATTATTGTTATTTGTATTCTAGAAAGGGGATTCCGATGCACATATGCTTTCTGTGCGCATATCGAGCATCGATATTGTAGAACACAGGTTTGATTTGTAAGCGAAACCCAACCATAATGCAGTAAATGCAAATGAAGTGTAAAATTTATATGTTCAAAACCAGTAAGTATTTAAAGCAATGAAGTCTACAAAGTCACTCGAGAGAATAGAATGAGTGATGCATACGCCTAGAACTTTCTACCTTTTCAAACTAAAATCACTGCAACTTTAGTACTGAAGGATAAAGACGAAAACCTAGTTTTGTCGTAGAACTATCCGAATTAATTAAATTTTATTGAGAAGGTACCTGTGGGTAATTCTAGAAACGGAAACCTACTTCTTCTTTACTTAATAATATTAAATTAAAATATAGTTATCTGAAAACTTTAATGCAATTCAGACTTTAGTTTGGATTCGCGCCAGTTAGTTGTCCGTAAGTTAACTAGGAGATTAGGCAAATGAGAATAGTCACTTGATTTAAGTCTGTGAACGATGTAAAATTGTAGGAACCGAAAAAGGATTCCTATAATTTCATTCCTTATGGAAATATTTTAAGGGGTAAATCATGTCTCCGAAGTAGATACGGTTTTTATATGGTGATTTTTCGATTTTATTACAAGATTTTGAAAAAGTTTTTAAAGTAGTTTTTACCGCAAGAAAAAGATTAATCCCTACAGGAATACGGGAAGTTTACTACTGTTATTAACCGAAATATTTAAATTCACAGATTAAAGGAGGATAATTATAAGATTTAAGGAGGAAACAAAACCATTCAATGCAATCTTCTTATTTATTCAATTTATTATACATCAAGATACATTATAGAGTTGCTTTTAATGGGTTTCCGCTTACAATAAAACAATTATCTTAACTTTTTGTATCTACATCTTACCTAGACTTTATGCTTAGCATTCGTTAAACTAACTACCATTAGAATAAGTCAAAAATATTGTTGAATGTATTTGTAGAAGCACCTTTGACAAAAAATTGAAAAATAATAACCCACCCGCCACGTCACATACCTACCTACTTTCTTACCTTTATGTTTACTGTACCGACTGACTCATTTGCACTGCACCTCACTATAGTACCGCCGCCGAGAGAAGTCAGTTTTGACAGCTGTCATCTCCATACTAAAAGAGATGTCAACAAAGGAAAATGGACCCTCTGCCATAGTATTATCACGAATCTGACAGCTGTCAAAACCGACTTCTCTCGGCGGCGGTACTATAGCGTGTGGTTACCTATGTTATCCATGTTTTACAAAACATACTGTCTGATATCACTATGTTTGGTAAACGGTATTTGCTTCATGCTCCGGCCCGTTGCCGTGTTGTTTCAAAAAACTTTTGTCTTTCATTAATTGAAGCATGAGGTGATGAGGACATTTAAAGTGTGTATTTGCGCGAAGATTTGGGATATAGCGCGAGCAAGATTTTTCAACCAGTTTTACTTTGACATTTAAAGCCATAAAATTCAAAAATACATATTTTATTGTCGAGGATCTAACAGATAACATATAGGTACTTCTTCTTTTGCGTGTGGGACACCGAGTCATACAACGACCCGATGAACCCTGGTGTCAGAGTTTTTCAACCGCCTACTACCACTAGTAGGCCTCTGAGTTAGCGGTTGCGATCCGAGCGTAACACAACACAATACCGAGCGTCCGTGCTAGTATTAACGTAAATAGTGTAAAAGTTACTCTTTAGTGCTTTTTTATACATCAAAATAAAGCTTATAAAATATCCTTAGTGATTATACTGAAATAAAATAAAAAACATTCCGAATTATATCAAAATAAGTGCGTTTATTGTGATAATACACCTGCTACCGGTCAACCGTTGACCTAGTTTCTACATCAAACGTTTGCGTAGTGCCGTCTCTTTTGCGCATTCGTCTCTGTGTATCGTCTTGTCCTGCGCGAACAGCTGTGCATCATTATTTTTCTGACTACTGCCTACCTACACGTCAAATTACTCGTGCCTAGGTACATCTTTAAATATGAACTCAGCTAATCAACAATTAACGTGTGCAGGGTGTATGGGTGCTATTGATGGACGATTATACTTGCACTGTTGTGTTTGCGAGGCAAACTATGATCTCAATTGCGCTAATGTGCCAGAGAAGCGCTTCTATAATACAATGACTACTGAACACAAACAAAGCTGGAAATGTGTCTCTTGCATTTCGGACAAATATGTGGCAAGGAATGATGACACACCGGCAACTCCCTCGTCTGCTTCTGCTTCAGCCCCGTTTCGAGACGGTCCTGCTAACGTAAACACGCGCAGGGGAGGCTCTACTAACCAAACACAAAATGATCTATATGAACTTAAAATCCCTAAAGTAGATGGTGCTCAAGCTACTATTCAAGATTTGACCAATGCTTTGAATTTATTTAGAGGTGAATTTAAGAGGGAGATGCTTGCTTCACGCTTACAACTTTCAAAGCTTGATGAATCTTTCTCTAAGTTAGCAACAAGAGTGGTGGTATGCGAGAACAGAATTGATGCTCTAACAAGCCGCATAGAAAATATTGAACATCGTATAAATAAAATAGATGCAACGGAAAAACCTGACGGTGCATCCATGCTGGAAACAGTGGAGGAGCTTAAGGCTGAGCTGAACTCTCGTGATCAAGAGTTTTTACTAAATGATGTGGAGTTAAGTTGCATACCTGAGCAAAACAATGAAAATCTCCAGCACATTACAATGGCACTTGCTAAAAAGATAGGTGTAGATGTATCCGAAAATGACATTGTGCACGCGTCGCGCGTCGGTCGCCAGGAGTCGGTGGATGTGGGGCCAGCGAGGCGCCCGCGACCCATCGTCGTCAGATTGGCGCGTCGAGCTCTTCGTGACCAGCTGCTGCAGGCGGCCAGAGTGCGTCGGGGTGCCACCACAGAGGGCACCGATCTCCCGGGTCCACCTCGTCGCTTTTATCTGAACGAGCGACTCACGCGGGTCAACCGTCTGCTGTTCCGGCGTGCACGCGACCTCGGAGACCAAAAGGGATGGCGATTTGTCTGGACTAGAGATGGTAGGATCTACGCACGCCAACACGCTGGTCGTGATGCCCCACGCCATCGTATCCGTGTGGAATCTGATCTCCAACGGGTTTTTAAATCCGAAAACGTTTGAGCTTCTGAAACAAAACAAAACACTATGCAATGATGCTTATTGCTATAGGGCTTACGAATTCAGTTATACTTATAATAAAATGGTTAACATGATTGTACTTATTGGACTATGTTTGACTTAGAACCAATTACTGAAAATGATGTTTATAAATTTATACTTGCAATTTCTTCAAATTCATCCGGGAGTGACGGTATTACCAGAGACATGATTATTTTAACACTTCCGCGGACTCTTGCAGTCATCACTGATGTAATAAATGCATCCATTCTTACCGGGACAGTTCCTTCTATGTGGAAGGAAGCGCTAGTGACTCCACTTCCTAAAGTTAATAACCCTTCAGAGTTTAAAGACCTTAGACCCATAAGTATATTGCCGTTTCTATCTAAAATACTGGAAAAGGCTGTGTATGGTCAACTAAGCAAGTATGCTGAAGATATTAATATTCTGCCATTGCATCAGTCAGGTTTTCGAAAGGGCCGTGGAACAAGTACAGCATTGCTGGATGTCGTTGATAATTTACTTGCTGAGCAAGATATGGGTCGGGGAACAATATTGACTATGCTTGACTACTCACGAGCCTTTGATAGTATTAGTATACCTTTACTTTTATCAAAGCTTATGTATTACGGCTGTGATGACCTTTCAGTTAAATGGTTTGAAAGCTACCTCAGTCATCGTGTACAGTCAGTCAGGCTTGCAAATAATGATAGCGGCAACAGTTCTGTTATTTCGGCTCCTAAACCAATCATGCGCGGTGTACCCCAGGGCTCGATCTTGGGGCCACTATTGTTTATAATTTATTGTGCCGATCTTGTCACTGTGATTGAGCATTGTAAGTATCACTGCTACGCCGATGATATCCAGTTGTATATATCTGATACTCCCAATAACATGCCTAACGCCATTACTAAGCTGAATGATGATTTGGAGCGAATAGCTGATTGGTCGCGAAAAAATGCTTTGCACTTGAACCCTGCAAAATCAAAATACATGTTCACTGGTACCAAAACACAGGTTTCTAGGATGATGCGTCTAAATCTAGTTGTAAATATAAATGGACAGAATGTAGAACGGGTAGATGAAGCCAGAAATTTAGGCATCTTATTTGACAGTACCCTTCGATTCGAATCACATGTACTGAATATGGTTAAAAATAGTATGTACCGACTGAAGGTACTGTATAAAGTTCGTGATCTTCTTAGCGAAAAAGTAAGAATTACCTTATGTGAATCACTGGTGTTATCAAGGCTTAATTATGGTGACATAGTATTTGGGCCACGACTTCTAGAAAAATCTAAGCGTCTCTTGCAACGGGTTCAGAATGCTTGTTGCCGTTTTTGCTATAAAATACCTCCACGCAGCCATATTTCTCCATATCTGAGCGAAGCTGGTATGCTGAATATGAAGTCTCGTAGACAGTATCACCTGGCAAGTCTTATGTTTGACGTCATGAAATTTCAGAAACCCGAATACTTGTACAGTAAAATTAAAATTTCGCCCTTCTATGATAGGTACCTTGGTAGAAGTGCGCGTGCTCCGCTTGCTGGTCAAATACATCGGACTGTCGCTTTCGAGGGTAGTTTTCGCTTTCAGGCAACCAAGTGCTGGAATGACATTCCACCGCCAATAAGGAATATTACTTACAAGGGTTCATTTAAATATCATTATAAACAACATTTATTAAATGTTACTAAACTACAGATTCCGGATGGTTGTCTGGAATGGCGAAAGTACAATGCACGACACTAACCATCACAGCCAAAGTGCCTGCAAAGACACACAAATACACAATAGTCACTATGAAATGCGCTCACTACTGTTGTATTATTTTTAGCAATTTTTCTTCTTTTTATCTTTTACACTACCTACACTTTACTATAAGTTTTATTTCTGCTCGGACTTGTTTCCCGCTTTAACTCGCGGGTGACAGCTGAAAACCAGTGTTGCCTCCTGGCTAAATACACTGAGCTTTAGCCCTTTCACATCACTGCAGCACACCTGTGTGCATTTTGTGAGATAAATAATTTTAAGAATTTGCATTTTATATAATTTTACGTGATTATCTATAAATGTAAATGTGTGTGATGCAGAAATATGAATAAAGCATTTTATCTATCTATCTATCTATCTGACATGGTACTTAGTTACACAATTTGACAAACTTTACTCGATAGTTTTTTTTCCAAAATAACCTCTATTTTTCAATATAATGTCTACAGTATTGAAGTTATAAAAAAATACGCTATAAGTAATATAGATACTTACCCACATACCGTTACTATTACGATTACCTAAATTAGACATTCTAATGTTATTAATCTCGTTTCTATGTCGGAAAAACCGTAGAAATCTCGTGAAAATTTAAACGCAAAATGAGTGTGTGTTTCTCTCTGGCACAACGCGAATGAAAAAGACAAACTTTTCAAGTGAATCAGTATACTTGAGTCACGAAGTTTTTGTCAATTCGCGCAAAAAATATTGTTTATGTCACTCAATCCGAACGTTCACGATTTTTTGAAGTCAGCTTTGAGCAGTCCTATGAATTTTGTGAAGATATACGGAAGTGTCATGACACACGAACCTATTTTACTCCAGTAAAGTAATGTAATAGACTCTTGCATTGCTTTTAAATATTGTGAGCCCGTATCATATGGGCTCACAATAAACCTACATGAAAATAAATATGATTACACCCGCAGCCAGACATAAATTTAGGTAGGTTTTATTCCAATAATTAAATAATACATACCTGTGACGCCTTTGTAGGCACGTACGTATGTCAAGGTATGTCGTCATGGGTCCAATTATTCAGGTACTTACAAGTTATAACAAATATATAATTTGGTACTTGACTGGGACATAAAATATAGGAAAGTTGTGTGCTAAAAACTTTTGTCCAAAGACATTACACTTAATTTTTTGAATATTTTGACCTATGTGTCTTGGGAAAAGTGGTTTGACTTGAGTAAATGGTTTTAATTTCAATTTGATATCTCTCTCTACGCGCTCTTAATACAAACAGTCGTGACCCTATTTTTTTCTTATTGAGTTTCAGAACCCTAAAATTAATCGACAGTGGCTGCAATAGGGTGGTATCGGATCTACCTCCGATTTCGGACAATGATGGCACCACCCACTTGTGAGAGTCAGTCTTTTATTGAGCCACCTGGCTTAAGATTTACCTTCCTATCATAGTGCGCCGCTAAACATAAAAAACACCGCCCTCTGTGTTAACTGTTGTGATTTCCCGTTAAAGATGCCATAGACAGAAACTGATAGAAATAATGATGACCACAGATGAAACGTCATGCAATGTCACCCCGATGACGATGTTAACAAGTAAGTTTTATGAACGATGAAAGCAATTCTGACACCCGTTGTACCGACACGCCGACACCTACTCGGCCTGACCACGCAGTAGGTCTAGGTAGTTATAGGTAGGTATGTTATTGTACGAGGTAGGTATGTTTGAATTATAGGTTCGCCCGTTACGCTTGACCGCCTTGACCGATTTCAATGATTACGGTTATGATTCATAGTTTACGTTGCACTTGCTTTATGGTCACAACACATATGTGATTAGTGTAGTCGAGCAATTCTGGATTGATTGAATATGACCAGTGAAATGACATCAAAGATTGTAGGTATCACTGATTAGTTAATAGTAAGTTACAATATAATTGACGGCCGATGTGGCGCAGTGGTAGTGCGACTGCCTGCGACGCAAAGGTTCCGGGTTCGATTCTCGGTGGAACACAAAGTTGATATTTATCACTCTGTGAATTTGTTCCCGGTCTGGTTAGGACATTGCAGGGTGAACCAACATATTGTCCGAAAAAAAAAAATGGTTCCGTGCTTCGGAGGGCACGTTAAGCCGTCGGTCCCGGTTGCTGTATATGATTACTTAGACGGCAGTCGTAACACAACCATGTCAGAGGCCTACTAGTGGTAGTAGGCGGTTGAAAAACTCTGACACCAGGGTTCATCGGGTCGTTGAACGACTCGGTGTCCCACACGAAAAAGAAGAACACAATACAATACAAACTAAAATTCTGCAACTGATCTATAAATTGTAGAAAATGGTGAATCACAACATAAAACTGATCATTTTTCCCCATAAAAAGGTGAAACAATTTTCTTTGTATCTTCAGTATGGGTAATACTAAATGTTTCGAGCGGCCTAGTTATTTTGTGGTAAGTAATGAGAAATTCAATTCCTTCTAGCTCCCCACACCTAATAGTCAGGTGTAGATTTCAAAGCCCCGGGGCTAAAATTGCTAAAGTACCTACAGCCCTAAAAAAACAATTTCTTTTTCATGACCCTAGCTAATTTTTAGTTTATCCGCTTTCTGACCTACTGGAGCACTGTAGGGGCTTCATATTGTACCTTAATTAGCCAGTAAAGAGATTAGAAGGTTTCGGTGCCTTGTCTAGGTAATTTAAGCAAAGGTAAACTGCACACGCACCGGACGATATTGCGGCGACGTGTATCATCATATCCGCATTTTTTATGGGATTTCAAGCAGGCTTATATGTCAAAATGTCAAAGTAGCTATTTCATTACATCTATTTAAAGAACGTACCTACTTATTTGCATACCATGCCTAAAATATAAGAGCCCGCCCCTAGTTGCATCTGGCAGGAAACGTGCCTAGCGCGTTTGCAGCGTTTCCGCGTTGGATCGCCAGTAATATGTGCTGTACAAGGTACAATTAGGAGTTTTCTTTTTGAGAATAAAAAAACGTTAAGTATTCCAAGAACTCTGTAGATGGCGTTGAACTGACTATGTTACTGGATCCCAAAGCCAAAAGGCATGAAAAAATTTGAATTTTTTCTTTATGTTTGAATCTATCCTCGTTTGTTATTAATTGCGCTTTGTTATTAATCAATATTTTGTGTTGTTTGTTCGTTGTTTTCGTTGTGGTTTTAGATATTATGCAGGGAAACATTTTTGTGATGCGAGTCGATGTAACAAGGATTGGTTACGTTTCGTTTTACGATCACATACATCCAAGTGAAAAAATCTAGAAGTTATTTGACATTCCGATCCTTACGTAAACGTACCAAGTACAGCGCCATCTATCCAGCGACTAGGGAAGAGTTTAAACAGCATAAAAAGAAAATATCCTATTAGCTGAAATTTTGTGTGTGATCGACGAATGCGTTTTCCTAGTTAGGTGACGAACGCCCTTTACTTAATTAAATTACCAATTAGTTGTTCACTGTATAGAAACATATTTTTTAGAGTTCGATGTTCTTGGTTTTTTTAGATTTGATTTGCAACTTTGCAGATACACCCAGTAGTTGAACTCCCCATACTTATAAAGATCGTGTCAAGATTTAAGTTGTCAAATAGATAGTGCCATTTAGCACTTTGTTACATTGAATAGCAGTAAAAGCGTTCTGAAACGGTGTACCGTTAGCTTGGCAGTAAACCTATATTGACACGGTTGGTGGTCTACATCCGTGGTCGGCTCTCGACTCACACCACAGACAATCTAACAAAGGTAGAAGTGTATATTTACTTGTAAGTCTTGTGACCATAGACATCTAATGAGCTGATCTTGGATAGAAGATGGCTACATATGCTTTGCGACACACGTACCTGCAGCCGCAGCTATAGGCCCGAGCCGGTTTTCTATTAGGACATTACAAAATTGTTATAAAAAAAAGAAAATTGTTTGATACAAATTTCTTTTTTTTAAATGACGGTTTATGACGTCAATAAGTGATACTACTATCCTACATTGAGTAAAGAATTTCAATTTCAATAGGTATACATTTCGGGGCAGCTCAATACAATGCGTTAGGAAAATGACTATATTCAAACTTTCAGGGCTTTTTTAAGCTGTTTGATGGTTGAGTTCGCCATCGTGGTCAATCCAGAGCCTCTGGTTCGATTCTCGAGCACATACATAGCGTGGTATCGATTGATATTATATGTGGTATAAGTTTTTTTTTATTTGAGAATAATACGATTGTGAGTTTTTGTTGTAGGTCAAATAAAGGTAAATTAAATACATTTTAGTCGTACCTGTGGGATGTTTCTCTCGTAATTCTGTTAGCGCTATAATTTTTTAATAGGCAGATACAGACGGACTGGTTTTGTCAAAATGTAACTATATGGGGTGTGAGGGACAGCTGAATACTGATAGGGTGCAAACATGCTATGAAACTGAACAACTTTCCCTAAGGAACATATGTCTGGAAATGACTAAAATAAATCAACTTTCCATACAAAATCACAATCAACTGACTGCATTTACTAATAAAAGAAAAAGAATTACGTTTTCAAAAAAATATTATTCGTAGTGTTCATGGTGTTAATACACCCTATCAGTATTCAGAGGGCTGTCCCTTACACCCTGTAAAACAAACTTAAAATCTGAACGTTCCGTAGAAACGTTACCTTCTCCTGTTATTGTTTGTCTATGTTGTGCATCCATTATGGTTGCATAGACTGAGATGAGAGTAGCATGTTAGCTTAGTTAACAATACAACCAGGATCTAACCTACGATTTTTGTTTACCCATATATTATAAAATGTTGATGTTAAATAGATATTTGGTTTATCTCTAAAGTTACTATGTTACAACTGTTTCTTTTTAATTCGAGTGTACTCGTGAACGGCCGCGACAGTGGCGCCACTTCACAAAGGTACACTCGCCTTAATCTCATAGTATGCCTGTAAATAGTAACTAATATGGCGCCATAATGTTTGTTCATCAAACTTTGGATTGGGTGAGCATAAAAAAACAATCGCGATGTTATTATAAAAAAGAAAGACGCGCTTTTAGACAGGGTTTATATAATTTTAAACTTACGATTTGAAGTTGTCAAATATAACTCTTTTTGAATAATACGGTTGTTCTTTTACTCTAATGTACTTATTACGGGTGTAAGGGACGGTGTACTGAAATCTTTGCAATCATGATCGGACCGTGGAACTATACAATTTTCACTATAGCCTACGTTGGGAAACAAAATAAACCCGAGGTTCCATAGAAAGTCAGTCAGATTGTCGTGGATTTTGTATGTTGAAGGCTATGCTGTATAGACACATGTTGGTAGACCAACATGTCTCCATTGAAAATTAATTCAGTTTCATGCTTGCAAGGATTTTGGTACACCGTCCTTCACACCCCATATATTTGTTACACATTCAAGCTTTTGAACTCCTGTTTTCATAATATAACTACGAAATAACAAGATAACTACGAGCTAGATCAGGTTTCTATTGATCTCCATACTATACACTAAGGCGGTTTTCCCACTAGTCGTTTGTCTCTACGTATTTTTAATGCACCGTAACGGATGCGTCCGTCAGACGGATGGAAAATGTGATTTATGATTTTACACATACATACACATATCACGCCTATAATCCCTTGCGGAGTAGACAGAGCGTAAACGGCCGCAAAAACGGACATTTACGCCACGTCTGACAAATATTTGAGGGTTATTCGGAAAATTGTGTATCGCCATAGTGACAGGTTGTCAGCCCATTGCCTTAAATTTCAATACACACCCTCGAGTCTCTTGGTCGCCTCTTACGACTCTCACGGGAAAGAAATCGGGTGAGGCTATTCTGAGCCGGCATCACACGGCATATGATATATCATATGATCTTATGGCCTTACAAATACGACTACGGTGCGTTTATGGTGCAATAAGGTGCATTAAAATACGCAGCAACGACGAGTGGAAAAACTGTTAAAGTGTTGCATCAATGAATCAGGGCCTGGATAATCTATAATGGTCATGTCTTCGTATATATCCAGCAGCACTTTATACAGCGTATTTTAGTTATCAACTTATACTGATTTTTATACAATTGCTTAGGTTAACCACAATAGTTTGATCCTTTAAGTACCTAAGTGATTCGTAGTGCTACTGATAAGATGGTACGTAGTGTCCAGTCAGAATGCTTTCTAGTCCTAAGTTCTTACCTAATGTAAAAGTCCCAACTGGACCTTAAAATAGAAATCATGTACCGGCAACCCAAAAACGTAATTCAAGCTCAACGTGATTTTATAATATGACGGCGAGGTAACTTAAATCTCATGCTCTCTCATTTTTAACCTGCTTAATAAAAGAAGGTTATTAAGTTAACCTGTAGAACGTAGATCTGAACAAGATTGTTATTTTATGTTCGGCCGTACCGAAGAAACTCTTGTAATGTTTTTGTTGTTTATTTATTATTTACAACATTTCAAATTTTAGGTTGGCGCGATATTAAACTGTTATAAATATTATGAAAATAAGAAATTGAAAAAAAAATACAGCGTCGGCCGGGGATTTAACTCAGGACCTGTGGAGTATCATCCCACCACCGCTCTGCTAATGAGCTACCGACACCCCGACCGAACACATAAAATTTTCAACCTCTTGATACTCGTCTTGAAACGACGTATTTTTCAATTTCCTATTTGTATTTATGAAAACATATTTAACTGTTTTAAACCTTTTAAAAAGGCGCGTGATGACTCAAAATACTAAAACGGGGTTCTAAATATCGGACTATTCAAGAAAATCGAGAATCGTAGTAAAAAACCCGTTTTATTTTTGAAAACTTGCAAAATTTTCTGCGCGGGCAGGATTTTGCAAGTTTTCGAAAATTGTATACCCAACACGGGAAGTGTTTTAAAATTTGGTATTCACCCCGTTTTAGTATTTTGAGTCGCGAGAAATTACATCAAAATGTGATCAGTAGTTTCTAACAGATAAGCTATAAGCTTTTCTCCACTGTAAAGTCGGTTTTGTTATTTTTTTACTAAATAAGAACGTGTATTAAATCACTTTTAAGGTTCCATTCGAAACAATGACCAGTGGATGAACTTTGTAGAGTTGAAGGAACGACGCATATAATATAAATATCTATAGGTACTCACTTGCCTTTGCAGTGACCAGAGTTTTGACCTTTTGCGGACAATATTTCAAAACTAAACTTAGTTACAGAAACAAACTCAAAACAATATTTTTTTTAAAGAATTGCTCTGTTTAAGTTATCCGATAGATAGTACCGGAAGTCCTTACAACGATCATTATGTGTGGATCCAAGATAAACCCGTTAAAATCATAATACGGGGTGTAAGGGACAGCCCACCGAATACTGGTAGGATACATGCAGACCATGAGACTGAACAACTTTCCCGTAGGAACATATGCGACAAGGCGGTAGACTACTACTAGTAGTCGGCGGTTGAAAAACTCTGTCACCAGGGTTCTTCGGGTCGTTGACGTTCGGTGTCCCACACGAAAAGTAGAAGAAGAAGGTATAAAATCTTTTTTTATTTTATTAATGATGGGTTCGGTCAAGAGACTCTAGTCTAGGCCATAGGACAGAGACAGAGTCTAAGATAGAGCGAGCTCACCCAGAAGAAGCCTGTTCACTCTAACTTTGAAGAGAATAGGGTTGTATGCGTTTGAAAACACAGACGCAGGTAGTGAGTTCCACTCTTTAGCAGAGCGCATTATAAATGATGACTCGAAAGCGCTTAGTCCGAATTGGTGGAATGGCAACCAGGTATGAATGGTATCCGGCGGTGCGTCTGGATGTCCGGTGGTAGAAGGGAGCTGGTGGAACAAGGTCGTGAAGCTCTTTAATTAATTACTTATTCAGTTTATGGTGTCTTTGAACGATGCAAAAATAGAGAATCATTTTGTGTGCATCCTTAATCAAACTGCATAACCGGTTAAAATGTTATAAGTTTTTTGACCCTTTCGATTTGTTTCGACTACCTAATATGTTGGTTAAACATACATGATCATGAATACCTACCTGGGTATATTTCTATATCTAGCAATTAAGCAAAGCAAATCTTTGTTCCAATTAAATAGTCTTAATTAAGACGTTTATATTTTTTTAATCGACCATAGCAAAAATAATCACCCAATTCTTTACTATTTAAGCAGTTTCTTCGATTATATAACATAATTTAAAGCTGTAAGGTAATCTTGAAATCGAATAAATCTGATTGAAATTATCAGTCAATTTAATCACTATATGAACTTTGTATTAAGGCGAGTGGCCCTTTATACAAACAATCAATCAGAATGTCCGATGCCCAAGTTTTTAGTATTATCCTAAAATAAATTGGAAACTGCAAACTCAATGAAATATTCGCTGCAATTAAAGTTATGAAAACGAGTGCCTAAAAACGGCCACTTTTGGTATTAATTGCCATAACTTTAATTACAGCGAATATTTTATTGAGTTTACGGGTTCTAATTTTACATAAAGATAGCGCAATCGGATATTCTGATAGATTGTTTGTATTAAGAGAAAACTTATTTTTTGGGAAGTGGCGCCACCGCGAGGTCGTTGACGGCTACACTATCCATAAGTAATTTTTATAACTTAGGTTGTGCTAAAAAAAAATATGAAAAAAAAAACTTAATTTATTTCTTATCAGGAATTTACCGTCACTACAGCCGGCAAAGAGCCAAATCATTGAATGAATGCGATTTCATGACTATTTTTTTTGACAAATTTCTAGAAAACAAACGACAGGTATCTACTAGCTAAGGAAAAGTTCGCACAGAATCAAGAGCAAGTGTGCAATTTTTTTCATAGAGTTTTTTTTGCGTGTCTTATATAAAGTAGAGTTGTACTATACGTTGTTATAATTAAGTATGCACGTTGTGTACCTGTTCCTACTTATCGCTAGGTAGCTAGTAATAAAATTAATGAAATTTATATTCAATTCGTTCGTCTAAATGAAGATCTATCAATCAGGTAGTGTAATGCGTTCATTGTTTAAAACACAAACAATAAGATATTATATATCTAAGAGTAAATACAGCTGTAAAACATAAATAATAAACAATTTTTTATCGATTCTTTGAAAAACTTGTGTAATATCATCATTCGCAAGTGCTACACAAGGGCCTCCCCCGATTAGGGCGCGATTGGACTGGTTGTTTGGCGATTAGAGCAGATTGGCGAGCGCAGTGCAAGATATTGCATTCATAGGGAACGCAGATCATTCCATGGATAATTATCCCTTAGTCGCTTTATACGACACCCTCGAGTAAAATTGGCACCGCACGGAACAATGCTGCCTACCTATGTATTATGCAAAGATGTGGTCACTTGGTTCCAATAATTGGTTGATGTGGTACGAGTAGGTATTGCACCATCTACGTCATATCTACCAAGCTGTCGCAAAACCTTTTGTCAAGTACCACAAAGTAAGTATTGGCGGCTGCGCAAGTACGATGTAGGTACCTCTATAATGTAGGACTTACAATTTTGTTTTTCACTCCAGTGCCTCGAGGGCTCAAGGGACTTAATTTTTGTTTTTACTGTAATTCCTTATGTAAAAAAAGTTAATTTGAACTGAAATTATAATTTTAGGCGGCAGGCTGACAACCTGTCACTATAGAGACACAAGATTTTTCTTAAACGGCCTTCAAATGTTTGTCAAGCGTGACGCGATAACGACCATATTTTTACGGCCGTTAACTCTCTGCATTCCTCGCAAGGGGTAAAGACGTGATATTATGTGACTTATCTTGTGTTAAAATGTTTGTCCACTTGGGCTATCATGCGTGCCACGATAAAATTTACCCTATGTTTTTAGCCCCGGGGCTATGAAAATCTACACCTGACTGTATGGTGGGGAGCAGGCGCTCACCCGGAAAAGTTTGTGGTTGTTCAAACAACCAGTTACGAGTTGTTCTGGGAAGAACGTATTGGACTGAATCTACCCGGCACGTGCCGGTAGTTCCCAAAACGGGGAGCAAATGAGGGACCTCCGCGCCCCCGCCGGCGGGGGCGTCAGTTGCTTGAGGAGCTTGTGGAGTGTGATCTACTCGCAATGGCTGCAGCAGTGGCTACTGTGATTTCGTCATCCTCTTCCGAAAGGACGTGTCTCGGACGGTGTTTAAAACGCACGTGCCGGTAGTTTCCGAAACGGGGAGCAAATGAGGGACCTCCGCGCCCCCGCCGGCGGGGGCGTCGGTTGCTTGAGGAGCTTGTAGATTGTGATCTACTCGCAATGGCTGCAGCAGTGGCTACTGTGATTTGTGTCTCGGACGGTGTTTAAAACGCGAGGTTGGATGGGGCAAGTAGTTGGACTCGGCAACTATCAGGGACTCACTTCATTGTAAATTATTTCCACACTTTATTCCTTCTGAAGTTTTGCGCGCATGAGACGAAAAATTATGTCGTGGCGCGCATGTTAGACGCACATATCTTACACACATAAACACCCAAAAAGCATCTGCGAGTATTTAAGTCTCCTAAAGTTTGGACCTCCCATGTAAAATGTTCCAGTCACCCAATCGGGTCAATTTGTATGAAAGGTCGAATTAATTTGTCATATTTCGATGTATGTTCCTTGAGGAAAGTTGTTTTATCCCTTAAAATATTTGCAGTATATATTTTTACACGACTGCCCGACCAAAAAACGAAGTGTTATGTTTTTAGAGTTCATGTATGCATGTATATATCTGCGATTGTTGTTTTTCTTTTTTGTAAATAATATAAATAAAAAATCTTTAAAGAACTGAAACACGTTAACCACTGAACAGATTTGATTGGGAATTGTATCGGAAGAGTCCTTATTTTATCCCGAGTGATAAAGCCTAGGCTTTATCTCAGAAAGCAGTCGTGTTTTAAATTTTTCAATTTATTATACTTGTTACATTCTGTATAGTATGGGCATGACATCTCGGAAACATGACAGGTGGAAAATCTTTGATGTCGTAATCACACAGTCCAAAATTCCGCTCCACAACCGAACTATTCGAAACTTAAAAAAAATTCGAATAGAAATTCTAATAGGATAACTCAACAAAAAATTGTATGGCGGTAAGAACCCCGTTTCAGTACTTTGAGTTATCATGTGTGACCGTGAAAGGTTAATAAAACAGTTAATTCTCGAATAGAAGTTTAAAATAGAAGAGTTCGGTTCAGGGCTCCTTATACAGCTACTTTGTGACATGCCTCTTCGTACACTTCTGTCGCGGAATTTTGGAATATGACACCAAATATTTTACGCACAAATTGACGTATTTCATTTTATTTATTTAAAATACAACTACCCAACTATTCGCGTGTGAGTTGCTATCTATGTTGTTATTTTAAATTATGTCATGCGTAATTACTAGGTATTATAAAAAATATGCAATGTTTTATTACTCAGTGAATACCAAACGTTATCGCAAATTGTAAAAACGCAACGGAAACGCATATCAAATTGAGCGCATCGATACTAGCCGGCGTGACGGTGGCTGCGTCGTAATGACGTTTTTATTCATGCTTTTTAAATAGTTTATTCACTTCTATTCTGCAATTCAACCTTCTTTGACAAATCGGCCTTGGTTCTTCGGTGCTGAATTTCGAAGATTTTGTAAAAGAGTTACGAGCGTTCTGATTAGATTGAGACTGGGTCATGTCTGCTCACCAGCTAGACTTTATAAATTTCGCTTAAGAGATAGTCCCATTTGTGATTGTGGAGAAGATGAAGGTACGGCAGATCATATTATTTTTAACTGTCCCCTTAACAACAAATGTCCACCGCTATATACGTTGCTGTCCAAATGCAAAGATGTTGCACTTCCGATAAATTTGAATTATCTTCTTACTATACCCTCAAAAAGTTTATTTATAATATTGGCCAAATTTATTAACTGTAATAATATAAAGTTGTAGTATTACTAATGTATTTAGTAATTTACTTACTTATTATAACTAATTGTCGAATTATATTGTGTTTGTTTTGTGTTGTTCATGTGATGTCTGTATTTGTTTCAGGACCTACGTATGTTTTTTCCCCTTTGGCTTTAAAATTTTCTCTATGACGTGATTAGCTCATTCCACGTGACACTGGCTGAATTGCTTGTCTGCAAAAGCCATAAATTAAAAGAAGAAGAAGAAGAAATAGTTTATTCGTACTACCATCGTACCAACTTAACCTATAGCTGTGTAAACAATTTGCATTGTTTTTTTATTTTACTTTATGCACAAAAATGTACACGGGCGGACTTAACGCCAAAGGCGTTATCTCCCAGTCTGCCTTAGGGCATGTGGAAAGGGTCAAAGCAGGTGCATTAAACAAAAAAAATAATAAAGAAAGGCTTGAATATATATATATATATATATATATATATATATATATATATATATAATACAGTAATATATACATATGTATAATAAAAACAACAATATACAATAAATAATACACATATACGTTTATCATATATAAATATTCATATATATATCAATAATAGGTCAGGTCGTGGTCAGGTATAAATAAACTTATATTATACCTGACCACGGGCATTATAAAAGTGAATAAAAAAGAACCGTAAAAATAACTATGTTAGAGGGTAGTTATACTGTCGTGTCAGAATTTCGAATTGTGTAAATATGACATAATATGTAGTAGTTTATACAACTGTCATACAATGCCTTATTTAAAGCAGATGCGTACACTATGTTATCTACACTCGGCAAAAAAAGAAACTGAATAATCAAGTTACATTTTTTCAAACCTCCGCACTTGCAATTGCAAGGTCCAATACGAGGTCAAATTCAATACGAGAACGTAATATGTCTCGATGTAAAATTTTGAAAATGTTATAATTAAAGTTGTTATATGTCGTTCAGCTGTTGCACAGTTGTTGCTAAGTTGAATTTTTTGGCTGTTGTTCAGTGTCCCATATAATCAAACTACAGGCTACAATTTTACAGGTGAAATTCAATGTTCATTGCGTAGTCGGTTAGCAATGATGATACCAGGAATATTAAACGGCTACGCAATATACTACGAATTTCACCTGTAGACTTGTAGCCTGTAGTTTCATAACATAGGCCACAGGTGTCACTGAACAACAACTAAACAACAGCAGTACAACGGCTGAGCTACAGCTGAACAACAGCTAAACAATAACAACAACTGTAACCCGTTACAACTTTACAAGGCGCTTCATGCCTGGACTGAGTATCATAAATCTACACTAATATTATAAAGAGGAAAGATTTGATTGTTTGTTTGTTTGTTTGTTTGCATCGAATAGGCTCCGAAACTACTGGCCCGATTTTAAAAATTCTTTTACCATTAGAATCCTACATTATTCCTGATGAACATAGGCTATATTTTATACGAGAAAAAAATAGGGATCCGCGTAAAAATTTCGATAATGTAACCCAACGTGTGAAAAATGTACCACAAAAATATCTTATATCGCTTACGCTGTGGAAATTATTGACAATAAAGCAAAGTGATGTACTACAGTTTTATAGAGGACATCAATATCTATAATAATGTCCGCAATTTCATTTGTCTAACTATTACAGTTATGCCACAATAACTACTTTTTCATTTAAAAATGTTCAAACTACGCCACATTATTCGTACCAGTGTAATGATTACATTTAATCATTACTGTATTAAGGGGTGTCAGGGATAGCCCTCCGAATACTTATAGGGTACATGCGGGTGCGTATTTGAATATCTAAAATTAAAATACTTTACGTAAAAATACTTACGTTCAGAATCCCTAAAATCTATATACCTAGTGGTTTATAATACCTTAGCTTATAACGCCGACTTATAAAATAACTAAGTTTTAAAAAACGAATGGACTAAATGTCTAATGTAATAAAATATCTATACTCAAGTCCCTTAGTCGCCTCCTACGACTCCCACGGGAAAGAAATGGGGTGATGCTATTCTAAGCCGGCATCACACGGCTCGGGCGGGATAAAAAAATTAATATAGGCACTGCCATGGGGCTGGCCAGGTTAATCACACGGCATGTAACTTTACGCCACCACCATCTGAAAACGATATTTGTTTCAAATTGAAGTCAAGATTTTTAGAATCCTACATTATCCCTGATGAACATTGAACATAGGCTATATTTAACTGTCTTATGCCCGGGGGGAAATTGTTAGCTGCGGGTGAAACCGCTGGACGGGCTGCTAGTGTCTTATAATATGGCAAGGTGTCGTCGTGTTCGTACGGACGGGTTATTATACTAGGTTTCCTCACGCTGGAAGGGGCCGCGGTGCGTATTGACATAACACACGTCACACAGTGCTGTTCTTGTTTTCTACCAAATTAACGGGCCGACCCGCGCAACATTGTTTGTACAAAAAGAAAACATATATTTTTTTAAATCGCTGCTGTCGAGGTCGTTGACGGCTACACTCGCCTTAAATTCCGAAACTGAACCATCAGTAAAGTGCGGGAGCTACAACTAGATACAAATCATTTGACGTGTTCCTAAGGTAGTATGTTTAAATAAACCTTGCAGTAACAGCTTCCTATTGTCCATTTCAAGAGTTTCATGTATGATCTTGTGTCTACAAAATCGAATAAAGTTTATACTTGAATGCATTTTACTTATTACTTGACTTTAATATCAAACAATGGATCGTAAATTGTAAGTAATGTTTATGTAACTATGGCTGTCGTAGTTTTATAGATTTCACATCTTGAAAGTAAAATCCAAAGAAGTTTTGATTAACAAGGTTTACTTAAGTTGGGACCTAATTTTTAAATCGTTAGTGCATATACTCGCTGGGCTAAGGGTAGATGTAGGACAGTTAAACATATCTACCTACCTATTAAAGTGATCAAGTTATGCTGGTTTTTCAAACAGTTACTAAGTAAACCCAGTATAGGCTGATTCCTTAAAGGGGTAGGTTAATGTGCTGCTGATAGTATACTATAGGGCATGTAAAATCAGAAGGCTCTCAAAACCGATTTTGAATTTCGATATAAGAGCTCAATTCCGAAATTCAGAATCGGATTTCCGGTTTTGGTAGGTTATTAATTATAATAAACATAGTAAAAATATCTTCCCGATCAATAATTTTACGGTTTCAGGAAGTTTTCGCGGGAGTCGTGCACAGTTCTAAGGTATTTGAGTGAAAAAATTCTTGCAAACAGGGGCATATAGCAGAAATCTACATTATTTTCAATGTTATTGTTATACATACACATACACATATCACGCCTATTAATTATCCCTTGCGAGGTAGGCAGAGCGTAGGGATAGGCCGCAAAAAAGGCCGTTTACGCCACGTCTGACAAATATTTGAGGGTTATTCGGAAAATTGTGTATGGCTATAGTGACAGGTTGTCAGCCCATCGCCTAATACACTCCCTCGAGTTTCTTCGAGTTCCTAAAGAACTTCAATGGTTATGACTCGAAAAAATTACGTATGGATTTTCAATAAATTAATAATTCATTTACAATCAATTTTTAGGCGATGATGGCGTTAGCTTAAATTATTTTAAGTGGAATAAGTAGTTAGTAAGAATTAATGGCTCATTAGGTCCTCATTAATTACGATAGTGTCACGCGCAGGTTCCTTACTTAGACGTTCAAGGTTAGGGGCAATGACCTTTCATTTAGTATTTAATCCATGACTTGTTTCATGATTACGTTTAGGAAGTCATAAAATTAATAATTATTCAAGCAGCCATAATAGTTTTACTATTTAAACTTAGTGAGACAAATAAAACTTGTAAGACATAACGGATCGAACTCTCTGGAAGGACCACCGACTGGTCTGAGTACGTGATGAAGTGATTTCAACTCGTAATATTATTGATTCATCATTCTCTCTCTCTTTTCGTGTGTGACACCGAGTCGGCCAAGGACACGATGAACCCTGGTGCCAGAGTTTTTCAACCGCCTATTACCACTAGTAGGCCTCTGACATGGTTGTGTTATGACCACCGTCTAAGTAATCACAGACAGCAACCGGGACCGACGGCTTAACGTGCCCTCCGAAGCACCGAACCATTTCTTTTCGGACAATCAGGTGGTTCACCCTGCAAATTCACAAAGTGATCAATATCAATTTTGTGAGTATCCCACCGACAATCGAACCCGGAACCTTTGCGTCGCAGGCAGTCGCACTACCACTGCGCTACATCGGCCGTTATAATACTAGGTTTCCTATTATCTTGTTTTATCGAAATACTTTTACAGATTGTAACGTCTAAAGAGGCACAGGACACCTGTACCCACATTTTGTTGGACGATCCGTCAGTGTACTTTCTTGTTTGATTCGAAATGCTCTTTTTTAATTTCTACATGGCCGGGAAAAGAAGTCGCTGGGAATTAGATCGAAACTCGCAATTTCCTTTCGTCTGACAAACGCATGCGTTACGGTGCATTAAAAAATCGCAGCGACAGACTGCAAGTGGGAAAAACCGCATAGTTTAGCTTAGTCTCCTTCATATTTTTTACTTCATCACTTCACACTATGTCGACTGCTGGACGTAGAAAGCCTCCCCTAGGTTACGCCATAAGCACGGCAGTGTTATTATTTATTCATATGCCCTAAGTCACAATCTCCTGGTTCCCTCCAGTTACTACCATTTTTGAAATTCTGGAATTCTGAAGTACCGCCGTTCCAATAAGCTTTCAGATTCGTGATAATACTATGGCAGAGGGTCCATTTTCCTTTGTTGACATCTCTTTTAGTAGTTGGAGAATGTCAAATACGGCTTATTGGAACGGCGGTATTTTAGTCCCGAATTACGCGCGTATTTTCTGTCAATTTTCTGTTATATTTTTATTTTCTAAAGACATTTTAAATTTTAGACGTATTGGTTTTAATGTTCTGTTATTTATATAATTTTTTTTCTATTGACGTGTTGTATTTTGTATGTACCTACTATTATTTATTGTTTGTAATACTGTTATTGAATAAGTGATTGATATTCTAGCATTACACTTCAAACACAAATGTATTTTTGTTATGGAATAAATCATTGAAAAATTAATTTTATGGTATTTCTACTGCCGTAATTCAGTTATCTGATTGTATTATTTTGTATGGGAGAACGAAGTTAAAATTTACTTTTCCCGATACAATTTCAAAGGTTTACAAACAGTTCTTTAGTTTCATGGGCTGAACATGCTTGCAAAGTTTTCGATACCCCGTCTCTCACATCTCGTATTTGTAAAACGTTTAAAACATCTTGTCGAATCTTTCCAAGTAAGTACGCGCTAAAATATGCATTTGAGCCATTATGGAACGTGCTTCGGAAGAAAAATGAACGAGACCGCTTTCTATCAAGAACGTCATTTGTAGCACGTCAGCGTTGATAATCTTTCAATATCATCTTTCCACTCTCATCCTTCATTCTATCACGTTTCAGAACATTTATGAAAAACTTTAATGCATTATGAAAAAAACGTGAGAATTGACGCCTTAAAGGATTAAGTAGTGATGTGATACCTCTCCATAATATGAGGAATTTCCAACGAAGTATAGATTGCGTTGTTCTCAGCAATGGACTCAGTTAAATTTGCATTCAAACTTTGACAGCTTTTCCGATTGAGTCTTTCCCATGCTAAATACAATCTTTCGGCTTTGCTCTATTGAAAAACGTAGATTTTACTATGTACTGAGTATTATATCCTACGACATAGAATACCAATACAAATTTTATATGGTTCAACAAGAAGGAAATGCAATATCAGTCCACCGACAAGGGCGGAGTAATAAGAAAGATGCAATATACTTAGGTAGATATATTGTAAACTGTCGTAAGACTATTAAAGTACACAAATAAATTAAAATAAATATTTTGGCCATTGCACACAGCGCTATCTAGCCCTAAACTAAGCATAGCTTGTACTATGGAAACTAGATAGCTGATGTAACACATGAATACTTTATTTTTGTAGATAAACACATACAATACATAGAAAACAGACTCAACAGTAATATTTGAAACGTAACTTACAAACACTTGTTCTGTGTGGGGATCGAACCCACGACATGAAAATTCAATAATGAAATTGCTTACGTAAATTAATTTTCAAGATATCGATATCTCGGCAGCACTACTCATATTAAACAGGATTCAAACGAGCAAAATTAGTGTTGTTAATGAAATTATAATAGTAGTTTAATTGACAAGCTCGTTGTAGATTTAATTGATGGAGTTATTGCCATTGTTTGTGCGTCATTAATATTGGGTATTAATCGATTTTATGTAATGGGAAATTATTGAATTCTCATAACTAGAACCATTTATATATACAAAGTATGCATTTGCGAAAAAGGTAGGTAACTCCAAAAGACAAAAGAATAAAAATATTGGGTGGAGGCAGACTGCTCCAAGCAGTAATTTAATTAAATTGTTAAAAAGTTAACTAAAAAACCTATTTAAATTTTATTACCGTTTTCATCTTGTGGGTATAATAAATCATAGAAATAACTTTTAATAAAATATTTTGAGTCACGAGGTTTTTTTCCACAAATACCTGAGCGAACCAGAGACCTCAGAACGGGAGACTGGTTAGTAGAATAAACCGCGAATATAGAAATGCAATGAAATTAACTTTATTCAATGTAGTTATTGACGTCATGGTCATGACATCTTTCCCATAGCTAGTATTCCAAAGTTCATGCCTGGCAGTCTTAACTATAATATATCCTTACTAATATTATTATTCTGAGAGTTTGTGTGTGTACGTGCATGTATGTATGTTTGTTTCCTCTTCAGGCTCAAACTTGACTGATTTGGATGAAATTTGGGACACAGGTAGAGTATAACCTGGATTAACACATGGGCCACTTTTTAATGCGGGAAAACAACTATTACCACGGGAAAATGAGTGGCGGCGAGTACATCGCTGGGCGAAAATCTTGTATTTAAATATAGTTTATTATTTATCCACAGAATGAGCTGGTTTTCTAGTCAAGTATCAAGATTGATGATAATCAACCACCTATGATTGTATTATTTCATATTAGCCGTTGTTTCTTCGAAATTGATTTAATTTAGAGGTGTGTGAAATGGATTGTCATACTTCTGAGGGCAAATTTAATTTCAATTCATGGTATACATACAGATGATACATTACATTACAAATAATATAGGTTTACAACTGAAACCAATTTTATCGCTTACTAGTCCAATAAAATAAAACAGATGAATCAAACTTCAAATAATACATTCAGGATAACACAACACTCAAATAATACATTCTTATACATATCATGCATTTATCCCTTTCGGGGTAGGCAGAGCGTAAACGGCCGAACATACATTTACGCCGCGTCCGACAATCATTTGAGATTCATTTAAAAAAAAATGAGTATCGCTATAGCTGTTATAGGTTGTCATCCCATCGCCTAAAATTGCAAACAGAAATTACCATCAATATATTTCAGACGTCGCCAAAACTATCTTCTTTCAAGCCACCGCGATGCCGCTCTGCCGAACCCGCTATTTAGGAGTCCTTACCGAGGTTTCGAGAACTGCGTTCGCTGTAACGCTGTACATATTTACTTAGGTGTATGTACCTGTGTACATACATTTCATTACAAAAATTATTTCATACAGCACAAAAACCTACTAAATTTTCTAGAAGTGGTGACACATTTCTAAACATTAAGCAAAACAATGCGATGAATAGATGTTTTTGTTATGGACACGTCAGTGAATTCAAAACCACGTTCTGGAAATTTATATTTGTGTACAGGTTGTTACCAAAATAACGCTTTCGTTAAACATCTTCATAATATATTTCATCATCCATTATTCATGCATTACGATGACACAATAAGTGTGATTTGCAGCACTTATGTGTAATATCTGCCAACATTTTTACCGCAGTCATGATATTTTGGCAACAATTATTGTAATTTAGATAATAAAAAACCAACTTCAAAGGATAAAAAAAGATTTAATAACAAATTTTTAAAACACTTTTGAGAATGATACAGACCTAACCTATACCCACATACTTATCGAATTAATATCCTTCTTTTAAGAAGTCGGTATTGCGGTCATGGTACACAAAATTTGCATTCGAGTTTCCATATAGAATTTTCCATACAATTCGATCATTTACATTTGGACTAAGCATAAAGAGCTGGGTTTTCCAAAGATATATTTTTAACGCGAATGATTAGGATAATTTTATATGATTTTAAAAATATAAATATAATGATTCTTATATTTGCCATGTTTTGCAATTTATGCTTTTTAATTTACGATATTGTGGCCTTCAATAGGAGCATATATTTGCGGTAAATAACCTATTAAACTAAATAATTTTCCCCAAGGAACATACCTGGGACGAAATAATGAAAAAGAATTGGTCCTATCATACAAAATCTACCAGCCGAGCTAGTCAATTTGTGGTTCCTTACCTTATTTTGTTGTTGGAGGACAGTTGTTCAGTTTCATATGCAATTTAACCCCGTAAAATATTGGCTACTGTTGTGACATATTCTAGTGTATAAGAAAAGTACCTACCATGTTTCTTTCTGCACGTTATTTGGGGAAAACAATCCCAAGAACTGAAGGTTTCTGAAATGCCCTTAAAATTACAGTTCTTCCACTAGTCGCCCGTCGCTGCGTTTTTTAATACTCTACCTACTTAAAAGAAATTGCGATTGCCTTTCTTATTTTTATACAAATACGGCTACGGTGCGTTAACGGATGCGTCTGTCAAACGACTTGACAGAGGCATCCGGCGGAGGTCCCTCATTTGCTCCCCACTTTGGGAACTACCGGCACGTGCCGGGTAGATTCAGTCCAATACGTTCTTCCCAGAACAACTCGTAAGCCCAATCGCGCCCCAAGGGCGCGATTGAGCTGGTTGTTTGAACAACCACAAGCTTTTCCGGGTGAGCTCCTGCTCCCCACCATACAGTCAGGTGTAGATTAAAAGCCCCGGGGCTAAAAATCGTAGGGTCCACAACATAAAAAAAAAAAATAACGCAACGTAGGTCACGCACCGTGAACGCACCTTACTTAATCGCAAATATCTTTTGTCTGACAGACGTTGAAAATGCGCAGCGACGGACGACGAGCAGGAGAACCGCCTAAATTTCTAAAATAAAACATAAATTTTAGAAATTCCAATTGCTTTTTCATTTTTCAGCCTTTGTAAAAGTTGTTTAATTTTATAAGTAACCTCTTCAAAGGAATCTAGTAATTACTGCGTTATTTTTTTGTACATTTATTTCATTTTCTTTATCTTAAAAACGATTATGTTGAGAATGGGAACCACCTCGAATATTACTTAGGTTTGAGTTGCAAATAATCATAGCGGAAGAGTTTACATACACTTTTGTGAACTAAGAAAAGTTATCTAGATTTAAGTAATTACTCTGTTTTATTATGTACCTATGTAGATTTAGTTTTTAGGTTAAGGCGTGTGCAGCACTCGGACAAATCAAATTATAATTTAGGAGTGTAAATAAAATAAATTGTAATTTTTTTATAACAAATAAATAAATACAAAATACAAACACAAGTACTTATTGCAAACTTTTTTGCTTCTAGACATAACTGGGCTTTATTATATTTGGCTTCAATTAACGAGACAACATTAGCATAGACGGGTATGAATAATGATTATCGGTAAATATACCAAAGGCGGTTCCCTCACTTGTCATCTGTCGTTCCGTTTTTTAACGCATGCGTCTGTCAGACGAAAGGAAATTGCGAATTCTAATCTTATTCCCATACAAATACGACTGCAGTGCGTTTACGGTGCGTAACGGACGCGTGTGTCAAACGACTTGACAGATACCTCCGTTACGCACCGTAATGCAATTTCCTTTCAACTGACAGACGCATGCGTTACGTTACTTTTAAAAAAACGGAACGACGAACGACAAGTGAGTGAACCGCTTATGTATAAACGTGCCTGTAGGTACGTGTTATATATCATAGAAATTATCGGTAAACTATTTAAATAATGTTGTGATAAAACAAACACACTTTCTAGAGCTATTAAAAATTTACTTTATTTTAACTAAATGCGCAATTAGTAGAGTGATTTATGTTATGTCTAAGAAATTCTAATAAGCTATGTTTTTATGGCATAATAAAAACTACTGATAATTACTTAGTACCTACATAATTTACCAATTTATAAAGTGCTTTTCTTCAAGATATTTTATATAATAGGTACCTTCTTACGTACCTAAAAAGCCGTATCAAACGATTTACACACACACATATGACGCCTATAATCCCTAGCGGGGTAGGCAGAGCGCAAACGGCAGCAAAAAACGGATATTTACGCCACGTCTGACAAAAATTTGAGGGTCAATCACGTCAGTCAGGTCAGTCACGGAAAATTGTGTATCGCCATAGTGGCAGGTTGCAAGTCTATCGCAAAATTAATCGCAATACACACCCTCGAGTCCCTAAGTCGCCTCTTACGACTCTCAAGGGAAAGAAAAGGGGTGGTGCTATTCTAAGCCGGCATCACACGGGATTTACAATCATTACATAAAAATACTTGAGAATTATGTTGATCCTTTAAAACATCAAAATCTAACTTAAAACGTCATTGTATTGTATAGTTACTCTCAATATGAACGGCACAAGAATGGTCAACAACTATACAACGATTTTAACTGTGAATAAGTACCCACTAAGTACCTAATTGGTTGGTCTTACAACCATCGCATGATTTTCCGGTGGTGTAGCAGATGCAGATTTTTGAAAAAAAAATCGTATTCGTCGTCGCCGCATCAAATTGCGAATAACACAAGTTGTTTTTTCTTATGTAGCTGTCACAAACCGCATTATCGTCGGCATGTCTGCGAGTCACCATAAACCTATTTATTCGAAAATCAGTAAATAGGTGCCTACTTTGTCATTTGGTGTCGGTTTTGAATGATTTTTTCCAGGAAGTTCACAAATTTCGATCAAATACCCAAAGGATTTATACTTAATTAACTTTATGAATAGAAAAGCATTGTCATAAAGGGTTATTGTTAGTCTAAATCAGTCCACCGTCGGTCATTTGACAGTTTATAGGCACTAAACTTGAGAGCGATATGAGCATAAAATTATTGCTCTGTTTACGCTTTCCCTTTCAAGGAAAATTCCCTTGTTTATTTTCACCGATCAAATATTAGGAGAATACTTACGAGAAGAATTAACTTTGTCGACGGGGGGCGACAACGAGTTCATATTTGTATAAGCAGCAGCTTAGGGAAGTAAATATGTATACCATAAATCTATACAGGGTGTAAGGGCTGTACCGAAAACATTGCAGGCATGATAAGGCCACGAAACTAATCAATTTTTACTATAGAGCCTATTATGTTAGGAAACAAAATTTTTCAAGGTTTCATAGAAAGTGTCAGCTGATCGTAAATTAAGTATGGAAGTCGTAATTTTTTCTCGTTTACCAACATATCCGTCATAGAAAACGTTGTCTGATCAGTGATCATGCTTGCAACATTTTAGATACACCGTCCCTTACCTCCCTTATATGCAAAAGTAATAAGGACCTTGTTTAATGTTACCAAGTGGTATTGTACCTACTATTAGCAGCATCTCGAGTTATCCACTTAAGATTACATACATACACCTATCACGCCTTCACACTTACGGGGTAGGCAGAGCGTTAACGACCAAAAATAAGATCGCTATCTCCATGTTTGACAAATATTTGAGGGGCATTTAAAAACAATCATGTATCACTATAGTGACAGGTTGTCAGTCCGTCGCTTAAAATTGTAAAACACATGAATCCCTCAAGTCCTTTGGTTGCCTCTTATGACACCAATGGGAATGAAATGGGATGATGCTATTCTTAGCCGGCATCACGCGTGACATAACCTAAGATTACACCTGCTGGTATTCCATTTGGTACCTACTTTTACCTTTTAGAATAACCAGTTTAAGTTCAACATGGAGTAAAAATTATAAAATCAAAGAAAGATGAAAAAGACTTGTTAAAAAACCAAAATATTTCGTTTGTGAAAGAAAAGTATAAATAATTTGATTATCTGTGGCATATTTACATGTGTTTTTCTTCGTGAAGTGTAGTAGTAAAATAAACCTTCACCTCAGCAAAAGACGCGAAAGACCACTTTTTGCTGTTCAGCACAACAGCTTGCTGCATGGTAAGGTGGTTCTCACACATGCCGCATGATTTTGCGGTATTTTGATGAAAATATTATTGAAAAGTGTACTAGAAGTGTTAATCCGCATTCTTCTTTCGGCCGGGGCACGATGACGCACCGCTTCTGTGTGGCTATCACAGATTATCAAAAACCGCAATATTGTGCGGCATGTGTACAAATAGACTTAGCAGCATCGTTTAGCGGATTCAGCGCATTTAACTTGCTGTTGCTGTTATGCAAAGCAAACGTATCTCGTTTACGTAGCACGTGAGATGAGTGCGGATTGCAGGTTTTGTAATCATTCCTACGTTGGATTTAAATATGGAATAAACAGAAACTTGAAAAAACCGGCAACTGCAAGACGGACCCGCCCATCGAAGGTTCCGTAACATTACTCATCAAGCCCTTTCATTTGATACCCCACTTAAACTGTACATACTCATATCACAGGTCAAAAAGTCGCCGCTCAGCAGCCGTCCCGCACGGTCGCCTACGCTCCGACTACCTGGCCGCTCCCGTGGCCCCGCCCCTCGCCGTCGCTCCGCGACCGACACTCCAGCCCTGCGTCGGCCAAGCATCACTTGTCCCACGCAGCCTCCGCCGCCGTTTGTGTCTTTTTCAAGGCACATTCCGTGGTATTTTATTTAACTACGTCTTTTGCCCGAAAACCGCCGGTTTACGCGGTCCTTGCTCGGTGGTTACCTAACGGTGCTCAACGATCCGAGCAGGGGGTGTAGACCCGATACACCAGCTTTGCCCCTTCAGGGCAACGCAGTCAATCGGACGGGTGCCAGAACCACCGGCCCTGGGGGTGAACCCAAGTCGACCCTGGTACCATCCTTTTCCCCTGTCCGAGCAGAGTCTGTCTGGGAGAAGGGCTCCGGCCCCAACTTCCTCTTTGCTCGGGCCTGTTAGGAACCTCCCGCACAATAAGATTGGCGGAGGATACACTTTAGGGCTACATTAGTTAAGTACACCCTCCCTGCCTACACCCGGCGGGGAGGATCACCGGCGTCCTACCCTCAGGCTGTTCCCGCCTGAGGGCCGCGATTAGCATATTAGCTAGGCCGATTGCCGTGGAGTTCTTGCCGTTTCTCTCCCACGGAACGGTTCCGAAACGGCGGTAGCTATAGATTAGGCAATGGCCAAAGCCCTTCCCCTAGAGTCCGTTCTCCTAGAACTTTTACAAGTTGTCTTCGAGGACAACCAATTCCGAGCCCGCGTCGCGAAACGGATTCCCGGAATCAACGATTACTTCGCCAAACTAGCCCGCGATGAGTCATCGCCCAATCCCCTGACCACCGGTGAGTCAGCCCCATCCGCCGACGAAGCGTCCGCCGCTAAGTCGGCACCTGCCCCCTCCCCTGCGGTTACTCATTACGATGAGTCACCGCTATCCCCTGACCCATCGTCCCAAGTCGGCAATGCCCAGGACTCCGACCTAACCGTCGAAGTCATGGACACTGCCGGCCCCCCGTCCGATGACTCAAACCCCGAACCCGACTCCGACGTCGACTACACCGTAGTCAGTAGCATAGAGTAGAAATCACATAGAGATGACACTCCCGCTCCAGACGCGCTCAAGGTCAATTCGTCTGGCTGTCTCTTAGCGAACAATTCAGTCGGGAGTGCGCTTCGCCGCGGAAACGTTCGTCGTGCGGATCGAATTTTCATATTGTGTGAAAAATTTAGCAATGCCGAATTATTGTGGTGTGTATGGCTGCAAAAGTGATGCGAGAAAGACTCCGCATCTTAGTTTTTTTAATTTGCCTAAAGATGAGCCAAGGTAAGTGATGATTTTACAGTAAATACCTAGGTACCTACCATTCGTTATTATACGTAATTATTGTGTGTACTCCTATTTTTACTTACGTAGGTACCTAGTTTCCATTTTCTAATTTAAACTACCTAGGTGCCTAAGTCATTGTTAGCTGATAATGATAAATAAGCACATTCGTATCGTAGCTATGTTTTGCACCTATTTTAAAATTCTGTACCTACTATTAACAATAAAATGGTAAGGTAAGATTTTAAAACGGGTAAATATTTTGTTCCCACGGGAAAACTGTTAGCATCGGTCGCAACCGCTTGATTGGCCGCTAGTCTGGAATAAAATTATTGGCACGTGACAGCCCCGACTTGAAGCGCGGGAGAGTGCGGGGCGTTACGGGCTGCGGGGGGAAGTAGGTATTTAAAGCGCGGCGTTTGGGGCCCAGACAAAGGAGTTTCGTTTCTATACGCAGTATTATTATCTATTCTTATGTCAGTAGGTCCAAGAAGCGCCAGCGTAAGGCTGCTCACTCAGATAGCGACGAGGCTGCGAAAACAGTCCGCGTCGAAGGGCCCGATGGCAACCGCCGCAAGGTGGCCGCCGCCATCCCTAAAGTCTCTCCCGCTACAGAGCGCAGACCCCCCCCGATTATTCTCAGGGACAACGCCAAGTGGTCGTCCCTTTCCAGTCAGATGACCCAGAATAAGATTCCGTTCTTGACTGCTTCACAGACCAAGGACGGAATCAAAATTCAAGTCCCGACCTCTTCGGCGCACAGAGCGCTTACAAAATTACTGAACTTCCTCCAGTTCCCGTACCATACGTACGCACTGGAGGAGGAGAAACTACACCGCGTAGTAATTCGAGGCATCCCAAAAGAGATTTCCGAAAAGGAAGTCTATGACGACCTTATCGCCCAAAATATCCCCGCACGTAAAGTACACCGCATTTCGTCTCATCGCAATAGGAGACAATTCGACATGGTCCATGTCACGCTCGAGAGGAGCGAAGCTGGTAAGGCCATTTACGGTTTGAAATCCGTGTGCATGCTTTCAGGCATCCGCATGGAAGCCCCCAGGAAGACTGGGATCCCTGGCCAGTGTCACAACTGCCAACTTTACGGTCACTCTTCACGCACCTGCCACGCCGCCCCGCGGTGTGTTAAGTGCCTGGAGAGTCACAGCACTGACCAGTGCGCCCGTCCTAAAAAGACGGACACGCCCTCGGCAGACAGCTCCTCTCCCCCACTCCCACCTAGTTGCGTCCTCTGCAACGAAAGTGGCCACCCAGCCAACTACCGCGGCTGTCCCCGTGCCCCTAAGGCGAACCCCAAAGTGCTTCAGCGCACCCTTGCGAGGCAAACGTATGCCGATAGGCTAGCTGGCTCTCAAAAACCAGCTGCGGTCGTTCCAGGTGTTGTTGAAAACACAAACTTCCCGCCCCTCAGGCCTAACCCCGCATGGGCCCTCAAAATGGGTCCAGCCCCCGCCCCCGCCCAAGTCGCACCAAAACCGGTGGTGCCCCCCCAACCCGCCCCCAAAAAGCCGGCGCCTCCGCCGCCTTCTCCTCCCAAACCCGCTTCCCACAGCAAGAGTGCTGAAGGCGACTTAGCCGACGCGCTCTCTGTTGTCTCTAATTTCACCAGCCTCTTCGACATCGAAGAGATAATCTCCTACTCTAAGGAGATCAGAGCCAACGCTGGTAACCCCAGTGCGCTCATCCAAACCGCCGCCAAACACTACCATCTGGTAGTCGCGTTCAAAAACTTCAAACCCTGATCATGGATAGGTCTATTAACTTAGGGATATCCAGCAGTGGTAGGACCAAGCCTCGGTCACTTAAATTAGGTTTTTTCAATGCCGATGGTATTTGCAATAAAAAGACGGAAGTTAGCCTCTTCCTGAAAGATCACGGTTTAGACGTCCTCCTTGTACAAGAAACGTTTCTCAAACCCCATATGCGTACCCCGCGAATCGCGCAATACAACACGGTACGTAATGACCGCGTATCGGGCAGCAAGGGAGGCACCCTCATTCATTACAGGCGAGCGCTTCACTGCTCACCCATAGAGACCCCGCCCCTCTGCTATATGGAGGCTTCCGCTTGCCGCTTAAGCATGACGGGACACCAACCCATTACGATAGTTTCGGTATATCTATCTCCGAGCAATAATCGCGAGACAAAGCCACTTCTTAAAAGTGAGCTCGAGTCATTATTTAATCTCGGTGACTCAGTTATCATAGCAGGTGACTTGAATGCCAAGCACATGTCGTGGAACTGTATCGCCAACAACCCTAGAGGCAATCTTCTCTTTGAGTGGCAGGACAAACTGTCCTTTGACCTAGTAGTCCCTACAGAGGTAACTCATTACCCCCATACAGTAACACATCGACCCGACATCCTCGACATAGCCCTTCTAATGAACGTAAACCTTCGTTTAAGTTCTATAGAAGTACGCCACGAGCTCTGCGACTCTGACCACAGACCAGTTTTACTAAAACTTGACCCGCGAACCGACATCCCCGGCCCCTCAGGTCTGTGCGGCCCGACCAAAACTATAGTAGACTGGCCGAAACTAGGCCAAGCCTTGAACGCTCCCAGCTCTACTCACCTGGACCAAATACCGACTAGACTGACTACCGAAACCGACATCAACCTAGCCGTCTCTTCCATCACAAATCACGTTAGCAGCGTCGTGAACAGCTGTTCACGGACGGTTAAAATCACTGAAGACAGTAAGTACAAACCTCCAAATGACCTTCTTGAAATGATAACAGAGAAGAACGCCGCGATCCGCGCTTACAAATCCTTCCCAATCGAATCTAACAGACTATTCATGCGCGCCCTACAGAGGGAAGTAAGGCAGCGTGCAGCTGAATGGCGTGACGCCGGATGGGATCAGCACCTTGAGGAGCTGAACCCATCCCATCTCGCATTTTACAAGCTGCAACGCTCGCTGAAATCTGACACCATCTCTGTGATGCCGGTACTTAACAGACCTGACCAGACCAAAGCCTTTGACGACGACGAAAAGGCTGAATGCCTAGCTGACAGTCTCGCAGCCCAATGCACCCCCAGCACACTCCCTTACGACTTGACCTTCGTCTCAACGGTCGACTCCGAAGTCGAACGTCTCATTTCACTACCTCCATCGGGCCCTCCACTCAGAGTCATCACTGAGATGGAAGTGCGCAACGCCCTTAAGGCACTCAAGCCCAGAAAGGCTCCAGGACCGGACGGCATCACCAACCGTGTCCTGAAGATTCTCCCCGATCACCTGATCAATCGCCTCACCCAGATTTTGAATGCCGCCATGGCTAGTTGCACCTTTCCAGCTTGCTGGAAGGAAGCAATAGTCATAGGCATTCACAAACCGGGTAAACCGGCGAATGAGCCCACTTCCTACCGCCCGATCAGCTTACTGAACCCTCTCGCCAAACTTTACGAACGCATGATCTATGCCCGACTCCGTGACCACGCAGAGACTAACAGTCTCATACCTGACGAGCAATTTGGCTTTCGACAACAGCACTCTTGTACCCAACAAGTACACCGCATTGTCGAACACATCGCTCTTAAGCTAAATGTCTCGTCCAAACCGACCCCGACAGGAGCAGTTTTTCTCGACGTGGCGAAAGCCTTCGACAAGGTCTGGCACAACGGGCTGGTATACAAGCTACACCAGCTCGCTGTGCCTGATCGTCTCGTGCTTTTAGTACGTAACTTTCTGTCGGATCGAAGCTTTCGTTACAGGGTGGAAGGCACTCTGTCTTCACCCTACACCATACAGGCAGGAGTCCCTCAGGGCTCCGTCCTATCTCCATTACTTTTCACGCTATACACTAGCGACATCCCCAAATCGCCCATGTCACAGCTGGCTATGTTCGCCGACGACACTGCCATCTACGCGTCCCACCGTAACCACTTAAAATTAGTTCAGATTCTCCAGAACGCTCTAGACTCCCTCGGGAGCTGGTTCCGTAAATGGAGAATCGAGGTAAATCCGGAAAAAAGTGCAGCCGTGCACTTTCGTAGAGGTTCACACCGATTAAACGTCCCCGCTGTAAAGCTTTTCGCCCGACCTATCCCGTGGGTCAACGAGACCAAATATCTAGGAGTCACCCTCGACTCAAGACTTAGCTTCCGTAGCCACATTATGAGAGTCCGCGACCGCGCCGCGTTCGTTTTGGGCAGATTACATCCGATGTTGAACAAAAAGAGCAAACTCTCCCTTAGAAATAAGGTGAGAATTTACACCACCTGCGTAAGGCCTATTATGACCTACGCCAGCGTAGCCTTTGCTCACACCTTCGATTCACATCTGAAAATGCTGCAGGTCATCCAAAAAAAAAACTGTGACTACGGACGAGAGCTGGATACGGAACGCATACGGAGCCGGTCTGCCCCGCCCTTTAAATGTCGAGGAGGCGAAAAAGTATACAAGGTTCGTATTAACTGGAAAGTAGTAGTATCTATCTACTTACTCTGGATGAAATGCGTGATTTATGTTCGGTGTACCTATTACCTATCTATACAGGGTCTAAGGGTTAGCCCTCCTAATACTGATGTGATGGATTCAGACCAGGAAACAGAACAAATTTCCATAAAAATGATTCGTATCGTAAAGTGAAAAAAAAATCGTATTCGTATTATGAAGCAGCTGATTGTAATTTTGTGTGGGAGGTCCAATATTTTTGTGGTTTCCTGACATAATTATGTTACTGGGGGAAAGTTGTTATATTATATGGTCAATGCGTCCTATCAGTATTCGGAGAGCTGTCCCTAACAGCCCGGATGAGTGTTTTCTAAGGCGGGGCTTGTTTATTTTTCAATATGATAAAGAAATAAGTCATTTTAGGGAACCTATGGAGAACCCTCTTGTGATTTATAGAAGGTAGAAAGCTATAACACGGTCGGTATTAGATGTTCTCGTCCTTTTTTATGGCTAGGATTCTTTTGTAATATTTAAGAAGAGGCGTTCATGTATACTATGTCTACTAGGTATTGTCCGTAGAAGTATACTTGGTTTTAATACAGATATAAAAAATAACCAGGAGGTATCTATAATAAGCCCGTGTTAAACCGGCTTACCCGTGTTATGCCGTCTTAGAATAGCATCACCCCATTTCTTTCCTGTGGGATTCGTAAAAGGCGACTAAGGGACTTGAGGGTGTGTATTGCAATTTTTGCGAATGGGCTGACAACCTGTCACTATGGCGATACACAATTTTCGTTTTTTGCGGCTGTTTGCGCTCTGCCTACCCCGCTAGGGATGATGGGCGTGGTATGTGTATGTGTAAGGTATCTATAGGTTGATACCTAAGTTGGATAGTTAGCGGAGCTGGTGATGCTGATTTCCTAATTAAGCCCTTAATGCCCTATGTTACGTTTGTTGCGCCACATTTTATGAATGAAATAAACGAACTAAAATCTAGTTAACTGAATAGAAGGAGGAAGTTTTTGGATACTTTTGTTTTGTTGCTATTACAACCTTATAACGCTTATGGCGCTAATGTTGCGGAAACTGGTGTTAAGATACTCTATTTTCTGTCTTACGCTAGATAAAGTTTTCTTTTAACTGCTAGAGAGAGACAGGAAATATGCAACTGTCATTATGGTTCCAAAAGCGACGGTTGGATGGTTCTAAGCACCCATTTTCACACAGAATCGTAGAGACTGAGACTTCTGAAAACTTTAGAAAACTAATGCAACTGATTGCAACAAGTACTTGAATATTAGTTTTCATAACCACCATAACATAATTTAAACAATACATCAACGTTGATTGAACTATTTAGATCAATTCAAATGAATAACTGTGGTATTGCGTAATTTCCACAATGTAATTATTATCTTGAAATTACCAAATAGCTGCGTAAATTGGTACATAGCGTAGCTATCCTATTTAACTAAATGAGTTTTTAAGGCTATAAATCTAGAGCCGGAAGATGTTGAAAAGATTTTATAAGCTCTTTGTGCGCTTTATCCTATTTCCCTATTTGAGTAATAATGGTCATTGTTAAGGATTCTTTTTTCTAGGAACGTGAATGTTGGGTTCATTATAGTCCTTATCTTTAAGGCGGTTCACTCACTTGTCATTCGGCGTTCCGTTTTTTTAAACGCAACGTACCGCGTGCGTCTGTCAGACGAAAGCAAATTGCGAATGCCAATCCTATTCTCATACAAATACGGCTACGGTGGATTTACGGTGCGGTACAGTGGACTGATTTAGGCTGATGTATGTATGTATGTAACGGACGCTTGTGTAAAACGACTTGACAGACGCTTCCATGACACAGTAAACCCACCGTAGTCGTATTTGTATGGGGATAAGATGGGAATTCGCAATTTCCTTTCGTCTAACAGACGCATGCGTAACGTTGCGTTAAAAAAACGGTACGACGGACAACAAGTGAAAGAACCATACCTGCATCTACTTATACTGCTGAGAATACATCATAATGGATTGTGTTTAAATAAATTAACTTTTGAGTATCTACCGCGAGATTATGAAACTTTTAATAAATTCATGCAGGACTCATAAAAGTCCTGTGATTAAGTGTTCTGTAATTCATATATGATTGATTGATTTTTTATTTTGCGATTCACCTTATTCCTATAGTTCTAATAGAAAGACTATTATTTACTTCAGCAGCACCACGAGTAATATTTTATCTACACTTGTCTCATAATATTCAAATTATGAACTCGAAAACAGTTGCATAAAGACCTACTTTATGCATTCTGCCTATAGAAATTATAGTTTTATAGAAGCGTAATGACTTAATGAGAAGGCTCTTAATTTGATAAAGTTGAGAAATGAAACGAAGTTTTTTTTGCCAATACTCATATCGCCATCTTCCGCCGCACCTGTCAGTTGGTATTGTACGGTAATTGTTCGGTTGTTGTTTAGTTGTTTTATAAGATTGTTGTTCAGTTGTTGTTGAGATGTTGTTCAGTTGTTGTTCAGATGTTGTTCAGTTGTTGTACCGATGTTGTTCAGCTGTTGTTGTTCAGTCGTTGTTCAGATGTTGTTCAGTTGTTGTTTCGATGTTGTTCCAATGTTGTTCAGATGTTGTACCGATGTTGTTCAGCTGTTGTTGTTCAGTTGTTGTTCAGATGTTGTTCAGTTGTTGTTTCGATGTTGTTAAAATATTGTTCAGATGTTGGACCGTTTTGTTCAGCTGTTGTTGTTCAGTTGTTGTTCAGATGTTGTTCAGTTGTTGTACAGATGTTGTTCAGTTGTTTAGTTAAGTTGTTGTTCAGTTACTAACTCGACATCTGAACAACTACTGAAGTATAGAATTTTCGAAAATACATATCAAGCCATATTACGTTCTCGTATTAAATTTGACCTTGTATCGGGCCTTGCAATTGCCGGTGCGGACGTTTGGAAAAGTGTATAGCTGAGTTTTTTTTTTTTAAATAGTGTATGCAACTGCATATAATTAGGCATTAGAATGCTCGTGTCAAACTATTATCACACTCGGCTGCGCCTCGTGTGATAAACAGACACTCGCACTCTAATGACCCCCATTATACGACAGTTGCATAAACTACTATTATGTGTGACCGCGAAAGTTTAAAACAGTTGAATATATTCTGGTTGTAATGCAGTTACTACAAAAAACTCGTATAAATTGATACTTTATACGTAGGTTGATGTGCTTTACGCTGCTGACGATATAGTGTAGTATTATAATATATTCAGCGGATTGTTAGTAATATGGTAGGTACAGTCTTCAAATAATCAAAACTTGTGCCTTAGGATCGGAATCAACTCTCTAAATTTACCTTTAAATAGGTTTTGTAAAGGATATCTATGTCATGTCATGTCTTAATTCGATGCAAAATACGCGTTTTCTGTCAAAATAAGACGACGATGAAAACAATGGCGACTTATTTGACTAGTAATGGCGAAGAACCTTTTAAAATTTTCAATCATGAGAGGACTTAGATATCTCGTATCTTTTTCTAATGCTATTTGACGGAAAGTGGTAGTTAAAGGTAAAATATGAGAATTTATATCCCGAATCGAAGGCAATATTAACCTACTTCATTATCTGATTTGCATTGTATCTACAATTTGCGTGAACACATTTAGATCGGAAATGAACATTCTCCTTTATATTCCCATCGCAACAGGATGTTACGTCAAACAATCTGTTTCAGAACGTAAAACGCAATGGGAATGGTCAAATCGACTTTTATTGTTTATCATCATTTGCGAATGAGCGAGCAATTCCTATAATAGGCAATTATGATATCGAAGATTTTTGACACAAGCTGCCTTATTTCACTGTTTCTATTCAAGATGTTACTCGAAAATAACATGTTCGAAAATCCCATGTTGCCGTACTCTACTTGGTGTGAGATAAAATAGATTTTTTTTATCGCAAAATTAAGGTTACATATAACTCTTTCTCTTCTTTCTCTTTTCGTGTGGGACACCGAGTCATCCAACGTCCCGATGAGCCCTAGTGTCAGAGTTTTTCAACCGCCTGCTACCACTAGTAGGCCTCTGACATGGTTGTGTTACGAACGCCGTCTAAGTAATCGTAGACAGCAACTGGGACCGACGGCTTAACGTGCCCTCCGAAGCACGGAACCATTTCTTTTTCGGACAATCAGTTGGTTCACCCTGCAATGTCCTAACCAGACCGGGAACAAATTCACTAAGAGATAAATATCAACTTTTTGTGAGTGTCCCACCGAGAATCGAACCCGGAACCTTTGCGTCGCAGGCAGTCGCACTACCACTGCGCCACATCGGTCGTCATCGTCGTATATATAACTTATAGGCGACGATCACAGTTGGCGTCCTATGCTGCGCAGTTTTTAATTTGATGAACTACAGGTCTAATTCAGCCTAAAGATCAATACACTTGTTTGCTACCAATATAATGGGACTAAGAATAGCATCAACACAATTCAAACTGTCGTTAAGTTTATCTACAGAATGAACAGCAGCGTTCTCTGTAAATGAAACATCTTATACTGCGCTCGCCAATCCACCTGCTAAGCGTGGTGAGTATGACAGTGATTTAATAGAATAGGCCGATATCGATTAGTGAAATGTTGTGAAGTTGAAGTTATTGAAACTCACTTGCGAATAATTACGATACCAACGTTCGAAAGCTTCCTTGTGACTTCCACGGGAAAACCGGTAGCAGCTGGAGAAATCGCTTGGTTGGAGAACTCGCTAAAAAAGTAGAACAAACCGCTACTGTCTCCATTAAAGGGATTTTCTATTGAAATTCCATAGAATTACTAAGATAACAGCTTTACTTATATCCGTTACGCTATTTTACCATCCTTATTATAATTTATATTTTATATTGTCATGATTGTCTGACACATCTTTTTTATTTGCTTGTTCTGTTAAGGCGAGTGAAGTCGTGAACGGCCTCGACAGTGGTGACAGAAAATATTCTGTTCATACAAATAATCTATCAGAACGTCCGTTGCTCAAGTTTTAATTATTATCATAAAGAAAAGTGTGTCGTATGTTGCCGGCTAAGAATAGCATCACTCATTTCTTGCCCGTGGGAGTCGTAAGAGGCGACTAAGGGACTTGAGGGTGTGTATTGCAATTTTAGGCGATGGGCTGACAACCTGTCACTATAGCGATACACAATTTTCCGAATGACCCTCAAATATTTGTCAGACGTCGCGTAAATGTCTGTTTTATGCGGCAGTTTACGCTCTGCCTACCCCGCAAGGGATTATAGGCGTAATAAATGTATGTATAAAGAAAAGTTTTAATCTACAAACTCAATTAAATATTCGTTATTATTAGTTTTTTTTGTGAAGTGGCGCCAACGTCGAGGCAATTCACGACTACACTCGCCTTGACGTTTTTTTGCTTGGTTTTGATAAACTCTCTGTCAAAATTATACTTCGGTTGTTTACAATACATGCGCTGCCTAGTGTAAGAACTATTAATTTAGCTTTCCTTAAAAGAAATATTTGAAATAATTTATGTGTTTTTGTATTAATCCCTCAATGGTATCTTGAGGCTCTGCTGATAGTACTTCTACTATACAGGGTGTGAGGGACAGCCTTCCGAATACTGATACTCTGCATTCAGAGCATTAAACTGAACAACTTCCCATAAAAAATATATCAGGAAACGTCAAAAAATGACTTCACATGATAAATGTAGTCAGCCGTGATTTTGTATGGGAGGTTGTTTTTTTTTTACGTATTCTAACATATGTTTCTAGGAGCAAGTTATTCAGTTTCATGGTCTGCATGCACCCTATCAGTATTCGGAGGGCTGTCCCTTACACCCTGTATATCGTGTGCTCATGAGAACATCTAACCAGGTCTTTCACCCACGGTTTCTAATCTTACATTTATTTTGAATTTATTTCTTCTAAAGGGATCTTGAAACATAGTCTGAAGTGGTAATCACTATCCATGTAGAACTTATTGCGTTCTCTAGTGTTTTGACTGCAGATTGGATCTAGATCGTTATTTTACTTCAATGAAATCACTCAAATTCTTGATATAAAAGGTATCTTGAATTATAATTAAGTATCTACTTAGTTGTGCCGTGTGATGCCGGTTTAGAATAGCATCACCCCTCTCTTTCCCGAGGGAGTCGTACGGGGGACTCGAGGGTGTGTATTGAAATTGTGGGCGATGTGCTGAAAACCTGTCATTATGGAGATACATATACAAATTTCCGAATAACCCTCAAATATATGTCAGGCTTGACGTAAATGTCCGTTTTATTGTCAGTCTATGCTCTGCCTACCACGCTAGAGATGAAGGCGTGGTTTGTATATAGGTACATGGTGTAAAAAATTTGCTGAGAATATTTTAAGGGGTATAACAGTACGTGAAACTGAACAACTTTCTCCAAGAAACATAGGTCGAAATATGAAAAATAAAATTGGCCCTCCCATACAAATTACCTATCCCGGCCGGGTATCACACTAAGTATGGGAGGGTCAAATTATTTTTTGGGGAAAGTTGTTCAGTTTCACGTACTGGTTCACCCCTTAAAATATTCTCAGCTAATTTTTTTACACCATGTACCTTTTTTTTATATATTATGTATCATTCAGACAAAAGATATTCCACAAAAGTTTTGTCTCATTAGATTTCCGCCCAGTGGTTTCATCCGCTGCCACTAATTTTCCTGTGGTAATAGTTGTTTTCCTGTGGCTTAAAGAGGCCTTTCTGTTATTCCAGATTATACTCTACCTGTGTTCCAAATCGGTCAAGCCGTTTGAGCGTGAAGAGGTAACAAACATCATCATTGGCCTCACACGTCTGTGACAGACGATTTATTCAGTGTCTGAGGCAGACACTGCGTTGCCTGGGACGCAATTATGGAAAACGCAGGGCTGCCCAGGACCTGCGCCACCCTCTCGGCCTTCCTGGCTGGATCCGCAGGAACGACTAGTCGATACGTGCGGAGCCAGGTCGGCTGCAGGAGTCTGCCGCGCGGTAGATCTCTGTCACACGCGCCTGACGGAGACCCCGTTCCGGGTTTAATTGTGGAGTTGGCCTCTCCAGGACCGTGTGTTTGGGTCGGATTTATCCCTCATATCAAACATACATACAGACAAACCCTCAGATTCATAATATTAGTACGGATTCAATAGAATTCCGCGACTGAGCTATACAATGTAGGCCCATAACAGGGGCAAATATTTTACGGGGCGAAACTACCCATAAAACTGAACAACTTAAGTAAACAACATAAGTATATAATAAAGTTAAAATATTGGACCTCCCATACAAAATGTACCAGCCGACCGAGTAAGTTTGTATGGAAGGTCCAATTTAGGAAAAATATTTGTTACATAAGGAAAGTTGTTCAGTTACACCTCGTAAAATATTTGCCTCTGTCATGGGCCCCACACTTATATCTACTACTTTTGACACTAATGAAAACATCTCACATGCAATCAAGTTTGAGTTTGATTAACACATATTCATTGTCATTATGTTTTACATATCCTTAAAAGCAACACAAATTTCTGCGGTTTATCAACTTTACTAATAAGTAGCATACTACACAAGAAATTATGGGACGGAAACCTGATTCTGTTTAATATGACATGTGTTAATCATCTCACATGCAATCAAGTTTGAGTTTGATTAACACATTTTCATTGTCATTTATGTTTCACATATGCTTAGAAGGAACACAAACTTCTGCAGTTTATCAACTTTACTTATAAGTAGCATAATACACAACAAATTATAGGACAGAAAAATAATTCTGGTTAATCATCTCACATGCAATCACGTTTGAGTTTGATTAACACATTCTTTGTCATTACGTTTCACATATGCTTAAAAGCAACACAAACTTCTGCGGTTTATCAACTTTACTTATATGTAGTACACAAGAAATTATAGGGAGAAACCTGATTCTCATTTCTCGTTACTATCCAAAAGGGTTTATTAATTTTACTAGCGATAAACAATAATAATAAATTGTCTGAACGCTTCAGCACCTCCGGAGGATCGTAAACATAGCCTGTCCAATTTTATTTATGGAAAATACCGTTTATATTGTACTGAAAGGCTTTACAATAGCGTCGAAGTTACTTTGCGATTGATAGCCTCCGTTGATAGCCTAAAGTTTAATGTATAGGGGTTGAGTACCTATCTTCGATGCAGTTATGTTATTGAATATCTAAAGTTACTTGGTACATAGCTATTTATAGATACAGTTGGTTTTAGCACTTATGGTACCAGGGGTATCCCAAAGAAACTGAATTATTTTTATCCCCAGTTAATAATAATAAAAATTTCAAGTTATTCTCATAAATAATAATAATAATAAAATCTTTATTAAAAGGCATAAATCCCAGTTAAAAAAATACATACAATGCGAAAAATAAAAGAAGTAATTTTTTACTAATACATATTAACAGAAAAAAAGAATTTGCGAACAAAAATAATTCAGTTATTTAAGAACCTAACATAACTGAGTACATAGGTATAAAATTAATTATCAAAATTGTATAATTATTAATAATTTTATTGTAGTTTTTACTTGAAGTCTGACTGTTTTCATTAAATACGTCAAAGGTATTATTTATCACCTTTAATTTTATTTTTCACTGGTAGCTCTCTCTTAAGGGTACACGTGCCCGTAACCTACATTTTGGGGACAAAGGGGTCTGACCAGAATCCGCAAAACCACTGAAATGTAATACCTCTGACCGACCCAGGATCCACGCCTTAAGTAAACACTGTGTTACCTAAATACAGGACTGTACAAAATATTTCCAATAATTTTGTGGAAAGCTTTGGACCCAAAAACTTGTAGTCTGTTTTAACTTTCACCCCATTTCTTTGCAATGGTTATCGTGAGAGACGACTAAAATCAAAAAATCTAGAGCTAAATGTGTTTGTAACTTTAGGCGATAGGCTGACAACTTATTACTATGACGATAAACAATTCTCTCACTATTACTCAATTGTATGTCAGACGTGGCGTAAATGATTGTTTTACGGTAGTTTACGCTCTGCCTACCCCGCAATTCGGACTAAGCGCTTCTAGTCATCATTTATAATGCGCACTGCTAAAGAGTGGAACTCACTACCTGCGTCTGTGTTTCCAAACGCATACAATCCTTATCTCTTCAAAGTAAGAGTAAACAGGCTTCTTCTAGGTGAGCTCGCTCCATCTTAGATTCTGCCTCTGTCCCTAGACTAGAGTCAAGAGCAAACCCATCCTTAATAAAGAAAGGGATATACCTAAGCGTGATATATGCATGTATGTATGTATGTTTTAGGTATGATCGCGTTGAAGGTACCAATTATAATTATTTGTAGGTACCTACGATAAACAGCAAGTTACTATCTAAACCTCTACTAAGCTGTTTATTCTTTAGATACTGTAGGAATAACCAGTTTACCTGTTGAGAATGAGTAAAGCTATTCTCTCACTAGTCGTCCGTCGCTACGCATTTTTAACGCACCGTAACGCAAGCGAATTCCGGTCTTATTCCAATATAAATACGGCAACGGAATGCGTTTTGTACGCCTTTTCAAACAACAGGACAGACGCATTCGTTACGCACCGTAAATGCACTGTAGTACACATACATACATATACACACATACACACATACACACATCACGCCTATATCCCTTGCGGGGGTAGGCAGAGCATAAACGGCCGTATGATACGGACATTTACGCCACGTTTGACAAACATTTGAGGGTCATTCAGATAATTGTGTATCACCATAGTGATAGGTTGTCAGCCCATCGCCTAAAATTGTAACACACATGTAACCCCCGAGTCCCTTAATCGCCTCTTACGATACCCACGGGAAAGAAATGGGGTGATGTTATTCCAAGCCGGCATTACACGGCATAGTAATTTCGCAGTTTCTTTTCGTCTGACAGACGCATGCGTTATAGGGCGTTAGAATATGCGCCGACAAGTGGGAGACCCGACTAAGTTAAGGTGCTGCTGTTTGTACAGAAAACAAAATAAAGACACTTCACTTAAACAGCGTTTGTTTAGTCGTGTTTGTATACTCATCTGCGTGAAAAGGTTAGCTTGCCCTGGTCCGAAATCGGCCCATTACATCCTAAAACAAATACAAATATCGAAACTATTTCTGCAAAACAACTCGACGAGGGTCTAATCAATTTTATGGCGAGTATACCCGTGAACGACCTCAACAGTGGCGCCACTTCACAAAAAAAATACTTTTTTTTTATACAAACAATTTATCAGAAAGTACGTTGCTCAAGTTTTTAGTATTATCCTTGAGTAAAATTAGAACCTACAAACTCTATAAAATATTCGCTGTGATTAAAGTTATGGCAATGGCCGTTTTTAGGTATATTATTCCAATACTTTAATTGCAGCGAATATGTCATTGAGTTTGCAGGTTCTTACTTCTTTATTTTACTTAAGGATAATACTAAAAACTTGGGCATCGGATATTCTGATAGATTGTTTTTTTATAAAGAGAAAACTTCTTGTTTGTGAGTTGTCGAGGTCGTTGACGGCTACATTCGCCTTAAGGGGGTTGTGACATGGCACTAGCGCCTCTTTACGATTTTTTTTTTTTTTTTTAGTTGTGGACCTTACGATTTTTAGCCCCGGGGCTTTTAATCTACACCTGACTGTATGGTGGGGAGCAGGAGCTCACCCGGAAAAGCTTGTGGTTGTTCAAATTTTATCTTCAGCGACAAAAGTGTACTGCTGGACGTCGGCCTCCCCTTATTAGGGGTTATTTCCATTCACATCCATTTGCTAAGAGGATTGGTCAGCGCATTGCCAGATGTAACATCCACAGGGAACGCAACTGCAGTATTACAATAATTGTTGAAAAGTTTGTTCAGTTTCATTGACTAAATCAAACTCTAATGCGATTTGGCGCAACTTTCCTGGTAAAAACCTTTAATTGCGTGTAAAGCTTTCAACATCCTCTTATGGGTGCTTTTTACGGCAATCTTACAACTTTAATGTAAGAAGGAAAGGATGAACGTAATCATAGGAGGTAAAATAAGTTATTACATACATAAATAAATCACGCCCTTATTCCTTACGGGGTAGGCAGAGCGTTAACGGCCGTAAAACGGATATAAACACCACGTCTGATAAAAGTTTGAGGGTCAATCAGATAATTGTGTAACACTAAAGTAAAAGGTTGTCAGCTTATCGCCTAAAATTGCAATATCCCTTAGTCGCCTCTTACGACAACTATGGGTAAGAAATTGGGTGATGCTATTCTAAGCCGGCATCACACAAATAAGTTATTGCTATTTTCAAAGTGTATGTTTGTAGCTTACAAATGACATAAATAAATAACTCCCCTAAGTTAAGTGCCTCAGTGTACTAACAATAGCGCGATATAAAAGAAAATCCTGTATGCTATGGGAGTTTTGACTTGACAGTCGCATCCGTCATGCACCGTAGTAGCCGTGTTTGTATGGGAATAAGAATGGAATTATGCAATTTCCTTTCGTCTGACAGACGCATGCGTTACGGTTCGTCAAAAATACGCAGCGACGGAAGACAAGTGGGGAACCGCCTTATTTTCGACTTGGTACTTAAATAAATAGGTAAGTAATGCATTTCACTATAGTTTTTTTTAGACCGGCTACATTTTTGATTTGTGTAAAATATGTATAATATATACAACTAGCTGTTGCCCGCGACTTCGTACGCATGGTGTAGTGACTTGTGAGTTAGTGAAGTTGATGTATGCATATTGTTTAATATTAATATCATGTTTGTATAAAGTTTTTTCTCTTTAAGATGTGCAATGAATAGGTACTGGTTAACTTGTTTTTCGGTTAGGTACTTGGTTTTGATACTATGGACATCAGCTACAAAACATCATTATAAACTACTTTGGTAGTTTTACCATCGGGTGCTAAAACGTACAAATTTTCAGGAGAACTGCCCCGAGAGTAAGCGACATATAGCTGCCCGTGTGATAAACAGGGAATCGTAAGACCTACGCCTGCGGCTTTCAGCGTCTGTCCTTGCGATTTGTTTACAGTCATTGCAAAGAAAACGCTGACGGGAAACTGAATGCCCTGAAATTGAAATAAAAAGTTGTTGGGAATGAGTGGTATACGCGCCACAACCAGTGAAAATATCCGCCTCGAATACATTCATCTTTAAGCTTAAGATCTTCAGTCTGGTTCCATTGCACAGCTTTGGCGGAGTGAGATTGCAAAGAAGCATGATAGGAACACCAAGTAATATTTGGTGTGCAGAAAGACAATTAGCACTCAAGGAGTTTAGGAATTCTATTAGGTAGTTAGTGGCTTTGTCTTGATTCATAACAGTGGTAATTGACGCGTATACCACCATATCCCCAGTGATTTGTACATACATACATATATCACGCCTATAATCCCTTGCGGGGTAGGCAGAGCGTAAACAGCCGCATAAAACGGACATTTACGCCACGTCTGACAAATATTTGAGGGTTATTTGGAAAATTGTGTATCGCTATAGTGACAGGTTGTCAGCCCATCGCCTAAAATTGCAATACACACCCTCAAGTCCCTAAGTCCCAGTGATTTGTGACATAATGGTATAGTTTATTGAAGCAGTCTGATCATTTTTGGGTGCAAAAATAGCTCTTCCACGTAGCTACGAATCTTTCTTTTGAAGGAAGGAAGGCTCGCCATACACAGAAGAAATGATTCTCTTTAGACCAGAAACTATTTGGCAAAGCGTTTCAGGCAGACTTACTTGACCGTTATCCTCTGGTAAAGTACCTCTCCCGAGTTTTAATAAAGCTTGTGAAAACTCTTCAGCCCGTGGATTACCTCCGAGACGGGTTAGCATGATCACCGTCAAGGTCAGCTTGTGAATTTGTGGCCAAAGAGCCGATGATTTTAGTGAGGCATTCACCTCATCAGCCCTGGTACCTCGAGTAACAACTGGAAGTGTTTGGCGAAAGTCACTGGAAAAAAGAACAGTGATATGGCCCATGGCCCTATTATCTCTGCGTATGTCTTTCAAAGTCCTATCCATAGCTTCTACCGTTTTTTTGTTGGCCATCGTACACTCGTCACATAACTACCAGACAACAATATCAGAAAACCTTTGCCTTGTAACTATTACGTGATACAGCACATATTGGAGTATCGTTTGTGTCCAAATCGATTGGTATTTTGAAAGTTGTATGCGCCGTTTTCTCTCCTGGAAGCAGTGTGGCAGCGATACTTGAAGATACTACAGCAAGTGCAATCCTTCCTTGCCTTCTGATCTCTGCAAAAATGTTTAAGGCGAGTGTAACCGTGAACGACCTCGATAGTGGCGCCACTTCACAAAAAAGATTTATCTTTAAAGAAACAATCTATCAGAATATCCGTAGCCCAAGTTTATACTTACATACGTATATCACGCCTATTATCTCTTGCAGGGTAGGCAGAGCGTAAATGTCCGTTTTTTCGGCCGTCTGACATATATTTGATGGTCATTCGGAAAATTGTGTATCGTGGTGACAGGTTGTCAGCCCATCGCCCATGTGAAAGTCCCTTAGTCGCCACTTACGACTCCCACGGAAAAGAAATGGGGTGATGCTATTGCAAGCCGGCATCACACGGCATAGTTTACAATACTATATTATTATTATTTTAGAAAACCTGCAGCCTGTCAGTGGCTTTGTTATATAATTTTGGAGAAAACATTTCTATAGCGAGTTTCACAAAACTAACAGCGACATCTATGAAGTAATTTTAAACAAATTTTACTCTAACATTTTTGATTCTAACTAATGAAGGTATTTATATTTTTTTAGGTTCCGTATATCAAAAAGAAACGTACAAAAAAACGGAACCCTTATACGATCAGTTTGTTGTCCGTCCGTCCGTCCATCCGTCTCGTAAGACGCTTTATCTCGGGAATGCGCAGAGATATCGAGTTAAAATAAAAACTATATTGGTAAATAGGTTTTAGGCTGCAATATGGAACCCTTATAGGTTCACTCACTTTGTTGTCCATTTGTCTGTCTTTCAAGACTCACTATCTCGGTTACATGTAGAGATGTCGAGTTAAAATTAAAAGTATTATAACCTTTAACTCAGGCCAACGGCCTCTTGTAGTGGTAAAAAAATTAACTAATTTTACCCAAATCATAATTTGTCTTCGCAATAAAACAATTTTCAACGGATTTAAGTTGTGTTTATTTTGGATTTCACAATTCCTACGTTTCCACAATAAACACAACTTAAATCCGTTTAAAATTGTTTTATTGTGATGAGTAGGTAATAGTTGTGCAAACTCAAGAAAATATCACAATTCATCTGTCTTCCATCACATACCTTGACCATAACCAAAGGTCAAAGTAAAAGTCCGAAACATTTCTGTAATAGTTAGAATGTCAGACGTGGCGATAGCGATAAAATACTTACGGCCGTTGACGCTCAACCTACCCCGCAAGGATTAAATGTGTGATTGTTTGTTTTTTGTTTGGTTAGGTCGTTTCACGGGGTCGTTTAGAAGTTCAGATCGTATGTCAGTCAATACGTGGTCTATACCGCGTTTTACAAAACTAACAGCGACATCTATATTATTTTTTAGGAAAAAAATTCGGAACTCGCTTTGCGGAACCAGTTACTGTGTTTTACCATGGGAACGAAAGATTTTTTCGAGGTAAAAAGTATCCTAGATGTTGACCCGGGTAATAAGCTACCCCAGTATAAAATTTTGTAGAAATCTGTGCAGTAGTTTTTACGTGAAAGAATAACAAACATACCGACAGACAAACAGACAAACAGACAAACAGACAAAAATCAATTTTACTTCTGTTTTGATGTCTGTATCTTTAACACAATTAGAAGCAAAAACCCTTTTTTGAATCTATTTCATGTACAGAATTGGTTTCGTTTCTGTTTTATTATATGTATAGATTTAAGCAGGAAAATCTTTGACGTCATTGCTGTCTTCTAAAAAATTTATAATAAAAATCTATCTTCATAATCATAGCCATAGCCATACTTCATGCAGGAGGGTTGATAGAATATAAAACAAAATGGTTCGATAGAATGTTCGAAAATTTCGCGCCTAAACTATGCGCAACCGGAATGCCTGTCTAAATTGAAATACTCATAACCGATCGGTATTCAAAAGAAGTCAAGTGGAAACATTAAGAAGGTGACTCTTTCTGTTTATCTTTTGGTTGGCCAGAAGAGAATGCCGCGAGGCATAAGGCCCGCCCTTTGTACTTTCTGTGCAATAAAGTTTAATAAATAAATAAATAAATAAGGTGCACACAAAATGGCTAAAGTTTGCTCTGTTTGTTCAACATCGGATGTAATCTGCCCAAAACGAACGCCGCTCGGTTGCAAAATTTCATGAAGAAATAAGAGGCTTTATATAATCCCTTTTTACTTATAGGAAGTGTAGGGCCTTTGCAAGTATAATGCTATAAATATTTTATTATACCACTTTACCCCTAACTGAACTGCCCTATGGCGTACCCTGGAAGAGGCCTACGTCCAGCAGTGGACTGCAATAGGCTGATGTAATTTTGTACCTATGTACCTGCTACATGAAACAAATGGATTGAAAGGGCTTCTTAGGTAAAATATGAGCTTTGTTGCATACATCATATAATATGAACACTCAAAAAGAACTATACAGGAGCTACAAGATGAACCAGATTTTTGGTACGTACTATTCAGCAGCACCTCAGGTGCCCACTTAAGGCATCATCAAGTACTACAGATTGTTCATACGCAGCTACTAAAAATAACAGTACAAGTTGATATCTTTCCATTAACCGCACTCCTGTTATGATAGCTGCATTTCAAATAAATTGAAGTGAAAGCAGCAAAATTTCAAAATAACTTACATTCGATTTTCTGGCTAGGCATCCCTTTTAAAATTGTACCTTGGCATCATTTACTGACCTACCTCATGCACCTTTTTAAATGGCTAGGTAGGCAATTTTTTACTTTTTATTCGTCTCTTTCGTTCAGAGTCAACGAACGATTGATGAACCCTGGTGTCTATTATAATGATCCTCTGCATTCAAACTAAATGATTGTCATTTTCTCTAGACAAACACTCTATATTTTCATAAAAACAAACACACAGCCTAACGACCGTGTTATCGGTGACTAAGAAATAAGCTGAGTCAAGTCATTTGCTTAATGAAACAGTTCACGTCTGCTTTTGTTACTGAATCACCAACATTCACATGAATCACTCAGTAGCTACTTAGATTCAAATATTATAGAATAGGTTTTGGTCCTGACTTTACTGTGTCTAGTGTCTATGACATTCGAAGGATTGGGTGGTAGCGACTGGATGGCGGGAACGGAGGATAGCGTATCTTATTGCGTACCCTGGGGTAGGCCTACGTCCAGCTGTGGACTGTTATAGGGTAATGTAATGTGATGATGGGATCCAAAGTGTTTCCTGGATTTTGCAAGGGATCTTATCGAATCAATCAAAAAAAGCTCGCTGATCCTGGGGAAATCGAGAAAGTGTTACCTATCCAAAAAAATAAAGAATTTTTCGATCTTTAGATTTCGATTATTAGATCCAGAGGTCTTTCAGTGATAATTATTAATTTGAGCAAAAACTTTTTCTGTCTGTCTGTCCGTCCGTCTTTAAGTAAAATATACATGAAAAAAAGCTCATAACGAAAGGTCAGGTCAAGAGTACCCTAAATCGACGAGCATGTATGAAAAGATTGATGCATGTTGAAGAAGTGAAAGAGGTGTGTCAGGGTGCCTACCCCTATGGGAAAGAGGCGTGATTATATGTATGTATGTAAAAAATCAGACGCAGAAAAAAACAAATCTCCACTTTCTTTTCTTAAATGAGTAAATATGCTCTAGATTTTTCGATCGGTCTACAAAATATAACTACGCACATTATCCGAATATTTCTCAACACGCAATTCAAGAACTTTTTCTGTAATATATTTTATATCTGTATCTATTTTGGAGGCTATATATCTCAGCTGTTATGTACTATCAGCAGTTTGTAGAGCTACTTACCAATATCAAGGATAAATGATAAAAATATTTATTGTCTCCCAGTAAATCAATTACTCGTAAGTTATTACATTTTGTCACAGTGTTTTGATTTATAGTTGTTGAGTAAGGCAGTTCTGCCACTTGCCGTCCGTCGTTGCGTATTATTAACGCATCGTAACGCATGCGTCTGTCAGACGAAAGGAAACAGCGAATTCTGGTCTTACCCATACATTTACGGTGCATATATAGATGCGTATGTCGAAGGACTTGACAAACTCGGCATTTGCAATTTGACAGATGCATGGATCATGGTGCGTTAAAAATATGCAGCGACGGACGACAAATGGGAGAACCGCTTTAAAAGGGATATAGGAGTCCATACTAAGCAAACTTGTGCTATGGATGTTCTAGATTTAAAAAATAATAATTTTATAGTCCTGATTTTACCCACCTTGATATACGTACCTACTTACACTATGTATTAAATACTGGGATAGATTTTTCACATAGCGTTGTCAGCAATCTGCGGGCCTCGCACCCCGGGTCACTAATATACATGTAAATCAGATGGAAATGAATTCCTTTCTTCACGGGATTGAAAGCATGACAATCCTTTTTCCAAATGACGGAGGAAGGTAAGTAGAAAGTACAAAAGGAACAGCGTTTACAGCTTTAGAGTGATAAGCGTGACTGTTTTCTGTTTAGTAGGTACCTACGTGTTTGGAATATCAATAGACGTACTTTGAACTGTGTTATTGTATGAAACTCTAAACAACCAACTGCTGTTTAGAATACCTACACTACACACCACGCTTCGAAGGCGAGTTCTTGAGTGAAAGCATATATATAAAACATTGCGGGCTAATACTTGGATTTGCACGTTTATCCTTAGTAATTTACCAACAACATCGTTCGCGGAATTAACCAACTAATAATAATAACATCTTTTGTGTCAAATTTGTACCATTTGTGTAGATATTATGATCGGTGTTTACATAATACACGGTGAAAAAAAATGTTTTTCGCTGCTTGTCACATTTTTTTTAATATCGAATTTTTAAGAACCTTCTCTTGTTGGGTATACAATAAAAGAAAACGTTTTAGAAAACTTGCAAAATTTAGAACCGCAGGCGGGATTTGAACCTGCTACTTTCGAGCGACGCCTCTTTTCATTACCGCTGATACGGCTCCTAGTCCAGAAATGTATGAGACAGTATGACAGCATTTATGATAATAATTTATGGGCTTTTTACAAGTTTAATGACATAAATGCCTGCCAGAGAAGTAATACTAAAAGTGAAAGACATAAACAAAGTGAAAAGAAAATCCGTGTCAAGTAGTATATAAGCAAAAAAGGGAATAAAAATTTAAAAATATTCTAGCTACCGCCTATATTTGCTTACGCACAGTTTGTTTTTTTAACCAAAGGTGTATGCGAGGACATGGGAATTACGCTATTTTAACAATATTTTTTATTTGATAACATACCTAATGTATAAATATAAAAAAATATATTAGATTTTTTTTGTGATAGATTGAAAATTTTGCAGTTTTTCTAATGTCACATCCAATTTATACAATCTAAGAAAAGTAATACGTTCATGAGCTGAAAAAACTGTTCAAATCACCAAGAACCAGAAAGCAGATAATGTTTCACGTACGGTTGACCGAGAAAATGTTTTCCCGGGATCTTCCAGCTCCGAATAAAGTCCCCCATCAAAACTTTTTCAGCCTCTTAAAGCCGAGTTCTGGTGCCAATTTTCTCTGAAATGTTCCGGCGCATGCCATTCGACACTTCCTGCATTCCGCGCTGGGAATGACTCCCATCTTGAGGGTAACGGACATGGAATGTACGGTACGTGCTGTATTTCTGCCTTTTCTAGGGTAAAACGATTTTGTATTCCATAGATTTTTACAAAATTGGATCGTACTTATGTAATTCGAGCACCAGAGTTAATTTCATTATGCTGTTTATCAATACAGGAAGAATGGAGAAAGTTAGCTCTCATAAAGTATACCCCTATGGAACCCCCTGTAAACTTTAGAGATCCAGTAATTCGGAACAACAGCTGCTTGACCTACAGCATTAATGTAATTCAGAATTAATCGAGCAATTAGAATTATTCAGTTCGCACTCCAGAATTTTGCGCCCGAAGCCAAGCAATTAGCTTTTATTTACGAGCGAAATTCTAAGTCCTGTGGAACACCAATAATTTCTTGATCAATTTTCGATAATCTGCAGCCGTTATAAAGATTAAAAACAGATGTAGATTTATTTATGTTTGCCTTAGGGGAAGATAGAAATTTACTTCTAGTTATTTGCCAATCTCCGAAACTTGTTGGTAACTTTATAGTAACCTATTCACCTAAAGAGTATCAGATGACACTGAGTTTAGTCTATACATATAATAAAACAGAAACGAAACCAATTCTGTACATGAAATAGATTCAAAAAAGGGTTCTTGCTTCTAATTGTGTTCAAGATACAGATATCAAAACAGAAGCAAAATAATTTTTTGAATCTCGAAAAAATCTTTCATTCCCATGGTAAAACACAGAAACTGGTTCCGCAAAGCGAGTACCGATTTTTTTTCCAAAAAAATAATATAGATGTCGCTGTTAGTTTTGTAAAACGCGGTATTGACTACAGGAGAGAAAACGGCGCATACAACTTTCAAAATACCAATCGATTTGGACACAAACGATACTCCAGTATGTGCTGTATCACGTAACAGTGTCAAGGCAAAGGTTTTCTGATATTGTTGTCTGGTAGTTATGTGACCACTAATGCCGGCTTAGAATAGCATCACCCCATTTCTTACCCGTGGGAGTCGTAGGAGGCAACTAAGGGATTCGAGGGTGTGTATTTCAACTTTAGGCGATGGGCTGACAACCTGTCACTATGGCGATACACAATTTTCCGAATGACCCCCAAATATTTGTCAGACGTGGCGTAAATGTCTGTTTTTGAGGCCATTTACGCTCTGCCTACCCCGCAAGGGATTAAAGGCGTGATATATGTATGTATGTAGTTATGTGACGAGTGTACGATGGCCAACAAAAAAACGGTAGAAGCTATGGATAGGACTTTGAAAGACATACGCAGAGATAATAGGGCCATGGGCCATATTACTGTTCTTTTTTCCAGTGACTTTCGCCGAACACTTCCAGTTGTTACACAACATACATACATACATATATCACGCCTATATCCCTTGCGGGGTAGGCAGAGCGGAATAGACCGAAAAAACGGTCACTCACGCCACGTCTGACAAACATTTGAGGGTCATTCAGATAATTGTGTATGTTACACAAGCTTTATTAAAACTCGGCAGAGGTACTTTACCAGAGGATAACGGTCAATTGAAATTGAAATTCTTTATTCAATGTAGGATAGTATTATCATATCACTTATTGACGTCATGAACCGTCATTGTAAAAAAAAAGAAATTTGTATCACACAATTTCCTTTTTTTTATAACAATTTTGTAATGTCCTAATAGAAAACCGGCTCAAGTAAGTCTGCCTGAAACGCTTTGCCAAATAGTTTCTGGTCTAGAGGGAATCATTTCTTCTATGTATAACGAGCCTTCCTTTCTTCAAAAGAAAGATTCCTGGCTACGTGGAAGAGCTATTTTTGCACCCAAAAATGATCAGACTGCTTCAATAAACCATACCATTATGTCACAAATCACTGGGGATATGGTGGTATACACGTCAATTACCACTGTTATGAATCAAGACGAATCCACTAACTATCTAATAGAATTCCTAAACTCCTTGAGTGCGAATGGTCTTCATGCACACCAAATATTACTTAAAGTTGGTGTTCCTATCATGCTTATTCGCAACCTCACTCCGCTTAAGCTGTGCAATGGAACCAGACTGAAGATCTTAAGTTTAAAGATAAATGTATTTGAGGCGGATATTTTCACTGGTTGTGGCGCGTTTACCACTACAACTTTTCATTCCATCCTGTTTTTCACACGGGCAGCTATATGTCGCTTGCTCTCGAGTCAGTTCTCCTGAAAATTTGTACGTTTTAGCACCTGATGGTAAAACTACCAATGTAGTTTATAATGATATTTTGCAGCTGATGATGTCCATAGTATCTAAACCAAGTAACCGAAAAACAAGTTAACCAGTACCTATTCATTACACATCTTAAAGAGAAAAAACTTTATACAAACATGATATTAATATTAAACAATATGCATACATCAACTTCACTAACTCACAAGTCAATACATCATGCGTACGAAGTCGCGGGCAACAGCTAGTCCATAATAAAATTGTAGCACATGTGGCAAATATTTACCCATTTGTAGAACCGAAAATAAGTTTAAAGTAGAGCAAAATTTAGTGTACAAGATTGGTTTGAAATTTGATGTAGGTAGTTTATTTGGCGGCCGATGTGGCGCAGTGGTGGTGCGAAGCGAATGCCTGCGACGCTAAGGTTCGAGGTTCGATTCTAGGTGTAAGTTGTTGTTAGGTGATATTTATCAGTTTGTGAATTTGTTCCCAGTCTGGTTAGCACATTTCAGGCTAAACCACCTGACATTCCGAAAAGAAAGATGTTTCCGTGCTTAGGAGGACACCTAAAGCCGTCGGTCGCGGTGGCTGTCTATGATTACTTAGACGGCGGTACTTACAAAACCATGTCAGAAGCCTGCTCCTAATAGTAGGCGGTTGAAAAACTCTGCCACCAGGGTTCATCGGGTCGTTGGACGACTCGGTGACCCAAACGAAAAAAATTACAAAATTACCTATGCTGCGTATGATGATATTTCCAGAGCTTCATGCAGTATCTAAGAAGCACCGGGATTCCGATGTTTGCATCCCTCCCCGACCCAATCTCATGCAAAGCATACGCAGCTCGGAGGCTCATTAGGCGAACTCATCCTCTCAATTTTGTGGCACTCTCTATAAATTGATGCTCTAAAGCCGAAACTAATCACACGTTGTAAGAAAATTAGCGGAGAGGTGTTGTATCAGGTAACATGCTCTACAGTAAACAAAAGTATGAAGTCGTAATAAGTATGGAGTAAAACTAAAGTCCCCAAATAGAACATAACGACCAAAAAACTGTTTTGTCAACGCTGAGCCAACTTTCGCCAGGAAATTGAAAAGTAAATTGCGCAATCATAAAAGTTTTTACTACTCACCCTCTTAGAGCCTATCATAAACACCTGCTTAGCTCAATGAAAAAGAAAACACTACTGGCGCAGGAATTCAATTTGAGAATACATTTCGGTAGCAGTTAACAACTGCAACAATTGCCTGCCACTACACAGTTATTCTATTTTATTTATTTTGGATTATAAACTTTAATTTTACCATGACTTGGTAAACTATTTACTTTACATTGTAAAGTGCAAATGCTTAATGATTAGCAAGTTGTATGAATATATGTATTGAACAATTAAAGGGTACCAAACTACTGTACTGCTTTTTTATTGGATACCACAAAACCATTCATCATCACAACACATCCATTCATCATATACCTTGATGCAAATAACGCATGGCATGGCAGAAATAAGAAAATTTTTGCAAGTTTTCTAGAAATAAATTGTATACCTATCACGAGAAGTGTTCTAAAAATTTGGTATTCTCGATTATTTTACATTAAAATGTTTTTTGTAGGATTATAGCTATAGCTGGATGAGGTGTATTTTATGAATGGTTGTGCGAGTCTAACTGATATACCTAGAACTGTTTAAGTGTCAGTAGTGTCCGGGGCTCAGGGTCTTCTAAAGCTGGCCCGCATGCAGGTGATGGGGTTATCGGTATCCTACCGGCCACACGCGTGCTGTTCGCATGACAGGAAAAACATGAAAGCATTAAATGAAAGGAGAGGCATTTTTCTAGTTTTAGTTCTGGACTCTACAAATTTAGCAACGGGGCTATGAAATCTACACCTGACTGTATGGAGGGGAGCAGAAGCTCACCCGGAGAAGTTTTGTGGTTTTTCAAACAATCCCTTGGGGTGCGACTGGGCTTACGAGTTGTTCTGGGAAGAAAGGATTGGAGAAAGGAAAAGCAGGCAACCTCCGCGCGGAAAAAACCGCATGCCCGCCAGGAAAAGGAGTCCTGACAAAATTGGGAATAATCTCACAATGATATCCCCATGAAATCTAATCAGGGACCTCCGCATTCCGAGAGCACGTTTAGAGCACTAGACTACGGACACTAGATAGCCGAGCGTATGAACGCCTGCAATAACAAATTGATTAAACGCATCACATTGATTTGCTGATACCACAACTGCAGGCACTTATTGATGACTTTTCAGAAGAGCACGAAAATGTTGTTATTCATAATTTAACAATCGAGATAACTGCCACTAGACATACGTAAATAACCACATAACAACTTTATTATAGTGTCATTTCACTACTACGAGTGGTCATAAACCTTTGAAATTACCAGTAGGTACACTCATAAACTACACAATATAAGACCCTCGGGGAGCAAAAAGGGTAATAATTTTACACCTGAACATGAATGAATATTAAAATTCATACTACGCATAACTATTACTTAATGGATAATTTTAAACCTTCCATCAAAAATCTTATCGTACACATATGTACTTACCTCTAACATATTATTCTAAAACCCTTTAAATTATTTTACAACAATTAAACTACCCTGTTAGCAAAATTTGTTGCGATAATTATATTCAAAATTTCCACTAAAATGTAACACAGTTTTATTCTCATACGCAGCAAATATTCTATTATTACAGTAGCTATATTATTCTTGCCCAAAATATACTAATGTTAAACCTTTTTTTCAAATTGATACACAAAGTATCTAATACAAATCTTAAAAACGTACCTATATTTTAAACAGTTTTGTACAACGTTTATGTTACTCAAATAAATGTTTTTAAAGAACTCATACACGTGTGAAATATCCCGCCTATAATCCCTTGCGGGGTAGGCAGAGCTCAAACGGCCGCAAAAACGTTCACGCCAGGTCTGACAGATATTTGAGGGTCATTCGGAAAATTGTGTATCGCCATAGTGATAGGTTGTCAGCCCATCACCTAAAATTGCAATACACACACACCCTCGATAGAACTGCACGATTGGACATTAGCTTACCAATGGGCAAAAATGCTCTAAAAAGTAATATCCATAGCAACAACGACGCAACTAAAAACTTACTTTATCGAAAGTTCCACATCCAGTAATGTCAAAACGGGCAAAATTGAGAGACATTTGATGACTTCAAGAAATTCGCCTTTACTCACTGGACAGTTGTCTTGTCTAACAACAATTGCGACTGGATAAATGGTGTGTGTAGTTGCCTCAATTTTTATATTTTTTTTAAATGTTAACACGTTACCGGACTTGCAATCAGGCTAGATTTCGTAGCACCACCAGTTGAAGCCAAAAACATAGCCATCGGCGAAAAAAGAAAACAGGAGCGTCGTTCCAAGGCAAAACGCGATTAATAAGTGCAATAATAATTAAAAAAACTGAACTTATGTGTAATGACAAGTTCAAAATTGTAATAGTAAAGACTTTTGTTATCATTTTGATTTATTTTTGTTTAAAACTGATTAGTACAAAATAGCTATTTAAATTAGCATTACATTTTAATAGGTAATAAATTGTAATAAATAAAACTACATTGTGATTTAATTGGTGTTTGATTTAAATATACTTTGCAGTACATTGTTTGAAGTTAAACTTTAATAAAAAATGTTTCTTCAATAAATTAGGTGCAATATTAGTTTGACATATTTGCAACAGTCATTAAATAGGAGCTCATTGAGAAATATTTATGTGAGCATATTTTTGTGCACAATCAGTATTTTTGATGGAAAAATGGGAAAAATTGTTGGAAAAAACGAGAATAAATTGAGGCACACTTAAATACCATCCTTACTTAATTTTGTACATACTTTGTAAATACAGAAGCAATCGAGTTTCTTTCGATTTATCCTGACATACAAGTGGCAAAACATTTAATTTAATTTTTTTGATTGTTTTGTAGGATTCTAGGTTTCGGTACCTGTAATATTTCAGTCCCGGAATTTTAAATTTCGTTTGAATGTTCCTTTGACGATTTTCTGCGCAAGTTCTCATACTTCTTTGCATATTAAAGTAAAAAAAGTTTAATGCTCTTTACAACATTTTACCGTCATATTGCATGATATTCTACCGACTTTATACGGAAAACAGAGTTGTCTCTATATTTCAACTCTAGATTTGTGTGTGTGCGGTGCGACAAGGACATTGGTTGTCTTTTTTAGAGTTCCGTACCTCATAACGAAAATAACTGAACCATTTTGTTGTCGGTCCGCCCGTCTGTCACGTCACGACACGATCCTTTATCTTGGGAAGGCGTAAAGCTATTAAGTTGATATTAACCCTATACCGAGGCCAACGATCGCGTGTGTTTGTAAAAAAAAGTTGTTTTAATGCTTAAAACGTGAGTTTTTGACCCTGTCAAGGGAATTCAAATTCATAGGTTACTTCCAGTGGGCCTAGAACTATGAAATTTGTGCAAGTTGCTATGTGTTAAAGTACAAGCTAAGGAAAAAAACTATTAACAATTTTTATATATGTTATTTTTAGGGGTTGATAAGAACAACATTTTAAAATTGAAGCCTGTTGTTCATGTGGTATATATCGTAAGGTTTGATGTGCATATTTCCGAACCCTCGATTGGCGAGTTCGACTCGCACTTGATCGTTTTTTTCTGTGTGCTTACTTTGAGTCGAAATGGAGCTAATAATTGACCTTATTTCGGTAAAATAAGTAATCCGAATAGGAAGTAGTTAGTTAGTAAGAGTGGCAGGTAATTATGCACGTGAAAGGATCTTCCCTAAAAGGTTAGAGAGTGATATAAGATACTTACTTACCTTTTTAGTTATATGGGGTGAAACAGACAGACCTCCGAATACTGATAGGTTGCATACACATAATGAAACTGAACAACTTTCCCCTGGGAACATATGTCAGGAAGTGACAATATAAAAGATCAAATAAAGATATTTGAATTAAAAATATTTATTTGCCGTGTGATGCCGGCTTAGAATAGCATCATCCCATTTCTTTCCCGTGGGAGTCGTAAGAGGCGACTAAGGGACTTGAGGGTGAGTATTGCAATTTTAGGCGATGGGCTGACAACCTGTCACTATGGCGATACACAATTTTCCGAATGACCCTCAAATATGTCAGACGTGGCGTAAATGCCCGTTTTTATGTATGTCTGCCTGCATTTATGTAGGTATGTAAAAATATTTGATCTCCCATACAAAATCATTAGCAGCTGACTGCAATTACTATGGGAAGTCAATTATTTTTAACGTTTCCTGAAATATTTCCTCATGGGAGTAGTTCCATGGTCTGAATGCATCCTCTCAGTATTCGGAGGGCTGTCTCTTACCCCCGTATAATAAACATCACATTTTGTATTCCGCATTGTTTAAATATCGGATCAAATAATTTTACATTTTGTTTTATTTTCTTACACTATCTTGAATTCCGCGACTAAACTATACGTGACAGGTTACCTTTGCCTGAGACATCTGTAGCAATGTATCGAGCTGGTTCCTACAATGCAGCAAAGAGAGCCAATATCGTTTACGGCTTTGCACTCTGTTAACGAGCAGTTGGAAGCTTACGAAACACTGGCCTGTTCAAACTAGAGACATACTAAGTTGCAACTAGTAGACTTAGAAATTTAAAAAATTCTGCTGAATGGCTACTGTAACATTTCATTTTGGTAGATATGTATATTTTCAATAAACTTGCAAAAAAAAACAATCACGGGAAGGATTTGAACCTGCGACTTTCGCCATCACTAGTGGCGACGCCTCTTCCATCTGGGCTACCGCTGCTCGTTCCTTGCCCGCGAATTTTGTAAGTATTTCTTTAAATTGAATACCTAACACAGGAAGTGTTTTAAAATTTGGTAGGTATATGCTCTAATTACATCTTGGAGATAACATAAAAATTTTGAAAAGTTAAGTTGTTAGTAGGAACTTCTATGACTACATGTGATAAGTGATGCTTAAGTTGTTCGAAAATTCGTTGTTTAGGAACGCCGCCGGCCGTGACACCATATTAAAGTAAGAAGAGTGCGACAGAAAGGCGAAAACCCTCGCTCAGGGTTCTTCTTGGCCCAACGCGTCTCGCTGGCGATACAATGAGGGAAAGATCAGACTTCTTTAGTTGGTAGGGTGGCCACATTTGTCGTAGAACCGACGTACGGTGGAGTAAGCGGGTTCTCGAGTGGAGTCCACGCCTCGGCAAGCGTAGTGTTGGACGACCTCCGGCCACATGGCAAGGAAGTCATCGACTTAAAGAAGGCGGCTGGTATCGACTGGATGGCGAAAACGGGAGATCGTGCCCTACGGCGTACCCTGGGAGAGGCCTACGTCAAGCTGTGGACTACAATAGGCTGATGTATGTATGTATGTAGTTGATCGGTTATATATTTATTTAGCCTTAAATTGTTTAAATAGTTCTCCCTAGTTTTTAAGCCATTTTCTACAATTGTTAGGTTTATTTTATTTTCATACGATGAAATTATTTTCATTTAATAAATTATATATTTTTTAATAATGTCACGGTCACGACCATCAAAGGCGAATATAATTATCTCAGTTTACTTAGTATCTTTGGCTTCGTTTAATTAATTCTTGGCAACTGAACTGCTATTTTCCTCAGTACGTTTCTGTAGGCTATTAAGAGCAGTTTTCCTCACTTTATAGCCTATTTTATAGACTCATTTTGAACATATTTCGAGGTCAAGTTGTAATTAGGTAGGTCGTTTCATTAAAGAAATCCAATTCTATATAGCATATTATAATACCTTGTCTTTTAGTAATCTCTATGTGTTTTGTGTACGGGAATGGAAAAAACGGTTTTAAATACGTCACACAAGTACCTACTTTTTTAATTTATTAATACTTTCAGCTTGGAGTGGACCTTTTGTGGTGCGGGATTTATTATTATTATTATTATTATTTATTTATTTATCATGTAACTGTGACACATTATGGTTAGTAGAATACTATAACCTACGGTATTAGTATTAATTTCCTATTACATTTATAATTTAATTTAATTTTGTTTCCATTATTTCTTATTTCTAACCCCTGGGGTGTGTAGCCCACAGCAGTGTTGTATATAGGTACAGTCTTCACTGTCTCCTATCATACATAAAATCTTGTAAAAATAAGTATATTGAATTAGATAGCAAGGTATTTAGCTTCTTCCGCACTAATAAGTGCGGAAGAAGCTAAATACCTTGCTATCTAATTCAATCAAGATGGACTTCCGCAAAGTAACGCCTGATACAATTACTTACTTAAAATAAGTATACTTCAATAGGTATGTATCGGTAGGTATATTAAACTTTGATAGTTTGCGGGGTAGGCAGAGCGTAAATCGCCGTGAAAAACAGACAATCACGCCACGTTTGACAAACATTTGAGGTTCATTCAGAGAAATTGTGAATCACCATAGTGACCGGTTGTTAGCCCATCGTCTAAAATTGCAATACCACGTATTTAATAACATGTATGTTACATTACAACCCTCGAGTTCTTAGTCATCTCTGACCACACCCGCGGGAAGAAATGGGGTGATGCTATTCGAAGCCGGCATCACATGACAACATCGGTAGGTATTGTGTACCTACACTACCTATCTCGATTCGACACTTTTGTTGCCACTCAACTGACTAGCAATTTGGAAATGAACGGCTTCAAAGGGGCGACGAACAAAAAAACTCTCCTTTTGACTTGTATTCCTGTGTTGGTACAATAACGTGCATGTCAAGGATTTTTTAAAATTTGTTTTGAGAGAATGGCGTCTTTCCATAATTAATATACATACATACATACATAAATCACTACTATATCATGTATATTATATCCCGGGAAGGCCGTAAAACAGATATTAACACCACGTCTGACAAAAGTTTGAGGGTCAATTAGATAACTGTGTATCACTATTATTTACAGGTTCTCAGTCAATCGCCTAAAACTACAAAATACATCTAACCCTCGAGTCCTTTAGTCGCCTCTTACTTCACCCATGGGTAAGAAGTGGGGTGATGCTATTCTAAGCCGGCATTACACGGCAGAAATAAATTAATATACACATTGTTAATGTAACAATAGGTATATTCCAAACGGGCCCCTTTTACTAAGACTTAGCTGACTTTATTATGTATGTCTGTCTGTATCTCATAAACCGTGATAGCTAGGCAGGCAGTTGAAAATACATATTATGCCGTATTTCTGTTGCCGGTACAAAACAATGTTAGAATATAATAAAAAAAGTGCTTCTTTGATTAATTTTATCTATAATGATTCGGAGGCTGTATCTCATGAAAGGTAATAAGTAGGACAGTAGAAAACCTTATTTAAGGCATATTTTTATTTAAAGAATTCATTATTTTTATGCATACACCGTTTTCCCGCGAGCTTAAGACATTTTAATGTAGCCTATGTTCATCATAGATAATGTATGATTCTAATGGTAAAAGATTTTTCAAGATCGGTCTAGTAGTATCGGAGCCTATTTAAAAATACTATCAAATCCTCCCTCTTTATAATATTAGTGTAGATGATTCGGCAGCTGTGCCAATTTTTTATTCATACACTTGGCCGATTATAAACAATTCAAGCATGGGCAGGATTTTAACCTGTGATTTTTGCATTACTAGTGGTAGTGGCGACGCCTCTTCCATCTGGGCTACCGGCGGAAATCTAGTAAAAAATATGTCAGAAGGTTTTAGACAAGGCAAAACCAAAACTAGCTAATGATCAACGCGAACACCCCGCTACGCGTCGAACCGTGTTCGAGTGTACACAATCGGAAAACGGAATTTAAGAACAAAAGTGTCAAAGACAATTGACTACAAAATGCTACGAATTACAAATGAGAACAACGTAGCGACGCTTTTTGTACAAAAGAAAGTGTAGTTTGCTGTAACAACTTCTCATTCTTTGCTAAGATCTTTTAATAGTTTTGTATTGAACAAGTAAATCTCCAAGAAATATCTACATACCTTATCTTGATATTCTTGTCTTCGCATGATTATATTCATAGTAAGTATAAAATATAAACTTGGTTTATATTTTATATAATATAATATTATATAATAGTAGTTTATGCAACTGTCATATAATGGGGGTCATTAGAATGCGAGTGTCTGTTTATTACACGAGGCGTAGCCGAGTGTGACAATAGATTGACACGAGCATTCTAATGCCTAATTATATGCAGTTGCATACACTATTTTATCTACACTCTAAAAAAATTACCCAGTTAAACACTTTTCCAAACATCCGCACCGGCGATTCCAAGGCCCGATACATGGTCAAATTCAATACGAGAACGTAATATGGCTTGATATGAATTTTCGAAAATTCTTCACTAACAGTTGTTTACATGTCGAGTCTCAACAACAAATATCTAAACAACTGAACAACAACTGAACAATACTGAACAACATCGGAATAACAACTGAACAACATCTAAACAACTGCTCAACATCTGAACAACATCGGTACCTACAAAAACTAAACAACATCTGAACAACAACTGAACAAAATCTGAACAACATCTCAACAACAACAGAACAAAAACCGAAAAACATCCGAAAAATTACCGTACAACAATAACTATCAGGTGCGGCGGAAGATGGCGATTTGAGTGTTGGCAAAAAAAAACTTCGTTTCATTTCTCAACTTTATCGTAGTAAGAGTTTTCTCATTAAGTCATTACGCTTCTGTAATTTATAGTAAACCCTAGATTTTATAGGCAGAATGCATAAAATAGGTCTTTATGCAACTGTTTTCGAATTCATAATTCGAACATTATGAGACGAGTGTAGATAAAATATTTTAGATCCGCGAAACGCAATATATGCAGGTAGTATAACTTATGCATACACAAATCACGCCTATTATCCCTTGCGGGGTAGGCAGAGCGTAAACGGCCGCAAAAACGGAAATTAACGCCACGTATGACATACATTCGAGGGTCATTTGGAAATTATGTATCGCCTTAGTGACAGGTGGTCAGCCCATCGCCTAAAATTCCAATATACACCCTCAAGTCCCTTAGTTGCCTCTTACGACTCCCACGGGAAAGTAATGGGGTAATGCTATTTTAAGCCGGCATCACACGGCATAAATAAATAACTTATAAATACAATATCTTATATTGCTTGTGGTTATGATTCCATTTTATTACTCTTCTTTAGGTAAATATTTTACCAGTACCCAACAACTACATAAGTCTATTGCAATGCAGTGTCGTAGATATGAATGGACATTACAAATCCGTGCTTTACATTATTAATCGGAAAACATGTTTGTGTGTCTGTTTGTCCTTCTTTCTCGTAACAACGAAAAATTTCAAGCCGTGATTTTTTGTGTGAAGTTAGTTGAGGCTCGAAACTGGCATAGGATAGTTTTACCGCAGGAAACAGTTTATTCCCAAGAGAAAACGCAAACAGACACGGTGAAACTTGCGAGGTGGAATGCTTGTTATATAAAATACTAGCGGCCCGTCCCGGTTAGCACGGATGGACAATTATTTTTTACATAAATGCACTTTAAATTTTACACCCTTTTTTCACATTGGAGGTTTTTTATTATATATTTTTTATCCTTACCTACAGCTACTATTATATACACTTAGGTATTTATTATCTCAAAATATTTTTTAGAGTTCAGTACCCAAAGGGTAATAACGGAAACCCTATTACTGAGGCTCGGCTGTCCGTCTGTTTGTCCGTCCATCCGTCCTACAGTTACGAAGCTGTATCTCCTGAACCGTTATACCTAGACAGTTGAAATTTTTACAGATGTTGTATTTCTGTTGCTGCTATAACAACAAATACTTTTATAGTTTTTGAAAAAACACATCACGATAGTGCGTTGAAAACTAACAGCGACATCTATGTTTGTATTATGGAACTAAAATATTACTTTTCTCAGTTTTCGTGATAGTATAAATGTTAAACTACTGAAGCTAGAGAGATAAAACATGGACTTGAAGTTTTTTATGTAATGAAGCAAAATTAAAGATAAAATTTCGTTTTTAAAATCCCCTAAGGGATGAACAGGGGGTTAAAAGTTTGTATGAAAGTTCGTTGTCCTAAGTGTGATCCGTTTCAAAATTAGTGATTAGACTTAGGACTTAAAATAATTAAACACGTGTTTCAGCATATTTGAAATTTTAACCCTTAATTTTGAAACAGATATCATTTTAGGGTCAAAAGGGGTTTCAAAGTTTGTATGAAAGTTCGTTTTTTTAAATGAATGTTATCTGTTTCAAAATTTGTGTTTAGACGAATAACTTAAAATTATTAAACACGTGTTTCAGCATTTTTGAAATTTTAACCCTTAAAAGGGTGAAAAGGGGGTTAAAAGTTTGTATGAAAGTTTTTTATCTTAAATGTGATCTGTTTCAAAATTTCTGATTAGACTCATAACTTAAAATAATTAAATACGTGTTTCAGCATTTTTGAAATTTTACTCCTTAAATGTGTCAAAAGGGTGTCAAAAGTTTCCTACCAGTTGGGCTACCCGTTTTCCCATGGAAATTTGACAATTTCCCGGAATAAATTATACTTATAAACCTTCCTCTCAAGTTACTCTATCTAATAAAAAAAACCGCATCAAAATCCGTTGGGTAATTCTAAAGATATAAGGAGACACCAAACGGGAAGCGACTTTATTTTATACTATGTAGTGAGAAGTGGTCGCGTTTATTTCGAGGTCACGCCGTTGCATTTGAGAGGTTTTCGCACGCACCGCATTATGTTCCGATGTTTTGCCGAATCCTTGTTCCTTTACGTAAGGATTTTATGAAATTCCATACGAAAACTGGATACCTTGGTACTTGTCACCGCATCAAATTGTGGGTCTCTCTCTTTTCGTGTGGGACACCGAGTCGTCCAACGACCCGATGTACCCTGGTGTCAGAGTTTTTCAACCGCCTACTACCAATAGTAGGCCTCTGACATGGTTGTGTTACGACCGCCGTCTAAGTTATCATAGACAGCAACCGGGACCGACGACGCCCTCCGAAGCACGGAACCATTTCTTTTCGGACCATCAGTTGGTTCACCCTGCAATGTCCTAACCAGAACGGGAACAAATTCACAAAGTAATAAATATCAACTTTGTGAGTGTCCCACCGAGAATCGAACCCGGAACCTTTGCGTCGCAGGCAGTCGCACTACTACTGCGCCACATAGGTCAGTCGTTTTCATTTGTTCGGTGGCTGTCTCGAACCGTAATACCGATCGGTGCTTGTGCGATTCGACAACCTCACACAGTCCAAAAGGAAAGGAAAGGTGTGGTGATATTGCAAGCCGACAAAAATGCCAACGGCAGGGTGGGTAGCGAAACCAGGGCCCGAAGTCTGCTAAATGAAAATAGTTTCAATAGTATGTAGAAATCGTGTCAGTGGCATGGTTTTGGGCGTTTCGTATTCTGCTATACAATATCACAGTGATATTAAATTACTTCAAACACAGTGACGAACACATAAAAGATCGTTCCGATGATATTTGTATCAAGCTCGTATAATTGTTCTGTTAAAATAGAGACCATGAAAAGTGTCTCTTGACTGAGATTCAGATATTAAAGGATTACGATTATCTCGCAAATTCTGTAATCAGGGTTAGTAGGGCACCGCAAAAACAAGGCGAACCCTTCTCAGGAATCGGGGTTCGGGATTAACAAGAACATGCATTAATTTGCCGTTAAGTCAGTGAATTGGATGCCAGCTTCCCACTGGGCGAATTGGTTTAGCATAAAGTCATTGCTTAAGTCAAGTTTCCAATACTCTCATTGGTATCATCTTGGTTATACTTCTAAAATAAACTGGAGCGAACTTGATCACTATTAATATTGCTGCTTCCTATAATATAATTTAATCTCTAACTCAGTGCAATATTGTAGGGAAATAACAAACATACACATATATATATATGTTATATCCTAGGGTAGGTGGAGCGTGAACGGTCATAAAAATGATCATTTCAAATTGGTTTGTCTTTCTATTTTAAATTTATTATGTATAACTGAGGAATGTGCAGTGCCGACACAAACTTTTCTAATGTTTAACGGCACGAAGTAAAGTTGATGCTTGATAAAAAGAAAAAAAAAACGCCACGACTGACAACTATTTGAGGGTCATTCAGAATATATTGTATCTTCATAGCGACAATTTGTCAGCCTATCACCTGAAATTGTAATACACAGGTAATCCTCGAGTCCCCAAGCCGATTTTTTCGACAACCAGAAAAAATGGGTTGATGCTAAACTGGCATCACACGGCGATAAAAATAATAATATAAGTAGGTAAGTTAAATATTATGTTTGGAAAGGAAGTCACTTTATGTCAAGGCTTTATAGAAAATTTCTATATAATTTGTTAATGCAAATAAAGAATGATTATATTATGATCGTTTTAAATTCATACATTATAAAAATTCTGTTATTTTCTACAGTTGTGCCCCACCACTGCGGCCTTAATTTAATATTGCACAAAACTCTGCAGCTTTAGTATTAAATACCTGAACACAAACTGAGCTATGTCGTTTGTCACCGGCACTTTGAAAGGAATCTAAAATGTATAAGTGTGATTTATGAAAAGGCAACAAAATATGATGAATGTTTGCAAAATCCACGGCAAAATCTATCTTTGGAATCGCGGACTAGCACGACAAATTGTTTGGAATATTGTTTCCAATGGAAACAGATTATTTTAATTCTGAAAGCAATATAAGCCACTTTTAACTGCTATATTTAGGCGGGTCACTCACTTGTCATCCGTCGCTCACTCACTCGCTAACTCATGCGTCTGTCAAGTCCTTTGGCACCGCACCGTAGCCGAATTTGTAAAGGAATAAGATCGGAATTCACAATGACCTTTCGCCTGACAGACGCATGCGTTACGGTGCGTTGAAAATACACAGCGACAGACGACAAGTGGAGAACCACCTTATAGTAATATTGTGTTTCCTATTTCGTTATGGTAAATGGAAATATTAAGATAACCCTCTAAATCTAAAAAGTTAAATCAAATAAAATTCGATGTTCTTAGCTAAAACTCTAATAGAAATATTTTTTAATAGATTATATATTATGTAAAAGTTAAATTATTTTATGGTGCATATTTGTTATATTTAAGATGTTGATTGGAAAACGAAAGCAAAAGGGTGTAAACGAAGATTTGACAGCTGATAGAGATGAATGGAATAAAAAAACGTGTTGCGCCGACCCAAAATTAATTAGGATAAGGGCAGGCAGATGATGATTGGAAAACGAAAGTAGATTTTCTAATTAGCAGAAACACATGAATATAGATCAAACATAAATTAATAAAATGTAGACATCGATATGTTTGTATGTAGCCGTAAGCCTCATGACCATGACCGAATCCTAGGTGATGATATTTTTGTGCACTACTATTTATGTTAGATCAAAATTAAAAGGCTGAACTTGCAAAAAAAACATCAAAGCAATTTATTTGTACTTAGTCACTGATTTTGTCGTAAAAAAACATTAATGTGTAGACCTGGAACGATATATATTTTAACAACAACAAGTCTTTTGTGAATTCAACTAAAAAGCAGGAGCAAAGCAAAAGTAAAGCAATTTACAGTAAGTTCATAATATACAAAACAAAGTGCAAGTTAAAAAAAATTACTACTAATTTTTTCCATTATGAAACGAAAGGGTTACGAACTATTTAAGGAGAAAATATGCTTTGTCAGGGAAAATATTACAACTTCTACTTATTTACGAATATGAAATTTTAAGCAAATTATCTGCTCAGGGTAATAAAAGTATTGAATCCCATGCTTTCATTGTTTTAAATAGCCAACAATCGTTCGACTTCTTGGTGGCTACCAGTGGCCATCCTTACCTAATTTAATTCTCACTTTGATACACGAATGCCGACAATTCACGAGTTATCACAACTGAGTTTGAGTTTCGAGAGTTTGTCTGTGTTTGTGAAATAACACAAAGTTTAAACGGTCGTAAGACGAACAATCACGAGTTTTGATGTCCGAAAATATGTGGAAGATAAAGTTTTTGAACTATTTTAATATCTTGATAATTAATATTAGTACTACTATGGCTTACCTTTTGCTAAAAATCACCCTTCGCCAGTGGTGGCTAATAATATGTAAGTTCTCATTGATTTGACATCCTACCATACCATCCTATGACCTAGACTAGAGTCAAGAGCAAACCCATCATTAATAAAAAAAAAAAAAAATAGTGTCTGATTAGTTGAACAAAGCAGTACAATAATTTGCATTTTAATTGCAAATTAGCCTGGGTGGAAAGCATGATCAAAACATTCTAGTGCATCATCGAAAACCGCACAGAGTTAACGTAACGACACGGTTTTAAATGTACATACACACATCAGCTTCCTGCAGTCCACTGCTGGGCGTAAGCCTCCCCCAGGGTACGCCATAGGGCACGATCTTTCGTTTTCGCCATCAAGTCGCTACCACCCATCTTTTTAAGTCATTGGTCCATCTGGCCCAAAGTTGTCTAGCGCTACGCTAGCCTCCACTCGAGAACCCGCTTACTGCACCGTCCGTCAGATCTACGATAGAAGTCCCACTGCCACTACAATTTGCTACACTTCCAGACTATGTCCGTTACTCGACATGGTTACAAAATAAAAATGCTTGGTGATACACTTTGTAAAGTTTGTGCGACCCATTACCCAACACACAGTACAATTTGCTCGCTTCGTTAGGCAAAAAGCAAAAATGGTGCTGTGAATACGTACACTCACCGGACTATATTGCGGTTAGTGAAAGCAACCATTTGAGTTATAACCTGTGACAGCCACAATTTAATACGGTGACGTATGCCTTGGAATATCATTTTTTGCCTGTGATGGTAAACTCCGGCTTTGCCGGAAAATAAAGTTCTGGCAGAACACCGGTAAATGATGCGGTCCGTGTATGAACCACCCTCACCACCAACTTTCCCGCTGAAGTTTTACGCCTCTTGTTATTCACCCGCATTTCTGCAGTCTTCATTTAGTTTAACTGCTAAAAACAGGACATAGAGCTGTAATCAGCTTTATTTTCCGAACTGTCATGTCTTTGGTGTAAAAAGTGGGTCTGTTTTAGCAGAATCTTTTCAAGTCACTGTTTGGTTGAGGAAATGAACAAAAGATTTCTTGCAGTACTGTAAGTTCTTGTTTTGTATGGTGACTCTACCGACACATAAACAATTTTCTTTTTGGAAAATATCGCATCAAAATGTTTTTATTTTGAAGCAAAAAGAAAACTGGGTCGATTGAATCTTGAATGCCGTTTTCAATACCGACATAGTGTCCGGAAAAGGATTTATTGCCTACAGTTTGTTGCCGCCCGCGTGATTGCCTTTTCACTTTGATTCCACGTTATAGCTTGGGCATTTTCGGGCATTTTCACAACGCACCGCCAGTTCGCGCAGATTGAAAGGCCACGTACCAACAGATTTGACTTTGACATTCCCAAAAATATTGTTGCTCATTGCGCGCACACACACATAAAACACACACAAATATCACGCATATTATCCTTTGCGGGGTAGGCAGAGTGACAAATATTTGAGGGTCATGCGGAAAACTGTGTATCGCCATAGTGACAGGTTGTCAGTCCATCACCTTAAATAGCGATACACACCCTCGAGTCCCTTACTCGCCTCTTATATATATATATATATATATATATCCTTTATTGCATAAAAACAAACGAAAAATGTACAAACAGTGTGAGCAAAGGCGAGCTTATCTCTAAGGAGAGATCTCTTTCAGCCAACCCGTCGGTAGTGCGAGAATCAATATTTTATGGGGACAAAACAATGCAACAATTAAAACAAATTTTAACTATACTACAGTACTTGACATAAATATATACATTAAGTATATATATATATATAATCTAGACACATATACATACACGTTTACATAAATACCTACAAATATATCAAAGTAGTTCAGATATGAAGTGCTCTTTAACTCTTTTTTTAAAAACAGAGATTGAGGGGCTTTCTTGAATAGTCTTTGGAAGACTATTCCAAAGCTGCGCAGCTTTGACAGAGAAGGAGTTGAATAGGAACTCTTACGACTCCCACGGGAAATAAATGGGGTGATGCTATTCTATGCCGGCATTACACGGCATTGCTCATTGCGCTTGGCAAATATTCATCATAGTTGCGCCGTTGTTGCAGTGAGACTTGAAACTTTTATTCATCTGCGGATTTTTCTGCTAAGGAATTTTTATTTGTACTATAATGGCGATATCAATGTTGTATGGTCGTAGCTATCTTAGATAAGAATGTCATGCAAAAGCGACATAACCTTACAAAATCCATAGATTTACCCTTTGTGTTTTTCAACCGCCTACTAGTAATAGGCCTCTGACATGGTTGTGCAACGACCGCTGTCTTAGTTATCATAGACAGCGACCGAGACCGACGGTTTAACGTGCCCTCCGAAGCAAGGACCAATCTTTCTTTTCGGACAATCAGGTTGTTCAGCCTGCAAAATCGTAACCAGGCTGGGAACAAATTCACAAAGTGATAAATATCAACTTTTTTATTCTAAGTAGGTAATTTGACTACCTAAATACCAATATTTCCTATTGGACAACTGACTTCGTCTGAAAAACCGACATGTGCTCTGTATCTGAAACAAAATAAGCAAAACTTCAATAAAAAAAAACAACAAGAAAGCTACTTACATAGTTTCCATCGATTCTTTACATAAATAATGTGATAGCAGGCAAATAGAAAAGCTTATTTATTGCCAAAGCAAAACATTCCATCTCAAGAGTTATTTTATTTATAGGTAGTCTTACAGCCACTTTGGAATTGCTTTTCAGACTTTTGTGATTGGTTGATCTTTAGTACAACTAGCGTCTGAATGCAAAGCGACTTGTTACGTGCAGTCAGCGCAGGAAACAGAATAAAAATATATTCTAAGATTGGCATTTAGTTGCGATCACCGTATAAATGCTACCTACTGGTATGTATAACATTTACTACATACTATTGGTTATTCTGTGCTACTGGTTTAATGTTTTTCGGTGCAAGACGTTATTAAATTGGTCATGGGTTTCTTGCACTCACTGTACAGTTCACTTGTTGACCTGCAGCACATCTATCTTACGCTATGTTCTTTGATAGGTTTTGTACTTTAAGGTAGTTTGAAAGCTAAGTGGCGCTTCCAAACAGGAAAAAATCTCTGGCTGGACACGTTGGTCACGGAAACCATAGTATCAATTTGCGGCTATGAATGTTTATAGTGGCCACTTTCAGCAAAGTTACTATATATAACAAAAGCGCTTAGTTTTTACAATGTTTTATTGATTCTAAATATCTTTGTTGTAAGTTATTGCCGCGAATTAATACTTTGGTTTATAGATGCCTAGCGTCTCCAGTCAGGGATTTTTTTCGTGTTTAGGGGGCGCCACTAGCTTTCGAACCACCTTAAGTGAGGGTAGTAAGGTTGAAATTGCTGGTACACGTGCTCTACCGGGGTAGATTCGGCCTTAAGATTTATGAAAAACCAGTATAATCCGGTTCCATAAATGGGTAGATTGATGTGCTGCTGATCTATAATCACAGAGTAACAAGTCTTGCTTCTCACTCGCAGTGACTATAAGGTATGCAAAGAACGGTAATGGCCTCAATTCACTTATATTTTCTTAACTTACCTTAAATTAGCGCTGTCACTTTCCGTCAAATAAATTTAGAAAATGATAGGAGGTATCTAAGTCCTGCCGTGTTTCAAAACGTCAATGTGTTTTGTTCGCAATTTCTAGTCAATTTAGTTGTCGTTGTTCTCATCGTCGCTTTATTTTGACAGATGACACAAATAATAAGACATGACATGTCTTAGAAAGCTTTCTAAATCCTTTTCTAAACCTAAGTATTTGGCGTAAAGTGGCAGCGCTAATTTAAGGTAAGTATTTTTATTGACCTGTTCAGTGTATCACTGCAGGGCTAAGGTAAGTTAAGAAAAAGTTATTTCCCATATTGAGGCCAATACTAAGTTTCACATACTCAAAACTGTTATATATAAGTTTAAGCTTATATATGCCGTGTGATGCCATCTCAGAATAGCATCACCCCTTTTCTTTTCCGTGGCGACGAAGGGACTCGAGGGCGTGCATTACAGTGTTAGGCGATGGGCTGACAACCTGTCGCTATGGCGATACACAGTTTTCCGAATGGCCTTCGAATTTTGTCAGACTTGGCATAAATGTCCGCTTTTTGCGGCCGTTTACGCTCTGCCTACCCCGCAAGGGATACAGGTGTGAAATATATACGTAAGTTCAAGCTCTGTAATGAAGCTGAAGTGGCAATGGGCAGGCCACATAGCTCGAAGGACTGATAACCGGTGGAGCAGAAGAGTTATTGAGTGGAGACCACGTACCGGCAGGCGTAGCGTAGGACGACCCCCCGCGAGATGGACAGACGATCTGGTCAAGTCCGCGGGGAAATGCTGGATGCAAGCCGCTTCTAATCGGAGGGGGTGGAAATATTTAGGGGAGGCCTATGTTCAGCAGCGGACGTCCTATGGCTGATATGATGATGATGATGATGAAGCTCTGTAATATTGTGTTGAGAGAAATAAAGATTTTTCTTATTATTATTTATTATAATACTGCACGACATGGGTACAAGATAAAAAGCAGACGCCTACCGGAATAAGAACATGATTTTTGCATGATATAATCTGCAAACTGACTTTGTGGAGCGATTCGGTCGGAAAGGAATTATCCAGAAACGTCAAGGAGAATCCGCACGGCTGGGTTCCTTTTATCACAGCATTTCGCTCGGCTAGGCTTATCAGCTGGCTCTTTTTGTTGTGTGAATGTACGGGACGGGAAAAATACGGTTTTGCTATCTTTGGCTCACTTTTGTAGCACTTTTAATTAATAGTATCTACCTTTACTCTATCCTTTAACATCCGATGTGCTTAGTGCGTTTTATGATAATTGATATTAATATTTAGGTAGGTAATTAGCCTACCAAGGTGCCGGCAATTTGCCGCGTGGTGGCGGCTTAGATTAGCACCACGGGAATTCTACTCGTGGGTGTCGTCAAAAACGACTAAGTGATAAGCAGTAAATGAATGAATCCAGGGAATGGGCAGCAGCATGCCTGTTAATGCAACATCTTGCACTGCGCTCGCCAATCCGCCTGACAAGCGTGCTGAGTATGGGCAAATAGGGCGAGGCCCATCAGTGGACTGTTGAGTCTGTATAAGCATTTAAAATGTTGAGCTACATTTTAAAATAGGGATAAATACGAAATATTTTGGGGTTATATTAAAGTAATTCAAAAATGAACATTACTTGGTACGACTTAAGGTTTACGGTGTTGATGGAGTTATTACAAATAAACGAAAATGGCCGAAAAACATTTCTTCAGAAAATTTAGCTCTATGTACGAGTTGTTGGCAATACTGACTCATGAAAACTGACACACTAAGGAGAATTAAGGTGGCGGACATATATATTTATTGAGTTTCAGAATATACTTGTTTTCGGGTAGGTATACCCCAAGCCACTTTACTTTTATCACATAACGGGGCAAGTGTAGCAAGCGTTTTGTTTTCCGTTGAAAGTGCCGAGGTTGAGGCCTTGGTCTTATTTTCTTATTTTCAACTAGAAATAATTGAGTTTAATGAATAGGCACCTTGCAGGGCTAATGAAATCGGTCCCTGTTTTATAACGTTATAAAGTAAACGAGGGTCAGGGTATATCTGCAGGCCGTTTAGCAGCTCCTTTGAAATTTAATTTTTTTTTGAGGTTATACATACATACATTTATATCAGCCTATTGTGTACATATAAAGGCCTTCCCCACACCATAGAGCTCGATCTCTCGTTTGCGCCATCTAGTCGCTACCAGCTGCCTTTTTTAAGTCATCGGTCCATCTGGCCGGAGGTTCTCTAACGCTACGCTTGCCAAGGCGTTGCCCCACTCGTGAACCCGCTTACTTCACCGACCGTCGGTTCTACAAAAGATTTGTGAAGTTGATGTATTTATTACAATTCAAATTATTTAAATTTCAAGTATTTGTTGTATATAATGCTATTAAAGTCACTAGATCTGTCGCGAAAATGTTTTCTTCGTCGAAATTTGTACTATTAGGTTGGTAGGTGTAGTGGTTCTCTAATTACGCAACAAAACCGCGAAATCCTGGTACTTCCTTCCGGGCTTTCAACGGTATCACGCAGCTCGACTGAAAATGGTATTGCCACAGTAGAAACGAATTTAAACGGAATAAATAATACATACAGCAATTTTGATAATTCAAAGGTAAAAATATGTTCAGTCCATCCAGATGGTTTATCTTTTGCGATTAATTAAATTTAAAATCTAAAAAAAACTACTACACATTGCGCAGGTGGGATTCACTAAACTACTGTAAAAAGTTTAGTATCTTGGGCGAATATTCACGTCTGGTTGTATTAGCAAGGAATCTTTTGTTTTCTTAGGTGATTTATTTTTTGATAGAGTGAAATTTGTATTAAAACCGGACAATATTGTCTTTATTCCACGTTACTGACTGAAACGGCTAATTTGAAAATAGACAGACCGACAGACAGAAAAACTTTATTGCTAACATTAATAATTATAACTTATACAAAAACAAACAACATAATACGAGCAAAGGCGGCCTAATCTTTTCCAGGCATCCCCGCACGCTAAGAGGAAAAACACACTGTAAATAGCAGCACTAATAGCACTAGTAGCATTATCTTTTCCGTTTTAAGAAAAGGATAGTCGATGTCATAGATTATTTAAGACATGTTATGTCATACATTTCCTCGCCATTTACCAGATGTCCTTGTATGTTTAACCGCCATATTTTCAATCGCCTCTAAATTTAGACAGATACCGCGTAAAACGCGCAAAATAACCGACTATTTAAGGAAAGATTATCTTTTATTCCTAACTAAGCCTTTTTAACAGATAGTGACAGTGTAATTTCAGTTAGCGACATTAGTAGGCAAAGTGTAATTAAGACTAATAATATCTTATTTTAATCAAGTAAGACGTTATAATTGCCAACAATAAAAAGATATGGGGTGGTCTAAGTAGGTTCGATACGCTTCATCAAAGAAGATAAAAGTACTTCCCTTTTGTAAGCCATTACCGTTATTAAACTTTAACAATACTGAGGAACGGATAAGTTCAAATTGTTACTCATTCCTGTTTACCTCATTTTCTCAACAATACCAAGTTTATTGCAGCTTTTAAGTACCCTTAGAAACTGCAATAATAATGACGCAAATGTGTCAAGGATAACTTTTTATAACACTATATACGGGACGTAAGGGACAGCCCTCTAAACTCTGATAGGGTACGTATACTACGTATAGACCATGAACTGAACACCCTTTTCCTATAGAGATCGCCATACAAAATCACGATCAGCAATTACTATGGAAATTCAATGTTTTTTTTGACATTTTCTGATTTTTTTTCTCATAGGAAGTTGTTCAGTACCATAGTCTGAATGCACCCTATAAGTATTTGGAGGGCTGTTCCTTAATTATTTACTTATTTACGATTTATTGTACACAGGAACAGTAAAGAGAAAAACACATAAAGAATACAGACACAACAGGCACTGCTTATCTCTTATAAGGAATTTCTTACAGCAGACCTAGGGAAGAGTAATGGTATTAAACGAGAATATATATCAACATTTATATAAATGAATATATAATTATATTTTATTCAAGATAACAACAGCCTTTCATTTCATATGAAAGTACATTTTGTATATTTAATTCAAAGCCTAATGACGTTTCCTGATATGATTCAGGAAAAATTTTCGACTTCCCATAGTAAATGTAGTCAGCTGCTCATAGTTTTGTATAGGAGGTAGTTTTTTTACGTTTAAACGCCGTGTGATGCCGGCTTAGAATAGCATTACCCCATTTATTTCCCATGTCGTAAGAGGCGACTAAAGGACTCGAGGGTTACATCTGCATTGCAATTTTAGGCAACGGGCTGACAACCTGTCACTGTGATACACAGTTTTATGAATGATCTCAAATTTTGTCTGACGTTACGTGTATGTTCGTTTTTAACGCTCTGCCTTGTGAAATAGGAGTGATATTAAATACGATTTTCGTGAATAATAACACTAAAACAACTGGGCATAACTAGATTTAACAAACAGCAAATATTCATTTCTCACCTGTTATTATGTAACATCTGCGAGTAGTAATTGAATTAATTATATTAATTGAATTATAACTAATTAATAGACGCAACAGCGGTAATGCGGTGACATACGTGATGTGAGTGAGTACTATCGGTAACATCTTAAGCTTCCATTTTACTACTATACAAAATGCAAGGAAAATTACGAAAACATCGCGTAGCTTTTATTTTCCACCTTTTGAAAAAAAAGTTAAAAGTGATCGTCACCTAATATACAGTTTTATAGAATCTATTTTATTTTGAGAATTGTCTTTTTTTTGTCTTGTTTTTCTAATATTACAACGAACGTTGTATTTTCGAGGGCTTAGTGCGTCTACGAGGCTTTTCCCCCTTCATTTTTTTTTCGCTCTGATAAATTATGACGCTGAACATTTATTTTAAATCAGTCTTGGTTAGACAGTTTGAACTTTGGGCAGTACTTATGCCGCGCGCATAAGACTTACATCGGCAGTTTAAGTGTCTTACCGCACGTGAGCTTGACTGTACGTAGCGAGGCCTGTGGTAGAGCGACATCTGGTGATGTTTTGATGTTAAAATAATTAGATTTGACGACTGAAGCACTCAAGCACCAAAGTTAGAAGCTTTACTTATCTACCGACTTTGCAGAGTACAAAACTCGAAATGGTCTTCTTCTTCTTTTCGAGAGGACACCAAGTCGTCCAACTCGTTTTTTTAGCATTTACAGGATAATAATGAAAGGAAAGCTATTCAACGTAATCGAACAAAATATGTGAGGGAATTAAAACATTTCTAGACATCCTACTATAATCCTACTAATATTATATTTGCGAAAGTTTGTATGTTTGTTTATTTGTTACTTCTTCACGCAAAAACTACTGATTGTAATGAAATTTGGCACACATATAGAAGGTAACATGGATTAACACATAGATAGGATAGTTTTTATCACCACTTAAGGGTTACAGCTAGTAATTTTTATAAATACGTAGCATGCGTTATACGACTAATCCTGCTAGCAGAGCGTATTGGCCCGCTAGGTATCATTGTATGGACATACTAAAATATAATCGAAATACAATTATAATAAAATAACTGAATAAAATAAAACCTGCAATCACGCTCTCTACTCTGTCGAATGTCAATTTTATTAACAAAGATGGAAATGGAAAGCAGAAATCGATTGAATTTGTAATAGGATTTGGGAAAGCCCGTAAGGCTTACGCAGAATTTCAACTGTATAGTTTAAAAATGAGAATTTGTTTGAAAACTAGTGAAAGAGTTACGATACAAATAAAATAGCTGGTGTCTATTATGTGAATTATTAGCAACTTTTTAATTCGTACTTATATTATAAATTTGATAGTTTGTGTGTGTATGTATGTATGTTTGTAATCTCTTCAGGCTCAAACGGCTTGACCGATTTGAATGAACTTTGGAACACAGATAGAGTATAACCCGTAATAACACTAGGCCACTTTTTACCGTGGGAAAACAACTATTACCACGGGAAAATGGGTGGCAGCGGGTGAAACCGCAGGGTGGAAATCTAGTATCATTATAAAACAACCTTTGTGTGTTTGCTATTAGTTTTTTTGAGGCATTTAGACATCGCCATTTCATACTAGCTTTAATGCAATTTCCAATGCAAATAATTACTGTAATTTTTCGTAAATATATGAACTCGCTCATTACTTTTTCAACAGTATGTTTCATCAATATTTATGTTCTTACTTTAGGATTAAATCTAAATACATATGCTTAATTTAAGAATTTTACTGTTAATTTGCTTCTGCAACTAATTGCATATCTTTTCTTGTCTCTTTTTAATGTATAGGTTGCCTGGTAGAGCTCGTTGCAAGCGATAAGGCTATTCCTTACTTTTATTTTTACTTTTTCTGTATTTTTTTGTTTTTGTTCTAAGCAATAAAGTGTTCATCTATCTATACATCTATCTAAATAGCCTAAAAGAGATAATATTACAATAATTTAGCTCTCTTGATCCGATAAATTGATAATTTCAGGAGCTTCTGTTTCAATTGCAAATAGTATGCAAACGGTAATCTATCTTCGGAAACAGTCTAGTTAATATTCGTTTGACGTAGTTCTTACTTAAATGGAATAAAAACAAGCCTGATAGTTTAAGACTAACGGTGTTAATACAAGATAGTTAGCCTCGCGTTAAAACAGTGTTTAAATCATATCTCCATACGAATTTACGTTGTGAAAACAGCTTAAAACATGTAAAACTTTTTGTAATCGCACAGTATATGGTAAACCATGCCATGATAACATGCCATAATATCTTGTTCCTTGAACAAATTTTAAAGTAACTTCTAGGGAAATTTAATATTTAGCACTAACAGGAGCTGTGTAGACAACTTTGCTAGAAGCTAATAAATTCTTAGAATCCAAACTCACCTGTGAACAGTTCTTGCTGATAGAAGAATAATGTTTATTTTGTCTTGAAAAACATACACATAACATGCCTATAATCCCTGGCGGGGTTGGCAGAGCGTGAATAGCCGCAAAAAAAACGGACATTTACGCCACATCTGATAAACATTTGAGGGTCATTCGGAAAATTGTGTTTCGCCATAGTGACAGGTTGTCAGCCCATCGCCTAAAATAGCAAAACACGCCCTCGATTACCTTATTCACCTCTTACGACGCCCACGGGAGAGAAATGGGGTGATGCTAAGCCGACATCACTCGGCATGAACATCTAGTCGAAAAACTACTAATATGTGAACCCTGAAGTCAGAGTATAAAATAAACATTGTGTTATGTACCCTCCGTACGTGTTTAATATGTTGTGCCCATTTATCAAATTTCGGAATGTGCCTGATTTACGAATATTCAAGTGCTATGTAACCCCCAACAGGATTGTGTGGGTCGTTTAGTGGGGATCCGCTCTGATAAAATTACAAGCAAACTATTTAGGGACCCAGACCTCAGAAACCGTTGAAACAATATACGATTTGGGTTGTACTGATGAAACAAAAACGATAGGTAGGTAAGTGGTTGAAACAATTTCAGGGAAACTATTATGTAACGACAGATTAAGGGCAGAGGGTTTAAGCCTTAGCAAACTACTATACATATTTAATAAGGTAGTATTGCCTTAATTTTAAGTGTTACGACAGCCCAGTAAACTCTAGAATATTCCAGAAAAAATACTGTCTTGACCTCCGTACGCGTGAGTGTGGGTAGGTACTGGCACTACGAGTTCAAGTTACTCTAGATGCTGAAACATTATTGGTCAGTAACCAGCTTTAAAATGAACCAGGCTAGGGCCGCGCTACATTTCATATTTGATGTTACTCTGATGGATGAAAGTTCTGGAATGTGCCGCATCGCTGCTCATTTCTCATACGAAATATGAAGCTACGACGTGTGAAGTTTTATCAAACATCCATCTTGAATTTGGTCGGTAAACTCTGCTGCATATTATTCAAACTAATACTAATTGTTTCGTGTGATGCCGGCTTAGAGTAGCATTACCCCGTTTATTTCCCACGGGAGTCGTAAGAGGCGATTTAGGGACTTGAGGATGTGTACTGCAATTTTAGGCGATGGGCTGACAACCTGTCACTATGGCTGTATACAATTTTGCAAATGACAAATATATGTCAGTCATGGCGTAAATATCCGTTTTTGAGGCCTTTTACGTTCTGCCTACCCCGCAAGGGATAATAGGCGTGATATGTGTACATACACATATCAACTGTATAGACACATTACATACATATGTATGTGTATTCACACAGAATGTAAAACGAGGTGGTGTACGTATATATACCACAAACGTACAAATTACGTAATGATGATGAATGATACGTCGCAGATCATTTGCGTTGCGTTGCGACTCAGGAACCGCGCCACGGAAGGAAGGCGTCATCCGTCTTGCCGCGTATCAGTAGCTCTGTGACGGCGTACGCAGGTTTATACTTCGTTTCAGTTAAGATGAAAGTTTACAGGGAACCAGCTAAAATACATACATACAGAAATCACGCCTATATCTCTTACGGGGTAGGAAGAGTGTTAACGGCCGTAAAACGGATATTAACACCACGTCTGACAAAAATTTGAAGGTCAATCAGATAAAACTGGCAATGATAAGAGAAGAAGTAAAGCTGTTATTATACCAACAGCTCAAGCATATAAAGTTATTTGATCAAATGAAAATCCATTAACTCGATGCAGCAGCAGCAGACGACAGACTCGAACCACATAATGTAAAAATCATCTATGCTATAATAACAATATATAAAAAGTGCCTCGTTTTATACTAGGGAATCATTTATAAATCCAAAGCAACGTTGACATTCATTTCATACGTAGGTAAGTAATAAAGTAAATTATTAATATAATGAGTTTTGCATTTAATCTTTTGAGTTAAATCTAAACTCCGCAACTTTTGTCAACTTTTTAATATCTTCAGGAATGCACATGACAGTTTCATAAAGTGTCAAAGTATTTGTGTCATTATTTTACCTAAGTTTATTTAATTACCAATAGAAATAGAATTTATTTTAATTACAATATAAACAAGGTTTTGAAGCTTTACAAATTTAGATTAGTGCCGATATTCATTTCACATTGGGCAAATGTATTCATTGTCAATAACATTTCCCTTTTGAACTGTTTAATAGTATTAATTATTGGTTCGCATTCAACTGTCGAATAGAGTTATGACATCATGTCAAAAGCATACACCAAAATAATATTATCGTCATTCATTATAATGAATGTGTAGTTAATTGTAAACGAGAAATTGTTTTTAAAAAGACTTTATAACGCTATATTTTTAATTTATAGAATTGTGAAAGAGAAACGGTAATTTACGCCACGTCTGACAAAAGTTCGAGGGTCAATCAGATAACTGTGTATCACTATAGTGACAGGTTGTCAGCCCATCGCCTAAAATTGCAATACACACCCTCGAGTCCCTTAGTCGCTTCTTACGACACCCACGGGCAAGAAAGGGGGTGATGCTATTCTAAGCCGGCATCACACGGGGTAGCCGGCATCACACGTGGCGTAAATTACCGTTTTTCACGGCCATTTATGCTCTGCCTACCCCGAAAGGGACTATAGGCGTGATATATGTATGTATGTATGTGAAAGAGATACAGTGAATGGTACTGATTTTATTAAAAATATGCTTTTCTTTTATTCCACCAGGTACATCATGCACAGAAGGCAAGATAAATCTGTCACATAATCATGTAACCCTTTTAATTTCTGTGACATCGCTGCACTCTCTACAACTCTCTTTATCGCCAAAGATCTTCTCAAGCTCTTATAAAGATTTTACTGCATCCCGAGTTTTAAAATCAAGAACTTTAAGTACTTACGAGTATTATTGGACAGATACTTTGGAACTATTGGTCGCTTTTAGCTAATAAAAGATCGACTCCCAGTGCTCTTAAATTTTCTTCTTATTTTGCAAAATGTTATTTGATAGTTGTATTAATTTTGTTCAATAATTTGAAATAAATGAAAATATTGGCGGAGACCGTGCCCTATGGCGTACTCTAAGGGAGGCCTACGTCCAGCGGTGGACTGCAATAGGCTGATGTATGTATATACATTTTGTCTGAAATATTAGTGTTTCAGACAAGTTCGCAGTATTTTATTTTTTCAGTTTGATATTAACTTAGTCTAAGTCAGTCTAAAGTCGAGGCCAATAAATGTAGTAAAGGGTTACGTTCCACAGTCTTAAACACTTAATGAATCGTTTGCAACTTCTTACCTTCGTGTATCCTATATTATTTAAAAAATAATTATACTTTTTCCAGACATTTTTAAATGGCTTATCTATCGACCTAAAAACGAGCAACTCTCCCAAAATATATTTTATCTTTTAACTTTATTAGGTACCTCCTTCCCCACTTTTTATTTGAAGGGGATTTACAAGGCGTTCCGTGGTAACTTTTTTAATTTTATCCTCTAGTACTTTAATAATTTTACCGACAAAAGGCTTCGGGTTTTCAATTTCGCTCGACAAAAGTGAAATAAACCAAGTGTTATGATTTTTTCATGGGCTTGAGCGGAGGTGCGGTCTAAGAAGATAAAAATTATACTTAATTCCGTAATATTTGAGGATTTTTATTTAAGTATGTGCATTGGAATAATTCAAAATACTGAAACAGAGTTCTTACGGCGATACTTATTTTTGTTGTCACTAAGTCCGCACTTGTGGAACACTTAGAAACGGGCGCACTGCATTCAATATCATGAACCACGCGCCTTATCAACGGAACGTCACTTTATACCGAGAATGGTAAAGGAAGTCATTGAATTTTTTAACTAAGAAATTTTGAATCAGGATGACGGTTTTGAATTACCTAATGCGTGGAATCCAGTGATCAAAATGTGCAAAAATAGTGACATGAAACGCGACACAGTGAGTTCGTACTGACGACACTTTTAAGTAAGTTCCGGTTGTGCTCGACAAAATGGTAGGAAGAGGGTGGGTATATGAAAACTATATCCAACACGGTCGAAATATCCGACAATTAAACAAAAATAAGTATCGCGGTAAGAGCCCCATTTCAGTAGGTAATTTGAATTATTATGTGTGACCGCAAAAGTTACAAAGCTCTTTTACTCACGAATTGGTATTAAAAACTTGAAATTCTGGACATTTCACGGAAATCGCCGGTTGTGATTTTTATGTGATTGCCCACCAAAAAGGAAGTTTGATGTTTTTAGACTTCTATATGTACGTAATGTATAGTTTGCTATAGAGTTAACAAGCACTGCATCTGTTTCAGGCGCAGAATTTTAAATATAGGTTACTGCATTGAAAATTTATGATTTTAATGAAATAACTAAACAATGTAAAATTTCGCTGAATTCATGTAATTCAACTTTGTAACTTCGAGAGCCAATTTGATTGTCTCGAAGTCAAACAATTTTTCCCCTTCTGCTTATAACCTGAACCCTTGTCCCTTAATTACATGGCGGCTTGTTACGGAAGTTTGAGACTGGACATTTCGTAACCAGATCCCCTTCCGGTCGATGTCCAGCAAGACACTCGAGACGGTTTATGAGTAATCGCTTTTACATAATCTCTATTCAGACAGCTGGATCGTGATTGGGGATGTAAGTACTAAGTAAGTAAGTAATAACACTTTATTGCACAAAATAACAAATAAAAATGACAAAGGCGGCCTTGTCTCTTCCAGACAACCTTTGGGTGTAGGAGAAAGTATTAAAAAACAGAGCAATGCGAGAGTAAACACAATAAAGGTAACTTTGATAACAGCAATAAATAAAGAATACAAAACTATAATATAAATAGTAGTTTTGGGAAATAATTGTTAAGAAACAACTGTGTCCATTTTGCAATGTACTTTTCGTCTTTTGTACTTCGGTACTCTTTGGCCAGCTGAGCGTAAAAACTGAACTAAATAACATATCTTTGGAAGCTCTTGAAAACTTGCATAATTTTCAAGCGCGGGCAGGATTTGAACCTGCGACTTTCGCATTACTAGTGGCGACGCCTCTTCCATCTGGGCTTGGATGAAATCTTGGGCTTTTTTGGAAACTTGCAAAATTTTCAAGCGCGGGCAGAATTTTGTAAATTTTGCAAGTTTTCAAAAATTTTATACCTAACACGAGATATAATTAAAAAAAACGGGAAATAGTTTAAAATTTGGTATTCAAATAACATAATAATATCATTGTAAGCTTGTAAAATACAGTCTTATTTATTCAGTACGCAAACATAGCATGGCAATTTTACCCACAAGTTTACCACCTTCTGCTATGTTTCTTCATAGGTTTTAACTTTAAGTGAAGGAAGTAAGGTTTAAAACCACTGGTACACTCTCTACGATAGGTAGATGAGGGGTTAATCTTCAATTGGAGCAATTTGTACTGATATCCGAAAAATACATACCTCGTACAAAAAACATTAACAGCCATAGCAGTCCACTGTAAGACATAAATCTAGGGGGTATTGCCACGCTTGGCGGGTGGATTGGCAAGTGCAGTGAAAGATGTTGCATACACTGGAAACGCTGCTGCCCATTCCCTAGATTCATCCCTCTTTTATTAAAATAGTTAATATTAAAATCCAGTATAACTCATATAGCGATAGAGAACTGCATAGTAGGTACCAAACAATTTACGTACCGCTCAATAAAAATAAACCGAGTCTCTTTTTCCCTTTTGCCAGTTTAAAAATGGCCAAACAATTACTGTTGCTGAAACACTTGGTGTTTGTTTTCTAGTTTTCGTTTTTGTTGAAAAGTTTGACACTCCGGTTAGGCACGTAGCCAAAACAATAACTTTGTGGAGATAAAATAATAATTCTATGAGTTAGCCATACATTTTGAATCGTGTTGGACACCTAGACGACAAGCGAGCCGATAAACCTTTTTGGAAGAGTTTTTAAACCATCTACACTCTAACTAAGGAAGTCTCCTTAGGTACTCTTCCTAGGTACTGACGTACCGCTAGTAGTGTAACAACTGCTATCTAATAATTAAAGAGAGCAGCTTGACTCGGACCGGCATCTTACAGTGTATTTCGAAGCTCGATTCAATATGTTCAATAGAAGTTGCTTCAATTTGTATCATAAGTGGTAAGTATAGGTTCTATCGGACTACATTAACCTACATTTATAGGCTTCAACTAAGTGTAGTTAATATTTGTTAATTGATCTGGTTAGAACATTGCAGGCTTTACCACCAGATTTTCCGTGAAAAAGATTATTTTATTGTAAATAACGATTGTTATAATTATTGTTCCTAAATAAAATAATATGAATATGGTTCCGTGCTTCGGAGTGAACGTATAGCCACCAGTCTCGTTGCTCTCTACGATTACTTAGATGGTGGTTTTTACACAACCATGACAGAGGCTTCCTGCTAGCAGTAGGCTGACGCCAGGGTTCATCGGTTTGTTCATCTGATGTTATGTTGAATAGCTACTAGATAAAGGTGTCTAGGAAATAATGGTAGGGACTCTATGGTAAGCGATGTGTCCTTGAGAACGATAAATCCTTTGAAGAGTCACATTTTTGTGACAATCAAAATGACAGATTTGGGTACAAGACCGTTTTATGACGAGGGTCTACACCTACGCAAGAATCAAATGTATTGATATGACTGATATTTTGTTAAGGCTGACATATTTTCTAGATTCCGACTGAATATTTTATTATGTAAGTGCGTGCTTTTATTATTTTCATACGTCACGAAACCGTGGAAACGCCATGTTAACACTGTATGTATAAGTACCGAGAATCAGATGCCAATTGTTCAGTTGCTGTATTTCGGATTGGTAGAATATGACATACCATTTCGCACAAGTTGTCATATCTCAAATAAGCTGAAATTCTACAACTAACTGTATCGTTATAAGAGTGTAGTGACGTATTGCCGGCAACAGAATTATTTTTGACATCATTTTATTTGCGTGGCGCTAAAATTATAACGTAAATTGCCATATTGCGCGTCGTAACGACCCGCCGGTGATGTAACGACATAGGCCGTTATAACGACACCGTAGGATCAACGGCGCTACAAGAGCAGGCGGGCAATCATCGTTAAATTAAGTCGCAGTACCAATAACGTTGTGAATACGTAGGCGCAGATGAGACAGACAGTACTGAAAATATATATTTTTAAACCTTACCGTGTTGATGATTCAACCTAATTATTCTTGGTAATGTAAATGTAGTTATCGATGAATGTATTGTAAATTTTACAAGGTTTCCGAGTTAAAACGTCATTTACCTTAATAGACACTATGCTCTTTATGGTTTTTACGCTATAAACAAGTGAACCAGAAGGATTGCGAACGATATTGCGTCCGCGAAAAAACGAGGGGCGCGCAAGTCTATAAGGATCTACCTCTCGACCTAAGATAGCTTGTGGCCCGCCATGCTTTTCTCTCAACCGAAAAAAAAAAAAAAACATACGAAACGAATTTGACTCGTTTATGATGCGTTTCTGCCTCACAGCGCCATTCCTCTGGTAAACTCACACACCAGCAAGCGTTGTCACTAATGTATTGGCATATTAACACAAATTATTAAATATTTTTCAAAATTTTTGTCGTCGACTCAATTAATATAAAAAATTACGACAGCAAAATTGCGCGCAAATTATGGCTAGTCGATATTTTTTTTAATATCAACATTGGACAAAACGCCATGAATTTGTTTATCGGATCGTTCGTCGACTTATGTCCCATATGAAAAGAAGAAGAATATATGTGCCTCCATGTTACCGACAGTCAATAAATAGAGATATTATCACGTCAACTCACGTCAAACGAGCGCGAAAAAATTTAGGCATGTAAAGCGGGCAGGACAGGACGCAGCTTCTGGTAGTGCCTTCAGCATACACATTTTGCAAGTTTACTGAAATTATTTGCTTATCACGGTTAGGTGTTTGAACTTAGGTATTATTATGACACATCTCCTTCGAGAACACCTAAAATAATCTATGTCCCTTAGCTATATCGTTTTATGACAAGCATAAACGGTTTATAATCACAATATTTCGGATGTGTATTTATGTCAAGTGCTGACATAGTTAAGTAAATTAAGATATAATGCAATATATATATATAATGAATATGCCATTTTCAAATCATACAGCTCACTTTTTGGCATTTTGAAATATATTATATTGAAAACTATATCATAGGTACGTTGTTTGGCTATCACTACTGATATAAATAAAAAGGAAGTGGTTTACCTCGCTATCATAACTCAAAAGAGATGTCACAGAATATGTAGATATTAAAAAAGATTTTGTGAAGAAGACAAATTACGTTTTAGCGGGCACGCGAGGCAGATGAAAAATTACTAGGTCGATTTATGTACCTACGACCTATTTTATAAACAATTCAATTTAAAAAGTGTGTTACCACCTTTACGATAAAAAAATACAATACGTACTTACAGTAGCAATGAAAAAGTAGACAGTACAGTTAGTGGAATCAAATATGCTGAAAGTAAGCCTTCTGAAAGCCTCTTAACTTTATTGTTAAAGGAATATTAGTTAAAATTAGCTAGTTATCTCTTAGCAAACACTTAATTTTTATCGTTAGGTGATTCTCACATGCACCGCATGATTTTCCGGTGTTTTTTCGGATACGGTTTTGTGGTGTAATACCTCTTTTTTTTTTTTAATCTCATACAAAACTGGACATTATAACACATGTCGCCGCATCTAATTGCGACTGTTTCGAACCCCAGTATCTTCCGGGTGAGTGTGCAATTCGCTAATGTTCAATACAATACAATATTCTTTATTGTTCACTGTGTACATAGGTCTTATAAAACAAATCAGTCACAACAGTGTATCCATTTCAGATGTACAATAATAGGTAGGTAGGTTCTTGTGTGGGTTACATTAAAATTTCCCGCGTAAATCACTATCGTGTCCACTGCCCAGGAAGTTGATTGGTGGTCCTAATTTCACACTGTGATCGATTTGCAGATTAAAATAGGCATTTCAATTTGAAATCACGAATGGAAATTTGATAGGAATGTACTTTCAAATATCAAACACAGACAAGGAAGGAATATAGGTACATGTGTACCTATTCACATTGCAAATCCGAGTATAGTTTAAGAAGGACGTCTTTTTAGTGCGAATCCTTCCTGCTGCGTCTCAACAGAGTTACTCACCTTCTTCTTATTAAGTTGTTTTTTTGCATGTAGCACCAAGTCGTCAAACGACCCAATAAACCTTAGTGTTAGAGTATTGTGTTCAATGCTGTCCGGGTGGCTGAGATTTGGGGAGATAAAATTCGAAGTGGCCATGATACGATAAGAAGAAGACGAATATGTCGCGGAACTTGAGATCATAGGTATGTGATAAGATAACTTGTACGAAAAATGTTTTATGTCATATTAAAACAACCCCAAATGCCTCGACTGAACAATAATAACCCGCCGGACCGTACCTACTACTACTTATTATTTCTATAAATTTGATACTGCTAATAATAATAATGAATTCATTTCATTGAAATAATCCAGATCATTGATCCATAGCGTATATTACAATTAAATTAACAAAAAATTCATTATTTATGAAAGTAAATCAGATAAAATTAAATCAAAATAAATAATACTTAAAGTATCACTGCAACACATTAACACAACATTAACTAGGTCGGAAGGTAAGGATCGGTTAAGTAAGTAAGTCGGTAGTTAGGTAAGTAAATAATTAAGCATTTATAAATTATTTTGCATGTGCATAATAATGTTGATTAAGTACAAATAAAAATAACACGGAATATTACCAATAATGGCTAATTCAAAGCCAGGCTAATATCGAAGAATGTAGGATTCAAAACATGGTATTTTATATTTCCAGATTTCATCAAACATTTTATTACTTTTCTGTCATTTCCTTTGTGCAGTAAAGTATGGTCGAGTTAGCATTGGTTATTGGGCCACAAATTTTCAATACATTTTTATTATGCATGATCAAAGTAGTTTTTGTTGCATGAATCTAATGAATAAACCGATCAAAAACAGATTTGCCTTGTGTTACCGGCTAAGAATAACATGATCCCATATTTGCTGGTGTCTAAGGTATGAATCTAGGGAAAGGGCAGCAGCATTGCTTTTTATTTTATTATGTTAAATTATTAAGTATAGTATTTTAGTTTGTTCGTTTTTATGAACTTTAAGTATCATTATATTTCGTTTTTTTTTGTATGGGCACCCGCTTTGACTCTTTCTGTTTATCTTTTGGTTGGCCAGTAGAGAATGCCGCGTGGCATTAGGCCCGCCCTTTGTACGTTCTGTGCAATAAAGTTTTATAAATAAAAAATTAAAAAAAATGCTTTTGAAATACAATACTTATACGGCGCTTGCCGATCCGCATGCCAGGCGTGGTGTGTAAGGATGATGAAGATGTGGCTTTTGACGTTGAAGTTGAAGTTAAAAGGTGCACCTATGAATATGCAAGCGTGAACAAGCTACACAATAATTTGCATATCCTAGCAAGACACTTAAAACTTCAAGAGAAGTTAAAAACAAACTAATCTCTCCCTTGCCAACTTAGATAGGTGGATGATGTAAACTTGATAGGTGCCTACATATACTGAGCGAGTCAAGAGTTTCTAATGAGTGTTAGGTGGTCTTCACATGTACCGCATGATGCTGCGATACTTTGCGGTGCCGATGTTAATTACCAAAGTACACACGATGCATTGCGGCCCCGCGCGTATTCTACATGAGGTTTTATACAACTCTTTTATTCATTAATACCAAACCAGAACAAGTCCGTAGAATCGCGCGGTACATGTGAAGTTTACCGTAATAACTCAATCGCGTGTAGACAAACGAGAAGTAATGGAGATAATATAGGGGGTGTAAGGGACAGCCCTCCGAATACGAAACTGAATAACTTTCCCATACCAACATATGTCAGCAAACGACAAAATATATTCGATCTCCCATAAAAAATTACGATCAGCTGACTGCATTTAAAAGGGGAAGTAAAAAACATACGTTTCCTGAAATATTTGTTTATGTATACTTGTTCAGTTTCGTGGTCTGAATGCACCCTATCAGTGTTCGGAAGGCTGTCTCTTACACCCTGTATATGCAGGGATGATGATCACCAAGTGGTTTCACCAGGGGGCCCTGTTGATAATCTTCAATCTACTATTTACTTTAAAAAAACAGCTTGGCGGCTTCAACACTGCCCACCATTTTTCTGTGAGAATAAGGTATTATTTTATGGTAAAATGTAGCCTATAGTCATTAGGTATGTCGTAACATTATAATGATAAAAGAGTATATTAAATCAGTTTTATAGTTTCGGAGTTTATCGCTGAAAAACAACAAGAACTCCTCTTAAATGTTAGTGAAGACATAAAATAACGTTTATTACGGAAGGTAATACATTTTTAAATGTAGTCCAATTTTTAGGCTACGCATTGTTAAATTTCACAATCTACTGTTGTTTTTTTTCGTGAGATACTTTTCTGAATCGTAGCATTTAATTTAATTACTATTTAATAATTGTTACTTAAAGAAAAGATCGTGCACACGAAAGTAAGAATACTCGTACTATTTTTTATCAATCCTACAACACCTCTTGCACTCCTCGCATCAAAGCCAAAGTAAAAAATAATAATAGGATGATTATTGCTTATTGTTTTTTAACAGATGCTTATTTTATTAAGACAGGAATTGCTTATTTTATTAAGACAGGAATTCTGGTGTTACTGAATGTTGGACATTAAACGATCCGCAATAGTGCTGATGTTTGAGTCTATTTCGTGTAGTATATCGTTCTAAATTCGCTAGTTCTGTATGACTGGATCGCTTCTGCAGACACATAGACATCGAGGATGTCTAATTCCAAGCTAAACTCCCGCAGTGGAAGCGATTTACACAGGTAAATTTCGAACAAAATACCAGGAGTTCAACTGGAGGCAGACAATGGCCGCGTTACGCAGCGCTAAATAGCATACGCTGCACAATATAGCAGCGCATACTATGAATTAAACGTGAACCTAAATCTATTTAACTTAATTAACTAAGTTGAGTGAAATTGGCAAATGATGTGTTCTGACCTTTACATAACTCAAGTCGGTAGTAAATACCGTCTGCCGATCTGGCGTTACGTCACACGTATTAGCACTAGATTATAAGTAAGTACCTCCAAATTATATCACCCCACGAATTCCGCAATTCGTACTAATGAGTCACAATGATATGGTACAACAAATATGACTAAAGGGAACACACCATTAACACGAATAAACAGTTTTATACTAAACAACCAGGTTTAATACTTACAGTCAACGTGCCGGTCCAAATGCATAAAATACCCAACGGAGAAAGGAAGTTCAGGGAATGGATCAAATGGGAATTCCGTGGGTACTTACAGGGCTGGGTGGAAAAGATATCGACACCCAGCATTCCACTACAGCCTTGGCGCGTTATTCACGTCAAACCACTCACAGCTTCTGTTCGTATTCCACTTTGATATTAGTCATTACGCGTGACCCAACCCGAATTTGGGCCGTACAAACGCGGGCCAAAATGGCCACCTGATGCCTATTCAACGCGACGCTCACGTGGAAGACGTCGAGACATCCAACAATCACTAAGCCTGGCATTCCAGTACAACCCAGGAGAAACACAATAATACGATGCATCAACACGCGCGATCTCAAATTGAATCGTCCATTACACGCGGCATCACAAAACGCGTGGCGGGAAATCCACACGATACGCGATACCCTCCTGTCCGAACGGTTTTGAGTGACTGAATGCGGTGCAGAAATCACCGCTTGGCGCCGTCAGGCGGTCTGCGCACACGTCGCCAGTCTCGCCCTGCGAGTGAGAAAGGGACAACACACGCCCAGAGCGACGCGTGCGAAATCGCGGCGCATTCATAGACCGTCATTAATACCTGACTTACCCCAGCATAGCAACGCTAAATTAAACATTCACCCGCCCTAGGCCGAATCCCTTAGGCCTATTCACTACTGGGGAGACGAGATAGCGTTGCTATTGCTCGCTTAAGAACTGAATCCCCTACCTGAACTGTCGCGACTCGAGGAGTGCCATCACTACCTGGGAACAAGTTGAGAATGCGCCCTCTGCGCCATCGCAGTGGCGGCAGGTTGGCATCCTTAACCAGAACGAGATCTCCGATGCGAGGGGGTTCAGTTCTGTCCGTCCACTTAAGGCGTTGCTGCAGAATGTGCAAATACTCAAGCGACCATCGCTTCCAAAAATTCTGAGACATTTGCTGCAGCAACTCATAACGCGTCAAACGATTGCTACTGACCTCTGTGTAGGGGTATTCTGGCAAGGCGTTAAGTGGTCGGCCAATTAAGAAATGCCCTGGTGTCAGGGCCTCCAGATCATTCGGATCTGAGCTAAGCGGACACAAAGGACGTGAATTGAGAACGGCCTCAATTTTACAAAACACGGTCGCTAGCTCCTCAAAGGTTAATATCGTTAAACCTATAACGCGCATCAAATGCGTCTTAGCGGACTTTACAACCGCTTCAAATATACCACCCCAGTGGGGGCATCCTGGTGGATCGAACACCCAGTTAATGCCCTGACGGGAGAGGCTCGTGCCGATAGCTTCCTCGTTTTCCGATAAAAACGTTATAATTTCTTTCATACATCGATCAGCGCCCTTAAAGTTGGTACCACAGTCCGACCTGATCAGCGCTGGTCGCCCTCTTCGCGACACAAATCTATCTAAAGCTGCTAAGAAAGCCTCCGTAGTGAGGTCGGCCACGAGTTCCAAGTGGACGGCCTTGGTTGCTAGGCACACAAACACGCACAAATACGCCTTGATTGACTTCGCGTTGCGAAGGCGTGATGCCTTTACCATAAAGGGCCCCGCAAAGTCCGTTCCCACACCCGCAAACGTCCAGGCTTCCGTCACCCGGTCCGGTGGGAGGTCTCCCATCTGAGGTTGCATTGTGGCTGCCTTCAACCGATAGCAAGGCAAGCACCGAAACACAATGCTCCGTACCGTACGTCGTCCAGACAAGATCCAAAACTCGCGCTGCAGAATAGCCAAAAGTGCATTGCAGCCCGCATGCGAGTTTTTCTGGTGACGATCCCTAACTATAAGTTCTACCAAAGGTCCCTTCTTTGGGAGTAACAGCGGATGCCGTGCTGAAAAGGGCAGGTTAGCGTTCCGAAGTCTACCTCCAACCCGGAGCATTCCATGCTCGTCCACGAACGGGTTGAGGCGCACAAGACCTCCCTTCAGCTTTCCACGGCCATCCCTGAGCAGCCTGGCCTCTTCCTCAAAATGTTCCGCCTGGACGACCCTAACCAATAAACTTAGAGCCGCATTCCGCTCCGCAGGCGAGAGGACAGGTGCCAAGTTCCGTTCTGCTTGAGGTTTTCTACAGTTGTTCACGAACCGTTTGATCCAACCTGTCACCCCTAGAAGTTTGTCGAGGGAGCTGTATCGTTCCAGCAAGAAAGCCGCACTAGGCTTAGGTACGATCTGCCCTACGTTCACTCGCAAACCTCGATCAGGTGGCCCAAGCGGCGACCCGCACTCATTGTATGGCCATCTCTCAGGTGACTCAGTCAGCCACTGAGGTCCCCACCACAGTGAGTGACCTACCAAATCAGGGGCCCTACATCCCCGTGAGGCGCAGTCCGCTGGGTTCTGTTCTCCCGGTACGTGTCTCCATACCAACGGAGTTTCCGATCCTTTAATCTGTGACACCCGATTTGCCACGAAAACCTCAAGAGTATGTACCGACGTCTGTAACCAGCACAGAACTATCCTACTGTCGGTCCATGCGTACACCGTTTCATCCAAATTGATGGTACCGCGTAGATTACTAGCGACATAATGTAGCAAGCGCGTGAGAAGCGCTGCTCCCGCCAATTCCAACTTTGGAATGGTCCATCTTGTCCTAACCGGAGCCACCTTACTCTTGGCCATAACTAGACGCACGTCTACAGTTCCCGTTGAACTGACTGTCCGCAAATAGACAGCTGCCGCGTACCCTCGCTCCGAGGCATCACAAAACCCATGTAGGGTAGCCTTACATCCCACCGATGGGAGCAATTTGCGAGGTATGGCGATGCGTACGATCCCTGGTAAGGTGGTCACAAACTTGCTCCAATCATTCAACAGCTCTCCGGAGAGCTGGTCGTCCCAACCCAAGTTTGCTATCCACAACCTTTGCAAGAAGCACTTCGCCATGAACGTCACCGGTGCGATCCACCCGTTAGGATCGAAAGTTCTGGCGATCGTCGATAATACCGAACGCTTCGTTCAAGTCTTCTGCAAAAGGTCTGGCTCGATCTGATACGTAAAGACATCATGCGTTGGCCTATATTGCACCCCTAGGATGCTCAACGTATTTGGATTGTCCGGGTTCTCGAAAAGGTGCGGGTCCTGCTGGAACTCACCTGGCAACCCGGCCAGGAGCTCTGGACAGCTGGACAGCCATTTCCGCAACTCATAACCTCCTGATTCCATGATCGCGATCAGCTCGTCTCGTAGTAGCAGTGCTTGTTGCACGCTATCTGCACCCGTGCAGATGTCATCCACGTAGACGTCGCGATCCAGTACTGCTGCGGCTCGAGGGAATCTTACCCTTTCCTGTGCGGCCAACTCTCGCAGCGTGCGTACTGCCAAAAACGGACTTGGCTTCAGACCATACGTTACCGTGTTAAGCTCATAAGTGACCATCGGCTCGTCAGGGCTCTCACGCCACAAAATCAGCTGGTACCGACGGTCATCCGGGTGTATAATTGTTTGGCGAAACATCATTTTGACGTCTGCGACGAACGCTACTTGGTGCAACCGAAAATCTGTGAGGATGTCCACGATGTCCCGGTTCAACTTGGGACCCGCGTGCAGACACTGGTTCACAGACACACCATTCGATGTAGGAGCAGAACCGTCAAACACTACCCGTATCTTCGCCTCCGGTGACTTCAAAACAGCCAGGTGTGGTATGTAGTAATGCTCGACACACCTCCAATCTATGCTGGACACCGACATGTGGCCTAACTCTAGGTACTCCCTCATGAATTCGATATACTTCTGCCGAAGTGCTGCATCTCGCTTCATCTTTCTCTCCATAGCCAGTAGTCTCCGTTCCGCGATCTGTCGCGAACTACCTAAGGAGGGGCGGTTTGGGAGAAATGGCAGCCTGGTAACAAACCTACCTGACGAACTTCGTGCAGTGTTGTACTGATAGAACAGCTCGCACTCGTCATCCTCTGGCTTCCGTCTATCCGCTGTGGGTGGCTCCTCAGACTCCCAAAACCTCTGCAGCACCTCCGACAACACACTACCATAGAGCACCGTATCGCCCTCTGGTAGGTCCTGAGGTCTCCAAACTGGGCCAAAAATAACATACCCCCCTGTGGTATCAACGGCCACTAAACCAGTTTGCTGAAGTACCCGTTTTCTGCCACACCAGAATCTCCCGAGGACGTCTGACCCGAGGAGAACGTCCACCGTACCAGGAGTATCAAATTCAGGATCAGCTAACTCTAAGCCTGTGGTTAACCCTCGTACCGTTGACGGTAACCGAACCTGAGGAAGTTTCCCTACCACTTCATCCAGCACCACTGCTGAGGCATGATAGCTGACCCCTGTACCTGTATTACCTAATGTGAACTCGAAGTTCACCTGACCCCGAACGTCAGGCACATCTACACCTCCAATACCTACAGCCCCATCCGTTGTGGGCCTTATATTTAAGCGTAGCCTACTCACCAGCTTACTAGATACAATACAACCCTGAGCCCCTGTATCTAACAAGGCTCTTACCTGTATGCTGCGGCCACCGTATCCCCATACCCAAATCATTGCCGTAGGCAACAATACCGTAATTGGCCGGGGGGCCGAAGCTGGCGTGTAGGCGGCGATTACCTAGCAGGAACCTAAGCGCGGAGTGTCCGCGTCCTGCGGGGGGGTCCCCTCTCTCCGTACACCTTCGAGTGGGTCCCACTCCTGCTGATAGGGACCTCTGGTCCTGTACGCCATGGCTGGCAGCCTATAGTAACCCTGCGGCAGGCGCGCGTACCGTGGATGCGCCTGTAGCCGCGGGTGCTCAGCCAAGGGGAGAGGCATGCGTGGGTCATGAGACCTCACCATGTTGTTCAGTCCCGCCGAGTACTGCATGTACTGGCCCTGGTATTGGCACCCGCCCGTAGCATCACGTACTTGTGATGGGTGCCCCTGACCTTGGACCTGTGACCACCTACCCTGTCCCGGCACCTGCTGCCGAGGTGGTGACTGTCTCGCGCGTGGTGAAGGGGGGATCACCTGCTGATGTCCCTGGCCTCGTCCCTGAAACCCTGGTGGAAGAGGACTCCTTCTTGGAGGGGGTGGGGAGCGTTGCTCCCGTCTAGGTAGGGCAGACTCCGTCTGCTGACCCGCGTCAGCTCTGCCTCCGTAATCTCCGCTGCGGTTCATGCATAGGAGCTGATGGTGGGCACCCTGGCAGTACCTGCAGTTGGTGCTTGATGGGCACTCTCGCACCTGATGCGGCCCCATACACCTAAAGCACCAACGCCGTTGCTGCACCACACCACGACGTTTCTGCACCCGCTGTGCAGCGAACTCCTCACACGCAGTCACCTGATGCCCCGCCTCTCTGCAGTAGGCACACCTCGTTTCCAAATTAGCGACGTTGTATCGCCTGGGTGGCCTACTCTTACCGTCTCGCGCCTGTGCACCCGGCCGTTCCGGGCGGCGAGCGGCCGCAGACTCCGCGTGAGGCGACTCTCCAAATTGGGCATCTACCCGCCTGCACTCGGCCTCGAGGAAGGACTTGAGCTCCTCGAAGGTCGGGAGGTAATCAGATGTCTTACCTCCGTGTGACTGTTCAAAACGAGCGGCCATGTCGCTCGGCAGGCGGCGCAACAACGTGTGGACCAGGATATAATCATAGCCTGACACCGGCATCCCCTGTCTCTCAAGAGCGTTCACTGCAACGCAGACAGGGTTGAGGACCTTGGCCCTGAGGTCCGTCCCTCGTGTGATGGTCGGCACGGTGAGCCACTGTTCCAGGAGTTGGTCAATCATGAGACGTTTGTTGCTGTATCTCTCGATCAGCAAACCGCGAGCCGTCTCGTAACTTGCATCATCGACTGGTAGATGCTTTACCAGCTCATGGGGCTCACCTTGCAGCTTGGCCATCAATTGTGCCATTTTATATGCCGGCTGCAAGTCAGTGCGGTTATGAATCACACTGTCAAACAGATCCTGGAATCGGGTCCAATCCGTGTAGTCCCCGTGGAAGACCGGAATCGCCACAGCCGGCAGGGGCACTTGCACCCCCGGTCCCCGCGGACCATGGGGTGGGTCCGGCTCCCCAGCTCTACGCCTGGTGATCACAGCAGCCGCCTGCTGGATCTCCTGCCCCATCTCCATGCACTGGGTCACATTCGTCCGGACCGTAAGTTTGACCTCCTCATCAGGCGTCCCATCAAATAACTCCTCGCATCCAGTGAGGCAATCCAACACCTCCGCGACCCGTTCGTCAATCCGTTGCGCACAAGCGATGAGTGCGTCCTCTCGGTCCCCGCGACCGACCATCGCCTGCTTAGTCGCGAACCACATTAGGTGCGCTCTAATTTTCGCCTGAAGCTGTCTAATTGTGGGAGCCATGGTACCAACCCAAAGTAACACCGAACCTTACAATAAAAAACAATAATAGACAATCGGCCCTGATCCTACCGTTAGGATATCCGCACAGGGTAAACACAACGATAATAACAAGCAATTCACTAATTGATTGGCCCTGATCCTACCGATAGGATATTCTACACAGGGCACACACTACAATCACAATAAATATTTTTTTTTATGTAGGTAGATTAAAAATCTTATACTAAAATAATCTTAAATCTAGTGGTTTTCTGAACCACGCTCTGCTACCAAAAATTGTCTAATTCCAAGCTAAACTCCCGCAGTGGAAGCGATTTACACAGGTAAATTTCGAACAAAATACCAGGAGTTCAACTGGAGGCAGACAATGGCCGCGTTACGCAGCGCTAAATAGCATACGCTGCACAATATAGCAGCGCATACTATGAATTAAACGTGAACCTAAATCTATTTAACTTAATTAACTAAGTTGAGTGAAATTGGCAAATGATGTGTTCTGACCTTTACATAACTCAAGTCGGTAGTAAATACCGTCTGCCGATCTGGCGTTACGTCACACGTATTAGCACTAGATTATAAGTAAGTACCTCCAAATTATATCACCCCACGAATTCCGCAATTCGTACTAATGAGTCACAATGATATGGTACAACAAATATGACTAAAGGGAACACACCATTAACACGAATAAACAGTTTTATACTAAACAACCAGGTTTAATACTTTCAGTCAACGTGCCGGTCCAAATGCATAAAATACCCAACGGAGAAAGGAAGTTCAGGGAATGGATCAAATGGGAATTCCGTGGGTACTTACAGGGCTGGGTGGAAAAGATATCGACACCCAGCATTCCACTACAGCCTTGGCGCGTTATTCACGTCAAACCACTCACAGCTTCTGTTCGTATTCCACTTTGATATTAGTCATTACGCGTGACCCAACCCGAATTTGGGCCGTACAAACGCGGGCCAAAATGGCCACCTGATGCCTATTCAACGCGACGCTCACGTGGAAGACGTCGAGACATCCAACAATCACTAAGCCTGGCATTCCAGTACAACCCAGGAGAAACACAATAATACGATGCATCAATGCGCGCGATCTCAAATTGAATCGTCCATTACACGCGGCATCACAAAACGCGTGGCGGGAAATCCGCACGATACGCGATACCCTCCTGTCCGAACGGTTTTGAGTGACTGAATGCGGTGCAGAAATCACCGCTTGGCGCCGTCAGGCGGTCTGCGCACACGTCGCCAGTCTCGCCCTGCGAGTGAGAAAGGGACAACACACGCCCAGAGCGACGCGTGCGAAATCGCGGCGCATTCATAGACCGTCATTAATACCTGACTTACCCCAGCATAGCAACGCTAAATTAAACAGAGGATATGTAGCATCTGATGCAGAACACTAGAAGCCCGGATAAACTATAGATACGGAAATGACTCTGCTCTGCAACTAAAGTTATTCGGCTCCATAGGCCGCTTCAGTTGATACATAAGAACCAAAGATTGTTGTGCAGAACTCAGAAGACTCAGCAATTTTATACAGTTGCAAATTTGCCTTTATTCAGAGTTCCGTACCTAAAGGGTCAAAACAGAACCCTATTACTAAGCTGCTGCTGTCCATCCGTCTCTCCGATCGTCTGTCACCAGGCTGTACTGTATTGTTGAAAACAGCGTATTTGTTGCCGCTATAAAAACAAATACTAAAAAGGAACATAACTAATTCAACCTCCATCGAACCACTATAAAACTATGATACCTAATGATTAAGTGGAACCAGAGGGTGTTTAACTACTGGAATGCTAGGTATAACTAAAGAGCCATATTTCAGTTATGGATTCTTATTTCGTTACCTGCTCGCAGCAGTCCTGTTTATTGGTCTTTGATTTAACTCAATAATTTTCTGTAATTTTACCTAAGGTGTCCGTAAAATTAAGTATTTTTTTTACCTCAGTCGCTTTGACGACACCAAGAGGAAAACACAACCCAAAATTAAGTGCCACAAAAAAATAGAAAATCAGACCAAGTCAAGACCACTAAAAGCTAAGTAGATTTGATAAGGGTACAACGGACAGCTAAGGTGAACTACAGCACATGATTTAGTAAAATGATAGACCAAATAACATAAGACTAGACTACTGCGAGCAGGTAATGAAACGTAACTGAAGTTTTAGCGTTACGTATCATAATATTAAAAGTTGTTAGATTGAGGTTAAATTTGTTGTATTGCTCGTTGCAGCACTAAAAATAAAAATGAATATTAATGATGTTTTAATAATTTTTAAACCAATAAAAGACGATATTTGTATTTCTGAAAATCATGTTTCAGAACTTATATTCTTATCCCATCACAATCTTTAGCCTAAGCCAGTCCACTGCTTGACATAGGCGTACCCCAAAGTACCTACGGCATAGGCACAATCTCCCGTTTTCACCCTCCAGTCACTGCAATGCATCGGAGCCACGCTTGGCTACCACCGTGTTCTTTGACAGGTGTGACCAGATTTGAAATCACTCATTTACTGTGCTATTAAATAGTAACTATCTTTTTCGAAGAGTTTGAAATCGCTTGTGGAAAATTGGATCTGGACGGGAAATCTTTAAAAGTAACTTAGTGCTCTAAGCGGTTTAGTTGTGAATTCAAGCTCTATGGTTCACGGCAGGTAGTTGTTCAAGAAAGCGTTATGTGTGGAAGCATAAATTATTCGAACGTGCTAGGAATAAAGATTGGGTTCTAAAGTGCACTATATTAGACACCTAGTACTTGTTTACAACGTTTACGCATATTTCCAATGTTAACTGTGCTAGGGAATATAATATTGTTTTGATGAATTGAGCGTAGCAACAAAAAATTATGTAAAAAAAACTTTTAAAACAAGCTTTTATTTAAGTGCTCTGAAAAGATGAAAATAAAATTTTGAATGACATTAACCACATTCATTTATGACTTTACAGAAATGAAAATGTAATAAAAGCTTGTCGCGATGCCTAGAAGAAACTACCTAATTACAGTTAGGTGCGTACCTTATTACAAAATTTCAATCACAAATTGAAAGTTTCGCGACAAGCTTTTATTATATTTTCATTTCTGTAAAGTCATAAATGAATGTGGTTAATGTCAATCAAAATTTTATTTTCATCTTTTCAGAGCACTTAAATAAAAGCTTGTTTTAAAAGTTTTTTTTACATAATTATATTTTATATTTTTTAGTTTATGTTACGATAGTTATTGATCAATACGAAAGTCTTTCTATAAAACGGAGAGACCTTCAATAGAAAAACTTAAGGCACGGAGAAAACTAACATTAGGATAAAGTATAATTATCTCTTTTATATTCTATAGAAGTAGGTTGGTACCTACTCCTCCGGCATCCCTAATAGAAGAATTAGCTTGTAATATGTCTTAGTCTTTTCATTTCATTGATGGCGTCATTATTACATGGCCGAGTCCCAGTTAATTTCGAACAGTCTAATTCTTCTATCAGGAGGCCTTCTATTGACGTGACCCTAATTCATGGTGGGCCTACCAACTGCCTATCATGAACGAATTCGTATACAAAATTGCAAGTCCCAGCAGTTGAATATTGAGGAGTTCCATAGTTCGAAGACAACCCTGGATGTAGCGTCTAATTCATGGTGGGCCTACCAACTGCCTATAATAAACGAATTCGTATACAAAATTGCAAGTCCCCGCAGTTGAATATTGAGGAGTTCCATAGTTCGAAGACAACCCTGGATGTAGCGTCTAATTCATGGTAGGCCTACCAACTGCCTATAATAAACGAGTTCGTATACAAAATTTCAAGTCCCAGCAGTTGAATATTGAGGAGATCCATAGTTCGAAGACAACCCTGGATGTAGCGTCTAATTCATGGTGGGCCTACCAACTGCCTATAATAAACGAATTCGTATACAAAATTTTGTGTCCCAGCTATAAACCGCTGAGGAGATCTCTCGTACGGAGCCGATCCTGGCAGCAGCATCAGGTCAAATTTATGATTAACATGCATTGTCATCGGTTCTGGACCAACATGCAAAATTTCAACTCAATCGGATACCGAGAAGTGGTTCAAATTAAACTTGCAAGATTTGCACCGAACAAACATTGTTACTTACATACACTGCAAGTTAAATAAAAGCTTTTAATTTGGATAAAGAGAATACATTTATTCAGAAACGCTATGATTGTAAACAATAAGAAAACAATAATATGTACAGGCTAAAGATCGGATTTAATAATTTGATGTTGAATTCCGATCTATGTTCACAAATTCTCATTGAAATATAACTCAAGCATTAGTAGTTTTTATACATCTTTTACGTAGGTAGCAAGTACTCAAAAAGCTGTAGAAGGTATCTAAATGTTCTTAATAGCGGAGAAGCATGACTTATCTCTAATCTTCAAGCTTTTAATGAACTTGGAGAGTTGGTAAGTCATTTTCAAGATTTTTTCGAAGATAGATTAATTAAGTCTTAAGATTTTTATGAACACTTAAATATAAAATATTCTTACCCTGTGATTTACGTTAGGTAATTAAGTGTTGTGATAATTCCTTGTAATAAATTTACAGATATAGGTACATACTAAGCTAACTATATTATTGTTAAATTTCCGAAAGGAAATTTGAGATCATGGAAGTAAACTAAGTTGTTTGATGTATCATCAACAGAATATTTTATTAGAGTAATAGTTTTGTTTTGTGTCATAGTTGACAAACATAAATATAAAAATATATAGTGGCCAGGGTGTCTCAGTATTTACAAAAAGTATTTACAACACCTCCCCGTAATGGGGCACCCTGTACCTGTATAAAACTAAGATAAGACATATCAAAGATCACTATAAACAAACACACGATAACACAACACAAAATTAAAACTATACACAAACAAAAAAAAATTACATCAACCTGTATATACACTTCACCAAAAAAAAACTTCAACCTGTATATACACCTAAACCTAGAGAACTATTTACATACCTAACCATGATCTGAATCCTAGCCTAAACCTAATGAACATGAAAATTTACAATGTTTGAGTTTTGGTAGAGGCTTGGTGAGGATGTCTGCGATCATGTTGTGTGTTGGTATGTATGTGATTATGTAGTCCTGTTCTGAGAGTAGGCGTATGAAGTGATGTCTAATGTCGATGTGTTTTGTGCGTGCATGGAATGTGTTGTTGCGAGTGAGTTTGATTGTGCTTTGGTTGTCTGTATGAATGGTGAGTGGCTGTATGACGTTGTAGACTTCTTTGATAAGTGTGCGGAGATAGATGGCCTCTTTGCAGGCTTCGCCTAGGGCCATGTATTCGGCCTCTGTGGTACTCAGTGCAGGGGTGCGCTGTTTCTTAGATTCCCAAGAGATGGCAGCACTGCACATCTTGAAAACGTACCCCGTGTATGAGCGTCTGTCTACTACGTTGCTGGCGTAGTCGGCGTCAGCATAGCCGGTTGGATAACCGTCACCATTTTTAAAGTTTAGTTTTAGGTCCTTAGTTGCTTTAAGATACCTTAAAACTCGTTTGGCAGCTTTCCAATGCACCTCCCCGTAATGTCCATTGAACTGGCTCAGATAAAATACTGCATAGGATATATCTGGTCTTGTGCCTATTGCAATGTACATTAGAGAACCAATAAGCTGTTGGTATGGCAAATCGGGTTTCTCATCATCCTTATCAGGGATTGTGAGCTTCATACCTGGTTCCATGGGCGTTGAGACAGGGATGGCATCAGTCATACCAAACTTCTCTATCACTTTCTCGATATATTTGGTTTGATCGAGAGATATGTTGCCGGGTTTCTGGACAACACGCATTCCAAGACAGTCTTTGACAGGACCAAGGTCTTTGACCACGAATAGTTTCTTTAAGCCGAGCTTAAGGTCGTCCTTCATGCTGTCGTTACTACAGAGAATAAAGAAATCGTCGACGAATACAGCTACTACAAGTAGGTCGTTTCCGTCGCGTCTGTAGTACAGGCAATGCTCGTTAGAAGCTTGCTGCAGGTCAAGTTTTTTCATGGCTTCACAGACTTTCAAGTTCCATTGTCGTGGAGCTTGTTTAAGGCCATATAGAGCCTTTTTGAGTAGGCATACTTTGCCCTTTGGGTCAGTGGAGAAGCCGTCTGGCTGTTCCATATAAATTTCCTCATCGAGGTCCCCATTTAGAAATGCAGTTTCCACGTCTAGGTGGTCAACTTGAAGTCCACGTTGAGCCGCAAAAGCCAATAATAGTCGCACTGAAGACAGTCTAGCGACTGGTGCAAAAGTTTCACTGTAGTCAATCCCTGCTACTTGGGTGAAGCCTTTTGCTACTAGTCTGGCTTTGTATTTCGTTATTTGGCCACTAGTGTCCTTTTTTAGTTTAAATACCCATTTGCATTTAATCGTTTTTCTGCCGGAGGGTCTATCGACGAGAACCCAGGTTCCATTTTTTATTAGGGAATCGTATTCAGCATGCATAGCTTCTAACCACTTTTCCTTCTCTTCATGATCCGTTACTTCTTTAAAAGATTCGGGTTCCAGGTCTGAGGTGAGATATCCGAAGCGTTCAGGAGGATTCCTTACACGGACAGGGTATCTGCGTTCAGGTTCAGTAGGAACTTCAGGAAGAACGGGTTCATCTGGTTCAGAAGTAGCTGACAGATACTCTGGTGATGCCGGTTCAGCAGTCGCAGATGTATCTATTTGTGGTAGAGGCTGTGGCTGGGGTTCAGTGTTTTGAGGGGGTATTTCAGAGTTAGGACGTGGGACTGGAACATCTGAGATGAGAGGTGATGGAAAACTTGGCTGTTGTGTCGTAGGCGGTTGTGTTTCCTGTTGGTCTACTCTTGTATTAACAATTAAATCGTAAGTGAGACTGTTGTTAGGGGTGGTGGGTTGCTGTGGTTCAGTAACTCCAAGTTTGTCTTCAATAAAGACTACATCCCGTGACAATATGATCGCTCGTGGGTTGCGAGGATCTATAAGGCGATAGCCTTTAGTCTCAGTTGAGTATCCAACAAAAATGCAAGACTGGGTTTTCGAGTCCAGTTTGCTGCGTTTTTCTTTTGGAATAAAAGAATGCGCTTTACAGCCGAAAACACGTAGATGAGACACATCAAGTCGTTTCCCGTACCAAAGTTCGTCAGGTATTTTATTTTTTAAAGCTTGGGTGGGCGAACGATTTTTTAGGTGAATTGCTGTATTTACTGCCTCACCCCAGTAAGCTTTTGGGAGCTTTGCGTCGTGCAACATTGCTCTGGCCTTTTCTACAATCGTCCGATTAACCCGTTCAGCGACGCCGTTTTGCTGAGGGTTGTAGGCTACAGAGGTCTGATGGATAATTCCATTCTCCCTTAAAAATGTAGACATCGGCCCGTTTACAAATTCACGACCGTTGTCGGAACGAAACTTTTTAATTTTTTCGTTTGTTTGGTTTTCTACAAGTTGTTTGAATTCGACAAACTTTGAAAACACTTCACTTTTTGACTTTAGCAAGTAGCCAAAAGTTTTGCGCGTAAAGTCATCTGTGAAAGTAAGTAAGTAGAGCGCGCCACCCCATGAATGTGTACTCATTGGTCCACAAAGGTCGGAATGAATGAGCTCACACTTTTTGAAAGACTTACTTTTCGACTTTTTGAATGGACTTTTTGCTAATTTTCCTTGAAGGCAAGGAATGCAGGTTTCATCTAAACCCGAACTATCTATTTGACAGTTTATGCCATTCGTTCTCTTTTTCAGAGTAGACATCGCTTTGACGTTGAGATGTCCGAGGCGTCTATGCCACAGAACCCTTCGTGCACTTTCGTAACCAGAATTTGGTAACTAGCTACGAAAAAACACTTTTTAGTCACTGTTTCGTAACTGGTTACGAATAAACACTATTTTTCACAATTTTATCTAAAAAAAATTTGCTCAGCTATGTACCAAAAGACTTGAGTTCATCGAACTTGTCCAAAGAACTTGTGTTCCCATTTGTCTCCACTTTGATGGCCACTAGTGACGAATGGGACAAAAATTCCCAGCCACCACTCGTGTTCGCTGTACATTGATTATGCTATCAACAATGCACCTTAACAAACTATTTGTTTTTGAAATCTTACTTAGATTTTAAGTGTGTGAGATCCTTTTGTTTACATTTTAAGTGACAGCTGTCAAACGTGTAGCTCGTTTATCTCGTAAACTATAATTCATCTTTATGGTCCGGAAGTTGTAGGCCTCAACAAAATCTACATGACAGATGACAGCTGTCAAACTAAAAAGTCGTTTATCTCGGAAGCCACGCATGCTAGACTATTTGTTTCTTTGGGGAAGTTGTAGGTCTAGATCTTGCCACATTTTTAGTGACAGCTGTCAAACTCAATACCTGAATATCTCGGAAGCTACGCATGCTAGACTATTTGTTTCTTTGGGGAAGTTGTAGGTCTAGATCTTGCCACATTTTTAGTGACAGCTGTCTAACTCAATACCTGTTTATATCGGAAACTATGCATGCTAGACTACTAGTTTCTTTGGGGAAGATGTCAGATGTCATCTTAAATGTAGGGCTCGTCAAGCCATGCAACTTTCCCAAACAAACTAATAGCCTAGCATGCAAGGTTTACGAGATAAACGGGTTTTTAGTTTGACAGCTGTCATCTAAAATGTAGGGCTCGTCAAGGCATGCAACTTTCCCAAACAAGCAAATAGTCTAGCATCCACGGTTAGTAGTTACGAAATAGTGATTTAATAGTGTCATTTGGTAGCTAGTTACGAAAAGTTACGAACGTGGAAAAAAATAGTGTTCATTTGTAACCGGTTACGAAACAGTGACTAAAAAGTGTTTTTTCGTAGCTAGTTACCAAATTCTGGTTACGAAAGTGCACGAAGGGCCACAGAACAGCTGTTTCATTTCTGACATTTGTCAGCTGTGCTTGTTGTTGTGGCTCAGAGATATCTAATTTATACATGCCCTTATAATTTTGCCCTGTTGCTACTACTGTTCCCGAAATTTTGAGCCCTTTTTCGAGATAGATTTGAGCACCTTTACTAGTAAAAACTGTAGCATAGCCCTTCCCTGCCATAGAACTAACAGATAATAAATTAGCCGAAAGTTGTGGTACTAATAGGGCGTTAGAAATTTTGTCAATATTGCCGCTATTTACACAAATTGTACCTGTTCCTTCGCTTAAAATCTGCTGGTTGTTGGCTACGGTTACTGTGTCTGACTGGGGAGAAAAATTGCTGAATGATTGTATGTTATTGCACATATGAGATGTTGCGCCAGAATCTATGAACCAATGGGATGGGTTTTTGGAAGAATGAAAAGATGAATAAAGTGTAACATGTGTACTGAAATTAGCCTTATTCTTCTTTTTGCGGTTCCGGCACTCCGAGACGACGTGTCCATGTCGCTTGCAGAATGTGCACACATGCTTTGGGCGCGGGGGCACAGGCGTAGTCTTGGACGCAGGCGTAGGCTTCGATGTATACAGAGCACTGTCTTTCGTCGAGGTCGATGGCCGCTGGTCCTCCTTCAGTAACAATGTAGCTACGGAGTCCGAAGAGATTTTAGTTCCCGATCCTTCCAATGCCATTACCATAGGGTTATATTTTTCAGTCAAACCAGTTAACATTATAACTCCTACAAACTCATCATTGACGGGAGCCTTTATTTCCGCTAGTTGCTGCTGCGTGCTGCGGATTCCGTTAACATATTCGTCCATGCTAGTACAGTTCTCCAGTCTTGTATTGAAGAGTTTACGAAGTAGGTGCAGGCGCCGTAGAAGGCCGCTGTCAGCATAAGCTGCTTGTAGCTTTTCCCAGGTTTTCTTGGCGGTGGTGCAGCTCATTATCACAGGGTACACCGATGTTGCTACTGATAAGCATATTTTTGCCTTTGTTTTTGCATCAAGCCGCTTGAATTGCATGTCTCCAAGTTGCTGCATCATAAGTGCGGGACTTTCTATAAAATCCCACATGTCACTCACGACGAGTACGTTCTTCATCGAGAAACTCCAGCTGGTGAAGTTTCTGGCACCCTCCAGTTTCTCAATCGTGGGCACCCCAATCTGTTGTGCCATCGGGAGAGGCTGCTGTCCACTAGGTGTAGCTGTAGGTTGCGCTGGTGCCGGCAGTTGTCCTGCCGATGAAGGGTTTTGGGTGTCACCCTCCATAGCACTCGTACCAAATTATATATTCTTACACAACTTAGGTTAGAGGGGCTCTGGGCCCATAACCTGTTAAATTTCCGAAAGGAAATTTGAGATCATGGAAGTAAACTAAGTTGTTTGATGTATCATCAACAGAATATTTTATTAGAGTAATAGTTTTGTTTTGTGTCATAGTTGACAAACATAAATATAAAAATATATAGTGGCCAGGGTGTCTCAGTATTTACAAAAAGTATTTACAGCAATTATTTATTATTTACTAATGCCTATTAAGTAGGTAATGTTTCTCATAAAAGGTTTGTTTTAGGCGATTTTTAAGGCCTGCTAGGCGAAGCACAATATTTTTAAACTTAAGTAATATATACAACTTGAAAGCTTATCAAATTAAAGTTCTCAAATAATCCTAGTGCCGTGTGATGCCGGCTTAAAATAGCATTTTTACCCGATTTATTTCTTGTGGGTGCCGTAAGAAGCGACTAAGGCACTTGAGGGTTTCAAGTACCTGTCAGTATATCACACGATTCTTCAGTAACCCTCAATTTTTGTAAGACGTGGCGATAGCAACAGTATTTTCATGGCCGTTAACTCATTGCCTACCTCGCAAGGGTTTAAGGCGTGATATGCATATGTATGTATGTAATTATCCTAGTAGATATTTAAGATAAAGGTAATGTTTTTGAGAACTTGCAAAATTGCATTCTTCTTTAAAGTTATAATTGTAGGTATACCAAACACGTTGTAGTGTTTTAAAATGTATTACTTAAAGGTAATGTTATATAAATTTTCTAAGAGACTTCTTGAGATTTAATCCTAAGCTTTTTACCAAAGTTAATCCACTGAGTGTAATTTATGCAAAAATAATAAAATAGCGCTAACTAGTTTCTCCAAGAAGTTAGCAAGAGTAGCTTAAGCTGTCTTCTTTTGAAAAGATACCTCGACTTTGTTTTTTATTTGAGTAACTAGTGGTCCGCTCAGTGCTCTCTTTTAACCCCTGTTATTCGTTTTTCCTTGAGAGTATTATAGCCTTGTATAAATGACAGAGATCTTCCTTTTTCGTGTGGGAAACCGAATCGTCCAACAACCTGATGAGCCCTACTGTCAAGAGTTTTCAATCGCCTACTACTAGTAGTAGGACATGGTTGTTTAATGACCGCCGCGCCGTCTAAGTAATCATAGACGTGCCCTCCGAAGCGCAGAACAATCTACACAAAAACAGAGATAATAATATCAAATATTCGAACATTTTCTACCATAGCAAGAAGGCAGCCTAATTGTATTTCACATTTTTCTATGTTTTAGATGTTCTTTGTTTTTAATGTGCAATAAATAGTATTACTATATAAAAATGCCGGAGCCAAGTGCTATTGTAAATCTAGCGCCAGAAACTTTCTCACTATCCTGCATTAAGGATGACAGTTTTTTGTAGAAAAGTGATTGTGGATTTGTGCATATTGAGTGATTTGTATTATTATTATGTTGGTACGTTTCCGAATCTCAGGCCCACAGAGACCCGGTCCTTTGAGGCATGAGTGGGGCCAAGCCAACAGCACAGAGTCCTTTTTGCACCAAATAATGTGTTTTGATGTGTACATCAAGCGAAAACTCGCTGTGTCTGCACTATAGAAGTACACCCAGAGCCAGCACCCGCCTGATGCAAGGACTATTGCAGATGCGGGTCGGATTACTGAGGTTATGGGGAGGGATTTGGTGGACCGGTTGCTGGATTATTATGTTGTAATTTTTCGTTGAAATGGAATAATAATCTTCTTCTTTTTCTTTTCGTGTGGGACACCGAGTCATCCAACGACCCGATGAACCCTGGTGTCAGAGTTTTTCAACCGCCTACTACCACTAGTAGGCCTCTGACATGGTTGTGTTTCGACCGCCGTCTAAGTAATCATAGACAGCAACCGGGACCGACGGCTTAACGTACCCTCCAAAGCACGGAACCATTTCTTTTTCGGACTATCAGGTGGTTCACCCTGCAATGTCCTAACCAGACCAGGAACAAATTCACAAAGAGATAAATATCAACTTTTGTGAGTGTCCCACCGAGAATCGAACCCGGAACCTTTGCGTCGCAGGCAGTCGCACTACCACTGCGCCACATCGGTCGTCAAAATAACAATAATAATAATAATGTCCTGGACAATTCACACAGCGCCATCTAGGCCGAAACTAAGCAAAGCTTGTACTATGGGAACTAAAATAAAATAAAACTTGAAAGAGGTCTCTTAATGAAAACGCCGATAGACTTCACAACAGATGGTTTATTCAGTATTTCAGTGAAAGAACTTAAATAACAGAGTTTCAGTAGGTTAGGTTTTCATAGCATACGTTTACATACTAGGTAGGTATCCTAGGCTAAACGACGAAGGGGAGGACGACTATGTGGTTATCGCAACCCTTGCCGCATAAGTAAACTGAGCGTAGGGGTGGACTGCATATATGGCTATCGCACCCTTAGCTCTTGGTACTACTTGGAGACTGCATATGTGGCTATCGTCCAAGTGACCGCTACGCTAAGAATAAAATGTACTGGCCGTGCGCGGCCTTTTATACGCTCGAGAGTGAGACCGATAGTCGGTGTGCGAGCGGGAAAGTATTCGAGTCGATGCGCGTGGTGCGTTGTGCGCGCGCCTTGCTACAGTCTCCCCCTCTGGTACTCGTTGACGTCCCGTAAGAGTACCAGGAACTATGAAGTGGTTGTCTTCTTAGGTCTTCCTCGTCGTCTAATGGGTATAATGGGTACTGGTGTTTCATCATCAACTCGATTCTCAAATTTTACAATTGCTGAAGTATGGTATTTTCCAATAGGGTTTTCAGGATCATTGACATTAGCGACCTCGTATATTGAACTTCCGTGTTTATTAATAACAATGTACGGACCATCACGTCGAGGAGCTAGTTTTGCAGAAAATTGTTTGTCTTGATTACTGATTGGGTGAGTTTCCACCAAGACCAAGTCACCAATATTATAACCAGGATCTGGACGACGTTTCTGATTTGCTCTTGCTCTATTATTGTCTTGCATGTTTTCAACATTTTCTTTTGCATTTTCTAAGTCTTTAGCAAGATTTTTCAGATATGGAGAGATTCCTTCGACAAAATTTTCAGTGTTAACAATCTCACTGAAATTGTGAGTTATTTCAAATGGTGTTCTCATTTTTCTTCCAAATGTTAGGTAATCTGCGGAGTAACCAGTGCTTTGGTTGAATGCAGAGTTTATAGCTGGTAAAGTTTCAGGCCATCGGTTGTGTTTATCTTGGACCATTATTGCAATTTGACTTTTCATGTCTCTGTTTTTACGCTCTACAATGTTTGGTTCTGGATGATATACAGGACTCAGGAATTGTTGAATATCTAAACAGAATGTTAGTTTTTGCATTATGGCAGATATGAACTGTGTGCCATTGTCACTTGAGATTCTACGGGGTAGACCGTATCGCAGAAGTACTTCATTTAAGAGTGTTAAAGCACATTGTTGAGCAGTTGCTTCCTTCAATGCAAACAGCTCAACCCATCTTGAATCTTGATGCTGTATCTTCTACTATGAATATCCATTTCTCACCATTCGAACCTTTAGGTAGTGGCCCAAATAGATCTATAGATAGGACTTCGAATCGTTGATTGTTAGCAGTAGATTGAAATAAACCTGATGGTTTTTGATTTGATGGCTTATATTTTTGACATTCAGTACATGACTTCACATACTTGGTTACATCTTTACGCATGTTTTTCCAGTAGAAATTGCTTTCTATGCGTTTCAACGTTCTTTCTGCGCCTGAATGTCCGGCAGTAGGTACATCATGAAAGGACTTTAATACATTGTTGATTTCATGTTTAGGTATGATTAGTTTAACATTATCATCTTCTTGATCGGGTGTAAAACGATAGAGTATCCCGTTACTTAGAAGGTATCCTCTTTTAGACCATTGGATGTAATCTTCTGATTCTGATTGATCTTCTAAAGCTTTTATTATTTGTAAAAGGTTTTCATCTTTACGTTGTTCGCTTGCTATGTTGATTTCATTTCTTCTTGGAAAATCAATCTCTATTTGACAAATTTCACATTTTTCCGTTTCAGTATGCTGTTCAACACATGGAGGTCGTGACAGGCTGTCAGCTAAAACATTTGATTTTCCAGGGCAATATTTTATTTCAAAGTTATAGGGCTGTAGTTGTAAAGCCCATCGCGCTAACCGGCCAGTTGGCGATTTTAAGTTCAGAAGCCATTTCAGTGGTTGATGGTCAGTAATAGTTATAAACTTAGCACCTTCAATATAGCCTCTAAAACGTGTGATTGCCCAGACTATGGCTAATGCTTCTTTCTCGGTTACAGTATAGTTACGTTCAGCCGGTATTAGGAGTCGACTGGCGTACTCAATCGGGTGTTCGTCGGTACCCTCCCCCTGGACCAAAGCTGCTCCAATTGCATAATTGCTAGAATCAGTCCTTATTGTAAAAGTAGATTCGTAATCAGCTTGCTTCAAGATTGGTGCAGGCGTTAATGCTTTTTTCAATTTATCATATGCTTCTCTTTGCTCATCATTCCAACACCAAGTAACAGTTTTCTTAGTGAGGTTTGTTAAAGGTCTGGCTATTTCAGCAAAGTTTTCTATGAAACGTCTATACCATGACGCTGTTTGTAGAAAGGATATCAGTTGCTTCAAATTCTTAGGCTCAGGCCTATTTATGACTGCAGAAATTTTATCTGGATCCGCTTTTATTCCTTCAGGAACTATGAGATGTCCCAGATATTTTATTTTTGTGCATCCAAACTTGCATTTTTTTCTATTGGCTCTCAGACAGTATTTTCTTAGTTTTACGAAAACTTCACGAATATCCTCTAAATGTTGCTCAAATGTGGTAGATCGGATTATCAAGTCATCCAGATAGCATAGAACACTTTGCGCTCGCAGCCCGTGTACAAATTTATCCATTAATCGTTGAAATGTAGCGGGTGCGTTTCTTAATCCAAATGGCATACGTTTGAATTTGTACATTCCAAATGGTGATATGAAAGCGGTTTTATCCTGATCTTGTGGTTGTACTTTTATTTGCCAATATCCTGATTGTAGATCAATTGTTGACATGTAAGGCAAGGCTTTTGCCTGATGTAACAGATCATCTATTCGAGGTAAGGGATATCTGTCTGGAACTGTTATTTCATTGAGTTTTCGATAGTCTACGCAAACTCTTACATCATTTTCACCTTTTGGGACCAAGATTACAGGTGCAGACCAAGGTGAGTCGCATTCTTCAATAATATCATTGTTTATCATTTCATCTATTTTAGATTTTAGCTGCTGTTGTCTTGCAGGGGATAATCTATATGGCTTAACTGCTATAGGACTATGGTTTCCTGTATCTATTTTGTGTTCTGCCAATGATGTAGGTTCTTTATTTTGTTCAAATATATCGCTATATGAATTGAGTAATTGATTGAATTGTTCTTTTTCAGTATAGGATAGTAATTGACCTTCATCAGAGTTTAAAGAAAAATCAACAGAGTACAGTGAAATAGGATTTATTGGAACATAATCAATTCGTGGATCAAGTCGTGATTTCATGTCAGCAGGTTCGCGAGGACGAATTGGTAGCGGTGGAGTGTCCATCTTGATTAATTGCCATGGTACAACAGGATTTTCTGCTTCGTCTGAACGCGGAGAAGGAGTTTGTGTCATAGGAGACAGACATTTCAAGCTGTTTGCCCATTGGAGGAACTTAGGCAATTCATCGTCTTCAAGTTCTTTGTTTTCGAATGTCAGTTTCTTTGCTGCCGTTAGCTGTGGTATTTCTTTGATGCGTACGAAGTCGAACATCTTAGTAGGGTCGTCAACAAAGGCCCATGTTCGCTGCGGTAGGTATAACGTGATTCCAGCCTTCTCGAGAAAGTCGATGCCCAGAAGAGTGCGATTTTCCTTTGCCATCGGCATTACTGTCAACTCGATAGGCAAAGTACGGCCTCCTAGAGTGACGTCCACACTTGTCGACAAAAGTTTGTGTGTAGTGATGGATCCATCTGCCAGTTGAACATCTGCGGTACGCTCGACGAATTTTTGGCCTTGTTGTAGTAACATTTCGTGCAGTTTTGTTCCTGCAATGCTGGTACGTGCAGCTGTGTCTAAATATGCGTATCCCGGTTTCCCATATATTAATATTTCGATGGTGGGAATCTTCACGTCACCTTCGATTTGCCTTTCGACCATGGAGTAGAAGCTTACGGTTTTAGGGGGCGTTTCTTTGGATTTACAGCTTTGACAGTTGCTGCGAAATACCCCTGGAGCTCCACATCCATAACAAGATACAACGGGTTTGGCTGGCGAAGTATCTTTAGCTGGTGGTTCCTTTAGGACTTCCTTCTGAACTTGCGGAGACTGTGCCAATCTCTTACGACATTCTTCAATTGCATGACCTCTCTTCATACAAAACAAGCATCTCTTCGCTTTGTTTATTTTAATGGAGTTTGATGACGTGGATGATGGCACATCTGCCGACGTTTCAAGGGACTCGAGATGACGAGCCTTTTCTATCAGGTCGTTGAAGTTTTTAATATCTGTGCGAGCAATCTTTCTCCCGACGTCCAGTTTCAGCAGGCCGTACAGAAAATCTATCTGCTCCTCTTCCTTGTGTCTTTTTGCAGGCAACATTCCTAACAGGGCTCTTTTTCTGCATAGGAAGGAATCGATATTTTCCGTTACTCCCTGACAGTCGCTGAACAACTGCTGGTACACGTCGTGTGGTTGGAGTTTTGGTGCGAAAGCTGAACGCAAACTGGTTAGTGCGGCTGTCCAACTTTTGATTTCAGCTCGAATTCCTGTCCACCACGTACTTGCAGTATCCTTCAAAAGCAGTGGTAGACCCGAAAGTGCGTCTTCGTCTGATATTTCTTCGATTTGTTTGTAGATAGACACGCTTGTGATAAATTCGTCTACTTTGTTGTAGTCTCGTTCCCCATTGAATCTGAGGGTACATCGAGTAAAATTTTTGTTCCGCGGTGCTACCGTTGGTATCCGATTGAGAAACTCTTGAAACTGTTCTTCAGTGAATTGTAACGCCATCTGTGTATCGCTTTCAGTATCTTCTTGACTTCCTTCTGTCTTAAATTGTTTGGATCTCCTCCGTCTATTTGCAGGCGCCAGTTTAGATAATTAATTTTTGACGTCTACCATAGATAAAGAAATTTCCGTCGTAGGTATTTTCGTTGGGCGCCAAGTTGAAAGAGGTCTCTTAATGAAAACGCCGATAGACTTCACAACAGATGGTTTATTCAGTATTTCAGTGAAAGAACTTAAATAACAGAGTTTCAGTAGGTTAGGTTTTCATAGCATACGTTTACATACTAGGTAGGTATCCTAGGCTAAACGACGAAGGGGAGGACGACTATGTGGTTATCGCAACCCTTGCCGCATAAGTAAACTGAGCGTAGGGGTGGACTGCATATATGGCTATCGCACCCTTAGCTCTTGGTACTACTTGGAGACTGCATATGTGGCTATCGTCCAAGTGACCGCTACGCTAAGAATAAAATGTACTGGCCGTGCGCGGCCTTTTATACGCTCGAGAGTGAGACCGATAGTCGGTGTGCGAGCGGGAAAGTATTCGAGTCGATGCGCGTGGTGCGTTGTGCGCGCGCCTTGCTACAAACTCAAATACTTTTTTTTGTAAATAAATACATAGGATGCATAGAAACACCCAGACTAAACACAAATATCTGAAAATGACTTAACAAATATTTGTGTCTTGTGGGCATCGAACCCACGACCCTCGGCGTAGCAGGCAGGGGTACTATCCGCTACGCCATAGGCCCAGTCTAGGTAATACTAGTAATACTAGATGTTTGCGACACCAACGTTCCGCAAGTGAGTTCTCAATTCTTGCTCTCAAATCACAAAGCAATACGGCAACTGCCGGCCACCATGTGCGTTTTATACCCTGGGCCGTATCCGTTATGCTAACAGCTTTGGAAATCGTCAGGAAATAAGCAGATATTCAGTCATAAATATAAAAGTAGGTAGAAACCTTTTTAGATGAAAGCGAATCAGATTTTCAGTTACAATAGAGACCTTCAAATCGAAATCTGGCTGTGATAGGAAATCATAACTTACATTGTTGAATATAGTGAACAATTTTGTTCTCGTTCCTGTCTCATACACTCACTCCGAAGGGTTTTATATGACGGTTTCACACAATTTTCCATAAATTTAGCATTTACGACTTTACTCTTTTTGTTTTGGACGGTGACGGTCTCAGTTTTATCCATTGTGCATATAATTTGATACCAAGCTGTAGACAATTTAATATAATTTTAGTGGTTGTTGATCTCTTACGTTGTTCTCCCACTCTGTCCGTTCCTAAGTATTTTTTTTTAAGGCAATTACGAATTTCAATATTCTTTTCGTATGGGACACCGAGTCGTCCAACGACCCAATGAACCCTGGTGTCAGAGTTTTTCAACCGCCTACTACTAGTAGTAGGCTTCTGATATGGTTGCGTAACGACCACCGTCTAAATAATCATAGACAGCAGCCGGGAAAGACGGGTTAACGTGCCCTCCGAAAAACGGAACTATCTTTCTTTTCGGACAATCAGGTGGTTCAGCCTGCAATGTCTTATACTGGGAACGAATTCACAAAGTGATAAAATATCATCTTTGTGAGTGCCCCACCGAGAATCGAACACGGAACCTTTGCGTCGCAGGCAGTCGCACTACTACTACGCCACATCTGTCGCCGAACTGCGAATTTAAATCTTATTACCATATAAATACGGCTACGGCGCGTTTACGGATGCGTCTTCCAAGTAGTTCGCATCCGTTACCTAGCCGTATTTGTATTTGAATAAGATCGAACTTCGCAATTCTGACAGACGCATGTGTTACGGTGCGTCAAAAAGACAGCAACAGATGACAAGTGAGAGCTCCGCCTTGACTACTAAGCATTTATTTTGTTCGTACCTCATTCTCCACTTAATATGGCTTATTATTTTTTCCTGAAGTGTCTACGTTTATTTATGCTATCTTTCGCACTGCTAAAGAGTGGAACTCACCACCTGCGTCTGTGTTTCCAAACGCATACAACCCTGATCTCTTCAAAGTAAGAGTGAACAGGCTTTTTCTGGGTGAGCTTAGACTCTGTCTCTGTCCTATGACCTAGACTAGAGTCACGAGCAAACCCATACTTAATGAAAAAAAATCTTCTATTCTATTCTTATATGATGATTCAATATATACCTACAGACAGGATAATCAACTTCAGCCTGGTGCTCAGATGCCTGATGATGAACTTAGTAAAATTTAAAAAATAACCTTAGGGTATGAAAGACAAATAAGCATAGACCGAACACATAAAATAAGTTCCAGAGTGCGACTTTAGAAACGTCGATTTCCATTCTGAAAGCCTGCATCATTTATCCGACCCATCCTAGGAAGTGATTGATTATCGAGGGATGGATCTTGATATAGGTGGACAGGTTTTACCATCACTTCTGTGCTATGCAATCCTTGTAATGGCTGTGGATACGTCAACGATGATCTAATAGATAGCCTCTATTTGTATGTAGATGATTGTTTAAGCAGGTGACCGGATATTCTACGTAATAAGTAGTAAACACTTAACATGCATTTTAAGTGATGAACAAAAACAAAGTGATTATTCAGATTGATATTTGAGTAGCAATTCTGCCTTGCTGTCGTGAACTTTTGCAATATGAGCAAAATTTTGTTCTAGAAAAGTTGATATTGCTTATGAAATGACAAATCGATGGTATTAACAGCATACAAAGTACCCATTTAAGGGACCAATTTATACTGTTTTTTTATACAGCTTTTAAGAATAACCGTATAATAGTATGCCGTGTAATGCCAGCTTAGAATAGATGCCGTGTAATTCCCCATTTCTTTCCTGTGGGAGTAGTAAAAGGCGACCAAGGGACTTGAGGGTGTGTATTGCAATTTTAGGCAGAGGGATGAAAACCTGTCACTATGGCCATACACAATTGTCCGAATGACCCTCAAATATTTGTCAGACGTGGCGTAAATAGCCGTTTTGCGGCCATACCCCGCAAGGGATAATAGGCGTGATATGATATGTGTTCTAAGAATAACCAGTTTAAGTAGACCCCTTAAATCTGCTGCTAATAGCTAGTTATTTCCTGTCAAAGCACTTAGGTAAGTAGAGAAGACAGAATATAATTACAAGTTCACGGAATTTAGAATTATTAGAATAAAGCGGGTCTCACACAGACCGCCTTTCCCGGTGTTGTGCTGTTTTATGATGAACGGAGTTTAGCAGTCACATATAAAATCATGACATTATTGAACTAGTATGTACTCCTACGTAGTGTACATGTAAAATCCTTGCATGGTTCATGTTGCCACAGCAGCTGTCACAGGTTGTCATATGCATGGTAGCAGTCACGAACCACAGTGTCGTCCGGTGTGTGTGTGATTCACATATGGCATCAAAGATTTTAGCGAGCGCGCTGTTCTATTTTATATTAGCAGATGTACAAAAAATATTTCCGTTCAAACGTTTACCGTTTCAAATTATCACACCTGCCTTGACAACAGCATGTAGTTAGGTACCTACATACAGGAGACAATAAATACATGATGTAGGCTTGGTTGAATTTTGCAGCAACAGACGTGTATCCTATTAAAGAGGTAGTTTGTTTGTTTTAATAACGTTCATTGAGTCCGCAAACTTAATGACGCAGATCATGACGTGACAGGTTAGTTTGTATAAGGGGTCAATAAACTTTTTCAAACTATTTAAAACTAAATTTCGTATCACAGACTGATGTTGTGACGTCACTGTACACTATTTAAGATGGCAAAACATTTAGGTTTTAAAATAGTTGCTGAGTGTACTAAATCTTATTTACTATACAAATTTTAAAAAGCAATAAAGAGAGCTATTCTACTTTCGGACACTGATTTTAAACATTTAAGTTGTGTATTTTATTAATGGGCCTTTATTTGACGGCTGTTTAAAAAAATACCAAAAAATCATTGATACATTGGTGTTGAACAGTTGGGGAGCATATTACTTGAAAATTTATTAAGAAGTTATAATTTGAGTTTCATTGAGAGTTCGGAAATAATATTTGCGGTGCTAGTAGCGCTTATGTAAACATATTTTGATATGGCTAACATTGAATAAGGATTACCGGTCCTAAAGTGGTACCTCAGCAAGGTTACAAGAAAGCAACACTACACTACAGTTCACTACTACTAGAAAGCTAATTCTATTACCTCTTGAGGCTAGTTGAGAAACCCACAGTAAAAATGGCGTAAAGTTTACTCTTTTAAACTGTTTAAATTACCTTATTACGCCAGACACAACCCTATTGAAAACTAGCGAACCATGAATCTTGAGAGTTGGGACTAACTTATCCCTTTAAGGGATCAATCGACACTGGTGTTACGAAAAACTGTATGAAAAACTAGTTTAAGGTTCTGTTTATGTGCTGCTAATAGTGCGAGTTTTTTTAAATCATTGTTTTTCCAAGCCACATTTATGAAATACCTATGTATACTTAGTATTAGAGATGCAGCACCGACTATGGTTTGGCTGACTAGCCGGCTACTAACTAATCGGCCTAGTCACCAACTAGTAGCCAACTATTAAAATGCCCGACTAGTTGGCTGAGCCGATCTTTACTTTGTTGGCGTTTGGAAAAATAAATGATCTAAGTGCACCTTTTTCACAGCTTTTCTTCCAATAAAAACAGTTGTGGTTTAATATCGAACATAAATGATTATTAATTATTACAAGTTGAAATAAGTTAATTTATTAAATTGAAGACCGCAATTGCCAAAAATAAAATGGCCGGGTAGGCCTTTCCTACAAGACGGTACATATCTACTTAGTATGCGTTATGTTTAAAATGCAGACTTTTTGGTAAAAATATAATCTGTGTTTAAGTGTACTTATTATTCTTATCGTACCTACTTTATTATTATTATTAACCGTCCTGATTGATTTGCGAAACAAGAATTGCAAAAATGCGTAGGTAGCATCTTCCGTACGCACCCTAGTGCAAGGCTAGCCAACACAATTTCCAGGTTGGCAAAACTATCAAGTTTACTGTGGCACCGGAGCACGACTTTAAAGCGCAAAATATTATACACAAAAAACCGAAAAAATGCGAGTCGAATTCGCCCACCGAGGGTTCTACGAGTATAATATTCTATGAATAAATTTTCATAGAGCCCCTGAACTAACTTTCAAAGCAATTTTTAATATTCTTGTGTAGCAGGATATCTGTAAGGATAGCAAGCGGAGTGCTGATGATACTTTTTTTTTTTGAGATACGGCTCAAAGGACATCGATGCCCGACGTGGGTGAATTTATTATGAATTGGGATGTGCTAGGACCATGGGTGGTAATTCTATGAATGTAAAGTTCCTGAGACGTCAATACCTAGCCTTACCCTAGTATCAGTCAAGAAAATATTTGAAATCAGAAGCCGTAAGTGGCCTTACAGTTACTTATTATTTTTAATATTTTGATTTTTGGCTTCAATTCTGAGGTATAATAATGAGCAGAGTTTGCTTGATTATTGTGCCTCTTAGTGTTCCATGAAGTAAATTTAAAACAGGTAAAGATACGGGTGTGCTGGAGTTAATTTAAAACAGTAATGTTACAAGTGTGTTGTGAGTGAGCGAGCATAGGCAAATTTTCCATTACCCAACACTACCAGCAATGTTTACAAATTAGGTAAAGTGCCCTTCAGGCAATAGGATCTGTAACGCTGTACACAAGGCACTATCTAGGAGAATTTTGGCTTCACACTAAGAAGAATCTACATATGGTGTTAAAAGCGATTTTAGATATAAAGACCTAGCTCATTTAAGATAGTCTGTAAGGAAAGTTGGAGTACAAGATAAAACGATTTTCATTTAAAAATTAAATTGAACTTACGCTTCACCGGAATTTTAAGGTTCGAAATTCACACATAATGTTTTTTTTTATTTAATGGACCGATGACGTAATGAGGGCGGCTGGTAGCGACTAGATGGCGAAAACAAAAGATCGTGCCTTATGGGTATACCTTAGGGGAGGTCTCCGTCCAGCAGTGGATTGCTATAGGCTGATGTGTATGGGTGTATGTGCGATGGAGCGCAGTATGTTAGGCCTGAAACGGATGGATCGGGTCAGGTATACCATACGACGCTCTAGAACACAAATATCTGACGTAGCTCGAGCAGCAGCCAAGCTAAAGTGGGACTGAGCATGTCACGTATGCCGCATGCCAGAAGAGCTGTGGGCAAAATCATCTTTTTTGTGGAAATGGACGCCGCGGCAGACTCTGTCATAGTTGGCGCGACGAGTTCTCACGAGACCGGCATGCAGACGCCCTCCTGTTTTTTTTACTGGATGGTAAGAAAAGAGGGATGGCTTTAACTCATCAGTGGGATGGCGTGGGCTAGACTGTACCTATTTACATACATATATATATCAAGCTTATATTCCTTGCGGGATAGTTAGAGCAAAAAAGCTGTAAAAAACTAACATTTACGTCTTTGTGTATTGGTATAGTGGCAGGTTCGCCTAAAATTGCAATACACGTGTAACCCAATTGTACCTTAGTCACCTCTTACGACACCCACGGGAAAAAATAGGGTAATGCTATGCTAAGCTGACATCTATCTACTTACTCAAATTGTTGCAAAAACGTTTCTAGGAGAAGTAGCCGTTGTCTTTCTGAGAAATTTGTTTTGTGAAGTGATGCGGTGCAAAACCTTTGAGAAATCTGTCTTGTCTCTGCAATATCGGTGTACATCTGACAAACCATTATATGGAGAAACCAGTATTTTAGCTTGCAATGGCCAAACTGCAATATGGGCCTTTGACCTTTGTACAGACAAACTTGAGAGGTACATGCATTTGACGATGAAATTCCGATTTGTATGCAGGTATGGATGGCAGGGCAAAGGGTGGTTAGGTGTTTATGTGATATTCCACCACCGAAATGAACCCATATTACCAAGAAGGATTAATTGTTTTATGAAATACTGGAAAGATACAGGCAGTGGGACACTTAGTTAAAATAATAATTATCATAATGGAAATGTTTTCCGCGTCACATAATATTTTAACCGTTTCTACCAACTTACGCAAAGGAAACACCCCAAAGAGGGTTTCATGTAATATTCATGGGTAGGTATTATAGTTCCTATATTTATGGGTTTTTGACCAAATAGAGCGTAAAGTACGACGTGGAAAAATAAATATATTTTTAACAGAAAAGCTTATATAAAACAGTTTTTTTTTGTAAAAAATGATTTTAAACAGATGCAGCAATTAAGTCCCTGAAATATAATTTATACAAAAGCGCTACGCTAATCGCTACGCCGTAGAACTAGATAGAAGAATATTTTAGCCACTCCTAATATTTAGGTAGCTATTACTGCCTATACGTTATTTAAGTAACATATCATGCCAGTCATCATAGCAATCAAATTGTAGGAACCAGTGGTATGGGGTTATTATTATTTTATACTAGCTCTTACCCGCGACTTCGTCCGCGTTAGATAGTTTTTTTAGGCACAGGTTCTAAAGTAGATATGTAGAGGTATTTTCATATTAAGTATGACAGTGATATTAGAACACTTCTTATCTCTACTGTTTAAAGATGACGTGCTTGCTTCTGTTGTTAAAGGGACAATTCAAAATTTGCTTTCCGGTGTACTGCCCTGAGAGATCAATATTTATAACCATTGAATACAAAAGTCAGTAGATAACAAAAAAATCCTCGGTAAAAAGTTGCCAATGTCTTTTCTCAACTTATTCCCATCATACTGAACAACTTTTGTTTTGAAACCACTTCTGTATCTCTAATAGTTTAGGTGGGCTCCTGATGGTACACCTGGTGGTCTACATAAAGTACTCCAGATCCTCAATATCCTTGTGAAAAGAAGCAGCCCATCATACTGAACAACTTTTGTTTTAGAATCATGCCTGTATCTCTAATAGTTTAGCTGGGCTCCTGATGGTACACCTGGTGGTCTACATAATGCACTCCAGATCCTCTATGTCCTTGTGAAAAGAAGCGGCCCATCATACTGAACAACTTTTGTTTTGGAACCATTTCTGTATCTCTAATAGTTTAGGTTGGCTCCTGATCTACACCTGGTGGTCTACATAAGGTACTCCAGATTCTCTATGTCGTTGTGAAAAGAAGCAGGCCATCATACTGAACAACTTTTGATTTAGAACCATGTCTGTATCTCTAATAGTTAAGCTGGGCTCCTGATGGTACACCTGGTGATCTACATAAGGTACTCCAGATCCTCAATATCCTTGTGAAAAGAAGCAGCCCATCATACTGAACAACTTTTATTTTGGAACCACTTCTGTATCTCTTATGGTTTAAGTGGGCTCCTGATGGTACACCTGGTGGTCTACATAAGGTACTTCAGATCCTCAATGTCCTTGAGAAAAGAAGCAGCCCATCATACTGAACATTTTTTGTTTTAGAACCACGCCTGTATCTCTAATAGTTTAGCTGGGCTCCTGATAGTACACCTGGTGGTCTACATAAGGTACTCCAGATCATCAATGTCCTTGTGAAAAGAAGCGGCCCATCATACTGAACTACTTTTGTTTTAGAACCATGCCTGTATCTCTAATAGTTTAGCTGGGCTCCTGGTGGTACACCTGGTGGTCTACATAAGGTACTCCAGATCCGCAATGTCCTTGTGAAAAGAAGCGGCCCATCATACTGAACAACTTTTGTTTTAGAACCATGCCTGTATCTCTAATAGTTTAGCTGGGCTCCTAAAGGTACACCTGGTGGTCTACATCTGTACTCCAGACCCTCGAATAGTGATAAAAAGTAGCCTATGTCCGTTCTCGGTATGCTAGCAATCTCTGTGCCAAGTTTCATGAAGATCGGTTCAGCGGTTTGGCCGTGAAAGCGTAGCAGACAGACAGACAGACAGACAGACAGACAGAGTTACTTTCGCATTTATAATATTAGTGTGGATGGATTAGTGTGGATAGTGTGGATTAGTGTGGATTTACGGGGTAGCTTTGATCGCAGCTCTACTACTGCAATAGAGTGCAAAAAAAAGGGTTTTATATGAATCATAGCTATCCACGAACATGTAAGTTGCCTGTGCAAACATTCAAACCATATTTTTGCGCTGTATAGCAGCAATTTAACTACAATCAAAGTTACCCCATTCCACGGTACTAGTTTTTCATAAACTTCTTAGGAATAAGAGGTAGCAAAAGTACGTTAATCCCTTAAATGAGTTAGCCGAGGTGCTGCCGATAATACAACACTGCAAGGTATATATCTACACTAATATTATAAAGAGGAAAGATTTGATTGTTTGTTTGTTTGCATTGAATAGGCTCCGAAACTACTGGCCCGATTTAAAAATTCTTTTACCATTAGAATCCTACATCATTCCTGATGAACATAGGCTATATTTTATACGAGAAAAAAATAGGGATCCACTTGAAAATTTCGATAATGTAACCGAAGGCATAGAGTAGAAATCACATAGAGATGACACTCCCGCTCCAGACGCGCTCAAGGTCAATCCGTCTGGCTGTCTCTTAGCGAACAATTCAGTCGGGAGTGCGCTTAACTGCGCTTCGCCGCGGAAACGTTCGTCGTGCGGGCCGAATTTTCATTTTTTGTGATAAATTTAGCAATGCCGAATTATTGTGGTGTGTAAAAGTGATGCGAGGAAGACTCCGCATCTAAGTTTTTTTAATTTGCCTAAAGATGAGCCAAGGTAAGTGATGATTTTACAGTAAATACCTAGGTACCTACTATTCGTTATTATACGTAATTGTTGTGTGTACTCCTATTTTTACTTACGTAGGTACCTAGTTTCCATTTTCTAATTTAAACTACCTAGGTGCCTAAGTCATTGTTAGCTGATAATGATAAATAAGCACATTCTTATCGTAGGTATGTTTTTTAACGTAGGTAAGTAGGTACCTACTTATCACTGCTCGACTGCAAAAAACCATTTTTGCAACTATTTTAAAATTCTGTACCTACCTATTAACAATAAAATGGTAAGGTAAGACTTTAAAACAGGTAAATATTTTGTTCCCACGGGAAAACTGTTAGCAGCGGTCGCAACCGCTTGACTGGCCGCTAGTCTGGAATAAAATTATTGGCACGTGACAGCCCCGACTTAAAGCGCGGGAGAGTGCGGGGCGTTATGGGCTGCGGGGGGAAGTAGGTATTTAAAGCGCGGCTTTTGGGGCCCAGACAAAGGAGTTTCGTTTCTATACGCCAGTATTATTATCTATTCTTATGCCGAAGGTGTGAAAAATGTACCAAAAATATATCTTATATCGCGTACGCTGTGGAAATTATTGACAATAGAGCAAAGTGTTGTACTACAGTTTTATAGAAGACATCAATATCTATAATAATGTCCGCGATACCATATGTCTAACTATTACAGTTATGCCACAATATCTACTTTTTCATTTAAAAATTTACAATCTACACGCCACATTATTCGTACCAGTGTAATGATTACATTTAATCATTACTGTATTAAAAGGTGTAAGGGATAGCCCTCCGAATACTGATAGGATACATGCAGACCATGAAACTGAACAACTTTTCCCTAGGCACATATTTCAGGAAACGTAAAAAAACTGACTTCCCATAGTGAATGCAGTCAGCTGATTGTGATTTTGTAGGAATTTTTTGGCGTTTCCTGACAAATGTTTCTAGGGGAAAGTTGTCGTGTGATGCCGGCTTTGAATAGCATCACCCCATATCTATGTCGTGTGATGCCGGCTTAGAATAGCATCACCCCATATCTTTCCCGTGGGAGTCGTAAGAGGCGAGTAAGGGACTCGAGGGTGTGTATTGCAATTTTAGGCGATGGGCTGACAACCTGTCACTATGGCGATACACAATTTTCCGAATTACCCTCAAATGTTTGTCAGACGTAAATGTCCGTTTTTGCGGCTGTTTACGCTCTGCCTACCCCGCAGGGGATCATAGGCGTGTTAAGTGTATGTATGTATGTATGGAAAGTTGTCCAGTTTTATTTTTCATGCACCCTATCAGTATTCGAAGGGCTGTCCCTTACTCGATATAAAAAAAGACGACAAAAAACATTAAATAATGCATTCAAAAAATCTACATTAAAATAATACATACATACACATATCACGCCTATTATCCCTTGCGGGGTAGGCGGAGCGTAAACGGCCGCAAAAACGGACATTTACGTACGCCACGTCTGACATATGTTTGAGGGTCATTCGGAAAATTGTGTATCGCCATAGTGACAGGTTGTCAGCCCATCGCCTAAAAGTCCCTTAGTCGCCTCCTACGACTCCCACGGTAAAGAAATCGGGTGATGCTATTCTAAGCCGGCATCACACTTAAATAATAATAATATAATTTACACTAATATTAGAAACAGGTTTTTTTTTTGTTTGTTTGAATTGAATAGGCTCCGAAACTACTGGACCGATTTAAAAAAATATTTTACCGTTAATTGAAATTGAAATTCTTTATTCCATGTAAGATAGTATTATCACTTATTGACGTCATGAACCGTCATTCTAAAAAAAGAAATTTGTATCACACAATTTTCTTTTCTTATTTCAATTTTGTTATGACCTAATAGAAAACCGGCTCGGGCGGGATAAAATAAATAAAAATTAAGGCACTGCCATGGGGCTGGCCAGGTTAATCACACGGCATGTAACTTTACGCCACCACCATCTGAAAACGATATTTGTTTCAAATTGATGTCAAGATTTTTAGAATCCTACATTATCCCTGATGAACATAGGCTATATTAAACTGTCTTATAACCGGGGGGAAATTGTTAGCAGCGGGTGAAACCGCTGGGCGGGCTGCTAGTATGTTATATACAGAGTGTAAAGTATAGCCCTCCGAATACTCATAGGGTGCATTCAGACCATGAAACTGAACAATGTATGCATCCCTATCAGTATTTGGAGGCCTGTCCCTTATACCCTGTATATATCACATTCTATAAAACTACATGGCTTCTTCTTTATGATACTGCACCCAGTGTAAAGGTTTTTTTATGTACCCGCAAATGGAAAGCAGGCATTCAGTACTAAGGTAATAAAAGAAAAGGACTCCATAACGTCTTAAGGAGGCGACGTCCATTTAGCGAAGTCTTAAAACTAACTTGTGCTTACTGCGACGGCGTCTTAATACACGCCCAATGACATTTATGAAAGGGCTACACGGGGTGATTTTGGCTTATTTCCTTTACTTTTTCGTTTTTATGTTAGTTAATGGCTAACACCCGCTTCTTGTCTTAGGAAATATACTTATTCTTTGCATGATCATTGCCCACTTATCAACAATCCGCTATTGGCCTCCCTTTAATAAGGTATGTTTGTCATACTCACCACGTCTGGCAGGCAGGTTGGTGATCGCAATGCAAGGTGTTGCATTGCAAAGAGAATGCTGCTATTTCCTAGATTATTCCCTAAGTTGCCATTTAGGACACTCACGGGAAGACAAGTACCGGCATCACACAGCCACGGCATGTTTGTTAAACAGTACGATAGTTCAACTTAAAATACCTACCAATCCCTTTTTGTTCGTTGTGTCCCTGGTCTAACTACGTACCATTTCGTTATAAATTTTTACTCAAGGATTATGGCAAATATCGTCCTGTGTAAACTTACCGATTCAAGTGACCGCTTATAAAAATAACAGAAAACAGCACACGTATGTACATTACCAAACAACGAAACGTCATATAATCTACACGATCGCATTACATTTTGAGTTGTATTACCTAAGTAGGAGAGTTGAGGATCCAGTTTTGTGGTTATTGTGCTTAAGATAGGACTGTGGGTTTTACCAGTGAAAGCAATCCGCGAGAGTTGCCCACCAGGGTAATAGCACTCATTAGGCCTACGAACATGAGAAGTCGCTCCGCCGCCGATGCATTACCTTGTTACGTTTTGATGATATGAGAAGGTATGTTATTGTTATATCTACTTTCTGTACTATTTTTGGGTTTGTTATACACCGGCGTCATGCTGGCATCATTTTGTTTCATGCCAGTTTGTTGTTTTGTTGATAATATGCCAATTTAAATGCATGCTATAGCTGAAAGGCAGGTTTTCTATCAATTAAAGAACCCGTGAAAATTATTTGAAAATACTGAAGAATATTAATAAAAATATTCAATCCATATTAACTTAGCATCATGTCATATAGTGCAATTTCATATTGTTTATACACCGTAGCCGCATTTGTATTGCATGGGAAAAAATTAAATTTCGCAATCTCCTTTTGTCTGATAGTTCGTTGAATATGCGTTAAATATACGCAGGGATCAAATAAAAGAGTTTTGTCTTTCAAAGTGCCATAAAAACAATAACTTTTTCCCATTTAGTTACAATAAATCCATCAAAAGTTGCACGAAGAATCCTGTGAATTTGAAATATTGTTTTGTATTTATCCTACCTATAAGTGAATATTCCTACAGATGAAAACAGCAACAGGAAAACTCATGTGTGTTTATGAGATATCTAATAATATTAAGTAATAAAATAAGTCATTCTAACAATAAGAAAGTGTATTTGTTTGTTTGACCTATATTTGTCAGAATTCAGAGTGTTTCGGCAGCTTTATTGAAAATACTCTTCTGATAATGAACAACTTTACTTAGAACAACACACATATCACGCCTATTATCCCTTGTGGGGTAGGCAGAGCGTAAACAGCAGCAAAAACGGACATTTACGCCACGTCTGACATATATTTGAGGGTCATTTGGAAAATTGTGTGTCGCCAAAGTGACAGGTTGTCAGCCCATCGCCTAAAATTGCAATGCACACCCTCAAGTCTCTTAGTCGCCTCTTACCACTCCCAGGGGAAAGAAATGCGGTGATGCTATTCTAAGCCGGCATCACACGGCTTTTCTATTAATTAGAAAATAATAGTAATGTAATAAAATTTAAACTTTTAATAATTACCATCTGGGATGTGACTTAAGCCCTCATCTACCTACACGAAAGAAGAAAGAGAGCCGCGGTACAACCTAAAGTTTATTAAATCCTATAAAAATACATAACCGTTAGATCAGTAAAAAATTTGTTTACGCAGTGTAAGGCTCCGAATACTCATAGGTTGCATTCAGACCATAAAACTGAACAACTTGCCGTAAAAAAATAAAAGTTTTTGACTTTCACTGATAGTAAATGCAGTCAGCTGATTGTGGTTTTGTATGGGAGGACGATATTTTTTTGTCGTTTCCTTACATATGATTTTAAGGGAAAGTTGTTCAGTTTCATAGTCTGCTTGTACCCTATCAGTATTCAGAGGGCTGCCCCTTACATCCAGTATTTTTGAACTATACATTTTTGGTGATCAGAACAAAATCCATTAATGAACAAATTAAAAACAAATTATTCTTTTTATAATAGTTGTATCGACTTTTAAAATGATACTTGTTTTGTTGTTTTTTCAAATACTTTACTTGTTTTTACATTACAGTTTTTTTTAAACAATCGAAAAAAATAAATTATTGTACAAAAAGGGGTCATGTATTTTTATTGATGCTTAAGCCCGAAAAAGACCGTTATTGTTGATAAGCAAAAACGAAAAAAACTAATATTTTTACTTGTAAATTTTAGAAACCGCTATTTAATTTATCGAGTAATTCAAATTGAGTAATCAAGTCCAAATATATAGTTTTTTTAAGACATCGACTATTTTAATAATCGACATTGAGGTATTATATTATAGAGTTGTCAAACGGAGCAACATCTGTGAGCCGGGCCGGTGACAGTTACCATGGCAACGGGGACTAATTAGTCATAGATGCAGCGTCAATGCGCAGATGTGACATTTTAGGCGCTATTGGTGGAGAAAGACTTACTGCGGCTAGTTGATCATGAATTTTACTTTAAATTACAGTAGTTATAATAAATGAAATAAAATAAACGAAAATAAATTTTGGAGTAAAGGAAAATAAATAAACTAGTTTAAATAAAAAAGTAAATAAATTTACATTTATTTCTTGTTTATTATAGGTATTTGGTGTAAAAATATAAGCTGTAAATACTTTAAAGGGGAGAACCAGCCCATGAAACTGAACAACTTTCCTCAAGGAACATAGGTCGAAATATGAAAAAAAAATGTACCTCTCATACAAAATGTGCCAGTGACTTGGTCAATTTGTATGGGAGGTCCAAAAATATTTTTATCATATTTCGACCTATGTTTCTTGAGGAAAGTTGTTCAGTTTCATGGGCTGGTTCACCCCTTTAAATATTTGCAGCTAATATTTCTATACCCTGTTTTTGTACATATTTTCATTCATTATTTACATCATACGAGTATCTACCTAAAATTAATTAATTTGTTAATTATTTTCCTTAAAATAATATCAGTTTCGTCAGTTTTTGTCGCTCAGAGAAATAATCATTGCTTATCTTTGCTTCGTGGTTTAAGCGGATTCTCGTATATTTATGATTTATTGCTCGAATAAGATGAATCCTATGATTCAGTGTGGAAGGTTGATCGAGTGAATGTTGAATTAAGCAATTAAATACCTCTTTGTCAGTGAATAATTTCAGTGTATTCACTGTAATATATGTGCAAGTATATTTTGAAAGAAGATATGTGCCACCACTTGTTTTTATAAAATGGCGTATTACCTTCGCAGTACATACATACGCATATTTGATACACATCTTCAGAAGAATAACATAAACCACCATATCTTTCAAGGTTTTTACCTCTAGTTTGTGATGACACCGTGTGATGCCGGCTTAGAATAGCATCACCCCATTTCTTACCCATGGGTGTCGTAAGAGCCGACTAAGGGACTCGAGGGATGTGTATTGCAATTTAAGGCGATGGGCTGACAACCTGTCACTATAGTGATACACAGTTATCTGATTGACCCTCAAGCTTTTGTCAGACGTGGTGTTAATATCAGTTTTACGGCCGCTAACGCTCTGCCTACCCCGTGAGGGATATAGGCGTGATTTATGTATGTATGTATGTGATGACACAGTTTATCAGTCGTAAATAAACCATCCACACACTCTTCACACTTCAAAGATTTTGCCAGAGAACGGGATACATATCCTGAAATATACCCTACTATGATCTTTGAAGCTTGTGTTGCATTTTCAAAAATTCAAAGTTTTCATCATCTTTTTATTATTTCAGTCAGTTATTTTCTAAATATTGTGTATTTCGGCAAAAAAATAATCGTCACCTTCTATCTAAGTTGTTACATTTTGTTACGCAGACAATGACACGTCTGAATTTTTAGTCTATGTAAAATGCAACAACATGGCGTCTCCGCCAAATATTATTCTCGGCTGAAGTTTCAAAATTATTATTTAATTATTCACCGGTGAAAAGTTATTCCTTTGCACTTTGCTGTATTACTTGAACTATTGGTGCAATATCTTAATACGCATGTTGGCATTTTGAGCAAGTTTTCGCGTGTTTTCGTGCCAAGAAAAACTCTAAACTATCACAACTATCGCGCTCCAGAACTAGCAAGCAACTGAGTGATTTGCGGCCTATACACCGCAATTGAATGTTACTCCTTGGTGGTGAGTGGTGTCATCTCTTTATATAATACCTCAATGATAATCGACATTTATTTCACATCCCTGGAGGAATATGCCGTCGTTCACTTTGTTTGTCATTTGTTTTCATATTTCTTGACAAACTGTCACTTACACAGAGCACAGAAGCGTCATGTGCTGTCATCCCTACCGCGCGGAGTTTTTTGGTCTGTGGTCACTTAGAATATTAAAAAGCGGTAAAAATATGGATTTGCATGATTTTGCACAAATTTGATATAAATCAAGAGAGGCAGAAATGCTTTGTACGAAAATGAAAATTAAATTAGCATGTGTACTCATAAGATGAGTAAGTAAGAGCTTGTGGTTTAATAATGTCTTGAAATTGTTATGAAAATGATCCATCATAGTTTAATATGCAAGATAATATTAATAAACATAGTAGATGTCTGTCATAATAATTTTCCTCTAGGCCACAAACAGGATGTTTCAAAATTCTAGCACAATATGATAAAATGTGCGGGTTTCTAAATTAGTTTATAAGCTAAATGAAATTTATGGCATGTGGTGCAGTAAAGTTGATTAATAAACCTGAGGCTACAAGCGAATTATCAAAGGTAACCATTTTGGCAATATAATTAATTTTGACTTGAAAATATTCCGGAAAACTATACCGATGCCGTATTTTAAATTCAAATACAGAGTGTAAGAGATATCCCTCCGAACACTGATATGGTGCATGCGGATATTATACTTAACAACTTTTGCTAGAAAAATATGTGAGAGTGCGACAAAAAATAAATCTCTAAACTTCGATCAACTTCGAACGAGACGGAAGACCGCGTTGCTCGAAGATAATATCTTATTTTATCATATTTATATTATAAAATCACCATCAGCTGTCTTTACTTTGGGAAGTTAAATATTGATTGACATTTACGGACACATTCCCAGGGAAAAGTTATTCAGTTTCATCGTCTGAATGTACTCTATCAGAATTCGAAGGGTCGGTCCCTTACACCCGCAAAATTAAAATTCTTGGAGCAGCACTGGTGCATCACGTCATGTGTCAAATGTCTAACATCTAACATCTTTTACGCAAGGCAAAAAGCCTAGTCAAATACTCGAAAAGTTTATTCAGAAGCTCCATTAATTAAGCGAAAATCTTTTAAGTATTCCCCTTTTTAATTAACGCAAAAGACTATAATTTTCTGATGGCTATTTACAAGAGAATTGCATAGAAATATGAATCAGGCCGCTTGGGAATTAATTAAATTATTTAATTAAAGTAGAAAACGCTCTGCACTCGTTCTGTGTATAGCCTTGAAAGGGTCAAGTAATGAGAGGCAATCAAATCAAACTTAATTCTAAAAGTTTGGTTTTACATAAACTGTAGGCGAATTAAAAGATTAGGTAATTTGAGCAGCAGTTTGAGATAACCACCATACAGTATTATAATAATCATACTACGAGTTTTATGTACGATATGTACAAACCATTGTGACTTATAATTGTAATTTAATTTAATTTGTAAGTTAATTGGTTCTGGTAGCACACGTACACATTACGCAGAAAGATCTGACTGCGAAAAGTAGACGTTGAAATATGTCGGGTGTTTGCAAAGAATTTTGGAGGAATTTCTGGCACAGAGTTTTATAGGCCTACTACTTGAGTGTGAGATAGGAATGCATGCATCGTAGTACTAGATTCATTTAAGAGATCACCATACAGTTATTAAGAAAAACACGTTTTATACAATGATTAAACAATATATTTGTAAAATCATTGCGTTTTTTACGAAAATATAGTTTTAGTACAGTAAAACAAATACATTAACCACGCTGTTCTCAGCAAACATGCCAGTCGCACTACACCACCAAGGTAGCCTCAGTAAAGCCGTTAAGGCGTTATTGTACTAAATACTTACCGTATTGTAGTTGAACTTGTTGTACCATAGTTAGCTGGTAAAGAACGTCATCATTTATAATGCGCACTGCTAAAGAGTGGAACTCACCACCTGCGTCTGTGTTTCTTAATTTGTATGCAACTTAATCTCATCATCGTAAGAGTGAACAGGCTTCTTCTGGGTGAGCTCGCTCTATCTTAGACTCTGTTTCTGTCCTACGACCTAGACTAAAGTCAATAAAAATATTTTTAACAGCAGTAGGACGTGAACAATGTGATCTCCGCCTGTTTGGAGCAGTGTGCAAACTGTTTGCGCTTATACTGGTTTTTCATTTAGGGACAAGTATGTTTATTATTAAAATGGGTGATAGTGTCTTCAATATGATAAGCCAAAAATTTGGTGTATTATTTGATGATCTTGGACTAAAATCTCAGCAGACGTAGCGTTGGACGCCCTCCGGTAGCTGGATGGCGATAATGAGAAATCGTGCTCTATGGCGTACCCTGGGGGAGGCCTACGTCCAGCTAGGACGTTGTACAATAGGCTGATGTATGTATGGACTAAAGAACGTATTTGTAATGTACGACGATTTGTGTGCCATGAAGATAGAGCTGATCGCTTCAGTACCTGACTTCGCCCATCTATTCAAACTTTCTATGTTTAAGTTCTAGGCTAGCTATCTCTTTATTTCATCAATTAATTAAAAATAAATATAATAACTTTTCTAATAAAAACTAACAAGCAAAATAGTTTGCAATCAATAATTGATCATTTGCATGGTGAGGTTGACAGAAACAAGGGTATGAATATTGATGATTATCCTTTATGAACTTTGTTCAAATTATGCAAGTTACCTTATTTTTTTGGGATGAAGTTGCTTTAGATATTTTAATTCATGTTTATATGGCGAATGATTCGGTTTGGGACAACCACCATCGAAATGACAACCAGTGACGAAAGCAAAAGCGGGAAATCATGCAGTGCGCGTAAGAAGTCCCAATTATCCTAAATTATTCCAAAGACATTATAACGGCAAAACTAGTCAAACGTAACAGTGAACAATTACAACGTACGTAACGATAAACAATTACAACGACAAATTAAATATAATAACTTTCATTTCAACGGTTGAAAGCGAGTATGAAAAATTTAATCAATTTCACGGAGTTAGTCCGGAATATCACAAGTGTAAGTGAATCTATGCGATGAATAAAGTCTCTAGTAATTTGTTTTTGCATTAAATTATTTCTCTTTTATTCCAAACTTCAAGAAAATATGATAAATCAAATAATGTGTTAGTAAATAACTTTATACTGTTAGAAGCAAGCATGAAAAATAATAAAGCTCACCGAGCTAATTGGGCATGCCTTAAGTGGAAGTGAATCTGTGCGATGAATGAAGTCTCTAGTATTTTATATTTGGCCTTAAATTTATTCCTCTGTTGTACCGAAATTAAAAAAAAGTGACATAGCTAAATAAAGAATTGGTAAACAATTTCTATAGTTAGAAGCAAACATGAAAATATAGAGGTAATAAAGTTCATGGAGTGAGTTGGGCATGTCTTAAGTGGAAGTGAATCAGTGCGATGAATGAAGTCTCTATTATTTTATATTTGGCCTAAAATGTATTCCTCTGTTGAACTAACATTTTTTAAAAAAGGACAAAGCCAAAAAGAGTATTAGTAAACAATTTCTACAGTTAGAGGCAAGCATGAAAATATAATAAAGTTCACGGAGTTAGTCGGACGTATCAGGAGTGGAAGTGAATCTGTGCGATTTCAGTGGGCCGGGACGCCCGCGGAATTTGTGAAGGCGAGATAACGCTACGTGCTCGGAAATATTGTATTTGCCCCTACTAATGATACCTACCTGAAGGTTTTGAGTGTATTTATTTAGATTCCCCGGAAACAAAATTCTGCTGCATGTTAATCCATATAATATACAGTGTTTTTGGGTGTTATTCGCCTATCTCTCTCAATCTGGCTTATCCAGAAAAAATGAGCTGTGGATGTGGGCTGATGGATTATGATAAATGGGTAGTCCACCTGTACACTACCAGGTGGTAAAAAAGGAATTTTTAAAAAACAGCGCTGTGTCACTACTTGCTATTGCATTTTTACGGCCGGCCGATGTGGCGCAGTGGTAGTGCGACTGCCTGCGACGCAAAGGTTCCGGGTTCGATTCTCGGTGGGATACTCACAAAAGTTGATATTTATCTCTTTGTGAATTTGTTCCCGGTCTGGTTAGGACATTGCAGGGTGAATCAACTGATTGTCCGAAAAGAAATGGTTCCGTGCTTCGGAGGGCACGTTAAGCCGTCGGTCCCGGTTGCTGTCTATGATTACTTAGATGGCGGTCGTAACACAACCATGTCAGAGGCCTACTAGTGGTAGTAGGCGGTTGAAAAACTCTGACACCAGTGTTTATCGGGTCGTTGGACGATTCGGTGTCCCACACGAAAAAGAAGAAGAAAGAAAGATTGCATTTATAGCTGAAAATCCCATTCTGCCACATTACATGCTCAGTTTAAATGATAAATCATAAGTGAGATATAGGTAGTGTGTTGTAGCAATAAACGGTTTTTTATATAACGGTTTTAAACATAAAATATCTTTAAATTTTGACATGGAAAAACGGCTTCAATTAATTAATTAGTGATTAATATTTTACGGGCGACGTATTCCTCGATTTGTCCCAAAAGATGGGGCCCAAATAATGCGTATAAAAATCTATTTTGCCGTAACGTGACTTCGGAATCCCTAGTAACAAATTTTTACCTAAAGCCTTTCATTATTTCTCATGGAGCTCATACCCAGAAAGTATAATTAGGATATATACGGTTATTTTTATTAGCTGTTTCTGCATTACTTGTGTTTCAATTGTTTAGTGCATTAATACTTAAGTAGGCAATTTTCTTTGACGTTGCTATAAATCTCGTAGAGATGTTGCCGATTGATAGTTCAGTTCAACATTGATAGTTTCAAAAGAATTGCCATGCGGGGCATAATAGAGATGTATTATTTCTATAAATGTTGATAGCTGATTACCTTAATTTGTCGTGTCATACGAAAATATATATTGTTAAGTATCGCTGTAGCTGTCGATTATTATTGTGATTTTTGACTATCGAGAAGTAACACTACCACAACACTACATGATTTATAGCTTCATTTAAGCCACCTTTATTTTAGAATAAGTAATAAACATTTAACAGCTAAAAACTTACCACATTCATAATGACTGTCTCTGTCTGAAGACTTAGACTAGACAAGAGCAAACCCATCTTTAATAAAAAAAAAATAACAAACTCTGAACACACATGAATACATGTTTGTGCTCGAATTTAAATTGTTAATCATTCATCAATCACCTTCATCTTAACAATCGACAGACGTCTACGCTGCTAGACTCTCGCATTTTCTTTGAAAACAGAAGAATAAGCTTTTGTTGAAGTGTTTTATTTAACGCTTTACTGATACGACTTTGCAAGTGTCGCTGCATGTAATCCGTCCCTTTCCAGTCATTCGCAGTGAACGTGCATGTTCACAGTCAACACGTTAGTGCAGTCCAGAAATAGTTGTGGATCTCGTTTTCCGCCTGAACGTGGGACACATCAGCTCGATAATGCGCTGCTGCGATTTCAACCGCATTCCCAATAGTCCGATGTTTCCCAGTACGCTATTTCGCGACAGAAATATTTTGCTGACCATTATTGCAGTGCAAGGATAAGTGATCGTGGCACCGATACAACATTTAAGGTAAATGGTTTTCATCAAAACAGACAAAGAATTTTCATTTAATAAATCTACTCGTAAGCAGTTTGTGAGTATAAATATATTGAAATTTTAAATGATAATAGGTTTCGTAAATTGTGTTGGGATTTTTACGTAATTTCAGATATTTGCTGTAGTTTAAAATAATTATTATTCTCTTCGAACATTCTCGTACAAATAACTTAAGAAAACAAAGAACTAGCGACTAAATATCATGCTCTTTTGATCCAATAAGAACTTTAATGCTACCTGATAACATATATTCTACATTTAAGTAGCGGTAGGTGTAAAATTTACCTGCGCCTAGAGGCTGGAAGCAGCAATAGGATGCTTATTCGTGGAAGTATATCACCCCCTGGAGCCGTTCCAGGCTAGAAATACGTCTTGTATAAGATCTGATTTAGTCATCTTACGCACATAACTGGGACCACTTTATATTGATGGAGAAAGTGCAAAATCTTAAGAGCAGTGTAACGTTTGTAATTTATGAGAAAATAAAACCAACTACATAAGAGCGACCATATAGCGCAGTGGTAAAGCGTTTGCCAGCAACGCGAGGTCCCGTGTACAATTACCGACTGTGTTAGATATAGCCATGCCCTAAAGCTAAACGTAATACGATTACTCCTCCAAAACGTAGAAAAGCTTTGATTTTAAGAAGATGATATTTTATTTAGTCATCAGATCAATCTTTACCACCCCAAAAAATTAAACAAAGAATTTGCAGAACACATTGAAAAGTTATAAACGTATGGAATACCTATCAGTCTGTAAGTACGACTAAACTCAATTTTCCATTCCACTTGAAAATAAACTAAATATATTACAGCTCGATAGATAAACTAAATACGTTGTTTCCCACACACAAGCAAAGTGCTTTGGATAACGTAGTCTGCTAAATGAAAATCGTTTCAGTTGTATGTAGATAGCGTGTCAGTGGCATGGTTTTGGGCGTTTCGTACTCTGGTAATAGTTAGAAGTATATAATATCACGGTGACAATATATGACTGTTGAGTGTCGCTGAAAAATTTAAAAGAAATCGGCCTGAGTTCGACTTTGGAATCAAAACTGTTTGAAATTTAAATATATTACTAGTAATAGTAACACTAAATATCTAACTTTCGCGGTTGTTTACACAATTATATCAATAATTTAAACAGGTTCTTACAGACGATTAATTATTATTTTGAGCTCTCCATATTTCGACACTGTTGCATAGGTCATGATCACGGGTACACTTGTGAAACTGCGGTTCGCTGCTAGGGGCAAACATATATGTCTACCCTCATTCTTCTTAGTTTTGGTGGAACGCAATCGTCACTGCCGGAACTCACTCGAAATATCGGGAGCTCAGATAATACAAGCAAAGTCTTATTTTCCATACCTCGACAACAATGTACTAAAACATGTTTCTAAGAATTTCCATAACTTTATTCCCTAAGGGAAAACCTAAGGAGTGTCGTGTACGCCGGCATAGAATAGCATCACCCCTACACTTCCCGTGGGTGTCGAACAACGCGACTGAGGGATTATTTTTGACGGGGACTGGACAGCAGCCTTCCCCGTGAAAGGATTATAATTGCACTACGCTCAACAAACTTCTTGCCAAGTCCAGCATGGTGAGTATGTCCAGCAGTGGACTGTTGTGGTTGTTAAAGTTAGTTATGGGGTTAGAAGTAAGTATGAATCAAACTTTTGTGGCATTTAATGCGAAGGAGTGCGTACGTGCGAATGCGTTTTTAAGCGTTTACAAATTTACCTCTAAAGGGGGTAAAAAGGGAACTTTAGCATCTTCAGAAGTAGAAAGTTTGTAAGTATGAAGTAATGTAGGTTTGTTTGAAGACGGTTGCATTGGGTTGTTCGTTGAATCGGCTCAACATACAAAAAAAGAACGCGAAAGTAAATCCGTGGGCGGAGAGCTAGTACGATACCTAGATATTAGAAATAGTAATGCATTGCGTAAGTGCAACAGTTGCTACTACGATTGCTACCGACCATAGAGTAGAAATCACATAGAGATGACACTCCCGCTCCAGACGCGCTCAAGGTCAATCCGTCTGGCTGTCTCTTAGCGAACAATTCAGTCGGGAGTGCGCTTCGCCGCGGAAACGTTCGTCGTGCGGGTCGAATTTTCATTTTTTGTGTAAAATTTAGCAATGCAAGGTGTTGTATTCATAGGGAGAACGCGTTTTACAAAAATAATGCTATTCTAATCTGGCACCACACGGCGCCATTTTTGCACCTATTTTAAAATTCTGTACCTACCTATTAACAATAAAATGGTAAGGTAAGACTTTAAAACGGGTAAATATTTTGTTCCCACGGGAAAACTGTTAGCAGCGGTCGCAACCGCTTGACTGACCGCTAGTCTGGAATAAAATTATTGGCACGTGACAGCCCCGACTTAAAGCGCGGGAGAGTGCGGGGCGTTACGGGCTGCGGGGGGAAGTAGGTATTTAAAGCGCGGCTTTTGGGGCCCAGACAAAGGAGTTTCGTTTCTATACGCCAGTATTATTATCTATTCTTATGTACCGACCTTTACCTTTAAGATAATCTTCTGTCTTGTAATATTCCTTCGAACATAAAGTATTTATTCCTGATCTTTATTTTAAACTAATAATACTATTTTCATTCCAGATTTTTTATTGTAGCTATGCATGGCACTTTAGCTGTATTCATATGAGATCGGCTGAATTGAAATATATGAACGTATTAGAATACTCTTGCACGTATTACTCGATAAGAGTGTTTTGCATAAGTACCTCTTAGTCTACGTGTTTCCTTGCCATAAACTATAACTAGCGCTAAAACTCACCTGCCAAATACCGTTTTATTAAATCTTCAAGATTGACCTTTCTAAATCGTAAAAATAGCTCGGAGGTGAGACCAGACTTTAAAATGAGAGGTTTAAAAAAAAGCTGTTTTTTAAACGATTGACCAGCCCCTTAAACAAAGCAACTTTTCCTTCTTTCTTTTGCGAGTGGGACACCGTGTCGTCTAACAACTCGATAAAAACACCAGGGGTGTCAGACTTTTCCTAAGGATCATAGATTCAAATAGGGAAATAATTTACCTTCTATACAATTGATTTCAAACACTGTCTGACACATAATTTTCTTTTTTAATTCTTAGACTGCGGAAATTTGACCAATTTTATGTATTACATCCCGTAGAATAGATTTTCCTTACGTTGCACACGGAACGTACGAGTCTAGAAATGTAATTTTCACTGTGAATATGCTTTTCATATTGTAACAGAACTTGGCACACGTCGCGCACGTTGTTTTAAAATCATGGCCGTAACTCTAGTTGCTGCTTTTGTACTACGGCTGGTAAATTGGTACGTACATTTGTGTTTTAATATAGTACCATCACCCGTACTTCTCCCATTCGTTGTCGGTGGCTGCGTATTTTGAACGCACTGTAACACATACCTCTGTCCGACGAAAATAAATTGCGAATTCTGATCTTATTCCCATACAAATACGGGCACATGGCTACGGTGCGTAACTGATGCGTCTGTCAAGTCGCAGCGACACACGCCAAGCGGAAGAATCGCCTTAAATTACGTGATTTATAGTTAAAAAAGGCAGCAAGTATTCCAAGCACATACCATGCCAACTTGTGTATGTACTGCAGTGGTGGTAGTTGGTATGAAAGCTAAAGGAAGTTGTATAAAATTAATAGATTCTTAGTAAATATTGCACAGCTAATGCAATATTGTTAGGACAACAAAAACATATTTCCCAAACTCTTATCTGTAACAGATACATAGTAAAGAAAACAGAGCAGTAGTAGGTTTTTCACAAAGTACAATAGTTTTTTGACTAAATAGGTTGTAACTCCGATGTGTATAGTATAAGGTACGTACCCGGACAATATTTTTGCTCGTGACAGACACCATAACAACCTGTGACAACCGCAATACAAAGCGTCCATTCGTTACTTACCTGCCCTGAATGATGAGTATCATGTTTTTTTTCCGACCGCATGTTCAATAAGTCTGAAAGAAATAAACCTTAAATTTGTTTATTATTAAGTAAACATAAAATATACGTAACTGTTGGCATTCCAAATAAATGTATTAATTAAATTAAAAAAGGATCCAATTTAACACTGAAAATTCATCTAATGCGTGTGGGAACCGTCATAATTGCGAATCACTAGCAACAGATCTGTGTGTCAACTGCACTGGCGTAAATCAAAATTTAAAGATAGTTCTTTGTGTGTTTAATACGGTCCAGTGGACTTGGTGCCATATTATGAAAGCCATTTTATTTTATTTTATTTTTATTTTAACAGGAAAACTTACAGCCAATATTTATAACAATAGTACAACAGATAAACAGAACTGGGCCATTGACAAGTTTTCACCTATGGTACTTAAGATATAGACTTATAACAAAAAACGTTCATCTCAAAACACATGATCAAAGAAAGAAATAAAGAAAGAAGAAGGTACATATAAAAAGGTACCTTACACCAGATATAGTTAACAGTCATTCACTATTATCGCGTGAATAAACCTGCCAGCTCTCACCTACAACGTTTACTACACCAAGAGTACCTAATATGATAAGGATAATTATACCTATACCGACAAACCCATTAAGCATTATCATTATTATGATGTTGCCGATCAATCAAATCATTCAAGCTTTTTGCCTTTTACTTGGAAAAAAAAAAGTATTTGAAAACCAAAGATCTGTAGTGTGACGCCTTTTTTGTGAAGATATCGGTATGTTGTGCTATTTGTTTATTAAATATATTGCAGACACGAGAAACAAATGAGTTACGTTTGTAATTACATTTAGTAGCTGGGACATATAGTGATAAATAGTTGCGCCTAGCAGATCGGCGCGCGGGAACCTGCAGGCCAAACAACGACAGTAGCTTTGGCGAGTCTATGTTATCGTTCAAGATTTTATTTAGAAGAGTATAATCTGCTATTTCTCTGCGAACAGTTAGTGTAAGAAAATGAAACTATTTACAACGATCGACGTATTCTTTTATATTAGTTTTATATTTACGGTTTAAAAATCGTAAAAATTTACGTTGTATCTTTTCAATTTGCTCCACGTACTGATCGTAGGTTGGATTCCAAACTTGTGAACAATATTCAAGATGGCTTCTCACTAGAGAGCAGTAAAGAATTTTTAACGTTTTGGCTGACTTAAAATTCTTACTGACGCGAAATAAGAATCCCATTGATTTAATTGCCTTGGCGGAAATCTTGGTAATATGTTGATCATATAGGAGTTTAGAGTCCAGGGTGACTCCCAAGTCCTTAACAGAACAGAGACTTAATAATCTTTGTCCATCTATAGAATAGTTAAACTCAATGGGGTTTCTTTTACGTGTAAATATCATGCTGTGACATTTACTAATGTTAAGGTCTAGCTTGTTTCTCTTACAGTAATCCGAAAGGCAGCTAACATCTTCTTGAAGCCTTAGAACATCATCTTGAGACTTTATAGACTTGTAAATTTTCATGTCGTCAGCAAAAAACAAGATATTAGAGTATTTAAAGCAGCCATCTATGTCAGAAATAAATAATAAAAATAAAAGCGGGCCTAAAATCGACCCCTGAGGCACTCCTGATGGGATCAAAACTGACTCTGAAGTGAAGCCATTCAGTACCACCGTTTGGATCCGACTATCAACGTATGATTTAAACCACCTAAGAAGGTCACCATGGATTCCAGCCAACAACAGTTTTCTCATAAGAATACAATGATCAATACGGTCAAAAGCTTTGCTGTAGTCCGTATAAATTGTACCGATCTGCCCTCCTCCCTCCATTTCGGAAGTTACAAAATCTGTAAATATTAGTAAATTACTTGTCGTTGACCGTCCGTTAAGAAAGCCGTGTTGGTTCGGACTAAAACTAAGTTTGAGGGCTGTGTAAACTTGGTTATGAACTATTTTCTCAAAAATTTTAGCGAACACACATAATTTCGAAATAGGTCTATAATTTTCTACTTTACGTTTGGATCCTTTTTTGTGAATAGGAGTTATCAAAGCTGACTTCCATAATGTCGGCACGATCCCTTCGGATAACGATCTAGCGTACAATATACATAGTGGTTTAGCCAAGCTTTCAGCACAGTTGACTATTAGTAACGGATGGATGGAGTCTGGCCCTGCTGTCTTATTACAATCTAGGTTTTTCAACATACGTAGCACAAATTTATCATTAATTTCAATGGAAGAAATTTCCTGGCCTGTGGTTTGCTGTTCACTATCAACGTGTGTCGGGATTGAAGTAGAACTTGGTGACTGGTAAGTTGAAGCGAAGTAGTTGGAGAAAGCATTACTAATATCACTCCCAGTACTAACTACTTTGTCAGAATAAGTGAGAGTGTGAGGATATGCATTATTTTGCTTGTTTGCCTTAAGATATGCCCAAAACGCTTTAGGGTTTGATCGAATTGAAGCTTCTATATTATCCATATATTTATTATAACATATGGCCTCAACCCGGGTAGCACGATCTCTCAAAAGGCAGTACGAGTTTCGGTCGGAAGTGTTATTGTAAATTTTGTGTTTTCGCAGATATTTGAATTTTTCCTTCAAGATTTTTTTGAGAGATGATGTGTACCATGGTGGAAATAAGCCACACAACCGAGCGAGTTTTTGCGGTACGTACTTGTCTCTTAGTCTACAGATGGTATTACTGAATAATGATACAGCCTGATCAACTGAACCCTCGGACAGGGTTTTATCCCAATCTTCAGCGTCCATCTCAGCGATTATTTGACCAAAGTCAGCTTTTTTATACAGATAGCGTATGTGAACCTGAACAGGAAGTATGTCAGTTTTTAAAGTCTGAGCAATTATTTGGAGTGCTGGATGGTAAGCATCCTCTTTTACCAGACGTTCTAAACTGTGCTCAACCTTAACGACAACAATTTTCAGCAACAAGTCATTCAGCGTCTGCGCGAGTAGTTGAACTTCGATAAGAGTTCAGTTCTAACTTATTCCTAAAAACGGTTCGCGCCATCTAGTACTAAATCTGCGTCGGTTGTACTGTATATAATTTCTACTGTGGGCTGTATAAATTATCTAATGAGTGAGTTTCCTCGACCCTACTCCCTGTAATATTCTTCGCACGCGCAGAGCAGTCACACTATTCATCAGTGTCCACGTTCATAAATCCAAGTTGATGGATAATATAAATTAATTGCCAAGATCAGACGTAATGAGGCGTTATCGCTTTGAGCAGCTTCATTGCCCTCATTAATCTATTTAGGGTGACTTTTTTGAGGAATAGTCGATGAATGTCACTGTGGAAAAGGTTGAGTAGGTAAGTAGTAGAAATACTTCATACAATTAGTACAAAACATAGAATAATTTAAGTACGAATGTATTTTTTTAAACTTGCAAAGTTTTCTAGCGCGGGCAGGATTAGAACATGTGACTTTCGCATTACTAGTGGCGACGCCTCTTCCATCTGGGCTACTGCAGCTCGTTCCTTGCCCGCCAACTTTGCAAGTGTATCCTAATGCAAATGGTTCAAATCCTGCCCGCGCTTAAAAATTTTGCAAGTTTTCGAAAAAAAAATATACTTAACACGGGAAGTGTTTTAGAATTTGGTATTCAAGTTTGTTTGTATTATAACAAAACACCAACATTTTGTAAAATTGAAAATTATAAGTACAATAGAGATGCACTAACTAGTCGGCCATTTTTGTAGTCCGCGATTTGGTCGGCGACTAGTCCGCTGATAAGCCGATTTGTTAGCTTTTGTTACGACCTTGAATTTTAATATGATATTTAGCCATAGGTTTGGTAAACAGTTTTTCCTAGTTTCTAAGCCCTTTCTTCAACTGAGTTCCTGTCCAAAAAATAAAATACCTTCTCCATTGTGATATTTTAATACATTTTGTGCTAAATATATTTGAAACTAGCTTTTACCCGCGACTTTCTCCGCGTTAGATAGTTTTTTTTAGAAACAGGTTCAGGTTTAGGTGGGCTCCTGATGGTACATCTGGTGGTCTACATAAGGTACACCAGATCCTCAATGTCCTTGTGAAAAGAAGCGGCCCATCATACTGATCAACTTTTGTTTTGGAACCATTTCTGTATCTCTAATAGTCTAAGTGGGCTCCTGATCGTACACCTGGTGGTCTATATAAGGTACTCCAGATCCTCAATGTCCTTGTGAAAAGAAGCAGCCCATCATACTGAACAACTTTTGTTTTAGAACCATGCCTGTATCTCTAATAGTTTAGCTGGGCTCCTGATGGTACACCTGGTGGTCTACATAAGGTACACCAGATCCTCAATGTCCTTGTGAAAAGAAGCGGCCCATCATACTGGCCAACTTTCGTTTTGGAACCATTTCTGTATCTCTAATAGTTTAGGTTGGCTCCTGATGGTACACCTGGTGGTCTACATATAGTACTCTAGATCCTCAATGTCCTTGTGAAAAGAAGCGGCCCATCATACTGAACAACTTTTGTTTTGGAACCATGCTTGTATCTAATAGTTTAGCTGGGCTCCTGGTGGTACACCTGGTGGTCTACATAAGGTACTCTAGATCCTTAATGTCCTTGTGAAAAGAAGCGACCTATCATACTGAACAACTTTTGTTTTGGAACCATGCCTGTATCTAATAGTTTAGCTGGGCTCCTGATGGTACACCTGGTGGTCTACATAAGGTACACCAGATCCTCAATGTCCTTGTGAAAAGAAGCGGCCCATCATACTGGCCAACTTTCGTTTTGGAACCATTTCTGTATCTCTAATAGTTTAGGTGGGCTCCTGATGGTACACCTGGTGGTCTACATATGGTACTCTAGATCCTCAATGTCCTTGTGAAAAGAAGCGGCCCATCATACTGAACAACTTTTGTTTTGGAACCATGCCTGTATCTAATAGTTTAGCTGGGCTCCTGGTGGTACACCTGGTGGTCTACATAAGGTACTCCAGATCCTCAATGTCCTTGTGAAAAAAAGCGGCCCATCATACTGAACAACTTTTGTTTTGGTACCATGCCTGTATCTCTAATAGTTTAGCTGGGCTCCTGGTGGTACACCTGGTGGTCTACATCTGTACTCCAGACCCTCGAATGGTGATAAAAAGTAGCCTATGTCCGTTCTCGGTATGCTAGCAATCTCTGTGCCAAGTTTCATGAAGATCGGTTCAGCGGTTTGGCCGTGAAAGCGTAGCAGACAGACAGACAGACAGACAGACAGAGTTACTTTCGCATTTATAATATTAGTGTGGATGTGGATAGTGTGGATAACAACACACCTGTTTATTGGTAGAAAAGGCTCAAAAACTGCGCAACGATTACTCTCAAACGTCGCTGACAGTAATCAAAGCCACACTCTCCAGCAGGACGATGTCTGATATTGATCAGGTTTTATTTATTAATCAAATACATTTTTAAATTCAAACATGCTTCGTCAAAAACTAAGAACAGACACGTCATTTATCAGCAACATGCATCGTCAACGGTGAAACAGAACGATATTTCAGCAACATGCGTCGTCAAATACAAAAATATTAAAAATACATACATACATACATACATATATCACGCCTATAATCCCAAAAATAAATAATAATTATAAGACATAAAACTAATCAAAGAGACCCACTCGAGTCACACCCTGCCCAAAGGTGCCTAAAATACTAGCGGCATTGCCTCGCTGAATGGTGATTGATCAGGTATAGTTGGCTCAAACCATAGTCAGTCCATTTCCATTAGTATACAATCATCCTTAGTTTAGCTACGTCTCTTCTCGCTTGCCAAATTTTTAAACTTAGATCTTAAACAGTCTATTAGTCGCCAATCCATCTGCCAAGCGTGGTAGAATTGTTGTTGTTTGAAAATGATGCATGATGATCAATAGTAAGTAAGTATTAAATATGGTGCCGTGTGATGCCAGCTTAGAAGAGCATCACCCCATTTCTTTCCCGTGGGAGTTGTAAGTGGCTAATAAGTGACTTAAATTTTATTTGTATTGTATTGCAATTTTTGGGCGATGCGCTGATAACCTGTCGCTATGGCGATACACAATTTTCCAATTTCTCAAATATGTCAGACGTGGCGTAATTTTTAATTTTCATTGTCGTTTACGCTCTGCCTACCCCGCAAGGGATAATTGGCGTGATATGTAACGAATGTAAGTATCAAATATCGTCAAAAACAAAATAAATGAACAACAAAAAATACAACTACTGTAATAAGTATCAGTCACAACAGAGCATAGGCCTTTCCCTTATAGGGGGTATTTGCCATACTCACCACGCTTGGCAGGCGGATTGGCGAGAGCATTCACAGAGAAAGTTGCTGCTTATTTCATGGATTTATCCCGTAGTCAGTTTTTACGACACCCATGGTTATATAATGAGGTAATGCCATTCGAAACCGGCACCACACGGCAAAAAATAGTGAAAATATACGTAGATTCTTTCCTTCTTCCTCAAAAGCAAAACAATATAAAGCGACGTCCACCATTCACATACACACAAAGATAAATCATTCAGGAACTGCGTCTATTGAATCAGTAGATCAATTCAGGAAAGCGAGCCGTGAATCAGCACATCTTCGCATGGCTACACACATTATACAATGTAGATATCTGGTCCGGACACTGAGGTAGAATTTATAAAAACAGGTTTGTTTCTAAGTAATTATTTAAACGGAAGGAACATTCTCAAAGAATGGGTGCGTTATATGGAATCAAAGACACAATGGGTGAATTTTGACTTGTGGCCGATACCATAAACTCAGGCCGGGCTGGGGATGAGGAAAATTTTTTCCCAAGAAACATAGTGCCGTGTGATGCCGGCTTAGAATAGCATCACCCCATTTCTTTCCCGTGGGAGCCGTAAGAGGCGACTAAGGAACTCTAGGGTGTGTAATTAAATTTTGGGCGATGGGCTGACCACCTGTCACTATAGTGATACATACTTTTCTGAATGTCCCTCAAAATATCAGACGTGATGTAAATATCCGATTTTGCGGCCATTTACGCTCTACCAAATCCCGCAAGGGATTATGGGCGTGATATGTGTATGTATGATTATGAACATAAGATGAAAAATAAAAAGAAATACCTCCCATACAAATTTCCTTGGTCGCCTAGTACATTTACTTAGTATGGGAGGTCTAAAATTAAGGTTTTGTATTTCGACCTATTTTGTTGAAAATTTGTTCTTTATCACCACACCAGCCCGTCCTAAGTATTAAAAATTACTTTAGCCACTAGTAAAAATTCATCCCATACTTATACTTTTAAAGAGTACTATACCTCTTCGCTCGGGTCAAATTTCGCACCTATGAGATATATATGAGACTTAGGGGATACATGTGTCCTTTTACGAGCTGAAATACTCAGAAAAAAGTGTGTTTTTGAAATAATTTTAATTAGTTTAACATAATTTTTATCAAGAATCAACATCTATTCAATAATTATTTATTTATTTACAAAATTAGTTTTTTTTGCATTTTATCAACCTAGTACTTAACTAATGTGAGCTAAGCCTACCCAGCATTATGTAAGAATTGATTATTTAGTTATGATAATATTACGGCACTAACTTTCTACAGGATTTTCTCGTAAATTTCACGACTGCCAAGTTCAGCGTGCAATTCATTAGAGTCATTGGCAAGTTTGTTGAAACTCTTTACACATTACGACACGACACGACGGCGACAAAAAAATTAACCAAGTGTGGAAAATTGGTCAAATATCCACAACAAAAATTCCCTTCGATAGTCTCACAAATCTGTATATATTGGTCTCAATTGTTTTCTACTTTTTCATATAATTTTCAAAACGATGTCATCAATATTTTCATGAAAAGGAGTTTTTAACATTTCCTCCCGGCCAAAAAAACACAAAAATCGTAAAATAATCACATTTCAAACATACATTCAACAAAAGGGTCACTGCCTCCTAGACTATTGTCACTACCTCCTAAACTATAATTTTGATAACTACCTTCTGGACTATAAATTTTGCTATTCCCTATACAATAAAATTAATTTGGTGAATGGTCGCCTTAATATGCCGCCCGTTGTACGTACGTCAGCCACTCTACATATCCCGTCTGGCCCTGGGAAAACTCTTGTTACCACGCCTCTAAGCCAAACATTCCTGGGTAGAGATGGATCCGCCACCAAAACCAAGGACCCCTCGCTTAACGAACAATCCTGTACTCGAGACGGTCGAGGAACCAACGTAGGCAAGTATTCGCGCAACCAACGCTTCCAAAAGGCATCGGCCAATCGCTGCGAATCTCTCCAACACTTACGGGATACCTTGTCGCAGTTACCCAACCAGGGTACGTTAGATGGACCACCCATTAGAAAATGATTAGGGGTTAGAGCCTCAGGGTCATTTTCAGACACTGACACATGCGTCAAGGGACGAGAGTTCAGTGTGTGCTCAACTTCAGTCAACAATGTCAGCAGTGTTTCTTCTTTCGGTGCCTGCTCATTAAGCACTGCTTTTAAGGACGTTTTAACGCTCCTAACTAATCGTTCCCAGCAACCACCCATGTGTGGAGCAAGCGGAGGATTAAAGCGCCACTCAACTTTCTTGTTCGTTAAAAATTTTGCTACTTCAGTCTGATCTACTTCCTTTAGAGCTTTTTTAAGCTCCGTGTTGGCACCACGAAAGTTGGTTCCGTTATCGCAATAAATTACTTTAGGGTTTCCCCTGCGATTCATCATGCGCCTTATCGCCATGATTGCCGAATCAGTAGTCAAACTACTAGCCAACTCGATATGAATTGCTCTCGTTGTCATGCACGTGAACAATGCGCCATATCGTTTCTCGTGCCGTCTGCCGATTGTGACAATCATGGGACCGAAGTAATCCAACCCGCAGTGTGCAAAAACTTTATGGTGATGAGCTAATCTCGCTAAAGGTAAATCTCCTATAGGGGGGTGTAACGGCTGAGATTTTCGATGGTGACAAAATAAACAACTGTGTTGAACAGCCTTAACAGTTGATCGCAAACTTATCACCCAATACCTCTGTCTTAAATCGTTTATTACTGTTTCTGTGTTCCCATGAAAGGCCTTTTCGTGATAATGGCGTATAAGTAGTCGCGTATACTGGTGCTTTCCGTCCAACAGCACGGGATCAATTGTACCAATGTCTACATCTTGTACTAATCTTGGCCTGCCTTTTAGTCGCAACACTCCACTGCCGTCTATGTACGAGCATAGGTTCTTCAGCTTGCTAGATTTCTCGATCTGCTTATTTGCTTCAATTCTGGCTATATCTTCACCAAAGCTTTCTTGCTGGCTCTGAATGATCCAAAGCTGTTCAGCGTGATCCAGATGTCGACACTGTAACGGTGAATGTGTTTTATTCCGCAGCCTCTCAATGAATAAAATAACGCAAGCTGTAGCCCGTATCAGACGTAACCATTTCGAGAAACGGCTGATGTCAGGTAAAGGCTTGTTCGGTCGACTACGTGTCACCATTGTGTACTCAATTTCTTCTAAGATAGTAGGCGGCGTGATCTTCGGCCAGCTATCTTCGGTAAGTTTCAGGAAATCAGGGCCTTTTGTCCATTTCAGTTGCATGAGATCATGTTGCTTTGCCCTAGTCGCTTCATCGGCAACATTCAACTCACCTGGCAACCACTTCCATTCATCTGGATTTGACATCTCTCTGATTTCAGATATCCGATTGGAAACAAAGGATTTTTTATCTTGCGGGTTATTCTGCAGCCAGTGCCACACTACTCGAGAGTCCGTCCAAAAAAAGCGTTTTGTAATATTGAGCTCAAGTTCTTTCTGAATAGTAGCACCTAGTCGAGTGCCCATGAGTGCAGCTTGAAGCTCTAGACGAGGGACTGTAATCAGCTTTAGAGGCGCAACTCTACATTTTCCAGCTACAAAGGCTACCTCTCTATTGTTTCGACGCAGGTATGCTACCGATGAATAGGCCTGCTCTGAGGCATCCACAACAACGTGCAGCTGAAACTCGTCAAAGACGGTAAAGCCGTAAGAACGGGGTACACAGAAATCCTGACACAACCTGAGATCTCGTAAAAACTCGTTCCAAGTTCGTGTGAATCTATCGCCTATTAATTCATCCCATTTAACGCCGCTTCGCCATAGATGCTGTAACAAAATTTTACCGCGAATCAAAAATGGACTGAGGAACCCTAACGGATCGAAGACAGACATAATAACCTTCAGCATTTCACGTTTCGTCGGTTTTCGTAAACCGTTTACTATATCCGCATCTATCTTCTTGAAACTCAAATCAAAACCAAGGACATCTTTCTCCGGCTTCCATATCATACCTAAGGTGCGTTGAGCGCTTTCTGCTTGCAATAAACTAACTGACGACGTCTCTGTCTGTTTAGGAAGGCACTCAGGTTTATTCGATACGAAACCTCTTATCTCGAATCCACCAGCACGATGTATCGCGGTGACGTCGGCTACTAGCTGCTTCATTTCTTCAACTGTGTCCACGCTATCACAATAGTCATCGACATAATGCCGTTGTTTAATAGCCATCACGGCGCGCGGGTGAGATTCAGCATATTCGTCAGCATTTCTTCTTATAATATACGTCGCCGTGCACGGGGAGGATTTCGCGCCAAAAATCATTGAAGTCATTTTGTATGTACGGGGAGGTTGGTCTCTATTCATCCCGCGCCACAAAAATAATTGAGATTTCTGATCTTCTTCGTTGATTTTTACACGCATAAACATTTCTTTTATATCGCCCGTGACTGCCACTGCCCTCTCTCGGAATCGAAACAAAACACCAACTAAAGAGTTCAAGAGATCGGGGCCGGCCAGCAACTCTGTATTCAAAGAAATACCTTTCGTTTCCGCTCTCGCGTCGTGTACTTGACGGAGCTTACCTGGTTTATTCGGATTGCGTACTCCAAAGTGTGGTAAGTACCATAGTCTCGGACCAGTTAAAGTTTCACGGACTTCTTCTGCGTAGTCCTTTTCTAATAAATTCTCCACCTGCTTCGAGTAGTCAGCGGCATAAGCAGGGTCAGCGTCCATCATCTTCTCTATAATATTTAAACGCTGTATTGCACTCTTTTTGTTGTCGGGCAACGTGACGTCATCAGATCGCCATAGAAGTCCTGTTTCCCATTTGTTACCAATTTTCCTAGATCTCATGTCGAGAATATTTAATGCACGTTGTTCGTCTGGTGAAAACTTATTATGATCCTGATGTTTCACACCAAGGCTATCAACACGAAAATAATCTTTGACTAGGTCGTGCAATTCGCTGTCCGCTTCCGAATGATGAATGTGGTTACTAAATTCTTTATTTACCTTACAGCAAGATGAAACGAAACCATGAAGTACCCAGCCTAGGTTAGTCCGCGATGCAACAGGCTCGTTTGGTCGTCCTTCTCGGTTTTCTCTAATCAAAATAAGCTGCAAATAATCTTGGCCAATAAGAATCTCAGGATAACCCTAATACTCCTCTATCGGAACGTCCTGTAAGTGTAAACAACTATCAATTAATTTTTTATCGACCTTTTGAGTAGGCAAGCGTAGAGAGTCAACAGTACGTATTTTTGGTAAATAGAAGGAACCCGTAGACGTATGCAAAGTTACTGGAACCGAAAGGCTATCGTTCTCACTCTTTGCTTCGCCAACGGCACCCTGCAAGTTGAGGTTGACACGAGGACCCTTCGCACCTATTTTGTTGGCTAAGTGGGAATCTATCAAACTTATAGTAGACCCCCCGTCAATCATGACACAAGTGCGGATGCTGCCAGTAGGACCCTCAACAGTGACAGGTAAGACTCCTACATACCTTCGCCCCTCTTGCTCCGTTTTCGTCCACATGTTCGCCGTAGTCTCAGTTTTGTTTTTGTCATTGTCATTACTCTGCTTACCTTTAGTCCAATTCACCCAATCTTCGCGATGGAGCAATGAATGATGCCCGCGAGCGCACTTGGTACATTGCCGTTTCGACCTGCAGCGCTCTCGTCGATGTTTAGGACTGAAACATTTGAAACACAGCTTCTTATCACAGATCCACTCCCACCTTTCGTTAACAGACTTAGAAGTAAACAAAGGGCAGCTGTCTAGGCCGTGATATTTCTCGCAGAACGGACAATGCGGTCGTGGTGCGTCGGATCCCCCACCGCGCTTCTGAAAGGAAACAGCATTGACAGAAGTCTGGTCGGTCGCAGTGGGCGCGTGGACACTGAAATCATCATCAGCCATCGCAAGCACAGGATGACGGCCAAAACCTGAGTAAGAAGTCTTGGATTTTAGTTGCGGCTCCATTACCCCAGCCCTACATACTAGTTCGACCTCACGCATTAGATAATCGGATAATGCGGCTAATTTCGGACGACGGGCGGCATCTTGGGTAACGCTATAATCTATCCACCTATAAACTAAATTCTCAGTTAATTTATTTACAATTTCAGTTACCAAATCTGGGCTATATAAATAATCTGTGCAGTTTGTAGCTGTGATCGCAGCCAAACAGTTCGACACTTTAGTGGCGAGCGTCACTAGCTCCGTCCTTGATCCACTCAGCTTTGGTACTTTCTTTATTTCGCCAATAATCTTCTGCAAGATAAGATCTGGTCTACCAAAACGCATTTCTAGGGTCTTCATTATTTCGTCCGCCGAGGACACGGTGATGACGCGGGCAGCTACAATCTCCCACGCCTCTCCACGTAGGCATTTTTGTAGGCGGGCTACGTTTTCATCCTCCGAGTACTGGCCTATTTTCGTCGTAGACTCGAATGCTTGTTTAAAGCGTAGCCATTCAAGCGGATCACCAGAAAACGTGGGCAGGTCTCTAGCTGATAGGCGGCCTAATAATTTCTCTCCTTGAATCGGCTGAGTCTGTGACGGGCGATTAGCTATCGCAACAGCGTTGGTGATCGCACGCGTAAGATTAACAATCTCGTCGCAATGGTCGTGCGCGATAGGCTTTTGGCACGCGCTGTAGTACTCACCGTTCGTGGTAGACTTTATTGGTTTTAGATTGCGTTGCTTTGTCTCACTAGCTTCACTTGGTTGTTCACGCACAGAATTATTCTTTTCGAGCCAATTTATGACACGCGAATGCGACGATCTAATCGAAATTTTATCTTGTTGGTCAGCTTCAATTTGCGCCTTTTGCTCCTCTAGTTTAGCCTCTATTCTGGCGCGCTCGACTGTTAGACGACGCTCTTCTAGCTGGCGTTGCTGATCTAGTTGTTTTTGCTCTATCTCCAGCTGTTTTCCCTCTAGCTCGGCAAGTTCTCGTGCTGCCTGAGCTTCCGCCAACCGGCGCATGGTCGCGGCGCTGGAGCGCGTGCTCGTTGATCGTGAGCACGGCGCTCTCGGTTGGTTAGAGACAGTTGGTTGGTCGAGAAAATCCATTTTCACATCACTTACTTGGGCTTGGTCATTGTTTGTGCCTTTATTCAACTGTGCGCTACGGCGTAGCACTTTTTCTTGATCCATTTCACGGCGTCAAATACATTAAGGACCACAAAATGTGGAAAATTGGTCAAATATCCACAACAAAAATTCCCTTCGATAGTCTCACAAATCTGTATATATTGGTCTCAATTGTTTTCTACTTTTTCATATAATTTTCAAAACGATGTCATCAATATTTTCATGAAAAGGAGTTTTTAACAACAAGCATATCATCATCATCATCATGGGGGCCATTTTGAAGATGGGATGGGATTGAAGTTCGGAGGTCAGCATGTAGAAACCCTTGCGGTCTTGCGCCGCCCTTTTCAACTGGTAGTACCTAAGTCCGGTCAAACAAACATAACAAATTTTATCTACACTCGTCTCATAATGTTCGAATTATGAATTCGAAAACAGATGCATAATGACCTACTTTATGCATTCTGCCTATAAAAATTAGGGTTTACTATAAATTACAGAAGCGTAATGACTCTAAATACGATAAACTTGAGAAATGAAGCGAAGTTTTTTTTTCCAATACTCAAATCGCTATCTTCCGCCGCACCTGACAGTTGTTGTTGTACGGTAATTTTTCGGATGTTGTTCAGTTGTTTTAATAGGTTTTTGTTCTGTTGTTGTTGAGATGTTGTTCAGATGTTGTTCAATTGTTGTTCAGATGTTGATTAGTTTTTGTTCAGATGTTATTCCGATGTTGTTCAGTGTTGTTCAGTTGTTGTTCAGTTTTTTAGTTATTTGCTGTTGAGACTCGACATCTAAACAACTGTTAGTAAAGAATCTTCAAAAATTCATATCAAGCCATATTACGTTCTCGTATTGAATTTGACCATGTATCGGGCCTTGCAATCGCCCCGGTGCGGACGTTTGGAAAAGTGTATTTACTGAGTTAATTTTTTAGAGTGTAGATAAAATAGTGTATGCAACTGCATATAATTAGGCATTAGAATGCTCGTATCAATCTATTATCAACGCTACGCCTACGGCTACGCCTCGTGTGATAAACAGACACTCGCATTCTAATGACCCCCATTATATGACAGTTGCATAAACTACTATTAAAATGTAAAAACACTCACAAAAATTTAAAGAAGTTTGTTCAGCAGAATTTCTTACAAACTTTTGATAGCTATTTTGTGTCTGCTAAATCCACTTTTGACTTCTGTATCACATATTACGCCAATACGTTTTACACAATATTTTATAAACACAATTTATTGTAATGAAAAACAATGATTTAAATGATACCTACCCAGGTATTATTCTGTTTCTATATTTATGTTACTAAAATAATGAGAATGTAAATCGTTCACAACGCCCAAAATATTTTATCGTGTTTTCTAAAAGCAGTTGGAACGAAAGTGACACTGTAACTTTCAAATTAGCACTTATTTAACACGTATTTAGTAGTGGTGTAAGAATAGTCACCGATATCTCGCAGCTATGAATAACTTCATTGTATCACTAAAGTTGTAGAAAACAACATCGTAAAAATATATGACAAAGAAAAATTGTATTTTGGTTGATTTTCTATTTCCCGAGTTCTGCATTCAGTAGAGAAATAGAAAAATGCGTTTAAATATTGCTGTGCTACTGATACTATCATGTTATTTCGTATTTTCCGAGGCAACCGAAAAAAACGTTGAGGCAAGAGGGAAAAAGAAAAAAATTGCTTTATTCGGTAAGAATTGTATCTTTTTTATACATGGAATATTTATATCCGTTTATTTCGCGTTCGTATTCGAGCGCGAATGTTTTCATTTCAATAACTTTGTTGGATTACTTTTACGCTAGTTGTGACCTGTTAAAGGATGTGTGAAATTGCACGTAGATTTCTCTTCCTACCTTATGTTGTATGTTGCTAAACTGGTGTTTTATTTAAACGCTTAGATGAAAGATTGGTCGAACAAATCATTTATCTAGTTTTTACGTTTACCTTGCTTATTAAATATCATTTCCATGGTACAAAAAACACAGCTATATATTATTTACAATAAATTGTTTTTAAGATATCGTTAATGAACAGTTTTGTGAAATTGAATGGAATTATTTTGTGTTCATAAATTTATTAGAAACTATTCTAAACATTTAACAACGTAATAGAAGGCAGATACGTGCAGAGTGTGCGTCCCAATCCAGCCTCAAATTTATGGTCACAAGACAATGCGCTGTCTCTCATTGTGGCCTAGAGATAAATGGTATCTACACCAATATTGGCTTTTAGAGAGATGCATGAGGTCCCATTTGCATTCACTGGTTGTGGCTAGACAAATGGTAATATTACCATTTTTTTTCCTTACCGTAACATTCTAAAACAAATCAAATTTTCCGCTAATATTTTCACTCACAACAAAACTCTGGTATCACAATTTATTGTTATGTGCAACACAGAAGAATGAAAATTAAAGATTAATATTTTTTTACACTAATTGTAAAAACTTTTACTGTTTATTGTACACTAACGATACGCAATAAAAGAATAACAACCCAACGGAACAATTTATTTATTATGAATGACCTTGCGTAATATTACTTTTTAAATCTAATACGCCCTACGGTTACACCCGTAGCTGTGTTTCGACTTTCTCGTGAGAATTGCATGTTTTCCCGCGGTTATAAGTAGTTTTTTTTTATATTAATGATGGGTTTGCTCTTGACTCTAGCCTAGGTCCGGTCCGGTTACAGCTTATGTGTTATTCCCGTCTATATTGTATATGACCAAAAGTCGTCCAAATCTGTCAATTCGTTTGAGCGTGAAGAGGTAACAAACATACAGACTTACACACAAATTCTCGAATTTAATATATTAGTATAGACAATTCAAAAAAATTGGCCATATATTGTCGTAAGGACAAACTTCAAAAAAGTTGTGACAAATAAATAAAATGAAATAAAAAAAAATCAAAATATTCGTAAAGATATTGTATATTCGTTGATTCAAACCATAATCAATAGCGTAGGTTGTAGGTTACGGTATCAAAATATGAAAAAAATCATCTTCTTCAAGGCACCGAAGGAGTAACGACGTCAACACAGTTAGTGCTGCGGCCATCTCGTTTACAGTCATAGATGAATAGCTCGTTGCAGGCGCCAGGTCCAACCTCACCAAAGTCCACGTCAGTGCTTTCTCCTCCATTCAGCGTGTACTGCCTATCAGAATAGTTGGTTCCAGGTCTGCCACAACTTGAAATCCATTTGCCTACTTTGAAAGACACGCCGTTGCCCGTAATGTTTCTGACTTTGACTCTATCCGCATGGTAGTTGTCCTTAGCGCAGCGGAATTCCTTGTCACCCTTCCATCTCTCGCAATGGGTTGGTCTAGCAGACACGGCTGCAATGGCCAAAGAGAATACAACAACCAATTGAAAGACTGCCATCTTGATGCTTATGAATTGGTACAGTTTTTTGGATATTTATATAGATAGGACTTTGTATAAGGCTAAGTACACACTGGAGGAGCGAATTACCAACACTGTACCTAGAAACAAAAGTTTTGTAGAATTTGGTGTTAGAATTATCTCAATCTTTTACAGAATAGCGTAGGGTGGCTCAATGTTTGTCCCAATATTTGATTGGCACAAATTGTAATAAAACTTCAAAACAGGTATAACATTTTTGACGTTAAGTTTTGTGAAATTTAAATATTGATGAACATTTTTCAAACTGTTACTATTTATGTATTCAGTCGATATTTTGTGATTTTTAATCAGAAAAAAATTATTTACAGTGTGATCAAACTTTTACTTCAAAACCAGTTTCTGTTGTTCTCCTTTTTAAGTTTTTAATCTTTTAATTTAGGCAAAATTGATAATAAATAATTTTTTACTCGTTTTTCTTGATATCATATTATTTTTTAATTAATGCCAGAGATAAAAAGTGTCACGAGTAATTGGAGTCACGTAATAAATTAGTACCTAATTAATAATTAAAATGTGTAAGTAACATTTACAGTCACTCAAATCTTTAAAACCAAATGAGCCGTATGTATTAGCTTAAATGTTGAATAAAAAATAACAAATGAAAAATAAGGCATTTTAAAATCTCGTTCCATACATTGTAGAACAAAGTTTGCTCAGGATTTCCTGCTGAATTAAACGATCCCAGAGAGGTTTGGCTCTATTTATTAACACCCTGTACCAATACGCATATATAAAACGCAAGCATACACATACATCAGTACTTTGTCCCTAAAAGGTTAGGTAGAGCATTAAAATGTTGTAAATGTTTGATTTGTCTTCATGTCTCACAAATAATTAATTGTCATTACAAAGAATTGTATTTAACAAATAACAATTCTGACTTTCAAATAAAGTCCAGAAAAAAGGTTACACAGTGATAGGTATCTTTCTATGGGGCACTAACGAGACATCGTTATCTAGGCCCCGTCCACGTGGACATTGTGGCAGGCCTGCAAGCCGCATACAAATTTGTACAGCAGTAATAAATGGTTCTGCCCGAGGGTTGCTGTGATATCTAGATCTGTAAATCCGTTCCATGAATACCTAGATCGTTTATGCGTAATTTAGGGAGTAAAGTAGCCGCTTTAGGAAAAGTTTGCTATTTTACATACATACATACATAAATCAAGCCTATATCCCTTACAGGGTAGGCAGAGCGTTATCGGCCGTAAAACAGATATTAACACCACGTCTGGCAAAAGTTTGAGGGTCAATCAGATAACTGTGTATCAATATAGTGACAGGTTGTCAGCCCATTACTGCCTAAAATTGCAATACACATCTAACCCTCGAAGTCCTTTCGAGTCTATTCTATTTTAATTTTAATAGGTCGGTCATACAGAGTGCGATTTTAATATATTCCTAGAATGATTTTCAGTTTCATGTGTATGCAGAGTGAGTACTGTATCTACCTGTATACAGTATATGAAATAGGTATTTACATAAAAATGATCAGGATCAGGTTTACTCGTTGTTTATACTCGTAGTCTTAATTTTTTTGTTGTTTATTATCTACACAAACACATCTTATTTATGAACTGAGGTATATTAACGAAATTCTTTTAGAATAATACTCATGTATCATTATTTAAATATTGACGTATAATTTCTTCTTAACTGTTACTAAAAGTTGAATACTAAAAAAAACAATTTCTTATGCCATAATTTATAATTCGATATCTCAGACACAAATATAATCTTGATTAAATAAGAAAGAAAAAAAAAGTAAATATTGCCTGCTTTTGGGTATCCTATGTCTGCAATAATATGGCTGGATCTCAGCCAGATTAGCCATAAAATCTTATCAAATCTTTTCCTACAATATTAATTGTCTTCCCATTACAAGTGTCTTTAGACAACTTTCTGGGAAGCCCCGACAAAAAGATGTACTAATTTACAAAATAAAAACATATTTTATTTATTTATTTAATTTTTTTAATTGCGTTTTCTCTCTTTTCAGTTTTTCTCGCCGATCTAGTCATCAAAAAATTCTTCATCTTGAAGCTAGTATTCGCCTTCGTTCTTTGGGCGCTCATACACAAAGCTGGTTATTTCTTCACCTGGTTCATCAACTGCTTAAAGGAGAAGAAGCCTGAATACCATCACGACTACCATGATCACTATGATCATCATCCTCACTATGACCATGGTCATAATTTTGACTCGTATGGACCTCCCTCTTATGGGCCACCACAGTTTTCCAATGGTCCTTATAGAAGACAATCCATTGCGTCGTAGATTATTATAAAAGACTCCAGGCAACTGGATCTCTTAGCTAAAACTATGAGATTTATGAGACATGGATTTTGTTCTCTGTCGGTTAACACACATTTTCTTTGAAAGGCCCAACCATGAACTATGTTCCATTTGTAAAGTTGTTCAGTTAAAAAGGCTGCTTCATGTTTTTTTTACAGACAAAAATTTACGCTTTGTTACGTCAATAGATGGCGTTAAACATCTGCGGGTTTCTCAACTATCCACGTAAGGTATTTTATGATGGGGATCGTTGTCGAAGAAGCGACGAGACGCTTCCTTCATTTATACTAAGGAGGTTCGCGTACCACATGTACCAGGGCGCCCCTAGCACTGCGCATGAAGCTGTTTTGGATGTCCTGCAGCATTTTCAGTTGCGTATCAAAAGTGTGAGCAAAGGTTACACTGGCGAAGGTCATGATAGCCCTCTGTAGTCCTTATTCATTGTTAACGATATCAAAAAACACTTATTTAAGCGTCACTAGCAGCGCAAATATTATTTCCAAACTGAGAGTTGAACTCTATTTATAACATTTTTATAAATTTACTAGAACAGTTATCGGATCGTTGGCTGACTTGGTATCCCACACGAAAAGAAGCAGAATCAAACTCCCAAGCAAAGATGCCCCCTAGATGTTTAACGCCATCTATCAATGATATTTAGTACTTTTTATCTTTAAAACAGCTGTCAAAAACGGCCTCATAAAAGTAGGTACATACCTTGGTACATACTCGCATAAGCGACGTGTACTATAAAAAAAGTACAGTGACATAATCTTACAATCACTAACTTTCTTGTTTCATATTTATTATTATTTATTTACTTACCGCATAGCTAAAATTAAGTAATTAAATTATTTTTATACCTAAATACACGAGTTTTCCTGAACGAGTTTTTAAACTACTTTCAAAAAAAAACAACAGTCTGAAAATATTTCTCAGTCTGAATTTTACTATCGACCGATAGCGAAAACTGCCAGCGGGCTAGTGATAAGGAATAACTTTTCCCAAGAAACATAGCTCGAAATAATAAAAGAAATATGAGCTCCCTTACTAAATTGCTGATTAGCTAATTTAAGTTACAATCGAAAATCCAAATATTTTTGTTATGTTTCAACCTATGTCCCTCGGGAAAGTTGTTCCTTATCACCAGCCTGTCTTGGAATTTCGCTATCGGTCACTAGTAAAATTTCACCTTATATAAAATTAACCTCTCCATAGTTACATTCCAAACCAATACGCAATCGCTTTCCTGCCATTCTCTCTCGTTGGGCAGCCAACATCGTAAAATGTACCCTTATCAAGGAGTTGGCAAGCGTGTATGTTCCGACACTTGGCTTTGGGTGAGCCAAAATAGGGCTTCAATTACATAATGCCTTATAAAACATTGTGTCTTGATCTCGGGTTGTGTTGTGAAGTGGTTTGTGTAATTCCAAGAAGTAATTTTCTGATAATTCTTTTACTTACAAAGTAATAAAAAAGTACTTACTTATACAGAAGGGGAATGAGAGAATATTGGTACAGTGATATAATATAGTATTATACAAAAAATATGAGTAGAGTATGTGCGGAAAAAGAATAAGCGTGGAAAGAGAAAAAGACGTCGATGTATTTTATTCTAATCATTATTTACTTATTTAAAAAAAATCAGTTTCAAAAATCCTCAACCTCAAAAAGTTAATGTTCCTTAAGTAAATGTTATTCCAGTATCTTACTGTTAGCATATTGCATGTTCAAAAATTAAAATTTATTTATCAACTATTTAATAATCATGTCTAATTTAATAGTAGCCATTTGCCTAACCATGCTGTACGTTCACGTTTGTGGTTTTCAATCTAGAAAAGTACCTAAGATATGTATGTATCCGCATTGATTGTAATCTGTTGTGTACGTCCGTGAAATAAAATAAAATAAAAAAATAAATTAAATTGAGGGCGCCTCTGTGCCTCACTATAAAAAATCTATTAGTTCATTTTTTGCTCACGCCTATTCTCTTTCCGCACAGTCTACGTACCTATATTAGGAGGACACACTTCTCAAAAATAGTACATTTACGTCACAGGCCGAGTATAAAGCAATTTCTGGTGGAGTGGCATTGGAAGGCCGAAACGAAGTCGAGGCCTTCTAAAGTAAACGAGACCAGAAATTGTTATTTCGGCCGTGGATTGTACAATACTTTTCTCTCATTTGCAAGGAAATAACAATAATAATACAGTAATTTTAGAAAATAATAAATTTATTATGAAAGAAAGAATTATGGAGCGACACTTAATTCATGTTGAAAGTTATGTTACAGTTTGTACAATTAGATAAAAAATGGAACGCGCGCGGTATAAGTGTTCCTGAACATGGTATTGTGTACCATAAAACACCTAAACACGAAAGTGTGAAGTTAAAGAACCTTTTTTTTCCGGCCTAGTCCGGAAATTTCTATTACAGTCCTCTGCGCCTTGACTACATAAATGAGCCCATTGACGTATTCTTTTTTTAAAGTAATGAAGCCATTTCCGAGCAAATTGGAGAAAAATTACAAATGACTAAGCATGTAAGTACTTATTTGATGCAACCATCGAATCAAATTTAAAATGATGAGTTGAATGCGCCTTTCTATTGAATGAAAGAAGTCTGTCCATTACACTAACACATCACGCCTATATTCCTTTGCTTGGTAGGCAGGGCATAAACGGCCGTAAAATACTTACTCTTGTGGCTCAGGGACCCAAAGTGGGTCTTGGCCTACGACACGAGTTTCCGCCACTTGTCCCGATCCTGGGCCGCTTCACGCCAGTCTGTCGCTTGAAGGTCGCGCAAGTCGGATTGGACGACATCAAAATACGGACTTTTCAAAAAACATTTGATAGTCATTCAGATAATTGTGTATCACCATCGCATCGCGATAGGTTGACAGCCTATCACCTCAACCTGCAATGTATATACATGTAAACCTCGAGTCCCTTAATCGCCTATTACGATACCCACGGGGAAAAAATGGGGTGATGCTATTCCAAACCGGTATCACACGGTAATTTCAAATAAAACTTCCAATTAAAATCAAATAAGCTTCTTCATGGAATAACCATCCACTTGCAAATCCGATGACGAAAACTTGTTTTCATGCAGCTATAAAAATATTGGGTAAGTGTAAGTGTAACTAGCGAAGCACACAATAGGTTCATAAAAAACCTCATTATCGGTTAAAATATTCAGTTAATTCCAGACCTGCAAATAAGTTAAAGTAATTAATATCACAAGGCTTTATTCAGCAAATTCAAAATTAAATTTTATTATTTAATTTTACTAGGCTATTAATTCACTTTTAAAATATTTCCACTATATGTATAGTCAAAGAATATTCTGATACCCGCCGTTTGCATGAAGAAGAAAATATAGTTTGATAGAAGTAATTAAATTTATCGCGGATTTTCATCGTATCGTCTTTGTTTAATCTATAAAGACTGAATTTGTCGCTGGGAGTCAGTTTCTAACTATCCCTGTAGATGGAACCATGTTGTCTTTTCTTGACACTTTCTTTCCTCTTGTTCCGTGAAACAAATTTCTTTAATTGAAACTAACAAATACCACTTTGCTTTAGAGCATCTTGTTGTCTAAACTTTTAAAATCAGTTTTAAACTGAGATTGGAGTTAAAGTAAGTTCGAGACTTAGTTTCATTGCAATAAATGGCGGTAGTAAGTTTAAAAAATTAAACCACTTTATTCGACACACTGCGCTCGTTAATCGTAGTAAGTTTGCCATAATAAAGCCCCATGTTCAACAGGGGATTTATGTAGCTGTTTATGACGGTGACCACTTTGATTTTCAGTTACAAATCTTATACTTGTACAATGCAAATGTCCTAATCATGTTCTTTTGTAAAGACATTAGACGCCCTCATTTTCAAAAAAAGATATTATTTTTCTCCTAGCTGGTGCCTGCAAATTTTATTTCGCCAACTTAAGGCGGCATCAGTCCCAAAAAGTATCATGACGGCTCAGATCTGGATAATCCAACATTTATTGAATTATTAAAATATATAAACAAATATTTCAAAAAGAATGCCAATTGATTCAACACTCATTTACTAAGGAGGAAAGAACACAAAATAAAATATACAATGATACATGACAATCTAATCGTTCAGGTTTTTAGTCAAAAAACGGACTTAAAACGTAAAATAACTAATTAATTAAATTAACTAACTAAATTACTTTGCGATTTTTATCCATTGAGGAATTTTCAATATATAGTGTTTTGAGTCCCACTTTTGTTGCACATATTTTGAAATATTACTCAGAAAATATCGTCTCACAGTTTGGCAATTTAAAGAAATAGGATTCAAAATTCCGAACACTATTCAACCTTGCGCGGTTGATTTCTAAGTCCATTTCACCTTAATAATTACTGATTTTTTTGTATTTATATATGTACTTTTAGCCAGACCTTTTGATAGGTATTAAGATTGGATAAAACATTCATCAGTCAACCCTTTTTAGCTGTTTTATGTGTGTAGATTAAACATTGATTTTTTTTTGAAAAACTTGCAAAATTTTCGAGTGCGGGCAAGATTTGAACCTGCGACTTTCGCATTACTAGTGGCGACGCCTCTTCCATCTGGGCTACCGCAGCTCATTCCTGGCCCGCCAATTTTGCAAGTGTATTTTAATGCCAGTAATGCGCGGCATGGCTCCATCTACCGGGTTAGTTTCGCAACTAATACTCGGCGACTAACTCTATCTTTACAGATTGAATGTAGTCTAAGCGATGAAAACCCGCGATAAATTGAATACCAAATTTTCCAAGTTTTTCAAAAATTGTTTACCTAACACGGGAAGTGTTTTAAAAATTTGGTATTGAAACATTGAACTTTTTCATTACATTTCACTTTTTTAGCAACTTAGACGTTAATGATTACTTAAAATATATATCTTGATGACGGCATCGCGAATGGGACATGGGCAGGTATACGTTTTTAATTTACACTGATTGCTGCTGAATTTCCCAAAATAATTTGTAAATATCTGTAATCACGTTATACTGATTGCGTGACCTTTTTTAAAAAAGGTTTGAGCACAATGAATTGGTACAATATAATATAACTAGATTTTCGCTCAGCGGTTTCACCCACTGCCACTCATTTTCCCGTGTTAATAGTTGTTTCCTGCAGTAAAAAGTAGCCTATGGGTTATTCCAGGTTATACTCTACCTGTGATCTAAATTTCATCCAAATCGGTCAAGCCATACATACGCACACAAACTCTCAGATTTATAATAGTAGTACGGGTGTACGTAACGCGTACATTCAAAGGGTAGCAATGCATCTATACTCCGTTCATTTAAGAAGTACCTATAATGTAAACAAACTTTGTATGAATCTGACAGTCGCGAGCTGTCAGATTCATAGAAAGTTTAGCGTGGGATTCCGTCACATACCTAAGGCCGGTCAGACCCGCACCGCATTATTTTTCGGTGTTTTGCTGAATCCAGTTTTTAACGGATTTCAAATACCTCAAAATAATGAAACGGGGCTCTTAATAACACAACTGATGTTTTCCGGATTGGTAGATAGATGGAGTCTTCCTAATATTTGGTTCGTATTTCTTTCTCTATACCCTCTTCCTACAATTCTGTCGATCACTTCCGAAAGTAAATAAGTATCGCGGTAAGAACCCCGTTTTAGTATTTCGAGTAATTAAATGTGACGGCAAAAGTTTAAAACAGTTGAAGACTTACGAAATCGCATACAAAATCTGGATGTCATGGCATGCTGCATCAAATTGCGGCTGTAACAGGTTGTCATGTGTATGTTCCATACCGCTAAATTGTCTGGTCGGTGTGCAATTTGCCTAAACAGTGGTATGGAAACATGTAGTTTTCAAAGAAGGCTAAGGTAATTTTTAATGCGATATAAATTTTTCATTATCATTAGGTAAGTTGACCGTAATGGTCCGATAAAACATAAATAAAAATGAACAACCAAACTTAAATATAATTTGTTTAGAAAAACTTACTTATTAAATTCGTAAGTGTTATTTTTATTTTCTAAATTAATTTTTTTTACTGTTCATTTGCTTATGCAACTACTTACAACTTTTGATTCTATTTCTATGTAAAGGTTGCCTGGAAGAGATCGTTGCAAGCGATAAGGTCGCCTTTGCTTACTTTTAGTCTTAAGTTTTCTGTATTGTTTTGTATATTGTAAGCAATAAAGTTTTCATCTATCTATCTATCTATCTAAATTCGGTTAGGTACTCGTAATTAACAGGGTTCATCGGGTCGTTGGATGACTCGGTGTCCCACACGCAAAGAGAGATTAACAGATGTTAAACACTGGATTTTTATGACTTGTGGTCTTCCTCACGAGTCTCAAACAAGTCAGCACGTTCGAATTTTAACTAGAAGCAAGTCTACTATTACATTTAGAAACATTTTCTCTGAAACCAGTAGGATTCACGCTAAATAATATTTTCTCCTCTGTAAGATAAAGATGAGTAATTTTTTGCAAGAATAATTTACCTTCTTGGCTTTCTTGGCAGTTATAAAGACTTCCTTTGAGGTGAGTTAAAACAAGACAATTCTGTCATTTTGTGAAGTAAATGTAAAAGTTCTGACTTATTAATCCTCCTCTTTACTCCAACATTTAAGTTTGAAGATGGTAGAGAAAACTAGTACCTAGATAAACTCTTTATTCATTTATTTTTCACGCTTGTGATAAGAAAACTCGCAATTTTGATCATAGTACGACGTGTTAGCGAAATATAATTAAAACTGAGCTCATTAAACTGAAGAACTCACTCAAAACTTGCAATATTTTTTACAGCAGGGAGGATTTCAACCTGAGACTTTCGCCAACAGCGACGCATCTTCCATCTGGGCTACAGCAGTTCATCCATAGCCCGCGAATTTCGCAAGAGTATCATGATGCCAATCACGAGTTTTAAATAATAATAAATACCTACGTACAATTGAGCTAAGCATGCTAGATAGACTGTGTTGGTTTCTTGGGGAAAGTTATAGACCTCGACAAGATCTAAATTTCAGATGACAGCTGTCAAACTAAAATTTCGTAAATCACTGTATCTATGCACACTTGACGAGATATACATATTTCAAATGACAGCTATCTCAACTGTCTCGCTGCCTCAAGTGCGATGGGGCTTTTCTGTGAACTAGGGACTCCTCCGGGTGAGCCCTTGCTCACTTTCAGACCTTAGGTGTAGGTTTCACAAAATCGTAGTGTCCAGTAATTAAAAAAACATGCACTACGCATGAATTATTTCATTATATTTAAATAAAGGAAATCCTTATGACACGTATCTCATTAAGTATCGTTTCAAGTCAAAGTTATTCCTATAAAGATTTCTATACCTAGTACCTTTTGAATCTCAAAACTACAGATTTTCATACAGAAGGTTTTTAATACACTAAAAGTCGACACTTTGCGAGGTGATTTTACTGATGATTTTAATTAATTTCACCTACGAAATTGTGAAAAAATAACCAGCTATTCCATCAAAACAAATTATGCCTAGGTCCGAAAAATGTACGGGACATTTGCTTTCTTTTAAGTTATTTTCCAAGTCGACGCCATACTATATATAACTAGACGCAGGAAATAAACTTTCTCAGTAAACAAGTAGGTATAACTATTTGCCAACTAATAGAGAAATCATTTAAGGTAACTACTGACGTAGCTTTAAATGTCGAAATGTTGTTGCCGTTCAAAAGGTTCAAATCGTAGTTCAGAAGAGATTTTCGACTATCGAGAAGTAAATCTACTGCAACACTACGTGTTTTTGTAGCTATGTTTATGGCTAATATTAGTAATAATGAGAAAAATGGTAGACCTACCAAGGTTTCATCATTTATTGCGCCCACGTAGCAACTTTGGGAACTCCTGCCAACACTGTCATTGCTGGCCGAACACTGAACTCAATGAATTCACAAACAAAATTAATCAAAAATTTCTTGGCAAATACGTGACGTGTTCTTTGCTTTTATTTTTAGGTTTTTTAATATATTTGATTAGTGAGGTAGCAATACCGCGAGACTTGAACTTGTGCTGCTTTTTAGGGTACCTACTGAGAGTGTACATTTGTTTGCCCTTTAACTATTAAGTTAATCACCGAAAATTTTTGAAGTAATTATATCGCCATATTGGTGACCCAGGTGTTCGATTTTTAGTGACCCAGGAGCCTAATTACTGATTCTTAAATAATTATTGTGAGTTTCTCAATAAAAATTCAGAGTTGCGTACTTGTTTATATGAATTTAAATATTGAATGTATATTAAGAGATAGAAATGTGTAAAGATCTTAGTAAGTGGAAGAATGATGCCACTGATCACCCCTCCGGGAAAAGCGTGCGGCATGATTTTATATTTAACTTTACGGCTGATTTTACAGTACGTACCTGTGTATTTTTAACATTTAGCTGTTGCGACTGATGTTCATTTTCAGTATTATTTACGTATAACTTTTTAAGCACTCGCGATCACTTTCACTCATTTTAAGTATTAGACCGGGTCTATCGCGATAGTATTTAGGTAAATACATGAAACTGTGTTGAAACGTCGGGACACAGGTAAATTACTAATATTTACCTAAATACTATCGCGATAGACCCGGTCTAATACTTAAAATTATTTACGTACATTGCACATGAAAAAATCTGGAAATAGGCCCTTCTGTAGCACAACAAGTTTTGATGGACAGTCACATTTTCCACAGGATATTAATGCTGGAGTCGGAACCAACTGTCAAACGGAAATTGTTATTCGTTATGAGTTTGTAAAGTGCAATTTACAAAGGAAATGGTCTCTTCAGTTTGGGACACGCTGCTAAAGTGAGTTGGGATTAAATTATTTTTTCTTTGGCGGTTCATTTACTTAATATACAGTGAGAATTTGAATCGCGTTTCTATGAATTTCTGGAAAAAACATTTAAAACAATGATTATTTTAAATGTTATCTTGACTTTGTTAGAGAACAATGAATCAGGGTCACTCAAAGAATCCAAAAAGTCTTCGAAACAAAAATGGCTAGATGACATAAAATAATGTATAATAGACAATTTGTTGTGTTAAATTATATCATAAAGACATCAAATTCTTATAAGTTAGACTTATGGACATGGAAATACGAAATAAACACATTATTTTTCTTTTTTCTTATCTTTTAGTTAGATGGGTATATAAATAATTTTGATAATGTTTAATGTTTCATCCAAGATGCAATCATGCCATTTACACTTGCAAAATGCACTAGAATACTAACAATGCTGAAAAGAGCTCGAGGGCCAAATATAAAGCCATGACTGTCGGCAAGTAGCTGTCACCATACAAAAGGTCACTCATGTTACGAGGACGCTGTCGGTTACACCGCCCCTGATGAGTCCTGCCAGGACGTAATATTCAAGGTATGAAGTATTGCAGTCACCTTTGGGATGGCTCCGCCAAATATCAACTTGCCGCTCTTGACTCGGTGAAAGGCAGGGCCAAGAGGCTCATAGGCGACAAAGCTACATAGCCTGGCACATCGCCGCAAGGTTGCCTGCTTGTCGGTTTTTTACAGATTGTACTTCGGAGAGTGTGCTCAAGAGCTTCACGACCTTGTTCCACCAGCTCCCTTATACCATCGGACATCCAGACGCACCGCCGGATACCATCCATACCGCGCGCTGCTAAAAAGTGAAACTCACTACTTGCGTCTGTGTTTCCAAACGCATACAACCCAAATATCTTCAAAGTAAGAGTGAACAGGCTTCTTCTGGGTAAGCTCGCTTAATCTTAGACTCTGTCTCTGTTCTATGACCTAGACTAGAGTCAAGAGCAAACCCATCCTTAATTTTTTTTAAATGGATGTAGTAAATCAAGCCAGAAGGTGGAAATAAACATTGGTCATTATGGTGATACACGCCCACGATGCACGTAGAGTTGTAATCCTGACTAGACGTAAGGTGTTCCATGCCCAAGTAGCACATAGTGTTGTAATTTAAACTTAAGTTTATGTTATGATTAATAGTCGGCCAATGATGACAAGCTTCTCGATTGTCAATGTCGGTTTAGGTCTCTTTCTACCGACATTTACATAATAATCTGAATTTTTACTACATTAGAGGTACAATAAAGCAGCCTTATTTCCATCAGGCAATCTCTTCCAGGCAACCTAGTCCTAGAAGAAGTTTTAGTATCAGTGAAAGTTTACTTATAGAAAATGTATAAACTGAATAATGAAAATATACTACTTACTATACTATTCATATAATCAGAATTCACACATAACCTTTTCAAGTTGTACCAATGTTCACAGTTCTCAATAACCACATTGAGACTCTCAAAGTGTTTTTTCTGTAAATATTAATTATATAAGGGATCTTGCTTGCCTAATAGAATGGAATGCCTTCCACTGATGCACACAGATTACCTACTGGAAAATACTACCCTAGTTTATTTATTGTGCATTTTTTAGCCACACAAACCGCACTGCCTATTCCCTTAAAATGAAACCTTTGACTGCCTACATGACAAATGAAATTGCCTGCACTTTCAGTCAATAAAACTAAAAAATAAACGCTTCACGAAAGTTCTCTCTATTTTGAAGCCGACAGAAATTGGCGAAAATAGTTTACAAACAGAATTTGTTAGGTAAACGTTCGGCAAACCCAATTTCGGTGCCAAAAGGCTACGTGTCGATCCCCGGAGTTTAACGAAAACTAAATAAGTTTGCAAACTTGTCGATTAACTGTCAATTTATCGTTAAATTGTAAACAGTAAACAGATATTTTTTTCTATGGTTATTCTATGGAAAGAACACATACAGCATCACACTATTTTTTTTAACGTCTTCAACTTCTTCTTTTCGTGTGTGTCACCGAGACATCCAACGACACGATGAACCCTGGTGTCAGAGTTTTTCAACCAGTACCTACTGGTACTGGTTGAAAAACTAATTTTGATCTTCTGTTAAATTGATTAAGCTTCTGACATGGTTTTGTAACGACCGCCATAAAAATAATCCACGACTTCAACGATCACATCCAAAAGAGAATCATCTGTAATACTTGGTTAAGGCTCGTATGGTAAATTATTACCGTATGAATTTTACCGTATTTTATAAAAAAGGGAGAAATACATTGACTGAAATAAATAAGCTGAAACAAAAATAGCTGAGTAGCACTAGCATCCCTTTTATAATACGCAACAATTGATTAACAAGCTATCAGAGGCCTGAGCAGACAGTAATCGCGATAAGGTTTTATTATCAACTCAATGAAGCATCAAACCCTATATTACTCCAAGAATATTGCGTTGCATTAAAAACAGAAACAAATTACAGTTAAAAACTCGTTTGGAACTCAATAACGATACACTTAACATTGAAAAAAAAAGCATATTTTTGTAAGTTTTTAAAAATTTTGCCATAATCTAATTTAAAATCTCATACCTTTTTTATGATTGGTCCCGTTCCTATTTATTAACGTGGAACATTAAGTTACCAAAAACCTAATGGATTTCAAGTAATTGGTAAAGAAATGTAAGTAAAGTTTTATTTAAATAGTAATTTGTTTATAATTTGCAATATTGCACGGCAACCTCCGGCGGTGGTGTTCAATATTATATAGTGTTAGTAGACCATTTAATATTCGATTAAACAAGATTAATAACAAAGAAATAGTTTTCATTTTACAGCGTAAAGACAAAAGAGCTATTCCGCCATCTTTAAGCCTCCCGCGCTCCCCCCTTCATAACACGATTTCTTTACGAATCAAGACATCACGACGAATCCAACGATATCACACCTATATGTATTGTCAGATAAAACTGAAGTTTTAGAGAACTTTTTCTGGAAAATGCACCAGACTATATTAACAGATTGGATGAGTGGTTCCATTTTCTTTAAATATTTTAACGCTGTCACCCTTTACGCGAGTTCTTTGGTCTGTAATTTCAACGCAAAAAATAAGAAGACGAAAATTAAAACCAATCAAATAAATTCAAATTCAAAAATGTTGTTTCATAATCATAGTCCAAAATAAAGCAAGTTTTAACTGTGAATCAAAAAGATAATATTTTTTTACTGCTGGGAAATGTATCATTCTCCATTTAAAATCTAAAATCTGCGATTTCTAGTAATGCAAATTCAGATAAATTTAATCAGAATTAATTTTAAATGACAAATTCTTTTGGTTCGTATTCGTTAGCCCATGAAATGTGGTGACAGCCACAGATAGGGCTTTGTGTTTTTAATTACATCAGCAACTCGGACCATTAAATAAGAAAGACGGAACACTTAAGACAAACAAAGTGAAGCCAGTGAAACATGATAATCCTTTAATTCAAGTACCTAGTAGATCTCAAGTTTCTGAATTTCAAAAGACTTTGATTTTATTTTGAACTACGTGCAACACATAATTCTAAGTACCTACTTCTTTTTATTTTTAACAAGAGTTTGAGGGTGACCGATATTAGTGTCCATATAGTGTATATATTAGTTGTCAGGGATACCCATCTCAGCTTCTGGATCGAAAGTTGTGATGTGGTATACGGGTACGCGACCCCGGCTTCCCGAGCTTCTACTGGCTTTGTATACCTTCCAGTCAGTAGTATCCTACTACCTATGTTCCTGTCCCAATTTCACCATATTCCCTCCTATTCCTATTCCTAGTTCCCTTCCCTCCAGATCCAACATAAGCAGCTCCCTCCTGCTATTACAAAGTCTGTTTCGGTGAGAATGGCAACCCAATACAGATAATGTGAACGGGTTTGGCGGACTCAGCGATTCAGCAAGGCAAGGTGGATGGCTTAGGGCGACGGTAGAGGGCGCGTGTAGTTACCGTCGGCCAGACACTGCATCTGACCTCTCCTTCAGTCGTAGCGGTTTTCCGTTCCACTGAGTCGAGGAGGGGGAGGACCAGAGGGTGCGCTTGCGTTTGCGCGAACGTCTGCGCACCTAAATATATCCTGCGCAACTGACTGCTTCCGATTAATGGACTCCGATGACGCTAAGTCCTGTGGCGATGGGTTGAAGTAGAGAGGTCTGGCATGGTGCAAGCTGGGCTTTGTCTGATTCCTGCACGCAGGCGGTCCCAGGGGTGTGAGTACACGCCGTGGTCGCTTTTGCATTGATAATCGGGACGACAATGCAAATTCGGCAGCACCTGGGGTGACAGAGCAGCCCTATTCAGGGAAGCACTGCTCTCCTCGCTCAGCCGAGGAGGGGGCTAGAAAAGGTGCCCTAAGAAAATGCTCGTCCCTACCTGGAAGGTGGTAGTAGCCACGGCTGCCATCGCATCACGAAACTCGTGGTCGACGCAACACAAATAATAATAATAACATGAAAACACCTATCATGAAATTTGGCGCGTGGAATGTGAGAACACTCATTGATAGAGATGGCAATGCCTGTCCTGAACGAAAAACCGCCATAGTAGCTCGGGAACTTCGTCGTTATGACGTGGATGTGGCTGCGCTCAGCGAAACGCATCTTGCCGATGAAGGAGAACTGGTGGAAGATGGAGGGGGCTACACTTTCTTCTGGAAGGGTACCTCTGCATCCGAACCTCGACGTTCAGGGGTAGGCTTTGCCATCAAAAATCATTTATTAAAGCGACTACAAGAATGTCCTGTACACATCTCGGACCGCATTACCACGCTGCGCCTTCATCTGGACAAAGACAACTACCTTAATGTCATCAGTGTCTATGCTCCAACGCTTGACAAGTCTGATGACATTAAGGACAAATTCTACGAGGAAGTATCTCAATGCCTTGACAGCATAAACGCCAGAGAGCAGATCTTATTGCTTGGCGATTTCAATGCCAGAGTTGGTCGGGACTATGAGGCTTGGCCTGGAGTTCTGGGGCGACACGGAGTTGGTAACATGAACAGCTGTTTAATTTAGCGTTGCTATGCTGGGGTAAGTTAGGTATTAATGACGGTCTATGAATGCGCCGCGATACTCGTCCGCACGCATCGCTCTGGGCATATGTTGTCCCTTTCTCGCTCGCGGGGCGAGGGTGGCGGCGTGCGTGCGGGCCGCCTGGTAGGCACCAAGCGGTGATTTCTGCACCGCACTACCAGTCACTCAAAACCGTTCGGACGAGAACGTATTGTGTTTTGTACGGATTTCCCGCCACGCGTTTTGTGATGCCGCGTGTAATGGACGATTCAATTTGAGATCGCGCGTGTTGATGCATCGTATTATTGCGGTTCTCCTGGGTTATACTAGAATACCAGGCTTAGTGATTGTTGGATGTCTCGACGTCTTCCGCGTGAGCGTCGCGTTGAATAGGCATCAAGTGGCCATATCGGCTCGCGTTTGTACGACCCAAATTCGGGTTGGGTCACGCGTAATGACTGATATCAAAGTGGAATACGAACAGAAGCTGTGAGTGGTTTGAAGTGAATAACGCGCCAAGGCTGTAGTGGAATGCTGGGTGTCGATATCTTTTCCACCCAGCCCTGTAAGTACCCACGGAATCCCCATTTGATCCATTCCCTGTACTTCCTTTCTCCGTTGGGTATTTTATGCATTTGCGCCGGCGACGTGACTGTAAGTGTGAAACCTAGTTGTTTTAGTATAAAACTGTTTCTTTGTGTTAATGGTGTGTTCCCTTTAGTCATATTTGTTGTACCATATCATTGTGACTCCTTAGTACGAATTGCGGAATTCGTGGGGTGATATAATTTGGAGGTACTTACTTATAATCTAGTGCTTATACGTGTGACGTAACGCCAGATCGGCAGACGGTATTTACTACAGAATTGAGTTATGTAAAGGTCAGAACACATCATTTGCCAATTTCACTCAACTTAGTTAATTAAGTTAAATAGATTTAGGTTCACGTTTAATTCATAGTATGCGCTGCTATATTGTGCAGCGTATGCTATTTAGCGCTGCGTAACGCGGCCATTGTCTGCCTTCAGTTGAACTCCTGGTATTTTACTAGAAATTTACCTGTGTAAATCGCTTCCACTGCGGGAGTTTAGCTTGGAATTAGACAATTTTTGGTAGCAGAGCGTGGTTCAGAAAACCACTAGATTTAAGATTATTTTAGTATAAGATTTTTAATCCACCTACATAAAAAAAAATATATTTATTGTGATTGTAGTGTGTGCCCTGTGTAGAATATCCTATCGGTAGGATCAGGGCCAATCAATTAGTGAATTGCTTGTTATTATCGTTGTGTTTACCCTGTGCGGATATCCTAACGGTAGGATCAGGGCCGATTGTCTATTATTGTTTTTTATTGTAAGGTTCGGTGTTACTTTGGGTTGGTACCATGGCTCCCACGATTAGACAGCTTCAGGCGAAAATTAGAGCGCACCTAATGTGGTTCGCGACTAAGCAGGCGATGGTCGGTCGCGGGGACCGAGAGGACGCACTCATCGCTTGTGCGCAACGGATTGACGAACGGGTCGCGGAGGTGTTGGATTGCCTCACTGGATGCGAGGAGTTATTTGATGGGACGCCTGATGAGGAGGTCAAACTTACGGTCCGGACGAATGTGACCCAGTGCATGGAGATGGGGCAGGAGATCCAGCAGGCGGCTGCTGTGATCACCAGGCGTAGAGCTGGGGAGCCGGACCCACCCCATGGTCCGCGGGGACCGGGGGTGCAAGTGCCCCTGCCGGCTGTGGTGATTCCGGTCTTCCACGGGGACTACACGGATTGGACCCGATTCCAGGATCTGTTTGACAGTGTGATTCATAACCGCACTGACTTGCAGCCGGCATATAAAATGGCACAATTGATGGCCAAGCTGCAAGGTGAGCCCCATGAGCTGGTAAAGCATCTACCAGTCGATGATGCAAGTTACGAGACGGCTCGCGGTTTGCTGATCGAGAGATACAGCAACAAACGTCTCATGATTGACCAACTCCTGGAACAGTGGCTCACCGTGCCGACCATCACACGAGGGACGGACCTCAGGGCCAAGGTCCTCAACCCTGTCTGCGTTGCAGTGAACGCTCTTGAGAGACAGGGGATGCCGGTGTCAGGCTATGATTATATCCTGGTCCACACGTTGTTGCGCCGCCTGCCGAGCGACATGGCCGCTCGTTTTGAACAGTCACACGGAGGTAAGACATCTGATTACCTCCCGACCTTCGAGGAGCTCAAGTCCTTCCTCGAGGCCGAGTGCAGGCGGGTAGATGCCCAATTTGGAGAGTCGCCTCACGCGGAGTCTGCGGCCGCTCGCCGCCCGGAACGGCCGGGTGCACAGGCGCGAGACGGTAAGAGTAGGCCACCCAGGCGATACAATGTCGCTAATTTGGAATCGAGGTGTGCCTACTGCAGAGAGGCGGGGCATCAGGTGACTGCGTGTGAGGAGTTCGCTGCACAGCGGGTGCAGAAACGTCGTGGTGTGGTGCAGCAACGGCGTTGGTGCTTTAGGTGTATGGGGCCGCATCAGGTGCGAGAGTGCCCATCAAGCACCAACTGCAGGTACTGCCAGGGTGCCCACCATCAGCTCCTATGCATGAACCGCAGCGGAGATTACGGAGGCAGAGCTGACGCGGGTCAGCGGACGGAGTCTGCCCTACCTAGACGGGAGCAACGCTCCCCACCCCCTCCAAGGAGGAGTCCTCTTCCACCAGGGTTTCAGGGACGAGGCCAGGGACATCAGCAGGTGATGCCCCCTTCACCACGCGCGAGACAGTCACCACCTCGGCAGCAGGTGCCGGAACAGGGTAGGTGGTCACAGGTCCAAGGTCAGGGGCACCCATCACAAGTACGTGATGCTACGGGCGGGTGCCAACACCAGGGTCAGTACATGCAGTACTCGGCGGGTCTGAACAACATGGTGAGGTCTCATGACCCACGCATGCCTCTCCCCTTGGCTGAGCACCCGCGGCTACAGGCGCATCCACGGTACGCGCGCCTGCCGCAGGGTTACTATAGGCTGCCAGCCATGGCGTACAGGACCAGAGGTCCCTATCAGCAGGAGTGGGACCCACTCGAAGGTGTACGGAGAGAGGGGACCCCCCCGCAGGACGCGGACACTCCGCGCTTAGATTCCTGCTAGGTAATCGCCGCCTACACGCCAGCTTCGGCCCCCCGGCCAATTACGGTATTGTTGCCTACGGCAATGATTTGGGTATGGGGATACGGTGGCCGCAGCATACAGGTAAGAGCCTTGTTAGATACAGGGGCTCAGGGTTGTATTGTGTCTAGTAAGCTGGTGAGTAGGCTACGCTTAAATATAAGGCCCACAACGGATGGGGCTGTAGGTATTGGAGGTGTAGATGTGCCTGACGTTCGGGGTCAGGTGAACTTCGAGTTCACATTAGGTAATACAGGTACAGGGGTCAGCTATCATGCCTCAGCAGTGGTGCTGGATGAAGTGGTAGGGAAACTTCCTCAGGTTCGGTTACCGTCAACGGTACGAGGGTTAACCACAGGCTTAGAGTTAGCTGATCCTGAATTTGATACTCCTGGTACGGTGGACGTTCTCCTCGGGTCAGACGTCCTCGGGAGATTCTGGTGTGGCAGAAAACGGGTACTTCAGCAAACTGGTTTAGTGGCCGTTGATACCACAGGGGGGTATGTTATTTTTGGCCCAGTTTGGAGACCTCAGGACCTACCAGAGGGCGATACGGTTCTCTATGGTAGTGTGTTGTCGGAGGTGCTGCAGAGGTTTTGGGAGTCTGAGGAGCCACCCACAGCGGATAGACGGAAGCCAGAGGATGACGAGTGCGAGCTGTTCTATCAGTACAACACTGCACGAAGTTCGTCAGGTAGGTTTGTTACCAGGCTGCCATTTCTCCCAAACCGCCCCTCCTTAGGTAGTTCGCGACAGATCGCGGAACGGAGACTACTGGCTATGGAGAGAAAGATGAAGCGAGATGCAGCACTTCGGCAGAAGTATATCGAATTCATGAGGGAGTACCTAGAGTTAGGCCACATGTCGGTGTCCAGCATAGATTGGAGGTGTGTCGAGCATTACTACATACCACACCTGGCTGTTTTGAAGTCACCGGAGGCGAAGATACGGGTAGTGTTTGACGGTTCTGCTCCTACATCGAATGGTGTGTCTGTGAACCAGTGTCTGCACGCGGGTCCCAAGTTGAACCGGGACATTGTGGACATCCTCACAGATTTTCGGTTGCACCAAGTAGCGTTCGTCGCAGACGTCAAAATGATGTTTCGCCAAACAATTATACACCCGGATGACCGTCGGTACCAGCTGATTTTGTGGCGTGAGAGCCCTGACGAGCCGATGGTCACTTATGAGCTTAACACGGTAACGTATGGTCTGAAGCCAAGTCCGTTTTTGGCAGTACGCACGCTGCGAGAGTTGGCCGCACAGGAAAGGGTAAGATTCCCTCGGGCCGCAGCAGTACTGGATCGCGACGTCTACGTGGATGACATCTGCACGGGTGCAGATAGCGTGCAACAAGCACTGCTACTACGAGACGAGCTGATCGCGATCATGGAATCAGGAGGTTATGAGTTGCGGAAATGGCTGTCCAGCTGTCCAGAGCTCCTGGCCGGGTTGCCAGGTGAGTTCCAGCAGGACCCGCACCTTTTCGAGAACCCGGACAATCCAAATACGTTGAGCATCCTAGGGGTGCAATATAGGCCAACGCATGATGTCTTTACGTATCAGATCGAGCCAGACCTTTTGCAGAAGACTTGGACGAAGCGTTCGGTATTATCGACGATCGCCAGAACTTTCGATCCTAACGGGTGGATCGCACCGGTGACGTTCATGGCGAAGTGCTTCTTGCAAAGGTTGTGGATAGCAAACTTGGGTTGGGACGACCAGCTCTCCGGAGAGCTGTTGAATGATTGGAGCAAGTTTGTGACCACCTTACCAGGGATCGTACGCATCGCCATACCTCGCAAATTGCTCCCATCGGTGGGATGTAAGGCTACCCTACATGGGTTTTGTGATGCCTCGGAGCGAGGGTACGCGGCAGCTGTCTATTGGCGGACAGTCAGTTCAACGGGAACTGTAGACGTGCGTCTAGTTATGGCCAAGAGTAATATATTATATCCTAGGGTAGGTGGAGCGTGAACGGCTATAAAAATGGTCATTTGAAATTGGTTTGTCTTTTTATTTTAAATTTATTTTGTATAACTGAAGAATGTGCAGTGCCGACACAAACTTTTCTAGTGTTTAACGGCACGAAGTATTTATTAGTATATGTAGATGTACCTATGCACTATCCCGCTTAACCATACATACTCTTTCTTTTTTTACCCAAAGGTTGCGTGGTAGAAATTGCTACCTCAGCAGGCCGCCTAAATTGTACCGATCGTTTTTCATTTTTTGTATCTGTAGGTTTTGTTGTGTTTTGTACAAATAAGGAATATTGTATTGTATTGTATTGTATTGTAAGTAAAGTTGATGCTTGATAAAAGAAACGCCACGACTGACAAATATTTCAGGGTCATTCAGAATATTTTGTATCTTCATAGTGACAATTCGTCAGCCTATCGCCTGAAATTGTAATAAACAGGTAACCCTCGAGTCCCTAGCCAATTTTTTCGACACCAAAAGAAAAAATGGGTTGATGCTAAACTGGCATCACACGGCGATAAAAAAGGTAGTTTCGCAGGTAGGGTACAAGTTCTTATTCAAGTTACTATTTAACGATATGCCTACAAATGTCTCAACAAGTACGTTAAGATCTGTTGAGATGGCTGTCTACTTGGTATTTGTAAACATTGACGTCTAGTCTAGACAGAAAATGCAGTACCTAAGCTTCTGAAAGCAATGTCCATTTCTAGCTCTGAAAGTCAATCAGAATGGGTTAATTTTTAGGGACATCACTTGATTTGACACGAATTTGTCGAGTACACCGAGCACATCATAGGGATAAGTAGGTGTGTAAATATTATGTTTGGAAAGGAAGTCACTTTATGTCAAGGCTTTATAGAAAATTTCTATATAATTTGTTTATGCAAATAAAGAATGATTGTATTATGATCATTTTAAATTCATACATTATAAAATTCCGTTATTTTCTACAGTTGTGCCCCACCACTGCGGCCTTAATTTAATATTGCACAAAACTCTGCAGCTTTAGTATTAAATACCTGAACACAAACTGAGCTATGTCGTTTGTCACGGCACTTTGAAAGGAATCTAAAATGTATAAGTGTGATTTATGAAAAGGCAACAAAATATGATGAATGTTTGCAAAATCCACGGCAAAATCTATCTTTGGAATCACGACAAATTGTTTGGAATATTGTTTCCAATGGAAACAGATTGTTTTAATTCTGAAAGCACTTTTAATTGCGATGTTAAGGTGGTTCTCCCACTTGTCGTCAGTCACTGTGTATTTTTAACGTACCGTAACTCATGCGTCTGTCAAGTCCTTTGGCACCGCACCGTAAACACATCGTAGCGTAGCCGGATCTGTAATAAATAAAATTGGAATTCACAATGACCTTCCGTCTGACAGACGCATGCGTTACGGTGCGTTGAAAATACACAGCGACGGACGACAAGTTGAAGAACCATCTTATAGTAACATTGTGCTTTTCCTATTTCGTTAAGTATCCTATTTCCTCTAAATCTAAAAAGTTAAATCAAATAAAATTCGATGTTCTTAGCTAAAACTCTAATAAAAATCTTTTTTAATAGATTATAAAATTTAAATTATTTTTAGGAGCATATTTGTTATATTTAAGATGTTGATTGGAAAACGAAAGCAAAAGGGTGTAAACGAAGATTTGACAGCTGATAGAGATGAATGGAATAAAAAAACATGTTGCGCCGACCCAAAATTAATTGGGATACGGGCTGGCAGATGATGATTGGAAAACGAAAGGAGATTTTCTAATTAGCAGAACCAGGCCTCCGTCACTCGCTCAAGGCCACGCGATAAGTGCCTACCGGCTAGCCGTTCGTTCGAGCGAACAAGTGGCAAAGGGGCGCCGCATGCCCGCCTGTGTAGTCGCGCGCGTGGAATCCCACTGCTTACCTATTGCATTTTAACAATGTCGAATTGACAGCCTGGGAGCAAATTATATGAAATATTAAAGTCAATACCATTTCAGGCTTTGTGTTCATGCTTCCCACATGATTATTTAATCAAATTTTTTATAAGATTTTGAATTTTTGCGGTAATTAAATATACAAATGCAAAGTTTAGGGAGGGTAAAAAACAAATTGACCATTTTATAAATTAAATCATTTATAAAACATTTATTGTATTTTATTTCATTGGGCCAACCCTAACCTATTTTCACACCGTCCGACGTCATCGCCCGCTGTGCACTTGAAACGCTCCGTTGAGTCAAAGCAGTTAAGCTCATATTTCCTCGTGTCGCTTGTAGCTAGAAAGTTTAGTTAATTATAACGTAGGTATTTGTCATTCTGCAGGGAAGTGATGTATCTGTTACGTTAGTAACTTATTATTAATCTGTGGCAGAACTATATGAATATAGATCAAAAATAAATTAATAAAATGTAGCCAGCGATATGTTTGTATGAAGCCGTAAGCCACCCTCCTAGGTGATAATATTTTTGTGAACGTAGCTATTTATGTTAGAGCAAAATTAAAAGGCTTAACTTCCAAAAAAAAAAAAACAATTTATTGTACTATCACTGATTTTGTCGTAGAAAAGCATTTATGTCTAAACTTGGAACAATGCCTATTTTTACAACAACAAGTCTTTTGTGAAAAAGCAGGAAAAGCAAAAGAAAAGCAGTTAACAGTAGGTTCATACACAAAACAAAGTGCAAGTTATCTTTAAAAGAATTTACTACTCATTTTTTCCATTATAAAACGAACGGGTCACGAAATATGTAAGGAGAAAATATGCTTTGTCAGGGAAAGCTACTTATTTACGAATATAAAGTTATAAGCTTATTATCTGCTAAGGGTATTAAAAGTATTGAATCCCATGCTGTCATTGTTTTAAATAGCCAACAATAGTTTGACTTCTTGGTGGCTACCAGTGGCCATCCTTACCTAATTTAATTCTCACTTTGATAAACGAATGCCGACAATTCACGAGTCACAACTGAGTTTGAGTTTCGAGAGTTTGTCTGCGTTTGTGAAATAACACAAAGTTTAGACGGTCGTAAGACGAACAATCACGAGTTTTGATGTCCGAAAATATGTGGAAGATAAAGTTTTTGAACTATTTTAACATCTTGATAATTAATATTAGTACTACTACGGCTTACCTTTAGCTAAAAATCACCTTTCGCCACTGGTGGCTAATAATAATATGTAAGTTCTAATTGATTTGACATCCTACCATGCGTATAGTGACTGGTTACTTCAACAAAGCAGTACAATAATTTGCATTTTAATTGCAAATTAGCATGAGTGGAAAGCATAACCATAACACTCTGGTGCATCATCGAAAACCACACAGACTTAACATAACGACACGGTTTTAAATATACATACACACATCAGCTTATTGCAGTCCACTGCTGGACGTAAGCCTCCCCCAGGGTACGCCATAGGGCACGATCTTTAGTTTTCGCCATCCAGTCGCTACCACCCATCTTTTGAAGTCATTGGTCCATCTGGCCCGAGGTTGTCTAGCGCTATGCTTGCCGAGGCGTGGCCTCCACTCGAGAACCCGTCCGTCAGTTCTACGACAGAAGTGTCCAGCCCACTGCCACTACAATTTTCTACACTTCCTGACTATGTCCGTTACTCGACATGGTTAAAAAATAAAATGCTTGGTGATACACTTTGTAAAGTTTGTGCGACCCATTACCCAACACACAGTACAATTTGCTCGCTTCGTTAGGCAAAAAGCAAAAATGGTGCTGTGAATCGTACACTCACCGGACTTTATTGCGGTTATTGACAGCTACCATTCGAATTATAACCTGTGACAGCCGCAATTTAATACGGTGACGTATGCCTTGGAATAAGATTTTTTGTCTGTGATTTGGTAAACTCCGAGAAGAAAAAGGTTCTGGCAAAATACCGGTAAATGATGCGGTCCGTGTATGAACCGTCCTCACCACCAACTTTCCCGCTGAAGTTTTACGCCTCTTGTAATTTACCCGCATTTCTGCAGTCTTCATTTAGTTTAACTGCTAAAAACAGGACATAGAGCTGTAATCAGCTTTATTTTGGTACTGACATGTTTCTGCTGTAAAAAGTGGGCCTGTTTTAGCAAAATCTTTTCAAGTCACTGTTTGGTTGGGGAAATGAAAAAAAGATTTCTTGCAGTACTGTAAGTTCTTGTTTTGTATGGTGACTCTACCGACACATAAACAATTTTCTTTTTGGAAAATATCGCATCAAAATGTTTTTATTTTGAAGCAAAAAGAAAACTGGGTCGATTGAATCTTGAATGCCGTTTTCAATACCGACATAGTGTCCGGAAAAGGATTTATTGCCTACAGTTTGTTGCCGCCCGCGTGATTGCCTTTTGACTTTGATTCCACGTTATAGCTTGGGCATTTCGGGCATTTTCACAACGCACCGCCAGTTCGCGCAGATTGAAAGGCCACGTACCAACAGATTTGACTTTGACATTCCCAAAAATATTGTTGCTCATTGCGCGCACACACACATAAAACACACACAAATATCACGCATATTATCCTTTGCGGGGTAGGCAGAGTGACAAATATTTGAGGGTCATGCGGAAAACTGTGTATCGCCATAGTGACAGGTTGTCAGTCCATCACCTTAAATAGCGATACACACCCTCGAGTCCCTTACTCGCCTCTTATATATATATATATATATATATACTAGCTTTTACCCGCGACTTCGTCCGCGTTAGATAGTATTTTTAGAAAGAGGTTCTAAAGTTGATATGTATATTCATAGTAAGCATGACAGTGATATTAGAACAGTTCTTATCTCTACTGTTTAAGGATACCTTGCTTGCTTCTGTTGTTAAAGGGACAATTCAAAATTTGCCATCCGGTGTACTGCGCTGACAGATCAATATTTATAACCATGGGATACAAAAGTCAGTAGATAAAAAAAAATCCTTGGTAAAAAGTTGCCAATGTCCTTTCTCAACTTATTCCCATCATACTGGCCAACTTTTGTTTTGGAACCATTTCTGTATCTCTAATAGTTTAGGTGGGCTCCTGATCGTACACCTGGTGGTCTACATAAGGTACTCCAGATCCTCAGTATCCTTGTAAAAAGAAGGAGTCCATCATACTGGCCAACTTTTGTTTTGGAACTATTTCTTTATCTCTAATAGTTTAGGTGGCCTCCTAATGGTGCACCTGGTGGTCTACATAAGGTACTCCAGATCCCCAATGTCCTTGTGAAAAGAAGCGGCCCATCATACTGAACAACTTTTGTTTTGGAACCATTTCTTTATCTCTAATAATTTAGCTGGGCTCCTGATGGTACACCTGGTGGTCTACATAAGGTACTCCAGATCCCCAATGTCCTTGTGAAAAGAAGCGGCCCATCATACTGAACAACTTTTGTTTTGAAACCATTTCTTTATCTCTAATTGTTTAGCTATGCTCCTGATCGTACACCTGGTGGTCTACATAAGCTACTCCAGATCCTCAACGTCCTTGTGAAAAGAAACGGCCCATCATACTGAACAATTTTTGTTTTGGTACCATTTATGTATCTCTAATAGTTTAGGTGGGCTCCTGATGGTACACCTGGTGGTCTACATAAGGTACTCCAGATCCCCAATGTCCTTGTGAAAAGAAGCGGCCCATCATACTGAACAACTTTTGTTTTGAAACCATTTCTTTATCTCTAATTGTTTAGCTATGCTCCTGATCGTACACCTGGTGGTCTACATAAGCTACTCCAGATCCTCAACGTCCTTGTGAAAAGAAACGGCCCATCATACTGAACAATTTTTGTTTTGGTACCATTTATGTATCTCTAATAGTTTAGGTGGGCTCCTGATGGTACACCTGGTGGTCTACATAAGGTACTCCAGATTCTCAATGTCCTTGTGAAAAGAAGCAGCCCATCATACTGAGCAACTTTTGTTTTGGAACCATTTCTATATCTCTTATTGTTTAGCTGGGCTCCTGATGGTACACCTGGTGGTCTACATAAGGTACTCCAGATCCTCAATGTCCTTGTGAAAAGAAGCGACCCATCAAAATGGACAACTATTGTTTAAGAACCATGCCTGTATCTCTTATAGTTTAGCTGGGCTCCTGATGGTACACCTGGTGGTCTACATAAGGTACTCCAGATCCTCAATGTCCTTGTGAAAAGTAGCGGCCCATCATACTGAAAAACTTTTGTTTTGGAACCATGCCTGTATCTCTTATAGTTTAGCTGGGCTCCTGGAGGTACACCTGGTGGTCTACATAAGGTACTCCAGATCCTCAATGTCCTTGTGAAAAGAAGCGACCCATCAAAATGGACAACTATTGTTTAAGAACCATGCCTGTATCTCTTATAGTTTAGCTGGGCTCCTGATGGTACACCTGGTGGTCTACATAAGGTACTCCAGATCCTCAATGTCCTTGTGAAAAGAAGCGGCCCATCATACTGAACAACTTTTGTTTTGGAACCATGCCTGTATCTCTTATAGTTTAGCTGGGCTCCTGGAGGTACACCTGGTTGTCTACATCTGTACTCCAGACCCTCGAATGGTGATAAAAAGTAGCCTATGTCCGTTCTCGGTATGCTAGCAATCTCTGTGCCAAGTTTCATGAAGATCGGTTCAGCGGTTTGGCCGTGAAAGCGTAGCAGACAGACAGACAGACAGACAGAGTTACTTTCGCATTTATAATATTAGTGTGGATATATATATATATATATCTTTTATTGCATAAAAACAAACGAAAAATGTACAAACAGTGTGAGCAAAGGCGAGCTTATCTCTAAGGAGAGATCTCTTCCAGCCAACCCGTCGGTAGTGCGAGAATCAATATTTTATGGGGACAAAACAATGCAACAATTAAAACAAATTTTAACTATACTACAGTACTTGACATAAATATATACATTATATATATATATAATCTAGACACATATACATACACGTTTACATAAATACCTACAAATATATCAAAGTAGTTCAGATATGAAGTGCTCTTTAACTCTTTTTTTAAAAACAGAGATTGAGGGGCTTTCTTGAATAGTCTTTGGAAGACTATTCCAAAGCTGCGCAGCTTTGACAGAGAAGGAGTTGAATAGGAACTCTTACGACTCCCACGGGAAATAAATGGGGTGATGCTATTCTATGCCGGCATTACACGGCATTGCTCATTGCGCTTGGCAAATATTCATCATAGTTGCGCCGTTGTTGCAGTGAGACTTGAAACTTTTATTCATCTGCGGATTTTTCTGCTAAGGAATTTTTATTTGTACTATAATGGCGATATCAATGTTGTATGGTCGTAGCTATCTTAGATAAGAATGTCATGCAAAAGCGACATAACCTTACAAAATCCATAGATTTACCCTTTGTGTTTTTCAACCGCCTACTAGTAATAGGCCTCTGACATGGTTGTGCAACGACCGCTGTCTTAGTTATCATAGACAGCGACCGAGACCGACGGTTTAACGTGCCCTCCGAAGCAAGGACCAATCTTTCTTTTCGGACAATCAGGTTGTTCAGCCTGCAAAATCGTAACCAGGCTGGGAACAAATTCACAAAGTGATAAATATCAACTTTTTTATTCTAAGTAGGTAATTTGACTACCTAAATACCAATATTTCCTATTGGACAACTGACTTCGTCTGAAAAACCGACATGTGCTCTGTATCTGAAACAAAATAAGCAAAACTTCAATAAAAAAAAACAACAAGGAAGCTACTTACATAGTTTCCATCGATTCTTTACATAAATAATGTGATAGCAGGCAAATATAAAAGCTTATTTATTGCCAAAGCAAAACATTCCATCTCAAGAGTTATTTTATTTATAGGTAGTCTTACAGCCACTTTGGAATTGCTTTTCAGACTTTTGTGATTGGTTGATCTTTAGTACAACTAGCGTCTGAATGCAAAGCGACTTGTTACGTGCAGTCAGCGCAGGAAACAGAATAAAAATATATTCTAAGATTGGCATTTAGTTGCGATCACCGTATAAATGCTACCTACTGGTATGTATAACATTTACTACATACTATTGGTTATTCTGTGCTACTGGTTTAATGTTTTTCGGTGCAAGACGTTATTAAATTGGTCATGGGTTTCTTGCACTCACTGTACAGTTCACTTGTTGACCTGCAGCTCATCTATCTTACGCTATGTTCTTTGATAGGTTTTGTACTTTAAGGTAGTTTGAAAGCCAAGTGGCGCTTCCAAACAGGAAAAAAATCTCTGGCTGGACACGTTGGTCACGGAAACCATAGTATCAATTTGCGGCTATAAATGTTTATAGTGGCCACTTTCAGCAAAGTTACTATATATAACAAAAGCGCTTAGTTTTTACAATGTTTTATTGATTCTAAATATCTTTGTTGTAAGTTATTGCCGCGAATTAATACTTTGGTTTATAGATGCCTAGCGTCTCCAGTCAGGGATTTTTTTCGTGTTTAGGGCGCGCCACTAGCTTTCGAACCACCTTAAGTGAGGGTAGTAAGGTTGAAATTGCTGGTACACGTGCTCTACCGGGGTAGATTCGGCCTTAAGATTTATGAAAAACCAGTATAATCCGGTTCCATAAATGGGTAGATTGATGTGCTGCTGATCTATAATCACAGAGTAACAAGTCTTGCTTCTCACTCGCAGTGACTATAAGGTACGCAAAGAACGGTAATGGCACAGTATAATTAATAGTACTAGCGTACAGTATGGTCACTCCCTGCCTCCCCCTACAAGCGCCGCCCACCCGCGCTCGGAGGACGCTCAGACACCGGCTAAGCAAGGACGCGACGACGAAGGTCATTTCATACTGCCGCACATTGCATTCCCGATTCGCGAACGCAAAATGGCGGCAACCCTGACATGTTGTCTCACACACACAAGCATGGTCCGCGTTCACCTACGCGAGCATAGACTGTGTGCGTAGCAACGCATTTGATTCATACATTTGAGCGCCAGTGTCCGAGGTGTGGTAATGGCCTCAATTCACTTATATTTTCTTAACTTACCTTAAATTAGCGCTGTCACTTTCCGTCAAATAAATTTAGAAAATGATAGGAGGTATCTAAGTCCTGCCGTGTTTCAAAACGTCAATGTGTTTTGTTCGCAATTTCTAGTCAATTTAGTTGTCGTTGTTCTCATCGTAAGAAGTATGATAGGAGTGAAATTGAGTGACAGGATAAGGAATAGCGTGATTAGAGAACGTTGCGGTATAAAAGATGACATAGTGACTGGTATAGAAAAAGGAATGCTGAGATGGTTTGGTCACATTGAGAGAATGAATGAAAGAAGATTAACGAAACAGGTGTATATGGCGAGTGTGGATGGGAACGTTGGAAGGGGAAGACCAAGACGCACGTACTTGGATCAGATCGGGGACGTTCTAGAGAAAGGTCAGGTCAAGAGTACCCTAAACCGACGAGCATGTATGAAAAGATTGATGCATGTTGAAGAAGCGAAAGAGGTGTGTCAGGATCGTAGCAAGTGGAAAGATGTAGTCTCTGCCTACCCCTACGGGAAAGAGGCGTGATTATATGTATGTATGTATGTATGTATGTTCTCATCGTCGCTTTATTTTGACAGATGACACAAATAATAAGACATGACATGTCTTAGAAAGCTTTCTAAATCCTTTTTTAAACCTAAGTATTTGGCGTAAAGTGGCAGCGCTAATTTAAGGTAAGTATTTTTATTGACCTGTTCAGTGTATCACTGCAGGGCTAAGGTAAGTTAAGAAAAAGTTATTTCCCATATTGAGGCCAATACTAAGTTTCACATACTCAAAACTGTTATATATAAGTTTAAGCTTATATATGCCGTGTGATGCCAGCTCAGAATAGCATCACCCCGTTTCTTTTCCGTGGCGACGAAGGGACTCGAGGGCGTGCATTACAGTGTTAGGCGATGGGCTGACAACCTGTCGCTATGGCGATACACAGTTTTCCGAATGGCCTTCGAATTTTGTCAGACTTGGCATAAATGTCCGCTTTTTGCGGCCGTTTACGCTCTGCCTACCCCGCAAGAGATACAGGTGTGAAATATATACGTAAGTTCAAGCTCTGTAATGAAGCTGAAGTGGCAATGGGCAGGCCACATAGCTCGAGGGACTGATAACCGGTGGAGCAGAAGAGTTATTGAGTGGAGACCACGTACCGGCAGGCGTAGCGTAGGACGACCCCCCGCGAGATGGACAGACGATCTGGTCAAGTCCGCGGGGAAATGCTGGATGCAAGCCGCTTCTAATCGGAGGGGGTGGAAATATTTAGGGGAGGCCTATGTTCAGCAGCGGACGTCCTATGGCTGATATGATGATGATGATGATGAAGCTCTGTAATATTGTGTTGAGAGAAATAAAGATTTTTCTTATTATTATTTATTATAATACTGCACGACATGGGTACAAGATAAAAAGCAAACGCCTACCGGAATAAGAACATGATTTTTGCATGATATAATCTGATCATCAAACTGACTTTGTGGAGCGATTCGGTCGGAAAGGAATTATCCAGAAACGTCAAGGAGAATCCGCACGGCTGGGTTCCTTTTATCACAGCATTTCGCTCGGCTAGGCGTATCAGCTGGCTCTTTTTGTTGTGTGAATGTACGGGACGGGAAAAATGCGGTTTTTCTATTATTTGCTTACTTTTGTAGCACTTTTAATTAATAGTATCTATTTCTATTCCATCCTTTAACATCCGATGTGCTTAGTGCGTTTTATGATAATTGATATTAATATTTAGGTAGGTAATTAGCCTACCAAGGTGCCGGCAATTTGCCGGCAAAAATAAAAACACACTGTAAATAGCAGCACTAATAGCACTAGTAGCATTATCTTTTCCGTTTTAAGAAAAGGATAGTCGATGTCATAGATTATCTAAGTCATGTTATGTCTTACACTTCCTCGCCATTTATCAGATGTCCTTGTATTTTTAACCGCCATATTTTCAATCGCCTCTAAATTAAGACGGATACCGCGTAAAACGCGCAAAATAACCGACTATTTAAGGAAAGATTATCTTCTATTCCTAACTAAGCCTTTTTAACAGATAGTGACAGTGTAATTTCAGTTAGCGACATTAGTAGGCAACTTAAGAGTAATCATACCTTCTTTTAATCAAGTAAGACGTTATAATTGCCAACAATAAAAAGATATAGGGTGGTCTGAGTAGGTTCGATACGCTTCATCAAAGAAGATAAAAGTACTTCCCTTTTGTAAGCCATTACCGTTGTTAAACTTTAACAATACTGAGGAACGGATAAGTTCAAATTGTTACTCATTCCTGTTCACCTCATTTTCTCAACAATACCAAGTTTATTGCATCAAATTGCAATATTATGTGCCTTCAAGCTTCACACTACAGATTGAAGATACGCATTTAAATTTCCCTATAAATATGAATAAACAGTGCCAAACGTACCTGAATTCCATCGAATAGATGTAATGTTGTCTCTTTCTTACTCACCGCAGACGCTTGCATGGTAACATCCAAGCGCCATTCTGGTCGGCTTTCATAACGCTTTTAAGTTTCTCGAAAAACACTTACTCTGAAATATTTTTCTGTGAAAATCGAATTTTAAACAATGTTTTAATTGTTTAAATGCAGTTGTTTGTTATACTACGGGTTTATAACTTACTAATTAGTATGTGTCAGTGATTGAAGCCAGGCAAAACTGGTTTTTCAGTTTTTAGTGCAAAATGTGGCGTCATCGGATAGCCGCGAAATTTGGTAAAAAGGTGGTAAAGTGTTACTGTGCGTATGTTTTATCGGATAAAGTATACGCTTATTATCACTTTCACCGAGGAAATCACTGCCAGGCAAGTCTCGGTCGAGCCGAGAGTCATGTAGGTAAGTTTCTTAAAATTATCTCACACGATAATTGCATCTGATAAGTACCTACCTAGTTGATGACTAGAATATTAGCGAGGGTCGGGCCCTTGCGATTATGTTACCTACCCCAGCTTGTCTGTAAAGAAAGTTTGAGGTGAAAACATAACCTAAAAAACTTGTGGTCATAGTTGCTCGGAGCGACACGTTGTGACTGGTTTTTTCTCCTAAACTTTAGAGGATATAAAGAATCTTAATTAAGTATGTTACTTTACTGTCATCCACATTCGGGTGTGGAAATACTATGTATACCTGAAAACAAAAAATATACTTTATAAAGTTCTTTCATGTGAGACTTCACAAATAAAATTTTAGTTAACACCCTGAACATTCCACACAGTTTGGGTATTTTGGAACATAACACAGATTGGTATGTAGATAGTCATTACCTTCTTCAAGGATTGGAAAACAATAAAAATAAGGTACCTTAGATATTTTGTAAATTGCCGTACTTAAAATATATGTTTCAACTTTTCTAATTCTGTACTTATATTATACTATGTCGTTCACTGAAGCGAATTATAAAGTTAGCTCCTATAGATAGATACTCTGGTTTATGTTCATTCATTCAAAATCAGTTCATGATCTTCGGAGAACTATTTCTGGAACAACCTAACTACTGCAAACATTAGTTTTAAAAACAATAGTTTTATGACCTTATAATAATTGAATAGTGTTGCATTCTTTAGCTGAATTCTATTACAACTCAAACAATCCATATTTGTCTGTGCAAATATCTGCTAAAATGAAATAATTGATAAGCTTCTTCTTTGTCAGCATGGTTTCACCCACTGTTGGGCCCACTGTATGCCTCTCCTAAAATTGATTTAAATAGGCAAAAATATTGAAGTGTGCTCCCACTCATGTTGTTCATGAATCACATATACTGAAATATTTTTTGTTTAAAAAAAAAAAAAAAAAAATTACTTGCTTTGACCTTGGGGTCTGATATCACTTTGATATAAATAAGATAGAGGAGCAATTTTAATCTTTGACCTCGGGGGTTTCGTGCTATATATTGCTTTATATTTTAGCTCTTATTTTTATTCTTAAGTTGGATCTGTAATTAACCAATTTTAATCAAATAGGTTTCATTTTACCTATTTCTACCTGCAAGTAGCATGTTTACGAGCAGTTAAAACTGTCAGTCCTACATTTTACCTGTGCATTTTCTGTATGGGTAGCAAGCACACAAATTCGCTCGCAATCTTGGTTTCGGAAACCCGGAAATTGGTGATGTGTGTGTGTGATTGATTATAGAACAATCAAGTACCTTATCTCACTGAATTGTTTAGTCCAAGATCTGACCACTTACTTATGTTCACTGAGAATAATAACTGTATAACAAGATTACTATAATCTTCCAGTTTTAAAGACAAATCTAGAAAGTAAGATATGTCAGATTGAAGCTTACTCTATGGAATAAGTACCTAATCATTATTTAAAGCTAAACAAATATTACAGGATATAATAAACCTACTACAATATTTTTATTTTAGCTTAAAAAACTTGTTTGTTAAAATATATATAAATCCAATAAATAGAACAAATAACTTACTTTAATTTCAGCAGAAATACATAAAACTTTGGCATTTAATAAAATTATAATATAACTATGAAAAATAATATAATGATTATTATCCATATATCAAGGCCAATCCCACCAACTTATGCAAACATGTATTGAATCAGAAAACTTGGTGGGACTAACCCTTTACTCATTTTGGTGGGACTAACCCTTTACACAGACTTACACATATCACGCCTTTATCCCTTGCGGGAAAAGCGGAGAGGTAACGTCCGTCAAAAACGGTCGCAATCGCCACGTCTGACTAATATTTGAAGGCCGCTTCAGAAAAGTCGTGTATCAGTATAGTGACAGGATGTCGGCCTGTAGCCCAAAAAATGGAACACACATGTAACCCTCGAGCCCCTTGGTCGTCTCTTACGACACCTACGGGAGAGAAATGGGGTGATGCTATTATTCTAAGCCGGCATCATAGGGCACAAGAAAATATTATGTTATGAAAGAAAATCATTATGTCAGACGAAATTGTATTCAAACTTGCAAGAACAAGCATACTAACAAGATTAAAAGTGTTAACAAAAACAATAATGAACATTATTCTCATGCATCATTTACGATATGCATAGGATACCTACATAAAGACAGAAGCCCTTGGCAAAGGCACTAAGGCAAAACAGCCGAATATTACACTGTCGATAAGTTGCTTAGATGCATGCCTCGCGGAGGGGTTTATGACTTTTACTGTCTTTAGCCTTGGAGGCTAACTAGATGATGCCATTCTGTTAACATCTGCAACTTTGTACGCCACTGTATGTAGGTACAAGTAGTTACTTACACGTTAAACGGGCGCATGTACTTACTATGATATAGGATCCGGGATCCTTTATCATTTGTTAGCTCTCGGGGAGCTAAAATAATAAGGGATGCTGCACTGCAATACAAGCTTGACCTAGTGTAGAGCACTTATATTTATTTATTGATCTGCGGAGGATCTTAAAATTGTAATACATAAAATTATATACATGTATATGTTTATTTATTGATCTGCAGAGGATCTAAAAATTTTAATACATAAAATCAAATAATATTAAATATATGCATATGTTTATTTATTGATCTGCGGAAGATCTTAAAAATAGAACTAAAAATAAATTTTTAAACATGAATGTATACTAGCGCAGAGTACCCATTTATTGATCTGCGGAAGATAATTATAAAATATAACTCAAAATAGTTATATTCATGTATGTATAGGTACCTATAATTTGAGGGAAGGTTGGCCTACCGCCTCTCAGTAAAGTCCTGTATAGGCTAGCAAATAAGAAGGTAGAGTTGTTTATTATTATTACAATAATACTCACCTAACTGCAAGATTTATGGATGTCGGACATCCAGATAATCGAAGGCTCTCGAAGAATTAACGTGAATATTGATGTAAAAGAAACCAGAATTACCCCTCCACCAGAGTAATGCAATTTATACTTTTTACCCTTCACTTCACATATAGATACACTCTACTTTATAGACATTAAACAACATTAATAAATTAAAAATAAAAAAATAATTTAAAAGGTGGGGGGGGCGATAATAATGTTACCAAGTCTAGCCTAAGCAAGCCTGATTTAGCCTGTTCTAGCCTAGGCTCAGCCTACCAAGAAAACTTTGAAAAAAGAATCTGGCAAATATTTTTCCTTACTCATTTTGGTGGGGTGTGGAGTCTTATCCATGATAAGTCTGAAAGGGGCACAGAATATTACCCAAAATACATCTGAAAGTGGCGCAAAGCCTTAACCACAATATATTTAAAGGTTATTCTCATTTGCTCTTTAATTCAGGTACTGTTTTGTTCTAACTTTAGAACTGTGTCAGGCCTAGGATCAAGAGTATTTGTTCTTTCCACAGTAAGAGAATATTATATAGAGTCTCGGGGACTCTTATATAAGTACCTAAGTTTTATAAAATGTATGGCTTAATCAATACTCAATGAGATTGCCGCTTATTCTATGGATCTGCAATCCAGAAATCAAACTGTTGGACAGTTTAAATATTATAATTACTTTGCTTACACAACATAAGATACTCTTGTTATTAATACACACACTTACATCCTTGTTGAATAGGTTATTATGTCATTTATGACTAAAATAAGAACGCTGGACATGCAAAATCCCTCAAGCAGCTGTTTGTCATTTAGGAGTCTTGTTCCAAGATTCTTATGTTTAGCTCTAATAACTGCAAAAGTAACCAACGACTAGCGAAATATATAGGACCGTTTTGATTCAATTTAATTAATTCAAATTAATTAACATTACGGGACTAAAATTTAACGTAATAGTTTTGGAGATCAGATCTCCTGATACAATATAGTTTTTATTGACAAAGTCAATGTCCAATCAACAATTTACTACAGAGTGTTCATAGGTAGAAAGGAACATTTTAGTCTCTGGATCAATTTGAAAAGAATTGACAATATTTTAATTAGATAAATACTGTTGTTATAAAACATTAATGATAAGGTGGCAAGGGTTGTTAGCTATAAGGCTAAACTAATGAACCCTAATTATTTAATCCATATCCATACTAATATTATAAATGCGAAAGTGTGTTTGTTTGTTTGTTTGTTTGTTTGTTTGTCTTTCTTTCACGTTACAACAGAGCGATATCATGCAGTGTTTTTTAGGTGTGCAGTTAGGTGAGAGGCTGGAGAGTGACATAGGCTACTTTTTATCCCGGAAAAACATATTTTTCCCATCGGAAAAGCGATTAATGTTTAGCAATAGAATACACCCATACTACGAACATAGATGAGTATCATGCAGCGATGTAAAGCATTTTTTTTTTTGAGAGCAGCTAAATGAAAAGCTGGTGAGTGACATAGGTTATTTTTTATCCCGGAAAAACATATTTTTCCCTTCGGAAAACCGATTAATGTTTAGCAATAGAATACATCCATACTACATACATAAATGAGTATCATGCAGCGATGTAAAGCATTTTTTTTTTGGAAAGCAGTTAGATGAAAAGCTGGTGAGTGTCATAGGTTACTTTTTATCTCGGAAAAACATGTTTTTCCCATCGGAAAACTGATTATTGTGTAGCATAGAATACATCCATACCACATAAAAAAGATGTATATACAGGATGTAAGGGACAGCCCTCCGAATACTGATATTCCCATAGTAAATGCAGTGAGCTGATTGTGATTTTGTATGGGATATAGAAAAAAAGAATTTAATCTATGGCAGGTTGTTCAGTTTCATGGTTTGAATACACCCAATCAGTATTCGAAGGGCTGTCACTTACACCCTGTATAGCACTACTATGAGAATGTCTCTTGAATATGAGTTTTGGGATATGAATGTGGCTTTAAGGGTGATGTGGGTATGTACTTGAGATACTTCTTACCACAGTAGTAAAGTTAATTTCTACAGTTAAACATGATTTGAAAGTCCATTTCTATAATAATAACCATTTTTAGCACAGTAAGTTTGCCCTGCGTATACTTGCGAAGACACATAATAAACTTAAATTTTTTGGTACCATAGTCCTGAAAATTGAAGACTAGGCAAAATCATTATACTGCGTATTCATATTATTATAATTCCAATCCAAGAACATCCATCCCCAAGTTAATTTGGTTTGGAGCTAATATAGGTTTTCAAATCCTTGATTACATACCCACTCCTTTCTTTCATGTCTTCTTGGAGCATGTTTGTATGTAATAAAAATTACAATAGCCTGTATTAGTGATGGTAGCGCCCAGGTACCACAAATTATATACTTTTTCAAGGAAGTGAACCATTCCAGTGTAGTGTCGTCTGTGTATCGGTGAATAGTGATTTTAGTGCCCTCCCAGTTTACACAGTTGTTCGCCTTACGATGTGTCGTTTAGAATACACAACTAATTAATAAAACTCTATGAGTACGCGGGCGAAGCCGCGGGTAACAGCTAGTACTTTATAAAGGAGAAATCACATAACGCTTTTGTTACCTCACCAGCAGATATCAAACACGTCTTCAATCTGTAGTGTGAAGCTTGAAGGCACATAATATAAATGTTTTGCATTATAACAAAACAGTTAAGGGCGGGGCAGACCGGCTCCGTATGCGTTCCGTATCCAGCTCTCGTCCGTAGTCACGCACGAACTGATGTCGTTGTAATGTATGGGACTGTATGAGATACGGCACACCGCTTGCGTGCAGCACGGAACGGATACGCAACGCAAGCGGTGAGCCGTATCTCATACAATCCTATACATTACAACGTCATCAGTTCGTGCGTGACTACGGACGAGAGCTGGATACGGAGCCGGTGTGCCCCGCCCTTTATTATGTGCTGGAGAGCTTCACACTACCGTAGCAAGGTCCTTGCTGGTGAAGACGTTATGAAAGCCGACCAGAATGGCGCTTGGATGTTACCATGCAAGCGTCTGCGGTGAGTAAGAAAGAGACAACATTACATCTATTCGATGGAATTCAGGTACGTTTGGCACTGTTTATTCATATTTATAGGGAAATTTAAATGCGTATCTTCAATCTGTAGTGTGAAGCTCTCCAGCACATAATAACTGTTTTGTTATAATGCAAAACATTTATAATAATGACGCAAATGTGTCAATGATAACTTTTTATAACACTATATACGGGACGTAAGGGACAGCCCTCTAAACTCTGATAGGGTAGGTATACTACGTATAGACCATGAATTGAACACCTTTTTCCTATAGAGATCGCCATACAAAATCACGATCAGCAATTACTATGGATATTCAATTTTTTTTTGACATATTCTGATTTTTTTCTCATAGGAAGTTGTTCAGTACCATAGTCTGAATGCACCCTATAAGTATTTGGAGGGCTGTTCCTTAATTATTTATTTATTTACGATTTATTGTACACAGGAACAGTAAAGAGAAAAACACATAAAGAATACAGACACAACAGGCACTGCTTATCTCTAATAAGGAATTTCTTACAGCAGACCTAGGGAAGAGTAATGGTATTAAACGAGAATATATATCAACATTTATATAAATGAATATATAATTATATTTTATTCGAAATTACAACAGCCTTTCATTTCATATGAAAGTACATTTTTTATATTTAATTCAAAGCCTAATGACGTTTCCTGATATGATTCAGGAAAAATTTTCGACTTCCTATAGTAAATGTAGTCAGCTGCTCGTAGTTTTGTATGGTAGGTCGTTTTTTTACGTTTAAACGCCGTGTGATGCCGGCTTAGAATAATAGCATTACCCCATTTATTTCCCATGTCGTAAGAGGCGACCAAAGGATTCGAGGTTTACATCTGCATTGCAATTTTAGGCAACGGGCTGACAACCTGTCACTGTGATACACAGTTTTATGAATGATCTCAAATTTTGTCTGACGTTGCGTAAATGTCGTGTTTCATGCTCTGCCTTCCCCCGCAAGGGATATCTATAGGCGTGATATTAAATACGATTCTCGTGTATAATACCACCAAAACAACTGGGCATAACTAGATTTAACAAACAGCAAATATTCATTTCTCACCTGTTATTATGTAACATCTGCGAGTAGTAATTGAATTAATTATATTAATTGAATTATAACTAATTAATAGACGCAACAGCGGTAATGCGGTGACAGACGTAATGTGAGTGAGTACTATCGGTAACATCTTCAGCTTCCATTTAACCACCATACAAAATGCAAGGAAAATTTACGTGAACATTGCGCAGCTTTTATTTTCCATCTTTTGAAAAAAAGTTAAAAGTGGTCGTCACCTAACATAAGTTTGTATAGAAACCTATTTTATTTTGAGAATTTTCTTATCTTGTCTTGTTTTTCTAATATTACAACGAACGTTGTATTTTCGAGGGCTTAGTGCGTCTACAAGGCTTTTCCTTCTTCAATTTTTTTTCACTTTGATGACTTTATGTCGCTGAACATTTGTTTTATAGATCAGTCTTGGTTCGACAGTTTGAACTTTGGGCAGTTCTTATGCCGTTCGTATAAGACTTACATCGGCAGTTTAAGTGTCTTACCGCACGTGAGCTTGACTGTACGTAGCGAGGCCTGTGGTAGAGCGACATCTGGTGATGTTTTGATGTTAAAATAATTAGATTTGACGACTGAAGCACTCAAGCACCAAAGTTAGAAGCTTTACTTATCTACCGACTTTGCAGAGTACAAAGCTCATAATAGTCTACTTCTATTTTTCGTGTGAGATACCAAGACGTCCAACTCGTTTTTTTTTAGTATTTACAGACATATAGAAGGTAACATAGGATAGTTTTTTATCACAACTTAAGGGTTACAGCTAGTAATTTTTATTAGTTTAGTTATACTACTAATCCCGCTAGCAGAGAGAATTGGCCCGCTAGGTACCTACTTAGGCACGCACGTACCTAATCTTTAAGCGGTTCTCCAAGTATGACTGACCGACAAACATATTTTTGACGCATCCGACTGTCAGATGAAAGGTAATTTCGAACTCAAATACAAAATGGATACCATGGCATATTGTAACACATGCGATTTGACCGAGGTGTTTAACAGACGCATCCGTTAGTCCGTAACAGTGTGGGAATCACGTTATATAATTATACTTAGCCAAACTTCACGTAAAATTAAATTAAATATCTAACTTAAAATTACAAGGCTGTAAAATAAATACTAACTACCAAAATTACAACTGCACAATTTTGTTGATGAAACGTAAAGCCCTTAATTAAAAAAAAATTATTAAATTACGCATACTTACCACAAAAAGTCATACGCGCGTTTAATGTGTTTTTAAAGTATTTGTTATACTCGCGTTCAACGCGCGTCTAACTTGTTCGAGGTAACGACGCCCGATATATTGAATTTTGCAAATACACCTGTAACTGTATCCATCTTCAGTATTAAGTTAACGTACTGTGAGTTATCTGTATGTCCATTGAATATGTTCTTGTTTTTTCATACAGTTACTTAGACCAGTAAAAGTGGATCCCTCATAATGGTTGGTGGGTGTACTGCTAATAGTATCAAGTAATCAAATGGTTTGGAGTTTTATTTAGTTCAGAGGATCGACAATTGACATGAAACATTTTGGCGCCAAAATCGGATTACGCGGAGCTTCCAATTTGATTCAAAAGTTTGTAAGTGAAGTTGAAATACGAAAAAACAGAAAAACTAAAAAGTGATTCGCAAACAGTATTTTTTATGAGTTTATTATGATATTATATGTATAACATTATATTATTATGTGACTACACCCTTGACGGAAATTGGTTGAAAATTCTGAATACCGATAAGTTTAATGATCTAAGCGGGGATATTGCCACACGACAGACAATCATTATCGGATCGTCAATATGGCTTGGTAGAAATTTAATCATCTTGTTACGGGTATGAACCCCTATACTATTGCGCAACTGTCGATGCTTCATCAATTACTTCTTGGAACTGATCGCCTGATCATGGAATGTGCTGATGTGATGTGAACTTGTGAATCCATGTTACCGTGGGACATCTTGGCAAAGCGTCGGTGCCTTTTATGCTCCAACCGTGGAAGCAAGAGGACGTAGCATTAATGATCAATCGTGATCAATTAAAATAAGTGAATTAAATTAATTAAGAACTTTTGCATGAACTTACTCTGTGCTTTGAACTTTGTGAAACGTTTTTAAAAACACCTCCCGACAGCCGCCAATGGTAAGTGGCGCAGACGGTTGAGGTTAGTTCGCGTGTGCGTTAGTGCGTGATTTCGAACTTTAAGTCCGCCAAATAGTCGAATTGACGACTACGACGACGCAGTGCTGACTACCCTATAAAAGAATCTACGGCCGGTTGTTGGAGGTATCCTGCAGAAAAATCGCATTGAGAATCGCCTCAAAAATAAACGACATCATCTAGATATCGATGAGTCAACGTGGACACATTAAGCAGAGTACCATGCAATTGATCCTAATACTCGCGAGTCTCGTGACCCTGTCCCTGGTCCGAGCGGAACTCAACCAACCTTCAGAACAGAACATACGACTTGACAGTTTGTCAGATGGACCTGGTATCTTGCCGTTCAAACTTGGACTTACTAGAATAATATCACATGACCATACATTTTTACAAGAAATTGATCTTGACAAAATAAAGATACAAATTGACTTAGTACAAACTCAATTGACTGACATTGCTAGTAAAATATCAAATCAAAATTTTCCACTTTTTAAACATCAAATTATTCATTTATTTGGCAAGTTAAATAAAACTTTAGTTCAACTAGAATCCTTTGAACCAAGAAGGATACGTCGCGGGATTTTTGATCCTTTAGGTACACTTATTAAGAGTGTGACAGGAAATCTTGACCATGATGACGCCCTGAGGTTTGAAAATGCTATCAAAATTTTGCAGACTAATGATCAAGAATTATCAACAGCTTTTAATAAGCATATTTCTTTATACAAGGATTTGACAATTCAACAAACTCATATATTGAATAATTTAACTATTAATCAGAAAAAATTAGATAAAGCTATTATATATCTACTTAATAGTTCTAGTTTAGATAAGGAACGTATTGCACAATATGCACAACTCTCTCAAATTTTAACCATTCTCACAGAGAATGTTCAAGATCTTTCGTTTGAGATGACTAGATTAGAAAATATTTTAGCTTTTAGTCGCACAAATTCTATGCACCATTCAATATTAACCATTAGCGACCTAAGCACTATGTTAAGCAAAATAAAAGGTCTTTATGGCTCTGTTTCGGTTCTTGATCTTGATATAAGATACTATTACGACATAATTAGCTTAGGATCATACTACGTTGGTAAGAAAATTGTTATTGTCCTCAAGTTTCCTATCATGTCCACAGCTACCTATGACCTGTACAGACTTTGTCCTGTACCTAATAGATTTTCCAATATTATCCTACCACCCTTCCCATATATGGCAACCAATTCCCAGGAATTTATGTACTTAGAGGCTGAATGCCCGAAGTTAGAAACATGGTACATCTGTAAGCAAAAACTTATACATCAAGCCCGAACTCATCGTGACTGCATCGCTAATCTCATACACGAACGAGAAATGGACCAATCATGTCAACCAACAGCAGTAACACTAGCCAAAGAAGCTCTTCTAGAACTCGATAGCCAGCATTACATTATCTCTTTTCCGAAGAAAACCAAAGTACAAATTTCCTGCGGTAAAGAAGTACATCGTTACTTGGAAGGCAGTTTTTTAGCAAACATCCCACGAAATTGCGACATTCGCACACCTGAATTCACAATCATTAACACTGATGACAAACTGCGCGGGCATGCTGTCGAAATAATGGATTTCCCACGAATATTGTCATCATCATCGATTTCTGCAGAAAAATCACTTCGTTATAATTTGACTACCATTGATTTGAATACATTGCACAATATACAGCATCAAGTACTTATGGAAAATGCCGTGAAGCCGACATCAGCAGATACTTCGAGTATATACCATACAACAATTCCTACCTACATAGTATTATTAAGTGCAGCTGCACTCATTAGCATACTATATTACTGTCATCGCCGAGTTAAATCTTCATCGCCAACCAGTCTCGAGTTGCCTACAATGAATCCAATGCCTACGAATATTGCCAGTACACCTGAAGAACGTAGAGCAGCAACATTTGCATTAAACATTGGCAAATAGTTGCTTGTCCAGGAGGGGAGGTGTTACGGGTATGAACCCCTATACTATTGCGCAACTGTCGATGCTTCATCAATTACTTCTTGGAACTGATCGCCTGATCATGGAATGTGCTGATGTGATGTGAACTTGTGAATCCATGTTACCGTGGGACATCTTGGCAAAGCGTCGGTGCCTTTTATGCTCCAACCGTGGAAGCAAGAGGACGTAGCATTAATGATCAATCGTGATCAATTAAAATAAGTGAATTAAATTAATTAAGAACTTTTGCATGAACTTACTCTGTGCTTTGAACTTTGTGAAACGTTTTTAAAAACACCTCCCGACAGCCGCCAATGGTAAGTATCTCATCAACATGATCGTATCGTCTTGTATTATGTAATGTCACTTATGAAGGTTTGCTGTAAGAAAATTTAAAAAAAAGAGAGAAGATTTGATTGTTTGTTTGTTTGAATTGAATAGGCTCCGAAACTACTGCACCGATTTTCAAAATTCTTTAACTATTAGAATTCTACATTAGTCCTGATGAACTTATGCTATTTTTAATACGAAAAAGAATAGGGATCTGCGTGATCGATAATGTAACCCAATGTGTGAAAAAAAATCTTAAAAAAACGTACGTAATATCGCGTACGCTGTGGAAATTATTGACAATACAGCAAATTGATGTACAACAGTTTTATAAAGGGCATCAATATCTATCACAATGTCCGCAATACCATATGTCTAACTGTTACAGTTATGCCACAACGTCGCGCCGGTAAAAACTACGCCACATTATGAGTACCAGAGTGATAATCATAATAAATTATGAGTGTATTAAAGGGAATACTGATTGGGTGCATGCAGGCTATGAAACTGAACAACTTTCCCCCAGTAACATATTTCAGGAAACGTGAAAAAAAACGGACTTCCAATAGTAAATACAGTCAGTTGATTGTGATTTTGTATGGAAGGTCGATTTGTTTGGCATTTCTGGACATACGTTTCTAGGGGAAAGTTGTTCAGCTTCATGTTGCAAGCACCCTATCAGTATTCGGAGGGCTGTCAATTACACCCGGTATAAAAAAAGACGACAATAAATATAAAATTATGTACAAAAAAAACAAACATTTAAACAATAAAAAAGTGTATATAATAGAAGCTGTAGGTACGGATAAAAAATAATAATAAAAAACCTCCAATTTGAAAAAAAGGGGTATTTATGTAAAAAATAATTGTCCACCCGTGCTTAGCCTTAGTTAGAAATAAGTAAATCTGTTCTTGTCTCATTGTAAATTGTTCCTGTGTATGTTTTTGTGTACAATAAATAAATAAATATACTCATGTATTTGTCCATTCATTCATTACTATTGCATAGACACACTAAAATATAACCGAAATACAATTATAATAAAATAACTGAATAAAATAAAACCTGCAATCACGCTCTCTACTCTGTCGAATGTCAATTTTATTAACAAAGATGGAAATGGAAAGCAGAAATCGATTGAATTTGTAATAGGATTTGGGAAAGCCCGTAAGGCTTACGCAGAATTTCAACTGTATAGTTTAAAAATAAGAATTTGTTTGAAAACTAGTGAAAGAGTTACGATACAAATAAAATAGCTGGTGTCTATTATGTGAATTATTAGCAACTTTTTAATTCGTACTAATATTATTAATTTGATAGTTTGTGTGTGTGTGTGTGTGTGTGTGTGTGTATGTTTATAATCTCTTCAGGCTCAAACGGCTTGACCGATTTGAATAAAATTTGGAACACAGGTAGAGTATAACCCGGAATAACACATACTTTTTACCTCGGGAAAACATTTATTCCCACGGGAAAATGGGTGAAAGCGGGTGAAACCGCTGGGCGGAAATCTAGTATCATTATAAAACAACCTTGTATGTTTGCATTTTTTTTGAGGCATTTAGGCATCGCCATTTCATACTAGCTTTAATGCAATTTCCAATGCAAATAATTACTGTAATTTTTCGTAAAAGTTTTAATATATGAACTCGCTCATTAAATTCATAATTGCTAAATTTAAGAATTTTACTGTTAACTTGCAACTAATCGCAAATATTTTCTAGTCTCTTTTTAATGTAAAGGTTGCCTCGAAGAGCTCGTTGCAAGCGATAAGGCCGCTTTTTCTTACTTTTATTTTTACTTTTTCTATATTGTTTTGTTTCTGTTGTAAGCAATAAAGTGTTCATCTATCTCAATATCCTTAAAGAGATAAATTGATAATTTCAGGAGCTTCTGTTTCAATTGCAAATAGTATGCAAACGGTAATCTATCTTCGGAAACAGTCTAGTTAATATTCGTTTGACGTAGTTCTTACTTAAATGGAATAGAAACAAGCCTGATAGTTTAATACTAACGGTGTTAATACAAGAAAGTTAGACTCGCGTTAAAACAGTGTGTAAATCATATTTCCATACGAATTTACGTTGTGAAAACAGCTTAAAACATGTAAAACTTTTTGTAATAGCACAGTATATGGTAAACCATGCCATGATAACATGCCATCTTGTTCCTTGAACAAATTTTAAAGTAACTTCTAAAGAAATTTAATATTTAGCACTAACAGGAGCTTTGTAGACAACTTTGCTAGAAGCTAATAAATTCTTAGAATCCAAACTCACCTGTGAACAGTTCTTGCTGATAGAAGAATAATGTTTATTTTGTCTTGAGAAACATACACATATCACGCCTATAATCCCTGGCGGGGTTGGCAGAGCGTGAATAGCCGCAAAAAAAACGGACATTTACGCCACATCTGATAAACATTTGAGGGTCATTCGGAAAATTGTGTTTCGCCATAGTGACAGGTTGTCAGCCCATCGCCTAAATTAGCAATAAACACCCTCGATTACCTTATTCACCTCTTACGACGCCCACGGGAGAGAAATGGGGTGATGCTATTCTAAGCCGACATCACTCGGCATGAACATCTAGTCGAAAAACTACTTATATGTGAACCCTGAAGTTAGAGTAAAATAATAATTGTGTTATGTACCCTCCGTACGTGTTTAATATGTTGTGCCCATTTATCAAATTTCGGAATGCCTGATTTACGAATATTCAAGTTCTATGTAACCTCCAACAGGATTGTGTGGGTCGTTTAGTGGGGATCCGCTGTGATAAAATTACAAGCAAACTATTTAGGGACCCAGACCTCAGAAACCGTTGAAACAATATACGATTTGGGTTGTACTGATGAAACAAAAACGATAGGTAGGTAAGTGGTTGAAACAATTTCAGGGAAACTATTATGTAACGACAGATTAAGGGCAGAGGGTTTAAGCCTTACCAAACTACTATACATATTAAATAAGGTAAAGTATTGCCTTAATTTTAAGTGTTACGACAGCCCAGTAAATTCTAGAATATTCCAGAAAAAGTACTGTCTTGACCTCACCCACAGGCGCTTCGAGTTCAAGTTACACTAGACGCTGAGACATTATTGGTAAGTAACCAGCTTTAAAATGAGCCCCGCTACAGTTCACTTTTGATGTCATTCTGATGGATGAAAGTTCTGGAATATGCCGCATCGCCGCTCATTTCTCATACGAAATATGAAGCTACGACGTGTGAGGTTTTATCAAACATCCATCTTGAATTTGGTCGGTAAACATCTGCTGCATATTCAAACTAATACTAATTGTGCCGTGTGATGCCGGCTTACAGTAGCATCACCCCATTTATTTCCGGTGGGAGTCGTAAGAGGCGACTAAGGGACTTGAGGATGTGTATTGCAATTTTAGGCGATGGGCTGACAACCTGTCACTATGGCTGTATACAATTTTACAAATGACCCTCAAATATATGTCAGTCATGGCGTAAATATCCGTTTTTGAGGCCTTTTACGTTCTGCCTACCCCGCAAGGGATAATAGGCGTGATATGTGTACATACACATATCAATTGTATAGACACATTACATACATATGTATGTGTATTCACACAGGATGTAAAACGAGGTGGTGTACATGTATATACCACAAACGTACAAATTACGTAATGATGATGAATGATACGTCGCAGGTCATTTGCGTTGCGTTGCGACGCAGGAACCGCGCCACGGAAGGAAGGCATCATCCGTCTTGCTGCGTATCAGTAGCTCTGTGACGGCGTACGCAGGTTTATACTTCGTTTCAGTTAAGATGAAAGTTTACAAGGAACCAGCTAAAATACATACATACAGAAATCACGCTTATATCTCTTACGGGGTAGGAAGAGTGTTAACGGCCGTAAAACGGATATTAACACCACGCCTGACAAAAATTTAAGGGTCAGTCAGATAAAACTGGCAATAATAAGAGAAGAGGCATCACCCCATTTCTTGCCCGTGGTTGTCGTAAGAGGCGACTAAGGGACTCGAGGGTGTGTATTGTAATTTTAGGCGATGGGCTGACAACCTGTCACGTATAGTGATATACAGTTATCTGATTGACCCTCGAACTTTTGTGAGACGTGGCGTAAATTACCGTTTTTCACGGCCATTTATGCTCTGCCTATCCCGCAAGGGACTATAGGCGTGATATATGTATGTATGATAAGAGAAGAAGTAAAGCTGTTCTACCAACAACTCAAACAAATAAAGGTATTTGATCAAATTAAAACCCATTAACTCGATGCAACAGCAACAGCCGGCAGAGTCGAACCACATAATGTAAAAATCATTTATGTATGCTATAAAAAACAATATGTAAAAAATTCGCCTCTTTTATACTAAAGAATCATTTATAAATCCAAAAAAATGTAGACTATCATTTAATACGTAGGTAAGTAATAAGGGAAATTATTAATATAATGAGTTTTGCATTTGAAAGTTAAATCTAAACTCCGCAACTTCTGACAACTTTTTAATATCATCAGGAATGCACATGACAGTTTCATAAAGTGTCAAAGTATTGCGACGCCATATTTGTTTACTCATTTTACCTAAGTTTATTTCATTACCAATAGAAGTTGAATTTATTTTAATTACAATATAAACAAGGTTTTGAAGCTTTACAATTTTAGATTAGTGCCGATATTCATTTCACATTGGACAAATGTATTCATTGTCAATAACATTTCCCTTTTGAACTGTTTAATAGTATTAATTATTGGTTCGCATTCAACTGTCGAATAGAGTTATGACATCATGTCAAGAGCATACACCAAAATAATATTATCGTTATAATGAATGTGTAGTTGATTGCAAACGAGAAATCGTTTTTAAAAAGATTTCATATCTGTATCTGTAGAATTGTGAAAGATACTCAGTGAATGGTTCTGATTTTATTTTAAATATTCTTTTCTTTTATTCTACCAGGTAAATCATGCACAGAAGGCAAGAAAAATCTGTCACATAATTATGTAACCCTTTTTATTTCTGTGACATCGCTGCACTCTCTACAACTCTCTTTATTGCCAAAGATCTTCTCAAGCTCTTATAAAGATTTTACTGCATCCTGAGTTTTAAAATCAAGAATACCCTACTTTAAGTACTTACGAGTATGATTGGACGGATACTTTGGAACTATTGGTCGCTTTTAGCTCATAGAAAAGATCGACTCCCAGTGCTCTTCAATCTTCTTCTTATTTTGCAAAATGTTATTTGATAGTTGTATTAATTTTGTTCAATAATTTGAAATAAATGAAAATATTGGCGGAGACTGTGCCCTATGGCGTACTCTAAGGGAGGCCTATGTCCAGCGGTGGACTGCAATAGGCTGATGTATGTATATAAAAATATTATTATTTCAGACTTATATACAAGTTCGCAGTATTTTATTTTTTCAGTTTGATATTAATAGCTTAGTCTTAAGTCAGTCTAAAGTCGACGTCAATAAATGTAGCTAGTGAAGGGTTACGTTCAACAGTCTTAAACACTTAAAAAATCGTTTCCAACTTCTTACCTTCGTGTATCCTATATTATTAAAAAAATAATTGTATTTTTTTCAAACATTTTTAAATGGCTTATCTATCGACCTAAAAACGAGCAACTCTCCCAAAATATATTTTATCTTTTAACTTTATTAGGTACCTCCTTCCCCACTTTTTATTTGAAGGGGATTTACAAGGCGTTCCGTGGTAACTTTTTTCATTTTATCCTCTAGTACTTTAATAATTTTACCGACAAAAGGCTTCGGGTTTTCAATTTCGCTCGACAAAAGTGAAATAAACCAAGTGTTATGATTTTTTCATGGGCTTGAGCGGAGGTGCGGTCTAAGAAGATAAAAATTATACTTAATTTCGTTATATTTGAGGATTTTTATTTAAGTATGTGCAGTGAAATCATTCAAAATACTGAAACAGGGTACTTACGGCGATACTTATTTTTGTTGTCACTAAGTCCGCACTCGTGGAACACTTAGAAACGGGCGCAAATCACTGCATTCAATATCATGAGCCACGTGTCTTATCAACAGGACGTCACTACATACCGAGAATGGTTACAGAAGCTATTGAAATTTTTAAGTACAGAATTTCAATCGGGATGACGGCTTTGAATTACCTAATGCGTGGAAACCAGTGATCAAAATGTGCAAAAAGACTGATTGTGCTAATAATGACATTAAAGGCGACACAGTGAGTTCGTACTGACGACACTTTTAAGTAAGTTCCGGTTGTGCTCGACAAAATGGTAGGAAGAGGGTGGGTATATGAAAACTTTATCTACCCACCCGCAAAACATCAGTTGTTCCGTAATCATGGCCCATGCAACTGGGTCCAAATATCGGAAAATTGAACAAAAATAAGTATCGCGGTAAGAGCCCCATTTCAGTAATTTGAATGATTATGTGTGACCGCGAAAGTCACAAAGAAACTCTTTTACTCACGAATTGGTATTAAAATTTTGTAATTCTTGACGTTTTACGGAAATCGCCAGTTGTGATTTGCCCACCAAAAAGGAAGTTTGATGTTTTTAGACATCATGTATGTACGTAATGTATAGCTTGCTATAGAGCTAACAAGCACTGCATCTATTTCAGGCGCAGAAGTTTAAATATAGGTTACTCCATTGAAAATTTATGACTTTAATGAAATAACTAAACAATGTAAAATTTCGCTGAATTCATGTAATTCAACTTTGTAACTTCGAGAGCCAATTTGATTGTCTCGAAGTCAAACAATTTTTCCCCTTCTGCTTATAACCTGAACCCTTGTCCCTTAATTACGTGGCGGCTTGTTACGGAAGTTTGCGACTGGACATTTCGTAACCAGATCCCCTTCCGGTCGATGTCCAGCAAGACACTGGAGACGGTTTATGAGTAATCGCTTTAACATAATCTCTATTCAGACAGCTGGATCGTGATTGGGGATGTTAGTACTAAGTAAGTATAAACACTTTATTGCACAAAATAACAAATTAAAATATCAAGAATATATTTTGCCGTGTGATGCCGGCTTAGAATAGCATCACCCCATTTCTTTCCCGTGAGTGTCGTAAGAAGCGACTAAGGGACTCGAGGGTGTGTATTGCAAATTTAGGCGATGGGCTGACAACCTGTCACTATAGTGATACACAACATTCCAAATGACCCTCAAATGTTTGTCAGACGTGGTGTAAATGACCGTTTTTTACAGCCGTTTACGCTCTGCCTACCCCGTAAGGGATAATAGGCGTGTTATATGTATGTATGTAAATATCAAAAAAATTAATAGCTATGTACTTTCCATTATTCTTTCTTTCCATCTTGCAAATGTACTTTTCGGCTTTCGTACTTCGGTACTCTTTGGCCAGCTGAGCGTAAAAACTGAACTAAATAATCTTTGGAAGCTCTTGAAAACTTGCATAATTTTCAAGCGCGGGCAGGATTTGAACCTGCGACTTTCGCATTACTAGTGGCGTCGCCTCTTCCATCTGGGCTACCGCAGCTCATTCTTTTCTTTGGAAACTTGCAAAATTTTCAAGCGCGGGCAGAATTTTGTCAATTTTGCAAGTTTTCAAAAATTTTATACCTAACACGAGATATAATTAAAAAAAACGGGAAATAGTTTAAAATTTGGTATTCAAATAACATAATCATTGTAAGCTTGTAAAATACAATCGTATTTATTTTTTACGCAAACATAGCCTGGTAATTTTACCCACAAGTTTACCACCTTCTGCTATGTTTCTTCATAGGTTTTAACTTTAAGTGAAGGAGGTAAGGTTTATCACCACTGGTACACACGCTCTACCATAGGTAGATGAGGGGTTAATCTTCAATTGGAGCAATTTGTACTGATATCCGAAAAATACATACCTCGTACAAAAAAACATTAACAGCCATGGCAGTCCACTGTAAGACATAAATCTAGGGGGTATTGCCACGCTTGGCGGGTGGATTGGCAAGTGCAGTGAAAGATGTTGCATTCACTGGAAACGCTGCTGCCCATTCCCTAGATTCATCCCTCTTTTATTAAAATAGTTAATATTAAAATCCAGTATAACTCATATAGCTATAGAGAACAACATAGTAGGTACCAAACAATTAACGTACCGCTCAATGAAAATAAACCGAGTCTCTTTTTCCCTTTTGCCAGTTTAAAATGGCCAAACAATTACTGTTGCTGAAACACTTGGTGTTTGTTTTCTAGTTTTCGTTTTTGTTGAAAAGTTTGACACTCCGGTTAGGCACGTAGCCAAAACAATAACTTTGTGGAGATAAAATACATAGTAATTCTATGAGTCAGCCATTCATTTTAAATCGTGTTGCATACCTAGACGACATGCGAGCCGACAAACCCTTTTGAAAGAGTTTTAAAACCGTCTACACTCTAACTAAAGAAGTCTCCTTAGGTACTCTTCCTAGGTACTGACGTACCTAGTAGTGCAACAACTACTATCTAATAATTATAGAGAGCAACTAGACTCGGACCGGCATCTTACAGAGTACTCCAAAGCACGGAAGTTAATTCAATAGAAATTCATTAGTGTCATTAGTGGTAAGTATGGGTTCTATTAGGACCATATTAACCTACCCTTATAGGCTTCAACTAAGTGTAGTTAATATTAATTAATTGATCTGGTTAGAACATTGCAGGCTTTACCACAAGATTTTCCGTAAAAAAGATTATTTTATTGTAAATACTCGTAATGATTGTTATAATTATTGTTCCTAAATTAAATAATATGAATATGGTTCCGTGATTCGGAGTGCACGTAAAGCCACCAGTCTCATTGCTGTCTACGATTACTTAGACGGTGGTTTTTTCACAACCATGACAGAGGCTTCCTGCTAGCAATAGGCTGACCCCAGGGTTCATCGGTTTGTTCATCTGATGTTATGTTGAATGGCTACTAGATAAAGGTGTCTAGGAAATAATGGTAGGGACTCTATGGTAAGCGATGTGTCCTTGAGAACGATAAATCCTTTGAAGAGTCACATTTTTGTGACAATCAAAATGACAGATTTGGGTACAAGACCGTTTTATGACGAGGGTCTATACCTACGCAAGAATCAAATGTATTGATATGACTGATATTTTGTTAAGGCTGACATATTTTCTAGAGTCCGACTGAATATTTTATATGTAAGTGCGTGATTTTACTATTTTCCTACGTCACGAAATCGTGGAAACGCTGTTAACACTGAATGTATAAGTACCGAGAATCAGTTGCCAATTGTTTAGTTGCAGTACTTCGGATGGGTAGAATAGTAGAACATAGTTACCTTTTCGCACAAGTTGTCATATCTCAAATAAGGTGAAATTCTGCGACTAACTATATGGTTATAAGAGTGTAGTGACGTATTGCCGGCAACAGAATTATTTTTGACATCATTTTATTTGCGTGGCGCTAAAATTATAACGTAAATTGCCATATTGCGCGTCGTAACGACCCGCCGGTGATGTAACGACATAGGCCGTTATAACGACACCGTAGGATCAACGGCGCTACAAAAGCAGGCGGGCAATCATCGTTAAATTAAGTCGCAGTACCAATAACGTTGTGAATACGTAGGCGCAGATGAGACAGACAGTACTGAAAATCATTTTTTTAAAACTTTGATGATGATCTTTCCGACCGATTTCGGCCATGGCGACCACTTCAACTCCTAATCAAAGAGGCGTTGATGCGCTCGGAGATGGCTACTATAGCCAATTTTTGCTATGAAGTCTCGTGCGCAATGCGGGCAGGTGAGTTTGCCGTTCACATAATTGTAGTTAATGGCTGCAGGTGGACGGTCTTTCAGCTCATCGCGCTTAGCGTCGAGGTCTGCTTTGCGCTGCTCCTCAAACTCGCGTATTCGCCTTTTTACCATCCCGCGCCATTCTGGGCGCTGTGCTGCCAGACCCTCCCATTGAGTAGGCTCGATGTTGCAACGTTTCATGTGGCGCTTTTGAACATCTTTATATCTGAGGAGTTGTCCACCCTGCTTTCGCTTGCCCTCCTCTAGTTCAGAATAAAAGATGCGCTTCGCCACTCTCTCCTCCGCCATCCGGGATACGTGACCGCACCATCGAAGTTGCCGACGCATTAGATAGGCTTCAATGCCACCGACATTGGCTCGTCTCAGAACTTCGGTGTTACGCACTCGGTCGGACCATCTGATCTTCATGATGGTGCGAAGGCATTTAAGGTGGAAACGATCCAGAGTACGTATGTGGTGGCGGTAGACACACCAGGTCTCGGAGGAGTACAGAAGGTTTGGCAGCACAATCGCCATGTAGACAGATATTTTTGTGGCTAACTTTAGGTCGTGCAAGCAGAAAACCTTGGAACGCAGCTTTCCAAATGCTGCAGCTGCAGCACTGATTCGGCTGTTGATCTCGGCATCAAGGTCACACTTAGATGTTACAGTGTTCCCAAGATAACGGAACTTATCAACTTGTTTCAGCATATCCTCACCAAGCTTAATGGCCAGTGTCTCGCGACCATGTGTGTCTAGAGACATTACTTCCGTCTTTTTGACACTGATCTTCAGGCCGAATTTGCAGCATGCTTGGTGAAAAACGGACATCAGCTGTTGCAAGCCGTCTGGGGATTCCGCAAGAAAGCACAAGTCATCAGCATACATGATCTCTGTAATCAGTGCATACGAAACCTTAGTGCGCGCCCTAAGTCTAGCCAAGTTGAAAAGACTGCCATCTGTGCGGAATCGGATGCGGACTCCTTCGGATACAGTATTCAAGACCTCCTTGACTACTACTGCAAAGTATAAGGCGAACAGTGTAGGCGCTAGAACACACCCTTGTTTCACCCCACAGGTGACGGGGAAGAAATCGGACTGTTCACCATCTACAGAGACACAGCACTGCATATTGTCATGCAGGAGTCTTAGAAGTCGAACAAACTTATCCGTGCACCCTAGTTTTTCCAGCACCATCCAGAGAGCTTCGCGAGGCACACTGTCGAATGCTTTCTCCAAGTCAACAAAGCAGAGGTACAACTGACGCCCTTGTTCTCTGCTTTTTTCCTGCAGTTGACGCACTGAGAAAATAGCTTCACATGTGCCTCGGTCAGTTCGGAAGCCAAACTGGGTTTCGGGCAGAATCTTTTCGGACAGGTCTTTCAGGCGGTTCAATAAAACTCTTGCAAAAGCCTTTCCAGGGACCGACAGTAATGAAATACCACGATACGAGTTGCAGTCGGAACGGTCACCCTTGTTCTTGTAGAGAGCACTTATGCGAGAAACTTTGAAATCATCCGGGACTCGCTCCTCTTCCCACATTTGAACAAATAGCTTCCATACCGACGTGTGCAGCTCCATACCACCGTACTTCAGTAGCTCACCCGGTATAAGGTCAATGCCGACCGCCCGCTTATTGTGCTGCTGTCTGATGGCAGTAACAACCTCATCGTACGACAGGGGCTTGTCCAGCTCAGTGTTTAATGGGAGTTGAGGCAGTAAACTGATATGATGCAGATCAGCTGAACGATCTACGTTAAGCAAGTTTTTGAAGTGTTCAGCCCAACGTTTAAGTACATCCTCCTTGCTGGTCAGGAGTTGCATTCCGTCTAAAGACCTCAAAGGCACTTTTGCTCGGTAGGACGCACCAATCAGTTTACGCACTTCACAGTAAAACTCCCCAAGCTGGTTAGTATCGGCAAGCCACTGCATTTGACAAGCTTTGTCCCGCCACCACTTGTCTTTTAACTGCCGAGACAGCCTTCGTAATTCCTGGTCACTGTCTTTGACCACCGCAACACTTCCACCTCTTCTATTGTGCTGTCGCAGGAGCTCTCGATGTTTGTCGAATGCTGCTTGTAGAACCTCGCCATTGTCATCGAACCAATCCTCGCTATGTCGGTCTTTCGCACCCAAAGTAGCAGAAGCGGCTTCCATGAGATGACATGACAAAGTTTCCCAAGCAGCACCGACATCACTAGTCTCATTAGTTGGTGACAGCTTTTCTGTTAAGGCTTCAGCATATTTCACCCTGACCTCGCGATCTTTAAGCCTATCCACGTTTAGACCCGCCGGCTTTTTCACTATGGATCTACGAGGTCGACGGAGGCGGAGTCGTAGTTTGGTGACAACAAGTCTATGGTCAGTCCAACAGTGAGCACCGCGCATGACACGGGTGATTTGGACTTGACTGATGTCTCTTTGCCGCATTATAGCATAATCGATCAGATGCCAGTGTTTGGATCGCGGGTGCATCCACGTCGTCTTGTGCTTAGCGGCAAGTCTGAACATGGTGTTCGATATCGCAAGGTCGTATTGAGCACAAAGACTAAGTAGTAACTGACCATTGCTGTTCATGTTACCAACTCCGTGTCGCCCCAGAACTCCAGGCCAAGCCTCATAGTCCCGACCAACTCTGGCATTGAAATCGCCAAGCAATAAGATCTGCTCTCTGGCGTTTATGCTGTCAAGGCATTGAGATACTTCCTCGTAGAATTTGTCCTTAATGTCATCAGACTTGTCAAGCGTTGGAGCATAGACACTGATGACATTAAGGTAGTTGTCTTTGTCCAGATGAAGGCGCAGCGTGGTAATGCGGTCCGAGATGTGTACAGGACATTCTTGTAGTCGCTTTAATAAATGATTTTTGATGGCAAAGCCTACCCCTGAACGTCGAGGTTCGGATGCAGAGGTACCCTTCCAGAAGAAAGTGTAGCCCCCTCCATCTTCCACCAGTTCTCCTTCATCGGCAAGATGCGTTTCGCTGAGCGCAGCCACATCCACGTCATAACGACGAAGTTCCCGAGCTACTATGGCGGTTTTTCGTTCAGGACAGGCATTGCCATCTCTATCAATGAGTGTTCTCACATTCCACGCGCCAAATTTCATGATAGGTGTTTTCATGTTATTATTATTATTTGTGTTGCGTCGACCACGAGTTTCGTGATGCGATGGCAGCCGTGGCTACTACCACCTTCCAGGTAGGGACGAGCATTTTCTTAGGGCACCTTTTCTAGCCCCCTCCTCGGCTGAGCGAGGAGAGCAGTGCTTCCCTGAATAGGGCTGCTCTGTCACCCCAGGTGCTGCCGAATTTGCATTGTCGTCCCGATTATCAATGCAAAAGCGACCACGGCGTGTACTCACACCCCTGGGACCGCCTGCGTGCAGGAATCAGACAAAGCCCAGCTTGCACCATGCCAGACCTCTCTACTTCAACCCATCGCCACAGGACTTAGCGTCATCGGAGTCCATTAATCGGAAGCAGTCAGTTGCGCAGGATATATTTAGGTGCGCAGACGTTCGCGCAAACGCAAGCGCACCCTCTGGTCCTCCCCCTCCTCGACTCAGTGGAACGGAAAACCGCTACGACTGAAGGAGAGGTCAGATGCAGTGTCTGGCCGACGGTAACTACACGCGCCCTCTACCGTCGCCCTAAGCCATCCACCTTGCCTTGCTGAATCGCTGAGTCCGCCAAACCCGTTCACATTATCTGTATTGGGTTGCCATTCTCACCGAAACAGACTTTGTAATAGCAGGAGGGAGCTGCTTATGTTGGATCTGGAGGGAAGGGAACTAGGAATAGGAATAGGAGGGAATATGGTGAAATTGGGACAGGAACATAGGTAGTAGGATACTACTGACTGGAAGGTATACAAAGCCAGTAGAAGCTCGGGAAGCCGGGGTCGCGTACCCGTATACCACATCACAACTTTCGATCCAGAAGCTGAGATGGGTATCCCTGACAATCAAGTTTAAAACTTTACCGTGTTGATGATTCAACCACATTCTTTTTGGTAATATTAATGTAGTTATCGATGAGAGTATTGTAAATTTTCTAAGGTTTCCGAGTTAAAACGTCATTTACCTTAATAGACACTATGCTCTTTATGGTTTTTACGCTATAAACAAGTGAACCAGAAGGATTGCGAACGATATTGCGTCCGCGAAAAAACGAGGGGCGCGCAAGTCTATAAGGATCTACCTCTCGACCTAAGATAGCTTGTGGCCCGCCATGCTTTTCTCTCAACCGAAAAAAAAAAATAATCATACGAAACGAATTTGACTCGTTTATGATGCGTTTCTGCCTCACAGCGCCATTCCTCTGGTAGACTCACACACCAGCAAGCGTTGTCACTAATGTATTGGCATATTAACACAAATCATTAAATATTTTTCAAAATTTTTGTCGTCGACTCAATTAATATAAAAAATTACGACAGCAAAATTGCGCGCAAATTATGGCTAGTCGATATTTTTTTTAATATCAACATTGGACAAAACGCCATGAATTTGTTTATCGGATCGTTCGTCGACTTATGTCCCATATGAAAAGAAGAAGAATATATGTGCCTCCATGTTACCGACAGTCAATAAATAGAGATATTATCACGTCAACTCACGTCAAACGAGCGCGAAAAAATTTAGGCATGTAAAGCGGGCAGGACAGGACGCAGCTTCTGGTAGTGCCTTCAGCATACACATTTTGCAAGTTTACTGAAATTATTTGCTTATCACGGTTAGGTGTTTGAACTTAGGTATTATTATGACACATCTCCTTCGAGAACACCTAAAATAATCTATGTCCCTTAGCTATATCGTTTTATGACAAGCATAAACGGTTTATAATCACAATATTTCGGATGTGTATTTATGTCAAGTGCTGACCTAACTATTACGCATAGTTAAGTAAATTAAGATATAATGCAATATATATATATATGTTACAGTAAAAACCCGTTTTTAGTTAAAACGCGTTTTCACGAGTTAAAACTAGTTTTAACTGAATAGCTTTGTCAAAACTAGAATTAACTGTGGTTCAAAAAATAAATTCAGTTAAAACTAGTTTTAACTAGTCAAAACGCGTTTTAACGAAACCAATCAGTTAAAACTGATTTCACAAACTTCTGATTCCAAAAATACTTTTGTTAAATGTGTAAGACTTGATTCAAACTTTAAGTAAAATTGTCAATTTAGTTGTTTCATCTTCCTAAGAAGAAATGTTTTTTTTTATAATTTTTATATTAATAGTAACTCACTAAGTAGAATACTAGTTTTTGTCGTGTATGAAGATTTTAAAAATACTTTTGTTAAATGTGTAAGACTTCATTTAAACTTAAAGTAAAATTGCCAATTTAGTTATTTGATCTTCCTAAGGAGAAATGTTTTTTTTAAATATTTTTTTTATAATAAATATGAATGTTACTGAATTATTGAAATGTTACAATTCACAAATATTTTCAATAAATATTGTAATAATAAATATATTTTAATGTTTCATTTTTAGTCAAGGCAAATTACAAACAAAATTTTCTACTTAAAACTAGTTTTGTCTATCGTTCAAAGTTAAAACTAGTTTTACCTAAAACTCAACCGTATAAATCAGTAAATTCTAGTTTTTACTAGGAGATTCTAGTTTTTACAAAGGCAGTTAGTAAAAACTAGTTTTAACTCGTGAAAACGCGTTTTAACTAAAAACGGGTTTTTACTGTAACATATATAATTAATATGCCATTTTCAAATCATACAGCTCACTTTTTGGCATTTTGAAATATATTATATTGAAAACTATATCATAGGTACGTTGTTTGGCTATCACTACTGATATAAATAAAAAGGAAGTGGTTTACCTCGCTATCATAACTCAAAAGAGATGTCACAGAATATGTAGATATTAAAAAAGATTTTGTGAAGAAGACAAATTACGTTTTAGCGGGCACGCGAGGCAGATGAAAAATTACTAGGTCGATTTATGTTCCTAAGACCTATTTTATAAACAATTCAATTTAAAAAGTGTGTTACCACCTTTACGATAAAAAAATACAATACGTACTTACAGTAGCAATGAAAAAGTAGACAGTACAGTTAGTGGAATCAAATATGCTGAAAGTAAGCCTTCTGAAAGCCTCTTAACTTTATTGTTAAAGGAATATAAGTTGAAATTAGCTAGTTATCTCTTAGCAAACACTTAATTTTTATCGTTAGGTGATTCTCACATGCACCGCATGATTTTCCGGTGTTTTTTCGGATACGGTTTTGTGGTGTAATACCTCTTTATTTTTTAAATCTCATACAATACCGGACATTATAACACATGTCGCCGCATCTAATTGCGACTGTTTCGAACCCCAGTATCTTCCGGGTGAGTATGCAATTCGCTAATGTTCAATACAATACAATATTCTTTATTGTTCACTGTGTACATAGGTCTTATAAAACAAATTAGTCACAACGGTGCATCCATTGCAGATGTACAATAATATGTAGGTTGTAGGTTACATTAAAATTTCCCGCGTAAATCGCTATCGTGTCCACTGCCCAGGAAGTGGATTGGTGGTCCTAATTTCACACTGTGATCGATTTGCAGATTAAAATAGGCATTTCAATTTGAAATCACGAATGGAAATTTGATAGGAATGTACTTTCAAATAACAAACACAGACAAGGAAGAAATATCCTGGCACATCGCTGCAATGTTGCCTGCTTGTCGGTTTTTTACAGATTGTACATAGGAGAGTGTGCTCAAGAGCTTCAGGATCTTGTTCCATCAGCTGCCTTCTATCATCGGACATCTAGATGCACTGCCGGATATCCTCCTTACCTGGTGGCCATTCCATCAATTTGGACTAAGCGCTTACAGTCATCATTTATAATGCGCACTGCTAAAGAGTGGAACTCACTACCTGTGTCTGTATTTCCAAACGCATACAACCCTAATCTCTTCAAAGTAAGAGTGAACAGGCTTCTTCTGGTTGAGCTCGCTCCATCTTAGACTCTGTCTCTGTCCTATGACCTAGACTAGAGTCAAGAGCAAACCCATCCTTAGAAAAAAGCCCACCGGACCGTACCTACTACTACTACTTATTATATGTAGAAATTTTGATATTGCTAATAATAATAATAATAAATTAATTTAATCCAGATGATTGATCCATAGCGTATATTACAATTAAATTCACAAACATTTCATTATTTATAAATTTTTAAGTGAGTAATATAAGCAATAGGTACTTAAAATGTGTCACTGCTACACATGAATACAACATTGACTAGGTCGGTAGGTAAGGATCGGTTAAGTAAGTAAGTCGTTAGTTAGGTAAGTATATAATTAAGCATTTATAAATTATTTCGCACGTGCATAATAATGTTGATTAAGTAGAAATAAAAATAACACGGAATATTACTAGTAAAGGGCTAATTCAAAGCCGGGCTAATATCGAAGAAGGCTTAAAAAAAATGGTATTTTATATTTCCAGATTTCATCAAACGTTTTATTACTTTTTTGTCATTTCCTATAAGCAGTAAAGTGTATTGGTCGAGCTAGGATTGGTTATTGAACCACAAATTTTCAATATATTTTTATTATGCATGATTAAAGTAGTTTTTGTTGCATAATCTACTGAGACCCATCCAAAAACAGATTTGCCTTGTTGTGGTACCGGCTAAGAAAAACATGACCCCATATTTGCTGGTATCTAAGGTATGAATCTAGGGAATGGGCAGCAGCATTGCTTTTTATTTTAATATGATATATTATTAAGTATAGTATTTTGGTTTATTCGTTTTTATGAACGTTAAGTAAGATTATATTTCGTTTTTTTTTTGTATGGGCACCCGCTTTGACTCTTTCTGTTTATCTTTTGGTTGGCCAGTAGAGAATGCCGCGTGGCATTAGGCCCGCCCTTTGTACGTTCTGTGCAATAAAGTTTAATAAATAAATAAAAAATGCTTTTGAAATACAATACTTGTACGGCGCGCGCCGATCCGCATGCCACGCGTGGTGAGTAAGGGTGATGATGATGTGGCTTTTGACGTTGAAGTTGAAGTTAAAAGGTGCACCTATGAATATGCAAGCGTGAACAAGCTACACAATAATTTGCATATCCTAGCAAGATACTTTAAACTTCAAGAGAAGTTAAAAACAAACTAATCTCTCTCTTGCCAACTTAGATAGGTGGATGATGTAAACTTGATAGGTGCCTACATATACAGAGCGAGTCAAGAGTTTCTAATGAGTGTTAGGTGGTCTTCACATGTACCGCATGATGCTGCGATATTTTGCGGTGCCGATGTTAATTACGAAAGTACACACGATGAATGGCGGCCCCGCGCGTATTCTACATGAGGTTTTATACAACTCTTTTTTTTAATCATTAATATCAAACCGGAACAAGTCCGTAGAATCGCGCGGTAGATGTGAAGTTTACCGTAATAACTCAATCGCGAGTAGACAAACGAGAAGTAGTGGAGATAATATACGGGGTGTAAAGGACAGCCCTCCGAATACTGATAGGTTGCATGCAGACCATGAAACTGAATGACTTTCCCATACGTACATATGTCAAGAAACGACAAAAATTATTCGATCTCCCATACAAAATTACGATTAGCTGACTGCATTTAAAAGGGAAATTTAAAAAAAATACGTTTCTTGAAATATTTGTTTATGTACTATAGTTGTTCAGTTTTGTGGTCGAATGCACCCTATCAGTGTTCGGAGGGCTGTCCCTTACACCCTGTATATGCTGGGATGATGATCACCAAGTAGTTTCACCAGGGGGCCCTATTGATGATCTTCAATCTACTATTTACTTTAAAAAAATAGCTTGGCGGCTTCAACACTGCCCACCATTTTTCTGTGAGAATGAGGTATTATTCTATGGTAAAAAGTAGCCTATAGTCATAAGGTATGGCGTAACATTATAATGATAAAAGAGTTTATTAAATCAGTTTTATAGTTTTGGAGTTTAAAAACAACAACAATTCCTCTAAAATGTTAGTTAAGACACAAAATAACGCGATGTTTATTACGGAAGGTAATACATTTTTAAATGTAGTCCAATTTTTAGGCAACGCATTGTTAAATTTGACACGACCTACTGTTGTTTTTTTTCGTGAGATACTTTTCTGAATCATAGCATTTAATTTAATTACAACCAAAACACTGATATATTCTTTTTAATCATCGTAGTATAATGAATAGGTACGATGAGAGAGTATAATAATTGGTACATAAAGAAAAGATCGTGCCCACGAAAGTAAGAATGCTCGTACTATTTTTCATCAATCTTACAACACCTCTTACTCTCATCGCATCAAAGCCAAAGTAAAATAATTGAAAAGGCATCAGCCTATTGCTTCAATTTTTTAGACAGATGCATTTTTATTAGGACAGGAATTATGGTGTTACTGAATGTTGGACATTAAAAGATCGGGAATAGTGCTGATGTTTGAGTCTATTTCGTGTATATCGTTCTAAATTCGTTAGTTCTGTATGACTGGATCGCTTCTGCAGACACAGACATCGAGGATCTGTAGTATCTGATGCGGAACACTAGAAGCCCGGATAAACTAGATACGGAAATGACTCTGCTCTGCAACTAAAGTAATTTGGCTCCATAGGCCGCTTCAGTTGACACATAAGAACCAAAGATTGTTGTGCAGAACTCAGAAGACTCAGAAATTTTAGACAGTTGCTGTTCCCGCAGGAACATAAGAAATGAAACTTTCAGAATCGTTTGAAAGAAAACTGTGGTTTTATTTTGTTTAATTAAATAATTTTACAAGTGAAGGCGTGTGTGATCCGCCATGATAGATTGCAAGCTAAGATGGACGTTAGACAATGCAAATTGATAGAAAAAGCGCCTGCCAAAATGAGCAGAGCAAAGTAATATTTTTGATGTAATAAGTAATATGAAACTAAAAGGAACTTAACAGAATTGTATTGAAAAACACTAAAATCTAACATGTGCCGCAACATATTCCCCCCCGCTGAAAGGTCCTCCTTTCAGGATGGGATGTCCAGTGGATGAAGTGGGCAAAGCTTGATCAAAGGCCGACGAACGCAACCTCTTACAGTCTTGACGTCAGCGACCCTCGAAATTCCATCTGGGCCAGGAAACAAACGTTGAACTCTGCCTAGCCTCCAGCAGAGTGGTGGAACCATGTCCTCTTTAAGTAGCACAAGATCTCCAATCTGAAGCTCATTGTATGTTGCTCGCTTCCATTTCTTTCTCTGTTGCAATTCTGCAATGTAAGTCTTTTGCCAGACATTCCAAAATACTTGTCGTAGCTTTTCAAGCCGTTCATATCTGGTAAGCGAGCTTTCTTTTCTGTGGCTGAGCGGTGGTGCTGGTAGCGCCGTGAGTGGCCGACCCACGAGAAAGTGCCCTGGAGAGAGGAAAAGGAAATCGTCAGGGGATTCGGATAAAGGGCACAAGGGACGACTATTTAGGACAGCCTCCACTTGCGCAAACAAAGTGCCTATCTCTTCGAATGTAAGGTGTGTATTTCCCATTACACGTTTAATGTGATATTTCGCTGATTTAATTCCAGCCTCCCAGATGCCTCCAAAGTGAGGGCTGTAAGCCGGAATAAAATTGAATTTAAAAGATTCTTGAATTGCATACTCAGACAGACACTTGTTATTTTTGTTTAGAAAATCGGATAATTCTTTATCTGCTGCAACAAAGTTTCGACCATTATCGCAAAATATTTCCGCTGGCTTACCGCGGCGTGATGTAAACCTTCTCAATGCCAATATAAAGGCGTCTTTAGATAAATCGGATACTACCTCTAAGTGTAAACACTTATACCTAAGGCAAACAAATAAGCATAAATAACATTTTATTAAGCGGGCCCCTCGCCCCCTTTTATTGAGTACTAGGTAAGGGCCCCCCATGTCTAAGCCGACTGAAATAAAAGGAAAGTCCGCTGAAACGCGTTGTATCGGGAGCTCACCCATTTTAGGAGCAATAATAGACCTAGCTGCACATCTATTACAGCGTACGCAACTGCGTACAGTGCGCCGCGCAAGTAATCTACCGTTAACCGGCCATACATACTCCCGCACAGTCGCGAGCAACAGCTGAGGGCCGGCATGTAGGCTTCGAATATGTTCGCGCTCAAAAATAAGTTTCGTTAAATGATGACTAGCGTCTAATAAAATTGGATGTTTTTTGTCGTATTTATAATTTGATACGGATATTCTACCCCCAACTCGTATCAAATCGTCTTTTAGAAACGGTGAAAGCGATAAAATTCTCGATTTAGGTTTTAATTGATTGGCTTTTTTTAATGTTTCATATTCAACAGGAAAAGATTGTTTTTGTGCAATTGAACAAAGATAGGTAAACGACTCATTTAACTCGTTCAAAGATAAAATGCCAGTTCGTCTATTATGTGGATTCTTCAAATTAAAAATGAATCTCAAGACAAAAGCAAACGATCTTTGCAATTTATTTAAATCCGAATATTTTTCGATATTAATTATCGTTTCGCAATAATTTAAAGTAGGATATACCGTTGCGTTATGGAAACAGTGAGTATCGGGTATATTATTTTCTTTAGGTAAGCTTGTTTGTATATTTTTCGCTGGTAATTGTTTAGGTAAGTTTTTTGTTTTTATTTTTGATTTAGTTTGTAAGGTTTTTGTTTCAGGTAAGTCGATATTTTTAACTTCTAGAGTTGGCCAGAAAGTTTGATCCCTGGTTAAGTAATTAGGGCCTGACCACCAGAGGTCTAGGTCCCTCAGCTGACTGGCATTAATACCGCGCGAAATGAGGTCAGCTGGATTGCATTCCGTAGGTACATATCGCCAGCAAGATGATTGTGTTAGTTCGTTAATCTCGACTGCTCGATTAGCGACAAATGTTTTCAATTTTGTAGGATCCGCCTTTAACCACCCCAAAACAACAGTGGAATCGCACCAATGATAGCACTTATCTGGTTGAAAGCGAATAGAATCCTTGACTGATTGAAATAGCCGGGCGGCAAGCAAAGCTGCGCACAACTCTAGTCTAGGGATTGTGACTGGTTTCAAACTAGCTACCTTTGACTTAGTGCATAACAGATTAACGGTGACGCAATCATTGTTATCAACGGATCGAACGTAAATGCATGATCCATACGCACGCTGCGATGCGTCGCTATAAGTATGTAGCTCAATTAACTTAGGGTTATCACATAAGACACGTCGGGATATTTCCAAGTCCGATAGAAATGGTAGATTATCTGAAAATTCTAACCATGATTTTTGGATGTCTTTTGGAACTTGTTCGTCTCAATCAACGTGTTGTGACCATAAATCTTGTAATAACATTTTTGGCTGGATAATGCACGGACTTAGTAATCCTAACGGATCGAATATTTTAAAAGAATTAGACATTATGAATCTTTTTGTAATTATTTGATTTTGTTGTGATAAATTGATTGGAAAATGAAATTTGTCACTTGTAGGATTCCATCCTATTCCAAGTGTATTAGATGACTCGCTAATAGTGAGGTTTTGTTGGGACTCAACATCTGTTTTGTCGAAAATTGTAGTCAAATTACTTTTGAATTTGCGCAGGTTGAAACAGGCCGATTTCAACTCTGCCGTGACCGAGTCCTTGATGTACCGTAACTGCTTCTCACTATTAGCCCCCGTAATTAGGTCATCTATGTAAAAATCCTTTTGTATAATTGTTCTTATGTGGTCGTCTGAGCACTCCTCTCCCACCTGCCAAAGACAGCGCGTACTTAAGTAACTCGCACTTGCGGTACCGTAAGTCAGAGTATTAAGGCGAAGCGTCTTGATCGGTTTCGACTCATCATCCCTCCATAATATCAACTGCAAATTGCGATCATCCTCATGTACCTCAATCTGCCGATACATCTTCTCGATGTCACCGCACAAAATGAATCGATGCTCGCGAGCACGGATAAGTATGGAGAAAAGTGAGTCTTGAACTGTTGGACCGATCATGAGTAGGTCATTAAGTGAGTAGCCGGAAGAGGTAATGCAAGCCCCGTCAAACACAATGCGTGTTTTAGTAGATTCACTATCCAGTTTAAATACTGGATGGTGACTTAAAAAGCATGATGGGACGGGTCTAGGTATTGGTGACTCGGACAAATGATTTAATTCCGCATATTCATTTATGAATTTTATATAATCGATTTTTAATTGTGGATTTTTTGCGAATCTTTTTTCTGTGTTTAATAAACGTTTTTTAGCTGTAAAGTAAGTATCCCCGAGACAATCAGGGGAATCTTTGAGTGGCAATCTGACACAAAATCGTCCCGTACTATGGCGTACAGTGTGTGTCAAAAAATGCTCCTCACATATTTTGTCATTTTCGCTTAAAAGACGCCGTTGGGGCAATTCTTCTAATTGCCAGAATTTAGGTAGAAATTCATCTACTGCGCTTTCAGCTTTGTTTTGTTGAATCGTTGCACGATTGCAATAGAGTACGTTTGATTGATTGTTTTGTGAATTAGGCATAGGACCACCAATCAGCCAGCCTAGGTGGGAATCTATGAGTTTGGGGTTGTTTGCACCCAAGGAGCGTTTTTCTCCTTTAATTAGATCCCAAAATAGGTCGATACCTATTAAAATATCGACAGGCGCAGGCTGATGGAAATTAGGGTCTGCCAGCCGTATGTTGCTGGGCATTTTGAAATTGGAAAAATCTATAGGTGCCCTTGGCACTTCACCAGTTAGCTCATCCATCACTAGACAAGGAAGAGAAACGTGGTAAGAGGTAGAAGTTGAATTTATTTGGATAACACAACTCTCATCAACTGTTTGAGAGATGTTGTTACCTATCCCAATAATATTAATAGGATGTAATAGTTTGTTGGTAGATAAAGACAGCTGTTGTTGCAATGATTTGCTAACAAAAGAGTTTTGGCTGCCCTGATCTAGAAATGCACGCGCTTGCATAGATTGTTTTGTTTTAGGATTTGTAACTTTGATTATGGCTGTAGTGAGCATAGATGATTTTATACCTTGGGTAGATAAAGACACAACTCGCTCAGTATTTTCTTCTGAGACAGTAGTTGCGCCATGGACTTCTTGTGGTGGACATAGCATAGTATTGTGTCTTTTTTGGCACTTGACACAAGGACCCATGGTACAAGAACGAAGGTCATGACCTCTACGAAGGCATAAACTACACAAATTGTGCCTTTTGACCGCAATTAACCGATCAGATACGGATTTAGATTTGAAAACTGGACAATCATAAATTCTGTGGGAACCCTGGCAAATACTGCACTTGTATGCCGGCTGTTCTTGGTTAGGCAACGCTAAACGCTTACGAGGGCTAGAAATTTGGAATGGTCGCGATGATGACTGTTCTCGTGTTTCATTATTATGACCTTGGTTGGAAAATACCTTATTGAAATTCAAAGCTTGTAAAACGTTAGCACGGTCAGTTAAGAAATCCTTAAACTCATCTAACGTTGGATAATCCGAAATGGTATTTCTCCATTCTTCCCATTTGATGAGAGTACGAGAATCAAACTTTTTTGTTAGTAGAAAAATAATAATCGCGTCCCACTTATCGGTTGGCAACCCTAGCGCGGTTAGTGCGCGTAAGTTTTTTGTGACATGATCTACTAAAAACCTTAGTGATTTTTCGGTTTCACGCGTCATAGATTGTATAGAACATAAAGAATTTAAATGCTGATCGATTAATACGCGTTTGTTGTTGTAACGATTGTTTAGAAGCTCCCAAGCGTGGGAATAATTAGTAGTAGATATCTCTAAGTTTGAAATTACTTGAGCAGCTTCCCCTTCCAAATATGAATTCAAATAGTAAAACTTTTGTATAGGTGTAATGTTTTTGACGTCATGAATCAAATTTTTAAATGTATCCCTAAACTCAAGCCAGCGGAAATAGGACCCGTTGAATTTAGGAATTTCAATACTGGGTAATTTCACCCCAATTGGATTATCATGGCCAGGTGAGTGGGAACAGTGGGAGCTACAATGATTTTGAATATTTTTCTTTTCATTAAAATTGTCAATAATAGACCTTGAGGTAGCAATAATTATTACAAAATCTTGCTCAATGTTGTCCCTGTGTTCCTGCTCGGCGTCAAGATTTTCATAATTTAACAGTTCTATATCAGTCTGCAATTCATCAAACTTTGATTCTAGGTTCTCGAGTTTTTTGAGTTTTAATTTTAATTCTGAAAGATCTAGATTAGTAATTACTGTTTGACTCATTAATTTATCCAAATATGTTTTAAATTTAGTGATTTGACTTTTAATTGTGCCACGTTTTACGTTCGCAACTTGCAACGGCGTAAGCGTCTTGGCAACTTCATCTGTATTTTTATTTAACGACATGATGCTAAATTTACTGAATAAATATGTTTAGAAAATAGTTACAAAATAAGCTGAATATATGAGTTCAAACTGTATGAGATCTCAAAACACGCAATAACCTCGTTAACCAAATTACAAGAATTTAAAAAGGCTCACGTTCCTCACTCTGAAGGCACCACGCAGTATGGGAATCAGCTGATCAGCTGACAACACTGGAATGCGTTAGCTGTAGTACAGTAGAATAGGTTATTTCAACCACGCGGTCTCACTAACCTGGAACGTTAACGATGGCAATTATGTATTGTGAATTAACATTTTACCTTTTAAGTTTTCTGTAAGGATAGATTAAAATGTAGGTATTAAAACTGTTTAAGTGGGTTTAGGTGTTTCAAAGATAATTAAGTAGAAGTTAGGTATGGAAGGGAAATTTTGCAAAATTAACGTAAATGAGCACGTAATAGACAGTAGAAAAATAGGGAAATAGTTTAGAAGTGACTTTACTTGCCTTTAGTAGGTATATTTTGATTACGTAAGTGGAGACTTGCTCTGGAAATTGGCTCTAAATTAGAGATGTATTTTTTTTAATGTAGGCTTGGAAATAGGATGTTGATGTGGAAATTTGTAGGTTTTAGAGTTGTATAGGAGAATAAAGGAGGACACTTAGCTCATGTGACGTCACAAGGGTGTGGGGGCGCTCGAGGCGAAGTCTTCTGCACCACGGCTGCTTCTACTGCTCGGGCCCGTGATGACACGATTTAGGCAGGCTATTCCACTATAGGCTGCTGAACTGGTGACCCTCTTTATCCTCTAGGCATGGCACGGCGATCATTGACTGCACACGTGTCGAAGTTTCTGCATCTGTTCCGTGGTCATCTCTGGATATTTTACGGATATTTCTTCTCCCAGTGGTAGATCAGGCTTCAGGCAACTGCGTCCAGCTGGTCTTCAGCTCAGGATACCCAGATTAGCTCGACGACGACGAAATTCCGATGACGCAACTTAACTGCGCAGTTAACTCGACGTGGCGTACCCAGAACATCTGGCTATTTTAGAAAACCAGTGTCCTGTCACGGTCGCCAATTTTTGTTCCCGCAGGAACATAAGAAATGAAACTTTCAGAATCGTTTGAAAGAAAACTGTGGTTTTATTTTGTTTAATTAAATAATTTTACAAGTGAAGGCGTGTGTGATCCGCCATGATAGATTGCAAGCTAAGATGGACGTTAGACAATGCAAATTGATAGAAAAAGCGCCTGCCAAAATGAGCAGAGCAAAGTAATATTTTTGATGTAATAAGTAATATGAAACTAAAAGGAACTTAACAGAATTGTATTGAAAAACACTAAAATCTAACATGTGCCGCAACAGTTGCAATATTGCCTTTATTCAGAGTTCCTTACCCAAAGGGTCTAAACAGAACCCTACTGTCCATCCGTCTCTCCGATCGTCTGTCACCGCTGTACTGTATTGTTGAAAACAGCGTATTTGTTGCCGCTATAACAACAAATACTAAAAATTCCATCCTCCATCGAACCACTATAAAAATATGATACCTAATGATTAAGTGGAACTAGAGGGTGTTTAACTACTGGAATGCTAGCCTACTAAAGAGCCATATTTCACTCATAAGTATTAGACCGGGTCTATCGCGGTAGTATTTAGGTAAATATTAGTAATTTACCTGTGTCCCGACGTTTAAAAAGTTATATAGCCATATTTCAGTTATGAATTCTAATTTCGTTACCTGCTCGCAGCAGTCCTGTTTATAGGTCTTTGATTTAACTAAATCATAATTTTACCTAAGGTGTCCGTAAAATGAAGTAGTTTTGTTACCTCAGTCGCTTTGACGACACCAAGAGGAAAACATAACCCAAAATTAAGTGCCACAAAAAATAGAAAATCAGACCAAGTCAAGACCACTAAAAGCTAAGTAGATTTGATAAGGGTACAACGGACTCCTAAGGTGAACTACAGCACATGATTTAGTAAAATGATAGACCAAATAACATAAGACTAGACTACTGCGAGCAGGTAATGAAACCTAAATTCTAAACTGAAGTTTTAGCGTTACGTATCATAATATTAAAAGTTGTTAGATTGAGGTTAAATTTGTTGTATTGCTCGTTGCAGCACTAAAAAATAAAAATGAATATTAATGATGTTTTAATAATTTTTAAACCAATAAAAGACGATCTTTGTCCCATCACAATCATTAGCCTAAGCCAGTCCACTGCTTGACATAGGCGTACCCCAAAGTACCTACGGCATAGGCACAATCTCCCGTTTTCCAGTCACAACAATGCATCGGAGCCACGCTTGGCTTCCACCCTGTTCTTTGACGGGTGTGACCAGATTTGAAATCTCTCATTTACTGTGCTATTAAATTGTGACTATCTTTTTTGGAGGGTTTTAAATCACTTGTGGAAAGTTGGAGCTGGACGAGAAATCTTTAAAAGTAACTTTGTTCTCTAAGCGGTTTCGTTGCGAATTCAAGTTCTATGGTTCACGGCAGTAGTTGTTCAAGAAAGCGTTATGTGTGGAAGCATAAATTATTCGAACGTGCAACGAATAAAGATTGGGATCTAAAGTGCACTATATTAGACACCTAGTACTTGTTTACAACGTTTACGCATATTTCCAATGTTAACCGTGCTAGGGAATATTATATTGTTTTAAAGAATTGAGTGTAGCAACAATTTGGATAAAGAGAATACATTTATTCAGAAACGCTATGATTGTGAACAATAAGAAAACAATAGTATGTACAGGCTAAAGATCGGATTTAATAATTTGATGTTGAATTCCGATCAATGTTCACAAATTCTCATTGAAATATTATTTAAGCATTAGTAGTTTTTATACATCTTTTACGTAGGTAGCAAGTACTCAAAAAGCTGTAGAAGGTATCTAAACGTTCTTAATAGCGGAGAAGCATGACTTATCTCTAATCTTCAAGATATTAATGGACTTGGAGAGTTGGTAAGTCATTTTCAAGATTTTTTCGAAGATAGATTAATTAAGTCTTAAGATTTTTTATGAAACTTAAATAGAATATATTCTTACCCTGTGATTTACTTTAGGTAATTAAGTGTTGTGATAATTCCTTGTAATAAATTTACAGAAATATAATAAGCTTACTATATTATTATTTGCTAATAATTGCAAATGCCTATTAAGTAGGTAATGTTTCTCATAAAAGGTTTGTTTTAGACGATTTTTAAGGCCTGCTACGCGAAACACAATATTTTTAAACTTAAGTTATATAATATTTAACTTGAAATCTTATCAAATTAATGTTCTACAATAATCCTAGTGCCGTGTGATGCCGGCTTAAAATAGCATTACCCGATTTAAATCTTGTGGGTGCCGTAAGAAGCGACTAAGACACTAAGGCAGTTTCAAGTACCTGTCAGTATAGCACACGATTCTTCAGAAACAACCCTCAATTTTTGTTAGACGTGGCGATAGCAACAGTATTTTCATGGCCGTTAACGCACTGCCTACCCCGCAAGGGTTTAAGGCGTGATATGTATATGTATGTAACAATCCTATTTGATATTTAAGATAAAGGTAATGTTTTTGAGAACTTGCAAAATTGCATTCTTCTTCAACTGAACCATAGGTTAAAAATATAATTAAATTAATAATGTAACAGATTAAAATATTTAAAGAATAATAATATTATGTATAGAATAATGACATTTGACATTTGACTTGTAAAAATTATTTTTACCAATAAACGCTTGAATCTTGAATCTTGAATCTTCAAAGGTGTTAAGAGTTCTCAATAATTATTGTATACCAAACACGTTGTAGTGTTTTAAAATTTATTACTTAAAGGTACGAGTAATGTTATAAATTTTATAAGAGACTTCTATTCTTCTAGATTTAATCCTAAGCTTTTTACCAAAGTTAATCCACTGAGTGTAATTTATGCAAAAATAATAAAATAGCGCTAACTAGTTTCTCCAAGAAGTTAGCAAGAGAAGCTTAAGCTGTCTTCTTTTGAAAAGATACCTCGACTTTGTTTTTTATTTGAGTAACTAGTGGTCCGCTCAGTGGTCTCTTTTAACCCCTGTTATTCGTTTTTCCTTGAGAGTATTATAGCCTTGTATAAATGACAGAGATCTTTCTTTTTCGTGTGGGAAACCGAATCGTCCAACAACCCGATGAGCCCTACTGTCAAGAGTTTTCAACCGCCTACTACTAGTAGTAGGACATGGTTGTTTAATGACCGCCGCGCTGTCTAAGTAATCATAGACGTGCCCTACGAAGCGCGGAACCATCTACACAAAGACAGAGATAATAATATCAAATATTCAAACATTTTCTACCATAGCAAGAAGGCAGCCTAATTGTATTTCACATTTTTCTTTGTTTAAGATGTTCTTTGTTTATAATGTGCAATAAATAGTATTATTATTATATATTTTTCTATTTAAAATCTCTCCGAAAAGATAAAATTGCACGGGCCGGAGCCAAATGCTATTGTAAATCTAGCGCCAGAAACTTTGTGACTATCCTGCAGGTATTAAGGATGACACTTTTTTGTAAAAGAGCGATAGTGGATTTGTGCATATTGAATGATTAATATTATTAGTATTATGTTGGTACGTTTCCGAATCTCGAGCCCTCAGGGACCCGGTCCTTTGAGGCATGACTGGGGCCGCTGGACTGGATTTGCTTCATGTTGTAATTTTTCGTACTAATGGAATACTAGGTGTTTGCGACACCAACGTTCCGCAAGTGAGCCCCGATTCTTGCTCTCAAATTACAAAGCAATACGGCAACTGCCGGCCACCATGTGCGTTTTATACCCTGGGCCGTATCCGTTATGCTAACAGCTTTGGAAATCGTCACGAAATAAGCAGATATTCCGACATAAATATAAAAGTAGGTAGAAACCTTTTTAGATGAAAGCGAATCAGATTTTCAGTTACAATAGAGACCTTCAAATCGAAATCTGGCTGTGACAGGAAATCATAACTAACATTATTGAACGTAGTGAACAATTTTGTTCTCGTTCCTGTCTCATACACTCACTCCGAAGGGTTTTATATGATGGTTTCACCCAATTTTCCATAAATTTAGCATTTACGACTTTACTCTATTTTTTGTTTTGGACGGTGACTGTGTCAGTTCTATCCATTGTGCATAAAATTTGATGCTAAGCTGTGACTGTAGACAATTTAATATATTTTTATTGGTTGTTGATCTGTTTAGGTGGTTCTCTCACTTTTTGTCCGTTGCTGCGTAGTTAAAGCACCGTAACGCATGCGTCTATCAGACGAAAGGCAATTGCGAATTTCAATTTTCTTTTCGTATGGGACACCGAGTCGTCCAACGACCCAATGAACCCTGGTGTCAGAGTTTTTTTAAACTACTACTAGTAGTAGGCTTCTGATATGGTTGCGTAATGATCGCCGTCTAAATAATCATAGATAGCAGCCGGGACCGACGGGTTAACGTGCCCTCCGAAGTACGGAACCATATTTCTTTTCGGACAATCAGGTGGTTCAGCCTGCAATGTCCTTACTAGACTGGGAACGAATTCACAAAGTGATAAATATCAACTTCGTGAGACTGAGTGCCCCACCGAGAATCGAACCCGAAACCTTTGCGTCGCAGGCAGTCGCACTACTACTACGCCACATCGGTTGGCGAACTGCGAATTTCAATCTTATTAACATACGGCTACTACAGGCGGCTACGTTTACGGATGCGTCTTTCAAGTAGTTCGAATCCGTTACGTAGCCGTATTTGTATTTGAATAAGATCGAATTTTGCAATTCTGACAGACGCATGCGTTACGGTGCGTCAAAACACACAGCAACAGATGACAAGTGAGAGCTCCGCCTTAACTACTAAGCATTTATTTTGTTAGTGCCTCATAAACTCACTACCTGTGTCTGTGTTTCCAAACGCATACAACCCTAATCTCTTCAAAGTAAGAGTGAACAGGCTTCTTCTGGGTGAGCTCGCTCCATCTTAGAATCTGTCTCTGTCCTATGACCTAGACTAGAGTCAAGAGCAAACCCATACATAAAAAAAACTTCTGTTTTGCGATTTCTGACGACGTATTATCCATAAATGATGATTCAGTATATACCTACAGACAGGATTATCAACTTCAGCCTGGTGCTCAGATGACTGATGATGGAACTTAGTTAAATTTTTAAAAGTAATCTTAGGGTATCAAAGACAACTAGCATAGACCGAGCACATAAAATAAGTTCCAGTGTGCGATTTTAGAAACGTCGATATCCATTCTGAAAGCCTGCATCATTTATCCGACCCATCCTAGGAAGTGATTGATTATCGAGGGATAGATCTTGATATAGGTGGACAGGTTTTACCATCACTTTTGTGCTATGCAATCCTTGTAATGGCTGTGGATACGTCAACGATGATCTAATAGATAGCCTCTATTTGTATGTAGGTGATTGTTTGAGAAGGTGACCGGATAAATTCTACGTAATGAGAAGTAAACACTTAACATGCATTTAAAGTGACGAACAAAAACAAAGTGATTATTCAGATTGATATTTGAGTAGTAATTCTGCCTTGTTGTCGTGAACTTTTGCAATATGAGCAAAATTTTGTTCTAGAAAAGTTGATATTGCTTATGAGCACATGAAATGACAAATCGATGGTATTAACAGCATACAAACTACCCATTTAAGGGACCAATTTATACTGTTTTTTTATACAGCTTTTAAGAATAACCGTATAATAGTATGCCGTGTAATGCCGGCTTAGAATAGATGCCGTGTAATCACCCCATTTCTTTCCCGTGGGAGTAGTAAAAGGCGACTAAGGGACTTGAGGGTGTGTATTGCAATTTTAGGCAGAGGGATGACAACCTGTCACTATGGCCATACACAATTGTCCGAATGACCCTCAAATATTTGTCAGACGTGGCTTAAATAGCCGTTTTTGCGGCCATACCCCGCAAGGGATAATAGGCGTGATATGATATGTGTTCTAAGAATAACCAGTTTAAGTAGACCCTTTAAATCTGCTGCTAATAGCTAGTTATTTCCTGTTAAAGCACCTTAGGTAAGTAGAGAAGACAGAATATAATTACAAGTTCACGGAATTTAGAATTATTAGAATAAAGCGGGTCTCACACAGACCGCCTTTCCCGGTGTTGTGCTGTTTTATGATGAACGGAGTTTAGCAGTCACATATAAAATCATGACATCATTGAACTAGTATGTACTCCTACGTAGTGTACTATGTAAAATCCTTGCATGGCACATGTTGCCACAGCAGCTGTCACAGGTTGTCATATGCATGGTAGCTGTCACGAACCACAGTGTCTTCCGGTGTGTGTGTGATTCACGTATGGCATCAAAGATTTTAGCGAGCGCGCTGTTCTATTTTATATTAGCAGATGTACAAAAAATATTTCCGTTCCGAATAATATCCACAATTCCAAATATCTTGGTACCGTTTCAAATTATCACACCTGCTTTGACAACAGCATGTAGATAGATACCTACATATAGGAGACAATAAATACATGATGTAGGCTTGGTTGAATTTTGCAGCAACAGACGTGTATCCTATTATAGAGGTTGTTTGTTTTAATAACGTTCATTGAGTCCGCATACTTAATGACGCAGATCATGACGTGACAGGTCAGTTTGTATAAGGGGTCAATAAACTTTTTCAAACTATTTAAAACTAAATTTCGTATCACAGACTGATGTTGTGACGTCACTGTACACTATTTAAGATGGCAAAACATTTAGGTTTTAAAATAATTGCTGAGTGTACTAAATCTTATTTACTATGCAAATTTTAAAAAGCAATAAAGAGAGCTATTCTACTTTCGGACACTGATTTTAAACATCTAAGTTGTGTATTTTATTAATGGGCCTTTATTTGACGGCTGTTTAAAAAAATACCAAAAAATCATTGATACATTGGTGTTGAACAGTTGGGGAGCATATTACTTGAAAATTTATTAAGAAGTTATAATTTGAGTTTCATTGAGAGTTCGGACATAATATTTGCGGTGCTAGTAGCGCTTATGTAAACATATTTTGATATCGCTAACATTGAATAAGGATTACCGGTCCTAAAGTGGTACCTCAGCAAGGTTACAAGAAAGCAACACTACACTACAGTTCACTACTACTAGAAAGCTCATTCTATTACCTCTTGAGGCTAGTTGAGAAACCCACAGTAAAAATGGCGTAAAGTTTACTCTTTTTAACTGTTTAAATTACCTTATTACCCCAGACACAACCCTATTGAAAACTAGCGAACCATGAATCTTGAGAGTTGGGACTAACTTATCCCTTTAAGGGATCAATCGACACTGGTGTTACGAAAAACTGTATGAAAAACTAGTTTAAGGTTCTGTTTATGTGCTGCTAATAGGGCGAGTTTTTTTAAATCATTTTTTGCCAAGCCACATTTATGAAATACCTATGTATACTTAGTATTAGAGATGCAGCACCGACTATGGTTTGGCTGACTAGCCGGCTACTAACTAATCGGCCTAGTCACCAACTAGTAGCCAACTATTAAAATGCCCGACTAGTTGGCTGAGCCGATCTTTACTTTGTTGGCGTTTGGAAAAATAAATGATATAAGTGCACCTTTTTCACAACTTTTCTACCAATAAAAACAGTTGTGGTTTAATATCGAACATAAATGATTATTAATTACTAGCTGTTGCCCGCGACTTCGTACGCATGGTGTAGTGACTTGTGAGTTAGTGAAGTTGATGTATGCATATTGTTTAATATTAATATCATGTTTGTATAAAGTTTTTTCTCTTTAAGATGTGCAATGAATAGGTACTGGTTAACTTGTTTTTCGGTTAGGTACTTGGTTTTGATACTATGGACATCAGCTACAAAACATCATTATAAACTACTTTGGTAGTTTTACCATCGGGTGCTAAAACGTACAAATTTTCAGGAGAACTGACTCGGGAGCAAGCGACATATAGCTGCCCGTGTGATATACAGGGAATCGTAAGACCTACGCGCCTGCGGCTTTCAGCGTCTGTCCTTGCGATTTGTTTACAGTCATTGCAAAGAAAACGCTGACGGGAAACTGAATGCCCTGAAATTGGAATAAAAAGTTGTTGGGAATGAGTGGTATACGCGCCACAACCAGTGAAAATATCCGCCTCGAATACATTCATCTTTAAGCTTAAGATCTTCAGTCTGGTTCCATTGCACAGCTTTGGCGGAGTGAGATTGCAAAGAAGCATGATAGGAACACCAAGTTTAAGTAATATTTGGTGTGCAGAAAGACCATTCGCACTCAAGGAGTTTAGGAATTCTATTAGGTAGTTAGTGGCTTTGTCTTGATTCATAACAGTGTTAATTGACGCGTATACCACCATACCCCTAGTGATTTGTGACATAATGGCATGGTTTATTGAAGCAGTCTGATAATTTTTGGGTGCAAAAATAGCTCTTCCACGTAGCTACGAATCTTTCATTTGAAGGAAGGAAGGCTCGCCATACACAGAAGAAATGATTCTCTTTAGACCAGAAACTATTTGGCAAAGCGTTTCAGGCAGACTTACTTGACCGTATCCTCTGGTAAAGTACCTCTGCCGAGTTTTAATAAAGCTTGTAAAAACTCTTCAGCCCGTGGATTACCTCCGAGACGGGTTCGCATGATCACCGTCATGGTCAGCTTGTGAATTTGTGGCCAAAGAGCCGATGATTTTAGTGAGGCATTCACCTCATCAGCCCTGGTACCTCGAGTAACAACTGGAAGTGTTTGGCAAAAGTCACTGGAAAAAAGAACAGTGATATGGCCCATGGCCCTATTATCTCTGCGTATGTCTTTCAAAGTCCTATCCATAGCTTCTACCGTTTTTTTGTTGGCCATCGTACACTCGTCACATAACTACCAGACAACAATATCAGAAAACCTTTGCCTTGTAACTATTACGTGATACAGCACATATTGGAGTATCGTTTGTGTCCAAATCGATTGTTATTTTGAAAGTTGTATGCGCCGTTTTCTCTCCTGGAAGCAGTGTGGCAGCGATACTTGAAGATACTTCAGCAAGTGCAATCCTTCCTTGCCTTCTGATCTCTGCAAAAATGTTTAAGGCAAGTGTAACCGTGAACGACCTCGATAGTGGCGCCACTTCACAAAAAAAGATTTATCTTTGAAGAAATACTATCAGAATATCCGTTGCCCAAGTTTATACTTACATACGTATATCACGCCTATTATCTCTTGCAGGGTAGGCAGAGCGTAAATGTCCGTTTTTTCGGCCGTCTGACATATATTTGATGGTCATTCGGAAAACTGTGTATCGCCATGGTGACAGGTTGTCAGCCCATCGCCCATGTGAAAGTCCCTTAGTCGCCACTTACGACTCCCACGGAAAAGAAATGGGGTGATGCTATTGCAAGCCGGCATCACACGGCATAGTTTACAAAACTATATTATTATTATTTTTAGAAAACCTGCCGCCTGTCAGTGGCTTTGTTATATAATTTTGGAGAAAACATTTCATTAGCGGGTTTCACAAAACTAACAGCGACATCTATGAAGTAATTTTAAACAAATTTTACTCTAACATTTTTGATTCTAACTAATGAAGGTATTTATAATTTTTTAGGTTCCGTACATCAAAAAGAAACGTACAAAAAAACGGAACCCTTATACGATCAGTTTGTTGTCCGTCCGTCCGTCCATCCGTCTTGTAAGACGCTTTATCTCGGGAATGCGCAGAGATATCGAGTTAAAATAAAAACTATATTGGTAAATAGGTTTTAGGCTGCAATATGGAACCCTTATAGGTTCACTCACTTTGTTGTCCATTTGGCTGTCTTTCAAGACTCACTATCTCGGTTACACGTAGAGATGTCGAGTTAAAATTAAAAGTATTATAACCTTTAACTCAGGCCAACGGCCTCTTGTAGTGGTAAAAAAATTAACTAATTTTACCCAAATCATAATTTGTCTTCGCAATAAAACAATTTTCAACGGATTTAAGTTGTGTTAATTTTGGATTTCACAATTCCTACGTTTCCGCAATAAACACAACTTAAATCCGTTTAAAATTGTTTTATTGTGATGAGTAATAGTTGTGCAAACTCAAGAAAATATCACAATTCATCTGTCTTCCATCACATACCTTGACCATGACCAAAGGTCAAAGTAAAAGTCCGAAACATTTCTGTAATAGTTAGAACGACCCGCATTTATGTCAGACGTGGCGATAGCGATAAAATACTTACGGCCGTTGACGCTCAACCTACCCCGCAAGGATTAAATGTGTGATTGTTTGTTTTTTGTTTGGTTAGGTCGTTTCACGGGGTCGTTTAGATGGTCAGATCGTATGTCAGTCAATACGTGGTCAATACCGCGTTTTACAAAACTAACAGCGACATCTATATTATTTTTTAGGAAAAAAATTCGGAACTCGCTTTGCGGAACCAGTTACTGTGTTTTACCATGGGAATGAAAGATTTTTTCGAGGTAAAAAGTATCCTAGATGTTGACCCGGGTAATAAGCTACCACAGTATAAAATTTTGTAGAAATCTGTGCAGTAGTTTTTACGTGAAAGAATAACAAACATACCGACAGACAAACAGACAAACAGACAAACAGACAAAAATCAATTTTACTTCTGTTTCGATGTCTGTATCTTGAACACAATTAGAAGCAAAAACCCTTTTTTGAATCTATTTCATGTACAGAATTGGTTTCGTTTCTGTTTTATTATATGTATATAGATTACAAGTTGAAATAAGTTATTTTATTAAATTGAAGACCGCAATTGCCGAAAATAAAAATGGCCGGGTAGGCCTTTCCTACAAGACGGTACATATCTACTTAGTATGCGTTATGTTTAAAATGCAGACTTTTTGGTAAAAATATAATCTGTGTTTAAGTGTACTTATTATTCTTATCGTACCTACTTTATTATTATTATTAACCGTCCTGATTGATTTGCGAAACAAGAATTGCAAAAATGCGTAAGTAGCATCTTCCGTACACACCCTAGTGCAAGGCTAGCCAACAAAATTTCCAGGTTGGCAAAACTATCAAGTTTACTGTGGCGCCGGAGCACGACTTTAAAGCGCAAAATATTATACACAAAAACTGAAAAAATGCGAGTCGAATTCGCCCACCGAGGGTTCTACGAGTATAATATTCTATGAATAAATTTTCATAGAGCCCCTGAACTAACTTTCAAAGCAATTTTTAATATTCTTGTGTAGCAGGATATCTGTAAGGAGTGCTTATGACACAATTTTTTTTGAGATACGGCTCAAAGGTCATCGATGCCCGACGTGGGTGAATTTATTATCAATGGTGATTTGATAGGACCATGGGTGGTAATTCTATGAATGTAGAGTTCCTGAGACGTCAATACCTAGCCTTACCCTAGTATCAGTCAAGAAAATATTTGAAATGAGTAGCCGTAAGTGGCCTTACAGTTACTTATTATTTTTAATATTTCGCTTATTGGCTTTAATTCTGAGGTATAATAATGAGCAGAGTTTGTAGTAAATTCAAAACAGGTAAAGATACGGGTGTGCTGGAGTTAATTTAAAACAGTAATGATACAAATGTGTTGTGAGTGAGCGAGCATAGGCAAATTTTCCATTACCCAACACTACCAGCAATGTTTACAAATTAGGTAAAGTGCCCTTCAGGCAATAGGATCTGTAACGCTGTACACAAGGCACTATCTAGGAGAATTTTGGCATCACACTAAGAAGAATCTACATATCGTGTTAAAAGCGATTTTAGATATAAAGTCCTAGCTTATTTAAGATAGTCTGTAAGGAAAGTTGGAGTACAAGATAAAACGTTTTTCATTTAAAAATCAAATTGAACTCACGCTTCACCGGAATTTTAAGGTTCGATGTTTTTTTATTTGATGGACCGATGACGTAATGAGGGCGGCTGGTAGCGACTAGATGGCAGAAACAAGAGATCGTGCCTTATGGGTATACCTTAGGGGAGGTCTACGTCCAGCAGTGGATTGCTATAGGCTGATGTGTATGGGTGTATGTGCGATGGAGCGCAGTATGTTAGGCCTGGAACGGATTGATCGGGTCAGGTATACCATACTGCACTCTAAAACACAAATATCTGACGCAGCCCGAGCAGCCAAGCTAAAGTGGGACTGGGCATGTCACGTATGCCGCACGCCAGAAGAGTTGTGGGCAAAACCATCCTCTTTGTGGAAATGGACGCCGCGGCAGACGCCGTCATAGTAGGCGCGACGAGTTCTCACGAGACCGGCATGCGGAAGCATTTTTTTTTACTGAATGAAAAGAGAAGGCTTTGCTCATCAGTGGAATGGCGTGGGCTAGACTGTACCTATTTACATACATATATACATACATATATCAAGCCCATATTCCTTGCGGGATAGTCAGAGCGAAAAAGCCGTAAAAAAACTAACATTTACGTCTTTGTGTATCGGTATTGTGGCAGGTTCGCCTAAAATTGCAATACACGTGTAACCCAATTGTACCTTAGTCACCTCTTACGACACCCACGGGAAAAAATAGGGTAATGCTATGCTAAGCTGACATCTATCTACTTACTCAAATTGTTGCAAAAACGTTTCTAGGAGAAGTAGCCGTTGTCGTTCTGAGAAATTTGTTTTATGAAGTGATGCGGTGCAAAACCTTTGAGAAATCTGTCTTGTCTCTGAAATATCGGTGTACATCTGACAAACCATTATATGGAGAAACCAGTATTTTAGCTTGCAATGAATGGCCAAGCTGCAATATGGGCCTTTGGCCTTTGTACAGACAAACTTGAGAGGTACATGCATTTGACGATGAAATTCCGATTTGTATGCAGGTATGGATGGCAGGGCGAAGGGTGGTTAGGTGTTTATGTGATATTCCACCACCGAAATAAACCCATATTACCAAGAAGGATTGAATGTTCTATGAAATACTGGAAAGATACAGGCAGTGGGACACTCAGTTAAAATAATAATTATCATAATGGAAATGTTTTCCGCGTCACATAATATTTTAACCGTTTCTACCAACTTACGCAAAGGAAACACCCCAAAGAACCCTCTTTGGGGTGTTTCATGTAATATTCATGGGTAGGTATTATAGTTCCTATATTTATGAGTTTTTGACCAAATAGAGCGTAAAGTACCGTGTGGAGTAATAAATATTTTCTTAACAGAAAAGCTCATTTAAAACTACTTTTTGAGAAAAAAAAATTAAGATAGACGAAGCAATTAAGACCCTATGTAAAAACTCCTAAATAATTTCTACGCAAGCGCTACGCTAATCGCTACGCCGTAGTAATTGGTTACGAGAACTAGTCAGAAGAATATTTGGGCCAAACCAAATATTTAGGTACCTATTACTGCGTATCCGTACTTTAGGTAACATATAATGCCAATCATCTTAGCAATCAAAATGTAGGAACCAGTGGAATGGGGTTACTATTATTTTCGGGGTAGCTTTGATGCCATCCACGAACATTTAAGTTGTCTGTGGAAACATTCAAACCATTATTTTTGCGCTGTATTGCAAAAACTGAACTACGATCAAAGTACCGTAATTTTTTTCTTGGCTTCCCATAATAAAAGCATTCAGCTGGTTGTAATTTTTTATGGAAGGTCTATTTAAATTTTTGATTTCTGACATATGTTTCTAGGGGAAAGTTGTTCAGTTTTATGGTCTGCATGCGTGCATGCATGCATTCATGCACCCTATCAGTATTCGGAGGGCTGTCCCTTACACCCAGTATATTTCACATTCTATAAAACTACATGGCTTCTTCTTTATGATACTGCACCCAGTGTAAAAGTTTTTTTATGTACCCGCAAATGGAAAGCAGGCATTCAGTACTAAGGTAATAAAAGAAAAGGACTCCATAACGTCTTAAGGAGGCGACGTCCATTTAGCGAAGTCTTAAAACTAACTTGTGCTTACTGTGACGGCGTCTTAACACACGCCCAATGACATTTATGAAAAGGGCTACACGGGGTGATTTTGGCTTATTTCCTTTACTTTTTCGTTTTTATGTTAGTTAATGGCTAACACCCGCTTCTTGTCTTAGGAAATATACTTATTCTTTGCATGATCATTGCCCACTTATCAACAATCCGCTATTGGCCTCCCTTTAATAAGGTATGTTTGTCATACTCACCACGTCTGGCAGGCAGGTTGGTGATCGCAGTGCAAGGTGTTGCATTGCAAAGAGAATGCTGCTATTTCCTAGATTATTCCCTAAGTTGCCATTTAGGACACTCACGGGAAGACAAGTACCGGCATCACACAGCCACGGCATGTTTGTTAAACAGTACAATAGTTCAACTTAAAATACCTACCAATCCCTTTTTTTTTCGTTGTGTCCCTGGTCTAACTACGTACCATTTCGTTATAAATTTTTACTCAAGGATTATGGCAAATATCGTCCTGTGTAAACTTACCGATTCAAGTGACCGCTTATAAAAATAACAGAAAACAGCACACGTATGTACATTACCAAACAACGAAACGTCATATAATCTACACGATCGCATTACATTTTGAGTTGTATTACCTAAGTAGGAGAGTTGAGGATCCAGTTTTGTGGTTATTGTGCTTAAGATAGGACTGTGGGTTTTACCAGTGAAAGCAATCCGCGAGAGTTGCCCACCAGGGTAATAGCACTCATTAGGCCTACGAACATGAGAAGTCGCTCCGCCGCCGATGCATTACCTTGTTACGTTTTGATGATATGAGAAGGTATGTTATTGTTGTATCTACTTTCTGTACTATTTTTGGGTTTGTTATACACTGGCGTCATGCTGGCATCATTTTGTTTCATGCCAGTTTGTTGTTTTGTTGATAATATGCCAATTTAAATGCATGTTATAGCTGAAAGGCAGGTTTTCTATCAATTAAAGAACCCGTGAAAATTATTTGAAAATACTGAAGAATATTAATAAAAATATTCAATCCGTTTACTTAGCATCATGTCATATAGTGCAATTTCATATTGTTTATACGCCGTAGCCGCATTTGTATTGCATGGGAAAAAATTTAATTTCGCAATCTCCTTTTGTCTGATAGTTCGTTGAATATGCGTTAAATATACGCAGGGATCAAATAAAAGAGTTTTGTCTTTCAAAGTGCCAAAAAAACAATAACTTTTTCCCATTTAGTTACAATAAATCCATCAAAGGTTGCACGAAGAATCCTGTGAATTTGAAATATTGTTTTGTATTTATCCTACCTATAAGTGAATATTCCTACAGATGAAAACAGCAACAGAAAAACTCATGTGTGTTTATGAGATATCTAATAATATTAAGTAATAAAATAAGTCATTCTAACAATAAGAAAGTGTATTTGTTTGTTTGACCTATATTTGTTAGAATTCAGAGTGTTTCGGCAGCTTTATTGAAAATACTCTTCTGATAATGAACAACTTTACTTAGAACAACACACATATCACGCCTATTATCCCTTGTGGGGTAGGCAGAGCGTAAACAGCCGCAAAAACGGACATTTACGCCACGTCTGACATATATTTGAGGGTTATTCGGAAAATTGTGTGTCGCCAAAGTGACAGGTTGTCAGCCCATCGCCTAAAATTGCAATACACACCCTCAAGTCTCTTAGTCGCCTCTTACCACTCCCAGGGGAAAGAAATGCGATGATGCTATTCTAAGCCGGCATCACACGGCTTTTCTATTAATTAGAAAATAATAGTAATGTAATAAAATTTAACTTTTAATAATTACCATCTGGGATGTGACTTAAGCCCTCATCTACCTACACGAAAGAAGAAAGAGAGCCGCGGTACAACCTAAAGTTTATTAAATCCTATTAAAATACATAACCGTTAGATCAGTAAAAAATGTGTTTACGCGGTGTAAGGCTCCGAATACTCATAGGTTGCATTCAGACCATAAAACTGAACAACTTGCCGTAAAAAAATATTTCATGAAATGTAAAAAAGTTTTTGACTTTCACTGATAGTAAATGCAGTCAGCTGATTGTGGTTTTGTATGGGAGGACGATATTTTTTTGTCGTTTCCTTACATATGATTTTAAGGGAAAGTTGTTCAGTTTCATAGTCTGCTTGTTTGTACCCATCAGTATTCAGAGGGCTGCCCCTTAAATCCCGTATTTTTAAACTATACATTTTTGGTGATCAGAACAAAATCCATTAATGAACAAATTAAAAACAAATTTTTCTTTTTATAATAGTTGTATCGACTTTTAAAGTGATACTTGTTTTGTTATGTTTTTTCAAATACCTTACTTGTTTTTACATTACAGTTTTTTTTAAACAATCGAAAAAAAACATTATATGAGTTGTACAAAAAGGGGTCATGTATTTTCATTGATGCTTAAGCCCGAAAAAGACTAATATTTACAAGTAAAAAACTAATATTTTTACTTGTAAATTTTAGAAACCGCTATTTAATTTATCGAGTAATTCAAATTGAGTAATTAATTCTAAATATATAGTTTATTTAAGACATCGACTATTTTAATAATCGACATTTATTTCACATCCCTGGAGTAATATGCCGTCGTTCACTTTGTTTGTCATTTGTTTTCATATTTCTTGACAAACTGTCACTTACACAGAGCACAGAAGCGTCATGTGCTGTCATCCCTACCGCGCGGAGTTTTTTGGTCTGTGGTCACTTAGAATATTAAAAACCTTCTAAAGCGGTAAAAATATGGATTTGCATGATTTTGCACAAATTTGATATAAATCAAGAGAGGCAGAAATGCTTTGTACGAAAATATAAATTAAATTAGCATGTGTACTTATAAGATGAGTAAGTAAGAGCTTGTGGTTTAATAATGTCTTGAAATTGTTATGAAAATGATCCATCATAGTTTAATATGCAAGATAATATTAATAAACATAGTAGATGTCTGTCATAATAATTTTCCTCTAGGCCACAAACAGGATGTTTCAAAATTCTAGCACAATATGATAAAATGTGCGGGTTTCTAAATTAGTTTATAAGCTAAATGAAATTTATGGCATGTGGTGCAGTAAAGTTGATTAATAAACCTGAGGCTACAAGCGAATTATTAAGGGTTACCATTTTGGCAATAGAATTAATTTTGACTTGAAAATATGCCGGAAAACTATACCGATGCCGTATTTTAAATTCAAATACAGAGTGTAAGAGATATCCCTCCGAACACTGATATGGTGCATGCGGATATTATACTTAACAACTTTTGCTAGAAAAATATGTGAGAGTGCGACAAGAAATAAATCTCTAAACTTCGATCAACTTCGAACGAGACGGAAGACCGCGTTGCTCGAAGATAATATCTTATTTTATCATATTTATATTATAAAATCACCATCAGCTGTCTTTACCTTTTACGGACATATTCCCAGCGGAAAGTTATTCGGTTTCATCGTCTGAATGTACTCTATCAGATTTCGAAGGGTCGGTCCCTTACACCCGCAAAATTAAAATTCTTGGAGCAGCACTGGTGCATCACGTCATGGGTCAAATGTCTAACATCTAACATCTTTTACGCAAGGCAAAAAGCCTAGTCAAATACTCGGAAAGTTTATTCAGAAGCTCCATTAATTAAGCGAAAATCTTTTAAGTATTCCCCTTTTTAATTAACGCAAAAGACTATAATTTTCTGATGGCTATTTACAAGAGAATTGCATAGAAATATGAATCAGGCCGCTTGGGAATTAATTAAATTATTTAATTAAAGTAGAAAACGCTCTGCACTCGTTCTGTGTATAGACTTGAAAGGGTCAAGTAATGAGAGGCAATCAAATCAAACTTAATTCGAAAAGTTTGGTTTTACATAAACTGTAGGCGAATTAAAAGATTAGGTAATTTGAGCAGCAGTTTGAGATAACCACCATACAGTATTAAAATAATCATACTACGAGTTTTATGTACGATATGTACTAACCATTGTGACTATATATACGAATTGTGTCTTATTATTGTAATTTAATTTAATTTGTAAGTTAATTGGTTCTGGTAGCACACGTCCACATTACGCAGAAAGATTCACCAATCCAATTTTTTATTCTGACTGCGAAAAGTAGACGTTGAAATATGTCGGGTGTTTGCAAAGAATTTTGAGATGAATTTCTGGCACAGAGTTTTATAGGCCTACTACTTGAGTGTGAGATAGGAATGCATGCATCGTAGTACTAGATTCATGTAAGAGATCACCATACAGGAGGCCTATTTAGCTGTATAACGGCGTCGAGTTTTTGTATGGAATGACACATGCGGGCATTACGGCGTCGGAATTCGGACGGAATTCGGTCGAGTTTCATCTAGGTGTCAAACAGAATGACAAGTAATTTACATACAAAGTTCTTAATGTCATCGGGTTTTTGTCCCTTTCTACGATTATTTTGTCTATGGTGTCGAAAAGCGGTCGAGCTATGACAACCAAGTTTCTGTCATTGTGCTCGACCATGAGCAGTCTCAAGCATCAGTTATTAAGAAAAACACGTTTTATACAATGATTAAACAATATATTTGTAAAATCATTGCGTCTTTTACGAAAATATAGTTTTAGTACAGTAAAACAAATACATTAACCATGCTGTTCTCAGCAAACATGCCAGTCGCACTACACCACCAAGGTAGCTCCAGTAAAGCCGTTAAGGCGTTATAGTACTAAATACTTACCGTATTGTAGTTGAACTTGTTGTACCATAGTTAGCTGGTAAAGAACGTCATCATTTATAATGCGCACTGCTAAAGAGTGGAACTCACTACCTGCGTCCGTGTTTCCAAACGCATACAACCCTAATCTCTTCAAAGTAAGAGTGAACAGGCTTCTTCTGGGTGAGCTTGCTCTATCTTAGACTCTGCTTCTGTCCTATGACCTAGACTAAAGTCAATAAAAATATTTTAAACAGCAGTAGGACGTGAACAATGTGATCTCCGCCTGTTTGGAGCAGTGTGCAAACTGTTTGCGCTTATACTGGTTTTTCATTTAGGGACAAGTATGTTTATTATTAAAATGGGTGATAGTGTCTTCAATATGATAAGCCAAAAATTTGGTGTATTATTTGATGATCTTGGACTAAAATCTCAGCAGACGTAGCGTTGGTCGCCCTCCGGCAGATGGACCGATGACTTAAAAAAGGCGGCTGGTAGCTGGATGGCGATAATGTGAAATCGTGCTCTATGGCGTACCCTAGGGGAGGCCTACGTCCAGCTAGGATGTTGTACAATAGGCTGATGTATGTATGGACTAAAGGACGTATTTGTAATGTACGACAATTTGTGTGCTATGAAGATAGAGCTGATCGCTTCAGTACCTGACTTCGCCCATCTATTCAAACTTTCTATGTTTGAGTTCTAGGCTAGCTATCTCTTTATTTCATCAATTAATTAAAAATAAATATAATAACTTTTCTAATAAAAACTAACAAGCAAAATAGTTAGCAATCAATAATTGATCATTTGCATGGTGAGGTTGACAGAAACAAGGGTATGAATATTGAGGGCTATCCTTTATGAACTTTGTTCAAATTATGCAAGTTACCATATTTTTTTGGAATGAAGTTGCTTTAGATATTTTAATTCATGTTGTTAGATATTTTAACGAATGGTTCGGTTTGGGACAGCCACCATCGAAATGACAACCAGTGACGAATGCAAAAGCGGGAAATCATGCAGTGCGCATAAGAAATCCCAATTATCCTAAATGATTCCAAAGACATTATAACGGCAAAACTAGTCAAACGTAACGATAAACAATTACAACGTACGTAACGACAAACAATTACAACGACAAATTAAATACATGTAATTGCGTTCATTTCAACGGTTGAAAGCGAGTATGAAAAAATTTAATCAATTTCACGGAGTTGGTCGGGAATATCACAAGTGGAAGTAAATCTATGGATGCGATGAATGAAGTCTCTAGTAATTTATTTTTGCATTAAATTATTTCTCTTTTATCCCAAAACTTTAGGAAAATATCATTATTCAAATAATGTATCAGTAAATAACTTTATACTGTTAGAAGCAAGCATGAAAAATATAATAAAGCTCACGGAGTTACTTGGGCATGTCTAAAGTGGAAGTGAATCTGCGCGATGAATGAAGTCTCTAGTATTTTATATTTGCAATAAATTTATTCCTTGTTGTACCAAAATTAAAAAAAGAGTCACAAAGCCAAATAAAGTATTAATAAACAATTTCTACAGTTAGAAGCGAGCATGAAAATATAATAAAGTTCACGGAGTTAGTCGGACGTGTCAGGAGTGGAAGTGAATCTGTGCGATTTCAGTGGGCCGGGACGCCCGCGGAATTTGTGAAGGCGAGATAACGCTACGTGCTCGGAAATATTGAATTTGCCCCTACTAATGATACCTGAAGGTTTTGAGTGTATTTATTCAGATTCCCCGGAAACAAAATGACTGCTGCATGTTATTCCATGTAATTAACAGTTTTTTTGGGTGTTATTCGCCCAATATCTCATCTATCTCTCTGAATCTGGCGTATACAGAGAAAATGAGCTGTGGTTGTGGGCTGATGGAATATGATAAATGGGTTGTCCATTTGTATCACTACCAGGTGGTAAAAAAGGAAGTTTCAAAAAACAGCGCTGTTTCACTACTTGCTTGCATTTATAGCTGAAAATCCCATTCTGCCACATTACATGCTCAGTTTTGAATGACAAATCATATGTGAGAAATGAGATGTAGGTAGTGTGTTGTAGCAATGAACGGTTTTTTATGTTACGGGTTTAAATATAAAATATCGCGAAATTTTGACATGGCAAAACGGTTTCAATTAATCAATTAGTAATCAATATTTTACGGGCGACGTAATCCTTGACTTGTCCCAAAAGATGGGGCCCAAATAATACGTATAAAAATCTATTTTGCCGTAACGTGACTTCGGAATCCCTAGTAACAAATTTTTACCTAAAGCCTTTCATTATTTCTCATGGAGCTCATACCCAGAAATTACTATTAGTATATCTAAGGTTATTTTTATTAGTTGGTTCTGCATTACTTGTGTTTCAATTGTTTAGTGCATTAATACTTAACTAGGCGATTTTCTTTGACGTTGCTATAAATCTCGTAGAGATGTTGCCGATCGATAGTTCAGTTCATCATTGATAGTTTCAAAAGAATTGCCATGCGGGGCATAATAGAGATGTATTATTTTAATGAATGCTGATAGCTGATTACCTTAATTTCTCGTGTCATACGAAAATATATATTATTAAGTGTCGCTGTAGCTGTCGATTACCATTGTGATTTTTGACTATCGAGAAGTAACACTACCACAACACTACATGATTTATAGCTTTATTGTCAAATAAGTAATAAATATTTAATAGCTAAAAACTTACCACATTGATAATGAACAAACTCTGAACCCATATCAATACATTTTTGTGCTCAAACTTAAATTGTTTATCATTCATCAATCACCTTCAACTTAACAATCGACAGACGTCTACGCTGCTAGACTCTTGCATTTTCTTTGAAAACAGAAGAATAAGCTTTTGTTGAAGTGTTTTATTTAACGCTTTACTGATACGACTTTGCGAGTGTCGCTGCATGTAATCCGTCCCTTTGCAGTCATTCGCAGTGAACGTGCATGTTCACAGTCAACACGTTAGTGCAGTCCAGAAATAGTTGTGGATCTCATTTTCCGCCTGAACGTGGGTCACATGAGCTCAATAATGCGCTGCTGCGATTTCAACCGCATTCCCAATAGTCCGATGTTCCCAGTACGCTATTTCGCGACAGAAATATTTTGCTGACCATTATTGCAGTGCAAGGATAAGTGATCGTGGCACCGATACAACATTTAAGGTAAATGGTTTTCATCAAAACAGACAAAGAACTTTCATTTAATAAATCTACTCGTAAGCAGTTTGTGAGTATAAATATATTGAAATTTTAAATGAAAATAGGTTTCGTAAATTGTGTTGGGATTTTTACGTATTTTTCAGATATTTGCTGTAGTTTAAAATAATTATTATTCTCTTCGAACATTCTCGTACAAATAAGTTAAGAAAACAAAGAACTAGCGACTAAATATCATGCTCTTTCGATCCAATAACAACTTTAATGCTACCTGATAACATATATTCTACATTTAAGTAGCGGTAGGTGTAAAATTTACCTGCGCCTAGAGGCTGGAAGCAGCAATAGGATGCTTATTCGTGGAAGTATATCACCCCCTGGAGCCGTTCCAGGCTAGAAATACGTCTTGTTTAAGATCTGATTTAGTCATCTTACGCACATAACTGGGACCACTTTATATTGATGAAGAAAGTGCAAAATCTCAAGAGCAGTGTCATATTTGTCATTTATGAGAAAATAAAACCAACTACATAAAAGCGACCATATAGCGCAGTGGTAAAGCGTTTGCCAGCAACGCGAGGTCCCGTGTACAATTCCCGACTGGGTTAGATATAGCCATGCCCTAAAGCTAAACGTAATACGACTTACTCCTCCAAAACGTAGAAAAGCTTTGATTTTAAGAAGATGATATTTTATTTAGTCATCAGATCAATCTTTACCACCCCAAAAAATTAAACAAAGAATTTGCAGGACACATATTGAAAAGTTATAAACGTATGGAATACCTATCAGTCTGTAAGTACGACTAAACTCAATTTTCCATTCCACCTGAGAATAAACTAAATATATTACAGCTCGATAGATAAACTTAATACGTTGTTTCCCACACACAAGCAAAGTGCTTTGGATAACGTAGTCTGCTAAATGAAAATCGTTCCAGTTGTATGTAGATAGCGTGTCAGTGGCATGCTTTTGTGTGTTTTGTATTCTGTTATCAGTTTGAAGTGAAGAATATAACAAACATACATGAATCATGACTATACCCTTTACGGGGTAGGCAGAGCGTTAACGGCCGTAATTTTTTTTGTCTTGCCTTAAAAGTTAGTATGAAATGTTTGTGGTATTTGATGCGAATGCGTGTATCAGCGTTTACTAATTTTTAACCCCTAAAGGGGGTAACAAGGGGAATTTAGCACCCTCAGAAGTAGAAAGTTTGTAAGTATGAAGTAATATAGGTTTGTTTGAAGACGGTTGCATCGGGTTGTTCGTTGACTCGGTGTATCATACAAAAAAAGAACGCGAAAGTAAATCCGTGGGCGGGGAGCTAGTATGATAGATATAAGAGATATCAATGAATTGCGTTAGTGCAACCTTTAGCTTCAAGATAATCTTCTGTCTTGTAATATTCCTTCGAACATAAAGTATGTATTCTTGATCTTTATTTTAAACTACCTGTCGTTTAATTTTAATTTTCATTCCAGATATTTTATTGTAGCTATGCATGCACTTTGGCTGAATTCGAGATCGGCTGAATTGAAATATATGAACGTATAAGAATGCTCTTGCACGTATTATTCGATAAGAGTGTTTTGCATAAGTACCTCTTCGTCTACGTGTTTCCTTGCCATAAACTATAACTAGCGCTAAAATTCACCTGCCAAATACCGTTTTACTCAATCTTCAAGATTGACCTTTCTAAATCGTAAAAATAGCTAGGAGGTGAGACCAGACTTTAAAATAAGAGGTAAAAAAATGCTGTTTTTTAAACGATTGACCAGCCCCTTAAACAGAGCAACTTTTCCTTCTTTCTTTTGCGAGTGGGACAGCGAGTCGTCCAACAACTCGATGAAAACACCAGGGGTGTCAGAGTTTTCCTAAAGATCATAGATTCAAATAGGGAAATAATTTACCTTCCATACAATTAATTCAAACACTGTCTGACACATAATTTTCTTTTTTAATTCTTAGACTGCGGAAATTTGACCAATTTTATGTTTAACATCACGTTGAATAGATTTTCCTTACGTTGCACACTGAACGTACGAGTCTAGAAATGTAATTTTCACTGTGAATATGCTTTTCATATTGTAACAGAACTTGGCACACGTCGCGCACGTTGTTTTAAAATCATGGCCGTAACTCTAGTTGCTGCTTATTGTACTACGGCTGTTAAATTGGTACGTACATTTTGTGTTTTAAAATAGTACTATCACCCGTACTTCTCCCATTTGTTGTCGGTGGCTGCGTATTTTGAACGCACTCTAACACATGCATCTGTCCGACGAAAATAAATTGCAAATTCTGATCTTATTCCCATACGGATACGGCCACGGTGCGTAACGGATGCGTCTGTCAAGTCGCAGCGACAGACGACAAGCGGAACAATCGCCTTTAAGTACCTGATTTATAGTTAAAAGGTGTGGCAAGTATAAATAGAAATTCCAAGCACATACCATGCCAACTTATGTGGTGGTTGGTATAAAAGCTAAAGGAAGGGTAGTCGTATAAAATTAATAGATTCGTAGTAAATATTGCACAGATAATGCAATATTGTTAGGGCAACAAAAACATATTTCCCAAACTCTTATCTGTAACAGATACATAGTAAAGAAAACAGAGCAGTGGTAGGTTTTACCAGGGGGGTTTCACTCCACGGTTTAGGTATGTTCCGCCGGCGGGTTCCCTACGGGGACTAATCTCCGCGGGTTGTCATTTGTCGTCGCCAGACCGCCAGTGTGCCGTTAGCCACCGCACTGTTCGCACGCACGTGCTGCTCGCGCGCACACTTACTTGACTTTTTTCTGTGTTTTAGTACGTTTATTCGTCAAAAAATCGATCGGGTCGTCGACTCGGTGTCCCACTCGATACGAAGAACAGTTAGACACAAGCATAATTAATTGTTTTTCTATATAAACAGTAGTCATTAATTATTTCGTTTAGGTTTATAAATATCCCAAATATTTACAAATCTTACAATTCCTTCCGTAGATTAAGTGAACAAATAAGATATATAGCAAAATCAGTAACAAAAAATCTTCGTGCACGAATAACATGATGACAAGTTACAACCCTTGGAGTTCGCCGGCGGCTCAGTCATAAAACTGCGATGTGCAAGGGAGATTGAGCGTTCGCGCGCATTCATAAGTTTCAATTTTGTTTGTGAGCGGTTGGGTACACCGAGCGTAGGTATTAATTTATACCTAAACATGTATTTTCTTAGGGAGTGCTCCTTCTGTACGTTAGTACTATTATATATTCTGTGGTTTTACACAAAGTACAATAGTTTTTTGACTAAATAGGTTGTAACTCTGATGTGTATAGTATTAGGTACGTACCCGGACAATATTTTTGCTCGTGACAGACACCATAACAACCTGTGACAACCGCAATACAAAGCGGCCATTCGTTACTTACCTGCCCTGAATGATGAGTATCATGTTTTTTTTCCGACCGCATGTTCAATAAGTCTGAAAGAGTTACGTTTATAATTACATTTAGTAGCTGGGACATATAGTGATAAATAGTTGCGCCTAGCAGATCGGCGCGCGGGAACCTGCAGGCCAAACAACGACAGTAGCTTTGGCGAGTCTATGTTATCGTTCATGATTTTATTTAGAAGAGTATAATCTGCTATTTCTCTGCGAACAGTTAGTGGAAGAAAATGAAACTATTTACAACGATCGACGTATTCTTTTATATTAGTTTTATATTTACGGTTTAAAAATCGTAAAAATTTACGTTGTATCTTTTCAATTTGCTCCACGTACTGATCGTAGGTTGGATTCCAAACTTGTGAACAATATTCAAGATGGCTTCTCACTAGAGAGCAGTAAAGAATTTTTAACGTTTTGGCTGACTTAAAATTCTTACTGACGCGAAATAAGAATCCCATTGATTTAATTGCCTTGGCGGAAATCTTGGTAATATGTTGATCATATAGGAGTTTAGAGTCCAGGGTGACTCCCAAGTCCTTAACAGAACAGAGACTTAATAATCTTTGTCCATCTATAGAATAGTTAAACTCAATGGGGTTTCTTTTACGTGTAAATATCATGCTGTGACATTTACTAATGTTAAGGTCTAGCTTGTTTCTCTTACAGTAATCCGAAAGGCAGCTAACATCTTCTTGAAGCCTTAGAACATCATCTTGAGACTTTATAGACTTGTAAATTTTCATGTCGTCAGCAAAAAACAAGATATTAGAGTATTTAAAGCAGCCATCTATGTCAGAAATAAATAATAAAAATAAAAGCGGGCCTAAAATCGACCCCTGAGGCACTCCTGATGGGATCAAAACTGACTCTGAAGTGAAGCCATTCAGTACCACCGTTTGGATCCGACTATCAACGTATGATTTAAACCACCTAAGAAGGTCACCATGGATTCCAGCCAACAACAGTTTTCTCATAAGAATACAATGATCAATACGGTCAAAAGCTTTGCTGTAGTCCGTATAAATTGTATCGATCTGCCCTCCTCCCTCCATTTCGGAAGTTACAAAATCTGTAAATATTAGTAAATTACTTGTCGTTGACCGTCCGTTAAGAAAGCCGTGTTGGTTCGGACTAAAACTAAGTTTGAGGGCTGTGTAAACTTGGTTATGAACTATTTTCTCAAAAATTTTAGCGAACACACATAATTTCGAAATAGGTCTATAATTTTCTACTTTACGTTTGGATCCTTTTTTGTGAATAGGAGTTATCAAAGCTGACTTCCATAATGTCGGCACGATCCCTTCGGATAACGATCTAGCGTACAATATACATAGTGGTTTAGCCAAGCTTTCAGCACAGTTGACTATTAGTAACGGATGGATGGAGTCTGGCCCTGCTGTCTTATTACAATCTAGGTTTTTCAACATACGTAGCACAAATTTATCATTAATTTCAATGGAAGAAATTTCCTGGCCTGTGGTTTGCTGTTCACTATCAACGTGTGTCGGGATTGAAGTAGAACTTGGTGACTGGTAAGTTGAAGCGAAGTAGTTGGAGAAAGCATTACTAATATCACTCCCAGTACTAACTACTTTGTCAGAATAAGTGAGAGTGTGAGGATATGCATTATTTTGCTTGTTTGCCTTAAGATATGCCCAAAACGCTTTAGGGTTTGATCGAATTGAAGCTTCTATATTATCCATATATTTATTATAACATATGGCCTCAACCCGGGTAGCACGATCTCTCAAAAGGCAGTACGAGTTTCGGTCGGAAGTGTTATTGTAAATTTTGTGTTTTCGCAGATATTTGAATTTTTCCTTCAAGATTTTTTTGAGAGATGATGTGTACCATGGTGGAAATAAGCCACACAACCGAGCGAGTTTTTGCGGTACGTACTTGTCTCTTAGTCTACAGATGGTATTACTGAATAATGATACAGCCTGATCAACTGAACCCTCGGACAGGGTTTTATCCCAATCTTCAGCGTCCATCTCAGCGATTATTTGACCAAAGTCAGCTTTTTTATACAGATAGCGTATGTGAACCTGAACAGGAAGTATGTCAGTTTTTAAAGTCTGAGCAATTATTTGGAGTGCTGGATGGTAAGCATCCTCTTTTACCAGAGGTTCTAAACTGTGCTCAACCTTAACGACAACAATTTTCAGCAACAAGTCATTCAGCGTCTGCGCGAGTATTTGAACTTCGATAAGAGTTCAGTTCTAACTTATTTCTAAAAACGGTTCGCGCCATCTAGTACTAAATCTGCGTCGGTTGTACTGTATATAATTTCTACTGTGGGCTGTATAAATTATCTAATGAGTGAGTTTCCTCGACCCTACTCCCTGTAATATTCTTCGCACGCGCAGAGCAGTCACACTATTCATCAGTGTCCACGTTCATAAATCCAAGTTGATGGATAATATAAATTAATTGCCAAGATCAGACGTAATGAGGCGTTATCGCTTTGAGCAGCTTCATTGCCCTCATTAATCTATTTAGGGTGACTTTTTTGAGGAATAGTCGATGAATGTCACTGTGGAAAAGGTTGAGTAGGTAAGTAGTAGAAATACTTCATACAATTAGTACAAAACATAGAATAATTTAAGTACGAATGTATTTTTTTAAACTTGCAAAGTTTTCTAGCGCGGGCAGGATTAGAACATGTGACTTTCGCATTACTAGTGGCGACGCCTCTCCCATCTGGGCTACTGCCAACTTTGCAAGTGTATCCTAATGCAAATGGTTCAAATCCTGCCCGCGCTTAAAAATTTTGCAAGTTTTCGAAAAAAAAATATACTTAACACGGGAAGTGTTTTAGAATTTGGTATTCAAGTTTGTTTGTATTATAACAAAACACCAACATTTTGTAAAATTGAAAATTATAAGTACAATAGAGATGCACTAACTAGTCGGCCATTTTTGTAGTCGGCGATTTGGTCGGCGACTAGTCCGCTGATTAGCCGATTTGTTAGCTTTTGTTACGACCTTGAATTTCAATATGATATTTAGCCATATGGTACATCTACATATGGTACTCTAGATCCTCAATGTCCTTGTGAAAAGAAGCGGCCCATCATACTGAACAACTTTTGTTTTGGAACCATGCTTGTATCTAATAGTTTAGCTGGGCTCCTGGTGGTACACCTGGTGGTCTACATAAGGTACTCTAGATCCTTAATGTCTTTGTGAAAAGAAGCGACCTATCATACTGAACAACTTTTGTTTTGGAACCATGCCTGTATCTAATAGTTTAGCTGGGCTCCTGATGGTACACCTGGTGGTCTACATAAGGTACACCAGATCCTCAATGTCCTTGTGAAAAGAAGCGGCCCATCATACTGGCCAACTTTCGTTTTGGAACCATTTCTGTATCTCTAATAGTTTAGGTGGGCTCCTGATGGTACACCTGGTGGTCTACATATGGTACTCTAGATCCTCAATGTCCTTGTGAAAAGAAGCGGCCCATCATACTGAACAACTTTTGTTTTGGAACCATGCCTGTATCTAATAGTTTAGCTGGGCTCCTGGTGGTACACCTGGTGGTCTACATAAGGTACTCCAGATCCTCAATGTCCTTGTGAAAAAAAGCGGCCCATCATACTGAACAACTTTTGTTTTGGTACCATGCCTGTATCTCTAATAGTTTAGCTGGGCTCCTGGTGGTACACCTGGTGGTCTACATCTGTACTCCAGACCCTCGAATGGTGATAAAAAGTAGCCTATGTCCGTTCTCGGTATGCTAGCAATCTCTGTGCCAAGTTTCATGAAGATCGGTTCAGCGGTTTGGCCGTGAAAGCGTAGCAGACAGACAGACAGACAGACAGAGTTACTTTCGCATTTATAATATTAGTGTGGATAGTGTGGATAGTGTGGATAGTGTGGATTAGTGTGGATGTGGATAGTGTGGATAACAACACACCTGTTTATTGGTAGAAAAGGCTCAAAAACTGCGCAACGATTACTCTCAAACGTCGCTGACAGTAATCAAAGCCACACTCTCCAGCAGGACGATATCTGATATTGGTCAGGTTTTATTTATTAATCAAATACATTTTTAAATTCAAACATGCTTCGTCAAAAACTAAGAACAGATACTTACAAGTCATTTATCAGCAACATGCATCGTCAACGGTGAAACAGAACGTTATTTCAGCAACATGCGTCGTCAAATACAAAAATATTAAAAATAAATAATAATTATAAGACATAAAACTAATCAAAGAGACCCACTCGAGTCACACCCTGCCCAAAGGTGCCTAAAATACTAGCGGCATTGCCTCGCTGAATGGTGATTGATCAGGTATAGTTGGCTCAAACCATAGTCAGTCCATTTCCATTAGTATACAATCATCCTTAGTTTAGCTACGTCTCTTCTCGCTTGCCAAATTTTTAAACTTAGATCTTAAACAGTCTATTAGTCGCCAATCCATCTGCCAAGCGTGGTAGAATTGTTGTTGTTTGAAAATGATGCATGATGATCAATAGTAAGTAAGTATTAAATATGGTGCCGTGTGATGCCAGCTTAGAAGAGCATCACCCCATTTCTTTCCCGTGGGAGTCGTAAGAGGCGAATAAGTGCCTTGAGGGTGTGTATTGCAATTTTGGGCGATGCGCTGACAACCTGTCACTATGGGGATACACAATTTTCCAATTTCTCAAATATGTCAGACGTGGCGCAAATTTAAATTTTTGCGGTTGTTTACGCTCTGCCTACCCCGCAAGGGATAATTGGCGTGATATGTGATGTATGTAAGTATCAAATATCGTCGAAAACAAAATAAATGAACAACAAAAAATACAACTACTGTAATAAGTATCAGTCACAACAGAGCATAGGCCTTTCCCTTATAGGGGGTATTTTCCATACTCACCACGCTTGGCAGGCGGATTGGCGAGAGCATTCACAGAGAAAGTTGCTGCTCATTTCATGGATTTATCCCGTAGTCAGTTTTTACGACACCCATGGTTATATAATGAGGTAATGCCATTCGAAACCGGCACCACACGGCAAAAAATAGTGAAAATATACGTAGATTCTTTCCTTCTTCCTCAAAAGCAAAACATCATAAAGCGACGTCCACCATTCACATACACACAAAGATAAATCATTCAGGAACTGCGTCTATTGAATCAGTAGATCAATTCAGGAAAGCGAGCCGTGAATCAGCACATCTTCGCATGGCTACACACATTATACAATGTAGATATCTAGCCCGGACACTGAGGTAGAATTTATAAAAACAGGTTTGAAAATATTTGTTTTTAAGTAATTATTTGAACGGAAGGAACATCCTCAAACAATGGGTGCGTTATATGGAATCAACGACAAAATGGGTGAATTTTGACTTGTGGCCGATACCATAAGCTCAGGCTGGGCTGGGGATGAGGACCATTTTTTCCTAAGAAACGTAGTGCCGTGTGATGCCGGCTTAGAATAGCATCACCCCATTTCTTTCCCGTGGGAGCCGTAAGAGGCGACTAAGGAACTCTAGGGTGTGTAATTAAATTTTGGGCGATGGGCTGACCACCTGTCACTATAGTGATACATACTTTTCTGAATGTCCCTCAAAATATCAGACGTGATGTAAATATCCGATTTTGCGGCCATTTACGCTCTACCAAATCCCGCAAGGGATTATGGGCGTGATATGTGTATGTATGTTTATGAACATAAGATGAAAATAAAAAGAAATACCTCCCATACAAATTTCCTTGGTCGGCTAGTACATTTACTATGGGAGGTCTAAAATTAAGGTTTTGTATTTCGACCTATTTTGTTGGAAATTTGTTCTTTATCACCACACCAGCCCATCCTAAGTATTAGGTCCTTACATATGAAATTGGCGTTTTGTATGGGAGGAACAAAAAGTCGATTTTTTTTAATATAGTATATTTATTTAATCAAAGTATGAGCCATTGTAATCTATGCACTTTTGCCATCTCATAGGTAGTTCATTGATCCCTTTACTAAAAAAACCATTCGGACGGGAATCAATAAAATCTTTGAAGGCGATTTGGACTGCCCCATCTGAGTTGAATTTTTTCCCTTGCAAGAAGTTATCCAAATTTCGAAAAAAATGGTAATCTGTTGGAGCAAGGTCCGGGGAGTACGGTGGATGCCTTAGACATTCCAATTGAAGCTCTTCTAATTTGCTAGCCGTCTGTTGTGCAGTGTGTGGTCTAGCGTTGTCGTGAAGCAACAGTGGCGTAGAGCGATTGACCAACCTCGGTTGTTTAGCAGCTAGCTTTTCCATCATGGTTTGCAATTGCTGACAGTAGACATCTGCCGTAATCGTCTGGCCAGATTTGAGAAAACTGTAATGAACGACACCGGCGCTAGTCCACCAAACGCTTACAAGTAACTTTTTATTGGTCAATTTTCGCTTGGAGCAGGCTTTGGCTGGCTTCCCAGGGTCCAGCCCATGCGATGAGCGCTTCCGATTATCGTAGAGAATCCACTTTTCATCACAGGTAATGATTCGATTTAAAATCCCTTCGTTATTGTGCCGGTCAAGTAATGTAACGCAGCAGTTGACGCGCGTTTGCCGGTTTGCTTCACTCAATTCGTGAGGAACCCACCTTTCAATTTTTTTAATCTTTCCAATTTGCTTCAAGTGGATTAAAACAGTTTTATCACTAACACCGAAGCCTGCAGCTAATTCTGACGTGGTTTGCGATGGATCCGCTTCCACAATAGCCTTCAATTCTTCATTATCAACTTGGGTCTCCGGCCATCCACGGGGCTTGTTTTGCAGGTCGAAATTTCCAGAACGAAAACGTTGGAACCAAAAACGCACTGTGTTTTCTTTTGCGACACAACCGCCATACACATCATTAACCCTTCGAGCCGTTTCCGCAGCACTGGTGCCACGGTGGAACTCGTACTCGTAAATAACGCGATATTTCAAATTTTCCATTTTGTAAATTGAGCGATGCAAACAGAAAAAAGATAAGTAAAAAAACAAATGAATGACGGTTTACGAAACACAACTACATGTGGAAATAGCTGTATAAATTTGAATTTCGAATTCCTAACCAAATAGGAGAAATTTGTGATCAAAGTGGCCAGTACGACAAAACGACAATTTCATTATGTAAGGACCTAATATTAAAAATTACTTTAGCCTCTAGCAAAAATACATCCCATAAACTTTTAAAGAATACTATACTTTTAACCTCTTCGCTCGGGTAAAATTTTGCACCTATGAGATTTGTATGAGACTTAGAGGACACGTGTCCTTTTACGAGCGGAAATACTCAGAAAATTCCTGTGTGTTTTTGAAATAATATTAATTTATTTATTTAATTTTTATCAAGAATCAACTTCTACTCAATAATTATTTATTTATATATAAAATTAGTTATTTTGCATCTTAACAACCTAGTACTTAACTAATGTTAGCTAAGCCTACCCAGCATTATGTAAGAATTGATTATTTAGTTATGATAATATTACGGCACTAACTTTCTACAGGATTTTCTCATAAATTTCACGACTGCCAAGTTCAGCGTGCAATTCATTAGAGTCATTGGCAAGTTTGTTGAAACTCTTTACACATTACGACACGACACGACGGCGACTAAAAAATTAAACAAGCATATCATCATCATCATAATGGGGTCCCATTTTAAAATTGAAGTTCGGAGGACAGCATATAGAAACCCCCGCGGTCTTGCGCCGCCCTTTTCAACTGGTGAAACATAACAAATTTTAAAATGTAAAAACACTCACAAAAATTTACAGAAAGAAGACGGCGCACTTTTCATACAAAATTACCCCACGTCCTATAACAATGTGACGTATCTCAAAAAAAAGGAAAAAATGCATATAAAAATATGTCATACTCAAAAACTTATATTTTTCACACCAACATAAAAAAAAATTGCAATGAAAATTACTTCAGGGGCAACTGTAAAAATACGTATTTACGAGTATTTATGAATCGATTAAAAAAAAATATCATCATCATCATCATATTGTGTGGGACACCGACCCGACGACCCGATGAACCCTGGTGTCAGAGTTTTTCAACCGTCTAGTTTTTCAACTAGGCTCTGACATGGTTGATAACGAACGCTATCTAATTATTTATAGACAGCGACTGGGACCGACGGCTTAACGTGCCCTCCGAAGCACGGAATCATCGTACTTTCGGACAATCAGGTGATTCAGGCCTGCAATGTCCTAACCAGACTGGGGACCATACCCAAAGTGATTGTCAGCAGTGATCGACATAGGTTGATTCACTTACATTATTACAGGAGATAAAAATGCAAGTGAATAATGAGTTGTATCTCGATCCTCGATTGAGAGAGAGAGAGAGAGAGAGGTCCGTGCACATCCAAGTTTGGCTAACCCGGCTCGTGAGATGAAACAACTGTAACGAAACGGGTCTTTTTTCCGTGTTTGTAAGTATTTCGTTTGGTTAACGTTATTTACCTTTCATTTCGGACAAGTTGTATCGTCTGTGGTCGCAAGTCACTGACTCAGCGAGGCGACAGCCGCAGCGAGCTAAGATTTTGTTGACTACCCTCATTGGGCGTTTGGAACAATAGATCACACAATACTCATAACGTCATCGGAAGACGAATCCCGAGACCGCTTGCGTTGAGAGTGATACTGTGTGTGTTTTGTTTCCGTGGAGATTTGAAATTTTTATACAGTAAAGCTTATAACTACCCAGTGATTTGGTTTTTGTTGTTGTAAATTCTCGAACATACTCCGTATTTGTGACGTTTTGACATTGGCAAGTGACATTGCCAGTGCTGGTCTATGCACTGACAAGAGGTTTCCCGGCACTGAAGCTAACTCTTACCGGACCTGATTGCCTAGTATTTTTATTTTGTTGCTGGAACATTTCTTTCTTGAATGGTGTTAAACACCAAACCGGTAGAATGGAGAACAACTGTGTTGTATGTGAGCACTCGTCGGTCCCAGTCGCTGTCTATAAATACTTAGATAGCGTTCGTTATCAACCATGTCAGAGCCTAGTTGAAAAACTAGACGGTTGAAAAACTCTGACACCAGGGTTCATCGGGTCGTCGGGTCGGTGTCCCACACAATATGATGATGATGATGATATATTTTTTTAATCGATTCATAAATACTCGTAAAAACGTATTTTTTACAGTTGCCCCTGAAGTAATTTTCATTGCAATTTTTTTTTATGTTTGTGTGAAAAATATAAGTTTTTGAGTATGACATATTTTTATATGCATTTTTTCCTTTTTTTTGAGATATGTCACATTGTTATAGGACGTGAGGCAATTTTGAGCCTTCTTCTTTGTTCAGCAGAATTTCTTACAAACTTTTGATAGCTATTTTGTGTCTGCTAAATCCACTTTTGACTTCTGTCTGTATTACATATTACGCCAATATGTTTTCCACAATCATCACTATCACTACATAGTATAAAATAAAGTCGCTTCCCGTTTGGTGTCTCCTTATATCTTTAGAATTACCCAACGGATTTTGATGCGGTGTTTTTTATTAGATAGAATAACTTGAGAGGAAGGTTTATAAGAATAAATTATTCCGGGAAATTGTCACATTCCCATGGGGAAACGGGTATCCCAATTTGTAGTAAACTTTTGACCCCCTTTTGACACCTTTAAGGATTAAAATTTCAAAAATGCTGAAACACGTATTTAATTATTTTAAGTTATGAGTCTAATCAGAAGTTTTGAAACAGATCACATATAAGATAAAAATCTTTCATACAAACTTTTAACCCCCTTTTCACCCATTTAAGGGTTAAAATTTCAAAAATGCCGAAACACGTGTTTAATTATTTTAAATTGTTAGTCTTATCACAAATTTTGAAACAGATCACATTCATTTAAAAAAACTAACTTTTATATAAACTTTTAACCCCATTTTGACCCCATTAAGGGTTAAAATTTCAAATATGCTGAAACACGTGTTTCATTATTTGAAGTTATAAGCATAGAGTAGAAATCACATAGAGATGACACTCCCGCTCCAGACGCGCTCAAGGTCAATCCGTCTGGCTGTCTCTTAGCGAACAATTCAGTCGGGAGTGCGCTTCGCCGCGGAAACGTTCGTCGTGCGGGTCGAATTTTCATTTTTTGTGAAAAATTTAGCAATGCCCAATTATTGTGGTTTTTGTGGCTGCAAAAGTGATGCGAGGAAAACTCCGCATCTAAGTTTTTTTAATTTGCCTAAAGATGAGATTAAAGAGAGATGAAATACCTAGGTACCTACCATTCGTTATTATACGTAATTGTTGTGTGTACTCCTATTTTTACTTACGTAGGTACCTAGTTTCCATTTTCTAATTTAAACTACCTAGGTGCCTAAGTCATTGTTAGCTGATAATGATAAATAAGCACATTCGTATCGTAGGTATGTTTTGCAACTATTTTAAAATTCTGTACCTACCTATATAAAATGGTAAGGTAAGACTTTAAAACGGGTAAATATTTTGTTCCCACGGGAAAACTGTTAGCAGCGGTCGCAACCGCTTGACTGGCCGCTAGTCTGGAATAAAATTATTGGCACGTGACAGCCCCGACTTAAAGCGTGGGAGAGTGCGGGGCGTTACGGGCTGCGGGGGGAAGTAGGTATTTAAAGCGCGGCTTTTGGGGCCCAGACAAAGGAGTTTCGTTTCTATACGCAGTATTATTATCTATTCTTATGTTATAAGTCTAATCACTAATTTTGAAACGGATCCCACTTAAGACAACGAACTTTCATACAAACTTTTAACCCCCTTTTCATCCCTTGGGGTATTAAAAAAAAGAGTGATACAAGAGGAAGGTTTGTATGTATGATTTATGTCGGGAGAAGGTCTGTTTCCCGTGGGAAACCAGTTAGCAGCGGGTGAAACCGCTGGGCGGGCCGCTAGTATTTTATATACACAATTTATTGTAATGAAAAACAATGATTTAAATGATACCTACCTAGGTATTATTCTGTTTCTATATTTATGTTACTAAATAATGAGAATGTAAATCGTTCACAACGCCCAAAATATTTTATCGTGTTTTCTAAAAGCAGTTGGAACGAAAGTGACACTGTAACTTTCAAATTAGCACTTATTTAACACGTATTTAGTAGTGGTGTAAGAATAGTCACCGATATCTCGCTGCTATGAATAACTTCATTGTATCACTAAAGTTGTAGAACACAACATCGTAAAAATATATGACAAAGAAAAATTGTATTTTGGTTGATTTTCTATTTTCCGAGTTCTGCATTCAGTAGATAAATAAAAAATGCGTTCAAAAATTGCTGTGCTACTGATACTATCATGTTATTTCGTATTTTCCGAGGCAACCGAAAAAAACGTTGAGGCAAGAGGGAAAAAGAAAAAAATTGCTTTATTCGGTAAGAATTGTATCTTTTTTATACATGGAATATTTATATCCGTTTATTTCGCGTTCGTATTCGAGCGCGAATGTTTTCATTTGAATAACTTTGTTGGATTACTTTTACGCTAGTTGTGACCTGTTAAAAGATGTGTGAAATTGCACGTAGATTTCTCTTCCTATCTTATAATTATGTTGCTAAACTGGTGTTTTATTTAAACGCTTAGATGAAAGATTGGTCGCACAAATTATTTATCTAGTTTTAACGTTTACCTTGCTTATTAAATATCATTTCCATGGTACAAAAAACACAGCTATATATTATTTACAATAAATTGTTTTTAAGATATCGTTAATGAACAGTTTTGTGAAATTGAATGGAATTATTTTGTGTTCATAAATTTATTAGAAACTATTCTAAACATTTAACAACGTAATAGAAGGCAGATACGTGCAGAGTGTGCGTCCCAATCCAGCCTCAAATTTATGGTCACAAGACAATGCGCTGTCTCTCATTGTGGCCTAGAGATAAATGGTATCTACACCAATATTGGCTTTTAGAGAGATGCATGAGGTCCCATTTGCATTCACTGGTTGTGGCTAGACAAATGGTAATATTACCATTTTTTTTCCTTACCGTAACATTCTAAAACAAATCAAATTTTCCGCTAATATTTTCACTCACAACAAAACTCTGGTATCACAATTTGTTGTTATGTGCAACACAGAAGAATGAAAATTAAAGATTAATATTTTTTTACACTAATTGTAAAAACTTTTACTGTTTATTGTACACTAACGATACGCATTAAAGAATAACAACCCAACGGAACAATTTATTTATTATGAATGACCTTGCGTAATATTACTTTTTAAATCTAATACGCCCTACGGTTACACCCGTAGCTGTGTTTCGACTTTCTCGTGAGAATTGCATGTTTTCCCGCGGTTATAAGTAGTTTTTTATAAATTATGGGTTTGCTCTTGACTCTAGCCTAGGTCCGGTCCGGTTACAGCTTATGTGTTATTCCCGTCTATATTGTATATGACCAAAAGTCGTCCAAATCTGTCAATTCGTTTGAGCGTGAAGAGGTAACAAACATACAGACTTACACACAAATTCTCGAATTTAATATATTAGTATAGACAATTCAAAAAAATTGGCCTTATATTGTCGTAAGGACAAACTTCAAAAAAGTTGTGACAGATATTTATTTTATTTAAAATGAAATAAAAAAAATCAGAATATTCGTAAAGATATTGTATATTCGTTGATTCAAACCATAATCAATAGCGTAGGTTGTAGGTTACGGTATCAAAATATGAAAAAAATCATCTTCTTCAAGGCACCGAAGGAGTAACGACGTCAACACAGTTAGTGCTGCGGCCATCTCGTTTACAGTCATAGATGAATAGCTCGTTGCAGGCGCCAGGTCCAACCTCACCAAAGTCCACGTCAGTGCTTTCTCCTCCATTCAGCGTGTACTGCCTATCAGAATAGTTGGTTCCAGGTCTGCCACAACTTGAAATCCATTTGCCTACTTTGAAAGACACGCCGTTGCCCGTAATGTTTCTGACTTTGACTCTATCCGCATGGTAGTTGTCCTTAGCGCAGCGGAATTCCTTGTCACCCTTCCATCTCTCGCAATGGGTTGGTCTAGCAGACACGGCTGCAATGGCCAAAGAGAATACAACAACCAATTGAAAGACTGCCATCTTGATGCTTATGAATTGATACAGTTTTTTGGATACTTATATAGATAGGACTTTGTATAAGGCTAAGTACACACTGGAGGAGCGAATTACCAACACAATACCTAGAAACAAAAGTTTTGTAGAATTTGGTATTAGAATTATCTCAATCTTTTACAGATATAGCGTAGCGTAGCAATATTTAGATTGGCACAACTGTAATAAAACTTCAAAACAGTTTTTTTTTTTAAGCAATGTTTTTCTAATTAGTTATGTGAAATTTAAATATTGATAAACATTTTTCAAACTGTTAGGTACTATTTTGGTATTCAGTCGATGTTCTGTAATTTTTCATCAGATATATTCAAAAAAAAAAAATTTACAGTGTGATCAAACTTTTACTTCTAAACCAGTTTCTGTTGTTCTCCTTTTTAAGTTTTTAATCTTTTAATTTAAGCAAAGATTGATAATAAATAATTTTTTAACTCGTTTTTCTTGATAGCATATTATTTTGTAATTAATGCCAGAGATAAAAAGTGTCACGGGTAATTGGAGTTATGTAATAAATTAGTACCTAATTAATAATTAAATTGTATTTTAAGTAAGTAACATTTACAGTCACTCAAAACTTTACAACCAAATGAGCCGTATGTATTAGCTTAAATGTTGAATAAAAAATAACAAATGAAAAATAAGGCATTTTAAAATCTCGTTCCATACATTGTAGAACAAAGTTTGCTCAGGATTTCCTGCTGAATTAAACGATCCCAGAGAGGTTTGGCTCTATTTATTAACACCCTGTACCAATACGCATATATAAAACGCAAGCATACACATACATCAGTACTTTGTCCTTAAAAGGTTAGGTAGAGCATTAAAATGTTGTAAATGTTTGAATTGTCTTCATGTCTCACAAATAATTAATTGTCATTTCAAAGAATTGTATTTAACAAATAACAATTCTGACTTTCGAATAAGGTCCAGAAAAAAGGTTACACAGTGATAGGTATCTTTCTATGGGGCACTAACGAGACATCGTTATCTAGGCCCCGTCCACGTGGACATTGTGGCAGGCCTGCAAGCCGCATACAAATTTGTACAGCAGTAATAAATGGTTCTGCCCGAGGGTTGCTGTGATATCTAGATCTGTAAATCCGTTCCATGAATACCTAGATCGTTTATGCGGAATTTAGGGAGTAAAGTAGCCGCTTTAGGAAAAGTTTGCTACTCTGCATACATAAATCAAGCCTATATCCCTTACGGGGTAGGCAGAGCGTAAACGGCCGTAAAACGGATATTAACACCACGTCTGACAAAAGTTTGAGGGTCAATCAGATAACTGTGTATCAATATAGTGACAGGTTGTCAGCCCATTATTGCCTAAAATTGCAATACACATCTAACCCTCGAAGTCCTTTCGAGTCTATTCTATTTTAATTTTAATAGGTCGGTCATACAGAGTGCGATTTTAATATATTCCTAGAATGATTTTCAGTTTCATGTGCATGCAGAGTGAGTACTGTATCTACCTGTATACAGTATATGAAATAGGTATTTACATAAAAATTATCAGGATCAGGTTTACTCGTTGTTTATACTCGTAGTCTTAATTTTTTTTATTATCTACACAAACACATCTAATTTATGAACTTAGGTATATTAACGAAAAATTAATAGAATAATACTCATGTATCTTATTTGAATATCGACGTGTAATTTCTTCTTTTCTGATACTAAAAGTTGACTACTAAAAATTGAATTTAAAAAAAACAATTTCTTGTGCCTTATTTTATAATTCGATATCTCAGACACAAATATAATCTTGATTAAATAAGAAAGAAAAAAAAGTAAATGTTGCCTGCTCTTGGGTATCCTATGTCTGCAATAATATGTCTGGATCTCAGCCAGATTAGATCAAATCTTAGCATGTGATTTCCTGCAATATTTATTTCTTTTTTTCTTTTCAGTATTTCTCGCCGATCTAGTCATCAAAAAATTCTTCATCCTGAAGCTAGTATTCGCCTTCGTTCTTTGGGCGCTCATCCACAAAGCTGGTTATTTCTTCACCTGGTTCATCAACTGCTTAAAGGAGAAGAAGCCTGAATACCATCACGACTACCATGATCACTATGATCATCATCCTCACTATGACCATGGTCATAATTTTGACTCGTATGGACCTCCTTCTTATGGGCCACCACAGTTTTCCAATGGTCCTTATAGAAGACAAGCCATTGCGTCGTAGATTATTATAAAAGACTCCAGGCAACTGGATCTCTTAGCTAAAACTTTGATATTTATGAGAAATAGATTTTGTTCTCGGTCGGTTAACACACATTTTCTATGAAAGGCCCAACCATGAACTATGTTCAATTTGTAAAGTTGCTCAGTTAAAAAGGCTGCTTCATATTTTTTTTACAGATAAAAATTTACGCTTTGTTACGTCAATAGATGGCGTTAAACATCAGCGGGTTTCTTAACTATCCACGTAAGGTCTTTTATGATGGGGATTGTTGTCGAAGAAGCGACGAGACACTTTCTTCATTTATACGCTTTAATGGTAGGGAGACTAAGTCGATATGGAGGTTGGCGTACCACATGTACCAGGGCGCCCCAATAGCATTGCGCATGGAGCTGTTTTGGATGTCCTGCGCATTTTCAGATGCGTATCAAAAGTGTGAGCAAAGGTTACACTGGCGTAGGTCATAATAGGCCTCGGTAGTCCTTATTCATTGCTAGCGATATCAAAAAAATACTTATTTAAGCGTCACTAGCAGGGCAAATGTTATTTTCAAACTGAAAGTTCAACTCTATTTATAATATTTTATAAATTTACTAGAACATTTATTGGATCGTTGGCCGACTCGGTATCCCACACGAAAAGAAGCAGAATCAAACTCCCAAGCAAAGATGCCCCCTAGATGTTTAACACCATCTATCAATAATATTTAGTAAATTTTTATCTTTAAAACAGCTGTCAAAAAAGGCCTTATTAAATTGGTACATACTCGTATGCGACGTGTATTATAAAAAAAGTACATTGACATAACTTACAATCACTAACTTTCTTGTTTCATATTTATTATTATTTATTAACTTACCGCATTGCTAAAATTAAGTAATTAAATTATTTTTATACTAAATACACGAGTTTTACTGAACAAGGTGAAAATTAACATTTTCAAAATAATATATAGAGTGCAATTTAACTAGTGACCGACAGCGAAGACTGCCGGCGGGCTGGTGATTAGGAATAACTTTTCCCAAGAAGCATAGATCGAAATAAGAAAAAAAATATGAGCTCCCTTACTAAATTGCCGATCAGCTGATTTAAGTGACCAACAGAACAAAAATCCAAATATTTTTGTTATGTTTCAACTTCAACCTAATATGTCCCTCGGGAAAGTTGTTCCTTATCACCAGACTGTCTTGAAATTTCGCTATCGGTCACTAGTAAAATTTCACCTTATATAAAATTAACCTCTCCATAGTTACATTCCAAACCAATACGCAATCGCTTTCCTGCCATTCTCTCTCGTTGGGCAGCCAACATCGTAAAATGTACCCTTATCAAGAAGTTGGCAAGCGTGTATGTTCCGACACTTGGCTTTGGGTGAGCCAAAATAGGGCTTCAATTACATAATGCCTTATAAAACATTGTGTCTTGATCTCGGGTTGTATTGTGAAGTGGTTGGTGTAATTCCAAGAAGTAATTTTCTGATAATTCTTTTACTTACAAAGTAATAAAAAAGTACTTGTATACAAAGAAGGGGAATGAGGGTATATTGGTACAGTGATATAATATATTATACAAAAAATATGAGTAGAGTATGTGCGGAAAGAGAATAAGCGTGGAAAGAGAAAAAGACGTCAATGTATATTATTCAAATCATTATTTATTTAAAAAATCTGTTTCGAAAATCCTCAACCTCAAACAGTTAATGTTCCTTAAGTAAATGTTATTCCAGTATCTTACTGTTAGCATGTTGCATGTTCAAAAATTAAAATTTATTTATCAACTATTTAATAATCATGTCTAATTTAGGTAATAGTAGCCATTTGCCTAACCATGCTGTACGTTCACGTTTGTGGTTTTCAATCTAGAAAAGTACCTAAGATATGTATGTATCCGCATTGATTGTAATCTGTTGTGTACGTCCGTGAAATAAAATAAAATAAAAAAATAAATTAAATTGAGGGCGCCTCTGTGCCTCATTATAAAAAATCTATTAGTTCATTTTTTGCTCACGCCTATTCTCTTTCCGCACAGTCTACGTACCTATATTAAGAGGACACACTTCTAAAAAATAGTACATCACGTCACAGGCCGAGTATAAAGCAATTTCTGGTGGAGTGGCATTGGAAGGCCGAAACGAAGTCGAGGCCTTCTAAAGTAAACGAGACCAGAAATTGCTTTATACTCGGCCTGTGACGTAATGTACTATTTTTGTACAATACTTGGATTGTACAATACTTTTCTCTCATTTGCAAGGAAATAACAATAATACTGCCGCCATAAGAAAAAAGGGCGCATCTGACAATTTTCATAAAAATGAGTTAAAAACACTTCTGTACATAGAAAGAAAAGGCGCATCTGCTCCATTTTTAAATTTTGGCAAATAAACGTTATTTTCCAGAATCCATAAGAATAAAAGACGTAATTGCATATAAAAAATTGAGTGTTCCGAAGGTAAAAAGACGTTTTCATTGCATCTAAGAAGAAAGGACGTATTTGGTCAGTTACTTCCTAAATTGAATCAAATATTTCTTTCGATTAAGTAAATGAAAAGACGTATTTGACAAAAGTGGTAATTACGTTTTTTTTACTTAGAACCTCTTAGTTTTATTGTAGTTTCAATTTTAAGTTGAAAGGACGCATTTGGTTATTTACGTCTAATTAACTTAGTAACCAATATTATTAAAACAGCATGTAAGACGTAAGAGACGTAAGAGAAAAAAACAAATGAGAACTATCAAACATTTGCAGCTATTTGGTACGAAGCAATTTCTGTCAATTCAAGGCAGTAAGTAAGTTGTTTTCGGGCGTTTTTTCTAAGAAATCGGGACGTAAAGCACTTAGTACTTTGGTTAGTTAACTGTGCTTCCCAGAATAAAAACTAGACACTTTAGGCACGACTCGAACTTAGGTAGACACTAAACGGGTAAACCCAATTTGATTGTGTTTTTTTTATATAGACTATTACAATAATTAAAAAAAAAGATATTAAGGTAAATCTGCATACATGTGATTCTTGCGCAAGGTGTAATAATATTGAATATAGCATGAAAAAGGGAAACATTCTTTGTCATAAATGTTAGTTTGTTACTTTTGATAGATAATTACATATAAGTAAACGAGTCTAGATATTGTTTAAAGGACATATGATAAAGAGATAATTTTTTTGATGCTAGTAAAATGGCAATTTAATTTTTTTGTATTTGTTTTTTGTCAGGCTACGATAAGGTTAAGTCAAGGGTTTATTCATTTGATTCTTGCCCAAATTGTTATTATGATGGTAAATACAAGAAACAGGGTATCTACATTCTACAACTTGTTCTATTTTTTATTTGTTTATTTTTGTTACATAAAGAGTTTAAGTTTTTTTGTTATTATAGGCATAGATATTTGTTTCGTTTTGATGGGTGATTCATGCTAGTAGTAGGCTATAGCGGTTTAAGTTTTTATTAGATTAAGATAAGATAATGGTAAATTTTAGGTTTAAGTTACATGTCTTTACATTAAATGGATCTCATAAATTACTTTTGTACCGTGTGATGCTGGCTTAGAATAGTATTACCCCATTTCTTACCCATGGGTGTCGTAAGAGGCGACTAAGTGACTCGAGGGTTAGATGTGTATTGCAATTTTAGGCGATGGGCTGACAACCTATCACTTTAGTGATACACAGTATGTATGTATGTAATAACTTTATTGCACCAAATAAATATCACAAAGAAAAACACAAATAACAGAAAAGGTAAGGCACAAAGGCGGACTTATCCCATTAAGGGATCTCTCCCAGTCAACCTTTGAGAAATCCAGAGGACATGGTGTGCGCAGGTAAACTATGGTACGGGTAATTGAAAAATAAATATATATATATATATATTTAATTGACACTAAATATAGCTGTAAAAGAATCACAGTTATCTGATTGACCCTCAATCTTTTGTCGGATGTGGTGTTAATATCCGTTTACGGCCGTTAACGCTCTGCTTACCCCGTAAGGGATATAGGCGTGATTTATGTATGTATGTAAATTACTTGTTTTCAGTGAACGGAATTGTTTATGTCCCACAAGTTAATTACTAAATCCCTTTTTAGTCGAAAATCGCATGTGTTGTTTGTAAATGCGTCGTACGCTAAATACTAATATATTTTGTCTTATTAAATTTAATAAGAAGAAAGGCAGTATATGACCATTTGCGCCCTTTTATCTTCAAATTGACGTTATCAAATACGTACACTTCCTATAATTAAAAACTGCTACTTTAATGTTCTAAGTTGAAAGGACGTAAATGGCCAATTGAGCCTTTTCTTCTACCTTTTGCCTTTTCTGTATATTTTTTGTACTAAGAAGAAAGAAAAAAAATTAAGTAATTAATTAAATATTATAATTTTATCAAAATTATCTCAACACATTCAAGCCTAAGACTGATTTCTATCAATTTTCACTTTCACATTCATACCTAGTACAATAATGCGGAGACAGCACGACAATGAAAAAAAAAGTTGCATTTCATTTTTTACTACATTTTTGTTATTTTTCAAATGCGCCCTTTTTTCTTATGACGGCAGAATAATACAGTAATTTTAGAAAATAATTAATTTATTATGAAAGAAAGAATTATGGAGCGACACTTAATTCATGTTGAAAGTTATGTAACAGTTTGTACAATTAGTTAAAAAATGGAACGCGCGCGGTATAAGTGTTCCTGAACATGGTATTGTGTACCATAAAACACCTAAACACGAAAGTGTGAAGTTAAAGAACCTTTTTTTTCCGGCCTAGTCCGGAAATTTCTATTACAGTCCTCTGCGCCTTGACTACATAAATGAGCCCATTGACGTATTCTTTTTTTAAAGTAATGAAGCCATTTCCGAGCAAATTGGAGAAAAATTACAAATGACTAAGCATGTAAGTACTTATTTGATGCAACCATCGAATCAAATTTAAAATGATGAGTTGAATACGCCATTCTATTGAATGCAAGAAGTCTGTCCATTACACTAACATATCACGCCTATATTCCTTTGCTGGGTAGGCAGGGCATAAACGGCCGTAAAATACTTACTTTCTCCTGTGGCTCAAGGACCCAAAGTGGGTCTTGGCCTCCGACACGAGTTTCCGCCACTTGGCTGCTTCACGCCAGTCTGTCGCTTGAAGGTCATCAAAATACAGATTTTTCAAAGAACATTTGATAGTTATTCAGATAATTGTGTATCACCATCGCGATAGGTTGACAGCCTATCACCTCAACCTGCAATGTATATACATGTAAACCTCGAGTCCCTTAATCGCCTATTACGATACCCACGGGGAAAAAATGGGGTGATGCTATTCCAAGCCGGTATCACACGGTAATTTCAAATAAAACTTCCTATTAAAATCAAATAAGCTTTTTCATGGAATAACCATCCACTTGCAAATCCGATGACGAAAACTTGTTTTCATGCAGGTATAAAAATATTGGGTAAGTGTAAGTGTAACTAGCGAAGCACACAATAGGTACATAAAAAACCTCATTATCGGTTAAAATATTCAGTTAAATCCAGACATGCTGCAAATAAGTTAAAGTAATTAATAACACAAGGCTTTATTCAGCAAATTTAAAATAAAATTTTATTATATAATTTTTCTAGGCTATCAATTCACTTTTAAAATATTCCCACTATGATCAAAGAATATTCTGATACCCGCCGTTTGCATGAAGAAGAAATAGTTTGATAGAAGTAATTAAATTAACCGTGGATTTTCATCGTATCGTGTACGAGTATGTTTAATGTATTAAGACTGAATTTGTCGCTGGGAGTCAGTTTCTAACTATCCCAGTAGATGGAGCCATGTTGTCTTTTCTTGACACTGTCTTTCCTCTTGTTCCGTGAAACAAATTTATTTAATTGAAACTAACAAATACCACTTTGCTTTAGAGCATCTTGTTGTCTAAACTTTTAAAATCAGTTTAAAACTGAGATTGGAGTTTAAGTAAGTTTGAAACTTAGTTTCATTGCAATAAATGGCGGTAGTAAGTTTAAAAAAGTTAAACCACTTTACTTGACACACTGCGCTCGTTAATCGTCGTAAATTTGCCATAATATAGCCCCATGTTCAATAGGGGATTTATGTAGCTGTTTATGACGGTAACCATTTTGATTTTCAGTTACTAACCTTATACTCGTACAATGCAGATGTCCTAATCATGTTCTTTTGTAGACGCCCTCATTTGCAAAAAAAATCTATTATTTTCCTCCAAGCTTGTGTCTTCGAATTTTGTGTTGTCTTTAGGCGGCATCAGTCTCAAAAAGTAACACGACGGCTCAGATCTGAAAAACCGAACATTTATTGAATTATTCAAATATATAAACAAATATTTCAAAAAGTAAGCCAATAGATACAACACTTATTAAATGAGGAGATATATATTTTACTTATTGTTCTACAAAATAAAATATAGAATGATAGATGACAATCTAATCGTTCAGATTTTTAGACAAAAAACAGACGAAAAACGCAAAATAAGAGCTTACTTTGCGATTTTTGTACATCGAGGCATTTTTAATATATTGTGTTTTGAGCCCCATAGTTTAGTTGCACATATTTTGAAATATTACTCGGAAAATATCGTCTTACAATTTGGAAATTTATATAAACAGTATACAAAATTCCGAACACTATTCAACCTTGCGCGATTGATTTCTAAGTACATATATATAGAGGCCCATGTCCAGCAGTGGACTATTGTGGCCATTGATGTAATAATATTATTCTATTTTAATACACTAGCAGCTCCTTTTATGTAAAAGCTATCAGTTAAATTTGCTTCAAAATCCATCCATCCAGTCTTTTTCACAGATAAGATGTAATTTTTCAATTTTGCTCTATATACTAACTTTTGACCTTCTTAAGATAGATAGATAGATAGATGAACACTTTATTGCTTACTACATACATAACAGAAACAAAACAATACAGAAAACTTAAGATTAAAAGAAAGCAAAGGCGGCCTTATCGCTTGCAGCGATCTCTTCCAGGCAACCTTTACTAGAAATAGAGACAAAAAAGAAATGATTTGTAAGTAGTTGCATAAGCAAGTATAAAACGGTAACAGTAAAATTATAAAATTTAAAAAATAGTAATAAAAATAACATTTATGTAGTAGTAAGAACACTTACAATTTAGCTTTAGCAAATTAACACACTTTACACTTTAGCTTTTTTATATGTTTAGATTTTACTTATTGAGCAACTTTGTCAATGATTACTTAAAATATATCTATTGATGACAGCATCGCGAATGGGAATTGGGCAGGTATACGTTTTTAATTTACACTGATTGCTGCTGAATTTCCCAAAATAATTTGTAAACATCTGTAATCACGTTATACTGATTGCGTGACCTTTTTCCAAAAAGGTTTTAGCACAATTAATTGGTAGAATATAATATTACTAGATTTTCGCTCAGCGATTTCACCCGCTGCCACTCATTTTCCCGTGGTAATAGTTGTTTCCTGCAGTAAAAAGTAGCCTATGGGTTATTTCAGGTTATACTCTACCTGTGTTCCAAATTTCATTCAAATCGGTAAAGCCGTTTGAGCGTGAAGAGGTAGCAAACATACATACATACACACACACAAACTCTCAGATTTATAATAGTAGTACGTGTGTACGTAACGCGTACGTTCAAAGGGTAGCAATGCATCTATACTCCGTTCATTTAAGAAGTACCTATAATGTAAACAAACTTTGCCGGTCAGACCCGCACCGCATTATTTTTCGGTGTTTTGCTGAATCCAGTTTTTAACGGATTTCAAATACCTCAAAATACTGAAACAGGGCTCTTAATAACACAACTGATGTTTTTCAGCTGGGTAGATAGATGGAATCTTCATATTATTGGTACGTATTTCTTTCTGTATACCCTCTGCCTACAATTCGGTTGATCACTACCGGAATGGGAGTTTTTCTGTTGACAGTTCTGTTGATAGTTCTGAATGTCAAACCAGAGGGCGCTGTGCTAAACTAAAAATTTGACGTTCCAATATGGCTGGCGGCAGCCACAGTTTTGTCTCAGGTTCCGTTTCACGTTGTGTTCGTTACTAATTTATTTCTTTTAGTTTGATTTTCTACAAAATAAACTTGTCGTCTTGCTATTATACTGAAAGTCATTCATGTAAGCAAACAAAAAATCTAAAAGAAACTTAGGACGATTACATAAATACAAAATAAATAATATTTTGTAAAGTGGTACAGATTTTCATGTAAAGGAACGTTATTTCAATTAAGCTGAGCGCCCTCTACATGACACTCGAGAATCTCTAGAAAATTTCCCATTAAAACAAGTATCGCGGTAAGAACCCCGTTTTAGTATTTCGAGTCATTAAATGTGACGGCAAAGGTTTAAAACAGTTGAAAATCGCATACAAAATCTGGATGTCATAGCATGCTGCATCAAATTGTGGCTGTAACAGGTTGTAATGTGTATGTTGGATGTTCCAAACCGCTATATTGTCCGGTCGGTGTGCAATTTGCCTAAACAGTGGTATGGAAACAAGCAGTTATCAAAGAAGGCCAACGTTATTTTTTATGCGATATAAATTTTTCATTATAATTAGGTAAGTTGACCGTAATTGTCCGATGAAACATAATAAAAATTAACAACCAAACTTAAGTAATAATCTGTTTAGAAAAACTTACTTATTAAATTCGTTAGTGTTATTTTTAGTACCAAAAATAATTTTACAATTTATTTGCTTTTGCAACTACTTACAAATCTTTTCTTTTGCTTCTATTTCTATGTAAAGGTTGCCTGGAAGAGATCGTTGCAAGCAATAAGGTCGCCTTTGCTTACTTTTAGTCTTAAGTTTTCTGTATTGTTTTGTTTTTGTTGTGTATATTGTAAACAATAAAGTGTTCATCTATCTATCTATCTATCTAAATTCGGTTAGGTACTCGTAATTAACAGATTCTAAACACTGGATTTTTATGACTTGTGGTCTTCCACACTAGTCTCAAACAAATCAGCACAAGAGTTCAAGTTCGAATTTTAACTAGAAGCAAGTCTATTATTTCATTTAGAAACATTTGCTCTGAAACCAGTAGGATTTACGATAAATAATATTTTCTCCTCTGTAAGATAAAGACGAGTCATTTTTTGCAAGAATAATTTACCTTCTTGGCTTTCTTGGCAGTTATAAAGATTTCCTTTGAGGTGAGTTAAAACAAGACAATTCTATCATTTTGTGAAGTAAATGTAAAAGTTCTGACTTATTAATCCTCCTCTTTACTCCAACATTTAACTTTGAAGATGGTAGAGAAAACTTGTACCTAGATAAACTCTTTATTTATTTATTTTTAATTTTTCACGCTTGTGATAATAAAACTCGTAATTTTGATCATAATACGACGTGTTAGGGAAATATCATAAAAACTGAAGAACGTAACTCACTCAAAACTTGCAATATTTTTTACAGCAGGGAGGATTTGAACCTGAGAATTTTGCCAATACTAGTGACAACGCCTCTTCCATCTGGGCTACAGCAGTTCATCCATAGCCCGCGAAATTTGCAAGAGTATCATGATGCCAATCACCAGGGCATGGCAACGACAGCGGCAAAGTGTTTCTAAAATTGTATACCTAACACGGGGAGTGTTTTAAAAATTTGGTATTCAATATCTCGGGAACTCTCGGGAATACTCAAGATAATGAAATTAATAAAATATTGTGAACAAATTAAGTTTTCGGTAAAAACAACTCTATACAGTAAAAAATCCCAACAAGCCGCTTGATTATGCGGTATTCTGTCGGATTCGGTTTTTGAAGAAAGGAAGTGTGCTGCACGATATTTTCAAGTTTTATTGATTTAAGAAGTATTGAAATCGCATGTAGCTTTTAACTGGTAATTTTAGTAACTGTATGAAAAATCAGTCGATGTCTAACTTCGAACATGGGAAGATGGATGATATTCGGTACATAACATATAAATAATTATTATTATTATGTACAATTGCGCTAAGCATGCTAGATAGACTGTGATGGTTTCTTGGGGAAAGTTATAGACCTTGACAAGATCTGAATTTCAGATGACGTCCAAACGTCGGGTGAAGGTTTCACACAATCGTAGTGTCCAGTAATAAAAAAACATGCACTACGCATGCATTATTTTATTATATTTAAATAAAGAAAATCCTTATGACACGTATCTCATCAAGTATCGTTTCAAGTCTAAGTTATTCCTATACCTAGTATATACCTTTTGAATCTCAAAACTACAGATTTTCATACAGAAGGTTTTTAATACACTAAAAGTCGACACTTTGCGAGGTGATTTTACTGATGATTTTAATTAGTTTCACCTACGAAATCGTGAAAAAATAACTAGCTATTCCATCAAAACAAATTATGCCTAGGTTCGAAAAATGTACGGGACATTTGCTTTCTTTTAAATTATTTTCCAAGTCGACTCCATACTGTATATAACTAGACGCAGGAAATAAACTTTCTCAGTAAACAAGTAGGTATAATTATTTGCCAACTTATAGAGAAATTATTTTAGGTTACTACTGACCTAGCTTTAAATGTCGGAATGTTGTTGCCGTTCAAAAGTTTAAAATCGTTGTTCAAGAAGAGATTTTCGACTATCGAGAAGTAAATCTACTGCAACACTACGTGTTTTTGTAGCTATGTTTATGGCTAATATTAGTAATAATGAGAAAAATGGTAGACCTATCAAGGTTTCATCATTTATTGCGCCCACGTAGCAACTTTGGGAACTTCTGCCAACACTGTCATTGCTGGCCGAACACTGAACTAAATGAATTCACAAACAAAATTAATCAAAAATTTCTTGGCAAATACGTGACGTGTTCTTTACTTTTATTTTTAGGCTTTTTTAGTATATTTTATTAGTGAGGTAGCAATACCGCGATACTTGAACTTGTGCTGCTTTTTAGGGTACTGAGAGTGTACATTTGTTTGCCCATTAACTGCGGGTACCATCAGTATAGTTTATTTCTTTATTCTTTTTTGTTTTGTGATTTATACTATGTGTTGCACAATGGAGTGGCATTGTCATATTTTGACAAAACTCCTTAAATAAAGATTAAAAAAAAAAAAACTATGAAGTTAAACACCGAAAAATTTTTCGCCATATTGGTGACCCAGGTGTTCGATTTTTAGTGACCCAGGAGCCTTATTACTGATTTTTAAATAATAATTATAAGTTTCTCAATAAAAATTCAGAGTTGCATACTTACATGAATTTAAATATTGAATTTATAGAAATGTGTTAAGATCGTAGTAAGTGGAAGAATGAAGTCACAGATCACCCCTCCGGGAAAAGCGTGCAGCATGATTAAATATAATTTTACGACTAGTTTTACAGTACGTACCTGTGTATTTTTAACGTTTAGCTGATGCGACTGATGTTCATTTTCAGTATATTTACGTACATGGTACATGAAAAAATTTGGAACTAGGCCCTTCTGTAGCACAACAAGTTTTGATGGACAGTCACATTTTCCACAGAATATTAATGCTGGAGTCGGAACCAACTGTCAAACGGAAATTGTTATTCGTTATGAGTTTGTAAAGTGCAATTTACAAAGGAAATGGTCTCTTCAGTTTGGGACACGCTGCTAAAGTGAGTTGGGATTAAATTATTTTTTTCTTTGGCGGTTCATTTACTTAATATACAGTGTGAAATTTGAATCGCGTTTCTATGAATTTCTGGAAAAAACATTTAAAACAGTGCTGAGGTAGCGAAGTCCCGCAAATACGAGGAGATTTCTGGGAGCCACATTTTCTCACCCGTGGGCTTTGAGACGATGGGTCCCTGGGGCACATCTGCCAAAAAACTCGTAAACGAGGTGTCAGCGCGCCTCAATGAGTCCACTGGTGACGGAAGAGCTAGCAGTTTTCTCGGCCAATTTGGCCGTCCAAAGAGGGAACGCTGCTAGCGTACTGGGTACCATGTCTAATGGAGGCGCACTAGACGACTTTTTTTTAGCTTAAATTTAGTCTAGTTTAGCTTAGTATTAATTGTTATTTGTCCCTTTATACTTATATACTTTTGTGTAAATAAAAACAAACAATGATTATTTTAAATGTTATCTTGAGTTTGTTAGTCAGTACCACAAGTAAGTACACTCGAGAACGATGAATCAGGGTCACTAAAAGAATCCAAAAAGTCTTCGAATCAAAAATGGATAGATGACATAAAATTATGTATAATAGACAATTTAATACTGCTATTAAAACTGTCGAGGTTGTGTTAAATTATATCATAAATGCATAAATTCTTATAAGTTAGACTTATGGACATGAAAATACGAAATAAACACATTATTTTTCTTTTTTTCTTATCTTTTAGTTAGATGGGTATATAAACAATTTTGATAATGTTTAATATGTTTCAACCAAGACACAATCATGCCATTTACTCAAAATGCACTAGAATACTAATAATGCTGAAAATAGCTCGAGGGCCAAATTTAAAGCCGTGACTGTCGGCAAGTAGCTGTCACCATACAAAAAGGTCACTCATGTTACAAGGACGCTGTCGGTTACACCGCCCCTGATGAGTCCTACCAGGACGTAATATTCAAGGTATGGAGTATTGCAGTCACCTTTGGGATGGCTCCGCCAAATATCAACTTGCCGCTCTTGACTTGGTGAAACGCAGGGCCAAGAGGCTCATAGGCGACAAAAAGTTGGTGGACACCAAGCTACATAGCCTGGCACATCGCCGCAAGGTTGCCTGCTTGTCGGTTTTTTACAGATTGTACTTCGGAGAGTGTGCTCAAGAGCTTCACGACCTTGTTCCACCAGCTCCCTTCTACCATCGGACATCCAAACGCTCCGCCGGATACCATCCATACCGCGCGCTGCTAAAGAGTGGAACTCACTACTTGCGTCTGTGTTTCCAAACGCATACAACCCAAATATCTTCAAAATAAGAGTGAACAGGCTTCTTCTGGGTAAGCTCGCTCCATCTTAGACTCTGTCTCTGTTCTATGACCTAGACTAGAGTCAAGAGCAAACCCTTCCTTAATTTAAAAAAAATGGATGTAGTAAATCAAGCCAGAAGGTGGAAATAAACATTGGTGATTATGATGATACACGCCCACGATGCACGTAGAGTTGTAATCCTGACTAGACGTAAGGTGTTTCATGCCCAAGTATCACATAGTGTTGTAATTTAAACTTAAGTTTATGTTATGATTAATAGTCGGCCAATGATGACAAGCTTCTCGATTGTCAATGTCGGCTCAGGTCTCTTTCTACCGACATTTACATAATAATCTGAATTTTTACTACATTAGAGGTACAATAAAGCAGCCTCATTGCCATCAGGCAATCTCTTCCAGGCAACCTAGGCCTAGAAGAAGTTTTAGTATCAGTGGAAGCTTCCTTTTAGAAGATGTATAAACTTAATTATGAAAATATACTACTCACTATACTATTCATATACACAGACTTCCTTCACACACAACCTTTTCAAGTTGTACCAATGTTCACAGTTCTCAGTAACCACATTGAGACTTTCGAAGTGTTTCTTCTGTAAATATTAATAATATAAGGGATCTTGCTTGCCTAATAGAATGGAATGCCTTCCACTGATGCACACAGATTACCTACTGGAAAATACCCTAGTTTATTTATTATGCATTTTTAGCCACACACACCGTACTACCCATTCCCTTAAAATGAAACCTTTGACTGCCTACATGACTAATGAAATTGCCAGCACTTTCAGTCAATAAAACTAAAAAATAAACGCTTCACGAAAGTTCACTCTATTTTGAAGCCGACAGAAATTGGCGAAAATAGTTTACAAACAGAATTTGTTAGGTAAACGTTCGGCAAACCCAATTTCGGCGCCAAAAGGCTACGTGTCGATCCCCGGAGTTTAACGAAAACTAAATAAGTTTGCAAACTTGTCGATTAACTGTCAATTTATCGTTAAATTGTAAACAGTAAACAGATATTTTTTTTCTATGGTTATTCTATGGAAAGAACACATACAGCATCACACTAATTTTTTTAACGTCTTCAACTTCTTCTTTTCGTGTGTGTCACCGAGACATCCAACGACACGATGAACCCTGGTGTCAGAGTTTTTCAACCAGTACCAGTAATTAGGCTTCTGACATGGTTGTGTAACGACCGCTATAAAAATAATCCACGACTTCAACGATCACATCCAAAAGAGAATCATCTGTAATACTTGGTTAAGGCTCGTATGGTAAATTATTACCGTATGAATTTTACCGTATTTTATAAAAACGGGAGAAATACATTGACTGAAATAAATAAGCTGAAACAAAAATAGCTGAGTAGCACTAGCATCCCTTTTATAATACGCAACAATTGATTAACAAGCTATCAGAGGCCTGAGCAGACAGTAATCGCGATAAGGTTTTATTATCAACTCAATGAACCATCAAACCCTATATTACTCCAGGAATATTGCGTTGCATTAAAAACAGAGACAAATTACAGTTAAAAACCCGTTTGGAACTCAATAACGATACACTTAACATTGAAAAAAAAAGCATATTTTTGTAATTTTTAAAAAATTCTGCCTTTATCTAGTTTGAAATCTTATACCTTTTTTTATGATTGGTCCCGTTCCTATTTATTAACGTGGAACATTAAGTTACCAAAAACCTAATGGATTTCAAGTAATTGGTAAAGAAATGTAAGTAAAGTTTCATTGAAATAGTAATTTGTTTATAATTTGCAATATTGCACGGCAACCTCCGGCGGTGGTGTTCAATATTATATAGTGTTAGTAGACCATTTAATATTCGTTTAAACAAGATTAATAACAAAGAAATAGTTTTAATTTTACAGCGTAAAGACAAAAGAGCTATTCCGCCATCTTTAAGCCTCCCGCGCTCCCCCCTTCATAACACGATTTCTTTACGAATCAAGACATCACGACGAATCCAACGATATCACACCTATGTATTGTCAGATAAAACTGAAGTTTTAGAGTACTTTTTCTGGAAAATGCACCAGACTATATTAGCAGATTGGATGAGTGGTTCCATTTTCTTTAATTATTTTAACGCTGTCACCCTTTACGCGAGTTGTTTGGTCTGTAATTTCAACGCAAAAAAGAAGAAGACGAAAACTAAAACCAATCAAATAAATTCAAATTCAAAAATGTTGTTTCGTAATCATGGTCCAAAATAAAGCAAGTTTTAACTGTGAATCAAAAAGATAATATTTTTTACTGCTGGGAAATGTATCATTCTCCGTTTAAAATCTAAAATCTGCGGTTTCTAGTAATGCAAATTCAGATAAATTTAATCAGAATTAATTTTAAATGACAAATTCTTTTGGTTCGTATTCGTTAGCCCATGAAATGTCGTGACAGCCACAGATAGGGCTTTGTGTTTTTAATTACATCAGCAACTCGGACCATTAAATAAGAAAGACGGAACACTTGAGACAAACAAAGTGAAGCCAGTGAAACATGATAATCCTTTAATTCAAGTACCTAGTAGATCCCAAGTTTCTGAATTTTAAAAGACTTTGATTTTATTTTGAACTACGTGCAACACATAATTGTTAGTACCTACTTCTTTTTACATTTTTCACAAGATTTTGAGGATAACAAATATTAGTGTCCATATAGTGTATATATTAGTGGCAGGTGTTGAATCTGTCATTAGACAGCTTACTATTTTGTTTTTATTAAAAAACACTTATTGTGTGGGTTTATTTACACGACTTACTTTTAATAACTTGGCAGGATATAACCACTTTATACCGGTTAATGAATGTTTGAAATCTGATATAGACATAGACGACATGAAAGGGACAAACATTTTCTATTTCCAAAATAGGTTTTGGGTTGCTAAGAGACAATCATCCAAAAAGTACCCGACTTTACTACTCTTGCTCCAGAAGTTATCAATCCTGAAATATTTTCTAAGATAAACGCTTATAAAAAATATATATCAAAAAGTATAAAAAGAATAAAAGATAAAATATTTATGTCTTAGTGAAACATCTAGTAAAATTAGAAACCTTTCAAAATGCCCATAATATATTGTTTTATTATTTATAACTTCCGAGTTAAACTTTATATTTGGAAAATACTTTATTAAAATAGAGTTTTTAGCATTTCAGGAGCAATGAGCACGAGTCCAAAATCTTCTGAAGCAAGATTCTAAAACTCTGGTTCTTTTAGGATGGCTGTCTCCTAGCATCCCTAAACATATTTTTGAAATAAAAATGTTCGTCCCTTCCATGTCGTCTATAATCACTCATTAACTGAAATACTTGATAAGACAGCTATCTTTACGGAGGTTGATAGATCACAAACGTCCACCCGTCATTTGTGATTTCAGAACACAATATTTATCTTCCCGAATTTTGCGAGGTAAAAATAGCTTTCCCGAAGCAAACCGAACATAGTGGTTTGGGTACGCGAGTGTTTAGGCGCCTCACACACTGGGAACGCGCCCCGACGCGTAGCGCGGAGCGGCAGATCCCGCCACTGTGCGTTGACGCTTTGTCGGTGTGTAGCACGAGGCGGTTTTTCGATACGTACTGATGTGCTTGCATACAGCTTTAAAATCTGCGATCCCGCGCTACGCGACGGAGAGCGGTGCAGTGGGAAAGCCGCCTTAGCTACCGCCGATTTCAATATATTACCGTTCTTCAACGCTACGTATGTGCTTTGTGATTATTGTAGAGACGTGCCGCTGTGTTTCCCTCATGTGGTTCTTACCACACTCACAAGGTACTAAGTAAATATCTGATCCTGATAAGGGCTCCTTATTTCTAGGCGAACTTAGCCAGAGTTACCTTAGTAAGTCACGTAAACTTACATAATAAGGTATAATATGACAGAACAATTAGGTATACTGCAATTGAGTACATATATACATACATAAATCACGCCTATATCCCCACGGGGTAGGCAGAGCGTTAACGGCCGTAAAACGTATTATGGCGGGTGACAGGAAGTGATGCCAATAGGCAGAATGGAGGGTTCCAGGTGGAGTCGGGAAAAGGGTAGCTACCCGCCTGGCCGGGTGTTGTGGCCAGGGGACCGACTGGTCCACCTGGATAGAATTGGAAGTTGTATATATGCGTTGTGCGGTGAAACACTTCAATACCACGTTTCAGGCTCTTTGTTCTGTCACGTGGCGCCATCTTGCAGATATGTTGGAACTTCTGTTGCGTCTTGCTTGTTCGTGAACCACTTTGAGTGAGCTTCTTGTCGTAGCTCCCAGAGGTCGCTACAGTATATTAACACCAAGTCTGACAAAAGTTTAAGGGTCAATCAGATAACTGTGTATCACTATAGTAACAGGTTGTCAGCCCATTGCCTAAAATTGCGATACACCTATTAGTCGCCTCTTACGACTGGGTAAAAAATGGGCTGAAGCTATTCTAAGCCGGCATCACACGGCTCAATGTACTATAATTTTATATGATATCTAGAAGCTAACAAATTCTGAATCAAGTACCTTTCAGTTCACTAGTTTAATTTATTAGTAGACTAGACCATAGGAAACCTAGCAATAACTAGTCAATCATTTTTATTTTGTTAATAAATTGATCGAATCATAATTTAACTTCAGGTAGATGATACATGTTATAATATAAAAAAAAAAGAAAACGTATCGCTCAAGTCTTTCCAAATAATTATGCCCAAAAACAAAAAATAATATATGATGGTGACTTGCCCACGACGGATTAAAAACGCAATTCTACCAAAGTAAATGAGTCGTCAGCTTCAATTTGTTGGCTCAGCACTCCGTCTGGTTTATGCCTTGATCTAAGATCAGAACAGGACCCGGATGAATTCGACCTAACCCAAATTATTTATATTGGACATTGTGGTTTTGCAATCGCTGTCATCGGCAGAAACTCGTTCTCTGATATCAAATATCGAAGTTTGGTAAAACCGATTTATCAATTTTCCTACTATTATTTTGCTGTAACTTGAAATTGTGAGAAGATAAAGGGCCTCTAACCTGTTATAGTTGTAGGTTTATGTAAAACATTATGTTGTTGTGATAAAAAAATTGATTGACTGTACATATTTTGAGGTTTATTTCACATTACTTTGAGCAGTTTTTTATTTCTGCCATCTGTATCGATATCGATCATCTGCGTCGATCCCAACATTTACTTTGTGATAACTCTTAGCCAATAATCGGATTATTTCACTATGACAACAACAGTTTTATGCACGAGTTGTCATATTTTATAATAACCTATACTTACGTGACGAAACGGTACTAATTGAATAAAATGTTTGAGACTTACTGTCAAACTTTAATGTACCTACAATAAGTAGTTTATTCTGTGCGTTGTTGAATGAGTCAATCAGTCAGTCAGTGAGAACATTTGTTTTTATAAGTGTAGATAACCATTGCATGCGACGTCCACGCGTATCAAAGTCAAAAGAATTCCACCATTTCACTCCAGGGCCTTCGGTTAGGATGCATTTTAATTAAGCCCTTTCCCTATGACAGACCTCATCTGCCTGTGTCCAAGCAAGGATTCATTTTCGTTTAGAAATATTATGATCCGGGTTTTCATATGACGACTTTTGATCCTAGAATAGACTGTTCATGTTGAAAATTCTTCTCTTGTCGCAAACATGTAGCAGCTGGTCTAAATTCTTTTCAACTTTGTAAATTTAAAGTTCATACTACGGACTTTTAGCGCTGCTGTTGGTCGTAAAAATGGAAAAGGCTACTAACCGCTACATATTAAAGTCACTTTATGGTTTCATACCTATTAATATTGACTAATATGATATGTTCTAATATGACGTAGATACCCCTGTACGTGCGGAATAGGGATTTTCTATCTGTCGATTCTCGGCCTTTTTAGGGCTCCGTACCTTAAAGCGAAAAAATGGAACCCTTATAAGACCACTTTGTTGTCTGTCCGACTGTCCGTCCGTCTATTACGATCATTTATCTCAGGCTGAACGCGTAGAGCTATCGAGTTAACATTAAGTCCATATACGCAACGGTCGCTTGTAGAAAGATCTTGCTCCCAACCTAACGTGGAAAATGATACGGCTGTTGATGCTGTAAAAAATGCGTGTCTTTCACACTCCCAAGATAATTAAAATAAATAGGGTACTTCCTGTTAATTATGTTATTTTCACTATGAAATTTTCCATGCAACTTTGTTTTCAAGTACTTACTAACTTAAGGAAAAAAATAAAAAGTTTATGTTTCAAAAATGATTTTTAAGGGACCGAAAATAATCAAAACTGTGTAATTGAGGCTACTAGTTTAAGTGGGGTATTATAATAATTGGCTTGATGTGCATGTTACAGAACCCTCGGTGGGCGAGTCCAACTCGCACTTGGTCGGTTTTTGATTTCTTCAAAGCAGATGGCGGCATCATGTTAAGTCGTAATTTTATCTTTTCAATGCTTTTCAGTCATAAATACATTTTACCTATTTCCTTGCTACGAAATTATTACAGTTTAGCTTAGCGCCGTCTATGTACACTTGAACGATTGGCTATTTTGTGGTTCACTTTAGATATAACCAATTAAGCACCTAGCATCCTTTGAACAGGAGAATCCAATTATTGGAATCTCCAATGACCTGCGTAATTGCATTCCTGTACGATTTCTATCTAGTTGAATTGATTGTAAGTTATTCTTAAATAACTATCTTTTTCAAAAATGGTTACTATTTAAGTAGGTTTTTAATTAAGACATTGAAATATACCATCATTATTTGTTAAGTACTTTATATTTTTTCTCGTAACCACTTTCCCGTCACAACAGAAGGTCTACAAAAATGGCTGGCGTCAAGCCAAGATATTTGAGTAGGTTATGTTCTTGGAAACACTAAGGCTGAAGTACACAAAAGCACTTAAAATATATGTGGGACAAAAAATAAAAAAGGAAGTATTTAGGTACTTGGGTTGCGCTTGCGATTCAACTCAGGTAAATAAAGAGTTTTTCTACCGAGACAATAATGACGAGAAGTATTGTAAGTAGTATTACTATGTTTAACTTAGATATTATATTCTAAATATTCAGTAAGAAAACCGTAGCAACCCTAGCAGAGTAGGTATCAATCATCGAACAGGGGGCGAGTCATCCTTCTGTAAATTCTAAATGCAGTTTATCTTCCTAACTTTTGGCGCGAAAATGTTTTAAGCTCGTTACTTTTGTTTGAGAGTTCCACTGGGGATATTTTATCTTTCGTTATCGTGATGGAAGTTAGGCCTCAGGATATTTTCTGAAGTAACCTTCCGCGTTATTTTTGTGTTCGTTGGGGTTTGGCTTTAAGGCTTCAAAATAAACCAAATTAATCATATTTTAAGCATAATTAGTATGTATCTTGTTAAATTTGACAGATGAGTTATACGTCGAAATATAATGCACAAAGTAAGTATTGGCGGCTGCGCGGTGTATAATGTAATGAATAATACAGGTGACATTATGAAGGTACTTACTTACCATTCTAGTTTAAGCGCGTGATATTGGTTCGTACAAGTGTTCTACAGGAAACCGATTACGTTTTTAAGTGAAAACAATATTTTTTGAATGAAATTTGTTGTATTTCTTAAAAAAAAAAAATTATTTATTGCTGTTAAATAGTTTGCATTTTCCTATCAGTTTAAATAAGATAAAAACGTATTTCTAATTTAATACTCATAACATAACCTGCAGCAACTTCTAATTACATGAGGTTAAAGGCTGTATACTCACGTATTACAAGAAGCGGACCGTAAATCAGCGCAGCTGCGGTTAGCGCTTGGTTAATGAATGTGCAGCCAGCCTTATCCCAGTTTGCGCAACGAGGTAAAATAGGTACGGCTTAGATACTTAAATATGAAGTTATAATTAAAACAAGCAAACTGAGGTGCACAAGAAAATAGCAACAAGTATAAACTTCGCACGAGTGGTCCACGATTTTAGGTGTGCCATGCTGTAACGCCTCTCCACTAGTAGTAGTCTGAAATTTCACAGTGCCTCACACGAAAGAAGCAGACCACAATAAAATTATCCATCCTGTGGATTCCAAGGGTAAAATTTGCGGCTTTTTTGACGTCAATTTATACGTTAGTGCCATCTTCTAGAACCATATTTGCAACAACTTAAGCAAGTAACCTTTGATAATTAAAAAGTTGGAGCTTTAGTAGAAAATAGTTTAATTCTTGTAGTTGGAAAAAATCCAAAAAAACAACCCGCTGGACCCTGTTGTGGGAGTTTTTCAATTACCCACTTGAAACTCGATGTATGGTTTCATAAGTAAAACTGTCATGCTCTTTATAGTAAGGAATTTCCAACTTCTCAGAAAAACTGGTCCCCAAATAGTTATCAACAGAGTAATAACTTATATTTTTGGACAATATACGAATCGAAGCAACAAAAATATCTGTAAATAACCTAGTTTTATAGATAGATTTACGCCCGTAAAACCAAAGACAAATGTAGAAGCGGTAAAAACTTAATCTAGATAATTTAGAAGCCAACAAAAACAAAAATAAAGGCTATGCATTGCATAAAATGGTAAATGAGATTTTATTATATTTAAATTGAGCTCAGCTGAGGTATAAAATTTACCTCATGTTCGTACGGTTTACTTACTACCTATTACGTTCTTTGTAGTGTTAGTCAAAAGCGAAACTGTATTGTTTGTTTGAACATGTCCGTCCAATGTAATTTTCAGATAAGGCACTGTTATCAGATACTCCCAAAATATTAATTTAAATCCTACAAAAGTGATGCGACAAAAAATAAGTAAATCACACATCATATTGTTTTAAGGAATCTACTTGACCTAGTTGAAAAAAACAGTATAAATTGATTCGTTAAATGGGCAGGTTGATATGTTGCTGATAGTTCCATAGATTTTTATACCATGGGAAGTACTATGATATCGACAGAAATTAAAAATTTTGACGCATGTCGGCATCGTTTAATTATTATAAGCCTCAATATGTCAATTCAATACGTAGCCGTCGATTTATACTATTGTAAACATTTGTATGTTAAGATTTGTTAAGATTAATATTATTTTATTTATCAGATAACTTTATGTACTAAGTATGTCAATATAAAAAGCTGCAGGTTGTGCTATTAGATTCTCCCCACGTTGACCGCCTTCTTCTGCCTGATGCATATATTGAACGCGTCCATTTATAATTGAAAATACCTATAATTAATGTTTACAACTAGATTTAGATCTCATCATCTTAGAAACCTGTGTTTTGTAAAAGACATTTAGATAAAATACAGCGTGTCAGGGACGGTGCGGTGTGATCAGACCGTGAAACTGATAAATTTTTACACACACACACACACACACATATATTACGCCTATTATCCCTTGCGGGATAGCCAGAGCTTAAAAGGCCGCAAAAACAGACATTTACGCCACGTCTGATATATATTTGAGGGTCATTTGGAAAATTGTGTATCGCCATAGGTAACAGGTAGGATAAATTTTTACAATGGAGCCTATGTTAGGAAACGAAATATCCTTTTTCGTATTTCCATAGAAAGTCTGTCAGCTGGTCGGGTCGGGATTCTCTTAGTTTTTAGTCAATTGTAATATCATCGAATGTCATTGTAATTATAATTCCACCGTGATTTTCTACACTTCAAACTATGAGCAGAATACGAAATAACCAAAACTGTCCCACTGTCAGGCTATTGACACACAACTGAAACGATTTTCATTTAGCAGACTTCAGACCAGGCCCAATTTTTTCTCGTTACCAACATAGCCTCCATCGAAAAAGTAATTCAGTTTCATGGCTGCAAAGTTTTCGGTACACCGTCCTTATACCATCAAATATTGATGTTTTATTTTATTTGTAACACTGGATCGGCAACACTGCCTAATATACATATTTTAATTATTTAATAGCACTACACACAAACCACTGAACGATGATAGCTATTTGGTAAATTAGTAATTAAATGGTTAGTTTAAAATGCAACACTAATTTGCAAACACTAATTAGCAGACTAGAAACCCATTTGTGCTGTAATAAAAAAAAATACGTATATTTTTGTTTTTCACACCAATATTGACTGATTGGCCCGATGGCGTAGCGAATTAAACCCCTGCCTGGTCGTGGCATCGATCCCCACAAGACACAAATATTTGTTAAGTCCATTTTCAGGTGTTTGTCTTTATTTTTTTTATTTTTTCGATGTATATTATGTATTTATTTACAAAAAAAGTATTTAAGTATCCACAAGCTTTGCTTAGTTTGGAGCTAGATGGCGCTGTGCGAAGTGTCCAAAATATTTATTTATTGACATACCTAGTCTGCCGGAGGGTTAACGTGACTGTCTGGATAGCTGGCCACCTGTGGACTCTGACTATGAGAATTTGTTGATAATTGCAAATATTTGGGTAGTTGCAGGGTCAAAAGTCTTACACCGACTTGTTATGTAGTATACAAAAGCTATATAACCTCTGAGTCATATTACACAATACATACAGGATGTGTCTTCAAACGTGCAAACCCCTTTAGCGGTCTATCCTCATGAGTATAGTCATGTCAAGGGACTTCAACAAATTACTCCTAGGGAACTAAATAAATCCTATGAAAATCCCACCCTGGTCGTATAATACTGTTTCTGAATTCGTTCAGCTATTTATTTATATCACCGACGTACACAACAGTTTACAATCAATGCAGATTCACACATAAAAGATATCTTAGGTACTATACTAGATTGAAAACTACAAATGTGAATGGACAGCTTTAATTATTTTAGATATAATTATAAAAAAGTAGGTAAATAGTTTAAACATACAACATGCTGACATTAAGATTATAAAAGAACATTAACTATTTGAGAATGGAAATTTTTGAAACTGCTTTTATACATAAATAATTTTTTGAAAAATAAAATATATCTACACTTTTAAAATTCATACATGATATGTCATCATTACACAAACGACAAGGTCTAGTTAAGGGACATTAACTATTTGAGAATGAAAATTATTGAAACTGCTTTTATACATAAATAATTTTTTGAAAAATAAAATATATCTACACTTTTAAAATTCATACATGATATGTCACTATTACACAAACGACAAGGGGGCCAAATCTGAGGCCATATATCGAACGAGATATAGCGGTTCTGGCTTCGGTTACGCTTTTGGCCTTATACATTACGGATTTAGTTACCAAAATCACACTGGGTTTCTTTAGAGCCAGCAATGTAGGATCATATTGTAAGCTATAAACCGCACATGCGAGCGGCTAAATATCAATCATAATCAGCTGATAATGTCAAAAACGAGATATGGCCCTATTCTGAGATTCTGGCCAGTATCTGAACCAAATTGGTTACTCCATCCCCTTCAGTTTTTATGGCAACAGAAGAAACAGAAAACATTTTAGCCTAATGTTTCAAATATCGTTCATTCCGGTCATTCAATATGTCAAATGTAAATAAAATATCAAAACAAACAAAAGGAAAGTAATTTTCACAAATGATAATAATGAAGAAGAATCGAGTAAATGGCTGCTTTTTTCTGGGAAAACCCGCTAGCTTTGGGCTAGCTAATGTTCCAGCCGGCCCGAGAAGACATCATATCATATTTTTGCAGAAGAAGATGATAAACTGTAAAAATGCATTTGGTTAAGGTACTAACAAATACTTTAGTCCTACTACGATTTATACTATTTTCAGTCGCTAAAAAAATCGCTCCTATGCTAGGTTTATTTATGCATTCGTTGCAGTTCCCAGAAATCTTTGCGATTTTTTAAAAGTTTTGTGGCATCATGTCTGTGTTAGTTACTTAGCTAATATTGTCAAACCCACGGTTTACTATTATGATTTACGACACTTTATTTATTCTAGAACCTCAAACCTATACGTCTGGTGAGAAGTAGCTTGTGCATTGGAGTAACAGAAGCAAGAAACAGACACTCGACACCTACTGGACAACTACTCAATGTCTCGCTCTTGTTTGAAAAGCCGAAAAAGCTTATGAGCAATACATCTGCTACAGACAATGCGCCGCAAGCCAGGGACCAATTGTGGTACTCCCGGGTTCATCACACCATCGGTCAAGTTGGCCACTGCAGGATGAACACGGCAAATGAGGCTTTATGTAAAAACGCTGACCAATTGAGACTGTGAAGCCCCATCTCAAACAATATGAGGGAGGATCTGAATACGGCAACTAGGAGTGCTGTGGCCTTTACAAAATTTTGTTAAAAATTATATAGAACTGAACACGAAGAAATTTAATTCTAGATACTTAAAATCTGAAAATGCAATTCAAAGGAGTTCTTAGCAGTAGATGTATATCAGTATTAAGGATTATATGTAAAAACAGAATGAGTCTATAATTTGGTATGTTCTCTTTGAAAAAATAATCATAATTTATTAAATTATCATCGTTTTTAGAGAGCGTAGTCGTAGATTAGTTAAAAATATTGCGGTTTGGCACATATAATCTTCTTAATAGGAAAAATCCACTGTACAAACGTAAGAACTCATACTATTCAGTAGATACGTAAGAGGTGACCAAGGGACTGGCTTCACGTTCCTAGCTACGTATAACAATTGGAGGCGATGGACCAACAATTTATCTACATCTCTACACAATTTTCTGAAAAAACCATAAAGTATTTAGCAGACGTGATGTTGAAGGGGCATTTTTTACGGACTTTAACGCTCTGCCTCCCCCGGAAGGAATTGACATAATATGTGTGAATGTTGACTATCACAGTTCTATAATGTAACGTTTGACAGTCGGTTGCTTTACATACATACATACATATATCACGCCTATAATCCCTTGTGAGGTATGCAGAGCGTAAACGGCCGTAAAACAGACATTTACGCCACGTCTGACGAACATTTGAAAATTGAGTATCGCCATACTTATATTATACTAAGCGGAATTACTATATTAGAATAATAATAATAGGAAACGTGATGGTAACTTGAAAAGAAATTATTTTTTATTATTAAAAGGTAGAAACAACCGTGAACGGAACTATTTTACCGAATTCTTTTTGGTTAAATCATGTCATGTCAAAGACTCACAAAATTTCGTTGCTGTCGATTATTCAGTTGTCATTTTACCTATTGACGTTGACATAGTCTACAATAACAAACGTGAAATAAAAATTTACGTGTTTCTTTTGCCTAAATAAACGTATATTGGCGAATAAACTGTAACAAGGCATCATAAGGGCTCTAAGTGAAAGCCTTGAAGTTTTCCCAATGCACAACATTCCAGCATTACCATCTTCTATTAGAAAAAAAAAACTGGTAGCCAGAGCGGTATATGTTTTTACTTTGATGATGATCACACACAATTTTAGTTCCTACAATGTTTAGGAGGAGTGATTGTGTGTGTTAACTTGGCTCATTATATCCCAGATTTTACCTAAAATTCCAGCGGAATATTGGTTCACTTGTTTGATGGTAAGCTTATGTTTACCAGATATTAACTACTTTATGTTTTAATTGCAGCGCAGCTGTCTCCAAGAAGCCCTATAATGGTGCAAAGTATTGCGGTTTTCACACAATTTGCCAGCGTAATTCGTCCGAAAGTTTCGTTGCAAAAATTGTAGTGCACTCCGAGCAAGAAGAACACATCAGATGCGATTAAAACTCTCAGCTAAAACAGGATTTTCATACATAGACTAGTTATGATTTCTATTAGATAGATGTTACCAGCAGCACTTTAAGATATCAAGTTAAACTGTTGATCCTTTTGAAAAGTTATTTTCTAGGAAAATTTATCAAATACAATTAACTAATTTGAAATTTGATTTGTTTTACTTTAACTTCCACATGTTGCCACCGTAATAGATACACATAGGCAACCACAGTTTGAGGATACCACTAGACTAGAACCCCTGGTGGTTCTACACCGTGCCGGTGGTTCTCGTGGTCCTAGAGGAAATCATCGAGTACACTTTTTGTAAATGCCACTAGTTTTAGGTAGCACCAACACCGGATGTATGTAGCACTAACACTGGGAAGTTAAATAAAAACTTATTAAAATTTATTTTAAGCAAACGGTTTCTCGAGTTGAGGCAACGCCTTGGCAAGCGTAGCGTTGGACACCGTCCGTCCAGATGTACCGAATTAAAGACGGCGGCTGGTAGCGACTCGTTCATTATGGCGTACCCTGGGGGAGTCCTATGCCCAGCAGTGGAATGCTGCCGTAGGCTGATGCGATGTGATGATGTGAACATTAATTTAATAAGTATGTATGTGATGTAAAGTAAAAAATATGATTACAAAAACACGACTGTTTTTGTGGCAGAAATCGATCTTAAAGCATAAACTCAACTTAGGTCTTAGGATTGTGTAGGAACAAGCTACTTAGAATTTTCTGATATACAAACTACAATGCATCTATTTTATGTGTATTTAATAAATTTAGCATGTTTACAATTGCTATGCTTTAAATATTCTCTATACTTGGCCCAGAGACACTGTCGCCGAGCCTTCAATTTAAAGTGAGCTCCATAGGTATTGAGGGCACATTCCATCCAGGCCAGCTGCAGAGCCAGAGTGAAATGACCATAGATGGGTTATCACGTCATCAGGGGGACACAGCAAGGTGAAGCGCGGTGGGGTTTGGCTTGTCTGGGATCGTAATTGGTCTGGAAGGAGGTGGGTGCTTGTCTGAATGAATCTGCTGGATCCACTCCGTAGTCCGACGTAAAGATACTGACCGCTTCTTTCAAATCTCCGTCATACACGTTCGTTTTATTTCTTTTTCACACTGAAAAGGGTCTTTGAAAAACTGGATTGACGACGCCTCCAAGCAGAGAGGAGCACTGTCTACGTTGTGCTGCACAGCGGTGGTTAAATAATCCCTTAGTCTAGGACACTGAATGATGTGTATGCGAAAGGCATGCATTTCTCTATTGTAGAGCTTCGTTTTTCAGCAGCTAAACATCAAGCACCTCTTGATATGTAAACACAGGGACGATAGCCTTGAGATGTGCGAGGTCGTCAAAGAGTGAGTAAGCTGCAGAGAAAGAGCTGTGCTGGGATGGAACTGTGGGTTCGCTGTAGGTGCTATTGATATCATCTTGAGCAGGGGGCGGTGTATACGTCCAGTGTGGCCAGGCCAGGCAGTAGGATGGCCAGACCATGGCTTTTCGTAAGTTTTGTTCGAAGTATTGGGGCAAAGCAGACAAGGTATTTGGGATGGATCAATTGGGTCCATATTGGCTGCTCTTGCTATACATCCTTAGGTTTATTCCCACCAGAAGCTTGAAACACACACTGAAAAACACCTAAAACATTCCTATATCTTCGAAAAGTCCAAAAAAACAAATAATTATAAAATATTCTGTGTTGTTTATGTTGTGATTTGTTATTTTATGTCAAAAAGCTATATCTCGTATTTGACATAAAATAAGTATGGAAAGCTATCCTATTTTGACAGATATTTGGGTCCGTATTCTGATATTTCATTCGAATTTGAATGAATGATTTCCATTTTTTGACTTATGATTTCCATCACTCACACATTTGCAAAATTATAATTTAGTATACATTGATTGTTATGAAGCATTTTGTTATTTTGTTCAGTACAAAATGTTCAATGTATTTCTATGCAAGCGCGTTTTTTCGTCGTTGAGCCAGAAGCTTCCATATCTCGTGCTATATCTCGTCACTGACATTTCGTGAGCAACCCAGATTTGACGCCAAGGTCTAGTTAAGGGATTGAAATGGCTAATATTGTTTTTATATACTTAAAAAAATGATTTTGGATGGCGAGGGTATCCAATTGAGAGAGGAGCAAGGGAAATCAATTTAAGAGTGTAATCTTTTATAAATTTGCGTCTAGAAAAAAAATATTTCCTGAAGAATTGAATACTGATTAAATTTTGATCTGACTGGCAACTCCTCCTGCATTTCTATTCGGTAAGTAGATATCTCAAATTTTGTAACGTTATACTTACAGAAGATTCCACAACGGATTTTTTGACAATACGGTGTAAAAGCGGATTCTTTAAGAGGCGTATTCACACGTAAATCGCTCTGGCTCTTACAGGAAATGAGATTTTACTCTCTTGCGAAAGGCAAGACAAGGCATTAATATGATTATTCTTATGTACCTTACAATCTTTACCAATACTCATGGGTACCTAATAATAATATAAAGATAATTTACAGAGGTAGGTAATTGAGGTGTCCATTCAAAAAATAACTGGATAAGGGATTTTAGATTTCTTTTACAGTTAACTTATAATTAGAAGACTAGTAAATCTTTGTCTTTCATCAGTAAGTATCGACGGTAATGTGCGTTTTTAATTTATTTATCTTAGTGTTGTATTTTAGTGGCTTGACGAACTTTAAACATTTTATCTAATGGGTTTTATTTATCCTTACTAACTTTGAACTATTTCTGCCCAGCCATTTCATTTACTACTAAAGAAATCTTACCGAGATAATTATATTGTACTTGAGTACTTAGTAGTGGTTTTTGAAGAGAAGGATTGTCAAAAATACAAGGATTTAAGTCTTATAAGTCGATATAACCAAATGCGTAAGATAAAATCGATTCATGAATGTTTTCACGCTGAATTACCCGAGCTTACGACAAATTAACTTCATTGCCTTTTCATAGCTTAGCGTTATATAAGCTCCTTAATAAAATAGCAACTTCCAAAATCGTTTCACAAAACATTCCCTTGCTTTCGAGTTATGTAAGTAAGCGTTAGGTATTCATAAAGTACACTTTTCAAAGAACAACTATTCAAAAACCTATTGAATGTTTGTTTGGTAGTTAACGGTAAACTCATTTAATATGACAGGAATTTATAATGAACATCAAGTAAGTGCATGCCATATAGAATACAATAAAAAGTATTTTATTATTGTATTTGTTCAGCGTTCAGAAGCTATGCGAAAAATCGCTTCTTGTAAATTGTATGAATGTTCTTAAAAAATCCAATTGTGAAATGGTAGCGTATTAAAAAATATATAGGTAAAAGATGTCAACACAAAAATATTCTTTTTAAGCACTCGCGATCACTTTCACTCATTTTAAGTATTAGACCGGGTCTATCGCGATAGTATTTAGGTAAGTATTAGTAATTTACCTGTGTCCCGACGTTTCAACACAGTTTCATGTATTGTGGTCGCGGGTTGACTGACGTCCCAGCGAGTTGTCATCTAGGCGGCGGGTGACGAGATGTTCTGCTACCCACATTTGTCTTTATAATTTTAATATTATTGATTGTTTGTAAACATTGCACTAGGCTGCCGGCACACAACACTCACAGTGTCCGACGATTGTTCCGATGATAAATCGCGCGGTTTCAACTTATCAATGACTGGACTCCATGCGGATGACAATTTAAACCCGTCCTCCCGGTTGAAATTGTTAGGGTTCTTCTTAATTTCAATAGCCTCGCGAACGATCCTTGGGTAATAGTGGCGTTCCACAGAGAGGATTTTCGGGGCATGAAGTTCAATCCAATGATTCGGACCGGATGATAGAAGGTGTTCTGCTATTGCCGATTTATGCATCTGTCGGTTTTTTACAGCTGCGATATGTTCTTTGACCCGTTCGCTGACACTTCGCTTCGTTTGGCCAATATAAGATTTACCGCAGCTGCATTGTACTTTATACACTCCTGCATTCTGAAATGGAATGACATCCTTCGGCGTGCGTAAACAGTGAGATACTTTCGACAATGGACTGAAAACAGTCTTTATTGAATTTTTACTCAACACTGTCCCAATCTTATCTGTTACTCCTTTCACATAGGGTAAATACGCTGGCTGTCTGTTCACCTCCGGATGTTTTTCTTTCCTGGTTTTACTTAAAATGAGTGAAAGTGATCGCGAGTGCTTAAAAAGTTATATTGCTAACCGATACGGGCAGGAAAATGCAAATAAAATTAAACATCTGGAGAAGCTTCGGAAGAGACGTGTTTTTCTAGAAACATCCATATCGTTTTTAGTGAAATGTCGCGAATCAAAAGTGATACCTACGTGCGTTCGCATAAAACCACGTCCGGATATTATTTATTCCGAAGGAATCCTCCGTAACGCGAGTGTCAAATTGCTGCGTAAATTAATACAAAACCATAGGCGGGAACTATTTTGTATACAGAGTGAGCTTTATGCGTTACATCTGGAATGTAGTGAGTGGCTAACACAACTTGATTTTGAGGTTTGTGACCGAATTACCTATCAACAAGCTGCAAGGAAACATGAGCTAAGTTGTGCTACACAGGATCGCAAGTTCCAAAGATTGATCTCGAGACGGAAGTATGACAGTGACACATCCCGTAACAGTAAGTCAAATCTATCTAGCACTGTTATTAATCTGTCAAAAACTTTTCTTGATGATGCCACGATAAATATTTTGTCGAAAGGAATGAACTTTGCCTTGACACCAAAACATGTACCGGTTGAAAACATTATAAGTGGGGTAGAGGAAGCACTCATACGAAACAAAATACCTAGCAGTGACGCGGAAACTATGCGTCAGGACATAGCGGATATTTTGAGAAAAGCTAGGCTACCCACAAGTAATGTTACTGCAGCAGAGCGTCAAGCATTGAAAACACTACGTGAGAACAAGGAAGTGTTAGTGCTAAAAGCCGATAAAGGTAACGCCACTGTAGTGATGGACACCACGGACTACGACCAGAAGATCCAGGTACTGTTAGGAGACGTGAATGTGTACAAGCCCGTTAACTACAACCCAACAGCGAGAGTATACAATCGCATCCGTACTCTCATTAAAGATCACGAAGACTTATTCACAGAGGATGACTATCAAAACTTGCACAGACCAAGGACGGTACAACCACCAAAACTGTACGGCCTACCCAAAGTACATAAGCCCAACGTTCCCTTGCGTCCGATTGTGAGTCAAATCGGCTCACCTACCTACGATCTCGCGAAACATGTCGCAAGTGTACTACAAACTTTGGTGGGTCAGACGTCATCTTATGTGAAGGATTCTCGTCATTTCATTGACATTATAGGCAACCTAAGACTGGAACCAGATGAGATCCTAGTGAGCTTTGACGTTGAGTCACTCTTCACCAATGTTCCTATAAGAGAATGTCTGAAGGTAATCGAAGGCAGGATAAGAGAGAAAAATATTCCTAAAAGATACATCACTTTACTGGAGCAATGTCTGGAGGGCAACTATTTCCTTTACCGTGAGCAGTATTACCTACAGATCGATGGAGTGGCAATGGGTAGCCCCGTGGCACCGGTTATTGCCAACATCTGGATGGAATACTTTGAAGAGTTGGCATTGGGTGCCGGTCCTTCAACTATTAAGCTCTGGAAGAGATATGTTGACGACGTTTTCAGTGTCATCAAAGGAAACACTGACACAGTGAAGCAGTATGTAGAATACCTAAACTCTATCCATCCAAAGGTCAAATTCACATGTGAGATAGAAGATGATAGAACTTTGGCCTTCTTGGATGTCAAGGTAATGGTGAGACCTGATGGGTCCCTTGCACATTCTGTATACAGAAAACCAACACACACAGATCGATACTTACACGCGACCTCCCATCACCATCCGCGCCACCTGCAGTCTGTAGTGTCGACGCTGACAAAGAGGGCATACGACTTGTGTGACTCAGAACATCGGAACGACGAGTTAAACCATGTGCAAAAAGTGCTGGTTCAAAATGGCTACTCAGGAGCTCAGCGTCGCATGAAAACCAGGAAAGAAAAACATCCGGAGGTGAACAGACAGCCAGCGTATTTACCCTATGTGAAAGGAGTAACAGATAAGATTGGGACAGTGTTGAGTAAAAATTCAATAAAGACTGTTTTCAGTCCATTGTCGAAAGTATCTCACTGTTTACGCACGCCGAAGGATGTCATTCCATTTCAGAATGCAGGAGTGTATAAAGTACAATGCAGCTGCGGTAAATCTTATATTGGCCAAACGAAGCGAAGTGTCAGCGAACGGGTCAAAGAACATATCGCAGCTGTAAAAAACCGACAGATGCATAAATCGGCAATAGCAGAACACCTTCTATCATCCGGTCCGAATCATTGGATTGAACTTCATGCCCCGAAAATCCTCTCTGTGGAACGCCACTATTACCCAAGGATCGTTCGCGAGGCTATTGAAATTAAGAAGAACCCTAATAATTTCAACCGGGAGGACGGGTTTAAATTGTCATCCGCATGGAGTCCAGTCATTGATAAGTTGAAACCGCGCGATTTATCATCGGAACAATCGTCGGACACTGTGAGTGTTGTGTGCCGGCAGCCTAGTGCAATGTTTACAAACAATCAATAGTATTAAAATTATAAAGACTAATGTGGGTAGCAGAACATCTCGTCACCCGCCGCCTAGATGACAACTCGCTGGGACGTCAGTCAACCCGCGACCACAATACATGAAACTGTGTTGAAACGTCGGGACACAGGTAAATTACTAATACTTACCTAAATACTATCGCGATAGACCCGGTCTAATACTTAAAATGAGTGAAAGTGATCGCGAGTGCTTAAAAAGAATATTTTTGTGTTGACATCTTTTACCTATATATTTTTTAATACGCTACCATTTCACAATTGGATTTTTTAAGAACATTCATACAATTTACAAGAAGCGATTTTTCGCATAGCTTCTGAACGCTGAACAAATACAATAATAAAATACTTTTTATTGTATTCTATATGGCATGCACTTACTTGATGTTCATTATAAATTCCTGTCATATTAAATGAGTTTACCGTTAACTACCAAACAAACATTCAATAGGTTTTTGAATAGTTGTTCTTTGAAAAGTGTACTTTATGAATACCTAACGCTTACTTACATAACTCGAAAGCAAGGGAATGTTTTGTGAAACGATTTTGGAAGTTGCTATTTTATTAAGGAGCTTATATAACGCTAAGCTATGAAAAGGCAATGAAGTTAATTTGTGAAACGTCGGGACACAGGTAAATTACTAATATTTACCTAAATACTATCGCGATAGACCCGGTCTAATACTTAAAATGGACAAAAATATTCGTATCTAATAATAGACGGTATTATTACAAGAATATATTTTAAACACTGGTTAAAGCGGCAACTTCTTGTAATGGCACGAAGAATGTCTTCGTATGCAGTTAATTTAAACTGGTAAAATAACACATTTTTATTTAAATTGATATATATTTCATCAATGTTACTAGTTAATAAAATATTCCCAATAATAGTTGTTTGTATCTTGCACAATATTCTATTTTTAGTATCAAAAGCAACTCTTTGAACATAATCCTATTAAGCAATTCTTATTGACATCACTTCCAAAATACAATTTAGTTTTAAAGAAATAAACTTGAATAGGTACTTTACTTTTCTTTCAATTCAAACACCTCAACATCTACAATTTCATTTTCTTTTTCAGATTTCGACACAAAACTTGATGTATATTCGATTTCATTGTCACACTTTACTTCTAACTCTTTACCAAATTCAATATTGTAATAAAAAGAGATAACAGCATTGCCACCATCATCGATTACGTATGAAGATTTCTTCGGGTTCACAAATTGAGGCAAACTCCTTATTACTGAGAACTTGTCTTCTATTTCAACCAGCAAAGCCCTGTGATGTATCTTAATCTTCATATCTTCCTCTGAAGCGTTTTTCATTGGTACAATGAGTTTGTAGAGATCAGTTCCATAGTATTCTCTCAATATAACGCCATCTAGATTCTCGCATGATTTTTCTTCTTTTTCGTCTACTTCGATGACATCTTTATAGAAATGACGGAATATTTTGTTGGTTGCCTTATGTTTGTCCACACGGTGATGCTTATGGTGCGACTTGTGATGATGACTCGCTTGAATGAATTGTAAAAGACCAAACACAATAAGTAATAAATATAAACGTGCCATATTGAAGTGTTTCGTAGAAACAACGGGCGATAACTGATAATGTTTTGCTTGTCGAACGCAAACAGAACTTGAACTGAGGGTCACAAGCACAACCAATTTAGAAATAGCATGCACAGGATGAAGAGCGATAAAGCGGCAGATAATGCGAGCGAATTTATCTACTGTATTATAACTACAAAAGTTTCGCGTGTTTTTAATAAAAAATACAAAATATAGTTTTGTTTATATAATCTTGATTGTTTCGTATTAAATTCGTACAAATTTCACAGGCTGCTATATACTGCACTAGCAAAAATAAGCCCAAATTTGTCAAATTACATACTTCGTACCTATTTGACCATCATGTCATTTATTTATTTGTATTTGGAAGATTTACAGACACATTTGAATTACAATGTTAAATACATACACACATCATACGACTTTAACCCTTGCGGGGTAGGCAGAGCGCTAATTGCCGTAAAATACTATCGCTATCGCCACATCTGACAAATATTTGAGGGCCGTTTCTAAAATCTAGTATCACTAAAGTGACAGGTTTCCAGCATTTTTTAAGTCTCCTGTTACGACACCGATGGGAAAGAAATGGGGTAGTGCTATTCTAAGCCGGCATCACACAGCCAATGTTATACAACCATGCTATGACGCTATGACAGTTCGTTTCATAAACTCTGCAAACTTCATGGGTCACCGACTTGATTTAACTTGACTCAATGTAAAAGTTTTTAAATCCCACTATTTTCATGCAGTAGGTACTGTGTTCAAAAGTTTTCATCTATCTGAGAAGGTAAGCCCATGGATAAAAAGTTGTCGTATCAATTTGTCTGAGCGTGGCAAGTTCGACACCCCGAACTAATCGGGAACATTTGTCGTGTGGCGCAGTGGATATGCTGACCACATCTGCGCCGAGGAAATTAGAAACGACCGATTAGAGCAAACGCTCTATACATTGAAGACTCTTGAGTAATCGAGCAATAACATATATTACTTCACTTTACTTTCCTTAATAATGTCTTTGCTAATGCAGTCGTTTGTTGAGTCGTTTGCTAAGTAAGTAAAAATAATTTGAGGAAAACACTTCTGCCGGGAACGTCAAGTTTTTAGCCAATATTTCAAAAACTATAAAACGGTTGTTTTAATAATCGGTCGAGAACAATTATAGAGTGAAATTTTTCTATTGACCGATACCAAAACTCAGCATAGGCTGGTGATAAGGAACTAACTACTTTTCCCTTGAAACATAGGTCGAAAATTGAGAAAAAATGGAATCTCCCGTACAAAGTGTACCAGCCGGTTAAGTCAGTTTGTATGGCAGGTTCAAACTTTCATTTCATATTTCGACCTATGTTTCTTGGGAAAAGTTATTCCTTATCACCAGCTCGTCCTGTCTTTTCGCTTTCGGTCACTAATCAAATTTCACCCTATATTTTAATTTGATAAATAATATTAGATATCTATAATATAAATTTACATAGAACTGGGATATAATATATGTCGCGTAAGTACATTCAAAGTTTGAAATAAAATATCACCCTTAAATCTCCTCTAAAGGAATCAAAGTTTTCGAATCTTCAAAGATGTGATTTTTTCAATATACTTATCTCTCACAAAAATATGGATCTTTTTATTAAAGCTTAAGTTAATACCTAATCGTATAGTAAAAAGCAGGTGGCGCCAAGATATTGCTTTCAAATGACGACCCTCATAAAAAAACCAGCGATCCTGGTACATTATATAGCTTCATTGATAAAACAGCAAATATTGGCTTGGCCAATTGGGTTAGGTATATTGGATATTCTAAATTGAGGCTAAAGGGAAAAACTGAAACTGATTACATTTCAATATGAGACTGAATTCTCCTCAAACCAATCGGTAATGTTATATATTGTTAGATATATTTATATTTACTTACCTACCAATCTATCTGAAAATGTAAGACTGAACAACACTTAAATATACGTCGGTCGACCCTTAGGAAAAACATGAGACAACAAGAACACTAAGTAACGACGGTAATATTGTAATTTTATGTACTTAAAGAAAACTTCCGTGAATGCCAAAATAATTGGCGAAGTTTGAAAGTCGAACTTCGATAAGAGGAAAACTGAAAGGAGCTTAAACTTTATTAATATGATGACAGACATGCTTATGACGAAGATGTAACGTAAGGCCGGTTTCAGACAGGCAGATCCATACCCGTTCAAAATGCTGCAAAGCAAGCGGCGAGCTCGGCGACGCATGAGAAAGGGTTAATACTATGTCATAAAACGTTACTTCCGGTATATTTACCTTTGCCTCAAAGTGATTTTCCTAAAGAAATTAATGTTCGTACATATTTCGTTACCTACTTTGGATTGCTCATATGGTCGATTTCAAAACCAATTCGAGAATTATACTTTGATTACAACACCTACATATTAGAATAATAAGAAAGTGTTTTACTGTTATAAATATATTCAATATAATATATTTACTCTTGATGACTTTATTATTTATTTATTTAAACATAGTATACATAAACATACAATCCAGTCAAATGCCTTCTATAAACCTCATAAAGGTTTGTCTTGACTTTTGTGGGACGCCTCATATATGAATTAATGCCATGCCATTTTGAGTACCATATTGACATTTCCCGTGTTAGGTAATACAATATTTGAAAATTAGCAAAATTTTCAAGCGTGGGTAAGATTAGAACCTGCGCCTTTCGCCATTACTAGTGACTACGCCTCTTCCATCTGGGCTACCGCAGGTCGTTCCATGCATGCTAATTTTGCAAGTGTATCTTTATGCCAGTAACGCGAGGCACGGCAAATTAAAAAATTTGAAATTTTTCAAATATAATATTGTATACCTAACACGGGAAATATTCAAAATTTGGTATTTTTAAAATTGCAATGCAATGTTAGAAAAAAAAAACAAAATGTTCATACCTAACTGAAGAGACTGAGTTAAGGATGTTAATACTTACCACGGGTTGCTAATACCTACAATTCCTTTGGGGTAACTATTTATTTACTGTTTATTGTACACAAAAACATTACAAAAGAAACACATACAAAGAATAACGACACAACAGGACAACTTATTTCTACTAAGAAATTTCTTCCAGCTGACCTACGTAAAGTGAGACTTTATAAGACAGGTGGATTAGGCGTGCACAATCGAATATGTTAATATAACTAAGTGGAGTACACTGAAAGTTTTGCGTTATTGATAAATAAAACAGTATATTTGTAAAATGTTATATTTATATGCTTTCAAAATATTCTCCATTAGATTTTTAACACCTTGTCATCCGTCCGAACCATTTTTGAAAACATAAGAACAATTGGCGTGAACTAAGGGCATGTTTTTAACGTGCTCGTTGAAAGCTAGCGCGGCCTCTTCTGGCTCCATAAATGTTATCCCTCTCATCAAATCTTAGATTTTTGGGAAAATAAAGAAATCACATGGTGCTTGGTCTGGACTGTATGTGGGATGTGTCACAAGCTCCACCTTTTCAGAGTCCAAAAATGACTTTGTTTCTCTTGCGATGCGTGCTGAAGCATTGTCTTGCTGCAGCGGGATGCGACTTCTAGACCAGTTTTACCTTACTTTTTCAAGCAAACTGAGCAAACAAATTCTGGTGCATCGAGCAAACATTTGTCTTGAGAAATATTGACTAATTTCTTTTCCGACGCTTCTCGCCTGCCTCATTTGTGTCGGTTTGTCCTCGTCTTCAAACACCCAAACAGAAGACGATTGCTTTCTTTCTGTAAGGTAACTAATATTATATTCAGGTCTCGTCTCCTGTCACTATTTCGTAAACAGCATTTGAAAGCATTTTTTCACACCAACAACTCGAACGTGTTTTTGTTTTGGTTTCTATAAGTTTACAAGGAATCCATCGGCTACAAAGTTATCTGACTTTTAAATGCGAATGTAAAATTTTTTTGAATTTGGCTCATACTAATGTTTAAATGTCTGTGAATCTCCTCATAGGTAATACGCCAGTTTTCTTCGATAAGTTACCGGACAGTAGCCAATTTTTTCCCGGTGATCGCTGTTGAGGGCCGACCTTCACAAAATTCGTCTTAGAGATCACGGCCACGATTGGATTCTGCAAACCAACGGCTCAAACTGCTCAAATGAGGTGTTTTTGACTCAAAAACATTCTGAAATCAAAAAATCATTACCCGCGTTAATTCCATTTCGATAGCAGATGGCGTAATTCACAAGCCGTGTGATGTCGGCTAAGAATAGCATCACGCCGTTTCTTTCCCGTGGGAGCCGTAAGAGGCGACTATGGGACTCGAGGTTGTGTATTGTATATTTTAGGCGATGGGCGGACAACCTGTTACTATGGCGAAACACAATTTTCCGAATGACCCTTAAATATTAGTCAGACGTGGCGTAATGTCCGTTTTTGCGTACGCTCTGCCTACCCCGCAAAGGATTATAGGCGTGATATGTGTGTGTGGGTGTATATGGAGTAATTGAATGAATAATTTAAAAACAATTATAAAGTGAAAAAAATATGTGAATTTTCTTCTTTACAAAAATAAAGCATTCGAAATTCAAACATTTATTGGAGACCAGTAGTGCCAAACTCTTAGTGCGACCTAGGTATAAACAAAAACATTTCTTTAGAAAACGTGGTTTTTAATAGAGATAATATGGGTGGTTCTTTGATCAAAAATCGCGATTAGATTGAAGACGCTTCTGATAGCTGAAAAACATTAAATCTGTCTAGTGCATTTGTCGCAAAAAAAAAAACCATGCGCCGATCTGTTAGTGGTCTCCCCTATAATTTATTAATCCGATATAATTTATTAATCTGTTCTAACTGTTGTATAAAACTGTTAATCTCCCAAATAAAATAAAATAAAATAATTGGGAAATACATAGTTATGGAAACTTTGGGAATCATCATCCACTTTTATTCTACAAACGAAATTCTTCTTTACATTATCACACTCTTACAATTTCATTTTCTTCATCAGATAAAGCCGTCGCCGTAAATTCTAGGCAGTAATTTTGGGGCATAAAATTTTAAGCCCCAATTTTGCAGAGATTCATCTTGGAAGATTAAATACAATTTCCTAGAAACACATAATCAACTTGTTTTGTGGACAGCATTGTTTTCTTCAAGACCTGATTAAATATTTGCTGTAAATTTTTGTCAGATATGGGCATAGGCGTTTCTCACTTTGAATACAGTGAATTTTATTACTTTTTGTAAAAGGAGATTTTGCTTAGCTTCCTGAGCTTTAAATTCAGGCGGTTCTCCCACTTGACATCCGTTTCTGCGTAATTTTAACATAGTGTTGATGCTGAACTTTGACGGATGCGTCTGCCATCGACGCAAACGACGCGTCCGTTAACGAATTTGTATAGGAACATACATATAATCACGTCTCTTTCCCATAGGGGTAGGCAGAGACTACATCTTTCCACTTGCTACGATCCTGACATACCTCTTTCGCTTCTTCAACATGCATCGATCTTTTCATACATGCTCGTCGGTTTAGGGTACTCTTGACCTGACCTTTCTTTAGAACGTCCCCGATTTGATCCAAGTACGTGCGTCTCGGTCTTCTCCTTCCAACGTTCCCATCCATCATTCATTCTCTCAATGTGACCAAACCAAACCAATTGTATAGGAATAAAATGATAATTCGCGATTTCGTTTTGCTTGATAGACGCATGCGTTTACGGCTGCGCTTGAACTATGCCGAAACTTACGCCGAAGCATGATTTGCATTTTAAAATAGAAACAGGCCTCAGAGACAAGCTATCTTTATACCGCAGTAATAAGGCAAAATTAGGAATTCAGCCTGATTTGACATTTATACCAACCAAACTGACTAATAAGAGTTGCTTTTGTCTCACCATCAACCTTTTAACATTTTTCTAAACACTTTCTATGTAATCTTTAAAACCACAACAAAGAGTTTGGCGAGAGAGGCGTAAAATGTTAGTATTATCTTATCAGGGAACGTGAGAATGCGAATTCAAGTAAAAGCCACGGTTCTTTATCTCCAAGCTAATTTGTCTGTTTGTAACTCATTTTAAAGCCTTCAGAACAATAAACAACAAAGTAAAAAGGCGGGAGCTATAAAGAGTAGGAAGCGTAATAGCCGCATTTTATAACAACAGCTAAACTGGATCAATAAGTATGTTATTTGTACCGCAACTATGTTCTATTAAGTGCCAAGTCGTAAAGAGATAAATACAGTACTAAACTTGATGAGAAAACCAGATGGAGTGGTTGAAACTTGGAAACGAAATCTGCGAAAGGATAACACTACCTAGAAATCTAACTATAACTACCCAATACTACTAAGAGTAGAGTCGGTACAAGCTTAGAGTTAATATTTTTGAAGTGTAGAGTTAATATTTTGGAAACTGCAACCTGCAGTCAGCATAAAGTTCTAAAAGTATGTAGGCGAATTTTTCAAACGTTGAACACCAAATTTTAATAGTAGTTTATGCAACTGTCGTATAATTGGGGTCATTAGAATGCGAGTGTCTGTTTATCACACGAGGCGCAGCCGAGTGTGATAATAGTTTGACACGAGCATTCTAATGCCTAATTATAGCAGTTGCATACACTATTTTATCTACACTCTCCAAAAAAACTCAGAAACACTTTTCTAAACGTACGCACCGGCCATTGCAAGGCCCGATACAAGGACAAATTCAATACGAGAACGTAATATGGCTTGATATGAATTTTCAAAAATCTGTACTTTAGCAGTTGTTAAGATGTGGAGTCTTAACAATAACTTAACTAAACAACATCTGAACAACAACTGAACAACATCTGAACAACATCTGAACAACATCTGAACAACATCTGAACAACATCGAAACAACAACTGAACAACATATGTACAACAACTGAACAACATCTGAACAACATCTGTACAACAACTGAACAACAACTGAACAACATCGGAATAACATCTGAACAACAACTAATCAACATCTGAACAACAACAGAACAAAAACCTATTAAAACAACTGAACAACATCCGAAAAATTACCGTACAACAACAACTGTCAGGTGCGGCGGAAGATATCGATTTGAGTATTGGAAAAAAAAACTTCGTTTCATTTCTCAACTTTATCGTATTTAGAGTTTTCTCATTAAGTCATTACGCTTCTGTAATTTATAGTAAACCCTAGTTTTTATAGGCAGAATGCATAAAGTAGGTCATTATGCATCTGTTTTCGAATTCATAATTCGAACATTATGAGACGAGTGTATATAAAATACTTTCCATGTTGGGTAGATAATTTTTAAGGAAACTTCTAAAGATAAAAAAATTAAACAAAATACCGCGGGCAGGATTTAAACCTGCGACTTTCGTTATCACTGGTATTAGTAGCGTGCCAAGCGTTATTGGCACTAAAATACGCTTGTTCTTTATAGATAAACAAAGATGCCGCAGCGCGAAAATTCATCATGGGCTGAACTACACGGGTACAATAATGGCGGCAGGCGAACACGTCGAATGCACGTACGTTATAGAGAACGCGCACTTTTTTATCAACAAACGATGAAGGACCATACAAAAGACTATGTTAAAGAATAAAAAATAGCTTTTGGAATTAATATCAAAATTTTATTGTGAAAATTAAAAATTAAAGTATAAAAAATGCAGTTCACATTTTAAATGTCGAGAGAAGAAGAAAAACCTTGCCATAGGCAAAAAATAACACAACATTACACATAGAGGCCAATATATCTACTAATTTATCTATTGTAACTGAACAGTTTACAAATAAAAAATTCTTTATTTAATAAATATGATTACTACTCGTACAGGTACACAATAATGAGGCTAATATATTATTTTCTAAAATAAGAATAGTTACTCCTATGTCTAAGGTAAACAGTTAACCAACATAATTGTTCTAAATAGTAAAATATCACTATACAATAAAAATAAACTTGAATACACTTTAAAAACCACTGTTCACCAGATTAATTATGTAGATACTTTAGCAGTTTGTTGATGTCATGTTAAAATTTAGCTATGCTTTATGAGTTACTCATCAAGATCCTCGATTCAAATGCACCAATAGAAGCAAATTATTACGCTGCTTAAATTTTTAATTGCTATTGCCCTATTTTTATCGGTACGGTATAGCCAGGATCTCCATGTTCCACTTCAGGTACCTACTCCAGACCCTCAAAATGTATGTGCCAGTCAATCACGCTGAAAAACATTTGCTATAGAGACATATTCGTATTTCTTAAAGGTTAGTTAGGCTGCTGGTGTTGTGAAAAAAGTACTTCATATCCTCAACATGTGTATGCCAGCAAAAACGGCACATCATGCTAAACAAATTTTTCTTTCGAGCAATTATTGTATCTCGCATAGTGTAGCCGGGCTCTTGGTGTACCTCTTCAGGTACTTCAAACTCTTGATGTCAATGTGCCAGCATAGCAACCTTCAATTCAATACACTTTTTGTTATGGACTAATTTCCGTATCACTTTTAGTTTTTGAAACCCTTGATGTCGATATACCAGGAGAAGCAGCCATTTATGCTGCACAACTTTTGCTACGGAGATATTTCTGTATCTCTCATACTGTGGCTGGGATTCTGGCGGCCTAAATATTCTACGTTGTTATCGTTTTTCCCTAGGGAACGAGCGATATTCCCGCTTTAAAAACTAATTCTCAATATAAACCAGGCTTACTTACCAAAGAAAACAAAAAGTTTCATACGTTTCAGTTAACTATTTTTGCGCGGATAAATAGACAGACAAAAAGGAAAATAAAAAGAAATGTGTTGAAATTATATTTAAACATCACACGCGGTAGCCCAGATAGAAGAAACGTCGCCACTAGTGATGGCGAGTGCCGCAGGTTTAAATCCTACCTGCTTGCGGTAGACAATTTAGCAAGTTTTCTGGAAACACGATTAGTTCTTCATAAAGTTCAATGTACAGACATGCAGGTTTTACTGTTGTATTATATATTATGTACAGTTTTTTTATTGCAAAACTCATGTGCTTATCACTTAATAGATATATTCACTCCAACTTCCATTTTGTTTGCATTGGATGTAGCATAACATTATTTATCATATCAGTCAAAGGCCATTGTTCCTACCAACCACAACGAAATGTCACGTTTATTTTTACTTGTATTATTTACTGTATCATTTGCTCCTCTTAGTCCAATTGAAGCGCGTCATCATCATCATAAATATAACCATAGTATACAGTATTACCGTGAGCGCATTCATAAGGCAACATTAAAATCCTTCCGCCATTTCTACGAAGATGTCATCAAAATAGACGAAAAGGAAAAGAAATACTGCAGAAAACTGGACCACGTCAAGCTGAAAGAACTTTATGGAACTGATACTTACAAACTAATTGTTCCGATGAAGAAAGCTACAGAAAGAGATTTAAAGATCAAAATACACCATAGAGCTCTGTTGGTAGAAATTGAAAATGAGTTCTCAGTTATAAGAAATTTACCTGAAATTGTGAACGCAAGGAACTCTTCATACATAATCGAAAATGGAAATATTGTGATCTTTTTCTCATACAATATAGTATTCGGGAAAGAATTCAAAGTGGGATGTGACAGAGAAATATGTGACAAATCACGTTACATAAGTAAGTTCGAAATTAATAAAAACGATGTTGACGCTGAATTGCTTCAAGGTGTGCGTAAAGAAAACAAATTAACAGATTCGTTGACTCATCTCGAAAACAAAAAATTTGCTAGCGGCAATATACATAAAAACAAATATGTGTTTGTATCACGCGTCTAGTGCTTGAGCTAGATCGTTATCATTTGTTTTGACAACTCATTAAAAACTCTGATGTGGGTATTTTTTATTTTATTTTCTCCATATCAATTTCGCCAATCGGCAAACATGGTCCGATAGTGAACTATGTTGGATAAGCTGTTAAGTTTTGTCCAACCGCAGCTGCCTAACTACTTTTAATCCGGGCCCGGAAGATTAACTTATCGACTTATTCAAGTACCTACTTCGTCCAGTTCATCGCCGGCGAGTTTCTTTACTTGGAAAAGATTTTCCATCTTGATTCGAGGAAGATACCCACCAAAGTTTTTCAGCTTAGGTGTGATTAAGAATTAAGTGTGTCTGCAATAAGTGCTTTGATGTAGAAAATCAGGATCATTTTATAATTTTTTATACATACATACATACATAAATTACGCCTATATCCCTTACGGTGTAGGCAGAGCGTTAACGGGCGTAAAACGGATATTAACACCACGTATGACAACATTTTGAGGGTTAATCAGATAACTGTGTATCACTATAGTGACAGGTTGTCAGCCCATCGCCTAAAATTGCAATACACACCCTCGAATCCCTTAGTCGCCTCGTACGACCCCCACGGGAAAGAAATAATAATAAGCCTTTTATTTCCAATGCCAGATAATTATCACATTTGCAACACTTCACAGTAAAACTCACTTCAATTAGTTACAAAATAGTTAAAATTTCAAAACATGAATAAATTTTTAAAATTATTAAACATGCTTCAATAAATCTAATCAAATTAAATAAAATTCATGCGATTAAATTAAACAGGTGTAAAACGCAGCAAATTCATTTAAAGTATTTATAATCCATTTTCAATAGGAAGTTATGTAAAATTACTTATAAAAACGTAAAATTGATCTATAGTATTAAAATAAAATGAAAAATAAGTACTATTCTGCATCGGATGCCCAACGTTGGACATAGGCCAAGAATATAATACGGGATATAATACGGGAAAGAAATGGGGTGATGCTATTCTAAGCCGGCATCACATGGCAATCCTAAGCCGGCATCACACGGCAACAATTTTTTATAGTTTTTTAATAGTCAACAAATTTGAATATTGTTGGTACTATTTATTCATAAAACTGCTATACCCGTGCAACTCTTGAGTCCAGTAATCGCCTATTATACAACTCAAGGGAAAGAAATGGGGTGATACTATTCTAAGCTGACATCACACGGAAAAGCCACTTTTCTTTATTCGATAAATTAGCGTGCTCAATTAAACATATCCATAGAACTCATTGAACCAAGAACAACCTTTCCTTTCCCTCGTCAGTTTGAACACGACTAGATTCCAAACAATAGGTCTTTGACAGGGTCGACGTTAGCCCGGTCAAGTCAAACATCTTTTATCATATCACACGTATGAAATGAATCAAATACCTACGATGGAAGTAACTGGCATTTGATTTCGCCCCACCAGACATGGCTGGAATAGCGCTGCCATAGACTCATGGTCACCGACGCTGCGACTCGGGTTCAAATTCTTTTCAACAATCTCTCTACTTCTGTTTTTTTATTTGATTGTTGCCTTTTTTCTAATTACATTACAAAAAATTGAAACCTATATAAAAGTTATTGTTTCATACAAATATTTGTGATTCTCTGCCAAGCCCCCTTAAGTAAAAGCGTATATTTATTATCTTAAATGTTACATCGGCCTGAAGCCAACACAACATTTTTGCTATGTAGCCATTTTCGTATCTGTTAAAGTTAAGGGGTTTATATTGGTCAAAATTGTCGTTTCGTATTTTCCGTAGTAATGAATGATTTTCCTGTGGTAAAAATGTTGTATTGTGTATGTTAAGTTGGTTTAGTATACACTACTAAAAGTGTAATTTCAATCCGTCTTGTTGTCTTAGGGACAGAATGTTTTCGACAAACAGATAAAATTGCATAATATAAAAAAGTTGTTTTGGGTTCTATTGCGTTTATTTAGGCCACCCATTTGCAATGTACGTACAGACAGCGTCACGTTACAGTTTCATTATACTAGGTAGGCCAAAAGTAATCACTCTATGTAAATCGGCTCCCATATTTCTGATTAATGAATCAAATTGAGTTCTGTTTAAAAAAAATATTAATCAATACATACACAAGTTATGAATTATGTTTCAGAATACATCTTTTAACTTGCCACCTCCAGAGTGTCTTGAACCTTAAACACGCTAGTCTCCATATAAAGTCGATGTTTTTTTTATCTGTAGAGGAATAAGGCACTTGAAAGTTTTATGACTACTTATTGAAAACATTTTCTTTCAAAAATCACCATTTTGAGAACTGTAGCGGTGTTAAGTCCGGAGGTCTAGCCGTCCGGTTCAATAACACCACACCACCACAGGATCAACTCTTGAGCTGGCGTTTAATTGTTTATTCATTTTGAGTTTAAAATATTAATTTCACATGATTAAAAGATCACTCCATAAAAACTTTTTCTAAATGGTAGCAGTTTAAACGCGTGAGCCAAAATAGACACATTCTGGCTTAAACTCTGCAGGTGGCAATTGAAATATGTTCTAATTTAAACATACTTACATAAATTCTGCATCTTGGAATGCAAGATTTTTGAAAATAGATCTCAAATTTATTGATCATTAAAAAAATGGGAACCAATTTACATATTGAGATTAGGATTACTATTGGCCTCTTAAAACTAAAGTACTTTGAAACAAGTCTGTATGACACTTAACAAATATAATAAATTTAATTACAATTTGGTTGTGTATTAAGTATATTAAATTAGTTTTGTGGAGAAACAGACTTGTAACTCAAATAAACAGCCTCAAAATATTAACATACATACAAATATACATAAATCACATCTATATCCCTTACGGGGTAGGCAGAGCATTAACGGCCGTAAAACGGATATTAACACCACGTCTGACAAAAGGGTGAGGGTCAATCAGATAACTGTGTAGCACTATAGTGACAGGTTGTAAGCCCATCGCCTAATATTGCAATACACATATCTAGTCCTCGAGTCCCTTAGTCGCCTCTTACGACACCCATGGGTAAGAAAAGGGGTGATGCTATTGTAAGCCGGCATCACACGGCAAAATATTTAAAACTGTACAAAGTGCTTAATTCTCGAATTCTCGAATATGATTTACCCAACGATATGTAGGTGTCCCGTTGGCCGTTTAAGGCCAGTTGTTGCGATTTATATGAATTTACCTCAAGAAATAGCAGCCAATCATCTTATATATGGCCTTTGTCACAAATCCATAAAAACTGTCTTATTTTAAATATTATATCGCATTAAAACATTTCTTTAAGGGCGGGGCACACCGGCTCCGTATCCAGCTCTCGTCCGTAGTCACGCACGAACTGATGACGTTGTAATGTATGGGACTGTATGAGATTCGGCACACCGCTTGCGTGCAGCACGGAACGGATACGCAACGCAAGCGGTGTGCCGTATCTCATACAATCCTATACATTACAACGTCATCAGTTCGTGCGTGACTACGGACGAGAGCTGGATACGGAACGCATACGGAGCCGGTCTGCCCCGCCCTTTAATGTTTTTTGTTATTATTTTCATGTGACATAACAACTTTAAGTGTACTAAAAATATTATATTCCATGGTAACATCATTAGTATGTTTTTCATTTTTAAATATAAAAATATCTAATCTATTAGTTTTTCATAATTCTGTACTGATTAAATAATAAATTCATTCATTAATTTAAAGTTAGTTACTCAGGGTTGAGCCTCATGTGAAACTTAAAGAGATTGTTGTAAAACCACAAAGTAATTTCGAGAACTGCTCACAACAAACTTTGATTACTTAAGACTGTTGTTGAAGCTTATCTCTCGAGTTCTCTATATGACCACATAAGAAGATGAAATTGTTAGCTGAATATGACTTTAACACATTTCACATTTATTTTGCTTTTGAAGACTGCAATTTAATATCGTCTTATATTTTCCACAGTTATTTTCCAGCGTGCAAGAGAACGCATAACTGAAATGAAGATAAAACGTTGACGAAAAAACAAAAAAAAAACTTATAATCCTTTCTTTTGGTTCCATACCTCAAAAGGGAAAAACGGAAGCCTTGTAGCATCACTTTGTTGTCCGTCCGTCCGTCTGTCACGACCCTTTATCTCGAGAATGTGGAAACATATCGAGTTGGAATTAAATCCATTTTCACTTCATTTCAAATCCGTTTTTCATTTGTACCGCCGCCTATAGATATAAAAAATCAGACAGGTTTTTTTTTAATGTAAAGATAAGATTCCTAATTGATACATTTATAAATTTACACATGATATAATCTTTTTCCCAAAGAAAAGTATTACTTATGAGTTAGAACCACCGAAAAGAAACGTGATTTGCAGCTATAGATGTAAATTAACGGTTAACTACCGTTATTTAACTAAATTCGCCGTTAGCTACCAATACTTAACCCGTTAACTATGGTTATTTAACCGAATGCGGTATTGAAACGGAGAAGAAAATATTGAGTTTTTAAGTTTGTTATGCGTAGATGATTGTTATTGGTCACATTATAATACTGAAATGTTGCTCGGATACTCCCTTAGAAGCATTTAGAGAAAGTAACAGAGATACTCCACCGACAAGAGTTTGACTCTTAAATTTGAAGAAGAAGAACAGAGATAAATGTTCGAGTTTTTCATTTTTGCTTGAAAATAATACTAATTTTATTCTAAAGATGTAGGTGCCCATACGTATTTAGTAACTGTAGGTATATAGTAACACTAGGTACATTTAAAAAACATTTTGATATTTTTTTTACTGCAATTGATAGGAAGGTATTTTTGATATCGAACCAATAGCGACAGTAATTGATGTTGCGGTGGTGGCGGCGTCTTTTGTTTATTTGACCTACCTACCATCGCTTCTTTTACTTCTCATGGTAGTCTACTGAGCTAGATGTCGGTCGATCAGGCACTAGGTACACCTACAGTCACGCCTACATCCCTTACGGGGGTACCTAAATAACGTGTGAACGGACTAAATGTACCTTTTACTTGTAGACTAAAAATATTTGACCGAAAACAAATATAATTAATTACACACCTAACCAACTGCTTTTAAAAACGTTTATTAAAAACTTCATACAATAAAAAAATATATGAAAATAACCGTAGTAACCCAGTCCGACTGGTTATTAACCGTTAATAACCAAAAAAGCCGTTAATAACCACCTGGTTAAAATCGTTATTAACCGGCTTCCCATCTATATTTGCAGCTCATTTCGTCCAATTTATATTTACAACCTTAACATTGTCTAGTACGTATGTAATCCTAGTTTCATGATAGCGAACTGAAGGGTGCTTAAGATATAGGTACAAGATATAGGTCGCTGTGGTATAGAGGCATGTACGTACGCGTGCCTTATCTTCGATCCAGAGTCTCAGGAATAAACCAAGAGAATTACTGGATTCCGAGGAAACTATACGCGCTACTTATTTGCTTTCTGTTTGTGATAATGCATGAAGGACCAATTTTATACGTTGTCTTGCATTGTGCTTTTATTGTCGGGGATCAAAAAATCTACCGCGGCCTGTCTGAGCATACCAATAATATGTAGTGTCCTAAATAAACTACACCCAAATCTGCTTCGCAATCAATCAAATCTTTCTGCATGTGACGCTGTGATTAATGCTTTTTATTTTTTGACACACTGGTTTAGGATAGCATCACCCCATTTATTTCCCGTGAGAGTCGTAACAAGAGACGACTAAGGGTCTTGAGAGTGTGGATGGCGATATGTAAGGCGAGGTGTTGACAACCAGTCACTATGGGGATACCATTTTTTTCGAATGAACCATCAAACATTTGTCTCGTATCTCCGACTAATTTGCTCGCTAAGCGCCAATAAGACGGTAGGCCAATATAATGAATGACCATGTGCGCGTCTGGGGCGGGAGTGCCACCTCTAAGTGTGCGTACTCTGTGGTAAGTACAAGTATGCTTTACAACATGGCAGTTTCTGTTGAAAACTAACGAAAGGTAAAATTGTGAATTTAGGAGTTAATTTGGGAATTAAGAAGCCACTCGCAGAACCTGTCACGTTGTAAATCGTTTTAAGCGTTTGCTTTCGAAGTCAAAGATAAATTTATACATAGTATAATTCTCTTTCAATGACTGCATTTTTGAAGCATTAACTATTTTTGAGTTATGAAAATAAGCCTAAATTATTGCACCAAAAAGATAAAGAAACCATTTTCTTTTCAGAGTCCAACCAACCCCGGCTCGGCGTAGCTAAAGAAGAGCCTAAACATTATTTACCACTGAGCGGTTAAACTTTGACACGGCTCGTAACTCTCACTTAGAGGTTCATACCTACTAACCATGGCTTCTTCTGCAAGTAGGTATGGTATAGACCAGGATCCCGTGGCTTGCAAATGTTTACCTGACATACATCGTTTTTAACGACCTGCAATATTGTGTGCGTGCTAGTGCTAAGTATCACAAACGATGTATGTTGGACATCGCGTTACCGGGACACAGGTGGAAACGTTGTTTTATACTATGTAAATGCTAGTAATTAAATAACAGTGATACCCTTTTGAGTAAAATGCTGCACAGTGGAGTATATCACTTGTGTACGTTTACTCAAGGGTTACCCAAGCACGTCGTTTTGTTTGTTTGTTTGTGTTTCATACTGCGGCTTTTAAAATTGTTTTCCAAACGAAGTGTTTTCTGCTCCAAGGTTTAGTAAAATAGATATAAATTTATTCAGAATGACAAGTTTTCCTCGTGAGCTAAAAATGCTTGCGATGCTTCCGCCTTATCCAAGTTTTTCCATTGAGTTGTTCCAGTATAATAAAATTAATTGTTCCCGTTGTTACATTGATAAAACCACCAGCCACAGATAATTTTAACGCAGAAAAATAGAATTTAGTTAAATCTATCAACAATGATTATACACATCCTGAAACTCTGCTTTATTCTTATAACGGTTAGGCATAGTTAAAGAAACTACACTGACACTTGACAGTCGAAGGCAAGTTTTATTGCCAGAAACTTAATGTTAGTTTGTCAGTTCGGACTGTCAAGTGGATAAACTCTTGTATTAATTTAGTAATCTTTGAGTAAGTTCTACGGCCGATGTAGCGCAGTGGTAGTGCGACTGCCTGCGGCGCAAAGGTTCGATTTCCGGTGGGACAGGGACACTCACAATGTTAATATTTTCACTTTATGAATTTGTTTCCAGTCTGGTTAGGACATTACAGGCTGATTCGAGCCACCTGATTGTCCGTGTAAAAGATGGTTCCGTGCTTTGGAGGGCATGTAAAACCTGCTGCTGCTGTCTATCATCACTTAGACATGTCAGAGGCCTACTAGTGGTAGCAGTTGGTTGAAAAGCTCTTGACACCAGGGTTCATCGGGTCGTTTATCAACTCGGTGTCACACATCAAAATAAGAAGAAGTGAGTTTTTCAATACTAATAACCGTAAAATTTTCACTTTGTAAAGTTTTCCTTCCAACTTACCCTCCAACGAAGTGTAAAGCTGCTTTAGAAAATATAAGCTCTGTTATGACGTCATTATATAAATCCCAGGCCGTATCTTTTTATGTTCTATACTTCTGAATAGCTGCTAAATTAAAAATGTTACGGGGCTACTCTTTGTTGGTCACAGGGGAAAGAAGAGATAAAAATATTATCGTGAAGAATGTCTGCTATATTGTTCTCAGTTTATTTACCTATCCTACATCAACGAATTTTAAATAGGTAGGCACTACCATTTTCACCTACAGTTACCAACAAATATAACAAAATTTATTAAAAAGCTAATATATATATATATATTATATATATTTAACGAAACATGTTTATCATCGGTATCCAGTTTCACCCACGGCACCTTAAAATCTGAATAACAACCATGATTTTATCTCGCCCATATCGCTTGCGGGGTCGGCAGAGTGTAATCTTTATTTAAAAAATATATTATACAAATTAAGTTCTTCTTCAAAGTACGCGACTGATTGCGTATGTTTTTAACGCGGTTAACTAATAGATAACCTAAGCCAATAACTCGTGTCATGGCTACATCACTTCACCATACACGGCTTCATCGCTGCGGCTGCATTCAATCTATAAAGAATGAGATGCTAGGCATAAGGCTCGCCATTTGTTCGTTTCTGCAATAAAGTTTTATAAAATACAATTAAATAAATAAAACGAATCAGTCACTAGAATTAATTACTAACTTTTGGTGGTAGATGGAGTCATGCCATATTATTCATTGATACAAAATTATTTGTTCTGTACATGTTTAATAATTTAAATGGATGAAGTGTATCTAAACCTCTGACTTGTAACTATGTAGTTATTAATAAATATATTGTATTGTATTGCCATGCGTTATTTAACATAAAGATATACTCGCTTAATACTACTTCTTCTTTACTCGAGTCAATATTCAACCACAATCACTGCTTTGTCGGTGGCCAATATCAGTTGCTCCCACGTACATGTGGTCGTCAAGAGGTTTGATCATCTCTGCGTCTACTTCATCTTTTGCACGAAAAGGCAGGAATGTGAGTGAAACCTCGTCTGAAACGATTATCTTTGCTGTATACAGTATTTATAAGTTTTCAAAGGTTTTGAGCCTCATAAATTCAAATCGAGTTGAATATTCCAAAACAATTTGAATTCATTACGGCATTCAATATCGTCGGCTAAGTTTTAATTTGAAATCCAGAATTAATTATCACGTGCATGCTTGAAATTGATAATCTGTGAATGGTAAGCGGGACTGGGGTGTGACCATTGACATGGTAGCCATCACGCGTAAGACCAGTAATGGCTACCATGCTATCATTACGATTTCTATGGGTTGGTGTCACCGAAGTATAGTGGGGTCACGTCATTTTGAAGTACTTCTACTTCAGGAGGAGTGATGATGAGGCCAATAAGCTGAGTGACGACTGTGAGGAAAAGGGTTGCTTACCCGCCTTGTCGAGAGTTGTGACCAGGGGAACGACTGTTCCAACAGGAAATGTTTGGAAGTTCAGCCAAAAAGTAGGTATTGGCGGCAGCGCGCTGAATTCTCTATTTGTGGTTCGGCGGAATAACTTCTATACCGCGTTTCAGGACTTATATGTGAAGCGCATGCGCGCCGCCACACTATCTTTGAGAACTCTTGAAGAAAATCTTGGATGCCATAACCATAACGGAATGTATTAATATTCAATATAACATTTTCTGCGATTAAACTACACGCAGGTGATCCCGTCTTTCGATCCTGACCGGCCTGGTCCCTGATCTGAATTTTGATACTTACGCTCTACATGAAAAGTTCAAATTATTTACGATATAAAACCCACATTATGTGATAAGTTGGTGCAGCCAAGTGTTACTAAGAGTATTTTTACAGGGGTTGAGAGCATTTCTGGGTTTAACAACACAGTATTTTTGCTCTCTTGGAAGATGTGATCCATTGAGTTTTATGGCTAAATGCAGACGTAAAATGCACATCAAAACGTAACACGAGAACACGACTGAGTCGGACGATCATTGCAATAGTTATTTTCCTGGCGGATGTTTAGTTTCTACATACGCGTACATATCAAACCTTTATTCTTTTCGGGTAAGTAGACCTTTAACGCCCGTAAAAAGGGATATTTACGCCACGCCTGACAACCATTTGAGGGTCATTTAGAAAATTGTCTATCACCATATAGTGACAGGTTGTCAGCCCAGCACCTAAAATGCTCCTAGTCGCATCTTACGACACCCAAGAGAAAGAAATGGGGTAGTGCTATTTTAAGATGACATCACACGGTTTAGTTTTTATTTTCTACATTGTAGTTTGGTAGAAATAAAATGCATTTTGTAGTTAATAAGTATTATATAAACAAAGCTTCGATGCATTAGGATTGTTGTAATAGCCTACATTTTGGAGAAATACTTTCTTACCATGTTCGTTTTCCTAAAGATAAACAAGAGAACAAAACAAGGAAATTTGCAAATACAATTTTCTTAATGTCACATTCGTTTCCTATTTAATTACTTACGCCACAAATTTTCGCCTTTTTTTATGAATCAAAAGTTATTTCAGAGGTGATTGCTAATTTAAGAAAGTGACAAAAATAAGCATGAGAAGTTGAAAGAATAAGGAAATGTTCTGTCATTAGAGCAACACTATTTTTAACGAAACAAACACAAAATGGTTAGCTCTCTTTATGTGGATTATTATATACTCTTTTTAACAACGAAAATTGTATGTGTAACCTTCGAGCAATACGGTCTTCCGGTGTAAGTACTCGAATCACGCACCACCAGACAGCTGAAAATAAAAAATTACACATGGCGATAGCTTGATTTCTGCAATACGCAATCTTTAGCTATGGACTATGTTTGTAAGATAGTTTTTTTTTATTTTGTATTGTTGTTTTTAAGTTTTAGATGTGCATTTGAAAAACAAAAGATTAGACTTCCCTATCTATTAGATATATATTTTGCTCTCAAGCATCACATTTTGCAGGTACTTGTCGGACTAATTAAATTAAACTACGTCATCTTCCATTTCGACTTGTCTCTGCAACTTCCTTAATCTCCTAAAGCCCCTAGGGATCTCCTCCTTTGACTTGGCCTAAATTAATTACCATTCAGACGCTCAAATAAAATCCATTAAAATCATAATTGTTAATTAACCCTCATTCATGTCTGTCAATGGCACAGAGTAGCAGTAAAGAACAGTATAAATGCTCCATACAAGTACTTAGAACTTGTTCAACGAAATTATAGATACCTTAATCTACCTAGGTTATTAGTCTTGAAATCTCAATTTACGCTGATGTAATGTCAAACATGGCAATAAACACCCAAATCAATAAAGGTCATTTGGATATTTACAGAATGCTGCTACCGTAGCCCACATTTTGAACGGGAAACATCAATACAGGACCATAAGAATAAATAATGACGACCGATGTGGTGCAGTGGTAGTGCGACTGCCTGCGACGCAAAGGTTCCGGGTTCAATTCTCGGTGGGACACTCACAAAGTTGATATTTATCACTTTGTGAATTTGTTCCCCGTCTGGTTAGGACATTGCGTGGTGAACCACCTGATTGTCTGAAAAATAATCGGTTCCGTGCTTCGGAGGGCACGTTAAGCCGTCGGTCCCGCCAGCGTTACTAGAATAATCTAAGCAAATCAACATTGATGCAAGACGGTGGCGGCAAAAATAACAGGACATAAATTGAGGCTTAGTTTTACCCGTGGGTGTCTTTTCAAAGTGATAAAATGATAATCGTCCAGGGAATGGGTAGAAGCATTCACTGTGAATAATATTAAGTAGTTTTGATTTAGTAGGTGGTTTTTCCAGTTGATGTCCGTTGCTGCGTATTTTTAGGGCGTCTGTCAACGGACATCTGTCAAGTGTGATCCCCGCCCTAAGCATTTTTAATGGCTATTTTCACTACTGATTCGTAATTTTTGTACTGTGACATCCTGAAACGAATGGTCTGACCACTCGTTTTGATTATAAATACTCCACAGAACAGATTTTCGAAATCAATTGAAATCGATCAGAGATTTTAAATTTTTAAGCGTAAAGAACGTTTCACTGTAATTTGAAATCTATGAATTTTGCTAGTTGATTATTGCATGGGTGTGAATATTTCTGCCTTAAACCAACCATCCATTTACTGTACTAAAGATGCGTATAACCGAGAGCAGTAAGGAAAAACGAATACGCGCCGCACGACCAGACTGTTCGTAAAATAAAACTCATAAATGATAACCACCTTTTTTATTTTTTAGTTCTGGTCTCTTCAATTTCTGCCACGGGGCCGGGACAATCTACACCTGACTGTAAATAACAAGTTGTTGCGGCAATATGCATGTGTGGGTCATATTATAGCGGTATCCGGTTTTAGTAAAGGATTTAAAGAATGCCTTTTGTCTGACACCTGGATACGGCAAAACAGCGTCCGGTATTGAGCTAAGAGTGGAATTCTCCTTAGAAGCGAATGATTTTGTAGCTGACCGACTGTAATACGAAAGTTTTCTACTTCTGAGAAATAATACCCTTAGTAGTACTATATCTTGAGTGAACTCGTTATTTGAAGTAATAACCATCTTTTTCTTGTATTATATTATTAAAATGGCTTATTAATTTTGGTGCTTTGAAATAGATAAAAAAATATGTTCAGGAAAATTTAAGAATTTTCGTAAAGATTAATATTAACGCAGTTAATGATAGAAGAACACACAGTTGTAGGTGATTTGCCCTGTATGATTGGATGTAGTTAGGTATTTGAAAATACAGTTTAAACATTTTTCTAATAAAAATCATTACTTACTAGAACTAGAGAGGCCAAGATTGTCTTGATTCTTATAAATTTTCAATATTATTTACCTACTCTTTTATTTATTGATGATGGTGTTTGTTTTTTACTTTTGACTGGGCCAGAACAGGCTTAGACAGACAAAAAAACCTACCTAGTGTTCACTTATGTTTCTCGTACATAAAAGTAAAAAGTTTGGTGCGTAGTAAAATTCGTAGAAATAATTTCAATTTCACCTACTTACTTAATTTTTTTTTCTTTCCTAGCATTCAATTCAAAAATTTCGCATGGCAAGGCATAATACTGTGATAATTTTGTTATTAAAAATACATAATAAATCATGCTTCTATCCCCTGCGGGGTAGGCAGAGCGTCAATGGCCCTATAAAAATAAAAATACGGTCGCTGTCGCCATGTCTGACAAACATCAGAAAAATTGTGTACCACTAAAGTGACAGGTTGTCAGCCTGTCGCCTAAAATTGTAATACACATGAAACCCTCGAGTCTCTTTGTAGCCTCCTAGGTACGACACCCGGGGGAAAGAAATAGGTTGTGCTATTCTAAGCCGGCATCACATGGCAAATTAAAAATAAAGTGGATCAAAAACATTGCCAAAGTTGAAACAACGCAGGCTGCTAGCTACAAACTTTCACCAAGCCGGTGGTGGTCGCAAAATGCTACATAAGCTATTTTAAAGTTGGACTAGCTCTGAAACTAGAGTGACACCCGCGCTCAGAACTTTTAGGAATCCAAATTAAAATGTAACTGGATGTACATTGAGCTCAATTCGGGATTTAAATTTTCCTTACTTGCCTTAAATTAGTGCTGTCACTTTCCGTCAAATAGGTTTAGAAAAGGCTAGAAGATATCTAAGTCCTGTAATTTTTAAAAACTTCAAGGGTTTTTTCGCCTTTCCTAGTCAATTTAGTCGCCATTGTTTTGATTGTCGCCTTATTTTGACAAATAACACGTATTTCGCATGAAATTATTAGACATGACACGTCTAAAATATCTCCTATCCTTTTCTAAACCTATTTAACGGAAAATGACAGCACAAATTTAAGGCAAGTAAGGAGAATGTACATCCCGAATTGTGGCCTTGTCTACCTAGTCTCAATTTGAGAGAAAATGCAGACAAGACAAAAATCTAGACCTTCTGAGAGTACCTACTCAGAAGAAGAAGAGAAGGAAAATACTTTTTTTTTGCATTTTACTTACTGACTGACGTTAATAGCGAAATCGGCTGCGAACACAAGTTGGCCGTTGCAGGTTTAATCTTAATAAGTGGGGATATAGCTCTAACCCATCTTGCGACTGTGGTGCCTTATAGACTATGCCACACTTGATGTCTTGCAGTCAGTGCCCTAACACCTGCACCTTGTCAGACTTGTATGACACCACCGACTGCGCCGTATCCGTGGTTAATTTCTGGTCGAAATATATTTGAGTCATCGACACGAAAGAAGAAGAAGCGAGCCTTTATCGCCCCCATTCGTCTAATGCTACGTTCACACTATACACCTGCTCCTGTACCTGCTGCTACCGCGAATACCAACGCGAGTGAGTGTTCAAACACTGCCGTCATATTTTTCTCGCATAAATACAAGTGAGCGAGATGGCACTACATTCCACTCGCGCTTTTGCTACCGTTCCTTTGACTCGCGCAAGAAAAGCCGACACTAGCGCGAGCACGGGAAGTGGCAGCGGCATGACGAGTAGCAGCGCGAGTAACTTGTTTACATGCTCGCGCTGCCCAGTTTCCTTGCCCTTTACCGAATTATCATACTAATTCACTGCCCATATAAGCATAGTTTTGACACACCGCGGCAGGCAAATAATCTACAGATTTTTCATAGTAGTGTACGCAACTGTCATGGAATGCCTCATTATTTGCGGTTGCATACTCGATTTTTACTATCCTCTAAAAAACACTCTCGAAAATCAACCTCGTAAACTTTTCCAAACCTTCGCACCGGCGATTTAACGCCGCATTCAAGATGTCCGTTGGCGCGGAAATGTCCTCATCACTTAAAATTTTCACAATAATATACACAACAACGGCGCCAATGACAGGTGTGGCGGAAGATGGCGGCAAATTTGAGTATTGGCACAGAACACTTCGTTTCGTTTCTTAATTTAATCGAAAGGCATACAACATTCGTAATGTAATGTTAAGAAAATTTAATTTATTTAGACAGAATGCATAAAGCAGGTCCTTATACAAATGGTATACAAATTTGTTATCCGAATATAATGAGACGAGTGTAGATAATATCTGTTATTAGCTTCTCAGGGTTGCCTGCGATACCTTATTTAAGACTCACTTCCTAGTTATTTATTTTGTGAACTTTGCTGTCTAGTGAATTTCAGGACTTTTCGGGTGATGTATTTTCCAAGCTGGCCCGATGCCCCTTAAAGAAACACTTCCTAGAACACATGTAACTTTTCCACAGCGGGCAGGATTTAAACCTGTGATTTTCACCATTCGCTAGTGACGACGCCTCTTTAATCTGGGCTACCGCAGCGCCCGGTGTGTGTTGATGCCAATAACGCGTGGCACGGCTCCATCTACCAGGTTGCGTTACGATACTTATTTATGCAAACATTAACTGCTACTCGATGTATTTGCACTTCAGCAGACAATTTTACGAACTGAAGTTGAACTCACATCCGCTAATAGAATTGTACCCCACCACGTATTAAATTCTTGCCACCTAGCCTACTTGCCCGCTCAAAATAAGATTACAAGTTCTGACAAAACATTTAAATTTAATTAATTTTATCGAAAACTAGGGAAAATTTATGATAAAATTTATATTTAAGAGATTGCCTCCGTAAAACCTTTATACGCCCTGCTGGCCATTTCCCTGAATAAAACATTATAGCCTTTCTGAAAAACAGGTATTTTACGTAATAAAAATATCGCGTACATCATAAAACCCGTAAACGGGTCGGACCGTCTGCGCTTTGAAGTCTTTATTTTTTCAGATACCTACGTGTTTTTACTTTTTTCAACCATGTCCGAGGAATATGGGTTTAAATAATTCATGGTCCTTACAGTTTGGCTTCGCTCTACTCCTGGGCTTTTCCTTTTTTTACGTGTTGAAGTAGTAAATAGTAAGATTATCCTGTTTCTTACTCAGGATGTTAATGTGTTTTTAAATTCGCAGATGAAATCAAAAGTGTTTGACTACGAAGCGACAACATCAATTTCAAAAGAACGGAAAGTCAGCGTATATTCCTAAAGTTGAAAGGGGTGTGGGTGATTTAAATTGTGTCGATTTGGATTAAAATCTTTGATGTTTCATTCAAAGTAATGGAAAAAATTCTAGCCAATCTTCAAGTGTACTTAGATGGCGCTGAGCTAAACAGGAAAGTTTCTTTGCATAGAAACGTATGTAATTAGATGAAATGTGCTAATTATTAAAATGTCAAAATATCAACCCAGCACAACGCCATCTGGCATGACATTATAAAAAAGCTCGAAAACTGTTAGTAGAAAATTCCCCATTTAAACCGGAAAAAAGCCTTAGGTACTGATTATCCAAATTTAGTCTGCTGCAGAAAATTATGTCATTAACAAGCTCTGAGATTGTAAGGACAGTATGAAATAGATGTTACCTTCGAACATCATAACTAACCTACCTACCATACTCAGAAACATAAGATCTAACGTTGTTCGTTACATTCAGTCTAGACTAAAGCACTTTAGTCAGTTAATTTATAAGTTATTTAAAGACGCGTTAAGTAAATGGGTGAGTTACAGAGCTAATTTATATACTTACAGGCACGTATAAGCAGCCACCTGCATTAGCATGGAATAGGTACTCTTGATTTCTAAGAAAAATGAGAATTTAACGTTAATTAAAGAGGTTGTCGCTAACCCACAGTTAGTCTTTTACCACCACTTGGTTACAAAGTATTGGCGGCTGCGCGCCGAATAACTTGGTATAATGTTTTCATAGAGTTTCTTAAGAAGTAATAATAAAAATTAAGAAAATCTGCACGTTGTTAAGTATTGCCTCCGTGAGCTCTATGACTTCACGCATACTGGCAGTCATTTCGTCTTTGACGTCTTGGATATGTGACTGCAAGATAATTTTCCACTCATCTAAATCCGCACTTCTTATCTCATGGAGTGTGGTTTGCACTGGATTATGGTTTCTGACTCGTATTATTTAAATTGTTCCATATATGTTCATTTGAATTAAAGTCTGGACTGCAGCCTGGCCACGGTAATCTGCCAAGAGCATCGTGATAACCATTCACTTCGCTGGCAACGTGTGCTTGGGCATTATCGTGCGTTAGAAGATTTTTTTTATTAATTTATTCATGAAACATATTTATGCTCAATATATAGAGCCAAACTTTTTTATTTGCGTTACCAAAATTATATTTTCGTATGAATAAAAAACGGCTGGATAGCGCAACATCTTTTGAGGAACCAACTTAGCAAACAAGGCAAATATCTATGAACAATGGGCATGATGATTCTTAGAAATAAGTATGCTTATACTTTTAAAAAGGAAAATGTACATGAAAAACATTATTCCCCTTCTTATTTCTATTCCGGGAAAAGATTATTTATACAAAAATGGACAACCAAATAAAAAAAACTGTGTGCTCTGCGATGTGATCCCAAACTCAGGAGAAGTTTATTCTGCTAAGTACATTTACATCTTGGTGGCATTTATTACCAGTTTTATGGTGTTCTAAATTAACGTTCATAGAATTAAGTTTTTTTTTTGTCAAATGAAAGTTTTCAAGTTAATAGAAGATAACGTCAGTAACTCGAAGCCCTTCTTCTTAATTTTAAGCAATTTTATGGCTATGAGGTCTCAATTTAGAGCTTAGATTAAAAGATATTTATTTCTCAATGAACATAAAACAGTTCACCTAAAAAGGAGTAACACTAAAAATTATAGGTATAAATTAATGGCATGTAGATACTTATAAATTATAATTAACAATTAACACTATAAAATATGCTTTGCTTGATCTATTTAAAATTTTAAATTAAAGTTGCCTACTGTTAGTTTTTTTTTTCCATGTTTAGTTTGAAAACATATCGAGTCCAACTGTTTAACGGGCCTACTTCCATGAAGTGAGGTGAAAACGAGCTACAAGAATGCATTTTATGCATAATCTAAGGCACATCACTGTCAACAAAATTTTGTTTTTTAATCTTCAAGATATGAGGAATACGCCAGGGCAGCGCAAAATCTCATTTTATATTTAATTACGGAGAAATTAAAATTTGAAGTTACCTCTATTTTTCAGTGATGAAGCGTGGCGTAAGATATTTCCTCCGCCAGTGCTAATCGAACTGTATTGATCTTAGTATGATTATTAATGGCAATTTCACGTTGAACCCGCCCGGGCGGCTATTTTTTGACAAAACAAATTAGTTATTAAGAAATTTAGCAAAACACTTAGTGTTTCCGGCTGATTTCCTTGGGAATAAAAGGTTTTTGTTTTGATGTGTTTCCTCTGCTGTCAAAACTGACGTGGAATTGATCATAGATAAACGGAATATGATGCAGACACGACACACACTACATTTGTTCGATATTTTGACCGTGAAAAATTATTGTAGCTAGAATTTTGCCGTAAAATAATATATCAACTATCTACAACAACGGCATTCTATCCGCTATGGATAATTTTGCCAATGTCAATACTACGTTGATTGATACATCGAACGAAACGCAAAATATGAACCGATTAGACGTAGGTATTAAAAAAAAATTTACGATCAAATAATAGGATGCCGTGGTTGTTAGTGCAGATTAGTATGAAGTAGTAAGGTTCGATTTATATGCAACACTAGACGGCGGCACGGCGGCACAAAAGCAGTTTTTTAACCGCGGCGGAAATTTTTAATTGTAAATATGGAGCGCTGCGCATACGGTCACCACCAAGCACAGTTTTAGGATAAATTATAAGAAAGCAAGGATAATAATTATGTACATGTACTTACGTACATACATACATACACATATCACGCCCATATCTCTTGCAACTTGCGTACCTAGTATACAAAAGTATTATTTATGTTGTAAAAGATTTTTGTCAGATTTCAGTTCAAGAGTGGGATCAATTGATTCGGAAGGTTTTTAGTGTTATGGGGTAGAAGGGTTCTAGAGTGGCACTGGGTCAAGATGTTCATGCTAGGGTAACACTGGGTTGAAAGGTTCTAGACTTATACCTAGCTGGAAAGTCCTAGAGTGTCACAGAACAAAATGCCAATACTAATGTTAAAATTTCGGGAAGGTCGAGAGTATCATTATATTAAAGGTTGTGGTCACCCTGGTTCGTTGGTAACACCGAAATATACCAAACATTGTATAGGGCTATAAATCCCTTTTCTAAAAATACCAATTTCAAGACCAAAAATTACAGGATTATCCAGATAGGAATGGATTAAAAACCTTAGTCAAAAAAACAATTAGAAGCACCTTCGATTTTAAAATTTTCTTAGTTACTTTAATAGATATCACCAAAATGTATGATAATTTTTAACTATGAAGCAATTCAACTGGTGTCGGTGAAAAGGAAAAAGATTGTTAAAGGTGTTCGAAGGTTTGAAAATTTTAAGGCATGCGGCTCTGTGTATGTCTGATGGTCAACAAATATTGTTCAAAACCTAATGAACGGTGCGAGAATGCGACCGCTATATATTATCATATCATAATATCATACTCGAATATATAATGGCCGTCGCTAATTGGTTTTTGCTATTTATATTTTGAACTTACATCTATGTATACTGATTTATGCAATAAACGTTTAAAATTGAAATTTAAATTTAACAGTATTAGTTGCGCTTAAGGTGCACGCAATGACGAAAATGACAATGAAATATCCAAAAAAAGTTTCTTAATGTCGAAGTTCGCAAAAAAATTTACAATACCAGGATGAACAAAAACGAAACAAAAATATGTTCGCGCAAAGTGCGTAACATGATACTGGCCACTTGCATTTTTAAACCTGAACTAATAAGTTGGCTTTATTTAGTTTAATGACTTTGCTTCTTCCGTAATAACGTTAAACTAAAAAGTTGTAAATACTTATGATTTGAGATGTTATGAAGATAAGTGTTTTGTGAACTGATTAAGCCCTTATTTTTAGATGAATTCTTTTCATGTACTGAAAGTGTAAGAATAACAAACAAACAGACAGTACAGTTTATAGAGTTCATAATTAATATGGATACTATGCGTTCAGCTAAGTCTTGGCGAATGGTTCAGCTTATTTCAAAATATGGTCCTTATAATATAATGTAGGTTAATATTCCTTCCAAGTTATAATATCAACTTTGTGAGTAGTCCACCGAGAATCGAACCCGGAACCTTTGCGCCGCAGGCAGTCGCACTACCATTGGTCGTCAAGTATTGTATCAGTACCAGTTAGACTAACATTATATGAAATGGTGACACCTCTATAATATACTCTTTGACATGACTTCCGAATTTCATTTGAATTTCGTTCCTTCCGGCGAAGTAGGACTCTTAATATAAGATGTTAGATTATTAAAGAGTTCATTATAATAGAACAGTCATGTTACAAATACCAACCAATAATAATTTTCTAATATTAGGCAATGTTTCTGACTTTATAAGTGACACTATACATCATAATGTATTTATTTGCACATTAATTCGCGACAAAAGTCCCGCAGCGGCCGAGCCGGTCAATATAATTTGACCCTAACGTTATAATTTTAAGACCGGATCCGGGATCGAAATAAGTCAAAATTGATTAATCATTGTACACGTTACCTTTTGTACATTCAAAACATGAACGTTTTCAAACATAAAACCATGTTAAATAAATGTACTAAGGTTTTAGCACTCACAGTACTATATTATTTTCATATTTTTCAATTTCTTTTACTTATTAATTAATGTTAATAAGCACGAATGGGGACTTTTCTACTGACAGTTCTCGAGCCTTTTTTTACAATGTAATGCCAGTTGACGTTGTGTTCAGTTGAAATTTTGACATTTGAGTCATAAATATATTTTATCTATTTACATACATAAGAAACTCTTTTAGCATAACTCAGCGTCATTGGCAAGAAAATTTCCTTTACAACAAAAATTAAGACCTGTTAAAAAAAAACATATCTTTGCCAGCATTAAAATGTAAAAAAACTGTTTCCTGGTCGTTCCTCATTTCCTACACAAACAGACCAAAAAATGACACCAAAAAAAAACAAGTTTTCTACAGGAAGGAGATAAAAGACACCAATGATGATGTGTTTCACTTAGCACATAGGTATTTAGAGGCTGAAGTACCCATATATTTTTTGCATCTTGTAATTAACTGAAAAACACCTATTCAAATTTAATTAAAGAATTATTGTGATGCCAGTTTAGACTTGGACTTCATGCCGTTTGCCATAAAGTTGATTAGACTAAATCAGATAATTGGTTATTATTATTTTTTTACTTAGTTTTGTAGAATATGAAGAAAAAAGAAAAAAGAAGAGAACGCAATAAAAAAGCCCTGGACACATACAGGCACACACGCCGTGAACATCAGGATACCGCTTAGTCAGGATAACACAGCATTAGGTCCGCCGTAGAAAAGTGATATAGTAGGTAAACAATAAAGAATGGACCCTAATGATGATGATGATTTCGGCTACAGCGACTGCAACAGAAGCGGGGCTCTGCTGGTTTGCCCGCTCGTGTGCCCTAATACGAGAACTAACCACTTCGCTCAGGTCGAATTTTGCAACAATAGATTTGTATTGTCCTTGAAGTACACATGTGTGCTGTTACGAGCGGAGTAGCTAAGAAGCTTGAAGGTGAAACTGGAGTCCGTACTCGGAAACAAGGTGTGCATCCAATGACCTCCAAATTCGTTGGACCCTTCTATCTCTTTCTAATAGTTTGTAAGTAGGCTGACCATGTAGTTTCATTCATGTCGGAAGTAAAAGGGACTAATTTTTTTTCAAACAAACAAGATTAAAAAGGAAGCAAACTTAATTGCTCTTTAGAAAGGCTGGTATTTAAAAAAAATCGAAACGTCAATCTACATAACGGTAATAATTGTATTTTATTGAGAAGATGCATGATCCAAGCAATGAACTTAACATATTTTCAATTTCAAAATCGTTATTTCGTTATATTACGCACCTCATTTCTTTCGGTAAGTAAGCATACCAGTTTTAAAATCTGATTATATTATGTTACTAGCGGCCCGTCCCGGCTTCGCACGGGTGGACTATTATTTTCTACATAAATGCACTTTAAATTTTACACCCTTTTTTCACATTGGAGGTTTTCTATTATATTTTTTATCCTTACCTACAGCTACTATTATATACACTAAGGTATTTATTATCTCAAAATATTTTTTAGAGTGAACTCTAAACTTGGGTACTGAAGTACCCAAAGGGTAATAACGAAAACCCTATTACTGAGGCTCGGCTGTGCGTCTGTCTGTCCGTCCGTCCGTCCTACAGTTACAAAGCTGTATCTCCTGAAACGTTATACCTAGACAGTTGAAATTTTTACAGACGTTGTATTTCTGTTGCTGCTATAACAACATTTACAAATTTTATAGTTTTTGAAAAAACACCTCACGATAATCTGTTGAAAACTAACAGCGACATCTATGTTTGTATTATGGAGCTAAAGTATTACTTTTCTCAGTTTTCGTGATAGCATAAATGTTAAACTACTGAAGCTAGAGGGATAAAACTTGGACTTGAAGTTTTTTATGTAATGAAGCAACTATTAAAGATAAAATTCCGTTTTTTAAAATCACCCAAGGGATGAACAGGGGGTTAAAAGTTTGTATGTAAGTTCGTTGTCCTAAGTGTGATCCGTTTCAAAATTAGTGATTAGACTAAGGACTTAAAATAATTAAACACGTGTTTCAGCATATTTGAAATTTTAACCCTTAATACGGTCAAAAGGGGGTTAAAAAATTGCATGAAAGTTCGTTTTTTTAAATGAATGTGATCTATTTCAAAATTTGTGATTACACTAATAACTTAAAATAATTAAATACGTGTTTCAGCATTTTTGAAATTTTAACCCTTAAAGGTGTCAAAAGGGGGTCAAAAGTTTACTACCAGTTGGGCTACCAGTTTTCCCATGGGAACGTGACTATTTCCCGGAATAAATTATACTTATAAACCTTCCTCTCAAGTTACTCTATCTAATAAAAAAAACCGCATCAAAATCCGTTGGGTAATTTAAAAGATATAAGGAGACACCAAACGGGAAGCGACTTTATTTTATACTATGTAGTGATGGTCACCCTACAATCGCGGGCAAACATCGGGGACACTCGGGAGTAAATCGGGAAAATAAGAAAGAGAGATGCGCAACTGAGCCTTGCATCTGTCAAAAAATCTAACTTCACTGTTCAATACGTGCCACCAACTTATCTGTTCAGTAGACAAAATTGGAACTACAGCCGCCATTTTGTGAAGTGTCATTCATTGTCAGTTTTTTGAAGTGCGAGTGCTCCGTGTGTTTTAGTCTTGTTTTATTGTTAAAAGTATCATTATCATGCCGAAACCACTAAAAAGTGATGCGCGACAGATTATTTTAAAAGTGTTAGCTTTTATGAGAGAAGAAAAACGCCTTCAATCTCCAGAAATACCATTTGAAAAAGTGACTGAACGCGTTGCAGCTGCTACAGGTTAGTGTTGCTAGTTAATAAAAAAGGGTCCCACCGGTTATCACTTTAAAAAATGTGTTTTTGTAAAATGTTCTCAGTATATTCCAGAAAATATTTTGGTTCATACTTTACCTATTTATTTTTTCATATTTCTCATAGTACTCCTTTTTGTTATAGGTGTTAGTGAGCGATTTGTTTACAAATTAATGAACGAAGAAAAACGAGCTGATGAAAACAATACTAAAATTTCGACGCCTGGCAAGCATAGGAACAGGAAAAGTGGGAAAGTAGAAGTTAATGATTTTGATATTGGTGTAATAAGACGGAAAGTACACGAATTTTATGCAGTGAAGAAAGAAATTCCAACATTGTCAAAATTATTGAACATTTTCAGAGAAGAAATTGGTTTCCAAGGTAAACGCGAAACACTCAGAAAACTGTTGCACAAAATAGGATTTCGTTTTAGAAAAACTAAATCAAACAGAAAGTTGCTGTGTGAACGCAACGACATTGTGGCATGGAGGGCTACTTTTCTACAAAAAATTCATGAAAATGAGTGTGGAGAACAAAGACCCCTTGTCTATTTGGATGAGACCTACATACACTCATCTTATTCAACTGGCAAATGCTGGCAAAGCTCTGATGTGGAAGGTGATTTAGAACCTGTGTCAAAAGGGCAAAGATGGATTATAGTCCATGCAGGTGGCGAAGAAGGTTTTGTGGAGAATGCCTTGCTTGTATTTAAATCAAGAACGACTAGTGGAGATTATCACCACGAAATGAATAACAATAATTTTAAGAAGTGGCTTCTGGAAAAATTGCTCCCAAACCTGCGTAAACCTTCACTTATTGTAATGGATAACGCACCATATCATAGTATTTGCATTAATAAATGTCCCAACTCAAATAGCTTAAAGGCTGACATGCAAAAGTGGCTGTCAGAAAAAAACATTGAGTTTTCAAGCCAAATGACAAAACCGCAGCTTCAAGAATTAATAAAGAGAAATAAACATGCGCCCGAATATGAAGTTGATACTTTGTTGAAAAGTCACGGTCACTCTGTTCTTCGATTGCCGCCGTACCATTGCGACCTAAACCCGATTGAAATGGTATGGAGCTCAATGAAAAGAAATGTTACTCCAGCAGAATGGAAAAACCACTGTAACCATGTTAAAAAAATTGAATGCGAGTATAGGACGAAGGATGGCTATTTAGATGTACCGTTTATTATTCAATTACATAGCGATAGCGAAAACGACTCGAGTGATGATGATTACGATGACGGAGAGTTATGGGAATCGTCAAGCCCGTCTACCTCTAATATGTCTTCTGGAATTTCTGGAGAACGGCTGTTTGAAAGTGTACATCTTGACCACAATTATTTTTATAAAATATAAAAAGATAAAAACGAGTTGTTATTTTTATTTTGTTATACATAATATACCTACTGTTACTTACGTGTTAAAAAAAACTATTTTTATAAAATATTACTATTAAAAAAAAACAAGATATGGGCCAGTTTTAAGTTACGTTGAGCAACTCAACTATTAAAACCGCATTAAATTACATTGAATAGTTTTTCCTGATGTGCGTACAAAGATACAGAAAGACAAATATTAAAAAGAACAACATTTTGGCTTCTAACGGCCGTGAAAATATCTCATGTGTACAGAATAAAGATACAGCCCAGTTACAGTGGATTCCCTACAATTTTGGTATACATACTTAAATAGCAACACTAAACACGACACTACTGCCCCCGGCTACTGAACAGATAAGTTGTACAGAGTACGGCTTCCAGGTTCATAACACACGCTGATCCACGTCAACGTATCTTCACTAAACTTCGGATACTGATCAACACCAACCTTCACCACTGAACACCCTTGTAATCCACTGCCTGCAGGACCACAAAGAGACCACAGCAGCACCTGTCACCAACCAATCTTGTACAATCTATGCACTTTACTAACTTTAGCTACTACCCGCGGGGTTAACACGTAAATAACCAACATGCACTTCATGATCTTCTCAAATATTCCATGGGCAATACTAATCCAGGGTTCCGCCATCACAGGATGATCACAATTCCACCAAACACTCCAGAATTTATCGGAATCTAAATTTAACTTCGAAACGACTACATTGAACAACAGACCAACCGGAACCGTCAAATTTGTTTACTTCATTGACCACTTGCGTTCTGTTTCTCAATCACTAACGCAGTCAACAATGAACTGTGAGAGCGTACTTCATTGCCTCAAACGTTATAGCATTCTTACGTATAGCCAACAGTGTGCAAAAATATCGCACTACCTACCTATGTTGAGTGATGCCAGTGCTGTGTTTCGTTTCTGCAAGAATCATACAGGTATCGAACCGAAGCAAATGTTAACAACTCGCGAACTGACAATTAATATCAGCTCATATCCACCAGAGTTTAATCAATCTCTGAAATATTTATTCAGCCTAAGTTTTGTTAATAGAGGTAGTTTTGCTTAGTTTTTAAGCCTTTTCCTTGAATTGAGAAGTAAATTTTCTTTAAAAAATATATATTTTGAGTGTTTCAACTTTTCTGTCTCTCATTTAAACAGCTTTAGTGGCATCCGGATTGCCATATAAAAAAACAACACATACGTTTTTTTCCAAGGGTTATTATTCAATTTCTTGATTTTAGAAAGTCATAGCAGAAAAATGAAGTCTATAGTCATCTATCACAATTTATAAGTCAAATACTTGACATGTGTGTGATGTTTTGATCTAAGAATTAACAAAAAAAGTTTTTAAAAAATACAGCTCATGCTCAACCTTTCGGATATTGTTTTGGTAAATTAGTACAATCTTACTTAATCTTTCTAATTACTTGAAAATGGGCGAAGTTGGTCCTAGAAAATGTCCTTTGCTTCGAGGGCTGGTAAGTTTCAAAAGTGCTTCATTCCTTTCATTCATTGAAATTGGTTTTCTTATGAACGTAGTTGTCGAGATCTTCATGCTACATTGAAAATACAATTAGAAATAAACGGTTATTTCAACAGGATGGGACAAGGCTGGTAACTAAATAACGAGGACAATCAAAAAAGGTTCAAATAGTAACTCACATAGGCACCGAAACACTCAGCGGTACTAATAATAAAGAGTTCACATTTTTTAGACATATTACAATTGTATTTGTTTTTCATTTGTACACCTTATTTTCAGCGTTGCCTACGCGATTTGGTTACCAATAAAATAGGTTATTTTTTGCCAATGTGGTTCATTAAGAATTAAAAAAGTCATTTGCTAGCACTCACCCTTTAAAGATGATGTGTTTATCCCTAAAATCTTTAAGGGCCATAGGCAGGGCCACAGGGATTGTTCTGAGTAGCTTTTGCATTTTCATCATATTATTCTTTGTACTTTAATTTTTTGTTTCGGTATCAAATCGTTCCTGGTATTGTATTTGTAAGTGCAGCAAAATTTCAAGTGCTACCAACCTACAATGAAAAAGAGTGCAAGTTGCTCCAGCTCAAACTTCTGGCGTAGATTCTTGTCTAAATTCAAATTACGAAAGAACGACTTAAGTTGTTTTGCAGTTACTCAAGGTTTTTATACAATTTGAATCGTATATTATCACATTATCGCTAAAGGTACTGCGTATCATCGCCAATTAATGGACACTGCTACTGACATGAATTTCATCCAGATTCAGTCTTAAAAGATAATATTAACTTGCATTAAAATCGTTCTGTATAATTTTTCGTATTGAACAAAATTCTAAATTGACTTGGAAAATATTTTGGTTGCAGAAAATAGTAAACTGACGCGGTCTCTATATTTCGCATCTCAGGTGATGTCACAAATGGCTAGTGAAATGTATAACCCTAACCAAATCCGCTGGAAAAGAAGCTTCATGGGATATAATGTATGTTAATTCAACCATAATATTATCTTCCCTTGCGGTGCATGACTAAAGCGAATCATAAATTAAAAACTATAAATTATCAATAGTATTTATTGAAAGAATAGTAAAGAACTAGAGATACCGAAACAAAAATAATAAAAATAACTTCGTTGAATAAAATACAGAACGCGCCGACTAATAGTTAGGTCTCACGGAAAATCGACTATGGTGGGTGTAGCTTTGCTAATTGTAGGTTCTTCCATAGCAAATGCTGAGTGAGAACCTTTTTTTTTTGTTACGAGTATTATTATAATTATTATTTTTTATTAATGATGGGTTTGTTTTTGACTCTAGTCTAGGTCATAGGACAGAGACATAGTCTAAGATGGAGCGAGCTCACCCAGAAGAAGCCTGTTAAGGCACTGGCACTCCCACACACTGACGGAACGCAGCAAGCTACTTGGCGCCAGACTTCGGCGGGATGGTATGGTGATCGCGAGCCAGGTGGCCCCTTACGGAGCCTTCCACCGCTTAGTTATTATCTTAGTTTTAAGATTGTTACTATTATGTTATGTTGCTTGTTTGAGCTTTACTATTCCATTCTTTCGTTGGAGATATTTTATTGTTTTCCGGCCTCATGTAATTTAATTTGTATTTCAGTTCAGCCTGACTAGATCTGGCAGCTGCTGTGCAGGCCATGGCGAAGGAACTACTAACCTCGTGAACGTGTTTAAGAACTGGCTCCGAAATCATGAGGAGGCACAAGTAGGTTTATGTTTTTTACATACATACATCAGCCTATAGCAGTCTACTGCTGGACGTAGGGTTCCCTCAGGGTACGCGATATTTTGGATCTATCCATAGGGGGTTTTGCCCAATAGTCACCACGCTGGGCAGGCGGGTTGGTGACTGCAGTGTGTGGTTCTGGACTATGTTGTCAAACACGGAAAACAGAGCTCTGGTCACTTATTTATTTTATTGTGTTTGGCGAGCTTACAGCATAATTTACACAAAGTACTTAATATTAGTAAACTAAAGTCAATAATAACGAATAAATAGTAAAACATTCGGACTTAAACATGTCTAACACTTACAATAAATATGTATCTGTGTCCGATAAAAACCAAGATTTAGGCGAGTGAAGCCGTGAACGACCACGACAGTGGCGCCACTTCACAAAAAAAAGTTTTCTCTCTATACAAACAATATATCAGGATGTCCGTAGCCCAAATTTTTATTATTATCCTTAAGTAAAATTTAGAACTAGAAAATAAGGCTGTGTGATGCCGGCTTAGAATAGCATTACCCCATTTCTTTCCCGTGGGAGCCGTAAGAGGCTACTAAGGGACTTATTGCAATTTTAGGCGATGGGCTGACAACTTTTCACTATGGCGATACACAATTTTCCGAATGACCCTCAAATTTTGGAAAACTTGCAATTTTTTTGGGGCTGGCAAGGTTAAAGCTTAGTTAAGGATCGTTTGCTTGTTTAAATTGAATACCTAGGCTCTGAAACTACTGGACCGATTTAAAAAAACATCACCATTAGAGTCTTACATTATTCTTGATGAACGTAAGCAATATTAAAATTTCTTATTCCCGCGGGAAAACGGCAAGCAGCGGATGAAACTGCAGGGCTGGCCGCTAGTTTTATGATGTGATGATTTGTCTGTTATACCTACTTCTGGGATACCCCAGTACCTATCTTTCACAACTTTACCTATCTTGTTTGACGCCACGAAGTCATCGACATAAAATATATGTCATACAAGCTGTTACCCGCGGCGTTGCCCGCATAAAGTTAAAACTATCCTATGTATGCGTTAATCCATGTTACCTTCTTCTATATGTGTGCCAAATTTCATTACAATCGGATCTGTATTTTTTGTGTAAAGAAGTAACAAAGTGCAAGTGTATTTAATGGCAAAATTGTCGTTCAAGGAATGAGCTGCGGAAGCCCAGATGGAAAAGGCGTCGTCACTAGTAATGCGAAGGTCGCAGGTTCAAATCCTGCCCGCACTTGAAAAATTTGCAAGTTTTCAGAAAGTGTATAACCAAACACGGGAAGTGTTTTACAAACAAACAAAAATATAAACTTTTGAATTTATAATATTAGTAGGATAACTTCTAAGTATTTATTCTCTCTCTGTATACAGGTAATGGTGGCCAGTGTGCTTGTGGTAGTGGGACTGTGGTGGTTGGTGCGTACCATATTGGCGCTCATCCTCAGCCTGATTCTGCCCGTGTTTGTGGTCTTGGTGGCTGTGGTAAGTAATAAAAAAACCGGCCAAGTGCAAGTTCAACTCCTCCACCGAGGGTTCCGTAACAACCCCTTTCATTTAATACCCCACTTAAACTACTACCCTCAATCTTACATTTTGTTCTTTTTCGTCCCCCTTCTTCTGTGGCGGAATAAACATATTATAAAACTTTATATTTTTTGAAGCTACTTGCCAAATTTCATTGTTCTCGGTCCACGCGAAGTACTAAATCAAATTTGTTTTTTCAAGAGGTTGTAAAATACGCATTTTTACAGCGTATTTTTTGTCAACGGTAAGGAAAAACCTTGATTTTTTAAAAACTTTAAGCGGCCTTAGACCTGAGTATTTCTACGCGAGAGATATTATTAAAATATATTCCCGAGATAGGCTGCCTGCACACTGCACATAAATGCAGCTTTGCATTTCGCGAAGATTTTTTACATGAGGACGCTAAAGGCCGACGGTAGGATAGACATCAAAGTGATCCTATAAGGGTTCCGTTATTTCCTTTTAAGGGACGAAGCCCTAAAACTTTTGGGTGCTGTTCGTTCTGTAATCATCAATCATCTTTTGACCCAGCGACAGAAGTCGAGATCAATCGCGTATAAAAATTGATGTGTTGAACTTTGACGACGCGTGTCGGGGTTAATAGGTGGATACATTTTTGGGTCACTGAGCCTAAACAAATAAAAGAAAATGCGTTAGTTTACGGTAGTTAGTTTCCCGATCGTCAAGAATGTGTACATTTTAAGTTTGTTAGCCGATTAAACTGATTTGTAAATGAAATACACTGAACGGCACGGAATTCAGCCTAAACTTTTCTTTCCTTTAAAATATCCAAGTCGCAAAAAAAATTACCATATATCAAACATCCAAATATCTAAATAGCTTCTTGATAAATAAAAGTGTCGTATTTTACATATTTTTCAAAGGTTATTTCAGTCTGAAATTGCAATGTCGTTGAACTAAAAACCTGCTTAAGGTAGCTGGCAGTTGCAGGCTTAGGGGTGGGGCATTTCGTGAAACCTACCTATAGTATCAAATTTTACAATTATAACGTGTCGAAAAGAAAATATAGTGATTAACACATATTGCAAGTAAACCGAGCCCGACTTTTCACGTTCGAATGTGCGCGGTGCAAGCATAACTTAAGTGACAGTGAGAGAGGCACTACACCGACATAAATCGAATTGCGAGCAAAGCGAGCTCGACTTATTGCCAAACTGGTGTGATGCGAGCAGCACAAGTAGAGAGTGAGATGGACAGCACGCCAACACAAAACAAATTGCAAGCGAAGCAAGCTCGACTTTTTATGCTATACTGGTATGATGCGAAGAGCACTAACAAAGAGTGGGATAGGCAGCACACCAAAACCAAACGAATTGCGAGCGAAGCAAGGTTGAATTTTCTCGTTTAAAATGGTATGGTGCGTCATTAAGGGAGAGCTTGAGAGAGAGACACCAAATCAACACAAAATCTAAAACTAAAACCAAAAAAAAATCTTTTTTGGTAAACTGGTGTGATCCGAACAGCACTAACCGAGATTGGGATAAAGCAGCACACCAACAGTAAACGAATTGCGAGCGAAGCGAGCTCGACTTTTCACTTTCAAAATGGTGTGGTGCATCATGAAGGAAGAGCGCGAGAGAGAGGCACCACACCAACACAAAACGAATTGCAAGCGAAAAAAAGCTTATTTAAAAAGAAAGCTTAGATTGAGCGTAGGTATTATTAAATTGCAATAGCCTCCTGTGGAAATAAAAATATCCCCATTCGGCCCTTACAGATGTTCGCGTGTTGGTTCTCAGAAGATCTCCGAAACCAAATAATGATCCACTCCTCACATCAATTAACTTACTCCTCCCGGCAGTACATTGCTTATTCCCGAGATCACCAAGACTTTTACAACTAAGTAATAACAAAATTCAAAATTTTCTATCTTATTATTGATAATCAACTTTATATGGAAACAGTAGAAAACTCAGAATTGTTTCAAGAATAAACAAAACCTTTATGAAATTCAGTTACAAATATCTGACATGGTTTTGTTAGCAATTGTATATCAAATACCTAAAGTGTTGTCAATTTTGTAGGCGTTTTTTCGTCCTCTCGATGGCCTACCGCAGGCTACTGAAGAAAGAGTTATCCAGGGACCTGCTAGCTGCCCTCTCTTATCGGGAAACCGCTTAAACGCAGCATACTTTCGTCTTCAGCAGCTGTGTCGCCTGCAAAATTGTCAAGCTCTAGGTAGTTTTTCTAAATGTTTTCATCTTCATTCAATTTTACCGGCTAAGATCTTCTTTGATTCATGCAACAACTAAGGCCTTTTTTACAAGGATAGTTTGGAAATATACTTATTCGTTTTGCATTTTCATAGATAAATAAGCTTGGTGTATTGTAGCAAATTTAAGGCGATGGGATGAAAACCTGTTACTGTAGTCTTCTTCTTTTCATGTTGGACACCGAGTCGTCCAACTACCCGATGAACCCTGGTGTTAGAGATTTTCAACCGGCTTCTACTAGTAGTAAGCCTCTGACTTGGTTGTGTAACGCCCGCTGTCTAAGTAATCATAGACAGCAACCGGGACCGACGGCTTAACGTACCCTCCGAAGCACGGAACTATCTATTTTTTGGACATTCAGGTGGTTCAGCCTGCAATGTCCTTACCAAACTGGGAACAAATTCACAAAGTGATAAATATCAACTTCGTGAGTGCCTCACCGAGAATCAAACCCGGAACCTCTGCGTTGCAGTCAGTCGTGCTACCAATGCGCCACATCAGTCGTCAACTGTGGTACTACACATTCTTCTGAATGACCCTCAAATATTTTTCAGACGTGGCGTAAATGTTAGTTTTTTACGTTTACGATCTGCCTACCCCGCAAGGGATATAGGCATGATATATGTATGTATTTTTGCAATCTGTGAATCAATTATGTATCCTGGCCTATACATTTTTTACAGATTTTTGTGCCCCAACTTCGAGATCCATTGTTGGGTCAGAACTACCCAGCACTGGCCAACATTATACGCAACATCCTCATCAAAATGGCGGAAAATATTAAAGACAACTAACAAAACCCACAGTGCTTGAACTAAACTTAAAGTAAAAATTGCAAAATTAATGTGAAATTTATTTTTAAATAATTCATTACATAATCGATTAGAGAAACTAGTTTTTGTATCTCTAACCTGAAGACCACTGCATCAATGGTCTTTTGAAATTGAAAATAAAATCCATAGCAATTATTTTAAAGTTTTTAATTTGCTAGCGAGAAAAATCTTCCGAAGTTCGGGATCCGGCATAAAATTGTTGCGAGAAAACGTACCAGCGCAATCAAGACTTCGTTCTTCTCAGATCTCAATCAAGTGATGAATTTTCTGGTAAGCTAATTTCTATTTTTATCTTATATGCCCTTACTGATGTAAGGATGAACTTATGTTTTTTATAAAGACACCAAATATTTATCCACATTAATGAATACAATTTTTTTTAAACACATGTAGTGTTTTTTAATTAATTTTTTGAAACTTACAATATTTCTTATATTATTTGAACCTGCGACTTTCAGTGTCAGAACTACCCATTGGGCTATCGCAGCTTACGTGCCATTGGTAAAATGGCTGTCCAAATAAATCTCAAGTCCAATAGCGTGTAACATGGCTCCAAACAAAAATAAATAAATAAATTATAATAAACCGGAAACTTTACCTCTAGAACGCTACCCGTTAATATCCGTTTCAACTGACCCTCATAAATTCAAAACGGCTTTATTAATTCCACAACAATTTATATTTCAATGAGATCGAGGCTGCGTCTGATATCGTGGTATAAGTTTTTAATCGAGTTGTTTGATGAATTAACCTATTTCAATATTAAATTCAGCTTCAGAATGTATCTACAGTCGCATTTTGAATTTGAGTTAGACATCGAGTTCCTAAAATGAGTTCCTACCACACAGGTACTAACGCAAAAAAACAAATTAACTTCTCTAGGTACTGACTGTTGCTTGCATTTAGTTCACTTGGGTTTTACAGTACAGTTCAGTCGTTGCCATAATAGCTTTTTGTGCGAGTTTTATGTTTGTCTACATTCATCGACTGTAAAACGGAGCGAACTAACAAGCTACAATACTGGAAAGTGGTGAAATTGTGTTGAGTAGTGTACGGTTTTACGTTCCATTCTAGTTAAAGTATTATGTCGAGTAGCTGTGTTCTTATTTCTGCACAAAATTGTTAGATTTGGAAGACTTTGTCCAAATTACAGAAAATAACTATTAGTAGTACTATTTCATCATGACAGTTGAAAAAACCACTTTTTTTTTGGTCCAAGCCCTAGCTTCTTATGTTTGCAATGCAGCTTATGGAATAGTTTATTTTCTGTTTGGGACACCGAGTCGAAGAACCCTGGTGTCTTCGACTCGGTGTCCCAAACAGAAAATAAACTATTCCATAAGCTGCATTGCAAACATAAGAAGCTAGGGCTTGGACCAAAAAATACGGCTGCATGCATAACATATTATTATTTTCGGAAATCGTGCTAACTTACAGGTTGTATGAAAAATATTAACTGGTTTTAATTAGTTATATTTCTCAGTATTTTGTTTTGTGTTTTGACAGTGGAAAATTAGGAACTAGTATCTAATCTGTGGTAAAGTGTAGGGAGTTGTGGGAGGGGTAGAAAACTAATTTTATTTTGAAGTATGTTTAGGTCGGAATTGTTGACAAAAGTAACAAGGCTCGCAAAATATTAGGGTTGGCAGCTTAAAGTTTTAGTATGTTGCGACCACAAGCCTACCAAACTTTGCTACAATCTACAGGTGCTCATTTAAAGGTTTCTATATTTCTAGTTACCTTTAAAGAGAGAAAACATTTCTCAAATTAAAAAAATTCAGTACATGTATGTATATTATAACCTTAACATCATTCCAGTTTTTTTTTTATTTGCTATTGTAGATTAAAAAACTAAAAAAATATATGTCGCAGTAAAATGGCAATATCAGGAACTCAATTCCTAGAAATTTGGCCAAAAGCTGGAATATGGCAAAGTCGTGATTCATTCTGCCATTGTCTTAAACAGATCTTGGAATTTATAAGAAAAATAAGGCGAGTGAATTTTTTAATGGTTTCGACAGTGTCTCCACTTCACAAAAAAATATTGTCTCAGTATACAAAAAATCTATCAGAATGTCCGTTGCTCAAGTTTTTGGTATTATCCTTAAATAAATTTAGAACCTGTAAACTCTAGTCTGTTTTTAAGTTCACTGAGGGAGCACTAATCACTGATTGCGGTATCCACGAGTCAACTGAAAGATTTGGCTAGAATTGCTTGCACTCAAGGAGCGTTACAGTTTTAGTGAGTGTCATTTCAGCTTCTTACTCTGGTTGAAGACAAAGATACCAAGCGAAGATACCATTAAAGTCTGGGTCATTGTAACATTCTGACATTATTTTGGAGGTTTCATTGAGATCGCCTCGCTGCGTGAATTATTGCAATTCTTGTTTACCTATGTCATTATTATTTCAATTCACAATTTGTGTAACCAACCACATAAAGAACGGAATGGCAAAACAATCCTTGAGTATAAGTCAGGTATTGCGGTTACCCTCTAACATAATTCTAATGCTGGTCCAGAAATGCTGCATGTAAGGCAGGGATGCAAATTTTTTTTCTTCTAAAAATATCGATTTTTAATAATTGTATCTGAACTTGAATTAATTGATTGATTGAAAATTGCATTTTTAAAATCTCCTAGTGCAATTTTCTTTGCTCAAATTTTTTGCACTGACTGATTTTTACGGGTCTTGCTCAGACATCAATATACGTCACCTTATTAGAAACTCTGACACCAGGGTTCATCGGGTCATTGGACAACTCGGTATCCGTGTCATCTTCTATATGTGTGTCAAATATAATTACAATCGGTTCAGTAGTTTTTCGTGAAGAAGTTACATACAAACTTTCGCATTTATAATATTAGTAGGATTTATACGATAAATACCAAGCTGTCCATAACTTATTCTGCTAATGATCAAAATAATGTAGCTGCAAAAATATGTTCGAAAGTAAATTCGTTTTAAGTACTTAGAAAATTACTATAAAACCTGATTCGGTTTTTAAGATTATTCGACACTACAAGCACACCACACACACACAATGAAAGGAGTGATTAAATTGGTTAACGTTCTTCTGCTACGACTTTTCTAGCTACCGCAATAATGACATGATGGAGACATAACAAGCTAATGTACGATATAATGAAAAGCCTAATAACACCACTGTGACATGCTTGGAATTATTGTATGCATAAGACTGCCTTGTAAAATAACAGAGTGTGGTACAAAATCAAGTATTAATCCGTACTAATATTATAAATCTAATATTTTTGTGTGTGAATGTATGTTTGTTACCTCTTCACGCCTAAACGGCTTGACCGATTTGGATGAAATTTGGAACACAGGTAGAGTATAACCTGGAATAACACATATGCCACATTTTTACCGCAGAAAAATACCTATTACAACGGGAAAATGAGTGGATGCGGGTGAAACTGCTGGGAAGAAATCAAGTGTATAATATCCTCTTAAGTTCTGTTGTTTAAATGGCTAGCGGGAAAATTATAAAAATCGGTGTAATTTTAGAAAACTTGCAAGCTTTTCTATTGCGGGCAGGATTTAAACCTGTGACTTTCGCTGTTCGTGACATGGCTCTATCCACCGGGTTAGTTTTGCAACTAATTTCCCAGCGACAAATTTGATGTAAACCCGTGATAGATTGAATACCAAATTTTTAAAACACTCCATCTACCGACAAGTCCAACTGCACCATTTAACAGGTCCTTAACCCTACTTGAAAAATGTTTATGGCAACAATTCTATTACTCGTTCAACTTGATAGTGTCTTATTAAACTGATGAATTTAATAGAAACTAAACCAAAGGCGTTCTAGACTTTATACTAAGATATTGAATTACATGCGTATCTCTTATATTTGTACCAGATCCCTTGTCTTACTTTCGTTTTGGTTTATGTGCTGCATAATTTATACTCACATCAGTCTGTCCTCCCTAAAGTAAGTAGATAAGTAGAACGTGTGTTGCGAAGTAAATGGCTTTGCTTGCAGCATTTGCATGATGAAGCATGTTTGCTGTAGTGGGTAACACAAGAAAATTGAAATGCCAAGGAATATATTGTAGGAAGTTAAATATGCCTACACACAATCGCGGCGGTTTTATTTACCAGGTGTCCAGCTAAACTAAAAAAAGGTTCCGAAATAACTCCAAAACAAAAGTTCTTTAGCATGATGGGCTGCTTCAGCTATCAAAGCCCAGCTAAAATATACGACATACGGAAATTAATATGAAGGAGATTCTGTACAACATAATAGACCGCTTCTTATGTACGATTATATAAGGGACATGTAGTTTAAGTGAAAAAAAATAAGCAAAAGAAAAAAATATTGGACCCGAGTCGCTTATTGCGTCGGAAACAATGTCTAGATAGGTTAAATAAAATGGCTGTTTATAAGTTTACCCCTCCCCCAGAAAAAGGACTTTTTTTTTTGGCAGTTACTAAGCAACATCCATTCACAGGGGCAGTTTGAGAAAATATTCCCCCGCAGATAGAAAATTTATTACAAAATATCACAGGAAAAATTTATTAAATCGTCTGTTTTTGTAGTGAAACCAGCATCACACACTGACACCGATAGGTAAAGCCTGAGGTAGTGTACCCGGCATCAACCACGACACTACTAAGGGTGGCGAGGGGATTGTAAATGGATAAGACGCAGTTATTTAAAATTTTGTTGTATGAAGCATTATAAAAAACGATAGGAATACTCCCCAGTTCCAGATATCCTTACTTTAAAACGAAAGATATGATCAACGTCGTAGTAAATCACCTAATATCTAAGCGATTAATTTTGATGTAATTTAGTACGGTGAGCTGAATGTCCAGACCAACATCTATGGTATCTTTTGTCAGCACTCGAGGGTGTAAAGTTCTTGACCTGGAACACCAGGAGCATGGGTAAATTATAAAGATACGAAAATGGCTCTATGGCAAATTTGTTTAGCACGATGGTGGTGCCGCTTCTGTTTGTGCGAGATATTTAGATCTTGAACCTCTCAGTGAATAAATACATAGTATCAGTACTCTCAATACACTCTCATAGTTCAATAAATTGAACTTCATAATCAAATCAACCTATGGGGCGTAAGTTGAGTAAGTGGTCTTTTATGAAAACTAGTTTCTGTACCTATATAATCTTAGTTTTTAACAAAGGTTTGAGTACTAATAACTAGAACCTACATACATACCTCAATCGCGCCTTCCCTTACGGGGTAGGCAGAGCGTTAACGGCCATTCAACGGATATTAACACCACGTCTCACAAAAGTTTGAGGGTCAATCAGATAACTGTGTATCACTATAGTGACAGGTTGTCAGCCTGTCACCTAAAATTGCAATACACACCCTCGAGTGTCTTAGTAGCCTCTTACAATACCCATGGGTAAGAAATGGGGTGATACTATTATAAGCCGACATCACACGGCACCTAGAACTAGAACCTACATAACAATTAATTGCTTTCCGTAAATTGTTTGATAAAAACGTCACATTTTCATTCTTTACAAATGGTAACGTGTGAATATTTTTTGTAAACCGGAATCAGAGCTAGAAATTTCTGTTTATTTCACCATTTATTATAGTCTAACTTTGCACATGTATCCATTTGTGCAACACTCATTCGCACTTCAAAAGTTTTAATAGCTTCCTCGAAGTAGGCTTCCGACTGTCTCGGATAATCCTGCAAACTTTCAGAAAACGTATGGTGCATGTGGAAAAACATGTAGCTTTGAGGAAACTATAAAAATCCTAGTTTACTATCATTTTGGTTCACCAAATCTTACCCAGTGATGCAGTCTAGGCAAATACCGATAAGATTATTATAGCCATTATATGAAATTGTTATATTTAAAACACAGAATTATTGTCTGATACCAATAATGTCACCACATCAGACTTAAGTAAGACATTATAATCGTTTTTTTGTTCAGTCGCAGCCGCATTCATCTATTCGTACGTTGCAAATCTGCCCCTCAATTTTGTCTTTTGAATCTTTGAATTTGAAATAGTTACCAGATCTAGACTAGAAGGTGGATGGCCAATTTTTGTGCAGTTGTTTTTGTTTAGGACTGACCGCGCCGAGAGATAGTCCCTTATTTTTTACTTCTGACCAGGTCTGGGAATACCTGAAAACATTCTACTCGACTTTGTTTCGTCTTTGTGAACCCAACGCGTGCTCACTTCGGACATGCCCAATGTTCGTGAAATTACTAATTCCTTGCTAATGCCTACAAATCAGGCTTTCTCCCACCGCTTGCTTTGTGGATCAGCAAGTATCAGGTCCTTCAGCTTTTCATTATCTGTGGTTGGCCTTCCACTACGTGAGTCCTCTTCCAGGCTCTCACGGCTTAGGTTGAATTGCTACGACCAAACTTTACAACAAATCCAGGTCATGAATCATCGAAAACTTAACATGCGCTTTTTGTGTAGGCGTATTTCTTTCTTAACTTAGGATTTTGGTAACTGTTCGATGCTCAAATTTTATCATTTTGCAATTTACTTTCAACATGATGAAATTTACGCCGCGCCAAAAGAATAAGCAAGTGAAAAAAAAAGTGAACGTCATGATTTTGAAAAAAGAATTATTTATTCTACATACATATATTATTTTGAAATGGCTAGTTTGAATTTCAAAACTTTCAAGAATGAAGTACCTACCTAGATTTAATATCAGCCCCTCGTATTATAATTTTATTTATTGGACTAAGTATTCCTGTTTTATTACCACATATTTATTTTTATCATACAAGTAAATTGTACATGTCAACTCCCTCACTTTATGCCTTCTCACTACCTTAGGTCTGCTGTAAGATATTTATTTTTAGAAATAAGCTGACCTGTTGTGTATTGTTCTATATGTTATGTCCTTTTTCTTATATTGTGTAAATACAAAGGGTTAAATTAATAAATAAATGAGGATGTAGGTAAAAACACTTTATTGCTTAAAAATAAAAAACGAAAAAACAGGAAAATTTAAAGCAAAAACATGCTTATGTTCTCATTAATTTGAGATATTATAAAGGTAAGGAAAATAAAACTACATATCTTTTGTCTTTTATACCAATATTTTTTTTCCTATTCGTACCGAAAAGCTTTTTAACTTACAGCGACACTCACAAAAAGATTAGGGTCAGAATAATAAATGGACAAAGCTGGCATAGGCTAAAAAGACAAAGAAATGAGGAGCAAATTATAGGACAAAAAATATTAGAGAAAGATTGATGATTTATTGCGCATAACTCAGAAGTTTTTTAAACACCAAATCCTTTTGTGTCCTGTCTACTGACCAACACAGCAACCCGAGGCTTTTCCTACGACTTGAATGATTATTTTGTGGCTGCAACGGATACTCGATTGAAAACAACGTTCGCAATTTAAAAATGTTTCTGTGATGTGAACCGCTTTAAAAATTGCATAACTACGATGATAGCTATCTTTAATGCCATCTACAATAAAATATTTATACTGGCGGCTCATAATTGAAGTGTATGACATTTTATACGACGTTTTTATGATCGGGAGGATGGCAGTGCTTCACGCTTGAATCACGCCTCATCATACCTGACGCCATATAAAGGGGAGTGGGGCGTAAAACAGCGCGTTGGAATTTAATTTGGGCGGGAGTGCGAACTTTTTGCACCTTTATAATCGGCCGGTCGTAACTTCAATCGTTTACTGGGTTGCTAAGCCAACTTTGAAATAGAAGATCGTAACGCGGTGATGCTACTACGTCTTTGACAGAATCAAGATAGAATAGATTTTAAATATTTCAATATTGCGACACTTCTCACAGCAACAATAAAAAGAGCCGTGGTCATTCACATCATACCTATCAGCTGATTGCAGTCTACTGCTAGACGTAGGCCTACTCCAGGGTACGCCAAAAGGCACGATCTCCCGTTTCCGCCATCTGGTCACTACCAGCCGTTCTCTTTAAGTACCTATCGGTCCATCTGGTTCTTTACATTGTAGGTACATAAAATATACATTTGTTTGATTGGCTTGTTTGATGAAATTTCATCAGACTGCCATTTGGCTAAAGCCAACTGGGCTAGTTTCCTGAAATGCAATGTCCATTTCGTCTTACCCGCATTCCGGTATCAAATTTAGTCCAGATCAAATATTCAAGCGACGTAGGCTCGGAATCTGTATTAAGTAAGATATTAATAGAACGGAGACATTGATGAATTGACCCTATAAAACTAAAGGGCGTTACCACAAAAAAGTTAGACATGTGTTTAAAATATCTACATACGAAAAAAGCGCAAGAGAAGAGATAAACGCGCGTCTATCTTTTTTGTGATGAGGACCGTAGTGTTATTTCTATAGTATACCTACTTAGGTCAAATTTGTATTAGGTAGGTACCCAAAATAAAAACAATACTTACCCCAATACAGAGTACTTACAACTATTCCTAACGAAAAAAATTCGAAATAAGAATAAAAATATCTATACAAACTTTGCCGTTCGGCTGAGTTGTTGTAGAAAGGCATTTTTAGCTTAAGTTCGTTTTTTCGTTCGCTTTACTGGTGCCTATTTTCCTTCAGGATAACAATATTTGATCCTACTACCTATCGAGTTACAGGAGACGACACTTCAAACTACAGTTTACGTGTCACTCAAAAAAGTCAAATGACTGCTTTGCAATTAGTCACACTCCAGCACTCATCGAGTCTGCGCGTTAAAACTACAGTGCATATAAAATGCCGTAAAGTGATTTAAAAAATCAGCAAAAATTATAAATTTCGAAAGAAAACCTTAGAATTTTGGAATATTAACGAGAAATATACACACCATGTGCAAAATACAGTGAAAACTAATTATTCAAATGTATTTTATATCTCCGCCATTTTCATAAAGGAAATCATAGATTATGAAAATCTGAACTAAACAGATGGGACACGTACCTACCTATACTATCTAAGTACTAGGAGCAGTTTAGTAGAGCAGTGTATATTCAGAGTATAGAGATTGAAGTTGAGTTTGATGTTAGGTTTATCCAGTATAATATCCCTTGCTACTATTTTTTGCCTTTATTACTCACCATATTTTATTGATGCATTATGGTAGGTTCTACTAGGTGTTGATTAGGCAGAATAAAAAGCAATGTACAATCTGTCACAATCTGCCTATTCTAAAGGTTGACACGTTTTCTTCTTCATGATTTTAAAATTCGAACGTCACATATTTGAACACATTTTCTACTTCGTAACATAGCTGGTATCGTATGTACTTACGTATATTGCTGCTATTACCTTCTTTATTAATACTAAATAAAATATTGGTTCAATTAAGTAACAGTTTTCAGCTTCAAATAATTTACAGCGAGCTCTCTTGAAAAGTTATCGGAACAAATTATTAACTTAATGAAAATACAAGGCGGTCAAATTGAACTGTTAACAATACAACAGAACTTTTGTAAAATTTAAGCCAAATTTTCTTCGCGTATCACGATTCAAGCTATAAGTGTTCTCGTTATAAACTCGTGAAAAAGGACTGACTCCTCGTAAGTACTAACTGATCTATGCCGATTGTATGCCGACCTGTTAAGTTATGATTTATAATTTTTATGACGGGTCAATGGGAAATTTTCTAGGGATTCTCGAGTGTCATGTAGAGGGCGCCAAGCTTAATTGAAATAACGTTTCTTTACACAAAATCTGTACCACTTTATAAATTATTCTTTATTTTGTGTTTATTGAATTGTTATAGATGTATTATTGGTTATTTATTTACTTACACGAATGACACTCAATATAATAGCAAGGCGATAAGTTTATTTTGTATTAAATCAAACAAACATAATTAATTGGTAACGAACACAACGTGAAACGGAACTTGTGACCAAACTATGGCTGACGCCAGCCATATTGAAACGTCAAAATTTCAGTTTAGCACAGCGCCCTCTGGTTTGACATTCAGAACTATCAAAAGAACTGTCAATAGAAAAACTCTTATTGCCCTCAATTCGGAATATAAATTCTTAACTTACAGTGCAATTTGAGGGAATTTCAGGAGCTGGCGACAATGATTAGACCAAATCAGCGATAAAACTGTTTTTATTATGCTACCCACATAAAAGTGATACAATACTACCTGCAGTATCCAACACTTACCATAAATTAGTGCTGTCATTTTCCGTCAAATAGGTTGAGAAAAGCATGAGATATCTAAGTCCTGTCATATTATAAAAAGTCAATGGGTTCTTCGCAATTCTAGGCAATTTAGTCACCATCGATTTCATCCTCGCCTTATTGTGACAGATTTCACGTATCTTGCGTGAAATTATAAGACATGACGTGAATTAGATATCTCCTATCCTTTTCTAAACCTATTTGTCAGAAAATGACAGCAAAAATTTAAGGTAAGTACGAGAAATTATATCCGGGATTGAGGCCAGGAGATTAAATTTAGAGCACTTAAGAAGTAATATGAATAGTATTAAATGAATAGGAAGCTATGAAACCAGCTCCAATATCCGAGATACGTAAGGATACGTGTGATTCCTATACCAACTTAGACTGGAATTAGCCATGTCCATTAAGATGGCTCTGGCTATTTCTATTGAGCACAAATTAGTATTCTATTTTCTTCTTTTTCTCCTAATTTTACAAAAGATAAAATATAGATATTTGACATTTCCTGTTATATCCCTCGGTTGGCACGTAGAAAATGCCACGTGGTATCAAGCTCAACCTTAGTAAATTCTGTAAAATGAAGTATATTAAAAAAAAATACAGTGTATGAAGCATACAACCGGAAAGTTAAACTAGGTAACATAACTTTTTTGTTAGTGATGTTAGTTCATAACTTTCTCGTACCGTACAGTTCTCAAATAGACAGATGGATAGCGTAAGGTTTCGACTTTCGATTGTAATATCTCGGGACTGAAGCCTAAAAATGCTTTTTCTACTTTTAAGTAATTTAATTATTTACACAATGAAATATTTCCCACAGAGAGCACCTGCTAATTCCTTGGAATGTTGAAAATAGTTAATCTAACGTAAAGTGGCTGTAGAGGTGTCTAATTTCGTTTCTACCTTCGGAAGATAAATGAAGACAGTAATTTATCTAGCCGCTAGGTATTACTTTTGCTCAAATAGAACAGATGTGAACGTCTAAGAAAGTGACTTCAGTGAACTAGGAGCAAAAAAATTGTTTTGTAATTTTAAGAAATGCAACTGCATGCATCTGTATGTTTGTATCATTAAAGATAAGTAGGTAAGTATGGATCTCAATCAAATGAGATTTGTGTATCGAATTGATTAAAAAAATGTTATAAGGCTGCTCTACTCTGTCTGCTATTGGCTTGATTTCCCGAACCGTTAGTCGCTGTCCTCTAATATTTTTGCGCATTGCCCTGATAATAGTTAAGTCCTATTCATACGTAGGATTTTATTTAATCACTAGATTTCTTATTGTAATAAGTGTTTTCCCGTGGTAAAAAGTGGCCTATGTGGTGTTTCGGGTTATACTCTACCTGTGTTCCAATTTTAATCCAAATCAGCCAAGCTGTTTGAGCGTGAAGAAGTAACAAACATACATACACACACACAAACTCTCATATTTGTTATATTAGTATGGATACCTTCTTTCTTGGATATTATCACCGTCCCCTGTTAATACTACCCCCGAACTTCTTCCATACTATTTTACCTATTCTTGACTCTATTGGAAATGCTTTGATAATAACACGTTGCGCTCAAAATGAAGTTCATTTGATATATTAAATCCTTTTCATTGAATTTTTACTATTAATTATTGGCTTACATTTGAAATCTTATTTTATAAATTATGTTACTTTGCTGAGAAATTATTTTTGTTTTATCCACTGCAGAATTCTACTGGTAATATGATATTCTGATCGTGAAGCATTAGAGAGAGCGCGGTTTAAACTCTTAGCTGTTGTATCTTTGTCTTGTCTTTTGAATCTTTGAATTTGAAATAGTTACCAGATCTAGACTAGAAGGTGGATGGCCAATTTTTGTGCAGTTGTTTTTGTTTAGGACTGACCGCGCCGAGAGATAGTCCCTTATTTTTTACTTCTGACCAGGTCTGGGAATACCTGAAAACATTCTACTCGACTTTGTTTCGTCTTTGTGAACCCAACGCGTGCTCACTTCGGACATGCCCAATGTTCGTGAAATTACTAATTCCTTGCTAATGCCTACAAATCAGGCTTTCTCCCACCGCTTGCTTTGTGGATCAGCAAGTATCAGGTCCTTCAGCTTTTCATTATCTGTGGTTGGCCTTCCACTACGTGAGTCCTCTTCCAGGCTCTCACGGCTTAGGTTGAATTGCTACGACCAAACTTTACAACAAATCCAGGTCATGAATCATCGAAAACTTAACATGCGCTTTTTGTGTAGGCGTATTTCTTTCTTAACTTAGGATTTTGGTAACTGTTCGATGCTCAAATTTTATCATTTTGCAATTTACTTTCAACATGATGAAATTTACGCCGCGCCAAAAGAATAAGCAAGTGAAAAAAAAAGTGAACGTCATGATTTTGAAAAAAGAATTATTTATTCTACATACATATATTATTTTGAAATGGCTAGTTTGAATTTCAAAACTTTCAAGAATGAAGTACCTACCTAGATTTAATATCAGCCCCTCGTATTATAATTTTATTTATTGGACTAAGTATTCCTGTTTTATTACCACATATTTATTTTTATCATACAAGTAAATTGTACATGTCAACTCCCTCACTTTATGCCTTCTCACTACCTTAGGTCTGCTGTAAGATATTTATTTTTAGAAATAAGCTGACCTGTTGTGTATTGTTCTATATGTTATGTCCTTTTTCTTATATTGTGTAAATACAAAGGGTTAAATTAATAAATAAATGAGGATGTAGGTAAAAACACTTTATTGCTTAAAAATAAAAAACGAAAAAACAGGAAAATTTAAAGCAAAAACATGCTTATGTTCTCATTAATTTGAGATATTATAAAGGTAAGGAAAATAAAACTACATATCTTTTGTCTTTTATACCAATATTTTTTTTCCTATTCGTACCGAAAAGCTTTTTAACTTACAGCGACACTCACAAAAAGATTAGGGTCAGAATAATAAATGGACAAAGCTGGCATAGGCTAAAAAGACAAAGAAATGAGGAGCAAATTATAGGACAAAAAATATTAGAGAAAGATTGATGATTTATTGCGCATAACTCAGAAGTTTTTTAAACACCAAATCCTTTTGTGTCCTGTCTACTGACCAACACAGCAACCCGAGGCTTTTCCTACGACTTGAATGATTATTTTGTGGCTGCAACGGATACTCGATTGAAAACAACGTTCGCAATTTAAAAATGTTTCTGTGATGTGAACCGCTTTAAAAATTGCATAACTACGATGATAGCTATCTTTAATGCCATCTACAATAAAATATTTATACTGGCGGCTCATAATTGAAGTGTATGACATTTTATACGACGTTTTTATGATCGGGAGGATGGCAGTGCTTCACGCTTGAATCACGCCTCATCATACCTGACGCCATATAAAGGGGAGTGGGGCGTAAAACAGCGCGTTGGAATTTAATTTGGGCGGGAGTGCGAACTTTTTGCACCTTTATAATCGGCCGGTCGTAACTTCAATCGTTTACTGGGTTGCTAAGCCAACTTTGAAATAGAAGATCGTAACGCGGTGATGCTACTACGTCTTTGACAGAATCAAGATAGAATAGATTTTAAATATTTCAATATTGCGACACTTCTCACAGCAACAATAAAAAGAGCCGTGGTCATTCACATCATACCTATCAGCTGATTGCAGTCTACTGCTAGACGTAGGCCTACTCCAGGGTACGCCAAAAGGCACGATCTCCCGTTTCCGCCATCTGGTCACTACCAGCCGTTCTCTTTAAGTACCTATCGGTCCATCTGGTTCTTTACATTGTAGGTACATAAAATATACATTTGTTTGATTGGCTTGTTTGATGAAATTTCATCAGACTGCCATTTGGCTAAAGCCAACTGGGCTAGTTTCCTGAAATGCAATGTCCATTTCGTCTTACCCGCATTCCGGTATCAAATTTAGTCCAGATCAAATATTCAAGCGACGTAGGCTCGGAATCTGTATTAAGTAAGATATTAATAGAACGGAGACATTGATGAATTGACCCTATAAAACTAAAGGGCGTTACCACAAAAAAGTTAGACATGTGTTTAAAATATCTACATACGAAAAAAGCGCAAGAGAAGAGATAAACGCGCGTCTATCTTTTTTGTGATGAGGACCGTAGTGTTATTTCTATAGTATACCTACTTAGGTCAAATTTGTATTAGGTAGGTACCCAAAATAAAAACAATACTTACCCCAATACAGAGTACTTACAACTATTCCTAACGAAAAAAATTCGAAATAAGAATAAAAATATCTATACAAACTTTGCCGTTCGGCTGAGTTGTTGTAGAAAGGCATTTTTAGCTTAAGTTCGTTTTTTCGTTCGCTTTACTGGTGCCTATTTTCCTTCAGGATAACAATATTTGATCCTACTACCTATCGAGTTACAGGAGACGACACTTCAAACTACAGTTTACGTGTCACTCAAAAAAGTCAAATGACTGCTTTGCAATTAGTCACACTCCAGCACTCATCGAGTCTGCGCGTTAAAACTACAGTGCATATAAAATGCCGTAAAGTGATTTAAAAAATCAGCAAAAATTATAAATTTCGAAAGAAAACCTTAGAATTTTGGAATATTAACGAGAAATATACACACCATGTGCAAAATACAGTGAAAACTAATTATTCAAATGTATTTTATATCTCCGCCATTTTCATAAAGGAAATCATAGATTATGAAAATCTGAACTAAACAGATGGGACACGTACCTACCTATACTATCTAAGTACTAGGAGCAGTTTAGTAGAGCAGTGTATATTCAGAGTATAGAGATTGAAGTTGAGTTTGATGTTAGGTTTATCCAGTATAATATCCCTTGCTACTATTTTTTGCCTTTATTACTCACCATATTTTATTGATGCATTATGGTAGGTTCTACTAGGTGTTGATTAGGCAGAATAAAAAGCAATGTACAATCTGTCACAATCTGCCTATTCTAAAGGTTGACACGTTTTCTTCTTCATGATTTTAAAATTCGAACGTCACATATTTGAACACATTTTCTACTTCGTAACATAGCTGGTATCGTATGTACTTACGTATATTGCTGCTATTACCTTCTTTATTAATACTAAATAAAATATTGGTTCAATTAAGTAACAGTTTTCAGCTTCAAATAATTTACAGCGAGCTCTCTTGAAAAGTTATCGGAACAAATTATTAACTTAATGAAAATACAAGGCGGTCAAATTGAACTGTTAACAATACAACAGAACTTTTGTAAAATTTAAGCCAAATTTTCTTCGCGTATCACGATTCAAGCTATAAGTGTTCTCGTTATAAACTCGTGAAAAAGGACTGACTCCTCGTAAGTACTAACTGATCTATGCCGATTGTATGCCGACCTGTTAAGTTATGATTTATAATTTTTATGACGGGTCAATGGGAAATTTTCTAGGGATTCTCGAGTGTCATGTAGAGGGCGCCAAGCTTAATTGAAATAACGTTTCTTTACACAAAATCTGTACCACTTTATAAATTATTCTTTATTTTGTGTTTATTGAATTGTTATAGATGTATTATTGGTTATTTATTTACTTACACGAATGACACTCAATATAATAGCAAGGCGATAAGTTTATTTTGTATTAAATCAAACAAACATAATTAATTGGTAACGAACACAACGTGAAACGGAACTTGTGACCAAACTATGGCTGACGCCAGCCATATTGAAACGTCAAAATTTCAGTTTAGCACAGCGCCCTCTGGTTTGACATTCAGAACTATCAAAAGAACTGTCAATAGAAAAACTCTTATTGCCCTCAATTCGGAATATAAATTCTTAACTTACAGTGCAATTTGAGGGAATTTCAGGAGCTGGCGACAATGATTAGACCAAATCAGCGATAAAACTGTTTTTATTATGCTACCCACATAAAAGTGATACAATACTACCTGCAGTATCCAACACTTACCATAAATTAGTGCTGTCATTTTCCGTCAAATAGGTTGAGAAAAGCATGAGATATCTAAGTCCTGTCATATTATAAAAAGTCAATGGGTTCTTCGCAATTCTAGGCAATTTAGTCACCATCGATTTCATCCTCGCCTTATTGTGACAGATTTCACGTATCTTGCGTGAAATTATAAGACATGACGTGAATTAGATATCTCCTATCCTTTTCTAAACCTATTTGTCAGAAAATGACAGCAAAAATTTAAGGTAAGTACGAGAAATTATATCCGGGATTGAGGCCAGGAGATTAAATTTAGAGCACTTAAGAAGTAATATGAATAGTATTAAATGAATAGGAAGCTATGAAACCAGCTCCAATATCCGAGATACGTAAGGATACGTGTGATTCCTATACCAACTTAGACTGGAATTAGCCATGTCCATTAAGATGGCTCTGGCTATTTCTATTGAGCACAAATTAGTATTCTATTTTCTTCTTTTTCTCCTAATTTTACAAAAGATAAAATATAGATATTTGACATTTCCTGTTATATCCCTCGGTTGGCACGTAGAAAATGCCACGTGGTATCAAGCTCAACCTTAGTAAATTCTGTAAAATGAAGTATATTAAAAAAAAATACAGTGTATGAAGCATACAACCGGAAAGTTAAACTAGGTAACATAACTTTTTTGTTAGTGATGTTAGTTCATAACTTTCTCGTACCGTACAGTTCTCAAATAGACAGATGGATAGCGTAAGGTTTCGACTTTCGATTGTAATATCTCGGGACTGAAGCCTAAAAATGCTTTTTCTACTTTTAAGTAATTTAATTATTTACACAATGAAATATTTCCCACAGAGAGCACCTGCTAATTCCTTGGAATGTTGAAAATAGTTAATCTAACGTAAAGTGGCTGTAGAGGTGTCTAATTTCGTTTCTACCTTCGGAAGATAAATGAAGACAGTAATTTATCTAGCCGCTAGGTATTACTTTTGCTCAAATAGAACAGATGTGAACGTCTAAGAAAGTGACTTCAGTGAACTAGGAGCAAAAAAATTGTTTTGTAATTTTAAGAAATGCAACTGCATGCATCTGTATGTTTGTATCATTAAAGATAAGTAGGTAAGTATGGATCTCAATCAAATGAGATTTGTGTATCGAATTGATTAAAAAAATGTTATAAGGCTGCTCTACTCTGTCTGCTATTGGCTTGATTTCCCGAACCGTTAGTCGCTGTCCTCTAATATTTTTGCGCATTGCCCTGATAATAGTTAAGTCCTATTCATACGTAGGATTTTATTTAATCACTAGATTTCTTATTGTAATAAGTGTTTTCCCGTGGTAAAAAGTGGCCTATGTGGTGTTTCGGGTTATACTCTACCTGTGTTCCAATTTTAATCCAAATCAGCCAAGCTGTTTGAGCGTGAAGAAGTAACAAACATACATACACACACACAAACTCTCATATTTGTTATATTAGTATGGATACCTTCTTTCTTGGATATTATCACCGTCCCCTGTTAATACTACCCCCGAACTTCTTCCACACTATTTTACCTATTCTTGACTCTATTGGAAATGCTTTGATAATAACACGTTGCGCTCAAAATGAAGTTCATTTGATATATTAAATCCTTTTCATTGAATTTTTACTATTAATTATTGGCTTACATTTGAAATCTTATTTTATAAATTATGTTACTTTGCTGAGAAATTATTTTTGTTTTATCCACTGCAGAATTCTACTGGTAATATGATATTCTGATCGTGAAGCATTAGAGAGAGCGCGGTTTAAACTCTTAGCTGTTGTAGAATGCTTGTTTACTTAGGTAGCAGCCGCAGCTGTTCCATTTTAAACAGTTTCAAAAAGAAGGTTATTTATTCGATCCGATGTATTTGTGTATATCATATATTTTACTAGTGACCGATAGCTAAATCTCAAGACGAGCTGGTGATAAGGAACAACTTTCACCAAGAAACAAAGGTCAAAATATGACAAAAATAAATTTGAGGTTCCATAGACACTCAAATCTGTTGATTTGCAATTTTATATGGGAGCTCCATATATTTTTTCTTATTTTGAACTTATTATGTTCCTTGGGGAAAATAGTTCCTTATCCATCCATCCATCCTTATACCAGCCCGTCTTGAGATTTCGCTATCGATCACTAGTAAAAATTCAACGTATATAATGTTCTCAGAATAAATGTTAAGCTACGATGGTCCAAAAATTTGGTAAGTTATTTATCTTAATTTCGTTTGTTTACCTTACAAGGAGTAATAAAGTTTGTCAGAACTGGTAGTTCACACAAAAGAGATGTTTGGGTTAAAAAAGCCAATGTTTGTTCATTAAATAATTTAAAAATATCATTGTTGAAAAATAATATATCCGAAATGAGAACCAAGGTTATACAAATGGCTTATTCTCGGCTACAAAATGCGTTTGGTCTGTGATGTGCGCAATCATAAAATACAGAGAACGCTGAAACTCTCTCCTAGGGTACGATAAATTCCTACTGGAATCATATATTCTGAACCCCGAATGCCTTATTAGCATATGACCCTACTGATATCTCCTAGTAGTGTTACATCCTTCGAGATTCTTGATTTCCTGGCCACAGTAGAAATAAACGACCAGTAAGACGTGTCAAGAGTCTCTTGTCCTTTTTGGAAGAATAGTCTGAGCCTATGTCATAAGATTTATTAACATTCCTAATAACATGCTGTTTATACGCCACTTTGTTTTTTTACATAGAACTAAGTGTAAACGCACATTTAGTGCCATTTGGCGTGAAAATTAAAATAAACTGTATCGTAATCGACACAAAGTCGTTAATAGCCTAGTCGTGGAACTGCTCGTGCGGAGGCCAAATCCATTAGCTAATGCCTGTCAATATGAACTATTTTACCCATTTGATACTGATTTTTATAATATCTTCAAAATGTATCATTCTTAAACGCGTCAAATTGCGCTTAATGTTTGCCGACCCAAACTATTGAAGAGAAAATTGTTGGCTTGAAGATCGTTACACTGCTCGTTACTCCTACTTTCCCGTCGCCGCCGGGTCATATATTACTCTCAATATTATGATGATTCTGATTTATCGTTATCCGAAAACGTTTAGGTTGAATCTGTCTCAGCTTGTTGTAAGATAATGTTATCAAAAACTACTATGTTCGTAAATAGTTCAAAAGAAAAATTATTTATTGGTTGTGAATACAACCAAGCATTTTACCCTGGTAGTTTGTGAAGTAATATGTTTCAGTTCTGCAAAATTTAAGTCCATAAAGACCTCTTACAAAAGCCGTTCCGTGCCTCATAAGAACGTAGGTAAGTATTTCACAACGAAGCAGTTCTTTTGTGCAAGTCTGGTTTTAAATTTATCGTGCGATTGGCGCTCTGGTAGTTATAGACCAGGATCCCGAGGAGGGCTGATGTTCACCCGACATACGTGATTTAAACAAAACTGCAATTTTTAATGCACCAGGCATGCCTACATAATGGCGATTACATATTTTTTAAGAATAACAGAATCGTTGAAAGAATCAAAATACCGTCACAAAAAAGGTGTTTATTTATTAAATTAAAAAGTCAAGGATTTAACAAATATGATGCATAGAAGTTATTAATCTTTATATACATTTTTTTTTAACTCCGAAATTGAATAAAATATTGAAAACTTAAGCTAGCTGCAATGTCCAGACAATTTTTTTTACGTTCTATTCAATGAACCACATAGTGCCCGCAAGCCCTCCAGCAGTCATAGCTCTGAATTTTTAAACATGTTACATACATACATATATCACGCCTTTATTCCTTGCGGGGTAGGCAGAGGACATTTACGCCACGTCTGACAAATATTTGAGGGTAAATCGGAAAATTGTGTTTCACCATAGTGATCGGTTGTCAGCCCATCGCCTAAAATTGCAATACCCACCCTCGAGTCCCCTTCGTCGCCACTTACGACACCCAAAGAAAAGAAATTGTGTGATGCTATTCTAAGCCGGCATCACACGGTACTTAAACATATTGCCTATATATAATAAGTAAGCACACGTTATATATGCATAAACAAAACAAACAACATTACAGCTCATTTGAAATGACGCATGTTGGTTGCTACAGTAGGATCCTGGTTTATGAGAAACGGTGCCAACATAGGCTTTAGGCATTAAACTGTGCGGTATTCCACATTTTTCAAGCAATTTATCGTCTACTTTCAGAACTTAGTAAAATATGGGCTTGTTTCTGATTGCTACTTGAAAAAGTTAATTTTAATCTTACCTAATAGGTACCCCACGAAAATAAAACACAGAAATTATTTCTGAGAATATTCCATTATATATAGGGGTCTAATTAAGGACTAATGAATTGGTTAAATACAGACCATTTAAGTTACGATTTCTCGTAATATCTTAAGGTGTTAATAAAAACCTAAGTTAATCTACAAACCATTTACGAAACTTACTGCAAATGTCTTAAATAATAATATATGGTGATATTTTCGGAGTCACAATCAAATTCTGTGTTATCAAAGTCAAAGTTAGGCTCAAATATATAGGGGTAGTCCACAAATTATGTAACGTTTTTTTTTTATTCTGATCCTCTCTCTGTCCACGTCGTAGTATGGACGTAACGCCCTTTAAGTATGAAGGATAAAGCCCGCCTCCGACCGGCCGATGTAGCGCAGTAGTAGTGCGACTGCCTGCGACGCAAAGATTCCGGGTTTGATTCTCGGTGGGGCACACACAAAGTTAATATTTATCACTTTGTGATTTTTTTCCCAGTCTGGTTAGGACATTGCAGGTTGATTGTCCGAAAACTAAGATGGTCCCGTGCTTCGGAGGGCATGTTAAGCTGTCGATCCCGGTTGCTATCTATGATTATTTAGACGGTGGTCCTTACAAAACCATGTCAGAGGCCTACTACTAGTACCTAGTAGGCGGCTGACAAATACATCGGGTTGTTGGACGACTTGGTGTGTCTCAAGAAAAGAAGAAGAAGCACTCCCTTCTTAATTGTGTTACGTAATTTGTAAATGACCCCTAATAGTGCCAGTATTAGCTACATAAAAATATAACATGTCTGAAAGGTATGTCCTTGACTTTGACTTTAACATACAGGAATAACGATCGTGCTCCGAAAATATTTATATAGAAACATACTTACAAAAAGGTTTTCAGTACCAAATCATAAAGCATGAAGCCTTTACAAAGCACACGAGCTCGGTGAACGACAGAAACCTCTCAAGCTTGAACATTACCCGTATAGATCAAAAAGAAAATCTGTTGAACTGAGGATGAAACACTTTTACATCAGAGTATTCTCGCTCTAAAGGTCTTTTATCATGAGTTTGACGTGAATTTTTCGGAAATACGCGTCAATATTTTGCTGTGATGTGTCCGTCGTCTACAAAAATGAAATATTTTATGCACGCGCAATTTAATCGTTAAATAATACATTAATTTGTTTTCCATCAAAATATAAAGTATTAACAACTACAATTTAAACTATAGGTAGATAAAAGATAAATGTACTACACACTGTGGATTTTTAATTTAAATTTATTCTGAGAACAATGTTACTATATTGAGTGTAAAATAAACGTTCATGTCAGGTTTTGTTCTTCTACCTAAGAAGAACAAAACCTTTGTAAATATAAGAAGCTTTAGAAATATACTTTCCTCGTAACAAAATTATTCGTTGTAATCTGTTATTAAAATAATATTGCGTCGTCAATTGTCATGAGAAATTTAAGACGAAAATCTGCCTGTCTATCATTCAATTCTGAACGAATTCACATTCACTGCATCTACGGTCATGATGAAAAAATATACAGACATACTGAAGCCCTAGAATACGCTCAGAATTATAATAATTTTTGAATTTTTAATGAGGATAGTAAGGTTCATAATCACTGATACAAGATACAAGATACAAGATTCGGTTATTGTCACATTATGGTAGGTATTACAAGTTCTTAGAAATATTATCATATTAGCTCACATAATCCGCCCCACACGGGCATACAATAATAAAATAATTCTATAATTCTCAAAACAATCACTCTCAATACATGCAAATGTCAAGATGTTAATACAAAACAAAAATTATACTTACTCAAAACATTTTTAAAACGTCAGCTTGGATAAAATTATACATGTCAATTTGTTAATTCATGATTTAATCCCTATGATCTAATAACTCCCTGACAGAATAACACATTTTATTAAATAACCATTCAGTTATCTCGTATTTAAATCTTTTAATGTGTACTACTTTAAGATGATTTGGAAATTTATTATAAATCCTAATGGCCATGCAAAATGAATTATTGTCAAAAACTAGTACTCTACCCCGCGGCCGACATAATAAGTCATTCTGGCGCGCCGCTCTTCGATGTACAACCACACGTTTTTCGAAATACTCAGGGTGTTCCAAAACAAACATTGCCATTTGCCTGATGTTTAAACAGGGCAAAGTTAGAACTTTTGTAGATTTGATACCAGTATACATGCTGTACCGGGTTAGATGAGGGCTCAAAGGTACCATGGGAATTCCCAATATCGGGTATCATGGTCATACACAGAAACATACACCAAAAACACAGACCCGAGAACTAAAGTATAAATTCAAATATCTGCCTCCGGAAGGGAATCAAACCTGGGGACTTTACACTGTAGGCAAGCACACTACATACCGTTGCGCCACACAGGTCGTAATATCGCCGTAAGTACTAAGCAAAGTTAGCAAGTTCATCTAACCGCGGACAAGTCACAGTAAACTCCTGGGCCTTAACTAGTTTGGTGGTAAATTTTATAACTATTCCGAACAGCTTAGTGCGGACGAGGATGTATTTGGGTCTGCGGTTTGTAAGCGAACGTGACTTTTTGCCACAAACCTAAAGTTCTAATCAATTTATCGCATTGTGAAAATTGTTTCCGTGTGAAGCCGTTGGAGGCTTGAACAATAATTGTCTTTTCATGGAATATTAAATCAATTTTTGTTAATAATAATATACCAATAAAACTATGCCGTCGTATTAGTTTAAAGTCTTATTGAAATAAGCTTTAATAACAGTATTTTTAATCTATATTCAAAATCTCAGTTCACAAACAACGACTCGTAAAAAACGACTAAGAGATAATCATCCAGGGAATGGGCAGCAGCGTTGCCTTTGAAGGCAACATCTTGCACTGCGCTCGCCAATCCGCCTGCCAAGCGTGGTGAGTATGGCAATATCCCCCGATAGGGGAAGGCCTATGTCCAGCAGTGGAATGTTGTGGCTTTTAATGTTGACCAACACCAAAATGTTATCTATTTAAGCTGAGCCAAGCACACAAAAAGATGTCTGGTATAAAATGTTGTAAGGAAGAAAATCTCTAAGAACAGTCCTATTTGTTGATCGTTGCGAGTCGGATTTGCAGACGGTGAACTCTTGAACGGAACACAAGTAAATAATAAGCTGTCTGAAAGGAACATGGATTTGTGGGATTGGTACAAGAGAACGTTTACAAGACCGCGCTAAGGGTCGGAAGTCGCGGCATTGATCTGTGGAATACCTACTTACTCAAGGCTTTGGGTACGAAGCAAATTGTAAACTTTCAATAGCTCTTTAGGTAGAGCAACTGCCTGCGACGCAAAGGTTCCGGGTTTGATTCCCCTTGGGGCACTCACAAAGTTGATATTATCACTTTGTGAATTTGTTAGGACAATACAGACTAAACCATCTGAGTGTCCGTAAGAAAGATGGCTCCGTGCCTCGGAGGGCACGTTAAGCTGTCGGTCCTGGTTACTGTCTATGATTACTTAGACGGTGGTCGTTACACAACCATGTAAGAGGCCTACTTGTTATAGTAGGTGGTTGAAAAACTCCGGGCGGGGTTCATCGGGTTGTTCGTCGACTCGGTGTCCCACACGAAAAGAAGAAGCATAAGTTAGTGGTCTCGTATGTACTATCTTCTTACGTGATTACTATTTCAAGACCAAAAATGTAGTTCGAAAAAACTAAACATAGATCCATCACACCAATTGCTTTTTCTATAAATATAGAAAGGTAATGACAATTTTTATTACAAACATAAGAACAGAAAAAAAATTCGATGCAAAATCTACATCTCTTCTGCCTGAGTTCACCCATTGTTCTAACCAGATTTTGTCATCATCATATTGTTTTTGTTGCTTGTAAGGTTACTGTTTCTTATTCCTTTTTTTTCAAGCGTGTCGATGGCCGCCACTTCACCGGCCTAAAATTTGACTACGTATTCGTGTTGATAGACAGCTCGACTGATAAATCGCTGTCAAAGCGTCTTCCTGCTCGCAGGTGTTGAAGTTATCAATCGTTTGAACTGCCCTCACAAACAGATTAAATTAAAACTGTCTGAAAATTCCCGACAAGTTATTATCAGCCAAACGATTAAAACACGGACAGGATTTTCGTCATACGTCATGATCAATATTCCAGCCATCAAGACCGCTTGGCCAGCCGAATGATACGCTTAGCTTTCTAGAAAGCAGGAAATAGCTATTCACCGATATATTACGCTATTTACTTAAACACAATTTTACTTTTCATAATACAACAACTTGTCCCACTGTCTAAGACCTATAAGTCCTTTATAATTAAGCTCAAGGGAACGCCGCGATGTCAGGTTGAAAATAACGCTCAGAGCTCTTGTCTTGATAATAAACTATACGCCTTTGCCAGTAGGAAATCTTTGCGGTTTTCACATGTGACATGCCTTGCTTATTTGTGTTTACTTACCTTCTAGTGGTGGTATTTTTGGGGTGATATGAACAATCCTAGCAGTCGACATCTCTACCGGCATGATTGACGGATTTTTCCAGTAAGAGATCTGCAACAACTGCTTTGTATATTTAAACTACTAGCAGCCTGCCCAGCGGTTAACCGTTTTCCCGCGGATATATGCCATGTTAATATAGCCTTTGTTCACAAAGAATAATGTAGGATTCTATTGGTAAAAGACTTTTCAAATTCGTCCTGTAGTTTTGGAGCCTATTCAATTCACTCAAATCAGTCTTCTTTATACCTCTAATATAAGTGAAGAACCCCGCGCCCAAAACTAAACACCGGCCAAGTGCTAGTCTAACTCCGTTCCGAAACATGGTCATCAAGCTCTTTCATGTAATATGATACCCCACTTAAATTACTAGCCTCAATTAAAAAAATTACATAAAATTTCAACCTAAAAAAAATGTTTTCCTATTTGTACTTCAAAACTAAGCAAACTGACAAATTACATAGTTGTAGGTCCACGGGATGTACCCTATGAATTTTGATTCCCTTGAGAGGGTCAAAATTTACGTTTATTACAGCACAAACAGCCATATCTTTTTACGTTAAGTTTTAAAGGTTATTCGTTTCATACATACAAAATCAAAATAAAACAATATAAAGTAACATGTCAACTTAAAACTAGAAACTTGCAAACGTTAAGTTGATGTTTTACAACTACAAACATACAACTTCAACTCGATATCCCTACGCGTTCCCAAGAAAACGGGTCGTGACAGCCGGACGGTCTAATGGCCAACGAAGTGACCCTATAAGGGGTAACGTTTTTTCATTCTAAGATACGGAACCCTAAAAATGCAAATAATGAATTTTCTTAATCATGCTTTAAAGAACAAAACGTTTCGACTACTTTATTATATACTAGCGGCCCGCCCAGCGGTTTCACCCGCTGCTAACTGATTTCCCACGGCAAACAGACCTTCTTCCGACATAAATCATACATAAAAACCTTCCTCTTAAATCACTCTATCTTTTAAAAAACTTCATCCAGATCCGTTAAGTGGTTTTGAAGATACATACAAACAAACAAACAGACAGGGACAGACGTGGGAAGCGACTTTACTTTAAATTCCGGTTTTGTTTTAATCCCCCAAGGTATGAAAAGGGGGTAAAAAGTTTGTACGAAAGTTCATTGTCTTAAGTGTGATCCGTTTCAAATTAGTGATTAGACTTATGACTTAAAATAACTAAACACGTATTTCAGCATATTTGAAATTTTAACCCTTAATAGGGTCAAAAGGAGGTTTAAAGTTTGTATGAAAGTTAGTTTTTTTAAATGAATGTGATCTGTTTCAAAATTTGTGGTTAGACTAAAAACTAAAAATAATTAAACACGTGTTTCAGCATTTTTGAAATTTTAACCTTTAAATGGGTGAAAAGGGGGTTAAAAGTTTTTTATCTTATATTGTGATCTGTTTCAAAATTTCTGATAAGACTCATAACTTAAAATAATTAAATACGTGTTTCAGCATTTTTGAAATTTTAATCCTTAAAGGTGTCAAAAGGGGGTCAAAAGTTTACTGCCTGTTGGGCTACCCGTTTTCCCATGGGAATGTGACAATTTCCCGGAATAAATTATACTTATAAACCTTCCTCTCAAGTTACTCTATCTAATAACAAAAAAACGCATCAAAATCCGTTGGGTAATTCTAAAGATATAAGGAGACACCAAACGGGAAGCGACTTTATTTTATACTATGTAGTGATAGTGATGATTACCTACCTCAATATGTAAATTTTCTTTTTATTTGGAACCCAGTCTTACATATTAAAATGCAAATCGACAAATTGAATTTTACTAAATTGTTTAAGTTAGTGCCAAGCGTAATAGTTTAAATCCACTTGCCATCTTCTCCTTTATTAAAATAAAGTTGGAGGAAAAGCTCGTGCCTACGAGTAAAAGGCGGTTCTTCCACTATAACGGACTGACGGACGTTTTTTTACGCATTTGTCTGTTTCGAATTCCCATACATAAACAAATACCATGGGACACTGCATGCTATTCGACCAATGTGTTTAACAGACGCATCCGGCAGTTCGTTATACCGCGAGATTAAAATAAAAGAATATTTCTTGGTAATATAATAAAACATTACTACGGAATATTCTCACCATGTCTTTTATGTCCACAGCATGTACATTACTCGCAATTTCCTGGCGACGTGTCACGTGTCGTTTTCATATCATAGTCGTACCTATTGTACTAAAAGGCATCGTATTTTACTAAAATGCACGCCATAATGCATTCTCATAACAGCAATGCAGGTTGAAATGTAGCTAGCCATTTTATTATTTAAGGATGTATCTTAACCGCCATCATGATCGGCCATATCGTCTTATCGAATAGGTTCCGGGTTCGATTCTCGGTGGGACACTCACAATATTGATATTTATCATTTTTGTGAATTTGTTCCCGGTCTGGTTAGGACATTGCAGGGTGAACCAACTGATTGTCCGATAAGAAATGGTTCCGTGCTTTGGAGGGCACGTTTAGCCGTCGGTCCCGGTTGCTGTCTATGATTACTAAGACGGCGGTCGTAACACGACCATGTCAGAGGCCTACTAGTGGTAGTAGACTCGGTGTCCCACACGAAAAGAAGAAGATTGTCTTATCGAGTGAGTATCTTCAATCAAATGATATTTCAGGATCACAAGCTGTGTTATTCAATCAAATAGCTTTGTTACCAAATATTAACAAAATAAAAGCCTTGATAGGTAAAACATAACACAAGTCCCCCTTCTCTGGCGTTTTTAACATAAAATAATCTGAGATTGCGTGGATATATAGAGATTTGTCAAATGATACGCCGATTGTTTTTATCTCAAAAACCTTGAGACAGCGTTCCAAAGACTTGACGCTTCTCCCAGATGGATGTTGTCAATCTTGTCCCGACGATTCTCCTAAAAAACAGCAAAGATACTGCATGCGCCGTCGTATGTGTGAATGTAATATTAAATTGAGTTTTTAAACTATGATGGTATGGTGCAATTTATGTTAGAAATAAAAAATGAATTTAAAAATTACTGCGAATAGTATTAGGTCGGGATAAGTCAAACATACCTATTGATAAAGTGGCGATATTTTAAAATACCTACGTACTGATGAAACGAATGCATTTTCCAAAGAATTGTCGTTAAAAACTTGCGTATTTATTTACTTTAAAAACTATATACAAAATAGTGTTGAACCTACGTATGTATGTACCTATGTTGTAACAGTATATTACTAGGTACGCAGAAACTTGTGATATGTTAAAGCATAAAAAACGCTCCAAAAATTTTAATAATATTCCAGAATCTTAAAAAAATATCATATTGCACACAGTAGAGTCTCATTAAAAATATTTCGCTTGCCGAGAATTTTCCAGGTTGTAATTCATTCCTTCGCCTGGATTTCAGTAGTTATTACACTACCCTGCCAACAGGGCCCGATTCAGCAAACATTGTCCTCAATTCGGGTAATAATTCTCTTACTTACCTTTTATTAACGCTGTCACTTTCCGTCACATAGGTATAGAAAATAATAAAAGATTCAAGTCATATCGCAAGACGCAAAATACGCTTTATCTTTCAAAATGAGGCGACGATAAAACAGTGGCGACAAAATTTTCTAGAAATAAAGAAGAATCAATTGTCACTTTTAAACATGATAGAACTTTGATATCATCTATCCTTTTTAAACCTATTTGATGGAAAGTTACAACGCTAATTTAAGTTATAATTTATTTCCCCAATTGAGGCCATTGTCGAACGCAAATTATCGTTACAAAAGGAGACTTTCATCTGTTAAACTGCGAGTTTCCCCGAAAATTGGGAAATCACCCCCATGGGTTGTATGACGTATTATTACAATGTTAAAAACTTGGTAATGACTCCCCTGGCTTCCCTGAGTATGGTTAAGACCCTCATGGGATCCATCGTATAGGAAACTGAAGCTTTCAAACGCATTTATTTACAAGTTTTCAATGAAAGTTAAAAACAAGGGTCGCTGCACACGAACGGCCGTTTAGCTTGACCATTGTTGGATACTAATCCGGAAATAAACTGCTTATTATTTGTTTTTTTTTTAAGGAAAAAATAACAACAGATCTTTTTTCAAAACGTCTTTAATGAGATAGTCAACATTTTCGACGATATTATAGATCACCTTATAATCTATAGGTACGCAACGGTAACTTATGTACACTTAACTTATTGCAACTTATAGTTACATAGAAGAAGCGTTTAATATTATAATACATTGTGAAACATTATTATAAGTCTGTACAAAAAGATTTTTAAAAGAATGTATCTAATACAAACGAAAAGTTTTTCTTGGATTTCGGAGAGTGTAGTCGTGAACGGCCTCGACAGTGGCGCCACTTCACAAAAACAAATATTTTCTCCCCTTTCTCTCTTAAGGATTATTTAGAAAATATTGCTATTCAAAATTCACAATAATATGAATAAAGCATTTCTTATTACTTAACATCGTTTGACTCATTCAAAACCCTGCCGTATTCCTATAGGTACGCAACGGTTGCGGGTACAACCATATCGCGTTATTTAAAAATTACTTAATTTGAATTTTTCTGTTTAGGGATAATAAAGTATCATATACCATCATAAATCATAATGTAAATTAACTTTTTAATTTTTAATAATTAAAGCTAAAGTGGTTCACAATTTATGACTCATAAATTTTGATGTTCTTAATATGAAAGAGAAAAGCAAGACTTTTCCGACGACAAAGACAAAGACTTATAGTTTGGCATTTATAAAATTTAATATTTACATATTTTACAGTTGCTTGGTTAAAATATTACTAAGTGTGCGGAAGAGATACATAGGAACTTAAAGATACATTATATTAAAATTACTTACCTAATTGAGATATTTTTACACGAGGCTATGGATAATATTTAGGGTTATGAAGTTAAGTTTAGAGAGATGAAATGATTTTCATTTTAGATGTGTCACGACACTCAGAAAATACTAAGGCCCTATTAAAGTCAGAGCGGTATCCCGATGGGTACGTGGGCAGCGGTATCCTGATTGGTACAAATTGACAAGCTTCGCTTTTTCGAAGCCTACGCTTTTCGCAAAGAGCCGGAGGCTCGTGGTGAATTTTTAATTTTTGTATTAAAGCCCCTTTTTATTTTCAAACAAAATTTAAAAAACTATTTAACTGCCTAAAAATGTAGCATCGGACGCCCTGGAAGGCTGGTAGTAGCGTTGGATATTCTGAAGACCTTGGACGTCAAGCGTAGCGTCAGACACTCTTGAGGCGTCGGACGCCCTAGAGGGTGGGGGGCAGCTTTAGACGGCCTTGAATGCGATCGGTAGCGTCGGACTCCCTGGAGCTGTGGGACAGTCTCGAGGTACCGGACACCTTTGAGGCATCGGACACCGTTGGGGCATCGCATACCCTGGCGGAGGAGTACCGTCTGTCGCCCTAGAGACGTAAATTTAAAGTTTTCGCCTTTCAGAATGTCCAACGCTACCCCGTATCTTCAAGGGCATTTATTTATTTATTTTGTTTATTTGGCACACAAAACAAATTACAGTCGATGTAAGTATAATAGACAGTGTAAACTTTAAAAGCTAGACCATAACTCCAAAACATGTATGCACAGGCAGTAAATTGCATGAAGTATAATGAGGGTTAGTTAGTTGTGTTTGTTTTTAGCCTAAATTAGTTTTTAATAAGTCTATATTATTGAAAAATATGATTTAAAGCAATAAATATTAAGTAAAAAGTAAATAGTGTTTGTGTAAATCACATTAAGTGTTTGCAAAAAGTGCTCTGACGTCATTCCTAAACTTAGAAAGTTTAGGATTTAAAATGTCCAAGGTAGGGCTAGTGGCAGCCAGTTCATTGTATGTACGACACATTTAACGACACCTCCGCCGTTCAGGGCGTCAGACGCCACTTTCTACCCTCCAAGTCGTCCAACGCTCTCCCCCGCCACCCAGGGCGTTCAACACCTCTAAGGTATTCAACTCTACTCCCCGCCCTGCGGGCATCTGTCACATTCAGGGTGTCATTCAGGCTGCCCTTCAAGGCGTCCGACGCCACTCAGTTTGGTTTAGGCGTGGCGTCGGACGCCTTAACCAAACTGTCCCTCAGCAAGCAATCCCTTCCAGGAAGCAATCGATTTGGGGTAAAATCTCTTGCCTCGGGCTTTTCAAAAAGACTACATATTATTTTAGGATCACAGCATTGCGAATTAAAGAGCTAAAAACTATGCTTCTAGCTTCAACGAGCTCTAAAAAAAGAGCTAAATGCCTTAATCTTCGGGATAAACTACATATACCAATCGGGATACCACCGTTCAAATTTCAACAAGCCATAAGTACGTCAAAGAGATTTGAAGGAAACTGAAAATATTCTCTAAAACCACCGCGTAGTATCTCAAATAATTATAAACATTCTTTGTAGTACTTGGGAGCACCATAATCCCTAGTGTACCTTCTATTGTTATGTCTTTTCATAGGTTTTGAACTCTAAGTGAGGGTAATAAGGTTCGAAATAACGGGTATACATGTAAAAGTACAGAATAAGAAGACTAAATGCCCATAATAAGGGAGGTAAATATTCACCCACTTGCTTGAAGGTACCTATTGATTTCTTTGGATGATTTTCCAAATCACTGGAGGATGAAAATCGATAAAAATATTCCGCCCAATAAAGAGTACTTTTTCCTCAAATCTACAGATTTACACTCGGTTGAATCAAAAAGAATATTACCAAATTCAAATACCAATAATCTGTAGCGTAGGATTTGCTTACCAAAATAAACAAATTATTGCGAAAAGGAGTCCCAAATAAATGTTAGACAGAAGTTGTATTTTCATAATCTGGCAGCGAATGAATATCATACCTATATAATATTACTTACTTCAATTTGAAAATAGGCATCGGATTTGTTTAAGATGGTGTTACTCTCTAGACATAAATAATGTAACTAAGAGTATCAGTTATCATGTTTTATAACTATTATAAATAACTAGGTATTTAGTAGTTTACAACGATGTCCTACAATATTTATCTCAATATTTATTTACACATTTTTTTATTGCTTCAAACACAAATAAGCTGTGAATATTTATTAAATCCTATCCAAAAATTTATTTTACAATTATGACTTATGGCACTTAATCTTAGAATCATAAAAATACATACCTATCTAAATACATTTATTCACTAGATGTCTTTCATTGGCTCAAAATATTTACATTGATCAATAAAATAGATTATATATTTTTATAGCACTTCCTTTATACACGTCTTAGACTCTTACTTAAATATACAAGAATCATACTGTTACTTACAATATGAAGAGATAATAACAACTTTTAAAACACTCTGCACTTTGTTATAATTACGACTTATAGTTCACGTACAATAAATCAAATAAGTTTAACACCCCTCATGTTTAGGCGAAAGTGTTATATTTTGTAAGATTAGCTAAAATTATAGAGAATCCAAAATAAAAGTCGTCCTCTAGCATAGTGCTTTAGTACTTATGTGCCTAGTTTTGCTCATATATTATTTACGTAAGATTACTTCACAACAATTTTTACATGTGTTTACTTTTTTGTAACATTATATTATTAAAACATGTCAAACGAATTACCTATTTAAGCAATAAGTATAGAAAGAGCAAACGCAAGTAGTTTTTTATGCGCCATCCAACATCCGTGGCAAAATTTAATTTCCATATTTATGAAACGGGAAACAAATAGTAAACTTTTCACGCGAAAAGAAAGAAACCGATTACTACAAGGTTAGGTTATGTATACACATGCGTTAGTAATCTTACTTTCGTCAAGCGATTGATAGTGCTATACTATACCTACAAGAATAGAAAACTAAAAACAGGTAAATAAACCTCAAATTGATACAACAAAAAATTAGAAAGAAATTATATCAAACAAAGCAAATGCAACAAGTCCAATCAGCCAAGCTGAAATATTCGGTTAGACAAAAGTTTTGACAGCTGCATGTCTCAATGTTTTAAAAGTGATTGGTATGGATTATTCTTTCCCGCTAATTTGATACGTGAACAATGACTCACGTTGCTTTGTATGATTAAAAAAGCTATAGAAAGCGTTCAGGTGTTGTATAAGTGTCCTTTACTTATCTGCCAAATTAAAATTGTAGGTAATTTAAACGTAGACACAACGAGTACCTATCATCTTCTCTCAAAGTGACAAAGTAAAATGATGCAAAGAAAATTGAATCAATTTAATCAAGGAGATCAGCTTTAAATCTTTCAAGTATTTACATGAGGTAATATTATAATAAAAGAATTGTTTAATGAAAATAAGATTTTATAATAAAAGGAAGTCTCATGTCAAGTAAATCTTAATATTTATAATTGGACATCAATAGTCTAAAATAAGAAATAAATCAAAAGCATAAAAAATACTCTTACGATTTTCTGAGCATTCATATAGTCTCCGCTTTTTAGTAAATAAATAAAGTCTTATAGCGTAAACTATTATATACATACGATAAGTCATTTTCAACCTTTGCACAAAGATTTCCACACCAATTGCAATCGTTAATAATATCATACTAAGGAAGTTAAATTGATATGCATTTTCAAAATTAAGTTTAATCAGAGACAATAGTTAGTTGATGGAAATGTTAAAAAGTAATAAGAAGAACCTAGTTGTTCTAGGCTTCTGCAATAAGAGCAAAATTTATCAATCATACCTACTTTGCAAATTCACGCTAAATTAATAAAAACTTAATCACTTTTGTTACTCATACTCAACAACCTGACAAGAATTGATTGGAAGTAATCATAGCTTCAAAGTGTACTCGATATAATTATTATAGTCTGGCAACGTCGTGCATGCCGCTCCCTGCGGCGTTACAGACGTTCGGGGGGCAGGGTAATTATGATCTCTGCGGGGGTGCGGAAAGTGTGCGGGGAATGGGCGCGAGCACGATGCGTGTCACTGATTGTCATTTGCCGGCGGTCACTCGCCGCGGTCAGTTGTGTACTTAGGAACTCGAAACTTTTTACAAGACGCACATGAGATTACGACCCCAAGATGAGTCCTCCAATAAGAAAACAAACAAAGGAAGTTGTGTATAACATACACAAATTCTTTGACGAACGCAAGAAAGATCCTTCTACGCAGGAACACCAGAATGATGTCAATTTAGCAAAATTAGTAGCCAGCGTTACGGGATTTTCAGGAAAGATCTGTAAGGAATATTTTAAGCGAAGGCAGAACACCAAATCTTGGGAGATTCAAAGTTTAAATCTCCCAAGAAAAACTTATTTCCAAAAAAGCGAAAAGAGGTTGATAGTTTCACTTTAGGAGTGATTCGGCGAAAAGTGTCCCAGTTTTATACTGTTAAAAAAGCTATCCCGACTGTAAGAACATTATAAGCAAAATTAAAAGAAGAAAATATAATTGATTGCTCGCGTGAGTATTTAAGAAAAATTCTACACGATATGGGATTTAAATTTCGAAGTTGCCAGTCAAAAAGAAAGTTAATTATTGAGAGACATGACATAACGCGCTTGAGGTGGCATTATATTCGTGATATCAGAAGATATCGGGCCGAGGGAAGAACAATATTTTTTCTGGATGAGACATATGTTAATCAATCTCATAACGTAAGGAAATGCTGGCATTCTGAAAACGAACGTGGTGCCACAAAAGCATAAGTTTCCATTTTATAATGATTTGTACCTACATATTAAATTTTTTTCATATATTATTGTACTTTATTTATTTATGATTTATTGTACACATGAACATTAAAGAGAAAAACACATAGAGAATACAGACACAACAGGCACTGCTTATCTCTAATAAGAAATTTCTTACAGCAGACCTAGGGAAGAGTAATGATATTATACGATTTGCGGATAAGATATGCACAGAATATATATCTAAATTTCTAATTACTTTATTAATTATTATTTATTAATTAACAACACAATGGCAATTTCACATGTTACCGTGTTATGTATAGGATCGACCCATTTTCTTCGCGCAGATGTCGTAATCAGCGACTAACGTCTGAAACGGCTCTCAAATATTTGTCAGATGGTCAAATGTGGCGATAGCAACCGTATTTTACGGCTGTTAACATTTTGCCTTACGCTGCAAGGTATAAAGGCTTTATGTGTGTGTGTGTGTAGATTTGCTCGTGGAATCATTCGCGGCAAACATAAAAATAAAAACATGAAATTATTGAGAACTCACAGTCAAACTGTTTGTGCAGTTTTGTGAGACACTGTTTTTTATATTATAAGTTTGAACACTGTTTTTTGCAATAAAGAAATAATAATAATAAATAATAACCATAATTACCTATAAGTATTAATCTCGAGATATGTTCAGTTGAAATCTCTACGTGTGTAGCATACGCGTGCTAGTGACGTGCAACCCTCCCCCCGCCTCACCGCAACCAATGAAGGAGCGGCAAGCACGAAGCTGCCAGTCTATAATACTGTAATCATTCTGATAGGTATGAGTGCGTTTTTTTTTCACTCAATTAAAAAGCTATGTATTGTATCTTTACAAAATCAAAATTAAGTTGTTACATAAATTATTATTTTAAGAAGTATTTAATAATCCAACATTTGTAAATTTTAATATTAATACAGTTTATATTTAACCAGGACAACACACGTGCATGACCCATTCTTGAATACTTTTTGTAGTGAATCACAATGAAGACTAGCCTCTTTAATATTATACAAAAAATACCTATATTGAAGTCACTGAAGATTTATTGCTTAAATATTTACTTATACATTGAATTATCATTTTGTATTTTGCAGCAGCAGTTCTTTTTATGAATGCTGCATATTTATAAGCTTTATAATAAAGTGACTTTAACATAGTTTTCGGATACTTAACAGTCTGTATGCGTCTACGGAAGATCACTACACAGTTACTTCCTCAGTAAAGCGACTCTTGTCATCTAAATTTATCACGATCGCATGAGTCCTAGCATGTCCTGATCTGACACCTTTCACTGTCTCGGTACTACTGGGACTAGATTTCAAATCACTTTTTTCACTTTTGAAACCATTACTAGCAACCTCCGGAGGTCTAATATCACCACAATTTGCTTCACCGGATATTTTGAATACACCTATTTGATCGTCTTTAGCTTCTTCATTCAAATCTGTTTTTCGTTTTGGGGAATCAGCTGCTATCGTCACGTCGGTTTGACTTTGTTCAGCGTTACTGATTTCTACACTTTTGGTTGGACTAAATGTTTTGTGTTTGTATGCGGGCGGCGCTTCGAAAGGAAGGTCTCTGCCGCTACTGCTGGATTCTTCAGCTGGTGTGACAGTGCACATGAGCCTGTCAGCTACTGCGCTGAAGACAGTATTAAGTTTGAGGGGCGCGGAGTCGGAAGATGCAGGTTTCCGTTCGTGGATGGCTGCGGCATCCTGCATAGCCGTGATACGCCGAGCAGTCATCCCTGGACCGCATCTTTCACGAAGTTTATCAAGTTGGTTGAGAATTTTTCTAAATTCCTCCTGTATAAATAAATAAAATGAATATATTTGCATAGTCACAAAACAGCAAAATAACGCAATTACCGAATTCAGCCTAAATCAACGAGCTACTACTGAGGAGTTCAGGATTATGTACCCATAATCTGGCTATACAACCGTGCATGTTGATTTTATCTGGTATTTTTTATATAATTATTGATAAGTTCATTTTATGCTTAGTGCTGTCTTGTATAAAAATAGCGTTTTTGGAATTTTTGAAACTTAAAAAAATTTAGACTTGAATCATTTACTTACATCAAGTTCTCTCTCGGTCATGTTGTCACAAAACCTCGTACTTCTATTAGTGGTCATCGTGTACGTAGACTCTGCAGGCCTGGAACGGAACTTCCCAGTCTTCTCACGTTCGTCTTTCCCATGGCCTTTGTAGACCATGTATGCCTGTGGATGATTAACACTTTATTTCACATAGCCCTTGTTTACCTAGTATAGTACTATATAGTACTGCTTTTGGATGAAAATGTGTGCAGTTTATCTCCAGCTATGTAATTTTGAGAACCTTTTGCTATGATCCTTTTATGAGGAAACAACGATCTGTCAACAAATCTCAGGCAGTGTTATCCTTCCCAGATATATCATACTTACCTTACCTACCTATTGCAAAATTTCGCAACATGATTATAATGCCTCACAGCATGTGCAGAAATTTGGCTACAATCCAGGAATAGAACGTTACTTACAAACGTTCTCGCTATGGGTGATTTGGGTAGAATTTGGGTTAAACCATTTTGTAGACCAAATCGCACCTCTTTATTTTAACTCAATGTTATCAACGCGAATGATTTGAACAATTAAAGCCTGATAGTTGCCAAATCGTTGTAAATGTGTCTTTGATCGTGAATCTGAAGGATCACCAAAAATACTCAATGAAATGCCCGTAATTTTTGGGTCTTGAAGTAGTTTTTATTTTAACGCCTGATATAACCAAAAAGTTGTAAAGAATATGTCTGTGGTTGGGATTTCCTATTTTTAGATTCTCATGAACGCAGTTTTTACTATACTACACAAATATTTATATTATTTATAACACAAATATTTATTTATTTATATTTCGCTACTTCTAGCCTAGCTCAAAGCACAAGGTTAACTTTTTAACCATACCAAGGTATATGAGATTTCAGAAAAAATACCTTGATTTATTATATCGTCTTTGGAAATTAATTTGGGTTTCGAATGTTGTGTGGGAGTAGAAATTAAATAAAACAAAATTAATGACATTTTCGTGATTTTACGTTCAAAACAAAGTTCCTTGAACCAAAAGAAATGAGTCGCAATGTTAATTATCTTTTGATACTAATTACTATACGTTTTTCTTTGAGTTGGAATTAATTGAAACGCTTTTTGATTGACGAAAATAGGATAAAAAACAATTAAAAACTGTATTTTCTTCAAGCAAAAAGCACTCTCAACTTGCTACCTATTTTGTTTCCAAAATTTCTATTTCATAATCTTTGGTCGAGTAGTACCGTTTGTTAAAAACATTTATATATAACAGTATTTTTTATAAATGACTTCCCTATAATCATAATTTCGTCATATTCTAAACTTACCTTACTGCCAAATATAAAACACAGTAATAAAGTGACGGTGAGCTGAGTGTGACAGAAGAAAATGATATACAACAAGTCAGGGTTTGCAGGAGATTGGAGAAATAACCTGTAACAAAACACATAAGTTAATATCAAGTCTACATGAAACCCATATATTGGAGAAAAGAAAATAGTTTAGGTAAATTAGTAAGCGTCAAAGATATTCGATACTTAATAGAATATTTTTCACTTGTAAAATATAAATATGACGTTATAATATGAGACATTGAAGTTCATAATCAGCTTCAAGCTGCATGCGTCGGCTCTGTCAAGTTACATCTTTAATAGTAGTTTATGCAACTGTCATATAATGGGGGTCATTAGAATGCGAGTGTCTGTTTATCACACGAGGCGTAGCCGAGTTTGATAATAGATTGACACGAGCATTCTAATGCCTAATTATATGCAGTTGCATACACTATTTTATCTACACTCTAAAAAATTTACTCAGTTGAACACTTTTCCAAACGTCCGCACCGGCATTTGCAAGGCCCGATACATGGTCAAATTCAATACGAGAACGTAATATGGCTTGATATGAATTTTTGAAGATTCTTTACTAACAGTTGTTTAGATGTCGAGTCTCAACAGCAAATAACTAAACAACTGAACAACAACTGAACAACACTGAACAACAACTGAACAACAACTGAACAACACTTAACAACAGCGGAATAACATCTGAACAACCATTAATCAACATCTGAACAACGTCTGAACAACATCTCAACAACAACAGAACAAAAACCTAATAAAACAACTAAACAACATCCGAAAAATTACCGTATAACAACAACTGTCAGGTGCGGCGGAAGATAGCGATTTGAGTATTGGAAATAAAACTTCGTTTCATTTCTCAACTTTATCGTATTAAGAGTTTTCTCATTAAGTCATTACGCTTCTGTAATTTATAGTAAACCCTTGTTTTCATAGGCAGAATGCATAAAGTAGGTCATTATGCATCTGTTTTCGAATTCATAATTCGAATATTATGAGACGAGTGTAGATAAAATAAATAATGAATCCATTATATATTTTGCTTTTAAATCCACCAATGCATTACGAACATCTTGTAGTAACTTATTGTAAACAGAAGGTCCAAATATATAGACGTACTACGCATATCTGTCATGTCAGTCCTGTCGGTGTCGTCAGGCATAAGATTAATATCGCCAAGTTTGAGGAGTTTACGTTAGAAACAGCTCGACTCATCGTTAAAGCGTTTCCTTGCTATTGTATCCCTGCATCAGTTCACAAAGTTCTGATTCATGGGGCGACCATAATAAAGGATGCACTACTGCCAATAAGCAATAAATTAAGAAATCTTTTTTATTTAAGTATACTTCTTAATTTTTTTTTGTTTTTGACTGCCGTACAGAGGGCGCGGAACCACCATGCGTAGCTGCGGTACTATTTTGCAAGTTCTCTAAAATGATAATTATAATCGTTTATTAATAAATACGGTATCGTAATAGTTTGCTTCCTAAAACATAATACTTAGTTCTCAACTTCTTATCAACAGATAATAACAGCCCGCTGCTGAACATAGGCGTTTCTCATTGCCTTAGTCGTTACGCTTAGCAGGCGGGATGGCGAGTCTACTTGCATGTTGTATTTACAGGCAACACTGCAGCTATTCATTCCCTGGATGGATTTATTGCTCAGCAAGGGGTAGAATTACCGCGGTATAAGCCTCCTCAGTGTCGTCGGCAAACTGTATGCAAAGGTGTTGATTGAAAGAGTGATGAAAGAAACGGATGAGAAAGTATGGGATGCTCAGGCAGGATTTCGTAAGGGGATGGGATGTACGGATCAGGTCTTTTCCTTGCGCTGCATAGCTGAAAAATTCCTGGCCAAAAACCAGAAAGTCTATTGCGCATTCGTGGATTTGGAAAAGGCCTATGACAGAGTGGTGAGGAATGAATTGTGGTCGGCACTATCCATGCATGGGGTGAGCAGTATCTTGATACGAGCACTGAAATCCTTATATAAGGATTCCAGTGCTTGTGTCAGGATAAACGGGGCGTACAGTGAACTTTTTAACATCGAGAAAGGTGTTAGACAGGGATGTGTTGCGTCACCGTGGCTGTTCAATCTATTCATGGATAGTTGTTTGGCGGATTTGAAAGAGAGTGAATGTGGTCTGAGAATGAATGGTTTACTCGTCAAATGTCTTCTCTATGCTGATGACCAAGTTATCCTTGCGTCGTCGGCTGAAGGGTTGCAGGAGATGGTAAATATTATGACTGAGGCTTTGAAAAAGAAAGGAATGAAAGTGAATGTAAGTAAGACGAAAGCAATGGTTTTTGAGAAAGAGGAAAATATGACAGAGTGTAAAATTATGATAGAAGAAGAGAGGGTGGAACAAGTGAAAGAGTTTGTGTATTTGGGCTCCATGTTCACATCAGATGGAAAGTGTGAAAGTGACATCGAAAGAAGGGTGAATGCCGGAAACATGGTGAATGGAGCGTTGCACGCTTTTATGAACAGCCAGAAAGTCTCTGATAAGGCTCGTCTGGCTGTGCATAGAGGGGTGTTAGTTCCGACACTTATGTATGGGAGTGAAAGTTGGGTATGGCAGAAAAAGCATGAAAGTAGAATAAATGCAGTACAAATGAGAGCGTTAAGAAGTATGATTGACGTAAAATTGAGTGACAGGATAAGGAATAGCGTGATAAGGGAACGTTGTGGTATAAAAGAAGACGTAGTGACTGGTGTAGAAAAGGGTATGCTTAGATGGTTTGGTCATGTAGAGAGGATGAATGAAAGAAGATTAACGAAAGAGGTGTATATGGCAAGTGTGGATGGGAACGTCGGAAGGGGAAGACCTCGACGAACGTACCTTGATCAAATCGGGGACGTCCTAAAGAAAGGTCAGGTCAAGAGTACCCTAAACCGAAGAGCATGCATGAAGAGATTGATGAATGTGGAGGAGGCGAAAGTAGTATGCCAGGATCGTAGTAAGTGGAAGGAAGTAGTCTCTGCCTACCCCTCCGGGAAAGAGGCGTGATTTATGTATGTATGTATGTAAGGGGTAGAAAAGGGGCAGTAGTCTAATTCGGTACCGCCGGGAATTTGTTGAACATAAACAGTGGTAAATCAAATTTTACTGCGACATACACGGGAAATGTAATAATAATTCACAGGCATGATTCTACATGCCACACGGCATAATCCCATACGGAGTAGCGAGCAACAAGTGAAATTATAGTTTCAGTTTGCGTTGAGTCGGTAAATCAGCAACTGTCAGCAACTCGTGACCGTGCCTAATTAGTATTCCGAATAAATCTGTGTGAATTCAATAACTGCTAAGTGCTGGCGAAATTTTTTAGTTTACTGCCTGACATAATTATGGTAGCCAAAGCTTTTCATAGCCTGCCAGTTAGGTATAGAGATTTATTAATTTTGGCTTTAAGCTGTCTGGCTGCATTGCGTATTTAATACCGTTTGTTTGAAATATAGGGTAGCCTGTATATTGACGCTCAAAGACAAAATTTGAATACCTTGTACTAAGGTGTATTCGAATCACCCGCATGTATGTTCCGCGATATTTTGTAGTTTCTGAGTCAGTAAACTTTTAAAGTTGTAGTCCACTACTTACTATATTTCGACTTACCGGCTATTTACCTTTCTTTTTTATTTCCATTTTTCAATTTTGTTCCTAGCTTTGCTTTCTAGCATACAATAAAAGGAAAATGTTGAATTTTCCCTATACAACTTTAAAAGTTGAATAAATCGGAAATTACAAAAAACCACCGTACATAGATATGAAGGTAATTCGAATACCCCTTAATGCATTTAAGTTTTGTCTTTGAACGTCACTATGCGGGCCACCACAAGCGCGGCAACAAGTAAATGAAAATTTTACCTTGCTATAAATAGCAGTTTTGATATAAACTTAAGGCTTTACATAGGGTTTTTAGATTAACACCATCAACTGTACACCATCTTAACAATAGATTACGTAATACCCCATAGACGCTTAGTTCGCATAACGCTGCGTCCAACCTTGTTTTCAAAGCAGTCTTCGAATAATTATAATCTTGCGGATTGAAACTGCTTTAATCTCATAAGTATCTGGTTTAACTCTTAAATATTTGATAAAGTACATATGTGGTAACCTTGGGATTTTGACATGTAGAAATAAGCTGTAGGTTTGACTCTCAATGAGTAGATAGCTAACTACAACTTTGACATGTCATAATGTACAACAAAGTAATATAAGCATACCAGTATTGTCTCTATTATGAGTAACTTTCATACAATTAATAACCCTTAGGAATTCATATTTGAAGCAAAGTTGCAAGTAACAAACTTCTCAAGGAAATTTGCGATCATAGTAGGAAGGTGTGTTTTAATTAGGTGCATACTCAGTAAAATTACTTGAAAGTGTATTAACTAAGTTACTACTAGCGCGACGCTAAGCGACGGTCCGACAGTTGACCTTTTGAAACAAGTAGGTAAACAAGTAATCAACTCATTATCACAGCCCTACTCGCCACTTTACAGGAGATCTCCCGGATGTATATGTAGACAAAATCAGGGTGGCTCTCAGACAGCATAAGAATACGAAGGCTACCGGCTAAAGCCGAGTGTGGCTTTTGAGCTACTAAAAGCTGGTGGAAAACCTGTCCTCGAGAGGCTAAAAAGGCTACTCTACTCCGAATTAGCCAAAAAACAAACCCAAAGGCGTGGTACAGAGGTGCTGTGGCATTGTTTTTCAAGAAAATTGCCAAATGTTCTTTTAAAACTATAAGCCGATCACACTTCTAGCGATAAGGCCGGCTTTGCGCATGTAAGCAATAATTTTTCCTGATATTTTTGTTTTTTATTTTGTGCAATAAAGTGTTTTTACTTACTTACTTACTTCTAAGCCACGTTCATAAGCTGTTCTTGAGAGTCGTAACCAATCGTTAGGCATTAAGATTTGACGCCTGCCATCTACCGCCACAGGTCATGTTTCGTAAAGACTTCAGCACCGTGGACTACATTCATACTGTACTAAAATCAGAAAAGTATAACCAACCGCTGTGTATGGCCTTTGTGGACTACAAAAAAACCTTCAACTCCATCGAAGCCTGGGCTGTTATGGAGTCCTTGAAGCGGTGCTAAGTGGACAAACGATATGTTAATGAGCTAAACGCATATATTTAATGGCAACAATAATCGTTCAAGTACAAAACCACAAAACAGGACCTAACCAACTACTTTGTTTTACAGCTTGGGTAAGACAGGGTGACCTCATATACCCGAAAATCTTCACCAACGCGCTGGACAATCTCAATGACTCTGCAGTGGGATGGACTAGGCGTCAACGTCAACGGCGAATATTTCACTCACATCGGCTTGCCGACGATATAATTATAATAGCTGAATCGTTGCAGAATTTGCAAAAAGATGCTGTCCAGTCTAAACGTAGTCTCGCTCGACACGTGTTGGAATTTGAATGAACTTGGACAAGATAACAGTCATTACAAGTCATATTCTGAAACCACCCTTGCTACAAGGCCCCAAAACCAAAGTTCTCGATCAGTGCATCTTATCAGTCATGACTTACAGAGCTGAGACGTGGAACCTGACAGTAAAAATGTCCCACCGGCTACAAGACTTAAGAATTTCGAAATGAGACTATCCGCCAAAAAACCAAAGTAACGGATATAGTCTGGAATTGTAACAAACTAAAGTGGCAGAGGGCTGGGCACATATTTCGTAGAACCGACGGACGGTGGAGTAAGCGGGTTCTCGAGTGCAGGCAAGCGTAGCGTTGGATACCGTACGACCAGATGGCTGGTAGTGACTGGATTTGAAAGCCTAAAGATCGTGCCTTATGGCAGTGGACTAAATAGATTGATGTACTCGTATGTATGATCGCAGGTTATACCTAAACAGATGGAGATAAATCATTCTAGTGAGAAAAATAATAGTAGCCGACGTATCTTGAAGTTGTCTCGCTTCAATATACGTCGCTCATACGTCGTCATGTAGGCGTTAAACTTATACTAAGCCTGTTTCAAAAACACTCGAAACGTTGCCGAACATCTTAGCCAGCCGATCCGTTTATTATATTGGGTTTATTCAACATCATAGCTCGCATTATCTCTTAACAAATCATTTTAAATCTTATCAAAACAACGGAAACCAATTTAATTATACAAATTCGAAGCGTGAGGATGAAATCCCGATCTGGGCTCTTATTCCGCTAATCGGAAACCACTATGCCTGGTCTTATAGAAAATATTAAAAGAGAGGGAGAGCAGTGTGCAAACAAAAATTCATTAAACAAAATATGGAGTAAAATTTTACCAGTGATTGATAGCGAAACCTCAAGACGGGCGGTAGATAAGGAACAACAGACTTTCCCCAAGCCACATAAATCGAAATATGAAAAATAAAAATTGAAACTCCCATATAAAACTGGCAATCAGCTGATGTGGGTTACTACGGATACTCAAAATATTTTTGTCATATATACGGAAACACCTTTTTAAAGAAATAAGATGGTTCAACCTGCAATGTTCTTACCTAACTAGAAATTAGAATCACAAAGAAATCAATTCCTCCATATTCTATGACTAAACTCAGACCGATAGACCGCTGATATGTTTGAGCACCGAACGAGTGCCTTAATAGCAGGATTACAATTTAAAGTAACAGTAGAATGCTTACCCTTTTCAGAGCAAGTGAGATAATTGTATCAACCCAATCCTACGTACCTATCCAAACCCTAGTTATCCTATTACATAAATTGAAATTAGTCCTGTGAAACTTCGGGAGAGTTTTGAAGTGCATATAATCACATTATTAGCATCTTGCTGAAAAAAAGGTATTGGGATGCTGACACAAAAGTTTGAAAATTCTAAAACTGATGAATTTCTTGGGTGAAAATCAACAAAATCGTGTCGGTAAGACATGAAAAATTACTGAAAACTCAATTTAAAGCGCTTAAAAAATTGCAGTACAATTTCCATTCAAAAGATGCTAAATTAAAGACAGAACATCGATACAGTACTACAAGAAATACATTCCAAGCTATCTTCGCAAGTGCATAGCTACTCGTAAATGCTGAAGCAATTCAAAGTAAACTTCTGAACATTGTCACACATGCGGCCGTTTGAAACTGAGCTAAGTTTACCCTATAAACAACAGGAGGTATTTAATTGTAGGAATTGTTACTACTATAACTTCTGTTTTCTTGACACAATGGTATAGACACAATGGAGTTTAGTAATGTTAATTAGTGAAGTCTGCACTGAGAATTTCAGTTCGGTATTCGCCAAAACGGATTGAATAGACAAGTTAATTACCATGTACGCACAGTAATAATACTCAAGCTATTCGGCGCCTGAATTTAGTACATTTTGTATATTATGATGCTACAATGGTAATAAATTAATATTAAATTTTTATAATAGTCGATAAAACATTTTGTATATTCGTCTTATAGCATCAGCCCCTAGACACGAGTCATGCATATGAATATATATCCATGTATTTGCGCAAGGGATGTAAGTATTTATGCTTCGTCGACACATGCCATGAGCTTTTGATCTTATTTACGCGTTGCTCTTGAGGATTGAAAAAACATGAAGACGACAAATACATTACGTTCTCTTTGACTGCTTTCGAACTACTGATTCAAGGAATGTTGCCAGCTTGGTTAAAAAGTAGAAAAATTTGCTGTCTACTACCGCAGTACTTGCTGCGTAAAGCTGGCTTAGAATAGCGTCGCCCCATTTATTTCTTACGTGTTTTGTAGGGGCCAACTAAGGGACTCGAGAATTTCATGCGTATTGCGATTTTTTGCGATGGGCTATAAACAACATACACTTTTTTTACTGAATCTACGAAAATGCCCCTCAAATATTTGTTTTTACGGCTATTTACTTTCACTTTTTAACCGGGTATGATCAGGAACGATACAATTTTATCTAAGTTTCATTATATACAACATTCGTATGGCACTTCTGGCAACACCAGCTTCAAGTCAGCTAGATCCGATTGTTTGTTTCCGTGCAAACAAATATCTTCGCCCTTCTCGGCGCAAATTGCTGCGGACTGGAATTCCCAGTTTATTTATTTTAAATAAGGAAAAGTTAAGCGCTTTTCAAGTCAATTTAATTAAATTGTTAGTCGCGATCAAATATGAAATCAGCTAACTGACTTTCTTTGTAATAACCAAGGTAATAACGATATATTTTTATCGTTTCCGAACACAATAATATTAATTATATTCCTTGAAAAATTATATTCAGATTGATGAACAGACCATAATTGCTCTATATTTGGTATTCCGTCTCTTGCACTTGGTATTTCTATATTTTTTTCAATTTATGGCAGTAGGCAATGTAATTTGGCGTTTCGTGCGGGTTACAAGACCAATTTTAAATACTGAATTCGTTTGACTAAACTTACAAACGAATTTAGTATTTTAATATATGATTCATTGGTTGCCTAAAATTCCTTGTAAATTTTAGGCGGCTGAGTCCTACTACCAGGTAGATCGACAGTTAACTTTGTAAAAGTTGTAAACAGCCGTGTCTTTGGATACAGTTCGCCCAAAGTCGCCAGTGTAGTAAGAAAAAATATGTAAGTACTTACATGGAAATATTTAGGAAAACGGAAAGAAGGAATTCGTTGTAGATTGCCATCGAGATGAATCTGCTCTCATTGAACTCCGAAGGTGCTTTCCTCACCATGATGCAGAGCCGGATGCCCCACATCAGGAATATGACTTCCACTGCAACAAAATCATTTGCTTTAATGTTGGAGACAATAGTAGAAAAAATAAAACTGTTGGAAGTAAAACACTTTGGTTTGTCAGTATATTTCGGACGTCGAATCTAGGATCTTTTTTTTTACATACATACATACATATATCACGCCTATAATCCCTTGCGGGGTAGGCAGAGCGTAAATGGCCACAAAAACGGACATTTACGCCACGTCTGATAAATATTTGAGGGACATTCTGAAAATTGTGTATTGCAATAGTGACAGGTTGTCACCCCATCGACTAAAATTGCAATACACACTCTCGAGTCCCTTGGTCGCCTCTTACGTTTACCACGGGTAAGAAACAACTTATACCCGGCGACTAATTATATCTTTACAGATTGAATGTAGTCTAAGCGATGAAAACCCGCGATAACTTGAATACCAAATTTTGAAACACCTCTCGTGTCAGGTATACAATTTTTAAAAACTTAAAAAGCTACTAGTAATGCAAAAGTAGCAGTTTCAAATCCTGCCCGCGCTTGAACATTTTGCGAGTTTTCAAAAAAAATTTACTTAACACGGAAAGTGTGTTAAAATTTGGTACTTAATCTACGATCATTTTCATCAATCCTAGAAAAGTAGTTCTCAGATCCAAAAAAAGCACTGTAACACTACTTGAATCAGTGCACAATTTTTATACTTGTCGTCGCGATTTATCGTAGTATTCTTTATTATTTATTTATTTTATATTTTATTGCACATGGTACAAAAGGCGGGCCTAATGCCACGCGGCATTCTCTACCGGCCAACCAGAAGGTAAACAGAGAGAAAAATACACGGGTGCACTTGGGTGTGAAATCATAACAATGGAAAATAACAAATTGAACTATATATAGTATAGATATATATTACCTACACAAATACTTACTAAAATAATCTTATTTATATTCTTAGTATCTACAAAGGTTAAGATCAGATTAGCTGTCTCATTTTCTTACACTGCTATTGAGACCAATTTTAAGGACATCAAGATTAACCGATTTTTAAAGAACAAGTTCAATTTAGGTCGTCTTTTCTTATAATAAAATCAGGTTTTCAAAGACAGCCCGCCCAATCACTCATGATTATTGATTTCAGAGGATTACAACTTCAGACTTTTTGTATTGAGTAAAATTACTTACCCAAGAAAATTAATTATTATACTTTCTTTTTACGGTTCTTCGATGAGCGTTAACTAATCGAAGAAGTACTTTACAAAAATACTTATTTATCATACACGTGCCTATGAAATATCATGAGCAAAATGTATGGTTATATCTATCTATGATACGCAGAAAGTAATGAATTAACTCAAAATTTGACTGCACAGGGTGAATCCATTAGCATACCACGTTCAAAGAGCACAAGTATTTAAAGCGAAGGAAAGAATTTTCTGCGTTGAAATTCCAAAAATTTTGTAAGAGAATGTTTCAAGTATTTTTGCAAGGAAATTCTGCCTAAAATCGGTGAACCCTTTTGGTAAAGGTCAGAGTCAGAATCAGAACTCAGTAGCGCAAGGTCGGCCAACTGATTTTCCTTGTGGGCCAAATTTTTATGTTTACTGTGGTGCCGGGCCACGATTTTTGGAGACAATACTGTCATTATTATACACTAAAAACGGAAAATTTTGAATCGAACTTAGGCCGGTTAGGCTTTAGTTGGACCGGTGGCCGGCCACTGGTGGGCCACCTCGAGGCCCGCGGGCCTGGGGTTTAACGGCTTTGCACTAGTCGCGAAATTCCACAAAGTATCTATTAAAGCTATTTTTGTATATTGTAGGCACTTACATACATACATATATCACGCCTATATCTTGCAGAGTAGGCAAAGTGGAAACGATCATACAAAACGGAAATTACGCCAGCTCTAACAAATATTAGGTACCTACTTATTAAAAATATTTTATAATAATAAATCGTTCATAAACTTACGTGTAGTAAAAGAATGGTCCCACCAATCTGTATTACAAAGATATGCTTTTAGATCATCCTTAGTTCTTCCCACTATGACTGCAGGCGGCGCCACGAGCGTCCGAATAGCTAATAGCACGCAAGCCACGCCCACTATTATACTAATGCGCCTGAGCAGGTACATGTCGGAGATCTTGACTGCTTTTGCTGAGCGCACTTGAAAGATCACTGATATCCTGTGGAAAAGAATTGTGCTTATTTTTGGATACTACATCAATAACAATAAAATAGTATTAATAAATTGAACAACAATTTTTTAAAACACATTCAGTGTCTTTTTTTTTTTAATATAATCCTCTTCGCGCTTGAAAATTTTACAAGTTTAAAAAAAATAGTGTAAAAAAACATTACGCATGAACATCGGAGTATTGTATGCATCCTCTGTAATATTTTTCTACACTCGTCTCATAATGTTCAGATCCCAAACTCGAAGACAGTTGTATAATAACCAGTTTTATGCATACTGCCAATAGATTAGAAATTACATTTTCTTCTCAAACGCTGAAGCATTACGTGTAATGACAAGGTATGCATTTCAATAAAATGGACAAATGAAATGAATTGTATTTTGCCAATGCTCAAACTTTTCACGCCATCTTCTGCCACACCTGTCAGATGTTGTTGTATGGTTGTTTTTTAGTTATTGTTCGATTGTTGTTCAGTTTTTAGTTAAGTTGTTATTCAGATGTTGTTCATCTGTTATTCAGATGTTGTTGTTTAGCTGGTGTTCAGTTGTTTTGTTCAGTATTTGCTCAGTTGTTGACTCGACATCTAAACAAATGCCGAAGAAATTGAATGTTGACATAAAACTATATTACGTTCTTGTATTAAATTTGACCTTGTATTGGACCTTGCAATCGCCGGCGCGGAGCTTTGGAAATAAAGTATATGACTGAGTTTTTTTTTGTAAAGTGAAGATAAAAGAGTGTATGAAACTGCATACAATTAGGCATTATATTACAGTTGCATAAAGTACTAATATAACATGACAAATTAAGTAGTAGATGAGTATTTTAACTACCTAAGAAGTTGACGAGTAACTCTGAGACGAACAATTCATTCAATAAAAGTATCATAGCTGCAGTAAAACCCAATATTCTCGAACTAGATTTTTACTACACCAAGCGAGACGTTGAAAGTGCATTTCACAAAGTTTTCATCTTCTTGAACCAATTCCAATGCTTCCAACCAATTTCATCTTAAAGTTTAATTCAATAACTCGCTCGTATTCCCCTATGGATTCACCTATCGACATAGTCAGATACTGACCGGAGGAATTAAAAACAAACATTTTCTTTTATTCAGGAAATTGAATTTTCGATTTCCAGAATTCAAAATGGATGCGTGGCTAGAAAAGTTTAAAATGAGAGACAACTTGTAATTTAAACATAAAAACATTTATTTTGACCTCTATTTTAGTCAGTCCCTTCAGGTAACTCCTCTCTAAGACAAAAACTTACGGTCTTATTACAGAAAAAGACAGATGTGGTTTTAGCTTTTTGAGAGCGTCAAATTGTATAGAAAAATATTAAGAATACTGCCTAAAAGCTCCTAACTTTTTTGTAAAAGCACGGTCTTCTTCTTCTTCTTCTTCTTTTCGTGTGGGACACCGAGACGTTCAACGACCCGATGAACCCTGGTGTCAGAGTTTTACAACCGCCTACTACAAGTAGTAGGCCTCTGACATGATTGTGTAACGACCGCCGTCTAAGTAATCATAGACAGCAACCGGGACCGACGGCTCAACGTGCCCTCCGAAGCACGGAACCTTATTTTTTTTCGGACAATCAGGTGGTTCATCCTGCAATGTCCTAACCAGACTGGGAACAAATTCACAATGTGATAAACATCAACTGTGTGAGTGCCCCACCGAGAATTGAACCCGGAACCTTTGCGTCACAGGCAGTCGCACTACCACTGCGCCACATTGGCCATCAGCAGCCAAAAGCACGGTTAATATTTGCCATATTTTCTTAACCTTCAAATAATCTTAACATTTTAACTAAATATACGGTGGCTAAAAACATAAATACCTCTTTGAAGTCAAACAGATTCACCTAAACATAAAATATTTTTTCAAGTAAGTAGTATCTCATTTACTTTGGGCCAAAATATCTCATAGCCGGCGGGTTCCCGTCTAATGGAAAAAAATAGATCATTGGCCCTCCATTTTCAAATGTACACAGTATTGAGTAGATCCCGAGGGGCAAGCCAACATACAATCGGTATTTCAGGTAACCTTTGCAGAGTATCAGAAAGATTTTATTTTCTTCGTATTTTCTTTGAATGAATTTTTCAATTATCCTGTTTGAGTTGGAAAGTTGGATCGTTCAAGTATACTTACTTCAGTGCAGAATTACTGCTAATAAATGTTGTTCAAACCCGCATTGTTAATAGTTCGACAAATGCAAGTAACTTTATGCTAGCTACCATGCATTTGATTCTTCAAGTCGCTCGCAATGTAATGCTAATGGCAAGTTTTTACTTTTTTCTCTTATTCAATAAGAGAGCCGTATTACATGGGTTGTTCCCGTAGAACACGAAAATAAGATAACTAAACATAACCTGCAGGTGTATTTAATGTCATTTAGCCTGTAATGAATATATTATGAAACATTAAACTATGAAACGGGACAGAGACAGTAGAATAAAGGTGCAACCGCGCTTATGACTACTGAACCACAACACATATGCAACGTAACAGACGTTAAATTTTCTTTATATAACTAAACATCCACTACACAAATAGCGGAACATCTTTATAGTGGCTTTTCAACATTTATATGAAAGCTTTTGCATAACGAAATTTCCCGATAATGACTGTTCCAATTAATTTGTGATCCACGATATGTTTATATCAATAGATATATCCCCTTTAAGTATAAAGATCTTTCAAATCCAAATCAATGATCCAATGACGTAAGCATTGAACTAATATATCCAATAGAGCCCTCAACTATGAAAACTATAGTTCACTAACCAATTTCAAATTAGAGGTTGCTGTTGTTTTCAGTTTGCTACGAATAGGTTACTTGAAAAGAAGGTGTTTAACATTTTGCAAAAAGAATAACCAGAAATATTTAGCTAACTAAGTAATCCAATAATATGGGTTTTGTTCTAGCTAGGTTCAGACGAAACGTAAAATAAAGGTCACCAAATGCAGGATTTACTAACATTTTATTAAGCGAGCAAACAAAACTAAAAATCATGATGGAAATATAGAAAGGATTAGCTGGACGGAAAGAAAGACAAATGAAGAAATGCTCCAAGTAATGGGAAAAACAAGAACGGTGCGCAACACAATTGAAATCAGAAGGAACAAGATGTTAGACCATCAGATACGACATGACCACAAATGTTCAAAACAATCATTGAAGGAATGATCGAAGGAAAGAGAGGGAGAGGAAAGCTAAGAAGAAGTTATTTAGATCAGGGAAAAGGAAAGCAATGCGCTCTTTAATTTAAAAAAATAAACAAAACTAACCTGAGGTTCGTGAAAGTGCGAATGATTTTCTGAGTTTTATTATGGATTTTAGTTTTTCTTGTAACTTACAAAATGTTTGAGCGCGGGCAGGATTTGAACGTGTGACTTTTGCCATTCACTAGTGGCAACGCCTCTTCCGTCTGGGCTACTGCAGCTCGTCCCTTGCCCGCGAATTTTGCAAGTATGTCTTAATGCCAGTAATGGATTTTAGCATTATTTTTCCCATTTAAGTCACCTTTAGTTTATATGGAAGGAAGTAGCATTACCCTATATAGCACGCTGTGTCTAGCGGTCAGCAAGATACCAAAGCAGCACTGTGTGACACGGGTCGCCCAGCCCGCGTCGCGGTAAGTACGACACCTTGCCGTCTTTCGCGTACTTAGACACAGCACGGTGCATCTTCTAAAAGATTCTTCATCATCTTCTTCGGAAGAAAAATAATGTCAATAAGGGCGACCCGCGCGGGCTGCCCGCTTAACGGAGCGTTAGGCCTTTGGGTTATGCGTTAGGTTTAGGCCCTCGTAGTCTGCTACAAACACATATTGTCAACTCTGCTTGCCTTTCTGTTTTCGCTAAGAAAAGTTGTGGTTGCTCAAAGACTATGGCACATTTTGATATCACATAAATTTTGTACCTACTTGTACACACATATCACGCCTACATCCCTTGCGGGGTAGGCAGAAGTCTGAAAAAAATTTTTAAGGGTCATTCAGAAAATTGCGTATCGGCATAGTGACAGGTTTTCATTCCATCCAGTTGTTAATACACATGTAACCCTCAAGTGCCTTAGTCGCCTCTTACGACAGCCACGAGAAAGAAATGGGGTAGTGCTATTCTTAGCCAGCATCACGCGGCATTTGAAAAGAATCCATAATGGTGTTCTATCCATAAACTAACATAACCTAATTCTAACACAAGCACCTACTTTACTTTAGCTTGAAATGGCTCTATAGCTCGCTGGAGTATGAAAATCAATTTGAGAGATTCAATTAGCTCCTCATACATTATTACTGAGTTTCATCCAATTTACGTCAACCGAAATACAGGATTGAATAGTTAATTCACGGTAAGTGTGTGGAATATCAAGAGGTAGTATTCACTTTAAGGCAAAGTACAGAAATTCGCTTCATTAAAGTAAAAAGTTACTTAATGGTCGTTGTGCTCTGTTCTAGCTTACACCTTTCTTTCTTATAAGTTTAATAAGAAGAGGGACAGATAAATGACTTTTGATTTCTCAGACATAGTGCCTTATTTTTATCAACATAAGGACTATAAACTATAAACTATGCTCTCCAATATGAATTTATAAAGATAACCGTAACCAAAGAATGCCAACTACTATTGTCAGCCAAACGAAGCTAAAACTAGGATTCAAGATTTTAAGCTTTTTATGTTGCATGTAGTTGTTCTTAAACGGTGTAAAGAGGTGGCTTACTTATATAGGGTAAATTTTACTAGTTTCCGATTGCAAAGCTAATAACTAATAAAGAACAACTTTCCGCAAGGTACAGTTCAAAATACGAAAACAAAATTGGATCTCCTATACTTAATTCTCCTATCCTATATTATATTAAGGTATATTTCGATTTTTATTATTATTTTTGCACCTGCCTGTACTTGCCACATGCCCTAAGGTAGACTGGCATTAAGACCGCCCATGTACACTGTTGTGCATAAAGTTTAATAAATAAATAAAATTAATAAATTTACAATCAGCTAATTTGAGTTTCAATGGAAATTCAAAATATTTTGTATCATATTTCAACCTATGTTGGGGAAAGTAGTTCCTTATCACCAGTCCTTCTCGTGAATTTGTTATCAGTCACTAGAAAATTACACCCTATATAATTCTACGGGCAGCTGTTAATAAGTATTAATTACTCATATTTATGAAATAAACCTTAAACAGTACAGTTCAGTCGAGGAAATTCCACAAGTAAACAAATTATCACCCGAGCAAATTCTTTTATGTTATTAATTCTTTCTAAAATTATATTGCAGGTACCTTTCGCATTTCTTTAATGGGTTTTAGTTACTTCAGATGGAAATTACTTTGAATAGATACATATTTCTAAAGAATCGAACATTCCAAAGGTTTATCGTAACATTTCCATCTAAATAGCTATATTGAAAGTAAAATATTTCAAAGAGTGAATTATATTACCCCATAAAAAAAAACATTTTGTTATGAAACACACATTAGCAAAAGGTAAACATATTCTATTATCCCAAAATAAATACTTATTTACAAGATTAAGTGACTGATTTGATAAAGGAAGTCGAAATAGTTTTACGTTTTCGGACAATTAATATGTTCCTTGATGACCGTTGTTCGGTTTCAAGGATCTATCACGCGTACACGATTTCAGTACCTACTCTGTTTTGTACGTTCTTTAAACAATCACTTATAAACTGAACTCACCGCCAAGTCTTCAACATGAGAGCTCCATAAGTGAGGCAGAAGCCGACTTCTCTCAGCCACACCCTGGCCGTGCAGGTGAAGACGGTGGGTCTCCCATACATCACGAGAGTGGTGCAGTAGATGAGGGCGGCACCCAGCACTATCACCCGTAGGAGCGCGGGACTTGCTGCGCGGACGACCTGGGAGATAAATAAAATAATTACCATAACATTGTTGAAATGGATGATTGTTTATTCCGAAGCATTTATTCGTTCCAAATTTTATTCGGACCTACTTTCCACCTTTCCTGCAAGCATTGGACTGGATGGCGACCCGTTGTTCGCCGTGGTACTCCCTGCTAGATATCAAACGAAGCTACCTAGCCTTCGAAAGTTAATAAGTTGAATTTTTCTTACCTTCCATACAAATTGACCGACTGACCAGCCCGGCAGGAATTTTTGTACGGAAGGCCTAATTATTTATTCATATTTCAAATATTTTTACATCTTGTCAAATTTTCTTGATTGGGATTTTCGCCAATTTGGTACGTATTCCACACGATTAGAAACCAAAATCCTTTTAACGCAGTTGGGTTTTCACTTTACACCTGAGATAATCAAATACGTGTTTCACACAGTTAGCAATACCGCAGGGAACAAATAAAATTATAATCGTGTCACAGAAACTTCTTACTGCAATAAATTTCAGCCTCATTCGTGTTATTACATTCAGATTTTGTTAACCAAGTTCGCGCCGGGCCAATTTTGGAGTTAACCTTCGAACCAAGATTACTCCTGCCTCACCTGAGGGAGGTAGTTTATTCAAATTCCAACGACGTCTTGATCAAACTTGCAAAATTTAAATTGTGAGATACCATATTATATTTATTATATAACAATAATTTTACATTTTAGACATGCAAACTAGCGTGTCAATCGCCATATTTATGGCACGTGTGATAATGTGTTTATGAAAAATTTGCATTAAACATTTTAATGGATTGTGTAAACTGTAAGCTTTTTAAGCCTTGTACACTTGACATTTACCTACACCACTTCGGACAAATATTTGAGACTCATCCGGAAATTCTGTATCGCCATAGAGATAGGTTGTCAGCCCATCGCCTAAATTTCAATACGACACACCCTCGAGTCCCTTAGTCGCCTCTTACGACTCCCACGGGAAAGAAATGGGACGACGCTATTATAAGCCAGCATCACACAGCATATAATAATCTTCACAAAAAACTAGCTACCCATCTACCCAGCAGTTTCGCCGGACGCTTCTTGTTTCCCTTTGAGAATAAAGTTTCTCATCGATGACCAAAAAAATTAATGCTCCAGTAACTTTGGAAATTATCGATTACATAGGTACTTTTTTACAATATAGTGACAACCGTGTAGGTATCGCACACGAATGAATATCCATCCACCAAAAACCCGGAAGAGTTAACTCACACACGAAGTCTGACTAAAATTGGCAACTTTTTGTTTTCTTTCGTAAAAAAAATCTTATTGTTTGTCTTACAAAAAGACACAAAGCGACAAAAATAATGAATTCAACTCAACATCAGAAGGAAAAAAAAAATATTTTGAATACAAAACTGTGATGTGGAATCGGCAGTAGTATTAAACTTACAAGTTGGATGGAAAGAAAAAATATGCCAACGCAACTATTCCAAATTTTTTTGATGTGAGTTTTTGATGCCGTGTGATTACGGCTTAGAAGGGCATTACTCCATATTTTTCCGTGGGTATCGTAAGAAGCGCCTGAGGGATACAAGTGTAACATTTTTATTGCAATTTTAGGCGATGGGCTAACAACCTGTCAATATATAGCGCCTGAGGGATACAAGTGTAACATTTTTATTGCAATTTTAGGCGATGGGCTAACAACCTGTCAATATATCGATACACATTTTTCTGAATGTCCTTCAAATGTTTTACGGCCGTTTACTCTTAGCCTACCCCGTAGAAAATATAGGCGTGATCTATGTTTGTTTGAGTCTGTGATCAAATTAACATGATCAATTTGTCTTTATTTGAATCAAACTAAATTAAATTATTTTCACTGAAAGGTTACTACGTAACCTCGTGAAGAATACGCCATATTTTTATAAAAATCATTGTTCTTTAAGTCGTCAAAAATGGAGGCGAGAAAGCTTTGGATTAGACTTCGCTTAAGCCACTTCATCATCCTGGATTATCGAACTCCTGGTGTTACTAGCGGTGTTAAGCCTCGTACTTTGAGATACGACAAGTTTAATGCCATAGAGTTTATGATTATGAGCAAGTAAAATAAACTCAACACATAAAATTATAATAAGTAAACTTTACAATGTAGGTACTTTTCGAAATATCTCTTTAATCTTATCATTCTGTTAATCGGATTAAGTAACAAAAACATTAATCTCCGCTATATACTGGAATACAAATTTTGTGAAACCGTAGAAACCGACATTTTACTATTAGAAATAAACCAAGAAGACCATAGTATGAAGAAGTGTATAGGTTGTGTCTGGGGTCCCACCAGATACAAGCCCACTTAATAAAACATCTCATCTTTGAAAGAGTTCTTACATTTGTAATAACATGTATCGTATTACACGTAAAGTATTACGTTATGGTTATATTTTTATTAGATTTGCATGTTTTAACGGTTCTACTGGCTTGAGTAAACTAAATAGATTTTATGGTAAAATTATATATAATTTGAAACAATTTGGTTGAAATAATAGTTATAGATAGTAATAAAATAAATACTCACCCTGACATGTCCGTACTTGATGGTGAAATAGATGATGAAGGGCAGGCAGGATATCACTAGGCAGGCAAGTGCAAAGATACTAGTTCGCACTACCCAGTTCAAGGCAGCCACGCATGGAGAACCATCTACGCAAGCCTCACAACCCTCGGCACAAGGCAAGCATTCAAACCCGGACAGCAAACCGTAGAGGTTCTTTTGGTCCTGTAAAAATAACCGGTATGATTCCTGTTTCTATGAAAAGGTATTCCATATTGCAGGTAAGTGAAGCTGTTCGTGTTAAGTGGCTTGGAATAAATTAATCTGTTGATTTTTCACACCAAAATTATTACTTAAAGCTCTACGATATGCGCTACGAGTTTTCGTAGCAAATGAAGCTACATCGGCGTAGCTTCACCTCGGCTACCTCACTTGTAAACCTAAATATAACATAATATAGTCATAGAGATAATACGTAGTGGCTGCGTAAAAACATAATCCGGTTACCAAAAATAATTAATGACGAAATTAGGTAAAATGTACACCCAAAATGTTTCTGAAACAATATAGATATATGATTTATAATTACATAAAGTAGGAATAATATTTACCAGTAAATGTTTTTCATATTCTTCCTCAATCTCACTTCCATTATAATACCGGTTGTCAGCTGTTGTGTTTGGGAAGTAGAACCCTCGTTTGCATAAACAACGATAGGAACCTCGACGAAACCCCAAGCCTGGGACTGGTACACACTGCAAAAAAATGGGATTTAGAAATAAAAAATCCAATAAAAATAAAAATCCCTAGCTATATTCGTGTCACTCCATTAAGCCATATTTGAAAATTGTGACTATCGGAAAATGAGTGACGTACTTAAGGCGAGTGTAGCCGTCACCGACCTCAACAGTGGCGACACTTCACAAAAAAAACTCTTTATACAAACAATTTTTCAGAATATCCGTTGCGCAACTTTTTATTATTTTTGTATTATACATAAGTAAAATTAGAACCTGCAAACTCAATGAAATATTAAAATTAAATAAAAAGTACCTTAAAACGGCCACTTTTGGTATTAATTGCCATAACTTTAATTACAGCGAATATTTCATTGAGTTTGTAGGTTCTAATTTTACTTAAGGATAATACTAAAAACTTGGGCAACGGATATTCTGATAGATTGTTTGTATACAGAAAAAATATTTTTTTTGTGAAGTGGCGCCACTGTCGAGGTCGTTCACGGGTATACTCGCCTTAAGCGCTACATTGACTAACCAAACAACCAAACCAAGGTTTCGCAGTTCATTGCTAAACGTGTAAATAAAATGCTTAACAAGAAAGAAGAAAAAATTATAACATAATTTTATTTTGAATACTGAAAGGAAAGTAACTAGTCGGTCTGACAATTATTTGGTTCACCGACGAAACAATTAATTGTTACCCAAATTTTTAATTTATGTAAATTTTATATAATTACGGCAAATCCTACATTTAAATTTTTGGAATAATATACCAAGATTCTTATGCTACAATAATATTACAATTAAATGAATATTAATAAATTGTACCGCCAATCAAACTTCATATTTTCATCACACACATACTTTTTAGTATTTTTTTTTAATGATGGGTTTGCACTTGACTCTAGTCTAGGTCATAGGACAGAGACAGAGTCTAAGATGGAGCGAGCTCACCCAGAAGAAGCCTGTTCACTCTTACTTTGAAGAGATTAGGGTTGTATGCGTTTGGAAACACAGACGCAGGTAGTGAGTGAGTGCAGTATCAAGCAATAAATTTAATGTTGACATTTTGCTAGTATTAAACTCTCTAATAAAACTCATATGCTTTGCACCTTTGACAATCTGCAATTCTGCTATGTTGCATCTCTGTTATTCTAAACACCTGACAAAGTTCAAGAGAGTCGACGTGTAAAAGAGGGTATAATAGAGGTAGTAAAAACGGACCGATGATTAGACGTTTGGCAAAGTAGACGTTCTACACTCGAATAATTATCTTAAATAAAAATAAAATTAACGGTACGCTTATATGACTTCGTCAATTATAGCTCCTACTAAGATTGCTTGTAATGGGGTTTTATGCATTACATAGAAATAAGCACAAAGAACATCCATGCTCCAGAACAAAATTTGAGTAGCAGGCTTAATGCCGGCTTAAAACTCATATGTTTTGCACCTTTGACATTTTGCAATTCTGATATGTTGCATCTCTGTTATTCTAAACACCTGACAAAGTTCGACAGAGTCGACGTGTAAAAGAGGGTATAATAGAGGTAGTAAAAACGGACCGATGATTAGACGTTTGACAAAGTAGACGTTCTACACTCGAATAGTTATCTTAAATAAGAATAAAAATAACTTGACTTCGTCAATTATATCTCCTACTAAGATTGCTTGTATTGGGGTTTTATGCATTACATAGAAATAAGCACAAAGAACAAAACTTGAGTAGTAGGCTTAATGCCGATAATGATGTTTCATTATTAGCATTTTATACAAACTTTAAATACAAGCCATTTACTTGAGTTATTTTTATTTAAATCTTTTTTACTTGGCCAATTAATTGAAAGCCAACAAACACAGTATGAATACGATTTCCAAAAAACAACACGTTGAATAAAAATACTGGAGTCAACCTCTATCTAAAGAACTGTCACATTTCTTTGACACTTAATAAGTATTTACAATATTAAGTCTTAGATATAATAAAACACGGCACATACTAAAGGCTTCTTTTAGGCCTTTATTTTTCAAATGAACAAAAGTATTAATAACTTGTCTGTGCAATATTTAATCAAAGTTACTCTTAACACAAACGTCGGGGGATCAGTAATTGAGAACCAATCTTAAGTGCGATAGGATGGAAAGAAACAAATAACCGGAACTTTTCGATTTCAGAGTCTCGATTTAGAATATCATTACGTCCCTTTCACATTTAATCCGTTTTTATTTCCCATCGGAAGCTAAGGTGATCAGAGCAACCCCATTTACCAAAAAACGCGACTTAATTAAATTAATCCAATATCCCCCAAAATCTGACTTCTGCAGAATTGTGGAGTGAAACGTTCATTATTTAGGGCACAGAAATACATACATATAACACGTCTATATCCCTTGCGGGGTAGGCAGAGCATAAACAGCCGTATAAAATGGACATTTCACCAGGTCAGACGAACGTTTGAGGTCATTCAGAAAATTGTGTATCACCATAGTGACAGGTTATCAGTCCATCGCCTAAAATTGCAATAGACATATTGCCCTCGAGTCCCTTAGTCGCCTATTACGACGCCCATGGGAAACATATGGGGTGATTCTGTTCTAAGCCGACATCACACGTTTATATTTATTTAGGGTTTTGTAGTTTAATAAAAAAACTTTATTATTTAACCAACTCTACCTGCATTTCCCACCTCAATTATTTTAATTTTTCGCGTGTAATTAATTAACTATTGACGCATAGCAAAATCAATGAGTTCCGTACAAAACAACAACACCTGACACAAAATGTTTACTAAAAGAAAACACTATTTACAATCACGCATAATACTTGCATATGAATAGCTTTAAACAATTAGCACCAATAATTGGAATATTAGGTATTTCAGCCATAAAAGAGAGGTCATTTAAATACTGGAAGATCCCCAGAGAAGCTTGAATAGATGGTCGACAAAGCCGTTCCAAAATTGAACCATTATAATTTAGCTCACGAAGCGATTACGATCCCTATTCCATTCAATTTGCAAGGGAAAACAGCAAAATAATGATCCGTGAATATTAACTTTTAGGGTTTCGTATGAGTGAGGTCTAAACAAGTCATTTTGTTAGCAATTACGTTGTGTTTGTTATTCTGTGTCAGGACGTGTAATGAACACTTGTTTGTTGGAATGTTGCGGCAGTAATTGGTGCTTTGTTATTTTAGAAACTGTACACTTTCTTAAAGGAATGTTTTTTACAAATCATATTGTATTTATGTTAAAGGAATACAAGATAGGACGATTTTTTGTTAAATCGAACGAAATTTAAGTTGCTAGTTAAATTGACAAAACAAATTTTCTAGAGCAAAGTCAAATTTTGAAAAGTTTATTTAAATCAAAGTCTCAACCTTAAATCTAGATTTAAAGAGAAAGCTATCCAAAACAATACTTTCAAACATAAAAATTTACTCTTCTTTTTTAAAGAAACAGGCTTCGGTTCATTCAAAATGTAATTTGTTGTCCATGGATTATGAAAGAAATGAGAAATGAAGAGAAAAAAACTGAAGGAAATGTAATAACCAAATTGCATAATTTGTTCATTTTGCCTATTTTACGATTGGATTTGTGCTTTTATCCATTTCATTGGTTTTGACCGAAGTTACATTTACATTAATACTTCTCATTTTTTCGACTTCTAGGTTTTTGTTATTGCTTTTGTCATTTTAATTTGAATCACAGTGATTGTAGCAAAAAGAGAATCAAATGATTATGATCGTTAAATACAATTCACATCATAAATTTATATTTTGTTTCCAAAAATCCGAATATGGTGGTTATATAAATCTATTTTAAAGCCAGGTTCTGCGCCGTACCAATGAACTATTTATAAAAACTCTGTACTTTACTTTAGAAACCCTGTCCTTGTTTTGATAGGTAATAGGAAATAGGATTTTATAACAAAACTAGTACATTCTCACACAAATTTTATGCGATATCAATAAAGTTACTAGCCGTAAAGTGCTATCTTAGAATAGGATCAACGCTTTTCTACCCGTAGGTGTCGTAAAAAGCGACTAAAGGATGAATCCAGGAAATGAGTGGCGCAGCGTTCCATGTAAATAAAACACCGTGCACTGTGCTTACAAATCCACTTGCTGATCATAGTGAGTGTAGCTAACGCCCCCAAAAAGGTCTTGCCCACATCAAGCAGTTGCCTGTTGCGCAATTACATACATACATACATAAATCACGCCTATATCCCTGACGGGGTAGGCAGAGCGTTAACGGCCGTAAAACGGATATTAACACCACGTCTGACAAAAGTTTGAGGGTCAATCAGATAACTGTGTATCGCAATGTGAATCAGATATCTGTGTGTGTTGCACAATTTGAAGTAACAAAGTGGATATTATGTTGATGTAAGTATGTATAACTCCTGTGAAACAGTATTTTTTCACTGTGTGTAAAACAAACAAACTTACGAATCTAAAGAGAAGAAGCTCCCTGATATATTATTTTACTAGTTCAAGTAATATTACGAATTCGAAATACGTCTGGTATATTTTAGATCTTTCATTGGATTCCATATTCTGAAACAGATCACTTCAAAGATTACTTCTTTACACAAATGTTTAACCCATTTTTACCTCGTGAGTTTAAATTTTTTAAGTTAGTTTAAGTAGTTAAAATTCTAAAAATCCTTTCTTAGGGGATGATTATTATAGTAGAATAAACCTTCTGCCCAAATATTATGTTTCTAGCACCAGAAGTTTAGGCTGTGCGTTGATGAATGAGACAGTATGTTAGTAAGGTCATTTGTTTTTAGATAAAAATTAAGGTAACTTAGAACACAAATGTTTCTTTGAGTTAGATTGGTAATCACAGTTTCAACCGAGTTACTTACTTACTTACTCCTGTGGCTCAGGGACCCAAAGTGGGTCTTGGCCTCCGACAATAAAATAATATTATTAAAGAGTATCAGGCTATACAATCTTAACTTTATTCCTACTTACAAAATATAAGTACGGGGCCGTATAATTCAACGATTTTTCATGTATTAACACGAAAAATACACAGTTTTTCATTAACAGTACCTCGAGTGACCCATTTAAGAATTGATTAATTTTTATTAATTCTACTATCGTTTTTTATCATACAACTATCATTCTTTTCCTCACAAATCTTCAATGTATAATACTTCAGTAAAGACACTAAACTTTCTTGCACCCAAAGGATATTAAGTTCTGAGTTATAACTTCTGGAGAGATAACTTAAAATATAATACTTTTACAAAATCTAGAGACCCACTTAAAGTTTCCCTTACAAATGTGTGTGTGCTTATTCAGTAGGCAAAGACTAAGTTTAAGTAAGATTTAAGTTAAACTTATTGCTTGGAAGTCTAGAACTTAAGTTTAAAGCGGAACAGATTTGCGAAGAAATTGACCGAAGATGGATGAAATATGGTAACGCGAGGAAATTTTAGATCGTCTGCTCGTTATCTGAAAAGTTTGTTAATTTGTGGGTACGGTTTGGGTCAACGCTAGGTTTGGTAAAATGTAATTTAAAGTATGTATATCAGGTAGAGTTTGCCCTTGCAAAGCAGCGTGATATTGAAACAGTATTGTCTTTGAATCATTTGCAGAAACGCAACAAAGAACAGAATACTTCGCGTAACTAATTGAGTATCAGTAGCTACGTAATTAAGTTACATATCTTTCCTCAAACGGAAAATAATATTCAAGTAGATACCTAAAAGGAATTCAAATATTTCAGTTAATGAGTGATTATACATGACATGGAAGAGACAAACCTTTATATTTCAGAAATAGGTTAAGGGTTGCTAGGAGGTAATCAACCTAAAAGTACCCGAATATAAATCCCTTCATCTTGGAGTAATCACTCCTGATAGGCTAAAAGTTCCCTTTTTAAAGGTTTTGTCTCATAACTCAAAAACTATAGATATTAGAAAAAAACTGGGGCAACTTGGAAGCTTATGAAATTGACTACATGTTTTAAACTCGGGCACTTTTAGGATAATTAACTCCTAGCAACCGTAAACCTATTTCTGATATAAGAAAGATTTGTCCCTTCCATGTCGTCTATACCAGATTCGAAGCATTCATTGACCTGAATTGACCTGGAAAAATATATATTTGAAAAGCTTTTAAATGCGTTAGGACATTTTTTCTGGCTGAACTGTCTAAAATTTTATATGAATGTTCTTTTTTTCTGACGGTAAAAAATGAAGACAGTTCCTCACTGTCAATGAATGTTTGCCAAAATTCGCATCAGCTACTGATACAAAGATAGATGGGGTGACCCACCAGCAGACCTGTCCAAAGTTTTCGCATCGGACGTTTTTCCGATGCGTCGTCGCAGCTCATTTATGTGTGTTAAGCCTAAATACTGTCTGCAGCCCATCAAGTTCGGTTTTATTGAATATTCACTTCTTTGAACGTGATGAATGCCAAAAAAGATTTGCTTTCCTATTAACAAATTAGGGAGCGCGGGGATAGCCGTCATAATATTACACAAATCGAAAAATTTATGTGAGTAATAATTTATTTGTATGAAATGAACATGAAAAATTATCCGTTCCAAGTAATTTTAATTCGTAAAAGTGATAAATTTATCTCGTTGCAGTATTATCCGCAGGATACTAACCTTTCTATGTAATCAATTCATTCAATATTTTCTTGAGCAATAGTGTTAAAAAATGTGTAAATAATATTGCATGATAAATATTGGCGCATCACGCATGTAAAGAAATAATCTAAGTAATGTAATTACTTATTTTTTTGACTTATATTACCTTGCTGTGTATCCTTGCTAATAAAATATTATATTTTATTTGATTTTATCTTAAATTCGTGCGAAAGAAAAACTCCAGTAGACATAAAAAATATAACATAAAATATTTTTTTATCGCCTGCTTTGTTAAGTGGTTTGGAATAAAAATAGTTTATTTGATAACTGGTTACAAAAAAATACAAAATCTGTATTTCTACTATGACGGACTGACGGACGTATTTTGACGCATCCGTCTCTGAGAATAAGGAAATTTCGAATTCTCATTAAAAAAGGATACCATGACACGCAATAAGACATGCAATTTAACCAAGGTGTTTGACAGACGCATCCGACAGTCCGTAATACTGTGGAATTCGCCAAAAACAGATGAATTCATTTTCAATCTAATCACAAAATGCCTATTCATTATGTTTTATTTTACAGCTCAATAAAACAACCCAAAAAATACTGAAAGCATTCATATTTTACTTTTATTTAAGTAATACAAATGAATCGTGTTTTTTGGGCTTAGCGATAAAACGTTTCATGTTTTCAGATCTCTTTGTGTAAGCCTTTTTGGCAGATTTAGTTCCAAAACCAACATGAATCGCTGAGCTTGAATAAGAAAGTTGTGTTTTGTGTATTTTTTATGGCACACAATATGGCGAATAAAAAATTAGATTAGCGGTTGACCTCGGCTCATTTTAGATTCATTTTGCAGGTTTCTGTCTTATTCGACCTTTATAACTTTGAAAGGGAGCTAAAAGCCTTTGGCTTATAAAGATGTTCAAAATATGAAAGTGAAGTTGAAATAGTTTTATATATAATGTAGGATAGTGTTATCACTTATTGACGTAATGATCCATGAATTTGTTTAACACAATTTCTTACTTTTATAACCATGTTTGTAATTTCTTAAAATTATATATTTTTTTTCATGTAGGTATGCCTAAATTGCTCATCAAAATATATACGCACAGACTCATATCTATACACAGTAGCAGGTAGGCAGAGTGTTAGCGGCCGTAAATCTATGGTCACTATTGCCACGTCTGATAAAAATTTAAGGGGCAGTTTCAGAAAAATCGTGTATACTTATAGTGACAGGTTGCCAGCCTGTCGTCTAAATTGTAGTACACATGAAACCCTCGAGGCTCTTAGTCACCTTTTACAACATGCACCAGTGCGAAAGAAATGGAGTTATGCTATTTTGACTGGGCTATCACGGCAGTGCGTGTGATGATGCCGGCTTAGAATAGCATCTCCCCATATCTTTCCCGTGGGAGTCGTAAGAGGCGACTAAGGGACTCGAGGGTGTGTATTGCAATTTTAGGCGATGGGCTGACAACCTGTCACTATAGCGATACACAATATTCCAAATAACCCTCCAACATTTGTCGGACGTAGTGTAAATGGCCGTTTTTGCAGCTGTTTACGCTCTACCTACCCCGCAAGGGATTATAGGCGTGATGTGTGTATGTATGTATGTATCACGGCAGTTTTAAGACCATTCTGCTTAAAGAAATCACAGTCTTTCACAAACGATGTAACATCACGTCTTAATGAGAAGGTTTGCCTTTCGATAAAATGGTAAATGAAACGAAATAAATGTTATGTGCCAATCGCTATCACTATCACCTGGGCTATCACGGCTCATCAAGGTGTCGCTACTACCGATAGCGAAAGTCGCAGGTTCAAATCATTTATCTAAAATCCAGAATTTGTATTGTACCTCTATTACCAGCACCTTGCGTTACTCAATCACGAGATCAACTTTTTTTTTTTTTTTTTATTAATGATGGGTTTGCTCTTGACTCTAGTCTAGGTCATAGGACAGAGACAGAGTCTAAGATGGAGCGAGCTCACCCAGAAGAAGCCTGTTCACTCTTACTTTGAAGAGATTAGGGTTGTATGCTTTTGGAAACACAGACGCAGGTAGTAAATTCCACTCTTTAGCAGTGCGCATTATAAATGATGACTGGAAGCGCTTAGTCCGAATTGGTGGAATGGCCACCAGGTACGGATGGTATCCGGCGGTGCGTCTGGATGTCCGATGGTAGAAGGGAGCTGGTGGAACAAGGTCGTGAAGCTCTTGAGCACACTCTCCGAAGTACAATCTATAAAATACCGACAAGCAGGCAACCTTGCGGCGATGTGCCAGGCTATGTAGCTTGGTGTCCACCAGTTTTATGTCGCCTATGAGCCTCTTGGCCCTGCGTTCCACCGAGTCAAGAGCGGCAAGTTGGTATTTGGCTGAGCCATCCCAAAGGTGACTGCAATACTCCATGCAGGATCGGACTTGTGCTTTGTAAAGAGTTAAAAGCTGTCCAGGCGTAAAATATCGCTTCACTCTATTCAGGACGCCCAGCTTTTTAACCGCCGTCTGAGCCTTGTACTCGATGGTCGCGCCGAAGTTTAGATTTGATGTCAACTCCATGCCTAGAAGCTCAAGCCTGTCAGTGACTGGGACAGATGTACCCCGAAAAGTAGGTGTCCAGTCGAAAGGACTCCTTTTTGCAGTGAAAAGACACGCCTGTGTTTTGGTGGCATTGAATGAGACCAGATTGTCGTCGCCCCATTGGGAGACAAGACTTAAGGTCAGATCTGTTCGCTCTACCATGGCCTTTCTTAACGAACGTATTTCATCCCCACTGGTCCCTGCACCTGTCAAGTATCTCTCTGAAACGGTACTATCATCTGCGTATCCAACAATACCATGCCGAAGGAGGTCATTGATGTGCAGCAGGAAAAGAGTTGCAGAGAGAACAGACCCCTGAGGAACTCCGGCATCAATGGCCATAAGGTCAGAGGAGCAGCCGTCAACGACTACTCTGATGGACCGTTCACTAAGGAAGTCTGAAATCCAAGTACAAAAATCAGCTGGGATGCCATAAGCAGGAAGCTTGCTGAGCAGACTTGCATGCCAGACCCTGTCGAAGGCCTTCGAGATATCGAGTGAAACGGCAAGTGCTTCGCCGTTTTTCTCGATGGCTTCGCCCCAGCAGTGCGTGACATACACAAGAAGATCACCAGTAGACCGCCCCCGGCGAAAGCCATATTGACGGTCACTGAGAAGACCATTGTCTTCAAGGTAGGTCAGCAACTTACTGTTAAGTACCCTCTCCATGACCTTGCATAGGATGGAGGTAATGGCAATCGGACGGTAATGGGCAGGGTCGGCACGGTCGCCCTTTTTTTGAACTGGTTGCACATTAGCAAGCTTCCAGGCCCCCGGCACCGTTCTTTCTTTAAGAGAGAGGCGGAACAAGCGTGTCAGCACAGGAGACAGTTCAGGCGCACATAGTCTTAATACTCTCGCTGGTATGCCATCAGGTCCGCTGGCCTTGTTCACGTCTAGACTGCACAATACTCTTCGAACCTCTTTAGTGTGTACTGCGATCTCCGACATCGAAGAATCGCAACGAGGTACAGTAGGTGGTTGCTTGGAGCCAGCGTCCAGACGTGAGTTGCTTGCAAACAAGGAAGCAAACCAATTTGCTTTCTCACTTGCAGAGTGAGCCAGCGATCCATCAGGTTTCAGCATTGGAGGTAAGGTTGGACGACAGAAATTAGTTTCAACCGCTTTGGACAGGGACCAAAACTTTTTACTACCCGGAGGGTGTGATGCTAGTTTGGCCCCTATTCGTCCGACATGGTCAAAACGTGCCTTACGTAAAACCCGTTTGCAGGACTTGGTGGCAGAGTTGAAGGTTCTTTTCTTCGCGCGAACCCTACGTGCTCTTAATTTGCAGTCGCGAGCCTTGACCCAAGCTTGGTATGCCGATTCTTTACGCGCCTCAGCTTGGGCGCATTCTGCGTTAAACCAAGGCTGGGCTTTGTGACCGAGCGGGATGTCGGAGAATGGAATAAAATATTCCATCCCCTGCCGAATCACGTCCGCAACCGCATCTGCACAACACGAGGGGTCACGCGAAGAGAAGCACACTTGACGCCACGGGTAAGATGCAAAGAAGTGCCGCATCTCTTCCCAATCTGCTGACTCGTATCTCCAAACTCGCCTCGTGCCCCTGGGGCTGTCATCGAGAGGAGAGCAGGTCGATACGGATTTCACCAGACAGTGGTCGGACGTTCCCAGCGGAGCTGAGACCGAAACTGAATGACTGTCTGGATCAGTTGTCAGCAGCAAGTCCAAGCAATTGGGTGTATGGCCGTCGATATCCGGTATCCGCGTAGCTACATTCACCAGCTGGGTCAGATCTAGCGATAATGCAAACTTGCGCGCCTCTAGCCCAGCATGGTCAGTTTTCTGGAACGGGAACAACCACTCCTTATGGTGGGCATTAAAGTCCCCCAGAAAAGTTAGCTTCGCTGTCGGGTATCTTTGCTGTGCTACGTCTGTCGTTTCAACGAGGTAATTGAAAAGCGCTGTCGTCTCCTGGTCACCGCTGTGCGATCGGTAGACGCCGACATATAGAGTTTTCTCCACGCCAGAGTCCTCCAGTAGCCAAATGGCAGAAAAACCCGATTTCTCAAAGCAACGGAGACGACGACAACAAATGTCATCGCGGACATACACACAGACCCCAGCTTGCTTCTTGAACTTATGCTCAAGAGAGTAGCCCGGGTAGTTGAGGTACGCCACGTCCGACGGTGTTGTTATCTTCGTCTCCGTTAGGAAGAACAGGTGCGGCTTCTCGGTCTCAAGGTGGTGATGGACCGGATCGAGATTGGAGTGCAACCCTCGGATGTTAGTGAGGTGCACTTTTTTTGGGAGGAAGTGCAGCCGTTGTATAAACCTATTCTTCTTTTTTACTTTTTTCATAATTTGAGAGTTTGTGGGGAAAAAGTTGAATTGTCGAGGCGCATTTCAGTTAACCACTGGAACACTAGTGCTTAACCGACCTATGGGAAACTCATTTGGAGACTGCGGGGACGCCCGAACCCCCCCGAATATGGCCACCGGGTCCTCCCATCCAGTCGCCGGCTGGCACGGTGGAGCATATCGGGATTTTTCGCGAGTTGGCGGGGCAGCCTTTGGCACGTGGCTGGCGTGCTACTTGGGCCCCCTACTGACTGCGGTCGGCCAACGGCTGGCACCGTGCTTCGGATCCCGCTACCCTCCAGAATGAGTTACCCGGTACAGTATCGCCCAGAGTCCAAGACCGGTTCTGAATAGGGCAACTGACATCCTCCAATTCCCCCAAAGGCACTGGCACTCCCACACACTGACGGAACGCAGCAAGCTACTTGGCGCCAGACTTCGGTGGGATGGTGGTCGCGAGCCAGGCGGCCCCTTACGGAGCCTTCCACCGCTTAGTGGGATCGTTCAGCCGGACTTATCCACAGGCAAGCCCGTGTTGCCGTTGCCCGGGGTGGACCGCTAGGAGGTAGATCCCATACCACCCCAAAACCAACTTATTCTGATTTTACACACAGATAATAATTATAAATATATATTTTGATCCCTTCAATGGGTTACTTGAGGTGGTACCAATTTATTAATAAGTGTATCGAGGTAAATTCAATTGACTTTCATTTAAATAAGGTAAAAAGTTTTTTGAAGAGTTATTATCATTGACCTACGTGTATGAATATTTTATTTAGACTCTCTTTTAGAGAGATATTTGTTTGCAATTGTTTATTACGTTAAATTGTTGCGAAAAATATAGATATTGCATGCTACATGAATGAGCTATTGAAACCGATCAAACGGTGATTGATTGATAACAACTCTGTTGATGGCATTTTATTATGCCTACAGCTCTTGTGATCAATCTAACAGCAAAGCGAACTATGTCAGCACTCTACAAAGCTTTGTTTTTCTCTTTAATACGTATAACCTTTTTTCATTTGATTTGCTTTAGTGCTTGCAAAGTTACATATCATTTATGTGACTATAAATCGTAAGTATTGTACGTAAGTGTGTTTATGATAAATAATGATAAAAACCGAATCAGTTTTAGCGTAGTTACAAACCTGCGTATGAAGTAAATAGTCTCATAATTTGAGATAGTGTAGGATTTAATGCAGGATATCTTTGATGTCATATTTAAACTATGTGAAATTTAGCAACTAAACTTTCACAGGCGTATAAAGACGCTGAAATATCATTATGTCAATAGCAATCAATATTGCGGTTTGTGACAGCAACCATATGAATGACAACCTGTGACATCCGCGATTTGATGCGGCGACATAATAATATGCCGTTGTTTGGCGTTTCGAAATCTCATTTGGTCTTAAACCGGATCCGGTAAAACACCAATCATGCGGTGGTAAGCTTAGCATAATATTCAAAGGCTGTGTTGCAAAAAGCAATAGCAGGTGCTTTACAGCATATCCCTTGCGGGGTGGGCGGAAACGGCCGAGAAAACGAACAAATTGTTTATTTTTTTATATATTTTACTACTTACTTCAAAGTGAGTCTGGGCCTCCGATACGAGATTTCGCCACTTGTCACGGTCTTGTGTGGTTTCTCGCCAATCGCTTGCCAGAAGCTCGCGAAGCTATCGCCACGTTTTGATAAATATTTAAGGGCCGTTTCATCAGTCTATCGCCCAAAATTGCAATACACACGAAACCCCCGTAGCCCTTAGTCGCTTCGAAGCGGGAAAAGCCGGCATGACACGGCATATCACAACTTTTTTTTAAATATATATATTAGGCAATAGAAAACATTAGTCTTACCTCAGTTGTAGATTTCTTGCATTTATCAGTCCCTGCGAATATGTTGAGTTGCGTGGAGCCAGGTTTCAGCGGACACTGGTCTATATCCACTCTACGAAGGTCAATGTCGATGCCGCTTGTGCCCCTGAAACAATATATTGACCAACTTAAATAGTTTGATCGATCTATCAGAGTTTTTCTTTGCAACATTAAAAATACATTTTATTAGTGTTCCTAAAATATTAACGTAATAGATCATAACTTTTTAAGCTACCATACAAACACCCACACACATATCTTGCTTTTATCCTTTGTGGGGTAGGCAGAGCGCTAACGGCTGTAAAATACGGTAGTTATTGCCACGCCAAAAGTTTTTTTACGGTCGCTTCATCAGCCTGTCGTCTAAAATTGCAATGCACACGAAACCACCCGTCCCTTAGTCGCCCCGAAAAGGGGTAGAGCTATTTTAAGCCGGCATCACACGGCATACTATTTACTTTAAACTTTGTAAAAAACCGCTGACTAGGTAATCAATTTTAGAAACTTTATGATGTAAAATTGAACATGATAATATTTGCAAACCAATCGCATAACTTCATCAAATGACTCAATATAGAAAACAGAAGCACGCTATAAAAGAAGTTATGCAATAACGTATTCGGTAAATGGAGGCTAATATTAAGTAAGAGGTATTGAAACTCTATTGCGACTAAAGACTCCGGCTGAATAGCTGCAAAATAAATGGTTCAAGAAGTCTTTACAAGTCTCCATTCAGTCACTAATACGTCGCGACAACAAAGATTGGAGTAAAATTTATTTGAGTTTTGGTACCATACTGCCCTGTGATGCCGGCTTAGAATGGCATCACCCCATTTCTTTCGATGTGTCTGCGGCGCGGACAAACAGACAGTGTGGCTCATACTTGCGGAATGCCCCAATACATGTTACCTCGCACTACCTGATGACCTGATCAACCTTAAAAACAACACCATTAAATGGCTCAGAGCAGTAGTTATTATAGATAAGTAAATTATTGTTGCTTATAATACTTTCTTCATCTTCTTATGTAGGTACCGATATGCGATAGGATTCAATCAATAAATTTATTGCCTGTGGCTGCTGCGTTGCTGCGTAAGAGAGTTTCAAGTGTATTACAATTTTAGGCGACAGGCTGACAACCTGTAACCATAGTAATATACGACTTTTTTGAAACGACCCTCAAACATTTGTCATACATGCCGATAGCAGTCGTATTTTTACGGCCATTAACGCTCTGCCTACCCTTCAAGGGATGAAGGCGTGATATGTATATGTGTATGTCTTTATACGTCAGTAAAGAAAAACTTCCGACTAGTCTAAGCCTGTCGAATTGTAATTGCCAGCAGCGAAATGAGCAAGGGTATTCTGATACGCGGCATGGCTCCCATCAACCGGGATTAGTTACAAACTATATCCCAGCGACTAATCCATTATTTACAGATTGAATTAAGCCAAACCGATGAAAGCTCACTGTACATTGAAATTGGTATTCAATTAACTTTAACAACAGATCCTTCAGCAAATCAAGCCCGTAACTTACCCGGACTCTCAAAATTAATTACTTTAAGTGTTTAAGCTTAGTTGTTTCTTCAATACGGCACGAAATCTAATGTGCTGGAGGGTAAGGCGGTACAAAGGCTAAGATGGCCGCATACGGTCAAGAAATTAACATAAGCTTGTCTATTGAGGAGGCCAAGTAAACCTTTAATCAAGATAAATGAAGCGGTTTACACTGTATCCTGTCCTTATTACATAATTTTGCTGTTGTGTTGCTACTACTATTATTGCCTTCCATTTTCCCATAATAGTAATATGTTTTCCAGTGAAAGAATGTTTAACATCAGTCCAGTAATTTAAAAATGAACAATTCTTTAAAAACAAACAAACCTTTAAATATGTTAATTTACTAATAAAACACTTTTTCACTAGTTCCACTAATTAAATATATTTGTTTAATTTGATATTAAACTAAATGCGACCGGTTTCGAACATCATCATCGGGCAGTGATCGATGACGATGTAAATTAACATGGAGTTCCATCAAAAAGTAACAACACAAAGTGTAACATACTTAAAAAATGTGATTATGTGAAAATTTATTATTTTCGGCTGCTCAAGTTTTAGGTTTTTAAATCAGTCTTAACTTTTGGTCTTCGTCGTGGAAACACCGAGAACTATTAAACAAACCTGTCTCTTTACCATGTAAATAAATAAATACAAACTGACAAACTGAACTATAGAGTTCTAAAGTGAGTGGACAAACACAACTTTAAAAGTATAATTAGCTGTGACAAACGAGGAGCGCGATAGTAGAATTTATTCAACAAGTAAGAATACTGCTTAGTGTCAGTATTAAGACCATTTGCAAGACGTAAAAGTTTTACTGTGAGTTAGAGAACAAATAAAACGAAAATATATCAAGTTCCCTGTCTACATCTATTGAGTATGATTTTATTAAGAACTAGCTAGTGCCCGCGAACTTCGTTTCGGCAAATGTAAATCACTGTAATTTTAATTTTATTTTAGTTGGGGTTTATGAACTTTAGCCAGACCTTTGTATAATACTCGTACCTACAAATGTAGAAGAAAACCTAGAATTCTATTGCCGCACTTGTGTCTTTCAATTTAGTGACTGGCACTGGGAGTAAAACAATACATAATACATTGAGTGGTTTATTGACTTATTCAATAGAAACAGAAGCATTTCCTACTGTTTATCTGCAGTCTTTGAGTTCCTATAACAGTATCCTCGAATATTTTTTTATTTATTCTTGTAACTTTATGCACAAAAATGTACAAGGGCGGACTAATCGCCAAAAGCGTTATCTCCTAGTCTACCTTAGCATCATACATATGTATTTATACCAATAAACATATAGATATCATGTCTTTATACCTTGCGGGGTTGGTACAGCGTTAACGGCTGTACAATACGGTCGCTATCGCCACGTCTGGCTAATATTTATGGGCCGTTTCAGAAAAATCGTGTTGTTGTTGGCCGTGTAATGCCGGCTTAAAACAGCATCACTCCATTTTTTCCCGCGGTTGTCGTAAGAAGCAACTAAGGAATTCATGTTGCATGTGTAATTTAGCAACAAAAGCGGCTTGTAATGCAGAAAACCATTTGATGTCTGTGAGAGCCATTTGCGTATCTCGTAGTGTTTAGCTAAGTTCCTGGTGCTCCATGTAAGGTATTGTTGACTCTTGAAGTTGTATGTACCAGAAAAATCTGTCTATCATGCTGAAAAGCTTTTTGTTATAAAGCTTGTTTTGTATCTCTTATAGTTAAGCCGTGTATTTGCTATTCCACATCAGGTACTTTAGATGTTTGTGTGCCAGCAAAAGCGGCATAGCTTGCTAAACAACTTTTGCTATTAAGTAATTTTCGTATATCTTATAGGTTTGTTTAGGGATATTTACCTTCGATGTATATACCAGCAGAGGAGCATGTTTTCTTTTTTTTCATAGTTACTTAAAAAAATATAGGTATTGTAAAATTGTAGACCGGGCCTATTTTGAGATAAGTGCAAAAGCACTTGTTTTGAAAGCTAAAACTCGCTTCAACTTGGACAAAAAATCGTTGATGTTATATTCAAATGACGGAATTTCCGTGACCGAAACACAAATTATGGAGACGGCGCGTGTGACTGAACAACTAAAGTAGTAAATAACGTTACTTTTTTTATATGAATAGTGATTGATTACGCAATGCGAATCGAGTACTAATGAAATATTGTATTTGAATATAATTGGATCGAGTACTAATGAAATATAAGATTTGAATATAATTAAATAGTAGATTCGTAGAAAAATTTGAAAGCAATCTACAATATTCCTGTTGATAGACTGTCCAAATAAATTTATATGACGAATAGAATACCTCTCAAAATACACTAAATATTTGATCAAATTTTTCGTTGGCTTACAAATATTTAAGCACGTTACGTCGCTCATCCGAATAATCCTCAACCAATATTTTTAGGCCATGTTCACACTAGTTCAGCTTGGATTAAAATAGCATCACCCCATTTCTTTTCCGTGAGCGCCGTAAGCAACCACTTACCAAATAAGGTGTTGTAATCACTCGTATTGTGCATTACTATTTTAGGCTATACATACGCTGATACTAGTACGTTACACAATTCAAATAACACTCAAAAATGTATCTCGACATAGCAAAACCATTGTTATGGCCATTAACGCTCTGTCTACCTCACAGTTAAAATCTTGAGAGCATTTTTCAGTTGAATTGAATACTTGTCACTCCATTTTTTTCTAATTCTTGTGGTCACAAAAACCGCGCACGCTACAAGTTGTTAGTAACAGGTATTTCACTTAAGTTTCTGTAATATTCACCACAAAATCAACCCAAATAAAATATACATACATACATATATCACTCCTATGTGCCTTGTGGGGTAAGCAGAGGGTAAATGGCCGCAAAAAACGAACATTTACGCCACATCTAACAAAAATTTGAGGTTCATTCATAAGATTGTGTATCGCCATAGTGACAGGTTGACAACCCGTCGTCTAAAATTGCAATAAACATGTAACCCACGAGACTTTAGTCGCCTTTTACGACACCTACAGGAAATAAATAGGGTGATACAATTCTAAGCTAAAAACAACCCAGCAAATCGAAATATCGAGCCAATATTCAGTGTGATATTTGCTTTACCTTATCGAATTCTGTATGGCCGACGCTTGATTGAACAGAACCGCAGTTACGGGCTTTTTCATATTTTGGGTTCCTATTTGCCCGTATAGATGATCTTCTGCGAATTGAACTAGGGTAGAGAGTAAATAGAATACATTTGCATAAACGCTCATAATATTGGCCTCGGTCACTATTGCTTTACCCAATCACTAACGAAAACCTTTGCCTTTTCTCTTCTTTGTGAATGTTCGCTACGGCGGCGGCGGCGTAGCATATTTGTCGTAGCTATACTCTACGAAATACAGGCTCGTTTCAATACACTAGTACATAAAATATTATCCTATGAATCAGAAATAAGTCCTTGCGAGTAAATGTAGAAGTCTTTATAATTTTTTTAAAGAAAATAAAGTCATCCATATAAAAATACCAAGGGACATCGTAAAATGTCCGGCAACTTCAAAGATTGTTTGTAGATACTCGGCTTAGATTTCTAAAGTATTTCTTCGTGTCCTTTCTTTGTAGCGTCTAGGGGTTTCAGTGGGATCTTGAAATAATCCATTTACGTAATAACATAGAAATATCTATAGGCCAATCTTGCTTATTGCAAATGGAACTGAATGACTTTGATGTTTTATACGGCCGTAACGCTTTAACTGCGAGGGTATGGGTAGGATATTATTTATACAAAAGTAGTATCTGCTATGGCTACATGGATTTTTATTATTTTTTGTAATAATGGTGTTTTATTATTAATACACCAACTAAATACAAAAATAAATACAAGTACTAGGAAGTTAAACACTGTAGGTTAGATCATCATATTGTAAAGACAAGTTTTGGTACAGATTTCGTACCTTTCATCGACTTTTAATAAAATTATGGAACTGAAATTGAGAACGCAAAAAAGGGAAGGGCGAATAATTTATTAGACCACGTGTTCTCCCTTCTAAAATTAAATTATGCTTTGTCGAAGCCACATGCATGCCAAGTTTGATACGTCCATCCGGAACGCGCTTAAAGTCTCTCGTTTTTTTTTATGCCTGCCTGTCTACAGCATTCTTAACTTTTTTTACTTACTAGCTTTTACCCGCGACTTCGTCCGCGTTAGACAGTTTTTTTTAGAAACAGGTTCTGAATAGATATGTATATTCATAGTAAGAATGACAATGATATAAGAACAGTTCTTCTCTCTGCTGTTTGAGGATGACTTGCTTACTTCTGTTGTTAAAGGGACAATTCAAAATTTTATGCTATCCGCTGAACTGCCCTGAGAGATCAATATTTATAACCATTGAATACAAAAGTCAGTAGATAACAAAAAAATCCTCGGTAAAAAGTTGCCAATGTCCTTTCTTAACTTATTCCCATCATACTGAACAACTTTTGTTTTAGAACCATGCCTGTATCTCTAATAGTTTAGCTGGGCTCCTGATGGTGCACCTGGTGGTCTACATAATGTACTCCAAATTCTCTATGTCCTTGTGAAAAGAAACAGCCCATCATACTGAACAACTTTTGTTTGGGAACCATTTCTGTATCTCTAATAGTTAAGGTGGGCTCCTGATGGTACACCTGGTGGTCTACATTAGGTACTCCATATCCTCAATGTCCTTGTGAAAAGAAGCGACCCATCATACTAAACAACTTTTGTTTTAGAACTATGCCTGTATCTCTAATAGTTTAGCTGGGCTCCTGATGGTACACCTGGTGGTCTACATTAGGTACTCCATATCCTCAATGTCCTTGTGAAAAGAAGCGACCCATCATACTAAACAACTTTTGTTTTAGAACTATGCCTGTATCTCTAATAGTTAAGGTGGGCTCCTGATGGTACACCTGGTGGTCTACAGTAGGTACTCCATATCCTCAATGTCCTTGTGAAAAGAAGCGACCCATCATACTGAACAACTTTTGTTTTAGAACAATGCCTGTATCTCTAATAGTTTAGCTGGGCTCCTGATGGTACACCTGATGGTCTACATAAGGTACTCCAGATCCTCAATGTCCTTGTGAAAAGAAGCGGCCCATTGTACTGAACAACTTTTTTTTCAGAACCAGGCCTGTATCTCTAATAGTTTAGCTGGGCTTCTGATGGTACCTACACCTGGTGGTCTACATAATGTACTCCAGATCCTCTATGTCCTTGTGAAAAGAAACAGCCCATCATACTAAACAACTTTTGTTTTGGAACCATTTCTGTATCTTTTATAGTTTAGGTGGGCTCCTGATGGTACACCTGGTGGTCTACATTAGGTACTCCAGATCCTCAATGTCCTCGTGAAAAGAAGCGGCCCATTATACTGAACAACTTTTGTTTTAGAAACATGCCTGTATATCTAATAGTTTAGCTGGGGTCCTGATGGTACACCTGGTGGTCTACATAAGGTACTCCAGATCTTCAATGTCCTTGTGAAAAGAAGCTACCCATCATACTGTACAACTTTTGTTTTAGAACCATGCCTGTATCTCTTATAGTTTAGCTGGGCTCCTGATGGTACACCTGGTTGTCTACATAAGGTACTCCAGATCCTCAATGTCCTTGTGAAAAGAAGCGGCCCATCATACTGAACAACTTTTGTTTTAGAACCATGCCTGTATCTCTAATAGTTTAGCTGGGCTCCTGGTGGTACACCTGGTGGTCTACATCTGTACTCCAGACCCTCGAATGGTGATAAAAAGTAGCCTATGTCCGTTCTCGGTATGCTAGCAATCTCTGTGCCAAGTTTCATGAAGATAGGTTCAGCGGTTTGGCCGTGAAAGCGTAGCAGACAGACAGACAGACAGACAGACAGAGTCTCTCTCTCTTCTCGTGTGGGACACCGAGTCATCCAACGTTCATCGGGTCGTTGGATGACAGACAGAGTTACTTTCGCATTTATAATATTAGTGTGGAAGTGTGGATTACACAAACATGAAATAAGAGCGGGAACACACCTGCATTAGTCCAGTCACGAAAATTTAGATTCTATCAACTTCCGTAGAAAATATTCGTTGTTGTATATTTTAGACCTATCCTGAATTCCGCGGCTGAACTAAACGCAGTTGTTTTACTCATAGAAACCCATAAGATCTGTTTCCATCAGTCAACTAGCGAACCGCGCAGCAGTTTCACCCGCGATTCCCCACGGGAATAAGACCCTTTTCCGGTTTGTAAACATTCGTACCCACCTTCTGCTTAAATCACTCTATATGAGAAATAACGTACCTTGTTTGAAAAATTTAAGCATACAACTGAAAAATAAAAAAGATATGAAATTACTTAATTCAATGTAGGATAACATTATAAGTTATTGACGTAATGATAAGTCATTGTAAAAAATATTGTTTTTATAACAATTTTGTATTGTCCTGATAGAAAACCAGCTCGGGCGGGATTAAAAAATTAAAAATAAAGGCACTGCCTCGGGACTGGCCAGGTTACTCACACAGCATGTAACTTTACGCCACCAGGACACCGGGAAACGGGAAGCGGTAATATTTTATACTAACTATTTAGTAAACAACCAGATGGAAAATGTAGTCATCTGTAAACACCGTAAGTACACCGACATCAACATTTGCTTGGTCGGCCAAAATAACAATCCAACACTAGTCCATCAATCTTAGTCTTTTAATAAAGCGTCAGAAGAAATAAGTGAACGAAAAAGTTATAATTTCGCCCTGTCAGATGCATTAATACACCATTAGAATTTGTTAAAAGTTTTATTATTATACGGCCACTGAACAATTTCCATATGAAGATTTTTTTAAGGACGTAACGTTTTTAAAGGATCTTAAAAACCTAACCAAAACATATAGGTTACTACAATAAGCTTAATTCATGTCGCTGTTGCCAATGAACTTATTCTAAGAAGTCTTGCTTTAGATAATTATCTAAATGTAGTATCACCTTAATAGTAGTAAAAGCTACATTTTCAACTCCCTGCCATCCTCGTGAGTGACAACTTGTATACCTACTATTGGGTATTTATGTAAGGGAAAAAGATATACTAAATGGGGTGTACCAGCTAGAAAGGAGGTTGAGATTTTTTATTAATGTAAACACATTTCTTCAAAGAACAAATAATCATTATATAAAAATACCTTCTTTTCGAATCTTGCCAGCCAGTTACTTTTGCATTTTGACCGATGCTCCTTGACAAAAGTTGTTCAGTTTCATGCATTGTAAAGTAGTTAAGGAAGTTAATTGTAAAATATGCGCTGTTGCTGTAGTCAAATAACGTTTTCTTCATAATTATACGATGAACCATGTACAGTCAATTGTAGCAAATAAGGTACCAGGGATACTCCAAAAGAACTGAATTAGTTTTGTCCCCAGCAATATTTATTTCTGTGTAAAGTATAAAATTACTTATTTTATGACAATAAGTAAAAAAAAAATATGTATTTACTGGGGATCAAAATAATTAAAGTACCCCTGGTACCTTATGTGCTACAGCCAACTGTATTTAAGTTAGTAATATAATACGTACTTGAAAAAATAAGTGCCGTTGTTGTAGCCGAAGAAAGGCACGGTGTACGTAAGCATCCAGATATTTCCACCACCGCAGTCGTAGTACGGTTTCGACCACTTCCCGTCCTCGTAGGTAACCACAAGGATCTCGTCGGACTCGCGCGCCGTGTGCGCTGTGTCGTTGTATGTGTACGTGTGGAAGCCTGGGGAAACAGATTTGCTTTAATTGTAAGCTATACAAGGTGACACGACTTAACTGACAAAATTAGAAAGCCTTATTTTGAAGGTATCCAAATCACCCCCATGTATGTGTCACAATTTTGCTTAGTTTCCGAGTTATTCAACTTTTAAAGTTGTCTTGGAAAAAATCTACGAACAGGTATTTTCCCATTTTTTACTTTTGAAATAGGGTTCCTTCGGTGGTGGCCGGGTGGTTGTTTTTGTAGCAAACCTTATCTTCATAATTGGTTTTTTTAAGCATACAATAAAAAAAATGATACCATACAAATTTAAAAGTTGATTAACTCGGAAACAACGAAAATATAGCGGAACATACATAGGGGTGATTCGGATATCTGTCAGCATAAGGTATACTAATTTTGTCTGTGGACGTCGCTAGTTGAGTCGTCCTGTATAATATATCACTAAACATGATATAATTTGTGACAACAATTTTATATAACAAGTAGTTTGTGTTTCTCATGCATACGAGCTTTCAATTAATGATAAAGTAGTCCAGTTATCGATTATAAATATAAAATCTTTTAGATACTTAATATAATTTATAAAACAGAGAAATAAAAACTTGCGAGTTTTAAACAGAACCGCCATAATTGTCGGGGTACTTAACGGTTTTTACCGAAAATAAAGTTGTAAAGTTTTCTGTTGACTCTTTCGAAGATTTTACAAAGCTTCCCATAAAATATTCGCACTTCTGTAAAAGTTTTATATTTTAACACAAAAGAAAATATTTTTTTCGTTTTTTCTCATTTAATAGGGTCTTTGTACTCGTAAGTGCCAAGTGTACCATTTTTCTACATTTTTTAAATAAAAATAATTAATGTCTACTGAAAATAACCTAGTATATTATCTAGTAAGTAGTTTTGTTTCTTCACGAGTTGGACGGCAAACGTCGTTTAAATTTTAACCATTACACCCCTTGCCAACTTCCAACATTACACCCCATTGTCCCCCAGTTAAGAAAAGTTTTACGTACAATGTGACCCAAATTATAACTCTTCATACAATTACCTTTGTACCCCAAAAACAGGGTGGTAAGGTAAATAAATGTATAAAACTGCTCAAAACTTTTTAAAATTTCTGTGCTGGAAATTATTTATCTGCGTCGTATATTCTTAAAACTAGGTAGAGGCTGTTTGGTCGTTTTTTAAATTAAACGGTGAGTTTATGTGACTCAGCAACTCATAAGACTTACCAAACCTTGTTTTAAAAGGAATATCATTTTTAAATACTCCTTAAATTATTACAAAAGATATGATATTGTTTGTAGTGTGCAGTTATTATTATTTTAACGAACGAACCGACTGCAGCAAATCCTTTAATCTAATAAATTAAATTTTAAATTTCTATCATTACCTATGTATTTACAAGAGTATATGGAGACAATACATATATTTAAACTAGTCTTTACCCTGCGAAGTTTTATTTTAAATCATAGTAAAATTATGTTTTGGGAATAGGAAATGGTTCGAATGACATGGGCAGTCACGGTAAAACGTCATAGTCATGGTCAATACATTGAACATTAAAACATTAACAGTCAACCGCTGGACATGGGCATATTTGGCAAGTGGATAAGCGAGTGCAGTGCAAGTTGTTGAATTCACAGATTTTCCCTAGTCGCTTTTTGCGACACCCCCGTGAATAATGCTATTTGAAGCCTGCTGGCTTCAAAAAGCATTCCCCTAATCGTGTGTGGTGCCCCACACAGCATGGTCATAATAAAATATTCTTAGCAACGCGGTACTACAATATTACTTCCATTCTATAGACGCAACGAATTAACTCAATCGGATGCCGTGTGATGCCGGATTAGAATAGCATCACCCCATTTCTTACCCATGGGTGTCGTAAGAGGCGACTAAGGGACTCGAGGGTTGGATGTGTATTGCAATTTTAGGCGATGGGCTGACAACCTGTCACTTAAACTTTTGTCAGACGTGGTGTTAATATCCGTATTACGGCCGTTAACGCTCTGCCTACCCCGTAAGGGATATAAGCGTGATTTATGTATGTAATTAACTCAATTTTGACCCTCTAACCAACAACAACATAGCACTAGCATGAAAAATCGAACAGGCAAACCAAGTATTGTAATTTTCCATCATTTGAGTTTGATATGGTGGAATTGAATGTTTTATTTGTAGTAAACATTATTATGTTAACGCTCAGCAGAACACCAGCTGCACAGACGATTCTAAATTGAAGCTATTGAGTTTTTTACACTTCGCTACATTGAAAAGGGGAGAAAAGGATGTGAAGGAAAAGGAATGAGATGGTGTATTAGCTGAAATTTGAATCAATTCTTTCTGACTTCCATTTGACAATTAACCACTCTTGTGGTTTTCTAGAATGAAGGAATCGTAGCTCAAACATAAAGTGACAATATAGCAAATCACACAAACGCGATAAATCGCAAGTGCGATCATCGGATTATAGAATTCACTATAGTTAGCTTAAACATGAATTATATCAAAAAAATATTCCCACAGACCCCTCTTGGGAACCCGATAAATCTAGTATGAAGTTACAAAGCTAAACAAAAATATCTTGAAATTTCACGAATGTGAATTTCAGACCGACATATCGAACCTACCCGGAACTAGTTGTAATCTTAGAGCAAGCAAATGTTTCAGAAGAATCCCTACTAATAACCGAAATGAAGCCAGGAAAAACTCATCAGACTTGGTACGCGTTATATCACAACACAAAGCACAAAAACACACACATATCATTGTAAATTTATGTAAACACGCTTTACATAATTTTACAAAGATATGAAAAGCATTAGGGCCTTATCTAGCTCGGTACAGCATGTGTACCAGTCACTTTGAACTTAACTATGCTCACTTAAAGTATAAACTTTATGAAAAATTATAACAATAGCTGGTACACTAGGGGTTAAGGTTAGAATCGAAATTGAACCCCACCACACGGACGAGTGGTTTATATTAATTTTACGATATAATAATATCTATATAAAATATCTTTATCATTCATCATATAATACAACATAATATAAGTAGAAATACTCACCCTCAGTCAACACAAAGAGGAAACAACAGCCCACAAAATACAAAAAATACTCAAATTGTGCATTTCATATTAGCACAATATCAAGGTAAATTTAGAGTTAACATTTAAGCAAACAGCAATAAAATAAAGACTCGAACACATATCACCTGCTGCGGCAACGTGCGGTCCGGTCCAAGAGATCAATTTTTAAACTTGAGTAATTAAATAGATGTCAGTTTTGTGTATGATTGAAGTCAGTGGCTTAACTATGTCTTTTTTCCCTCTGAAATATTTTCTTGATCTAAGGTAGTAAAACAATTCTAAAGTGTAAGACACGCGCCAAGTTTTCGAGGTTTCCGTGATTTCCGGGCACAAAGTGGGAATCACATACGGGATAACGAAGCAAATAAGACCACATTTGAGCGCTCGATGATTTCCGAGGCATAGTAGCATGAAATTCCACGCAACGGTAAGCAAATAATATTCGGAGATTGACTGAATAGTTTAAAATGCACGATTACGTGTTTTGTATTAATAATTGGAGTTCATTTTCAGGTGAGCGTTTGAATATGAGCAGAGCTACTCGTGAAATATGAAAATGAGAAAATAGAGAATTTATGTACCTCATTTTCTTATTTTAGAATGTTAAGTTTAGTAACAGGAATGTTCAAATAGCCCACGCTTTAGTCTGTTTTTATTTATTTTTTGAGAATATCAAAGAAAGATAAAATTATAGAAGAATTGAGAAAATTCTAGTAAATGTCATATTAGTAGGTGGGTCTCCCACGTGTCGTCAGTCGTTTGTCAGACGAAAGAAAATTGCGAATTCCAATTCCATTGGCATAAAAATACGGGTACGGTGCGTTTACAGATGCGTTTGTCAAACGACTTACGTCCAGTACACCATGGAATTCGCAATTTATTTTTGTCTGGCAGACGCATGCGTTATGGTGCGTTGAAAATACGCGCCGACGGACGACAAGGAACCACCTGAATGTCATGAAAGATTTTATTATTTTTGAACAAATTCATGGACTTCTTTTTATATGATTTTCCTAACTCTTTTGTGCCATAAGTCCCAAGAGGTATGTAGAAGTGGTCTCCGGTTTCGCGAATCGTAACCAAAGCGTAAGTTAAGTGCAACTTGACTCTCTCTGATGTGTTTTGCTGGCATGGTGCGAAGTTTCTTGTTCGACTTGTGGGTTATTTATTGTAAGTGATGTTTGTTATGAAAAAGAAAATCGCCTTATAAAAATTGAAACAAATCACATTTGATACATGCCTTTTATTTTAAACTAATTAAAATTTTAAATAATTTTAATTAATTAAACTAATTTACCCGCTGCCACCAATGCTTTTTACATTTTACATTTAGTCACAGCACGCCCTATTGCTATGCTCAACACGCTTGGCAAACGGATTGGCGAGCGCATTGCACAATGTTAATTTCTCAGGGAACGCTGGTGCCCATTCCTGGGTGAATTTATTCCTTAATCGCTTTTCACGACACCCAAGAGTAGAATTGTAGAATTGGATTGGCTGACCACAAGGCCAAACAATACTTATTGACAGTATTTTGAAAGTTAGTTTTTGACGCAAAGTAATCCGCTTGGTGTGGCTTAATTGATGATTGATGATACGTAGCCTTACTGAATGCCTTCATCATCAGCCTATTGCAGTCCATGCTGGACGTAGGCCCACCCCAGCGTACGCCATAGGGCACGATCTCCCGTTTTCGCCATCCAGTCGCTACGACTGAATGCCTTACCTCAGATTAAATAACGCATTTCTGCCATTCGAAGAAAATAAAGTACTATCTTTTGGGAAAACAGCTCTTCCGTTTTCATCTTTGTGTGGTTTCTACAAGATCATAAATCCAACATGTATGTCTAAAGGTCGACAGTCAGCAGGAAAACATCAGTAGTACAATTCCAGGCATATCTAGTTTATATGTGAGACGCACTCAAATAATTTATTTCTAAGTAGGAATTTACAAGATTCTCTTTTAGAAAGTCATATCTAGGTACTTAACATAATACATAAAAAAAAGAATAGTAAACTTACAGTAATGTAAAAAACAAATACATGTCAAAGTTAAACCTATGTCAATGTTATTAAATCTATGTCAAATTGAAGTTTAAATATGATATGTCTATCTACCTGATACATTGTGTTGGAGCTACAGTTGGTACTGACCAGACGTCTTTATCTGTAAGATAATTTTCTGGCTTGTAATATGCCTTTGAACATAAAATATTCTTGATTTTTGTTTTGAATTGATTATCATTCAACTGTAAAATTTCGTCTGGTATTTTATTATAGTAACGTATACAGTTCCCCATACATGATTTTCTGACCTTACTTAATCTGGTTTGCGGCTGTACAATTTTATTTTTATTTCTTGTGTTTCGACAATGAATATCAGTGTTTCTTAAATATGAATTAGAATTCTTACGCACATACATTATGTTATCAAAAACGTACTGCGAAGGAAGCGTAAGAATGCCTATTTCTTTAAACAATTCTCTTAAGGAATCACGACCTCGCAATTTATATATAGCTCTTATAGCCCTTTTTTGTAATACAAATATAGTTTTAATGTTAGCGGCTTGACCCCATACTAATAATCCATAGGACATTATACTGTGAAAATAACTAAAATACACAAGCCTGGCTGTAGCGATATCGGTCAACTGTCGGATTTTTCGAACAGCGTATGCCGCAGAGCTAAGTTTACCAGCCAATGCTAGTATTTGAGGGTCCCATTGAATATTTGCGTCGAGTGTAATTCCCAAGAAAACTGTTTCAGTTACGTAATCTAGTTTTTCATTATTAAGAACAATATCATGTTTAATACTTTTTACATTAGGAAGAGAGAATTTAATACATTTAGTTTTCTTAGAATTTAATACTAAATTATTAGACGTAAACCATTTATGAATTTGATCAAGTGCAAAATTCACTTCGTTAATATTTTTAGCCTTTCTGTCCACTTTAAATATTAAAGAGGTATCATCTGCAAAAAGAACTATCTTGGCCAGATTCTGTACCATGAAGGGCAAGTCATTTATGTACACCAAAAACAGGAACGGTCCTAAAATTGATCCTTGGGGTACACCAATTTTGACTGTAGATCCCAGTGACTTCGCACCATTTATCTGGACTGTTTGCGTTCTACCTACAAGATAGGATTCAACCAAATCGAGCGCTTTTCCTCTTATCCCGTAATGGTCAAGTTTTAACAATAGTGTCTCATGATCAACGCAGTCAAATGCTTTGGATAAATCGCAGAACACCCCTATCACATCCTGCGATTCCTCCCAAGCATTGTATATATGTTCTAGAAGCTTGACAGCAGCGTCGGTTGTCGAACGCCCTTTGGTGAAGCCGAATTGTTGATCATGTAGTAATTTGTTTAAATTGAAATGTAGGAGCATTTGATTTAGTATATTTTTCTCAAAGACTTTACTCAAAACCGGTAGTACAGACACTGGTCTAAAGTTACTGGGATCCGTTTTATCCCCAGCTTTAAAAAGAGGTATGACTTTACTGTGTTTCATGAGATCAGGAAATATACCATGATCAATACAAGCGTTAAATATACTGGCTAAGTATGGTGCTAATGTATCTATTAAAGAATTACATAGTTTTACTGACATGCCCCATAAATCCTCTGTTGTTTTTGATTTTATATTTTTAAAAGTTTTTATTATTAGATTTGCATTGATGTGCCTAAACTCAAATCCCTTTACACATGTCTGGACATTCGTTTTTAAAAGAGCTGACGCAATGACAGGCGAAGAATTAAGAAACTCAGTAGTTTTAAATGGTATATTACTGAAAAAGGTTTCAAACTCTTTAGCTATCTCGGTGTCTTTAGTAACAATACCCTGAGTAGTCTTTAAGGAATGTGATTTCTCAATTGGTTTAGTTCTACCAGTCTCTGAATTAACAACTTTCCAAACGGTTTTAATAACATTTTCAGCTGAGTATATTTTATTTTTGGTGTAAATAGCTTTAGCTTGTAAACAAACATTTTTGAAAATTTTCGAATATTTTTTAACATGTTCAACAAAAGTTTCACTGTGATTATAAGACTTTTCGTCATACAGCTCGAATAATTTACTCCTACTTGTTCGAATACCTACAGTTGCCCAGTCACTGAATTTAAATTTAGGATTAATTGTTACTTTCTTTACTTTGAATTTGTCTTCAAATTCATCACGTAGCGTTAAAAAAAGTTTTGTATAAAAGTTATTTGTATTATTAGTATCATAGTCTAGAACTGGTAGTTTTTCTGATAGTGCGTCATGGAGTTTTTCTACTTGGTTGGAATTTATGATTCTTTTACTAATAACAATCTTTTCATCCTTAGGACGACATGGGAAAAGCACAGATTGTCCATTGTGGTCTGATTTGCAACAATTTACTATTTCTTGGTCTGAATAGCCACAATCACAGTAAATATTGTCTAAACAAGTAGCTGTGGTTGCAGTTATTCGAGTAGGTTCTTTAAATATGTTATTAAGGTTAAATGATTTAAACAAACTGACAAACTGACTTCTGAACGTAACATTTTCTAATATATTTATATTGAAATCTCCACAGACTATATGAAATTTATTCTTTGATTTTAGCAATATCTTTAAAACATCTTCCATGATGCGTTCAAAACTCTCATAGTTACTATTTTTAGGGGGCCTGTATACGCACACTATAATATGTTTCTCCAACTCAACGCACGACAGTTCACACACACATTCACTCGAAAGTCCAACAATATCTTTTCGTTCTTTAGCCTTTATATTTTTGTTCACAAGTATAAGCGTGCCTCCACGAGTAGTGGACTTTCGATTGAAGGCACTGACTATTTCATAGTTTTCGTAATTTATGAGCATTTCATAATCTTTCAGCCAATGCTCTGAAATACATAAAATGTCACATTTTCTTGACTCCAGGAACAACTCAATCTCAAGTTCTTTGCCGGGAAAGCCCTGAATATTCTGATGAATAATACTAAGTGGCATTCCCTCTGTCTTTCGGTTTAGTTTAAATGTTGAGATTCATTATTTCTGGATGCAAGAGGGCTAAGTATAATGTTATCTGGTATACAATGTAAAACCGGGTCAGAAATATTCATAGCTAACAGATTAGCTAAACGTTTGCGGTAAAAAAAAGATAAGTACAAAGTACTGTTGGTCAAAATAAAATTATTGAAAACATTAATGTCGACTGTATATAAGTTGTCACTATGACTACATGTCAGATTATACAACATGGTATTAAATTTATAAATACGACTATTATATTCATCTTGTCCCTTAATGTAAGGTAATGTGCCTATAATACAGTTATGGACATTTAGGGTGGCACATGAATTAATAAAGTTAGTCAACGCCTGCTTATCGACACCACTACTATGACTTAGTAATAAGATGACTGTGGTGTTTTCCGAATAGGTATAGTTTAGCATTCGGTCAGTAATTTGTTTAAATGAAGCCTGAGGTAAACAAACATTTTCAACAACCTGATTAATTTTATTATGTAGTAAGTAACCTACACCTTTTCCTATATTGTCACTAAATATAACCGTCTTAGAAGGATTAGTGTCCACGGGCTTGGGCAGCTGCTGAACCTGATGGCTACGAGCACTGGGCGTAGGCGTGCTAGTATGCAACGCTGCTGTGTTGGAATATCGGCCAGCTCTGTCAGATTGTGTTGGCTCGGTGACAGATATTTTTATTTGCTTAGCGGACATTATTACTGTCATATTAGTTTTATACATTTATTCTGAAAAAACAAATCATAACAATAGCGTTTTATTTATTACGGTGAAGGAAGAATCCCAGTGTGTTGTGTTATGAAATTAATAAATTATTTTCATTCATAAGTGTATTAAGTGCGAAAACACACGGTGTTTGGCGGAGGAGAGTAAATTTTAAGGGCATGTTCTAGACGTGAAACGTAACAAACCTTCTAATAGTAATTCGAAAATTATATTATTATATTATATTTGGTCTTCCCAAACAAATTTTGTGGCTGCTCGAGTTATTTTGTTAGGGATAGCCAAATTCTTTTTCTAAATATTTTACTAAAATACGTTGTTCAGTTTCAGGTTTGAACTCGCCCTGAAATAGTACCATCCTCTGCCAAACATATAGTTAATGCTAAACGAGGTGGGGTTTCTTAGCTGTAAAGTGCTTCAAACTCTAAATCGTTTGAGTGTAGCCTTTGGCTACGGTTGTCGTAGTGCCATGCTACGGCAAAACCATGCTTTCTTTTTAATTTCAATGCAGTTAGTCAAAGTAAAGTCTACTAAAAATCCAAGATTCGAATGAGAAAATATGTTTCAATTCATTGAAACTGTTGAAGTGTGATAATAGATTAGCTGGAAGAGATCTCTTTTCAAGCAATCAGCTCATATTTGCTTTATTATTATTACTGTACAACATTTTATTATTATTTATTGCATAATAAGAACAGGTTTATATAATGATCGGTTTGTTCATAAAGTCGAGATAAAATAAATAGGTAAGAAGTTGTTGTCTAGTTTACAAAAAGTTTCGAGTATTATGGGACTTTGGGATAGTTTGAGTTATTACATAAATAAAATTACTCTGATTGACGTAATATCTTTCAAAATATAAAGCCTCGCTACTGACCTACTACATCTACGCAGGTGCGCTCCGACCCTGAAGTAAGTAGGAAAAACTTATAAGGGACTCCACTTATGCCGTCAAGAGCTGTACACTTGTATACTTTCCCATTCAACATGTCCTCACTCGCGACGCACAACAGTCATTACCAACTCCCAAGTTGCTGAGAGAAGAGTGTCAGCTTAAGAATTTAAACAATCAGACAAAGTAAGTTCCTCTGGGACAAATTAGTATGGAAAATGAAGAGACAGTGAATGATGGCACAATTTAAATGATAAAGGGTGTCGTTGTTGTTGTTAAACAAGTTTTATGACGGATGAACTTAATTTCACGGTCGATGAGATGTCTAGCTTGAAAGAATTATTTTTTTACAGGCCGTTTTTCAGTCGTCTTTTAATGAAAATCATTTAAAGGCGGGGCCAAGTTTAATAAAGCTTTGGAATCTGAATTTAAAGGGTTCTGTATTCAATGGGTCGAAACGATACTACCTATTATCTATTACTGTAACTCGGCTGTCCTTCTGTCTGTCACCGGGCTGTATATCATAATCAGTGATAGGTAGAGTGTTGATTTTCTCCATTTTGTCTTTTATGGTTCGGAGGCTTTATCTCATGAACGGCAGTGATGAGACAGTTGAAATTTTCATAAAACCCTTACCACTGCCGCAAAAATACTAAAATACCTAGAGGTAGAATTAAATTTATATTTCTATGCAACAAACGTGATATTTATGCCATTTTGATTTAATATTGTACGGAATCCTTCGTGCGGGAGTCCGACTTGCACTTTGCCGATTTTTTATTTTGATTTATGAGGCAATGTTGTATGTAAATACTTCTTTCAACCTTTATATTAAATAAGTGTCTCTGGTGAATATTTTATAGAAGTAGGTAAATATTTTCTTTTCGACCTTTTTTTAATGAGCCACTTGATAACTTAGAATACTAAACAAACGCGGCGAGGATTTAATATATAGATTTATTTTCTTTTTTATGGTATTGAGAAGGTATCGTAGGTATAAACGTTATTTTTGAGTAATAGGTCATTTTCATGAGTTTTGTATTTTGTCCGCCTTGTAATGCTGGCTTAGAAAATTATCAACCCAATAGAGCCGAAAGCTGTCGTAAAAAGTGACTGAGGGAAAATGGGCATCAACGTTCCCTGTGAATGCAATATCTTGCACTGCACTCGCCAATCCGCTTGCCAAGCGTGTTAAGTATGGCAATAACCTCCAATAAGGGGAGGCCCATGTCCAGCAGTTGACTTATGTGGCTGTTTGTGTTTGTATTTTGTACATTGTTAAAATAATAACCAATAAAAAGTAAATGAAAATAAAAAATTGGAAAAATGTTAGCGCCGGAAGAGCATAATAAACCATAGTATAAGAAAAAGTGTTTAAGTAGTTTCTTACCTTTAACAAACTGGTTGTGGTTCCTTATCACACGCTCGGCGTTTTTCCGCGCAATGTAGAACCATTCGGAAGTGTTACTCAAATATTTGTACTCCACCGCCAAATCCTTTGCCAGAATCAGCCCCTCGGGCAGTCTGTACGCAAACGGACAGAACAGCTGATAATCCTTATACTGATACTGGTCGTAACAATTACCAGCAGCGAATATGTCATCATCAAACTCAACCATAGAAAAAACACTTGCATGCAGTAGGTACTCATTATGCATCACTTTCGGTCCAGCGTATTTCCATAATCTAGTCAACATATTAGCTCTATTAACAGCCACGTCAGCTTCTATTCTAAAACGTTCTTGAGCATATCTATCCACAACACCTTCGCCTAAATTTAAAGCAGTCCCTGCTGTACAATTTTCACCAAGTAAATGTTGAGTCTCTATTAATCTTAAAAATTTGGTTACAACATCTTCGTGAACACTTTGTTTTGTATCTGTAACGTTACTATCACTCACTGTTTCATTACTAAGGTCTGAATTTAACACTTCCTCCATGGTCATTCTTTGGGTTTCATTGTTATCGTAAATATGTTCTACATTCGCAAAATGTTCTGACAGTGATACGTCTGGGTTGGATTGTCTTTGAGGGCTTGTGGCGGGTTGGCTGGTGGTTTTTGGTGTGAAATTTCCAAACAGTTTTTGGAAGTCGTCTCTGTCTTTTGAAATGACCATATCTTTAAAGCCGTCGTCATCCGGAGTTCCGTACGGCCTTAAAGCTGATATCACAGGATCCTCTCCCGATTTATCGATACTTTCTGTAACAAGAGATAAGGGTTTTATTAGAACCATAACATGTGAAGTGGCGTTTTATTGTTCTTCTCTGAGTAAAGTGGGATTACGCAAGCACAGCGGGACTATGAATATTTGTTTTAGGGATTCAAATGAATCAATTTTGTAAATAGAATGGAGCCAAAGTGATGAAACTAATTAAATCAAAATGCACTGGGATTAAGCCCTGGATTATCTAAGAGCAGAATGTCGAATGGCTGCTATTAAGTATATCTATTAACCCGACCCAAAGCTGTACCAAATCGAATGAGCAAAATTAATTTTGATCACATTAAACTTTCAATTGCTTCATACAAATTGGTTCAACAATGAACGCGTTTTAAATATACGGCTCCCTTAACGACTGTACTTCATCACCTGAGCAGACCTGAGAAAACAAGTACGCAATATTCGCCTTTATTTACTCCGACTTTCTTGTATATAACTCTACTGATATGGATGCATGTAGAGACGATATTCGCGTAAAAGGATTCGTAGGGAACAAGCTTGTAAAATCTTCCGAGCCCCAAAGCCCCCCATAAAATGGGATTTTGTTTATGGGGGAACAAATAGCGAGTTTCATTGCTACGAAGGCGAGAATTGATAGCCTGAATTATTTATCGGAGGCAATTTTGCTACAAGGCGCGTTCTCTTCAATACACTGTATTGCGTACGAGGTCAAAAATCTCTGTACAAAGAAAAACATGCTACGGAAATAAACCTACAATACGAGAAAACACCGAGCCTTCTGCGACAAAGCCAAACAATTTCATAAGGCAAATATAGTCGGCATTACCAACGTATTATACTGATAATATCTTGACTAGTATTATCCTATATTTTAATTGTTTTATTGATCATAAAACTCGTGATTAAAGAAATACTGATATGTCTTTGAAGATAATAAATATTTAATTTCCTTGAATCATCATGGTCAATTGCTATGAAACAAGAATCAACAACTATTTTAAAAAAACTTTTTGTTAAGCTAAGCTTTTAAATACGCCTTTGCCCAGCAGTGGGATGGTGTGGGCTAGACAAGACAAGACAAGACGTTTCTTCACATTACTTACAAACGCTAGTCAGATATTTTTAATTGTTTTGGGATATTGATGAATTTGAGAAAACTATTACTTACATATTTATTTTTTGAAATCGCTGAATTCATTACGCCTTGGTAGGTAATGTTAATAGGTAAAATACATTTTACAATTTTTGAAAACTTGCTAAATTTTCATGCGCGGGCAGGATTTGAACCTGCGACTTTCGCCATTACTAGAAGCGACGTCTCCTCCATCTGGGCTACAACAGCTCGTCTCTTGCCCGCGAAGTACATCGTCGTCATTGACGTCGTTGACCTGCGTCATTTCGCAATAAGATCATTTTGTCAATTTTTATATTTTTTATACTTGAGACTGTGCGAAATCACATGACCTTATGGAAACGCCATTAATAAAGGATAATAAAATAAATGAGACGTTGCCTGCGATTGATTGATTGAATTTCAATTAAATGTCTTTTAATGTCAGTGTGTTGCTGGTTTAGAATAGCATCCCCCGTTTCTTTCCCTTGGTAGTTGTACATACTCGTACACAGGCAGAGTGTTAACGGCCGTAAAACGGATATTGACACCACGTCTGACAAAAGCTTGAGGGTCAACTAGATAACTGTGTATGACTATAGTGACAGGTTGTCAGCCCATCGCCCAAAATTGCAATACACATCCCTCGAGTCCCTTAGTCGGCTCTTACGACACCCATGGGTTAGAAATGGGGTGATGCTATTCTAAGCCGGGATCACACGGCTTGGGAGTTGTAAGAGGCGACTAAGGGACTCGAGGGTGTGTATTGCAATTTCAGGCGATTGACTGGCAACCTGTCACTACACAATTATATTATACACAATTTTCCGGATGACTCTCAAATATTTGTCAGACATGGCGGAAATGTCCGTTTTTCGCGGCTGTTCGCGCTCTGCCTACCCTGCAAGGCATTATATGCGTGATATGTGTATGTATGTATGTTATGTATTTGAAACTAAGGTTGACGTTCAAAACCAATAGCCTGAAATGATATATTCAATTTGTGAAATTAACAAGTCGGGGAATTAGTTAAATGCCTCTGAGTTGCCAACTTTCACCAACAGAGTGACGGTGAGCAATTTACTACGATTTGTGAACGTTAACACAGGATGAGTTGGGAAAATGGTACACTAATACCGGATGTTCCCATTAAAAAGGGATGGCGTGATTTAATCTATCATCGGAACGAAACTAAAAGTTTCTACATAGGGTGTTACGAAATTGTAGTTGTGTGTGTATATTTAAACGAACAATTCTTGTAGATTTATTTATTTATGGTCGGGACTTCAGCGGGGACTCCAACGATTTGCACAACATTTGGTTTATAGGTGGTTTTGGGGACGATAAATTGATCTAGCTAGGCTTAATTTTCCAGAAAATAAAACGCGTTTGCCAAGACAACGAGGCGAGCAGCGCACAGTCAACAAAGTTCTCAGTGCAGTAAACGTTGATATGATTACTGAAAAAACTTAAGATCGTCAAAAAAATAATTACCACAAATTAGGGAGGGTTTGTGCCTACGCCCTGCAGTGGGTGGATGTGGGCTGACAGTGAGTTAAGTACAAAACTGTCAAAACTGTCTTATAACATATTTAAGGACTAACAAAGTTCTGCTTAGGAGGTAAGTTCTTAGTGTGTCAGAGAATCCGCAACTAGACCACATGCAGGTACCACATGAAGGAAATATTTATGTATTACTAGATTTCCGCCGAGCGGTTTCACCCATTGCCACTCATTTTCCCATGGTACTAGTTGTTTTCCTGCAGTAAAAAGTGGCCTATGTGTTATTCCAGGTTATACTCTACCAGTGTTTCAAATTTAATCCAAATCGGTCAAGTCGTTTGAGCGTGAAGAGGTTACAAACATACATACACACAAATAAAGTCTCAGATTTATAATATTGTGTTTAGAATGAAAAATATTAATATGTTTGAAAATAATAAAGATTACGTAAAGAGGATGATATTGCATCAATTGCATTTCGTGGCTCTAGATGCCCGAACGTAGTGAGAATACTATTTTACATATTGAATACAAAATAGGTGAAAAAAGGCGATAAATATACATAATTTTTTTACTATTTTGTCGTAATGATGGAATACTAATATGAGAAACTCATTTGTTGAGGTTATAGAAATGCAGATTACAAATATATTTGGTCCTTCCCTTTTTTTTCGAACGACATCCTTATTTTACGCAATGAAATCATGAAATCCGTACTGGCCAGTTCGATATTGAATATAAAATCTAATGAAAAATCATTTGATATATGATATCGATTCAATGTGACATTAATGACGACAATTCTATTTTTAAATTCCATTACATACTTAGTTTCAATACCTCCACGACAAATTGCACTTACCGCAAAGGTTTTGTGTCAAAAATTACCTACCTTACAATATATGAGTTATGAAAAGTATATTATGCCGAACATAAGTGCGATATATAAAACAGACGTTGATTTAAATAATCATATTTCAAAATAGTAAGACGTGGATTCCAAATGCTTGTATGAGAACTAATACGAGAGAAAACTAATCACTGCGTAATATGCAATACAAATGTTCCCGCAGATGCCACCATATCACCATAATTATACACACATACATACATAAATCACGCCTTTATCCCTTACGGGGTAGGCAGAGCATCAACGACCGCAAAACGGACATCAACACCACGTCTGACAAAAGTTTGAGGGTCAATCAGATAACTGTGTATCACTATAGTAACAGGTTGTCAGCCTATCGCCTAAAATTGCAAAACACATCTAACCCTCGAGTCCCGTAGTCGCCTCTTACGACACCCATAGGTAAGAAATGGGGTGATGCTATTCTAGGCCGGCACCACACGGCACCATAATTATCATATTAAATAACCGAGGGGCAAGAGGTATTTCAGTATGTAAGCACAACGCATGACATCTTCATGTAATATAGATCAGCCAGCACACATATCACGCCTATAATCCCTTGCGGGGTAGGCAGAGCGCAAACAGCCGCAAAAAACGGTAATTTACGCCACGTCTGACAAATATTTGAGAGTCATGCGGAAAATTGTGTATCGCCATAGTGACAGGTTGTCAGCCCATCGCCTAAAATTGCAATACACACCCTCGAGTCCCTTAGTCGCCTGTTACGACTCCCAAGGGAAAGAAATTGGGTGATGCTATTCTAAGCCGGCATCACACGGGAAATCAGCCAGCACTATCTTTAAAATTACACTCCACAAACTGTCATTTTGGATTGTATTCAAATGAACAATGTTATGATAGCTGAACCAAAGGGCTGAAATTATTTTCCCATTTATTATGTTTCCCGTTCGTAATAACTTTTTAAACACCTTGTATAATTTAACAGAAGGTCAGGCTCGCTGTTTTGCAACAGTTTTCCAGTTAGTGTTAACGACGTGTCGGTTCACCCCGGCAGCTGAGGAGAGATGTTAAATTAAGCTAACTTCGACCTAACGAGCACATGAAACTTTGCATAAAATATTGGTTTAGGTTCGGACGCGGTCACACGTTCATATTAGTTGAAGAGTATGGAGAGAAGAGGACGTCACAACGGGCGGCTAACCACTGATGAGGGTTTTGAATGTTGGTTAATGGTTATTTGGCTATTAAATAACGAATGTTGCAAATTTCAGATCACAAATTCTTCAATATATTAGGACTTTGAACGCATACAGTGTAATATTTTTCTCAAAATTGTTAAATAAATTGAAATTATGCTAGCGGTAGTCAGGGTTTACGTGGGTCTGGCTCACTGCTCTACAAACTAAGCTACCAGCGCTTCGGCTTGCACTACCAAATTTTTTATCTCTTGATGATCTTCTCGCATTAATCTTGACTGGCCTGATGGTGTAGCGGATAGTACCCCTGCCTTCTACGCCGAGGGTCGTGGGTCTGATCCCCACAATACACAAATATTTGTAAAGTAATTGTTACAGATGTTTTGTGTTTAGTCTGGGTCTTTCTATGTATACTATGTATTTATTTACAAAAAAAAAGTATATTATGGGATAGTATCAGCTATTTTAGTTCCCATAGTACAAGTTATGCTTAGTTTGGGGCTAGATGGCGCTGTGTGAAAATGATCAGGATATATTTTAATATCTCTTTAATCTCTGCGTAATGGAATTTTCGACGCATCTACCTATTCTGGCATAATTTCGTATTCACATTGACATTAGTCGCGCGGAACTGTCGCGATCGCTGGCTACATATCTAAATCGAAAAATTAAATTACAATTGTTCGTAATTATATATTTTGTAGTAGTTACATTTCAGTAGCAGGAACTTATTGAAAAGCGCGAGTGCTAGCTAGCTAGCTAGCTTCTTTTAGTTATATCTAGAAATTAGTGTGCGTATAAATCAAATTACAAATTACAGTTTTGTAAGTAATTGTCAAAGTTGCTGTTGAAGTATGTGGAGTCACTAGACGGGCAAAAGGTAATAAGCGAAAGACTGCATGGATGAGTAAAGACGTGCAAAAAGTTGTTCAAAAGAAGAAGAAAGCATGGTCAGACTTATTGGCTACTAAAGCTAACCAAAGATTGCAGAAAGCGACAGATCAGGATGAGGAGAAAGCACGAAAGGAGTATAAAAGTTTATAGAATGTAGTAAAGAAGACAGTGGAACGAAAGAAAGAGGAAAATAAAGATGAGTTTGACAGGCGGCTATCAGAAAACTTTCGCACGAACTTAAAGGTTTTCTGGAAATCTATAAAGACAACTCGAGGAAAAACAGCACAATCAGAGTTGAGTAGGATTCGGAGCCAGGATGGTAGTATAATAAAAGGTGAGGAATGTGTGTTGAAGAGATGGAAGGAATATTTTGAAAGTTTGTTTGAAAAAGAAGAAGTACAAGAGGTGAACATACATGAAGAAGATGACAGTGAAAACGAAAGCGAGATTGAAATGGATGAGATTATGAAAGCTCTGAAAAATATGAAATCTGGTAAGGCTGCAGGGTATGATAGAGTATCGGTTGAAATGCTGAAGGCTGGCGAAGGCGTAGCAGCTAGTCAGCTGTACCTCCTTTTTAACCTTTGTTGGCAAAGCGGTCGAGTGCCAAGTGATTGGTGCAAGGCTGTAATAGTGCCATTATACAAAGGAAGAGAGTCACAGCTAGACTGTAAAAATTACCGCGGTATAAGCCTTCTCAGCGTCGTCGGTAAATGCGTATGCGTAGGTGTATGCAAGGGTACTGATTGAAAGAGTTGTGAAAGAAACTGATGACAAAGTCTGGGATGCTTAAGCGGGATTTCGAAAGGGATGGGATGTACGGATCAGGTCTTTTCCTTGCGGTGCATAGCAGAAAAGTTTTTGGCTAAGAACCAAAAAGTCTTTTGCACATTCGTGGATCTGGAAAAGGCCTATGATAGAGTTCTGAGGAATGAATTGTGGTCGGCACTATCTGTGCATGGGGTGAGCAGCATCTTGGTACGAGCACTGAAATCCTTATATAAGGATTCCAGTGCTTGTGTCAGGATTAACGGGGCCTACACTGAGCTGTTTAACATCGAGACAGGTGTTAGACAGGGATGTGTTGCGTCACCATGGCTGTTCAACCTATTCATGGATAGTTGTTTGACAGATTTGAAAGAGTGTGAAAATGGACTAAGAATGAATGGGTTACTCGTCAAATGTCTCTTCTATGCTGATGACCAAGTTATCCTTGCGTCGTCGGCTGAAGAGTTGCAGAAGATGGTAAAAATTATGAATGAGGCTTTGAAAAAGAAAGGAATGAAAGTGAATGTAAGTAAGACGAAATCAATGGTTTTTGAAAAAGAAGAAGGTATGACGGAGTGTAACATTATGATAGAAGAAGAGAGGGTGGAGCAAGTGAAAGAGTTTGTATATTTGGGATCGAAGTTTACATCAGATGGAAAGTGTGAAAGTGATATTGAAAGGAGGGTAAATGCCGGCAACATGGTGAATGGAGCGTTGCATGCCTTTATGAACAGCCAGACAGTGTCTAATAAGGCACGTCTGGCTGTGCATAGAGGAGTGTTAGTTCCAACACTTATGTATGGGAGTGAAAGTTGGGTATGGCAGAAAAAGCATGAAAGTAGAATAAATGCGGTAGAAATGAGAGCGCTAAGAAGTATGATTGGAGTGAAATTGAGTGACAGGATAAGGAATAGTGTGATTAGAGAACGTTGCGGTATAAAAGAAGACGTAGTGACTGGTATAGAAAAAGGAATGCTGAGATGGTTTGGTCACATTGAGAGAATGAATGAAAGAAGATTAACGAAACAGGTGTATATGGCGAGTGTGGATGGGAACGTTGGAAGGGGAAGACCAAGACGCACGTACTTGGATCAGATCGGGGACATCCTAAAGAAAGGTCAGGTCAAGATTACCCTAAACCGACGAGCATGTATGAACAGATTGATGCATGTTGAAGAAGCGAAAGAGGTATGTCAGGATCGTAGCAAGTGGAAAGATGTAGTCTCTGCCTACCCCTATGGGAAAGAGGCGTCATTATATGTATGTATGTATGTAAATTACAGTTTTGTTATGTTTTTTAAATTACTCTTTCGTTATCGGTATCTTAACTGAATCGTGTAATGTTATTTTTATACGGCTTTTTCCTATTTTCGTGTAGGAAACCAAGTTGTCCAACAACTTGATGATCCCTCTCCTCTAGTCAAAGTTTATGCTTTGACATGGTTGTACTAATGATTACAATTTTCTACGCCATGAGTTTTCTTGACCGATTGTATCTAACCTACTTATGTTTCATTGTACAGTCGCTTTAACATGAATGAATGAACTAATTTATTAATCAATCAATAAAGTATTCTTAAAACTAATATATAGCCCCACAAAACCACTTTTCGAGGTTTGTCTGTAGGATCGTCGAGTCTCTATTAAATTAATGTATACCGAGGTATTCTAATGAATAGTTTGTTAGGTAGGTACATTAAAAATGTTATTATTATTTTACAAGCTACTTAACAAATACTTTTAAGTTTGGATGCAAACCTTTTTTATTAGAGTTTGTGTTTTATCTGAATGCACAGTAATAAGTGAGTAAGTAACATAAATACACATAAGCGATAAAAGTTTTCCAGCGGGATGGACTTGTGGCTGCAGCATTGTGTCCACTGGGTCACGAATCAAGCCCATGCCTCCGGCGGTGACGTTTAATCTTGTACGTTTCAGCCTCTCGTAAAACCTTTTTCTTTTCTTGTTCATTTTGTTAATAAATAACAAGTCTTTTCATCCGGCTAGAATTGTTCGACGACTGTGTCCCATACGAAAAGAAGAAGAAGAATTGTTGATGCAAACAAAACCTTACTTCAATCTTACAAGATGATTATCTTTTACTTGTAAATTGAGAGTAATGAAAGTATATCTACTTATCTGACTAAGTACCACTCAACCATTTGATAGGTACTTACTCCCATATATTCAAACTTTCGAAAATAAGATGAACTTTAACAATATTATACTAAAAAACATTTCAGCATTTTCAACAAGCGCAAATTTTTAAGAAACATCTAGTTATTTAAATAACTTTAAGTTTATGTCCTAGAACTACCAAGTCTAGGCGCCGCAAAGCTTCTTGTAAGCTAATTTGTTACTTCGTAGCTCGTAGCACTTGGCTACAATTTTCTTGCTACGTACAAGCAAAGTTAGTTGCTCTTGATTTTATTTCAATTTGGAGAAATTCTTCGAATGGTGTACAGTCAAGCTCTTTCTAAGTTAGACAGTTGGGTCTTTAGACTGTTCTTATGCTACGCGCATACGACTACATTTTCCGTTCAAGTGTCTAACCGGACGTGAGATTGACTGTACATGAACTTATGAGACTGATTGATCAAATCGCATGATATTTAGTTGAATTGGTAGTTTGATCCTGTTTTTTTTTTACATTAGGCTGTTATATAGTAGCAGTAGATACACTCGGCATCAACTCCAGTAAGCCTCAAAAGACAAGCTACGAGGATTAGGTTCGCGGTCGTAGGACCTAAAAAAATCAGTATAATTTAGTCCTAAATGATAATGATGCCTTACTTAATTCTGCTGCAGATAGCTACCTAATTCAATCAAAATTTTGTGTTATAATTTTTTATAAATTGATTAACCTACCTTATAGTACCAGTCATTTTTAACCTTTGACAACCTTTACATAAAGTTCAAAACCTATGACAAAACATAACAATACCTAGGTGGTAGTTACTAAAGTGCACAATTTTTTTTTTAATAAATCTATTATTATATATTAAATTCGCTTCATCTCATTTTGATACGGTCATCTTTACAATACACTTCCTTGTTGACTGAACTGAATACATACATACAAGTTGTGACTTCAAATATTTGTGAAGGCAGGTTATTGACCTAACAAATGGTTCAATTTGTTCGCCTTTATCTGGTATCGCAACGTTTCCCCATGTGAATACGGCTTTACATACAAATTCACGTCGATTCCCTACAATAAGTTTGTTTAGTATTGTGTTCCAGACCCTCAATCTAGGACCACCTAAACAGTAATGTTTGAAAATGTTATTAGTTAAAAAAAGTTCATTATAAAGATTAAATGAAGACCATTTGACCTAAACCGGAATCACGTTATTTCGGTTTTCCCATGGGAATGTTATGTTTTCACACGGTAAAGTATTTTTTTTAGCTAAATTGGTAGCTCAAACATGTCAAATTTTTTTCTTTACACAACATAAAGCGACACACCCGGTTTAAATTGTATTCTATCAAACGACCATCGTTCAAAACTTAATTATTTTGACATATTTAATGCTTGTATTAGCAACTCTTTTTAAAAAGTTTTTTAAATGAACTTTACTGATTAGTTTTTAAGGAATGATTTTAATATACTTGATTTTATTATTTTAAAAAACCTGTTTTGTGCAAGCAACTTGGCTGGTTATTTGAACTACCGCATAAACGTGAGGGGAGCTAGCCCCCACCAAACAGTCAGGTGTAGATTTCAAAGCCGCGTAGCGAAAATTAACCAGCTGATCGTCAATTTTATATGAGAGGTCCAACTTTCTGTTAAATATTTTGACGCATATCTCATGGAGAAATTTGTTCAATTTCAGGAGTACCTTGACCTTCTTTCGGCTGGTTATTCCCTTTTTGTTACAACATGTATTAGTAGATAATAATAAGGGGGTCACTTTAATGGAAAGATCTGAAACAATTCACAAAAGGTAATCACTAAGATTACCTGTCATTCTCACAATTAACACTCACTTACAGTTACTACATGATTTCTAATACCCTTATTTATATGTCCTACATATAGAATCAATTTTGGGGCAAGTTGCTTATTCTGAGATACTTATTGCCTATACAGGGTGTAAGGGACGGTGTACCGAAAACTTTGCAGGCATGATCAGACCATGAAACTGAATAACTTTTACTATGGAGCCTATGTTGGGAAACGATTTTTATTTCGAGTTTCCATAGAAAGTCAGTCTGCTGATCCGGAATTTTGTATGGGAGGTCGAAAAGTATTTCTCGTTTACCAACATAGCTTCCATAGAAAAAGTTGTTCAGTTTCATGGTCTGATCATGCCAGCAAAGTTTTCGGTACACCGTCCCTTACACCCCGTATAAGCTACATAATACTCCTTATATCCTTTGTATTCCCCGCTACTCAACTGTGCCTTAAGCAGCTTACATTTACTATATTTGTTTCTTTGTTTGGTGGAATATTACGAGACAATTTTTAGGTTATAATACATTACCTATAAAAATAAAACTCTGTGTGATAATTTCAAAAAGATTACAAGAGTATCTAACTAGATGTTAAAAGAATAATCACTCTTCATAGGCTAACAAATTAACACACAAAATTAGCACCAGAAGAATAATGTAGTACCTATATGCATTTGATAAGCAGATATAGATCTGTAAAATAAGTTTATATTTAAAAAGTAGCCTAAAAAGACTTCTGAAGGCACCTCATAGCTGTGCCTTTGGTCACAGATAATTTGATACTACTCTTTGGTTCATACGCGCCTATGCACATTCTACAACTTGTTAATATATACACTGACAACCCTTTTGGCGCAACGGTAGTGGGACTGCCTGCGACGCAAAGGTTCCGGGTTCGATTCGCGGTGGGGCACTCACGAAGTTAATATTTATCACTTGTTTTTTCCAAGTCTGGTAAAGACATTGCAGGCTAAACTACCTGATGTCCAAAAAGAAGATAATCATAATAATCATAAATTTTATTGCATATCATAATCAAAAATGTCCATTCTTACGAGTATTATGTATAATTATATTAATATTAATTAGGGCACCACGTCGGGGTATAGCAACACATAAAGTATAAAATAATATAAAGTATAAAAGAGGGCACTACTGTTTACATTTTAACTTAGAGAATTTGACATAAGGTCTGTTTTACATTTACTGGCATAAGATGGTTCCATGCTATGGAGAGCACGTTAAGCGGTCGGTCCAGGTTGCTGACTATGATGACTAAGACAGCGGTCGTTACATAACCATGTCAGAGGCCTACAATCAGAACCCTGAACCCTGACACCAGGGTTCATCGTGTCGGTGGACAACCCGATGGCCCACACGAAACAAAAAAATTATATAAGTACACTAGCAGGTCATCATGTCTCTGTCCTGCAACATGAAACTGCAGAGAAAAGATTCGCCTCGAGTTTTTTTTGTTAAATCGTGCCACGATCAAAGAATATTTCCATTATTGAAACAGATATTAATGCGGAAGGACAGTCAGCTAAAATGAAATTTTGCCATTTTCGCCCTTAGATGTCGAGAAGAATTAGGGAAAATGAGTGTGACTGAAAATGAATGAAGAGCAAAAATGAAATGGAAGAAATCAAAAAGAAATAAGGTCAATTTATACAAAAATCTGTGACCGACCGTCTTGTGAAGACAAGTGAAAAATTTAAAGCCTCTGTCACGAATATAAAAAAGACTTTTGTGGTGGTCCATTAACTGTCAAAATAATATGAGGTATTTGTTAACGTACCTCATGATTTTCCCGGATCCAGGTATTTCACGAAAAGAGTTTAGGTACGGAATTCCATACCAAATCGCATATCATAGCACACGTCGCCGCATTAACTTGCAGCTGTCACAGGTTATCATTTCCGTGGAATCTGTCACGAACCGCATTATCGTGCGGTGCGTGTGCGAATCACCTAAGTTTCTCCTGTTTTGTTTACCAGCCTCGCCTCTTACTACTCCCATAGGAAGGAAATAAGGTGATGCTATTCTAAGCCGGCATCACACGGCATTAATAAAAAATACAGTTTATTAAATGTGTATATTGGATGCATTAATGAACAAAGTATTCTAGAGTAAAAGCATGATAGGTGCCAATAATCAATAATTAAATGAAGTGGCAGCAAAAACAACATCAACATGGCATACATACCGTGTTATTCTAAAATGACAAATTTATATTGTTGTAATTTGATATTTGCTAACTTTGATATTAAAAAAGGTTTAACAATATATTCAATATAAAACATTTGATATAAAAACATACGAGTTTTTATATACCTATTCTCAGTACTACTACAGTTTCCCATTCAAGGGATCAACATAAATTGATTATCCTTACAGTTATTAAGATGATCGCGATAGGTTGATCCGCCTACGATTAATGGTGGTAGATGATAAGCTAAAATACTTACGAGGATCTTTTAAGTTGTCATCGCAAATGCTTGGCTTTATTTTCAGCCGTCAGTCGCGCTTTTGCTCCGCTAACTTTTTAATTCAATACCGGCAAAAGGAGGTGGGGTCCGAAAATCTCTATTGCAAGAACTTCACGGAGACGACAGAAATTCTCTTAAAAGTTAACTCTGGGTAAAGAGCGATGGAAAAGTTCTTGTCCGTAAAAAAAATAACAGGTCGAGTAAGATAAACTCACTTTATTGTTACGCAAACAATAATACTTACGAAAAGTGGTTATTATTATGAATTTACTTAATGATTTTTTGATAAATACGATTAGGCGGTTTTCCCACTTGTCGTCCGTCGATGCATATTTAGAACGCATCGTAACGCATGCGTCTGTCAGGCGAAATAATTGCAAATTCCGATCTACTTTTCTCAATTTCCATATAAATACGGCTACGGTGCGTCAAAAATACGCATTGGCAAGTGACAAGTGGGAGAACCGTCTGTCATGTAAAAAACAATTGACTAACGTATCGGAAAGTGCAAAATTGTTTGCTTATAATGATAAGAAACCCTTAGAAAAAAAGTGAACATAGTTTCATACAATCACTGCAATTTACCTTCGTTACATTGTATTTACAATTGACTAACGTATCGGAAAATGCAAAATTGTTTGCTTATAATGATAAGAAACCCTTAGAAAAAAAGTGAACATAGTTTCATACAATCACTGCAATTTACCTTCGTGATTTCCATATATTGACGTCCAGATTTTACTCTGTACCTCCAGAAGCAAAACAATACGAAGCAGGATCGTTAAAAACGTGCGTAAGATGCACCATCACAATACTGTATTTTTTAATTCGACTGGGAAAACCACAAAAGAAGGGTCTTGTTTTTGCACCAGTTGGCTCGTCAGGGAACTGAATGTAAAACGCGTAACAGATCATCCATTAACCAGTCTCTATTGAGTTTGTTTAAGTGATCTACAGTTTAAAAAAGCTCTGAATTTTAAAAAGTACGTACGTTAATAGTTAAACTAGCCCTGGCTCTAGTGGACGTTTTGAATAAATAAAATATACAGGGTGTAAGGGACAGCCTTCCGAATACCGAAAGGGTGCATTCAGACCATAAAACTGAACAACTTCCCATAAAAATATATTTCAGGAAACGTATTTTTTTTACTTCTTATAGTAGATGCAGTCAGCTTATTATGATTTTGTATGGGAAATCGGATCATTTTGTCGTTTTTTGACATGTTTCTAGGAGAAAGTTGTTCAGTTTTATGGTCTAAATGCACCCTATCATTATTCGGTGGGCTGTCCTTAACACCCCATAAAACTCAGAGCTTTCGTTATTCCTACGGAAAACTCATTTGAGCCGCTGGGTTAACTGTACAGTCCGTAATTTGATAAAGCTCAATTAGAGAGGACTCAATAAAAACGGAGTTTTTCCTGTAAAAAAATCTAGCGCTTGAATCGCTGGATCAATTTACGGGACGTTTCATATTTTTAACGTTTTTTGATTTTGCTACGGCAATTAAAATCCGTAAATTACGTAGCACAAACATTACAACATATTAATTGGGCCCAAAGGGAATTGACCTATTACGGAGCCCTTCCAATCAATTTTGTCAATAAACAAAACTATGGGAGTCATGAGCTAAATTGATTGCGTAGAGACCACGAAATAAGATATTTTTTCCTGGATATGGCATTGGATCAATTAACTATACATGTAACATGAACTTTTGGGAGGAATTTGCAGGTACAGCCTCGGGATTTTAGGGCTGGAAAGAGTTCAGTTGGTAAATATTAGAATATATGAGATATGACAAGTCGCGTGGAAAAAGTTTGATGTTATAATAATACATTTAAAATTTCTGCAATAGTTCTTTCATAAAACTACTATAAGATTTATGTAAAATTTGGTGTTTTTTTTTTAGAATTTTTAACTACCTAACCTGACTTCTTATTTTTATCGCCAACAAATTGGCTAATCAAGCAACCTACTTCAGAATAGATAAGTTACATCAAATTAAACATATGACACGCTCTATAGCTAAGCAATAATTTACCATAAATAAAAGTAGTACCAATAGAGAAAGACGACTGTGGCCGGGACCTAAACCAACTTCCGTGGAATTTTTCTTTATGGCGAGTGTAGCCGTCATGACCTTGACAGGGGCGCCACTTCAAAAAAAATCTCTTTATACAAACAATCTATCAGAATATCCGTTCCCCAAGTTTTTACTATTATCCTTAAGTAAAATAAGAACCTGCAAACTCAATAAAATATTCGCTGTAATTATAGTTATGGCAATTAATACCAAAAACCGTTTTTAGGTACTTTTGTCCATAACTTTAATTTCATTTTACTTAAGGGTAATACTAAAAACTTGGGCAACAGATATTCTGATAGATTGTTCGTATAAAGCGAAAATATGTTTTTGTGAAGTGGCGCCACTGTCGAGGTCATTGACGTGTACACTCGCATTAAGTCGGATTCATCCTCAATATGGCGAGTTCTCTCATTTCCATGAAGAGTTGAGGAATATTATGATAATAAAAGTCTGCTTTGAGGTATGTTTTTTTTTTTTTTTTTTTTTATTAATGATGGGTTTGCTCTTGACTCTAGTCTAGGTCATAGGACAGAGACAGAGTCTAAGATGAAGCGAGCTCACCCAGAAGAAGCCTATTAAGGCACTGGCACTCCCACACACTGACGGAACGCAGCAAGTTACTTGGCGCCAGACTTCGGTGGGATGGTGGTCGCGAGCCAGGCGGCTCCTTACGGAGCCTTCCACCGCTTGGTGGGATCGTTCAGCCGGACTTATCCACAGGCAAGCCTGTGTTGCCGTTGCCCGGGGTGGACCGCTAGGAGGTAGATCCCATACCACCCCTATGTTCGTGCCTATTCAGCTACTGCACAGCTCCTTTTATACTACGACAAGACAAGACAAGAAACATTTTGCTGAATAAAATGTATTTCATAATACGTTTGCTGTGTGAAGTTGAAGAAGTTGGGCCATTATTTTCAAATCATGGATGTTTTCAATAGACGAATATGTTCTAGGTAAATTATTATGCAAACTATCATTTATTAATAGTCGAATTCCGCCATGTTGAGTGAAAGGGACGGTCTATTTTTATTACTCAAAGTATATAAAATCAAAGTAAATTCATCATTTTTACTTCGTAAAACAAGCATTTATTTCTCATTTGGTAGGCAGAACAAACTTTTTTACGCCACATCTAACAATGATTGGGGGAATTTCATAAAACGATAAAAAGTAAAAACCACCACATTGTTTGCCTAAAAGCTGATTTCGCCTTCAAGTTGAATAGTCAACATTGGCCTTCTTAATACTTCAGACGGCTACTTTGGTGAGCTGCCAAGAAACACAATGACATTGACATTCTTATAGCATTTAAGGGGCTCTGCCGACAACGCGCTAATAGTTCAAGGGGATGAAAGGGGGAACTTTTTTATACTATTAGCTACTTACCATAATTTTAGCAAAATTGGGTAAGTGTAGGTACACATCAAAAGTATAAGATTTCATAGGAATTCAGAATGTATCTGTAAAAAACAGTAAAAGTTTTATTACAAAAAACGTAAGACTTCATTGAAGCTTTTTGACAGCGTCAAATCGTATAGTAAAATATTTAAAACACTGCCTAAAACCACAAAGTAAGTATTGGCGGCTGCGCGCGCAATACAGAGAGCTCACTTCAAGCAAACGTCACGAAAGTCTCCACAATTTGAAACGCCGCCGTTTACAAGGAAATCCAAACCAATCCAAACACACTTGTAGTCGAGTGTCAACCGCGTTTGGTGCGGCCGTGCAAAATGGCTTCACACAAATATAAATAGGTTTATTAGTATACGATGTGATTTGTACAATGTTCCTATAATATTTTGTACCAACTTAAATAAAAACTTGCTTACATAAAAGAACAAACAGGATTAATAACTCTAATCAGTATATTTGTTTATATTTCTTTTCTACTTAAATTAAGGCAACTTTTCATTTTTGATGTAGGTACATACATTATACATACACATATCACGTCTATTATCACTTGCGGGGTAGGCAGAGCGTAGACGGCTGCAATAACGGGTATTTACAACAAATTATAAATTTGAGGGTCATTCGGTAAATTGTGTATCGCCATAGTGACAGGTTGTCAGCCCATCGCCTAAAATTGCAATACACACCCTTAAGTCTCTTAGTTGCCTTTTACGACACCCACGGGAAAGAAATGGGGTGATGCTCAGTCTCAACAGCCTCAGAGCGATATCTACCTATTCGTCATTCCCCATTTCATAATAATTGTGCTATGTAGGTAGTATACGTTATGTAAATACAGGGAGTAACAGAAAGGGTATATCAAGCCGAAAGGAGGTCAAAGTGGGGAAATGGGGAAAGTTGTTCAATGTCAGTTGTTTCATGAGCACTTTTCGGCTTGATATAGCCTTTCTGTTACTCCCTGTATGTTTAGGTACCTACTCCATTGAATAAAATCGGTAAGAAAACTGTGGCAGCCCTTGCCGAAAGCGGAAATAGTTCAAAATAGGGCCGAGTGATCCTTCTGTACATTCTCTATTTTGTGCTAAAACTCAAACTTTTTCAATAACACATATACAAGGAGGACAACAGAGTGACGTCAAAAGAAAAAAGTGCAATGCATTTTTTTTGTGGTTTCCAGTAATAAAATTTATTAAAGAGTATTTTTATGTAATGTCTTTGTTTATTCACGGAAATCCATTTATTAAAAGTCGAGCGAAAGTTTAACTTTACATTAATTTTTAATTTTAATATTGAGAAGTGAATTGTTTGATAAGGGTGAAAAGAGCTAAGTAGTTTCTTTTCGCACGCAATTCAAGAAAGTACATAAATTTTTTGGCTAACAAACGGCTGCTCCTCTGTTAAAAAGCAAACCTTATGGTTGAAGGTGTTTGGTTCTTACGTGTAAACCAAAAAAAAGCGTTGTCATTATTTGATGAAGATTACCATACTAATTATTATTGTGTTGTTTTTGATAATGAATATCCAACCTCAGGTCCAAAACGGAGCCTGTTCCAAGCAGCCGGAGGGTGAATAATTAAGGTGTACCCTCGTATTAATGTTGCAAGGTCTGCCAGATTGTCAATAACAACGAAGGAGCGGTATGGAGCCTCCACTAACAGGTAGAAAGCTATTTATAGAAAAGGTAAAGCCTTCGCAAAGATGCAGTGGGCCGAATATTTTTGGCGTTGGATTAAGTTTGTTTTGTTTAATTATTCTGATCTGGGGTTGAACAGTTCCTTTTTCAAATTAATCTATCGAATCCAATTAGTATTTGAGCAACTTATATTCAAAGGTTTCTCAAAAGATTCTCCTCCTAAAATGTTGGTGGAGAATGCATTGTATGGAAGCCAAAACTCTTTTTGATATTGTAAAATGTTTCCTACCATAATCAAATGAATGATGGCTTTAGATTAAACACCTTCTACCCCTTCTTTCTGAAATACAACGACGCTTTTCCTCCATAACGCCGAAATCAAACTTGTAAAGACAAGTAAGCAGAATAAAACCGATCACTAAAGAACTCGTATCGCAAGAATATTCAATTAATACTGAAAGTAATACCCACAATTTCAACCACCTACCTACCTTCACTGATCATAAAATAAGGGTCTCATCAATCTTACCTAATATCTCCAGGGGATCAGGATATGGTAAAATCAGTAAATTTCATGACTTTTTCGTCAATCTGGAGGACTTGGAAGGTAAATTTGTAACGATCCTTAACTCAAGAGAGCAGGAAATTATATTGACCCAAAGCTCCGGTCCTAAAATTGAGGAGCACGAAATGAAATTTTGGTGCCCTTAATCATTGTAACGAATAAAATTGTGGGAGGTACCTTAACTTAATTTGTATAGTAATATTTTTCAATATGTTATTTTATACATTCATCAAAGACGCGATAGTTGTTAATTCGATAGCATTCATATTGAACGTATCGAGCGTCCGTATGCCGTATTTTCTTAAATATATGATAACGAAAAGTTTCTGATGATTGTCGTATGGGAAATCGCACACGCAACGCCAGCATCGGAAAAATATTGCGGTTTTATTCAACCACCATACAACTAACAACCTGTTTCAGGCACAGATGCAACGACGTTGGCTATGTTGTCCGAATTTTTTATGTGATTTTGAGATATCCTTTATTCTGAAAACAGCAAAACACTTGAACATCATGGCGGTGCATGTGAAAACCGCCTACGACCAAACCGAACTTTTGCAATTTAATTATATCACAACTACACGTGGGTAAAATTGATTTATTTCGCAAATTTAATTTAAAACGTTGTTTGTATCAAACTAAGGCCTCAAGAACAAATTAATAATACTGATGGCACTATCGTTTCACTTTGAAGTGGTTTACACACGACTGATCGCAAAGCAGACGATTGAACTGTCTATTCATCAGGATAAATTGACTGCACAATTCCATGATGCACAATAAAATTATCGATATCTCTGGAATACAAACAATTTTACTTTAATTTAACTTACACGATGTCATTAACCATTAGTATTAATCTACATGCAAAAGGATCGAGTCAGGCAACAATATTATAGTCAATCCTTTTATTTTATGTTATTAAAATTATCTCGAATTATTTCCTATGCTTCACCATTTAGACTTCCCTAAACTTCCTCAGATATTTAAAATGTCTTATCTGTAAAATTTCATAGTATTGAAAATTCTGCACTTAATATAATTCGGTTCTTATCCTTTTGTAAGAAATGAAAGCAGGTGTTTTATATTATAAGTTTCTAAGTACTACAGAGCTTAATATTTTTAGAACAAATCGGACTAATTTATACATACATACAGACATAAATCACGCCTCTTTCCCGGAGGGGTAGGCAGAGACTACTTCCTTCCACTTACTACGATCCTGGCATACTTCTTTCGCCTCCTCCACATTCATCAATCTCTTCATGCATGCTCGTCGGTTTAGGGTACTCTTGACCTGACCTTTCTTTAGCACGTCCCCGATTTGATCGAGGTACGTTCGTCGAGGTCTTCCCCTTCCGACGTTCCCATCCACACTTGCCATATACACCTGTTTCGTTAATCTTCTTTCGTTCATCCTCTCTACATGACCAAACCATTTAAGCATACCCTTTTCTACACCAGTCACTACGTCTTCTTTTATACCACAACGTTCCCTTATCACGCTATTCCTTATCCTGTCACTCAATTTTACGTCAACCATACTTCTTAACGCTCTCATTTGTACTGCATTTATTCTACTTTCATGCTTTTTCTGCCATACCCAACTTTCACTCCCATACATAAGTGTCGGAACTAACACCCCTCTATGCACAGCCAGACGAGCCTTATCAGAGACTTTCTGGCTGTTCATAAAAGCGTGCAACGCTCCATTCACCATGTTGCCGGCATTCACCCTTCTTTCGATGTCACTTTCACACTTTCCATCTGATGTGAACAATTAATTGTGACTAATTTATGATGGATGAATTATACAAAATCGGTTATATTTGTTAATTAATGCTGTCAAATACCAATAAAAAAAAAAAAAAACAAATTTCTATAGAAAAAGTAATTAAAGCACTTAAAACGTAATCAATAAATTGTAAAACATCTGCTTGAGCAAAAAAAAAAAAGTTGTTGAAGGTTTCCCCGCAGAGAACTGCTGGTTCCAGAGGTAGTTTTGGGTATAAGACTGCAAGGGTCTAGAATATAACACCACCGCCATTTAGGAGAAAAATTACCACGACTACTTTTATGAAGACGATGAAACAATTTTTGTAATAAACCAGAGGATTAGTATCCAAGGCTGCTTTGCACCACGTTTCTAATGTCATTAAAATGTGTTGTTCTCTGCACATACACAAACACAAAATGCACAAAGTTGTTGAAGGTTTCCCCGCAGAGAACTGCTGGTTCCAGAGGTAGTTTTGGGTATAAGACTGCAAGGGTCTAGAATATAACACCACCGCCATTTAGGAGAAAAATTACCACGACTACTTTTATGAAGACGATGAAACAATTTTTGTAATAAACCAGAGGATTAGTATCCAAGGCTGCTTTGCACCACGTTTCTAATGTCATTAAAATGTGTTGTTCTCTGCACATACACAAACACAAAATGCACAAAGGTTTAATTGGTTACGTGTTGTTTTCAGTTTATTGTGACTGCGTTTTCAATCAATTTTACCTTAAAAAATATGTAAATTTTTGAAATAAGAAGGTTGGAGCTGAAAATCTGTGTAGACAGGTGGCCTTTGTTAACATGTTCTGCAATAAATGAGCCTCCCACCTTTTGCTACAATTATAATTAATTTTAATTATAATTTTGTGTTCACGTTATTGTATAGTACAGAAAATGTATGTATATGTAAAGCATTTATTCTCTCTTTTCTCGGCCGTTACGCTCTGCCTACCACGCAAGGGATAAAGGCGTGATATCTATATGTATATTGGTATAAATATATATGTATATTGCTAAGGTAGACTGGGAGATAACTCCTTTGAATGTAGGAGTAAAAAATTCATACATACATATATTTTTAATATAAATGATCGTTACCTACCAAAATTATTTGCCTTGTTTTGTATCAGAAAATTTTACTCGCGAAATTGATATTCATGTTATTGTTATAATGTTGGGTCGAACGTGTTCACATAAACGCACTCAAACAAAAAGGTGAAATTGGAAAATGTATATTTTTTCATTCATTACGAACACCATTTGTTGGCCTTGAGAGAAAAATACAGAGCCTGAAAATCAGGGCCTTTTGTAATTTGGGGCAAACAAGAACGTTTTCGATGTAAATGAAAATATGTTGTATTGGATTTAAAGTGAAATGGGCTTAGAAAACAACTCCGTAAGGTTAGACAGTGTTTGGAGTTTTATATCCCACTAGCAGCCCGCCCAGCGGTTTCACCCGCTGCTAACAATTTCCCCCCGGTTATAAGACAGTTTAATACAGCCTATGTTCATCAGGGATAATGTAGGATTCTAAAAATCTTGACTTCAATTTGAAACAAATATCGTGTTCAGATGGTGGTGGCGTAAAAGTACATGCCGTGTGATTAACCTGGCGAGCCCCATGGCAGTGCCTAAATTTTTATTTTTTTTATCCCGCCCGAGCCTATTTTCTATTAGGTCATAACAAAATTGTAATAAAAAAAGAAAATTGTGTGATACAAATTTCTTTTTTTAGAATGACGGTCATGACGTCAATAGTTTCGGAGCCTATCCAATTCAAACAAACAATTAAAAAATCCTGTTTCTAATATTAGTGTAGATTATATTGTTATTATTTTAGTGTAATGCCGGCTTAGAATAGCATCACCCGATTTCTTTCCCGTGGGAGTCGTAGGAGGTGACTAAGGGACTTGAGGGTGTGTATTGCAATTTTAGGCGATGGGCTGAAAACCTGTCACTATGGCGATACACAATTTTCCGAATGACCCTCAAACATTATGTCAGACGTGGCGTAAATGTCCGTTTTTGCGGCCGTTTACGCTCTGCCTATCCCGCAAGGGATATTAGGAGTGATATGTGTATGTATGTATTATTTTAGTGTAGATTTTTTTAATGCATTATTTTATGTTTTTTGTCGTCTTTTTTTATACCGAGTAAAGGACAGTCCTTGGAATACTGATAGGGTGCATGAAACATAAAACTGGACAACTTTCCATACATACATACACATATCACGCCTATAATCCCCTGCGGGGTAGGCAGAGCAGTCGCAAAAACGGACATTTACGCCACGTCTGACAAACATTTGAGGGTAATTCGGAAAAATGTGTATCGCCATAGTGACAGGTTGTCAGCCCATCGCCTAAAATTCCAATACAAACCCTCGAGTCCCTTAGTCGCCCCTTACGACTCCCACGGGAAAGATATGGGGTGATGCTATTCTAAGCCGACATCACACGGCATAGATATGGGGTGATGCTATTCTAAGCCCGCATCACACGACAACTTTCCCCTAGAAACATATGTCAGGAAACGCCAAGAAAATGACCTTTCATACAAAATCACAATCAGCTGACTGCATTCTCTATGGGAAGTCAGTTTTTTTTACGTTTGCTGAAATATGTTCCTAGGGGAAAGTTGTTCAGTTTCATGGTCTGCATGTATCCTATCAGTATTCGGAGGGCTATCCCTTACACCCTTTAATACAGTAATGATTAAATGTAATCATTACACTGGTACGAATAATGTGGCGTAGATTGTAAAATATTAAATGAAAAAGTAGTTATTGTGGCATAACTGTAATAGTTAGACATATGGTATCGCGGACATTATTGTAGAAATTAATGTCTTCTATAAAACTGTAGTACATTTTTTTGCTCTATTGTCAATAATTTCCACAGCGTACGCGATATAAGATATTTTTTTGGTACATTTTTCACACCTTGGGTTACATTATCGAAATTTTCACGCGGATCCCTATTTGTTTCTCGTATAAAATATAGCCTATGTTCATCAGGATTAATGTAGGATTCTAATGGTGAAAGAATTTTTAAAATCGGGCCAGTAGTTTCGGAGCCTATTCGATGCAAACAAACAAACAAACAAACAAACAAACAAACAAACAATCAAATCTTTCCTCTTTATAATATTAGTGTAGATTTCTTAAAATCACATAATTATGAGACGATATTTTTCATTGCAATAAAATAAAAAAATAAAATAAAATAAAATAAAATATCTTTATTTCAGGTCATAAACCCATAGACTTAACGGTACTACATTTAAAATACTTAAAATATTTAAATTACTTATTTTCAATACTTCAAGATATATGCTACAAAACTATAACTATAGGACTCAAAACAGCCTCGATTAAAAAAAATCGCAAAGTTAGCTCTTATTTTGCGTTTTTGGCTTGTTTTTAAGACTAAAAATCTGAACGATTTGATTGTTAATGTCTTTTACGTGTTGCCTCTTCTATTTACAATGTGTTTTTTCAATGTTTTCTCTTAGTGTGCACTGTGCAGGGTTGCCTGGAAGAGATCGCTTAGAGCGATAAGGCCGCCTTTGCTTATATTGTGTTGTTTATTTTTGTTCTTGTTTATGTTATAATTATTAGTGTGAGCAATAAAGTGTTTCTGTCTGTCTTTCTGTCTGTCTGTTATCCATCATTTTATATTTAAATTTTGTGTCCTATTTTTCCTCATTAAATGAGTAATGAATCTCGGGGTATATTTTTTAAAACATACATACATACATACACATATCACGCCTATAATCCCTTGCGGGGTAGGCAGAGCGTAAACGGCCGCATAGAACGGACATTTACGCCACGTCTGACAAACATTTTTATTTTTAAAAATATCTGTTTATATCATGTTGGCCGTGTAATGCCGGCTCAGAATAGGCCGTGTGATGCCGGCTTCAAATTAGCCGTGTGATGCTGGCTTAGAATTGGCCGTGTGATGCCGGCTAAGAATAGCATCACCCCATTTCTTCTCCATGGGAGTCGTAAGAGGTGACTAAGAGACTCGAAGATGTGTATTGCAATTTTAGGCGATGGGTTAGCAACCTGTCACTATGGCGATACACATTTTTACGAATGATCCTCAAATCATTGTCTGACGTGGCGTAAATATCCGTTTTTGCAAAGGATTATAGGCGTGATATGTGTACGTATGTGTATGTGTAATACATGTTCGCTTTTCCGGATCTGAGCTGTCATCGTCTGTTTATCTCTAACGTAGCGAAAAGGAAAGGGACTTACTTTTTAGGAATGATGCCGCCTTAAAATTTATTTAGCGATAGTTAAACCACCTTTACTGTAGGCAACTGTTAAGTTCTTACCTGGGTAGTTATGTGAGTACGATGTTAACATTGAGTTATCATCATCCAGTTAGTCAGGATTTATAACCAAAAACACTTTTTCGTTGGGTTTTGATCTAAGATAAGATTATAGTTTATTTAAAAATAATACATTCGTTCGATGCATTCAGCCTGCTCGCAGGCATGCAAATTTACTAAATACCTACTTACATTCAATTGAAATGTTATCTTAAACATTCTAGCTTTGTTTGGTTTTGGTATGTTTTAGTTCGGGAATGAATAATACACGCCCACTGAATCAGAATACCGATTTAATTTAACATATTTCAAAATCATATTTATACCGCAAAAACAACTACTTTTGGATTTAACTTTCGATTCAGAAGAAAAGCAAATTAAGGAAATCTTACTTATTTGACTTTTTGGCTTGTATGATTTTTTTATAAGTATCACTTTTGAAAAAGGCAAACACAACCCAAATTAATTTAATTATTCACTCTACCGTCTACACGCGTCTATTACAAGGAAAGAAAATTACGATCTTGGAAGGCATCCCGATTTAACTTCATTAAAATTAAATAAGGGCACTCAAAGCGGGAAAAAAAGGCCCGTATGGTGTTACCGTTCAACTGGGGGAAAGCCAGGACTTGGTTGCCGCCATTTTGCGCGCAACTGGGGAGCAGCCATAATATGGTCGCATTTGGTCGTAAAAGCTGAGAGCTCACAGTTCGCGCCTATTTTAAATATTTACAGCACGCAGTTGTGATTGAATGAATGAAATACAGTGATAGAAGGTTTTAGAATATAATAATAGCAACACCAAGCGGAACCATAGAGTTTTATCAAACAAAACCATCCAATCTTTGTGTGCGTTTCGGAGTCTGTGCCGCGCGGGTGTCAGATTTTTTATCGTATTTTTTGTATCAACTATAAGTGGTTTTGGAAGTGTTTACGAAGTGTTTGGGCACTGTTCAACTATGAACAGGGTAAGTTACGATCGTTTTTGTGTAATTTATTGCCGATCTAACATGGTTTTAAGTCAACATTTTCCTAACAACTTGCACGCTACCGCGTCTCGTTGTGTCGCGCCCATGTACCTACCTGTCAAATTATTTTGCAAGAATTTTGCAATAAAAAGATAATGTTACTTTAATAAAACTTTGTAAAAAGCTAATAAATAATGTGTTAAAAGTAATGAATAGCAAATTGAATTGTATTTATGTTTTAAGCATCCTTAAAAATAGCTCTAAAATTGTCATATTTTTTTGACAGATAATGTCAGTTTTTGGCGTATTGTGTACATGCTCTTCCTGTGAAAAATATATATTGGGTGGGGATATATTATGCTTTATTTTAGTAAATAGATGTACAGTAATGTAAAATATAAAGATATTTCTAACAAACATTGTTTAATTCACAAGTTCTTTGGCGGTAAACATAAAAAACCGGATATTAAAAAAAACTACCACTTCAGCTAGAGATCGACAGAAATACAATATCCAAAATGTTTAGATTATTCAACAACAAGGTAGCTTGTTTCACGACGAACTCGGCGATATAACATACCATGCTTATCGCTTAATCGTTTCTGAGAAATCTTTGTTTATGTAACCGGAGTCAGTGAAGTGGTTACCTCCCGCGGGCGGGCCCCCCAGTCATCGCCATTTTGATGTTTCAAGCGCCCTCCGGAGAAGGGGTTAAGATCTTTGAAGCTAAAATATACGTAATTATGTTCCAGAAATAAGATATTTATTTATTTATTTATTTATTTAACTGTTTATTGCACACAAGATAAAACACAGAACAATTACATTAAAGAAAAACAACACAACAGGTACTACTTATTTCTAAAAAGAAATCTCTTCCAGCAGTCCTACGGTAGAGAGATAGCATAAGGTAAGGCTGATAAATCGTGCACAATTAAATTTACTCCTACTTATGTCAAAAAGTAATGTGCCTTGGAAGCTATAACATTTTAACTTGGAAATTTTGAAATAATGTAGAATCAAATGAATAGAAGATGTATCTTTTTTATCTTGGCGATGTAGATAAATGCCTCTACTAGACTTACCTGTTGAAAATCACCCAAAGGAATTTGTAATTGTAAGTAAGTAAAAACACTTTATTGCACAAAATAACAAAGAAAAATATCAGAGAAATTCATAGCTAACATGCGCAACGGCGGCTTTATCGCTACAAGCGATCTCTTCCAGACGACATTTGGGTGGAGGAGAAAGTAAAGAGTAATCAAAAAAGAAAAGAAAACTTGAATAAACACAATAAATACAGAATACAAAACTATTATAAAAAAAACTATAATATAATTGTTTTATTATTATTATAATGATCCCAGCTATCATTTTTCATAAAATATTATGTTATTTATAACTTTTCGTTATTTTCTGCATCTGAGTACCGTCCTTTAGTCACACTTGTGCTAATAAATATTGGTTGTGTGTGGCAATGACTTACAAGTTACGAAGCCAAAAGGTACCCATCCCATAACAGGACCCAACCGAATTTCGAATGGTAATTTGATCAACAGTCCCTTTTTCTTGAGTTTTCTACATAGTAAATTGGTTGGCAGTCACTCTTCGAACCCAAGAAAAGTAGCAAACATAAGCATGCTAGAGACATCGTACAGTTTTTACGGAACTAAAACAGGTAGATATAGTACGTCAAATAAGCTAAGTACTTAATAAAAGTAATAGTTTTTTCTTCCTTTTCCAAAGTACAGAATTTTATTTATTTATTTGATATTAGCAATATTCACAGCACATAAACAGATAGTTTTACAATACAAGTTAAAAGAATAGAGGTACATAGCCAGTTACGAATTTCAACATATTAAAAGCCAAAAAATATGCAAGTATATATTTAACCTTATGTCTTTAATATTTTATAAAGGAGCGCTTCTTGTCTATTAAACCAGAACCGTCAAAGGAGGTTCGTTTGCATACTGTTAGGACCGGATTCTGGCTTTTGATATGTGTTCTTGTAACCGCTGAATTTAATTTGAAAGATGTTGCCAGGTTGTTTTTTAGTCCAGTGGGAGGGGTAAATCAAAGATGGCGGAATGTTTTTAAATCTGTCGTGTGGAGCATTAAATGAATGGGGTTTACAAGATAATGTCAAAAATTTATCACATTAGTAATTACATTTACTTATTTGACTTTTTGGCTTGTATGATTTTTTTATAAGTATCACTTTTGAAAAAGGCAAACACAACCCAAATTAATTTAATTATTCACTCTACCGTCTACACGCGTCTATTACAAGGAAAGAAAATTACGATCTTGGAAGGCATCCCGATTTAACTTCATTAAAATTAAATAAGGGCACTCAAAGCGGGAAAAAAAGGCCCGTATGGTGTTAAGATCTTTGAAGCTAAAATATACGTAATTATGTTCCAGAAATAAGATATTTATTTATTTATTTATTTATTTAACTGTTTATTGCACACAAGATAAAACACAGAACAATTACATTAAAGAAAAACAACACAACAGGTACTACTTATTTCTAAAAAGAAATCTCTTCCAGCAGTCCTACGGTAGAGAGATAGCATAAGGTAAGGCTGATAAATCGTGCACAATTAAATTTACTCCTACTTATGTCAAAAAGTAATGTGCCTTGGAAGCTATAACATTTTAACTTGGAAATTTTGAAATAATGTAGAATCAAATGAATAGAAGATGTATCTTTTTTATCTTGGCGATGTAGATAAATGCCTCTACTAGACTTACCTGTTGAAAATCACCCAAAGGAATTTGTAATTGTAAGTAAGTAAAAACACTTTATTGCACAAAATAACAAAGAAAAATATCAGAGAAATTCATAGCTAACATGCGCAACGGCGGCTTTATCGCTACAAGCGATCTCTTCCAGACGACATTTGGGTGGAGGAGAAAGTAAAGAGTAATCAAAAAAGAAAAGAAAACTTGAATAAACACAATAAATACAGAATACAAAACTATTATAAAAAAAACTATAATATAATTGTTTTATTATTATTATAATGATCCCAGCTATCATTTTTCATAAAATATTATGTTATTTATAACTTTTCGTTATTTTCTGCATCTGAGTACCGTCCTTTAGTCACACTTGTGCTAATAAATATTGGTTGTGTGTGGCAATGACTTACAAGTTACGAAGCCAAAAGGTACCCATCCCATAACAGGACCCAACCGAATTTCGAATGGTAATTTGATCAACAGTCCCTTTTTCTTGAGTTTTCTACATAGTAAATTGGTTGGCAGTCACTCTTCGAACCCAAGAAAAGTAGCAAACATAAGCATGCTAGAGACATCGTACAGTTTTTACGGAACTAAAACAGGTAGATATAGTACGTCAAATAAGCTAAGTACTTAATAAAAGTAATAGTTTTTTCTTCCTTTTCCAAAGTACAGAATTTTATTTATTTATTTGATATTAGCAATATTCACAGCACATAAACAGATAGTTTTACAATACAAGTTAAAAGAATAGAGGTACATAGCCAGTTACGAATTTCAACATATTAAAAGCCAAAAAATATGCAAGTATATATTTAACCTTATGTCTTTAATATTTTATAAAGGAGCGCTTCTTGTCTATTAAACCAGAACCGTCAAAGGAGGTTCGTTTGCATACTGTTAGGACCGGATTCTGGCTTTTGATATGTGTTCTTGTAACCGCTGAATTTAATTTGAAAGATGTTGCCAGGTTGTTTTTTAGTCCAGTGGGAGGGGTAAATCAAAGATGGCGGAATGTTTTTAAATCTGTCGTGTGGAGCATTAAATGAATGGGGTTTACAAGATAATGTCAAAAATTTATCACATTAGTAATTACATTTATTTTATCCACACGACAAAAAATAATGAAGTTAAAGTAGCATGACATGTTTGGGATCCTGTAGATTAACTTATTAAAAAAAAAACATTCCGCCATCTTTAACTCCCTGCCTTCACCTGTTACATGGCCCACAATATAGAACCTAGCAACATCTGTCAAATTAAAGTCGGAGGTTACAGCAATACATAAAAAGAGCCTAAGAGCCAGAATCCGGTCATCATTTATAATGCAAACGATAATATTAACCAAACGATAATTTTTTACACCATGTAGTCCCGCCTACACTACATGGTGTAAAAAAATTGTGAGATGAAATTAACTCCATACAAAGAAGATAGTTTTATTATTCATTGACGAAATGATCCGTCATATTAAAAGAAAAAAAATGTATAACACAATCTCCTACTTTTTAGAAATAAACAATAAATTTGTATAAGGCAATTTCCTTCTTTTTGTAACAACTTTTTACTGCCTTGATAAAAAACCGACTCGGGCAGAATAAAATAAAAGTTAGCTACCTCAGTGCTGGCCAGGTTAATCACACGTGAAAATGCTTCAAGAGTGAAACCAAACAAATCTTCGACATGAAACTAAAAGTGGTTTTAACACCTAAAAGAAATTGAACGTAAACTGAATTTGTTATCTTGGGTGGACAGAGTATTAACTTTATTGGTGGTAATTTAAATAAATACTAAAGATATTCTCATATAGGTGGTTCCAATTCTATGAAAAGAAACATGGTAATATGAAACCATTTAAAATCATATTTCCACGCGACAACAAACATAATTATACGGTTCGTAATAATTATTATGGTTATCTTTTCTAATTCATCATAAAGAGAATCATAAGTCCTAATACTTGTAACAGGAAAAAAAAATATGTTTCCGTAAAATCCTCGAAATTGGAATATTATAACGGAAACAAACAATAAGAATACTCAGACATTGAGATAATTATTTTATTTTACGCATGATATGTACCAGGATAAAAGACCAAGAGGCGCAGAAGGTAGATAAGATTAATTTACTAACCTGCACTGTGACAAAACAAAAAGAACTGTGTGACAGTAAAAAAGTGACCGATATCATTACCCAAAAGAGCCATAAGCATGTTAGCACCAATTTCTTACCTGGTCATGGCCTCACACATAAAATATTATTTCTCTGACCTTTGCCTTCCTTCGTTAGAGAAATGGCTTATCTCATTTGGGCAAGCGGCTTATTGAGCGAAAACTCTTTGCTAGATAGCGAGGAAACTAGAGGTATATTACCTTGAGGACAATTTGGCTAGACAAAGCTCGTAATGAGTTGACTCACTTACTCATTGTCACATAACTCTCCCGCTTATTTGCTGAAGATTTTTCATTCGACATTCGACTAAGAAAACCAACAATGGGTAGTTTACATACCTATTCATAATGTTTTGTAATTTACCTATTCAATTTGTTTGTTGCAAGTAAATTTTGTTTTTATTAGGGTTCCGTACCTCAAAACGGTACCCTTATAGAATCACATTGTTGGCCGTCCGTCCGTCTGTCTGTGAGTCAAGACCTTTTATCTTGGAAATGCTTAAAGATATCGAGTTGAAATTAAAGTCGTCCAGCAAGATGTGGATGCTGTCGTCAAGTGGTCGCACGATAATGGCATAGTGCTCAATTCTGATAAAACTAAGTTGTTAATCATACATTCGCCATACTTACCGCTTGACGATGAGCCCGCACCTTTGTTTACTCATACATACAGTTGTATGCATAATGAGCTTGTTAATTGTTGTTGTAGACCGATAGAAAGAGTAAGCTGTGTAACTTATCTTGGTGTAAAGATAGATGAGCATTTTTCTTGGGCTGAGCATATTAATTATATTAGTAATAAGCTTAGAATAATCTTAGGTAAATTCTACTATTTAAGTTATAAAGTACCCATAAGTACCCTCAGATTGTTATATACGGCTTTGGTGGAGTCTATATTGGACTACGCTCTTGATTGCTATGGGCTGACATTTAAAACATACATTGATAAATTAGAAAACATACAGTTAAGATTCGTTAAATTGCTAGTAGACAAGAAAGTCAAAAACAAACACAAAGATAACTATAGTAAACTTTTCAAAATTTGTAAGATACTTCCTATTAGTCTTAAACATAAGTACTTACTTTTAATTAATAGCCATGGTAATCCGGAGCGTAACTCACTATTGACAAATGTTACCAATAGTCATAATACAAGGGCAATGACCTCAGGTAAATATGTTGTTCCTCGAGTAATGAACTATTATGGGGATCGAACGATAAAGAAACGTCTACCGTATTTATTAAATAGTTTATCTGAGGACATACGTAGGGAACCTAAAAAATCGTTACTTTAAAACAAATTAAAGAAGTTCTACCTAAATTCATTATATTAAGGCACTTCAAGTTACTTAGTTTTAAGTTTTACAATAAGTGAAATATTATATAAGTTAAAAGCGAGTATCGTCTGATCTCACAGTCAAACTGTTTGTGCAGTTTTGTGAGACACTGTTTTATATTATAAGTTTGAACACTGTTTTTGCAATAAAGAAATAATAATAATAATAAATAAATAATAAAACCATATACTCAAATCTACGATCGATTGTATTTGTAAAAAATCAAGGTTGGAACTTAACGCTAAGAAAGATTCGGCCGTTTATCGCTGTAAAACTCGTGATTTAACTGTCTCAGGGGAATCAAAATTCAGAAGGTACTTTCCGTACACCTAGGACTATGAAATTTGACAGGAAGCTTTGTTTTAGAGTTCAAGTTTAGGAAAATTTCCATAAACTGTTTTGTATATATGCTTTTTTTCAGTGGCAGAATAAAATGAAAAAAAAATTGAGCTTAGTAAAGTCAAGTGGGGTGTCTTATGAAAGGGCTTGATGTGTATGTCACGGAACCATCTTCGTTTTTTCTTTACGTTTTTTCTAAATTTTACTGGCTTGGGTGTGGCTGTGTTGTTTACGCCAAAGGCAGATTGAGCTAATTAATGATTAAGTAAATAAAAATATAATATTTTCTTGAGTTTGCACAACTATTACTCATCACAATAAAACGTAGGAATTGTAAAATCCAAAATAAACACAATTTAAATCCGTTTACAATTGTTTTATTTTGATAAATAAAAATATTTAACAAAAAAACAAAACACCCGACGGCGGTAACCGAAAAGAAGCAGAAGCAGGCTGCAAGTTCAACTTTACCTTTTCATAATTATTAAAATAAGGCGTTAGAGGAAAAACATATCTTTGATAGTGTATGCTGTCATGATGAATTCACAGACAAAACACAAGCTGTTGCCTTGTTAAATAAAATTTTGCATGAAAGATCTAAGATTGAACTATTATATTTTAAATAACCGGTGTCACTTAATACCCGCGGTCTTGAGGGAAATTTAAATACATACACTGTACATGTAAAAATCCATCAAGCTATTTGTCCTCTCTTCAAAAACAAAATTACGATGTTTTAATTTGCCTTTAATATCTGCTATTATGAATATATCAACTTTTAATAATGCAAGTGTCACTTGCGCTGCTGAGATAAATTTAATGGAACCTAATATTCCATCATCCGTTTAGCCGTTTAGGCTGCAGCCCGTGAAAAACTCACAAGTTAACTTGTCCACATCATTCTCTCGAAAAACATCGCCCTCCTCTAAGGGGAGTCGGGTAAAAAGCACGAACTCAGACAAATTATTTAGAAAAAGACAATTAAAATACCATTTTAAATTTTACATATCATGAATTAAACGATACATTAGAGTCACAAAGCATTTTTTTACACATTATTTAAACACTTAATTTATCTACAACAGACTTAGGTCAGTTACTCAGTGAATGAGTCCATCTCTAAGGATATACTCTGTAAAACTAATATCTAACAATTAGGAACACCGGAAAACTTGACCGGTAATTAATGTTTAGCGTATTTATAGCCAATAAATAAGTTCTTCTCACAAGTGAACAAACAGACGATAAGAAAAAAATTAAGGGTCTTTTGTTAGAACAGTAAATATGCGATTTGAGCTACGGGCCATTCGACGACCTAACAAGTCAAAGTAGTGTATACAATAACTTATAGTGACGTATTAAAAAAAACGGCTTATTCCGGGTTCGATTCTCGGTAAGGCACTCACAATGTTGCTATTTATCACTTTGTGACTTAGTTGCAGAATAAAGCACCTGATTGTCTGAACAGAAAGATGGTTCCGTGCTTCGGAAGACACGTTAAGCCGTCGGCCCCGGTTGCTGTCTATGATTACTTAGACGGCGGTCGTTACACAACCATGTCAGAGGCCTACTCATTGTAGTAAGCGGTTGAAAAAACTCTGATACAAGGGTTTATTACATAGGACGACTCTGTGTCCTACTCGAAAAGCAGAAGATATCAGAAAAGACAGTCACGGGAAAAGCGGAATATTATCGAATTGAAAAATACGACGAGAATGATAGACCGGTACGGCTGATTGAATGAAATTTTTATATGTCTATAATTAAATTTACAGTACTTATATTATATAATATAACAATATTGTTTATGTGACAGTTTACACTGCGTACAACCCAGTTTGAGCATGTTTTTTCATCGCAAACGAGAATATGTTAGCAAATACCCAAAATTATGCAAAATATTAAATTGTGTTCGGTAAATGGACCAGAAACTATTAGTCAAAAATTTACGACTTCAATTTTTTTGTAACGTGAAAAGCTAGCCGTACTGGGCTATGATTTCTGCTCAAAAAGCAAATTTTTATTTAAAAAAAATTAACACACCACTAGTAATTCCCGACCTCTCACACATATAAACATATGTACAGTCGGTTGCAGCACATAAGGTAACAGGGGTACTCCAAAAGAACTGGATTATTTTTATCCCCAGTTAATACATAATCAAAATTTAAAGTTATTCTCATAAAAGAAGTAATTTTCTACTATAACATATTCATGTCAAGAAAAAAAAATTGCTACTGACAAAAATAATTCAGCTCTTTTGGAATACCCCTGGTACCTTATGTGCTATAACCGACTGTACATAAATCTACATGAATTAAGAACACGAAACAAAATATATCGCCAATTATCGAAAGTACCAAACCGTATTATTTTTACAACCTACATTTGGTCGGATGAAGAAATTGCTTTGTTTATCAAGAACGTAGCCATAAGGATAGTAATGGAATAAATAAATAAATAAGGATGTTTTTGGAACACGCTGTAGAAAAAAATCGTTACAAAACCTACGTCGGAGTCTCACTCAAATACCACTAAATCTAACTTCTATGTTACGCGCAGTAAATCATGATCGGGCCCCATTTGAGATTGTTTTCTTCGAGTAAGTCTTTTTCTTATCTTGTTTCGACCTAAAACAACTTTTGGATACTTCGATAAATCTTACTTTTCTATTTTTGTTGGTACCTTAAATTTTTTATCACATTCTTGATTCAGATTTATAATCTCGAACGTAAGTATTAAGCGTACCATTCAAATAAATATTTTATACAGCCCATCGCCTAAAATTACAATACACACCCTTGAGTCCCTTAGTCGCTTCTTACGACACCCACGTGAATGAAATGGGGTGATGCTATTCTAAGCCGGCATCACACGGGGGGAAATATTTTATACTTACATTAATTTGCAGTTAAGTAAAATATATCTCGAAACAGAGGTCCGTTTGTCACGTTTAGGGTAGGTCAAATAATAAAGAGTCATTTTAGTGTAGACTCAAACTATGCAGAGTGGTATACTCGTGTATGTTGCAGTGAATTTGTATCCCATCACTGAAACCGCAAAAGCGCAGCTCTATGACCTAAATTTATAGAATGAACAGAATCTAAAACAATTTTTCTTAAATTAATCGAACGCCGATTACTTGAAAGTACCGTACTAACACAGGGTGTAAAAAAACCTTGGTCATCTAATAAAACCTCTGTATTTATGTTTCTTAGAATTCGTAACTGATGGTCAAAGGAATGGAAATAGAAAAGTGAAATTTTATTCCACGTCAGAACTCTTTGCACAGAGATACGAGTACACAACTAGGATGTAGTTTAGTAGCGTAATGGTGGGTAAGATACTTTCATCTGCGAGAAAATATCTCATTTCCACTGAAAAATCCGCATTTCGCTTTGCTTTCTTTTATATCATATTATGTTCTTTTTTATTCATGCACAAGTGCTGCGGGCAGAATCCAGCATACTCAGTAAAAATTAAATGTTTTAGTGAGACTTGACGTAAAATTTGTACGTTTAAATCTCAGCTTTGGCTAAACCAGAGATTTTGTAGTCAAAGACGACTAAGGCGATAAATGCAATGCAGGAAATGAAAAGCGGCGCTCTCTGTAAATGCAACACTTTACATTCACAAGCCCACCTGCTACGTGAAGCTAGTAATGGCACCTAAAACCCATCAACAAGAGAACGCCAGTATTAGTAGAGGATTATTTATTATTTTATTTTGAGCCAGACATGTCCCACTGCAGGGCAAAAGCCTCCCTTTTTTTCTTCCATTTATCCCTATCCTGGGCCGCCTCCATCCAGTTTTGGACTCGTCTTTCCACCTTTTTCTTGGACGACCACGTGCCCGTTTTGCGTTGGGAAGGACCCAAGTAGTTGTTATCTTTGCCCATAGTGCAGCAGGCATTCTGGCAACATGTCCAGCCTAATCCCACTTGAGATGTGCATGAGATTGAGATGTGAATTTATCAATAGTCATGATTTACCAAAACAGTTATTTTTGGAGAACTTGGAAAAATGCACCGCAGGCAGGATTTGAACTTGCGACTTTCGCTATTACAAGTAGCGACGCCTCAGAGGGTCTTGCTCTCGTCTTTTGCAAGTTCTCCAAAATTGTATAATTAATCAAAACATCGAAGTGTTTTAAAAATTAAGAGCTCAATTTATCGCGGGTTTTCATCGCTTCATCTACATGCAATTTTGTAAAAAAAATATAAATCGCTGGATAACCCGGAAGATGAAGTCATGAAGAATTTTACCAATGGTAGCTGAGCCGCGGTAGCCCAGTAGCGGTAGAGGCGTTACTAGTCGTAGCGAAAGTCACAACGGGTTCAAACCCTGTCTGCGGTGTAATTTTGCAAGTTCTTCAAAAATTGTATACCCAATACGTTGAAGTATTTTAAAAACTAAGTACTCGAACAGTACGTTAACGTACAGTTAAGTAGCGCTAACGGTCACAAAACCTCGTAACGGCTGAAACAAACATAAATATAGTTCTTTCGTGCAAGTTTAGATGGTGTGAACAGAAAATCTTTGATGTTAATTATCATAATGTTGCTTTTCTCGTGGAAACTGAAGTGTGAACTAACTGAACTATATGCAGGTTTTGACACTAAGGTTAACACGTTGAAAATGCTACCATCACGTCCAGAACAGCGTGAAGCCCAGCTGTAATCTAGTTAGCGTAATTCTCCAGCGTAATTAGATCGACAGACACAAGAAGCGACTAAGCCAATCACTTTAACAAATTACAGTCTTTGATATTGGAATTACTTAATTAAAATTAATTAAACATCGAGATCTGGTTCCGAATGGGAAACTCAAACTAAGTGACATTGACTGAAGTAAAGGCTTCGGGACGTAGTAGTTTAAGTAGATCATCGTGTAGTAGGTAAGGTTTGTTCTCATGAATCGAACAATTTTTCCCGAAGTCATCGAACATGAAAAAGATAGACTTCTATATCAATCAATTATTTACAATGGGCCAGTATATTTTTACATTTAACCGTTGTTCCTTGGTGAGAGATTTTCGTCATTTATTTATTTATTAGTACAATGTACAGTGAACAGGTAAAACCTAAAAATTCTGAACATCATCATCGTCATCATGTGGACAACTTACTATGATTTCACCTTCACAGATTTACCCTGTATAATTTGATTAAAGAGGCTTATCTACTAACGACCAATGTGGCGAAACATTCGCGCCCCTGCCTACGAGAGGTAAAGCAACACACATAAGTTCGATAGTGTCCCAGTATCCTATCCATTCTTTTAAACCCTTTTATTAAATTATTACCAACAATTTCTATGCATTTTTCTTTTATTTTGGCGTAACAACATCAGAAATGTGTTAAACAGCAAAATAACTTTTAGACCGTTGGCAATAAAACGAATAAAGGAGTTTAAAAAATTGTGTCGAATACTAGTACACTGTCTAACTTGTGTACCTAAGTACACTTACCTTTATCCCAACCGGGATTTTCAATTAATTTAAATTTTTCTTCGTTTGGGTGTCTTTGCGCACGGTTATATGTATGTCTATGCCGTCCTATACAGGGAATGCTATATTTTATCTGAATGTCCGTGACTGAACCATACGACGTTATAGAAAAGCTCAAAAGAAATGTATAAGTATTCCATTTAGTTTATAAAAAATACATGCATACACCACATAACCAATCTAAATTAACTATATTGGATAACTGAAGTAATCAGTAGATAAGAACCACAACAGAACAAAACCAAATGATATTACAAAATAAATGTACCATTCATATTAATATGAATATATGAGCTGTACAAAGCATTTTGCCTTCTGTAGCCGACTTACTGAAATATTTGCTTGTAAAAAAAAAAAAAATACTATGGCCGTTGTCACTTAAACATTCTGTAACCGCTTTGACCGCTTAAATTATGCCAGTAAAGATGTTAAGAACCAAAACATTACCTTTAATGTAACAGGCAACAGCTGTTTGAAACGATTTTATGAAAGTAGGCATAAAAAATTAATTTATTCACAGCTTGGGAAATAGAATATAATTTACAAACTTTTACACTAAAACTTAAGGTAAGGGTAGATTAAAAAATTTTCAGTGCAGTCAAAAATGCAGATCACACACTTTGCTTGTTTTTCAGCTTTCCAGCTGAAAACCGTTTCACAAAATCCTGCCACGTACACACTGAATAAAGAACATGTGTACACACGACTCGTAACACTTGCAGTGAATTTTTAGTGTGCACATGAAAATACTACAAGTACTGTAAAAACATCACAAAACCTATTATCGCCTATTCAGATTAAAATAGTAGTCACATTACATCAGTATACAGCTGTAGTCCAGTGCTGGATTTAAGCCTCCCCCACGGTACACCGTAAGGCACGATCTCCTGTTTTCGCCAGCCAGTCGCTACCAACCGCCCTCTGACCGAAGAGCGTCTAACCACAGATTAACTATAATGTCTAACGCCTGTATGAGAGAAGAATATATAAATGTGAAAATGTAAACTGTCTATTTTATTTCACTTGCTCACCTCAAAAGTATGTTTGGATATAGTTACAAAACATAATTAAACATTTGCCAACTTACAGAAATTAAGTTTTGACTATGACAAAGACATACAAAATATGCAAAAGGCGTGATAGCTCTTGATTCAGGTGCTTCCTCACCGCGCGTTCAGAAAAAGTCAGCTCAGAAAGTCAGCGACTGCTGCAAAAATACAATGTACGAGCAAATTGACACCAAAAAGCTTGACTACAGCATGACTACAGTAAAAAAAAAAATGTCGCCAACGGTTGGCCGCCTTAAAGAATACTATTAAGGTGAAATGGGCTTAGAAATCAACCGCTAAAGGTCGGATAGTGTTCGGAATTTTGTATCCCATTTCTTGAAATCTTCGAATTATGAGACTTTATTTTTCTTAATACTCTAAGATAATATCTATATGCTATAAAACTATATGACTCAAAACACAATTCGTTGAAATTACTTTGATAGAAAAAATTGCAAAGTAAGCTTTTATTTTGCGTTCTTTGACCGTTTTTAAGACTAAAAATCTGATTATTTTGTGGCCTTATGAAATGAGTGATCAATCTATGGATTTACTCTTTAAAATATTTGTTTATATATTTTAAAAATCAAATAATTGTTTGGTTTCCCGGATCTGAGCTACCATCGCCTGTTTCTCTCTAACGCAGCGAAAATGAAAGGAACTTGCTTTTTGGAACTGATGCCACCTTAACTGTCACTCAAACGATAAATCACAAAGCGAAGGCACGTAACTCAATAATTCACGCTGACGTGTGACTGACGTATTTTGCGTAGCTGTCAATGTCTACTGCCTACACAATCTACTTACTTGGCTACGACTTTCTACGTGTTTTACGTTATTTTTGCTACAGCGTAGATGTGCTAGGGACATGAATAATCAATTTCGTAACCATTTTACCGCACTATAAGAGAAATATAACAAAAAATAGAAAAGAATACCACCTTTTGTAAAATGTGCAAAAAAAACATAATAAAGACAATGCCCTCAATTGAAAATGAAAAAAGGATATCATTATCTTAACATACCTTAAATTAGTGCTGTCACTTTCCGTCAAATAGGTTTAGAAGGGATAGGAGATATCTATTCCTGTCATGTTTAAAAATGTCAATGGGTTCTTCGCAATTTCTAGTCAATTAAATTGCCAGTTTTCATCGTCGCCTTATTTTGACAGATAGCACGTCAAATTATAAGACATGTCATGACTAAAATATCTCCTATCGTTTTCTAAACCTGTTTGACGGCAAGTGACAGCACTAATTTAAGTGAAGAGAATTTGTGTCCCGAATTGAAGCCAATACATAAATAAAATAAGATTAGGAACAACAAAATTTTCTTTACCGTTAACAGGTCTGAATTCAATTACATAATTCTATTCAGGATAGGTACTGTGATCTGAAACGTTCTCCTGAAATACCGAAATTCATTAATATTTTACGGTCTTAAGCAATTTCATCTTCGTTTTGGTATTTTGGTTAATTAGCTTCCTGCCTATTTGCGGCTTTTACTTAACTAAACTCGCTTAGGTCAGCCCTAAATTCAGTTCTAAAGCCATTTGAACAAGTTGATAGCGCAAAGGCGAAGTAAATTCAATCGGCACGATCAAAATGTATTAATAAACTAAATAAAGTCTCTCTTCTCTTTTCGTTTGGGACACCGAGTCATCCAACGACCCGATGAACCCTGGTGTCAGAGTTTTTCAACCGCCTACTATTAAGTAGTAGTAGGCCTCTGACATGGTTGTGTAACGACTACCGTCTGGTAATCATAGACAGCTACCGTGACCAACGGCTTAACGTGCCCTCCGTAGCACGGAACAATTTCTTTTTCAGACAATCAGGTGGTTCACCCTGCAATGTCCTAACCAGAACGGGAACAAATTCACAAAGTAGTAAATATAAACTTTGTGAGTGCCCCACCGATAATCGAACCTAGAACCTTTGCGTCGCAGGCAGTCGCACTACCACTGCGCCATATTGGCCGTCATTTATGTCAAAATAGTGTCTCGATAAAATAAAAGGCATTATTTTTATGGGGGCAAAAAAATGATTCATTATTTATCAAAAGATTGTATAAAAATGTCAAGATTATCGGTGACATAGAAAGAAAAGAATCCTCTTTAGTTGGAATATTAGTGTAGATGTAGACTATCTATAAGTACTTTTGCCTACTCGAGTACCTACACCTATATACCGTACCAGCATCACAAAGCACTTGAGAGTTTGTGTTAAAAATTATTCCAGAACCACTTTCATTCAGCTGCAGGGGAATACATAGTACAACGTTTATCCATAAACCTTACAAAAATTAATGGATATTTCAAATTGAATATTTATTTTTACGGCTTACATATTTACAGACAGATTAAATAGTGGATAAAGCTCGTAAAAACGTAAAATAATGTTTCTAGAATTGTCTGGTAACACTGCTTATGTGTATTTTGTTTTTTTTTTTGTTGCTCTATCAGCGTCATTGTACTTGGCATTGCGTTGTAGGTAATTCAATACGAAAATAAATATTTGTTTCTGTTTATACTGTTCTTTTATTCTAAACTTAATATAAATCTGTCGACAATTTTATTGATAGTAGGCAGATCCTTTCATTAAAAAACAGTCTAAAATAGTGATCAATTCTCTTGTAACCCGCTCAGTTCTTTTCAGGCATGGCACTGTATCTTTTCTAGTTTATCATAATAATAAAGTGGTTACTGACAAATTCAAAACCATCGCTGTGCAACAGTGTAGAAACCAATAAAACTACAAATCTAACAAATGTAGTGCCGCAATGTATTACAGTTATTGCCGCACCGTTACTGGTACGGTCGGGTGCAATAAGTTGGAAGGAATTGCTGTTTTCTATTACCATGACACATGGCTACCATTTGTTTGTAACCACTCGAGCATACCTATAACTCAAAGGTATGTACTATCAGCAGCATCTCAAGTTATATTTAAGAGATCAATTCATTCTGGTTTTTCATACAGTTCTTAAGAGGAGTACTTAGAGAGTAAGTAACTACTATAGATTGATCCTATAAATGGATTACTAAACTGGACCTTATGGTCTTATGCATTTATATGCACATGCAATCCGAACCGACCAGCATGATCAACGCATTCGCAGATATCCCAGCTTACACACTACTACTATTTAAGGATTTTAAACGATAGAAAATCAACGCAAGATTTCAGTGCATAGATGAATTTCCAATAGTATCACTGTAGCATTGACTACCAATGGCAAATTGGTATTTTTCAAATCGCCAAGAGTGAACTTTCTAAAAACCACTTCACTTTGTGTAGATACTAAAGTTACTAAGCTGTTCAAATATGAGACGACCTTTACTGGACTTACATTACGGGCGGGTTTTTAAATTGCCTCCAACAACATTACTCCTCAATAGGAAATAATCCACTTCCACTTAGAAACTTGGCTAATGTGTAATAGAAAAGGGAATTGAAGTAAAAGAAGCTTCGGCGTGAAGCCACAGAAATTACTTCGCTACATCCACTTCATGCAATGGATCAGCACGCTTTTGTTCTACAACTTCGTTATATTTAGTTAATTTCGTCCACTCTAAGAATGTAGACAGAAGCAGAGAGACGTTAGATTTGTGTAAAACTGAAACAAAATAATTTATTTAACGTACATGCCCGAAAAATCTTTGATAACTTATTCAACGGAGCAAAAATTCTGAGACTGAACTTTAGACTGTACATCTAACCAATCCAAATACGACTTATAGTGTTATGTAAAAAATATTATCCACCACCACAATTTGTTATGATTATACAAATCAAAATCCCGCAGCTAATTAAATAGAGACGGATATGCCACTATTCTAAAATCATACGACATGTTGAATAAAGACACGACAGATAAAGAAGAAATTACACAATGTATCTCACATTTTTTTATCTTAATTTGTGGTACAAATCTGTCACTCCGAGCAGCTCGGGGGAAGAGGGGAATGGAAGTAGACAGTCTGAGGGGCTTTAATTGGCCGGCCATCAATTGAACGGCCAATGTTCCGTAATCGTATTATCGGCGGTTGCTTCGTGATTTTGTTTGATTCGGTATGTTGTTTGATTTGATTTTTGACGTCATATTTCTTGGTTTATTATGACTGCCTAGATGTCAATCTTGATGTCATTTTCGTCATATTTATAGAATTATAAATTCTGAAAAGACGACAGAATTTTTGTGAAACGAAATTCAAATTAATGAACTATTCTCACAAATACAATCAATCTCTCTTTAATATTTTCCTTTTACCGCGTCACTCTACAAGCTCTTATAATTGTAAGGTCTTGCACACAACCTTGTAATTTTCTCACTCGCTTTACGTCACAGGTCGATCGTGAAGTCATAAACCTGTTATTAAGTTGCGACATAATTTTACGACGTGCCACAGCTTGGGTAGTTTATGTGACAACACGATGTCGTCGTAAAAAATATGTACGCTCGCGGAAAGCTTGATTATCCTGTAATAGATTACTTGGACGGTACCCAGGGACTTAGGTTGGTATCACAGATAAACTGTCGCAGGATATTAGGAAAAATGACTGGATCGAAAAAGATTAAAGGCACGTTTACGAGTTTATGAGAATTGCGTCAATTGTGTACGGGGATTTGTTTTTCTTTCAACGAGGAGCATCTGAAGTTCATATAACATCCAAAAAAATAGAATGCTCACGTATTACTGGTTCTCGAAACTTGTGTCAAAAAAACCTAGTACAAGTTGTTCACAAACTATTTTTTTTACGGTACTGAACAGCAGAAAATCATTTTAATGAAATAAGTATCCATAACATAACAATATTCCTACGTAATTAATAAATTCGAGGCTTAGAGCTATGTCATTTCTTTTCATATAAACTCGAGAATCTAAATCTTTGAAATAAAATAAGTGCCGGAACTATTCTGCTGAACTTTCTGCGAAGGAATGTCGATTAGTATGACTTGCTTGACATCAAACCTTTTCCTTCCTACGAATCAAATTTAAAGAGGTTATTTTATAATATTTTTATATTTTTTGTTTGACATAAAAAATACGACAATATTCTTTAGTATACCTTGTCTATACCCAGTGAAGTTTTGGACAACAAATCACCGGAATTCGAACCCCAACCGCGATAACTCAATTAATCGGCGCGCACCACACGCGTGCTATCAATCTAGAGAAATTTGTGTTCATTTCCCGCCCAACAAAATGTGGAGGTTTCGCTTGATTGGTTTTAGATACTTTTTTATTGGAAAATTATTTATATGTGCTTGATTTACTTCCTTGGCAACTGTCTATGTATGAAAATGGAGCCGTATCTTTGATAAATCAACAAGACGCTAAATAAACTTAGTTCCCTAATTTCATTGCAAAGCTTTAAAATTCTTTGTTTTTCTTATACATACATATATCACGCCTATATCCCTTTTGGGATAGGCAGAGCGTAAACGGCAGTAAAAAACGAACATTTACGCCAAATGTAATAAAAATTTGAGGGTCATTCAAAAATTGTTTTTCTTATACCTAAAATATTTGTTTAAACAAGTTGATTAGGACGCTTAAAAAGTTGGGCCAGTTGTTTTTGTTCTAATCGAATTTAAGGTTGTCTGTTAGATTCTAATTCCCCAAATAGCTTGATGGCAATGCTGTGGCTCCCCACATGATTAGTTTCGATATGGACAAATAATGCCCGTTTCCCAAATTTTAAGTATATTTTAAGTTAGGCAGCACACAACTAGGCTAATACTTCTGTACATGATTATTATATATTGTGACGTATGCCTTTGTAAATAAAAGATTTTCATATCCTTGTTTTCATTGAACATGATAGGTAAATACATAAGTATTGTTACTAAAATCGTTTAAGGGACACCTTACAACGTTACCGTAACGAAGTAACATTAAAAAGATTGGTACCGTCGCGTCATCGCCTTGCCGACCGCCGACCGCACACTGCGTCCACAGACTGCACTTTCGTCACTAAGTACGAGCATCAAGACCCGGCGCCGCATTCACTACATATATAAGTCTTTTTCTGCTCTGTATTTGTATTTAATTTGTAGTTTTACGCGACATAGTTTATTTATGTTTTAGTGACTTTATTTTTATTTAAATTTGTACTCTGCAGGTCAACGGCAACCACTGCAAGAGCCATTAACTGCGGCTACTGCAGTGCCACCTACCGTCTCAGCAGAGCGCAGCGAGCCGCGGCTCACAGTGTTCGGCAAATCGTAGCTGACGGGCGGGCGTATGTGATCTGTGGAGGTCCGTAAAGAAGGAACCAACCAAAATGTTGAGAGTTTACAGTTTAACTCTTAACACAAGACGTAAACCTATATTATGAGTTACCTATACTTGTTCGTTTAGTAACAAAGTTAAAGAGTTACTCATTTATACCTATCGTTAAAATTATAACTTTGTCACTTGACTGGCGCAAAATGTCACGTTGACTGGCACCTCAAATTTAAAATGGACTTTTGACGAAACGTGTGGTTCGATTTAGCATATTTACCACCATTGACATCTTAATAGGGTCTTTATTATTATGCGGCAGTGAAATTACTATAATACGAAATTTAAAAAATCGCCAGTTAAAGTGCCCCCGTTTTCAAATATTGACCCGGTTAATAATAGCAAGGATGAATTCAGTTAAATAAACAACTTGCATTTTCAGTAAGTAGGTTTGAAATTCGTACTCACAACAGTACCTCAAGTGTCGCATTCAAGGGATCAAATTTCGTACAGTTAATTACAAAATACACTATGAGCTGATCACTATAAAAAGTTACACTTACTTTTTATTTTATTTTAGTATTACAACGACAGTTTCGAAGCAGAAGTCGTTGCTACTTCATCAAGCGGAGAGCAGTGTTTACTGAGAGCTGATCTTTAAAATAGGTATCCCGATAAACTGCTGATATTACATTTCAAGAGACTCGAAAACGTTCGACGATTTACTTTGTAAAGTTCTCTTCGGAATCTTCTCGAAGTGGCATCGCTGCTACTCCATTAAATTTGAATGCGTTGACTCAATGATGGAAACTATTACTGTTCACATTCCCCTTAAGTCTGGATTTGACCCGATTTCCCAATGCGAAAAGCGGGAAAGTTTTGTCCGCGAAGGGATATTCCATGGTTGAGACGGAATGCTCCAAAGACTGGACGTAGGAAAAGTTAAGGCTAGTGTACCCTTGAACGACTTCGACTGTGACGCCACTTCACAAAAAAAATATCTTTATACAAACAATCTATCAGAATATCCGTCGCCCAAGTTTTTAGAATTATCCTTAAGTAAAATTAGAACCTGCAAACTCAATGAAGTATTCGCTGTTATTAATGTTATAGCAATTAATACCAAAAATGACCATTTTTAGGTACTTTTTTCCATAACTTTAATTGCAAGAAATATTTCATTGAGTTTGCAATTTTACTTAAGGATAATACTTTAAACTTGGGCAACGGATATTCTGATGGATTGTTTGTATAAAAAGAAAAGTTTTGTGTTTGTGAAGAGGCGCCACTTTCGAGGTCGTTGGCGGCTACACTCGCCTTAAAAAACGCTACTGAAAAAACTACAAGAAAATCAAAGTAAATTATTTACACACCAGTTAGCCTCTGGTGTGAATTTTCGGTAACAGTACATAACTTTCAAGTTCTCGGAAGCTTTTTGGCACCAACATACCTATCAAAATATTCTAAAATTCTGAGAATTTGCAATACGAGTTGAATTAAAACCACCTTTTTGAAGTTGGTTTGAAGGGAATGTGTTTACAAGAACCCTTTTCGCGCTAACCCGGCGGCAAAGCTTCCCCTGGGGCGCATGAAGTATGAGGCATAATTTAACGTGAATGATTATAACGTGGTATGTTCTGGTTTGATGCACTCCAAGGTTTACCATAAGGCCCATACTAATATTACGTTTCACGTGTTTCGTAGCATAAGGGTTGAGTTGCAATACCTACGTAACATGCGTTTTTATGTAAGTAATTGTAGAAATCTATATATTCAGTAAAAATTGCAATATCAAAAAGCCGGAATATGACAAGAACAAGTAACTGATACATTTTTACAAAGATTGAAACTAAAAATCACTTCTTTTAGTGACTGTTTGCAATTTGAAAAAAAAAGCTTTTGAGAGTTTTTAGAATCACGGCGAAGGAAATCAACTCATCTGAAAACTTTCATTACATTACAACATACTTTATGCGGCAATATTTTACTATTAACGTCAATTTAGTGAGAAATTTTTCAAATACATTTCAATATAAATTAATTTTATGATTTATTTTCTTCGTAAGTAATTGTTCTATTGTTAAAAAAACAAGGTATAATTATAACAGTGAACTCAAAAATTGTCACGACGACTTTTTACTGGAAAAAAGTAATTCTTGAACTTGCAAGTTCTAAACCAGTTTACTTCATTCTATCATCTTCTTGAACAAATCTAGAAACATGGCCACATTTCCAGATTTGTTCAACAATATGATAGAATTAAGTCTACGATTAAGCCATATTCCAACTTTTGGTCTAATTCCTAGGAAATAATCCGAATTCCTTATTCTGCCATAATATTGGAACATATACATGATACTCGATTCCGTGTTATTATCTACAAAATTTAAATCGTAAAAATTGCATTGCATTTCAATACGGGTTAAAAAAGATAGAATATAATCGTTTCTTTAAACGTGACTCAAATTGTCAATGATTTTACGCATATTTCGTGGTACTTGTTAAAGAATCATGCCCACCTAATATGGGCCTCCCGTCCGAAATAGCGTCAAAAGTAAAATAATTTGTCCTTATTGTTTTATTACTGACCACTTTTTACCACAACTTTTATATTTCTGATAAAAACGCGAACATTACTTATAACTGATCAAAATACCATCAGTGTAGTTTTTTTAAAACTTGCAAAATTTTCAAGCGCGGGCAGGATTTGAACCTGCGACTTTCGTCATTACTAGTGAGTGACGACGGCTCTTCCATCTGGGCTACCGCAGCTAGTTCCTTGCACGCTCTTAAAAATTTAGCTAGTTTACAAAAAAAATATGTACCTAACACGGGAAGTGTTTTAAAATTTGGTATTCAAACAGTTTAGTTATTTTTTCAGTGTCACGATTGTTAGTATAACGTGATCACACAGTTTTATTGAACAAGCAGGTGTGATTCTGATTACCAATTTTTCAAGCTAACCATTTCAAATATCAGTATAAATAATATTTTGCTTAAAACAAACTAAATCGAAGCTGTTTACAAACGTTTGACACTGAACGTATCAAGATTTTATATATAGAATACAATAATTATATCAAAACAGCAAGACACTATGGAAAAAAAAGATCTGACAGACAAGGCTATTTCAACATCTTAACGGGAAACTGTTTGACCAAAATTTCCAATTTGGCGGAAAGTGATACATTTATTGAATACCAAATTTTTAAAACACTTCCCGTGTTAGGTATACAATTTTTGAAAACTTGCAAAATATTAAAAAAACTGTATATTTATAATTTATGTTTAGAGAAACTATTAAATTAACACCAAGTTCTTAAACCATTCTTAACTAAAATTAACTTACAGTGACAGCACTATTTTTAGTTACCGATTTTCGATGGTCCCCTGCAATCTAGTCTTTTGTCGCCAAAGCTATTGTCGAGAATATCTACCATAGCAGAGAGGCTACGGTTGAGCCCAATGCTCTACAGTATTGTTTTTTCACGAAACTAATTAAAAGTTGAACAACAATCGGAAAAACTGAGTACGCTCGTTGGACGTTGTAGGCATGGAAAACTTTTTTCAGAGAATAAACAATAAAACTCGCTCTACCATATCAATTGGTTTCTAATTTCGGAATTCACGTGAAATCAAATATTTTTACTAGGTGTAGGTTGGTCCATATTTTTAGCACAAGCTGTGAAAGCACACTTTGGTGTGTAATCCAGTTTCAAAAAATTTTTTTTTTTTAAATCTGACATCACGAGTTTTCTGTGTAAGTTGTAATATAACATAAAAGTAAAATATAGAATACCGCGATTGAACTATAAGCAGGTGGGTTCCGACCCTAATCCAGGTAGGCGATGTAACATTAAATATCCAGAAAGTTCTCTTGACGCATATCATCTATATATGTCTTTACGAGGACTCATGTAACGTTAATAGCACGCTCTGATTTAATGACGCCACATAAATTTTAACTCTAGGCTCGTGTGTTTTGAGTTACATTGAGGACGAGTGTTTGTGCTAGTTCTTGTTCCAGTGAGTGCCAGTAGTTCTTTTGAAATTGAAATTGAGTTCTCACGTTCTCTTCCGTTTAAAAGTCATCGGACCATCTGGCCGGAGAACGTTCAACGCTTGCCATGGCGAAGCGTCTCCTCGAGAACCCGCTTACTTCACCATCCGTCGGTTCTACGACAGATGTGCCCTACTGCCACTTTAGTTTGCTACATTTTCAGACTGTGTCCGTTACTTTGTCCGTCTTTTTGCGCATAGTCTCATGCCAGAATTTATCTATTATAGAGATATCGAGTATAGACCTTTCCATAGACCTTACATATCGGAGTAGTTGGATGGATCCTATTTTGTGATTTCGTACTTACACGGACATCGTTGCCATTTTCCATGCCACCGATAGAGGTTTTTTAGCACCTCCACATATCGCCAATCCACTTGGCACCACTACAAGGTCTCAAAAACAGCCCAGATTTCAATAGAGTCGAAGGCTTTTTCGTAGTCCACAAAGGACACACAAATAGCTATAACTGCTTTTGAAACACGTGCCGCTAATATAAGAAATAAATACCTAATAATAAAAAAAAACGTTGATATTTCATACAGATAAACTAACCAAAGCTTGTACTATTGTTTATAAATACGTGATATATTCAAACCTTTTTTTGTGAATAAATACATATAATAAATGGAAAACACCGATTCTCAACACGAACCTACGACCTTGGCGTAGCAGACTACAAAGGTCCTATTCACTACGCCTTCCGGCCAGTCGATATCACGCATTTTCACACACAATTACTAAACTTACTAGAATACTTAATTGATGAGCTTGATAATCTTTCGCGCTCAATGAGAGTAAAATAAATAAAAATAACAATACAAGTAAATACATACTATTAACCCCAATAAGTCCATTATTTTGTTAAAATTGTTAAGTTTGGTTCCTAGGTTATAAAAAGTAATTTTTAAAAAATCACCCGGACGAAGATGATGTAATAATAAGTAATAAAAATAGGTTAATAAGCACTTAGAAAAAGATACATTAATACCTACCAATTAAATATATTTTTAGCTCTTGCCTTTTTAAATTTAATGGAAGTTTCTTCCTCCTAACGACCCAGCTCCGAAAATAAAGATCTAACAACTCGTAATAGCGTCAGATCCTTTTAAAAAAATCTTTGATCCTTATAGCGGCACAACTTATATGATACAAAAGTACAATGTAATATTGACATATTATTTACTGGCTAAAGTAAAACATACACAATCCGTCCATTGAGTGAAGCAATTAGAGTTAAGAGCTAGAGTCGCTTTTCTACAAATAAATCTAAATGCAACTCAAACGGTTGGACGATTTTAAATCTCCTGTGGATTACACAGAGAAACACGTGTAGACTACTTTCACAGCACTACAGACGACTTATATACCTCTAGTAATAACAGTAGTTGCATAAGTTAAGTTTGCGTTTATGCATGGATGAACAGCTTTTGCTTGTACAGAAGTTGTTGTTTTTCCTGTACAAGTATGACTATTTTCTGCTTGCTTTACACTAAGCGTTGAAAAACTGCATTAAATTGTTGTAAGAAATATTTCAACAGACTATGCACTATTGTTTTGTAGGATAACAAAAAGTATGATTAGTTGGTTTGTAATAAGTAAGTAATTAGTTATTAACTAGGCGGTTCTTCCGCTATGACAGAATGACTGTAGTTTTTTGACGCATCTGTTTGTCAAACGAAAAGAAATTTCGAATTCTCAAACACGGACACCATGGCACACTGTAATGCTGCGATTTGACCTAGGTATTTAACAGACGCAGCCGTCAATCCGTCATAGTATGAGATTCTCTATAGAGTTCGATTTACGATGCCACGTGATAGATGCGTATTGGTGGCTAGTGCGTATTTAAGCTGAACATTTACGTTTTATTGATACAAAAAATATCTTTCTACACATACCTAGTTTCAAATAATGGTATCATAATCTAGATACATGTTGCTTCATATATGTAATTGGATCACGGAAACGGGCGATCGTGTCGACCCTCTTCGCGCATGAAGATTTACTACTTACGCCAATTACTAGACCCCGTGAACGAGGCACAGGGTCCAATATCTGAGGCGACGAACACACAAATTTATGTAATTGCGCGCCGAAAGCGAGAAATTAATGACACCAAAGGTACTAAAGCTGGGCTGACATCTTGATAGTAGGGAATAAAATTAAGGGTCTCATAAATGGCTCAAAAAATGGAAATTTTCGTGATATTGTATCTAATTGGGTTGCCAGACGTCTCATTATTACACTGAAAGTTGAATTTCACTTGTTACCGCTACTTTTTGTTTTCTGAAGGCCAATTTCGAAGCTCAGGTTGTAAGAGGAAGTATTTTTTTGCATCTTGCTTATCTGAGATACGATAGCAATTTAATTAAAGCGAGGTGCCCTTTGCACTTCTCATTTTACCCACCAATTTTCCTCCATTACCTTCAATTCGTGGAATATATCTCGATAAAACTTAATTGAATAATTTATACGCTTCGGAATATGGGCGTGATATATATGTATGTATATTTCCTTCGTGAGTTATTGTCTCTTTGTTAAAAAACAAGGAATAACCATAAAAGAGAATTCTGAAATAGCCACGATGATAAAAAGTAACTTTTCGTTTCGTTATATATCTAAAGCACTTTAAAAATGCCAAATTCCTAGGAATATGGCCAGAATTCTCGATTTGTTAAGGATGATGGTAGAATGAAGGCAATAATTTTCCATATTTCGGATTTTGGCCAAATTATTAGCAAATTCGTAATGCTGTTTAATTTTTAAAATTAAAATTTAGCCCCGGGGCTTTCAAATCTACACCTGACTATTTGGTGGAGAGCTAGAGCTCACCCGGAGAAGCATTCCTAATGCTGCCATAATTTAGTAAAGTAATATGGCATGGAAATTATTTTAGGTATATATATATATATGTTTTCGGTATATGTAGGTACATAGCAACAACAACATTTGTTTCAAACGGTTTATTAAAGGCTGTGTTAATTAAGTTAATGAAAATGTATAAATACTTATTTTAACACCAGGCTTAACTTTAATTAAAGGCTTATCCTTTTCAATGCCTTAATTGAACTTCTGATATTCATTGTTTACATTTTCCGTAGTTTCAACAATAGAAAACAAACAAACTGTCATATTTATTGGATGATTAATTATTTTTACACTCATCTCAGTGAGTTTTGTTCAATAGTCCCTTATTCTGTGTAATTGTCGCAAACAGAAGGAAACAATTTATCATGTTCTTATTATATCCGCATTTTGCTGAAAACAGTGTAGCAATAAGGAACAAAAATTATGGCAGAGAAATAGTTTTTAGGACTTTTGTTCGCCGTGATACAACCAGATGTACTATCAATAGTACCTGCAATTGCATAAAAAATTATCGTTATACTTATCAGATGACGATAGTAACCAATTAGAAATCCTTTCCATGATCTATCACAAATAACAAAGTTTCATTATTGCCAGTTTGAAAATTTAAAAATTTCTACACAACACACAACTTTTAATCGCGTGGGAAACCGAGTCGACAAACGACCTGATGAACCCAAGTTTTACAGTTAGATATTGAAGTTCAGAAAATACAATACAATAGACTTTATTGCACAAAAGGAACATATTTTACAAAAAAGTAAATTCCAGGCAACCAGGAAGGAAAATAAGGCTTTTAACAACTGTGACACTTTTATACTATGGTGTTTTACAAAGTTGACGTCTTGCAACTTTGTCATGTACAGTCAAGACCTTGACAGGCTATACAGTTTGGATCGCCTAATGGCCAGGTCGATAAGATTTAAATTTGCATTTGAGTGTCTAGCCTGTCAAGAGCTAGACTGTACGATCTAAACAAAATGACACTTATAAACAAATTGAATTTAATAAGTTTAGTGTTTATTCTTGAATCTCCAAACAAGTGCTGTTTATTTTTTGTGATAGTATCACAGGGGTTTTTTCACCGTTACCACACTGGTAGAATTCTACATATTGCCTGTTCAATTTACGCCCTCCGAGACAGCTGTATATTGGGCTGTCAATCTGAAGGTAAGGGGTTTGAATTTAATATCGGACTTGTCTTATCAATTGTCACATGTATGCATGTTTCTTTAGAACATGTCGTATCTAGCTATTATTATTATCTAGTTATTTCATTCCCGTGGGAGTCGTAAGAGGCGACTAAAGGACTCGAGGGTGTGTTTTGCTATTTTAGGCAATGGGATGACCACTATGGCGATACACAATTTTCCGAAGGACCCTCAAATATTTGTCAGACGTGGCGTAAATGTCCGTTTTTTTTTTGGCCGTTTACGCTCTGCATACCCCGCAAGGGATTATAGGCGTGATGTGTGTATATGTATGTATGTATGTATCTAGCTATCAAGCTACATTGAAAACTTTCTAGGAGATGCAAAAAAAAACGACCAAACAAAACCCATTATTTAATTTTGTGCAAATTAAACGGTAAATTGAATAAACAAAAATATGCATACTAAAGTTTATTTCATATGAAAATTCGGATAATATTTAATGGTGTGGATGGAAGTTAGCTACAATATTAAAATATTTTGTATAAAATACACACCAATTTGGTTAGCATATGAGTAAAGCGATCAGAGCAAAAAATTATAAAATACCTACTTAAAACAAAAGTGTTTGTCTATTTGCATAATCGGTTAAATATTTAAGTTGTGACTCTATTAAGTCGAGTGCGACTTAGTGCTAGTACAGGTGTATTTTTTATCGCAAGTCGTCTTCCCTCAATGATTTCCCATAGTTAGTCGCCTAGTTCGTATACAGAATGTAAGAAACTTCTATCACTTTGAAATATAATACACACAAATTTTTTCCGAAAGGATATTACTCTTCATTCTGACAACTAACAAGAATTGCATTCAATTTTGAAAAATCACTTAATTTGTTCTCGCCGGGTACCGCTGAAAAGCGTTAAAAATACCCTACATTTTTGAGGTTTTGAAATTGAAATTGAAATTCTTTAGTCAATGTAGGATAGTATTATAATATTACTTATATATATATATCCTTTATTGCGTACCAAATTTTAAAACACTTCCCGTGTTAGGTATACAATTCTTGAAAACTTGCAAAATTTTCGAGTGCGGGCAGGATTTGAACCTGCGACTTTCGCATTACTAGTGGCGACGCCTCTTCCATCTGGGCTACCGCAGCTCATTTCTTGCCCGCCAATTTTGCAAGTGTATTTTAATGCCAGTAACGCTTGGCATGGCTCTATCTACCGGGTTAGTTTTGCAACTAATAACCGGCGACTAATTCTATCTTTACAGATTGAATGTAGTCTAAGCGATAAAAACCAGCGATAAATTGAGTACCAAATTTTAAAACACTTCCCGTGTTAGGTATACAATTCTTGAAAACTTGCAAAATTTTCGAGTGCGGGCAGGATTTGAACCTGCGACTTTCGCATTACTAGTGGCGACGCCTCTTCCATCTGGGCTACCGCAGCTCATTTCTTGCCCGCCAATTTTGCAAGTGTATTTTAATGCCAGTAACGCTTGGCATGGCTCCATCTACCGGGTTAGTTTTGCAACTAATAACCGGCGACTAATTCTATCTTTACAGATTGAATGTAGTCTAAGCGATAAAAACCAGCGATAAATTGAGTACCAAATTTTAAAACACTTCCCGTGTTAGGTATACAATTCTTGAAAACTTGCAAAATTTTCGAGTGCGGGCAGGATTTGAACCTGCGACTTTCGCATTACTAGTGGCGACGCCTCTTCCATCTGGGCTACCGCAGCTCATTTCTTGCCCGCCAATTTTGCAAGTGTATTTTAATGCCAGTAACGCTTGGCATGGCTCCATCTACCGGGTTAGTTTTGCAACTAATAACCGGCGACTAATTCTATCTTTACAGATTGAATGTAGTCTAAGCGATAAAAACCAGCGATAAATTGAGTACCAAATTTTAAAACACTTCCCGTGTTAGGTATACAATTCTTGCGGTTATTAGTTGCAAAACTAACCCGGTAGATGGAGCCATGCCAAGCGTTACTGGCATTAAAATACACTTGCAAAATTGGCGGGCAAGAAATGAGCTGCGGTAGCCCAGATGGAAGAGGCGTCGCCACTAGTAATGCGAAAGTCGCAGGTTCAAATCCTGCCCGCACTCGAAAATTTTGCAAGTTTTCAAGAATTGTATACCTAACACGGGAAGTGTTTTAAAATTTGGTACTCAATTTATCGCTGGTTTTTATCGCTTAGACTACATTCAATCTGTAAAGATAGAATTAGTCGCCGGTTATTAGTTGCAAAACTAACCCGGTAGATGGAGCCATGCCAAGCGTTACTGGCATTAAAATACACTTGCAAAATTGGCGGGCAAGAAATGAGCTGCGGTAGCCCAGATGGAAGAGGCGTCGCCACTAGTAATGCGAAAGTCGCAGGTTCAAATCCTGCCCGCACTCGAAAATTTTGCAAGTTTTCAAGAATTGTATACCTAACACGGGAAGTGTTTTAAAATTTGATACTCAATTTATCGCTGGTTTTTATCGCTTAGACTACATTCAATCTGTAAAGATAGAATTAGTCGCCGGTTATTAGTTGCAAAACTAACCCGGTAGATGGAGCCATGCCAAGCGTTACTGGCATTAAAATACACTTGCAAAATTGGCGGGCAAGAAATGAGCTGCGGTAGCCCAGATGGAAGAGGCGTCGCCACTAGTAATGCGAAAGTCGCAGGTTCAAATCCTGCCCGCACTCGAAAATTTTGCAAGTTTTCAAGAATTGTATACCTAACACGGGAAGTGTTTTAAAATTTGGTACTCAATTTATCGCTGGTTTTTATCGCTTAGACTACATTCAATCTGTAAAGATAGAATTAGTCGCCGGTTATTAGTTGCAAAACTAACCCGGTAGATAGAGCCATGCCAAGCGTTACTGGCATTAAAATACACTTGCAAAATTGGCGGGCAAGAAATGAGCTGCGGTAGCCCAGATGGAAGAGGCGTCGCCACTAGTAATGCGAAAGTCGCAGGTTCAAATCCTGCCCGCACTCGAAAATTTTGCAAGTTTTCAAGAATCCTTTATTGCATAAAAACAATCGAAAAATGTACAAACAGTGTGAGCAAAGGCGAGCTTATCTCTAAGAAGAGATCTCTTCCAGCCAACCCGTCGGTAGTGCGAGAATCAATATTTTTGTGGGGACAAAACAATGCAACAATTAAAATTAATTTTAACTATACTACAGTACTTTACATAAATATATACATTATTTAAATATATATATATATATGATAGATACATATACATACACGTTTACATAAATACCTACAAATATATCAAAGTAGTTCAGATATGAAGTGCTCTTTAACTCTTTTTTTAAAAACATAGATTGAGGGGCTTTCTTGAATAGTCTTTGGAAGACTATTCCAAAGCTGCGCAGCTTTGACAGAGAAGGAGTTGAATAGGAATTTGGTATTTGCCCTAGGGCACTCCAGCACCTTAGTGATGCAGTCGCGCCTAGGGCGGGGATCTGGAGGAAGTTGATGGAAACGGGAGCGGAGATAGTCGGGAGAGGAAGGATTGTGAAGGATGTTGTAGAGAGTAGAGAGGATGTGCACATCACGACGAAGTCGGACAGGAAGCCACTTAAGCTGAGCTCGAAATTCGGATACATGGACAAACTTTCTAAGGCCAAAAATAAATCGTATTGCCAGATTTTGAAGGCGCTCAAGCTTATTAAGTAATTCTTCGGTTGCATCCAGGTAACAAACATCAGCGTTATCGAGAATAGGAAGAAGAAGAGATTGTGCAAGTAAGATTTTAGTTTTAAAAGGAAGAAAGTTCTGGAGTCGCTTAAGGGAGTGGAAAGAATAGTGCATGCGCCTGCTCACATCATTAATGTGTGCCAACCAAGACAAGTGGCAGTCGAATATGACACCTAAGTTTTTAGCTTTGTCAGCGTAAGGAATGCATGTTCCATCGTAGTATACTAGCGGAATATTTAATAAGTTCAGCTTACATCGTAACCTACTGCTACCAATTATCAACGCCTGAGATTTGCTCGGATTCACTAGCAGTCCAAAGGTACTGGCCCAAGTCTGAACAGCATTCAGATCTGCGTTAATAGCCGCAACAGCTTCAGACACTTCATCCAGGCTAAAGTGTCTATAAATTTGAAGGTCATCTGCATATAGGTGGAAGGGAGAAGAAATTATACTAGAAATATTATTTATGAAGATAGAAAAAAGTAAAGGAGAGAGTACGCCACCTTGTGGTACACCAGCAGTTAAATAAGACCAGTCCGATGACACATCGTTGGCTTTCACACACTGCTGGCGACCATGAAGATATGAATGAAACCAATTGATTACCGCAGGAGAGACATTAATAGAACGAAGAGAGGCAAGAAGGATGTCAAAGTCGACGGAGTTGAATGCACTGCTGAAATCTAAGAGTGTGACAACAGTAAGCTTGGTGTTGTCCATAGCAGAGCGAATATCCTCGGTGACATTCAGCAGTGCACTAACCGTACTATGACCGGGGCGGAATCCAGATTGAAAAGGGCATAAAAGGTTATTGGAAATTAGAAAAGAGTACAGCTGCTTATGAGCAATACTCTCCAAGACTTTGGAAAGTACGGGAAGGATAGAAATAGGACGGAATTGGGAAAAAGAAGTGGGATTTGAAGTTTTCGGCAATGGGATAACATAAGCCTTCTTCCACGCGGTGGGGAAGACATTGGACATCAGAGAGAAATTGATGATATGTGTAATGATGTGTACAATGTCATCCAAAATTGGAACTATCATATTCAGGCTAATGTTATCATCACCTACAGCCTTCGTGGAAATTGATAGGATGCTCTTTTTAACGTCCTCCTCGGAAACTGGCGAAAAATTTAACGGGGAATAATCAAGTGTGTTATGGGTCAATAGCTATGATAGAGCAATAGATTTAACAGCATTATCCAAGAGTACTGGTGGAGTAGAAAAGTGCTTGTTGAGAGAATTTAGATCTACGGCACCTATAGAGGTATCCGTAGTCTTGCCCACACCCAGTGTCAATAAGAACTTCCAGGTCTGTGCCTGAGAAAGAGAATTAAAAGAAGAATGTATATAGCGGCGTTTAGCATCCCTACACATCCTATTGCAGATGTTTCTAAGTTTTTTATAAGCAGCCAAGTTGACATCAGTTTGATCCTTTTTATATCTACTTTTAGCTCTATCCCGTTTGGACATGACTCTTTTAATTGTGTCTGTCAACCAAGGAGCCGGCGCATGTCTTACCCTAACAGGTCGAACAGGCGCATGAACATCAATTAACTGAATAATGATTTTACAGAAAGCAGCTACCTTCTCGTCAACACTATCTGCCGATAACACTGGAGACCAATCAGTACTTTGAACATCCTCCCTTAAGCGAACTAGATCCATATTACGAAAATTTCGCTGAAGAATGACTTTGCGTTTGATTTTAGGAGGGCGCACTTTGTACGAAAGAAATATTAGGTCATGATACGAGAATGGTGCAGTCATTTGCCCATGAGAGATAACAGATTCAGGTTTAGAAGTTATTATAATATCAATAAGAGAAGGTCTACAATTTGGAAAATGGTGAGTTGGAGAAAGTGGAAGCAAATGTAAGTTTAGTGAAGAGGTAAGAGAATGAAGTTTATGTGACCTGGCATCATTTTTAGCTAGACAAGTATTCAAATCCCCCATAATGATGAGGTGATGGTCAAATTTCAAAAGAAAGCCGCCACCATATTTGCATACAATTTTTTTACAATTCATGCTCTCGATCAGCATACAAAAAATCTGTTCATACATAACTTTGCTCTATTTTGACTCTTTCTAGATGAAAAAGGACAAAAGAGAGCGATTTCGCAGGCAGTTATTTCAATTCGATTTTCAGTTTTCATTTGCCTGTTGTCTGATTGTTAATTTAACTCATATACTTTACTATATTATTAGTCTTTTGTGAGTAAAGTTGTATGAATATCATGTAAAACAATTCATTTGTTTGTAATCTACAATCATTTCAATACATTCGGATTTAAATTATAGTTTTTTTGAAAAATTTGTTTGGTGTCGTAGGAGGTGACTAAGCAACTCGAGGGTTTCATGGGTGTTACAATTTTAGGAGACAGGCTGATAACCTGTCACTATTGTGATACACGATTATTTTTAATCGACTCTCATATATTTTGTCAGACGTGATGATAGGATATTTTACGTTCGTTAATGCTCTGCCTACCGTGAAAGGGACAAAGGCGTGATATATATCTATGTCTAAGCCTATTCAATTGACACCCAACGTAGTCCTTTTAAAGGTTTGTTTTTTTCTTTTTATTGCGCATTAACAATACAATAGTTTTTGTTTTTAAAGTAGTTCACGAAGGTGAGCTTATCTCTATAAAGAGATCTCTCCCAGCCAACCTGTAAGATTATAACCTTCACAATTTTCTCGCCATACATCTCACATAAACTGTTTTGAACTTTCGCGGTCACACATGTCAACTCAAAATACTTATTTATTCCGCGTTTTAAGGGTTTTTACCGCGATACTTATTTTTATTGAATTGTCCGACATTTCGACCCAGTTGCATGAGTCATGATCACGGAACAATATAATCGCGATAAGAACCCCGTTTCAGTATTTTAAATTTTTATGCATCGCACATGTTTGTATTCTAGAGGCCTTCGAATTTTGTTGATACAAACATTTGCATTTCCAAAGTAATATGTACGACAAACAACCTCAAAGCTCCAAAAACGGCCTATCACATGAATGTTACAAATTTTTAATACATTAGTTTTGATTGAATAAGATTGAGAATTTATACCTGTAGTACTTGTACTTGTAGGGCATATTTACTTGACAGGGGTGTGTCAATCAATCTTCATTACTCTCCTCTTACTATTTCCTCAGCGATTGATTTTCGCAAACACGAACCCGGGCTTCTCACAGCCAATAACTTGGCAACGTAAAGTTTTACTTGGGAGAAAAAACAGAAATGTAACATCTCGCACAATTTCGTTGATTGTAACAGGAAGGGACGGTTTCTGTTTATGGGATTACTGGATCCGGACCTCGATCGAAGATATAACATCCTGTCGGTGCGATGTAGAGAAAATTGGAGATGTGTTGGTGTATAACAAGGTGAGTTCATCGGGCCGTTTTTCGGTTCGGTGTACACGACAAAATAAATTTAAAAAAATCTTTACTTTATGTACGTTAAAAAGTCTTAAGTTTTAAAAGTCAATTTGAATAACATAAATTGTATAGGAATTGAATACTAACATCAAAATTCAAAAAATTATAAATAACAATCAATAATAAATAGTAGGTAGTAAAATAATCAAAACTAAATCTGTCACTAATTACTCCAACTATTAAAGTCAACGTCATACATGAAGAATGTAGTAAAAATTGCCAAGACAGTTTCATTATCGCACCTCAACAATGGTTTTGAAAAGAAGCCTTCATTCGACGCGTCACTGCGTAAAGAAAGGCAAAAAAGTAATGCGTGACCCAAACATACGTACTGAACATATAACGTTCCTTCCATTATTCATTATTCCTTGTGGGATTGGCGTCTACTGCCGTAAAATACGGAAAAATACGCTAAAATGCGAAAAAAACTGTCCAACAGAATACACAAAGCGCAATATAAACCATACTTGCATTCCCAGTCTCAACTTTATCAAAGGCTGAAAACAAAGCTTCCAAATTATCTCACTAATCAGACTTTTGTAAGATTTTAAATTCGCAATAAACTTATGCGGCAATCCTCAAAATGTAAAGACAATAAATTCTTTGTAAGTACAAATACTCTTCTTTTGAATATTATTACTAATACCAATAATTATTCAATTATTTTATTATATGCAATGACTTATACCAGCATTTTTTTTAACTTTTATAATGTTTTTAGATTCAACGCGCGGAATAATGAGAAGGTAAACTTTATCTCTACGTTTCAAGCGGGTCGCACCGATCATGGTTGCGAGAGTAGTTGATGAGATGACGCAGCAAAGTAAAGACCGCAGTGTTGTGATTAGCAAAGTCCCCTTATTTAGAAGCGTCATTTCTTACTTATAATAATACCGCATCTTTATTTCTTTGATTGGTTATTTCTATGCCTTATTTGTCCAGATAAAAGGCTTGTTTTGACGGCTTTGCCAAATCTTTCATAGTATTTTGGTGATTTTTCTACGTGAATGGCGGTAAACGAAGGTTGTATTGTTCTTTTTTTTATTTGGCTGAACCGGTTTCATTTTCTATTCTTACTAAAATAAAACAGGCACATAAAAGCGAAGGATGGTTATTTGAATATAAAGTACCTATGTATTTATACAGCAGGGTATTAAGGCCACCAGCTTTATCCTTTAATCAGTAAATAACATACCTATTTAAGCTCTTTCACTCTCAATTATGGCAAAAAGGTAATTAAAATGTGTTCAGTAATACAATTACTGGGTAATTAACATCACATAGCGTAAGAAGATTAATTTAACTATTTGATCCTATAAAATTAATAAAACTAAATGTGAAACAATACAAAATTAAAAAACAAAGTGAATGCAAAAACACCATAGTGCAATTAATTAAACTGTTTTATGTCTTGTTAATAGAATATTTTCATATTTTATCTCAGTGTTTTACCAGTTTTCTCTAAGCTGAACGAACACTATTCCTTGAAGTGTTTCTTTACTGTTTCCCTCATTCGCTCCATAGTCCGTTACGGCTGGAATTATTTGAGGGCATATTACAAAAATTCTAAAGTCGCTTATTTTTTTAACGATAGCGTTATGTGTGTCTATAGAGCATAAACTATTACATTATGTGTAATTTTCTACGCTTTCATAAAATTTCGGTGCAATAATTATTAGCTCATTAAATAAATACAATTTTAAGTGTCTAAAATTAAACTTATATTATAAAATATACCCGTATTGTCTACGTGGGCTGTTCCGGAAGTCTTAGTCTTTTTCTAATTTTAGCTTCAGCAAATTTTAATACAAATCTGCTTGGTGAAAATCACTGGCCACTTATGATATGAATAGTTTTTATTTAAATATTTCATCGGGTCGTTGGATGCCTCGGTGTCCCACACGAAAAGAGAATTTAAATATTTTTTAAGATAATTTGATAATCTTTTTAATATTATACTCTTCTTTTGTTTGCAACTATAGACGTCCCGCGGGAAGCTTTTCATGCTATGATTTTCTATTTTTTAATTTAATTAAATTTAATTTAATAATCCTTTATTTCAGGCAACAAGGCCCATATAAAATAAAATAAAACAATAAAATATGACTTAAAATCTAACACAAATACTATAAATACACTACAATAATGTCACTTAAGTAAAGCTAGATAGGCACTTTAGGCGACGGCGACTCACGTTGCACAGGGGGTCGATAGCGCCTGAATACGACTCCCTGTGGCCAGAAATCTGTTCGCATGAATTCGCACGCGTATTTCCGGGGAAACGACAAAACAAAAGACCTAAAGTTTATTGAAATTTTAGAGTCCAGCTGTCGGATTTCCAGGGTCAAACCGGCGGGGATTCGTGGAGGATCCTGGCGTAGCTTTACCATCTTCTGCAGGTGCTGTATAATGTCCTCCGGCGTCGTATCTCTGTCTAGCCGGGACACATACAGCTGTGCGATGGGTTCAGCAGCCTTGAGTGTTGTTGAGGCTGCAGTTACGGTGCCGCGTTTATTGCGGTTGCGACGAAGTCGACGCTTCCTGGGTTCTACCAGAGTGAAGCCTTCCTCGTCTACAATCGCTTTAGATGCGACATTGTTTTCGTTCGCCACAGGGCCTGCCTTCTGCTTCCGCTTTTGCGTCAGGGTAGCCGCTGGCTGTCGCTTGCGGCGATGGCGGCGAATCTTCTGCGGTGGCACGTCCTTTTGCTTCCCAGGTATAAAGGGTGCAGCATCGGGATGTAGCGCAGGTTCGGGGCGGGACGGTGGAGGCGCCAGTATGTTGTTGACGCCCTTCCTATCAGCTGCGGGGTCGCTGACACGCAGCGTATCGAGCTGTTGTTGAGTTGCTGAGCGCGGGGAATTGCTGACCGGTGCGGTTTCATGTTGCACGGCGACGTCGCGCTGCCTATTTGCGCACGCGGCTGGCGGAGTCGCTGACGCTGCGCTTTGCCCACGTAATAAGGTCAACTCGCGTCGCAGCTCAGCACTCACTTGCTCAGCGGTCACCCACTTTTGCTTCAGATCCTTGATGTCGGATTTCAGCAACACGATGTCCTTAAGCAACGTGGTGACGTCGACGTGGTCAAACGTCACTGGCGGCAGCTTATTAAGGTCTCGTGCTACATACGTCGGGACGTCATCGGGATCTTCGTTCTTGAACACCCGAAAGATATCCCGGATGTTCTTCGTGCCGCTGCCCTCCTTGTTGCGCATGGTGAGACGCACATGTTTGGGTTCAGCAGTTTTGTTCAGGTGTACCATGGCCGTGTAGATGTCAACGTCGGAGTAGCTGGAGAGGCAGATCCGCTCCAGGCTGACCTCGTCCATAACATCCAGCTTGTTCTGCACGAACGCCAACAGCTCGTCGACCACGATAGTTTCACTACGCTTGGATAGCGCCATTACGAAAATTACAAATAAAAATCGCTTATTTGTAATTCGTTGCGTCGACACAGCTGACGAATATAGTTACGTCCGACTGCATCGGGGCTTTGATTGCAACTGCTGATTTTATGATTAATAAGTCTACATATAGTTACTTTGTGATGATTATGAGGTTTAACCTTCAAGCAATCTCACGAAACTTTATAAGCTGCTTTTGGGGAGTTTGTTCCTGCTTTAGCAACAATAACTTATTGGTTTTGTGAATTTAAACGTGGTTTAGAAAACCTAAACGATAAAAACCCAGACCCGGCCGACCTCCAACTGCAGTAACTCATGAAAGCGTCATCAGGCTGAAGTGGCTATTGCGAGAGAATAAAAACATTACACATCGGGAGATTCAAGTTGAAATTAAGACACGGAAATTGGATCACGGGCAGTTTTCACCATCTTGCATAAACACCTTAAAATCAGGAAGGTTGCTTCGCGATGGATACCTCATTTTCACACCGAAGAGCAAAAACCCTTCGTGTTGATTGGTGTAAATTTATGCTGAAAAAAAATTTAAAGAGGAACTTCGCAAAACGTATCCTGCATCCTTACAACTGACGAATCTTGGATCTACAGCTACGATCCGGTCACGAAGCAGCAATCCATGCAATAGGTGTTTTAAGAGGACGAGTTGCCGACAAAAGTTGTGCGCGGTCGAAGCGTTAATAAAAAAATTAAAGCGACTTTTTTTTCGTCGCAGTAGACCAGTAGCAGTAATTCCACTAGAAGACTGTAGAACAGTTACTAGTGAATGGTATTGCGAAGTTTATCTGACTCAAGCTTTTGAGGAGATGAATACTCCCTGCGTGGCATTCTTTTTCACCAAGATAACGCACCCGGTCACACTGCTGCTGGAACCGTCAACTACAAATGTTGCCTCATCCTCCGTATAGCCCTGATTTAGCTCCGTGCGATTTTTTTTTGTATTTCCCAAGGTAAAAAAAATATTCTTGGACGAAAATTTAACACCACAAATGAGGCCATCGAAGAAGTTCAACGGGTATTTTTCGACCTTCTGCAAGAAGAGCTTTTTAATGTTTTGAAAGCTAGTTCAGCCGAATGCATTGGTGCATTGAGGGTGAAGGGAAATATTTTGAAAAACTATAAATAAAGTTTAGTTTTTAATTAAAAATTTACGGAACTGTCTATGTATGTTACAGGTTACATAATGTTAATACCCAGTTTAACCGTTTTTATCCACTGCAAACGAAAGTATGTAAGCATATACCTAAACTGACTTAAAATTATAAATTGGGTTTGGCAAATAATCTAGAAACTATAAGCAAAAAAAAACTTAATTTTTTTACATGCTAAGCTAGCCATACTAGGCTACGGCTGGGAATTCACAGGCGACGCAATGAGGCTGCAGCAATGCACTACCTGGATTCTCTACAGATAGGACGAGATAGATTCCCTCACGTGCCAGACGAGAATGTGAACGTGGAGTAGAATGCTCAGCTGTTTTCGACAAAGGGGCTCAAATATTTGATCGTAGTGTGATGTAATAAGATCCGTCGTTCAGTTTAATGGTTAACATACCATTTCAATACTCATTTATTTTATCATCGCATCCTCAATCTACTTTCATTGATATCACTAAGTTATGTGTAATGTACCTAACATAAATGTCACAACTTAGGGAGTCGGCATGCGACGCGATGCGACTTATTTATTATTATATTGATTGATTGCCATATTGTTGCAACATATATTTTATGTAAAGTATTTATCAAATAGTACATGCCTAAAAGTAGAAACCAACTCAAGCTAATAAAAACTTTAAGAGCATAAAGCATGCAAAAGTACTTTTCACCTCTCCAGCTTGAAAAGAACAGTTATGACATGTAATATAAAAGTCGTTTTTAAACACTAGATGGAAAAACGGGATTTGAATTTCGATTAGGTCATTTATCAAAACTTATCATAACAATGGCGGCAGTGAGTATAAAATTTTTAAGCCTTTTGTTCTATTAAATATTATATAGCATTTCTGAATATTGAGACATGTGGTGATATTTCTGAACGCAACTTCAAAAAATTTAATTGTAAATAAATAAAATAAATTTTAAATTTAAATTTTAATAAATTGAAATAAATAAAATTGTCAAGTATTTTTATATTTCCTGAAGCATTCGAGGTGTACAGTCGATTTCCTAAACTTGAAATTGGCAGAATTTACTCACTGGTAGATGTGAAAAGTTGTGTGTACCACACGAGAGCAAATTCACAACTCGTGCTTTTGAATCCCCCACTGAGCTCAGGATTCAAAATTATCACTTGAACCAAATATTTACTTTGCTCTCTTTTTTCTACACTCGTCTCATAATGTTCGGATTACATTCAAAAACAGTTGTACAAGATCAAGCAAGATCTGCCTTCTACATTCTGCATATAGAAATTAGTTTTCTTCTCAAATGCCTAACAATTAGAATGTTTTATGCCTGAATGGAGAAATGGATCAATGTACTCTGTGCCAAACCCTTTAAATTTTCGCCATCTTCCGCCACATCTGTCATCAAGCCGTGCCGTGTTGTGTTGCATAGTTAGCTTTACTTGTTTTTGTCAGGTTAATTGTCATTACTTGTTTAAAGTACTGTTCCCCTATAATAATAAAAATTTAAAGTGATTAGGACATTTTCGCGCCTCTTGACATATTGAACGCGGCGTTGGAATGCCGATCAAGGTACTGTCACGACCTAAGCAATTTTACCCATGGCACTACCGGTAGAGTTAAAGAAAAGAAAAATCGCCCATGATACTACCGGTAGTGCTTCTTAGTAGTGCATACGGTACGAAACTCCAGGGCGAAGGTTTGGAAAAATGTAGCTTGTTGAATTTTGTAAATGGCAGATAATAAAGTGCATGCAACTGCACACAATTAATCATAAGAATGCGTGCGTCAAACTATTGTAAAACTGGGATACACCTAAACAGACACTCGCATTCTAATACCCCCCATTAAATGACAGTTGCTTAAACTACCGTTCACTCACGAATGTTTTTTATTTCAGAATGCTGCTCTTTCTTATTTTTCATAGACCGTCAACAAGAAATGCGAATAAAATAATAACTCAAAACTAAGAATGTAATAAAATTTTCTGCAAGTTCGTGGGAACCTCATAAATGCTCTTTTACTTTAATGATTTTTCTTTTCTAGCCAAACCCGAATTTTAGTAGAAAAAGGTGCCTACCAATCGATGTTGGTTCATTAATTCACCTTTTACATCTTTATAGCCGCCATTTGGGGATTTAGGTTAGAACTGGATAGATTTCAGGGCATTAGGGATTAAGGCCGGTGATTTTAAGCTCGATCACAAGGTTTTTCGATCAAGGTGATAATTTGAAAATCAGGTTTTTATCAATATTCTAACGAAGTTCTTTACACAGCGTTTCACTATGAATTATAATTATGTTAGATAATGCTACGTTTTTCTAATAACATTCAACAATTCAGAGAATTTTGGCCGATTGTATGGGAATTGTATTTAAAATATTTTTTATTGTCTATAATCCCAAACTCGGATAGATAAAATGCTAGACTTTAGTAGGTTACACAGACAGGACACAAGACCGTTGGATTGTAAGTGAACAACTAAGTTATAATAAGTTAATCTACTTGGTAGTAAATGTTCTTTAAAATATTCACAAAAATATTAATAAACAATCAAACAAGAATCTATTTTAATATTTCTATCTAGACGTTATATTCAGTGTTGCCAGCCCACTCAATCGATTTCGGACGGTTTACCATTTCAAAACGGACGGTTTTGGCTCAAAAGGGACGGTTTTGTTTCCTTTTCAAAATGGACGGTTTTGGCTTAAAAGGGACGGTTTTATAATTGTTTATGAAATAAGACATTTTTTTAAAAATTTGTTTAATACTTAATGCTTTTAGTAATCATCGTATTATCAGGTTTGAATTTTAAATCCCCTCCAGCGTAATTGTCACCAGCGCTTGTAGCCATCAACGATGAGATATGCTCCGTGTTTAGACGGTTTCGGTGCTCAGTCTTCATATTATATTAATATTTTTTTAAAACATATCCCAATCCTATTCCATTCTATTCCATTTGCAATCCCAATCTTGCCAACACAACAACATTTTGGGAATATTCAAACTGGTGCGATTAGAGGTTTAATTTTCTTGAAATTTTATATTTTTTTAAATTACTTATATCAGTGAGTTTTAGTAAGCCGTCTGAAAAGGGACGGTTTTAACGAACGGACGAAAAAGGGACGGTGCCTTGTCAAAAGGGACGTAAAACCGTCCCTTTTCGGACGGTCTGGTAACGCTGGTTATATTTCAATATATTTAGCACCTAACGTGGAACACCAAGCCTCGCTATAACCTTTATGACATACGAAAATGGCTCCATAGCAAAAGTGGTTCAACACGATGGGCCGCAAATGGTATATAGACATCCAGAGTCTGGAGTACCTGATATGGAACACCAGGAGCCCGTCCTAAAATATGTAGCGTCTGCTGGCACACAAACATCGAGGGTATGAAGTACCGGGTCGTGTATAGCAAAGATACTTAACTATAAGAGATACAATAAATCGACCAAGAGCGAGATGGACTTGCAAACGAAGGATTTTTGTACCATTACGTACAAAAATGGTATAGAAATCACGTTTGTGGTATGGTAGCCCCACTGAAATTATAATTTTAAAAAAGAATTGTGGTTTTTGTTGCAGCGGCAACAGAAATACGGCATCTGTAAAATGTATATCTCTATAAATATTGTGTTACGGTTTGTAAGATATAGCCTGGTGACAGATATACGGACGGATGGACGGACAGGCATGTAGCGAGGTCTTAGCAATAGGTTCCTATTTAGGATACGGAATCCTTCAAGGCATGACAATAAAAGTATTTTTCAGAAACGTAGTTCGCGGGCACCAGAATATATTTGTATAGTAGCCCTATTTTGAAAGATAAATATAGATAGAACTAGTTTGACGTAGATGTATCTCTTACTAAAACGTCCTCTCATAACTTTGGAGCTATCATGTATATCTCCTAGTAGAGACAGCCACAAGTGGTACTCCCAAGAGCTTCCTTTTAGTAGTTCAAGTGTGGACTACAAGCACTCAAATTTAAGCACTGAACTTTGGCAAGACAACGAGCTTAAATTAGCTTTTGAACACTTTTAGGGATCGTTATGCTACGTACGTACCTACAGTGCGAAAATACACATATCGAAAGTGTATTTTTATTTGTTTTTCTTTTCGTAGACCTAAACGTAGAAATGAAAAACAAAAATAATATACGTGAAGTGCAAACTTGTAAATAATTTAACATGAAGGTAGGGGGGGGGGCATTGCCCATTGAAGTAAAGTGAAAACGACCCACGTGATCTTGATTTCATACATAATTTAAAACGCATTATAATTAGAAAAAAACTAAAGTGTTTCGAAAACCCAATATCTAATTTTATATCAAATGACTAAGAAATAAATACAACTTTTTCTAAGGAACTTAAAGTCTAGAATGCATGGTTTCCGTGAAAATAACATTTTAGTGTGACATCTGTCATCTGAAATGCAGGTCTCGTCAAGACCTACAACTTCTTCTCAGAAACTGGTACTTTAGCATGCCAAGTTTCCATGAAAAAATATTTTTCATTTGGACATCTGTCATCTTAAATGCAGGTCTCGTCAAGACACCCTTTATTTTTTTCAATTTGTTACTAATAAGAAACTTTTCTTGTTGATTGTTCAACCGTAAAAAACAATTGACGATCCGGGGATTCGGCCCCTCACCCCTACTTTCCCGAAGAAACTGGCAGTCTAACATGCATAGTTTTCATACAAACGAGTTTTTAGTTTGACACTGTCATTTATTTTCAAATTTGAAAATTTGCATCTTTGTTTTATTGTCTATCATTTTTCAATTTTCATCTATGAAATTGAACTTCCTACTAGTCATTTTGCAAATTTATCATTTTCGGATTTTACATCTTGCTATTTGCAATGTTGAAGATTTTATTGATGTCAAAATATTATAAAATACAATATTTTATTATAAATTTTTTATTTAATTTTCATATATTCCGAAATACGAGTAAAGACGGGTGGAATCATAGTACAATTTATCATGGTACAACTGGGAGAATTTTGTCTCAATTGAACACTTAATGGTACTACTCAAGTGTACCTGAGTTGTACAACTGTCCTGCGGGGATAGACCGTTTATACTCAGACATACCGATTGCACTAAGTCTTGTCTGGGAATATACTAGAATACCATAAAATATTGAATATAGTACCGAGTTTTCACAGTTCATTCTAAACTTTTGCTCTTTATTTGAATTTGAAAGTCGAAGTCATCGTTCAAGTGGCTAGCAAGTCGAGAGAATTCTTAGCTTCATTTACCGTCTCAGTGAAAATAATGCACATTTATGGTAGGATGTTGTAATAGTTACCAACCATTTTGAAAAAGTGCCTATTTTTGAACTGGATGCTAACTTGAAATTATTTTGACAAATGACAGAAAAAACACTATCGTGAGTGGCACCGTTACTTCCCAGTTATCCTTCTTATTGTCTTAAATCAAAGTACTGTGTAGCAGCAATGTACATGTTACTGTATCTTTGTCGTCATACCATCTCAGTAGTACAAGGTTGCTTATTTCGCTATAATCTTTCTTCAATATTTCACAGTGAACGAACATTACAATGGTCCATCGGTTCGTGTGACAACAACAAAGAACGATCGAGACGCCGGATAAGAAGCATGTGAGCTTGCATGAGTTTCCTTTAATGTGGAACAATATATTCTTTATTGTGCATTAACAATACAATAATATTTGTTTAAAAAAGTAGTTCACAAAGGCGAGCTTATCTCTATAAAGAGATCTCTTCCAGCCAACCTGTAAAACTAAGTACGAAATAAATACGTGCGGGGACAAGATTGCACACAAATTAAAAATAAAAATAAAACAACAATACGATAAATAATTATTTGATAATAGTCAAATAAATACACATAGCTAAACTAATTGAACTATAAATACAAAACCAATATATAAATATAAATACATAATATACAAATACAATACAAACAAATACATACGTAAATATCAAGGTAGTGAAAGGTAGTGCTCTTTCAACCTTCTTTTGAAAGAGGATAAAGAAGGACAGTCCTGGACTGCCTTAGGAAGATTGTTCCAAAGTTGTGTAGCTCGAACGGAAAAGGAGTTGAACAGGAACTTGGTATTGGCTCTAGTACACTCAAGTACCTTTGTGATACAAATGCGCCTAGGCCGGGAATCCGGAGGTAAAAAGTGAAAGCGGGAGCGGAGATACTCGGGTGTGGATGGATCATTGAGGATCTTGTAGAGGACAGACAGGATGTGCACATCACGACGAAGGCGGATAGGGAGCCATTTTAATTGAGCGCGGAATTCAGATACGTGATCATATTTGCGAAGTCCGAAAATAAACCGAATTGCAAGATTTTGCAGGCGCTCAAGTTTATTCAGCAGCTCCTCTGTCACATCCAAGTAACACACATCAGCATAGTCAAGAGTAGGGAGGAGGAGTGCTTGAGCAAGCATTACTTTAGTCTGAAAGGGAAGGAAGTACTGAAGACGTTTGAGAGAATGAAAAGAATAATGCATGCGCCTGCTAACCTCGTTAACCTGGGATGTCCAGGATAAGTGAGAGTCAAAGATAACCCCAAGATTTTTCGCTTTATCCGTGTATGGAATACAAACAATGTCCCAAGGATAAAAATAGAAGTAGTGTTACCTAGTCTCACAACGTGGGTAATGTGAATAGATTTAAAGTTTCGGCTCAGTGGGTCTGAAAATATACGCATACGCTTCAACTACTATAAGTACCCAACCTAGGAAATCACCTACACTAGCTACGTAGCTACATGAGTTATGGTTTGCCCTAAGCTAGAAATTTGCCCGAGCTTCAAAAAACAAGGTGCCATCATAGTGTTATTGTGGGTAGAGCTTTTTTCAAACGTGGTGTGTATAGAAAATACCTAACAAAAGAGGGAAATATATGTCCAGCAGTGGACTGGTATGATTGTTTTTGATAATTCCCTCACCCATAAGCCCAAACACACACCACAATTCCTACAACGACGGAACAAGCAATTTGGCATTGGACTCAAATTAGGATAAGACTTGAGAAAATTCTCTCACGTTCAAGTAATTTGCTAGCACGTCCTGCCTAGACATTAATTTAAATGGCGCGAGAGTGGTACTACTACTCCCTTCAGTTGAGTTTTGCACTAAACACTACTTAAAATTAATTAGAAGTGGAACTTTGAGCTCGTTAACTTCTGGAGCGGAAATTACTTATAGGCAAACCGTTTGACGATATCTTTCAGTTAGTTTTCTGTGCGATATGATAGAATCAACTATAGGGTGTAAAGGAATGCTCTCCAAATTCTGATAGGATGCATACAGACTATGATACTGAGAAACTTTTCCCAAGGAATATATGTCAGTCAATGTTATAAAACGATCTGGCATACAAAATTACCATCGAAAGTAAAAAATAATACGTATCCTGAATGTTATTCCTAAGGGAAAGTTATTTAGTTTCATGGTCTGAATGCAGCCCATCAGTTTTCGGAGGGCTTTCGCTTACACCCCCTATAGCATGATTTCAGCAATCTTATAGATACGGATTATATTTTATAGTTATATTTTGAATTGTGTTGCCTAACAAATCCGGAAAAAGTGGGTAATACTCGTACTAATGTCTGTATTAATTGTTACGTGTGTTTTCGTTACTTTCAATAATACTTATATTATTGTAAGGAATATCGCCCATTCATTCATGATTTAATATAAAGCTTCGTCGAAAGAGGTATAAAATTGCGACAGCTGTTATAACTAAATTTCATTTGCCGTTGAGTTAATTTTACACTCCACTCAGAAAACATAGAAGGTAAAATATGAGTACATTAATGCGTACACAAGTACTTATTTACTCTAGACCCCGCTAAAATTTCCTCTTAAACCCTTTGTAGGTACATAATTTTCATGGCGCCTAAATAAGATAGGTATACTTACGTGACTCTGTGCGAAAACTGCGGATATGACTAGCTTATTTTTGTTAACATGTGCCACATAAGTAAATAGATAGGTTTAGACATAAATCTTGCGTAAACTTTTCTTCATTTTTATCTTTCCTTGTCATTTTCCTTATGATACAAAACGATTGGACAGGAAATCCAAAAATTGTATGTATCTCGCTAAAGTGGCGTGAAATTTTATTAGGTTATTTATATATTTTATACTCGTATTATTTTTTATTTTACTTTATGTTAATATTGCAACATGGAGTAAAAGCACTCGATATACTATTGTTAATTATGGGTGTTGAAGCCTAATAACAGCCCAACAACCGTAAAACATAGGCTGAGTCTAAATATTTAAAACGGCAAGAAAAAGAAACGTCAAAATTTTTGTTGGCAGTCTTATAAGTTAAGGTTTATTACAGAAATAAGAACATACTCTGCTAATGTACAATATATAAGTATATAAAGCTAAAAAGAGGAAAAAAAGTATTAAAGTGGCTAATATAATAGATGCTCTCCATATTGTTATTTAAATCATAAATTGTTGCAAAAAATAATATTCAGTTTTGATTTGTGGCAAATTTGTTTAACTCCGGTTACAGGAGTTTTGGTGGATTAGATAACAATAATCGAATAAATTGCTGTTTAAATTAGTAGAATTGCTGGCTAAGGCAGTGTACTCCATGCAACTTTGTATACAAGGAAGTACCATAACTGTTGTTTCTTTAAGCAAGTGTACAGCCCAAGGTGAAAGAGTGAAGTAATTACGTTCCCTCCTTTATAACATAAAGCGGGGCTTGTTGAGAAAATGACTCTTATCAGCTCTAAGGGCGAGTAGTAATTGTTAAATTATAGGAGCTTCGGAAATGAGTTGGGACTGTAGTCTTTGTTGACGCTGCCTTTAAAAATTAAGGGTAGAGAAAATAATGTAAAATAATTTGATACGCAATGATCTTTTTGCAGCAATATACCAATTATTCAATATGGTAACTCAAACAATTATGTTAGTGAAGATGAATGGCGTACAGTAACGTGCTGCCGTATACAACAACGCTCTACAGTTGCTACGATAAAGCCTACGCCGTAGTATAAACTCTACGTACACTTGAGTATTGTGCTTTTTTGCGGCTTCTTCAATATATTTTTACCTCAAGCATACCGATCATAAATCTTTTCTCAAACATGCCAGGAGACGTGTTCATTTCTTGCAAAAAAAGAATACGCATAGTTACGCATTGTGTGTCACATCTCTGATCACGCCAGCAAATTCTATATGACTAATATTAAGTTTTATATCAATTAAAACCACATTTTACAAAGTATTCACAGTTTTTATTTCGTAGCGTTTTTTGAGATTAGCACTATATAAGCCTGGGGAAAAATGACTTTGCTTGACTCGTATACACCAGCAAAACCTTATTTTTCCAGCCTCAACAACAATGTACAATTGCTTGGGTGATGTGTGCTATACTTAACAATTTTATACAAAAAAGATGACTTCTAAAATTTTGATTCAAGAAATGTAAGGTAAATAAATAAAATATATTATTAAATCATTTTCAACGTCTATTGTATGTTTTAATCTCAAGGAAAATTAATAATTTTATCAACGAAAGGTAACTCAATACCGATAAAAGGTTATCGCATCAATGCCCCCAGTTATGAAAAGCCTTCCTAGAAATTAATAACGTTTACAATTAAAATACAGGGTAGATTAAATTAGGTGCTGTTATGAAACATGATCTTATATCATATTTTAAACAAAGTTTCATTTTTTATAATTTTATAACCGTTATCTTAAATTTTATATAGCTGTCTTCATATGTCAAAACGCATCAGCATTACTGATTGATCATTGTAATTAATTCATACATTGCTTTTTGATATCTACTACTTTAAAAACTTACATTGACCGTTTTAGAGGTCACCTTTACATTTTAATATCTAAATAGATTTAATTCAGCCGCTTGTGAACTCGAATCTTTGTTCCTTTAAATTAAACCAGCTTAAACAATCATGACTTTTATTCAGTTGTCTAGTTATCTTTACTACTAAAGAGCTAGGGCACTAGAATCTTTTTCAGGTGTACTTTGGAATGTATATATTTCATTTACATAGCATCATTCCTTAGAAACTAAATGTAGCTTTTTATGTTTACAGTTTCAAGAAATGTTATTTGATATGGGTTTATTTATTGATAAAGTACAAGTTTTTTGTACTTGGCCTCACTGAAAGAACATTAAGTCAAGGTATTTGGACTGCTATGCTGAGATCCAAACTAGTACTAATAAAGAAAAATTTATCGTCAAAATCATTTGAAAATAGATTTAAATGTTTAAATCTACCGTGTCTTTTTTTGCGAATTTCAGCTTCCTCCCACATATCAGTTGGAATTATCAAAACTGTTTTCATAAAAAAAAACTCAAACGAACAAACTAAGATCATAATTGCGAATAAACGGAGTGACTCACTCAGCATTTAGGACATCGCTGTTACATCGTATAATAATATTTTTAACTGAAAAATTGCGTGTTTGTAAGTTTAAAATCTTATATATGCATAAACTAAAAACAAATCATGATTACAGCCATTATATTGTGTAAACCAAATAGGGCGCCTGACAAGCTTTTGTGGCTATTGATCTCTCTCTCTCTCTTTTTATGTGGGACACCGAACCGTCCAACGACCCGATGAACCCTGGTGTCAGAATTTCTATTTATATAAAATAAGACTGCTAGCTCAAATGAAGTGTAGCTAACTCAAAGCAATGTGAATATGACTTAATCTTAAATATTGTGTCAATCTCAGGGCAAAAACATAATTATAATGGCCTAAATATTGAGCAAAGGTTGTGATTGTTTAATCGGAATATTTGACTCCAAACTAATTACAGTGCTGGAGGCGTTTTAATCAAAATTAAGATATTTTTTGTGCTGAATAAATTTAAATTTAAACTTATTTTTTTGCAATAAATAAAATAGTTGAATGATGTATTGTTTTCTAATTTTAAGCCCTTACATAGCACACAAAATCTGTTTCTTCAACCTGTACTTCAATTGTGGTTTAGGGGTTGATCTATAACGATTATGTTGTTGAAGTGAGTTTAATAAATCTCTCATAAAATATTTCAAGGACTGAACAAAACAATTTCCATGAGGAAATTGAAAAACCACCAATTATCCCTCCCATGTAGGTAGGAAAAGTGAATGCAGACCGAGTCATTTATTTTTGTCAACTAATTTATAAAAACATGTAGTGTTGTTGATTATTGAGAAGATTTACTTTGCTTTTGAATTTTTTTTAAAATTAGGTACCCGTAACTTTATAGTGTTTCACACTTTAGTTTTTCACAATGACGGTCTGGCACTAGGATGGTACGTCGATAATTTGTAATTTCATAAGAATACTTTGCATTTATATATTTGTGTATGATTAATAAATGTTTATGTTATTAATGAAGTAAATAATAAAAATAGTAATTCAGTAAATAATACACAAAAATATGAATTAAATGATACTAATTTATTGGTCGTTTACTGTTTTTATTATCTTACTGTGGAACTATTTCAAATGCATGCATTTCAAGTCATTTCCGGAACAAAACGTTTCGCGTGTCGGCAGTTTCCATTTTATTTAAACTGGTCTGCAATTATTGTTTTGCTGCATTGCTGAACAGTATATTACTATAGTAATTGTAATACCTACAGTAATTCATTAATAGTATAAAATAAACATAACATTTTAACACAAGGAATGCGCATAGTTCAGTAGCAATAAATATGACAACGCAGAAAATATTTGATGTCATATTCAAATGATGATAATGATTCAAACAATTCAAAATTTTACGACTGAACTGTGCAGGTATTTCGACACTTTTGATCCGTGATTAAAGACAATAAACTCAAAATCAGATTTAAGCATTTATCCGTAACTAAATATGTATCATAATATTTTCTTCAATTTGCACAACTAACACTCATCACAATATTTTCATTTAGTCATCCGTGACCACGAGCTTTGTAAAGAGCTCAAGCGTAGGATTTGTAAAATCCTAAATAAACACAACTTAAATAGGTTTTAATGGTTGTTTTGTGCTAAGTATGAACGTTGTTCAATCAAATTACTACAACCTACATACCAATCGATTGCAAAACTATATAAAATCCTTGACTTTTTGTCATAAAAAACTGATTGCCTATTCGGTCGGCCTACTTTAAGCGTAGGTTACTAGGTAGTTATCTTCGTAGAACTCAAAGTATAATGGCTTCTACACACGACTCGTCGGTGTGGTCACTGGAAACAATACCTGCCTGCAGCAAAACTGCTGGCGCTGATAAATAGGCTTGGGTCCAAGAGTAGCTACTGGTAATAAAGGATCCAGTAGAAGTATATTCTTGAGTTTGTTTGATTTAAGTATCTGCCATCCACACCTTGTATTGTAAGTTCCATTGCCACATTTGCCACGAAACTTCAGTTTTGATATAACGTTTTATACATTATTACATTAAATATTTTCTGCGATTTTATTCGTATCTGATTCTCGTTTAATCATCATTAATCATTTTCATTTTCAATCTTTTACCAATGTACTCGTAGGTACAATCAGCAGCACATAAACCTACCAGTTTGAATGATCAACGTGCACTGGTTATTTTAATAACTGTCTGAGAAACCATTAAAGGTAGATCTCTTTTAAGGGAAGGTTGATATGCTGCTGATAAATTATATAAAATCAAAAAGTAATAGGAAACATAAATTGAAATTTTCTTAATTAAAAACAAGCAGAAAAGCATCAACTTCAATTGTTAACTTTCTCTATTTGTCAACATGATGCAGCTACCTACCTACTATTTCAGCCGATATCGAATTTAACAAATAGCCAGCAATTTTGTGGAAAAGCGCGAATTGGCCACTAGCAAATATTTAAGTCGAAAGGCTATTTACACTGTTAAACGCTGTTTATTTCATTTCAAACGCTTTTGTGCAGTAAATTGTGATATTTATTTAGTGTGTTGGTAATGTTTATTGAAATCACACATCCGCAAATTGCTAATGCTGTGAGATGTACTTACTAAATAATAAAATAGACTGTACCTCCTTCTGGTAAACTTATAAATAATTTAAGGCAGTTATTTTATCCTTATCTGACCATCGTTCTGTCATAGAGAGCCGGCGGAATTTTATGTTCCTAAAACTTTAAATATCCCTATAAATAAAAAAAAATGTTTCTAAGAAGGAACCAATATTTTTTCAAGAATTAGTTACTTGCAGATATCGAAAGATTGTAGAGTAAAGTTCGTGATTCAGAAAATAACCTTTTATTACCTAGGTACCTCAGAAACTTACAAAATCGTACCGTAAAATTAACTATTTCGTGAGTAAACCCTGAATAAAGAATCAAGATTTAAATCGTTGCTGCAAAAGTGGCATCACGAAGAAGCTAGTAAGTGCGAGCACCCAATTTATTTAAATCTTATAGCTTGCTCAGCTTCAAGACGAGCAACTTGAAACTTGCAAAGCGAAACTTGAATAATTTGGCAATCCGTAGCTTTTGAGATGAAATATTTTTCATGCCCAACCAAGTGGTTTTGGTTAGTAAATGCACGAGATTGTGTAATATCACTCTTGTCGAAAACTGCTAGATAGGTATCAATAAGAAAAAAGTTATCATTAACAAGCTACCACTGTACTCATATTTACAATAGCGATATATCGCTTTTCTAGAGTAAAGAAATACAAAAGCAAGTATTACAATACTCTAGCGACAGTTTATACGAAGGGCGCTAATTACCGTTTTAAAATTATAGTTTTTGGAACCAAATGTTCGCTATTGCCAAGCTAACGTGCTTTTTTACTACAGAAGACTATAGTTTTTGAACCATTACAGTTACCCGTCCAAAGTTTATGGATAGCATTTGTAATTTATATGTTACTAGCTGTTACCCGCGGCTTCGCCCGCGTACTCATAGAGTTTTATTAATTAGTTGTGTATTCTAAACGACACATCGTAAGGCGAACAACTGTGTAAACTGGGAGGGCACTAAAATCACTATTCACCGATACACAGACGACACTACACTGGAATGGTTCACTTCCTTGAAAAAGTATATAATTTGTGGTACCTGGGCGCTACCATCACTAATACAGGCTATTGTAAAATCAAGTAATGAGGCGCAAGAATGATCCTTGAGTTCTTTTGCCACTTTGCACTCATGATCACTGGAAAAGTCGATGGCAAACGACCAAGAGGTTTCAGTACAATTAGGTGGTCTCATTAAATACACTCAGCGCTCTATGTCGCCAAAGATACGCAGCGATGGAAAAGAATCCTGAATGAGAAAAATATTTCCCATCAGGGGAATTACGACCTTCAATAATGAAGATATTACGACGCTAGAAAGAAGATTATGACACATTTATAGTGTAAGGAAAAACAGGCATTTAATGTTAAAAGTAAAGATAACGTAATTTTAATAGAGACGCAGTCACTAAACCGGAAAAATTATCGTGAGTAATATGGAAGACATATCTTGATGGAGAGCGCGTATACAAAAATTGTCTTTCAAAGGGGAGGGATTTATGCTTTTACAGTGTTTCGGAGCGTTTGTTTCCAGAAGAGTGTTAAAGACATAGTACACAGCTTAATGGACACAGAACAGAGCACTATTTTAATACGCTATTATCATGTTTAACTGTAGAAATTAACTTTACTACTGTGGTAAGAAGTATCTCAAGTACATACCCACGTCACCCTTAAAGCCACATTCATATCCCAAAACTCATATTCAAGAGACATTCTCATAGTAGTGCTATACAGGGTGTAAGTGACAGCCCTTCGAATACTGATTGGGTGTATTCAAACCATGAAACTGAACAACCTGCCATAGATTAAATTCTTTTTTTCTATATCCCATACAAAATCACAATCAGCTCACTGCATTTACTATGGGAATATCAGTATTCGGAGGGCTGTCCCTTACATCCTGTATATACATCTTTTTTATGTGGTATGGATGTATTCTATGCTACACAATAATCAGTTTTCCGATGGGAAAAATATGTTTTTCCGAGATAAAAAGTAACCTATGACACTCACCAGCTTTTCATCTAACTGCTTTCCAAAAAAAAAATGCTTTACATCGCTGCATGATACTCATTTATGTATGTAGTATGGATGTATTCTATTGCTAAACATTAATCGGTTTTCCGAAGGGAAAAATATGTTTTTCCGGGATAAAAAATAACCTATGTCACTCACCAGCTTTTCATTTAGCTGCTCTCAAAAAAAAAAATGCTTTACATCGCTGCATGATACTCATCTATGTTCGTAGTATGGGTGTATTCTATTGCTAAACATTAATCGCTTTTCCGATGGGAAAAATATGTTTTTCCGGGATAAAAAGTAGCCTATGTCACTCTCCAGCCTCTCACCTAACTGCACACCTAAAAAACACTGCATGATATCGCTCTGTTGTAACGTGAAAGAAAGACAAACAAACAAACAAACAAACAAACAAACACACTTTCGCATTTATAATATTAGTATGGATATGGATGTATTCGTATGAATATGAAACAAATACGCAAAAATTTAAAATGAACTTTTTTTGGTTGTTTCGAAATGACAACTTAGTGAATTATAGCCTAAAGATTTGATACTTTTCATCATAATTATATTAATGAAAGAAAATATTTTTCCGTTCCCAGGTTCTTAAGAAGTCTTACGTACTTTGCTCAGTGAACGTCCAATGAAATAGGACCTATGTTAGTAAAAACAAAAAAATACCTTTAACTATTACACATACACATATTACGCTTATAACCCTTGCCGGGTAGGAGGAGCGTAAACGGCTGTAAAAACGGAAATTTACGCCACGACCGACAAACATGGTGTCAATCAGCTAATTGTTTATCACCATAGTGACAGGTTGTCAGAGCCCATCGCCTAAAACTGCAATGCACATGTAAGCCTCGAGTCCCTTAATCGCCTCTTACGATACCCAAGGGAAAGAAATGGGGTGATCTTATTCTAAGCCGGCACCACGTGGCATAAATAAATGGGGTGATGCTATGCTTAAATTATTAGACAGATAGAAATAATTAAGCTGTAGTCAGACAAGTTGTCCAGGAAGACCACGAACGTAAATCAACATGACGGACTTAGACCAAACTCTAAATTAACTGTTACTAAAGTGAACTTAAACTTTACAAGGTAACCAACCTTGACATAGGTAAGTAAGTAATTAATAGCTTAACTTTACCCAGACCAGTGGTCAATCTATCTTAAGCTGCTTAATAGTTATTTATAGTATAGATAGGTAATTTAGTGTGGTGCCGGCTTTAAATAGCATCACCCCAATTCTACTCGTGGGTGCGTAAATAGAGACTAAGACTAAGTAAAAGTAAGTAAAAACACTTTATTCCACATTCAAAACATAAATAAATAACAGGAAAACTTAAACTAAAAATGCGCAAAGGCGGCCTTATCGCTGAAAGCGATCTCTACCAGTCAACCTTTAGGTGGAGGAGAAATCAAAGAGATTATTATCCACGGAATGGGCAGCAGCGTGAATGCAACATCTTGCACTGCGCTCGCCTATACGCCTACCAAGCGTGGTGAGTATGGAAATCCCCCCCAATAGGGGGAGGCCTATGTCCAGCAGTGGACTGTTGTGGCTGTAAATGTAAAAAATTAAGTAACGCAGACACGAGTTGAGGTGAATAATAATGATGACACACTCAGGAATAGATAAAGATTTTCCTATCCGCATGATGATTGCAACGTCACTGAAATATTGGGGACTCAATTAAATCACACTGTTAGCAAAAACCCGTTAATTTGTTTGATTAATGGGGAAAAACTAATCTTACTTCTTTCAAATATATCATTTTGATATTTGGTCCTTATGATGGACCTTCGGCTTCACTTTGAAATATAACTAGTCAATGGTCATGTAGGACGACAAGTAAGTAAATAATTCGGAGATTCTTGGGCCTCTGATGTAAGTATGACTACTACTTTTGCCATTAGTAGTAGTCATACAACAGTAAAGAAAGAAAGAGTAATAAGGAAACATTCCTCGACTATATACGTACATAATACAATCAAGCCTTGGAATCATTGATGAGTAAATAATTAATGAGAATTATAATTAAACTTAAGTTTACTATTATATTTCTACGTATATGATCTTTTAATTAAAGTAACGAGAACAAACATTGTAGAATCAACACGGAAACGATAACAAATAATATTTCTAATAAGTCATAACTGCCTATCATAGGCAAAAATAAACAATTACCTGTGGAAATAGTGAAACATATTTGAAAAAACACTGAAGTTGTCAGTTCTATGGCGGTTCCTTCACTTGTCGTCCGTCGTTCCGTTTTTTCACTTGTGTTCCGGAGGCATCTGCCAAGTCGTTTGACACACGCGTCCGTTACGCACCGTAAACCCACCGTAGCCGTTTTCATGGGAATAAGATTGGAATTCGCAATTTCCTTTCGTCTTACATGCGTTACGTTGCGTTAAAAAAAAATTACGACGGACGACAAGTGAGTGAACCGCCATATGGAAAAAACTAAACATATTTGAACTAACACTCAAGTTGCCTCTCCCAAATTTCTATTCTAGGACTTATTCAACATACAATCAAGGTGTCACAAACAGACACATGTGACATTATGAAAACGTAAAATATCCATGTACGTACTTACCTATTTAGTGTGCCTGGCTGACTATAGGTCAAACTTAGGTTTCTCTGAGAATTGTCATAGTTACTACGGGCAATGCTTCGAGATAAAAATAAATAAAAATGCTGGACATTTCACTCTCCGCGCCATCTAGCCCCAAACTAAGCATAGCTTGTACTAAAGGACCTTAAAAGCTAACACTTTTTTGTAAATAATAAATATTATAGATAGAAAACACCCAGACTAAATACAAATATCTGAAAATTTACTTAACACTGTTTTTCTCTCGTGGGGATCGAACACACGACCGTCGGCGTAGCAGGCCGGGTTACTATCAGCCACACTATCGGGCCAGTCATATTTTCATGATCAGTCTATTGCCAGACATGGGCCTCTCCCTGGAAGGGGTAAGCGCCATACGCACCTCGCTTGGCAGGCGAGATAAGCAAACTCAAAATGTGAAATTCACAACAACTGCTGCCCTGGGGAGCACGGCTTCCCATTTCCTTGATAGGTACTTGGATTCCTTGAACATGGTGTTTATACGAGTAGTCTACGTATTTTTCAAAAAAAATACTGACCTCCCAACGAGTTAATGAATTTACAAATTAAACATATATCCGTCGGACAGCAAGCGAGAGGCGCCCGGCGTTCGTTACACAACCATATCAGAGGCCTACCACTAGGGTGCTAAGCTCTGATACCATGGTTCATTAGGTCGTTGGACGAAGCGGTGTCCTACATGAAAAAAAAGAACATACATACGTATTTCACGCCTATATGTACGCCTAATGAAATGTGAAATATGGGTTTATCCTGGAATAAAATTATTATTATTATTATATTATTATTATTATTATTACTATATCCTTTGCGGGGTACGCATAGCGTTAACGGTCGTAAAAATCAAACATTTACGCCACGACAAACATTTAAGGGTTTTTCAGAAAATGTGTATCGCCAAAGTGGCAGGTTGTCAACCTATTGCCTAAAACTGCTATACACATTACACATGTAACCCTCGAATTCCTTAGTCGCCTCTTACGACGCCCACGGGAACGAAATGGGGTGATGCTATTCTCAGCCGACATCACACGGAAATAAAGAAGAAGAAGAAGGAGAAATTTATTTTTAGAAATAAGTAAACCTGTTGTGTGTTGTCTCATTGTAAATTGTTCCTGTGTATGTTTTTGTGCACAATAAATGGTTAAAATAAGAAGCAGAAATATTTATTCACCTAGCTCACTGCTCCTCTCAGCATCCTGCGTATGTGCGACGAGCTCCCTTCTCGCGTGCCTCGTGAAATGCGCGCGCGAGCGGCCGTGCCGGATGAGCGCGCGCGCGTGCCGGCTCGCGTGCTCGTGCTCGTGCCACTCGCCAGCCAACTCGCGCCGCTCGCTGAGCTCGAACCGCTTGCCCAACTCATATTCACACTGCACTAGCACCGCTATGTATGAGTAAAGCAGTATCGGACGCATCACGACCGGTTTTTAGTCACTTTGTTTTGGGAACATTGGGCTGTCACATTTTGGTAACTTGATGAATTTGCTAAAATAAATGTAAAATTGGGTTTGTTTTTTTACAAAAGATAGTTCCAGTCAGATTCATCAAACGGATCATAAAATTGATATTAATCTAAGTTGTAAAATGTGAGATATAAAAATACTAAATTATATGTACTACTTAATTAGTCCGTTCAGTTCACGCTTTTATTAAAGTAAAATGTTTTTTTTTTATTCTTCAGTAACTTTCATTAAAAAGTACCTTAAAAGATGGTTTTCTTGTACACGGACTTTTGTCTTTTGAACGACTTTCTTGGAGAAAATAAAACGCTATAATTTTAATTTCGTGAAGTCGAAAAAGAATTTTACGCACACGGGGCAATTACGAGCAATTTTCTACATGAATTTCCTACAGGAAAACGCGTGTTATCTGTTTCAAATTGAAAGTTATGACTGAAACTATCTCCCAATTTTGTTCGGGATACACCAGATATACGGGTAGAACACGGACCTCACCCAGGTCCCACTGTCACCGATATACGCGTGTCTAATTCGGTTCATCCCGTCACGTCATTGGGACCCGTGCGTCCTATCGGCGCGGCGTCTCGGCGCTCACTGACGGAACTTGCTGAGCGAAGGCTACAACTTTTCGACAGCTGCTGTTTAAGCTGGCAATTTAGTTTCTATCACAGTCTTATAATATAAACTATTGTTGCTAGTAGACAAATAAATATTGTAAAAGGCGGTTGTTCAGATAATTGCTCTATTGAAGTGTCGTTATGATGGTTATCGTGACGCGCACTCTTCCAGCCTTCGCAACTGCGGCCGCACCGCACCTCCACTTCGAAATTTATTTTTGCTTAAGGCTAGTGTACACGTGAACGACCTCGACAGTGGTGCCACTTCTCGAAAAAAAAATCTCTTCATACAAACAATCTTTCAGAATGTCCGCTGCCCAAGTTTTAAGTATCCTTAAGAAAAATTTGAACCTACAAATTCAATTAAATATTCGCTGTAATTAAAGTTATGGCAATTAATACCAAAAATGGCCGTTTTTATGCACTTTTTACCATAACTTCAATTACAGCGAATCTTTCATTTTATTCAACTTAGAATAATACTAAAAACTTGGGCTACGGACATTGTGATAGATTGTTTGTATTAAGTGTTTTTTTTGAGGTCGTTCACGGGTACGGGGCCTTAAGGGTCAGAACGCATACATACATACATTGTCACCTTTTGATTTGTCCCTAGGACCTACTTATTGGGAGTAAATAAATTGTAGGGCCTGCCCAGCGGGGAACCCAAAGGGTGAGCAAATTTAAAGAAAACAATTATTAACTTTCAAATAAGAACGAATATATTCACTGAAAAATTGTGATTTAAATTTTTTATAACACTGTCTTTACATACATAAATTCAAATTAAAAGAATTATCAACTTTTACAAATAAGAACAAATCACTGCAAATGTGGTTACAAATTTCAAGGAACCTGTCTTCACTTAAATAAATTAACATTAACCTCCTGAAGTTAACAGAATGTACATATATTCTTAAATAATCACATCACCTTTGAAATTTTAGCTCAGCGACAAAGCTGGATGTGGATTCTATTTTAGTTAGTTATAATATTATCAATGAATTCAAATCATACCCTAAATGTTATACCACCATCGTCTTAATGTAAAATACTAGAACTTAATTTTAATAAACCATGATACAGCGAGCCTCATGACCAAAATGAAGTTGTGTTGTGATTGTGATACAAAATATAGAAACAGAACGGACCAACCTTGGTACATCCAGAAAGGCATGAAATATAGCTCTTGGCTCCCCAGGCTCGCAGCAGCGACGTAATAGCAAGTCGTTGTTGGTAACGAAGCAGCGTTTGTTCTCACACAAGCTTCAGCATCACGCCGTGACCATTAGTTCAAATAGCCAATGCCATAACATTTCCCAAGCAGGATATCACACCAACATTACTAGTGTTTTTCTTCTTTCACCTGCCTTATCCCGCCCACCTCAGTATATTTGGCGAATTAAAACGATACGAACGCGAAGAAGTCTGGCATGATGCGTGGCTTTCTTGCTGTTAACTAACGCACAAATCTTTATGGTATCAACCGAATTCAAGTTTAATCCTTTTAATTGGAAAATATAAAATCAACGCACGCGCTTGTGCTGGTAGCTGCAAAGCCGTAAAAATGACAGCCATCGGGTTGCCAGTCCCTGGAAACGTGAGTCCACTTAAAATAATTTAATCACCCACAAAACGATCGATTCAACATTCGAAGTCACAACTCCTGTAACTAAAAAATGTGCAGACACTACTAAAACATTGAAAAAACATACTTACTGCAATTAACAATAACACTAGTGTTTTAACAACCCGTGAACATTAAAGTTGTGATGGAACAAACTGAGAGATCTACCTATTTTGATTGGAAATTGACATAGTATGGCAACAATTTGATGATGTCACACAACATGCAGTCTTCTTATTGGACAATCGGTTTTGAACACCTTATTGGTAGAAAAGAGAAACGCGGGACCATGTGGAACTGTAAAATCACTAAATTATGTAAAATATAGAGTAAATATGTGGCGTTGTAAAGACTTCATAAGGTTTAAACGACGATAACGTCATGCCAAATTCTGTCCGACTTAGTTTTATGCAGAAAACGATCGAAACAGGTAACCAATCAGAAGTTGCCAGACAAGGACGACTACAGTGTGAAAGAGATAAAAGTTTGACTCTGCCTGACAACATCTGGCGGCTAGATAAAAATCAAGCGGCAAGTATAAATTCACAACGTGACAACATAAGTCTATTGCAGTCCACTGCTGGATGTAGGCCCCCCCTAGGCGTATAACTCATCTGCGTATAAATTTAATTCTGGAAGTTCATGTTGTTGGAAAATCTTTGATTCATATCTGAACAAACGAAAACTGAACTGTACCAACTAGGTATTATCTCAATCTGTGCTGTGAATGAACGCAAGATTATGGTTTGGACAATAAGCTATTACTTAATAAATGGATTTAGTGAGTTTCTACAAAATGTTTAGGAGCAAAGAAAGTAAATTTTAATAAAAATATAGCCAAAAGGAATGCGATGAAATATAATGTAACTTTCTACAAGAATATTCGTGCAGTATTAGTATTATTAACGGTATGAACCATTCAAGCTGTAAATTTCATCAAACAAATAAAGTGAATGAAAAGCATCTAAACCTGTTATAAAGAATAAATAACCAACTAAGATGCAGTACCTAATAATAAAACAATAGCAATTTTTTCTACAACGACTTGTATTTATAGCAGTTCACACTACTTACAAACTAATTACACTGTTTAGCCGTTATTCTGTGCTTACAGCATTAAAACTTTTCCAGTTTTGCTACACGAACACGATTGCAACACGCTATCTCATCAGAGCTTAAAAATGCCCAAAGACCTATCAACATAAGATGTAGCTTTATCAGTGTTTAAAAAAACGCAAACGCTTAGCGCTCACCTCACGTTTCCTCCGCGCCTTGTCCCGCGCTGAACCCGCACGCAGGTTGCAGGCGTGGTGAACGCGTAAGGTGCACGTGTTACTTTTTGGTCTAACACGCACACTACCCGCGGAAATTGCATTCCATGAAACCATCAACTTTTGTTGTAGTACCAACGGAACGTGTGTCACGTTTGGCATGTTCTTGCCTTTTAAGTTTTGTGTTGTTTCGTCACAAAAAAGTAAGTATTGGCGGTGGCGCGTGTGGTTTCGTGTGGTGCCGGCTTAGAATAAAATCAACCCAATTCTACCCGTGGGTGTCGAAAAAAGTGGCTAAGGAATAATCTTTCAGGGAACGGCCAGCAGCTTTCCCTGTGAATGCAACATCTTGCACTGCGCTCGCCAATCCGCCTGCCAAGCGTGGTGAGAATGGCGATACCCCCCAATGGAGGGGGGCATGTCCAGCAGTGGACAGTTGTGGCTGTACATGTATGTATATTAGGAGCCAATCGTATTTTTCATGATCGACTTACTTTCGTTCGTGACGTTATAAATATCGTAGAAGATTCGTAGGTTTACCGCTTAGTAAAAGTTGCAGGTATAGATATGTCTACACAACGTCGGTTCCCAGGTAACATATTCAGGTAGAAAATTTCATCGCTTTAACAACCTAAAATAAAATACGTAGTAAGCTTAGTCCGTAAGTGGAGATGGTCTATTGAAAACTAAACAACTGGCTAGCCCTGCACTTTGGTTGCATTCAGTATTTCATACAACTTCCGCGGTTGCAATCAACACAACATACCGTAAAGGAGGCGACTCCATTTATTCATTTAACCGTTTATTGTACACACAACATACAGAGTAACAAGTCACAATGAGAGGTATGTTACTCAGAATAGAAATTTCTTTCATATTCAGTAGAAACTACGTAAATTATCTGTTTTAAACTTTTGCGGTCACACAATAACTCAAAATACTGAAAACGGGATTCCTACCGCGATAATTATTTTTGTTGAAAAATAAGTATCGCGGTAAGAACCTCGTTTCAATGTTTTGAGTAACTACGTAAATTATCAACATTGTAGAGGTACGCATTATCGGGATATCTACCTACTAGTAGTAGCTATAAAGTAGCAACCCCATACGAACGTATAATATTTTGTAGCTACCTAATTTCAGATTACTGACCCAGACTTAGAACCATAAACGTATCCAATAAAAAAACTCACTTCAAAAAGTCACAAACGTTTTTTCACAAAAAGCGTTCCGCCTTCCTTCAAAAGGAACGAAGCGCTTTCAAGCATCTTTAACAACAGTTCACTACATGAGTGCGACAAACGTACCTATAAACGAGCTACCTGCGTGTTTTTGCGGTCTTATGAAAATACAATATTATTTAAGTAAAGCAAAATGTGATGCCGGCTTAGAATAGCATCACCCCATTTCTTTCCCGTGGGAATCGTAGGAGCCGACTAAGGGACTTGAGGGTGTGTATGGCAATTTAATTGGCGATGGGCTGACAACCTGTCACTATGGTGATACATAATTTTCCGAATGACCCTCAAATATTATGTCAGACGTGGCGTAAATATCCGTTATTCGGCCATATACGCTCTGCCTCCGCAAGGGATAATAGGCGTGATTTGTGTATGTATGGTATGTAAAGCTAAAATAACAAACTTGGCGCCACAAAATTGTATGTATACATGCAGTATAATCAACATTATCATGCAGAAGGCTATGTAGTTGATCTCCCTATTGAATTTCAAACGCACCATGGATTAAAAGTCGGTTGCATGGGTCATGTTGCTCAGGAAGTACGAAAAATTTTTCCTACCGTGTTTACCTTTCTGCAGGAAGGTTGTTAATAGAACAATCTGAAGAAAGTGACAGAAAAAAAAATTGTGGAGAACTTACAAAATTGCACCGCAGGCAGGGTTTGACCCTACGACTTTCGCTGTCACTTGTTGCGACTCCTCTACCGACTGGGCTACCGCATCTCAGCTACCGTTGACGAATTATGTACAGTTCGCAAATGAATAGGCTGCACAGGTCTAACTAAAACTACGAATAACGCCATCTATAATAAAAATCAAATACCTCTGAGCCGGCAGAACTCAGAGAACCTGTTTTACGCGCACGCATATCATTCGCAGCCGCATACATCATATTCGCACTTTACAAATAATAGCAAGGGTCGGTAGGACGTCATAGGTAAGTAGTTAAGTGGTTTAAAAATTCGATGCACTCGTCACAGCTGGCATAGCCGAGATAGTATGCGTCTGGATTTAGAGCGAGTTTAGATTATAGTGGGACACTGGGTCGATCCCGCCCTCCATAGGTTTTGTTTTTATGTTTTTGTTTTTATATGTAAGATAATTTTTAGTTAACGGCCCATTTGTTATTTTGAATGAATGATGTTTGTGGGTATTGCACATAGTCATTATAACTATTAGACGGTAAGTAATAAGCACAGTCATCTGATCTGTATCGACTACTGCCTACGTATCTAACCGTTAGCTTTCGATGTTTCTTTGTGTTGTTGTTTGCTATCGTTTTATCGTAATTATGTCTACCTATAGTATGCTCCTTTGTCTACATACAGTGCTAAGAGCAAAGATCATAGTGCTATATGAAGATAAACTTCGTATTATGAATTTTCTCGACGTCTTCAATTAAATGTAAGTTAAATATTTTTATTTTACAAAATTAGCGCAAATGCTTCAGGTCAGGTCATTTATATCATCCAAACATCTAGATAAAGATACCTACTACATACTACCTGCCATACGTTCATTATTTAAAATGTTTAAATAGGTATTAGATTGCTTATTATATTTACTTACTTAGTTTCCTATTTATTATTATTGGCATTTACCTACATTAAATACTTGTAGATTGACTAGGTATTTTTCTTACAGAAAAGAACTGTTACGCTGTGTGTTAAGCGTTACGCCGATACCGGTGACATGCTGCCTGCCCGGAAAGGTCGTAAGGCCGTGATGTTCACGGATGCATCAGTGCGTCACCAAGGGATAGTTGCCAAGCATGCTAATACCCCATTCCTGTCAACTCGCTTAACAGCAACGGAGTTCTGAGTGACCTTACAAACTGTAAGAACCTATTTACACGCAGCTGGTATAAGTTGTTATCGGCCAGCTCAAAAAATTTGCTGTCAGCTGCTCATCAACAAGCACGAGTCCGATTTGCATATATTTATAGAAACTTTCATTGTGAGAATAATGTAGTAATATTCACTGATGAAAAAGCTTTTAAATCGGATAAAGATTGGACGCAAGATTTTATGGCGCTGGAGAGGCAAGCGTTACAGACCAATTCACATTCTCCCAAATAGAATGAGTGGTAGAATAACTCTCGGATTTTGGGGCTGGATGTCTTCTATGGGACCTGGAGAACTAGTTGAAATAGAAGGAAGGTTCAATAGCGAGAGTTATGTGGAAATATTGCAGGACGTAATGATGCCTACAGTGCGTATTGCTTACCCAAATCAGCACATTTATTTTGTGCATGATAATTGCTCTGTGCATAAAGCCCGTATCGTCCAGGATTGGTTGCGAACCCAGCACGACGTGACTGTTATTAACTGGCCGTCAAGGAGTCCGGATTTGAATCCCATAGAAAATTTATGGGGTCAAATGGTCCTAGACTGGGACCCATCTGAAGTCAGGACCAAAGAAAATTTACGCGACTTAGCCATGTTCACCTGGGAGTCCATGCGTGGTAAACCAATATGTTCGAACATGGTAGCTAGCATGCCAAGCCGTTTAGAACAGATCGAGTCTGGTGAAGGTGCACCTCTTCGGTATTAAAATTAAATTATTATTAAATTGAAATATTTAAATAGGTAGGTATTAATATATTGGGTTGGGAATTTTGCAGAGGATTTATTTTATTCGATACTTACTGCTTAGTTAATTTCTGAAACTGTTCAAGCTCTCAAACAATAACAATACCAAGTTAACCTGTCACTTAATACCTAATTATTCTGCATAATTATATAACTATGTTTACACAATCTAACGAAGAATGTAAATGAATTGATCCCCTGGTTCAGTTTAGGCTTAATGTGTTACCAATAAAAAATATGTTAAGTGATGTTATTGTTACAATAAATGCAGGAATGAGGCTACCTCGTTATCTCATTTATAACATGTTTATTCACTTTGACATACCTATTTATTGTTGCACATTAACAAACATTATGCAACCCAACCCAATATCATTGAATAGTTAAAAACCAAAATAAATACCTAACTGATAAATATTATGGTAGTTTTATTCATTTTACCTCATATCCTCAAAACTACTATATTTAACCGATATCACACACTATACTACACAGATAAGTATAAAAATTTATCAGCAACAGCAAAATAATCATTAAAAAATAGTAAGTATAACCTAAATTAAAATAAAACAGGCTGCGACCAACCACGACTCGATCCTTAGCTACCTGTTTCCAAAGTCCGCTATGTTAACCATTGAGCTACGACTGCCGTGATGCAAGTAGCGAAATTAAGGTTTAAATTATTATTAGTCATCGAACTGCGCGTCTTAAATTCTAGTGTGTGTGCGCGCCAGTCAATGTGTGTGTTTTAATGTGTCTATAATGGTATTCAATGAATTCAATTTGTCGTTAAAAGATGGCGTTGTCGGGCTGTGCAGGTTTAGACCACTTCGACTGTACGCATGGCAAAGCTCTATCTACTTGGATAGTTTAAAACAAATTCGCAGCGACTAATTGTATTGTTAACAGATTGAACGTAGCTGAAGCGATAAATGCCCGAAATAAATTAATTGAGTATAAAGTAAAAATTTTGGAAGACTTGAAATATTGCACTACAGGCAGAATTTTTTAAAATTCTCTGAAATTTTAAACCCAATTCGTTGAAACGTTTTAAATTTTGTCCTCAATTCAAAATCACTTAAAAAGTACCGTTAAACTAGCTAGACTAACCGGTCACTATAGACAATTACTTGTGTTTTTATCTTTTATGAATACGATCAAATAAGAGTGCACAGGCATGCTTAGGCGAGCTTACTCCTACGTCTATCTCTGCCTGTTGTGGATCTTAAAGCCTGACCACAAAAAAATAGACATGCATGGAACGCATGTTTAAATAAAAACTCCATATTAATAAACCGTAAAATACGCGCTCAACGCATGCCTTGCTTTTTGTGGAAAGGCCCTAAAATATCGCAGTAAAATTAATTTATTCTGTAACACTTCATCCATAAAAAACTCAGAAAACTTTCAACCGCGCTGAAGCCCGTTTCCACCAACAGAATGAAAAGTTATCGTTTACCCAATAGTTGGTCCAGCTGTGTTTTAAAAACTTTCCAACTCGGAACTATGTGCTCGTTAGGAGAAACTTTTATCGATAGCCAATCTGTTGGTGCTATGTTTTATGGAGTAACTAGGTACTATTGCAGCACATCAAGTTTATAGACAAAAGATCAAAAGATCAGCATAATACTGGTCCTTTTCACAGTTACAAATAATGAACAGTATGAGTTAATCCCTAAAATAAACAAGTCGAGGTAAAGTTGGTAGTACTATCTCCAGCACATCAACCTATCTATTTGAATGTGATCCATATACCGGTTTTTTTCTCATTAACACACACACACACACACACACATATCACGCCTGTAATCCCTTGCGGGGTAGGCAGAGCGTAAACAGCCGCAAAAAACGGCCATTTACACCACGTCTGACAAATGTTTGAGGGTTATTTGGAATATTGTGTATCGTTATAGTGACAGGTTGTCAGCCCATCGCCTAAAATTGCAATACACACCCTCGAGTCCCTTAGTCGCCTCTTACGACTCCCACGGGAAAGATATGGGATGATGCTATTCTAAGCCGGCATCACACGGCAAATGTATCTAAAAACTGTATAGTTTGATATTTTAAGTGGCCAATTGATGTGGTGCTGATAACACGTATTGTATTGTATTTGTATTTGTAACACGTACGACCTACCTACCTACCTACCTTATACCAATTGAATGATCAAGTCATTCGTCTCATCAAAATAATTTGCAATAAAAAAAGTAAGACATGATTTAAGCTGTTTGATGTCAGAGGACTACTACTAGTAGTAGGCGGTTGAAAAACTGAGTTCATCAAGTCACTGGCGGTTGGTGTCTCACACGAAGAGAGAGAGGGAAAGAGAAAGAGAGAGAGAGAGAGAGGGAGCTGTTTGATAACATCAAATCCCATGGAAAAATAATCACATTCTCAACTAACTTTATTTTGATAAATCAAAATCTCTCTCTGGTCTGCAGTGCGTAAGTAAATTGACTAGACAAACTTTCAGGGCGTGTTTTAGACGTGAAACATCTTTTCTTAATACCATTTTTTCGAAATATGGAATAAATATTCGGTCCTCTCGTACACATTTTTGATGCATTTTGAGTGATTTTGTATGGAAGAAACAATTTACTTTTTCATATTTTGACAAATTGGTAAAAAGAAAAGTTGTTCAGTTTCACATCTAGAACCTGCCCTTGAAGTTTGTCCAGTCATTTCACTTACACACTGAATAACGACGTGAATTACCATGTAACATCTAGGCATATGATTAGATATATGTAGATTTACTGCATGTATTGTCAAATACTATGTACTATCAGCGGCATCAAGAGCTGCCCATTGAAGAAATAAAGTTTTACAAGGTGTTAATAATATAAAAAATGCATGCCTAGCTAGTATCAATACAGGAAGCCGTTTTTTAAATATTACAGTTCCTTTATCAATATTGATCCTACCCTTAAACTATGGCAGGCATTAAAATTTTCATAAGCCAATATTAGTATTGATAGAACTTGCTACCCCAGCCATAAGGGCGCCTAAATTGTATGTATGTATAACTTTATTGTACCAAATAAATAACTAAAAAAAACAAATAACAGAAAAGGTAAGGCACAAAGGCGGACTTATCACATTAAGGTATCTCTCCCAGTCGACCTTTGTACTGTTTTTTTTCCTTTTACTGTATCTGTTCCATTTGTAGTGTTTTGTACACATTAAGTTCATAGTATTGGATTACGTCATCTAAACATGCATGTGCCAGTCTCAAATTCCACCTTCACTTGTAGAGCGTGCGGAAAACTATGCCGCTCCCGTATCGGCTTATACAGCCATGAAAAGTCTTGCCTCAGACACTGATTAAATCGTCTGTCCCAGACGTGTGAGGCCAATGATGATTGGATTACGGAAGACAATTCAACACCGGCCGTCTGAATACTAAAGGCAGTTAGATGATCGTGATTTTTTACGGGAAGTTGAAATTTTTTATAATTTCCTGACATAATTGTTCAGTTTCATGGTCTGCATATACCCATATTCGGAAGGCTATCCCGTTCATCTCATTAAATTTAAATGATCCCGTGAATGTTCAAGGTGCTGCTAATAGTACTTACTAGGTATTACAGGTATTACGATTCAGACATGCGTACTGTGGTGGAGACAAGACAAGTCATGTTGGTAAGTACTACTTCATCGTCATCATCAGCCTACATCTACCCATCGCAGGGTATAGGCATTATATACCAAGGAGTAGTTTAACTCGAGCACCTTTCCGCCAGAAACTACCTACATTAGCAGGGATGTCAACACATTGGTTTTGTACATCCGAATATAGGTGATGTCATACTTAGGTACTATTAGCTAAATTTCAGTAAAAAACAATTAATTTATACATTATAATTTAATGAATAGCGAGGTTTCTAGGTATATTTTTTTCAGATTTCCTGATACTGAAACAAAACCGCGCGGCGGCAGTGCGGTTCGCTGTGACACGAGCAGCACGAGATTATATGTAGTAGCTGTGTACGTATAATATGATGCCGTTAATATGATGTTAAACTACTGCTCCTTGATATTTTGTGGTATAGGCCTCTTCTCTATTGCGCCAATCTTCACGGTCCTGTGCTGATGTCTAGGATCCCATCGACTTGATGATATCATCGGACCACCGGGCTGATGGTCCGCCAGTCTTGCTCCTCCTGGCCACCAGTACAGAATAAGCTCAAAAATAAAAACCTAAACATGCCTTTTCTATGTAAGCAGATTATCCATATTCATTGGAATTTAGTTTCTTTTTAATGTTTGCTATATATTGTAGTTTTGTGACTAGCTCGATAGCGTAGCGGATGGTAACCCTGCCTGCTGCGCCGAGGGTCATGGGTTCGGGCCCCACAGCACACACATATTTGCTCAGCCGATTTTCAAATATTTGTGTTACAAATAAATATATAATTATTAATATCAGCTATCAAGTTCCCACAGTATAAGCTATGCCCACTTTTGGGATAGATGGCGCTGTGTGGATTGTCGAGGATATTTCAAATAAATAATACGTCTTCATCGAGGTACTTTTCTCACTCTGAATATCTGGCGCGTTAGTCTGTGTTACTATGTATAGATGTGTTTACATAGTTTGTACCTTAATTAATTGGTTAGTTAGTTCCAAATTAACCACATTCAAGACACGTGATACTAATTTGATCACCCTACGTACTAATTTGATTATCCTGGAAATCAAAGGTGTTTCAGCTGCAAGTGAATCAAACATTTCATAAAAGATTCCTTGCACTTAAGCTTTCATTCTCCTATAGTGTTGCAAACCCAGTCAATGAACGACCCGATCAACCGTGGTGTCAGAGTTTTTAAACCGCCTGCTGCAATGGCCTTTGCCAACCTTGTGTAAACCTTTCGGTCCACCTAGGTCCAGTTTCTGATACGTCCAGTTTCCTTTTACGTCCATGGACCGCCGTATAGTCAAATCAAATCAAATCAAATAACTTTATTTTGCTTCATACGGGAACACCATGCAAAATACATTATAAAATTTCATTAAATTAAAAGCATGTTACATTACAGCATTATAAAAACACTAAAAATACAATAAAATTTAAAACTTTAAAAAAGATACTAACAAAAAATATAAATTGAAAATACGGTTAAAATTTTATAAAATATAAGTAAGTGACTCATTAAAAGAAATTAATTGTTTAAGATTAATTATACTTTTTATCATCAAGCTCATTGTGAGATAGAATATTTGTAAACAAAACAAAAACAGGTAAAATCACAATTCATTCAAAAATACAATTTAGCCAAATACTCTTTTAAACTATAATATGGTCTAGTGACTAGAAAAGATTTGAGTCTATTCTTAAATGTAGAGGACTTTTGACAATTCTTGATGTCTGGTGTTAAATTATTAAATATCTTAATTCCAATGTAAACAACGCTGTTAAAGTAGTTAACATAATTTGATGTTGGAAGCACAATTCTACAGTTATTACGTAAGTTATGTGGCTGGACTTCACCAACTCGTTGATGTTGTTTATTATTGTTGTACACATATATGCTTATCAGATATATATAAAGTGATACGATAGTTAATATCTTGTGTTTGACAAACAAAGGTCTACAATGTTCGAGACGTGAAGCACCATCTATGATACGAACAGCTTTCTTCTGTAGAATCAAAATTGATTTTATTTCTACACAGTTACCCCATACCTCCAAACCATATCTTAGTATACTCTCAAAGTAAGCAAAGTAAATCATTTTTAAAGTTGAAGAATCGGAAATTTTTGATAGATTTTTGAGAGTGTAACAAGCACTTGCAAGTCTGTTACGGACAGCATCTACATGAGTATACCACCTAAGTTGTGTATCTATATTAACTCCGAGAAATTTTATATTATAAATTTTTGTTATAGGCAGAGGAAGAGTGTAGTCTGTGGTGTTTTTGTGTCTTAGAAATGTCATGTAGAAGGTTTTCTCCAAATTTATTTTGAGACCATTGCATTTGAACCAATGGGTGAGTTCTAACCAGCTTTTTTGAACGGTTTCCGCTAAAAAATCTATGCTTTTGTCCTTTATGATAACACTAGTATCATCTGCATACAAATATGGTGTTCCGAAGGTTATATTATAGGGGAGATCATTAATAAATATTATGAAAAGTAATGGCCCTAATATTGATCCCTGTGGAACACCACAATCCACCACATTGCTGTCTGATTGTACTGAGCTTGTTTTACCATTCAAAGTTTCCGATATCTGGACAAACTGTTGTCGATTTGATAAATAAGACCTTAAAAGTCCCAAAGCAGGCCCTCTTATACCGTAATACTCAAGTTTTTCAAGCAAAATTCTGTGATTGACGCAATCAAATGCTTTGCTAAGATCACAAAATATTCCAGCACACTTATTGCCCCTATTAAGACCCTCCAAAATATCGCTTGTAATTTTACAGATGGCTGCTGTTGTGTTAAGCTCCTGACGAAAACCAAACTGTTGATTACAAAAGTATTTATTTTTATTGAAATAGTCTTCTAAACGCAATGCTATAGCTTTCTCGAAAATCTTTGCAAGGACCGATAGCAGTGATATAGGTCTGTAGTTATTTTTATCTTGTTTATCTTGTTTTTTATATATTGGTATAACTTTAGCTTTTTTAAGTATCGAAGGGAAAGCTTCTTGAATCATGCAATCATTAAAAATGTAGCATAATGGAACACATAATTTATCAATGTGTTTTTTAATAATGTTTGTATTCAGTTCATCAGGCCCACAAGAATTTGTATTTTTTAACCTTTTAGTGATTCTGATGACTTCAATTTCATCAATGGGTTTCATAAAAAACGAGTTGCCATTCGGAGCCTTTGCTAAAAGTTTTCTAAAATTGTTCTTTTCACTTACAGATTCACTGTTGTTTTTGGTACCTATTTCTATGAAGAATTTATTAAAGATGTTACTTATATTTGTTGTATTCGAGATCAGTTTATCATGTTCTCTCAAGATTATGTTGGGTTTTTTGTTTAATTTCTTTTTACCTGAGTTTTCATCTACCAGTTTCCAAATAGCTTTGCTTTTAGACTTTGCTTTCCTAATAGTATTCTTAATATGAAGATTTTTTGCTGTATGTAAGGTCTGTTTTAATATGTTTTTATACAATTTAAAGTAAGCTCTAAAAGTGTCGTCCTGTTTTGACTTTCGGTTCAGAATTATAAGTTTCCTTTTATTCCTACAGGATATTCTCAAACCTTTAGTGATCCAGGACTTTCCACGTTTTTTGACTGTTATTTGTTTAACACGTTCACGGACACTAAGTCACACGACTTTGACACAACTTTTTTGTATGAAAAGCTATAGCAGTCCTGTCGCATATTTTACAATACGTATGATTCAAGAATGACACTAACTGCTAAAGCCTTCGACTGTTACCGCAGCTCTGTCTTATACAATAGTAAGTAGTCACTGTTAAGTGCGACAGAACTGCTGTAACAGCTGAAGAATCATGGGTTAGCGTTGATGTTTCAACTTCTATCTAGTTTTGAATAAACAACTCTTGCTTTTGATCAGTAGAATCCTTAGTCGATACTAAAGGAAGCTCAGATAAATGATTGATACGATCAGGAGCCTAGGCAGATAACGTCTTTCAATATCAATGTAAGGATCGTGGGTTGGCGTTTGATCTTACTTTCATATGGTTAGGACTTGAGGACCCGTAAGAGGACTCTTCTTGAAGAGTATCCTGGGAAACAGCGCAATCAAATAGCTTCTGTAATTTCTCGTTTAGTACCTACTAGCGGGATGCCGAGTAGTCACCCCACTGTTAAACTTTTTCCTGTAAAACGATGTTTTTCCGTGATGATATATAAACCATATTACTCAGGGATAGTGTAGCTTTCTAATAGTAAAAGAATTTTTAAAAACGATCAGTAGTTTCAAAGATTATTGATATCATACACACAATCAAATCACAAAACGATCGCGTATTTTATCACTGAAATTTACATTAATTTATTACCATTTGAAGTGTTTTTGAACATATAAATGGAATTAGAGAGACAGTCTATGAGTTTTTACTTATATTTAAATGTTATTGCATCATTATAAATCTTCAAACAGGCTACTTACATCAATTAGAAGTCCTTGAAATTTGGCGCCAAAACGATCATATGGACGTGTCTGCTAAAAATGACACTCACCGGCCGATTGAGGAATATGTCATAGATGCGCGAATGGTATACCCGCTCTGTCGTTGTGGGGGGTGGGGGGCGAGACGGATTGCTTAAAACTTTTAACAAATTTAAAAACTGCTCTATTTGACACTGACAATATTGGCAAAAGTTGCCCAGTGACACTTAAAAATGCTCTTCTTATTTTTGTATGAATCGAGCGCATGTCTTGGCAGCTCTGGCTAGAAAGCGCCCGCCACTATTGTAGGCTATAACAGTTCTGTCACTAGACCAAGTGCAAAAGCGAATGCTATGGCCTTTCTGTCCGTCAACGTGTTAAAAGGATAGTATTTATCAATTAACTCACGAATAATATCAATAAATTTATTAACTTTAATATCTACATCTATGTCATCCTTCAAAAAGTCCCAGTCTATGTTTTCTAGGTGTTTATTGAAACGTCTTGTAGCCCTGTTGGAGATTGCTCTTTTTGATATACATTCATCTTCCAATAATGATACTTTGATCATTTGAGAAAAAATTACAATTTGAGCATCATGATCCGAAAAGTGACAGGGTACTACATATGCATGCGTATAGTCATCAATGTTTGTCAGAATATTGTCTAGAGCTGAGCTGGTTAAATTCGTTATCCTGGTGCAATCCAAGATAGTAGGTTTTAAGTTATTTTCTAGTAATATTTGCAAAAACTCCTTTGTAGTGTTACTAGATGTCTGTAAATTAATATTGAAATCACCGCACAGTATCACGCTGCAGATTTTGTTTACCGACAAGAATCTGTCCAGGTGTTTAAGAAAGTCTTCTACTGGATATTTAGTATCTGGTGTTCTATAGACCGTACCGATCAAGATTTTCTGTTTACTAAGACTGTGGTAAACAACGCCGCAGATCTCAAATGAATTTTCCTTACTTAAAATTACAGTGTTATAGACCTTGACCTCCGAGATCAGGTCATCTCTAACAAAAATTATTGTTCCACCACCACTTCTTTCCGTACGAGAATAGTTTGCTCCTACTGTGTATCCCGGCAGATGTATCACAGTGTGTTCACTCGGTTCTAGCCATGTTTCTGATATGCATACGAAACAAGGTTTCACATTAAGATCTACCTCTAAAAACGCTTCAAGACTGATTAGCTTATTACTTAAGCGATTTATATTTAAGTGTAGTACCGAAAGGTTATTATTAAGATTACAGTTATCAATAATAACAGGATCATTAATTATAAAAAAGATCCGCCATTATAAAGCTTTTCATTAATATTCTTAAGAACTGTGTTTATTGAGTGAGCTAATTTATATTTGCCTCGTCTATTTAATTTATAGCCACATTTTCTATAATCGCTTTCCTCTAATTGAGGTTCATTAACTTGAAGATGGACGTGTTCATGTGTAGCAAATCTTCTTGTAATTGCACTGTTGTAAATATCAACAAATTGGTTGAAAAATTCAGAAGACGGGTGAACACTGTGTGGTACCTTAACTATGATCACATTTGTATGAGTTATTTTAGTAATATGAGTTTCTAAATCGTTCATTATTTGGCGTATAGGGTTAACATTAAAGTCGCTGCCACCAACCATGATTATCACACAATCCATTTTTGTAAAATTCGAAACTTTATATTCAATGTCCTGTAACACTCTAGATGTCGAGCCTAGGTAAATTATATCCGCAGTACAGCTGTAGTCATTTTTTCTTAGCTTTGAAAGCGCAAACAATAATTCAGAACCATGGAAGTCCGATAACAGCAGTAAGCGTGGTTTTTGCTGTGGTTGCTCTTCTGCTTCAGGCGTAAAGCTCTTTGCATCATCTTTTGTGACCTCGTTATTTTCAAATTTTTCTTTGTGTGCATTATTAGGGGGTTTATTAGTAGTGACTTGTATTAGTTTATAATCAATAAGGCTATTTAGCTTAGATACAAGTTTGCGTAGCATTTTTGAGGTTTTTTTTAGGTGTAAGCCATAAAGATTGCCTGCTTGTTGTTTTACTATACTTTCTTGTAGTTGAGATTTTTCTTCTACTGTTTTATATAATCTGTTGGAAAGTTTTCTCATCTTAAAGTTAAGCTTTTTTATTTGTTTTTGCATGGCTTTGATTTCAATCATTTTAGTATTAAAAGCAATTTGAAGGCCAGGTACGTCATTTCCTTCCTTGAGAGCTTCATTAAGTTTAAGGTTCTCAATACGCAAGATTTCAATTTCTCGGGCCAGGGAAGTGCTTCGTTGTTCGGATGATGTCAGTGTTCGACTTATATCGTCACTTTTTTCTTCTACCTTGCTATCTTTTATTTCTTTTGTCTTTATAATTTTAAGAAGTTCTATGTTTTCTCTTTCTAGTTCTGTAACCCGTTCTAAAAGCATAATGTTTTCGTCTTCTTTCTTTTGTATTTTGCATTTCAGTGGAGTTAATATTTCCATTGAGTCGTTAGCTAGCAGTGTAGTGGCGCATCTGGTACTATTCCTCAAAGAAATTAATTCGGCCTCTAATTTATTATTTTTTTGTTTTTCTTCTTTTAGTAATGATATAAGATTTTGGTTTTCTTCCTGCATATCACAGTTGTTTGATATTTGCTCTGCTTTTAAGTCATTTTTAAGTTTTGTAATATCTTTTTTCTGTTTATCAATTAATTTGTCCTTGTCTGCAATAGATTTTAAGTATTTTTCATGTTTGCTTGTTCGCTCATCATCGCTCTGGCTAATGCGACTGTCAACAGGTTTAGTTGCATTGGTCTTTGTTCGGGTGCGAATTTGTCTCTTGGCGACTTCCATCTCATCAATAAATTTGTAGGTTTTTCAATGTGAATGTGATAAAAAGTTAGAAATCCTCAAAAAAAAAGAAAAGCAGATGAGAAAAGAAACAAAAAGACTTCTTATTGTGGTGAGATGCGATCTTCGGTTCACTGCGTGTGAGACCATGCAGAGTACCGCTAGACCAATGGGTCTTATTAGGCAGCAGTGAAATAAGAGTATAGTCTCGTCGTCGTCAACGAAACTTTGTTTACGCAAAGCGCAGACAGTGAATAATGTGGTTTTGTCTAATCACCCACACTTAAATCACAATTTTTGAGGTTATTATCAATCACTTATTGCATTATTGCACATAATTCGAGTCAAATTTTATTTAGTTTTTGATATGTAGTACATATTTTACTTGGTTTCTGATTTATTTTGTTTGTAGTGTAATTAAATCGTCACAGGAACACTTTTGTTTATGCCGTTTATTTCACTTTTAAGTCATTTGTTAGTTAAGATAACATTTCCTGTAGTAATTTGTACACTTATAAGTTTAATTATTAACACTAACATATGTTCTGAGTACTAAAACCATTTTTAATCCATTTATAATTACGGAGCTGATATAAACAAGAGCACACTAGCGACACCACTATAGTTTAGTCGGTAACGGAGACCGACAGCTGACCGACACTGCTTTTATATAAATAGACCTAGCGACAAAGTTTAATTTACAGTACTGAAAATATGTTATAATTTTACAACTCAAAAATAATAAATGACCAAACTTCAGCTTTTTTAGACAAGGTAATAAAAACAATATTTTTAAAGTGGTAAACAAGCCCATGAAACAGATTAATGGACCATGCAAATTTAAAACCAAACCGGACGTTGCCATTTTAGGAGACAGTGCCCACATATCAATCACTATGTAAAAAAAAATAGAATTTGGATCTAATACAGATTATTTAGGTCAAACTTTGACAGCCGAAATTGATTGCGTTTAGAAGCAGTGAGCCGCGAACGAAAGTTGCAAAAAGTCTTTGAAGGAATGGGTCACCCTTTGAAGTATTGACAGCTTTAATTTTTAATTACCCTTTACATAAATTATATTCAACAACTTCATCAAAACATTTGTTTACTAATTGATAAAACGCCCTCCCTATACTCGTTACGCTACCTACACGACAAACACCTAAAATTAAATATTTCTCAAAATGTGATGTTCATATTGCGTGTGTCGTACCATTATTAAACTAACTCCAACAAAGCAATCAGTATTACTATTTGTTAGTTTAATTTTAATTGCTCTAATTGCTATTCCAATCTTTGCCACTTTTTTGACATACATGTCGGAAAAGGGTTGGCGTGGTGGTGCCGGCTTAGAATGGTATCTGTAATTCGTGGGTTCCGTAAAAGGTGACTAAAAAATGGATCCACGGAATGGTAACGAAACTTCAGTCGCCAATCCGCCTGACATTTACGCCACGTCTGACAAATATTTAAGGTCCGTTACAGAAAAACCGCGTAGCACTATATGAAAGGTTGTCATCCGATCGCCTAAAATTGCTATACAAATGTAACCCTTGAGTCCCTTAGTCGCCTCTTACGACACCCGCAGGGAAAAATGCTATTGTAAGCCATCACGCGGAGTATCACTCTATGTATTAAAAATATGTTGCGTACATTTAAAGATCAAAGCGTACAATACTATGCGTATATTACTATAACACTTATGCACAATGCCCACGCGGGACGCAACCGTAACACGGAAAGCGACTTTTTTTTTATTAATGATGGGTTTGCTCTTGACTCTAGTCTAGGTCATAGGACAGAGACAGAGTCTAAGATGGAGCGAGCTCACCCAGAAGAAGCCTGTTCACTCTTACTTTGAAGAGATTAGGGTTGTATGCGTTTACTTGTAAGTTTTAATTTAATTTATACTATTCGTACAGTTATGTACAAGATCCAATATAGGCTAATAATACAGTGATATTGCCAGTACCAACAAGTGGATAGGTGTAATTACGAAGAATAAAAAAAGATGTTAGCGTTACTATTACAAGTGGCCAGAATTAGGCCCCTAAATTGTTACCTAGAATCCGTACTACCCGTACTAATATTATACATCTGAGAGTTTGAATTGTTTATTGAATTTGTTCGCAGTTTGGTGAGGACATAGCTAGCTGAACCTGAACAACCTGAGCGACGACCCGCAGGAACAGTCGTAGGTTGGTTGTTTCTGTCACAGTAAAATGGCAGAAACAGGAATTTGGCGAATTCCTAAGCATTTGTCTAATCGCCGGAACATTGAAAAATCGTGACATCATACTTTCTTTGTCCTAAACAGATATAGGAATGTGGAATATACCAATTACTAAAGTTGTTTAGGAAATTGACAAAACGAAGTTCAATAGATACCTTTTTTCAATGGTTTCCATGATATTTGATCAGAAAAAAGGAAAAATAGAACTTCGTTTTGCCATTTTTATTATTTAACGAACAAGTATCACTCATGATGAGAGTTTACACGACTTACTTGTTGTATGGTTAGTAGAGAGTTTTATCCCTCTACGTTTCGGCTGCTTATGGCAGCCTTCTTCACGGAGGTCGACAGATCACATACGCCCGCCCGTCAGCTGTGATTGCCTAACATTGCATTTGATTCGTTTTGCCATATTCCCAAACCAGATTTGAAAATACATTTAGGCGAAATTCTAGGAATCGGTCCGAATTTCAGTTTAGGAAGATGGTAAATGAAGTCTTATATTATGCCTATTCCTAATTCTGCCATATAACTACGACATATCCATCAGTACCATTATTAGATTATATTGAGGGATATTAAGTTACGCCTAGGAAATGCCCGCCAATACGTTCGTTGATCAACGCCAAGAATACTTACGTGAAAATATATTTTATTTCCGCTTTGCTGGTTGCTACGAACGTGCTACGAACAGTGCTACGACTTTATCCGCGTAGACGTGTAGTTTCGTGTAGCTGTCAGTTAAGGCCGCACCAGTCCCAAAAAGTAAATCCCCTCTCTTTTCCTTTCGTTAGAGAGAAACAGACAATGGGCGGCTCAGATCCGAAAGCCAACAATCTGTTTAATTATTAAAGATATAAAAACAAATACTTCAAAGCGTAAGGTCATAGATTCATAACTCATATTATAATGAGGAAGAAGAGGACATAAAATAAAATATAAAATTATGTAAAACAATCAAATCTAACAGGATTTTACCGATTAAAACGGACCAAAAACGCAATATAAGAGCTGACTTTGTGATATTTTTTTCTATCTAGGCATTTTAAATAAATTGTGTTTAGAGCCCCATAGTATTGTAGCATATATCTTGAAGTATAATAAAAATCAATCATCAAATTATGAGTAATATCGTCTCATAATTTGGAGATTTTAAGAAATGGGATATTCAATTCCGAACACTATCCAACCTTGCGCGGTTGATTTCTAAGCCCACTTCACGTTAAGTGAATCGCACACACCGGACAACATTGCGGTTCATGACAGCAACCTTACAAGTAGCAGCCTGTGATAGGCAAAATTTTGGGCAGTGATGTGTGCTATGATTTGTAAGGAAATTAATAAGCGCCTGTCATCAAAAAAACCGGATCCGGCAAAACACCAAAAAATCATGCGTATCGTATGAGAACCACCTTAAAGCCTTAGAAATCACCGGTAGGTACTTCATCATATACATATGGCGTTTCATCAAATGACTTATTATACGGTTTTCAGTTAATACATATAATAAATAGAAACTAATCCGCAGAATATTCCAAGACGGTATAGAGTGTAAAAAATAACTGCAAATACTGCAAGTGGTGAACCAACCCATAAAACTGCACAAGATTCCCCAAGAAACATAGGTCGAAATATGAAAATAAATATTGGACAACATGTTCTAACCGACCGGAATTTGAATGAGAGGTAATTTTATTTTATTTTCTTTGCCGTGTGATGGCGGTTGCCGTGTGATGCCGGCTTAGAATAGAATCACCCCATTTCTTTCCCGTTGGTATCGTAAGAGGTGATTAAGAGACTTGGGGGTTACATGTTACATGTGTAAAGCAATTTTAGGCGATGGGCTGACAACCTGTCACTTTGGTGATACACAATTATCCGAATGACCCTCAAATGTTTGTCAGGCGTGGCATAAATGTCCTTATTTTACGCAAGGGATAAAGGCGTCATATGTGTATGTATGTGCATTTCACCCTATGTTCCATGGGTAATGCTGCTCAATTTCATAGGCTGTTTCACCCCTTAAATATTTGCACATAATATTTTGTCGAATGACCCTCAAATATTTGTCAAATATGGCGTAAATGTCTTTTTTGTATGAAAAGTAACAATGTTTCGTGTGTATCTGCACTTTTGTACACAAATAAATGCTGTTATAACTCATACACATACACATACACACATATTACGCCTATAATCCCTTGCGGGGTAGGCAGAGCGTAAACGGCCGCATAGAACGGACATTTACGCCACGTCCGACCAACATTTGAGGGTCATCCGGAAAATTGTGTATTGCCATAGTACATACATAAATCACGCCCCTATCCCTTACGGTCTAGGCAGAGCGTTAACGGCCGTAAAACGGATATTAACACCACGTCTGACAAAAGTTTGAGGGTCATTTAGATAACTGTGTATCACTATAGTGACAGGTTGTCAGCCCGTAGCCTAAAATTGCAATACACACCCTCGAGTCCCTTAGTCGCCTCTTACGACACCCATGGGTAAGAAATGGGGTGATGCTATTCTAAGCCGGCATGACACGGCATATATATTGCCATAGTAACTCATTCAATTTATAATATAATAAATCGTTAATGTTTATTACCTTTCTACAAAACGTTGATTGACGGTCATAGTATAATCTCCATTTATTTATAAGTGGATGATTTATAACAGTCATTATTTAGAAGGAAAAACCATTCGGGAAACTGTTTGCCCCTGCCCTGTTCCGTTTAGGAAAACTTCTTTTGATCAAGTTGTACTGATTTTCCTCGTTTTCTTACACTTACAAAAGATGTATATGCGCATGTATTTTTATATATTTTTGGCAAACATCAAAAAAGGGGAATCTAGTATGGAACTAACTATTGAACATACTTATCGCGACTTCGAATAAGGAACTTACTTGTAACGTATAGGCTAGTGTGACATTCAGTATGTTTTTCATGTATTCGTCATTTGATTAAAGAATAAATTATGTAATTATCATCGAATTGTGTAATTTTTCGATATATTTGTTCAAAGGGGAGAATTTTTTACTGCATTTTCTCAAAATGTGATGTAAAAGTGTATTTACCCGTTAGTCCTCTTTTGCATATCTCAATAACTACATGAACTGTTTCTTTACAACACTACTTTATTCAATGTAGGATAGTATTATCATTTATTGACGTCATGGCGCGTCATTGCAAAAAAAATATTTAAGGTTAATATTTTTAACATCATAATTTTTTTTTAAATTATGGATGGGTTTGCTCTTGACTCTAGTCTAGGTCATAAGACAAAGACATATGAATATGAATGAATCATCTAGGTCTCCATTATTACTCCCAAACCAAGTAAACGTTTTGAAATAAGAAATTATTCAAGTAATAATAATAAAAACAAAACATAGCATAAGTTAGTATTTATAAAGACAAATCTAGGTACAGCCAGCTTAGGCGTACAGTTCAGAACTTTCCTACTACTTTTATTGGACACGATGTTTTTCTTAGCAGTTTAGTTAACTCCTGCCGAAATTCCAAACTACCCTTCAACAAACGAACATAAGAAAAGGGTTCGAGGGTTAACTCCTTTTTAGTTTTGTTTTCTATGGACAGGCGAATAGAAAACGCTTTTGATAATAGTTGACGAATTCAAGTTCGTGAATTTATTTATTTATTTATTAAACTTTATTGCACAGAAAGTACAAAGGGCGGGCCTAATGCCACGCGGCATTCTCTACCGGCCAACCAAAAGATAAACAGAAAGAGTCAAAGCGGGTACCCATACACAAAAAAAACTAAATATAATCGTACTTAAAGTTCGCACTAAAGGTAGGTATACAATACATAAGAAGGAATAAACAAAAATACTATACTTAATAATTTAACAAAATCAAATAAAAATTCATAAACCTACATAAAAAAAATACATGCATACGTAAATAAATAAGATATACCAACGACAAGCTAACAGAAAATAAAATAGAAAATCTAACAAAATAACTAAGAACAAGATAGACTAGCCTGGTATGGCAACTATTTTAGGATATATGTCTATCCTAAAATAGTTGCCATATAATAATATAATATCTATCTAATCTATTGTATTCGCATTTGCATTATACCTAAACGAACAATACTTGTTTTTATAATCAGGATCTCGGAAACTGCTCCACCGATTTTCGTGATATTTTGTTTATAGGGTATGCAGAAAGAGAATGAAATGTGCAAAAAGTGAACGATTAGTTGTTTCATAGGTTAATATGACATTTCTTATACTGCCCTTAAGTTCCACGCCTATTCTATTCTTTTTTTAACTCTTCAGTGTTAAAGAAATGAGGAAAGTTTGTTCTAAAAGGTACTGCAACGAGTGGCGAAGAAGGTAACAGGATACGAAATCTAGCTCAAATTACACTAGGTAAGGTGCTTTCATACGGCTTATATGTGATTGTTACGTAACAGTACTCAAGTGTGGCCGCAGTGTTTACATCCGTTGCCGACATGTGGGAGTGATTTGACTGTTCATATAGATAATATATAGTGCACTTGATGTGAACATGCATTGTTATTTCAGGCGGCTGCGTATTTTGATTTCCAGAGGTGTATCTTGAATATGGATAACAAAACCTACGTTTGGAGTGTCCTTTGTGCTCATAAAGTACAAAATATTATTGAGTAAGTATTTGATTTAGAAAACACTTCAATATGTTGGGCATCAAATTTTTAAGAACTTGCAAAGTTTTGAACGATCACTAATAGCGACGCCTAGGCTACCGCACTTCATACATTTCCCGCAAATTTTGCATGCATATCTTGCATATTCTCGGGCAATGGATAAGCGGTGTAAATGGCAGGTCCAAATCATGCACGTTGTAAACATTGCAAGATTTCTAAAATGGTATAGGTACCTAACACGGGAAGAGTTTTAAAAATTAGTTATTCAAGAATTTTTATATTCTCTCTCTTTTTGTGTGGGACACCGAGTCGTCCAACGACCCGATGAACCCTGGTGTCAGAGTTTATATTTATTTCATTTGATAAAATAATCTGAACTCAATACGAGTGTGACTGTACTCCAATGACCAAGTCCCAGCTTACTGATGGTTCACGTCTTTCTGTTTAAGTTTGAGACTATCCCAGTTGATATTGATCTATGTTGTTCTGGCAGATTAAAAATATCATTGGAAATTTTACTACTGACCGACACTCAAAACAAAGGATGGACTGGTGATAATGATATCACACGGCATCATAAAAAAGATTATTATTTAGTTTTGCATGGAAATAAAATACCTACATAGTTTGGGATGGATACTTTAACCGTACATTGCGACATATTAAATTGGCTACTGGAATAAGCATTATACTTTTTGTTAAAATGGCCGGCTTTTGAATTATTTATGAATAGCGCAAAGTCAAGAATAATTTTATTGCGACGTATTTGTAGTGACATTAAAATGGATGATGGTAAACCCGTGAATGTAAAAAAACGCTTTGATTCGTGTACGGTTGTACACGTGTCCCCGGTCGGATGAAAGGGCCCTCTTTGAAAAATTGCCCTCAATAACTCCAGAACTGGACTGTGGACAATACTTTCATTTTTGCGCTACATTTGAGCCATTTAGAAGCATGCTGGAATTTTAACAGTCGACATCAATAAATAGGTACGTATATGTATTATGTATGCTTTGTGTTGAGAACCAGATGAATTTTGTTGTGTGGGAAAGAGGTAAGTAGAAAGTAAAGTTTTTTTATCCATAAACCATATACTCGTAATATCAATGAACAAAAAATTATATATATCGATAACTGGCTAAGTCAATAAATATTTATTGTACAAGACCTAAAATTGTTTGGTTACAAAGTTATAATTGTTTTGAAATTTGTATTCGATTGATCATTTCTCATACAAACACCTGCTCTAGGCTTGATGCTGCTATCATTACTAACAAAAAGAAAACTTTTACGACTTTTGCTATTTTTAACTACAATATTTATTTTTCTAATACAACATTCTGTAAATAAACTTTAGTATCTGTACTGCATTCTCGGCCCACGGAATTTCTATATTATACGTTTTTAGTTATGAATTTTGAAGTGATAAAGGCAGCATCTTGTCTAGAAAGGCATTTTCATTACCTTAAATTACCAATAAGGTACCTACCTATTGTACAACACAGAAACAATTTTGCAGTGATTAAAACCGTGAGTACAACATAAAGAAAAGCTACTACTTTATCATACCTTTGCAGAACAACCTTAATTAAAACAAGACAGCGCAGATTCATGTACGTGTATTTATAAACCTTACTTGAAGCCTGAAATATTTAAACGTGAGTTATCAAAGGCGTTCACGGGTCGTGAAACACCCGCATCCTGAAATGAGCGCTGTAACGTTACTGTCTGGGTGGTGTAGTGCTCTGATCCTTACGCTTTCGACCCTGAAAGTTGTTGGTTCGATGCCTGTGAATAAATAAACAGTGGTTATGTTTCACTTCAAGTGGAAAAACAGTCTCGTGTCGTCACTCGCGCGGGAAGGTTGCATCGATTGTTAACGAATTCTCTACGCTAATTGAGTTGTTTACGTCTAACGCGCCTAGGTACCTACTCAATGCGGACCGGCCTACGCCGGCATACCGCTGTATCGCACGGCCCTAATTAGTGAAGCTCTTGGTCAACAATGTCGGAATCAGGTGACAATAATGTAATCCAGACTGTGGCCCAAGTTCATGGTTCGAGTAGTGTCCCTATTCAAGTGTCGATACCGAGTGAAGATTCAATCAAGCAAGAGGAGGAAAAGATAACGAAAGATGAGGAAATATCTTCGTTGGAAAGTGAAGGGTCTTCTGATATTATGGATTTTGACGAGACTATTCACGGTGATGGACAGAAAAGTTTTAAAAGCAAGAGGACCAGAGAGAGTAACAATACAACTGATAGTGACGATATTATCAATGAAGAGAAATGGACTGATGTTGGAAAAGGAAAGAAGGGTAAGAAAGAAAGAAAGATAGAAGAAACAAAAACAAATAAAGAAGATTTAGAAGTTTATGTTACTAGCAAAGAACCCCTCCCCAAGCAATTTGCTATGGCGTCGATTCTAAAAGAAAATGGAATTAAATTTGTGAGCCGTGTAAAGTACATAAATTCCTTTAAAATCAAGATTGAGTTTCTTTCTCAACAAGGTGTGGAACAACTCTCTTCTTGCGAAGCTTTCATCCAGAAGGGTTGGCTGGTTCATAAGCCGTTAGAAGCCAATTTCTGTTACGGGATAATCAGAAATGTTGACTCAGAGTTATCAGATGAATTCATACAAGAGAAAGTGTCCTGCTTCGGTCAAGTTTTATCAGCAAAAAGACTCAAGCGACGTGATAGAGGGGATGGTAGTTGGCATGAATGCGATGTAGTTAGACTGTGCTTCAAAGGATCAAGTCGGCCACCTCATGTTTTTGTTGATAGTCTCAGAATAGTAGTGGAGCCTTATGTATACCCAGTATCACAGTGCTATAAATGCTGGCAGATTGGGCATAGCATCAGAAACTGTCCGTCAAAGCATTACGTCTGTCCAAAATGTACTGGAAAACATGAAAACTGCGAAACTAAAGTATTTTGCTGCGTCAACTGTAAAGGACGACACATGTCTATGAATAAAACATGCCCGGTATACATAAAGGAAAAAAGGCTTCGTGAACTTATGGCAGAATTTAATTGCACATATAGAAAAGCACTTACTCTGTATGTTAAACCTTCTCCTGTGCCACAAGACCGAGTTGAATAGCCTATTCGACAAAATGATTTTCCTGTGTTAAATAACACTCCCATTGCACCAGTTCATGAACATATTACTCCAAGGCCAGCATATAATTCATTGTTCAAGGAAAGCAGTTTGAAGACAGAGGTTAAAAACACCCAAAATATAGAGCAACAACAGCCGGAAGTAAGAAGTTATAATAAGAACGTTCGAAAACCATCTTTAAATAGAGGAAAGAAGAAGAATTCTCAGAAAGGTTATGGGGACGCGGATGAGATGGACTGGAATATAATGGACAGTGATGAAGATGCCCATTCAGAAGACGACAACAACAAAGAAAAGACTAGTAAAACGTCAATAAGTGAATTGTTCTATAGACTGAAGGAAGTTATATTCCTTAGATCCATGAGTGTGCAAGATTAGTTTGGTAGCATTATTCGTCTAACTGTTGAGTGGGGTAGTTATCGTTGCGTCAGAGTTTATTTCAAGTTGTCCGATGTTCCAAACGTTGTTTAATTTATTCAACAATGGTTGGAACTGATAAATCTATTAAGCTTAATATTCTCCAGTGGAATGCCCAAAGTTTAGCATGTAAATTAAAATCTTTTGAAGAATTATTAAGGATAGAAAAAATTCACATTGCTATCGTAAGTGAAACATGGCTCTCAGATTCAAAAGTCATAAAAGTAAAGGGTTATTCGTTATTCAGAAAAGATAGAGATGATGGATATGGAGGACTTATTATTTTGACACATAATAGTATTAAATCACACTCTGTTTCTATAAATGTTTCAAACCCAGGTATTGAGGTATTGAAAATCAGGATTTTTAACTGTTGGCCTATTGAAGACATTGTTGCTGTTTATTGTCCAGGTAGAGTTCGCACTTCACGCCAGGATTGGGATGAAATTTTTTCCCTTGGTCAAGAACGAAGCTTAATCCTTGGAGATTTTAACGGTCATCACTCTAGTTGGTCTTGTAAGGTTCCAGAAGACACAAGAGGCAAGATTTTATTTCATTCAATTTTAGATAGTAACTATGTTTTACTAAATAACGGAGATGTCACCTGGTCGAGGCTTCGTGAAGGTTTATTGGAAAAATCGTCTCCAGACATAACGTTGGCTAGTTCGGATATCGCGTTAGACTTTCAATGGGCTGTACTTAACGAAAATTTAGGCAGTGATCACTTTTTTATCAAAGTTTCAATGAAACAGATGCTGAATAAAGACAATAATTTTAAAAAGAGAAATTATAAAAAGGCTGATTGGTTTCAGTATAAAGAATATCTTGAGGAGAATTTTGTCAATTTTAGTTTTTCTGATAATCCTCAACAAGATTATGATTCTTTCGTTGAAAATATTAATTGTGCAGCGGATAAGTTTATTCCCATGATTGTATATAGTCAAAACCCAACAGCTAGTTTTAAACCCAAACCATATTGGAATGCAAGTCTTTCTAAATCAGTAGCTAAACGTAGACAGGCATTGTCGAGTTTTAGAAAGAATCCAACTCCAGACAATTTGGATATTTTAAGGGACAGAACAAATAACGCTCATAAAGAACTCTGTGTTGCTATTAAAAAGGGATGGGAAGATTTTTGTGACTCCATCGACGAAAAGACCTCTGCGAGTGAAATGTGGGTAAAAATGGGTTGGATGAAGGGTTATAGAAACCCTAGGCAGATTGTTGATCCTGTAAATGCGGCACAATTACTTAAATCGTTGACCCCTGATTATGTCTTACCCCCTCCGCCTGTTCTTTCAAACTATAACTCACCTCTCGATATTGATATCTCTCTGCAGGAGCTAGATAAATGTATCAAGTCTAAAGATACATCTCCTGGATGCGATGATATTTCATATTCAATGATTAGGCATTTACCGGTTCAGGGAAAACAAGTTCTAGTTAAACTTTACAATAAATTTATTACTTGTGGGTTTGTACCATCACAATGGCGGGATATTGGAATAGTGCCCATTCCCAAACCTGGAACAAAACCAAATCGAGTGTCATCCCTTAGACCTATTTCACTTATGTCTTGTTTGTGTAAGATATTACATTCAATTTTGAATAACAGAATTGAATGGCTTTTAGAACGTAACAAGGCATTTTCCAAAAATACTACGGGGTTCCGTAAATGTAAATCATGTTTAGATAACTTAAGTAGTTTGGTGACCAGGGTCCAAGTTGGGTTCTCAAAAGGGATGTCGACTATTGCATGTTTTTTAGATATCGAAAGCGCCTATAATAACGTCGACAACACTGTTCTGATTAAAGCATTAGATGATTTAAAAGTCGGTTCTAAAATTTGCACATATCTGTGGAATTTCCTGAGTGAAAGAAACTTAAAGATTAGTCTTGATAATTACTGTGTTTTACAGCGTAGAACTTGCCAGGGTTTGGCTCAGGGAGATCCACTATCTCCTCTTTTATTCAATGTTGTAACTCGAGATATATGTAACAGTTTAAAAGATGAGATATTTATATCACAATACGCTGACGATTTTGTTTTTTACTGTCAATGTGAATCAGTTAAAGATGGGGAGAAGAAATTACAACAGAGTTTATTTAAGATTAATCGTTTATTATTAAATTTGGGCTTAGATATTTCTCCAGTAAAAAGTAAAGTGTGTTTATTTAAAAGGGGTTACAAAAAAGAAAACATAATTATCACTTTAAATCAGGGATTGTATAACCGGAATTTTTTCGGTTGAAACGGTAAACGGTATGACGTCATACCGAAATATTACGATACCATAAAGTGTCGGAACCGGAAATTTGTTGCTACCGCAAATTTACCGGTACCGGTATTTTTATGGTACCAAAACCGCTATCAAAAGGGTTTTGCAAGGTCATCTCCGACAATTCGGCCACCGTAGCCTACGCTGCGTTGCCGTTCCGTGCATGCGGTGGAAGGGTGAATTCCGCATCAAGCAGATCGCTTGCCCGCGCGTGTTGAATTGACAGAGCCGCCATTCTTCTAACCCATAGGATTAAAAAGGCGCGTCGTGCCTGGGTAGCTTGGTAGGGCAAGAAGTCGTGTTCGTTTCGTACGGGTTGTACTACTTTAATTAAGCGTGTGTACGGTCGTGTGCATCAAAACTTGTCATCGATCAACGTACATGATTTTCGGTCAGATCAAATAGTAAATAAATAAGTGGGATCATTTGAGGCTCGGGTTCCTAAGGTTCTAAAGTGGCACTAGGTCGGAAAATTTAGATTTGCTGTAAATTGAAAGGTTCTATTATGACTGAAGTGCCACCAAATGAATGTCAATAAAGTTAAAAATCATTTGTAATTGTTAATTGGGAAAGGTTGAATCTGTTTAATATTATGTCGCCATAATTTGATGAGGTTAAGGTAAGTGAGGGTCAAATGGTGACTTCGAAATATAGCATGCGTTGTATAGAGCAATGAATTCCCCTTCTAAGGATCCCTATTTAAGGACCAAAAATTCCAAGATTTTGCAGATGGAAATGGATTAAAAACCTTAGTCGTACAGGCAAGCCTTTGAAGTCCTCTTGATTTTGAAATTTTCTCATTCAGGTATCACCGAAAATGCCATACTTTAAATGAAATGTGTATTTTGTTAATATTCCTGCGTAAAAAATTGTCTATGTCCTTTCTTACTGTCTCACCAATAATCGGTGCCACTCCTAAGGGTCGCGACTTTACAAGGAAATGTATGCAACGAATTGTGTTGCGCGCGGCGCGGTCGAAATTTCCAAGCGGCTGAGGCGGCGGCAGTCGCGACCGCGCAGCGCGTGCCGGCACTGTGCGACTTTACTTACAAGAAAATGTATGCAACGAATTATTTAGAGCGGTTAGGTCGAACTCCGGTGGCTCTGCGGTGTAGTGTATGGTGACAAATCTTTCAGTATGTTTGATATGGTATAGAGCGTAGGCTTTAATTATAATGAATGGACTGGACTGAGGATATTAATAATGTCACAGAAAAATTGCTATTTTCAATACTACATACATGCACATATCACGCCTTTATCCTTTGCGAGATAGGTAGAGTGTTAGCGGCTGTAAAATACGGTCGCTATCGCCACGTCTGACAAATATTTGTGTGCCGTTTCAGAAAAAAACGTGTATCACAATAGTGTGATACACGTTTTTTAGACACGTGTATAGTGACAGGTTGTCAGCCTGTCGCCTTAAATTATAATACAGTCCCTTAGTCATCTCTTATGACAGCCGTGAGAAAGGAATGAGGTAATTCTATTCTAAACCTACATCATACAGCCGATTTTCAATACTAGGTGGTAGAAATAAACAACAAAATAAAAGTAAGTGCAATTATCTCGAAAACGGTACGTCGCAGCGAATAAATAACAAGATTTTCAAACCTCCTAAATTACTAACTCCGTAATTTTTTTGACCTTAGGTTGACCTTGACCTTAAAATGATCGAAAATTTCATACATAATTTTTACTTTCATTGCTCCCACGTTGCTCACCGTTCTCCCTGCTTTGCTCATTCCCCATATTCCCCAAATAAACCGCTCCACCTTGCCATACCCTTTCTCTACCTCTCCCTCTCCCACAAAGTTTAAAATCACTTGAATCAGGTAAATAACAGCATTATAAAACTAATATGGTATATTTCGGTGACACCTTTTTACTTGACTGAGAGAATATAAAAATCAAGAGCTTTATTTAAGGCTTGCTTCTTCGATTAAGCTTTTTAAATCCATTTCCATCTGTAAAATCTTGTAATTTTTGGTCTTCGAACAGGGACCTTTAGAAGGGAAATTCATTGCTCTATACAACACATGCAATATTTCGGAGTTACCATTTGACCCTGGCTTACCTCAACCTCATCAAATAATGACAACATAATACTTAACAGATTTGACCTTTCGCAACTAACTATTACAAACGATTTTAAACTTTATTGGGTCTGTAGGCTTTCGGATCAGATGGGGGCTTGCCGTTTCCTTTGGGAAGAACATCAAGTTGGCTGACCTTCCATGCGTCTGGGAAGAACCGACCTGTAAGCAACACGTGTACATGAGCAGCATCTCACTGCTACTAACCTTCCAGGTGTGCTTGATGATTCGGGCTGTATGGGCTGTCGGGCGTCCGTACCAGGTGCAGTGTTCGGGAGTTCCTTGATGATGTTCTCGAGCGTCTTAAGATTTGACGTTCTGGAGTCGTCATATGATGCACACGCGGCAGTGACGCGGATCGCGCGATGGTAGGCCGTATCCCTAGAGGGGTCGTCATCCGGGCAGCGTGCCGTCAACAATCCAGACATTGTTCCATCCGCAGTAGTGGTGTAGGCCTGAAGCAGGTCTACACAATGGAGCACATTCATGGGTGGACGCGACCTTCAGGAGTCCGCCCAATACGCTAGCCCCCATGTGTCTTCATTCCCAGAATCTGCCACATAGCGAAAATGATTGAATTCAGCGAGCCTCATTGCATTTTTGTACTGACCTCTTTTAGCCCGAAGAATGGTCAGTAAATGCTCCATGATTAGGGCTGCGTCGCTTTTTTGCACTCTGCCAGTTATGGCGCGCTGCCGCGAATCCCCTACGCACGCGGTTTAGCGCAGGGTTCCATCACTCATAGCCGTTAGCACCGTCGTTTTCTCGGATACCGAGACATTTGTAAGAAGACGGGCAGCCATCTCCTGCAGCAACTGCAGCTCAGCCTCTTTCTGGGCCAAAACCTCTGTTATGGCCCTGCTTTCAGCATTCTCGTCATCTGACATGACTAAGCGGTCCGTGCCGAGGCGCTAGACAGATAGCTTAGTCTTAATAGGTGCTGATTATCAACCCTGCACGCTTGTCGTGCTCATAAAATCCGGAAAAGTTGAAAATTTAAAACTTGATGAGGGAGGAGGGCGATTTGAGGCTTCAATATACATATTACTGGGTATCCTGTTCAAAACTGGGATGTAAACCGTTGGTCTGTATGCCTCTACGATCCCGAGAAATACGCTTCTAAAGTTTGACCCCAAAAAGGGGGTTTTTGGGACGCGGCAACAAGAAGGAGGGGGCAGGGTGGTTTGTGATGCATGAAATGAGTTCTTCTTGTTTTAGCGCAGCCGTTGAAGAAAACGCGGTGTGAATCGGACCAGCCGGGGTCAAAAATTCGGCAGGGGGAACGGGGGGGCAAGGGGGAGAGGTTCGACGCACACCCTTTTTTTAAAGGGTTTCAGTGAAAACCCGGTCAAAATGTAACAAGCGGTTCAAAAGTTATGGCCGATCAAAAATTTTGGTAGAGGGGAGACGAGGTGGGGGGCAACTTGCCCTGCCAAAAAAAAATTGTCCGGGATGTTTAAGGGGGGTGAAATTTTGAACTGGAAGGGGGTGCAGGGGGGAAAGATATGTCAGGGGAGGCCCACGACACAATTGACAGGTATCAGTGACACCTGCCAAACAGCACATGAAACATCAGCTCACTTTGACAAGCGAAGCACGTGGGGCCAACGCCAAAGGTGAAAGCGAACACGACAACATAGAAACAAAGGAAACGTTAAAACCGCGTGGAACTTAGGTCTGACAACGTCGTTTAATACATCGGGCGCACTTCATTTTTCGATATCAAAATTAATACTGGTTAATAAAGGTTAAATAAATTTATAACGCTACAGGTATAAAATAAAGGTACCGTAATTTTTTACCGGTACCATAACCTTTATCCGTCTACCTTTAAAAAGTATACCGGTACCGTTATTATACCGGTAGCTTAACCCTGTACCTTAACCTAAAACGATCCCTGCTTTAAATAATCAAAAATTGCAAGTTGTAGAAAATGTTAAGTATCTGGGACTATGGTTAGACCGAGGTCTACGATGGGGAAAACACATAAATGAAATTAAACAAAAGGTGGCTAAATATGTTAATATTTTCAAGGTTTTATCAGGCTCAGGTTGGGGTATTCATCCTACTCAACTAAGACGTTTATATATTGCAATGATACGAAGTCGAATCGATTATGCTAGTTTTTTATACGCTAATAGTGCTTCATCACACCTAGCAAAATTAGATGTCTTACAAAATGCATGCTTACGTGTAATTGGTGGCTTTATAAAAAGCACATCAGTTCACGTAATGGAAGCGGAACTTTCTCTACCCCCTTTATCTGTGCGACGACAATATTTGGCTGGTAAATTTTATTTAAAATCAAAGTCATTCCGTGATAACGAACTTGTGGGTCTTTTGGATGAACTTTCCAGTCTAACTAGTGTGCCATACTGGTGTAATAAGAAATTGCCTATTCTTTGTGAGGTGCGTAATCTCCTTGGCTCCAATTCTATACATTCTAGTGATTTGCTTGAGATGTTTTCCCTCGATACATGGGTAACGAATTTAGATTTATCTAAATCTTTAGTTACTTGCGTGGATGGAATTGATAATGCCAAAAGTAAGTTTAATCGTTGTCAAATACAATCAATCTGTACAGAATCTTTAAGTAAACTGTATTTAAATTCTTATAAAATATTTACGGATGGGTCCAAATCGGACATGGGAAATGGCGCGGCTTTTTTGGATTGGCAGACTAAAGATTTTGTCAAACTACGTGTTGATTCACAAGCTTCTATTATGGCAACCGAGATGATCGCTATTATCGAAGCATTATCATATATTGAGTCAATTAATTTTAATAGATTTGTTATCCTTACTGATTCTAAGAGTACCATTCAACACCTTATGCGATGTACCTACGTTTTTCGCGGCATTTCATTAGCTTATAATATTATAACCTTGATTCGCAGAATTGTTGCGTCAAATAAAAGTATCGTGATTCAATGGATCCCTTCTCATGTAGGTATCAAGGGGAACGAGGAAGCTGATTCGCTTGCCAAACAAGCAATAACAGAAGGAGATTCCTTTAAATACATACCATGGTATACTGAGGTAGTGAATAAGCTAAAAAACAAGTGCTTTGAGATGTGGTCAGAGTACTTTGATGAAAGGTCACGAGTTAAAGGTATCTGGTATAAAACAATTCAACCTTCTCTTCCCCAAGTACCGTGGTTTAATCAATGTGTTATGATTAGACAGGATCTTGTTATTGCATTTAGACTTCGTTCTGGTCACATACCCTTGAATAGTTTTGGTTATTTGATGCGCAAAGTTGATTCACCTAATTGCAGTTTGTGTGGCAAGGTTGAAGATGTGTATCACGTGACAATGGAATGTGGGCGCAGCGAGGTACTTAGGCGCCAACTACGATTAAGATCTACTTGTAATATAGGAACTGTTAACAGTATTCTGTCTGATCCCGATTCGGAATCAGCCAGAATATTGTACGAATTAGTTAAAGTATATTTGATGAATAGATAGGTCTATTGATTATGTAGATATTTACCAACAGTATGTAGTAGGTAGGTAGATATTAGTTAGTAGGTAGATACTAGCATTTAGTTTAGTTTAAAAATAATGATACATTGTTGTTTTAGTCTATTACATAAGGTTATTGTTTGGTATATTGTTTGTGAGCCACGATGAGGGTGGCATTTAAAAACCCTCTATAAATAAATAAAGATTATAAAAAAAAAAAGTGGAAAAACCCATGGTTCTGAAGGCACGTCAAGCTTTTAGTAAATAGTAAACATTTTAATTTTGTTCGTCATTTCATATCTTATGGGATTAGGGTCGACGTACGACACAATTAACCCTGTTGTCAGATTTTTTAATAACTAAAGCATCTGTCGTGGTTGTGACGACCGCCATCTTGAAATTATCGACAGCAACCGGTACCAAGGGCTTCACGTACCCACTGAAGCTCAGAGCCATTTATTTTGCGGACAACCAGATTGTTCATCATATAAACTAACGTTTCTACTACTCGGGATAAAGTTTTGATCGAACAAAGGAACCAACGTATTTTTTTATTAACTAAGAAACACTGGATTGATCAACTATTGATTGATATGCTCGCCCCAATGCGAAAGTTTCTAAGGACATGTTGTGTAGCAATAAGGTGAACTAGGGTGTTAGCAGACATGGTAGCCAAGCGATCCGTTATCAGGGCCCCGACTCTGTTTTTTGCCATTCATTGACACTCAACACTTATTTTATTGCCACTGTGATTTTCTATACTTCAAACTGTTAGCAGAATACGAAACGGTCAAAACCATCCAACTGACACTCTATTGAAACACAACTGAGCCGCTTTTCGAATAGCGGAATACGGCCCCCTGGTTGGTAGAGAAAATCTAATTTTAACTTTCATATTGTTTGAGACATAGAGTCAACTACCCGATGCACCTTGATGTCAAGTGCTTAAATCACCTATTAGGGAATTATTAGATCCCTGAAATTGTGTAACGGCTTGCATCTTAGTAATCAGGTAGCAATCTGTTATAAAAAGTCTACCTTGGGTTGAGTTGCGTTTCGTTATAAGTATGCCTAGATCTTTAAACTACGCATTGGATTTTGATATGGTTTGATTAGTAAGAGTAATTCAAGAAGCAGATTTAATGTGCTTTTTAAAAATTTTATTTGTACAAAAAAATTGTTAGCAGCAGGTGGAACCGCTGGGTGGGTCGCTAGTATTTATAAATAAAAAATAATCATCCATATTTATATTAGTAACAAATTCCTTAAACAACTATGTAAGTAAACAATATATATGCATTCAATAAATTATAACATTTCCAGTCAATTAAAAATGGGTTTCAAAACCCCAACCTTCCTTGTCTCCATATCGATATATACGCTTATACAAACAAAATATGAACTGACGGCCTACGCAATGTAAATGCTCGTTCGCTTTAGGTCTGCTGAGACCTTTACAGATAAACAAGCATAGTTTTCGGGCCAATACACAAGAACAAGCACTGGACAAGTTTAGTAATCAATCATACTGGGCACATTGGCCCGCCTGATTGAAGTGTCCCTTCGCCCGAAGAAACTTCATTAGATGTGTTAAACATGGATCAATATCTGTGCTTGTGACCGTACTGGATAATTTATTTATGACTTTGAAATTTTAAGGCTGTCAAATTAAATACAAGACGGGGTGAAGTGTTTTTACTCATGTAAACCTGCTCGTTATATAGTAGGATTCAAACTTCGATACGGAATAAAGTGTCATAAACAAGTCAGAAATTCACACATGCTTGCTTACTTTTCACAGAAATTCAGTTTTTTTTAATATTACATTCAAGATTTTCGCGCGTATTGTCATATCTCATACTATAAAATAAAATTACGCAACTGAACAATACATACATGAAGGTGGTTTGTTTAAAAGTCTACACACAAATATTTTATCCCATGGGCTTTAAAACCTACACCTTAGGGCGCGACTGGACTTAAGAAATGTTCTGGGAAGTATGGGTCGGACTGAATCTACCCGATAGAACGCGGTAGTTCTCCGAAATGGGAAACAAATTATTGAGGGACCTCCGCGCCCCCGCCAACCGCTGGGGTGTCGGTTATTTGAAGAGTCTGTCGAGAGTAATCTACTCGCAATGGCTGCAACAGCGGCTACGGTGATATCATCGTTATCATCCGAAAGGGCGTGTCTGGCACGGTGTTTAAGACGCGAGGTTTTAAACGGTACGCGGCAACAATTAAGGGATTTTTATGATGGGAAGCGTTGTCGAAGAAGCGACGCAAAGCGACTCTCGTATAGGCTTAAATAGTGGGGAGACCTAGGTGGCGTCCCGCGTTAAGAGAGATCTTGGTCATATTACAGTGGTCATTTTAGAAAAAAAAACCTTAACCTCAATATTTAGTATCCGTCACAAGTAAAATTTTAACGTCTCCAAAAATATAGCTTAAGTAAATGGAAAAGTGTTGATATTTATAATTCCTTTCATGTAAGATTTCAAACGCATGCGCTCTTTGGAATGTTCTTTATTTGTGGCGGTGGGAATGACTAAAAGCCACATAAATGCCTTACCCTATAAATACCCTCATTATTTACAGATATTTCCATCATTGTAAAAATTAATAAACTATCAATTCTACGATGTTGAGATTGTTTTCTTTTTCACCATAAATTTTCATTCTTAGTGGGTTGGTAGTGAGTATAACAATAATGTTGATTGCAGGAAGACCAGTAACTTTAGGAGAAAGAACTTCTAAGCAGTCGGAGGTACTTCAAATACTTAAGGGCGGGCCGTGAGAAAAATGGGTATTTTTGGATGCACGCAATTTTGTTGGTGAATACGATAAACACTTTATTTTTATGTATAATGATTTTTCATTATATTATCTAGATTTTTGTCGCAGGAAAACACGATTAAAGAAAGTTTGCTCGATAGATTTATTTTTCAAAGTTTAGTCTATTTTCACACATTTTTGCGTTTTGTATAGCAATCTTAAGAACATATAACACATTATTTTTTGCGAATACGATACGTCTTGTAAATTACTAGATTTTTGTCGTTCAGTTTTTTGATTACTTGTTTATGTGGCGAGAAATTTCCAAAACATTGAAAAATTGGCTAACTTTGGTGATTCCGCTCTGTTCTCACACACGGGATTTGCCATTAGTGGAAAAGGGACGTTTAAAAGTTCGAGGCAGGCCCTTAATATACAATGCTTGCCGTTGGTCAAGTTGAATTGGCGGCGTAGAAATATGGAGTAAGGGAATTTACTTAAAGTAAAAATAAATGGTTCTGTATGAATTCATGCCACATTTCGTTAACCTACCCAATAATACCAATTTTATTAGTTTAAATTAACCTTTCGCGAGCAAATGATTTCGCTGGTGACCCCATAATGAAAGTTGTTCACAATCATGACTAGAATCACCCTGTAAAATTTCCGGGGTGAATAAAAAATAACCCTGTATAAACTAAAAATCTAAAATAATTTTCATATAAATTTACGTTCGATGCTTTTTGAAAAAGCAATGTAATCTAATTTAAAATCTTATAATCAGCATCGAGCTGACGATCATTACATTACCTATGTATGAAAAAACACACTGATTTTAGGACTCCAACAGTAATTAAACAACCTTGCTCAGTTTAATGGGTTTAGTAAACCCGATATGCCATGCGATGCCAGCTTAGAACAGCATCACCCAATTTCTTCCCCGTGGGATTCGTAAGAGGCGACTAAGGGACTCGAGGGTGTGTATTTCAATTTATGGCGATGGGCTGACAACCTGGCGATGGCGACTATGGCGATACACAATTTTCCGAATAAACCTCAAATATTTGTCAGACGTGGCGAAATAGACCATTTTTGCGGCCGTTTACGCTCTGCTTACCCTGCAAGGGATTATAGGTGTGATATGTGTATTGTATTGTGTGTGTGTGTGTGTGTGTGTAGTAAACCCAAAAGAGATTACTGGACTGATGGCGTAGCCGATAGTACCCCTGCCTGCTACGGCGAGGGTCATGCCGGGTTCGATCCCCTCAAGACACAAATATTTGTAAAGTCTATTTTCAAGTATTTGTCTTTAGTGTGGATGTTCTGTATGTGTTTAAATAAAATGGTATAAGTATTAATAATGCTATCTGGTTCCCATAGTGCAAAGTTCTCTTCTTTTGGGGCTAGATGGCGCTGTGCGAGTTGTCCAGGATAATATAAATATTTTTTATTTCACTCGATTTCTCTAACGTTCTGTCTCGTACGTCAGGTAGCGCTTAAGTTTTCTCCTCTTTTCCTCTCTTCCCTCGAGTGTTGTTGAAGATCGATAACTTCCCAGATACGACGCCGTAATACCTGAAAATCGGTAAATCATAAATGAAAATAAGAACTTGTCAAACTTTAAGTATCGACCGGGGATTAAACTCGGAACCTGTGGAGTACCGTCCCACCGTTCTACCACTAAGCTAGCGGCGCCTCGACCGAACACTTCCAAATTTTTCGCCTCTTGAAGCAACATCTAGGGTAATTGACGGGTCCCGGGTTCAATCCCCGGCCGAAGCAAAAAAGTCAATTTCTTACTTCATTTATATTAATATTATTGTATTTCTCAAGATTTATAAATACTTTCCGCCAAACATGCCGTATGTTGCCGGCTTAGAATAGCATCATCGCATTTCTACCAGCAGATGTCGTCTAAGGGATGGGAATGTTAGCATCGAGCCTTTTGAAATGCAACACCTTGCACTGCGCTCGCCTATCTTTCTGCCTAGCGTGGTAAGTATGGAGGCCCGTGTTTAGCAGCGGTGTATTTTGAATTTTGATTTTGATGAAGACACCCTTCCCTTATTTTTGACTTCGCTAAAGTAGAAATTGAAGCCGATCCCCACAATTTTATTTGCCCTGTAAGCTCTAGGTATCTAAAATACGTAAAATCATTTTGAATCAATTCAAAACTATTTTTGATCTGACCTTTCTTACCCTTGAAAACTTGTAAACCCTTTGCAGTGAGTAGAATAGATAAACTATTTATTTGTTTTTCAACTAAATAGGAGAATGCCATTTAACCCACGCATTCCTTCTGCCCACGCTACGCATACAACAATGCAGTAACTATTTCATTTAATCTTTTAGAACTTAAGTTTATAACTGTTATAAGAAATATCTATGCTTTTACAAAATGATATTTACGATTGTTGGTCTTACGGTTTAGGTTCCAAGGTAGTTGGTTTATCATCACGTTTCCACCTGTGTTTTTGCATGAAATAGAAAAACATACTACGTGTCCTCCACTTTTTATAACCTTCTATTTTCAGATGCAGTCAGAACTTTTGAATAAAATGTTGGAAGCCAAATTATGATTTCATGCAAATATCACCCGTTTATAATAAGAAGACCAAGTAGGTAGCTATAATGGAGTAGCAAACTGAGAAACTAATGGCGCCACTCTTGACTGTGCCCTTTTTCTGTATTGGTGAACTAGCGGCCTGCCCAGTGGTTTCACCCGTTGCAGACCGTTTTCCCGCGGGAAAAAAGCATTTTAATACAGCCAATGTTCACCAAAAACTCTGACACCAGGGTTGATCGAGTTGTTGGACGACTCGGTGTCCCACTCGAAAAGAAAAAGAAGAAGATCAGGGATAATGTAGAAATCTAATAGCAAAAGATTTTTTAAATTGGTCGAGTAGTTTCGGAGACTATTCATTTCAAACAATCTAATCTTTCCTCTTTTTTAATATGTATCAATATAGAAAATGTGTCAAAGACAAATTGTAGTTACTTCGTATTAGGGCGTTTAGGCACAGTCACACCTGCTGCCATCCGCAATAAGCTTTGAGTTTTCCTCCACATTTAATGATAATCTACAATACCTAAGTAGGTCAAGAGATCGATACAGATCTGTAAATCCTAAAATCTTATGTTATAAATACTGTCACATATCGAATCCAGCTGAACCATTAATTAGTAGTTTCCGGTCACTTGATAGTCGGCCACTTAGCGTGTAGGGTCATCCAATCACAGCTTTGAAACAAGTACGGTCAGCAGAAACTGAACTGGGGCGCGGCAAGGTTTCTGCTGACCTTGCCGCTGTGGAAACGATAGAGGGTGAGAAAGGTTTTATATCCCACTTAGAGAGTGCGACTTCTTGAAAATTTGCCATAGTGACCTTTTTAGCTTATTTCTGCACTACCTAGTACCTCATAGTAGGTAGATGATCAATGTAGCATCAAGGTGGGGTCAAGTGCTTGCTTTTAATGATGGATATTGAGTAAACGAACAACCTGATCAACCCTAGTAAAGTAAAATTCAAGTCATAACTATAAAAAATATACTTTAAAAATACTATAAATATTTTTATGGCTAGCAAGAAAATGACGGCCTATGACAGCGGCATAATACATGCGGTTGTACTATTCGATTTCGCAAACTCCTTTCGATAACAAAAGTATCCAGCAAAATACCGCTAAATCATGCGGTGCGTGTGTTCCCCGCCTATGGCAGTGCTTTTTACCTCAATGCTAAACATTGTGTTATAAATTCACCGGATGGGTTTTAATTCTGTCACCACCTGGTCGATAGATAAGATTTTATACACACGATAAAAAAATTATGTGCCACAAAGTATCCCCCGGAAACCCATAAACATTATGGAAGTGCCAATATACTGATTCCCCATAAGGCGTTAGTTAACTGCCAATATATTGATTTCACATAGCCGTATTTGTAAGGAAATAAGGTTGGAATTTGCAATTTCCTCTCATCTGACAGACGCATGCGTTACGGTGTTTGAAAAATACGCAATGACGGAAGACAAACAGGAGACCCGCCAAATAAGGGCCGCTACGAGGTAAGTATAACATTTCGTGCCTTGTATGCCAAAAGGCCAGGTAAACCTGGGTATAAGTACCTAACCTACAAATGAAGCCAAGATATTTAAGAGTTTATAGAGGGTTTACTTTTTTACCATTCATTTCCGTGTGATTCCGGCTGGGAATAGCATCACCGCATTTTTTTCCCGTGGGTATCGTGAGAGGCGACTAAGGCACTCGAGGGATACATGTGTATCGCAGTTTTAGGCGCTGGGCTGATAACCTGTCACGATTGTGGTATAAAACTTTTGACCGATTGACCGTCAAATGTTCGTTAGATGTGGCGTAAATGTTCGTTTTTAAGGCCGGTTTTACTCTACCTACCCCGCAGGGGATATAGGCGTGATATAATGTATGTAAACACTTTTTTGTAAATAATACATTATTTCGAAAATCTTTTGTTAGATTTTAAGAATGGTCTTCTCGTTACCATGGCTAGTGTTATAGGTAGGACGTGCGATTTAGGTGAAAACCATAATTAATATAGCGAAAGATGCAATTTCAAATCCCGTCTACGGTGCATTTTTGCGAGTTCTGTGACATTACAATAATTATATTATGTTGAGATGACCTGACTCTTCTTCTAAATTTCATTTACCATCATTAACATTTCATATTAGCACCTTTTTTAACAAAAACAGTTCACTGCTGAACAAGGCCTCCCCCCCTCATTGTAGGGTGCAAATTGGCGAGCGCAGTGCAAGATATTGATTTTACAGGGAACGCTGCTGCCTATTTCCTGGATAAATTCATCCCTCAGTGGCTTTTTACGAAACCTTTTATTGCGTAGTAGGGTGGTGCTATTCTCAACCGGCTTCTAAGGCAAAATATATTCTAATGGAATGTACCAAAATAAATTCTAATTTATTTTCAAACACGAATATTATTTAGAAGGCTACAAACAAACTAAATTAATTTAGTACAGTTTTAAATGTTTTGAATTTGTGAGTAGTGTTTGTGGTCCAATTGAAGTTTGAAGTACTGTGTATCAGTATTCAGTAGCAACTGTGTTACCCACCTATACTGGTTATTTTTAATAAAATAACTACAGGTTTATCAGGCAATTGTCTGCACGCACTTTGAGGGCTGATTTAAACGTGAAACTGAACAACTTCTATAAGTATAATATTTACGAAATACTAAAAAAGTACCTCCCATTCAAAATCACTCGAGCAGGAAAATAAAATTTGTATGGGAGGACCAGATATTATGTTTCCATATTTGTAAACAAATATTCCAAGGAAAGTTGTTCAGTTTCACGTCTATAAGACACCCTGAATGTTTGTTTTGTATAGTTACTCCCTAAAACTACACACACTGTATAAATAAAACCTGGAGGGTAACTAGAAGTGCTGCTCATAGACTAGTACTAGCAGTATGTTTAATTTAATTTTAAGGGATTTTCTGAACAAGCACTAAAACTTCATTATACGAAGCGTAAAATAATTTAATATGTTGTTAAAAGTTTATTCTAGCTTTAACGGTGCTTAATTTGCTGTTATAACGTTCTTGATAGTGTGCGTGACCGTAATAGAAATAATTATTAGTTCAAAACAAAGTAATATCCAGTGCAGAATTGAAGCTGATTTTATAGCGTGCATGCATATACATATATAGGTAGCTATTAGTTAATTTAGTCTTTTCTCATACTGTAAATATACCAATATGGTAGAATTTTAATGCGACTTTGAATTTAATTGATTTTTAGTGTAGTTTTCAGTAAACGAACTAGTTACGAAAGTAAATGATGACGAAACATAGTTTCCGGCTTAGAATAGCATTACCCACATTCTACCCGTGGGTGTCATAAAATGCGACTAAGGGATAGATTCATCCAGAAAATGCTGCCAAGCGTGGTGAGAAAGGCAATACCCGCCAATAAGGGAAGGCCCATGTGTAGCAGTAGACTGTTCATATATGTGATGTTTCTTACAACAAACCCTTATAACAAGGCCGGCCAAACACAGGACAGGCGGACATTCTGATTGATTGTTTGTATAAAAAGATAACTTTTTTTGTGAAGTGGCGCCACCGTCGAGGTCGTTAACGGCTACACTCGCCTTAAATTGGCCCGCTAGTCTCCGAGAGCCGGCGCCGGTTAGGGCTTGGGTGGTTGGGCCTGATTGACGGAAAAAAAGTATATTAGTGTATATTAATGACAGGAAATCATAGCCTTTGAAAATTGTGGCCCGGCGCCCCAGTAAACTTAAGAATTTGGCCCACCTGAAAAATCAGTTAGCCGGCCTTGCTTTATTATATTAGTAGATCTACCTACTTTTCCTATAACAATACAACATTGTTCTTGTTTTAATGTAAATATTCACCATGGGGCTTTTACCACGAATGACCATGATAAACATATTTTGTTGCTCCATATTCATTAGCCCTTGCAGATGGGTTGAAATATATGGCAATTAATATTATTTATCTTAGTAACCGTGATTAATATTTTTAACCGCAATATTTTGGACAACAATAGTTTAAAACAGTTAATTAATATGTACTTAATCATTTCTATACTTTATACCCAATTTACAGCTAGTACCGGTCTCAAATAAACTCTCTTAACTTATTTCAAAATAGCCCTATCATTTTCCATCAAATAGATTTGGAAAAGGATAGGAGATATCCAAGTCCTGTCATGTTTAAAAATGTCATAAGGTTTTTGACAATTCTAGTATATTGTACTGTGGTGACACATCACTCCCTACCATAAGGTTTATTATAGTTATGTATTAGCTTGTAGCGTCAGTCAGTCGAAATACGTCTGAACTGCACATGCGTGTTTCTCTTGATCCTCCCCTAACAGCCAACATCGCACTATTTAGTCTCCTTTTTTATCGTCTCCTTTAATAACAGATAGTGCGTATTTTACGTCAATTTTTAAGACATAAAGACAGACACAGACGGAAAGCGACAGTGCTAATCTAAGGTTAGTTACGAGAAATTCACAGATCTCTTATATGGAGAAATTATTTTTCGAACTGAGGCCCCTATAACACAAGCATTGAAGTCCAAACCGTTTTACAATAAATAGTAGTACAAGCACAGAATATTATAAAAGCACGAAATAACAATACAAGCTGGATATCTCGTGAATTAACAAAGAACGGGGTGCATATTATGAAAGTTACGTCAGTGACAAGTGCACGCTTTGAGTGCACGGATGTGGGTTACTGACTGTACAGTCACGTTCACACTGCAATCACCCTTGCCGACTGGTTTTTACTGATCCACTCGTTTTTACTGTTTTGAAAGTAGGTATGTTAGTAAGTATTTATTATGCACATATGGAACACATATCACGCCTATAATCCCTTGCGGGGTAGGCAGAGCGTAAAACAGGCACAAAAACGGACATTTACGCCACGTCTCACAAATATTTGAGGGTCGTTCGGAAATTGTGTATCGCCATAGTGACAGGTTGTCAGCCCATCGCCCAAAATTGCAATACACACCCGCGAGTCCCTTGGTCGCCTCTTACGACTCCCAGAAAGAAATGGGGTGATGCTATTCTAAGCCGGCATCAAACGGCAATTTATTTATGATGCACATCTTATATATTCTATTGTGCACGCCTAATCCACCTGTCTTATAAAGTCTCACTTTACGTAGTTCAGCTAGAAGTAATTTCTTAGTAGAAATTAGTTGTCCTGTTGTGTTCTTATTTTTTGTGTATTTCCGTCTGTAATGTTTTTGTTATAATTAAAGGTAAATAAATAATACATACATACATATATCACGCCTATATCCCTTGCGGGGTCGGCAAAGCGTAAAAGAATGTTTAAAACAAACATTGACATCACGTCTGAAAACGTTTAAAGGTCATTCAGAATATTGTGAGCCACCATAGTGACAGGTTGCCAGCCCGTCGCCTAAAATTGCAATAGACATGTAAAATTCGAGTCTCTTAGTCGCCTCTCACGACACCCACGGGGAATTAATGGGGTGATGCTATTCTAAGCCGCTATCACACGGCAATATTATATGTGATGAATTATTACTACGATCTGTATTTTTTGCAATATCTAATGCAATATTGTAACAAATTTTAATGACATAAAAGTATGATGAAATCATATTTTATTGAGTATGCACAACTATTACCCCTCACAATAAAATAATTAAAATGGTTATTATTCCGTATCTAACAGATAACAGATACCTATCAGTAATACAATTTGACTAACTTTACTTGATAGAAAAAAAAACAAAGTGAGCGCATTATAACTACATATTATATAACTTTATAGTTATAAAAATATGCTATAATTTGTTTATTTCTAGAAAGAATGGCTAAATTAGACATCATAACAATATTTCTCTAGTTTCAAAACAAGGCCTTAACAACAACACAACAGATATATGGACACATTAAGTTTGATCGTGAATCCTTTCTGTCGACGACTGTACCCTATTGTTCGCACCGTAATGCTCTTGTTGTATGCGAATACACGACCGTTTAGAAAATGCAGTTCAATTTGTACTTTTCAGCGTGAGGACAGCAGAGATTATGTCATGCTGAAATGTACAGTTGAAATTCAAACTTTGTACGTAGGTATATGTCGTCTCTAGGATAGAACTAACTTGCGGAAAGTTTAATCACGAATGTTTTTATTTGTATCAAAATAAATATGCGATTACACTACATTTAACAGCCACAACAGTCCACTGCCGGACATGAGCCTCCCCTATTGGGGGAGAATTGCCATACTCACCACGCTCTGCAGGTGGATTGGCGAGTGCAGTGCAAGATGTTGCATTCACAGAGAACGATCATGTCTATTCCCTGGATGACCTTCCTTAAGTCGCTTTTTACGAAAATTGTGGTGATGCTAGTCTAAGCCGGCACCACACGGCATCTCACGATTATTTTCACACATTTTAAGTATTAAACCGGGTCTATCGCAATCGTGACGCAATTTAATACTTATATAATACTATACAGTTGATATGATTTGACCAACATGTGCTTTTTATGTTTGCGTTTGCTTTCGTTCTATGTTATTTGCATATAATATTTTAATTTTCAACAAATATTTGCTGTTGCACGAATTTCAATTGGTTGGTTCCACGTGGTTGCGTGTGTGTTTGTGAACCTTTCAGTAAATGATTAAACCGCAATTAATACCTGTTGAATTTCGAAAGGTACCATAAATATTTGTATTAGTACTATGAGCAGCACTTCGAATTTCCAATATAAGCAATATACATAAACTGGTTCTCCTCATTGTCTGTATGAAAATCCAATACAAGTTGATCCCTTCAATAGGTTACTCGATGAGCCGCTGAGATAAGAAGCAACAATTATTGCCTTGATTTGGTAAGTAAGTTAGTACAAAACTGGTTAAATTTAATGCAATACTAGTTAATCTTCAAGTGTACATTAATATGGCGCTACACTAAAACGAAAATGTCCCTTTCCATGGAAATGTATGTAAATAGATTAAATGTATTTGTAACTCAGATGGCACAATTTCAACTTAACACAACGCCATCTGTTACGATATCATAAAAAAGGTCAAGAGACGTCGTGTGATGCCGGCTTAGAATATCATCACCACATTTCTTTCCCTTGGGAGTCGTAAGAGGCGACTAAGGGACTCGAGAGTTTGTATTGCAATTTTAGACGGTGGGCTGACCACCTGTCACTATGGCGATCCAAAATTTTCCGAATAACCCTCAAATATTTGTCAGTCGTGGCGTAAATGTCCGTTTTTTAAGCGTGTATGAAATGTATGTGTGTGTGTGTCAAGAGCTGACAGTTAGAAAGTCTCCAGTAGAACATCTAAAACATTGATTAAAGAAGTAAAGAGTTACTTTAGTAATCTTTTTTTACAAATAGGTAAATTCTAAGTACATACAGGACCCGTAATGTCTCATATATTTACCCTTGCAATACCAGCGACACTCAACTGTAATTTTATTGTCACCGTGATATTCTGCCGTGTGCATGGGTGTCGTAAGACCCGACTAAGGGATTTGAGGGATGTGTATTGTAATTTTAGGCGATGGGCTGACAACCTGTCACTATAGTGATACACAGTTATCCGATTGACCCTCAAGCTTTTGTCAGACGTGGTGTTAATATCCGTTTTACGGCCGTTAACGCTCTGCCTACCCCGTAAGGGATATAGGCGTGATTTATGTTTGTATGTATGTGATATTCTATACTTCAAACTGTTAGCAGAATACGAAACGCCCAAAAGCATGTCACTGACACGCTATCTACATACAACTGAAACGATTTTCATTTAACAGACTTCGGGCTCTGATATACTGTTCAATGGTTTTTTACTCCAGTGCATGTTTGCATAGAAATGTCGTTTTACATTCAAACGTGGTATCTGTGAGAGATCTCTATTAGTGATAAGACACCCCTTTTCCAGACACCCTTCATGCGCAATAACATTTGCAATAAAAGGAATTTTATCTCATGCACTGAAGTGACATAGGTATAGTGTTCTGAATATGTCGGCCTGCGACTCTCTGTGGCGGTTCACTCACTTCTCGTCCGTCGTTCCGTTTTTTTAACGCAACGTAACGCGTGCATCTGTCAGAAGAAAGGAAATACAAATTCCAATCTTATTCCCATACAAATATGGCTACGGTGAGTAAAGGACGCGTGTGTCAAACGACTTGACAGACGCCTCCGTTACGCACCTTTCCTTTTGTGTGACAGACGCATGCGTTACATTGCGTTGAATAAACGGAACGCAGGACAATAAGTGCGTGAACCGCCTACATTATTGGGAAAAGCGTCTACAAGGTGTGTTTTACCAAAGATAAACATATTTATAAATTATTATAATAAAATCGAAATACAAAATTTTAAAAACAGTTCCCGTGTGAGGTATAAAATTTTTGAAAACTTGCAGAATCAAGGGCAGACAGGATTTAAACCTGCGACTTACGCATTACTAGTGGCGACGTAATGCCTCGCCTTTTACACACGATGAAAACCCGCGATACTCGTAAATTGAATACCAAATTTTTTAAATACTTCCCGTGTTAGGTAAACAATTTTTGAAAACTTGCAGAATTTTTAAGGTAGCCCAGATGGAAGAGGCTTCGCCACTAGTAATGCGAAAGACGCAGGTTCAAATCTGCCCGTACTTAAAAAATTCGCAAGTTTTCAAAAATTATAAAATCGTTTGTTTGAATATTAGTAATGAGTAAAATTATGAACCTTTTAAGGTAAGTAAAGTCAGAGGCATAGAATGTATCATAATACTCTGTATCAGAGGTTAATTTTACTAATGAAAACGTTGGGTGAGTTTTTTCTAGTCTGTATTAAAAATGTTATGTTTATACTGAATCTTAAACGATAAATATCTTTTATTTAGTGTACATTACATTTTATTTAAGTTTGTGAGCATATGGTGACGAACAGAAATATAAATAGTTGGACATTGTAGAAACGAAAATGGCGTGCGTAGTTTTGGGAAAATATACGATTCCTTTGGAAAAATCTGCTGTTCAGCTGCCTGGCTCAGCATGTTTTTCTCTACGACCCATCAAGTAGAGCGTTGTTATTTTTAAACACCACTAAGCCATTTCATTGGTCGGCCCCATAGATTTCCCTCTGGGCATGTTTCCAATTATCCCTCCTTACTTTTTCTCGGAATTGTGCGTTATCATGTCCAATCTGGCTGATTAGGTTCCTTGTAGGAATTGGGTACCCAGGGAGTTTATAAAAATCTACAATAGAAAAAAATATGTATGTATGTATGCTAGATTGAATTAACACACCTACCTACCTAAGCTTATTTTGTAAGTTCACTCCTATCGAAAATTGCGCTAAGGAACTAACTTACCTAGAAATTTGCTTAAGTGTATGCTAAAGTTGAGCTGGGGAGCTTGTAACGGATCCCCAACATTCGTTTTATCGATGTTACTGCACACCGACATACATCACACAGTTTCATGATTCACTGTCTTAATCTTTTGCTGCGTCACTGTTCTTTGATTGTACGATTCACCACATAATGTCAAAAAGACGTTTCCTAAAATTTGCATTTCGCATGTGTGTTGCATGTAGCAACATTTCATTTAAAGTTTTTAATTAATTTTTTTTTTTTTTTTTTTTTTTATTAATGATGGGTTTGCTCTTGACTCTAGTCTAGGTCATAGGACAGAGACAGAGTCTAAGATGGAGCGAGCTCACCCAGAAGAAGCCTGTTCACTCTTACTTTGAAGAGATTAGGGTTGTATGCTTTTGGAAACACAGACGCAGGAAGTGAGTTCCACTCTTTAGCAGTGCGCATTATAAATGACATTTTACTTTGACATTTGACTTTAGATGTTTCACAACATTAAACAGCGAGCAGTTATTCCGCAAAAATTAAATTAGTAAGAAATGAAGGAGCAAAACATACCAAACAGCAACATGACATAAGATTGTGGGTGATACGTGAAGCGGTAAAACGTGTGTTGGCATACAATTGCAACGAACGCTGGACAACGGTTCCCAGGTCGCGGAACATTTATTTATTTTGATTAGAAGTATTTACTTCCACGCACAACATTGCTGCTATAAAATCAAAACAAAACATGTCCAGAATTTCAGGGATCATTTTGTATTTGACATGTTTTTTCGTATTACCGGCGTTGTATTGTTTATTCGCGCAAACATGTTACAATAACAATTTAATCTTCTAAGTATTGGTGACCTTGGCACCAAATTGAAATTACAGACAGACAATACGTAAGAACTGACACGAACCATTCTGACCGATAGTATTCCATGATCGTGATAAGCCATTATGTTATGTTATGTTATGTTATGTTATTATCCTGCATGGAGTATTGCAGTCACTTTTGGGATGGCTCAGCCAAATACCAACTTGCCGCTCTTGACTCGGTGGAACGCAGGGCCAAGAGGCTCATAGGCGACATAAAACTGGTGGACACCAAGCTACATAGCCTGGCTAATCGCCGCAAGGTTGCCTGCTTGTCGGTATTTTATAGATTGTACTTCGGAGAGTGTGCTCAAGAGCTTCACGACCTTGTTCCACCAGCTCCCTTCTACCATCGGACATCCAGACGCACCGCCGGATACCATCCGTACCTGGTAGCCATTCCACCAATTCGGACTAAGCGCTTCCAGTCATCATTTATAACGCGCACTGCTAAAGAGTGGAATTTACTACCTGCGTCTGTGTTTCCAAAAGCATACAACCCTAATCTCTTCAAAGTAAGAGTGAACAGGCTTCTTCTGGGTGAGCTCGCTCCATCTTAGACTCTGTCTCTGTCCTATGACCTAGACCAGAGTCAAGAGCAAACCCATCATTAATAAAAAAAAAAATGTCTTGTCTTCATGAAGAGCATATTGCCAAGGTTTGCCGTAAGTATGGTAAGTCAAGTGTACTGGGCGCAGAAGAGTATGCATGCACCCGTGGTAAATGCTTGGTAGGTTTTAAAGTCTTGCAGATATATATAGATAGAACTCGCCTTTATGGCTACAGTCCAGTCGCTGAATTTTCGATTTCTAAGATATTTCCTCTTTTTTTTAATTTGTTTATCCCGCCTGAGCCGGTTTTCTATTAGGACATTACAAAAATGTTATAAAAAAAAGAAAATTTTGTGATACATTTTTTTATCAATGACGGATCATGACGTCAATAAGTGATAATACTATCCTACATTGAATAAATAATTTCAATTTTAATTACAAATTTTCCTTTGCACAGACCCGATGAAATCATAAAAAGGTGTACAAAGCGCGAAAGTCTGAAACCTACGAATCACATACTAGAAGAAAGCGGCGCAGTGGTATATTAACACTAACAGCCACTACAGTCCACTGCTGGACGAGCCTACACCTATTAGGGGGTATTGCCTTACTTACTCACCCACCACGCTTGGCAGATGGATTGGTGAGGATAGTTAATGCCCATTCCTTGGACGGATTTAGCCCTTAGTCGCTTTTTACTACACCTACGGGGGTGATGCTACTCCGAGCCGGCATTACACGGCAGTGTTTTATAATCCGATTTCATTTGATTTCCGAGGAAATGAGAAATTCCGTAGTAAAAAAAGTATATATACTTTCTAAAATACAAATACAAGTACTTTTATGAATAACACATTTTTCATAAATATAAGAAATATTTTCATTTCAGGCTTACTTTCTCTTAAGCAGAAAAGAGAAAAGGTATGAATGACTATTTAAAAGGTATGATGATTATTTTTCTGTATAATCTTGCAAAATTGCAAGAAAAAATTAAACAGTAAACAAAAACAGAATTATAATGTACAGATAGGAGGCCTCTAAAATCTCGTCTACTTTTTTAAGGTTTAATTTACATTATGCCTTAACATTCTTATGAAATTAGCTCCACTCCTCCAAAAATGTTTTAACACTAATAAAATCATAACGCAGATAATGCTTCAAGAAAACCCCGTATCTAAGTAAGATAACTATCTTATACAAAATTCAATTATGTTAATTTCATAATAAATACTTAAAGGCACGGTTCTCAAGTCAGAAACGTTTATTATAATTAATTTACAGTGATAGGCCTCTCTGTTTTTACATTAATGTCTTTCTTAAATTATTTTTTATTGAATAAGCGTAATTAAGTACACTATGATTTAATGCGATGTAATTTATAATATCATCATTTAGAAGGCCTATATATTGTAGCCAAGCAACCCATGTAAAGATGGGTTGACGTATGTACAAAAGTGTATTACTTCTAAACCTCTGTAAGCTTTATCAAGCGGCCAAGCTTAATCCAGTAAAAATGTACAGTAAACCCAAATATCTCCATACAAACAATATAGAATACAACCTAAAATAACATAAGTAAGATGTTTGGTAACATAACACAAAATAATTTAACACAAATTAAATACAAATAACAGTTGCAATGTTGTAGTGATTCATTAACCGTAGCTGTTGCTACGAGAGCGTCGTAGCATTGATGATACGTTGCTACACTAGGATGCTAAGGTGCGCGGTGTATAAAAAGATCAGACCATCATGTTAATTTCATTAAGTCTTACATAAAATTGATGAAGCAAGCGCAGATTTTCATCAGCCGTCCACAACAGTCCCTCAAAATAGTATTAAAACACGGACTAAATTTAACTTTTCAAATTGAATTAATGAAACAATTTTCGCGGCGGACGCACAAAGGGTTGAGCCAAAAATTGAATTAAGTACCTAAAGAGGAATGGGCGGTCGCGGGCTTGTAGGAGGAGGGCAGGGAACTGCCGTGGCTAGTCAAGCTACGAACACAAATACACGGGTAAACAACTCTTTGTATCTGAATTATATCCTCGCTCCGTAATAAATATTACGCGAAGGGACTTTCATTTTATTGGAAATTAAGGCGATGGCTCCGCTTTACACGACAGCAATATTTTAACACTTCTGTTTTGTTCAACGTTTTACTGAGTTCAAAGGTAGTTCAAAGCATGTTTTTTGATGTTTTGCCGAGTCAGGTTATTTTGAGGAAAATAGTGTCCGAAATACCGTATAAAAAGTGGATTACATGGCACACACTGCTACAACGGCTTGCGGCATTCACAGGTTGCTATTTGTATGGCGACTGTCACGAACCGCAACATAGTACCATAGTATAAAGAAGGGAGGAAGTAGGCCAACTCCGGCCTAATCCACGCTATAATTGCCTAATCTCTTAGGGTTGCCACTTTTAACGAAATTTCTATTCAGTGCCTAGGAATTGGCAAGCGTCGAGCAGTTGCATTTTTAAATTGAATTGTGCCAACCAAGGTCTCTTGGTCCGTTTGACCTTACCATAGGATGATGAAACCTATCTAATAAAAGAAAGAATCTTGTTTAAGAAACTAAACAGTGTTGGTTGAGCATGTCGTCTCTGTTAAATAAAACTAACACAGTGATGATTATTAATCCATAAATGAATCCTTGTTCGCCGAGCGTTGTTTGGTTCAGCGGTTTCCGAACTTTGAACTTTAATATTTCGCCTGACCAATAGTAAAGCAATAATAACAGCAAATAGACAACTAATCAATCTCATCATCGAGTTTAACAAAGTTAATATAATGTATCATGTGAAAACAAATGAATACCTCCTTAGGTACCTTTCCTGGTCAGTAGCTAATAGGTAAAAGTGACAAATCTGGAGTTGATGTATAATTCAAACATCCAAACACACAACAAGCATAAAATATTAAAATTTAAAAAAACACGACTGCTTTCTGGGATAAAGCCTAGCCTATGACACTCAGGATAATGTAAGGATTCTTCCGATAAAATTACCATTCGAATCTATTCAGTGGTTAACAAGTTTCAGTCCTTTAAAGAATGGCACATATATACATACATAAACTCTTAAAACATTATACTCCTTTTTAGTTGGGCAGTAAAAATAATTACTTTCTTTTGCGATAATCAGCCATTTTACAATCGTGGATTCACCTTACTATTACGTCGTGACGCGTGACCGTGACGCGGTGTCGACTGGCGGCCCCGTCAAAGCGCAGTCCGAACCCCTCCGAGATTTGTCCGCGTGTGCGTGCGGCGACGTATAGATACTATCGCGCACACATACAAGCCGCGCGCGGTGCGTGAGTATGAAGATAACGTACTTCCCCCTTCTTTATACTATGATAGTACGGTGCGTGTGATGATGTCTACCCTGAGAGCATCGAACATCCTCAACGCGATTTAGACGTAAATCAAATTACAGAAAAATATGGCTTGATGCTATACTACTACCACTACAACAGCCACAATAGTCCATGCCCATATATACAGGGTGTAAGGGACAGCCCTCCGAATACTGATAGGGTGCATTCAGACCATGAAACTGAACAACTTTTCCCTAGTGTAGTCAACTTCAGTTCAACTTAAATCACTTTTTAATATTTATTTTTACTTCGCAAATTTCACGACTTATCGCTATCAAAACTCCAGATTCGACTGCCTGACTCCTCTTTCAATTCCATCCCCGTAAAAAAAAACTCCCTCCACATTCTTTTACTCTTCACAAACACTCGCCCATTGGTCATAAACTATACTTGACGCTCATTGGTCAATAACTGTACAACGAGTCTCATTGGCTCATAATAAGGTTGCCATTTTAAATAAATTACATTCAAGAACAATGGCAAGAGAGTACTGGTAAAATTACTTATTACTCTAGGAGCATATGTCAGGAAATGACCAAAAATTATCGACCTTCCATACAAAATTGCGATCGGCTGACTTTACTATGGGAAGAATTTTTTTTCACGCTTCCTGACATGTTTTTAGGGAAAGTTGTTCAGTTTCATAGTCCGCACTCTGTACTCTTAGTATTGGGAGGGCTGTCCCTTATACAAATACAAAGTACGAGTATAGCCCTCAACAGGAGCAAATATTTTACACGGCATAATTACCTTATGCCAGTTTCATGAATAAATATAAAATTTTACTCAAAAATAGTCCTTACGACATTTGATTGGAATAAAGTAACTTTTGAACTTTGTTTTACCTTATTCCTAAACCACTTTTAAAATTCGTTCAAAAGCCTAGGAATATTGTTGAATTTCCGGTTTTTTTTTCGGAAAATGGTAAAAAGAAAAATAAAATTTTGCCATATTCCAACTTTTGACTAAACTCTTAGAAATTCGGATGAATTCCTAATTCTGGTATAATACTAAGACATATATACCACAGGGCAGCCAAACTTCGTTTGTAAGTTTCTGTGAGGCATGCGCATACTTAAACTAAGTACATATAATATGAATAAAAAATACAGTAGGTATGCTATAATGGTTACTCTTGATACGGGGCATAAAAGTGCATATCGCTATGAACATTTTACTGCCGGATTTGATAAGGATTTCGAAGAGCAGTGCCATAAAACCCACACCAAGATGAATATAAATGGAAACAGAATACGAATATTGAGATTACTAAGCAGTATTTACCTACTCACAGGTAAGAAACAAGGTTCCTTAGATTTATTTTTATTAATGTAAGAGTATATGCATAATCCGTACCAAATATTATAAATCTGAGAGTTTGTGTGTGTATGTTTGTGACCTCTTCACGCTCAACGGCTTGACAGATTTTAATGCAATTTTGAACACAGGTACAGTATAACCTGGAATAACACATAGGCCACTTTATATTGCAGGAAAACAACTATTACCACGGGAAAATGAGTGGCAACGGGTGAAACCGTTGGGCGGAAATCTATTAGTAAGTACCAGTACCTTTACAGTACTTACAAAGACACATCTCTTTTTTAGCCCCGGGGCCATGAAATCTACACCTGACTGTTTGGTGAGGAGCAAAAGCTCACCCGGAGGTTTTTATGGTTGTTCAAACAACCAGCCCCATAACAAAGACAACTCGATACCCTTTTTAAAAGGATCGAGGAATAATAGCTATTCTTAATAACAGTATTAAACACCAACATATATATCCCTTATATGGGTAACTGGTGGTGTTGTCGAAAATATAAGCAATTGCAGGTTGAATGTGTAATTTATTTAGTTTTTTTTTATTTTAAAATTCTGCCAAAAACAGATCATAGGAAAAATTATAAATTGAATCTCCAACCATTTGCATTTTATGTTTGTCCATAACCTTTACATACTACAATGTAACTCCTTGCGAATAACTGTAATTGGCTTTTTGTATTTACTGTAAAGCTAAATTTATTTTTGAGCTGTTGGTTTTCCGAATAAAATAAAATAAATACTACCTAATAAATTGGATTAAGTGCTGTATGTTAAGGAATAAATGTCATTCGCCTCTTGATATTATATTCAATTAGCCCGATCAGTCGAGAAATGCCGGCCGGAGTTCTACGCACACATACCATGCATACATTAATTAATTAAAGCAATATTCAATGCAATTGAGAAACTCCTTTAGGAGTCGGTTGAGTGTACAGGTATTTTTAGATGTTGCCAACTCGGTGTAGGTTTGACAGTAGGCCCCCATAAAGGCTCAGGGGCAACCATGTGAAAGATTTTGAAATTATTTTATCTACACTCGTCTCATAATGTTCGAATTATGAATTCGAAAACAGATGCATAATGACCTACTTTATGCATTCTGCCTATAAAAACTAGGGTTTACTATAAATTACAGAAGCGTAATGACTTAATGAGAAAACTCTTAATACGATAAAGTTGAGAAATGAAACGAAGTTTTTTTTCCAATACTCAAATCGCTATCTTCCACCGCACCTGATAGTTGTTGTTGTACGGTAATTTTTCGGATGTTATTCAGTTATTTTAATAGGTTTTTGTTCTGTTGTTGTTGAGATGTTGTTCAGTTGTTGTTCAGATGTTGATTAGTTGTTGTTCAGATGTTATTCCGATGTTGTTCAGTGGTGTTCAGTTGTTGTTCAGTTGTTGTTCAGTTGTTGTTCAGTGTTGTTCAGTTGTTGTTCAGTTGTTTAGTTATTTACTCGACATCTAAACAACTGTTAGTAAAGAATCTTCAAAAATTCATATTAAGCCATATTACGTTCTCGTATTGAATTTGACCATGTATCGGGCCTTGCAATCGCCGGTGCGGACGTTTGGAAAAGTGTTCAACTGAGTTAATTTTTTAGAGTGAAGATAAAATAGTGTATGCAACTGCATATAATTAGGCATTAGAATGCTCGTGTCAAATATGACAGTTGCATAAACTACTATTCTATGAAAAAACAAGTTGTTTTAAGGCCCTGATTAAACAAAAAACGTTATCCTTTTCATTCGCGCTGCGCCAGAAAGAAACAGCTAATCATTTTGCGCTCAAATTTCGGGAGATTACGATTTTTCCTACATAGAAACAAGAGAAATACCGAATCAAAGTCTAATTTAGGTAACTATTCATACTAGAAAAAGTATATATCTAAATTACAGCATACTTTTTTAAATATATGTATTATCTTTTAGACATAATATTGAAAAAGTTATTCAAATAGAGGTTACTATAAGTTTTTTTTTTGGTATCGAGTAAAGTTTGTCAAATTGTGTAAGTAATAGGTACGAGTATACTGGTAGGTATAAAACGTAAGTGTATTATATTCTCTTGGGTAGGTATATGTTATCTGTATGGTCTGTTAGATTCCCGACAATAACATATATTTTTTCAGAATTTTGAGGCTGTAATTGCCTCAATAAAACTGATTTAAAATCATATGACTGCAATGGAATCATTGCTTACAATGCTTAGCCTAGTTTTACATATTTGCCACAGAATAACAAAGTTTCAAAATTGTACGTGCGACTTGGCAGGAGGGGGCCGAGAATAAATCTTACCACAAGGTATGGACGGACGCCCCCCTAAATTGGGTGTGGTGAACTTGAAGCTATCTTGGCCACGAACGCAGCGTAAGGAGCCAACAATTTCAAGCAAATAGCTTCTTATATACAGATTGGATTCCGGTAGGCATGCGATTTGGCTACGACTCCACTATTAGGTATGATAATTATAATTTTCTGTGTTTAGTATGTGATACCTACAGCTTATAATGTCCATTTTCAAGTCACATTTAAGCCGCTATGAAGTGTGTCTCGTATTGCGTACGAAGTTTAGCACTTATAACCCAATATTTAAGTGCTAGAACCACTGAGCACCCAACCGTCAACGACATCTTTTCTCTTTTGTCGGAACTCACTTGCGTAGGTAGAGTCAAGTCGCGAAATAAAAATAATATAAAGGAATGGGTTAAGGCAACTCACGACATATTAAAAAAATCCACAACTCTATGACTTAACTAATTGATGTTTCGGCTCTAAACTTTAGTGACGTGAAACGATTTTTCTTTATTCGGAAGCATTAATCAGATAAAGATTTCTGCTTTACTTTTACTTTATAATATTGCGGAGAAGAGTTGGGTTATGTCATTCTAAACCAGCATCGCATTACAAACACGTTACTCTGTGTATTTTAGGCGCAAATAAAGCGCAGAAACGACGGTCTCATATGAGTATTTTGCTAAAACATGAGAACATTTAATAACACTTCCTCAGTGCGGTGTGGATATGAAGCAATATTGGGTATCAAGGCCGCAGCCGCGTAAGGAGCCGTCGGCTGAACGAAACGACCACTTAAACCGATCGGGTTACTGAGAGGCCCATTTTGCTTCATCATTACATTATCATATCGTATTCCAACATAGTGACATACATGCCTGGGTATGTTTTCCCGGTAACCCTAAAATTCTGCAAAGCTGTAGTTTTCGTTTATAACTAAAAAGTTTCTGATTTTAGGCAAAAATTAAGTAATGGCGCGCGCGCCCATGGCAGATGGACGGCTACAAGAAAACGTCGATATCTCATGCACACATCTACACGCCGCCGTTTACGGGTGAATCCGGTTCCTTCTGGTATGACAAGAAGTCAAGTGTGCGTTCGTTGCGCGCGGAAAAATGACGTCGCGAAAACACAAATGGAATTGCAGTTTCTTAGACTGAAGAGAGTGGATTATCATTTTTCCGAATGATATTCATAGGTAAGTAAACAAAGCTTCTTCTTGTTAGGATGCAAAATGATAATAAGATAGTAATATGTTAAAAACTCACCGTTTTGTTAGCGAAAACACTTCATTTCACTCCAAACACAATAAAAACAGAGGATTTTCTTTTTCAATAGTTTACGGTAGGTAATAGAAAAGTAGGTAGGTGGCAGGTAGTTCAGGGAGGTAGAAAGATATTTAACTCTTTTGTTAGTTTTTACGCTACGTATGGTTTTCCCAAATTATTTAAGTAGGGAAGTAAATAAATAGGTAGTTGAAATCGTAATCGTTAGATTTTGATTTAAAATTAATCGATTCCAGAAGTAAAAAGATGTTTTTGTTACTTAGGAATATTGCTGTTATATGATTAAGAGATCATTTTAAATCAGACTTGTAGTTTCGGAGTTGCATTAAATTCATACAAACAAATAAACCAAATATGTAGAGTAACCATGTGTTATTATTATTAACGTATATGACGTCAAATGTCCCGCATAAGATCTTATTTTCATGCATGACTAAAAATAATCTTAAATTCCACTACTGCTAAAGCTTTTCGCTGAAAAATCCAATGTACATTGTTTTTTAAAATGAGCGCCAGCGATGTCACTGATAAACTTTATTTTCAGCAGTATGGTGTAGTTTCCAACTGTAACTGAAACCTGATACTGCCGCGGCGAAGTTGAGAATGGCAAACGAAAGAAAAAAGTCAAGCTAGATCCCACGCGTGCTTAAATTAAATTTTTCTAATCGTCTAGATCATTTGAAATTAAAATTGAAATGGATTTCTTACCTTGCTTGAACTTGTATCTATCTGAAGTACTGTAGTATATTACAAACCTATGATCTTATTATGTTTAAAAATATTACTTGCACGAGTCGTGTTCAAACTACAAGCAACTTTTTATTCCATGTTTCTTCTAGAATAGTAGAAATATTACGAGTACGCTAAATATTACTAATTAAACTATAAGATAATAACGAGTGATGCACTTTGTTACTTTTTAAATAGTTATGTATTCTCTAAGAGCTATAAAAAATTTATATAGTGTAATATAAAACTCCCCGACAACGGTAGGTTCTATTTAAATTAGGCCCTGATAATATTCTTGGCAGTATCTCAAGAAAATTTTGTTTAATAGGCGAATCCCACACTATTAAATATCGTATGTATCGGATGTATCTGTCAAACACCTTATTGAAACCACATGCATTGTAGTGTGCAATGGTATCCGGTTTTTGTCTCGAAATTTCGTTTCGTCTGACAGACGGATGCGTCGAAAATACGTCCAAGGTTGTGCCAAAGCCAAACGGCATGAAAAAAAGGTATTTTTCCTCTCAAATCTATCCTCGTTTTTCGCGCTCTGTTATTAATTCATCGATTTTCGCGCTTTGTAATTAATATTCTGTTTTTTTGCATTGTTTTCGTTAATATGCAGAAAAACCCATGAAAGTAAAATATTTTGTGATACGAGTGATGTAACAATGACGTCTTACGATCTCATACATCCAAGTGGATTTCTTTATAAATTATGTGACGTTCCGTTCCTTACGTTAACTTACCTATAGGCAAACCAGATACCTTGCGGGACGTCCGCGGAGCAAGAAGTAGGTGGCAGCGGAGGAAATGACTGTCGACATTCTCTGTAGGTATTTTATTTTGCATTGGAGTAATATATCTCAAGATGGATTTTCGATACCGCCCACCTACTTCATGCCCCGCGGGCGTCCCGCTAGTTATCTGGTTTGACATTGTACAGCGTCATTAATCCAGCGACTAGGGACGAGTTAAAAAAATAAAATAAAAGAAAATTCCGTATTCGATAGGTTTTATTTTGACGCCGTGTGATGCCGGCTTAGAGTAGCATCACCCCATTTCTTACCCTTGGGAGTCGTAAGAGGCGACTAAGGGACTCGAGGGTGTGTATTGCAATTTTAGGTGATGGGCTGACAACCTGTCACTATGGCGATGCACAATTTTCCGAATGACCCTCAAATATTTGTCAGACGTGGCGTAAATGTCCGTTTTGCGGCCGTTTGCGCTCTGCCTACAAGCCGCAAGAGATAGGCGTGATGTGTGTATGTATGTTATTTTGACGCTATTGTTTAAAATAATGGTGACGTCATTATACTTGTTGTTTCGTACAATGAAACGTTTAAAAAAGTAGCTCATTTGACTAGTAAGCAAGCTGCCAATTATTGCTTGATCGTTATAACGCTTTTCAAAAATAAAACGATAAAATTAGCAGTATTTGAGGCTAGTATCCTGAAAGGGGTTTAGTAGCTAAATGCTACCCAAATGAATTTAAATTCCCCGGGATAGCCGGGGCTGCTCGCTTGGCTGCTTTTCATTTATCACACTTTTGTCATGATAATTTTCAGGAAGCGTTTTAAAATTCATAGTGCTATTTAAATTTTAATTATAGAATAGCATTGCTATGCCGACTTGGCACTTGGTTAGAATAGCGCAAGTAGACAAGTTTCAAGAAATCGACAGCACGTACAACAAATAGTAAAAATTATACCACTCTGATATCTTTACGTGTGGGACACCGAGTCGTCCAACGACCCGATGAACCCTGGTGTCAGAGTTTTTCAACCGCCTACTACTAGTAGTAGGCCTCTGACATAGTTGTGTAGCGACCGCCGTGTAAGTAATCATAGACAGCAACCGGGACCGACTTAAGCATGTGCCCTCCGAAGCACGGAACCATTTCTTTTCGGACAATCAGTTGGTTCACCCTGCAATGTCCTAACCAGACCGAGAATAAATTCACAAAGTAATAAATATCAACTTGGTGGGTGCCCCACCGAGAGTCGAACCCGGAACCTTTGCGTCGCAGGCAGTCGCACTACCACTGCGCCACATCGGCCGTCGAAAAATTTTATAGCACTGTAAAAATTTAACTACATTACCTTGCATTTTGTGATGATTCGAGACAACAATAATTATGGTCAAACCTCGCTTTTACTTCAGCATTTCATAAAATATTTTTCTACAGGCTGAAGAACTACAATTTTAAATCGGTAGGTACTTCTTTAGAGCGATCCTAGGAAAGTCCAGATTGCAATTGCTGCACTTAGTATAGTAATGTAATAACCTGCTTCTCTCCTGTCGAGTAGTGAGCAAATAATGAAATTTCATCAAACGGCCATCGTCGTTGCAACGAGAAAACTCTTCCAATATTATTTTAGCAATTTTATAACTTCTCTACTTTGCGCCAATGCAGCACACACTAAACTTCTAAATTGAAACTGTTCGATATTTTATCCGAAAAACAGTGTTAGCGAAGTTTGAAGGACTTGAAGTTGAAATCACCAAAGGTCGTTGACTTCAATCTCGTAGCGATCTGACGTAAACCTTAGGTGGTTCTCCTACTTGTTTTCCGTCGCTGCGTATTTTTAAGGTACCGTTACGCATGCGTCTGTCAGACGAAAGGAAATTGCGAGTTCCGTCTGGAATTCCAATTGTCTGACAGACGCATGCGTTACAAATACGCAACGACGGATGGCAAGTGGGAAAACCGCCAAATACCATCTACCTATCTCGTTTGTACGTAGTGTTTAGTCTTCGTATCTATAGCAAAGAACAGTAGTCGAAAGATCGCTTTTTAAGCCACAAAATTAATGAGCACTTGCCTGTATAATTAGCATCATACGATTCAATAAATATTCATCATTGGAAATTTAGCTGTTTAAACGTAGTTATGGATCTTAATCAACTATTGTTACATTGATATCTTACATCTAGTTTTTCCTAGATACGAGTATTAACAGGAGTACTTTTCCGACTTTATCGTGTTCAATTCAAAGAGAATTTGGATTTGATTAAGCTTACAAACTCAATGTTCTTAGCTAGTGAGACTTTCAAATTGAATTCCTCAACGTTAACAAATTAAATTTTAATACACAATCTGCCAGGAGAGTACTTACTCATGTAATCACGAGTGAAAGCAACAACGAATTTTGAGACGAAACGGACTAAAGAAGAATGAATCAAAGGCAAGACTAGCGGCACGAGCTGACTTAATCTGGCTTAGGAGGTGTTTTAACGGGAAATGAATATGTCGCAAGTAAAGTAGGAAATGTTGATGTTTTTAAGGATCAAAGAAGAAAATTCGAAACTGAAACTGTAGTCAGCAATTGCGAACTTGCAATATGGTATTGAAGTGTGGGTTTGACATAAGTAGCTATTACCTTGTGTGAACAAATATGGGCAACGTTGGCCACATGGTTTTACCTAACAGTCCTTTGATTGCCACTGGCGTCTCTTTATTGGAGGTTATTAGTAACTTACAGAACAATATTTTAAGTGTATTCCTTTATATTTAGCTAGTTATCACCTTGAGGTTAGGATTTCACATGACTGTGTTTGGCAGTTTCATGGGCTGGTGTTTCGGTATTTTGATGGATCCGATATTTGATGAAAAGATTTTGATTTTGATGAAAAGATGGCAAATTGCGACTGTTACAGGTTGTCATTGGTATGGTGGCGTGTCACGAACCTCTATGCCTGCGAGATTCATCTAATATTAAACCGTTCTTTTTTAGAATTTCTTTTTCGCAAGACGACAACTTGACACTTAAATCAGAAGTGCCTTCCTCGTCGCAAGCTGAACGCATTTAAGAGCCGTCTGATCTTTGTCGCAGCCGCTTATTTTTGGATGTCTTGTTCCCTAGTAAACAATTCTGTTTTGCATGGTGGCTTAGATAATTTATTTGTTTACGTTCTGTAATTTGTTCTATTTGGTTTAGCGAGTCCTAATTTACTCTACCCGATATTTTCTTTATAACCATAGGTCGGGTTAAATTTCTTCTTTGTCATCATCGAAAAGGTAAACGAATTGTTATTACACTCTGGTTTCAAAATTGAAAATGTCGTTTACTAATTACAGGCCTGTATATGTGTTTATGACAGAATTTCGGCTTGTGAAAACGGAGACACCTGCAGATGACAAATTTAAACTCAATTTTATCGTAAACCTCAAGTTCAGGTAAAAACCTGGATTAATAATTAGGAAATCATATTTTGTTATATTATGCCGGTATGAGATATATAAGCATCGCAGATTTCTGATATAAACTGGTTTATGATCAAAACCTAGGTCTTTGCTAAAACACCGACAGATGACAAAATCTAAACTCAATTTCATCATGCACCTAAACTGGTACAGGTTTTAATCAAAAACTTAAACTAGTTCAAGTTTATGATTATTTATAGCCAAAAACATGAATTTGCTTAGTTTACTGACAAAATATGCTGCTTACAATCAAACGGCACTGTGTTGATGGCAGCTCCGACACAGCGGCAGCTGTCAAAGAGCCAGCGGCAGTCATCGACAGGTGTCGGCAAATACTGGCAACGCTTGCAGACGCGGCACGCAAAAACTGCTAGGTACTGCTAACATGTGGCAGAGCGGTGGGACGGTACTCCATAGGTCCAGGATTTAATACCCACCCGACGAAAAAAAAACTGCTTTTTTTCAATTATTGTGATATCAGCTGTAATAAAAGGTCCATTTTGGGCATTGGCCCTCTTCATTGCGAAGAGTGATGGCTACCCATTGTTGATACCTTTAACTTTTTTTATAGTCGCATTTTGTGAACATTGAAACGAAATAGTACTTTGGTAGAAAGCTATCTCAGCGGAATAAAAATAAAGATTTAGCATTATGGAAATGAACGGGAGAAAATGACAGCACGCAAGAAGACGAAAACGTTTTGTGTGAAGCCCTGTGGGAGGCATGAATAAGTTTTTCCACTCTCCCGTTTCCACAACACAACTTATATCTTAAATGCGGAAATGTATTTGTTTGTCCGTCTTTTACATCAGGACGGGGTAACATGTTGACGCGTTTTTAGGGTGAACTTAAGAAGAGGTCGGGGGCCAATAACGCTAAATAACTTTATAAAGATGAAAATTCCTTACATATTTTGTTTTAGGAAAGAGTTTTGATTTCATTTCTAAGTTACTTATCGCATTGCAATTGTAAGGTTGAGGAAGATCTGCAAAAAACTTTTAAAGGAGAAAGTACTTTTTCTATAATGAAGAACGCTTGGTAACTTTTGTCAGACGTGGTGTTAATATCCGTTTTACGGCCGTTAACGCTCTGCCTACCCCGTAAGGGATATAGGCGTGATTTATGTATGTATGTATGTAAGAACGCTTGGTAACGATTTTTTGCTTCTTTTTTTGCCGAAACAGGACATGGTTAGAACTAAAGATAAAGTGATTAACTGAATTATGAATTTTATTGCAGAACCATGGAATAAGTAGCTATTATGGTGACATAACTGAAATTTTAAAGCAGGTATCACAAAGCCCTTGTTAGGAAAATTTACTATAAAGTTGTCGGTTGGTAGTGGTAGCCGGTTTTCTATACAAAATTGTTATAAATATGTTACACAAATTCCTTTTTTTTTCCAATGACGTCATTATGTGATAATACTATTATCCATTGAATTAACTAATTTCATTTCATTTTCATTTGTCGTGTTGCAACGACGACTTTTAATTAATATTATATTTTTACGGTTCCCATCTGTACAAACTAAACTGAAATTATCATGAAGCCATCTCTCAAAACGTTTAAAACTTTAAATGAATGTGATTATATTTCAACTGCAGGCGTGTCGTCACCGCGGTCGCATGGCTTTGTGGATATAAATTTTAAAATAAAATAAATTTACTGAGGTGTTATCTCTGCGGAGTGCGTCAATCACACACTTGAGCTGGGTAAGCTTTTCATAATTATGTTTCCGTGCTTTGGAGGACACGGTTCCAGTTGCTGTCCTTGATTACTTTCGTAGATACTGTATAGTCGATTGTAGCACATAAGATAATGATAATGATAATGATAATGATAAATTTATTCATAACACTTGTTACAAGTCAAAAAAAAATAAAAAATAGGTAGGTACAATAATTTTTGCCTTAAAAAAAATATTGCAGGTATAAAAATTATAGTTAATAAGTATACGGTCATATACAAATGTTAAAATATAAACAAAAATTCAAATTATGATTATGACGTAGTCATAACGTTAAATTAATTTTAAAAAAGTCTGTGTAGTCGTAAAACTGGTTACTCAGTAGCCATTTTTTGAGCTTACTTTTAAAGGTAGGCATTACGCACGTCATCAGGCAATCGGTTATAGACCGCGGGACCTGTGATATACACGGACTGTTCCGACCTCTTTAGTTTAATTTTTATCGGAGCAACTAAACGGTCTTTGTTTTTGTCACTTCTTAGGGTTCGGGTTGGATTGGTTCCTTTTCGGTTAAATGTGTTGTAGTTTATGTGCACGAACAACGCCACCTGGTAGATCCATATGCAAGGCAGGGGCATTATCCTTAGCTCTTTAAAATATTCACGAGCAGAGACGTCATCAGGCACCCCCACTATCGCACGGACCGCTCGTTTTTGCATTGCGAACACGCGGTGCCATTCGCTGCCGCGTGCCCACAGTTCTGTTCCGTATGTCAGAACGGAGTGCACAGTGGCGAAGTAGCAGTTCCTGACAACGTCCCTGGACGCAGTATTCGCTAGGCGTCGCAGCGCGAAGCTCGTGCGCCCAAGCCTGGCACACAGATCGTCCAGGTGCTGCTCCCACGCCATAACACTATCCAGTCGAAAACCTAGCAGTTTAGCCGATGTGACCTGCTCTAACGGTGTGTCGGCAGCCAAGACCTGCATCGGCTTAGTCGCGTGACCGTTTAGGCTGACTTTCATGTAACACGTCTTTTGTTTATTTAGGGCTAGTCCATTTGAGCTAAACCACTGATGCAGTATCTGTACGGTTCTATTTAGTTCATCCTCAAGTTTCATCTCCGTAGGCGCAGTCACTACAGCGGTCACGTCATCCGCATACATGTAAACTTCGACCCCGGGAAGAGCTTCTGGGAGGTCATTTAACAGGATGCTAAAAAGTGTATTGGACAGACATGACCCCTGCGGTACGCCCATTACATTTTTCGTTTCGGAGGATTTTACTTTACCTCTATCTCCTACTACTATCTGTGTCCTGGCTGTCATGAAAGACATCAGTACTGCCAGTGCTGGCCCTTGAATTCCATAGTGCACTAATTTCTTTTCGATCAGCGTGTGGTCGGCAGTGTCAAAAGCCCGCGAGAGGTCGCAGCAGAGGATTGCTACCTGCTTCTTGGACTCTCGCGCGGACAGTACCTGCCACACTACCTCTCGTACCAGATCTGTGGTGCTGCGACCAGCGCGGTATGCATACTGCCGCGCGGACATTACGTTTCGAGCCGCCCAGAAATTTAACAGTCTCGTATTTAGGCCTACTTCTATCACCTTACTTATTCCTGGCACCATCGAGATAGGGCGGTAGGAGCTGATATCAGCCTTCTTACCTTTGCCCTTATAAAGAGGCGCGATCTTTACTTTTTTTTAGCGCATCTGGGAAGCAGCCGCTGCGTATGCACTCGTTGAAGAGAAAAGCCAATACCACACTGATTGCAGCACCCACTCGCCTAATGACGTCCGCAGACAGGTCGTAGATGTCAGTGCTGTTTTTGGGTGCAATCTGCTTGTGGAGTATTTTTTCTACCTCGTCAGCCGAGAACCGCGCGAACCATACACACTCGTCGCTGGCGGGGCGGACGGCGGCGAGCGCGGCGACGCTGCATGAGATGCTTGCGGCGGGCGCACCGCATACTACACCGGCGGTAACAAATTCCTTGTTTAGTGTATTCACTAGTAGTATTTTATTCGCAAATGGTGTCCCGTCTTTATTTTTGATAATTTCGGTAAAATCTACGCGGTCTCTTACCTTTCTACCTAACTCGGTATTTACGACGCGCCACATGCATTTGTTTTTGTTTCTATGATTCGATATTAATGAATTAAAATAATCCATGCGTTTATTTTTTAACGTTATTGCATATTTAACTTTTAAACTAGCCGACGTACTAGCAAAATCGACGTTACGCGGATATTTTTGTTCCAGATTTTTGAAATCGAACATTAATAGTTTTAAGTTGGTCACTTCCTCGTCTATCCAGGGAGTGTTACTAACTGTATTTATTACTCGGCGTACCGGACAAGTAAGATCAAGTTTATTTAACATTAAATTTAAAATTGACTCGGCCAGCGACTGGCAGTCAATACTGTTTAGTATGACTTGTTGCCAGTCTACTGATTGTAATGCTAAGCCGTAATTAATAATGTTCACATGTGATAAAACACGTTTTGTTATCAGCTGCGCGTTATTGCGATCCAAAGTTTCGATGTTTACCCTCTGCGCTAAGTGATCGCTCAGGTGAGTCTGCACAGTAACAGCGGCTGACACACGGTCGCTGGGAATGTTCGCATACACGTGGTCAAGCAAGGTCCACTTTGGGTTTTCAAAACGCGTACCGGATTCGATGTATTGGCTAAAGTTATAGCTATTTAATATGTCAAATAGTCGTCGTTTTGTAGTTGAGTCTATTAACGTGTTGATATTAATATCACCGGTGATAACCGCATCAATGCCCTCATTCGTTATTTTGGTCAAAAGATTTTCAAATAACGGTAGGTATAAGTTGACGTTTGTAAGGTTCGAACGGTATATACCGACTACTAGTAGGCGCTCATCTATAAGTTCAATTGCGCAAACGTCGAACACTTGTTCTACCGAGAGGTCGCAATAGTCCTGTCTGTTTAGTGCTTTGATGTTATGCTTTACGTATATGCAACTTCCTCCATGTTGTATATTTGGTCTACAATAATAAGCAATTAAGTCGTAATTAGCAAGAGTAATTGATACTAATTGATTATTTTTTTGCCAGTGTTCAGTTAACACCAATATATCACAAGTCAATTCAGTAGATAACATTACTTCTAATTGTCGAGTTTTTGAATTAATACACTCTATATTTTGGTGAGCTATAGTTAATTTCTTCCTGTCGGTTTTAGTTTGCGGCGTTCGCGGTGTCCGTGTGTCGCGCGCGCGCTGGCGCACCGTGCTCGGTGGCGGTGGCGGTGGCGGCATGTGGCGGGGAGCGAGCACTGCACGCGCCCCGCGCTGCGTCGAAACCACTCGCTGATTACTGTGCCCGGGGGCCAGTTTTCCGCAGACATAAAGAAGTCAAACTCGGTACTTGGGACCGATATAGCAAACGATGCGTAGTATTGGTGTTTTAGAGTCATTTTCTCGACTAAGAATTCTGAACATTCTTTGTGGCTAAGCTTGGCCATGTATGTTTGTAAAGCCTCAGCGGATGTGTCTGGTTTAAAAAAGCATGCATGTATTTTTTTCATCCTTACTGCTGTTTGTACTAAACTGTCCACCGGGCCAGTACCAGTAATGGTGACCCTCTTAGGTTGTCTTGGTATTCGTTGTCTTTTTGACCTCGCTGTTGTCCATGGTCCTGCTGAATCATCATTTTCGTCATCCTTACTACTAACATCGACGCTCTCCGAAGCTGGCGCGGCGGGCGGCGGCGTAGCCGGCTTGGGGGCAGACAGCGACTCGCTCTCGCGCCCGCCGGCGGCGGCGACGTTCGTAGTCGTAGGTAGCGATCCCCTCCTAGTCTTCTGCGTCATCGTTGTGGTGAGCGGCTTAGGAAGCGTCTTCGTGCCATTTTTTTCTTGGGTCTTCGTAGCCGTCGATCCGTTCGGCCGAGAGTTGCGTGTATCTATTAGATTTCCGCCATTGCATGTCGGACACGTCGTCGGCGATTTATTCTCTAAAAGACATATTTTTTCGTCTATCTTCTTGATTCTATCCAAAACCTTTGATATTTTACTTTCAATTGGTTCCAGGATCTTCGTTATTACTTTTTCTAGTGCTTCCAGGGTGGATTTCGACATTTTTACGCAAATTATCACTTAAACACACGACACCGAAACGATACGTGGCTTTGTTCGTGAGTGCGGACCACAGACTTTTACCCTTTTTTGATACCAGGGGTACTCCAAAAGAACTGAATTATTTTGGTCCCCAGCATTTTTTTTTATTGACATGAATATGTATGTATTAGTAGAACATCACTTCTCTTATAAGAATAAGTAAAAATTTAAGTTGTATTAAATTGGGATAAAAATAAATCAGTTCATTTGGAGTACCCCTGGTACCTTATGTGCTACAAGCGACTGTACCTACTTCAAGGCCTAGTAGGTCATTTAAAAATTCTAACATCAGTGTCCTTCGGGTCGTCTGTCCATTAAACAAATAAAAGTATTAAGTATTACGCCTGTATTAAGTATCAAGCCTGCGGAGTTATCTTTTGTTACGGGTGGATTTTAACAACAATAAATTTGTCACCCTTCAATCTTTACTGATTCGTGCAATGTTATTTGCTTTGATGCACGATCAACGCTAATAAGAACACCGCAACCTTAAAATTTTAGAGTTTCTTACACCGACTGTAAATCACGTTTTGTAAAGTTTTTATCGCTCCTAATGTAAGAGCGTTCAACACTTCAGATAGCATCAAACAAAATCCCTTAAGGCGGGATACAGAACGAGCGAGATTTTTAAATCAGTTTTTTTAGACAATTACAGCCATGCAATATTAAAAATATATAATATGTGTTATTGTCGAGAGTCTAACAGATAACATTTATCTTTCAGTTATACAATTTGACAAACTTTACTTGATAGAAAAAAATACAAAGTTACGTCAATTTGAAACATTTTTTGTTTCTACAGATCAAAAGCATTTAAAAAATAATAATAATTTCAATACATATCTTTCCAGTACGAATACCTAAAATATAGTTTGTAACGATATTTCTCTAATTTCTATTTAGAAAAAACCGTAAAATGTCGCAGAAATTTGAGCGGACAATGATTAGCTGTTTCTCTCTGGCGCAGCGCGAATGAGAGGAACAAACTTTTTAGATAAAACAGGGCCTTAATACTATTTTATACGACGGCATTCGCAACAGTGGTAAGGCCGATACAGAACACTCGTAAACATTTTATGATAAACCATTGCAGCAGTAACGGACATATATGTACGGCTTCAAATCGACTTAGGGAATCAAGGAGATATTATTTAAAGACAATTATTATCTTAGAGTCGGAAGTCATTTGGGAGCGATAAAATTTAGGTTGCTCTTGCGAAAAATTACTTTTCACCTCTCCAGCTTGAAAAGAACAGTTTTTCCGCGTAAATCAAGTGGTAAAAAGTCATTTATATCCACTCGATGGAGAAAAGTGATTTGAATTTTGATTTATTTTATCAAAACTAGTCGTGACAATAGCAGCAGTGCGTTCTGATCTGAAAACTATTTCAGCCAGTTATTTATTTCTTTTTGTAAGCGTTTTCTTCTATTAAATATTACTGTCATTTCTGAATATTGGTACATTGGTATTGGTACATATTAAGTAATATTTTTGAACAAATCTTGAAAAAAAGAAATTTTTATTTTGTCTGAGGCATTCGAGCTGTACAGCCAATTTCTCAAAGTTGTGAGTACTACACGAGAGCAAATTCATTCGAATCTCGTGCTGTTGAATCCCTCACTGAGCTCAGGATACAACTTTAGAATCACTCGCTACGCTCGTGATTAAATTTTAGTATCCTTCGCTATCTCGGGATTCAAAATTAGCACTCGAAGCAAAAATGACCTTTGCACTCTTGTTGTACAAATAACTATTAACACCTATTCAATCCATCTGGAATGCTGTTTAAGCCGGTATCACACGGTATCAACTTTTATTACTAAAGATAACCCAGAGTTCTGTGGAAGAATATGTGAGTTCAATTTTCTTTCAGCATGTATATGGGGATACCCGAGAATCGAACTGATTATTTTTGGGTGTGTATATGTAGTTCATGCAACTGTCATATAATTGGGGGGGGGGTATTAGAACGTAAGTGTCTGTTTATCGCACGAAGCTTAGCCGAGTGTGTTAATATTTTGACACGAGCATTCTAATGCCTAATTATATGTAGTTGCATACACTTTTTTTTACAAACTTTTGCACTGGCGATCCAACGCCGCGTTTAAGATGTCAGGTGACCTTTGGCCGTGGAATATCCTCATTACTTTCAATTTTCGTAGTAAAATATAGAAAATACTTTAAACAAGAAAAATAACCAAATCCTGACAAAAACAAACAAAGCTAACACGGCACGTTGGACAGGTGGGCCGGAAGCCGGCGTCAAATTCGAGTATTGGCACAGAACACTTCGTTTGATTTTTCAATTGTATCTAAAAACGTATATTCTTCCTACTGTGGTCCGTTTTACATACAAACGAAGAACTGAAATTTAATGGACTTGTAGTAAATGCGATAAAGAGCAATTTTTTTTTTAAATAATGCTTATGCGAAATTATTAGGGCTCGCGTAGTTTTGCGCCTAATTTATGGCGCAAAACTACTTTTAGTTAAACGTTAAAAAATATTTGGGCCACAATAAAATAGTTGCAGCAGTAGCTCCATTTATTGGCGCCAAGTGGCGAATGAGTTTTAACAATCTTATTTCTTACAATTTATTTTTATGATTTTGCGAACATCAACACGGGACTTCCCATCGAGTTTTTTAATCAGAACTTTGTCTCCTCTGTTTGTGTCATTTCTATAGGAAGAATTCATAAAGCAGGATCTTATACAAATGTTTTCGAATCTGTAACCGGGACATTATGTGACGAGTGCAGACAAGACTTTTTTAAAGTCGTCAAACATACAATTGGTTTGTGCATTTCGAAATTTCCCTTTTCAATAAAATTTTAACATATAACTGCAACCGGATCTCGAACGATGTACAAAAAAATTACACACAATATTTTATTCATGTTTTATTTGCAATTCAAACCGGAATTAAATGAATCTCTGAGCAACACGGATACAGCATATGAATTAGTGAAATGTTGTAAAAAAAAGAGTTATCTGATGGTATTTTATTCAACTGTCCGTTTTGCTATGGACCTGAATTTCTTATGAAGTTTTAATATGGTCCAAATCGGTTAAGTGCGAGTCGGACTCGCGCGCAATGGGTTTCGTACCTTATGTAAAAATGACATAAAAATCACGAATGTTATATAAGAACACCTCTAAAATATTCACTTCATTTTTTTTTGTATTTGTAATAATTATCTTGTTACCGTGGTTTATGAAATAAAGTCTTGTGACAGACAGACAGCCAAGTAAGTATTACTGGGAATAGGGTCCCGTTTTGAACCCTAAAAACTAATCAATCTAGTGAATGCGATAAGTACCAACAATCGACATTTTCCATTTATCCTTTGGTTAGCTGTTAGATATTTCCACATGGTTTTTTCCTTTGTGCTTTAGTACAATAAAGCTTGCTAAGATGATTATTAATCATGTTACTTAACAATAGGATTCCACCAACCGCCGACACTCACGAATATACATACATTTTAATAAACACACTCGCAGACGCACAATAATTAACTAAAACAATGACATTTCTTCGTAAACACCTCCCAAGACATGTGGGAGCTTATGTGAGGTACATGAGACAAATGTACTGGCAGTGCCTTAAGCCGGGGTTCCTTGGGCTTACACTGACAAATCTGCGGCGTCGTCCCGGCTTAAGCTGAAATGAAGAGGTTACATTATCTTCACGTGAATTACTGATTCATTATAATTACGCGCTTGTGGGCTGCTTAACGCCTTTCTTAAGGACGTGTGAAATTTTAAGCAAAAAACGCAAAGCTATAAACACCCGTTTAAATTGCTTTCGGTAATCTATGATACAAAAGACTGTTTTTTTTACACAGACACTATTAATAAATAGAAAACTACTTATAATTTCATTTGAAAGAAATAAAATGTGTAGATGTTTGAGTCGAAGTTTTGAACAAACCAAAACCATAAATAATCTGAGTTTAATTTTTGCTTTTCGTTTGATAAATTTCCCCCAATATTATTTTCTTTTCTACGTCTTCGCGCCGTAGTAAATGCTACGCCGTAGCGGTAGAGTTTACCTACGACAATTTGTTTTGGCTTTGAATGTCAATTTAGTTATTGGCTGTATTCCAGATTTACTGACAAGTTTGCAAGATTAGTTTCAACAGTCTACAGAAAATTTTAAATTATAATGGACATTTTACAACTATTTAACCTAAATAAAACCTCAGATAAAATAGTGTACCAAAATACGATATACATCACTGATTAAACACCGTGTGATGTCGGCTTAGAATAGCATCACCCCATTTTTTACTTATGGGTGTCGTAAGAAGCGACTAAGGGACTCGAAGGTTAGATGTGTATTGCTATTTAAGGCGTTGGACTGACAACCTGTCACTAAAGCGATACACATTTTTCCGAATGACCCTCAAATATTTGTCAGACGTGGCGTAATGTCTGTTTTTTGCGGCCGTTTACGCTCTGCCTACCCCGCAAGGGATTATAGCGTGATATGTGATATGTGTCTGTCCCATCTTGTGTAGTTCAGATTTTCATGATCTATGATCTTCTTCTTTAATGAAATGGTAGAGATCTAAAAATTATTTGAACATAAGTACATATATTACGCTTTTATCCCTTGCGGGGTAGGCAGAGCGCAAACGGCCGCAAAAACAGACATTTACGCCACGTCTGACAAACGTTTGAGGGTCATTTGGAAAATTGTATATCGCCGTCGTGACAGCTTGTCAGCCCATTGCCTAAACACACCCTCGAGTCCCTTTGTCACCCCTTACGACTCCCACGGGTAAGAAATGGGGTAATGCTATTCCAAGCCGGCATCACACGACACAATTATTTTAATAATGCGTATTGTATTTTTCGCATGGTTTATGAATTTCTTAATTATTTTCCAAGCTTCTAACATTTTCCTTCGTTAGTTATATTTTTACTGATTTTTAAATCACGTCATGGCATTTTTTTATTTATTGAATTTTTGACGCGCAGTCAACATGAGCAACATGATTAAGTAAGTGACTGATTGCAGAACAGTCAATTGACTTTTCTGAGTGTCGCGTAAGCTGTCGTGTCTGATCTGTCATAGGCAGGAATGTATTCTCATATATCTAAAACAACTTTCAAACTATTTTCAAAATAATTATATTAATGTATGTATTTCAATTCTAAAGAAGATTAATCGCGTTAGTTTAATTAAAGAGCTTCATGACAGATCTTCTGAAATTGAGGATAATAAATTCACATCGACGTTGAAATATACTTAAATATTCGATAAATTCATGCAATAAATTCAGCCGCTGAAAGCAAATATTTATGATCTTCTTTTCGTGTGGGACACAGAGTAGACTAACGACCCGATAGAAGACAATGTCAGAGGTTTTAAACTAAGTGCACGTTTCTAGTAGAAGTCCTCTGATGTGGTTGTGTAATGACTGCCATCTAAGATTTAATAACAGGCAACAACCGAGCTGTCGACCGAGACCGACAGTAAAACGTGCGGTGCCCTTCACGAAAACAGAACCATTATTCTTACAGCTAATAAGCAGGTTCAATGTCTTAACCAAACTGTATTCTAACCCAAAAAGTGGTAAACTGACATAATCTCATTTTATGTGTTTGCCCCTGTAATCGAACCAAGGATCTCCATATACTCGGACCAACGCTCAGACCACTAGACCGCGGAGGCAATTCGGCCGCTGACGGCAAATATTTATGATTGCATTGTCAGACGCATCAGCCATATTCCCATGGCGATGCATTTTTCACCGCCTCGAATTAACAAGCTTTTGCCGATGACAGGTGACAGGATTAAATATAATATTCAAACATTCAAATGGGCTTTCTAAAAATGGGCCTCGAAATAGGTGCTTACTTTTTTCATATACCCACGGATGTGAGACTAGCTGTGTGTTTCAAAATGTATTTGCATGGTCTCTCTCAGCCAACCTAGCTTATCTTCAAAGAAGAGCATATAATTACTATAATAGTTATGTTTGTTTTCAATTAAGATGTGAATCAATCATCGTTTGTAAACATCTATAAAAGAACATAATTTCCTCAAGACTTGACGATATCTTAGTAACATTGTTTCGTGGAAAAGGATAAGAATTTCCCACAATTCCTTTGTCGCAGCATTCCAAGAAAAATGAGAGGAAAGGATCGCATTTAATATTAACCGCCACAACAGTCTTCTGCTAGACACAGGCCTCCCCTTGTTGCAGGAACTTAATTTAACCCAAGCAGTAAAATGACATAACTACCGTAGTGCAAGGAAATATTGCAGAATATCCGCACTACTTATTAATTAGATGCGCAAAAACACTACCTACTTAGGTGAATTCCACACTATGATGGCCTGATGCGTCTGAAAAACACCTTGGCCAAAGCGCATGCATTAGTGTGCCATGCCATGCTATCTATTTTTGTATGATAATCGAAATTTCCTTTGCTCTAACGAACGGATGCGTCAAAATACGTCCGTCATTCCGCCATAGTGGGGGCCTTAAATTCGAATATAATAAATCAAATATTGATTTGTGTATCTATATACCTACTGAATATAGAATTAATGTTATGGTGTCAATAATTATTTAAAAAGCGGTTGTTACATTAAGATGTCAGAGAAATACTTGTTAGTTTACGAAAACTTGCAAAATCAAGCGCGGGCAGGGTCCAAACCTGCGACTTTCGCCGGCACTATTGGCGACGCCATCTTTTATTCCATAATTTTGCAAGTTTTATACTTACCTAAAACGGAAAGTGTTTTAAAAATTTCGTATTCAATACTTGTAGTAGTAGACGGTTTACAAAATCTCTGTCAAGTTTTCATTGTCAAAAATAATAAGATAGCGTTATTATGTTATTTACATAGTTGCGACAAGCCTGATTGCAAGTTTGTCATGAATTCAGTTGTTTGCAGGGTACCCTTGTTCTGAGTACAACCACTTTAAAAGGTACAACGGCCTCAGCACCTATCTTATTCACGCATCGGATAGCACGAAACTCAAATAAATATAATGTTAAAAGGCACCGGTTGGCTGACATTAAAGAGTCTCTTAGGTTGCATGTGCCGAGGATGCTTCACAGAATGTATGCCTCAAAAAAGGGTATTTTTGTGATAATGAGAATTTCAACATGAAATTCGGTGGCGCGAAAGAAATAAATATGTTTTGTGTTTGTTAAAATTTTCTGTCAATTCACATGCGCTCCAAAGCACTCAACCACACTTCCTTACAGCCGTTCAGGTTGCACGTGTAAACCAAACTGGAGACAATCTCCCAAAGTGATTAATTGACATAATATGTGTTTGTTTCAAACACAAATTGACCTCTAATTCAAACCACTAGACCACGGAAATAAAACAAAACTTAAAAAGAATACAAATTGATATCGAAAATTGATTTGTTTTGGCTAGTTTTGACTCAAGGGTGAAGCTTGTGTTAGTTATTCAAACCACACACCGACCCTCGTTACAGAATGCGTGTCGCTGACGTCTACAAACATCTTATTTATTTTTGGGAAGGTAACAAAATGGTTAAGTTAGGTCACCAAGGCGTTTAACTTGCAAAGATACACATAAAATTACATACCTATATTATGTACCTACAGAATTTCCTAACTATTTCTGATTTAAAAACTAACACGAAAATCTATACATATAATAAAACAGTAACACCCGTGTGTCTGTTCATTGAACAAATTTACGAAAAACTAATCGTAGGTGATGTAAAAATTGGATTAGAACACATTCACGAACACAGTCTGTTTGTCTGTTTGTCGGGGCTAATCTCCGAAACTACTGGACGAAATCAAATGAAACTTTTTGTTTTGTATAGCTATTGAGCCTGGTCAACATCTAGAATACATTTACCTCGGTAAAAATGCTTATTCCCACGGGAAATGCTATTAAAGGTAAAAAAATTGCCAGGAGCCTAGCTACAGTATTAGAGTTACAGAAATGTCTTCTGCATAGCAAAAGTTGTAAAGCATAATAGGCCGCTTCGCCTGGCACGTTGACATCGAGGGTCTGGAGTACCAGATGTGGTACATACACCAGGAGCTCGGCAAACTATAATTGATAAAGAATTCGGTCCATAACGAATGTCTTTCTGCATAATAGGCCGCCTCTGCTGGCACATCGACAACGTGAGTCTGGAGTATATGATGAGGAACACCTGAAGCCCGGTAGTGGTATGCTAACCATAACATACAGTCGGCGAAACGAAGTTCACGGGCAGCAACTTAGTTTGAAATAAATTTTATTACAAAAAATGATTTGCACAGTTATTGTGCATATGCTCAATCACGCTTTTATTCATTATCGAGTAGTTAGAGTGTCAAACGAGCGTGCGTCAAGACGAAATGAAATTCAAAGCCACGTCTCGGATAATATATCACAATATAAACCAATTACAAATAAAAAAATAACAACAACGAGTGCTTTGTAATAAAACCTTCAACAAAATACAACAGTTCTGCATGGGTACTGGCACAAACCGCCAAACAAATAATACATACTTCGATCTTTATAACCACAAGTTTATTGTGCTCCTAAACACGACCAATGTACGTGCAAAGAATAACATATCTAAAACAATAATGCACGACGACATCTTTACGCAGTCAATATAAATTAATGCATGTGAACCGGAACGTTTATGTCAGAACCGAAGCCACGCGTCAATGGACGCAAAAGCCGGAAAAATCATTCTGTAGGTAAAATACGGCCAGCGCAATGGGAAACAACTACAGTCGCCGGCAAAATAAAATGCGAATAAAAAACGGATAACCTTTTTGTTTAGAGCTTCGCATTTGTTCCGAGTAAACAATAAACGTATTGAATACAAAAGCTCGGTATTGAACTTCGACGTTAAGCTGTACGAGTTCGCTTTTTTAATGTAGATAATTTAACGACTAAATTCAATTAGTACTTTTTACTAGGTTCAACTTCTTTACAAATAAAAAAACCAACATTATCTTAACGTTTCTTTGATTGTACGAGTATAGGATATGACAACGCGTGCTTGAAATCTTTGATGTCATATTCAAACCAAATGCGAAAAATTCTGCTTTGAATTTATCTTTGTTTGGATTTATTGTTCAATGGGTCTATGTAAAAGGTATATGTTAGCAGTTTATTATTTATAATTTAAAATAAATTTATCTTATATATAAGATATTTTAATAAAGCCATTGTTCATTAGGGATAATGTAGAATTCTTAGGGTAAAAGGTTTTTTAAATCAGTCTAGTAGTTTCTGAGCCAAACAATCAAATCTTCCCTCTTTATTATATTAGTTATGATATTATATTCTGGTATATTTCAGACTTATTGTACTGAACTATTATTTTTGCACTTGCCTATACTTTCTTTGACTGCTTGATAATGCCACTGGCATTAAGTCCGCCCATGTTTTGTGCAAAAAGTTCAATAAGTAAATAAATATTTTTTATTTATTTTTATACTTTATTTCACATGGTACAAAAGGTGGCCCTAATGCTACGCAGCATTCTCTACCGGCCAACCAGAGGGCGAACAGAGAGAAAAAGACAAGGGTGCACTCGGGTGTGAAATTATAATAATAGAAGATAGCAAATCAAACTACTATGAAATAAATATAATATATAACATACATATAATTTCTAAAATATACCAACACAAATACTTATTAAAATAAACTTACTTATATTAATATACATACTCTAATGTAAACAGAAATAAATTAATAATACTTAAATAGAAAAATCTCGCCATCTGGTTTGAATGTCTGTAAAGTTTTGATATAATATATTAAAATCATTGATTTTCCTATTACTCAGAATCTGGTCCCATCGCTTACAACAAAACACAATGGCGCCTTCTCAAAAATGAACAGTAAGTAAAATCGCGTCAATGATTTAGCATTCTAGGAATTCCCGGGACCACTGAGAGAACAGCTGGGAAATTCCGAACGCCGGCGTTCACTCAGTTTCTGATGGGCAATTCTACAACGACTCTTCACTGTAATTAGTTCTTGCTACTGCCGCGCCGGCCGAAGTGCATCCAAATTAGGCAATTTGCGTCCGTTGTGCAAAAGACAGGCCCGCAGCACTGCACGTGAACCAACGAATTCCGAACTCTACAAATTTATTACATTATTAGTTTTCGTACTTACACTTATTTTCTTGTTAGCTAATTGTATGTTGCCAACAAAAAAACTTAATTATTTATTTATTTATTTACCACAAATATATAGTTTTAACTTACACACACACACACACACACATATCACGCCTTTATCACTTGTAGGGTAGGCAGAGCGTCCCTTTTTTTTCCTATGGGACACCGAGTCGTCCAACGACCTGATGAACCCTGGTGTCAGAGATTTTCAACCGCCTACTACCACTAGTAAGCCTCTGACATGGTTGAGTTACGACCGCCGTCTAAATAATCATGGACAGCAACCGGGACCGACGGCTTAACGTGCCCTCCGAAGCACGGAACCATTTCTTTTCGGACAATCAGGTGGTTCAGCCTGCAATGCCCTAACCGGACCAGGAACAATTTCACAAAGTGATAAATATCAACTTTGTCAGTGTCCCACCGAGAATCGAACCCGGAACCTTTGCGTAACAGGCAGTCGCACTACCACTGCGCCACATCGGCCGTCAAGCGTCGCTATCACCACGTCTCACAAGTATTTGTAGGCCGTTTCAGAAAAATCGTGTATCACTATAGTGACAGGTTGTTAGCCTGTCGCCTAATATTATAATACACGTGAAGCCCTCGAGTCCCTTAGTCCCCTCTTACGACACACGCGGGAGAGAAACGGGGTAGTGCCATTCTTAGCCGGCACTACACGGCATACATTTCTTATTTATAGTAATTTATGTATTTTGGGACCTGTCACTAAAAAACCTTCTACTGCAGAAAAAACTCACTTAAGTAGAAAACTGGTGACAGTAACAGCGAAATGTAGTTAAAGAAATTATGGACGAAATAAATACCTACAAATAATAAATATACTAAATAATTCACACAGCGCCATCTAGCCCCAAACTCAGCAAAGCTTGTACTATGGGCAGTCGATAACTGATATTAATACATAAATACTTTTTGTATTATTTATTATACATAGAAAACACCACGACTAAACACAAATTTTTGTGTCTTATGGGGATCGAACCCACGACCTTCGGCGTAGCAGGCAGGGGTACTATCCGCTACGCTATCGGGCCAGTCCAACCAAAATAAAAATAGAAAATACGAGAAAAAGGTCTTTGCATAGCCCGGAGACTCAGTTTAAAAGTTCCTTAATTATTTTTAGGCAACAAAACAAAAACTTGGAATTGCTTGACTTATAGCGAGCGCCGTGTCGGTTTTTTATCAAGCGCCTACCTACTTGGATATTCTGGTCATACTTTTACCAGGTTGATTTCATTCAAGTTTTCTTGAAAACCCAATCAATTTTGATAAACAGCTATCATTATGGTTCCGTAACTCAACAGGAACAAAACAGAACCCTTATAGGATGACTTTGTTGTCCGTCCGTCTGTCCATCCATCTGTCACGACCCTTTATCTCGAGAACGCGTAGCGATATCGATTTTAAATTAAAAACATACACGCAAGTCTACGGCTGGTTGTAGCTGTAAAAATCAAGGTCCTAACATAACGATACGGCCGATTATGTATGCTGTAAAAAACGCGTGTTTTGACCCTTTCTAGAGAACCAAAATTAAAAGGGTACCTTTGGATCTGGAACTATAAAACAGTAGCTTTTTTTGAAGTACAAATTTGGGAAAAAACAATAATAATGTTTTTTTTTTCATTTATGTTTTAGGGGCTCGACAAAGAACAAAAATTTAAAATTGAGTCTAATGGTTCAGGTAGGTATCATATGAAAGGGCTTGATGTACATGTTACGGATACCTCGGTGAGCGATTCCAACTGGCACTTGGCCGTTTTTGTATTTGTATTGTATTTATGTAAATAATACGATTAAAAACTTACTGTATAGTAAATACGACACATCACAAACAATAGGGTCGGATTATAGTGAGGGCCGCTGCGGCGCTAAAACGGGCAGGCCGTTTCTTGCGAGATTACACAGGCATGTTCGCAACGAATTACACGAATGATTTTATTATCTTAATGTATGGTACGCAATATTATTCTTTGAAAAAATATCCTTTTAAAATTGGCTACAAACATTCTGGCCGCTTTAGCGCCGCAGCGTCTGAGCCGCTCAATATAATTAAACCCAACTCCGAACGCCTTTATCTATATACATACATACATACACATATCACGCCTATAATCCCTTGCAGGGTAGGCATAGCATAAACGGCGACCGCAAAAACGGACATTTACGCCACGTAGGACAATGTTTGAGGGTCATTCGGAAAATTGTGTATCGCCATAGTGACAGGTGGTCAGCCCATCGCCTAAAATAGCAATACACACACACCCTCGATTCCCTTAGTCGCCTCTTACGACTCCCATGGGAAAGAAATGGGGTGACGCTATTCTTAGCTGGCGTCACACGACGATATCTTTATCTATATCATTACCAATAATCCACTGCTGGACAAGGGCCTCCCACTGTTGCGAGACATTTGACATACCTACGGCACAACTCATTACTTGACAGTTTATTCCACAACCCTCTCAATAAAACTAGCTCTGTTCAGTCCCCTTGTGAATTCGCCACTAGCGCTAGCTTGCAATTATACTATACTGGTCTGCCCTGTTTGGACAAGATACTGTATGATGGGATACAGTGTTTCATCACAATAGACTCAGATTTGAACAATGTAAAGCTTACTGCGTCTAGCATCGCGCGCGAAAGTAGATCGTGGGTTATTAAAATAGAATAACTATAGACACTCAACGGTGCTATATTATTTAAATAAGCGAATCTAAATCGAATAGTTTGATTTCCGACTCTAATGTGGATTAATTATAATTTGAAATTATAGAAGTATATTAGTTACAATGATGATGTTGCTTGTACATTGCGACGATATTCAAGAGATTGAAGATTTTGGCAGTGGCTGTCAAGGCACCGGTAGCCCAGTTGGTAGAGCCGCCGCTAACACTTTTTCAATTTCTAATTTTATTTTATGAAAATAATTGTAAAACTAGAATATTTGACTTGCGAAATATAATGTCATACCATAAATGCATTTATTTTCAATCTAAATTAGCATAACACGGTTACATTTGATGCAGTGTATTACCACAAATAAACTTAATACCTACAACAGTCTTTATAGTGTAGGTTTTTTCCTTTTTATAGCTTAATGAAATAAAGACCAATAATAATCTTTTAATGGTACATAAGTGTAGGATTAGTATTTTGAAGTATATTGACGCTATAACGACAAAAAACTGTATTTTATCTCATTGTATCTTTTTCTGACAGGGCAGTGGAGCATCCAATTGAAAGGTTTTGTTCTCGATAAATGACCGCTTAGATAGGACTTGTGGCGGACAACTTATTCTAGGAACTGGCTTATTTTCTATCTTAACAGACTAGACATATAATAAATCTAAAAAGATCGAAAGTCTGTACATGAAAATATTCAAAAAAGTTTTGGTGATAAAGGTGAGCACGGCTAAAAAAAACACGAAAATTGCTTAATAGTAACAGTTGTTCAGCATGCTATGCTGCTTTTGCTGGCGCACAAACACCGAGGGTCCAAAGAACCTGATGTGATGTTCCACAAAGACACGGCTTAACTATAAGAGATACAAAAAAGTCGCTGCAACAAAAAATTCCCAGCATGACAAATCACTTATGAATGAATTAATGAATGCATTTATTTATTTATCAATAAAGTATTCTTAAAACTAATACATAGCCTAATCTTACAGACAAACTAGTTTGTACTAGTTTTATACTTCGAGTCTCTATAAAATTAGTGTACATAAGAAGTCTACATGGGAAAACCAAGAAAAGTTTTGTTGGAACATTCATTTTAAAAGTCCGGAGTACCTGTTATGGAATACCAGGAGCTTAGCTGAACTCCACAAAATATGGAAATGGCTTCAGACAAAAAAGCAGCATGATAAGCGGCTTGTCTTGGTACATAATAAATAATCGAGAATGTTGATGAGGAATTCGCACATCCCAGCTAAGTACTATACGTGAATGATGAACCCCTCCATGTATTATGTATTGTCATACCAATTATATTTTCTTTTTACTGACTGCGCTAGCAAATTTTTTTAAAATTGTATCGTCATAATCCCAGTGCATGTAACTAACAAAGTGCAAGTGACTCGAGGTAGGAAATAGAAATTCAAGAAAGAAAGAGTTCTTGCCTTCCTTTCAACTTAAGTACATATAAAAAGGTCTTATGCGAATAGATTAACACTTACAAAAAAAAACAGAATTTATATTATATTAGCGAGCTAAGTTTATGGGCACCAAAGGAACATGCCCACCGAGTAAGGGACTCCTGGCCAGATTTGCGTCAAGGCTGAAGTAGTTTCAAACGGTTTATAATTAACTTCTTATTTACCTCCTGTTATTATTTTTATGTTAAAAACCCGGAGTTCAAAGTAATTCATCAAATTGTAATATAACCTAGAAATGTAGGTCCCCATATTTGCTGTCATTTTACACAAGTATTTATCATCGACATGAAGTTGCTAGGCCATTCGCCTAGCTGGTGAGATTTCTATGGTATTTATACTTACCTAAGGTTTATATTACTGACCCTAATAATTCGGAAGGTAAACAAGAATCATTAGATTGAATTCTTGTGAACTAGTGAGTTCCTTAAAGATCACGGCAGGGAAACTCGTCTGGTCTGGACACACTGTAGATTCTACCTCTAGTGGTAGACCATTCCAAAACACAGCACTCACTGAAATCCCTCCCGAGCCCCAGTGACGAAGACTACTATTTTTACTACCACCTTTCATATTGGGCGGGATGGAGTGGATAGCACAGTTGTTGCAGTTGAGGAACAAAAGGTGTAATTTTTGGTGCACCTCTGCTATGTGGTGCACCTAGTAAAAAGTCACCTTTTGTGCCTAACACAAGCTACATGTTACCTACTAAGTTGCAAAAAAATAAAATGACACCTTTTGTTCCTAACCTCCTCAGTTGTAAGTAGGTATAAATTGAGAGAAGAGGAAAATAAAATACAACAAATAATGCAAAAATATTGTTTTAATTATCTAGTCACTACCCAGTCGACATTGGTTCATTTGGCTGGAGAGCGTCCAACGCTATGGTTGCCGAGGCACACATAATAATATTATTTTACCTTAAATAAAAAGTTAATCATTCCTAGCCCCCAGGGCACACACACACACACACAGAACAGTGCATGCTGCACCTGAATATCCGTAAGAAAGCATGTTCTGTGCTTCGGAGGGCACGTTCAGGTTCGAAACAATTGACGAATACGCAGTGGCCAGATTTGTTAGCAGCACACCTATACACAGAAGATGTAATTTTTGGTACAACTGCTTGAGGAACTGCTTGGTGAACCGGTGGTGGGAGTGGAGGTGGCTCTGGAATATTAGCGTCTGCCATATTGGGACGATTCAAGTCGTGTTGCTGTTCTCGTTCCATTTGCCTTGTCGCAGCCCTATATCAGGAGGCACAGACACGTTCCATTCTTGAGACCTGAAATGCATAAACAATAAATTATGTTGCTATCAATCACCATAAAGGAATTTATTATTAAACCACTGTACGTTCCTTATAGCCTTACTTATGGAGATAGAGATCTTCCTTTGCAGCGATTGGTCGCACTTATCTGTTCCAAAGCTGTGTGATTGGTTACGTATGCCCCCACACCCCACCCCACTCCGACACGGCAGGGCGGGGCGAGTCGGCCCGCTTGGCTTCATTGGCGATTTTTCTTTCGCAGTGAGCGGTCGCGCTCAGAAAATAATTTTTTAAATTTCGATAAAGTTTTAAATTTTAAACTTTGAAAAATTTTTTTCTTAAAATTTTAACGGTTTTGCACCGTTCGTTTTTTAAATTAATAAATTTAGTGATTTAATTGTTCCTATTTAAATAAATTTTAAAATCAGTGTGTGTATAAACTGGGTAAGTCCTTTATATTTTATTATGCATGTGGCAAATCAAATTTCTGAAGGCGGTTTTCCGTCGGACACAACTTTGCAATTTCTTACAATTTTAATAAATTATTATTGAAATCTGTCAAGACCGTTTACGAATAAATAAATTGTTCCTGGCGATCCGAATTCTGTGAACAAAATAGTTAATAATTTATGGGAATTATTTGTCAAGAATAATGATCCCAAATAAATAAGCAAAGTGTGTTATAGAAATTTGGTTGCTATCGAAGTTTTAGTTACCCGGATTTAACAATAGTGAATTTTTTTTACGAAAAGTTTTTAATCCGGAAGTAATTAATTCGTTCGATTCTTTACGAACGATCAAATGAAAATCCAATAATCATAGTGCACTTCGCACAAGCTTTGAGTGGCATTATTTTAAGATTTTCAATATAAATGTTCATCCCTCGCAGGTTTTTTAAACTAGTTACCTTGAACTGATAGGTAGGTATTCCTCGAGAGAAGTAATACCTTTTTTCTATTTATAGGTTACTATCCCGTCGAACTAGTTTCTACATGTCCCCCGTGCACGTTTTTCATTAATGTGCCTGATTGATTTATGGATTTTCATTTGTGAATGATTATTTTATTTTTACACGTGTTTTTGTAAATTGTTATTTGGACATAAATACATTTTTATGTCGTTTACTGGAGCTAGTAATGGTATACAGATGCTCCTTTCACGTAGCAACGTGTTATTCAAGTAACGCATCAAATACGTGATCTGAAGGTATTGTTCGGATACCTTCAAAGTTCTTTAAATAAATAAGTCGAACAGCGACAATTTTTATTTTAAAAGGGGGCCGCCATGACCCTGTGAAATGCTCTTAGTAATAAGAAAGTTTACGGAAGTCCAAGTCCGTAGAACGTCTTATAAAATAGAGTAATAAGAACTCCTCAAGGATCTTTTCGTTGTACCTAGAATAAATTGCAGAAAATATATATTCTAGTTGATTGCTATGATATGAAATGGCAGCACAAACCAAGCTACATTTCGTCGGTTTTATAAGCTACCTCTGCGCAACGCAAGGTATACCCTATTTTATAACATCATCAGGAGTTCATTAGGCCGTCAGCGCATGACGTGTCCTTAGACTCCTACATCCCCGCGCAGGGGTTGTACCTTTTGATGTCATGCAGAATGCCCTCGCTTGCACTTGCAGGGCCTGAAATTCCGTCCTCGAGCCTTTCGTATACTTGACGAATTAATAAATCGACATGCGATACAAATTCCATGCATTATAGACGGTTTAGATGCAAATATTGCCAAAAATACTAACAAGTACTAAAAAGTATTTGTGTTGTGGGTTTCGGTACGATATGCAACTCAAAGAACTGGGTCCTCGTGGAGCCAAAGTTTCGAAATGTACCCACCAATATATTTTTAATACCTCGTGCAGAAAGAGTCGGCCAGCACCTTTGATAAAACGTTATTGCTTTAAGTATAGGTATTACTTTTGGTACCTACCTACCTTTTTATCAAACTTCCAAAAGTTTTGATGGCATCCGGCACATGCATGATTTGCTTTTGTCTGATCAAAGTAAAGCAGTCTTTCTTTACTTCTATGCTTATTTGTCTTCTAACGTGACAGTGAAATGCCCTCGTAAAATTTTGTCTTATCTGAAAGTACATCGTCCGGTCCACCGCCTGCGATGAGATAAAGCAATTGTAGCGAAGGGTAGTGTGTAGCACTAGTATTGATAGTGAAGCGCGCAGGTTCGAATCCTGCATGTGGTATAAAATTAGCCAAGTTTCCATAATTTTATACCTACCTAACACGGTTAAGGTTAAGTATTAAAATATATTTAAGAAATAAAAGCTTCGAAAGGTGTGTTACAGACCTGAGTACAAGGAGTTTACTGTCTGACACATGTGTTACCTCGAGCGTATTAGAAAATAGAACGCGAGGGGATTCCTAAGATGTTAATTTGAAAATATTTTTACCTTGCACGCGTTCATAAGGTCCTCCTCTTTTAGTTCCATGAGCTTACGCTTTCAAATAACGATAGCTAGATTCCACTGAGAATTTGCAAAATAGGCTATCTGTAGGTAAAATATACCTACTTAAATGTTTGAAAAAATGTTTCAAATATAACATCCTAGCCCGAAAAAGTCTTGGCTATTAGAAAGTACAGGGAACAATATTCCTACGTAAGTATGAACTTTATCTACTCGGAATAAAGTTCAAAGTTAGAGAGCTGTCTAACGTTTTACAATGATTCTTAAGCAGAAGACATATTTGTCGTAGATTCACCGCATTCAGTCCCATCCTAGTAACCGTTACTGCCGAGTCTAAATTCTCGCAGGTTAAGGAAAATTTATAGACGGTTTAAGTCTGAAACAGTTTTCCTTTATGATCATTTCAGTGGCCTACCGAGGCCACGCAGTAAGAAAATGAGAAACATATTGATTTATTAGGTAACTGTGAAAACGACTGAATTTATAAATTTTTCCCTTGCTCACTGTCCTAAGTAGCAATAATTCACTTCTATTTCTATGCTATCACAGACCTCGTAGTGCTAACGCATTTCTGAGGGAGATCCCTCACGCTTGTCATTTGTTTACTTCTTTGAACTATGATCAAAAAGTGGCGTAAGAGTACCTACGTTAAATACTCGCTATGATTCTGGCATCAATCACGGAAGGGAATATGTACAATCTAAGCTCTCTAAGTGCAGAGTTGTCCTAAAATAGTCCTACGTTTTTCTTAGCAACATGGAAACAGACAAATGTGGGGAGAGAAAACGGCCTTTTTGTAATGGCCTCATCTCAAAATGGATAAGTAAATAATGAAGACCTACCCATTTAATAGATCTCACACCGAAACTATAATAATTTTTACTTTTAATTTTTTCGTGCATTGAGTGTACGGAGTAAATTTCGTGAGGTGGAGATGTATGTAGGTAATTTACTTATTCCAGCATGTTGCAACTTGGGAGCTAGGTACACCCTATTGTTAATTCTGCTATATCAAGCTGTATAACATCAAAACTAGTGGAAGGTTGTCTAGCTGCTAAGGCTAGTGATGTAATATATACCTATTTGGTATATGCCAAATTTTGTGTTACCTACTCGAGTGCCTTGATCTTGAACATGATATTTTCTTCAGGTGCGTTTATATTGCCCGAAATATTATGAATGAAATGCATATTACGTAATTTGTATAACAACCTCCACTAGAGATGAAAAGTTCATGATATATTTTTCAGGTGCTTTCATATTACCTGAAATGTTATGAATGAAATGCATATGGCTTAATATGTATAACAACCTCCTCTAGAGATGAAAAGTTTTAGAGCGATAGTGGCGAATAGCAATAATGCGACACTGTCCCAGACGATATTAAGTTTTTATTTCCTCAAGTGTAGTCATGCTTACTACACCTACTTTTTCGATAATGAATGAAAGCTTTTGGGCAAGTAAACAACAAGTACCCACAGTCTATGTGGGTATTTTAAATAAATATACAAAAGGTTACAATCAGAGGGTACTTTTGCTAATTGATATTTGTGTAAGTGCCCTGTCTGCCTTGTTTGGGTTTGAAACACGAGTATCTACTCCTGTGTATAACATTGTTAGATGGTTGTTAGAAACGTACGATAGTGAACATAATTGCATATCGTAAGACGTCAGCCTAAAATAATAATACCGTTGTTCCAATATATTTGCTCTGAATGTCAAGCACAAGACGTTGTTAAAAAATGCTTGAATGTACCTACGTACTAGGCAAATAGTTTGCCTATCAAGTAAAATATTTTCAGAATAGATACCTAGCGAGAATTATATTGGGAACTACCTACTACGTTCAATAGCTAGTATATTTTACCAACGGTGATCATAATGATATATAATATTTGTACGGTGACCCACGTAAGATCTAGGCTTCCACAATTAATTTGCAATATTGCAATGTTTGTACTGTCTAATAGACAATAACGTCGTTTACCGACGTACCTTCGGATTAAATTTTCTCCGTAGGTAAGCTGTTAACAAAATGATAAAATTCTTATAATTTAAACTTTAGCTCATATTCTTTTATAGCTAGCTCGTTTTTGATTGTACATAAAATTAAAGCAAATTTGTGCCCTTTTCAAGTTTTAAACAGAGATCTGGGCTTTGCATGGGACGGTCAGAGGTAGTGATGGCAGAAAACAATTTCAATAATCGCCTCTTTTATTATATCAAGTTTAGATAGATTTACCAAGATATTAATTAACTATATTATTATATACAATATAGTTTATTCAGAGGCCCGAGTGATGTTTTAAATAAAGCTTGACCGTTACTCCGACAAAGTAAACAAGGTTAGTTATTGATCATTATGTATTATAGCAAATATTATTAAGGCAAGCCCAAATGAGTCATATTTAAAAAATCATATGAAGGTATGATTTGATAACAAATTTATATGCCTTTTATTCTCCTGGGAAACTAGGTAGTCGTTTTGCCAGGTTTTTTTGATTTACCTGCTAAGCCCGTTTAGGTCAATGCATATCTTAAACAGTAGTGTTGACCTTATAGTAGGGAAATTTAACCTACTTATTGTGTTACCTATAGCTTGAGTGATCAAGCACAATTACAATATGTAAGCTATGTTTTTCTGTGTAAAAGAGCTATTTATTTACTATGTAAGTAAATAGATATCTAAAAGGTTTTATAAAAACGACCTGCAATGCGTATTTACCTCTAACTAAAGGTTCAATATTTTTATATTTTACTATTTTGGCTATTGAGTTTTTCAAATTTTTTTTTTTGAAATTTTCTATTAACTGTTCGGAAACTTTCAGATGAATTTCCGCGTACTTTCTATCTTATCAAAACGTATTGAGACTTACATAATGAATAACTGTATTATGTGCATTTTTTATTAAACACGAGGTAAAGTTTTTCAAAGACATTATAAATGGCATGTTACAAATGCATCATTTTCATCATTCTATTATGCTTACCTAGAATGCCGTAATATAGTACAGGAGGTTTTGAATTACATTTTCATTATAATTTATTATATTTTATCGTCATTTATGGGTGAGTTTATGATATTACAGTATTTTTTAATAAATACAATATAAATAAATTTTCAGTATAGTGGATCAAAATCATTATTGTTGATAAAGAAATTCATTTTTCTTTTTTAAAGAATAATAATACCTGTTTCTTTTTATAGTTTTTCACATTGGCGATAGCTCCCACTCCTCCAGGCGATATCAAACATGTCTCTATAAGTAAGGCTATAAGGAACGTACAGTGGTTTAATGACAGCATTTTACCTACCAATAAAATGCTTATTAAACTACTTACCTTCCTTATAGCCTTAAATTTTTAATTCTGCCTGGTGTATTTTGTAGTAATAATATTCTAATTAGAATATTATTATGAGACGCAATGAAGCCAAGCGGGCCGACTCGCCCCGCCCTGCCGTGTCGGAGTGGGGTGGGGTGTGGGGGCATACGTAACCAATCACACAGCTTTGGAACAGATAAGTGCGACCAATCGCTGCAAAGGAAGATCTCTATCTCCATAAGTAAGGCTATAAGGAAGGTAAGTAGTTTAATAAGCATTTTATTGGTAGGTAAAATGCTGTCATTAAACTGTCTCCGTGGTCTATAATAATCCAGTTTTTGCCATCTAGTAGATACCAGCCGCTTAGGTTGTATACTAGGTATAGGGGCATAACTATCAAGGGTGATTGAATTAAAGTAAAATCATGTAGTCTTTCATATTGTCTAAATAAATACCTGAGTTGGAGATATCCAAGACCGCAATAGGTCAACCATTCGAGGAGAAGACACTTCACGATATGTGGTTGCTGATTTAGGGGAATTCGGAAGGAATACACCGATTTCGCCAATCAAATGTTATTGGCAAGGCCATATTGGCCCACGTATTGTTTATTAGCCGTTTTCGTCAGTAATTTCAGGAAAAGACAAAATACAATCCAAGAAACTAAAGCAAAACTAAAGAAAGAAAAACACCAAAAGTCAATCAACGTCAAAGACACAAGTCAAAGGAAAAGAACAAAAAGGAACTATACATGTAGAAAAAAGAGTTTACTACCCTCTGACAGGAAAAAACTAAGGGAAAAAACATGCTGTGTTTCATGGCCAATCAAAGCAAGATCTAATTATGTAATAAATAAAATCCCGGGTTTAAAACATACTTTCAAGTAGCAAGAGGACGTAGATTAATAATAATATTAATTTTAATATTAGTACCATCTTGACGCATGCGACAAAGCAGGCCCAAAAATGGGCATGATCCTTTTATAGGTTTTATAATAAACTACTACTGTGACTATTTCACTAGTTTTCCCTGGCGGATTTGGCTAGCTTAGCTAAAACAAATAGACTGAGTCCATATCCATACTAATTAGATATGCACCAACTGTGGTTAACTGACTACTTGACAATTTGCTTCGCTTACTTAGATCGAGGTTTAGGAGTTATCTTTGTGCGAGTTTTGAGCCTAGTGTACCAATAAACAGTTGGGGTGTCATTTGAAACAAATTAAGCATTAGTTATTTATTTATTTTGTTATAAAACTATTTATTAAAAAATATGTCCGTGGTTAATATAATACAAAATTAAAGTTACCTAACCTTAACTTAAGCACTTGTGTTTTTTAATGATTATTGTAAAATGTAATGCCACAGTGCCGTGTGATGCCGGCTTAGAATAGCATCACCCCATTTCTTGCCCGCGGGAGTCGTAAGAAGCGTCTAAGGGACTCGAGGGTGTGTATTGCAATTTTAGGCGATGGGCTGACAACCTGTCACTATGGCGATACACAATTTTCCGGATGACCCTCAAATGTTTGTCAGACGTGGCGTAAATGTCCGTTCTATGCGGCCGTTTACGCTCTGCCTACCCCGCAAGGGATTATAGGCGTGATATGTATGTATGTAATGACACCCAACCAGTCGCAAACTACAAAAATAGCCGACCACTCAGTGCATCTCTAATAATATATATCGTGGATTTCACACTGTACATCAATCATTCAAAATACTTTACTATAAAGTATCATAATTCCGAGAAATTGTGTGTATATTACCTCATACGCGCATACGATATTTTTTTACCGCCGGAAAACAAGCTATCCCCGCGGAAAAACCGAAAAACAGCTGCAGGTGAAACCACGTGCAGAGATTTTGTGAGTATAATCTCAAATACATACTGGATCTTGCCTGACGTGTACAAATATGACATAAAAGTTATCATCCTAGCTGATATTTCTGATAGCAATAGAAAATTCAACCATAAATTAGAGCGAAGGCACGCGGGGCGCCTTTAGTTCAATCATATACTAAGAAATATAATTATCGTAATGGTCTTGGTGTTTTTCAAGGGCATTTTCGGTATACTGTGTATTTCAATGTTTTCAATCTCACTTAACATTAATTATTGCATATTTTTCATTCTGATAAATTGTGTGTTCTATATTTTAATGAGAGCTTTACTTATACAAACAAAAACCTTGATTATATTCATTAAGATTCCGTCTAATTATATTAATGAGAATGCTTCTCTGGAAACCGAAATTTAAGCTTGGTTTATATATCATTCCAACCCAAATTCGTAGAATTCTAAAATATTTAGATATTTTGGTATCAGAAGCGTTTGTTTAGTTAAAGGGTTCAAGGGAAAGCAAGTCCAAAACTTGTGTTGATATTTTTTTTAAACTGGACTCTTGGACTTTAGCCCCGATACTTAGAAACCTACCTGACTGATTGGTGGAGAGAAGGCGCTCACCCGGAGAAGTTTGTTTGGTTGTTCAAACAACCAGCCCAATGGGCTTAGGAGTCGTTCTAGGAAGAATGATTCGGACTGAAAAAATGAGTGTATGTACAGTATAGTCAGACATGCGTTTACGTAAATTTGTTTGTGCTGGCATATCTCACAAACTACTAGGGCTACCGATATACAAAGATATTTAATTAATTTAGATTTTCATTATTGTTTTCGGCACCGGAACAAAAAATTTAATTAACTTAATATAGACGTGCAAGATAAGCTACAATCTTTATATACTTACTTTCCATACCGGTATTCAATCCCTCCTGGTAAGATCACCCAATGGAAGCTCCGCTTTACACGTCATGTAACTGAACAATTATTTGAATACACTATTGAAATCAAAATATTTACCTAGAGCCCTTTCAAGCCCGATCGCTCCTCAAAAGGCAGTCTTCTAGTTAGGTTGTTTTGAATGAACGTAATTCACTATTCAAACTTATTCGCAGCGACTACGCGTGTATAATATTATCAAAAAAGCAATCACTCAAAAATAGTCCCCTTGTACTACTTCTCTATACCCTTGGCCCTGTTTTAAGAACACAGCTTGTGTTAGTGTAGTAAAGCAAATATTGAAAAAAATATGGACATACATCAGCCTGTTGCAGCCCACAGCTGGACGCATAGGCCTCCCACAGGGTAAGCCATAGGGCACAATCTTCCAATTTCACCATCCACTCGCAATCAGCCGCCTTTTTTAAGTCATCGGGCCATCTGGCCGTGGGGCGTCCAATGCTATGCTTGCCGAGGCGCGGCCTCCACTGAAGAACACGCTTAATCCACCAGACGTCAGTTGTGCCCAGCCTACTGCCACTTCAGATTGCTACACTTCCAGACTATGTCCGTTACTTTAGTCTTTCGGCGGATAATCTCATTCCGGACTTTTTATTCATTATAGAGATACCAAGCTTAAACCTCTCCAGATGAACGTTATTCATGAACAAAAGCCTAAAATTATGCACCAATAGTTTGTAAAAATAAAGCTCAATACCTTTGTCGCGCCATATTGTGTGAACATTGTCGAAATTAGTGGAATAGCTAATGGTGCGTATGACCCAATGTACTCTGCTTGGACTTAATGGGGGATGTAAGGTCTGGCTCCTGTCTATCTGGGTCATTAACTAGACAAAGGATCGTAAGCACTTTAGTGTTATAACTAAGAACAGATAACAAATTAACAAATTATAACTTTTTAAGCACTCGCGATTACTTTCACTCATTTTAACGTCGGGACACAGGTAAATTACTAATAATTACGCAAATACTACCGCGATATACCCGGTCTAATACTTAAAATAAATTAACAAATTGTTTTTTTTTCTTTTACTAAACTTTCCTGTTCTGTTTTTAATGAAAGTTGTATCATATAATAGAGGTATATGACAACATGCGCAGAAAATATTTGAACTATTCAAACATACCAAAATTCCACAACTATACCAAATAATGTACTTATTGAAGGGTGAAATTTTACTAGTGACCGATAGCCAAAACTCAGAACGGGCCGGTGATAAGCATCAACTTTCCCCAAGGAAAAGAGGTGGAAACGTGAAAAAAAATAATGTACCTCCTATACAAAGTGCTGATCAGCTGATTTGAGTAACAATGGAAGCTCAAAATGTTTTAGACTTATTTCGACTTATGTTCCTTAGGAATAACATGAACACGAAAGAGGTGATAAATTTTATTTTTTAAAATTTTAAATATAAATATTATAAAAAGACATTTTAATATTTACTGGGTTCACCAGGAATAATGTAGGATTTTAATGGTAAAAGATTTTTATAAATCGATGTAGTAGTTCCGGAGTCCATTCAATTCCAACAAAAAATCAAATCTTTCCATTTTATTATATTAGTTTAGATATAAGTACGCAGGTGTGTTACGCTATAGACAAAATATATGATATAGCATAGGGAGCTTAGCAACATGCGTAGCTTCATCAATCACTACTTTACTAACATCTCAATACCAAGAAGTTTTATCAACAGAAAAACTAACGAAGAAACTTGTGAAACTGAAGTTTATTTGATACAACTTTGTAGACAAGGTTGCAATGTATGTTCTCATCTATCATTTACACGCTGTGATGGTCTAGGTTTATATTTTATGAGGTTGTCTGAAAGAGACCTTTCCAATTTGATCCCGCTACACAACATTTTTGATTAGCTGTTAAATTTATCCTCTACCTTTGGGAAGTCCAAATATTGTTGTACAAGTTCACGATGAAAACATACCATGGAGGAAGAGATGTGAATAAAAATGAAAATGAAATAACTTTATTCAATGTAGGATAGTATTAACTATGACGTCATGATCCGTCATTGTAAGAAAAATAAATTTGTATAGCACAATTTTATTTTTTTATAACAATTTGGTATTGGCCTAATAAAAAACCGCCCCGGGCGGGAAAAAACAAAATAAAGGCACTGCCTCGGGGCTGGCCAGGTTAACTAGTTTACGCCACCGGCATTCGTAAACGACGATTGTTTCAAATTGAAGTCAATATTTTCAAAGCGTGTTATTTTCATGCGTATAATTAAGCGGATTGTACCTTGGTAGCATTGGTAACTACAATTGATTGTCCTAACCGGTACCACTACGTGCTTACATATTTTGAGTTGTATAATTTTTAGCAAGTAAATGAGACATCATTTTTTTAGGACGAGTTTATATTTGGTGTTAGGCACCCTAGGCCATACACCGATAACTTTACAGACATGATTAACCCTGACCTAAGAATGACAATGGGAAGCAAAAGGGAATCGTTTCTCGTCATTATGCTCCATCGGGAAAGTTTTTCACTGATCATGCCTGCAAAGTTTTCGGTACACCGTATAAGTAGGTACCGGCTTATTAATTTAGGTAAGACTTGCGTGAGTCAAGGAGTTCTGTTGGCAGAGTACTTTGTTGTGTAAGCTGTTTATACTGGCAGATTCCTTTTCAAGTTAATAGCAGTAACGTATTTGCCCGAGCTAATGTGCTTGTAACAAGCAGCTTATTCGTAAAATGCTTACGTACAACTTTGACTTACTTAACAAGTATGTGTTTCTTTTGTTTGCGCTTTTCATTGGGATTTTATAGCAGCAATAAAATTAAACTGGAAATGGCGCAATAGTAGGGCAGGCAAGAACCTTCTGCTTGGACGTCCCTGGTTCGTTTTCCGGCAAAGGCAGAAAGTTAACCTATTTATTTATTTCTTGGCCTTGTTGGGCACAAGAACTTTTGTTGTTTTCAGCCACGTATTTCTCTTTTTTCTTAGGTATGTTCCGAAAAAATACTGAACGTATTTGTAAGTATTTACCGTTTATTTTTGTATAAATATCAGAAACGATCGATTAATGCTGTGTGACGCCGGCCTAGAATAGCATCACACCGTTTCTTTCCCGTGGGAGTCGTAGGAGGCGACTAAGGGACTCGAGGGTGTGTATAGCAATTTTAGGCGATGGGCTGAGAACCTGTCACTATGGTGATACACAATTTTCCGAATGACCCTCAAATATATGTCAGACGTGGCGTAAATGTCCGTTTTTGCGGTCGTTTACGCTCTGCCTACCCCGCAAGGGATACTAAGCGTGATATGTGTAATGATCGATTAAAATACCCTCCATCACAGGCTATCCACTAGAAGCCCCCGAGATCGGATCAGATGCACCGTAATTAATTGATGTAAATTGTGTCTCCAGAGTCCCAGCAATCAGCATGGTTGAGCTTGAGGCAAAGCCAAATACTCTATAATTCAGTAGGAGTTAGCCATTTCACAATAATATAACAGGACATAATCCCGTGTGATGCCGGCTTATAAAAGTATCACCCCATTCCTTGCCCGTGGGTGTCGTAAGAAGCGACTAATAAGGGACTCGAGCAATTTTAGGCGATGGGCTGACAACCTGCCGCTAAAATGATACACAGTTATCTGATTGACCTTCAAACTTTTGTCAGACGTGGCGTAAATGACCGTTTTTACGGCTGTTTATGCTCTGCCTACCCCGCAAGGGATTATAGGCGTGATATATGTATGTATGTATGTATGACAGGACAAACCGATGCAGATGTTTTATCATCCGAGTTTCCAAGCAGTCAATACATAGTTTTATATGTTTTAATAAATTTCTCCTCAACAAAACATGCTAAAACAAAAGTAGTTGTCATTTCCGCCATATCTATGTATGAGTTTAACTCAAGACCGTGAAGATTGGCGCAATAGAGAAGAGGCCTGTGGGTAGATGTTGGCTGATGATGATGATCGCCATTTAATACAATGAAAAGAAAAGAAATAAAACATATTCTATTGAGCCAGTACTTTTTGCACTTAAGTACACTTGCTCGAGCTAATATTAAGCGGCTAAACTTTCGTAATATCACCTGTGTTATTCAATACATATAAATTTGGTTGAAGGAATGATCTGTCAAATCGGAAAAGCCACCCAAGTATATTTTTGCCTATACTCGTAAAGAATAGTCGTCCATTATCATGTTATTTTTAAGCACTTTCGCGATAGACCCAGTGAAATCATTAAAATGTGCGAATAATCACAGTTCTCCTCCTCAGAATACCGCCACACTGCCCAGACAATTCTAGAATTACCACCTAACTAGTGGCAGGTACAATCCGTGAATTGAATGCTTAAGGCACAAAAAAGAGTAAGTTACAGAAAGTCGGCTCACCTCCTTGTCGATGATTGATACCTAATCTGCTGGAGTTGCTACTGTTTTCTTACTGAATGTTTAGAATGGAATACCTTAGTAAAAGTAAAAGTTTTGTTTTCCTGGGCAAAATCGCTAGCACAACCGAACCTACTTATCTAAAGCAGTACCTAGTATAAAATAAGCTGTGATAAAAAGTACTTAATTTGTGATTAGAAGCTCATCTACTCCGGTACTTATAGTTAAAAACCTATGAAAAATTGCTCTACATTACCGGCCACAACAGTCTACGGCTGGACATGGGCCTTCTCCAATTGGGGGGTTTTTCCGTACTCACCACGCTTGGCAGGCGGAATGGCAAGCGCAGTACAAGATGTTCCATTCACAATGAACGCTGTTACCCATTCCCTGGATGATTATGCCTTGGTCGCTTTTTACGACACCCAAGGGTATAATTGGGGTGATTCTATTCTCAGCCGGCAATACACGGCAAAAAATATACTCTATTTAAGTAGTGATTACGTAGACTAGATGGTGATACACGATTTTGTCAAAAGCAATTTATCATCCCTAAGACGGATGAGGCAACCCCTACCTACATTTCGACTAATTCCCGATGATTACACGATTATATATAGGTCACGTACATGTTAATTAATTTATCGAATTAGCTACATTGATCGATCGATCTGTCCTACAATATTATTAAATTCCTGGAATACAAAGACGAATTATGTGTTTACACAGACATCATCACATCAGCACATTGCAGTCCACTGCTGGACGTGGGCCTACCCATATTTCGGGGTATGTTTATAAAAACTCGATAAAAATGGTGGTCATATCAAAAATTCTATAACAGTCTTTAATTTCGTAACGTGACCCCAAGAATGTCAAGCGTAATGTAATGTACCTCTATAGAAACATGGTTTTATAATATTATATTTTCCATAAATATAAACTGTTATTAAAAAGGGCTTGAATATAAAGTTAAATTGCCAATCGTTTTGTGTAACATGAACTCAAACATATGTTTACGTTCCGACAAAGGTAGCAGAACGGAGCTTAGCACGGAACCATTTTTCTTATGGGCAGTCAGTTGGTTCAGCCTGCATTGTCAACCTAACTACAGAATGATATTCTTATGACTAAACACAGACCGCTTGACTTGACTTTAATATATAGGCTGAATTTTAGTAGTGACGACCGATACTGAAAACAGAGAACGGGCTGGTGACAAGGAACAATTTCCCCAAGGAACATAGGTGGAATATAACAAAACAATTGTAAGCTTCGGTAGTAACCCAAATCAGCCGACCGGCAATTTTGTATGGGAGGTTTAAATTTTATTTCATATTCCAAACTATATTCCTTGGGGAAAGGTCTTCCATATCATCAGCACATCTTGAGTTTTCATTATCGGTCACTAGTGAAATTTCACGTAAGGTCCTATTAAATTAAGTGCAAATATTATCAGGATGAGTTCTACTAGTAAAACTGAACAACTTTTCCCAGTAAACATAGGTCGAAATATAAAAAGAAAATTGGACCTCCCATACAAAGTGACACATTTTTTACATGTTTGTATGGAGGTCCATTTTTTAAATATATTTCGGACTATGTGTATGGGGAAAAATTGATCATTTTTACGAATAGAACTCACCCTAAAAATATTTGCAATGAATTTAAAAGTAGGTAAGTACCATACATTAACTATAAAATAAGTGATTCAAGCTAAATCCTCCTAAACGCAATTTCCGGTACCAAAATATAAACCAGAAGTAAGAATGGCGAAATAAAAGAACCACTTAAACGTCAAAGAGTTTTTGATTGCTTGTTTTATTGCCCTAAGCCGCAGTAGCAGTAAAAACAGTAGATGTACTCCATTCACCGAACTGAATTATTACAGCGCTCTATGCAGCGCAGTTTTGTAACAAATGACAAAGATTATATTTGTCACGGTACCAAAATAACTGTGTTTAGCGGATATGTTGCAGGGATATTAAAAAAGCCGTGAGATTGAAATTTCACTAGTGCCATTATAATTGCACTGATTTATTGTCAATAGTTTGGATTACTTACAATTTAACGGGCTAGTTTCAGTGACATTATAATTTCACTAGACCGATACGATGAAATTGTAAGGCAGTGATATATTGACAATAGCACTAGTTTAAGAAAGCAGTTAGATTATCAGACCGATCGCTGATTGGTCCGCTTTTGTTAACAACTGAGCTAATAATATTAAGCATAGAGTTAGGAAATAAAAGACAAGTTATTGAAAATTATTTCTTATAAAATTTTATTTTCAACTATTTTGTAGTTACTACCTATACGTAAAATATAAGAATCAAAATATACTGAAAATGTTATAACACTTACTAATCATTAAATTGAATATTCATAAGCTTTTAATCCATTTGAAATCACCATTAGGCGCAGATTGGAGGTCAATTAGGTCCATTTCCCTTTTCTTGTTAAAATCTTTTGTCACTAATGGACAGATAACTATACCCGATTTGGAAAACTCTTGTTCGTCATACAGGTTTTACACTAACTTGCAAATATTTTTATCGCAATCTGCAGGACAATTTTTTATCTTTGAGGGCATGAATAATTTTATCTCGCCCACCATGGCCCAATGCTAAATACGCTTGGAGTAAAGTGTCATAATAATTTTTACTTGGAATTATTTGTGTTACAGGTGAAGAAACACTTTTTCGCTTTGTTATTAAAACTCTTTTCTATCCCACATCTAGTACATCATATTTTGTTGCATAATGGTACTGCTGATTAGAGGTTGAAAGCTTTTGTATATTTCTTGCTTTATATCCTTCAATTGCCTTTATCACCTGTTCTATTCTATCCGCACTCCATTCCTGTTTTTTCGTTTTATCAGATTGGCCACTGTAGTACTTTCTTAACTCTGTGTCAAAACCTTTTCGCACCACAACTTCACACTTACTTCCACTTGAATGCGATAAATCTGACGATTGTAACACTTCCAAATGCTCACGATCACTCATTTTGAAGATATTGGCTAGAACTATAAAGTAAATACCTCAAAGACACCAAAAATATTTAATGAACCGATATCAAAAAAGCACACTCCAATGTTTACAACAATTATTTTGGCAAATGGCGGCGACTGATTTACTCTATTGACCAATCAGATCCCGCGGGGCTCTCACCACAAACATACCTTATAATGAACCTAGATTTATTATAATATCATTTTTGCCGTCCAGTGAAATTACAATATCACTGAAACAAACCCGTGAAATTATACGAATCTGTCGTTTTGACAATAATCAGTGTAATTACAATTTCACTAGTGAAATTAAAATATAACGTCTTTGACTAAATCTCGGCGACAGATACAATGTTACAGTCGACTAAAAGTGCGTTGAAACCTTACTTTGCGTGCCCTCTCTTGAAATCTAGGTTCGCTTCGATATCGGTATACATCATTAGGTACCTAATGCTAAGCAATGAGGCAGGGACATTGACTGTAAAGTAAACATAGCCTTATTTGACTGGCCCGAAGGCATAGTGATTAGTACCCCTGACTAATATTGAGGGTCGTGTATTCGATCCCCATACAATATTAGTATATCTGGATAAACTGGATGTACTGAATTGCAATGCACAAGCTTTACTTACTCAAAAAGTAGATGGCGTTTTGTGTCTCGTCCGGAATAATGTAGTTACGCATTATACATTTTATTTTGAAAGTGGTTCAATAATACTTGTGCTTCTTTTTCATTCCTAGGGAAACACTCTTATTACTTAGATTGATTGCGACATAATGACTACTTTATGACCCTTATTGACCCCTTGACATACTTTTGGTTACTTTTAGTTGATTTCCGTATTTTTAGTAAAATTACCTTAATTCATAAGATATTTTATAGTAGTAAAAAGTAGAGCACTTCGAACTACTCAAATAAACACCTGTCTAATTTCTAATAATAAAATAATAGTTCATCTTTATCAGTCGCCCAGCTGATGCGACTTCTGTGGTAACGAAACATTGCCATTCTCGAATGTATGGCGGTCTCGAATGAAGGACAGTTTGTGACACATTCTCGTTAGCACTCCCTATTTTTTGATAATAGTTGTACCGCATTGGACGCATCAATGACTTGATCGGTCAGTCTTCTTGATATGGTACGATTTCAAAACAAGTATTACGTAAAAAGTTTATCCAAAAAATCTACTAAATGGGATCTAAGTAAGTATAAACAAGTATCTATCTTTTGATCTCATAACCCATAGTTTATGGCGGTCTCGAATGTAGGACATTTTGTCACACATTCTCGCAGCACTCCCTATGTTTTGATAATAGTTGTACCACATTGGACGCACCAATGACTTGATCGGTCAGTCTTCTTGATAAAGTACGATTTCAAAACAACTATTACGTAAAAATTTTATCCAAAAAATCTGCTAAATGGGATCTAAGTAAGTATAAATAAGTATCTATCTTTTGATCTCATAACCCTTATTAGCAATGACTGTTTCATTCAAAATACTACCTACTTATTTCTACAAATAAATACAGCCCAATTTTCCTATTTTATTAATAGAATGACATTACATAATACCAATTACGTGTATCATGGTGGTTTCAGGCAAAATAATAGCTGTTTACTCTAGGAAATCGTTTGTAAGTAATTAATGGTAGGAGTCACGCTCCAAATTGCTCTACACGCGTAATACTATTGGCTAAATTTCAAGGAAATATTGGGTTTATGTTAGCTTGCCTATTTATGGTTCCACACTGGGGATGAGTTCAGGAAATAAGCACCAACGTTCCCTATGGATACACTACGAAGGCAGTTTCCTCACTGTATACCTCGGATACGCCAAAACTGTACCGACTTCTTTCCATATGTACGGAAGTATCCGTACACTTAAATGATATGATTGATTGGTCCGATAGCGTAGCGAAAACTACCCCTGTCTGCTACGCCAAGGGTCATGGGTTCAATACCCACAACACACAAGTATTTGTTAAGTTATTTTTAGATATATGTGTTTAGTCTGAGTGTCTCTATGTATATTAATGTAGTTATTCAAAAAAATAAGTATTCATATAAGCTTCCATAGTACAAGCTTTGCTTAGTTTGGGGCTAGATGGCACTGTGTGAATTGCCTAAGATATTTAATGTTATTATATTCTTAAATTCTATGTCTTACTAAGCGGCATACCTGCTCTAAAGAGTTGTGCTATTATTAAACAGATAGAAGTTTTTCGTCCCATTTGTTCAATTTATAAAAGTTAATATCTGGCCACGTCGCGCAGAGTATGCCAATTATTCAAGTGTCTCAAGTGTAAGGTATTGTTTTCGCTAAATTGTATGCTACTCCCTGATATTCTGGGTATTCTCTAGCGCAGCTGCAATATCTACTGTTCAGCTTCGAAACAAGTGCAAGCCCACTCGACAGCGAGAGCCCGACTGACTGGCGATAATTCGCAACTATATCACTGTAGCTGGCAAGTGGCCTGCTTTAAACCTCCACTACATTCTTGTATCGCAGTGACAGGTTACATGAAGACTCGTCTATATAATACTGGTTTGGAAATGTCATACTTTCAATGTTGGTTTTATGATTTTGTGTGTTATCTGATTACTTTATATCTACCTACATAAGTATTTTTTTACCTCTTTCTTTGGTTATAAGTATCCTTTCTTTCATTAAGTGGTTCATAGAAAAGCTAGATTATAGATATCCTAAGCTACCAACCTAGTATGTTCTAATTAATGTAAAAAGAATAAAATTTGACATTCTACTTATAGAAAATATCAATCAGTTTATTAGTTAGTGGGAGGCCCAAATATTTTTCTTCAAATATTCACCGTTTATGCTAGTTTGTTAGCTTTGGATGTCTAGAATCTATATTTCTTCTTTGGCCCACTTCAAAACAGACGACAATCAATGGCCACGCCTGCACACGCATATTTACCTTTTTTATCGTGGTAAATGTACCTACTTAGTCGATGTAGGCTTCAAAGCTCACCTAAAATCGAAAATCCCGTGTTGAAGTGATTTATTAAGGGAACACGGAACACAGAATTTTAAAAATAAACTTCGATTAACTAACTTTTGTCATTATTGATCAAAAATTGAGTAGGTATTATATTAAAAACACACGGGGAGAGTTAATGTTGTTTTAATTTTTTACTTCTTTGGTAATGTAGCAACCAGCAAAGTAGCAGTGGGAAAAACATTTATGCCGGACCCAGTAACGAGTACATTCTTACATATATAAAATCTAAAATCTGTAAGAAGAGCTTCATTGAAAAAATTTCAATTAAAAAAAAACTGCATGTCACCAGAAAATGTGTCATGTCATAAATATCGTCAAAGTGGGCCACCCTTGACTGGCCCGATGGCGTAACGGATAGCACTCCTACCTTCTACGCCAAGGGTCGTGGGTTCGATCCCCACAAGACACAATATTTGTAAAGTTTTTTTTTTTATATTTATATTTAGTCTCGGTGTTTTCTATGTATAGTATGTATTTATATACAAAAAAGTAATAAGTAATAATAACGCAGTGGTGGTGCGAATGCCTGCGACGCAAAGGTTCCGGGTTCGATTCGTGAACCAACTGATTGTCCGAAAAGAAATGGTTCCGTGCTTCAGAGGGCACGTTAAGCCGTCGGTCCCGGTTGCTGTCTATGATTACTTAGACGGCGGTCGTAACACAACCATCTCAGAGGCCTACTAGTGGTAGTAGGTGGTTGAAAAACTCTGACACCGTTCATCGGGTCGTTGGATGACTCGGTGTCCCACACGAAAAGAGAAAGAGAGAGAGTAATAATATCAGCTATGTAGTCCACATAGTACAAGCTATGCTTAGTTTGGGGCTAGATGGTGCTGTGTGTACTGTCGAGCATATTTATCTATTTACATAATTAACTACCACATTGAACTTGTTTGTTTCATTTATTTTTCAACAATTTTAATATGTAAGATGTGATATAGTATTTAGTTGACGTAGAATACATACATTTAGTACGATTTCAGTCGTGTAAGAATCGCTCCAAATATCTCTACGTGAATTTTCCTATAGCGCCTCGCAATGCCTTCCCAAGAGTGCGAAATTCCCGGCCGAGAGTTCATCGGGCACTGAAGTGCTTTCTCTTGTTCATAGACACGCCTTATAGAACTTGAATAAGCAATAACATCTTTTGTAGCAACGCCATTTTTATTGAAACATCTACGAGGAGTAAACCGGGACCAAATCTTGACATTCCGAATGAAATACGAAAAACACTGCCTATCCGATTAAATAATAACTTATTGTTTATTCATAAATCTTTTTAGATGAGCGAAGAGACAATGCCGTGTGATGCCGGCTTAGAATAGCATCACCCCATTTCTTACCCTTGGGAGTCGTAAGAGGCGACTAAGGGACTCGAGGGTGTGTATTGCAATTTTGGGCGATGGGCCAAAATAGTATATAAACAATGAATATTTTGCCGTGTGATGTCCGCTAAGAATAGCATCAACCCATTTCTTTGTCGTGGGTGTCTGTACAGGCGACTAAGGGATTCGAGGGTTTCATGTGTATTTGATTTCGGCGATGTGCTGACAATCTGTCACTATGGCGATGCACAATTTTCCGAATGACCCACAAATATTTGTCACAAGTGGCGTAAATGTCCGTTTTTTTCGGCTGTTTACGCTCTGCCTACCTCGCAAGGCATTATAGGCGTGATATGTGTATGTATGTGTAACAAGAATATTGAAAATAAATAGTGCAATTCATACAGCTCTACAAAAATAATCGTAAATTATTACCTATTGGGTAGTTACGCTGTTAAAGGCTGAAATATGGCGATCAAAGGTCGCCGCCGTAATAGGCAAAAGTAATAACAGGATGTTACTGAACAAGTCTTTAAAAGAAAATGTAAAAATATAGCTCTGATCAACAAAATCCCTTTCAAAACAGGTAGGAATTTGCAGCTTTGCATTTATAAAGGTGATTTTGCCATGTTTTGCCAGGTCTGTTTGTTTTACGATATTACTTTTGGAAATCTCATAGAAAAACCAGATAACTTGACACACGTCACCGAATGTCACGCCCCGCAATATCGTGCGGTGCGAGTGCGATTAAAAGCTAAGAGTTGTACGCAACAAATAAAAACAAAATTAATATACTTATACATAAAAACAAAATGAATGTACTAAATCTGTAGGATCTATCTACTCATGTGTTAAGTTTATTTTATTGGTAGGCGGTTCTCACATTTGTCGTCCGTCGCTGCGTATTTTTAACGCACCGTAACGCATGCGTCTGTCAGACGAAAGCGAATTCTGATCTTATTCCAATACTGCTACAGTGCGTTTACGGTGCGTAATGAACGTCAGTCAAATCGTTTGACAAATGCGCAGCGACGAACGACAAGTGGCAGAAAAGTAATTATTTTAAATAAATCGTTTCCCAACATAGGCTCCATAGTAAAAGTTGTTCAGTTTCATGGTCTGATCATGCCTGCAAAGTTTTCGGTACCCCGTTCCTTACACCCTGTATGATTATACGTATTACGATTTTTTTTTTTTTGAGTTTCCATAGAAAGTCAGTCAGCTGATCGGGAATTTTGTATGGGAGGTCGAAAAAAAAATCTCGTTTACCAACATAGCTTCTATAGAAAAAGTTGTTCAGTTTCATGGTCTGATCATGCCTGCAAAGTTTTCGGTACACCGTCTCTTACACCCCGTATACATACTTAAAAAAGGAAGAGCTCGCTTAAATAACGTGAAATGACGAGATGCACCTATATTATACGTATACCGCTTAACTACAACAAGTTTAACTTCAAGAAACAGCCTGTAGTTTAACATTTTAAATGTGTGCTAACCAATATACGCTCGCGACATTGACCCAAGGTCTAGTAAGATAAGGTTCATTCCACACGAGTAACCGCAAGCCCATGATAAAGAGTTTGCAAAATGTAGGCGTTCCAGGTCGTTTGAAAAATATCTTAGTAAATATTTGGATGAACACAGCGCCACCTAAAAAGCTTGTACTCGTACTATGGCAACAAATGTTTTTGTAAATAAATTCAAATTAACATAGATAACACCCATATATTTGAAATTTTACTAAACAAATATTTGTTTTGTAGGAATCGAACCCACCACCCTCGGCGTAGCAGGCAGGGGTACTATCCACTACGGCGTAGTAGACAACGCTTGCGGACCATCGGCTCCAAAAGTAAGAAAACATATTTATTTTAATACTATAGCTATTTTATTTTAATACATTGTCATACCCATACATACCTGTCGTATTTCAGTTTGAGGCTACGTTACAAAATTCTAGTTTGCTCGCGAAAATTCTGACATCGTTATTTTCGAAATTATAGATAACCAAAAGTGCTCGCACTGACGAATTGATGGAAATGCTTTCACTAAACTAAATTAGATTTTACTTAGACGGTCTTAAAAGTGGGTAACGCTTTCTGTAAACCTTTATAGTAGTTTATGCAACTGTCATATAATGGGGGTCATTAGAATGCGAGTGTCTGTTTATCACACGAGGCGTAGCCGAGTGTGATAATAGATTGACACGAGCATTCTAATTCCTAATTATAAGCAGTTGCATACACTATTTTATCTACACTCTCAAACAATAAACTCGGTTAAACGATTTTCCAAACGTCCGCACCGGCGGCGATTGCAAGGTCCGATACATTGTCAAATTCAATACGAGAACGTAATATGGCTTGATATGAATTTTTGAAGATTCTTTACTTACATACAGTTGTTTAGATGTCGAGTCTCAACAGTCTCAAATAACTAAACAACTGAACAACAACTGAACAACACTGAACAACAACTGAACAACACTGAACAACAACTGAACAACACTGAACAACATCGGAATAACATCTGAACAACAACTAATCAACATCTGAACAACAACTGAACAACATCTCAACAACAACAGAACAAAAACCTATTAAAACAACTGAACAACATCCGAAAAATTACCGTACAACAACAACTGTCAGGTGCGGCGGAAGATAGCGATTTGAGTATTGGAAAAAAAACTTCGTTTCATTTCTCAACTTTATCGAATTAAGAGTTTTCTCATTAAGTCATTACGCTTCTGTAATTTATAGTAAACCCTAGTTTTTATAGGCAGAATGCATAAAGTAGGTCATTATGCATCTGTTTTCGAATTCATAATTCGAACATTATGAGACGAGTGTAGATAAAAACCTATTAGGCCTTACCACAAAGAATAAACTTGTGTTAAATACGCGTGTTTTATGTTTTTAGGATAAATAAAATTATGTAAAAAAAACTTTTAAAACAAGCTTTTATTTAAGTGCTCTGAAAAAATGAAAATAAAATTTTGAATGACATTAACCACATTCATTTATGATTTACAGAAATGAAAATATAATAAAAGCACGGGGAAAACTAACATTAGGATAAAGTATAATTATCTATCTCTTTTATATTCTATAGAACTAGGTTGGTACCTACTCCTCCGGCATCCCTAATAGAAGAATTAGCTTGTAATATGTCTTAGTCTTTTCATTTCATTGATGGCGTCATTATTACATGGCCGAGTCCCAGTTAATTTCGAACAGTCTAATTCTTCTATCAGGAGGCCTTCTATTGACGTGACCCTAATTCATGGTGGGCCTACCAACTGCCTATCATGAACGAATTCGTATACAAAATTGCAAGTCCCAGCAGTTGAATATTGAGGATTTCCATAGTTCGAAGACAACCCTGGATGTAGCGTCTTATCCATGGTGGGCCTACCAACTGCCTATAATAAACGAATTCGTATACAAAATTGCAAGTCCCAGCAGTTGAATATTGAGGAGTTCCATAGTTAGAAGACAACCCTGGATGTAGCGTCTAAATCATGGTAGGCCTACCAACTGCCTATAATAAACGAATTCGTATACAAAATTGCAAGTCCCAGCAGTTGAATATTGAGGAGTTCCATAGTTCGAAGACAACCCTGGATGTAGCGTCTAATTCATGGTGGGCCTACCAACTGCCTATAATAATCGAATTCGTATACAAAATTTTGTGTCCCAGCTATAAACCGCTGAGAAGATCTCTCGTACGGAGCCAATCCTGGCAGCAGCATCAGGTCAAATTTATGATTAACATGCATTGTCATCGGTTCTGGACCAACATGCAAAATTTCAACTCAATCGGATACCGAGAAGTGGTTCAAATTAAACTTGCAAGATTTGCACCGAACAAACATTGTTACTTACATACACTGCAAGTTAAATAAAAGCTTTTAAAAATAAACGTAAACACGTGTTTAAAAAAACTGTTTGACTGTTAAATATTATCCGTGTTATTGCAAAAAATGTAAGACGCGCTTTTAGACAGATTTGATACTGTCAAAAAGCTTAAACCACGTGTTACTTTTGTTGTAATAACAAAGTTTGTGGTATAAGTCCTTTGTTTTTATTTTTGTTGTCTTTTGCCCCATTCGTAGTTACATTCTTACTTCAACATGCACCTACCTACCTGTAATACTCCTTTTGTCCTTAACACGACATAGGAGACCACTTGGAGCTCTAAATAACTTGTTATAATGAACAATAATGGCCCTTGCTTCATGTATCCTGTGGGGGCTATAAGTAATCACTCGTGCTAGACAAGGAAGTTATTATATTCTTGTCACAGTAAACTATGCTCGTTAGTGAGATATATTTATCTTACATTGTTACGAGAAAAGGTGAGAAGCTCTGTAATAATGATAAGAAGTCTTGTTTAATATTGAATGTTTTTAGTCTTTGCCAAGAGTTTAGTTTTGGCCAAGCCTAGAAATAACATCTAAAAACGTCACGATCACCCGTAAACTTACTAGACGATCATGACGCATGCAACAGCGTTGAAATATCGGCAGCTCATAGTGTAAACAAACGCGAAAGTTTAACATGTAGTGTTAGGTACCTAAATACTAGCTTTTATTATTGCTGAATCTGTAGTTTATAATTATTAGGCGGTTCTCTTACTTGTCGTCCGTCGTTCCGTTATTTTTAAGCAACGTAACACATGCGTATGATTGGAATTCGCAATTTCCTTTCGTCTGACAGACGCCTGCGTTACGTCGCGTTAAAAAGAGGAACGACGGATGACAAGTGAGTGAACCGCCTTATAGGTACAAGGTTCATACAGGACGAACACACAATCTCTATCAGCTGCAACAGCAGCAGCAGCAGCTGGATTTAGGGAACTCCCTCTAGTTATAGACTGTTATCGACTAGATTTTTACTATCCATCATTTCCGTGTCTTAATTTCATTAACTACACTCATTTACCAGCCGGCTAAGTCTGTGGCCACTTCTACTTGCTGACCTACAAGCAAATCCCGCCACGCCCGCCTGCAAACCCCCTCGGTCTGCAGTCATTTCTGCTCGCAGAGTTACAAGTAAATCCCAGCCACGCTCAACTGCTAACCTGCTAGGTCTGTGACAAATTCAGCTCGCAGTTCTTCAAACAAATGCTGGTCACGTTCGCCGCTCGGCCGGCTAACCTGTGGCGACTTCTGCTCGCAGAACTACAAGCAAATGCCAGCCTCGCTCACCTGCCAGCCGTTTAGGTCTGTGCTAACTTTTGCTCGTAAAACTTCAAGCTTATGCAGACCATGCTCGCTTTTCGGCCGGCTTGATCTGAGTCTACGTCTGCTCGTAGAACTGCAAGCATGCGGCCACGCTCAGCTGTCAGTTTGTGGCGGTTTCATGAAGCATTGGCAGAGCCGGATTATTTTGCGCTTAGCCTTTTTAGATTTTTTAAAGGTGCAACAAACTTACTAAGGCATTCTCATATTCTTCATTTAGGATCAAAAAATGTTTAGCTCGCTTCGCTGGGATTTCCTATAAAACTATTAACATCACTTTAAATCTTAAATCTTTCGCTTTCTATGAAATGCCCTGTCATGTCTTAGTAGCGACGAAAAGTCTCGCGGTTTTGTTCGCGTAAGTGACTTTATCAAAGTTTTGTAGGTTAAGCGTCAAAGGCAATGGAAAGCGGTCGTTTTATCACATCTTACACAAGTAATTGAGAGCACTGTCAAAAGCGTATCATACGTTTCAGCTCGTCGCCTAAGTCTACACTAATATTATAAAGAGGAAAGATTTGATTGTTTGTTTGTTTGTTTGTTTGTTTGTTTGCATCGAATAGGCTCCGAAACTACTGGCCCGATTTTAAAAATTCTTTCACCATTAGAATCCTACATTATTCCTGATGAACATAGGCTATATTTTATACGAGAATAAAATAGAGATCCGCTTGAAAATTTCGATAATGTAACCCAACGTGTGAAAAATGTACCAAAAAAAATATCTTATATCGCGTACGCTGTGGAAATTATTGACAATAGAGCAAAGTGATGTACTACACTTTTATAGAGGACATCAATATCTATAATAATGTCCGCGATACCATATGTCTAACTATTACAGTTATGCCACAATAACTACTTTTTCATTTAAAAATGTATCAACTACGCCACATTATTCGTACCAGTGTAATGATTACATTTAATCATTACTGTATTAAAGGGTGTCAGGGATAGCCCTCGGAATACTAATAGGGTACATGCAGACCATGAAACTGAACAACTTTCCCCAAGGAATATATTTCAGGAAACGTAAAAAAACTGACTTCCCATAGTGAATGCAGTCAGCTGATTGTGATTTTTATGGAAGGTAATTTTTTTGGCGTTTCCTGAAATATGATTCTAGGGGAAAGTTGTCCAGTTTTATGTTTCATGCACCCTATCAGTGTTCGAAGGGCTGTAACCCTCAGAATACTAATAGGGTACATGCAGACCATGAAACTGAACAACTTTCCCCTAGGAATATTATTCAGGAAACGTAAAAAAACTGACTTCCCATAGTGAATGCAGTCAGCTGATTGTGATTTTGTATGGAAGGTCATTTTTTGGCGTTTCCTGAAATATGATTCTAGGGGAAAGTTGTCCAGTTTTATGTTTCATGCACCCTATCAGTATTCGAAGGGCTGTCCCTTACTCGGTATAAAAAGACGACAAAAAACATTAAATAATGCATTAAAAAAATCTACACTAAAAATTTACGCCACGTCTGACATAATATGTTTGATGGTCATTCGGAAAATTGTGTATCGCCATAGTGACAGGTTGTCAGCCCATCGCCTAAAATTGCAATACACACCCTCAAGTCCCTTAGTCGCCTCCTACGACTCCGACGGGAAAGAAATCGGGTGATGCTATTTTAAGCCGGCATCACACTAAAATAATAATTATATAATTTACACTAATATTAGAAACAGGATTTTATTTATTGTTTGTTTGAATTGAATAGGCTCCGAAACAACTAAACCGATTAAAAAAATCTTTTACCGTTAATTGAAATTGAAATTCTTTATTCAAAGTAGGATAGTATTATCACTTATTAACGTCATGAACGTTCATTCTAAAAAAAGAAATTTGTACTTATCACACAATTTTCTTTTTTTTTATTACAATTTTGTTATGACCTAATAGAAAACCGGCTCGGGCGGGATAAAAAAAATATAAATATAGGCACTGCCATGGGGCTGGCCAGCGCCAGGTTAATCACACGGCATGTAACTTTACGCCACCACCATCTGAAAACGATATTTGTTTCAAATTGAAGTGATTGCTGAAGCATTTGGTATGTAAAAAAGTTAAGCAGAAGTGCAAAGAATCGGCATATAACGAACTATTTCGCCATTGCAAAGTAATGCCGGTGGAAACAAAGAACATTTATATGATAGCGATCGAAAACTATTACAGTGCTACCTACAAAATACGGATCAAAAATAAGTACTTGACGAAGAGAGTAAGACAAGGTAAATTTATTCAGTGTAAAACAATTAATTATTATGGTAAAAGATGTTCCAAATACCTAGTTCCAAGAATTTTTAACGATATAGACTGGTTGAGAAGCGAGGATAAAATTAGTACATATATTTTGAAGAAGAAGTTAAAAATGTTCCTTTTAGATAAGTCCCCATAACCCAAACGTCAATGAAAGCTATGTAAAAGTCAAGCGTTATTTAAGTTATTTTATAATCTATATAAGTATTAAGTAAGTACTTAAAGTAAAGTAGGTATGTAGCAGTAGTAAGTAAGAGTGCGCTATATCGCCAACAAACTGCCCAGCAGTTTGGCGATTATTTAGCTTATAAGGAAAAACTGTTATTAAAATTGAATAAATGCTTTGAACAAAAAACAACAAGTCAAGATTTTTTGAATCCTACATTATCCCTGATGTATATAGGCTATATTAAACTGTCTTATTCCCGGGGCGAAATTGTTAGCAGCGGGTGAAACCGCTGGGCGGGCTGCTATTTACAATAAATAGATATCCTCATATTGTAGCTCATGTGAAAGAAACGGGGTGATGCTAGTCTAAGTCGGCATCACACGGCAAGACTAAATTTTACCAAAACATGAATATCGCTACTTACTATTTATAACGTTCTTACCTTATTCAGTTGTTGTTAAAGTAAGATTAAACTTTAAAGTATTTTTCACATGAAAGCAACTTCGACTGCTCAATTTAAACTTATAGCTACCATCTTCATGTTTAACCTTCTGTAGCTCTATCGAAGCGAAACGGCTCACTTTAATAAGTAAGTAGATAAAATAGCGGGGGAATAGCTTTATTTTAGAAAACATAGTTGCCTTCTAATTAAAGAGGAAATCATACATAAGTAAATATATCGCGCCTATATATGTTGCGGGATAGGCAGAGCGTAAACGGTCGTAAAAAAGTAATATTTACGCCACATGTGCCAAATATTTGAAGATCATTCAGAACATCGTGTATAGGTATATAGGTGACAGAATGTCAGCCCATCCCCCAAAATTGCAATACATATGTAATCCTCGAGTCCCTTATTCGCTTCTTACGTCAGCCACAGGAAAGAAATGGGGTGATGCAATTCTAAGCCGGCATCACTCGGTAAAAGGAATCTTAGATATGTATAATTAATTTATTATATAATTAATTAAATTGTGGTCAGTTTGGGGTCGTTTAGATATTTCATTTCGGCGTTAGAAACAGACGTTATTCGAAAAACACTTTCGTGTAATTTAGTCACGGGATTTCAGATAGAAGACATATGACAACTCGCGCAGATTTTTTTAAATTTGCAATTCAGACAATAAACTGTATGAAGGAAAACTATAAAATTTACTGCGTATAAACCTTTATCTCTTTAAAATCATTCGTTTTATCATACCGTACCTCAAAGCTACCTCACAACCAGTCACTTTTAAATTTAAAAGTTCTTATGTACCTTCTCCGTTTTTAATTAATATAAATCTGCGGTTCCTACAATTTTTACGTTCGTTTCACGCGGTCTCGGCGTAGAGATAACGCCGTAACAAATATGATAGTAAATTTTATTTTATTTCCCCGCTGCCGCAACGCAACACCACGTCGCTTCCACAGCTGAACCTGAAATTAAATCACATTTATTTAAACACTTTACATGCGGTAGTTTTCAATTTTAGTGTAGAATGAATGACGCGTAAAACGCAAACTTGTACGAGTGTGCTTTGACCTTCCATAAAATTTAATATTACTTGTGTCGAATGGCGTCGGTGGCGAGAAAAAGGAGAGGCCTATACTCAGCAGTGAGTAGAAGTTGGTTCATATGATGATGATGATGATGATGGGTGTACCTGTTCAGTCATAGCATTCCGATAAGGAATCTTTGCGTGCGAGTTTTTTATATATTAATTTAATCCAAAATTCGTGCGTTTCAACCCGTTCGGCCAAAATCGACTTATTCTATTCATAGTGTCCATGATCAGCGACAAACTTTCCATTTCAGCTAAAGAATTCCAATCTTTGGGAAAGTACGATTAAATTATTTGAGCGAAGGGTAAGTACTTAGGTATAGTAGCATCAAGGTAGGTACAGCTTTAGGGAGAGAACTTTATATTATGTTACTTACACAGTTCGCTGGTTCAACAACTGAAAGTGCATACTTCTCTAGGTACTTAGCTGAAATAATATTGGAACAGTTTTCCCGTTGCAAGTCAATGGTCGTTTCATGAAATTTCATTATTTGCTTTTGCTCACTTCTCAAAAGCAGAGAGCCATCGCATGATTGCAATCTTCAGTCAGACTCCCAATAGAGATTATATTCACCTGTCCCTGGGAATATTACTATCACTACAGAGGTGAATTTTTTACTTAAATGGATAATTATTTAACTATTTGCATAACACACCCTAGACCGTAGAATCGAAGAAGCTATGCAGGCGTCCAAAATAAAAACCACATTCGTTTGAATATGGCTTAAAGTTGAACAAAACTTTTTATAAATCTACACATATATTACAATGTGCCAATATGTGATGCCGGCTTAGAATAGCATCACTCAATTTCTTTCCCGTAGAAGTCGTAAGAGGCCACGAAGGGATTCGAGGGTGTGTATAGCAATTTTAGGCGATGGGTTAACAACCTGTCTTTATGACGATACACAATTTTCCGAATTTCCCTCAAACGTTTGTCATACTTGGCGTAAATGTCCGTTTCTTGCGGCCGTTTACGCTCTCCTACCCGCAAGGGATAAAGGCGTGATATATGTATGTATGTATGTATATATTACAAACAAAAATAATGAAAATAACCAAGATGGAATTATTGCTAAAGTAGCATGCAATTTCTTCCAGGCAATCCATACAGGATAAAAGAGTTTAAAATTATCCAACAAATAAACAGCTAAAATATCTGAATACAGCTGTTACATGTCCAGGCCATGTATGGGACATGATGCCCTTCATTTCAGCATATTCCTATTAAGCCCGAATAGCCCAATTAGTAAAGGCAGTTGAAGTAATGGCAGGATATAATTATCCGATCGCTTCGGCACCTAACATGATATTACACGAGCATGACGAGAGCATATCGGTAGCTAATTCAATTAGCAATACATTAAAGATTTCTTTTATCTTCATTATATTACAGCAGCAATCAGGAAAGAAGTATACAGAGTTATTTTTTATACACCCCGGAAATTTTACAGGGTGATTCTACTCATGATTCTGAATAACTTTTATTATGGGGTCACCGGCAAAATCGCGAAAAAAAAAAAACAGCTGCCCCATAGAAAAATTCATACCTACTCGAACAAAATGTATGGAACAGCTAGTTTTTTTTTCGCGATTTCGCAGTTGACCCCATAATAATAGTTGTTCAGAATAATGAGTAGAATCGCCCTGTAAAATTTCCGGGGTGAATAAAAAATAACCCTGTATATCCAAACAAGATGCACGACTTATTTTTATATTAAATTTGTTTTTTAGGTTACTTAGAATGTTGAAAAACCAAGTATTTTAGCAGTCATTACATTAATCTAACCATTTATTGTAATTAACTTTTTGGTTTTTACGTTGCGTCGTAGTCGCATGAATAAAAAACTATCGAACAAAATCTAATACCTTCTGTATAAGTAGTACAGTCAATCTAAGGCTGGGTTAGACAGTTTCGAATTTGGACCGTTCTTATGCTTCTCTTCGTGTAGGACACCGAGTCGTCCAACGACCCCATGCACCCTGGTCTTATGCTGCGCGCATAAGACTTATATTGCCGGTTCGAGTGTCTAACTCGAAGTGTGCTTGACTTTACTACGGCGACTCAATACGCTTGCTAATTACACTATTACACTCACTTAATTGCTTACTTCATTTAGTCCTAGTTGAGGTTATTATTGCCGAGTGGAGCCGGCTTAGAATAGCATCGCCCCTATCCTACCTGTGGGTTTCGTAAAAGCCACTCAGGGATAAATTCAGCCATGGAATGGGCAGCACCGTACCCTGGGATGCAACGTCTTGCACTACGCTCACCGTGGTGTATATGACAATACTCTTTAATAGGGGGATGCCCATGTCTAGCAGTGGACTGTTCTGGTTGTTAGTGATGATAATAAACAATAATAATCAAAATAGAGGACCATTCACACAGCGCCATCTATCCCCAAACTAAGCAATAATTGTACTATGGGAACTAGATATCTGATATTAATATTTATAAAAGTTTTTTTTTATAAATACTTATTATACATAAAAATATAGACTAAATACAAATATCTGAAAATGCAATTGACAAATATTTGTGTCTTGTGGGGATCGAACCCACAATCCGAGGCGTAGCAGGCCGGGATAATATCCGCTACGCCAATGGACCAGTCACCAGTCATGTATGTACTGATATTAATAACATTCTATAACCTATTTTATATTCTGCTAATATCCGTCCGGATCAGAGATGCTGAGATATCTCAAGAGATCAATCATGAACACTTGACTGACTATCTTGACCTAATTCTCGGTCTAATGAACATAACAATAACCCGTATGGTACCTAGGTAACCAAGCCTGAATGGTAACAGGAATCACATCCGGTTAGACAATCGAACCGCCAATGTAAGTCTAATATGCATGGCAAAACATACATACATACATAAATCACGCCTATATCCCTTATGGGGTAGGCAGAGCCTTAACGGCCATTCAACGGATATTAACACCACGTCTGACAAAAGTTTGAGGGTCAATCAGATAACTGTGTATCACTATAGTGACAGGTTGTCAGCCCGTCGCCTAAAATTGCAATACACACCCTCGAGTCCCTTAGACGCCTCTTACAACACCCATGGGTAAGAAATGGGGTGATGCTATTCTAAGCCGGCATCACACGGCAAAAGAACTTAACTAACTGTAATTGAAAATTACTTACTTACTGCGGTGGCTCAGTGACCCAAAGAGGATCTTGGCCTCCGACACCAGAAGTCGCCATTGACAATTAAGGTAAGTTAATAATAAGAAATTAATACCTATATCACACAATAACATTGTAAGCACGTTTGATTTTATTATGTTTATTGCTTAGTCCAACCCCCCAATATTTCCAATCTGTCCCCTAATAATAAGGGTAGGAATGACAAATCGGATGTTTACCGTGTGATATCGGCTTAGCATCGCCATATTTTATTCCCATGGTAGTCGGAAGAGGCGATTAAGGGGCCAGGAGGCTACATGTATTGCAATTTAAGGCGATGGGCTGACAATCTGTCACTATGGCGATACTCAATTTTCTAAATGACTTTCATATGTTTGTCAGACGTGGCGTAAATCTCAGTTGCAAGGGATATAGGCGTGATAAATGTATGTATATAAAAAGTAAGATAAAATAACAACAGTCTTTCTAGCACAAAACAAACACATGCCAGTGGGAGTTACAAACAAAAACAGTATTAATATATAACTTTTTTTTTATCTCGCCCGAGTAGGTTTTCTATGAGGACAATACATACATACATACAAAAAAAAATAATTATGTTATACAAATTTCTTTTTTTTACAATGACGGATCATGACGCCAATAAGTGATAATACTATCCTACATTGAATAAAGTAATTTCATTTTCAACCAATATCATAGAATAATATTGTGTTAGATGGTGGTTCTCTGACTTTCCGTTGTGTCGTTCTGTTTTCTAACGCAACGTTACGTCTGTCAAGTCGTTTAACACACGCGTCCTTTACGCAGCGTAACGCACCGTAAAACCCACTCTAGCCGTATTTGTATGGGAATAAGATTGGAATTCGCAATTTCCTTTCGTCTGACAGACACATGCGTAACGTTGCGTTAAAAAAACGGAACGAAACCACGACAAGTGAGAAAACCGATATGGGTTAGAATCGGATCACATCTGCGCATTGATCAATCTTGGAATTTTAGATTGTACCTATATGGGATGTGTGTGACAAGTCAAGCGGATACTCAGTCATATTCAACAATTTGAAATTATAAGACCGAACTACGAGTGCACTCACGGACAGCGTCGAGCTGAAGATTTCGTTGAGGAAAATGGCGCTGACAAGAAATGTCGTTGAAATGACTACAACCACTTTATCGCATGTTTCGCGGCCACTTCGACGGGATCAACCCAAATCGCTGTGCCGCCTTTTTGCCGCTCCTTGTATTCAAATATAATAAATGGACAAAGATTTCTCATAATCCGATTCTCGACTTTTTGTTTCTAGATTTGTTTTTTTTCTTATGTGTATTTCATTTCGTTTGTTACGGATTATATGGCTTTCGATTATTTGCTCTACAATGTTGAAAATATCTGATATAAAATTGGGTTTTGCATTTTCTTGGAAGAAGGTAGCTGGACTGATTTAAATGAAAGCTTTTCCAATAATAAACTATTACTCTAAAGAAAAGAGATGGTTAGTACAAGCTAATAAACATAATAAGAACAAAGTATTATCTGTATGAGTTTTTCATGATGTACCTATACATTTATCTTTTTTTTAAATTGACTACATTTACTTTTTTTATTTTGGTGTGGGAGGTCCAATTTTTTTATTTACATTTCGACCTATGTTTCTTTGAGAAAATGGTTCAGTTTCTCATATAGAACTCGATAGATTGATAGATTATAAAAACAAATGGACTACCTACGTAATCCATTTTATTTTAGTTTCTTTGCAAAATAGTTCAGCACCATAATAAAGTAGGACTCACCCATTAATAATTAATTGAACTAAAATAAAATAAAATTAAGTAGGTACTCCATATTTTTTTTATTATCTATACTTATTCTGTTTCGGTATCGTCAGATTTACGGTAAGATTAGCTAATTACGTCCGTACTACAGTTCTTAAAAAGTTGTGTAGAAAAGTTGGCTTTTAGAAAGGTCAGCCCATTCTTGTAAAAAAAATAAGATTATTTAAAAAAATAAATTGATGCAAGGTGTAGGTATATTAAAACAAACAGAAAAGTAATATCATTCATGGAAACTTTAATGGAGTAGGTATTTGTTACCTACTTTCTACGTTTGTTACACTAGGGTTCATTGTGTCATTGGACGACTCGGTGTCCAACACGAAACGAGGGAGACCAACATACTAGGCACCTATATAAATAAAAAGTATTGACTCTGCCTAGATAAATACTTGCATGTATGAAAATACGTATACGTACCTTTAAATCAAATGTTTTGAAATTTTCTACATCATAACATAACGGTTCTGATTGAAAACCTTCTTTTTTTAAATCACGTTTAAAACCAGCCTTAAAAATCCATAATCTACTCGTACCTTCCCTATTTTTTTTATTTACAAAAACAACATTACAAATATCTGCGCCAAGTCACAATAATTTATTAAAGGATCTCGCTAATCCCGCTAGCTAATCTTCTCGGCCGGAACTTCAGAGGCTGAGATAATGAAGTCCTGATGACACAGTCGGGCCGATAATGGCTGTGGGTCTAATCGGCCCCATAAGACAGCCATAGGGTTTAGCAGCCGGTCCATAGTTTAAGCCAAAGTATCTGAACAGCGTGCCATACCAAGAGGCGCCCAAATTTTGCAGTTATATTTTGTAGGTAGCTTTGGGTTTTTATATCAAAGATTCAGTATTATTACACATTTTAAAAGCTACCAAGCAGTTCAAATTTTGATATGAGTTGGTACCAGTTTTTTAATATAACATGAAACTTTACAGCATTACAGACTATCTAAAACTAAAAGGTATACCGTGTGCATCACACCATTTCTTACCCATGGGTGTCGTAAGACGACTACGGGACTCGAGGGATAGATGTGTATTCCAAATTTTAGGCGATGGGCTGACAACCTGTCGCTATAGTGATCTGATTGACCTTCAAAATTTTGTCAGACGTGGTGTTAATATCCGTTTTACGGCCGTTAACATGATATAGGCATGATGTATGTATGTAAAACTAAAAGGCAATACCGAACCTTGTGAAAAAAATTGCGTCTTTTTTTTCTCGAGCAACTGTGAAGTAAAGCCTCTGGCTCTAGTCCGCAAATTAAGCCACACACAACAACTTAATTGTAGATAAAGCTGTGAATGTTTTCCGAGATGAAGTTCTTTACTTACTTCTACTACGTCACACCGGGTTTGGACCAGCTGGCTGATCCTAGTTTTACTATAACTTGCTAGCGGCGAAGGTCTGAGTGGGATTACGGTCTGTTTACCGTCAGATAAAGGCAGCGTAGGTATGGCAGGATTCATTAACAACTTGCAGGACAACGTCTAGAAATAATCCAATTTTTTCTAAAGATTCGAAGTGGAAATAGACTTATTTATCTTTAAATAAGAAACATTAGTACCATAGATTAGTATAGATTGGTGGAGCACTCACAAAGTTGATATTTATCACATTGTGAATTTGTTTCCAGCCTGTTTCGGGACATTACAGGCTGAACCATCTGATTGTCCGAGAAGAAATATGGTTTCGTCATTCCGTGCTTTGAAGGGCAACTTAAGCCGTCGGTCCCGGTTGCTGTCTATGATTACTTTGACGGCGGTCGATACACAACCATGTCAGAGGCCTACTACTCGTTGTAGGTGGTTGAAAAATCTCTGACACCAGGGTTCATCGGGTTGTTGGACGACACGGTGTCCCGCATGAAAAAGAAAGAACCTCGTCTGAGTGAAAGCAAATATTTGCCATCGCTCAAATAGCAGGCGACAACCCGCCTTTCTCTAATTTAATTTTTATTTAACCGACTACGGCAAATTCGTAAGGAATGGTTATGATTTCTGTGGCTGTCAGTTGAGAGTGCGTGATTCCGTAACATGTTCACATCATTAGCTAAACATGCAGAGACTGTTATAAATAAAGGGTGTAATTTTACTAGTGACCGATTCCGACATTACAAGACGGGGCTGGTGATAAGGAACAACTTTCGCCAATTGAGTTTCCATAGTAATTCCAATCATAATTTTACTAGTGACCGATTCCGACAATACAAGACGGGGCTGGTGATAAGGAACAACTTTCGCCAATTGAGTTTCCATAGTAATTCCAATCATAATTTTACTAGTGACCGATTCCGACATTACAAGACGGGGCTGGTGATAAGGAACAACTTTCGCCAATTGAGTTTCCATAGTAATTCCAATCATAATTTTACTAGTGACCGATTCCGACAATACAAGACGGGGCTGGTGATAAGGAACAACTTTCGCCAATTGAGTTTCCATAGTAATTCCAATCATCTGCAATTCAGCAATTAGGGTAATTTAGGGGGTTATCGGCCACTCTTGCGATTTTTTGACTTGAAGATGATATATTTGTATCAAATATTTGGACGAGACTAAAGTATAAAATGATTTTGAGATCAGTAGATATTGTAGTCTTTGTTAAGAAACCCCTATTATTGAAAAAATGCTTCAAAAAGAAATAAATAAATAAAATATCTGAAATGAGCGAATTTGGGGGTTATCGGACAGAACATTCAGTTATCGCCCGTCAAAACAACTACTTTTCGGCCACCATGTTATGCGTTGAAAAATAAGTCTTAGTGCTTTGTAGTAAGGATTGGTTTTCAATAAAAAATGAAATGTATGTAAAGTAATGAACATATTTTTATTCAATATTTATGTTTTTGCCATAGTTCAAAACATGATAAACCATTATTGATAATCAAAACTAAGTAGAAAATAATATTACGCTTCGTGAAAGCTTAAAAAATATTGTTACAAAAAAAATACTTACTTATAAATTGTAAAAGTATTCCTGATTCAGTGGCCGGAAACCAAAACATAGATTTTTGGTTCTCGGCCACATTAGTATACTCTATGCCGATAACCAAAATGCACAAATTCAACTGCCGGCCGTCAATTTCAGAATTATTAAAAAAATATGTATATATTATTTCAAATAATTGTATGAAGGTGCATGGCCGCCTGTTAACTAAACCGTTGCCTTCGGATATAAGAACGCTTGAACTTATATAATTCCTCTAAAGCTTTTCAATATTTAATGAAAAAGAGGATGTAAATTGAATGGTTATCAGCTAGCTATCGACCTGTAGGCCGATAGCTAAATTTCCCCCAAAATTGCTTCTAGTTATTCGGACATCTAAATTTAATGCTAAATATTGAAAATTTTAAGTTTTTTATTGAAATTAACCTAAATGAGAATCATAAATAGTCACACTATGTCAATATTTATATCCAATAAATTATAAACAACGCTGTAACTTACCTCAAAAAATGCGTTGCTCCAAGATTTTTTCACTGTATTTGCACACAACCGCAGTCGCAAATTTTAAGAGGCCAATTGACAAGACACTGGAGCAGTAATAATGTAATGGGAATAGTCGAAAAGATTTGAAAGACACTGACTTTTCTAATAATTTACTTAATGTTTTCATCTTCGGCGCAAATAATTGGGCAGTGTCCGATAGCTACTAGTGTCCGGTCAACCAGCTAAATTACCCTATCCTCATAGAAATTTGTTTGTTGTCCCGTCTTGAGTTTTCGCTATCGGTCACAAGTAAAATTTAACTTTTAAATAGGTAGTGTTATGTCGAAACACACGTCAGCAATAGCTCCGTCGCGCAGAATTTCCGTCGTCATATTCCATACTATTTAAGATTACGTCGTTGAATTAACTTTATCTACACAGTTGTGTATAGAAACAATATAAGTCGAAAATATAAGTATTATCTTAGATTTTGTCTTCTTTAGATGTTCGGGATGCAGTTTCACTGTAGTCGGTTCAACCCTTTGTACGTCCCCCGGGAAAATTGTTTCATTAATTCAATTTCAATTTGGTCCGTGTTTTAATACTATTTAAAGGTCTGCGGTGACGGACAGAGAATCCGACTTGCAAGAAAGAGCGAGAAAATATTCTACATTATTTTACAAAAAACTTTAGTGCTCGCTTTGATTTTACTTTTTTATTATTCTTTTCTTATACCTACAAGTTGTTTTGCACGAGCCAAAAATTGCAGGGACGGGTACCCTTTATTGGAAAAAGTAGTACTTTTAACACGGTTTCATTTACTAAATAGGTATATAAACTACTTACTACTTTTACAAATTACACTTCAGATTTTACAATATTCTATAAAGAACGAGGGAAAAAAAGACAGGGAAATAAACGGAGCGAGGCGTCAAAATATCCTTCGGGGATTTAGAACTTAATCTAAGCGGCGACACCTGAGTAGACAAAAGAAAAGTGGAATATTTTTGTATTATAATGAAGTGGCTTTCTTATGATACCTTGAAAAAGTGCGAAGAACACTCGCGCAGATTTAAAATTTTAGAACAACTTCTTACAAGAAAACGGGTAGTAGCGGGTCACATTTATAACCTATTGGAAGCCTTGGTCCGCTAAAACCTTTACCTCCTTTACTTCATGATTAACGTATCACTTTTTTGTGACTTGTAGTATGACTTTACGACATGGTTTTTCTATGGTTCCGTAGCTTACTTATCAAGCTCCTTGTCGATCAACATGCGTGGATAGAATTACCTTTGCGATTACCATACAATACATACATACATACATACATACACTTAAAACGTAAACGGCCGCAAAAAAACAGGCATATACGCCACGTCTGACAAACAGTGAGGGTCATTCGGAAAATTGTGTATCGCCATAGTGACAGGCTGTCAGCCCATCGTCTAAAATTGCAATTCACACCCTCGAGTCCCTTAGTCGCCTCTTACGACTCCCACGGTAAATAAATGGGGTGACGCTATTCTAAACCGGCATCAAACGGCAACACTTTGCATAATATTATATTTCATTAAACGTGCAGTAGGTACAAAAAAGAAATATGCAAATTGATAACCCTCTAGTCCAGAAGCTCTTAGAATAAACGGTTAGCTGAGATTATACGGCCTACAAAGCTTATGCCATCGTGAATAAAATGGGACTTCAAATGACAGTTGGGCGAGAATCCGCTTCTTGATCCCGAAATATTGTCACTGGATAGAAATACTTGGGTTTAAAGTATGCATTAATTAGACAAAACTTGGAAAAGTGCTTAGATTTGCCAAACAAAATGTTGTTTAATGCCTCCCGATGATGGCCGTTATTAAAAACGATGAGCTGTAATCAAGATCAAATAAATAGATTGAATTTCACAACTCTAGCATTCTATTAAATTAACGGAACACAATTGCGTTTTTATAAATCCAACATGTAATTATGCCGTACGATGGTAAAAAAATAACATTCGCGTGTCGTTGTAACATTACTTTTGTTCGGACACTGCTTGGTATATATAGGTAACGGCGCATTCAATTTTCAGGTATTTTGGCACGTGGTAGCACGTGGGCAACAGTAAATCTACCTCGGAATTTAATATTACCAACGTAGCAATATAAAATGTGACATGTTAGAGTTGAATACAACTAACATACGTTCGTGTACTCCAGTCGCAGAATTTTAAATTGCATGAGATACGACAACGCGCGCGTAAAATCTTTTATGTCAAATTCACACATCTGTATCGAAATTATGAGCCGTGTAATGACGGCTTAGAATAGAATCACCCCATTTCTTTCCCGTGGGTGTCGTAAGAGGCGACTAAAGGACTCGAGGGAGTGTATTGCAATTTTAGGCGATGGGCTGACAACCTGTCACTATGGCGATACACAATTTTCCGAATGGTCCTCAAATATTTGTCTGACGTGGCGTAAATGTCGGTGTTTTGCGGCCATTTACGCTCTGCCTACCCCGCAAGGCATTATACGCGTGATATGTGTATGTATGTATCGAAATTACAGCCAAGTTTTAGGTGTTTAATATTCTATGCTTCAAAATTACGGACAGGGAGTAAAGTGTAACGCTGTAAAACGTAATCGTTTTATTTTATTGTGTTATAAAAGTAAAAACTTGGCACGATTTCTTGTGAATAGCAGATTTAAGCTTAAATTTACAAGTACAGAAATAAAAACGAGTTTTGACGCTGGGGGAAAGATACCTAATAAATGTTTTGTGAGTTAGCTTAACGTCGGCGAAGAAATTTAAATCTTATATCTATTAAGCATGGATGCCGCAAAGTTCGCATATGGCAAGATCAATATTTAGAATTTGATCAAAAGCCGGAATATGGCAAAATCGTCACTTCGTTTTACCATCTACCCAGAAATAAATCTAGGAATTAGGACAAATTCCTAGGATTTTGATCCAAGTACTAAAGTTGTTTAGGTATATGGCAAAACTATATACTGGCTTACTTTTTGTCCAATTAAGTGTAAGTAGGTTTGTTTGCAAGGTTTGCAATTCCTAAAATACGTTAAATCAGTATAATCAGTAGAAATAAAATCTTAATGATTTGATACCTTCCTAAGATATGATTTATTTGTTATGAAACAAGGAATAACCATATAAAAGTGAACACAAAAATAGCCATGATGATATTCAATTGAAAAGTGTCCTTTGAACTTAATTTTACCATATGCCTAAACTGCTTTAGGAATTCGTACGAATAGACATTAATTTCAACATAAGTTTTATACTCGCTTTTACCACGATGCATACGTGTAGGTAGGAACTACCTACCCAGCTTATAAAAACAATTTTACGAGCTTTTCGTATAAACAGCTCTACCGACGAAGTTTTATATGATGAAGCGCATCAGTTTTTATAAAGGTTAGTTTTCTTTCTCTTGCATAAGCAAGTTGCATGCACGTGAATATATTACCCATTTTTAAAACGAACTTTATTATGCGCTCGTAAGAGCCGCTGCTGTTTTTGTGAACTCATATTAACATCTACCGTAGTAAAATCAATTGATATACCAGCGAGAAGGCAGCTTTTAACAACTAGACTCGGTGACCCACACGATATAATAAGGCCACTAGAAGTAGCGCTATTATTAAAATTATATAATAGATATAATTTAAACGGGTTCTTGCCGACGAATTATGATTATTTCGCAAGCGTCATGTTTACCGGTGATATGAGCTTGCAACAGCGTCGAAATATCGGGAACTCAAAATAATAATCATTCGTTGGTGAGAACCCGTTTAACTATGGATAGTGTTAACCACCGCGAAAGATTAAAATTTACATAGAGTACCAAATTTTAAAACACTTCCCGTGTTAGGTATACAATTTTTGAAAACTTGCAAAATTTTCGAGTGCGGGCAGGATTTAAACCTGCGACTTTCGCATTACTAGTGGCGACGCCTCTTCCATCTGGGCTACCGCAGCTCATTTCTTGCCCGCCAATTTTGCAAGTGTATATTTTAATGCCAGTAACGCTTGGCATGGCTCCATCTACCGGGTTAGTTTTGCAACTAATAACCGGCGACTAATTCTATCTTTACAGATTGAATGTAGTCTAAGCGATGAAAACCAGCGATAAATTGAGTACCAAATTTTAAAACACTTCCCGTGTTAGGTATACAATTTTTGAAAACTTGCAAAATTTTCGAGTGCGGGCAGGATTTGAACCTGCGACTTGAAAATTGGCGGGCAAGAAATGAGCTGCGGTAGCCCAGATGGAAGAGGCGTCGCCACTAGTAATGCGAAAGTCGCAGGTTCAAATCCTGCCCGCACTCGAAAATTTTGCAAGTTTTCAAAAATTGTATACCTAACACGGGAAGTGTTTTAAAATTTGGTACTCAATTTATCGCTGGTTTTCATCGCTTAGACTACATTCAATCTGTAAAGATAGAATTAGTCGCCGGTTATTAGATGCAAAACTAACCCGGTAGATGGAGCCATGCCAAGCGTTACTGGCATTAAAATACACTTGCAAAATTGGCGGGCAAGAAATGAGCTGCGGTAGCCCAGATGGAAGAGGCGTCGCCACTTGTAATGCGAAAGTCGCAGGTTCAAATCCTGCCCGCACTCGAAAATTTTGCAAGTTTTCAAAAATTGTATACCCAACACGGGAAGTGTTTTAAAATTTGGTACTCAATTTATCGCTGGTTTTCATCGCTTAGACTACATTCAATCTGTAAAGATAGAATTAGTCGCCGGTTAGTAGTTGCAAAACTAACCCGGTAGATGGAGCCATGCCAAGCGTTACTGGCATTAAAATACACTTGCAAAATTGGCGGGCAAGAAATGAGCTGCGGTAGCCCAGATGGAAGAGGCGTCGCCACTAGTAATGCGAAAGTCGCAGGTTCAAATCCTGCCCGCACTCGAAAATTTTGCAAGTTTTCAAAAATTTACATACATATCACGCCTTTAATCCCTTGCGGGGGCGCAGAGCGTAAACGGCTGCCAACAACGGACATTTATGCCACGTCTGACAAATATTTGAGGGTCATCCGGAAAATTTGTATCGACATAGTGACTGACTGACAGCCCAATGCCTAAAATTGCAGTACACACTCTCGAATCTCTTAGTCGCCTCTTACAACTCCCATAGGAAAGAAATGGAAATGGTGATGCTATTCTAAGCCGGCATCACACGGCTTACATTTTTAAAATTTAGTGTTATTTAATAGTATCTTGGGCGAAAACACACACGAATCAAGGCGGGATCAATTGAGTCGCAAATCCACTCAATGATATTGTTGGAAAATGTGTCCTTATAAAACATTTTTACCCAGGCGATTAACCGTAGTCAGCACAGCCAAAGAATACTGACACAGCGCAAGCAGCACACCTTACAGTTTGCTATTACACTCATTCAAATGTCAGAACAGATATGCCACGAACCCGATATCGAAAACGCAAAATTGCAACTGAAAAATGCTCTCGTAACCCCCTTGTGTGGAAAGCGAAAGCACCGTCAGCGAAATGGATCCAACTGAAAGCGAGCGAATAAAATGCCAACCTCTAAAATAGCTTGACTTTTGAATAGTGAAGGTACGGAAAGGATTTTAATGGAACCACCACCGCTGCTTGTTTGTTAAGAAACTTATTTTCGTTGAAATTCTTCGAATGTGGTGCGAAAGCGTTTACAAACGATTGCAACTATTTGTATCGTTCTTAATGTGCAATTCTGTTCTTCCATTTGAATAATATTTAAGAAATATACACGTATACATATCACGCCTTTTTCCTTTGTGGGGTAGGCAGAGAGTTAACGGCCGTAAAATACGGTCGCTATCGCCACGTCTGGCAAATATTTGAGGTCAATTTCAGAGATGTGATGTTCTAGATTCTTCTTCTTCTTTCTCCTAGCTATATTTCCATTTCATTTGGGGTCAGCTTGCCTTGTAAGTATTCGCCACAGCAATCTGTTCTACGTTGTCGTTGTGCCTACGTCCAAGACCATAGTTTTAAGACACAGACATTATTATTCATTTATTTATTTGGCGACTAATTCGGCGACAAGTCGCCGGGTATTAGTAGCAAAACTAACCCAGTAGATGGAGCCGTGCCACGCGTTACTGACATAAAAATACACTTTCAAAACTGGCGGGCAAGGAATGAGCTGCGGTAGCCCAGATGGCAGAAGCGTCGCTACTAGTAATGCGAAAGTCGCAGGTTCAAATTCTGCCCACCCTTGAAAATTTTGCAAGTTTTCAAAAATTGTATATCTAACACGGGAAGTGTTTTAAAATTTGGTATTCATTTATTTATTCATCACCAATACATAAAGAAGCACTCAGTTTAGATTAAATATAAAAGTAAAGCAAAGTTGACTTTTTCTGTAGTGTCTTGCCAGGTTGTGATAAGTTGGGCTAGGCCTCTCTTCCCCTCTTCAATCTTCATTACGGCTCGGGTCATATGGTCATCGCTGCGTCTCATTACGTGACCGAAGAAGCGTAAACGGTTCTCTCTCAGCTTGTCCCCGATTTTGTAACTTAATGGCGGTTCTTCCACTTGTCGTCCGTCGCTGCGTAGTTTTTTAGCACCGTAACGCATGCGTCTGACAGACGTAAGGAAAATACGAATTCCGATCTAATTTCCATACAAATACGGCTACGATGCGTAACGGATGCGTCTATTAAGTCCAACCTCGTAACTCCTCTGGCTCAGCGGAACATTTTCATCTCTCTCGTCTTGATGTAATGTGCTTGATTACTAATTTATATTAAAAGACTAATGTTTTGACTACATAAGACAATTGTATTTCTTTTACTTAATATATTTTGAAAAAAATACACATTGAAAAGAGAAATAAGAAAACTTACTAGAATCTAAAAAAAACTGACGCCAGGGTTGTTCAACTTGTTGTTCCACACGAAAAGGAGAAGATCTAAAAAAACGCTATTGTGTAGAATAATGTAGATTTACGAGATTCATGTGCCGCAATTTTAGGCGGAAAGGAAACCATATTGAAGCGGTGTGCTCTTAGAAAAATGGGCACCGTTTCCGGAAACCGACTTGGGCTGAGAGGCTCGTAGATAACAAGCGATACCAGACCGAAGTTTCTACTTTTTCCAAGGAGATAATAATTTGAGATTTCTCCACGAGAGCCGCCAGTCGTAAAAAAGAAACGACCTATCTAACTATGGTTCAGGCTTTCAACAGCTAGCAACAAGATTATAATAAAAACCTGATGTAAGTATCTTGAAAAGCACAGAAAATATGTTTGTAAGTTCAAACTAATGTATTATAGCGGTGTTCGTAGTCGCTCAGAGAACTTCAACAACAAGATAATAAATGCACATTTTGTATCAGGTAAAACTAGAGCGGATTGCGATTGCGAGTAATTAATAATAGTTTTCTCGTTCCACAAACTTTGGAGATACCTGAAAACTTAGTAGATACAATTTAATGGCTCGTACACACAATGCTTCTGTGTACAGGGAAATAGTAAAAAAGTGGGCAGCGCGAGCATGTAAACAGGTTACAGAGTAGCATCTCAAATGCTACTCGTCATGCCGCTGCCACTTCTCGAGACCCCTTTTCGTGCGCGAGTCAAAATAACGGCAGCGAGAGTGGAATGTATTGCTATCTCCCTCACTAGCATTGGCTGCGAGGAGAGTTTTCAGCAGTGTGCGAAAACTCTTTTGCGTTGATCCTTCCGCGGAAGTATTTCGGGCAATATTCGCGGCAGTGGCAGGAGCAGAAGCAGGAGCATAGTGTGAACGTAGCATAAGATCATTAATAATTTCGCGTCCCTTAATGGCACTGATGTATCAATGTCACTGCACCACAAAGTAAGTATTGGCGGCGGCGCGCCAAACTGCGCCCACTGGGTCAGAACATTTTTATAAAACAATAAAAGGCATTTCTACAAATATTATTCGACATACTCGTACGTAAGCGTGGTAGGCCTGGCGCACAAACGCCATTTGACGCAATCAGGCTTCAGTGGCAAATTGAAAATGATCTGTATCGTAGCCGAAATCAATTCGATATTGGTTTGGTCTCAGAACGGCTCGGGGAACCATAAGGTCAAACCAACCGCTATCGACTTTATTTTAATTACGATCATACCTTTCCAATTCGTAACTGGAAACGCCGCACGCCAAACATGTAGATATTAGTCGGCCATTGCTTTCTACCTACCATAATCCATTATCCATGGACAACCGACCACGTATTATATATCCAATTGCACCTGTACAACCCAGGTGTTCCGGATATTCACTCTGCAAGAAAAAGAAATACTCCGGAAAAGACAGACGACAAATGATGGAAATTTCTTGTACCGTTTTCCTTAGAAAGAAGATATGTATAAATAATGTGCCCGTTTATTTTGTAGGAAACCTTTTAGCCTTGTCAGTTTAATAAATAGATACTCTCTATCAGCACAGCTAACCAACCCGCTTCCTGTACTGGTTATACTTAGTAACTGCATGGAAATAATATGCTTAGGTACTGGTTGTATATAGAAAAATATTCAGCAGGATCATTAGAATTTTTTCTCTGACACTGGTCAAATTTGAACTATCAACTTCCCGTATTTATTTTGTGGCGTATCCCATGTTCCTCATATGTATTGAATTAATTCATATATATAGACATGACTATCCTGTACGAAGGTACGAAAGGTATTAGTTTTTTAACGGACAACTCGTTAACTCGAGCGGTTGTATGTAAATAAAATAAATATTCTGCACAGAAATTTCTAGCCCTAAACTATGCAAAGCTTGTACTATGGGAACTAGATAGTTGATATTAATACTTATACAAGTACTTCTTTTATAAATAAATACATATTATACATAGAAAACACCCAGACTAAACACAAATATCTAAAAATTAATTAACAAATATTTGTGTCTTGTGGAGATCGAACCCACAACCCTCGGCGTAGCAGGCATGGGTACTATCCGCTACGCCATCGGGACTGTCAATATTGTATTTACACAAAGAATAAGTAGAGCATATAAAGTCATGTTCAAGAAATTGAGTAAGATCATAATAAGAAAAGATGTAATACAGCTGTTTTGTGAGCCGGAATAACCTTTGATATCTAGCATTTCAATATTTGATTTGCTAGAAAGTTATTTCAAAGTTACGTCAGCCAAAAAATCGTGGATTATAAAACCTACATATATAATCAACTTCACCGGCGCGACCAAACGTAAATAATTATCAAACCAAATTTTCATTTTCGCTATAAACAATATATTGCTTCAGTTCAAATTAATCTCCTATGGAAAATTACGATGTATATTTTCTTTGATATACTACACACAAAATAACTTAATACCGAAACCGTTATTTTCAATACCTACTTACATAAATGTTAAACACGGTATATTTACGTCAACTACATTTGGATTGAATATTTACTGTTACCTTGAAACTTTTTCAATTTCATATTTTGCTGCACTTCGCTTATACAATAGGGACGAAACTTGGTATTGTTGTTTACGAATAAGTAATGTCCTTTGTCGTAGTCTATGTGGCGTGTGGTGCTGACTTAGAATAGGATAAACTCTTTTCGCCCGAGTTAAGAGTAAAAGTTGAGAAGGATAAATTCAAAAACAGGTAGGACAAATTTGTGTGAAAATTAAAGTGAAATTACTTTATTCAATGTAGGATAGTATTATCACTTATTGACGTCATGATACGTCATTGTAAAAGAAAATAAATTTATATCACACAATTTCGTTATTTTTATAAAAGTTTGTATTGTTCCAATAGAAAAACGGGTCGGGCGGGATAAAAAAATAAAAATAAAGGCACAGCCTCGGGGCTGGCCAGGTTAATCACACGCCATATAACTTTACGCCACCGCTTTATAAATATAATAGTGTTTTTTACATGCGTATAATTAACCGGACCCCCTGAACAGGAAAAACCCCTAACGCGTCAGAATGAAAAACTAAATGTAGCTGACGACAAATGTAAAGCATTCGTAAACAAACGTTATAATTACTTGTTTTTATCTCTACAGTGACTAAAATACCGCAATGTTTAAAAAAAAATGGGCAGCATTTCATGTCGCGCTTGGCAATCTGACGCGCTGCCTTCCGAGAGAGAAAATGTTGCAGCAAAAAGGTGACGGAAAATATGCGGCCAGTTAAAATTTTGGAGCTGAAATTCATGCGAGGAAATTAGGTAAGCATGACCTGACGAGCTTATACCTACCTAGTTTAAAATTCTATTCGTTTACCTACATGCTAAGACAAACAACATTTACATGTTTATAAACAGCCACAATAGTCTACTACTGGACATGGTCTCCCTTTATTGAGGGGTTTTGCCATACTCACGGGGGTGTTGCATACACTGTAAACGCTGTTGCCATTCTCTGGTTATTTTTTTCCTTTGGTCGACTTTTACGACACCCAAGAATTGGAATGATGCTATTCTAAGCCGGCATCGTTCAGCAAAACCATAACAGTTTAACTTTTTAAGCACTCGCGATCACTTTCACTCATTTTAAGTATTAGACCGGGCCTATCGCGATCAACTATCGTTGACTCAACCCGCGACCACAATACATGAAACTGTATTGATACGTCGGGACACTCTGTATATTACAAAAATGCATTCTCATTCGGCGTAATGCGATTCCGATGAAAGATTTTCGGTCAATTCGGCAAAAGTGCAGATCAGACAATTTTAAATTAAATTTCTGATCCATTTGCCTTTGAAAGTCTATTGATTACGAATCTGGAGCTCTCCGATCGGATATTAACAGATTCAGGAAATTAATTGCACTATTTTACAAAAGGAAATTATACAGCTTCGTCGGAAAGCGGCCAGTTTCAGTTTGCGATCATTAAATATTATTCCAACTGAATTAGGATGTTGAATCGGATATTTGATTATATTCTGTATATTTTAAATTGATTAAGTGTTCAATTTAGTTATACAGTGTAAGTCAAGATTTAAACAATATCCGTGCTATTACAAAAAAGTTAGACGCGCATTTAGACGTGGTCTAAATTCCTTTTCTATACGATTTGACGATGTCAAACAACTTAGACACTGCTAACTTTTTTTGGAACAACACCGTATAAATTATAATTTTGTATATTTTCTGTCAAGTATGCCACTGTTCATTTCATATGCCAAAACATTAGTCACTGAATTTCAAATATGTACAAATATGACATGAAAGAGTTTACGGTCAAGTTGTCATATTCATATATAAATCGGGCCTAAAATTCATAGAGGGAAGGTAAGCGTAAAAAAAAGAGCCTCAGTGGGGAGCTCTTAGTTTCAGGGCAGTCGGGAAACAGACTTTATTTAAATATATCCGAGTTCATCGAACATTTACATTACATAGGTAGCAACGATGCGGATAAAGTTACCTTTTATAATTATTTGCAGCTGTCTACGTGCCGTAGCTATTGGCTACGTTAGTTCTACGGCGTAGTAGTAGTGTCGGGTAATTTTGTTTTTTCTTTTTGTTACGAGCCGCCCTACCGCTGAAGCAATTCCTACGGTAACTCTACACACGGCGTCGTAAATAAAATTATACTGACATGAATGAATCGAGTAGTAGAGCATGCAATACGGTTAGACCATTAGTCTATATCGTGCGGAATCGGATTACTAATAATTCATAATATGCATTTTGTGCTCTCTTATGAGAATATACATTCGCAAAAAAGGACGGTTACAAAAGTAATAACAGGCAGGAAATTATTACATTTTTTGTTATGCCTCTTCCGTTGCCCATGGGAAATTTCCAAAACACCGCCACGTGGAAGGGATTGCAAAATAATCCTCGTGATCAAAATTTAAGAGCGCTTTCTGTTGGATTATCTGTCAGTTATCGGGTGTAACAGGTTAGCTGAAAATATCTGATATTTTTTTTCCTACAGAGCCATTTCCGTATGTGAACACCTCTGTTCCTCATCGCATCATATACTCTAGACCCTCGATATCTACGGGCTAGCAGAAGCGTCCCATCGTGCCGAACAACTTGCCATTTACGTGTTTTTTATATTTAAAGTGAGCTCAAATACCTCAGACCCTCGAGTGCCGACAAAAAGTGGGTTATTTTCCGTCTCCAGTACGCTAGCAATCTGTTCCAAGTTTCATCGGTTAATTGGTTTAGCCATGAAAAAGTAACAGAAAGACTGAGTTATTTTCTCATATATAATATTACAATTAGTATGCAGAGAAGGATTTAAAAATTGTATGGGTTTAACATTTCATTGTAGGTACAAAATAACACATGCAAAGGAAAATATGCTCAACGGTTTTCAGACTGAAAAATATTATAAAATAACCAAAACTAACGAACTCAATCGTAATGTTTAAAGTACACCGAAGAGTTGATTATTAATTACAATTTACGTACAGACTGACAATCCCACGACGCCAATCAGATAGTGGTCATCAATATGTGCATATTTAATTGCTCTCAAGGGTCCGTAAGTATGGAACGCCTGTTATATTTACTCACTGGTGAATACACTGATTGATGTTTTACCATAGAGTAGAAATCTTATGGTTTTACTTATTGGTCATTATTCAAATGAACATAAAGATAAAGATAAAGATAAAGATAATTTATTTCAAAATAAAAGTGAGCATACAAATAGTAAATTTACAGATATAAAATTAAAGTTGTGCATACATTTCTTAACTATACCTAAACTAAGTAAATACAAAATATATTTACTTGTATCTCAGGTAATTTTCTTAATATTTATTATATGCTAGTTAAAAATAATATAATTTACTCAAACATAATCATTTTTATATACAAAGCTCAAAATACTAAAATAAATAACATTCAAAATTAAAATTAAACATCTATTAACAGCAGGTTTTCTATATCTATATAAGTTTTACTTTTCAGCCAGTGAATGAGAGTCCTTTTACATAATTGTTTATTCATAGAATATAAGTTTAATTCACGATTTAACTTATTATAAAGAAAACTACCTAGAAAACAAAAGAAATGTCGGGAATGGGCTCTATGAAACCTCGTGGAAGAACAGACAATATCTGATCTTCTTTTATAGGATTGAAGTGCAGGATCATACTGAGTTAGGGAGTGTTGCTTAACAATTGTTAGTAATACAAATAATTTGCGAACAGATAAAACATTACATTCTTTTAGTAGTTGAGCTGTTGGATAATAGAATGGACGAAAAGTGCTGACTTTTAAAATGGCTCGTTGAGCTCTTTCCAGGCCAAGAATAGTAGTTTTATGAGTTCCTCTCCAAGCTGTGATGCAATAAATTAAAAGTGATTCACAAAGTGCAAAGTAAACTTCTTTTATAATGGTTCTACCTGCAGCATGTCTAAGGTTCTTGAAAACATAAATTAATTTACGGACTCTTGCTGTGACAGACTCCACATGTGCTTGGAAGTTCAGATTCTTATCAATTATGACACCCAGATATTTTATATCATCTGTTCTATCAAGTTTAGGACAGACACATGCATTTGATTCAGGGTTAGAGCAATGGTGTACTATAATTGTGTATACGTTTTCGAAGGGTTGGTTAGATGTATTGTGGGAAAAAGTAATGAATTTAGTTTTACCAATATTAAGCGAGAGCAGGTTTTCTTGTAGCCTGTCGCGACGTTTGTCACGATTTATCAAATACTTATAGCAACACCGCCCACACACAAACTGTCAAGTATATTCTCGATAGCTCTGAACATAGGCCATTATACATAAAGTGATCTGTAGCTCTGAAACGTGAGAGATAACCTCTGCCTTTGTATTTATTAGTTGGAAAAGTATATAATTAATATATTTGTTGTGATAAGTGCACAGAGATATACCCTAGAGAAACAGCTCCATGAATTCAAGTAAGTGTTAAACATGAAAGGGCTTAGAATGTTTACTAGGACACGAAGATGTCGAGAGAAGAGACTAGTGTCATTGTTGGAATTGATAAAAGTAGAAAGCTCGGGTAGGCTAGACTTTTGCCCGTCTGAGAGGCTTCTGGTACGTTGATGTTCATAATACACCAAATATGGCTTTGGGGGGAGATTATGTCCTGACTCAGTTTGGGAGTCAATATCAAGTACAGAGGCCCCTGGTAGGCGAGGTACTTGTCTAGCTTGTTAGCATTTAATAGTAATCGATCTTGTATGAATAGAGTCTGTGGCCACGTAGACATATGGGGCTTCTTTCCACCCGAGGAAGAGCACTGTAAAGGTGACGCAAAGTACCTTATAGGATAATAGATGTGATGATATGGTTGTCACATGAAGAAGTGTGTTGAACTGTCAAAGTTTATAAAGAGTAATTGGAATTAAGTATTGATGATATTGGAAATAAGTAAAGTTAACTGAAATTGAGTTGTGACATTGCAAATGATGAAACAGTTCTAAGCCTTTTCCCCTATGGACGGAGGCGTTTGCTTGAGGCAGCGTCTCCTTGTAATTTATCTTTTACAGATGGATCCTTTAACTGTCATGCTTCTGGATATCTACATAATACCTAATAATGATGATATTGAACCTGTTGAACAAGAGATATGTCAAGAAATAACTATGGTGAGTTTGCTTTCAATTCGTCACGACAAAATGGTGGAGATGCTGGGATTTTGTACCCGTTCTTTCAGTATATTGATGAATTGAAGGCAAGTTCACATATGACTTGAATTTAGGGAGCTGTTCTCGTTAGAATTTAGGACCATTGGGCTTAATTTTACACACTGAATTGAATTAATTTAACTTACAAATCTTATAGTCTCATACTTAGCCGTACCTACAAATAATTAATAAGTCAGGAATCATAATGGCCATTGTACCACTTATTAAAATATGGTACCTACAGGAAACCATTGAAAGTAACCAAGGAATATGTCATAGAAGCATACTGATCAATATTTATTTCCTACCAACTTTAATCACTAGGGTAGTACAAAGGTCAAATGTTAATTGAATGAAAAATTTGTGCATTGGGTAAAACTTTAAAAGCAATAAAATTTTCTGCTATTACTGACATTACATACTGATAGAAATAGCTCCACAAAGGCACTTCAGATTTGTCTATGAGATTATCAAGTCTGTACATTAATCAACTTATAAATATCTAGATCACAATGTTAAGTAGCTACTCGCCTTTAAACATTGACTTTTACATTAGTACTTTCAGCTACCTAATTAGTAAATATTTCTTGAGAATATGAATTATACACTGCATACTAATACTGTTGTTGCAATCCTCATTGTTTGTCAATTATTCAATATCAGATAAATTTGTTGAGGTTGATGATATTAAGTAATTCATTTAACAAGCAATATTTGTGAATCTGCCATAAGGGTAGGCAGTAATTCAAAGAAAGGGAAATCATTATATCTGAATAATCTATATGATAATTACAGCAATACAGATATAATTAAATTTTAAAGGAAATGGCTTTAACTTCACCAACTTTGAGTATTAAAACTAGAATCCAAAATATAATCAAACAGTTTATTTCTTTCAAAATAATTTATAAAATAACAATTAACATGAAAACTGCTGGGGAGACTGGTATTAAAAGGTACTTAGGTTATGAGCGTGAGCCACAAGAAAGGGACCTTTGCGTCTCATCTGGAAACATTGAGTCATACGGAAAGTTGTTTATCGCCGTAGCAACGGGTTGTTGGCCCATCGCCTAGGGTTGCATTGCACACCCTCGAGTCTCTTAGTCGCCTGCGACTCCCACGGCAGAGAGGTGGGGTGGTGCTGTTCTGGTCCGGCGTAGCGTGGCTGCGGTGCAGGCGGTGGAATTGTGTGTTTGAGTGGTCGAAAGTATGATGCTTGTGTGGCAGGTTTGCTGCACTTTTGAGGAAATTTGTTTTAGGGCGGTTTGATTGTTGCCCTTTGTGGATATTTTGTTTTGTTGGATCTCCTTTGTTTCAAATTTACGCTGGGTTGGCTGGGTGGAGGCCGGAAGTTGTTGGTGATTTCTGGGCGTTATTCAGTTCCGATGCCAAGTAGTGCGGTGAGTTGTTTTCCCACTCACAGTCGAGTTTCGCATCTTTCCACTTTTTTATTTGCACATGCACTTATTTGGGAAGCTGCATATCTATTCCGGTTTGCGCGCCCGGGCGCAAAAATCAGAATTCATCTACTTATTTAAGATGTTGATAACGTGACATGAAAACCAGGGGTGCGTTCAAGGTAAAAATTTAAACTAACACACCTTGGATGGGGGTTTCGGAGATGAATGAACGAAGACTTTCAGATGTCATCACATCGGCGATTTCTGGAAGTTTCCGCTTTGTCTGTTCTTAATTTCGTAAATGTAAACTTATCAAAGTATTGTTTATAGTGCAACACGGTAAATAAAAGAAATATATCACCAAAGCACGGGTTGGCTGTGCACCTGTCGAAATTACGCTTGGGGAAATTTTCTCTCGGTCGAGAGGTCGAGAAAATTTATCTGACGTCTGCGCATGAGCTGGTAGGATAGTAAGTAAAAGTAAGTAAGTATAACCACTTTATTGCACAAAATAACAATAAAATAGTCCCGATTCCACGTTTTAATCATTTTAGGTTTCTAATGCTAAAATCACTAAAATAAAATCCCTAAACTTAGAGGTTTTAAGTGTGGCTATTCCAGAAAAGCCATGTTTTTGGGAAGTTTTTGATAGGAATAAAATTTGATTTTGACAATGCTATTTTACCAAAAATTAGTGTTGCAAATTTAAAAATATATAAAAGTGTTGCAAGAAAACAAATATTTTATACACCACGAAAAAGTATTTTTCTATTATTTGGTAAAATAATTCTTATATTTAACTATAGAAGGCCTGTCCCTGTTGAGGCTTTGGGGGAATTTTCTTAACACACCATGCTTGGTTGATGGATTGGCGAGCGCAGTACGCAATAATGCTTTAATGTTCATTTGGTGCATTTTTGTTTAAATTCGCCAAAAGGAGATGAAATTGATAGATAAACATTCGTTCAGTACCACTCTAGAACTTTCCAACCCGGTGCCACTTTAAAACCTTTCAACCTGGTGCCAGCCTAGAACATTCTGATCCGGTGCCACTTTAAACCTTTCCTACCCGGTGACACTCTAGGACCTCCCAACTCAATTGATCCCACTTTAGAACTCTTCTATCTGACCGAAAATCACACAAAAAACTCCAACATTGCAACCATTTCGATTTGGTTTGACAGTACAATTTTTATAAGGGACTTTTTTAGTGGCCGCTAAGATTAGTAAATTTAATCTGAAACGCGATTTTACGATCTGTCATCGCAGATATATTTTCTTATGCGACGGCGATGAACGGCCTCCAGTGATAGTTTGAAGGGAAAGAAATCGTCAAAAATTGTATTTGAGAAATCATAGATGGCGTTGCTATTCACTTTGGACGATGTCAATGTAAATAATTATTTCTTGGCACGGTTATTTTACAGATAAATGAGAGTTGAAACGATAAGGCAAATTATTAGACACTCCTCCTAATAGTTGTATTATTCTGCCGTTGGTAAAGCACGCGAAATAGAAATGAATTTACGCTTTGACAATTTCCTTGAAACAGCTGATAGCGTGCTTGAATGATTGCTGGCCGTGTCAGGTGGGGTTGCCGGGTCCCTAAACATAAGGCTGACCATGTTTTTTTTTTATGAAAGCCAAACAAAGGCCGGATAGACTGGACATGTGAATATTTGGTCGGAATGGCTGGAAATTACTAAATTTACAGATTTCTCAGTACCTATAAAAAAAAAATATGAAAATTTCAATACAGATTTTTTAAAGGGGTTTTCATAAAATTAAAGTTTAGACCAGTTTGGTCATCATTGAATACAGAATACAGAATACAGAATCGTTTATTTGTTTGAAGTTTATATCATTATCAGAATCTAGTGAAATTTGTCTATAGCAACTTAAAATTTAGTAACATGTTCTTGTAAACATAGTGACATTTACTTTCATTGTTTGTAATTTTCGCAAATGTGTATATAAATCAGTATAAATTTAAGGAAGTGCTATTCGTAATCAAAGAGAGTGCTACTAAAGCAAGTTTTTTTAAGGTAAACAAAATCCTTTTTGTATTTTTCAAACAACATTTGCATAAATAATTATCTTTGGAAGTCAAATTACAAGTAATTAATTTAAGCCATATCGTGAATTACTAAGCGAATAAGTATGATGATGTCATAACCCAGGAGTAAGTACTGAAAGGTAAATGTCCAATTATTAACATTGCGAATGGGGATTTGATTATTTGTAAATTTGAAATTTGTTATAAGGTAGGTAAATAATGTAAACCTCCTATCTTATGATTGATAAAATGTACATAAATAAAGTGGAGTGGGCACTCAGCATTTAACACTTAAATAAAACATGTATGCAGTGGGTTGAATTTCATAGTATACTTACACTTACAAAGATGTTCTTGGCACATATAATCATTGGTGCTTAAACTTTTCCTGCTTGAGTAAACTTAAAATTTGAGCTTGATGTTGCAAAGTTTGAAAACAACACTATCCCTAGTTATATAGATGATAAAATCCACTTATTTACAAATTTACCTGAATAATACACAGACTTAATAAGCTAAAGAATAAGTTAGAAATGAAGCTTAGCATCTTCTTATTCTTTAAAGTAATTTGTGAAACTGTGCTTGGAAGTGTTTACCAGAAAAATAAGTGTCCAGCCGATCACTCATAAAACATTTTTGATTCGACTACCAGCACTGCGAATTGAATTGAATGTTGGAGTAATTATTAATAATTTTCAGATTGCTGATTTATAAATCAATATTTGAATTGATGAAGTATGGAATTATTATAAGGGGAAATTATTTGTTTGTTACTGGAAGTGAATATAATTTGATAGATAATTATGGGGACTTGAATGTTGAATTACAAGCTTTTATTAAATATTTATTCATTCATGTCAATGTTGTGAGAGATAAATAAGTAGTATGTATTAGCAGTCATTTCATAGAATCACATCTTTACCAAAATATTTACTTGTACTTATTCAAATTGACATTTAATCCCATCACAAGAGATCTTCTGCCAGGAGATGCGATTAAATTAAATGTACTAAATATTGGTATTATTTCTTCCTTACTTTAAAGGCTTAAAATATACATAATTATACATTTATATATATATGTGTTTTCCTTGAGATATTAGGTTTTATGCTATTAAACAGTTAATGATCAATTTAGGTACATTCCCTTTAACCAAAGATCCTCTCTTGTATGTAATCGAAGAAAATACTATCACCCTTGAGACACTAGTTAAATGCGTAGCAAGCACCTACATCTACCAGGTCAAATAAAAGTTATATTTTACAAATTAGATTTAAAATTTTTGCTATCTTGAAAATTTTGCTTTTTTCTTTGACTATCTGACAATGAAGTAAAAAATATATATGTAAAAGTTGACATCCTATAAATGTAATAGAAAAAATTATAATAATAAAATATATATTTTATCAGAATTGCAGGTAACACACATCGCTCCTATATCTATTGTAGTGTAGGCAGGAAGTAAACGAAAATGAACTAAAATTCTTTATCATCACATCTCTCAACTGTGTATCACTATGGCAACAGTTTGTCATCTCATCGGGTAAAATACCTACATGAAACCCTCGAGCCTCTTTATCGTCTCCTACGACTACGACACTCGCGGAAAAAAGTGGAGTGATGCTAAGCTTCACACGGCAAATTTTATGAGTTGAAGTTTAAATTATTACAACATCTAAATGTTTATTGTTCATCTCATTTGAATTTGGAATACCAATCAATTCAAAGAATTAAAATTAATTATCAATGAAATGGTTGCACAAATCAACACATTAACCTCCTGGCGCCCACGCGCCTCAGGAGAGGCCAAAATAAACATGGCGACTCCAGCCCAGAACTTTTTCTGAGTATCGTTTAATTACAGCCCGTGAGCCTTTCAGAGACCCATATTAAAAAATGTTGTAAAAATTTTCAAATTTCGCGGGTTTAATAATGTCATTTGTTTTAATTTATGGACGAAATAATATGGAGTAGTTTCCGGTATGCTTTGATTGGTTGTTACAATTGACAGACGTCATTTTAAAGAAAATTAACGGCGACATGGCGCCCGTCACGGACACGCGGTAAGTAAATCATATTTTTTTATGATATTTAATGATTATTAAGTATGTGTTCGTGCAAAAAACTATGCAATAATAAGTACTACTCACACGAAACTCATTAGTTCGCAGTTTTACGCCCAAAATTCTGCATAATCTTTGTTTAAAATAATATGTACTCTGGAAAGGCGGTAGGGTCGATGCTAGTATGAAAAATATCTCAAGTTTATTTGTGTATGGCTTTAAGACATGCTGTTTCATGAAATATTTTTAATGTTTCGAATGTAAATAATCTTTTGAGCTTATACTAACAATTTAAGATTTGCCCACGCTGAGGATTACAATTGTTTTGTGCACCAACACACCTAATGCTTTATTCATAGGTTTGCAGGATCACGAAATTGAAGCCCTTGTGGACGGTGGTGCTCTGATGATTCAGAATTCGAAGATGATGGAGAAGACGATACAGGATTCGTCACATTTTATGACGACAACACGCAAATAATTCGTCAGATACATAATTTAAGTCTAGAAGTTTATTTCAGATATTTTTGTTGGCTTATTTATGATTGTTTCTTACGAATATAAAACCTACAACTTTGAAAAATTGAAGTTTTGTTGAATTTTATGCGTAAAACCTAAGATTTTTAGTAGAAAGCTGTTGAGAAAAAATACCTGTGATAGTTTAAGAAGAAGAAGAAAGTTAAAATAAGTGATTTAATTAAAAAAGAACTGAAAGAAACATATGAGGACTAGTCAGTTGTATATTTTTAGTTCCAATCATAAATTTCTCAAGTACGGCCCAATAGCCTTTATACAGAACAAAAGATAAATAAATAATTGAAATGAAAATTAAATGCTAATATAATCATAATTATACCCTGAAAGTTTCACTGCAAACCGATAACTCTAACATATTAAATTTTCAACTCAAAACCTTGGGTGTTTATGACTATAACAATTATGTACTCTGAGAAGGCCATTTGAGCCGTTGTGAAGGATGACTCAAAAAATCTCTGGGCGCCACGAGGTTATTAATATACCTGATTAAATGTTTGCAAATAAAATAAGCAAATAATATTATAAATTAATAGAAGTAAATATACAATTGCGAAGCAGAACAGTTAATGTAATAAGGTTGGATCACCAAGAATATTCTTATAATATTTGCTATGATATTAATTAACATTATAAAAAATATATATATATATATATAAAAAAAAAAAATACCTGGAAATGTAAATTTGTATGAAGATATGCGATTTTAAAGTTGGTTCTTCTAACTGAGTATTGTTGCATAACAAAGTATGATGGAGTGTAAAGGTATGGATAAGTACTTACTCAGAAAAATGAGAAATGATAAATTTGAGTGTGTTTGTTGCTGCCATTGGGAGAATGGTAGATGTTCCAGTATCGTTTGGATTGGAGTTTTTTCTGTTCTAACAACAGCTTGATGGATGACCCGGTTTTTCTGGTTTAATGTAACACAACCTTATGACGTGGGTTTAGCGGATTGTTACCATTCGGTGGTTTAATAAGTTCTCTACCATGCTGGGCGTGATCGGAGTGATTGTCATTGTTTAATTCTACTCTGCGATGTGTTCATTCCTAGTAAGGGTGGTAAACTGTGGCTGCATGCACGTAAATTGCGTTGATCTCTTCGAAAACATTAAAATTGGACTATGTTGGTCTAGATTCAATAATTTGTCCCACGCTATTAACATGCAGCTGGTCACAAATATGATTTCCGAGTTTCTCCAGTGTAAAAGTTGAGAAAATGCTAATAACCATAGTCCCTAGAGTTGTTATATGTTATAAATCATTTCCACTAAAACATTATGTAACGTCAATATTGGTATCATCAACCACGCTTGAGTGTATGCACACGTTTGAATACATGGTTTACTTATTGTGTTCTCAACGTCTGATAGAAATGGTTGTATTATTGAACTAGGCGGTCATTACATTATTGCGTGTAGGCATATTTAGGTTATATTTCAGGATATCCACGTCTGTTAACAGCAAAAAAGTCAATATATTGTGCTCGTTATCGCTCGCAAATACTCGCAATGATCTAATATTATTGTGTTACCATATAAAGTCGGAACGGGAGTTAAAATTGTATGCTCACTTGATATATCGTCCAAAGTATTTATGTGTGAATAACACTAAACATTACTCGTCGGAACATGAGTGAAACATAAGTACTTGTTAAGTATTTGCGAAAGTCGTATAGTTGTGGTTATGTAGGTATATAGCTTGAACAAGGAGATAGTTGTATCTTTAGTCTGTTTTAGGCGGTGTATCAGTTGGGATATTTACGACTTTATGCGTGTTTATTTTTGTATGACATGTATCCAATTTTAATTAATTTTCCTTCCCTAAGTAAAATTGTGATGAATGGCTTATTGGTCTTTGTTTTTCGGTTGGCGAGGGTCCGTCTTTTGAGTGGACGGATGCTAGAGATGAAATTTGTGACCATGATCACGATCTGGACAATGTAGACTTTGATGGTCAAGTTAGAGAGGGGATTACTGCCGATAGCGCTGGTCATAGCCCTTATGTATTATATATGCGATATGTATTCTCTTGATGGAAATGGGTAATGGGAATTTGCGTGTGTGCCATCCCGGAAATAATAACATATTTTAGGTTGGAAATACAAGGTGTCGATTATATATCAGTGGACGTGGTCATAGCGGATTGGCCTGATTTTCTGGACCCTGTTACATCTATTGTCAGTTGTTTATCCATTACAGCCCCATATCCACATTTATATTTAAGGCAATAATTCGACCGTGTTCAGGGATTAGTAACCCTACGAGCGTTAAAGATCTTTGACCGATATAGTGTACTGTCATCTACCTCTCCAAAGTGTTGGGAAAAGTGTTGAGGAGAAGAGATGTTATTCTTGAATTCGGTCCGCTTCTTGAAAAGTGGAGGCGCAGGAGCGTCGGGAACTGCTTTGCTTGATCGATCTATCACGGTTGGAGGCACGAGATTGTGGGATAGGTGTTGTTTGATACTTCTTGGACTTTCTTGGCCATTTGATACTATCCACGCTTAGTTTTACTTTCTGAACTAGCATGTTATGGGGTTTATGTTCTTACACTTAAAGGGTTCCGAAGTTGTCTTTGTTTGATTGACATCGTTTCTTCAATTGCGTAATGTGTCTTTGGATCTGTGTCGTTTTTTCTTTCAAAGGTTTCTCGGCGTGTACCTCGGGGATGTATTCTGGATCGTCTGCTTTTCATTCTCTATTGTGCGATTATTGTCAGGGGCATAAGACATTGTAATTTTCACCTATACGATGGGATCTTCATTATCATCTTTCGTGCGTACTTAGGTTATGAAATAGATAAAGGAGTAGACATAATTTGTTCTTACTTATCTTTAATTCTCGTCGGCGGGAGTGTCGCGACGTTTGTCACGATTTATCAAATACTTATAGCAACACCGCCCACACACAAACTGTCAAGTATATTCTCGATAGCTCTGAACATAGGCCATTATACATAAAGTGATCTGTAGCTCTGAAACGTGAGAGATAACCTCTGCCTTTGTATTTATTAGTTGGAAAAGTATATAATTAATATATTTGTTGTGATAAGTGCACAGAGATATACCCTAGAGAAACAGCTCCATGAATTCAAGTAAGTGTTAAACATGAAAGGGCTTAGAATGTTTACTAGGACACGAAGATGTCGAGAGAAGAGACTAGTGTCATTGTTGGAATTGATAAAAGTAGAAAGCTCGGGTAGGCTAGACTTTTGCCCGTCTGAGAGGCTTCTGGTACGTTGATGTTCATAATACACCAAATATGGCTTTGGGGGGAGATTATGTCCTGACTCAGTTTGGGAGTCAATATCAAGTACAGAGGCCCCTGGTAGGCGAGGTACTTGTCTAGCTTGTTAGCATTTAATAGTAATCGATCTTGTATGAATAGAGTCTGTGGCCACGTAGACATATGGGGCTTCTTTCCACCCGAGGAAGAGCACTGTAAAGGTGACGCAAAGTACCTTATAGGATAATAGATGTGATGATATGGTTGTCACATGAAGAAGTGTGTTGAACTGTCAAAGTTTATAAAGAGTAATTGGAATTAAGTATTGATGATATTGGAAATAAGTAAAGTTAACTGAAATTGAGTTGTGACATTGCAAATGATGAAACAGTTCTAAGCCTTTTCCCCTATGGACGGAGGCGTTTGCTTGAGGCAGCGTCTCCTTGTAATTTATCTTTTACAGATGGATCCTTTAACTGTCATGCTTCTGGATATCTACATAATACCTAATAATGATGATATTGAACCTGTTGAACAAGAGATATGTCAAGAAATAACTATGGTGAGTTTGCTTTCAATTCGTCACGACATAGCCATTGATTAATTAAGTCAAAACCAAACTGCGCTTGTCTAAACGTATTCTGCCAATTATCAGAACTGCATAGAAGAACTGTGTCGTCAGCGTACGAAATTATCTTACTATTTGATAGAGGAATCATACATAGTTCATTAATGTAGACAAGGAATAGTATGGGACCCAAAATACTTCCCTGAGGGACCCCATATTCAATGGATAGTTCATCACTTATGACGTCATCAATCTTTACACGTTGGGTTCTGTTGGAGAGATAATCTTCTAAAAGATTAAGTGGAAGTCCACGAATTCCTAAATGATCTAATTTGGCTAACAGTTTCGGGATTGAGACGGTATCAAATGCTTTGGCCAGATCAAGAAATATAGCCATACATTTCTTGTCGGAGTCTAGTTGTCTCACAATATAGTCTGAGAGCTCGTGGACTGCATCGTCTGTTGATTTATTAGATCTGAAACCATACTGTGTAGGTGTTCACAACATAAAAACTCTTTTCTCTATAAAGAAAAGTTTGTAAGAGCATTTTTGAATTTCGATGTATTTTTGTTCTTCTTGTCCGACCGGCAGCCATGCCACACGCGTTTTATACTTAAATTTTCTTATTATAAATTCCAAGTAAAAATAGTGCAATAAAAGTGAAGAAAGTGCTAAAGTTATATAATTCCTTTTATTCACATCCTCACACGCACCCAAGCCACCATCACTAGCCAACCACCGCAGTCCACTTATAAACGAAGCTAACAACATTTTGGTCCATCATCGCCGTGAAATTGTGGTTTCATCAGTGCGTGTGTGAACTGGACTTTTACATCAAAAGGAACTACGTGTTGGCATCTTCAGCTTTGCCTGGGAGAGAAGCGGCGGCCAAAAATTTGAAATCGCCGCCATTTTGTCTTCGTGTCACGTACGCCTCTTGCGTTTCTCTTCAGTTCGGGCGCGCTTGATTTTTCGCGCTCAGCCCCAGGACGCAAGCAATAAAAAGGGCGCAAATAGTACGTCAATTTTTTTTTCAGCACGACGACCTATATTCAAGCAAGTTTGCGATAAAATTTTGTTCCCATACAAAATCAAGCTTGCGATTTTTTCGAGAGAACAAAACGCTGCATCGAAGAAAATCAAGATTGGATATGAAACGAACGCACCGCACGGCCTAAGCGATCACAGCGCTTCCATTTGGGTTGTGTCGACCTGCCCGAACGAAGCCTGTCTGTCACTTTCAAAAGTTGCCGTCAGTCACGTAACGACTTAGGAATTGCGCTAGTGTATTAGATCCTCTTTGAGAAATTGTTTTTCTTCGCGAATTTGTATTTATTATCAGTGTGTTTTGTAAGAAACAGATCTTTCTTGTTCTCTCGGTAATAGCTGCTTATCAGCTACTTATTTGTGTTAGTTTGCAAGTCAAGTACACGAGTTACTTCTTAGTGTAGGTATAGTTTTTTTGCAAAATGGCAAACGAAAAGCTAGCCGATCTCAAGGCTCGCCGCGGATATGCGCAGGCGTGTATCACACGTCTCAAGAATATCGCAAACACCTTCCCTGTCCTGTCTATAGAGCTGTTGCAGACAAAACGAGCCCGCATAATTGAAGCTTTCGGTGAGTTTTCTTCTCTTTCGGCGAGCATTACTGTTATAGATCCAAAGGATGATGACTATGAAAGGTTAGGGGCAGTTGAGGATGATTATTTGCTTACTCTGTCTGAATTAGACAAACACATAGCCGCAAAATCAAAAAAGGGGGCTGGTGAGAGTGTACCTGTGTCAAATCATGCCAAGACTAAGCTTCCCAGCGTAGTCATTCCAAAATTCTCTGGTCAGTACTCAGAATATCATAATTTTATTAATCTCTTTACTGCTATGATACACAAAGACACTTCTTTGTATCCAGTTCAAAAACTTTACTACTTGAAGGGATTTTTAGCTGAGGAACCTCATTCCTTAGTAAGTAACTTGCCGCTGGAGGATGACAGTTATGAGAAGGCTTTAGAGTTGTTAAAAGGTCGCTATGATAATAAAGCCAAGATAATACAGGAACACATCTACATAATACTTGACTTACCTAATATTTCCAAATCCACTACAGCGAATCTTCGCAAACTGATTTCAGATACCAAGCAGCATCTTGCAGCTCTTAGAAACCTGAAAGAGCCTGTAGACTCATGGGACAGCATCGTGGTGTGTATCCTATTAAGAAAGCTGGACCTGCTGACCGTTCGTGGTTTCCAGATGGACAAGACAGATTCCAAGAAGCCATCTACTACCCAGGATCTCCTTGAGTATCTTGAACATCGAGCTTTAGCACTAGAATCGACAGAGGCCAGCATGCATAAGCCTCAGGCCCAAGCGCAGCGACTCACCTGTCATGCTGCAACCGTGCCGAAGGGCATTCCATGTTCACATTGCAGTAAGTATGATCATCGATTATATCAATGCCCTGCTTTTAAGCTTCTTACAGCAAACAAACGCATTGAGTTCGTGAAGGCAAACAACATTTGTAAGGTGTGTCTTACAAAGCATGGTCGCAAATGTAAGTTTTATTTCAAATGTTCCGAGCCCGGCTGTAAGATGATGCATAATAGTCTGGTCCATGGGATAGATTCTGAGCAGCCTAAGCAAAATGTGACCTTGGTTTCGAATGCTGCTTCCGGTCAGGTTTTATTGCCTACAGCTATGGTCAAGCTTATTACACAGACAGGTGCTATAATACATGCACGAGCTGTTCTTGACACTTGCTCTATGACTTCATTAGTTTCAAGTAAAATCGTGGATCAATTAGGAAAGACTCCAACTAACACAAATGCCACCATAGTGGGTATCACTGGTGCATCATTATCGGTTGACAAATGCGTAGACCTTGAGGTGCATTCCACTGTCTATCCATTCAAGATAAATGTCAACTGCAATATAGTAAAAAATGTTACTTCAAACCAGCCTCCAGCTCAGTTTGATGTGTCGCATGTTACTTTGCCTCCTAACTGCAAGTTGGCCGACCCTAATTTTAATGTGCCTGGGAATGTGGATATGTTGTTTGCAGCTGATGTATTCTTCCAGATCCTATTGCTGTCGCCGGGTGGTGAGGTGTCTGCGAGCAGCCTAGCTCCTGCAGAACCAGCGGCAGCCACCAGCAGTAAGCAGCCAGTTGTAGTACACACCACACTTGGACACATCGTCGGTGGAGCCAACAACTTTTCAACAAGTAAAACCAACCAGTTACTTTCTTTTTTTTGTCAAGATTGTAGCACCAACTTAAGCGACACTATGAGTGAGTTTTGGAGGACGGAAAAGGTGCCGGAAATCTTTCCAGAGCGATTACCTGAACATGATTATTGTGAAAAGCTTTTCAAGGAAACCACCAAGCTTGAAAATCAGAAATTTCAAGTTTCAATGCCTCTAAAGGTTCCTTTGGAGCAGGTTAGTTCAGAGCTGGGAGATTCTTTTAATCTGGCACTCATGAGATTTTATAATCTTGAAAAAAAATTAAAAAAAAACCCGCGTTTTCGTGAGGAATATATTAAATTCATAAATCAATACATTGAGATGGGACATGGTGAGTATCGGGACGTAGGTAGCTATGATTTGTCTAAGGACCCGGTCTACTTCACTCCTCACCATGGTGTCATAAGGGAGACTAGCAAAACCACTCCATTAAGAACTGTTTTTGATTTCTCTATGCTTACTAATAAAAAAGTATCTTTAAATGATCTTCAACTGAACGGTCCGGTAGTACAAAAGGATCTCTTTGAAATTTTGCTTTCCTTCAGATTAGAAATGTATTTCTTTATCTGCGACATTCAAAAGATGTTTAGGTGTATTGAGATTGACCCAGCTCAGCGTTCTCTACAAAACATTTTGTGGCGAGACTCACCTGACCAAGATGTCAAGTGCATACAGTTGAATACTGTCACCTACGGCTCAAAGTCGTCTTCCTATCTTGCCACTCGCTGTCTCATAGAGCTTGCCATTAGGTATGAAAGTCAGTTTCCCCTAGCATCAGCAATTTTAAAGGAAAATACATATGTTGATGACGTACTATCAAATGCTCATTCTGAACAAGCCCTGCTCCAAATGCAATCTGAGTTAATTCAGCTACTCGCTCTGGGGGGATTCAAGTTACATAAATGGACTTCTAACTGCCCTGCTGTCCTACAAGACGTACCCAGGGAAACTCATCATTTTGGAGAGCTGGATCTTCTGAAGCAGGACTTGTCACTCAAAACTCTAGGTATTCGTTTTGACGTGCAAAGTGATGTCTTCGTCACCATGTGCCCTGAGCCTTATAAAGGAAAGCGTCACTCAAAACGCGACATACTGAGTTACATTAGTAAGTTCTACGACCCTCTGGGTCTTATAGGACCTATTATGGTACAAGCTAAGGTAATTATGCAAAGGCTTTGGACTAGTAACACGGACTGGGATGACTCTCCTCCCGAAGACATTCACCAACTTTGGTCTGATTTTGTGGATAGCATCCAGCAGATGGCGCCACTTTCCTTACCTCGATGTGTAATGCTGAGTGATGCTATTCTTAGGCAACTGATCGGGTTCTGCGATGCATCGCTTGTCGCGTACGGCTGTTCTCTGTACCTACGCACTATAGATACACAAGGTAAAGTAAAAGTTGAGCTACTATGTTCCAAGTCGCGCATCAATCCGCTTCGCAAAGAGCTCACTGTTCCGAGGCTCGAACTGAACGCTGCGCTTCTGCTCTCGAAAATGGCTGTAAAGGTACAGAACACACTGGCTACAAAAACACACATAGATGACACCTACCTCTTATCTGACTCGCAGATAGTGTTAGCTTGGCTAAAAAATGACGTCACTAAGTTGCAAACGTACGTCTCAAACAGGGTTAGAGCAATTTCAGAGCTTACTCGTAACTGTCATTGGCGATATGTCAATACTGCAGACAATCCTGCAGACTGTCTCAGCAGAGGCTTGCAACCTCAAGAACTTCAGCATCATCATATATGGTTTAATGGTCCATCTTTGCTGCATGAAAAAGACTACAGCTTTCCATTAAAATGCGATCAACCGACACTGTTACCTGAGTTGAAAGCTAACGAAAGCGTTGTGTTTGCTACGACTAGCACTATTGATAACGATTTATTTTCAAAGTTAAAAAAGTTTTCGAGCATCAATAAAATGACTCGTGTACTTGCTTACATTCGAAGATTTTGTAACAACGTGAGGCCGAATGCTGTAAAAAATAAGGATTTTATATCAGCCGCTGAGTTGGATAAGGCTTTGTTACTTATTGTAAAGCATGAGCAACAAAAGTATTATGCTAGTGAAATTAAATGTCTGGTTTCTCACAAACAGGTCACTGGTAGCTTAAAGCCGCTTACGCCTTTCTTGGACCCTATCGACGGCGTACTTAGAATTTCTGGTCGTTTGCAGAACGCTCCAATTCCTTACGCGGAAAAGCATCCAGCTATTTTACCTAAAGATTCTGATATTACTACCCTGCTTGTGAGAGATGAACATATAAAATTGCTCCATGCTGGTCAACGACTAGTTCTTAGTTCGTTAAGACAAAGATTTTGGATAGTAGACGGATTACGTTCTGTCAAGAAAGTTATTCATAAATGTATTATCTGTTTCAGAATGAAAGCAGTAGCCAACACTCAGCTATTTGGTCAACTCCCCGCTGAACGTGTCACCCCTTGCGATAGAGCATTTCAAATTGTAGGAGTCGATATGGCTGGCCCGGTTTCAATAAAGAACTGCCAATTAAGAAGGTCTGTGATAACGAAAGCTTATATAGTACTCTTCGTATGCTTTGTCACAAAAGCGGTTCATATTGAGCTCGCATCGGATTTGACTACGGAAACGTATCTGGCATGTTTTAGGCGTTTCATTTTTCGAAGGAACCTGCCCAGCGACGTCTACTCTGACAACGGGTCCACGTTCAAGGGAGCTAAAAACCAAGTAGATGAGTTGTATCATTTATACTCTTCTCAGAGTCACCAAAGTCAGGTACAAGCATACGCTGCTTCGCGCGGAATTAATTTTCATTTCATACCTTCATACAGCCCGACCTTTGGTGGACTATGGGAGAGTGGTGTTAAGAGTGTGAAACATCATCTTAAGAGAGTTGTTGGTAAAGCTGTGCTTACATATGAGCAGCTTAACACATTGCTCGTAGAAATAGAGGGAATTTTAAATTCTCGGCCTCTCACTGCTGTAACCTCAGACCCTAATGATTTTTCTTACTTGTCTCCTGGTCATTTTCTTACTGGCGCGCCTCTCAATACTTACCCAGAGCGTGACCATACTAAAGCTAAACCTAATTTGCTTAAGCTTTGGGCTATAACCTCGAGCATGAAACAAATGTTTTGGAGGTATTGGAGCAAGCATTATATTACTTTACTACAAAATAAGCCTAAGTGGCAAAATGTAATGCCGAATGTGACAATAGGTAGTTTGGTTATATTATGTAGCGACAACACACAACCTCTTCACTGGCCCATGGCTAGGGTGACAAACATTTTCCCCGGCAAGGATGGTAAAGTTCGCGCTGTCGAAGTGATGTCTGCTAACGGCTATAGGCATAACAGAGCCATTACGAAGGTTTGTGTGCTGCCGATAGATACTAACATAGGTTAATTTTTGTACTATAATATGACTTCATTTTATAGTCATCAGCGAATTTTATGTTATAAGTCTTTTATAAAATAAGTTAAATAGGTAGTTTCTTGGTTAAGCTGCTGCTTACTGTAATTTTATTTAATTTTTTTTTTTGAGGTGGAGCCCTCAACTTGTAATAAGTTCAGGTAGATTTCTTATTCATTTGCCTATACACTTAGTTAAAGAATAGGTAGATATCTAAAGTCATTGAGAACAATCTTTGCTTGTTTTTTGTTTTTCACTCATGCCTATTTATAAACTTAGGTACCTACTAGCTACTGTATGTTATCCATCAGTTGCAGATGTTTATCTTAACTGTAATTCAAAATACATTGTTAGTAATTTTTTACAAGTTTTCTATGAACTGTATAGATGTCATTCTATTGTTTTAACTTATTCATTCATGTAAATAAGTTGTTGCTTTACAGAAGTTTTGAACTTTTAATGATATTTTTAGAAAGTAACCAAAAGATGTTATGTAATTTCTTTGAGGCGGCAACTTATGTTCACAACATAAAAACTCTTTTCTCTATAAAGAAAAGTTTGTAAGAGCATTTTTGAATTTCGATGTATTTTTGTTCTTCTTGTCCGACCGGCAGCCATGCCACACGCGTTTTATACTTAAATTTTCTTATTATAAATTCCAAGTAAAAATAGTGCAATAAAAGTGAAGAAAGTGCTAAAGTTATATAATTCCTTTTATTCACATCCTCACACGCACCCAAGCCACCATCACTAGCCAACCACCGCAGTCCACTTATAAACGAAGCTAATAACAGTAGGTGCCAGAAGATTGTGATCCTCCAGATACTTCACAAGCCTATTGTAAATGAGCCTTTCTAATATTTTTGAAATTGATGGCAAAACTGCAATGGGACGATAATTGTTGACACAACTTTTATCCCCACTCTTGTGAATTGGATGAACTACGGCTTTTTTAAGAACTTTTGGGAAGATTCCCTGTGCGAAACAGAGATTAAATATGTACGTAAGCGGCGGGATGAGCAATTTTTTATGGTCTTTCAGAACGCGGCTAGAAATTCCATCAATTCCAGTGGCACAGTCATTTCTTAATGTCATAATAATTCTATCTATTTCCGCCTCGTCGGTGTCAAAAAGAACAAAAGAGTCAAGTAAGGTTTTCTTAGTTAAGAAAACGTCTGGTTGTGTGTAATTTTTCATAACTTGTTCGGCAAGATTTTTTCCCATATTAACAAAGAAACTATTTGTTTGATTAACGGAACGCGTGGAAGTGGCCGAGTTGGCAATTAGTTGACGAGCAGATGATTTACAGGTAGGCATGTTAGTGATAGTTTTGATGACTCTCCACACTTTTTTCTTGTCATGCCCTGCATTTTGCAATTCAGACCTTTCATAATTCCGCTTAAGTTTCTTTATTAAATTATTACAAAAATTGCGGTACCTAGTATAAGTGATTTTGATAATGTTATTGTCAGTATATATTTTCGATTGTTTATGAAGCGTGTCACGATGTCTAATACAGCGCAAAAGTCCAGGGGTAATCCACGGTTTGATCATTCTTTTCCGACGAGAAATAATAACAGTACGCGTGTTTACCTTTATACAACTTGAAAGTGATGTTATTAAATAAGTAGCTGCTGCGTCAGCATCGTTCGAGTTGTAAATAGGGGTCAGGTCTAAATTTGTTAAGTCCCGCGTCAGCGCATCATTTGCCAACTTAGCACATTTCGTAATTATATTTAATCTACTATAATATTGTTTTAGACATAATAACAAACTTTTATGATCTGTCAACGTTGTGTTTAAGACTATAGTTTTCAATGCAATGTTGGTTTTAGCTAAAATATGATCCAAACAATTTCCCTCCCTTGTTGGTAAAAGATGAGTGGGTAAAAAGCCATGATAAGCTGCGTGCATCAGATATATTGGTGAATTTCGTTCGTGATTTCCAATTTTAATATCTATGTTGAGGTCACCCATGATAAAAATATTTTTGAATCTTGTTAATGTAAGCAAAACGTTGCTGAGTGATTGTAAGAAATTTGTTATGTTATGATACGAAGGAGAGCGGTATATGGAAATAATTGCGGTGTCATTACCTAATTTTGCAATTAAGCAATTTGCATCGGTAAAAACTGGTTCTTCTATTGAAATTTTAGCGATATTGGACTTGAAATATATCACTACACCGTCATTTTGCAAAACATTTGTTTTGTTTGTAGCATGAGCATTGTAGCCGTCTAAGAGTGGAAAAGAAGTGATTGACGATAACCGGCATTCTGTCAGAATAAGAATATCAGGACTCACATTAATTTGGCAAAGTAAAGCTTGTAAACCATCAAAGTTACAATGAATACTACGGATATTTTGTACAAAAATATTAAACCTACTATTGCTGTTTGCAACAAGTGAAGCACAATCACTTGCGTCGCAACACTGTGACTCATACTCACAAGTAGAATCAATATCATCAACCAAATCTCTAACACTGCCCATGATTGTGCTTATTTAACGTAATAAAACGGCGCTCTAGGCGCCCTCATAGTCGATAGAACTAAGGTGTCTAAATTCAGCGCTTTTCCTGGCTGGGCATTGCTCATCGCCAGTTTTATGACTACTCGGTTTTTTGAAGCGCTGGCACGTTGCACACTTTTCCGGCTGGTCCTTGTTGGTACAGTCCTTGATGCTGTGTCCAGCAGAACCGCAGTGACCACAAGTGGGGTTGGTGTCTTTGCAGAATTTCGCTGAGTGACCATACTGCTGACATTTGTAGCATCTGGTCACAAGAGTGAAATCTCTTACAGGGCAAGAAGTCCAGTTAATGAATACTCGGCTCTGCTGTATAAGCAGTTTTCGTACTTCAGCCGTAACCTCTAAAATAAAATTACAGGACGCGGCATCTTTTCTGCCAGATTTATGGCTCAGCCTGATAGAGCTATATGCACGTTCTTTGGTCATATTTGAGAGCTTTTCAGCGATATTTTGATTATATATGCAGTCCTTGAGTTCGACTTCAGATGTACATGATGGCACACCTAAAAGGATAACTTTCGGTCTCCTTTTAGTAGGCACCTCAAGTGTTAGTCCGGATTCTCTGAGTTTTACAGATTTCTGCAATTTTTCAAGGTCTTCTTTTCTATTGGTGCTGATTATAACGCCTCCGTTTTTGGTCTTACTAACTCCACGGATGTGCAGCTTGAGTTCGTCGGGCTTGATAAGAGATTGAACTAATTTCTTGGTATCATCACTCGAGCTATCTTTACTTGAAGGGTAGACGGCAATGCTGCTGCTTGCGGTGGGCCTAACAACCGAGTTGTTTTTCATTTTCACGCAATCGGCAAAAGATACGGGCTGAGGTGCAGGAATAGGGGTCGACTTCACACAGTGCTTAAGGTCTTCTATTTGCCTAACAATTTCTAATCCTTCTTCCTTGCTGTTAAGTTCTTGATTGACCATCATATATTTATATTTAATGGACTGATATTTTGTAGCCAAATGCGCTATCCCAGCAAGGATGCTCTTACCTTGGGTGTTGATACGGATTTTCTGATCGGCATCCAATTTCTTGGTCGAATCGTTGCTAATAGAGCAGATTTCTTCCACGCTTCTTTCTACTTCGCTAATCCAGCGGTCTATCTCTGGAGTAGTCACAAGCTCGACCTCTGGATTGAACATGGTTGAGTGCGACATTTCCCGTTGTTAAGGATGATTTTTCAGATATATGTATTAAACACAGACATTACGCACAAATACACTCACTGAACGTGCTCATTTGTCGCGCGCTGACGATGCGGATGCTTGACACAGTTACAAATTAATTGCAATTATTTGAATAAAATTATAAAATGCAGAATACACGTCTAATCACTGCCACTCTGTGGCGTAATTATAACTACATACTTACTTACCTACTCAAAACTGCGCAATAGTATATTGTTCTCAAGGGGAATAACGAATCTGAAGGGGAAATAAACGACTTCGTAGTGATACTTAGTCCTTCAATATAGGTAAGCTATTAAAAGCTAACAAAAAGCTAGCAAAAAACACGACAAATGCAATTCTTGATTTATTTTCGAAAAATTTGAAACGACTAGTGGCCGTCGTAGAGATGAAAGCTTTTTGTTTGTTGACATCTTGACATTAATTTCCTCGAATGCTTCCACACACAATATTCTGTATCCACCTTCTGTTAAATACCGTAGCAATGTACTACATTCCTCACAAATTATACGAGCACTTGAAAAAGTATTAGATGAAAACGACTAGAGGAACTAATTCTGTTCTTGATTGTTATGCGCCCAACGGGTATCGTAAATGCGGTTAAGCGCATCCAGGAAGTAGAGCTCGCCAAGTGTAACACACTTGTGTATTTTTATCGGTCTGCTCTTCATTTTAGCCTGGGTCAGAGTAATGATGTAGGTTTAAACGACTTACTTGTTACAAGACTACGACAAGAATCTAATAATGTACAAGACGTTTCGTATTCGCAAAAAATAATGTGTTATATTCATAAGATTGATATACACCATGCAAAAAAGTGTAAAAATACACCAAACTTTGAAAAATAAATCTATCGATCAAACTTTCTTTAATTGTGTTTTCCTGCGACCAGAATATAATGAAAATTTTTTATACATAAAAATAAGGTGTTTATCGTATTCACCAACGAAATTGTGTTCATCCAAAAGTAGCTTTCTTCACCAAGGTCGACAGACCACATACGCCCGCCAGACAGCTGTGATTTCCGAACATTGCTGGCTGCGGCTCGCTGTACTCGCGCTGAGCCAAAACCTACACCGCAAGTGATACTTGTTCGTTTGATAATAAAATGAGAGAACTAAGGGCATAGTTGTTTAGTACCTAAACCTAACGTCGCAACATACTAAGCCCCTTAACGCAGCATCGCCAGACAGAAGAAGAAATAATTATTGAATAGCTTTAGGGTAAAATAAAGTTTATGTTGATTGAGAAAATGATCTAGTAAAACAATAAACCGTGCTTTACATTTCATACGCTTACGCTACAATAACCAGTAACAAAAAACACTCTAAATTCAGGCGTTCAACATACTCACTCAAACATAGAAGGAATAACAAAAGGTGTTTAATAATCCGAAAGGAACTCAAGGTACTTGTTCTTTTCGCATGAGACACCGAGTCGAAGAACGACCCGATAAAACGTTTCAAAGTTTTTTAACTACTAGTAGACCTCTGACGTGGTTGTGTATTGTCCACCATCAAAGTAAGCATAGACAGCAACCGGGACCGACGGCTCAACGTGCCCTCCGAAAAGCACGGAAAAATCTTTCATACGAACAATCAGGTGATTCTACAATGTCCTAACCAGACTGGAAACAAATTCACGAAGTGATAATATCAACTTCGTGAATGCCCCACCGGAAATTTGTTGCGCCAGAACAGCCGTCGAGTCAAGGTACTCACTATTAAACTGAACAACTTTGACCATGGGACATAGATCTAAATAGGAAAAAATTGGACTATATTTGCCATACAAAATTAACCAGCTGTACGGCAATTTTTTATGGGAGGTCCAATTATTGTTTAATTTGGTATACCCTTTTTGTTAGGGGAGAGGGGGGCACATTTGAACACTTTTTAAATGAAATTTAATATTTCACCTATGGTATTACTTATTAAGATTTTTTAAATTTTAGTATTAGATATATGGTATATACTTCTTACCAACAATGATATTTATTTATTTAGACCTACCAAATAACCAAAATTAATTGTTTTTTTTTAACCTTACTTTGTTCAAATGTGCCCCATCTAAGGGGCACATTTGAAACCCCGTGGGGCAGTTCTGAAAAACAAGGATTTAAGGGAAACCATGTAACTTAGAATATAATTAACGTTTAATTATGTTATTTTGTACGAAATACAATTAAACTAATCAGTCATTTATTTCTTATAATAACTATTAACTGAATAAACTTTATAAAACTCTGAACGGCCTGGGGCAGTCTTGAACAAAGATACTAAACCGATTGTTTTAACTGAGATCAAATGTGATATTGCCGAACAATATTAGAATGCAATGAATAACATTCAAAAGTATCTTAAAAAACATGAATAAAGTATCTAAAAAAATCTGAAATCTTAAAGAGCCTTAGAAAAGTTCCATAAAGATATCATAAATAACCTTCATGACTATAAAATATATATATAAAAACATCAATACTTTGGTAGTTAATACTTAAAAGTATTTTGGTAGTTACTAGGTTCTTAACCCATCTTAAAGTTACTAAAGTTAAAATTGAAATTTACATAAGCAGCTGTACGTGAAGTGCCTGCTGGTTTAGATGGTTTTGGAAGTTTCTTTACAATATCCGTGATCGGTACAAAGGATTGATCTTCTTTATCAGGGAAACAAAATTTGTAACCGAACTTCCTTTTCATGAAAGAAATTAAAAACATATTTCCATCTTTTCCTTGGATAATAGCCACGTAATACATTTCGACATTACTCTTGTTTGAGTGACATTTGACCAATATATAATCACTTTCATTTAAATCTTCTTTTTTCAAGGATTGAATTGATCCACCTTCGATAACCTCTTGTTCGTTGGACTCAGGATCGCTTCTACCATCACTTGCATCCATGTCAGAATCGTCATGCAACGATATATTTCCATCAGGTTCTGAGTCTGATTGATCATCTCGCAAAGTTGTATTCTTTTTTGTTTTTTTTGAAGTGTTTTTAGGCATATTTTTTCTAGGTGTGGATTTTCTTCGTTTTCCTAAATTTAAAACAGGCTTGCGTTTCATGCGTTCCAGATAAGCAGCTTCTATTGCGCATTTTTCTGGAGTGTCTGTTAAAATACGTGAAGAACCTTTCTTCCTTCCTTTTCTTCCAGTACGAGGAGCCGCTTTAGGAAACGGTCTTATTGCTTCAGGAGTAAGTATGATTTCCGTTTCCTCACAATTTGCAACAATGTTTGTTTTTTTAATTAAAGATGGTGAAGAAGTAAGAACTTTATCAATAGCCTTAGTGGGAGTTGTTGCACGTTGATCTACTGCATGGTCACGTTGAGATGTAAGGGCTGTGTTGTGACTGGTTTTCTCAAAATTTTCAGCAATTGCATGACTTCTGATTATATCTTCATGGCCAGGCTGACATGGAATAGGTTCATTAGTATCCTCAAAATTAGGAATAGTCGCATTTCTTTTGATTGTAGGTGGTGGCAAAGCAACAATGGCAGTGGTCGTTATTACAACATGTTGATCTATTTCTACATCTTCAGCATCAGTAGCGTCACTGTCGATTGCGGATGCTGCAGGAGCCATAATTTGAGATTTATCAAGAACCAGGTCGTTTGTTGTTGCAGGTTGAACCACTTCCGTATTATTATGTTCCATATCAGTAGCATCATCATTGACAGTATGTGGCATAGAGGCACTAACTTGACATAACACCTCGACAGCTTCATCAGTTACGGCATTTCCGGCAGCTACAACACCTTGACCAGTTTCGGCATTATCAGCACCAACAATCAAGGGTCTTTCTTGCGCAGGATCAGTCCGATTGGTCACTTCTGCACACTCAAAATCATCATCTGTAAATTTGTTTCTTGAAAATGGATATATTCCTGGCGCAGAGAATCCCGATGTAATGTTATTGATAGTGTGTGAAGCATTATATGCAGGAGTAACAATACTTGCGAGATCATGAATAGTAATTGTTTTACCCGGATGATTAAGTAACCAATCGTTTTGAGCAACAGCTAGCTTCGCCTTGAAAGGACTGTTTACTGCAGCGTCGAGCGGTTGAAGTTTGTGAGTACAATGAGGGGGAAATGTCAACAATGTCATGCCGTTTTCTCTTGCAAAATTGATAGCATCGATGGTGCAATGACTTTCATGATTATCAAGGAGAATAAGGATTTTGTCTTCTTTGGTGCATCTAGTAGATTTTTGAATGTGTTGTAGAACTTTCACAAAAAGAGGCCCCGTCATCCAGCCACTTGTAGGACTATTTGCGAACCCCACGCTTCCTGCTGGTGCTCCAATAAGCATCGTATCATGAAATCTAGCTCTCGGAAAAATAAAAACTGGAGGAATGGTATTCCCAAGAGCATTTACAATAGCACACATAGTTATCAACTGTCCTCTTTCTGCAGAAACACTTTGTCCAACTTGCTTTTGGCCTGTTTTAGCAATGACATTGGGTGCTTGTACAACTGTCATGATATTTGTTTCGTCTAAATTATAGATGCGATCTGGTGAAAAATTTCCACGTTGCAGCACATTTTCATAATTGTTAAAAAACATCATGACATTGTGTTTATTAAAACTTGTTGATCGAGAAAGGCTGGTATTTTCAGGTTTTCTCAAGGACAATACTGGGTGTCTTTTCATAAAGCCTTTCATCCATTCAATACCCGCCATTTTGTTATTTATCCATTTTTCAGGACACTTTCTTAAAGCTTGTGCATATTGATATGCCAATTCTCGACCTTGTAAATACGTCAGACCATAATTCATTTTAGACATTTTTAGAAAGTACCTTTCCAGCATAAGCTCCTCATCGTTTGTGAAAACTTGATGCACAGTGTGTTTGCTACTATATTTTTCATTTTTTGGAGTAATATTCTCTTTATAGTTTTTTACTCTATAAAATAAAGTGGTTGGTTTTATGTTATATATTACAGCAGCGGTCCTCAGCTTCATGCCCTCGTTGACAACACACAAAACAGCTCGTAGGGCATCTTCTTCATTCACGTCATTTTCTTTTTTCTTTTTATAATTTCTCACCATTATGATGACTGTAAAGACAACAAAAAACAAAATCATCTACTTATATTAAAATAAACAGCATCCATAATTTAATTTATGTGTATGGGGTACTTTTGAACATCTTATTCAAATGTGCCCCAATACCAACGTTTAAAAATAAATGCATGGGGCACTTTTGAACATCTTATTCAAAAGTGCCCCAAGGATTTTGTTCGAATCTTCCCCAATACCAACCTTTAAAAATGAAAATTTCTACACGAAAAACTAAGTGATCTTTAATGATCTTATATTCGTTAATCCTGAGTCCATAATATATGCAACACTATAAAATAATCAAAACTTGAAAATTATACTTACGTTTTCAGTGATTTGCTTACAACCAAAAAAATATTTGTTTATTTTCTCCACAATAAAGCAACCGGCAACTTTTTTGTAAAATGACACTGACTTTGACGTTTGTTAGGAACTGACAGATGTTTAGTTCGGTGTTGCCAGTATTAAAAAGTGTATGGCGCTTGGAAAAGATAAAGAATGCGTTCATAAATCGAATAATTCAAAACTGCCTCTGTTCAAAACTGCCTCCCTCTCCCCTACTCCCTGTATACCAATTAAATCATGGAGCACGTCTCGTTAACCTGCGTAACTAATGTGTGTTCAGACTCTCTGGAGATTTTCTGTCGTTTGTAGGCTCGCTTCAATGCTTACTGTATAATGTAGGTAAGCAGGTGACAACACGACAAGTGGACTGGCATATGAACATTATAAATACTAACTTACCTACAGGCACAGAATAACCAAAAGTATGTAAGCAGTATACACAAAGACCGGACTATATGCATTTGCGTATTTAAGACTTTTTCGACACAAATTGTATATTTTTTCTAAAACCTTGTTATGATGCATATCATTGACACATTTTTAATATTTTTCGTCCCTCCCGTCTATGAGGCATACTTTGCTAAAATTGTTATCATTTGTTGGCGAGTGCGCTCATTAATCTATGAAAATTAATTAGCGGATTAAGAGCGATTTTGTCAGATATTTGTGAATATCTGACTATCCTGTTTCATTATCATAGCCCGCACGTGTCTGAGGTGTGTAATTAATTTTTAACTGTTTTACTTCACAATCGTACTAAAGTATGTTTCTAACAAGAATACATTGGTTGAATTGATTAAGAGGGAAGAATACCTTCGCCATTTCAGAAAATTAGGTATTTAAGAAAACTCATACTGTCGCTCGCGCGCTCAAGCCCCCGCGTAGTGCGCACAACACATACACACAACCTCACGCACACAGACAAACGCTGCCGCCAGCCCTGCGAGCGCAGCGACGACTGCGCAACGCGGGGTGATATTTTGTTTTCTTAGATTATTGTGGCGTACGGGGCGTACCGTACCCGAAACTAAATTGAGCATTATAAATTGATTAATCCAAGTAAGTTTTTTACTACCTATGTTATGTAACGTGTATAAATATTTTCATCCCCATTGAAAATATAAGAATTGTGGAAATGGATTCTCGTAGAGAAAGTTATTTTGTATCAACATTAATTTTAAGAATTTTAATATTTTTACTGGAAATAAATATAGTACTCGTAGTTTATGCAACTGACGTAAAATGGGGCTCATTTGAATGTGAGTGTCACGAGGTGCAGCCGAATGTGATAATTGTTTGACATGAGCATTCTAATGAATAATTATATGCAGTTGCATACACTATTTTATCTACACTCTCCAAAAAAAATTCAGTTATACAATTTTCCAAACGCCCGCACCGGCGATCGCAAGGCCCGATACAAGGTCAGATTCAATACGAGAACGTAATATGGCTTGATAAGAATTTTTGAAAATTCTTTACTTTAGCAGTTGTTCAGATGTGGAGTCTAAACAACAACTTAACGTAACTACTAAACAACATCTAAAAAACAAATGAACAACAACTGAACAACATCTGAACAACATCTGAACAAAATCCGAACAACATCGGAACAACATCTCAACAACAACTGAACAACAATCTAATAAAACAACTTAACAACACCCGAACAATCACCGTAAAACAACAACTGTCAGGTGCGGTGGAAGATGGCGATATGAGTATTGGCAAAAAAATACTTCGTTTCATTTCTCAACTTTATCGAAGTAAGAGCCTTCTCACTAACGGGCCTACTTCCATGAAGTGAGGTGAAAACGAGCTACGAGAATGCATTTTATGCATAATCTAAGGCACATCACTGTCAACAAAATTTTGTTTTTTAATCTTCAAGATATGAGGAATACGCCAGGGCAGCGCAAAATCTCATTTTATATTTAATTACGGAGAAATTAAAATTTGAAGTTACCTCTATTTTTCAGTGATGAAGCGTGGCGTAAGAGATTTCTTCCGCCAGTGCTAATCGAACTGTATTGATCTTAGTATGATTATTAATGGCAATTTCACGTTGAACCCGCCCGGGCGGCTATTTTTTGACAAAACGTCTTAGTTATTATGAAATTTAGCAAAACACTTACTGTTTCCGGCTGATTTCCTTGGGAATAAAAGGTTTTTGTTTTGATGTGTTTCCTCTGCTGTCAAAACTGACGTGGAATTGATCATAGATAAACGGAATATGATGCAGACGCGACACACACTACATTTGTTCGATATTTTGACCGTGAAAAATTATTGTAGCTAGAATTTTGCCGTAAAATATATCAACTATCTACAACAACGGCATTCTATCCGCTATGGATAATTTTGCCAATGTCAATACTACGTTGATTGATACATCGAACGAAACGCAAAATATGAACCGATTAGACGTAGGTATTAAACATTTTTTTACGATCAAATAATAGGATGACGTGGTTGTTAGTGCAGATTAGTATGAAGTAGTAAGGTTCGATTTATATGCAACACTAGACGGCGGCACGGCGGCACAAAAGCAGTTTTTTAACCGCGGCGGAAATTTTTAATTGTAAATATGGAGCGCTGCGCATACGGTCACCACCAACCACAGTTTTAGGATAAATTATAAGAAAGCAAGGATAATAATTATGTACATGTACTTACGTACATACATACATACACATATCACGCCCATATCTCTTGCAACTTGCGTACCTAGTATACAAAAGTATTATTTATGTTGTAAAAGATTTTTGTCAGATTTCAGTTCAAGAGTGGGATCAATTGATTCGAAAGGTTTTTAGTGTTATGGGGTAGAAGGGTTCTAGAGTGGCACTGGGTCAAGATGTTCATGCTAGGGTAACACTGGGTTGAAAGGTTCTAGACTTATACCTAGCTGGAAAGTCCTAGAGTGTCACAGAACAAAATGCCAATACTAATGATAAAATTTCGGGAAGGTCGAGAGTATCATTATAGGGTACAGTGACCTAAGATGGCCCGGCTCCCAAGATGGCCCACATAAAAAAAAATCCAGCTTATTATTTTTGAAATTATTTGAATTTTCGCGGGGGGCACGTCTTAACTCCCTAGACAAAATGGCAAGTGTATCCGAACACGAACTCACCGCCATTTTGATGTAATTTGTCAATTGTCAACAAAGATTCATACGGGAGGTCGTTTTATTAAAATTACCGCGCGGATTATGGGATATTTCCATAAAATTACCGCAGATTGTTACAGTTTGATTGATTCACGTCTTTATTTGGACATTTCCGCATGACTTACTGGGTAAGTTACACTGTTTCATTGCTTATTTGCTGTGTTATAAAGACTTTTACTGCTATAGGGTAGTTCGCCTATGACGGCCCACCCAATGGTGACCTAAGATGGCCCGCTGCTCGGTGTTTTTACGATAAATGAAACAATGGTGCTCGTAGTTAATTTCCTGATATTCTGTTGAATTTTGCATTTTAATTTTATAAAGAGTTTAAGTAATATAAAAAAAGAAGCTAATTTAGTTACTTTTTGTTAAATTTATAGAAAATATTTTTCATATGCTCTAATGAGGCCCACAAAAATTTATATTCGAAAATTCATTTCTTTTATAAAAAATTATGTCTTTGTTTTTTAAGAGACTATTTTTAGTTTCATGAACCTATGTGATTTTTATACATTTAGTATTATTTATTTGTTTTACAGTAGATTTCAATTTTGATACATTTATGATGGCCCATACGCCATATTTTTGACTAGTTTTCGTAACAAGTATATGAGACTAAAAGATAACACAAAATCAAAAGAGTTGTAGGAAAGAACAACGTAAAAATCAGAAAATTATCAAAAATATTTATAGCTGTGTATTGGGCCTTTTAAGGACACCCATTGCTTAAGATGGCCCATTGCAAGGGTTTTCAAAATTTAATTTTTCTCCATAGTACCTCCTCATATATGAGTAAAACTAAATTTTTTTGCTGATTAATAAACCAAATTTTATAATTGCAACTTGTTTTGTGTCCTAAATTATCAATTTATTTAAATTTTTAGGGTTTAAAATTAAGTGGGCCATCTTTGGTTCCTGTACCTTATTAAAGGTTGTGGTCACCCTGGTTCGTTGGTAACACCGAAATATACCAAACATTGTATAGCCCTATAAATCCCTTTTCTAAAAATACCAATTTCAAGACCAAAAATTACAGGATTATCCTGATAGGAATGGATTAAAAACCTTAGTCAAAAAAACAATTAGAAGCACCTTCGATTTTAAAATTTTCTTAGTTACTTTAATAGATATCACCAAAATGTATGATAATTTTTAACTATGAAGCAATTCAACTGGTGTCGGTGATTAAAGGAAAAAGATTGTAAAAGGTGTTCGAAGGTTTGAAATTTTTAAGGCATGCGGCGTCTGATGGTCAACAAATATTGTTCAAAACCTAATGAACGGTGCGAGAATGCGACCGCTATATATTATCATATCATAATATCATACTCGAATATATAATGGCCGTCGCTAATTGGTTTTTGCTATTTATATTTTGAACTTACATCTATGTATACTGATTTATGCAATAAACGTTTAAAATTGAAATTTAAATTTAACAGTATTAGTTGCGCTTAAGGTGCACGCAATGACGAAAATGACAAAGAAATATCCAAAAAAAGTTTCTTAATGTCGAAGTTCTTAATGTCGAAAATTTACAATACCAGGATGGACAAAAACGAAACAAAAATATGTTCGCGCAAAGTGCGTAACATGATACTGGCCACTTGCATTTTTAAACCTGAACTAATAAGTTGGCTTTATTTAGTTTAATGACTTTGCTTATTCTGAAATAACGTTAAACTAAAAAGTTGTAAATATGATTTGAGATGTTATGAAGATAAGTGTTTTGTGAACTGATTAAGCCCTTATTTTTAGATGAATTCTTTTCATGTACTGAAAGTGTAAGAATAACAAACAAACAGACAGTACAGTTTATAGAGTTCATAATTAATATGGATACTATGCGTTCAGCTAAGTCTTGGCGAATGGTTCAGCTTATTTCAAAATATGGTACTTATAATATAATGTAGGTTAATATTCCTTCCAAGTTATACCTAATATCAACTTTGTGAGTAGTCCACCGAGAATCGAACCCGGAACCTTTGCGCCGCAGGCAGTCGCACTACCATTGGTCGTCAAGTATTGTATCAGTACCAGTTAGACTAACATTATATGAAATGGTGACACCTCTATAATATACTCTTTGACATGACTTCCGAATTTCATTTGAATTTCGTTCCTTCCGGCGAAGTAGGACTCTTAAGTCATTACGCTTCTATAATTTCTATGAAACTGTTATTTCTATAGGCAGAATGCATAAAGCAGGTCGTTATGCAACTGTTTTCAAGTTCATAATTCGAACATTATGAGACGAGTGTAGATAAAAATATTTTAATTCGTTTACAGAACCCTTGTTCATAGTAGCTTATTCATAGTCAGACTGTACATATAAAGAAAAAATATTTTTTTTATACTTTTCAATGCATTTTAGATCTGCGTTGTTTACTTATTATTTTTGGCATTTTTTAAGTGATGGTGGATGGGAGTTTCGTTTGGGATCCCCATAAAGAAATTTAAATAAAATAAAAAGTTTAGACAACTGATTCCCGACTACGGAAAAATTTTAAACAAGAAAAAAATGGTATCATATTTGACTTAATATAAATACCGTGAAAAAAAAATAAAAAAAAATGCACGACCACGGTTATTATATGAAATAATTTTAATACCATTATTAACATGAAATTTCTAGAAAACTTATAAATGTTTTCCTTGTTTCGAATTTTTCGGTAGTCAGGAATCATTGTTTTAAACTATTTATTTAATTTTAAGAATTATGTAATTTTAGAACCTCGAATTCTGCCAGCAGAAAGGGGTCATCACGTTAAACACTCGTTTACCTACTAACTTTTACAAGCTCGATTGAAAAATAAGTTAATAATTAGTACATTAAAATTGGTTGTTATTAATTAATTGTGGATGTGTGGATGGGAACGTCGGAAGGGGAAGACCTCGACGAACGTACCTCGATCAAATCGGGGACGTGCTAAAGAAAGGTCAGGTCAAGAGTACCCTTAACCGACGAGCATGCATGAAGAGATTGATGAATGTGGAGGAGGCGAAAGAAGTATGCCAGGATCGTAGTAAGTGGAAGGAAGTAGTCTCTGCCTACCCCTCCAGGAAAGAGGCGTGATTTATGTATGTATGTATGTATGTTATTAATTACATTTGCCTCGATCGTAATTTTCAATTTACCAAACTTGCATCGTAAAGTACTGTACCATCCTTCTGGAGCAGTCCGATAACCTAATGTAATATTAGGAGCGAAATTTATCTTCTCCTTACATTTTGAAACAGAAATTGGTAACAAGGGATATCGATTCCTTTCTCATCTCTACTATCGACTTTTTTGTTAACACCTCTATCATACGTGAAACATTACTTCACCCCCCGACCCCCGATAGTGCGATAGAGAACGTTGCCGCTCGCGACTGACTGTAGGTATTTTTAAAGTAAAATTTGCGTCTCGGGAGAAAACGTTTCCCACATACTAAATCACAACCAATATTTTTGATTTTGGTGTCCATCGTTTCAACATATTATATTCTAGGTTTATAGCTTTTTATTTTTTCTTGAAACTACTTTGTTTTCAAAATACAAACGTTTTAATTCAAGGAAGATTTTGTCATAATAAAATTATGTAAAAAAAACTTTTAAAACAAGCTTTTATTTAAGTGCTCTGAAAAGATGAAAATAAAATGTTGAATGACATTAACCACATTCATTTATGACTTTACAGAAATGAAAATATAATAAAAGCTTGTCGCGATGCCTAGAAGAAACTACCTAATTACAGTTAGGTGCGTAACTTATTACGAAATTTCAATCACAAATGGAAAGTTTCGCGACAAGCTTTTATTATATTTTCATTTCTGTAAAGTCATAAATGAATGTGGTTAATGTCATTCAAAATTTTATTTTCATCTTTTCAGAGCACTTAAATAAAAGCTTGTTTTAAAAGTTTTTTTTACATAATTTTATTTTATATTTTTTAGTTTATGTTACGATAGTTATTGATCAATAAGAAAGTCTTTCTATAAAACGGAGAGACCTTCAATAGAAAAACTTAAGGCACGGGGAAAACTAACATTAGGATAAAGTATAATTATCTCTTTTATATTCTATAGAAGTAGGTTGGTACCTACTCCTCCGGCATCCCTAATAGAAGAATTAGCTTGTAATATGTCTTAGTCTTTTCATTTCATTGATGGCGTCATTATTACATGGCCGAGTCCCAGTTAATTTCGAACAGTCAAATTCTTTTATCAGGAGGCCTTCTATTGACGTGACCCTAATTCATGGTGGGCCTACCAACTGCCTATCATTAACGAATTCGTATACAAAATTGCAAGTCCCAGCAGTTGAATATTGAGGAGTTCCATAGTTCGAAGACAACCCTGGATGTAGCGTCTAATTCATGGTGGGCCTACCAACTGCCTATAATAAACGAATTCGTATACAAAATTGCAAGTCCCAGCAGTTGAATATTGAGGAGTTCCATAGTTCGAAGACAACCCTGGATGTAGCGTCTAATTCATGGTGGGCCTACCAACTGCCTATAATAAACGAATTCGTATACAAAATTGCAATTCTCAGCAGTTGAATATTGAGGAGTTCCATAGTTCGAAGACAACCCTGGATGTAGCGTCTAATTCATGGTAGGCCTACCAACTGCCTATAATAAACGAATTCGTATACAAAATTGCAAGTCCCAGCAGTTGAATATTGAGGAGTTCCATAGTTCGAAGACAACCCTGGATGTAGCGTCTTATTCATGGTGGGCCTACCAACTGCATATAATAAACGAATTCGTATACAAAATTTTGTGTCCCAGCTATAAACCGCTGAGGAGATCTCTCGTACGGAGCCGATCCTGGCAGCAGCATCAGGTCAAATTTATGATTAACATGCATTGTCATCGGTTCTGGACCAACATGCAAAATTTCAACTCAATCGGATACCGAGAAGTGGTTCAAATTAAACTTGCAAGATTTGCACCGAACAAACATTGTTACTTACTTACTTACTTACTTACTTACATACTTACATACACTGCAAGTTAAATAAAAGCTTTTAAAAAAGTGACTTTTAGACGCCTATAATTTTCAATCAATTGCAAAATTCGAAAAAAGGAAAAACTACAAACCTAGTTTTTTACTGTGTCAACAACATTCTAAAAAATCATTGAGATCAGATTACATTTAGGGGTAGGAAAACGTTTTCTCTTTTTGTATGGACGAGAGCTCGGTAGTCGATTCTCTTAACATTAAATTTCCAAGTTTGTCTGGGTAATCCGCTTTATCAGTCAAAACACGGAACACCACTATTAGGGTAGTTTTTCAAAATTTTATGGCTGTGATTGTCTAGATTAAACTGGTTTTTAAAAGCTTTTATTTAACTTGCAGTGTATGTAAGTAAGTAACAATGTTTGTTCGGTGCAAATCTTGCAAGTTTAATTTGAACCACTTCTCGGTATCCGATTGAGTTGAAATTTTGCATGATGGTCCAGAACCGATGACAATGCATGTTAATCATAAATTTGACCTGATGCTGCTGCCAGGATCGGCTCCGTACGAGGGATCTCCTCAGCGGTTTATAGCTGGGACACAAAATTTTGTATACGAATTCGTTTATTATAGGCAGTTGGTAGGCTCACCATGAATTAGACGCTACTTTCAGGGTTGTCTTCGAACTATGGAACTCCTCAATATTCAACTGCTGGGACTTGCAATTTTGTATACGAATTCGTTTATTATAGGCAGTTGGTAGGCCTACCATGAATTAGACGCTACATTCAGGGTTGTCTTCGAACTATGGAACTCCTCAATATTCAACTGCTGGGACTTGCAATTTTGTATACGAATTCGTTTATTATAGGCAGTTGGTAGGCCCACCATGAATTAGACGCTACATCCAGGGTTGTCTTCGAACTATGGAACTCCTCAATATTCAACTGCTGGGACTTGCAATTTTGTATACGAATTCGTTCATGATAGGCAGTTGGTAGGCCCACCATGAATTAGGGTCACGTCAATAGAAGGCCTCCTGATAGAAGAATTAGACTGTTCGAAATTAACTGGGACTTGGCCATGTAATAATGACGCCATCAATGAAATGAAAAGACTAAGACATATTACAAGCTAATTCTTCTATTAGAGATGCCGGAGGAGTAGGTACCAACCTTCTTCTATAGAATATAAAAGAGATAATTATACTTTATCCTAATGTTAGTTTTCCCCGTGCCTTAAGTTTTTCTATTGAAGGTCTCTCCGTTTTATAGAAAGACTTTCGTATTGATCAATAACTATCGTAACATAAACTAAAAAATATAAAATAAATTATGTAAAAAAAACTTTTAAAACAAGCTTTTATTTAAGTGCTCTGAAAAGATGAAAATAAAATGTTGAATGACATTAACCACATTCATTTATGACTTTACAGAAATGAAAATATAATAAAAGCTTGTCGCGAAACTTTCAATTTGTGATTGAAACTTTGTAATTAGGTACGCACCTAACTGTAATTAGGTAGTTTCTTCTAGGCATCGCGACAAGCTTTTATTATATTTTCATTTCTGTAAAGTCATAAATGAATGTGGTTAATGTCATTCAACATTTTATTTTCATCTTTTCAGAGCACTTAAATAAAAGCTTGTTTTAAAAGTTTTTTTTACATAATTTATTAAATCTTGCTCGCGCTATATCCCCCCTTACGTTTAAAGGAGTACCTACCTATCTCAAATTTCTGTTAGATTTTCGTCCGCATAAGGCAAATTGCGAAGCCAACACCTAACCCATAGCTAACGAGTCGACACTATGTCTCACATAGTACTCTAGTGTTACATGTGACCCTGTACAACGCAATACAAACGGCCTCCTTCCTGTCACCTGATTTACAGTCGCATTCGCAGGCTCGACCGCGTTTCGGGGCGAAGTTGCGGTTAGTTAATTAATATTCGGTTTGCCTTGGTTTAGTGTCCGCAAATAGCTTGCCTCAGTTGGTTTACACTTTGGCATTGGATTTGCACTATTCAATAAAATACACCGAGAAACCTAGAAACCTTAATAACACACGAGCGGTATTTGAATTTTCCGGTATTTTTCCTTATACACTGGTGACATTTCCAATTCTGTCTTTGTAGGCTATGTTTTCAATAAACGCACTTATTTTTTCGTAAAATTTTCACTAAATAATGTAGGTACGTGTACCTAGGCCATACGCCTTGAAGTTTTAGGTTAAGGTTTGAGCGGTATGCTTACTTGCTCGTTTTAACAACCGCTGCTCATTCTCTAGCAGAAGATGCTTTCTAAATAGAACCAACTCTAATCGACTAAGATTGATATTTAGATCGCATTTCAATTAAATAAACGCGAATTAGTTGTCTTGTCAAATCACTACCTGGAACGAGTTTTCCTTTTTTATAAATTTTTAATCGAAAAGTATATTTTTTTAATATTCATTTGATGATGGGACCAGGCATGTTAGGTTTTGTGTGGGCTGTTCACGATTGGTGCTCTACAGAAATACAATGCAAATACATAACGTAAGTAAAGGTAGGTACCTAACTATCTAACTATGAAGTGTTTGTGTTGATTTACCGCAGGTCTGAAACCGCTGCGACGGGACGGTTGGCAATTAATACTGCTGCTACGGTGCCAGACCAGTGCTCCGGACCCTGACCGCTAACTAGACGTAGCTGATTGGAACAAATCTACTGGTCACCAAGGCTGTAGCGGTCAAAGAGTGGATAGAGCGTCCAAGGTTTAGACACAATTTACTTACTAAGGAGCAGTAGTTTAACACAAGCACCTTTCTGCTTGAATCTACCTATATTAGCAGGGATGTCAACAAATTAGTTTTGCGAATCCGAATAAAGTGATGTCACATTTAGGTTCATTAATGCTAAGTTACAGTAAGAAAACAATGAATAACATTATTATTTCATGAATTATTTAATGAATAGTTAGTTTTCTGGGTAATTTTTTTCCTTATTTACCGATACTCAAATTAAAACGCGTGGCGGCAATACAGTTCGCTGCGACACGAGCGGCACGAGATTCTATGTAGTAGTCGTGTACGCATATGTCGGCCGGGCGTGTGTATGTGTGAGTGCGCAAAACGGGCGTTAGTATGAAGTTAAACTACTGCCGCTTGGTATATTGCGGTTAAGAGTTGAAACGCATATGCGTCTAGTTCAGCCGACGGAATTTCAGAGAAAACCTTCTAAGTCATGTTCAACTGAAATTTCGTAGGTGAACTAAATGTAGGCGTGTTTCCACCCTTACTATCACGAAAGCTTTATCAAAAAGTCAGATGTAGTTTACGTTTACTACTCCGTTTTTAATATTGAAGGAAGTCGGAACTTTAAGTTATTGATTCCTCTAAATCTGTGCAAATACCCGTGGAATTCTATCCCTCACCTACCATTTCCTTTTTTCAATGCATTGGTTATAAAACGAGTGAAGTTAGAAGAGGGAATTTTGTTTTGACGTCGCACTGAAGCTGGCCTGGATCTAGACTAGCTAGTCTAGACTTTATTGGGTAGGTAATACAGACGCTTGAAGGCTAGGAATGTACAGCAGTCTGCTGAAGTTATATTGAAGCGAAACTTATGCCGCAGTTTTCTTGGAATCTTATTTACTTGCTGTAGCTTCTTGGCCTTGTATGATGATATTTTGTTCAAATGAAAGTTTCAAATCCCGTTTTTATTATAACTGTTTGTATTTAAAAACGACGTTACTGAATCATACTGTACCATACTTAAATTTCCTGATTTTTAAGCAGAGTAGTAAGTTCTGTTGAGTTGGTAGGTACCGACTACTTACTAGATGCTTAAGTAGTCTGAATTTGATCTTAGAATCCTGAGGTCACAAAGAGTTTGTCAATTTATCACTTTGATAGATTGTTCTCAACTTGATTAGGACATTGCAAACATGATTATTCCTGAGAAAGAAGATTTCGTACGTTGCATGCACGATGTTGGACCTAGTTTATTTATTTATTTATACTTTATTGCACATCGTACAAAAGGAAGGCCTTGTGCCAGACGGCATTCTCTACCGGCCAACCAGAAGGTAAACAGAGAGAGAAAGATAGTTGCTGTCAATATAAACATAAATTTATTTATTTTTTTGTCAAAATAACTTACTTGCTTAATACCTAGATAGCGATCGTTATACAACCATGTTAGAGGCCAACGACTTAGTAGTGGACTCGATGTCCTACAAAACATGATCCCAACTCTCACGGTTAACTTACTTTGCTGCATTTAACCCTATTTGCTATTTCCTGGTATAAAAAGCTAGCAGAAACTGCGGTGTTATGCTAGAAAAGATTTTACGGCTTCTTATTAAATTAATAACCTAGATAGGTCAGGCACAGGAACTTAAATTCTATTAAATGCCTGCATGGAAAGTTTGACAGCTTATGTCATAAGTAGTTATAAAATAATACGTGTGATTATACATAACAAACTAGAGATAGAGCCAGATTTGAAATTTTTACGAACGAAACTCATATGAGTTGGCATCACGACATTCAGAATTAATTACAAAAGCCCTTATGTATAAAAGTAGAACATAAAAAAGAGATATGAAACATAAGATTCTAAGAGTGATGCCTCGCAGATTTGTATCAGTAGTCCATCTGGCCGCCAATAAGTGACCATCCTTTGTATTGACTGTTAGAAACAAATGAAAATGTTCGTTACCCAATATTTTCTTAGTCGAAATCCGTGACGAGACGTAAAATTTACGGTGACAACCCGTTCATTTACGAGTAAGCAACGATTAAGTCCATAGACACGTAAAATCAAATCAACACACTTGTTTACTGGTAACGTTGCATATTACCATAAATTCACACACACATATCACACCTATAATCCCTTGCAGGGAAGGCAGAACGGCCGCAAAACACGGACATTTACGCCACGTCTGACAAATATTTGAGGGTCATTCGAAAAATTGTGTATTGCTATAGTGACAGGTTGTCAGTCTATTGCCTAAAATTGCAATACACACCCTCAAGTCCCATCGTCGCCTCTTACGACTCCCACGGGAAAGAAATGGGGTGATGCTATTCTAAGCCGGCATCACACGGTTTAATTCTTTGTATAAAAATATCACTTTCTTAAGAAAATTAAAGGTCTTTCTCGGCTTTAAATGGTAAATAATGCTCTACTAAATTATCATTTTAGAAACGGTGGTAAAGCTAAGAATAAAATACGTCCTTATTTTTTAGTCCAGACGGACAGTCTAGACTAGACTTGCTCGTATCTTAGTTATTACGATAAGAAAGTCATTCTACATTTCTCAATTTCGTTGGATTGCGATATAAACAGATTCATCCTATTATTGCTACGGCGTAGCAAGTTGCTACGAAAAATATAAACAAAGCAACTGACTGCCGCCATAAGAAAAAAGGGCGCATCTGACAATTTTCGTAAAAATGAGTTAAAAACACTTCTGTACATAGAAAGAAAAGGCGCATCTGCTCCATTTTTAAATTATGGCAAATAATCGTTATTTTCCAGAATCCATAAGAATAAAAGACGTAATTGCATATATAAAATTGAGTGTTCCGAAGTTAAAAAGACGTTTTCATTGCATCTAAGAAGAAAGGACGTATTTGGTCAGTTACTTCCTAAATTGAATCAAATATTTCTTTCGATTAAGTAAATGAAAAGACGTATTTGACAAAAATGGTAATTACGTTTTTTTTACTTAGAACCTCTTAGTTTTATTGTAGTTTCAATTTTAAGTTGAAAGGACGCATTTGGTTATTTACGTCTAATTAACTTAGTAACCAATATTATTAAAACAGCATGTAGGACGTGAGAGACGTAAGAGAAAAAAACAAATGAGAACTATCAAACATTTGCAGCTATTTGGTACGAAGCAATTTCTGTCAAATCAAGGCAGGAAAAAAGATGACGTAGTAAATTGTTTTCGGGCGTTTTTTCTAAGAAATCGGGACGTAAAGCACTTAGTACTTTGGTTAGTTAACTATGCTTCCCAGAATAAAAACTAGACACTTTAGGCACGACTCAAACTTAGGTAGACACTAAACGGGTAAACCCAATTTGATTGTGTTTTTTTTTAATATAGACTATTACAATAATTAAAAAAAAGATATTAAAGTAAATCTGCATACATGTGATTCTTGCTCAAGGTGTAATAATATTGAATATAGAATGAAAAAGGGGAACATTCTTTATCATAAATGTTAGTTTGTTACTTTTGATAGATAATTACATATAAGTAAATAAGTCTAGATATTGTAAATACAAGAAACAGGGTATCTACATACTACAACTTGTTATATTTTTTATTTGTTTATTTTTGTTACATAAAGAGTTTAAGTTTTTTTGTTATTATAGGCATAGACATTTGTTTCGTTTTAATGGGTGATTCATGCTAGTAGTAGCTATAGCAGTTTAAGTTTTTATTAGATTAAGATAAGATAATGGTTAATTTTAGGTTTAAGTTACATGTCGTTACATTAAATGGATCTCATAAATTACTTTTGTACCGTGTGATGCTGGCTTAGAATAGCATTACCCCATTTCTTACCCATGGGTGTCGTAAGAGGCGACTAAGTGACTCGAGGGTTAGATGTGTATTGCAATTTTAGGCGATGGGCTGACAACCTGTCACTTTATTGATACACAGTTATCTGATTGACACTCAATCTTTTGTCAGATGTGGTGTTAATATCCGTTTACGGCCGTTAAAGCTCTGCCTACCCCGTAAGGGATATAGGCGTGATTTATGTATGTATGTCAATTACTTGTTTTCAGTGAACGGAATTGTTTATGTCCCATAAGATAATTACTAAATCCCTTTTTAGTCGAAAATCGCATGTGTTGTTTGTAAATGCGTCATACGCTAAATACTAATATATTTTTTCTTATTAAATATAATAAGAAGAAAGGCAGTATATGACCATTTGCGCCCTTTTATCTTCAAATAGACATTATTATATACGTACACTTCCTATGATAAAAAACTGCTACCTTAATGTTCTAAGTTGAAAGGACGTAAATGGCCAATTGAGCCCTTTCTTCTACTTTTTGCCTTTTCTGTATATTTTTTGTACTAAGAAGAAAGAAAAAAAATTAAATAATTAATTAAATATAATAGTTTTATCAAAATTATCTCAACACATTCAAGCCTTAGACTGATTTCTGTCAATTTTCACTTTCACATTCATACCCAGTACAATAATGCGGAGACAGCACGACGATGAAAAAAAAAGTTGCATTTAATTTTTTACTACATTTTTGTTATTTTTCAAATGCGCCCTTTTTTCTTATGACGGCAGACAGATAGACCGACTTCGCAGTGGAGAAATACATTAGAAATGTAAGTATCTGCAATCTTTTGATATCAAAATCAATGAAAAAACATCGCTCGAATCGTACTTAGTTTATTTTCACTGGCCATTTTACCCCTTGAAATATTTTGAATTAATTTGTGTAAGAGCTTATTTCTCTGGCGTCGCTTTACCAGAAGATTTTTCCCGGGTATTAAGCCCGTCAATCAGCTTGTATTACCAGGCTTATGTTCCTTTCAAAATCGGACTATCGGTGCAGGTGGGTCATCCATCATGCTTTCTAAATCCTAACCTAACCAACGAACCGCAGCTAAACGATGGTTGGCAGATCAGGCCATTCAGTCGTTTCGATACATGCGATAGCTTATGGTGGGTACTCAGTAGAAGTTTGCCACACAATAATAGTACATTGTTGTCCGGGCCGAGAAAATAAGGATTTGCTGGAAAAGTAGAGCTTGACGAATCCTCAACTCTCGTGTGAACAAACGGTGGGGCATTTTCACATGGTATTATTAAATATTAAGTAGTATCTAAATAGTGCCTAATAGGGACAAAAGATGAGAATTCGCCACTTTATAGTTCCAAAGTTATATAATCATCTTGGTAAGGATTACACCTATAGCAATTTTTGGTATAATCCTCACCTACTTTCTGCTTAACGCTTCGAGGTATTTTAATTCAAATGTAGTATCAGAGAGTTGGAGTTGTGTTTCTAAACTACATGTATGTATTAAGTGCACAAGTCAACAAAAATTAAAAATTTTAAGAGATTCTTATAGATTAAAAATATAGAGTAGGTACTCCAACCATACCAAAAAGTTAAAAATCTTATCAAAAATTTACAAAACACAACTAACAATGTTGGGATTGATAATAAAATCATATGTAACTGCAAGTAACAACTCAAAATGAAGGTTTAATCAACTATTGAAATCACATAATTACATACATACATACATACATAAATCACGCCTATATCCCTTACGGGGTAGGCAGAGCGTTATCGGCCGTAAAACGGATATTAACACCACGTCTGAAAAAAGTTTGAGGGTCAATCAGATAACTGTGTATCACTATAGTGACAGGTTGTCAGCCCATCGCAATAATTACAATGAGATTAAATTCTTTCTTGAAACAAAAAATAATTATAATAAATCCCCTCATCTAATGAAATTGAAATTTACTATATTAATTGTAGATAGTATTATCACTTATTGACGGCATGATCCGTCCCGTCATCAATCAATAATTTTGTATTGTCCTAAGAAAGCCGATTGTCATCTCTGATCGGCGCGCCGCCACCAATGCTTACTTTGTGTCTCTGACCACTTTCCTACAATCATCAATAATCTGCTCTGCCAATAATATCTTACATACATACATAAATCACGCCGATATCCCTTACTGGGTAGGCAGAGCCTTAACAGCCGTAAAACGGATATTAACACCACAATATCTTCCACTGCAATATTCTCTAGTCAACTCTTAGAAGCCACTGCTGACCTATTTTTTTATACCAGGCTGCAATCATTGTTCTTGAGGCAGATTTTGTCACTCCAGTAAGAGATATAAATAAACTGGAGATATTTTTTTCTTCAGTTCATCTGGATTTATAAGCGATGATATGTTTTATAGAACATAGGTGAGGGTTCGGGCGTTCTGTAAGCAAGCATCCAGATTGAAATTAATATTAATTTAAATCTTCTAGACAGGTTTAAGACCATACTGCCCCATTGCGATTTTTTTACAATATGCAAAGTATGGGTTCGTTCTCATCCCAACTCGGGATGTTTTCATTACTTTAGAAATGTTCACATAAAAAGCATTAAAATATTTGTAAGATATCAAACATCCCAAACTCTCTAAATGAATGTAACTATAAAGTAGCTTTATCGTGTTTCAATCAAACGTCTCGTTTTACGTCGTATTCCCTTCCCAATATAAAACACATACGTTTGCATTCCGCCGACTGTGACCATTTCGTGTGAGTAAATAATTCGGTGTTCCGGATAGAATTTTATACGACCGCGCTTGATGACGGGACCCTATTCCCATCAGTTTTAGGGACCGTAAGGGATGGACATGATGTCAAACCTCTACATGGTTCTTTGTAGGATAGTACTCGGAATGAGATATTACGAAAGGACGTGTTCTAAGCGACATGATACACCAACTGGTAAAGTACCTACGTTGGTAGGTAGTTCTTTTAGGAATTGTCTTTTTTATTCTTGCTGTAACTAAAATTTTAAATATAATTATAATTGGTGCAGCAGTTTACAAAATACAGTGTTTATCCACTGTTATGTGATGTCGGTTTCATTTTCGCAAAATTTCGCCAAAGTACATATCTATACATATACATATTTAGGTACAAAAAGATCCCTTAGGAAGCTTAGCAAATAGCATTCAAATAAAAGGAATAAAGCCTTTTGTTTTGAGCTCACATTTATCCGGGATAAACAGTAGAGAAATAAACGTATAGCAAGACATGTCAATTCAATTCTCAAGAGAGGTAATGAATAACTGCGTAGTAGGAAGGTAGTAGGTATATTACGGGTTCTCTGGGGAAGAGGAGTAAAAAACACTCCCTTAGTCTTTACAAAATTATGCAGAAGAGGCATAAACAGTGTCATTCATATGGTTCACTTACTTTTACCTAGATAGGAAGTATTCTATAGGTGGTTTCGAAACATGTGAATTGTGAAGTTATTATACGATATAATTTTTACAAGCCTGGATATATATTCGTCGCAGTATAATGGCAAAATCAGAAATTGGCGAAATCATAGGAATTTTGCCAAAAGGATGAATATGGCAATATGCTGACTTCATTCTGCCATTGTCATAAACAGATCTAGGAATCAGCTAAATGTCTAGGCTTTTGGCCAAATTCCTAAAGTTGTTAAGGAATATACCTACATAAATGGCTAAACGAGGTTCAAAAGAATCGTTTTTCCAATTGGGTGTCATGACTATTTACGGGTTTACTTTAAAATAAAGAATATCGGAAATAAAATAAAAAAATAAATTTTATACAAAGATTGAAACAAAATAAACTTTCCGTCTCTTAGTGACTGTTTGCAAATGAAATAATTTTCATTAGTTAGGAAGGTTTTCTGAAATATGGCGAAGGAAATTAACCCTATTGGAACCTTCCATTACAATTCAATTTATAGAATCTACTCCATTCAATATAATGCAAGTAATGATTTATTTTCCTTCGTAAGTTATTGTTTCTTTGAAACAAGGAATGACTACGTAAGTCTTACTCTTACGTAAGTTTTAAACAGTTTATGGAATATTTTTTAAAAAAGCAAAACCAAACAGTGCAATTCGGGTCTGAGTCTATGCTATCTGGTGAATCGACGTTTTGAGAAAAGCGAGGAGCTTTTTTTAAAGACGCATAACCTGCTGGAAATTAAACTGAAAGAGCAAATTTTTTAGTGTCTCGTGGACTCGTGGTCATGCTTTTGTTGCTTACTTAAGTTAGCAAAATTTTGCTTAAAACGTATGAACAAAAACAGACCAATTTCTGCACTAGCTTATTTTGTAGGTATTAATAATCATTTATTGTATCTCTGAGCTGAGATAAAGTAAGTAGGGTAGATTGGGGTAGGGGTAAGGGTAGATTACAATATTTCGGGGTATATCAGGGTAGGTCTAAGCATTTTTGTATGTTTGTTTGTTTCTCATAGCATATCTCAAAAATTACTGAACCGATTTCAAATGATTCCGTAATGTCGGCTTAGAATAGCATCACTCCATTTCTTTCTCGTAGGTATCGAAAGAAAGGACTTCCTGCCACTATGGCGATACTCAATTTTCTGAATGTTGTTTATACGCTTTGCCTATAGACGTGATATTATATTATGTATACTATACGTCATGTATTTCAATGATTTTTAAACGAATAACGACCATGCGAGTCAATCAAAATAAAGTTTGAATTTGAAGTGGTCCGCGTAACTACTTATTCCCTTCAACTTTCATATTGATCTTGACCTAGGACGTAACTATACTATGACTTTTTATAAGATATATGAGTAGGGATGTATTAGTTGCAAAACTAACCCGGTAGATAGAGCCTTGTGTAAAATTGGCGGACATTGGCCAAGCCGCGGTAGCCCAGATGGAAGAGGCGTCGCCACTAGTGATGGCGAAAATTGCAGGTGCTAATACCGCGCTTGAAAATTTTGCAAGTTTAAAAAATATAATAAACAATAATAGAAATTGTGCTTTGCCACTATTTGCCACAAATGGTGCGAAACAATTCGTAAAAAACAGACCACTCTAAAAAGCAACGTAAAATTTATTTCCTGAATGGTTTTTATCAATTCGGAGTGTAATGGATTTCTGGTTGTGATAATGTATCTGCTGGTTGTATTCTTGCATGAGACTGCGGCGGATGTTATGTTTTTCTTTAGGAACTTAATCATCATGAAAAATACAATAATATTTTCAAATAATATTTATTTCTCCATTCTTATCAACAATTCATTAAAAAAAAACATTGCCTATATTCATAATCACGAAGCACAATTAATTATTATATCTAAATATTGTTTGGCATCACACTAAAAGCATTAGGTACCTAAATGGTTGAACACCAGTTGACAACCCATTCCAACGCTTAATCATGAAACTTCTGGCGAGCGAAAATCTGAACACCACATAGATATTTATTTAATAGTTATCCGCCTGCGGGATGAACCACGGTCCATTGTTTTATTCATTTAAATAAAAGGTTGTTACTTTCCAGCCCCCTGGCTATCTATATGCAAAAAAAAATGTCAATCCTTCGCTATGTTTTGGCGTAAAAAGTTACGTACAAAACTTAAATTCACATTTTTATAAATATCAGTAGCGATAGATGGATTTGTGGAAACATATGAGGTATGCGTCGTTAGTGTGACACCAACATTTTATGACAATTAAAATATACAACAGAACTAGCTGGATCGTCAACTACAAAACATTTACTTTGACCAGAATCTATAATCTCATCATTTAATTTTTCGCCCAAATCTTATAATTTTTTATTTAATTTTTGCTATTTACGGTACTTTTAAATTCAGAGCAAATATTTTTAGGGTGAGTTTTACTCGTGAAACTGATCAACTTTCTTTGAGGAACATAGGTCAAAACCTGAAAATTAGTAAATTTCCCAAAATTGTTTCCTTGTATGTCGATTTTTTTTTTTCATGTTTCGACCTATGTTTCTCGGGGAAAGTAGGCCAGTTTCACGAGGAGAACTCGCCCTAAAAATATTCGCACTGAATTTAATAGAACCTTAATAATGAAAGGTCCCAAAAAATCAAAAGAAACTAATTTAATTGTTCTTACCCCTTACAGAAGAATGATTTCATAGTTTTCCTTAACTCTCCTAAGTGTTCTATAGTTTTCGAACCCTAATTGATTAAGCTAGTGAGGTCATTGTCGTTAAAATTTATTTCATTAAGTAATCAAATAAAGAAACAATCTCATTTTAAAAATAAAAGTTAAATACTTGTAACTAAAGCTTGGTTTATATTAGACGTAAAAATAAGACTATCTATGTATGTAAAATTTTTAACACAGCCGTGCTGGGTATAGAACTTCTATAAGTATAAAGAAAACTTGCAAAATCAGACAGCTAATGAGAATAAGAACATAAAACCACATCTAATATAAACCAAGGCGTGTTAGTATTTGAGCACACAACTCGCAGGAGCACCAGTCTACATAGCAAGTCAAATCTTAACAAACTAAAATCGAATTACCGGCTTATCGCAGCTCGTAAAAGTATTCACGTATAATAAAAAGGGTGTAAGGGACAGCCCTCCGAATACTGATAGCGCATTCAGACCGTTAAACTGAACAACTTTCCAATAGGAACATATGTCAGGAAACAACAAAAATATTCTATTTTCTGCACAAAACCACGATCTGCTGACTGACTTTACAATGGGAAGTCAAATTTTTATACGTTTCCTGAGAAATGTTGCTAGGGGATAGTTGTTCAGTTTCATGGTCCGCATGCACCCTATCAGTATTCGGAGGGCTGTCCCTTACACCCCGTATAGTAAAGTAAGTAGATAGTATTTTTATATTTTATCCCGCCCGGGCCGGTTTACTGTATATACAATACAAAACTGTCATAAAAGAAGAAAATTGTGATTAAAAGATTCTTTTTTTATGACGGGTTATAACGTCATAAGTCAGTTTTTTATATCAGAAAACAGAAAGCAAAAAATACAATTAAATGTCTTCCATAGTAAAGTAACCATACACTTTTCTTCTCATTATCAAATATGCGGGCGCACGGGAGACCTCGAAAGTTTTTGCGCCCATTTTTGGATGAAGGATACCATAAAACAGGGAAGAAAGAAGAATAGAAGAAAGGGAGGAAGGTCTTTGCCCTACAGTGGACATTACAGGCTAGTAATTGAAATAGATCAATTATTACGACCCTGCTGTATTTAAGATAATATAACTATACAATGCTTACTGCAGGGGCTCAAAATGAAAAACTTTCCACGCTAGAAACGAAATAAAGCAAACTTTACGCATGCTTTTACGAGTTCGTATTTGACTGAATACTAAATTATTGCAATCAATATTTCCTAATGATTTAGTGGCTGATAGAATAGTTTAAAATCAGTCCTGTTTATTATTATTTACAGGCGTGTCTAGTTCACTTTTTAATTTTCTACTGATTTATTTTCACTCCTGTTCAGAACTATTCTAGTGATTCGCAATTCATTAATTATTCTATTTTAACTGTAAAAATATGTGCGCATTTACACTGTTCTATAAAACTGTACTGTTATTAAGGCTATGACTAAGCAACGGGTATCTTGGTTTATAAAAATCATAACAAAATTAATGGACATTTTATATCTTATTTTCCATGCTGAGAACTGGCTTTTAAAATGCAACAGTTGAGGTATCAAGTTAAGAATTAAGTTCTTTCATATATGCACTTAAGGTATTATGTATTGTAATAAGCAATAACACGACAAATGCTGGTTTCATTGTTTAAAATGCAAGTTAGCAACAATGGCTGTAAAGTCAAAACTTTAGGAGGCTTGAACATGTGAAAACTATGTCTATCTCTCTCACATTAAAAGTAAATTAGATTAAGTATGTGCACCAACTGACCACAGACTTTCATACCGGCAAGCATATCCAAGCCAATTCTCAGCAGCTTAAAATGGCAGTGTCAATTCCTTACATCTAGAAAGGTCTATACGCGGTCGGGTACTTGATGGGCGTGAGCGCTTGAGCGTGGTTGACGAGGTGGTCCCAGCCCAGTTGCTTGTACGCCTCTATGAGTCGTTCCTCGACCTCTTTGGACGGGCGTTCCTCTTGTATCTTATTGAGCAGTTTGACGGCGCGGCCCCAGTGTTGGAGAGTGAAGCAGTGCCATACTCCGTAGTGGATGGCCTGTGGAGTGGATATTTGTGAGTTGATGGCGTGAGTTTTATTCTATCTTTATTCCTTTAGTCATAAGAAGTATTAGTTTTTATTTAGTTAGTTGGCGCCCGAAATGGGACTTGCTAAATCCCCATGGTCACGTCCCTCAGGAATAAGGCATCGACTGAGAAGAAGAAGAAGAAGAAATTCAACTAAAATCTCTTTGAGTATGCATAATATTGCTAGTTGGCGCCCGAAATGGGACTGGCTAAATTCAATGTCCTTCAAGTATGCATAATATTGCTAGTTGGCGCCCGAAATGGGACTGGCTAAATTCAATGTCCTTCGAGTATGCATAATATTGCTAGTTGGCGCCCGAAATGGGACTGGCTAAATTCAATGTCCTTCAAGTATGCATAATATTGCTAGTTGGCGCCCGAAATGGGACTGGCTAAATTCAATGTCCTTCGAGTATGCATAATATTGCTAGTTGGCGCCCGAAATGGGGCTGGCTAAATTCAACGTCTATCTACGAGTATGTATAATATTGCTAGTTGGCGCCCGAAATGGGGCTGGCTAAATTCAACGTCTATCTACGAGTATGTATAATATTGTTAGTTGGCGCCCGAAATGGGACTTGCTAAATTCAACGTCTATCTACGAGTATGTATAATATTGTTAGTTGGCGCCCGAAATGGGACTTGCTAAATTCAACGTCTATCTACGAGTATGTATAATATTGTTAGTTGGCGCCCGAAATGGGACTTGCTAAATTCAACGTCTATCTACGAGTATGTATAATATTGTTAGTTGGCGCCCGAAATGGGACTTGCTAAATTCAACGTCTATCTACGAGTATGTATAATATTGTTAGTTGGCGCCCGAAATGGGACTGGCTAAATTCAATGTTACCTTCGAGTATGCATAATATTGCTAGTTGGCGCCCGAAATGGGACTGGCTAAATTCAATGTTACCTTCGAGTATGCATAATATTGCTAGTTGGCGCCCGAAATGGGACTGGCTAAATTAAATGTTACCTTCGAGTATGCATAATATTGCTAGTTGGCGCCCGAAATGGGACTGGCTAAATTCAATGTTACTTTCGAGTATGCATAATATTGCTAGTTGGCGCCCGAAATGGGACCGGCTAAATTCAATGTTATCTTCGAGTATGCATAATATTGCTAGTTGGCGCCCGAAATGGGACCGGCTAAATTCAATGTTATCTTCGAGTATGCATAATATTGCTAGTTGGCGCCCGAAATGGGACTGGCCAAATTCAACTTTCATCTTTGAATATGCATAACATTGCTAGTTGGCGCCAAAAATGGGACTGGCTAAATTCAACTTTCATCTTTGAATATGCATAACATTGCTAGTTGGCGCCAAAAATGGGACTGGCTAAATTCAACTTTCATCTTTGAATATGCATAACATTGCTAGTTCGCGCCCAAAATGGGACTGGCTAAATTCAACTTTCATCTTTGAATATGCATAACATTGCTAGTTGGCGCCAAAAATGGGACCAAATTACATGTACTATTTATCTCACTTACCTTAGTATCAGTGAGATCAGTGAACTTGAGCAGATCGTTCAAATTATTCTGCAGCGCGTCGCTTATTTTCTCTTTAGCGGAGTTGCTCTGAGCGAGAGCGCGTAAACGACATAGTGCCGTCCCTTTCCGACAAAGGGCATCTATTAAATAGCCTTTCTGTTTCTCTTGTTCTCTGTGGAAATATAAAGACGTTAGATATCAGAAATCACAAAGAAAAAATAACATTGAAATCGAAACCTGTTGTCTTGCTTGACTCGTGTACTTTTCCTGTGTTGAAAAACTGTTAAACAAATAATCATATCGGAGAACAACTTACTGTTTAATCTTAGAAGCATCGCTTCTGGTATCATTTTTCAATCCTAAATACGCCAGCAGCTTTTCTTGATCTATCTGTTTTATCACCTGCAAAAGAAAATTTCAGAGATCACAAATGAATTATTACTTTTATGAATTCACAATATTTCGACGCTGTTGCAACCCTAGCACAATAGCAGCCACCTGCAGTTCCGTGATCATGGAAATATCAGGAAATAATAATAATTCGACGGTAAGAACCGTTTAAATTAGGACTATGAATAGTGTAAACAACGGCGAAAGTTTAAAATTTAGTATCACAAATGAAATAAAAAAGTTTCACACTAACAAAATAATGAGGGTTGGGAAAAAGATTTGTTACCTTTTCAGAAATAGTGATCAGTTGTTCACACCACGCTGTCGTTACATCAGGCTCAATATTTGCATGAGGTAGTCTAAAACAAAAAAAAACTAGCTTATCTTATTCAATCCCAAGTGCATTCACGGAACTAAAAATACTCATGAAAATTATTACGTACGAATATTTTCATGACTATATGGTACGAAACATCACTTAAACTCAAAAATTCCGAATATTTACTTACTTTTTCGAATCAGCAGGTGAATCCAGTGCATGTAAATAAGCTATGTGCGCACCCAGATACCCGGGGAATTTATCCACCATCTCTTCATACGTTTGCTCCAGTTTGTCGCCGTCTAAAAATAAATCGTTATAAATTAATGCAAGATCTTATTTATTTATTTTCACCTCTCCAGCTTGAAAATAACAGTTTTGCCGCGTAAATTCAGTGGGCAAATCTCGTTTTTATCCACTCGATTGAGAAAAGTGATTTGAATTTCGAACATCCTCATTTTATCAGAACTAATGCGGCGGTGCGTTCTGAAAACTATTTCAGTCAGTTATTTATTTCTTTTTGTAAGCGGTTTTCCTATTAAATATTTCTGACATTTCTGAATATTGGTACATATTATGTAATATTTCTGAACGAATCTTGAAAAAAATAAAATTTTACGGGAATTTTATTTTGTCTGAAGCATTCGAGCAGTACAGCCAATTTCCCAAACTTGACATTGGCAGTATTTTCTCACTGGTAGAGGTGAAAAGAGAGCAAATTCATTCGCATCTCGTGCTGTTGAATCCCTCACTGAGCTCAGGATACAACTTTTGAATCCTTCAGACGCAAAATGTCCCTTTCGCAAAATGTCTACTCATCGCAAAACGTCTCTTTCGCACAATGTCCCTTTCGCAAAATGTCCCTTTCTCACAAAGTCCCTTTCGCAAAACGTCCCTTTCGCAAAATGACAACTTCGCAAAATGTCCCTTTCGCACAATGTCCCTTTCGCACAATGTCCCTTTCGCAAAATGTCTCTTTTGATATTTTAGGATACCTTTAATTGGAATCATCAAGCATGAAATGGCTTTGACAACGGTAATAGGTACCACTACCGATATTAACAGTAATAAAGAAAATAGAAAGTTGAAATCAGTTTATAATTGCTCACACACACACACACTTCCCAAATTTTTACACTTTCACACTTCTAATCCCTTGCGGGGTAGGCAGAGCGCAAACAGCCGCAACAAATATTTACGCCACGTCTGACAAATATTTGAGGATAATTTGGAAAATAATTATTATAATTGCTCTGTTTTTGTTATTACAGTTCTGTAGTGTACCTGCACGCAATATCCTCTGCGATTCTTAAAGGTTGACTGAAAGAGATCCCTTAATGGATAAGAACGCCTTTGTGCCTGAATGTTTATCTATTTTAAGTACAATAAACTGAGAACATTCATACCTAACACCCACAACAGCCTACTGCTGGATATGTGCCTCCTCGACAAGGCTTTCTCCATACTCATCGCGCTTGGCAGGAAGGCTAGCTTGATGATTGTTGGATGACTGAAATAATGTCCTAATATATCAAAAGAGACATTTTGCGAAAGGGACATTGTGCGAAAGGGACATTGTGCGAAAGGGACATTTTGCGAAGTTGTCATTTTGCGAAAGGGACGTTTTGCGAAAGGGACTTTGTGAGAAAGGGACATTTTGCGAAAGGGACATTGTGCGAAAGAGACGTTTTGCGATGAGTAGACATTTTGCGAAAGGGACATTTTGCGTCTGAAGGTTTTGAATCACTCGCTACGCTCGTGATTCAATTTTAGTATCCTTCGCTACCTCGGGATTCAAAATTAGCACTCGAAGCAAAAATGACCTTTGCCCTCTTGTTGTACAAATAACTATTATTTATTGAAACATAATCTGAAATAATTAAATTATTCAGCTCTTTTGGTGTACCCTTGGTACCTCATGAGCTACAACCGACTGTACGTAATGTATGTATGTAATATCGCACGTTGAAACCGTTACCGTCACTATACAAAAAACCTGCTTTTGAGAAAAGTGCTGGTCAATTTTTGAAAATTTAATTTTAACATTTTTACAAAATTAAAATAATTCGAGATTTCGTTGTTTTTGACAAATATAAAAAAAATGTATTTCTTTTAAGCTGCTTATGAATTCAAACCCGCATGATTATATTTAAATTATTTATTTATGTTTTTCGTGTATTTTTTTGTATAATGTCATTATTACAGTTAAAATCAGAATACTTTTCGTTTAGTGACATAAGCATCGTAAAACAAAATTTATTAATATAGATCACTTTTTATTCTTATAGTTTGTTTGTCCTTCCTGTTTTCAGTATCATGAGCTGCCTGAAGAAAACCTCAGCTAATTGATTTCAAATAATACATGTTTCACTTCTTATAAATTGAAGAATGTCTAAACAAGTAGTAGGTAAATTTTACTGTTGAGTAGGTACTCTTTAAAGAACTGTTACATGGTTACATAACAGAACGACTGTGTATAAATTATTCCCTCCGGTTGACAGAAACATGTTTTTTAAATAAATTTGGCGTTGCCATTACAACTGTATTCACTGTGCTACAAAATTACTTTTTGACATCTGAAACAATCTTGGTATTGTAACGTAAACGTTTATTGCACGATATATGCCGTACACTGCTAAATAAATAGAGCAGGAGTGATATTGATAATTGTCGATCCAGTATCTACCCTAAAAGTCTCGCTACTATGGGTATTTATCTTCTGTTTATTTAAATTTAAGTACTAATGAAAAACAAGGACGATGCCACTATTACCAACATCAGTGCTGACTCTCTACCTTTGCTGACCAATGATAAAAATAGAACAGTTTCCTAATTTAAAAAAAGGTTTTGAAGATGTTGATTCATGTCATGGTACTCATTATAGTCAAAGATTAGAATAAACATCATGAAATCAAGAAAAATCTTCTTGAAATATGCACCTTTAGTCCTCAATTTGTACCACATGTATGTTGTGTAAGCAGGGGGGATAACGGTTAAAGCTCCGATGCACAGAATTCTAAGAATTATTATCCTATACCTATTAACACTCTTACTAATTCAACTACTGATGGATTTAATAATGAGATAAATTAATTTATTTTCCTTGCCTATTTTCTTTTTAAACTTAAACTTTAAACTAAAGTATTAAATTTAAATTTATGTATTGTATTATTATTATATTATGTTAATAGGTTTATGTTTATTGTGCACCCCTCCCGCATTACGGCTACTCCCCTATCCTGTACCCTAAGGTTGCCTGGAAGAAATCGCTACCTAAGCGATAAGGCCGCCTTGTGTACACTTTTTTTTAATTTATATCTTGTTTTTACTGTATTTCCTGTGTACAATAAAGTATTTTTGAATTTGAATTGAATTAAAGGTATAACATTAGCCAGTGATACAGTATACTGGAGAATTTGGACCATATTACACTATTCAAACGAATTATGTGCAATTACAAGCTAAGTATGATGCTTTTATGAACTTGCTCTACGAATTAAAACGATCATTACAAAACCAATTAATTCAATTATTATTTAAGTTATTTAGTATGGAAATAAAAAACTTTCACGTCAAATATGTATACAATAGAGTCTAAAATCACTTACCGATCCCTTATCAATGTACTTCAAATTAAAGGACTTTGGGCATTAAATCAAATAAGACCATACTTATTAAATTTAAAGCCAATCAAACCAAAATATTAGAAGTAAATTAGTTTTTTGAATCTGTCTTTTTGGTATTGATTCGTTGGATACATAACTTCTAATATTGCAAAGATTAAAAGCCTGTATGGATACAAATACACTCCTGATTTTAAAAAACTAGTCAAATTCATTATTAAATTACACTAATAACACTGCCCTAAAGCATTAAATGAAAGGATTGTGCGGTATCACATACAAAATTAGTTAAAATATTTTCAGACTAAACTGTCACTATTTTTAACATGACATGATTTTGAGAGAAAAATTTCAATTGTAAGACATTAAAAAAGACACTAAACGTAAACGGTCATTTTAATTTGAAACGTATGTTCCAATTGTTATTAAACAATGAAAGGAAAAGTGGCATTAAATTGAAAATGACGTTTTGTTTTAAATGTTTAGTAACAATTTGTGAAGATATATAGACACTATACTCAAAATGACGCTTTGATTTTAACTGTTCATTTCATTTCTTCATAAAAGTTAAATGTAAAAATGACACTTTATGGATAAATACGTTATTTCAGTAATTCTTTAACACTTTATTAAAGAAAATTAATATCAGAATGACACTAAACAAAATATGACGATTTTCCTCTCAGTGTTTACTCTATAATATATGCCATACATGTCACTATACAAAATATGTCACTATTACATTTTACTTAGTACCAAATTGGTAAAAACTGCATACCGACACTACTTAACCCAGGCACTTGTAATGTAGCTAGAAAAATAGGTGTCTTTGCATTATATTCTTTGCAACGTGTAAACACAGATGGCGCTTTTACTAAAAAACATGCATATTTCGTATAGTGACGGTAACGCTTTCAACGTGCGATATATGTATGTACGTATTGTATTTAAGTAACATGTATGTAATGTATGTATGAAATATACGTATAGCCTTCAATCAAAACTTACCCAACTTAGAGAGCCAGTTGGTAGTAAACTCTTTAACGGCTTCCATGTAATCGTCGTGCGGCTTGGTCTTGTCCTTATCCTTGTTATTGTTATTTCTCTTCGGCGGTTCGCAGATGACGTACTGAAGCCCGTACGAGTCCACTTTCCGCCCAAGTTCGTCCTTGGCAAAGGTCACGGAGCCGGACAGCGTGTGGCCTATCGTTAGTGTGGAGCGGGACCCTACTCTGCAAAACAAAAAGAACATAGTATTTATAACAGACAAGCGGCCTGCCCAACGGTTTCACCCGCTGATAACTGTTTTCCCGCGGAAATAAGACATTTTTCCGTTTAAAATATAGCCTATGTTCATCAGTGATAATGTAGAAATGTAATGGTAAGTTTTTTTTTATCGGTCCAGTAGTTTCGGAGCCTATTCAATTCAAACAAACAATCAAATCTTTCCTCTTTATAATATTAGTACAGAAATATAGTATTTACAATGATTAAGTAACAATGTATTAGCTGCTGATGAACTTGCTACAATGAATAAAAACGAGGTATAAAATGTCAATACTTTCGTTAAAAAAACTTATTTTTAAATAAGCAGCAAGTTAGTGGTTCATTTTATTTTGGGCTTACGATCTCCCGCACAGTTCGACTGTACGTACATAAATAAAAAATCGAAAGTCTTCATAAAAAAAAAATCCTAATTAAATATATGCTTATGTACTTACTTATCGGAAGGTACAGAAGTGAAGTATAAGGGTAACAATGTTCCACTTGATAACGATGCTGAGCTGAATTTCTTGCCTCCAGTTATCGCCTGCAATATTACATATATAATTAAGTTAAGTAGGTATATCATATAACTTAAGAAAAAGCATGCAAGCAACTAGATGTAAATTGAGAATCATCGTAAAAACAATACAGAGTATAAATAAAATTTCCTTCATGTTGCGCAACTAAAAAGACATTTGTTTATTTTATTTGAAGTTAATTTTGTTTGATGTTTCTATCCTTAAATCTGTTAAAATAACTCTTAATAGTGCTCAGATCGTAATTCTTGATTTATCTATTAGTAGCGGCCCGCCCAGTGGTACTCGTTTTCCCTTGGGAATGGGACCTCTTTCTGGCTCAAATTATACTTATAAACCTTTCTCTTAAATCACTCTAAAAAAGGCATCAAAATCCGGTGCGTAATTTTAAAGATCTAAGGATACACAACACAAGGACAGACACGGGAAGCTTGTTTTATAATATGTAGTGATAGTGGTTTCTAAATCCGTTAAAATAGTTGTGATGAGATCATAGTTGTAGACTTACCTGTGGCTGCGAGCAGTAGACATCTATACTGATGGGTGTGGGCAGCCGCTGTTGTATAACAACTGGCAGCTCTTGTAGTTTCTCCAACAGCGACTTGTTCTCGTGACGCACGTTCAGACGCAGTGTGTAGTCGCCCTTTTCTAGCTTCACTGAGTACTGGGGAAATAAAATGTAGGCAAATGTAAGATTTATATTGGATTTTAAAAAAGAGAAGCAATATTTGAAGTAACGAACCAGAACAGAACAGTACAGTTTTCCTCAAGGAACATAGTTTGAAACTTAAAATTATGTTTTCAGCTTCCTTTACAAAAAGACACGACAGACAGACAGAAACACTTTATTGCTCACATTAGAAATAATAACTTATATGAGAACAAAAAGAAACAACACAATATAAGCACCCTGGCAAGCAGAAAACATGCAGCCTTATCGCTTTAAGCGATCTCTACCAGGCAACCCTGCACACTAAGAGGAAACATTTGAAAACACTGTAAATAGCAGCGCCTACACATAAAACGAGCTAGTCGACTGAATCATTCTAGCCTATGTTCCAAGAAAAAGTTGTTCAGTTTGGTGGACTGATCCTTTTCACTCTTTCATGCCACTACGGATTGACAGGATATTTCGCAGAGGTATATCTGTGAGGATCAGACATAAGCCACGCGGGTACAAACGTCTTTTTAATTACCTTGGAAGGATAAGCGTCGCCGACCGCCATGAGCTGTTTGCAGGAGTTGTAGATCATCCACATCTGCGCCTCAAATTCCGACTCGTACAGCATGTCACACAGCAGCGATACTATTGGTGATACCTGCAGAGAAAAATCGATTGGTTTGTTTTTTTTGTAAAGTATGGGTTTGCTCTTGACTTTAGTCTAGGTCATAGGACAGAGACAGAGTCTAAGATGGAGCGAGCTCACCCAGAAGAAGCCTGTTCACTCTTACTTTGAAGAGATTAGGGTTCTATGCGTTTGGAAACACAGACGCAGGTAGTTTATTCTTCCTTTTTGTAGTATGCTACTCTTCTCTTCTATGATATATTTTATAGTTTTTACATGACTGCCCAACCAAAAGCGAGTGTAATGTTTTTAGAGTTCATGCATGTAAGTGTGTATATATGTGCGATTCTTCAAAGTACTGAAACTCGTTAACCAATGAACAGATTCGAATGGGAATGGTATCGGCAGAATCCTTACATTATCCCGAGTGTCATAGGCTAGGCTTTATCTCAGATAGCAGTCGTGTTTTTAAGTTTTTTAATCAATCATGCTTGTTTCGTCTACCTGGTTATATAACTGATTGGGCCACATTCTATTAATGGCTTAGTTAAGTCAAGTCAAATTAGAGCACACGTAATTCTTGTACCATGTAACAGGCAGACATGTACTTTAGTCTGTACGATGGACAATAAGGTACAAGAGAATGGAAGAGGAACAGCGCACATCTATCCAACGAAAGACGTCGTCAATAGCGCATAGCCAATACAAAGAGGTGCAGAAAATATGTGACAAAAATTATTTAAACGAAAATGTGCGGCAAATATTTCGCGTCATGACAAGGATTGTGCCAGACAATCTATCTACCCTTGTCACACTTAGGTTAATTTCATATTTCTGTACTGCTCTCAGATGACACGCGTAATATTTGCTGCACATTTTGTTAGTTTGAATAATTTTTGTCGCATATTACGCGCACCCATACAAGATAAACGATGTAATACAATCTGTAATAAATTCTTACATCAGTGGCCTTGGCGATGTGGAAGTTGTAAGTGTTGACGAGCTGGTAGATCTGCCGGCTCGGCGGGATCACGTCGCGCGCCGTCAGCGGGCTCAGCTTGGATTCAGACGGTCTGGAAATAACACAAACTACAATTAGACGGTTGTATAAAGTGAGGACATTTTGTGGTACGACGACATGTTAACGTAAGATTATGCGTGCGAATACGTGTGAATGTATGCCATATGTTTGTGCTATCAGGTAATTATAATTAGGTATGCGATTATGAGTGTGAATATGTGTGAAAATGCGCGCGAATATTTGCGGGTATGTGTGCGATTTATATAAGATGAAATTTTACTAGTGACCGATAGCGAAAACTGTTGTAAATACTTTTTGTAAATACTGAGACACCCTGGCCACTATATATTTTTATATTTATGTTTGTCAACTATGACACAAAACAAAACTGTTACTCTAATAAAATATTCTGTTGATGATACATCAAACAACTTAGTTTACTTCCATGATCTCAAATTCCCTTTCGGAAATTTAACAGGTTATGGGCCCAGAGCCCCTCTAACCTAAGTTGTGTAAGAATATATAATTTGGTACGAGTGCTATGGAGGGTGACACCCAAAACCCTTCATCGGCAGGACAACTGCCGGCACCAGCGCAACCTACAGCTACACCTAGTGGACAGCAGCCTTTCCCGATGGCACAACAGATTGGGGTGCCCACGATTGAGAAACTGGAGGGTGCCAGAAACTTCACCAGCTGGAGTTTCTCGATGAAGAACGTACTCGTCGTGAGTGACATGTGGGATTTTATAGAAAGTCCCGCACTTATGATGCAGCAACTTGGAGACATGCAATTCAAGCGGCTTGATGCAAAAACAAAGGCAAAAATATGCTTATCAGTAGCAACATCGGTGTACCCTGTGATAATGAGCTGCACCACCGCCAAGAAAACCTGGGAAAAGCTACAAGCAGCTTATGCTGACAGCGGCCTTCTACGGCGCCTGCACCTACTTCGTAAACTCTTCAATACAAGACTGGAGAACTGTACTAGCATGGACGAATATGTTAACGGAATCCGCAGCACGCAGCAGCAACTAGCGGAAATAAAGGCTCCCGTCGATGATGAGTTTGTAGGAGTTATAATGTTAACTGGTTTGACTGAAAAATATAACCCTATGGTAATGGCATTGGAAGGATCGGGAACTAAAATCTCTTCGGACTCCGTAGCTACATTGTTACTGAAGGAGGACCAGCGGCCATCGACCTCGACGAAAGACAGTGCTCTGTATACATCGAAGCCTACGCCTGCGTCCAAGACTACGCCTGTGCCCCCGCGCCCAAAGCATGTGTGCACATTCTGCAAGCGACATGGACACGTCGTCTCGGAGTGCCGGAACCGCAAAAAGAAGAATAAGGCTAATTTCAGTACACATGTTACACTTTATTCATCTTTTCATTCTTCCAAAAACCCATCCCATTGGTTCATAGATTCTGGCGCAACATCTCATATGTGCAATAACATACAATCATTCAGCAATTTTTCTCCCCAGTCAGACACAGTAACCGTAGCCAACAACCAGCAGATTTTAAGCGAAGGAACAGGTACAATTTGTGTAAATAGCGGCAATATTGACAAAATTTCTAACGCCCTATTAGTACCACAACTTTCGGCTAATTTATTATCTGTTAGTTCTATGGCAGGGAAGGGCTATGCTACAGTTTTTACTAGTAAAGGTGCTCAAATCTATCTCGAAAAAGGGCTCAAAATTTCGGGAACAGTAGTAGCAACAGGGCAAAATTATAAGGGCATGTATAAATTAGATATTTCTGAGCCACAACAACAAGCACAGCTGACAAATGTCAGAAATGAAACAGCTGTTCTGTGGCATAGACGCCTCGGACATCTCAACGTCAAAGCGATGTCTACTCTGAAAAAGAGAACGAATGGCATAAACTGTCAAATAGATAGTTCGGATTTAGATGAAACCTGCATTCCTTGCCTTCAAGGAAAATTAGCAAAAAGTCCATTCAAAAAGTCGAAAAGTAAGTCTTTCAAAAAGTGTGAGCTCATTCATTCCGACCTTTGTGGACCAATGAGTACACATTCATGGGGTGGCGCGCTCTACTTACTTACTTTCACAGATGACTTTACGCGCAAAACTTTTGGCTACTTGCTAAAGTCAAAAAGTGAAGTGTTTTCAAAGTTTGTCGAATTCAAACAACTTGTAGAAAACCAAACAAACGAAAAAATTAAAAAGTTCTGACAACGGTCGTGAATTTGTAAACGGGCCGATGTCTACATTTTTAAGGGAGAATGGAATTATCCATCAGACCTCTGTAGCCTACAACCCTCAGCAAAACGGCGTCGCTGAACGGGTTAATCGGACGATTGTAGAAAAGGCCAGAGCAATGTTGCACGACGCAAAGCTCCCAAAAGCTTACTGGGGTGAGGCAGTAAATACAGCAATTCACCTAAAAAATCTTTCGCCCACCCAAGCTTTAAAAAATAAAATACCTGACGAACTTTGGTACGGGAAACGACTTGATGTGTCTCATCTACGTGTTTTCGGCTGTGAAGCGCATTCTTTTATTCCAAAAGAAAAACGCAGCAAACTGGACTCGAAAACCCAGTCTTGCATTTTTGTTGGATACTCAACTGAGACTAAAGGCTATCGCCTTATAGATCCTCGCAACCCACGAGCGATCATATTGTCACGGGATGTAGTCTTTATTGAAGACAAACTTGGAGTTACTGAACCACAGCAACCAACCACCCCTAACAACAGTCTCACTTACGATTTAATTGTTAATACAAGAGTAGACCAACAGGAAACACAACCGCCTACGACACAACAGCCAAGTCTTCCATCACCTCTCATCTCAGATGTTCCAGTCCCACGTCCTAACTCTGAAATACCCCCTCAAAACACTGAACCCCAGCCACAGCCTCTACCACAAATAGATACATCTGCGACTGCTGAACCGGCATCACCAGAGTATCTGTCAGCTACTTCTGAACCAGATGAACCCGTTCTTCCTGAAGTTCCTACTGAACCTGAACGCAGATACCCTGTCCGTGTAAGGAATCCTCCTGAACGCTTCGGATATCTCACCTCAGACCTGGAACCCGAATCTTTTAAAGAAGTAACGGATCATGAAGAGAAGGAAAAGTGGTTAGAAGCTATGCATGCTGAATACGATTCCCTAATAAAAAATGGAACCTGGGTTCTCGTCGATAGACCCTCCGGCAGAAAAACGATTAAATGCAAATGGGTATTTAAACTAAAAAAGGACACTAGTGGCCAAATAACGAAATACAAAGCCAGACTAGTAGCAAAAGGCTTCACCCAAGTAGCAGGGATTGAATACAGTGAAACTTTTGCACCAGTCGCTAGACTGTCTTCAGTGCGACTATTATTGGCTTTTGCGGCTCAACGTGGACTTCAAGTTGACCACCTAGACGTGGAAACTGCATTTCTAAATGGGGACCTCGATGAGGAAATTTATATGGAACAGCCAGACGGCTTCTCCACTGACCCAAAGGGCAAAGTATGCCTACTCAAAAAGGCTCTATATGGCCTTAAACAAGCTCCACGACAATGGAACTTGAAAGTCTGTGAAGCCATGAAAAAACTTGACCTGCAGCAAGCTTCTAACGAGCATTGCCTGTACTACAGACGCGACGGAAACGACCTACTTGTAGTAGCTGTATTCGTCGACGATTTCTTTATTCTCCGTAGTAACGACAGCATGAAGGACGACCTTAAGCTCGGCTTAAAGAAACTATTCGTGGTCAAAGACCTTGGTCCTGTCAAAGACTGTCTTGGAATGCGTGTTGTCCAGAAACCCGGCAACATATCTCTCGATCAAACCAAATATATCGAGAAAGTGATAGAGAAGTTTGGTATGACTGATGCCATCCCTGTCTCAACGCCCATGGAACCAGGTATGAAGCTCACAATCCCTGATAAGGATGATGAGAAACCCGATTTGCCATACCAACAGCTTATTGGTTCTCTAATGTACATTGCAATAGGCACAAGACCAGATATATCCTATGCAGTATCTTATCTGAGCCAGTTCAATGGACATTACGGGGAGGTGCATTGGAAAGCTGCCAAACGAGTTTTAAGGTATCTTAAAGCAACTAAGGACCTAAAACTAAACTTTAAAAATGGTGACGGTTATCCAACCGGCTATGCTGACGCCGACTACGCCAGCAACGTAGTAGACAGACGCTCATACACGGGGTACGTTTTCAAGATGTGCAGTGCTGCCATCTCTTGGGAATCTAAGAAACAGCGCACCCCTGCACTGAGTACCACAGAGGCCGAATACATGGCCCTAGGCGAAGCCTGCAAAGAGGCCATCTATCTCCGCACACTTATCAAAGAAGTCTACAACGTCATACAGCCACTCACCATTCATACAGACAAACAAAGCACAATCAAACTCACTCGCAACAACACATTCCATGCACGCACAAAACACATCGACATTAGACATCACTTCATACGCCTACTCTCAGAACAGGACTACATAATCACATACATACCAACACACAACATGATCGCAGACATCCTCACCAAGCCTCTACCAAAACTCAAACATTGTAAATTTTCATGTTCATTAGGTTTAGGCTAGGATTCAGATCATGGTTAGGTATGTAAATAGTTCTCTAGGTTTAGGTGTATATACAGGTTGAAGTTTTTTTTGGTGAAGTGTATATTATTATACAGGTTGATGTAATTTTTTTTTGTTTGTGTATAGTTTTAATTTTGTGTTGTGTTATCGTGTGTTTGTTTATAGTGATCTTTGATATGTCTTATCTTAGTTTTATACAGGTACAGGGTGCCCCATTACGGGGAGGTGTTGTAAATACTTTTTGTAAATACTGAGACACCCTGGCCACTATATATTTTTATATTTATGTTTGTCAACTATGACACAAAACAAAACTGTTACTCTAATAAAATATTCTGTTGATGATACATCAAACAACTTAGTTTACTTCCATGATCTCAAATTCCCTTTCGGAAATTTAACAAAAACACTATCGGTCACTAGTGAAATTTTACTAGTTGCCGATAACCAAACCACTATCGGTCACTAGGATATACGGGCTGGTGATAAGGAACAACTTAAATAAAATAAAATAAAAATAAAATAAAATAAACTTACCCCAAGAAACATGGTCGAAATATAAAAAAAAATTACCTTTACCGAAAATTTTGCAAGTTTTCAAAAAAAAAAAAAAAAAAAATTACCTCTGAATTGATTCGAATGGGAATTGTATGGGAAGAATCCTTATATTATCCCAAGTTTCATAGGCTTTATCTCAGAAAGCAGTCGTGTTAAATTAGTATGCTTGTTGTCATGTGATACGCACCTCACAACCAGCTCGGTGTACTTGAGCTGCGCGGAGGGCTGCACATCTTGCAGCCTCAAGGAGGATCACTATGCTTGTTGTCATGTGATACGCACCTCACAACCGGCTCGGTGTACTTGAGCTGCGCGGAGGGCTGCACATCTTGCAGCCTCAAGGAGGATCACTATGCTTGTTGTCATGTGATACGCACCTCACAACCGGCTCGGTGTACTTGAGCTGCGCGGAGGGCTGCACATCTTGCAGCCTCAAGGAGGATCACTATGCTTGTTGTCATGTGATACGCACCTCACAACCGGCTCGGTGTACTTGAGCTGCGCGGAGGGCTGCACATCTTGCAGCCTCAAGGAGGATCACTATGCTTGTTGTCATGTGATACGCACCTCACAACCGGCTCGGTGTACTTGAGCTGCGCGGAGGGCTGCACATCTTGCAGCCTCAAGGAGGATCACTATGCTTGTTGTCATGTGATACGCACCTCACAACCGGCTCGGTGTACTTGAGCTGCACATCTTGCAGCCTCAAGGAGGATCACTATGCTTGTTGTCATGTGATACGCACCTCACAACCGGCTCGGTGTACTTGAGCTGCGCGGAGGGCTGCACATCTTGCAGCCTCAAGGAGGATCACTATGCTTGTTGTCATGTGATACGCACCTCACAACCGGCTCGGTGTACTTGAGCTGCACATCTTGCAGCCTCAAGGAGGATCACTATGCTTGTTGTCATGTGATACGCACCTCACAACCGGCTCGGTGTACTTGAGCTGCGCGGAGGGCTGCACATCTTGCAGCCTCAAGGAGGATCACTATGCTTGTTGTCATGTGATACGCACCTCACAACCGGCTCGGTGTACTTGAGCTGCGCGGAGGGCTGCACATCTTGCAGCCTCAAGGAGGATCACTATGCTTGTTGTCATGTGATACGCACCTCACAACCGGCTCGGTGTACTTGAGCTGCGCGGAGGGCTGCACGTCTTGCAGCCTCAAGGAGGATCACTATGCTTGTTGTCATGTGATACGCACCTCACAACCGGCTCGGTGTACTTGAGCTGCGCGGAGGGCTGCACATCTTGCAGCCTCAAGGAGGATCACTATGCTTGTTGTCATGTGATACGCACCTCACAACCAGCTCGGTGTACTTGAGCTGCGCGGAGGGCTGCACATCTTGCAGCCTCAAGGAGGATCACTATGCTTGTTGTCATGTGATACGCACCTCACAACCGGCTCGGTGTACTTGAGCTGCGCGGAGGGCTGCACATCTTGCAGCCTCAAGGAGGATCACTATGCTTGTTGTCATGTGATACGCACCTCACAACCGGCTCGGTGTACTTGAGCTGCGCGGAGGGCTGCACATCTTGCAGCCTCAAGGAGGATCACTATGCTTGTTGTCATGTGATACGCACCTCACAACCGGCTCGGTGTACTTGAGCTGCACATCTTGCAGCCTCAAGGAGGATCACTATGCTTGTTGTCATGTGATACGCACCTCACAACCGGCTCGGTGTACTTGAGCTGCGCGGAGGGCTGCACATCTTGCAGCCTCAAGGAGGATCACTATGCTTGTTGTCATGTGATACGCACCTCACAACCGGCTCGGTGTACTTGAGCTGCGCGGAGGGCTGCACATCTTGCAGCCTCAAGGAGGATCACTATGCTTGTTGTCATGTGATACGCACCTCACAACCGGCTCGGTGTACTTGAGCTGCGCGGAGGGCTGCACATCTTGCAGCCTCAAGGAGGATCACTATGCTTGTTGTCATGTGATACGCACCTCACAACCGGCTCGGTGTACTTGAGCTGCGCGGAGGGCTGCACATCTTGCAGCCTCAAGGAGGATCACTATGCTTGTTGTCATGTGATACGCACCTCACAACCGGCTCGGTGTACTTGAGCTGCGCGGAGGGCTGCACATCTTGCAGCCTCAAGGAGGATCACTATGCTTGTTGTCATGTGATACGCACCTCACAACCGGCTCGGTGTACTTGAGCTGCGCGGAGGGCTGCACATCTTGCAGCCTCAAGGAGGATCACTATGCTTGTTGTCATGTGATACGCACCTCACAACCGGCTCGGTGTACTTGAGCTGCGCGGAGGGCTGCACGTCTTGCAGCCTCAAGGAGGATCACTATGCTTGTTGTCATGTGATACGCACCTCACAACCGGCTCGGTGTACTTGAGCTGCGCGGAGGGCTGCACATCTTGCAGCCTCAAGGAGGATCACTATGCTTGTTGTCATGTGATACGCACCTCACAACCGGCTCGGTGTACTTGAGCTGCACATCTTGCAGCCTCAAGGAGGATCACTATGCTTGTTGTCATGTGATACGCACCTCACAACCGGCTCGGTGTACTTGAGCTGCGCGGAGGGCTGCACATCTTGCAGCCTCAAGGAGGATCACTATGCTTGTTGTCATGTGATACGCACCTCACAACCGGCTCGGTGTACTTGAGCTGCACATCTTGCAGCCTCAAGGAGGATCACTATGCTTGTTGTCATGTGATACGCACCTCACAACCGGCTCGGTGTACTTGAGCTGCGCGGAGGGCTGCACATCTTGCAGCCTCAAGGAGGATCACTATGCTTGTTGTCATGTGATACGCACCTCACAACCGGCTCGGTGTACTTGAGCTGCGCGGAGGGCTGCACATCTTGCAGCCTCAAGGAGGATCACTATGCTTGTTGTCATGTGATACGCACCTCACAACCGGCTCGGTGTACTTGAGCTGCGCGGAGGGCTGCACATCTTGCAGCCTCAAGGAGGATCACTATGCTTGTTGTCATGTGATACGCACCTCACAACCGGCTCGGTGTACTTGAGCTGCGCGGAGGGCTGCACGTCTTGCAGCCTCAAGGAGGATCACTATGCTTGTTGTCATGTGATACGCACCTCACAACCGGCTCGGTGTACTTGAGCTGCGCGGAGGGCTGCACATCTTGCAGCCTCAAGGAGGATCACTATGCTTGTTGTCATGTGATACGCACCTCACAACCGGCTCGGTGTACTTGAGCTGCGCGGAGGGCTGCACATCTTGCAGCCTCAAGGAGGATCACTATGCTTGTTGTCATGTGATACGCACCTCACAACCGGCTCGGTGTACTTGAGCTGCACATCTTGCAGCCTCAAGGAGGATCACTATGCTTGTTGTCATGTGATACGCACCTCACAACCGGCTCGGTGTACTTGAGCTGCGCGGAGGGCTGCACATCTTGCAGCCTCAAGGAGGATCACTATGCTTGTTGTCATGTGATACGCACCTCACAACCGGCTCGGTGTACTTGAGCTGCGCGGAGGGCTGCACATCTTGCAGCCTCAAGGAGGATCACTATGCTTGTTGTCATGTGATACGCACCTCACAACCGGCTCGGTGTACTTGAGCTGCACATCTTGCAGCCTCAAGGAGGATCACTATGCTTGTTGTCATGTGATACGCACCTCACAACCGGCTCGGTGTACTTGAGCTGCGCGGAGGGCTGCACATCTTGCAGCCTCAAGGAGGATCACTATGCTTGTTGTCATGTGATACGCACCTCACAACCGGCTCGGTGTACTTGAGCTGCACATCTTGCAGCCTCAAGGAGGATCACTATGCTTGTTGTCATGTGATACGCACCTCACAACCGGCTCGGTGTACTTGAGCTGCGCGGAGGGCTGCACATCTTGCAGCCTCAAGGAGGATCACTATGCTTGTTGTCATGTGATACGCACCTCACAACCGGCTCGGTGTACTTGAGCTGCACATCTTGCAGCCTCAAGGAGGATCACTATGCTTGTTGTCATGTGATACGCACCTCACAACCGGCTCGGTGTACTTGAGCTGCACATCTTGCAGCCTCAAGGAGGATCACTATGCTTGTTGTCATGTGATACGCACCTCACAACCGGCTCGGTGTACTTGAGCTGCGCGGAGGGCTGCACGTCTTGCAGCCTCAAGGAGGATCACTATGCTTGTTGTCATGTGATACGCACCTCACAACCGGCTCGGTGTACTTGAGCTGCGCGGAGGGCTGCACATCTTGCAGCCTCAAGGAGGATCACTATGCTTGTTGTCATGTGATACGCACCTCACAACCGGCTCGGTGTACTTGAGCTGCGCGGAGGGCTGCACATCTTGCAGCCTCAAGGAGGACCACTATGCTTGTTGTCATGTGATACGCACCTCACAACCGGCTCGGTGTACTTGAGCTGCGCGGAGGGCTGCACGTCTTGCAGCCTCAAGGAGGATCACTATGCTTGTTGTCATGTGATACGCACCTCACAACCGGCTCGGTGTACTTGAGCTGCGCGGAGGGCTGCACATCTTGCAGCCTCAAGGAGGATCACTATGCTTGTTGTCATGTGATACGCACCTCACAACCGGCTCGGTGTACTTGAGCTGCGCGGAGGGCTGCACATCTTGCAGCCTCAAGGAGGATCACTATGCTTGTTGTCATGTGATACGCACCTCACAACCGGCTCGGTGTACTTGAGCTGCACATCTTGCAGCCTCAAGGAGGATCACTATGCTTGTTGTCATGTGATACGCACCTCACAACCGGCTCGGTGTACTTGAGCTGCGCGGAGGGCTGCACGTCTTGCAGCCTCAAGGAGGATCACTATGCTTGTTGTCATGTGATACGCACCTCACAACCGGCTCGGTGTACTTGAGCTGCACATCTTGCAGCCTCAAGGAGGATCACTATGCTTGTTGTCATGTGATACGCACCTCACAACCGGCTCGGTGTACTTGAGCTGCACATCTTGCAGCCTCAAGGAGGATCACTATGCTTGTTGTCATGTGATACGCACCTCACAACCGGCTCGGTGTACTTGAGCTGCGCGGAGGGCTGCACATCTTGCAGCCTCAAGGAGGATCACTATGCTTGTTGTCATGTGATACGCACCTCACAACCGGCTCGGTGTACTTGAGCTGCGCGGAGGGCTGCACATCTTGCAGCCTCAAGGAGGATCACTATGCTTGTTGTCATGTGATACGCACCTCACAACCGGCTCGGTGTACTTGAGCTGCGCGGAGGGCTGCACATCTTGCAGCCTCAAGGAGGATCACTATGCTTGTTGTCATGTGATACGCACCTCACAACCGGCTCGGTGTACTTGAGCTGCGCGGAGGGCTGCACATCTTGCAGCCTCAAGGAGGATCACTATGCTTGTTGTCATGTGATACGCACCTCACAACCGGCTCGGTGTACTTGAGCTGCGCGGAGGGCTGCACATCTTGCAGCCTCAAGGAGGATCACTATGCTTGTTGTCATGTGATACGCACCTCACAACCGGCTCGGTGTACTTGAGCTGCGCGGAGGGCTGCACGTCTTGCAGCCTCAAGGAGGATCACTATGCTTGTTGTCATGTGATACGCACCTCACAACCGGCTCGGTGTACTTGAGCTGCACATCTTGCAGCCTCAAGGAGGATCACTATGCTTGTTGTCATGTGATACGCACCTCACAACCGGCTCGGTGTACTTGAGCTGCGCGGAGGGCTGCACATCTTGCAGCCTCAAGGAGGATCACTATGCTTGTTGTCATGTGATACGCACCTCACAACCGGCTCGGTGTACTTGAGCTGCGCGGAGGGCTGCACATCTTGCAGCCTCAAGGAGGATCACTATGCTTGTTGTCATGTGATACGCACCTCACAACCGGCTCGGTGTACTTGAGCTGCGCGGAGGGCTGCACATCTTGCAGCCTCAAGGAGGATCACTATGCTTGTTGTCATGTGATACGCACCTCACAACCGGCTCGGTGTACTTGAGCTGCGCGGAGGGCTGCACATCTTGCAGCCTCAAGGAGGATCACTATGCTTGTTGTCATGTGATACGCACCTCACAACCGGCTCGGTGTACTTGAGCTGCACATCTTGCAGCCTCAAGGAGGATCACTATGCTTGTTGTCATGTGATACGCACCTCACAACCGGCTCGGTGTACTTGAGCTGCGCGGAGGGCTGCACATCTTGCAGCCTCAAGGAGGATCACTATGCTTGTTGTCATGTGATACGCACCTCACAACCGGCTCGGTGTACTTGAGCTGCGCGGAGGGCTGCACATCTTGCAGCCTCAAGGAGGATCACTATGCTTGTTGTCATGTGATACGCACCTCACAACCGGCTCGGTGTACTTGAGCTGCGCGGAGGGCTGCACATCTTGCAGCCTCAAGGAGGATCACTATGCTTGTTGTCATGTGATACGCACCTCACAACCGGCTCGGTGTACTTGAGCTGCGCGGAGGGCTGCACATCTTGCAGCCTCAATGCGGACAGCACGACCCCCTTCATCCCCTCCGCGGCTCCCATGACGAATCTCTTGCCGAAGTCCGGCTTGAGCCCGTGGAACTCTATGCTGTAGTTCACTTGTATGTCGCCTATGTTCGCCCAGTATTTCGCTATCACTACTTCTAATGGTACGCCGCCCTGAGGAAAGAAATGGAATAGATCAATCAATGTTAAAAAGGATTTGTACTGTAATGAGTGTTTTGATTAGTTGGTTATTCTCAAAGGTCAAACATCAACGTTACTGGACAATATCTCAAAACTAAGACCTGCCAAAGCAATCAGTCAACTGCCTCATGAGATAACTCTGCCAATAAAACTGTAATTTTTATAACTTTTGAAAAAAAACTAATACACAATTGCTTTCCATACAGATTGGGCCCACGGGCCAACTTATGCGATAATTATTTTGTGTGTCATATCATTTTTGCGATTTGGCATCAGTTGAAGAACAAAACTCGTTAAGTTATATTCGCTGAATAGAAGAGCTTGGTAGATTTTTAATTCTCTGTCTCTTTTCAAATCTAGGACGAATTTTTCATCATGCATCTGTTGTATGGTCTACAAGTTCAACGACTTTATCCTTCTAGAACGTACTTGCAACTGGAAGGGCAGCAGCGTGGCCGCCTCGGCGTTGACGTTGATGAGTTTCTGCGTCTCGTGGCAGCGGCAGCTCTTGCGCGGCAGTATCTGCATCGTGTGCACGAGGAACCGGCCAGACTTCTCTTTGTCTTCTGTCGTCATTTTGAGCACGCCCCATGTGGCTTCGGGAGGAGCTATAAAGAGATTACTTTGCATTAAGAGGTAATAGAAAGAGGCACAAGAACAGGTACAATTAGAACGCTAAAAAAATCGATGTTTCCGAAATAACTAGCTCTCAGACTAAAGCTTTATGGACTAATCTTTTTCGTTATGTCACCCAATTATAAATAATGTGCACTTCACTTGTAGACAATTTTGATAAAAGCATAAATCGCACTATTCCCAAACATAATAAGTAGGTACCTTAATTTTTAATTGGCATCTAACAGAACTTACCGATGACGAAATGTCTTTTAATAGTGGCAGGTTTGAAGAGCACGTTTTCTTCCTTTATAAGCGGGCAGCCGGGCGCGGACAGCTGTAGAGGCTCCGGCCGTAACACCGTGATAGGGATGCGGAATACAGGGCCTTTGGACACGCAGTTCACGTCGAATGCGTTTATACTGGAAAATTAATAGATCGAATAAAACCTACTTTATTTATGATTGTATCTAGGGAAAAGAGACAAATTATGGGACCATACGCATGGGAGGACTCAATAATTAATAAACGACAAACAACAGGCATTCGTAATACTTAAATATTTTAGACCCACAATCTTTTCTACATCTTTGCGACAAAAAAATTATAATTTATTTTTTCTGTGTATTTTTTATGCAATTAAGATACATCTCTCTATACATCTGAATCCGGCCCACTACCTCTCAAAATCAGATAAGTCAAGTCAATTTTCTAAACTGCGTACAAAACCAACTGAGAACAATATAGTGATTGTGATTTATAATGAGCCCCACGTCTCAACCCAGTTGTGTCAATTCTCACAGAAATAGGTCGACTGGCGTTCATCATATTAGGATGTGCCGGGGCCGACACCCAAATACTATTTCCTAACAAAGAATAGTAAGACATAGGGAAAAAAATTCCCACCAGATATCACTGGATTTTAAATCTGCAAAGATCGGGTATGTTCTATTCTAATAAGGTATATATAACCTATAGTATACTATTACAACCACACCTCGGACACTGGCGATCAAATGTATGAATCAAACGCGTTGCTAAGCACACAGTCTAAGCTCGCGTAGGTGAACGCGGACCATGCTTGTGTGTGTGAGACAACATGTCAGGGTTGCCGCCATTTTGCGTTGCGAGTCGGGAATGCAATGTGCGGCAGTATGAAATGACCTTCGTCGTCGCGTCCTTGCTAGCCGGTGTCTGAGCGTCCTCCGAGCGCGGGTGGGCGGCGCTTGTAGGGGGAGGCAGGGAGTGACCATACTGTACGCTAGTACTATTAATTATACTGTGATTACAACCTAGAATTACAACTTCTTCCTCTTCTTCGTCAGCACGGTTTCGCCTCCTAAAGTTCTCCATTCTGCGCTGCGCATCTCCGTTTTTTGTATCCATAACGTTCCGGCGCGATCCTTGATGTCGTCGGTACATCTGGCGGGTGGTCTGTCTGCGCTGCGTTTCCCTAATCGGGAACACAACAACAGAATTACAACATACCTGGTAAAATGAGCTCCAGGACTCAACCCCGTGGTATCGATCCTCACAGAGATAGGTCTGCTTGCGTTCATCATGTCGAGATGCGCCGGCGCCGACACCCAGCCCGCGTTGCAGGATAAAGCCAGGCGCACACCGAAGTTGATCTTGCGCGCGATCACCTCCTTGTCTGCAAGAGGGTGGCTACATAACTCATGTTGCTACCGTTCGCGGCAGGAGATTGCTATGAGCGAGTAACAGGGCACTTATATTTCAGATTGACTAAGAAAATGCTATATGTTCACAGTGCCATAGACAGCATATCAACCTACCCATTTAAGGGATTAACTTATACTGGTTTTTATACAGTTACTAAGAATTACCAGTAAAATTGGTTGTTTAAAGGCATCGATTGATGTTCTGCTGATAGTACGTGAGGAACTATTCACTTACTTTTTTATTTACAATTTAAAATAGGTACACTACATGAGTTAATTAAAAACTGACAAAAAGTCTTGCTCCCAACTTAAAAAACGGAGTAACAGAAAAAGATTTGTAATAACGCGATGGGTGATGATTAGTTACAAATCTGTGCATACAGGGTGTAAGGGATGGTGTACCGAAAACTTTGCAGGCATAATCAGATCATAGAACTGAACAACTTTTTTAGGAAACCAATCCTTATTTGAGTTTTCATAGAAAGTTTGGGAGGTCCAAACCTTTTTTTCGTTTACCAACATATTTTCCATAGAAACAGTTGTTTAGGTTCATGGTCAGATCATGCCTGCAAAGATTTCGGTAAACCATCCCTTATATCCCGCATACTCGCAATCGGTTTTAAATGAAAATAAATATCCTAGACAATTTACACAGCGCCATCTAGCCCCAAACTAAGCAAAGCTTGTACTATGGGAACTAAATAGCTGATATTAATACTTACATACATTTTTTGTAAATAAATACATATTATACATAGACATCACCCATCTGAAAATAGCTTAACAAATATAATACCGTATGGAGCAAGAAAGATGCAGCTGCATCGACAAGGATTTAGTCTAATTTAAGGAATACATGGTTTATTTGAACCAACTAAAGATTTTAAGTAATGTAAACTACTTATTCATATTTGCAAGAACTTACACACAAGCTTAGTAGACTCGGTGTAAGGGACTTGAATTTCTTCCAACGACTCTACGAAAAAGAAGAAAGGCTAACTAATATTTCTTAAATAAAAGAATTATTTTTACAAAAACCTAGTTAAAGTTGAGGGAACGGTGGAACATTTGCCGAACATAAAATTTCCTTTTTACTTATTATACAACCATAAGTAGAAAGTAAAAGTTATTGGGAAATATTTTCATAATACCTCTTGCGCCTAAAGGACATTTTCCAAGACAATGGGGCCTTACCACAAAAAAGTAAGACAATTAGTGTTGAACGCATTTTTGACGTATTTTTGCTATAATGGAGTTTTATTTAAACGCGCGTATAGGGGCGTGCAATCCATATAGGCACAAAAGCACTGCCTACCCTAATATTTAGATGTGAATCGCAGACGCACTTTTGGTGACAGCCACCGTATAATTGACATCTTGGGACAGACGCAATTTGATGCGGCGACGTGTACCATGATACCTGTCCGGTTTTTGTATGGGATCTCGTTATTTTCTTTCCTCTAAAAACCAAATACGACAAAACACTGATTTAAAAATGCGGTGCGAACCAGCCTGTCTAACTTTTTGTGGTACGGTACTATACTGTAATGTTTTTTTTTTTAGTTCTGGACCCTATGATTTTAACCCCGGGGCTATTTAAATCTACACCTGACTGTATGGTGGGGAGCAGGAGCTCACCCGGAGAAGTTTTTTGGTTGTTCAAACAACCAGCTCAATCGCCAGTATATATACTCATTCACTTAGAAAAAATCGCAAAAATAACTTACTTTCTCTATCGTTGTGGTTCTGCAGAAACTGTGGCTCCACCGTGATGCCGATGTCTTTGGGCACGTCTTGGTACTTGGGTCGCAGCAGTATGCCCTTGGCCTGGCCGGTGCCGCACTGGATTTGGAACGTCACGTCGCGCTCCGGCTCCTTGTGGTACGTTGACAGCAGCTCGTAGGCCTGGGATTGAATTAAATAACTATATTACTACTAGAGATGCACCGACTATTCGCCGACTGATATTTTTTTATAGTCACCGACTATTCGGCTGATAACGATATTAAATTTTAATATAATAATTTATTTCAACCAGTAAGAATAATGTTCAGAATGAAACCACAAATGGTTTAAATGGCAGAAAGGCTCTAAAAACTTGATTTCTATTTCCAAACGTCACCAAATTAATGATCGGCTCAGCTGGCTAGTCGGGAAAGCCAGCTAAAGCGGCTGATTTAAGGCTGATTAGTCGGTAGTCGACTTGTCGGCTAAAACCATAGTCGGTGCGCATCTCTAGTAACTACATATTAATAAATATTAAAAGCATCATCAACAAAGAAACTGTTTCTCCCGAATAAAGTATAAACAAGATTGGTAGATGAAACAGGAGGTCGAACTTAAGACATGATTGGTAAAAAAATTATTAAGCAAAAAACATATTATAATTGGGCACCGAGGTTTCGATTTATTGAAAAAATACGAAAACATTATTATGATATGATTAGGAATTATTTGACCAAGTAAAATCACGATTGGTCAAAGAAAATACACGAATGCTCGAATAATATATAAAGACGTTATTGGTTCAAGAGAAAAACATGATTTATCAGAGCAAGATTATAATTGGTTCAAGAAAAGACATTATTAATCCATTAAAAGTTGTGATTGACCTGAGTTTTCCGACTGGTCAGACAAAAGTTAAGATAAATTTTTAAAAATCTTACCTTTTCTACGTTAACTAAACCGCAGCCCTGCGCCCATGGCTCGACGTGACCCAATTGACTAGCGGAGTTCTCTAATGCGCGTTTCAGAGAGTACGGTGAGTAGGGCAGGTTGTTCTGCTTCAGTCCGGAAACTAGAGTCGAGACCACTCCGGCCACGTGCGGCGCCGCCATTGATGTGCCGTTCATTAGTTGACTGTTGCGGAGAGTGAATCTGGAAATCATTTTAGGGTTAGTGACCGAAACATGATAGGGTCATGACATAATCATCTACATAGAATAGAAAAACATGTATTCAAAAACCTGCGACACTTTACACAGCAAAGTACTTAACAAAAAATAGTAAACAAAAACGAAAAAAACACAATCTAACAACTTAAAACATAGGCACTCTTGATATGCAACGTGGCGCAATAATAAAAAGTAAGTCAGCGACTCAGAAAAAATGCCTATCCCATAAGAGATAGACAGCTGTTCTTCAGTCGAAACCTACTTGATTTTCTACATAGGTTATAGTCACTACATTCCACTGCTGTGCAGGGGTCTCTTTCTATATCATGCTTGATCTCTTTCCATGCTTGGTGAGCACAGCGCAATGAGTTAGAAGTAGAACTTTGTGTTCTCAGTGAATATAATAGATTCACCAGAAACGATGCTCCATTACCTGGACTTATCCTTAGGTAGCTATGAGGCGATGAATTTAGTATTGACTTCAAAATACTTACCTAATCTATAGTTTAGTAGTCCTTATCATTTGGCAAGAATGTGACATGTTTATAGTAGCCCCAACAAATTAGGCGTACAGTTTGGCGTCATTTATAAATTGTATATTCAGTTAAGTTTAAAGTTGAACAAATACATTTATTGTTTAAATATTTATTTATTTACACATGTAACAAACTGAGGGCTGCCTAGTAAGGACAAGGCATAATATTTTGGGTTTTGCGAATGGGAGTTTTTCTGTTGACAGTTCTGTTGATAGTTCCGAATGTCAAACCAGAGGGTGCTGTGCTAAACTGAAATTTTGACGTTTCAATATGGCTGTCGGCAGCCATAGTATTGTCACAGGTTCCGTTTCACTTTGCGTTCGTTACAAATTAATTATGTTAGTTTGGTTTACTACAAAATAAACTTATCGCCTTGCTATTATATTGAGTGTCATTCGTTTAAGTAAACAAATAACCAATAATAAATTTAGAACAATTCAACAAACAAAAAATAAAGAATAATTTATAAAGGTACCAGTTTATGTGTAACGTTATTTCAATAAGCTCAGCGCCCTCTACATGACACTCGAGAATCCCTAGAAAATTTCCCATTGTCAGGCATGTTTACCTCGCCACGGAGGTGACTGCGCCCCCCGGGGCACACACAGAGACCCCGAGCGCGCCGTCCTTCGTGGGCCCGCGCGAGCTCCAGCTGAACGCGCCGCCGCCCAGCCGCATGCGCATCGAGTACGCCGCAGACATCATCTCGGGAGACACGTAGGCGCCAACACCTGGGAAAAACGGTGTAAAAAACTGAGAATAACTTTATTTATTTCTTAACTTAATCTAATGTCCATTTCAACACCATTGGAGAAAAGCACTCGATAAACCATCACTTATCTTAGGGTGTTTTTAGTCTTATAGCAGCCCAAAAAACTATTTAAAACGAACTTGATAGTCTTCTTCATAGTGTGGGACACTGGGTCGCAGAAGACCCGATGAACTTGTGTCGAAGTTTTTCAACCGCCTGCTACTACAAGTAGGCATCTGACATGATACCGCCGTCTAGTTATCATTGGAATTGGACGAACAAAATTGGACGAATCCAAAGTTAGACGTACTGATCTAAAAATAGCGCTGTCAGTTTCCGTCAAAGATGATCACGACTAAAATTGACTGAAATTTTACGCATTATCTGTCAAAATTAAGCGACGATTAAAAATATGACGATTAGAAATGGCGAATGACGATATCTTGTATACCTTCTAAACATATTAGACAGAAAGTTGCAGGGCTATTTTAATTTAAGTTAAGAAATTACAGAATCAAAATTTGTAATTTGTAATTACCTGTAGTTTTAAGTTAACTGCTACACCCTTACAGGGTACATGTACCTATCTAGCCTATTTTGTCACACCTTATACTTGTACATGAATGCTAATAAATAAATATGAATTATGAAATATAACCATTGTGTAGTCACATTTGAACTGAACGTATACAGAGTTATAGAGTAACACACATACTGTGTATCCGAGAGCGCACATTTCAATGGCCAAAAACTCAATCATGTTCATCACCGACAAAAATGCTATTGTCAGTGATAAAGACTGAGTTTTCATGTGAACTAAATAATGTGCGACACTTACCAATAAGTATAGGTTGCGCGATGTCAGGCGGCGCGCCTACCGTGCACAGCGCGGGCCCGTGGTTGCCCGCCGACACCACCCACGACACGTTATACTTGTTCACCACTTCGCAGAATATCTCGCCTAAGCGGCTGTTACAATTACAACATTTGTATGAGATGCATTGCAAGTTAGTAGAGAATGTTCTTAGTATTGGAATAAGATTGGAATGGATCGTGATCGCTTCTATTAACCTTAGAGGGGCTTTCAAATACGCAAAGAATTAATCTTTATGTTAAATAAAAATAAAAAATACTTCTGTTCATGACTCATTTTGAAAAGGTTTCCTAAATAGCGTTGACAGTGAGAATAAAGTCGATAACATCAACTACCTGTTTTTAACATTTACTTACCTGGTCATTGTAAAGAACTACTCAACACACATATCACGCCGACAATCCCTTACGGGGTAGGCAGAGCCTAAACGGCCGCAAAAAACAGCCATTTACGCCACGTCTGACAAATATTTGAGAGTAATTCGGAAAACTGTGTATCGCCATAGCGACAGGTTATCAGCCCATCGCCCAAAATTGCAATACACACCCTCGATTACCTTAGTCGCCTCTTACGACTCCCAAGGGAAAGAAATGGGGTGATGCTATTCTAAGCCGACATCACACGGCAGAACTACTCAAAGATGACCAAAACAACTTATAGTTAACTTATAACTTTTTAAGCACTCGCAATCACTTTCACTTATTTTAAGTATTAGACCGGGTCTATCGCGATAGACCCGGTCTAATATAGTTAACTTTTTAGCGCAAATCTTACCCAGCATTGGCCCAATGCGAGTGCTCCCCGTAGCTCATATTGATGACATCGATCTTCATCCGTTTACTGAGCTCCATGACTTTGATGCAGGCCCTGACCAGTGCCGTGCCCGTTTCCATGGACCCAAGTCTGCTATCCCCAATGGTCAAGGAGACTATCTTAGCGCCGGGCGCGACGCCATTTTTGTCCGGCTCATCGGGGAAGTAGCCAGACGCGATTGCAGCTACGTGAGTGCCGTGGGTTGCTGATGAAAGAAAATGTATCATGAAAATTATTTTCTGCTTCATCTACATACATACATCACGCCTTTATCCCTTACGGGGTAGGCAGAGCGTTAACAGCCGTAAACGGATATTAACACCACGTCTGACAAAAGTTTGAGGGTCAATCAGATAACTGTGTATCGCTATAGTGACAGGTTGTCAGCCCATCGCCTAAAATTGCAATACACATGTAACCCCCGAGTCCCTTAGTCACCTCTTACGACACCCATGGGTAAGTAATGGGGTGATGCTAATCTAAGCAGGCATCACATGGCAATTTGGAAACTTATGAATTTTAATTGTGTCTTAGAGAAAATACAGAAGAATTATAAAGATGGACAATAAAAACCAGAAAGGTAAGTGAACAAGTATTTTTTAACTAGAACTTAAATGCCATTTAGAAAAAATGAGTCTTAAGATAGTTATGAATAAAAAAACAGTACAGTCAGATCCAGGGACCGGACGAGCGGATTAATTTTCAATACCCTTTGAAGGGGTTTCCCACTCATTTGGCTAGCGCAACGTTTGCTAACCGCGTTGGTATACTAGCTAAATGTTTAGCTTTCCCTTTTTATTTTGGGAAAACTTAACAAATCAAAGTGATAAGCGCTAACCAAAGTCTTTCATAGGCTTACCCAGCATTTTTGGTATTTATGGACGGACGGACGGACTCTGTTGATTATAAATTATAACAAAATAAGGGTAAATTGAACTTGAAATAGAAATGATGTTTTTTGAAAAATTCAAAATCTGACGGTACATAAATAATATCCTGTTCTTAAATTTGATATATGTTTTCTGTCGTACTTATTCAATATTTGGTTAAAGAAAATGTCTAGTGATAATGAATCTCCACCTTCTCCAAGCGGCACTATTGCAAAGTCAATTTCACTCATATTAACTACGCATACGGCACTAACTCGCATGAATTATCTCGCGTGAAGCGCTATCGAAGGGTTTCCCTAGCGGATTAGGACAGTCGATCAATAGGCTTTTTTGTTCTGCTTTGCAACAATTTAACTTACCCGTTGGGAAAGCCTTTCATTGGGTTTCCGTGTGAAGGAATAGTCATTAAAATATCAAGCAATATCGCCGTGTATTTTTATCAAATAAAAGAAATATTCTGCTTCCAAACCCTGGTAAAAACCCCTTAAAGGGAAAGCGCTTCCGGTCCCTGGTCAGATCACAACACAGTAAATTGCATAGGCAACAAATGATTCTATGAAAATACTATAAAAATCTAGCAAGTTTTATCAAACATTAGCGTTTAACTTACAGCACATGCCAACAACTTCCAGAGTGTTCCCTTCATCGTGCACATTGATGCTGGCAGTCATTTCGTCGAGAGCCGTGAGGTGTGCATGTTCATGAGTCACACTGTACTCGCCCAGTAATGGAGCTGAGGCTAAGTCACCCGATTCTGATGTGTCAATGCAAGCCCTGAGAAAAAGATAAATTGAACATTGAAAAAAAACTTAGAAATACACAACACTACAATATTGTGCTTGTCATAAATAAGGATATCAAAATGATTGTTTAGGGTGGCAATGGCCTTAATTTGGAATATAAATTAAAATTAGTGCTGTCACTTTCTGTCAAATAGGTTTAGAAAAAGAATAGGAGATATTCGTCTTATAATTCAATGAAATATACGTGTTTTTTTTTACTGGTCCCTATTATTTTAACTCCGGGGCTTTTTAAATCTACACCTGACTGTATGGTGGGGAGCAGGAGCTCACCTGGAAAAGTTTTGAAAAATATATGTTATCTGTCAAAATAAGGTGACAATCAAAACAATGGCGACTAAGTTGACTAGAAAAGGCAAAAAAACTATTGATGTTTTAAAAAAAATACAGGACTTGAATATCTCCTATCCTTTTCTTAACCTATTTAACGGAAAGTGACAGCACAAATTTAAGGCAAGTAAGGAGAATTTATATCCCGAATAGAGGGCAATATTCATGAATATTCCAGTTAGTAAGTGAATATAGACGACATGGAAAGGACAAACCATTTTTATTTCAGAAATTATATTTATTTCTCTCATATGTATCGTTTTCATGTAAAGAGCAAATTACATAAATAATAATTGCCTTCCAGGCGTGATAACTCCTGGAGTAAGAGTCTTAAACTGGGGAACTTTTAGGATGATTGTCTATTAGCAACCCTTAACCTATTTCCGAAAAATAGGATTGTCTCTTCTATATTGTCTATATTTCAATTTCAAACATTCATTAACAGGAATAGAAATTTGATGTTTCACAGGTTTGTGTACTTCTATTCAAATGACATACAATTTTGTATAAAAACACAATATTTTAGATGATTTTAGAATGGTGTCAAAAATGAAACTCTGAAATTGTAATATTTTCTTGAGTTTGCACAACTATCAAATCACTTATAAAATATTTAAAATGAGTGTCCAAAAGTAGAATAGTTCTCCTTCATTGTTTTTTAAAGTATACAAAATAAGATTGATTAAACTGAGAAGCAATGTTTATAATTGTGTATCACAATAGTTCTCTTTAACTTACCTCCATATAGAGCCATCATGGAAAAGCACACAGTCATAAGATGGGCCGAGGTCATTGTACTTTTTCTCAGCATTGGACAAGACATCCACTCTTGCCTCTAATTCTTCCTTTTGAAGTTTTTCCTCTGTACTCAGATTTGAACTCTTGCCAGCTAAAATCAAAAGCTTTCTTTGTTATTTTATCCTTGTTGTTATTCAGATGTTGATACTGATCAGTTGCCAAGTTAATTTCAATTAATGTTGTTCAGTTTTTAATTGGCAGCTCTTTGTTTGCTTTTATATGACACAGTACTTTGGCATTGAAATAAGAAACTACAGCCACAATAGTCTACCTCTGGACATGGGGAGGAAAATGGCAACCAAACACTGAGGCTCATCACATCAGAGAAGGTGTGAAAATGTTTGTTAAGAGTGGGGAAGTCCATGAAAATTTATGTTTAACTTTTTTTTGCTAGTGCTTGAAATAATTATCAGGTTACATTACATACATTAACAGCCACAACAGGCCACTGCTGGTCATAGGCCTATTGGAAGGCAAATTGAAACAAAGATGTAACATTTACAAATATGTCATATATTCATAAATAAGCTACTATTGTGAAAATGAGCTGTTGATTACCTTAATAAAATAAAAATAAAATAAAATTTAATATAGTTGTTAATCAAATATTTTTACAATACATCATAAACATTTGTTTGATCAATCTGACTAATTGAAACAAAGATGTAACATTTAATATAGTTGTTAATCAAATATTATAGTTTATAATACAACATAAACATTAGTTTGATTGATCTAAATAACTAAAGAAATGGTAGTATACTTACCAACTTCAGTCTCAAAGTCCTGCAGTTGTTTATTAGCCGCAGCGAAGGTTGGCTTGTGACCAACGTCCCACTGGTGCTCTTTGCGATGCTCTTGCACCCGTTCCCTGAGCTTGCTTGGGTACAGGCTGAATGCATTCAGTACACCCACCCGCCATTCTCCTTTTGGATTCTTCCAGGAGTCAGGGATCTAGGTAATATTTAATTAAATAAGTCAAAACCTTATGTGACTAAAATGTCAACTATCAACTAAAGATAAGATAGGAGATACAACTGCATACTTATATTTGAGGCGTCTAGTTTCAAAACCCGCTAAAACGCACTTGAGTGAAATTCTGGTATTTGATCTCAAAATGAAGCTGCTGTTATAGGCTTTCAAGTGTTACTGTCATTTTCGATCAAAACCCTCTAAATTACTACACAATCTACTTCCAAAGTCCGACTTGCGTTGCAAAGTCCGCTAAAACGCTACCCTTACTTTTCAAAATCCACTAAAATGAAATCGACCAATGACAGTGCAGTATTCCGATCACGTGACTTTCAAAACAGTATGGCGATTTTTTCACAACGGTGTGTAATTTTGTGCAGATTTTATTGTTTTTTGATAAAAAATAATGGAGGATTCATCACAATTTGTGACAAAATGTGATCCCAAAGAGGCAAGGAAGAGGCCTATCAATAAAGCTTCCTGGAAGCGCACGAAAGAACGTGAAAAACGGTAAGGGAAATTTCTTTACAAAGTACTTGAATAAAAGTTTATGATGGTGTTATGCAACATGATCTAAGTTTTGTTTGACAACACTTTGGTATTGATTGGAGAAATTTATCACATTTTACCACAGATAAAAAATACTATAAAAAAATTTAAGACCTATTGACAGGTTCGAATTTTGACAGATTTAATGACGTCACCGAGATAGTTGACGAGCAGAATAATGTTTGCGAACATGGGTTTGAAAAAGTTGCCAATTTCGTTTGAAATAAAATTTGTTTTAATTTCAATGGTGTGTCTTTTTGTTACATAGTTCCTTTTAGATTTTATTTAATGGGCACCGAACCTAATTGGTTCTCTTGTTTCCAAGTCGTATACTGACCCACAAGTTTTACTGTTGAATACCATCCACTGCTTGGAATATGTTCTTATCAGAACCCGCTAAAATACAACATGTCTGTTGCAAATCCCGCTTATATACAAAGTTTGCAACAAAACCCGCTAAAATGAAATTATTTTTAGTTATTTCTCCGAAAATCTGTATATTTAAAGGAATATAAAGCATTTTTTAAATATTGCTGGCTGTGAATACTACATTTAGCTACTTTTTTATAACTAAAAACAAAAAATACGCTGTTCAACTGATTTTTTTGAATACCGACATTTAATGAAAACTCGTTTTAGCGGATTTTGAAACTAGACGCCTCATTTATGATTTAAGGATGAGGCCAGATTAACAGGTTTGTTTTAGAACTATTGAAGGAGTTTTTATTAGTGGCATAGCAACAAAGATATTTTTAGATAGGCACACATTGTAAACACTTTTGGTGTTTCTGGTGTAAACAAGCCTTTGTGCTCTAAAACATGAGCACTTTGGGTAATTTAACAGGAATATTGATCGTTAGTTGAAAATAAACAAGTCGATAAGGTCGAGTTTACCTTCAGTTTACGTCCTGTAAGGCCGGTAATGCTGTCGTCAACAACTTTGCGAATAACAGTACTGGTGTCCACATCGCCGCACCCACTACAATCAAATCTCTCTATGACCTTTGTCTCGCCCGTGCTAGTCACCTAAGACCGAAATAACATTATATTAGATCCAAAAACAGAAGAAATTGCAAGTAAACTGGTCCATGACAAGACACATTTCTTACCTTTAGTCCAGCCGCCGCAGGATCCACACCCGAGTCAAAAATTGCAATGACGGTGTCCCTTCCATCATATTCGGGATATTTAGTTAAAAATGAGACGACCCCCGTCTCTTTTTTCGGTAATAATCCCCAAACAGGGAATTCACAGTCGATCGGAACGTCTGCCATTTTTGATGATCCGATGTCTGATGTTGCCAAAATAAAAAAGAAAACATTTCAAGTAACAAATCTTGGTAGAAAACTATTCAACACAACTAATTTAGTACAAATTCTCAAAAGAGGAAACATGGGGCCTGGGATGAGCTTGCTGGTAGGTAGCTGGCATAGACTTAGAAAAATACTATGGTAGCTGGATAATTTGTGCATTGCAACTTTGCTGTAGTGGTTATTGAGTCTGAATCTGTGGTCTATCCTGAGGAGCATATACAGAATAATCTGATGAGGGTTGGGTGAGGGACGTAGTATATTGTTTATTCAGTATAACAGCTTAGTTTAAATTTAGTACCTACAAACTATACATACCTAGAGGTAAGAGCTCAGATCAAAGAAAACCTCAAATATAGTAGGTATAAGTAAAGATAAAAGTGATAACCTCTTTTCATCCGTCTTACACTTTCACATTTGATTTGGCTTTTTTATGACATACACGACACGTGATTATTTCTTTTTTAAATGTGACACTCAGGTCCGTGTCAGCTTTGGTGACAGGTGTTAGTCGTTGCACTTTGACGTTACACGGCCTATGTTAACAGAAGCCAATTTAAACTGAATTTAATTATCTTATTTGGATTTAGATTAGATTCTCTAGAACGTAATCCAAAATGTGGTATCATATAGTGCCTACATTTGGAATTATTCTTGCTGCTTTAGCTATACCAGGTTATGGTTTGTGGGGGATACATTACCTTGTGAATGGAAATGTTAGTAAATTATTTTTGATTGTCAGAATAATTAAGGTTGTTATCGGTCACTTCATGACCAATTTGAATAGTTTTTAAACGACTTCAAGAGCCACAACAGCCCACATCTGGACATGGGCAAAAAAATACATACAGGAACTCTCCTATAGCGGGTAGGTACTAGGTATCTAATAATTTTTAATATTCAGCACGCTTGGCGAATGCAGTGCGAATTTCCGCCCATTCCTTGGACGGATTTATCTCTTAGTCGCTTTTTACTACACGGAAAGAAACGGGGTGATGCTATTCTAATCCGACACCACACGGCCCAAAGTTAGAAAATGAATTGATGTATTTCCACAACTAAAAAAATCTTACCTTTATTTGGATCTGAGTAGCTTTTGCATTGATGAAATGGCAACACACAATCAGTTGTCAAATTCCGTGTGAGGAATTTTACTTGTGATTTTGGCTGATATTTGAATGAAAATATGTGGTACGAGATCCTGCCCACCTTCTTTATCATCACGGCAGGACTTGGTCTGCCTGGGTGGGGCCTCTATCACATTCACAACCTAGTAAACGGCAATGTAAGTGTAAACACCTATTAGATAACACTTCTCCAAGGAGGCTAAGTCACAGTAAAGACCACAGATAAAAAACGTCACAGTAGATGGAAACTATTTTGTGAGTTATCTATCATTATTACCTACAAAAAGTGTGTATTACACCATTTTCTTACATTGCAGCACTATAGAAGAAGTTTGCTTGACCGATGGGAGCGCTCTCAATATCAACGAGATATCAGACTAACTGGAGATGCATACAAAGTCAATGTAAGTTTCTTTTTAATAAAGTGTTATTAAATAATTTGTCAAGTAATAAAATTTCAAATAATTGATATCAGTCGTATTAAATTCTGCTTGTGGACTTTTTGTTATTCTATTAACTTTTTTCATTATTGTGCACTTGAGATATGAACTTTGTAAAACTTTGTTTTTCTGAAACTTTTATTAATGAAAGTTACTGGGTCCGGATAATTTATATCCATGTAAATAACATCTTTTGAAAATCTTGACTTGATTTTGCAACAAATGTTGGTTACTGGTGGGGGCATGTAAATACATGCCAAGTAGTTAACCTGGTCAGCCCTGTGGCATTGCCTTTATTTTTATGTTTTATCCTGCCTTACCCAGTTTTCTATCAGCATAAAACAAAATTTATAAATAAACTGAGAAAATTGTGTGATTCAAATTTCAACCTATGTTCCTTGGGGAAAGTTGTTCAGTTTCATGGTCTGGTTCACCCCTTAAAACATTTGCTGCTAATATATTTACATTATGTGTTAGTTACAATTCCATATTGATTGAAGTTAATCATTTCACTGATTATTTTTACAGGGTCTGGATTCTATTGAATGAAACATTCAATGACAAAGATGCTTCATGAAGACCACTAAATAATAGTAGAAAATTAATTTAAATCATTGCTGAGGTATGATGAACATAATGTTCATAATCTTGTGTTTACATAAAATAAATACCTAAATTAATTTGGCTTGTTTTATTGTTACAAGAAAATAACACTCTCCTAAGCAATAAAATACCTGGTAAATGTCTTCCAGAGATTGTACACATAGACAAATAAAATTGATCAAACATTTATTTTATATTATTACAACACACATACATGTACATACATTATGAAGTGTTTAATAGCTAAGGTGTTATTGATATCATAAAAATTACTTAAACATTGATCCTTAGTGATATACATGAGCTATTATAAGAATACCCAAACATTTATCCTTAGGGGTATACATGAGATTATAAGAATACCCAAAATATTTATCCTTAGCAGTATACATGAGAGAATATAAGAATACCCAAAACATTTATCCTTAGGGGTATATATGAGAGATTATATAAGAATACCCAAAACATTTATCCTTAGGGGTATACATGAGAGATAATAAGAATGCCCTAAACATTTATCTTTTGCTGTATACATGAGATAACAAGAATGCCCAATACATTGTTCCTAAGAGCTGCCGCAGACCAAAGATGTTTTTGGTGATAGAATGCTAGACAAGTATATCCCTTAATTTCTTAATACTTTGCCTACAGATATAAGACAAGAAACTAATAAAAATAGGTTTGCACCCACACTTCGAAAGTATTTAAATAGCTTGTAAAATGATAATAACATTTAGTACCCATAGCTATTGATTGGAATAAGTAGGTATACATTAATTTTATAGAGACTCTTTGATCCCATAGACAAACCTTGAATAGTAGGGCTATGTATTAGTTTTAAGAATACTTTGTTGATTGATTAATAAATAAATTCATTCATTCATTCATACACGGAAGCTCCAGCTCAAGCCCTTCTCATAAAAAAAACATCTATATCTTATTTATGATAGTTTCCTTTCAAATTTCTAGTCAAAACTGCTTGAGCTGTTGCTCTTGCTCTGCGTCGGCCTTTAGTGGTATGCATAAGATATTATAAAAATGGGCAAATAGTCATTGTTCCTTGGCATTTTACATGAAAAAGTTAGCGAATACTACCGTTTGACCTCTTGCTGTTCATAAACATGTTCATATCTATGAGAGTATCTCCTCCATCATCATCATCATCTTCCTCATACTCCTCCTGTACATTCTTTTTCAGTTCATGGCCTAAAAAAAGAGCATACATTTATTTAATATAACAATGGATACTAGAAAATCTTAACTTGGTGATAATAAAATAAGTTTAACTCTACTTTAAAATACTGGTAAGGTATGCCAGAAAGCAGTAAAATTTGTGGAAGCTGAAATACCAATAAGGTAGGTACTTACTAAAGACAGACTTGGACACAGCCAAATCCAATTCCTCATCATTACAAGCATCAAAGTCCAGATTTTGAACAGCATCAATCACCTCTTCTGCTATTGGCTCCTCAAACTCTATACTGTCCCGGGTTCTCCTAGGAGTTGCCACTGTTGATTGTACAGTTGAAGTGAATTGTGGTTTATGTGGTTCATCTGTTTTACCAGTGGTTTGACCAATGCGTTTGTTTTTCAGTCTAGCTTTTGCTAAACGACTTTCCAGCTGAAGCCTTTCTATCTAAAAACATAAAAGTTTTATCATTATTCACGAAAATAAAGTGAGAGTGCGAGCGTAGTTAAACCAGCATAATTCCAGCCTAACTGACCAACCTGTAAACAGTTTCTTTGACGTTTTATTTTTTGGAGTGCTTCGATTAACCATTTTTCTTCAGCTAGCAGTTGTGCTTCTTCTGCAATGTGGTCCTCAATACGAGTCATTTTCTGTTACATAAATTTCTTGTTTTTGCGTTGTTGCGGCGGTAAAATACCACCTTTACTTTTTAGATGAAATCAATCAAAGAGCATATATCCACTTACGTTTAGATAAAATCAATAAAAACAGTGCTTGCTTCTGCTTGCTTGACAGACTGTCTGTCACAGACAGCAAAGACCAGTGTTGCCGGCACCAGACCACGGAAAGATTCGAAACTTTGTCCGACAGGATCCGATTTTAGATTTTGCCCAGAAGAGTCAGTTATTATAATTTTACGGTTTTGTACTCTATTTTTGAGAAAAAAAAAACATTTATTGTATGTATTCTACGTACTTAAACGCAAATTTCTCACTCAATCACGCATCTCTCTCGCAGTGGTATGTTTCGAGTGAGACAGATATACGGTCGTATCGATACTCGTGCGCTTTTAGATAAACGGTTTGGTTTGATTAAAAACGCACGAGTAAAGAAAGACTGATAGACTGAAAGACGATTTTTTTTGCGTTTTTGTTTGTTGTTATTGGTTTTCTCCACAATAATTTGGCAAAAAAACGTACCTAGAATTAATACAGATAAGTACAGTAGGTAGAAATGTTAAGGCGGCGCCGTGCGAAATCCGACCGTCCAGTGGCGCCCTCCCATGTTTTTTAATAATTTCTTAAAATCTAGGACAAACATTAAAAATCTAAGACGGACAAATTGTTGTCCTATACGATAAGTTTATTTTAAGGTACAACAATAAGCTTTATATTGTTATGCGTCTTTAAAATCACTAAAACGGAAAATGGTGGCCACCGTTTTCCGTTTTAGTGATTTAAAATTTAAAACACAAGAAAAAGCTCATTTTTGTACCTTAAAATAAACTTATCGTATTGGACAACAATTTGTCCGTCTTAGATTTTTAATTTTTGTTCTAGATTTTAAGAATTGGCTAAACTGTACTATATGGGTGGCAGAGTTGGGCGTTGTAATTATAATGGTCGGAAAGACTTCAGTATAGGGTATAATGGTGTAAAGTTTCATTTGCCGGAGACTTCTAGCTTTCGAGATATTCGTGATTGAAAATCGAAGTTTTTAGGTTATTTTCGACGTGAAAGTTTCGTGAGTTTTTTAAACAATTAGTGACAGAACCGAATCTACCAACCCCGACACTACCCATTACTTGTCGCTATTACCCCTAGAGTGTTTTTTAAAAGCGTGGAGGCGCGGAGGAGCGCGGCGGCCGCGAGTGGCTAGGAGCAGGCAGTGTCGAGTGAGCCGAGCGGCTGAGGCTGGTCGGCGAAGCCGACCAACAAGCCGAGGCTGTGGAGGCGAGCGAAGACTCCTGCCTGCTCCTAGGTACACGCGTGCAAACGCCGCGATACTCCGTGCCGGAGCCCATACCAGAAGAGAATTGAGCCAATTTTTTATCATTCAATTAGGTTCTAAAACTAGAAGTCTCCGACGGGGGGAAGTGGGAGGGGGGGTATCCCACCCCTCCCCCCCCCAAAAAAAAAACATATATTATACCAATTAGTACCCTATTTTACTTATTTGGTACCAATATAACCTCAAACTTTGACCTCGAATATCTCGAAAACTAGAAGTCTCCGGCGGGGGGGAGTGGGAGAGGGGGTACCCTCCTCCCCCCCCCCTCCCCCAAAAAAAAACCATATATCTGCCCCCCATATACTACAGTTTTACCTTTTTCTGTTCACTTTTCTCATTAAAATTATGAAAAAGCTCTGCAAATTTCTAGCCAGGCACTTTGCCTCACTATCTTTATAGAGTTCGTGGGACATATCCCTCAGCACAGGATGCTCCTGCACCTCTAAAATAATACGTTCCGTGTCTAGAAGCATACCTATACGCTTCGAGCAACGACGGCCTTCCGTCCCGGAAGGGAGTAGGCATAGAAAGTATTTCCCCTCTGTCAAAGTACAAGCCGAAATGGGCATTGGCGTTTATAAAAACCAGTTCCGTTCAGATTTTTTCCTAGACCGAGTCCAGTCGTGCAAGAGAACACATGTTAGTTTTTTAATGTAAAAAGAGGTCTGGAACATCAAGTTTACAAAAAGATGTTGTAACATTTCACATGTAAGTAAATTCTTAACATATTATTGCTATTTAATACATTTAAACACTAAATTCTTAAATAGTTGTTGGATTTTTTCAGCAACATCTGGTCCGCTCGCCCGTACAAATTATAGATCGATCGCACGATAAATCCGACTTCTTGACGATAGCAACAATAGTGATGTTACCGTTTCATGTCATAATGTTTGTCGATGAATATTATAGGAGGCGGGTATTATTTAATCACATGTATTAGACAAATAATTGTTATCATGGTTTTATATGTACCTGGATAAGCGAGATATCAAGGAACCCGAATATTATTCTCGCTCATAGAGGTTTTTTACTAAACCAGTTTGTCATTTATGCAGGTTTGGGAGTAGTATCTCTCATATATAGATGTGAATGAAATATTTTTATCAAGAGTTTGTTTAATCCATTCTATGAGACACTTTTCAACTTCGGGAAATTCAACAACTTTGTCCCTTTGAATATTTCCATGTCCTTCCGCACACTGCAGTTTTATAAAATCTTTATTTTTTTATATTTTGTTAAAGGTAGATTCCGGCAAGTCAAAATCATTCATAATAGCGTTACGCGACTGCCCGGCTTCGAACACCACATCTGGACTGCCTTCGATAATGTCATCATCTAGACATGGCGGCTGATGTGGCGCAGTGGTAATGCGACTGCCTGCGACGCAAAGGTTCCGGGTTCGATTCTCGGTGGGGCAGTCACAAAGTTGTTATTTTTCACTTTGTGAATTTGTTTCCGGACCTGTTAGGACATTGCAGGCTGAACCACCTGATTGTCTGAAAGGGGATGGTTCCGTGCTTCGAAGGGCACGTTAAGCTGTCGGTCCTGATTGCTGTCTATGATGACTTTGACGGCGGTCGTAACACAACCATGTCAGAGGCCAAGTAGGTAGTAGTAAGCGGTTGAAAAACTCTCTACACCAGGGTTCATCGGGTCGTTGGACGACTTGGTGTCTCACACAAAAGAAGATTATCTAGATACCAAATGTTAAGCAGCTTTTAGTTGGTGATTGAGTTTTGTAGGGCCATGGTTCTTATAATTACTAGAGTACCCCTTAAATGGCATGATTTGAATACTTAAAAGTTTATTGTTATGTAACTTGCTTTAAATATAAATAAAAAAACAACACAAGCGTCTTAGTACCTACACTTTTAAAATTCATCGATAGTCAAGCATCGATATTGTCAAGCACTAACTTGACAGCTTTACCTACCTCTCCCCCCGCGCCCCGCAAAAAACGACAGAACTATTTCTATGAAGTAAAATGGCTAAGGCTCCTCCCTTCCGGGTCGGAACGAGACGGAAGACCGTGTTGCTCGAAGCCTATACGTCATTGTGAGCACAGATGAATAAGATAATGTACTAGGGTACAGATAGGAATCGGACCAATCACAGGCGGAGACGCTAATTATAGTTCCATTATATCAAGTGCATGTCGCTAGTGTGCTCATAGAAAGAGACAGGTATATATAATGCTATCTCTTACCACCTGCTAGTGTTGCTAGTGATGTGCCACTACTATCGATATGCATACCACGCTGTTCACTTAGTGAACTTGAAATAAAACTATGTAAGATTTGTTAATTCGTTTATTAACTGTTACATATATCTAGACACGTTGTAAGCGTGTAATATAATAATGATTTATTTATTTTATTTTATTAAAAAGAAACACAGTCTTATTTTCTTTTAAATAGTACAACTTACATAAACATTTGTTTGCATGTTAAAACTATCCAAGGCAAATTTTATGGTATTGTAGAATCGTAGTTGGCTATATTTTACTAATGAATGCTAAACGATCCTATACCTGAATAAATTAATTTCAGAAGTGTCTACTCAACATGGCAACCATTTTACATATCACTACTTTTGTGGGTTGTACGATGAACTTGGCTTTCAACGTTCACATTTATTTTTTTGGTGGGAAAATAGTATACATTGCCTAAGATTTTTTTACATGATATAAAATCAAATTGACAACCAAAGATCTCTGAAGAAATACTTCGTAGACTTATATTTAAATTAAATAGTCCCATATTTTACTCAAAGACTCCAGTTACGTAAGGAAGGAACAGTGATAATTTTTTGGTTACCTTGCCTATCATGTGTCACGCACGTATTTCATATTTTTAACAACTTTATAGCATCTTCATCTCCAAAACTCAACGTGGCCGTTGTTGACTGCAACAGGAGTACGCATTTTTCCCTTGCATCAAAGCTCCTTTTTGAGGAATGTACACTGTCGAAAAGTTTATCATAGAATAGTAGCAGAGCAGCGGTGTAACTCATCGTCGAATATTCGTCATTTTTTGCAGCTTAAAAGAAAAATAAATAATTAGTAGGTACCATTAATTTGTAAAGTGGCTGGAATAGACTAAAATAAGTAAAGCAGTGTTAATTTCTAATTGACCACATTATATTCCGTATTTTAAAGTTGCGTATTATGGCATTGTCAAAACATCGATAGTCGATAATTTTTTGGACATCCCTATTTTTCATACTTTTGTACTTTTGTTTAAAATAAATATTATTATTTGAAACAAAGATGATGATTTGAATGAAACACGAATTTAATACCCTGAACAAAGGAGACACAAGAATATAGACAGAAATCTACTTACTTTTTCCATTTGGAAAACCACTGCTAATTGCTGCCGCCGTAAATAAAGGGCTAAACTGTACTATGGGCGGCAGAGTTGGGCGTTGAAATTATTATGGTCGGAAAGACTTCAGTATAGGGTATAATAACAAATTTTGATGTAATTTATCTGATTTAACAATAGAAATAGCACACAATAAGAAACTGCAAGTAACTTTCACCGCGATAAAATTTCAGACCACAGATAACTAGTGGCGTCGTCTGACAGATCGTCAAACGTCATTGCATTGAACACTAGCGCTGCGTTCTTGAGATCCATGTACTACGACCTGGTAAAAGTGATTATGAACTCTATGACCAAACCATTAATGATTAAAATTGAGTGTGGTAGATAATGTCCTCCGATTCTAGTATGGCGATTCAATAGCGTGATTGTGAGTGATCGTACCGGAGCGTGCGGCCCGCGCGACGCCGCCGACGACGGACGGCCACTGCGAAAGGGCTAATCTAGTGGGCTGCCGCAAGCGAAAGAAGTCACACGCGTGCGCTATTTGTTCAACTTTCTAGACAATTTTTTAAAAACAACATCAAATACACAAGATGGACGAACGAAAAAAAGCAAAGAAATACTGTGCAGCGTTTAATTGTTTCAATACAGATCGTGATAGGAATTCAACTTTTTTTTGCTTGCCTAAAGACGCTGACAGGTAAGTAAAGTAAACTACACTTTGATTGGATTACATTATGTTCCTTTTTTATCTCTTTGTCCATTTTGGACAGGCAAAGGTCTAAAACCATGCAGCTTCGTCTTTAGTAAGTACTCTTCTTTAGTATTTTTATAAATTGTACGTCTTTAGTGTGTGATTCACAGATTAACTGTGTGATTTTTCTTTCTTATGTATTTTTATAAATTGTACGTCTTCAGTATTTTGTGTTATTATGTTACTTTTTGAAAAGAATTTAATTCAAAACAAACCCTTTCTTTTTTTGTTGAACAAAGTACCTACTATTACAAAATCCTAGAAGAATTTAAAAGTAAATAAAAAGGTTTAGTCTTTTCATTCGAGTTGCATTTCATCTGTCGTATTATGGTCGTATTCATTTACGAACAAAGACTAAGAGCCCAACGCAGAATATTTATATGTGCTACGTCTATGGAATTCTTTTCAACTTAAAGAAAGTTTGCGAATCCATATTGCGAATTTCTTGCTTGAAAATATATAAATAAATAATTTAAAAAATAAAATAATATTTTGCAATTTTAAAGGTTAAAATATTTTCAGTCAGCCAGCACTATTCACACTCAGCATATATTTAGGTACTAGCTGATACCCGCGGGTTCGCTCGCGTCTTAGTTTTTGATTTTTTAAACTGATATCGGTTTTTAACTGAAGAATAATTTTAATCGATTTAGGTGTTTTTACAATATTTCAAGATATGCAACCAGCGCCAGGACTTGTTATTATAATATAGTATACATTATAATATTATTATTATAAGTTTGCATTTTAGTATTATTATGTTGGTATTCTTTTCGAATCTCGGGCCCACAGCACAGGGACCCGGTCCTTTGAGGCATGTGTGGGGCCAAAACCAACAGCACAGAGGCCTTTTTATACCAAATAATGTGTTTTGATGTGTACATCAAGCGGATACTCGCTCTGTCTGCACTATAGAAGTACACCCAGAGCCAGAACCCGCCTGATGCAAGGACTATTGCAGGTGAGGTTCGGATTACTAGGGTAGGGACTGATATAATACGAAGACCCTTTTTTTTTATTGCTTTGTGGGTTTCATCCAATCAAAATGTTCTGTTTGTTTATTTCAGGCGACGAACCTGGTTATTGGCAATAGATAGAGAAGATTTACTATCAAAAGATAATTTGAAGCACTCAAGTTATTATGTATGTTCGTTGCATTTCGAAAAATCTGCAATTAAAATTGTACAAAAGCTCAATGAAGATGCAAACCCGACTTTATTGATATCTAATCTATCTCAAGAAGCATCATCTCAAACACATGTCGACAAAAGTAACGATGGCAATGCAAAACCTTCGTCAAAAGTAAAAAATAAAATATCTGATGTTGTTATTAAAAAAGCTACAACTATGTCAGTTATGACTCAAACAGAATTATCTCTGATGTCACATGAGGAAACACAAACATCAGTTTTGCACAGTGCAAATACTCCACTTAAACGTTATCTAAAAGAAGAAGTAAGGACGACCAAAACCAAAAATCGACGACTTGAAATTGAAATAAAAAAATTTAAAAAGAACTAGAAACGAAAAATTCACCAGTAATTGGAAACGATGACCCTGAAGACGAAATTGGCAGAATTTATGAAACTGATTGAGTGGCAAAATAAACTAAAAAATAAATTTACGGGTAATGGGTATGACGCAGAATATAAACTCTTTTTACTCAAGTCCACAAACTTACCGATGTTTAAACTGTTTTGAAATTACCGAGCAAAAGCACCTTAAACAAGCTAAGAATAAGTATACCTCCGAAGTTGGATGAACGAGTTCTAGAAAGTTTATAATTAAAAGTTAAATCTTTCCCTGAAAAAGCCAAGTACCGTATTTGTAAAGACGAATTGACTCTGAAACGAAACCTACACTACGATAGAAAAAACAGATGAATCATTGGTTTTCATATTATTAATGGAAAAGTGACCCGTAATTGCCAGCAATGCGTATGTGGTGATGCTTCAAGGAATTCACGTTAAATGGAAGCAACCATTAGCATACGCACTACTTGCCAGTGCACGTCATTACGAAGAATTAGATACATGCTTAGAAGAAGTTATAACAAAACTCTATGGATTTGGAATCGACGCCGACAAGCTATAACCACTGACCAAGGCTCAAATTTCGTCAAATTTGTCAAAGATGTAAAAGGAGTGTCGGCTGAAAAACCATTCTTTATGTATAATGAGAAAAATCTATTATATTTTTGACGTGCCACATCTAATCAAATGTTTACGGAATAATTTGTTAACAAGTGACTTCTATTGTGACGGTAAAATAATATCTTGGGATTTTATAAAACAACTTTACGACGACCAAAAAGAAAAAAAACTTAAGACTGGTACCAAAAATAACTGAGTGTCACATTGAACCCAACAACTCTGAAAAAATGCGAGGGAAATATGCCGTTCAAATTTTAAGCCAAACTGTGTCTGCAGCAATCCACACATATATCGATTTGGGAAAATTACCAGAAGAAGCTAGATCCACTGCCAACTTTATCGAGTCAATGAATAACCTTTTTGATGTTTTGAATTCTAGTCGGGTGAAAGTTAAAAATAAATTTAAACCTGCATTCAAACTCACTGACGCCCAAGAAAAACTTTTGATAGAAGCTCAAAATGTGTTTGAAACGATTAAAGCTTTAAATAAAAGAACAGGAAATGATAACACAAAACATATGAAATCTTTCGTTAATTTTCAAATAAGTGTACAGGCAATCTAAATGTTGTTCAGAGACCTAAAAGAAATCTGATTTGAGTATATATTTACGAGAAGACTAAATCATGATGTCTTGGAGAACTTCTTTGGGTTGATAAGACAGCAAAGTGGCTCTTGCACAGAACCAACGCCGATCCAGTTTCGAAGGGCCTTTTCAAAGTTGTTTCTTTGCAATTATGTTAAAAAACTCGCCCGATACTAATTGTGAACTTGATTTTTGAAAGCTGAAGACATGATGAAATTAAGAGTCATGAGCGAAAAAAACAACGAGACATTAAGTAGGTCTGCAGTGTATTTGGAAGGTGAAACGTTGGAGAAGAAAATGCATTAACCTATGTTTCGGGATACCTTATGAGTAAATGTATAAATAAGCACAAGTGTGTGAATTTTAGCAAAAATTTGAAAACTGTTCCTGAGTTGGGGGAAACAAACTTTCATTTACCCGTTATAAAGCCTTCAATAAGAATTCTTCATTGTACGGAAGTTTAAAAATGCCCCCAAATGAATTTATAGACTATATTATGCAATCCTTAGAATCAAGTTTCATCCAGAACTTTGAAAAATTAATTCAAACAAATCCAGGAAAATAACTTTGTAATTTATTCGGAACTATTACTGCACAAGTACCTTGTTCGTGTTTTCCAACTGAATATCTCTTGAAATTGTTTACCAGACTGCGTATATAAGCCACATTGAATTTTAATAACTGTCATTTTAAAAATTCAATGAAAGAAAATAATTAATAAAAATGAATGAAGAAAATGTAAAAGTTAGGCATCTATGATAAAAATCTATGATCGATATAAATATTTTTTATTCCTGTTTCGCCCTACCCCTAGTCCCCTACCCAAAGTTGGTAAGAAATAACCATATGACAATTTCCTGCCTACCCCCTAAGCGAGGTGGCGTGATTTTAAGCCTATGTCTTATTCTGAGTCTTCAGCCACCTATATACTAAATTTCATTGTAATCAGTTCAGTAGTATTTGCGTGAAAGAGTAACAAACATCCATCCATACATACATCCATCCATACATACATCCATGCATACATACATAAATCCATACATACATACACACTCACAAACTTTCGCCTTTTTAATATTATTTGGATTATTTCAAAAGAGATCGTTACGTTACGTTATAAATTAATTTATTAGTGAGGTAACAATGATACAAAAATTATGTTTGTTTCTTCCGAAACAAAAACAATTCCAGATTTATTATTTGGTCTACTTAAGTGTAATGCACAAAATGTGTTTTATTTTATTACTTCATTAAATTAAATCTTCGGCAATAATCGTAAAGCCATAAGAATAGATAATAATACTGGCGTATAGAAGCGAAACTCCTTTGTCTGGGCCCCAAAAGCCGCGCTTTAAACACCTACTTCCCCCCGCAGCCCGTAACGCCCCGCACTCTCCCGCGCTTTAAGAGGGCTATCACCTTTTTCTAGCAAATTACCGAAAATAGGCGTTATAAAGAAGCGTTTTTAAGTTAAACTGTTTGGTAAAAAAATAAAATTTCTAGTATATATTGTCAAACATATCTTTAACTAAAAATTGTATTATGAACATTTTGATATTTAAGATTGTGACTTATAATATAAAAGCGGAAACTAAATGAAGTTACTGAAAATGAAGAAAAAGACCTTAAATTAGGCCTGGGTTTTAGATCTATGGTACACTGTAGCTAAATACTAATTTTACAAATAAATAGAGGATATCCTTGAGAACAAACTTTATTTTGTATATTTTTCAAATTCATTTTAAAACATAGTTTAAAATTTCGTTTTCTCATTCACATTTCGTTGAAATATCTTGCTGTTTGAATGGCTTCTGTAGGAAAAATATGCCATGGGATTACTTCAAAAAAAAATTATGTGTTAGAGGAAGGTGTACTAAATCAAATTAAAAATATTCAAAAAATCCTATATATTTCGCGCAACGATGCTCCGGACCTCAGTATCGCGCCAGCGCTTTTAGAGGTAGGATCTGTGCCGCTCGTGCTCTTCCCGACACGCGGACGTATTTCGACAGCTGACGCGACGTTGACCTGTGAGTATTTATCAAATATAGGGAGAATAATGTGGTTCTATGATTTCGCTGTGTTGCTGTGCATTCGTTCTAATTAAAAAAAACCTTTATTTCCAGGGAAAATAAAATAATGTTTTTATTGTATCGTAAACTCAACAAGAAAATGATTTAGTAACGTGAGTATTTATTGTATAATTAATATTCACTAAATAACATTTTGAAATATTTTGATTACTTAGAGTAAAGTAAGTAAGTAGAAGCTGAGTCAGTAATATAGTAGCTGAATTAGATTTTTAGAAGCTTTAAATGCTGTTTAAATGAAGCTAATCTGATGTAAAGTTCAGTTGATCAAATAAATATAACACGTTTTATCTACAGTATTTTTGATTTATCAGTTATCTATAACCATGTCTTGATTTTTTGTTGAACCAAACAATAAAACAAACTCATACACTTCACCTGTTATAGACATATAATATTAATAATTTATAAGAAGGATACAAAAAAAATTGTGGCTGAGTCATTAATTGAGTAGCCGAGTTACATTCTTAGAAGCTAAAATGCTGTAAAATGAAGCTTGTCTGATGTAAGTTTTAATTAATCAAATATTTAATAATACGTTACAAATGCCGTTTTTTTTAATCTGTTACCTATAACCCTGTCTTGATTTCTAGTTGATCCAACTAATAAAACAAAGAAGTATACTTCTCCCGTTATAGAGAACTGGGTGAGAATCAACATAATGAACATTCAACTTCTGCAGTACGGATCAGTAGTGTCAAAATCATCAAGATTCAGAAAGATATTTTAAATATCCCCAAACACATAATTGGCGGTCACGGAGATTGTGAAGCTTACTACTGCACCGACGATAGGAAAAAAGAAGAGGATAATATTTTCATGAGTTTGCACAACTATTACTCATCACAATAAAACTATTTTAAACGGATTTAAGTAGTGTTTATTTTGGATTTTACAATTCCTACGTTTCGAGCTCTTTACATTATTTAGAATAGAAATTATTTTTGTTCTACCGCCATATATTTCTTAATTGCCTAGCGTAACGTCCGGGTTCCACACAAACTGCTGAAACCGTATCTTGTATAGTAGGTCTTACAGAATGTTGGATCTGGTTCTTCTGCTGTGTAATCAGCGGAGTCTAAGTTGATGAGATTCCCCATCCAGTATCTCTGTTAAAACTCGGATGTTTTTGAATTTCTATGGCTTCCCATACTTTCCTAGGAATGAATCTCTTCTCTCTCGCTAGGATTACTGCCTTATCTAATCTGACATAATGGGTGGTGTTATCCATGATATGTTCACACACTGCAGAATGTCTGTCACGACGGTTTTTTACATCAGCAATATGTTTTTTTAGACGTGTAGATATATTTCTCTTTGTTTCTCCTATGTATGAGAGTCCACAGTCACAGTCAAGTTTATAAACACCAGGGTCTTGGAGAGGGATGTTGCATTTGACTGATCTGATGTACTGGCTGATCTTCCTCGGCGGCTTGAAAATGGTCTTGATTGAAGCTCGCTTCAGAATTCTACCGATCTTATCAGTTACTCCCTTCAAGTATGGTAAGTATGCTGGTTGTCAATGGACTGTGGATGATTTGGCACGGTTTCTGTCACGTTGACGGGGTGGTACAAAGAGGACATGGCGCAAGTAATTCAAGACATAAGAGGGGTTGTCTCTATTGGGAGGGGTGAAAGGGAAGGGAAATTTAGCCTGCCTGCCCAGAGTGGCGAGTTTAGCATTTACCCCAAATTAGTAAAGTAACTTGTGGCTAAGAATTAATAACTCAGCCACTAACCATTTGTCGCAAAATACTCGGAGTATTAATTACAGGGTTATTTTTTATTCACCCCAGAAATTTTACAGGGTGATTCTTCTTGTGATTCTGAACAACTTTCATTTATGGGGTCACCTGCGGAATCGCGAAAAAATATCAGCTGTTCCATACATTTTGGTCGAGTAGTTATGAATTTTTCCATGGAGCAGCTGGATTTTTTTCGCGATTTCGCAGGTGACCCCATAATAAAAGTTGTTCAGAATCATGAGTAGAATCGCCCTGTTAAATTTCCGGGGTGAATAAAAAATAACCCTGTATGTTACCTTACTATTTAGCGACAACTTTGTTTGTGGCTGAGTTATTAATTTTGTGCTGAATAAAATACTGGTAGTATTTTGCAACAAATTATTTGTGGCTAATTTATTAATTTTGTGCCTAAGATTCTTAGAGGCCAATAATGCTAATATAAAAGGTTGTTTTATTAGTAAGCCTAGAAATTACGTACCCTACCTGCTACTGCCTACTTTTGACATGTCTAAAAATAATACAAAAGTTATCTTATCTAAGGTGTTTATATTGAATTAAAATTTCATATTTTTACCATACTGCATTATAAATTATGAAACTCAAAACACCAATATAAACCACAAAGAAAGCGCAGCGGCGGCGACAGCGGGTCAAGATAAATTGGTTCTGGTCGCGCTGGTCGCACGGATCGCGGGCTGGCCACCGAGTCGTCAAATACCTACAATGCGGCCGGGCAAATTCTTAATAGGACTCTTAAGTCGGGGCTGTCACGTGCCAATAATTTTATTCCAGACTAGCGGCCAATCAAGCGGTTGTGACCACTGCTAACAGTTTTCCCGTGGGAACAAAATATTTACCCGTTTTAAAGTCTTACCTTACCATTTTATTGTTAATAGGTAGGTAATATATTACAGCCTACTCTTGTACTGGCTTATAAGTATGTATTTAAATACCTTACCTCACCGAACTATCTACCTACTGCGTGGTATTGACGGACGATCTAGGTTATTCTCGCTCGCCACACGGCACAAAGCACACCGCCACCACGCCGCCGCCTCCGTTTGATACCTACCTATTCGCCGCCTCGCCGATTGACCAAAATGCAATCATTTTAAAAGATTTGCGATGAATATTAATTGTTTGTTATACCTATTCAAGGATTTCTTATCAAATGAACAGTCTTTTTTGTTGCAGTCGAGCGGTGTTAAGTAGGTACCTACTTACCTACGTTAAAAAACATACCTACGATAAGTACGAATGCGCTTATTTATCATTATCAGCTAACAATGAATTAGGCACCTAGGTAGTTTAAATTAGAAAATGGAAACTAGGTACCTACGTAAGTAAAAATAGGTGTACACACAACAATGAAGAATGTTACTAGGTATTCCAAATCGCTTGAAATTTTGTATCGGTAAAGCCTGTATGTATACAAATACACTAGTTTTTGTTGTAGTCACAAAAACATAGTAGTTATGATTTTATAGGCATTCAAAGTTTCAAAAAATATCGAGTCCCGCAAACAGCCACGTGACCGCTTGTGACGTCATATCACAACGCGCGCCGCGTTCCGCTTCGTAGGTCTCAAGTCACCAGCAGCGGTTATAGTAGGTGTAATAGCTTTTACAGTATTTTGTTTGTGTTTGCATCCGTGTAGGTATTACGTTAATAGTAAATATTACACATACACACACACACACACACACATATCACGCCTATAATCCCTTGCGGGGTAGGCAGAGCGTAAACGGCCGCAAGAAACGGACATTTATGCCATGTCTGACAAATAATTGAGGGTTATCCGGAAAATTGTGTATCGCCATAGTGACAGGTTGTCAGCCCATCGCCTAAAATTGCAATACACACCCTCGAGTCCCTCAGTCGCCTCTTACGACTCCCACGGGAATGAAATGGGGAGATGCTATTCTAAGCCATTTAGCTTAAGAGCGATGTGTTCGACAATGCGGTGCACTTGTTGGGTACAAGAGTGCTGTTGTCGAAAGCCAAATTGCTCGTCAGGTATGAGATTGTTGGTCTCCGCGTGGTCTCGAAGTCGGGCATAGATCATGCGTTCGTAAAGTTTGGCGAGAGGGTTCAGTAGGCTGATCGGGCGGTAGGAAGTGGGCTCATTTGCCGGTTTACCCGGTTTGTGAATGCCTATGACTATTGCTTCCTTCCAGCAAGCTGGAAAGGTGCAGCTAGCCATGGCGGCATTCAAAATCAGGGTGAGGCGATTGATCAGGTGATCGGGGAGAATCTTCAGGACACGGTTGGTGATGTCGTCCAGTCCTGGAGCCTTTCTGGGCTTGAGTGCCTTAAGGGCGTTGCGCACTTCCATCTCAGTGATGACTCTGAGTGGAGGGCCCGATGGAGGTAGTGAGATGAGACGTTCGACTTCGGAGTCGACCGTTGAGACGAAGGTCAAGTCGTAAGGGAGTGTGCTGGGGGTGCATTGGGCTGCGAGACTGTCGACAGCTAGGCATTCAGCCTTTTCGTCGTCGTCAAAGGCTTTGGTCTAGTCAGATGCGTTAATGGTTGCACATTACCTATATATCAACAAATAATGATGTTGCCGCCGAAATGCGAGGAGCAAAAATGCAAGGGTAAGAAAACTTTCCTTGCTACTACTTATTCTTAATACTTTATATGTTAGAATGGAATAGCAGGAAATGGGATAAGTACCTAGGATGTAGATGTACTGGGTTGAACGTGACAGATGTAAGTACTAAACCTTTTCTACTTGTTTTTTTCTTTTACTAACAAAATACGTAGGGCTATTTTATTTCATTTACTTTTTATTTCAAATGTATATGCTTTAGGCGATGGGCTGACAACCTGTCACTATAACGATTCACAATATCCCAAATAACCCTCAAACATTTGTCAGACGTAGTGTAAATGGCAGTTTTTTGCGGCTGTTTACGCTCTGCCTACCCCGCTAGGGATTATAGGCGTGATATGTGTATGTATGTATATATATGTTTGAACAGATTTACCAAACCTTTTAAATTTATTTGTATTTTTTTTTCTCACAGTCACATTTATACAGCTATGGCGATGAAGCTATTGGTTATGTTCAAGTTAAGAGAGTAAGTAGGTGATACGTAACGGTAAGTAGGCGGTTGAAAAACTCTGACACCAGGGTTCATCGGGTCGTTGGACGACTCGGTGTCCCACACGAAAAGAGAGAGAGATAAGATAACGGTTAAATGTTGAATCACGCCAGAACACCGCGTACGTACCACAACTTATCATTGCAGTTTAGAATGCAATGAAAAGGATTTTTTTCACATTTTAACGACCTTTGGAACTATAAAAAACAACTTTTTCGGTGAATTGATAGTTGAATTTTTACATTTAGGCACAACGCATGATTTCGTAGTATTTGGATTGGACATTTTCAAAATTAATTTCAGTAAACTTTCGACGGCACGGGCGCGCGACCTCAAGCGGACTGAGTGAGCCAGACTGAGCGTGTTGTACGATGACGTCACAGCGTCACCGGCAGCCCGCAGCAGCGGTTGCACCTTGTTTCACTTCTAAATCGGAAACTAATTGACGTATCGAAGTAATTCTTTCACTAGTATTTTTTATTTTTGACAGAGAATATGGAGTGCTAACAATCAAAATTAGGTAACATTCTTCATTACGTATAATAACGAATGGTAGGTACCTAGGTATTAACTGTAAAATCATAACTTACCTTGGCTCATCTTTAGGCAAATTAAAAAAACTTAGATGCGGAGTCTTCCTCGCATCACTTTTGCAGCCAATAATTCGGCATTGCTAAATTTTTCACAAAAAATGAAAATTCGACCCGCACGACGAACGTTTCCGCGGCGAAGCGCACTCCCGACTGAATTGTTCGCTAAGAGACAGCCAGACGGATTGACCTTGAGCGCGTCTGGAGCGGGAGTGTCATCTCTATGTGATTTCTACTCTATGGTATAGCATAATAAAAGTATGCAGCTAGCTCTTAGACTACATGAACGTACTCGACGCTGCCTGCTGCGTACCCGCCAACAGTAGGAGTAAACGCTCGTGTTGTGCGCTAGAAGGCGTAAGTAGTTTCTCGAAGTAAGCAACCCTAGACCGCGGCTCTTTCAATACGTATAACCACGTCTAACTTAAAATAAACCGTAGTCCAATGAATTAAGGCCCATATTCCCTCGAAGTTTGGAAGGTATGTAAATGATCAAGTGGTTGACTGGAACGCGAGCTAAATTAAATCAAACTATCCATTGATCCATGTCAATTTTCACCGGACACAGTTCTTTGCACACAACCGTTCACACGCTCAGTCAATCAAAGTATAACCCGTACGGACACGACGACACTTGCCATATTACAACTATGCGCTTCTAAATTTGGACGGGTGATAATGGCGGCCCTGGCCCCTATTTAATAAAACTGACTATGCGACATTTATCAAGTTTCTGTTCATTAACACTTAAAGGCAACTTATAGGTGTTACAATTTTGTCCCTTCGTGCACTTTCGTAACCAGTTTTTCGTAACTAGCTACGAATATACACTTTTTATTCACTGTTTCGTAACTAGTTACCAATGAACACGGTTTTTTCCACATTTTATATTTACTTATTGTAATGCAAATGGGAACGTGAAACTTCAATAACGGATTTTGGAAACCAAGTAAGTTAAACCATTAGTATTTGAACAATAATGTCAAAATAAAGGTCAACCTAGTATAATCTCAAAAACGCAAAGTTGTAGATTGTAAGTAATAAATTTAAAAAAATACAACTTTTGTTGACAGCTGTCAAACTCAAAACCCGTTCATAGGAAGTTGTAGGTCTAGATGAGTTCTACATTTCTGGTGACAGCTGTCAAACTCAAAACCCATTTATATCGAAAACTTTGTAAGCTAGACTTCTAGTTTCTTAAAGAAAGTTGTAGGTCTAGATGCGTTTTACATTTTTGGTGACAGCTGTCAAATTCATGTTAGGTTAGTGTATGAGGGCGCTGCGCCGCCCTAGCTAGGTAGGCAGTTGATTAAACGGGCTCACGATAACCGGACGTGTTTTCTTGTGTCTCCCCGCGCCCCGCACCCCTTAACTAACAGTGACGACGAGTCACGAACCTACGCGTGCTGTGCAAAAACATTGTTTTGTGCGTGTAAAATAGTGTAAATCATGGCCAAATTATCAGTTGGAACATTATCTACTTTCAACCACATTAATCAAGACTGGTCTATTTACAAGGAAAGACTAGAACAGTGGTTCTTGGCCAATGACGTGTTGGATAATGATGACAAGTCAAAAAGCAAACGACGTGCGGTTTTGTTGAGCAGCTTGGCAGAAAGTACTTTCAAGTTAGCAAGAGATCTCGCATTACCCAAAAAACTTAGCGAGTTGGAGTATGACGCGATTGTAAAGCTACTTGATAATCACTTTATACCCAAAAAGTGTGGGTTTTCTGAGCGCAACCGTTTCTACACATCAACTCAAAGTGAATCGGAGGGTATGTCTGAATGGGCCGCACGCGTGCGCGGACTGGCCACTGACTGCGCGTTCTCCGCTACGAGCTTGGATGATGCCCTGCGTGATCGCTTCGTCATTGGCATGCTTCCAGGCCCAGAACGAGACAAGTTGTTCACTGAGGATATGGAGCAACTAACGCTGAGCAAAGCGTTGGAGACGGCTCAGGCCATTCACAGTGCGCGCCTAGGTGCTGCGGAAATGGCATCAGCTGCAGCGAATTCACAGATCCAGCGGAGTACTCAAATTCCAGTATATCGTGTTGTTTCGGGAGGCATGCGCTCGCCACGTGAGCAGCGTGGCACCGGAGGCGGCGGGTCGGCGGCGGCCGGCACGTCAGCGGCGGCCGGAACGGCGGCGGCGTCGACAGGAGCGGCTTGCACCGTGTGCTCCTATACAGGACATCGGGCTGCTATCTGCAGGTTCAGGCGGTACCGTTGTGGATCGTGCGGTGAACTTGGACATCTACGTCGTGCTTGTCCTCGGAAGAAAGTGCAGCATCATTTCGTCGAGGTCGAGGTAGATGATGACGTAGGTGATGACGGTAAGCAAGTTGTTTGTAGCGTCTCGGCTTCTTTTTGTGAGCCGATGCGGGAGACCGTCCTAGTGGATAAATTCCAACTTACTTTTGAGCTGGACTCGGGGTCCCCGTACACAATCATTCCGGAGAAAGTATATAACTTAAATTTCAAGTCGGTACAATTAAAGACAAGTAATGTAGATATGTATAGTTACGGTGGTAGTAAACTTGTAGTTTTGGGTACTCTCTGCTTGCCATTTACTTACAAATTACAGTCCTCTGAGTTAGAAGTTTTTGTAGTAAAAAGTAATGGACCTTGTTTACTAGGCAGGGACTTCTTTTCTACATTCGGGTTAGGAATAGCACAAGTAAATAATTGCACGGATGTTTTAGAACAAATGTCTAACAAGTATAACAAATTATTCTCTAATAATTTAGGTTGCTACACGGGAAAACAAATTAATCTGAGCATTAAACCAGGGTCACAACCAATTTTTTTTAAGCCTCGACAAGTACCTTTTGCGTTGCGTGAAGCCGTGGAACATGAAATTAATAGGTTGGTAAAAGTAGGTATTTTAGTCCCCGTCCGAAGTTCAGACTATGCCAGTCCCATAGTACCGGTTTTAAAAAGTAATGGCGATATTCGCTTGTGTGCCGACTATTCGGTATCGCTAAACAAACAGCTGATTATTGATAAATACCCATTACCTCGGATTGAAGAGTTGTTTTCTAAACTCCACGGAGGGCAAAAGTTTTCTAAACTTGACCTGTCACAGGCTTACAACCAATTAGTCCTAGATGAGGAATCTCAGATGCTAACATGTATAAATACCCATAAGGGTCTGTTTAAGTTTACCAGGCTAGTCTTCGGGTTATCGAGCTCAGCAGCTATTTTTCAAAAAACATTAGAACAAATACTTTCAGGGATAGATAAGGTATTAGTATTTCAGGACGATATTTTGGTTACAGGTATTAATGAGGAAGAACACATAAAAAATTTACACGAAGTTTTTACTCGGTTAGAGCACGCCGGGTTGGCCTTGCAAAAAAGCAAATGTAAACTTTTTCAAGATTCTGTAACCTACTTAGGGTTCATAATTGATCGCGAGGGTCTACATAAATGCCAGGACAAAATTAACACTATTTTAAATGCGAAAACGCCCACTAATATCTCGGAATTAAAATCATTTCTTGGCATGGTGAACTATTACCGTAATTTCATTGAAAATGCATCGAAAAAGTTAAGTCCTTTGCATGCGTTATTACAAAAAAATGTCCCTTGGCAGTGGAATACGGAACATGAAAACGCAATGAAACAAATCAAAAATGACTTAGTTTCGGATGTGGTGTTGACTCACTATGACCCGCAGGCGAAGTTAATACTCACGGTAGACGCGGCCCCGGGAGGCCTCGGAGCTATTTTGTCGCAAATAGGTATCGACGGTGTGGAACGACCTGTTTCGTATGCATCGCGCTCGCTTTGTAAGGCGGAGGTTGGTTACAGTCAAATCCAAAAAGAAGCCACTGCAATTGTTTTTGGTGTACGAAAGTACCACCAATATTTGTATGGACGGTCAGTACCGTTTACCCTAAGAACGGACCATAAACCATTATTGTCAATTTTCAACCCAGAGAGAGGCATACCTGAAATTACTGCTAACCGGTTACAGCGTTATGCGATATTTTTGTCGTCATACAATTTTACTTTGGAGTATGTTAGTAGTTCCCATAATGCCGCAGATTTTTTAAGTCGTTCGGTGACTAATCAGACGAGTAACATCGCTAACGACATGAACATAAATATTGAAAAGGCAACTTATATCAACTTCGTGTGTAATGATGTGGTACCTTTTATAAGCTTAGAAGAGATAAGTTCGCAAACACAGGCCGACCCGATATTATCTCAAGTAATTAGGTATGTACAGTCTGGCTGGCCTACGCGCATAGTAGATAGTTCATTAAAGTCGTATTTTAGCTGTCGTAATGAACTGTCAATCGAAAGATCATGTTTAGTTAGGGGTCCTAAGATTATAATTCCGATGTGTAATCGTAATAGGATTTTGCGAGAGTTACACAATGGACACCTAGGTACAAACAAGATGAAGGCTGAGGCACGCAACCGGTTTTGGTGGCCGGGTTTATCTGCGGATATTGAACGGTTTGTGACGTCATATGACGTGTGCGCATCCTTGCGGCCTAGCGCGCCGCGCGCCCCCCTCACTGTATGGCGTTTTCCCCCTGAACAATGGTATAGGGTGCACATGGATCTTCTATTTCCTATTCCAGGAAAAGCTTATTTAGTGATTGTAGACGCTTATTCGAAATGGATCGAATGTTTTGATGTTAGTACAGGTTACGGAACAAAGATTGTCATTAGTAAGATGTGCGAAGTAATGAGTAGGTTTGGAATTTTTAATACTGTCTGCACAGACAACGGGACCTCATTTGTGTCCGAGGAATTCGAAGTTTTTTGCAAAAGTAATGGAATTACACACTTAACGTCACCTCCATATAACCCGAGTAGTAACGGACAAGCGGAGAGTTCCGTCAAGATTATTAAAAGAGCTATTAAGTCGTTTATTTTGTCCGGAATTGGTAACAGAGATTTATTGAATAAGTTAAATGAATTTTTATTTTACTATCGGAATTCGGAGCATTCTACAACAGGACGATCTCCCGCGCAAATACTGTTCGGCCGTAAACTGAGAAGTAGATTAGACACGTTAAATACAAGACCAACCTCATCATGTGACCTCGATCTCGATCGTGTAGTGAAAGAAAAGCAGTCCTTACAGGCTAGCTACTATGGTGGTAAACGCGTCACCACACTTAATAAAAATGAAATAGTGCTCGTTAAAATGTATAAAAACAATAAAACCTATTGGTTGAAAGGAGTTGTGATGGACATTTTAGGCAACTCCATTTATCTAGTTCGTGCATTAGAAGATGAAGTTAACAAAGAACCATTTAAAAGGCACATCAACCAACTGTTGAAGTTTATGGGGGAGGAAGTTCGTCCAGATTGCTCGCTCGATGACACTGTAAGCAGCGATTCCTCAGAAGTAGCAGACCTAAATTAAATACCAGAAATGCCTCCCATCGTTATGTCATCGTCTGCTGCTTTAGAAGAAGGAGCAGAGAACCAGCAACCAGCTCCTGCTACGGATGAGCCAGAGATCAGTTTGAGCAGCGCGACTGATGCAGGTTCGGCCTTGCCCGCAGGAGATGCAGCCTCCCCTGGCTCTGCAGGAGAGCACGCAACTGATGACAGCTCAGCTACGGAGACAATTACAACGCCTGAAGCACCAGCTCCACGAAGGCCTCTCAGGGACTTGTTTATTTTCAGAGATTATTTATAAGCTAAGGGTGGAGAGATGTTAGGTTAGTGTATGAGGGCGCTGCGCCGCCCTAGCTAGGTAGGCAGTTGATTAAACGGGCTCACGATAACCGGACGTGTTTTCTTGTGTCTCCCCGCGCCCCGCACCCCTTAACTAACAATTCAAAACCTGTTTATATCGAAAACTAAGCAAGCAAAACTACTAGTTTCTTATAGAAAGTTGCAGGTCTAGATGAGTTTTACGTTTTTGGTGACCGCTGTCAAACTCAAAACCAGTTTATATCGAAAACTATGCAAGCGAAACGACTAGTATCTTAAAGAAAATTTTAGGTCTAGATGAGTTCGAAATTTTTGGTGACAGCTGTCAAACTCAAAACCCGTTTATATTGAAAACTATGCAAGTTAGACTACTAGTTTCTTATGGAATCTCCGTAGGTCATAATGAGATCTATATTTCAATTACAGCTGTCGTAGTGCGGGTGCGGAGTGCACTTCATCTAAAATTAGGTACCTACTTAAAATTGCACTTGGACATTTTGCAGTGATAATATTTTACAACATTGACATTTTAATTTATTGACATTCAGAACCGTTGACATATTGCGACTATGACATTTGGCTTTTCTTGCTACATCGGCATTTTGAACCAATAACATTGTGAATTTAACATTTTCCGTTCCTATATCAGAGCCTAAGAACATAGTATAATTAGTTACGAAACAGTGAACAATAGTGTTATTTCGTTGCTAGTTACGAAAAGTTACGAACGCGGAAAAAAACAGTGTTGATTCGTAACCAGTTACGAAACAGTGATTAAAAGTGTCTTTTTGTAGCTAGTTATGTAAATCTTAGTTACGAAATCTTAGTTAGCCGTGTGGTGCCGGCAGAGTAGAATAGCACCACCCCATCTCTTCCCGTGGGGGTCGTAAGAAGCGACCGAGGGATAAATCCGACCCAAACACAACGGTCCTGGAGAGGCCAACTCCACAATTAAACCCGGAACGGGGTCTCCGTCAGGCGCGTGTGACAGAGATATACCGCGCGGCAGACTCCTGCAGCCGACCTGCACCGCACGTATCGACTAGTCGTTCCTGCGGATCCAGCCAGGAAGGCCGAGAGGGTGGCGCAGGTCCTGGGCAGCCCTGCGTTTTCCATAATTGCATCCCAGGCAACGCAGTGTCTCAGACACTGATTAAATCGTCTGTCGCAGACGTGTGAGGCCAATGATGATGATGAGTTACGAAAGTGCACGAAGGGAAAATTGTCACGGTGGAAAATTTATAAATATGTCGGATTATCGTGACAATTTGACAATTTTCTATTTAATAAAACTTTTTGCGCGACAGGTGACAGGTGACAAATTGTCGTGAAAAACTTGTCGATTCTGCTTTATTAAACGGATAATTGTTACGACATATTGACATATTTGTCGAATTGTCGGATATTATTGACAGGTGCCCTTACCCTGTATCGCGCAATCTTAAAGTTTATAAAAGCTTAATTAATTTTATATACACTCGTCTCATAATGTTCGAATTATGAATTCGAAAACAGATGCATAATGACCTACTTTATGTATTCTGCCTATAAAAACTAGGGTTTACTATAAATTACAGAAGCGTAATGACTTAATGAGAAAACTCTTAATACGATAAAGTTGAGAAATGAAACGAAGTTTTTTTTTCCAATACTCAAATCGGTATCTTCCGCCGCACCTGACAGTTGTTGTTGTACGGTAATTTTTCGGATGTTGTTCAGTTGTTTTAATAGGTTTTTGTTCTGTTGTTGTTCAGATGTTGATTAGTTGTTGTTCAGATTTTATTCCGATGTTGTTCAGTTGTTGTACAGATGTTGTTCAGATGTTGTTTAGTTGTTGTTTCCATGTTGTTCAGTTGTTGTTCAGATGGTGTACAGATGTTGTTTAGTTGTTTAGTTAAGTTATTGTTAAGACTCCACATCTAAACAACTGCTAAAGTATAGATTTTTCAAAAATTCATATCAAGCCATATTACGTTCTCGTATTGAATTTGTCCTTGTATCGGGCCTTGCAATGGCCGGTGCGTACGTTTAGAAAAGTGTTTCTGAGTTTTTTTGGAGAGTGTAGATAAAATAGTGTATGCAACTGCTATAATTAGGCATTAGAATGCTCGTGTCAAACTATTATCACACTCGGCTGCGCCTCGTGTGATAAACAGACACTCGCATTCTAATGACCCCCATTATACGACAGTTGCATAAACTACTATTACAAAAATGGTGCTGACGTCTAGCAGCGAGAGTAGTGATGAAGAATACATAGAACAAATACAACCGAGGAGGCGTCAAATATCTAGTGCTCTCAGTTGGTCAGCTGTTTCCTTCCACTTTTTTTTTCTCGTGTGTCACTTGTTCAGTTAACTAGCCAAACAGTAAATCTTTAATTTTCAAATATCAGCCCCAAAGTGGTCATTTTATTGTTCATGTCCATAATTGAAGAGAATCCAAAAACACCGACAAAACAAGAATCATAGTCACAAAAACCTCTTATTCGAATAAACATTAAAATTGTATGAATTATTGTAGTGTGCCCTCACACAATATTCCATAAATTAAATATTTGTCAATTTTGTCAGTAGCCGACAAATTTGTCACGATTATGTGACAATTTTTTCACTGACAATTGTCACGGGGCTCGACCATGGTTTTTGATAATTGTAGAGTTTTATTAAACGCATTTACAATAGCGACAATTTGTCAATACTTTACCTGTCGATTTGTGACATAATTGACATTTTTATTAAACGAGTTTACCATGACAATGCGACAAATTTGTAGGTTTTTGACAATAATGTCGGATTGTCAGCTTTATTATATAGGTCCCTGGCAGACCGCGCGGGATCCCGCGTGAGGGAGCGTACGGCCAGACACTGGAACCGATTAGGAAAAGTACTTTTTCAACTCTCCATCTTGAAAATAACTGTTTTGCCGCGTAAATCCAGTGGGCAAAAGTAGTTTTGATCCACTAGATGACGAAATAGTTATTTGTACAACAACAGGTCAAAGGTCATTTTTGCTTCGAGAGCTAATTTTGAATCCCGAGGTAGCGAAGGATACTAAAATTGCATCACGAGCGTAGCGAGTGATTCAAAAGTTGTATCCTTAATAATAAAATTATTTTTAAATCAGTCCAGTAGCTTCGGAGCCTATTCAATTCAAAACAAAGTAACAATCAAATCTTTTGTCTTTATAATATTAGTGTAGATAGATATAGGCTTGGTTTGTGCATGCTCTCATAGCACACAGAAAGTGTTTTTTTTTGATGATTATTAATTATTCATCCATGTAGTGTCTCTATATTATTAATAAAATGAAGGAGTAGAGCCAACGCAGCGTCGAGCATTGTGACCTCTCCAAACACGACTAGTTAGGTACAATGCGCCTTTTAAATTCGGACGGATAATAATATGCTGATCGCAGCCCTTGACGCTAAATTAAAAACGATAATAACATGATATAACTTTATTATTCCGTTATTTACTTTTAGTAACAATGAGCAAATTTTATTATCTAAAGGATTATTACATTAGGGATTTTTTACCAATCAAGAGACTTTCAAAGTTCGGAAACTGACCTAGAAACTAACATACCAAGGCTACAGTAGGTACATATTATATGGTGCAACTTGTACTTGTTACCGATACCGAAAACTCAGTACCCCAGATTCCCCAAGAAACAGGTCAAAAAAAAAACAAAAGCAGGCACCAGCTGTCCGAGTCAATTTGTATGGCAGGCCCAATTTTATTTTTCCTATTTCAACATATGTTCCTTGGTTGATCCTTACTGAGTTTTTGGTATCACTAGTAAAATTTCACCCCAGGCTAAGCTTGAGCTCCCAAAGCTTGGAAGTGCTTGAATCACAAGTTATCTGTTGCATTTTACTATTGGAATTGGACCTTTAATTGATTATTGGAAACAATTAGACTAAAATAGTAAGTTAGTAACTAAAATTGATACGTCTTGGTTAATTATACTAAAATTGGATTGGATTATATAAAAAAGAAAAACATATAAATAATCAAAATAAATTAGTAATAAAATAGCTTATTAAGCTAACTATTTACAATACAAACTTACAGTTATAAAATTGCAATTTAGGTGATCCGCATTCAACATTTAGGTAGTGCATGTTGGATTGTACAAGTGCTTTTATGGCAATAAAATTGTACTTCCTTCAATTGCATTCTATGCCTATTGATGCCAATCAATACTGCTAGTTATTTAGATTATTGTCAAGAAATTATTCAAAAATTATGACACAAATTTTTCATATCTCTAATATTCAAAAGAGAAGTTATTAAAGAAACACTTCACTTGTAAGGTAAGTATACAATTTTAGAAAACTTGCAAAGTTCAAGTCTGCAAATTTTCTAGAATTAGAATAGAAGTATCAAAAAATAGTACTAATAGTTTAGTAGAATTAGTTTTGTGTAACTTTTTCTTAGTAATTTTATTAGTGGTGTGACAAATGCGATATGAATGCTCACAGAAATACATTAAGGTACTATAATATTAATAATGCTCAAAATTTTGAGATATGTTTAAAAATTATGTAGTGTAAAACTAAAACTTAAGTTAAATATTGGCCTAAATTTGGGAAAAACATTATCTTAACTTGCCTTAAATTAACGCAACCACTTTCCGTCATATAGGCTTAGAAATGGATAGGACATATCTAAATCAAGTCATGTCTTATAATCTGACGCAAAATACTCGTGATCTGTCAATATTGACTAGACATAGCGAAGAATGCATTGACATTTTTAAACATGACGGGATTTAGATTTTTTTTATCCTTTCCTAAACTTATTTGACGGAAAGTGACAGCGCCAAATTAAGGTAAGTTAAGATAATTTATTTCCCGAATTGAGGCCATTATTATAGTGTGTAAATAAATGGTTACCATGCCGGTAAACAAGCTAAACAAACGAATTTTTATAAAACACAAATCCGACTTGGCTTTATATTTTTCATTTAAATCAACCATTTTGAACTTATGGAATTTTAATATAGCTAGTCACTCGTGCTGCTGAGATGATTGTAACGACGACGTTCATATGTCAACATCCGTCTAGCTAGCCTTTTGGGCTGTAGCCCGTGAAATAGAATAAACTTGTCCACACATACATACATAGCGCCGAAATCATAGCTTTTTTGAACAATATTCTTGCTTTACCTGTTTAAATTAATTTGATTGAGAGTGACAGCGCTTCATTTGGTAAGCGGTTTGAATTCAAACTAAATAGATGGGCAGAAACTTGTTAAACTCAGTACTTAAGTAAAAGGGTTCTTTGTTTCAATTAATGTTATTTTATGTCGAAACTTTTTTAATTAGCTGGATCTTCGATAATTTTTACTATTTTTATCTCTCAGCATAGAATCACGGGACTATTATTATCAGCCCATAGTATCCCACTGCTGGGCACAGAGCAGCGAGCAACACGGCCTTTACGGGTCAGAACGAGACGGAAGACAGTGGTACGCTAATAGTACGTTCACACCATGCACTTGTTCCTGCTCCTGCCGCTGTCGCGAATATTGCTCGAAATACTTCCGCGGCAGTATCATCGCGAGTGAGTGTTCACACACTGCCGTTATACTCTTCTCGAGATAGCAATACATTCCACACGCGTTCGTGCTGCCGTTCCTTTGACTCGCGCACGAAAAGCCGACAATTGAGGAAGCACGGGAAGTGGCAGCGGCATGACGAGTAGCAGCGCGAGTAACCTCCCCTTACTATTTCCCTGTCCATATTGGCATTGTGTGAAAGTGCTATAAGGCAAACACCCCTCCGATCCCTATTCCAAATGCAGAGTATCGGTGTGGTAGCACCACGGCATGTCCTCGTTGAACTTGCACCTGTGCGCGTTGTTCTTGGCGTCGTAAAGCAGCGCGTTGTCGACGTACGCGTCGCACTCGTTGCACCACACGGATAGGTCGGAGAGGGACAGCACTAGTGCGTGCGAGGTCGCGCGGTAGTGCGCTTGCATGTGGCCGTTGATCGAGCGCCCGCAGGCCGTCTGACGGACAGAATGAGATGGTTAAAATAATATGAAAGCTAAGCAGGCAGGGAGTAAACAAAAGGGTATAATAACAAGCCAAAAGGAGGTCGAAATATAAAATAATGGACCTCCCACTAGCCGATGAGCAATTTTGTATGGGAGGTCAATAATTTTTTATATTTCGTTCGACCCATGTTCCATGGAAAAAGTTGTACAGTTTAATGAGTATCTTGACCTCCTTTCGGTTTGCTATACCGTTTTTTTTACTACTTGTTATTAGCAGACAGCGAACATAATACCTATATACATAAGGTCCGATACCTTATGTGCTACAACCGACTGTACGGTATTCCAAAAGAACTGAATTATTTTAATCCCCAGTTAATACATACTAAAAAAATAACTTATACTCGTAAAAGAAGTGATTTCCTACTAATACTTATTCATGTCAAGAAACTGGTACCTTATGTGCCAAATATATGTAACAAATAAAGCATATTGTATTGTATTGATGAATGTAGAGGAGGCGAAAGAAGTATGCCAGGATCATAGTAAGTGGAAGCAAGTAGTCTATGCCTACCCCTTCGGAAAAGAGGCGTGATTTATGTATGTATCGTATTGCATACTTACAATATAGCAGTGCAGACACACCCAGTTCTCGGCCGTGTGGTCGCAGTCGGCGCATTTGACGCCTTGCTCGAACTTCACGTCGGTCGGTATCGCGAACAGCGCTGCGAGGTGCGGGCACCACGACAGCGGGATCACCGCGAACATCTCCCCGCCCACTATAGCGGGCATGTTCTCCGCTAAATAGTCTACCAAAGTCTTCGGTTCTTCCGAACTTTTTGCAGCCGAACTTGGGCCTACTTGATCGGATGTATTGGAACTTTCTGGAACGTCCGATTTCTCGACGCAAGCTCTTTTGTTACTTGAGTTTTCGGCTTCCGAATCTCTTTTTTCTTTCACTTCGCATTTCGAATTGCTTTTCGAACAGCCTTCAGGTTTTAGTGGTGATTTTGAAGGGCTAGGCGAAGTTTCTTCGTCGTCAGTACCGCAGTGTATCCCGTCTTCGCATTTTGGTGTGATGGTCAATTTACTCATTTCGTTTCGCAAAGGATCTCGGCTGTCCGAATTACCCAAATCACCTAAACTCTTAGTCGTTCTATGAATTTCCTTTTCTGTGTCCTCCAATGTGGTCGGCAATGAAGTTTCTAGTTTATCAGATATTTTACTGTCGTCATTCACAACTAATCCTCTCGAAGGTAGAGGCTCCCCGATGACATTCTCTACCGGCAGAGCGAGTTGGAATTTCAAACTCTTCCAGTATTTTTTGTGTGTTTTGATGACATTGTTGATGGTTTCGACCGCGGACCAGTGGACGGATATTCTGGGGTCGTGATGGTGCCTGATGGGGTCGCCGAGTAGAGCTTTAGTGCACATGGTCATGGCGTAAGATATGCTGGTGATGTTGTATCCGCCCTCGAGGCACAGGATGACCCTGCCGCCCGCCAGCCCGCGGAGAAGCTGCGTCATCCGACCGTAGCATTCGGGAGTCACTTTGCAACCTAAGAACGAGAAAGTAGTAATAAACAAAATTGTAACTTAATGAGAATCAAAAGTTTTCATCGGCTCAAAGAATCTAATGATAAAAAACATGATTGCTTTGACCATTCATTAGTTTTGTTCGCACGTTAGACTCGATATGTGGCCGTCTCGCGCCCAAGACCAACAGATACGATTTCTACGACTGTAGTTTACAGACCATAATATGTCGCGAAAAGGGAACTTTAACAATCGAGAAATATCCAAACCTGTTATTTATGTCGTCATAGGAAATACGCTTTAACAAGTACCGGAACGAGTTGAACTTGATTTTTCAATCACGTTAGAAACAGATATTCTTACCTCCAAGCGGGTCCCCGACGCAGGCGTCAAATCCAGCTGAGACAATGACTAGTTCTGGATTGTACTGGTACGCGACCGGCAGCACCACTTGAGTGAACGCTGCCATGTACTCCGCATCGCCCATGCCACGCTACAAACGATACACACATATTTTAGCTACAAAAATAACCCTGCAGCATTTATGGCTATAAAAATACAAAAGTTCTTAATTTTTTACATACATAAACATGTCACGCTTTTAATCCCTTGCGGGGTAGGCAGAACGCAAACGGCCGCAAAAAACGAACATTTCAGCCACGTCTGACAAATATTTGAGGGACATTCGAAAAATTGTGTATCGCCAAAGTAACAGGTTGTCAGCCCATTGCCTAAAATTGCAATGCACACCCTCGAGTCCTTAAATCGCCTTTTACGATTCCCAAGGGAAAGAAATGGGGTGATGCTATTCTAAGCCGGCCTCACACGGCATTAACATAGTAATAAATAGGTAAACTATACAAAAACAATTATGTGACTTAAGGCGAGTGTAGTCGTCAACGACCTCGACAGTGGCGCCACTTCACAAAAAAACAGTTTTCTCTGTATCAGACTATCTAAAATCAGACACTTTTGGTATTAATTGCCATAACTTTAATAACAGCGAATATTTCATTGAGTTTGCAGGTTTTAATTTTACTTAAGGATAATACTTAAAACTCGAGCAATGGTTATTCTGATAGATAGTTTGAATAAATATATATATTTTTTAAGTCGCGCCACTGTCGAGGTCGTTGACGGCTACACTCGTCTAACTATTTCCTAAACTAAGAATAGTAATTCCTGTGTCTTAGGTTAACAGTTTACCAACATAATTGTTCGAAATAATAAAACATAAAAATAAAATACGACTATACAATTAAAATAAACTTAAATACACTTTAAAATGTTACTATTCTAAAACCTATTACGTATCAAATAACATCAGCCTATAGCAGTCCACTGCTGGACGTAAGCCTTCCCCAGGGTAAGCCATAAGGCACGATCTCCCGTTTTCGCCATCCAGTTAGTCGTTATTAAGTACAGCTAGTGAAATAGTATAAGTAGGTCAGAATCTAAAAAGTGTTTAGTCAGGAGACCAACTAGTAAAAGAGTTCTACCAAGGCTAATAGCATTTTTCCTATTCAGTTTTTTATTCGTTCTGGACTCTTCAATTTTTAGCCCCGGGGCCATAAAATCTACACTTGACTGTTTGGTGGGGAGCTGTAGCTCTGTCACCCTGAAGAAACACTATTAGGAAATAGTTTTCTAGGAATGAGTAAGAAAACTGAAATCTCCATTTGGCCATAGAGTAAAGAGTTATTATTCTGGAGCTATTATCTCACCTTATTCCAAGGTATATTGACGTTGAAGCCCTCCCCTCTCCCCTCGCCAACCGCAACGTGATCCGCATCTTTCGAGTACGGGAAGAATGAAGCGTCGTCGTAACGATGAATGGACATGTATAGTATCTGTAATAAAAATAATAACTAATTTAGAGTCACGTTTAAATTTAGCAGAGTAACACTTTTTTTCATACAAGGAACGAGAGTTGTATAATCAACGAAATGAATGGCCCATTGATAATCAGATTAATCAGAGACAAATAAGGCCCTGTTTTTTCTGAAAAGTTGGTCCCTTTCATTCGCGCTGCGTCAGAGAAACAGCTAATAATTTAGCGCTCAATTTTTATAATATTTTACGTTTTTTGCGACATAGAAACTAGATATAAAACCATTACAATGTCTAATTTAGCCATACTAGAAAAGGTATGTATCTCACTAAGTTAAAACATAAAAAAATAACTTTAAATATGTAGACATCAAATTGGAAAATAAAAAATATTTTTTTTCTATCAAGTAAAGTTTATTAATTTGTGTAACTGGTAGTATCTGTTAGACCATCGAAAATCTTTCTCGCACGCGACCCCGCCTTAACTTATTCTGTGGGACACCGAGTCGACGAAACCATTAACACGTCATGTAATATAGCTTTTTACCCTATCATCATTATACGTCAGATTCTGCGTGCCGTTCCCATGGTGCACGTCCCAATCCAGCAAGAGTATCCTCTTCACTCCATGGCAGTTTATGGCGTATCGCGCTGCCAATGCCGCGTTATTTAGTAAGTAGAATCCATTGGGCGTATCTTATAGGATAAATACAAGTTAAGTAGCTCCTTACCCTGTCATCATTATACGTCAGATTCTGCGTGCCGTTCCCATGGTGCACGTCCCAATCCAGCAAGAGTATCCTCTTCACTCCATGGCAGTTTATGGCGTATCGCGCTGCTAATGCCGCGTTGTTTAGTAAGCAGAATCTACTGGGCGTATCTTATAGGATAAATACAAGTTAAGTAGCTCCTTACCCTGTCATCATTATACGTCAGATTCTGCGTGCCGTTCCCATGGTGCACGTCCCAATCCAGCAAGAGTATCCTCTTCACTCCATGGCAGTTTATGGCGTATCGCGCCGCTAATGCCGCGTTGTTTAGTAAACAAAACCCACTGGGCGTATCCTCGTCGGCGTGATGTCCGGGAGGGCGCACCACGCATACTCCTGATCCGGCAGTTTGCGATAATACGGCGTCTACCATCTACGGATAGAATAAAAATAGGTTGAAATTTTTCTAGTGACCGATAGCGAAATCTGAAGACGAGCTGGTGATAAGAAACAACTTTTCCTAGATAACATTCGTTTAAATATGACAAAAATATTTTTAGTTTCCATTTCCATTGTAACTTAAGTAAAAAAGGTCCCAAATGTTGTCTGGAAGAGATCGCTTGTAGCGATAAGGCCGCCTTTGCGCATGTTAGCTATGAATTTTCCTGTTATTTTTATTTGTTATTTTGTGCGATAAAATTTCAACCGATAAACAGATTCCTATTAATATTATAAATGCGACAGTTAGTATGTTGGTTTGTTTGTTACTTCTTCACGCAAAAACTACTGAACCGATTGTAATGAAATTTGGCACACATAAAGAAGGTTACATGGATTAACACATAGGACAGTTTTAATTTTATGCGGGCATCGCAGCGGGTAACAGCTAGTTAATATATAAAGCACGTATATATGTTGGAGAGCTCCATAACGAGTAAAAGGTGAGGATGGCATAATAAAGTTAAATATAATGTAAGATGGTCAAATTCTCGTAAAACGGCGCGTAGGATTGGCTGGCCTTACAAGTTTATGTATGTCAAAAAATATGTGGTAACAAAATATGAACCTATTATTTAGGTTTGTTAAATATTTGTCAGACGTGGCGTAAATGTCCGTTTTCGCGGCCGTTTACGCTCTGCCGACCCCGCAAGAGATTATATGCGTGATATGTGTGTGTGTGTTAATTTGCATCCCTTGTCCTTATCTGTAGAATATGTAGCAGTACCTGTATGACGCTGCCAGCAGCTACAGATGCACTTTCAAGGGAGTCTGGGTGAAAATACACAGAGTCGTATTCATCTTTCTGGTTATTTAGATCTCTTAGCTTTGTTGTTGATAGTTCTTTTAATCTGAAACAATATTTTAGGCAATTAATTTCACTACTAGAATTTTCTCTCTGTGGACAATTATAGCCACGAAATCCATACTCCGAGTGATAGCCGTTTAGAAGTACCGTGTGATGCCGGCTTAGAATAGCATCACCCCATTTCTTACCCATGGGTGTCTTAAGAGGCGACTAAGGGACTCGAGAGTTAGATGCGTACTGCAATTTTAGGTGATGGGATGACAACCTGTCACTATAGTGATACACAGTTATCTGATTGATCCTCAAACTTTTTTCAGATGTGGTGTTAATATCCGTTTACGGCCGTTAACGCTCTGCCTAAGGATAAAGGATAAGGATAGCAGCGTAATCAATAATAAGCGTGATTTATGTACATGTGTACTCCATACTCCGCTCAGAAATGGATAAAAAACTATGAATATTTAAATAAAATAATTTCATTCAATTTATAATATTTTTAGAAATCATAAGAAAATCTACCAACAAACGCATCACACACAACGGACATAGCATATTTACATCGCATAATCACAATACTAGTAACTTTTAGAGTACCTAGTATGTAACTGTTACAAGAATGCAAGCCGTAACGAGAATCAGCCAACGTTTTGACGTTTCGTCCACACGTCACCGTCGACTCGACGACAGTAAGCAAATGCGTTCGAAAACAAAAACCTCTTCTGCAATCGCAATGGAATCGAAGTAATTCAAATATCAATTATGTTCTATAAATGGTGAAAAATGGGTATAAATAATTCAAATTATCGCAAAAATGAAGAGGAAAGCAAAGGAAGTGAAAATTTGTAACACATTCACCCTATCTTTTTTACTTTTTTTATTAGTGTCTCCGTTGACTCAACAACTTTCGCACGATTCGTAGATTATGAACGCATTCTGTACGTGGAAACGAATCGTGAGTGTACTCAGTCACAAATAAATCTAATTTTCCTAATTTTAGACATAAAATTTACAAAAAAGACTTCAAAATGGTCACAAAATACTTCGCTCCTTTATTATTAGTGGCGTGCATCAGTGGTGCGTTGGCAGAAAGTTGCCAAAACCCCAAAGTTGAGGCGTCCTCTTTCACAAGCCTGGATGCGACTGTAGTCACACAAATAGCGTATATTACCGAATTTACTCTGTCCTGTGATAACAAGATACCTGAAAACTACGCTCTGTACGCAGAAGTTGATGGAAAGCCCCTGACCGCGGCCCGAATTGGTGAAAATAAATACCAGGTAAATGATAACCTCATTTACATGTTATACCCCCTAAAACTTTCCTTCGTGCAGAGTTTCCTAGTATAAGCGTACTAAATCGTTATTTTGCTTGTTGAAATCCAATTGAGTATGTACTATTCATAATATTTATTTTTCATCATGTTAGAATCTAGTTTGCTAAAAATACAGACAATTTTGTAACGTAAGTTTTTGTGACTAAACTATTACTAATTTTCAGGTGTCATGGACTGAGGAGATTCCCAAGGCCCGCTCTGGAGTCCACGAGGTTCTCATCCTTGATGAGGAAGGTTTTGCCAACCTCCGCAGGGCTCGCCGTGCCTCTCCCGATGCCCCAGTCACCCCTCTACTTGCCATCCAGTTGAACCACCCTGGCAGTAAGTACCTTTTATAAATTTGCCTAGCAAAAACTTAATCCTAGTATGCTTAAAAAAATATCCTTGAAAGTACCCTTGAATAATAATCTTTAAAGACCCTTTGCTAGTTGAATGTTAAATGTTACATTATTTTATATGGCAATTGGGAGAGGCCCGTGTCCAGCGGTGGACAGTTCTGGCTGTTAATGTATGCATATTATTTTCTACCTTCACACACAACATACAACATGTATGTGAAAGTCATCTCAGTTCACAGATAAGATTACAAATATCTGTAAACAGTTTATTTATATTAACTTTCTGTTAATTGGGTAAACAAGATATTCATTATTACTTCAAGAGTTATAATAATAATATCATATAAATAGGTGTATTATATTTCTTAATAATTTTGTTTCTTTTCTAGGTTACTCTGGCCCCTGGGTAAACTCTGAGGTCCTGGCGACACTTCTCTCAATCCTGGTAGCATACACCGCACTGCGTAACAAGAGCAGTATCTTAGCGTAATATGTTTTTAATTTATTCTCCCATAGCTTTTTAATAAAGTTGGTTAATTTATAACTTCTTGATTTATTATTTTTTACCTCTTTGATCACAAAAACTAGCCCAAAAAACATCTTCCTGGAAACGGTATTTTTAAAACAAATACTTTTTAGTTCCATACTGTGAATGGCAATGCAAATAGGTCCAATAATCTATTGAAGGGAAGGGAGAATACACCAAATGATAATGCTGAACAGTTTGTCAAAGGAGGCCTATATCCTTGAGTAATAACTAAAGGTGCGTACGGACTAGAGGCAGCCTCGCCTGAGGCACGCACGGCTCACCCTTTTGCCTCAAGTGCGTACGTGCCTCAGCCCGAGGCGGGCCTCGCGCCGAGGCAGCCTCGGCGCGAGCCATTCGGTGTCGGTTTTTTGACTGTGCTCAAAGGCGCCTCAGCGTACGTGCCTCGCAAGTATGGACGTGATTTGAGGCACAGTTTTGGCGAGTCACGCACAATCGCGAAAAGTCCGTGTATTCAAGCTACAAAAATTCTTGAAACCACTAATTGTCCTTATATGTAAAGCCATAATAATTCTGTAAAAACTAATTAGTAATTATGTCGGTAGTTCTTTTTCTTGTTTGAGGTTATTTTATTTTCGATCTGTGTATAAGATTGAAATTAGATTGGAAGTTCATATTATTTGATAATTCTGCTATCAACTGATGGCGGAAGACGCCGACGCAGAAATACGAGTGAATCAGCTGTCGATCCGGCGCCATCTTGTCGCGCCTGGCTCGACCCGAGGCAGGTTGCCTCAGTCTGCTGCCTCATGTTGATTTAAATTATATACCGAGGCAGCCTCTACACGAGCCGTGCGTGGCGAGGCTGCTCAACCTGAGGCTGCCTCTAGTCCGTACGCACCTTAAGACATACCTATTCAAATATTTGACAGTGTGTGCCGCGCGTATTTCCTCATCAGTGGCAGGTCTGCTCTGTATGTGGTGCACTCGATCGAGTAGACCGAAGTCGCGGTGACGCTCGTGTATACGCATTATTCGTTCGGGGCATTCTACATGGTCACTGAAAATGGGTCTAGGTTCAGATTTCGGTTGAGCTCTAAATCTAAGTTCTAGAGGCAACTGATACATTATTGTTAGGGTTACTTTGTAGAAATTCTGTAATTATAAACCAGAAACAAAATATTCAACAACACATTGCACAGGCAATTTTAACTGCAAATATGCTATTTATTTTTGGTAGTTATTCTTTTCCATTGCAGACACAAATCTTACACTCCCCACAAACCTTCATCTAACTGAATAGGTAAATAGGATAAATTCATAGTCAATATACACGTATGTATGTATACTCACGGTTCAACAACATTTTTATGTTTTAACATGGCTTGGTCATAAATATAGCAAACAGGATATAGCGCCAATTTTAGATCCGTGACTGAAACAAATTACAACTAAATAAATTGTAGGTAGACATTCAAACATTCAGGCAGACATTTGGTAAACTAAATTTTTACAATTGGCGACAATATTCTTACATTCAGGGAAAATAAACCTATCTTCTGACTTCTGAAGATTGTAATTTCTCTTCACAATTCCATACTTTTTTTTATTCGCTAGATTATTTAGTTCCCTTTTCAGAGAATCTTCTATCTGCTTAGTTAGAGCTGATAGTTTAGAATCAAATTTGCTGTTTAGCAGTTGGTGTATTTCCTTCAAAGTTACTGAGTTAGTTGTCTTGTTAGTAGATTGTCGGGAAATTGCAGGAGGTTTAACGTTTATTTCTTGGATGCCCCCACGACCCTCTTCGCAAGCAGGACATATCCATTTTGGTAAACGTGGATTGTATGGAACTTCTAAAGATTGTTTTTGCGTAATGTTATTCACTGTTTTATTTTCTGAACCACACTTTATGCAGGCAGCCATCCAAGAGAATATAATACACTTACGCAGCCATAGGAAAATAAACAACAGTAAACAAATATTTGACAGATTCTATTATGCGTTTAGATATTGCTCAGAGTGTCAATCTAAATAATAAGGCTGATATGAAAAAGATCTTATCCAAAAATGAAATTAAGTGCTGTGTAGCAAAGTCACTGACCTCTATAGAGCAAAGTAGACTGGCCGGGTCCGATGGCGTAGCGGATAGTACCCCTGCCTGCTACGCCGAGAGTCATGGGTTTGATTCCCACAAGACACAAATATTTGTAAAGTCAATTTTAAATTATTTGTGTTTTGTCTGGGTGTTTTCTATGTATAATATGTATTTATTTACAAAAAAAGTATTTATGTATTAATAATAATAGTAATATCAGCTATCTAGTTACCAGAGTACAAGCTTTGCTTAGTTTGAAGCTAGATGGCGCTGTGTGAAATGTACAGGATATTTATAAAGTGTGGGGATTTCTATAATATGTGGCAAAGGGTTAGGACATGGTATAATATCTGTCATTAATATTGTCTTAGCGGTCCACCCCGGGTTCCGAGGCAACGACCTCAGGTTCCAAAAAAGTTAGCTCACCTATCCTCAAATGACTCAATCTCTCCGCAAGCCTTCTCTTCGTTTCATTATCGTGCACCGCATAACAATCCCTCGTGGCGAACCTGTCAGGTCTAGTCTCATCTCCCTCCCACCTCACTACGGGCGTATGTTTCTGTTTCTCTCTGTCACACACGTTGGGTATACCGTCGTTGCTGTACGTAGGTTGGTAGTTGTAGCACCGCCAGTAAGGTTTGTGCGCGTATATGCAGTTGAGTATCGTTTCTTGGATCCTGACAAGGTAACAGAGAGTGTTGTGGTTAGAACTCTTCAAAGGAAACAAGAGAAACAAGAGAATAAGAACGGCAGAGCCCAAACGGCCGCAAAAACGGACATTTACACCACGTCTGACCAATATTTAAGGGTCGTGCGGAAAATTGTGTATCACAATAGTAACAGGTTGTCAGCCCATCGCCTAAAATTGCAATTCACACCCTCGACTCCCATAGTCGCCTCTTACGACTCCCAAGTCCCAAGAGACAGAAATGGGGTGACACAATTTTAAGCCGGCATCACACGGCAACATTAGTCAAAAAATCTGCGTAAAAATGCGTTATACACGGAATCAATCGACACTTTAAAGAAAATTTTGAAAGCTCCAAATTTTACTTATATTTTAGGGTTATACTTCCCATAGAGTCAAAACGGGACCCTTTCCTCGGCTGTCGTCTGTCTGTCACCATCACCAGGCTTTATTTCATAAAACGATCTCCTGTAATTATCGAAGTGCTTAGCATATTGAGTAGATAGATATACTTACGAGTGACACGGCTCGGTGGTTTCACTGAGCACCGGCGGCGGATGGCCCAGTAAAGTCCTAAGCGTCAACGCGGCGCCTTCCGCCAGCGACGGGACGCAGTACCCCCCCTCCAACACCACACACACAGACGGAGATATTGACATCAGCATGTTTAGTAGGTGAGCGTAGCAGGCCGGTGTTATCTCCATTTCGCCCTATTGGATAAATAATACATGTAGAATGCGTTTAAGGGACAGCTGCCTTCTGAATACTGATAGGGTGCATGCAGACCATTAAACTGAACAACTTTCCCATAGGAACATATGTCAGGAAACGACAAAAAATAGACCCCCCAAACAAATTCAAGATCAGCTGACTGACTATAGGAAATAAATACAAAATTGGCGTTTCCTGAAATATTTGGTCTGAAATTCTGAATGCACCGTATAAGTATTCAGAATGCTGTCCCTTACAACCAATAAACAGGTATACAGGGTGTTTCAAAAGGATATATAACACGCCGAAAAGAGATCACATAAAATTGCTCCCATACAAAATTGAGCTGGTCATTTTACTATGGGAGGTCCAATTGTTTTTTCATGTATCGACTTATGTTCCATAGGAAAAGTTGTTCAGTTTCAAGAGTACTTTGACCTCCTTTCGGCTTGTTATACCCTTTTTGTTACTCCTTGTATGATTTACAATACTATTTGGTCAAGCTATATGGAGGACTTGCGCAAAACGAATACTGGTACACATTTCGGTCGTCAATCTAATTTGGTAAGTGTAGTAAAACATACTGATGATAAATGAGTAAAGAAACTCCAAATGGTATCTTGTCGTGACACGTGTGAATTTGAACAAATGATGTTGAAAAGCTTAGGTATCCCATGTAACATGAATAATATTTCACACATATTGTTGTTTTCTAGCAATAAGATTTTAAATAAGTAGCACATTTTAGCTTTTAAAACAGGCGGTTAAGTTTTTATACTGCAGTCTGTTGCAAAAACAGTACAAAACTTACAGAACCCTTTACTTTTCACAAGTAACCCTAACCTTTTCATCGCCCAACGCGGCGTCATATCCAGCCGACACTATCAGAAGCTCAGGCGAGAACTGAAAGAGACACGTTTATGCGTATTACAGAAGTGCGAAAGAGACAAATATATATACCTCCGGACACCCCACCGCTGCGTCGTACCCCGCCGATATTATGATGAGCTCCGGTTGGTACTGGGGTAGAAAAATAATGCCTTAAAATAAAAATAATCACTAAGGAAGCCAATTTAAACAATTGAATTGAATCGATTTAGTCAATATACATATATTAGACCCGATTCCACGTTTTAATCATTTTAAGTGTCTAATGCTAAAATCACTAAAATAAAATCCCTAAACTTAGAGGTTTTAAGTGTGGCTATTCCAGAAAAGCCATGTTTTTGGGAAGTTTCTGACAGGATTATAATTTGATTTTGACAATGCTATTTTTACCAAAATTTAGTGTTACAAATTTAAAAATATATAAAAGTGTTGCAAGAAAACAAATATTTTTTATACACCACGAAAAAGCATTTTCTATTATTTGGTAAAATAATTCTTATATTTAACTATAGAAACAGGCCTGTCCCTGTTGAGGCTTTGGGGGAATTTCCTTAACACACCATGCTTGATAGATGGATTGGCGAGTGCAGTACGCAATAATGCTTTAATGTTTATTTGGTGCGTTTTTGTGTAAAATCGCCAAAAAGAGATGAAATTGGTAGATAAACATTCGTTTGGTACCACTCTAGAAGTTTCCGACCCGGTGCCACTTTAAAACCTTTCAACCCGGTGCCAGCCTAGAATATTCTGACCCGGTGCCACTTTGAAACCTTTCAACCCGGTGCCAGCAAAGAACATTCTGATCCGGTACCACTTTAGATCTTTCCTACCCGGTGACACTCTAGGACCTCCCAACTCAATTGATCCCACTTTAGAACTCTCCTATCTGATCGAAAATCACACAGAAAACTCCAACATTGCAACCATTTCGATTTATTTTGACAGTACTATTTTTAAGCGGGACCTTTTTAGTGGCCGCTAAGATTAGTAAGTTTAATATTTTTAAATATTTAAATTGCTTAATTTTGCACCTCTCAGAATTGCACTAATCGGCTAAAACTAAGTTTAATCCTGTCATTTATTTTTAGAGATTATAATCCTGTCATTTGAGTTTGACAGTTACATGCAGAATAGGAAACGGCTTTAGAAACGTCAAATTAGACTTAGTAATAATAGAAGTGCGTTTGGAATAGGGTCTATTACATTGTTAGAAAAAGTTACTCTCATCGCGTGGGGCACAAAGTTAGCGCATAGTATAACATTAATATTTAAGTCTGATCTAAGTAAAGCCTCAGAATAAAACTTCCTAGAAAGAGAAAGGTCAAACTAATAACACGACTTGTGAAGTCGACTGATGTCAGAAGTGGGATACATATTTTTCTTATGAAATTAAAAACTAAATTTTGGGTGTGAAGATTTTTACCTCAACAGCCATAGGCAGCAACAACTGATGCCAAATCGCGATATAATCCGCATCCTTCATCCCAGTCTGATTCAAGGGCACATTGAACGTATACCCTTTGCCCTTACCACTACCCACGTAGTGATAATCGGAATGCCGCAGATTGGGCCAGAAGGAACCGTGCTCGTATCGATGTATCGAGAAATACACGACTCTTGGGTCGTCGTAGAACATCTGTTGGGTCGCTTGGCCGTGATGGACGTCCCAGTCTACAATTAGTATCCTGAAAACATGAATAAGTATAACTGCAGGTACAAAGATGGTTTACATTGCAGCTAAAGAAACAAACATGCAGTTTGTTGCGTACTGACGAAATTACAAAACTGTGTGCGCCATTTTGTATTAAATTGGGTGTTTACTCAAGATAATCTGGGCCGATGGCGAAGTGGATAGTACCCCTACCTACTACGCCGAGGGTCGTGGGTTCGATCCCCACACAGCAAAATAATTTGAAAGTATTTTTCAGATATTTGCATTGATCTACAACAACCCTAGATTTAGCGCCTCATACAAAACTACGCTAAGATTTTGTCACCTACTGAACTATACAGTCATACATAGCGATATATAAATTCATTGCGTCCGCCTGATTCAAAATATCACAACGAACCTCACCATAATCTATTGAACTCAGCCTTATTTGTTAGCCCGTACTTGGTCATGTTAACAGTTTCGCGGCCAGCCACGCACTGTGGGAAACAAGTGCTCGCTTGCAAATTGTGCACTACTTTACCGGCCCACCTTTTGAGCGTACGCGCGTAATCTAGGGTTGTTGTAGATCAATGGATATTTGTGTTAAGTCAAGGTTATTTAATGTATGTATTTATTTAGAAGAAAAAAAGTATCTAAGTATTATATCACCTATCTAGTTCCCATAGTACAAGCTTTGCTTAGTTTGGGGCTAGATGGCGCTGTGTAAAATGTCCAAGATATTTATTTATTTATATTACCTGGTCAATCCTTTGTCAATGGCATGTTTAGCAGCCAAAGCTACATTGTTATAGAAGCAATAACCACAGGGTTCGTTTCGCATCGCGTGGTGGCCGGGCGGCCGGACGAATGCGGCGCCATTTTGTATTTCGCCGGATATGATGCGGTCTACCATGTCTATTGTGGAGCCAGCCGCTAAGAGGGCGAGTTCGTGTGTACTCTGAAATTCATAGCAAAAAATGAAGATGTAATGCAAACCAAAGATTTGTAGGAAAAACACCAAAATCGTTTTGTCGTGTGTGGCGGTATACAGAAGTAAAACAGCGAAATACTTAAATCGAAGAAATATCTCAATTCTTCGATCGTCTCGTTATACATATACACTTTTCTTCGGAAGTCAGAAGGTCTTCCTATTTACTATGTATATACGGTGGAATTTCACTAGTGAGTGACCGATACCGAAAACTCAGTAAGAGCAGGTGATAAGGAACATTAGGTCGAGATGTGAAAAAAAAATAGGATCTGCCATACAAATTGACAGGGTAATTTTGTACGAGAGGTTCAATACCTATATTTTTATATTTCGACCTATGTTCCTCGGGAAAAGTGGACCCATAACACCAGCCATACTGAGTTTTCAGTATCAGGCACTAGTCAAACACAGTATATACAAATCGACTTACAGGAAGTTATATTACTTACAGGATGAATGTAAACAGCGTCGTATCTTGACGACACCTCCTCCAGGTACTCCAGATCTTGGTTCCTATGGGTGGTTTCCATCAGTTCATACACACTAGCCTTGTGTAAGGTACACAGCTCCTCTTTGGACGCCGCGCGTGGAGGGTACTCTTTGCATTGAGCTATTAGGCCTAGCTCTTTACATCTAAAACATGAATTGTATTTAAAAAAAAAACCTTTCAAAGGATTTAAGGAGTTAGCTGTAGCACCATGAAAATAAAGTAAAACAAAAATGTTGCAAGATTGTGAATAGGTATTTATCTAACAACTAATACAAAAACAGTTTTTTGTTGGTGTATTATTATTGTTTACTCGTATTGTATAAACATTACTAAAGATAACTACAAGTTGATTGTGACTAATGTTTACGCTGGTGATGAACGATGAAAAATCAGTTAAATTATGTAATTTGTTTTCCCTCCAATAAACTGCTATGCCGTTTGGCAGGTTTGTGCCTAATTTAAGGTGTTTTGATTTTTCTTTCTTCTTCTTTCTTTTTTTATTTTACTTTTTTTTAAGCGAGCTGTTTTCAGTGGCAAATTCGAATGAACTGTATCTGTATCGTTATTGAATTGAGTCGATATTGCTGCATTGGCAAAAAGGTTCGCATAGAAGCTGGAGCTGTTTGATCATGCTAGCCAATATCTATCTTCTCCCAATCACAATACGATGCATTTCCAGTTTGCTATATAAAACGGAGCGCGCCAAATAGCACTAGATGTGCGCCAGCTTATATTATGCACTTGGTTCAAGGTTATTGAACTCTATTATTATATTATATTACATACATACATACATAAATCACGCCTATATCCCTCACGGGGTAGGCAGAGCGTTAGCGGCCGTAAAACGGATATTAACACCACGTCTGACAAAAGCTTGAGGGTCAATCAGATAACTGTGTATCACTATAGTGACAGGTTGTCAGCCCATCGCCTTAAATTGCAATACACATCCCTAGAGTCCCTTAGTCGGCTCGTACGACAGCCATGGATAAGAAATGGGGTGATGCTATTCTAAGCCGGCATCACACGGTAAATTATTACACACGGTATATTATATTAGCATTTTTTAAACATTATTAAGATTCGTAATTTCATAGACATTACAACTGGTTCTTGATGCAGAACATGCTAAGAACTGTTGTTAACTTAATTATGTGTATGTAACATAGTTGTTTATCTTTTGTCATTTACATCTAAACAGTATAAAACAGTTATAAGCATAGGGCAATCATTCAGTTGAATGTATATAATTATTCAGATATGCCATCAGTACTACATAAATAAAATCATTAATTAGAGCAGTGATAAAAATCTCTGCTGCTACAATAGAAGAGAATAGTTTGTACTAGGTGTTAGGAAAAAAGCGCAATATACTCATTTTCAAAGTTAAAAGATAAGTTGACCTTAGAATATTGTATTCATTAAAATTTCACTGTGAAACGGACTGTATGAACACAGATTCTTGTCACAGGCAATAAAATTCTTAATCGGAAGTTGTGTGCATATCATTTGTAAACACAAAACTATATATGAAATCAAATATTAGTTTTAAAAAGTTTTATACCTAACACGGGAAATGTTTTAAAAAATGGTATTCATTGAAATAAAATATCTTGTATTATGTATACTATCAAACAGTTTTTTTTAGGGGTAGGTCCCATTTACCCATCCTTTAACGGTAATAGTGGCACTAACTTTCCCATAATTATCATTGTGTTATATCGACATATTTAAACATGCTGGCATGCTAAGTACACTTTTACAGTAAAATGTGTATATTTAGTAACGTCACACTGATTGCTGCAGCCTAGGTACTAACGTAGGCTGTCATGCGTTTCATAAACGCCGCTAATGGTTATTCTGGGACACAATCGTATGAAAAGTAAATCCCACTATTTCCGTCAGTCATCTATGGGTATACTGGCACTGTTTTGAAAAAAATGCGAAGTCCCAGTATGCAACACTGCAATGGGTAATGGGTATAGTGGGACTGACCCTTCTTTTGTTATAGGAATCTATTGTAGTTAAAACTATTTTAGATACCTTGGATACCCATTAAAATAATTTAGAAAGCTATTTAAAGTGCATTTTTAAGAATCATGTTGGTTCTCACAATTTACTACCTTATGCCCGCTTCAGAGTTTCAAATTCCACCTTCACTTGTAGAGCGTGCAGAAAATTATGCCGCTCCTGTATAAGCCATGCTTATACAGCCATGAAAAGTCTTGCCTCAGACACTGATTAAATCGTCTGTCACAGACGTGTGAGGCCAATGATGAGCATGCCTGATAGCCTATTAACTCATGCTTTATGTAAAAATACATTCTATGCTCTTTTTTTGCTATTTTCCCAACACCTTGTAAATTCATTCTGTGTTTACTTAAATAAAAATACCTGTCAATAACTCCAATAAGCCTTTCTGGACACTCAGGATAGTTGTCATCCCAGAGGCAGCGGTGCTCAGCCATACGGGGCTCTGTGACAAATCCAGTCGGACCTTTTATCTTTGTCTTAGATTCCATTGCCTGAATGAACAGAAAAGGGTTGTAAGAAAAATCTTAAACGAGAATCATGATATTAAGTACAGAAAATGAAAGCAGAATAAAATGTGTAATTTATTTTAATAAGGAAAAAAAGAGTGATAATGAATAACATTGTTTATATTAAAGATAAAAAACATTACCAATGTTTGGAAATAACTTATTAAAAAAATATTTTTATACTTTTCTTATTTAAAGTCTAGTAAGACACAGTTACTCACAATTTGATAATAATCCCTTAAAACTGTATCCATGTTGTGTTTTTTCCTTTGCTGTGCTTTCTTCTTAGCTGCCAGAACCACAGCTGACGGCTGCAAGAATAATACAAAACAGTTCTAGATAGTTGCTCACATTTATATAACTTTAATCACTGTATAAATAAATTATTTTCAAGAAGATAAACAGCTATACATAGTACCAATATGGCACTTTTTATTTTTCTATATGAATGTGTAATACTGAACTGGCTTTAGAAGAACCTTAATAATACTTTATTTTGCAGATTTGCTCACTTTGAGCATTAACAAGCAAATCAATAAATTATGTATTTATTTACATGTTAAGAGTTCAAGTGTTGATAAGTATATGTATACATATTTTCAGGACTAGATCAAATCTCTGCAGGTAAAGCCATAGGTGGTTAGTATGGTAACCTACCAAAAGATAAGGGAATCATATTTATTGTTATCAAACAAGATTGTAGGTCTTAAGCAATACTATTATCTGAGCTCAGTTAGTAACTATTTATACAATTCTGGGTGTTTCCCACTAAAGTAAATGTAATCATTTTTTTTACTAAATTAAAAATTGAAATTTAAATAAAGTAGGACAAAACTTATAACCCTTTTGATAAACATTGAAATTTTTTCTTCATTGAAAAAGTCTAAGCTCAGTAACTATTTAAAAAGAGTTAGAGTTTTCCCACTACACTAAATATTTTACTTTTAACTAATTTAAGAAACATTATTTTAAAGTACCTAGTACACAGAACAGAACACATAAGATGATCATTCAATAAAAAAAGTTACAAAAATGCCCTTAGGATCAGTAAAAACTGGTACTGCCATGAGACCAGCCATATTTTTAATCCTACTATGTCTGCAAGTTGGTAATGTGACATTTTTGATTCCAAAGGCCATTCAAATAGTGTCACAAGCTTACCAGCCTACAGGATGGAAAAACCACCCAAAGAAATGTTCAGATACAAAGTTTCTGCTAATTATGATTGTATTGTTCTAGTGAAGCGATTTAAATTGCCATTGTGTAATCAAGGTTACTCATTCAAGGCGAAAAGTATACTTACTCTGAACCATTCAAGGACAGAGAATTATCAATTCAAGACACGATTCTTTATGAATTCAAGCACATGGATAGGTGTTATTTTAAATTTCGGCGGTTAAATGTATTATAAAAAAGAACCTTAGCGCCAGCTGACATCGCACGCGTTTGAATCTTCGCCTTGCGTGCTCCATTTCTCGTGACTATTGTAGACGCAGGTGGGGTAGTCTTCTTAGCCTCACCGCCGGACCGGCGCGGCTCATTAGGTGGTGGAGTACTCTAAATACATAAATATCATGATATAGTTACTAAACAACAACATAAACACGGGTTTCCAGCGCGCCAACTATAAATATCCGAATTCCCGCTTACCATTACAAATAACCTATGACAAGTACTCTTTTTTCACTGGAATTCACAATGATCTATTACAAAAAGTAAACATTGTTTTTATTTAGTGTTTAATTGATCAAATCGGCCGCGAAAGCTATAAAAAGCTTGACCGAGATTTTTGCAACGCACTTTTGATTTGACGTTTGTTTTGTTGACTGACAGCGAGGTCAGCAGCCGAAATTCGGGTACGAGTAATCATTTTTTGAGTCCCTGTACTGCCCGTCATTATAATATATGAGCAGCAACGGCATCGTATTTCACACCATATCAGTGCACTACAGTGGAATGAAAGACTTTCTATTGATACTTTTGACTTAAATTTCTAGTTTGACAACTGATGGCGTTGATCATTAATTTCAACACATTCATATTTTCTCGACTTCTTTTTAACGACATTTTAGCTGTGAATTATTTTGCACGTAAAACAATAAGTAAACAATAATAATTTTGAAGACAACAATTCATTTTTAATTAATCAATCCATGAAATCGGGAGGAAAACTCAAAGTTACTGCAGATAGCAGCAGGCGTGAATGCGCTTAGACGCACTAGTAAGCAGTAACTGAAATTTGATATTGACAAATGTTCCATCATCACAAAAAAGGCACGGTCAAAAGTGGCGACATTAGTTCCCTTGATTGCTACCTAATTCCTAGGTGGCAATGATTATCTTTTCTCGCTTGTATTGTGCCCTATCAATATATTTTGTTGCTCGTAAAGAACCTATGTGAATGGGCGATATTTAGTTGAACAATATATTTGTTGTTTTGTGTACTTATTCATCGTACAGTTGCGCTCTACCAATTTTATAACAGCACAGCATAGACAGAATAGATTAGATTCGTGCGATTTTATGGACCTTATGTAATGTATACAAAATACAAAAAGATTTTATTTTCTTTCACATAGATAATAAACTTGCCGTGTGATGCCGGCTTAGAATAGCATCACCCCATATCTTTCCCTTGGGGGTCGTAAGAGGCGACTAAGGGACTCGAGGGTGTGTATTGCAATTTTAGGCGATGGGCTGACAACCTGTCACTATAGCGATACACAATATTTCCAAATAACCCTCAAACAATTGTCAGACGTGGTGTAAATGGCCGTTTTTTGCGGCTGTTTACGCTCTGCCTATCCTGTAAAGGATTATAGGCGTGATATGTGTGTGTGTGTAGATAATAAAACTTACAACTAGAGTGTGACTATTATCATATGGATAAATTATCTATGTGAGAGACTGGTGTCCATACTAGGGGACGTGTATTACAGATCACCAGCTTTTCCGCAATCCGAACCCGATGAAGTCACTGTAGCAGTCAGCGCATACAAAGCTTTACTAACTATGTAGGTAAAGTGTGTGTGTGTGTGTTTTTAGTTTTTAACGCGTATGCGTGAGCGTGTGCATGCATATGTGTGATGAGACGAAAATTTTATATAATAAATAGATATCTAAATTTTAAATAAATAATTTTTATACAAATTATGATTATGAAAGCACATGCAGCAAATTTTCTTATAGAATAGACACGTATGAGATATGCCAGACCATTGGGTGATGTGCGTGCACGCCACGCTACGTATCCGGTATGACATGCTGATGCTGCATACCATACACCATACATACATTATATTGGGCAATATCATGTCGGATATTTTGGTGTTGTTAATTATCTATTGTTGCGCAATGTTGTTTAACGCGTGTAACGTGCGTGTATCCGAATGTCTTTGCGGAACTGTCAAATCACAGCTGTGACCCACAGACTATATAAAAAATATTCATGCTTTTTCGTATTTATTTAATGTTTCTTCAATCAAATATTTCATGGTAAAATGACGATAAAAAATTTAAATTAATTATAATTTGTTATAAGCAAGTCTTCCCTGTGTTATATGTTTATTTCTATCCACAATTTGGTTGACATCTGGTTACTCTCCATAATTGGTAAGCGATGATCTAATTTCTTCCTACACTGACCGATGGACCCCATAAATGGCAAAAGTAAATAGAACTGGAAAGGCCGAGTCACCTACGCTTATGGCATGACCTCGTCTGATCGCTTTCACAGCTTTGCGTCATATAAACAAAATGTTTCCAAGTCAAGAGGTTATGAAACAGAAGCTTGTGATGGTATATTAGCATTTAAGGGCCTCGCGTACCCTTTACAATGTCCTCGGTCCATTTCCGCTCCTTTTCCGTGTGTAGCCATCATTCCAAAACTTTCCAAACATAATCAGCAGGTTGACTGTCTTCAAAAAAGAAAAAAATAAGTATGGACACAAAATGCTGAACACTTCCCCCTCGAACTTCGTGCCCTCGGAGCCCTCGCGCTTGCATACAGCAGCCTTTCCTCTCTTATCCCAAACACATCATAATATTCACAGTTACATTTTCAGACTCACAAAAATATTTTAATCAGGCTTTTGAAAAAGATTGCATATTTTTAAGTGTACCTTTGTTTGTTATGAGTTATCAACATAATATCTTGAAAAATACATGACTGATTCTTTTTTTTCAAACTAGCAGAATAATGATGCAGGCAGGATTTGAACTATTGAGGATTATTTAATGTTGTACTTTAAGTTTACAAAATAATTGTTTTACTTCTATTGCTTTAATTAAATTGGTTTTGTTGATTTCAAAAAACCTACATACAGACTATATAAACATGTTTTATAACTGTTTAGTTGCTTTCTTTCTGGAAAATTACAGCAGTTTATAAAAAATATTGTTATATTTAATTACAGACTAATTAAAAATGGGTCACTGCATCTGGTTACTATAAAACACAATCATAAATGAAAATAAAAAATTTAAAAAAGTTTGCGCCAGCACTATGAGTGCAAAATAAACCATAGTACAGTAGGTTGTAGCACATAAGGTACCAGGGGTACTCCAAAAGAACTGAATTATTTCTATCCCCAGCAATATTTTTTTCTTAAAATGTATATTCATTAGTACAAAACTACTTATTTTATGAGAATATGTTAAAATTGTGATTATGTATTAACTGGGGATAAAAATAATTCAGTTCTTTTAGAGTACCCCTGGTACCTTATGTGCGACAACCGACTGTACATAAAACATAATATTTGCATCACTCCGCTTTGCTGTTTTAGTATAGCCCTTAAAACCGTTTATAAAATTTTACAATCAATTTTAGCAGTAGTTGAATCCCTCCCGTTTGAACAAGCTTGTGTAATAGGGTGATTTAGACAGAGGTAAAGTTTCATGAAGTTATGGAGATCATTAAATTAAGTAAACTTTGTGAAAAAAAAAGTATTTTATGATTTGCAAAGTCTGATTAAGCAGTTATTCTTGTACATTTTCAGCTAACTAGCGTTTATTTGTTACAGGTAGTGGGGTAAATCTAAAGGATGAAGTTTATTCGGCCACTATGGGTGGTGAACCACGGTTGGTCGGCGAGTGCACGGCGGCAGAACGATCGCAGAGTGAGCACGTGGTCCCCTCTTGCCACAGCTTTCAACACGCGCCCGAACACGCAACCTATTTTTGAGAACTTCCGAGAAAGGACTGTAAGTATAAGTCTAGCTAGAAGGTTCAGGCTTACTCCTATGGATGTTCTTATAAATTAAGTAAGTAATTGAGTAAGTATTTTTGAGGAAATTTGTCAAGACTGCTTTTGTTCCAAACTTATTTCCTTATTTCAGGGCCTATTCAACAAGCCAGAACTAACTAGTTTCGAAGGCTTCTACACCCTCAAAGAACGAGCGATTCAGGCGACAGACAGTCTGATAGAAGAAGCGACATCAGGTCCTACTCGGCCTATGGTAGAGATTTTCGATGAGTTGTCCGACACTCTGTGTAAAGTTGCCGATTTGGCCGAGTTCGTGAGGATTGCGCATCCGCAGTCGCACTTCGCAGAGGCCGCTGAAGATGCTTGTATTAGTATCAGTGGGGTTGTTGAAAAGTAAGTTTTTCCAAGTGGCAAAACATAAATGTGTAGACAACTTATTTACCCAAAACGCTTTAATGGCATTCTTAAAATATTTAGCGGCGGCCGTGCGCCCTAAATTACTCTTAATTTGTTATCCATCAGATATAAATTCCTCATCTATCAATATTATTGTAGACTAAACATCCACAAAGGCTTATACCAAGCCTTACGCGACTCGGTCAAAAGCGGCACTTCCGGCGACCAACATTTAGCAGAACTATTTGTCTTTGACTTCGAACAGAGCGGTATACAGCTAGACGAAGAACCTAGAAAACAAGTAGTGGCGTTGAACGACTTGATACTTCAGACTGGGCAAAGGTTTATGGCTGGTGCAGCCAAGCCTAGGAAAGTGCCGAGAAATGTTGTGCCGCAGAATGTCAGGCAGTTGTAAGTACTTCTTTACCTTAACTAATAATGACAGGGTTTTTATTGAGATATGAAAATAGTACGTCGTAAAACAAAGTTGGAGACATTTTCGCAATGATCTCAATAATACATCGTATAAATTGTCTTTGAAAAAAATCGCATTGTCGATTCTAATGAAGTAGATGCGTCAATGGGCTAAGTTGCTCGAATTCCATCAGGCAGGATCCATATATATGTCTGTGCATCACCCTGCTATTATGTGGGAATATAATTATCATTAAGAAAACATTAGTACAACTTTATGACCCTTCCACTTAATAATATAATAATAAAGAACTCTTATTAAAAAATTATCGCCAACAGTTTTAGCACAGAAGGCGACAATGTGATCGTAAGCGGCGTATATGCAGAATGCGGTGAGGCGGCGGCGAGAGAGGCCGCGTACAAACTATACCTAGCCCCGGACAAGCATCAAGACACGTTGCTGAATACGGTGTTGGACAGCAGACACGCGATGGCTAGCATATGCGGGTTCGACTGCTACGCTGATAGGTATGTGGTATCAATAACGTGTAGATTGTTGTTTAGTATTAGATGGGTTTTTCATTTTCTTACCTATCCTTGTTACGCCCAGGCCCCTGTGAGCTTTTTTTCAAATAGCGGCCCAGATGCTTTTTAAAATGTATGATTTTAAAAGTAAGATAAACCTTATACGCACTCCTTAGACCTGATAACTCGTAGTTCCAGCATATCCTGGGTTTACTGATATAAACCATATCAAATGCTTCTGGGAACCTCTCTTTAAATAATTTCAACCATAAAATATCAATAGAAACAGGTTTTAAAATAGTTTATCTAAATAAGGGATAAAAATGTGCTCAAATGTATAACCATAAGGTTGCTTTTTAATGTGATGTTTCGAGGCAATAATGTAGTGTGTTGCCGCGGTTGTCTGGAAGAGATCGCTTAAAGCCAAAAGGCCGTCTTTGTTTGTGTTATGTTGTAATGTTTTTCTTTTTTGTATATGTTTCGTGTATGTAATGTGGCCGAAAAAGTGTTTCTCTCTATCTATGTGAATTCAAAAGCACCCACTTATTGCTTAGCCGCGTGCTTATTAACCCAAGGAATATAGAAGAAAATAAAACACTTGTTTGGAGTTAATTGTTATTAGGGATTTAATTATTCCCACTCAAATATTATAAATGTGAAAGTTTGTTTGTTTGTTACTTCTTTACGCAAAAACTACCCAACACTACTGATTGACACATAGGATAGTTTTTATCACCACTTATGCGGGCAACGCCGCGGGTAACAGCTAGTAAATAATATAATTTATTTGTTTACAAACTGTTGTATTTTATTAGAAGGACTCATCTCTGTGATAATCTCAATGCTGTGAGAGTGGCAAAATACTGGTCGAACGAAATTTGAGGCCATCGGCTTTCCATCGCCACGACAGAAGAAGAAGAAGAAGAAGGACTCATGGTTTTTTTTTCTCACAGAGCAATAAAAGCAAGCACAATGGAGACTTCAACTAACGTAAAGCAGTTCCTAGACATTCTCTCCGACAACCTCCACGACCGGGCCAATATAGACTTCGAAGCCATGCTCAAGATGAAACGAAAAGAAACCCCCTATCAAGACAGCCTCGCGTGCTGGGACACGCCATACTTCACACACAAGGCGAAAACACAGTTGCTTAATGTGGCGAACTCAGATTTTAGCCCGTACTTCTCTTTGGGAGGCTGTATGGAAGGGCTGGATATGTTGTGCCAAGAGTTGTATGGAATCAGTTTGAAGTCCGAAGAAATGCTGCCGGGTTTGTAAAGAAATCACTATTTTTGATAAATTGCAACATTTTAACCGCGGACAGGATTTGAAAATGCGACTTAATAAAATACAAAATTGCAAAAATGAAATGACTGTTATGGATTTGGTAACAAGTTTGCAGAGAACGTTGGTAGAATTATTTAAGTTTTCTACTACAGTACAGCCGTTCCAATAAGTCGTATTTGACAGCTGCTAAAGGAGATGTCAACAAAGAAAAATGGATCCTCTGCCATTGTTTTATCACGAATCTGACAGCTGTCAAATACGACTTATTGGAACGGCGGTACATTAGTTTATAGATACTTTCTAAACATTCTGTTTTTTTCTGTGGGTCTTCAAATGAAGCGCCGTCTGCATACACTCTTACAGACAATCAGGTGTTTTAGCCTATTTTATAACCTAACCTAAAAACACAATCACAGAGGGAATAATAAACTACGTACTAACAAAATCTTGTTTTACTTTTTAGGTGAATCATGGGCACCGGACGTGTATAAACTAGCTGTGGTTCACGAAACAGAAGGACTATTGGGCCACATTTACTGCGACTTATACGTGAGACCGGGAAAACCTCACCAAGACTGCCATTTTACCATACAGGGAGGGAAACTGTTGCCTGATGGCAGTTATCAGGTAAGCTTGTACTATGGTTTTTAAAAACATGCAAAGTTTTTAAGCGCGGGCAGGATTTGAACCTGCGACTTTCGCATTACTAGTGGCAACGCGTCTTCCTTTACTATGGTTTTATTATGCACTCACAGTGCTATATTATTTTCATAAATGAAAATAAGAGATTGAAAAATTGACAAGGGTCAGTCGGGGCGCCGGTAGCTCAGTTGGCAGAGCAGTGGGACGGTACCCCACGGTCGCGGTTTCAAGTCCCGGCGGGAGTTATTTCTTATTTTCATCAGGTAAGCTCTTTAAATAGTAAGATTCCGTTGCTATTTATATTTATTGGAATTGCCACCAACTAGACGAACATATTACCTCTAAGTCGACGGAATCTGTATGGTTAAGCTTAGCACAGGACCGTGAAGATTGGCGCAATAGAGAAGAGGCCTATGCCCTGCAGCAGGTGGATGTTTATTTATTTTTTATTTTATTGTTCACAAGCAAACATTACAGCTTATAACTAATTTGTTTTAAAAGAAAGTTATATAAATTTTGTAAAGCCAATCAAATGTTTGACATTTAAAAATTTTAATTGTGTGGGTCCTTAAAAATAAAAAAGAGGAAAAAAGGTGGGCAGATGATGATGAGATGAACATAATACTGAAATGAAGAGCTTAGAATCAGTTATCTTAAAGATTGTTGCTCCATTGTCAGTTTTAAGTCCGCTGTTCTTTTGCCCTCCATCAATCTATTAAAAACAGCTTACCAACATAACTCCCGTGTGATGCCGGCTTAGAATAGCATCTCCCTATTTCTTTCCCGTGGGTGTCGTTAGAAGGGACTCGAGGGTGTATATTGCAACTTTAGGCGATGGGCTGACAACCTGTCACTATGGCGATACACAATTTTCCGAATGACCCTCAAATGATTGTCAGACGGCGTAAATGACCGCTTTTTACGGCCATTTATGCTCTGCCTACCCCGCAAGGGATTATAGGCGTGATATGTGTATGTATGTATGTTACCAACATAACACAGAGTGTTCCATCCAAGAAAATATAAAAACCAACAATTTCACATATTATTATGTGGAATGAAGCCGACAGTCAGATAAACACATAACATGAAAAAACATGACAGCTGAGATGTTACGTTCAAATCTCGCTCGTGTGCATGCCAGTAAAAGTGCCGAAATTCAAATAAGAATGTCCCTTCATTTATAAACGTTGTCCGCAGAACCCAATAGTAGTAGTAATGCTCTCGCTAAGCGGGGGGCACCGGTCCGGGCCGGCGCTACTCTCAGCCGGGGCCGTCGACAATCTGTTTCATGAAGTGGGGCATGCCCTGCACTCCATGGTGGGGCGCCCCAAATACCAGCACGTCTCAGGAACAAGGTGCCCCACGGATTTAGCGGAGGTGCCTAGTGTGCTGATGGAGTATTTTGCCAGTAGTCCACATGTAAGTATTTCTGGGTTTCGGGTTTCATTCATCAACAACATTTAAAGTTGACCAATAGTTGTATGGAGCACCGTAAATTCATTAACAGTAGGGATGCACTGACTATGGTTTTGGTCGACTAGCCGACTCCCGACTAATGACTAATCTGCTTAAAATCATCCGACTCAGAATCAGTCTTATTGAATAGCCGATTAGTCACCGACGACTAATCGGGTATGGTGACTAATCGGCTATGCAGCCGACTACTCGCAGAATACAAGAACAGCCGACTAGTCGGTGCACCTCTAATTGACAGTAAATTACCTTCTTCATTGCGCATAAACTGAAAACTAGTATCACGATGTCACGCCCATAGTAGTGGCATAAAGTTACATGCCGTGCGATTAACCTAGCCAGCCCAAAGGCAGTGCCTTTATTTTAAAATTTTCCCTCTTTTAATTTCGCCCTCACCGGTTTTCTTAATTGTTTTATACACATTTCTTTTTTTACAATGTTGGATCATGACGTCAATCAGTAATAATACTATCCTACATTGAATAAAGTAATTTCATTTTCATTAACAGTCTCTTGAGGTTGGGCATAATGGCAATTGTTCTAATCGTGTCACTATTGTTAATATGACTTTATGAGGTTATAATAATTTTGTCGTTTTTAGGTGGTCCGTAGATTTGCGCGTCATTTCCAGACGGGTGCGCCGATGCCCGAAGAAATGCTTCGCAGATTCTGCGCTTCCAAATTCCTGTTCGGAGCTTCGGAAATGCAGTTACAGGTATTATTATTAATATGTTGGTACGTTTCCGAATCTCTGGCCCATTGAGAGCCGGTCCTTTGAGACATGAGTGGGGCCGAAGCCAACAGCACAGAAGCCTTTTGTCACTAAATAATGTGTTGTCATGTGTACAGTCGGTTTTAGCACATAAGGTACCAAGGTTACTACAAAAAAACTTAATTATTTTCATCCCCAGCAATATTTTGAAGAAAGAAAGCAAAGAAATGAATATGTATTAGTAGAAAATGACTTCTTTTTTGAGAATAAATTTTAATTTTAATTATGTATTAACTGGGGATAAAAATAATTGAATTCTTTTGGAGTGCCCCTGGTACCTTATGTGCTACAACCGACTGTACATCAAGCAGATACTTGCTCTGTCTGCACTATAGAAGTACACCCAGAGCCAGCACCCGCCTGATGCAAGGACTATTGCAGGTGATGGTCAGATTACTAGGGCTATGGGGAGGAATTAGCTGGACTGGTTACTGGGTTATTGATTGAGACAACGGGACGCCTGCCAAATCAAATGTCTCAATCTTGATAATCTCGGCAGACGATTATTAGTCCTTTATTCAGACATAATTACATTCAAATATGTTAATTACATTTCAATTTATATCAGTATAATACTTATTAATTAATTACAATAAATTTAATATAATTTTCCATTTCACTTTGTATTTATTTATTTAATTAATTCCTTAATAGTGTACCCTTTAACGAGCAGAGCATGACAAATTGATGGTATTGAAATTAAGGTTCAATTTTAGGTGGGAACATTCTTCCCATCACCTTATAAAGGTTTAATCCTTATTTATCACTAATGTCTGTGCGCCCTTTGGCAAAGACCTCCTCCAACTGCCTCCACTTGTCCCTTTCTCTGGCTTGCGTCGTCCAAACACTGCCCGCCACCGCCTTAATCTCGTCGACCCATCTTCTGAGTGGTCTGCCTCGTTTTCTTTTCCTGTTATTATTAAGGCGAGTGTAGCCGTCAACGACCTCGACACTTCGTAAAAAAAAAAGATTTCTCTTTATACAAATAATCTATCAGAATATCCGATGCCCAAAATTAGTATAATCCTTAAAATTAGAACCTTCAAAGTCAATGAAAAATAGTAATAAAGAATAATCTTTTTTTTTTGCGAAGTGTCGTGGTCGTTGACGGCTTCACACGCCTCAATTACAGGTATTATTTCTTAAAAAATGGAAATTACCCATTTAGAAGAGTTATTTTGACATTCCATACTGAGACAAGGTTTCCTTATAGGTATTCTATTCAGCGCTGGATCAACACTACCACGGTCCTAATGCGTCCTACGGCGGCAATACCACCAAAGTTCTACAGCAAGTACAAAAACAATACTATGGACTACCTTACGTGCAGAATACGGTAAGAAAGGCTATCTACAGTACCGCCAACCCAATGAGCTATATTTGACAGCTGTCAGATTCGTGCTAATGCTATGGCAGAAGGACCTTTTTTCTTTGTAACATCATTGAGTATGGAATGGAATACACAGCTGTCATATATGGCTTATTCGGATGGCCTTACTTTACCTATTCAGTTACATAAAGCTGAGAAACTGCTGTTGTTATTTTCTGGGTTCTCAAAGATACAATGCTCGAGTGTGTCCACATTCCTGTACGTGCATTTTTTTCTCTTGTATGTCTTGTCTTTCTATCTTGTATTATGTATTATGTTCTAACATATTATGTTTGTCAGACGTGGCGTGAATCTCCGTATTTACTGCTTTTTACGCACTACCCTGCAAGGGATATAGGCGTGATACATGTATATATATTTGAAATAATTTTGAAAGTCATTTAGAAAATTAAATGACTCTCATATTATGAGAGTCATTTAGAAAATTGAGTATCGCCATAGTGACAGATTGTCAGCCCATCGCTTAAAATTGCAATACACATGTAACCCTCGAGTCCCTTAGTCTCATCATACTATTCGAAGCCTTCATCACACAGCCATATTTATTATTTTTAATTTTATTATCACATATTTTTTTTAAACCTTACTTATTGTTTAGGTGGTTTTATACGTGTTCCGCTGGCGTTGTGAAAGTAGCCTTAGGGTTAAAATACATACATACATATATCACGCCTATAATCCTTTGCAGGGTAGGCAGAGCATAAATGGCCGCATAAAACGGACATTTACGCCACGTCTGACAAACACTTGAGGGTCATCTGGAAAATCGTGTATCGCCATAGTGACAAGTTGTCAGCCCATCGCCTAAAACTGCAATACACACCCTCTAGTCCCTTAGTCGCCTCTTACGACTCCCACGGGCAAGAAATGGGGTGATGCTATTCTAAGCCGGCATCACACGGCCAGGGTTAAAATAAGTATAAAAAATATAATCTGTAAGTTAATTTCTCACAAACATTCTCTGTAAACTTGTTACATGTTTCCAGGCATGGCAACACCGCTTCAGCCACCTGATCGGCTACGGAGCGAAGTACTATTCCTATTTGATCTCACGAGCCATTGCGTGGAGTATTTGGAAGAAGAACTTCGAGGCTGATCCCCTCAACAGGCAAGCTGGGGAGGCGCTCAGGCAAGGCGTGCTACGACACGGCGGGGCTATGCCACCACAGGTATCATAGTTTCTTTCTGTGGTAGTGCGACTTGCTGCGCCGCAAAGGTTCCGGGTTCGATTCGGTGTCCCACACGAAAAGAAGATCATTTTGTGAATTTGTTTCCAGTCTGGTGAAGACATTGTAGGTTGAACTAATTATTGTCAGTAAGAAAGATGGTTGCGTGCTTCGGAGGGCATGTTAAGCTGTCGGTCCCGGTTGCTGTCTATGATTACTTACACGGTGGTCGTAACACAACTGTGTCAAAGGCCTACTGTATTAGTAGGCGGTTGAAAAACTCTGTCACCAAGGTTCGTCGGATCGGTGTCCCACACAAAAAGAAGGACTCCACCTCGCAGGTTTTAATGCTACATCAATGAGTAATTTTATTGAGCATACATAATTAACTGCGTGAATTTTCTTACTGCATATTTACAATTTAGTAGCATGTCACCAACATTACTCACCGTAAGAATCTTGAAAACTGGGAATGATATCTGCTGCATACCTGATATTTCTTTGCAACATATTCCTTTATAATAGTTATTGTTAACGATACATTTATTAAATTATTATTATAATAGCCTATTGTGTCCACTGCTGGGCAAAGGCCTCCCCTTCCTTCTTCCACTCATCTCTTTCCTGTGCAAGCACCCACCAGTCTTTTTAGTAGGCATTGAGATCATCACACCATCGTTTGCGGGGTCGGCCTCGTCTATCTATACTCTGTAACTATCTTATCCTACCGTTCTGGGTGCATCCGGCTGACGTGTGAAAGATAAATAAATGAATAAACAAGCATCATAATTGAATACCAAATTTTTAAAACACTTTCCGTGTTAGGTATACAATTTTCGAAAACTTGCAAAATTTTCAAGCGCGGGCAGGATTTGAACCTGAGACTTTCGCATTACTAGTGGCGACGCCTCTTCCTTGCCCGCGCTTTAAAACTTTGCTAGTTAAAAAAAGCATCATTATTTGATTTTTTTCAAAACACGACTGCTTTCTGAGATAAAGCCTAGCCTATGATATTCGAGATAATGTAAGAATTCTTCCGATACAATTCCCATTCGAATCTGTTCAATGGTTAGCAAGATTCAGTCCTTTAAAGAATCGCACATATATGTATACATGAACTCTAAAAACATTACTCCTTTTTGGTTGGGCAGTCGTGTAAATAAATACGTTTCCTTCTTCAGGTTATCCTTCGTGAGTACCTCGGCACAGAGATAACTCCGAACACGCTAGCGATGGCGCTTGCAGGGGAACTAGACTACCACAAGGACCACTTAAACGACGTCTTCAATGACATACTAAAGTGAAAATAGGGAAATTGAATTGCAGATCTAAAAGAATATCATATCTTCGTTGTTAAACAACTGAGGGTGTAACTCTCGAAACTGTTGTATGTACATAATATTTAAAGATACAAGACGTAATTAAATAAGTAGTTGCTAGATAAAATTGTAAGAAAATTCCAGTAAAAGCTCACAAAATAAAAATCGTAAACACTTATTACAGTAGGTACTTTGTTAATCAAGCGGGCTTACCCTTAATAACCGTTACATGAAGTGTAATTAAGGGTGAGCATTATTATTCAAAAATGTTTCATAAACCATTTGCGCATGTTCCATCAAGTTATTTATTGACTGATTTTTACTAATGTGTTCAAAATGTTCCTTCCATTCTGTTAGCTACAAATTCGTAAAGTTGTAGAATAGTTTAAATTAAAAGCTTATATTTTATCACGCTTTTATTCTGTGAAGAAGGAATTTTTGAAAGGTAAGCAAAATAAAAGCTGTAGAGAAAATTGATAAATAAAGTTTTATTTATTACGCACCCCTCCTGAAATTCAGAACTTAGGATCGATACTAGAAGCAATATCAAAACGAAGTAAAATATTTACATCTCGACGCGAATTACGCGCTAGTTTTGTTTAGGAGAAAAAAAAAAACTTATTATGCCTTCAATTCTGGCAAACATTCCTTGAGTGATTGATATTTGGTTATTCTTGATCCTGCCACTTTTTGAAATTATTTAATAAAAACGAGACTGTCAATTTAGAAAGATAATTCGTTGAATATTGCTTCGGCAACCTTATTAAAACAGTCATCTCCCCTTTGTCTTTTACAATATTCAGCAAATGACAAAAGTAAACAAGAATTAGCGAAACTGCCGAGGAATTTGTTTGCAAGAATTGAGGGTAATGATGTTGTTACAGTAACTTGCAATAGAACTTACATGAAAAAAAACACGTTACAGGATCTATTCTTCAAACAATGCTTTAAAATAAATAAAGTAAATTTTCATGAATTTCAGTATTGTATTAGCCAAGTTTGTTTTAGAGGGCTGATTGCCTAATATCACACTTTATAGCTATTTAGCACTATAACATTATAATAATATTCAAGATCCTAGATTTATAGGTACGGGAGTCAATTCGTTTGTCTTATTTTGAGCATTCGAAGGTTCTACAATTTATTACAAAATCATGCCCAAATCTCTCACGAAATTTCATTGATTACGTCGTACTGTATGGGCCAATCTGACTATATCTATATCTTGTAGAATTATTAATAGCCTCGATTCTGCCAGGACATCTCTTTAGCAAACTCTTGTCATTTTCGTATTGAAGAAAGTAATAGCTAATGAAAGGGTCCACAGAATCGAGGATAATTTCTGGAGCAATGAACTAAAATTTGATTTTTCTACCAGGATACTGTGCCATAGGGGACTAATTATGTTTTCTTTAAGAATTTTACATTTGTAACATGTGAGATTGTTACCATGAAACATATGCATGGAATGAATAAGGGCCGCCGCAGAGCAAGAGCAGTTTTTGTGAGCGACAGCTTGAGCACTTTTGACTAGTTTCGAAAAGGAAAGCTATCGTTATTAAAATAAAGGTCGCCCGGCGCTACCGGCGGCGTTTGTCAGTCTACGCAATGTCACCTTATTTCAAGGATGTGTTGTTTTTTTTTAATTTCTTTGAAAAATGCTCGAGCAGTCGCTCGCAAAGATTTACGTTTGGTCTGCGGCAGCCCTTAGATTTATAGAACAGTATCGTTAGAACGAAGAAAAAACAGTATTTATCACTCAATATTAGACGTATTTATTGTTATTATTTAGCAAAACATATAATCCGATATTTATGTCTAACGTTCGCTGCTACAATATGCTCTAATTCGACTTAAATGCTGGGATGATTAGATTTTCCACCGGCTACAGGTAAGACCCTAAATGTTTCTAGGATACAATTTCACGAATAAGTCTCATATTTTCTTTCACAAAACGCTCACTCCCTCCGACTGACAATCATGACGACAATCTTATAGCACAGCACAGTAGCAGCGACCGCCAGGCCGGCCGCGGACACTATACGCGCGGGATTCCGCGGCCGAATGTTCGCACAAACTCGCCGCACCGCTCGCGGCAGGTTCCGCACGAACTGCGAGAGCCGCGCGACACGCGACGGCGCGTCACCCCGCGCGGTGTGAAGCGGCCATTATGCGACGTAGTTGTATTGGTTGGGCGTGTCCTTATCGCGCTCCATGTAGTCGCGGTCGATTAGAGACTCGATGCGTTTCTTTAGATCGGCGGGCTGTGGGACGAAACAATTATAAAGAAATGTGTAAAACATGTGTTAAACAGGTAAGGGAAAACATTATAAAAATGTTTAGGAAACAAATGTAAAACAGGTTATGAACAGGTAAAAAACACTTAGGAACAAGGTATAAAACAGCTTGGGAAACAGGTCACGGAACAAGGTATAAAAAACTGCTTGGGAAACAGGTGTAAAACAGGTCAGGGAACAAGGTATAAAAAACTGCTTGGGAAACAGGTGTAAAACTGGTCAGGGAACAAGGTATAAAAAACTGCTTGGGAAACAGGTGTAAAACAGGTCAGGAACAAGGTATAAAACTGCTTGGGAAACAGGTGTAAAACAGGTCAGGAACAAGGTATAAAACAGCTTGGGAAACAGGTGTAAAACTGGTCAGGGAACAAGGTATAAAAAACTGCTTGGGAAACAGGTGTAAAACAGGTCAGGAACAAGGTATAAAACAGCTTGGGAAACAGGTGTAAAACTGGTCAGGGAACAAGGTATAAACCAGCATGGGAATCAGGTGTAAACAGGTCAGGGAACAAGGTATAAACTAGCATTGGAAACAGGTGTAAACAGGTCAGGGAACAAAGTATAAACCAGCATGGGAATCAGGTGTAAACAGGTCAGGGAACAAGGTATAAACCAGCATGGGAATCAGGTGTAAACAGGTCAGGGAACAAGGTATAAACCAGCATGGGAATCAGGTGTAAACAGGTCAGGGAACAAAGTATAAACCAGCATGGGAATCAGGTGTAAACAGGTCAGGGAACAAGGTATAAACCAGCATGGGAATCAGGTGTAAACAGGTCAGGGAACAAGGTATAAACTAGCATTGGAAACAGGTGTAAACAGGTCAGGGAACAAGGTATAAACTAGCATTGGAAACAGGTGTAAACAGGTCAGGGAACAAGGTATAAACTAGCATTGGAAACAGGTGTAAACAGGTCAGGGAACAAGGTATAAACTAGCATGGGAAACAGGTATAAAACAGGTCAGGGAACAAGGTATAAAACAGCATGGGAAACAGATGTAAAACTGGTCAGGGAGCAAGGTATAATACAGTTTGGGAAACAGGTCAGGTAACAAGGTATAAACCAGCATGGAAAATAGGTGTAAAACAGGTCAGGGAATAAGGTGTAAAACAGGTCAGGGAATAAGGTATAAAACAGCTTCTGAAACAGACGTAAAACTGGTCAGGGAACAAGGTATAACACAGCTTGGAAAACAGGTGTAAAACTGGTCAGGGAACAAGGTATAAACCAGCATGGGAATCAGGTGTAAACAGGTCAGGGAACCTAGCATTGGAAACAGGTGTAAACAGGTCAGGGAACAAGGTATAAACTAGCATTGGAAACAGGTGTAAACAGGTCAGGGAACAAGGTATAAACTAGCATTGGAAACAGGTGTAAACAGGTCAGGTAACAAGGTATAAACCAGCATGGAAAATAGGTGTAAAACAGGTCAGGGAATAAGGTGTAAAACAGGTCAGGGAATAAGGTATAAAACAGCCTCTGAAACAGACGTAAAACTGGTCAGGGAACAAGGTATAACACAGCTTGGAAAATAGGTGTAAAACAGGTCAGGGAACAAGGTATAAACCAGCATGGGAATCAGGTGTAAACAGGTCAGGGAACAAGGTATAAACTAGCATGGGAAACAGGTATAAAACAGGTCAGGGAACAAGGTATAAAACAGCATGGGAAACAGATGTAAAACTGGTCAGGGAGCAAGGTATAATACAGTTTGGGAAACAGGTCAGGTAACAAGGTATAAACCAGCATGGAAAATAGGTGTAAAACAGGTCAGGGAATAAGGTATAAAAAACAGCTTGGGAAACAGGTGTAAAACTGGTCAGGGAATAAGGTATAAAAAACAGCTTGGGAAACAGGTGTAAAACTGGTCAGGGAACAAGGTATAAACCAGCATGGGAATCAGGTGTAAACAGGTCAGGGAACAAGGTATAAACTAGCATTGGAAACAGGTGTAAACAGGTCAGGGAACAAGGTATAAACTAGCATTGGAAACAGGTGTAAACAGGTCAGGGAACAAGGTATAAACTAGCATGGGAAACAGGTATAAAACAGGTCAGGGAACAAGGTATAAAACAGTTTGGGAAACAGGTCAGGTAACAAGGTATAAACCAGCATGGAAAACAGGTGTAAAACAGGTCAGGGAACAAGGTATAAAACTGCTTGGGAAACAGATGTTCAACAGGTCAGGGAACAAGGTATAAAACTGCTTAGGAAACAGATGTTCAACAGGTCAGGGAACAAGGTATAAAACTGCTTGGGAAACAGGTGTCAAACATCGTGTGTCACAAAGATGGGGAAACAAGTTTAAAACAACATAAGGTTACCATTGAAAACTGCATACAAAATACTGTTTATACGGTCTCACCTTGACGGGGAACTTGAGTTGGTTGTAGAGCTCTGAGATGAGGAGGTTGTGTGACAACGCCTTGCGCATCTTCATGACGCGCACGATGGCCGCGTCGATCTGGTACTGCCGGTCCGCGAACACCCGTTCCTCTGTCGCCTTCTGCTCTTCGCTCTGCAATCAACATATTTTTAAATTAAGTCGTGTTACGTATCTAAGTTCTTAAACAAAGTGTGCGCAATTTTCCACGTTAACGATTGAAACATTTAGAACTAAGTGAGCAAGACTTTTAACGGCGCCTACAGATACATCGAGTGCGTCTATTCCAGTCACCGAAAGAATCATAACGAGCGAATCGAGTGTCTTTTCTTGCCTCAAGGCGAATTTTACGCCGCTGACGCTGCTTTACGTGTCAGTAGCGAGCGAAGCGATCGTGATTTTTTACGCCGCCGACAGACACAAGATATACATACATATCGAGAGTGAAGCGATTTCAATTTTGCATTTTTCTCAAAGATACAATAAACACAAATAAATTCCGTCCTTTAAATACCTTCTACCATCGGACATCCAGACGCACCGCCGGATACCATCCGTACCTGGTTGCCATTCCACCAATTCGGACTAAGCGCTTCCAGTCATCATTTATAATGCGCACTGCTAAAGAGTGGAACTCACTACCTGCGTCTGTGTTTCCAAACGCATACAACTTTAATCTGTTCAAAGTAAGAGTGAACAGGCTTCTTCTGGGTGAGCTCGCTCCATCTTAGACTCTGTCTCTGTCCTATGACCTAGACTAGAGTCAAGAGCAAACCCATCCTTAATTAAAAATAAACAAAAAATGAATGTATATAGTTACCGTCTCCTTCATCTGTATCTGGTTGATCTTGATGCGGAACAGTTTGTTGGTGAAGTCCCCGTTGAAGCCGAAGCAGTCGGTGTCCTCGACGTCCCTGCCGCGCGGCGTCTTGCTGAGCACGCGCGCCTTGCCGCACGCCAGCGACTGCAGGGTGCGCCGCAGCTCCCCCTCCTGTGCAACAACAAACATTCCTCATAGTATTGACGTCTGGTGTTCATAATAATTTCATATTCACGTTTATCCTCGGATTGTGTGCGCGACAGCTTACCGGGACCTGCGTAATTTAGCAGATGTGAGATCACTAGCTACATGCAGTTATTAATGAAAACAGGAATTTATTTAATTTATTTATTCAACTGTTTATTGCACACAAGATAAAACACAGAACAATTACATAGAAAAGAAAAAACAACACAACAGGTACTACTTATTTCTAAAAAGAAATCTCTTCCAGCAGTTCTACGGTAGAGAGATAGCATAAGGTGAGGCTGATAAATCGTGCACAATTTAATAAAATAAAAGTTTACTCAATATACAAATATATATAGTATAGATATTATACATACCTAACACTAATAATACATACATATAAATATTTAAAAGTTATTTCTTATAGTAAACTAACGAGTGAGATTACAACCCATCACTTCTTTGTGCCCACACAATCTCTTAGTTTATTTAAGTCATCTTTTGTTACTATTTCTTGTTGGGCACAATAAAGTTATTACCCACATACAGACATTACAAGTTTACAACGCACTTCTTCGGTGAACCCGAGTTAAAAATATTTGCAAAGCAAAAGAACTTTTTCCGACATAATGCTACAAACAACCAAAGAACATTGAAATAATAAATTATGAATGAAAACATCATACCTCAATATTGGTGGAAGCCTTGATTTCTTCAAACGACAGACTGTCTCCGCCGTTGAAGAGTAAAAGTACTAACGCTTGAAATAGTGATACTTGTAGTTCCTTGTTACCCTGCAACAATTACATGAAATATATTAGTACGTAAAAGGGGTTAATTTTTTTTACGTGGTTGTCGTAAGTTCTTTAAAGCATCGTTAGCAGAACCTAATACAATTTAAAAATTTTGCTTTCAGTTCTAATTTCTTAGAACATTTCAGCCTCGAAACAAGATGAAAAATTATTTTTAGATTTATAATCTATGAATTAGAGAGTAGTATATTAAGAAAAGTTTATGTTATCATGACATAACCTATTCTCCTCGAATTTAGAGTTTGATCAAGTTTTGTAGATATATGGTGTAAGGGTTCCTAGCTCATCGTTCTAACCCTACCTGTGGGAAGTGCGCCCTGAGCACGCAGTGTCCGAGCGTGGCCTGCCACTGCAGCTCCCTGCCGGAGTGCCCTACCTGTGGGAAGTGCGCCCTGAGCACGCAGTGTCCGAGCGTGGCCTGCCACTGCAGCTCCCTGCCGGAGTGCCCTACCTGTGGGAAGTGCGCCCTGAGCACGCAGTGTCCGAGCGTGGCCTGCCACTGCAGCTCCCTGCCGGAGTGCCCTACCTGTGGGAAGTGCGCCCTGAGCACGCAGTGTCCGAGCGTGGACTGCCACTGCAGCTCCCTGCCGGAGTGCCCTACCTGTGGGAAGTGCGCCCTGAGCACGCAGTGTCCGAGCGTGGCCTGCCACTGCAGCTCCCTGCCGGAGTGCCCTACCTGTGGGAAGTGCGCCCTGAGCACGCAGTGTCCGAGCGTGGCCTGCCACTGCAGCTCCCTGCCGGAGTGCCCTACCTGTGGGAAGTGCGCCCTGAGCACGCAGTGTCCGAGCGTGGCCTGCCACTGCAGCTCCCTGCCGGAGTGCCCTACCTGTGGGAAGTGCGCCCTGAGCACGCAGTGTCCGAGCGTGGCCTGCCACTGCAGCTCCCTGCCGGAGTGCCCTACCTGTGGGAAGTGCGCCCTGAGCACGCAGTGTCCGAGCGTGGCCTGCCACTGCAGCTCCCTGCCGGAGTGCCCTACCTGTGGGAAGTGCGCCCTGAGCACGCAGTGTCCGAGCGTGGCCTGCCACTGCAGCTCCCTGCCGGAGTGCCCTACCTGTGGGAAGTGCGCCCTGAGCACGCAGTGTCCGAGCGTGGCCTGCCACTGCAGCTCCCTGCCGGAGTGCCCTACCTGTGGGAAGTGCGCCCTGAGCACGCAGTGTCCGAGCGTGGACTGCCACTGCAGCTCCCTGCCGGAGTGCCCTACCTGTGGGAAGTGCGCCCTGAGCACGCAGTGTCCGAGCGTGGCCTGCCACTGCAGCTTCCTGCCGGAGTGCCCTACCTGTGGGAAGTGCGCCCTGAGCACGCAGTGTCCGAGCGTGGCCTGCCACTGCAGCTTCCTGCCGGAGTGCCCTACCTGTGGGAAGTGCGCCCTGAGCACGCAGTGTCCGAGCGTGGCCTGCCACTGCAGCTTCCTGCCGGAGTGCCCTACCTGTGGGAAGTGCGCCCTGAGCACGCAGTGTCCGAGCGTGGCCTGCCACTGCAGCTTCCTGCCGGAGTGCCCTACCTGTGGGAAGTGCGCCCTGAGCACGCAGTGTCCGAGCGTGGCCTGCCACTGCAGCTTCCTGCCGGAGTGCCCTACCTGTGGGAAGTGCGCCCTGAGCACGCAGTGTCCGAGCGTGGCCTGCCACTGCAGCTTCCTGCCGGAGTGCCCTACCTGTGGGAAGTGCGCCCTGAGCACGCAGTGTCCGAGCGTGGCCTGCCACTGCAGCTTCCTGCCGGAGTGCCCTACCTGTGGGAAGTGCGCCCTGAGCACGCAGTGTCCGAGCGTGGCCTGCCACTGCAGCTTCCTGCCGGAGTGCCCTACCTGTGGGAAGTGCGCCCTGAGCACGCAGTGTCCGAGCGTGGCCTGCCACTGCAGCTTCCTGCCGGAGTGCTTGGCGAGGTAGAACTTGGCGAAGGCCTCCTGGTGCCGCGTGAGCTCGGGCGGCAGCCGCACCTCCGCCGGCGCGTACGTCGGCCAGAAGCCCATCGTCAGGATGTACACCGACAACTCCAGCCCGCCGCCCTCGCCGCTCGCTGACAAGTGCTGGCCAACAAAGGATTACATATTAAACAATTCATTCTGAACACTAAATTATGATGCCAAGTCTTGGTAGCAGAAGAGGATTACATTCGTTAAAACATAACTTACAAAAAACAGACACTAACCTCGCTTTAAAAGAAAATAAATATCAAGTTTCAATGATACAAGAAGTTTTTTTTTCCGGAGTTATAATTTTAACGGGTTCTTACCGAAAAATTATTATTGTTTTGAGCATGATATGAATAGTGTACAACGGGTTTTTACCGACAAATTATTATTATTTTGAGCATGATATGAATTGTGTACAACGGGTTTTTACCGACAAATTATTATTGTTTTGAGCATGATATGAATAGTGTATGACGGGTTCTTACCGACAAATTATAATTGTTTTGAGCATGATATGAATAGTGTATAACGGGTTCTTACCGACAAATTATTATTGTTTTGAGCATGATATGAATAGTGTACAACGGGTTTTTACCGACAAATTATTATTATTTTGAGCATGATATGAATTGTGTACAACGGGTTTTTACCGACAAATTATTATTGTTTTGAGCATGATATGAATAGTGTATGACGGGTTCTTACCGACAAATTATAATTGTTTTGAGCATGATATGAATAGTGTATGACGGGTTCTTACCGACAAATTATAATTGTTTTGAGCATGATATGAATAGTGTATAACGGGTTCTTACCGACAAATTATTATTGTTTTGAGCATGATATGAATAGTGTATAACGGGTTCTTACCGACAAATTATTATTGTTTTGAGCATGATATGAATAGTGTATAACGGGTTCTTACCGACAAATTATTATTGTTTTGAGCATGATATGAATAGTGTATAACGGGTTCTTACCGACAAATTATTGTTTTGAGCATGATATGAATAGTGTAAAACGTGTTCTTACCGACAAATTATTATTGTTTTGAGCATGATATGAATAGTGTATAACGGGTTCTTACCGACAAATTATTGTTTTGAGCATGATATGAATAGTGTAAAACGTGTTCTTACCGACAAATTATTATTGTTTTGAGCATGATATGAATAGTGTAGGGAACCGCGATAGTTTAAAATTTTGTGTTAAATATAAATCAGTCTCTACTTTATTTGTACAACAATGCAACTGCCTCTGGTCAAGCAGTGAGGGTCGGTTTTAGGATTTATAGGTTCCTGATTTGATTCCCGAGGAACACACAGCAATAATTTTGTCCATGTATCATGTTATGTTATGTTATTTTATTTGGTAATAGAAAATTACATGTCAAATTCAATTAAATAATCTTAGTTAGATAACAGTGTACAAACAATTTTAAATAATAATTAATTATTAATAACATTTTCAAAAATCATAAAAAGGCGTATGTCATAGTATTAGTACTAGGCGTTATGGCGATATTTGGTCCGAAAGCTGCATTTCCGCGACAAAGCAAACCGCTTTGTACAGTTATAGTAGGGACCAAAAGAAGCAATTTCAGTCGCAGCAGCCAAAGTTTACTCCATTGGGAACAGAGATGGCGCCACTTTTATATAAAAATCTTTAAAAAAATCTACAAGTCAAACGAGTCAACCGATTTTAACGTTTAGCATGTGAAATGAATGCTTATTATTTATTGTTTCATAAAAAAAATATAAGGTTAGGGTAAAACTTTAATAACGTGCGTAAATTCGTCTTTATTTATATATTTTTCCCATTTTTCTCTTAAAATATTAATATATCATAAGAAACCGGTATGTTTTTATTATATTACCATATTATATAGCTAACAACACGTATTTTAAAAAAAACTTCAAGTCAATACCTCTAATACTTTGGGAAATATTTAAGTTTAAAGATGGCGGGCTTTAAATTTTTGTATGACACAAAAAATTAAATTCTTCTGCAACCTATCGTAAGGGGTATCAAATGAAAGAGCTTTACAAAACGGTTTCAAAAATATAACACATTAATACATTTCAGCAATTGGTTTTATAAAAAAATAAGATATTTTAAGAATATTTTTTTTATGAATAGTCAAAACATGCCATGTTTGAGGTCCTCTAGGTACAAAATTGCTGGCATATATTTTGTTTCAAATACACCAAATGTTTCGCTATATCCTCAACACAGACAAGAAAGACGCAAGAAATTTTGGAAATATTAATACTTTTATAGGTATATTTTCCATTTCCAGGTTATTGGTAATTAAAAGAGAATAAAACAATTGCTTGTGTGATTTATTTGGGTAGTCTAACAATCAAAACAGACAAAATAAGGGATACTTATTTTATTTATTCGTTGGCAGTGATTTTGTTAAAATCCTGATACATTCTTTATTTCTAACCACATTTCCAATTGTCCATGTACCAAATATTTCACATCTAGCATAAAAAATTGTGAAAGTTTCATACAAACTCTCACCCCCCATTTTGGGGGTTTGTGGAAGGAATGTAATAGGTTTTCGATTTTTTCTGTTGTTTGTACACTAAATTTAATCTACTCACCAAATTTCAGCTTTCTAGCACTTTTGGAAGTACCCTAACATTTTGATGATCATCACGTCAGTAAGTGTTCGAGAAAGAGTTTTGTGTCTTGAAGAGACTGTGCGTATTTTTCTACGCGTTTTATCATATTAACAGTAGCAACACTGTGTAATGGAAATGGAAAATATACCTATAAAAGTATTAATATTTCCAAAATTTCTTGCGTCTTTCTTGTCTGTGTTGAGGATATAGCGAAACATTTGGTGTATTTGAAACAAAATATATGCCAGCAATTTTGTACCTAGAGGACCTCAAACATGGCATGTTTTGACTATTCATAAAAAAAATATTCTTAAAATATCTTATTTTTTTATAAAACCAATTGCTGAAATGTATTAATGTGTTATATTTTTGAAACCGTTTTGTAAAGCTCTTTCATTTGATACCCCTTACGATAGGTTGCAGAAGAATTAAATTTTTTGTGTCATACAAAAATTTAAAGCCCGCCATCTTTAAACTTAAATATTTCCCAAAGTATTAGAGGTATTGACTTGAAGTTTTTTTTAAAATACGTGTTGTTAGCTATATAATATGGTAATATAATAAAAACATACCGGTTTCTTATGATATATTAATATTTTAAGAGAAAAATGGGAAAAATATATAAATAAAGACGAATTTACGCACGTTATTAAAGTTTTACCCTAACCTTATATTTTTTTTATGAAACAATAAATAATAAGCATTCATTTGACATGCTAAACGTTAAAATCGGTTGACTCGTTTGACTTGTAGAATTTTTTAAAGATTTTTATATAAAAGTGGCGCCATTTCTGTTCCCAATGGAGTAAACTTTGGCTGCTGCGACTGAAATTGCTTGTTTTGGTCCCTACTATAACTGTACAAAGCGGTTTGCTCTGTCGCGAAAATGCAGTTTTTTTTTCATAATGCCTAGTACTATATCCAAAATAATTATAAAATATAAATAAAAATTACTTCCTAATACATTAGGAAATCGCAACAGTTATTTACGTTAAAGCATTTCGTCAACTGAGTAGAACGCTTGCTCGATTAACCACCGCTTAAGCTGGTGTTTAAAAATACTAAGACTAGATCATACCCTGATGAGATTGTTGCCAGTTTGGTAAGGACATTGCAGGCTAAACCACCGTATTGATTATTAATAAACAAAAAACTTCGTAGGGCAAGACTCAGCAATTAGTCCCAATCGCTATCTATAATTACTTAGAGCCGCCGCCATTATACAAACATTTCTTCTAGCAGACAGTTAAAATAATCTGAACCAGGGTTTCGGGCGGGACATTTGTCGACTTGATGTTCCGACCACAGGATATTAATTAGAAACCTACCCAGCCGTGAAACCCTGTGCACGCCACTACTGTTCCACAGGATATTAATTAGAAAGAAACAAAAACCAAAAGCATACCTGTTTATACGTAATATTGATATCCTTGGACAACTCCATATCCTTGAACATGCCCTCCAGCTTGCAGGTGAACCCGCCCCCGCACTCCTGCTTCAGTTTGCTGAGCATGGACTTCTCTGCGTCGACGGACGCGGACTTGCCGACCAGCAGTCTCTTGGCGAGGTCCTTCTTGTAGAACGCCTCGAACACGTCTTTGCCGTGGATGAAGCGGAACAGCACCATGATTTTATCAAGGAGGCGTTCCAGCTCTTCCTCAGTCGCTTCTTTGTTTCCGGCGCGCAGTTTTAGGTCTACGAATTTGGCTGGAAGAGACGGTTTTTTGTCATGTTATACATCGTATAAATCAGAGTAAAAGTCGTATTTTGTACATATTTTACTGAAAAGCCAAATGCAGGTAGTACAGAGCTAAGAGACCGACGAAATTGGAACAGATTTATATTAATTGGGCTGTTTTCTACGGTAAGTATTTGAGATATGAAAATTTCAAGAACTATCGTATTTCATAAAATCCCTTCCCTTGTTGGCTCATCCATCAACATTAAAGCAGGTAGAAGGGAGAGTATTTTCAGAGAGTGGAGTGATCTATGTTGGATGCAGTCATCCTTAGGGTTGTGTCCTGGGTAATTAATTAGAAATGAACCGTAGATGTTTAAAAGAAGAATAGTTCTCAGAAGAATAGTTTTTTTGAAAATATGCAAGACAAGATTTATCAAATTGAGTAACAATTTGAAAGTATATATTTTGACATCTTAAATAATTTAATAGTGATATCACAGCTTTCAGTTTTTATCCAATTTTCATATATCGTTTTAAGGCGAGTGTAGCCGTTAACAACCTCGACAATGGCGCCACTTCACAAAAAATAAGTTTTCTCTCGATAAAAACAATCTATCAGAATTTCCGATGCCCAAGTTTTTACTGTTTTTAGTATTATCCTTATGTAAAATTAGAACCTGCAAACTAAATAAAATATTTGCTGCAATTAAAGTTATGGCAGAAAGTGCCTACGGCCACTTTTGGTATTAATTGCCATAACTTTAATTACAGCGAATATTTTATTGAGTTTGCAGGTTCTAATTTTACATAAGGATAATACTAAAAACTTGGGCATCGGACATTCTGATAGATTGTTTTTATCGAGAGAAAACTTATTTTTTGTGAAGTGGCGCTACTGTCGAGGTCGTTGACGACTACACTCGTCTTAAAATTAGCTCGTTTGACCAGCAGGACACAAGCCTATTGCAGTCTATAAATCCGCCTGGTCTAGCCTATATCCAGAAGTGGAACTCTCAAGACTGTTAATGTACTCTGATCTCCGTACCAATGAGCTCCGCCGGCTTGTTCTGGCGCTGGTTGATGAAGTGCTCGAACGCTTCCCGCATGGAGTAGAGGAACTTGTCGTTCCGCTGGAAGCAGGTGCACACGATGTTGTCCAGCTGCTCCTTGAACTCCAGCAGTTCCGACACCATGCTCTTGTCGCGTTCCGGCTCTATAACGATCGTGCGACCTTTTTTCTGTGGAAACGCAAGGAATATTTAATAGTAGTTTATGCAACTGTCGTATAATGGGGGTCATTAGAATGCGAGTGTCTGTTTATCACACGAGGCGCAGCCGAGTGTGATAATAGTTTGACACGAGCATTCTAATGCCTAATTATAGCAGTTGCATACACTATTTTATCTACACTCTCCAAGAAATAACACAGAAACACTTTTCTATACGTACGTACCGGCCATTGCAAGGCCCGATACAAGGTCAAATTCAATACGAGAACGTAATATGGCTGGAAATGAATTTTTGAAAATTCTATACTTTAGCAGTTGTTTAGATGTGGAGTCCTAACAATAACTTAACTAAACAACTGAACAACATCTGAACAACATCTGAACAACAACTGAACAACATCTGAACAACATCGATACAACAAATGTACAACAACTGAACAACATCGATACAACAAATGTACAACAACTGAACAACATCTGAACAACAACTGAACAACATCTGAACAACAACTAAACAACATCTGAACAACAACTAAACAACAGCTGAACAACATCTCAACAACAACCTAATAAAACAAATGCAACGTTACCTACCATACAACAACAACTGACAGGTGCGGCGGAAGATGGCAATATGAGTATTGGCAAAAAAAAACTTCGTTTCATTTCTCAACTTTATCGTAGTAAGAGCATTCTCATTATGTCATTACGCTTCTGTTATTTCTATTAAACCGTGATATCTATAGGCGTCTTTATGCAACTGTTTTCGAATTCATAATTCGAACATTATGAGACGAGTGTAGATAAACACACATACATAGCTATAACTCGTCGATATAATCTGTAAGCGGAATGACCTGTTTTCAATGTTATGAAAATATCTGTCTATGATTTTTAAATCATGTTACAGGTGTAAAAGTATAATACATACATCATATAGGGTTATTTTTTATTCACCCCGGAAATTTTACAGGGTGATTCTACTCATGATTCTGAACAACTTTTATTATGGGGTCACCTGCGAAATCGCGAAAAAAAAATCAGCTGCTCCATAGAAAAATTCATACCTACTCGAACTAGGGTTTCGTTTTTCCCGGCCTTTTTCAGTTCCCGGGAAACGGGAATTTATTTTTGCTTTTCCCGGGAATTCCCGGGAACCGGGAAAAAATGAAAACTTTTTTGTTTTGCTGTGTTTCGATAAGAAATGGAGTTAAAAAATTATTTCATTGTTTAAACTACATACTTAAAAACTTAACACTGTCATACGAGTACTGAACGAGCCTATCCTGGTATCTGAAAATCTCCAACTATATTAAAATACTTATTAGAAAAAGCGTTTTAAAGTTTGAAAGAGTTTTATTATGATAATGATAAGACCAAAGAGTAAATTATAAAGTGTGGTTTTTTATGAATTTAAAGATAATTTTACTATAAATAAAAAGAGTAATACGTATTATGATAATGTTTAATGTTACAAATAGTAAGTATAGCAATATCTTTGTTGCTACCAAAACAATTTGCGGTGCCTCTGCGAGGTGCGACATGCTGGACTTTTAATAGTTTAAGATCTATGTAATGTAACCATATGGTAATGCAAACAAAAACTTAAAATTTGAAACTTGAAACCTGAGTTTTTAAACCGTCTTAACAAGTTTATTAATGATCAGTGTAACAAATTCGACAGCTTGACGTGCTCTACGAAATAAATTATTTTATAAATAAAGATAAACTGGTCAATCAGCCTGAATTGTCAAATATAAACACCATGGGAATCGAAGTTAAAGATTTTGGATTGAGATACTATGAGTCAGACAATTAAAGCACAAAATTAGCACACAAGAGACCACTGCTGGATATGGGCCTTCCCCCGTAAGTAGTGTTTTTGCCATTCTCACCGCGCTAGGCCGGCAGATTGTCGAGTGCAGGGCAAACTGTTGTTTTTCACAGAGAACGCTTATACAGACTTATAAATTATACGGTCAGATACTGATATGCAATAATAAATAAAAAAGAAATCAATAAGGAATGTTTATGATCCATTTTCATCATCTTCATCATCATATCGAGAAGGACAACAAATCGCAAAACGACGCAATGAACCTTCGGGTCAGAGTCTTAGTAGGTATTCGTAACTAAAATGGTTAATAATCCCATCTATGGTGGTTTTCCTACTTATCATTCGTGCGTTTACGGATGCGTCTATTAAATGACTTGACAGGCGCATCTGTTACGCACTGTAGTCGTATTTGTTTGGGAATAAGATCGAAATTCGCAATTTCCTTTTCTCTGACTGACGCATGCTTTACGGTGGGTTAAAAAAACGCAGCGACGGACGACAAGTGTGCAAACTGCCTAAGTATTCATAGACATCAGCCGGGACGACGGCTCAATGTGCCCTCTTAAGCACCGATCTGTCTTTCTTACAGACAATTAGGTGAATCAACTTGCCATGCTCTGACCCAACAAAACTGGGTACGATCTCACAAAGTGATAAATTGACAAATATCAACTTTGTGTGTTTCCTTTGAGATTCAAACCAGAGACCTCCAGATTCTAAAATAAACGATCAGATCTGAGACCAGGCTGAACAGGTTGTACAAGGTGGTGAGGTCGCTGAGCCGAGGCCCGTCCATCAGGGACTCCAGCCCCTTGCTGAGTATGTTTATAAATAATGTTACACAAGTATAATTGTACCTTGATATAAGCATTGAAGTGACTACATAGCTCAGTGAGACCGTCTTTGACTCGGCTGAACAGGTTGTACAAGGTGGTGAGGTCGCTGAGCCGAGGCCCATCCATCAGGGACTCCAGCCCCTTGCTGAGTATGTTTATAAATAATGTTACACAAGTATAATGGTACCTTGATATAAGCATTGAAGTGACTACAGAGCTCAGTGAGTCCGTCTTTGACTCGGCTGAACAGGTTGTACAAGGTGGTGAGGTCGCTGAGCCGAGGCCCATCCATCAGGGACTCCAGCCCCTTGCTGAGTATGTTTATAAATAATGTTACACAAGTATAATGGTACCTTGATATAAGCATTGAAGTGACTACAGAGCTCAGTGAGACCGTCTTTGACTCGGCTGAACAGGTTGTACAAGGTGGTGAGGTCGCTGAGCCGAGGCCCATCCATCAGGGACTCCAGCCCCTTGCTGAGTATGTTTATAAATAATGTTACACAAGTATAATTGTACCTTGATATAAGCATTGAAGTGACTACATAGCTCAGTGAGTCCGTCTTTGACTCGGCTGAACAGGTTGTACAAGGTGGTGAGGTCGCTGAGCCGAGGCCCATCCATCAGGGACTCCAGCCCCTTGCTGAGTATGTTTATAAATAATGTTACACAAGTATAATGGTACCTTGATATAAGCATTGAAGTGACTACAGAGCTCAGTGAGTCCGTCTTTGACTCGGCTGAACAGGTTGTACAAGGTGGTGAGGTCGCTGAGCCGAGGCCCGTCCATCAGGGACTCCAGCCCCTTGCTGAGTATGTTTATAAATAATGTTACACAAGTATAATGGTACCTTGATATAAGCATTGAAGTGACTACAGAGCTCAGTGAGTCCGTCTTTGACTCGGCTGAACAGGTTGTACAAGGCGGTGAGGTCGCTGAGCCGAGGCCCGTCCATCAGGGACTCCAGCCCCTTGCTGAGTATGTTTATAAATAATGTTACACAAGTATAATGGTACCTTGATATAAGCATTGAAGTGACTACAGAGCTCAGTGAGTCCGTCTTTGACTCGGCTGAACAGGTTGTACAAGGTGGTGAGGTCGCTGAGCCGAGGCCCGTCCATCAGGGACTCCAGCCCCTTGCTGAGTATGTTTATAAATAATATTACAGAAGTATAATGGTACCTTGATATAAGCATTGAAGTGACTACAGAGCTCAGTGAGTCCGTCTTTGACTCGGCTGAACAGGTTGTACAAGGTGGTGAGGTCGCTGAGCCGAGGCCCGTCCATCAGGGACTCCAGCCCCTTGCTGAGTATGTTTATAAATAATATTACAGAAGTATAATGGTACCTTGATATAAGCATTGAAGTGACTACAGAGCTCAGTGAGTCCGTCTTTGACTCGGCTGAACAGGTTGTACAAGGTGGTGAGGTCGCTGAGCCGAGGCCCGTCCATCAGGGACTCCAGCCCCTTGCTGAGTATGTTTATAAATAATATTACAGAAGTATAATGGTACCTTGATATAAGCATTGAAGTGACTACAGAGCTCAGTGAGTCCGTCTTTGACTCGGCTGAACAGGTTGTACAAGGTGGTGAGGTCGCTGAGCCGAGGCCCGTCCATCAGGGACTCCAGCCCCTTGCTGAGTATGCCGGCCAGGTGCTCGCTCAGCAGCTGACGCTCTACTGTGTGGATTAATTGCCATCTGGAACAAATACAGAAAAGTTAGATATAAGTTGCCGTGTGGTGCCGGCTTAGAATAGCATCACATTTCTTTCCCGTGGGAGTCGTAAAAGGCGACTTAGGGACTCGAGGGTGTGTATTGCAATTTTAGGCGATGGGCTGACAAATTGTCACTATGGCAATTCACAATTTTCCGAATGACCCTCCTCCGAATGTTTTTGTTTGTAGTGGGATAATTGTACTGATTTGGTGCCTTCATGCCTATTTTACAGACTATCATCTCTTGGTCTGAAATGAAATTCAGGTTATTGGTGATTTGCTAGTTGTATTTATTTTGCTCGATAATCTTCCGCGGAAGCATCATCGCGAGTGAGTGTTCACACACTGCCGTTATACTCACCTCGCACCAATGCGAGTGCGATGGCAATACATTCCACACGCGTTCGTGCTGCCGTTCCTTTGACTCGCGCACGAAAAGCCGACATTCGCGAGAGCACGGGAAGTGGGAGCGGCATGACGAGTAGCAGCTCGAGTAACCTGTTCACACACTCGCCCAACTTCCCTTACTATTTCCCTGCCCATATTGACATTGTGTGAACGTGCTATTAGGGTGTTGTTATGTTTTCTTGCTCACTTGGTGCTAGGGTCGAGGTAGTGCAGCAGGCGGTCGTTCTCCTCGCGCAGCCGCTTCTCCACATGCGCCAGGTACTGCGGCACCGCCAGCTCGCGCATCAGCCGCTGCCCCTCCGCAGCGTACAGGCGCTCCGTCGCCTGCAGGAATCTGCAAAACGGACATTGGATTCGTAGAGAGTAAGATATATTGTTAACGCAAAGCAAATATGTTGAGTCTGGAAATATATATATCGCGTAAGGCGTAAATGTTCGCTCGTTCACGCTGTGTCTACCTCACAAGGGACATAAGCGATATTATATATATATATGTAAGAATGTTAAGATGCAATCGTGATGAGAGCACAAGAAATCTTGTGTTCCCTGCATTTGCAACAATGGCGTATTTAAAATCTGTGTCATCATCATAATTTTTTTTTATGTATTATGTCAAGTACCTGGATTTGAATTTCTAAAAGAGAACCTTGTAAATTCCTACATAGAAATAAATGATTTGATTCGATCTATTTCTGACACAAAATATATGCGCCATTTGTATACACCATTAGAAACATGACATTGCAGGCTTATTACTTATAACCTGAAATGTTATGATCACACTACTAGTAAAGCGTTCAGGCGATCTGCTGTTTACGGATACAGATGGGCATGCCCTCACTTGTGCTCAAATGCATCCTGGTATATCTGCAAGTCGGAGAGCATTCGCAGCAGGCTCTTGAGCAGCGAGATGTCGACCGCGTCGCCGCCGCGCTCGCGCTCGATCAACTGCAGCAGCCCATCCACTGTGCGCGTCTGCACTAATGTGTTCATCGCTATGTGGTGCCGGAACAGGTCCAAGCCCATGTCCCTACAAAATTTAGAATTGTGAAATAGAAATAGAAATATTTTATTAGCTTGCATACACGGTAAGGTAACAAAGGTCTTAAAATAAGTAATAAATAATTTACTTATTACTTACATAATTTTAGTACATGCGTGATGCGCCAGTATTTGGCATGCAATAATTATTTACACATTTTGAAACACTATTGAAAAATACAATACTTGATTAATTGTGGTAATTGTTTTAGTGATTTGTGAGTGCTGGATATATAATTGCAGATTTAATGTGTATGGTGGTTATTGCATATCTTACCTTAATAGTTTGTTTTGTCTTTGTCACAAGTAATATTAAGACCCTATTTTGGTCTAAGCTTTCTATGCTTTTTACTGTGTCTTTCAAAATTATATTTTATTTTAATTATATGTGACTTAGCAATGCAAATACATTATTTTAATTATCTGCTTGCAAATTAAGGATTTATTAAGAGATATCCTACAACCCTTACCATATAGAATGTATACTTGGATTCTGCATGACATAAGTCCGGTCGAGGTACAGGAAGATAGATCTGATCATGATCATCTGTCGGCAGTGCGCCCGCCAGCATTCGTCCATGCGCTTGAGAAACACCTGTCGGTCCATGCTCTCTGACAAGAACTGGTCTATGTTGGCCTTCACATGTGCTTCTACAAGATTGGTCAGGTTGACATATAGTTGTGATGCCATCTAGAAATTTTAAGGTGTTAATAAATTACTGGTAGAGTTTCTGCATTATTCATGTATTCAGTATTGAATTTCAAGTACATTGGCATGCAGAATGTTTATACAATATGTAAAACATTGGAATAGGATGCACTTAGATGGGCTAAATTTTTGTAGCAGGTCTTCTAAGTACAGTTGGTTGTAGCACATAAGGTACCAGAGGTACTCCAAAAGAACTGAATTATTTTGTACCCAGCAATATATTTTCATGAACTGAATATGTATAAGTAGAAAAAGACTTATATGAGAATAAGTAAAAAAATTGATTATGTATTAACTGGGGATGAAAATATTACAGTAGTTTTGGAGTACCCCTGGTACCTTATGTGCTACAACCAACTGTACATTCCAACCTCCAGTGTCCTATGCTATCATTGAACAACTACAACTCTACAGGCGAAAAAGTGGCAACATCGCGCTAAAATTAATATTTAAATAGCAACATTGATGAAAATTACAACTACAGGCGTTTTTTGAAGCTACAGGTCTACAATTTCACAAGTCACAGTTACAGCACCTGTAGATTTCCATCGACAAACCATAGTGTAGATATTGCTTTTAAAAACACAATCGAGCAAGTTTTTACAGGTGTTCATCAAAAGACTTGTAAACTACAACTGTAAAAACTTACAACTTGTGAATAATTTTACAGGTCGTCTGACCTAGGTAATTATTTTACAAGTGCAAGAATTCTGCATAAAAATCTATTCAATATGTTCAAAAATACTCAAAATGCGTTCCTTGCCAAATTATTTTGCTCGAGGCGTTAAATAAAGCAAAACTTTATTGTCAATTGTGGATTAGTATTATTAATTCACAACAGTACTGTTTTAACGTACTCTATCAATAGTATGATTTTAATTAGAAATTTTCTTGATTTCATTTTTGTAATATCCTTTTTATCAAAATAATAAAATTTTCAGTGTAATATCTTATATATTTGGCAAAATGTTTACATACTTTCACATTATTTAATCTGTGCTATAACATTGACGTTGAATTTGAGTGAATGAAATGAATGAATCCATAGTGTTGTACATCAACTTGTAAAATTTACCTGTAGTCGAGATTTTGGAGCGGTACTGACAATGGTAGCTTTACAAGTGTCTTTATAAAACGCCTGTAACCTGTAAATTGTAACTACAAGTGCGCTACAGGCAGATTTTCACCTGTAAATGTGGACCTGTACCTGTACAATGATAATACATGGCACAGTAATTTACAAATACCTATAACTTTTTAATGTCTTCATTCCAGTAATTAATAAGTACATTATGTTGTTTGCCACTCAGAAAACACAAGTTGTATAATTAACTAAGACAAGAATAATGTTTTCAGTTTTATCAAGTTTTCAGTTATCTCTCATTGGGAATGTTTACATTTTATGTGTAACTTTAAATGTGTTTGTTTTTACCTTTCATATACTCTTACAATACCTATACATCGGTATTAAAAAAATTATATTCTTTGATTTGTCCCATGACTTCTTACGTGCAAATTAGGATTACAGATAACTATTTACGCAAATTACTTGGCACACAATCAAGGTTTACAAGTAGCTCACCTTATGGCTACACATGTTTTCAACTGCCTGATAGAGCTCTTCCAAGGAGTAGTCGATGGCTTTTGAGGTCTGGATGGCGATGACTGCTTCCCTGAGCTTGCTCCATGTTGTCTCCTGGTAGTTTTCAGGCAGGTTCGGCTTACCTGGGGACAAAACGCATTCGCATCACCTTCAAAACGTCACTTAGGTTAACCTATGACGACTAGAGAAAAGCGTAAACACACTTTTGAAATTCTTTATGACCAGCTTCTTCGCAGTGGCTCCGGGCTTGTTCATCGATGGAGACATCTTCAAAGTTCCGTTAGAGTTCGGAGTCAAGAGTGAAAAATTGGATTTCTTCTCGTTGGCACTCATTTCGTCGGTTTTTGCTCTTTTACTGCAGTGTTCGCTGTTTGGCGAGGAACGCTTTTTGCACTGATTATTTCCGCCCTCCTCGGCTAAAACTGGCGTCTTGGTTAAGCCCGACATGAAAGCATGATACGGCCGCAGCCTCAACACTATAAAATACGATTAAATTACAAACTAATTACTAAATACAAATAAAAATATTAGATGGAATCAGTCGATACAGTTTATTCAATCACGAATTCACCACCATTACGAAAGGTTTCTATAGAATCCCGACAGGGGACGCTACTGCGTCTGTCACTTCTAGAAAATAGTGCTGTATCGGTAGTTATACCTAGTATTTATAAGGTTAGCCAGTTACAAATAACGTTATTTAACAAGTGCCTGGTACCTATGTAATTTTGTTAAGCTTTGCCATCGCTAGATGGCGTTGTAAACTTGTTGATTTTTTTACCAAGGAGTTTTCACAAATGATTTTGGATCCCGGGCCCTTTTCACAGAAGCACAAAGTAAGTATTGGCGGCTGACAGAAGTTTGCTTCAGTGCGATTTCCACGAAACGAAGCGAAGCGGAACCTTACGAGGAACGGTATCGGTAAAGATTATGTTTCGGCTTTGCTGGCATTATTTGGGGGCATAACTTTTAATCGCAAATTTTTTGTAGGATTGCGTTGTGTCTGTAAAGCATATAGGTACTTATTACATTTTGTGTAATTTTCGACGCTTGCGTAAATTTTCCATTCAATGTATGGTAGGTAGCTCATTTATTAAATTTAATTTTTAGGTGTTTGTATTTAAATGTACAGTGTTGTCAATGTGACAGTTAATACAGCGTACAAACCAAGAAGCTTAGGTATAAACCCAGTTGAGTCGATTTAATCCACTGCAGATGAATGTATGTAAACTAAAATTACACAAAAATAAATTGGGTTCGGCTAATGGTCCAATCCAAAAACTATAAACCAAATATAAACGACCTTAATATTTTTGTATTATGAAAAGTTAGCCATACTAAACAGTAGACTGTTGTGACTGTTAATGTTATGTTAGCTATGTACAATTAAGATTATACAATATTGATGTAAGCATTAGTTATAGGGGTTATACCTAAGATTTTAGATATAATATTAATTCTATCTAAAATATGGCTACCCCGTATGGGATATAGGCGTGATTTATGTATGTATGTATGTAAAATATGGCTCTCTTGAAACGTTGCGGTGCCCTAGCAGGGTGTCATTATACGAGTAGGTATATAGTGTTCTAAATATAGTGAGTGTGACAGTTACTTATATCTATGTACCTATACAGATTTGTTCAATAAATGATTGAAATTGAAAATATGTAACTATACAAGGTATAATAACAACAGCCTTGAATTATCTAATTACGAATTTATTGTTATTATGTACTATGTAGGATATCGTAGTAGCGGAGCTATTGAACGTGTTCATTTCTTCTGAACGGTGACAGCTTTTAACTCCTCGATGGCGTGCCACAGCTCGGCGTGGTACAACGATGCGGTCTCCACTTCCAGCTCTGCGGCTGCCACTGTGTAAAACATAATACTTACTTTAGATTTTAGGTGAAACTGGGACATCCCTGTGACTGACTTTATGACTCCCATGGCCCCTATAAAAGCTGCATCAGCAGCAAGAACTAGGGATCTAACTCTACAGGCTCTACAGCCTAGGAAACTTTCAAGTTGATACAATAATAGGTATCCTACAAGTACAGCCCTATTCTCATGGTCAAAAAATGTTATAAATATGCAGAACAACTTAAGCCCGGTTTACATTGTCTTAAGTGTTTAGTAGAGTGCTTTAGGATAGTACTTTAGTTGAAACGTGTAAACGCTACTTGCTTTAGTACATTTTAGTACAGTTCTACTTGAATTGAACTTGCCTTTCAACTTGTACTAAAGCACTCGACTAAACACTAAAACAATGTAAACCGGGCTTTAGGCGTACTACTAGCGCAAGTACTGAATGGGCGTAGAAACCTAGTTACTAAGTGAGTTGATAAAGGGACGCCACACGAAAAGAAGAAGAAGGGACATAGAGTAGAGGTTGGGTAGAATATAGTAATCTCATTTTATTATACAAGCCATCCCATCCATACGAATATTATAAATTCGAATGTAACTCTGCCTGTCTGTTACGTTTTCACGCCTAAACCACTGAACCGATGGTGATACATTCTGGCATAAGCATAGACAGGAACCTAAGAAAAGACATAAGCTACTTTTTACCGCAGAAAAATCTATCAATCCCACGGGAAACAAAATAAATCATAAGAAACAGCGCATAAGTCCGAAGAAAATCATCAGACGAAGATTCCTTGTATGGATTGATTTGCTTTTTGTGGCAGGCAATATATAGTTGTTATACTATCTAATGCGGTTAAAGCTAGTAAGAAATAAGAAAGTAATAAATATTTTAAGTTACTCACTTCTCAAACTACAAACGACTTCAAGAGTTCTTTTCAACTTCGCTTTATCCGACTCCGTTTCATTTTGCACGTTCACAAAAAAATCTGGAATATTCACATCAATGTGATCCGGTATAAAAGACGACGATTGCTTGGAGTTTTCCATTTTATTAATTTCGGGACTTTGCTGCAGCTTTATCTCTGAAAATAAAACTTCAGAAAAATATTTTATTTGGTTGGCGGGTTTACAGATTAGTAATGGCGGGCACTGATTTTTTTTTGCTTCTTTCGTCCAGAAATTTCAAAAAAATAAGTTGAAAATAATATTTAGTTGAATTGAAACTTAAACTGGCTTGTCGAATTACGTGAGATACGGAACATTTTAATTAAAAGATATTTAAAATGGTTCATTGCCTTGCCAACATGGACGTACTATTAACTTGCCAATCAAATTATATTCCTGTCAAAAACTTCCTAAAAACAAGGCTTTAGTGGAATAGCCACACTAACCTCCAAGTTTTAAACTCAATTTAGTGACTTTATCTTTTTAGAAACGTAAAATGATTAAAACGTAGAATCTGGATAAATGTCGTATAGTTTAGTACGGTAACTAGTTTGTTACGTTGAATGCCATATAACCAGCTATTAATTTACTGGAAATATAATATTCTCATGTTAAAAAAACTTCTTAACTAATTTGCTGGCATTGTGCAATTTTAATAATCAAATAAACCATCAAGTTGGCAGCGCATCGTGCATTCGTGCCAGATTCGACCCCTTTGTTGCAGGTTCGAGGGCGGGGAAGGCGTAACAAGTGTCTCAATACCCCGGCCTGGGACATATGCACCCCCGCTTCTCATCTCATCTCATTCAGTTCAGTTCAGTCAGTCCCGCTCAATTCATCCGGCCGGCCGGACGGATAGTCCGTACGCTGCTAAACGCGTAGGCGGACTCGTGGGTGGTACGAGCGTAGGTAACTTTCGCGCGCTTTTTAAATAAAGAATGTTAGGTTTGTTTTTAAATTGAATCAAAGGATATAAAGTACAGTTTTGTTTTTAATTTTGAAGTTTAGAAACAGCAAAATGGGTGAACAAACCTTCAATATATCCGACGAAAACATAGAACAGCACATAGTGACTTTGTTTGAGAAGTTGGAGTGTTTACGGAACTCGAGTCAGCATCACCAGGATTCTTTGGCTGGTAAAGTGCCGGCTCGGTTGGAAGTGAGGACCTTGTCGCTGTGGAAGGCCGTGGTGGCGGAATGTGCGGCTTCGTTCCTGTACGTGTTCATAGTGTGCGGCGCGGCAGGTGGAGCCGGCATCGGCGCATCTGCCTCCGCCGTGCTGCTGGCGACGGCTCTCGCTTCCGGCTGCGCTATTGCGACGCTCACTCTATGCTTTGCTAATATTTCGGGTAAGAGAAACTGAAAAAAAAAACCAATATATTTAATTTAAATAAAATCACGGGTCATATTTATTTAATGCCAAAACGCTACCAATACGTTACCATTATGGCTGTAGGTATATTTTTAACATTAAACAACTCTCCTAAACGTTGCTAACATTCGGTACTCTTCCCATGACCCACTTTAAGTATTCATTTCAATAAAATATGACCCGCAACTTCGCTCACCCGACAATTTTTTATATTCGGTATCCGTAACATATTTTCAAACACTGCGGTAAAACTTTTTTAATCTCTTAAAATCTGAGGCTGGTAGATGGCATCCGATGTCAAACAGAATATAGAATCTGAATTTAAAATCCGTGCCATTTTCCCTAAAAGGGATCTCTTACAGACAACTTTACTATCTATGTAGGTAAATTTATGTGGCTAAGTAAGTAATATAGGTACCCTACTATATTGATTTTATTTTTCCAATCGACTCTTTGTTTAGAAAACTATAAGGTACCTACTTACTTAGTTGTCTTTTGTCTTTTCACCGTTTCCGTATTCCGTTCTCACGTCTGCTAGATCGGTAATTATATCAACCGAACAAAATCATTATTACCTCATTAAAATACCCTAGCACGTGTACCTACTACCTGCGAGTTTTTTCCGCAAGGTGCAACATCTCAGCCTAACTCTATCCCAACTGGCCAATTACCTACACCCGACCCTACCATGGTCATTATAGTGTAATTTATTCTCGCATAGACTCTATCCTCATTCGTCGTTAGACATCCATAGCTGCTTTTGTTAAGTGTTTCTGTCATAGATTTTTACACAACTCAGCAATGTATAAAGCATGGCACAAACATATAAACTTATTTTATACGAATAAGAGCTATGGTGTAATTTATTCCCATGTAGCTGATATAGCGGGACTCTCACATAGTGCAGATGTTCACAATTATGCGTTTTTTTATCAAAGGGCTGCGGTTTCGAGCCGAGAGGCGTTTTTCAATTTAACAAGTGGCTTTCTGTTTGTCGAGATGGTGAAATGTGGTTTGAACGAGGTCGCCTTATGTTCGTGATTTTGCTTGTGAAAGTTTTTTTTTCAGGCCACATAATAAACTTAAACAGATTGACTACTATTTCCTTATGGCAAAGTTTCTACCAATATTCGTTACTCTCTCTCTTTTCATGTGGGACACGGAGTCGTCCAACGACCCGATGAACCCTGGTGTCAGAATTTTTCAACCACCAACTACCAATATTCGTTACAAAAACTTGCAACTAACATGCAATTTCATTAAGCATATTAATTTAATTTCCTATTTTGAGTGGTACTTATTTGCAGTATGTAGCCCGCGTTATTATTTATCATTAAACACTCAACTTGACGAAGATATTATTAAAATGAATGAACTCTACTACGATTACCATTGCATAAAATTAACAGTTACAATAGTCCACTGCTGGACATGGGCCTCCTATTGGGGTCGGTGGATTGGCGAGCGCAGTGCAAGATGTTGCATTCACAGGAAACGCTGCTGCCCATTCCCTGGATGATTATCTCTTAATCGCTTTGTACGACACCCACGAGTAGAATTGGCGTGATGCTATTCAAAGCTGGCACCACACGGCTGGTACCTCTACGATTACCATAGATAGAATACTGAAAGACTAGTAGATAACTCAGCACATAGGATTTTTAAGCATTATCCTTTCAAAATACTACTGAAATATAAGTAATAGGAAACACAATCAGCTTCGAGAGATTTCTCGCGTGTCCCATTCCCATCCGAGGCAGCCATACCGGTCAATGAAACCAATTAACCTTGACACGTTTAACCTTTTGCCTGCAGAAATAGCTTGCGAGAGATGATCTAATAAACCTGCGCGTTAACATGGAAAGGGGAACAAGAAATACAAGAAAATTATGGTTGGTTTAAGCCAAGTTGATATTACGATGGATCTGTGGTCATAAAAATAAGTGTCATGCGCTATTAAATCGAATTATAACACGTGTGTCCTACCCTTCACCCTTTTCTCCCCTCGTTATAACTTTATGAGAACGATCGCTGCGGACAATACATTTTAAATTTGATATTATATCATAATAATGTCACTATCTCACCCACTCGCCTCTTCCTACACAATCGAGGCCTAATTCTCGACAGGCGCCCTAATTTGTACTAATGGGTGGTCAGGACGCGAGTTGCATTGGGGTCAGCTGCGATCTAGCTAATGTGCTCTCAATTTCATCTGATGCATTAAATATAATAAATAAATTATAAATATCCTAGACATTTCACCCACCGCCATCTAGCCCCAAACTAAGCATAGCTCGTACTATGGGAACTAAAATAGCTGATATTATTACTTATAATACTTCTTTTTGAAAATAAATACATATTATACATAGAATACATCCAGACTAAACACAAATATCTGAAAATTTTACTTTACAAATATTTATGTCTTGTGAAGATCGAACCCATGACCCTCGTCTTAGAATCCGCTATGCCATCGGGCCAGTCAAAACATTAATAACTCTTTTCGCAGTGTTGATCTAACAATTCACAAATTTTAGTTAGTGTTTATTAGTTTTAGAATCTTATTACTCGCTATGTGTGTTTGGAGCTTTTCATATCGCGGCGATTCCCTTGCTTTATTTTATTTTATTTGCAAATATTTACAGTATTATTTTCCAAGTTATTCTAACACTTTGCCTACTAAGTATTATTTATGTATTTGAGTTTAAATCCCAGTTATAAGGAATTACCTCCTTACCCTATCCACCAATTAAATTTTCCCCATTGTGATACAATTTGGGATTTCAATTGTGTTTGCTGTCTGTGAGAGCAGTTCATCAGGCTAATTTATATTCGACTCGACAAAGGTAGATCGAATACACTCACAGTATTGTAGTCCCTGAACAAAAATTGCTTGCTTTATTTATGCATTGATTTTATTGTTATAAAAATTACGTGACATTCACAAATGTATAGCCAGCGTGTCTTTGGCCAAAAATAAATAAACAAGCGCTCCCTTTCCCATAAGAATATCTCCTTATTATTATTTGAGGAATCCTTTAACGCGCTTCCTGTGTCGTCCATGCTCTTTTCATTAAGCGAGCTAAGCATAATGACGTTCATTAAATAGAGAGACATTTTCAATGACTCGGGATAGAGACTCGGTTTTTTTGCTTTCACACGCCAAGAGCACTTTATGTGCCGTATTTTTATTGTCTCGTAAAATGGACGTTCGCTGCTAGTGACGAGATAAAATTACTCAAAAAATTAATTTATGTCCGAGATTGTCCTGTAGTTTTATAGTCCTGAAAATACTTCGCAGTTCAGAGTTAAAATTTATTAAGTTAATGGGACTCTCGTGCTCAATTTAAATAAATCGTTAAGTTTGAATAGTCCACATTCCATGTACCTACCTTTTGAATAGTTAAATATTCGTACCTAGAGACTTAACCAGTTACTTCATACTTTAATCAAATCCTACTAATATTATAAATTCGAAAATTTGAATATTTGTTTGTTTGTTTGATATTTCTTCACGCAAAAACTGCTGAACCGATTGTAATAAAATTTGACACACATTTAGAAAGTAACATGGATTAACACATAGGATCGTTTTTATCACCACTTATGCGGGCAACACCGCGAGTAACAGCTAGTAGGATATAATACCTAGGGAGGAAGTAACATTAAAAAAAAGCTATTCTAATTTTGACTTTCTACGTATCTCTGGGTACCTAAACGGTGAATATAATGTAAAAAAAGTCTCCGGCAAATTAAGAACCACCGCTTTTTTGAATCCGGTCAAGAAGCATCCTAAAGAAAACAACAGAGGGAAAAGCATGAATTAAAATACTTACTAGAAAATATCGAGAGTGTATGCCGTTTTTACAAATCACTGGCAACAAGTAGTGGAAAACTTTGACAGATAAAATCGACAGCCATAAAGTACGGAAGAATAAATTTCATGAAAATACTTACTTTGTGATGGAGCCGAAAAATAAAAGAGCAAGGAGCAAAAGAGGGCCCACAAGGTTGTTGACTAACCTTTGTTCAACGAGAAACCTAAATTAACTTTATTATTTCAATAGATTAGATTTCTAACAAACTTATATTTTTATCAATTTTTTTTCTACTAACCCGTACATTTAGCTCGAGGAAAACTAGTAGGATACGCTTATAAAATCAAGCAACGGTAGCTTGCGAGTGGAATAGCAAAGCAAGTAAAGCAGGGATGATATTGCCATAGTTTAGTATTCCGCCGAGTGCTTTTCGTGACGGGAATGCCCAGGGCCGGATGCAGGGGGCGCGGAGGTCGGCTTTCAGCGGCCGAGAATAGACATCCAACCGCTGACAAGACGATTATTCCTTTGTTTAATCATTGTCACCTCAACCTTTCCATTTAAGTGATCAACAGACTAACTGGTTCTTCATACGTAACCACAATCTCTCTTCTCTCTCTTCTTCAACCCGTTGCCACCCAATGCTGAGTGTAGGTCTCCGCCAATGTTCTCCACTTCTGACGGTCAAGAGCTGTCCCATCCAGTTCTTCCCAACAACGTTATCAGAATAAGTTGGATTATAAGTAACATACCGCCGTGTGATGCCGGCATAGAATGGCATCACCCCAATACAAACCGTCGGTGTCGTAAAAAGCGACTGAGGGATTAATTCATCCAGAGAATGGGCAGCAGCGTTCCATAAGAAAGCAATTTCTTGCACTGCGCTCGCCAATCCGCTTGCCAAGCGTGGTGAGTATGGCAATACTTCCTAATAGGGGGAGGCCCATGTCCAGCAGTGGACTGTTGTGGCTGTTAATGTTTATGTTATATAGTAACATGAGGTGGTGTTGACTGATAAGACATGATTATGTACTTATGTCTGTATTATGTATGCATGTAAACTTATCAAATGCTAATAACTTCGAGCAACGACGGCCCGAGACGGAAGACCGTATTGCTCGAAGGCTAATAATAATGAAATATGTTATGTAATACCTAGGTAAATAAAATCGTATTAACGGTTTCCACTTTAGGAACAGATAATATTGTAAAATATGGTTTCGTCTGATTTTTTGTTGTTACAAATTTATTTATTGTTACGAATTTATTTATCTCAATATTTTTATGACTACTTATTTTCATGACATTATCTGAAACTATATTATTTTTATGACATTTTATGTAACTGTATTTGAAACTAACGACATCTTTTATTTGACATTGATTTATGTTAATTTATGAATATGCCTTTGAATTGTATTGCTTCGATTTAGAGTTTTGTGTTTTGTACAAGTGATAATTAATTAATTTATGTTTTACTGTAATTTTCGTATTTTTAATTTCTATACTGATTTGCATACCAATGAAATGTAAAATTGTATGGTTTTATGGCAAATAAATGATCTTATCTTATCTTATCTTTATAAAGGAAAACCTGTAATATAAAAACGGATGGAATACCTATTGCTCATATCCCTTTGCGCCTTCGGAATGAAACGGTTGGATAAACCAATTTAATTACCGCTCCGACTAAGTACGGGGCTGGTAAAGTTTGAGATGTATGAGTGGATTAAAGGGTTCCGTGGGTAAGGCGACATTAGGAATACTAATAGTTTTTTTGGGCATGACGCGTGCAGTGTATGAAAGAGGAAGAGGGTGAAATAAATGTCAAGGAAATCCTGAGGAAATCAGAAGTTTTATTTTTGTTCGTAGGTACGTAAGTCATTCCTTACCCTTGGCAGTGGAAGATAAGAATAATGTAAAGAGCAATTAAAACTTTCAGTAAGTTGGGACATTACGAGCATTCAAATTTGAACTCTGTAACTTTCTACTGATTTGCATTTTCCCTCAAGAAAATAAGTTTTAGAAGCTTCGAGTTACTCCTTCACTTAAGATTGACCAGTATACGTTTTTATCTTAATGAGTATATGAGTAAATCGAGGTGCAGCGGATAATACAATAAAGAAAAACATATTATATTACATTCTACCCCATAAAACGGTAAATTGCACAACATTCCCTCACAATACGAGCTATTCTGCTCTTCATCATCTCATTTTCTTTTAGCGAACAAGTTTTCCTCTTTAAATACCTTTCTAGCTATATTGTCTTGTTTTCTTATACATACATACACATATCACATTTTTATCCCTTGCGGTAAAATGCGGTCGCTATCGCTAAGTCTGACTAATATTTGAGGGTCGTATCACAAAAAACCTGTATCACTATAGTGACAGGTTATCAGCCTGTCGCCTAAAATTGTAATACACATGAAACTTTCGTATCCCTTAGCCGCCTCTTACGACACCCGCGGGAAATAAAGGGGGTGATGCTTTTTCATGACATAAGTATTTTTTGGGTTGGTAACCCTATGTTGGGTTGGCAATCTCGCTCTCTCTCTCCCTCGGATCATTTTGCAGGCACCATGGTGTGCCAATAAATAATTTAATTTAAACTACAAAACCTCTTTTATTCCAACAACTTGCATAGTTATTAACAATGCTATTCTAAGCCGGATTCACACGGTGTTCTTCTTATATAGCTGCTTAAAATAAATGTGATCGATACGAAATTCACGACCAAATTTAGTAACAGCCACCTCGCTTGAACGGGTCCAGTTTATTTCGGCAATCCGACTATTTGCAAGCGCCGGGTTTATTTTATAATCGTAGATCGATTGGATGAATTTTATGCAAAAATTGGACGATAATTTATCTACCAACAACTGTTTATTGCTTAGAAATTTAAAGGCTTCATGAAGACCAAAAAATATGCAAATGCAGTGTCGCGACGGTCTTATAAACTTGTAATAAGTACCTACTAAGTGAATGAGATATGACAATTTGCACGGAAAGTTGATAACATATTTGTCTAAAATTTCGTGACTGAACAATACGCAGGGCCCGAATTCTCTTATTTTTTACCATTGTAATGCTAGCGACACTCAAATGTCATTCCCGTGACTTTCTATACTTAAACTGTTAGCAGAATACAAAACGAACAAAACCATGCTTCGGGCCCAGGGCCTGAAGTCTGCTAAATGAAAGTCGTTTCAGTTGTGTGTCTATGGCCTGTCAGCGGGACAGTTTTGGTCATATAGAAAGTCACATTGGCAATATCATAAACATTTTTCACATTTATTCACAACTAGCTGGTGCCTGGCGTCTTAGTACGCGCGGCGTAAATTCGATACTACAATTTCCCGTGGGATTGATAGATTTTCTTGCGGTTAAAGTAGCCTTCTTAGGTTCCTGCCTATGCTTATGCCAAATTGTATCAAAATTGTTTAGGCGTGAAAACGTAACAGACAGACTGAGTTACTTTCGAATTTATAATATTAGTATAGATTGACTTTCGATGGCATTACAATGACAAAAAATAAGTGGATCGGGCCCTGGTGCGTTGATTGCAATGCTTAAAGATTTTCTCTACATCATTCGTATTTTCTATCCTCAATGTTGTAATGTTTTGCCATGTACTCCGGCGTTTATTATCCATCCATTCTATAATATAATGTTCTATCGTGTCATGTATTGTGACGGCGGCGTTGTAATTCAACGCTGAATAGGACACGACGTGTTTGATAACAAACATGTCTGTATTCTGTAGCACATACCGTAATTTAGTTTTAGTTATGTACGATAGTTGACTGCGCGACGAAAACACAGATTCACAAATGTTATTGTCTACTACTCCATATTTCTAAAATCCGTCGTTTCTCAGTTTATATCTTTACTAGCGACACGCCTAGCGGTTTCACCCGATGCTTCCCGTTTTCCTGAAAGAATAAAGCTTTTCGCGGTGAAATAGGTACTCAAAAACCTGCCTCTTGGATCACTATAAAAACCTTATCACAACCCGTTGCGTAGTTTAAAATATCTAAGCATACAAAGGGACACGGAAAGCGACTTTATTTTTTATCATGTAGTGATAGTGATGAAGATTAGGGTAAATCTAGTGAACATTCGGTTGCTTGTGGCTGTGCAGTTACCGTACCACCCTTTTCCTTCCCGTATCATATATTTTCTAAACTTAACGGTTGTCTCAAGTACATACCAAGCTTACCCAAAACGTTACGATTGGCTGCTTAGCCCAGCATCCGTCCCTCAAACATTTCAGTTCAGTTTAGAAGCGCGGAAGGACGGTGTGAACGGTTCAATTCCATCCATAGTATAATTCAAAATTTACTGATTTGTTATTTTTATTTACAAATATAACAGCTGTTTTGTTGCCCACAGGTGCCCACGTGAACCCAGCCGTGTCAGCAGCTCTATGCGTGCGCAGGCGCGTGTCACCGCTGCGGTTCGCGCTGTACGTCGCCGCGCAGTGCGGGGGCGCCATTGCTGGTGCGGCTGCGATCTATGGGTATGTAATGTATTAAACAAAAATAGCTGTTATGTAGTAAACATAGTCAAACACTTAAAAACTAAACTGAATCAAACAGCCCGCCTCTTATCGATCCGAGTGCAAAGGTCCCCATAACGCTCGCTGCATTACCGCGTTGAATTGCTATGGCCAACCTTCGCACCAGAAAAGAGCCAGAGCGTGGGTCACCTCCTCTCTCACGAATGCTATTACCTAGCTCAGCCACAAAACACTTCATCTCCTTGCTCCGGCCGTTTCAACAGCAAACGGAATAAAATCAAAGCTTGGCATTTTATTAGAAAACAAATGCTAAGTATCTATCTATCTGTCTCAGAATCATCCTGGCATATCCTCGAGGCGCCGGACCTCCGATGCACAAAAATGTACAGTCGGTGAAATGGTTAAAGTTACTTAAAGGTTAGATCGCGAATGTCGTAAACGACACCTTTTCTGACAGCAAGAATGTTCTGTCTGCGTTTGCGATCAACTGTGCATTCAGCGGAATGGCTAAAGTTACTCTAACCGTAACCAGAAAACGCATAAACAAGTCCTAAACGACGAATTTTCTGTCAACTTATTCGTTACTATACGGCAGGTTCTAAGCATTAACTTTATCATTGATCAGTTAAGCTGAAAAAGATAAATATATAAGATAAAAACACTACATAGGCTAGAATGAAAATAAGAAAATACACATTTTTGTAGGTAGCCAAGTGGCCAAACCATTCATACTAATGATGATGGCACTGCCCATCTGTTAGCTACGGCCCGCATATTACTGTTATTAGTAAACATAATTACGAACCAGACTCTACAAAATATAACTTTATTTATAAGTAGGTAGAGGCATATTCCAAACTAAACAAATAAAAAACAAACCAAAGTTACCGTTTTATACATTTCACTCTATTGTTTTTCTCTTATCTCGTTTTTACCGAAAAGGAAAAAAGACGAATACATTTATTTCCTTGCAATAAACAGGGGATTGCAAATTAGCTGCGCGTATTCAGAGCTCCAATCTTAGTTACTATTATCCTTTCCTGCCAAAAGGGCCCGTTCAGCTTACACTACTGTTTACTTTGAGTTTTTTGTAATAGCACTGATTAAATAACCAGCAATGTATGCGGTATCGGAACCTGTTGGACAGGTTGTACAATACCAATCTTACGTTATAGCCCTGATTCGGAAATTGGATAGACTTTACGTCCCGGTAATGTAATACGCGACAGACCTGAAAAAGGTTTTACGCACTCAAGTAATGGTAAACAAATTATATGTCCCAGAATGTATTAGTGTAATCAAAGAAGACATCGTGAAATATATCTTTTCGTAAATGAAACTTATGGAAATTTAAGTTAATTGATAATCACTAAATTATATAAAGAGGAAATCAATCAAGAAAAACTTACAAGGCTCTTTATCTCTAGCTAGATTTTAGCATAATCTCTACCTAAAAGCTCTTCTGCGAACTTAGATTCAACTTCTTTGGATTTATTTTTTTAACTTCCAATATGATAATAAAAATAATATAATATTCTTTATAAAAAAAACATTGAAATGTCAAACTGTATAACAAGTAGGTGGCCGAATTATTATGCGTCTCGTCCATCCGAAAACTAACTAGATTTTAGCATAATCTCTACTCGATTCTTCGATTCAACTTATTACGATTTATTTTTTAATCTCCAATATGATAATGAAAATTTATTAATTTCTTTATAAAAAAACATTGAAATGTGAAACTGTATTATAACAAGTAGGTGGCCGAATTAGTATCCGTAAAAGCTATTTGTCTCCTCCATCCGAAAACTAATTCATGATGACAAAGTAATTTATTCCTAAATAACAAACATCAACTATCTAATAAATTAAAGACGAGTTTTGAATATAAATGAAAATGGCGAAAATATATCTTGGAAAAGTACTGATTAATCTCACTTCAGTAGCAATAAATTGGAGCAAGGCATAGGTTTATGTGCTTCATCCTTCATTCGATATCATTTGCAATTAATACCTACTTTTTACAGCGTTGCTGCCATGCCAAATCCAAATAGCGGGTAGAATACCTATTTGAACAAGTCGTAGAGAGTAATGCTACGGCGTAGCGATCGTAGCTATTATTTTTCCACTTAGCGCTACGAGTAGACTACGAGGAAAGCCTGCTTGCGTTTCCTCACAGATTTTGTTTGTAATTTCGGTTTTGTCAGCAAAGAAAAAGATTCCTATAATTTATGGGAAGGGGATCGAAGTAGGCGGTGTATTAGCATTGAATTTCTCCAAGCAAATCTGCAAAAACATGTCCATGAATTTTGGACTGAGGCTAGTATAGTTGGTATGCTTATTTTTTACCTTTATAAATATTATTATTATTACTAAGTAGAAATGTATTTCTTGGAAAACTTTTATGATTAATTGTGGCGGGATAAACCTCTGACAGAGTCACAGAGTGAGCCTTTCAGGCAGACATCGCATTCGGAATTTCAACGTCACAATGTGATATGGGTCGTTTCCGGGTTGTGAGCTTAGAAGCACTAAAGTACCTAAAATTCTAATTCTAGCCTGTAATGTCCCACTGCAGGGCAAAGGCCTCCCTCCCTTTCTTCCATTCTTCCCTGTTTTGGGCCTCCTGCATCCAAAAAGGGGCGTGTGCACGTAGTTCATCCTCCCATCTTTTCCGAGGTCTACCGCGCGCCCGCTTTGCATTGGGAGGGACCCAAATTGTACATTTTCTTGCCCAAAGCTCATCCGGCATCCTGGCTACGTGACCAGCCCAATCCCATTTCAAAAATGCTGCCTTCTGACCTACATCTACGATTTTAGTGCGGGATCTCAGCGTAGTGTTCCTAACTCGGTCTATTAGCCTGACTCCGAGTATGCTGCGCTCCATACTTCGTTGGCAAACCTTGAGTCTGGACTTTTGGATGTCAGTCAAAGACCAAGTTTGAGCTCCATAGGTAAGGATGGGGAGAATGCACATGTCCATGAGTTTGCGCTTGAGTGTCAATGGAAGGGTCCCCTTCATAAGCTTTTTCATGGACCAATAGCTCTTCCAGGCGTTTTCAACTCGTCTTTCGATTTCTTTATCTTGTCTGGCCTGGAAAGAGACTATTTGGCCCAAGTAGATATACTCATTGACATAAGCAATTCTCTGCCCATCCACTTCTACAATTTGCTCAATAGTGTTTGTCATAAGCTTGGTCTTCGACATATTCATCTTCAGTCCAACCTCAAGGCTCGCCTTGCTTAGATCTTGAAGCATCGTTTGTAGGTCAGAGACTGTGGAAGAAAACAAGACTATGTCATCAGCAAAGCGAAGGTTTGTGAGCTTCGCTTCGCCGACGACAATACCTTTGTCCTCCCACTTTGGGTTCAGGTTTTGAAATACTTCCTCCAGCGTAGATGTGAAGAGCTTTGGTGACAACGGATCACCTTGCTTCACGCCTCTTTGTATAAGAAATGAGGGTCCGGAATTTTGCAATCTAACTGACGCCGTGCTATTATTATAAATATTTTTAATTAAACTAATGTATGTTGGGTGGATATTTTGTTTTTCTAAAGCCAGAAACATGGAGTCGTGTGTTAAACTATCGAAAGCTTTCGAGTAATCCACGAATGCCAGGTACAATGGCAACTGGAATTCGTGGTGCTTTTCTATCATCTGATTGAGGGCGTGAAGGTGGTCCGTTGTGGAAAGGCCAGGTCGAAAACCGGCTTGCTCCGGTGGTTGGGCTAAGTCAAGTAGGCCAGATATTCTGCGTTCTATGACTTTTATAAATGCCTTATAAAGATGAGAAACAAGGCTTATTGGCCTGTAATTAGATATATCTGACCTATCACCCTTTTTGTGTAGAAGAATTATCTCAGAATGGCACATCCCTTCTGGAATTTCACCGGCCTGTAAAATTGAATTAAAAAGTTGTGTGATTGGTGGAAGAAGTACTGGTTCTCCTATTTTTAGACTTTCAGTGGAAATGCCATCTGGTCCGGGACTTTTATTGTACTTCATATTGCGAAATGCACAATGAACTTCTTGTTCTGTTATGGGAGGGATTTCTTCGGGACATACGTAAGAACTTATAGTTGCTAGGGATTCTAAAGTTGGTGTAGAATATAACTTTTCGTAAAATTCGGTACTAATGTTCACTATTTTTCTTCTGTCTCTATGTTTTACTCCATTTTTATCTTTTAAAGCGGTGATCCATGATTTACCTTTTGAAATGCCCTTTCGAGCTATCCTCAGTGACCTGTTAGTTTCTAAGGCCACTTGTATAAGTTTCGTGTTGTGTTGCCTAATATCCTTTCTAATACTTCTTTTGACTTTTCTATCTATATCTCTATATTCTACGCCATTTACGTATTTTTTATGTTCTTGTCTATAGTCTATTAATTTTAATGTTTCATTTGTTAGTTTCTGGACTCTTTTTCTAGTTAGTTTAATTTTGTTGCTTGCTGATCGTATGGATTCTTCTATATTCCTATATTGCTGCTGAACACTTCCTATCTCAACTTCCTCTAATATCTCGAAACTGTTTTTAAGTTCTATATTAAACTGGTCTACATTGTCTATTAAAGTGTGTTTGTCTAAATATTTCACTCTGCAGTTAAGTTTTCGCTTTCGAATAATTTTTGAACAGAACAACAAAGTTGTCCGTATGGGTCTGTGGTCTGAATAGAATTTAATATTGTTAATTACGTTAACGTTTTGCATTGTAGTTCTGGCGGGAGCGAGTACAAAGTCAATTTCGTTTTTCGTCGTTCCGCTGGGAGAGATCCAAGTCCACCGTCTTTGGGTCTTTTTGTAGAAATAGCTATTCGCTATGCGTAGGTTTTGGCCAGTCGCGAATTGGATGAGCCGTTTCCCACGTTCATTTCTATCACCAAGACCATGTGGTCCCATAACGCGCTCATTATCTGAATTCTGTTTCAGTCCAACCTTTGAATTAAAATCGCCCATGACGATGGTCTCGGATCTACGGTGTTCATCGTAAACCTTTTCCAGCATGTCATAAAACTCTTCGACTTCCTCGTCAGGGTGTGAGGACGTGGGTGCGTAAACTTGGATTAGCGTGAGGGTTTTATTTTCATTTATCTGGAATTTTAGAGATCGGGGGGGAGATGGGCCTCCTTAGCATTGGCTTGCAACCCGTCTATGAGAAGGAAAACTCCGAAATTAAACCACAGACATTCATTGAGGCTCATGGAAAGGATTCCTGTCGAGGCTTAATATGATCAGATGGTATCAGAACAGGATATCACCTAAGGGTGGCGTGGAATTGTGTTTACACATAAAAAACGGCACCCACAGGCCATGTAAGTGTATACAGGCTTACTGTTCACCTGCCAATCCGCGGACAATTGGACGAGCGTGGTAGGTTAATTGTTCAAACCCCCCCCGTATTAACCATGAATTACGACCCAAAGAATAGGCCCCTAGTGCCCGGCATTGGCTCCAGTGGCCCTAGCTATGACGGTCTGCGAGGAAGCCCTGGAGCCTCTTGGGGTGCGAAGAATCCCCGGGTGGCAGCTCCCCACCGTCAAACGACCAAAGCGCGTAAAATGGACTCCGAACACAAGTTAAACATCCTTACTTACAATGTACGTACGTTAAGCTCAGAAGAGCGATTATTAGAATTGGAAACTGCACTCGAAAGTATAAACTGGGACATTGTAGGCTTGGCAGAAGTGAGACGTGAAGGTGAAGATACAATGGAACGTGAGAACAACATATTCTTCTTTTCCGGGAAAGCAGGAGGCCAGTCAGGAGTAGGCTTTTTGGTAGCTAAACGGTGGAGCGACAACATACTCGAGTTCATAGCCTACTCAGACAGGATTGCCGCTCTAAAATTCCAGATAAATGTCAAAGTACCTACACACTTATTATACCTACATATAATAAGTAGTCACATACACTTATCTTATGCAAACGTTTATTAAAAAACAAAAAGGCGCATTAAAATGACAAAGTGTGACATGAATATGAATAAAACACAAACCCAAAAAATTTACTCGATCTGCTGAAATGATTTTCAAAGCGAAATAAATTCACACCATAATAGCATAAACAGTACGAAAGCCTGATATTGAAATATCTGAATAGATTTTATGATGGTTTTTCACACTATAGTGATACACGATTTTTCTGAAACGGCCCTCAAATATTTGTTAGACATTTCGATAGTGACCGTACTTTTACAACCGGTAACGCTCTGCCTTCCTCGCATGGGATAAAGGCGTTATATGTGTATGTTTCATGAACACACGTTCATTTCAGTTTGTTTCCTAGACACACGGTAGGCACTGATAAGATTTTAAGGCTTTATATCAAAGAGTCGAGGTCAAGGGTGACATTATGACTATCTCTGGTTATGACTCCAACGAAACCCTTATCAATTAGTTCAAAAGGGTCACAAACGCACGAATGGAGGGTTTTTGATAATTTAAATCTTTTTAGAAGGTAAGAGTTAACTTATCCGTTTTGAACACATCGTTAGACTCAGTCTGTAGAATTATAAAACTAATGTTTAAAACAGTTGTACCCATGTTTAAAAAGGCATTAAGTAAGAGTCGGCGTTAGAAAAAATAAATTTCGAGTGTTTATTACAAAGCCTTTTGAATGTTCAGTTAACACAACGTAATAGGTAGTAATTTCTACGCGATAACTTGCCGTTTTGAAATATTATTGAATCATTGTTTTCCTAAGAACAATAATATCAATGCACAACATACATATATGGCGCTAACAATTACTGGAAAATTAAAAACAGCGAAGTTGAACAATAAATTTCACTTTGCTAATTCCGTTGGACAAACACCCGTGAAAATTTAATAAAAATTCCGTCGCCGCTACATTGTTGCGAAGAATTTGAAACTAAAAATTAGTTTTGCGCTGGGAACCCTCCTTCCCTAGTAATAAAGTTAGCTCGCTTTGTTAGCACGGTCTTACCTGCTCTCGCGGGATAAGTATAAGTCGTCTAATTTGTAGGGTGTGCTGGTGTGTCGCGACTCTTTTGAATTACTTTTCTTTCCTCCGTTGAGAATTTATCTTATTTTCTGAAAGTTGAATTCCGAAGCAACTTGTCGTGGTACGTACGCAGGTCTAAAACGACCACATAAACATAAACTTTGTTATTTTTTTTTACATAAATGTCAATGAGCATTTGCTTGGATTCGTAACAAAGAATTGAATCTGTAAAAACAGATAGTAATTTGGGGTAAAGAAATGTTTTGACGGAGTTGCAAAACTCGGGTATAATCCGATAACGGGCGTATAATTTGTTATTCTGTCGGCCTAGAAAAAAATACAGACATATTCCAGTTTCCAGTATCCCACACAATTCAATGAACGCGGCGGCTCGCCCGTACAGTGTTGTACAAAAAGATTTTTAATTGTTTGTACGCTCTGTATTCACGAGTGGTGTGGAGAGGCTTTACTGTTGTACAGTCGGTGTAAGAAACTTGTTGATTTATTTATCATAATAAACTAGCTTTTACCCGCGACTTCGTCCGCGTTAGATAGTTTTTTTAGGCACAGGTTCTAAAATAGACATGTTAAGTTATGTTCATAGTAAGTATGATAGTGATATTAGAAAAGATCTTATCTCTACTGTTTAAAGAAAAAATAAAGATGACTTGCTTGCTTCTGTTGTTAAAGGGACAATTCAAAATTTGCTATCCGGTGTACTGCCCTGAGAGATCAATATTTATAACCATTGAATACGAAAATACCCCGTGTGATGCCGGCTTAGAATAGCATCACCCCATTTCTTGCCCGTGGGTGTCGTAAGAAGCGACTAAGGGACTCGAGGGTGTGTATTGCAATTTTAGGCGATGGGCTGACAACCTGTCACTATAGTGATACACAGTTATCTGATTGACCCTCGAACTTTTGTCAGACGTGGCGTAAATTACCGTTTTTCACGGCCATTTATGCTCTGCCTACCCCGAAAGGGACTATAGGCGTGATATATGTATGTATGTATGTATGTATTGAATACGAAAATCAGTAGATAACAAAAAATCCTAGGTAAAAAGTTGCCAATGTCCTTTCTCAACTTATTCCCATCATACTGAACAACTTTTGTTTTGGAACCATTTCTGTATCTCTAATAGTTTAGGTGGGCTCCTGATGGTTCACCTGGTGGTCTACATAAGGTACTCCAGATCCTCAATATCCTTGTGAAAAGAAACAGCCCATCATACTGAACAACTTTTGTTTTAGAACCATGCCTGTATCTCTAATAGTTTAGCTGGGCTCCTGATGGTACACCTGGTGGTCTACATAAGGTACTCCAGATCCTCAATATCCATGTCAAAAGAAACAGCCCATCATACTGAACAACTTTTGTTTCAGAACCATGCCTGTATCTCTAATAGTTTAGCTGGGCTCCTGATGGTACACCTGGTGGTCTACATAATGTACTCCAGATCCTCTATGTCCTTGTGAAAAGAAGCAGCCCATCATACTGAATATTTTTTGTTTTAGAACCATGCCTGTATCTCTAATAGTCTAGCTGGGCTCCTGATGGTACACCTGGTGGTCTACATAAGGTACTCCAGATCCTCAATGTCCTTGTGAAAAGAAGTGGCCCATTATAATGAACAACTTTTGTTTTAGAACCATGCCTGTATCTCTAATAGATTAGCTGGGCTCCTGATGGTACACCTGGTGGTCTACATAAGGTACTCCAGATCCTCAATGTGCTTGTGAAAAGAAGCGGCTAATCATACTGAACAACTTTTGTTTCGGAACCATGCCTGTATCTCTAATAGTTTAGCTGGGCTCCTGGTGGTACACCTGGTGGTCTACATCTGTACTCCAGACCCTCGAATGGTGATAAAATGTAGCTTATGTCCGTTCTCGGTATGCTACCAATCTCTGTGCAAAGTTTCATGAAGATCGGTTCAGCGGTTTGGCCGTGAAAGCGTAGCAGACAGACAGACAGACAGACAGAGTTACTTTCGCATTTATAATATTAGTGTGATTAGTGTGATTAGTGTGATTGTATTTATAATATCAGACGTGGCGTAAATTACCGTTTTTCACGGCCATTTATGCTCTGCCTACCCCGAAAGGGACTATAGGCGTGATATATGTATGTATGTATGTATGTATTGAATACGAAAATCAGTAGATAACAAAAAATCCTAGGTAAAAAGTTGCCAATGTCCTTTCTCAACTTATTCCCATCATACTGAACAACTTTTGTTTTGGAACCATTTCTGTATCTCTAATAGTTTAGGTGGGCTCCTGATGGTTCACCTGGTGGTCTACATAAGGTACTCCAGATCCTCAATATCCTTGTGAAAAGAAACAGCCCATCATACTGAACAACTTTTGTTTTAGAACCATGCCTGTATCTCTAATAGTTTAGCTGGGCTCCTGATGGTACACCTGGTGGTCTACATAAGGTACTCCAGATCCTCAATATCCATGTCAAAAGAAACAGCCCATCATACTGAACAACTTTTGTTTCAGAACCATGCCTGTATCTCTAATAGTTTAGCTGGGCTCCTGATGGTACACCTGGTGGTCTACATAATGTACTCCAGATCCTCTATGATCTAGATCCCATATCGACAACTGCAACATAAAGCGCGCAAAATTTATGAAAACGCCTACTAATACTAATTTTAGTGTATTTTTATGTGTGCGCATTACAAAACTACACGTATTTCAAGTGAAAATCTGGTTCGATATTCGTTATTTGCAAGTGATAGTCGTGAATCAGTTATAATTTTGCTTCTTTTTATTTATTGAAGTATAATGGTATTTGTGATAGTGTTTTCAGAAAATTGGACATGATTCATATTTTCGATTGTCAGCAATCATTCCACTTCTAAAGTGCAAAAACTATTATTCGTCGGAAGGAAAGACATTTTTAATTGTGTTTAACCTCCATATGTAAAACTGTTTAGATTTCAACCGATTAAACTCAAGTTTTTCTGACGAAATTTCAAATATTTCAATATCTACACAACGAACTTTTTCACTGTGAAAATTTCTAACTTAGTGCCAAATATAATAAAGAACTGCGTGAATATTTGTGTCAGTGGTTCAGATTAATTTTAAAACATTCAGTTAAAACATTCAGTGGTTTGTTTTCCTGTATAAAAAATAAATAATACTCAGTTGGAATCTACGTAAACATCAAAACATTTTTTATATCAGCGCCATCTGTTACTCAATAGAATTACTAACTTTTTCGGGCTCGATCGCCACCACGAATTTGTCGAACCCATTTCTTGATCGACCACCGATAGTTTTTGGTTCCAGTACCCTACAATAGATGGCACTAAGAGACTAGAAAAATGTCAAACTCCAGAAAAACTACAATATCCTGTTTAGAATGCAAAAATAAAATTTTCGGAAGACAATTTTTAAAATGCTTCATGTGCAAAGGCACCTACTGTGCCAATTATAGTTGTTCGAGAATTCCTGATAAACTTTACTATCTGATGAAAATTGATTCAAAAAATTATTGGACATGTCATACATGCAAAACAGAGAAAAAAAGGACATCACTAAATAGACTTCATTCAAACCAGACAAGTCCAATCATCCAAAGCCCAGTGTTCAAGCCTATAGACAAAAAGAAAATAAACCAGACAAACACTAAAAATACTCACAAAATGAGCAGTTCAACTAATGAAGACCAAGATAGCCTGTCCGGTTTAGATGATACGATATTGCCACTAAACAGATCAAAAGATGATACTGATACTCACTTTCAGTATTATTCACCAAACTCAGAAACTATCCAGTTAAACCAATGGGAAACAATTATTAACACAAAACTGGAAAAAATGAAAAACAATCTTATGGACGAAATAAAATCAACAATAATTGAAGTAACCGCAAATGAGTTTTTGAAGCTAAGAACTGAAATCTTTCAGACTAATAATACTGGGTGTCTAAAAAATATTCCCTACCCGGTCCAGACCCAACTGCAAGAAAAAATAGGGAAAATGAATATAAAAATAAAAGAATTAGAAACTGAAAACACAAAATTGCTTAAAGATATAGAAGACATGCAAAAAGAATTTTCAAAAGACAAAACACTAATTGACCAACCGAACATACCTACAGAAAATGGGAAGAGAATAGTTTTATATGGTGTAGAGGAAAATAAATGGGAATCAGAACAAACCCTACAAGAACATGTGTCATGCATATTTCAAGATATAATAAATGTTAATACCATAAACTATATAGAAGAAGTAAAAAGAATGGGAAAGAATAAATACAGAAGACCGATCGTTATAGAACTATTGAGTAAAAATATTACAAGATACATATTGCAACATAGCCATCTTTTTAAAAACACAGGACTTGCAATATCGCCATTTTTAGATGAAACAGCCATTAAAGAGAGAAGGAAAAATATCGAGATACTGAAAGAAGCGCGCAGGCAAGGAAAACGAGCCAACATAATAAACAATAAACTGATTATAAATGGGAGAGAATATATAGCAACACCACAAGAACCCCAAAACCCCAAAGCTGTAATAAATTACTCAAATAGCCAGTCCACATCATTTTTACCGATAGAAGCAGGAGAAAGAAGTACTAAAGTAGCCAGCACACAAAGAAATATTTTTTTTCGACAATAATTTTCACATAGTGTATCAAAACATCCAAAGTGTAAGAAATAAGCGACATCTATTGGAAGAATTAGCGGATGAATATAAAAACATTTGCGCCTTTTGCCTCACAGAAACTTGGATGTATAAATCCCAGACTGATGCAATGCAAGTAGAAGGGTATAAATTAGCATCATGGTTTTGCAGAACTAATTTTACAAGGGGAGGGTCATGCATTTATTTAAAAGAAGAAATTGAATATGTAGAGAAAAAAGAATTTGTAGAGCTTTCTGTTGAAAATATTATAGAAATAAGCGCCATTGAGATACCAAAAATTAATCTTGTACTTATATGTTTATATTGGCCAGATAGTAAAAGAGAGCCAGATACCTTCTTTGAAACATTGCAAAAACTCCTTAACATACTAAAGAAAAAATATACACAAAAAAACATAATTTTAGGAGGGGACTTTAATGTTAATACTCTGTTAAACACATCTTTGTCCCGGAAATTAACAGAACTTACGAAAAGCTTTAACTTTCACCAAAACATAAAAGAACCTACACGAATAACGCCCACACTATCATCCTGCATAGACCATATATACACAAATTTTAAAAACAATAATATGAGTGCAGCAGTTATAGAATATGGATTCTCAGACCACAAAGGCCTATTATTAAAGATGCCCGCACAAAAATGTAAAACAAGAGAAGTTTGGTACATAAATAAAAGACAGTTTACCGATAAAAATATGAAACTCTTCAAAAAACACATAGGTGGACTAAATTGGAGTAACATTATTGATGTAAATAAAAACGTTGAACTAAATTACAATTCATTTAGCTTTGCTATTAGTGAAATTTTAAATAAAACTATACCTAAAACCAAAATTAATTTAAAAACCAAACGTAGAAAATATTGGCTAACACCTGGAATAAAAAAATCTTGTAAACACAAACGCCTGTTAAAATCTTTTATTTCACACAACAATAATAGTATCCTAAAAGACCATTATAAGAAATATGAAAAGTTACTTAAACACATAGTGAAAATATCAAAAAAGAATCAAAATATTAAGAGAATGTTAAGTTCTAAAAACAGTATAATAACAATGTGGCAAATAGTAAAGGAAAAAACAAATAAAATTATGCAAAAAGAGAAAAATAATATAAAATTAAGAATAGATAACAAGAACATAGATGACCCAATCTTAGTTGTAAACGAATTTAATAAGTTTTTCGTATCTGTTGGCGCTTCAAAGAATAGAGACTCTTTTACATCCCAGACAGCAAGTCAATCTGTGGTACCAAATTTAGATACAAGCAGCGCGTTGAATTCAATGTACTTACGGTTGGTGGATGAAAATGAAGTTCTTAATATTATTAAAAAGCTAAAAAACAAAAAAAGCTTTGGACACGATGAAATTCCTCCCATTTTAGTTAAATTCTGTGCACAGGAATTTGCACCAGTTCTATCGTTTCTAATCAATCAATCATTCTATGAAGGTATTGTCCCTAATTCTCTAAAAATTTCCATAATAAAACCGATTCATAAAAAAGGTGCACATACAGATTGCAATAACTATAGACCAATTTCGCTGTTACCCACATTTTCTAAAATCTTTGAGTCTGCAATGTCAAAACAGCTTTACTCTTATTGTGAAAAGTTCAACATATTTAGCAACCACCAACATGGATTCCGGAAACATCATACAACTTCCCTGGCTGTATTTAATTATATACATAAAATATTAAATATTATAAATGAAAAAAACCATGCAATAGGGCTTTTAATAGACATGAAGAAAGCCTATGATAGAGTTCCTTATAAACAATTACTGCTCAAGTTAAAAAATATAGGCATAAGAGGTCCGGCTTATAAATGGTTTGTGTCCTACCTAAATAATAGAATACAATATGTAGAAATTGAAAATCATAATAGTGTCACTGGAAATATTACGAATGTAAGGTCTGAAATGGCTACCACCACAAATTCTATCCCCCAAGGTAGCGTCCTCGGATGCATCCTTTTTCTGATTTTTATTAACAACCTTCCAAAAATAATAGAGAAAGACTGCATGTGTACGTTGTTTGCAGATGATATCTCAATAGTTGTCTCCTGCCAAAATAACTTCCAACTTACAAATAAATTAGACAAAATACTAAATACAATAATAATGTGGCTAGAAGAACACAATCTCTTAATAAATTTTGAAAAAACTAAAATCATGCAATATAGACCCTACCAAAGAACCCCGTTAGAAATATCTTATTCTTTTCACAATAAAAACCTAGAAGTCGTCGATAATTACCCCCTACTCGGAATAAATATAGATAGTTACATTAACTGGAATAGCCACGTCCAAAAAATAGCTGCTAAACTTTCAAGTTTCACATACGGACTATATGAGCTTAAGACAACAACAGACAGACAGACAGCATTAACCGCATACTACGCTTATGCTCATTCTTGGTTACAATATGGTGTTGTATTATGGGGCAACAGCTCAGATTCTATCCAAGTATTCCGACTCCAAAAAAAGTGTATCAGAATAATCCAAAACTTGGACGCATTAGAAAGCTGTAGACAACATTTTATTAACTTAAAAATTCTACCCCTCCCATGCATATATATCCTGGAAATTAGTAATTTTGTGAAAAGAAATACTGCCTTATTCCCTCAATATTCTCGTCCACATAATCTGCGACCAGCGACCAAACTAACAGTTCCATTCTCAAAAATGAAAATGTTCCACACTGGACCTTTTGCAATGGCAGTTAAAATATTCAATAAAATTCCAGAGCCAATCAGACAAATTTCTGATCCCAATAAATTTAAAAAAACATTTAAAAATATATTGATAAAAAAGTGCTTCTACACGGTGCAAGAGTTTCTAGATGAGTAGATAACTTAGTTATTTATAATAATTACAAATAAAATCATTTATTGCCCTTAACAATTTTGTGATGTGTGTTTACTGGGCTAGCTAAATAGGGCTATTACATTACAGACCAAAATAATCTTTATTTAAATAAAATTTAATTACAATTAGGTACAATAGGATTCGTGAATTATGTAAATATTGAAGAATATACTTATGCAAAATGGTAATAATATGTAAAATATAAATGTTAATAAGATAGCTACTTTATTTAAGTTTATATCCAAATTGCGATACCCTAGCAGGGTGCATGTTTGTGTCTAATTACATTTTAAGATCTTTTTACAACATGTAAGCAGAAATAAAGAATTGAATTGAATTGAATCTATGTCCTTGTGAAAAGAAGCAGCCCATCATACTGAATATTTTTTGTTTTAGAACCATGCCTGTATCTCTAATAGTCTAGCTGGGCTCCTGATGGTACACCTGGTGGTCTACATAAGGTACTCCAGATCCTCAATGTCCTTGTGAAAAGAAGTGGCCCATTATAATGAACAACTTTTGTTTTAGAACCATGCCTGTATCTCTAATAGATTAGCTGGGCTCCTGATGGTACACCTGGTGGTCTACATAAGGTACTCCAGATCCTCAATGTGCTTGTGAAAAGAAGCGGCTAATCATACTGAACAACTTTTGTTTCGGAACCATGCCTGTATCTCTAATAGTTTAGCTGGGCTCCTGGTGGTACACCTGGTGGTCTACATCTGTACTCCAGACCCTCGAATGGTGATAAAATGTAGCTTATGTCCGTTCTCGGTATGCTACCAATCTCTGTGCAAAGTTTCATGAAGATCGGTTCAGCGGTTTGGCCGTGAAAGCGTAGCAGACAGACAGACAGACAGACAGAGTTACTTTCGCATTTATAATATTAGTGTGGATTAGTGTGGATAAGAGAATTTTTTAGCGATTTTTTACGATCATTAGCATTCGTTAATTAATTCATATTGAGGGACAGTGAGTCGATAAACAATCCGATGTTACCTGGTTCAATGTCCGGCTCAGCATTCAACGTAAACCAAATTCAAAGTCAGTTTGTTTAACATTTACAACAGTAATAACAGTACATTAAACATTATTGTTAACTATCAAGACCTAGATATCATATGTATTTTATTAGCAAAATTGTTCAAAGACTGCTTGGTTTGGGACACATAACTGTAAAAAATACATACAAACATCACGCCTATAATCCCTTGCGAGGTAGGCAGAGCGTAAACGGCCGCAAAAAAACGGACATTTACGACACGTCTGACAAGTATTTCAGGGTCAATCAGAAAATTGTGTATCGCCATAGTGACAGACAGGTTGTCAGCCCATCGCCTATAATAGCAATACACACCCTCGAGTCCCTTAGTCGCCTTTTACGACTCCCAAGGGAAAAAAATGGGGTGAGGCTATTTTAAGCCGGCATCACACGGCATCAACTATAAAAAAACGGTTCTATTATTTATTGTTTAATAAATTTTGTGCACCGACTGTACCTCGCCTTGTGACTGATGTAGACTATAGAGCCGGGCTTAGCAAACTGTACTCTAAAGACTTTTAATAAAAACAGCTTATATTTTCTTTGTTTGTTGTCAGTATAAGAGTATTATACTTGAGACTGATATTGATTGCCGGTGTAAACTTTGCTCGTAATGTTGATAGACTCGAAATAAGAAACAGCAAAAACCAGTGTTTTTTTCATTTCATGTCCATATAAAAAGTAGGTAATAAATTACTTAGAATCCGACGGAAGCTATCTTCGATTGCGATTGAGTGTCAGAACTCACACATTTACAGTTTAGTCGCGAAATTTTAGATAAGTAGACTCGAGGAATTTTAAATAACTAGTCTATGATGTTACTCTGTATAACTCGTGCAGAAAACCTTTGTTGTCATATTCAAACAATACAATACAATATGCTTTAATTGTAGTGTAAAGTATAGGTGTAGCTTTAAACTAAATAGGTACATATGTTTTTGAAAACTTGCAATATTTTCGAGCGCGGGCAGAATTTTTGAAAATATTGCAAGTTTCCAAAAATTGAAAACCTAACACGGGAAGTGTTTTAAAATTTTGTATCCGAGGTACATTAGTGTACAGATAGGCGGCCTTTTAGGCAATCTCTTCTAGTTTTAGAAACAGCTGTAGCTCATATTTGTACTAATAAAAACTAACTATACTAAAGTAAGTAGCTCGTTATTTATAATGTTATATTATAAATAACGAGCTGGGAAGCCTGATGTCAAGACAAACCTCTTCGGGTTTAGTGACGTCATTTAATGTTTTTTGTATTCATTTTTAAAACAAAATAAATGGAAAAAAAAAAAAAAACAATAAATATACTACATTCTATAGAACATTATAATTTGTTATTTATTTCTTGTAATTATAACCTATTAATGTAGAAAGCAGGTGCAACAGATTCACTACACCTGGCACAACATGCCCAGGACTCGGTGCAACTGACTGCCAGTCCTGTATCAATGTAATTTGCTCCTAAATTCCAATGTCTAGTGGAAGCACCTGCCTTTGAGATAAATTTGGATTAGAAATGGTTTAGGATATTTATGGCATAGTGCATTCTAGCCAGTTTATGTGTCGACACTCACCTGTAGTTGTGCGGGGTTTCGGATCGTTTGACTATGACATCAAATTGTATCCGTGCGAGATGTCATATATACCAATATAATCTTACTCTCTATTTTTTATCAAAAAAGCTAATTTGGTATGTAGGGTTAAGTTTTACTAGTGACCGAAAGCAAAAACTCAGATCAGGCTGATGATAATGATAAAGAACAACTTTTCCTAAGGAACATAGGTCGAAAAATAAAAAATAAACTTGAAACTCCCATACAAAATTGCCGATCAGCTGATATGAGTTTCTAAGGAAGCTCAGAATATTTTAGTCTTATTCCTATGTTCCTTGGGGAAAGTGGTTCCTTATCACCAGCCCGTACTTTGTTTTCAGTATCGATCACTAGTAAAATTTTGCCCTATAGATGTTAAAGCCTGGCCGCAGGCGATTTTTTAAAATAATTATTTTCCGTTTAAGTTAGGCAAAAACTCCCCTGCTGTAATTTATAAAGAATAACTAGCCGATCAAAAGAAGGCAAGTTATAGTTCCAGGTTTTATAGGCATTAATCTCAATCTGTTATCTGCCAACTGACAAGTCTGTAGGAAATCGGCTATTTATTCTGAGTTGGATAATCCACAGGAAAGGTTAATCAATCAATCTTCCCTTAGTTTACAGACTTAATTTTTTTTTTATTTGGATCTGTTCTAGGGCTTGGCGAATATCTTAATTATTCGCAGACAATAGCAGTTAATATTTTATGTGAGTATGTCGATACGATACGTTTATTTTGCAGATTGACAAAGAGAATAAACAATAATGATTTAAAACTTTATTATCCTTCTAAAAATAACCATCTTTTCACTGCAAATAATTATGGACAATTCGAGATGAAACATTCGCTTGGAGACGCGTCACGCGAAGGTTAATAGTATTAAATATTTGCTGGCTATTTTGTGTTTCTCTATCTTTTTCAACCTAACACAACTCGATTTCAACAAAAAAAAAATAATAAACCCAAATAGGCCAAGAGTAGTGCCAGCATTTATTAGATGTATCATTTAAATATAATATACCTACTTACGTATTTTAAATACACGTGATTTTATTTCATCAATACATAACATAAGTTTTAAGTATGTTAAACCTGCTAGTAAAACAAATAAGTACCTAAGTAAAAGATTTGAAATAAGGATCTTTATCTAGAGGTACACTCGTCGCATAATTTTCGGATTACAAATTCGAAAACAGTTGTACAATAAAGACCCTATGCATTCTGCTTATAGAAAATACATTTTCTTCACAAAACTTCACCCCATATAAAAAATAAGCTCCTTTATCATGTCATGATTGTAGAAATTTGTGAGGGCCTCAAATCTCTTCAAATAAGATTTATCTGCTGTCAATCGTCAAATATTTGAATATAGGATCGTAGAATACGCGCTCAAAATTCTTATCATATTTATTATGATTCAATCTGACAGTCTCTCCTTTGGAGCGAGATAGGCATGTACTTGAAACAAACACTCTGACATGTTTGCTTTAAATTGATGTGACAACTTAAATGTTAGGTAACAATTTTAATTTATTAGTACGTAGTATTAAAATTTACCCAACTGCCTCAAAAGGAGGAGATTTATACCTATACGCAAGTAAAAAAAAAACTACCTTTTTAATTAAACGTATTATGTTTTCTCCTAATTCCTCGCACATTTTGTAAATTCTCCTACACTGGAAGATGTTACTAAAGTCCCCAAATAAAAATAGCTGAGGCGTGAAATTGCTTTGTGCGTTATGGTATGGCACTAAGATATAAAATTATATAGTTTTTCTTCGTCCGAACGCCTAAGTTAATTTTCCTTATACAGTAGATATCACACAAAGTTACACATTACTACAATTCTTATTGCGTTAAGAATAAGAACGGTAATAAGTACAAAGTGTTTTACCGGATGTGATGTCGACTGTATATGACCAGGAATGAATTTCTCCTTCTTGCTCGTGTTTGTTTGCAAACAAATGTTTTCGTCCTTTATGGGGCGATCACCAACATCGAATACGGGGTGAAGTATTTTTTTTTATGATGGGTTTGCTCTTGACTGTAGTCTAGGTCATAGGACAGAGACAGGGTCTAAGATTGAGCGAGCTCACCCAGAAGAAGCCTGTGCCTAGCTTTTACTAGTGACCGACAGCAAAAGTTCAAGATGAACTGGTGATAAGGAAAAACTCTCCCCAAGGAACATAGCTCGAAATATGAAAAAAAATTGGACGCGCCCATACAACATTATCCATCAGCTGATTTGCTTAATTATGGAAGCACAGAGTTTTTTTGTCATTTTTCGATGTATGTTCCTAGGGGAAAGTTGTTCCATATCACCAGCCCGTCCTCTGTTATTAGTATCGATCACAAGTAAAATTTCACCCGATATATTTGCACAAACAGCAAGTCTAGCATTAAACACACTGGTTTATGATCAACAGCGTTTCAAGCTACCCATCTTAGTGATCAAAATACCTATACTGTTATACATACATACATACATACATAAATCACGCCTATATCCCTTACGGGGTAGGCAGAGCGCTAATGGCCGTTCAACGGATATTAACACCACGTCTGACAAAAGTTTGAGGGTCAATCAGATAACTGTGTATCACTATAGTGACAGGTTGTATACTGTTATATCCCACAAAATTATCTTAGGGTTCATTGTGTCTTTGGACGACTCGGTGTCCCACACGAAAAGAAGGAGATATTAACAAGTAGAACCGGTGTAAATTTATTCCTTAGCTAGGTAACTGATGGTTCTGCTGATTCTATTGTCGCATCCCAAAACATTTACAGCATTAGTAAAAAAAATTAGGACTCGCATTTAAACGCTGCCTTAATTGATAGCATCATCCCTGCCTGCTACGCAAATATTTGTTCAGTTATTTACAAATATGTGTGTTTAGTCTGGGTGTTTTCTATGTATAATATGTATTTATTTACAAAAAAAGTATATACGTAATAATATTAGCTATCTAGTTCCCATAGTACTTTGCTAGCTAGCTTGTAGCTTTGCTTAGTTTGGAGCTGTGTGAATTGTCCAGGATATTTATTATTCTTATTTTTTTTCTTACAATTTGACGTAGTCACACGACTTAGACACTGTTTATAATTTTTTGTAATAACGTAACTTGGGTGCTTAGCTACGTTCTTTATATTTTGACGATGGACCATTTATACACCAAGTACAATATAACTTCTACTCATTTATGTCCGCTATTGTGCAGTCGTGTGAAAGCCAACGGTCGTTGTTTCAAAACGTAAAACTTCGATGCGGGATCCCTCAACAACCCTCAACTTTGAAATGGATAAGTACTTTCCATATACTTATAGAATCTACAGTTAATAAAAAGTGTCAAATAGTTTAATAAAAATTGATTATAAGCTTTGCATTTTTTTTATAGACAGCCAAAGTACAAGCAGTAACCATATTATTTTGTACTGCAATAAGTAGGTAAGAACTTGGTAGATACTCCACTTGGAAAGCTTTTAAAAAGGATAATGAGTTTTTACTTTAAAAGTTTCAGCTTTTAAAAACTTATAGAACCTTAATTTAAGATAGTTTGCGATATAAAAGTAGCACTTGCGTGGAAAATCTTTAATGTTATGGCATGAATTGTTTGTTGTTTTTCAAAGAATCTCAACGGAATTTTCCGCAGATGTGTTTTGCAAGATGGTTGATGTTTATTTTATCTGAACTTAGTAGTTACGTCAGCTAATCTGGTTTGGTGGAGATATTCGATTCGAGGAACCACAATGGGATTTAAGACAGTTATCTTCGCTTTGTTAGCATCTAAGAAGATTTTAATGAGAATAAGACGAAACAAACATTCTCTAGAGGTATTTCGAACAGATTGTTAAATCCTTTGAATTCAATTTCTAATAGGTACCTATCAGGCGCTTTATCTTATAAGCTATATTGAATTTTGACTTTGACATACATGTACATAGGTTGGAACATTTGTTTGTGTGCGTCTATTTTCGTCCTAAACGTTCTGACTTATATATTCAATCCATAACATTTTCTGCAAAAGCTAAAAAGTTATTCCACAAATCACAGCAAACCGTTTGTCAACACAAATCGATTCAGCATTCCAGTTCGGAAATCACCTAAACAAACAGTAACATTAATCACACAACGAATTTCGCAGAGACCATGTTGGTTGGTTTATGTTGTAAAAATAATAATAACACACACAATGACGTTGGTTGGTCTATCTTGTAAAAAATAATAATAATATCCTGGACAGTTCACCCAGTACCATCTAACCCCGAACTAAGCAAAACCTGTACTATGGGAACTAGATAGATAGCTGATATAATACTTAAATACTTTTATTGTAAATAAATACATGTTATACATAGTATATATATTACATATACTACTGTAAATTCTAAACAAAATACAACAAACGTATTTTGTGGAAAATTCAGAAGAAAAACACGGTCATTCATAACCGTCAATAGGTGTGTTATTTCGGTTCAGTCGACAAAACCTCCGAGCAATAGTAACCGGAGGCAACAGGAACATTCAATCGTTAAATTGGGGCAATATAAGATATTTCTTTTCTTTGCTTTTGGAAGAAAAGAAAATAGTGTAGAAAAGCTGACGGAATTGAACTTATTTGGCGGTGTTCTGATGAGTCTGGATTTTTGACAAATGTCGTTTACAGATGGTGGTGGCGTAAATTTACATGCCGTGTAATTAACCCGGCCAGCCCCGAGGCAGTGCCTTTATTTTAATTTTATTTTTATCCCACCCGAGCCAGTTTTCTATTAGGACATTACAAAATTGTTATTAGAAAAAGAAACTTGAGTTAAACAAATTTCTTATTTTTACAATGACGGATCGAATAATACTTTCCTACATTGAATAAAATAATTTCATTTTTAATTTTCATTTGTACACAAAAGTTAAATGACAGGTTCATTCATTCTATCATTGGGTAATAAAATAAGGTAATATAAGAGAACATGGTCTACTATCTTCTGTAGGAAAATAGGAATACGTAACATTTAGGCAGTTCTTCCACTTGTCGTCCGTTGCTGCGTATTTTTAGCGCACACGCATGCAATCTTTGAGAGGAATAGAAATTTCGAATCCCGATCTTATTCCCATACAATTACAGCTACGGTGCGTTTACGACTTGTCAGACGCTCCCGTTACACACCGTAACAAATGGAAGAACCGCCTTAGAAAACACACACACACACAAGGCCACAAAAAACGGCCATTTAAGCCACGTCTGGCTACTATTTGAGGGTCATTCGGAAAATTGTGTATCGCCATTGTGACAGGTTGTCAGCCCATCACCTAAAATTGCAATAGACTTCCTCGAGTCCCTTAGTCGCTTCTTACGTCTCCCACGGGAAAGAAATGGGGTGATGCTATTGTTAGCCGGCATCACACGGCAAGAAAAATCCTTACCTTATAGAAACATATAAATTACGGTTGAAGATTTCCAGTCTGTTTATAAGAAAGTGACGAGCTTAAGCCAGAGCATTAGATAAGCATGCCCTAGGAGCTCGGTACCTAAATAGATTTTCAATCAATCAAAATTATGAACGAAATCCCAGTTAAGGCCGCTACCGAATCTTTTTTGTGCAAATTGCCCAAATTCTAAAATGGGCCAATCATTCATTGCTTTCATCTCGACCGATCAGAATGTTCGATAGGCGTAATTTATACATCCTCCCTTGTCTGCATTTTGTTCGAAATACCCAGTTGTTCGCCTGACAAAGGATACCTGCCGGATATTTTCATAAGATTCCTTCTTTCTTTAACACATATTATTACGAACACAAAGAGAATTTTGTACAATGCGTTGCAATTGTTCGTTTACGCACGACTTCCTATTCACTCTTACCGCCTGTGTGGTGGTATTTTTACCTGCCCTGGCCCTGATTTCGCACGCCTCGGTAATTTTCGACCATTTTTGGACAAAAACTTGTGTTGCGACGAGATTCGTTAGTAGATTCCTGGGAGGTTTCGTGTGACAAATTAATATGGATAAAACTATTTGGAGTTATCTTGTTCGTCGGTAAATCAATTTGTGCTCATACCTGTGGATTAAATCGTTATTTTTGAATACCTACATATTATAAAAGCTGCGCATTAACAGCTCTCTTCTTGAGAGCGGTAAACCTCAGCCGGTAACTGACACGAATATACTTATTGGAATTGAAAAAAAGTAGAATATAATGACTGCGACAGGGGCTTCAACCCGGGACCGTAAAATACCGTACCATCGCTCTACCAGCTGAGCTACTTCTGCAGATGTCCAATACAAACTACATATTTTAATTTTGATCTTTTATGGTGAATCGCACACACCGGATGACATTGCGGTTCTTGATAGCCATCCTACAAATGACAACCTGTTACAGCCGCAATTTGAGGCTGCAACGACTATGTGTGCGTGCCATGATATCCGATTTTTGTATCGGATTTCGTAAACTTCTTTCGTCATTAATGATCCGGAAAAACAACGGGAAATTATGCGGTGTATGTGAAAACCACCTAAGGTATTCTGTCCACGCGTTCAATACTCGAGTATAAAAGCAGTAAAGTGGTTAAATATCTAAAGAAGCATGTCTGAAGTTTTCGCCAAGTGAAGCGTAGAGTTTGCAAGCTCCATTTTAAGTTGGCGGAGAACATAGCTCTTTAGAAACGATTTGTGTGCTTCTGTGACAGTGTTTTTGTTTATAAGTTAGTGAGATCTTTGGATAGAGCCAAACTACTCGTATAAACAAATAGCTCAAATTGATGCTGTGAATAAAACATAAAAAATTTGAAAATAATTTGCGGTATTTAGCCGGATCCGGTTTTATAACGTAAGGATTTTATGTAATACCATAGAAAAACCTCATATCATGGCCAACCACACTGCCTCAATTTGCGGATATCACAGGCAGTAATTTGGCTGCTAGCTGTCAAAAAACGCATAATCTTGTTGTGCTTGTTTTCCTATAGTGTCTAATCTATAGTTAGCATTCTTTGCCGCAATGTAAATTCAATTTAATTGTACCTACCTACTTACAGTTGATTCGAAATATGCTATGATAAATTCATTGATTAAACTATATTTCCACTTTGGCTGCTCTACGTAGAAGCAAAAACCTACCAACACTTGCACCAGCAAAAAGCCTTTCGTAAGTTCACTAACTTTCCAGGGTTTGTTCAGTTTACATTGTGCCTGTGGGTGTGCTCTGTTCTGTATCCTTTCAAACTATGTATTTACTATAGATATCTAGGTATTCCTTCTTCTTTCCTCCGAGTTTTAAAGGTTCTGTTCTGAATCGTTAAAAAAAGTATCGTTAAAACCGATTTCAAACATGGAGGATATTGCCATTGCCATTCCGGATCACCACTAGTTGCCAGTCTAATTCTATCACTTGTAGTCCTTCGCTGCGTATTTTTAAATCAACATAACGCATGCGACTGTCACACAAAAGGAAATTCCGAATTCCGATCTTACTACCATACAAATACGGCTACGCTACGGTACGGTCGTTTGACTGACACACGCATCCGTAAAAGCACCGTAGCCGTGTTTCTATGGTTTTAGAACGTAATGAGCAATTGCCTTTCGTCTGACGGACGCATGCGTGACTGTGCTTTAAAAGCAGGGTGCAGCAACAGACGACAAGTGTGATCCCCGCCTAAGAGATCAACGTTATAGGTTGCCTACGGTTATACTACGCCTATAGGTTGAGATGCTTAAGAAATAAATTTTCCTTTTTTGTTTACTAAGTATCTACTTACTTGTTTAGCGGTTTAGGTTTAGAAATTAGTTTCAATTGTCCTAGAAAGCGGCACTATAATATCAATATGTTGATTGTTGCGGTATTTTATTACTTGTACCTATGTACCTATATTTTCATAGGTACAGGGTGTATCTGTAATAGTGCAAATCCATTAAACTGTTCTATCCCTTAGTCTGTCCTCCTGATCATGTCATCCCTAATCAGCGACGTAACTGGAAATAAAGTATAGAGGGAAGTCTGCAGATGATTTTGCAGCGCCAAACAACGAGCCATCATTGCGGCCACGTTTTGGGCTGGTAAACTTTGAAGACTCAAATTTTGCGATTGACCCGACAAGAAGAAGAATGGGGGAATAAAGTTGTCCATAATTATAAGAACAGGAGATCGATTTCCCAAGTATTCGTAATTGAAATCTCGCTCGTAATGACCCTTTCTTATGCGCGTCTCAAAATTGCTATTTTCTCACCGTAAATTTGAGGTTGAGGTTAGCTAAAGACTACGATTTGACGCAATAATTTTAAAATTACATTTCGTTTTAACTGACTGAGTTAACCAGTTTTTTAAATCAATGAAGATTGCTAGCGATGGTCGTTGGGGGTTCTAAATATTTCAGCGTATGACGAGAAAGCTCAAGAGATTTTAATAAATGGCAATACATATTTGTACTGTTTAGGAAATAAGAAAAAACTGGATTATGCGAATTGGATTTCATGAGAGACTGAATTACGAATGTGAATGGTCAAATGTCGAATACTTAGGAAGTCGAGCTCCAGACCGAGTTTTTAATTGATTTACTTGTTTGCAGATACACTCTGTACACGTTTGTAATAATACATTGCTATCTAATCTCTCTGTGTGGTCAGTATGAAATTATTCACACGACCGCAGCGCTGCGGGGCAAACTAAATCTGTTCATTCTGTTCCATTTCATTTGTGTTACGTGAAACTTGTAAATTAATATTATATTTATACGGAAAGTTGAATTGTAGGCATATATCTACATACTGAAGTAATTGTAATAATTTAGAGTATGGTCCTTGTTTAGAGTCATATTTATAGTGAAAATCAGGTACCTACCTGCCGTTGTGTGGAAGTAGATGGAATAAGAACTATTTATTTATTTAACCGTTTATTGTGCACAATATAACACAGAGGACATAACTCAAAGTACTAGTACCTCATAATATCTGTGGTAGTACTTACTAACAGGTAGGGCCGGATTATGGGCATTGAAATATACATGTAAAAATGCTTGAAATATGTACGAAAACTGGCAATATATGCATGATCAAATTTCAAATTTTAGGTATAAAAACAAAATAACAAACAATTTACTCTCTTAGAATATTCAGCCGTATGAAAATGATCCAGGATAGTCAGATATCCACAAAAACACAGTTTTGTTTTCGGTAGGCAAAGGCAAGGTCCTCTAAAAAATATATGGATCAATGAAAGCACTCGCCAACATTGAGAACAATTTTAGCAAAGATAGCAGACTTTGCTAAGACGTAAGGGAGAACGAAAAGAAGGCGTACTGCGCTCGAAAAATATTGAAAATGTGTCAATTATATGTAACATAACAAGGGTTTAGAGTAATAAAGAAGAATATGCTATTTGCGATGAAAATGGCTTAGATATGCTTGTTTATGATCCCGTCCCTATAAGTTATGCTAACAATGTTGTAGCTAATAATAATAAGTAATAAAATAACTGTTACTTACCCATCAATTAGCACAATACCTTGGTACCTACCTACAGAAAACGACTACCTAAAAAACAGCAGGTAAGTACCGACTTACGCCGGGGGTTGGTGAATTATCCGCCATGTATTGTGGGTTACGGATTGCTGTAGGTAAATATAGGTACTAAGTACGCATAAGTAGGTATGTCTCTCTTTTCGGCTATTGTAACTAGGTTATAACCGCGTTCACGTTTAAAAGTAGAAACGAAAACATCCCAAACTTTCTTCAACTGCAAACTTCGCGATGGATAAAGGCATCAAGGCACCTTATCCTCGAGCCCTTTAATCACGACACACCTGCGCTGCGCCCCTCCATTTTCGGGTGATGGGGACAAATCACCACCTCGGGGGCGAAAGGGAACATTCCGGTAACGGATTACTTGCACTTCACTATGGCACAAATTAAGTATTGACGTCCGCGCACTACGGGTATGTACATAAATTAAGATTGGAAATAATTAACTGCACATGGAACAACTTAACGAACATCAAACTTTATTCACCATTAAAAAAATAACCTAAAGACAGTCTCTCTCTCTCTCTCTTTCTGAAATAATCACTATTGTTTTGGTATCTGTTCTACAAACAATTCGAAAATGTACGTCAACAACGTAAATCAGAACTTCGGATTGTTTGAATTGATGATACCTATTGATTTTGTCACACGAGTTGTCTGGAAATTGATTAAAAAACAGGCTTTTCTGTTGCCTTGTTTTGTTGAATTGCGTTTTCGGTGAAAAGATGCGTTGAACATTGGTTGAACGCTGATTATGTGATGATGGGAAACTATGTAGAGTGTGTCGATGTCGTTACATTGCCAATGCGTCACGATCATGACATTTAATAAACACATATGTTTTTATACCTAGTCCATATAATGAATACATACTTCAGCCTATTGCAGTCCACTGCTGGACGTTAGCCTACCGCAGGGTACGCCATAGATAGGTAGGGCACGATCTCCCGTTTTCGCAATCCAGTCACTTAAGATTTAGTCGAATAAAAATTCAATTTGCAGAATCTTTTTTCTTATCCATCTACTGAATTTGTATTCAAATAGTTCTGCATGGACCGAGTAAGATAGTATAGATCAATGTATTCATAGGCTCTCTGTGGTACAGCTTAACATGTGGTGTATCAGGATATTGAGGCAGTTAAACCGGATTGCTGTTGGCGCTGATGCCGTCAGATATATGCGAAGACCGACATCCTACTGGCAACTTTCCATTATAAACTTCTATAAAGGAAGTAACAGTGAAAAGTGAGTAATGCTTTCATGACATATCTTAAAAAATATACCGTTCAGCACATTGCATTTTTTGTACCGTTATCCAAATATAGCTTCAAACTTTTTGCTCTTTTTTTTGAAAAAGAAAGGAGACATTAAGGTCTCATACCAACACCTACTACTATACTGGGCAAGGCCTGCCATGTGGCCGCGTGACGTCACAGCGGTTGGGCGCTCATACTAATAGCTCTCTGTAAGGGCGCACGGTAAACAATGCGACGAATGAAATGATTTAGTTTTATCAATGAAGTAGAACGATTACTATATATGTATCATGATATGTGTACCCAATAGATGTAGTTATTAATCAATAAAACAACCTCTTAAAATCCCATTCGATTACTCCTTACTGAGAAGAATGGGCAAGAAACTCAGTAGGGAACTTTTATTAAAATACTATTAATTTTATATTTTACAGTTCGATAATTTTACAATAAATATTGACTAAGTATTGATATTTTTATGTACACTTTATAGTTATTGCAGGGTTGATCGAATCATAATCTAAATAATCGGATAAAAACTCATACAAATGATTCACATTACTTAAATACAAGTACAATAAATTATAGAACATCTTTTTACACTTATTTACAAATAACATATACTAGCATTAATTATTTATTTTCATATTCACTGATAGGATCTATGTACACATTTTATTAGCTTAATATAAGAACTTACAATAATGCTTAGAAAAAGAATTAAATGAACTAATATAATTTATTTTAAATTATTAACGACATGCTATTTAGGACATAATTTACGAAAAATTATTAAACACATACCTAACAAGATTTTAAGAAATTGTATGTATAACACAGCTCTCTACTTTTTAATTGTTATGAATGTCATTTTGTCTACGTTCAGAAAGCAAGGAATACCTAGTAAAATTAGGGTAAAGATCATTGCATGTATATATACCTTAAAAGGTCCAAATATATATACAGAAACTTAATAACACTTCCGGGTTCCGGGTTATCACTTCAGGTTCCGGGTTCGATTCTCGGTGGGACACTCACAAAAATTGATATTTATCTCTTTGTGACTTTGTTCCCGGTCTGGTTAGGATATTGCAGGGTGAACCACCTGATTGTCCGAAAAGAAATGGTTCCGTGCTTCGGAGGGCACGTTAAGCCGTCGGTCCCGGTTGCTGTCTATGATTACTTAGACGGCGGTCGTAACACAACCATGTCAGAGGTCTGAAAAACTCTGACACCAGGGTTCATCGGGTCGTTGGATGACTCGGTGTCCCACACGCAAAGAGAAAGAGATAACACTTGGGTTAACTAACACTAACCTCCCTTTAATGTATTAAGCTTTCGTTTCTTATTTTTGGTTTCATTTAGTTGGTTGTTTTTTAGTTTAACGTAGTTATTCAAAAATATATTTGTTGAAACTTTTAATATGTGGTGGATGATTGAAGTTATAGAGTGATTAATGTTAGTACATATAAAATTACTGAACAAGGTATCACTGTGATAGACCACAAGTTTTGATGTCAATTTAATAATTAATTCTCTTTGGTTTGTGCACTTTAGCAATTTTTGCTCTGTTTCTCGGCTGCTTATTAATTTATTTATAAGAACATAATTTAACATAACAACGTTTACTACATCAGAATGTGGATAACATAAACCACCTCTGTCTATGTTTTTGATCATGCTGTAGTCTTGGGCGTTATTATCTGCACTAATCATTTTATCTAGAACTAAGAATTTAGAACATATTTCACAGTTGAATTTCTTGCTTGCTGAACGCGCGCAGTAGCCTGATAAATATGTCAATATAGGAAGAATATTAGAAATTTTACATCTTTTGTAATCGTCTTCAGTTAATATTACATCTTCAGATTCATCTATTTCGCCAATTCCAGGCAACTCTTCATTGTTTGCTGGGTTATCAGAGCTCTTTAAAATATCTTTCAGTGTTATTTCTAATATTCCTCCTTCATCTGAACTCAAACATAAAGGTAACAGGAATTGGACCCTAAGTTTGGCTTCTATCTCAAATATTTGGCGAATCGTTATTAAATATTGTGATCCAGCCATTGTTCTATATTTGCCAAAACGGTCTTCAAGAGAATCTGTTTGCAATTTTCCGGGCAAAATGTATTTGAAACCTAATTCTGTGATGCAGTATCTAGTTAGTTCAATCAATGCATGAATAGAATGGGAAAACGCTAAATGCGTTTCGTTGCTCAATTTTGAGCTTGTTGGGTGAAGTGATTTCCAAAAATCTAACCATACCAAGCAATGCTCTAAATATTTGAAATTTTCACGCCCTGGTGCAAGGGGTTCCATGTGTTTGTTGTTAAGGCGCACATTTTTATACAATGTTTTAACATTTACGACATTCCACCATTTCAAAATTATTTCTATAAAATTGGCTGTAGTTTCATGGTGACGTATTTGTTTGAGACTACCGAATCGTTTGATCCCTTCTATTAGTAATTCATTAAAAATATTTAAAGCTAATTTTACATTTTGACGTTCAAATTGCGATGGGTTTAATGATTTTAAGTTTAAACCATAACCAAATTTCACTAAGTTATTACATTCGGCATCGTGCAGTAATTTTAAAACTGAAAAATCAGCAACTGAATCTAATGCATGAAAAGAATTAAAATCTGGATAAATAAATTTTTGATCGGTTTGGTTAATCCAGTTGTTTCTGATACATTTCAATATATGTACAGAATCAAAGAGATAAAATAAGATCTTGTTACTGTCTGCAGGGTGTTTGTACAATATTTGCAACTTCGGCGGTGAATTGAATAAAGACATTGCTTTCCTATTTATACCATTATTATCGCTTACAGCACAAATTACATGGAAACCTATGACATGTAAGCCTACAATGACTTTGCTTATGGTTGCGTGCAATTTTTCTGCATTGAAGTCGCCGACTGGTAAAATATGAGCCACATCTTTATACGAACTTTTTAAGCCTTGAATCATAAAAACATGAGCAGTTTTAGCTGCTAAATTTGTATCAAATGTTTCTCCAACAATATTACCTCCTTTGTAATCAAAGTAAGGTTTGAGATAAATCTCGTCAAACATCAAGACAACGATTTTGTCTTTCTCATTCAATAAATGGAATTTTTGCTTTAAATAGCACAGAAAGCCAGCATCTACTTGTTCTTTTGTGGGATCGCAGTTAAGGTTTGCACATATTTTATTTAGGGTATTTGGACATGGCATTGTGATTAAATTTGTACTACGCAAATAACGATAAGCATGGGGAGATATGGTGTATAATATACTACATATTATTAAAAAATCCGTAGAATATCTTAAACACTTTTGGTTCAAAGTTAGTAACTTCAATTGTTCAATTAAAAAGTTTATTTTTTTATCTAAACTTTGGCCATCGTTTTTTGCAAGCATTTGTATCAATGTTGTTGCGTTTTCTAATAAATCGTTTGTGCTGTTTTTGTTCAGATTATCGTTGTGCTCTATTAAAAGAGCTTCTAAAATATTTTCTAAGTCAATAATATTATTGATTTGAACGGGATATTTCTTTCCATTTAGATGTTTTACCTCATACTTACCATTTCTAAACAACCAAAGTTGCAAATGTTGATCCACTGTTGCAGATAGGGAAAAAGTAGGCTCGTCACGAACAGAAATTATAGCGAAAACTAGTTTACCATCACTTTTAAATTGACACCACCCATTTATATGACGATTCACCAAACATTTCACTAATTCGTCAAAATTAGAAAAGGATGTACAATCAATATATTGCTTTTGTGTTTGAACACTTTCACTGATCGCTAATTTAAGTTGATCGTTCTCTAATCGTTCTAATCTTTGTTCTCTACTCTCTCGCGAATGTCCAGGAGTAGATAAATACGAGGGACAGTTCGCGAATATACACGGCACTGCGTCTTTTTTTATTCGAATCACGTCTAATTTTGCACACACTTTCACACCAGTCTTGCTATCGTAGGCTTCCGCCGTCCGCACCAGTTGATCTTCTCTGAAGTGTCGCTCGCATACCTAAACACAAATTGATATGTCAGAGGTACACTTAATAATTAAATTAGACGAGACCCGAAGCTACTCATTCTAGATATCAACTTACTTTTGTTTTCCATGCATTTTAGGGTCACTACAGTACAGTAGGCTGAGCCTAACTGGACAACTTGAGGTGCAGCTGATAGTACCCTAAAGTAAATAAATTTATAAAATAAAGGATTGCAACTGATAAATAGAACTAATGAATTCGTTTTTAAAATTATTTCTTCATTGGAAGCTATAGGTAAAGGTATTCTAAAGGATAATTTTTATTGCAAGAAAATAGCATATTTAAACTGAAAAAAAACAATAAAAAACTGATATATTTATATAACTAAATAAAAATAAAGGTAATAAAATAACTTACTTTTGAGTTTACCGTTGGAATAAAATCTCGAGGTATTGCAGAAATCCAAAGCCGGCGAAGATTTTCATCTTTTGGGAAAGAAAACACGGACACTTTGTTTTCTCTGTTGTAATTACCATTACAACGAGGTACGATGCACTTATAAACCATGATACTTATGATAGAATATAATCACAAAGAATTAAAAACGCACCGTCCAATTGCAAGTCGAACGTTAAAATGAGAGAAACTTGGTAAAAATTTGACCATTGCTAGCAAAACTGGCACATGTGTTGACCGGGTGCGCGGTCGCCGGGCCCCGGTCGGACCGTCCTTGAGCTAAGGGATGCTTTCTACAATTTTGAATACGATCTACGAACGCCTATTCTTTGTGACGTCACAGCATCGGGACTCGGCACATGGCAGGCCTTGCCCAGTATAGTAGTAGGTGTTGCTCATACCAAGTGCAGTGAACTCAGCAGCTGGTGCGCAAGCGCATCACACGTGCATCTGCACGTGCAGTGGAATGCACCCGATATTGAACCCTATCTTCGTTCATCAAGAGGCTAGTATTTGAATATTTTTTTTTTCTTTATAAATTCTTTAAGTAAGAATATGGACCTTAAGAAGAAACCATAAGAGCTCTAAATAGTACGTAAGGGTGTTGCAATGTTTGTTTAATGTAGGCCTTATGAACAAATGGTGCAACCCATTATATTAATGAGTAAAGTTGTTAAAGATATACTGCGTGAATATCACTTAATAAAGGGAAGCTAGCTGTAGAGCTTTCATTTATCTTTTTAAGCGCCGATGACGTCATAAGCACGTGTTAAAGATTAACTACGCCTTAAAAACGTAATGGTTTCATTTTCCTTTTTGTCTAGCTATTTTTAGGCGAATCCCACTCTATGATGGATTAATTGCATGCGTTATAGTGAACCATGGTATCCGTTTTAGTAATAGCAAATTTTCTTTGGTCTGATAGATGGATGCGTTAAAGAGTACGTCCGTCAGATTGTCATAGTGAGAAGACAGCCTTGACTAAGTAGTTTGTGGATAAAATACACCCGTTCATGAAATACCTTCACTTTCCATTCAAAATAGCAATTTGTTATTGTGTTGTTGATCAATTCACCTAGATTCAATCCACGTGAAAATGCCCAGTCTGTGAACATTTTCAGATGAAATGAATCTAGGTAGAGCTGAGGAAAATAATAATAAAATAAGTACCTAAACCTAACCAAGAGATCAACCTGAAAGAATAACATGAAATACAAAAAAAATAATATACATCTATGTGACATACTCGGAAAAAATCATATCAAACTCAATCATCGCGCGTACCATGATATTTTAGTAGAGAATATTACTTTTATCAGAAAGCATTGATGTGCAAATTTAAGGATGGGAACAAGCTAATATCCGTTCAGATTACCTTGTATTATACCTACCTGAAACACAAACACAACGTTGATTGATTTTCATCCGCACATTGATTGAAGTTATCGGCATTCGCAAATATTTGCACAAACGATTTATCAACAATGTTTTCGAAAGCTTAGCGTTTTTGTCATCTCTACTACCCTTCTGATATGTTGATAAACGCTTTCAAAGTATTTTGAATGAAATAATAGGCATTACTTACATTTTCATCTTTAGTTAGCGAGTAAAATAACATCGCCTCCTGAAATAAGTAGCACCTTAGGGGATTAAGTATCTGTAGTGACATTAAACGTTTATCGCCTGACCGCGGCATCCCACACAACAACAGTGAATCGATTTGTAGAAACACAAGATTCCTACTAAATCATTAGCAACTTGTTCGCAATAACGGAATTTATTCCTTTATAAGGTGATGGGAAGAATGTTCCCACCTAAAATTGAACCTTAACTACCCGCAATAGATTTCAAAACCAATAGAAAAAATTTACATGCTCTGCCCATTAAAGGGTTATACAATCGATTTCAAGAGGTACGTTCCCGAAAGAGACCTTTATTTTCTTGGCTACCCCGAGCCATAATTCATTATTGGCTGTAAATGCTGTAACCCCTCAGCGTGACGAATGCTGCTAATATATCTGCTGATGCAGCAGCTGTTACGTTATCGGGAGAAATGAGCGGCGACGGCGCTAGTGTGCGGTAATAAGAACGTGCCTTAACGACCGAGCCTTACAATACAAATAAATTGTGGTGAATGCTGCTAATATATCTGCTGATGCAGCAGGTGACGTTAATTTTAATGGGATAAATGAGCAGCGGCCTTGACCTGTATCAAAATATAAACAAAGATACAAGTGTATAAAAATACTGAAATGTTTTAATAACTTTCTTCAAAAGCATAAATCAAAGGGCCTCGAACACAAAATGATTAATTCTAGCGCATATTGTAATGCTGTCAAAGTTATTTGTTATATTTCCGCCCATACTTTATGGGAAAAGTAAGTAGCTCAATTCCATGAACTAGTTCACCCCATTATTTTCGACCTACTTTATCACGAATTCTGCTAAATTACATGTCTGCTGATGCCGCAGCTGTTGCCTTATCGGGTGGAATGAGCGCTAGTGTGTGGTAATAAGGACGTGCCGCCTTAACGACCTCGCGAGATTACACTCAGATTGGATAGGTTCCTCACAACATGTGAGGAATTCTGCTAATACCACTGAGTTGAGTATATCTGTTAATGTAGACGTCTAAGGTAAGGCTTGGTTGGTCGTGCGGTCATGTGGTGTCCGGCGGAATGGCAAATGCGATGTGTGTACGTGATACCTGATGTTGAGTGTGTCCTTGTCTTTAGCCAGGTCGGTAGTCGGAAGAATAGCATCGCCCCATTTGTTTCACGTGGGAGTCGTAAGAGGTGACTAAGGGACTCAAGGGTGTGTATCGCAATTTTAGGCCATGGGCTGACAACCTGTCACTAGCGATACACACAATTTTCCGAATGACCCTCAAATATTTGTTAGATGTGGCATAAAATGTTCCTTTTCTGTGGCCGTTTTCGCTCCGCCTACCCCGCAAGGGATTATAGGCGTGATATGTCTGTGTGTGTATATGCTAGCCTTTACACCCAGGTTAGGCATTATCCGGGTCAGTTGACCCAAAGCTACTAGACAATCCGCTAGAGGTCCGCTGGTGTCTAACGTAATGCCACATGAGTACGATCTGTGCTCGAGAACGCCGTACGTAATTTGTGCTACTATTGTTATCATAAATGTTTATAACGGCCTACCCATCTAACTAAATAGAGCCTACATAAGTTCAAGTGTAAATTAAAAATAGTAAGTGCAGCGAAATGTATTCCAACAAAAAATTTAAACGAATCAATAAAACATCACATTTCCGCGTCTGACTTCGAAACGTATTAACACATAAATACTTTAAAATGAATCTTGTTGTAATCCAAATCAAAGATTCTGTTGGTATTTTTGATTTGAATAATTTAGGTAAGGGCTTGTTCGCCTCCCTGTCGGCAAAGGTTTACATTCCAAATTTGTTTACCGAATATTAACATCAAAATATGTTTAATTATGCTCACCGAACCTAATCCCAAAATACCGCTCCACACTCTTACAGGCAAGGTTAATTATAATTTATTTCCGTTCCTCGTTATAAGGCTATAAAATCGCAAATGTTTATTAGCCGTTAATATCCCCGGGATATTATATCGCTGTTCACTTTCAGACATGGCGGCGACGACCCAATCATATATTTTACGACTCTTGTCTTGAGATATTCCGAGTCTCCACAAACAACCACAGGCATAGATGTCATATTTATATCCATAACAGTCCAACGTTGGACATGCTAGCCGTCCTCTATCGAAGGTACACCATGTTTGGCAGACGAGATGGTGAGCGCAGGGATTGCTGCTTAGTCACCTTTCACGACATCCACAGCCAGAAAAGGAAGCTATTCCAAGCCGACATCACACATATTATACTCTACCCTGAAATGTATAAGAAGTTATAATAACTTCGTTATTGCTTTTCGTACACCTACTTTCCATAGCAGTAATATGCTCATAAAACAACACAAAATAATAATTTACCAAAATGTAATGCGGTTTCGGTGCTCAATAACAAAGATTGGCAACATATGAAAGCTTTTAACGCAACTGCTGCCATAATTGCTACTCTAATTTGGCAGCTGACAAGAAATCTTGCAAATTTTATTCACCACTTCTTGTTTTAATGCTTTATTGATGGCGCGCGTTTTGGGGATCTTTATTTTCTTGATTATGTGTGAAAATATATGCCACATAAAATAAATCCATCGGGTCGTTGGATGACTCGGTGTCCCACACGAAAAGAGAGAATAAACCAAGTTGGGTATAAGGTATAAATCAGCACAGAATCTTCATGCACTTCAGACTCGAGTAAAAGATATTGAAAAATTTCGGTTCAGGTCGGGACTTGAACCCAGTTCTGTGGAATTCTGTTCTATAGCTCTGCCAACTGGGCCACTGGTGTCCCAGAAGTTTAATCTAAATTCAGGCTTAATTTTCCATTCGATTGAATTATCTTTCAAGCACGAAAATATCCTCGCGCCATCTAACGCAAAGCTCACATTTTTATTCCCAGAATTTTAAGTGTTAATGGAGGCAACCAACATTACCCTGTTTTTCGGTTGCTAGCTAGGCCGTCCTTTATATCACAATCTCAAATTAATTGTATAAAATGTATACGTTCCCGGTATAAGAGACTTTCGAGGTAATTTATCTCGATTTGTTTGAATGTTATCTTTCTGCACATATTCGGCTTCACGTGTCACATACGAGTATATTGTAAATACGTCGTTCAGTTTCAGGAAAATTATGTTCAGTCGAAATCCAGTTTATTCCAATGGCAAAATTAATATACCAACATTTTTACATTTTGCATAAAACATATCATTCTATTTACAAAATTAAGCAAACAAAATATTGGCCAAAAATCTTGATAACTGGTGCTTGGTTTGTACGTCCGCCCTAGTATTATATGCGATGGATTTAATCCTTTCTTTATAAAGATGATCGGTTTTAACAGAAAAAATATTGATTCATTGCTTTTTCTGGAAGGTCTTTAATTTTGAACTGTTGCTATGGACTATTACGAGATCATGGGAAAAAGGAGATGGGAATAAAACATTAAAGGGTCACGCTCAGGAAGTATCTACTATTAAGATAATTAGATGACCCTTTATGTGCCTACTTTAGGGATATTAGATGCGAATGAACTTGAATATAGTTAATCTGAATTAGCACAGGGTAAACCGATAAACCCTGAAAATTAATACGATGAAAAATCTTTACGAGCCATAAAAGCATGGGCCACTCCCATCATTTTAAACTGAGCATATGCCACTCCCTACATCATAAACAGCCACAGTTCACTGCTGGACATACACCTCTTGTTTGTGTGCAGTGCAAGATGAACGCTGCTAGCCATTAATGGACTTATCCCTAGTCGTCTGTTATGATCTATAATTGAAAATAATTCGCGATAATTATTATTATGTCAAGATCCCTTAAATTAACGCCTACCTTATTATTGTTTCTGATCTGTTCAACCTCGTAATTGGCAGTTTTAGTTCTTAACCACAAAATGTTATTTATAAAGTGTGAAGTTTACAATATAGTTAAAATACAAACACAAATAATACTCAGACTTGTCACATAGCCGTCCTCTCTATTTACTCCACGGACCAACCAAATTTACACCTACAGTCTCTTCTACACTCGAATTTCAAATATTTGAATTTAAACAAATTGCATTGCGGTGACATCCCTAAGTGGTATTTATGTACAGGTGGGTGCTTCCGCTTACGGCCACAATGAAAATTTGATCTGATAACCCAATTAAGCGTTGACTGCACTGTTTTAGCACCACCTACTCTACATTTGGAAGTGGGGTGAGAGGTGGTGTTGCCACATCCTTTAGTCCAATTTAGAATGTAGAAAAATGCAGTGTAACTGAAGAAAAGATTATGATGAGATCGTTTTACATGCTGCTGCTGTTTTCCTTTGAGAATAAGGTTCCTTACAGAAAAAAAGACTAAAAAGAATCCTTTTAATCACAATAAGTATACGTGGTGTAAAAAATTAGCCGCAAAAATTTTGTCGTTTTGTTTGAAGTCGTAAAACTGAACAATTTTCGACATTAGAAAAAAAAATTACCTTCCCTTACAAATTTACCCGGCTGGCTTACACCAAATATTTTTTGCTTATTTCAACCTATGTTTCTTGAGGAAAGTTGATCAGTTTATGGGCTGGTTCACCCTCAAAATATTAGCAGTTGTTTTTTTACACCTTATGTATTTAAAATTGTGATACAGTGAAGTGAGACAAGTTAAATGAGAATGTTCATATTTACAAGGTACTTACTTACGTTTAATATCGCAATATTATAAGAAGAAAAGCTCGAAAGCTAATAATCGTTAAAATATTTTTGAAGTTATATCGCAAACATTAGTCTCCCTCATACAATTCGCATTTCACAACTTTCGCAGTATTTTGTACATTATGGGAATACCGGCAGTGGGTGGACAGGCCATGTTTGTGTAGGCTGTGCTTGCAGAATTTGCAGATGAACATTTGTATGCAGAAATAGCTTTTGCGCTCGTCGAAAGGCTTCTGGGTTATTTTTGTAAATGTTAATGTTTCACACAAAACATTTCAGCTTTTAGTTTATGCAACTATGGGGAGGGGCATTATAATGCGAATGTCTGTTTATCACACGAGGCGTAGCCGAGTCATACATACAATAGTACATTGTTGTCGAGGTACGGAAAATAAGACTTTACAAGTCAAGCAAAGTAATTTTCCCCGAGGCTTACATAGTGCTTTTCTCAAAAAAAGGCTAGGAAGTGAAATATTGTACTTCTTATAAAAGTTAGCAAGCGACCACAACACAACGAAACAAATAAAAATTTACAATTTTCCCACCAATTGTAATTTTTTTAAATAAATTCGCCTGTAAGGCACAGTATTACGTAATATTCAGCCATACTAAATGTTTAGTTCATTCTTTTCTTTTTTGATTCTGGACAGCAAGGGTCTTCACATCATACAGCCTCGTCTTTAGTTACCTGTTTCATACAAAATTACGTTCCGTTTCTATGAGAGTCATCGAGATAATTTTGAAATCAAATTATGTGGGTTTAGCGTAAAACAAATTTATCTTAATGGATTTCAAAGGATTTCCATACAACTTTGCTGGCGTGATCTGAGACGTGACAAACAATGTGAAATTTCGCGGTTTCTTTTTTTGAAAGAAATGAACACATTTCCTAGCATGTTTGAGAAAAAATTATTACATAATGGTTTCTAAAAATACGGAGGGAACTGCCTGATTATACTCTTTGTATCATACTTTATCAATGCATAAATTAAACAATTTTGTTATGTATAGCATACCTAGATAAACTGTTTTAAACTCTCGCGGTCACACATAATGACTCAAAACACTATCACAGGGTTCTTACCGTTCAAAAACCGAGTATCGCTGTGAGAACCCCGTTTTTAATTTTTTGAGTCATTGCCTAGATAGAGTCATCTTCTAATTACATACTACCACATTATAGATCTATTTCAAACCCTCACGGTTCATTGTTTTATCCCACCGTCCCTCACAACCACAACACAGATGTTCTCCACTACGATATACTAAACAGTACCTTGAGGTATCCTTGCAAGGGATCAACATATTCTGGCTTTTCATACAGTTACTACAAAAAACCAATATCAGTAGAGCCCGAAAATGGGAAGGTTGAAGTGCAGCAGCTACTATACCAATATCTAGTGCATTTAAGAGCAAAATGAATATTTCATTACGTTCTCCTTTGTTCGGATCAGTTTCCTGATACCGATATTTTACCGGTACATTTCCGGTCGTGCCGATATGTTACCGGTATGTTACCGTTTAATCTCCGTGCTGCTGATTGAAATATCCACCCTTTCCGAGAGGAACATTTACGGTTTTTTAGCGATGTGATTTCATCTGTAGAAGATTTTTCTGTATTATTTTTAAACATGCTTAGAATGGGAGATTGGAATAACAAAATCTGTTCCATTTTGTATGATAAGGATAGATTATTTTCCTAATTTCCGTAGAGGATTTTCGATAAAGTACGATCGATTTATACATTTTTAAGTGATGAGGGCACCACATATGCTAAGGAAGCGTTAACTGAATACTATTTACATACATACATACATACACAAATCACGCCTATATCCCTTACGGGGTAGGCAGAGCGTTAACGGCCGTAAAACGGATATTAACACCACGTCTGACAAAAGTTTGAGAGTCAAACAGATAACTGTGTATCACTATAGTGATAGGTTGTCAGCCCGTCGCCTAAAATTGCAATACACATCCCTCGAGTCCCTTAGTCGGGTCTTACGACACCCCTGGGTAAGAAATGGGGTGATGCTATTCTAAGCCGGCATCACACGGCAATTCTAAGCCGGCATCACACGGCAAATAATACTATTTTCATCATATTTTCTTCGTCGGACGAATTTAACAGCCTTGTTTATAATTTTTGTGTATTTTGAATAGTTTGAATATGATATCAATGCTTTATTAATACGAGCTGGAGGTTCTGCGACCGAAATAAGTACCTACTATAGGTGTTTGTTTTTGTGACCTCTAACCTAAGAATAGCGATTTTGAAACTTAGCTTTGCCTGAGAAAATCATCAGAATAAGTAACTTAATGATTAAATATGGACATTGTATCCGATACAAAATTTTAATATACTTCCCGTTTTAGGTAAAAAAATTAGAAAATTTTCTATCTTACTCGGTAGATGGAGCCGTGCCACGCGTTTTAACATCTATATACACTTGCAAAATTTACGGGCAATGGATGAGCCGCGGCAGCTCAAATGAAAGTGGCGTTGCCACTGGGGATGTCGATAGTCGCTGGTTCAAATCTTGTTCGCCAACAGTTTTCTAAAACAACAAAGAAATTGCAATCAGAATTCAAAACTGTAACATTCATAACCAACTACCCGCAAGTTGAAAAAGAATTTCCAACCAGCATATGAATTCATAATGATTTTCGCTAACGTGGTTCGTTCGTTGCACCTTTACTAAACGATGCAACGGGTGGCAAGGGGTTGGGGTGGGTGTTGGTGAGGGCAATACCGTCCCTCCCTTCCTTTATAATAGTCCTGAATTGCTCACCTCTTGCTCTTTCAATAGTTTTAAAGACCTGCAAATGGTATCGAACAAACATTTGCACGGTAAACTTTCTGCAGGCAATTTTTCGCGGAATCGAATCGAATAATTGAATGCTTTTTTGTGGAACTGAAAGAATTTGGAATGGATTAAGTGCAATGTTAGCGGCTTTTGGATGGGCTTTACTTTCTTACATCTTTTAAAGAGTACCAACCTACCACCATACTTAATTGAGTTTGTTTAGCTTTTCGAGTCTTCATCATTTCAGCTCTTTGAGGATTATAAACATTATAACTACCTACTTTCTGCGAAACAGTTTTAAAATTTTAATGACATGCTTTTTCCGGATTCGTTTCTTTGCTGGCGTATCGTCTTTTCGCCAGTTTTTCTCTTTCTGCTCACTGAATGTACTTAGGTAGAGGTAGTGTGATGATTGAAGAACGGGGTCATAAAAATATACTTAAATGAAACAAAAGCTAAGTGACAACCAAGCAATAATATATTGTCAGAAGATCACGCGACAATGTATAAACAAATTTGTTGTGCTCCAGTGGCCACTGCACGTAATGAAACACACAGATTCAATTATCAATTAAATAAAATAAAATGACAAAAATAAAAGAAAAAAGTAATCATAAATTAGATCGGGATCGAACTCGAGTCGCCTTGCGTTGAAGGCAAGCGCACTACGGCTGAGACACCTTCACCGTGACTTCTTTAGCGAAATAGCGGTTCTGTTTCCTCAAAGCTTCACCGCGCCTCAAATAGATAAAATATTGCCCTTAATGCTTGTTGCAATGAATTAAAAGGGCGTTTCGAAAGGCTGTAACAAAATGCGAAATAGATTACTTACAGAAATCCAGCAGGAAATATCAATGAACTTAGCGATCGGCGGTCGCGCACAAACACTCACCCCGTGACCGTAGACAACACTTAAGCAAGAATATTAAGTTTTAAACGAAGAAACTACTGATATTGCGTCAAGAATTTCCTTAAGACAATCGGGAGACGCTCATCAATCGCAGAGCTCTTAGCGTATGGACCGTCACTCCATGACCCGAATGCTCGAACGAAATGAGAACACCCTCATATAAAAAACTAAAAGTAAACATGACAAGTGAAGTTAAAACGCGCATAGTAGCGACATCTAACGACTTAATAGAGCATTACTTTATCCCCCCTTCTCAAAAGAATCCGACCAGGATTCCTATATAACTATATTGAGGCTTTAGTCATGTGAACCTATATCGCGCGCTTGAGATCTGAAGAATGCCACTTCCCCAAATCTTTGCCTCTTAAACTTTTTAATCTGTAGACATCATCTGAGAGCTTTTCTGCGATGACACCCTGTTCAAATTTGGGTCCAAGCTTTGACATGAAGTTTTTATTTGCGTTGGAAAGGTGTTTCGTGCGTTTCCAAACAACATCCCCAATTTCGTAAGAACACACACGACGTCTTTGATTGTAATGTCTGGAGTTAACTTCATAAGCTTGCTTAAGACGCTTTTCTACGTCTACGTAAATAGCATTTCTTGATTCTAGGTCGTTTTCGAATTGAGCTCTGTCAAAGGCGAGAGGCAGAGTGATGTCCAAATTGTGCGGTTTCTTCCCATGCGTAGATGTCTCTCGTCCAAAAAATAAGTAAGAAGGCGTTTTACCCGTCACTTCGTGGACAGCAGTACGGATGGCGTGTCCTACATGCGGAATGTATTTGTCCCATTCCTTGTGGTTATCATTCACATATGAGGCGATGGCTGTACCAATTACTTTGTTGACTCGTTCGGTGGGGTTTGCTTGAGGGTGGTAGTATGGGGTATACCACAAGTCAACCCCATAGCTTGATGCAAGATCCTTGAACAAATTGCATGTGAATTGTTTGCCATTATCGCAAATTATAACATCTGGAGTGCCGAATAAAAGAAATATTTGTTCCTCCATGATCTTAGTTATATTGGCTGCTTTCCCATTCCTGAGAGGATACAAAAGGCAGAACTTGCTAAACCAGCATGACACCACCAATAACATGGTGTTTCCAGATTTTGACCGTGGAAATGGTCCCATCAGATCCATCGAAATCATTTGAAACGGCCGTGTGACTTTGCGTTGATGACCCATCATGCCACTAGGCTTCAGTTGTGATGGTTTGTGCTTCGCACATGTCGAACACTGACGAACATAGTTTTTAACGTCTTTTATCAAGGTCGGCCAAAAATAGCGCTGCCTTACCCTATTAATAGTTTTTTTAATGCCTAAATGACCCGCAGTTGGACAGTCATGGCAATCAGACATAATTTTGGCCCGTAATTTTTCCGGTATTGCCAACTTCCAACTATCCATTTCCTCGGGGAACTGCTTCAATTTTAAATATTTCCATAGTTTGTCATTATATAATGTCCAATCAGATGAATTAACCCCATTCCGAGTTACTTCTTCCTTTAACTTATACCACTCATCTTTATCTTCATTCGGTATTTCAATGAGATTTATTTCTTCTTGAGTTGCTCTCGAGAGCGCATCGGGAACAACGTTTTCTGTGCCCTTCCTGTGAACAATTTCATAGTCAAATTGTTGAAGACGCATTGCCCATCTTGCCAATCTTCCATGGGGATCTTTATTTTTGTGAAGCCACTGCAACGCGCTGTGATCTGTAATAACTTTAAAATGGCTGCCTTCAATGTATGGCCTGAATTGCTCTACGGCGTGTAAAACACTTAATAACTCTCTTTCAGAGGCTGAGTATTTGCATTCTCTTTCGGTGAGTTTTTTACTAGTATAAGCTATAGGTTTCTCTTGACCATCAATTTCTTGAAACAAAACTGCACCAGTTCCTTTACTAGAGGCATCACACTGAACGGAGAAGGCATAACTGAAGTCCGGAACGCTTAAAACAGGAGTGGAGGTGAGAGCCCTTTTTAGTTCCAAGAAAGCCTTTTCAGCTTCTTCTGTCCAGATTATTTGTTTCCCTTTCTTGCTACCCTTGGTCAAATCATGGAGAGGTGCTGCTACAATCGCAAAATTTTCTACAAATCGTCGGTACCAGCTTGCGAGACCTATAAATCGCTTTAATTCTGTGAAGTTTTTTGGCTGCGGGTAGTTCAAAATAGCACTTACCTTATCAGGATTAGTGCGTAGGCCTTCACTATCAATGATGTAGCCTAAGTATTGAAGTGAGTGTTTCGCAAATTCACACTTCTCAAGATTGATAGTCAAACCCGCAGCTTTTAGTTGAGATTTAACCCAAGTAAGTGTGTTTAAGTGTTCCTCGAAGTTATTATTGCAGATAACAATGTCGTCTAAATAAGTGAATACCTTATCTTCGTGTTCCCGGAATAAACGATCCATAAGGCGTTGCTGTGTTTGGGAGGCATTGTTTAAACCAAATGGCATTACTTTGAACTGGTAAAGCCCTTTCCCAGCCAAACCAAATGCAGTTTTTTCCTTGCTTGATTCTTCAAGAGGAATCTGCCAAAACGCTGAACGCAGATCAATAGTCGAAAGAAATCTAGCATTCCTGAGACTATCTAATATAGTTGATACTCTCGGTAATGGATACGAGTCACGTTTAGTGATTTTGTTTAATTGGCGACTATCCAAACACAACCAATTTTTACCTGAAGACTTTTTAACTAATAATACTGGGGAACGCCAAGGACTGAAAGACGGCTCAATTACATCATTTTCCAACATTTCCTTAATTTCAGCCTCCAGTTCTAGCATAATAGGTGGCGCAAAGGGATACTGCCTTTGATTTACGGGAAGATGGTCACCAGTGTCAATTCTGTGTTCTATGTATGTCGTCCTCCCAAGACCTTTGCCAATCTCGTCTTCCATGTCTTTCACCAAACGATCAAGTTTGACCTTTTGCTCACCAGTAAGCTGATCACGAGAAACAATGCTATTATGATTTTCTTTCGATGGAACGTCTTTAACCATAGAGATAGCGTCTAGGTTGATATTGTCGTTAACAGTTATGGACAATCCGTAAGCCTTGAAAAAATTCATTCCCAAAACCATGTCATGGCTTAACTGAGGCATAACGAGACACGGAATAAGTTTACAAGCCCCCATAAAATGTAAGGGTAGATGAACCCTAGAATTGACTGAATAAGAGTTCCCGTCCGCAGTTGTAACACTTACCTGTGGGATGCGATGAGAGTAAAGTCCTTCTGACTCCAACAGTGTATAAAATTTTCCAGAGATGACTGATGTTGTTGCTCCGGAATCCAGAAGGGCAACACGAGTTTTCCCTAAAATCTTAATAGAGGCATTATAACGCTCGTCACTAGCATCAACTGATATGTTACAAATTTCACCAGCCACTCCCGTGTTAAAAAAAGTTCGTACGGTTAGCAACCAGTCCTGCCAATGATTTTCCTTTTTATTAGAAAAGGAATTAGCGGAGGTTAATTGGCAGACATTAGCCCCGAATTGTCGTTTCCCTTATTACAGTTGCAATTTTTCACAGTTTGGCCAAACCGCCCACACTTATAGCAGAAAAGTCTCTGACGAGGAAGGCTACAATTCCTAAAACCGTGCCCTGACACTCTACAGTTCCAACATTTCAGCTGAGCACCGGACGACGCAGCATTAGAGTTCTGCAAAGCGTGCACCTGTTGTGAAGAATGACCTTGAAAAGCCAGATCTGGCTCTAGATTAGAGGGTTTTGAACGTGGTTCCAGAAACTTATCGCAATTAATCTTTGTTTCTTCTATTCTCCTTAGTACGGAAGACAACTCTACCAGAGACGCGAACCTGTCTCTGCAAATAGCTTGTTGGAAGTACGGTTGAATGTTTTTTGTTATGATCAACAACTTTTGGTTTTCTGTCAATTTTGTAGGTAAACGATTAAACATGTTCTGCATGACTGACAGGTAAATGAGAACTCCTTCGTTATTACCCTGCGTTCTTCTTTTGATTTCGTCTAGAAGTTCGTCTTGGTAGTAGGGTTTTTGAAATGTGTATAGCAACAATGACACTAATTCATTCCAATTGGCAGCAGCATGACGATTAGCCCTATACCAGATTAAAGCTTCATCTTCAAAAAGATCAATCGCATAACGATGTAAGTCATCATCTGACGCATTACGTGCATCTTGAAGCTCGATGACTCTCTCTAAAAACGCATTGACGCTCATAGTACCGTTTCCACTGAACTTAATACCCCAGTCCTTGAGTGGAACTAATTTCCTTTTGGAGTGGTTAAAATTGTGAAGAGGAGGAGAAGAATCGGGTGTTTTCTTATGAAACTTAGGCGAACTGCTCTCCTTGGGTTGAGACTCCTCTAACTGTTGGATGATCTTTAGCCCTTCGTCACCTAATGTTTTATGTAACATTTCCTTATGTTCTTTACTAAAACCCTCAGCCTCATATTCCTCTTCTTCTTTTGATAGTGACGCTAAAATGTCCAAAGTATCTTTGATTTCATTCAGTAGAGCGTGATGTGCATCCATATCAGGTTCCTCAGTAGGAATAATAAGCTTAACGCGATTATTTAAATGAGTTAAACGAGAACCTATACCTAGCACGAAAGATGACTCAGGCTTATCAATAATTTCTTCTAAGGATGCTTTCAATACAGCTAACTTACTCGTACACGACTTGATCTCTTTTGCTGGTTCATTAATACAAGCCTGCGGAACTTTAAAGGTAATCTTAGATTCTCCACTGGACTCATTTTCCAAAAGTTTTTTTAAAATTAATCTCATCGTCGCAGTATTTTCAAACTTTGAAATGCCCCGCCAAGCCAACTCGAATTCGATTTCATCCCTTAATAAGTAATTCACATCCATATTAAACAATTGTATGTCTAAACACTCACTTAGATTACAAAAGCGGAGATATGTAGAAACAAAAGACAAACAACAAAGTTTCAAGGCAAACCAAAAGTATACCTATAAGATGTCCCTAATGTTACATAAAAGGAAATTATATGTCCGCAGAAATATTCAAAACATAACGAAGTAGGTACAAAATAAATAAAACCGAAAAAGTTGATAAAATAGGTATTACAAAATATTACTACTAGGTTGTTTACTTAGTGCTAGAAAGCCTTGTGGGCGCCATTGTGATGATTGAAGAACGGGGTCATAAAATTATACTTAAATGAAACAAAAGCTAAGTGACAACCAAGCAATAATATATTGTCAGAAGATCACGCGACAATGTATAAACAAATTTGTTGTGCTCCAGTGGCCACTGCACGTAATGAAACACACAGATTCAATTATCAATTAAATAAAATAAAATGACAAAAATAAAAGAAAAAAGTAATCATAAATTAGATCGGGATCGAACTCGAGTCGCCTTGCGTTGAAGGCAAGCGCACTACGGCTGAGACACCTTCACCGTGACTTCTTTAGCGAAATAGCGGTTCTGTTTCCTCAAAGCTTCACCGCGCCTCAAATAGATAAAATATTGCCCTTAATGCTTGTTGCAATGAATTAAAAGGGCGTTTCGAAAGGCTGTAACAAAATGCGAAATAGATTACTTACAGAAATCCAGCAGGAAATATCAATGAACTTAGCGATCGGCGGTCGCGCACAAACACTCACCCCGTGACCGTAGACAACACTTAAGCAAGAATATTAAGTTTTAAACGAAGAAACTACTGATATTGCGTCAAGAATTTCCTTAAGACAATCGGGAGACGCTCATCAATCGCAGAGCTCTTAGCGTATGGACCGTCACTCCATGACCCGAATGCTCGAACGAAATGAGAACACCCTCATATAAAAAACTAAAAGTAAACATGACAAGTGAAGTTAAAACGCGCATAGTAGCGACATCTAACGACTTAATGGAGCATTACAGTAGGTACACATAATGGGGGGTGATTAAGGTTCCACAAATTCTGCACACAATCGTGTATGCTCAAAGTTTGTGTGCCATGCGGTATATTACCGATTCCGTGTTCGAGCCCATTCCGGTCCTACTGTTTGCATTCGGGGGCAGGCAGTATGGCCGCCATGCTTCATGTTCCTGGCGATAAATTGATTTATTCGGCCCATTCGACCAATGTACGCGGAACGCCTGTCTAAGTTTTCGAATAGTTCCATTCGACTATTACCTACATATAACCTGTTTCTATAGCTTTTGGTTACGTACTTAAAAGCCTTTCCTAATATTTTCTTAGGTAAGCCGTAAAAAACTTTAAAAGCTATTTGCAAACCGCAGGCTATGGCTCAAAAAATGGTATACGCGCATGAATATTGATGCATGGAAAGGACTGTCGCAGTAGTGTGTATTGAAAATAGCACGCACTACCGTCAACAATATGTTGCAATTCTGCAGAGTACGTGCTAAAACCAGATAGGTCGTATTGTACTCGTAGGTCAGTAGACAGTCTACAAAATCAAATTCATTGAATTTTGGTATCGCAAATCGGATGCGCGTGATTCGCGACAAATCTCTCTCTCCGTAATACTTCAAAAACATTTTTTTTATGTATTGGGCACATACTCGAAAATATAAAAGTTATATATTCTATAACAAAACAAGAACTTGAATTATGTAATACCAACAGGATTAAGCGTTCCTAGGTGCAGACAGCGTATAATCTGGAGCTGAAGTTAGGTAGCTGACAGGCGTTTAACGTTACTCATCCCGCCCGCTATTAAGTTTTAATATTACATGTTTACAGCATGCTCCTTTTGAAGCCATCCAACGCATATGAGGTGCCTTCGAAATAATACCTAAAACATGTCAGGTAGTACCCAGATAATTTTGCAGACCACATTGTAAACCCGTTTCAAATTAAACTAACGGCATCGTTATAGCAGTGATAGCGATTGTCACAGGTTTACTAGAATTTTGCAAACATACTGAGATATATATATCACGCGTATATCCCTTGCGGAGTAGACAAAGCGTAAACGGCCGTAAAAACGAAACATTTACAAACATCTAACAAACATTTGTGTTAGTACGGGTCCTATTTGGTAAGTACGATACCATCTGGCAGAAAGCATGAAATTTGGTATATATGTAGCTTACAGATGTGTGCTCAGGAAAAGAAGGGAACCAGATCGAGGCCCCCCTGGTTCCCCCCCTTCTCCCCCCTTTTATGCCCCAATTTGCAGTTTTTCGGATTTTTATTTAAAACGACTAGAGATAGAAGAAAACCGTCAAGGCAAAAAATATTCCTTATAAGATTGTCTATAGACCAGTCTTTGGAAGTATGTTGATACGATTTATAGTTTTCAAGATATGCTCACATTTATTTTATTATTGCAAGAAATAATGACTATAATATTAAGATTACACCATAAGCGAGCTCCCACACAGTTGATGGGATGGGGGATGGGGTGGAAGGAGGGAATAGGGGTTGTGTGTTATGTATGTATTATATGAATATATTATAATATATATGTTATCAATAAATAATATTATATTTTGCGAATGCATTGGTATAACGAACGTATTAGTGCTAGGTTTTGAGTGACTAAGTAAAACATAAGTCTAGGATATTAATTTATTACCCTACCAGATCCTTTCGTCCTGATTACTGAGAGCTTGCCGCCTGGCCATAATTTGCCATGGTCGGTTTGGAAATCTTTAAATAGACCTCGGACTCAGACCGGCCGGAGCAAGGAAAACATGACCAAGTGGGGCTTCTTGAAGGGTTCCGATGTAAACTGTTTGTGTGGTGCAGTTCAAACAATGAACCACCTAACATCGTGTCCTGCGTGCCCTAGCACTTGCACGCAGGACGATCTTGTGACAGCGTCTCTCAGCGCTGTCATCGTAGCCAAGTTCTGGGCCGCGACGGTGTAGTGTCTGCCATCGACACGCTAAGAAGAAGATTAAGTTGTAACATATTTATTCAATTAAAATCACAATTATCTCCTACAAACTTGCAAAGGCCAGTACAAGGAAGCCCTGACTTCCTGCATTGGCACCGACCCCTACTGCAGGTGGTCAATTCTTTTAGGGAGGCTTCTGTTTCATTCATTGTGCTCTATAATGGAGACCAGAGACCATTTTCTTTTCTCCAACCCTAATCTTCGAAACTGGGATTTTCTGGATTAGGTATGAAACTCTGACCCCAGGAGAAGCCGGCTAGGAAAGACGCCCTTTTTGTGTGCTCTAAAAGAGCACTTGACGTGGGTGGTAGGTACCTATCCATGGCCCGTCCCTTAACAAATCATATCAGCACAGAACACCAATATGTTTAAAAACAAACTTGATAAACACTTAAAAATATAAAATGGGAAGAGATAAAGTGAAAAAATAATAATAAATAAGGCCTTCCTTGCTTCATTATGATCTTCTGCTTCACATGTCTTATTATGATATCGACAAAAGATCCAAATGACGGGTTTTAATTGCATTTACAGGCTGTGATAATTCTTTGAAGGTTTTTGTGGCTTCAGGGAATGATGTCCACGCATTACAAAATGACTTCTTTCCTTTTCCACTAAAGCCAGTATCACAGCCTGTAAACGCAAGGAAAAATTTAATCCCACTGTATACTTCTGGCCCAAGTGAATTAGCCAGGTCATGGATTGCGATGTTACGTGTACCTTTTCCGACCCCAAAACAAATCCAAAATTCTTCCAAACAGTAATGACGACTACATCTGTATTCACAGTTCTTACCAAAACCTTGGTATGACCGTGCTGCACAGCATGATAAATATGAAGGAAAATTCGGGAATCAGCTTCTTCTTGCTTCGAGTACAGGGAGGCTACGTCTGTGCCATCATTACGTAGAACTTTTTCGCCTTTTGTTGATAAAATCGTCCTTTTGTCATATTTAACTTGCTGGAGCCCATCAGATAGGAAATTAAAAAGTTCTATTTTATTGTCAGAACAGCAAAGAAATTTTAGCCGTTTTTTGGTAGCTCTGCTGCTGTGACCCTTTGTCGAAGTCCTTCTCCTCTCTTTTCTCTGGTAGTATTCTTCAAGCTGTCCACTTTGTATACGTCAAAAATTACATCAATTCTGTTCCCTTTTTGGTTCTTTACATAATTTATAAAACTACTGCGGTAGTCTTCAAACGTTATATTGGTATCTCCAGAAGTGACGTGAATATTTCCATTTTAATATCATACCTAACATACATACAAATATCACGCCTGTAATCCGGGGTAGGCAGAGCGTAAACGGCTGCAAAAAACGAACATTTGCGCCACGTCTGACAAATATTTGAGGGTCATTGGACAAAGTGTGTATAGCTTTAGTGACAGGTTGTCAGCTCATCGCCTAAAACTGCAGTACACACCCTCGAGTCCCTTAGTCGCCTCTTACGACTCCCACGGGAAAGAAATGCTGTACCTACTAACCTAACTTACCTACTTAACAAAATAAAATTATATCCACGTGCCGTGTCCCAGTGGTCCGGTGGCGCCCCTACGTGTTTGCATAGATCTTTAAAACTACGCAACGGATTTCTATGCGGTTTTTGTTGATAGCTGGAGAGATTCAAGAGGAAGGTTTGTATAAAATACATGCCAAAACAAAGTCTCATTACCGCAGGAAAACGGTTAGCAGCGGGTAAAATCGCTAGATGGGCCGCTAACTCCTCACAAAATTGGACTTATAGTTTTCAAGATATGCTTACATATCTTGAAAACTATAAGTCCTATCAACATACATCCAAAGACTGTTTGTAGATAATTTTATAAGGAACATTTGTTTCCTTGGCAGTTTTCCCCTATCTTTACCCGTTTTCAATAAAAATAAAAATAACTGAAAATTGGGACATAAAAGGGGGGGTAAGGGGGGGAAACAGGGGGGCCTGGACGTGGTTCCCTTCATTTATTGAAACACATATACATGTCGATGATAGTAAGAAAAAAAATAGGAAAGGAATAGAGAAAAGAAGCGAACACAATGAAAAAGGAGGAAAGCCTGGATACATACAGGCACACACGCCGTGATCATCAGGATGTCGCTAAATCAGGATCACACTGCATCAGGTCCTTTGTAGAAAACAATAAAGAATGGACCCTAAAACTAATCAACCAGCAAGTCTGGATGATACTAAAAATCACAATCATAATCAAACTTACGTCAGGATATGAAATAACACCGAGGAAGTATAACCTTTCGTTAGGATACAGAACAACACGTCGTGGGCGTATAATCATCGAACCCTGTAGAATACTGCATCGTCAAATGCTATCTCCAGCCACTGAAATGATAAGCCACAACGTCGATACCATTACGCAGTCAATTCCCACGGTGAGGTTGTTTCGACCTGGCAGGTCATCGTCAGGCACGGTGTAACCGTACTACAACCGACCTGTCTACCAAACCAACCTAAGAATTTTAAGACACACGCTGATCAACATCAACGTGTCTTCACAACACCAAAGATACCGATTGACACTAACCTTCAACACCGAACACTATTGAAATCCACAGTCTGCAGGATTACAAAGAGACCACAGCAGCAACTGTCACCAACCTCGTACCATCTCTGCATTTCACCAACCTCGGCTACAACCTCGGGGGAATACTACAATAACCAACACACACTTCATGATCTCCACAAATATTCCACTGGCAATACGAATCTAGGGCTCCGCCATCGCTAGACGACCACAGTTTCTCCAAACGCTCCAGGATTCCAAAGATTTTACCAGATTCTAAACCTAACTGCAAAACGACCACATAGAACGACAGACCAACCGGAACTGTCAAAGTTGTTTACTCCGTCGATCACGTTCCGTTTCTCCATTACGAACGCAGCCAACAATGAATTGTGAGAGCGCACTACAACGCCTCTAACGTCACTCCAGTCTATCTTACAGTCGATAGCTAACTGCGCGCGAATAAAGCGCATCGCCTATTTGAGTGTTGCCAGCGATTATGCGTTTCGTTTCTGCAAGAATCAAATAGCAATTAAACGGAAGAAAATAATAACAAAACGTGAACTGTCAAATAATTTCAGCCAACACCCACCAGAGCTTGATCAATCTCCGACATATAAAAGCAACATACATGCCAGGTTTCATGCTTTCTGCCAGATGGTATCATACCTCCATACAAAGTCACAAATTGGGACCCGGACTATGTGTATGTATTGACAGACAATTATTGTGTATTGCCATAGTGTCAGGCCATCGCCTAACATTACAATACAATGGTAACCCTCGAGTTCCTAATACTCCATTGGGTTGATGCTATTCGAAGCCGACATCAAGAATAACAATTTTGCAACATTATTATTTAGGAACACTCTTTATAAGTCCTTGTAGTGTGCGAGACATGTTTAAATTACCTTAAAACCTTGTTGGCATCTACAAGGCTTCATATTATGTGCACCTGATTTCTGGTTTGTTGCTTTCTGGATCTAAATAACCTGGGCAATAATAGACTGAGCACATTGGAGCAAACACTAATTAAATCTCTTAATTAAACATGAGAATAATAGAAACTAAAAATAAGAATTTTTATGAAAATTATAATAAAGTACAACAAAAAGAGCAAAGTTTTAGCATATTGCAAACTTCTTTTCGCTATTTCGGTAAAATATGTGTATGACTTTAACGGTTCTTCCACTTGTCGTCCGTCGCATCGTATTTTTAACGCATCATAACGCATTCGTCTGTCAGGTGAAAAGAAATTGCATATTCCTATCTGATTTTAAGGTATGCACACGTAACAAGGTAAATTCGAACATTAAGTCTCCCATTACGAACTCGGCCTTGATTTTTGATACAGATCGATTCTAAGAAGAAGAAAAAGATTTCGGCCTCACTCGGAGTCATTAGTCATTTTATATGAGAGGCTAATTCGGTCTTCAAAATTTGGCCTTTGCTCGATAAAAACGAAATTCACTTGATCACATCAAGATTATTCTTAGAAAAAATAATATTAATATGTACCTACTTAAATACTTATTATTGTTTTTTACGCGTTATGTATCATTATAGTACTTACTTATACCATTCCAAAGGTTGTTATAATATGAGAATTATGAACGAGTAAAATTTTTTCTTTTTTTTCAGGCGCTGACTTTTTGTTAACAACTTTTCGTGCATAGCAACAGCAATTAATTTCAGACGTGATCTTCGAAACTCGCATTTAATAGAATAGTGAACCAATTGAGGCTATTAAAGGACCAATAAAGACCCAAGACTTGGCTCTTGGTGGTACCTTATAGACAATTAACCTAATATTGATTGCCCTACGTGACGACCTTTATCCTTAAAAACACAGGGTGTTAGGAAAAGTTGTGTGTTACTTGCAAAGGGTACCTGCCTGTCAATCTGAACAACTTTTACTGAGAAACATAGGTAGAATAAAAGGAAATTGATACCCACGGTAAAATATTTTTCACCTCTCCAGCTTGAAAAGAACAGTTTTGACGCGTAAAACCAATGGGCAAAGGTTTTTTACACTGGTAGAGAAAAGATTTGAATTTCGAACATCTCATTTTATCGAAACTAATCATAACAAAGGCGGCGGGGCGTTCATATTTCCAGGCGGTATTTTTGTGATGTTTTAATAGATAGATACACATCACGGCGTATGACCCAACGAACTGGAACCAAAAACAATTGAATACACATAAATTGTGGTTTGTTTTGTGTACCTCTGACTTCAGTAATTTCAAGACAATAATATCAAAACAATAGACTTCGGGGCCAATCACAGAGGATAATATAAGGTGTAAAAAATACTGCAAATATTTCAATGGGTGAACCAGACAATGACACTGTACAACTATCCCCAAGGAGCATAGGGCGAATAATGAAAAAAAATTTAGACCTCCCATACAAAATGTTTCAACCAATCGGGTCAATTTGTGTGGATGGTCCAATTTGTTGGGGAGGGTTGTTAAGTTTCATGGGCTGGTTCACGCCTTAAAATATTAACAGATTACATTTGCACGTCCTGTATAAGGTGTTACCAATATAATAATTCATTTATATCGCAAAACCCACTACTTGTGTTCCTTATCAACTATTATGAATGAACTGAATTACTTTTGAGAAGTCGAAGAAAGCTTTCAGTTTTTCATGAAAAATAATTATCAAGAAAAATAATTATTCAGCTAAGTCTTCCATTGTGTGTGCTAAAATATTCGACACATTCCGTTTTAGGAATGTTTTGATAGGTGCAACTTTTACTCTCGATAAGAGAAAGTGATTTGTAGGGATAATTCTTTCCGGCTAATTTGAAACGTGAACAACACACATAGAGACACACTCTCTATATTTGAAAAAGGTATACAGACTTTCTATGTAGATGTAGCATAAGAAGTTTTTATTTATTTAGAATGAATTGATTGTTTCATCAACCCATGTGAGGCTTAGCACTATTTTCCAAACACCCTGTATTAAGTTATAGATAGATATAGGTTCGTTGGTCGGTGCGTTCCCACGGATATGAGCTAGGCGGCCGCAAACCGCGCCTCAGAGTCAATATTTATTTGTTTACTTCAGTCCCTCCTCACGCGGGCACTCGTAGACCTATTAATTAAGAGACTTGGACCAAAGGGAGTTCTTTTATAATATAATTGAAGAAATATCTTGAATTTGTATATTTTGGCACTTGATACAAGAAAAATATATACCAAACGACCAAACCTCACTCGTGCGTAGTTTTTGATTCTATATTTTTTTGATATTTTGATTTAACTCTATTCATTGTATTGTAATGTATTCTATGAAATATTCAACTAACGATTTTGGTTTTTTTTTCAGGTACGTACCTACTGAAATGAAACTAAGATTTCGGTAAGCTTTGTTAAATACAATGTTTAATTCTCTACATTGAATTTATATTGATATTTCAATTCAATAAGTCATTATTGATATTTTCGGGTTTACGTAACCATCATGCATGAATAGATAGATACTTAGACAAATCTACTCCCTCTAAGTACCTACCAATCAAAAGGCAAACAGTATCGTGAGAATTCATTGACTAAATTGGAACCGTTATCTATTGTAGCTAAGGCGGTTGTCACACTTGTCGCTCGTTGCTGCGTACTTCTAACGCACCGTAGCGCATGCGTCTATCAGACCAAATGCAATTGTGAATTCCGATTTTATTCCCTTACAAATACGGCTACGGTGCGTTTACGGATACGTGTATCTAGCGACTTGACAGACGCATGCGTTACGGAGCGTTAAAAATACGCAGCGACGGACGACAAGTGGGAGAACCACCTAAAATAAGCGCCAGAGCTACTAAAATTAATTAATCAAAAGGTCATTATAACGACTAATTGGGTAATTTCTTCTTCGCAAACACGTTTATATTGGCTTTTATATAGGAGGACTCTACGATCGGTTTCCATCTGCTAAAGTACACAGTTAGTTCTAGAATACCGGATTAAGTATTTCAATATGACACGCAAGATAAGTACAACACTTAAGCGATACAAAGTCAATTATTTTGAAACTAAAAAAACCTTAATATAATACCTATATCTCAGTCTTCCCGTTACGTAATTGAGCGTCTTGAAACAAGAAAATCCCATAAATTTTAATTAACGAAAGAAGCACTCGCTAAATTAAAGCTGCTGTTTTAATTTAATGAGATGTTTTTAGATATATAGGTTAATGGTAAATACAATGCTGGCAAAATTTAATTTAAGTTGTTTGTTCATATAAATGTTGTCTGTGTAATGAAATGTGTAAACTGTAGGGAATTTGAAGTGGCATGACAAAGAGAATAGATTTAATTTCTGATTACCAGGAAAATTGGTTCCTTGATAGACGGAAGTTGGTTTTTGACTTTAAGTTGTTGCTGCCGTTTTAACATGCCAAACTCAGATCCACCTCCATTTAATATTTAAATGTTTAAAGGCCAGCGAATTTGAGTCGTTTTCAGTAGTACATTGAAAATTAACTTTATGTATCGTACATGAAATGTAGTCGATTTTAATCTCGTCGCGGAACGGTTTGTGCTGACGCCGGATCCCTCATTTGCTCCCAATTCTGGGAACTACCGGCATGTACCGGGTAGATCCAGTCCGATCCGCCCTTCCCAGAACGACTCCACAACAACGACACAAACTTCTCCAGGTGAGCCCTTGCTCTCCACCAACCAGTGATGTGTAGCTTTCAGAGCCCCGGGGCTAAAATCAACAGGACTATTCTATTTCAGTCTCTTAAAAAAAAGCTGACGCCGGAACCGTGATGCCATCCATTATCGACTTTGTTTCACATCCGATGCAATTCACTTTTAATTTTATCTTCGTCAATCGAAGTTAGACTGCATTTGCCCTTAAAGTTAATAAGACGTTTTGAGACTCGATAAACGTAGGTATGCTCGTATATATTCTGGTTTTTTTATACATACCTACCTACCTAGCGCTCGCTACAAATTTCGTTGAGCAAAACTTCCATAATTTTACCTTTTAGGTGCTTTTAGTTATTTATGGTAGTAATATCCCCGCTGTCGCCGAGTTACCACTGGAGGTGTTTGCTCACTCACCGTACAAGCAGATTGTTTGTTTGCAGTTTGTGTGGCGTGTGGGTGTACTGCAGTACAGCCACGGGTGCCCGTGGGAACCTCGCCCACGTGTGTGGATTTGTTTGGCCTATGTTAACGACGTGAACTGGTGAAAGGGTTTAAATGATGGCCGGTTTAGGGAATATTTATTGTTTAGGAGAGTGTCAAAAATGTGAGAGGCAGCATACGCGTCGATAACAGCGCGCATACGGGCGTATATCTTTGGATTTGTTTACGCGGCACATTATCTATCTGGTCCGTTTATTTTCGCTCTTTTACGTGCTTGATATCACTAACCAACCAAATTTAACGTTATTTGGACGCACATAAAATGGAGTCACACTAATGAATAAATCTAGCTTAAATAACGCAAAAAATATAATGAACCGCGCGAAGTTATGTTATCTAAATTGACAAATCTTACACCTTAGCTTGATTAAAATCCCTGATATCTATCTCCACGTCTGTAATTTCAATTAACTTAACGACGGTAAGTATACTGCAAATGTCCTTTAGGCAAGAATACCCAAAAGTTGTTAAAAGTTGTGGAATAATTACGACAACATTCCGTCGTACGCAAAACGAGCACAAAACCATCCATTACACTGTAACAACTTCATCGCTCCGAGGCAAACAATGTTCGCTTTTTCAAGGCATGTGTCCGCTGGCCAATACACGCTAATGAGACGCTACGAAATTGGAAATAATATAAAAAAAAAGCTTTTCTGTGAACTTATCTCTAGACAACGATAACACTTTAAATTAAAATTTAGATATATATTCTATGCACGTCTTATCCGCGTTTACTTTAATACCATTACTCTTCCCTAGGTCTGCTGTAAGAAATTTCTTATTAAAGATAAGCAGTGCCTGTTGTGTCTGTATTCTTTATGGGTTTTTCTCTTTACTGTTCCTGCGTACAATAAATCATAAAATAAAATAAGGAAACAAAAAACGCGACAAAATACCTAGCCATTTATTTGTTTGATGCCACACACTTCTGCAGCGTCGCCATAGGCATTGGTAACTCTTTACCAGTGTATGCAGCTTTATTAAAAATAAAGTTCCTCTGGGAATATCCCTATCCCTTGAACGAACAAATGTTATTTCTGATATGTTATGTCTGACTGACTCACTAATTCATCAATAACACTGAGCGGCCTTTAACGAAAGTGGCCAGTTGGCTTCTGAATGAAATGTGTACCAATTAAGCCAAGCAATAAACACCTCTCAGGGGTTGTATGTTTAATAATTTAAAACCTTTTGGCCCGAGGCGGCTGTAAATTGAGGACCCTAAATGAAAAGGTTTTCTTATTCTTAGAATTGATATTGGATTTCAAGTGATTTTATATCGAAGATATATTTAATTAAAACGATTCCTTGACAAGTTTTGAAACATATTTTGAGCTTCTACTCTACGGTAATCAAAAAGCTCTCTTTTCCTTCACGTGAAAATTATTTCTCGAAACCAGCGCGGAACGTGTGTGACATCAAAAATGCGAATTATATCCTCATACAATGTCAAAACCTGTGATCTGTGAGTTCCAAACCGAAGTACTTAGCAACAATTAAAATATAACTTTGTAAAGGGTCCCAAACAAGTCTCAATACTAACGACACCCAGGAGATGTTTACTTAGGACACCCGGAAGGCGGCTGAGAACCCGTTGAATACAATAAATATTCAATATTACCGAAGTGAAAGAGGTCATAGACATTAAAATGTACATAGGCCTCCCAAGCCTCTGAAGATGATTCCTACGCAATAACGTAAGCGCGAGCTCAATTGATTTGATTTGAGTAAATTGAAATGAATTATTTTGTGATTGAGTTATTGTTTGTGTATTTGGAACAGAAACATAATTGTATCAAAATCTTATTGATTAATAATGGGTTTGCTCTTGACTCTAGTCTAGGTCATAGGACAGATCATAAATCTCAGGTCAATGGTTTGTTTTATGATACCAATTATCTTTTACGATATTCTTGTGACGATGTTATCATCGTTGTACAACATTCAGTTACACGCAGTTGATTATTTAAAACATGTACATTGTTTTGATATATACTCAATAATTTTTAATTTTAAAATTGTATGAATTCTTGTCATAGTTACCTTTATTAAAATAATATCTTTTAAAAATAACTTCGCTGTTTTAATAAAGTTACAACATGTTACTCTGATGTATAATTTTTAAATGCTCAAGCCCCAATTTATGTGCAGGAGATGAATTTCAGTATTTTGATGACTTAATGGCACTGGCAGGTTTGTATTGTAATCCTTTTATAACCCCACGCTACTGCACCGACGCCGGAAATAATTAGGTTGATTCCATGACTTTCATTGTCTCTCTGAAAAATGACCGCGTCGTTCAAACTTTGTACTTCACAGTATCTTTAAGTTTTATGTCCACTGCGCTTCTATCATTTATCTTTCCGGGACAATTTGCCAGGTTCCGACTTGGTTGGGAGACATCTAACTTTTCACTTAGCCGAGTGAAACCGGATCTGGAAAATGGTTTTGGGTAAACTAAGTAGGTAGGCACTTATTTTATCAGATTCTTCACTGGTTCAGTTAGTTACTTACTTCTTTAGGTTCACAATCCTAAAATAATTATGTCAAAATGCCGTTAGAATTATTTGAAGTCTATGCAACGGACAGATTAGGAAAAAGAACGTAATGTTTTTAGTATTACACACACATATCACGCCTATAATCCCTTGCGGGGCAAGCAAAGCGTAAATGGCCGCAAAAACAGACTTCTACGCCACGTCTGACAAATATTTGAGGGTCATTCGGAAAATTGTTTGTCGCCATAGTTACGGCTTGTTAGCCCACCGCCTAAAATTGCAATACACACCCTCGTCTCTCGAGTCCCTTAATTGCATCTCACGACTCCCACGGGAAAAATTAGGTGATGCTATCTAAGCCGACATGTTTAAGTTTGACTCAGTAGGTCCCTATTATTATTTTTTACTGCGAAACGGATATTATTCGTAATAAGTAATACTAAAAAATTGAATGACGAAACAGCCTTCATTACAATATCGAATTAACCAAATTGGTTAAATTTTGTTGTTGTAGAAACTCTCTGAGGGCCTGTTATCAAATAATTATATTGCCTTTGGTGTTAGCCACTTTGAAAGTGTTAATTATCAAAGTTGAACGCGCCCGCGGAGCTTAACAAGTATAGCATGTTGCTTTTCGACTTAATATTAACTTAGTTTATTTGAATTTGCGAACGGATTTTTATGAAAGAAAAATCTTGGCGTTAACTAGGTAGGTACTATCAGCAGCACATCAACCTATGCATTGAATCTATCTAGTTACTGGTGTACGGGGTGTAAGAGCCAGCCCTCCGAGCACTGATATTGCAGGAAACTTTTAAATAAATCTACTTTCCATAGCAAATGCGGTCAGCTGATTGTGATTTTGTATTATGTCTATGTATATAAAATAAAATATGTGTCTATTTTATTTTGTCTTTTCCTGGCATATGTTTCTAGGGAAAAGTAGTTTAGTTTCATTATCTGAACGCACCCTAAGTATTCGGAAGGCTGTGCCTGTATATGGATAACCGGTAAATTTATTACCGCTGGGTACCTACGTAATTTTTAAAATACATTTTATTTATCAAATTTGATATTAGTCCCGTTATTAAAATAACTTACTTTTGACTAAGTAATATTTTTATCAATTTCTCGGTTCAGTAAAACCCCTTCCTGCGGTGACAGGTCATTTATATAAGAAAATATTTTAATTGTCGCCTTACTGAAATTTTTCTCATCCCCCAAATTGGGCCCTGACTTATGTTTGTGAAGTAATTATTTTAATAAGCCACGAGCCTTACATGTGGAAGAGGCTTGGGGCGTAAACAGACAACTTTATTTTAGTCTTTACATTTTATACTGTTACACAATATTTTAAAGGTATTGTAATGTTTTATTAAAAAAACTCTAAGTACGTCCTATAAAGCTTTTACGAGTATACCAACCTTTTAACAGGTGTTTAAGATCCTTTGAAGTTGTAAAAGACATTTTTCCGTTGCCGCAAATAATAAAACTTTTCGCTGTATTGCGTAGGTACGTACACTACTTAGATACTTAGATGAAAAATAGTAAGTGATTCCTAAGTACCAATAGCGCCTCGAACTACTGATTAAACTTATCAACATTTACTAGTTTTCCGTACAGTTATTAAGAATAACCAGCATAGGTTGATACCTTATAATATAACTACCCTTTTGGTAAAATAAAGAACAGGTGATACTTAAACTACTTCGAAAAATTAGCTTGGAAAAAATATTATATGGACTGTCTTAATTTAAGGAAAGCCGTGAGTCGACCATTTTTTTAGTTCATTGGTTGGAAAACTTTGGCAAAGGAAAGTTTTAAGTGATTTTCAAGATTTATGTGGTAAGTGAAAGCAACTTGTTTAATTTCCTTATCATCTGAAAAAAGTAATGCAAAGGTTACGAGTGTCTCTTTTCTTGTCACATCACTACATACAAAGTATACTTATAATTCTGTTTACAAATAAATATGCGGTCCTAGATAAGGGTAATGTATTCAGGAAAGGGTTGCTAAACTTGTATTGTCTTCAGGCAAAACTTTACCTTTCCCTTAGGACTACATTTACCCGTATCATTCGGACGACAGATATGTTAATAAAAGTAGGTAGACTCCGGTTACCATCATTTACTGAGAATGTCCCTCTCCACATAATACTTACACACAACGCCTAAACTGTCTTATTGTTATTTAGATTACTATGATGGATGGTGTGTTGATGTTGTATGTGTCTCACTTGTTTATGTATTAATTAAAGGGATTGTACTTACCTTACCTACCTATTCAATTTGTTATATGTGCCAAAACAAATAGCTTTGACTTTTTTATGGTAAGTTTAAAATATGAAGAAAATTACCTCTCGTATACAAAAATGCAGTTTTGTTCATATTAAATATCTCGCTTGCTAAGGCCAAGTCAATTTATAACTTGAACGGTAAAAATGTTTGTCTGGTTCCATGAAAACCTTTTCAAAACGGATCGCAATATTTCAGACATTTCGCTGAAAATTTAATTACAATCGACAACGAGTTGGAGCAGGATTCCTGGGCTCTCATTCTGCTAATGCAGTTGTTATTATTGTTATAAAAAAACGTCATAACAAAAATACTAGAAATATATGTACCTACTAAACAGTCATTGAAATAAATATGTAGTCATACATACATTAAAATGTAGACTAGACATGCCGACAAATTGTTGAAATTCGTTTCGAATTTTTTAATTACTGTATATTTTTGTAAAGTAGGTTATACTATACTGCTAAAAGATTTTTTAAATAAAAACTAACTGTAAAACAAGATTCTTTCAAAATTCTTTATTAATTGGTCGACCCGTCATTCTATAATTTAAACTTGTTTTACGACTATTGAAATAATAAAGGAAGCCATTGTTCACTCACATTTAATGAACAGAATGAACTATTCAACTACCTGGGGTACTTCATAGTAGAAACAATCTGGAAAGTGTTTTCAGGAAAATGAAATATTCCACTAATGAGTTGGCACTGACCAGCGCTTTCAACTAGAGGTAAGCTTTTTGCCTTTTAACTGCTATAAATTATGTCGTTTCAATATGACTTCTTTTTCAATTTACTATAATCCTACTATAAATGCGAAATTTTGTATGTTTGTTTGTTACTTCTACACGCAAAAACGACTGAACCGATTGTAATGAAATTTGGCACACATATAGAAGGTAACATGGATTAACACGTAGGATAGTTTTTATCATCACTTATGCGGGCAACGCCGCGGGTAACAGCTAGTTAGTTATAAAGACGACTGGTGCATACTTTTTAAGGTGTAATGGGCTTAGAAATCAACCGCAAAAGGTTGGACAGTGTTCGGAATTCTGTATCCTATTTCTTGAAATCTTCATATTATGAGACGATATTTTTGTTAGTAATATCACAGAATATATAATAGTTGGTAATATTTAAAGATATATGCCACAAAACTATTGGGCTCAAAACTGGAACCTTTATTATTAAACGAACAAATATCACTCATGATGTGGGTTTACACGACTTACTTGTTGTAAATTTGGTAGAGAGTTTACAACAAGTAAGTCGTGTAAACCCACATCAAAACTGGAACCGTTGAAAAAGTCGCAGGTTTTGTACTAATAGAATTGAAATGTTCTTATATGATTTGGTGTACTGCACTGGCATATGCTAACAAAAAAGCACACATTATATTTCAGAACAAATACTTATCTTTATTTTATATATTTTAGATTGTTTTAAAACCGTTGGGAAATAAAATATTTACACCATAATTTCGTTATTGCAATTCGCTGCGTGTAAGTAATAAATTATTTAAATTGCTGCATCGTGCTTTGTGTGTGATTGCGAAGCGTTCTCTGTATAGTTCGCAAAAATATTGTTTTCGTTGTGTAACTTAAATTAACACGAGCGTAGTTTATCAACATTGCACTGTTTGTCATGTACATTATTATTATTTTAAAAATATATTTTTAATATTTTGCTCTTGACTCTAGTCTAGATCATAGGACCGAGACAGAGTCCAAGATGGAGTGAGCTCACCCAGAAGAAGCCTCTTCACTCTTACTTTGAAGAGATTAGGGTTGTATGCGTTTGGAAACACAGACGCAGGTAATTACAGCTCTTTTCCTGTTTCGGCTCGTGGATCAAAAGAAAATTGTCGTTCGGTGCTAGCTGGCCCTTCATATGGAAAACTTGTTCACACATTTCCAGTATTTTAGTTTTTTCATCTAAAGCATGCGTAATTTAACGGGGTGAATGACCGCGCCTGATGTGTGAGCTTTCAATTAAACCTCAGACACACTAATTACTTTATACCGACAAAGAGTATGAAACAAACATCTGTTCACAGCCTGTTACAAGCATATCGCCCCTTTCGGGATTGAATTTCAAAAACATACCTACATCACACCTTTGGTTGTGTGTAAAATAATATTACTTCGAAAATTAAAAGTATTTGATCAATATTACAGCACAGCTTAAATTTGACTTAAATTTAGTGATTGATGTGTACTGACACGGTGAATAAAAGATATTGGATCTTAACCTAGTCTGTAGAAACATAATTTTTAGTCCCGGAGCAAAATGTTTGAGACCTTGATGAAATCAAAGAGTTTTACTCAAATTGTAATTTAGGCGTGATATGTGTTTGTATGTGTGTATGTCATTTAGCTGAACTACACGACTAAACTTGTACACAAACATGAGCAGCGGGAATTTTTGCTCAGAATATCCCAAAAGTCTTAACTTGTTTAAAATCCATACCATTTGAGATGTCTGATGTCTGTTTGCGCGCAGGATAAGTTTTTCTACTCTACCGCAACCGTGCTTATCCTAGCCTGGCTCGTGACCGCGACCAGTAGCATTTACACACCAATTGGATCCGAGTAGGATTTAGACATACATACATTATATTTACAGCTACAATAGGCTGGACATTGGCCTCCCCCTTACCACGCTTGGCAGGCGGATTAGCGAGCGCAGTGAAAGATGTTACTTTCACAGTAAATGCTGTGGCCCATTTCCTGGTTAAATGTTTCTCTACGTCGCTTTTTACGACATCCACGTCTAGAATAGGGGTGATGCTAATCCAATCCGGCATCACACAGCAAGGATTTAAACGCAGCGAACGAAACAAAGCTACATTTAAACTTTACACAAAGTTGTAATGGGAGTTACCTCGATCCTCACAATTTGCGCTGTTCTTTGAAGTTTATGCTTTACAAACCATTTGCTTCGTTAAAGATTAGATTTGATTAATAGAATTTTGGTAGTAATTTGCATGGAACCGTATATCTACTTAATAAAATCTTAATGAGAATTAAAATGACTCTTCAACAACAGTCAACAACTTGAGCATGTACTTACGGGATGTTAAACTATTTCAGACAGCGAACCAGGCGTTAAACTGAACAATTATCATCAAGTAACATAAAAAAAACATGACCATTTAGAAAAAATGTTCATAGGCTGGTTCTTCCCTTGAATTATTTGCTGTGGGGTTTTTTATACCTTGCATATTTTTATTTATCAAGGGCTTTTTAATACGTTTACTTTTAATATAATGGAGAAAATCTGTAGACACAATAATTGCCTTCCTGCTCCTTTGATCCCAAGTATAAACCTGGGATCTTCAATGCTTGCTTTCAGAATATGAAATGAGCTAAATTGGTATTTCCTTTACTAATAAATTCGCTTTTAAATAATTAATCGGAAACTCTTGTTCTCCAATCTAACCCAATTTATCAAACGAAAATAAAAGCATTGCACTCCACTCGATATTTCTGAAAAGTTGGTTTTAAGTTTGTTGGTCCTCAATTTATAATTTTTTAGGAAAATTTGTTCATCCGAAATATCTACTTCCACAATAAAAAGTTAAGTATTGTAAAAAAGTTATTTGGCTACGGCGTAGCAAGTGCTACGATACACTGTGGCAGAATTACTAGGCAATTTATACGTTTATAAATTCTGAATAAATATACTTATACTTTTAGGTAGTATAAATATAACTTATGGGGCAGGCTTTGAACCTAGTTTTCGCTGTGACTGTGAAATCTAATACGTCCATTTATGAAATGGCTATAGTGATGGATAGTCCTTCGGGTCTTTTAAAGTGCCTCTTTGAATGGCCAGGAAGAAAGCAGGTAGGTACATTGTATGTTTTTGATCGTCTAGTATGTCAGTGTATATGTGAAGGCGGATAAAATCTCAGCGCTCGCTTAGCAGATTGATCGGGAGATCCATTTGCCCCGCGACGGCTCCGCGAATGTAACCTACTTGCTCTTTTGTTGCAATGCTTGTTGCTCGTTTTTTTATTGCAGCACTTTAGCCATAACTTGCCGGTTTTTCTATAGCTGACACACACATTTTGAATCAATGTTCTTATATATTTTATGTATGTGTATAAAAAAGGATATGTTAATTTGAATTAGGTTAATTTTGAATAATATAGGCTACTCTTTACTGTGCGAAATTGATTTATTTCCACGGTGCGAAACCGCGCTGGTCCAGTTTTATATAAAAATTTGAATCTAGAGATTTATCAACACACACACATCACACCTGTAATCCCTTGCGGGGTAGACAGAGTGTGAACGGCCGCAAAAACAAACATTTACGCCACTTCTGACAAATATTTGAAGGTCATTCGGAAAATTGTGTATCGCCATAGTGACAGGTTGTCAACCCATCGCCTAAAATTGCAATCATGAGGTGTCTGCGATCCTAAACCAACTTCATTATCAATGTTTAAACTGGGCTGCGGAAGTCGATAAATACCGATTAGAGGGGGGCGAAATGTATCACTAACCAGAAAATATGATATATCACTCTTTCAGCTCATTTAGCTCAGACAAATACGGCATATCAGAAAACGAATACGTCATTTAATTATCTATCGAATCGAAAGGCTTAAACAATCCAGGCCATTTTGATGTAAATGATTCGCCGATTACCTATAGAAATAGCTTGGCTGCAAGTCGATGGCCTAACCTATTTTGAAAACTTTCTCTTACTTTTTGAGATATGGAAGATGTAGAGATATAATTGAACCACGTGGCTCTCTGTCTTGTCTTTAGCTCGCGAGCTACACATCTCTAATACCGATAGGTGGCTCAACGCTCGGGCAGTCAAACATCCCTAACTAACTACCAATACCGTTTTCAAACAGACGTTGATTAACTAGTAGACAGGATCGAGATAGGTTTTCGTTATTAAATCATTGACTGATAGACAGATCCATTTCGTCTAGTGACTCTTGTGAAGCCCTTGTGATGCAGAATTGCCTGGATGTCGATACTTAGACGTAACTCTATCCAGCTATAAGCTAGATAAGCGTCTGCTAGTTTCGTTTTCACATCAAATAAACTCGGATAACTTAAGTCTATTGATAGTATAGGAACATGAATAGGAACACCAATAACAATTTTATTTTTGTATATTATTCTTCTTCTCCTTTTCATGTGGGACACCGAATCGACGATCGTATATTGTTGGTAATGTTTTATGTAGGTACGATATAACATTTTATGAAACTAAAATACAACATGTCAGAGGCCTACTGCTGGTAGTGGGCGGTTGAAAAACTTTGACATCAGGGTTCATCGAGTTGTTGGACGACTCGGTGTTGCACTCGAAAAGAAGATGGCTAAAACCATACTTTCGGGCCATTTTTACGAAATTTTCGTCGCAGATCATTTGAGCTCGTGACGCTGCCTGTTATCGTCATTACTCATGACACATCAACCGGCAAATATGAATCATCATTCGTAGCTATCATACTATCATCAAACACAGCTGTGAACACTTTTGGTATCATCTTAATCATAGGAGGAGAACCAAATATCGAGCTGACCATTCCATTGATGTGTCTGGAAACTAGCCGTGTTGTTTTAAATGTTTCAAAACAGATTCATTGCAAAATACGGTAAGTAAATATTGACACTCGTTCACAAACTACAGTTGATTAATTAAACTGTGTGCGATATGTGCTCGGTTCAGTCAAATCGATTGGGAGATCCATTTCAACTCGTGACATTTGTGAGCTTTTGATGAAGCTCTCGAGGCAAATCTATCTTCATCGGTTTTAAAGTGAAGCCGATTCCAATTGCTATTAAATAAAGTGAAACTAGGGATGGACTAAGTATAGAAAGTATTCTACCCGACTACAGCAAATCAACAAGGAGGAGTATGGTTTTAACAAGCTGAAGAAAGAAGAAATATCTTCTCTCTATTCGACAACAAAGGTTGACGTTTTCAGTTCGCAAGAGGGGACTTAACGAGCCGGTCTGAAAAAAAGAAGGGGTATTGGCAGACGAGATAACTCGCTCTATAAACAAGTCCTTTTTTGCTATAAAGGAATTGTAGCATTACACACACGTAGAAAAGAAAGTTATATTGTTAATAAGAAACAATTGTTGGTATGTAATCTAAAAATAATTATTATACGGACGTAAAAAATTGTACCGATGGAAAACTACGTATTTCGGAGGAATAAAAGACGCCCCACGCGACAAGACAAATGTATATTGTTTCTGCTACACATACCATGAAAGGATGTATTACGTCAGAAGGGATTAGATTAGAATATTCATGTTGAAAAGTTTATCTCGTGTCGTGCACGTCTGCGGTTTTCGTCCGGACCCTCTCGGGACGGGAGAACTGGACCCACCGGGTGAACCGGGTGAACCGGACCTGATGCTTGGATTTAAACCCGTTTATGCTAAAATCCGGATTGATAGAAACCCAAGAAAGGTGCAAAATAAATAATTGCGACTGCAGTAAATAAAGCATTATAAAGAAAGATTTTTGCAGGAGTTTAGTAAAAATGTGTATATTTGTGTTCATCTCTGAAACGTATATTATTAAAAGAGTGTTATTACTGAAGCGTTTTTAGATGATAGAAACATATTAAGATAAATAAAATATGTACATAATTGAACACTAAAATATACAACTGAAACAGATTAAGTATTATAACTATACATTTATTACGGTTGTATGATATTATTAATGCTACTACTTAAATTGCAACAACCTTGCTGGGTACATGTTTGATCCTGAAAATGAAAATGAAAAGTATTTTATTAATATCCAATATAAAACTTAGACTAGGGTCAACATTACTTATATATGAATCATTTATAAAATAGTATATCTAAGTAGTAAAATAACACATTTAACAGAGGTCCCCAAACTAGGCATTGCCTGTATCTTGGGAAACCAATTTACATGGGATATCCGAATTGTGAACTTATTATCTATCTTTTTCTATTACAAAAACTTATTACTATGTTCGTAACTGAATGTGCGTAAACATTTTTAGATAGGTGAGGATTAATATGTTCTATTGCTTAAATATGAAAGTGTTAAGTGTGTCAGAACATAATTAAATATCTTGCGGTATAAGTATCCTATACGAGTACTTAAGTAAATCATTCTTTATACAACATGTGAGCAAATAAGCAATTGAGAATCTGTTTTGTTCTGCTTCATTTGCCTTACCAGGTAGACACATCAGAAAAAAATTAATTGTTATACCTACCCAAAAACAACGTAGAAAAATATTTATCGGGGCGCACCGATTACAAAAGACGACTGATAAAACCATGTTAAAATTCAATATTATTCCTCATTCATGACTGTAGCCTTTCGAAGGAAATTTTTCTCCGGTAGATTAAATTCGTTTCGACCTATATATTATTATAATGGCGTGAGTTTAGGATCCGTACATAATTTACCAATCTACTTCTGGGTGCGGATAGCTGTGGAATACCGAATAGATTCAGTTTTAGAATCAGAAGCTTCCTGAAATGTAACAAAGAACTTTCGGTAACACTGGGTGAATATAAAGTAGAATATAGACTGGGGCGTAAGAGATTTAGGATTTGAAAATAGTAGCCGTAAAAAATATATTTGTAGTAATATTACCTACTCAATTATGGTTAAATCACAAAATTTAATTACACAACCTGACTTAAGTTTGTTATTTAATTCCGAGCGTGGCGCGTGCATGGGACACTTATTAAAAGCGAATGTAATAGTTCCAAGGGACCTTAAGCGTGGCTGTTAACACTGAATGCGTGCAGAGGAAACATATATTTTCATAGCAAACTGTTTAAAGGGCGGGGCACACCGGCTCCGTATCCAGCTCCCGTCCGTAGTCACGCACGAACTGATGACGTTGTAATGTATGGGACTGTATCTTGCGTGCAGCACGGAACGGATACGCAACGCAAGCGGTGTGCCGTATCTCATACAATTCTATACATTACAACGTCATCAGTTCGTGCGTGACTACGGACGAAAGCTGGATACGGAACGGATACGGAGCCGGTCTGCCCCGCCCTTAAAACCTCCGCGGTCACACATAATGACTCAAAACACTAAAACAGGGTTCTTACCGCGATACTCGATTTTCTTGGACTGTCCGATATTCGACATTCGTCTAAATACGGATCAACACGGATCGTTGTTCCGTGATCATGGCCCATGTAACTGGGTCGAAATATCGGACAATTGAAGAAAATCATTTTGAATCATTATTTTGCATTTTGTTTCACTTTTCACGCCGCTGTTGGACTTGTGGCGTGTATGTCAACGTAGTCTCTGTCTACTATTCATAAAGCACTCATTCTCTAAGCGTATCCGGCAGGATGCATCCTTTATGCGCTGTCCTTTTCACTACGTGGCTACAGTGTGCTACAAGTTGGCATTACACTAGCCTACAAACAAAGCCTGATTCGGCATACATTGCTGGTAATATCATTTTTCTCATTGCAATATTCTCAAGATAACCCGCAATGTATGTCGAATCGGGCCTCGCTGACAGGCTAGTGTAATAAAGTTACCAACCTAGCGGCCTACTAACCGACTCCGGCCTAGTTTACATCATCGCGGCGTGAAACTACAAACTGTAGCACACACACATTGTAAATTAGCTACGTTTTGCATTTACTAATGAACGGTTACATGGTTTGTGCTAGACTCATTGTCGCAATTCAATGCAGTCGATAAACTATTGTTTATCGACTGCATTGGGAGTTTTCTTTTTGAGAATTAAAATAAAACTTTATTATTACAAGAACTCTGTACATACATTACATCAGCCAATTGCAGTCGGCTGCTGGACGTAGGCCTCCCCCAGGGTACGCCATAGGGAACGATATTATCTTGTTTTCGCCTTTTTTAAGTCATCGGTCCATCTGGCCGGAGGTCATCCAACGCTACGCTTGCTGAGGTGTGGCTTCCACTCGAGAACCCGTTTACTCCACCGTGTGTTAGTAGAACTTAGGAAATTAGCTAGAACCGTCTACGATAAATGTGCCTAGCCTAGTTGGCACTAGGCTAGGCACATTTATGGTAGCATACTGAAGTGGCCTTCAGTATGCTACAATTCCAGGCTATTTCCGATACTTTGACTATTTGCTTACTTTGAGAACTCTGTAGATGGCGTTGAACTGATTACGTTACTAGATGCCAAAGCCAAAAGGCATGAAAAAAAAGTAATTGTTCTTTACGAATCTGTCCTCTTTTTCGCGCTTTGGTCATAATTATTACTCTGTTTTATTTTTACAATTTTCTCGTTTTGGTTTTTGTTCATATGCAATGAAACCGATGAAAGTAAATATTTTTGTGATGCCAATGATGTAACAATGATTAGTTACGTTTCGTTTTACGATCTGATACACCTAAGTGAAAAAATTGAATAATTATGTGATGTTTCGTTTCTTTGTTTACGTACTAAGTACAGCGCCATCTATCCAGCGACTAGAGAAGATTTAAAAATAAATAAAAAGAAAACTCTATTGGCAAACATTGCTGGAAAAGCTCCATAACCTATTTTGCTAATCGCATTTGCTGGAAGTTATTATTTTTCTTGTCCTTAATAATTGCTCTTTGCTCTTTGTATCCCCGTTTCCGTTCTCCGTTGCGGTTGATTGTAATATATAAAATAATAAACGTAATGATCATCTTACATCATTGGTTTTCACAAAAAGTAATGGCAAAAGACATAATCTTACCTGCTTTTATGTACGTTAAATTTTCAATCATAGCCAATTCGCCTCCATAAATATTTTATACTATAGTGTTTTTTTGTTGGTACAGTTTACCTTGATTTAATATGCATAAGCAACGTTCGCCACTACTGCTTCTCTCCCCTATTGCTATATAATTAAGTATGACATCTTCAAACCAGCTTTTGCTGCTTTCTCCTAACATCGCCCAATCAACTGACCGATCAAATTGCTATTCCAGATAGATACACGGGGACGGATTATGGAAATTGGGGATAGATTCGATTATCGATTTGTGTCCATCTTCCCTTATTTTCATCACGAAGAATATTTGCAAATTAAATTGAATGAAAATAGATTCCATACTATTTGAAAATTCAACACGGGATAAATTTCTAGAGCTTACGAGGTTTTGAATTTCCGTAAATGTCACGCCACGAATTTTCGCCAAGAGCTACAGAGGCGGCAAATTGGTTCTCATAGTGGAAGATAATTCTTCTTTCCTGGATGTCTGGTTAAGTGTTATTTCTCTTTCAACCTCAACTGCATATCACATAGTACGTAGATAAGTAATACAAAATTATGATAAGTATCACTATCACTACATAGTATAAAATAAAGTCGCTTCCCGTTTGGTGTCTCCTTATATCTTTAGAATTACCCAGCGGATTTTGATGCGGTTTTTTTTATTAGATAGAGTAACTCGAGAGGAAGGTTTATAAGTATAATTTATTCCGAAAAATTGTCACATTCCCATGGGAAAACGGGTAGCCCAACTGGTAGTAAAGTTTTGACCCCCTTTTGACACCTTTAAGGATTAAAATTTCAAAAATGCTGAAACACGTATTTAATTATTTTAGGTAAGGAGTCTAATCAGAAATTTTGAAACAGATCACATTTAAGATAAAAAACTTTCATACAAACTTTTAACCCCCTTTTCACCCATTTAAAGGTTAAAATTTCAAAAATGCTGAAACACGTGTTTATTTATTTTAAGTTATTAGTCTAATCACAAATTTTGAAACAGATCACATTCATTTAAAAAAACGAACTTTCATACAAACTTTAAACCTTCGTTTGACCCTATTAAGGGTTAAAATTTCAAATATGCTGAAACACGTGTTTAATTATTTTAAGTCATATGTCTAATCACTAATTTTGAAACGGATCACACTTAAGATAACGAACTTTCATACAAACTTTTAACCCCCTTTTCATCTCTTGGGGGATTAAAAAAAACGGAATTTAAAGTAAAGTCGCTTCCCACGTCTGTCCCTGTCTGTTTGTTTGTTTGTATGCTTAAATCTTCAAAACCACTTAACGGATCTGGATGAAGTTTTTTTAAAAGATAGTGTGTTTCAAGAGGAAGGTTTTTATGTATGACTTATGTCGGGAGAAGGTCTGTTTCCCGTGGGAAATCAGTTGGCAGCGGGTGAAACCGCTGGGCGGGCCGCTAGTAGACTTATATTTCTGCAAACACGGTTTATTGACTTTTTGCTTCGATATTATTTATTTTGTCACTTTATGAATGTATGTTAGTTATAGCAGGTGGGTACAGACAGTCAAAATATCCGGTAACAAAATTACAAATTATTAATACTATATCACGATAATATCTTAACATAACCTTCAAAGTTCAGCGAAGCACTAAGAATAACGCCGTTCTTTAAAACAGATCTTTGCTTGAAGACTGCTCTCTAAAGTTTTATCTCTGGAGGGAAGACGCGATGAAATTCAGCTTATCATTTCTGGAATCCCTCCTGGCGCTGGAAATATAAAACAGTCATATTTCCAGTTATTCCCCGACGGAACCATCTCGGAAATATCTGTGGTATACATGGTGTTATTCAACTTATCACACCTGCGTACACTTAAGTCGCGAAATTTCAGATAGCTTTAATTATACTTTGAATGTTATCCGCGAAAATTGGTTGTCATGTCCTATGGACTATTCCGAGGCGATAAATGAGCGTCGTTGAGCATACAGCCACAGAATAAGGTACAGCTTTACAAATAATATACACCTATTATTGCGTTTACTCAATTTACAATTTGTTTTATATAGATTTCTCTCGCACTGCTCTGTTTTTTATACTTTCTCCTCCACCCAAAGGTTGTCTGGAAGAGATCGCTTTTAGTGATAAGGCCGCCTTTGCGCATAATAGCTAGGAATTTTTCAATTTTTGCAATTTTTTTGTATTAAAATGATTTAACTAACTTACTACACCTAGTAAATTGACGCGCAGCCTACCATATTTTTTATATTAATGATGGGTTTGCTCTTGACTCTAGTCTAGGTCATAGGACAGAGACAGGGTCTAAGATAGAGCGAGCTCACCCAGAAGAAGCCTGTTCACTCTTATTTTGAAGAGATTAGGGTTGTATGCGTTTGGAAACACAGACGCAGGTAGTGAGTTCCACTCTTTAGCAGTGCGCATTATAAATGATGACTGGAAGCGCTTAGTCCAAACCTACAATCGCATATCCCACCGATCGTTTTATACGGAGAAGATCACTTAATCTAGTGATCTTAGGTAAGAATTATAAGTATGATATTTAAGACAGTTTGAAAATATAATGTGCTGGCGTACTTCCTTCTTCGAAACATCCTGTATATTTGTGGTATTACGTGAGGAAGTACCTATTGTACAGAATTTGAATGTTATAAAACGGGATATAGAATGAAATGAGAGTGGGAATGTGTTTAAGGATTGTGGGGAATGAATGAATGAATGAATGTAAAGTTGTGAATACGCAGACTCTCGAGTGAACGTTCTTCTTTATTAAGTCCTAGAATACCTAAAACTTTACGGTAAACAAAGAAGAATGTTTATGAATGAAGATTATTTTAGGGTGGGTTTGTCAAGTCATCTTCTTATTTACACAAAGAAAGAAGGCTAGAAGCAATAATAACTAATGATTATTGATAACTATTCATCTTTCTTGATGTGACGACCTTCACAGATAGAGGGAGATGGTTATATGATTTATGTTGCGGTCCTCAGGGATAATGTTTCGGGATGAAAAATTACCTTTAACGGATTTCAATTTGCTACAAATATTGCCCTACTAACTAACCGTGTCAGACCGGGGCTATGAAAAATAATAATTGCAATGTGCTTGAAGTAGGTATCTAGTCTTTCCTTTCGAAGGTGAAGTGTGTGCCATACACATCATTTAAGGTTCAAAGGTTTAGTTTACGTAAGCAAACGTTTATAATTTTTCTGAAATATTCACCAAAACTGAGGACAAGAAAAATAAACTTGATTCTGTATTTTCCCCATGCAGTTTGCATGATCTTCTATCTTTTTCATGTGGGACACCGAGTCGACGAACGATCCGATGAAACTTATGCCTTACGTAGCATACATACACGCGTATATATATTATCTTTTCTGAAATCTAAATCATCGGCAACGTCGCATAGGAACGTCCACATTATGCGACATTTACATACTTTTAGAGTAATGGACGGGCAGGGCGGAGCAGGCCTGCGTCCGAATTAAATCCACCTCTAATCAAGTTCGGGTTCCTAACAGGGATGGTGAAATGAAAAAAACTGAACAAGTTATAAATAATATCGACCTTCATAAAAACCTTTTACAATACTAAGCCGGTTTTCTATTTGGACATTACAAAATTTATTGTTATGAAAAAAGAAAATTGTGTGATACATTTTTTTACAATGACGGATTATGACGTCAATAAGTGATAATCTATCCTACATTGAATAAAAAATTTCAATTGAAATTTTAACTTGAGAAACTTTGTTTAAGTAATTATTCCTTTATTGAATCGAAACAAGTAAACATACATTTAAAACTTAAAATTAAACAACAGACGAGCTTATGTATTTAAGAGAACTGTTCCAGCCAACCTAGTGAGGGTGAAAGATGGGACTACACGGAAACAGATACAAAGAAAAATAAAATAATTATATATAAGATACAATAAAATATACTTATTTATGCGCATATACTTAAACAAAAATACTACTTCAAATTCTAATCAAATCGTGCTTAAATTAAATTTTTTGCCTCTTAAACAAAAAGCTATACAACTATCAGAAAAAACAAAATCAAAGTTCTATTGAGACTCTCTAGGCATTACCTCAGTTAACAAAAGTGTTACAAAACTTCAACATAGTTACTTCAAATCAAAGTTTCACGTCAGTCGGACCCAAAAACGACGCTGAATATTCAATACCAAACCAACCCTTTGTTTTTTATAAATTTCGCCTTACGGTATTCCAAAATTAGTAAATTGGAATGTCGAAAAAACAGGTCAGCTGCGTGCGACGGAGTTGCCTGTACAGAGCGCGTTCCGGCAAAAAACGGAGGAAAAAGCCGGCGCGGCGGAGTCATTAGAAGCTTCGGCTCAGATTACAAGGAAGAGGTCTGGAGACAACGCTGTAATTTAGCACGGTTTGGGGAATGAAGGAGTATACCAGCCTAAATAAGATTGAAACGGAATATTCTTTCGAGCTGATTTTAGGGCCTTATCAACCTCTTTGAACAAATTCGTAAAGATCTAAAGTATTTTAAAATTAGTGACTTACCATTAGAATGAGCTATTAAAACCTTTAAGGTCGATAACTACGCGCATGTAGAAACATAACATCTGCCTATTTTGGTATATTACACACACACACACACACATATTATGCCTTTATCCCTTACGGGTAGGCAGAGCGTTAATGGCCGCAAAACGGTCGCTTTGCTATAGCCTCGTTTGAGGGTTGTTTCAGATAAATCGTGTATCGCCAAGGGACAGGTTGTCAGCCTGTCGCCTAAAATTTTAATACACATGAAACCCTAGAGTCCCTTAGTCGCCTTATACAATCGCGGGAAAGAAGTGGGGGAGATGCTGGCCTAGAATCTTGGTATATTGCATTTAAACAATCTCCAGAGCACATAAGCTTTAAAACCCTCATAAAGTTATCCACGTATAATGTACCTACCTTCGAGAGATATGAAAGACGTCCCCTGTTTGCAATACAAACACATTTTCTTATGTACAAGAAACTAAGCTCATATCACTTTTTACCGTCATAAAACCAAAAGTTTCGTAATATCACCAGCACTTCGACTTACCCATTTGAGGTATCAACCTATGATGGTTATTTTCAATAACTGTATAAAGAACCAGAATAGGTTGATCCTTTAAATGAGTAACTTGAGTTGACAAAAGAAATATGTAAGAAAGTGGAGAGCTGAAGTAATTTTCTTGGTGCTGTAAAAACTTCGCGTCCCACACTTACATACATAATGCATAAGTTGAAGTTAAGTGATAAGGCTGGGAGCACACTTATCTCAAACAAGCTTGAAGTAAAAGCGTCTTTAGTAGACTTGCTAAGAAAACATTCTGCCATTGAAATAAAAATCTAGCTTAGAAAAAGTAGTAAGTACCTGTATTTTTTACACAACGCGAATTTCGTTTTCATTTTTAAATGTAGTCCGGGATTATTTATGAGGTAAAAGAAAGGGAAGTAAACAAACTATTTAACTCATAGAACAATTCGCACTAGACTGGCTACATTCAGCTACACAACACGCGATAGATCAAGCAAGTTTCGACTACAAACACCCTACTTGGCACCAAGTTTGGTTGTATAGATAACGCAACATCAGAGACTTTGCTACTTTACGTATTCTACGCTATTTTTATTCCCACAAAATACAGTTCGTTATTTGGAGAAAATATCACACGACAGATGGTCAAACTACATGGAAAGATCTCACCATTGGCAATTGGCAAAAAGGACACTAGTTCGCCGATACATCGACATCGTTTTACCACCGACCTCAGGTGACCCGCACCGCACTGGTCCTTGACATCACGACACAGCACATCCTCAATTCTAGTCATCACCACATTTTATTCAGAACTAACTAGCACTCAACATAACCTCAAACGCACACTGTTTTGCCGCCAACCCTGCCAATCTTGACAATCTTAAATTTTTCGCAAGAATTTCGATGCGGGAAAGGCTTGTTGATCAAAATCCGTACAGCCATTCCGACATACCTATTTGTTTAATCAGAGTCTTTTTCAGTGACTAGTCGATGTTCTGTTATGTGTACGTCGTGGACTGAAATAATGAGATACACACACAATACATTGTCGGGGTTCAGAGTTTGTACTTTCAGTGCAGTTTTTCGGACGAATGCAGTCGTCAGTTATGTCGATTTGCATACATGATAAACATACATATATCACGCAAATATCCCTTGTGGGGTAGGCAGAGCGTAAACGGCCTTTAAACTGGACATTTACGCCACGTATGACGAACATTTGACGTTCATTCAGAAAATTGTGTATCACCATAATGAAAGGTTGTCAGCTCATTGTCTCAAATTGCAATACACATGTAATCCTTGATTCCCTTAGTCGCCTCTTACGACACCCACGGGAGAGAAATGGTCATTTGGAATTTCACACGAGGAGAATTTCGGCGTACCCTTAGCGAACTACAAAGACTGCAAGGATAGATAATGAATGTGCAGATGATGAATTCGATTATGAAAGTGGAAGAAATACATTTAATTAATTTATAATTGTTTTTGTTGAATAAAGTCAGCTGACATTGACGATTAGCAATATAACATTTTATTTTGCTATCATTACACCGACAAGAGTAAAGGTCTTAAATAATCATCATTTTATCTATCAAATGCACGGTTCACTCTCTGACAGTCGAATCACGGATAATAATTCAATCACGACAGGTAGAGACGTTTATTCAGCGATCGATACTGTAAACGACAACTGTAGATAGCTTTCGTCTCGTAGAGTTAATTCGTACTAATATTATAAATCTGAGAGTTTGTGTGTGTGTATGTATGTTTGTTACCTATTAACGCTCAAACTTCTTGATCGATTGGGATGAAATTTGGAACACAGGTAGAGTATAACCCGGAATAATACATAGGCCACTTTTTACCGCGGGAAAACAACGATTACCACAGGAAAATGAGTGGCAGCGGGTGAAACCGCTGGGCGGAATTCTAGTTAAAGTAATACGGTCACTACTGGAAACGAAAATCTCTACAATTGATCCGCTGTCGACATCTTGTCTAGGATTAGGCACTATGTTGCCAGCGTAAAATAGCATTAGGTATTGTGAAAGGTGATTAACGTGGTTCGAGAGCTAGTAGCGCTTCCAAACAGAAAAAACCACTGGCTGGACACGCTAGTCATCTGAAAACCAAAGTATCAATTTGCGGCAATATCTAATAACTACAGAGATTGAATTAGAAGCAATAAAACCTTGTAAACACTAAGCGTTTTAGTTATGTATTGTAATTTGCTGCCATAGTTGTGGCCTCACTCGAACCACCTGAAGAGATGAATCCAGGGAATAGGCAGTAGCATTCCCTGTGAATACAGGACCTTGCACTGCGCTCACTAATCCGCCTGCAAAGCGTGTTGAGTATGGCAAATACCCCCCGTTTGGGGGAGGCTTATGTCCAGCAGTGGGCTTTTGTTGGTGAAGTTGAAGCCAGGCAGGATTACCTAAAGCTAGGTCAAAGCAGGTCAGCCTTAATTTACCGTATTTCTTTTCAAAGAAAGAAATCCCTAGGATAAATGTTAACTTGACCCGCCCTAGAAACGTTAATAAGATTGGTACACAGAGTGGCCCGAATAATGACGTCCTAACACAAAATTTGATTGCCTTATTATTTATTAAATCACCCCCATGCATCATTATATTTCGCGATGTATACCTATATACATAACTTACAATTAACTTAACACAGAAAGATAACTTTTAAAGTGAAATAAGAAAAATCGACTGACATTTATTTTTCCTTTTTTACTTCCAGAACAGGATTTTTCAAAAGGTTCTTCTCATGATTGTTCGTTTTTAGCATAGAATAAAAATAACTGCCAGCTAAATTTGTCTCATGCAAATTCAAAAGTTGAATAACTCGGAAACGACAAAAAAATACTGAACATACCAACATGGGGGTGATTCGGATACTCCTCAGTATATCGTATTGTAATTTTGTCTTCGGACGTCACTGTTCAGGCCAACCTGTATATGAGTAACTAGGTATGCCCGGCAAATAGCACTCATAAAACATCTGGTTAATATAACAGTCAGCAAGTGGGAGCAGTTTATGTGATACATCGTTAATTAACTAAGTAGGTACCTATATGAATTATCACTCCGGCCTCGTAAAACCTATGGATGACCCAATAACTTTTCCTGTACTGTACTAAAGTACCGCCGTTCCAATAAGTCGTATTTGGCAGCTGTCATCTCCATACTTAAAGAGATGTCAACAAAGGTAAATGGACACTCTGCCATATTATCACGAATCTGACAGCTGTCAAATATAACACCTATAACGACTTTTTGGAAAGGCGGTACTTTATGTCAAACAGGAATAAACTACTTAGCTTAGCTACCTGCCAATTTTTCTTAAACACTTGGAAGTCTGTCCAGATGTTCCGGAGTTTACAAAGTAGGTGTGTACATTAAAAGCCAAATGAACAATTAAATCGCGTAAGTTTAGATTGTATGTGTTATGACAAGTTGCGCGAATCTTTGATGTCATATTTAAACGTAGATATGATTCAATATCCACACTAAAGTAGGCCGTAGCAGAGTTTGGCTGCAGTAGTTTTAATATCCAATACCTAACAAACGGAACAAGGGGTGATATTAGATTAAAACTGAACGGAAAACACATTAAACTATTAGCTTAATATGCGTACTCGTATGAGAGAAACTTTGTTTGTTTCCAGTCTTTGTACGACCTGAATGGTTGCGATTGATTTTGTCAGAGCCAAGCTATTAATATCGCGTGGACTGTAGGTTTGGATTGTTCAAAAGACAGGAATCTTCAGAATAAGCTTTTATTTTACATTATTTTCATCTTGCACCCGTTGAAGAAAACAAGATGAAATTGACATTATTTCATAGATAAACTTATGTTTTACAAATGTTGCTTTGAAACTCTTTGCTCGCAACACATACGTAATTTACTAGACTTTGCCAGATTTGTCAAAGTTGTGTATTCATGAAAACATCTGTGCTTGATTCTTATATAATACAAAAGTAAGTACTCTGTGATTCTAACTTACTTTGAATTAAAGGTTCCATGAAGTTCTGTAAACTTGTGCCTTGAACAACGAGTGAATCTGATCAAATCAGGCCGTGTGTGCAATCTTAACGATATTATCAAACTGTGCCTATAGCTCGACCCACTTGTGTCATTGCCAGTCTGAGCAAACACTAACACGGCTAAATACATTATTTCAACTGTACCAGCCTGGCGCTAACTCAGTATTTCGTGCTTAATAAAGCTGAAAATTTGCTTAAAGCTCCATGTTGATAATCAGGATAAATCTTACCCATTTGCTGGAATTCGGGTTAAATCCGGATGAACTTTGGTTGGTTGGTAATTTATAATCCAAATTTTTGCGAATTGGGTCTGAACTTCTACCGGTTATTAACAACTACAAATCAAAAAATATTTGCAGTGTATTTTTCAAAGTAATATAAAATTATGGAAAATCAAGTAATGAGAACTTTAAACTTGGAGGAAAAATGCAAATGTTCTCAACTAGACTTTAAATACATAAAAGCAAGCTCTTACCTACCACACGTTAGATACGTGGAAATCCTAGACCGTCGTGTATTTTTAATGAACCCCAGCTGAGTAGTCATTAGTTCGGCGTTGAACCCGCCCGGTCCGCTGTCCGGTCGTAATCCGGTTATCCGGCGCAGCTCACCTGTCCAGTTAGGTTTTAGTCGAACCGGAAGAGCGCATGCAGAGCCAGGTTGAAATTTTATAGCTTAATTCTAAAATAGAGCGCTTGATTTATTTCTTATTTCGCTTTATTTTCTTTACGGAAAAGCTGGCATATACCAAGCATTAATGTATTGAAATTTACCCCTATACTACACGTAAATAAAAATAGAGTCGTAAATGCCAGTAGTTTCCACTTTTAGAAGTGTCTTTGGCGCAACATAGCAATCTCAATTTATTTTCTAAATGTGTAGGCAAGTGTAGGTGTACTAGAATATATCTTTTGTTCAAACGCCGTAGGTGTTTTAATTAAGCATGTTACAAAGTTTCATCCAACAAACTTGTTGGGATGGAGACGTAATGGCATGTAAGAGAAAGGGAAGAAGGAAACCAGATTCCGTGCAAACATTTACCAGTTCAGGGGTAATGCACACGAGCAAATTAAGTCCGTAATTCACTCCTTTCTATTTGAGAGAGATTTATGTACCCAGGGAAGTACCTAGGAAGGAAAACTACTTGCTGTATTTTTAAAGGGTGAACCACCGTAAAAATGGAATTTGCCCAAAATGTGTCAAAAATAACATCACCCTATTTCTACACGTGGGCTTCGTAAAATGCGACTAAAGGATGAATTCGGGGAATGGGCAGAAGCGTTCTCTGGGAACATCTGTAACACCCTGCGCTTGCCAATCCGCCTGTCAAGCGTGGTGAGTATGGCCCTTTAATAGGGGAAGGCCCATGTCCAGCAGTGGACTGCTGTGACTGTTGTATGTCATTAATCATTAGTCAATATTTAGGCGGTTCACTCACTGGGCGTCCGTCGTTCCGTTTTTTCAACGAGTAGAGAAAATTGCGAGTTGCAATCTTATTCCCATACAAATACGACTACGGTGGGTTTACGGTGCGTAACGGACGCGTGTGTCAAACGACTTGACAGACGCCTCCGTTACACACCGGAACACAGACGACAAGTGCGTCCGCCTTAGTCTAAGAAGATTTTCATTTCTCACCTTATTATATTTCTTAAAAATTGACAATTTCAGTACTTAATGATTCTTTCAGACAGTTTTTACAAAACTGTAAATCGTAGTCAACTCTGCAACAAAGCAGAACTTGAAAGGTCTGTATCGCAAGTATCGCAACCAGCCCCGGAAGTTGCTCGTTGCTTCGGTTTTTAAACTTTGAAGTTGTTTAACGCCTCGCTTCCACGAGGGCCACCGGATCCGGATGTTCTAGCAAAACTTTGGTCATTCATCCTTATAAAACTGTATGGTTTGGAGAAAAGTTAGGTTTCAAGTATTAATGGGTGTGCGTGTAAAAATCTAAATTCTGTTTAAATTCGTAGATGTATGTCTAGGTATCGTAAGTGGACCAAATGGGAAGTGGTCCTTATTTCTAACTCAAAACTAGTAAAGAAACTACCGGTACTAAAAGATTTAGTTCTTTCATAATATCCTCACACTCGTTCGGCTTATCTAGAAAAACTTACCGCATCTTAGATATTCGTAGCTACCTAACCTAACTTCAGGTATTTACTACTATGTAGGCACTACAATTTAGAATAGAGTGGATTTATGTGTACCTATGGGTCTCTACTCTTACCCTCAAGATGGTCCCATAAACACGACTATAATACCTAATAAAGAATAAAGTATACAAGCGAGTAATTTTAATATTCCAACCCTTCAAAGCGCGCTCGTTTAATACTCGCAATGAATAACATAAAATAAAGGCGAGATACGAAACAACTGAGTCACATAAATAAAGTCAAAATTATTGCGGTTCCTTTCCTTGTATTGTTCTATGAGCCATTCAATTTAATGTATACTATTTCCTCTTCCGCGTTATATTGCGGATTGGGAATAAAACATTCTTCTTCAATAAAAACAAAATATAAAAACTTTTTTAAATTGGAACACAAGGTGTCGAGAGGAGAGACTTCATTCGCCGATTACCTTGATTTTGGTATATTCTTGCAGTGCCTTTAATTTTTTTCCAGTATTATATTATAATATATATAATATTATTATATATATATATATATAATATTATACGCCATGTGCACATTCACTACGACACGTATTAGTTTCAGTACGTGAGTATTCAGGTCATAATTAGGTAAATACCCAATGTAAATACCTCTACATAAAATACCTATTAAGATAAACCTAATGTATCCTTAATTAAAACAAACTAAAAGTAGATTGAAAAGCGATACTTTGTTATCGGATCGCCATAATGGAAGGAAATGAACAGTTTCGTGGGTTTCCCGCCGTTTCTGCCATTTTTCACGCGACGACAAGATAAGGAGCCCTGACGTTCAATCTCGCGGGCTCTTATTATACTGCGTTATTCTCCGCAAGCCACTTAATCTTTTGTTTTTGGGAATTATTGAAATAAAAAGCTTACATTTGCTTTTGTTATCATAACTTTAAAAAGAATAACCAAAAAATATAGATTTGCTTCTCATGACTTAATATTATGATCTCAAAGACCCCATTCGTATAACTACCGACATTAGCTACAATAATAATAAGTAGTTGGTACACAGTCACGTCGCATAGTATAGATAATACATAGGAAACTAACTAGAACTATTACTAAGTACTACCTGGGCAAGTTTGCGAGATATGCTCTAAGATGGAACTTATCTCTTGGCGGGGACTGCAACAAACAGTTATTTGCCAAGACTGTGTTCCGGGTAGCATCGGATTACTCGCTGCAATATTCAGATAGTGAACTGCAAAACCTTGAGATATCAGTTTCCGGAAGTTCCATTTGGGAATCACTTTATCTACGGTCAAATTTTGTTTCAGAGCTGCAAATATTAAATTTCTGCTGCAGTGCTCCTTTTACTTTAAAATGTTTACTAGAAAACGTTCTATCTATCTAATTAGCCTATATTAGTCCACTGCTGGACATAGGCCTCTTCTTTAATGCGCCACTCTCTTCGGTCCTGTGCCACACGCATCCAACCTTTCCCTATAGCCGATATTATATCATCTGACCATCGGGCCGATGGTCTGCCCATTGGGCGCTTTCTGTCCCTCAAAAATCGATGGTAACCAAAAATATATAAGTAGATTTTTATTATTTTTCGTATGGGACACCGAGTCGTATAAATAGATAGTTCAAATAAAAGTACATACAATACAATAACCAAAATAGCGTTCCTCTAAGAAATATCATATCACCAGATTTATTAAGGACGATCTTTCTTAACTCTACATAAACACAGACTCTACTAAAATAACAAGCTGAAGCAAGATTACTTTATAAATGAGAAAGATTTTATAAATGGGATGTGTGTGTTCGCCGGGTTGTGCCCGCATGGGAACATAATGAGAGTTGAAATATGGCTGGTCTAATTGAAATATCCGGCCCGGGGCAATGAAAACTAACAACGTTCATTGCTTTGAACATGAATAATTGTGAATCTTGTGCAGATTTTTGACCTAGTTAAAGCGCAAAGTTAGTGATTGCGCTCTTTAGTAAGGTTAGGCTCAATTCCATGTTACCGACTATTTAAAATCACTTACTAAAAATAGCACTGTCACTTTCTGTTAAATAGACTTAGACAAAGATAATTATAAGGTCTTATAAATTGTCTATGATTTTGCGCATCATATTGCATTGCATCAAAATAATCCTTTTTTTTTCAAATTAGCCTTTTTAGTCAGTAACTCAAGAGCAGAAAAAAATCGAGAGTAATTTTCAAAGTACCACAACCAATAGAGTACCTATTATGTAAAGAAGAATAACCAACTAAAAACTTGCCATAAAATCTAGGAAATGCATAAAATGCTTTCATATCCTGGCCATGGCCCAATAGGCTTCATAATTGTTTTTATGACTACTGGGTTTATCAATTTCAGGATAAAGTTTAGATGGAAACGCTCACGGATTTCATCGCAGTGATTGGATAGAGCACTCGATGATATTCACGCGTTATATAGCTCCAATTTGCTCGATCTTATCTCATTGTATGATTTTTTCCATAAAGTAGCTTAAACATATTTCATCGAGATTCAGCCAAAGTAGGTACATTACTAAGAATGGTTTCCTTTTGCAATAAATCGTAAAATACGGGGTGTAGGCGTGTAAGGGAAGGTGTAGGTACCTACTTACAATAAACTTTGCTGGCATGATCAGACATCAGACCATGAAATTTCCCAAGTTTATGTTTTTTCCACCCCCCATAAAAAACATCAGCTGACATGAAAACTTTCTATCGGAAGTGAAATACTATTGTTATTTCTCAATGCACCTATCTTAGGGACAGTAGTTTGTAAAGCACTTAGGCTGAGGTGGACTGATCATGCCTGCTAAGTTTTAGCTGCAATATCCCTTACACCCGGTATAGGTATTTCCTTCAGTAGTTGATCACGATTTAGTATTTAGTGCCTCGTCACGTAGGCACGGGTAGTATTACCCTAACACCAATCACCTAATGGACTTCCTAACGAAGTTTCGAAGACAAATATTGATACATTTACTATGAAGGTAAGTAAATGTATGTAGTTCTGTCATACTGGGGAAAATGGTGGACGTATGTTTTTAAATACGTATATCACGCCTATATCTCTTGCGGGATATGCAGAGCGTAATCGGCTGTATAAAATATGTACACGCCATATCTGGCAAAAATTTGATGTCTTTCAGAATATTGTGTATCGCCATCGCCAGGAAAAAGTGTTTCGATATTTCTTACGTAAAAAAACAAAAATTAGAAATACCAATTCTATGAAACAAAAGCCAATATTAAATACCTAAATAATCTAATTATAATAATAAATGAAGGTACATACTTTCCTTCGTAAGATTCAAGATTCATTTATTCATTGCAAGTCACAGTACAAAAGATGTACGGTCGCATTCAAAAGTGGAGTCATAGTTAACACAAACCTCAGAAAACAAGTCGCTCGCACCCGCGGCGACACTCACACAATGACACAAATGACGTATAACATACTATTATTTGACGAACTACCATTGTATAATAGGCTGAGTAGTATTGACTATTTCACTACATGAATCATTAGCTTCGGTAGCTTGGTCAGTAGCGCGGTCAGGCAAATTCTTGACCGTTATTGTGGAGACAATGGATCGAATCCCGATATCTTCGTTGTAGTTTTTATTTTATCAAATGAAGCAAAATTTAGTAAATTTTGAATTACATTTTAGTTGTTGCTAGATCGTTTGCGAGATAGTGCGTGTGCTAAGTGATTTTTTTTAACCTAAGTTTATTTATTAAACTTCAGTGTTTATTTCTTCAAAATGCATACTATTATCAGTTTGCAGGATAAGCAGCGTATTGTTGCGCTGCAATTATCTGTGGCGCTGCATGATATTGGATTTAATTTAACTCAAATTGCTAATCAGACTGGTCTGGCCGTAAGTATAGTTTTATTTCATTACAATTGTATTTTAAATATTAAAAACTTTGACTCATAGTATGTTGGTAGCTGTGAACCGATTAGTATAAACTTTTTTATTAATAATGCTACTTTGTTTTAGTGGAAGACTGTTAAACGTTGGGTTACACGTTTTGAAGAGGAAGGTAGCGTAAAAACTCGACTCGTCTTATTAATGATTCACAGCGGAGGATGATGGTGTAACAATATGAAGAAAATGGTTCTGCCGCTGGTCCAGGCGAATTAGTAGCACAAGAAACAGGGCGTGCAACTGCCGCTAATTATGTTGATATGCTACAGGAAAGCATGCTACCGACGATGGTGCGAAATGTTTAACTGTTTATCCTGCTAGTGAAGTTCCTCGTTTTGCATTTGTCCAGGATAAATTGTCCAGTGCATCGAGCTGCCGTGGTGAATAATTGGTTTAGCCAGCACCCAGATATCCAAGTTATTTGTTGGCCAGCAAAATCTCCGGACTTAAATCCCATAGAGAATTTATGGGGTTTAATGGTGCAAAGGTGGGACATGCGCAATGAAAGAACTACAGAAGCTTTAGAGGCTCACTGCCTGGGAGTGTGGGAGAGTACCAGAGGAACAGATATATGCACTTATTTGATCGAGTCTATTAAGTGTTTATTAAGTGTTGTTGAAAACAGCGGAGGTAACACCAAATACTAATTATGTAAGCGGCGATTTTTACTTAAGATTCCAATCAGACCCGATCTAGCATACATTGCTGATTATCTTGTGTATTTCATTATAATATATGAATATACACAAAATAATCAGCAATGTATGCCGAAGCGGGCCTGATAAATCGTTGCTCACTCAACCTCTGTTTACCTGCTTACCCGCCTACTATTGCAGTAGGTATTTGTGGAGCATTACATTAGCAATTAAATTATGCTAAAACATCGATTTATATTTATATAAGATTGATAATTATTAGTCAGTTATCTTAAGGCCTTGCTTCAATATCTTTTCATTACGAAAACGAGTACTTAAGCTTAAACCTTGAGATGAAGGCAAATAACTGATTTATTATTATTACAATTACTTTTACTTCCGAGGAAAGTGCATCATCGTTAAACATAGAACAATAAAATAATTACTAACGAAATTATTACTTATATAACTTTATTGAAAGATTCAATCCAAGATTTGGATCATTCCTATGATCTTATAAATAATTACCTATCGATGTTTCAGCTAATGAACACTTAATATCATTTTACATAATATTGTGTTTTATCATTCAAACAAAACTATTAACTAAGTATTACGACAGCAAGTATTTTATGTAGTTTTACATACTCGTATCTTATGGTTACCAAAAGTTCTCATTCATGTCATTATGTTATTTACATAAAGTAATACTATACCTACCAATAAAATAATTTCTTACCTTACTTTTTGTTTTATTACAATATTATAGGTTTATGTTTTTAGATATAATATTTTGATACATAATTTACAATAAACATTTATAGATATAATACATAGATGAATATATAGAAAAATATTATATAAAATAATTATTACTGGAGAAAATATGGTAAAAACATATAAAAAAACATTATTCAACATACAGAGATCGGATGGGAACCCGGTTCCGTTCTGATTAGAAGGTAAGAACTATTACCGCTAAGCTACGGTAGCTTGTGATCAATACGACGAAATAAAGATATGTAATCTATTGCTTTACTACAAGTGAACGAATAAGGATAACTATAATACAGTTTTAGACAAACCAGTGTGATGTATACTTTGTGGTGATGTGGTGGCGAATAGGCTATCACCGAGTAATTATTTCAAAGATTACATAGATGACGCTTATAGGTGGTAATCTGTTTAAGTTTTAATGCTACGCCTTAAGGTGGACTTTTCTACTTACAGTCGATAATCTTACGTGTGTGCGTAAGTTAGTAAAGTAAGTACAGAGGATAATAACCCGTATTGCAATCTGTCAAGTGGTCTAACTATGACTCCACTTATGAATCCGACCGTACCTAAAGTAAGAAGGTAAATGGTAGTAATAGGAGGTACTAGGGTTATACTTACTCAATAACCACTGGCAAATTCTCATCTATTGAGATAGATGGCAAACACAACTATGCACAAGAGTAAAACTGTTTCCAGTGGAATTAACAGTAACGACTAAACTTTAGCGGTTCCGTCCTTACAAGCGACGAAACGATTCCAAGTGTTATCCAAAGTTTAATTGATGACAGTGCCACTTCCAAAGTAATTTCACTTAGTTTGTTTTACACAGTGGCCCTAGTCATAAGATTTCGTTAAACCGGATTAGGAAAAATAAGCGAAATAATAATAACTATATCAAACCCACAAAAATACATTAGACAAATATCACCATATGCGAGGCGCCTATCCTGCGATCACACGCGGCAATAAAACACTATTCACACCACAATGTATGCCAAAATAACGAGAAAGCACTTCATATGTCTCATACATTGGGCATACTACTGTTTCCTACCCAAAACACACAGCCAAACTACAACTCTACTCCTCGAAAATACGGTTCAATTTAACTCACACCTGCCAGTGGATATGACAACTGTCAAACAAGTCACCAGAAAATATTATTTATTGCGCAGAGCATTTTCGGGTTCGCACTCTGTCGCGCCGACATGTGTTGGCAAAGGGTTAACAACGGGTTAAAACACTGTTGTTTTCTTTATGGTTTGCTACACAAAGGGCAGAGGTTAAGGGTGATGCGCATTTGCAGAAAAAATGCTAAAATAAATAGATATTTCACCCATTTTGTGGAAAAATGGGTTGAGTTAATATTACTTTTTGCTGCAAAAAAGTTTGATGTCTTCATTTCGAGTTTAACTGCCACAAGGGGATGCTTTTTGGGACAAAACAGAAATTTTACTGCAGCAGTTTATTTTATACGCGAATAAACCCCATAATAATCGTAAACAATTTAGAGAGTCTTTTGACAAAGAGCATTCAACGAAACGCTGATCAATTTCACGTTCCGAATAATTATCGTATGCACTTGTTTCCAATTTATTTCAATGGCCATCTTTATTCTCGTGCATTTTTCTCATTTTATTTCAACTTTATCGTCCCAAAAATACGATTCAAATTTGGATTCAATAAAAAAGCACTAAATTATCATAGGGTATATTCATGTATTGTGGTTGGAGTGGCACTTCGGGACAATTGAATTTTATTTTACAGACCGTGATACCCTATCGAGAAGTATTTTTTAACAAATGTCGCGCGGATTAAACGGGCTCAGGGTAGGACGTAGTGATCAGTAGATTAGGGTAGTCGACAATATTGGGGCACTTTAAAAAACGCATCAGTAAATTAAATGTAATTGTTCGCTTGTTAGCCGAGGGGAAGTACAGGATCATTGGCCGACTATTCATTTTTAATGTTTTCGGTGTTACGCTCGATATAATCCTTTTTTATTACATTTGAATAATACCAACGACGCAGTGTTTGATTATTTTCAATGAAATGTGTGGTCCCAAAGTATATGTATGGATTCAAACTGTTGCAGTAATTATAAGTATGAGGAAGAAAATAAGAAATGGAAAAATTAACTAGGTCTGTCGAATACCATCCCATCATTCTACCTACATGTTTGTACCTACATATTGTACTCGTACACTTCAAATGACTTGTAACTTTTTGTTATCAATAAATGATTGTGTCAACTGATTTACCGCGGTGTGTGGTGATTTCTTCTGTGCTCAAGTTAAATTTACACTTTTGTTAACACAAAGGCTAGTAGGGTCAGGAAATATCTAAATCCGTAAAGGCACAGTACTCGTAATGTAGGAAAAAACATTATGGAAGGCAAAAACATGTTGACTGGAACGAAAAAGAATTCTGATTTTATTAGGTATTATCTTTTGTCATAATTAGGAATTTTAATAGATATACCTAAGTACGCCACCGAATGTATTCGTCTCTACCCTACCCATGTTACAAGAACTATGTGCCAAACCGAATAAATAATCCAAAAAGTATCTAAGCAAATATTAGGAGTACCGCAAATACATCGACAAGCAGAAATCGGATGATAAAAAGAGGCGAGCTAATACGTTCATTGTTCGACAAACAGAAATAGCCATTCATTCTAGCGGAGTAGCTGCGGAGTAGACAATCAGGAGAACGACCCACTTTGCGATGGTTCCGTATTGAAAATATAGCACAAAGTGGTATAAATACCCGCAAGGGGTCAATGTAGTCATGAAACTAAACAACTTTCTTAGAAATATAACTCAGAGCATTTAAAAAAGATCAGACCTCTCGTACTAATCGTATCAGCATTTATTTAAGAGAACATTTTTGATAAGTGATTCAACCTTGTGTTCTTTGGAGAAAGTTGTTCAGTTGAATGTCTATTGATGAGTGGTTATACTGTTTTTGTTGAATACCAAATTTTAAAACACTTCCCGTGTTAGGTATACAATTTTTGAAAACTGTTTTTGTTATACTTTCTATTAAATATGAAATTCTACTAGGTAGGTTTATTTATGGTATTTCGGTAGATTATGGTTAGTACCTATACAGAAACGAATCTTACGAACATCACGCAAAAAAGGAATTATTAACTACAGCAAAATATACCGGGCTATTTTATAACGAAACATTATCACTCACGATGTAGGTTTACGCGATTTACTTACTTGTCATAAACTCTCTACCAAATCATAAACAAGTAAGTCGTGTTAACCTACACCACCTACATTGTACCAGGCTAGTTTAGGACAAAGGACGGGTCTATCCTTACCCACGGACCCCTAAAAAACTGGTCCAGTCACAGTGACGCGCCATAAGGTGTGAATGTTCGCAATTTGGCCACCATTCAGCAAAACGCATAAAGAGCGCTGCCCGGTGCCGATGCCCACTTGACCCTACGCCACTTCGCCACTATGCGCATAAATTATGCATAATCATCCCCCGGTATCGATTAGGGCAGACTGAATAATGTGAGAGATGGGTATGGGAGTCGTTGTAATAGTTAAATACGTTCCTATCTATCTACGTAACTAAGAAGCAGATCTAAACGGTTATTTTAAATACGTACATAGCTACTAACTACCGTATGTATCTATGCATTACTGTTAATTATAAATACCTAGAAAAGGAAGTGTAAAATATGCTTAAAATATATCAAGAGGTAATAAAAAAAAATAGATTTTTCATTCGAAATAAGCAGTTTTTTAAAACACTTCCCGTGTTTGGTATACAGTTTTTTTTTAAACTTGCAATATTTTCAAGCGTGCCACGCGTTATTGGCATCAAGATACCTACACTTGCAAATTTCGCGGGCAAGGGACGAGCTGCACATTTTTTGGAAGAGGCAGATCTAAAACTCGTTTTAGACCAAATTCACGTGTTCTTTTACCTTTTGAAATATTTTCCGCAATGTTTTAACATTATTTATTTATTAATTTATGAATGTTGGCCTGTTTAATGATACAAGCGCAAAAATTTAGCTAAATACGGGCGTATATCTATATTATGGTCTCTTTCATCTTATCACAATCCTTTTATCTCACAAAATCGCACGTTTTACCCCAAAAAAATAATGCTATCATGTTAAATATACAGGGTCCTAATTTGCTCGTTTACCATTTCTGCAAACACATTTTACGTAAAGTGTTGTGATGCTTTAGGCCTGTAGGTGATACTAAGTTAAAGAAAAAAATATGTAGGCTAGGTATACTGGGCAGGCATGTAAGTAAGTAGGTAATTAAATGACTTCAAGAGTTTCATTTAGGGAAATATTGGGAAATTAAGTTGGGATTTGAGGGAATGATATTCGACTGAAATGGAGACGCATACAAAATAAACAGCTGAAATTTATAATTATTTACAAAATAACAAATGAATTCATTTTCCTTTCGTTTCTTATACTTATTAAAAAAGGAAATATTTCCTTTTATTTCTTTACCGTTAATTGTACACAAAAAAAATAGAGACACATATACGAACGATAACGACACAACAGGTCAGGTTATTTCTACTAAGAAATTATAATAAATATGAAAAAATATGTACCTACCTAAAAGGAAAGAAACACAAAAAAAATAACTACAGGTTAGAATATGTGTGTGTGTCTGAAGACTGTAAGATTTAAGTGGGTACGTCGTACACCTTTACCTACCCACCTAATTAATACAAACAATGAATTAATATTCTGATCGGTTCTGGTGAACAAAACCGCGTAGATACACTCGGGTAATCTGCCTACAAAATTTACTACTCTATATTTTGCATGCGTAAAAAATCTAATCCTTATCTAACGTTGGGGTTGTAATCCTCTTTATAAAGAACCTTTAGAAGGATCTAATGCCGGGATTTGTTTATCTAATTATATCTAATTGTCATATCTTACCATCATCTAACGCAGGTGCAATTTGCATAGGTAGAGATTAAGTAGAAAAGCAGTTAGAATTTAAGTAAATAAAGTATGTTTTTTTTGCACTCACGGTGCTATATTATTTTCATAAATGAAAAAAAGAAATTGAAAAATCTTACCGGTTTGAGCCCGGGCTCTAAGGAGTGCCGTCACACCGCACTGCCACTGAGCTACCGGCGGCGCCGCGACGGAACACTTCAAATTTTGAACCTCTTGATACTCGTCTTGAATCGACCTACAAGCGACATCTTGTGCAAGTTATTTAAACTAATACTACTTATACTTTTTTTTCAATTACTTATTTGTAAGTAAATATTCTGGACAATTCACACAGCGCCATCTAGCCCCAAACTAAGCAAAGCTTGTACCATGGGAACTTGATAACTTAAAATACTATTTTGAAAATAAATACATATTATCCATAGAAAACACCCAGACTTAACACAAATATCTGAAAAAATTACTTAACAAATATTTGTGTCTTGCGGGGATCGAACCCACGACCTTCGGCGTAGCAGACTGAGGCAGGGGTACTATCCACTCCGCCATCGGGCCAGTCAGATTTAGAGAAGTTCCGACTTACTGTCTGGCTGGCAGTAAATAGAATACAAGTCAAATAATTATGTATTATGAGTTACTGATGCTTTACCGTAGATACACTTATATTACCTACTGTACTCCACAATCATTAGATTAGGTAGAGCCATCTTTTAAAGTTTCTCTGTAATTACATGAATACATAAATAATACAAAAGAAAACAAAACCTCATCCCTAAAGTAATAATTATCATATCTTAGACTTAGAGTATATAGTACCCTAGTAGGGACTATTATACTGTAAGGATAAATGATTTGGACAGCGAGGACCAATCTTTCATCTAAGTATCATATGATAAAGTGACATCAAGCTATTACAAGCCATCTGTTGGATAAGGGTCTCTGACGTTACTGACTAAATGAATCATTTACAGTGGGTAACTCAGGTCAATTCATGCGGTCACTGGTCTTGACATACAATGAAAATTAATACTTTGTTTCAGCATAGTGATTAGTTTACTCAGAAAGTCACACAAAACATAAAATTGTATAATGACTTAATAATTAATAACATTAGGTTACTTCCTTTCCTATACACCTACGAAATGAATCGGAAAGTGCCTTAGTCTACTGCATATAGATATAAATTAAGTCAAGATCATGATAACAAAAAAAAACGCACGTTGCATTTACTTCTCTACATAAAGGACACTGATTTAAGTACTAATCACAGTATCAAATCTAGGTAACATCGTTCAAAACTAGATTGCTAGCTAACACAGCTTGATATAGGTACAATATTGGAACACTGATGATTGTACAATAGAGTCTGCTGAATAGCTTGATGTCACCGCACGTTTCCGCTCAGAGATAGCCGACTGACAAGTGCACAAAGCCACGTCAACCTATTGGCCAAATTCTACCAATCTATTTACAGTAGGAAGGCATTCCAAAGACTTGCACCTCAACTGAAGTGACCTCAACTGCAAAGTATAAAATAATGGCTTGGTAGAGTGCAGACTGAACTGGCTCTACGCCTTGCTATAACACTCATCTCTTGATCGCACAATAGAGTTAGTCTGTGCTGAATAGTTTGATGACAACGCACGTTTACGCTCAGAGATAGCCGACTGACAGGTGCACACAGCCCGACTTTTGCCCAAATTCTTTCAACCTATTCACAGTAGACAGGCATTTCAAAGACTTGAATTAAGTGACCTCAATTGCAGATATGAAAATAATGGCTTGGTAGAGTGCAAACTGAACTGGCTCTACGCCTACCAATAACACTCATCTCATGATCGCACAACAGATAAAGGTACAATATTGGAACACTGATGATTGTACAATAGAGTCTACTGAATAGCTTGATGTCACCGCACGTTTCCGCTGAGAGATAGACGACTGACAGGCCACATCAACCTAGTGCCCAAATTCTATCAACCTCTGGGTATCTAAAGACTCAGTTTCTACCTGTAAGTAAGAAAATAAGTTATAAATAATACAATTGAGATATTTCAAAACCGACTACGACGACGATGTTTTATTTACCTCGTCCAAAAAGTTAGGTCGAACGAACTGTTAAGTTTTTTTTAATAAAAAAGTTGCACTCATTACTCGACCGTTTATTTTCGCGAACAAACGCGCAAGCTTCCATTATTCTCATCAACAATACCTACTGTATAAAAGGTCGACGAATAAGAGCAGTCTGTTGGGACTCAGAACGCATTTTATTTAGCTTTTTAATGAAATCCGTAGTCAATGGGTTTGAATGAGCTCCGTCCGTGAGCCTACAGAAGACTCTTTGAAGATTTAATACAGTAGATACTTTTTGTAAGAAAACAAATTAACAAAACTGATGAGATCGGCACATAAAGTCTACTTTACCAAAATTACAACTTTTTTATAGTGATTACTTTTAGTTTGAGCGTATTCGTAGTAAATGATGAGATATCGACTAAACCACGACTTTTTAAAATCTTCACGGATGGGTGATAAATGTAAGATCTAATTAAACCACTTCTTTAAGTTCGAAGTCAAGTACCTACCTAAAAAAATAGCTGTCGATCTAAAACAAATCAACGGTCAATACCTACCTGAAATAATTCCACCAACTTTTAAGTACATCGATACCTGTAACTTTAGCAACCTCGTCTGCCTATGATATGATGGATGACTTTGTTTTCAGATGGTGGTGGAGTAAAGTTACCTGCCGTGTGATTATCCTGGCCAGCCCTGTGGCAGTGCCTTTATTTTTATTTTTTTTGTCCCGCCCGAGCTGGTTTTCTATTAGGACATAACAAAATTGAGATTTCACACAATTTTCCTTTAAAAAAATTTTTTTTTTTTACTATGACGGTTCATGACGTCAATAAGTGATAATACTCGTACTATCCTACATTGAATAAAGAATTTCAATTTCAAATTTTAATTTCAATTTGAAAATTACCAAACATTGTGCTAGGTATAGATAATCAAATAACCACTTAATAGTTGCAACCTAGGGAAACCTATAAACATCCTTGGAAACTTCAATCCTTTTTCTCTTCTATCCTTCAAAACAATGGCCGACCATGGACCGACCAATGAACCGAGTTTCATTCAAAAAGTTTTCAGAAGGAATTGAATCTGTTTTAACTTTAAAGGAATGGGGAATTCGACATTCAAACTCAATACTTTCACTAAGACGATGTCCAACAATGTTCAGCTGGAAAATTGGGAGAAAGACAGAAACCAGTGGCAAAAATACATGTTATGAAACAGCTTAGGTTAAGACCAGCGTTTCTCAACCTGTACGGGCAAAAAGAGGGGTCCACTCTTGTATAATTTATTTGGACAATCAGTAATAGGAGATAAATATGACCTAAGTATGATCTGTGACCGTGTGATGCCGGCCTAGAATAGCATCCCCCCATTTCTTACCCCTGGGTGCAGTAAGAGGCGACTACGGGACTCGAGGGTATCTAACCCTGTATTGCAATTTTAGGCGATGGGCTGACAACCTGTCACTATAGTGATACACAGTTATTTGATTGACCCTCAAACTTTTATCAGACGTGGTGTCCGCTTTACGGCCGTTGACGCTCTGCCTACCCCGTAAGGGATATAGGCGTGATTTATGTATGTATGTTTGATCTGTGGGTATGAGCAATATGATACTTAGGTCGATTTAGGGGTCGTTGAATATTACGTATTTGGTGCTAGAGTACCGTAATTATGAAAACGGATGTAGGTATCTATAATATACGTAACCTAAGCAAGTTTCGGCATTTATCAGAATCAGTACTCAACCGCACACTGTGTAAATATGGGGCAAAGAATATTAATTACTTATAGCTACCATTTCATGTAGGCATATAAGTTATTTTGAAATCCCATGGCGTTCTACGGAACCATGTGTTTGACAATATCACGACATCGCGAGTTTATACACGCTTATCGTTAGTCAAACTTGATTGAGGGCTTTACAGTGAACATTAGAGGAAGCAACACCAAAATCAAATCAGAATGCCGTACGAAATATTAATTTCTACGTTATAATTGCTACGTTATATAGACGAAGAGTCTTAATTAGTCATTCATAATAAACGAGTTTATTGCAAATATCAATCCGCTAATGAATGAATTCATAAAATAACATATGCTTCATATCATAGCCTAAACAAAGCTGGCTGGCTAAGCCAGGCTGGGTTAGAAGTTTTGGATCGTTCTTATGCCGCGCGCAAAAGACTTAAATTGGCAGTTCGAGTGTCTAACCGGTCGTGAGATTGACTGTACCTACCCTAGACTTTACCTCGTAGTTAACTACTGGTCAGTTGACACTCCTATACAGGGTGTACCGATAACTTTGCAATCGTGATCAGACCATGACATTGAGCAACTTTTACTATGGAGCCTATGTTGGAAAACGAAAAAAAACATGGAATTTCCATGGAAAGTCAGTCAGCTGATTAGGATTTTTGTATGAGAGGTCGTTTTTTTCTTGTTTACCAAAACAGCATCCATAGACGAAGATGTTCAATTTTATGGTCTGATCATGCCTGCAAAAATTTAGGCACCTACCTACCTTCACCGCCCCTTACACCCCGTATAAGACTTTTGCACGTAGCAGCGTTTTGCGAGCCAAACAAGGTCCTTGGCACCACAAATTACTCTCGACGTAGAAATTTTATATCACGTCGTGCTAATATAAGAGCCGTTAGCCGCAAAATTGTCTCGTAAAACTGTTCTAGGCAGGTATTACCAATTTTGCCGTCGATATCTTCGTAAATGGTTTTATGGTTTTAGATTACAGTGATAAAGGAAAGCCAAGTAAAAAGTGTCAGGATGTAAAAAACACCCTATCTACCACCCTTTTTAGTATTATATTTTTTGCCGTTATAAAAACTAGTGGTGCTACGCTTAGCAGCAATGTTGGGTAACTATAAATTGCGCCAAGTGAGAGACCCAAGGTACTATTTAGTCGTTACGAGATAAAATTTTGAAATTTTTAGTACACTAACTATGCAAGTATAGGTCCAAAGATGGTTAGTATTAGAGAGTACCTAACTTCCCTGCAGCCTAGCTTTTGAAACAGACTGTCTTATTAATAATCTGAATACCAAAGTCCAAACCAAATTATTCTCATTTATTCCTGGTTTATTCCAGGGTCAGCGTGCCTGGCTATGCTGGGAGCCTCTCAGCATCCATTCCCGGAGGTGGCGGCGCGGCGTGGGAGCGTCTGGGAATCGAACTGGTGCTGTCGGGGCTGGTGGCAGGCGCCTACTTTGCAGCCATGGAGAGGAGGTGGACTGGAGCTGCGCCGGCGCTGATTGGAGCCGCTTATTGTGCCGCTAGTCTTGTCTCCGTAAGTACTCATGTTTCGATTTAAGTTAGATAATCGTCCTGCTAGTGCTAGTTTGATCAGACTATTCAGCGCAGGTTAATCCAAAGTGGCGTTTGTATTTAAGGCGAGTGTACTCGTGAACGGCCTTGACAGTGGTGCCACTTCACAAAAAAACTATTTTCTCTTTATACAAACAATCTATCAGAATGTCCGTTGCCCAAATTTTTTGTAATATCCTTAAGTAGAATTAGAACCTGCAAACTCAATTAAATATATTCTGTAATTAAAGTTACGGCAATTAATACCAAAAGTGACCGTTTTTAGGCACTTCTTTCCATAAACTGTTTAACTCGCCTTAAGTGTTATCCAATTATTGGTAACGATCAATATGCGTAATTGCATATCTGACTGTGTTTGCATGTCAAAGGAAATATTTCGACAGCAGTTCAGGTAATGCACTATTTTGATCGAAATATAAATTGTAGTGGTACGTAGTAGCATTATATTATCTGTGATTCTAGCTAGAGCTACTTTACTAACTTTTTGCGAGATACCTCAATTTGCTTCACCGTAAGTCTTTCACTTACTATCTGATACATTAGTGAAATTTGTGTGGGTGGTTGAGCATGGAGATCCAACGGAAATTGCTTTTTTTTACTAAAATCGACTTGTTTTCCCACTCAAGTTACATACACAGAGAAAAATTATTTTCGTTTAGTGAAATAAAAAGGCCACAAAGGAAATTATAAAATTTATCCCTGGCTCCTTACGACATGTTTCTTTTCTACTACACAGAACATAGGTACATATCTAATTCCGGTTTGATAAGAGAAAGATAGAAATAAACATGATTAACTCTATTTCTTAATAATAAAGTTAGAGGTATTTTTTTTAGTACCACCTACTATACTTACCTATAGATATTATAGCACATATATTTTTGGTGGCCAGGATCTCAAATTCCTTCGAATCTTACTACACATGAATAGCAATGGTCCTTTTATTCGTCCTCCCACTCCCATACGTGCGTTTACCTGCCTTTGTCTGTTCAGTTTCTTAAGGACAGACAGGATCACAGGACAGCTGCGAGGTTTTTTTAAACATCTGGTCCTTCGAACAAAGCGAAGATAGGACGGAGCTACAGTCTTTTGATAGTTGAACTGATTGATTTATTTTTGTTACCTACAAATCTTAATGCCATTTATTTCTATGTGTGTACCTTTAAGTTTACGTGTAATACAAAAGAAAGAATGTGACACACGCGTTCGATTTCGTTGCAACAAAATTGCCAATGGTACTCAAATGTTTGCAAGTTGAAACCCCCCTTCAAAAATAAATGTACAAACTTTAATATTGCAATGGCCTGCAAATACAATGCAATGTACCATGCATTTTTTTTACTATTACATAATAGGAATTACATTCATAGATTCTCGGAGTTGAAATTGAGGTTCCCTTAATCAGATATTGGCAATATCCAAGTTAATTTGGCAGGTAGGTATTGACTAAGTATATAGGGTGTAAGGGATAGCCCTCCGAATACTGATAGGAGAATGACAATAAAATATTTCAGGAAACGTAAAAATAGTTTATTCTCCCCATAGTAAATGCAGTCACAGATTGCAAGTTTGTATTGAACTTCTTTTTTTTGTCATTTCCGGACATATGTTTCTAGGGGAAAGTTGTTCAGTTTCATGATATGCATGCACCCTATCAGTATTCGGACGGCTCTCACTTACACATCGTATATAATGCCATTAAATTGGTAAATAAACTTGACTAACCTTTACTGTAATTATTTCAGATGCCGTCGCTAAACCCCGCACGTTCCCTTGGGCCCTCTTTCGTGCTGTCGCGCTGGGAGAGCCATTGGGTGTCCTGGGTCGGGGGCATCGGCGGAGGGCTGGCGTGCGGCTTGCTCCATGAGTGGGGCTCCAGGAGACGAAGCGGCTCCAACTCTAGAGCCTCTTCGCCTCGAGATCTGGATGAACTTGGTAAATATAGTTATATTTTTGACATAAGTATAATTAATTTCTAAAATCAATTTCAAGATTTATTAGTTACAGTTAGTGGTTTTACGGCTTTTTATTCTCTGCCTTCTTCTGCGTATAGAATAAAAGTGTAATTTGATAACCGTATTTATTCATCTATTGACGCGCGGTGCAAAGTACTACTTGAAATATATGGTTTCATTGTATTTACTTTACCAAAAACATATTCTTTCTTAAAAACTTGCAAAATTTTCAGGCGCGGGCAGGATTTTTTAGAAAAATTTTGTAAGTTTTCAAAAATGGTGTACCTAACACGGGAAGTGTTTTAAAATTTGGTATTCAACATATTCTTTCGTTTCCAGACAAGCCGTCGTTCCCGACACACTACCGCCACGCGCCCACCTACTGTTCAGCCGCCGCACCCCGGCCGGACAACACGGAACCTCTTTACTCTGGCACCAAGTCTCTCTACTGCCGCTCGCCGCCGCCCACTAGACACACGCTGCACAGGTCAGCCGGATCTACATCTCACATGTAACTATGTGTTGTGCTTCCTATCAGTGTTTGACAAGATTTGACAACTATTTATTCACAAATTACTACGTTAAAAATATAGGTACCTATAAATTTAAAAGAGGACAGAACACCTTTTGCCTGAAAATCTTGTAAGACACTGTGAACTTTATTTATTTTTAAGTTACAAATTCAATCAGCACGCAATCGATATTAATTTTCTGCACGCATGATTTACTAACAAAATCTCAATGTTGTTCTGCATTTTCTATTGGTGAATATTAAACGTTGATGGCGAGTCATCTGTGTCGATTCTTTATTTTATTGCATCAATTTATCTCTTAACTATTTTCTGCTAGTCAACCAAATAGCTATGGAAGAAGGTATAACAATGGTAAATATCAATCAATGTTTTAGTCACGATATTGTCGGTACTTATTGCCTGTATTATATTTGACAGATCGCAATCAGTGTACAGCAAAGGCAGTTCAACAACAACGGGTGGTCCGCTAATATCAGCGCAGTCGCTCCTGCTCCGGCCACCAGTCGGCGGGCAACACGCTCTCACGCACAATCAGAACACACACAACGCGCAACGAGACCCCGCCTACGGTACAGCCGGCACCGTGCGCCCTGGACCTGCCGGTGCGTATGAAACAAACAGCCAAGATAGCTCTTCTACGACCGGCAGGCCACTGATCTCGACGAAATCTCTAATACTGACGCCGCCAACCTGCGGACAGCAACCAGTTAAACCGCAGAGAGATCTCTACGGAACTACCGGCACAGTTCGCCCTGGACCTGCCAGTGCGTATGCAACGAACAGCCAGGACAGCTGGACCCCCTCGGACGGATCGCTCATGTCGGCGCAGTCGATGCTGCTACGGACGCCGGCCTGCACACAGTTTAACCAGAACACAGTCAATGCACAAAGAGAACCCACCTATGGCACAAGCGTGCGAACTGCACCTGCTGGTATGTATTTAGAATTTTAAATATAACAAATTATTTCATACCTAATTGCCTTCTCCACATTTGGGAACATTCCTAGATAATGACTCGTTAAGAGTAGCTGTCGCTTTACGGCTTGGTAGTAAAATATGTGAGCCGCATCAGTGTGTTTGCGGATCTATGGTGTTGGCGAGTGGTCTGCATGGTCTTAGTTGCTCCAGGTCAGCAGGTCGTTTGTCTAGGCATCATTCTTTAAATGATTTAATACGCCGAGCTCTCGTTTCCGTGAACGTGCCTTGTGTCTTGGAGCCGTCAGGTCTGTCGAGGTCAGATGGTAAGCGTCCGGATGGTCTGACCTTAATCCCTTGGGAGAGGGGTCGTTGTCTGTTGTGGGACGCTACATGCTGTTGCACTTTTGCGGCGTGCCACATTTCAGGGACCAAACAGTGCGCGGGCTATGCGGCTGAGTCGGCGGCGAGACTAAAGCATTCCAAATACGCTGCTTTGGAGCAAGCGTATAGTTTTGTACCCGTGGCTGTAGAGACAACTGGTGTCTGGGGGTCTGAAGCTAAGAAATTTATAGCGGGCATTGGCCATCGCCTTCGAGAAAAAGGGTTAGATCCGCGTTCCGGGTCATATCTTGTCCAAAGAATGTCAATCGCAATTCAGCGAGGAAACGCTGCAAGTATTTTGGGAACTTTTGGGCAAGGTATGAGCCGGGGTGGTCTTTTTGACTAGGTTATTTTGACGACGCATGTTGCTGAATAAAAATACTGTACCCCATTTGACGAAGCTTGTTGCTGATCATAATTTTGTTTCTTTAATTATATTTTTGAACTTAAAATATACTTGATTGATATGTATTGAAAAGTATTCCACAAAGTTAACAAGGACTGTTGCCAAAAACATCTGAATAGAAAACAGTACTTATTTGATATGAGTAGTGTCTCGAACATTTCTTAATAAAACATAAATGTTTAAATAAACGTTAGTTCGCAGATAACAATACACAATTCTCAATTGCAGGTGCTCCGATGCAAGAGCGCCGAGATTCAGTGTACAGCGGCAGCACTCGCCGTGGCCCGCTGTCCTCGGACGACAGCGCGTACGGCACATACACGCGCGCCCCGTACCGCGGGCAGGCCACGCCCGCGCACGTAGCGCACGCGGCGCACCCGATGCCCCCCGACCACTACTAGCGACGCGCCTCGCAGCACAATATTGCGCTGCTCTTCGATGTTTAAGTACCAGAAACTACAGTCAACGCTTGGAGCTAGACAAAAGGTGACGATATAGACTGGACTTGTGTGTGACACGAATGGTTAAATTTTAATGGATTGAGAATAAGGTTGTTTTTAAGGCATTTCCTACGTATTTTGGAACCACTGTTGAAATTGACAAATTTACTTCGTGCACAAATATTTTCTACAAAACTAGTAAAAATCGTTAACTAAAAACAAGTAGAATGTAAACCGCATTATAACAACATATAAAAAATTTAATTCGCTATATTTCCGAATCCTGCAAGCTTTTTGCTACTTTGTATTTGCTATACACTTTTAGATTTTGATATTTCAATTTAAATATAGGTAAACTTAGGTGACTTTAAAACCTACCTACTTGATGTTAAAATATGTTAGTGAACCTATTTTTATAAACGAGGACCAAATAAATAATTCCAAAATATTGTACTTATATGACGTAATCTTAATAAATAATAAATGCCCTGCTGTTAAACTACATTAGATAGTTTCCGGTATTTGAAATATTGGGTATACTTACCTTTAACTATTTTTTTTTAATCTTAATTATTTGACTAAATTAAATATCAATAGTAATCTTTAATGCTTATTATTTTGATATACCAGAACTACAGAATATTAATAAAATAAGAATTAGTATACCTATCGGTTGTTAAATTCATAATATATAACGATGAATTGAAACAAAGATAAAGTTCAATAACTCATTAATATTCTATACCTATTAATTATGTAGTGTCTCTATAAAATATGCTGTTTTTTAGTAAAAAAGTAAACGGTAAGGTATTTCACATTAGATAAAGAATAAGTAAAAATGTATAAATATAAGTATGTAGGCAATAGGTAGGTAGGTAGTTAATTAATTAAGTCTAAACCAGTATTACAATAAATATGCTTAATTGTTACATGTAGATAAAATATTTTTTAAACATAATCATTCATATCTAAGTTGAGTAGATATCGGAATATCAATTCAAATAGATATTTACAACGAATTTATTTTTTGTAGGTAATTGAAATTGCTAATTTGATGAATAACAAACATATTTATTGTTCTGTAGTTATTTGTGCCAAATACTAACTACAACGTGCATTTACTCTTCTAAGATATCTATGTGCCAAACTTATTTTCTTTAAATGAAAACAAAGAAGAACTTTAGATATATAAATATTTTGCAAGTCTGATCATTTGTGATGTAAAAATAATAGCTGCAAATATTTTTAGGAGTAAATCTGCCCTTACAACTGAACAACTTTCCCGAAGGAACATAGGTCGAAATATTTAAAAATACCTCCCTTTTTAATATTTTTTTCATATTTAGACCTGTTTCTCGGATTAGAAATATTTTCAGTTAATTTTTGTACACCTTATATAGGTACAGAAACAGTAAGATTTATTGTTATTGTTTAATTTAAATTTTCGTATGATAGGCTTCCATTTATAATATCTTATAAAAAATAATAAAATATTAAGATTTAGTCCCCATCGTCATTCATGATAGTTTTTTTATAATAATTCTTTATGAAAATCATTCTTTTTCTCTGTTCGGTATCATTTAGTGACAGATAATTTTGCGAACCCCCATAACTGCATTTATGATAACAGTTTGACTAACACTGTACGCCTAGTTTATAAGGTACGCGTACACTCATAGATGCATAGTTAGGTACAAGTTTTTCTCAACAGGCAATACACAGAGTTCTTTTTGTAAATAAGCAAACTTAGAGAGTAAAATGTTAAAATTAAACTGATCTTGTAAATATTTTTTAATAAATTCATCACAGTTATACTTCTGAATTTTATTTTATTATTAACCTGCACAACTTTGCATAACTTTTTCCAAGTTAAATACGAAAAATTTGAGCCTCGCACACATATTGATTGAGTGTTGATTGACTAAATGAGTCATTTGTATGGGAGATTCAAAAATATAAACTTTAAAAATATATGTATACACCTACCCATACGTTAGGTATTTTCAAGACATTTTTGAAAATAAAAAACAACTTGTAATAGTTTAAATAAAATTTATTTTTAAGGAATCGCTTATTATTACAATACAAATAAGTCGTTACTGCTAGCTGTTGCAAAAAATATAAAAATTCTGGCCATTGTTTTATATTTTTCAACTGCCAGCAATAAAACGGCATATCTTCGCGGAATTGCATCGTTTGCTGAGATTTCAAGAAGATTAAATAAAAACAAGTATGTTCATAATCTTAGGTAGGAAGGAAGGGAAAATAATCTATTGCAAAAAATCACGTCAGCTAGAAATAGTTTTAACCTAGCTAAATAACTATAGGAAGCTTTATAATTTACACTACAAACATAATTTATTTCTAAAATAAATATAATTATGGTGTATATAAATAAAAGAGATCGTGTTCAATTTATAAAACATCACGTAGGAGGTACTTATTATGAAAAATACTAACAGTTAGACAAACCGATCCAACATTTCAGCAATATTAAATACAGTGGTCAGATATAAAATCTTACAAATCAGTACAAAAGTAAAAACTTAGCATGATCTTTAGCATGTCTTTGTAACATGTAGTAGCGTTTGGTTCAGTTCACTTTACTAATTAACAGAGAATGTTCAGTTCAATACAATCGTAAGTAGGTAAAACTATACAATACGAGAAAATAATAACTAGGAGCTACTACGTCATATCCTGCTTTTTATGATTTTTCTTTTAAATATTTATCATCAGTTAAAACAGAACTTCTTCTTTTCGTGTAGGACACCAAGTCGACCAACGACCCGATGAACCCTGGTGTCAGAGTATAAGGGAGATACAGTGACAAAATAAGCTGGAAGTAGCAAATCGAAATGAATAATAATTGTACAAATAAACACAATTTAGTGTTCAGAATTACATAGTCCTAAGAATACTAATCATTAGTGAAAGCGACGTTTCGTCAGGCTAAATAAAACAATTAGCTACCATTACAAAACGGGGTTCCTATCTCAATTTTATTCAATGTAACTAATATTATTCTCTGTCTTGACACAGTACATACTTTATTGGTTTCGCTTGGGCTCATCAGTAGCTGTACTTAATACAATCGCTCAAAAACTCACTCACACAGACGCACGAAGCCGCTACACGGCATCTCGCCGATTCTCGCTGCGTCAAGGAAAAAACGACTGCATATATTCGACTTTATTTTGGTAGTGTGCCAGATGATGTTTCACTCATGTTGGACTCGCGTTAAGCAAGCTTTGGACATGCATAGAGCACACGTTGCACACGCGTAGAGCACGCACTCGGTGCACTTGCGTTGCACACGCGTAGATCCCGCGTCAGACAAGCACGCATTGCATGCATACCCATATAGCTCTACTTTCCCCTGCCCCATTTTTTAAAAAGCGGATCAAGGTCATCCTTTCCAAATGTGTGAAAGATTGCAGTTTTTTTACTCTATAAGACAAAGAATAAAAAAGTTATACGATAACATGCCCGCGTGTATTTTAACGATATTATTCCCACGTGTATTTTGAACTTTATTCCACGCGGGGGCGACAATAAAATGCATTATTCAATCAAATAAAATTCAAATAATATTCGTCTATTATAAAAATCTATTCCCCGTTTGTAGTTCCATCAGACGACCCCTCATCATCAACCGTCGAAATATTCATAAGTCTTTTCCATTTATCATATTTTTTACCTAGTATAACGACGAAATATTCTCCACAAATTAACTGATCCTAATAGCAAACTTCGTGTAAAAATATTAATGTTTATTTCCAAAATGTTTGTGTTACCCCGCCGATCAGTTAATCTTTGGAAAACAAGAAATGTCACCCAAAATTCGTCCTATCCCTTTGTTCCGTTCTAGAAGGCTGCAATAGATAAATTCGGTCCTTATACGATAATGTAAGTTTTTTGGTTGACTGTTCTGTTGATAGTTCTGAATGTGAAACCAGAGGGCACTGTGCTAAACTGAAATTGTGAAGTTTCATTATGGCTGGCGGCAGCCATAGTTTTGTCCCCGGTTCCGTTTCACGTTGTGTTCGTTACTAATTTATTTCTTTTAGTTTGATTTGCTACAAAATTAACTTGTCGTGTTGCTATTATATTTAAAGTCATTCATGTAAGCAAACAAAATATCTATATGCAATTTTTAAAGATTACATAAATACAAAATAAAGAATATTTTGTAAAGTGGTACAGATTTTCATGTAAAGGAACGTTATTTCAATCAAGCTGAGCGCCCTCTACATGACACTCGAGAATCTCTAGAAAATTTCACATTCATTACTTGAGTCCGTGCTGAAAATGAAACGGCGTGAGATTCGGGGGGCGCCTCTGTATGAGAAATATCATAGTAAACTATGAAAAAATTATTAGTTCACTTTTTGCCCACGCCTATTCTCTTTACGCACAGACTTTATTTCTGCAAATGTTTCATCTAGATTTAGGAATAACTTTAGTAACAGAACGGTGTCATTCATATGAAATGAAACTATATAATTCTATATATACGGAACGACTGGGATAAGAACCTATCTATAATTAGTAATTACATTAATTCTATCTGCAGAGCATCAGGAATAGCATTTTAGTGCTGAGGATTCTTTGGATGCTAACGTTTAAAAGATTCTGCCTTCGACGCTTTTAATTTACTTATTTTACTTGGAAAAAGTAACACAATGTGATGTTGATATTTAAAAAATAAAGAATATGGAAGCAACAGCATAAAACTTTCAATTGGTACTTTGGTCTACTCGGGATTTATTTATAGTAGCAGATTTGCCGTGTACTACAATACCGAGTCGCTTTTACAACCTCGAGAGTTAATTATTACGAAATTCGATTAAGTAAAAATTGTGCGTAGGTTATACTGTACTTTTACAACGTCTGCATTCCACCGAATCCCAAAACCGTAGCTAAAAAGGTACCCTTACAAGAATATTGCTAAGTACGAGACGCTTGCTCCTTGCTCGCGAGGGCGCGGGCGGGGCTGGAAGCGGTGCGGGGCGGGGGAAGGGGCGTGGCTGTGGGCGAGTGGGCGTGGCTCAACACACGCACCCGCCCTCGCTGCCCTCCTGCTCGCCGCCCAGCTGGGATTGCGTCTGCAGGTCCACGGCTGTGCGCCAGTCAAGGACAATTATCTTCTGTATAAATATGCTAATTCTATCTAACTATGCCAATTGTACGCAGAGCACGGATGTCCTCCTCGCGCGCGACATCCGAGCTCTGTGAAATAATATGAAAAAAAGAAAGACTGGTATCTTTCTCTTATTTTAATTTTTATGTTTTATACAATCAAGATATCATCATTATTAGTTGCAATTTACATGCGTTTCCTTATTTTTATCATAAGTTTCGACAATCTTTACAACGTAACACAGAATGTTTATACTTTTTTGATAATAATTAAACTTTAGCTTGACTTGTTAGAATTCAGTCATGAATGACTTATATATCGTAAAGGTTGTAAATACCACAAATAAATTTGTTATTACTTTGGAGTAAACAATAAGAAAGACGAGAGTGTAGTGTTTTAAAGTTTTATTCAAAATATTTTCAGCGTGAATTCAGTTCGGATATTGACACGGATAAAACAGCAGCATCTACATTTACAAAATTGAGTTTCTATTGAAAAAGTAATAATGTCAAAATGTAAACTATAATTATTTGCTATAGGCTTGCTAAACAGATATTATCATCATTTTAAAAATAACGTAATAAGCACATGTTATGTAATTATTCAACATGTTGTACCTTGTGTTCAACATTGTTATTTTTTTAACAATCACTAATGTTCTCTGAATCGCCGAACACAGTTAATATTGCTTTCAAATTAAATATAGAAAAAAAAACTGCCTAGCGGATTGATGCCACTGAACTATTTCAAGATCATTGCCAGTCGAAACATATTTCTGATGATAATACAACTGACCAACATTTTCCGGTAAAATATTCCTTTTTTTGTATACTATTATCGTAAATTGATAATGAAATTGTAGTTGGGTAGTACAATATTAACATTTTTGTTTCGAAATCCACCTAGCAGAAAAATCTTTAGTTACTTTCCATAAGGAATTAAAATAGATCTTACTGGAATGATTACTAGGTATTTTAATTACGGTTATATATATTAAAATAAATGTCATATAAATCTGATTAATAGCTATCAGTGAAATATCTCACTAATTAATTTTTGTTAAAAATAATATAAGAATCATAAGATTTCACTTAAGCTAAGTAAATAAATAATACTAATTTACAGTGATTGCAAATACCTAGTCGAATGTTAATTTAAATATTATGCATGAGTCTAAATAATTAAAGACAGAAAATAGTAACATGCAAAAGTAAAAAAAGGTTTTTTATAAAGATAACTTAAATTATATTGAGTAGTTATGAGCACAATGTTTGCGTTCAATCAAAATCTGTTATATCCAGAAGTTACATACGACTAGGTAGCAATCGTGTGCTATATACAAAAGAAAATATAGGTAGCTCGTATCCTCGTATCTATGCCTACATTACAAATCTATCGACGCTTGGCGCAACTTCTTACTATTATATTTTGTAGTGACCGGCTGCAAAATATTCTCAAATTGTATTTGAAAACATTTCAATAAAATCATTATTAATTATTTCCAATTATAACATTCCGATCACTGATTCCGATACATTACCATAGCATACTTGGTAATTCCAAGTTGCATAGTGCGAGGTGTAACGCACTGCTGAATAACGTTACATGAAAAAAAGAATATTTTGCAGCCGACCAAACTACTAATTTTATCATTTCAAATACAAACTCGATCAAGAAAGATTCCAAGATAGCATTAAGTATAAAAAATTATGTCAACGATAGGTGCTAATGGACATGTATCATTTTATTATGTATCTTAATTTTTAAGTGTTTATCCAAATTGACTTGTTTAATTCAGTATGTCCAAAAATTGAGCAGAAAAACATATTTTTGTTTACCTATTTGTTAGTTTTGTAAATACAAAATGAATGTAATATTACAATGATTTCGTAAATCGAGTAATATAAAATCGATATTTTCTTTGATTATGGGCGTAACGTACTGTTTCAGTCTTGGTCGACTTAAAACGATAAATTCAGCTTAACGTTATACCTTATATTATTTTTTTACAAGCAAAGTTATGTCGTATCCCGGAAATTCATACGCCAGCTCTGCAATATAGATTTCATGTAACCGTTGTTTTATGCTGCCAATACTTTCTTGTTATTAAATATAATACAGTAGAAGGCGTAAAAAATCTGAGATAAGTTTTTAGTGCTCGAAACATAATCGTGCTTTTGTGTATTCAAATGCTTTTCAACGCTTATCAAGCCTTTTTTAAGTTCTATTTAAAATAGGAATTTGAAAGTGCGAACAACCATTGTATATCAAAATAAGCTGTACGTCTCATTTTCTCATTTATAAAGTAATGTTGTTCTGTTCAAGTAATAATAATAACAGACGATTTTTTTCTTATTTTCCATCACAACATGTAAATATCACAACCATTTCAATGTTTATGATCTGATGCACCCATTTAAATGTCTGATGTTAGCTACTTCTGTATTACCTATATATACAGAATTTACGGAAGATCTTTAAAAATTTGCTGACTTATTCGTGTGAATTTTACAAAATATGTCCGTTTTAGTTGTTGGTTAGAGTGAGTGAGACAGACAGCTGTTGAAGCGAGAGCTTGGCGGCACGTTACACCTAATATCACCGTCGACACACACAAAAGCACATATCAGCACAATCATCAGATCCGGTATAGCGGTACTTTGTCGTCTTTAGTCCTTTGCAAAAGTTGTAAATTTTCAAGTTAAATTGTATAATCAACACACATTCAAAGAATAAAAAGTGTGGTCCATATATATTTTTAATAAAATGGTCGTTTTTGTAAAGTGTCTTTAGTTAAATTGTGAAAAACTTGGCCATTTGTGAAAAAAATGCTTACGTCTTTGACTTTTCTCTTAGTTCATGTTTTCGTACGTTTAATTTTCACGTTTTATTAGAATAAGACAGATAGTATTCTTTCCCATTATCCAGATAGTTACCCATACAAGAGTCGAGAGCAAGTCCCCCTTTCCCAATACAATCCTTTTAAAAACCACAACATTTCCAAAGTCGTAAATCCGACATAGCGCCACCTACCGGTCCCCGCAGCCACTAAGACGCCTGCCTCCCCCCCGGCGCCGGCTAGCACGCGCAGCTCGCGTCCGGCTCCTTGCTGTCTCCCGGCGCCTGTCGCAGGATCACCTCTTGCACTGGACAGAATAATATTAAGGAAACTGTCTACGAAAATAAAAGAATAGTATGATTGGCGGGAGAACGAGCGACGCGCGGAATCGTTCCGGTAGATACAGCAGGTTATACTACAGAAACAGTGCCCGATTCTCTTATTTTTAGTCTATTGTAATTCCAGCGAGAGCGAGACACACAATCGTCATTCTATTGCTACTTTGACTATACACTCATCATTTTAGCGAAATAAGTAACGGCCTCATGAAACTTTCTGAAGATGCGTCTGATGATTTTCAAATATATCGGAATACGGGCCTTGATTGTCTGTTGTAGATTTACTCGTATTTTTGTGTACAAATATCAGTGTTTAAATAATATAGGTAAGTAGTAAATAATGTTTTGTTTGTGTTTATTTAAATATGTTATTGGGCTGCCATAATCGTCATAAGTTTAGAAGAAACTTATTATTAGTCCCAAATATTAATTGCCGTAATTTCATGCACTATCAATCCACAAGCACAACCTTTGTTATTAAAAGCGATTTACTTATTTTAATACCTAGTGTTGTCGCTCGGTATCCCGTCTGATCATACATCACATTACAATAACATAAAACAGATAGAAACTATGAATAAAGTGAAATAAATAATATTCAAGCCACAATAAATACAGATAAAGCATAAATATAGATGAAAATAACTTAACATATCAAAATGCGGGTGGGTAGCGATGTTTTCAAGCCAAAAAAATACTTATTTCATGCTATGATACTCGTACTTCCAATTTTCATGCATTTAGTTCAAATAAGATTATAGATCAATTCGAGAAATCAACGTACCACTCTACATTATTGCGATTTACATTCAGCTCGACACCGTCAAGTATAATCGTTTTATGTATTAAAATACAACATTTATAATTAAAACAATATTGCAAAAGCAAATGCAATTTATTTGTAAGTGATAGATAATACTATCCTACATTGAATAAAGTTATTTCATTTTCAAATATTACTGAACGTTCACTTAACGAATACCTAGCACCATAACAATTCTATACACGAGAGGCGCCAACATAACTTGGACGGGTTGTGATGGCGGTGCCGTAGTTATTAATCTGTGGCCGTAGTTTAGCAGCACGCGAGATTTTTACGCGTGAACCAGGGTATGCACACAATATATACGGTGGAACTTTGCTAGAGACTGATAGCGAAACTCAAGACGGTTTGGTAGTAAGGACAACGACAACTTTCCCCAAGAAACATGACAAAAAAAGAAACATGTTAAAATATGACAAAAAAAAATTATAAGTTTTGTCGAAATAATTTTTCATATTTTGACCTACGTTCTTTGGCGAAAGTTGTTCCTTATGACCAGCCCATCTGGAGTTATTGCTATCGGTCAGTAGTATTATTACACCTTATATTTAAAAATGTAATCAACATCAAACATTTAAAACCTTTGAATTAAAAACGCATAAATGTAGAGTGGCTGCAAGTAAGCACAAACATTAGTAACATTAAGTTTACTTACAACACAGGTGTTAGCCGTTAATACCGCCACCGACACAAACGGGTCCGCGGGACGACACTAGTTCAACCGATTACCAATGACATTAGCTACAGATATGTTATATTTTGAATAATTTGGTTTGATAAATAAAAATGTAGCGAACGTCATGTTGAAAACGAGCACATAAAACATCACAACTGTTTATTTTTTTAAGTACGATAAATAGTTTGCCCGGAAACCGGCAAAATTCTAGCAAATTTGCACGATAAAAATAATAAAAATATCGAATGTATAAATGTATGTTAGTGCATGTATGGGCGGGCGTGTTCTTTAGGTCTGTGTCTGTGTATTATTGCTTATTTGGGGGGTCAATGCAACATAAACACATCGTTTTTTAATACAATCTTTAGGGAAATTGCTGGCAGGTATAAACTAACAGCCATATACAGGCTGTAAGGGAATACTTAAAGGGTGTATTCAGACCATGAAACTGAACAACCTCACATATGAAAATATTTCAGGAAACGTCAAACTGGACTACCTATACTAAAGTAAAGGCTCAGCTGATTGTGATTTTGTATGGGAGGTCGAATATCTTTTGTTGTTTCCTGAAATAAGTTACTAGGGGAAGTTCGTTCAGTTTCCTGGTCTGCATGTTCCCTATCAGTATTCGGAGGGCTGTCCCTTACACCACGTATATACATTGCAGCGATGACTTGCAGATTCCAGTGTTTTCCAAGCCTACAATTGTTCACTTTTGTTAGGTATCCTGTGATACCTTTTCAATGCAAGTTTCCACTTTTTTTTTTACTTGTTGCATTAACCCCAAACACTCAAAAAGTGATTTTAAATCGTGAACAATAATAAAGTTATTTTCACACGTAAATATCACACAAGTGTATCTATAGCCACTCTAGTATGAACACTCTATGTTAAGTCGTCAGTTCCAAACAGTGTGTCAAATGGTCAGATGTAAAACGGACACTGTGAAGGGTGAGCCTTAATGAGCAGCAAATATTGTGCATAGCAAGAACGTGCAAAAAGCAATTGCCGAACATCATACATTCTGCTCCAATATACAGGCTGTAAGGGTGAAAGGGCTTTCCCTCCGAACACTTATTGGGTGCATTCAGACCATGAATCTGAACAACTTCCCATGTAAAGATATTTCAGGAATGCAAATAAAATTTCGACTTCCCTCCTAATTGTAGTCAGCTGATCTTGATTTTGTATTGGAGGTAATTTTTTTTTGTCGATTCCAGACATATGTTCCTTGGGGAAACTTGTTTAGTTTTATGGTCTGCATGCACCCTATCAGTATTCGGAGGGATGTCTTTTACACCCCGTATCATGGCGGTCGGCGATTGCGTGTTGCACATTTTCACTGTGCACATTTTGAACAACACTTGTCGCACTCCGCATTTACTATCAACACTCTGTATTAAGTGGTCAGTTGTAAAAAGGATACTGTCTTCAGGAGGCTTGCTCTCTGCGGAGTCCATGCCGGGTAGTGCGGCCGCCACCCGCCGGAATAACTGGAAACGTGACAAATAAAACATCAAACATTACACTGCTAGACAAAGGCCTCCCCTCCCCTTACTTTACATACTGGCAATGTTAAAAACAATAGAGCCTATATCTCGCATATGAAAATCACATAGGTCGAAATATGAAAAAAAAATTGGCCCTCCCATACAAATTATCCCGGCCGGGTAACACACTAAGTATGGGAGGGTCAAATTATTTTTTCATATTTCGACCTATGTTCCTTGGGGAAAGTTGTTCAGTTTCACGTACTGGTTCACCCCTTAAAATATTCTTAGCTAATTTTTTTACACCTTATATAAGAGTTAGACTTTAATTTGTAATTTATAACAAAGCAAAGAATGTTTGTTTCCTAATGAACTTGCCTAAAATAATATTCAACACGAAAAATGACCCGACTATAATTTATTTATCTGACATAAACGTAACGTTAATAACGTTCCTCTTCGTCGTTATACATCAATAAGTATGAACGAAAGTTTCTGTAACGGCAAGATGGTAAGTCAAGTTAGCCTTCCACCAGCTCGACTAGTCTTTTGCAGGAGCCTTTATAAACTATGATTTCTTTGTCATATGCGTCCAACGGCCGCACTGCAGGCTTTAATGCACATGGCACAAGACTAAGCAAAGTTTAGCGGAGCAAGTAACTCTCCTTGGTCACGCCCCTCAAGAAGGAATTAGACATCCCTTGAAGAAAACACTCCAAAGGCTTTTCAAAATCCTTATGTCACGTTCACACAATGCCTCGGGCAGGGAAATAGAAAGGCCAATGGGCAGCGCAAGCATGGTACTCGCGCTGCTACTCATCATGTCGCTGCCGGCTTTTCGTACGTGCGTAAGTCTTTGACTGTAGACAGCACGAGCGCGAGTGAAATGTATCGCTCTCTCACTCACTCGTATTGACGGTAGAATGTGAACACTCACTCGCGTTGATACTTCCGTGAATGTATTTCAGGCAATAAAACGGTGACATTATACATGGTCGTCAGGCCACCTAGTAGTGGTTAGTAGTGAGCAAAGACGCTTTCTCTCCAGAACCAGACTTGTTGCACATAAATACTCACCTGTTTGACATTGTAGCCAGCTTTGGCGCTGGTCTCTATGAACATGACGTTGAGCTCCTTGGCCTTGCGGTCGCCATCCTCGGTTGACACCTGTCGCTTGTCGGAGAGGTCGGTCTTGTTGCCGACCAGCATGATGATCACGTCGGAGCCGCGTTCCGTGCGCACGTCGTCGATCCATTTCGACGTCTGGTGGAATGAGTTTGCATCTGGAAGGAAAATATGTAACTAGACTTATTATTACAAATTACATACATGAAATTGAAACACTGTACAGGGTTATTTTTTATTCACCCCGGAAATTTTACAGGGTGATTCTAGTCATGATTCTGAACAACTTTTAGTATGGGGTCACCTGCAAAATCGCGATAAAAAAGCAGCTGCTCCATAGAAAAGTTCATACCTACTCAAACAAAATGAATGGAACTGCTGTTTCTTTTTTCGCGATTTCGCAGGTGACCCCATAATAAAAGTTGTTCAGAATTATGAGTAGAATCGCCCTGTAAAGTTTCCGGAGTGAATAAAAAATAACCCTCTATGTTACATTACGAGAGATTACAGAACATGAAGAGTTACGTCTATTTCAAATACCGAACCTAACACACATCAATTAAGTTATTATTTTATTATACAGTGTGGTGCCGGTTTAGAATAGCACCACCCTGATTCTACTCGCGGGTGTCGTAAAAAGCGACTTAACGATAATCATCCAGGGAATGGGCAGCAGCGTTCCCTGCGAATGGTACATCAAGCACTGCGCTCGCCAATTCGCTTGCCAATCTTACCAACCGTTGATGTCCATATCTTATGATAATAATAAATTGCAATCGAAACACAGAAATAAAATACAATTATTTTATTACAGCCAGTTACACGAGCGAAGAAGCATACGACGGATGACTAACTTTCTACGTAATTCGGTAGGTAGAACACTAAAACACGCAAGTATGCACGTTTCTTTTACTAGATATGTTTGTGATCACTTTAGTATTTGAGAACATTCACAAAGACAAAGCCCATTAAATTGTTAAACATGTAACAAGCATAATAAATTGAAAAAAATTTAATCACGACTGCTTTCTGAGATAAAGCCTAGCCTATGACACTCAGGATAATGTAAGAATTCTTCCGATACAATTACTATTCGAATCTGTTCAGTGGTTGACGAGTTTTAGTCCCTTAAAGAATCGCACAAATATACATACATGAACTCTAAAAACATTACACTCCTTTTTTTGGTTGGGCAGTCGTGTAAAAAAAAGGAAAAGTAATAGGTAAAATCTGCAGTAGAGCCCGCGGGATATTAGCGAGCAATGTCTATAAATTACTGTCATATCGAGAGATTAATAAAATATTCACTATCTTAGGGCTCGTGTTATCTGTGAATTGTTTATGAGATGATACATAGTAATATTGGGGTTTCCAGGCTGGTTAGAAACAATATTATTGAGTAATGTAGTTGAGAAAACGTTTCTACCCTTGGGACCTATAGCGATCGAAGTTAAAATTGGGTTTCGAGAGCATAAAGAAAAGGAGGACTGGCTGGACTTTACACTAATACAAAACAGCTCATAATAAGAGCTTGAGAATTTTGTGTTAGTGTCAATCATCAGCACATCATTTCACTCAACTCAAAATACTGAAACGGGGTTCTTACCGTGAAACTTATTTTTGTTGGTAAGAAAGAATTTTGGGTTATAATGTGTGACCGCGAAAGTTTAAAACAGTTTATCATTTCACTCATCGCATCTACCTCATATCCGGGTGAGCTCTTGCAACCACTACCAATCGGACAGGTATTGGTTTAAAAAAATAATACTTTCTCATACAAAAAGATGTACAACTCTGATCACATTTTTATATGTGTAACACATGTGCCGCTTGTTTTGGAAAGAAAGGATGGCCTTCCTTGCTTCCTATTTGTTTGTAGCCTTGCTAGCCTGAATGGCTTCACAATGAAACAGACATTACGTATCTCGTTTACGTTTCTATCTAGTCTGATGTAAAGTCTTATTCCAGATCATAAAGTTTCAGTCGTTATTTTTCAGCCAGCACTAAGCAGCACGGGTCAGCTGATTTATGTAGGTGATGTTAAGTGCGACTGTAACTACAGACTTTATAAGTAGGTATATAGTACTACCACCCATAGTATTGTAGATTTTTGTAAGCAAATCATACGCTTATGCCTTTATAAAGAATTTTAATTTGAAAAATAAGGTTTATTAAAAAAAAACAGCTGTGATGGGAGTGTGAGTACTTCTATACAGTGTGTCCCGGGATTAAGTGCAACCCCGACAAGGCGTGAATCAGACCATAAAACTGAAAATAAATTTCCCAGAGAACACAGGTAGAAATATGAAAAAAAAAGAACCTCTCATACAAAATGTTAATGGGGGAACAGTTTCTTTTTTCATAAATTTGGTGTGGTATGGGATCTACCTCCTAGCGGTCCACCCCGGGCAACGGCAACACAGGCTTGCCTGTGGATAAGTCCGGCTGAACGATCCCACGTGCGCGGTGGAAGGCTCCGTAAGGGGCCGCCTGGCTCGCGACCACCATCCCACCGAAGTCTGGCGCCAAGTAGCTTGCTGCGTTCCGTCAGTGTGTGGGAGTGCCAGTGCCTTAACAGGCTCCTTCTGGGTGAGCTCGCTCCATCTTAGACTCTGTCTCTGTCCTATGACCTAGACTAGAGTCAAGAGCAAACCCATCATTAATAAAAAAAAAAAAAAATAGACCTATGATCCTAGAGGAAACTTGTTCAGTTTCTTGCGGTGGTTCACCCCATTTCATAGTTGCACTTAATCACGGACACACTGTATAGTGTATATAGTACTCACACTCCTATCACAGCTGTTTTTTTTTTTAATTAACTTCAATTTTAAAATAATTACGGGCCTTTCATAAATTAATTTTTTGCTTTATTTGTTGTAACTGAACATTTCCCGTAAAAGTTTTTTGTTCCATACGTTACAAATACAGCAATCGATACCTAGACCAAAATAAATTTAAGTTTGACTACCTTTATCAGATATTTAGTGTTACTGTTTTAATGGCCAATTGGCCGGCTTAGCGCTTATCTTTCTATTAAACGCAGTATAGGCTGTTTCAAAGATACTGAAAATGTTTTATGAATGCACGAGTAGCTGTTTTCAAGGATTGCCGAATCGCTCAGTCACTTTCAATGTATACTTTTAAAAAGTCAAGACGAAAGAAGCCTGAGAGCCCTCAACTTTAAAACAAGGGAAAGGCCCGAAGTCCAAGTCCTAATGATTATTGTTTAACTTTTAGAATTTATGTGTCGGAGAATTACCTTTTCAAGAGTTATTGGTCTTTAGATATAGCAAATTCAATTCAGAAGTGTCACAATTTGTAAAGAATAAGAGCAGAAATAAATAAGAACCAACTAAAATTATTTAAATTCATTTCTACTGCCACTTTTGTCTCAAATAAAAAAGTAGTTATTGGGTCTAGTCACGTCTAGACCCAATAATGTTAATCCTGCGTTATACACCGCACCCAGTAGGTAGGTATGTATTAATACAATTGGTACACGTTTTGCACGTAGAAATTACTGTACTTTGCCAGGCTCTAAGGTCTACAAAAGTTCTACAACAAATATAAACTTTATTACTTTCCAATACTGTATCAATTCCCAGATCGAGCGATACATGAACTTGCAGAGAACGAGTGTAATAACATTGGTCGTTCAGTTTTCATGACCGTAAAATTTAATTTAAAACGAACGTAATTGTAATCTATACGGTAAAACCTTTAAAATAAATACATCTCATAAACCAACAAACCCAATACATTCGATATAGTTTGTTGCATTAGGTATATCTTTATTAAGTGGGGTATTAAGATGACTGAAGTCACAAAATTTCGAATCATCTACTAGGTCAGGATGGCCGATGCATAAGAAAAGAAAGTCAAATTGTTAGGAGATTCTCGTACCCAGGTACGTATGATATCAGCCTAAATTAAGTTTCGTTTCCCGTGTCAACTGTCGCACGCAATAAACGCAGACGAATGACATGGGTCACGTTAATTTTATGGTATAAAAGTAGTCGGGTCTGAGTAGGTAAAGTTCCATTTCGTGGTCGAGCAAATATTAGAAAGATGACTTCAGAATGTTGGACAGTCGACCGACACTGAAGGGAAAAGTCTGTTATAATAATTTTTCTCACAAAAAAATTGCCTTGTCGAAATAAAATATTTCGCACTATTAAAACAGCAAAATGTTAGTATTCCTCTATGCATGCCGGTTGTTTTGTAGCCTGTTTCCAAGCGATTTAGCTAGGCTGACTCTGGGGAGGTTTATCTAGCGTGAGGTGTGAGGGCGACGTAAATATTTGGTGTCTGCGGTGAGGCGAGGTCGGCAAACATATTGATTAGATTGTACCCCTTTTGGCAGGATCACTCTAGTTAGAAAAAGGAAACAGTTTATAAAAAAAAAACATATGACAATTTCTACAAACATAGATATTGTGCAACAAAACATGTCAGAGGCCTGCTAGTACTAGTAGGCGGTTGAAAAACTCTAGACACCAGGGTTCATCGGGTCGTTGGACGACTTGGTGTTCCACACGAAAAGAAGAAGTGAAACAATCGAATAGGTATTCTTCCATTTATAAAGTGGGGAAAATCACTGGACACAGGCATTATCGCACATCGACTGTCATTCTGCTCAAGAATAATACAAATAAATCATCTAGCATCACCCTTCCATCTTGTATCCAGGAAGTGTCCAATTCCATAATCGACACACTTACCACACGTCCTGGTCTAGCTAATGTCTTGTCGTAAATTCGAATATTCGCAAGAAACATATTAGCTTTATTAATCCCATTACTCAAAAAACAAGTTAACTTGACTGACGGCAGTGGGTAACATCGCGTAAGTTAATTTAGACGGTTGGATTATGCAGACGTAATAACTAAAGCTATTAATTCAGAATGGCTGCCTCCGAGGTGCGGCTTTGAAAACGGCGGAACACGCGCCCGGATACACATGCAATGCAATGAGCATGAAACTTACTGTACATCACATACTGCTGTAAGAATTATTTTCGCACAAACGATTCATATTTTAAAACTAATTCAGTGTAAAGTTTTTCTATCATAGGTAGAAAAACTTTACACTATCTATCATAGGTACGTGAAATCGAAAAAGGCAGCTTGACCTGTCTGGACGCACCTATTTAAATTCAAATATCAAATAGCATCAACAGCAGCACCACAGTGCATCGTGTCGTGACTTTGTGAGTATCACCAATACTAAAAGTACAGAATCAGTAACAGTAGGTACCTCCCTTATTTACGTTAGACGAGATTTTGATATGCGATTGCACTTTTCGTGCATAAAAGCAATGAAGCGGACGTAAAGCCGCTGTTTTTGAGGCCACGAGGCCGCACTGGCACACTTTCAGCTTCAGACGTGTTCAGGCAAAGGCTGTTGCTTCGGTACACAGCCGTCCGAATTTTATTTCCACTGAGCTGTGGTGTAGAGACGAAATAATATATTTGTAGAGAAAAACAATTCGCTCCGGAAATTTAATTCAGCACGGAAACGTAAAGAATGCTAGAGTATGTAGCTATGAACATTTCTACGTTGTGCCTCCCGCTATGTATGAAACGAAATAAGATACAGTTTGTCAAATTCCTTTTCAATTAATGATACTTCAAACCATTCAAACATATACGAGTTATGTATAAGACGGCTATAAGGTAACTATTACATACATACATATATCACGCCAATACGCAAAACGCCCTTGCCGGGTAGGCAGAGCGAGAAACGTCACGTTTACGCCACTTCTGTCAAACATTTGAGGCTCATTCATAAGATTATGTACCTCTTAATTGACAGGCTGTCCGCCTATCGCCTAAATTTGCAATACACGTGTAACTCTCGAGACCCTTAGTCGCCTCATACGCCACCCACGAAAAAATGGGGTGATGCAATTCTAAGCCGACACCACACGGCAATTCGAAGAAATGTTCTAGTCGTGTCTGTTTAATATTGATAAGTTAATACGAATAACAATTCGTATATAACAATGTGATGCCTACGGTAACCAATTATTTGTTTATTTGTTGTTATTTAAGTACCTACACTATAGTACCTACTATAACAGGTATTGTATTATACCCTAGGGCATTTCATATGGAATAAAAACTTTATATTTAACAAAATTCGTATTTGTCTTGCACACACTCGATTCATCATTTATCATTCATCAATCCGATCATTCCCACGTCATGCCACGTACCCATAGGTATATTTTAACCGCAGGAACAAATGTTTTTGGCTGCAAGTTGGAAATTTTCAGCGAGTCTGATGTAAAATTCCGTGTCTTGTGCAGTATTCAACATCAATACCCATAGTAAGGCCATTCCAATAAGCCATATTTGACAGCTGTCAGATTCGTGCTGATACTATGGCAGTACGTCCATTTTCCTTTGTTGACCGATGTCAACAACTTTTAGTATGGAACTGACATCTGTCAAATATGGCTTATTGGGCTGGCGTTACTGTATGTAGAGGCCAAACTAGGTCAACGACCCAGCAAACACCGGTTACAATGACCTCACATTAAAATAATACGGCCAATCATTATCGACCTCTATTTGTACAGGTTTTATTAGAGCTAGCACTGAATCTGGGAAGTTGAGTTTGTACTATCGTTTGTTACTCATTGCAATTTCAATTTAAGAATAAGAACTTCATTCTGATTAATAAAAACAGTATGAAAATAGCTATAAGTACCTAGTTATCGATTAAGATTTATTATGAACTAGGTCGAGGTCGATTGGAAATAAAACTAATTTTACAATCGGGAAAATATTCAAGGTAAAGTAAACAACTGATAAGTGTGACCCACGTGGATTAAGACATACTTATAGATACATTGATTGTTAGTGGTTAAGGTCTTGCAGTTCTTACAGAATAAACGTAGAATCAAATGCCTAAAGAAAGGTGTCAGAAACACACAAGGCATTTCAAATGACTGCCAAAATACACATTTATTAATGAAACATTAAGGGAACTTTCTGAGAATGTTAGCTGCATGGTCGAGCGCGTAAAATAATTAGGGTCTAACCTAAATACGAAGGTCATTGACATTGTTTGTGGTGATCAGATGTTTTGTCCGTTATAAGTAGATTAGATATGTATTTATGCGCTGAAGGTTTTTCCGGTCTTTTGGTAATTATTAATGAAACTCAGGTTCGACTAGGTAAGTAAAGTAATAAACTCGCGACTGAAATGTGCGCCATAAAACACAAAGAAAATCGCGACTGTTTTGTGAACGGTTTCAAAATTGCTGAGTCAAAGGACCCTTAACTATCTATAGTATTTCTTACTTATGTATTAGTATACTAGTGTTTCTTATTTCTACACTCGTAGTATTACTAAAACACAGCCAAAGTTTAATTGGCAGCTTATTTTATTTTAACAGCCAAAGCCACAGTTATCGCTTTAAAAAAATCATAAGAAAATGTGTATAGAATAAATTAAAAAATAATTTTAAAAATACATTTTAAATTTCTTATTTTCCTTTATGAAAATATTATAGCACTGTAAGTGTAAAATAAACCATAGTTCATTGAAAAATTGGATAATATTTAATGTTTCATCCACACACATCTATGCTATCTGGAGAAAACCAAAAACATTGTTTAGATTTTCTGGAAAGTTGTAACTCAAATCGGATGGAGATAGTCAGTAAATCAACTCACTGGTGATATCGTAGACGACCACGGCGACAGTGGAGTCCCTGATGTAGGAAGGGATTAAGGATCGGAAGCGCTCCTGCCCCGCCGTGTCCCATAGCTGTAGCCGCACCGTGCGGTCCTCCAGGTACATAGTCTTGGATAGGAAGTCGATACCAATTGTTGCCTGTCGATAAAACATAATGTTGTAGGTACGCATTTATTATCTCTATGGTAAACAGTTGTTTTACAAAGTACTCAACATATCCCTAAATGAAGCAGCTTCCTATTTTACTGCCCCCACAGCCAAACTGAAGATTAGTCCAATATAAAGGTCTCAAAACCATAGATACTATAAACTAAAGGGAGATGTGAAAAGGGGGCGTGGCCGGTGCGACACTAGTTGGTGCAGAATGATCATACTTTGCTTCCGGGGGTGATTATTGTGCTCAGTCGCAGTTCAGTCGCGATCGACGTTTTTAGTGAAATGCCGTGTTGTTCAGTGGTAATTTGCAAAAATCGAAGCAATAAGTGCAACTTCAAGTCTCATGGAGTCACATTCCATCGGTAAGTAGTCATTATTATTGATTTTACATCAAAAATAAACAAAATCAATTTTGTAGTAATATTTTTCTAAGATTCACCACGAACCATAGCGATAGTCCCAGTTCTATAAGCAAACGGTGTACAATGCTTACTCTGCTCAGAAGATTGTTCAAATGTCTCGTTTCCGTAACGCAATGGACAGTGAACACATCAAAGTTTACAAAATAATGCAAGTTGTATAGTACCGCCGCTCCTCGCAGTCGTGAGTTAGTGTTTGTAGTCCGATTGTGTAAAGTATCGATAGATTTGATTTATTTTGCAAAAGTATTCATCGTGATTTTATTAGGATATAGAAGTCAATAAATATTAAAATTTAAATAGAAACATTGCAATGTTTACAAAAAAGTTATAATTACAATTATATGGCTAAATCAATATCATAATATATTGGGTATATTTTTTTTTATTTAATTATTTAAATCCATGTGTGGCACGATTAATAAATAGCATTGAAAGTAATATTAATGCGACCATGACTCGTCCGGTGATGTAATACAATTTTTTTCTTAGCTGTTGCATAGTAAATTAATTCAATTTACTTATTTGATTTTTTGTCACAGAAATAGGTAAAATTCATGGCCTACTTCCTATTTTCTTTTGTCTCGTGTGCGATAGAGACAGAAATATCTGTTGTCAATAACCGGTTTGTTTTTTTATTTAATTACGTAGGTACGGTGCGCAGCGCACAGGAAAGTGACTCACCTATCTACACTCAGCCACGTGGTATTTAAAGTTCTTAAAAAAAACTGTAGTAAAGTAAAGGATATTATAAATCATAAATATATGCACATAACTGATAAGTTTGATTAAAAATTATTTATAAAGTTCTATTTGATTATTGAATAGATATAGAACATTTTGCATTTATAAATATATGCACATAACTGTTGAGTTTGATTTAAAATTATTTGTTAAGTTTTATTTGATTATTGAATAGTTACTTATAGAACAAATAGTATTTGTAATTATATGCACATAAATGTTAAGTTTGATTACAATTATTTGTAAAGTTTTGTTTGATTATTGAATTATAGTTATAAAACAAATAGTATTTGTTAAATATGTACATATTATGTTAATTTTCATTAAAAAAATGTAAAGTTTGTTTCATTATTGAAGGTTTAAGGAACTTATTTGTATGTACATATTTGCTAAGAAGATAAATCAAAAATCACTAGTAAATGATTCTCAAGAATACGAGTATTTTATTTTTACTTTTACTTATTAACTTCCACTTGTAAAGGAATTTGTTCAGGAATTTATAAACATAAAATAAAATAGGAAATAATATTTTCAACCTTTATTTACTCCTAAAGTATATCACTGACGACATTTTATTGAAGAGTATTTTCTGTTTGTATTTTTATGCACTACCGATTGACATATGTTTCATCTCCTAACGCAAAAATTACGTAGTTTAATTTTCCTCTCCATACTACAATGTCCCGCCATGCTCTATTAGATATCGACAATGAGTTATCGACGCTGTCAATCACTAGCGTAAAATTCAAATTGTTGAGTGTGTGCGTGTGTCTCGCTCGCGTCTTTTGATTGGTCTAGTTTTGTGAATGTACGAGTGTAAACTCGCGTTCGTATTTCTATGCGCATGTAGGTGTAAATTTCTGTGGCGACATCGGGACTCGAACAAATTTCGCTCGGTAACAAATCTCCCTTTAGTTTATAGTATCTATGCTCAAAACCTTTTATTGTTATACTATGACAAGCTTGCTTACAATATTCTTTTTGCAATAGTTTCTTGTAAGAATTTTATTAAGTAATTTAAAAAATAATCTAAACAGAATAAGCATTATTCTTTATGTAGCCTGTCCTATGTTATTAGACTTATAATATAAGTCATAGTCTACATCCAATAAATTAAGATAACCTACCTACTTTGTTGAGAATCATTAAAAAATGTATGTATGTATGTATGTATGTATTAACTTTATTGTACCACCAGACACATTTATAAAAACAGTTACAGAAATAAATTTAAAAACAAGAGGCACAAAGGCGGACTTATCCCATTAAGGGATCTCTTCCAGTCAACCTTTGAGAGACTCAGAGGATATGTTATTTGCAGGTAAATTATGCGGTACTTCAGCATGGTTAAAATAAGCTTACTCTATCAATATATATTATAAACAAATAACAAATACACGTACTTGATCATAAATAAAACACACAAACAAACACATAATAATATATCATACATAAATTAATATACACATAAATAAATATATCATAAACCCTATAAATTGTCCATGTCACCCAGATCGTACCCCCAAACCTTCTTGATGTTGGATTTGAACACCTTCCCATTAGCACTCTTCCTCACATCTACAGAAAGTCTATTCCACAAGCGCGCAGCATGGACAGTGAAAGACTTCTTAAAAGTCGTAGAGGAACAAACCGCTATCTGCAGCGAAAGGTCACCATAGGAGCGCTGACGAGCGGCCGCAATATTGAACGCAAACCTCTCACACAGATACTGAGGTGCAGCAGGATTTGTAAGCACATTGAAGAGAAGTGAGAGGGTGTGCAGGTCTCTGCGAAGACGTATAGGTAGCCACCTCAAGCGCTCCCTGTATTCGGTGATGTGGTCAAACTTACGCAACCCAAAGATGAAGCGGATGCATTGGTTCTGGAGCCGTTCCATCTTATTAAGATGTTCTTCAATGAGGTCCAGATATGCCACATCACCATAATCCAGCAATGGTAATAAGAGTGCTTGAGCGAGCATTGTTTTTGTCTTGAGAGGCAGAAAGTTCTGCAACCTTTTGAGCGAGTGAAGTGACGCGTACACTCTTCGACTAACCTCAGTTAATTGATCTGTCCAGTATAAAGTTTGGTCGATGTATATTCCGAGGTTCTTTACTTTTGAAGAGAAAGGAATGGGAGAGTCATCGAGGAAAACCTCGGGAATAGAACTCGATCTTAATTTGGAAATACGCTGATGACCTCCAATAATGATGGCTTGGGATTTGGCCGCATTCAACAGGAGACCATGTTTCTTCGCCCAACAACTTATAGAAAGCAGGTCATGGTTTATCCTGTTGACTGCATCATTCAGCCTATCCGGTGGTTCCGCCGCATATATCTGAAGATCATCAGCGTACAGGTGAAACGAGGATTGCAAAGCGGATGTAATACCGTCTATAAATATAGAAAATAGTAAAGGCGAAAGCACTCCACCCTGCGGGACCCCTGCCCTAATCCTACACCAGCCAGATCGTCTATCGTTGGCCTTCACAAGCTGATATCGGTCCGTAAGGTACGAACAGAACCACGCAGCAGTTTTGGATTCCAGGTTAAGCCTGTTAACAAATTAAGCCTGTTAATTTTTAAACAATTGTTATTTTATATAACAATTGTTTAAAAATTATTACCATGCTACATGTACTATGATTATCAAATAAAAGCTCAGTATGGCTAGTTATTCTTGTTTCAAAAATATGTAAGTAATTTATTTTTGACTTATAGTTTCTGGACCATTGGCCTTAATGGCCAATATTTTGTGTAATTTTTGGCAAGTATCTTAGTACTTTAATTTACAATGGATAAATATGACACAAACTGGGTTTTTGCACTGTGTAATCTGTCACATAAGCAATACTGGTATATTTTTGATTATCAATAACATTTTTTACACATAAAAAATCAATTTAATAAATGGCCTACCATACATTGAATAATATAATCAAAAATTTATGAAAGCATAAAAAATTACACAAAATGTAATATGTACTTTACAGACACACATAATGCAATCATGCATTTAAGAATCCACTTTAAAATTTTAAAAGTTATACCCTAAAATAATGCCAACCATACTGGACTATTTATTGGTTTTAACAATCAGATAAAGCTTCTTTATCATTTCTCTTTGAACATTTATAATTTAAGATGGCTATTTTTAACATCAATGCATAAAACTAGGTAGCTAATATTTAGTATTTTTTTGATAACTCCTTACAAAGTTGTTCAGTTTAGATGGGGCTAGTTTAAAAGTACTCACAAGTATTTGTAGGATGAACTCCAATACATATGTTATGAAAAAATGCAAACATATTATTGCCCCGGTCTTAAACTATCTTATAAATCTATCTTTCACAAGCGGAATTTTTCCTTATCCACTCAAGACGTCTGTTGTTAAACCGCTTCATAAAAAAGGAAATAAAGACAACATTGATAATTATCGCCCTATAAGCCTGCCTCCAGTAATGTCAAAAATATTTGAAAAGTCAATGTACAATCGCCTTATACGCTTCTTAAATAAATTTCAGATATTAGTGTCACAGCAGTACGGTTTTCAAAAAGGGAAATCTACTAGTCTTGCTGCATTTTCGTTGACGAATACTATTTTGACATATATGGATAAACGTTTACCGGTAACTGCGATTTTCTTTGATATGAGTAAGGCGTTTGATTTCGTTTCGCACGAGATACTCCTCCAAAAATGTGAAAATTATGGAATAAGAGGTTTGGCTATTATGTGGCTCACATCTTACCTGCATGACAGGCAGCAGTATGTCGAGATAAAAAAACAGAACCTTACGAGTATGGAGATTGACGTCTATAAATCAGCAACAGCTTTTAACAGAGTCGGTGTCCCACAGGGTAGCATTTTGGGACCCCTGCTATTCTTGATTTACATCAACAGTTTACCAAAGGTGACAAAGCATGACTGCATTTTGTTCGCTGACGATATTTCTGTGGTGATTCCATGTGTTAATGCGGAAACTTACAACGAGGAAATTAATACAACGGTTTTAAATATTGTAAAATGGATGAAGTACCACAATCTAAATGTAAACATTAACAAAACTACTTTTGTACAATTTGTAAACCAAAATGCTAAAAAGAAATCTCTTACAGTTAGTTTTTCTGATCAGATTATAAATGAAAATTGCACTACTTTATTTTTGGGTATAGTTCTGGATGATAGGTGTTCATGGCTTCAACACATTGACAGATTATGCTCTAAGATTAATTCATTCTCCTATGCTTTATGGAAACTGACTCAAACCAGCACCAAAAAAGTGGCAATTCAGGCGTATCACGGTTATGTGTGCTCCTTACTGAGATACGGCATTATCCTCTGGGGAAACTCGAGCCATGTAGAAAGAGTTTTGATAGCACAAAAACAGTGTATTCGTGCAATATGTAATGTTGATGTCATGACTTCATGTGATCCACTTTTTAAAGAATTGGGACTAATGACGGTGCCTAGTATCTATGTTTACGAAATATGTGTTCTTGTAAAAACTCATTATGGACTATTTAAGAAAAAAAATGAAACTGTTAATTTTAACACTCGATATCCAAATAGATTAGTGCTGCCTCATGTAACAACCACATTGTTCAGTAAAAACACGCATTGTATGGCTGTAAAAATTTATAACAAATTGAATGATGATATGAAAAACCTTCCTTTGACTAATTTTAAGAGATGTTTAAAAAATTGGCTTATAAGTAATTGTTTTTATAGCGTCACTGAATTTTTTGACTTTTAATCTTTTTAATTTTTTACTATGTATGTCTTTTAATATCAACTAAAACTTTTCGACATGATATTGTAATGACACTTAATATGTTATTAATGTAAATATAATGAATTATCAATTTATATTTAAATTTTGCGTGCCAGATTCTGGTAAAATGTGCGATACAAATATACTTCCTGTAATATCTTTATAGCACCACATTTTAAGCAAATAAAGAATTTCTATTTCTATTTCTATTCTATATTTCTATAATAATACCAGAGCACACTAATCATTCACAAGTTTACAACACAACGCTTCAGTTTGTTAGATTGTACATGCGACAATAGTATTTTTATATTTTAATGCGCGATCCGCCATGTATGGGCTTAGAGGCAAGACTAATGTTTTTACTTCTTTTGCCACAAGAGGGTGTCTGATGAAATTTAGAGGTTTGAGGTTTTAATGACTATTAAATACTCAACAAAAATAGATAAGTTAGCTTAATTTACTGGATGTAGAGTATGACTTATAATTAAAGTCTAATAACATAGGATAGGCTACATAAAGAATATGTAATGCTTGTACTGTTTAGATTATTTTTTAAATTATTCAACAAAAGTCTTACAAGAAACTTTTACAAAAAGAAAATTTTAAGCTAGCTTGACATATTACAGTTATAACAATATTGAACAAAGATTTTGGGACCTTTATAATGGACTAATCTTCAGTTTGGTTGATTGGGCAGTAAAATAGGAAGCTGTTTCATTCCCATGTTAGCATACACATTTTGCAAATTTTCAAAAAAATTCATACCTAACAAGGAAGTTTTTTAAAATTTGGTATTCAAAACTCATACTGAGTTAATGTAAGACACTCATGAGACTGATACCTCGCAGTTTCACACCAGTAGCCATTAGGAAGCAGTTTCATTATTGTGTTACTTTTATGCAATTATTTAATGATAACCAGATTGAGTGGACCCATTTTATTATTTCTTATACCTATAAGAAGCTTAAATATTCTTAGGTGACATAGGCAATGCACATAGGATAACAGGTATGGTCTGAAAACAAAATTATTTTTTATATGTTACTATTTGATGATAGTTTGTCCAAGCTGTTGTTGCTGGTGGTTGTTACTGTGAATTTACAACCTATCATTTCAAGAATAAAATAGCCATCATAATACTTACATCATTGTTGAGGCAAGAGGATGAGTCATACATTATTTTTGGTTGTAAAAGTAGTTAATGGAAGATAATTTGCATTTATTCTGATCCAAGAACTTCTGAGAACAGGTCCCAGATGAAAACCAAAACATTGTGACTCACCTGATAAGTGTTGTCGAAGCTGTCGTACATGAACCTAGTAATCAGCGAGGTCTTTCCCACTGAAAACACAAGATCCGTATCAATAGGCGGCGGGACGTAACGGTAATTGTTTTAATACATCTTTACTATCTAAATCTGAGAATGCGATTGATAACGGGAGCGAATCGACGCGTGAGAACGAAGGTACTATACACCGGGTCAACATCAAGAGACTGTAACCTACATAAGACATCGTAACTTCGGTCTAAGCCCATTTTGGAACCCCGTTACGACAGCTCCAGTAAACCATCGTAAAAACCCTTGATGACCCTACCCCAGCCAATGTAGGTCAGTAATTCGATACATAAAGTCTAGACAAATCTACACTTACGTGTCGTAAATTCAAAAACTATGTATTAAAAATGTACGACGGAGCACCGACAAATTGGCCAGTGAACTCACCGCTCTGCTCCCCGAGGAATACGAGCTTGAACTTGCGCAAGGGATTACCAAATTCACCCGACGCAGACATCGTGATGGTATAAATTGATTAATTCGCTAAACTATTTAATTTCACAGTAATTCTTATCACAGAAAAAACTACATGAACAATGACAGATCGCAGCCACTCCTCACACACACGAGCAACCCCTGTTCACTTTGTTCGAGCAATATGAAACATTTCCTTTGGGGGTTCCTAAAGTGTTACAATTTGAAAAAATAAAAATGTCGTGTAGTCTAAACGAACATCATAGTTAATGTCATGACGTCTAAACGAACGTCATAACGTGTCACTAATGAAGCAGTGTTGCTAAATAATTTGAAATAGTACTATTTAGAATTTAAATTTTTAGCACTTATTCAAAATTTTTAAGTATTTATTTTTGCAAAATTTACCAATATTTAGAATTAGAACTGGAATAGATAAAAACTCATCAATTAGCCGCTAAGTCATAAATTGATCGAATTATTCATTAATATAAGTCAATGCTGCTGTTAACGTATTTGAAAAAATTGCAACACTATCACCATTTTTCTTTTCGGATGGCGGTTTACGGGTTTACTTTGTAGAAGTGCTATCGAAGTTTTGTTTCCGTATATAAGTTTATATATTGCTTTGTTTGAACTTCTGGTGTTGATATTTTAATACGACGTTGAGTTGAGCTTATGCTCCTCCGTTTGTATGCCCACGTAACAGTGTGTTTTTGATATATTGAGAAAAAGACTCCATAGTAGGTGGTAATAGCTAAACCTAGCACCATGAAAGAAAATCAGAGACAGTGCATCAAGTGTGGACGTTCTCCTTCCTTGGACCCAAACGTCAAGCTGTATCGTTTTCCTCGACCTGGAACTAGGAACTTGATTCGGTGAGTAAATAATAGTAATACTTTTCTTTCTTAAGGTTTTCCCAATAAACAAGTGCTGTGGCCAGCCCTCTAAAGTGCACCTAAACCCTATTTGTTATACTTACCTTATGTTATATTTACCACCATATATTGTAACATGTGTCTCACAGAAATAAATGATTTATTATTTATTTGTTTCAGTTCTGAATCATGGGCGAAATTTTGTTTTCCTGATAAGGAGTGCTCCTTGGAGTTTCAGAGAAAACTATTCACTGAACACAGAATGCTATGCGACCACCACTTTAAAGTATCCTCATTCATGGATTTTTCAAGAAAGATTTTAGATAGATCGGCCATACCAGAAACTGTTAAGGTAATAAACTGTTTTCGGTATTTAATTTCAGTAAATAAGTAAAAATATTACTCGTTATAATTCTAAAAAACAGAGTAGTCATTAAACAGATTTACCAAATATTTGTCAAGAAAATTGTGTTTGGGTTGACATGAATGATTTGATTTGCATCACCCTAACTAGGGTCAATAATACACATCACTTTAGTTGTAACTTGTAAGAAACCTAACCACACATACACATAAACAGCCGCAACAATCCACTGCTGGACATGGGCCTCCCCCTATTGGGGGGTATTGCCATAATTCTAATCCATGATACCATCATTTTAAATGTAGTACCAATAAGTCTATGGGTTTATGACCTGAAATAAAGATATATTTTTTTTATGTTGAAAAATGCTTTTATTTTATTTTCAGAGAGTAGTGGTGCTTGTTCCACCTATTGCCTCTCAACTTTTACAATCAGCAGGAGCATTAGCTGACATTACAAATACTGAAAAGAGAGTAAGTCAATTCTTTTCACACACACATACACAACCAGGCATACGCAAAATATAAAATACTAATGAAAAATATTTTTTTTTTATATCAGAAATTTCGGGAGCATGATCAAATGAAATGTAGAAAATCACAAATATTGCCAACAGCTGAAGCAATAGTTGATGATAGAAATATTATGAAAAAGAAAGTTGCTTCATCGATGCCAATGCAACTTGAAGCAGGCCCGTCCCAAGTAAAATCGAAAAAGACAGTTGAAATTGTTGCAGGAGTTGAAAAAAAGACTGCAATTGACTCCAATAAACATAAACTATTAATAAAAAAATGCAGGAGAAGTTTGCAAAAAATATGCCATTTAAAGAACAGGATTAAAAAATTAAAAAATGGAGTTGTTCTGAAAGCAGTTGAGTCGAATGAAGCTGTCAATATTTTAGTAAAGAAAATATCTCCCACACTAGCGCTGTTTCTACAAGGTGAGATAAAAAACTGTAAAAGAAAGCAGAAAGGTCGTAGGTGGACCAAAGAGCAAAAAATTACAGCATTAAGACTGTACAAAAGGTCACCTACCTGTTATAGGTTATTAAGAAGACTACTTACTCTACCTTCACCGAGCTCCCTCAAGAAATTACTGGGACAATTTCCTTTACGAGTGGGAATCAATAATAAAATATTTACTATTTTGAAAAAACATGCTCAAAAACAGGACCCATTGGAAAATGAATATATACTTACTTTTGATGAGATGTCAATTAGGAAAAATTTACAATATAATAAAAAGTTGGACCTAATTGAAGGTTATCAGGACCATGCAGATCATGGAAGATCTCCACAAGTGGCATCCCATGCACTTGTGTTTATGCTATGTGGTGTAAGAAAGTTATTAAAGCAGCCAGTAGCATTTTATTTATCTGGCTCATCAGTGACCGCTGACAGACTGGCTGTTATTATCAAACAGGTAAATGTTGTAAACTAATGTACTGTATATTTTTAGGGATTCATAGTCTATACAAAACCTGATCATTTCGTCATCCTTTCTGTCCGTCCATCCGTTCGTCTGTATGCGTAGCCTTAATAACTTCGTTAATTTTGCACATAATGACTTAGAAATCTTATGTTTAGGGGTGCCCGATATGCACTTAGTTAAATTATTGTTAATGTTTCAGGTCTTACGCCGATGCTTTGATTCAGATATAAACATATCAGCAACGGTCTGTGATATGGATGGAGTAAACAGGAGAGCTCTTGGGATATTGGGAGCTACAGTAAAAAAACCCATCATTGAAATTGATGATCACAAAGTGGTATCTCTTTTCGATCCACCACATCTGCTGAAGTGTTTCAAGAATTTATTTTTGAAATATGATGTAAAACATACAAGCAACATTTGTGATGGGACTGGAAAAGGTAAGTTTATTTCAACCTATACCTCCTATTCAAAAGATATTAAGTAATTGCATGCCATGGCATAGCTTAAGAGGTAAACGAGCCCATGTCAACCAATTTCCCCTAGGAACTAGGTCCTAAATTCCTAATATGAAATGTAACGCCGTGCTGTGTGATGCCGGCTTAGAATATCATCACCCCATTTCTTACCCATGGGTGTCGTAAAATAAGAGGCGACTAAGGGATTAGAGGGTTAGATGTGAACTACAATTTTAGGCGATGGGCTGACAACCTGTCACTATGGTGGTACACAGTTATCTGAATGACCCTCAAACTTTTGTCAGATGTGGCGTTAATAGCCTTTGTACGGCCGTTTACGTTTTGCCTACCCCACAAGGGATATAGGCGTGATTTATGTAGGGGAGAGTGGGGTACAGTTGAAAGCTTTTTTTTCAAGGTGGTGTTATTCTCCGGGTTTTTACGCTAAATTGATTTTTGGTTTTGATTAAACTTTAGGCTATTTATCTGAGTATCAATTTAAATGAGAGCAAATTCTACTGCCCAGGTTTAGGCTAAGAATTAAACGAGGGTTATCCACTGTTCCCCGCAGTCCACTGTTACCCATGTTCCCCTATGTATGTATGAAATGTATAATTGGACCTCCCTTATAAATAAAATTGTGCTGTTTTTTTTCAGGAGTCGCAAAATGGAGCCACATCCAGCAATTCTTTGAACTGGATAAAAATCCTAATTTTGTTTTTGCGCCAGCTTTAACATCAGAACATTTGGCGCCTAACGCTAAACAGAAGATGCGGGTAAAACTCGCAGCTCAAGTACTTAGCCATTCGGTGGCAGCTGGGATGTTTGGCAAAATTTCTCAAGGTACCTAAATAACACCATTTAGCATGGTCCGTGTGATGCTGGATTAGGATTTCATCTCCCTATTTCTTACCCGTGGGTGTCGTCAGATGTGACTTATGCAGTCGAGTGTGTGATGCTGGCTTAGAATATCATCTCCTCATTTCTTACCCGCAGGTGACGTAAGAGGCGACTAAAACAATCGAGTGTTTTATGTTTATCACAATTTTAAGCGACAAGCTGACAACATGTCACTACAGTGATAAAGGGTGTGTGTGTGTGTCTCCTTAATTACAGAAATAAGAAAACAGTTTACCTACAACAAAGTAACGCTTAGTTGTCCAGTATGCAGTACCTATAGTTTTTATAATACTAAAGTATTTTTATGAAGTTTTTTTATTGGTTGCAGGAGAATTAACAACCGACGCAACGGTAACGGCAAATCTCGTCTCTAACATGGACAAACTTTTTGACTGTTTAAATAGCCAGACTCCAGATCTCAGACGAGGCAAGCCACACTCAACAAACCTCACGGATAAGACGCCACATCTACAAACTTTTAGAGATATGAAACGTTTCTTTGAGACTGTTGAGTTTATCGGTTGCCGCAGCAAGCCTCCATCAGTAGATGGTTGGATATGGACGCTTAATGCGATGGAAATGTTTTGGCGATCCTACAAATTGAGACACCCGGCTGTACGAAGCCTAAGCACACGACGTCTTCAGCAAGATCCGCTTGAAAATTTATTCGGTTGCATAAGAGGACTCTGTGGCTCAAATAGTAATCCTACAGCTAACCAATTTATTGCTGGATTAAAAACAGCTTTATTAAGCAGTTTGGCTACAGCAGGTGTCAGGGGAGCGAACTGCGAAACTGACAACAATGCAGCAATTTTAAATAATTTTAAGGAGTGGTTAATGCCAGGGCATAATGCTCCGGAGACTGTTCACCCAGAACCATCATGTGCTCCAGAACAAAATATCAACGATTACATACCAAATGATTTAAACGAAAACGAGTTAAGTGGAGAGCTACAAGCGTGCGCTTACGTGTGCGGTTTTTTGTTAAAAAGCTATAAAAATGATTGTGGATTATGCAAAAACAATTTAAATACAGAAAACAGTGATTTAATTCATAATTTTATTACTATGAAAGAATATTCAACTATTAAACAGAGTCTGAAGTATGCTTCAATAGATTTAATAAAAGCTGTTGAGAACACAGCCACAGTCATAAACAACTACTTAGAAAAGAATTCATATACGGAAAATATCAAACAGAAATTAAAAGAAATATTAAAAGCAACAGATTTTAGTTTTTTGGAATGTATTGAACATAAACTAGTGATAATTAAATTTATAACAGAAAATACAATTCAAATTTGTATCAAAAGATTTTGTATACTAAAAAACAGAAACTTTGTTGAGGAGGCATCGAAATCAGCTCTTCGTAAAAAAATTAATATTCTAAAGCATACGTAGGTAAAGTTAATTAGATTAGGGATTGCGAGGAGTCGCAAAACACGATGTCATAGGGGTGTTTTGCGACTTGTCCAAAGCATTTGATTGCATTGATCATGAGACACTGTTGTTGAAACTGGACTATTACGGGATAAAAGGAAAAACACTCGATTTAGTTCAATCCTACCTCGTAGGTAGAACGCAGACAGTGCAGATCAATGTTGTGTAATCACTGGGATCTACAGTCAAAATACTGTAAATTTACTTTGCTGTATTATATTTTAACCCTTATGAGCATAAACTTTTCGTTTTAGAATGTAGCTTATCTATCTATTTAAAGGAGAATCTTCTAATTCCTACTTAGATATAAATGTTTTGAATTGAATTGATGTACAAAGTTAAATTTAGTGATATAAGCCTACCTACATTTTAAGATACATTATATAAGCAATCTTATACAGTACTTTTTAATTACTTGCCGATATTGAAAACTAAGAAAAGAATATGTTGGTGATGAGGACCAACTTTCCCCAAGGATGAAATGTGAAAAGAATATTTTGATCTTCTAAAGTAACTAAAATCAGCTGATCGGGCTTATTTATGTAAATATTAGAAGAACCAAAGTTTCTCATCACATCTCCAGTATTTTGCAATAAAATTAACAAATTATCTAGTCATTCTTAAATATCTAATTACTTAGAGATACTTGATATCATTCTTAAATATCAATATCAATATCATTGTTTATTTTATTGCAAAATACTGGAGATGTGATGAGAAACTTTGGTTCTTCTAATATTTACATAAATAAGCCCGATCAGCTGATTTTAGTTACTTTAGAAGATCAAAATATTCTTTTCACGTTTCATCCTTGGGGAAAGTTGGTCCTCATCACCAACATATTCTTTTCTTAGTTTTCAATATCGGTAAGTAATTAAAAAGTACTGTATAAGATTGCTAATATTATGTATCTTAAAATGATGGTGTGCAGATGAGTTGATTTTGTTTAACAAACAATATTATAAAGTGGTTATGTTTATCTTATTGTTTCATTTCTAATAAATCAGAAAAGTAAACATCAGCGGATTTGAGCGTACCTACCTATCGCGCCATAGAATTAGTTGAGGGGGACCTCAATAGATGGCGCGCCTAGTCATATTTTGTATCACGTTCATTTGTATGAAGTGGTTATTCTTCTCACCGCTAGGTGAGTATTATGTTCCTTGCACACGAGCGTAGCGCCGCCACGTTACGAACTGACGGATAGAGCTGCACACCTGAGTAGTATTAACAGTGAAGCAGATGCAAAAAGGAGCTGTTACGAATATTATAGTCTTTTGGTACTTACATGCGGATTTATTGAAAAGTTATCGGCTATTAAGCTCTTGATACTATGAAAGCACTTTCATCTGCACTGCAAAATACAGGTAAATGTACACTTACAAGTTGTCATTTACAAAGAGGTGGTCATTTGTTTTCTCACAGTGACATTTGAAAAGGAATTTTTCAATGGTCCCGATTGAATCATTTTCAGTTTCTAAAGCTAAAATCACTAAATTAAAATCTCTAAACTTAGAGGTTTTAAGTGTGGCTACTCCACAAAAGCCTTGTTTTTGGGAAGTTTTTGATAGGAATATAATTTGATTTTGACAAGAAATTGTTTAATAAACTAAGGTGAGTGTAGCCGTCAACGACCTCGACAGTGGCGCCACTACACAAAAAGAAGTTTTCTCTTTATACAAACAATCTATCAGAATATCCGATGCCCAAGTTTTTAGTATTACCTTTAAGTAACATTAGAACCTGCAAACTCAATGAAATATTCACTGTAATTAAAGTTATGGCAATTAATACCAAAAGTAGCCGTTTTTAGGCTTAAAAAAATCATAGTGTTGCATGGAAAGAAATATTCTTTTATACACCACTAACAAGCATTCTTCTTTGCGTGTGGTATTTGGTAAAATAATTCTTATATTTAACTAAATAAACAGGCCTGTCCCTGTAGGGGCTTGGGGGGTATTTGCTAAGCACACCATGCTTGGTAGGTGGATTGGCGAGCGCAGTACGCAATAACGTTTCAATGTTTGTTTTTGTGCATTTTTATTTAAAAACGACAAGAATACATAAAATTTGATAGATTAACATTCGTTAAGCACTACTCTAGAACCTTCCGACCGGGTGGCACTTTAAAACCTTTCAACCCAGTGGCAATATACAACAAAGTGTGAAAAATAACAGATTTCTGGTCTCATCACTACTGACGAATAAAATAAGTGACAAAAATAGCCTTCAATTTGTAAAAGATATGCTCCGTCAGCATTGAGGCCTAATCTTTTAAAGGGGCGTTATGGGTTACGGAATGATTTTTTTTCCATCACACTAGTCCTCAGCTAATCAGGTGGGATGATTGATGCGCGCTGGGAAGACGCTGCTGTCCATTCTCTAGCTTTATCCCTCAGTCATATTTTAAGACATCCCCGGTCATCGGGCAGAAATAGGGGTAATGCTATTCTGATCCAGCACCATTATTAAAAAGTAATAAACAACAAAACTTTAGGAAAACATGTATAGGAAGCCTAATAAGTAGCTAATACAAAATAGCAGTTACGAACAGCCATCACTAAAGTAAAAAGCCAACTCAGCAAAAAAAATCAAAATCTAAACGCGTTGTTGTATCATCCGTGAATTTTGACACTGCAACAGTTTGTACTGAAATAAAACTGGTAAACATTTAAGAAAACAATTGAAAAGTGTTAATGCATGCTCAAGCGGCGTATGTATCGTAATTATATTACCCTACCAAATATGGTAAACAAATTCGTTAGTAGATTACATGCAATAATAAAACGCAACACGCGTTTTTGAATCAGTAGAAATCCGATTCGTTTGTGCCATCGATAAGTGATCCTTGTTACCTTGTAACGCTAGTTACTAGTATTCTGTGTCCTTGGAGAAGTGAGTGGTTGCTCGTATTCGTATCACACGTTCTACTACACGAATTCACTTTGTGAGTAAATTTATGCCATAGAACGTATGATACGAGCCGAGCACACTTACAACGAGCAGCAGTTTGACAATACGCATCAGGCTTTCGTACGCGAAATCGAATGTCCTTTCAAATATACGCCTCGAGGCATATACAGAGCGCTCTTTTTTGCAGATGATTTTGTGTAGTGATTTGATTTTTTTATGTTACTAGCGTTGATTTAATGAATGGACGGTGAATGAATCATGCATGATGATCAAAGCTCATACAACAGCTGCTCACATGATGATAAATTATCACCAACCCATGAGCGAAAGCTTATTCCCTCCCACCAACCAACAAACAGTCCAGTATCATGATCTAGCTTTATTGGGAAGAGAACTTAATTTGAACATTTTAATAAAGACAAGGAAATACCTTTCAAAAATATTTTTACTAAACAATATTCACAAAATAATAAATAACTTATACCAAAATGAATACATATGTTAACTTACGAATATCATCACATATATCACAAAACATATGGTTACGCGAATAACTTTCAACGTAGCTTTAATAGTAGGTACCTTAGGTAGGTACTTTATTTGTACATTCAATAATACACATTAAACCGCGTAAAAAAAGCAAAACTTCTCGTAAATCTACAAAACAACCGTAGGGAACTAGGGAAACGACCTGCACTTTATAAAGTGATATTCAAAACTATATTTTAATTATACAGCCAGATCTCTTACGTTCTTTTTTAAAATCAACTTGAAATTTTGTTATTTTGATCAACCCGCCGCAAAAAACTTCACATTCTCTCCAGAAAAACTTATCAAATTAATTATATCTGCTAAGAAATTTGGTATAAATTTTAACGAACTTATAAATTAATATATGTACTAACTAAAAAAACAAATTTTTCGAATAGCCGAGTTTGAAATAAATTTACGAGTACTTAACTATGTTATCAAAACACTTGCCGAAAATTCTGACTTCTCATTACGATACAACATCAGCGCAAACTAAAAATCCATTTTACAACAAGTTACATAGTATCTAACAATTTTTTTATGGATTCTTTATTTTCGTGCATTGAAAATTTCTGTAAGTAAGTGTTAAAAAACAATAAAATTCTTAAAATTATTTTCAATTCTCGACACAGCGTTGGCGATACTTAACAATAAAAAAGAGGACTATTTTATACTGAAACAGCCTGTATACAACTCTGTCTGTATTGATTAATGTACCAGAGAATCTTTGTTTTCTTCAATTCAGTGAGGAAAACCGAATGGTTCCTTGTGTTTATTTGCCAGACAGTCTATTTACAGCTCCAGAGAAGCTGTTTAGATCCCGAATCCATTATGGCGCATGTCGTCTCGGCGGGAACATATTTTCTTCGACCACTAAGACGCCGCAAAGCAAGTCGTACCCCGTGCGGTTGTGACGGAACACGAACAAGACCACACATAGGGGAAAGAGGAGAGATATGAGGAAATTCTTCATCAGAGATCTGGCTAGGGCAACGAGGAACGTGAGCGGCCGCCCGGGGTACAGTAGCACAGTCTCTCGTGGCCGGCCTTGAAATAAAAAAGAATGGATTATTTATTTATAATTATAACACATTCTTTCATCCTTGTTATCTAAATTCATATATTGCCTAGTCTTTATTCTTTCTTCTCCCTTCTTTTATTTTATGTACAATATAAGAAGAAAAAAGGTTTTTCTTTTTTTTGTAGTATTTAATAAATTATATCCAAAAAGACTTTTTAAATTCCTAAGTATGGTAAGAGAGCTACTTTTTACAATTTTTAAACACACGAAAAGTAATATACCTTCTACTGGGACGACAGCGGAGGCCGTCACCACGCGGAGGCCTAACAAGGCTTTGCCAGGTGTCGCGCCGCCTGTCCGACCCACGCTGCTCGACAGGCAGCAAGCCTGAAATTACAAATAAATTGCATGATAGAATAGCAGATCCAATTCCAAGTCTGCTTATTACTGATGTTTTAAGGGGAATGACACAATATTTATATTATACAATTTACTCCTAAAAATAAAATAAAATATTATTTATTGCCTTTTTAAAGTCTACAAATCTTTCATCTTATCTAGACAGGTACTTAACATAAAAAAGGCAAAAGGAAATGGCTCAGCATTTGCTGGCAAGACCATTGTCTCTTCAGCGCTGATTTTCAGCCATTGCCTCCTCCCTGAGATCATGGCGGGGTAAAAAGGTAGATAGGAGAGGACTTCACAATATGTAAATAAAAATAAAAACTAAACATCTTTTAGAAAACAAAAGTAACATAACTAGCTCAATAGAAAAATAAAGAGTAAAAAACCTGCATGCTATTCAGGTATTGGTTATTGTCATAAAAAATACTTGCTTTTCTATATTTTTCAAAGATGAATCAGTTTATGGACAAAATACTGAAGACATATACAAAGGTGCTGACTTTGGAAGTTTAGCTGCGTAACATTGGCTCAAGCAACCATACACCAATCATATTTTAAGTGCAAAAAGTGTTTGCTGCGTTTGCTGAATAGAATTTGATTTATTTCTGTTGTTTTGATCATATTGGCATGGCAAAAAAATATGAGGAAAAATTAGTAAATTTTATTGGAAATATATGAAACTGTAGTGTGTCAAAACTTGGATAATGAAATACCTGCTTTGATTTATTTATGAAAAGATAAGTATCTATTCTTATGTTATGATATGAACTATAGTGATATGATAACAGATAATTGTCTAATTCATGAAAACAAAACAAAAATCAAATCTTTAGTATGTATGATTTTTATGTAGATCAAAGATTGGTGACAAAAGTAAACAAATAAAGGTACCTCAAATATGCAGACAAGTATCCTGTAAATGACCTCCAGGAACAGAATCTCAGATGTAAGCTCCATTGCATACTTGTAATCATCATAGTGTTCACTAAACTTGTAGAAGTCAAATTTCTCTAAATCACTGTAAAGTAATCGGCATTTTAATATTTAATCTAGTATTGTTGCGGAGGCACAGGATCAAGATCAGTGGAGGAAGGGGAGGGAGGCCTTTGCCCAGCAGTGGGATCCCGATGGCTCTATAAGATAAGTATTGTTGTTCATACAAGGCATAAAAATATAAATATTATAAATATTCAGATGTTTGTTATATATCTTGAAATAAAGTTTATTATGTAATACAATATCATAAACTTAATTTAATAAAAAGGATGAATTTTTTTTTTTTGGAATTCCATACAAGAACAACTAACAATAGAAAGACACTCACATGAATTCAAACATATCCACGGCAACAAATGTGACGAGAAGTTTTAGTATGAAGAGCAGCATGAAGTCAATGAACTCGGCTAGGAGTCTTTTGTATAACTGTGGGATGACATACTCGTAGCCTCCATGCCGGGCTATTACTGTAATTAAATTATTTGTCTAAGTTTTTTGCTTCACTGATGATAAAGATAACTGAATCAGATAGAGAAATAATGAAACAACCTTTGAAATTGGCTTCTTCCTACATTGGAGCAACATTCTAAGACTACCTGGTTTATGCCTGAGCTTTGGTGTAAGATATTGCTACTACATGACTGCTGGTTGCCATTCAAGCTTTGCTTATAATATGTTTTTATTTAAATATGTATATCACCACTTATCTTCATTCAAAGTGTGTTACTGTTTAAAATATTGGTTAAACAAAGAAATGAAAACAAAGAATCAAATAATTGTACTTTATTAACTTTCAAGCACAGAAACAAAAAAGACAATTAAAAGTATTAGATAAGTACATAAAAACCAAACGGGTGCTTAGATTATATTTCTTGCAAAGTAACTCTTTTTAATACAAACTAAAGGGCACAAAAACAAAAGCTGAAAACTATAGCTAGGACTTTCTAGGAACATGCACATTTACTTCACAGCACACTAGGCATTGGTCCTACCTTCAGCGGGGGTTAGAGGTTCAGGGTGAGCAGGCAAGTCTTGGGCGTTTCTTGGTATATTCGGCACTTGAAAAGGAAACTGGTGCCCTTGGAATTGGTAGTTATTATTCAGCAATGGCACATTCGTGGGATTGTTTTGCAGGCCCTGGAACGTCATCATGTAATACGGGAAGCATGTTGAGAGGTTCTGGTACATTTGAGCCTGTTGGATCCATAGCCGAAGCGCCTGAAAATAGGCTTCCCTTTCAGACACTGTGGGCGTATCACCTTCGCCATTCATGTTATTATCGCCACCTGAAGGACCAGCGCCGGCTGCCAGCCTATCAGTATCCGACATTTTCACCAAAAATAGAGAATAGCTGAGTTCTTTTTTGTATTATTTGCATAACATAACGCTAAGTACACGTCAGTTTTGACGGCACGCAATATTGTTTTGACATTGTGGTTTTCGTTCAGTATTTTTTTGGTAACATGAATGTTTTTTTTTTTCTTGTGGAATCGGGCTACCATACCCTCAATCCTGATTCCGGGTACATTGCTGGTTGAGATTTCAGCAAAATTTCTACAAACAAACGATAATCAGCAATTAATGCCGAATCTGGACTGATAAATTTGAATGTGTAATCGCATCTAAAAGGTACATCTTGTGTATGTGTATCCGGATCTCCGAAAAAAAAAATCTATTCTGGGTGACCAGAAAAGTTGATCACCCGACGGAACGGAAAACTGTTGATGACAAGGGACAAGATTTTAGACCACACAATAGTGTCAATTCTTAAAATAATTCTTCGCATTCAAGCAGGGATTGCCATACGATATGATTTTTCAATTCAATTCTTTATTTCTGCTTACATGTTGTAAAAAGATCTTAAAATTTAATTGGACATGCATGCACCCTGCTAGGGTATCGCAATTTGGATATAAACTTAAATAAACTAGCTATCTTATTAACATTTATATTTTACATATTATTACCGTTTTGCAAATATGTAGCTCCTAATTTTTTTGCCGTTTCCTGACATATGTTGCTAGGGGAAAGTTGTTCAGTTTCATGGTCTGAATGCACCCTATCAGTATTCGGAGGGCTGTACCTTACAGCCTGTATATATAATATGTCAACTAGAAAAACCTTTATGAGGTTTATCGAAGGCATTTGACTGAATTGTGTATAAGAATAAGAATAATTTATTTATAAGCTTAATGTCAGTATTTACATATAAAGGAAATATACTTAGAAGTACTTAAATATTACAATTTTGCCTGAACTAGGATTACCCTGTATCTCAGGCAAACAAGGTCATATTTATTAATTACATAATACGTCTTTTTTATAAATTATATAAAATACCTAAAATGTTTACATTATCTAGGTGAATACAGTTAAAATATTAATACTTATCAACTAGGTGTGTGACTTTTTTACTAGTAGCTTCTGATACAGGGTCTAAGAAAAGACCGTCAATAATTTCTCTGTTTCCTCATACGACAACAACTGTAAGGCTTCTTTTAGTACCCTTTTACATTCATTGTAACATAAAGGGTAAATCGTTAAAATTGCGTTTAGTCGATTGTAAAGCCTGGGTCCTAAGAACACAAAAAATCTCGATGAAAAGGCGAAGTTTGTTTGTGTTTTCTGTGTGCAGACAATATCTTTACGTCTTTTGTTAGTTATATCCGGGCAATAGGAAAGTGCTGCGTGTTGTTTTAGTACAGTGCTTAAAATGAATAATTGTCGAACTGTTAGTACTTGGCATGACTTATATAAAAGGTTAGTAGGATACAGGAACGGACGAAAACTTAATACCTTTAGGACAGCTCGTTGTGCCCTTTCAAGTGTTAGAAGGAAAGTTTTAGAAGAACCACCCCATGACGATATGCAATATGTAAGAAGTGATTGACATAGGGCAAAGTAGACTTGTGTAATCAGTTGAGAGTCCGCAAAAGAGCGTAATTTTTTAAAAACGAAAATTAGCTTGCGAACTCTACCGCTTAAGGCTTCAATGTGTGGTCTGAATGAAAGCAAATTATCTATTATGATGCCCAAATATTTTATTTGGTGTGCGGGTGAAATTACAGGACAGTCGCAATTTGTGTCCGTTGGAGAATAACAGTGATGGGCGTAAATGCTTGGATTGGGATTTGCTAAAGGATAGTTGCTCTTTGAGAACTTTACAAAACTTGTTTTATCGGCATTGAGGGTGAGCTGATGATACCGCAACCATTTACATACAACATTAAAACCTCGCTGTGCATATTCGAAAACCTGTTTATCAGTTTTGGCGGAAAAGATTATGGCTGTATCGTCCGCATATGAAATAATCTTACCGCAGTCTAATTTAAGGTCGCAAAGATCATTGATATAAATCAAAAATAGGGTTGGACCTAAAATGCTGCCTTGTGGGACCCCAAAGGATGTATTAAGTCGAAAAGAGCTCATTACATTACCTATTTTGACGCATTGACACCTATTTGATAAATAACTTTCGAATAGTTTCAGTTGCGTACCTCTTATGCCTATGTTTTCAAGCTTACGTAAGAGGATTGGGGTGGAAACAGTGTCGAAAGCTTTAGCAAGGTCAAGGAATATACCTATAGTTTTTTCTCCTTTGTCAAGTTCCTTTGTAATATGATCGGTTACGTGGTGGACAGCATCGGAAGTTGAAAGTTTGGCTCTAAATCCAAATTGCATACTAGATAGAATGGAGTACTTCTCTAAATATTGCATTAGTCTGGTATTAATAATTTTCTCAAACACTTTAGATATTGATGTCAATAGGGATATAGGCCTGTAATTAGTAACAAGATTTTTAGGACCGGATTTATAAATGGGTACTACGACCGCTTTTTTCAAACAATTAGGAAAAAATCCTTCAGTTAGGCATTTTTGAAAAATGTGTGTGAGTGGTAGGACCAGTAAGTGCTTGATTTTTTTTAGTATTTTGTTTGAGATACCATCCCAGCCTACTGCACAATCCTCTTTTAATCCTGTTATTAATCTTTCAACCTCTTGTGTATCCGTATCCAGCAATACAAAAGACTTTGACGTAGTTTGTGTGTTAGTATATGGAAGGTGGGCTTCGGTGCTCTGTATTTTTTCAGACAGGTTTTTGCCTACATTAACAAAAAAATCGTTGACATTATTAACAGATTCTGTTTCAGAAACATGTGTTTTTAGTAATTTTGAGGATGTTTCATGCTGCTTTGACGTGTAGGTTAAGGTCTTAACATGTTTCCAGACTTGTTTATTATCCTTTCCAGCCTTTGCCAGTTCACTCCTATCGTAATTACTTTTTATGATGATGATGACTTGAGATTTCGCTATTGGTTACTAGTAAAGTTTTACCCTTTACCACAGAATATATAATAGTACTAACGTACAGAAGAATCACTCCTTAAGAAATTACATGTTTAGGTATAAATTAATACCTACGCTCGGTGTACCCAACCGCTCACAAACAAAATTGAAACTTATGAACGCGCGCGAACGCTCAATCTCCCTTGCGCATCGCAGTTTTATGACTGAGCCGCCGGTGAACTCCAAGGGTTGTAACTTGTCATCATGTTATTCGTGCACGAAGATTTTTTGTTATTGATTTTGCTATAATATCTTATTTGTTCACTTAATCTACGGAAGGAATTGTAAGATTTGTAAATATTTATAAACCTAAACGAAATTATTAATGACTACTGTTTATATAGAAAAACAATTAATTATTCTTGTGTCTAACTGTTCTTTGTATCGAGTGGGACACCGAGTCGATGACCCGATCGATTTTTTAACGACGTTTTTTAAACGTACTAAAACACAGCAAAAATCAAGTAAGTGTGCGCGCGAGCAGCACGTGCGTGCGAACTGTGCGACGGCTAGCGGCACACCCGCGGAGATTAGTTCCCGTAGGGAACCCGTCGGCGGAACATACCTAAACCGTGGAGTGAGACCCCCCTGCCTTTACGCATAATGACTTTTTCAAATATAAAACTAAAGTATTAAAACACTAATCAGGGAGCCCGCCCCGCAGCGTACCGAGCTTGCATTTGCCTATTACTCCGGCGTGACTCCGGCCGCGTTACCTCGCTGGATGGTGAGCGAGTCAGCGAGATGTGCTAAATGAGGTGTGCTCCGGAGCGGGGATCACAGCCTCGATCTCGTAGGCAGCTTCCTAGTTAGGGAGAAATGTTTTTGACCTCCTTGCACAATGAGCGAGTTAAAACTGTTCAACCACGAAAAAAAAATATACGGTGTAGTCGTGTTCGGGCGGGTTGTACTTACCGCGTGCTGGCGGACCCACGGCGCGGGCGTGGGCTAGGCAACCCGCGTCGCAACCGCAACACAGCACTGCTCTAGTATTTTACAGAATCTAGCCCGCCCGCCACAGCTTTCGCACTAAAGTTATGTAGATAGGCCGGGAGATGCAAATATTTTTATGGCAACATTTTCCTATCTGTCAACCTCTTCCAACGAATGGCCGATGCGTGCGCAATAATGGTGGTTGGCGAGAACTGGGTGGAATTTAGTTGATTGTAAGCTGAACGTTTGAGTTCTAGTTTCTGTGCGACCATTTTTTGTAAGTAGTGACACTGTGCCATATATGCAAAATAGTGTAGTGTTATTAGTGCTTTTCATAACGACTTTTTAGCTTCCTGTACACCGCGGTCTGAACATTCGGCATCTTACTGTATTTTTTGCTCAGTGCAATGTGCTCAGTGGTGAGCTTGTAGTTGTAAATAAAGGAGTGTGACCGCCCGCTACGTCGTGTCCTGCTGACTGTAAGTATTTCACTTTATACTAATTTATTCAAGAAATTGAGCAGTGACCATGGAAATGCTAGTTTTCGTACTACCCGGTCTATATTTTGTGGGTAATTCTTTTAGTGACTTACGGTAAACAGTTTCACGGTACGCTTGCTTGACCTCAGTGATAAATATATTCTCAGTTGTGATGTTCCTAAGGTATTGTTTTTGGTAAAATGCCATAAGCACCAGAATAAAATTACTCCTAAAGTTAAATTATTGTTGATAATAATACTAGGGTGACAATGAAAACTAGGGTAAGTATACACTTCATACAATTTAGGATTTTTTTTCCCCTAGAGAAAATTGTGAAATTCAACAGCAGACACCAAAAGATGTTTACAAATTTAAACCTTAGGCAACCATAAATTAGCTCCATTTTGATATAGATAGGCAAATTACACACAACTACACTTGAGTGTATTGTTTTAATTGTACTACACAGCTATGATACTAAAATCTATGTACTGTAGTTTAGGTATGATTATAATATTATTTTGTACACTACGAAAGTGTATGTCTTAAATGTTCTGGTTCAAAATATTCCTTATTTTTATCAACACCTTATCATTTCTAACTGAACATCACAGATCAAAACAAATTAAGCCTCATGTTTGCACTAGGGTAGATACGCCGAATCTCGGCCCCCCCTTTGCAATTTTCATCTTTGACTCTCTTTAGCTCCTTCAAATATTGACATAAAAATATGTTTGATACGTTTTTACGTAGCTTATTTAACCTGTTTCCTGAAAATATACAAGAACTGTTGTGAAATTTACGCATAAAAAAGAAACAAAAGTTTTATTTCGGAAAGGGCGAAAAGCTCTAATGTCGGCCGTTCCCGCTCTATTCTCGGCCACGATTTTGTCAAAATTCGGCCGTGTAAAGGATGCTCCAAATTAGTAATCGAATCCCGTGTTTTATTGAGTATGTGTATGAGAGATTGATTTAGTTAGTGTTAACTGGGCATATTATGATTAGTGTAAAAATAATGTAAACAATAGAGATGCACCAGTCGGTCAAAGCCAAAGTCTAATTTTAGGTAAATTGATCCATATTTTATTTGTTTTAAGTTAAATTGGGTACCTTCTTAATTTTTAAAACAAATAACCGTATTAATATGCGAATTGTAAAAACCAAATAGAAAATCTTTCTTTCATTCTTTGTGAACATCCTGTACACTGCCATATACTTCCTTGGAGGGGGCCGAATTTAGGTTGTTTGGAATATCTAAAGTCAGCCGCATTTTTAGAATCCAAATTACTCAGAAACTAGATTATATAGCCCCGGCCGGACTATGATTATAAGATGCAAAAATAGTAATTCTGATGAATGACTTTGCCAATTTCAACGTTACCACAATGGTCATAGGATTAATGAAATTATTAAATCTGAATGAAATAGCTAAAAGTCGGCCCCCGGCCGAAATTCGGAAATTAACGAAAATCGCAATCCGAATGTCGGCCCCCCTAATATATCCGTAATTAAGCAATAAAATAACTTTAATCTCCTATTAGAACATAATTTTGACAAAATTCTAATTAATATACTAAAATAAAACACTAAAAACAGTTTGCTTACCTTCCAAAACGCACCTCCCGAAATGGACGTGAAGAGCTGCCTTTTTTTACCACCTCATACAAACCTTTCACTCGCGCGTCTCGGTTGCGACTAACGCCTATTGCTCGAAGCGTGAAGGACGTAAAGGGTTTCCATTGTTTTTAAAGGAAGGTGGGTATGATCAGGTTGTAGATAGAGTGAATAAATTGTGAGTTTTTGCAATATTTTAGGAAAGCAAGCCAAAATTGTCCAAAGGGCCGAGATTAGGGGGGGGGGCCGAAATTAGGCATATCTACCCTACCTATCTAAAATCATACTTGAAAACCTACACCACATCACCATTATCTCAGTGTACCACACACAAACATAATTGTAACTGTACCTTATCAGCAATTAAATAGCCATTTCATTGACAATAAATTTCCATTTATCCTTATTTTTTATTGTAGAGTTTATTTTACCTAATATGCTAATGGTCAGCATAAAATAAAATGATAGGAAGGTTTTCCAAATGAACTGTTTTTCCAATGTATGTAAATAGGTCAGAAAGGTACTTAGCTTTATAATATTGTATTGATTTCAAATCTAGCAAGCTAATGATAATACAAAATACACAGGCAATATGTGGGTACATTATCTTGCCATGTTAACCTACATTCTTGCTGCAAAAAAGATAAATAGTATTTCATTCTGGGATAGTAATTTTATCATTATTATTACTCAGTAACAGTATGCTATGTCAGTAAATAAACAAGGGTACTATACTACATTATTTAAACTTAATAGGGATAAAATTTACTACTAACAATGAGGATAAAACAAAATAACTTTGATAATACATATTTTCATGACTATACTTAAAATTTAATGCAGGATAATGTTTAATGATATAGAGATAGTGGTATATTGAACTTTGTTATTTTGGCTTGATTCTAATAGAAGTGCCATGTGATGCCAGCTTAGGATAGCATCACCCCATTTCGTTTCGAAAGCGGCGACTAAGGGACTCTAGGGTATTGTGTGTATTACAATTTTAGGTGAAAGGCTAACAACTTGGCACTATAGTGATACACTATTTTTCTAAAACTGCCCTCAAATATTTGTGAAATGTGGCGATACCGACTTAATGTTACGGCCGTTAACGCTCTGCATTCCCCGCAAGGGATAAAGGCGTGATGTGTGTGTGTGTTCAATCAATTAACCTGAATTCAAGTACTTATATTAAAATGTTTTAAACACAAGCTTTCCACCCTGCGGCTTCTGTTTTCTTATGGGTTTGAGATGTTATCCCATGATAAAATATAGCCTACATCACTGTCCTAGATCTAGCTCGAAGCTAATTACATACATAATATTACTCCATTGTGACGTGAAATGGGACAAACAAACATATTCTCAAAATATTATTAGTATGGATATGCTTATGAAGAGGTTCAGATTTTTTAAACACAAAAAGCCATGTTCTAGTCCTAAGATTTAAACTCTACATCCTATCTTATACCTAAAAATTTAGAGTAAGAACAATTTAAATATATGTTTGGTTCTGTAATTAATCAATAAATACATACAGATTGTAAAATTTCAGTGTAACATAATTGAAGTTAAGTACCATTAACTCATATTGATGAATTGATACCTTTAATTAAATACCCTGAATTACCTTTTGACCATCATTGAGAATTCATGGTAATAAAAAGTTTTTTTTATGGCATTACTCTGCTATTTTATCTCTTTGTTTTTTTTCTTGCGACCATGGTTGATGTGACTTGCTGAAACGTCAGGATCCAGATAAATAGTTTATATGTATTTACTTCGAAACTATCGCGAAATACCTGGTTAATCAAATAAACCATTTTTGTTTATCCAAGGTTTTCCAATGATTATCAATCAGTTAAGGATTTAATGAAAGGAGCCTGAAGAAATGGATGCTAAATGATGCACGAATAGTGCATCTGCAGAAATATATAAGCCACTGGCAATAACTACCATTTAAAGCTGCACCATTCTACACACACTATAATGTTTTAATATAAAGGCGTAAAACACAAAGGTCATTTATATGCTAGAATAAACTTCGTATGCTGCTGGCGCCACAAAATGTCGCGCGTGTATTTAACTGTCTGCAATGAATGTATTTACGGGAATGTGTTCTCTCAGATTCAACTTTAATTTAATACTGTATTCACTAAGTAATTGAATCTAGATAGACAAGATTTCTGAAAAATATTGAGAACAAGGTACAAAGTTGTTCCTAAAATACAGGGCGGCCGTACGGGCCAGTAGTGACGTCCTAAGTCAAAATTTGAATTACCCGCATGTATGTTCCACGATTTTTTGTAGTTTCCGATTTAACCAACTTTTAAAGTTGTATCGGGATAATTCTACTGGGGAGCCATTTTTCTATTTTTGTACGCTAGAAAGTACAAATTATGAAGATTATGCCATTGGAACAACTGCTCGAAAACCCCTCTGTGTAAAGCATTTAAGTTCTTTGGACATCACTATACGGGCCACCCGATATTTACCGTGACTTTACACCTTGCATAATGCATAAATAATACTTTGCGACGGAGTGGCAAGGACCTGTTTAAAATGACAAGCTTTTACGACTGCGACCAACCACCACCGCCTCGCTTAATTAATATTAACGGACGCCACGCCTCGCCTCCTTTACGAGTGGCCTGCTAAAGTCGCCTTCACTATTTTCAGGTGTGGTCACAAAATGTAATTTCAAATAGAGGTGCACTATGCAATGTCCTTCGATCGAATAGCCATGTAGGATGAGTAATAAGTTAAACCATGACACTCGGCGTACAGGCATCTTCATTCGAATACGATGACGATATAAAAGTAAAAAGAAACAGTATATATTAATTAAGCCGATATTACAAATCTTTCTTCTTTGAAAACCGAGAAAAATTTAAGAGCATTATTTAATACTTACAGATTCTAATTAACTTTTCCTTTTCTTGGAATAAAAGGCGATTTCACGGTTGCTAAGATTTGAAGAGCTCTTGCCACGTAATTTATCCGATCTTAAAACGAAATGACTGTCGGAAAAAATGCTATCCTAACTTTCAATTGAGGGCTCAGATTTGAACGTCTAATGGTAAATCTTTACTAATCTAAAAAACAATATGAATATAGAAAAAACTAAATTTGTACTTCAAAAGGAAGCTTGTTGCCAAATTTCATAGTTCTGGGTCCACGGGAAGGTTCCTATGAATTTTGATTCCCTTGATATGGTCAAAAACACTCATTTTTTTACAGCATACAGACAGCCGTATTTTTTTACGTTAAGTTAAGAGCTTGTTTTATTATTAAAACTACAAGCAACCGTAGATTTGAGTATATTTTGTTAATTCGATATCTTTATGCGTTTCCCAGAGAATTTTACCAGACAACAACGCGTAATATTCATAGAGTATTATTAACGAGTCCATAGGATGAATTGTGCCATAATTTCAAGTACCTACTGGGATGTGGGATGTTCGCTTACCACAAACCTATTCATGATTTACGTTTAATCTATCTCTATCATGTGATTCCCTTTCAATGTGGTATGACCGCAACCGCACTGTGGGATGACTGCCAGATTGACCTTGCGCTGCATTGACTCATGGAGCGGTATCTATTGCGTGTGTACTTATCATGATTACCCACATTACACGTCAATCCGGTATCGCTAGGGGGCTTTAACTGTTTAATTTTCATCTGCAGCCCTCGGTGACAGAAGGCTCAAAGTCGATCAGCTTGGAACAGCTTCGAACTTCAAGCACTGTATGTCTTACATCAATGATCATAGAATATAACCACAAATTTCTAGAAGAATGAAGAATTGGAATCAGTCAGATCTCGTTCGTATTGATGAATTGCTATTGAATATTTTTATGTCAGCAAGCAGAGGTTCTTAAATAACATGTACAGATACAAATACAAAAAACTTTAGATCTTAAACAAAACATAATGGCAGGCCTGTGTCACTCCGCGTGTAGGTATTAAAAACATACCTCCAGGCACTGGCCACTGCGAAAGGGCTGATCTAGCGGGCTGCCGCAAGCGAAAGAAGTCACACGCGTGCGCTATTTGTTCAACTTTCTCGACAATTTTTTGCAAGATACACTTACACTTACATAAATCACGCCTATATCCCTTACGGGGTAGGCAGAGCATTAGCGGCCGTAAAACGGATATTAACACCACTTCTGACAAAAGTTTGAGGGTCAATCAGATAATTGTGTATCACTATAGTGACAGGTTGTCAGCCCATCGCCTAAAATTGTAATACACACCCTCAAGTCCCTCAGTCGCCTCTTACGACACCCATGGGTAAGAAATGGGGTGACGCTATTCTAAGCCGGCGGCACACGGATTTTGCAAGATGGACGAAAGAAAAAAAAAGAAAAGACATACTCTTGATTTGATGACATTGTGTTTCTTTTTGAAATGAATTTAATTCAAAACAAACCCTTTCTTTTTTGTTGAACAAAGTACCTACTATTCCAAAATCCTAAATGTATTTAAAAGTAAATAAAAAGGTTTAGTCGTTTCATTCGAGTTGCATTTCATCTGTCGTATTCATTTACGAACTTGGACTAAGAGCCCAACGCAGAAGTCTATGAAATTCTTTTCAACTTAAAGAAAGTTTGCGAATCCATATTGCGAATTTCTTGCTTGGAAATATATAAATAAATAATTTAAAAAATAAAATAATATTTTGCAATACTTCAGTTAAATTTTAGGTGCGAGATAAAAATTATATTGTGCTAGTTTCGGTGAGTGAGCACTATTCACACTCAGCACATATTAAGCAGGAGTAAACGCTCGTGTTGTGCGCTAGATGGCGTAAGTAGTTTCTCGAAGTAAGCAACCCTACACCGCGGCTCTTTCAATACGTATAACCACGTCTACATATTATGAACTTATTATGAACCGTAGTCCAATGACTTAAGGCCCATATTCCCTCAAAAAAAATTTGGCAGGTATGTAAATGAATACGTGGTCGACTGGAATGCGAGCTAAATTAAATCATATTGTCTATCAAATTGAGTACATATTTCTTTGAAAACCATTGCGAAGTAAAGCTTCTGTAACGCTAGTTACTAGTTATTGTTCTGTGATAATGGTACCAACAGCTTGTCCATCTCAGACGTACAATAATACATTATTTTCTGCCTGTGGTTTCTACCTTAAGTATTTAGTTCTACGATTTCTTGAACTGTCAAACGTTTTAATAATTGAATTAGCTCTCTAAGTTCCGATCTAACTTTGATCTCATTTATTTGAAGTTAGTCTCATCATATAATTTGTAACTAAAGGACTGTGGAAGTGTTGACTGCTATCTGTCTGTATGCAGGGTCAACCTCCTCAGCGTGACTCACTTCCCTGGAATGTTAAGCTAAAACACGGACATGTTAAGTTTGTAAATCATTACTTATCCTTATCGTGAACTGAGCGATGTGGTACCAAAACAAGTTGGTGGAAATACTTCGACAGATACATAGCGTTACCTAGATACCTACATTCCAAGGTGAACCCGTAGTGGAAGTCAAATTGTGCCCAAATTCTTGGAAAATTGCTGAGGAAACGAGGAATTTCCTTATAAAGACGCTGTGATGGTGCCTTATGAAAGCCATTTTGTATGATAAATTCTGTGGTGAATTCAGCACCATTACCAGTGAACCAATCTGAGTCAACGGTTCTTAGAGATCACTACATCTAAATAATTAGTCACACGTTTTGATAAACATCATGTCTTTTGTGGTTCTATGTAATAGTGCTCTTAGTAGTTCTTCTAGAAATTAAAGTCACTTTTTTAATCCACTTCAGGGAAGGGGGTTCTCAATTTGACATGTGCTTAATATGTAATATAATTAGAATTCTAAAGTATTTTTATATTAATAATGTTGGTCTATCAAGGCATCGCCAAATGCCTAAAATCGCGTTCGTATAAGTCAAATGTTGGAGAAAACTAGTGTTTGATTTAGTAAAGAAAAATGTATAGTGGGGTTTCTGATAGCGTACCAAATGTAGAAGTGTATATAATTACCTATGTAGGTAATTGTTTTCGCATCTAATAGACCGATTTCGATACCCTCTTTTTTATTCTTTTACTATTTGTCTACAGTAGGAGTCCCAGCAGATGTTAATAAAATCAATTCAGTAGTTTTCAAAATGCCGGCAACGCGTTCGCGTTCTCTGTTGGAATATAATCGCGTCGCGCGCCGTTGTGTTAAATATTAATGAAATGACTCAATTATTATATGAAAGGTAATTTCGTTGATAAGTTTTAATTTGTTTGGTTTACTGTATTTAATTAACTAGTAGAGCTGACTGTATTTGGTGAATGAATGTTTGAGAGTTCGTATGGTACTATAAGCAGCACATCAGGTTACCAGGGAACGATACGAACTACTTTTGATACAGTTTCTATGGATAATCTCTGTAACATAGGTACCTTAAATAAGTAACTCCAGGTTCTGCTGCGAGTACAGTCTACTTGCCACAAATTTCATAAATAAGGCTATTTGCGTCGTCACGGCAATTTCCATCAACAGTGTCAACCGGGACGAAGGAATAGCACTCATAATTCTTTCCCGGAAGGTCGGGATTGCCGTGGGAGTGACTCCCCTCGCACCGCTGCAATTGGTTCCGCCAATCTTCGAGCTGGGAACCCGATGGGCAATCCGATGTGGTCATTCCGATTTTATCCGAGACGCAATACCTAAAAGGTAACGTCAATTTGATTTTCCGAACGATCGCTCTGTTACCAACCAAATCAGACTTTATTTTATGAACTGTTTCCTAAAATTCTACCACATAACATGTAACTGATATTTTTGAAATTTTCCCCACATAAATGGAAATTACTCTTCGCAGCCTCCGTAGAGTATAATTTGCTTAGTTTAAATACATACGTCATAATTACAAAGACCTCCGCAAATTTTCACAGACCGAAATCTGGCATAATTCCATTTAACTTTTAACATGTTATTTGAATTTTCCTTCCCATGAGGCTTTGAGAAATCCGCCATAACGAGCTCAACGGAAAATTACGAATTATTGTAATACACTATTAATTATACTGTGGTAATACCCTGTTGGTAAGCAGTGTTAAGGCATCGTCGTCCTAAAATTCCATGAGGGTTTTTGAACGCATATTACCGTATCGTTTACCGAAAATTCTACGATGCCCCGACTGAATACGCTACAGAGTGTGCGTCTTAGGATGAAAATGCCCGGCCATTTCGTCGACAAACATTTACTGAACAAAGCTTTAAGTGGTACGGAATGCTATCCAGCTGTGGTCATGTCGCCACAATCGATACAGTTACTGCACGGTCTCGCTCAAGGCCGTCTACAGCTTAGCTAACTTTACTCTAGCTTATGCTAATTGGTTAAACTCGGCGCCTGGACGGCCAGTCTGTTGCTGGTTTATCGTGCAAACGAATACAGAAGCGAGCGCCCGAGACGGGAAAGTTCGGAAAAGTTCCAAATTTTAAGTAAATGTTTTGGGTGGACACTTTTTATGTCGTCTAGGTATATGGTGGGCTACAGAATCAGGCACGTGCTGCTATCTTTGTTCTTTGAAATAATATTGCGGTTTTGTTCTCGGTATATTTTCAGAGATGCTTCGTGTCGATATTAGATTTTATTAACTCTCGCTCGAATAAACTATTGATGAATGAGCCATTTTGAAGCAGTCGTCGAATAATTCGTTTCATATTTCCTTGAACTAAAATATCTGAATTGCACGTATAAAATTTGGCTTTCTAAAAACAAATTAGTTCTAATAATGCCCCTACATCTTCTCTACCGTGCAGTTTTTCGTCTCGAAGGTCCCGTGACATAGTTCCCATTCCTATTCAATTGTCATACAAATGAGTACCGAAACCGTGTTCTCCGGAGCATGTACTCACTACTCGTATTCAGACGTGCAGTACCGACTACTGATATCATTGTATTCGTTCCACCAGGGCGCAGGGAGCGGGTCATCAAACATACAAAACGACGCTTTCCGGCAACGTTCGCTGATAAATTTTATTGCTGCTACTATGTTAGATGTTTTAGTGTCCTATACGTTTTGAGATTTCTGCTCTTTACGAGTGAATAGATATAAACAAATACATCACGGTCAAAACCCCGTTCAAAATAATAGTTTCTTTTTGGGGTTCAGTACCTCAAAAGGAAAAAACGAAACAATTATAGTATCACTTTGTTGTCCGTCCGTTCGTCTGTCAGTATGGCAAGACCCTTTATCGCGAGAACGCATGGTGATATCGAGTTAACATTATAACGCACACACGTCCTAAATTAAGGTTTTGTATTAGAATAAGATAGATAATAAGTTTTATTCGGATATCCCATGTATATTGGTTTCCCAAGATACAGGCAATGTCTTGTTTGGGGACCTTTGTTTAATGTGTTATTTTACTACTTAGATATAAGTTTTCTACAAGTAATGTTTACCCTAGTCTAAGTTTTATATCGGATAATAATAAAGTACGTTTCTTTTTTTTTTTTCATTTTAGTTGAAATTTAAACCACATATTCAAGTTTACGGCCGCTTGTAGTTGGCGCCGTGTGATTGCCGGCTTAGAATAGCATCACCCCATTTCTTACCCATGGGTGTCGTAAGAGCCGACTAAGGGACTCGAGGGATGTGTATTGAAATTTTAGGCGATGGGCTGACAACCTGTCACTATAGTGATACACAGTTATCTGATTGACCCTCAAGCTTTTGTCAGACGTGGTGTTAATATCCGTTTTACGGCCGTTAACGCTCTGCCTACCCCGTAAGGGATATAGGCGTGATTTATGTATGTATGTATGTATGTATGTAGTTGTAAAAAACTAAGGTCCAAAAAGTCTTTGTTGAAACTCAACGTTAAGTTATTGTCTTACATTGTTCAATTTTCGCCTTTACTGTGCTGATATTTTCGTACTGACTTACATCGTTATTATCAGACGTAAAACACTTCGTTTTAGACATACAGTTACCGAACGGAAGTATATTAAAACGATAGATATTATTCAAGAGGTTAGGAAAATAGTAGGTCTCATGGAAGTTTTTTTATTCTGCTTTAAAAAGTATTGAAATTTCCAAAAGTAACAACGGCTGTACCGTGCGAAACGTTTAACCCATCTAAAGAGACGCCTTTTGAAAAGGTTTATCAGAGATACTGCCAGGCTGATAACAGGCAACCTTATGTATTCTTCAATGGCATGCCGAGGGCTATCGATCTACACTTATTGTACCGTTCGAAGCGTTTAAACAATCTAAAGAGACGCCTTTTGAAAAGGTTTATTAGAGATATGCCGTGTGATGCCGGCCTAAAATAGCATCACCCCATTTCTTTCCCGTGGGAGTCGTAAGAGGCGACTAAGGGACTTGAGGGTGTGTATTGCAATTTTAGGCGATGGGCTGACAACCCGTCACTATGGCAATATACAATTTTCCAAATGACCCTCAAATAATATATGTCAGACGTGGCGTAAAGGTCCGTTTTGGCGGCCGTTTACGCTCTGCCTACCCCGCAAGGGATAATAGGCGTGATATGTGTATGTGTATGTATGTTATTAGAGATACTGATCATAGAAACTCAGGAAAGTAGCTGGAAACCTTAGCGGGAACTTATCTCCAAAAGCGTCTCTTTAAATGTGATAGCGTTGCGAACGGTACAGCCGTGTAATGGAAAATTTATTTCTTTTTAACCTCGAATAAAAAAGATCTGTCAGGATATCATATGGCAACTTTATATTTTCCAGACCGCCTGAATAGTACCTATCATTATATTCCGTCCGGTAACCATATGAGGTACGACTTTGTCACCGGCAGTAGTCTATTACAAAGTATGTGTAACATACGTAGCATACCTTCTTCTTCAAAAGGTACAACAGTTCACTGTTGGGTATGGGCCTAGCATATGCCACGTTAAAATTACTTACAGCGAGACTGCGAGACAATATTACAAAGTGTATCAGCATAAACGTTCGTACGGCTACGGCTACCTACAGCAACATTGTGACAGAGCGACACGATGATAAAAAGATAAGGCGTGCCACACACAATACCCAACTGACGCTATCGCAGGCGCCGCCATCGCCGGCAGGAGACAAATAGTTCATGTGAACTCAGCCTTAGGATATTGCCGGGAAATTGGCTTGTATTGTTGCTATTAGCTAGTAAGATTACTTCCTTCGGATAATAGAAAGATAATCCCGTCAATAAATTATTGTTATTTGATCTTTCTTATCATTTACCGGTAAGAAATTACTACATTAGATAATAATTGACTTTTATTATGTTATTTGTTACAATCGCTTTTCACCTTGCGTCCAGTTTTATTATAGAAACTAAAAAAGAACATTCTTACATCATAATAAAAATAGAAAGTCATAAAAACAGATTGCATTTACGCTATAACAAGACAGAACACAGCAAATTGAAACGTAACAATGTAAAACTGAAACATTGTGTATCTACCGCTACTGGTTTTGTCAGCATAACATGTTGACAACTTTATTGAATTTGCTGCTGTTTTTAGCAACATTTGCGCCCCGCCCACTATGTAACACATTCCACTGAAAGCCTGAAAATTACTCACTCACGCCAGCCCCCGAAACAATAAAACGAATACACAAGAGTGTTATATCGCGATACCAAAATAGCGTGCGAAGCGTTGTTTATTAACCTGTTGATGGCTACCGGTTGTGTGACGGCCTACTCTATTGTCTCGAGGGTTTTTCCTTTTGGGAAAAATGTCCAGGGACTAGGGACTTGTCAGAACTAACAAGTTCTGCCACAATTTAGGGAGGCGGCTCGCGGTTGGTTCTGCTATGGTCCCATCATCTAATATTTAATTATGTAATTACTATTCTACTATTTTATGGTCTTATTGCAGAGTACCATATGCTCGCTTGATTGACTCATGGTACCTTCTCGTTCGCATCAAATAACAGCACTTTAAAAGTATCTCTGCCTGATACCATGCTATAGCTAATCTACAAAAATAAATGCTTCTGTGCATATAGGTAACTCGCAGACCTGTTGATATGCACAGTTTCGTGCCAGAATTCACCGCACAATGCCTATGGGAATCGTCGGTCTGGCTTGTAAACTTGTGCCCTTGGCAAGTTTTCCACCTACGTGTTGGTTTAGGGAAATTCCCATATTTCTTTGATGGACTACGTATCTGAATAGACACAAAATAGAGGCTATTATTGGGTTGGTAATATACGTATGAAAGTTATTTTTAACTGCTATCAGAAAAGTTGTCTTATCAATAAGACTTCAAATTCCAATGTCAATATTTTTTTAATAAAGCTACTAAAATATGTTTATCATAATCTGAAAAAAAGGGATACGTATAAGCATATACAGCAGAAGACTAACTGAAAATGTAGTTAGGACTGAAACAAAGCACAACAAGGACAATCAAAAATAGACAAGTGTGCCTCCATCCATGCATGGACTTTGCATAAAGCCTCGCCATCTGACAAAGCCTGAACACAGCACAACCATTTGCACTACACACTGCACTGTTTTTCCAAGGCGCGGTATGCCACAGTCCCAGTTTGGCATAAAAAATTATTCCTACTAGTTTTCCCTGTTCGTCCCATTTATGAAAGATAAATAATATTATGATTTTACTAGATTTCCGCCCTGAGCTCCCACCCGCTGCTTACTGTTTGAATAATTATATCTATTACAAAAAATCGCATCATAATCCATTGCGTATTTTAAAGATCGAAGCAAAGATAAGGACTGAAAGTTTTATACTACATAATAAATTAACTTTTATCTCTCGGTTCGTCACAGTTTTAAAATGTGCTTAGTGATTTTATTGACTGAACCTTAGAATTGATAGTAGATTCTGTTGATCCAGTTTAGTTCTTTAAAAGCACTGTGTGTGATCATTGATCAATTAGGAAATGTTTTTGATGTGCGACAAACCAGATCTGTTGCAAATCGGGCCTAACTCGACTGTTTAGATCAAAGGTGAGCCTCGTTGACAATGGCTGACGTCACTGCCTCCGCCGTAAAAGGTCAGGTCGTTGCATTTTCATGCGCTGTCTCTACTTATTTGGAAACGTTAACTGTCGTACGGTCAGCAATCAAAACTGGCAATGTTATTGTGATTCTGTGCTATTTATAAATGCAAGGTTTTAACCAACGATAAACCATACACATCTTCCAAGACAGACTGGATACTGTAAACATAGAATGAAACAGCTGTTTTGTATCATTGTTCATACTGTAAAAGTCAGTCAGTAAAAACTGACATACAAAATAACGTGGATAACATTAGTCTTCTAGTTAGGTAGATTATAATCGTTGTTGGCGGGTCAGCCGTGTGAGATGTTCCGCGTGAATTGAACATTCCCGATATAATGATCGGCCTAAAAATAAAGTAGCCTTGGGGTGAAGAATGCACTGCTCATAAACAAGCATCGATAAACCGAACTAGATCTGATCTGATCGATTCACTACGATGTAAAAATACAAGTACAAGAGAAATAAAAGTAAAAAAACTGAAATGAAGCTGTGACAAGAATCTTCATTTGAGAAAGATAAGCCTTAGCTATTGAAAGTAAATGTTAGGCTTTCCCACTTGGAAAAAATATCTACGCGATAAGAAGATTATTTCACACAGTTATTTCAGACAAAGACATTGAACTATAAAACAGATATAAAGAAACAAAAGATCATAGAGTAGCTTTTATAGTAGTATTAAATTATTGATCGTACAATCTAGACCACCTGAGTGGATGTCAAGAACGATGATGTCTTGATGAAGGGCTCGCTAAGGCGCAATGATTTTGAATGGAACCGGTCGTTAGGTATTTACACAGTACTAGGCGTATGGGAACCTAAAGTATACCTTAATCCAAAATTGCTAAGGTGGGTCATCGTCCACTTAGTCCCCACAGCCATATTGCAGTATAGATGTGCCTCTTAGAAAATATTTACATTCTAGCTACGTTGCCATTTCCTACTTGTACTGTGCATATCAAAAGCACTTGACACGTGAAAATGTTGTTACCAGACTATGACGCAAATTTCCAATGCGCAATTCAAACTGTAGCTCTCTTACGACCTATTTAGAAGACATGGGAGTGTTCTATGTATAATGTGACGTGGATGGAAATGTTGTTTAGACTGCTTGTTCCGGAATGTATATAGGCCAACTGTATTTGTTTGTTTTGATGGAATACGGGGTAGGTAGGTCTCAGCAATGTCGAAGGAAAATTCACTCACCCGTGAAACGAGCACGAAATACTTATCAATATGGCGAACCCCAAAACTACAAAATTGCCTCACTATAATGTGATAAGCTAGCTTGAAATTACTTGAGGAAGGCGGCTGGTAGTGATTGAATTGCGGTGAGTGATAGCGAAAACGGAAGATCTATCTTTAGGGCGTACCCTGGGGGATGCCTACGTCCACCAGTGGACTACGAAAGGCTGATGTGATGTAATAATGTGAAGCTACCTTTGATAAATTGATGATTCGCTAGAATACATTCTAGTAATACTCAAATCACCCATACATAATCCTTACCTAAGTGAGTATAACCCTAACTAGTTTCTTTTCTTTACTTTGTGGACATGAGTAATTAATATTTTCCGTAAGGTTTCACCGAGCCAATATTTACTCGCTAACAGCTTCATCGAAAATAAACTAATCAAGCAGACGAAACTTAATAAGCTGTTGCTATATTTACAATGTCATTGATCGTTATTCAGATATTATACCTCCAAAACAAACTAATCAAGGAAACCCTCTGAGAATATCTAATCAATGAGCTTATAGATATTTCAAGTATTTGAGGTGAATTTGGATACAATTCATCATTGTTTACGTTATAAGTGGCTTTTGTTGTAAAGCTTCCAACGGCCACATAATTTGTTGTGGCCTGCGAGGAATTTAAGATTTTGATTTCGTCGAAATCTCGTTCAATCTTGACTTTTAACAGAATTTCCAAAATTTTCGAGTCATATTTCAGTAATGAAGTTTAGATACCGATGAGTTGAGAACGTCTCCCTTTTTGACGACGTATAAAAGGACCAAATAAAAAGCAATATAACGAAAAGGGCCCTCAAGAGAAAGTAGCGTCTTTTCACGGAATAAAAAGTGCTGTACCAACTGAATAACTACCGCCATTCATATCCTCCAGTACTCCCAGTACTAACGAGCAGCAGGAGTCCGAGGATCATTGTCCAGATTCTTTCAGTCCTCTCGTGTATGATTAATAGAGTTCTGTAGCGTACTTTTTCATGTATTGTGTTATGTACAATGTGACTTACTAAAAGAGAATCTTGTTAAGTGTATGTAGACATATATATATCACGCCTTTATCCCTTACAGGGTAGGCAGAGCCTTAACGGCTGTAAAACATTTGAGGGTTATTCAAAAAGTTTTGTTCACCATTCAGTGACAGGTTGTCAGCCCATTGCCTAAACTTGCAATACAGATGTAATTTTGAGTCCTTTAGTCGCCTCTTACGACATCCACGGGATTAAATTTGATGATGCTATTCTAAGCCAGCATCACACGGCGAATATTCTTATCATGATTCAAATATTTCTTTCTAAATTCCTGCTTAGAAAGAAATATTAGACTCTTTGAATCAATTGGGGCAAAAAAGTCCCCAACTAGGTGGTAGGTAGGGTGGTATTGAGTCCACCTTGGGCTACAGCATAATGTCTGAATAATCACAGCTAAGGCTCTGTAAGAGACCGCCTGGCTTGCTCACATTAAACTCCACCGCTAAACTTGCTGTGTTCTGTCGCTGTGTTGGAATGCCTGTGCTTTCTTGGACATGAAGGTGAGCTCTGTCGCTCCGTCTGCGACTCTGTCTCGGCTTTATCTAGCCCGTGTCAAGAGTCGGGAGCTAAGCCATCAAAAATAGTTATTTTATTTACAGTTTTGAAAATTATTTCGATCAAGAAATACCTACCGTTAGAATACCTAATTTTAAAACACTTCCCGTGTTAGGTATACAATTTTTGAAAACTTGCAAAATTTAAAGCGCGGTAGCCCAGATGGAAGAGGCGTCACCACTAGTAATGCGAAAGTCGCAGGTTCAAATCCGGCCCGCGCTTGAAAATTTTGCAAATTTTCAAAAACCTACCGTTAGGTTAGGGCCTAGACTACGTAATGTTCTGCACGTGCTAGCACAGTAAAATATATATAGTTAATAATATTTCCAACAAGCTACCGACAAACTTAGCCAAAAGCTATATAATTTCATATAAAGGACTGTGGAAACCACATCAGTTTGTATTCAAGACGCAATGAAAGTTTTTCTCAACTTTGTAGACGAAGCCTAACAACTGCGTTGCCAGGACAACATCAGTATTTAGGTGCAGTAAGGGAAAATAAGCAGGACGTAAACTGTTTGAAACTTTCACGGTCACACATAAATACTGAAACGGGGTTGTTACCGCGATACTTGTTTTTGTTGAATTGTCTGATATTTCATCCAGTTGCATGTACCATGGAAAAACGGACGGACGATCGGACAATTTAACAAAACAAGTATTATATGTCTCATGTTGATAGCGCGGGAGCTAAGTAGAGGGTAACAAGTAAATTGTTTCCCTTCCTGGACTCACCGGTAACTAATTTTTTAACTTGTTGAACCTATTTCGAGTCGACTCAAAATACTAAAACGGGGACCTTACCGCGATACTTACTTTGAAATTTCAATGTCCTTGAGCCCGTCTTTATTATTTATTGCTTTCATGGTGCGTATAATAAAATTGTTCTTTTTTTGTTTGTTTTAAACTCTTTTAACTTACAATTCTTTTTGTAGTTCAACAAGTTAAAAAATTTGTTACCGGTGAGTCCAGGAAGGGAAACAATTTTGCTTGTTACCCTCTACTTAGCTCCCGCGCTATCAACATGAGACATATGCCTCTCCATGTTAGGGGGGTATCGCCATAACACGTTTGGCAGAAGGATTGGCGAGCTCAGTGCAGTTGTATTCATAAGGAACGCTGCTGCCCATTCCCTGGATAAAATCCGTTAGTCGCTTTTAACGACACCCAGGTTGAATTGGTTTGTAAATTTTCTAAGCTCGGTCACACGGCGGTATACTGTTTATTTACTTACTACGACCTTTGGGTTCCTTGAGGATCTAGCAATTTCCGCGACTCTCATTTCAGAAAACCAATCGCGATTCCATTAACTGAATCAATGGTTGCGATAATGAGTTGTTTCTTCAATGTCCATTGATGTAGGTCTTATTTTGCTACAGTTGCTATAAACATTATGCAAATAGTACAAAATTAATTAAACATTTTTGTTAAAATATTTTCAGTGGCGAACTAGCCCATAGAATTTAACCAATTTACCAGCCAAGGAACATATCGAATAAGCATTTAAAAATAAACCTCAAACAAAATTACTCGGTCAGATAAAAGTTTGTAAGTACGGAAAAATTACAGCTTGTTTATTCCACCTACTCTTATTCCCGTATGTATATTCAAATGCATTACCTATTCACACAGCTCGGCACTAGCAGGACAATACGTCGTCGGCGCTCATTATCATTAGTCGAGTGTGCAACTGTAGCCTTTCATTTTGCATGCCATTTCGTAGCGATATTTGCCTACTAATTTTAAAATTAACTTTCGCCATGTGAACGAAAAAACCCGACCGCAGGTTTGACTGGACGATAGTTGATTGGACTTCTCCTTTTCGTAGGACACGGAGTCAACGAACAACCCGATAAACTATGTAAAAAGAAAAAAAGGGAATATACCTTGCTGACTCGATGACATTGAAAATGCAACTGATATGTGATATGTCTAGTTGGTGATTTCGTTTTTCTCTAGGTAATAAAAAAACTTTAGTCTAATACATTACCTACCTACTTTTATTTGAAACCATCAAGATTATTTGGCTTAAATTATACTTTTTTTAATGAACTAACAAAAAACGTTAATGATCAAGTAAACGACTTTAATAAGAAGCGTAGCTGCCGGTTTGCCTTTAATTCGTATAATTATTTAGCTAAATTAGTAATTTAATTAACTAACATTCTTAACTAGATGCGTTATATTATATGCCCAAGAACCGGAGCTATCGTTACGATGGTATATGAATATTTTTATTAGTATACAGGTTGGACAAAAAGATTGGGTGCATTCGCTTGACACCTATATCAGATCATTTTATATTCAGACCGCATAAAAAACACCACCCTGCGTTCTAAAACAGGTATAGCCGATGTAGGGCGGAAATCAGCAAAACTCAAATGAGACTAGTGAGAACACACCAGCCGGATTCACCCAGAACGGTGGGCTAAGGTCGTTACAGAGTGGAGACCTCAGGATGGGAATCGTCGAAGATCCCAAGAATGGGCCGACCCTGCAAACGATGGTGTGATGATCTCAATGCCTACCAAAAATACTGGTGGGTGCTTGCACAGGAAAGAGATAAATGGAAGAAGGAAGGGGAGGCCTTTGCCCTTTAGGACACAATAGGCTAGTTATAAAATATATAATTTATTTCTAACAGACTGTGCAGGCTTAATTTAAAAAACAAAATTTGAAACGGTAGATTTTGGATTATATTGGCGTTTACTTGCTCTTCATTAATTAGTACTTGTTTTAACCTTACCATAGTAGTCCAAATAACTAAAGTGAAGGTTCTAATGATAAGGCCAGGTACAAAAAAGGTGCTTTATCACTGTATAAATCTCTTATCAAATACAATCCCATAAAACTATGACCATATAAATCCACTTGTTACCCGTGGCGTTGCCCGCATAAGTGATGATAAAAACTATCCTATTTGTTAATCCTTCATCATCAGCTCACCCTCAATGCCGATAAAACAAGTTTTGTAAAGTTCTCAAAGAGCAACTATCCTTTAGCAAATCCCAATCCAAGCATTTACGCCCATCACTGTTATTCTCCAACGGACACAAATTGCGACTGTCCTGTAATTTCACCCGCACACCAAATAAAATATTTGGGCATCATAATAGATAATTTGCTTTCATTCAGACCACACATTGAAGCCTTAAGCGGTAGAGTTCGCAAGCTAATATTCGTTTTTAAAAAATTACGCTCTTTTGCGGACTCTCAACTGATTACACAAGTCTACTTTGCCCTATGTCAATCACTTCTTACATATTGCATATCGTCATGGGGTGGTTCATCTAAAACTTTCCTTCTAACACTTGAAAGGGCACAACGAGCTGTCCTAAAGGTATTAAGTTTTCGTCCGTTCCTGTATCCTACTAACCTTTTATATAAGTCATGCCAAGTACTAACAGTTCGACAATTATTCATTTTAAGCACTGTACTAAAACAACACGCAGCACTTTCCTATTGCACGGATATAACTAACAAAAGACGTAAAGATATTGTCTGCACACAGAAAACACAAACAAACTTCGCCTTTTCATCGAGATTTTTTGTGTTCTTAGGACCCAGGCTTTACAATCGACTAAACGCAATTTTAACGATTTACCCTTTATGTTACAATGAATGTAAAAGGGTACTAAAAGAAGCCTTACAGTTGTTGTCGTATGAGGAAACAGAGAAATTATTGACGGTTTTTTCTTAGACCCTGTAACAGAAGCTACTAGTAAAAAAGGCACACACCTAGTTGATAAGTATTAATATTTTAACTGTATTCATCTAGATAATGTAAACATTTTAGGTATTTTATATAATTTATAAAAACGACGTATTATGTAATTAATAAATATGACCTTGTTTGCCTGAGATACAGGGTAATCCTAGTTCAGGCTAAATTGTAATATTTAAGTACTTCTAAGTATATTTACTTTATATGTAAATGCTGACATTAAGCTTATAAATAAATTATTCTTATTCTTATATTCTTATCATACCGCAATCCATGTTACCTTCTATAATATGTGCCAAATTTCACTACAATCGTTCAGTAGTTTTGCGTGAAAAAAGTAACAAACAAACAAACATACAAACTTTGACATTAATAATATTAGTAGGATTATTTGTGTTGTTGAACCATAATTAGACGAGATATTAATTTTGTCCAGCCTGTAGTATCAACCAGGAAACCAAAAACGGTATAAAGTCTTGATAAATACTCATTCAATTAAATAATACTCCTGCTTAATACAAATTATTTTTATCCTTTGCTTACGTCAATTATGTCAAATTTACTTATTCATGCTATACGAGTTGAATAAATATTGTGTAATATGTTATGCTACTTAATCATTCTGCTAGCGGCATCCGTATTATTAATTAGTAGCAGCTTGATCTCAAAGAGTTTGATGTATTAACTTATTTTAGTTATTCTAAATGATTGTAGTAGTGTGATGCCGGCCTAGAATAGCATCATCCCATTTCTTACCTATGGGTGTCGTATGAGGCGACTACGGGACTCGAGGGTTAGATGTGTATTGCAATTTTAGGCGATGGGCTGAAAACCTGTCACTATAGTAATACACAGTTATCCGATTGACCGTCAAACTTTTGTCAGACGTGGTGTTAATATCCGTTTTACGGCCGTTGACGATCTGCCTACCCCCTAAGGGATATAGGCGTGATTTATGTATGTATGTTTGTATGATTGTAAGAATACCTACCATTGAATGCTTATGATGCTTAAAAGTTCTTACACTTTGACGGAGATAGCTATGCCTCTAGGTTTCATCGAATGGTTCATTATCATCGTCGTTAATGCTGCTCCCTTTCGGGTAACCATTCTTATTCTATCGGAAATATTGATGATTGATTTTAATCAATATTAACTAGCGATTCAAAGCGGCAACGCGGCGGACCTTTGCCCCGGATCGACAACGAGCGGGTTTTCCGAGTAGGTAGCTTAAGTTTACAAATATATTTTTTATTATTACTGGTGTATAGTGAAATTCAAAGCAAATACAAACAAACTCGCACGCACTGCTACGATAAAGCAAAAGCGTTTCTTTTGAAGGTAACGAAATGAATCGTTCTTCAAAGAACCGTTATACAGGCCGTACTGGCTTTACATAAAACATATCTTAACACGTCATCGCTTTGTCTGCAGATTTATAGTCTCATGAGATTTCCATAAGCGCGTGCGCAGGCGCCTGACAAAGAACGTCGTGTACGTCATAGGGGTGTGACGTCATTAGCTGGGCACGATGAGATCTTAGTTCTGACACAGTAGAAGTAGGTAAGAAACAGCATCTCATTTACAAGTTACAATACATACCAATGCGACCGATTTTATAGCGGCTATGAGAATCGTGAAATAGTTTTATTAAGCGGGGATACTCAGAGTACCCTGCACTTTTTTTCTTTTTGTTACGAGACTTACCTGTTGTTTCCATCTAATAACTGTTGTTAGTTTTCGACGTGCGCTATAGTGTTAGAGAGTCCAATGTTTAAGCTCTCTTTATACTTTATTTTAGCTCTACTGTGACGAGTTTTCTCGGCTCCCGGTAACGGATGGTTTCCGTCAGTTGAGTGTTTTATGACCAGGACCGGCCAGTATTCTTTGATCGGTTAGAGTAGGCATGGCGTACTGATTGATTGTACACTAACTGTCAGGTTCGAGGTCTGTATAGCAAGGTGTTTTGGGATGAATTATAAATAAATGACGTAAGAATATGTAAGATATATTTTCGGGCGGAATATCGTACGTATTATAAACGCGCGCGTAAATTACTATTATTACATTATTTTTTTTAAATAGTAGATATAATGCACGAACGGATTGCCGTGATTGATTTCCGGATTCTGCCGTAACCGAAAGTTCGAAACCATAGATACGTAAAAGAGATTTAGTATTTTTTTACTGCCACCACGACTGTGGCAAAACGAGCCTTAAAATTCGCTAGTATAATTTCAAAAGCGTCCTAAGTAGGTTAAGTAATAGTGTAACAAAAGCTGATGAGGTGGCGGTTACAAACTTAACCTAACTTTGTTTTCATCAATTTCTCCAACCCCTAGTCTTGACGGCTTTAGTAAACTGTAACAAGGTTACATGCTCTGCCTTAGAATATAATTTGTTACTGGCTGTGGCTATGTATAGGTACGCGCAGATTAAACTTATATTGTACTATGATTTATTTTGCACTCACAGTGCTATATTATTTTTGTAAATGAAAATAAGAAGTTGAAAAAATATATTGTAATCTAAGATTTTATACGAAACTGAACTTCTTTAGAATATGATTTGATATTTATCTGCATGTAGAAGTTGCTGGGGGACGCCATTAGCATCTTACGGATTAGTGATGTTGGAGTTAATAAGATAAAGAATTTTATTTGATAAGAAATTGAATTTGATCTTTAGAATATAATTTGATATTTATCTATATGTAGTAGCTGCTAGGGGACGCACTTGATGATGATGATGGAGTTAATAAAAGATGAATTACATTGGTTTTTTTTCAGACGACCAATAATAAACTTCATACCTTCATACGCATCTTAATTTTTAGTGCGTAACCTTACTAAATTAATAATTCTGTTTTTTACTTACAGGTAAGTTTGTTGGCATCGATCAATACTACTACAAATTTCGTATTCGTAAGTATAAACGTGGTTTAAACGATACCCGGATTACTGCTTACGTGGCTATTACGTGTACTATATTGTGATGTCTAATTTGAGCATTTACAACAAAATGCGATTACATGACAACAGTATTGTACGATACGATATTACGGAAAATGGTAACGTATACAGCACCACCAAACACTGGTTAACTTCGTAAGTATTTATAGGTACCTAAAGGTATAAATATTTAGTGGTTAAAATTTAATAATGTATGTATGAGTAAATGGAGCCGCTATTTTTGGTAATACCCATTCAATATGATTAATTTTCCTTTGGAATATTATGTAGCATTCTTGCGGTGTTCAGTTCAATGAGGCTAGTAGGCGGTTTATAAATTCTTGACACCGGGGTTTATCGTGTCGTTCATCGACTATGTGTCCCACACGAAATAAGTTCAATGAAACAAAATATAAGTCATTAATTGGTCTTTGCCATTTCGCTATCTCAGTCGTTAGGTATCACCTCTCAGTGGCATAACAACAGGTTGGTTCGTAAGGACTCAGAATAAAAAGGAGGGAACCACCTCTTACTAAACAAAAAGTTGTGAAAATATTACCTACAAAAACTCCGTAAATGAATACGTATCCTAGTTAATTTAGGCGATGGGGGTTAGGGTGTGTGACAAACACGCGCAAGACCCGCACACGCGTTGTGGATTTGTGGCCCGCCTTGAGCCCGCGCTCACCACGACGCTAAGCGCTGTCCTCGTGGCCGGCGGCCGCGAGTTCTACAAGTTACGAGACTACTACTGTGCGTGCGCTGCATGTAGCGTGCGACTTCGATAATATGCCATTCCACCAATTCCACCAAGCGCTTCCAGTCATCATTTATAATGCGCACTGCTAAAGAGTGGAACTCAATATCTGCGCCTGTGTCTCCAAACGCATACAACCCTATTCTCTTTCAAGTAAGAGTGAACAGGCTTCTTCTGGGTGAGCTCGCTCCATCTTAGACTCTATCTCTGTTCTATGACCTAGACTAGAGTCAAGAGCAAACCCATCCCTAATTAAAAAAAAATGCATTTTGAGATCTATTATTTTATGTGTTTTTGTTATAAGACTCAAATTACCTTCAACAGATTACCAAACGTACTAGACTCGTGCGCTAATACCCAAGATTGGGCTGGTTGTTTAAACAACCACACGAACTTCTTCGGGTGATCCCTAGCCCCCGACTAAATAGTCAGGTGTAGGTTTCAAAGCACCGGGGCTAAGATACTAAGTAAAATATATATATTTTTTAATGATTCCCGACGGCGTACCAGCAGGCAACTTTGAATGTTGTTCTACTTTTAAACTCCCCTTTTGTCCGCGCCTTTCAGCCTGGTTTATTATTTTGAACTTTGGAGACTTTATACTTCGGGTAGTTACATAAGTGGTTGGTGACTAAAGTTCGCCTATCCTTTAGGTTTCTATCGCAGAATGGTAGGGAGACCCTAGTAAACTTTGATTTCGATATTTTCTTTGGAGTTTACCCGGTTCTAAAAAGTTGCACCAACTTATCTAAATATTTTCAAAAGATACAGGTACTTTTCGGTACCGTCTTTAAAACTTGAAGAATTCCCTCGTTTTGCACATGATCCCATCAACGGATAGCTAACATTTTTTTTCGAATCGATCGAAGAATGAACGAAGGAATGGCGTTACAAATATACTCAATAATAAAAGTCAGTGTTCCGTACTGTTGTAAGTTAGACAATCAGAGAAACCCTATTATTTTATTTATTTTGGAAAACCAACAGCTGTTGACATAATATACATAAAAACTATAAAAACAGAAAGCCAATAATAGGTTTTCATCTGTAGACAATAGAGTAAGCTTATTCTAGATAACCTTACAACGAAATTAAATGGACGGCGTACGCAGTTAATTAAGTTTATATACTTTATTCACTTACTATATCTACACGGTGGTGCCTATGAAAAGGTCGAAAACATCTACGCACTATTATGCTCAATGATAGCAATTTTGCTATAAACGATTTAAACCTCGCTTATTCTCTTTCCCACCAACCATTAGATATAGAGAGGGGAGAATGTTTGATAGCAGTTGATCAAAAGCCGTGTGTAAACAGTTTATGTGTCGGCGTCAATTCTGAGCTCTTTTACGGCCTGATTCAATCTCGCCGGGATGTGATGCCATCGGATGCCATAATTCGCGTCACGTCGCAATTTCCAAGGCAATTGTCCGTTTATTGCGGGATTAGTGCGATTTCCGGCTAAGGATTACTTGCTGGCTTCGTGAAAGGATATTTTTATTTTCATGTGTTTGATGTTACTTTTCATACCAAGTATAAATAAGTAGTTACTCATTACTTCCGCTCTTTTGCTATGTTAATGATTCCAATCCAACGTCACACTTTGTGCCTCAATTTTGAGTCCGCTCTGAGACAATAGGGAGACTTGTACTGGCTCACGTTTGGTTTGTCAAAGAATAGGCAGTTAAACTGAATTTAAAAAAACCTTTTTGTTTGCTGGCGCTTAGTATTTTCATGTAAAATTGTTTCCATGAGCGTTCATAATAGATTACCAAAAATTTTGAAAAAAATCATTACTTCCGATCCGAGATTTGTGTGGGTGTACTTATGTTTGTTACCTCTTCACGCTAAAATACTAAAGAAAAATCTTATCTTCTTATCTCATCTAGCCTTAGTTCAGCTGACACCGTTGAAGTATGGTCACCGAAACCAAAGCTTTGACGCACGAATTCGCAACGGAAGAACGTCCGTTTTTCCAATGTTGCGTTATAATGTGTGTGTGTCCAGCCTTAGAAGGCGTCTGTAAATTATTCTTAGCGTTATGTTTGTAGTAAGCTAACATACCAATATAGACCTTTCTAGGTGTTTAATATGGCCTGTTTACATGAGTGTGTGAGTTTGTATGAGTGGAGAGGCCTTCTTTTGCATTACATTTCTTTGACATATCTTGTATCTTTACAGTACCTTTTTTTTACCAAATTCTATTTTTCTTTTACCTCGATTAATGTCCTTCTCAAAAGCAAAAATAATAAATAAAACGCAAGAGCTTCGTTCACCTAGTAAATATTCTTTAATGTAGGTACTTAAGTAGCTTCAAACGTTCCGGTGCCGGATACGGGGATCACCGAACCAGAAAATAACAGAAATAATAAGAGGATACCCAAAAACTTAACGACAGTAATAACCTTTATGACATAGGTGAATCTGGTGTTATGGTCTGACCCTAGCAAAAATCTTCATCGTCTGAAATACAAATATGTACTTACATAGGTTAGACTCTTTGGATTTTTATTTAAAGTATATGAAATTGAAATTTGACGTCATGATCCACCATTAAAAATAAATAAATTCTGTAACACAATTTTCTTTATTTTATAACAATTCCGTATTGACCTTATAGAAAACCGACTCAGGTGAGATAAAAAAAAAATAAGGGTACTGGCTCGGGGCTGGCCAGGTTAATCACACGGCATGTGACTTTTCCGCGGCGCAAGACCACGAGGGTTTCTACATGCTGACCTCCGAACTTCAATTTGAAGATGGCACCCCATGATGATGATGTAACTTTACGCCACCACCATCTGAAAACGACATTTGTTTCAAATTGAAGTCAATATTTTCAAAACGTGTTATTTACATGCGTGTAATCTACCTGTTTGGTCTTATAAAATATTTACTTTAACCTTAAACGTGCAACGTTCAGCACTCTCAGTCGTTGATCTTTTAAGATCTTGTCTCGTACTGACGTGCGTCAAGATACCATACAACAACCTTGACCATAAACAGTTGGGCCTTGACGCTGCGTCTGCGCACCTGTCCTAATAGCGCCAACACCCGTACCAGCTGATCTGAACATCTGTTACAACTATTTCCAACGACGTGTGAATGTGTTTGCTTTTAAATTTGGATCTTGTTGATAATAAATTGTCGTTTGATGGAGTTTACTGACTTTTGCACAGGATTTTATTAAAAATTAATCCATGCCAATATGTGTCATTGACCGATGATGCATTTTGAGCTCTGAAGAGAACTTAACCTTAAAATTTTTTGTGATTAAATTTATTAGTAGTACACATATTTGCCTACTCGTAACTAGTAATGGTAGTTGGTTCAGTGGTAGATATAGATATAATTAAGTGTTATTAGGTAAAAGGTAATTCCTAAGTTTTATACCAATATATCTTCGTCTAAATATATAAATTAAAAGTACTAAATCTCCATACTTATTGTAAATGCTTGTTCATTAATTTAATGGCTTAGTTTATTGCAGTATCAACATTAAAACCGTGTCTAATGACTAGAACAGCATATAATACAAGTACCTACTAGGTAAGTACATGTTCATTAGCCATAGCCATCAACAAGGCATTTTCATAGTTGACTGATCGTCCACCATATTTGCACTGGTAAACTCGTTAATTTATATGTTTGATCGTTCATTAGCAGAAAAAACTGTTTTTAATTCTAGACTACTGATACTGAACGGCGCAAAAACCAACGTTATAGTTATCGACTTATCGTAGAAAATTAATAAGTAGTTACTGTAACTCTTTTTAAAATACAAAGCGTGATTTAAGGGCTTAAATAGATTAACAATAGATAGTGGTGTGAATATTAAAAAACCGAATTTATAGTCAAAATGTATGTGGAAGACAACTTTGAAAAACAAGTGATCTGTTGCCAAGGGTCTGTTGCAAGGCCAAGTTGGTATAATCGTTATTCACTTATTATGGAGTGGAATTGAGTTACTCCTGTCTATACAGACACATACATTACGTTATATAGGTATAAGGTAACTTTATCTATTGCCTCGTTCGGGTAAAAATGCCTTCTGTTCTATTGGAAGCTGAAACTCCAGAACAGTTGATGCAATTTCAATACATAGATTTTTTGTTGCTTTACTTACAGCCTGTCCCAAAGTATTGGCTAGTTCTATTCGATGGAAATCCGACCCGTTGTATCGAGATCCATTGCCAATTATATTATACTTCAACAAAAGGACAGTTTTTCCTGTTCGTCAAGTTATTTTCAATATCTGAAAAAGTTTCTTGTTAAAGTATCGTATAAGCTTTATTTAGTCCTTTTTAATATCTAGAGAAGAGTAACGGCCGGCCTAAAAACATTTCAGACTTAACTTAAATTTTTTACAAAGCTTAATATCATGCAAATTAAAAACTGTCAGAGAAGAAAGGTCATGATCATGAGCAATTTTATAATATTATCTAACAATGTGTCTTGGGAAAAACCATAATATGTTGCAAATTGTCGACTTACGGAATATTCGGTTTAGATTTCAAATAAAGGTTTACACAGTTAAACTTAAATTTGGATCAATACCCTACCTTTGAGTATAAAGAAAAGGAAGAAATAAAATATATTTATTTCGGCACACACAACATAAATACTACATTAAAACTTTAGATATACTAAGTACAGGATGGTACAGGTTATTGCGCGTTGCACCGAAAAAGGACCTCACTCAGCATGTGCGGCAGATAGCTGTAGCTATCTACAGCGCTGGTATTCTGTGAGGCCATTATACATGAGTATATAGTTTTTATCTTGTATCTTTACAGTAATTTATATTTCATTGTCATACATGTTATTAAACATATAAAAATGTAAAAGTATATAGTTGATTTTGAAACAAGTATGACCTCTAACTGCCTTTGAGAGCGGCTTCAGTGCCTCATTGAATTTAATTATCCTGGTTTTTAAAATATATCTGACGCAAAACGAAAATCTAAATTGAATAATTAGTAAAGTGTAAACAAAAAAACAAGGCCATGGGATATTTTTCATGGATTGTTTTCCGTTACAGGAACGAGACGAATCCTAACTCAAGCAATGCGCTTCTAGTAGGATAGATAGTGTTTCTGAAGGATCTTAAACTCGATTTCCATAATGTTTTTTATAAAATATACGGTGCCTTGAAATGACCAACTTTTACGGGTTGAAATCGCAATGTTTAACCTTAAAAACAGCCCTAATTTAACGACCAACGTTCAATATATAAAAAATAGACCATCTATTCCAAAAATTACGTGTTCGAGTAACATTCTATGCGAGTTTTTTTTCATAATTTAGCCTTAGGAAAAGTTGTTCAGTTTAAGGGATTTAGCTGAGCATTTACGGGAAAGTCAGTCTTTCATCTCTCTTTTACCCGGTGTAAAAAAAATTAAAGTCAGATTAAGGAAGTGGCAGTGTAACACCTTATCAGGTCACTTTTAGCGTTCAGAGAATATAAAACACAAATCTCTCTTACGAGTGCCTTATCTATCGCACTTGCCAGCTTGTTTAAGAGAAGAGATATTTTCCAAGCTTTGGGTAAATTGAAACTTGGATAGCCTAACTTTAAGTTAAATAAGACTCAGTGCTGTATTAAACTCATTTTCTCAGGAATATTTAAGATGGTGGAGTTTTATAGCCCGCAGTCTTATAAACTCGTAAAAGTGTTATGAAGAAGTCGGTAGCCTATCTACGTTACATGCTCTGATATAAAAGTCGGTCATAAAACACAGTTGTAAGAATACAAACTTAAATAAAGTTATGTGCTGCCATTGTTGAATAAATTCTCCCGTGAAATATCGTGAAACTGATATATTTCCCTAGGTAAACTTTAGCATATGTTATTCGGAGATGAATTAGAATTCTAAAGGGTTTTTTATCTAAGAGTTTCGTTGAATATCAATTATATTCGCACTATATTTTGCTCTTTATTAAAATAGTGTGATTAAGTGTCTGTCTGCGTCTTGATACCGAGGTAAAACTTTGTGAAAACACTAGGTAGCTTTTAGTTTTATATGATGTAGAGAAATAACTTCTTCTTCTTTTTATCGTATTAATGGCATACGCCCAATGCAGATTGTACAAAATCTTTAGTGGTGATTGTCATTGCATGGCAAGAACTACAAATAAATAAATATTGGTACAGAATATGTTTGCCAATATGAGATGCTAACAAACCTATTACAAAGTCCTGAATTCCAATTAACAACCCACATTCTACCAAAAGCCCTCTCAAGGGATCGGTATAAAACAATTCAGCACTCCGCAAAACAGCAGGCACTCCTCGACTCCTCGTCGGCAATTTAATACGTATGGCGGCATAAATATGGACGTGTAGGTATGATTGCCATGCATATGTATGCCAATATTGCAGGTATACCATAAGGCCCATTGTAAGTTAGCACGACGACAGACTGTGAATTGAGTTACATTTGCGATTATTAATTCTGTTTGTTTGCATTTAAACGTTTATGTATTTACTATTTGAGAGAGCTCGGTTAGTGACTGTAGGTAGTATATTATCATCTCTCATCATAACAGCCAAAATTGTTCCGGTTCTGCCTGCAACCAACACTACATGTTAGGTATGTCGTCAACCTATGTAGCTGCAGTAATTTTCACTGCACTCCGCCATACTGTGCACTTTTTTCATGCGAGTCCACATGCTCAGCTCACCCTATCACCATTTCGCCTGCATAATCTGCATCTTTCATCCGATGTCATACTTATCTAAACATATCTATGCACTAGTATCTAATGTTGTATTTGTTTTTACTTTACATACCTTGATGCCAATATTTTGCTATTAACTGCCTTAGCTACCGGATACTCCATTTGCATTTTTTACGGCGACAATTTGCCATGGCACGATCATTAATCCAATCACATGCAAGAGTTGCAATCGCTAGCGGAAATACCGACGTGTCGTTGGTCCGTTGATCGTTTTACGTCACTGCTGAAAATCAGATTAACTTATGCAATACTTTTTATAAAAAGTTTGTTATAAATCATTTATAATCCATCAAATTGTATTAATGTCGTGTGATGCCGGCTAAAATTTGTATCACCCAATTTCTACTCGTGAGTGTCAAAGCGATTAAGGGAATAGGCTGCAACGTTACCTGTGAAATACAATATTAGCACTGCGCTCGCCACGCCCGCTTGCCAAGTGTAGTGAGTGTGGCAACCACGAGTTCTCATTTCAGCAGTGGACCGTGGACTGTTATACACACACACACACACACATCACGCCTATTATCCCATGCGGGGTAGGCAGAGCATAAACTGCCGCCAAAACGGACATTTACGCCACGTCTGACAAATATTTGAGGGTCGTCCGGAAAATTGTGCACCGCCATAGCCCATCGCCTAAAATTGCAATACACACCCTCAAGTCCCTAAGTTGCCTCTTACCACTCCCACGGGAAAGAAATGGGGTGATACTATTCTAAGCCGGCATCACACGGCATCATGGCTGTTATGGTGAATGATATTGTGAATAATTCACTTTACATTTTCACAATTTCAACGGCATTTGGGTATTCAGGTGTACGGACGTCATTGTATTATTAAACACTCCATAAACAGATAACTACTCTACATACACTATATATAACCTGTTTTATCCTGTTAAGCGAGTTTATCAATATTAATGCAATCACTTGCGTCACAAAACGATATTTGGTCTGCTATCTGAACAATGATGTTTTATTATGTTACCATCCGTAAACTGTCTATCATAATATAGATTCTTTCACTAAAGGTGTACGACGACGTCTAGTAGTTTTCTTTGCTTACCTTGATTGTACCTCATCAGTATGAGTGAGATAAGAAAACTTACTTAATTTCATCAAAACTTTAGTTGGCCTTTAATTTGTAATTCCAGTCTACAAAGCCCCGAAATGTCATGCGCGCGCGACTTCTTTTCGCTATGTTTCAATCGTATATCTACTTCTATTTCTATACAGTATATAAAATAAACTCGAGTCTTATTTGTAAATCGTAAGAAAGAGCAAAAAGGGACCTTCTTAAGTCTAGGCATTTACTAAACTTACTGTTCAGCTTCGTCCGTCTATAGAACACTAAACGAGGCTTTTGATTTTGAAATAGGTATTATCTCTTCCTTATTTAGTAGGTAACTGCTCTGCTGTTTATATTTTAGTTTAGTTTAGTAGGTATTCAATATTTTGTAAATAAGAATATTTTTCCTTTGTGTTTTAAAATTTCGTTTTATTCGACGATTAACTTATTGGATGAATTATTTCTTTACAAAAAGGTCCCTTTGAGATTTACGCTTTTATTTTCTTTTATGTTACCTACTAAGCATTTCTACTCGTAAATGTTACAAAATAATCTCTTGAACATAAAAGAGATACAAAAATAGGACTACAAAAGCTTGCTTATTTTCTGTTTGTTATTTCTCGGCGGTTCAGTGGGTATGTGGGTTGGTGTAGGCACAAGTACAATAATAAGATTACAAGATTCCTCAGCACACTATCAGAACTTATAGCTAGATGGAAAATACACTAAACTGAATTGCTTACGACCACTTACCGTTATGATGGCTAAAGTTTGTATACATATTTTGGTAGGCAAGCGAAATTATTTCCGATTTTTCCAGCTCGTCGAACAAAGGAAACATGTGGAATAAATTTGTTTAAATGAATTTTGGGTCGCAAACAACAACGGTATTGGTAATTTAGTATTCACGAAAATATTGAAGAGCTAAGCTGTTATTTCAGATTTTGTAGGGATATTTAATCCTTTTATTTAGGCGGAGGTAGCATGCGAGAAAACATTTTAAATCGGTTTCAATTCAATTCAATTCTTTTTTTTAAATGGACTCTGTCAGCAAAGGTTTATTATGAAAAGTACAAGCACATCAATGTGAAAACGTCTATTTTTGACAATTATTTTACAAACTTTTGCTTGATAGAAAAAGAACAAAGGAATCTATTTGAAACATTTTTTTAATATTATAAGGTTTTAAATGGACCACAAAAAAACATCTATAATTAAGATACACCTTTTCGAGTAAGAGTTTCTAAATTAGAGATGATAACGGTATTTTTCTAGTTTCTTTGTCGAAAAAATCGTAAAATTTCTGAAACAGAGCGCAACATAGATTGGCTGTTTCTCTCTGGCGCAGCGCGAATAAAAGGGACAAACTTTTAGTTGAAACAGGGCCTTAAATGTAAATCATACAAACACTCACCCATACGCCACCCAGCATTAAAATTTAGCATTGGTAAAAAGGGGACCAAAATTATGTAGATTTTTTATGAATCACTTTTCCTTCTCTGAGTAAAATTTTCCATTGATCCAATATACACCTATATTCAATTGAGATTTTGTAATGCTCCTGTATAATTCTTCGATTTACCTTTGATAAAAATTTGGTGACACCTGCGTTTTACTTCTCGTAGCCTTTGCTTGCGCAAGAATAACGTAGATATCGTAACCTCTGAGTATTTTGTGAGATAGATTTGTTGATTTGTACTGATGAGATTACAGAAATCTTAAAGGAAGTTCTGCCATAGGTTAGTTCAATGTTTTTTATTGATACCTGCCTGTTTCCCACTTGTTAGTAATCAGTCCCTTTCTCCCCTTCATTTCATGTACCTACCAAACTAGTACAGTTTAACTGCCGCATTTTAGTTTTTTGGGGTTAGTTTATCATGATATTACAAATTGCAGCTTTTGTCCAGTCATAAACATCATAAAAACTTATCTTATCTTATCTAGCCGTCAGGATCCCACTGCTGGGCAAAGGCCTCCCTCCCCTTATTCCACTGTTCGCGATCCTGTGTCTCCGCATACCAATCTTTGGAAAACCCTTCCAGTTCGTCTCGCCATCTGCGTCTGGGCCTCCCGCGACGACGTCTGTCGGCTCTTGGCTCCCAATTAGTGGCGGTTTTAGCCCATAGAACGTCAGGCATGAGGCAGACATGACCAGCCCAATCCCACTTAAGCTTTGCAGCTGTGTAGGCTACATCGGCTACATAAAAACTAGGATACAATAATATTTTCTTGAGTTTGCACTACTATTACTCATCACAACAAATTTTTAACGGATTTAAGTTGTGATAATATTGGATTTTCTAAATAATGACGTCTAACAACTTAAATCCGAAAATTGGTTAATTGGAACTACGAATCCAAATTTCCAGGAAAAATCCAGGAGGTGAAAGGCTATTCAACTGCGTGATAGCAAATGGGACAACCCCTAGGGCTTGGAGTGTTGGTGCATTTGTTTTTCAAGAAAAGAGGCAAAACGCTCCTCAAAAGCTATCGGCCAAAATCTAGGGAATCGTTTGGCATTAAGATTTCACGTCTTCCAGACAATAATCCCCGAGCTAGTCTCAGTCGAAAGTGGAGCCCTTGAAGTAGTCCAGAAGTATGTATACCATGGCAAAGTTTGCAACTGGGTATAATGATCCCAGCTTATTTCCCTTGTTTCTAGTGAGATTCTGTAAACACGTGGCCACACGGGCTACGTTGTTTGTCAACCGCAGCCTCGCGCCGCTGTCGTGTGCATTCATCCGGTAGAGCCAGAGAGTAAGCGACGCAGATAATAGCCTAAAATACCTTACTTAATTAATAGCCAGCCTCTTAAAATGGTATAATAAGAAAACGCATAATCATGCGTCAGTGCGTGACTTAAAGTGGCTGTGATATTGCAAATGTTTCGCATGTCTAAAAAGACAGAGCAGCTGTATGCTTGCTTTCCGTCTAGTTCCCTCCCTAATAATAAACACGTAGGTATATTGGTCTGTTAAACACAGCATCGTGCTGCTGTCGTGTGCATTCGTCTAGTGGACCCAGAGAGTAAGCGAAAAGATAATTTTACTCAATTAGCTAGAGTATAACCTGCTTACTCTCATTCGAGATCTTTCTCTGTTCGTGATTTACTTATACCAATCTTCTGTACTGTTACCAACCTTCTTTACTATTAACAACCTTCATGTCCTAGGTATTTAAAATAATCTACAATGTTTTAGTTTCTGATTCTCAATGAGACACTTTGTTATACTGTAACTGCTGCAAGGCGTCTCCAGTCCCTCGCCTCAGCCTTACTCTTTTAACTCATTTCGTAGCTCGTCTTAATTTTACACAGTAAAATTTACTCTTATATCATTGTTGACATTCACTTCTTTTGATTTTTTATCTACTTTATACCTTCTTGTTTACTATCATATGGTATACTATGTAATAAATGTCAGAATGGAACGCCTTTTAGTGAGATGAGCGTCAATTTCCGCTGCCTTCCTGAAGTCAACCGGCCAGGCTCGTGCGTCAGCCCGCGCAAGGCCTGGCATTTACATATGCAATTGTGAATCTAATGTTTATTTCATGGCGCAGATAAGAACAGATACCTAATCTTAATGTACATTTACATATTTACTTGACACTCTTATATTGTACCTATTCTCGTGGACGTAGCACGTGCAGGTATTGTTTTTAGATTTAGAGGCTACCTACCATTGAGAGTTTCTTGTTTTTTTCGAGAACTTCTAAATCTGCACCGCAGGCAGAGTTCGAACCTGCGACTTTCGGATTTAGTCGTACTGAGACGCATCTACCGAATAGGTTACCGGCTGTTCAATTTTGCAAGTTCTTAAATTATTTATACCTAGCACGTTAAAGTGTTTTCAAATTTAGTACACATACCTAGTTTTTGTTTTATTAACATTGCTTATATGGTAATGAGCGAAAATTAAATAATGTTATGATCTGACACATAACACTAATATAATATTTTTTTTCTAGTTCGAAGCAAAACATTGCACAAAGTTAAATACGCGCTGCTACGGTGACCACTTTATTTACTACTGCTTTCTTAAATATTGGCTTCCTTGACAGTATTCAGAAACAAAGAGTAGTAGTTATTAACAGCTTTTTTTGACATGTTTTCTGTAGATTCTGATCTGTGATAATCCCGTATGCGCGTAAATACACACCTGCCTTAGGTTTTCTGAACACCTTGTTATGTAAATTGATTCAGTAAGCTCCAAGTAAATGTGTTATTTTCCTTCAAAAGTTAGGTTACCCGTCACGACCGCACGTTCTCCCGCCGCGAGTCCCGATTGAGTCGGAAATCAAGCTACTGGTTCTCCTCAAAACCTCTCCTGAAATAAATAGTTCCTCTATTTATTGAAAAAGAGAAACTGTCTTTCATATTTTCCCTAAAGATTAATGCCGTATTTAATCTCGGATCTCCTTAAAGTATATTTTCTTTTTCTGACAATATTACCCTTTAAATGGAATCAGTCTGCTTCAGGTAAATAAGTTACAGGAACTCACCCGCCCCGTGACTCGTGTGTCTGAAACCACGTTATAGGTTTTTTGGAAAGGCTCCTGATGTATTGCAAATTGAATTACCGGCTGATGAAGGTTTGTAGCATGGGTATGGAGGGGCAAATGTTTTTTCTGACACATTTTCATCGTAGTACAATATGGAAGACTAACATTTTCTGCCGTCGCATCGCAATATCATTAATTTCTCATCCATCACTCACCTACTAAGTTTTTTAATGAAACTTTTATTTGAGTCTCATCAGGTTATTTCAGCACTACGATTAGGACTGCGGTAACGAAAAGTTTAGCTCGGCCCCGGGTACAAACAAGCCCCGGTTGCAGAATAACTCCATCGCTTTAACTTTGATGGTATGTTCCTGACATCTCGTTAGGTCCACCGGTTTGCAATGGATCATCGATATCAGTTTACCGGAATGTCCGTTATGCCCATGGTAACTTTATCATTGAGTATCGACTCGTTGCAGCTCAATTCAACAGTATTAAAAAGTGATGGAAACAGAATAGCTAGAACACTTACTTAATAATTTATTCAAATTTGAACTCTGGGGAGAGAGACGAGAAGATTCAGGAAATGCTTATTTCCATTCTTCCAAACAAATATTAGAGAATAAAAACAGGCTGAAATTTCACTAGTGACTTATATTGATAACATAGGACGGACAAGCTATATATAAAATATAAGGTTTTCCTATATAGCCACCCGCGTAAACCGCGTAATATGTCGTCGACAAACGCGTCGCTACAGGGCCTGTTTTAAAAACGGCACAATAGGCTTTGTTTTTGGAACAAAAGTTACTTATCGGAGTTTTTCCACACGGACGCGCCACGTGCAGTAAACATTAGACTCAATTCACAGGTGGGAGAACTAAAATTACATGGAGATAATCATGTCTTTTATGCTTGTAAGTATCTAGTAGGTTTGGCAAAATAGTGCTATAATCTAGGTAAACTATAGAGAAGGTAAAACTAATATTGGGACAAAATAACTTCAAAATAAAACCACTACAGAGAAATAGTACAATGTTGTCGAGGTATGGAAAATAAGACTTTGCTGGACTTCAATTATACAAGTCAAGCAAAGTAATTTTCCCCGAGGCTTACATAGTGCTTTTCTCAAAAAAAGGCTAGGAAATGAAAGATTGTACTTCTTATAAAAGTTAGCTAGCGACCACAACACAACGAAACAAATAAAAATTTACAATTTTCCCACCAATTGTAATTTTTTAAAATAAATTCGCCTGTAAGGCACAGTATTACGTAATATTCAGCCATACTAAATGTTTAGTTCATTCTTTTCTTTTTTAATTCTGGACAGGCCTCATACATCATACAGCCTCGTCTTTAGTTACCTGTTTCATACAAAATTACGTTCCGTTTCTATGAGAGTCATCGAGATAATTTTGAAATCAAATTGTGTGGGTTTAGCGTATAACGAATTTATCTTAATGGACACCAGCAAAGGATTTCCATACAACTTTGCTGGCGTGATCTGAGACGTGACAAACAATGTGAAACTTCGCGGTTTCTTTTTTTGAAAGAAATGAACACATTTCCTAGCATGTTTGAGAAAATTACATTATCCTATTAAAGAATATTTTTAGCTATCGCTTTTAGAAGATTTTGTGCCCTGGCTGGTACATCTACGTTTGTAAAAATATCTATAGATTAGCCCAATCAGTGAAATTTTGGCACTACGTACGTAGTTATTTATCTCGTATGTGCGAAATAGAATGTTGCGTTCGCAAATGTTTGATTTCCAAATTGAGGTTACGCCGAACAAATTTATTTTAAGAGTGCCAAGATAAGCACGCACCAAATGTACACAATTTGTGTGCTCTTTTCTTGCCTCATTGATGTTGCTTAAATTTCATCATATTAGCCACTGCTGGACGTAGGCCTCCCCCAGGTTACGCAATAAGGCACTCTCTACTGTTTTTGCCATCCAGTCGCTACCAGCCGTCATTGGTCCATCTGGCCGGAGGGGTACAAACGCTTCGCTTGCTGAGACATGACCTCGAGAACCCGCTTACTTCACCGTCCATCGGTTCCACGACAAATGTGACCAGCTCACGGCCACTTCAGCTTGCTACAGTTCCAGACTATGTCCGTTACTTTGGTATTCTGGTGAATCATAACATTCCGGTCTTAATCCAATCGCGAGATCCCGAGCATAGACCTTTCCATAGCTCTTTGGGTGTCATTCTCTTAGTCGCCTCTTACGACATACACGGAAAAGGAATGGGGTGATGCTGTTGTATGCCGGCTTCACGGTTGTCCTGTATTGCTCATACTCATTAATTTCTTCGTTACGTACCTACAAAATAAGAAATGAACACGCTGTAGCCACAATAACTGCGAATAGTTAAAGATGTTGTTTCATCTATTGATTACGTTGACCGACGACATAAATCACTTTTTGCATCCGCTTACCTTTACTACTGCGCAAGTACTATTGTTTAGATACTGCAGCGTAGAAACGGTGCGATAAAACTTCAATTTGTTAAATTAAAAAACCTGGTCATTAACAAATATGAGGATCTGTTTTATGTGGCGCTCTTAATTAATCTTTTCCTGCCACGGCAGTAAGTTCTCGTTGCGCAGAATATGTGAAACTACAGAAACTCTAATAGAAACTTTGTACACTACTCTTGTCTTGATGAAGTGGTTTTGGAATTGCGAGGAAACAGCATATCACTTTAGGTGTTGTGTTCCCGAGTTGTTCATTACGAGTTTATTTAATAAGTTTTGTTTTATTCTGTTGAGCGAATAAGCGCCAAAACTATATATTTGTTGCAAACTTTTGTTTGTGTCTGATATTTTGATCATCCATGTGATACACAAAAAACCTGAACCTGGTGCTACGAATTACTAAAAATACAAGGCAATTTTTTAGCAGCTAAAAGATTTTCGATGATTTTCAATGTCGTGTTCCTTTGTACAACAAGTGCTTGAATATGAAATTACATACATATATCACGCCTATAATCCCTTGCGGGGTAGGCAGAGCGTAAATGGCCGCAAAAACGGACATTTACGCCACGTCTGACAAATATTTGAGGGATATTCTGAAAATTGTTTATGGCCATAGTGACAGGTTGTCAGCCCATCGCCTAAAATTGCAATACACACCCTTGAGTCCCTTAGTCGCCTCTTACGACTCCCACGGGTAAGAAATGGGGTGATGCTATTCTAAGCCGGCATCACACGGCACAATATGAAATTATACAACTTAATATTGTCAAGTTACATTTCATTTCTGCGACCGTTTGCGCTCTGCCTACCCCGTAAATGAAATAGGCGTAAAATATGCATGTGTGTATGAACAGTTCATCATATTCATTTCGTTATTAATCTGTATTTTCTCTTGCCCACAGGTTAATGCATATATGCCAGTGCATTCACCGGACACTCGCGCCGCATAGCCGCCACTGAAATCGTGAGTATTTATAATTAATTTAACAGTTTTAGTAACTACTTATGTGTAGGCATACCGTATATCACTTATAAGTGCGTAACTTTATTTATGTTATCGTAGCTGCTTACAATCTCAAATCCTATATCTTTATATTACTATATTCTAAACCTCTAGTTCTACCGATCTAATTAACTCGATTAATGTACTATGATTTTATTATGTGTAAGTGCAGTATTATTTTCATAAATGAAAATATTTTTTCAGTTTCTTATTTTCATAGAACTCGATTAATGTTTTTAATTTCATGCAATAGATGTTCCATAAGGTTCGGCTTACGGTATCAGGATTCATCATAATCTAGATTTCATTTCAAATTAATTACAAGTTTTTAAACTCTCAAATGTACAGCAACTTCTGTTAGAAGATTGAATGTCAATATCAGGGAATGATCCCTTAATCAATCTTAGTTGATGTTTAATCTATTATTTTGTTTTGAATTTCACGAGCCAATTTATAGACTGGCTCAATGGCAGACAGCTGCTGCTAACTTTACTGGGTGCCAATTTAACTAAAATGAGATGTTGATTACAATTTCACGGAATTTGAAACCAGCGCTTATCCTGCTAATAAGAAAGTTTACACAATGTTTATAATAAGATGATCGTAACTTTATAGTTATCTGGGTTACAGCAACAATATACCTATGTGGAAATTATCTTTGATAACTAACTATCCAAAAACTAATGTAAAGTATGTAAGCAAAACAAAACCGTATGGTTCACAAAGAGACTAAGGGATGAACCCTGTCAAGTGCGTGGTGAGTAGGGCAAACACGGAGGGCTTACAGGAGGAGAAAATAAGGGAATATACCAGGAGACCCATGTGCAGCAGCAGATGCGGCCGTTGATGATAATGTAGTAAAAATACAAATATGTTTATTAAAAGAAAATCCTTAACCTATTTAACAGTTACTAGCAGACCCCGCACTATGTTTAACCTGTATCTCGAGAGTCCAAATCGAGCGCTATAGAGAGATCTTTGACACCGTGCGAAGTGCAGATACATGCATCATAATATCTAAAAACTATTGCTATCGTTGCTTCCCGCAAATGAAAGGCCCAGGGTAAGGGCTTTACCTCTTCCAATTAGGATTTTTAGGTATCATGTGTAATCATCTCAATACTTTAATTGTGTAAATGTACGTCATGCATGTACGAATATATTTTACTCAATTTAAACTTTACTAAGTACAAAGGAAACTCAATTCCATCAAGCCGAAAGTATAATTGTGTTTGTTTAAGTAATTAATAAAGTTGATATGTAGCTTGCTGATTTCAGGAGCGAAATAATTTACGTATTATAATTCAGTAACCTGATACAGAACGGACCTAAGTATTGTTAATGGAATTTGAAAATTCATGACAACGATTTTCTTCACGCACCTCTCTACATTTCCCTTTATATACATAATAGGACCTTTTGTATAGAAGCGTTCAAAGTTTGTGTAAAGGGTAAGAGAGACCGAAATAGTTCCTCTTTGGGTATTTTACTTATAGGTAGGTACTTGAAGGGTATTTGATTCGAGATTGAAAGGCAAGTTATATAATCGTTCTGTTCCAGATAATGTATCCGTTTTTCCAAAACGAATGACGTAAGTCAGATTTTATTATCAAAGTCGGTTAGTACATTTTTTTTTTTATCTTTATTTACATTTGAAAGCCTATTCATTCTCATATTGTATCATTCTACCTCTGGGGCCTTGCTAGATACTTTAGATGGATTTTAGCAACACATTAGCTTGGTAGCAAATACATCCACAAGCTGCGCATAGATTATGATCAGCATTAATAAAACATTTCTTGGTCGTATTCTGCTGATTCATCAAAATATAAGAGTGCGCTGTCTAGAGCTCTCAACTCGACAAGAAGACCGAGGGTACTAGAAGGCTTCATATTATAAACAGTAAAATCTTGACACGAAGCCAAGTATCTTAAGTAAATGTATTAACATACAAAGAACGTAATACAAATTAAACAGCAACAGTTCATGTTGAGCTAACATCACACCTAAATTATTCGAATTATTTTGGATTGTGTGTAAAGTAAACCTAAATAAGACAAAACCTACTTGCTTGAGACGAACTTCAACAGTAGTTGAAGCAGACAAAGATAGTAGACCTCTATAGGGAGTTGTTAGAACACAAGTTGAAGTAAACTTGGCAATCTTGTTCTGTGTTGAAGATTTTATTATCCTTATCCTAGTTTACTAGTTAGCTTGAGCTCTTGATCGTGGGTTCTATTCGCATTGGGACTGCTATTCTTTATTGTAGTTTCTAGTTAGATAAGGTATTGGCGGTTAAGTATTACGTAAACATTTCAAACAACGAACATTATCTCAGCTACTAATTTGAGCAATTGAGCTAACTTTAGATTATACTGTGTGTTTTTGCTCTCTTTAATACTGGTCATGCAAAAAGTTTTGAACGATTTTTTATATTATATTTGTGAGATACGGAGCCATTCACCTGAACACAAAATAAAGATGGGCGCGCCTGCTGGTACTTAATTTGTGACCAGAAGGTGCCTGAACTCTTAAAGCTGCACAAAAGACAAGTAATTGAAAAAATACAGCTTAAACGTAACTTACCTGTGGGCGGCAAATCCTTTAAGAAACCGGGGTTGTTTAGTAAATAATGAAAGCATAAATAAAAACTTTTTCTGGTTACCTTACGTTATTAATTAAGTTATTATTCTAATCAAACGATATACTTTCGTATACCTACTGCCCTGACTGACTGACGGCCTTTATGATAACATCCTAGTGATATGGGAGTCTGCGTATACTTGACGGATCACTCGGTTTGGAAGTTGTAAACTATTTGCATTTCAATAGGGTTACGTAAAGATGGTGTAAAAACATAATAAGTTCGTTTATTTAATAAAATACAATAAAAAATAATCAATACAAAAAATAAACCTGTAAATAGAAAATATCTTCCAGAACCTCACACCTTGACAGGGTTCCCAAAAGACTGGCAGCATTACCTACCTCTCTGAATGGCTAAACTTATTCTTTGAGCAAAATAGCTACCAGTAAAGATTAACGTTGGATATAGCAACTAGATTTTTCCATCAAATTTTGTATATATATTTTTTTCGTGTCGATCGGCTTTGGGGGTATTTAATTAATTCGGACCGGAGTTTGTATAAATTTAGTATAAGTTTTTGAATAAGTCATGCACTAGAATGGGTCACGAAGTTCAGTAATTTTTGATACATGTTTTCCTGGGAAAATTATGTATTTGTGTACGAAATTCTTACGAAATATTTACGTTCTATTCGAATCACCGAGTTCACAATTCAAATAATATGTAAATTTCGTCAATGAGGCATCCTGCTGCTGGTATACACAACGATCCGATATGTTATTTATCAAAGCGTAGCATCTTGATAAAATGAAGATATAATAAAAGCAATTCAGGAGGTCAGGAAAATATAAGGTTACCGATATGCAGGCAGTTATTTTTGTTCATGTTCATGTTTAAATGTAGCTAACCATGGAAACAGCCAGGGTTTTAGCTACCAACTTTAACTGGTTCTTATCTCCATAGAATCTCTTTATATGGGTGATCGTTTCAAACGGTACAGCCGTGTAATGTCATTTTCGAAAATTTTATAAGCTATTAACTTGAAAAAATAAACAGCCAGGATATCAGATGGCAACCTTAAATTTTTCTGATCCCCTGAATATTAATTAAGCCGACATAATTTGTTGGGTAGTCAAAATCACAGGTTATCACGTCGCCTCACTAATTAGATAATATTAATTACTTCAACATGTCGAGATGTGGCAGGTCTCAAAAAGAGCGTGATGGAAGAGAGTGGCTGGCACGAGGGAAGATATCTATTTCCAAATTATCCAAATAACATGCGAACGAGCTTGCTACCTTCATTAAAACTCACAAATGAATACGTAGAATTGTATTTCAAATTGTAATTAGTCTACATACTCCCACTAAAACGTAATTTTGAAGCTGTTAATTCAGGTACGTGTACGGTCATACGATTTTGGCCTATGATGATGACTGGGTTCTTATCATAGAGCAAATACTAATACAAATCTATGGTTCTAATATTTGGTGCGATTCTTATCACTATGAGACGCAAATGTAAAACAAAAGCAACAAATAAAGACTTTCTAAGTTATGTTAGCATCTACCAGTACCTGAATGTGCAAAAGATTTTATCTTTAAAGTTTTTACCCACGGATTCGTCTTTCCTGTGAAGTTCAGAACGAATTTGTCTGGACCTGATTTATTTCGACAGGATTTATTGCTGAACCACATCTGTACCGTGGTTTTGTTCTTCTAGCACTGTACTAGATTTCTCTTACAGTCTTACGTACTTTAGTTTCATGTTGTAGGTAGTAATACTATGTAGTTAATGGGCTAGACATTCCTACATTCCGCCGCTGCCGCTGATTTTCGCGCGCGCATTCTTAAATTTTTAGGACATCTGACTAGTGAATACGAATGCCTGAAACTAATTATTTTCACTAGCCATGTTAAAGACAAAAGAAAATGTATTGGACGTATTTATTTACAAACAAAGTATTTAAGTCTAATATCAGTTGTCTAGTTCCCATAGTTACCGCGGAAAATGACATCTCGCCAAGACCTGCCAAACTTACGACTGGTTTGTAAGGATTTGTATAATAGTAGTTTATGCAACTGTCGTATAATGGGGGTCATTAGAATGCGAGTGTCTGTTTAACACACGAGGCGCAGCCGAGTGTGATAATAGTTTGACACGAGCATTCTAATGCCTAATTATAGCAGTTGCATACACTATTTTATCTACACTCTCCAAAAAAACTCAGAAACACTTTTCTAAACGTACGCACCGGCCATTGCAAGGCCCGATACAAGGACAAATTCAATACGAGAACGTAATATGGCTTGATATGAATTTTTAAAAATCTATACTTTAGCAGTTGTTTAGATGTGGAGTCTTAACAATAACTTAACTAAACAACTGAACAACATCTGAACAACAACTGAACAACATCTGAACAACAACTGAACAACATCGAAACAACAACTGAACAACATCTGTACAACAACTGAACAACATCGGAATAACATCTGAACCACAACTAATCAACATCTGAATAACAACAGAACAAAAACCTATTAAAACAACTGAACAACATCCGAAAAATTACCGTACAACAACAACTGTCAGGTGCGGCGGAAGATAGCGATTTGAGTATTGGAAAAAAAAACTTCGTTTCATTTCTCAACTTTATCGTATTAAGAGTTTTGTCATTAAGTCATTACGCTTCTGTAATTTATAGTAAACCCTAGTTTTTATAGGCAGAATGCATAAAGTAGGTCATTATGCATCTGTTTTCGAATTCATAATTCGAACATTATGAGACGAGTGTATATAATAGTAGATTTTACAACAAGTGCACAAAACCGACCATTTTCATCCGAGACTTTTAGCAGCCCGAGCCGAAGGCGAGGGCTGATAGTAATGTCGAGGTTAAAATGGTTTTGTGGACGAGTTATAAACTCTGCTTTTCACTTTGATTGCGAGGAAATAAAACAATAGTATATTATATAAAAACAAGAGCTGTTTCCCGCCGCTTTTTTTTTTTAATCTTACGACATTGGCATTAGGCTTGGGCTGCAGACCTATACAGCCTACTATTTAAGCCGACATAGTGCTATTTCAATTTTTTCATACATATAAAATGAAATAGCACTATGTCGGGCCGATATCGGCGTTCGGGGCAGACGCCCTTTGGCTGTGTATGGCTCATTTTCTTTGCCTTCATTTATGAGTAGATACGTTCTTGCACTTGTGCATAAAATGCGATTTTGTGCAGCCTATATCCTGCACCAATAAGCTCTTTCAGAGCATGAGAAGTGAAAAATACATTAAAGACACGTCATGAACATTTGACAGGTATTGGCGACGCGTCATCTGCTGCAGCGATGTATCCGAAGAAAACACGTTCCTTGATAATTGATAGGGAAAAAGACTGCACCATTATCCAATTCCGAGTATCATTTCAGCACAAATGTCAGCATTTAGATAATAAAGCTTTTACGAGTATTTACGGACTAAAATACTGCGTTGGGTTTCAATGAAACGCGTCATAATCGCTTTGAGTAGACCGAAGCATGAACTTTAACAGGAATTAATTATTTTGAGTTCTTTGTAGAATATTTTTATGATTAACTTTGCCTATGAAAGATTTCGAATAGCGGCCAGGACTTAATTATTTTGAGTTCTTTGTAGAATATTTTTATGATTAACTTTGCCTATGAAAGATTTCGAATAGCGGCCACTTGTCGGAAAGCGTAGCGTGGTACGATAGAACGAAGTAAACTGTAGTCCTTGCTTTTGTAGATCTAATGCAGGCAGCTCGATGATGCTCTTCCATTGTCTACGTTTCCCTTCACAGTGACATCTTGCAGAAAATATTACACTTTGGTTTTTTTTTATCTTTAAATATTTATTAAACCACTACAAACAGCGTTAAATCACAGAACGCAAGCGTTTAGTGAGAGTCAAGTCTGGATTAACCACAGATTACACCGACGGGCTTTCAGCGGATTCGTATCACTCTACATGCAAATTTAATTGCTATCTCAGTTGCTTACGCAACATTATAAATGTATTAAAGAAGAAAATGAACCGAATACTTCAAATATTCATTATTAACCACTACAAACAGCATTAAATCACAGATAGCGAGCGTTTAGTGAGAGGTAAGCCAGGATTAACCACAGATTACACCGACGACGTGCTTTCGGTGGATCCATAGCTCTGCATGGATATTCACTCGCGATATCTACTGCTTACGCAACCTCATCAAGTATTTTGATATGTTTAGTCTGACGATGATGATAGATAACACATTGTATGTAAAACTTGCTAGTAAACATATTTTTTGTATTTTTACATTAATAAGATTGGTTTCCTGAAAAATATCGTCACCTTATCACATCAGATGGCCTGCAATGATTGTAAAGGTTGTCCTTAAGACCATTTGTCGGCCATCACAAATCACATGTGGTTATAATATTTTCTTGAGTTTGTACAACTATTACTCATCACAATAAAACAATTTAAATGGATTTAAGTTGAACGTAGGAATTGTGAAATCCAAAATTTATTCACATGTTGTTGTTAGCCTAATTTCATCTATGCCTACTGTTGTGAAATGAAATCCCCTTCTGACAGTCGGGAGTATGTTTAGAGCTTATCGTTGCTTTGTGTGCAATATAACATTCATTAACTGCCAGGACACGCGGCTTCGTTACTGATTGATGGCAGCCGGGCAATGATTTACTTATTACTTTCGTGATAGCGCAATAAAGAACTGAACCAGCCTAATACTCAGCTATGCCTTAAGGCGAGTGAAGCCGTCAACGACCTCGACAGTGGCACCACTTCACATAAAAATATTTCTCTTTATGCAAACAATCTATCAGAATGTCCGATGCCCAAGTTTTTAGTATTATCCTTAAGTCAAATTAGAACCTGCAAACCACCCATATTAATATTCGCTGCAATTAAAGTTCTGGAAAAAGTACCTAAAAACGGCCACTTTTGGTATTAATTGCCATGACTTTAATTACAGCGAATATTTAATTGCGTTTACAGGTTCTAATTTTACTTAAGGATAATACTAAAAACTTAGGCATCGGACATTCTGATAGATTGTTTGTATAAAGAGTTTAATTTTTTATGAAATTGTGCCACTGTCGAGGTAGTTTACGGGTACACTCGCCTTAAGTAGGGTTGTGAAATGAAAACCATATCTGTTAGTTGATAGCATGCTTGGAGGTTATTGTACGGTCAGAAGCATGTTTGAAGCTTATCGCTCGCTTTGTGTACACCAACACACTCATAGCACACACTGACAACACACGCAACTTACATTACTAATTGATAGCGTACAGGCAGTAAAAAAAATATTAATTAAGTAGTACTTGTATTTTACTGAACCAGCCTAATACTGATCTATGCCTTAAGAAGGGTTGTGAAATGAAATCCTCATCTGACAGTCGAGAGCATGTTTAGAGCTTATGGTACAGTCGGGAGCATGTTTGGAGTTTATTGTTGCTTTATGTACAGCATATCATAATTCATGGGCCCGGATACGCGGCTTACATTACTGATTGACGGCAGGCGGATAATAAATTAATTAGTACTTTACATTACTTATTATTCGTAGTTAAATAACGTAGTTGGATCGTTCACAAAAACAAAGTAATTCAAGATAACTGTATGCGCACCGCCGCCAATACTTACTTTGTGACTCTATTTACCATTGCATGATTTCATTTTAGGATCAACAAATTCAAAAGTTTGTTATTTGTTTACTTGGAATCATTTCCAAAAACGTACTAAAAATAAAAAATATTAAGTTTTATAGCATACCTGAATTGCACTAACCATATCTTTTAACGATATTTCGCATACTAAAGCGAATTTCCGCTACAATTTTATGACAATAGTATTAGTTTCTTGATGCTATCCAATACCATTACTACAAACAATAACTTTTAACTACTTTGCTGCCTTGGATTAAAAGAAAATATAGATAGGGTGTGTTGAATGAGATGGAAAGCTTACCAATGATAGAATACTATTTATAAGTCTTCAAAACATTCAGGCGATTAATCGTACTGTGAAAAAATACTGGAAATAAGTTATATATATTTGGTACTCTATTGAAGAAGCTACTGTACCCGCGATTCTATTAAGATTATTGGCAGTGATATTTAAAGCCAATAATATTCTATTCGATGATCCCGTAGACATTTTCAAAGAATTACTGTTGTAATTTTTTTTCTGGAAGCTTATATTTATTATTATTATTATTATTATATTCTAGTTTCCTACATCTCTCAACTTTCTTCTAGTTTAAGCTACTTCTAAAGTGGTGCTATTCTACCAATGGAATTACTGCTCTAATAGCTGACCCACATACATACGGTAATTGGTTAATAAATGCTACGACCGTAGCCGTAGCAATGAGCTACGCCGTAGCATATAGCTGACTCGAAAACTGCGGCAACAACGTCAGTAAATTTAAATGTGCGTTGTAGTAAATTTTAATGTGATTTTATACGAGGTGTGAGGGAGGGAAGGTGTCCGAAAATTTTGCAGGCATAATCAGACATTGAAACTGAATAACCTTTACTATTGAGCCTTTGTTGGAAAATGAAATTATTTTTCCTTTTACCATCATAGTCCCCATACTAATAGTTGTTCGTTTTCATGGTCTGATCATGCCTGTAAAGTTTTCCGTTCACCGTTGAATCAATTAAGTGTGTATAAAGCTTCATCAAACGAATTGTAAAAAAATTGTGGACCCTGAAAAGTGATCGTGTCCTGCAGAAATTACGTTATCAAAGGTCACATTAAAAAGTTTAATGAATCGTCGTATGCGGTATGAGGCCCCGGTTTGCCTTCCTTGCCGGCAAATCATATTAGAGACAATTACGAAAGAGTACCTAAATCAATGTCTGATTGTATTTTAATTCTGACACGTGTACTGATTTTAGTAGTTCTAATAAAATGATAAATGACTGAAAACTTCGTGTCATGTCGTATTGTAGAACTATAACCAACTTTTTTTATTGCTGGCAGTACTGTCAGGTGGAAGCTTAAGTCTACACCCCTCCAGTTAGATTGACATGCCCAAAATTGATGAAACGAGAAACGAGGCAGGCGGGCGAAAGTGAAAGTAAGAGAACAGCTTCAGATGTACACTGAGGAATTTAATTGTACCTTCTTGCTAGTGAAAGAAAGGGGTGTAGGTACCTAAAGGGCGTGTCAAGGAATTTTGCAGCATATTATCTCTTAGGTAGGCAACCTGTCACAGGAACAGCGTGTTCACTCGCCTCTGCCTCTTTTTTCCCGTACTAAAAGGTGTTTCCTTTATCGGGAAAGGGTTTGACCGTTAATAAAATTTTCATTTCCGTAAGATATAAACGTACCTTAGTAGTATAGAGTAATTAATCATTGATTCAGTCACCGTCATCATACATCATTGCATCAATTGCTTTTACTTTGCTTGAACATAATCAACCAGTGATAAAAAAGGTATTTTTTTGACATAACTCTAGACGCTTTTCTATGTCAAAAACAGAAACGATGCTTAACGAAGGAAATTAGTTAGGAGAAAAGGTTAAACCAATACGCTTTCTTTCATATCTACACATACTTACATTATCCACCTTGTTATTCTCGTATCCTGTATAATACAAGTAAGTACGTGTTTATATCACATCAAAATTCCTTTCTGCTGTTTGTTGATGTGGCCCATGGGAACGAAGTTATGGACTACGAAAACAAACATGCCTAATGTAAACTGGCCTTGTAGTTTGTAGAAACATGTGGGCTATAAGGCTAAGTTTACATAATGTCTTGCAAATAGCAGCTATTTCTCGTGATTTTAGATCATAACATTATAGTCAGTAATATAAAACTAGGTTTCTTTCCGCTAAGTATGTACCTACTTAGAAATGTTCATTTGTAAATTCTCAGACATGTTAATTATTAATCATTTTGTTGCCAAGACATCTTTATGATATAAATTAAAACAAGGTAGTGTATTTAATTTTTAAAACACTTCAACGTGTTGGGTATACAATTTTGGAGAACTTGCAAATTTGTACCGCGGCACGATTTGAAGCTACGACTTTCACTATCACTAAGTAGTGACGCCTCTACCAACTGGGCTACCGCGGCTCAGCTACCCTTGGCAAAATTATGCAAGTGTATCTTAATGCCAGTAACGCGTGGCATGGCTCCATCTACCTGGATAGTTTGGCAACTAATTCCCAGCGACCAATTCAATCTGTGCAGATTGAATGTAACCGAAGCGAAATAAACTCGCGATAAATTGAATACTTAACTTTAAAACATTTCAGCGTTGCATAATTTCCCCAAGTGTAGCTGAGCCGCAGTAGCCCAGTCGGTAAAGGCGTCGCTACTAGTGATAGCGTAAGTCGCTGGTTAAAATCCTGCTTGCAGTGCAAATTTACCAAACCGGGTACTTATTTAAATTAAAAACTGCAAACGAAAATAAAATCTACTACCTGTTTATCATATAAAGTGTGAATGTTAATAAAGGCCCTTGAGTAGTTAAATAAGTAATTCAATCTTTCTTGATACTTGAGCGAGGCTTTCCTCCTGAGACTTGCAATCTGTGTTGCCATGGAGATTTAAATTGTGCTTACTTAAACATACAATCATTAAGGCCGCTTCGAACATCAAAAAGTAAGTTCCTTTCCGCTGTGTTATAGAGCAACAGCTATATCAGAAATACGGAATAAAACGTTATAAATATTTGGACGAAAAAGCCTGATTAATGTAGCAAACGATCAATCTCAATTCTTGTCACGAATCCATCTACATCGCTTCTGCTTGATAACTTTATATGACAAAGTCCTTACCTGAATTATGTAGGTGATGTTTATATCCTTACGTATCGTGTAAGACATGCTTTTTTATGTCAGGGACGTATCATAATGATAGTTTAAAATATGTTACATTACAATATGATTTGTCTCATTTGTGCTGGGTAGCACAGCTAGCACAAATCATATTATTTAGCTTAGGTATTTTTATTCCGATAGAATTAATATTGGGCACTATTGTTAATATAAACGTATCGGATTATGTTAATTTTATATTGATGAAACCTAATCGGCGTACATTTTGCGCGTAATCATGCCGAACTAATGAACATAATAATATGTTGAAGTTATCTATGAATAAACCATGCGTTCTAGGTATAGAGTAATTGGGCCGTTATTGTTTCGACTTAATATGACAGGAAGTATTATCCACTAATGAATTCATTTTATATTCATAACACTGCTTTTGTAGATATTACACTTCTTTGTGTGAAACGGTTGCTATTTGCTTGCTAGTGACTAATTCATCGTCCGGACCGGACCCCACTGTCAAGCCGAGAACAGGCTCCGGAAGAGGTATTCACCTACTGTTTGCTTAAGGTAGATATTTTGTTTATTATATGGCGTCCAACTTGGGAATAAACATGGTCTTCGTTTTTTGAATAACCGGTGTAGGAACGAACACACGAAAATAAAAAAATGCTGTTTTAGTAGCTGTTGTTGACAACGACAAACTGTAGCATGTTTCAGATTATTTCTTCATACTTTTTGGAACGTAATTCAGGGGACAACAACTAATGTCAAATGGTAAAATCTGATCCTTATATTATGCAAACGACATTCCGGATCTAGCCTGCCTGCACTACGTGGAAAGTCATCCATCCGAATTGGCGTTTATGAGTTTTGAAAACTGTATTAGAAGTATGTCATAGAAGTTTATCTATTGCTGTTCGCAGGCTTCCTCTCATAAGTCGGATGAAAGTGAAACATTTCTAGCTCCCTTCTTTTAGGCGCTTTTTTTATTTATTTTTTATTAATGATGGGTTTGCTCTTGACTCTAGTCTAGGTCATCATAGGATTCAGACGTATGCGCTGGCTAAACGCGTGGGTTGCGCGATTTGAGTGCGTATCAGTACCAAGTCAGAGTGAATTTAGAAAAAATATACTGAAAAAAAAGCGTAACTTTTTTTATTCTCCTCTTATTTGGGTTGATAAGCGACAAGGTGAACCAAATTCCCGCGAGATTTTTGTAGGTACCTACATAAGTCAATCGGTGATTTTGTTTAAAGTTTATTTCAAAATGTGAAAAAGTAGGTAGGCATCCTGTTAACTGGCGAAGAAAATCTTTCGTTATGAATTGTTATCCTGAAACATAAACTACATGTTAAATACGCGTAACTTCAACCAATATGTAGATAAAATACTTCTCACACAGAAGTTTTATACTTTTAACAATACGTAAAAAAACCAGTTGTTAATTTCAGAAAGCTAATGTCTTAGCTCTAAGTTTTACCTTTTTATGTTAAAAGCAGTTGTTTCTTTTTTAAACATGAAATAAGAACGGTATTGCGACAGCCTCGTTTAGATGATGGGCGCTATTTGCGAAATTGTGTAGAAAGAAGTCGAGCTTTTATTTATGGCAGAAAACAATAAAACCTGAAGCACTCTTTCTGGGATGAAAGAAAATAAAAACCAACGAGGGGCCCGGGAAATAAGATTTTTAAATGAAATATAGTCGTTTAAATGCTGGATTTAGGTTTTATGAGCACTACTGACCAGATTTCATATCAGTAAGTATCTTATGATGTACAGAGTACAGAGAGTAGGTATACATCTATTTCATTGTGTTCACCTCTCGTGTGTTTGACTAGTTAGCACCATCCTATCTAAAATATTAATCGAACGACTAACGATTTTCTGAGACGCCCTCAAATATTTGTCAGACGTAGCGATAGGGACCGTATTTTACGGCCGTAAACGCTTTGCTTACCCCACAAGGGATAAAGGCGTGATATGTGCATGTTTGTATGTATACCTATATGTAATGCTAGTATCGTTACTGAAAAAATATTACGTTTTAATAACCGCGGCTATGGTGTCGTTGTACACGCGTTGCCCTTGCAGTGCAGCTAATTAATTCCCTACTTGGATTGATAGAGGATGAAAGTAGACTTTTATGGACATGTTATAGCGCTCGTCGCGTGCAACTATATCCCTTAATAGTAGAAATATGATTACGGATAAAGTTATTGAGCTATAAAATTATTATGTTCTATAGCTGGCGTTTATGACACCATTTCGTTGTGAGTTTGCGGGAATATGACTTTGCATAATAAGTGCATCGTACACGCACAAGTTTTATTTTTATTGGTTTGCGAGTAGAGTTAAATCACTTTCTTGACTCGTACTTCAAGCGGTTCCAGTCATGATCCGATAAAAGTATCGTGTATATAGGTATGTATACTTTGAAAACTGGGAATGTTTGTTTCGTAAGAGGATCGGCATTGTTACAAAAATAACTTGACCTATTCAGCGAAACATATTTGTTTAAAGTGTTTAAAAATAAACCAATCTGTTACGATAAACGCTTTTACTCACCATTATTATTAAATGAAAAAAGGGTTACAGGTGAAACTAAAAATTAACCTGAAATGCCCTTTACAAATTGGTGAAAATGAAGTTGAGGCTGTACAAATGGGTGAAAATGAAATGCTCACCTAGTGTACTATGTGTACATATATACGCAACGTGTATATTTTATTAAAAGCTTTTATTTAACTTGCAGTGTATGTAAGTAAGTAACAATGTTTGTTCGGTGCAAATCTTGCAAGTTTAATTTGAACCACTTCTCGGTATCCGATTGAGTTGAAATTTTGCATGTTGGTCCAGAACCGATGACAATGCATGTTAATCATAAATTTGACCTGATGCTGCTGCCAGGATCGGCTCCGTACGAGAGATCTCCTCAGCGGTTTATAGCTGGGACACAAAATTTTGTATACGAATTCGTTTATTATAGGCGGTTGGTAGGCCCACCATGAATTAGACGCTACATCCAGGGTTGTCTTCGAACTATGGAACTCCTCAATATTCAACTGCTGGGACTTGCAATTTTGTATACGAATTCGTTTATTATAGGCAGTTGGTAGGCCTACCATGAATTAGACGCTACATCCAGGGTTGTCTTCGAACTATGGAACTCCTCAATATTCAACTGCTGAGACTTGCAATTTTGTATACGAATTCGTTTCTTATAGGCAGTTGGTAGGCCCACCATGAATTAGACGCTACATCCAGGGTTGTCTTCGAACTATGGAACTCCTCAATATTCAACTGCTGAGACTTGCAATTTTGTATACGAATTCGTTTATTATAGGCAGTTGGTAGGCCCACCATGAATTAGACGCTACATCCAGGGTTGTCTTCGAACTATAGAACTCCTCAATATTCAACTGCTGGGACTTGCTATTTTGTATACGAATTCGTTCATGATAGGCAGTTGGTAGGCCCACCATGAATTAGCGTCACGTCAATAGAAGGCCTCCTGATAGAAGAATTAGACTGTTCGAAATTAACTGGGACTCGGCCATGTAATAATGACGCCATCAATGAAATGAAAAGACTAAGAAATATTACAAGCTAATTCTTCTATTAGGGATGCCGGAGGAGTAGGTACCAACCTACTTCTATAGAATATAAAAGAGATAATTATACTTTATCCTAATGTTAGTTTTCCCCGTGCCTTAAGTTTTTCTATTGAAGGTCTCTCCGTTTTATAGAAAGACTTTCGTATTGATCAATAACTATCGTAACATAAACTAAAAAATATAAAATAAAATTATGTACAAAAAACTTTTAAAACAAGCTTTTATTTAAGTGCTCTGAAAAGATGAAAATAAAATTTTGAATGACATTAACCACATTCATTTATGACTTTACAGAAATGAAAATATAATAAAAGCTTGTCGCGAAACTTTCAATTTGTGATTGAAATTTCGTAATAAGGTACGCACCTAACTGTAATTAGGTAGTTTCTTCTAGGCATCGCGACAAGCTTTTATTATATTTTCATTTCTGTAAAGTCATAAATGAATGTGGTTAATGTCATTCAAAATTTTATTTTCATCTTTTCAGAGCACTTAAATAAAAGCTTGTTTTAAAAGTTTTTTTTTTAATATTTTTTTTTAAAAGCTTTTATTTAACTTGCAGTGTATGTAAGTAAGTAACAATGTTTGTTCGGTGCAAATCTTGCAAGTTTAATTTGAACCACTTCTCGGTATCCGATTGAGTTGAAATTTTGCATGTTGGTCCAGAACCGATGACAATGCATGTTAATCATAAATTTGACCTGATGCTGCTGCCAGGATCGGCTCCGTACGAGAGATCTCCTCAGCGGTTTATAGCTGGGACACAAAATTTTGTATACGAATTCGTTTGTTATAGGCAGTTGGTAAGCCCACCATGAATTAGACGCTACATCCAGGGTTGTCTTCGAACTATGGAACTCCTCAATATTCAACTGCTGGGACTTGCAATTTTGTATACGAATTCGTTTATTATAGGCAGTTGGTAGGCCCACCATGAATTAGACGCTACATCCAGGGTTGTCTTCGAACTATGGAACTCCTCAATATTCAACTGCTGGGACTTGCAATTTTGTATACGAATTCGTTTATTATAGGCAGTTGGTAGGCCTACCATGAATTAGACGCTACATCCAGGGTTGTCTTCGAACTATGGAACTCCTCAATATTCAACTGCTGGGACTTGCAATTTTGTATACGAATTCGTTTATTATAGGCAGTTGGTAGGCCTACCATGAATTAGACGCTACATCCAGGGTTGTCTTCGAACTATGGAACTCCTCAATATTCAACTGCTGAGACTTGCAATTTTGTATACGAATTCGTTTCTTATAGGCAGTTGGTAGGCCCACCATGAATTAGACGCTACATCCAGGGTTGTCTTCGAACTATGGAACTCCTCAATATTTAACTGCTGGGACTTGCAATTTCGTATACGAATTCGTTTATTATAGGCAGTTGGTAGGCCTACCATGAATTAGACGCTACATCCAGGGTTGTCTTCGAACTATGGAACTCCTCAATATTCAACTGCTGGGACTTGCAATTTTGTATACGAATTCGTTTATTATAGGCAGTTGGTAGGCCCACCATGAATTAGACGCTACATCCAGGGTTGTCTTCGAACTATGGAACTCCTCAATATTTAACTGCTGGGACTTGCAATTTTGTATACGAATTCGTTCATGATAGGCAGTTGGTAGGCCCACCATGAATTAGTGTCACGTCAATAGAAGGCCTCCTGATAGAAGAATTAGACTATTCGAAATTAACTGGGACTCGGCCACGTAATAATGACGCCATCAATGAAATGAAAAGACTAAGAAATATTACAAGCTAATTCTTCTATTAGGGATGCCGGAGGAGTAGGTACCAACCTACTTCTATAGAATATAAAAGAGATAATTATACTTTATCCTAATGTTAGTTTTCCCCGTGCCTTAAGTTTTTCTATTGAAGGTCTCTCCGTTTTATAGAAAGACTTTCGTATTGATCAATAACTATCGTAACATAAACTAAAAAATATAAAATAAAATTATGTACAAAAAACTTTTAAAACAAGCTTTTATTTAAGTGCTCTGAAAAGATGAAAATAAAATTTTGAATGACATTAACCACATTCATTTATGACTTTACAGAAATGAAAATATAATAAAAGCTTGTCGCGAAACTTTCAATTTGTGATTGAAATTTTGTAATAAGGTACGCACCTAACTGTAATTAGGTAGTTTCTTCTAGGCATCGCGACAAGCTTTTATTATATTTTCATTTCTGTAAAGTCATAAATGAATGTGGTTAATGTCATTCTAAATTTTATTTTCATCTTTTCAGAGCACTTAAATAAAAGCTTGTTTTAAAAGTTTTTTTTACATAATTTTATTTATGTATCAACCAGAAATTATCGTATGCAGTTAATAATAGTAGTTTATGCAACTGTCGTATATTGGGGGTCATTAGAATGCGAGTGTCTGTTTAGTTTAGTTTAGTTTAGTAATAGTTTGACACGAGCATTCTAATGCCTAATTATAGCAGTTGCATACACTATTTTATCTACACTCTAAAAAAATTAACTTAGTTAAACACTTTTCCAAACGTCCGAGTCCGCACCGGTGATTGTAAGGCCCCGCCCGATACATGGTCAAATCCAATACGAGAACGTAATATGGCTTGATATGAATTTTCGATAATTCTTTACATACAGTTGTTTTGATGTCGAGTCTGAACAACAAATTACTAAATAACTAAACAACTGAACAAAAACTGAACAACACTGAACGACATTGGAAAAACAACTGAACAATATCTGAACAACTGCTCAACATCTGAACGACATCGGTACAACAACTAAACAACATCTGAACAACAACTGAACAACATCTCAACAACAACACAACAAAAACCTATTAAAACACCTGAACAATATCCGAAAAATTACCGTACAACAACAACTGTCAAGTGCGGCGGAAGATGGCGATTTGAGTATTGGCAAAAAAAAACTTCGTTTCATTTCTCAACTTCATCGTAGTAAGAGTTTTCTCATTAAGTCATTACGCTTCTGTAATTTATACTAAACCGTAGTTTATATAGGCAGAATGCATAAAGTTGGTCATTATGCAACTGTTTTCGAATTCATAATTCGAACATTATGAGACGAGTGTAGATAAAATAGCTTTATCTGTTAGTAAACTTATAGCGGGTTGTTAGCAACAACGGATAGCACATTATTCGCTTTGCTCTATCGTGTTACCCCACTTCTCCAATGTCGGGCAAACTTTCAGCCTTTATTCGATTACTACCCTCCTCCGGTGAGTTAACTAACGTAATTTTCAACTATATTGCATATTTTGTACGCTCTGAATGTTAAGCCTCATCGTACTTTGGGATTTTAGATAACCTATACTTTATCTTTTATGGTTAAAGAGTCGAAAGACTAGCTTCACTCTACTAATAAGATTTTGGAATAGTATCTATCTAATAATGCCGTGTGATGCCGGCTTAGAATAACATCACCCCATTTCTTGCCCGTGGGAGTCGTAAGAGGCGACTGAGGGACTTGAGGATGTGTATTGCAGTTTTAGGCGATGGGCTGACAACCTGTCACTATGGCGATACACAATTTTCCGGATGACCCTCAAATGTTTGTCAGACGTGGCGTAAATGTCCGTTTAATGCGGCCCTTTATGCTCTGCCTACCCCGCAAGGGATTATAGGCGTGATATGTGTATGTATGTATGTATGTATCTATCTAATAGGCCTCAGTTATTTTATGTTAAAATTGATGCAATCAATAAGGCAAGGCGACAGCTGGAACCTAAATGATGCACAATATCCGGAAAAATAAAAGTCTAATTCCTTGACTACGAGGCAATTAAGAATAAAAATAATTCAAAGTAAAATGTCTCAGCTCGCTCCGCTGCCTCAGGTGGCAAAGTTAATAGATTTCTGAAAAAAAGTTCCCAAGTCTACCATTGTTCGAAGAAAATTAGAATCATATTATTAATAAAATAATATCAGTGCGCAAAAAATATTGCTACGGTTTTTATGTCGTAGAACGTCGTAGCGGTTATGACAATGTAAGTACCTAGCTACGCTTCGTCTACGCCGTAGCAGGGGGCCAGTGTTTACATACTAATAAAATATCGATAACCACTTTATGAAACCCGGCACTAAATAGCCTATCATTTCGTGAAATTTGTCGCTGGCTGTGGCGATTTAATTAATTAGATTCAATAAAGGCGTCTGCGACCAGATCAGTATCGACTTTATTTCTTTTAGGATAGAGTTCATTATCTAATATGATAGTAGTTTATTTATTATTTAATAGAGCTTGCGCTAAAAGTCGCTAGACATGTGCCACCTTATATTATTATATTCACAAGCCAACGGTCAGATAAGGCAGCAGCACTGATCCGGTGTCCGAGTTTCCAAGTTTAATTTCCGTTCGGTGCAAGTGTCGCTGAGTGCGGTGTGGGATGCGAGTATCGCGACACCCCGTGTCGTGACCCGCTTGCGGCCTACTTCGCTCGAAATGTATACTGTAAAATCTCGCCTGCAACAAACCGAGCATCCGGGATTATTGTTGGTATCGATATCAATATATTTTTTAATGTTATGATTGCTGTTTTATCATCAGCTCCCATCCACCCACTGCAGGGCATAGTATTCCTCTTTCCTATTTTAGTTTTATAGGTATAAGGATTCCTTTAGCCTAATAAAGTTAACTTCACAAAAATACTACTTTACCAAAATGACCTCTTTTCACATTGACGGCCGCTGCCTCACTCGGTATTCGTTTTCGCCTATTTGGAAGTTAGTCCCAAAGTAAAAGTTGTTAACACAAAATCATGGGTAGAACTACAAAGCGTAGAAGCAAACCCTGCTTTTAGTGGTGATAACAAAACTACCCCGTGTATTCTGTGATAAAGTTATTTAAAATTAACACCGAACTGGAAAAAAGATTTAAGGTTTCCCAATTAGGTTTTAATCTAAATTAAGTATATAAAAGGCAAAACTGTCTGGTCACAAAACAACGCACAGGCCAAACCATTAGGATTACAAGCTTGAAATTCTGCATGCGTATTACTTAAGTAACGTAGGTGTGCAGTAAGAAAGGATTTTTCGAAATTCATGCCGTTCGGTTGAATAAGGGTTGAAAATTTGTATAAAACTTTTTAGGAAAAAAAGAACTCACTCTTAATCTGATTGTACATCTTACACATTATTAGCAACGGAGAATGTGCAGCGACATACATACATACATACATATATCACGCCTATAATCCCTTGCGGGGTAGGCAGAGCATATACGGCCGTAAAAAAACGGCCATTTACGCCACGTCTGACAAATGTTTGAGGGTTATCAGATAACTATGTACCACTTTAGTGACAGGTTGTCAGCCCATCGCCTAAAATAGCACTACACACCCTCGAGTCCCTTAGTCGCTTCTTACGACACCCACGGGCAAGAAATGGGGTGATGCTATTCTAAGCCGGCATCACACGGGAAATGTGCAGCGACAATACGGAGTATTTAATATTTGTGAGATAGGTTGTTTTGGAAACTTCTAGGGTACAGATATTGAGATTTTTTCTTTAATTTCTTGACAGTCTAGAAGAGAGTTGATTATTCTATGTGAACTGTGGGTGATCCCTCTTTGATATTTCTTGAAACTATGAGGCTTATTTAAAATTTCCATTTTACATAGGGCATTCTGCAATGTGCAGGTGTCCATCCGAGCCGGCAATGAGCTCGTTATGTTATGCTCCCCGGCTCGCCGCGAGCACCCTCGCTCGCACTCTGACACTCCTCAAGAGCACTCCGCTGACCTGGCGCTCGAGTGAGCTTCACAGTGAGCTCCGGCTCCACTGGTAAACAATGATAATGGAAACATCGCATCAGATAAAATGGCCACGGCCGATGTGGCGCAGTGGTAGTGCGACTGCCTGCGACGCAAAGGTTCCGGGTTCTATTCTCGGTGGGTCACTCACAAAGTTGATATTTATCAATTTGTGAATTTGTTCCCGGTCTCGTTAGGACATTACAGGGTGAACCACCTGATTGTCCGAAAATAAATGGTTCCGTGCATCGGAGGGCACGTTAAGCTGTCGGTCTCGGTTGCTGTCTATGATTACTTAGACGGCGATCGTTACACAACCATGTCAGAGGCCTACTACTAGTATTGGGCGATTGAAAAACTCTGACACCAGGGATCATCGTGTCGTTGGAAGACTCGGTTTCCCACACAAAAAGAGAAAGATCAGATAAAATTTGATAAAGTTTTTATTTCTGTTAAAGAAAAACTTTTTTTTATGACAAGGACCTGAAGTAGTAAATTAAAATCAAGGGCGCTGATTTGCATCACGAGTATAACGAGTTATACAATGAACGTTCATAAATCATAAATCATAAAGTTTATTGCACACCATATGGACCCGGGAGGGCACAGCAAATATACTTAAAAACGTATCTACTTAATTATTTTACTTACGAAATAAAATAAAAAGTAAATTGCATGCAATAAATAACATTTAAAAAAGTCTTATATTTCATTAGTAGTTGCCCGAGAATAAATAAGTTCAGGTCCGAGTAACACTACATCTAGAGTAGTTTTCATCCCACTGTATGAGAAAAACAAGAAATAGTTACTAAGTCTTGTACAGTGTTGTTATCCATTAATTCTTGTTCAGAAGTTATATTACCCAAAATATTTTTTTGGGCCTAAGTGGTGACAGGTGGAAGATAAATCATTAGGTGCAAATTTCCTTATGTTTCCTAACATCATCTATGACATGACCAATTAAAAAAAAATCTCGTTGAACGGGCTTGCTGATCTTGAAGCCAAAATTCTTAAATTACGCGGCGACAGATTCAGCATCCCCTTTCAAAGCGCCGCAATGGAAGCTTGGGCGGCAACGTGCTTTGATTGCCCTGGTGTCGATCCGCCTTTGACACCGGAATCACAGAGAGCTTGGTACGACCTTAGCTCCAAATATTCCCTTTCGGAGTTGTCCGTATCACTGACGGGCACGGACGTGGTTCGTTATCAAGACGGCGACCTGCCACGAGTATGGAGCTCGAGCGTAGTTTTTTACATACATACACACACATATCACGCCTATAATCCCTTTCGGGGTAGGCAGAGCATAAATGGCCGCATAAAACGGACATTTACGCCACGTCTGACAAACATTTGAGGGTCATCCGGAAAATTGTGTATCGCCATAGTGACAGGTTGTCAGCCCATTGCCTAAAACTGCAAAACACACCCTCGAGTCCCTTAGTCGCCTCTTACGACTCCCACGGGTAAGAAATGGGGTGATGCTATTCTAAGCCGGCATCACACGGCATCGGTAGTTTTCTTATTCGTTCAATTTGCCTACGAAACCGGTGGACCATGGGGCAGGGAGGATAAAGTGTTCTTTCGGGAACTTGTCCGACTCTTACATGACCGCGACTGCGATCCCCGCTACGAAGCGTACCTTACCCAACATATATTGCTCGACATCAAGCGTCAGCGCGTTAGCCCGTGAAGGTTTGAATAAGCTTCGAGAAAGTTATGCTGTGGCACACCTCGGACACTGGCGCTCAAATGTATGAAAGAAACGCGTTGCTACGCATACAGTCTAAGCTCGCGTAGGTGAACGCGGACCATGCTTGTGTGTGTGAGACAACATGTCAGGGTTGCCGCCATTTTGCGTTCGCGAATCGGGAATGCAATGTGCGGCAGTATGAATTGACCTTCGTTCATGCATCCTTGCTAGCCGGTGTCTGAGCGTCCTCCGAGCGCGGGTGGGCGGCGCTTGTAGGGGGAGGCAGGGAGTGACCATACTGTACGCTAGTACTATTAATTATACTGTGGCTGTGGGGACTGCCCTTTGACTAGTTTTTAAGTTATTTATAATTTTTAGTTTTATTTCTGTAAATATGTAGTTTGAAACATTGTCTGATTTCTTAGTAAATATTTATTTACATTAACCAATATAAGACATACGGAAATAATTTACTACCAGATACCACTGAAATTCGGACCGTATTCTTACCCGAACCAGATTCCAAAAGCAATGCAATAATTGGATATGCTCAATTCTATAAAGGGTTAAAAATATGCGTGAACCGAATCGTAGTATATCTCACAGGTCACTTTAATGAACACGGTAGTAAAGTTACGCTTGTTAGCAAAAATTTTTAGCTTATTGGCTTTTAAACCTAGGACAAAAGAAAACCAAAAAAGTTTTCAGAATTCATGATAAGAAACCATTTACTGATTGATATTGAACTACCTAGGTATTGTGTATTTTTTACGCTTGTGCAAATTTCGATTTAATGTTTAGCTCATTAATCAAATTCAATTAAGTGCCTGTAACTAAATTAATATTACAAAACATACCAGTATTGTGTATGTGATTGTTTACACAATATAAAAATCCAGTTTGATTCGTTTTAATCCGCTGCAAAGGAAAGTATGTTAGCATATACCTACAATGACACAAAATAATAAATTGGGTTCGGCCAGTGGTCCAGAAACTTAGAGTAATAAATAAACGACTTTATTATTTTTAAATCATGAAAAGCTAGTCATACTGGGCTATTAGATATTCATGAAAACTTTCTATAGCGCCATAAAATCTGCGGCGATGAAAGCTCGAGTGTATAAATTTGATTCTCTATAGCGCCTGCACCGCTAAGTGCACATCTAAGCGTGCTCGGGCCCAAAAGCACTTAAAACAAGATCCAATTTGACCTCGACGGAAAGGGAATTACGCTGATATGTCACAATTCCGGTGACCCGGTTCAAAGGTATCCTCGATCGAAGACGTATTACCATTAGGTCCCCATCCATCATGAGGGGAGGGGAGAGATCGTGGATGTAGCGCGGGAATGAAAGTGGTACCTTCACACGTAGTGTTTTTACCTAGAACCTACATTGTGACATTGTTTTTCGTAGGTGGTTTGGAGTATAATAGGAGCATAGTGTAATTTCATTAATCATGTATATTGGCGAATGAATCGTTTTAATATTGTGCTGACCATGAATCTACTCAAAACGCCCTCTGCAGAGAAGGCAGACACAATACAATAACAAATACGATATAACTACTTACAAATCTTATCTTTTTTGTCTCTATTTCTATGTAAAGGTTGCCTGGAAGAGATCGCTGCAAGCGATAAGGCCGCCTTTGCTTACTTTTAGCCTTAGTTTTCTGTATTGTTTTGTTTCTGTTGTGTATGTTGTAAGCAATAAAGTGTTCATCTATCTATTTATCTACGATAAAATTATGTAAATAATAGACAGATATGCATACATAATATCTATTTACTTATATGATAGATAAATAATGACACGGTATTAATCAATAGTCTTCTATGATTGTGTAACATAGATTGAGTGTTAATAAAAAAAATTGTAATATTTTTATTTTAGTTTCCCTCTTACTCATTTAAATATTAGAATTTATAAGACTTTATAGTACCCAACAATACGTGCACAGGGGAAAATCCTCCCTTTTTGCAAAGCACCACCCACATCTCTTAGCACTCAAAAAAACATCTTCATTTCTAAATTCTGCGTTTGCTTACAGCTACCTACGTAAAATTAAATTAAATATACTCCATATGAATTGGTGTGTAGTATTTGCTTAATAACAAAGACCTTTTAATTCAACAGCAGATATGTAAAATCAAAGATCGAGCCAAACCAAAATTAGTCGACTGCATCATAGAAAATATTTATTCTATTTGTAGTCATTTTGACTTTTTGACGCTAAAAAAAGTAAGCAAGTTGCGACTACGCACATAACGCCACAGCTACAGCTTGTAAATTGTAGATACTTAGGTAAATTGCTTTACACATTTCGATATCTACAATTTTCGAAAACTATTCCGCGAAATATGTTACCCGGTAACCCTGTTAACATACTTCGTAAACGATCTCTGCGATTATTTGCCTATGTACGAGTACATACATAAAGATAAGTAGGTGTATCCGAATTTATCGTGCTATAACTCTCGTAGGCACGGGAACAGACAAGTATCCGTTGTTTTACATCGTATTTGATTTAGTATATCCTGCACGTGGAATGTTATGTTGGTATAGATTGGCTACCTATAGTCGGGTTGCCAGAATTGCCTACCAGATAATACAAGTTAGAAATGTAATCAATATACATATAAGTAAGCACGAGTATAAAAAATAAGGTATCTTTAGAATAGTAAATCGAAAACTTAATGATATTGCAGACGTCGTTTTAGACCTATAATCAGTTTAGTATTATCTTACAGGATGATACGGTTCTGGTTTCTACTAAGGTCTGATGTTAAGATGGAATATTTATTGAATCGTATGACAAAAATGTAGACAGCAAAGTCTCCAACGTTGTTTCAATTAAACGGTACGTATTTTTATTCCAAGAAACAGCACAAGACGGTGAGCACTTATTATATTTGCTTTCCCGATTTCGTAGAAACACCATCCGTGAAGTGTAAGCAAATTATTATGTCTGCAACATAAGTCAGAAATTTTCGGTATTGGAGTAAATTGTTAAATTTATCTCACACACACACACACAACACAATATTTAGGTACCTTTGCATAAATAGGCGAGCAGCAGAGCGAGTTTGGCCTACATAATGAATCCATGAATATTTGATTTGTGTCACGCTGAGCTCAAAGATCCATTACAATTTTTGAAGATAAAAAAGAAATTTACCTTAAATATTTATACGTTATTCCGGCAAGATAAGATTGAAAAGTTTCAAATTACACACAAAGTGGGACGAGGTGCCTCCGCGTGAATGCATAATGGCTATCACTCAATATTTTTGATTAATTTACGCTCGAACACTGTCTCTCGATTTCACTGTTTGTCTAAAACACATTTAACTAAGTAGAGAGTAATTATTTCATTTCAATTTTGGGCTTGCCTTTTGTTTAGTCAGCTATATTTAACAGTATAGTACCTACCCAGATTCTATGGAACTAAACATTAAAAGCGTAATCTTAAAAGCTTGAATAGCTTTTAGAAGAGCATAATCCTCTTACGTTCGCCATAAGAAGCACCTATAAGCTTCGATACATTTAGCTTCGCCCACATATCCAAAATACGATATATTACGGTAAAAGCCTGAGAGCCGTAAATAACATTGGCGATACGTAATTTAATAAAGAAATCATATTTTGTGAGCGCTAGGAATCTCGTTTTCAGTAATGCGACAATTTAGAATATATCTCCCGCACGCTGATTTATAGTGTAACCTGGCATTTTGATAAAAATATTACTAAATAGTGACTAGCCTAGTGGTTTGACACGCTGCTTACCGTTTTCCCATGGGCATATAATGATTTTCCGTGATAAAAAGTAGCCTATGTTACATAAGAATATTCTAGCTTTTTCAACGTGTGTATTTTAAATCGGTGCATTAGTTTTGGAGTTTATCGATTACATACAAATAAATAAATATTTCGTCTTTCTAATAGTGCAAATAATGGCATCATTATAGACCGCATAACCTTCAAGAGCGAGATATATTTACTGTGCTATTTATTTTACCTTTCTTACATATAATGTTTTAATATCACTCAAACCGTTCACATCACTTATAAACTCTAGCAGAAAATAGCTTCGTTATTAAACGTGATTCAATAAAGTAATCGCATTTGGTGAGTGCGAGAAATGGGGCGCCTTTTCCACTAACTCGGCAATTTCAGCTATTTGCTGCTGAAGATTTATCCATCGCTGTTGTAATAATAAAACATATTTGCTACGGAATACAAATATTGCTGAATTTTGTAACGTTAATATTATTTAGACACATTTCCTTGACAGTTACTAAGGCTATTGTGAGGAGTTCAACAATAGGATTGTTCAATGTTATTGAGGTACGCGGTTACCCTCGCGGCTCAATCAGTTTATACAGTAAGGGAGTCTAATAGAAGTCCCTTGATGAGAACCTTGTATTGTGGAGGCAAATCTAATCACTGCGCTGTGTGCTCTACGGATTACCACGAGAGAAGTTGTGGATTTCTATCGGTAACCACAGCTTGTATTTTACTGATCATTATCAGCGTTAAATCCCATTTTCTATGCCAGTAGGTGAGTTACACACTAGTGAGGTGATGCACTAGTTCAGCACGTATGTAGTTACGGAGAACGATCTAATCACTGCTTAATGTTCTGCTGGTTACTATCATGAGAGAAGTCGCTCAGATTTACTCGTTATTTGGTTTATCGTCAGTGTATTCATGTTGGACATCAAATAGTGATAGCGTATAGTACATACATAAGTGGAATATATGCACTAGTGTAGTACGTATATAGTAACTAAGAACGGTTTAATCACGGCTCTATGCTCTGCGGATTACAATTATGAGAGAAGTCGTTCAGATTTACTGTTAATTTGGTTTATAGTAATTGTTAAACTTAATGTCAGATAGTGAAAATGAAAATGAAATAGTACATACATAAGTGAGGTGAACTAGTCAAGTACGTATGTAGTAACTGAAAATGATCTAATTACTGTTCTGTGTTTTGCAGTGTACGATCATAAGAGAAGTACTCGTAGTTCAATTTTACTGTTTATTTGGTTTATTGTTAGTGTTTACACTTCATGTTGGACGTTAGATAGTAATAGCATATGGACCAATTAATACTAGAATTAATTAATAATAGTATTAATTGGTCCATGGTAATAGTACATACATATGTGGGGTTGATGCACCGAGTCTAGTAAGTATATAGTAACTAAGAACGATCTAATCAGCACGCTGTGAGCACTACAGATTCATACAGATTACGACCATGAGAGCAGATGAAGTTGCAGATTTCCCTCGGCGCTTGCCACATTACGAGTATAAGATCCCTGCAATATTGTCAGTTTATTGTGACTCCAGTTTTATACGGTCACTGCCTTACTGGGAATCATTCACAAGAAAGGGTGTTGGGCGCCAATAAACGATAAGTTAAGTAAGTGAGATGAACAGCTCTTTATTATAATTACACTGTCATTTTAGATCTGAAATGCAGAGACAATGCCCTCATTTCTGGGTATAAATTCTCTTAACTTACCTTAAATTAGTACTGTCACTTACCGTCAAATAGGTTTAGAAAAGGATAGGAGATATTTAAGTCCTGTCATGTTTAAAAATGTCAATAGGTTCCATATAGGTTCTTCGCAATTTTTGGTCAATTTAGTCGCCATTGTTTTTATCGCAGGCTTGTTTTGTCAGACAACACGTATTTTTCGTCAAATTATAAGACATGACATGGCTAAAATATCTCTTATCCTTTTCCGAACCTATTTGACGGAAAGTGACAGCACTAATTTAAGGTATGATAAGAGAGTTTATATCCCGAATTGAGGCTATTGGCCACAATTCGGGATGTACATTCTCCTTACTTGCCTTAAATTAGTGCTGTCATCTTCCGTTAAATAGGTTTAGAAAAGGATAGGAGATATTTTAGTCGTGTCATGTCTTATAATTGACAAGCGCTCAAATTTCATAATATCCACTTTTTCTATGACCATTTCGGAGATTTCTGATTGCAGATTCATAGTGAAAAAGTTTAAATTTTTTCTGTTGAAAATCTAGGAAAAATCATCAATTTTCTGAAATCGTGCTTGTGACGTCACAATACGATGATTATCCTGCAAAAAAATCACATCCGTTTGTAGACGTAAATTTACAAAAAAAAGCGCATCATGAGCGCCAAAACTGTCAATAACGTCAAAGTACATAGTTGGCTGGGTTGCCAACTGGGATTTTTTTTTCGTACTGAAGCACTTAAGGCTAGCGCAGACTGTGGCTTGTACGTCTACGCAAATGAAGCACGCGCGTCGACGCACCGGTTGTAATCTATGGAACCAATATGGAACTGGAAGCTTAAGAAACATGCCATGAACATGCCACACCAGATGCGGGCCGTGTTGACATGTCACACGCCAACAAGTAGGTGACTACCGAAGAGTACCAACTGACTAAGTTACTAGATTAGATGCCAAAGACAAAACAAAATGCTTATCAATATCAATATCTGGCTGTCGTAAAAGCCGACTAAGGGATGACTCCAGGAAATGGGCAGCAGCGTTGTCAGTGAATACAACACCTTACACTGCGCTCGCCATTCCACCTGCTAAGCGTGGTGAGTATGGCAAATAACCCCTTATAGGGGGAGGCCCATGTCCAGCAGTGTGGTATTCCCACACTTGTGTCATTCCTGCTGGGGTTTTGACCTCTTAGTACTACTCATTTTTAGTATTAGACCGGGTCTATCGCGATAGTATTTAGGTAAATATTAGTAATTTTTTAGTAAGTTATTAGTAAGTTGTCAACCCGCGACCACAATACATGACACTGTGTTGAAACGTCGGGACACAGGTAAATTACTAATATTTACCTAAATACTATCGCGATAGACCCGGTCTAATACTAAAAATGAGTGAAAGTGATCGCGAGTGCTTAAAAACTCTTAGTACTACACGACTCTACTAAAGTTACGTTAGTCACGACTCGTAGACTCTCCGTTTCTTAATTTGAGTAAAGTTTGTGCGTCTTCGTCTTTCTCTTTTCCCTTCCACCCTCCCATTCTGCAACGTTTTTTACTTCCTAAATAAGGCGGAACTATACTTTCTGACGCGTCCATCAGCCGCGTCCGTCAGCCGCGACTTATTTGAATCTGTGTAGTAATTTATGTGAAACTGCAAACTATCTAAGTCGCGCACAGTCTGAGAGAGATATATAGCCGGTCGGATGCCATAGACAATGTGCACTGGCCTTTAGACTCTGGAGTCGCTTTTAATTTATTTCGTGGACGTAAACACGTAAACGCTTCTTTTTATCTAATTTCTTGGTAGACAATACAATGTGCCAACAGTTAAATAAAAAAATTCTTCCTACTCGTTGCTCGACGTCATCATCGCGACCGCGACCATAGACGTATTTCGTCTGCGGACACTCCGTGCACACTGTCTTAAGCCGCGGCTGATGGATGCGTCAGATAGTATGTTTCCGCCTTTAGACTTCTTTAACATCCAATTTAATCAAAACATTTCAATACGTAAAATCGTTTGCAATCAGCATTTGCAAGCAAAATTATGAAAAATTCCAAAACCTCGTACAGAAGTGAATACTTTGTCCTCGCGTGTCGTACGGGAGACCATAGTTTCATATTCGTACGAAGAACCTTGTATTGTACAGTTGGCAACCCTGGAAATGTATGGTAATGTCGCTGTCAATCATCTTTGAATCATCAGTATTGCCATTATATTTTATTATTTTCAAGAATTGTAGTGATACCATTTTAATAATCGTATTCTGACGTCATCATGCACTTACGACCTTTTAGAATGAGCAGTTTTAAATTATTTAAATAAAAAGGGATAAAAGTGTTGTTTTTTCTAAAATGTTACTCGGGGGCTCCACTTGTTCACTAAAGTTTAATGTAAGCTAATAATATCGGTAGGTTTAAGAAATGAGCGGTCATCAATTTCATGCAAAATACGTGTTATTTGTCAAAATAAGGCGACAATCAAAACAATGGCGACTAAATTGACTAGGAAAGGCGAAAAAACCCTTGACGTTTTTAAAAATGACAGGACTTAGATATCTTCTATCCTTTTCTAAACCTATTTGACGGAAAGTGACAGCACTAATTTAAGGCAAGTAAGGAAAATTTAAATCCCGAATTGACCTCATTATATGGATACAGAAATGCTAGCAGCACTTTTGTAGATAGACACCTAATACTCACATGTAGAGGATCGTAAACTTTAGGTTCCATGATTATCTATTGGGCTCACTCTTAAGGTTCAATTGTTGAATTAATGCCCTCATTCAAATATCGGATTTCCTTTGTGGCTTTGTTTGTGGAAACAAGGCAATTCTAATCTTAGCACTGCAGATTACTGTCACGATCACTGTCTAGTTGTACGGGTTTTCCCCCGGGCAAGCAGACTATGATATTCACAAACGAAAATAGGCAAAGCATCGTAAGTATTTGCAAATATAGACATACTACCGCAATAGTCACAAAACACATGACATGACATGGACCCGTTAACATAGACATAGATTTATATTATGAGTGTACTTACAGGATTTTAACAAAGATTACCTACTTGTCTTTAGGTACGACTACTAATTTTAGGTAAAAAAAACTAAAATAACCAATGTAGACGCCAGAACGACGCGTTCGTTCGAGGTTGTTCAACTTCGCTTGTAGTAATTTTCGTATGAAAATTTAATCGAGTCGAGTACCTCTTCCTCGAATTGCAATCCATCAACAAGTTAAAAATGTGAAATGTGGCCGTCAGGGTAAAACGAACGCGTTATCGATCTTAGAAGGTGTGTTGACCTACTTTTTCGTTATTTGTACAATAAAAACGAATTAGAAGAGTTTTATGAAAGCATACAAAGGACCGTAAAGTTTGCCTTCATCGGCGCCTTAAGCTTTGCGGTGAAGATTTCATATTGTGAAAATAATATGAAAGGAGACAATGTTTTAAACTTTGAGTAAATGTTTTAGAAGGAGTATAAAGTTTAAATTTAAGTACATACTTACTGTGAGTTTCATGATACCATTACGAGTAATGAGGATACAAATAGGCGCTACGGATGTTAATTTAAGCTGTTGTGATGGCAATGGCAATTACCCGTGGGACAATCAACGCAGGGTTAAAATAGCACTGAATGGCACAAAGTTAGGAAACTTCAGCCGTTTTCACCTACGAGAACTGCTACACCGTAGCTTGTTGCTACGACTTCTGCGTAAGGTCAACTCAACTCACTTTAAAAAATGTTCACAATAAAAGTCTAAGTATCACCTAAAAAAACCAGTCACGAAAGAATTAAATAAGCTGAAACCGTCACGTAGTACCTACAAAGAACGATCCTCTCACTAAGTTAAAGAAGGTTTAATCTTTTTCAACGAGATAAGAGCTCCTTTAACCTAAAAACAGACGTGAAAATTTTATACAAAAAATACTTACTTATTTACTATGATGGTATCTAAATGGAAAACTGTACATCTTAGATCTACCTACCTGATGCGTGATTGTTGTTCTAACGTCCCGAATTTACCCCCTTGCTTGTTAGCCGTACCATTTATAAGTGATGGGAGTTACGATTGAGTGACGGATATCTGGGGCCCGGATTTGATTGGATGATAGGTACGTAGACTTTGAGCTAGCTGACAGATGATGCGACGATGCGACAAATAAGCGAACGCGATCGATCTGAAGGCAAGTTTGATTTATCGATGTAGTTGTAAGTTGAAAGACTATTTTACGTTGGATGTTTTTTATTTTGAGAGAAACATTCATTCATATCATGTGGGACACCAAGTCGACGAACGGCTCTATGAAATGAGATAACTTATTTTGCACTTGTCAGTATTTTCAAGAAGCAGCAAAGTAATGTCTGTTCCTTCCCAAATACCCACTTTCTACTTGACGATGATTTAGAATAGCACTACCCCATTTCTTTCCCGTTGATGTCGTAAGAGGCGACCTGTCACCATGGCGATACACATTTTTCTGAATTCCCCTTAAATGATTTTCAAACGTGGCAAAAAGTCAGTTATTTACGACCGTTTACGCTCTGCCTATCCCGCTAGGGATTATATACGTTATATGTGTATGTGCGCCGCGTGTAATTTGTGTAGGTGTTAATGCTGAGGAAGGTTGTTTAGCAAACATTGAGCATAAATTCAGTCTACATGCTAAGGAGATTTTAGTAGATGGATGTGTCACATCCACATGATTTCCCCTGGGCTGGCCACTGGCTAGGGTTCCCAACATTCCCAACCCACGCCATTAAAAGTTCGTCAATCTGAATTACGCTGTTGCTTCCGTTAATCCCGCCGAATCTTTGTACGTGACCTTTTGTGGCCCGATTTGCCACTCACTATCGTTCGCCACATATAATATTCGTCTCCCGATTCGTCTAACAGCCATTTGTTTTTGAAAAGTCTTAGTTCCGGTTCGTCACAATCTAGTTATCGGTTCTATGGTTGATGCGCTTTAAATCCGGATTAAAGTTTATTGACATACAAGCTGACGCAAATCAGAACAGTTATGGTGAGTTTCTAGGCGGGGGGGTAAAGAACTGTTTCCTGATTCTAATACACAAAAACTATGAAGTACAGACAGTCATTTAAACGGACTTAGCAAATATCATGAGTGAAAAAAGTGTATATTCAATGAGGTGAACCGGACCTTATTGTATGGATGAAATGTTTGATGATGAATTGCGACCGTGACAAACCGGGATTGAATACATCTCAGTTATTCCTGGACGCAAACAGCGCGCGCAAAATGATGAAAGATCGATTGTTGTTACTGAATTTAATGGGCTTCTTGTTTATTAGCTACGTTTTTGGGACGACGTACGTTATTAACTTCATGACAAATGGGTTTGCTCCGAGGCTCCGACCCTTATCATGGACTAAATTAGATAACTTGATGACAATCAAGCGATCTCATTTAAATTTACCGACTAATATCAATATTATACCTATGCGAGGCGACAAAGTCACACATTTATAAAGAAAAAGCGAGGCTATCGCTATATAGAAAAATCCTACAATGAATTTTCAACAAACAGAATGTTACATTGAAGGCATGGTTATACAGGTAACTCCTACCGCTAGGACATTCTTTTTTCTATAATGATGATATAACATCACACTAACGAGTACAAGTTGGTACATACATAACCTACGAACGTTTCACGGTAGAGCTCAATTCGTTCAACGCCTCCCCATTCCTCATTCACTTAACTATCCAATCTTGAGGTTCTGAAATCAATTTCGTCTCAACCTCAACCTGTAATCGTCCTCTAATCATATAACGGAGTTGTGGTGGACACATATACCTACCTATATTCAATCCAAAGATGAAAGTCCACATACAAGCCATGCTGTATCGTATATAGCTATTGTCCAGAGTATTATACTCAACACGCAAGCAGTTAAATCGTGAGCGCAGGACAGGATATATGCTGACCATTGCTGGATTAATCCTCTTACGTTACGTTACCTGGGTGATTCTATTGTAACGCGGCACAAAACTAAAACAGTATTTACGTAGGTTCATATCATATCTCGATAGTTCATATTCTTAATATTACATGTTATCAATTGCTGATACATTATATGTGGAACAATAGTCCATCTATTTGTAAGTTGTGGTCTGTCAAGTGGATTTGCGGGGGGGGAGATGCATTGCGAGCCCTGTGATTTTAACCATTGAGGTATTGGGTTCAAATTGGGTTAAACAGTAATTAAACAGTAAACGAATATAGAATATGAAAATAAATATTAAACTGATCAAGAATCCAAACTCTACATTAGAATACTTGATTTATCCACGTCTAAATTTATCAAATTATCGCTAATTGATTCGGAAGATTTGTTTACACAATTTAACATTGATAGATACGTCCTCTGAAAACACAATAAAAATAGATCGTATTTTAATTTATTGGTAAACCCCGGAAATAATAATACGGGAGAATTTCTCAGAAAATGTCTGCTTTTTTCGTTACTTTACGAATTTGTACTACAGAGATGAGTCTGTTGTTCTCAAACAGAAAGTAGCTTCCTTTATTTCACTACATCGATCCAGCCAGAGACTTCCTACCTGTAATAGACCTGTTGTCAAACAAAAGCTATGTTTACGTAAATCTAGTAGGGTGGGAATTTGCAAGTCTAGTTTCCTAAAAGCTCCATTTACCCAAATGTTTATCTTGACTTCTAACATTCCTGAAATAGAATAAAACCTACTATTTAAAATGAGTACATATAAATAGTATAAAAGAGTTCGTGTTTTCTTTGCCGATTCATTTTTATAACCGGAGTTATTTTTCTTTATTCGCAGAATGTTTTATTGAAAGGCCAGTTGCCCTCAATTGAAAATGGTTTTCCTCTCAAAATTAATCACAGTTTTTCTGCTTTAATTTTCTGCGACGTTATTTTTTTGCTTCTTTAGCTGGAAGTTTCTTAATTGGATTTTATTTTGTTTAAATTTATCCATCCACGTATGTGTCTTAATTATTTTATTTTGAGTGGAAAGCCAACAGCGAACACAACAAAGTGCTTAAAAACGATTGAAACAAATAGCCAATTATAGGTTTCCACAGTTATAGGATTTATTTATATATATTTATTTTTCTTGATCTACTTAGTATTCCTCAATGAGTTTTAATGATATTCTCGTTCAGGTGTTGGTATCAAATTCAGATTACTAGGTCACTGCGGTCTACTTGCGATTCATCTACGGTAACTGATAGGTGTGGGACACATTGCCCGTATCGAAGTTTTAGTTTAGTCTGTAAAGAAGATGGAGCACTTTGCGCTACAAGAATTGCAATAACGTGACCTTGTTTGTGAAGATGGAGCGCTCTGTTGCAGGCTATAATGCACTTTACAAAGTATAAAAAAATATATTTATTTTTAAATCGTTTAATCACAGTGAAACTTGTAGATATTATCTCTCACCGTTACAATGCTATATTATTCCTTAATGAAAAAGGGAACTTTTTATTGTGGGATGACGCTTAATTCCCACTGAAAATGGACGACTGAAACCCCTCCTGGGCAGGTTTCTGCCATATAATATTTGAATGATATGATAGGGAACTATCTTACCGTAATAAACATACCTATTGTATTTGTTTGTTGCAGGGCGGCGCGGCGCAAAGATAGCATTTCGCGGTGAAGCACACCCTGGAGCCTCACACTGGTTCACGTAAGTACACTCAGAAAGTGTTTATTTATTTAACCATTTATTGAACACAATAACGGATACAGAGCATTTCAATGCAATGAAAATACATTTTACTTTTACTGGGAACCCTTTGAATATTCTTGTGTTCCAAACAAATTGTTTGATTATTTTCCTCCTCATACAAAATTCTCTTACATATTTTGAGGGTAGGTAGGTACTGTCGTAGAAGTAGGATATAAAAAATGGGGTTGCCCTATGGGAAAATCTAGATGTTGTTTCAATTTCATGGTCCGTTGAATATCGTTCGTTCGCTGAATGTTGAGGTCGCATAATTAAACTGACACTGTTATTTCGCTCTGGGCCTCGAGAATAAAAACTTTATTTACATCTATAAGAGCTATTTACATAAATATTGTTATTAAGAAAATAAATAAGATAAAGCTTCCCCACGACCTCATTAAAAAGGAAGGTGTACTTCAATATCAAAAGAGATGCTACGATTGACACCGAACGTCATATTTCACAAATAACTGTATTTCCAATATTGTTACCTATATTTCTTAGGGAAAGTTGTTTGGTTTTACGGGCTGGTTTACCTTCTTAAATAAAGTTAGCTCTTTTTATACAACTTTGATATTTGCAGTGGTGCGAAGGAGGTGGCGGCACGATGGACGACGCCGGCAGCAACAAACAGAGGCAGGCCACCAGGGTATTCAAGAAGAGCTCGCCCAATGGCAAGGTAAACTATCAATTTTTCCTCTAGTTTAAGTAAAAACTTTAATTCCACCTTGTGCGACTACATCCCGGTTCCTATCAAATGAATCGGGTTCATCGCGCAACAATTCTCGTGAATTCCATCGGCATAACTTCTAAAGAAAAACCCAACATCTAAATCGTATAATACACCGTACCTGTACATACGTATCTTTTGTATAAATGGGCTTCCAAATGATAAAAAAGGATATGAATTGAACGCATTCGGGGTGAACATGCTTTTAACCGGGTCAAAAATGAAATATGATCGAGACGCTGACTTTTATAACGTTAGCACTGGGATCGTAAAAAGAAGCCAATGCCACAAACACTCTATACCCATTTGAAAATATTGCAAGTATCTTCGTAAATTAACATATTATCTATCAAAATTCGAATAAAATATTATGCATATTATAACTTTAAACATGTTTCCAACTTTTAACTCAAACGGTTTTAACTAAAAAGGTAGAGAACGAATTAAGTGAAAGAAAATTAGATTTGTTTTCGGACTGATAAATAGCCGCAAAATGTATTCATAAGCATTCTATCGCAGGTAGGTACTTGGACTTTAATAAATTTGTTTAATGGCCGTAATCCAGTCAAAGTCAATAACAGAAAATATTTGGACCATATCCATATTATCCATACCCAAGTACGTACGATACTCTCCAAGGAGGCAGTTAGCTCAAGGGTCATAATCCTAAAAGGTTTATCGACCGAAACGTTTCTACGAGATACTGCCACAGTATAAAATATAACAGTTTGTAAACCGCCACGACATTGTCATTTACATAATTACCTATTAATTAACACTGTCAACACCCTATTAGATAATTGCGTACGTGTTTACGGAAATACGCATTTAATATGTACCAAACCAACACGTATATCCACACTGTGAGGCCTTTATAAAAACCGATCGAAACCTCTTATGATTAACTGAAATTTAGATGAACGTATGACGTTTATGAGCGCATTGGCTCGAATGCAGAAGACACTTTACTGTTCATTTTGTTAGTTTAGTTTTTTTAGTTACTTTCGCGGAAAAATAACACTGAACATTTATCAGAAATCTTGATGGTCCATAAATAGGACACCGTTCACGATGTTTAATCACTTTGTGGGTTAAGTAAACAAATCGGCAGACCTTTTTCTCGCTTAATGTAGCGTGATTAAAAGCAGATGAACGGATCGCCGACCGGCATGTTTCACACGCTGAAAAGATTTTTTTATTTGTACTTATCGGACAAAATTATTTTCTTAAGTTTGAAAACATTTTATTTACATAATATGTACTTAAGATTTCACGTCCTGCATGTGCAAGTCAGACATTTTAAATCTGCAAGTTCAGAAAATAAGAAATTCTAGATTCTACTACACGATTTCATTTTTCTCCCACCTACAGCTGTTACAGCGAATTTCAAGTGTTAAGTCTTTCTGTCAACATTCCACTCTGAACTCAATCACAAAGTTTATTTTGCGGATCACAGTACGACTGTTTTTCTTGCATTGAATTGTCGTCATATTTCTGTTAAACGTTTTTAAGAAAATTTTGAATAGAATTTTTTTATCTGATTATTCAATAGCAATATATTATTTACTCGACATGTCGTTGAAATGGTTTCAATCTTAGTGAACAATATATGATGACAATTTTCACAAACATATTATACCTTGTTATTTGCTAATAATAGATTTTGTTTTTCAGATCACAGTGTATTTAGGGAAGAGAGATTTCGTGGATCACATCTCGCATGTAGACCCGATTGGTAAGTTGTTCATTGGTAAGTCACCTAACACGACGATTTCAATTAATATTTCGCTTACATCCCGCAAGCATTCATTCTTTATGTTTAGTTATTATCTAAATTACGACTTACTATGATCACATGCATCTAAGTATGTCGTTTGGATCTGAAACCAAATTTGATTTCCTTATTTCCCATTTTGTAGTGTTAGTTACGCCTTCCTTACATTTTAAACACATTAAAGTTCATGAAAAGTATGTAAGACGTAGCGTGCAATAGTGTCACAGTAGTTGCATGATTCTAGCTTTGCTTGCATCTGTAATATAGACATCGTTGTACATTACAAAATCTGTAAAACCTACCAGAAAAGTATGTAAATTGTAATGAAAATATTGCGTTTCGACTAAAATTGTTCATTAGGAACTCATATTGAGTTTAATTGAACCCTTCACCCTACACATACAATTTTCGCTACCCCGGACGTGAATTACATGTAAATTGCCTCTCCCATGGCTCGAACTTGAGCAATATTGAGTTCGGAGCGATAGCGCAAACTAGTTACTTCGAATCTATACCGCAGCCTCTTAGTTCCCGAATCAACCCAACCATACAAGGTGTTACAAACAAGATACCAAATACGTTTAGATAGATTGTGATGTGTACATACATACACACACAGCACGCCTATAATCCCTTGCGGGGTACGCAGAGCGTAAACAAACGCAAAAAACTGACATTCACGCCACGTCTGACAAATATTTGAGAGTCATGTGATGAGTAAGATGTGCAAAATAAAGGAAATATTAAGCTTCTAACATTTGTGGCTAAAATAAAAAAATTGCAAATATGGCGCTCTTATCGATGATAATTTTATGATTATTATATATCATCACTACATAGTATAAAATAAAGTTGCTTCCATTTTGGTGTCTCCTTATATCTTTAGAACTACCCAACGGATTTTGATGCGGTTTTTTTTATTAGATAGAGTAACTTGAGAGGAAGGTTTATAAGTATAATTTATTCCGGGAAACTGTCACATTCCCATGGGAAAACGGGTAGCCCAACTGGTAGTAAACTTTTGACCCCCTTTTGACAGCTTTCAGGATTAAAATTTCAAAAATGCTGAAACACGTATTTCATTATTTTAAGTTATGAGTCTAATCAGAAATTTTGAAAGATATCACATTTAAGTTAAAAAACTTTCATACAAACTTTTAACCCTCTTTTCACCCATTTAAGGGTAAAAATTACAAAAATGCTGAAACACGTGTTTAATTATTTTAAGTTATTAGTCTAATCACAAATTTTGAAACAAATCACATTCATTTAAAAAAGCAAATTTTCATACAAACATTTAACCCCCTTTTGACCCTATTAAGGGTTATAATTTCAAATATGCTGAAACACGTGTTTAATCATTTTAAGTCATAAGTCTAATCACTAATTTTGAAACGGATCACACTTAAGATAACGAACTTTCATACAAACTTTTAAACCCCTTTTCGTCCCTTGGGAGATTGAAGAAAAAACGGAATTTTATCTATAATAGTTGTTTTATTACATAAAAAACTTCATGTCCAAAATTTTATCTCTCTAGCATCTGTAGTTTAGCATTTATACTATCACGAAAACTGAGAAAAAATAATGTTTTAGTTCCATAATACAAACATAGATGTCGCTGTTAGTTTTTCAAACGGACTTTCGTTATGTTTTTTCAAAAACTATAACGTATTTGCATTGAATTTTGTTCTATACATAGTCGTCTAACTTTCTTTAGACTATCGTTCAACGAAATTGATATCATAGGTGTCGTTTGTTATTTGTTTGGGTCTTTGGTTAAATTGTTTGTCAAATTGATTTATTTTTGGGTTTAGAATCGATCCAAGTTGTAAGGTTTACCATTAAAAAGGGTGGTAAATAGATCAACATGGTCGTAGAGTTTCTAAACATTAATGGTACACTGCTACCGCATGATGTTGTGCCAGTTATTGGCGACGGCGCCTACTTATTTCGAACAATCTCCTTTGTGTTGTATGACACCCAAGTCATGGCTCGGGAGGTGCGCAAAAGTATTATCGCTTATGTTGCAGAGCACTGGAGCGACCGTCCTATCACACGAGGAAGATGGAAATAATTACACTAATTCCTCTGAATATGTTGCGGAAATGTCCCTACTGCATATTTATGGCGGTTTGTGTGAGTTAGTGGCCGCTGCAATAATGGAAAGTTGTATGCGAAATTCAGTGAAGATGAAAATCCCGTTCATAGGCTGATAAAATTCCGTTTTTTTTTAATCCCCCATGGGATGAAAAGGGGGTTGAAAGTTTGTATGAAAGTTCGTTGTCTTAAGTGTGATCCGTTTCAAAATTAGTGATTAGAACTATTATAGTAGTTTATGCAACTGTCGTACAATGGAGGTCATTAGAATGCGAGTGTCTGTATCACACGAGGCGCAGCTGAGTGTGATAAAAGTATGACACGAGCATTTTAATGCCTAATTATATGCAGTTGCATACACTTTTTTATCTACACCCTCCAAAAAAATTCTATTTTGCACTATTCCAAACGTCCGCACCGGCGATTGCAAGGCCCAATACATGGCCAAATTCAATACGAGAACGTAATATGGGTTCATATGAATTTTCGAAAATTCTATACTTCAGCAGTTGTTCACATTTCGAGTCAGCAACTGAACAACAACTTAACTTAACAACTGAACAACATCTGAACAACAACTGAACAACATCGAAACAACAACTGAACAACATCAGAACAACAAACGAACAATTACCGCACAACAACAACCGACAGGTGCGGCAAAAGATATGAGAGTACTGGCAAAAAAAAATTCGTTTCATTTCTCAACTTCATCGAAGTAAGAGCCTTCTCATTAGGTAATTACGCTTCTGTAATTTCTCTGAAACTGTAATTTCTATAGGCAGAATGCATAAAGTAGGCCTTTATGCAACTGTTTTCGAGTTCATAATTCGAACATTATGAGACGAGTGTAGATAAAAATAATTAAACACGAGTTTCAGAATTTTTGAAATTTTAATCCATAAAGGTGTCAAAAGGGGGTCAAAAGTTTACTACCAGTTGGTCTACCCGTTTTCTCATAGGAATGTGACAATTTCCCGGAATAAATTATACTTATAAACCTTCCTCTCAAGTTACTCTATCTAATAAAAAAAACGCATCAAAATCCGAGACGGATTATCACTACGTAGTATAAAGTAAAGTCGCTTCACACGTCTGTCCCTGTCTGTTTGTTTGTTTGTATGCTTAACTCTTCAAAACCACTTAACGGATCTGGATAAAGTTTTTTTTTAAAGATAAAGTGATTCAAGAGGAAAGTTTTTATGTATGATTTATGTCGAGAGAAGGTCTCGTTCCCGTGGAAAATCAGTTAGCAGCGGGTGAAACCGCTGGGCGGGCCGCTAGTTAATAATAATAATGAGCAGATTCAAATTCAATTTAGTGTAAATCAGTCAGTGTTATAGCGATAAATAAAGACTTATAGCCGAATATTCAGATTAAAAAACTGCCTTTAGTTTCGTATTTGAGTAACTTCTATTGATATAGGTAGATGTGTTTGTATCACTGCGGAACATGGTGGAAATCAAATACCGCTCCATGTGCCGAGGGTATGGGGCGGAATCCAGTTAAGAATCATCGGAGTGAGCGCTACGATTGTCGTCCCATTGAGCATGGCGACAGTTAACCTGGGGCTTCATAATCCTATGAAATGCGAAACAGTCAACCTCGAAACACTTGTTTCTGGTTTTCGAGTGACAGAGTGTTTGATAACCTTGTGACTGGCATCAAGATTATTGTAGTTACTTGACTATTTAAAGGCATTGTTAGTTTTATGAACTGCGAATCGTGGTTTAAAAGACGATACCGAATACCGACAGCTCCAAGTTTTCTTGTTACCTCTGTTACATTCTAGTAAATTAACCCTAAACAAAAACAATTACTGCGTGTTCCAGAATATAGATTACCAAAGTTTTACTTTGGGATCTTGGTGATATTGGAGAGGAGAGATTGATAAGGGGATTGATTATACTACAGGTGAACTAAGTTTAATCAATTCGCCGAAGTAGCTATCGAAAAGCCAATCCCTTACGGCGTTGATTGTATTGTAACCACCATCTCCTTATCGCAGAAATCTTAAATTGGTTTAGAGGTTTTCGCTGTAAGAATAAGATTAGGTTATGATTCTGGTACGTGCTCTCGTGTAGGACATCGAGTCGACGAAAGACACGATGATCAAAGGAGTAGATACATTTATTGGGTACATTCATATTGCCACAAATGAAGTCAAATTATCCTCTCAAATTATTTTCATGCAAAAAGAATTCCCACGCACATCATACATGAAAGTGATACACGTGGAATTATTTTATAGAATAACGATAAAAATCTTGAATGGAACACTTATGTCTACTTGTTTCTAAGAGTATTATAGAACTTTACGGGCAGATAATCCGAAAAGAGGTTTTCTTTTAGGGCGGCGGTCGTAAGACAAATTGTATTAAAAATTGGTATTTGATCCTGTCTAGCCGTACTTTGTTGAGAAAATTGAATATCTAGTCTTTTTGTCATGTACCTTAGATTAACCTCAATAAAGTGTTTTCTCCTTTTTCCAGACGGAGTAGTGCTAATCGACCCTGAGTATGTCAAAGATAGGAAAGTGTTCGGACATGTGCTAGCCGCGTTTCGATATGGAAGGGAGGACTTGGACGTCCTGGGCCTCACCTTTCGCAAGGACCTCTACCTAGCTGCTGAACAGGTCAGTTGATGCGAATCCTAGTCTAGCCAATAAAGTAATACTAGACGGAGTAGTTCTAGTTGACCCTGAGTATGTGAAAGAAAGAAAATTGATCGGACAAAGTGCTATCCGCGTTTAGATATGGAAGGGAGGACTTGGACGTTCTGGGCCTCACCTTCCGCAAGGACTTCAACTAAGTTGCTGAATAGGTCAGTTGATTAATTCTCGTCCAGTCAATATTTAAATTGAGATTGGTGCTAGTCGCGACCGAGTATGTCAATGATAGGAAAATTTCGGCCATGTCCAAGCTGCGTAACGATATGGAAGGCAGAACTTGGACGTTTTGGGACTCACCTTCTATCTCCTGAATAGGTCAGTTGATGCGAATCATAGTCTAGTCAGCATTAAAGGCGAGTGCAACCGTGAACGATCTCGACAGTGGCGCCACAACACAAAAAAAAACTCTATACAAACAATCTATCAGAATGTCCGTTGCCCAAATTTTTAGTATTATCCTTCAGTAAAATTAGAACCAGCAAACTCAATGAAATATTCGATTTAATTAAGTGCCTAAAAATGAAACTGCCATAACTTTGATAACAGAGGATATTTCATTGAGTTTGTAGGTTCTAATTTTACATAAGGATAATACTAAAAACTTCGGCAACGGACATTCTGATAGATTGTTTGTATAAAGAAAAAATATGTCGAAGCCAACAAGTACACTCGCCTTAAGCGAACCCACGACCCCTAGCATAGCAGGCAGCTGTACTATCCGCTACGCCATCCACCAGTCAATTGATGGAACTCGTTCGTACTTGACAATATTATGTAGTGCTGTTTATGTGAGGTGTGAGTTTTATTCACAATCTCAGTCGTATTCTGAATCACAAATTATAAATTAAATGATTCGTTTCAACTCAGTGACTTGTCGTGATAAGTCGTGATAAATCAAATGGTATATTTCAGTTCAGTGACTTTTGATACGTCGTTAAAATATCATTTATTTTACTTTAAAGCTGTTGCCTCTTCAATAAATACTTTACAAACGTAAACAAGTAATAAGCGAAAATGAAAACTTGAAAATTTTACCTTTAATGGACAGGTATTGCCTGTCGCTAAACTCAATCGTGTAGAAAATCCTAAAATATTATTAATAGCGGCGCGGCGCCGACCTATCTAAATTCGAATATTGAGCCTAAGTGGTCATTATTAATGTATTACTTCAATCGGGCTGGTGTGATTATAAAAATACTTTTCGATGAAAATATTCAGTTCTTTTTTCTACTTAAAGTTCTGCAATTTTATAGTAGATTTGATTTATGAGCCGAGATTCCACTATAATGATGTTTTAAATAAAGTTTGACCAATTTTCTTCAGATATTCCCAGCGACAAGCGCTCCAAAGCGACCGCTGACGCGACTACAAGAGCGTCTAGTTCGCAAACTCGGTCCTGCGGCGCATCCGTTCTACTTCGAACTGCCGCCACACTGCCCCGCATCTGTGACGCTGCAGCCAGCGCCAGGAGACACCGGGAAGCCATGCGGAGTCGACTACGAGCTGAAAGCCTTCGTAGCTGACAGTCAGGATGATAAACCACACAAACGGTAGGTATTCCTTAGGTCTGGTTGTTGCATGGCTTCAAAGTCGAGGCATATCTAAGTACCCAGTACTAAGGGTACGTGGTAACAATAGTATGTGGAGGTAAACTTGGAAATGAGTTTTTCCGATTTCTACAATCGAGTCAATTTTGTGTAATTTATGTGACGTTCGTATTTTTAGTGAAAGTGTCTTTGGATGCAGTATAATATTTGTTTCTTTATTTTTTAGAAATTCAGTGCGGTTAGCAATCCGTAAAATAATGTACGCGCCAAGTAAGCAGGGTGAACAGCCGTCGGTGGAGGTGTCCAAGGAGTTCATGATGAGCCCTAATAAACTGTACCTAGAAGCCAGTCTCGATAAGGTGAGCATTATACCTTCATCACGGTTGAGCATAATTACCATAAATTTGCCGCTATTGACCACGTTATTTCTGGGCTAACTTTATCCAGCCTAGTTAGTGCTTATCCACATTCGTAACGATGATCTCTGGACGGATATTTTTTTTGGTCTACGGTACGCTGCTCTTTTCGACAAAAACTGGCCTTGCAATGCGATCGATCGACCTATGTATGTCAATGCCCTCAATTCGGCAAGTAAATTCTCTCTTACCTTAAGCGCTGTCACTTTCCGTCAAAAAGGTTTATAAACGGATAGGAGATGTCGAAGTCCTGTGATGTTTAAAATGTCAATGGGTTCGTCACTTCTAGTCTATTAACGCGGGTTTTGCGTCAAATTTTATGATATGACTAAGTTATCTCCTATCTTTTTCTAAACCTATTCGACGGAAAGTCAACGCTAATTTGGATTTATTTCTCGAATTAAGGCCATTACCTTACTTATAATAATGAAAACCTCCTTCTTGCCCCTAATAGATTGCTTACAGCTCGAAAGCTATTATAGTTTTCATTTTTATACCAAACCTGGTCAACATGCCGATGTAGCCGTTAAAAAGCAAAATCTCTATTTCTATTTATTTTTTATGTCAGGAACTATATCACCACGGCGAGAACATAGCAGTTAATGTCCACATAGCGAACAACTCGAACCGGTCCGTGAAACGCATCAAGGTGTCGGTGCGTCAGTTCGCAGACATCTGCCTGTTCTCCACGGCGCAGTATAAGTGCACAGTCGCCGAGGCGGAGAGCGAGTGAGTATACATTGCTGTCATAGCAGTGGCGGTGCACACAGCGAGCCACTCGCAGCGGGCGGTGAAACGCATCAAGGTGTCGGTGCGTCAGTTCGCAGACATCTGCCTGTTCTCCACGGCGCAGTATAAGTGCACAGTCGCCGAGGCGGAGAGCGAGTGAGTATACATTGCTGTCATAGCAGTGGCGGTGCACACAGCGAGCCACTCGCAGCGGGCGGTGAAACGCATCAAGGTGTCGGTGCGTCAGTTCGCAGACATCTGCCTGTTCTCCACGGCGCAGTATAAGTGCACAGTCGCCGAGGCGGAGAGCGAGTGAGTATACATTGCTGTCATAGCAGTGGCGGTGCACAGAGCGAGCCACTCGCAGCGGGCGGTGAAACGCATCAAGGTGTCAGTGCGTCAGTTCGCAGACATCTGCCTGTTCTCCACGGCGCAGTATAAGTGCACAGTCGCCGAGGCGGAGAGCGAGTGAGTATAATTCGGACTGCTCATTGTCCTCCACATATTTTTGTGCCACTTGGGATCATCGGGCCGTTAAGGGATTGGTGCCCCACACCAAAAAAAGTTTTGTTTTCAGTTTACCAATGTAAATTTAATAAATAAGAATAGCAGAATATTTATGCTTGAGACACACTTGATTTTGTGTTTTGCACATGTTTTTCCCCACGTATTATCTAAAATATTAAAGTCTATAATTCATATTTAATATATAATTAATATATATAATTTATTTTTTAGTTATTATGCTTACACAGGGATCCAGCAAAGTCGAAGAGAAAAATAAATATCCCCTTCTCGGGGCTGTTCAGTAAGAAATTACAAGATCGGTCGCTGTGAGTAAGTGCTTTCGTGTGAGTGCATGAGTCCAACTATTCCTTATACTTCACACAAATACGAACAAAGACAAATGCCGTAGGACAAATAAAGATTCGACAATTTGCTATGATCTTAGTCATGGTGTGTTTTCGAATCTTAGATCAAGTAAAATATCCAACACACTTAATACCATACCTCAACTTAGTAGTATTATATAATCTGTGCCTCAACAAATAATAACAAAGAAAATATAGCTTGTATTATATTAAACAGACGATTGACCATCAGTTTGTCGTGTGATGCCGGCTCACAATATTATTCTTTCTGTACATTCCCATATACATATCACGCATTTCTCCCTTGTGGGGTATGCAGAGCGTTATTGACCGTGAATTGACGGTTTGTGTTTGAAAAATATGTAAGGGGCCTTTTTAGATAAATCGTGTATAACTATAGTCACTGGATTCTACGCGTGGGTTAGCGACTAGGATGAATATTGGCAATAAGCAACATCCTTTTTGAATACCAAGCTACTGTTGTAGCTGTTAATGATTATGTATATTAGGCCAAGTAAAAAGTACGCTACACTTTACATTTACCCATTTCTACTCTGTTCCCAAACACAATAAACTGTTACAATATCCCAATATTGTTTTGTTTTTATGAAGTTTCTATTACAAATTGTACAAAGTGTGTATTTAAAAGTTGAAATTTTGTTTGCTTGAAAAGACGATGCAAAAACTTTATAAGAGTTTTGGTTTATAATTTCCATTCGTAGAATGTGACGAACGTTCTGTGTGTATTGTTCCAGAGAGGGGTGCCCCGTGGGTCCCGGGTTCACGCTGAGCAAAGTGTTCACGCTGACGCCTCTGCTGGCCAACAACAAAGACAAGTGGGGGCTCGCGCTCGACGGACAACTCAAGCACGAGGACACCAACCTCGCCTCCAGCACGCTGTCAGTATTATATTATCAAATCAACTAGCGGCCCGCCCGGCATGCTTTATACATATAAACCTTCCTCTTTAAACAGTCTCCTTTTATTTATTATTTTCGGCAGGCCCGATGGTATAGCGGATAATAACCCTGCCTTCTATTCGAGGATTCGATCCCCACAAGACACAAATATTTGCAAACTTAATTTTTCCGATGTTTGTGTTTAGTTTGGGTGTTTTCTGTGTATGATTAGTATTTATTTACAACAAAAAATGTATATAAGTGATAATATTTAGTTCCCATAGTACAAGCTATGCTTAGTTTAGGCTAGATGGTGCTGTGTGAAATGTCCAGGATATTTATTTATTTATTTTATAAAAACGCATCAAAATCCGTTGCGTAGTTTTGCAGATTAAGCATACACCCACCCGGGACACCACTGGAACACAGGAAAGCACTATATTTTAAACTACTTTTTTTTTTAAACTTGCAAAATTTTCAAGCGTGAGCATGATTTGAACCTGCGACTTTCGCATTACTAGTGGCGACGCCTCTTACATCTGGGCTACCGCAGCTAATTCCTTGCCCGCCAACTTTGCAAGTGTATTTTAATGCCAGTAACGCGTTTTGCAACTAATACCCGGCAACTAATTCGCTGTCGCTGTGGCCAAACACTGGTCCAATCTCATTTAGTTACCATTTCGACTCGACGAAGAAAACGAACTAATTCTATCTTTACAGATTGAATGTAGTCTAAGCGATGAAAACCCGCGATATTTTTATACTACGTAGTGATTATTGAGTTTTGGATGCTCTTTCTGCGAGTTTTCATACTATGTCGATTCATGGTGTCAGCGTGATATATATAATTAATATAATTTATTATTTCTGATTACCTTCGCGCAATAAAACTCCAACATAAATCACAAACCGCGCGTGTATGAACGCTTAATAAACGTCTGTATTTCTTTTGTGGCTCCAATCTCGAGCGATAGCAAACCTTTATTATGAGCCCCATTGTACGCGAAGATTTTGAAATATGTTTCTAAAATGAAACGATTTTTGTTACAGAATCGCAGATCCATCGCAGCGTGAGAACTTAGGAATCATAGTGCAATATAAGGTCAAAGTGAAATTGTGTCTCGGACCTCTAGGCGGGTGAGTATTCACTTCTTTGTAGTTTGTATCAATACATAATCAGTATGTAAATTCATGCCGGCCGTGTGATACCGGCTTAGAATATCATCAGCCCATTTCTTACCCATAGGTGTCGTAAGAGGCGACTACGGGACTCGAGGGTTACATGTGTATTGCAATTTTAGGCGATTGGCTGACAACCTATCAGTATGGTGATACACAGTTCTCTGGATTGACCTTCAAACTTTTGTCAGACGTGGTGTTAACGCTCTGCCTACCCCTTAAAGGATACAGGTGTGATTTATGTATGTATGTATGTATATAAATGCATGCTGTTACATAGTGAGATTGTCCTAGAAAAAATGAAAAAGACAATAATCCGGAAATTTTACCAATTATCTGTTTAGCAAATTGGAAGAGGAATGGCGTTCCATTTCTCTGCCAATTGAACTGCCGCGGTCTTGCTGAATAGTAATCGTCATTATTTGTCTTCTTCTTCTTCTATCGTGTCGATGGAAAGCCGATCGCCTCAAATTTCGTCCGACCAGTATTTTGCCACTCTCACAGCATTATCATTGGCTGTCATCAGCTGCTCCTGCGTCATTATTGTCACGAGTAGACGAGGGCTAAATGATGCCTCCTCTCGTTGCAGGGACTTGAGCGCAGAGCTGCCGTTCATCCTGATGCACCCGAAGCCGGAGGAGGAGCCCCCGCGGCCCGCCCGCGAGCCCTCCCCGCGCGCCATGGACCACGACCTCATACAACTAGACCCGCAACCGTAAGCACCAATTTACTACTTGTAATATTTTCCAGTGACGACCGATGTGGCGCAGTGGTAGTGCGACTTCACGCGACGGGTTCGATTATCGGTGGGGCAGGTTAAAATCCTGCCCGCACATGAAAATTTTGCAAGTTTTCAAAAAATGTTGACCTAACACGGAAAGTGTTTTAAAATTTGGTATTAAATTTATCGCGGGTTTTCATCGCTTAGACTAGATTCAATCTGTAAAGATAGAATTAGTCGCGGGGTATTAGTTGCAAAACTAACCCGGTAGATGGAGCCGTGCCACGCGTTACTGGCATTAAAATACACTAGCAAAATTGGCGGGCAAGCCTCAAAGTTGATATTTTATCACTTTGTGAATTTGTTCCCAGTATGGTTAGGACATTGCAGACTGAATAACCTGATTATCCGAAAAGAAAAATGGTTTCGTGCTTCGAAGGGCACGTTAAGCCGTCGGTCCCGGTTACTGTCTATGATTACTTAGACGGCGGTCGTGACACAACCATGTCAGAGGCCTACTACTGGTAGTAGGCGGTTGAAAAACTCTGACGACTCGGTGTCCTACTCGAAAAGAAGATTTTCCAGTCACATTTCGCTGTAAGCTACCAGCGACCAACAAAAAGGCTCTTTTCCTTTTTTACTAAGTTTTGTCAAAAGTAAAACCACTAACTACCTAACTTCTGCACATCAGCTTTCGAAGTTGCCTGTCATTGCTTTCGTACCCGTCTTGCACTTTGTCGTTCGTCGACCCGATGTCCCACGCAAAAATAAGACTTTGAAATAGTTCAAACGCTCATTATTACTAAAATTTCCTGCGAATTTTGACTGGCCCGATGGCGTAGTGGATAGTACCCCTGCCTGCTACGCCGAGGGGCGTGTGTTCGATTCCCCCGCACAGCACAAGTATTTGAAAGTAATTTTCTGTCTGGGGTGTATTTTTTTGTCTGGGGTGTTTTCTATGTATTGTATATTAACAAAAAAAGTATCTGTGTATTATGTCAGCTATCTAGCTCCCATAGTACAAGCTTTGCCTAGTTTGAGGCTAGATGACGCTGTGTGAAATGTCCAATATATATTTTTTCTTTTTATATATAATTGTGATATTTAAAAAACGCTATCACTTACCTTTCCAGTGGCGAGAACGGTCAAGAGAACGACGACGATATAATATTCGAGGACTTCGCGCGGTTGCGACTGAAAGGCGCCGAGTCGGACGCCTGAGCCGGGCGAGCGCTGTAACACCAGCGGGCAGTGTGACCCCGCCCTTACACGGGGACAGCGGGCAGTGTGACCCCGCCTTTACCCAATCACAACAGCTTCAGGAACATACAAACAAGATTATCTTACTGTAAGCATGCTGCGAAGATTATGGTAAGAGTGATTCTTTGAAACGCTAAAAAGAATATTATAGCTTCCTTGTCAATTTATTATTTAAATTGATTTAAGGTTTGTTATAAGTCATGGGGCGTTTCCACTAAAGCGGTCATGGGTGGTCTTTAGCATCGCCAGAACTGACAAAACAGAACAGTTGAGATATCTTTTGACTGCATAACTGTAAAAATGGATTACTCGTTCGTTGCGATTACTTTGGTAGATACGCACCGAAGCTATAAAAGCTGTCCCCTAGTAAAACCGACTGCCATCGTCGATCAGCCTGTCTTAAACTTTAACTGTACAGTGTATAATGTGTTGAAGAGAATTTGACTATCGCTACCGTCTATGTTACGTGCGCCTTTGGTTATAGCGGTAATGCATGTAAAAATATTATAATAAAATATACATAGTAGAAATATAAAAATGAATGATACACAATTATTGACAATGAATTAGTGATCTGATGAATTGTAAAATTATCAAATATTAAAATTAATATTGATATTGTATCGTGTGCATGTTTTAGCAAAGAGCATGTTACTCCGTGCTATTTTAGCCCTAAATAGTTTCATGTAATAAGTATACGAAACAATTTGAATGTGATGTTCCAAGTTTCACCCACGCACGGTGTATAGTGAACTAAATTCATATAATGAAACTTTTTATAAAAGCGCGCGTAACATAGATATATTGTAATGGAGAATTTTATATTATATTCGATGTATATTGTATGTGGAAATTTATTTTAATAGTTGTCTATTGATCAAATATTCGAGTACAAGTTTTATTTTAGTGTATTATTGTTATCACCAGGAATTATTAGCCATCGATTTAGCGTTACTTGACAACGTTCAAATGTATTATTTCTCAAATACGATCATATTTAAAAAACGTTCATCTCAATTGAATTTTAATTTAATTAAAACCTTTGTTTGAACTATAGAGTAAATAAAATACAATAGCTATGCCTTAATACACAAATAAATGTTCTCTTTAAAGTTGTCAAGAAATAAGTATAGTACAATATGAGTATGGTATCGTGCATTTAATAGATTAAACGTTTTATACCTGTAAAATATTTAATTTCCGGCGGTAGTTTGACGTGTCCTTACTGTTGATGTTGGAGGTTACAATAAATTAGGCTGAAGTTATTTCACAGCACCTAGATTGATTTTAAGTAGAAAAAAAATACAGCAACAAAGCGTTGTGACGGTTTTCGTTCTATTCTTTAACTAGCACTGAGTCTCTTCGCGCCCTGATCTTACGCCTTAAATTATTCCTGTACCTATGTGAAATAACTTCAGTTTGTAGCGGGTATTTACCTTTAGTGACGCGAGTCTGTCGCTCGCCCGGTGTGCGCCGACCCTCGCGTGTGGCCTTCGAGACAGAATTTAAGCGGTTTTCGTCTGATGTCGGTCACTTGTTATTTCATAATTTTAACAAGTTGAACCTAAACAAATAGTAAAATCTGAGCCTGAATAGATTTTGACCGACATCGGATTGGAACCTATTCTTTAGATGAAATATTATCTAGAATTTTAATATTTGATAACCATACTTTTTCTGTCATAAACGCTTCCAGCTCTAGCTACATATGTTCGATTTCCAAGCCAGGGTACAAAAATTGCACAAATTTACGCTAGGACCACTAAGTAAATGTGTCTTTGTGAAGTACAAATAATTTTTCACAAGTGGTCCGTGTACTAACTCCGTCTGAGTACGGCTCACTCGGCCGGTACATGCCTGTCTGTATCTTATGAAAGTTATGAATGGTAATTGTAAAGTTTTACTACTCAACTTAGACTAGATCGGAAATATTCAGCAAAAAAATATCAGTCGAACGACAATATACTTATGAAGGAGTAAAATGCATTTTGAGAACATGTTTTGTAGCATTAATGCGAATTTTGAATATTTCCGATGTTAGGTCAAAGTTTTTATCTGTACATTTGTTTCCCTGTACAGTTGTTAAAATATATAAGATAACATGTTTATTTGTCTTGCATTCTATGCTTCGTATAGCACAAATAAATATAATTGAATTATGAAACCTCGATTGAAGATTATTAGAATTGAAAACAGTTATAACCGAAAAGTATAAATAATCTATTAAAAAAATTAATTGATTTAAATCGGGGTTTTATTCAGGTGTTTTTTAAGAAACTGGACTAGGTATCAATCTTCAATGCATTATTGTTTACATATTATTATATTAGCTTATGTTCTGTTGCTATTAATTTTGTATTATTTATGTATTTCGATTGTAAGTATAAAAAATATTGGTAATGATGGTGAAATCAGTTTACATACAGGTTTTTAATTATGACACACATTTTACCATATTATTATTACAATATACTGTACGCATTATCTTACTGAAGCGACCAGAATGCCTACGAACAAATTACCGTTTACAGCCAATGAAAATCTAAAGCCTATACAGAATAACCACTTCGAAGGCAATTAAAGCAACTAAATAATTTAAGTTCCCAGAGGCTATCTAAACTTGAAAACATGCACAATACTCAATGTTTCCTTTGCACATATAACCTTAGCGGCAGAAATATCAGTAAATGGTAGATTCCAAAATGTGTAATCAATCAAATGTTGCCAAGTTATTATATAGATAGCGTTTTTACATTTGGCTGTAAAAATATGTGTTTTATCATGACTACAACTTAGTGCAATAGTGTTGTTAAAAAACTTTATTTACCTATATATACCTATAAAAACAATAGTTCTGTTTTATGATAAATTTAATTATACCTACATTATATAATATAAATCAAGAGTCGCCATTGGTATTGTTTTTAAGTAAAATGATTATAAAATGTGATGAATTATTTGTCTAAAGAATTTTCTGTTCGCAAATAGTAATAAAAGTCAACCTAAAAACAATGCACTACACAAATTCTTTTTTAATTTTACATCGAAGACTTTGATGTATACTTTTTCAATAAATAATAATGTAATCAAATGCGTTTTTTTATTATTGACCCCTATATAGCTAAATTAAAAGAAGTGGACCTGCTACGGCCTTCTAAACACTATAATGGTTTTCACCACCACCTCCTCTTTCAATTAACCCAAGGGTTGCCGGCCGGACCCACTGTAAAAAACTTTCGCATAAAAGGGTTCCGTACCTCAAAAGAAGGAACATACGTTAGTATCTATATATAGTTTGTGGAAGGAACAGTGTCGTCGTGTTAGGACGGGTCGCGCCCCGTGCCGCGTGTTGGCGGTCCGCGGCGCGGGCTGGGCGACCCGCGCGTCACGTCACGCAGCGTTGCTCTAGTATTTTGCCGAATCTAGCCCGCGCGTTCAGTCCGCTCGACGCAGCGTTGGCTCTAATCAGGTCCGCGGCCGCTTGTAGATTCAAAATGCATACTTTCCGTGGACCTAGAATTTTGAAATTTGCTAAGTTACTTGGTATTCAAAAACACCTACATACAAGTTCGACAAAAAAATAAAACTTTGCGTTTTAAAAAAAAATTGGGAGGGAAGGAGAAAACTTAAGGCCCGGACTCCCGTGCTGCGCCAGAGAGAAACAGACATTCATTATGTGCTCAAAGTTTCGCGGTATTTCACGGGTTTTCCGAAACTAGAAAAACACTTAGAAACGGTATTCATCTAAATTATACCATTAATAATATACATGGTGTAAAAAAATTAGCTGAGAATATTTTAAGGGGTGAACCAGTACGTGAAACTGAACAATTTTCCCCAAGGAACATAGGTCGAAATATAAAAAAAAAATTGGCCCTCCCATACAAATTATCCCGGCCGGGTAACACATAAACCAAGTATGGGAGGGTCAAATTATTTTTTCATATGTTCCTTGGGGAAAGTTGTTCAGTTTCACGTACTGGTTCACCCCTTAAAATATTCTTAGCTAATTTTTTTACACCTTATATACATATACAATAGACATAATATTGAAAAAATGTTTCAAATAGAGGTTATCTTCTTTTTTTTTCTATCAAGTAAAGTGTGTTAAATTGTGTAACTGATAGGTATATGTTATCAGTTAGATCCTCGACAAAATCTTTTTTTTTTTCACAAAACTGGTTTAAAAATCTTGATTGCGCTATATCCTCGCCTTTAAAGGCTGGTTCAAGTTGGATATCGTATAAAAGTCTTGATGTGCACGTTACGGAACCATCGGTGAGCGAGTCCTAGTCGCACTTGGCCGTTCTTAAGTGTTTTTTTTACATACTGATGTCAGTCATTATTATTATTACACACCAGTTAAAAAACTTTAACTTCAACAGTCCACGGCTGGACATGGGCCTCCCCGTATTGGAGGGTTTTTACCATACACACTACTCACGATTGGTGAGCGCAGTGCAAGGTGTTTAAGCACGTTCACACTATGCCTATATGGGCAGGGGAAATAGAGAATTGGGCAGAGAAGCGAGCTGTGTGATGCCGGCTTAGAATACCGTGTGATGCCGGCTTAGAATAGCATCACCCCATTTCTTGCCCGTGGGAGTCGTAAGAAGCATCTTAGGGACTCGAGGGTGTGTATTGCAATTTTAGGCGATGGGCTGACAACCTGTCACTAAGGCAATACACAATTTTCCGGATGACCCTCAAATGTTGTCAGACGTGGCGTAAATACTACCTTTTTTTTATTTTTATTATTAATGATGGGTTTGCTCTTGACTCTAGTCTAGGTCATAGGACAGAGACAGAGTCTAAGATGGAGCGAGCTCACCCAGAAGAAGCCTGTTCACTCTTACTTTGAAGAGATTAGGATTGTATGCGTTTGGAAACACAGACGCAGGTAGTAAATTCCACTATTTAGCAGTGCGCATTATAAATGATGACTGGAAGCGTTTAGTCCGAATTGGTGGAATGGCTACCAGGTACGGATGGTATCCGGCGGTGCGTCTGGATGTCCGATGGTAGAAGGGAGCTGGTGGTACAAGGTCGTGAAGCTCTTGAGCAATGAGCATATACCTATAGATAATCTGCTTTTACCACTAGTAACGCTAGTTACTAGTTATTATTCTGTGCTTTTACGGAGTATTCTGGTCATGTCCTTTACGCTGATTTGAACAGGGTTGTAGATGTTGTGCATTTTATTTTAGTCGTTGCTTATTTAAAGTATTCCGTGGGTTTAGTTAATTTATAATACCTAAACCTTGATACTATGAAAATACCTTGCCACCCGCGTCGTCGCGGGTGGCAAGGGAGGGGGTGGGTGCGCACAATGTGCAACAAATATTGCGCTATTAGAAACACGCACTGCACTTTGTGCAGCAAGAATGTGACAACGTGTGTACATTTTTACGCACATTCTTGGACCGCCCAGTCTCGGATTTCACATTTTATTTTGCCAGTGTTAATTTCTGTGCTTTTTCTTGAATCGATGACAAAAAAATTCAGGGAAAAGATAAAATGCGTCATGGAAAACATAAACGCACTGTTGGAAACCTTTTTGATGTTTAGGCAGAAAAGGCGATGGCCGACGCGTTTTTGTAGAAAATATACAACAATATAATGAGCCCGTAATATCATAGTTTCACTCCATACGAACCCTTCTAAATATTTTATACGCACGTTAGCGCTTCAAAAATATTTGTTGCACATTTTGCGCACTCATCGGACGGACGGAACTGTCATTAATTTCATTCATTCATTCTTTCTTTCGTTCATTTGTATTATTTGTAGGTTACGGGGGGCGATATTATTTAATTTGTTGAAAAATGATTATTTTGCTGTGAAATACCGATTATTTTAAAATAAAATGAAGGTAAGATAAACGCAATTCACAAATTCTTGTGGAATCACGAAATTGATTGGTGTCTTCCTTGCTGATAACTCAGTATTGCTCTCGTATTGTGTTTGTGTTTTTGTCTATCTAGCTGGCAAAAACGTTAAAAATAAATTTGAAGCATATAATATTAAGTTAAAAGTTAGTATATCATAGAATAAGACCTTATCATATTAGAAAATTTACGTAGTCCGTCATTGGTGTTTGCCCTAGAAAATACCTGATCAAAAGCTGGCAGCATTCTCCACGGGCCTGATGGGGTCCCGGGGGCTGTCTAAAAGAGAGCTAGAGGAGCTGAAGAAGAAGGAGGAAGAGGAAGCGGCGGCTCATGTGTTCAAAGAGTTTGTGGAGACCTTCCAGGATGTACCAACCCCTACTTCCAAAGTTTGGGTGAAAGCTGGTACTTATGATGCTGGGGCGAGAAGTAAGTGAACATTGGGATGCTTAACTGATTTTCTATTTAAGATAGAAGCCATTGAAATGTAAAGTAAAGTTGGTAATAATGAGGCTGTATACATAGCTATAAACTAGTCTAGGCACATTATACAGTTTGTCATCAACACAAAAAAATAAGATGATAGTGAAATTGTATAGAGGTCAGTTAAGCACATGTTGGTATTATGAGATATGTATAAGGAACTGACTCTTATACTACATTGAAGTCATTGAATGAAAGTACATAAGAAAGTTTCACAAATGACTGTATAGATACCTAGGTTTACAGGAAGTAAATCATGATTCCATTATTTTTATACATTGAATTATATTTCACAGAGGAAGACACATCTGAACGTGGGAAGCTTTACAAGCCAACATCTAGATTAGATGAGAAGCGAACTCCAACTGAGGCTGAAATAGTCCGGAGTCTAATAAAGGCAGAGAGCTCCAGCAGATCTAGTCAGAAGAACAAACTGAGCAAAGACAAAAAGAAGAGCAATTTGGAACTTTTTAAGGAAGAACTGAGACAGTAAGTATATGTTTTATTTTCAATTGTCTACTCAAAAGTGCATATGTTATGTTTGCTGAGCATTATTGGCTTAGATTCAGATTAATTTAATTTGTGTTAAATATAAATCATCAATAAATAAAGTTGTTGCTGTTTATAACTTAAATAAATTAAAATACATACATACATACATAAATCACGCCTATATCCCTTACGGGGTAGGCAGAGCGTTAACGGCCGTAAAACGGATATTAACACCACGTCTGACAAAAACTTGAGGGTTATTCAGATAACTGTGTATCACTATAGTGACAGGTTGTCAGCCCATCGCCTAAAGTTGCAATACACATCCCTCGAGTCCCTTAGTCGGCTCTTACGACACCCATGGGTAAGAAATGGGGTGATGCTATTCTGCGCCGGCATCACACGGCAAATTAAAATACATTAATTAATTTTACCTAACTACAACTAAAAATAAGATGAATGTCAGTGAAAATATGTAAAAAATAAGAATATTATACATTTTATTATATATTTAGCATTTCATTCACTGAATATAAAACCTTTAAAATCTGCCACACTATGAATCAATTCAGAAAAAATGAATTCCATCTTTTGCTGAATGCCATATATTGGGCTAATAACACAGCTGATATGTTGTATTATAAGCAAACACATTTTTTAAGTTTGGAAGTACTTGAAAAGAAAGTAACTCTTTCTTTTACTTGCTTTATAATTAGGATAAATCCACTTTTTCAGGATCCAAGAAGAAAGATCAGAGCGGCACAAATTCAAAAATGTACTCCGGGAGCGAGGAGTGGTTGGTGTTGAGCCCATCATTCCAGATATTCCAGACATTGGCTCCTATGACACAGGAGATCCTAACACTACTAACTTATATCTCGGAAATCTTAGTCCCAAGGTAACATATATGGGCACTTCTTACTTTAAAACAGATGTAGTCAACCTCAAGTTTTCCTCAATTTGGTTGATTCCTGCATAGTCTCTTTTCAAGTGGGACACCGAGTCATCCAACGACCCGATGAACCCTGGTGTCAGAGTTTTCTAACCGGCGATTACTAGTAGTAGGCCTCTGGTTAGACATGTTTGTGTAACAAGTTAGTTTAATGTTCATAACTATTGTCTAAAACTAATTTAGTAACGGAAATTATTAAACTGTGGGGAGTTTATTTAAAAGTGATCTAGAGAATGTGCAGCAGGGTTCCCTGTGCAATCACGAGCTGAACGCAACATCTTGCACTGTGCTGATGTGTTCTGATTGTTTTACTGGTTGTACCTATTGTATACATACATACATACACATATCACGCCTATAATCCCTTGCGGGGTAGGCAGAGCGTAAACAGCCGCAAAAAACGGCCATTTACACCACGTCTGACAAATGTTTGAGGGTTATTCGGAATATTGTGTATCGCTATAGTGACAGGTTGTCAGCACATTGCCTAAAATTGCAACACACACCCTCGAGTCCCTTAGTATGTATAGTATGTACCTATTGTATGGTGTCTTTAAAAACAATTTCTAGGTTATGATTGGCTGGATCAAATTACAACAAATTATAACAAATGACGCTCGTGGCACACGAAGTTAGGGCCGCGACCCTCCGCACTTCCACAAGTCTGTATCATATTTAATCATAATTACTGACAGACTAATTTGTGTTGCAGATAACAGAACAACAGCTAATGGAGATATTCGGTCGGTACGGTCCGCTAGCGAGTATCAAGATCATGTGGCCGCGCTCCGACGAGGAGAAGGCTCGCGGCAGGAACTGCGGTTTCGTCGCGTTCATGTCACGTAAAGACGGAGAACGGGCGTTGCGATGTATCAATGGTGAGTGAGATGTATAATGGATGACCATAAATGTATGTACAACACAATCTGTTGATATTTTCTTTCCTTAATTTATTCTGATTTCAAAAATGAGGGTCTTGATACATTCTGTATGTATGTAGATTTCTTAGGATTCAAATTGACGGCCGATGTGGCGCAGTGGTAGTGCGACTGTCTGAGACGCAAAAGTTCCGGGTTCAATTCCCGGTGGGGCGCTCACAAAGTTGATATTATCACTTTGTAAATTTGCTTCCAGTCTCGTTAGAAAATTGCAGGCTGAACCACCTGATTGTCCATAAGCAAGATGGTTAAGTTAAGCCGTCGGTCCCGATTGCTGTCTATGATTACTTAGACGGCGGTCGTTACACAACCATGTCAGAGGCCTACTAGTAGTAGTAGGAGGTTGAAAACTCTGAGGTTGTCAACTCGGTGTCCTACACGAAAAGAAGAATTGTGAGATAGATATGCAACAAACTGCATTTCATTTCACTTCACTTCGTTTCACTTTTATTTCTTTCACTTCACTTCGTTTCTCTTTTCTTCATTCACTTCATCAAACTGCATTTCATTTCACTTCACTTCGTTTCACTTTAATTTCTTTCACTTCATCAAACTGCATTTCATTTCACTTCACTTTGTTTCACTTTAATTTCTTTCACTTCACTTCGTTTCATTCACTTCATCGAACTGTATTTCATACTAGCTGTTACCCGCGGCTTCGCCCGCGTACTCATAGAGTTTTATTAATTAGTTGTGTATTCTAAACGACACATCGTAAGGCGAACAACTGTGTAAACTGGGAGGGCACTAAAATCACTATTCACCGATACACAGACGACACTACACTGGAATGGTTCACTTCCTTGAAAAAGTATATAATTTGTGGTACCTGGGCGCTACCATCACTAATACAGGCTATTGTAAAATCAAGTAATGAGGCGCAAGAATGATCCTTGAGTTCTTTTGCCACTTTGCACTCATGATCACTGGAAAAGTCGATGGCAAACGACCAAGAGGTTTCAGTACAATTAGGTGGTCTCATTAAATACACTCAGCGCTCTATGTCGCCAAAGATACGCAGCGATGGAAAAGAATCCTGAATGAGAAAAATATTTCCCATCAGGGGAATTACGACCTTCAATAATGAAGATATTACGACGCTAGAAAGAAGATTATGACACATTTATAGTGTAAGGAAAAACAGGCATTTAATGTTAAAAGTAAAGATAACGTAATTTTAATAGAGACGCAGTCACTAAACCGGAAAAATTATCGTGAGTAATATGGAAGACATATCTTGATGGAGAGCGCGTATACAAAAATTGTCTTTCAAAGGGGAGGGATTTATGCTTTTACAGTGTTTCGGAGCGTTTGTTTCCAGAAGAGTGTTAAAGACATACTACACAGCTTAATGGACACAGAACAGAGCACTATTTTAATACGCTATTGTAAACGATATTGTAAGTTTTACCATCTGGGGATAAAATGAAGAGGTTCTGAGCATTGGACACACGCGAACATGCTACATATAGCTGGCCATGAGAGAAGCACGGTTTTTCTAAGTGGACCCCCGCTACCTTTAAAGTTTGTCCCTGCGCTTTGTTGATTGTCATTGCGAAACTAAGCTTGATAGGAAATTGCAGCCTCTTGAATTGGAATGGAAGATCTGTGGGAATAATTGGGATCCGTGGTATTATTACATTTTCACCCTTGCCAACGCCGGTTAAGATGGTGGCTCCAATTATGTTCCGTCCTAGTTGTGTCACACGAAGTCTCGTTCCATTACATAATCGAGGGGCATCTAAATTTCGCATAAGCATGACTGGAACGCCTACTTTTAATTGCAGCTTATGTGAGGGCACACCTGACAACTCCAATGAATTTAAAAACTCGACGGGGTATGAAGTGCTCTGTTCTGTGTCCATAACCGTGTCTACTTGTATATAGCTTTAATTTTTTTTTAATATTCCTGCTATTTTGAAATTTTTATTACATACAAACATGCTCCAAGAAGACATGAAAGAAAGGAGTGGGTATGTAATCAAGGATTTGAAAACCTATATTAGCTCCAAACCAAATTAACTTGGGGATGGATGTTCTTGGATTGGAATTATAATAATATGAATACGCAGTATAATGATTTTGCCTAGTCTTCAATTTTCAGGACTATGGTACCAAAAAATTTAAGTTTATTATGTGTCTTCGCAAGTATACGCAGGGCAAACTTACTGTGCTAAAAATGGTTATTATTATAGAAATGGACTTTCAAATCATGTTTAACTGTAGAAATTAACTTTACTACTGTGGTAAGAAGTATCTCAAGTACATACCCACATCACCCTTAAAGCCACATTCATATCCCAAAACTCATATTCAAGAGACATTCTCATAGTAGTGCTATACAGGGTGTAAGTGACAGCCCTTCGAATACTGATTGGGTGTATTCAAACCATGAAACTGAACAACCTGCCATAGATTAAATTCTTTTTTTCTATATCCCATACAAAATCACAATCAGCTCACTGCATTTACTATGGGAATATCAGTATTCGGAGGGCTGTCCCTTACATCCTGTATATACATCTTTTTTATGTGGTATGGATGTATTCTATGCTACACAATAATCAGTTTTCCGATGGGAAAAATATGTTTTTCCGAGATAAAAAGTAACCTATGACACTCACCAGCTTTTCATCTAACTGCTTTCCAAAAAAAAAATGCTTTACATCGCTGCATGATACTCATTTATGTATGTAGTATGGATGTATTCTATTGCTAAACATTAATCGGTTTTCCGAAGGGAAAAATATGTTTTTCCGGGATAAAAAATAACCTATGTCACTCACCAGCTTTTCATTTAGCTGCTCTCAAAAAAAAAAATGCTTTACATCGCTGCATGATACTCATCTATGTTCGTAGTATGGGTGTATTCTATTGCTAAACATTAATCGCTTTTCCGATGGGAAAAATATGTTTTTCCGGGATAAAAAGTAGCCTATGTCACTCTCCAGCCTCTCACCTAACTGCACACCTAAAAAACACTGCATGATATCGCTCTGTTGTAACGTGAAAGAAAGACAAACAAACAAACAAACAAACAAACAAACACACTTTCGCATTTATAATATTAAGTATGGATCACTTCACTTCGTTTCACTTTAATTTCTTTCACTTTACTTCGTTTCTCTTCTTTTCATTCACTTCATCAAACTGAATTTCATTTCACTTCACTTCGTTTCACTTTAATTTCTTTCACTTCACTTTGTTTCTCTTCTTTTCATTTAAATTCACTTCCTCTAAGAGCACTACCTGTAACTGCACTTCTATTCACTTTTCTTTTTTTCTTTATTCCACGGCACTTAAAATTTATTTCACTTCAATTTATTTTATATCACTTATGCTTAAGCTGAAACATTTCATACAGTTCCTTTCTTTGAACAGTCTAATCTTTTTTCATGTTCAGAAATCAAAGCGACATAATAAATATGATGAAATAAAGACAATGCGTTTATTTCAGGCAAGGAAATAATGAATTACGAAATGAAGCTGGGGTGGGGCAAGGCGGTGGTGATCCCTCCAGTACCGATCTACATCCCGCCCGCCCTGCAGCAGCCCTCGCAGCCGCCGCCGCCCTCCGGCCTGCCCTTCAACGCGCAGCCGCCCAAACACAAGGCTAATAAGGTTCATTCTTGAAATATGGACAAATTACTCGCAATAACGTGGCAATTTGTCGATTCTACCCAGCGCCTCCAACAAGGTTCCAATTCCAATTATTTTATATAAAAAAATAACAATAATTATCATTTGTTAATTTCAGATCCCACGGGTGCGACCTGGAGAATATTATCCAAGTGACCCAGACGACAGAAAAGAATACGAAAAGGTAAAATATGACATATTATTATAGTCCAAACCATAAGCAGAACAGAACCATATTGGATATCGTCATCAATTGAAAGGTTATTATTTTTAAATAAAATTGTAATGGTCTAATTTGTAACGTCTCACTTATTTTCAGATCTTGTCACAATCCATCGTCAAAGTCGTAGTTCCAACTGAAAGGTATGATCTCTACTTAACACAAATATGAAAACGAAATCACATACACACACACACACACACACACACACACACATATCACGCCTTTTATACCTTGCCGCAAAACGGCCATTTACGTCACGTCTGACAAATATTTGAGGGTCATTCGGAAGTGTATCACCAATGTGACAGGTTGTCAGCCCATCGCCTAAAATTACAATACACACCCGCAAGTCCCTTAGTCGCCTCTTACGATCCCCACGGGAAAGAAATGGGGTGATGCAATTCTAAGCCGGTATCACACGGCATATAACGAAATCACGATCACATTAATATGCTTGCCTCCACTCATGTACATATTATGTACTTATATAGAAAGATCACCTTGTTCACTTTTGCTAGAACATAACATTGCCGTTTAAAATGGACGGTCTAAACCTGATTTCAGGAATATCCTAATGCTGATCCACCGCATGGTGGAGTTCGTGATCCGCGAGGGTCCGATGTTTGAAGCAATCATCATGAACAAGGAGATGAACAACCCCTTCTTCCGGTTCCTCTTCGAGAACCAGTCGCCGGCTCACATCTACTACAGGTACGTGAATATCTCAATCACTAGGACGTTTACATGGAAATCATTTTATACTAATTGTCAAGAAAAAATATATTAAGGAAATAGCGTATATCTCCCATGCTAAAACAATTAAATTCAAAGCTTAAAACAGCAACAGCCAACACAAGATCTTATGGCCTCCGTGCTAAAGCTTGAAGACGACCTGAACAATAAAGAGCAGCAATCCTTGTTGAATGACGTAGATATTACAGGTATTCCTGAGTTTCCAGGCGAGTCGGTTATGCATATAGTCTTGACTGCAGCAACAAAACTGGGTTGTAATTTGCAAGAATCTGACGTAGTCACCGCATCGAGAGTTGGTCCCAAACGAAAAGACCAAGAAACTGGTAAACCGGCTTGGCCGCGTCCTATTGTTGTGCGGCTGGCTAGACAAGCGACACGAACCGACTTCATCAAGTGCTCGCGTACACGACGAGGAGCTACGACGCAGGGTCTTGGGCTCCCAGACCACCAGCCCAGAAACTTTTACGTCAATGAGCGTCTCACTAAAAATAATCGCGAGCTTTTTAATCTTGTTCGTTTGGCTGGAAAAGAAAAGAACTGGAAATTCGTGTGGACCAGCTATGGACGTATTTATGCAAAGAAAACCGAAAGCGACACTCTGCATATTTTTCGTAACAAAGCGGACTATGCTCGTGTTTTTGACGACAAAACAGGCACCACCTAATGTGGTCTTTCTTACTATACTTGTTTGCGGCTTACTCGATTCTGTTTTCTCCATAACGAGCAATGAAGTGGATATTTATGCTGCCAGGGATAACGGACTAGATATTCAATACTATAAAATTATGATACTTATTTTGGGTTTATTTTCTATACTTTTAATATTATTTTATCTATATATAGCACATATTTATTTTACACACACACATATACTTATTATAATATTTTATTTGATAAACATTATAAATACTTTAGAACAAATTTGGTTACCGCTATTTTCTCATGTACCTATAGACATCTTCACATCTTATATTGTAATTAATGATGGTTAAAAATTCCTTTCTTAAGTTAGGTCTTTTTAACGCAGGTTCCTTAAATACTAAAGTTGACGAATTTCAGGCCATGTTGTTAAGAGAAAAGCCACATGTCCTTGCTATCAACGAAACGTGGTTAAGCTTGGGCAATGAATTTTGCGCTCCGTCTGTGCCTGGATATCGTTTTCGCCATTTGCCTCGTCCGCGAGGACTATCTAAAAAACGGGGTGGAGGGGTAGGATTTTATTATCAGCGCGATTTGTCAATCCGTTTATGTCCACATCCAATAACTAACATTGAAGTGGAGCAGATATGGCTACACCTAGCAGATGTGCCAGAGGTTACTCTCAATAACAACCCTATCCCTTACTCGTCAAGGGTGAAGAATCTGGGTATTCTGATGGACCAGACTTTGGCCTGGACTGATCAGGTGAGTGAAGTTAGCCGAAGGTTATACGCTTCTCTTCATTCGCTCAAGAGGCTGCAAAACTTCCTTCCCATATACACAAAAATTATGCTGGCTCAGGCCCTTCTTCTACCTTTGTTGGATTATGGGGATGTGGCGTTTCTGGACCTGTCTCAAGAGCTTCTGAATCGAATGGAACGTTTGCAGAACCAGTGTATCCGTTTCGTTTTTGGATTGCGGAAATTCGATCACGTGTCCGAGTTCAGGGAGCGGTTGGGGTGGTTACCAATCCGACAACGCAGAGATTTGCATATCTTGTCCCTCCTGTACAATGTTCTTAACAATCCTAACGCGCCCATCTACTTGCGCGAAAGGTTTGAGTTGCGCACAATGGAGGCGGGCTCTCGCCTGCGTTCCTACGGCGATTTATCTCTCCGGATATCGGTCTGCTCGTCTAAGATGTACGCTGAGTCATTCACTGTCCGCGCTGCGCGCTTATGGAATCAAATTCCTTCTGATGTAAGGAAAAGTAAAAATGTGTTAGGTTTTAAAACTAATATAAAGAAAGTTTGGGGTTTTGGGTCGGATAACTCGGATAATTTGTAGGGTATATTAAGTATGTAAGTAAGTCTATTATATTTACGTCGTATTTATGTAGTATATTATTAAGTAGATAATATTGTATTCAGTTTGGTCCCAAGTATGTATATAAATAGCTTTTCGTTCACCTTTTCATTCTAGTTTACCTGCTCACATCGTATCCTCAGAGTTTCTCAAGGGTTGACTGGAAGAGATCCCTTAATGGGATAAGTCCGCCTTTGTGTCATTTCTTGTTTTTGATTTAATATATGTTTTCTGTATTAGTTTTAAGAATGTTCAATAAAGGGATTATACATACATACATATGGATAAGCTTTTCCATGAATAAAATGCGATTTCTTGTTGGTACGGCTTATAGACCTGACTGGGTAAGTCATAATACTTTTTTTGACTCCTTGACTGACTCACTAACGTCTATATATAACCACGATTTTTTAATACTAATGGGTGATTTTAATATTGATCTCTTGGATGATTCTGATTATAGGACAAGTTATTTGAAACAATTTATGCGTTGCTCTAGTTTAACCAACTATGTGCAACAGGCGACTCATTTTACCGATCACAGTGCCAAACTCATAGATTATTTTCTTACTGACGCCTGTGTTTTGAATGTAACTGTAAATCATATCCCGGAACTCGGAGCCCACGCTACAATATTTGCAGAATTTAAAATTAAGAAACCAAAAATTAAACCTCACGTGATTATCCAACGCCCGTTAAAGAGCATTAATATGCTCCAATTTGAATCTGCCATAAATGCTATTGACTGGTCGTGTATAGGTAGCTTAGATAACGTAAACGATATGCTTAACCAACTGAACGTTTTTATTCTGCACGTGTTTAATATTTTCGCACCTGAGAGACGCATTACCATTTCGGAGAAAATGTTGCCATGGTTAACAAGTAATATTAAGTATCTACGAAGTTTACGTGACGAAGCTCATTCCAAAGCAAAATTAACAAAACTAGACTCTGATAAAATAAATTATAAATCTTTAAAACACCTTGTTATTGCTAATACTTATGCCGAAAAGAAGGCGTATTTTAACGAAATGGTAAATAAGAACATTAACAATGGAAAAGTTCTCTGGAAAAATCTGAAATCTACTGCTATACCAGATTTTAAGAACACACCTGATCTACCAGATTATTTTAATAATGCGGGTGACATCAACAAGAGCTTCCTCGATGTACCTGGTAATGATAGCGCCGACATGTCTACCATGACTTATTACGAGTTTTATAGGCATAGCGATGCCACTTTTAAACTAAATCCAGTGCACGAAAATGTGGTGGCCAAGACGATATTTAAGGTCAAGTCAAATGCTCTTGGTCAAGATGGCATTTCGAGGGACATGCTTATATTAACTTTGCTCCAATCGCTCAGTGCTATCACAACCATCATTAATAAATCTATTGAAAGTGGTATTTTCCCAGATCAATGGAAAAGTGCGATAGTGTGCCCACTACCTAAGAAAAACAATGTGACAGACCTAAAAGACTTGCGACCTATCAGTATTCTGCCTTTTTTGTCTAAGATTATTGAAAGAATAGTCTACGACCAAGTCTACAAGTATTGCATCTCTGCCAACATTCTTCCCGAGCTCCAGTCAGGGTTCCGCTCCAAACGTAGCACGGCAACAGCTCTCCAAGACGTTGTAGACAATCTTTTGTGCTTTCAGGACTCAGGGTTGGGGTCGATTTTGGTTCTGCTTGATTTCTCGAGGGCTTTTGATTCGATTAATTCGTCATTGTTGATATCAAAGCTCTCTTACTATGGTTTCGAGTCAACAGCGCTCAGGTGGTTCAGCAGCTATTTGTCCGGACTTGACCAGAGGGTTCTAATACGTAGATCTGACGGAAATCATTTAACATCGGATCCGCTACAGGTACAGCGAGGAGTTCCGCAGGGTTCTATCCTAGGCCCGTTACTCTTTATAATATATTGTTCAGACATTACAAACTGCATTCAAAACAGTAAATATCATATATATGCTGATGACTTGCAAATTTATATGCCAATTGCTCGTGCAGATGAAAATAGGGCAGTCAAATCTCTCAATGATGACCTGGATAGAGTTTTTAATTGGAGTCAGATAAACGGTCTTGCTTTAAACTCCAATAAATCGAAATTTATGATCATTGGGACGAAACACCAAACTAGGCTGCTAGAATCCGCAAACCCTACCGTGACCGTCTATCAGCGCAGACGTGTGCAAGTTAATTTCAAAAATTAAACATATCTTAGAAAGTGAAAGTGAACCCTAATAACTTTTAATTGTGAGTTCCATATTGCTATCAAGATTAAAATCAACATAATTCTCTTTGAGACTAGAACACCGCCAACCTAAAACGTCAGCAGAGCGTCGTCTCCACAAGGTGGCGCCACCTGACTCTGTGCAAGAACGAGACAATTGCATTTTTTATCCTGCTTATACTCGAGCGGGCGGGTGAGAGAATAGCGCTAAGCGTTTGAGACATTATTGTACTTGATATAAACTCTGAACCAACCAATATACAGGATGAGCTTTATAGCACGCTCACCCAACAAAAAAGATGCCGCTGGCAGTGCTGCTACTGGCTCTGTACCAGATTTATCAAAGATTTCGGATCAAACTTTTGATTTTGAGTCAGCTAGAAATATGTATCGTAAAAGGCGTCAGCCTGATCTAGATCATTCATGTGACTGTCAATCCGATTTGTTGGAATTACGAAAAGATGTCAGTAAAATAGCGACTATGCTGCATACACTGGTTGAATCACAGACGGCATCTGCCAAAACTATCCAAGAAAACTTTGATGATATTAAGGACCAGTTTGAGAAAATAAACACTCTTAACCATACTATTGCCACAGAGCAAAATACTATGAAATCCCAAATAACGGAAATTAATGATAAACTAACTTCCAACGATCAAAAAATTTCGGTTCTTGAATCCGATATTGATCAGCTCAAAACAAACCAGAACTATACCGCTAAGACTGTAATTATGGAAAATGAACAAATAATTCGTGAAGTTGAAGACCGCCAAAATAGATCTAAGAACATTATTATTGCTGGCATCCCTGAACCAACATCTAAATTACGTGATGAACGTAATGCCAAGGATGAAACCGAAATATTGGCTGTTATCACGACAATTGTAAAAGAATGTCCAAAACCAATCAAATTCCATCGTAACGGCAAGTACGTTCAGGACAAAACACGCACTTTAAAAGTATATTTTAACAGCCAGGATACAGTAAAATTACTACTACGCAATAAAGGCAACTTGCCCGAAGGTATAAGAATATATTCAGATCAAACTCCAATGCAACAAAAGGTTTTTAAAGAACTGAAACAGGAATTAGTCAATCGTCAAGAAAATGGTGAAACTAATCTGGCGATTAAATATCAAAAAGGAGTACCTAAGATAATAGCAAATCAATCAAAAAACTAAATACTCATCCAGCATCAAACTACGACACAGAAACGTTCCCTGATGATACTACAATATCCTATCAAATTACCAATAACTACCAATGTCTACCTGCCACATCAAGACTCAATTTCTACTATGCAAACATGCAAAGTATCAGAAAGAAAGGCAAATTCGACAAACTCAAATGTGAACTGAAGCTACTACCAAAGCAACCACAAGTTATACTTGTAGCCGAGACCTGGATTAAAACTGAAGAGCAAGCTTTATCTTTTCAATTACCTCATTACACGCATTATTACAGCTACAGAAACGACAGAGTTGGTGGCGGTGTATCAGCTTTCGTTCACAACGACTTAGACCACAACCTCAGTGAAGCACTTTACAAAGGTGACAACAACTATCTGTGGATTCGACTGGAGAGATATGGCTTGGAAATTGGCCTTTTCTATTACCCTGGAGGAGAAAGCCACTATAAAGATTTTCTTGAAACATATAGCGAACAACTTAGACGAAGAAAAAGAGCGATTGTGTTTGGCGACAGTAACACTGATCTTTTAAAAGCTTCCTCTCAAAGGAAACATTATAAAGAAGTTCTTGATGAAAATGGATTTAGGCTATTAAATAAAGCCGATGTAAAGTACTGCACAAGACAAACATCGCTGACAAAGTCAATCATAGATCATGTCAGCACAAATTTAAAATCAAACAACTTTCATCTGGCTATACTCACGGCTCCACTTTCTGATCATCATCAAATTCTTTTACAACTTAAGAAGTTTAAACCACCTCCAAAAAAACGTGTGACATATGAAGCTTTGAACTACACTGAATTATACAAATCAACAGAGCAAGCTGACCTTCAACAATTGAACCAAGATTTTCCTAGTATTGAAACCTTTATTAAGAATCAAATAGACAAATGCACAGTAACTAAAACGAAGATTCTGAATCCTCCTTTAAAGGATTGGATAAATAAAGATATACTAAGTTTAATAGAACTAAAGAACAACCGCTGGACAGAGCTTCAAGAAAATCCGAATAATCAAAATTTAAAGACTGAGTTTGAAATACTAAAAGAAAGGACAAAGAATATGATTAAAGACACTAAAGACACATACTTTTACAAAGAATTCAAGAAATGCTCTAAACGACCGAAAAAGACATGGTGCTTGCTCAACACACTATCTAATAATAAAAAACCGAAAAGTTCTGCCCCAAAACTCATAGTAAACCAAAACATAATTACAGATCCTACTGACATATGTAACTGCTATAACAACTATTTTTCTACCATCGGTAAAACGCTCGCTGAACAAATTCCATCCAAATTTTACAACAACTCAACGCACACGCTACCTCTAAACCCACACCAACACAGCATCTCCCAATTTAAGCTATGTACAGAAATAGAAATAAACAAAATAATTAATGATCTCGATTCTAATACAAGCACTGGATTAGATGGCATTAGTGCAAAAGCTATCAAATGCGTCGGGAAGCTGATAGCCCCTTGCTTGGCATCCTGTGTCAACAATATGTTTAATAATGGAGAGTTTCCGGATTCTCTCAAAGTTGCCAAAGTTACACCAGTCTACAAATCTGGGACGAAAACAGATCCGAGTAACTATCGACCTATTTCAGTATTGCCAGCGCTGTCAAAAGTATTTGAAAAAATACTATATAACCGTTTAGACGAGTACTTGAATTCCATCAACTTCCTTTTCGACAAACAATACGGATTTAGGGCCAAATCAAACACATTATCAGCCACTGTCGATTTGATAACCAAAATAAAACTTAACATCGATAAAAAGCAAATTGCGCTGGGTACTTTTATCGATTTAAAGAAGGCGTTTGACACTGTCAGTCATACACTGTTACTACGGAAACTGGAAAGTATAGGAATCACTGGAAATTGTCTGAAAATTTTCAAATCATATCTCTCAAACCGGAAACAAATTGTAAAATTGAATGAATGCCATAGTCAACCGCGGTCGATTGATTTTGGAGTTCCTCAAGGGTCCATATTGGGCCCCCTATTATTTCTCATTTACGTCAATAATATAAAAGATATCGGACTCCAGGGTCAATTGACGCTATATGCAGACGACACTTGCCTGTTTTACTTTGGATCATCAATCGAGAGAATATTATCACAGGCGCAAAGCGACCTTGATGTTCTTTACGAGTGGTTCCAATATAACCTTCTTACAATCAACATATCCAAAACTTCATACATAATATTTAGAGCTAAAAATAAAATCGTACCACCGCATAAACCACTGACAGTTGACAGCGAGGCGCTTTGTGAGAAATCTAGCGAAAAGTATCTGGGTCTTAGATTGGACAAATACCTTAATTGTGCGCATGAAACTGACATCTCTGCTTGGTATTCTTCGTAATATTGTCCGCTGCCTACCCCGCCAGGTGCGTGTCGGCATTTATAACTCCTTAGTAAAGTCACACCTTCTTTACCTAATAGAAGTATGGGGAAATGCAGCTAAAACCAATTTAAAAGACCTACAAATAGCACAAAATAAAATAGTCAAAATGTTATTCCACTTACCATATCGCACGCAAACACTAACAGTGTTTAAAAAGACAAATATAATGAATATTACACAACTATACACGTATACCACATGCTTATTAATACGAAAAATTCTTAATAAAAACATTCACTCCGAAATAACTTTCACAAAAAAAGAGCAATTACTCAAACATACTCTCCGTAGCAGAAGTCATATAATCCTACCAAAAATAAGAACCGATTACGGTAAAAAAACTATTTGCTTTGAGGGAGCGCAACTATACAATAAATTACCTTCACACATAAAGAATATTGAGTCTAGTAATGTGTTCAAATCACAACTGCAAAAACATATTTCTTGTAAATACTCTGCACTAAAATAAGCATCCCGTATAATGTTCACACTGTACTAATCCCGCCAATTGACTGGACATCTTACGCCATGCAAATATCTAAGAACGCGGTGTCTACTTAACTGGCCTCAATTACTTGTTTTGTTTGTAGTGACGTCGTTGCATGCTTGGAGCACACAACAAAAATAAATCATATTTCTTGGTTTTTATTTTTATAAGTACCCACTGCTGTTTTGTTAGTACGGTCATTTTTTATTGTATACTTTTATTTAGATAATTAGTTCTCATGTTAAGTGACTTATGTGTAGTCTTTTATGAGAATAAAGTTCTTTAAACTGAACCCCAATGTTGCCATTATGGGTACTTTACTTGAACGGGTTTCCGAAGCACGTAATCTCGGTCTGAATTTTGACTCACAACTAAGATTCGAAAATCACGTCACTGAAGTAGCACGAAGTTGCTTTTACAGGCTGAAAGTTCTGTACCAAATTAGACCGTTTATCAGTACAGACATGAGAATCAGATTGTGCGACACTCTTGTATTATCAAGGCTTAATTACTGTCTTACTGTATATGGACCGTGTATTTACAAAAAATCAGAAATGGTCGTGCAGCGCGTTCAGAATGCCTGCGCACGGTATTGCTTTGCAATACCTCCTCGGACCCACGTCACACCTTTCTTAAACGCCTCAAATCTACTTAAAATGCAACAAATTTTAAGTCTTTTTTACGCCTGTCAATTGCACGACATCATTAAGTTTCAAGAGCCTAGTTATCTATACAAAAAACTCTCTTGGCGACTCTCTGGTCATGAGAAATATACTGTTAGGTCTTGTTCAAGTTTGATGCGTGTGCCGCGACACAGAACAGCTGTCTTTCGAGGAGGTTTCAGTTACCGAGCCAACAAATGTTGGAATGACATCCCCCCGCCAATTCGGAACCTTACTAATAAATTTTCTTTTAAAAAACTATATAGAGAATACCTTCTTAATATTCAAATCAACACCGGTAGCTGATCTCATTTCATACTAAGGTAAAAGTATTTAACGTTTTGAGTGTTAGTTTAGGGATACACTTGTATTTAATATAATATGTATTTTACTTTATTAATATATTTATATGACATAAATATTTATATATGTATTTTTAAATTAGGTTTTTATTTATTTATCTTTTAATATAGTATGTAATGTACTTGACATTAAATGTTTATGTATTATCTAAAATCCATGATTATGAGTCTATACATTTTCTCTTCTTCTTTACCTTCCTCATAGTAAATAAATTTTAATCACGGTTTCGACACATATTTTATATTTTATTTTATTATCACCGTTACTTATAAAAAATACATAAATTTCGTGAGCGTAACTCTGGTACTGACAGAATATCAGTGTTGCTAAGGGTTGCCTGCTCTTTGCAACAACATGCTGAGTCAGTCCCTTTTCCCTGACCAGTGTACGTGAACTTTTACTTTGTGTTTATTTTGTTATCGACTGTTTCTTTTTATGTTTTGTAACTGTTTACCTGCACTGTTTTTGGAATAAATGTTTTCTATCTATCTATCTTATTTTGAAAATTATATAATCTTCTTCTTCTTCTTTGCGTGTGGGACACCGAGTCGTCCAACGACCCGATGAACCCTGGTGTCAGAGTTTTTCAACCGCCTACTACCACTAGTAGGCCTCTGACATGGTTGTGTAACGACCACCGTCTAAGTAATCATAGACAGCAACCGGGACCGACGGCTTAACGTGCCCTCCGAAGCACGGAACTATTTCTTTTCGGACAATCAGTTGGTTCACCCTGCAATGGCCTAACCAGACCGGGAACAAATTCACAAAGTGATAAATATCAACTTTTTTTTTGTGAGTGTCCCACCGAGAATCGAACCCGGAACCTTTGCGTAGCAGGCAGTCGCACTACCACTGCGCCACATCGGCCGTTATTATTATATAATAATTTGTTTTCCATACAATTTAGCTCGCGATCATATTGTATTATGAAGCAGTATTTGATTGTACTATGATTTGTTAAGCACTCAGTGTTATATTATTTTCATAAATGAAAAAAGAAATTGAAAAGATCCTGGACCGTGGGGTACCGTCCCACTGCTCTGCCAACTGAGCTACCGGCGCCCCGACTGACTCTTATTATTTTCGAAGCGATATTTAGTATAAGCTATTGCAATTAATACTATGGTTAGTCCCTAATTAAAATTCAAACCATGCGATGAAACTTTGCTTATTTAAATGTACTTACTATGTTTTTATTATGCACTCACAGTGCTATATTAGATTCATAATAGTAGTTTATGCAACTGTCATATAATGGGGGTCATTAGAATGCGAGTGTCTGTTTTCATTCTAATGCCTAATTATAGCAGTTGCATACATTATTTTATCTACACTCTCCAAAAAAAAACTCAGTTTAACACTTTCCAAACGTCCGCACCGGCGATCGCAAGGCCCAAAGTCAAATTCAATACGAGAACGTAATATGGCTTTATATAAATTTTCGAAAATTCTTTACTATCAGTTGTTTAGATGTCGAGACTGAACAACAAATAACTAAACAACTGAACAACGACTGAATAACAACTGAACAACACTGAACAACACCTGAATAACATCGGACCAACATCGGAATAACAACTGAACAACATCTAAACAACTGCTCAACATCTGAACAACAACTGAACAACATCTAAACTACAACAGAACAAAAAGCTATACGTACAACAACAACTGTCAGGTGCGGCGGAAGATGGCAATTTTAGTATTACCAAAAAAAACTTCGTTTCATTTCTCAACTTTATCGTAGTAAGAGTTTTCTCATTAAGTCATTACGCTTCTGTAATTTCTAATAAACCGTAGTTTATATAGGCAGAATGCATAAAGTAGGTCTATATGCAACTGTTTTCGAATTCATAATTCGAACATTATGAGACGAGTGTAGATAAATGTTTTTTTTATTCCTTATTTAAAGTTTTTTATTTTCCAATATAATATTATTACGGACTTTGTTTAGTCCCATAGGCTATAGAAGGTTTAAGTTTATTTTCCTTATGAATCTTATTTTCGTATGGAGGGTTCAACTCGTATCTCCAACGATGTCTCGTGTTGTCGATTTACAAAAGTTCGCGACGGCAACAGCTCGTTTGTTTGTCACATCAGTGCAGTGAGCGCCGAGACTTTAGCACGATAAATTATAGGAACTTTAATGACTTGTTTCAGATGGAAGCTATACTCGATGTTGCAAGGCGACTCCCCCAAACAGTGGCAGTTGAACGACTTTCGCATGTTCGCGGGCGGCTCCGTGTGGCGGCCGCCGGTCATGAACCTGTACACCGCCGGGATGCCTGACGACCTGGTGGACGAAGACGACGCCAAGGACAGCATGCGCGGCACGCTCTCCGTCAAGTCAGTCTCACACACCAACACACATATCGATCGATACCGAGGTTCTCATATTCATCGATAGAAGGTGTTCCCAGTATCGCAGCCCTGCCTACGTTCGTCGTAAATGTGCGTTACGAGCTTTTCTTCCCAAAAATAAAATAAAAGAAAAATCATGAATTTGTGCTTTACGAGGTTTTCACTGCCGGCCGACGATATTGTCCATGCACATTGCACGCACATACAGGGAAAATTTTTATTCACCCCGGAAATTATAAAGGGCGATTCTACTCATGATTTTGAACAACTTTTATTATAGGGTCACTTGCAAAATAGCGAAAAAAAAAACAGTTGTTCCATAAATTTTGTTCGAGTAGGTATGAATTTTTCTATGGAGCAGCTGTTTTTTGTTTCGCGGTTTCCCAGGTGACCCCATAATAAAAGTTGTTTAGTATCATGAGTAGAATCACCTTGTAAAATTTCCGGGGTGAATAAAAAATAACAATACAATACAATACAATATTCTTTATTTGTACAAAACACACAAAAACAAACAGATACAAAAAATGAAAAACGATCGGTACAATTTAGAATAGAATAGAATAGAATAGAAAAAGTTTATTTCAATATTTTATTAGGCGGCCTTATTGCCTTAACCCTGTATACACTGTAGATTGGGCCTATGGCGTAACGGATAGTACCCCTGCCTGCTACGCCGAGGGTCGTGGGTTCGATCCCCACTAGATACAAATATTTGTTAAGTCATTTTCAGGTTGTGTTTAGTCTGGGTGTTTCTATGTATATTATATATTTATTTACAAAAAAAGTATACATACACACATATCACGCCTATAATCCCTTGCAGGGTTGGCAGAGCGCAAAACAGCCGTAACAAACGGACATTTACGCCACATCCGACAAACATTTGAGGGTCATTCGAAAAATTGTGTATCGCCAGAGTAACAGGTTGTCAGCCCATCGCCTAAAATTGCAATACACACCCTCGAGTCCCTTAGTCGTCTCCTACAATCCCAAGAAGAAATGGGGAGATGCTATTCTAAGCCGGCATCACACGGCTCACAAAAATAAGTATAATTTGCATAGTACAAGCTTTGCTTAGTTTGGGACTAGATGGCGCTGTGTGAATTGTTCAGAATATTTATTTACAACATGTATTTAGTTAGAAGCGATACCCTCGACACATGACACGTATTGCGAGTGAAGCGAGCTATTCCTGTTTTATATAAACAGAAAGTGTGCTACGCCCAGGGTTGGAAAAAAAACATGTTTTTTTTAAAAGATCAAAACATTTTGTTTTATTTCAAAAATAAAAAAACATGTTTTAAATCAAAGTTTAATTTAAATTTCAAAGTAATTGCTTAAAACTGTTTTAAACATGTTTTAAACAGTTTTAAATAACGTTGAAATTAAAATTTTCGATTTAAAACATGATCATACCCAACAACAAACGTAGGTAGGTGTACCATACCAAGCTAAGCTCACATAACATAAAATAAACATTAAACTCTTGTTTTAACGATTTTTTTTTTCAAAATTCCGTCTTTTTATATTTACGTATTCACAAGACTCAAGAGCTCACGACGAAATGCGGACAACTGAACTACTGCCGAACAAAACCATTCCAAAGGGAAACTCCCGCGTGTTGGGTTGCTAAAAATCTATATTTTTAAAAAACTTGTGAATAAAAGACCATTAAAACGGGTCTGTTTTTTTTTGATGTTTTAAACGTGTTTAAAACAAAACATGTTTTAATCTGTTTTAAACAAACGGTTTTTTTTAGGTGTTTTAAACACTGTTTTAATTAAACACTGTTTTAAACAAATGCTTTAAACATTGCCAACCCTGGCTACGCCATCAAAACAGTACTTTATCATTTTTCTTTTCTACATTAAATTTTTTGTATCATTTATCTACATTGGACACATAAATTCCATAAAATATGGCACGTTTTCTTGTTAATTTGAGATCTTTATGTAGTTTAATTCAGTTTTTACGGTGAACTGGTAAAAGAGTACGGAAGACGAAATGTAAATTTGATAATCTGCCTTACTACAGTTGGAAGCAGTTTCCTATTTATTTATTTATTATTTTTTATTAAAAACATATTTATAGCATTAACTTTACATCGGGCCGTTAAACCTTAGAAAAGTTTGTGTCGGCACTGCTCAATCTTCAGCTATACAAAATAAAAAAGACAAACTTTCAAAGATAATCTTAACATAAAACACAGGTTAATTTGATACCTATGCAATACTATGCATGGGTTTCAAATGCGAGGACCGCCCCGACTCTGCGGACAATACTTATTTACGAGTAATAGTTAATAATAATAGATATGGGACGTCTCGCTCGCACTTGCATCCCATGCGCATGGAGCCTATCGGTCCATCACACTTGCGTAAAAAAGGCATTTTTCTTATACAGAATGAGGCCAAAAGAAAACCTTAAAAAAAATATCATTAGTTTGAACTAGAACAATGACTATTTAGAATAAAATACTTCATTAAATTATTTTTAATATTGTTAGGTATTAACCTGTCTCTTAGCTCGAGTGGAAGAGTATTTATTAACCGTGGTACTATGTAATTCATAGTACGCTCGCCATAGAAGTGAGAGCCTCCTGCAGAGCTGAATCGAAAGCGAAACAGTTGCCGACTTATTTAGCAAATATACTTTTCGTCTTAAGTTCTCTTTTACCAGTTCAGCGTAAAAACTGAACTACATAAAGTTTAGCGGCAACAATAAGCTTATCGTAGAGGACAAAACTCATACACGAGTTGTCGTTAAACACTCAGGAGACTGATGCCTCGCAGTGCAGCACCAGTAGTCAATATGGACGCAGTGTTTCAATTTGAGATCTGTTGGCAATTGAAACAGAAATTCGTTTCATGTCCCCATTTCTTTTTAAAAAATCAAAAGGCTCAGGGCACAAATATAGTCCTTATACATTTTTTTTTCGAATTTGTGATACGAACATTATCGAGTGGTTAGTTGGTTGGTTTTACCATCCTGCCCCTACGTGGAACATCAATTGATTAGTTGTTGTTGTCCCAGTCAACGCGATCGCCTGGAGGAGCTGATCCGCGGGCTGACGCCGTCGCGGCAGAGTGTGGGCGAGGTGATGGCGTGGTGCTTGGAACACGCCGAGGCTGCGGGAGAGGTACACAATTTATTTATTTAACTTTATGCACAAAAATGTACACGGGTATTTCCCAGTCTACCTTAGGGCATGTGGAAAGGGTCAAAGCAAGTACATTAAACAAAAAAAATAAAGAAAGGCTTGAATGTATATAACACATTTTTGAGCGGGTATTACACCGTCAGCTTCATCACGCGAACCTCGACACGAACATCAACGATGCAAGCCAACGCTGAGCTTGGTAACTATTATTATGTACATACGTATAATAACAACGACAATATACAATAAATACTACACATATACGTTTATCGTTTATAAATATTCATATATATCAATAATACACTAATACATAAATATACTTATATAATATACTTGGTCTGGACCAAGGGCGTTATAAAAGTAAATAAAAACGAACCGTAAAAATAACTCTTAACGAGTAGTGAAAAAAAAAGATGTTCATGACAACAATCATGATGCCTAAACTTTTTTTTTTTTTTTTTTTTTTTTCGTTGTATTTTAATTTACGATCAGTGCTGAGACTATAAGTAAATTTTTTGCGAGATTTTCGCCAGTTTGAGTGTGTCCTCCAATGAGAACATCTACCCATTTCGGTTTAGCTTCATGCTGTGTTTTGGTAATTTTTTTTCAGATGATGTCCTTTCTTTTTAATCGCTTCTTGTAGCTACGTTTTGTTAACTGTGTTGCCAGCTCATTGGGATGATTCTCCAACCGCTTTCGATACTTTTCTCCACAATTTGAAATTTCCTGTTTCACTGTGTTCATGTGGAGATTTTCATGTATTTCATTATTAGTAATGAACCATGGTACGTTGCTTATAGCTCTGAGAATAGAATTTTGCATTCTTTGCATAATACTTATGTTGGTGTTACAGGCACTACCCCATAGCTGAATGCCGTACATCCAGACGGGCTTCAGGATTGTTTTATAGATAAGAAGTTTGTTGTCAGTCGACAATTTGCTGTTCCGGCTCACTAACCAATACAAATTTCTGTATTTCATGTTCAGTTCGTCTCTTTTCTTCTTTATATGGGGCCTCCAAGTCAATCGACGGTCCAGGTGTAAACCGAGGTATCTGACGCAATCTTGATGAGGGAGTGTTGTGTTTTCCAACTGTACTGGTGGACAATCGCCTTTCTTTAGCGTGAAAGTGACTTGAACTGATTTTGAAGCACTGGCTCTAATTTTCCACTTCTTCAACCATTCTGTTACTGCATCAAGTCCTTCCTGTAATGCCGTGGAGGCTATGGTTGGGTCTTTACTGCTAGCGAGTAGGGCAGTATCGTCAGCGAATGTTGCAGTGATCACACCATCTACTTGTGGTAAGTCAGATGTGTATATTGTGTACAATACAGGGCCTAGTACCGACCCCTGCGGGACTCCAGCTTTAATTTCGAAGAAGCTTGAGGTTGCGTCAGATTCCTTGACTTGAAAAATTCGGTCTGTCAGGTATGAGTGTATAACTGTGAAGTAGCTGTGCGGTAAGCTAGATTTAATCTTACAAAGTAGGCCTCTGTGCCAGACGCGATCAAATGCTTGTTGTATATCCAGAAAAGCCGAGGCGCAGTATTCTTTATTTTCGAGTGTTTGTCTGATTTTATCACAGACCCTGTGGACCTGTTCAACTGTTGAGTGTTGCTGTCTGAACCCGAATTGATGCTGTGGTATTATTTTGTTAATTTGCAGAATTGGTGTGATCCTGAACAGGAGTAGTTTTTCAAATATCTTTGATAAGATCGGTAGCAGGCTGATAGGTCGGTAAGATTTGATATCGTTGACTGGTTTGCCTGGCTTGTAGACCATCAGAATTTGCGACACTTTCCATAATCGTGGGAAATACTGGACTCTTAATATGCCATTGAATAGCATGGTAAGAAAGACTGTAGCTTTTCTTGGAAGTTCTTTTAAGATCTCTTTGGTGACGAGATCAAAACCTGGTGCTTTTTTGTCTTTAAGGTTTGTTATGGTCTTCCACACTTCTCTTACTGATACTGGTTTAGGAGGAGGTGACAATTGAAAATCTTGGTTTAAAATTTCATCTATACTCATATGACTAGCTGTGCCGGTTTCATTTGGTGTGAATACTTTAGATAAATGTTCAGCGAAACAATTGGCCTTTTCTTGAGGTGTTCTCGCCCAACCTGCATTAGTTCTTAGAGGTGGTTTGGCTTCTTGTGGTCTATTAAAATTGTTTGTAAATTTCCATAAAGAGTAGTTAGTGGAAGCAGTGGCAGTTAAGGATTCTAGTTTTGTTTCCAGTGTATCATTGTGCCATGTTTGCAACATTTCCTTAAGTTCAGCGGCAGATTGATTGAATGCTACTCTGTCTGCAGTTAACCTACTAGAGTGCCAAACGCGGCGTAATCTTCGCTTTTCCAAAAGAGCCTTTTTTATTTCTAAGGGCTTGTCAGTATGCCCCTTTTTGCTGTTAATTGTCGGTGTGCTGATCCAGCACGCTACTTGTATTAGCGATGTTATGTATTTAGTAGCTTCTTCAATATCTTCAGGCGTTTTTAATGCAATTTTAAGTACTATATTTTCTTCAATATAATTTCTGAATGATTCCCAATCTGTTCTTCTATTGTATAATGATTCTGGAAGCTCATATTCAATCAACATTGTACTAATTATGAGGAGTACTGGAGTGTGATCTGAGGAACTGTCATGACAAGGTTCTGGTTTAAAATAGTGTCTCGATAATCCTTTAGCGACAAAAAAGTCTATGAGATCAGGTCGCTTATTAGCATCTGTTGGCCAATACGTTGGTTGCCCTGTAGATATCACGAACAAGTTTTGTTGGTCTATAGCTTGTTTAAGTTGTCGTCCTTTGGTAGTGATGAGCCGGGAACCCCAATGTGTATGTTTTGAGTTCCAGTCTCCTCCGATCACGTATCTAGAACCTAGTGTTCCAAAGAAGTCTGTAAACATTTGTTCCGTTAATTTGTGTCTTGGTGGACAGTAGACCGCGCAAACATTAAGCGGCCCCGTTTGATCTTCCACAGTAACAGTCGTTGCTTGTATTGCATCAGATTTATATTCTGACCATAGGTGATGTTTGATACTCTTTTTTATTACAACTGCAGTGCCACCGTGACCAGTGCCATCTGGATGATGAGTTGTGTAACATTGGAAGTCATTAATCTTAACTGACGTTGATGCTGTGCAGTGGGCTTCTGATACTAGTAATATGTCAAGCTTATGTTCTGCGAGGAGTATTGTTACTTCATGCGTGTTGGGAGCAAGACCATTGACGTTCCAGGTTGCAATCCTGAGATTAGTCATTTTGAAAGTTTATCGACGAGTTTGGCTACTAGACTCATTAGAGTACACATTTGTTGTAAGATAAGGTCAAATTTCTCAGATTGTTTCATTAGCATATGTTCAAGTGCTGATACCGTAAATTGCTTTTGATTGGTCTGTTGTGGGTGAGGTTGTGGGAGGTTTTCTTTGTCTGTGTTCTCTTGAGTGGGTTTGAGGAGTTGGGCAAAAGTTACATCTTCGGATCGGGTTCGCGTCTTTGGCATAACTAGGTTTAAGTTAAGAGGGTTAGGTTTATCGTGTGTTTTGATTGCTGCAGCGAATGTTTTGCTTTTTCTGGCAAGAATTTCTTGGTATACCTCGCATCCTTTGTAATTAGCTGGATGTGGTCCTTCACAAAGCGCACATACGGCAGGGGTTTTTCGATCTGTTTTGAGGCAGTCCGATGTTTTGTGTGGCCCAGCGCATTTGACACAACGATACGGTCTCATGCAGTAGTTTTTCGAGTGCCCATATTGCTGGCACCGTTGGCATTGGACAATCGAAGTTTTCTTTCTTGGATCTTCTATCACTATGGATTGGTGATATATATATTTAAGTTCTTTTGCAGCTTTATTGTTAGGGCCAGGAAGTAAGTTGACGAAAAATGTCGAAGTAGGTTTCTTTTCAGGACCATATTTTGCATTAATAATTTCTCCTTTGATAGTGTTCCCAGTTGCTTCTACTTCTTCTTTGATAGCACTCAAAGGTGTTGATGGATGGAGGTTTCTAATGACAATGCGAAAACATCGCTCCTCTTTTCTATTGAACGTGTGGCCAATCAAGCCTTCTGCTCGAATCAGAGAAATAAGATTTTTGTAAACTTCAAGGTCTGCGCTACTGATTCTCAGTTGGTTTTTATTTACGATTTTATATGTGAATAGGGTTTTTTCAGCTACAGTTTCTAGCAGTTCAGTAAGCTTATTAACATCATCTACTCCATATAGCACGATAGGCGGGGGTCTACTTGGTTTTTTAGTTTGATGTTTGGTATTACTAGGGATCTCATCGGGATCAACATCCAGGGTATTGAACCTGTTTGTGGTTTTAACAGGTGAAGGGCTATCAGTTTGTTTCCTTTTTTTGGTATGTCTTTTAGGTACCCTCTGCCATAGAGGCGGGTTGGTGTTGTCACCTACTTCATCATCTGTATCTTTATTCTCAGGATTTTCTTTTTCTTGTTGTTTGTTTGTTTCATTTTGAGCTCCTTGATGTCCCGTTGTGAACATACTTTTATGGAAAAGTTGTTGAACTAGTGTTTTGTTCCCAGTTCCGGGGTTGGGTTGGTTTACCCCATTTTGGGGCGTTTGGCTCATTGCTGGCAACACTGTTATGTCAAAAAATTATTGGCAGCTAACATAGTGGGGTAGAAAAATAATAAAAGAATATGAGGGTAGTCTTAAATTTTCGGCCGCTATCGACCGAAGAAGGAGCAGTTTTTGCACTGTTTCTTGTTGATTTGCACTGAGATAACACTATATGTGGCGCACTGTGATGTTATTGGCACGAAAACACTTCAGCACTATCAAATAAAACAGTATTTGCACGATTTGCGAGTAAAATTTAAGAGCACGAAGTGACGCGGTAAACAACTTTGACAGTCTAAACTTGGAGTGATTTCAAAAAGTGTTCTCGCAATCTGGATTTAAACACTTGCCTACTACAATGCCCTCAATTCGGGATTTAAATTCTCTTATCTTACCTTAAATTAGTGCTGTCACTTTCTATTCAATAGGTTTAAAAAAGGATAGCAGATTTTTTTAGTCGCCATTGCTTTTGTTTTATTTTTTTGGTTCTACGTTATGCTGCTCTTTTCGACAAATGCTGGCCTTGCAATACCATCGAACGACGTCTGTGTGTCAAAATTCTCTTAACTTATCTTAAATAAGCGCTGTCACCTTCCGTCAAAAAAGTTTATATAAGGATAGGAGATATCGAAGCCCTGTCATGTTTAGAAATGTCAATGGGTTCGTCACTTCTAGTAAATTTAGTCGCTTTTATTTTCATCGTCGCCTTATTTTGACAGATAACACGTATTTTGAATCTAATTATAAGACATGATGTGACGAAAATATCTTCTATCCTTCTCTAAACCTATTTAACAGAAAGAGACAGCATTAATTCAAGGTAAGTTAAGAGAATTTATACCCCGAATTGAGGCCAATATAATCTGCCTCCTCGAATCCCAGTTTATTTGGGGTCGGCGCAACATGTTTTTTTCTTCCTTACTCTCTATCAGCTGTCAAATCTTCGTTTACACTCTTTAACTTCATATCATCTTTTATACAATCCATCCAAACTTTTTTAGGCCTTCCTCTCCTTCTGCATCCATCCACATTTATATTCAATACTTTTTTTGTCACATGATTTTCATCCCTCCTCATAACATATCCACGATAGACGACTACATCATCTTTTCTGTAACTGCCGCTACTTTCAAACTTCCTCTAATATATGGGGAGGTATACTATATAATAAGGCTATTTTCACTCAATATACAGACTTATTTATAAGTCAGTAGCGCAAACTTTGCACGGTGATTTAAGTCATAATTATGAACAATTTGTACTATGTGGCCATCTCGGAAACGCCAACGCAAAACTCCACTACCATACATTTCGGTCGAGTATGAATTAATATATTAATAATTTGATATGGAACAGCTGACTATATCATGATTTCGGAGATGGCTCCTAAGTAAACCTGTTCATAGTCATGAATAGAATCATCCTGCAAAGTTTTTGCGTACGGACTTAGGGCCGCCGCAGAGCAAGAATAGTTTTTGCGAGCGACAGCGCTAGCACTTTTGACAAGAAATTTTAAAAGTTACTCTACCGTAATTGAAATAAAGGTGACATAGGCTAGAATGACAAACAGCTCCCACGGTCGCTTGCCGGAAACCCGGTGGCGTTTGTCAATCTAGGTAATGTCACCTTTATTTCAATTGACAAGCGCTCAAATTTCATAATATCCACTTTTTCTATGACCATTTCGGAGATTTCTGAATGCAGATTCATAGTGAAAAAGTTTCAAATTTTTCTGTTGAAAATCTAGGAAAAAATAATCAACTTTCTGAAATCGTGCTTGTGACGTCACAATACGATGATTATCCTGCAAAAAAAACACATCCGTTTGTAGACGTAAATTTACAAAAAAAAGCGCATCATGAGCGCCAAAACTGTCAATAACGTCAAAGTACATAGTTGGCTGGGTTGCCAACTGGGATTTTTTTTTCGTACTGAAGGACTTAAGGCTAGCGCAGACTGTGGCTTGTACGTCTACGCAAATGAAGCACGCGCGTCGACGCACCGGTTGTAATCTATGTAACCAATATGGAACTGGAAGCTTAAGAAACATGCCATGAACATGGCACACCAGATGCGGGCCGTGTTGACATGTCACACGCCAACAATTAGGTAACTACCGAAGAGTACCAACTGACTAAGTTACTAGATTAGATGCCAAAGGCAAAACAAAATGCTTATCAATATCAATATCTACCCGGGTGTCGTAAAAGCCGACTAAGGGATGACTCCAGGAAATGGGCAGCAGCGTTGTCAGTGAATACAACACCTTACACTGCGCTCGCCATTCCACCTGCTAAGCGTGGTGAGTATGGCAAATAACCCCTTATAGGGGGAGGCCCATGTCCAGCAGTGTGGTATTCCCACACTTGTGTCTTTCCTGCTGGGGTTTTGACCTCTTAGTACTACACGACTCTACTAAAGTTACGTTAGTCACGACTCGTAGACTCTCCGTTTCTTCATTTGAGTAAAGTTTGTGCGTCTTCGTCTTTCTTTTTTCCCTTCCACCCTCCCAATTAAGGCGGAACTATACTATCTGACGCGTTCATCAGCCGCGTCCGTCAGCCGCGACTTATTTGAATCTGTGTAGTAATTTATGTGAAACTGCAATCTATCTAAGTCGCGCACAGTCTGAGAGAGATATCTAGCCGGTCGGATGCCATAGACAATGTGCACTGGCCTTTAGACTCTGGAGTCGCTTTTAATTTATTTCGTGGACGTAAACACGTAAACGCTTCTTTTTATCTAATTTCTTGGTAGACAATACAATGTGGCCACAGTTAAATAAAAAATTTCGTCCTACTCGTTGCTCGACGTCATCATCGCGACCGCGACCATAGACGAATTTCGTCCGCGGACACTCCGTGCACACTGCCTTAAGCCGCGGCTGATGGATGCGTCAGATAGTATGTTTTCGCCTTTAGACTTCTTTAACATCCAATTTAATCAAAACATTTCAATACGTAAAATCGTTTGCAATCAGCATTTGCAAGCAAAATTATAAAAAATTCCAAAACCTCGTACAGAAGTGAATACTTGTCCTCGCGTGTCGTACGGGAGACCATAGTTTCGTATTCGTATGAGGAACCTTGTATTGTACGGTTGGCAACCCTGGAAATGTATGGTAATGTCGCTGTCAATCATCTTTCAATCATCAGTATTGCCATTATATTTTATTATTTTCAAGAATTGTAGTGATACCATTTTAATAATCGTATTCTGACGTCATCATGCACTTACGACCTTTTAGAATCAGCAGTTTTAAATTATTTAAATAAAAAGGGATAAAAGTGTTGTTTTTTCTAAAATGTTACTCGGGGGCTCCACTTGTTCACTAAAGTTTAATTTAAGCTAATAATATCGGTAGGTTTACGAAATGAGCGGTCATCAATTACGTACAATTATTTTTAGGGTTCCGTACCTATAGGGTAATAACGGAAATTCTATTACTGAGGCTCGGCTGTTCGTCCGTCCGTCCTACAGTTACGAGGCTGTATCTCCTGAACCGTTATACCTAGACAGTTGAAATTTTTACTGATGTTGTATTTCTGTTGCTGCTATAACAACAAATAATAAAAAATATATGGGGCTGCCATACAAAACACGTGTTTTTTTGGTTGGATTTTTATGGAAAATGGTACGGAACCCGTCGTGCGCGAGTCCGCGCTCGCACTTGGCCGGTTTTTTGAATTTATATGAAAAGTGCTTGAGCTGTCGCACGCAATAACGTTTGGTCTGCGGCCCTTACTGTGACAGAGTGTTTATGTGTTGTAATTCGGTGGCAGGTGGCGCAGTGCCTGCTGGAGTCGTTGTCTGGTGAATCGACGGCGCCGCACAAGCGCATCGCGCGGCTCTATCTGATATCCGATATACTGCACAATGCCGGCGTCAAACTCACCAACGCCAGCGCTTACAGGAGCGCGTAAGTATTACATCATTATCAATAGTAGTTACAATAGTCCATGGACTTACTTAAACTGATAAGGCAACTAATCGTATTGAATTTGACCTTGTATTGGACCGTGCAGTCGCCGGTGCGGAGGTTAGAAAGAACTTTTTTTTTTAGAGTGTAGATAAAATAGTGTATGGAACTGCATATAATATGGCATAACAATGCTCGTGTCAAACTCGACTATGCCTCGTGTGATAAGCAGACACCCGCATTCTAATGCCCCCTATTATATGACAGTTGCATAAACTACTATGTATTATGGAACTGTGTACGCGGTGTGAGTGAAGGTTTTCTGAAATCTTTGCAGGAATGATCAGACCATGAACTCAACACCCTTCTCTATGGAGCCTATATTAGGAAACTGGCTTACTATGCGTACTCAAAAAGATATTTTTACGTATATCAACTCATGTTCCATGGGGAAAGTTGTTCAGTTTCGTGGACTGATCAGCCCTGCACAAATTTTCGGTACACCGTCCCTTACACCTGGCATTTTTGTCTTTGTCAGTTTCCAAGTGCGGCTGATCGAGATAATGCGTCACTCGCACGCTGCGTGGGCGGCGATGACGTCACGACTGCAGCAGGAAGGGTTTAGAGCGAGAGTCACTCGAATACTACAAGCGTGGGCCGACTGGGCCGTCTACCCTACAGACCTACTGCTACGGATCAATGACGTGTTCCTGGGACAAGAGAAGGTAACAATCACTGTGCGGGTAGGAAGAATCTCGAAATTCCTGACAGCTTTGATGGGTCGAAAACAAACAAGAAGAAATAGCATTTTGATTTAACATTCACTGAAATCGGTCTGCCTGAAAATGACCTATAAGTTTATGCAACTGTCATATAATGTGGACCCGTAGAATGCGAGCGTCTGTTTATCACACGAGGCTGTTCTCATCGAATATATAGTATTAAAAACTCTGAACTAAACTTGTTGAATCAGCAGAAATTTTATTTGCACCCGCCGTTCTACATACTTATCATACAAATAAGAACTTCCACCTTCATAGCACTGAATGTACAATGTTCTCAGGTGTATCAAGCTTTCAGTTAAATATATGAAACTCAACATATTGGCATCAATGCCCTCAATTCGGGATATGAATTCTCTTTTCTTACCCTAAATTAGTGCTAAATTCTCTCTTCTTACCTTAATCTAGATAGAATTGCGCAGAACCCATTGAAATTTTTAAATAGGACAGGGCTTAGATATCTCCTTTCCTTTTCTAAACCTATTTGATGAAAAGTGACAGCACTATTTTAAGGAAAGTTAAGATAATTTATATCCCAAATCGATGACATTGTTGTATCTCGTTTCCAGGAGCCAACAATAATCGGCACGGCGCTCCCACCGGAGAGCAGCTCCCGCCCTACTTCCCCTGCCAACTCCACAGCTTCCGAAGGGTCGTGGGAGGGCGGAGGCTCGGGCGGGCCCCTGGACGGCGCCGCCCTGCGGAGGCTCGCGGCCAGCAGACACGTTGAAGATGATATAGATGGCGTACCGAGTATGTATTCCCACGGAAGCTATTGCGCAATTTCTCCAACAACATTGTTATGTATTATATTGTTGCGGACTCCCTTTTCCACATTAGACACTAGTGTGGTATTTTATGCGGACGGTCGTCTACTAGTAGGGACTGTGACTTTTCCGAATGTATGGAGAGGTGACAAATCTTGATACAGAAAAACCCGTTGTAGAGGCGTATAAAACGACACAATCTAATAGCACGTTCACACAATGTCAATATGGGCAGGGAAATAAGGGAAGTGGGCAGCGCGAGTGTGTGAACAGGTTACTCGCGCTGCTACTCGTCATGCCGCTGCCACTTCCCGTGCTCCCTCGAATATCGGCTTCTAGTGCGCGAGTATAAGGAACAGCATTGCTATCTCGCTCACTCGTATTGGGGCGAGAAGATTTTATCGGCAGTGTTTGAATACTAAGATACTTCTGCGGAAGTATTTCGAACAATACATGAGCATGTGCATAGCGTGAAAGTGCCTAAAGTTTTTTGTAAACCCCAATGTGGCAATTGTGAAACAAGCCTGTGTGCTAAGCCTGATAGCCGCCATATTGGCTTGCTGCTGAATGAAGATGTCCAATATCAGCAGGGGTAGCAGTAGTTCCAAGGCTTCGGATGGCATTGTTCGCATGCGTTCGGTGACGGCCGAGCAAGCCAGTCGCTGACAGGAGTTTTTCTTGGTGGTAATGAGTTCGGTTCTAGGCCACGAAACGACAGCACGGTATGAGATTATTGTCCTGATGACAGCTCTGTAAAGCCATTGAGACAGGCCCCAGGTCTTCCCCAGGAGTTATCTGCATTGCCAAAATATACTTGTTTTATTAACATTGTTATGTATTTGCAGACGTTTTGATATTTTGACATGCTTTTACACCGTTTTTATAAACGATTATCAAACAAATCTAATCAGAACAGCTACAAAAATCCACTGCTGAACATAGGCCACCCGCTATCGGGGTTATTGCCATACTCGCTATGCTTGGCAGGCGGATTAGCGAGCGCAGTGCAAGATGTGGCAATCACAGGAAATGCTGCTGACAATTACCTGTATGATCATTCCTTAGTCGCTTTTTACGACAACCATGGGTACAATTGAGATGATACTATGCTAAGCCGCCACGTCAATGCCATATTTTTTATGTAGCCTGTTCTGTGTCCCACTGCTGAGCAAAGCCACTCTTTTACGCCACTCTGCTCGGTCTCCGGTTTCTGATTGCCAGTCACTACTAAATGCGACTAAATCGTCTCGCCATCTTCTTCGAGGCCGGCCTCGTCGTCGGCGACCACTCTCTGGCACCCACTGTGTAGCTACTACAGCCCACCTGTCAGGATGCATGCGGCAGACATGTCCCGCCCAGTCCCACTTCAGTTTCCCTACATCCATGATGCCAGTTTTGGAGCGCAGGGTTGTGTTTCTTACTCGGTCGATCCTTTTCACACCTAATATGCTGCGCTCCATGGCGCGTTGGCAAACCTTGAGTTTGGACTTTTGATTTACTTAAAATTTTCTCAACAGTGGACGAAGACATAGACGGCGTCCCGTTAGAAGCTGAGCAGTCTGAAGAGTCCCGCGCGGCGACCGGGGGCGCCTTCATCCCGTCCCGCTGGGAGAGCGTGGAGCCCTCCCCCGCGCCCGCCTCCGACACGTGGCCCACGCCGCCGCCCGCGCCCCCCGCCCCGCCCGCGCCCCCAGCCCCCACCGCGCTCACACCCGCCAAGGAACACGAGAGGTAACACTACGCTATAGCACAGAATAACCAATGTAGTATATATTATACATACAGAATGGACACTCACCTCCCCGCACCCCAGCCCCCCGACCCGCCCTCACCCGAGACATGTCAAAATACCAGTGGAGAATTAAGTAGAAACTAGCGCTAGGCTTGTTAAATCCTCTTTGGTAGTTACTGTATGTATTTATCACGTTAGGTATAAAAATCAACCTGCATGCCAACCCTGCACTCACACATCTGTGATCGATCACCCACACATGTACATGTAGAAATTACAGTTGTCTTTAAAGAGTTCGCTGTATGGAGTGTCCGAGGTTTGACTATAGTAAAAGCGCGTTGTCTTGCCAATAGTACCCCTACCACTGTACATATATTTACGATAGTGATATAGGGTGTAAGGGATAGCCCTTCGAATACTGATAGGGTGCATGTGTAGTTGCGCCAATGTAGAGTTCGTTCACGAGTACACTCGCCTTAATACTGTAGTCCTGGGATAGCGTGGAGCCTCCGACGCCACGCTCCTAGCTCAAATATATATATATATGTCAAATATTAGACCGTTTTTCCGGCCGTTGTCGCTGCTACCTTCAAATGATAAACGCGCATTGAATCTGTATCTCTTACGCATAATCTAACTTTGTCAGCGAGGAGGCGACCCTCTCCCGAGAGACCCTGCGCGAAATAGAAGTCCGCGTGGTGAAGTATACCGATGAACTGGAGGCAGGAGTGCGCGCGCATCGCCCCGGCCTCACGCAGCACCAGCAGATACAGCACTACCGCAGGAAACTCATCAAGAAGGTAACCTCACACTACCAGCTCACGCAGCACCAGCAGATACAGCACTACCGCAGGAAACTCATCAAGAAGGTAACCTCACACTACCGGCAGATACAGCACTACCGCAGGAAACTCATCAAGAAGGTAACCTCACACTACCAGCTCACGCAGCACCAGCAGATACAGCACTACCGCAGGAAACTCATCAAGAAGGTAACCTCACACTACCAGCTCACGCAGCACCAGCAGATACAGCACTACCGCAGGAAACTCATCAAGAAGGTAACCTCACACTACCAGCTCACGCAGCACCAGCAGATACAGCACTACCGCAGGAAACTCATCAAGAAGGTAACCTCACACTACCAGCTCACGCAGCACCAGCAGATACAGCACTACCGCAGGAAACTCATCAAGAAGGTAACCTCACACTACCACCTCACGCAGCACCAGCAGATACAGCACTACCGCAGGAAACTCATCAAGAAGGTAACCTCACACTACCACCTCACGCAGCACCAGCAGATACAGCACTACCGCAGGAAACTCATCAAGAAGGTAACCTCACACTACCAGCTCACGCAGCACCAGCAGATACAGCACTACCGCAGGAAACTCATCAAGAAGGTAACCTCACACTACCAGCTCACGCAGCACCAGCAGATACAGCACTACCGCAGGAAACTCATCAAGAAGGTAACCTCACACTACCAGCTCACGCAGCACCAGCAGATACAGCACTACCGCAGGAAACTCATCAAGAAGGTAACCTCACACTACCACCTCACGCAGCACCAGCAGATACAGCACTACCGCAGGAAACTCATCAAGAAGGTAACCTCACACTACCAGCTCACGCAGCACCAGCAGATACAGCACTACCGCAGGAAACTCATCAAGAAGGTAACCTCACACTACCACCTCACGCAGCACCAGCAGATACAGCACTACCGCAGGAAACTCATCAAGAAGGTAACCTCACACTACCAGCACCAGCAGATACAGCACTACCGCAGGAAACTCATCAAGAAGGTAACCTCACACTACCAGCTCACGCAGCACCAGCAGATACAGCACTACCGCAGGAAACTCATCAAGAAGGTAACCTCACACTACCAGCACCAGCAGATACAGCACTACCGCAGGAAACTCATCAAGAAGGTAACCTCACACTACCAGCCCACGCAGCACCAGCAGATACAGCACTACCGCAGGAAACTCATCAAGAAGGTAACCTCACACTACCAGCACCAGCAGATACAGCACTACCGCAGGAAACTCATCAAGAAGGTAACCTCACACTACCAGCCCACGCAGCACCAGCAGATACAGCACTACCGCAGGAAACTCATCAAGAAGGTAACCTCACACTACCAGCACCAGCAGATACAGCACTACCGCAGGAAACTCATCAAGAAGGTAACCTCACACTACCAGCCCACGCAGCACCAGCAGATACAGCACTACCGCAGGAAACTCATCAAGAAGGTAACCTCACACTACCAGCCCACGCAGCACCAGCAGATACAGCACTACCGCAGGAAACTCATCAAGAAGGTAACCTCACACTACCAGCCCACGCAGCACCAGCAGATACAGCACTACCGCAGGAAACTCATCAAGAAGGTAACCTCACACTACCAGCCACAACAGTCCACCGCTGGACATGGGCCTCCCCCCAAATGGGGGGGATATTGCCATATTCCTTTCACTAGAGAACGCTGCTGCCTATTGCCTGGATGCATTAAGGCGAGTGTAGCCGTCAACGACCTCGACGGTGGCGCCACTTCACAAAAAAAAGTTTCCTATTTATACAAACAATCTATCAGAATGTCCGATGCACAAGTTTTTAATATTATCCTTATGTAAAATTAGAACCTGTAAAGTCAACAAAATATTCGCTGTAATTAAAGTTACACTCGCCTTAATCTCTTAGTCACCTTTTATGACACCCACTGTTGTATCGGGGTGATGCTATTTTAAGCTGGCATCACACGGTAATAAAACATCCTTACCAGCCAATAGCAGGAGTAGTAAAGTACACCCCCTCCCTCACGTGGCATCAGCAGATACTGCCCTAGGAAGGAAGAAAATTGTGTGATACAAATTTATTTTATTACAATGACGGTTTATGACGTCAATAAGTGATATGATAACATGGATGATAATATTATCCTACATTGAATAAAGAATTTCAATTTCAAGGTAATGATTTCAGGCAACCTGTCGCTAAGTGGTCAATTTTCTGAAATGACCATCAAACACTGACGTAGCGAGTTACCGACACCAACAATCTATGCTTTTGGGATCTATGCGACTGAAGGAAATCCCTGTTCTTATACACATATAGGCTGACCTGAATAGTGACGTCCAAAGACGAAATTCCAATGCCTTATACTATACTCAGGGGTATCCTGAATCATCCCCATCTATGTTCCGCGATTTGTTGTAGTTTCCGAGTTATTCAACTTTTAAGGCGAGTGTAGCCGTGAACGACTTCGACAGTGCCGCCACTTCACAAAAAAAAGATTTCTCTTTATACAAACATTCTATCAGAAGGTCCGTTGCCCAAGTTTAAAGTATTATCCTTTAATGAATAAGAAGCTACAAACTCATGAAATATTCGCTGCATTTGAAGTTATGGCATTAATTCCAAAAGTGGCCGTTTGAGGCACTTTTTTCCATAACTTTAATTGCAGCAAATATTTCATTGAGTTTGCTGGTTCTAATTTTACTGAAGGATGATACCAAAAACTTGGGCAACAGATATTTTAATAGATTGTTTGTATAAAGAGAAAAGAGCCACTGTCGAGGTTGTTGACGGCTACACTCGCCTTAAAGTCGTATGAAAAAATTCAACAGACACTATTTGGGCAACCTGTATACATTGCATGCTACAATCAAACGTGTGTGTTGTTGCAGGCGGCGCGCGAGGCTCGCGAGGCGCGCGAGGCGCGGGAAGCGAAGGAGGCTCTCCTCGAGGCGCAGTCGCCCGACGCGCGGCGCCGCACGCCCGACAACGACGACACCTTCTCGTCAGTATACCAATACATATCGGGTGAAATTTTACTAGTGACCGATAGCCAAATCTCAAGACGGACTGGCGATAAGGAACTTCTTTTCTCAAGGAACATAGGTCGAAATACGAAAACATAATGATGTTGACGTATCAATACCACCACCTTGCCCTCTGTTATTAATATCAGTCACTTAATCGCCTTAATTATCATAAAGAATTGTATTATACAGTGTGGGTCTACAAAAAGTACACATATCAAAATGAGGAAAACTGCACCCCATTTTATCGGCGGAAAGCTGTGCTCATAAAATAAAAATATTCCGGAGAAATAACGATGTAAATTTAAAATTTTCAAAATCATTTTGATATGTGCACTCACACTGTATTTCACCCGATTTTAACCATTTTCGCACGGGAATAAGACATTTTAATATAGCCTATGTTTATCAGGGAGAATGTAGGATTCTAATAGAGGTTTTTTTTAATCGGTCCAGTAGTTCGGAGCCTATTCAATTCAAACAAAAAAACAATCACATCTTTCCTCTTTATAATATTAGTGTAGATATAATAGGCATATAGAATAGGCCATAGATCATTGCTAAGTTGCTAGTTTGTCGCGAGCCATTATAACAAGAAAATAAGCAGGTAGGTACTTATTCAAATGCTTTATTATTTCAGGACCTCTTCGAAGAAGTCGAAAAAATCGCGAGATCCTTCGTTATCACCTCCACCAAAAAGATCTCGACACAGGTGAGAAAATAACAAATAATTTAAATGTGCCACCATATATTCTTTGAAATTTCGGTCCAAGAAATATGTCATTTACATTAAGAGTTTCGATAGCTATGTTTTATTAGAGGTACAGTAATAGTACATTACGTCACAGGCCGAGTATGAAGCAATTTCTGGTCGAGTGGCATTGGAAGGCCGAGACGAAGTCGAGGCCTTCTAAAGTAAACGAGACCAGAAATTGTTATTTCGGCCGTGGATTGTACAATACTTTTATCTCATTTGCAAGGAAATAACAATAATAATACAGTAATTTTAGAATATAATTAATTTATTTTGAAAGAAAGAATTATGGAGCGACACTTAATTCATGTTGAAAGTTATGTTACAGTTTGTACAATTAGTTAAAAAATGGAACGCGCGCGGTATAAGTGTTCCTGAGCATGGTATTGTGTACCATAAAACACCTAAACACGAAAGTGTGAAGTTAAAGAACCTTTTTTTTCCGGCCTAGTCCGGAAATTTCTATTACAGTCCTCTGCGCCTTGACCACATAAATGAGCCCATTGACGTTTTCTTTTTTCAAAGTAATGAAGCCATTTCCGAGCAAATTGGAGAAAAATTATTTTACAATATGTATTAGATTGTGACTTACTAAAACGGAATCCTGACTTTAGAATATGTTTTTATTTCGCAGCGAAAGAAAATCACGTTCACGTTCCCGGTCACGGGAGCGCGAGCGGGAACGGGAGAGGGAACGCGAGCGAGAGCGAGAGCGGGAGAGAGAGCGTGAGCGCGAGCGGGAGCGGGAGAGGGACAGAGAACGTGAGCGTCGCCGTCGCGCGTCGCCCGCCACGCCCCCGCACCATCGACACAAGCATTCTAAACACGCTAAATACAAGTACTGATGCTATAACTTTAAGACAAATAAATGCATTTGAAATATTTACATCACTGTTTTATTTTATTTTAGATGATTGATTAAGCCCTCACCTACCGGTACAACATGTGTACCAGTGATTTTGAACCTAGGAACAAATGTCAGAAAACGACAAAAGAATTACCTCCCATACAAACTCACGATGAACTGACTGCCTTTATTCTGATAAGTATTTTTTTTACACTTGTAACATAATCCTCGGGGAAAGTTGTTCTATTTCATGGTAGGAATGCTCTCTATCGGTATTCGGAGGGCTGTCCCTAACATCTTGTATAATAAATCCACGAGCTGTATATAATAGGGGGACCCTCTAAAGTATAGCCCCCCGTCCCCCATTTACTTTACTTTTGAGGTTATCAGTGCTATCTATCACAGCATTACTTTGTATGGACCTAAATGTTCCCATTGTTATTTTATACGTAATATTCCATCTAACCGGGTCAATTTGTACAGGAGGACAAAATTTTTATTCATATTTCGATCTATGTTGCTTGGGCAAAGTTGTTCAGTTTCATGGACTAGTTCACTAGTCACTACAAAAAGTTTCCTTCGAATCTGTCCAGTAGTTTCAAAGATTAGCCCCGACAAATAGGCAGAGAAAAAAAAGAACCAAACGAATTAAATTTTTCGTTAAATTCAATGTACAGACACACGGGTTTTACTGTTTTTTTATATGTATAAACGAGCTGAAATAATAATATTAATTATTACATTGCTGTGAGCCTAGTATGCCTACTTAAGGTATATAGTTTGTATACATTTATTTATACTACTTACATGCTTATATTTACATACTTTCACGTAAGAATAAAGAATATTTGTTTGTCTGGAGTGTCAACGGCTAACAAGGCGAATAAGAAACGACGACACGCCAATCAAACATACAATTGTATCAGCACAAACAAACCAAGAGAGCAACGACATCCTCTTTAATGAGACAGGAATGTCGATCGACGAGCAAATCCTTGACGATCGTTCTGTTCTTGGTGATACGCAACATCCGGAGCAAACGACACCAACTCCCCCGGACAACGCTAGTATAACTATCACATATGGCGAAATAAGTCAATTGTTCGATCTCAAACTAAAAAAACATTCGGCCGTCTTATATTCCAAGATAGACGAAATAAAATCCATAGTTCGTGATGAAATTGTTACCGCAACTCATAAATTGGAACAAAAATTTATGAACTACAAACAAGAAATTGACTTAGGGCAGCAAAAACTACGACAAGACATCGAAAACCTAGCCAAATCTATTGAAGATCTTCAATCAGAGAGAAAGAAACTAAAAAAAGACATACAAGATTTACAAAATCGATCACTTTCGTTTGTAGCAACACCAAATATCGGATTTGACAATAAAATAGTTTTATACGGCATTGAAGAAATACCATGGGAAACCGAAGAAGACCTTTACAACTGCCTGCTAGCTACTTTTAAGGAGACATTAAATGTAAACCTGGCTGGCTACGTAGAAGATATTTTTCGCATTGGAAAAAGAGGTAACCGGAGACCTATAGTAATAGAGCTAGTGAGCAAAAAAATGGTCAAATACCTACTGCAGAATAAACGATACTTTAATAAAACTGGAAAAGCCATCTCAGAATATTTAGATGAAAAATCCCTCGAGCATCGCAATAAATTAAGACAAATTCTGTACGAAAACAAGAAGCAAGGCAAACGCGCCGAGATTCGAAATAATAAATTATACATTGAAGGTACCGAATACAACGGAACTGACCAAACTACAAACCAACCACCACTAGAAACTAACCAGCAAAACTACTCCATCCCACGAGAATCTCAAAGGACAACCTATTCTTCTGCAGCGCGTCAGTCCTTTCGATAATGTGACAGAAGAAAACTTCAAAATCTTATGCGAGAAGAAACCAAAAAATAGAAACTTTGACACTAACCGTAATCTTAAATTACTTATCCAAAATCTTCAAAGCATCAATAATAAACTACATATTTTAAACGAGTATACACAAAAAGAAAGATTTCATGTATTATGTCTATCAGAGACCTGGATCACTCACGAAAAGGAACCATACATCCACCTAAACGATTATGAACTTGCCGCCAAGTTTCACCGCAGTCAATACAAAGGAGGAGGCGTGGCGATCTTTGTGCGAGAAGGTACAGACTACGTAGAACTCCCGGAATTTTCTAAACTATCCATTGAATACACAGTAGAGTGTTGTGCCATAGAGCTCACAAAAGAAAAATGTGTAATAATTAGTATCTACAGACCGGATCGAAACATAAAGACATTCTTTGAATTTTTATCTAGTCTAACTGATAAAATTAAACCGCTGGCTAATAGAAAACAAATTGTTCTCGCGGGCGATTTCAATCTAGACGTGTTATCATTACAATTACCCGAGATGAATAATTGTATTAAATTATGTAACCTACTGATAGAATGCAACCTGCGACAGATTGTTAGGTTGCCAACGCGAATAACATCCCACTCGGCTAGATGTATTGACCTACTATTTACAAATAATACTAAATGCAAAGTATCAGTCGCCGAGAACGGAATTTGCGATCATAAAACCTTGATTTACGAACAGGAACTAATAAATAAACACAAAAATAACATCAATAAAACCTACTATGTTACACAAAGAATATATAATAATAAAAATAAATTTTTGTTTAAAGAAAAACTCAAAGACTTAAACTGGGATACAATATTAAAAAATACAAATGATATCAATACAAATTACAATCTATTCGAATCAAATTTATCACAATTATTAAATAAATACATACCTAAAAAACGCCTAAAAATTACCCCAAACATAAGAAAGAATTACCTACCAAAATCATTAAAAAATGCTGTCGTAACAAAAGAATTCTTAAAATGCTCACAATTCATTTCAAAAATGATTTCCTTAAAAAATATTATAAAACATACGAAAAAGTATTAAAAAAGTGCATAAAGTCAGCCAATAAATTACATCACATAAATAAAATGAGTAAATCAAAAAATAAAAACAAAACCATGTGGAAAATAATTACCGGCTTAAAACACAAAAATAAACATCATAAAATAATAGACAATAACATTGAAATTCGCAATAATAACAATAAAGTTTCGTCGCCCCTACAAGTAGCAAACCTATTAAATGATTATTTTCTTTCGGTAGGGGAATCTGATTTAAACCATGACAGTTCAACCCATGGCCACCCGGTATTAAATCCACCATCAAATTCTTTGTACCTGGAGCCTGTTACAGAACCGGAAACGCGAGCGATCATTACCACAATGGAAAATAAATCTAGTTTTGGAGCAGATGAGTTACCGCCAGCACTAATTAAATTTTGCTCGCAAGAACTGGTGGAGCCTATCACAAAGCTAATTAATCAGTCTTTTAATGATGGTTTTTTTCCAGAAAGACTCAAGGTATCTAAGATTAAGCCGTTACCAAAAACTAAAGAAAAATTACGCGATCCCAGCTCATTTAGACCTATAGCCCTATTATCTACGATAGCTAAAATATTCGAGACAGTAATGAATAAAAGAATCAGTAAATTTCTAGAAAAGTACAATATCTTGAACCCAAACCAATACGGATTCCGAAAAAATAGATCAACCTCGTTAGCAGTCTACAAATTTATTATATAAGTTTACCAGTCAATCAATAACAAAAAATATGCATTAGGTCTGTTCCTTGATATGTCTAAAGCATACGACAGAGTTTCCCATAATATATTATTAAACAAGATCTACGGCTGCGGAATAAGGGGCCGGGCGTACCACTGGCTTGAGTCATACCTATCAAACAGGAAACAATACGTTCAAATAAGTCACTATGACAAAGAAACTAACCAATTATTTGATGTACAGTCAGAGGTAAAACTTATGAGTAACTCTATTCCCCAAGGATCGGTTTTGGGATGTACACTGTTCCTATTGTACATCAACGACCTCCCGGAAACACTTAACGTACCGAGTATTTTATACGCCGACGACATATCACTAATATTTGAATGTAGTAGTGTTAGTATAGAAAAAAACTTTACATATATTGAAGAAACTTTCCATAGAACCCGTAATTGGCTGGAAGAACACAACTTGCAATTAAATGTGGGTAAAACTAAAATAACACAATTTAAAACCTACAAACGAGCTAAACTTGACCTCGAAAAACTTACACAAAAGATCGGTATATCAGAGACTACGGAGTTCTCACTTTTAGGAATAACTATTGACTGCCATCTAAGCTGGACACGGCATATAGACAAAATAAAATCTAAGTTGTCTCAATTTGTCTACGCACTAAGCGCCCTGAAGGCCAACACTGACTACCAAACTGCATTATCTGCATATTATGGTTACGCCTTTTCATGGCTAAATTACGGATTGATTTTGTGGGCGGACAGTGTTGATTTTTTGGACCTATTTGTACTCCAAAAGAAATGCCTACGCATCTTAGTTAACATAAAACAAATCGAAAGCTGTAAACCGCACTTCATTGAGAAAAAGATTCTAACCTTGCCATGTATGTATATATTACAAGCCTGCCAATTTCCAAGACGGAATAGACATTTATTTAAATCAAATTCTGAATTAAATCCGGAATATGGACGACGTGCACTCCGTGGTCAAGAGCACCTGGTTCAACCAGTAAAACCTAGACTAGAAATAACTAAAAAGAGCCCTAACTATAGAATCATCTCCATCTATAATAAGCTACCCAACTATATAAAACATGAAGAGAAAGACTCGGCATATAATAGAAAACTTAAAACACTTCTATTAGAAAAGGCGTATTATACAGTTGAAGAATTTATGAGTGACAAATTGTAATAAATAAATAATAAATAAATATTATATGATAAAGAAATTAAGTTATTGTATAGAAAAATTGTATTGACTAATTTTAAAATGATGATCATATTTGACACTTTATGACATGAATGTATCTAACTAATATGAAACTGCATGTGCTATAATTATATAACATTTAAATGTGTGTGTCGTGCCTTAACATTACTGCGCCCTTACAGGGTGTCACATCTGAACTGAAATGTATTGTTAACATCTTTTGTACTGTGACTTGCAATGAATAAATGAATCTTGAATCTTGTAAGTACCTTCCAACTTCCTTACTTCTGGTGTACCTAAGTAATGAAATAAAATAAAAATGCGTAGAGTGATATCATAATTATATTTTTAACATTTTCTCAAAAGAATCAATAAAGTTAATACAAATCATTAAAATTACTGCAATTAATCCTTGTATAAATAAAATCAAACAGAACATAAATTATATAAAATCTCAATAGGTTTAGTTTTTAGGCCTCAGTATAGTAGGTAGATAAATTACATTTATTAATTAAGGTATGATTGATGCGTATTTAAAATCAAAGTAACGATCTTAAACTATAAAAGTAGGTAAGTAAGTTACAGTAGGCTTAAGTTCTTTTATAGAACATTTATGTAAAACTATTGTATGTAAATATAGAAGTTACTTACTATTGATATTTCTATTACATTTCCTTGATTTCGCGGAACTGCAACCTCATACATCACAATAAAACAATTTAATATTCGACTGGACTGATGGCGTAGCGGATAGTACTCCTGCCTGCTACGCCGAGGGTCGTGGATTCGATCCTCACAAGACACAAATATTTATAAAGTAAATTTTCATATGGGTGTTTTCTATGTATACTATGTATTTATTTACAGAAAAAGTAAGTATATATGCATTAATATCTGCTATTTAGTTCCGATAGAACAAGCTATGCTTAGTTTGGATCTAGATAACGCTGTGTGAATTGTCCAGGATATTTAATAAACATATTTTACATACAAGGTTACTGATAATATCGATTCCGTCAAGGGGTGAACCAGGGCCTCAAAATAAACAATTTTGACCAAAAACTTCCAGCAACCTGTTTAATATGTTTCGGGCACTTAGCCTTATGTAATTTTACCTGCGCAATACATATATTTTTAACTTAATATATGAGAGTATTTATTTGTGACTTTTAAAATTCAATCCCAGTATCCCAGAGAGCCAAAAGTAACTTTACTTGCACAAAGTAATTTAACCTATATTTATATTAGGTACTAAACTTTCCTACTTTTATACTTATGAACCATATTTGTAAGGGTAACAGACCTTTTAAATATAATTGATTTATTCGTGACCTCTTAATTACAATCCCAGTATCCCAGTGATCCAAAAGTAACTTTACCTGTCAAATTAATTTTACCTTTATTTACATTCGGTTCTAAACTTTTCTACTTTTATTCTTTTGAACCCTTGTTCCCTTTATTTCTCACAATTAGTTGCCTACTATGATGCGCACGCCACGCGCATGTAACCTAATTTCTTAAAGAAAGAGACCCAAAATAGCAACATTTTTGTTGAGATCCCGCATATGTCATGTAATGTAGGTATTTTGAAAAAGTCTTAAACAATAGTGCTGTCATTTCATGTCCCTTTCTTTTTGCAATCGGATAGTACTTTACTAGATTACACTTCATTTAAATTAATGTGTTTCGGCTGCAATCAAAAGTAAGGTTAATAAAATTCTGGGAAGCCTTTGCTGCTCAAAATAACTAACTCATGTTTTAAGTTTGAGTGTAACACATTTGGTAGTCTTAATAAACAGATATAATTGACTAGATTTAGGCGCTCAGTATCTAAATCATCATACTCGTAATTCATGTACATACCTACATAAATATTAAGCAAAGTAATTAAAATAAAACTTAGTAGTCAGCATTGGTCCAAATTTTCTGTTACTAGGTATAATTTTTCTGTTACTAGGTATTATTATGCCTATTAAGAATAAAGCGCTTGAACTTATATTTTATTAATGCATATACATCTTATATATATAGCCTCTTGCTTGGTTGATGAAATACTTATTATATAATAAAAATATTATTACACTTACTTCTTAAAGAAGCTACAAGTATGATAGTAAAGAAAAAACTAAGGTAAAAACAATGATGTTATGTACATATCATTCATTATCACCTATCTATTAATATTTAGGGTAAATGTATAATAATTTAGGTATGTTTTCAATATTAATAATTAAAACATCTAAAAACAATAATACTCAAAGGGCAAACAAACAATAGACTCGACTTCACAGAACCGCTTACTCAAAATTATGCTGTAATTTTCAGCTTAGTACAATTAGAAAAGGACATGAAAATCTATTAAATAAATTCTTTGTCTTCACGCGGTAAATTAAATCTGCAAGTAAAAATATGTGATACAGGCCAAACAAAAATCGCTGATTTCATTTATCTTTCTGTTTAGAATCATCATCATCATCATCATCATGATTATGATATGATGATGATTTTTGTTTGGCCTGTATCACATATTTTTACTTGCCGATTTAATTTACCGCGTGAAGACAAAGAATTTATTTAATGGATTTTCATGTCCTTTTCTAATTGTACTAAGCTGATGAAAAATTACAGCATAATTTTGAGTAAGCGGTTCTGTGAAGTCGAGTCTATTGTTTGTTTGCCTTTTGAGTATTATTGTTTTTAGATGTTTTAATTATTATCGACGAAGCTATTATGTTATTATATAAATTTTTAGAGCATGAAAACTACGTAAGTATCACACTTGTTAAAATTAAAGATTTCTCACACTATTAAATACAATAAAGTAATTATAGGCCAATATAATTCAGATCAAATTATTATTAATATATATCTAGAGCAGTAGCTGATCATAAGGCATACTCTTTATAAGTGTATAGAGATAAATATGTCTTAGCAATTTTACACTTTCACTCGCGCTTGCTATACATATATCTCTTGGACTATTCGATATGAAATAATGTAAAGTAGCAATACAAGAGTCAGTTTCATCTACATGGTTACAATACAACTATTGTCTGACTAAAGTGATTTGTCGAGTAGTACCTACCTAAACTACTATACTTTCAATTTTTTTTTAAACTACAACCCGTACCACAGGAATGTACAAAAATATAATTGTTCGATTAATCACAGTATAAGATATTCTAATAATTGAAGGATTCTATGAATACTTATAATATACTTTTCGGTGTTCCAGATTTTCCGATTAATTACTGTACCGCCGTTCCAATAAGTCGTATTTGGCAGCTGTCAGATTCGTGATAATACTATTGGCAGCAAGGACATTAAAGATTGATCTACAATGTCCTTGATTGGCAAAGGGTCCATTTTCCTTTGTTGACATCTCTTTTATTATGGAGATAACAGCGGTCAAATACGACTTATTGGAACGGCGGAACTTTAAGTAATCATGTGTGTCGTAAATTCTTAGTACCTACGAATAGGTCAAGAAAAAAAAATACTGTATATGAAATTATTAAGGAGTTATGCAGTTAGGTTTTATAGAAAAATGTGTAAATACCTATTATATTTAGTATTAGTAGACAGCGAACTTAATATCAATGTTAAAATTATGTACCTAAGTTAAAACTTTGTTCTTCAAAACAATCATATAACTTTAAGGATGATGCATTAAGATTTGTTCGTGATAATGATAAATAAAATCGGTTCATCGAGTCGTTTGTCAACTCGGTGTCCCACACGATATAATGATTGAATAATGAATCATGAATATATTGATGATTGACGATTGCCGAATTGCTTACTCATTTGTGCTTTTAGTTTGGCAATAAGGCCTAACGCTGCGTAAGGCAGGCATCCCGCGCGGGCTCCCTCGCGTCTTGATAATCCGTCCGAATTTAGAAGACGTATCGTGCCTAGGTACCTGTAATACGGCAAGGTGTCGCCGTGTTCGTATGGGTTGTACTACACCAGCGCGCGCCGCGTTTTGGTGGACCCCCGGCACATGTTGGCATAACTCGCATCGCACAGCGCTGCTCTTATATTTTGCCAAATCAAGCAAATAAGCTAACCCGCGCGACACAGCGTTGTGCCCAAGTTATTGGTTGTTACAGCGTACATGACATGTTATATTTAAATAAGTGTTTTTTGACACCGTTTAAAACTTTTAAATAATACTTACCAAAATCTTAATGTATAATAGTAACTAATGTAAAGGTTAATTGATTATTTCCTACTTTTCTAGATTGTCTAAGACAGCCATGTTATTTATCTACTTATTTTGTATACAATTTATAACTATACAGGGTGTCAGGGAAAGTACTGTGTCCCTTTAAACCACTGCAATGTATAGGTATAACAATGTATTAGAAAAAGTATTTTTAAAATGTATGATGTTTTTTTTATTTTATTAAATTGTTCAACCTAGGTCATTACAATCAAATACAGCTCGCACGACCTTATATCGTTCCTACACCACGCGTAATAAGATCTACAATGGTTCAACCTCAGCTGTACTTGACTGTCACGTTTTGACCTAGTGTTGAATAATTTCATAAAGAGCTCTTGTATAATAAAATTAGAGAAAGAACTATTTTTTTTTTCAAACATGCTAAATACGCTTTGTTATACATATAGAATACGTAGTTTCAAGGAACCCACCACTTTTCCTAACAACCTGTATAAACCTACGAACATAAACAATTTATTATCTTCACAAAGGCCATTTGTTGTTATTGTATACATTTTATTGGTTATGCCATATGATCATAATCAAATAAAATAACTAAAAATAAAATATTATTAAATTGCTTTTACTTCATAATACAGTCATATTTATAATTTTTAAGGCATTCTATTATCTTATTCACTAAAAAGTATACATTAGTATTTAGTAATTCTATTATAATTATAGCAGATCTTATTGAGTAATTGATTCCATATACATAATTATAATAATACATGATTAACTTTCGATTAATAACAGTTATAAACAAGTAATGTATTGTATGTCTACATGATATAACATTCTAGAATATCACTACACCTTTTTATACGAAGGCCCAAAGGTACATATAAAAGAAATATTTTTATCTACGAATATTAGAACCATGATTTTTGATTGATATCATTTCATATTACGAAGACTTTAAGGTAAACTTTTAATTATGTGCAACAGAACTTTATTCCATCTCTTTCTATCATAGGTACATTAAAACATAACATCACTCCGAGGCAATATTTAATTTATATGTTTAGAAAACTTTCAGTGCTTATTTACACAAGATGTAACACAAAGAGTATAAACCAACCCACATGGTTAATAAAGTACTTAATCAAGTAACAACAATTCCCAAGGAACATTAACAAATAATCGGAATTTGTGGCAGCTGTGAAGTAATTTTATATAGCAGTGATTTTATGCTTTTCATTGCTACTTATGGTACTTACGGACAGCTGTTCACTTTCACGAGTTCTTTCATCTTTTTCACTTTCGGATTTTTATACCCATTTTGTTACACGTTGTATAGCACGATCGTACATGCTTAAACGCACTTTGAAATCATTCTGTCCTTAATTAATTACAATAAGGACGTGTCTTGTTGGCACAGACGGATGTGGCGACATCTATTGAGATTTAATTACTCGCCATGTTACTTACGTCAAGTCTTTATTGGCTTTTAATATGATAAAATCCATAAAATTAACTATATGTCAGCTATGTAGGGATGTTTTCTTAGCTATATGTAAGCCTCGCTACCATGCTCAATGCTCATCCCAGCCAGGTTGTCTTCTATATATACAGGTGTAAAAAGAAATCTGATAATATTGCAAGGGTAAAACGCAGCCTATGAAACTAAACAATTGTCCTCTAGAAAAAGCGAAAAAACTCCTCTCAAACAGAATGCGTTAGCCGACAAGAGATTTGTACAGGAGAAACAACATTTTGCTTTAAAAAAGTAGCTCAGTTGCATAGGCAGGGTAACCACATGAAATAATTTCATCACTTTTTATGCTTCGAATAAGAAATATCGAGTCAGTCTTGTAGCTACTGTAGTATTTGAGCGGTCACCTCCAAGCTCGCCGCGGCGAAGGGCGAGGGCGGGGGTGAGGTCGTAAGGCGGGAGGGGGCGCGGGGGTAGCGCCGGCCTCGCCGCGTCACCGTCTGCGCAGGCGCCAGCACCGCACGCGACCGTCACTGGAAACAAACAACTCGATTCAGCATCGTTACTTACAGAGGTGCTCACAGCTCAGACTGCATTTTACTATCGTCCCTCATTTATTCCCTATTTTGAGAACTACCGGCACGTGCCGGATAAATTCAGTCCAATCCGTTCTTCCCAGAACAACTCGTAAGCCCAATCGCACCCCTCAGAACTTCTCCGGGTGAATTCCTGCTCCCCACCATACAGTCAGGTGTAGATTTCATAGCCCCGGGACTAAAATTTTAGAGTCCTGAACTAAAAAAAAATATTTTTCTATGGGGCAATATTTTGAAAACTAGGCAGGTGCTAAGCTGGTGATAATTAACAATCTTTTTAAATAAAAGTGAAAGAAATATTCATTTCTTACACAAACTCAAATTGTATTATGTGGAAGAGATACTACCTAGTTTTCAATATCTGTTACTACACTAGTGAAAAGTCACACTATAATAATGTAGATAGACGAATAGACTGAATAAGAAGTTAAAAAACACATAAAAATAAATACTGTATATAGAAGGCTGTTTGTAAATACCTAATAATCGAGTAATTAGTAGAAAACTAGTGCTGGTAGACACAGAGTTAGATTGTGACAACAACATTTAAAGCCAGAATAAAAAAGTAGTGTACAGACAGATACAATATGACGACGTAATGGTTCTACCGAAGGGTTTTACTTGATTATTACAGGAATGTAAATGTGAATCTGAAATAGATAATCTTACTGCATTTTTCAATGAGGTTCGTTGTGGAAGCGGCGGCGATGTAATACTTACACATAAAATGAGCGATGGAGTAAAAATAATGATCCTAAAAGAACAGTATAATGTAGACTAGCTAGTCGGATACATCAATGAATAAATAAAAGCAAAGCAAAGCAGACAGTGAATGAATAAATAAATGAAATATAATTCATTCACTGGCCATGTGAAATTCTCCTCCACTCACGTGATAAATAACGAAAATCCGTTATCATTACCGGCTCTTACTTGAGCAGGTTTATTCGTTAGATGGGACGAAACTTGCATATAAAAGCTTTGCATTTTGGCCGCCAATGTCGGATAAATAAATTGAAGTAAAGGCCGGTGTACATCTAGTACTCGAATTTTAACGATATCCGTTTTCAATATTTAAAATGACCTGCCATCATATCAGCTAAAGTGTAGCCATAGAGAGCCCCCTAAAGACTTGTTTCTTCTTCTTTCTTTTCCTGTGGGACACCGAATCGTCCAACGACCCGATAAACCCTGGTGTCAGAGATTTTCAACCACCTGCTACTAGTAGTAGGCCTCTGACATGGTTGAGTAACAACCGCCATCTAAGTTATCATAGACAACAACCGAGACCGACGGTCGCACGGAAGCACGGAACCATCTTTCATTTCGGACAATTAGGTGATTCAGCCAGCAATGTTCGAACCAGACTAGGAACAAATTCACAAAGTGACCCACCGAGTCTTTGCGTCGCAGGCAATCGCACAACCACTGCACCACATCAACCGTTGACTGTTTTATAATTGAAATGAAGTCGATATTGGCTGCAATAAGCAAACGGTGCCAGCGTCCACGCAGGCTATTTAATCCGCGACCTTACATACATGGACTTTATATAGGTACTATTTTGGCATAATATTTAGTGTCAATTTGCTACTGAAAACGGCTCGCGTGAGTTCGCTAGATGTATACCGCCCTAATGTGGCTATAGGCAGAGTGAAGTGTGCTACAGGCGATGGTTTGTATGGGTACGGTGTGAAGTGAGCACCTGTTAGTTCACTGCTCGATGACGCGCCACGCTCGCACATCGCCGCCGCTGCAACACATATCATATAACTTTCTCGTTCTATTTGTAAAATAAATAAAGAATCTTTGAGTAGATTCTATCAATTTAAAATATTAGATACAACACTTCGTATGAAATTGCCGTAGGTGAGTAAGGACCTAATCGTAATCTGTGGAAGTTGTATACAAACAAAGCAACAATTTTGTTATACACAGTTATGTATGAGACTATACATTTCTAATGGTTAGTATTTGTGCACACCAGTAACAGAGCTAATTTCTACAAGTTTGTGTTGAACGCTGCTGTATATTCTCTGAAAAGTCTGTTTACTTCCTAACGAGTCCGTACAGTTGGTAACGCGTCTGTGTAATTGCTGACAAGTCTGTGGACTCGCTGAAAAGTATGTATAGTATACGCTCTGAAAAGTCTGTTTACTTCCTGACGAGTCCGTACAGTTGGTGACGCATCTGTGTAATTGCTGACAAGTCTGTGGACTCGCTGAAAAGTCTGTATAGTATACGCTCTGAAAAGTCTGTTTACTTCCTGACGAGTCCGTACAGTTGGTGACGCATCTGTGTATCTGCTGACAAGTCTGTGGACTCGCTGAAAAGTCTGTATAGTATACGCTCTGAAAAGTCTGTTTACTTCCTGACGAGTCCGTACAGTTGGTGACGCGTCTGTGTAATTGCTGACAAGTCTGTGTAATTGCTGACGAGTCTGTGGAATTGCTGAAAAGTCTGTATAGTATACGCTCTGAAAAGTCTGTTTACTTCCTGACGAGTCCGTACAGTTGGTGACGCGTCTGTATACTTACTGACAAGTCTGTCTACTCGCTGAAGAGTCTGTCTACTCGCTAAAGAGTCTGTCTACTCGCTGCAAAGTCTGTCTAGTCGATAAATAGTCTGTCTACTCGCTGCAAAGGCTGTCTACTCGCTGCAAAGTCTGTCTACTCGCTGCAAAGTCTGTCTAGTCGCTAAAGAGTCTGTCTACCCGCTGAAAAGTCTGTATTGAAGCCTTCTTGATATCACTCTCCTGCCGCAAACTGGTATCCAATTCTCTTCTTTCACCTTTTACATTTGAATTTAATTCCCTGTCACTTCAAAACACGCCACCTGTAATCTCATTCTCAGAATATCCCAAGTTTTAATGCGATCTGCCACCTGGACCATTCTACAAGTATTATCTTACAGCATAGTTATAGTTTCGATAAAGCTGGATATCGTTGCATAATTATGAGTCAATCCGTGATACCATCGGCCCGTTTAGGGCTCCTTCTTCGGGATGGAATAAACGACCTCATCAATCGTACCCCGAGATTAATGGTTCCGCCGACGTATACTATACTAGTGAAAAGGAAAGTCGCAGGTTCAAATCCTGTCAGCGTCAGAAAAATTTAGCAAGTTTTCTAAGCCTGTATACTCACTTGCCGGCGGTGTAGAGCGCGGTGTGCGCGGGATGCGTGGCAAGCGCGTGCGCGGCGTCGGGCAGGTGCGCGGGGGGCGCGCAGGGGCGGAGGGCGGGGCTCCACACGCGCAGCGACGCGTCCCGCCCGCAGGACGCCACTAGAGAGTCCGCGCCGCTGCCTAGAGCGCACACGCCCGTCACCCAGCCTTTGTGCGCGTTCATTACGCTCTGGAGAATAAAGAAGGTTATTTTAAGTACATCTTACAACTCGCCTCTGTTTCATACATACACAGATCACGCCAATAATCCCTTGCGGGGTAGGTTGTACCTGAGTACCTAAAACTCCTTTCAACTTGTTATACCCTTTTTGTTACTTCTTTTACATACCTAGTCGTTGAAATTCTTTATCTACACGAGTTTATTAATTTTAGTTTTACAAATTCAAAAAACTTGTTTAAAGACCTGCTTTAAGTATTGTGCCTTTAGATACTGAAAAAAAAAACTTTTTAAGATGCAGTGAAGCATAAAACGATCATTATGAATCAGATTGGCCGTGTAATGCCGGCTTAGAATAGCATCACCCACCCCATTTATTTCCCGTGGGAGTCGTAAGAGGCGAATAAGGGACTTGAGAGTGTATTTTGCATTTTTAGGCAATGGGCTGACAACCTGTCACTATGGCGATACACAATTTTCTGAATGACCCTCAAATATTTGTCAGACGAGGCGTAAATGTCCGTTTTTTGCTGTCACTCTGCCTACCCGCATGGGATTATAGGCGTGATATGTGTTGTTGTTGTGATATGAATCAGATCCTTTATTACGTAATGCAATTAAATTTGTCCAGACCCATATTACGTAGATTGTTTAGATACTTACGTGTGTGAGTGTGTTGTCCGCTAGGTTCCATCGTTTGACGCTTGTATCTCTCGAAGCGCTGTAAAGCACGTCGCCATTCAACGCGAGAGCTTGAACGCCGTCGTAGTGCGGCGGCTCCAGCAGTTTGCGATTGTTTCCTGTTTGTTTAGAGACTTACGTGTGTGAGTGTGTTGTCCGCTAGGTTCCATCGTTTGACGCTTGTATCTCTCGAAGCGCTGTAAAGCACGTCGCCATTCAACGCGAGAGCTTGAACGCCGTCGTAGTGCGGCGGCTCCAGCAGTTTGCGATTGTTTCCTGTTTGTTTAGAGACTTACGTGTGTGAGTGTGTTGTCCGCTAGGTTCCATCGTTTGACGCTTGTATCTCTCGAAGCGCTGTAAAGCACGTCGCCATTCAACGCGAGAGCTTGAACGCCGTCGTAGTGCGGCGGCTCCAGCAGTTTGCGATTGTTCCCTGTTTGTTAAGATACTTACGTGTGTGAGTGTGTTGTCCGCTAGGTTCCATCGTTTGACGCTTGTATCTCTCGAAGCGCTGTAAAGCACGTCGCCATTCAACGCGAGAGCTTGAACGCCGTCGTAGTGCGGCGGCTCCAGCAGTTTGCGATTGTTTCCTGTTTGTTTAGAGACTTACGTGTGTGAGTGTGTTGTCCGCTAGGTTCCATCGTTTGACGCTCGTATCTCTCGGAGCGCTGTAAAGGACGTCGCCATTCAACGCGAGAGCTTGCACGCCGTCGTAGTGTGGAGGCTCCAGCAGTTTGCGATTGTTCCCTGTTTGTTTAGATACTTACGTGTGTGTGTGTTGTCCGCTAGGTTCCATCGTTTGACGCTTGTATCTCTCGAAGCGCTGTAAAGCACGTCGCCATTCAACGCGAGAGCTTGAACGCCGTCGTAGTGCGGCGGCTCCAGCAGTTTGCGATTGTTCCCTGTTTGTTAAGATACTTACGTGTGTGAGTGTGTTGTCCGCTAGGTTCCATCGTTTGACGCTTGTATCTCTCGAAGCGCTGTAAAGCACGTCGCCATTCAACGCGAGAGCTTGAACGCCGTCGTAGTGCGGCGGCTCCAGCAGTTTGCGATTGTTTCCTGTTTGTTTAGAGACTTACGTGTGTGAGTGTGTTGTCCGCTAGGTTCCATCGTTTGACGCTCGTATCTCTCGGAGCGCTGTAAAGGACGTCGCCATTCAACGCGAGAGCTTGCACGCCGTCGTAGTGTGGAGGCTCCAGCAGTTTGCGATTGTTCCCTGTTTGTTTAGATACTTACGTGTGTGTGTGTTATCCGCTAGGTTCCATCGTTTGACGCTTGTATCTCTCGAAGCGCTGTAAAGGACGTCGCCATTCAACGCCAGAGCTTGAACGCCGTCGTAGTGCGGCGGCTCCAGCAGTTTGCGATTGTTCCCTGTTTGTTAAGATACTTACGTGTGTGAGTGTGTTGTCCGCTAGGTTCCATCGTTTGACGCTTGTATCTCTCGAAGCGCTGTAAAGCACGTCGCCATTCAACGCCAGAGCTTGAACGCCGTCGTAGTGCGGCGGCTCCAGCAGTTTGCGATTGTTCCCTGTTTGTTAAGATACTTACGTGTGTGAGTGTGTTGTCCGCTAGGTTCCATCGTTTGACGCTTGTATCTCTCGAAGCGCTGTAAAGCACGTCGCCATTTAACGCCAGAGCTTGAACGCCGTCGTAGTGCGGCGGCTCCAGCAGTTTGCGATTGTTCCCTGTTTGTTAAGATACTTACGTGTGTGAGTGTGTTGTCCGCTAGGTTCCATCGTTTGACGCTTGTATCTCTCGAAGCGCTGTAAAGCACGTCGCCATTCAACGCCAGAGCTTGAATGCCGTCGTAGTGTGGAGGTTCCAGCAGTTTGCGATTGTTCCCTGTTTGTTTAGATACTTACGTGTGTGAGTGTGTTGTCCCCTAGGTTCCATCGTTTGACGCTTGTATCTCTCGAAGCGCTGTAAAGCACGTCGCCATTCAACGCGAGAGCTTGGACGCCGCCGTAGTGTGGAGGTTCCAGCAGTTTGCGATTGTTCCCTGTTTGTTTAGATACTTACGTGTGTAAGTGTGTTGTCCGCTAGGTTCCATCGTTTGACGCTTGTATCTCTCGAAGCGCTGTAAAGGACGTCGCCATTCAACGCGAGAGCTTGAACGCCGTCGTAGTGCGGCGGCTCCAGCAGTTTGCGATTGTTCCCTGTTTGTTTAGATACTTACGTGTGTGAGTGTGTTGTCCGCTAGGTTCCATCGTTTGACGCTTGTATCTCTCGAAGCGCTGTAAAGGAAGTCGCCATTCAACGCCAGAGCTTGAACGCCGTCGTAGTGTGGCGGCTCCAGCAGTTTGCGATTGTTCCCTGTTTGTTTAGATACTTACGTGTGTGAGTGTGTTGTCCGCTAGGTTCCATCGTTTGACGCTTGTATCTCTCGAAGCGCTGTAAAGCACGTCGCCATTCAACGCCAGAGCTTGAACGCCGTCGTAGTGCGGCGGCTCCAGCAGTTTGCGATTGTTCCCTGTTTGTTTAGATACTTACGTGTGTGAGTGTGTTGTCCGCTAGGTTCCATCGTTTGACGCTTGTAAAGGACGTCGCCATTCAACGCCAGAGCTGTTTATTTAGATACTTACGTGTGTGAGTGTGTTGTCCGCTAGGTTCCATCGTTTGACGCTCGTATCTCTCGAAGCGCTGTAAAGGACGTCGCCATTCAACGCCAGAGCTTGAACGCCGTCGTAGTGCGGCGGCTCTAGCAGTTTGCGATTACTTGCTTCCAATCCACCTGGGGAACACAGGAATAAATCAGTTGATTCTGTGTCACACTCAATAGGAATGAAGAATCAGTAATACAGTAGAATGAGAAGGAAAACTTGGAAGTAAATTAAATCGAGTACTAAATTTTAAAACACTTCACACTGTTGGGTATACAATATTGGAGAACTTACAAAATTAGGGTTTAAACTAGCGAATTACACGTATCACTAATAACGACTAGTGATAGCGAAGTCGCAGGTTCAAATCCTGCCTGCGGTAAATATTAATATTTATATCGGTCAAAAATGAGTCAAATATATCAGTTTCGTTGTTTTTTGTAGTTTGCCTTTTGTTAAATTCAATTTTTAGAAATATTCAGTAGGTAAAAATTTCAATTGATTTTTGGGCAGGTTTTTGGGGGGTTTTTCCTGTTCAGGGGGTCTGGTTAATTGTACGCTTTGAAAATCTTAACTTCAATTTGAAACAAATGTCGTTTTCAGATGGTGGTGGCTTAAAGTTACATGCCGTGTGGTTAGCCTGGCCAGCCCAATGTTTATCCATGTAGGCCAGTTGCGGCTAGTCGATATTCATATCCCATCCCAGATCAAACTTGCACCTCCATTGTCTAGCTAGCTGAGTCCATTTTCCTCTCAGAATCATATTTTTTTGTATGGTACAATATAGTTATTACACACATACATGTGTACATACATAGCATATTTGACTGAGCCGATGGCGTAGCGGTTAGTACACCTGCCTGCTACGCCGAAAGTCGTGGGTTCGATCCCCACAAAACACAAATATTTGTTAAGTCATTTTCAGATTTTTGTGTTTAGTCTGGGTGTTTCTATTTTTAATATGTATTTATAAAATAAAAAACGTATTAAAGTATTCATATCAGCTATCTAGTTACCATAGTACAAGCTTTGCTTAGTTTGGGGCTAGATGGCGCTGTGTGCATTGTCCAGGATATTTATTGACTATAGATCAAATCATTCTTACCTGAATGTAACGAGGTGAGATCCAGAGTCCTGACGTAATGGTCCTTGCTGCCTGAGACCACCAGATCTCCGTTGACTCCTCGTCCCACCGCCAGACACATCACGGCCGCTGCGTGCCCGGACCAGAGCTTGCACACACACTCCAACCTGCAGAATTACATCGGTAAGAGAGTGCCTAAACAGAATTAAAGGTAGGCTAGACATCATCATAAACAGCTACAACAATCTACTGCTGAACGGGCTTCCCCCTATTTCGGATATTTGCCAATCTCACCACACATGTGCCGTGTGATGCCAGCTTAGAATAGCATCACTCCATTTCTTTCCTGTGGGAGTTGTAAGAGACGACTAAGGGACTCGAGGGTGTGCATTGTAATTTTAGGCGATGGGCTGACCACCTGTCTTGTAGGATGACCCTCAAATATTTGTGAGACGGGGCGTAAATGGCCGTTTATTTGCGGCCGTTTACGCTCTGCCTACCCCGCAAGGTATTATAGGCGTGATATGTGTGTGTGTGTCACCACACTTGGAAGACGGGTTGGCGAGCATAGGACAAGATGTTGTATTCACAGGAAATGCTACTGCTCATTACCGGGATTCATCCCTTAGCCACTAAGGGATGAATCCACGACCTTTATGACACCCACGGGTAAAAATTGGGTGATGTTATTCTGAGCCAGCACCGCTGGTGCCACTGGCTATGTGTTGAGTAAACAAGTACTGGAATTTATCCTAAGATTAACAAGAGTTTTGATTAAACATTTTAATGCTGGGATACGTACGCCCGAAAATAAGTAGCATAATATCTTCATATACAGGGTGTAAGAAAAACAACTGCGTTCCTTTTCTAGGGATGAACCAGCCCACGAGGATCGAAGACCAATATAAGAAAAAAAATTAATTACCTCACATACAACCAGACTTGGTCGGCTGTTACATTTTGTATAGGAGGTAATTTTTTTTTCATATTTAGATTTATGTTTCTTGGGAAAAGGAACAAATCTAAATGATAAGATAAATGGTGGTTACATTCGTATGTCCTAGAGACGCAGTTTTTTGCCAGCAGCTGTGTATAGCGATGCGAGTCAGTGTCAGCACTAGCGCGCCAGTGCTGTGTCGGTGCCAGTGACAGCTGTCAGTTGAACACCTGTGCAGAACTCACATTCTGATATCCCAGAGCCGCAGTTTGTCCCCCGCGGCTGTGTAGAGGCGGTGTGAGTGCGTCAATGCCAGCGCTGTGACGGCTGTCAGTTGAACACCCAGTACTCACATTCTGATATCCCAGAGGCGCAGTTTATCCCCCGCGGCTGTGTAGAGGCGGTGCGAGTGCGTCAATGCCAGCGCTGTGACGGCTGTCAGTTGAACACCCAGTACTCACATTCTGATATCCCAGAGGCGCAGTTTATCCCCCGCGGCTGTGTAGAGGCGGTGCGAGTGCGTCAATGCCAGCGCTGTGACGGCTGTCAGTTGAACACCCAGTACTCACATTCTGATATCCCAGAGGCGCAGTTTATCCCCCGCGGCTGTGTAGAGGCGGTGCGAGTGCGTCAATGCCAGCGCTGTGACGGCTGTCAGTTGAACACCCAGTACTCACATTCTGATATCCCAGAGGCGCAGTTTATCCCCCGCGGCTGTGTAGAGGCGGTGCGAGTGCGTCAATGCCAGCGCTGTGACGGCTGTCAGTTGAACACCCAGTACTCACATTCTGATATCCCAGAGGCGCAGTTTATCCCCCGCGGCTGTGTAGAGGCGGTGCGAGTGCGTCAATGCCAGCGCTGTGACGGCTGTCAGTTGACCACCCAGTACTCACATTCTGATATCCCAGAGGCGTAGTTTGTCCCCCGCGGCTGTGTAGAGGCTGTGCGAGTGCGTCAATGCCAGCGCTGTGACGGCTGTCAGTTGACCACCCAGTACTCACATTCTGATATCCCAGAGGCGTAGTTTGTCCCCCGCGGCTGTGTAGAGGCGGTGCGAGTGCGTCAATGCCAGCGCTGTGACGGCTGTCAGTTGACCACCCAGTACTCACATTCTGATATCCCAGAGGCGTAGTTTGTCCCCCGCGGCTGTGTAGAGGCGGTGCGAGTGCGTCAATGCCAGCGCTGTGACGGCTGTCAGTTGACCACCCAGTACTCACATTCTGATATCCCAGAGGCGTAGTTTGTCCCCCGCGGCTGTGTAGAGGCGGTGCGAGTGCGTCAATGCCAGCGCTGTGACGGCTGTCAGTTGAACACCCAGTACTCACATTCTGATATCCCAGAGGCGCAGTTTGTCCCCCGCGGCTGTGTAGAGGCGGTGCGAGTGCGTCAATGCCAGCGCTGTGACGGCTGTCAGTTGAACACCCAGTACTCACATTCTGATATCCCAGAGGCGCAGTTTGTCCCCCGCGGCTGTGTAGAGGCGGTGCGAGTGCGTCAATGCCAGCGCTGTGACGGCCACTTCGCCCGCTACGGGGCCGCTGCCGCGCGTCGACGGACACGCCCCAGTCGCGCCTGAAGACCTGTGACAATATTACATATAGAGACAGCATATCGGGATTTAAGAGCAAGGAAGTGGTTCTGAGGATTTTCAGCTTATTAAAACTAAAATTATACCTGTAAGTTAAAAAAATGCATATATATATACATAAATCACGCCTATATTTCTTACGGGGTAGGCAGAGCGTTAACCGCCGTAAGACGGATTTTAACACCACGATTGACAAAATTTTAAAGGTCAATCAGATAACTGTGTATCACTATAGTGACAGGTTGTCAGCTTATCGCCTAAAATTGCAATACACGTCTAACCCTCGAGTCCTTTGGCTAAGCCGGCATCACACGGCAAAAAAATATTCTGAAGTAAATACCCAAAAACCCTAGTTGAAAATATCTTAAAACAATTAGAGATACCTCCTTCTAGAAAAAAATCAGCACATGACAGCCATGATTATGACACTGGAGTATGCGCGGCGTAACGGGCTGAGGGTCAAGTAGTTATTTAAGGTGCGGTTTTTGGGGACTAGACAAAGGAGTTTCATTTCAACCTGGTAATGTTATTATTATGTAATGTAAAAATGAACTCTCATTTTATAATTTTATAGTTATTCATTTTTCTGTTTTAAAACTTTATTTTGTTTTAGTTGTAATGTATTATTGTACAGTAGGTCTTTTGCCTGAATAAAAAACTTTTTATTTATGGTATTATTAGTTATTTATTCTATGGTAGGTGATGGATGCGAGGTCAAAATTCTATTTTGCAGGCAAAAAGAAACAAGGAAATAATCGCAAGTGAAAAGTGTAATTATTTGTCACAAAGGGAAGAAAAGGATCACAAGATATGGGAGCGAGCCAAATGAGAAACTCATTATGTGGCATGATGCGATATGTGTAAGCCTCCTGGACTATGACATGTGTGCATACCATAGACATAGTACATGACAAGCTTAAAGAAAGAGATTTAGTTAACAATTCTCTAAAAGAAGTCCTGCATTTATGCAGGGCAACAAGAAGATTCGAGGAGGTGACGCTGCCGGAGCACCAGTGAACCCAGTGCCCCAAACCTGGGAATTGGATGAAATAGCTCCCGCCTAGCGGAGCTGATCACCCGTCTGCGAGCTCCGCATCCGTCCCAACCCGAGGAAGAAGAAGAAGACGCTAGTTAGTTTCCTATTTTCTATTTAAGTATTATTAATATATTTCTGTTTACATTAGAGTATTAATATTAATATAAGTAAGTTTATTTTAGTAAGTATTTATGTAGGTATATTTTAGGAATGATATATATTTTATATATTTATTTCATAGTAGTTCAATTTGTTATTTTCCATTATTTTGATTTCACACCCGAGTGCACCCGTGTATTTTTCTCTCTGTTTACCTTCTGGTTGGCCGGTAGAGAATGCCGCGTGGCATTAGGCCCGCCTTTTGTACCATGTGCAATAAAGTATAAAATAAATAAGACGTTGCGCCGTGTGATTGCCGGCTTAGAATAGCATCACCCCATTTCTTACCCATGGGTGTCGTAAGAGCCGACTAAGGGACTCGAGGGATGTGTATTGCAATTTTAGGCGATGGGCTGACAACCTGTCACTATAGTGATACACAGTTATCTGATTGACCCTCAAGCTTTTGTCAGACGTGGTGTTAATATCCGTTTTACGGCCGTTAACGCTCTGCCTACCCCGTAAGGGATATAGGCGTGATTTATGTATGTATGTAAATAAGACGTACCATAGAGTAGTAACTGGTGTTCTACTCCGCGTGTCGAACAGTCTGACGGCGGCGCCTGCAGCAGCGAGCAGGAGCCGGCCATCACTGGAGTCGGCGGCTGCAAGCGCAGTCACGCCGCCGCCGCACCAACCACGCCACGCCTCTGATCCCGCGTGGAGATCCCAGCCACGGACGGTCCTGTCTGGAAAAGGGGATTTTTGGTACTTTTTAGATATTGATTCAGTTTGAGAGAAAATAGGCAGCTTTGGGAAGCTTATTCTCCAATCGAAAACTTATAATAAACCAATGTTTGATTATTTAAAGATACTTTTATAAGGCCGCGCCTTTCAATCTTAATGATTTACCCAGCTACACAAATAAGGTTATATTGACTCGATAAGCATTATTTGTTGCAACTTACCAACTCCGCCACTGTAGAGCATCTGTGAGGTTGCCGCCAAAGCTAACGCAGCCCCCGCGTGTCCCTCCGCTACATGAGTGCATTGCAGCCAGATACCCGTGTTTGTAGCGCCACTGGCACGCTGGAATATCAACACAGTTATATAGAAGGCTAAAATACTACAAAGTAAGAGTGAGCAACAGTGAAGTAAGAGTGAGCAACAGTCGAATAAGAGTGAGCAACAGTCGAATAAGAGTGAGCAACTGTCAACCGAGACGCACCGCTTATACAAACAATCTCTAAAATTTGTATCGCATGATAGCACCAGCCTCTATTATTTATTCACCCAAAAGTACAGCTTCGTCAGCCGAGTTATTTTGCCGACTTAACCTACAATTGAAATTAGAAAGTAGACACATGTTGACACGTACTTATTCCGAGCGGATCGGAAAAAGCCATCCATCATGTATCAGCATAGCGATCGCCAAATTTTTTGTTGATATTTGAAAGACTTGGCGCGTGCGTGCAAGCAAGCAAGAGCGAAAAAACTTCAAAAAGGGCATTGAATTCGCGAAGCCCTTTATCATAACAAGTCAAACTAACCTTCATAGCGACCTCCTTGACGGTCCCTTGCGGCGTGTTGTCGTTGCCAGCCCCCGCTAGCCTCAGGAACACGTCATCATCCCTCGCCCGCCGCGCCGCGCCGGGGGACGCCGGCGGTGTATCCCGTACGTTACTCGACTCTCTGCGTGTTAGTCAAAGCGTTACACAAGCGGTGACGGCCGCACAATGGTATGACAGTAATGATAAAGAAACGAAACAAGACTGAATGATGATGATTTTCAGATATGGGGTGAAATTTTACTAGTGACAGATAGCGAAAACTAATGACGGGCTGGTGCCTATGTTATGAAACTACAGGCTACACGTCTACAGGTGAAATTCTTAGTACATTGCGTAGCCGGTTCATATTCCTGTATCATAATGGCTAACCTACTACGCAATGAACATCGAATTTCACTTGTAAAATTGTAGCTTGTAGTTTGATAATATCGAGTACTGGTGACAAGGAACAACTTTCTCCACGGAACATAGGTCGAAAATAAAGAAATATTGGCCCTCCTATACAGAATTGCCGCTCAGCTGATTTGAGTTACTATGGAAACTCAAAATATTTTTGCCATGTTTCAATCTAGGTTCCTTGGGGAAAGTTGTTCCCTTATCAACAGCCCGTCTTGATTTTTCGTTATCGGTATTCGGCGCGCAGCCGCCAATACTTACTTTGTGTTATCGGTCACTAGTAAATTTCACCCTACATATTCATTCATGCTTCGTTTCTTTATGTCACTGAATTTAAATGCTGATGAGACAAATCGTATTTTTTAAGTGATTAGTTAAATGCAATGACAAACAATATGAAAGTTGCAATGAAATGAAAACGTTTAGTCTCTTCAGCAACGAAAATAATAATAGGTAATTAAGTTCTATGACAGATAGTGCATTTTAATGTTTCTGATAAACACAATGATGTCTTATGTTTTTGAATTGATGACAACGAATCAGTTAAATAATGGCCAGAGCGCGCACTATGATTTCAAACAATATTATTGATGACAACAATTAGACAGTAAAAATATCTTTGCAAAAGCAATACTTACACGGGTGATCTTCTTTCACATAAACACTTCGCGATAAAAGCTTATTTACTTTTCTTCTTATAACTTTTGGTACAAGTAAGCGCTATATGATAATCATACTCAAAGCCATTAGCCATAATATCCAAATATGTACAAAATGGACCTGGTTTGTGAAATAAAGCAGACAATAATTATATCGGTCTCAATCACAATACACGGTCTAGATGCCATTTCCCGTAGGTTTGTCTTTCAGAAAATGATCAATCCACCTAATTAACGAATGGTATGGTAATTGGTAATAATTGGACTTATTTTAGGCACAGTTTGGAAAAGGCATATTTATTTGTGTTGAGCACACAAAGTAAAAAATTTATAATTCTAAGATAAAAAAGCGCTAATTCAAAACAATCATGCGTTAACACATTCTAGGGGTGCCATGCAAACAAACAATATCATATTTCAACAGTTTATTCCTAATATACAAATATTCGTGTTAAAGCTTTATTTTGTTACATACAATTACATTGTGACTTGCTTACACTACCTACAACAATAAATGATAAAATAATAATAAAAAACCGTGATTTCAAATAGGCAAAAAACCTAATAAGTATAGAATTTCTCAATAAGGTAAGGTCAACCTTAAAAAATAAACTCATTGAAATAAACATGTACACTGAAGTTATTGTACTAACTTAAAATACATTACTATTAAAGTAGTAGAATTATTATTGAATTAAAATATTTTTGGTTAGCTTATCACGGAAAAGGTACCTACGGATTAATTGCAATTTCGTACCTTGGTCAAGTATATTTCACATTTACTTAAACATAAACAAATTACCTTAAAATGTTAGTCTGTTAATAAATGCACACATTTCTGCACAACACTGGGATAACCAATTTTAAATATGCTGAATAAAATAGGGTAAAAAGAATCTTGAAAAATTTTACACTTGCAAGCTTTCTTTTTTTTTTGTAAAGAAAGAAGAAGAGATTAGAAAAAATTTAGGTAAAAGTAATAAATGTGTATCCCATGCTTAGTTTTAAGGCATAACGTTCAAAGAATGGGAACAGCAAATTGTTAAGTTAGTAAAAGTGATTCGTGTAATGCACTACGATTCTGTATTGCATAACTTCGTATTTTTAACTATTCATATCCGACCTACTTCATTATTTAGAGCAAATAGCATCATGCAGAAACGCGTCGAGTACCTACTATGTTAAACACGTTATATACATTCTGTCTATATGGTGCGGCGTTGCCGTTGCGTCCACTGGTGGACGGTTGCAGTAAGGTGCTTGTACTATTACGGTCCAGTCATCTCTTGGCTAGGTGCGTGCACGGTAACGTAACTTCACGCGTGTCAATCCTCCACTATGTTCAGATCAGTCAGCAGGCTGCAAGCAACCATCACTCGTCAGCCCCGCCCGCGACCTCATTTATGCCAGTCACCGCATTTATAACAAGTTAACAGAGAATGTGCTGTTACTTACTTGTAATGTTTTATGTACTACGTACTTTCTTTACTATGAGTTTCTTCAATTTAAATTTCAGCCGCCAATGTTATTAGCAGAATACATACAATAAGAGAAACAAAAAATCCTAAAATCTGAAACTAAAAATCTTGACTTCAATTTGAAAGAAATGTAGGACAATACATAATTGTTATAAAAAATAAAATTGTGTTATATGTATTTCTTTTTTTTTACAACGACGGATCATGACGTCAATAAGTTATACTAATAACCTACATTGAATAAAGTAATTTCATTTTCAAACTGGACATTCTCTGTTAACTTGTAGTCTTGCTTGATTATAGATTTGAATACAAAGGAGATAGAGTGCAGCTAAATTCCAAAGACTGAGACAGACATACATGAGAGACACTAACTACGTGAGATTACTAGAAAAATATACTTATAGGTTTAGGTTAGAACTTAGTCATACGAACTTTAGAAAAGTTTAGAGATACTACAAGACAAAAGAGTGACTATCTACAGTAAAACAACTAAAGTAATAATCAAAGACATAAAATGTATAAGTATATTTTCCCACTCCTCAACTAGAATACCTACTAAGTATGCACACAAAACCCAAGCTCAGTGTATCATGCATTTGAAAATTAGAAAATTTGGAAAAGTTTGTAAATAATTCTAATTCTAACTACATAAGCAGGAGTTGTTTCAGCTTTCACAAATTCAGTGAACATCTTACAGAGTATAGGAATATTTGTGAAACAAAGTGACTAATTTGTAGAGTTTTTTTAATGTAGTCTTTACATGGCAATATCGGCCAAGTAAACAATAAAAAAATGTGAATATCTACGTGTTTCTTGATACATTACTTTTTTTTATCTGTAAGATGTTAGGAAAATTTGTGAATGCGTTTATTTTGTCCATTTATTTACTCACATTTTACAGAAAAATTAAAGAAAAGTTTTTTGTTACCTTGCAGAATGAACTGAGTAAATCAAAGGACAAAATAATAACAAAAATCGTACTACGAAGTTTTGGTTACTGTATAGAATAGAATAACAATATTAAGGAATAATAAAAGTTATTAAATTAAGTAATGTTACTTAATTAGTCAAATTAGTAAAATTACATTTACTTTGAGAAAATAGTTGAAAACTGGAAATTAACAGTGAAAATCTTTAAAAATGTTATTTAAAAATAACTTCTGATACCAGCCAGTTACCAATTTCCAATACTTCCAAACAAATAAAAAACTAGACAGTAACCAAAAGCTCGAACAATCTAGAGCAATAAACACATAGTTAAATCATTTACGTACAAGGATTGCGGCTTGGGCACGCTGTACTGTCGCCTGACGAGGCGCGGCGACTCGGGCGGGGCGCGGCGGACGGACAGTGGAGACACCATACTGCCTATCGGCTGCAACCCTCTGTGTGCGCGTGAGAGAGTGCGCATTAGACACGGACATGGGTGTAGGAGTGAGAGGGCTACAGGCTTATTGCCTCCTTTCTTAAAGGGGTGCGGCGGACGGACAGCGGAGACGCCATACTGCCTATCGGCTGCAACCCTCTGTGTGCGCGTGGGTGGGAGTGAGAGGGCTACAGGCTTATTGCCTTCTTTCTAAAAGGAACGCGGCGGACGGACAGCGGCAACACCATACTGCCTATCAGCTGCAACCCTCTGTGTGCGCGTGAGAGAGTGCGCGTTAGACACGGACATAGATGGGAGTGAGAGGGCTACAGGCTTATTGCCTTCTTCCTTAAAGGGGTGCAGCGGAAAGACAGCGGAGACACCATACTGCATATCGGCTGCAACCCTGTGTGCGCGTGAGAGAGTGCGCGTTAGACACAGACATGGGCGGGAGTGAGAGACACACAGTAAGGACCCCATACTGCCTATCGGCTGCAACCCTCTGTGTGCGCGTGAGAGAGTGCGCGTTAAACACGGACATTGGTGGGAGTGAGAGGGCTACAGGCTTATTGCCTGCTTTCTTAAAGGGGCGCGGCGGACGGACAGCGGAGACAACATACTGCCTAACGGCCGAAAGCCTCTGAGAACGGGTGCGTTAGGCATTGCGTTGCCCTGAGCGGGCTGAACGCGCGGGCCGCCCAATTTTCCGAATTTAGTAGCTGTAATAAGGAAAGATGTCGTCGTGTTCGTACGGGTTGTGCCGGCGCCGCGTGTTGGCGGAACCGCGTATATTGCCAAATCTAGTACGCTCGACACAGCGTTGGCGGAGGAGCCTGGTCACGGGCGGCAGAGAAAAGGCAGTAACGTCGGTAGACAACCGACAAGCTGCAACTCTTTGTGTGCGCGTGAGATTGTGGGTTGGACACAGACAGGACAGAGCAGGACAAGACATTTACATGGGTGGAAAAGACAGAGAAAGCGAGCGCACACGTATTGCACAATTGAGTTTAATGAATTGCTAGTGCACATTGGTGGGATGGCGGTTGCTTGCACATTTATGTGGACTGGAAAGTCTGGACACACATTGACCTATTGTAAAGTGCTTTGTACTGCCAAGTGCCCACCCAAGGTTTTTTTGACAGTACTTGACTATTGAAACAAGTTTACCAATTTCGTTGACTAAGAGTTTATTACCAAAAATCTAATAATACGATAGCACATTTCCTTCGCGAAATAAATAGTCCTTAGAGTTTACGAATATACGGCGTTATCGAATCGCGCCCTAAATGAAGCTCTAAAACGCGACTATTATTTTATTACTATAAAAGCAGTCACTGACACAAAAAAAGTACATAACAATTAGTTGAAATCTTTATAAGTAATTTTCTATAGCCTGACTCGCACTTGACCATTTACCAAATTTTTCTTACACCTGGCTAACGTCTAGCTCGATGCCAAATTTCAGGATTCTTTATCTTCTAAGCCCATGTCCAGCAGTGGACTGTTGTGGCTGTGTAGTAGGTCTTCAAGATGTCTAACATTTAAATGAGCTGTCAGTGAGTGAGTGACTCAGTGTATTCGTATTCGACTTTAGTTCTATGGTGTCATTATGTATTTAAAGTTTGTTTCAGATCTGCGAAAATCTCCCAGCAGATCTACTTTATAGTCCCAGCACTGATCGTAGATAAAAAAAAGAAACAGGATAGGGGAGGACAAAAGTGTTTCAATTCAAAGCAGTTCTGGTAATAAGTCCATGGTGTGCGCACGCACCACCACGGCGCGGCCTGTGCTTAGAAATTGGCCGTCACAACTTTTAACTTTTGATACGTCACATTTGCATAAAAAAATACGTCACTTTTATTGCAGAACTTGGCCGGCGCACTACTTTTTGCATTATTTACTAATTTAAAGACTTTTTATTTTATTAATATTAATGGGTTTGCTCTTGACTCTAGTCTGGGTCATAGGACATCAGAGACAGAGTCTAAGATGGAGCGAGCTCACCCAGAAGAAGCCTGTTAAGGCACTGGCACTCCCACACACTGACGGAACGCAGCAAGCTACTTGGCGCCAGACTTCGGTGGGATGGTGGTCGCGAGCCAGGCGGCCCCTTACGGAGCCTTCCACCGCTTAGTGGGATCGTTCAGCCGGACTTATCCACAGGCAAGCCTGTGTTGCCGTTGCCCGGGCTCCACCGCTAGGAGGTAGATCCCATACCACCCCAGACTTATTTCCATATGCAAGGAATCCTAGTGTGTCTATGTGTGTGATCGCGTTTTTGTAACTTACCTCAAGCTGCCGGGCGCGCTAGGCACTCGACTGAGCGGCACTGGTCTGGGGGACGTGGGTTCGACTAGTGACTGGGTCATGGGGTCATCGTCTCGACCTATCACCCCCAAGTCACGTAACCGAACCGAACCGCGGCGACCACTGAAAAGTTACATTAATATTTTACATACATATCTACATATATCACATACACGCCACGTCTGACAAATATTAGAGGGTCATTCAGAAAATTGTGTATCGCTATAGTGACAGGTTGTCAGCCCATCGCCTAAAATTGCAATACAAATGTAACCCTCGAGCCCCTTAGTCTCCTCTTACGACACCCACAGGGAAGAAAGCGAGTCATGCTATTCTTATTATTTAACATTATTTAGAATATTTTGGTGTAATATACATAACATGTCAACATCTGGAATCCTGCGCATGACTTCGCTAAACATAATACCGGCGGCGGCTTTGTAGCGGCCGTCTTAGCTATAGAACAATATATATGCTTATGCCAAGGGGCTAACAAATATAGCTAAGATACTACCGGACAAAAAACACGGGCAAAATGGCGGCATAATGTAGGAGCTATAAAACACTTTTTTGTTGTATGGTGATTATTTTGTAGGTTTTGCAAGATGGGTATAATAATAGTCTGTACCGATCTTCGATGTCTAAATAGAAAAATATTTTCTATGCCCAAGTAAAAAATGTAAAGTAATGAAATAATTACACGATTCCTTATTTCTCACACAGTAGTTCCAATCAACACGGCATACAAAATCAAGAACGTATCTCTTGAAACTGCTCCTTAGAGAAATGTAAAGACATCCTTTGTTGGAATTATACATACGTGTTTCGATGAAATGGCGATGACCCATTACTGTTGTCATCTGGCGGTGAAGTGGGCGCGGTATTTGCTTCACGAACTATCATTGGCGCTCGTTCCAGGGCACTGGTAAAAAAGAAACACATAAATATTAAACAAGAAATAGTTAAAACGTTTTCAATGCTGGTAAAGATTAAAAATACTTTCAAAACGATTAATTTATAATTATAATAATATGAAGAGAGACCAATGAATCACGTTGAATCGATTTCAAGTAAGGTATTATAGTTTGGGGCAACAGAACAAAACAAATTACGGCCGGCCGATTATTTCGCTACAGGCTTTTGTCAAGGTTCGTATGGTACGACCTTTCATCTCTTTTTGCAGTTGATTTAAAGAAATAGGAAAGAATATCATAGTTAAGTATTAAATTTTAAATCATTTTTCGGAATACAATTTTTGGAGTACTTGCTAAATTGCACCGCAGGCACATGCGACTTTCGCTATTCGCTTTGGGCTACCAAGGCCAGTCGGTAGAGGCGTTGCCTAGTGATAGCGAAATTCGCAGGTTCCCGCCTGCGGTGCAATGTTGCAAGTTCTCCATAAATATAATCGTTATAATTTAACATTACCTGTCGGACGGAGACACAGATCTGGTAGAAGTGCCGGAGGAGACGTGTGCCAAAAGAGCCGCTAGCGCCGGCGGGGGACCCCACGGGTTCAAATTGTGGTCACCTGCCGCGCGGAGGGCACTCGCCGTTCTCTCCGTAGCTTCCTCCATCTGTGACAGGTAATAAAGTTAAGTTTTGTAGACAAAATTATATAAGTGTTTTTTTTGTCATAACACGTTCTTCTCAGTGAGAACGTCATTTACGTCTGCCTATATGCATCAACCTGTTGCATAATAGTATAGTTATCAAAGCTGCCGCGCAAGAAGTACGGTTTATTTGTTTTTCGAGGAAATCACGCCTAGCCTACTGCGTTTCAGTTTTTCTCTTTTAGTACATACATACATATATCACGCCTATAATCCCTTGCGGGGTAGGCAGAGCGTAAACGGCAGCAAAACGGTAATTTACGCCACGTCTGACAAATATTTGAGGGTCATTCGGAAAATTGTGTATCGCTATAGTGACAGGTTGTCAGCCCATCGCCTAAAATTGCAATACACACCCTCGAGCCCCTCTTACAACTCGAACGGGAAAGAAATGGGGTGATGCTATTCTAAGCCGGCATCACACGGCAGTTTTATAGTTTCACTAGCTGTTACCCGCGGCTTCGCCCGCGTACTCATAGAGTTTTATTAATTAGTTGTGTATTCTAAACGACACATCGTAAGGCGAACAACTGTGTAAACTGGGAGGGCACTAAAATCACTATTCACCGATACACAGACGACACTACACTGGAATGGTTCACTTCCTTGAAAAAGTATATAATTTGTGGTACCTGGGCGCTACCATCACTAATACAGGCTATTGTAAAATCAAGTAATGAGGCGCAAGAATGATCCTTGAGTTCTTTTGCCACTTTGCACTCATGATCACTGGAAAAGTCGATGGCAAACGACCAAGAGGTTTCAGTACAATTAGGTGGTCTCATTAAATACACTCAGCGCTCTATGTCGCCAAAGATACGCAGCGATGGAAAAGAATCCTGAATGAGAAAAATATTTCCCATCAGGGGAATTACGACCTTCAATAATGAAGATATTACGACGCTAGAAAGAAGATTATGACACATTTATAGTGTAAGGAAAAACAGGCATTTAATGTTAAAAGTAAAGATAACGTAATTTTAATAGAGACGCAGTCACTAAACCGGAAAAATTATCGTGAGTAATATGGAAGACATATCTTGATGGAGAGCGCGTATACAAAAATTGTCTTTCAAAGGGGAGGGATTTATGCTTTTACAGTGTTTCGGAGTTACTGATTGGGTGTATTCAAACCATGAAACTGAACAACCTGCCATAGATTAAATTCTTTTTTTCTATATCCCATACAAAATCACAATCAGCTCACTGCATTTACTATGGGAATATCAGTATTCGGAGGGCTGTCCCTTACATCCTGTATATACATCTTTTTTATGTGGTATGGATGTATTCTATGCTACACAATAATCAGTTTTCCGATGGGAAAAATATGTTTTTCCGAGATAAAAAGTAACCTATGACACTCACCAGCTTTTCATCTAACTGCTTTCCAAAAAAAAAATGCTTTACATCGCTGCATGATACTCATTTATGTATGTAGTATGGATGTATTCTATTGCTAAACATTAATCGGTTTTCCGAAGGGAAAAATATGTTTTTCCGGGATAAAAAATAACCTATGTCATTCACCAGCTTTTCATTTAGCTGCTCTCAAAAAAAAAAATGCTTTACATCGCTGCATGATACTCATCTATGTTCGTAGTATGGGTGTATTCTATTGCTAAACATTAATCGCTTTTCCGATGGGAAAAATATGTTTTTCCGGGATAAAAAGTAGCCTATGTCACTCTCCAGCCTCTCACCTAACTGCACACCTAAAAAACACTGCATGATATCGCTCTGTTGTAACGTGAAAGAAAGACAAACAAACAAACAAACAAACAAACAAACACACTTTCGCATTTATAATATTAGTATGGATAAAAAACCCATTTAATAGTAGTTTATGCAACTGTCATATAATGGGGGTCATTAGAATGCGAGTGTCTGTTTATCACACGAGGCGTAGCCGAGTGTGATAATAGATTGACGCGAGCATTCTAATGCCTAATTATATGCAGTTGCATACACTATTTTATCTACACTCTAAAAAATTTACTCAGTTGAACACTTTTCCAAACGTCCGCACCGGCGGCGATTGCAAGGCCCGATACATGGTCAAATTCAATACGAGAACGTAATATGGCTTGATATGAATTTTTGAAGATTCTTTACTAACAGTTGTTTAGATGTCGAGTCTCAACAGCAAATAACTAAACAACTGAACAACAACTGAACAACACTGAACAACAACTGAACAACACTGAACAACATCTGAACAACAACTAATCAACATCTGAACAACAACTGAACAACATCTGAAAAACATCTGAACAACATCTCAACAACAACAGAACAAAAACCTATTAAAACAACTGAACAACATCCGAAAAATTACCGTACAACAACAACTGTCAGGTGCGGAGGAAGATAGCGATTTGAGTATTGGAAAAAAAAACTTCATTTCATTTCTCAACTTTATCGTATTAAGAGTTTTGTCATTAAGTCATTACGCTTCTGTAATTTATAGTAAACCCTAGTTTTTATAGGCAGAATGCATAAAGTAGGTCATTATGCATCTGTTTTCGAATTCATAATTCGAACATTATGAGACGAGTGTAGATAAAGTCCTTAATTTATTGTTATTGTAAATACGATGGTTTATTTTATTTATTTTGCACTCACAGTGTTAAATTATTTTCATTAATGAAAATAAGAAATTGAGGCCGGGGATTGAATTCGGGTCCTTTGGAGTACTGCCACTGAGCTACTGGCGCTCTGACCGAAACCTTCCAAATTTTCAACCCTTTTGATACTCGTATTAAAGCGACGTACAAGCGACATCTAGTGTAAGTTATTTAAACTAATACTATGGTTACCATCCTTACAGTAGGTTAAATCCCTACTACATAACCATATGATGAAGCTTTGCTTATTTAAATGTACTATGGTTTATTTTGCACTTATAGTGCTTAATGAAAACAAAACGCTGTTTCTTTTTAAACTTATTTTCTAAATTCTCTCACCTCTCTTAGTTGCGCTCTAGTATCATTCAGCATTCGTTGATTCCTCGCGTTATCCTGTGCATGCTGCAGTGTGTGTGTGGCGAACCGCTCCAGCGCATAGCGAGCCGCTTCGACCGTGTCTAGTTGGTCCAGTAGACGAGGCAGTTCGTTTTCATCCGTTTCTTCCTGTAATAGAAGCATAAGGATTAGTTAAAGTGTAATAGTAGTTTATGCAACTGTCATATAATGGGGGTCATTAGAATGCGAGTGTCTGTTTATCACACGAGGCGTAGCCGAGTGTGATAATAGATTGACACGAGCATTCTAATGCCTAATTATATGCAGTTGCATACACTATTTTATCTACACTCTAAAAAATTAACTCAGTTGAACACTTTTCCAAACGTCCGCACCGGCGATTGCAAGGCCCGATACATGGTCAAATTCAATACGAGAACGTAATATGGCTTGATATGAATTTTGAAGATTCTTTACTAACAGTTGTTTAGATGTCGAGTCTCAACAGCAAATAACTAAACAACTGAACAACAACTGAACAACACTGAACAACAACTGAACAACAACTGAACAACAACTGAACAACATCGGAATAACATCTGAACAACAACTAATCAACATCTGAACAACAACTGAACAACATCTGAACAACATCTCAACAACATCTCAACAAAAACCTATTAAAACAACTGAACAACATCCGAAAAATTACCGTACAACAACAACTGTCAGGTGCGGCGGAAGATAGCGATTTGAGTATTGGAAAAAAAAACTTCGTTTCATTTCTCAACTTTATCGTATTAAGAGTTTTCTCATTAAGTCATTACGCTTCTGTAATTTATAGTAAACCCTAGTTTTTATAGGCAGAATGCATAAAGTAGGTCATTATGCATCTGTTTTCGAATTCATAATTCGAACATTATGAGACGAGTGTAGATAAAAGCATTTGTGCGGTGGCTATAATATGACTGGATTTCATGGAATTTTATGAATCGGGTAGTTTAAGTATGTATAACCTCCTTATGTACTATCTTTGCGAGTACATAATGTACTATTTAATTCACATTTATATCAGAAATCTATGGAACCAATTTGTAACACCAAAATGTAAACACTTGTTGACTTGAACCTAGTTTTAGTATTACCAAAACAGATGTCGCTGTATGTTTCCGAAACGCGGTAACGGAATGTTGATATCAAATGTATAAGTGTTTAGATTTGCATATTGTTGTTATCCTGCTTTGGAGCCTTACCACTCACAATGGTACGGTTAATAAAATACCACTGGTGGAACAGATGAACGGTTGTTTTACTAGTGAACAGCATCATCCCACTACACCCTCGTAAGTCATATAGACCTATACAAAGTATGTCCACAAGGGCGCGCGAGTTGAACCCGTGGGCAGGTCAACGCGTAGGATTCGCGTTTACCTTTGTACTAACACGCGTCAAATACGTGTCATTCTAAATCTGCCTTAAAAGTTGTCTGGTTTCTGTTTGGTATTCAAATGAACACCTGTATTTGAATACCAAATTTTAAAACACTTCCCGTGTTAGTTATATATATTTTTTTGAAAACTTGCAAAATTTTCTATCGCGGGCAAGATTGAAACCTGCGACTTACGCCATCACCAGCTGCGACGCCTCTTTCATTTGGGCTATCGCCCGTGTTTTAAAATTTGGTATTCAATTAATCGCGGATTTTCATCGCTTAGACTACATTCAATCTGTAAAAAATGGATTAATCGCTGGGTATTAGTAGCTGCCAAACCAAACTAACCCGGTAGATGGAGCCATGCCACGCGTTTTTGGCATTAAGATACGCTTGCAAAATTCGCAGGTAAGGAATGAGCCGCGATAACCCAGATGGAAGAGGCGTCGCTACTAGCGATGGCGAAAGTCGCAGGTTCAAATACTGCCCGCAGTAGTTTTTTTTTTTTAAAAAACACCTGTCTTTATTTAGAGCTTTCTTACCTCAATCTGCATGATCTGCTGCTGTGTATCCGCGATGGCTTCCTTCAGGTAGTGCAGTAAGGGAGCGCTTTCTGGGTCATTGCTGGTTCCCCTGGCTTGCTCCCTCTGCCTGAGTTGCCTCTCAAGCGCGGCTTCGAGTTCTCCCAGCGTGGTCTTCGCAGCGCAAGTTCTGGACAGCCAGCATTCCAGTTTGGACCACGTCTCGCGGTAATTGCGGGTGCGGGCGCGGGCACGATCTGCGTATCATAATTTCAGAATATTAGAGATTGGGAAGAGTCTTTCTAGAAAGAGAATAGGCGTGCGCAAAACTATCCTCGACATTTGACAAATATCGAGGATAGTTTTGCGCACGCCTGACATTTTATTATGACTGGGTTGCTGATATTTCACGTTATACCTACGCCCCTACGCCTATTATCTTTTTGCACAGACTCAAACTGCAAATAAATATTGTACCTAGAAACAATCAAACTTATAAAAAGAGAAATGTGTACTAAACTTATTTATCTCTCGACTGTGCAATTTTAGCCCCGGGGCTTTGAAATCTACACCTGACTATTTGGTGGGGAGTTAGGGCTCACCCGGAACTAGGAACTTACCATGCAATCTGCCAGCAGCTTTGCTGCTAAGCTTATCGCGATGTCCTCTCCTGAGTAGCGAGACTTCTTCTTGCTTCCTCTTAAGCACTTGTTCCTTGAGCCTGGTCTCCGCCTCCAATGTCCTGATCAGGTTGGCATTCTTCCTCGATTCCTTCTTCAGCTGAGCTACTTCTTTGGCACGCGCGGCCTCGGCTTGTGCGTGACGTTTGGCTTCCTGTCGCATTCGTTGAACTAATTTCACCTGAAAAATATACATTTTAACTTGCTATCGCAGCGAGTAATTACGTTTATTGAGATATGTAATGCCTGTTTCCTTGCGAGTGCAGCGGACTGCTACATAAGACTTCTTTTCGTGTGTGTCGACCAACGAGCCGATGAACTCTGGTGTCAGAGTTTTTCAACCGCCTAATACTACTAGTAGGCCCCGATATGGTTGTGTAACTACCGCCGTCTAAGTAACCGTAGAGAGCAACCGGGACCGATGGCTTAACGTGCCCTCGAAAGCACGGAACCATCTTTCCTACGTAGACTGGTATATCGTCGATTGTGCACTGACCTTGTCCCGCTTCATGGTCTGCAGGTCGCTGCGCATGGTCTGCAGCTGCTGCGCGGTGGCTTGCTGCGAGCGCTGCAGGCGCGTGTGTTCGCGCTGCGCGGCCTGCAGACGCTTCAGCTCGCGAGACATCGACGTCATGCGACGCTCGTACTCTTCCTTCACGCGCTTCAGTTTCTCGCTCGGAGGCGACGCTTGGGTTGCTGCAAGTGGCAATTACGTTCGAAATAAAATAACGAAATAATTATTTAAACTGTCAGTTATAATGGTCTGAACCAGATGGCGCTTTTAACATTTTCGAACGACGTGTGCAAGGTTGTCTAAATTTTTAAACGAAATCAAATGTTGCCGCCTTCTAAATTGTAAGTCTCTAAAAAGTATTGATTTACGCCAATCACGTCCTATATATTACGTTCGAAAACTAAACGATTCTATATTATGGTTAAATGTTTATCAAAAACTAAATTATTTGAACACACAACATAAATTTTCATTCTATTACCCTTACATATGGGAAATCGTTACAGTGCTGTTCCGGCATTCGCATCAGCGCCATCTACTAAGAACTTAGACCTCAAGACTAAATATTGCAATTTTTTATTTTTTTGTTTGAGACACCGCGTCGTCCAACTTCCCATTGATCTTAGTGTTTTTATAGATTTGTGTGGTTTTCTCACCGAGTGAAGCCAGCACTTTGTCCCTCTCGTCGCTGGTGGCCTTGATCTGATGATGCAGGGTGTCGAGCCTCTGCTCGTAATGCGTCCGCAGCGCTTGCAGCCGGCGCTGCGACACTTCCAGCTGCTCTATGAGACGGGCTTTGGTGTCGATGTCTTCGCTTAAAGCTGCTAGTTGCGCTGTCAGGAGTTGTTGCCCTGTGGAACATTGAGAATGGTTATAATTTGTTTAAATGTTAACAAGTTTATAAATCTACAAATCTATTCCCAAGGATGACTATGCCAAAATATTACAAAACTTTTTGGATCTTCCGCAGAATATGACCTATTCGGCTAGTTAAGCACATTTAATATGAGATTGTCTTACTGGGATTGGTATTATTGATTTTCATTTACAGCAAATATTGTTTTCGGGAGTACTCTATTTTCTTTCTCTTACGATAATCCATACTAAGATTATAAATTCAAAAGTAACTCTGTCTGTCTCTTACGTTTTCACGCCTAAACCACTGGAACTGATTTTGATACAATTTGGCATAAGCATAAACAGGAACCAAGAAAGGACATAGGCTACTTTTTACCGCAGCAAAATCTTTCAATCCCACGGGAAACAAAGAAATTCATAAGAAACATAGCGCATAACGCCGAAGAAAATCATCAGACGAGAATTCGCTGTGTCGATTGCTTTGCTTTTTGTGTCAGACATTATATAGTTGTTATACTATCTAATGCGGACGAATTCGCGGGTAAAAGCTAGTTATGTAAAACTATCATTCAGCATTTCCCTCTCTTACCTTTAGCTTCAGAATTCTCATCCTCCTCTTCCTCCGAGCTGCTCTCGCTATCCGAAGGTTCGGAATCGTCCGCACTTTCCCCTTCGGCCCTCTCCCTCTCTCCTATGACATTTCTGTCGTCGGTGACAGTGACAGCGCTAGTCATACTGTCGCTCATGTTCAGCTTGCGTTGGAACTCCAGCTCGCCCATGCTTCGGGCTAGGAGCTCTTTTTCCTATAAGATAATGTTTTGTATTCTTAGGCTTAGAATAGCATCACCCCATTTCTTTCCCTCGGGAGTCGTTAGAGGCGACTAAAAGACTCGAGGGTGTGTACTGCAAATTTAGGCGACGGGCTGACAACCTGTCACTATAGCGATACACAATTTTCCGAATGACCCTCAAATGTTTGTCAGACGTGGCGTAAATGTAAGTTTGTTACAGCGGTCTACGCATAGAGTAGAAATCACATAGAGATGACACTCCCGCTCCAGACGCGCTCAAGGTCAATCCGTCTGGCTGTCTCTTAGCGAACAATTCAGTCGGGAGTGCGCTTCGCCGCGGAAACGTTCGTCGTGCGGGTCAAATTTTCATTTTTTGTAAAAAATTTAGCAATTCCGAATTATTGTGGTGTGTATGGCTGCAAAAGTGATGCGAGGAAGACTCCGCATCTAAGTTTTTTAATTTGCCTAAAGATGAGCCAAGGTAAGTGATGATTTTACAGTAAATACCTAGGTACCTACCATTCGTTATTATACGTAATTGTTGTGTGTACTCCTATTTTTACTTACGTAGGTACCTAGTTTCCATTTTCTAATTTAAACTACCTAGGTGCCTAATCATTGTTAGCTGATAATGATAAATAAGCACATTCGTATCGTAGGTATGTTTTGCACCTATTTTAAAATTCTGTACCTACCTATTAACAAAATGGTAAGGTAAGACTTTAAAACGGGTAAATATTTTGTACGGGAAAACTGTTAGCGGCGGTCGCAACCGCTTGACTGGCCGCTAGTCTGGAATAAACTTATTGGCACGTGACAGCCCCGACTTAAAGCGCGGGAGAGTGCGGGGCGTTACGGGCTGCGGGGGGAAGTAGGTATTTAAAGCGCGGCTTTTGGGGCCCAGACAAAGGAGTTTCGTTTCTATACGCAGTATTATTATCTATTCTTATGGTCTACGCTCTACCCGTAAGGGATTATAGGCGTGATATATGTATGTATGTAGTATACCTTGTAAAGCTCCCGTTTGGCATCGTCGAGAATCGAACTGGCATCGTGGACAGACTCCTGCCGCGTGCGCGCCGCCAGCGCTTGATGTTTCCGCGTGGTTTCATACAGCGCGTTCGCTTCTATCAGCTGAGCGCGGAGGTCTTCTATTTCGCTCACGTAACCCTATAAATAAAAAAACAATTTAAAAATTAATAACTTATCTCATGTTCACAGTTATTGGGGCAAACGATTTAAGTGTGCGAATATTTTAAGACTCTTTCATTAATATCGGGACTGCAGTCTTTAGATGTCCTGCCTATTGTCCTAAACCCTCTTCAGCAACTAATACACTATTTCTATTTTAGCTGATAGTTTGTATATATTGCCGTGCATAGACATAAACTTTCTTCGCCTTACAGACAAAAAAGGAAGTAGCCTTACTTGAACTAAAGCTGTCAATGAATAATCACTAGTTTTGGGACTTCTATTCGGCGACTAGTTCACTATTTCAAGCTAATAACTGATCGATGATTCCTTGCTTGGATACACTAATATAAACTTGAATTGTCTTCTTACCTGAACTAAAGCCGTCAATGAACAATCGCTAGTATCTGGACTGCCGTCTTTAGGCGCCCATTGTCCCAAAGCCTTCGCGGCCACTAGTTCACTATTCCTGGCTGACAGTTGGTCAATAGTTCCTTGCATGGCCTTCACTCTGCGTCTGAGGGATTCTACTTCGGCGGTAAGAATTGCGTTCTCTTGTACCACGTCGCTCCAGCCTTCTTCACCGTTCTCTGATATCACTCGTTTACCCTGGAAACAAGAAAAACTTCAATAGAAATGCGTGATGAAAAATAAATTTAATTCAGAAAAACAAATAAAAACTTTATGTTCGAAGCAAAGTAGTTTATCTTAGAACCATTAGACACTTTATCTATTCAGAATTCTGCAAGGGTTTGGTGGTTGGTGAGTGGAGTTACGTTTTGATTGCTTAAATGGAACTTAAAAATATTTTTTTCTTTTTTCGTGTGGGACACCGAATCATCCAATGACCCGATGAACCCTGGTGTCAGAGTTTTTCAACCGCCTACTACCACTAGTAAGCCTCTGACATGGTTGTGTAACGACCGCCGTCTAAGTAATCATAGACAGCAACCGGGACCGACGGCTTAACGTGCCCTCCGAAGCACGGACCGTAATGGTTCTAAGATAAACTACTTTGCTTCGAACATAAAAATAATTGATAACGAATGATGAATGAAAACTTTATATCTGTTTGGCTCGTTTCGAATATTTCAATGTATTTAGTGTCTTCTTTAAATCTCAGTTACTGATTCCTTACTACTACTCATCATCATAATTGTCATCACACCCACTGCAGGGCATAGGCCTCTTCTCTATTGCGCCAATCTTTACGTTCCTGTGATAAACTCATGAAGAGTTACTCATCCAGAGAGATACCGTCGACTTGGTGATATCATCAGACCACCGGGCTTATTTGCTCCCCTTGACACGTGTCCTGCCCACCTCCACCTCAATCTTGTGATTCGCTTGCCTACACATCTTAGACTTTTGTCTACTACTAGGCTATTAAAAATCATCAGTTAATAGGAATAAATACAATATAAATAAATATACTGGACAATTCACACAGCGCCATCTAGACCCAAACTAAACAAAGCTTGTACTATTGGAACTAGATAGCTGATATTAATACTTATATACTTTTTCTGGTTGTAAATAAATACATAATAAACATAGAAACACCCATACTAACACAAATATCTGAAAATGACTTAACAAATATCTGTGACTTATGGGGATCGAACCCACGACCCTTGGCGTAGCAGGCAGGGGTACTATCCGCTACGCCATCGGCCCAGTCGAAATGATGAAACATTACCTGTTTATATTCCGCAAGTTCCAACTGCAACCTGGCCACCTCCTGCCTGAGCTGGTGTATAGTCCGCGACGTGAGATCCTGGTTCACTACGCATCTGTTCTTGATATTCCGAGCTCGATTCGCGTATTTCAAAGTGTTCAGTGTCTCCATAAAGTCCCGATCGCTGGGCGATACGCACGCTATCATAACTGTGTTACTATTACCTGGAAAGAACATTTATTATAATGTTACTTCAGTTCAGAGGTCAATAAAACTTAAATTTGAACAAGCATAATTTGAAATAAACGACACGTTATAATATTACGCTGGGTTTCATGGTTTACCCAGATCGCTGTATAGGATGGGCCAGAGTTGGGTTTGCGCTATACCTTCATATATTTATTATATACTAGCAGCCCGCCCAGCGGTTTCACCCGCCGCTAACAGTTTCCCCCCGGGAATAAGACAGTTTAATATAGCCTATGTTCATCAGGGATAATGTAGGATTCTAAAAATCTTGACTTCAATTTGAAACAAATATCATTTTCACATGGTTGTGGCGTAAAGTTACATGCCTGTGATTAACCAGGCCAGTCCCATGGCAGTGCCTATATTTTTATTTTTTTTATTCCGCTCGAGCCGGTTTTCTATTAGGTCATAACAAAATTGTAATAAAAAAAAAGAAAATTGTGTGACATAAATTTAATTTTTTAGAATGACGGTTCATGACGTCAATAAGTGATAATACTATCCTACATTGAATTAAGAATTTCAATTTCAGTTAACAGTAACAGATTTTTTTAAATCGGTCCAGTAGTTAAATAAATAAAATCCTGTTTCTAATATTAGTGTAGATTATATAATTATTATTTAAGTGTGATGCTGGCTTAGAATAGCATCACCCGATTTCTTTCCCGTGGGAGTCGTAGAGGCGACTAAGGGACTTGAGGGTGTGTATTGCACTTTTAGGCGATGGGCTGACAACCTGTCGCTATGGCGATACACAATTTTCCGAATGACCCTCAAACATATGTCAGACGTGGCGTAAATGTCCGTTTTGGCGGCCGTTTACGCTCTGCCTACCCCGCAAGGGATAATAGGCGTGATATGTGTATGTATGTATTATTTTAGTGAAGATTTTTTTACCGTGTGATGCCGGCTTAGAATAGCTACACCCCATTTCTTACCCATGGGTGTTGTAAGAGCCGACTAAGGGACTCGAGGAATGTGTATTGCAATTTAAGGCGACGGGCTGACAACCTGTCACTATAGTGATACACAGTTATCTGATTGATCCTCAAGCTTTTGTCAGACGTGGTGTTAATATCCGTTTTACGGTCGTTAACGCTCTGCCTACCCCGTGAGGGATATAAGCGTGATTTATGTATGTAGATGTTTTTAATGCATTATTTAATGTTTTTTGTCGTCTTTTGATACCGAGTATGGGACAGCCCTTCTAATACTGATAGGGTGCATGAAACATAAAACTGGACAACTTTCCCCTAGAAACATATGACAGGAAACGCCAAAAAAATGACCTTCCATACAAAATCACAATCAGCTGACTGCATTCACTATGGGAAGTCAGTTTTTTTTACGTTTCCTGAAATATGTTCCCAGGGGAAAGTTGTTCAGTTTCATGGTCTGCATGTACCCTATTAGTATTCTGAGGGCTATCCCTGACACCCTTTAATACAGTAATGATTAAATGTAATCATTACACTGGTACGAATAATGTGGCGTAGTTGGTACATTTTTAAATGAAAAAGTAGTTATTGTGGCATAACTGTAATAGTTAGACATATGGTATCGCGGACATTATTATAGATATTGATGTCCTCTACAAAACTGTAGAACATCACTTTGCTCTATTGTCAATAATTTCCACAGCGTACGCGATATAAGATATTTTTTTGGTACATTTTTCACACTTTGGGTTACATTATCGAAATTTTCACGCGGATCCCTATTTTTTTCTCGTATAAAATATAGCCTATGTTCATCAGGAATAATGTAGGATTCTAATGGTGAAAGAATTTTTAAAATCGGGCCAGTAGTTTCGGAGCCTATTCGATGCAAACAAACAAACAAACAATCAAATCTTTCCTCTTTATAATATTAGTGTAGATATACATACACATATATGACCATAAAAGGCCATAAAAACTACACCACATCTGACAAACATTTGAGAGTCATTTAGAAAATTGTGTATCATCATAGCGACAGGTTGTTAGCCAATCGCCTAAAATTGCAATACAAATAAATAAAAAACACATAAAATTAACATGAATTAAATTAAATTTAAAACATAGTCGCCTCTTACGACATCCATGGGAAACGTGGTGCTGCTATTAGTCGTCATCACATGGCGTAAAAACACGTAAGTAACATAATTTTTGGATTTGGATAAGAATTATTTGAGTGATTAGAAAGATTTGAGTTTGGATAAGAAGAACCAAATTCTTGTTTCTGTAATTTACATATATAAGGTGTAAAAAAAATTTGCTAAGAATATTTTAAGGGGTGAACCAGTACGTGAAACTGAACAACTTTCCCCAAGGAACATAGGTCGAAATATGAAAAAATAATTTGACCCTCCCATACTTAGTGTTACCCGGGCGGGATAATTTGTATGGGAGGGCCAATTTTTTTTCATATTTCGACCTATGTTCCTTGGGGAAAGTTGTTCAGTTTCACGTACTGGTTCACCCCTTAAAATATTCTTAGCTAATTTTTTTACACCATGTATTTCTTCCTAAACAACTTCAATTGTATAAGTTTAGTTTAGAGTTTGATAATGAATGAGTAATTACCTCCAAGTGAATCCTGTAGTAGCCTGGTGAGCTTAGAATCTCTGTATGGGACGTGTAAAGCTTTTCTTGATTTGTCTCCTAGTGCCGATATCACGTTCCCAAGAGCTAGGAGTCCGCAATTAATAGATATACCCTCTTTTGCCCGTTCACCAGTTGCGCCTGAAAAATAAAGTCACGTTAAAATCAAGTATGTATGTCAGCTAACTTTATTGTTCCACAAAACAAATTTACAATAAGAGTAACAAGGGATCTCATCCAGTCAACCTTTGAAAGACTCAGAGGATATTATGTAATTTGCATTTAAACTACGGTACTTTTCAAGTTGTTTTTATCTGTTAGGGTTGAAAGATGCATTTTATTTCTACATACATACATACATACATAAATCACGCCTCTTTCCCGGAGGGGTAGGCAGAGACTACTTCCTTCCACTTACTACGATCCTGGCATACTACTTTCGCCTCCTCCACATTCATCAATCTCTTCATGCATGCTCTTCGGTTTAGGGTACTCTTGACCTGACCTTTCTTTAGGACGTCCCCGATTTGATCAAGGTACGTTCGTCGAGGTCTTCCCCTTCCGACGTTCCCATCCACACTTGCCATATACACCTGTTTCGTTAATCTTCTTTCATTCATCCTCTCTACATGACCAAACCATCTAAGCATACCCTTTTCTACACCAGTCACTACGTCTTCTTTTATACCACAACGTTCCCTTATCACGCTATTCCTTATCCTGTCATTTTATTTCTTACACTTTCAATTTCAATTTGGGAGCCGCTTTATTCCAACCATTTTCTTATAAAAGTGTGCATTCTGTAGATAGTTCAGTAGGTGGTTTTTATACATATATCTGCTAGATATGTTACCTGTTCGCTTCAGTCTCTCCGAGCCGGCCAAGTCAACAAAATGGAACTTGGCGGTGAGAGTCTCGTATTGTTCGGGAGCGTCAGCGTCGCCTTCCTTGTCTACCTCCATGTCTGCTGCTAACCGTCTCTGTCTCATTAGTAGTGTGAATACTGCGTGTGATCTGAAATTTAATGCCATTTACCTAAATAAAACTGTTCTAGGTAATTACACTTTTTTACACTAGTTCCACTATATATTAAATTGAAATGCTTTAAAGCGACCGTTTAGTAATGTTTAGCATTTGGAGTTCCATCAAGAAATCACAACACAAAGTGTAAATCATTTAAATAAAACTGCTACGACTCTACAAGTTGTAGGTAACTGTAAAATTTTCAGGAAGATATCTAGTATTCGAGATCGATATAGGCGTGCAAGCGTGATAAGTCTTAAACCTTAATTAGGCGATGGGAAAAATGTTCCCACCTAAAACTGAACCTTAACGACACGCAATAGATTTCAAAACTAATAAAAATAAATTACATGAAATGAAAATGAAAAATTAGTTTATTAGACTTTAAAATACCTTACAGACTCCTGTTACATCTGCCAAACTTTTAGTAAAGTTTGTCGGCAGTAAGTAGGTGCTCCTATTCAACTAGGTTTGTCATAGCTTATGGTACAGTGAAATACGTAAGTACAACCATATAGTTAAAAATATTGAGGTAGAGAAATTTGATTTGCAAAACTCGGTCATTCGTACAACATTGTCTGCCCGTTAAAGGGTTTAACTAAACGATCTCGCTTTAGGTAGGCTTAGTGTGAAAGGTGTCACCCTTGGCATGTAACCATGTTGCCATCGGACTTCAGCGTCATACAGTTTGCTGTAATCTTTTGTCATGCGGAAATAGCACTTTCAGACCTTGAGGTGAACTGAGGGTAGCCTTATTTAGCACAGAATAAAGTCTTAAATCTTATCTTAAGTGGTAGCGACTGGATAGCCAAAACGGGAGATTGTGCGCTATGGCGTACCCTGGGGAGGAGGCCTACGTCCAGCAGTGGACTGCGATAGGCTTGTAGCAATGCGACCTCCGGGCATTGCACTATTTTGTCATCACTGTCCACTACCAACTTCTATCTCATCTTTCACATTTGAATTTTGAATCGCTGTCGTTCCAAGACGCCATTTTCCAGCAGATCAGGCAGTCTAAAGTAAACCTCGGCATGGACTAGTCGTCAAACGGCAGTGTTTTTAAGTTATAATTATATACAAGCCTTCTTGCTTGCTAGTTTGTGCAAGTTTTCAGTAAAGCTTTCCTGACCACCGATTTTAACCCTAAGAGGGTTCTTCCCCCCCACATTAAATCCATTAGCCAAACAAGAGTTTCATTGTTGATGTATGTGTGTAAAGTCTTAAATCTAAACTTAGTCTCACCTTGACGACGATGAATTCATATTGGTAGCTGCCGTGGTCCTGGCCAAAGCGCCGGCTCTTAGAGCCCCTAGGGCTTCCTTGACGCCTCGTACAGCTCTCATCGAAGCCCCAACTATTCTCACACCGCCGCAGCCATCTTCTGTTATCCTTAGGGCTCCCTGAAAAGAAAAAATACAAGATTTTTCAAAAAATTCAAGGTAAGCAAAGTACTTAGGTATGGCAACTAACTTTAACCTAAACCTACAGTACGAATTATTTTTGATTAATCGGCAGGTATACCCGATCTTGCAACCTTCAAAGTACTCTAAGTTATACCTAGAAATATATCTAGCATAAATATGAATGCGTACTTAATATCAGTAAGCTGTTTTACGAATTCTGGGCACTCAGTCGAAATAAGACGCCATTGACTCGATAAGAAGTAGGTATAACATTTCACACCTACTACAAAAGTGTGAAAGTGAATCCGAAACACACATAATAGTCGTAAGTTTCAATTTCAAGTCCACATTGCGTCACTTGTTAAATAATTATTTATTCGGGTCAACGGTAGACTAACAAAAACAAGCGAATTTTGCGGTTGCGCCGCAGCTGAGGTTGCGGTTAACAGTAACACGTCTTACTTACATTGGATTAGTTAACTAGGGTTGCTACATCTTTAAAATTTTACACCAGCTTACCAATGAATCTATACGTCACGAAAAAAAGAATTGCTCAACAATCGAGTCTTTATCTCTACTGCTACTGGATCATCAATATCATCATCATCATCATCGTATCATAAGCAAACGTAAGAGGTCAATTGTTGGACATGTTGCCTCCATGGCAATCCTATAGCTGCCCGCAATCTTTACTGAACCGTTACGGATTACAGAACTTACAGCACCGTCTGGCCTCATCGATTGTCATCGGGTTAGTTCATTTGTAAGGATAAATCCGGAGATCAGGTAGTTTCTTTGCATGTATATGACAACTACCTACAAGATCAATCCAAATATTTATAAGCAGAACCCCAGCTTTATTACATACTAGCTGCCTGCCCAGCGGTTTCCCGCGGGAATAAGACATTTAAATATAGCGCATGTTCACCAGGGATAGTTTAGGATTCTAAAGTTAAAATATTTTTTTAAATCGGTCTAGTAGTTTCGGAGCCTATTCAACTCAAACAAACAATCAAATCTTTCCTCTTTATAATATTAGTGTAGACTAATCTTACAAAACCCTAAACAAAACTCTCAGAGCGAAACTCTTTTTCTTTAAATTCCTCACTCACGCCTTACACAATCCGAGCAATTCTATTCGACACACATGCAAGTGACTCAGTTTCCATAGAGGCAGTATACTCTTTGATACACCTGTGAGGGTTCACGGTTCGGTGGTCGCAATATTGCGCTACACGGTGGTTGGTTACATTAATTAAATGTATTAATGAAGCTGTTGAGGCATCTGTTGGTTTACCTCGGTGAACCGATTTATTAATTTCTGAATAAGGAGGTAGTTGTTTTTGTTTTGTATACTTCTTTTAAGTGTTGTTATTAACAAGTCCCCAATGTTTTCCTGCCATCGAAACGGCTTCAACAAGGTTGTCCCTTTTAATAATACTTCTAGGATTAATCTTCGCAAACGGGTCTTGGTGATGTCGGCTTAGAACAGCATTATCCCATTTCTTTCCAGTAAGTGCCGTAAGAGGCGACTAAGGGATTCAAGAGTTACATGTGTATTGCAATTTCTGGCGATGGCACTATGGTGATACACAATTTCCTAAATGACCCTAATTTTTTTGTCAGACGTGGCGTAAATGACCGTTTCTTACGGTAATTCACGATCTGCCTACCCTGCCAGGGATATGGTCGTGATATATGTATGTATGAACTGCGCTTGGACGGAAACTCTGGCGGCAGCTATCCTTGCTGTCTGGCCGCTTCTGCTCTCGCATCGGCACTGGCAGAGAGATTCTTTCGGCTAGAAACACAAACCTTAGCAAACGGGTCTTTAGCTGGATCCAACAAGTCCACAATGTCTTCATTGTACAGTTCTATGAACTGCGCTTGGACGGAGAACTCTGGCGGCAACTGGCCTTGCCGTCTGGCCTCTTCTGCTCTTGCATATGCACTAGCAGAGAGATCCTTAGGGCTAGAAACACAAACCTTAGCAAACGGGTCTTTAGCTGGATCCAACAAGTCCACAATGTCTTCATTGTACAGCTCTATGAACTGCGCTTGGACGGAGAACTCTGGCGGCAACTGGCCTTGCCGTCTGGCCTCTTCTGCTCTTGCATATGCACTAGCAGAGAGATCCTTAGGGCTAGAAACACAAACCTTAGCAAACGGGTCTTTAGCTGGATCCAACAAGTCCACAATGTCTTCATTGTACAGCTCTATGAACTGCGCTTGGACGGAGAACTCTGGCGGCAACTGGCCTTGCCGTCTGGCCTCTTCTGCTCTTGCATATGCACTAGCAGAGAGATCCTTAGGGCTAGAAACACAAACCTTAGCAAACGGGTCTTTAGCTGGATCCAACAAGTCCACAATGTCTTCATTGTACAGCTCTATGAACTGCGCTTGGACGGAGAACTCTGGCGGCAACTGGCCTTGCCGTCTGGCCTCTTCTGCTCTTGCATATGCACTAGCAGAGAGATCCTTAGGGCTAGAAACACAAACCTTAGCAAACGGGTCTTTAGCTGGATCCAACAAGTCCACAATGTCTTCATTGTACAGCTCTATGAACTGCGCTTGGACGGAGAACTCTGGCGGCAACTGGCCTTGCCGTCTGGCCTCTTCTGCTCTTGCATATGCACTAGCAGAGAGATCCTTAGGGCTAGAAACACAAACCTTAGCAAACGGGTCTTTAGCTGGATCCAACAAGTCCACAATGTCTTCATTGTACAGCTCTATGAACTGCGCTTGGACGGAGAACTCTGGCGGCAGCTGGCCCTGCTGCCGAGCTTCTTCTGCTCTTGCGTCGGCTCCAGCGAAGAGGTCCCTGATGGCTCGAGGTATGATGCCCTTTCGCTCTTCGTCGCCGTCGCCTTCGCCCTCCCAGCCGCTGCCCATGGTGTAGGTCTTGCCGGAGCCGGTCTGGAGACAAAGAAAACGTACGTTAGTTATTCGGTCCGCAATGATTCATTATGATCATCTCAACTATGTGTACTTTACTGAATGGAAATCAAATACAAATAATTATTAACCTTTGAAAAGCTAGTTGCATATTTAAGGAATAGGCTTCTCCCTTCGGAAAATTCAACTACATTTGCGGCTTTCACTGGCTATAGGCACATGAACAGAACATGTTGTAAGACGGCCCGCAAATCCTTGTTATTGTTATTGTATAATTTTGCAATGCATTAACCGGTCGTTGCGCCAGTGACATTTCCGTATTTTGAACACGCGCGTTCGTACGAGCTCATGCTCGTAGTCTAAGCAGAGCAGACCGTGCGTCGCCACACATATTTATAAATTGAGTTCCTGCGTCGTAAAATCACATTTATTTATTTAACTTTATGCACAAAACTGTAGACGGGCGGACTTAACGCCAAATGCGTATCTCCCAGTCTACCTTAGGGCATGTGAAAAGGGTCAAAGCAGGAGCATTAAACAAAAAAAAATATTAAAGAAAGACTTGAATATATAACAGAGACACAGATATATATAACGATGCATAATTTATTAATACTTTCGTGTTATAGGTAAGTTAAACAAAGTAATTTGTAGTTTCTTTTGGTGTACCTACACAAAGAATGAATAGTAAGTAAGTAAATATTTGTACAAAAAGCACTTCAATTGATAATGTGTTTTCACTTCAATGTTGCGTTACTGACACCAACTCATAGGAGCGTTTGAAAAACAAACAAATATAAATCGACTTTTGAACTAAGCCCAATGTATTTAAACGATCAATAAGTAGTCGGTAAACGCTTAACAAAAATTCAGTACAGTTATTTAGAAAAAGGTAATATAAGTTTAATTTAACTCTGCCATGGATAAGTAGCCTTCTTGTCTAGATCCCAATGGCTCAGTTGATGCGATTTCTTATACACTGCTAAAATTACCTAACATTTTGATATGCTTTTTAAGACAATCAAATGACTATTGACTTGATCAATCCGAGGAATAGATAGATAGATGAACAGTTTATTGCTAACACCCTACACAAGAAAAACAAAACAATGCAAAAAACCCTAAACTAACTAAAAGTGAGCAAAGTCGGCCTTACCACTTGCAGCGAACTCTTTCAGGCAACCTTTACTTTAAGAGAGAGACAGATAGAAAAAATTTGCAAGTAGTTGCAGAAGCAAATTGAGAGTACTTTTTTTAACTTGTAATTTTATTTGAGAGTGAAATCTTTAAATTTTAGTATGATTAAAATACACTAACAATCATACATACATACAAATATACATCAACACTATTAAAATAATAGAATAGAAATAATGGAATAGATTGGAAGCCATGAAGGTTCGGTTTCGTAAAGTCACCAGCCAGTGAGAAAGGTGCCTTATAACAACGTTTTCTCACTTTCGCTGAATCACCGTTACATTTAAGTATCTACTACACTTAGCTAAGTGTCTGCTCTTATAACAGCCAAATTGGAAGTTTTCTAGAAAGTGAATTTTACTTTAACAAGTCACAGACTTCGTGAGAATATTGTATTAGTAATGTATAAAACAAATTGGATAACTATAAGTCACTGTATTGAGGAAATACTTATATTAGTTTTGTTAAAATGTACAGCAAGCATGCAAAGTAATGGACCTAGTAAATTATAGTTTTACTGTTTAAAACATGGAATATTATTTATAACAGTGACGCAACAAAAAAACAAATTAAAAGAAAGATGATGATGAAATTGAAAGATGTGTTAACTCTGACCGACCATCTTGTAATTTTGTAACCGATTATTGACATTTAGTTGAATGAAGGGAGGCAATGACTTTTAATCACAGAGAAACACTTGAATTTCCAAACATTGTGATATCCTTTAGTAATATTCAAGCAAGTACATAGGTACAATGAAATTTTTAATGTATAGTCCACCAATGAAAGGACTCTCACGGAAAAAATAACAACAAAATGCCACATACGAGGGTTGAAATGTAATTATAATTACCATGTTATTGGACGACAGCGCGGCAGCATCGGGTCTATTAGATCATAATCATAACCAGACGTCCTAAATGCTCTGTGCGTTAACGCGGGATAAAGATTTGCATTGTTTTGTACACATATTGTATGGGAACTTTATTTTTTTTAAATATTTCACCCTGTGTCCCTTGGGGAAGTTGTTTGGTTTCATGGGCTGATTCACCGCTTGAAATATTTGCAGTTATTTTTTTACATCTTATACATTTTCAAATTGTACTCCCAGGAATAAACATACTTTTTTTTAAAGTGAAGTGAAGTTTCTGTGCACATTGCACATGTAGTGTCGAATCTTAAAGTGAAAAAAGTTGCAAGGGCGAATGCAACAGGAAACGCTTTGCTGCGTTCGTGATTGCGGATCCGGCCCTGGTGAGGTGGGATTAATGCGAATAACGGTCGGTTATTATTCGTAATTATGTAACTGACTGTACTGGTCATTGCTCTTATAACACTGACTAATTTGTAGAAAGGCAGCTGTTCAACGATGTAAAAATTGTGACTTTCTGTCTATTTTTGTCGTTGATGCCTATGGCTAAGCTGTAGTTGACGTCTCCTAACAACACTGGCTGTGGTACATACTTTTTTAACGAGTTCTAGATAAATTATACTGCCGTGTGATGCCGGCTTAGAATAGCATCACACCATTTCTTTCCCGTGGGAGTCGTAAGAGGCGACTAAGGGACACGAGGGTGTGAATTGCTATTTATGATATTTTTTATGATATCTATGGTAATGGGTTGACAACCTGATCCACAAATATTTGTCAGACGTGGCGTAATTGTCTGTTTCTTGCGGCCGTTTATGTTCTGCCTACCCCGAAAGAAATTAAAGGCGTGATATGTGTCTGCATGTGTTTGTACAGATACATTATTCTTTCGAATAAAAAGTAAGTTACTTTTACCAGACAGTGGCCTGACGATAGTAATCTCCATCGCTCGCTTCATCTAATTATGTAATTTTTAATTCGATTATTATAATCTTAAAGCTGAGCTTTCGATATTATAGAGGTAAGTCAGCAACTAAGAGTGACGAAAGCGCCTTTCTACTTACACTACAATCTCTTGCGGGGTAGGCAGAGCGTAAACGGCCGCACAAACGGACATTTACGCCACGTTTGACAAATATTTGAGGGTCATTCGGAAAATTGTGTAGTGTGTATTATTGCCTTTCTACACTAGTTCATAATTCACTCAGTATTACATAATTTAACAATATTGCAACTTAACTGAAGATGCCGTAACGCGAGCTTTCGATCAGATAAGCCGCGATACAGCGAAATCTAAGCGCTCATGCGAAACTAATCAAGTAATAGCGATATGGAAAACGCGATAGATTGCCTATTACTGAAATAAGCGTGTAATTATTTGTCATGTTAAACTTGTAATGCAATGCAACAAGGAAAATTGGCTGCAGGTAATATGATAGAAAGCAGCGCACCCTATGGAGGGACCTTTACATAAAGATCTGCAAGCAATCTTATGGTCATAAACCGACTACGACGGTAGCGAGCAGCTGCGGCGCAATGTTTGAAGGATGTTTCAACATGAGGATGATATTCGTCGACTATAGCAGACTATTCAATAATAATTCACTAGCTACTCTAAAATAAATCCACGTGATGCCGGCTTAGAATAGCATTACCCCATTTCTTTCCTGTGGACAAAGGACTCGAGAGTGGGTATTTTAATTTTAGGCGATGGGTTGACCTGTCGGCTGTGTCACTATGGCGATGCACAATTTTCCGAATTGTGTGTATGTTCTCTAAAAAAAGCGACTCTCACTTCAATCAGCATTAGCTTTATATTTATGAGCTCAGCTCTTGTCGGTGAAGTACCCGCCATTCTTGTTCTCACTCTGACAGTGATTTGTCTTGTCAAGTCAAATCAACATTAGACAGATGTACAACCTGCACAAAGTAAGTATTGGCGGCTGATAGCAACCTAGCTGTAAAAGATACCTCACGTCCAAGTTTCCCTTAAAACCCCGCATTAGCTGACACATAATTGACCATGCACGTATAGTCAACATAAAGACATGCAATTGAGCATTGCTAAGTAAACATTGCGACGACCGTTACCTTTCCATTTAGAAACTCCTAATGGACCGTTCAAATAAACGCAAGTTGTTCTGTAATTTCCTCATTCGACTGCAACTTTGAATTATCGAGATGCTGCAACTTCATATTTATGCTAATAGGAGGTCCAACAAATATACTAGAATGTGAAAATGATAACGACGTACAGTCTGATGAGGGTATGGTATGTAGCCTTTCAAAACCATGATTCTTAGCCAATTTAATAAATTTTTCATAAAGCTTTTTTTTGCTGCTGTGATAAATACAGTTTTCTTGTTATTTATTTTTAACTATTAATTGTACACAAAAACCCATAAAGGAATAATTTACAATGATACAAGACACAACAGGTTTTCATTATTAAAATACACTTAGTAAAAACATCGCACAGGAAATAGGCATAGCAGAAATGAAAATTAGGATTTCTAAATAATGTGATCAATCACCACTATACTATTTATTTTTTATTAGAAATCTTTGCTAAAAATTTACACTATGAGTGTTTAATACTCGTAACTTTCCAAAGAGTAATTAATACTTGTAAGATTCTAGTAAGCACTCGTAATTAGGAAATCGGTCACATGGCCGCGTACCTCTGACTCTTGTACTTTTCGAAAATAGGCCGCGAAATTTTCTCTACATAAAATTACCTTTTGCATCGTAAATTATTTAAGCGATTAAAACTAAAGGTTCTTACGAAGCCAAGGTCAGTACGAATTGATTTTTAATAACAATTTTATTGCTGTTTAGCTCTCGTGGTTACTTGATGACAACATGTGTAGGTTACGAGGTAACAGCAGAAGCGGTTTGTATGTTTCCGGTTTGTGTAGATTTCAATAAACATCTGGTGTTCAAGTCTAAATGAAATAAATCACTAAACTGGACTACCAATGGCGACAGAACTCGGAGCAAGGTAATGTTTTAAATCCCCACGCTAGCTTAATGAAAGTCTATCGGATTTGACACCAGACCGCCAAACTACGGAGGTAGAGTCAACGCTTAAAATAATAGGCGTGGAAATTGAGAGCGCCTCTGTGCTCATTACGAGAAATATCACAGCAACCTATAAAAAATATTTGTTAACTTTTTTCCCACGCCTATTTTCTTTTTTCACAGACTCTAGTTCCGCTAGACTTTGGGGTCAGCTCATTCGATCTAAATAATCCAAAATTAAAAAGAGGTATAACATACAGCGGCTAATAGAGGCTGGATGGCAAAAACGGGCGATCACCATGCCTTATGGCGTAACCTGGGAGACGCCTGGGTCCGGCAGTGGATTGCTAAACTGCTATAGGCTGATGTGATAAAATATATGTAAGTTTACACCTTACGGCTTAAAAATATCAGCGTGACAAGAAGCTGCGCAAATTACTATATGTTTGATGACATCAGCGCGAAACGTTAATGCCTACTTGCTGGCTAGGTGGGTAAGTATCTTCTACCTATTATAGGTATGTGACCATACTTGAACATCAATTTACATTTTGCGAGGCTTTAGCTTGTTATTCGGAATGTTGCAAACTTCCGCGTTCAAGTGTGTATTTAAGCTACGTGTTCGTATCTATTTGCTAATCATTCGTTAATATTGATGTTTAATAGACAGGTTTTAGTAGTAGGTACGAGTAGGTCAGTACAATACTCGTAGTTACTGTGTTCACGAGCACGGGAGTAAGTCAAGGTTGAAATGAAACTTACCAGCAAGTAGAACTAATTTGTTATTTCCATAATACGCCCTTTTTTGCTACGAAGCTGCGTTTTTATGTGTTACAAATGTTTTAATAATTATTAGTACAATAATCATCAAAAGCTGAATTTCCAGACATAAAAAATGCACTACCGAAAACGATACCAAGACTACCAAGTGTACATTTAAGCCCGCAGGACCTCTGAGGGAATATGATAAAATTGGTTGAAACTTTTACAATTTGGTTATGTCTAAATTGTTCAGTATACTGGCTTACGTAGCTTAACTTTAACTTTTTAATAGGTTAGGAAAATTCCAGGCATGGGGCGCCTTTAAAATAACAGTGGTATAATGCCTCTATAACCTTTATTTTAAATTGAAATATGGGATAGATAGATGTTTTATAAAATAAAATAAATAAAATAAAAAGCCTTTTATTTCGTTCCCACAAGTCCAATTAATTAATTAATGTCAAATTACAAATTTCCATTATTATTATTTTCATACTAATGTTAAAATTACAATATCTAATTAAATCAAATTATTATTCTTATTAATGTCGTGCACTTAGCAAGCTTCAATGCCCTTTGGGAACCCCCATCCGGGTAAAGGCCTCCTCCAGCTGATTCCACTTCTCCCTGTCTATTGCCAGTCTTGTCCAGTGTGCGCCGGCAGTGGCGCGGATGTCATCAGCCCAGCGTTTGAGCGGACGGCCCGGGCGGCGTTTGCCTTGCACTGGCCCTGTCCACTCTGTTACTTTCTCCGTCCATCTTCCATCTTTGTATCGAGTCAGGTGTCCAGCCCATTTCCATTTTAGACGTCTTACGTGCACAATAGCATCTTTCACTTTAGTTTTTTGTCTTATTATTTCATTTCTCTTTTTGTCTTATAGTTTCAATCTAAGTAAGCTTCTTTCCATTGCTCTTTGGCACACAGATATTTTGTTTGCATTTTTTTCTGTTCGAGACCAGGTCTGGCATGCATATGTGAGAGTTGGAAGGATGCAGGTGTCCATTAGTCTTCCTGTAACTCTGGCTGTGATTTTTGATTTGAAAATATGTTTAATACTCCAATATCGATTCCAAGCAGTTGTTATACAACGGTCTATTTCTTTTTTATCTGTATCGTCAAAGGAGACTAATTTTCCAAGGTAGATATACTCATCAACATACTCAATGCTATCTTCTTCTACTTTTATCAAAGTTTTTCTATGGTTAGTCATTATTTTAGTCGGTACAAATAAATATTTGTTTTTTATGTTTATTGGTATGATCAGGGAGTATATAGTTGTTTGTGGTTTCTTGTTCTGGAGGGTGGCGGTCTTCTTTGTCCCCCACGGTGACCGGCCGGGTTGGGGGAAGGTGTTTGTCTATTCCTGTTCCATTCTGTTTGATTGTCTTCCGTATATTAGTTTTTGTTGATTGCTGTTGGTTGCTTGAGGTAGGTGGTGGTGTGGTTGGTTTGTTGATATTGATGTTGCTGTTTTGCTGTTTTGGACCCGAGCCTGAATTAGGTGACCTCCAATATTCTTTCATTGTATGTTTCTTGGTGATAGTTTTGTTTTCTGTAGGGCTCTCTGAGTGGGTACGTTTGTTGTTCTGTTTTTCTGTATATGATGTCTTTTTCTGTCTGGGTGATCGAATTACAATCTTATCATATTTAATGTAGGCTATGTTGCCTTTTTCTATTTCCTCTTTGACTCTAACCTGCAGTTGCTTCCTTACTTCTGCCACCTTCGCAGGGAAATCTTCTTTGATATAGTACTCAGTATTTTTTAAGTTTTTCTTAGCCCTTAGGACTTCTAATTTTCTTCCCAGGGTAGTGAAGGTTACCATAATTGGTCTTGTTTTGTTTGCCTTGTTTCCTACTCGTCTTACTGCTTGAATTTCTAGTTTTGTACAGTCATTTACTTTTAGTATTTTGCATATTTCAAGGACATTGTGGACTAGCTCGTCATAATTCTTTTCGTTTTCATGCATTCCGTAGATTAGAATGTTTCTTTGTCTTAGATGCCTGTCAAAAAAGTCCAGTTTATTTTCTTGCATTATCACAGTGTCTTCTAATCTTTGAATTTTTTCGTCCACTTGTCGGAACTTCATATTAATGTTGTTATTTATTCTCTGTTCAGATTCTTGAATGCTGATTTTTGTTTGTTGTATTTCTTTTTGTATATTTTCAAGCATAGTTTTGAGTATTATTGGATCCATTGTTAGCAGTAGGTAATGTTTTGATTCGAGGGTAGACGTGATTTTGTTGAAGTTCTTTGTTCTAATTTTGCTTATTTTCTGTTAAAATTGTAGAATAATCCGACGATAAACCAATGCAATGCTGTCTTCTATTGAAATACTGTCCACTTCTTGTTTATTTTCACCATTTACAACGGTTAAATATCACTTTTTGATACTTGTACTCGTTTATCTATTTAGAACTGTTTTCTTCATTTTTACACCACACTGCAGTCTAATTTATGTTTTATTATGATATTTATCGATTTATAGTCTTAATTACTTGAATAGAGGCATAAAATACAAGTCAAACTATTTTTAATTACAAGATATACGGAAGAACAAACTAGCTGGCGCCAGCAGTGTTGCCATCTTCTGAGATGTTTTATGTTGTATTTTAACGTCATGATCTAGAAAATTAATATTTAGCAGTATAGCACAGGCTTAAAAAACGGATTTGAGAAAGTAACTTTATTTGTATCATTTATTTGAGTGATTTGTACATGTCATCTGCCTCACTTTATGCACAAAGTAAGTATTGGCGGCTGCGGTGCTTTATGCCTTCTCGCTACCCTATGTCTGCTGTAAGAGATTTATTTTTAGAAATAAGCTGACCTGTTGTGTATTGTTCTATTTGTTATGTCATTTGTGTTATATTATGTACAACAAACGGATAATTAAATAAATAATAACATTTGATACTCCAGACCACCGATGTCGTTGTAGCTGTAACGGCCCGTAATACTGAACAACTTTTGCTACAGAGTCATTTCCTTCGGGTTAGAATTTAATCAAACGTGCCCCAGCGAGATTTTTCTAAACTGCCCCCGACAGTGCTCATAAAACTATTATGAAATTTCATAATAAAATCTATGCAATGCACGCGTAAATATATTGGCATTCAGAAACACTTGTTCTTATCATATTTCATTAGATTTTCTTCATAATAATTACAAATTTGGAAAAAAGAAGTTTCTGATCACCTATAAATATAAGAATGTCAATAACTTCCGTCGATTAAAAAAATCGAACTTGACAGTTAAGAATAACGGTGTTACCAACGCAACTGACCCTCTTCAATGGTGCCCCAGCCTCCCCTGATTAAAAAAGTAGAGCATCTTATAATCAATGGACTGTTACTGCCTTCACCTTGTAAAGAACAGTTTAATTTACTAAATAAAGACACGTGTTTGCTTATGACTCATTTTGTACTCACCATGAGGCCTACAAATATGTACAAACTGATAATGGCATAATGTTTTAACAAGTATAATCCCTAATACAAGTACATACTTATACGTATTATCTTTGGCGTCATATGTTATCTTACAAAGTACGTGGACATACTAATGTTAGTTTTGTTAGATGTACAATTATAAGTAGATTTTTTAGATTTAGTCAAACCGAATTTCAGTCAGGTTGCTTAAATTTTTTATTTTACAATCATGTTAAGGTAATATGATTTCATTAAGTGTATCAATCTTAAGAATTTCACTTCAAATGTTGCTTAGGATTAAACCATGTATACTGAAATTTCATGTTTTCAGATCTAGCTACGGCGTAGCGTTATCGTAGACATTAAGTTATTGTTAACCAAAATGCCCAAAAATACGGTAGCTAGCTGGTTGTAATTCTGTAAGTGTGCATTTAAACCTGACGGAAAATTGTATTAAAGTGTTTTCATTTATGTAAACTGTTGATGGATAAACTGATAACAGATAAGAGCGCTCCAAACTAGGTGACGAGTACTTATATAGGTTGTATGCTAACAAGTTTTCATGGCCGTGTTGTGACTGACATACAAAAATATCAAGGTTATTTAATAAACGTTAGAATTTTGAATAAATACTTGATTCACAAGACCGCAGGATTAATTACTTTAGTTTTATGAAAACTCATACATACATACATACACATATCACGCTTATAATCCCTTGCGGGGTAGCATTTTCGCCACGTCTGACAAATATTTGAGGGTTATTTGGAAAATTGTGTATCGCCATACTAGTTACTAGTTATTATTCTGTGGCCATAGTGAGAAGTTGTCAGCGCATCGCCTCAAATTCCAATACACACCCTCAAATCCCTTATTCGACTCTTACGACACCAACGGAAAACAAATAGGGTGATGCTATTCTAAGCCGGCATCACACGGCATTTGAAAACTCTAATATGTCAGTTTAGTCAAGAAGTCGTTGGTTTAAAAGATCATCATCACAAACCAGTTTCTTGAGGAATGCCCGGAAAACTGTTACTAAGCAAATGTTGACGTTAAAATGTTAATTTTATCAGTTATTTTCAACTTATAGTTAGGCTAATAAAGTTGAATATTTATTTACACTTGATGTTTTAGACGAGACGTAAAACTAGCAACGGATATCTTTAAATATCTCTATTTTTTATCTTATCTGGACAGCAGGTAGCCATTGAAGTGAGTATCAGTTTATCATGATTCTTAAATCAATTAACAACACAAGACACAAATTCGCGCCACTTTCTTTTAAATCTATTGTGTTTTAGAGTAAGGAAAACTATATAGACTGTATATATAAGTAAAAAAGTGAACTGCAAATATTTCAAGGGGTGAACCAGCCTAAGGAACATAGGAACATACATCCAGACGCACCGCCGGATACCATCCATACGTGGTTGCCATTCCACCAATTCGGACTAAGCGCTTCCAGTCATTATTTATAATGCGCACTGCTAAAGAGTGGAACTCACTACCTGCGTCTGTTTAATTTAGCGTTGCTATGCTGGGGTAGGTTAGGTATTGGTGACGGTCTGTGAATACGCCGCGATGCTCGCCCGCACGCATCGCTCTGGGCATATGTTGTCCCTTTCTCGCTCGCGGGTGGCGGCGTGCGCGCGGGCCGCCTGTAGGCGCCAGGCGGTGATTTCTGCACCGCAGTCAGTCACTCGAAAACCGTTCGGACAGGAGAACGTATTGTGTTTTTGTACGGATTTCCCGCCACGCGTTTTGTGATGCCGCGTGTAATGGACGATTCAATTTGAGATCGCGCGTGTTGATGCATCGTATTATTGCGGTTCTCCTGGGTTATACTAGAATACCAGGCTTAGTGATTGTTGGATGTCTCGACGTCTTCCACGTGAGCGTCGCGTTGAATAGGCATCAAGTGGCCATATCGGCTCGCGTTTTGTACGGCCCTAATTCGTGTTGGGTCACGCGTAATGACTAATATCAAAGTGAAATACGAACAGAAGCTGTGAGTGGTTTGAAGTGAATAACGCGCCAAGGCTGTAGTGGAATGCTGGGTGTCGATATCTTTTCCACCCAGCCCTGTAAGTACCCACGGAATTCCCCATTTGATCCATTCCCTGAACTTCCTTTCTCCGTTGGGTATTTTATGCATTTGGACCGGCACGTTGACTGTAAGTGGTAAACCTAGTTGTCTTAGTATGTCTTAGTGTGTTCCCTTTAGTCATATTTGTTGTACCATATCATTGTGACTCCTTAGTACGAATTGCGGAATTCGTGGGGTGATATAATTTGGAGGTACTTACTTAGAATCTAGTGCTAATACGTGTGACGTAACGCCAGATCGGCAGACGGTATTTACTACCGACTTGAGTTATGTAAGGGTTGGAACACATCATTAGCCAATTTCAATCAACTTAGTTAATTAAGTTAAATAGATTTAGGTTCACGTTTAATTCATAGTATGCGCTGCTATATTGTGCAGCGTATGCTATTTAGCGCTGCGTAACGCAGCCATTGTCTGCCTCCAGTTGAACTCCTGGTATTTTGTTCGAAATTTACCTGTGTAAATCGCTTCCACTGCGGGAGTTTAGCTTGGAATTAGACAATTTTTGGTAGCAGAGCGTGGTTCAGAAAACCACTAGATTTAAGATTATTTTAGTATAAGATTTTTAATCTACCTACATAAAAAAAAAAATATATTTATTGTGATTGTAGTGTGCCCTGTGTAGAATATCCTATCGGTAGGATCAGGGCCAATCAATTAGTGAATTGCTTGTTATTATCGTTGTGTTTACCCTGTGCGGATATCCTAACGGTAGGATCAGGGCCGATTGTCTATTATTTTTTTTATTGTAAGGTTCGGTGTTACTTTGAGTTGGTACCATGGCTCCCACAATTACACAGCTTCAGGCAAAAATTAGAACGCACCTAATTTGGTTCGCGACTAAGCAGGCGATGGTCGGTCGCGGGGACCGAGAGGACGCACTCATCGCTTGTGCGCAACGGATTGACGAACGGGTCGCGGAGGTGTTGGATTGCCTCACTGGATGCGAGGAGTTATTTGATGGGACGCCTGATGAGGAGGCCAAACTTATGGTCCGGGCGAATGTGACCCAGTGCCTGGAGATGGGGCAGGAGATCCAGCAGGCGGCTGCTGTGATCACCAGGCGTAGGGCTGGGGAGCCGGACCCATCCCATGGTCCGCGGGGACCGGGGGTGCAAGTGCCCCTGCCGGCTGTGGCTATTCCGGTCTTCCACGGGGACTACACGGATTGGACCCGATTCCAGGATCTGTTTGACAGTGTGATTCATAACCGCACTGACTTGCAGCCGGCATATAAAATGGCACAATTGATGGCCAAGCTGCAAGGTGAGCCCCATGAGCTGGTAAAGCATCTACCAGTCGATGATGCAAGTTACGAGACGGCTCGCGGTTTGCTGATCGAGAGATACAGCAACAAACGTCTCATGATTGACCAACTCCTGGAACAGTGGCTCACCGTGCCGACCATCACACGAGGGACGGACCTCAGGGCCAAGGTCCTCAACCCTGTCTGCGCTGCAGTGAACGCTCTTGAGAGACAGGGGATGCCGGTGTCAGGCTATGATTATATCCTGGTCCACACGTTGTTGCGCCGCCTGCCGAGCGACATGGCCGCTCGTTTTGAACAGTCACACGGAGGTAAGACATCTGATTACCTCCCGACCTTCGAGGAGCTCAAGTCCTTCCTCGAGGCCGAGTGCAGGCGGGTAGATGCCCAATTTGGAGAGTCGCCTCACGCGGAGTCTGCGGCCGCTCGCCGCCCGGAACGGCCGGGTGCACAGGCGCGAGACGGTAAGAGTAGGCCACCCAGGCGATACAACGTCGCTAATTTGGAAACGAGGTGTGCCTACTGCAGAGAGGCGGGGCATCAGGTGACTGCGTGTGAGGAGTTCGCTGCACAGCGGGTGCAGAAACGTCGTGGTGTGGTGCAGCAACGGCGTTGGTGCTTTAGGTGTATGGGGCCGCATCAGGTGCGAGAGTGCCCATCAAGCACCAACTGCAGGTACTGCCAGGGTGCCCACCATCAGCTCCTATGCATGAACCGCAGCGGAGATTACGGAGGCAGAGCTGACGCGGGTCAGCGGACGGAGTCTGCACTACCTAGACGGGAGCAACGCTCCCCACCCCCTCCAAGGAGGAGTCCTCTTCCACCAGGGTTTCAGGGACGAGGCCAGGGACATCAGCAGGTGATGCCCCTTTCACCACGCGCGAGACAGTCACCACCTCGGCAGCAGGTGCCGGGACAGGGTAGGTGGTCACAGGTCCAAGGTCAGGGGCACCCATCACAAGTACGTGATGCTACGGGCGGGTGCCAACACCAGGGTCAGTACATGCGGTACTCGGCGGGTCTGAACAACATGGTGAGTTCCCATGACCCACGCATGCCTCTCCCCTTGGCTGAGCACCCGCGGCTACAGGCGCATCCACGGTACGCGCGCCTGCCGCAGGGTTACTATAGGCTGCCAGCCATGGCGTACAGGACCAGAGGTCCCTATCAGCAGGAGTGGGACCCACTCGAAGGTGTACGGAGAGAGGGGACCCCCCCGCAGGACGCGGACACTCCGCGCTTAGATTCCTGCTAGGTAATCGCCGCCTACACGCCATCTTCGGCCCCCCGGCCAATTACGGTATTGTTGCCTACGGCAATGATTTGGGTATGGGGATACGGTGGCCGCAGCATACAGGTAAGAGCCTTGTTAGATACAGGGGCTCAGGGTTGTATTGTGTCTAGTAAGCTGGTGAGTAGGCTACGCTTAAATATAAGGCCCACAACGGATGGGGCTGTAGGTATTGGAGGTGTAGATGTGCCTGACGTTCGGGGTCAGGTGAACTTCGAGTTCACATTAGGTAATACAGGTACAGGGGTCAGCTATCATGCCTCAGCAGTGGTGCTGGATGAAGTGGTAGGGAAACTTCCTCAGGTTCGGTTACCGTCAACGGTACGAGGGTTAACCACAGGCTTAGAGTTAGCTGATCCTGAATTTGATACTCCTGGTACGGTGGACGTTCTCCTCGGGTCAGACGTCCTCGGGAGATTCTGGTGTGGCAGAAAACGGGTACTTCAGCAAACTGGTTTAGTGGCCGTTGATACCACAGGGGGGTATGTTATTTTTGGCCCAGTTTGGAGACCTCAGGACCTACCAGAGGGCGATACGGTTCTCTATGGTAGTGTGTTGTCGGAGGTGCTGCAGAGGTTTTGGGAGTCTGAGGAGCCACCCACAGCGGATAGACGGAAGCCAGATGATGACGAGTGCGAGCTGTTCTATCAGTACAACACTGCACGAAGTTCGTCAGGTAGGTTTGTTACCAGGCTGCCATTTCTCCCAAACCGCCCCTCCTTAGGTAGTTCGCGGCAGATCGCGGAACGGAGACTACTGGCTATGGAGAGAAAGATGAAGCGAGATGCAGCACTTCGGCAGAAGTATATCGAATTCATGAGGGAGTACCTAGAGTTAGGCCACATGTCGGTGTCCAGCATAGATTGGAGGTGTGTCGAGCATTACTATATACCACACCTGGCTGTTTTGAAGTCACCGGAGGCGAAGATACGGGTAGTGTTTGACGGTTCTGCTCCTACATCGAATGGTGTGTCTGTGAACCAGTGTCTGCATGCGGGTCCCAAGTTGAACCGGGACATTGTGGACATCCTCACAGATTTTCGGTTGCACCAAGTAGCGTTCGTCGCAGACGTCAAAATGATGTTTCGCCAAACAATTATACACCCGGATGACCGTCGGTACCAGCTGATTTTGTGGCGTGAGAGCCCTGACGAGCCGATGGTCACTTATGAGCTTAACACGGTAACGTATGGTCTGAAGCCAAGTCCGTTTTTGGCAGTACGCACGCTGCGAGAGTTGGCCGCACAGGAAAGGGTAAGATTCCCTCGAGCCGCAGCAGTACTGGATCGCGACGTCTACGTGGATGACATCTGCACGGGTGCAGATAGCGTGCAACAGGCACTACTCCTACGAGACGAGCTGATCGCGATCATGGAATCAGGAGGTTATGAGTTGCGGAAATGGCTGTCCAGCTGTCCAGAGCTCCTGGCCGGGTTGCCAGGTGAGTTCCAGCAGGACCCGCACCTTTTCGAGAACCCGGACAATCCAAATACGTTGAGCATCCTAGGGGTGCAATATAGGCCAACGCATGATGTCTTTACGTATCAGATCGAGCCAGACCTTTTGCAGAAGACTTGGACGAAGCGTTCGGTATTATCGACGATCGCCAGAACTTTCGATCCTAACGGGTGGATCGCACCGGTGACGTTCATGGCGAAGTGCTTCTTGCAAAGGTTGTGGATAGCAAACTTGGGTTGGGACGACCAGCTCTCCGGAGAGCTGTTGAATGATTGGACCAAGTTTGTGACCACCTTACCAGGGATCGTACGCATCGCCATACCTCGCAAGTTGCTCCCATCGGTGGGATGTAAGGCTACCCTACATGGGTTTTGTGATGCCTCGGAGCGAGGGTACGCGGCAGCTGTCTATTTGCGGACAGTCAGTTCAACGGGAACTGTAGACGTGCGTCTAGTTATGGCCAAGAGTAAGGTGGCTCCGGTTAGGACAAGATGGACCATTCCAAAGTTGGAATTGGCGGGAGCAGCGCTTCTCACGCGCTTGCTACATTATGTCGCTAGTAATCTACGCGGTACCATCAATTTGGATGAAACGGTGTACGCATGGACCGACAGTAGGATAGTTCTGTGCTGGTTACAGACGTCGGTACATACTCTTGAGGTTTTCGTGGCAAATCGGGTGTCACAGATTAAAGGATCGGAAACTCCGTTGGTATGGAGACACGTACCGGGAGAACAGAACCCAGCGGACTGCGCCTCACGGGGATGTAGGGCCCCTGATTTGGTAGGTCACTCACTGTGGTGGGGACCTCAGTGGCTGACTGAGTCACCTGAGAGATGGCCATACAATGAGTGCGGGTCGCCGCTTGGGCCACCTGATCGAGGTTTGCGAGTGAACGTAGGGCAGATCGTACCTAAGCCTAGTGCGGCTTTCTTGCTGGAACGATACAGCTCCCTCGACAAACTTCTAGGGGTGACAGGTTGGATCAAACGGTTCGTGAACAACTGTAGAAAACCTCAAGCAGAACGGAACTTGGCACCTGTCCTCTCGCCTGCGGAGCGGAATGCGGCTCTAAGTTTATTGGTTAGGGTCGTCCAGGCGGAACATTTTGAGGAAGAGGTCAGGCTGCTCAGGGATGGCCGTGGAAAGCTGAAGGGAGGTCTTGTGCGCCTCAACCCGTTCGTGGACGAGCATGGAATGCTCCGGGTTGGAGGTAGACTTCGGAACGCTAACCTGCCCTTTTCAGCACGGCATCCGCTGTTACTCCCAAAGAAGGGACCTTTGGTAGAACTTATAGTTAGGGATCGTCACCAGAAAAACTCGCATGCGGGCTGCAATGCACTTTTGGCTATTCTGCAGCGCGAGTTTTGGATCTTGTCTGGACGACGTACGGTACGGAGCATTGTGTTTCGGTGCTTGCCTTGCTATCGGTTGAAGGCAGCCACAATGCAACCTCAGATGGGAGACCTCCCACCGGACCGGGTGACGGAAGCCTGGACGTTTGCGGGTGTGGGAACGGACTTTGCGGGGCCTTTTATGGTAAAGGCATCACGCCTTCGCAACGCGAAGTCAATCAAGGCGTATTTGTGCGTGTTTGTGTGCCTAGCAACCAAGGCCGTCCACTTGGAACTCGTGGCCGACCTCACTACGGAGGCTTTCTTAGCAGCTTTAGATAGATTTGTGTCGCGAAGAGGGCGACCAGCGCTGATCAGGTCGGACTGTGGTACCAACTTTAAGGGCGCTGATCGATGTATGAAAGAAATTATAACGTTTTTATCGGAAAACGAGGAAGCTATCGGCACGAGCCTCTCCCGTCAGGGCATTAACTGGGTGTTCGATCCACCAGGATGCCCCCACTGGGGTGGTATATTTGAAGCGGTTGTAAAGTCCGCTAAGACGCATTTGATGCGCGTTATAGGTTTAACGATATTAACCTTTGAGGAGCTAGCGACCGTGTTTTGTAAAATTGAGGCCGTTCTCAATTCACGTCCTTTGTGTCCGCTTAGCTCAGATCCAAATGATCTGGAGGCCCTGACACCAGGGCATTTCTTAATTGGCCGACCACTTAACGCCTTGCCAGAATACCCCTACACAGAGGTCAGTAGCAATCGTTTGACGCGTTATGAGTTGCTGCAGCAAATGTCTCAGAATTTTTGGAAGCGATGGTCGCTTGAGTATTTGCACATTCTGCAGCAACGCCTTAAGTGGACGGACAGAACTGAACCCCCTCGCATCGGAGATCTCGTTCTGGTTAAGGATGCCAACCTGCCGCCACTGCGATGGCGCAGAGGGCGCATTCTCAACTTGTTCCCAGGTAGTGATGGCACTCCTCGAGTCGCGACAGTTCAGGTAGGGGATTCAGTTCTTAAGCGAGCAATAGCAACGCTATCTCGTCTCCCCAGTAGTGAATAGGCCTAAGGGATTCGGCCTAGGGCGGGTGAATGTTTAATTTAGCGTTGCTATGCTGGGGTAGGTTAGGTATTGGTGACGGTCTGTGAATACGCCGCGATGCTCGCCCGCACGCATCGCTCTGGGCATATGTTGTCCCTTTCTCGCTCGCGGGTGGCGGCGTGCGCGCGGGCCGCCTGTAGGCGCCAGGCGGTGATTTCTGCACCGCAGTCAGTCACTCGAAAACCGTTCGGACAGGAGAACGTATTGTGTTTTTGTACGGATTTCCCGCCACGCGTTTTGTGATGCCGCGTGTAATGGACGATTCAATTTTTGATCGCGCGTGTTGATGCATCGTATTATTGCGGTTCTCCTGGGTTATACTAGAATACCAGGCTTAGTGATTGTTGGATGTCTCGACGTCTTCCACGTGAGCGTCGCGTTGAATAGGCATCAAGTGGCCATATCGGCTCGCGTTTTGTACGGCCCTAATTCGTGTTGGGTCACGCGTAATGACTAATATCAAAGTGAAATACGAACAGAAGCTGTGAGTGGTTTGAAGTGAATAACGCGCCAAGGCTGTAGTGGAATGCTGGGTGTCGATATCTTTTCCACCCAGCCCTGTAAGTACCCACGGAATTCCCCATTTGATCCATTCCCTGAACTTCCTTTCTCCGTTGGGTATTTTATGCATTTGGACCGGCACGTTGACTGTAAGTGGTAAACCTAGTTGTCTTAGTATGTCTTAGTGTGTTCCCTTTAGTCATATTTGTTGTACCATATCATTGTGACTCCTTAGTACGAATTGCGGAATTCGTGGGGTGATATAATTTGGAGGTACTTACTTAGAATCTAGTGCTAATACGTGTGACGTAACGCCAGATCGGCAGACGGTATTTACTACCGACTTGAGTTATGTAAGGGTTGGAACACATCATTAGCCAATTTCAATCAACTTAGTTAATTACCTATGTTGGGGCAAGTTGTTTAGTTTCATGGGTTGGTTCAACCCTCAATATTTGCACTTAATATTTTTACATTATGTATGTAATAGGAAATTATGAAATATAAATATCCAATGATATAATGAAATTTAACATTACCCATAAGACGTACTATGCATCCATTCCAAAGTCTTTAAAAGTCATAAACATTTCAAAGCAAACAAAGCAATGTTGGTTTTAATTGTAGAAACATCAAAGTTCCATTTAACGTCAACAATCGACGTTTATGGCGCGGCCTCCCAGTATTTAATGGTATGAGATAATGAGTTGAAGTACACCACACATATCTTTGATTTTTATGGGTCGGCGCACATCTAGCGCTCTTGAGCGCCAGCTAATTTAAGATAAAAATCGAAAAGGAACTGAAATGCATTGTAACGGAGTCGTTATTGACTGTTATGGTCATGAGCGAACAGCTACCAGCCAATATCGACTCAATTTTAAAAACCGCTAGATATACGGCGGCCCTACATGTGTCGTGCGAGATAGATGACTTGCGCGGATATATGGCTTTATGCGTTTGCGCATCTGGTATACGAACTGCGTGATTCCAATCTGCTACGTAGAATGCGGCGCTACGGCATTTTTTTGTGGATTTAGACACTTTGCGACTTTATTAAGCAACGTTCCCACAACAAAAACAAATTATACCTACGTGTGAAATTATATTTTGTCACGTTAAATTCATCAGGAAAGCCTTCTAGGGTATCAATTGAAGCAAACTTGAAACAAATGACAAAAAAAACTTATTGTCGCTTGTACGTCGTCGCATCGAAAATAGTACGAAGATGAACTGTTGTGTTCAAGTGTCAGACGAGGCGCCAGTAGTCCAGTTGGCAGAACAGTGGGACGGTACCCCACGGTCCCGGGTTCAAGACTCGGCGGGTGCTACAATTTATTCAATTTTTATTTTCATTTACTAATATAATATAGCACTACGAGTGCATAATAAACCATAGTACGTCATTCTTATCCACGGAAACAGTAATGTCCAGCGCCCAATATTATCAAACTACAATTTTACAGGGGTAATTCGATGTTCATTGCGTAGTCGGTTTCCCACTATGATACCAGGAATATTAACCGGCTACGCAATGAACTTAGAACTTTTTTTAAAATTAAAGATGGGTTTGCTCTTGACTCTAGTCTAGGTCATAGGACAGAGACAGAGTCTAAGATGGAGCGAGCTCACCCAGAAGAAGCCTGTTCACTCTTACTTTGAAGAGATTAGGGTTGTATGCGTTTTGAAACACAGACGCAGGTGTTCCACTCTTTAGCAGTGCGCATTATTTTTATTACACTACTAGACTTATAGCATGGGGCTCAGTTCATACCTATACCTGCTCGAAGTAATTAAAATGTGTGCACCATATCACTGTGATCTATATAAAGTGTGTAACTAACGCCACCATCCTTTTACGGTGCCGGCACTAGCGACGCTGGTGGCCTCACACTGTTGTCATGCCGTAGGCTGGAGTCATAAATGAGTCATAGGAACATGAAGACCATAGATGAGGGCCTATTTAGAGTCATTCGTCACTACGTGTCAGCTACATAACAATTAAAATGCTCATTTAAATGTTCTGGTGTCAGAGATTTTTCAACCGCCTACCACCACTACCACTAGTAGGCTTCTGACATGGTTGTGTTACGACCACCGTCTAAGTAATCATAGACAGCACCGGGACCGAGGCTTAACGTGCCCTCCGAAGCACGGAACCATTTCTTTTCGGACAATCAGTTGGTTCACCCTGCAATGTCCTAACCAGACCGGGAGAGTCCCACCGAGAATCGAACCCGGAACCTTTGCGTCGCACTACCACTGCGCCACATCTGCCGTCTTTTTATTACTGAACTTATTTTTAAATAATTTGTTGGGATTATACTTGAAAGTAAACAGAGTACCCTAAACCAACGAGCATGTATAAAAAGGTTGATGCATGTTGAAGAAGCGAAAGAGGTGTGTCAAGTAGCAAATGGGAAGATGTAGTCTCTACCCCTCTGGGAAAGAGGCGTGATTATATATATATATGTATGTATGAAAGTAAACATCATCGTCATAAATGACCTAAAGAAAAAGGATAGAAAATACTAATAATATTAGATTACATTGCATAGCACGATCACATTACGTAGATCATAATTAATTGCTTAAAATAGTATCATGTTTTTTATTATGCTAGATATTCTTAGTAAACTACGTCACACACAAAAATTCAGGCATTACAATAAAACAATTTTAAACGGATTTAAGTTGTGTTTATTTTGGATTTTACAATTCCTACGTTTAAACTTAAATCCGTTTAAAATTGTTTTATTGTGATTAGTAATAGTTGTATTGCAATTTTAGGCGATGGGCTGACAACCTGTCACTATAGTGATACACAGTTATCTGATTGACCCTCAAGCTTTTGTCAGACGTGGTGTTAATATCCGTTTTACGGCTGTTAACGCTCTGCCTACCCCGTAAGGGATATAGGCGTGATTGATGTATGTATGTATGTAGTAATAGTTGTGCAAACTCAAGAAAATATTAATACAGGCATTTTTACACCTTACGTTGTAGTTTTACGTAAGCAATCATACGAATACACACGCGATCGCAAGTTATAAAAATACAGTTGATTTATTCATAGCATCTTAAACCCACCTACGCAGAGAAACGTAAAAACAAATAAAGATAACTTACATCCCATTTAAGAACGACTTTCTACACAAAGTGCATCCGAAAATGGTATTTCATCTGCTTCTACATTCTCTAGTTGATAAAATGTTGTTCTTTTTAAAAATGTGATTTTTTTTTTATGTGAGAAGTGCTTCAAAACTAGATCTTTTGCATATTTTACATATCAAGCTTGCCACCAAAAGCTTATTTCACACCTATAAACGCATTTTTTCTACACTCATTTCGAAATGTTCATAAATACTACAAATTTGAAAAAAGTTGTATAAGACCTGCATTGTGCATCTAGATAAAAAAAAACATTTTGTTGCAGAGTAACAAACCATATTACGTTCTCGTATTAAATTTAGGTCAGAGCCATATAACGTATTTGTATCGAATTTTCAAGATTCGAAATCATAGTTTACACGTAAAAAATTTGTAGAGTGATGAAAAACTAGAGTTTTCATACACACACATACATACACATATCACGCCTATTATCCCTTGCGAGGTAGGCAGAGCGTAATCGCCGCAAAAACGGACATTTACGCCACGTCTGACATATATTTGAGGGTCATTCGGAAAATTGTGTATCGCCATAGTGACAGGTTGTCAGCCCATCGCCTTGAATTGCAATACACACCCTCAAGTCCCTTAGTCGCCTTTTACGACACCCACGGGAAAGAAATAGGGTGATGCTATTCTAAGCCGGCATCACACGGCAGCTAGAGTTTTCAACTGCATAAAATTCACAGACAAAAGAATTCGCGCAACTACAGCGTTTGATATGACGTTTCGGTGCTCTCTCATATAATAAGACATTATAATATGACAGTTGCATAAACAATTTTATTAATGCCGTGTGATGCCGGCTTTGAATAGCATCAACCCATTTATTTCTCGTGGGTGTCGTAAGAGGCGACTAAGGGACTTGAGGGTGTGTATTGCAATTTTAGGCGATTGGCTGACAACCTGTCACTATGGCGATACACAATTTTCCGAATGACCGTCAAATATATGTCAGACGTGACGTAAATGTCCGTTTTTTGCGGCCGTTTGCGCTCTGCCTATCCCGCAAGGGTTAATAGGCGTGATATGTGTATGTATGCATAAACTACTATTCGTTGCGCTCAAGTAATAAGTGTTTTTCTTATCAAAATATTTCTTACAACAAAATAAAATTGCTATGAGACAAGTTCCCAATCTGGTAACTACTACAAAAACTGTTTGTCTACGAGGTACAAAGGACATCAATAGGTTTACAAATCGTTATGTAAGTAAATTTAAAATCTTTACGAAGCAGTTTTTTTCCTGATGTCGATTAACACTTTGTCAATCTTAAAAGATTTAACCAGTTTTTTATTTTGAATTATAATGATTTTTGATAAATCTTGATGATCATCTATCAGTTTACTGGTAACTTTATTTAAGATGTTTATCAAATTAACAAAACATAAATTAATTAGCATACCATTAATGTATGTATGTATATCTTCTAACATTATTAATTAAAAATAACTTGTTCCAATGAGCATAGAGTTCATCATTGAAATGTGGTAAAGTAAGAAAAACACTTCATTGCACATGTTAAAAAACCCACAAAGCTGGAAAAATTAAACTAAACATGTGCAAAGGCGGCCTTATCGCTTAGAGCTGGTACCTATGAACTTAACTACAGCTATTATCATCTAATATGCAGTTGGGAGTAACGTGCATATTGACAGTAGGGTTCGGTGCAAGGATATCCGGCGATAAGCAATAACAGCTATTGCGTATTGTTTCCTATGTGACAACACTAGATAGATACGAGTAGGTATGAGAACCTACTAGAGATGCACTGACCACGGGTTTGGCCGACTAGCCGACTACCGACTAATCGGCTTAAAATTAACCGACTACTGACTAATCGGTTTAAAAATAGCCGACTACTGACTAATCGGCTTAAAATGAGCCGACTACTGACTAATCAGCTTTAAATTTGCCGACTACTGACTAATCGGCTTTCCCGACTAGTCGGCTAAACCGATCATTACTTTGGTGACGTCAGAAAGAAGAAATCACGTGTGTACTTTTTTAAAGCCTTGTCTACCAAAACAACAGTACCTAGTGGTTTTAAATTGGAACATTTCATTTAGCTAAATTTTCAATGTATGAAAATCCAATGTCATTATTACAGTCGACCAATCCGGCTATCTAGCCGACTATAAAACCGGCCGACTATTCGGGAAATCCGTCTCTCTAGTACCTACTAATTGGGGCTTTGAGGTCTACAATGATAACAGAGGTCTTTCTAACAGTACTCGCTTTATGGCTGTGGGAACGTGGATACCGCGTATGAAAGAGTATGTGAATACGATTAGTATTGCGCGTAAATATTCTCCTACTTATCTAGGCACTCTATTGAATTTACGCAGGCTTGAAAACATTGGATTCCGTGGCTTAGCACTCTCCCTTCTCAGTAGTTACCTTCAAAATAGGAAACAAGCAGTCAAAATTAATAATTATCACAGTGATGAAGAAAGCGTCACATACGGTGTCCCGCAGGGCAGCGTCCTCGGTCCGACTTTATTTTTAATATACATTAACAGTCTTTGTAACCTTAGAGATGTCGGAGGGAGGATTCTGTCATATGCGGATGATACTGCTATCATTTTCACTGAAAAATCATGGGATAATGTTAAGATCACTGCTGAGAGAGGACTAGCAAAAGTCAAAAAGTGGTTAGATGAAAGCCTCTTGACCCTAAATACCCAAAAAACTAATTACATGTGTTTTGCCCCTTATTCTAATTCTCAACCCTCTTCGGAATTCAAAATTAAAATACATTCATGTATAGCCACCATAAACTCTAACTACTTCTGTCACTGCCCAATAATACAAAAAGTTAACAATACCAAGTACCTAGGAATTACGGTTGATCAAAGACTAAGCTGGCATCCACACCTAGAAGTGACTATTGGTAGAGTTAGGAAGCTTATTTGGGTCTTCAAGTCCCTAAGACATGTCATGAACCCAGAACTTCTTAATAAGATATACGTTGCCCTGGCTCAATCGGTATTAACCTATTGTATTCCGGTGTGGGGAGGTGCAACTAAGACACACTTTCTTGATCTGGAACGTGCTCAGAGATCACTGGTCAAAGTCATGTACTTCAAACCCTACAGATTTCCTACTGACAGCCTATATAAAATAAGTAAATTACTTTCAGTTAGGAAATTATACATTCTTTATACTATACTTAAATATCACAAGATGGTACCCTTTGATAAATCAAAACTTACGAAAAGACGTCATGACAAAGTTGCTCCTTCCTTCGCTTCCCGAACTGTCTTTGCTGATCGGCAATTTATTGCTCAAGCCCCCTATGTATACAACAGGATAAACGGTATCCTTAACATATACCCCATGCAGCTATTCGGGTGCAAACAAACTGTCACCGAGTGGCTCCAGACACTCAGCTACGAAGATGTTGAGGACATCCTAACTAGAATGGTTTAACATAATTTATCACCCTTATTGTCTGTCTCCTCCTGTTTGTGGTCTCGTGCTCCAATCCCAAGGCATTAAATATGCCGTAGGGCAAACAGGTGGATTTACCTGACCTCTTTTGTTATGGTATGTTTACTAGAATGGTGTAATGTATCATATTCATCGTCTGGTTCCTCCTGCTTGTGGTCTCATGTACCGATCCCAAGGCATATAATATGCCGTAGGGCAAGCAGGTGGACTTGGCTTACCTCTTTTCTTATGTCTGGTGTACAGTATATAGTTTTAATCTAAGAACTCACTCATTTAAGAGATCTTGACTCTCTTTACAACAAGTAGTTGTTTGAGTTGAACTGGTGGTGATTTATCACAAAGCTTTATTAGAAGATACCTCCGTAACTTCATCTACTCATGCCACTGTCTGTTACGTCTCATACGCATAGGTTTACATACATACTCACTCGCTTGCATTTTTGCGACACTCATACACACACACACAGCAAACATACAACATATATATAACACACATGCATACATTTTACATACTTATTTTATAATGTTATACTACAGAATATGTAAGTTATAAGCTAAGTTAGTTTTAGTTTAAGATTCTTTCAAACTATAATAGATAATTACCTACTATTAGTGAAACTGTAAATCTCGCTGCTAACCTCTGGAAGAGCGAGGCTTTCCTACACAAGTATCTTCGATTACTTTTTGGAAAGCCCCGGCAACTAGATTATAAGGATTTACTTAAATAAAACATTTTTTTTTTTTTTTTTTTTTTTTTTATTGAAATGAGAATGCACCGCGAATAAAGGAAACTATAAATATCTAAGAAGCTACCGAAAGATATTATATTTGTACCTATTACACAGCAGTTTCAAATATCTAAACAAGGTTTCTCGATTTCGCAGGTGACCCCATAGTAAAAGTTGTTCAGAATCATGAGTAGAATCGCCCTGTAAAATTTCCGGGGTGAATAAAAAATAACCCTGTTTATAGCATATTACTCGTTATACTAAAGCCGAGTGGCGCCACTTCAAGAATGAAAACACTTCTTTTCATGCAATAAGGTCATTTGTTTACACAATATTTTGGTGTTATCTTCAAGTAATATTTAAACCTCTATACACTATAAAATATTTGCTGTAATTAAAATTATGTAGTGAAAGTGCCAAAAACTAAACGAAACGAACTTTTTGTGAATATTTCACCGAATTTGTACGGTCTAATTGACGTCGTGTGGTATTTGCATGAAGGTACGAGTGAAGATAAGTGAAGTAGCGCTAGTTCTGCGGAACAGCTCGCCTCATTACGTAGTTACATGTTTTATCATCATCTGTCTACGACTGAAAGGACCCACTATAGGTACATAAGCTAAATTCATTATGGGATTGCGTAAAACATTGTTACTTGTATACCAGGCAGTCCATTATATTTTACGATAATTTCTAACAACTTGTCAGGTCTAAGCACTGACTATTGACCTACTTCAGGTAAATTCTAATTATCCTAGAAGGCATATCGGCAAGCGTAGGCGCAAGGCAAACTCTTGCGCATACATTATGAACTTATTGCAGTTTCCTGCTCCTAAACATTCAAAATTGGAATGAATTACAATGACATACAGTCCTATATTCGCAACCCGGAAATGGATCTTCAGTTTTGGTAGGGACTTGGCATGTGAATCATAATGGATTGTCATTGAATTTTTTGATGTAATTAGCGACGTATTTTCTACGTGGGTGCCGACTTTGATAGCTCTACCTACTGGCTCTACTAATATTTAGTTTATTGATGTATCAATGTGCGTTATAAACAAACAGATGTCGAGTACGGGTAAGGCAGTAAAGTAAGAATGTAATTGGTCTTGATATGTTTTCTTACATTCAAATACATGTAAACATAAATGTTGCTGGATGGTAGTTTGTTGCCTTTATGGAAGAACATGTTTTAAATAATGAAGTAATAATTATAGCAATTTAACTGTGTTTACTGTGATGTTGTCTCTATCTGACAGACAGTTCAAGTTTCTAGACTGTTTATAATAAGTAGGAATCATACAAATGTCTAGTCTGACTAACATGATTTTTTATTTCAATGAAGTCCTTAAGACTCTTGTACACAATGGGCCATGCTAGCCGTCTCCAGGCCATCGGCATTTTAATGGTGTACAGTGGCGGACAAATGCCAATCGGTCAGTTATCGGTTTTTTACATATTTTCAAAGGTATTTAAGGTTTCAGTGAGGGCTGGTGTGGCACAGTGGTAGTGTAACTGCCTGCGGCGCAAAGGTTCCGGGTTCGATTCCCGGTGGGGTAATCACAAAATTGATATTGTCACTTTGTGATTTTTTCCCCAGTCTGGTTAGGACATTGCAGGTTGGGCCACCTGATTGTCTGTAAGAAAGATAGTTTCGTACTTTGGAGGGCACGTTAAGCCATCGGTCCCGGTTGCTGTTTTGAATAATTTAATTTAATTTATAAGTACATTTGACATGTATTACTATTTATCAAATTATTGTGAATGTTTTGAATAATTTAATTTAATTTATACTCTGTTGACGATGTTGTTTAAGCTGAATAAAGAATCTGAATCTGAATCTGTCTATGATTACTTCGACAGCGGTCTTTACACAACCATGTCAGAGGCCTATAAGTAGTAGTAGGCGGTTGAAAAACTCTGACACCAAGGTTCATTGAGTCGTTTGTACAATCGGTGTCCCACACGAGAAGAAGAAGAAGAAGGCAGTGGCCCATTAAACACCATTGTGTACTGGATCATTTATGATTCAACTTAACGTCAACAAATACCTGAGGTTTTAAGAATGGTTAATCATAAAACCTCCAGTTTTTTGAAGTGCAGGAGCGCTTGCAAATTATGTACGCTTGTCATTGAATTAGTTGTCCTATTAGCATACTTAGCCGGCTACGAAATATGACTGTGGGTGTTATTTGGGCAGTTCACATATGATTAGGCATTGCGAGTGATGTGTGGGCTCACATGTAATTGAAATAAAAAATAGTCATCAAGCTAATCACTACCTAAGGATTACGACTTGTAAGGTTTTTTATTGTAAACGATTACAGTTAGTTCGTTCTATAATGCTTTTTATACGAAGACGGTATGTTATAGTATACTTATAAAAGGTCATTTAAAATAAGGTGCAAATATTTAAAATGACATAACTTTAGTAAAAGTAACTTGGTAATTCCAAACAAAAATATAAAAAAAATGTACTAATGATCCAACTTTTTCATATTTCGAAAAAAAAAGGTACTAATAAACGCTGAAAATATTTGCACCTAATTTCAAATGACCTTTGAAGTTGAGATAAATATGCACGTGCGGTAACGTAAGCGTATCTGTTGTATAAACAATACGATTATTTACATAGCAGATCCAAATTTATTCATATCATATACAATATTCACAAGGATTCATTGTCACTAGCTGCCCTTTCAGTGGCCTTATTCCTCACACCTCGTATGTCATTAAGGGCCATACCATCAAATCAGTTTAAGGTTGTGGGCGGCTATTTTCATAGCCAGAGTTTTAAGGCAAGTGCAGTCGTGAACGGCCTCGGCAGTGGCGCCACATCACAAAAAAAAACTATTTATACAAACAAGCTATCAGAATATCCGTTGCTCAAGTTTTTAGATTATCCTTGAGTAAAATTAGAACCTGCAAACTATGAAATATTTAAAGTTATGACAAAAAGTGCCTAAAAACGGCCACTTTTGGTGTTAATTGCCATAACTTTAATTACAGCGAATATTTAATTAAGTTTGCAGGCTAATTTTACTCAAGGATAATACTAAAATCACGAGCAACGGACATTCTGATAGATTGTTTGTATGAAGAGATTTTTTTTTTTGCGAAGTGCCGCCACTGTCGAGGCCGTTCACGACTACACTCGCCTTAAGAGATCAGACGCAATTGAAATTATATTGTGCAGCTGAATTAAGGCTGGGCATGCGAGCTGTATGTATGTATGCTATGCAGATGTAAGGTACAATGCACTTTATTCTGTAGCATAAAGATTTATATTTGATTGTTATAGCAAAGTGCTTTTTCTGTACCGAAGCACTATTTCATATTCTGTGGTTGGGACAAATTGTGTGTGAGTGTATGAGATTAAGTCGTTAAGGCATTTAGGCTGCGACAAAGGCAGTTTGGGCCATTTGAGTGCAGATTTTGTTGAGGCTTTGAATACTTGTTAGGGTTAAGCGGTTAGATTTAGTGTTGGCAAGGTAGGGCTTGATTTGAATATCCACATTCTGCCGTTGACCCGACAAGAAGAAGAATGACATGACAATTGTAAATATAACTGAGCGCTTAAATAGTAGCTATGATATTATGATGCGAAGGAGATACTAGAAATATATTGGTGAAATTTATTCATATTAAATAAACCACAATATAAATAGCATAAAAGTGTTTTATTTTGAGTAATCGCCCAAAAAAGTGACAATAACAGGATATATAGTTTAAATCACGCGTGTCTCATTCTTTTCATAACAACTGAATACTCAAGCCTTTTAGCTACTATTTAGCCACACGGTAGTGTTATTGTTTATTCTATAGTCCAAGGTATGGTTAGGTCTAGGATTGTTTAAGTATACTCATAAATCAAAAAGGGCAACAGGCAAGATTTCGCTATTCTTTGATTTATTTGTACTATAAATGAATAATCCAATGATATCGGTGATGTTTTTGATCTAAAATTTAGTTCAGTGGGCGGAAGGATTTACTGTAGGCCGCGCTAGGAAACAGAAAAGGAGTTTGATTTGTCAATAGTATCGGCAAATTATGTTATTGGTTCTGCGAAATTTTCTAGAGAATAAGGTCAGCTTTAAGATTTGCAAGTTTTCGTACCAATTTGTAAGTTGCATTGCCGTGTCGTGCAGGCTTTTAATTTTCTACCCGTGGGTGTCGTCAAAGGCGACAAAGGATAAACCCTAGGCAGCAGTGTTCTCTGCAAATACAACACCTTGTAATGCGCTCGCCAATCCAGGCATCCGGGCAGGCCCATCATGGTAAGTATGGCAAATACCCCCCAAAAGCGGGAGGCCCATGTCCAGCAGGGGACTGTTGGGGCTCTTGAAGAAATACGACATAAAACATCACAAAAATATACATAGTAGTAACAAATTAAGACAAAAGTCACCGCATGCGTTGGTCACATTCAGGCGATATTCATAACCACATCACATCGTGGACAACCTTCCGATATTATAATGAATATCAGCCCACACTATCCGGTGTTTAAACGTATTAAGAATGTAAGGTCAGGGTTTGTCCGTATGTCTGTATGTCCCAACGATCACACAGCCTACTAGACACTTAGTGTGTCAATTTCTCCAAGTTAACCATTCTGTCAACAAGCTGAGGTGCACGGAGACAGGATTATGTGTACATGTCGCTCCATCTCATAAATTACCACTAACGGACCAATGCGCACGATCTTACATCAGGTATGCACGGTTACTTTTAAGTGATTCTACTCATAATTATGAAAAACCTTTAGTATGGGGCCACCTGCAAAGTAACGAATTTCATTTTAATAAAGACTCTACTAGAACGAATGAAACAGTAGACTTTTTATATTTTAAATTTCGCAGATGGCACCATTGTAAACGTTATTCATAATAATGAGTAGAATCACCCTGCAAAATTTGCGTAAAAAATAACGCTGTATATATCTGACGCCTTGCCAGAAGGTATTCGCTTTTAGTGTGCCGTCTAGTAAGCTGTTTGGTCGTTGGTCGGTACGGTCAACTTAAAACAGCTTCGGAGAAATTGAGCCGCTAATTGAGTTTGCCAAATTTGGAGCCGACAACGGCGGCTACGGTTGCGATAAAGCCATTCTGACTCAACAGGGACTAATTGCTGGGAAAGAGGAGGTGGCTGATTTATTAATTGTCTTTCAACGTAATTTTTTGCTGAGGCACCTACTTATTGTCTGTATACTTGAAAGGTACAGCACTCAAAACGATCACGACAGTATACCCTTTTAAACAGTAATTTAAAAAGTTATATTTTGGAAAATAATTGTTTGCTAAAGACGAATCGTGAATTAAGTAATTGTTACTTATTAGTTTACTAGCGGCCCGCCCAGCGGTTTCACCCGCTGCTAATTGATTTCCCACGGGAAACAGACCTTCTCCCGACATAAATCATCATAAAAACCTTCCTCTTGAATCACTCTATCTTTTCAAAAAAGTTCATCCAGATCCGTTAAGTGGTTTTGAAGATTTAAGCATACAAACAAACAAACAGACAGGGACAGACGTGGGAAACGACTTTACTTTAAATTCAGTTTTTTTTAATCCCTCAAGAGATGAAAAGGGGGTAAAAAAATTGTATGTTGTTCGTTGTATGTTGTTGTAGTTCGTTGTCTTAAGTGTGATCCGTTTCAAAATAAGTGACTAGACTTATGACTTAAAATAATTAAACACGTGTTTCAGCATATTTGAAATTTTAACCCATAATAGGGTCAAACGGGGGTTTAAAGTTTGTATGAAAGTTCGTTTTTTTAAATGAACGTGATCTGTTTCAAAATTTGTGATAAGACTAATGACTTAAAATAATTAAATACGTGTTTCAGCATTTTTGGAATTTTAACCTTTAAATGGGTGAAAAGGGGGTTAAAAGTTTTTTATCTTAAATGTGATCTGTTTCAAAATTTCTGTTTAGACTCATAATTTAAAATAATGAAATACGTGTTTCAGCATTTTTGAAATTTTAATCCTTAAAGGTGTCAAAAGGGGGTCAAAAGTTTACTTCCAGTTGGGCTACCCGTTTTCCCATGGGAATGTGACAATTTCCCGGAATAAATTATATTTATTAATTATTATAAACCTTCCTCTCAAGTTACTCTATCTAATAAAAAAAACCGCATCAAAATCCGTTGGGTAATTCTAAAGATATAAGGAGACACCAAACGGGAAGCGACTTTATTTTATACTATGTAGTGATAGTGAATAGCTCTTTTTTAATATTTTCAGACATGTTTTTTATTGAATATTATATTGACGATTTTACGTGTCCTGTTATTACATTTTTATTTTATTATTGAATTATATATTTTCCGAATACCTATTAAGTAATATTTTTATGTTGTTACCTATTTAATACTTTATTTAAAATGTTAATATGTAGTTGTATCTGATAGATTGATTTGATGTTTTATTTTGTTATTTCGAACAAAATGTATATATTGTTTACAAATAAAAAATTGAAATTGTAAATACACAATTGATTTCTAAATAGACATACATAGGGGTACGTAGGCAGAGCATAAACGGCCGTTAAAAAAGAACATTTACACCACGTCTGACAGATATTTGTGGGTTATTCAGAAAATTGTGTATAATTATTGATTTCTTAACTTCTAGAAACAAGTTCCACGGGCTGAGTGAACCCTGTACACCCTGTATAATAAAGTTTTCTAACAAATCGGTGTTATTTTTAGAATTGTTGATTTGTACACCGTCAATGACAGCATCGACCTGTTTCTTGTACTAGTGAGTAGTGATGTCATCAAGTAGGTAATATTAAATAACAATTATGCACAGGTAAACAGAGTTTATAAATACCAATAAAGTATTTGTTTTCATAATATAACGCTTTACCGCTTCTTCTTTTTTTTCGCGTGGTACACCCGGGTCGTCCAACGACCTGATGAACCCTGGTGTCGGTTTTCAACGGCTTACTACTAGTAGTAGACCTCTGACATAGTTGTGTAACGACTGTGTTGTTTTTTGGACAATCAGGTGATTCAGCCTGCAATGTCCTAACCAGACTGGGAACAAATTCACAAAGAGATAAATATAAAGTGGGTTAGTGCCTCACCGAGAATCGAACCCGGAACCATTGCGTCGCAGGCAGTCGCACTACCACTGCGCTACATCGGACGCTTTACAGAATAAACGCATGTCCTGCCAGAATATTAGTCCAGAAAATAAAAAAAGAGCCGATCCCACTATTAGGTACGTCGGAAAGATGCCACCGTTTTAAAACCGAAAGATAAGCTTGTCTTTTACATGGTGTAAGGGACAGCCTTCTACTGCTAGGGTGCATTCAGACCATGAAACTGATCAACTTTCCCCTAGTAATATATTCCAGGAACTTTTTTTGTACTTCTCTCAGTAAAGGCAGTCAGCTGATTGTGATTTTGTATGGGAGATCGATTTTTTGTCGTTTGACATATGTTTCTAGAGAAGAGTCGTTTAGTCTTCAGATATTTCATATGTATATATTTAACATACTTATTAAACATATGTATTTCTGACGTCTAAATCTGGGTTCTTATTGCAACTCAAATTTTAGTGTCGATTTATTTTGGAATACTGAAAACTAACTCTTAACCCACATCACTATCAATGAATTGCGAAGTGGTATGTAGTACGGTACGGTATACGTGCTAGCAATGCCAAGCTTTGTAAAAAAGTTTCTCGTGTGCAATTAGGTAATTGTGGTTTGGTGAAATGGAGTCAGTCACGCGATTCGCGACGAATCAGATGTTGCTAGTCACGTGGCACGTGCAGTGCACTGACCAGTGATTTAGTTCTATAAATGACACACACCCAGTGATCCATTAGCGTAAATTTACCAGCCACAATAGTCCACTGCTGGACGTGGGGCTCCCAATATCGAAGGGTATTCCCATACTCACACCACACCCACATGAAACGCTTCTACCCATTCATTGGATGATTATCCTTTAGTCACTTTGTACGACACCCGCTAGTACCTCTAGAATTGGGATGATGCTATTCTAAGCCGGCAACACACAGCAATGACCGATAAAAGGGATCACACACTGCATTTCATACAGTTATTTATTAAAAACCAGTATACCTTAATAAGGTATGTAACACTTTTTGATGGAACTCCATGTTGATTTACTAATAAAATACTTTTTCACTAGTTCCACTAATTAAATATATTTGTTTAATTTGATATTAAACTAAATGCGACCGGTTTCGAATATCATCATCGGGCAGTTATTTAAAATCGAAACCAGGGTTAGGTTGTTCTTAGTAAATACTTTGATCACTTAAATAAGTTTCTTCTTACTTGAACTGCTTCTCTGTCAGATCTACGCGTAGTGGTGTTGGTAAATAAGAAATAGGAAAAATGTTAGCGCCCGCCGGGACTTGAACCCAGGACCGTCCCTCTGCTCTTCAAATAATATATTTAAGCTACTCGTGAAACCTGTTAGGCGAATTTATATTTCCCTTCATTCAACTTTTTTGTCTGTGATTGTTTCAGACAAAAATGTACTTGAAGGAAGGAAGATTTTGTAATATTTACTAGCAAGAGGAAGCCTGTGAAACTTGTATGATATAGCAATTAACACTACATATGTTTTTCCCTATGTATAGGTACTGATGATAATGAAAAAAATGTTGCTCCCTTATTCTCAATTTTTTTATTTCAATAACTTGAACAATAAAAAAATTGAAATTGAATATTCAATACATAATAAAAAGCAGTAAGAATAAATGTAGTTATCTACAAATAACTTCTTTGGCCATGCATGATTAAGTCAATCAATCATCTATTCATAAACGTACTTATGTTAAAATTACGTTATCAAATGAAATATACCTCTATTCATTGAAGCTTGGTATATTACATATAACTTTTCAGAAATGGTCAAACGGCAACAAAACTAGTTATTTTCCGCCATAAGAGTAAATTATAGAGCATTATTTATCCCTTTTGAGTCTCATCTAAATGAACAATCATTCTTCACTTAAGACTTGTTTACCTACTTCATACCTAATGAACGTGTGCAAAGGATAATTTATTTAAACCAGTCCTTAAAAGGTAACTAGTGTAAAACAAGCGCCACGCCTAGAAAAATACTTACATACACATACATGCATACACATATCACGCCTATAATCCCTTGCGGGGTAGGCAGAGCATAAACGGCCGCATAGAAGGGACATTTACGCCACGTCTGACAAACATTTGAGGGTCATCCGGAAAATTGTGTATCGCCATAGTGACAGGTTGTCAGCCCATCGCCTAAAATTGCAATACCCACCCTCGAGTCCCTTAGACGCTTCTTACGACTCCCACGGGGAAGAAATGAGGTGATGCTATTCTAAGCCGGCATCACACGGCAAAAATAAAAACATACTTGGTTCTTAGTAAATTGAATGAACTTAGATCAGCTGGTGGGAAGGATCTATATGAATGCTGCAACCGTTCCTAGAGTCCGCAGTCGCTCCTTGAAAGAGATCCCGTAGACGTAGCGCAGTCGTAATAAGATAATTTCAGACGTCCTTCGATAATGTTAAGTTAATGTTAATGATAGGTTTCCGCCCCGGTCACAGCACGACTACTGCTTTAGTTAACATCACTGACGACATACGACTTGGGATGGAGAACCAGAAACTGACAGTGCTTACGCTGCTCGATTTTAGTAACGCCTTTAATACGGTGGATTTCGATATTCTATTATCTATTCTGCGTTCCCATAACATACCTCCGGCGGTGATTGACTGGTTTCATAGTTACCTGTTTGGGCGCCGGCAGCGCATCCGCATTGAAGATACCTTTTCTGCGTGGTGCGACACATCTGCCGGCGTACCGCAGGGTGGTGTCCTGTCTCCTCTCCTGTTTTCGATCTTCATCAATTCTATTACTCTTCCACTTGCTTCTTCCTATCATTTGTATGCAGACGATCTCCAAATCTACACACAAGCACCACTCTCTGGCCTTCCAGGCGCAATTGCGGTTACAAACAGAGATCTTGAAAACATTGCTGACTGGAGTCGCTCATATGGCTTGATGGTGAATCCAGCAAAAACCCAGACCATTATCATTGGCAGCAATTGGAGCATATCTCGTGTTGACCATAACTTGCTTCCTCCGATTACTTTTGACGGTACCATAATACCTTTTAGCCGCAAAGTTAAGAACCTTGGGGTTATCTTTGATGACTGTTTCTCATGGAAATACCATATCTCTGAGGTCAGCCGGAAAGTGTTTGGTGCGTACAGCTCGCTTAAGCGTCTTAAAAATCTGCTGCCCACTAAAACTAAAATCTCCTTGGCACACACGCTTCTCTTACCGATTCTGGATTATGCTGACGTGTGTTATCCAGACCTAACAGTCCAGCTAGTCAACAAACTGGATCGTCTGCAAAATCTTTGCATAAGATTTATTTTTGGTCTGCGTAAGTTTGACCATGTATCATTTTATAGGTCCCAGCTTAAATGGTTACCCATATCTCTTAGGAGGGACTGCCATATTCTCTCCCTTCTTTACTCTGTCCTTTCCCTTCCTCATACTCCTCCTTACCTCAAAGAGCGTTTTATCTTCCACTCCTCGACACTACCTCGCAATCTGCGTGCCAGCAATTCCCTTAAGCTCAACCTTCCTTCCCACAAGACCGACCTTTATGCAAAGTCTTTCACAGTGCGAGCTATCAAGCTGTGGAATTCTTTGCCCTAGAATATTCAACGGTCACCGTCACTGGCCTGTTTTAAGGAGAAAATAAAAAACCATTTTCTTACGTCTCATAATATTAAGTAAGCATGTATGTATACCTATATTTCTAGCTACTAGTTATGTTTTATGTATGTTTTTTATGTACAGCTGTCACATTTTTCATTTAATTTCTTTTCTCTTTTCACTGATTGTTTTTCTTATTATCCTCTTCCATATCATTATATATTAGTTTATCATATTAGTATATATTAGTTTATTTAACTTAAATAATGTACTTATATGCATTAGTATGTAAAATAGTTTATTAGTATATGTAGATGTACCTATGCACTATCCCGCTTAACCATACATACTCTTTCTTTTTTCACCCAAAGGTTGCCTGGTAGAAATTGCTACCTCAGCAATAAGGCCGCCTAAATTGTACCGATCGTTTTTCATTTTTTGTATCTGTTTGTTTTTGTGTGTTTTGTACAAATAAAGAATATTGTATTGTATTGTATTGTAATGTCTGACATCGCTTAAGGAACTATGGCGGGTGACAGGAGTGATGCCAATAGGCAGAATGGAGGTGTCCAGGTGGTGTCGGGAAAAGAGTAGCTACCCTGCCTGGCCGGGTGTTGTGGCCAGGGGACCGACTGGTCCACCTGGATAGAATTGGAAGTTGTATATATGCGTTGCGCGGTGAAACACTTCGATACCGCGTTTCAGGCTCTTTGTTCTGTCACGTGGCGCCATCCTGCAGCTATGTTGGAACTTCTGTTGCGTCTTGCTTGCTCGTGAACCACTTTGAGTGAGCTTCTTGTCGTAGCTCCCAGAGGTCGCTACAGAACACCTACTTTTAGTTATAATTTTTCCGGCGCGAAATCTACACACAAAGGGAACTATGTTCCATGAGGAAAGTTGTTCAGTTTCACGAGTACTTTGACCTCCTTTCGGCTCGTTATACCTTTTATGTAACTCTCTGTATATTCCGCCGTAAGAAATGTTTGTAATCCTGTGTTCACATATGAACTACGTGTGTAGTTCACCATACTTCTCAATCAAAAGACCATGCAGTTTATGGTTGGTAGCTATCTTGATGATACATTGTAAGGAATACCGCATTTTCAGCGGACCTGCCTTCAAAGACATCCACTCAGTAGACTTGCATTCAGTAGGCAAACGGCAAGGTGATATCTTGTTACCATTGTAAGCCCACACCAGTATAAAGTCTCGTTTATACAAGTGCAACTTCGTAGAGGCAGCTAGGATTGCACCGTGAAGGCCGCGCCTTATGACATTGGTTGACGACGTGTGATTAAGAGGATCCGTGCCAAGCTTACTTGAGGTGGACACTAGGTTTTATAATTAATTGATTGGGTATTATAAGAGGGCCTAAGTAATTTGTTGTCTTCACATATCGAGCCGATAATAAGGCAAGCAATGTCACTTTATGTGACGTCACCTTGAGTTTTGAGGCAGATGCGGTACGAATGGAAACATTAGATATTTCATTTACCTACGTATGTCTTCATAATAGAAACGTTTTTCTTAATTAACGAATATCTATAGTAGTTCTACATATAATAATTAAATTTATTTCCTACGTCTTTGATAGCTGTTTTAAAATATATAAGTCTTAGATAGCATCAATTTGAAGTTCTCACGTACTTACAAGGCTTACAACTACCGATGCACCTACATGCAAAACGTCTAACAAAGGCACTACAACGTAGGATATCCCTCAAAACCTAGACACAAGAGCTGGGTTGTTGACCTGACTTAATTGCAAGCAGGCGTTGGAACTCTTGAAAAGCAGGGCTCATGCACAAATGCACATCACCGCCATAAAAAGAAAAAAAAAAACCTTGCTTGCTGGTCGTGTAGGACACGGTCAGAATGTTGGAGCTAGGAGATCCATCTTCTTCTTCTTCTTTTCGGGTCAATGGCGATGTACCCCGTGTTACAGTATTTGAGCCCAAAAGGTCGCTACGTCAATAGCATTTTGGTTGGCTCGAAATAGGTCCTCCTGTGTGCAAGCAGCAGGAGAGGTAGGGCATGACATTAAGTGTGACATAGTTTGTAATGCGCCACACTCACACGTGTCATCAGAAGAAAAGCCCCACTTCTTTCTGAGCTCCTTACACCTGCCGATACCTGACCGAAGTCTGTTTAGCGCCTTCCAGGTTGACCAGGGAAGGTTGTGACCTGGCGGTAGCTTCTCATTGGTGGAGGTATAAGCATTTTTGGGTGGGTATTTTTTGGACCACAGCTCTATTCTTGCTTTGGATGGGTCAGTGTCGAGAGGCTTGGTGTTGTTCATAAAACTGTGGCGGCTTTTCAGGCGGGGAGGGGGTGGCTTATGGCCGTGTAGTGGGTGCCTGTTATCTTGCTCTTGTTTTTGCTTTTCTACGGAACAGGCCACTTCGCGGCGGACGCCTGGTGGTGCAATGCCTGCTAACAAATACAGGTGGGCCAGCGGAGTCGGCTTCAGCGTACCCGTTATTATCCGGCACGTTTCGTTGAGGGCCACGTCCACACTCTTCGCGTGCGCTGAGCGCGCCCAAACGGGGCAAGCGTACTCGCCCGCAGAGTAGCAAAGCGCGAGACTGCTGGTGCGAAGAACATGAGCAACGGCTCCCCATTGCGTAGATGTTAGGCGACGGAGATCCATAGAAAAGGTTCACCTACTCCTATCTTCCTTCTTATTAAACAACCATGAAAAACATGGAAAATTTGTAATAAATATTTCCATCGTTTTTTATCAACGACCGCTATACTCTGGTGGCAGAGTTTCTCAACTATCACGAATTATTTATCGTATTCTTGCCTGATTATCTCTGATGTCATAGAGAAAAAAGTGTTGGTAATCCCACTAGCTCCGGATCAAAAGTTCAATCTGACTTTAACAAACAGAATAACAAATGTTCAATAACATTAATATGCGCGAGTTTTGTAAAGTTAAAGTAAATCTCAAAGTTTAGTGTGCATAAACAAAGGACTGAGAAACTATACCGTATTTCTCAAATTTTGCATACGTTTTGTAAAAAAGCATTCAAAGTCATCCACACTAATATTATAAATGCGAAAGTAACTCTGTCTGTCTGTCTGTCTGTCTGTCTGTCTGCTACGCTTTCACGGCCAAACCGCTGAACCGATCTTCATGAAACTTGGCACAGAGATTGCTAGCATACCGAGAACGGACATAGGCTACTTTTTATCACCATTCGAGGGTCTGGAGTACAGATGTAGACCACCAGGTGTACCATCAGGAGCCCAGCTAAACTATTAGAGATACAGGCATGGTTCCACAACAAAAAATGTTCAGTATGATGGGCCGCTTCTTTTCACAAGGACATTGAGGATCTGGAGTACCTTATGTAGACCACCAGGTGTACCACCAGGAGCCCAGCTAAACTATTAGAGATACAGGCATGGTTCCAAAACAAAAGTTTTTCAGTATGATGGGCCGCTTCTTTTCAAAAGGACATTGAGGATCTGGAGTACCTTATGTAGACCACCAGGTGTACCATCAGGAGCCCAGCTAAACTATTAGAGATACAGGCATGGTTCCAAAACAAAAGTTGTTCAGTATGATGGGCCGCTTCTTTTCACAAGGACATTGAGGATCTGGAGTACCTTATGTAGACCACCAGGTGTACCATCAGGAGCCCAGCTAAACTATAAGAGATACAGGCATGGTTCAAAACAAAAGTTGTTCAGTATGATGGGCCGCTTCTTTTCACAAGGACATTGAGGATCTGGAGTACCTTATGTAGACCACCAGGTGTACCACCAGGAGCCCAGCTAAACTATTAGAGATACAGGCATGGTTCCAAAACAAAAGTTGTTCAGTATGATGGGCCGCTTCTTTTCACAAGGACATTGAGGATCTGGAGTACCTTATGTAGACCACCAGGTGTACCACCAGGAGCCCAGCTAAACTATTAGAGATACAGGCATGGTTCCAAAACAAAAGTTTTTCAGTATGATGGGCCGCTTCTTTTCAGAATGACATTGAGGATCTGGAGTACCTTATGTAGACCACCAGGTGTACCATCAGGAGCCCAGCTAAACTATAAGAGATACAGGCATGGTTCAAAACAAAAGTTGTTCAGTATGATGGGCCGCTTCTTTTCACAAGGACATTGAGGATCTGGAGTACCTTATGTAGACCACCAGGTGTACCACCAGGAGCCCAGCTAAACTATTAGAGATACAGGCATGGTTCCAAAACAAAAGTTGTTCAGTATGATGGGCCGCTTCTTTTCACAAGGACATTGAGGATCTGGAGTACCTTATGTAGACCACCAGGTGTACCACCAGGAGCCCAGCTAAACTATTAGAGATACAGGCATGGTTCCAAAACAAAAGTTTTTCAGTATGATGGGCCGCTTCTTTTCAGAAGGACATTGAGGATCTGGAGTACCTTATGTAGACCACCAGGTGTACCATCAGGAGCCCACCTTAACTATTAGAGATACAGGCATGGTTCAAAACAAAAGTTGTTCAGTATGATGGGCCGCTTCTTTTCACAAGGACATTGAGGATCTGGAGTACCTTATGTAGACCACCAGGTGTACCATCAGGAGCCCACCTAAACTATTACAGATACAGAAATGGTTACAAAACGAAAGTTGACCAGTATGATGGGCCGCTTCTTTTCACAGGGACATTGAGGATCTGGAGTACCTTATGTAGACCACCAGGAGTACCACCAGGAGCCCAGATAAACTATTAGAGATACAGGCTCGGTTCCAAAACAAAAGTTGTTCAGTATGATGGGCCGTTTCTTTTCACAAGGACATTGAGGATCTGGAGTACCTTATGTAGACCACCAGGTGTACCATCAGGAGCCCAGCTAAACTATTAGAGATACAGGCATGGTTCAAAACAAAAGTTGTTCAGTATGATGGGCCGCTTCTTTTCACAAGGACATTGAGGATCCGGAGTATTTTATGTAGACCACCAGGTGTACCATCAGGAGCCCACCTAAACCTGAACCTGTTTCTAAAAAAACTATCTAACGCGGACGAAGTCGCGGGTAAAAGCTAGTATATTATATTTCAATATATTACAGAACTCTGAAAATACTAAATACATTAGTCGTATTGACAACCTTCTTATTGAGTCGGTTAAAAGTAGTGTAGCCCTAAGCCTAACAATAGCGAGGCGTGTAATTTTAGCAAGTGGGTCACTATCTGACATACGTTCCGGCTAGATTTAGTTGGGCGAGTCATGCGATTTCAGTGTTAAAGGCTACGCAAACATGCAACCTTTACAAAGAGGAAATATTTGTATAAATTACTACTTTTTATGAATGAAACGCGGGCAATAACCCTTGGCAGGGAAGGATCAATTTTCAATTAAAGCTTTTGGAGAGAATTGTGCCCAGGAAGGTGCGTTGAAGTTTATGTGAGCAAACCACATATTTTGTTATAATATCTGCTCGTGCCTTTTTCCGAAACAATTATTTACAGCACTTCGTCTCATCTTGGGGATTAAACTTTACAATACAATATACTTTATTTGTACAAAACACAACAAAACAAACTAATACAAAAAATGAAAAAAGATCGGTACAATTTGGGCGGCCTTATTACTGAGGTAGCAATTTTTACCAGGCAACCTTTGGGTGAAAAAAGAAAGAGTATGTATGGTTAAGCGGGATAGTGCATAGGTACATCTACAATTATACTAACTTTGTAAGCTTAGCTTATTTAGATACTATTACATGTTGTGTTACAGTAGGTGGGAACATGTCTAAAACTCACTTGTCCATAAGCCAGCACGGTGGCGTTGTATCCGTCGAGCGCCGACTCCACCAGCTTCCTGACGCACGTCTCGTAGACCTCCTGCTGGTTGACGCTGGGCTCGAAGGCAAAGTCGAAGGTGAAGGCCCGCTCCGCACCCAGGGCTACTCCACCTTCGCCAGCCGGGCCGCCGGCGCGGGCGCATATCCCACAGCCTTCGAGAACTTCGCCTGGGGTTTGTGGGCGGATCCTGGGGAAGAACGTTTTCGGTTAGTGTACAAAAAGAAACATGCGTAAAAAATTAAGGTGGCAGTGCTTTGATTTTTATTTTTTTATCCCGCCCGAGCCGGTTTTCTATTAGGACATTACAAAATTGTTATAAAAAAATTAAAATTGTGTGATACATTTTTTTTTACACTGACGGTTCATGACGTCAATAAGTGATATGATAATACTATCCTACATTGAATAAAGAATTTCAATTTCAAGGATGCTTTTTTGTGACAGGAACATTTTACATAAATAATTATTATCTTTCTACATACATGCAGCAATCTTTTACTGCAATACTTTTATAACTCGTGTAACGTAACGATCGTGCAGTTTTGAGCTAACGATCACAACAAAAAACCAGTCGGAGGTTTTAGTGACCCCAGGAAAAAAATGGATTTGTGCATCGACTGTATTCATATAAATGTTGTGGCAAAGAAAGGGTATCCTTATAAAAATAAAATTATGTTAAAAGGCTGGTTCCTTGTTTTAATATCAATAATTTTCCAGATACCTAGTTAACAACTGCTACTTGAGAATGAAAGGAAATGTTAATACTGACACCTAACTATCAATATTATTGCGTCAATACGTTTCCGAATTGAAAAATATGGTTGCAAACTGTATTGTTAGGTAAGGACGTTTCTAGAAAACTGACCACAGGTAACACACACCGTGCAAGAGCTTGTGACGTAAACAGCGACGAAAAAGGTTAAGTGCGAAATAAGATACAGCACGTGCTCTCTTCAAAACTTCGCAACGAGTTGATGTGTGGTCTTTCGACATTCATTGATAAAATCACTTGAGTAATTTTGAATGGGGCGACGGAAACTGCAATTTAGTACTATCAGCAGGTAGCGTTTCAAGTTAAACATTGCAGAGATCAAGTTCAACTTGTCTTTCACACAGTTAATATGTATAAACGGTGCAAAATTGATCCCTTAACTGAGTAAGGGACAGTGTACCGAAAACTTTGCAGGCATGATCAGATTATAAAACTGAACAACTTTTATTATAGAGCTTATGTTGGGAAACGTTTTTTTTACTTTTTATAGAAAGTGAGTCAGCTGATCGACAGTTTTGTATGGGAGGCCAAAATTTATCTCTTTTACTAACATATCGTTCATAGAAGTTGTTCAGTTTCATGGTCTCCGGATACCGTCCTTTACACACCGTTTATGTAACTTGTAATGCTGCTGATAGTATGACAGGCGTCGTCGCATGCGCAGCCCGGATAATGCATTGGAATTGACGGGCAATTTGTTCGCCAATTGCGTGACGTCAAGTCAAGGATATGGCCAATTATTTATTACGAAGATAAATGCATTTCAGGAATCTATTACTGTTTGCTATCTTTATTTTTTGTACCCAAAGGTTGTCTGTAAAGGTTCGCTCTTAGCGATAAGGCCGCCTTTGCGCATTTTTATTTTAAATCCTATATTCTGTTTTCTTTTTCTTATTGAGCAATAAAGTGTTATTACTACTACTATAGAGCTGACATTTTATGACAAGTAAATTCATCTATCCATTGTTATTAATTTTGTGAACCTATCTAACAACTATGCAATGCAAAATAATATATAACATATCAATACATCATGTAGTTGTGTGTAGGTATCATTAATAGTTTACATTACCATAATAGTCGAAACAAGCAAATCCAAACAAAAGATACCGTGTACCTCGAGCGTTCGTTACCAAGACTAACAAATGTGCCGAGTTCGACAGCTGTCTTGCCAAGTTGCCAGTAGTGTTTATGTAGGCAGGGAGCTATTCTACTGGAGTATAGTACTAGCAAGGGGCTATTGTACTGGCGTGAAGTACTGGCTAGCTAGTGCATTACATAATGGAGCACGCGATGTCTTTTGAACAGAGACGGTTGAAGAAAAGGAATAGGGCCTCTATTAGTAATAGGAAAGGGTTGGCGTATCTACTTTTTTAGGGTTCCTTGCCCAAAGGGTTATTTATGTTATTTTGTTGACATGGATATACTGTCCCATAAAGGTGCTATTCCGAACCAAGCGGCCGACGGCCGACGGCCGACAGCATATGCACTACTGGTTCGTATGGATTTGTATGGGATACTATCCGAACCGAGCGGCCAAGGCCGTCGGCCGCTCGGTTCGGAATAGTACCTTTACGAGGTATAACTTCGTATAGAAATGTATAAAAGCAGGCAAGTGGGTATGAACGGGCGTAAGGTACAATATGATTCCGTATCAAAGGCATGAAAGAATAACGTTACAGTTTCTATTTTTGCAGTTATGGAGCAATAATGGTGATGAGATGAAAACGGCATTCAAGGATCAGCTCTACTATAGTACAACTACACTACGTACGACACGGGAGATTTCCAGGTCAAACGCGGAAAAAGAAAGTGACAGCGGTTTTGATTTGCGGGCACTATGGAACGAATTAGCCCGGAATAACTTTGTTACAGTAATGCACATCACCAATAAGATGAAAACGGCATTCTACCAAGGATCAACTCTACTACACGATAACTATACGACGACGTACGACACAATGGATTTATAGGTTCAAACGCAGAAAAAGAGAGAACTAAAGAGAGAGTACTACTAAAGTAGTTTGATGTTAGAAAAGAACCACGTCTCTAACCAAGTCCGGCCCTGGCCAACTTTACTCACGCGAGATTGCAGCGTGCATGATTTGCGAGCACTATGGAACGAATTAACCCGGAATAACTTCGTTACAATAATGCACATTACTTAATTAACTAAGATTGATGGGGAAGGCTGTCGCCTACTTGTTTGCTTTATGCATATTGGTACTTCAGGGTATTTATAGATTATTATATAATTTCAAAGAGTAAAAATATTAGTAGTGCCACAGATAATATAATACTACTCTGTACACTTGTTTAGTACAATGTTTGCTATATTTGTAAGGTTTAAATTTTTATGGTGAATACTGAATATTTATATTTAAAAGTAGTACTAAGTAAGTAGTACAATGTACCTCGATTATTATACAGGATGGAACAAAAGGGTGTTCGGAGTTTGATTCTTCAATTTTTCACAACCTAGTAGCGCGACTTGTATTGGACGACGCCTAGTTCCATTCATTATTCGAAATTTAGCTTCCGTAGCGCATAGTCCTGTACTAGACTAGAGGTAGCCTGTGAAAATTTAATTTACCATTAACACCTATGTAACAAATCCTGATTTGGTGTTTTTTTTAATAAGATCACAACTATGAATGAAAAAGTTCTGACGATCCGTTCATTGAAGCGTGTCTTTTTGTTTCATGCATGTGTCCAACTCTCCACCCACACCATATGACGCGACGGTTCCCATGCAAGGGTCATGCATGTGACAGTCAGTCAGTAATGTGTGTTTCCGGCCGTCCATTGAATTGCGCTTGCAAGCCACTTCGTTATTGTTACGCTTATTTACTTTCATGCTAACTTTAGACTCTACTAAAAGATCGCGGCTTCAGTACCTACATTTTCTCAGTGATTATTTTAAGTAGGGTGAAGCGACTGTCTCTTTCATTGTGGTTACGTCAGAAAGAAACACCCAATCATATTTCTTGCAAATTTCCGCGCGTTTTTAGGGGTTTTTAATACTTTTCAAGAGTAATATGCCAAGTAAAATACAATATTAGTTTCGTTAATACATATATTTTATTTTGTAAAAACACGAAGTAAATAATTAAAGCTTGCAATAAATGTCAGAAATAAGGTTCACATTGTTTTATTTCTTGATAAACACAACATAAAAATGCAATTCTATTCAACCAAATCTAGAATTTAGAATTTTCTCTTTACTGATTCAATTATTAGTTTTTCCAAACATTTCTCTTATATTAACGCGATTTTAAGCGTTTGAGGATACTTGAGGCCTTAAATAGTAGTTATTCAAAGGGCAGTTCAGCTTGACAAGTTTTCTCCGACTTAGACTGAATGTCAGTCAGCAAATTGCGAAATCGCTTTACCTACTTTGCCAGGTGCTCATAAATAGGTTACATCTAGCCTCCGACCTTCAGATGGAGTGATCAGTTTACATCATCATGACGCGAGTTTTCTTTTGAGTAACTAAATGAAGTAATCTGCATCATGAACATACATTTTCTTTCTCAGGGTTACGAGAAAAACTAGGCATCATTAATCAATGTTTTCGTGCGACGCACGACGTAATCGTTTTAGAAAGGGATTCTTGCTAAAGCGTTGTAAGAAGACTCAATCAGTTTTGTGACCTTCACGAACCTACTTGCCTAAATTAAAGTTAGCTTGCTATTGCTTCTTTGAGTCGTAGATAGCGTTGAGTTATTTCATTTCATGTGCAAAGGTGCTATCACTTTGAAGCCATCTGGAGCAGGATACCAAAACATAACACTTCCTAGGCATGCAAAGAACGAAAACAAATCAAGTAAACAACAAAGATAGCAAGAAATCAAGCAAAATATGAGTCAAACTAAAATGAATCTCTTCGAGAGAAAAGCATTCATAGGAAGGTACAAGTGGCCATAGAAAATCAAAAACATCCGAATCTTAACAGAGATACTAGATGGGGAATCTCATCAAATTGGACTCCATTGATTACACAGCGGAAGAGCCAGATCCAACATACATACAAGTGTAAGCATTATGCGTAGAATCGGAAGGTTACGAGAGGAAATTAAGATATTAACAGTAATTTAAATTCTTAGTAAGTAACACCTTGGCGATCCGTGACCACGTAGGAAAACCCTAAATAAACACAACTTAAATCCGTATTTTTATTTTTATTGCGATGGTTCAGAAATAACACCGGATTCTAAATTTGCGTGACCGAAGGTTCAAAGACTCAGTACAAACCACGATGTAATAATTAATCATTGGTGTCGCTCGCGCCGTACCCGGTTACGGTTCCTTCCGGGAACTGCAGTTTCAGCCGGGCGTGAAATGTGGCAAAGGAAATTAGTATGTACTAGTGAAAACACTCTAGCTAGCAAGGTTTTTACAAAGCGCTTAAAACGTAAAGATGTTTGAGAAGAGTAGACTTTGGTTTAATGAAAACTTTAAGAAAACATGTCTCTAATCTAAATGGAGAATAGATGTACTAATGTATGGTAGCTTCTTTCTTTGTGCTACTGACGGTTTGGTCTGTAATGAATAGATCAGTGTCATTGACTGTTGTTGTATGCACAACCACCCACTCACACACACACACACACACACACACGAATCGTATACTAATAAGGTTGGATTTTAATCGAGACTTCCAATATAATCCGTCTATATACCTTTGGCACTTCTAACTAAACTATACGATTTTCCTCAAAGAATCTTCACAATAACTCAATTTAAGCATAAATCGCTGAACCATATCATTAGATATAAATCTTCAATTCTTACACATTGTAACCGTGTTTCAAAGTATTTTACCCTACTTATAGCCATTGTACTTTCTTTTAGTCACTTTTCACCAGTAAATGACAAATCATCGTTATTCGACAAATACGTCGAGCAAAAGCGATTGTTATGGCATTATAACAGCTATAAACTGGAATTGGCTATCGTTTATTTATTACAATGCAGACAAACACGCATTGTATATTGGAAGTGATTGAGTGGTTTTGATTTATGATAGATACATTTATACGTTAGACAGAGGAATACATAAAACTAGGCAGAGTTTTTGCGAGGACACGTGTCTTTCTGCCCGGTAAAATTAAGTGCCTGCAATTAGTCTAGCCATTTACTGTTGCTGAGAAAGTAAGTACCTCTTTCAGTACCTATATTGAGTATAAGGTATAATAAAGTATACCGATGAAACAACAGATGAAAACTAGTTTATAATAATAATAAATAGAGCGTACAATACAATACCAAATTTTAGACGCTTATTCGTGTTGGGTATATACAATTTTGCAAAAATTTTGACATATATATTTTTCCCGGTATTAAATATAAATGCTTATTTTCGTCACAGGCCGTATCACTGCGATGGCCCGGACGATTAGGACGTGGCTAGTATTGATAGCAAAGATCACAGGTTCCGATGCTGCCTGCGGCATTAAACTTTGCAAGTTTTCTGTTCAAAAGAGTAAATTTATTATTTTTTAATCTTGTAATTATATTTCAATAACTATCCGTCTATTTCCCTGTCCCTGCAGCTATCCCGTGGGCGAGCGCCGGGCGGTAAGCCCACGCGTGGGCGGCGGCGAATGTGCGCCCACTCCCGTTCTACTTAGCCTTAGCCGAAACCAAGTCTAACGCAATACACTAATCATATTTAATGCCTTGCTTAGCAAACTTGGATTTTGGCATGCATACGACATTTATGATGGTAATATGGTTTTTAAAGAATGCTGGCTTTTAAGGACGGCGATCGTGCCAATATTATTCTCGATGTAAAGTTTAAGAGGTTATCCAAGGTAAGTGGGAAAATAAGGTTCTTATAGCTTTTCAGTGGGTCTAGTAGTAGTAGGTGGTTTAATATCTCTGACACAAGGGTTCATCGGGTCATACGTCGATTCGGTGTCCCACAAGACAGAAAACGAAGACGAAGAAGTGTGTCTTATGGGAGGCATTCGGTGTTCGGTAACCCTAGAGCTTCCTGAGTTCCTGCCTCAGCTCATAAGCCTTTCATTCCAAAGACGGAACGCCGTCAGCGTGCTGGGCAACGTTTCTTTCTATTTTTTGCCCTACTAGACTTTTCTTCTAAAATACTACTAATAAACCCTATATGGTGTCAACAAGTCTTTGTTTAAACATATGATTTGGTTTACAGTAAAATAGCTATCAAAAGATTTTCTAGTAAGTTGTTTTCTAACCATTAAAATACGTATATAGAGTTACAAGGTGCGCCGAGTTTGACAATAAGGTGACAATTTTATTCACGATTGTTTTGCTCGGCGCTGACTATTCACCACTCCCTAAAAAGGAGAGTTGCACAACCCAATGCAATGACACTTCATTCGCAACTTGCGGGGGCGGGTGTACGTTCTAGAGTTGATCTACATATCAGCTGACAGCCTACCTGAATGTATTGTTAGTGTGAATAAACAGCAATTGCATTTCGCCACAGACAACCTAATTTTTCCCATTCAGGTTGCAATATGAATGAGGAAAAATCGCGAAAAATAAGGTTTGTAATCATGACATAAAAAATCCGTATTACTCATAGAAAACAACCTTAAGCGAATAAATGTTTCACTAACATTCTATAATTATCAGCTGGTCAGTCAGTAGGTAAGTACCAATTTTGATTAAATAACAAATACAATTATTTTATATTTAGGTAGAATTTGAAAACTTGCAAAATTTTCAAGCGCAGGCAGAATTATCACGTTTTCAAAAATTGTATGTCTTACACGGGAAGTGTTTTAAAATGTGGTAGTCTTGATATTTAGATATCTTCGATCGATTGGTTTAATTCAACGAAGTCGTGAGAATAGATACACACACACATATCTTTCGTGGTAACGGGGAAAACGTACAGGGAAAACGGACATTTACGCCACGTCTGACAAATATTTAGGGGTCATTCGGAGGTGTATCGCCATAGTGACAGGTTGTCAGCCCATTCGCCTCTTACGACTCCGATGGGATAGAAATTGGGTAATGTAATGATATTCTAAGCCGGCATCAAACGGCAAAGCATGATCCCACGGGAATAGAGACACTATTAGATAATACAATAATTTAAATACTGTATTCTAATTTTAAAATTCAACACGCAAAGTAAACGCTGTTAACCAAAACTGCATCTGAATTTAAATTGAGAGTTTATTACGACTGCAGCCTGTGAAACTGACAAATAAAAACCGAAACTTCCTTTGAAAATTTAAATATCGAACTCCAGTGTTAGAAAAATTTAGTAAACAAAACACAAAAGTGCCCAAGTGCGAGTCGGGCTCGCGCACGAATGGTCCCGTACCATAAATTGCATAATAATCACGTTTGTTGAACGGAAACGTTAACTTTTAATTGATGTTATTTTGTTTTTTTGTATTTGTTGTTATATAGCAACTACAGTAATACATGTTCTGAGAAAATATCAACTGTCTACCTATTACCATTCATCCACACTAATCCACACTAATATTATAAATGCGAAAGTAACTCTGTCTGTCTGTCTGCTACGCTTTCACGGCCAAACCGCTGAACCGATCTTCACGAAACTTGGCACAGAGATTGCTAGCATACCGAGAACGGACATAGGCTACTTTTTATCACCATTCGAGGTTCTGGAGTATAGATGTAGACCACCAGGTGTACCACCAGGAGCCCAGCTAAACTATTAGAGATACAGGCATGGTTCCAAAACAAAAGTTGTTCAGTATGATGGGCCGCTTCTTTTCACAAGGACATTGGGGCTCTGGAGTACCTTATGTAGACCACCAGGTGTACCACCAGGAGCCCAGCTAAACTATTAGAGATACAGACATGGTTCCAAAACAAAAGTTGTTCAGTATGATGGGCCGCTTCTTTTCACAAGGACATTGGGGCTCTGGAGTACCTCATGTAGACCACCAGGTGTACCATCAGGAGCCCAGCTAAACTATTAGAGATACAAGCATGGTTCCAAAACAGAAGTTGATCAGTATGATGGGCCGCTTCTTTTCACAAGGACATTGGGGCTCTGGAGTACCTTATGTAGACCACCAGGTGTACCATCAGGAGCCCAGCTAAACTATAAGAGATAAAGGCATGGTTCTAAAACACAAGTTGTTCAGTATGATGGGCCGCTTCTTTTCACAAGGACATTGAGCATCTGGAGTACCTTATGTAGACCACCAGGTCTACCATCAGGAGCCCACCTAAACTATTAGAGATACAGAAATGGTTCCGAAACAAAAGTTGTTCAGTATGACGGACTGCTTTTTTCACAAGGCTATTGGGGCTCTGGAGTACCTTATGTAGACTACCAGGTGTACCATCAGGAGCCCAGCTAAACTATTAGAGATACAGGCATGGTTCTAAAACAAAAGTTGTTCAGTATGATGTGCCGCTTCTTTTCACAAGGACATTGAGGATCTGGAGTACCTTATGTAGACCACCAGGTCTACCATCAGGAGCCCACCTAAACTATTGGAGATACAGAAATGGTTCCAAAACAAAAGTTGTTCAGTATGACGGGCCGCTTCTTTTCACAAGGACATTGAGACTCTGGAGTACCTTATGTAGACCACCAGGTCTACCATCAGGAGCCCACCTTAACTATTGGAGATACAGAAATGGTTCCAAAACAAAAGTTGTTCAGTAAGATGGGCCGCTTCTTTTCACAAGGACATTGAGGATCTGGAGTACCTTATGTAGACCACCAGGTCTACCATCAGGAGCCCACCTAAACTATTGGAGATACAGAAATGGTTCCAAAACATAAGTTGTTCAGTATGATGGGAATAAGTTGAGAAAGGACATTGCCTACTTTTTACCGAGGACAGAAAAACAAAAAATGTGGTATATAAAAATGTATTACAGTTACTTAAATTACCTTTTTAACTGTCTTATCTAAATATGCTGACCATTTTAGTGTGCTCAAATCGGCACCTCTGGAGTAAGTACTCTGTTATCTACTGACTTTTGTATTCAATGGTTATAAATATTGATCTCTCAGGCCGCATAGCAAATTTTGAATTGTCCCTTTAACAACAGAAGCAAGCAAGTCATCTTTAAACAGTAGAGATAAGAACTGCTCTAATATCACTGTCACAATTGCTATGAAAACACATACCTACTTTAGAACTTATGCCTAAAAAACTATCTAACGCGGACGAAGTCGTGGGTAAAAGCTAGTGATATATAAATACAACCTCCGAACCAACCATTACAGATAAATAAGAGCAAAACTAACGTAACGTTTTTTGTACGAGAGCAACCCTTTATTTTCATTTTAATCTATTTTTGGAATCGGTTGCTAAACTGGCAACAGAAATACGGCATTTGTGTAAAATTTTACTCTCTAAATATCACGGTTTATGACATACAGCCTGGTGACAGATAAAGTCTCAGAAACAAGGTCCTGTTTTGACCCTTAGGGTGAGGAACCGTTAAAACGAATAAATTAAAAATGATCCCTTTTAATCAAGACTACAGTTTGAGACGAGTATATTAATTTCATTGTGTGCGGTAGGTTCAAAGCTAGAGTTGGTGTGTTGTAGAGTCCGGAGGACAGGCAACTTAACCTTCCTGTGATTTGCGATAGTCGGGTAAAAGCAACGGCCCATCGATCATCGGACATTATTGTTAACACGCATGCGCAACACGAACAATGAGCGGACATCGCGCCCGTGGCGAGGGTACTAAATACTAATGCTCTTTTCGGCACCTAATTTGTACAAGAGTCCTATATTTTGTGTCTCTACGCAATACATCCATTCCTTGAATTTCCTTGTTACAAATGTATACAAGATTTTTTTCTCGACAATACTAAGCACCAGGCAATTTATGTATGCTTAGTTTTAGGCTGGACATACCATGACGTGTCCCTTAAGAATATTCAGGCTGTAAAGGACAGCCCTCCGAATACTGATAAGGTGCATGAAGACCATAAAACTGAAAATCTTTCTCCTAGAAACCTCCCATATAAAATCACGATCAGCTGACTGCATTTACAACGGGAAGTAAAACAAAATTAAGTTTCCTGAAATATTTTCCTATGGGAGGTTGTTCAGTTTCATGCTCTCAATGCCCTACCCTATCAGTATTCGGATGGCTGTCTTTTAGACCTTGTATATTCTTAAGGGAGACATGTCATGTCTAAAATGTATGTCCAGCCTAAAACTTAGCATACATAAATTGTCTGGTGCTTAGTGCTGTCGAGAAAAAAATCTTGTAATCTTATGACGTGAGGTCTCTATGTATGGGTGAGGCTTATTGTAATGTAATCCCAACATCCTTTGTTATTTTGCGATACGTTTCTGCGATAAAAACTAGGCTTGAAGTGACTTCCATAAAAGGGATGTCAACAAAAACACGGACATTGCTAGAGTAGCAGTTAGATTGTCGGATTCGAATCTGTAACCGTTAGCTGGAGCCAGTTCAATTCCTTGACGCCCTAAATGGTATATGGGGCAGAAACGCTACTGTACTACGTTCTCAGCTCCTGTTACTTGCTTGCAGCCAAGGGCACCGTACTCATTGGTCGGTAAAAGATGTGTGTAATTTGTAGGGATCGGATTATATGCAACATACATAGCCTGAAATATGCACGAAAAGCGACAAAACGTGGTAAAATATGCAAGCTCAAATAACAAGTTTTAGGTATAAAAACAAAATAGTAAACCTTTTTCTCATATCTCGAGAATGTAGAAAATTTCCGCCTTATTCAGTATAGTCGGTTATCCATGAAAATGATTTTTTTTTCGGAAGGCAAGATCCACTGACAATGTTGATATAGCGCACTCGACAACTATGAGAGCAACTTTAGCAAAACGCGCGTAAAAGCCGGGAGGAAGACCATAAAAATGAAGCGCTTCGCTTAAAGAATATTTGTTATGTGTCAATAATATTGATCATAACAAGATATTAGAAAATATGCTTGTTGCCATTGCTTAAACAGGCAAATGAAATGAAATCCAGTCTATATACCCTTTAGATATTTGTAAATGGACTTATTTGGACGATCATAAAAATAATTGTCATATTTTTTACGCAATAATATTCACCAGAATAAGAACAGTTCATTCATATTGAAACGCAAAACATAATTCGAAAAGGAGTTGATAAAGCTTATTTCATGTTGTTGTATTGGTCTATCCCGTAAGCAATAGAACAGGTAATAATTCATAATTCTTAAGGTCTAATATAAACATGAGCGTATCACACATACGTATATCACGTATAAGTACCTTACTTGAAGTGAATACCTTAAGTGGGAATAACTATTTAATATCTAGGTGGTTGAATTCCAACGGTCATATATTGTATCTTCTTGTACCGAATTCCACATATTTTCCGTGACATCTGTCCATTCACACAATTTTATTTCCCATCGCCTCATCACCACGTCTATCAAACTTGGGCTACTTTACTAGAAAATCTAGTTCAGGTACAGTTTAAATATTACAGCAGACGGTCTGGGTCACATCATGTCTTGTATTGATTATCAGTACTATAATTACCCTCGTCGAATTAATACACTAGTCTGTCCATGCTTATTTGTTCCAAATATATAGTACTATACCAGAAAAACTAGCACAGTTAAATATTACAGTAGCCGGTCTTGTGACATTTGGTCTTCTATCGATTATTTAATTCGATACACTTGCGTAGCTACATATATACCTTTAAGCTGATATCTGCCTACTTGTTTGTTACATTACAAATATTCTATAAAAACTGAATTTATGGTTTACATACTATATTTGGGACGCAATGGTATGGCGTCTATTTTTTTTTTTAAATTGCCTGATTTTTCATTTCGACTTATCCTGAGCAAATTGTAATAGGCACGTGATATTACTTATTCTTGTGATACGTAGTGTGATGCCGGCTTAGAATAGCATCACCCCAATTAAACAAAAGCGACTGAGGGATATATCTTGCACTGCGCTCGCCAATCCGCTTGCCAAGCGTGGTGAGTATGGCAATACCCCCAATAGGGGAAGGCCCATGTCCTGCAGTGGACTGTTGCCTTTTAATGTATTACTTATTCTATCGATATCCTAGAAACAAGGAAAGTTGAATTAAAAAGTTCTGCGCTGCGGCAAAACTTTCAAGGTTGTCGGGAGAAAGCTCCAATATGGATAGAGGTCAGCAACAGACCACTGGGTATACGTGTATTGTCTAATTTGAGTAACAGCTTTTCAGATACAATACAGCCATCTCAATGCGCTGTATTTGACAACTGTCAGACTCGTGCTAATGCTATGGCAGAGGGTCCATTTTCTAGGTTGACATCCCACACTTTGTGTTTGTTGTAATTTTTCATTTTTGTTTGTTTTCTGAATGGAACTGACAGCTCTCAAATAGAGCTTATTGGGATGGCCGTACTTCAAGTAGTGCGCAACACACGCAGTGGCTACACATCTCACTGGGCAGTGTTTCTATGTTAATGTTCAGCCTTGCTAAAATTGATAACATAGACCAAAGCATAAAATTTTCCTTTACTAGAGTCGATAAAAATTAAATGTTCTTAAGGGTTCTGTGAGAGGGACGAGACTGCTTGTATTTCTTTAACCTTTTCGCCGCCAAGCCATTCGAGTAAAAAATTGCAACCAGCGCCACACCAATTTCTTGGGAAAGAAATACTCAATAAAATAGAGATGTCCAACAGTTCATATCGAAAATAAATCTTCACTTTTTAAACCGAGTTTTGATTAATCTAAAATCATTATTTTGCCCTCTACTTTTCAGTTCTGATTTCATATAGGTCAAAATAATAATATAGGATAGTAGTAGTAGTGGTGGCCTCGTAAACAACACTAGGCATATTCAACAAATTTATTTTTAGTTCAGTTTTCGATCAGCACTGGCGCATCTCTATTACGCGTCTCTCTATATCGCGTTGTCGGTTATAGACGACTGTGGCGTCGGTGGCATTTCTATATTTTCAAACCCTTAAGACAAATAATGATGTAATATAGAATATCGATAAGAAAATTAGAACATCATAGGATTTATGCTAGTATTTATTTTAATATTTTATTGTGACTTTTTGTTTTCTTTCATTTCTTTTTCTTATTTTACTTACGTTGAATATTAATTAAAATCGATTTTTAATAGAAATGAACACGATTTAATATAAAATATTTATTAAACATTACTAGTGTCAACATCTTTAATTAACGAAAATAAACAAGTTATAGAATCATGTATAACAATGAAATTGGATCAATAAAAACGAACAAAATACAAATATTAGTACTGATCTGCTAAGTATTACTTAAATAAATATAATTATGAATACATAATTTGAAATAAGGAGTGCCGACATGCACACTCACTTTTTCTATCGTAACATACAAAATTATACCTAACAGATATCAACTGCATAAAAATATACCTATAATATGAAACGAAACTAAATATATGATATAAAATTCACTAAAATCAACATGCATAATCAAAACTTATATTCAAATTTGTACTTAAAAACTATTTCGTTTGAGCTTCTTTTATGGTCGCATAGACTTCGTCCCAAACCTGGTCCAGCTTCTCGTCGGGGACTTCTTTTAACATTTCTTCGTTTTGTTCAAAATAGTTTTTCTTTTGTCAAATTGGCATTCTGAAAAAAAAATAAGTTTCATGTCTACTCTAAATAAATAATTAAACTAATAAATTATTACAAGTATAATCAATAACATACGTCTGTTATCAGCATGTTTCTGCGTAGAACTAGGCAAAGGAGCTTCTGCAGCTTCTTTTCTTTTTTGCTTATCTGGAATACACAATAATTGATTAGGTATAAGTTTAGTGTAAGTAATTTAAATCTAATGATTTTTAAACGTAAAAATATTCAGTCGCGTATGTTGATGCCTTTGATGTGGAAGGACAAAATAATAATATAAAGAAACAATACGAGACAAAATAACAAAGAAATGAAGATAAAGTATATTATTTGACTTTTATTTTGTACATAGATAAGATATCTTAAAATGCCCTAAAGAACTGCGACGGCATATGTCTATTTTACATAAGGACAACTTTCTGTTATTAAATTACTAAACTAAAATTTAACATAGTCAAGTCCAGTAAATAAGTAAGTAGGTACTTAATAATAATAATTGTTAAAGCCCATAAATTTACTTGTTGCCATATAATTTGGAATAATAAATTCGGTCAGTATTTTGTACTCACTTTTCATCGCCTTTATTTCTGCTTCAGCTATTTTCTTCCACTTCAAATATTCGCGACGGGACATCATCTTTTATGCACTTTAACTTGACCGTACTCGTCAAAAGAAACTGGTGGAATGACAAAAAAACATATCTCATAACATAACACAAACTAAAAAAAAGCACGAGTGCCAATTACTTTCGTGGAAAAACTGCAACTTTGAGTAAACAGGGCCATAAAACACGTGCGCATAAAACAATAAATTGTTCCAGGCGGCGTTGGGTTCAAACAGCTCTTATCCTATGAGGTTGCGGTATTTCGTTTTTGACCACAAGAGACAAAAGAAATGCATATTTCTGGTTTTATTGTCATTTGCCGCTATTATGCTTGGTTTAAAACTATTTATGTAATCTTCATTGAGGTTACGTGTCTGATGTATTTCAAAAAATCTTTCCCTATTTGGTAAATAAATTAAAGACAAATGTCAATGATTTCTGTCCGACAAAGATAAGGCTCAAGGTGTTACTCCGTGTACAGTATTGTACCTATTCGTTTGTAAATTAACATCCGTAACAACATTAAAGTAACTATGAAATGCTAATAAATAACCGCTGATATAAGTACAATACCTTACGAAGGGCGTTATAAAAAGTAAATAGAAACAAACCGAAGTAATAATCAAATAAACCGGGTAGGAATAGAAAAAAAAATGTTAAAGTATTGAATATAATATATAATAAATCTTAAAATAATAGTTATGTCGGTTTCCCATTTGCCTGAGATACAGGAATTCATATTCTTAGTTTAGGAAATGGTTAAGCCGCAGAATTATTTCATATAAGTGTACCTTTTTGTAATTAAGTTTATTAAATAAATAATTATCTTATCTCTTATTATCTAATAATTATCTTGTATCAGAATTTGACCCGTTAAATTGAGTTCACATGAAACCCTCCCAAACGCTCCTAATTTATTTAGTATTATTTATGATTATTGGGTATTTACTTACCTCTAAATCTTCTTCTTCGAGTAATCCACGTTCAAACGACAGATCAATGTCATCCTCTACGCCTTCTAAAATCTGTAGAAGTTCTGCTAAACTAAGCTCGTCGGCACTCATTTTCCCATCACTATTTTTAAGTCACTACTGCAATGACGTCAGAGCGTGTCGTCTTTACCCGACTACGGCGTACAGTGCACTCACAATGGTCAAGCAATTATCGCTGTGCACGAGTCGCCGAAACCGGTTTGTCGATACTCAATCAAACAAAGAAAATAATGTCTAATACTTGGCGTATTTCTACAAATCGATGTCGGGAATATTTTCAAAATACATTAAAATAATAAGAAAATGTTATTGTTATGACAAACTTGACAAATATCTAGGCATAGTATATTCCGTAAATATATTATAGATGTATCGATATTTCACATTTGTACTAGTAAGGAACAACACTTCCAGTCGTGTGGGGCCGACTATGGCGTGTGCGAATGGTACTTCTGACAGCTTCAAAACGTAATCAGTATTTTTCTTATTTAAACTACAAATCTAATAAATATCTAAGCGCAAAAGTTCATAAATCAAAGTAGAGGGTACAATAAATGCAATATGCGAAAAATAAAAGATAGATACGGTTTTCAAATGCTAGTTTATGAACATAAACTTTGACGAAGTTTTGTCGGCTGTACCCGACCGTGGCGCTGACGGCAAGTCGCGGGTTGTCGGCTATACCCGTCTGTGGCGGTGAAAAGGTTAATATTAGCACTCAGAGTGTTTGTGAATTTTTAGTTCGTTATTATATTAGTATTGTAAAAATTAAACATTTTCTCAAGCAAAACAAATACCGACCACTCACGACCATCAGTCACGAGACTCACGAGAAACAAATGAAGACGAAGAAATCTTAACAGCACACTGAGAAAGTTAAACACAATGAAAATAGACACGTTTTCGTAATAGGTTTAGTACCACAAGGAAACATAACATTTTCACTACTATGACCCTAAAATATGAATGTAAGTAACTATCTTTCTAATCCATACACTAAAACAAATGTCCTTACACTAAAACAAATGTCCTCACTGACTGACTCAATTATGTGATCTGTTTGATTGAATCATGAAGCTAAAATAGTTGAATCGGAGTAAGGAAATTTTGAGTTTTACCTTAAAGGGGTAAACAAATATAATAAAAAAAATAAAAAACGACTGCTTTCTGAGATGAAGCCTAGCCTATGGCACTCGGGATAATGTAAGGGAATTTCCGATACCATTCCCATTCGAATCTGTTCAGTGGTTAACGAGTTTCAGTCTTTTAAAGAATCACACATATATAAATACATACATACACACAGAACATGAACTCTAAAAACATAACACTCCTTTTTTGGATGGGCAGTCGTGTAAAAAGGGATACACGTTTGTATGAAAATTATGGGGCTATGAGGTTTATCTTTCAAATACAAATATCTTTAAATATATTTTTTTGAATTTTGGTATTAAACTAAGCAGCTTAAGTTATCAAATATGCGATTCTGCTGAATCTAAATTTAAAGGGGTAAAAAGGAGATGAAAAATTGGATGGAAATTCATGGTTTTTAAATGTGAGCAGTTTAAAAATATTGTTAATACTAAGGAGATAAAATAATAAACTACGTATTTGACAATTTTTGAAAACTTGCAAAATTTTCGAGTGCGGGCAGGATTTGAACCTGCGACTTTCGCATTACCAGCAGCGACGCCTCCTCCATCTGGGCCACCGCAGCTCATTTCTTGCCCGTCAAAAATTGTATACCTAACACGGGAAGTGTTTTAAAAATTTGGTACTCAATTTATCGCTGGTTTTCATCGCTTAGACTACATTCAATCTGTAAAGATGGAATTAGTCGCCGGTTATTGGTTGCAAAACTAACCCGGTGGATGGAGCCATGCCAGGCGTTACTGGCATTAAAATACACTTGCAAAAATTGGCGGGCAAGAAATGAGCTGCGGTGGCCCAGATGGAGGAGGCGTCGCCGCTGGTAATGCGAAAGTCGCAGGTTCAAATCCTGCCCGCACTCGATAATTTAGCAAGTTTTCAAAAATTGTATACCTAACACGGGAAGTGTTTTAAAAATTTGGTACTCAACGTATTTGACAGTTTTAGTAGGTCTTTCGGGTTGTTCGTTGACTCGGTGTTCCGTACGAAAAAATAATGCGGGAGTGAAAACGCGGGCAGTCATCTACAGTAGTCTAACCTACGCCTACGAGTAGGTTGTGTAGAGTCAGCAGGGTTTCGAGTTACCATTTCAGGGATCAACTTAAATAAATGGTTCTTAATAAATGTATGCAAACCAGTATAAGTATATCACTGACATTTCAAAGTGCTGCTGATAGTACGTTCTTCATTATGTAAAGTATGTCTTCAATGTTGTGTTTCAATAAACACTTCGTAGTTGTCATAGAATCAACTAACCACGGAGAAATATCTCAAACACACTCGATAGAAACAGACTAGCTAAATTATTTTTAATCTCCTTGTTGAAAGTTTACACAGTAGCTAACGTTAGTGTTTGAAACTGAAGATACTTTAAAAGAAAAAGATGTCTCTAACGAGTATTTCCAAGAACGTTTATTTTCGTCAGTGTCCCTTTGAAGATGTGTCGTATTCGGTTTGGACACACCCGTCTCATAATAAAGGTCACTCACACTACGGAAACGCAGCGACAGGATGTCAATGCAACCGGCCACATAGATTCAGCTCCTTTTGAACACAGGTGGTTAACCCTTCCTTGTTTTGGTAAACAACGAGGGTTTAGGAACTGAATTTATTAATTAGCTTTCATAGGTAGGTATATCATGTAGGTTTTCCTTAGCAATATTCGCAATTATACGCATTCATCTGTATATTTTTATCACTTTCATTATATAGCATAAAAAAATAACATTAAGAGCCACAACATGCTACTGTTGGTCATGGGCCTCTCCCTATCTGGGGGTATTGCCATACTCACTTCGCTTGGCAGTCGGATTGGCGAGCGCAGTTGCATTCACTGGAAACACTGCTGGCCATGCTCGCTCAGGATGATTATCCCTTAGTCGTTTTTTACGACACCCATGAGTAGAATTGAGGTGACGCTATTCTAAGGCGGCACCACACGGCATATGTATAATACATACCGTTAAAAGGTCTTATTTGCGCGGCAAAACGGTTAACAGCGGGTCGGGAGAATCCGCTAGGCGGGCTGCTTCCTAGTTTTGGAATAAGTACATATTTTTTAATAAATCTAGGAACGAAAGGAGAATTTGCAAATTCTCAATAATTTCCTGAATAATCGTTAAAAGATAATTGTTACAACCGCAATGTGCATTCGAGCTGCAAGTCGAGTCAGAAATGAACACTTTGGAACAGTATTTACTACATATTGTATGTAAGCTGTTGTGAAGAACCAATCAGTGGAAGTAAGAACTGGGTAGAATCCGTACTAATTTTATAAGTCTGGGAGTTTGTGTGTGAGTATGTATGTATGTTTGTTACCTCTTCACGCTCAAACGGCTTGACCGATTTGGATGAAATTTAGTACACAGGTAGAGTATAACCTGGAATAACACAAAGGCTACTTTTCACCGCAGGAAAACAACTATTACCACGGGAAAATTAGTGGCAGCGGGTGAGACCGCTGGGCGGAAATCTAGTATCATATATGTGTGTGGCTAATAAACTGAAGAAAACTCTGAATAACATTATAGATATCTTTCCAATATTTCCACATTGATATTTCTTTGTTTGGATGTAATCGATAATCTCCAAAACTTAAGATTTTAAAAGTTCTATCGTTGTAAGCTACACTATCTTAGAAAATGATTGTGGGCGCATGCGCAAAAGCAGTAAATGTGGATTTTACTTAATGGTACTTATAGTTACGTACTAACTTACATACATAAATATAAGTACATTATCAACAACTCTCTGTTTCCTTGTAGTCTGGCTTGTCTACTATCCCACTAGTATCGAATTGCAGCATTAGACATTGTACTTTTGTAAAGCACACTTAAGGAAAATAATTAAAATCTGTGAAGTCATTGAAACGGGCCATATCACTTTAGAGACTAGAGTCAGAGATAGACCAATGTAAAAGATATTACACTAACAAACTGCACTAAAGATTAAATTAGCCTTGGAATACAATATAGCGATGCAAATAGGCAGTTTACGATAACTGCGAGGCTAGACAGGTACACAGGTGTGGCCACTAACCGAAATTGGATAATTTATGACCAAGAACATAAAATAAGATACAACATTTCGTAAAGTTGACTAGTTTGTTATACACACATAAACATGAAAAGAACTTATCTAAGGTCTAAATGAGCGCATCGTACTCAAGATAAACAAAACATGTATCAACTAATTAAGGCGCGTGTACCCGTAAACAGCCTCGACAGTGGCGCCACTTCACAAAAAGTTTTCACTTTATACAAACAATCTATCAGAATGTCCGTTGCTCAAGTTTTTGTATTATCTTTAAGTAACATTAGAAACTGCAAACTCAATGAAATATTCGCTGCAATTAAAGTTATGGCAAAAAGTGCCTAAAAACAGCCACTTTGGATATTAATTGCCATAACTTTAATTTCATTTCATTGAGTTCATGGGTTCTTATTTTACTTAAGGATATTACAAAAACTCGAGCAACGAACATTCTGATAGATTGTTTGTATAAAGAGAAAATATTTTTTGTGAAGTTGCTCCACTGTCGAGGCCGTTCACGACTACACTCGTCTTAATCACCTATTTTCTATGAATAGTATTCAGAGGGTATAGGAAATAAAACTAATAAATATATTTCTGTTCCTACAAGTCATGTATCATATTGTTCCAACAGCTGTCTTCAATATCTAAACTATCGATCAATGTGAAGGCATGAGAAATAGGTTTAAGTAAAAAAAAAGCGTATCTAAGTCATACAAGGCCATAGGTCAGTCGCACGCGCAGCAATTGATCCGATGGTCACTTGTCACCTGCGCAAAAAAAACTCAATTTATAATTTATCACCATTAAAATAAAGATCTAAACTGTGTATTTCTGTTGATACCTGTCACTTTGAAACCCTAACCTGAAAATTCACTGGTTTATTTCACCCGACTACATCAGAAGTAGAGTTTTATTACGATGTCGTTTGTCGTCAGCTTTAGCAATAGTACAACAGTAGTAGAAATCATGGACCTACTCGTATAATGATTAGGAAACAAAAACTGTCATCACAAGCAAATAACATGATGCGATGGTAGTTGCTAGTTGATGACATCTTGATGATAGTAATAGCTAAGTAGGTAATGCAAACAAACTACTTCATAAACTATAGTAGTGAGGAATATACTGGCATGGTAATTTGAAACAGGTATTGGATGCCTGTTTGAAATTGCTACCTTGGCAATAAGGCCGCCTGGTAGTAACTCTATATAACAAAGTTATTTGCAAAAAACGTTATATTTAGGTTCTTATTCAAGTTCTAAGATCTGCTCGTGTGGGTTAAAAGTTAACACATACACGTTGTTATTATTTACTCCTATCTATAGCTTTTTTCATAAAATACCATCCCGGATGTAGCTTTACGTTTATGTCATTTTTATACTGAAATTCCAGCACACTTAGGTATTTCCAAGTAATCTGTAACGACACTTTACACATAAGAACCTCGCTTGGCGTGACCGACACTTCGCCTTCAGCCATTTTAGTTAATTTTACCACCAACAGCTGATCGTATCGTATCGACAGCTTCCTCAATAACCACTTTTAATAGCTCGTAAATCATTCACTTCATATGCTGTCCCATACTTTCATCTACCTCTTTTAAAGCTTTAATATTTATAGCAGCTTTTCATATTTTATTTCATAGCGTAAAGTTGTTTAACATGCGTCACGCAATATCGGTATAAAATAAAGCTCTCGCATGCAAGTTTTCTAAGAAAAGCCGTAATAATAAAAAAAGTTGGGCCGGAATACTTAGTAATTTCGTCATGTGTGGAAGTTATTTTTACTATCAAATTGGATGCCTTAGGGTAGCTCATAAGCTCATAACTTATAGGTTACCTACTAAACATATGGTAATGTGTTAACCCTAGAAGGACTATCTTTGAATTAATTATGATTATGTTACCTAGAGCAGAAATTCACAAAATAGTCTTTCCAATTACGTATTTTGTTAAAATTAAAACCCTTCCAAGTACCTGTTTTATAACAAAAAGTGAATTGCGTGTGTGTATGTAAGGGTCAGTTAAGTAACCACAGACACAAAGGCCTGGTGAATCACCAGCTGATGGCATGGTGTCATGTAACAATCACTGTAACGGCTCGAGACAATTGTTACATACCAGCGTGAACCGACCGCCTCGGCGTCCGTTAGCGATTCTTCACGGTACAGATTACTAGTATTGCATACGATGATAAAACACCCATCTGAAAATTACTTATCGCACGTGTCAATTATTAATTCGGTATGTATACGGAAATCCTATGAATGCGCAAATATTTTAAAATACTGGCAATTTAGGCCTTTGTATGTAAACCTACTTATATTATAAATGCGAGAGTTTGTTTGTTTGTTACTTCTTCACGCAAAAACTATTGCACCGATTGTAATCAAATTTGGCATACATATAGAACATGTATTAACACAAAGGATAGTTTTTATCACAACTTATGCGGGCAACGCCGCCGCGGGTAACAGCTAGGTCAGGTAGTATAGTATAATTACTTATACGTAATTAGGTATAGGCAGATACACAGAGCTTAGTAAGTGAAGGACGAAGTAAATATGTGTTAGGTAGGTAAATATTAGATCCACAGAATACATAAGTTATGATTTATTTAATTTATAGTTAGACTAGCGGCATGCCCAGCGGTTTCACCCGCTGCTAACCTTTTACTGGAATAAATTATACATAAGAACCTTTCTCTTGAATCACTTTATCTACTAAAGAAAACCGCATCAAAATCCGATGCGTACTTTTAAAGTTCTAAACATACATAGGGACACAGGAACCGACGTCACTTTGGACAATTTAGTGATAAGATTTAAGTCTTTGTAATAAAGTTCTACAAAATATATACATGTCATAAAAAAGAAAGCAGCCAATTGCGAGTCGAGCTAGCTCACCGAAGGTTCAGAAACATGCACATTAAGTAAGCACTTTAACATTATAGCTAAGATACACAAACCCTATCTAACTTATACAAAAACGCGATAAAACGAGACGCAGCTTAAGGTCAAGTACATAATCTCGGAGAGAGGAATACGCAGATTTTGTCATAACAACCTTCAGACGACCCTAAAATCTCACGGCAACAGATCCTTATGTATAGCAAGCATTCTCTGCATAGATTGACTCCATATTTGACAATGGTTCCGTCACGACACGAGCCGTAGCTGGCGATAATGGATGGTGTAACATTGTAATAGGTTTATGCAAACTTGATCGATACTTCTGACGAAACCAATTTTTGAAAATATACGTACAATTAAAATTTAAAAACCTTACAAGTTGTAATTTTCTATTCTGTAGCTGTAAACAAATTAAAATAATCGCTATTCAGATATGTACTAAGTAAAAGTTAAATATAGCAACTTTAAAAAAAAACATTTGTCAGACGTGGCGATTGCGCCCGTATTTTTACGGCCTTTATCGCTCTGCCTACCTCGCAGGGGATAAAGGCTTGATATTATGTGTGTAAAATAAAAACAAAACAGAGTGTATAAATAACATAGATGTTATTATCTATTAAATGGTAACCAGGCATAAGTTCAATGAAGGGTTTTGAAACATGGTTTATCATCATTATTGATTGTGTGATATCCAAACCAGAAGACCAACACAAATAACGAGCTCTAAACGTCTCGCTCAAGAATTTGCAATTTTCTGTCTGAAATGAGATTATTGCCGTCGCGTGTGGCGGCTATTCGCAATGAACCCCACTTGTCTGGAAAAAGCTTATAGGGGTTGAACCCGACGACACGCTGAATAAGTCTGCTTTGTGCGTGAGCGGCGACAACGAATGTCTAGAAATAAGGGCTTGTTTCTCAATAATTGCAGGGGTGCATATTGCAAATAATTATATGAACAAGTGGTTGGTTGTCCACTGGTATTATATTGAAGACAAAAATGACATTTAAAATATTGAATTACCGATAATCGATTAGCACAATTATTTACATTAACAGCAGTGACAACTCCAATATGAAACCATAAATTTAGATCATTGAATGGTAAATGATGAGCTCTTACAATTGCAAAGATTTGCAATGTTCAGTCCCAAAAAAATAAAAACATTACGCCTATATCCCTTGCAGGGTAAGCAAAGCGTAAACAACCGTTAAAAACCAGGCATTTACCCAACGTCTGACAAAAAATAGACTCGCATTATACTGACAGGGGTCGCAACCCGACAAGCCGACGCCTGTTTCTAATGGCGTCCGCCATCGTCTAATGTCAGGGACAGGGTACGACAGGGGTGCGTGAAATTACGAAGAATCGTGTAAATAAGTGGTGCTGGCTGAATAAAAGTAAACTCAGTCTTTTGGTTGGAGTTGGACAGCAAATATAACTACAAGAGAACCCAGTAATCAAAGTTTAGGCATTCATTCATCTGATTCATAACATTTCTTAAATTGTTGATTGAAATACACTCACTCACTAAATAAATTTATAACATATATACTTCATATTACAAAGTATCAGATTAGTAAGAGTGTTTTGGAAATATTGTTTCACTTTCTATATTATTATAACTTTTTTAAGCATGAGTAAGTTATAATAACTAAAATGTAGTCATACCTACCTCCTTAGTTAACAATACCTATTCTTAGTACAGTGGGTCATTAGTTCAAATGTTTTACATTGAATTTACCATGTGTATGTAAATAAACTTGACAAATCATACACAACATAATTATCTGAGATGATAAGATGAACTCCATTAATCAACAACTATTTCTGTTTCACTCTTTCCAATTATCCTCTGGTTGGCCATTAGAAAATGCCATATTGTATAAGGGCCAGCCTTTGTACTTCCAGGCAGCAGTTAAATAAATAATCATTCTTTTTTTTTCCCTGTCAGACACCAAGTCATCCAATGACCCGATAAGTAATTATTGAAAGTCTTCTTTATTAATAAAGTAAATATAAAATCCCCTTAAAGTTTAAATGAAATTAATGTTTTATTATGTGTAATAATTAGTGCCTTGCCTTAACAGGCTTCTTCTGGGTGAGCTCGCTCCATCTTAGACTCTGTCTCTGTCCTATGACCTAGACTAGAGTCAAGAGCAAACCCATCATTAATTAAAAAAAAAGACTAATCAGTATCTTGCTATATCAGTTCTGATTGTAAACCGTCTTGCTATGATAAGGTGTTAGTAATAATAAATGTTGGAGGTGTAGTAAAATTATCAATTTGCAGTAATTTGTAAATACTAGTGAATTTATTTACCAACATGCATGACATTACAAACAAACAAACTAGTAAATCATGATACTCTGGTAGTGAAATATGTAATGGATTAAAAGATAATTAATTATAATAAATATAAAATATATAATAAATAATTATCTACAAGATAAGTAAACTCAATTTTCATTTATCAATAGTAGTTGTTGTCAAACAATAATAAATAGTAGTAGCACATTGCTCCTGGTCTGAATATGCAACAGATGTTGCCACATTGTATAGTGATTCAGCCATTGGACAAGGAAGCCATTTTGATACCATTGCCAAATAATATGAGTGCAGGCAGATAATGTTGATGAAAATAAAGTAATGAGATACTGACCTCACCGCCACACGAACACTAGACTCATCTGAAGACATGGTTGTGTGCCCACCTAGAACAAAAATAAGATTCTTATAATTACCTACTTGTGAAACTAAATTTGCTCAAAACTATGGCTAAAAAACATTAAGATTTAAAACATACAGCCAACTCTGGAGGCATGAAATTTGTGCTACTGACCCTCACTACATTGCACTACCAACCAAGTTCCCAGGGTTTAACCATACTGGCAAATTTAATCACAACCTCTTATTTTACTTTTTATAAGAGAAAGCAGCAGCAAGAAAGCTAATTTACATTCAAAGATGCAGGAAAAATTGGAACAGCTCAGGTATGAAAAATAACGTGAATAACTTCCTACTTTTCAAATACTTTAAAAATTGTTTTAAAAATTTAGCACAGCACAACATGCAGCAATTGCAAGTGATAAATATCAGTAAATCTGCCAGTTAAAATTCCACAAAAACATTCTTCAGTAAATTCTTTAGAGTACCTACTGTAGGTACGATTTATGAACTTATTCGGGCACATAAGTGTAAAATTATTTTTTCAATCAAAAGTCCCGTTAAAAACGCTACAAAAAATGTGTTTTGTGATTAGCAACAGACAGAAAAACTTTACTGTTATTATTTGAGATAATAATTTCTAACATGACCAAGACAGAGCGTTACACTTTTATGATATTACTGTTATCAAAACGACGCAGTGATCGATGTGAGAGTTTGCTATCGAGCGTGACGCCGATTGGACTCAAAACACAGCTTGACCTTTATAACAACGAATTTCGTAAATAAAACTGTTTTTATGAGGCTAATTATATTGCTAAGATAATAAACTTACAACAGGCTAGGTATTACTTAGTTATGAAGCACTAGTTCACATTTCACACAGCATCAACAACATAATGAACAACAGAGAGATTTTACACCATCGCACTATTTTAAAACCAATTTTTCTCAGACCACGGAGCGGCTATATCAATTTTGCTAACGGAAAAAACTGTCTGTAAGATAAAGTATCATTATCTACATGAGAATAGATGAAACGCGTCGTGTTTAATATTAAATTATGGTTTAGAAATCGTACAACACACGACCGCTCAACGATTTCATACGATTGACTTGATTGACACTGACAGAAAGCAACAAAATTTGACCATCGCGTTGCGTTATTTTTGACATAAATGTGTTGCTATTTCAATTACTAATATTTCTGCATAATAATAAGAATAAACTTATATATTGTATACTTATGAGTAGGTACCAGCTTTTCTGCCTCGCGGCTTTATCTTCGCATCAAGGCCTAGTGAATAAGATTTTCTCAGTAGCACGAACCAACAAATTTTTAGGGTTCAGTACTAAAAGGGTCAAAAAAGGAACTCCGCTGTTTGTTTGTCTATCTGTCTGTCACCAAGTTGTAGGTATGTTATACATACACCATGATACAGATAAAATTCTGGGTGAGCTCGCTCCATCTTAGACGCTGTCTCTGTCCTATGACCTAGACTAGAGTCAAGAGCAAACCCATCATTAATAAAAAAAATAAAAAAAACACGGATTATATATTTCTGTTTCCGCTATAACGACAAATTCGAAAAGAATAGAGAGCTTTGTTGTTTGCTAATTTTTATTGATAATGGAACGACTAAAGTTTCTCAGGAACTGTGATATGGCAAGTGTTTTTTTAATAGAATATGTATTTTTGTTGTCGTTATGACAACAAACACAAAATAAAATTAAAAGAATAAATAGTTAAGGGGGCTCACATAACCCAAACGTTTCTTTTTATTTGCCATTTTGATACATTACGTTATGGAAACCCCGTGAACCTGCGTGAACCTGACTCGCACTTGGCCATTTTTTTTTATAAATATGAACATACTAAATTAATCGATCGATTCCTTCCTTAATTTCAAAAAATTATAATTAATCTTATTTCGGAAAAAAAATTATGTCATATTCACTGTCCTGTATTTTAAAACAAAATATATTTTGTATAGTTACCTGATGACAGTTTTTAGAGAATGAGTTTTGATTTATGTTATTATGGCAACATTATACATTATGCACACTAGCGCCATTAGAAACATATGTTTACGGTATAAAATAGAACTAGTGAAGAAGCATACCTTTCGTAGAGTTAACAAGAATCAGCAACAGATGGCGTTATTTGAATAACAGAAAATAGTAAACTATGTATACGGCAGATGGCTCTGTGTTTATGTTTATTTTTGAATTCTCTTGGAAATGTTTATTTATTATACACTCACATTGCTACATTATTTTCATTAATGAAAATTAGAAATAATCTTATATGTTTTTGCGTTGTGTTAAAATGTTGTTCCGGAGGGCGCTAACAATTTTTCAGTTTCTTATTTACTTTTGGAAAGTTTAAACATATCGTAAGTCAGTAAGTTTTTTCTTCATAGATTTTGTTGAATTTTAATGGTAACGATGGGTTCGCTCGGTTTACCTATGTGCAGTACAATAATACCGGATACAAAATTCTTGGTTCCTACTTCAGTTCGGATAAAAAGTATTGTCTAGGCAGTAGGCAGGGTTAGACTCGGTTTGTAGGAAGACTATACCAGCTCATAAAATGGAAGGCTCTTAAGCTGGAAACTTCCGCTAAACTTTACTGCGGTTTAACGTTTTGTTGACTCCGCCACCTAGGTGTCTGGTTAAAGCGCGTAACTTACTGATCGACTATCACCATCATGCTAAGGCCATTTCCTATACACCGATTTCTCGCTCCACAAGTATTTCAATCAGCTACCTTCCAACCTAGCAATGTATCTGAAGGAAATTTTGAGTGGTAGAGTTCCGCTACGAGAATGGTACACAAAAGGCGTATGGATTGGTTCTTTGCGCTCACGCATGGACATGTTTACCGAGATCGACGGCCTCGTCAAACAATACTCCATAATAAACTGCAGGGCACTACCCTTCATGGGATTTTGCTATGACTTGTCCAAGGGCAGTGACTTGCTCACTTGTTTACGGACTATGTTGGTTCATGGTATTTCTAAAGCATAGTAAAAGCACAGAATACTTAGTTAAGTAAACTTTGTTCATTGAATAAATTACTTCGTTTTTTTTGGATAAGATACCTACTTTCACCTGCTATTATTTTAGGACATAACTTACAAAATATCTAAAGTCACTTATTTTTGTACAATTGCGGTGTGTGTAAAGCACATATTTCATTTAGTGTAATTTTTTACACTTGCGTAGATTGTCGATTCAATTCAATTATTTTTTATAAATGGAATTGAATTGATGCCTGCATACCTGCTAGGTAGTTCATAATATCAATCAAAATTTTAAGTATCTATCTATGTGACAGTTTGAATCACTATTATCCACTGCAAACGAATGAGGTTAGCATTTACCTAAAATGTCACAATATAATAAAGTGGGTTTTTCAATGGCCCAGAAACTAAAAGCCAAAAATAAACAACAATAATATTATTGAAACACGTAAAGCTAGCCATACTGGGCTATAAGTAAGAATGAGAAACCAGAGTAATACTTAACTACTGAAAGCTACCAAAATAATTATCAATCAAGTAAACCAATCTCTATGATAGGAAGGGAGTAGGAGATACTAAAGTCCATACAAAAGACATCAACGCGCAAGCTTATGCAATAAAATCTGCAAATTTAGGGTGCAATTTTACTAGTGACCGATAGCGAAGACTGAAGACGGGCTGGTGATAAGAACAATCCCCAAGGGACATACTATAGATAAAAATCAAAATTACACCTCCCATACAAAATTGCCGATCAGCTGATTTGGGTTAGGCGGTTCGCTCACTTGTCGTCTGTCGTTTCGTTTTTTTAACGCGTAACGCATGCGTCTGTCTTAATCTATACTACTGTTTTCAGAATACGAAATGACCATAACTATGCATCTGACACGCTATGTACATACTACTGAAACGATTTTCATTTAGCAGACTTCGGGCCCAGACATAAAACATATCTCGTACCTGTCTAAATCAAACGAAAGATACCAAAACAAAACCGCTTTTTGCGGAGCGATTACAGAATATCGAATTAACGAGAGCAATCATATGTCTGCTGATTTTTATACCAGCCAGTGTATTCAGACCTTTATGCCGGTTAAGTTTTTATAGAGGCTAGGTATTTCAGCCAGTTCCTTATGGGGGTCCTTTCAAATTGATCTACATTGCTGTTCCACCAGTCTAACTTGAAATTAACCACTTAAGATAAGCAGCACTGAACGTCAAATGAGACTCTGACTGAATGTAGGTTAGTGTAGTAGCTTTTAATACCTGTGCCAGTATCAATCATAATTGGCTGATTTTGTGATTTCGAGAATCGTATTGTATCAAAGACCTGTAAACCGAAAGACGCTGGGTTTTAGTAGGTATGTTTATTTGTATATTATTCTACTGCACATACCGTTTAATATAATCGTTTTCAGGCCCTTTTTCCAAGTTCATTTCGGGTCGGAGAAACATGTTTGTTTCTTTCATTCAGATCTTTCAGTCATCAAATCTTCAGTCACACCTTTAATTTAGATCCTTTTAATCTATTAAATTCAAACAGTTTTTCGGATGATGATGACATGCAATTTCTTACACTTGTCTACTGATAAGCGTAAAAAAAAGAATAGATTAGAGTGTATTAATTGTAAAACTTATATTATACTTCAACAGTACAGATAGATTCCTGAAAATAAGGATTATAGCGATATGATTGAACCAGGTGCCTAGAATTTGGTTATTCTAGAGTAAGCTGCTAAAGCTTAAGGTGGTCTGCTTTACATACAAATGAAAAACTGAAATTCATTGGACTTGTACATGCGATGATGAGAATTTTTTACCAAATGTTTATGAGAAATGATGAAGGCCCACGTAAGTTTGGCGCAAAACCACTTTTGGTTAGAAGATAAAGAGTATTTTGTCCACAATATAATCAAACTATTTTTTTGCAGCAGCAGTTCGATCTACTGGCGTAAATATGGTAAAGTGGCGAATCGGTTTAACAAGGGAATCTTATGGTTTACAATTTATTTTTATTATTTAACGAAAATGTTATATCAACACGGGACTTCCCCTTACATACAAATGAAAAAAGGTTTATTAAATATAATTTTGTCTCCTTTGAAGGCACGAGTCAATTTAAGATTTGTATGAAAAACGTCCCACCTTAAGACTTCCAGACAAACCCAGTGCAGTCTCTACAGTGAGCAGTCTGTGTCCTGCGTGAACGCACGCGGCAGGGCGACGGGGCGGGGCGGGGTGCAGGAGCCCGCGGGGGGTTACAGCCGAGGCGGGGGGCTGTCACTGTGCAAATGCACTCGTAAACCCGATGCGAGGTCATCGCCCCCCCGCGCGTCTCCCCCGCCCGCCGCCCCTATAAACGTTTACCGCTACGATATATTTATTTTATTATACAGGCACAGGGAACTGCCGCGGCGAAGCGTCTTTGTGCGAATATCAGCTGTTGATGACATATCGAGGATGCTACAGGATGCAAGTTAAACTATTCGTATCTATCTTAGTATATGTATGTACATAATCATAAATAAGCACATTTTCTAGTCTGGGTGATACCTACGTAACAGAATGATAATTAAAAGAATATTTTTTTATAGGACAAGTTGCACGGCAAATCTTTGATGTCATATTCAAACAATTCTTAACTGAGGCACAGACTGAAGTATACGCATCACTTAGGGTGGACCCTGTCTGACATATTCAATCATCATCATCAGCCTACATCCAGCCACTGCATGGCCTAGGCCTCTTCTTTATTGCGTGAATCTTCACAGTCCAGTGCTAAAGTATTCAATGCGCTATTTTGTGCATAATTAAATAGTAGAAACGGGACGGGACAAAACGGGACTTTTTCCCGCAAACATTTACTAGACACAAAAGCAGGAAGAATAGACGATAACTATAATAAGTACTCAGTTGACCACAGAATAGTGCAAATAGTTTGTTGTCTTGTGTTCAAATGTTTTTAGTAACCTTTGTTTCACAAGATGTGCGGTATGTTACCTAAGGGTTAACGCACATCGAGCGCCATTTATTTCAAGCCGTTTTCTGTAGGAAATAGCGTTCTCCGTTGCGTTTTCGTCGCTCGCTGTCATGAAAGAATCACAACAGTACTCACCTTAACATAATTTTAAAAGTTTTTGTATCAAAAGAGCGGCTCACTACGCAAAATATAATAATCTGAAGAACTGACCGTTTAGCCATTAGTAAAGTCTTTTTCACCTCTCCAGCTTGAAAAAACAGTTCCGTCGCATAAATCTAGTAGGAAAAAGACTTATTTATCCACTAGATGAAGAAAAGTGATTTGAATTTCAAACATCTCATTTTATCATTTTATCATCATAACAATGGCGGAAGAGAGGAGCGATCTGAAAAAATTTCAGCCAGTTACAAATTATTCTTTTTTAAATGTTTTGTTCTATTAAATTTTTGTCATTTCTGAATATCGACATGTGTTATTTCATATTACATGTAAAAAATAACATGGCGGGCATTTTTATTTTGCCTGTATCATTCGAGCTCTACAGCCAATTTCCCAAACTTGACATTGGCAGAATTTTGTCACTAGTAGAGGTAAATTTTTTTGTGTAATCACACGAGAGCGAATTCATTCACTGAGTTCAGGATACTACATTTGAGTCATAAGCGTGTGTTTCGCTACATCCGGATTCCAAATAAGCACTCAAGCAAAAATTTACTTTGAGCTCTTGGTTGTACAAATAACTATTACCGTAGTAATAATATCTATATCCCGAAATGTAAATAGTATAAATTTGACAGCTGTTAAAAACAGCCTAATAAGGTGGCTCGGATAGTACGCACGTATGCACACATGCATTTCCACTAGCGCGCACGTTGATGTCTTTTGTATGGGCGCGGCGGTTTACACATACACATACATACGTCAAACAGATAAAACAATGTAAGTAAGTGGGGTACCAGCAACACATCAACTTGTACATGTAAGGGATCTACTTATAAGGTTATTCTTAGTACATACATACGTATATCACGCCTATACATACATATATCATGGGGTTGGAAGAGCGTAAGCGTCCGTAAAAACAAACATTTATATTTATTTCTATAATATATTACTATAGTGACAGGTTGTCAACCCATCGCCTAAAATTGCAATACACATGTAACCTTCGAGTTCCTTAGTCACCTCTTACGCAGCCACGGGAAGGAAATGGGTGCTGCTATGCTATTTTAAGACATCACACGGCTATTATTAGTACGAGTAACTGTGGTATAAGGTGATCCCTTAAATGGGTGTTTTAGCTGATGCGTTTTTTTAAAGATAGACCTTACCTTCTTACTTAAAATATCAACGTAGACAAATGTTAAATTAATGAAAAATACTTTGCTTTACTTCCGTTTTTACAGCGTTGGTGGTAAAGTATTAATTGCGTTTCAGTTTATCTATAATCATTAAAAGTAAATAAGGAAAACAAATGATTTTATTTAAGACTTCCAGTCAGTCAGTCCTTTTAAGTTAATGTTTAAGCCTAATGGTTTAAATCTAGCATTTAATTAAGTGTCGAAACCATCGACCACACGTTGGCCGAAACAGACACCTGCGAATAGTTTAGTCACGAATTTCCGGATTAGAATAGCATCACCCCATTTCTACCCGTGAGTGTCGTAAAAGGTGATTAATAGATGAATCCGGGGAATGGGCGGCATCGTTCTCTGTGAATACAACACCTTGCATTGCACTCACCAATCCGCCCGCCAAGCTTGGGGAGTATGGTAAATACTCCCCTATTGGGGGAGCTCCAACAGAAGACTCTAATGGCTGTTAAAGTTGAAGTTGAATTTACGGATTGAAATTGGTGAATGTCCTGAAATTAGGTTTTTATTTAGTTCATTCAGTGTATATCCTACTAATATTATAAATGCGAAAGTTTGTTTACTTGTTCATGCAAAAACTACTGTACCGATTGTAATTAATTTTGGCACAAATGTAGAAGGTCACATGGATTAACACATAAGATAGTTTTTATGAGTACGCGGGCAAAGCGGGTAACAGCTAGCTAAAAAAAGGATTATTATTTAAATTCCCTTAAAATAAAGAATAATATTATAAGCCTTATTTATTTACAGCTTTTTGTCTCCATTTATTTTAATGTATTCCTTTCAAAATTATATGATCTAATTAGATGAAAATAAATTGGATAGATACATTTTTCGTCAGATTCTCAAATTTTAGTTCATACATTTACTTATTAAATATAATCAAAATCTAATCTAATTGGACTAATACTGAATTATTGTCGAAAAACGACAATTGCCAAATATTTTATAATATTTTTAAATCCAATATAAACCAATTCTCCTTCCGTTTGTTTCAATGGTACGGCATTGTAAAGCGTATCTTTCCATTGCCAAGGAAACACTCTGTTAATCGCATAACATTATCCGTGCAAATTCACTTTTGTTCCACCGGACACCTCATTGAGCTGCCAATGCGTTACATGCTGGAAATAAATAAAGGTGGAAATGGAAAGTGATCGACCGTGGCGAGAGTGTGGGCAAGTGAAACGGCGAGTAGATCTGTCGGGATAAACTTGGGGTCGGGGGAGTGAAAGACGTGTGGACGTCTCGAGGTTATTGGAGAAAGGTGTAAAGCTGGTGAAAATTTGACGAGTTTAATTTGCAATGGATAGTGTGGGCAAGTGAAACGGCGAGTAGATCTGTCCGGATGAATGTCGGGGCATTGAAGGACGTGTCGAGGTCATTGAGGTACTGGCTGGTGAAAATGCGACGGGTTTGATTTGCAGTGGCTCACACGTTAATACAATTACAAGCACAATTCGATGTACATTGCTTAGTCTGTTGGTGCTCCAGGAGAGATCTTTGGTCCAACGTTCATTCGGACCAGGGTTCTTCGATCCAGAGGTCTTCCAGGCCCCCTCAGAGATTCTTCGAAGTTTTATCTTGCGAAGTTCGGTATTTCAGGAGCATGTGGTTTTCATTTTGACATCAGCTATGTTTATGCTATTAATCGACATTTATTTTTGTGTCGTATCGTGCATACACATATGTAAATCATCTTCTTATTCTGTTAAATGGATGACGATATAGTAGTGTATATACCATGGCAAAATATCAAAAACATTACTTACAGTAAGAGAAAGCTCAGTCATAGAAGCGAGATGTAATCGATCAATTTCTTACGATAGATTTCATACCCCTTGTACAATCTTTGATGTAACCTCCATTTCTTTTCATTGGATAAAATACACGAACTTTCTGTTCTAACAGTGCAAAAGGGTGTCCGACATCACTACATAGTATAAATTAAAGTCGCTTGTCGAAAGTCGCCGTGTCTGTCCATATGTCCTTATGTCCCTATGTATGCTTAGATCTTTACAAGTACGTAACAGATTTCGATGCGTTTTTTTAAATATATATATATAGAGTGGTTCAAGAGGAAGGTGCATATGTGTATAATTTTTGCCGGGAGTAGTTCCCTTTCCTTGGGAAAATGGTTAGCAGCGCATGAAACTGCTAAACGGGCCGATAGTCCATAATAATATACAATTCAGGTATGGTTTAGGTGGTTTTCACACGCATCGCATGTTTTTTGCGGTGTTTTGCAAGGTTAGTTTTTTTCAAGGATAGGAGTCTACGAAAACTCATATAAAAACCGTATACCTTGGCACACGTCGCCGCATCAAATCGCGGCTGTGACAGGTTATCTTTTGTATCGTGGCTGTCACCAATCGCAATCGTCTCAGGTGCTTAAGCGATTCACCACAGAATAATATACCGAAGTATTTTAGAACAAGCATTTATTTCAGTGTAATACAAATACTTATAAGTATATTTAATATAATCAGAACTTATTATTAATATAAAGTAAAGTATTACATCAAAAAGGCAACCACTCAGAATTGTGCTTAAAGTACTATCTTCCGTGGCACCCAAATTTGTTCCGTGGTATTTTCACCGATTTTCAATATTTACTAGTTAAATGGATGTCAACTAGGTCAGCACGTTGTATATGGAGGGCCAGAGAGCAAAGGGCTTGCTATGACAACTGTACCTACGTTGTTACGTTGTTACACATGCTAGTTAGGTTATGCATGCATGTAAGGGAGTGGTGCAAGGTGCAAGTGAGGAATACTTTTCATTTCACGACTGGCCCGATGGCGTAGCAAATAGTACCCCTATCTGCCGAGGGTCGTGGGTTCGATCCCCACAAGATACAAATATTTGTTTAGTAAATTTATAGATTTTTGTATTTAGTCTGCGTGTTTCTATGTTTTATAAAATACCAATGTATTAATTTACAAAAAAAGAGAATATAAGTATAAATATTAGCTATCTAGTTCCTTCCCATAGTACAAGATTTGCTTAGTTGGTCTAGATGGCTTTGTGTGAATTGTCTAGGATATTTATTTATTTATTTAATTTCATGTGTCTGCATCAGGTTCTTCATAAATAGTTTTATATCCTGACATTCAGTAATTTGAGTTGAGACAGCAGTCGATAAAGTTAGAGGCCTACAAGGAATAGTAAGTGGTTTATACACTGATACGAGGACTCACCGGGATGTTCTTCAACTCGGCGTCCCACACGCCAAAAAAGAGGCCAAGTATCTGGGAATCTGGGATTGTATAACCGAAATTATTTTGATTTTAACGGTATGACGTCATACCGAAATATAGCGATATCATTCACAACATTGCAGTTTCGAAATTTTCTGTTACTGCATCGTTTACGGTACCGTTATTTTCACGGTACCTGACGCGCTATTAAAGCGGTAACTTCGCTTGTTGTGTCGATATCGAAATTATTGCGGTAGCTTTACCTTTAAACGTATATCGGTACTGATTTTACACCGGTAGCTTTACTCTGTACCTTAACCGATAAATGGTCCTTGTGAAAAATAAAGGTGCTATTCCGAACCGAGCGGCCGACGTCGGCCGCCGCGGCATGTGCAGTCGCCCGCTCGGTTCGGATAGTATCCCATACAAATCCATACGAACCAGTAGTGCCGCGGCGGCGAAGGTCAGCCGCCGCGGCATATGGCGTCGGCCGTTGGTTCGGAATAGCACCTTTACGCTTCTGCTCTACACCTATACCATCCCTCCTCATCCATTATTCCTTTGAAACAGTCCGTCACAGCACTGCAGAGTGCTAGGCCATGAATATTCAAATAAATACTCACTAATACTATTACTACATTCTGGCGGACACAAAGACGTAAGTAGAAGAACTTTATTATTATTTACAATAAAATTATACAACGGTGAAGATATAAATAAATAAAAAAACACAGTAAACTAAAATTTCAGATACAGAGCAAGTAACAGTGTATAAAGACAACATTTAAAAAATACATAGAAAATACGGTTAATGCTTCAATAAACTTCACAGAATATAAATTAGTTGACACCTTGGCAGTTAGAATAAAAAATTGGCGGTAAAACTACAGGAGCAGCAAAAAGTCAACGAACATTTCAATTCTAGTTAATCCAGGTAGTGAATTGATTAATAGAATTAACTGTCCTAGACTGGTTTTATCGATACTGACTTATGCCCCATTAGGGCACTAAAATCAATATTTTTTAGAACTGGCTAGCAAAAACGAAGATAACAACGCTTCTCAAACATATATTTAGTAAACTTCAGTGGGTACACGCTTTTCAGTAGCGGAACTTTCGTTTATAGTGAGTGTAAGAGTTAAAACAGTTGAAATTTAATTGATATCAGTTGGAAGGTTTTGGCAATTTCATATTCCGCTAACGGTTTGAAGATGGTTTGAAGTATAGACAATCACAGTGGCAATAGAATGACAGTTGAGTGTCGATGGCGTTACAATGGCAAAAAAATAAAAAAACCGTGGCCCTGTCCAAAGTCGAAACTGTCTAACCCAGCCTGAGCTTGACTGAGTTTACATGATATGAGTTTGAATTGTAGCAGTGCCCCTATCGATCCATTTAATAAAGCTGTACCGACGCTTAAGAACTTCAGTTTGAGAAACGTTGGTTTAGAACTATGATCGGGTCTCATACAACTACAGTTATCTAGCATCTCGCATTTTGAGTTCTAGATTTCGTTTAGTGCGCTAAACAGTAAATTGCTTGAAAGCATTTATTTGAGTCTTAATCTGGGTTTATTAAGAGTAAGCTGAGAGTCTAACATCAATTTAAATAATAAAATGAAGTTATTAAATTATTTCTTTTCTAATAAAATAGTCAATTTAAAAAGGGGAGATTATTAAAATAACTTTTAATAATATGGGATATGACAACTTGTATGGAAAATCTTGGATGTCACTTGCATAAATAAAAAATTATACATTGCACCACAGTACTTACTGCCATCAAAAATATAATCCGAATTTTTCTGACTACTGAATATATATATAATAATATACATTCTTTCGACGCTAAGTAAATAATTTAAATATGTAGTTGTTTAGTAAGTTTATATAACATGATTCACGATGACGTAAAAACCTTGTGTATAAGCTATATAGCAAAAGCTCTTTGTAGAAAGTCTGAACGGGATCTAGACACGACTTGAGCTAGACAAACGTTTGATTTAAGAAATTCACGATCTTAATAACTATAAGCTAGTCATAATCATAACTGTTGAAAACAAAGAATCACACAAATTTTGTTGTGATAAAATTAATTTGTAAATACTTGGTTTATTGTGTTACGAGAAAATCCCAAAATACTTAGAGAGAAAAATAGGATTACCTGGGAAATCCTGCTTAAATTAAGTTTGACGAATATTTGTAATCTTATTTCAGATTTTAACCGCTTGCTAAGTTCAATCCTGTATTTCAAAATCAATCTAAAAGGCGCACTCATATCCCACTGTATCAGGATGCCATGGACAAACACAGAACCGTAGATCTGAATACCCCCCCATAGACCCAAAAACAGATCATTCAAATAGCGCCCCCGAACTGGCAATTAAACTATGTAACTATCACGGTGTATGTATGTCGGGGCACTACCACTGCCCCACATTACCTTTTTTTATAAATTATGTTCGTCTTCATTAATTATAATAGTTAAAGAAAATCCTGATTTCGAAGTGCGGCAGGGATATAAGAATGAGATATATTTATAAAAATTTAATATCTTATGCCTGGACAAGGCTGGCACAGGACCGTGAGGATTGGCGCTGTAGAGAAGAGGCCTATACCCTGCAGTGGGTGGATATGGGCTGAGGATGATGATGATGATGATGAATGCCTTTTCAGCTCACTCTCGCTATATCCAGGGTGCAAGTGCACTTTCACTATAGTGAGTCGTAAATTTGCTACCTATCTGCCTAAGGCGGTTCTCTCACTTGTTGACCGTCGCTGGGTATTTATTGCAACGTAACGCACGCGTCTGTCAGACGAGATGAAATTGCGAACTTCGATCTAATTTTCATACAAGACAAGTGGGAGAACCTCCGTAGAGTATACTTAGAGGTACCTGTCAAATTACCGTAGAAACCGCTGTTTTTCTCTATATTAGTTCTAAGAGCGGTCTAAAGGTTTGCAGGTCGGTTCTGCTTTGCAAATAACTGGTTTGGCATGAAAGTGTGGACGGGTGAAGTGTGTCGTGCAGTCTGCACTAAACGTCCTAATATTGTTGTGTTAGAGACCTGGGACGATTATAATGTATAGAAGAAATTGCCGTGTGATGCCGGCTTAGAATAGCATCACCCCATTTCTCTCCCGTGGGTGTCGTAAAAGGCGATGAAGGGACTCGAGCAATACACACCGTATTGCAATTTTAGGCGATGGGCTGACAACCTGTCACTATGGCGATACACAATTTTTCGATACACAATTTTCCGAATGACCCTCAAATGTTTGTCAGACGTGGCGTAAATGTCCGTTTTTTGCGGCCGTTTACGCTCTGCTTAACCCACAAGGGATAAAAGCGTGATATATGTATATATGTAGAAAAAATTGCTGTAACTATGAAAATGAAACAATAGGACTTCCTGTTCAATCTGTGATCAGGCGGTAATTTCTAAAAGAGGATTTGCTTTCCGGATGAAATTTCAGTTTGCTTGAATATGACATCAATTAATTTCCGCGCGGAATCTCTTAGGCAGTTCCCCCACTTGTCGTCCGTCGCTGCGTTTTTTTTAACGCATGCGTCTGTCAGACGAAAGTAAATTGCGATTTCCGAACTTAATCCCATTCGAATACAGCTATGATGCCTTTACGGATGCATCTGTCAAATGACTTGACATCGCAATTTCCTTCCGTCTGACGGACGCATGCGTTACAAGTGGGAGACCCGCCTTATCCCATACTTTCGTATGTTTTGACGCTAACTCTTTGAGTTCATTAAAGTTCTCACCTTTATTTTTCAATTGAGAATATGGATTTAAGCTGGATGGCTGTAAGTTTCCCAAAGAAACCAAAAATAAAATAAGAGCACCAACAGACCTATTTAATTTTGATACCTATGTCATGTCACTCCCGAACTACATGCTTAGCTAATGTATCCCGCTGATCAATGATTATCATTAAATGTCTATGTAGGCATGTAGGTGCGATGTTTTTTTATTAACTTTCCAACAATTACATGGCGTTCGTGACAATCAGATTCCACAGCATCCACGAGATCGAGTCATGTTTTATTTATTAATTTAATTGTATCTCTGTAGCTACTATGCACATTTTAGATTGTGCTCATGTTTTATAGATTAAAATACCATAGTAATCTTTATAAACTCACCAGTGATAAGTTTAGTGACCCATATTTTCGAAAACACTACAAAATGTCATCCAAAACCAACCGAAATTTGGTGTGATAGCCTCAAATAGATTAGGGACATCTTTTGAATGTTTTTATATAGTTAAATATCCATTGGAAAAGGTCCATTATAAAGTTACATTACAACATTCATGATCGACAAAAACTAATCGATACCAACCTACCTATAAACACGTTTTATATGCACATAATCGTTAAAACATAATGCGTACGCGCAAATGTATTCGCCGTTGACATCTCAAAGATAAATTACCCCCAAATTGTGGTCCCGTTTCCATATAAGTTGATACAGAAGTGGATGCGAGGCAGGCTACCTGTCCTCGCAAAAAGCGACTTGGTGTCTCGTGTGGAGTTGCCAGACCTCGCATTTCAGGAAAAAACCTCAAATTTAAAGAAAAATTAAACTGCAAACAGCCTTTGAAGATTGTTCATTAATTGAAAGAGATACCATATCTGTTTATAGCCCGTTTTCTTTCTCAATTTAAAGTTTCTTTTATGCCCTATTAAATTTTGTCCTATTTAAAAAAGACGAAATCAAATGAATGCATCATCTCATCAACATCTGCCTGCTTGATGTGCAAATAATTCAGAACACCTAAAACTGCTGTAAGAGTTTTTTTAAATGCCTTTAACTATCTTCTTTTCTTAATAATTCTACTGCTAAACAAATACTTCCATCTTATTCTACTAAATTTAGAAAAGATAGTATCAATTTTACTTTTCTGACAAATATGCATTATTGGCCTTAGTTCCCCGGCAGCTGGCAGCACTGTGCGGGTAGTTCGGGTGGTTTGGTCCCACGATCTGCGCCTGCGCACCCGAAACGACGACGGTCACTCACCCCGTCATCATCAGTCCAGGGATGCAGCAATTTCCCAAGGTTACTGTAGTGTAGCGATGAGAAAATGCAGCCACTTTTCGGAGTGCTAGTCAAGGGCCTATCAAAAAACCATTTCCGCTACTTTTCTCAATTAGTGAGGCTTTGTCATTATAGCCTACCTAAAATGGTGTCGAAATCACACCACAACAGCTGCGTTATCTATCGCTGCGGTTTTCGGATTGCTTGAATATGACATTAATTATTTTCGGCTTTGTCATATTTCTATTTTCAGGAGGTGAGGTCTGTTCTGTACTCTAAAAAACTGATAGACGTGCGTATCGTATGCGTCATGACGTAATTATATGACAATTCGCTCGGAAAAGATTAATTTTTATACTCTTAAAATACGCGTCTGAACTAGCCGCAGGTGTTTCCATCATGAGATAGGTATTTTGATTGGGAAAGTAGTTAGAAGGAAAGCCTCTGATCATCAAACACATTATAGACGATTGCCAGCTTCATCACCTAGCACTTGGAAATTATATCATTAAAACTATCATCATATCGTGAAATTTATTGCCTAATCATAAACATAAACCAGAAATTATATTCATAAAATTAGCTATTTACCTATTGTAATGCTTTCAGAGAGGAAAGTACGCATGAACAATATTTTCAATAAATACTTCCCGAGATGCATCATCATCATAGCGGTGCCATCCTGAGTCAGTGCCGGCCACTTACTTTACAATGCTTAACGCACATAATCGTTAAAATTCTGCTACCAGACGACCGGCTAAAGGAAGCTATGGACTGTATGTGCAAAAAGTGCTGTAGCAGTACCAGGCCCCAGAGAAAGCGTCAATCGATTGAAATCACCATCATTGTAAGTTTAAGCTTTAAAGCCTTTAAATAACATCGGTTTAATAGAAAATAATAATAGTAGTGCTTCATATAAATATGTGTAAGTAAATAAAAATAACAGATTTCTGGCAGGGCTCTGAAGATGTCACGTAACGATTTTGGTACGCTTACCAAGGAGCAATGGAAGGAAAGATCGAGGGAAGAAGAGGGAGAGGGCGACCTAGACGAGCGTATATGGACCAAATCAAAGAAAAAATGGTGTCATGTCGTCTAAGGAAGTCAAAGAGAAGGCTCAAAACAGAGCAGATTGGATATTACTCCACCGACAAGAGCGAGGCTCTTAAATTAATGATGATGATGACCAAGGAGTTGGATGCTGCACTACGTCTGTGTAAAAAGCCATGTGCAATACTTCTTGCGTCCGCTATCATGTGAGATTGGCAATCGATTGAGTCCGTTTCTGGAGCGCTTACCGCAGCAGCAGGTTTGCTCTACTTATACCTCGACGACTATTGTCAATCGATTGAGGGGCGCTTAGTTTAGAGCTGCAGGAGTCTTGCAGTTCACGGTAGCCTGTGCAAAAAGCGGCGCGCTCCCACGGTCCTTGTTGCGTGCGCCCGCGCCGCGCCGCCGAAACGAGACGGTCAACAACCCCGAATGATAATTTGATGAGTGATGTTGCCAACTGTGGCAGAAGAAAACTGATATCGATATTTTTTTCAATGGTTTTTGCATTTAAGTCAAAAGGATAGTGCCACGTAGCATTATCTACCGGATAAAGGGAAAACAGAAGAAATAATAGAACAAGAAATGAAAACTGTTTAGATTCAGATTCGCCGAGGGTCATAGGTTCGCTCCCCACATGACACAAATATTTGTTAAGTAAATTTTCAGATATTTGTGTTTAGTCTGGGTGTTTCTATGTATAGTTTGTATTTATATACAAAAATATTATATAAGTATTAATATCAGCTATTTAGTTCCCATAGTACAAGCTGAGTTTGGGGCTAGATGGCGTTGTGTGAATTGTCCAGGATATTTCATTTTAATTTTTATTATATTATATTTTTTTGTTTTGCGTGGCATGAGTATCATAATAGGTTTAGTAAAACGTGGTGAATTATTATTCATATTCCTATGCGGTCACTTACGTAGAGGTAAAACCTGTACTTTTAAAATGTAGTCAATTAAATCAGGCAGGCCAGGCCACACTATCGACGCGTTCGATGAGATAACGATGCCGTCTGCGACGCATATCTCCGTATTGAGGCTACCTACAATTTGAGACGGATTTTTGATAAAACGTGATGTCGTAGCAGAGTATCACAGATTCTAGACTGAAATAAGTTGGCAGCTCTAGTTCCTATCATAATAATGACGACATCTGCGTCGCATCTCATCGCTGCATTAATTACAAAATTTAATGTCGCGGATTATTTGTGAATTTTCGGCGGTTCTCTCATTTGTCGTCAATTGTTAACTTTCTTTAGGCAACGTAACACATGTGTCTGTCAGACGAAAGGAAATTGCAAATTCCAATATTATTCCCATTCAAATACGGCTACGGTGGATTTACGGTGCGTAACGACGCGTCACGGATGCTCTACTCACTGCTTACCATGGGATAGTTGTATCTCGCTTAAGATATGGAGTGATGTTTTGGGGAAATTCAACTGACAGAGATGATGTATTTCTATGGCAAAAAAACTGTATTCGTTTAATTTTTGGTCTGTCACGCATGGATAGTTGTAAACCTTATTTTCTCAAATACAAATTATTGACATTTCCTTCTATTTATATTTTGGAATCAGTACTTTTTGTTAAATCAAATCCGGAGTTATTTTAAAGGCTATCCGTAGAACGAAACCGAAACAGAAGAGATAATGACGAAGTAGCCGTACCAAGAGCTAGAACAGCTCTAATGTATAAAAGTGCGTTATGTATGGCGCCAAAACTTTATTTAACAAGGTTCCAAAACATATTCGGAAAATGAATTTAATATTATTTAAAAATAAATTAATTGAAATACTGACACAAAAATGTTTTTATAGTATAATGGAATTTTTAGAAGATAAGTGACATTTTAACGTTTATTTTATAAATGTGTATGTCGGCAAAGGCAGGAAGTAGCAGTACTCATCTATTAATTTAGTATTTAAGACCTTTATAACTAACATATTTCCAACAAATAAATGATCTTGTATCTTGTCTGTCACACACGTCCGTTACGCGTTCGCAATTTCCTTTCGTCTGACAGACGCATGCGTTAAATTGTTAAAACCACTCGAGCGGGACTGGTTATATGCTAACATAATATGTTAACATATTATGAATAACACACTATTTATCTATAAAATAAAGCTTTGTATCCTACTCATTGATATGTCCCACACAAAAAGAGAGAGTACAGTAGTGCAAAACAGCAGTTCACTCTTTCTCGGGTAATCTTGAACATTTGCTTGCTGTTTGCTTACTGCGATGCCACCAGGCTGCGGTGCAAGTCTCCTTAGAATCTATGAATTTATGTGTCGCTGTGCTGCATACGTTGCGGCACCGCAAGCTTTGCAGTGTGTATGTAAGCAGCCTAAGAAGCTGTAGGTAGTTGTGTTTGTCTACCAGCGAAGGTGATTGCAAATGTCATTGATAATAATATGATGAAAATTTTGCAAGTTTTCAAAAATTGTATACCTAACACAGGAAGTGTTTTAAAATTTGGTATTCAAATTTTCGCGGGTTTTCATCGCTTAGACTACATTCAATCTGTAAAGATAGAATTAGTCACCGGGTAATAGTTGCAAAAACTAACCCGGTAGATGGAGCCGTGCCACGCGTTACTGGCATTAAAATACACTTGCAAAATTGGCGGGCAAGGATTGAGCTGCGGTAGCTCAGATAGACAAGGCGTCGCTTCTAGTAATGCGAAAGTCGCAGGTTCAAATCCTGCCCGCGCTTAAAAATTTTGCAATTTTCTAAAAATTGTATACCTAACACGGGAAGTGTTTTAAAATTTGGTATTCTATAATATGAATTACTAATTTGGATAACCTTTAACAGGATCATATTCTTGGACAGTTCTACGTAAAATATTAAAATATGCCATCCTATATTTGAGACTTTTCTTGCAGTTTATTTAATTTTGTCCTATTTTTTAAGTCACGGGTTTCACATGGGCTGGGCAAGTACCTATATAATATTGCAGTTGCAGTCGTTAAATTTCTTCGTGCTCCCCTAATACCCATTAGAGATGAACTCTTCCTACCCAAAAATAACAATCTAATGAAACAAAACAACATAATATTCGCCGAAATCCCGTGTCGGATCCATGAATTTTAGTGCACGCAAATGCATGGTGAATAATAGTGAAAATTATGTAATTTTCCACTTACAGAGCGATCTGACACGGCGGCGGTCCGCGTGCACGGCATTATAAGTAAAACTAAATGCTTTACAGGTAAAATTCATTATAAATTGCGTAGCCGTAAAGCCATTGTCACGCCAGAAAGATTAACCAGCTACGCAATGTACTAAGAATGTTCTCTTGTAGACTGTAGTTTTGAACTGGGATACAGAACGCACGGGCGCAGGCTAGCACGCAATTATCGCGTCGACAAAAAAAAACAACGTCGTCTCGTCGGCACATCCGCCCAAAAATTAATCGAGAACATGTCCCTACTGAGTTAAGAAACTTCAAATTAAACAGCCTACACAAAAACTTGTACAGATTCAGGCAGATTCTGTACTCTGTGTACAGGGTGGTTGCAGTGAGCATGAATGTGGAAAACGGCTGATGTGGCACAATAGTAGTTCCGGGTTCGATTCTCGGTGGGGCACACACAAGTTGATATTTATCACTTTGTGAAATTGTTCTTGGTCTGGTTAGGACATTGCAGGCTGAACCGCTTAATTGTCTGAAAAGAAAAGGTGGTGCTTCGGAGGGCACGTTAAGCCGTTGCGTCGGTCCCGGTTGCTGTCTATGATTGCTTAGATGGCCGTCGTTACACAGCCATGTCAGAGGCCCATTACTAGTAGTAGGCGGTTGAAAAACTCTGGTACCAGGACTCATCGGGCCGTTGGACGACTCTGTGTCCCACTCGAAAAGAAGAAGAAGATATGGAAGAGAGAGAACTTAATAAGTACTAAATATTCTTGAAGTACGTGTTGTCGTTAAACTCCTTTGCATATTTTCAATATTCGTGTATTGAAAGTAGGAACCTTCAACTAAGGTCAAACTGTTGTAAGATAGTATGTATGAACAGACTATAACTTTTAAAGTGCTATGAGAATTAACCGTAGCTTAGTAGTAATGAGCCCGGCTCAGATCGCCGAAGTCCTACAATCAAATCATAACCTTTATTTCCACAATATCCTGTAACAAAACAAGCTACCCTTACACCTCCACACACGCTACACATACGCGCAACAATACTCGTATTCTGAAGTAAAAACTGGCAATTGTGTCGTCGCGCAATTTTCGCCGAGCTGATGCAGTTTTTGCGCGCACTGCGTTTGGCAGACGGGAGCCGCGCATGTCGCCTTAATTGGCCCTGTACTTGATAAACCACTGCCAGATGAGGTTAGTAGCCTTTCTTTTTCTGATGGTAGAAAGGCAGATTTTAATTTGCAATTCTGTATTGGAACTTAAATATAAGAGTCAACTTTTTGGCTAAAAATTAGAAATGTCATTTTACACTCAAATACCTAAGTACTTAAAAAGCATAAACATCAAAAGTGGCCGAGGATATCTGTGGTTAAGGATATTTTCTACTGAACATAGGTTTTTAGGGTTCCTCAAAAAGAAAAAACCGAAATCCTTATAGGATGACTTTGTAATCCGTCCGTCCGTCTGTTTGTCTGTCAAAACCCTTTATCTCGGCCAATCGGGGAGATATCAAGTTGAAACTAGAAGTAAAAAATCAAGCTTCTAACTTAACGTTAAAAACAGATACGGCCATTTATGCTGTAAGAAACGCGTGTATTTGACCCTCTCAAGGGAAACCAAATTCATAGGGTACTTCTCGTGGACCTTGAACTATGAAATTGTACTAGTAGCTTTGTTTTGAAGTACAAATTTAGGAAGAACCCTATAAATATGTTTTTTTTTTAAATATTTTTTCATGGTGCTGAAATAAAAAACGAAAATTTAAAATTGTGGCTAGTAGGTCAAGTGGTACCCCACTTGACTTCAGCCCTACAATGCCCTACACTACATATAATATGAAAGGGCTTGATGTTTTAGTAACTTGCAAGACATAGTTGTCAAAGCCTCGTTTAGCGAGTCCGACTCGCACTTGACCAGTTTTAATAATTATCTCATAAAAATAAACTAGATTTGTGCTTACAAAGTTGGCGTCGATAAAATGTTGTCACCGCATTATCTTGTCTGCGGCTCACTGCCCTGTGAAACATTTCTGCACTTAATTCCTAGTGAACTTCTGCACGCATGAAACCACAAAATATTTCGTGGCGCGCATTTTAAGGTAGCTCGTAAGATAATTTTGCTAATAAACATTCACTAGTTAATAGCAATATATTATAGGCAGCTTATTCTCTGACTCAAATAGTAGGTATGCCACGCACGTCCGGAGTAACTCGTAACTATCCACAGATCCTATGTATCGCTATCTGGAGTATCCATCTTCATTAATTACTAAGTTAAGATAGCTCCGTCTTTACGTCTTCAGGCATTAAATATTTAGATGGATACATGCAGTAAGTAATTTGTAAATTTATGCTAGTGTTAAGGGTCCGATTATAGTGAACGGGTCGGCTGCAGCGGTGCGAAAGCAGCCAGTGCCTCATGTAATGAAACTACAGGCTACGAGTCTACAGGTGAAATTCTTAGTACATTGCGTAGCCGGATAATATCCCTGATATAATAATGGCTAACCGACTAAGCAATGAACATCAAATTATACCTGTAAAATTGTAGGCTGTAGTTTGATAATATCGCACAGGCCGGTCCTCGCGAGATTACAAATACATGTGCGCAACAAATTATATAAACGAATTGAGTAAATAAGTGATGATACGCAGTATAATTCTTTACCAAAAATCCTTGTAAATTCACGACAGTGCTGGATTCTTTAGCGCCGCTCTATAATCCGACCCTAAGGTTTACTTAAGCACTGGAATTCAGGTACATAAACAATATAGCCTGTCGTATCGTATACTATATACGTACTTAATTTACATTGTTAGAAACTTCGAGTCTAGAAGCAGCTATTGTAACAAATATTAATTTAGTGATTTATATTTTCAAGTATGTATAAGGTATGCGCAACGCATGCGTCTGTCTGTTTGCAATTTCGACTTCTGATCTTATTCCCATACAAATACGGCTACGGTGCGTTTACGGATACGTCAACGCATGACGACAATTCACCTTAGTCATGCTTACTTGTTTACCGATTGATAGAGTCACAGGTAAATCCAGATAAGGGTCATTTGTTTATTTTTCACTCGTTTTTTCTTTTCAAATTGTGAACTAGCTAGAGTATGTTCGGAAAGAGAAAAAGTGAACAAATCATTTGTTCATACGTAGCTCATTAAGAGAATCGACTACTGAGCTCTCGTCCATACAAAAAGAGAAAACGTTTTCCTACCCCTAAATGTAATCCGATCTCAATGATTTTTAATATGTTGTTAACACAGTAAAAAACTAGGTTTATAGTTTCTCCTTTTTTCGAATTTTGCAATTGATTGAAAATTATAGGCGTCTAAAAGTCACTTTTTCACAAGACATGGGTTGGCTGGAAGAGATCTCTTCTTTAGAGATAAGCTCGCCTTTGCGACAAAAAATGTATTTTTTTTTTTCTGTGTATTGTTTGTGCAATAAAGAATATTATTATTATTTTTTTATGACAAAATCTTCCTTGAAGTAAAACGTTTGTATTTTAAAAACAAAGTAGTTTTAAGAAAAAATAAAAAGCTATAAACCTAGAATATAATATGTTAAAACGATGGACACCAAAATCAAAAATATTGGTTGTGATTTAGTATGTGGGAAACGTTTTCTCCCGAGACGCAAATTTCACCTAAAAAATACGTACAGTCAGTCGCGAGCGGCAACGCTCTCTATCGCACTATCGGGGGTCGGGGGGTGAAGTTGTCTAATTCCAAGCTAAACTCCCGCAGTGGAAGCGATTTACACAGGTAAATTTCTAGTAAAATACCAGGAGTTCAACTGAAGGCAGACAATGGCCGCGTTACGCAGCGCTAAATAGCATACGCTGCACAATATAGCAGCGCATACTATGAATTAAACGTGAACCTAAATCTATTTAACTTAATTAACTAAGTTGAGTGAAATTGGCAAATGATGTGTTCTGACCTTTACATAACTCAATTCTGTAGTAAATACCGTCTGCCGATCTGGCGTTACGTCACACGTATAAGCACTAGATTATAAGTAAGTACCTCCAAATTATATCACCCCACGAATTCCGCAATTCGTACTAAGGAGTCACAATGATATGGTACAACAAATATGACTAAAGGGAACACACCATTAACACAAAGAAACAGTTTTATACTAAAACAACTAGGTTTCACACTTACAGTCACGTCGCCGGCGCAAATGCATAAAATACCCAACGGAGAAAGGAAGTACAGGGAATGGATCAAATAGGGATTCCGTTGGTACTTACAGGGCTGGGTGGAAAAGATATCGACACCCAGCATTCCACTACAGCCTTGGCGCGTTATTCACTTCAAACCACTCACAGCTTCTGTTCGTATTCCACTTTGATATTAGTCATTACGCGTGACCCAACACGAACTAGGGCCGTACAAAACGCGAGCCGATATGGCCACTTGATGCCTATTCAACGCGACACTCACGTGGAAGACGTCGAGACATCCAACAATCACTAAGCCTGGTATTCTAGTATAACCCAGGAGAACCGCAATAATACGATGCATCAACACGCGCGATCTCAAATTGAATCGTCCATTACACGCGGCATCACAAAACGCGTGGCGGGAAATCCGTACAAAACACAATACGTTCTCGTCCGAACGGTTTTGAGTGACTGATAGTGCGGTGCAGAAATCACCGCTTGGCGCCTACCAGGCGGCCCGCGCGCACGCCGCCACCCTCGCCCCGCGAGCGAGAAAGGGACAACATATGCCCAGAGCGATGCGTGCGGGCGAGCATCGCGGCGTATTCATAGACCGTCATTAATACCTAACTTACCCCAGCATAGCAACGCTAAATTAAACATTCACCCGCCCTAGGCCGAATCCCTTAGGCCTATTCACTACTGGGGAGACGAGATAGCGTTGCTATTGCTCGCTTAAGAACTGAATCCCCTACCTGAACTGTCGCGACTCGAGGAGTGCCATCACTACCTGGGAACAAGTTGAGAATGCGCCCTCTGCGCCATCGCAGAGGCGGCAGGTTGGCATCCTTAACCAGAACGAGATCTCCGATGCGAGGGGGTTCAGTTCTGTCCGTCCACTTAAGGCGTTGCTGCAGAATGTGCAAATACTCAAGCGACCATCGCTTCCAAAAATTCTGAGACATTTGCTGCAGCAACTCATAACGCGTCAAACGATTGCTACTGACCTCTGTGTAGGGGTACTCTGGCAAGGCGTTAAGTGGTCGGCCAATTAAGAAATGCCCTGGTGTCAGGGCCTCCAGATCATTCGGATCTGAGCTAAGCGGACACAAAGGACGTGAATTGAGAACGGCCTCAATTTTACAAAACACGGTCGCTAGCTCCTCAAAGGTTAATATCGTTAAACCTATAACGCGCATCAAATGCGTCTTAGCGGACTTTACAACCGCTTCAAATATACCACCCCAGTGGGGGCATCCTGGTGGATCGAACACCCAGTTAATGCCCTGACGGGAGAGGCTCGTGCTGATAGCTTCCTCGTTTTCCGATAAAAACGTTATAATTTCTTTCATACATCGATCAGCGCCCTTAAAGTTGGTACCACAGTCCGACCTGATCAGCGCTGGTCGCCCTCTTCGCGACACAAATCTATCTAAAGCTGCTAAGAAAGCCTCCGTAGTGAGGTCGGCCACGAGTTCCAAGTGGACGGCCTTGGTTGCTAGGCACACAAACACGCACAAATACGCCTTGATTGACTTCGCGTTGCGAAGGCGTGATGCCTTTACCATAAAAGGCCCGCAAAGTCCGTTCCCACACCCGCAAACGTCCAGGCTTCCGTCACCCGGTCCGGTGGGAGGTCTCCCATCTGAGGTTGCATTGTGGCTGCCTTCAACCGATAGCAAGGCAAGCACCGAAACACAATGCTCCGTACCGTACGTCGTCCAGACAAGATCCAAAACTCGCGCTGCAGAATAGCCAAAAGTGCATTGCAGCCCGCATGCGAGTTTTTCTGGTGACGATCCCTAACTATAAGTTCTACCAAAGGTCCCTTCTTTGGGAGTAACAGCGGATGCCGTGCTGAAAAGGGCAGGTTAGCGTTCCGAAGTCTACCTCCAACCCGGAGCATTCCATGCTCGTCCACGAACGGGTTGAGGCGCACAAGACCTCCCTTCAGCTTTCCACGGCCATCCCTGAGCAGCCTGGCCTCTTCCTCAAAATGTTCCGCCTGGACGACCCTAACCAATAAACTTAGAGCCGCATTCCGCTCCGCAGGCGAGAGGACAGGTGCCAAGTTCCGTTCTGCTTGAGGTTTTCTACAGTTGTTCACGAACCGTTTGATCCAACCTGTCACCCCTAGAAGTTTGTCGAGGGAGCTGTATCGTTCCAGCAAGAAAGCCGCACTAGGCTTAGGTACGATCTGCCCTACGTTCACTCGCAAACCTCGATCAGGTGGCCCAAGCGGCGACCCGCACTCATTGTATGGCCATCTCTCAGGTGACTCAGTCAGCCACTGAGGTCCCCACCACAGTGAGTGACCTACCAAATCAGGGGCCCTACATCCCCGTGAGGCGCAGTCCGCTGGGTTCTGTTCTCCCGGTACGTGTCTCCATACCAACGGAGTTTCCGATTCTTTAATCTGTGACACCCGATTTGCCACGAAAACCTCAAGAGTATGTACCGACGTCTGTAACCAGCACAGAACTATCCTACTGTCGGTCCATGCGTACACCGTTTCATCCAAATTGATGGTACCGCGTAGATTACTAGCGACATAATGTAGCAAGCGCGTGAGAAGCGCTGCTCCCGCCAATTCCAACTTTGGAATGGTCCATCTTGTCCTAACCGGAGCCACCTTACTCTTGGCCATAACTAGACGCACGTCTACAGTTCCCGTTGAACTGACTGTCCGCAAATAGACAGCTGCCGCGTACCCTCGCTCCGAGGCATCACAAAACCCATGTAGGGTAGCCTTACATCCCACCGATGGGAGCAACTTGCGAGGTATGGCGATGCGTACGATCCCTGGTAAGGTGGTCACAAACTTGGTCCAATCATTCAACAGCTCTCCGGAGAGCTGGTCGTCCCAACCCAAGTTTGCTATCCACAACCTTTGCAAGAAGCACTTCGCCATGAACGTCACCGGTGCGATCCACCCGTTAGGATCGAAAGTTCTGGCGATCGTCGATAATACCGAACGCTTCGTCCAAGTCTTCTGCAAAAGGTCTGGCTCGATCTGATACGTAAAGACATCATGCGTTGGCCTATATTGCACCCCTAGGATGCTCAACGTATTTGGATTGTCCGGGTTCTCGAAAAGGTGCGGGTCCTGCTGGAACTCACCCGGCAACCCGGCCAGGAGCTCTGGACAGCTGGACAGCCATTTCCGCAACTCATAACCTCCTGATTCCATGATCGCGATCAGCTCGTCTCGTAGTAGCAGTGCTTGTTGCACGCTATCTGCACCCGTGCAGATGTCATCCACGTAGACGTCGCGATCCAGTACTGCTGCGGCTCGAGGGAATCTTACCCTTTCCTGTGCGGCCAACTCTCGCAGCGTGCGTACTGCCAAAAACGGACTTGGCTTCAGACCATACGTTACCGTGTTAAGCTCATAAGTGACCATCGGCTCGTCAGGGCTCTCACGCCACAAAATCAGCTGGTACCGACGGTCATCCGGCTGTATAATTGTTTGGCGAAACATCATTTTGACGTCTGCGACGAACGCTACTTGGTGCAACCGAAAATCTGTGAGGATGTCCACAATGTCCCGGTTCAACTTGGGACCCGCGTGCAGACACTGGTTCACAGACACACCATTCGATGTAGGAGCAGAACCGTCAAACACTACCCGTATCTTCGCCTCCGGTGACTTCAAAACAGCCAGGTGTGGTATATAGTAATGCTCGACACACCTCCAATCTATGCTGGACACCGACATGTGGCCTAACTCTAGGTACTCCCTCATGAATTCGATATACTTCTGCCGAAGTGCTGCATCTCGCTTCATCTTTCTCTCCATAGCCAGTAGTCTCCGTTCCGCGATCTGTCGCGAACTACCTAAGGAGGGGCGGTTTGGGAGAAATGGCAGCCTGGTAACAAACCTACCTGACGAACTTCGTGCAGTGTTGTACTGATAGAACAGCTCGCACTCGTCATCCTCTGGCTTCCGTCTATCTGCTGTGGGTGGCTCCTCAGACTCCCAAAACCTCTGCAGCACCTCCGACAACACACTACCATAGAGAACCGTATCGCCCTCTGGTAGGTCCTGAGGTCTCCAAACTGGGCCAAAAATAACATACCCCCCTGTGGTATCAACGGCCACTAAACCAGTTTGCTGAAGTACCCGTTTTCTGCCACACCAGAATCTCCCGAGGACGTCTGACCCGAGGAGAACGTCCACCGTACCAGGAGTATCAAAGTCAGGATCAGCTAGCTCTAAGCCTGTGGTTAACCCTCGTACCGTTGACGGTAACCGAACCTGAGGAAGTTTCCCTACCACTTCATCCAGCACCACTGCTGAGGCATGATAGCTGACCCCTGTACCTGTATTACCTAATGTGAACTCGAAGTTCACCTGACCCCGAACGTCAGGCACATCTACACCTCCAATACCTACAGCCCCATCCGTTGTGGGCCTTATATTTAAGCGTAGCCTACTCACCAGCTTACTAGACACAATACAACCCTGAGCCCCTGTATCTAACAAGGCTCTTACCTGTATGCTGCGGCCACCGTATCCCCATACCCAAATCATTGCCGTAGGCAACAATACCGTAATTGGCCGGGGGGCCGAAGCTGGCGTGTAGGCGGCGATTACCTAGCAGGAATCTAAGCGCGGAGTGTCCGCGTCCTGCGGGGGGGTCCCCTCTCTCCGTACACCTTCGAGTGGGTCCCACTCCTGCTGATAGGGACCTCTGGTCCTGTACGCCATGGCTGGCAGCCTATAGTAACCCTGCGGCAGGCGCGCGTACCGTGGATGCGCCTGTAGCCGCGGGTGCTCAGCCAAGGGGAGAGGCATGCGTGGGTCATGAGACCTCACCATGTTGTTCAGTCCCGCCGAGTACTGCATGTACTGGCCCTGGTATTGGCACCCGCCCGTAGCATCACGTATCTGTGATGGGTGCCCCTGACCTTGGACCTGTGACCACCTACCCTGTTCCGGCACCTGCTGCCGAGGTGGTGACTGTCTCGCGCGTGGTGAAGGGGGCATCACCTGCTGACGTCCCTGGCCTCGTCCCTGAAACCCTGGTGGAAGAGGACTCCTCCTTGGAGGGGGTGGGGAGCGTTGCTCCCGTCTAGGTAGGGCAGACTCCGTCCGCTGACCCGCGTCAGCTCTGCCTCCGTAATCTCCGCTGCGGTTCATGCATAGGAGCTGATGGTGGGCACCCTGGCAGTACCTGCAGTTGGTGCTTGATGGGCACTCTCGCACCTGATGCGGCCCCATACACCTAAAGCACCAACGCCGTTGCTGCACCACACCACGACGTTTCTGCACCCGCTGTGCAGCGAACTCCTCACACGCAGTCACCTGATGCCCCGCCTCTCTGCAGTAGGCACACCTCGATTCCAAATTAGCGACATTGTATCGCCTGGGTGGCCTACTCTTACCGTCTCGCGCCTGTGCACCCGGCCGTTCCGGGCGGCGAGCGGCCGCAGACTCCGCGTGAGGCGACTCTCCAAATTGGGCATCTACCCGCCTGCACTCGGCCTCGAGGAAGGACTTGAGCTCCTCGAAGGTCGGGAGGTAATCAGATGTCTTACCTCCGTGTGACTGTTCAAAACGAGCGGCCATGTCGCTCGGCAGGCGGCGCAACAACGTGTGGACCAGGATATAATCATAGCCTGACACCGGCATCCCCTGTCTCTCAAGAGCGTTCACTGCAACGCAGACAGGGTTGAGGACCTTGGCCCTGAGGTCCGTCCCTCGTGTGATGGTCGGCACGGTGAGCCACTGTTCCAGGAGTTGGTCAATCATGAGACGTTTATTGCTGTATCTCTCGATCAGCAAACCGCGAGCCGTCTCGTAACTTGCATCATCGACTGGTAGATGCTTTACCAGCTCATGGGGCTCACCTTGCAGCTTGGCCATCAATTGTGCCATTTTATATGCCGGCTGCAAGTCAGTGCGGTTATGAATCACACTGTCAAACAGATCCTGGAATCGGGTCCAATCCGTGTAGTCCCCGTGGAAGACCGGAATCGCCACAGCCGGCAGGGGCACTTGCACCCCCGGTCCCCGCGGACCATGGGGTGGGTCCGGCTCCCCAGCCCTACGCCTGGTGATCACAGCAGCCGCCTGCTGGATCTCCTGCCCTATCTCCAGGCACTGGGTCACATTCGCCCGGACCGTAAGTTTGACCTCCTCATCAGGCGTCCCATCAAATAACTCCTCGCATCCAGTGAGGCAATCCAACACCTCCGCGACCCGTTCGTCAATCCGTTGCGCACAAGCGATGAGTGCGTCCTCTCGGTCCCCGCGACCGACCATCGCCTGCTTAGTCGCGAACCACATTAGGTGCGCTCTAATTTTCGCCTGAAGCTGTCTAATCGTGGGAGCCATGGTACCAACCCAAAGTAACACCGAACCTTACAATAAAAAACAATAATAGACAATCGGCCCTGATCCTACCGTTAGGATATCCGCACAGGGTAAACACAACGATAATAACAAGCAATTCACTAATTTATTGGCCCTGATCCTACCGATAGGATATTCTACACAGGGCACACACTACAATCACAATAAATATATTTTTTTTTTATGTAGGTAGATTAAAAATCTTATACTAAAATAATCTTAAATCTAGTGGTTTTCTGAACCACGCTCTGCTACCAAAAATTGTCTAATTCCAAGCTAAACTCCCGCAGTGGAAGCGATTTACACAGGTAAATTTCTAGTAAAATACCAGGAGTTCAACTGAAGGCAGACAATGGCCGCGTTACGCAGCGCTAAATAGCATACGCTGCACAATATAGCAGCGCATACTATGAATTAAACGTGAACCTAAATCTATTTAACTTAATTAACTAAGTTGAGTGAAATTGGCAAATGATGTGTTCTGACCTTTACATAACTCAATTCTGTAGTAAATACCGTCTGCCGATCTGGCGTTACGTCACACGTATAAGCACTAGATTATAAGTAAGTACCTCCAAATTATATCACCCCACGAATTCCGCAATTCGTACTAAGGAGTCACAATGATATGGTACAACAAATATGACTAAAGGGAACACACCATTAACACAAAGAAACAGTTTTATACTAAAACAACTAGGTTTCACACTTACAGTCACGTCGCCGGCGCAAATGCATAAAATACCCAACGGAGAAAGGAAGTACAGGGAATGGATCAAATAGGGATTCCGTTGGTACTTACAGGGCTGGGTGGAAAAGATATCGACACCCAGCATTCCACTACAGCCTTGGCGCGTTATTCACTTCAAACCACTCACAGCTTCTGTTCGTATTCCACTTTGATATTAGTCATTACGCGTGACCCAACACGAACTAGGGCCGTACAAAACGCGAGCCGATATGGCCACTTGATGCCTATTCAACGCGACGCTCACGTGGAAGACGTCGAGACATCCAACAATCACTAAGCCTGGTATTCTAGTATAACCCAGGAGAACCGCAATAATACGATGCATCAACACGCGCGATCTCAAATTGAATCGTCCATTACACGCGGCATCACAAAACGCGTGGCGGGAAATCCGTACAAAACACAATACGTTCTCGTCCGAACATTTTTGAGTGACTGATAGTGCGGTGCAGAAATCACCGCTTGGCGCCTACCAGGCGGCCCGCGCGCACGCCGCCACCCTCGCCCCGCGAGCGAGAAAGGGACAACATATGCCCAGAGCGATGCGTGCGGGCGAGCATCGCGGCGTATTCATAGACCGTCATTAATACCTAACTTACCCCAGCATAGCAACGCTAAATTAAACAGAAGTAATGTTTCACGTACTATAGAGATGTTAACAAAAAAGTCGATAGTAGAGATGAGAAAGGAATCGATATCCCTTAATACCAATTTCTGTTTCAAAATGTAAGGAGAAGATAAATTTCGCTCCTAATATCACATTAGGTTATCGGACTACTCCAGAAGGATGGTATAGTACTTTACGATGCAAGTTTGGTAAATTGAAAATTACGATCGAGGCAAATGTAATCAATAACAACCAATTTTAGTGTACTAATTATTAACTTATTTTTCATTCGAGCTTGTAAAAGTTAGTAATAGTAAACGAGTGTTTAACGTGACCCCTTTCTGCTGGCAGAATACGTGGTTCTAAAGTTACATAATTCTTAAAACAGAAAAGTTGAAAGTTTAATAAATATTTTAAAAAACTGATTCCCGACTACGGAAAAATTCGAAACAATGAAAAGTTTTATGAGTTTTGATTATTTATTATTATTATCTCTTAAACTTCTTAACAGATTTAGATGAAACTTGAATTGTTCCCTAATTGTTGTTATAGTATACATAGATTATCTAACATAAATAAGAAAAGTCTATCTCGATATGACTTTTAGTGTTCGAGATTGTGGACAAACATACAAACATACACTTATGAAATTAATCACACGTGTGTGCTTGGTTGGAGGAATAAATAGATTAAAAATAATAACACCCGAATATTATCAAATTCGAACAATATTAGGTACATACATACAAATTGCCTTGTGATGCCGGCTTAGAATAGCATCAGCCCATTTCTTGCCCGTGGGTGTCGTAAGAAGCGACTAAGGGACTCGAGGGTGTGTATTGCAATTTTAGGCGATGAGCTGACAACCTGTCACTATAGTGATATACAGTTATCTGATTGACCCTCGAACTTTTGTCGGACGTGGCGTAAATTACCGTTTTTCGCGGCCATTTATGCTCTGCCTACCCCGCAAGGGACTATGGCGTGATGTATGTATGTATGTATGTACATACATACATATTATCCAACTGATAACCTTTTTTTTGTGGTCGGTTAAAAACAGCAATGTGTCTAATATTAGTTGTAATTCGATGAGTTCAGGGACAAAGCAAATTATTTACACCTAGGCATTAGATTAACTTGCGAGAGGTACCTACCTACTTAGTGAGGTGCAGGTAGGTAAACAAAATACAAACCAAATATTATTTTATTCTTTCCCTTGAAGTGAAATTTCTTCCTGCAGACAAATACCTAAACGTATTCGTTTCTTTTTGCCCCTTCTAAAAGTTTTTTCCTTATTTTCTTCAACTTTTTATATAAAAGATGGGTTTGCTCTTGACTCTAGTCTAGGTCATAGGACAGAGACAGAGTCTAAGATAGAGCGAGCTCACCTAGAAGAAGCCTGTTCACTCTTACTTTGAAGAACAGAAGCAGGTAGTGTTTTCCACTCTTTAGCAGTGTGCATGATAAATGATGACTGGAAACACTTAGTCCGAATTGGTGGAATGGCAACCAGGTATGGATGGTATCCGGCGGTGCGTCTGGATGTCCGAGGGTAGAAGGGAGCTGGTGGCAGAAGGTTGTGAAGCTCTTGAGCACACTCTCCAAAGTACAATCTGTAAAAAACCGACAAGCAGACTTATGCTTTGTAAAGAGTTAAAAGCTGTCCAGGCGTAAAGTATCGCTTCATTCTATTCAGGATGCCCAGCTTCTTAGCCGCCGTTTGAGCTTTGTACTCGATGGTCGCGCCGAAGTTTAGATTTGATGTCAACTCCATGCCTAGACGCTCAAGCCTGTCAGTGACAGGGACAGGTGTACGGCGCGCAGCCGCCAATACTTACTTTGTGGGTGTACCCCGAAAAATAAGTGACCAGTCGAAAGGATTCCTTTTTGCAGTGAAAAGACACGCCTGTGTTTTGGTGGCGTTGAATGAGACCAGATTGTCGTCGCCCCATTGGGAGACAAGGCTTAAGGTCAGATCTGTTCGCTCTACCATGGCCTTTCTTAACGAACGTATTTCATCCCCACTGGTTATTTTACCTGTCAAGTATCTCTCTGAAACGGTACTATCATCTGCGTATCCAACAATACCATGCCGAAGGAGGTCATTGATGTGCAGCAGGAAAAGAGTTGCAGAGAGAACAGACCCCTGAGGAACTCCGGCATCAATGGCCATAAGGTCAGAGGAGCAGCCGTCAACGACGAACAACGAAAATTAGGTACCTACTTGAAAACATTATAGTTAGTTGTAAAGTGATAGATAATTATAGCAGCAAATGCAGTAGTTTTGTAGTCAAATCCAAGTCAAAAATCATAATATTTCGTAAATATCAACCTACTACCTAGGTACAGTCTATTATGATTAAGCTACACAGGGGTACTCCAAACAAATCGAAATATTTTTATATCCAGTAAAAATATAAAAAATCTAAAAAAAACGGTACAAAAAAACTTCTTCTACAAGAATGTTTCATTGGGAATTATAATATTTCAATTCATTTTAAGAACCCCCATGTAGCTTATTCCTTTTCTGTGTACTTACTTTTTTCAAGCTAAATCATCAAAATATATTTAGTTGATACAAAATACATAACATAGATAGTAAAATACTTACTTGGATTTATCAATATAATCCTCAATATAGTTTCGGGTACGCCATAATGATCTAAGAAAACAAAATATCACATCGCGTTGGGCAGTCGCGTGGACTGGCGGCAGCTTTTGTCTGTGTGCGTGAGGTTGTGTGTATGTGTTGTGCGCACTACGCGGGGACTTGAGCGCGCGAGCGACAGCATGAGTTTTCTTAAATACCTAATTTTTTGAAATGGCGAAGGTATTCTTCCCTCTTAAGGCACAGAGGCGCTCCTAGGTTCTTTTACCGCACTCCACTCCTATTATTAAACTGACAGTTTGGAAAACGGCCTTAGCCGTGTGATGCCGGCCTAGAATAGAATCACCCCATTTCTTACCTATGGGTGTCGTAAGAGTCGACTACGGGACTTGAGGGTTAGATTTGTATTTCAATTTTAGGCGATGGGCTGACAACCTGTTACTATAGTAATACACAGATATCTGATTGACCCTCAAACTTTTGTCAGACGTGGTGTTAATATCCGTTTTACGGCCGTTAACGCTCTGCCTACCCCGTAAGGGATAAGGGCGTGATTTATGTATGTTTGTTGGAAAACGGGCTCCAAGATCGTGCTTCCACGCACGTTCCACGCTTCTGTTTCCGACTATCATAGGTAAGGTGCCGCTGTGGTACCGCACTGTCTACATAGGAGGCGGCGTCGGTTGTCACAGGTGCTACTAAATAAACATTTAAAAGAAGAGCTTTGACAGGGCACTGAACTTTACATTTTAAGTTTAGGATGGAAATAAACAAAGGAGTGTAAGAAAACTTAATCTAATTCCTAATTCTTAGATCGTAGATTGCATAAAATACCTGCCTGTACAAAAACTAGGAAACAGCTCATCATGCTTTGTGGTTCAAAAGAGACAAACAATATTTTTTATTATTTATTATCAAAATTTATTGAATGGAGTTCCATTGAATAAAGATACACAAATATATTTTTTACCGAGACAACAAATAAAATAAAGACTTAAATGAAATTTATATAACACAGTTTTCTTGCTTTTTTATAACCATTTTTTATTTTCCTCATAGAAAACTGTAAACGGGATTTAAAAATAAAAATAAAGGTTCTGCCTTGGGGATTGCCAGGTTAACCACACGGCATTTAATTTTACGCCACCACCAGTGAACGCATTTCTTTATAAATTTACGTTAATTTTTTTTCCTCTGTCAAATTCGCTAGAAGTTAATCAAACACATAAAAAAGGAGTGCCGTATCATCTTTTACAGTTTGCGTTGCGTGGGGAATTGGCGAAAGTACGATTACACCAAACAGCGTACATCATATCAAAACAGCCGATAAGCATCTGATCAGAGTTGGGCTAAATATGTCCTTCTCCGCTTCCCACTCCTTATAATTGTCTGATCAGGCAATTACGGACTGTAGTTGGGTAACATTACGTAAACGACTTCCAATCCTCATCCTGCCTTATACCTGGCGCATATCGCCGTATTTACCATGCGGCTCACGCGCCTCGCCAGTCGGGAGGCTGCGCCGCCGGCGCCGGCGGCAGTGACAAGTGCATCTGGATAAATATTTGGCCACGAGAGGGCGCTGAACTTTGCACAGATGAGTGCGAGAGGCGCTCGACGACCACCCTAGTTGGTCTCTTTTGTCTTGTTCGGCTGCTGTTCTCTTTTTGATTATCTATTGTTGTCGCTGTTTGATTTTTACGGTTAGCAAGTAAATGTGTGTATGATAGATACCTATGCCTATGTACTTGGGAACATCAGGTAGGTATGGGTATAATTCAGACGCGTAATTTTAGATAATTTAAATATGACATTAAAGTTTAACTGATATTAATACTAACATACCTACTTTCTTTTGTTGGTAAAAATAAAGTTTTTATATATCATCAAATAAAAATGCTGCGATACTCTTTTCGTAGATGAGTTGTAGGATCGGGCAGTTGTAGGTCTAAGTGTACAATTGGGTCAACTTTAGTAATTTTGTCCCAATTGTACACATAAGTGTACAACTGGTCCTGCGGAATCGCGACGAACCTATTTGCCTTTGAAAGACTGTATGATAAATGATGTGTATGATAAACAAGAAGTAACAAAAAGAGTATAACAAGCCGAGAGGAAATCAAAGTATTCATAAAACTGAACAACTTTCCTCATGAAACATAGCTCGAAATACTTACGAGAAAAAAAAAATCCATATTTGATTTATCAGCAATTTTGTATGAAACGTTTTTTCTTTAAATATTCTTATTCTGGGTACAGTTGTTCAGTTTCATGAGAACCATGACATCCTTTCGGCTTATTATACCTTATTTGTTACTCCGTGTAGGTAGACAAAAATTTTGGATGTCGTATTCAAACAATCCATATCTCCGTGACTGTATTTGACTCAGCTTTTAAAGAATAGTAGGTAGGTAGTAGTAACTAGGTAGGTACTTTCAAAATAGAGAGTCAACCTTCAACCATCTATTTAGTTACGATATTAAAATAAGGCTCTAAACATTTTGATATTTATATTTACATGTTCCTTGTTATTACAAAATAGTTAAGCATGGTTTATTAAGCTGTTTGACAACGTCAAATCGTATGGAAAAATAATTTAAACACGGCCTCTACGCGTGCCTAACTTTTATTGTAATCACACCGTTCATGTTTGTTAAGGAAATTTCGGGAAAAGCAATGTTAAATGAAACGATTTATTATAAATTGTAAAACTAATTTATTTATCTTAGGATCTTCATTATATCAACTAACAAGATGAAAAATAAAAGTTAATAAACATGAAAAAAGTAAATTACTCATAACCTACCTATATACTCTACGGTACTATAGAAAACAAAATAGAAGGTTTGAGCATTTCTCGAAAGCTCGTGGGGTTCAGTCTCAATCCAATAGTCAACAGACAAACAGCTAAATACCTAACTAACATAGCCCACGTGGTTTCTTGAGATGCAAAAACCAATAAAAGTAAATGAAACATGTTTGTATGAGCTTAAACTAAAGCTGGTGGCACATTGAGCGGTAACCATCGCGCGGCGAAACGTGCATCGCATCGCAAGCGGGTGTGTCGATACGTAGCGCGACGAAAATGGCTCAATGTGTCGTCAGCATGAGAAGTCGAGAACTAAAGTTAAAAACGCGGCGCGACGCGACGCGTGAGATCACTGTTGCTGGGGCGGCTGCAGGCGCGCGGCCAGCTGCAGGATGTCGCGCTTCTCCTGTTGGACAACATTATACAATTAGAAGGATATTCACAGAAATACGCATTGAGAATAGGTCTTCATCACACCCAAGAACTAGAACAAATGCTTCAAATACCCTTAACAAGAAATGAACATCGAATAAAGGGTACCAGTAAAAATGCAATGCTGAAAAACTAGACATGAACAGATACTTACCTTTGGGAACCTGAGCTCCCTCGCAGCAAGCCTGGCCGAGCGCAGTTCCCTCTCGGCCCGGGCTAGTTCCGCTCGAAGCACGCCACCACCTGTTGCTGCGGCTTCTCTCTCCCGCGCGGCCCACTCGCGCGCCATCTGCTCTCGCATCGCGTCGTCCAGTGCTCGCGCAGAGTAGTGTGCCACAACCTTTATACCAAATACGATTATTAGAAATTGCCGCGATAAGTAATACATTGACGAAAAAATATTATTTAGTGTTTGAAGATTTCTGAAGTGTGTAGTGGTATATTGTATAACATGTAAAGCTACTGTTCAACGAAGGTTCTACGTAATTAACATTAACAGTAAGAACGGTTGCGCAGTTTGTGGAATCGTCGAGGGTCTATAAGAAATAAGATAAATAAGTTCTTTCCACCTACTTTAATTCAATTATGTGGAGCATCACAATGCAAAAGTTCTATGCCGTGTGAAATTAGTCTATCAGATCGTATTGTGTAGAAGTTCGCGCGTTATTAAAATGATATTGTTATAATGTAAATATCGCTTTAATTGTAACTATGTGTGGGAATCACGAACAATAGAATAACAGTTACTGTTACAAAGAAAATATTTTTACCGAAGATTACTATTTTCTATCTACTAAGACTTAGTTACAGACTCATTAAGTCATCACAATAAAACAATTTTAAACGGATTTAAGTTGTGTTTCTTTTGGATTTTACAATTTCTACGTTTACGTTAAGAAAATATTAGGTTATAAAATTTTCCTTTGGAAAAACGAGGCTGAAAAAGCTCATGATGCTTCCCAGTTTCCTTGAAACGTAAACGTTTACACTAAATTCGGATACACAAAACTGCAACAACGGGTAGAGCAATAGAATAGGCGTGGAAATTGAGGTGTGCCTCAGTATAAGAAATGTCATAGCAACCTATGAAAAAGTTATTAAGTTCACTCTTTGCTCTCGCCTATTCTCTTTCCGCACAGACTCTATGTTTACCATTTCATTATCATAAAATAATCAACAACAGCTACATTAGCCCACCACTGTTTTTTTTTTCTGGATCCTATGATTTTAGCCCCGGGGCTATTAAAATATACACCTGACTGTATGATTGGGAGCAGGAGCTCACCCGGAGAAGTTTTGTGGTTATCCAAACAACCAACCCTTGGAGTGTAATCTATTCGCAATGGCTGCAGCAGCGTCTACTGTAATGTCGTCATCCTCTTCCGAAAGGACGTGTCTGGGACGGTGTTTATGACGCGAGGTTGGATGGGGGACGTAGTTGGATGCGGCAACTATCAAGGGGTTTTTATGGGCCCACCGCTGGACGTAGGCCTCCCCTCATTCGTATTTTTTTGTGATCCTGCTATAAGTAAGATTTATTACCTCTTGTCTAGAGCACTGTCTTTCTCGCATGGCCCTGAGCGAGCCATTCCAGTGCAGCAGCTGGAACACAGTCATCAGCTCTTGGAACTCCAGCATGGTTCGACCTTTGTTCGCTTCCAGCATAAACCTGGACATAAGAAACTCATTACACCACTGAATAAAAAAATATATACGTTTGGTTTTCCACCTTCGAAACAGTCCATACGCAAAAGCTATAATTAGTATTTTGTGACGGAAATTCCACGATTGAACAATACTTCTCACCTTACATTTGTTGAATCGCGGAATCTTCTGGTCAAAATGCTGTGCGTAAATTGAATTGAATTTTGAAGTGAATTTACGCAGGTTCGTGTTTATTAGTCAGTAAAGTTATGAGAAAGCTGTGCGCGATATTATCAAACCACAGAAGAATATTAAGCGGCTACGCAATGTACTAAGAATTGCACCTGTAGACTGTAGTTTCATAACATGGGTACTTGAGGTGTTTTCGTACCTGAAGGCAGCAATGCCAGCGCTCCCGTCCTGATGACTAGCGGTGTCGCCTGCGAATGACGCTCGGGCCTCTGCGACTGCCTTCTCAATGAAGTGTTCAGAAATACGTCGCGATTCATGCTCGTTGAACACACTGTTCATGAGTGCTATCTTTGCTGCGCTCCGTCGTGCTTCTGCTTTCGTTGGACAGTTCTGGATAAGAAAAGTCATTTTAATATGAATTATTTACTATGATTACTATTCCACGTAAAGTTATGCCAACCAAGGTGATATTTACAAGGATAATCTGTGTCGGTGCGGCTCCAAAAAGCTCTTATTCAAGAAAATCAGTTGATCTATTGCAATATAACATGTCCGACACCAGCATCCTTGAAGATCTATGGGCAGCCATGGCTACTACGTACCAACTTTTTTTGATGGACTCTAAAATTTTAGCCCCGGTGGTTTGAAATTTACACCTAACTTTTTTGTGGGGAGCTGGAGCTCACCCGGAGAAGTTTGTGTGGTTGTTCAAACAACCAGCCCAATCGTGCCCTTGGGGCGCAACTGGGCTTACGAGTTGTTCTGGGAAGAACGGATTGGACTGAATCTACCCGGCACGTGCCGGTAGTTCCCTGACGCGGGGGCGTCAGTTGCTTGAAGAGCTAGTGATGTATGATCTACTTGCAATGGATGCAGCAGCGGCTGCTGTGATGTCGTCATTATCAAGGACGTGTCTGGGACGGTGTTTAAAACACGAGCTTGGAGAGGTTAACGCGAGGTTGGATGGGAGAATACGTACCTACTAATCAGCCTACATCCTATACTGGTCATCTAGGAAGAAAGTGGTTGACAAACCTGAAAGCTGCCGAAGCAGGCGCCGCCTGGCAGCGTGACGTAGCAGACGTAGGGGGGGTGCGCGGCGGGGACGGACTCGTAGATGACCAGCGCCCCGGCCCCCGCGCTTCCCCCCCGCGCCGCCTTCACCTGCCAGAACTCCTGGAGAGCCTCGACCACGTTCACCGTTGACAGGACACCGTCCGCTGCAGAAGAGAATAAGAGAATTCCATTTTTGAAATTAGTGCAATGTGAGCTGGCTAGTAAGATAAACATGGAAGTAGGTATGCATTATTGGCAAAGCTAATCTACTCGTAAAAGTCAGTATGGCATGGCAGTCATAAAAGTTCCAAAAGCTCGCAAAAACTTGTTAATTCGAAAATTGCACGGCCTCTCCGTTTACGTTTAAATTAGCACGGCGCTGAAATCACCTGTGTCGTAATCTGTGAACGTAGTTATCGAAGCGAACAACTCGGAATACATAATGGTCGCTACTGATGCATACGAACTATACATATAGCACGACACAGCAGTTCTAAAGGTTTCTCATTAAATGCCACCTTAGCATCTCCTCAATAAACGTCTATTTAATGAGTCTGAGAATCTTTAAAGGTTCGGCAAATGTTAACTTATTTACGAAGTTATAAAGGCCGTTTCAAACGAGCGTCCCGGTGATCGCAGCACGATATCAAAATGTGATTCGCTCGCTCAAGCAGTCTCCGAGTTGACTGATGTGGCTTCCCGCACGTCATAAGCACTGCCCTCTCATTAAGGAAACTTGTATTTCTTTTTTGTCGTGTGCGAAATTTTCCTGCGTATCGCATCATGCGACTGCCCGCACCTGCTTGACATGTCCATATGAACTAATGAGTAGAGTGCGTTGTACGAGTAAGTAAATCGCATTTCTCGTCCCACGCGATTTTCACATCAGTGTGGACTTCGCTTTATTTTTATCTGACTTTGCTGATTGTTACTGATAAGATCCTTATGATCTTGCTATTAAAACAAATAGACACCCGCGTGTCTGTAACAATAATGACATGAGTATGATAAAAATACCTATGTGGGCATCGTTAGCCACTGAATTCGGAAAAAATATATGCTTATTTTCGAACAAGATGAGATAGAAGATTTAAAAGTTTAATATCGAAGAAATTTTGACTGTTTAAACATTTTGCGATGCACAAAAATACCTCTCACTGATCGAAATAGCTCCATAACACCGGCTTCCATATTTCTTAAACCCACTGATTATTTTAATAAAATAATTATCGCACAAAACAAAGTATCTTGACGTATACGTATTATGCCGCGGAGGGATACACTGCTGTCAAATCGTTCACACGGTAACTCGATACGATACGAGCGAGCTACGGGGACCCGCGTGGAGGAAATTTTAGACAATCGAGCGAAAATTGATCCCACAGATAATTGTTACTGCTATATCAAAGAAAGTTGAAGTTATAACAATGGATCATCTAGTAGATGGGATAGGTAATAGATTTAAGCTTGAGTTATTTATTATATTGTTAAATTTTTTAAGATTAAATTTATTTGGATAGCATAATTACATAGGCTTAATATAAAATAGAAATAAATTATAGATAACTTAAATAAAATAAACTATCAATAAAAGCAGATAATATAAACTAGAGGTGGAGCCCTGTCTGTACCGTGCCTGGTCCGAAGGTGCCCATGGCGCTCACTGCGTTGCCCCGCTGTATTGCGAGGGATATTTGTTGGACCAGGTACGATCCAGAACGGGGGTCACAGCCGCCGCGGGCCCTTAGGCGTTTTTGTATGTCGCGTATGAACGCCTTGGCTGCAGTGCACCACACGCCCGTGGTCTCGACAGCGAAAGGGACGAACTCGTAGTTCAGCTGGAGATCAGAGTACTTCTCCAGCTTAAGAGTGGCAAGGTGCTCAGCTGCCGAGCCGGCCGTGCGTGTGGTTTTGGGCAGGTGGGAGGCAGCGAACGTGCAAGCGCAAGTGGCGTCCCATAGGAGGCAGCGGCCTCTCGCCCATGGGATTAAAGTGAGGCCATCTGGTCTCTTACCGTCGGCGCGTGACAGGCCTGGAGGCTCGAGGACGCACGGGACGTTTGCCGTAGATAAGGCGCGGCGGATCAAGTCGTTGATGGCGTGGTGCCTCGAGTGTCTGCCAGCGCTGAGCCTGCAGCTGAGACCATGCCGGCCAGTCGCGTCCACTTGCACGCCGCAGCGGCAAATGTGTGGTTCGCAGATTTTGCAGCCCAGGCGCAGGGCCACGGCGGTCCTCACAGAATTATTATCCAGTAGCTTGAGTTACGATAGGTAAAAGAAAAACCAAAACTCTAAAGTAAAATGTGAAAAGTTCGTTTGGGCAGGATTTCGGATAAGGGCATCATTATTATTTTATTATTTACTGGAACTTGCAAAAAATTTGCTTTCAAGACAAGTTCTTGGTCGCGCCATATTTTTGGTAATTCCAACTCGAAAATTATACGGAAGCCCCTAATATGTCCCTTGGAAATTTGGTAATTTACATAATAAATTATGGCCAAATTTGCCAAAGATTTACGAAGTTTTTTGCAGGAGGAGTAACTGTAAATTTAATTAAACTTAGTAGGGCGAATAAAATTATTTTTAGGGTTACGTATTCAAACGGAACCCTTAAAGGATCACTTTGTTGTTCGTTCGTCTATTTGCTATCAACATCAACAGCCACAATAGTCCACTGCTGGACATGGGCCTCCCCCCATTGAGGAGCATACTCACGACGCTTGGTAGGCGGATTGGCGAGAGCAGTGCAAGATGTTGCATTCACAGGAAACGCTGCTGCCCATTCCCTGAATCAGTTTTACGACACCCACGGGTAGAAATGGGGTGATGCTATTCTAAGCCAGCACCACACGGTGACTATTTGCTAGCCTATAACTATATGCTATGTCAGCAGCTATTTCCTATAGGAAAGTAAGACCTGATATATAAATAAGCAATTTAATGATCGGTGTGGAAAGACACCTCCTACGCGAATGATTTCCATTTTCCATATAGGGTATAACGAGAACTACTCCACTATCTGCCATCGGCTCGTTCCGGTTAATTTGTAATTAGTATTACTGCGAGATCTGATGAAGTCTGGTGATTATTTTTATGGATTATAGTTTCTATATTTGGAATAGGTTTGCTAGTCAATTCAATTATTGTTTTCGTTGTAATAGGCAATTTAACTTATCAAAATATCGGCTAGAAGCAGGTTTATTGGAAAGTCTAATGTACAATTTGTACAAATTGGAGGAGAATATCGTCTTTGTTAATTCAATTATGTTAAATGCATGATTTAGCAAGTATAAGGGTTGAATCTCGCTTAATTTGTCGCAGAGATTGTATGGGATATGTATGACGTGGCATTTAAAGATTTTATAATTTCTCTACTACGGATAGTTTTTGCAGCAGGTGTGTTTTGACACAAAAAGGGAAAATAATCAATCACTCCGTTAATTCGAGTTCATTTCAACACAAGTTTAAACTATAATCACTGAATTTTTATAAACAAAATAATGACGTCAAAAAACTTAAACACCTCAGTCTCGAGTATAAAGATCTCGTCAAGTGGAGATTAATGGCTAAAAAACAGATACAGACAGCACAAAAAAATCTCTTTTTAAATAACCTAAAGTCGGCGGCACTGCTGTGTGCAATTTAAGTATAGATTTTAAAATTTGTGAGCAAATTAGTGAAACAAACAAAGGGTTGGAACCTCATGTTAACATATGTGTATGATTCAGTGGCGTAATTCTAACCTGCATGGGATTAGGGATATGACAACTTGCGCGGATAATAATAAAACATGTGAAATTGAAGTAGGTACGCAAGTGTATTTTAAAATGTAATTTAGAGTACTTAAGACAAAGCTCGAAGTATTGCATCGTATAGGCCAGGCATAATATATTGTTTAGCTCTATAATCCATGATATCAACAGTCTACAGTCCAAACTTAGTCCATTGAAGTATGGCGGCATCTTAATAGGTCATTCGCCCGAGTCTGTCGATAAAGTCAGTCTGCGAGTGAGTCATACAATGCCAGTTCTATTTGAATATTTCGTGAAAAGGGTGCGTAAATCAGCCAGCAGGCTCCCGCTGGGAAAACTGTTTCCTCTGTATCTTTAATCTGCAGTAAAGTATCTTGGTTCAAATACTAACAGGTAATAGGTATAATAATGGAACACGCTACGATGCTACCATACTAATTGGTTATTTGGGTAGGATTTCAACTCCAAAAGAAATAGATGCTTTGTTTAGGTATTTTGAAATCCTCATTTCACTGGCAATGCAGATTATTATTTTTATACCTATTATATAGATAGATATTTATATAGATTTAAATAGATAGATATTTCACAATGGCATATTTTGTAATGATTGCAGACCTATTCAATGATATTAATTAAATTTTCCATGTAAATAACAGTTATTTTACAATAACAGAATGCTAAGCGATACTTGAAAGATTGTTAGAAAATATCTTATTCATTTATTTGCTCATATAAGAAAGACTCAGTAATTATACTAAATGGAAGGCAATTGTGATAGCTACATTTTACTACATCAATCATTATACAATTTTAGTAAAGAAAACTAATCAAGGATTATTTATTACTAGGAACTCTTAATTATTGTTAATAAGCATTAACTTTTAAGCAACACAAAAAACAAAAGATTGTAGATATAATGACTAATTAATACCATTGATATACCAGATACCAGTAATAAGCTTGGTTTTATATACTTAATAACATTTTCACTTCTCACACCTAATGTACATTGTAAATTACTTTGACAGAGGCCGACTACTAGTAGTAGGCGGTTAAAAAACTCTGACACCAGGGTTCATCGGGTCGTTGAATGACTCGGTATCCCACACGAAAAAAAGAAGAGGAACTTTGATCATACACTAGGATAGTTAAGTGTTGATCTTAAATTTGCGAACTAGGGCTATCAAATATTACACTGCTTTCGAATTACAACAATAAGATTACTTATATATTATACTAGGAAAATCAAGTTTTGTACTGACGCACTAGGGCCACGACGATACTTTACATAATAGGATGACCTAACTTTGAATGTTCAAAAAGTTACAATATATTAGCACCTTTTTTTAAAAAAAAACTTGCAAAGTTTTCAAGCGCGGGCAGGATTTGAACCTGCGACTTTCGCATTACTAGTGGCGACGCCTCTTCCATCTGGGCTACCGCAGCTCGTTCCTTGCCCGCCAATTTTGCAAGTGTATTTTTTAATGCCAGTAACGCGTGGCACGGCTCTATCTACCGGGTTTTATTGCAACTAATACCCGGCGACTAATTCTATCTTTACAGATTGAATGTAGTCTAAGCGATGAAAACCCGCGATAAATTGAATACCAAATTTTAAAACACTTCCCGTGTTAGGTATACAATTTTTGAAAACTTGAAAAATTTTCATTTTTAAAATTATTTGCACCTTGATATCTATTGGCGCTTCTGCAGACATCTCAAGAAGACATGTAAAGTTGTGACTCTACATTTTGTATGTAGACACGTTACTCTGAGTCACACGGGTCCTGGTTAAATATAGCTCGGCCGCCGGCCGTCGGCTGCTGCAGGCTTTTGTTTACAAAACACGAAGCTTATTCGTTATTCCAAACATGGTAGGCCCCTAGTTCAGATTTGTGTTTGGTACTCTAGACACATTTCGGATTAAACGTGAAAACTACATAAAAATAAGTATCTATAAAGGTATTATTAAATTTTCTTTGCCAAAGTGAATATTCAAGTAAACTCGCATTTAAAATATTTTACGATATTTTGAAGTGCGCAATTATTAAGACGACCGTGTGAAAAGAACATAGTCTGACTGAGACCTAGCTATTTTTTATTGCATAAAAGTCAAACCAGATTAAAACCATCATTAAAACACTTTTTTACGCTCTTGTGTTCTTTAAGTAGCTCATGCGATACGTTCTATGCTAATTAAGGCTGTAAGGCCGTTAGGGTCTCACCCCAACGTATTGTGAATCGCACACGCACCGGACGATACTGCGGTTGGCGACAGCTACCATAAAAATGACGACCTGTGACAGACGCAATTTTATGCGGCAACGTGAGCCATGATATGCATCCGGTTTCAGTATGAGATATCGCGAACCCCTTTTGTCGGAAAATCGGATTCGGCAGAATACTGGAAAATTATGTGGTGTGTGTGAGAACTGCCTATAGTCTCGTTCTTGTATGGTCGTTGAGTCAACCGCAGAGACGCACCTGCGTTGTATAATAAGCGGTAAATTCGAGTGATGGTTGCCATTACAAGTCCTTAAATTGATACCTTACAATGTTAAATTTTATAGTTACTAGGCACTGTCATCATCATTATGTTGTGACACTGAACCACGGCCTTTGTTTCGTCACAAACTTTTTTAGAAACAGTTGTAGTACAAAACAAAGAGGTCTATGAAACTAGCATTTTTAACTTTAATGTTGCTACTGTTATCAATACTTCAAAGTGTAGTCGTCGTTGGTAGTGACTAAATGGCTCACGTATTTGTCTTTACAAAAAAGACGCGCTTTTGTGCAGTATTATTTACGATATTTTTATATACGATTTGACGCTGTCAAAAAGCTTAAACCACGTCTTACTTTTTGTAATATGTAATGTTTTAGTACCTACCTAATTTGTGTTAGTATTAAGGTATATACTCTGCCATAAATAAGCAGAATGATTTAAGTATAGATAAATAGGTAGTGCAGACATGTTTTATAACCTGAAATTGACTCATTATTTCTGTTTCCTGCGTAAGAGGCGCACGCGCATGTCTGAACGTGAATCATCTGGACTTGACTTGAAGCTGCAGGTTTATACTTGAAGCCAATTCTAACGGTTCAGAAAATACTTTTTTACTTCTCCGACTGCTGTTGGGACTAATAAAAGTTATGTTGACTGTGGAAGTTATAAATGAAATGTGCAACTTGAAGCTGTCCCCTCTACACATTTAATATTGGTTTTGATTGGCAGTGTTGTTTCAGCAACAAGGGGAGGAAACACTTTGATACTGCTTAAAATATCGCAAACCAATGTGGCTTGCACTAACTGAAGGTATGGCATCTTTAAATTATCCTCTTTTGACACCTGCATGTTTTCAGTTACACCAAGTTACCACATCAGCTATAAAACTGCGTTAAAAAGGATGTTAAACGTGTCCACGTCTGCGTCGGCGCAGGTCAACCCTACAAATAAAACTTTTACTATCTAACTGGACATTTGCCGACTCTAAGCAACGTGGATCATAACCGCCCTTTTGCAGCTCGGTTTACAGCCTATTTCCTGAAACATACTCAAGCTTGGTTAGCTTGGTATAAAACGGCAATTCACATCGATGCTCACATGAAACTAATATGCAAATAAATAAAATGAGCTTTTTACATAAGAGCTTCTTTGCCTTGTGCGTTCTTATATTATATTGATATTAGCGAATAGATGCATTCGATTATTGTACCTATTGAACTTCCAATTTTCTTAGAGAGTTGTAATCTTTTTGAAGTAAATGTATTATGGTGATCTAAACCTACAATTAATGTGAAAGCAAAAAGAACCAGAGAAATCTTAGCAGTTCAGGCAAATCTTTATCCTTCCCAAGCATCACTATACTCTTTTGTCGCTAGTAAGAGAGAGTAGGTAGATCTATATTTAAGCTTGTTTGCCTCTTTTATTGATTAATGTAAAAAACGAAGAAAAAACCTAGACCATTGCAAATCTGTCGACAGTTAATTATGCTGTTGGCACCGGCTCGACCAATAAAACCACCGTTAGCTTCAATCCGAGGATAATTAAGAATAAGTACGATATGGCGTGTGTGATCGTCGCGGGTGTATGCTGGGTGGCACTGCTTTTAAATCGGCTCCTTTCTCGCGATAATATCGGTTTAATTTGAAAGTATTTTGCGTATATTTATGTTGCGTAAGGTTTTTAGGACGATCTTGAAAGTAGCAAAATATCAAAAATTATTTTTTTACAAATGTAAACATGTTCGTATTCAAATTAAATAGCTTGTCTGTTATACTGCAAATTACGTATGTTGCACACTGAAAAAACATGCGACACACGAAAAATATCTTCTCACAACACAAGTAAAGACAGCTTTAAGATAACGCAAAGCAATACGTTGAAATAGTGCAGCGCTATTGTTTAGATAGAGATAAGAGGTGGCGGAATCAGCTGATCCGAACAGATACCCAGCAGAGAGAGCCCCTAGCTACAACCTCGAGAGTCGAGACCCCGGCGCAGCGCACCAATCCAGTTAGATCGAAATAATTACTGCTCTCGAGAATGGCAGCGAGTATTTATAGCCCCACTTGCAGATTACCAAAAAAAGCTTTCGAGCTACTATTCATATGCGGTTTAATGATTTGACATGTCAGGTGATTAAAGTGAAGTTAGTGAAAGTCGATAATCAAGAGTTTATGTTAAACTATAATATCACAAACCGCCGAACTTTTTATTACTTTCACTGTTAATTGAACACAAACTTTGAATTTTGAGTCTTTGGTGAGATGTAACATAACAGTTGTTTGTTAGGCAATAAAAATAATGTTAGTGCAGATGCAGATAAACGTTGCTAAACAAAGACGGACTCTACCTTGCGAAAATGCTGAGAAAACCATTCTTGGATATTTATAAGTAAGTTAGAAGAACCCAAAGCAACCAGAAGTAACAAGGACCCATCCTTTGTTTTACAAGTTCGGAGAATCCGTGAAGAGGAGCTTTTGTAAACAGTGGTTAGTGCAAATATTAACAGAGGGCATTAGGTGAAGTAAGAGAGCGGAGCTTACAGCTTGGTTAGACAAAGGATGTCGCATAGCGGTTGCAAATATCAGCTGACCTCGGTAGACGTCATCATAGAGGGGCGCTAGTGCGGGGTCGGGTGCGCCCCAGCGGGACGCCTCGGGGTAGACCATGGGCTATCGCGGCATGAGGGACCGGCACGCACGAGCGGCGGCGCCGGCGGCTGCGCGCTGACTGACTGCCGCACTCTGCCGCGCCGACCCGCGCCCGCGCCGCCGCCGCCGCCGCCGCCGCCGCCCGCCCCACGCTCGTCTGCACTGCCCAGACAGCTCACAGACTCTGCAATACAGACAGGACAAAACCTAAGATACAGCCTAGTTTAAAGTCTGGCGCTTGAAGTGAAATTTGGTGTCCTGGTCCGATGGGGAGATGGTTAGTACCCATGCCTTCTACGCCAAGGGTCGTGCGTTCGATTCCCACACAGCACAAGTATTTTCAAGTTACTTTTCAATTATTTGTGTTGAGTCTGGGTATTTATTTACAAAAAAAACATTAACAAAAATGAGAAACAACAAATTACAACAGAACGCAACAAAAACCTGTATTTATGTATTAAATCAGCTATGTAGTTCCCATAGTACAAGCTTTGCTTAATTTGGGGCTAGATGCACGTTCCACGACCAGAATCAATGAAAACGTCAAATTTTTCTATCATAATATCTACAGTTAATTTTCTATTTGCTAGATAAGGTATTCATGATAAAAAAGAATTTGAAATATACAAACTCTACCAACCCTGGATAGGATAATGGTTGTTTTCTATAAAAAATTACGTCTGTTCGCTTAAGTTTCAGTGTTTGGTGGTGGTAGACAGATAGACAGACAGACAGACAGACAGAAACACTTTGTTGCTCACATTAATAATATACAAGAACAAAAACAAACAACACAATATAAGCGAAGGCGGCCTAGGTAGTTAGGTAACGTAGTAGATATTAGGTTTAACAAAGCTCAGTGTCTGTACACGCTATTTGCTCTGTGGCAGCTCGCTTCACTTTCGCACGGTGCGAGCGACACTAGTTTAATTGCAACCGCTGCAGAACCGGATTTATTGTCTCCGCCGCGTCGACTGCGCGCACTGTGCACTGCGCACCACTGCGCGTGCGCTGCAAGGAGACTGGAGGTGTATTTTTGAATCTGTAGAATTCTGATGCATAAGCCGCAGCATGCGGAAGCCTAAGGTTTGGTCTAACAAATCGTATCTTGTTCTACTACCATAACTTAACTAGATTCTTTATATAGCAAACAATTTAAGACATTCAATTGCAAATTAAGGGCCTTACCTATAATCTACTAGCAGGCTAATTGCTAGCCCCATCTAGATCTAAGGTAAAAACGTTTACCCACACCTTAATATGGGGGCTGACTCTCCTCTCATCTATATTTTTCTTGCTATTACTAATATAGATTCTGTACCGGGAAAACTTTGGGTAGAAATGCGCAATATTAATCTGATCCATGCATTTCATGGGTGTTTTTATGGTTTCATGTAGTAGAACGTGCGTTACGATTACGAGTGATTAGACCACCCGTAGCGTAGCATCAAATTTCCAATGATTCTAAAATAAGCCTCGGAGCCACTTTAGCGCTGAGACGAGCAAGATAATTAAAATGATCTGCGCAGCGTTCAACGTTGCGTTTGTTTTGGTAACAAAATCAAGCGACTTTCGTCGAGGGAGTGTTGTGATGGCATTAGCTACAGATTTTTCACTACATTTAAAGTGATACATTTTTTTATTTCAGTCAAGTTCATTTGATAACAATGAATTTTACTCGCCAAACTTAACAGTTTGATGGCGACATGCGCCTGAATGAATACATTGTGTTTAATTATTGTCGCCAGTTCAATTAGCTGTTCATCAAACGGATGTACATACCAAGCTATTAACGAATCACCGTACTACCTCGACTTTCTCTAATATCTTCTTAGGTAGGCATTGATCAAAGGGGGCATTTGCCTATTCTTAACAGTTCTAGGAAAACCTATAAGATTAACGTATAACTCAAGAACCGCTATCTTCCAATCTTCTATCCGTGTTTACGATTATCGAATTCCCTTGACACATTCTAAGAAGCATCAAAACCATTCTTGTCTGCATCAGGGACGTTCTTTGAATATCTATCAAGAATATTCCGTTTCGCAATATTATATTCTAAATGTAATGGTACCGGTACTAAGGTATGCCAAAAACTTTGCAGGCATAATCAGACTGATACTGAATATCTTTCCCATAAGGAACATTATATTGGGAAACGAGTTTATTTGCGATTGATAAAATATACAAACAGTTAACTGAATTTCTCTGAGCCGGCTATTTATTTATGTCAATAATTCCCAACACATGAACCAAAGGGTGAGTAATTCCGTTTCTTGGCTTGATAATGCTTGAAAAGTTTCCCGTACACTAGCTCATTATTGGGAGTTAAGAGGGTTTTCCCAATGAATTTCATAATTGAACGTGTGTACGACAACTACAGCCACTACAGCTATGTCGCCTCGAGTTTTCTTGGATACTTTCTAAGAACCGTTCTACTTGGAAACCAGCTGTCTAGCTAGACTAGAGCTTTCTCAGAAACTATATCTAGTTTATAAAGAACTAACTGTTGGCTGGCCCACGTGAGGTTACTTTACTGTATCAGTGCCCGTGGCAAGACATGTGACTTCATCGGCTTGGGAAGATATTTGCAAAGCCACTACACTTAGCAGGCGGATTGGCAAGCGCAGTATTCATAGGAAGCGATGCTGCTTGCTAGCCATTCATTAGACTTTTACAACACATATAAGACGACAAAGGGTGTTGCTACTAGTAAAAACTTGATACCACCAATTCTTAAAAATCTGCTATGTTTACAATTTTTGTTTACGTTTTGTCCACTTATCCAATCAGAAAGTAGTCAAGTAGAGTTGGTCAAACAAGACGTGCCACCCGCGAGCGCCTGGCAGCCCATCGGTCCCATTTACACTTTCCAGGAAGCATTGGACTCTAATTGAAACATCACCTGTAGCCCAGTTAGGCAAACAATACACGGGTTTTTGTAGGTACCGATGTTGTGTCAGAATCAGACCTTTAAAAAGTAAATCAAAAACACCAAATAGCCAGTACAAAATTACCAGTAATTACTTTTAATAATAGAATATTTCCTTTACTACAGACATAGAAAATGCTATTAGAAAACGTTTTGTAATAACACTAATAATTAAATGGATATTATTAGCACATACAAAATAAGAAAATGTACAATTGCGCCAGTTTCAATATTATTCACAAGCAATTTCACGAAATTCTAATACAAAAGACATCAACGCGAGCTATTTCGTAATTGTACTATTGCTGAATGGTGTTTCTCTTGCTATTACTCACTTTTATACCTAAGTAGCTACAATCTAAACACACAGGAAAAATATCGCCAATGTAAGTTCTTTACATATTATTATTCCATGCGATCGGAGATCCTGACAAACGGGATTTGCAGAAAGACTGCGGCTAGCAATCGAATAAATTGCGAGCAATAATGCACACTTACTCAGCATTTAACCGTATTTCATTACCTTGTTGACCTCTCCTGCTTCAAAGGACTTCTCCATCCAGGATCTGAAGATTTGCATATATCCATATTCATCAGTTAAAGGCGATAAAATAATCATATAACGGTGGAACGTCTTTATCACAACTCGCGAATTAACATGTAGGACTGTTGATTTTATTGTTGTTTTATAGTCGTGAGATTTGTTCATAAAAACATTTTATGATAAATTATTTATTTATTTATTGACGATGCCACGTTGTTATTTTTTTTCTGTGAATTCATAAATCGCAATTTATCAGCCAGCACATAGTAACGTCTGAGTAAATTAACCTACGGTTAGAAATTTTAATTAAAAAGATAAGATATATTATACATATATACGCCGAAAATCTTTGAGGTCGTATTCAAATAATCCGATTCTACGACAACACTAAACGCAGGAGTTATTCAACCCTTAGGATAAAATCTACGCTATAAAAGCTAGATAATTTGTTTTTAAAGTCTTTTAAGTACCTACTTTATTCTTGAATCGGCAAAAACATAGATGCTAGCCAAACGCAAACAAGAATGTTTACGACAAAATACTTAAAATCTTATGGGATTTTTGATATCTTCATTAACGTATGCAATCGTAAATATTAATCAGAGAAAGTTAATCATCTCATTAGACTTTACGATCGATTCGGAAGGTGTCGTTGGAAAGCTTATAAATAAATAACTTCATCGAAAATAAGCGATCTTTATCATTTTCACATAAACTCATTCATAAAACGAAATAAACATAATCCAAGAAAGAAATCGTATCTATAGAAATCTCGTGACACTTTTAAGTGAGTTATCTTATACACCGGATTTACGATGCTTTTAAAATAATATAGGTAACTAGAAATACGCTTAGCTTTTCATATTGTTCAAGTGTGACATCGAAGATTTTTTTTATGTTGTAATATCTTATGCATTCTAATTCAAACTCCGGGACTGAGCTACCGCAGTTCCCACCCTTAGCCTACTCAAGAACATGTCTAATAAACCTTTGTCCTCAATTTTAATCACAAACAATTTGCTTTTGTACTCTGTGTCTAATCATTATGTTCTGATCCTATTCCTTTCACACGCCAACTTTCACAAATGTCATCCTTGACATCCTTGATAACTTGATGGATGTTTGTGGGACATTGGACTTATGTTTAATGTCGCGTTTTATAACAACACACAATAAGATTGTTATAAACAACTTGCAACCCGATCCGACAACTAGTGGTTTCACCCGCCCGGACGGAAAAAACCGCTCAGAACTCTCATACCCAGCCCCCGTTCGCTGCAGGATACTGACATTTTACGAACATGGCCATTCCATATTCATTCATTTAACAGTACTGACTGCTGGTGGCAGTCGCAATACTCAGCCCGAAGCGAAATTTTACAAACTGTACATAAAATAGCCGATTGTCCTCGATGCGGGCAAAGTCGCGAACACCAACTGGTCCAATTAATAAATGCAGGCGGGGGAGGGGGGAGGAGGCTAATGACACCACAGTGCACAGTATTTTTTATCGCGATTTTAAAAACATAAAGAAACTGGTTGTGGCGGTAGCGGCGAGATGTGAGGAGCTTATGCGTGAGACGTAGTGCGTGCGGCGGCTGATAGAAATAATAAGAGATTATATTGATGCCGAGAGGTAAGGCATTAAATGTATTAGGTATCGCCTTAATATAGTAGTTCACTTGTGATACTACCAGCTTGAGTGAGTACTTACTCTAAAATGAAAAGCTATTGAAAATGTTGTCTCACATCTACGATTCAAATGCAAGCATACACATACAAATCTTATCAACAAAATACATCTTCGTAGGCCAGTTCTGAGGAACAGTTATTTGGTAATCTGCCATTTATTTGCAATAATTTGCTCTTTCTTGACTCTTATTTAGGGCTTAAAATGCTGAGATATGTAGAAGAAGCTCACTCAGATTTTCACTGAGCTCGTCAACCCACCTGCAAAGATCAGTGGCTATTTGGCTAACACCATCCAATATTAGGACTCCTAATATTGATTATGTATGATGATGTAAGATGAAAAAATATATTTCGTGGACAATTCACACATCCTCTTATGAATAACAGACAGACAGACAGACAGACAGAAACACTTTATTGCTCACACAAATAATTATAACTTATACAAGAACAAAAACAAACAACACAATTTAAGCAAAGGCGGCCTTATCGCTTTAAGCGATCTCTTCTAGGCAACCCTGCACACTAAGACAAAACATTTAAAAAACACACTATTTCACATATTTATTTATATTATTATATTTAGGTTATACCATAGAATGATATTTGCTTCATCATCATTATCATCAGCTCACATCATCACGCCCTGGAGGGCGGGGATAGCGTCGGAAGCCCTGAAGTGCAGTGGGAGGCGTCGGACTCCCTGGAGCAGATACAGTACCAACTAGTCCCATACTAAGCAAAGCTTGTACTATGGAAACTAGATACATATTATACATAGAAAACAATCAGACTAAGCACAAATATCTGAAAATAGACTTAACAAATATTGGTGTCTTGTGGGGATTGAACCCCACGATTCTCGGCGTAGCAGACAGGGGTACTATCCGCTGCGCCATCGGGCCAGTCCTTAAGATAAGTACACATACAGGGTGTAAGGGACAGCCCTCCGAACACTTCAAGGGTGCATTCAGACTATAAAACTTTTCAGGATACTCCAAAAAAAATTGACCTCCCATAGTAATTGCAGTTAGCTGATCTTGATTTTGTATGGGAGGTCAATTATTTTTGTCTATTTCTAACATATGTTCCTAGGGGAAAGTAGTTCAGAGTCATTGTCTGAATGCACCCTTTAAGTATTCGCAGGGCTGTCCCTTACACCCTGTATGTATTGTTTCAGTATTGTATTTTGAATGATCTTCTACCCTCCTCTCCTCACTGTGTCTGCGCATACATTACCGACCACACATTGTAGATGTCGCTGATGCTAATCTCTCTTACCCACGCAACGACGTCCTGCACCCACGCTAGATCTTAATTACCGAGAATCAAATTTCAGCGCAATTAAAATTCTGCAACTCTATTGATGGCAGTAGATAGTCAATTGTAAGTGTAAAAGGAAATGAGTAACCTAACGGTTTTGATTACGATTACAACAGATCGTTAATTTAACAAGAAATGCGTGCTTACACCACCAACATACCTACACACCTGTCACCTATACACACCAAGCCTTTAATCCCTTGCGGGGTAGGCAGAACGTAAACGACCGCAAAGAACTTACATTTACGACACGTCTGACAAATAATTGAGAGTCATTTGGAAAATTGTGTATAGCCATAGTGACAGGTTGTCAGCCCATCGCCTTAAATTGCAATACACACCCTCGACTCCCTAAGTCACCTCTTACGACATCCACGGGAAAAACGGAGTGATGCTATTCTAAGCCGGCATCACACGGCTTACATACGTACCTCACGAAAGAATACATGGAAATACTTTGTTGAGTCAAGATAATTTTCAGTTAAGCTCTCGAATTGTCGCGCAATTTAACTTTTGATGCCGAGATGAGCTTTGTGTATTAGTGTGTACATTAATTTATGTAGTTTATGTTAGTATATTTCATGCACTATCCCGCTTATCTAAACGCACTTTCCTTTCACCCAAAGGTTGCCTGGTAGAGCTTGCTACCATAGCAAGAAGGCCGCCTAGTTGTACTTTTTTTCATTCTTTTTTATTTATTTGTAAACTTACTTTGTGCAATAAAGAATTATATTATTATTATTATATTATTATGAGCTTTACTATATCCACCTACTTATAGAATTTTTGATACAAAATACTCTTTAATGGGAAAATATGAATAAGCTGGAGTTTTGGTCGTTCAGTCAATAAATTGGCTGCAATATCTGATACGGACAGCCTGTATTTTAGCCATCACAGTATCTTGTTACAACGATCGAAATTATTATGCAAAATGCAATTTTTGTGCCTCCTATCAGCAGCACCTCGAGTTTCCATACGATCAACATACGATGGTTTTCCATACACTTCTTAAGAACGGATGTTTTTATACATACATTTAACACGCCCATGGGGGTAGGCAGAGTAAATCGCCACGTCTGACAAACATTTGAGGGTCATTCAGAAAATTTATATAGAGACAGGTTGTCAGCCCATCGCCTAAAATTGTAATTCACATGTAACCCTCGAGTCCCTTGGTCGCCTCTTACGAAATCCACGGGAAAGAAATGGGGTGAGGCTATTCTAAGCCGGCATCACACGGTTTCACGGGATGTTTTTAATTTGCATAAAATTAATTTATAAACAGTTATTATCTATTTTGTTCCCGTACAACTTAGTTTAGTTTAGGGCTAGGGCTGGTACTATGTCTCGTCTAGATAGGTATATTTATTGATTTATATTAGGTAAGTACCTATACTAAAGTTTCTACAGCGACAATTTTTATGACACTCTAATATTAATTTCTGCCTACTTATTGTATAATAGCAGATGGCAAAATAGCGATTATAATGTGAATCGAATAAGATAATGGTTCTTAATGATTTTATATGTAAAAGTTTATTTGCTTGAACTACTTAATTGTTTTCTCTTTAGAAAAGTTTGTACTAAAAGTATTATAATTAAAACTAAAATAAAATAACATTTAAATTCGTTTATTTCTGATCACAATAATGTTTATGTACAGCAATAAAGGCCGGTTGAGCATGCCTTTTGAGTAGCAAATTGAAATTGATCTGTAATGGCTGCCGCAGACCAATAACGTTTTTGCGATTGACAGCTCGAGAACTTTTAAAGAGTTTCAAAAAGGAACCGTACGTCACAGAAATAAAGGTGTCATTGGCTGAAATTACAAACGGTCTCACGGTCGCCCGGCGGCGTTTGTCATTCAAGTTAATGTCACCTTTATTTCAAATACGATAGAGGTCCTTTTCGAATTTCTAGTCAAAAGTGCTCTTTTGTTTAAATTAAGATACTAACTACATTTTCAATTTGCTACTAAAATAGTGTGCGTCAAATAGCGCTAGATATGCGCCGGCTTCAAGTGAATATAAATTCTATAACATAAGCCAAATAACAACGCTACAAAGCCGATGTCCTTAAAGTGGACAAAGAAAAAGTAAAACTAAAGATTATTTGAACCAACTCGATTCCTCATTCCTTACCAAAAAAAACTGCACAGCGCTATTTTCCTTATTTGAATTAATATAAAAAATATTACCCGAAACTATTTTCTTATTAATACAAATACATACTTACGGGTATTTTACTCAAGAAGAAAACTTCTGTAATTATGTAATCCAGTCTCCATAATTTGATTATTCACAATCCTTGACAAGTTCCAATGACAATGTCAAATGAAAAGAAAAATGCCTATTAATATTTGGCCCTTGGCAATAAACATTTAAACTTATTTCTAACATCTATCTATGTAGAACAGCCAACAGCTAAACTGTTAGCTAAGTTTAGAATTAAGAATTTTGATTCTAAAAAAATGCAATTTTAAAATGTGCATATGTTTAAGTATAGCAATATAGATGACATTTTCATACTTATACAATTAGTAAAACTTTAACAAGAAATAAAAGTATAGATTTGCAAAAACACAAAATAATACTTCAATTAGCTATTTGCTTACATTTTAATATAAAGCATGTGCATTATTTTGTGTGATGTAGACCAAGTTTATTATACAATCAAGTTATATATAGTAACATTTAGATTTGTTGAAAGTCTACACAAATATTATTTTAACTATTTCCTTTAGAACATTTAGTGCTAGTCTACACATAAAACACCTAATAAATATTTCAGATAAGTCATTAATTATCATTTCAACATTAATGTTTTGAGATGTGGATTATGAAGAGTTCCTATTTATGTGCAAAAAATATGTAGATCAGGGCTGACCAACAGATTTTCAAGCAATAAATTTTTTTTGTGTTAACAATAGTGCAGGTCTGTGACTTATTATTATAATTATTATTTGAGAAATAGTGGTTGGTCCTGAGAGATCAACAGCCACTGCGACCTTTGCAGATCTATTGTACATGATATACAATAGGGCCATGACTTAAATGAATAAGGTTTTTAAAACAGTCTTATAAACAGAACAAGTGACAATTTGAAAATGTATTAAAAATGCATGTTCGTTTATTCCAAGAGACCTCAAAAGAGCTGTTCCAGAATAATTTGTAAATATTAAGTTTCAAATCTGATTTAGATAGCACAAGCAAATCTGAAATGTATTTAGCAGTTAGGAAGGGGGCCAATTCAAATGCCTGGCCACTTGATGCCCTGCAGGTTTGGGGTTGGCCGACCTTGATCTAGATGGAACATGTACATCTAAAACATTCATAATAATATTAACAATGCCTAAAAAGCAGAATAAAGAAAAATCTGTTTATAAACCCTTTACAATTCGTTGTTTTCAGTTAGCATCACATCCGTCAGACATCACACCCTTGTTGTTGCATTTAGAGAATACAATGCGCAGGAGTGAGTGGAAAATCGTAATGCAGAATTGGAAAATCATCATTGTCGCTCCAAATGTTGTGAAGTCATGTTCCTTGAAGATGGGGTTTTCTTGTCAGATGGCCTGGGCTGGGGCTGTTGGGGCGCTCGCCACTCGCTGCTGGGCTGCAGACAGCTGGGGGTTGTCAGTGGCCAAGGAACGCAGTTGCTTCTCAGCTGATTTATTTACCATCTTTGTAACATTGGCTTTCATCTTGTTTCTGTCAGTGTTTCCACCTGAAAATAGCATAATGAAGAATAATTAATGGATATAATTTAAAAGTAAATTAGCTTTACAGTATTACATTGAATAATATAAAATAACTGTAGTAATGCTTACTTTAAATTAAAAGTAGCAGGAAAAGAACTAAGCACTTTATATATGAATAGTAACAGCAGAAAAAGAATTATACTAAGCACATAATGATAATGAACAAAATAATCCTGAGCTACAGGGCTGCTGAGTTGGCTGTTGACATAAAATAATTATGCTTTGTTGTATTTTAACTAAAATTATTTATTGCAAAATGGGTTCAAAGTAAAATAAATCTTTAATACAAAGGGACAAGTCATATACAATAGGTACTAAAAGTATGAATGTATGCACACCACTAGATAACCTATGGGTGCCTATATGTACAGTATAGGCTGTGTATATGGGGACTGCACATTCGTTAATAGAGATGGAACTAATGGCAGAAAATCAATACCATTGTGCAATAGGTACATGTAGGAACTACATTGTAAGTACCTAAACATCAATGCAATTCAATATTTATTGGCAATTTAAACTGCATTTGATGGCTAAAACCCTAGTTTATTGATCGATATGATCATTATGCTGCAGATTGTTTAATAGAAAGCAAATTGCGAATAAGTTTTACGCGTCAAAAACGAATTTTCTCAAACAATCCCTGTGCCAAGTTTCAAGGTTTTTTAAATCCCCTCGCAAGCGATTATGGTAAAGTATCTTTCAGTAAAGATCAATAAAAACTACAATTGTTCATGGCTGGTTTTTATATAGAAATACGCAGTAACTGAAGCTGACTTACTCTTGCTTTTTACTGGAGCGTTGTTTCTCTTCGTAATCGCCTTCCCCTTTTTGCCTTTTTTCGGCTTTGCACCATCCGGCAGCTTGGACTTCACTTTAATCTTTCCTTGAGCCATTTTGAGGCAAAATTTTACGGAAAACTGAATGCTTGTCGATGAAAAATCCGAGACGTGCAATGAGCAAGCGCGGACCGCGTGGTGTTGTTTTTTTGTAAATGTCAATGTCAACTTGACATTTTCGTTCGGAAATATTGTAAGGTCTTTTTTACAGGTTAAAAAAGTTACGCTTAACTACGGCAATAGGTGGCGTTAACATCTGGGAGTGAGTTTCTCAACTAGTCACGCAAGGTAATAAACAGTGAACTGATTTCTTCCTCGTAAACTTGCTGGCGTTCCTATTTTGGTCCTGTAGTCCTTATTCTTTGCTAGCGATATCAAAATACGCTAGAATAAGCACCGCAAATTTAATTTCCAAACTTTCAATCAAACTCCCATAAAAGCTTCTTAATCTATTTTCAAGGACGTTCATTGGGTCGTTGGACGACTCAGGGTCCCACACGGAAAGAAAAAGAATCAATCTCTCCAGCAAAGATGTCTTCCAGATGTTTAACGCCATCCATGGATGATTTTTAGTACTTTCTGAGAACTTTTTCACGTTTTGAAATATCTGTCAAAAAGGCCTCATTACCATTTCTAGGATTCAAAAGATTTTGTTGTATTTATTAAATACCTACTGCATCCCTTCAAGCGCCTACAAGCACCCTACAAGTCTTCCGAAAAATCCTTTTGAACCGTTTGGGCAGTTATACCTGTATTTTGTTTTTCGGGTAAAAAACTTTATTGATAATACATGCGTTTACTAAATTTGTACAATGCCGATTATTGTTAATTCTACAAAACCTAGACCGTAAGGAAGAATATTTCATCTTTCATGTGCTAGAGTGATGCCGGCTTAGAATAGGGTCCCTTAGTCGCCTCTTACATGGGTGTCGTAAGAGGCGACTAAGGGACTCTAGTGTTACATGTACGTATTGCAATTTTAGGCGATGAGCTGACAACCTGTCACTATAGTGATACACAGATATCGGATTGACCCTCAAACTTTTGTCAGACGTGGTGTTATTATCAGTTTTACAGCCGTTAACACTCTGCCTACCCCATAAGAGATACAGGCGTGATTTATGTATATATGTGTCAAAGTTTGTGCGGAAAAGGAACCGGTGGCGTGTGAGGTATCGGGGCGGCACTGTGTCTTAGTATGAGAAATGTATTGTCATAGCAATCCAATTTTTTTCATCGCAACGCAATTTTTTTGGGGCTATGAAATTTACACCTGAATGTATGGTGGGGAGCAGGAGCTCACCCGGAGAAGTTATGTGGTTGTTTAAACAACCAGCCCAATCACGTGCCGGTAGGTCCCAAAATGGGGAACAAATGAGGGTCCTCCGCGCCTCCGCCAGCGGGGGCGTCGGTTCTTGAGGAGATTGTGGAGTGTGATCTACTTGCAATGACTGCAGCAGCGGCTACTGTGAATTGTGATGTCGTCATCCTCTTCCGAAAGGACGTGTCTAGGACGGTGTTTAAAACGCGAGGTTGTATAGGGGAAGTAGTTAGACGCGGCCACTATCAAGGGGTTTTTATGATTAGTCGTCGTTGTCGAAGAAGCGACGAGACGCTTCTTTCATATACGCTTTAATGGTAGGGGGCCTAAGTTGATGTGGAGGTTGGCGTTCCACCAGTACCAGGGTGGTTGCTTTACGCATGAAATGGTTTTGGATGACCTGTAGCATATCCTTAATCGAAGGTGAGAATGACCTGTAGCATATTCAGATCGAAGGTGAGTCGATCAACGCGGCCTTTCGTACCCGTACGGAACGAGACGGAAGATAGCAACCTATGAAAATTATTGATAAATTTTTGCCCACGTTTTATTCTCTTTCCGCACAAACTCTAGATTTTTTTTCATTGTTTTTTTATAAAAGAGAAGTCAACAAAAGAAAATGTACCTTGTGCCATAGTATTATCACGAATCTGACAGCTGTCAAATATGACTTATTCAAACGGCGGTACTTCATGTGCGAATTTTATGAATTTAATCGGAAATTTATGATTTGTGTTTGTTTTGGATCATACGATTCCTACGTTTTATTGTTATGTGATACCTACTAATAGTAGTGCAAACTCAAGAAAATGTTATGAAAAGTCCCTTATAACTTTGGTAAGTATAATTTTATTAAAATTACGACTGGTGCACTGGGAAAAATCTACGGTAGCGTTGGATAAAGTTTCAATTTTATTGAATTGGTATCCCTAAAACATAAAAAGCGTAAAGTGTATCTTTCTCTTAAAAAGCAGAAGGGAATTTATATTCGATGCACGTTCATCCTTTCTTCATGCTACGTATGCGCTCTTAAACTGTTTGTTCTAACTGCTCCACTCACTCCCTTAAGGGCGGGGCACACCGGCTCCGTATCCGTTCCGTATCCAGCTCTCGTCCGTAGTCACGCACGAGCTTATGACGTTGTAATGTATGGGACTGTATGAGATACGGCACACCGCTTGCGTTGCGTATCCGTTCCGTGCCTCACGGTGTGCGGTGTGCCGTTTCTCATACAGTCCCATACATTACAACGTCATAAGTTCGTGCGTGACTACGGACGAGAGCTGGATACGGAGCCGGTCTGCCCCGCCCTTTAAATAGAACGCCTGTCGCATTCCTACTTGAAAGCTTACCCCAACGAAACCTCCTGCCCCCCCTATAAATCCACTTTGTTTACACACTTCCCCCCTTCCGCTGCGTACCTACCTACTACACCGAGAACTCTCCGGACTAAACCCCTTCCTGTGTCTTTGTCTACGAGAGCCGGGCCACCGTCACCGCCGGCCGGAACCGAGAGGAAAATAATACCACTCCGCAAAAGTTTTATGGACTTTTATTCATAAATCGACTGTTGCAGTATATGAATTCGAGTTTCAAGTTAAGAAATATACATAATATATAATATCTAAATATATTTTATGTACAGACAAATAGAAAAGTAGTCGAATATAATAATCGGCTATCGATAGATCGAGCGGCGAGAGTGCAGGCGACCGGCGAGAAGCGGTGCGGACGAGGCGCACCTCGCCATAAAACGTCTAGAAAAATAGATAAATCGCTCAAAAACGTCAGGATCAGTCGAGAAGATAGAAGAGAGTCTGCTCGTTGAGCTGTAGACACTAGACGTGTGGATTCACGCGTACTCGGTGTCGGTGGAGAGCGACCGCTCGGCCGGAGAGCGCCGCCCGCCGGCCTCCGGCACCGGCTCGCCTGCCTGCGCCTGCGCGTACGCCAGACTCTTCTGGTAGCTGAACAGCTGTCGCTCCAGAGAGTAGTTCTCGGCTTGCAGCACCGCTATCTCTCGTCTAAAACCAACAAAATTAAGATAATTTGTAGACAGTGGGTTTGAGGCGCATCCTAGAAAAGCTAGACCCAGTGATGTAACACTATGGCTAGACTGGCTTTTTTTGAAAGTCTCACAAGCCAATACCCGTATTAGATTTGTTTTCAACAACATCTTCTCAATTATTAAAAACTTGCAAAATTTTCAAGCGCGGGCAGGATTTGACCCTGCGACTTTCGCATTACTAGTGGCGACGCCGCTTCCATCTGGGCTACCGCAGCTAATTCCTTGCCCGCCAATTTTGCAAGTGTCTATCAAGTCAAGTGTGTATACCTAACACGGGAAGTGTTTTAAAATTTGGTATTCAACATCTTCTCATTTAGTAATAACAAACCATATTCTGTCTGCTTTTTCTTCATTTTACTTGAAAGATTTCGATACAATCCTCACCTCATCTGATGCGCGTGAAGTCGCACCAGATCATCATAGACGTGGTAAGTAGCCTGGAAGAGAAGGTAGGTGTCGCCCCACTCGAGCCGCACGCGGAGTTCCCCGCCAGGGTGCAGGAAGGGCCCAGGTCGAGACACGTCTTCCACTCGAAGGGCGGTCTCCATCATCAGCCCTTCGTCGGCGCTATCCTGAAAAAAAAATGTTCAGCATTGATTGGTTAGTAGTATACCAAACTACCACATAAAGGAAAAGTCGAACAACGATATAAATTGAGACAAATTGTAAAAGAGATGAAGGAGTGCTAGGGTTACGACCTTCAGTGATGAAGAATACGACAAAGAAAAGAACCTTACTGCTTTGTTGGTATAGGTACGTAAGCAGGTACACATTTATCGGAACGGTCTAGGGATCAAATTATTACCATACTTGTAGAGCTCTGAAACCAACGTAACCCACCTGAGCGTAGTAATGTTCGAAGGGTGCTCCAGGCAGCTCCTCGGCATCGGGTTCCCCAGGAGCCACTCCGGACCGCACCAGCCACGCGGACCAGCTCACGTAGCGAAGGTGGTTCCGCGGGACGTTGTGCACGTCGCGGTACAGCATGTGGAGACGCACCATGTCTGAGTGCGTGTCGCAGCGAAGAGCCCAAGCCTGGAGAAATTAGAAATAGTTGAAAGGGGAGTTTTAGCAAAGATTACATAATTTCGCTCAGCGATTCTACCTTAAGCTTAAAATATGCCAACTACACCATATGAAATTTTGGAGTGCCTAAACTATACTAGAGCCAACTTCAAAAACTCGCAAAAATTGTTTATGCTAAATTCTGATGCTGATGTAATGAAACATTTTATGAGTAGGCATCTATAATGCTGTACTCTACGTGCTTTTCTACACTAATATTATAAAGAGGAAACATTTGATTGTTTGTTTGTTTGTTTGTTTGTTTGCATCGAATAGGCTCCGAAACTACTGGCCCGATTTTAAAAATTCTTTTACCATTAGAACCCTACATTATTCCTGATGAACATAGGCTATATTTTATACGAGAAAAAAATAGGGAACCGCGTGAAAATTTCGATTATGTAACCCAAGGTGTGAAAAATGTACCAAAAATATATCTTATATCGCGTACGCTGTGGAAATTATTGACAATAGAGCAAAGTGATGTACTACAGTTTTATAGAGGACATCAATATCTATAATAATGTCCGCAATACCATATGTCTAACTGTTACAGTTATGCCACAATAACTACTTTTTCATTTAAAAATGTACAAACTACGCCACATTATTCGTACCAGTAGTGTAATGATTACATTTAATCATTACTGTATTAAAGGGTGTCAGGGATAGCCCTCCGAATACTGATAGGGTACATGCAAACCATGAAACTGAACAACTTTCCTCTAGGAACATATTTCAGGAAACGTAAAAAAACTGACTTCCCATAGTGAAGTGAATGCAGTCAGCTGATTGTGATTTTGTATGGAAGGTAATTTTTTTGGCGTTTCCTGACATATGTTTCTAGGGGAAAGTTGTCCAGTTTTATGTTTCATGCTCTCCCTATCAGTATGCGAAGGGCTGTCCCTTACTCGGTATAAAAAAAGACGACAAAAAACATTAAATAATTAATTAAAAAGAATTACACTAAAATAATACATACATACACATATCACGCCTATTATCCCTTGCGGGGTAGGCAGAGCGGAAACGGCCGCAAAAACGGACATTTACGCCACGTCTGACATATGTTTGAGGGTCATCCGGAAAATTGTGTATCGCCATAGTGACAGGTTGTCAGCCCATCGCCTTAAATTGCAATACACACCCTCAAGTACCTCAGTCGCCTCCTACGACTCCCACGGGAAAGAAATCGGGTGATGCTTTTCTAAGCCGGCAACACACTAAAATAAAAATAATTAAATCTACACTAATATGAGAAACAGGGTTTTTTTAATTGTTTGTTTGAATTGAATAGGCTCTGAAACTACTGGACCGATTTAAAAAATTCTTTTACCGTTAATTGAAATTGAAATTCTTTATTCAATGTAGGATAGTATTATCACTTATTGACGTCATGAACCGTCATTCTAAAAAAAGTAATTTGTATCACACAATTTACTTTTTTAATACCTAGAAAACCGGCTCGGGCGGGATAAAAAAAATAAAAATAAAGGCACTGGCATGGGGCTGGCCAGGTTAATCACACGGCATGTAACTTTACGCTACCACCATCTGAAAACGATATTTGTTTCAAATTGAAGTCAAGATTTTTAGAATCCTACATTATCCCTGATGAACATAGGCTATATTAAACTGTCTTATTCCCGGGAGGAAATTGTTAGCGGCGGGTGAAACCGCTGGGCGGGCTGCTAGTAAATATATATATAGGTGATATGATAAAGAACGCCACACTGTACTTATAGGTGTGCGCTTTAAATTGTTGTTCAAACTTTACTGAAAATATTAATGGAGGTGAAATAGTAGCCATTCTTGTTCTAGTAACTAGTACCTAATGCCTACTTGCGGCGGTTTCTTTAGAAGCATTTAATTTGACTACATTTCTCACCAAGATCTGGCAAAATGCCGTTAAAAAAATACTAACGTCAGCTACCTGCTTGTCACGATCGTAGCAAGTGGAAGCTCGTCCGGCTACAGGAACAGCTAGTTCTGCTAAAGCCCGAGCCCAAACCAGTTCCACTGTGAGTCGTATTCCCTTATGTGACAGCCGGATGGCCGGCCGAGGTACCCATGGTGGCATGCGACCGTCGGTGTCACACACGCACTCTAGCGGGCCTGAATGCACGCGACGATCTCCCTCACCAAGTGCGAGAGCATACCGGACTCGGCATTTCTGGCCTTCTCCGGAAAGACGAACAAGGCGAAGAGTTAGCGGCTCCTAGAAAAGGAAAAATGTACTTACTTATGATTATATAACTTATATGGAATCATCCAGAAACTGGTGTTTACCTTTCCGGTGCCGCCAGTGGCCGTAACCGACCAATCGAAGCCAGCGAAAGCGATAGGCGTAGTATCAAGACGCGGCGCTCGGATCTCGCATGAGTAGAGAGTCCGGACGCGCGACATCGTCAGCTCCAGCTGGAACTCGCCGCGGGCATCCGCGTATTTAGAGCTGGAACATAAATCGTGCACGATTTGGACTCGTTTCCATTCACACGTGGAAACACCTCATTCTCAGTATCAGTATTGCTGCTCCTTTCTTTTGTCTATGCTTGTTTTAACATCAGATGTGGGGCAATGGTAGTTCATACCTTAATTCTGCAAGAGTGACGCATCTCCCCCGCCCCTGGGCCGCACAGCCCGCGTTGAAGCGGACCTGCTTGCCCGAGAAGCCCTCATTCGCGGTGAAGTGGTCTCTGCTCAGCAGTGTGAAGGTAAAGTCTACGTAGACACGCATGCCCTCGCATGCGCCGCGCCATACCAGGTAGACACCTGCCGACAACAGGACGATGTTAAGTTTCGTGGTCTTAATAAGACGCATGCAGATAGAAAAACTATGGTGATGGTGTTGAGCTGAGGAGTGTGGTTAAATTGATTAACGTTGATTTTTTATACGTAGAAAAATGCATCACAAAAATAGAAAAGATCTACTAAGGGAGGTGTCTGTCGCGCTAGACGCAGAGCTACTCATGTGCGTGCAAAATTCTTTTGTTATGACCATGTGGTCGGATTTGCGTGTGGAGTCATGTACAATTAAAGTGAAGACGTACGTGTATTATTCAGCATTCATACACATCAAGCGAGATGTTTGTTCTGATGAATACGAAGGCGTATAGGGCGGTCAGCAGTCATACATACCAAGGGTCTGTCCTACTGAACGTGACTGACACATCACTACGAAGGTGAAGACATGCGTGTCGGCGCAGTCCTTGCCTTTCCTACATACCAAGGGAGGTGTCTGTCCTGCTGAACGCGACTGCCCATCTCTGGTGCGCGCAGCAGAAGTCCTTGGACGTGACATCACGGTCGGGCTCTCGCGTGGCTGAGCGCGTCACCACGAAGGTGAACACGTGAGTGTCGGCGCGGTCCTTCAGCCGCGTGGCGCGGTACAGCAGCGCCATGCGCCGCGCCCCCCGCGCGCCGCCCCCGCAGGCGCCGCCACCGCACCACCAGCACTAAACGGGGTCACTTGATCGCACTGCAACCAAGGAAAAGGGTGACTTACATATGGTAAGCAGAAAAACTTATACTTCTATTCATTTTTCAACTTGTTTTGAACATATCTATTACTTTTACTATCGTTTAATGGGTGGTTCTACGGAGTTGCAAATAAAAAATAATAAATTTCAAAATTAACTTTAATTAATTTGTTTTATGTTAAATTATATTTTGGTGTCATAAGAATTGGGCAAAATAGTATGAGAGATCAATATTCAAAATTAACTTAGAAAAAATGAATTTTTACTTTCTGAACGTCGACAGACGTGACACAAATTGCGACAGATGTGATGAATATTACAAAATTTAATAAATCTAAAGTCAAACATAAACAAAAAATACTTCTAAAAACGTATTAAACTACATAAGACACTATGCTTGCAAATTAAACAGTCTTAGCCTTCTAAATTAAAGTTAAAAAAATAAACAAAAAATGTCGACAGGTTTGACATCACTTTTGTCGACAATAATCAAAAATTATCTTCTTCTTTAGATGATGATACTATGATTAACTAAGTCAAATTTTAAAGCTCTAGAAGTTTCTGCTAGCGACGATGGAGGTGTATCATTTAGCATTCGGTTTTCTATTTCTTCCAGCTGCTTTATTTTTGAGCAAGTTTTCACCACTCTTCGTGTTTTTTTAATTGGAGCTTGGAAGATGTTCATGAATACTTTTAATCAATCCTGACTCTTTCTTCGTTTTTTAACCCATTCTTTCTGCTGTGCCGAACGTTTCTCCTTTTACGCATTTTTTTCGTTCTGTTTACTTCTTTTTGACATTTAAGGACAAAATCAAAACCTACTAACTTCCCTGGATGAACATAAATTAATACCAGAAAGGATCTTCTATACAAGAAGAAACAGTATGGGAGGTACAAATAGTATGTTACATCTCGACCTTAATTCATCCGAGAAGTTGTGCAGTTTCACGTGTTTATTTACTCAATAATATTTCAGCTGGTAAAATTTTCAGATAATAATATCTCGACACCCTGTTGTATACAGAACAGAGTATGCATGGGCACTTACAAATACCACAAACCATGTTATTTTTCATGTACATTTCAGTTATTATAAAGAATAATCTTTGTTAAAGGCATTCACACTTCTGTAGAAACAGCCTGTTTAGAAAATTAACCCGTTTTAGTATACTAGACATCACTTCTGTCGTAAAATGTCACTTCTGTCGACCAGACTGTCGACAGACGTGACGTCGACAGATGTGAGGAATTTTAGAATAGCGGCACTAAGACAATGAAATATTGACGTTATGTTAAATTAAATCAGTTTTAGAACAATTAACATCGTTTACAACAAGGCCCAGCCATGCAAATATTTTTGAATTGTAACTTACCTTTTGTATATCAATTTTAGAAGTGACCCGTGAACTTTGACACGGCTGTAGAACTAGTTTTCATATAAATTTTGAGCTACAAATAACAATTTGATCAAAATTCTTCGCGTTTGCCATAACAGGTGATTAAAGTGCTGCCATTTAATCCTACTAAATGAAGGAAATAAATAAAAATCTAAATATGGCAGTTGAATTTTCAATTGTCGACAGATGTGACAATATTTCTATAACGCTTGTAGAATCACTTGTTATTTCTTTTGTTTAGGCATAAATTTTTTGTTCTTCTAGTGATTGTAAGTTCAGAATACAGAGGTTCAGTACAGACGGTCTGTGGTGTCATTATTAAAAGTGTTTATTTTATAATTACTGCTAAACCTTAGTCGGCCTCACGCGAACAGTCGACAGAACGTGACATGTCACGTACTGTTAACTGGAAAAATCTGCGAAATTATAACATTATCGAATATTATTGTCCACTGTTCTGTAGTATATGTGGCATTTTAAAATATAAACAAAAATTAACCCACCTACAAGCAATAATTTTCAAATTACAAGACGCGAACACAAATTTCGTTGTATGGTAGAATGACCCTAATAAATTATGCGCAAAATACCTTCCTATCAGTGTAGCGAGTGTAGCCTTGCAGATGATTTAGTATCTAGGTTGGAATAATAACTGCCTACAAAGAGGAAATAAGTCGGAAAGTCGCGGATAAGACACGTGCCGCTTTTTTGTCGTAAACAATGTAGCAAAGATAAATTATTTCCTCATTTTGAAGATAAACAAAGCGCTGGCATAAAAGTTGCATCAACGCCTGATGCTGCCTTTATTATGCAAGAAAATGAAAAGAAAAAAGCGCTGAGAATCTCATAAACATCTTATCTTCTGAGACGCGTATTACCTGCCTCTGCCTGGTGTAATGTAAACTTAAACGAAAAAGGAAATTCCGCGCTTCCGTTATAAGTACTCGTTCTTTGTTTATTCAACTTGCCTAAGACCTTACATTGTGTGTACAGACCTACATACGTCTAGAATCTAAAGCCTGAAAACAATATATCCGCTGTTACAAACGCCAATCACGAAATATAAATTATAAAAATGTTTACCCAGTTGCTGTTTTAAACACAGCTCAGAATTATTGGAAGCAGGACCGCTGATTCGAAGTTTGTGGACACAAACGAAAAATCATGATGGTAAGAAAAATAAATTTATTCAGAATTTATCCAACCAGAAACTCAATTTCCATCGTGAAGGGTACATGTCACTGATATCAATAGTAACATGGCCGATGTGGGTTGTATGTAGACTAGCAAGTTGTATGAAGGGAACACAATACAAAAGACATTGTGTATAGAAGCGTGTTTCAATGTTCAGTAGACCCTGAGCGATATGAGCTGTCATTGTGTCGACCGCCATGTTCTGAGAAGATGAATATTGAAGGCATCCTCGACGATAAGATATCATGGAAAAATTGGTTTCACTTAGTGGAATAATGATATTTTGCGATCTTTTCGAATGATCCAGATTGTCGTCTAAATCTAGGCTGAAAAGAGAGAAATTATGTTACTAACTGAGAATCCCGAAGTGCAGCCTAAAGTTATATGCCGAAGCCCTAGCATTATTTAATCAAATCAGTATCCAGGTATTCAATTTGGACAAATTACAAGAAATAGCGTATCCCGGTGAAAGTATTAGAAAATTTTATACCCTTCTCGTATTTTTGTTCTTAGTTACTTTATAGTAAAATTATGATAAATTGCCGGTGAGGCAATAACCTGCTTACTTTCATATAAAACTTCTAGGTAACTTATCCATCATAATAACAGTATTTGCAATATCAGAATACCTGGCTAGTACGTGCCCACAATCATACACTGCGTGGTAAGTACGGCCATAACTCATGGGTCTACGTCAGCCGAGTGATGTATCGCATATTGAATTTGGAACTCCAGAGAATAGTTATTATAATATTTTCCTGGAGATCACGGTTCGTTGAATACGAAATGGACACATGAATAGAAAATACGATGTGCTGCGTTATGCATATTGTGACTTTTGATGGTGAGGGAGGGAGCAGTTTGTCCCTGGCTATGTATTAAATCTGAAATTTTACTACGGGACGACTAGCGTAGTATATATTTTTGTCGTGGAAATCGAAATCAAGATATTACAATTCACAAGAAAAATCATGTTATTATTTGTTCCTTTATATTACATTTTGTTTACGTGAATAAAACCACGTATAAAAAGGAAAAACATTGATGTCATCTAATGCTACGAGCAATTCTGGCATATTTATTAATTAACAATCGGTATCACGCAAAACGGCTTTGACGATTTTGAAAAATTTTGTATGTCGGGAGCTATAAATCGATCTAGCTGGGTTTTGTTTTTAAAAAACAAAAGAATCCTGAGCAATGTTCGGTGAAATAAGTTTACCATAATAATCTGACAATAGGCGTGGCAAATCTTGTCAGAATTAATGTCACATTAAAATAATCCAAACAAAATCCGCTTTGACATACACCTACAATATACGCGGAAAATAAGTAATGTCAAATATTAACGATCCGAAATTTTAAATGTAAGATGTGAACTAGCATGTTATTTTTATTTATTCATTCGTCATTTATTAGGTAAGTTTTTCTTACAAGTATAAAAAAGTCATAGAAGATGCTTGAAACAAAGGTACAAAGAAACAACTTTACTCGGTAGCAGGAAACTTAATTCCCTTTATAAATGGGTTGATTGAATCTCCATTCACTCCTCACTTTTTCATTATTCCTTAACTTCCGAACTTTAAAAGATCCTATTCTTTTTATAACGTTTGTAAAGTATCTCTTTAATAACGCTTGATGATTTAATTTAATTGTAACTGAATCTGAATTTAACATACAAAACCACTTAATAAAATCAACAGAATATCTGTTTACCTAATAATACTTATGTAAAAGAAAACTACTCGGTATTTAAAGAATTTGTGTTTTGGATGAGTTACCAAAAAAAACTGAATTTGCTTTACATAATTTTCAGGGTTCCTTACCAAAAGGGTCAAAATGAGACTAAGCTTTCGCTGTCTGTCCGTCTGTCACCAGGCTTTATCTTATTAGCTGTGATAGTTATAGAGTATAAAGTTTTATTACCGCTATTTCAACAAATATTACAAATAATAAAGATGTTAATTTGAAGGGGGGCCATAAAAAACCATGTCTTTTTTTGCTTCATTTTATCTGGTTTGGAGGATGTGTTTCATGAACAGTAGACAGTGAAATTTTCACAGAACATGTATTGTACTGATGCCGCTATAACAACAGATACTAAAATAGACTAAAACGACTATTTCAGGATGCTCTAAAAGACGTAATTTTTTTGTCCCTTCAGGTGCGAGGCCGACTCGCATTTGGCCGAGTTAAGTAAGAACTACTTATTTAAGCTGACAAGGTAAGCTGATTTTCAAAATCATTGCATTTAGTTTTTAAGGACATAGGTGGCATACTTGATAGAGGCGAGATTAAGTTCTCTTTATCTATTTCCAACATGCTGTCTAGTATTATATACGTAGTTTATAAATCTACACGTTTTGTGTGCCGAACCCTTGGGCGTGATTGAAAATGTTTGCAAAGGCTCTCATTACGCCCTATCTCAATACTCGTAGCATCATCCATCACTCTGGAAATAGGTTCTCTTAAATTAGATCATTGTTCAGTTCAGACTGAATATAAAGTGCCTTCAATACCTAAAATTGTCGTAACCTGCTGCGTGGTCTAATATTAAAAAAACCTGGATTTTTGTATGATTAAAGCTGGTCGTGTAAAGTCTTAATGATGTCACCGCTTCTTCTATACAAGTTCAACGTGCCTGCTGCACTTAAAAATAATTATAAAGATAAAGAAGTTTTTAAAAAACTACACTTGTTAGTACCTGCATAGTCTTTGTTGTTCGGGAAATACATACGTAGTTGCAGCCCTTACACGTGGTGTGCTACGCTTGTGTGTAGCATTCGTAGCAAAAATTCGTAGTATAACAACGTGTAACGCACATTGATAGAGCTACGAGAATCGCCTCGCTTTGAATCCTATATAATGTTCAAATATTTGATATTCAATCAATATTGATTTGATTGTCAATGGCCTTTGAGCTCTAATATAATTTATTCAAGGTCCAATAATAAATTTCACGCGCTACTGATTCCACTAGAAGGGTTTTTTCAGTTCTTCTTGAAAAGGAGTGTCATGTATTCAGATGTTAATATACCTACTACGCAGCAAATTTAAGTAAATTCATACAAACCGATTCAAGTAAATGTCGTATTTTAAGGAATCCTTGTGATTTGTGAACCTTTTAAAATAATCTACTTGGTTTCAAGAAAATAATATATTTTATGTTCGGATTGATTGCTACAGTAAAATTATATCTTCAAGGCGTATTTTTTATGCACTAAGGCTATGCTATATGATACGTAGATACGATATGCTTACTTATTATATTTTAATAGCATTGTACTGTAAAAATAAAATAGGTTATAAAGCGATTGTATAAACTCGATATAGCTCCAAATTTGTTTGGAATATGACCTATCATCACTATAATTATATTAACTAATCCACAGTGGTGATTGCATATGTCTAACAATTGCATTGTATTGTAGATCAGATATAGGTCAATTTAAATGGCATTAGTAAGGATCACCTCGGGATTACCAATAGATAATACTAATTAATGGTGCCAAGATGATTAAATAATATTGTTATTTGGTGTGAATATAAATAAATAAATAAATAATTGGAATTTAATGGCATAAAAAGCTCGGCGTATATATGTTTCTTGTTCACCTTATTTTGTTACGGCATGATGCAGAAAAGTGGTTAATAGTATTTTAGGAAACTTGCATTTTTTTTACTGCTTACAGGATTTAAAGGTTAATAATAATATTAATATTAGGTAGTAAGAAATAAGTCTATTGATATCATGCAGTAAATCTTCCTTCGTATAACCGACTGTACTTGTGACTAGGAACGGAAAGAAAGAGATTTTTCTATTTCGAACCCGAACTACCCAGTATAGATAGATATCTGAATTTTCCACCTCAAGAGTGAAAGATGCTTTTAAAATATGTTTAGTACGTTATTTGCCAACAATGCATTACACAATGCAAGTTGTAATAAATAATGTTGCATTGACTTGCTTGCTGCTTTTAAAGTGGCTATTATAACAGCATGCTTCTGATGCAGACATATATTCCACAGAACAAAAGCTTCATGTGGAATCATACAGCTTACAAAATATTTATAGCTTTAAGCTCTACAGCGATCTCAGGGCTCAAGAGAACGTCTGAACACGTGTTTTGCTCTGTTGTAAATATATTTCCAATAAATAGCAGTTTTATTGTACGAGATGGCGATACAAAATATATCTTTGTCACCCAGCTCAGCAAGAGCTCTATTCAAAATATTACTGTCCACTTTGGATTCTACACTATTTGAGAAATTTATTACATTGATGTAGTCTGTATCGGTCTTATTTACAAGATTTATGCCTTATGCAGAAAATAATTTTCATTATGTATCAATGCGGAATATTTGAAATGAATAATCTTTGATAGGTTTATTTATTTATTGCCTTTGATAAAAATAAAACAAACTTTCTGCATGAACATAACACATAATATTTTAATTATAATACTAGGCTGCCGTCCCGCGATTTCGTGGGTAATTTTTCTAAGGAGGTACCATAAGTCAAAAAGCCTCCCCCTGTTCGGACGCTTCTGGTTTAATTTTCAAAGGGTTTTATGTTTCTTTCCTCCTGGCAGCTGGTCGAAAGCATTCCTGCCTACAAAACCTGCCTAGATTACCTAGTATTTAGAGTAACGTAAACATCCTTACTCTAACGTTCTTTATCATTTTATAACTGGCATAATAAGAAGTGGTATAAATATAATAATTATTATTACAATATAAAATAAATACACCTCTATCTGTAGATTATTGATAATTGTATTGCATTCGATTCCATTCGACAGTAACGAAGTGTCCGCAGTTCTGATAATAAACAATTCATAACAAAGCAATTTGTAAAGCGCCATTTAAAATGTGGTTGAATCGGCAGAACGGGAAATTAATTACTGGATAATTTAATGTGTTCGATTCATAGGCAATTGATATGCAAATTAAATATACCTACCTATTTATCTTCTTTTATTACGTATTGAGTTTTCTTTAAGGGTCATTATATCCAGTACGTAAGAAACATTAAACTATTGTCATGGGTTCAATAATGTTTTTATTTTATATGAAACTCGACGTTACTTTTCTTACCAACAAAGTGGCAAATGATGATCAGGCAGGATGTTCTAACAAGACTCATTAAAGTCTTGTTCTGAGTATGCGTAGGTTTCAAAAACAAAAGAAAAAAGGGGAAATGTAAAATCCGACCGCCAGCCGACGCTAAGAGCCTTAATTAGCGAAAAGTGTAAAACCTTGTAAGAACAATGCAGCCGTGATTACCTTGTTGCCGCGCACTGACGTTTCCCGCGCATTCTCGCGCCTTTTCTTATTATCGCTGTTTTTTTTTTGGGCACAAAATGTTACTGGCCGTTTGGTTCAATGATTTACAAACTTAAATGATTTTTTTACTACTGCGACACACATTATATACACTCGGTCCTACAAATAAAATTTGTGAAAGTAATCGATCCAAGAATTGCCACTTTTGGCTCAATCGCTGTTTAAAGATTATTTGATGGCCAGCTAGGTATCTAGTTTTTACTTCTAAGCCTATTTTGGGGAAAATTGATTTGATTCTGTTGAAACACCGGAAAATTAAGCGGTGCATGTGAGAACAGCTTCATTCAAAAAGAAAAAGTATAACCAGCCTTAATTAACAAAACTATGTAAGCCTTGTTGCAACACTGAAACCCCTGCGATTTCTTTGTAGCTGTGTACTACTGACGTTTCCCGCGTTTTCCCGCGCCTTTGACTCTTTATCGCGCGGGTAATTTCCGCGTGAAACACAAATTAAAACAGCTACGAAACAGCTACAAGCGTAGCTTTCGTAGCTCGTAGCGTTATTTGTTCTAAGCATTGTAGAGGGAATGATGGTGGTCGTAAAGCAGTTAACTTTTCTCCATAATTTTTTAGCAGAATTACATATTGCATACGTTTTAATTTTTTCTCTGATAAAAAATCGTTTTTGGTTCTATGTTTCTATGAGTATATAAATTATTTTCTAATCATTCTCATATTATGTACCTATGAACTTGTTGAAACAACACTTAAACACGTGGCGCAATGCAATTTGGTATACATTACTAATTATTGCATGGGTGACATATTATCATGAAGATAATCAGCAATAAGTATATGCCAAATCGAAATACGCTGACAAGGAAGTGTAGTACTGACCTAGACTAGTAATGTGATTATTTCAGCGACTGATGATCATGAAGAATAATATTATTTTTGGGTTTAATTGTCACACCCTGTATATGGATATCTTTGTTTTTAAATAAACTGGTTATTACTTGTGCTAACACAACTAATGAACTTTTGCTTGTAGGCTAAACATAATTACCAATAAAATTCCAATTTCAATGTATTTATTCGTTAACAAATACAACAATTTGTGTTTGAAACTACTTAGACTATATTACAATGGTAAGTGAAATACCTCTATCATGATAAAGCTGAGTAAAATTTTAATGAGATTCTTACACAAATGTACCCTTTTTATCGTTTTTCCATCTGAGACATCTTCTACTTAGTTACAATTTATCATACGAACCTTTACTCGTAATACCCTCGTCACACGAATCTCCATGTCATACCAACAGTTTTTGTGAAAATACAATATTAAGGTTTAGGATTTGTAACTATAGACACAATAATACATTTATACCAGATTAGTATAACTGTATAAGAATAACGATGTTCAAAACTTAACTTACCAATTAAATATGATTTGCGTTGTATGTTATATAATGTTGTTGTTTGTCTTATGAATAAGTACTGGAACTAACCTTCTAAGTATACGTCATCTCTATACTATTTTCCTAATCGATAATATGGTTATACCTTCTCGGTTAATAGTGAAACTTGGCAGCTGTGACCATACCATGAAACTTAAAAAAACCGTCGGAAGGAATTAAAAATATCCTCTCAGGTTTTCTGAAATCAAAACCAAAATGTATGCTTACTTTTTAAATGGTAATAATTAATAGAAAAATTATTAACTTCGGCTGGGGATTGGACCCGTATGGGTCGTACAGTTCAGTGGCAGAGCGGTGGGACGGTACACAACAGGTCCCGGGTTCAAATTGGTCGACGCTAACAATTTTTCTATTTCTTATTTTCATTTATAAAAATAATAAAGCACTGTTATATTCACCTGTAATGTATCTGATTATATATTCATATAGTAATTAAACCTAATTACTATATGAATATATAATCAGATACATTGGAGCCAGATTTTATGGCCACATGTCAATGGATCAATTTCTTTATATTATGTAATACCTACTCGTAGACCATAGCATCCTTATCCTAAATATATAATAAAATTACTATCGATACTTGGTTAAGTATCGATAGTAATTTTATTATATATTTAGGATAAGGATGCTATGGTCTACGAGTAGGTTTTAAAGAAATTGATCCATTGACATGTGGCCATAAAATCTGGCTCCTCGGAAGATTAGGGCTTTGGGAGTGCTGGTTAAGTACACTTCTAAAGCATTTTGCTGAGCTGATACCTTTTTGTTACCTTATTTTAGTTTTAATAACTAGTTATAAATTTATGCTCCATCAATATTTGGTTACAAATAAAAAAAAAACTTTCTTTCTTTGTTTCTTTTTCTTTCTGTGAGTGCAAAGTAAACCTTAGTAGGTACATTATATTTTATGTTGATTGAATTTCTACGGGAAGACATTTTGCCTGCAAAGTTTTTCGTACACCGTCCCTAATGTTATCAGAAGGAAAACCGAACCATTAGTCATTTAAATACTTACTTGTGTCTTCTTTCTCTACCCAAAAATTAAAATAAATTATAGAAACTTTTTCGTAATTGATGATAAAAGTTGAAACACAATTACATTAATCTACTAAGTACTAAAACCAAAATCCATTTAACATTTACCTTTGACGCATCGACAAAAAATAATCGGTTTTCATTTTTACTGTTTCATCATAATTATGTAATAAGCACTATACAGGGTTATTTTTTATTCATTCCGGAAATTTTACAGGGTGATTCTACACATAATTCTGAACAACTTTTATTATGGGATCACCTGCGAAATCGCGAAAAAAAAGCAGCTGTTCCATACATTTTGTTCGAGTAGGTATGAACTTTTCTATAGAGCAGGTGTTTTTTTTTCGTGATTTTGCAGGTGACCCCATAATAAAAGTTGTTCAGAATCATGACTAGAATCACCCTGTAAAATTTCCGGGGTGAATAAAAAATAGCCTTGAATGAATCGTATTTTTTCAGAAACGATGTGAAAATAATGAAATCTGGAACAGAAGTCACATGTCTCTAATCAACGCAGCTTGTTAGTATGTAAATTGCACTATTGACTCTAATTAGGCGAATGCGGGACCAAATTTGTACGGAAAAGTTCCGGCTATTTGAGTCACTGTTGTGCGCTTTTGGAATACGTGATTCCCGAAATAACGAAATGAAAAGGCGGTTTATGTCTTCTTATTGTTTTAATATTATGTGCAGGATAACTTGACTTTCGTTTTGTTTTTCTTTTTTACATAACTAAAGCAGAAGTTGGTTGGCAGTAGGTGTATCTAACGAATTGATAAGTCCAATCCTGTCGTAAGTAGCGTGCTCATATTAGTTATCTATATTGAGGGGTTTTGTCCGTTGCTGCGTATTTCAACGCACCGTAACGCATGCGTCTGCCAGATGAAAAGAAATTGCGAATTCCGATCTTGATGATGATGATGATGATCTTATTCCTATACAAATACGGCTACGGCGCGTCTATAGTGCGTAACGGATGCGTCTGTCAAGTCGTCAGACGCATCCGTAATAGCACCGGAGGCGTATTTTTATGGGAATAAGATTAGAATTCGCAATTCCTTTCGTCTGACAGACGCATGCGATACGGTGCGACAAAAATAAGCAGCAACGGACGACAAGTAGGAGAACCGCCTAAGCCTTTATATAGTTATGTAGTTTGCAGTACTTAAAATCTCATATCCAGGTTTTATCTTTGCGAAAGTATCGCAATGTAAAGGATAGATATATTTTATTCAAATAGGTACTAAGAATAAAAACCTGGCAGAAGCAAAGATTTGCATTAAAAAGTGTATCACGAAGTACGGTACGGCTGAACGGCTCCTACAGCAGAGCTCACGAACGATTCCACTCCTTTAGCAAACAGTATCGCTGCTTCACTTCAACGAGGCGAAGATTATCGGGAATTTTACAGTAACACATGTTCGATATGTATAGTAGGTAAGACTAGACCTACCTATGACTCCTATGGAAATACAAAAAAATAACATGTTTGCTGTTTCATGATAATATTAAACGAAATTATCTCCTAAAAATTTGAATGTTATGAAAACGTGAAAATATAATAGGAATTTTGCAACGAATAAATACATTAAAAAGCAGCCAAGTGCAAGACTGCCTTGCGCGCGAATGGTTCCGTACCATTAAGTATATTAAAATTATATTTTAGTATTTGTTGTTATAGCGCAAACAAAAATACGTCATCTGTGTAACTTTTTACTCTCTAACAATCGCTATCACGGTTTATGATGCAGCCTGGTGACAGACTGAAGAAAAAACAGCGAACTCTCAGTAATAGGGTTCGTTTTGACCCCTTTGGGTAACCCTAAAAAGAAATAGAACAGCCCATGTGTGCATTGGAAGTATCAGGTGGCGTTGGAACGTAATCCACGCGTTCTCTGCCTCCGCAAACAAAGGATTGTGCCTCGCCTCGTGGAGATACGACACGATTTTCATCAATCAGACCGTGGGGTTGTTTTGCCAATTCACCTAGCAATGTAACATGTTTCATGTAAACAACAGTATTGGGCTTGCTTAGCGATTAATCTTGTATGATAGTAAAAGTTTTCCCTCTGCCTTCCCCGCAAAGGATTATAGGCGTGGCACATGTATGTTCTCTTGTATTTTGGTATATTTTAATGGTGTGTGTGTGCCTCGTGGAGATACGACACGATTTAAATCAATCTATGTCCTTTATGTAATTGCTGTGTAGTGCCGGCTTAGAAGAGCATCAGCCCTATTCTACCCGCGTGTGTCGTTGATAATGCAACATTCTGCACTGCGCTCTATTCTGCCTGCCATACGTCAGTATGGTTAGTTTGGCAATACCCCCGATAAAGGGAGGCCCATGTCCAGCAGTAGACTGTGTCCTCCGTTCCGGTTTGTCAGACTGTTAATGTATTCTTATAAAACAGAAGGGAAATTAACTATTTTAGAAAGAAAAACGCACAGGTTATGAATTCCACGGAATATAATGATGAAAATGAAAATCAATAACAAATCAGATAGCCTCAAAATCTCTTAAAAAAAAAACGTTTGTTGCCTCCAAACGCAAGCCGCAAAGTGAGACGAGTCTATGCTTGAGTGCCTCTGGTTTCGGCTTGGTCAAGCATGCGCTTCAATGATGGCCAAGCATTTTAACGTCATGATGGGCCAGGGATTGGTGAGACATCAGTTGCAGTACTAGGATCATACGACGATTCAACTAAGAGTATGTAATGTTTTATCAATCAAACCAAAGGACGTTGTTTTGCCTAGCAATAAATCATGTTCCGTGTAACATATTAGGTTGTAACATGGGAGGGCGTCATGACATGTATAGAGGTTGATAAGCGTTCAGATTGCTGTAATGTACACATCCAGTGTACGCTTACATTTTGGCATATGCCTCGTGGAGATAGGCCACGATATCAATCAATCAGACCGGGAGCGCTGTTTTGCCTGTTCACCCAGCAATGTATCATATTGAACATATCAGGTTATATAACACGGGACAACGTCAGGAAACAATATGACAAATCGTTATACAGGATGTAAGGGAAAGCCCTCTGAATTCTTATAGGGTGCATTCAGACCATGAAACTGAACAACTTTTCATGAAACAATATTTCAGGAAACGCCAAAAAAGTGCTTCCCGTAATAATTGCAGTCAGCTGATATTGATTTTGTAAGGAAGGATTTTTTTTTGTCGTTTCCTGAAATATGTTCCTAGTGAAAACTTGTTCAGTTTAATGTTTTACAAGTCCCTATCAGTATTCGGAGGGCTGTCCCTTATACCCCATATATTGAGTTTGTTAAGTGATAAGATAAGTAACAAAACTGTAATTACGTCGTGTACTCGTGGCATAAATGTTCGTTTTTACGGCTGGTTACGCTCTGCCTACTCCACAAGGGATAATAGTGTGATATACATATGTTTGTATGTATGTATGCATTTTGATAGATTATTTTAATTAAGTGTTTGTGTTTGTGTGATGGATGATGCCAACACCTTCTGTTTGTTACTAACTTCATCCTGTGGTATTATGTAATGTGTAGCAAACTGAGTTAAAAGCATTGGAGTAAGTAAGTAGGTCATATCAATTATGTCGGCTCCTCAAGGCTTACGCAATGAGCATATCGTAGCAAATTATTCATACTAATAGTCTATTACAGTATCTTCTATAGACTGAGTTATTAATGAATCAATTTCATATAACCACACAAAATACGTTCAAATAGTCGAACAAATTGTACCAATTGTCTTATAAATGCTGCCAGTTTTGAGTATTCACAAAATGGATTGTTTGCATTGTGAATATAAATCCTCTATGGACAGATTTTGAGCATCGTTTCGTATTCCGTTTGTGTTAAGCGCTGCTGTCTGATACATCTCTGGTTTGAAACGAATAAAAAGTGTCATCCAATGGGACATAAATAAAATCTCAGTCTAAACCCTACAACTTCAGTTTTCTGTCTGCGTGCGACATAAATATAAGGTTTCTGTGTCTGCGTGAGTAAATATTTCAGTTTTAGAAGTTTCAATTTGCTTGATTTATGACAACTAGCACGAAAAATATTTGTTGTCAGTAGATATGAGTTGTTATGGAAACTCAAAATATATTTCTTTATATTTCAACCTATGTTCCTTGAGGAAAGATGTTTCTTATCACCATCTCGTGATTTCGCTATCGGTCACTAGTGAAATATAACCCTATCATCATTGGCTTCACACGTCTGTGACAGACGATTTAATCAGTGTCTGAAAGACACTGCGTTGCCTGGGACACAATTATGGAAAACGCAGGGCTGCCCAGGACCTGCGCCACCCTCTCGGCCTTCCTGGCTAGATCCGCAGGAACGACTAGTCGATACGTGCGGAGCCAGGTCGGCTGCAGGAGTCTGCCGCGCGGTAGATCTCTGTCACACGCGCCCCCAGGAGACCCCGTTCCGGGTTTAATTGTGGAGTTGGCCTCTCCGGACCGTTGTGTTGGGTCGGATTTATCCCTCGGTCGCTTCTTACGACCCCCACGGGAAGAGATGGGGTGATGCTATTCTACTCTGCCGGCACCACACCCTATATAACAACTATATTTCCCTGAAAAGCACAAAATGAAATCTAGTTTGTATTTAGCTGGGAAATGCCTATAATGCCGGCAAAACCGCAGGTTGTCAGCTGGTTTATCTAACGCTGATTGGGTTGCAGCGGCGCGGCGGTTACACCACAGGTCAATTTACTTTGCGTTTGTTCGTTAGGCCCAGTATAAATTAGTATTTATTTATCGATACCAAAAATTTGCATCAGTTTTATAACTAAAAAAGCGGAACCTAGACCTTATTTGGGACCACTACGACTAACGTAACTATTGCACCTTTGTTTATAAATAGATAGATGAACGCTTTATTGCTTACAACATACACAACAAAAACAAAAAATACAGAAAACTTAAGACTAAAAGTAAGCAAAGGCGGCCTCATCGCTTGCAGCGGTCTCTTCCAGGCAGCTTTTATATTAAAATAGAGACTAAAAAGAAAAAATTAAACAAAAAAAATTGTATATCTTTTATTCAATAGATACAGAGCGCTACGGAGTGTTTGAGCTGGTTTTAGCTTTTGCAAATGGAAATTTATAGAGGTTTTATCATTGAAAAAGTTTGCAGCCAAAATAAAAATTTGTTAGTCCTACGGATAGAAATTTTCCCCACCTAAGACAATACATTTTCAAAACATTTCTAAGTGTTTGATACAATTGTTTGAAGATAGAATTTGTATTTAAAGGCGAGTCAACCATAAAGGGTAGAGAATTGAGTTTTCTCATTGAGTATCAGTTAGCCGGCTGAATAGTCAACCGGGCTTAGAGTTGATTAGTTTTCTCTACTCGTTCAATTGAGTTTCATCCGTTTATACGCAGTAGCTGCTCACCCTTAGCTTTCAAAATATTTTTTTCTCTATCCAAATTGTGTTGCGTGGGTAACGTTTGTATAACGCTATGCCTACCGCGCATGAGATATAGGCGTGATATACATATGTATGTATAATCAATATTATACAACTCTTACATACATTCATACATACATAAATCACGCCTATATCCCTTACGGGGTAGGCAGAGCGTTAACGGCCGTAAATCGGATATTAACACCACATCTGACAAAAGTTTGAGGGTCAATCAGATAACGGTGTATCACTATAGTGGCAGGTTGTCAGCCCATCGCCTAAAATTGCAATACACATCTAACCCTCTAGTCCCTTAGTCGCCTCTTACGACACCCATGGGTAAAAAATGGGGTGACGCTATTCTAAGCCGGTACCACACAGTAAATTCAAATTATACAACGCTTGCTTTAAAATACTACATAATATTATTTAGAATTTTCGATACTCCTCTCTCCAATTTTTTGTCGCAGGCTCTTTCAAAAATATTAGCTAGACAATTGAAAAAGAGATTGTTTTGCTTTTATCATAATTTTCTTGTATATAATGAACCAATAACCAGTCCATCAGCATATTTTCTAATACGGCCTAGTCCTTAATAATGATTGGTTTCGGAAAACCAATATCGCTTCGACAGAATACAATTTCATCGCCCTCATGTAGGTATGTAATATTAGCAGCACTTACAGTTGCCCATACAAAGGCTCAACCTTCACTGGTTCTTCTAAATAACTGTATGAAAAGCGAATTTCAGTTGATCCCTTAAATGGATAACCTGAGGTGCTAGTGATAGTACCAAATGCGGAAGATTATTCACCTCCGAATACTCGGGATCTATCGAGAGTGAATAGAATATTAATGCTGTTGAGGCATATATCCCACCTGTTATCATGATTATGCTTCAGATTGTTTGGTTAATACGCTCGTTCAACGTTTTTCGAAGAAAACCATCAATATCTGATACTCGTCAGCACTTAGATGATATTTGCTGAAAATATTTGCAAAATAAAAGGAGTCCCTTGTACATATTCTAAAATCCTCAAAACTTATGCAGATACATACTTATGTAAAATGAACAGAACAGTGTACTTACAAGGTACCTACATGTTTCTAAACGCTTAATAATGCCACCTATTTATAAAATACCCGTGGGATGCAGAAAATAGAGGAAAACTACTGGAAGATACTTGATCGTTACGTGAAAGTCTACTGAATAACTCCCACTCCCTCTGTTATAAAGGATCGGATTGCAACAGTTACGAAGGCAAATCCCGCACTATGCATGACTGACGGATGCGTCTGTCAAACACCTTGGACAAATCATACGTGTTACGATTGCTATAATATCCGTTTTTTGTAATAGAATTAGAATTTTTCTTTTGCCTGGCAGACGGATGCGTCTACTACGTCATAGTTGGAAAACCGCTATAGGTACTATTTTGTCTTTATGTGGGTACTTATGTTGCGCAATATACAGCTGACTGCATTCTATTCACTATGGAAAGTGCAATTTTTTGACGTTTACTGAAATATTTTTTATGGACAGTTGTTCAGTTACATAGTCTAAATGCACCCAATCGTTATTCGGAGAGCCGTCCCTTACATCCTGCATATCAACAAAAATAATTAAGTATATTTGTTTATGTTTAAATTCTAAACGTTTAATTATATACTTGTCGGGTAAGGAAGGGATAATTAGCGGTACGTTAGCTTTTAATGTAATTAGCCACATTTGTAAACAAATAATGAGATCAAGTGGCTTTCAACCTTTCCATTTAATTTAATCCTGTTTGAATGACTGGTTTAAACAGCTCTGCTTGATAGCGAAACTATTTAAGCGATAGAATTTAAAAACTATCGAAAATTCCGGGACTGAATTATACTTGCCGCAAGTTACGGATGACGCGCAGCAGGTGTCTTGTGACACTTAGAATCTTAGTTTCTAGTAGTTTTTGAAAACTTTAATCTGGGCCCATATGGAAGAGGCGTCGTCACTAATAATGGTGAAAGCCGCAGGTTCAAATCCTGCCCGCGATTGAAAATTTAGCAAGTTTTCAAAAATTGTATACCTAACACGGTAAGTATTTTAAAATTTGGTATTCAGTTTCTAGTAGCCTTCCGGACGTCGATTCCGTTCTTGGAGGGCACTTTGATCCGTCGGTCCTGCTTGTTTGTCTGTGATTATTAATTAAGTAGGAGCGCTATGCCTAATTGCTTGTTTCACAAACCGAAGTGATTCGCTAACTGGCTCGCTTTGCTTACTTGAGTGTAGAGCCTACTTCAGTCATTTGCCGACTACAGGCGGTTCTATAACTAGTCATCCGTTTTTTACGCTTACGAAACGTCAAGTCGTTTGACAGACGCACTCGTAAATGCACCGTAGTCGTATTTATATGGAACTAAGATCGGAATTAGCAATTTCCTTTCATCTGAAAGACGTATGCGTTAAACAATGCTTTTGATGTTTTTTTGTGCTTCAAGAGGCAGGTATTAGGTATCTTTTACTGAGGGAAAAACTTGATGCTTACAGAAAAACAGGTACTTAGCAGGGGTGAAACCGGCGGGTCTCTAATACAAGATAGGATAAGTAGGCAACAATAGGTAAAAGATAGGAAAAGTATCGCTGCAGGTAGTTGTGAGACTAGAACCACCGCAGCCGCCAATACTTACTTTGTGCTAGAACCTTTGGGGTCTGTATCTTTGATTTACTCAAACATTGGTTTTTATCAAGAATGGATTTTTCAGTTCAAGTTGTATGACTTGTGAGGTTTATGATGACACCAAGGATTTTACAAGTAAGTACTCATACGACGTAGGAGTAAATAATAGTTCCATTGATGAATCCTTCTATAACAGGCTGCCATTTGGAAATCTAATAAACATGATCAAAATAATTTTAATTTACGCTTAGTAAAGTAAAGGTAGTGTCGCCCGAACCGGTTTTCTATTAGGACAATACAAAATTGTTATAAAAAAAGAAAATTGAATTTTTTTTAATAAGTGATAATGCTATCCTACATGGAAAATAGTAATTAATTTTTTTCATTTTTTTATTTTTTCATTTCCTTTTTTTTCATTAGTGACAGCACGTGAGGGGATTTAAAGTTATTTAAGACTAATAGAATACACATATAAACAGATATCACGCCTATAATCCCTTGCGGTGTAGACAGAGCGCAAACAGCCGTAAAAACAGACATTTACGCCACGTCTGAAAAATATTTGAGGGTCATTCGAAAAATTGTGTATCGCCATAATGACAGGTTGTCAGCCCATCGCCTTAAATTGCAATACATACTCTTGAGTCCCTTAGTCGCCTCTTACAATTTCCAAGGGAAAGAAATAGGTTGATGCTATTCTAAGCCGACATAAGACAAATAGACAATTTCATAATGATAAGAAAAGAAAATGTAGACCAACTGTTATCCTCAAAAACAGCAAGTAATGCATAGTTGGCGTCATAAAACAAATGAAAACACGGCGATATAATTTGTCTTCATGATTGAGGAAAACTGCTCGTAATTACAGCACTAAGGAAAATGTACGTTCCTCCGTAGTTTATTCAACAACCATACACTTGTACTTTTACTCCGCATATAGCTTTCTCAGAGAAAAGGAATGTTTTGAGAAAACCCATATTATAAACATCATAACATAACATAACAAAATTCTATATTGCATATTTAAAAAATAATGCAACAAAAAAGATAAAAGAAACAGTACAACAAGGCGGCCTTAATGCTAAGTAACATTCTCTACCAGACAACGAAGAAAGAGAAAGTGCGACAATGGAAGCGGGATAGTGCAAATATTACATACGAGTACTTAACACACAAATATGCTACTTAAACAATTAACAACAAACATACTTTACAACCAAAACGTAGCCATGACGAGACTCATTTAGTCAAGTACACACACACACACACACATATCACGCCTATAATATCTTGGGGTAGGCAGAGCATAAAAGGCCGCAAAAAACGGACATATAAGCCACGTCTGACCATAGTCAAGCATATGAGGGCTTTTTATAATAGAGAACTGCGTATTTCATGTATTCTTTTTTTTTTGGCACGCGTGCAGTCCTTTTGTGATGAGTATTTATATCCTAATACTGTCTGGGTTTCTTCTGAAAGATTTCTTTGCTCTGCGTTTGCTCTGAAGTTTATAGCTAGACATTTCCCTAAGGATCTTATTTCAAACATGTAGTCGCGCCTAAGTCGTAATTTGTGATGAACCTATTTCTGAATCATTTTGTTAAATTAGTAACGGCCTGCCCAGTGTTTTTTCGTGGAAAAAGGTGAAAATGAATATCTATTTTCGAAAACATGCAAAATTTTCAAGCGCGGGCAGGACTTGAACCTTGCTCTCGAACGACTCTTCAATGGTATACCATACCTAACACGGGAAGTGTTTTAAAATTTGGTATTCAATGAATATCTATGTTACTCAAAAAAGTTCTTCAAACGATGAGAAAATTTAGGGTTTGCTTAGCACTTTCGGATATTATTATTCATTAGTATTAGCAGGAGGTAATTTATAATGGTATGTTTAGATCTTTTTTAAAAATATAGTAGAGTCTAAATAGATGATTTGTGTAAGTTTAGGCGGTTCTCGCACTTGTCGTCCGATGCTGCGTATTTTTAACGCACCGTAACACATGTGAAACGACATGACAGACGCATCCGTAAACGCACCGTAACGTATTTGTTTCGGGATATATATGAATTTGCAATTTCCTTTCATGTGTAAAAACCTTTACTTTTTTCTATAAGTAGTACAATTATTATGGACTATCAAAATATTTTTGTTTTGAACCAACGCTATCTTTAGTTCCACCTGCCAAGCCGTAAATATAGTGATGTCATGGTCTTGTTAGCAGAAATGTCGAGGAATGCGAAAACAGGAACAAACAGTTCTGTTTGTCGTATTAAGTATCGCATCTGAACTTGTTCGACAACTTTTTATAGCCACAGAGGGGCTGTATATCAATAGGGGGACTGTCATAACGGTAAAAGGGATCAGAAGGGAATAACTTTCTTCCAAGGTTGCGGATAAAGGGTTTTATGGTGAGAGTTACCGTATTTGGTGGGTATAGCAACCTCGATAATTGCCATGTAAAAGCATTATTCGGCAAGAAAGAAATATTGCAGGGAAAAATCTATTCAGATTTGATATAAAAGGTTTTTTAGATAAGTTTTCATTTGGCATCTGATTTTGTATAATAGTTTTCTAATTTTGATGTAGGTATGGTTTTAGGAAGTATCTGTAACCATATGGCTAAATTTGAATTTGACATGCAACCTACTCAAATACAAAGAACATAAAAACGTTCAATAGTAAATCATACAAATGTTATAAATGAGAAATTTTGTATGTTTGTTTGTTACTTCTTCACGCAAAAACTACTGAACCGATTGTAATGAAATTTGGCACTCATATAGAAGGTAACATGGATTAACACATAAGATGGTTTTTAACACAACCAATGCGGGCAACGGCGCGGGTAACAGCTAGTAGCAAATAAAACTGATCGACAGAAGTAAATTCGCTGCCAGCTCCTTGTGACATGTACACGTAATCTTGTTAATTACATCGATGTTTACCTACTATTTTTTCATTGTAATATGTTTCTGTGTAATGCACGTTTCTTTAACCACTCATCAAAAGTTGAAGTCGAAGCGTACCAGCATATATTTCAATCGAGGAATTTCGGATTGTTTGAACATGACATAAACGGTTTTGCGCTCATCTTAACGTTTTATATTTCGTGCCTTTCGGTCAGACCTTTAGGGTCCGCCCGCCGTTCTTTATTTGCTAACCAAGTAGGTGTTCATTATTAGAAAATACTTGAACAGAAAGATAAAAGAGTGTAAATAGCAGAATATCACGAACGTCATATTATTTCTTTAAAGCTCAAAGAATAGATTTCATCCATTATTTTGTAAAATAATGCGGAACTAATTAAAACCAATGCCCGCTTAGAAATTGGTCCTCTTTTGCTGAATCACTTTGTAGAATCCTAGAAAATTCCAAAAGCTATCCACTATTGTACCAGTTTTAGAACCCAAACTAAACTAATTATGTTAAGCTTACCAAATAACTGTATGAAATATTTAGTATATCTCTTGATATCACAAAAGGGCAGATCTATATTACATTGTAGATAGTACATCCTACAATGAGAATATAAATTCCGCAAATGTGTTGAATAAATTGAGTTTACTTTATTCAACTTGCTCCTAACTTCCTCCTAAAATACAGCAGCAACCGCCAGAATTTGCTTTATGAAGTGGTCTGCAGTTTGTTAAATAGTAAAATTCAAATTTTTCGTTTTGGTCACAGCCATTGTAAGCTGATACTGCATAAAATTGCATTCACGTGTATAAAAAGGTCAAGTTTTGCTGGAATATAAGAGTTATGTGGTCGCACAAGGATGCTTATTATGTCCCAGTGTGGAATATGAATAGGCTTTTCTCTATCTGTAGAGGAAATAATAAACTTTTAACAAGTTTATGCTACAGTTTTGCAGGTTAATAATTTGCTTAATGTTTTAATTGCTGTAGTTAGAATAATTGTGGTTGGTATATTTTCAGCATTTGGTTAAAAGTTATTCAGTCGAACTTCAGCGGTAACAACCACCGTCTGGATGTTTAAAAACTTTCTTTTATACTTTATCGTTTCGACACCAGCTGTGTCGGAACATAAACATTTACACACCAGCCAAAGGGGTCGGAGCTTTCGGGCTGCCCAAAGGGCTCGATTCCAAGTGTTGTGATACGGTTGGTATCCGGAAGCAGTGGCAGGCTCTCACTCCCGGGCCCCGACTGAACGGCCATCACGTCTACCGTGCAGTCGGAACCGGGACCGAGGCTTGACAAGTTTCATTATTACTGTTATTGTGGACGGAAGCTCGTTTTTCACATATTTAGGGCAAGGTCGGCCAACTGAATTTCCAGGTGCACCAAATTTTGAAGTTTATTGAGGCGCTGGACCACGATTTTTAGAGGCTAGATGGTACTGACATTATAATACACAATATTTCTAGTTGAATTCAGGCCGGTGACTGGCGGCGGGCCAATTCAAATGCCACGAAGTGGCCCGCGGGCCTGGGGTTGGCCAGCCTTGGTGTAGGTACTATATATACCTTCTTAACTATTAAGCATGTTGTGTTGTAACTGTGCTTCAACTGCCTGCTTTGAAGAAACTAGCTACCTACTTGTTATCGCTTCCATGTAGGTGGGCTCATTAGGCTTCGTAGGGTCCTACCACTGACACCAGGGCTCATTGGGTCGTTCGTCGACTCGGTGTCCCACACGAAAATAAACTTAGAACCACCAAAAAGTTACACATACGTTGAACGCGCGTTTAAAATAAAACTGCTTATAAAAAACCTTAAATACACGTTCAACGCATAATATCTGATATTATGTTTCGGCGCGGAATATCAAGATTATTTGAATATGGCATCTAAGATGTCTTAAACTATGCGTTTTGTGGTTTTATCTAAATGCCGTGATTAAACTATACTTATTTTGTTATTATATAAAAGTAAATACTACCGTTTATTGGTTTCCGAGAGCATGTCAGGATCCGTGAACAACTTCGATACCCTTGATAATAGGATTATATATAATGTGGGCTAGGCCAAAATGACCTGACATTTCCCATGAGAGTAACTTGGCAAATTATGTTAGTTCAACTTCCGCATGTTGGTACTTGGCTTTACTTTAGCCATGCATAGTTTATTTTTTAACTAATACATACATAAATATATGTATATCCTGGACAACTCACACATCGCCATCTAGCTTCAAATTAAGCAAAGCTTGTATGGGAACTAGATTGCTGATATTAATACATAAATACTTTTGTCACATACAAACACAAATATCTGAAATTAACTAAACAAATATTTGTGTCTGGTGACGATCGAACCCATGATGAACCCCGAGAGAGTAGCAGGCAGGGGTACAATCCTCTACACCATCGGGCCATGCTCAATTTACTTTTCTGTTTAAAATATGAAGACAGTCATATTTTTAATTCGTTATTATTCATCAATTTACTACTATGGCTGACGTGATTTAATTTAATAAAATATAAGTTTCCTTAAAGCGGCAGTAAAGAACTAGTAACAGCGCAGCATAATATTTTTTAATAAGGCACTTAACTAATGCTGCTGAGGTTGCCTCCACAGGTTCTTTTTAAACTTTTCCCGCGAGGATAAATTGCGACACTAACTAACACGAGCAAAACTAGAGTGCACAGCAAGTTTCTTAGTCTATTATAGCAATCATAGTGGTAGTAAAAAATAAACTATTTAAGCAAGAGTTTATTCTCTACGTTTCAGGTGTTGTGACGGTCACAAAAACCGGTGTTTGCCGAATACTATGTTTATTTATAAGTTAGGTACTAGCAACCCGCACAAGCGATTACACACACTGCTACTCGTTCTCCTGTAGGAATTAAGCTTTCCAATCGGTAAATGTGTATGAAACCTGCACCATGAATCACTCTATCTATGAAAAGGTAACTTCTTCTTGTAAAGTTTCATATTTTTTCCAATTTCAGTGAACGGTAGCAAATGTTTTACGGCTGGTGACATGTAACTGTGTGTCTTCTCTTATATACAATACAATACAATATTCTTTACTTGTACAAAACACAACAAAACAAACAGATACAAAAAATGAAAAAAGATCGGTACAATTTAGGCGGCCTTATTGCTGAGGTATCAATTTCTACCAGGCAACCTTTCTATATACCTTAACTGTATTACAAAAAAATACTGAAAAAGGTAATGTGAATAAAGAACAGCATACGAAGGTCACGATTGGCTTTTCAATATGTGTTCACTCTTACCCTTGGAGCGCTTACCCGACCGTTAACACTTGACATGTCACGCAAATACCTCAACACATATTTACACGCTGATTCGATTTACCCCACTACACTCGACGGGGCAAAAGGGTATCTATTTGATTCATATTACCAACCACTTTATCCTGATTTCACTTAAATGGGTGCTCAAAATGTAAATCAGGGGTGGTCGGGGCGCGGCGGCAGTCATAGAATTTGTTTACTTTAGGAGTAATAAGGGACTTTCCACCCGTCGCGCCCACGCTTAAGAAGTGTGTTATTAGACTTATGAGTTTACTTTGTTCTCTTATATGCTTTATGTATGCGTGTGAAAAAAACAGATTCCTTTTATACCAAAATTGAAAGTGTTAGGGTCTGCTGCGTGGCGCAAACTGTTCCAAATATACCAATAACTATATTCAAGGTTACTATGAATAAAAATCCTGATAAAATTGCTTGCATATCGCGCTAAACTCTGACGGATGAACCCTGGTTATATCAGCTATACCTAGGGTAAAGTACGAATAGATGCTCATGGGGGATAGTTGCCCACGTGTTGCAACATTATGTTCCAGTGAATATCTGCACTACCGCTCATTTAAACATAGTAGCCGTCCCTTCGCTAACCTCAGTGCCGTGCAAATTTTTTGATAAACTGTGTAAGCAAAAACCTTCGCTAGCGCGATCAAACCGGGCGTCGCACTCATTTTGGTAAGTTTTGTCTTCCGACTATCTTTTCATACTGTTGCAGTATCGTTCACATTTTTTCTTTCCTCCGATGCACTAGAGTTTAAAAAACTTGATCAATAACAAATTCTTGTTTTATATATAGTATTTCTTATTTTTTAAATCACATGTGCAACTATCCGTATCAAAAAGAATACTTGCCCAGTTGAGGGGGATTTTGTTGCCTAGATTGAACTATCCTAACCTAAAAAACTGGATTTACTACAAAACTGTAAAATTGTATTAACCGTAACCATAGGGTATGATACGGGACATACCTGGCAGGACAGTCGTCACAATGGAACGAGTTCTAGAAATTGCGCAGCTGCCTAGTTTTACCGCCCTGCTTAAGCAGAGACGATTGCGGTGGCTAGGGCATGTGCACCTACCACGGCGTGTTCTGCTTGGCGCTGTAGCAAACGCTAAAAGAGGGGTTGGAAGACCTATGCTGCGTTTTAAAGATTGCGCCAAGCGGAACATGGCTGCGTTTAACATTGACCATCAAAGCTGGGAGAAGCTTGCTGAGGATAGGGACGAATGGCGTAAGCGTGTGTTTGATGGGTGTAAAACACACAATAATGCCTGGTTTTCTGGTCTCGCTAACAAAAGGCAAAAAAGTCATCTAAACATGCATGTGCCAGTCTCAAATTCCACCTTCACTTGTAGAGCGTGTGGAAAACTATGCGGCTCCCGTATCGGCTTATACAGCCATGAAAAGTCTTGCCTCAGACACTGATTAAATCGTCTGTCACAGACGTTTGAGGCCAATGATGAGGGTATAATGTAAGATAAAAGATCAATACTCTAATATGCAACAAGCATTTTATAAATAAATGCGTAATGTTTGAGTTACGGAGCTTTTTTGAAAAGGTGGGCAACTATCCGTACCCTTAGCATTAAACATTATTTTAAATCAAATCACATCAGGATGAGTATCTTTCTAGATAAGAAACCACGAGCGATACGAACTAGAAACGAAACCATCTACGAAACACGATCCCAATTGGCGTGAAAATATAATATTTATGATGGCGTAGTTGCTCCTTTGTTCCGTCTAATTGAACGACTACACGCATAAATGTTGTGGCCACTTGCTCGGAAGGCTCAACCACCCTTGTGGGCTCATATGACTTACACTCCTCACTCCGGGAAGTACACTACACTACACTTTATGACCCACATCGCTCCACGAGAGCTAAGACTGTTCTCACACATACCGCATCATTTTCCCGTGTTTTGCAGTATAAGGTTTTTGAGGAAATGAGTTTACGGTAACTCGGATACCATGGCACATGACGTCACATTATATTTGTATGGTGGCTGCACCCGGCGCGTGTGCAACACTACTGCAACTTTTGTTCGTCACAAATTTGGTGTACAATTTTTTGTTCTGAAAAAATATTGAGGACAAACACATGCACGGTTAAATAACTCTTTGGTCGTATTATAGTTACAGTGACTACAGTAGAAAATATAATATTGTCTTTTAATGGTTAGTTAGTTGATATTTATCTCTTTGTGAATTTGTTCCCGGTCTGGTTAGGACATTGCAGGGTGAACCAACTGATTGTCCGAAAAGAAATGGTTCCGTGTTTCGGAGGGCACGTTAAGCCGTCGGTCCTGGTTGCTGTCTATGATTACTTAGACGGCGGTCGTAACACAACCATGTCAGAGGCCTACTAGTGGTATAGGCGGTTGAAAAACTCTGACACCAGGGTTCATCGGGGGGTTGGATGACTTGGTGTCCCACACGAAAAGAGAGAGAGAGAATGGTTAGTTTAGAAAAAGGCAACATTGGTATTTGATCATATCGTAATTACTTCATAATATGTACACACATACAATACTTACACGCTTTTTGTTCGTTAGGGACGAAATTGATTTTAAAATTCAATATTTCTTACTTAAGTTAATATACTTTTCTCAGCTTCAATATTACACCGTTTACCGGTAAAATTACAGGCGTTTTCATAAAAAAAACTATAGAGTAGATTGGAGGGTATGCAAATCGTTGCTCTTTAGGTGAGCGATATCGTTTAGTGTTATGATTATATCGAAGACAAGGGCTATTGCTGCCCTTTAGACAGTCACCTTGATTTCCCCTTGCGTTTATTTTACATTATTTTATTGCGTAGCAAAGGTTTGTACAAAAATACACGCACGAAATAGGTATTGTAATAGTTAATAAGGCGTGATATATGTATGTATGTAATAAGGTTGGTGCAAAAGTACAACCTTACGTACATTCATAGGCCTATAGGTCCTCGGAGGGTATTGCCATACCCTCCACGCTTGGCAGGCGGATTGGCGTGCGCAGTGCAAGATTTTACATTCACAGGGAATGCTGCTGCCTATTACCTGGACGATTATCCACGGGGAGAATTGGGGTGATGCTCTTCTAAGCCGACAACTTACGGTTAAAGCCAATAACACACTACAATAAAAGCTACCTTAACCTACTACGTTCAAAAAATTTACCTATGAGCATCAGAAAGTTTGTTATCATAATTATATAACAAATACATGCTTTAGATTCACTAAAAGTATAAGAGCAACACGACTAACTTAGACACTGAATGAAAAAAGTGTTTGAAGAAAACATGCAGATATGAGTAGGTTACAACCAACGTGTTAATATTAAAGAACATTATCTTTATTTTGTTAAGTTATGTTTAAAATTCATATTCATATCACACTCTCCCTTCACACCTGTTTTATCTAATAAGCGTCACTCATGTCATAACAAAAGTTATTCAATTTCGCTGAGAAACCATCATCACATTGTTACTTAGGCTTTTTTTTTGTTTGCCTTCAGAGGGTGAATCCCCCTCTGAAGGGAGTTTATTTATACGATAATTGTTTGCAATAATAACAAAAAATATTTCCTTAAAGTACTATTGGTGTCCCGAAAAGGTCCTCGCTATTTGATACGGGCGACCTTTTCGGGGCACAGGTGTTTTGTTCATACATGTTAGGGTAAATATAGTAGTTTTTTATAAAGTAGCTTATGAATTACCATGGGATTCACTGCACTATTAACATGTTTGATGAGATAGTTTGAAAGAAGTTAAGCAAGTTAATTATGAGTTACTCGTTTTCCGTGGGGGGTTAAATGTTGTGTTTTCATTACTCATTCATTAAGTTACATCGTTATTAAAGGTTTTAAGGTTGCGCACAATTGTTTTTATATGTTCTAAATAAGATTCTAAAGTACTTTGTTTACTTATTATTTCTAATATTGAATAAGGATTAGGTATATAATGAAAATTGCAGGTCTGTTCATGGTTATTTCTACTTGTTACAAATCTAGGGCATTTTTCTATAAGGTGTTGGATGGTTTGTTCTGTTAAATCATCACAAGGGCAGATATTGGTGGTTTTTATTTTAAACCTGTGTAAGTACTGTAGGTGGTACCCATGTCCGGTAAGTACTTGGGTCAGCTCAAACGTGGGTTTCGTGGCTTTCCAGATATTTCGTATATCTTCTAGTTTTGGGCATATATTTCTTGTGTGTTGCCCTTGAGAAGAATTAAGATAAATCTCTTCAGCGGCCTCCCAGTTTGCACATTTTAACTGGTATTTTACAAAACTGATCGGAAATAATATATAGGAGTATTGGGTACGAGAATCAGCCGCAGCTTTTGCTGCTTCATCTGCTTCTTCATTACCCTCAAGTCCTGTATGCGCTTTTGTCCAAATAAATATTATGTCTCCTCCTATGCTGAACGTAGTATGCATGTATTTGTGTATCGACACGACTGTTGGGTTGGTGCTATCTTTATTGTTTATTTCGCTAAGGCTTGATTGTGAGTCAGTTAGTATAGCATAATTTGTAATACTGTTTTTAACTGCCCATTCACAAGCACGGTCTATTGCAAGTAGTTCAGCTTGATAAACTGAGCAGCTGGAGTGGAGTTTAAATTTTCGGGTCGTTTTATTGCTATCAGGTTTAAAAGCGACGAACGCTGCGCCAACTTTATCTCCGCTATGTTTGCTCCCATCTGTGAAAATTTTAACGTAATTTTCAGGGCAGTGACTGTCAATATCAGTTTGGGTTGTAGCAAATTTTAATTTTATACGTCTTCTATCAGCAGGATGTAGAAGTCTTCCAGGACGTTCAGGTTTTTCAAGAAATACGTCATCTGGTAGAAGGTGAGTTACTTTAGTCCATTTCGTATTTTCTATTGCAGCGACTTTGTTGACTTTTAAATGAAGGGGAATTAGTTCGGCTAAAGCAATTGCGGCGGTGGCAGAAACAGTTCTAAATGCTCTAATAATTTTTATGGCAAAGCTCCTTTGTATGGATCTTAGCTTGTCTATTACAGTTTTATACTTAGTAGCTGAGCCCCATATACCCGCAGCGTATGTTATTATAGGCTCTATCACATGTTTATAAATGGTGCGAACGTTTTCGGAGTGCACTCCCCATGTTGGTCGCACGAATAAGCAAAGTTTTTTGTAGATTTTATATGCTTTATTTATAGCATATTTTGCATGCGAAATAAATTTCAAGTTTTTGTCTATAATAACCCCAAGCAGTTTTATTTCGTCATTGTAACATAGCTCTTTTCCGTTCATGAATATTTTTGCCATTTTAGATTTCCGAGTAAATGCTATCAACTGAGTTTTATTTGGTCCAAATTTAAGTTTAGTTTCATCGCCCCATTTAAGGATTAGGCCTATAGCTTTGTTTGCAGCATGTTCTAAGTCTGAGATACGATCGCCTGTCACTACTAGGAGAACGTCATCTGCAAAAGCCTGTATGTGGCATCCTCTTGGAAGTTGAATGTCAAGCAGTTCATCTAAAATCAGATTCCAAAACATGGGACCACACACTGAACCCTGTATGCATCCTCTCGTCATTATCTTTTCGATAGAGGCTTCAGCGTAGTTTAGAGTAACTTTTCGTTGTTTTATGTAGTCGAGAATCAGTTTATAGTAGTTACTTGGGCATTTTATTTGTTTCAATCTTTTAAAGATACCAGGCGATTATCACATGGCACCACATGTTGAAGCAAATTATGACAACAAAGTCTTTTTGATTTTCGATATTACATAACCTATCGAGGGAAAAGGTTCTGTATTTGAAAAGATTCTAATTTGTGTATGCAGTGCTACAATGCAACGCCTAACCGTCCACCGGGCTGGCGTTGTGTTGGCGGCATAGTCTTCCTCTTCTTTTTGTGTGGGACACCGGGTCGACAAACGACTCGACGAATCCTGGTGTCAGAGTTTTTTAACCGCCTTCCACTGCTAGTAGGCCTCTGACATGGTCGTGTAACATCCGCTGACTATGTTATCATAGACAGCAACACGGACAGGTGGCTTAACGTGGCCTCCGAAGCACGAAACCACCATCCTTACGGGCAATCTGGTGGTTCGGCTTGCAGTGTCCTATTCAGACTGGAACAAATTCACAAATGGAACCTTTGCGCCGCAGGCTGTCGCACTACCACTGCGCCTCATAGGATATCGGCGGCATAGTGTGTAAATATTACGTAAATTGAAGCTAACATAAATTTAATCAAACACGGCAGCACGATGAGGATCTTTAGAAAGTTTTATCAAATTAAAATTGTTTAACAATGACAATGACTGGGGAAAACTTTGGATGAATTTAAATTGCCCTCGAGGTTGGAGAGAAATCTATTACCTACATAGAATACTTTTGAACTGTTCTTAAATAATATTTTTTGGAAATAATATTCCATAACACAAAAGTGTGCGTAAAGTTTTGGAAAGTCTTTTCAATAGCTTCGTATTCAAAGCCTCGTTCCACGAATTCTGAATCTAAATACTCTTGAAAAAAAAAGTACGTTCAGTAGGTTGTATCAAATAAGGTACCAGGGGTACTCCAAAAGAACTGAATATTTTTTGTTCCCAGTTAATACATAGAAAAAAATTTAAACTTATTCACATAAAATAAGTCATTTTTTACGAATACATATTCATGTCAAGAAAAAATATTGCTTGGGACGAAAATAATTCAGTTCTTTTGGAGTACCACTGGTACCTTATGTGCTACAACCGGTTGTACCTGTAGAAATGTACTCCGAATTGTTTCAAAATATTCTTCCCATCTGACGCGAGTTTAAATTCATCCAGATTGGAGCGATCCAGATTAACAGAACGCGAAATGCCATCCAGCAGAAATATCCCGCTTGACGGTCCTGGTGGATAATGGATAAGCTTTATTTAAAACTTAAAATAACAATATTTACAAATATAAACTTAACTTATATACAAACAATTAACCTAAATAAGGCCTTCCGATGCATATCCACTAGACATCGTGCCCAGCATACTGGCAGCATTCCCCCTTTGAATAGCTAAGCTAATCCGTTGGGCAAGAAAGCTGCCAGCACGCCGATCGCCAGATGTCTTGTAGATACGCACCGAAACGTCTTTGACAAACTTTTTGGCTTCTGGCCCCCAAGGGCCCAAGGTTTCAAAGCCGATCGGTGCGAACATGTAGCTCTCCGCTATTTCCGCATATTTACGCACCTTTGCTCCCTCTGCGTTCGCGGCTGCGGAGCCAGCTTGTGCACTTGTTGCCTGAAGGTGGGATGAGGCAAGCGTGTCCACGCAAGTGACGTCCCACACCAAACTCCTTCCATGCTGCCACGGAATGAGGGTTACGCCGTCGGGTCTCTTGCCATCAGAACGAACGATGCCGTTTGGTTCCAACTTTGCCGGAACGTTCGCTGAGACAAGAGCCCGACGGATAATGTCATTCAGGGCAGAATGACGGGGGATGCGGCCGGCGCTTTTTCGACACGAAAGACCGTGGTGGCCGAAATGGTTCACATGTGCGCCGCAACCGCAATCGTGTGGTTGATTGGTCCTAAGTCCTAGGCGGAGACCTATAACTAAGGACAAGGAGCAACTGTCCAGTAGGGTCCCAATGTTGGCGGATGGCAAAGCATTGAGCCAAAGACCAGACTCTCTTTCAAAAGCCGCCAGCAGGCGAGCGCGGTCGGGTGTACAGACGCATGAATCTAATAAGTCTGACTGTACCCTTTTACACAGCGGCTCATCCCACTGTCCCTGCGAGTGTAAAGATGAGGGAAGATCACAGGAAGTAAAAGACTTCCACTCATTCACAGCCTCTGAAAGAAAGCTGACATCAACTCGCCCTAGAGATGTGCCGATGATTTTGTGGAACAGTGACATGCAGCTACTAGCAGACGCAAGAAAAGCGGGCAAAGAAACGGAAGAGATTCTGCGAATTCCGATTCCTCCAAAGCGGATAGGAAGTGACGCCTGGGTCCATGCTTCGGGTGTGAGATGACAATTTAAAATCTTAATGAGGAGGTTGTATATATGATCATCCATTTCCGCCAGCAGGTTCTTAAATTTCCACAGGTGGCAACATCTCAAAACGTACGTAAACTTAGGAACGAAAAGACAGAACTTTATTATTGTAATCGCCATATGTGGATTGATTTCGAGCAGTCTACCCAAGCTGTCCCTGAACTTGAACACTTGTTCGTCGATGAAACAAAGAATGGCATCATCTAAGAGTGGGGCACCCAAAAGGCGGAGTGTGGCTTCAGTTGCAATTTGAATATCGGGGGCAACGGCGTTAAATTTGGATAGGATTTCCTGTCGAGCATTTGGAGTGGCAGAAGGGTGGATGTAGAGTTCACATTTGCTGAAGTTAAGCTCTAGGCCGATGTCAGCAAAACCATGGATGAGGGTTTTTAGGTCATCCAGAACCGTATCAGGCTGACCACCAAGTGTGCCGTCATCCAAGTACCAAACGTTGAATTTAGAGCCCAAGGACGAGATGGTAGGGTGAATGCCTAAGCTGAAAATAGCTGGGCCTAAGGGATCTCCCTGCTGACAACCAACGGAAGAGTGAAGTAGATGTTCTTTGTACAGCAATTTTGAGGGCCTACTGTAACATTGCCAGAGATAGGGATACACAGCTGGTATATGTTCTTTTATTTGAGAGAGAAGAGTTGCGCGGTCGATAGAGTTAAATGCGTTCTTCACATCAACTTTAAGAAGCACGCACCCGTCATCGCTTTCGTTAAGAAAAGTCCGTGTAGCATGAACCGCTGCCTCGCATCCACCCTTGGAACCAAAACCCACTTGAATCGGCTGGAACCTTGATGCTAGGGACGGCATTATGTGTTTGCAGGACATCTTAGAGACCAATCGCCTAAACGTGGTACCTACAGCAATAGGCCTGATGCCGCCATCCTTTTTTTTCAATGCACACAGGTTAGCGCCGTAGAGTATTTCGGTAACTTCCTCATTTACAGAACCCGACAACATTAAATCTGCGAGAGAAGCTAAGCTTGTGGCTAAAGCTCTAGCGGCATCTCCTGTCGAGTAGCATATTAAGTCTTTTAAATGTTGAGGAGAAAGCCCATCCAAGCCACCGCTAGAGCCGTTTTTGAAAGATGTGATAGCTGCGAGGATGTCTTCTGGCGTCACGCGTGGGAGAGAGCTGCTTGACTGTGTAATGTCAGGGATTTGTGTTGAAGAAGAAGGAAGTGGGTGTTTACAACGCAAGGAATGGACGGTCTCTTCATTATTCGGTGCAATCATATCATTTGAGAACAAAAGTTGACTAGCTCCTCTTAGATCCCCATCGCCGACTTTCTCTTCTACTTTTTTATAAACGGTACGCTGATTCTTTGATGAAGAATTTTTAGGGCTGGTTTGTCTGGAGATTGGGCTATCTGGTGGTTCAGAACAATTATTTTTTACTTTTTGGGTGAGGCTTATTTTTGTATCATCATTCTTGTTGACGTGCAAGATGCGATAAGAGAAACTAAGTAACTCCTCCCACTTGACTCTGCAATTTGACGATACAACTCTGTCGATTGCAGCTTTCAGAGCAGACGCCACACTCAGCCGAGCACCCCTGGGAATTCTCTTAATAACAGGTATATTATTTTTCCATTCACTTAATTGCTGCCATAGTGGCTTAGAGTCATGACTTGGTGTAGATCGCGGCGTCGACTGAGGAAATGGATGAACTGAGGCTGTGATTGGGTTGGTGACAGATTCATTAGGCTTGTCAGGTCCAGGTTTATGTGTTTTGGCTATGTGGCTATTGAGCCCACGTTTTGTACGAAAATAGCGCGGTAAATCTGTACAAAGATTACACAAAAAATTAGAAATACCCTGGGGATGGGTTTGACTGTTGCTTGGATCGGATGAAAGTGGTTGCGACCGTTGCGACATGTTCTCACCGATACGAAAGTAATAAAATAAAAAATTAAAAAAAATAAAAATATAAAAGGTGGTTAACAAAATAAAATAAGAAGTAAAACAACAACATTATATACATTTTGTCACGTTTATTTTTTAAATATTTTTTACAGCTTTGTATATTCGAACTTTATTTGCGAATGAATACAAATACGGAAAGTTTAGAAGCGTAATTTCGAGTTATTTGAATAAATTTCGAGTCTTTACGCATGTGAGTTTCAACAGTTTAGACGGTTAACTCACTTTTACAGTGCGTTACGGAAGCGTGTGTCAAGCGAATTGACAGATGCCTCCGTTACGCACCGTAAACCCGCGGTAGCCGTATTTGTATGGGAATGTAATTCTCAATTTCCTTTCGTCTGACAGACGCATGCGTTACGTTGAGTTAACAACTGAGTGAACCGGCTTTGACGAACCAACTGTCAAAATATTAAATGTAAGTATTTGATGTTCAATAGATTAGTCAATTAACTTTTGCTTGTGTGTTATACTACCGAAGTAAGAACCTACGCTAAAACTAAAAATATTGATACGTATATATAACAAATCTGTTGTTTCTGGCTCTAAAATGTGGTGCTGTGAAATTATAGCGTAAAATTAATTTCCCTTCCCCTAAAAAGTAACGAACAAAACGTCGTTTACATTTCCAACTGTAAAATTTTATCAAATTATGAAGAGGTAGCTGCTACTGAGTAAATGGTATTGTTTGGTACGAAATTTAAATTAAATTTCAGATAATCCAAATGAAATGAGATTGCGAACCACAGCTTTATCCTGCAAGTTATTGCTGCGCCAAAAAACAATTAATGCTGAAGTGCAGATTTTAATAGATAAATAATTACCTGACCTTTTCATACCAAACTATAGGCTTATAAAACCATCATGTAGACCCATAAGTAAAGTATCGTAATTATACGTATGTACATATTACTGAGTTATATATATATTCAACCCTTTCTTTAAATTAATATTTTTTGTTTAACCTGTACCTGCCTTGACTTGAATATGGCATTTGATGGTAAAATTATATATTTATGTGGTAAGAAAATAAAAAAATTCACACATTGTCAGAGTTGTTAAAAGTTATGAGATTTCAAATATACGTGTCTTACTTTTTTATGTGGACATAGACATTTATGAGCTGTTTGATTATTCCAAACACTGACCTACTTACTATACTTATACACACTCACACATACACACCTATAATCCCTCGCAGGGTAGGCAGAGCATACGCGGTCATTCAGAAAATTGTGTATCGCCATAGAGTCAGGTTGTCAGCCCATCGCCTAAAATTGCAATACACATCCTCGAGCTCCTTAGTCGCTTCTTACGACTCCCACGGAAAAGAAATAGGGTTATGCTAGTCTAAGCCGGCATCACACGGCATCATACGTCATACAAGTTCCCTTTTTACGAGAATTATGGTGTTTTTCACTAACGACGTTTCATACAACATTCTTTTGTCCTTAACACCAGATGCTGCTACTGAACATCAATTGAATCATTCCATAGATTCTCAAAGGCGGTTCTCCCACTATGACGGATTGACAGTTGTATTTTTGACGCATCCGTCTGTCAAACGAAAGGAAATTTAGAATTCCCATACAAAAATCGAGTACCATGGCACACTAACGCATGCGTTTGCGTTTTTTATCAAGGTGTTTCACAGACGCATCCGTCAGTCCGTCATGGTGTAGGATTTGCTTTGATTTGGATTAGACTCTTTTAATGAAACCCACGGGTAGAAAAGAAGTGATGCTATTCTGAGCCAGCATCAAACAGCATTATTTGATGATTTGGGTAATCAATTCAGTTCACCTAAGATAAATGGACGTTATCGAAGCCTCCCGCCGGCCTGGTGCAAAAGGCGATTATCCTCCAAATTGAGCCATTTAATCCAGAATTGACAACTCCGTTTTAATGCGAAATTATCGCTATAAATACTACGCTTCGAAGCAATGGCAATCAAAAGTAACTATCTGACTTGAAAAATGATAGTTTGCTTTGTAAATTGATTGCTGTAAAAATAACTACATATCTTTTAGACAAAAACACATTTGTTGCCGGAGTTTTGTGTATATAATGTGATATCCTAGTTAAGACGTAATTTCATCACGTAATTGACACTAGAAAAACTGCTTAATAACTTTAAGCAGACCTTTTACTGCCTGTACCTACAATATTAGTATCAATGCAAAGTAAGTATTTGCTAATCGTCATACTAGATATTCCATCAATAAAAACTTTAACGAATAACTCAGAAATGACCCGTTTCTAATAAACTCAAGCGTTAGACGCACATTGGATCTTAAATTACTTCGTTAAAAGTTAGTCGATTAGGTCAATGGAAATTTTCAACGGAGATATTTTTTTTTATCCGCCCATCTCAAAATAGAGTGATATTTCATCCTGCTAGTTCAAAAGAGGCTGATCCTAATCTCATGGGTATGAGAACTCGCGTTAAAAATTTGTGTTGTCATATGAAAACAGTCATATAATCCTCTACTAAACTAAAATAAACATAGGTAATTTACTCTTACCATTACTCTTCCGTAGGTCTGTACTGTACGAAATTTCTTATAAGAGATAAGCAGTTGTGTCTGTACTCTTTATGTGTTTGCCTGTTTACTGTTCCTGTCTACAATAATCTTAAATATATAAGTAAGTTCTGTAATCATCAAACTGATTTTTTTATTAGCCGTAGCAATACGCTACAAGTTCAGAATTTTTAAATTAAATATGTTGAATTTGGTATCAGTTAAATGAAAATTCCTCCGGAGAATTATGCCGACAGTTCTCGTGTTAATGAATATGATACTGGATGCTCTACATTTGCAATTGAATTATCTTTAACGTACCAACTTTAGAGTCCTATTGTTAAACTTAAACAGTTAAAGACAATTAAATTTATTTTGTTTGGTGTGACATGCAAGAAGGTAAATTTTAAGTATATAGAAAAGGGAATATAGTTTTTTCCCTCATTTTATAAGATCAGATTTTTTTGGGGGGTTTTTCCTGTTCAGGAAGTCCGGTTAATTATACGCATGTAAATAACACGCTTTGAAAATCTTGACTTCAATTTGAAACAAATGTCGTTTACAAATTTTGGTGGCGTAACGTTACATGCCGTATAATTAACCTGGCCAGCCCCGAGGCAGTGCCTTTATTTTTATTTTTTTATCCCGCCCGAGCCGGTTTTCTATTAGGACAAAACAAAATTGGAATAAAAAAAAGAATTTTTTGTTATACAAATTTCTTTTATTTACAAAGAAAGAAATAAGTGGTAATACAACCCTACATTGAATAAAGTTATTTCATTTTCATTGGTGTGGTAAAAAAATGCGATCTAATAAATATCATTAATTTAGATGATACAAATCGATGTTATCTCTGTATCTACGTATCACACGTTTTTCATTATACGTTATTCACATTTTTAACATTTACGACTTATTCCTACCTTACCATTGCTTGTCGATAATCTACTAAAGGTATTGATAGCCAAAGTGATAGATGACGGTACAGATAAAGCCAAATGAGGACCATCGCAACCTTTCCAATCGCCTTCGAACAGGGTTGCCAGGCGTCTTGATAAAGCAAGACAATGACTGGAGAAGAAACACTAAAAACTTCAAGACAATATCCATGCTTACTCATCTCATCGCACAGCATGTTGGCAATAATCTGCAGTGTGCTAGCGAATTAAAAGAAACATTATGTATGACTTTGATGCAAATCAAAAATGTTGACGAATAACGGCGATGTGTGACGTGCCCACACGTTAGACGAGTATAGGCGTATCTCTCGTTTTCGGCTAGATTTAAATTGTCACGGGAGTGTGGGGTGGTAACAGAGTTGACATTATGGAAAAAGGATACAGGATACTTATATTAAAACATAACATTCATGTACTTTAGTCTATACCTAAAGTTTTATGTGAGTTAAAATACTTTAAATCCTGGCCACACTACCTGCGAAAGTTCTCAAACAAAGGTAAGTAGATAAACCCTTATTCTGTTTATAAGGAAAATTGAGTGATTTCAAGGAGAAAGATAAAAATTCAATAAGATAGTAACTCTTGAAATGGGCTCCTTTGAAAGCTTTGAGATGAATTAATAATAAACTGAAAAAGAACTTGTGATGGAGACTACATAGACATATTTTGAAATTATTGGACTAATCTTCTGTAGGTACTATTGATGTGCATGTCTATGTGTAAGATATAACCATAAACATTTTTAAGATCGTATATTTTAATCTATAATTATTACCGAGCGAATAAAATATATTACACAATTTATCAAAGTATGATTGGAAGTGAATATAGTCATAAAGCCGATACCTAGGTATGTGATGTAGACGTTATTATAGTATATCGTACATTTGTGCCATTATATCATTAAAGTTAATCAAGGACATATTTCAATTTCCTAGGCATAAATTATAGTCAGTCATATTAAATCCATAAAATAATTTAATGTAGCCTTTAACTAAGCCGTTATTTATTTCTGCCAGTATCATAAATTTTAAGATATAAGATAATTTATCATTGAGTCATCTCATAATTATAAACGAACATTAATTTTAGATTAAGAACATAAATATGTTTATGTTATGGACACTATTTATTAAAAATAAGACAATGTGATAAAGTGACAGAACCAACTTTTTTTTATACCTGAGAATGAGATATTCAATTTGTCTTGTCAGGGTGATATACAGCCATGGGGACCATGGGGAGACTTTATGTGATTTACAACAAATGAATGTCGACTTTTCATGCCTTTTTATCGTTTTTTTCAAGGGGTTAGTCAAACAGGCATGTTTCATTTTCATTATCATCACAATTTCTGAGTCATGTGTCTGTTTTTGTACAGGAAAAATTGATAATCATACCCATCAAGTTAATGACATCACTGTGTGTTTGTATGTGATGGATGTGTGTTAGGTATCAGAGCTGTGAATCAAACTCATCTAGTAATCGATGACATCACTAGGCAGGCGACTTTTAGCAGCTATTACTTAATAAGGATTCGCTCTCTTGTAGTTCCACTTCAGAGCTGCCATAATCAATTAAGTTTGGGTAGACGCTAGCCACTGGTCAATCTGTCAAACCTCGTTGTTAAAGTTTGAAGCAGCCATATGATCCCTGACGACTATCTGCGTTTAACCGAACACCTGTGGAGGGTCTTACTTACTACTTAGGGTTTAGGCAATAGTAAATTAGGTATACACCTTGTCGTACCTTCACTTAACTTAAGTTTTAAAATAATATATTGTATCTATCAAATTCTAGGATGATTTTATCTCTAAAGATCCAGATCTTGATCTAAAGCGATGATTTTCCCTAGATTAAATTCTTCTAAATAGTTAACTTTGGTTGTATTTACATAAATCTGCGAACAAAATAATCCGACAACACCCCTTAAAGATCATCAAATACGACTATGGCTTTCGCGTGCACCATAACAAATGTAATACGCGATATAAAGGCATACGTAAAAGCCTTCGCATGTGACAATCGAATATTTATATGGGCCCCAAATATGCGTGTGGGGAAGGAGGTGAGATAGCGATGCCATTGACCACCTAGCTGTAATGGATACACGTATTTTTAGAACACGAAATGTGATAATAGGTAGGCTGTGGCATTTTGAGGTATAGCCATTTTATCGCATTGATGGACTGATAGGTTTGCTTTATACGTACATGAGATACAATTATTTTGGTTCCATTGAGTAATGATAAGATAATTACAGTACGTATTAAAAAACAGAAAATACTGCAATTCAGACACTGTTACCAAGAATTTTCCAAGCATAGTTATTTTACCTTTGAAAACTTGCTTTTGCAAAGTTGTTGTAAAAAATTAAGTCCATAGACCGGCAAAGGGGTTATTATTTTAATATGTAGTAACTTTTTTATGTTGGCACCTGATAAGTATTTGCGACTTGAAAATAAGTACACTTTATTTGTGGGATTTTTCTCCTAGATGTCCCTTACCCGCTGAAATAACTGACGTATTTGTACAAAAGCTGGCTTGTTATTTCCTTCATGCTAAGATAAAGTCAATCCTTACTTATAACAAAGATTTCCAATAAAAATGTTTACCTCCAAAGTAAGTAAACCTTTATCTGGTACAAAAGAGGCAATGAAAAAGTAACGACTTCCGAGCGATCGGTGATAAAATATTTCATTACACCTGAAAGCCATTGAGAAGCCATCAGTGTGACGGTGCGTTCATGCGCCGGGAGAATGCGTATCTATCCCGTATTGAAAAGATATAAGACGCAAAATCGCATGTAACTCTGGCTACTCAGGTAAAGGCCTATATCATCCTCATTGTAAGTAGCTAGATTAAGTTCGACACGCAAGAATAATAATAAAGTAACTTTTGGTTGATTTGTTTTACGGCACAGTGCATTTTATCTTATTTATTTCCGATTTGATTTGATACGTACGGTATGTAACATTTATGTTTGTCCCTATAGATTTTGAGACCTTGGGCTTGTGGGGTCCTAAAGCGCCAAGTAGAGGTATACGGTGACTTCAGTGCGGGCTGACAATCCAAAGAGGGAATGCTGCCAGCGTTCTGGGCACCGTGCCTTTTGGAGATACAATGCAAGACTTTTGAAACCTCTAGCCTGTGTACGTACATATGTACTATTTTTATTTAAATAGTAACTGTAAAGGAAGATAAAAATAAACCACATTCTATGAAGTGTCAAATTAATGCAAATTTCAGTGTATATGTATGTTTTAAATAAACAAAGTAGTTACTCGTATTAAATCAAGGTACAGACGACACAGGTGTGATGCCGGCTCAGAATAGCATCACCCCATTTCTTTCCCGTGGGAGTCGTAAGAAGCGACTGAGGGACTCGAGGATGTGTATTGCAATTTTAGGCGATGGGCTGATAACCTGTCACTATGGCGATACACAATTTTCCGAATAACCCTCAATTATTTGTCAGACGTGGCATAAATGTCCGTTTCTTGCGGCCGTTTACGCTCTGCCTACCCCGCAAGGGATTATAGGCGTGATATATGGATGTGTGTGTGTGTGTGTACAGACTATTTATCATTTGTCCTCTGTAAGGTCATTTGATTTCTTCACATTTTGATAAGCTGAAATTACTAAAAATAGAAACTAAATTCTATTGTTAGGACAGAAATCAATTAATCAGTAACATTAATTCAAACATTAAAACCAAATCAATCAATTAGGATCAAATTCCCCATGACGCCGGCAATTATTTATTAGTATGAAAATGCAACTGTAATAATGGGGGGGCATTAGAATGGGGTACCTGTTTAAAAATAATTAGACCCGAGCATTGTCATGCTTAATTATATGCAATATTTTATCTGACTGTACAAAAAATCTCTGAATAATTAACTACGTACTCTTTTCTAAACGTTCGTACCGGCGATCCAACGCCGCGTCCAAGATGTTAAGTTTCTTGTAAGTGGCACGGAACTGTCCTCAACACTTTTAATTTTATAATAAAGTGTGGGAAAAGTAGGTAGTTAAAAACAAGAAAAAAAACAAAAACCTGTCAAAAACACACAAAGCTATGGCACGGATAACAGGTGCGGTGGATAGCGGCAAAGAAAGAGTATTGGCACAGATGAAATAAATATTGGCACAGAATACTTCGTTTCATTTCTCCATGCAATCGAAAGGCTTACCTTCTCCTTAAGACGTTATGTTACAGCGTTTGAAATGAAAATGTGATTTCTATAGGCAGAATGCATAAAGTAGGTAATATGAACATTACGAGACGAGTGTAGATAAATATAATTATAACCGACCAATGCTGTGTTAAAAGATTAGCGTCTAGTTCTTTTTTCTTTTTTTCTAGTTGGTCAAGAAGATTAAATCTATTTGTAAGCAAAGCTAGATAAAGCGGCGCTATCTATTTGACTTCCAGGCAGCTAAGAAATTGCACCAGCGGCAGTGCAATCAGGCCTACTTGGATAAATCCTTATTAAATAAGTTTTGCACTGACTCACTTGGTTTCATAATTTAGTTCAGCCAGAGTACAAGTATTTCTGCAAAGGTAAGAACTCTTTATGGCCGTGAATTCACTCCTGATAGTAAAACTTTGGCTTAAGGAACATGAATTGAAAGCAAAACAAAAAATCACTGATGAAATTTTTGAATATGCTTTTGTAACCTACTTGTTGACGTATGATCCAAGCAGGGATTGCCATACGACATGATGATGACCTACTTGTTTTGAGAATTTATTAAACAATTTAGATTTATTATCATTGGAAGGAATTTTTTTGAAGAGTATGTGTAGACTGTAGATGTGTGAATGACAATGTAAACATGAGGGTAATCACTATTAATTTATCATGGGCCTTAAAACTATTGCGATAAGTCTTGTAACGATTAAATATTCACAAGAGCTTAAAAAAATAAAATATTCTACCTGAATTACGTGTTTTCAAAATAATTTTACAAAAGATTCGTTAGTTTTCTATTCCATCCGTTTCTCCGTACTATTTATAATTTAAATTCCAACGTCAAACTTTTCATCACATGCATTGTTAAGTGAAAACGTAGCTGTATACTATACACAAACTAGTGAACTCATACAAAACTACCAACGACGTGTAACATTGCTGTGTATTTGTTCAAACAATCATGTGTAGCAAGCCGCTACGATTTGCTACGAACCGCTACGTTTGCGCTACGAAAATAAAGGTGTAGGAAACAACGATAAATTGAAAGCCTATGAGCTTTTAATTTCAAAATATCCATATTAACTTGCCTATTGTAATAAAATAAATTTATGTCATATTTATATTCAAAATAAGACTAAGGATTTATATTTGTTTTATATTGACTAAAACATTTTGACCTAAACGGGGTATAAACAAAATGTAAAATCGTGCCATATGAGCAACCTCTCCCAGCTAACGCCAAAGGGATGTAATAGGAAAAAACCGGAAAATTAAACGGAATATAATCATGTACTTTATTCTTTAAAGGTGCGTGACATAATAGCCATAAACTCATTTAAAAAAGTAATAAGTCTTTTGATGGATTCTGTCCTTTAACTTTATTATTTACAGTCAAGATATCTGACAAAGGTTTTTTGAGTCAATATCTAACCTCAATAGGCTTAGGTGAAAATATTCTTCTACCGTTTTTATACGAATATATTTTCTTACCTTATTCGTGAGTGGCTTGCAAAAGTCTAATACAGAGCCTGTATATAACTCTTTCGAGATTTAGTTATTTACAAAATTGCATGGAGTTGCTATCAGCAGCATATCATGTTAACAGACTACCTTATTCTGGAACTTCTTAATAACTATGTGAAATTCCAGTATATTATGTCAATCTTTGAAATAGTTAAGACGATTAAAAAGTTATTATAAAAATCGCTTAACATTTATTAATTTGTACTACTATTGCAATCATTCAGGGGCAACTTATTTTAATTATTACGCCAAGTTGTAGGTTAAAAAGTGATTTCTAAGTTTTCTCATATTTCTATAATGATCACGTCACCATACCTCAAAATAGCTGTTGAAAATAACTGGCACTGTCTTAATAGTTCCGATAAAAGTCGATTTGGCCTATCTTAAGAAAAAAAGAAAAATAAAGGCACTAAGATTCTGTAAAAACTAATTATTAACAAAACATTGTCCTTTCTATCTATCAGCATTTATGAACGAAGCTAAAAAAATAATACACCTGAAACTCGATCTATGTAATTTCTTGTCAGTACTACTAGGAACATTGAATTTTACGAAATAAATTATTCCTCGGTACCATTATCGGCAAGCCTTGAGAATATTAAATGAGAATGTGCAACCGTCTTTTGTTCTAGACTGTTGCGACTACGCTTGAATAGCTGGAGGAAACAGAAACCTATTACAAAGGGTTCTTAGTATGAAGTATAAGGAACATTTCTTTAAAAAAGTGCTTACATAAATTGTTAAATGAGACGGATATCGGGTTATTGTTTAAAATTCCTAACTAAAAATAACTCTTAGTCAAATATATTTATAAACAGATTGGATATTCTTTTTAAGTTTAAAAATACAATTTCCTCCTCTATTTTACCGCCATCTTATAAGATACTTAGCACGTAAAATATTTTAAACCTTACACAATTTTAATTACAAATACGTCCTGTTCTTTTCAACACTGTTATTTTTTAGAAATAAAAATGTTGGCGCTATTTTAGTTAAAAGATTTTAGGTGATAAATTCCAAGGCATACTAGTTTGCAATTGACGCTGAGCTGGATGTTAGTCTATTCCGTAAACTGCTTTAAGCTGCTACTTTCACATTCAGTAAATCCACTCTTTCGCTCTTCATCTTTAATTTCAAAACCTACCTTAGTTATTTGTTTTTTATTTACTTCTATCAACACAGCCTTCATAAGAAAGATCGCGTTGCTTGAAGATTATTCAAGTCAAGAAGTAGACATGTTCAGAAATTGTATCAAACACCTGAATCACGCTATTAAATACTTTGATAAAAAAATATTAGGTTATACTATTTTTGTATAAGCAGCGAAGAAAAAAAAACAGCTTAACTAAACTAATCCTAAATTCATGATGGTTTCAGCGAAGCCATTACAGCAATTCGCCTATTGGCCGACAATACCCCAACCAACACCCCCTAATATCTGTTTATCAGGCTTTACGTATTTCTAAGATCCTAAATAAACTACTTAGCGGCAAAGCGGAGCCCAAAATTAAGCTTTTCTAAGGAAAACAAACAGCGGGCGCGATACAGACTAAACACAATAAAATTATATTAATACATTCAGGAATATTACTAGTAAGCCTTTTCTGTGCCCATGATGTGGGTGTGGTAAATGTGGTTGGCTCCAGCTTGGTTAGACTTAGCACATTACATTTGTTGGTTAAATTTATGTCTGATAATAAGATAGGTAGCTAACTAACTAATTAACTAGCATTTATTTACGTTCATTCTAACACCCTACTCAGTAGGATTGAAAACGATGTTACCGAGTTCCACCTATATTCTACATTTGAGAATTTATACCTATTTCATGATACTTTCAATATTGGACTGAACTTTTAAGAGAATAATCGTGTGGAACATTTAGCAAACTCGAGGCTCTTATTCATTGCCATTTCCATCTTTCCTTACAGACCGTATTGAATCAATTTTAATTCTGTTCGTATTTTAAGCACGACTTTGCATTGGCACCATTCTGAAATATGCCTTTATTTCTTTCATCGTATAAATTATCGCAATTTTGTTAAAGAAATATGTAGTAGACTTTGTAACGAAATTGATTTTACGGACCAATCGCAACTTACCATATTACAACAATTCCTAACCTTGGGTTAATAAGTTGTACCCTACCTAAATATATTATTTTGTTACATAAACAAAATTAAATAGGAATTCGTTGAAGCTCAAACCCAGACCAATAGGCAATAGCATACATACGCACGTACACACGAATATCATGCCTTTATCCCTTAAACGGACAGTTACGCCACGTCTGATAAACATTTGTGGGTCATTTATAAATTGTGTTTTATCATATGACAGTTTGTCGGCCCATCGCCAAAAATTGCAATACCCTTGTAACCCTAGAGTCCCTTAAGGTGAAAGGTGCCACGAAACTAGCGCCACGTCACGAAAAAAGTTATATCTTTTAATGCAAATAATACATCAGATTTGTCTTTTGCCCAACTTTTTTGGTGATATCTTAAAAAAAAAATTAGATCCTACATATTTCCTCCTTTTTTTGAAGTTTAGTTTCGCGGCACCGCTCACCTTAATCGACTTTTACGACACCTACAGGAAAGTAAATAAATGGGGTGATGCTATTTTATGCCGACATCACACGGCCTAGCTACTGCCTAACAATCATAAATGCACAAAATATATTGATATTTTAACTAAAAATGCTATTAAAATAAAAAAAATATATAAAGAAATGTTAAAATTTAAGTACTCTTCATTATTTAATACTTTTATTAGTATAGTCAATACTAGCTAAAGAAAATATTAGTGTAATGAACTATACGGAACCCTTTTGTTGTAATTGCTATTTACAAAGCAAAGATTATTTTGAACATTAATGTTAGTCCGAAATAATTGCTGCCGCAACAGTCATCTGTTTAGATAGATTGAGTGGCCCATTATTTATCTACTTAGATAGATTATTATGGCATGACTCTTAATTATGAGAGTAGCCGTTTTGGGTAAGGAGGGACTCCTAGGAGGCAGGGAGTTTTCGACCTCCCACACCAAGTAACCGCATGTTACGCGTTATTGGCATCATGATACACTTGCGTAATTCGCGCGCAATGGGCGAGCCGCAGTAGCCCAGATGGAAGAGGCGTTGCCACGAGTGATGGCGAAAGTCACAGTTTAGAAAACTTTGTAAGTTTTCTAACACAAAATTTCGATTTACTAACAAACTTTTTTTTTCCAAACATTATGCTCCACATGGAAAATTGTTCAGCCTCATTCTGATCTTGCCTGCAAAGTTTTTAGTACTCCGTCTGCTTACACCACTAACTTCTAAAACATATTGAACGAAATTCACGAGCAACGTCGAGCCGAGCAGTTATTTCCCGAGCTCGCAGTTCACATTGAATTCAACATGGATCACCTGCAATCTAAATGAATTTTAATTTGCGTCAGAAAACGGGAAGTTTTGCGTAAAAACACGAGAAAAATTCAAGTTGAAATAAATATCGTGAAAGAAATTCGTATGCATTGGCAAAGAATATGTAACGTATGCGCTGAAGGTATGCATACGTTATGGAAGGTGGGTGAACATTGTTGAATGAAAGGCTTGACTCCAAATCAGAAGGTTGTTAATTACTTAGGTTTCCAAATACATAGTTGATGTAGGTGGTGCGCGCGCACGGTCTGAGGTGTGAGAGACGACTGGCGAGTGAGGCTCGCCGCCGCAGCGACTCGATACAAAACTGCTGACATTACATTACATGCCTAGGTCCCTACACTATTCCCCCCCTTTTCTCAAAATTTTTGCCACAAAATTTTCAACATTACTAAGTAACAAAAAAATCCAAACAAAACTACTAATGATTATTACTGACCAAACAAAAAGGACCTAGCAAGAATAACGATACTCGTATTACATACATGAATTATGACACAAACAATGATAACATTGGCTACGCAGAAGTTACGAACATAACAGACGTTTACAATAACGCTGACTGACAAATTACAAAGAATTGCAAGTAGGTATCGACTTTGTATGATTCTAGAACTTATAAATTTCACGATGACATAGTAAGAAATTTTAAATATTGCATGGTGTTCTTAAATATTTCAACTGAAAAATTTCATCTTAAAAGTACACGACACTTTCTTTTACTCGACACACTTAACGACACTGAGACGTCCGACCGATATCCAAACGCTGTCCAACCGGAATCCGCCTGGGCATGAACTTCTCAAGACCTCCCGGTGAGCCTTCTGAGTGGTTCCACGTCCTACTCCTACTCCAAACGCGAGAGTCTTCTTTAAGTTCCTTTCCTCCAGCCTACGTGAAAACGGTGACAGTTGGCGTCGACGATTTCCAGTGATCTTCATAACACCCTGTGTGTCTTCGCACGCTCGCAGTTGTAACATGATACTCGGCGTCCTACCGCTCGCCACGTGGTACCAAGACGTGACTGCTACTCTGCCGACATGAAATCTACATAGCATGATAGCATGTCATAGTTCGCTCGTAATCAAGGGCTACGTACAACAGAGGCTTTATATTCCATCCACAAAACTGCAGCTTCTCCACTCCAACCGATGGCTTCTTCTCCACTCGGTGAGGATTCGATAAAGTTGTCGTGTCATCTTCTTTGATGTAGCATATCCAAAACAGAACACCAGTCACCTTCAGTAACCCCAAGGGACAGTGGGGGAGTCGTCTTGTCCGGAATATTTCTTCATTTATTTGCACAGGAATTTTCCATCAACCCAATTTCGATGATCTTGCATCTTGCGTGTTGCTAGTCGGGTTCACCAATGTAACGTATGCGCTGAAGGTATGCATACGTTATGGAAGGTGGGTGAACATTGTTGAATGAAAGGCTTGACTCCAAATCAGAAGGTTGTTAATTACTTAGGTTTCCAAATACATAGTTGATGTAGGTGGTGCGCGCGCACGGTCTGAGGTGTGAGAGACGACTGGCGAGTGAGGCTCGCCGCCGCAGCGACTCGATACAAAACTGCTGACATTACATTACATGCCTAGGTCCCTACACTTACAATGTATTCGTTACTATGTGACACAAGGAAATTTTCATTTTTGTATGTGCCGTGTGATGTGGGTTGAGAATAGCACCACCCCATTTCTTTCCCGTGGGTGTCAAAAAAGGCGACTAAGGGACTCGAGGATTACATGTGTACTGCAATTTTAGGCGTCAGGCTGACAACCTGTAACTATGGCCATACAAAGTTTTCTGAATGAATGAAATGACGTGGCGTAAATGATCTTTACAGCTCTGACTTCCTATTTTTATGTTCCTTAGTCACCTCTTACGAGACCCACGGTAAAGAAATGGGGTGATGCTATGCTAAGCCGACATCACACGGTAAGTACACTTGATTGACCTCTTTATTTTGGTGTGATCTTCCGAAACTACTTATAAAACTTGCTGTAAATCAAGTCGTTAAGAGCACCTGTTCCGCAACATTACTTGAGAGAATTCCTTTTTCGTGTATTCAGGCCAGGCTGAGTTATTCCATCGACCGTAATAAAGAAAAAACATGCCTCAGTCCCGTAGTTACCTGTCAGACAGAGTTACTTCTTTGGGTCTGGTACAGCAAGCAAAGCTACCTTAGTCACCTTTATTACGATAAATTGCTGTTAATAATTGTGTACTTAGATATGTATAATTTACGTAAAAATGACAAATTGTGAATACCAAATAACTCAGGTTTATTAAATCTCAAAATTGAGGGTCGAAATACTTTTACGTATAATACAGCCGTGAAAATCTGATGGTTAGAATATAACAATAAAGATTTTTCGCACGTATTGTTATTTTCCATTCTATCTAAAATTCGACTGCCGAACGTTAAAAAGACATGGGTACAACAGTCTACTGCTGGACATTTGTCTATTTGGTGGTATTGCCATACTCACCATGCTTGGCAGGCGGATTGGCGAGCGCAGTGCAACATGTTGCTTTCACAGACATGGGTCTCCCCCTATTGGGTGGTATTGATACTCACCATGCTCGGCAGGCGGATTGGCGAGTGCAGTTCAACATGTTGCATTCACAGACATGGGTCTCCCCCTATTAGGTGGTATTGCCATACTCACCATGCTCGGCAGGCGGATTAGCGAGCGCAGTTCAACATTTTGCATTCACAGACATGGGTCTCCCCCTATTGGGTGGTATTGCCATACTCACCATGCTTTGTAGGCGGATTGGCGAGCGCAGTTCAACATGTTGCTTTCACAGACATGGGTCTCTCCCTATTGGGTGGTATTGCCATACTCACCATGCTCGGCAGGCGGATTGGCGAGCACAGTTCAACATGTTGCTTTCACAGACATGGGTCTCCCCCTATTGGGTGGTATTGCCATACTCACCATGCTTTGTAGGCGGATTGGCGAGCGCAGTTCAACATGTTGCATTCACAGACATGGGTTTCCCCCTATTGGGTGGTATTGCCATACTCACCATGCTCGGCAGGCGGATTAGCGAGTGCAGTTCAACATGTAGCATTCACAGAGAATGCTGCTGACCATTTTCTGGATGATTTTATCCCTTAGTCGCTTTTTACGACACCCACGACTAGAATTGGGATGATGCTATTCGAAGTCGGCAACACACGGCAATCAGACATAGTTTTATTTTAATGCCAATTAAGTTTCCATTGAACTAAATTGTCGGCATCTCGTTCACGTAATATATAATAAATAAGGCGAGCATTCTGTTAAAGTCGACGGGTCAATTACAGTACAGCACCCCGCCCATAATAATTTGTTACTGGGCGAAACAAATGGCATTTGTATCGCACAGCTGCCCTCTAGTAGTTATTTTGAACGCAAACGAATGAAATTATTTTCCTATTTCAAATAACTTATATTGTATTAGAGATTTTTTAAATACTGCCTAAGAATACAAAATACCTCAAAGTTACATTATACAAACATAAGATATTCCCACATCACGGGGCAATAGACGCAACCTTTTCGCTTTTTTGTTTAATAAGTATAAAACCACAAATTCGTTTTCGAGTCCATAACCACGCGACTGGACAGCACATAAAGTGTTTCTTGAATCCCTTTAGTATGGATGTTAGGAGTTAAACTGTCAAAAGTGCGTTCTTTCCCCAAATGACTCTCCTTTAATTTTTACTACTGGGAACATGTAAATTTTCTGCTACATGTAGTACCTACTTATCTTATTATCTTCAAAAGTAAATTAACCTTTTTATGTATGGAAGATGGCTAGCTTTATAATGAGTAAGTAAGAGATAGGTATGTGCCTTGTTTTATCGACTAAACGGATGGTCACTTTGATTGGGATTTTTACCATTATTAATGAGTACGGTTAAAAAAAAAAAGTTTTGTGGGCACTTAAATCTTTAAGATGTATAAAAATATAATATTACATCATGACCAGTAAATGAATAGAACCGCTCTCTCTCTCTTCTCTTTTCGTGTGGACACCGAGTCGTCCAACGACCCGATGAACCCTGGTGTTAGAGTTTTTTTTTAACCGCCTACTACCACTAGTAGGCCTCTGAAATGGTTGTGTTACGACCGCCGTCTAAGTAATCATAGACAGCAACCGGGACCGACGGCTTAACGTGCCCTCCAAAGCACGGAACCATTTCTTCCAGGACAATCAGTTGGTTCAGCCTGCAATGTCCTAACCAGACCGGGAGCAAATTCACAAAGTGATAAATATCAATTGAGTTAGTGTCCCACCGAGAATCGAACCCGGAACCTTTACGTCGCAGAGTTGCACTACCACTGCGCCACAACGGCCGTCATAGAACCGCTAATAATTATGGACAACCAGATATCTACGTATGCTATGAAAACAAACGTATTCCCTATATAGTATTGACTGTAATTGAGTGTCAATATTGGAATCAAAACTTTCCCTATAAATAACCTGCCACATGAAACTAATTCATGTGTAAATAAAGTGGTGTCGGGGTAAACAACTAATGTCACCACAATATAGGTCAAATAGTACGCCCGGGGCTAGTCTACTCCCCAAGGGTTAAAAAGGGTAAATCATGCTCTAGTGTGCGCCTGTACAGTACATAGTATAAGTATAGTAAAATATAAGTGTAACAAGTATAGAAACTAGCCTTTCGCACCTTTACTTTGCAATGGTCAAATTAGCCAAAAATTAATAGGTTTTCAGGTTCCAAGTCGTTTATTTTTGGATTATAGTTTTTAGACCATTGGCCGAAACCAAATCATTTTTAAAGTCATTTTTTAAAAACGACTAAAACTAGGGTTCTTCTTCTTCTTCGCACATTAACAATACTGGTACATTTTAGTTACTATAATTATAGACACTTAAAAATAAATTTAATAAATGAGCTACCATACATAATCGAAAATTTAAGCAAGCGTAAGCGTTAAAAAGACACAAAACGTAATATTATGTGCTTTACAGATATGAATTACGCAATAGTACATAAAATAAGCGACTTTAGAATTTTTAATACCCTGAAATAATGCCGGCCGTATCGGAATAAATAAGTATTTATTTCAAAAGTGTATCAAAAGTTGGTTAGTTTTTATCCCTTTTGCGCTGTAAAATAGTCCATAAGTTATGAGCACTTCTATATCCAAAAACTAATCTTAAGCTTCAAATATTATAAGTATTTATAATATTTGAAGAATATAGTTAGTATTTATTCTATAAGAGCAACAAAAAAAAACAGACGCTAAAATTTATCACACAAAAGTAGGGCCTATTTCATTCAAAAAGGCTTTGATGAAAACTCGTTAACATTTTACATGACATAATTTTAGGTAACATAAAACACAAATGTTAATAATTCGTACAACGCTCCATATTCATGAAGTCGGTGTCATCTGTTGCTGGAAATATTAAAACCGTGTCATCGGATGGAGCTGTTACAAATTCATATTTTACTGCCACTAACAGTTTTAGAGCGACGCCGTTAAACTGCTCGCAGTTCTGTGGTTTATGAACCTACAAGTTTATTCACGGTTTACAAGGTATGAAGTACTTTCAATCACACTTTAATATTGGATAGCAGTTTCCCTACAAATAAGATAGAATGCTAGCTTATATTAATCTATCTTCGTCGTAATATATAAAAATATCACAATTAGGAAGTCGACATGAAATTTTCATAAAGTAAATATGTCAACTTGGGTGGTAAAAATTACTGAGTTTTTATTTCCATAACAAATTTGAACGTATAGGATCCGGCGCAGCAAAATGCAATATGACATAAAGATGAACGAAACATTCGCAATTTCAGTAGATAAATTTTTCTACAGCCTTGTGCGGATTTTAAAATAAGTCATTTTGCAATCTATGTGACGAAGATCCTGCGATATATTACATTTATTTAATATACATTAACGTGACCTTAAAACAGCTCTGCTGTGACAACAGTATTTATCATAACATAAGCATTCCCTTAACGTATGCAACAGCTACAGTACAAAATATCGTAGCATAGTGCTACGGCGTAGTGCTACGATTGTAACATTGTTCTATTTAAGGTTAAAAACTCAAATAGCTTATTCATTTTAGTTTACTAAATGGATTAGTCTTACTTACAGAACTTGATGCCGTTATTAAAGGGAAGTGCAAATTCCTTAAAAGTTTCAACCCACATATTCCCTGATGTTAGTCACAAGGATACAATATGACACAGTGTATGACCCACTTCAAGTGATCACGCAAAATTAGTTACTAACTTTGCGTATTAAATCTGCGTTAGCACTATAAATTGTTAAGATGCTCCTTCACTGTATGCTTCAACATTTTGTGCTTTTAAACTATTATTATCTTTGATATGATAACGCCGGCCTTATTTTAATTTACTTTCAAAGTGATTATTTGAATTAAATGGATTATAAAAAAATCAAACAAGGGCTAATCCGCAACAGGCATCGTCAGACATTATTCTAAAGATACAGAACAAATCAGCAACAAGCTTCGTCAAAACCTGTGACGATAATACGTTTCAGCAACATGCTTCGTCAAAAATAACAATGCTTACTTTCAGCCACATGCGTCGTCAAATTCAATCAAGTAGCCCTCCCCGGGCCATACCCCGTCCGAAGGTGCCTAAAATACTTGCAGCATTACCCCGCTGAATTGTTATAGACAACCTTTGGGAAAGATACGAACCCGAGCGAGGATCAAAACCTTTTTCCCGCAACCGTCGACCTATCTCCGCTATAAATTTTTTGACCTCGGACCCCCAAACGCTTGTAGTTTCCACCGCCACGGGAACAAACATGTACGAAGACTTAAGACAAGCGTACTTGCTATGCTTTAGCCTAGCAGCAGATTCGGCCGCACATCCCGCGGTCCGTTTTGTCCCTGACAAATGGCAGGCCGCAAACGTGCAGCAGCACGTAGAATCCCAAAGGAGACACCGACCTCTCTCCCACGGAATCAAAGTGAGACCATCAGGGCGCTTACCATCGGATCTTGAAAGACCCGAGGGTTCTAACACACATGGTATGCCTGCGGAAACAAGGGCGCGGCGAATTAAATCATTTAATGCATGGTGCCTAGACAAACGTCCCGCTGACCGGACACAGCTTAGGCCATGAAGCCCGTTCGCCTCAACCCTTGAACCACAAACACACTCATGTGGCTCACATATAGTACTGCCAAGACGCAATGCGGCAGCTACCCTCAGTGAGTCATCGTCCAAGAAAGTACCTAGTTGAGGGGAAGGCAGCGCGTGTAGCCACGCCCCTGACTCTGGACAAACTGAAGCTTTCAGGCGAGCCGAATCCAAGTCCGACGCATCATCCAATAGAAGATTCAGAGTCACCCTTGAATAGATGTCATCCCAGGTTTTCTGACGACAACGGTCCTCCGGAAGTGCTTCTCCCGGACATAAGACCTCCCAGGCAGACATGGCCTCAGTAACGAACGGGATAACAACCTCGTCACCATTAAAAGATAAAATCTGAGTGACCAGGCCCACCACCCCATGCGCAGAAGCCAAAAAAGCCGGAAGGCCAACCCCCTCCACACGACGCACCCCTAAACCTCCGTGACGAACAGGTAAGCCAGCCTGACACCACTGCCTTTCATCCAAGCTGACATTAAGGATGCCTTCCAGTGTCTCCTTTAATAATCCGTCCAACAAAGCAACCTCCTGAGGATATAACCAAGTAGGGGATGTTCTTACAGTATAAGTCAATTTCGGCATTGAAAAGCAGCTCCGCAAAAGAATAAGCGCCACGTGTGATGAAATGTCTTTCAATTTGACATGAATGGTTGAAAGCTCCATCTTTTTGGCTTCGAGCGTTGTTGGGACACCGCTAACGAAAATTGGCGAGCCTAGAAGGAAAAAACTATCCCCCTTCACAACCTTAATTCCGGGTGCCAAAACCTCAAACCTAGGAAGCAAAATGGTAGCGTTGGCACTGTTGGAAAAATAGATCTCACATTTGTTTGAATTAATGTCCAAACCAACCTCTTTTAATTTCGGAAATAACACTTTCAAGTCCTCCTCTACCGCAACAGCGTCGCCTCCTATCGTTCCATCATCTAAATACCACAGATTTAAAGGTGATTTTATTTCGGTTATCACCTTATGAATGGCCAAACTAAATATGAGTGGGCCTAACGGATCTCCCTGCTGGGCACCGACCTCCGAAGTTATGGAATCCTCACCATAAAAAAGAAAACTAGGAGCACTGTAACACTGGTAGAGAAAAGGATACAAAACCGGAATCCGTTCTTTTACTTCCATTAATATTTTATCTCTCTCTACACAGTTGAAAGCATTTTTCACATCCAACTTAACAATTACATTGTCACTACCGTCGCTTCTCATAACGAAAGCGCGAGTAGCATGAATGGCAGCCTCGCAGCCCAAAGCAGTTCCAAAGCCTAGCTGATGGGGGTGAAGGTAAGTAGATAATTCATCCTTCACCGCTCGACAGCCTAGCTTGGCCACTAACCGGCGCAAAACGCTGCCAACCGCAATGGGACGAACACCGCCATCCTTTTTACTAAGGGCACACAAACTGCCACCATATAAAAAAGGGCAGACCTCAACATTCAACCTGCCACTCAGCAGGAAATTGCACAGTCTAGTAAGGGACTCAAGAAGCTTTACCGAACCGTCACCAGCAGTAGGAGAAATAAGCTCCTTTAAGTGCTGCGGACGTAGACCATCAAGCCCACCCGCTGAACCACTGTAAAAAGAAGTTATTGCCTCAAAAACGTCATCTCGTGTCACAGTCAAAACAGGGTCCAGTAAACTTGGCGCCTGAGGAAGCGAAATAGGACGAAAGGGCTGCGGGTGTTTATCCCGGAGTGCGCCTAGCGTGTCATCATTATGAGGCGCAATAGAGCCATCTGAAACTAGTAAGCGCACAGCGCCCCTCAAGTCATGCACTTTAGACTCTATACGCTGAGCAAGCGAACGACTCCGAAAGACACGATCGTCGGTGTAAATATCCTCCCCCTCATTAACCACCCTGTCCTTAATTTTTGATGTTAGGGAACGAGGGTCTGCCGGGTCAGGCACCCCAAGATATTTAAAAGAAAAAGACAGCACAGAATACCAATCTTCCACACTATTGGACTGCAGACAGTTGTCAATGACTGATTTCAGTCTCTCCGCTACTAAGCTTCTAGCTCCCTTTGGAATGTGCTTTAGCACGCGCACTTTACTTTTAAGTGACGGCAAACTACGCAAATTCGCTAATGAATCCGGCTGGGGAAGGTCAGCGGAAGACGACGGAGGAGGCGGCAAAGGCTGTGAAAGTACGTCCCTGTGCTTATACGAGATATGCACATTGAGTCCTCTTGGTACCACATATTGTTTCGTGGAGTCTGGACAGTGGGGACAGGCTGCCCTTGATTGGGTACTCATTGAAAAAAGAAAAAAGAAAAACTAAAACATAAATAATATTATTGTAAATTCTCATCCACAGTTAAGTTTCGTCTTACAAATAAATGTATCTTAACATAAAATAAACATGCAAAACAAATAATTGAAATCTAGTTCTTTTATACTAATTCGTAAGTTAATAAAAATCCATTCTAAATACTTAGCTAATAATTTATCAAAAAATAAAAAATAAAATGTATTAAAATAAATTAAAAAAAAAAAAAAAAAGACGATCCAGTGCGGTGAGATTTGAATTATGAATCACAGTCCGTCCGCCTCAAATTGCTCCCCGTAGACCGCCAGACCAAAGTGACCGATGAAAGATGTGCGAAATTAGCGATAGCTTTCTTGTCGATCGCCTTGCGTAGACGAGATTAGTCGGAGTAGCCGAGTCACGATCAGCCGCGAATCATTCCGAGCATTACCGAGTCTTGTTTACACTTTATTTAGTCGTACGTTAGAATCTTATTTTCGAAAATTTATCACTTTTATCACAATATTATTTCACAGCACTGGTTTCACTTAATTTAACGTAGTTTAATTTATATTTTTCACTGGGTTTCCTCTTCCAAAGGTTTATTTTCATTGAGAAATCTGTTCACATTTGTTTACTGCTTATAAGTCCGCATATTTTTAGTAATGATTATCACAAACGATTATCCTAAGGATTTCGCATGTATGTAACACATTCCCGAACAAACTACAATAAAAAACTCCTTTAGTTATTATCGATCGTAATAAAATACGGAGCCTATGTTTACTACTTAACGCCCTCTGGTGGCAAAAAAAAAAAAGAATTAAATTAAAAGTATTGTTAATCATTCAAGTTAGATTCTAATTAGGTTGAGGTGACTTACAAGTGAACGTGCTTCTGGTCCAGGCAGCAGTCTTCACAAAACTTCAGACTTCAAGATGTTTGCCAACACTTCCGAGCCAAAACATTATAATGATTACCTAAAACAAAGCAACATTATTGTTAGAAATGCTACAATGACTCTTATTTAAGTTTGCACATTATAAAAACTTGTCGTGATTAAATCCCTATTAAGGCATATCGTATGTTATGGAATATGTATAGAAAAAGGTGGAACCAGTAATTTGGATATCATCGTCTCTTTCCTTTATTCCTTTATTATTTTATCTTGACGTGTACTGCGTACGTTAAAACATAATCACCAGCATAATGGTCGTATAACCCGCTTTTACTACGATATCAAGTAATGATAATCTAAATAAACCGCAATTCCAACCCTTAACGTCCATACGAACCCCTTGATTATCGTTAAATACGTTTAACATCCCCATTGAGCTAGCTTTTTGTGAGCATATCGTGATAAACAAAATAAATGATCATGAATCAAGGCACCGTAAATTGAAAAGTTAATGAAAATATGAAAAACGTTGTGGATATATTCAAGCACCGGGAAGTAATTATAATTAATTGAAAAGAGTCCAGCTTTTCGGGAGTACTTGTAACTTTCTAACATGAAACACACATAATGGCAGATATATTTTAAAAGCATAAGATTGATAGAGTCTGTGCAGAAAGAGAATAGGCATGGGCAAAAAAGAACTAATAATTTTTTCATAGGTTGCTATAAAATTTCTCATACTGAGGCACAGAGGCGCTCTCAATTTCCAGGCATATTCTCTATCCGCACAGACTACTATACTACTATTTTGGTAAAAAAAGGCGTGGTTATGTAGATCTCTAAGGCTTTTAAATACGTTATAAGAAAAGAAAGATAAGAGTCAATCAATTTGAAAGAGCAAGAAAAGCTATCGTTCCGTTATCGTAAACAGCCAGCAACAACTGAAATGTCTATTTGCATGGCGAATTTCCCGGAAATCTTTCTAGTGGTGAGACCACTTCAATGGAATCCCGTAATCCCGGTCTACCTGAATTACTCAAGAGATATTCGGGACGGGATCAAAGGAAAAACGCCGAACGTCTTCATCACAGTAATGCAAAACACAGACAGCCAGATTTGTACAAAGCACTCATGTAAATTAAACACTAGTCAATTATTGACAATCAATCGGAGTGCTAGGAACATAAATGTTGCATGAAATATGAAACACTCAATAATAATATGAGACTTATTTTTATAACGTTACTTTAAAACACAAATAAAAGGTAGTGACTATTTGAGAATAGTTATGTAGTTACTTTGTATAAGCCTATATTAAAGAGACACGTTTAATTTAAAAACATTTCGCAACAAAGGCGTCAAGCACAATTTTGATGGAAACAAATGTAGACAGATAAAATGGAAAATTGAATATTTGATGAAATGTACAGACAACGAAACGACACGGGAGGTAATTTATAAATTTATAACTTTCAAGGGTGAGCTAGGGATTGTCCGTGTTGTTTTAGAAATTTCGTGACAGATCAAGAGTTACAAAAACAACAACTCGAATTGTAAAGTTACGTGATTTTAATTAATTAATTAAACATTCGCTTTGCATTTGTGAGCATATACCTTAATAGAGTACGAAATAAAATTCACACGAAAAAGATAGGATCAAAACGAAAACCCACTTTGACATCGTGAGTTGACAATAAATGAGATTATCCTAGCTTCTGAGCCGCTACTGTTAACTTAAATTTAAGAATAACAGCAGACGTGAGCATTTCCATAACGAGTGTAATAATGTTATGTATATAAGTAGAAAAATCTTCTATGAGGAATTATAGCAATAGCCATGTCAGATAAAAATAGTGGTAGTACATCGGGTCGCTGGAAGACTCGGTGTCCCACACGAAAAGAGAGAACGGAAGTTTGGTATAAACTACTCAATTGAGAAAAATATCCTCATTAAAGCTTGCTACTCTTGTTTGCGACGGTAAAATGTAAGGTAAGTTATACATAGATGTACAAAACATAAGTGGTGTGTTTTGATCACAAGATAAAACTGCTTGAATTCACCAAAGATTTCTGAACACCTGATTTTTACAATCAAATAACCTACAAATTGAACGCAGGCATGACTAAAACTCGGCTTGATGGCTTGTGCTGATCGAAAATAGAACTTATTTCCATGAGCAACATAGCTGTTTTTCCTTCGAGAAGTGTGTTGAATCTCCTAGACATAGTAACGAGCACGGAAAATCCATTTGTACTCGTCTTCAGGATGCCAATATCAGAAACACTTTCTAACAGAACTAAACATAAAAGTCTACTCACAGGAAAATCTTCACTTTATCCACTTGTGAAGAATTATAACTATTGACTAGCTTATATGCGTATCTTTATTCAAGTATTTATAAAAAACTGATTTTACTTAAAATATAAAATATATTTTCAATAAGAAAACATGTCCGTTAATGAATCTATCAACAGTTTCAAAAGGCTTCGCACATCAAAAGCAAGTAATATATTAACTAGCACACCCTAAATATCTACTTATTGGTATTTATTCAGATATCAGGTTATTTTTTACCTCCTAATTGTCCGTTAGTACGTCCGTATGCACCAACATAAAGCTCTAGGCACACACGCAATTTTACCGTTCCAGGTAATCTAGCATGGGTCGTACGTAAGTCGTATTAATTTACCTTTAGATAATAACAGCGCTCTTCTATTACACATTTACTTATCGTAATAAAGCTTCCATTTATGTTGCCCTTCCTTAGTGTCCGGGGAACCCGTGGGGGATACTTGGTAGTTTTTTATACAATGGTATTTCCCTAGAGTTACTAGGTTTACTATAAGCCGGGTAAATAAGAGGATACTCGGATCCACAGCGGGGCACAAGCATCCTTCCGCCAACGCTACCCGGGAACTGTAAACTAACTAGATCGTTCATTAACAAGGAAGTACTATTATTTTAGCATACTTATATAGGGTGCAATTTTACTAGTTACCGATAGCGAAAACTCAAGACGGGCTTGTGATACAGAACAACTTTCCCAAAAAAACATAGGTCGAAATATGAAAATAATATTTGGTCCTCCCGTCCCTTACAAAATGGACGATAAGCTGATTTGAGTTACTTTGGAAACTCAAAATATATTTTTTTCATTTTTCAACCTATGGTTCTTTAGGAAATAAAACCAAAACATTTCCTGTTTAATTATATGTGCTATCTTAAAAGAGAAATTAGCATTATACTGCAAATGCAAGTCAGAAATATTTACATCAAGATTACAACGGAACGGAACCTATGGTAACGCTAACCGAAAAACTTTCTTCCGCTACTTCCCCATACTAAGACGGGGATCAATCTTGTCGTCCGTCGCTGCGTATTTTTAACGCATCGTAACACATGCGTCTATCAAATGTCATATTGAGAATTCTGATCGCCAATTCAGACACACACCGTAGCTGTATTTGTGTGGGAATAATATATGCAATACGTGAATATAAGATATGTCACGGTGCCTTAAAATACGCAGTGACAAACGACAATTGGGAGATCCGCCTTACGATAACACAAATGAAGCAGCACAATTTTTCAAAAATAATATTAACAGGACTCATACAATTTATTCTCATCTTTCGCGTATTAATGTCACAAGTAGGGAAATGAACTTTAAATGAAAAAGAGGGGAAGGAAGGAACAAATCACTAACCAATTTATCTAATGTGGGTAATGGGAAGCTCGGACGCCGCTTATTATAATTGTTATTTGAGTTATTTTGATTCCTATATGTGGTCCCCGCCACCAAAAAGTAGCCTAGCCAATGTTACACAGGTGGATATAATTGTAGCTTTATCGAAATTTCGTATGGGATAATGAGTCATCAAACGATCTTATAAAACCCTGAAACCTAAATTATAATAATGTGAAATTTGATGTAGGGTCGTTCGTTGGTCTCATATTATTTCATCGTTCCAATACACAACTTGTTTATTAGTTTTACGTGTTAACATCTATCATATTATACCTAAGCGTAATGCCACTGTTAAAACAGCAGCATAAAATTTTAAATCAAGCTTTACTGCACTAAAGCGCTTTGCACAGTTTATTTTTTTCTAACAGCTTATCCCCTGCACTCTATTATGAAAAAGCTTGACCTCGTGAATAAAGCATAAGAATTGAAAATATATTTGAGAAGAGTAGCTGCTTCAAAGAGATCTATGAATTATTTATCTGGATCCGGTGATAGCACGATCTGATTTTCTGTGATCAATTGCATTCTACATACTGACGATAAAAATTCAAATAAGTAGGTACGTACAGTTATATGTATATACTTACCTTGGTACAGGTAGGCAAAAGAGCTAAGATTAAATTACGACAACTATAATGTTGCAGTAAAGATGTACGATCTAAGATAGGTACTTAATCTAATCTAACAGAGTATGTTATTTGATCAATTCGCATTTAGTCGCAGTATCATTTAAAAGCTTTTGTCTAATATGTCACATTATCAAAACTTTAGGCAACAGTGATGGATATCTACACAACATACTGGAATGGTATACTGAAATTATCCTCAAATATTTGCCAGTTATTGCAAAATTTTACTTTTTTACGCACTTTGATACTCTGCCTAACAGTACCCACTCATTACAATTATATATTTAATTTTATAATTATAAGTTTATACAAAACCCTGAGGATAGCTACGTTACAAAACATATTAAATTCAAGCTATGTTCAATTAACAAGATCTAGCTACGCTTGTTTATCATTATCTGGATTAGGGACAAGTGGTTTCCTCTAATGGGGATCTAGTAATATTTAGATACGCAAGTAAATAATCCACTAATCGACAAAACTATCTAAGTGAACCAAATTTATTGTTAACCGAAGATATTTTGTAAACATTTTACGTAATTTGTATTCTGTTCAGGGAATAAGGAATTAAGGCATGTTTTGTTAGAAAATGTGAATAATAAATCTTTACAAAGTAGAACACGAAGGTACCATTCAAAGAGGGATCATTTTCTTACAAAAATAAACACAGCAATATTCAAACGAAAGCCTGAAAGACGTTGTGCGGTCAGAAAAAATCATTCCGCGCAAATTCCTACCAACCGTTTCTCCGCTGTAATTCAAAACTCCCATCCCTAATTCTGTAAGAATGGCGCTTTTATGCGGCGATTATCAAGAATGAAATAGACGGAGGCTTCCTTCGAGCTCATAAACTCCTTCAGCCGTAGTCGAAACCTTGGAAGTGGGGTAGTTATATCCGATCCCCCTTTACTCCCTTAAAGGGCCGGCGCATATCTAGCCCTAATTAGCGCGGGCCGTTTTTAGTTGCACTCGTAAGTTGCAAATGAACTGTCTAATTAAATATTGGTTTGATTTGGTAATGGTTTACGCGAATGTAGGAGCCATTCGCGCAAGTCAGCCAATATCAATAACGAAACACTTAACTTAATTAAATTGTTTATAAAATAAAAAAAGAACTGTTGTTGATGATAAATACAGTCATAATATGAGTCATAATAAAGTTATTACTAACTGGTTATTAAACAAATAAAGAAATAGAATTACAATCCTGCCCTGTTTATGTAGAGATAAGTGTAGAAAGTTTTCAAACAAGTTTAGTCTTCGAATGCAAACCGACAACCGTTTGGAATTTCTCTCGGTGATTTATCTGTGTTGTGGTATAACGTGCAACGTTCAATATGTCAACTTGAAACGAATACGTGTTCGATATTTTTGTTCCAGGGGAATAAACATGCAACACAAGTCCCAATAAAATTAAAATAACTGTTTCCTGTTGTATGTAGTCCTACTCGCCCCAGGAAAAACGTTTCGGATAATTTATCGTGTAATGTTCCGTAAATGCACGAAGGCATAACGTTATTGTGACATTTGTCCACTTTTACTTGTTATATAAAGTCACCTAGGTATCCAACTTATGCGATAGATGTCAATTTAACAATTCCTCTTATCCTTCAATAGCGCTTACACTTTTCGTCATTGTTTACAAAAGGATAATAGATATCCATGACATGTCATGATTAAAATTTCTCATTTTTAATTATAAGTCGCAATTATTCTAATCGTCGTTTAATTTTGCTGTCGCGGTTTCTTCTTCTAAACCTGTTCGACGGAAAATGACAGATGTAAACAGAAATTATCGAATTAACTACATTTATTAATCTACTTAATAATAGTATGAACGTAGTTTTTATATCGCTGCCAGTTCGTTCGCCTTCAATATAATATTCTAATGATACATGAACTTTACTATACCCGTACTTAAGTGCAAGTTTACCAATGTATCATCACTAAATTATCACTACCTTGACTCGTTGTCCTAAAAAAGGCCACCCTCGTGCATTACCTACGAATTTTGATAAATACTATAGTACGTAAGTTCCTATACAAATGTCCCGTTGTTCCAAATGTTAAACGCCCACAATAATCTAATGAACATATTTTGATTACCGTCCAACGTCCTTATTATTAAGAATTGAGACTGCAAAGGTAAACCGGCGGAATTCTAGTCTATATAATACTTAATTGGAAGTCGTTTTCCTCAATTAAGAGAGTAAATAGGCGAGTGTTCTTTGTTTTAGTATTGTCCATCCCAAATAAAGGTAAATATGTTCTTTGTGTGGATCAGAATATCTAATCAAGCTGACGACGGTACAAAAGCTCAAATTTTGCTAAATTTTGTATAATAGGCCTTTTCGTTTGTTAAATTGAGTTCTTGTTTACGTTTATTAAGGTCGAGTAGGTACAATACAATGCGTCTGGCTTCTACTTCAGAATTAAATTTATTATCAGTAGCTAAGTATTTTATAAGCACCAAGATAGTTGGCTTAGTTTGAGAAATAATGAAAATGTGATTGGTGTTTTAATTACTCCTACATCCATAGTAAAATTGTGTTTATCGTTATTTTTGTGCTTGCAACTGACGTAGGTACTTAGCTTATTTTTAACTGTTCTTTTAGTTTTTTTACGGTCTTCTGTTGCTATACTGGGTGAATAGGGCGGTATACCAATAATTTTGCAGGCGAGATCAGACCATGAAATTTAACAACTTTTTTCTATGGAGAATATTAAAATTAAAATTTAAAAAAAAATATATTTTTTTTTTATTTCAGGAACATAAAATATACCTTAAATTATAGTGGCCGGAACCTCCTTTTAAGCGTAAGTTGCCTGTGTCAGGAAAAATGAATATGTTGGTAAAAGGGAAAAAAAATCGACATCCCATACAAAATTCCCGATCAACTGACTGATTTTCTACAGAAAGTCGAAGAAGAAATCTTTTTTCAACTTGTGCTCCATAGTAAAAGCTATTCAGCTTCATGATCTGATCATGCCTTCAAAGTTTACGGTACACCGCCCCTTACACCCTGTATAAATAATTCGATGGTCGTACGAGTAGACAATAGCACTCTACAGGCCCACTTCAGGCGACCGATATTGACTGAAGTGGTCATTATTGTCATTATTGGTGAGGATATGCCTCATATTATATAGCGGCTGTATCTATATAATAACTAATAACGTATGTATTATCATTAATATTTTATATTAGCAAGCAAGCGGTTGAGACAACTGGTTTACTTGTCCGTTATAGATTAGTTTGTTTTTTAATTGGTTCGTCGATTAAGCATTTACAACGTCTCATGGCAACTTATGCCAGCGCTCCATAACCCTGTGGCCCAGTGCTTTCTTGAGTTGTTATTTGCTCTAGTTTCGTAATGCTTAAAATTGTGGTTCCTTAAACGTGGGTTTTGAGTGGGTTCAAATATTTTCTCAAATTTCTGTATGTCATCTACCTACAGTAGCTATGGAAAGAGTGGACCGGCAAATATATGGCGATTTTAGAACCTAGCTAGTTTCATTTACGCATAAAAAAAAATGTTTAAACCAGAACATTTCCCTACCTATTCAAACTGATTTGCCCCTTTATGCCAATATATGAAGGAACTGCATCAAAAAATAGTTTGATTTGATTGTAGACGATTTTTTTTTTATTTTTAGTTTTGCGCCAAATTTGTTTACTTATTTCATTATTCCAAAAAAGATAATAAATTAAAAAATATTGATAAAATACTGCTCTGACTTGAATTTCAGTGTTCCATTTATATGAAAAACGGATCACCTTAAAACAATTTTATTTCGATCACATTATATACGGTGAAATTTTATTATTCACCAATAGCGAAAACTCAAGACGGGCTGGTGATAAGGATCAACTTTCCCCGAGGAACATGGTTTGAAATAAGACAAAAAATGTGTTTCCATAGTAACCTAAATCAGCTGATCGGAAATTTAGTATGGAAGGCCAAATTTTGCCTACCGACCTATGTTCCTTTTGGGGAAAATTGTTTCTTATCACAAGTCCGTCTTGAGATTTAGCTATCGGTCACCAGTAAAATCTATATAGTTATTTTTCAATTTGCTACTGAAATTTGCTAACATGTCGCTAGACCTTAATGAATAAGTATTCATTAAAATGTTTATGAAGTTAAATAGCAAGGCAAGGCAATAGCAAGATGACAAGGCCTGTAAATAATGTGTGTTATAAACTTCCACGCGGAAAACACATAATACACGGAGCATAAAATATGTTCAACTATAGAGTAGCGAGATTGCCTGTCACCTTGTCGCTAGCTGCGCCGTCGACTGCTAGTGGTAATGTCGCTCCATTTCCTATATCACATCACAGATACTTCCCAGTAATAGTTATATTATACGCCATATATCTGAGAGCCTATTTTAATGCAATAGTCTCATCTATTACTTTAATAGTTGAATAAATAGGCTGGACGAGCCAGGGACCCAAAATCGTATACGAGGATGTATCAATAAACATTTGGGATTGAACAGACACAAAAACAATTTAGTTGTAGTGTCTAAAACAAGACAATAGCGTCTTAAACTAACTCAAATAAAAGTCGCATTCGAACATGAACTTTTATCCAATTTGGGATCTCGGTAAAATACAGTAGGAAGATTGCTTTACAAATACCTATTCAGGGTGTCAGGGAGAGCCCTCTGAATACCGAATCGATGCATGCAGTCCAGTAACTTAGATCCAGTAGCTTAACAGGCTTCTTCTGGGTGAGCTCGCTCCATCTTAGACTCTGTCTCTGCCCTATGACCTAGACTCAAGAGCAAACCCATCATTAATAAAAATAAAAAAAAAGTAAACTGAAAATCTTTTTCCTAGGAACATATGTTAGGAAAGGAGAAAAAAACGATCCCCCACACAAAAAACGGTCACTTGACTGACTTCACTATGAGAAGGCAACTTTTCTAACATTTCCTTGAATATGGTTAGTTTCATGGTCTGAATGCAGGGTGTCCTTATATACCGTGAAGTTGGGGCGTGAGACGCGAAGTATAATGCTGCCTGACTCGACGTTACGTTAGAAGAAATATTTTATTCGGAGAGAAGTCACTTGACTTTCACTTCCCATTTTGTACACCGAACGCCTAAAAATTGGCGATGAGATTGCAATATTGGTAGGACTGAAGTAGTTTCAACAGTATCTTGGGTTATACAGGATTAGGAAATTATAGTACCCGCAGTATTTATTGGTTGATAAAATAACATATTGAAGACAATGTAGTAAAATCATCTTCATCCTAATTTATTTGAGGTCGGCGCAACATGTTTTTACGCTTTACAAGACAACCAAGTAAAATGTTAGCCGGTTTTCTATCAGGACAATACAAATTGTTGTACGAAGAAGAAAATTGTGCAGTACAAATGTATTTTTTATACAATGATGGATCGTAACGTTTATAAGTTATACACGTAATACTATCCTACATTGATTATAGTTGATTTAATTTCGTTATGTTTATCCTATCCAAGCAAAAGTTTCTATACCTAATATACCTATTACTTAGATGAAAGATTGGTCCTCGCTCCAATCATTTATCTAAGATCTATATTTATGATCGTTTTGATGGTTAAATAATTCGTGCTTTAAAGTTTTAATTATTCTACATATTTAATTGGGTCAAACACAGTCCAAAATGCTTAAAAGAATGATTCATTTTTATTGTATTTTCACAAAGATTGTCATGAAAAGTTACTCAATTATTGTGTTTCACGCTAGTAGGAAACAAATGGAATGAAAAAGAGTGTAAGTGAACACATATGTAATCAGATGTACATAGGAACGTATACTGATGTTCTTTAGCTGCAATAATGTACACATAGTGAATCGTTTTTTCATTGGTTTGGAACTTTAAGGGAGGGCAGTAAAGTTTAAAATCACTGGTCCAAAAGTTTTACCACGGGCAGATGAGGGGTTAACATACAGGATGACCACGCCCGATTTACCATCGGACCGATCGTTAGTGTATATACCACTATAATACATAAATAAATAAATAATGTGTACAAAAAACTTAAATTTTGAAGACAATATGTGGGAAGCACAAGATCTAGTTACCCACCACAAAGATAACCACAACTCGCTGGCTCTTCAATCTGCCCGCGACCACAGCTTATGTAACTCAGTAAAAACTCCGGGGTCAAGGTAAATCGCATAACATATCGTGTGTACCTATAACATATAACGATAAGACTGGTTTAAAGTACGTCAACGGAAACTGAGGTATGTAGGTATAAACTTCTAGAAGTAGGAATTTTGTAAATTCTATTTCGGCATGGCGCGGGACCCAAATTCAATAAGGTTCTTAGCCTGCTTGCAGTAATGCAACTTGCATTCCTCGGCCCTGCCTTCCTTCGGGACATTAATATATCGTCTACTCTATATTTCACAGACAAATATTGTAACTAATAGAATTGTTTTTCTCCAAGCGTGAAGAAAGTTATGCATAGTTCATTTCCACCCTACGTGTTTTTTCCTGACAAACAGGAAAAGTTACGGAAAAACCAACTTACTAGGATAAAATTTCTTCGAGGACGATGGCATTATGTTGTATAATGTTTAAGTTATGAAGCTATCTTTGGAGGTAGTTTCGGACTAAATCTTCCAGATGTTCATCTGGCTGTGGGCCCATTAAATTCAACGCCGCTTCGAAATACTTCACGTCACCGTAAAAAAATCCCGACCCGAAATATTTCACGCGGTTCAAAAAGTTTTGGACGTGAATCCCTTCTAGAACAGCGGACTTTCGGAAGACGAAAGCGGAAAAACATTGCTAGGTCATAAAATATTAACATGTTTAAGTATGACAGGTATACGCACAATTTTCTTTTCTTTATTATTCATAACCTGACCATCTGGCCAAGATTCCGCTGAAAAAAGCGGGATGAAAAATTCGGCTGTTCATAAAGTATTTGGTTTTCCGAAAGTGATCGTATCTTTTTACGTTTACCGACTCTCTTTTTACGTTTTATGACGTAACACACTTACTCATGTGAGTTTATACCTATAATGTCGTTGCGGTAAATATTTCATTCCCAATGGGAGAAGCTCTGAGAAGCTACGTCAGCTTCGGTAGCAGTTGTAATATTTAGGAAAAATTTGTGATAAGAGCAAAACGAATAAAATTGTGAAAAAATTTCAGTGCCGTGCGATGCCAGCTTAGAATAGCATCACCCCATTTCTTTCCCGCGGGTGTCGTAAAAGGGTTACATGTGTATTACAATCTTAGACGATGGGCTGAAAACCTGTCACTATGGTCAATACACAATTTTCTGATTGACCCTCAAATGTTTGTTAGACGTGGCATACATGTCAGTTTTTACGGCCGTTTACGCTCTGCCTGCCGCGCAAGAGATATAGGTGTGATAAGTATGTATGTAAACTTATAGTCTTGTTAAACTCAGGCACGCAACAACTGAGTTGCAAACGAGTATATCCCTAATTTACTGAAACTTAGCTTGACTGTAAGCACATATAAAAACATGAAATGTATATGTCTAGAACATTTCTAGTAAACATCACGAACTTTAAATATGCAAGAAATATTAAAAATTATACTTTGTTTTGATAGCAGGTTCTGTAATTATCAACCGTGCCATTTTAATTACTCCGTTGCTGTAACATCTCTTAACGTAACGTCTTTTCTTTTACTTTGAGTAAGTAAGTAAATTAAATTACTTTTAGCCAAATTGAGTCTATTTAATGCCTCTCTTTTGCACTGTGTTTTTGTCACCGCTATTTTCAATGTAAATAAATATAAACATGATAAAAGGTCCCCAGAAATATATTTGACGTGGAAATATTTTCACCGCAGAATGAGGAAGTTTTCGGAGGCGAAGTATCTTGAACTAACAAAGTTTAAAAATAAGGTGAATAGCACAAAGTCTTGATGAAATTGCGGCTTCTGACCGCCACTATACAAATGACAAGTTATGACAGCCACAACTTGATGCGGCGTGTGTCATGATATCCCGCTTTAATAAAGGATTTTGTACACACCTTTTGTCAAAAACTGGATCCGTACAGTTATGCGATGCGATGCGTATGAGAACCGCCTAAGCCCTTTTACTATTCAGATGTCTGTCCGAAGTAGTTTCATTATTGCTAATTCTGCAGAGGTTATTTATTTAATTATCTATCTATGTAACACGTTTTCTTACAAACTTAACATCATCTCGGATTTATTTATATCGTCCAAAAGGCACGCAGGGTGTTATTTGATGAAATTGAACATAAACTGTCGCATTGTCGTAAACCAGTCTCACAAGTATAAGTGAAAAGTTTATTTATTTACCTACTAAAAAGGAATATACTGAAACGACCCACAAATATTTGTCAGACGTGGCGATAACGACCATTTTTTTACGGCCGTAGACGCTTTGCCTATATATGTTTATGTATGAATTCAACGTTATAATCATGATACTCAGATTACCCGGGATTATTTTTCTCTTGCTACACTCACACACATGAACATATTATAAACCAACTCTATATTATACACAATAAATATTTGATGTATCTCTGGGGAGAAACTTCTTATGTTTTAAAGATTATCATTTATAAATTTTTACGAGTAACTGAAATACCTACGATAATTTGATATATTTTTGTGGTTAGAAACCATAAAAGCTAGGTTTTGGTATTAAAATTTCATTTTATTTAACACATTATCACAAAGTAAGTATTGGCGGCGGCGCGCTTTTTGTGACATTATAATACATATATTACGCCTATATCCCTTGTGGGGTAGGCAGAGCGTAAACGGTCGTAAAAAACGGTCACTTACGCCACGTCTGACAAACATTTAAGTCGCCTTATTTTGACAGATAACACGTATCTTGCCTCAAATTATCAGACTTGACATGACTATCATATCTGCTATCCTCTTCTAAACCTGTGTGATGGAAAGTGACAGCACTAATTTAAGGTAAATTAAGAGATTTTATATCCCGAATTGAGGCAGCTATATATGTTATTACGCGCGTAACAGGAGCATAGGGAGTTTTTTGTAGTTCCTAATAATAATTATCAAATACAGAGTCATTGTACCAAATTCCAGATGGTTGGGAAGCATTCCAATTTTAAAACTCAATGCTATAATAGTATCTGAAACTAAACAGACAGCTCATGGCTGGCATTAGACAGAACGATTTACCACCAAACAATCGAGCAGCTTATTGTACCTACAAGTGATCTACTGCCTAGATATCTCTGAACGGTCCAAAACAGAACAACAAACTTTACTGACTAGAGGAGCAATTACAAACTAGCTATTTAGGCGGGGATCACACTTGTCGTCCGTTGCTGCGTATTTAAAAAAACTCGTTAAATTCTAACGACCTCATTTCAGGTTAGTGTGAATGATTCAGCGATGACTTTAAGTTTTTTTTTGTTGAATAGTAAAACAAACTTTTCACTTCATATCTAGATAGAACACCTACATGGAGCTCTAGAATTAAATAATTAGCAATCGAGGCTGTAGGGTATTCTAATAAAGCTAAATAGTCTATTAGCGTGAATAATTAATGGAAAGACGCTTATTGTGTGCGTGGGAAACCGCTATAATTGATGCCTCTTGGACTCACTGGGAATGTATTATTCGCTTGTCATTTCAAATATTCGATTTGAAAATGTGATCGAGCGTCGATTTCTGCCAGCAATTTCTAATTAATTTTAGAAGAGATTGAGCAAGGTTTGAATTTCGAATTGTTTCAAACCAAGAATTCATTGAAGCTTTCGTTCGATCATATTTGTAAAATAAATAGATAAATCTGATGTAAGCGATATAGAACACAGATTCTGTGCTCCTACTTACATACTCGTAACTTTGTATTGGTATTTATCGGTAAGTAAAAATTCATTTCATTTAACAGGCTTACCAATTTCCTGTCAATTTTAATTATTGTTAAACTGCCCGCAATTTCCTCATATTATTCAAGGTTCAATAGGATTATTCAAAATACGGTTGCTATCGCCACGTAAGACAAATATTCGAGGACCGTTTAAAAAAATCTTGTATGACTATAGTGACTGGTTGTCATCCTACCGCCATAGTGACGATTTGCTAACCCATCATCGCGAAAATTATAATGCATATGAAACCCTCGAGACCCTTAGTTTTCTCTTACGACACCCGCAGGAAAGCAATGGCGTGATGCTATTCTAAGCCGGCATCAAATGTCTTTAGGCCAAAACATATCGTTCGCACAAGGCTAGATTACTTGGAGGTAGAGGTAATTTGTAGACTTTCATTCGAGCTGTAACTAGTCTCACTTAGTAATTCATTATTTACCTGCGTGTGAACAAGGGACCACAAAGGTAGCTAGTTGATTGATAAGGGCCAGGAACCAGGAAGGTCACGGTAACCTCACTAATTAACGCTGAATAAATAAGTAACCTACTACACCCAAGTAAGTAGAAAATTAATTGATAGGTATGCTACAATAATATTAAAAAAATACTTGACATGATTAGTCATGGCATTTCAGATATAACTTCTTTAACTATCGAAACGCAGCTATATGATATAAATGAGTAACAAAAAGGCGAAAGCAGGTCAAAGTAAGGCTCATGAAACTGAACCACTTTTCCCATGAAACATAGGTCGAAAAATGATAATAAAATGGTTATCCCATAGTAAATATACCAGCTGATCGGCAATTTGTATGAAAACTTTTTTTTCATGGTTACCTTGGCCTCATTATGGATTGTTATACCGTTTTTGTTTCTCCCTACCCTGTATTGTCCAGTAACTGAATTTCAGATTAGATTAATAATATGACTTCAAAGAATTTTCTCGCACGTTGTCATATGAGATCTTAAATTCTTAGACTGGTCATAAGTAAGTAGGTGTATCTCGAACTGAGTTCCAACTAAAACGATTTTAACATCTGATGCATTTCTTTTCGAACTAAATATTAGATTGCAATTAATTAACATTCTATTTTTTATCCTACTTGAAAATAAATAAAATTTATGTATACTACTTTTGTTTTAATGTATGATGGAACCTTATAGATTTCTCGTTAAATCGCTCATGATGAGACTGAAAAATTACTAGTTAAACGAGTGATAGACAGTAGTAGGCTGCAAGCTTTGTGTAACCAACTTAATATGAATGTTTTTTATTTTATTTGGTTTATGTTTACTTATATTAAAGTGTTCTGTTATCAGTTTTAAGTATCCCCAAACAATTTTTATCTGAATATCTTCTATGTACAGACTTTCGTCCCTCTAGCTTTATTATGTGTATCGAAGAAATGCAAATGCAATGTATGTATGAAGATAGACATAACTATTTTATATGTTAGTCAGACGAACTAATGAACAAATGACCCTGACAAAAGATCCAAGAAGAAAACTTCATGATTGGTTAATCAACACAGTGCACATAGGTCGTTCTCCCACTTTTCGTCCGTCGCTGCGTTTTTTTAACGCACCGTAACGTATGTGTCGGTCTGACTAAAGGGAATTTCGAAATCCGGTCTTATTTGCATACAAATACGACTACGGTGCGTTTACGGATGCGTCTTTCAAGTCGTTATTTATGGGAATAAGATCGGAAATTGCGATTTCCTTAGGTCTGACAGACGACTGCGTTACGGTGCGTTAAAAATACGCATCGACGGGCGACAAGTGGAAAAACCGCCATAGTGTTGTTTTTTGAAAGAACAAGAGAAAGTGGTATCACGTTTCGTTCGAACATCATTCATTCCATTCATTCGAACGAGGAACAGACAAACACATGATATATCTTTGTTCACAGTACGATTGATATGACTTGTTTACACGATATTACTATGATAAAGCATAATATCTTCTTATATTCAATATTTAGATTGTTCTGTGGTAAAAGCTTAAGTTCATCCAAGACTTGACTTTTCATAATACCTGTCCCACAGGCAATGCACTCCGATGTTAATAAAAAACGATTTCACAAACATAACCTTTCAGGTGACACGGCATACTGATTGATTACTTCCTTGGCTCAAAGCGAGTGCACTAGTGATATTTACAACGGAAATGGATTTGTTCGGAGCGCCTGAAGATGATCTATTAGTTTTGCATGCAAATTTTGCTTTTAAAAAGCAATCATTTTTCTTTCTGTCTCTGTATCCATTAGCTAGCCACTACAAAGAAGCTATCTATTATTGGAAAGAAATATAAGAAAGAATTATTTTAAACCGAGTCAAAGTAGACGGGAAAGATTTTGCTCAACAATTATTATGTAAAGTTGGACTCCTCTATTTCAAATGCCAGTTGAATGGCTGACGTGGCACTTCTTTGTTTTCTTTTATTACACTTTAATTAATTCACCCTGTCACTCGAAGACAGGGAGAGAATGTTTGCAAAAGAAATGGATCGCTCGCACTCTTGTCTTCTGTTTGACTTATTTATGTGATGTTTCAAAACACCGCCATTTTATTTGCGGGCCGTACTTGACTTGAGTATTTTTGGCAAAGGTTTCGGCGTATACAGTCTGACCTGTATTTCTAGTATTTTCATATATAGGTATATTCTTTCCTTTGAAATGTGTATCAAAAAAAGTTTGACGTGAATAAGTTCAAATTCTACAAAACAACAGACTAACTTTAAAATGCAAATGATCAAATGAGGTTAAAACATATGACTACCTAATTTTCTTTGTAACACTTAAACACAAGTTTTATTCGTGATGTTTGATTTAATTTAATTATTTCCCTATTATGAATTACTCCAAAATACTCAGTGTAGGTATGTAGGACATACAATCACAATGAGGGTCAGTCATAAGTCTTACACTAATTAAAGTGAAAAACTCTTTTTTTATATTTTGTCCAATGATTTAATAATTCGTTACCCAAAAGGTATAAAGTAAAAATATTTCTTTTAAATAATAAATACAATGTCACAGACTGATGACGATATGACACGTTAACATGACACTCTGATGGACGAGGGTCAAAGATCTGTGATAAATTGACATCGGGGTAAACAGCTACTTCAAAACTAAGTCAGCGTGTCAATGTTACTAACAATAATATCATATTTTTAACTGCTTTTCTGTTGAAAATTGTGATTAATGAACAGTAGTGCCTAAAAGCTTTTGAAATCTACTTAAGTTTATAAGTTAGGAAAGGTGTTATAACTATTATAAAAATCTCTGAATAAGAATCAGTGGTTTGTGATCGTGTTATTCGGCCAAACATAATTCGATACAACGATAAACTGAAAGTAGTTCCCCATCTAGAACAATAAATGTGGCTCATCAATTATTTCTATGACATTACCATGGCGCCCTTTAACGCCCCCTGTGGATGTCAAAGCTGTCAATGTCGGTAGCAGGGCAATACGTTTGGGCGGAATTCATAACACGATATTGCGTCAGCGCGACCCACGTGTGCCTCTGTTTGATGAATAGTTATTGTTACCTGCTATGTGACACCTGACTTAAGCACCATGTTTGGAGGGTAGGATATTTGTGAGCCTTTGTTGTTCAAATACAGGCTTGTGTTTGTCTAAGGAGTTTGAATGGCATGATGAAATAATATTTACTTAACTAAAATTTATAGAATCTAATGACATACCGTTATTACTGTAATTATATACTATATGATTAGGTACGTCGATATGAGAAATTCTACCATAAAGATTCAAAACACGTTACGTATTTGGTTTCATAATAATACTATCACATCCTTTTACGATTTCCCTTCAATAAAGTTCCTTTTAACAAAAACCTATACGATTCGTAGCACGTAGCGTGTCGCTCGTGCTCGTAGCAACTACGTAGCCGTTCGTAACCGTCCGTAGCCATTTTATTTGTATTGTTTTGTTGCACCCAGAATTCGTTCCGCCGCCGATATAGCAAGAGCAATATAAAACTTTAGTAGGTGGGTGTCGAAGTTACATGCAACGATTATTTTACACGACAATTAACTTAGGCAGGACAACCGCGGGGAGTAGAATGTTAAAAAAAAACTTTATGCATATAGATTAAAAGGTTTTAAACTCATCGCCTTGAACAACGAAATTTTGGATTCATATTTAATATGACAACTAAAACCGAAAATTATAAATAAATAATAAATATAAATACTTCCGTCACTGAACTAAATATTCCACAAAGAGAAACGTGACAGACTAAAAATATTTAAAAAACTGTGTTCGAAAATAAATGAGTCTAATTATTCGCTTTCTCTTTATTATTTTAGTACCTGAAAAGAGCTTTTGAAAGTGATAGTTAATTTTATTTATTCAGCTTGGCTATAAAAATTATATATGTTAGATAAAAATAATACTCATAATTTAAACTGATCTAGGGGTAACTTCTATGAGTTTGACACAAATGTTGGGAAGAATTGACACCTGTTTTTATTTGAACTTTATTCATTTTAATCTTCCAATCACGATCTGTCTGGAATTTGAAATAACTTGTTACAAGAAAGTCACATTATATTCTCACGAAATTGTAATGAACATTGGAAGAGTTGGTTGGATTGAGTTGAAGATCTCGATGCGAAATAAAAGTTTGATTTAATGAAATAATAAAATATGCAGAAACATTTATCCATTTTTTATTCCATTTAAAAAATCATCGCAAGTTTTATCGAATAAATTTTTTCTAGGACTTACTACAGTTCCCATGATTTCGATTTTAATCCATAAAAATATGAAAAATAATTTGCTTTTGCCATACAACATTGACGATAAGCTGTAAGATTATTTGTACTCATATAAATATTAGCATACAGATCTACAATGAAAAAAAAATTCCGGCCCTCTACACGAAAAAATACATTAATTGGTCACAAATTGATTGTTCGTTTGTTATTTGCTATGCCATTCGTTTTCAAATGCTTTGTGAAGTGATCCATAAGGTTCCAGTCACCAATTAAGTTAAACACAACATACGACTGGGTAATTGAAATTGAACCAATTATATCGACCTATTCGAACTATTGCTCAATTATATAACACGCCAATGCTAATCATTTATCTGGCCCGATGGCGTAGCGGATAATACCCTTGCCTTCTGAGCCGAGGGCCGTGCGTTTGATCCCCACAAGACACAAATATTTGTAAAGTAAATTTTATGGTATTCTCTATGTATAATATGGATTTATTTACAAAAAAAGTATATATGTAATAATAACAGCTATTTAGTTCCCATAGTACAAGCTATGCTTAGTTTGAGGATAGATGGCGCTATGTTAAAATGATCAGGATATCTTTATCTTATCTTATCTTTATAATTTACAAATTAAATTGCAAAAATATCTCAAGCTACGAAATGAAATGAAATGAACTTTATATAATGTAGGATAGTACTATCACTTATTGACGTCATGGTCCCTCATTGTAAATAAAAGCAATTTGTATAACACAATTTACTTCTTTTTATAACAATTTTGTATTGTCTTGATAGAAAACCAGCTCCAGCGGGATAGAAAAATGAAAATAAAGGCACTGCCTCGATTCTGGCTAGGTTAATCACACGACATGTAACATTTCTTCGACTTTTTAAGGTATCTCTATTGACGATGTTTGAATTGAAAATGTTTTGAATTAAAATTACCTGATACCACTTAAGTTTAGGCCCTGTTGATTTTGTAGGGCTAATGATGTAATTTTGTTATCAAATTTTAAACACGATTCGAGCTACTCTTAACAAAAATATCAGGAAATCTAAACTTATTCAATTAATGCTTAACTTGTCACACTAATAATACATTAGGATACGTGGCATTTCCTGTTTTTCACTGGAGAAATAAGGTATATTTTTCCTCCTATGTCTCGTATACATGTCGCAAAATACGTTAGGATAATCTAATAGATTCGACGAGCTTTACGACCCACAAAAATCAGAGTCGTAAGCATTTAATGTATCCATCCATCCTATACTTTATTATTCATCCAAGTTTTATCTCTTTGTTTGTGCAAGAACATAAGCAAAAGTTGACTAATAGGTATATACATTTTGTAATTGATTGTATATTTGTAACATACTTACAACTTTATCTTTTTAAACGCTAGTTAAGCCAATAGACGATTTCAAAATTTTGCACACATATAGGAAGTAACATGGATAAACAATCACATAGCATAGTTTTATTACCACTTATGCGGACAACGCCGCTGGTAACAGCTAAAAGCAAATATAATTATGCTTATTTATCTCTGATAAATCTTTTCTCTGAATAAATAAGCTGAGTTTTCTGCTAATAAGTCACAAATCTATTTAAATGAGTTGGCATTATGATAGCGAGTTTTGCCCTTTGCCCAGTGAATTAGGTTACATAAGTTCCCAAAAATATTTCGGTTACATCTGGAATACGAAATGAGACCAATTTTTGAAATACTTTTGTCGTGTGTGTGACACTGTGTTAACAACGATTAGGTATTTATTTTGCGTATCAAAACCTGTTGTTTAAACTTAGTAGCTTAAGTATACCAATTGTACAATACGTATTATCCGTAATCCAACAAACCACGCCATTAAGCTTCATGTCGTGGTACACGTAATACCATGTCATTAACTATCTCCGCGTAGATGTATCACGTTAACGACTACTGACAAAGAATAAACTATCAAATGTTTTATTTTTCCGATATGTCATTTTACTCATTGAAAAAATATCAATTAGTTTGAGTTCCAATACAAAACAAGCAACTAGTTTCAAACAGAATATTAACTTCACAGGTACACTCCAAAATACAGGGTTAGTTAACAATTAGCACAACAATTTATAGGACGGTAATATTCGAAGAATTTAAGCACACACATACAAACACATATCACGCCTATAATCCCTTGCGGGCTAGGTAGAGCGTAGAAAGCCGCAAACAGCGGCCATTTACGCCTCATCCGACAAATATTTGAGGGTCATTCGGGAAATTGTGTATCGCCATAGTGACAGGTTGTCAGCCCATCGCTTAAAATTGAGGTACCCACCCTCGAGTCCCTTAGTGGCCTCTTACGACTCCACGGGAAAGAAATGGGGTGATGCTATTCTAAGCCGGCATCACACGGCAAACTTAAGCACGAATGACCAAAATGATTTTCCAAAACAAAGGTTTAGGTAAGGTATTTGCGCGTGACGCAAACCAATTAATTTAATTGACGAAGCCATGTAAGAGTAAGTTTGAATATGGAGCAAGATATTATAATATTGTTATTGAACAACAATAGAAAAGAACTACACAGGTAAATTTATATTAAATATCAGCCAGCCCAGAGCCACTTAACCACTGCTAATCGTTTGCCCGAGGCTAAAAGATATTTTTCCGTTGTGAAAAGTGGCGTTTTTGCTATTGTTAGCCAATCTTTAGCAAACATTTAGATTTATATTTGTGTACCAACCACGTGCACAGTTGTGAAATGCTCACACTTTCCCTGAAGAGAGAGTTTTGGCAATCGGCCAAGCATTGTGTCAACAAATAGGATCAAACAAGTGGCCGACATTTTTGTATTTATTCACGAACACATTCGGTAACTCTAAATATTAAAAATAGATTTTCATTCTATGGTCATTTATTTCCTTTAAAAGTAAAAAGTAAGATCGGCTTCATTCACGACTGTCCGATCCTCTCTGCATGCCAAAAATATGATGATGTAGGTAATATTATTCAAACAAGATTTCCTCCTAGAAGTTTTATACTGATGAAACCGAAATTCAATTCATGTATTCGGAGCTCAACAAACTTTTTGCCGTATCTGGTCATAAAATATGTACATATGCTAGCAGTTTTTACATACTAGATAAGTATACATACAGTATTTATTGTATGAGAGCAAAGAGGATTCTTAAGAATTTTCATCAGACCGAAGTGAACCGAGTAGTTTCTACAAAAGCTACAGGACCCTCTGTGTTGACAATCATAAATTATTAAAGATTATAGACCCTGTCAAGAATACGAGTATGATTTATAATAAGCTTCAAACTTCTTATTATTTTTAAGAACGTAAATTATTCAATTGTTTGTCTTCTTTAGACATTATAACTACTGGCCATGTATTAAAAGTGTAATAATTATTATTTCCGCAGATGGGCTTCGACGCTCAGAATTTGTTTCTTCTAAATATTTAAGACAAAATTATATTTATGTCCTAGGAGCCGCCGAGAGGTTACATAAATAAACTGAAAATATGAGTCCGAAATATGTGGTGAAATATCTTAGAAAAATGCCGCAGAGAAATGAATAATAATATAAGTACAGAAGATAGTAGTAGAAATCCACCGGTGAATTATTTGAGTCAACGAACGTTAGTATTTTATATATGTACATGGTTTATGCACCCGACGTACTTTAAAACTGAACTCTTAATTTTTAAGCAGGTTGCAGTAAACAGTATACTACATACATTTTCAAAAAACATACACCTAAAATCTACCACCCCATATAAAGCACAATAAGCTCACAACTAAAGAATAGTCAAGCTATAGACATATTTATTGGGAAACTTATACAAACAAAGAAATATTGACCTTTGGGAGCGACGAAACTACTTATATATGGGAAAAGACTCTTCCTCCAAGTAGTGATAGCAAAATAGCTCTATAGATTCTAATAGAGAAAACCTTTTTATTATACCAATTGGGTCCTTGTTGCCCCAAAGGAATATAAAACTTCTCTTAAGGTCCGGAAAAAGGCCTAGAATCGTAATGAAAAGGAACAAATAGTATTCGATAAAAGCCAAATTGATTTCCATCCAATTTCTTTCACAAATGTCTAACTCTAATTGCTTCATAGAAGATCAGTAAGGCGTGGAAATTAAAGACTAATGATGCAAATAAAACGGCAATGCCCAAATGTATTGTCAAAATATTTGCCCAGGAACCTCTTGTTTGCAATTTGCATTGTCAAAACAAATATAATTAAATCAGAAAGAGGCATTTTAAAAGCGGTTAAAATTTTTATTTATAGAAAATTATACCTATCAATAATATTGAGTCGGTATAGGACCCTACTTGACAAAGACAAAATTTAAAAATTTGTATTTATGCAAAACAATAAATTCCGCGTGAAATCTAAGTAAAGCATCGAAACGTAGCGTGAAGAGGCCAAAGAGTAGGCGGAAGAGCGGAGGCTGCGGGTGCATTGACATAAACATTGTAGTGCAGTGCGCAACAGGGTGGCGCGAGTGTGTGCGTACCTGTAGGGTCGCGGGAGAGGTCCGAGCGGGACCGAACGCGCGCGGGCCTGCGTGCGGACTGCCGCCGCCCGCCATCCTCCACGTCCACGCTACCCCGCCACGCTCCCCCGCATCCCACAGCTAGTACAGTTACCCCGCACTCACCCCGGACCAACGGGTTGCCGCTCCAATTCCAGATTTGAGGTATTCCAGTATTGGCCGAATTAATCTGAAATTATGTTAACATGCCGACCGCTCTGCGCTCATGTAATTCGCGGAGCTGAAACTACAGTTGGATTAAGTTGTAGAATGCATGAAAATTAAAGTTTCAAGAGTCACACACAAACGTAATTTTAAAATCACACTAATAGTACTAACCTGTGTTTGATCTGCTGAAATTTAATCTATGAAACTTTAACTAAAATCCAGATCGAACTCAAGTCCTAAGATATTCTATATTCAAGCTTTGAAAATTATCGCCACTACAAACAGCCATAATTATATCTTTATCTTTTTTTTATATTATATCTTTTTCTCTTCCAAAATATGCATTGAATATTTTTCGCCAAAACAATAAATATATCTGGCAACACCATCCCTCACCTCGGGACTCGGGGCCGGAAGGCAGTGTCGGATGGATGAGCCTGCATCCCTTTGCCCCGAACCCGCAAAAAGGATCCGAAAAAATACATTCTCTCCCGCATATTCCACTGCTCCCCAATGACAACTTCACCTAATGGTATACATACAAAATTGGCACACACGGTTTTTATTTCATTACTACGCACGTATGTCTGGATTGATTTGAATTGGTGATAGAGCTCTTGAATTTATTTTTACTATTTTAATAATAATGTATAAGTACCTAAAACATCGTAAGAAAAACAATATATTTCATGTTTTCAATCAGACTCCAAATCTCCATTTAATAACAAATTAGCGAAAAGAAAAATCATCGTCTTGAATTTATTGGATTTAATTTCATTGTACTTCTTATTTTGAAATAAATCAAAACTGATTTCTAATTTAAAGAAGCTTAGGTCGACGTTCTAGTTCCAAACCTGTTTTTATAATGTAGATCCAAAATTATTGCTATGATTAGAATGCGAAAATGTTATAAATCTTTTAACAATAGTCAATCAACCCAAACGTAATAGATTGAGAAATAATACCACAAATTCTTACTTGAATTTGGTGCCTGGTTTGTGGCCATACGTGAACTTGCACTTCAAGTATTTAAATCTTGTTACCAACGTATATTCCTGTAACATTGACCTAAAATGAACTGTTCTCAAATTTATCTGCGTCGAGACGACGTCGTTATGTGAGTAGAGGCTTTGTGATGAAATTAATCGTCTGCTCAAGACGGCTTCATGCCGGGAAGTATTTGAGTGTGACCTTGTCAAGGGCGAGCTAGTTCTGATCACAGATTTCTATACGTTCTCACTTGTGGGATTCAGTCGCGGTGTTCCGAATCGCATCAATGAATATGAATATGAATATGAAATAAAGGTTTCCGCTCTATTCTTTATGCCGTGTGATGCCGTAGAATAGAATCACCCTATTTCTTAGCCGTGGATGTCGTAAGAGGCAACTAAGGGACTCGAGGGTAACATGTGTAATTCAATTTTAGGCAATGGGCTGACAACCTGCTACTATAGTGTTACTTACACAATTTTCTGAATGACCCTCAAATGGTTATCAGACGTAGTTTAAATGTCCGTCTTGTACGTCCGTTTACGCTCTGCCTACTTCGTAAATAGTTTCCACAGGTTTCAGCGTTAAGTTGAGACATGGAATTTATAAATATGACATCAATGATTTTCAGCACACGTTTTCAGCGCATATTTCATACGACAAATACAAAATTCGGGGAACGAATTATACGCAACAGGTAGAATCCGCAAGGCGTCGTAATTGTTGGGCTTAGGATATGGCTCACATATTACATCATTGCATATTTCAGAAATTCGTACAAAAATCGTAATTGATAACACAAAATCCTGCTGCGGCACATTTTTTTTTAATAGAACTTAAAGCGGTTCTTCCACTTGACGTCCGTTGCTGCGAATTTCAGCACATTCGTAACGCATGCGTCAGTCAGACTAAAGAAAATTACGAATTCCTATCTTATTCCCATACAAACACGGTGACAGTGCGTTGTCTGCCAAATAACGCATCCGTCAACGCAACTTAGTATGGAAATAAGATGGGAAGTCGCGGGTTCAATCTCTTTTCGTTTGACACAAAAACTAAACCAGTTACTACCTTTATTCTGCGGGTAAAGGAAAACAGTGTGAACAGCATTAACTATTTACCTATCGAGCATAAAATAGTAGATTGGGGTTGGTTAGCTGTTTCCCTACTGGTAACGTCTAACCACGCTACCTAAATAAACCAACCATAAATAGAGGTACCCGCCTAGTAGTGAATTTAAATCACTTTACGTTTCTACCCCATCCTTAATCAACCAATTACAAGTAAGGAGTTCGCATTTGTGCAAGGACACGTAAAAAGATCAATAGTTTAAATTTAAATTCATTCAGCAGGAATGCGATGCACATTCAACGAAAAAGCGACTAATTCTTTTAAAATGAAGAGATGAAAAGAAAATTTATTGCTCTTTATAATCAGAATACAATTTGATGAAATTTTATTTACATAACTACGCAAATCATCTATGAGTACTGTAATAAAAAGCTATTTTGGTTCGAAAAAATCCAATAGCAACGGTTTAGTCTGGATATTGTAATGTAGGCAATAATATTACATTACCAAAGCTTGAAAATACCCCCGAGGGCGTTTCAGAAGTTAAGCTTTGCGAGCTAAAATATTTCAGATGTTTTATTAAGTGGCAATTATACAGTTCAGACTTTCTCCAGTTTGTAATTAATTTATTGGTAACATTGAAGATTTTTTTTATTCATTAATGTCATGTTTCCATTGTGAAATATTTCAAACAAATTTTTTCTACGGATTGTCCGTATGGACATGCAGCGTGAGACAAAAAATCAAAAACAAAAATGTAAGTATATGAATGTTTTTTAATTCATACAGGGTGTAAGGGACAGCCCAGCGAATACTTTGAGGTTGCATTCAGACCATGGGACTGAACAACTTTCGATGAGATTTTTTTCAGGAAACATAAAAAATACTCAGCCGATCGTGATTTTGCATGGGAGATCAAATATTTTTTGTCGTTTCCTGGCATATGTTCTTAGGGGAAAGATGTTCAGTTTCATGATTTTTTCATGTTCAGTGTCATCCTTACACCCTGTATGAATTAAAGAACATTAATTTATTTATATTTATATTTTGTCCCTTACACCCCGTATACTATTGGTCTCAAGCGTACACCAGCTTAAATTTACCAAATTAAATTGTTACGGATAGCTGCAAAATACTACATCAAGGTCAAATGCAGATTATTGTAAGTACTCAAGTCAGACCTTTGCTAAATTATGTAGTAGAAAAAAGTCGTTTATATTTTTGTCACGTCTTATGGTTCTTATTCTGGAAATTAAAACGAAACCGACGAACATTATAAGAGATTTTGTAATTTTGCTAAATAAAACTTGCAAAATTTTCTACCGTGGGCAGGATAACAACCTGCTAGTTTCGCTGTCACTAGTAGCGACGCCTATTCCATCTGGGCTACCGCGGCTCATCCACTGTCCGCAAATTTTGTAAATGTATCTTGATGCCAAACACGCGTGGCTGGCTCCATCTACCGGGTTAGTTTTGCTCCTAAACATGTGGGGTTACCATCCATGTACTAGCTGTTATAGGATGTTTTCTTTATGTGATTCAACGGTTTATATGTATTTGAATTCACGTGATGTTGAACCCTAAACTGCTACTTCTCTCTCTTTTCGTGCGGGACACCGACTCGTCCAATGACCCGATGAAATCTGGTGTCAGAGTTTTTCAACTGCTACTAGTAATATTACATCCATCGCACGGAAATAATAACATTCATGACGATTAGTATTGAGACGAGGTATATTGTGTTACGTATGACTTTTTAAGATATCGGTAAACTAAACGTCGCGATTCATATAATACAGGGTGTAAGAAACAGCACTCCTTAAAGGCTGCATTCAGACTTTGAATCTGAACAACTTTCCCATAGAAACATATCAGAAAACGACAAAAACAATTACGTCCCATACAAAATCACGATCAGCTTCCTTTACTAGGGGAAGTCAAAACAATATAGACGTTTCCTGATATATATTTCCGGGGGAAAGTTGTTCAGTTTCATGGTCTGAATGCACTCTATCAGTATCCGGAGGGAAGCCCTTTTCATTCTGTATAATACCAACGAAGTGAACCTTTTGTCATTGTCTGTAACTGTAACAAAGGTGAGCCAACACGAAGTTTATTAATTCATTCACCTGCGAACTAACCAGACCCAATTCTAGGAACTTCGCTAATTTGATTGATTAAACGATTGATTAACGTACTTTAAATACTAATCCATCTGCCCGAATTGCCGATTCTCCCTTGGGTAAGTAGGTAGTTTATTTGAAATCATTTTTAAAGGTCAGTTAGTACATTTTAAATACTATAACTTCTGTATTTTACATGGCGCTGTATTTAACCTTTATAACCTTTGTGTAACTTAAAAAGGACATTTCCACGTACTTAGACGTACTTAGACAGGTAATATTACCATTAAAATACTTCAATGACGATTTTGTCAAGATACTTCTGTTTTTAAAAACGGAGCGGACTACACTGTATGCATTATTCGACGGAACGTGTCAATCTCAACGGTATACGTCGAATAATTCGCTCGCAGCTGTTCGGCACAACGGCAAATACAGCTGTGAAATATTTCACACCCGGCTTCCATCCGACGGAGAATTTATACGAGTGCCTTGTAGGGTACCTATGTGGCATGGCAGAACCATGAGCTTTGTACCATCAGTAACATCCCGAGGGATCAATTATTCAAGGCTCCGATTCCCATAATTTTTAGGCATTGTAATGCTATCGAAGCTTAATTGACATTCTATTGCCGTTTGTGATTTTCTATACTTCAAACTGTTAGCAGATTACGAAACTGCCAAAACCCTCCAACTAACACTCTATTGAAACACTACTGAGACGCTTTTCAAATAGCGGAATACGGCCCCAGGATATTCATACGAGGTTACTCAACACTGCCAATCGTGGTGAGTATGGCAGTACCTCCGATTAGGGGAGACCCATGTCCACGAGTGGACTGCTGTGGCTGTTAATGTTATGTAAAGTGTCGGTTGATACATTAATGAGAAGATTTCGGTGCTACAAATTGTACTAAAACACGATACAATCGAGTGACTTCTAGTAATAATTCAACTAATTGATAAGTAAATTAGTTTCAGTTCACAAGTTCCTTAATTTATCAAGAAAAGCAACACACAACAATAGGTATATTCTATCACAAAGTCAAATGAGCAAGAATAGTCAAGAAGGCAACCTGGCACCTACAATCTATGTTCTATTGCGGGCTAAGAAAGAGTCTGCTATTTTACACTCTTGTGAACTCAGCAATGGATAACGTTGTATATAATGATGAACATTCTAACAAAGTTTCCGCTTAGATAAGACCCGACAGGTCCATCTATTGAGGTTTGGGTACCTGGCGCCCAAACTATTGTGGTTGTGTTCAATGTTCTGTAGTCTGAGAACAAAAACTTAATCGGATCTAAGAAGATTGATGTTCTAGATTTTGCTTTGCTTTGTATGAAATGGTGAAGATACTAGTTAGGATACAAGCATCTTATTATGCTTAATCTTCTAAAAAAAGGTCTTGCTCCTTTCAAGTAGGAAATTTTGCTAGTAAGTAGACAAATTGACATATTAGTACTTTGTACCATACACTCTATGTTATAATCATCATAATATTTATTCTGAACATAAATAAACCTCTACAAAGCTAAATATAAAAAAGGGTTAAGTTGAAAATGTCCGAAGTAATAATTTACACTTACACCGTTAATATATTAAAGTTGCTTTTTTCTCTATGTTTTTAACAATTTAATCAAAACAAAAATCAGTTGTTCTTTGTGGAAAGTAGTCATCCAAGTTGCGCTTCATTGAAGAAGCTTGCTAACGAAATACATCGGAAAACGTTTTATATTAAACATGGTATTAAATAGTGCTTTCATAAATTTTACAATAATTTATTTTACAGACACATAAGTCCTTAGACACAAGAGCGTGATATAGATAGTTTCAGTCGGACAACGTAGTGTTTATTGATCTATCTACTATTCTTGACATAACATCACCTATCAAGCTTTACCTTCCAAACAACGTTAGCTCCGTCTCAATGGTTAGGTGCTCGACTATTCAGAACAGATTCCTTTGAGTAACTCGGTTACCAGGCGCTTATTACCACTGACTTTGTGGAAGTGTAGGTAGACACACAAGTGGGTAGTTTAGTTAGTTTCAGTGAGGTAAGGTAGTGTTTGTTGATCCATCTACTATTATATACTTAGGTAAGGTACCTGAGACCTATTATTTTGATGAGATCCATTTCCTAGCAAGTCAAAGATTTTGGATTGTTTGAACCGACAAGAGCAATGGGCTCTATATAAGGTCTTTTTACATACATACATACATCAGCCTACTGCAGTCCACTGCTGGACGTAGGCCTCCCCTAGGGTACGTCATAGGACACGATCTCTCGTTGTCGCCATCCAGTCGCTACCAGCCAGCTTTTTAAGTCATCGGTCAATCTGGCCGAAGGTCGTCCAACTCGGTGAGTTCTACTCGTGAAACTGAACAACTTTTCCCAATAAACAGAGAAGGAAATATGAAAAAAATGAATTACCTCCCATACAAAAATGTTTAAAAACGTGTCACTTTGTTAGGGAGGTCCAATTTTTTTTTGTCATATTTCGATCTCTGTTTATTTGGAAAAGTTGTTCAGTTTTACGAGTAGAACTCACCTTAAACATATTTGCACTAAATTTAATAGCACCAAATAAAAAGAAGAAAGTTACATCAAAGATTTTACGCTCAAGTTGTCTCAACCTATACTATCTGAAATTCCACAAGTAAGCAGGCGAGACCTTTGTCCTCAGTAGTTCCTTTGTTATTTCCTCTAAAAGAACAAGCGGGCACTTTTTTTGTTGTAGTTGATCCTTCAAGGGCGCTAAAGGAACTATTGAAACTATTTGCCAATGTCCTGCACTGATTACAAAACAGAGTTATTTACTTTAAAATACTCGTAAATCCTTTTCAAACATGGAAAAATTACAAATTAACAAAACTTCAGAACCCCATTGGTAAACAGGGTGTAAGGGATGGTGTACTGAAAACTTTGAAGGCATGATCAGACTATGAAATGGAACAGCTTCTATTATGGAGCCTATGTTGGTAAACGATTTTTTTCTCAGTTGTCAAATTCAGTCTGCCGATCGTGAAATTTTGTTACAAAATCGTTAACCAAAATCGCTATTATATAAAAATTTGGTATTTATAAATTGACCCGTTTTATATTCTGACTATGCCTACAAAGTTTTCCGTACACCGTCCCATTACACCCCGTATTTCAATCGTTGAGATCACTGCTACCACAATTCGAGACCTCAAAAACGACCTTGTTCTACATAGGTACATCTAGTTATTAAAACGATTACTTACTTCATTATGTTTAACTCGAAGCCCAAAGATAAAATATTATGTAGCGTCACAAAAGCTACGAGAGCTACGCTGTAGCTATGACCGTAGCAATTTTAGAGGTGTCTTCTAGTAAACCTTCTAATCCCAAAGTTCAATTACACCGCACATCTGCAAGCGTCGTAAAAACTGACTGCGCGGGCAGTTTGGACGTCTCTAGTAATTGTTATTGCTATTGCAGCTGTGCCACAGCAGTAAGCCATCTCTGGTTCCACACTTGAGGTGTTGACTCTTGTGATAATGTTGATAGTAAGCGGTTTTTCATACGAACGAATATTGATTTTAAAAGCTTTTATTTAACTTGCAGTGTATGTAAGTAAGTAACAATGTTTGTTCGGTGCAAATCTTGCAAGTTTAATTTGAACCACTTCTCGGTATCCGATTGAGTTGAAATTTTGCATGTTGGTCCAGAACCGATGACAATGCATGTTAATCATAAATTTGACCTGATGCTGCTGCCAGGATCGGCTCCGTACGAGACATCTCCTCAGCGGTTTATAGCTGGGACACAAAATTTTGTATACGAATTCGTTTATTATAGGCGGTTGGTAGGCCCACCATGAATTAGACGCTACATCCAGGGTTGTCTTCGAACTATGGAACTCCTCAATATTCAACTGCTGGGACTTGCAATTTTGTATACGAATTCGTTTATTATAGGCAGTTGGTAGGCCTACCATGAATTAGACGCTACATCCAGGGTTGTCTTCGAACTATGGAACTCCTCAATATTCAACTGCTGAGACTTGCAATTTTGTATACGAATTCGGTTATTATAGGCAGTTGGTAGGCCCACCATGAATTAGACGCTACATCCAGGGTTGTCTTTGAACTATGGAACTCCTCAATATTCAACTGCTGGGACTTGCAATTTTGTATACGAATTCGTTTATTATAGGCAGTTGGTAGGCCTACCATGAATTAGACGCTACATCCAGGGTTGTCTTCGAACTATGGAACTCCTCAATATTCAACTGCTGAGACTTGCAATTTTGTATACGAATTCGTTTATTATAGGCAGTTGGTAGGCCCACCATGAATTAGACGCTACATCCAGGGTTGTCTTCGAACTATAGAACTCCTCAATATTCAACTGCTGGGACTTGCAATTTTGTATACGAATTCGTTCATGATAGGCAGTTGGTAGGCCCACCATGAATTAGGGTCACGTCAATAGAAGACCTCCTGATAGAAGAATTAGACTGTTCGAAATTAACTGGGACTCGGCCATGTAATAATGACGCCATCAATGAAATGAAAAGACTAAGACATATTACAAGCTAATTCTTCTATTATGAATGCCGGAGGAGTAGGTACCAACCTACTTCTATAGAATATAAAAGAGATAATTATACTTTATCCTAATGTTAATTTTCCCCGTGCCTTAAGTTTTTCCATTGAAGGTTTCTCCGTTTTATAGAAAGACTTTCGTATTGATCAATAACTATCGTAACATAAACTAAAAAATATAAAATAAAATTATTTTAAAAAAACTTTTAAAACAAGCTTTTATTTAAGTGCTCTGAAAAGATGAAAATAAAATTTTGAATGACATTAACCACATTCATTTATGACTTTACAGAAATGAAAATATAATAAAAGCTTGTCGCGAAACTTTCAATTTGTGATTGAAATTTCGTAATAAGGTACGCACCTAACTGTAATTAGGTAGTTTCTTCTAGGCATCGCGACAAGCTTTTATTATATTTTCATTTCTGTAAAGTCATAAATGAATGTGGTTAATGTCATTCAAAATTTTATTTTCATCTTTTCAGAGCACTTAAATAAAAGCTTGTTTTAAAAGTTTTTTTAAAATAATTTTATTTACATTTCCTTGCTTGCCGTTGGTCTACTGCCGGTTATGACTGCTCACGTCGCATTGATGAAACGTCCGACGCATTTCATACATTATGTCAAAAAATAATTGAAATGCACCAGACGTTTTCCGATGCGACGTCGCATCGCGTTTTTGTGCTATACTTCTTTTCTTTGTAGAGTAAGTTGCATTTCAGCGATTGGCAATTGATCAACATAAATGATATCTTACTTCTTGACTACGTGAGACATGGAATCATGTCTCCCTAAGACCCCTGGCCACGCTTCATAATCACAACCTACTCGAGCGTTAAAATCACCTAGCAGAAGAATCTGCTCTCTTGGGCGAATCTTAGCGAGCAAGTGTGTAAGGTCTTCATAAAATTTACCTTTAGTTTCGTCATCCTTGTCCATTGTTGGGGCATATACACTGATAACGTTCAAATAATTGTCATTGTCAAGATGTAGACGCAATGATATGACCCGATCTGAGATGTATTCAGGGCAGTCTTCAAGTTTATTAGCAATCTGGGTCTTTATTGCGAATCCAACACCAGAGCGTCTCGGTTCCGAAGCCGGTGTTCCTTTCCAGAAGAACTTGTATCCACCGCCGTGTTCTATGAGCTCGCCTTCACCTGCTAAGTGAGTTTCGCTTAAAGCGGCTATGTCCACATTGTAACGCGAGAGCTCTCTTGCCACGACAGCAGTTTTCCGTTCTGGGCAAAGGTTTATGTCACGGTCGAGAAGAGTGCGAACATTCCACGCACCGAAAGTCATGGTGGTTATTTTTATATTATTTTTGTACTTGCGACCACGAGGAATGGGATGCTTGGGCAGCCGTGGTTACTACCCCCCAATCAGTGTAGGGCAAGCTTTGTTTAGGACACCTTTTCTAGTCCCTTCCCCTTGTGGGGGAAGCAGTGCCTCCCTAAATAGGGCTGCTCCGTCACTCCGGCTGCTGCCCAATCCACGCTGTTGCCCCAGGTGCAGCGCAGAAACGACCATCAATACCGGAGCCGCCAATGTGCAGGCATCAGACAAAGCCGGGAGCACATCACGACCCGACCTCTCTACCTCTGCCCATCGCCACAGGACTTAGTCTCAGGAGCCGTTGTTCATGCCGCAGTCATCTGCGCAGGATATATTTAAGTGCATAAGCGTGCGCGCAAACGCAGATGCACTCTCTCGTCCTCACTCTTCTGTGCCCAGTGGAACGGAGAACCGCTACGACCGGAGAAAAGTTTAGATGCAGCATCTGGCCGACAGCGCTTTTGACCTCAGCTGTCGCCCTTGGCCTTCTGCATTGCCTTGCTAGACCGCCCAATCAGCCAAAACCGTTTGTTTTAAACCGTCGGATTGCCGTCAAAGCCGGAATAGACTTTAAGGATTATGCGGGAGGCGTCCGCATTTAATAGACCTAGGAAAGAGGGAAAATTGGAAAAGGAAAAGGAAGGAATATGGTGAAACTGACAAAGGATATGAAGGATTTGGGATGCTACTGGCTCGGAAGAGGGGCAAAGAAAGTAGCAGCTCGGGGAGCCGGGGTCGCATACCCGTGTACCACTCACAACTTACGGTCCAAAAGCTGAGACGGGTACCCCTGACTACATGAAATGAGACATGGAATTGGCAATATGAACTCAAACGGTCAATTATTGCTAAGTCTGTGTGCTCAATTTGACCTAACCATCACCAACACGCGCTTCCGACTACCAGCAAAGTACAAAACCACCTGGATGCATCCAAGGTCGAAACATTGGCATCTCATTGATTACGCGATCGTTCGGCAAAAACATATCTCCCAAGTCCATATCACACGCGCTATGCGAGGTGCTCACTGCTGGTCGGACCATCGACTTATAATTACAAAGCTGAGGCTTCGTCTGCATCGGCCACGCCGATCCTGCCGAGCAAAACCCTCCGGTATTAATGTTGAGAGGCTCGCAGACAAAAAGGTACGGACGGAGTATCAGCAAACACTTTCTATGGTTCTCTCCAATAAATTATCGTCTAACATCGGCGACGGTGATTTGACCACCAGTTGGAATTCCGTCACTTCTCAGATTGTTGAAGTTGGAACAAAGGCCTTAGGGTTTAAAAAGCGTATCCACGAAGACTGGTTTGATGAGAGTGACGAGATACTTAGTAAAGCGCTCAAACAACACCGTGACCTTCTGCGTCTACAACAACACGGTAAGACAGATATATCAGACAGAATAAGGCAGAGTTCTACCGACCTCAGAAAAATGACAAGGGAGATAAAAGATAAATGGTGGTTACGAAAAGCAGAGTACCTGCAGTGGCTCTCGGATACAAACCAACTTGGTGTGTTCTTCGGTGAGTTGAGAACACTCACTGGAACATCTCATCGGATGAATGTACCTTTAAGGTCACGTGATAGCGCAACGCTGTTGACGTCCAAGGTGGATGTGTTGGATCGTTGGGCTGAGTACTTTGCGGAGTTACTTAATGTTGATCGCTCAGCTGATATTCAGCACTTAAAGCAGATCACACCTCTCCCGCTAAGGTCTGAGCTTGATGAGCCACCCACGTTGCAGGAAGTGGTAGTAGCCATCAGGAGTCAACAAAATAAAAAGGCGGTTGGCGTTGACGGTATTCCTGGCGAACTTTTGAAGTACGGAGGTGAGGGACTTCATGAGATAATATGGAACCTTTTTACTCAGATGTGGTGCGATGAGCAAGTTCCATCTGACTTTAAGATCTCGCGTATCTGTTCACTGTATAAGAACAAAGGTGACAGATCAAATTGTAATTCTTATCGTGGCATCTCGCTTCTCTCTACACCCGGAAAAGTCTTTGCCAGAATTTTGCTCAACCGCTTAACCACAGTTTCTGAGGATATACTACCAGAAACCCAGTTTGGCTTCCGTCCTGAAAGAGGAACATGTGAAGCTGTCTTCTGTGTACGACAGCTGCAAGAGAAGAGCCGTGAACAAGGTCGACCGTTGTTTCTTTGTTTTGTCGACTTAGAAAAGGCTTTTGACTGTGTTCCTCGTGAAGCCCTATGGATCATACTGGAAAAGGTGGGTTGCCCGGCGAAATTTGTGCGTTTGGTTCGACTACTGCACGATGGCATGACGTGCTGTGTATCTGCAAATGGAGAACAATCTGACTTCTTTCCCGTAAGCTGTGGTGTCAAGCAAGGCTGTGTTCTTGCACCCACACTATTTGCCATCTATTTTGCAGCGGTGGTCAGCGAAACGTTACAAAAAGTACCTTCTGGAATCCATATTCGCTTCCGAACTGATGGTATGCTTTTCAACCTAGCCAGGCTAAAAGCCCGCACTAAAGTGACATATAAAATGATTACCGAGATTATGTATGCGGATGACTTATGCTTTTTAGCTGAGTCTTCTACTTCTATACAAGAGTTGATGACTGGTCTTGACGAGGCGTGCACCAAGTTCGGTCTGAAAATAAGCGTTAGTAAGACGGAAGTCATGACTACAGGCTTGCACACAGACGAACCTCTGAGAATCTGTGTCGGTCAAGGTGTCCTAAAGCGTGTAGAGAAGTTCAAGTACCTAGGTAGCACAATTACATCACAATGTGACCTTGAAGCCGAAATAAATAGCAGGATAGGTGCTGCTTCAGCATCTTACGGCAAACTCCGCTCCAAAGTCTTTCGCTCACATGATCTCAAACTGGAAACAAAAATCTCTGTTTACCGAGCCATCGTACTACCTAGTCTGCTATACGGTTCAGAAACTTGGTGCCTTTACCGCAGAAACATAAAGACACTCGATCAATTTCACCTCCGATGTCTGCGGGACATCATGAACATCCACTGGACGGACCGCATCAGAAACACTGAAGTTCTTCGACGCGCTAAGATCTGCGGTATTGAAGCTTATCTGATGCGGCGTCAGCTACGGTGGTGTGGTCATGTGTTCCGCATGCCCGATGAACGTATAGCTAAGTGCATCTTTTATAGCGAGCTTCAAGAAGGCAAGCGCAAGCACGGCGGACAGCTCTTACGATATAAGGATGTACTTAAGAGGCATATGAAAAATTGCAGCATTGATCCCTTAACGTGGGAATCGACTGCTAAAAAACGCCCTGAGTGGAGACGTCTTATTAGGCAAAATATCGACGCCTTTGAAAAATCACGCAAAGACGAACTCGACGCAAAAAGAGACGAGTTAAAAGCCAGACCACCAACGGCACTAACGTACCAATATAGTGGCGGCGTACTCACCTGTCCGAAGTGTTATTATTATTATTATTATTATTTATAATACAC